>CAKXYN010000039.1:0-10000000 GCA_935064755.1 Tragelaphus eurycerus
CTTCACCGTCCAACTCTCACATGACCACAGGAATAACCATAGCCTTGACTAGATGGACCTTTGTTGGCAAAGTAATGTCTCTTCTTTTCAATATGCTATCTAGGTTGGTAATAACTTTTCTTCCAAGGAGTAAGTGTCTTTTAATTTCATGGTTGCAGTCACACAGTATGTTATATTAATAAAAATAAAGGGAGAGGATGTGGAGAAAAAAGGGAACCCTTTTACACTGTTGGTGGGAATGCAAACTAGTGCAGCCACTATGGAGAACAGTGTGGAGATTCCTCAAAAAACTGGGAATAGAACTGCCTTATGATCCAGCAATCCCACTGCTGGGCATACACACTGAGTAAACCAGAATTGAAAGAGACACGTGTACCCTAATGTTCATCGCAGCACTGTTTATAATAGCCAGGACATGAAAGCCACCTAGATGTCCATCAGCAGATGAATGGATAAGAAAGCAGTGGTACATATACACAATGGAGTATTACTCAGCCATTAAAAAGAATGCATTTGAATCAGTTCTAATGAGGTGGATGAAACTGGAGCCTATTATACAGAGTGAAGTAAGCCAGAAAGAAAAACACCAATACAGTATCAGATCAGATCAGTTGCTCAGTCATGTCCGACTCTTTGCGATCCCATGAATCGCAGCACGCCAGGCCTCCCTGTCCATCACCAACTCCGGAGGTCACTCAGACTCACATCCATTGAGTCAGTGATGCCATCCAGCCATCTCATCCTCTGTCGTCCCCTTCTCCTCCTGCCCCCAATCCCTCCCAGCATCAGAGTCTTCTCCAATGAGTCAATTCTTCCCATGAGGTGGCCAAAGTACTGGAGTTTCAGCTTGAGCATCATTCCTTCCAAAGAAATCCCAAGGTTGATCTCCTTCAGAATGGACTGGTTGGATCTCCTTGCAGTCCAAGGGACCCTCAAGAGTCTTCTCCAACACCACAGTTCAAAAGCATCAATTCTTCGGCACTCAGCCTTCTTCACAGTCCAGCTCTCACATCCATACCTGACCACTGGAAAGACCATAGCCTTGACTAGGCGAACCTTTGTTGGCAAAGTGATGTCTCTGCTTTTGAATATGCTATCTAGGTTTGTCATAACTTTCCTTCCAAGGAGCAAGCGTCTTTTAATTTCATGGCTGCAGTCACCATCTGCAGTGATTTTGGAGCCCAGAAAAATAAAGTCTGACACTGTTTCCACTGTTTCCCCATCTATTTCCCATGAAGTGATGGGACCGGATGCCATGATCTTTGTTTTCTAAATTTTGAGCTTTAAGCCAACCTTTTCACTCTCCACTTTCACTTTCATCAAGAGGCTTTTGAGTTACTCTTCACTTTCTGCCATAAGGGTGGTGTCATCTATACTAACGCATATATATGGAATTTAGAAAGATGGTAACAATAACCCTGTATATAAGACAGCAAAAGAAACACTGATGTATAGAAAAGTCTTTTGGACTCTGGGAAAGGGAGAGGGTGGGATGATTTGGGAGAATTGCATTGAAATAAGTATACTATCATATATGAAATGAGTCGCCAGTCCAAGTTCGATGCCTGATACCGGATGTCTGGGGCTGGTGCACTGGGACAACCCAGAGCGATGGTATGGGGAGGCAGGAGGGTTCAGGGATGGGTAACACATGTATATCTGTGGCAGATTCATTTTGCTACATGGCAAAACCAATACAATATTGTAAAGTTAAATAAAATTAAATTAAATTAAAAAAAAAAATAAAGGAAAAAAATCATACGAGCTTCTGAACAGATGTAGAAAATTTTTGACAAAACTTGACATCCATTTATCATAAAAGCTCTGAATAGAGTGTATTTAAGAGGAACATATCTCAATGCAATAAAAGGCATATAGGAAAGCCCACAGATTATAGTAGAAAACTCAAAACTTTACCTCTAAGATCAGGAATAAGACAAGGATGCCCATTCTCATCATTTTTATTCAACATGGTATTGGAGGTCCTCAGTCAGTTCAGATCAGTTCAGTCATTCAGTCATGTCCAACTCTTTGGGACCCCATAGACTGCAGCACAACGGGCCTGTCTGTCCATCATCAACCTCAAGAATTTACTCAAACTCATTTCAATTGAGTTGGTGATGCCATCCAACCATCTCATCGTCTGTCATCCCCTTCTCCTTCTGCCTTCAATCTTTCAAGCACCAGGGTCTTTTCAAATGAGTCAGTTCTTCGCATCAGGTGGCCAAAGTATTGGAGTTGCAGCTTCAGCATCAGTTCTTCCAATGAATATTCAGGACTGATTTCCTTTAGCATGGAGGCTGGATTTCCTTGTAGTTCAAGGGACTCTCAAGGGTCTTCTCCAACACCACAGTTTAAAAGCATCAAGTCTTTGGCACTCAGTTTTCTTTATAGTCTAACTCTCACATTCATACATGACTGCTGGAAAAACCATAGTTTTGACTAAACAGAACTTTGTTGGCAAAATATTGTTTCTGCATTTTATATGCTGTCTTGTTGGTCATAACTTTTCTTCCATAAGCAAGCGTCTTTTAATTTCATGGCTGTAGTCACTATCTACAGTGATTTTGGAGCCCAAAAACATAAAGTCAGTCACTGTTTCCATTGCTTCCCCATCTATTTGCCATGAAGTGATGGAACCACAATTGCCAAAATCTGCTGGATCATTGAAAAAGCAACAGAGTTCCAGAAAAACATCTATTTCTGCTTTACTGACTATGCCAAAGCCTTTGACTGTGTGGATCACAATAAACTGTGGAAAATTCTGAAAGAAATGGGAATACTGGACCACTTGACCTGACTCTTGAGAAACCTGTATGCAGGTATGCTTCTCAGGAAGCAGCAGTTAGAACTGGACATGGAACAACAGATTGGTTCCAAATAGGAAAAGGAGTACGTCAAGACTTTTTGTTGTCACCCTGCTTAGTTAACTTATATGCAGAATACATCATGAGAAACTCTGGGCTGGAGGAAGCACAAGCTGGAATCAAGGTTGCCAGGAGAAATATCAATAACCTCAGATACGCAGATGACACCACCCTTATGGCAGAAAGTGAAGAAGTACTAAAGAGACTCTTGATGTAAGTGAAAGAGGAGAGTGAAAAAAGGTCTTAGACATATCAGTTATGTAAGAAAAAGAAATAACAGCGTCCAAATTGGAAAGAAAAAGTAAAACTGCCACTATTTATAGATAACATGACATTATAAAGAGAAAACCCTAAAACTTCAATCAAAAAACTGTTAGAACTAGTAAGCAAATTAAGATGCATTGTGGTCAATGAATGGACACACTTTATAATATAGTATCTATATAAAGTATTCATGATGCAAAGTTGAATAAGACATAGAGCATATTAGGAATAAACATAGAAATACAAAAGTAAAATAGTCAAATAACCAAATGTATAGAATATATACAATATGCAAATATAACCTATATGAATTGTGCTTAATATATAACATTAAGGTGTAGTATGTGAAGTGTGGTGTTGGAGAAGACTCTTGAGAGTCCCTTGGATTGCAAGGAGATCCAACCAGTCCATTCTGAAGGAGATCAGCCCTGGAATTTCTTTGGAAGGAATGATGCTAAAGCTGAAACTCCAGTACTTTGGCCACCTCATGCGAAGAGTTGACTCATTGGAGAAGACTCTGATGCTGGGAGGGATTGGGGGCAGGAGGAGAAGGGAATGACAGAGGATGAGATGGCTGGATGGCATCACTGACTCGATGGATGTGAGTCTGAGTGACCTCCAGGAGTTGGTGATGGACAGGGAGGCCTGGCGTGCTGCGGTTCATGGGGTCGCAGAGAGTCAGACATGACTGAGCGACTGATCTGATCTGATCTGATAGTATGTTATATTCCACTACAAATGTATCAGAAGTTATGGTACTAAGTCCTCCAAAATATATTAAATTTTCTGCCTAGTGAAATAAAAACATGACATGTAAATCACAGTTCATAATATATTTTAAAGTTTGACTTTTTAGCCAAAAATACTAACCTGTTTTTTCAACCTTCTTAGCCACATTCACTTTACTTCTGCTTTCCTTTGCATTGTCGTCATGAAATTGCTGAGTTGTGTCCGACTCTTTGCGACCCCATGGACTGTAGCCTACCAGGCTCTTCCCTCTATGGAATTCTCCAAGCAAGAGTACTGGAGTGGGTTGCCATTTCCTTCTCCAGGGAATCTTCCCAACCCAGGGATTGAACCTGGATCTCCTGCATTCCAGGCAGACTCTTTAACCTCTGAGCCACCAGGGAAGACACCAAAGCTTCCTTTGTATTACCTTTTGGATAAATTCCCTTACTGGAGCATCAAACTGCTCATTTCCTATGGGACTGATTTCACTTGCTCTTAGGGTAGATGTTGAACAAAATCCTGAAAAGTTGGTGATTTCTACTTCACTGTGCTCAGTAATTGCCTCCAGGAAGTTATATGACTGAGACCCTGCCAATGCATGTTATTGTTGGAATTTTACCATGAATAGTAAAACTGATGCATTCTATTTTTATCAAGATTACAGGATATAAGAGTGTTGTAAGTCTATAACTCTTGGTAGTCATTTTTGTCACCATGTCAGAGAGCATTCCTGAGAATCTGGCCAAAAAGAGGAAATAGATTAATAGATGTATTGAAAACACACTTACCTGATGACATTGTTTGAATCCTTAACTCAGCCCTAGCTGGAATCTATTTCATTCCTTGAGTTTCCAAGCCTTTTAAGCCAACATTTATTTCTGAAATTTTGGAAACTGGAAAAAGTAAAACAATGAGCTTTTTTAGAAAACTGCAAAAAATATCTTCCTATGACTCCAAGTATACAACTGAGTATTTGTTTGGAGAGCCACTTTGGCATTTCCTATCAGAGGCTCACATCTGTGAAATAGCTAGTAAACTCATTAAAATTAAGATATCTGAAACTGAATGTGGGTGTTTATTGATAGCATAAATGCCTGTAAAGAAGACTGCTTCTTTAGGGAGTAACTGTTATGGTGAATGATAATATTATTTTATTAGTATTATATTAATTTATACACTAACTAGAAATAGGCCAATTCTTTGGACAATCTAAATATAGATATTGGTGTCCTCTTGTACTAGGCAAAGGAAATGAGAGAGCAGTTCATAAAAATAATAAAGAATATATACACATATGAATTACAGATTCATGGAATTAGTATAAATAAATAAATCTGAGTATTTCCTTTAAATTTTGTAAAAAAAAATTTATTAGAGTCATTTCTACAAGAAATTACAGAAACTATCTAAATGGTAATTAGAAGCTGCATTAGTAGTGTACATTTTTATCTTAGATTTATTTTATGTATGTAAGTTTCCCACTATTAAAGGATAGTTGGAAAGCATAATCAAAGTTAACTTGAATGCTGAGAAAATATGACACAATATGTATTAAGTATGTTATCTTTCTTCTTTTAAAAATTAGGACAAGATTTTAATTCACCTTTTATATTTCAGTTACAAGTATTCAGCTAATTGTTTTTGTTACCTTAATCTACTAAACCAGACTTTTTTTCCCTCTTCTTTGTGATATAAAAAATCACAGTTTCTCTTGTCACCAGAAGTATTTTTTCCTTATTGTTGTTTTATGAAGACCATATTATTTTTGACTTTTTAATTACAAATAATCATAGCCGTAAGTCATGTCAGATTCTTGTGATCCCATGAACTGTAGCCTGCCAGGCTCCTCTGTTCATGGGATTCTCCAGGGAAAATACTGCAGTGGGTTGCCATTTCCTTCTTCAGGGAAACTTCCAACCAAGGAATTGAACCCAGATTTCCCACATTGCAAGCAGATGTTTGAACATGCTTTACCAACTGAGCTACATGGGATGCCAAGTCAAAGCCAAGTACATGCAAGGACTAGAGAATCCATGGAACTCTCTAGGCCAGAATACTGGAACGCCTTGCCCTTCTCCAGCAGATCTTAAGAGACCCAGGAATCAAGCCAGGGTCTGCTGCATTGCACGCAGATTCTTTACCAACTGAGCTATCAGGGAAGCCCCACTGACTCATAAGAATTTTCAAATATAGTACAGAGAGGCCCCATGTATTCTTAACTCAGTTTCCTCCAATTTCCCCTAAATCACTATACTTTACATATATCAGTAAGATCAGATCAGTCGCTCAGTCGTGTCCGATTCTTTGCGACCCCATGAACCGCAGCACGCCAGGCCTCCCTGTCCATCACCAGCTCCCGGAGGTCACTCAGACTCGCACCCATCGAGTCAGTGATGCCATCCAGCCATCTCATCCTCTGTCGTCCCCTTCTCCTCCTGCCCTCAATCTCTCCCAGCATCAGAGTCTTCTCCAATGAGTCAACTCTTCGCATGAGGTGGCCAAAGTACTGGAGTTTCAGCTTTAGCATCATTCCTTCCAAAGAAATCCCAGGGCTGATCTCCTTCAGAATGGACCGGTTGGATCTCCTTGCAGTCCAAGGGACTCTCAAGAGTCTTCTCAACACCACAGTTCAAAAGCATCAATTCTTTGACGCTCAGCTTTCTTCACCGTCCAACTCTCACATGACCACAGGAATAACCATAGCCTTGACTAGATGGACCTTTGTTGGCAAAGTAATGTCTCTTCTTTTCAATATGCTATCTAGGTTGGTAATAACTTTTCTTCCAAGGAGTAAGTGTCTTTTAATTTCATGGTTGCAGTCACACAGTATGTTATATTAATAAAAATAAAGGGAGAGGATGTGGAGAAAAAAGGGAACCCTTTTACACTGTTGGTGGGAATGCAAACTAGTGCAGCCACTATGGAGAACAGTGTGGAGATTCCTCAAAAAACTGGGAATAGAACTGCCTTATGATCCAGCAATCCCACTGCTGGGCATACACACTGAGTAAACCAGAATTGAAAGAGACACGTGTACCCTAATGTTCATCGCAGCACTGTTTATAATAGCCAGGACATGAAAGCCACCTAGATGTCCATCAGCAGATGAATGGATAAGAAAGCAGTGGTACATATACACAATGGAGTATTACTCAGCCATTAAAAAGAATGCATTTGAATCAGTTCTAATGAGGTGGATGAAACTGGAGCCTATTATACAGAGTGAAGTAAGCCAGAAAGAAAAACACCAATACAGTATCAGATCAGATCAGTTGCTCAGTCATGTCCGACTCTTTGCGATCCCATGAATCGCAGCACGCCAGGCCTCCCTGTCCATCACCAACTCCGGAGGTCACTCAGACTCACATCCATTGAGTCAGTGATGCCATCCAGCCATCTCATCCTCTGTCGTCCCCTTCTCCTCCTGCCCCCAATCCCTCCCAGCATCAGAGTCTTCTCCAATGAGTCAATTCTTCCCATGAGGTGGCCAAAGTACTGGAGTTTCAGCTTGAGCATCATTCCTTCCAAAGAAATCCCAAGGTTGATCTCCTTCAGAATGGACTGGTTGGATCTCCTTGCAGTCCAAGGGACCCTCAAGAGTCTTCTCCAACACCACAGTTCAAAAGCATCAATTCTTCGGCACTCAGCCTTCTTCACAGTCCAGCTCTCACATCCATACCTGACCACTGGAAAGACCATAGCCTTGACTAGGCGAACCTTTGTTGGCAAAGTGATGTCTCTGCTTTTGAATATGCTATCTAGGTTTGTCATAACTTTCCTTCCAAGGAGCAAGCGTCTTTTAATTTCATGGCTGCAGTCACCATCTGCAGTGATTTTGGAGCCCAGAAAAATAAAGTCTGACACTGTTTCCACTGTTTCCCCATCTATTTCCCATGAAGTGATGGGACCGGATGCCATGATCTTTGTTTTCTAAATTTTGAGCTTTAAGCCAACCTTTTCACTCTCCACTTTCACTTTCATCAAGAGGCTTTTGAGTTACTCTTCACTTTCTGCCATAAGGGTGGTGTCATCTATACTAACGCATATATATGGAATTTAGAAAGATGGTAACAATAACCCTGTATATAAGACAGCAAAAGAAACACTGATGTATAGAAAAGTCTTTTGGACTCTGGGAAAGGGAGAGGGTGGGATGATTTGGGAGAATTGCATTGAAATAAGTATACTATCATATATGAAATGAGTCGCCAGTCCAAGTTCGATGCCTGATACCGGATGTCTGGGGCTGGTGCACTGGGACAACCCAGAGCGATGGTATGGGGAGGCAGGAGGGTTCAGGATGGGTAACACATGTATATCTGTGGCAGATTCATTTTGCTACATGGCAAAACCAATACAATATTGTAAAGTTAAATAAAATTAAATTAAATTAAAAAAAAAATAAAGGAAAAAATCATACGAGCTTCTGAACAGATGTAGAAAATTTTTGACAAAACTTGACATCCATTTATCATAAAAGCTCTGAATAGAGTGTATTTAAGAGGAACATATCTCAATGCAATAAAAGGCATATAGGAAAGCCCACAGATTATAGTAGAAAACTCAAAACTTTACCTCTAAGATCAGGAATAAGACAAGGATGCCCATTCTCATCATTTTTATTCAACATGGTATTGGAGGTCCTCAGTCAGTTCAGATCAGTTCAGTCATTCAGTCATGTCCAACTCTTTGGGACCCCATAGACTGCAGCACAACGGGCCTGTCTGTCCATCATCAACCTCAAGAATTTACTCAAACTCATTTCAATTGAGTTGGTGATGCCATCCAACCATCTCATCGTCTGTCATCCCCTTCTCCTTCTGCCTTCAATCTTTCAAGCACCAGGGTCTTTTCAAATGAGTCAGTTCTTCGCATCAGGTGGCCAAAGTATTGGAGTTGCAGCTTCAGCATCAGTTCTTCCAATGAATATTCAGGACTGATTTCCTTTAGCATGGAGGCTGGATTTCCTTGTAGTTCAAGGGACTCTCAAGGGTCTTCTCCAACACCACAGTTTAAAAGCATCAAGTCTTTGGCACTCAGTTTTCTTTATAGTCTAACTCTCACATTCATACATGACTGCTGGAAAAACCATAGTTTTGACTAAACAGAACTTTGTTGGCAAAATATTGTTTCTGCATTTTATATGCTGTCTTGTTGGTCATAACTTTTCTTCCATAAGCAAGCGTCTTTTAATTTCATGGCTGTAGTCACTATCTACAGTGATTTTGGAGCCCAAAAACATAAAGTCAGTCACTGTTTCCATTGCTTCCCCATCTATTTGCCATGAAGTGATGGAACCACAATTGCCAAAATCTGCTGGATCATTGAAAAAGCAACAGAGTTCCAGAAAAACATCTATTTCTGCTTTACTGACTATGCCAAAGCCTTTGACTGTGTGGATCACAATAAACTGTGGAAAATTCTGAAAGAAATGGGAATACTGGACCACTTGACCTGACTCTTGAGAAACCTGTATGCAGGTATGCTTCTCAGGAAGCAGCAGTTAGAACTGGACATGGAACAACAGATTGGTTCCAAATAGGAAAAGGAGTACGTCAAGACTTTTTGTTGTCACCCTGCTTAGTTAACTTATATGCAGAATACATCATGAGAAACTCTGGGCTGGAGGAAGCACAAGCTGGAATCAAGGTTGCCAGGAGAAATATCAATAACCTCAGATATGCAGATGACACCACCCTTATGGCAGAAAGTGAAGAAGTACTAAAGAGACTCTTGATGTAAGTGAAAGAGGAGAGTGAAAAAAGGTCTTAGACATATCAGTTATGTAAGAAAAAGAAATAACAGCGTCCAAATTGGAAAGAAAAAGTAAAACTGCCACTATTTATAGATAACATGACATTATAAAGAGAAAACCCTAAAACTTCAATCAAAAAACTGTTAGAACTAGTAAGCAAATTAAGATGCATTGTGGTCAATGAATGGACACACTTTATAATATAGTATCTATATAAAGTATTCATGATGCAAAGTTGAATAAGACATAGAGCATATTAGGAATAAACATAGAAATACAAAAGTAAAATAGTCAAATAACCAAATGTATAGAATATATACAATATGCAAATATAACCTATATGAATTGTGCTTAATATATAACATTAAGGTGTAGTATGTGAAGTGTGGTGTTGGAGAAGACTCTTGAGAGTCCCTTGGATTGCAAGGAGATCCAACCAGTCCATTCTGAAGGAGATCAGCCCTGGAATTTCTTTGGAAGGAATGATGCTAAAGCTGAAACTCCAGTACTTTGGCCACCTCATGCGAAGAGTTGACTCATTGGAGAAGACTCTGATGCTGGGAGGGATTGGGGGCAGGAGGAGAAGGGAATGACAGAGGATGAGATGGCTGGATGGCATCACTGACTCGATGGATGTGAGTCTGAGTGACCTCCAGGAGTTGGTGATGGACAGGGAGGCCTGGCGTGCTGCGGTTCATGGGGTCGCAGAGAGTCAGACATGACTGAGCGACTGATCTGATCTGATCTGATAGTATGTTATATTCCACTACAAATGTATCAGAAGTTATGGTACTAAGTCCTCCAAAATATATTAAATTTTCTGCCTAGTGAAATAAAAACATGACATGTAAATCACAGTTCATAATATATTTTAAAGTTTGACTTTTTAGCCAAAAATACTAACCTGTTTTTTCAACCTTCTTAGCCACATTCACTTTACTTCTGCTTTCCTTTGCATTGTCGTCATGAAATTGCTGAGTTGTGTCCGACTCTTTGCGACCCCATGGACTGTAGCCTACCAGGCTCTTCCCTCTATGGAATTCTCCAAGCAAGAGTACTGGAGTGGGTTGCCATTTCCTTCTCCAGGGAATCTTCCCAACCCAGGGATTGAACCTGGATCTCCTGCATTCCAGGCAGACTCTTTAACCTCTGAGCCACCAGGGAAGACACCAAAGCTTCCTTTGTATTACCTTTTGGATAAATTCCCTTACTGGAGCATCAAACTGCTCATTTCCTATGGGACTGATTTCACTTGCTCTTAGGGTAGATGTTGAACAAAATCCTGAAAAGTTGGTGATTTCTACTTCACTGTGCTCAGTAATTGCCTCCAGGAAGTTATATGACTGAGACCCTGCCAATGCATGTTATTGTTGGAATTTTACCATGAATAGTAAAACTGATGCATTCTATTTTTATCAAGATTACAGGATATAAGAGTGTTGTAAGTCTATAACTCTTGGTAGTCATTTTTGTCACCATGTCAGAGAGCATTCCTGAGAATCTGGCCAAAAAGAGGAAATAGATTAATAGATGTATTGAAAACACACTTACCTGATGACATTGTTTGAATCCTTAACTCAGCCCTAGCTGGAATCTATTTCATTCCTTGAGTTTCCAAGCCTTTTAAGCCAACATTTATTTCTGAAATTTTGGAAACTGGAAAAAGTAAAACAATGAGCTTTTTTAGAAAACTGCAAAAAATATCTTCCTATGACTCCAAGTATACAACTGAGTATTTGTTTGGAGAGCCACTTTGGCATTTCCTATCAGAGGCTCACATCTGTGAAATAGCTAGTAAACTCATTAAAATTAAGATATCTGAAACTGAATGTGGGTGTTTATTGATAGCATAAATGCCTGTAAAGAAGACTGCTTCTTTAGGGAGTAACTGTTATGGTGAATGATAATATTATTTTATTAGTATTATATTAATTTATACACTAACTAGAAATAGGCCAATTCTTTGGACAATCTAAATATAGATATTGGTGTCCTCTTGTACTAGGCAAAGGAAATGAGAGAGCAGTTCATAAAAATAATAAAGAATATATACACATATGAATTACAGATTCATGGAATTAGTATAAATAAATAAATCTGAGTATTTCCTTTAAATTTTGTAAAAAAAAATTTATTAGAGTCATTTCTACAAGAAATTACAGAAACTATCTAAATGGTAATTAGAAGCTGCATTAGTAGTGTACATTTTTATCTTAGATTTATTTTATGTATGTAAGTTTCCCACTATTAAAGGATAGTTGGAAAGCATAATCAAAGTTAACTTGAATGCTGAGAAAATATGACACAATATGTATTAAGTATGTTATCTTTCTTCTTTTAAAAATTAGGACAAGATTTTAATTCACCTTTTATATTTCAGTTACAAGTATTCAGCTAATTGTTTTTGTTACCTTAATCTACTAAACCAGACTTTTTTCCCTCTTCTTTGTGATATAAAAAATCACAGTTTCTCTTGTCACCAGAAGTATTTTTTCCTTATTGTTGTTTTATGAAGACCATATTATTTTTGACTTTTTAATTACAAATAATCATAGCCGTAAGTCATGTCAGATTCTTGTGATCCCATGAACTGTAGCCTGCCAGGCTCCTCTGTTCATGGGATTCTCCAGGGAAAAATACTGCAGTGGGTTGCCATTTCCTTCTTCAGGGAAACTTCCAACCAAGGAATTGAACCCAGATTTCCCACATTGCAAGCAGATGTTTGAACATGCTTTACCAACTGAGCTACATGGGATGCCAAGTCAAAGCCAAGTACATGCAAGGACTAGAGAATCCATGGAACTCTCTAGGCCAGAATACTGGAACGCCTTGCCCTTCTCCAGCAGATCTTAAGAGACCCAGGAATCAAGCCAGGGTCTGCTGCATTGCACGCAGATTCTTTACCAACTGAGCTATCAGGGAAGCCCCACTGACTCATAAGAATTTTCAAATATAGTACAGAGAGGCCCCATGTATTCTTAACTCAGTTTCCTCCAATTTCCCCTAAATCACTATACTTTACATATATCAGTAAGATCAGATCAGTCGCTCAGTCGTGTCCGATTCTTTGCGATCCCATGAACCGCAGCACGCCAGGCCTCCCTGTCCATCACCAGCTCCCGGAGGTCACTCAGACTCGCACCCATCGAGTCAGTGATGCCATCCAGCCATCTCATCCTCTGTCGTCCCCTTCTCCTCCTGCCCTCAATCTCTCCCAGCATCAGAGTCTTCTCCAATGAGTCAACTCTTCGCATGAGGTGGCCAAAATACTGGAGTTTCAGCTTCAGCATCATTCCTTCCAAAGAAATCCCAGGGCTGATCTCCTTCACAATGGACCGGTTGGATCTCCTTGCAGTCCAAGGGACTCTCAACAGTCTTCTCCAACACCACAGTTCAAAAGCATCAATTCTTCGGCGCTCAGCCTTCTTCACAGTCCAGCTCTCACATCCATACATGACCACAGGAAAGACCATAGCCTTGACTAGGTGAACCTTTGTTGGCAAAGTGATGTCTCTGCTTTTGAATATGCTATCTAGGTTGGTCATAACTTTCCTTCCAAGGAGTAAGCGTCTTTTAATTTCATGGCTGCAGTCATCATCTGCAGTGATTTTGGAGCCCAGAAAAACAAAGTCTGACACTGTTTCCACTGTTTCCCCATCTATTTCCCATGCAGTGATGGGACCAGATGCCATGATCTTCGTTTTCTGAATGTTGAGCTTTAAGCCAACCTTTTCACTCTCCACTTTCACTTTCATCAAGAGGCTTTTTAGCCCCTCTTCACTTTCTGCCATAAGAGTGGTGTCATCTGCATATCTGAGGTTATTGATATTTCTCTCGGCAATCTTGATTCCAACTTGTGTTTCTTCCAGTCCAGCATTTCTCATGATGTACTCTGCATATAAGTTAAATAAACATGGTGACAATATGCAGCCTTGACGTACTCCTTTTCCTATTTGGAACCAGTCTGTTGTTCCATGACCAGTTCTAACTGTTGCTTCCTGACCTGCATACAGATTTCTTAAGAGGCAGATCAGGTGGTCTGGTATTCCCATCTCTTTCAGAATTTTCCATAGTTTATTGTGATCCACACAGTCAAAGGCTTTGGCATAGTCAATAAAGCAGAAATAGATGTTTTTCTGGAACTCTCTTGCATATATCAGTAGTACCATACAAAACCAGAAATTTGACAATGGTACAGCACATGTGCAAAATTGTGTCACTTATCACATGTGTAGATTTGTGTAACCTCCATCACAATCAAGATACAGAACTATTCCACCATCACCAAGATCTCCCACATGCTACTTCCTTATAGTTACACACACCTCCTGCCCATCACTCTCACAAACTCCTAAAAGTCACTCATCTGTTTTGTCTCTATAATTATTCTGAAAATGATTCACACTTGGAGTCATACAGTATGTGACCTTTTGAAATTGGCTGCATTCCACAGCATAGACCAACAGTTTGTTTAACCATTCAGTTATCGTAGGACTTCTTGGTTGGTTTGAGTTCTTGGTGAGGATGCAGAGAAACTAGATCTCTCATATATTATTATAGGTAGGAACGTAAAATGGCAGTGAGTCACTCTTGAAAGAAGTTTGACAGTTTCTTAAAAAACTAGATATGCATTTACCATTTGATACAGTAAGTACACTCATGGGCATTCATCCTAGATAAATGAAAACCTATGTCCACACAAAAACCTAAATAAGGTTATTCATAGCAATTTTATTTAGTCTGTAACATTTTTTTGTTTCTTATCTTTAGAGTGACAGTTATTTCAACAAATATTTGTCCAATATCTATTCCATACTCAGTTGGTAATTCACTTGTCTCCATCAAATACATGAACTTTGCAAGTAAGCCTCACTCCTCCAGCATGCATACAAAGCCGTCTACTGCATCTGATCAAACCACACCTCCATGCACTGCCTGACCAAGCATGTACCCCTTTTCTGTGAAATCATCCTGACTTCACCCCTATATTTTAGACCTGACCCCTTCCTGAGCAGTCCTATACATTCCATTAATTTTGTGAATATTCAGTGCACTTATATTTCCACATGCCTCTTTCTTTCCATTACCCATCTGAAGGGAGGGTCTGTGTTTTATTAGTCTTTGCTTTTCTAGTACTTGGCAATATAATTCCTTCCACTTAGTAAAAGAACAAATAGATAAATTAATCTTTCAATTAACTGTGTCTGACACATTTATATTTAATTCTTACAACCATGCTTTTGATTATTGTTATCTCCATTCTATAAAGAGGACGTCAAAGCCTGAAAAAAAAAAGTTATTTAAAACTTTACAGTTCAGCCTGGAGTCAATAGAATGTAAATAGCCTGATCTAAAATCAATCTTCCTTCTTCTAGAAACTGCTGCCTAAATCGATAGCTTGCCCTATTAAAAAAAAATTATTCACACATTGCTTTTCAACTATGAAGTAGGTTTTCCTCAAAAATGGAGGATAAAATTAAGAGAAGGGGACTCAGGAACACATGGGTAACTTCTCTATCTGCTGACTTAGCTTTGTTTCAGGCTAGGATACAGGCCTTCCCTATGGGACGTGATGTCTATTTTTTCTTATCCTCCCCTTGTCTTAGGAACATATGTTGAGATATTTCACTGCAAACATTTGTTTTAAATTAGTCCTCTAAAATCTTTATAGCTCATTGTTTTTAATACAATTTTAACAAGGCTTTTAAACTTCATAACATCTTTTTTGCCAACTTTATTCTTTTATTACAAAAATAGAAAGAGCTCCCTTTTCTATCTAAAATATTTATTTCATTAAAGGCAGTAGGATCACCAGCTTGCCAAATACTGATTCTTTTCCATTCTATGCTTCCCTTTTTTTCTTTACTCAATAAAGAACTAGATAAACAGTGCTTTAGAACTACCTCAGATAGCTTTCTACATAACCATTTGAATGGTTTGGTTTGTCTTAGACTATCTCAGGCCATGTCTCTGAATACTTAATCTGAATACTCGACCTACTAGATATTTGTTAATAAGGAATATTTTAAAAAATTACAATACGGTTCTACTAAATTGCCCCTTTTTAGGTCAGCATTTATGCTCATGTTTATACTTGCATAAACATATTTCACAAAAACAATCTTTCAACTTGGACTGTTTGCCTTCAGCATCACAGGTCCCCATAAATTACTATCTAATTTCAGGTAATTAAGCCATGCATTGAATATTATGCACCTTCAGCTAAATAGAAATCACTGCTGCTGCTACTGCTGCTAAGTCACTTCAGTCGTGTCAGACTCTGTGAGATCCCATAGATGGCAGCCCACCAGGGTCCTCTGTCCCTGGGATTCTCCAGACAAGAACACTGGAGTGGGCTGCCATTTCCTTCTCCAATGCATGAAAGTGAAAAGTAAAAGTGAAGTCACTTCAGTTGTGTCTGACCCTTAGCTACCCCATGGACTGCAGCCTACCAGGCTCCTGCGTCCATGGGATTTTTTCAGGCAAGAGTACTGGAGTGGGTTGCCATTTCCTTCTCCAAAATAGAAATCACTAGTATTTAATAATTAGTGACTAAAGGCTTCAAGCTGAACTTTATTTTCTTAATATTTCCCTCAGTATATGGAAGTATTCAATTTCCTTGTTTCTGAATTTTATTTTCTGGTAAAAAATAGATGTTTCTGTTTATGAAAATGACCCTGTCTAGCTCTGCAGGTTGCTTGGAGTATGCCCAAATGAGACAAGAATTTCACTCAAGTTAAGGTCTTTTATTTAAACTTTCATTGTTTTTCCACATCATAGTAATGACATTGGTTCAGTGCTCTTATGTTATTTTCCCACTATCACTGCAGTATCAAATGATCACCTGGACAGTCAGAAGGCTTTACAATTATACATATTTAGGATAATAGCAAGGTGGTATTAAAGGAATTTGAAACATTCCAAATGAATAATGCTTAGCAATGAGAACAGAGAACTAACAGTGGAGATGGACAAGATTTACTTGCTTGATAGGCAATAGAATAAGTTCCTGATAGGATCAGAGAACATTTCTGCTCTGTTTCACTCGTTTCCATTTTGAGAGAGAGAAAAATCTATTCAAAATATCAGAGCTATATTTTTAGCCTTTTATGACTAGACTTCTAAGTTTCCTCCTCATGTTCTCATTTTTCCAAATCTTTACCTTAGTGTTTTCGTCAATTAGTGAAAAAAAAAAAAAAAAAATTTGAAAAATAAGCCAAGGAGGAGCATGACAAAACCAGAAGTAAATACATTCAGTATTTCAGAAAATAGGCAGGGAAACACAATGTAGTGATACATATAATCAAGGAGAAATGAGGTCAGGGAAAAATCATCATATTTTGAAGACACTTAAGGTGAGGAATGGTGGGGGAAACTAAATATACAGATGATGAGAGAAGGAGGTAACATATTTTGTCTTTGATATAGATATATTTTAAGTTACGGGATGCATGGATATATATGTGGACTCAGAAGGATATGAAAGAGGAAGTAAGGTATCTTGAGAATGCAGAATCGACTTCGTGAGAGAGTAAGAGAGTAAATAAATGTGACAGAGAAATAATAGCTCTAGTTTACAAGATAAATTGTTGTGTTCCTCCTCTTGGGAAACAGCAGCTGCTTTTTCCTCTTTAAAATTTGGTTTATATAGTGCTATGTAGAATAAATTTAATTTATGACATTGCTAACATTAAATTACTGGGATGAGCTCTAATATCCTCTAACTAATGGGCTTTTTTTTGTTAATAAGATTTGAATTTTCTTATCTATCTAACATAAAGATCATTGTCCATTTAAAGTAAGTATAAGTTGATGCATGGACTTCAGCCAATAAGCAAAATCATCACCACCAACCCCACTCTCCTTCAAAAGTTTAATACATCCAGTTTCTAATTCAATGCTAACAATGAAAATTCTGAGTTGAATATTGGTATAAAATATGGATCATGTGTGCTATTTAAAAACAATTTATTCTTGGTGCTAGAGTATTTTGTTAATATATCCAGAAATAGAAGTTTTGTGCTCTTTGGTTGTGCACTGAAGGAGTTGGTGCTTTTTAAAAATCAATATTCAAACCTAGAGTTTCTGAGGAGAGGATGAAAGACTGTTTTCTTCCAGAAACTAAATCTTGCCAACATCAATGATACCACTAAAAACTCTCAATAATGTAAAAAACCCATAACATAAAATCTAATCTTTGCTTTCCTATTTTTAAGATCTCTTAAGAATGTTCATATGTGATATTTTTATTCCAGATTATGCCAGAATTGCATCTTCAATTATAAATATAAGGTATAATAATTTGCACCAAAAATTACTCCAGACATAAGTGAATGAAGAATAATTTCATTGTATTCTCCATGTACACCTGGACCTTCTCCATTAACTTAATACTCTGTGTCCTTATGTTGACTGCTTCACTTTTCAGACTTAACTATTACTTTGTACCCCCAAGTTACCAGACTAATCATTTATATGTATAGATATATCTAAGATAACATGATCTATCCTTTTCTACATCTTGCCTGGTCACTAAGAGAGTGTCCAGTGCTCTCAGTCTAAATACTAAATTATCTTTAAAGGATGGTAAAGGCTTGCAATTCTCACACTATACTTTTTAGACAAATAGCTTTACAATTTACCAACTGTCTCCAGAGTTTGAATGTATGTGCATGCTAAATAAATCACTTCAGTAATTTGACTAGTTGTGAGCCTTGGACTGTAACTCATCAGGGTCCTCTGTTCATGGGATTCTCCAGGCAAGAATTCTGGAGTGGGTTGCCATGCCCTCCTCCAGGGGATCTTCCCCCACCCAGAGATTGAACCCCTGTCTCTTAACTCTCCTGCACTGGCAGACAGGTTCTTTACCAGTAGTGATACCTGGGAAGCCCCAGTGCCATAAATATAATAATCCTTCGTCAAGGTCCAAGGTGCTATATTGTTAGCAATAGCTTTTTCTTAAATTAATTCTAGATCTTGCAGAATCTTGATCATGGTGGTAGGAACTGCTTAAGTTCTAAGTACAAATAATGCCTTTTCTTTAGGGATGTATCAGAGTCAGCTATGTGAGTAAAACTTTTACTTACACAGGAAAGGCCACTAGTTATTCAGGGATGTCTGATAACTGCCAGTACAAGTGCAGATAATCTGGTTAGAGAGAGGAATGGAATATCATGGTCAAAGAGATTAAATGATAAATTAAAAAAATAAGCAAGTTTGTCAAATCATATATGTCGAGGAGTTGATGAAAACCTTTACAATGGAGTTTTCCTCTTTACACATTAGATGAAACTAATGTATTTGTGATGAACTGTTTGTAAATTTTCTAACCACCCTTTAATTGACACTGATAAAAATATTTAGTGTCAAGGAAAGGAGAAATTCATAGCCATTTTAAAATCAATATTTCTATTTTGAAAATTTTGGTTGACCTCTTTTTGTGTTCTTAGTGCTTACATAATTTATGTAACTATTGTATTTAAAGCTAAGTGGGGTGATAAAAGGAGAAGGCAATGGCACCCCACTCCAGTACTCTTGCCTGGAAAATCCCATGGACAGAGGAGCCTGGTAGGCTGCAGTCCACGGGGTTGCTAGTGGTCGGATACAACTGAGCGACTTCCCTTTCACTTTTCATTTTCATGCTTTGGAGCAGGAAATGGCAACCCACTATAGTGTTCTTGCCTGGAGAATCCCAGGGACGGGGGAGCCCAGTGGGCTGATGTCTATGGGGTCGCACAGAGTCAGATATGACTGAAACGACTTAGCTGCAGGAGTGATAAAACATACTATATGATTTATTATAATAAAAAGAGAACAGCAAGCCCCACTGTTTATGTAGGACAAGTACAGTGGCAGCGACACTGGAAGAAAGCATTCCAATGGAAATACACACACACACAACTATTCAGAACATCTACAGTCTTTCTAATGAGATGTTACTGCATAAACAAAGAAATAAGGCGGCAGTAGATGTTCTTTTGTATTCCATTATAAACACTGATGATGGTTTGTGATGAATGGTAATGCATATGGGAAAAGATGAAATGAAATCAGCTTTAATTTCAACAGGCCAGACCTCTGAATTAAGTACCAAAGGATAAGGTTCCAGTTCAATGAATGATTTTCTTTTTTAATAAAAGAAGAAAGGCTTTTTAAGTTTTAAAACAAGCAGCTTAATTTTTGTACCTTATTCCTCTCTTTACATTTGAGTTCCATTAATCTATAAATATAAGCATTACATATATCTATGCAAAATTATCTTTTTGTAAAATTTTACTGATGGTTCAGAAACTATTGTTTTAAAGATTCACAATATTTTTTTGTTAGTAATGGTCTAAACCAAATAATCACCCAAACTAAACTGTTACACCTTGCACTACTTAACATGTCAAGTGTGCTTTAATATATATTAATTACTTCATTAATATGATTACTATTAATGTCTGTTGTTCAGTTGCTCAGTTGAGTCTGACTCTTTGCAACACTGTAGACTGCAGCACACTAGGCTTCCCTGTCCTTCACTATTTCCTGGAGTTTGCTCAAATTCATGTTCATTGAATCAGTGATGCTGTCTAACCATTTCATCCTCTGCTGCCCTCTTCTCCTTCTGTCTTCAAACTGCTAATATCTAGTTGAGGAAATTTGGATTAATAGTAGTAACACATCATTATCACAAAGCAAATAAGTAGAATATGGAGTCAGATATCTCTTCAAAATTACCATAAAACGGAAAACTAATTTATGGTAAGAATCCAAAATAGATTTTAGTAAATTAAAAAAGTAAAAGGGTAGCTGAAAGAAGGAAAGGGTATATAAGATAGCAGTCAACTTTAGAGATACTAGAGAAAAAATACAGTGGTATAATTGGTTAAGGGCTGTCATGTTAGTACTTTAAACAAAAATGTATTGAGCCCATTAAGCTTGTATCTGAGTTAGTTTCAACACTATAATCACTGAGCTACTGTTCTTGATACCAATGGCTCAGTTACACTCAGCAAGCATAACATGTGGAAAGATTGACACATGGTAACAGTAACAGTCAATCAAATGAGAAGCTGTCAAATAAAGAAGGAATTGTTTTTAACATCAGAAGATTAAAAAGACAAGACTCTCAGAGGAAGGAGATTACTGACCATAGCAACACCCACACAAATATTTTATTGCATTTACTTTCCAATTACATAAGATTTTAATGAGCTGTGGAAAACAGTAGGTGTAGATTACACTGTATTAGGCTTACCTTAAGCAGCTGTCTCTGGCCTTGAATGATATTTTATTCAACAACAAAATTTTTCAAAGCATCTAAGCACATGCATGAATATGTTGATTTTGGAAACCCCAATCAAAAGTACCATATTTGTCATTCTAATGCCTATGAAATGTATTGACAAGGAAATAGCTTTTTTGAGACAATCAAGAGCTTCCTTTCTGAGAAAAATAAAGTGTTAAAAAAGGTGGATAAAATTTGGGATGCTAAAGGATTTTTATGATGCCTCTCACTGCAAATAATACTAATAAAATCATTGTGTATTTTCCTTTCTTTTTTATCTTATCTGACAAAGACATGTAAAATGTTTCTAAAATAAAAAATTCATTAAATAAAATACTCCTCTGTTTTTTGAAACAACCAATGGCATTCCTTGTTAAAAGCACATTTTATTCACTTGCATCTTACCAAATATCTCCCAGAAGAGTTCTAAAATAACCATTGTCATGCTTATATTTCTATCTTACTAAAGAACAGTGTTTTAATTCATGTTTTGGAAAGGGAGAAGATTAAAGTGTTAAGTTAATTCCATTAGTCTACCTTACGAAAATGAACACTATTATGGAATATAATATCTATATCCATATTTAGAAACACATTATAATAACTTTTATAACTTAGAGGAGATATATATCTAAGTAGAAAATTAGATCAAGTTACTTGTGCTGTATTATAATGCCAATCTTTCCAGAATCATGAAAGTTCTTAATGCATTTTTTAAGATTAGATAATGAAAGACATTTGTAAGAATATTCCTTAAAGATCTTTCTAAATTATTTGGATAATAAAAGTCAGTTAATTTTGAGGAAAACCAAAGAGTCTTGATACTTGTGGGAAATAAAGCACCATAAATATATTAAGGGAAATAGCCGTCTTTATACATATAGACTCTGTACCTTAAGAGACAGAAAGGATGCTAAATAATTACAAGTTTGTCACCAAGATCAATGTACTAACAACATTTGTTTCATTTAATATTCACAAACATTTCCTTCATCATATAAAAAGTGATATTTCAAAAGTTCCTAAGGCCAGAAATACTGTTTTATATAATCATTTTAAAAAATCAATTATGTCTTCTATGCTTTTCACAAAAGGATATATGTTGCAGAAAATGTTTTATTAAAAGAAGCAGAGATATAAAGTTTAAATGAACTATCATTTTAATGGTAACAAAAAGAAAATATTTTCCCTTTCTCTTATCATCAAATATCTAAGAAGGAAATACCAGTTCTACACAATCTGTTCCAGTAAATACAAGGAAAGGGAAACTCCCCAATTCATTTTGTGAGGTCAGCATTGCTTTGATAACAATAACCAGACAGAAACTTTACAGGAAAAAAAAAAAATACAAACTGATATCCCTCACTGAATATAGATACAAAATACCTTAATACAGTATTAGCAAATTCAACCCATCAATATATAAAAGGAATAATATATCATTAAGAAGTAGAATTTATTCCAGAAATGCAAGTTTCGATTAATATTTTGAGAATATTTGATTCAATTCGCCATATCCAGATGACAAAAATAATTTATAAGTCTACAAGAAGCCAAATCACCCAGTCAAAAAAATGGGCAAATATATGGAATCTAAAAAAAATGGTATTGATGAACCTAATTGCAGGGAAGGAATGGAGATGCAGATGCAGAAAATGGACTTGTGAATATAGTGGGGGAGGTAGAGAATGAGACAAGTGGAGAAAGCAGCATCAACATGCGTGCATTACCAGGTATGAGATGGAGAGCTGATGCGAGTTGCTGTGTAGCACAGGGAGCACTGTCTGGTGCTCTGTGATACCTGGAAGGGTGGGAGGGGTGGAGGGAGACTAGAGACCTAGGGGATGTATGTATAATTACAGCTAATTTGCATTGTTGGATGACAGAAACCAACACAACAGTGTAAAAAAAAATAGGAAATAAAAACTCCATGATCATGTACATTTGTTCATGGATGAATCAAATTGTCAACAATAACTGTCTTCCATTTTCTTTATTTTTCTTGAATTAGTACTTGGCTTACTTTTTTCCCATTGGCTTAGTTTCCTCTGAATCCCCTAAAGCATACTTGGTTTACCGAGTCTTGTGTCCCTGTTCAAGACATGATCCTTGGAGCTGCTTGAAAACCTTTCAGGTAATTGCATGTTATTTTTCCAAGTATTCTATCAAATCTGTTTAAAGACAATATTAGCTTTCAAATTAAAAAAAAAAAAGGGCAAATTATTTGAAAAATGTTAACACCTTACCAAAGATGATCTGCAAATGACTAATAAGCTTATAAAAATATTCATAGTACCACTGATCATTAGGGAAGTACAAATTGAAGTTATATAATGATATATTTTGAATGATGAAAATTAGAAAAATTGACAATAAGTGTTATGAGAAAATAGGGCAACTGGAATTTTTATGTATTTTTTAATGCTACAATATAAAAAAAAGGTACAAACACTTTTTAAAAGAGTTGAGAAATGTCCCATAAAGCTAAGTATATATTCGTCCAATGACGAACAATATGACTCCTAGGTAACTACTAAAAATAAATAAATAAATACAAAGGTATGTACTTAGCTATTCATGTTTGCTTTATGTATAACAATCTCCAACTGAAAAGTATCCAAATGTCCATTGTAGAATATCTAGATTATGATGTGTTCCTACAATGGAACACTGCCCATCATTAAAAAGAATTACCTACTGATATGTGTTGCCATATCAGAGTTCCAAAGAATAGCAAGAAGAGATAAGAAAGCCTTCTTCAGTGATCAATGCAAAGAAATAGAGGAAAACAACAGAATGGGAAAGACTAGGGATCTATTCAAGAAAATCAGAGATACCAAAGGAACATTTCATGCAAAGATGGGCTCGATAAAGGACAGAGATGGTGTGGACCTAACAGAAGCAGAAGATATTAAGAAGAGGTGGCAAGAATACACAGAAGAACTGTACAAAAAAGAGCTTCAAGACCCAGATAATCATGATGATGTGATCACTGACTTAGAGCCAGACATCTTGGAATGTGAAGTCAAATGGGCCTTAGAAAGCATCACTATGAACAAAGCTAGTGGAGGTGATGGAATTCCAGTTGAGCTATTCCAAGTCCTGAAAGATGATGCTGTGAAAGTGCTGCACTAAATATGCCAGCAAATTTGGAAAACTCAGCAGTGGCCACAAGATTGGAAAAGGTCAGTTTTCATCCCAATCCCAAAGAAAGGCAATGCCAAAGAATGCTCAAACTACTGCACAATTGCACTCATCTCACACGCTAGTAAAGTAATGCTCAAAATTCTCCAAGCCAGGCTTCAGCAATATGTAAACCGTGAACTTCCTGATGTTCAAGCTGGTTTTAGAAAAGGCAGAGGAACCAGAGATCAAATTGCCAACATCCACTGGATCATGGAAAAAGCAAGAGAGTTCCAGAAAAACATCTATCTCTGCTTTATTGACTATGCCAAAGCCTTTGACTGTGTAGATCACAATAAATTATGGAAAATTCTGAAAGAGATGGGAATACCAGACCACCTGATCTGCCTCTTAAGAAATCTGTATGTAGGTCAGGAAGAAACAGTTAGAACTGGTCATGGAACAACAGACTGGTTCCAAATAGGAAAAGGAGTACGTCAAGGCTACATATTGTCACCATGTTTATTTAACTTATATGCAGAGTACATCATGAGAAATGCTGGACTGGAACAAACACAAGTTGGAATCAAGATTGCTGGGAGAAATATCAATAACCTCAGATATGCAGATGACACGACTCTTATGGCAGAAAGTGAAGAGGAACTCAAAAGCCTCTTGATGAAAGTGAAAGTGGAGAGTGAAAGGGTTGGCTTAAAGCTCAACATTCAGAAAACGAAGATCATGGCATCTGGTCCCATCACTACATGGGAAATAGATGGGGAAACAGTGGAAACAGTGTCAGTCTTTGTTTTTCTGGGCTCCAAAATCACTGCAGATGGTGACTGCAGCCATGAAATTAAAAGATGCTTACTCCTTGGAAGGAAAGTTATGACCAACCTAGATAGCATATTCAAAAGCAGAGACATCACTTTGCCAACAAAGGTTCACCTAGTCAAGGCTATGGTCTTTCCTGTGGTCATGTATGGATGTGAGAGCTGGACTGTGAAGAAGGCTGAGCACCGAAGAATTGATGCTTTTGAACTGTGGTGTTAGAGAAGACTCTTGAGAGTCCCTTGGACTGCAAGAAGATCCAACCAGTCCATTCTGAAGGAGATCAATCCTGGAATTTCTTTAGAAGGAATGATGCTAAAGCTGAAACTCCAGTATTTTGGCCACCTCATGCAAAGAGTTGACTCATTGGAGAAGACTCTGATGCTGGGAGGGATTGAGGGCAGAAGGAGAAGGGGATGACAGAGGATGAGATGGCTGGATGGCATCACTGACTTGATGGGTGTGAGTCTGGGTGACCTCCGGGAGCTAGTGATGGACAGGGAGGCCTGGCGTGCTGTGGTTCATGGGGTCGCAAAGAGTCGGACACGACTGAGCGACTGATCTGATCTGATCTGATCTGATGTGTTGCCATATGGATTAATAACAACAGCAATGCACTAAATCAAAGAAGCCATAGAGAAAAGATTACATATTTTATGCATACATTTACATGAATTTCTAGGATACACCAAACTATAGTCACCGAAGGGCAGATCAGCAGTTGTCAAGATCCTGGGGACTGAGGGAAAGAAACTGACTGCAGGCACACGTGGGGTTAATTTTAAGAATACTGAGGGTGTTTTATGTAATTATTTTAATTTTTATATAAAAATCATCATAGTTCTTCAACCTTTACCCTTAAAATTTAGCTGGATTTTATTGTATGTATACAATATTCTGGAGAAGGCCGTGGCACCCCACCCCAGTACTCTTGCCTGGAAAATCCCACAGAGGAACCTAGTAGGAGCCTAGTAGGAGCCTAGCAGTCCATGGGGTCCTTAAGAGTCGGCCATGACTGAGCGACTTCACTGTCTCTTTTCACTTTCATGCACTGGAGAAGGAAATGGCAACCCACTCCAGTGTTCTTGCCTGGAGAATCCCAGGAATGGGGGAGCATGGTGGGCTGCCATCAATGGGATCGCACAGAATCAGACATGACTGAAGAGATTTTGCAGCAGCAGCATACAATATTCTAGTAAATCTGATTTAATACAAAAGTATCTTATCCAAAGTCATTTACTTTGTAAAAGGGAGACTAGCCATCAAGTCCAGACACCCTGAATATGAGTACAATATGATACATGTTTCTGAAAGTTAGTACTACTATCACATATAAAGAAATAAACTGGGATGAGCTCTTCCAGCTATGGTGAAAGTTAATTAAGAGTGCTATGCCTTTTTTATGATTCTCATTCTGATCAATATCATGCTGCAAGATAGGTCCACTGCTATGACACGACAAAGATGATATAATTTATATCCGTGAGGACTGTTGGTTGAGTACCCCCAAAAATTTAAATATTAAAAACCTAACTCCCCAGTACCTCAAGATGTCATCTAATTTGGAAGCAGAGGAGTCATAGATGTAATTAGTTAAGATGATGCCATACTAGTATTTGTGGTTTATTTTTTTTTTTTTTGACTTTTATTTTATTTTATTTTTTTTTACAATATTGTATTACTTTTACTATACATCGAGATGGATCCGCCACCAGAATACCCGTGCTCCCCATCCTGAACCCTCCTCCCTCCCCCCTCCCACACCATCCCTCCAGGTCATCCCAGTGCTCCAGTCCCAGGCATCTGTTATCGGGCATCGTACCAGGACTGACTCGTTTCAGATATGATATTATACATATTTCAATGCTATTCTCCCCAATCGTCCCACCCTCTCCCAGTCCCAGAGTCCAAAAGTCTATTCTATACATCAGTGTCTCTTTTGCTGTCTCATAAGCAGGGTGATTGTTACCATCTTTCTAAATTCCATATATATGCGTTAGTATACTGTATTTGTGTTTTTCTTTCTGGCTTACTTCACTCTGTATAATAGGCTCCAGTTCCTTGCTAAGTCATATCCAATACTTTTTGTGACCCTATGGAATAGAGCCCACCAGGCTTCTCTGTCCCTGGGATTTCCCAGGCAAAAATACTGGGGTGGGTTGCCATTTACTCCTTAAGGCCATTTTCCCAACCCAGAGATTGAACCCTGCCTGCCACCCCACACCCCACACCCCAACCCCCGCCTCCAGCCTCCTGCATTGGCAGGGAGATTCTTGACCACTGAGCAACCAGGTAAACCATACTGGAATAGGTAATTCCCAAATTCAATATGCCTATTGTCCTGACAAAAGGGGCAAATTTTAGATACACGTGCAAACATCTAGAACACAATGTGAAGATGAAGGCAGAAACTGGGGTGACAGGTAGAAGCCAAGTGATGATAACCAGCCACCTCCAGAACTCAAGAGAAAGACATGCAGCAGACTCTCTATCACAACTCTCTGAAGGAACAGACCCTGCTACACCACGGCCTTGGAATTCTAGCCTTCAGAACTGTGAGAAAATAAATTTGTTGTTTTAACCACCCAATTTGTGGAACTCTGTTACAGCAACCCTAAAGGTCTAATTCGAGGATTCATGAAGTCATGCAGGGCACAACGTGCAATGACCTGAAAGGTCTTCGAGCAGCTCCAAGGATCATGTCTTGAACAGGGACACAAAGCTCGGTAAACCAAGTATGATTTAGGACCCTTTCCAAAGACAAATTTTATAATAAAAGTGAATACAGACTTTCAGATTTTGAATAACATCTCATAAAACCATTGTCTTGAATTAGAGTTAATTTTTACAAAATGTTTTCCTTTTCCAAGATGGAATTTTAGACTCCCCCATCTTTAGCATTAGCATGTCTCAAGAAAAATAACCAACTCTGAAGTCATCTGGCATAGTTTCCCAGTAGTATCAATTTCCCGAGTTTCAATGCATATACTACAAGTTTGGTGATGACTTCACAAGCACATGGTTCATATAATAATTTCATGAATATCTGAGTTACTGGAAGAATTCCAGATGTTATTATCCATTTTTCTAATTCACATTTTTTTGGCATATAGCTCTAAGATACAAAATTAACGCTTCAATAGTACTTTATTATAATTGTTATTGCTGACTCTTAACGACATATTTAGATGCTTAGTTACTTTAATTTGTTTATTTAGCTAAGCAATTTCACTACATACAAATCTGATTTTCTCTAGCTTATTTACATAGAATATGTTCATTTGCATGTAGGTATAAAGCAGCTTTGCTAATTTTGATTTTGAATATCTCTATATGCACCTGTATAAATCAAGAGATTCTTTGGGTTAGGTGTTTCTGAATATTGTTTAAGGCTATGTGTGTGGTAGGGTGGGGGTGTGGGGGAAGAACAGAGAATGAGTAATGATCAAAGTGACTAATGAAAGTTCTGTAGGACTAAAACGACTGGTGGATATGATGACTCAGCAAAGGTCATTGAAGATGAGTAATTAAAGTTCTCCAAGTGTAGTTTAGGGTTTACACATTAAATGAATGTAGATAATGTCACTTGTGCTAATTATTTATTACGTGTTAGTAACTTATATGCAGAGAACATCATGAGAAACACTGGGCTGGAAGAAGCACAAGCTGGAATCAAGATTGCTGGGAGAAATATCAATAACCTCAGATATGCAGATGACACCACCCTTATGGCAGAGAGTGAAGAGGAACTAAAAAGCCTCTTGATGAAAGTGAAAGTGGAGAGTGAAAAAGTTGGCTTAAAGCTCAACATTCAGAAAACAAAGATCATGGCATCTGACCCATCACTTCATGGGAAATAGATGGGGAAACAGTGGAAACAGTGTCAGACTTTATTTTTCTGGGCTCCAAAATCACTGCAGATGGTGACTGCAGCCATGAAATTAAAAGACACTTACTCCTTGAAAGGAAAGTTATGAACAACCTAGATAGCATATTGAAAAGTAGAGACATTACTTTGTCAACAAAGGTCCGTCTAGTCAAG
This sequence comes from Tragelaphus eurycerus, assembly GCA_935064755.1. Lineage (NCBI taxonomy): Eukaryota > Metazoa > Chordata > Mammalia > Artiodactyla > Bovidae > Tragelaphus > Tragelaphus eurycerus. The sequence goes on from CAKXYN010000039.1 coordinate 28,881, forward strand.
GCTATGGTTTTTCCAGTGGTCATGTATGGATGTGAGAGGTGCACTGTGAAGAAAGCTGAGTGCCGAAGAATTGATGCTTTTGAACTGTGGTGTTGGAGAAGACTCTTAAGAGCCCCTTGGACTGCAAGGAGATCCAACCAGTCCATTCTCAAAGAGATCAGCCCTGGGATTTCTTTGGAAGGAATGATGCTAAAGCTGAAACTGCTGTACTTTGGCCACCTCATGCGAAGAGTTGACTCATTGGAAAAGACTCTGATGCTGGGAGGGATTGGGAGCAGGAGGAGAAGGGGGACGACAGAGGATGAGATGGCTGGATGGCATCACTGACTCGATGGACCTGAGTCTGAGTGAACTCTGGGAGTTGGTGATGGACATGGAGGCCTGGTGTGCTGCAGTTCATGGGGTCGCAAAGAGTCGGACACAACTCAGCAACTGAACTGAAGTGAACTAATGACTTGATTGTACAGATAATATTGTAAAACTACTAGAATATTTGTCCGTAAAGAGATTAGAATATAAAATGGAAATAATTACACATATGCAAAGTGTTTCCAAATGCTATTGTTTATACATGAACATGACACTGCTTCCTCTTACATATACCACCTCATAACTACTCCTCATGTCATGTGTTGTTGTCGATTGAAATGGTGAATCAACTTAGCTAACATATAAGAAAACATATATGTTTGAAATAAAAATAGTCAAAAATTCTATCATTATTAAACTTTGGCTTCACTAGCACGGTACAAACCAACTGAACTACAGAATATAAAAGATACTAGATAATGACAGTAGACTTAATAAGTAGTATGTCTTGAAGTAAGAGTCACTCAGTCATGTCCAACTTTTTACAACCCCGTGGACTATATAGCCCATGGAATTCTCCAGGCCAGAATACTGGAGTGGGTAGCCATTCCTTTCTCCATGGGATATTCCCAACCCAGGGATTGAATCCAGGTCTCCCTCGTTGTATGTCTTATGACATACTTAATATGTAGTATTAAGTAACATAATTAGTAACATAAGTAATATGTCTCATTGGAAAAAACCCTGATGCTGGGAACGATTGAAGGCAGGAGAAGGGGATGACAGAGGATGTGATGGTTGGATGGCCTCACCGACTCAATGGATGTGAATTTGAGAAAACTTCAGGAGATAGTGACAAACAGAAACCCAGCTGCAGTTCATAGGGTTGCAAAACTTTGGACATGACTGAGTGACTGAACAATAACAAATATCTTACAAGTGAGAATTATCTTACAGATAATTGTTGATACTATTACCTTTGATACCCCCAAAAGTATTGTAAGTGAAATCTTTGAATTGTTACAGCTTTAGGCTGAGACTAAAATTTGTCCAGTTATACTTTGATGCATATTTCAAATACACCTTTCAATATTCCTTATCTGCCTATTTTAGCTTCCATTAGTGTCTTCCTTTGGTCTATACAAACAATACATTTATAAGACTTGAGCTTTAATCATATTCTTCCAAGCTGGAATAAACATTTTAATCTTTCCATAGATGCTATGCTTCTCTCCATATCTGGTCTGTAAAGAACCAGATTAGACACTATACTATGCTTCTTTTGGGGCTTCCTCAGTGGCTCAGTAAAGAATCCGCCTGCAATACAAGAGACTCTGGTTTGATCCCTGGATTGGTAAGATGCCCTGGAGCAGGAAATGGCAACCTACTCCAGTATTCTTCTTACCTGGCGAATCCCATGGACAGAGGAGCCTGGCAGACTTCAGTCCATACCGTTATAAAAAATCGGACACAACTGAAGCGACTCAGCACTCAAATGCTTCTTTTGTCCTCTCTTTCAGTTTCAGTGTATTGTTAGGCATATAGTAAAAGGGCTATGAGAGCAAACATAGGGTACTTCCCTGGTGGTTCAGACAATAAAGAATCTGCCTTCAGTGCAGGAGACCTGAGTTTGATCCCTGGATTGGGAAGATCACCTGGAAAAATTGGTACATACTATTTATCATACCCATTGATCAACTTTTACAAATTGAACTTAGCCCTGGTAACGTGTTTCCAAGTCAAGAAACAACATTTCCATCACCCTCAGAAGATTTTCATAAACCCTTTTCAAGTAGAGACCTCATCCTCAAAGAAAACCCCTAACCCAACATCAGATTGTGTTATTTTCTTCTTTAAACACAGAATCATACAATATATACTCTTTGGTCTGCTTGCAAATATTATCCCTATTGTATTGTGTAGTTTTAGGCTGATCACTCTCATTGATGTATAGTATTCTGCATCTTAGCGATCTGTTTTGTTGTTGATGGGAGTTTGACAGATTTCTAGCTGAGGACTATTTTGCTAAATATAGAGTTAAAATATATTGATGTGTTCATTGGTATCGTATTTGAATATTCTAAGATCATCTACTCCTGAGGTTTGAAAATCATGTAATAAATTATTCACATTGTATATGTCAATATTTATTATACTGTAAATATACACTGTTTGATCTTAGGAAAATGTATTTTAAAAATACTACGATGAAGTGTTTTGGTTGCTCCCTCAAAAGGTCACTATTACTTAACTCTAATTTTGAAGTCCTCTATTAAAGGCTAGTTTTGCATCTCAGTGCAAAGAAGATACTACTTTCAGTAAGAAGCACTGGAGTATTTGTGTATATGTTCCTAGCTAATTAAATTCAGAAACCAAACAAAAAGCAAAAAAATAAGTAAATCACCTAGTGTATCAACCAAATGCCACACAGTTTACTGCATTTCTTAACATGATGACTGTGAAATGTATGTATGTACATATACACATATGTACACAGACACACATAAATATATGTGTGTAAGTCTATTTGTAACAAAGGCCTTTTTGGAGCAATTTCAGGTTCACAGCAAAATGGAGTAGAAATTGCAAAGAGTTCTCATATAACCATTGCCTCTCATACCCACAGCCTTACTCAGTATCAACATCCTATACCCGACTGTGCATCGTTATAATCAGCAAACCTACACTGACCCATCAAAATCAATCAGTCTATAGGTAACTGTGTTAGGATTCACTTTTGGTGTTATACAGTCTATTTGTTGTTGTTGTTCAGTCACTAGGTCACATCCAACTCTTTGTGACTCCATGGACTGCAGCCAGGCGCCCTTGTCCTCCACTGTCTCCCAGAGTTTGTTCAAATTCATGTCCATTGAATCAGCGATACTATCCAATTATCTCACCCTCTGCCACCCTCTTCTCCTTCAATTTTTCCCAGCATCAGGATCTTTTCCAATGAGTTGGCTCTTCACATCAGTATAGTCTATGGGTATTGATAAACCTATAATAAAATGTATAGTTTTATATAGAACAGTGTCAAAGTCCAAAAAACTCATCTCTGCTCTGCCTATTTATTCTTCTTTCTTGTATAATCCCTGACAATAAGTGATCCTCTTACTGTCTCCATAGTTTTGTTTTTCTAGGACGTTACATAGTGAAAATCAGACATAGCCTTTCATTTGGCTTCTTTCACTTAGTAATATGCATTTAAGTTTTCCCCATGTCTTTCGTGGCTTGATAGAACCTTTTTTTAGTTTTGAATAGTATTCCATTATTTGAATGTACCACAGTTGATCGTAATTACTGAAGGACATCTTGGTTATTTAGTATGTGATTTTTGCAACCATTCTCACTCCCTCTCCCACACAAATCTTGCTGAAATCACCGTCTGAAATATAGAAGTGTTTTCTCTAATGAAATGATCCAGATTCTAATTTTTGTTGCCCCAATTCAGAGATAATTCTCTTTTGTTTCGTTGAATTTTTCTGTGTTGTTTCAGCATATTATTTTGACAGCTTTTTGACAATTTCAGTGATGAGTATAGATGGCTTCCCAGTAGTGCACTCTGCCTAGGCAGTCTGACTCCTGAAGAGAAATAATGGATAAAGTAACATCTAGTTTGTTAATTGCCTGTAAATAGAAATTTCAGCCATTGAAAAACATACTTGCTGTTCTTACATTATGGAAAAATAATCTCTTGCTTTGTTTTGTCTTCACACACATTTTTAGTATTCATTATAATTTCTGTGTACACATTTTTCATATGAAATATCCTATCAGAAAATTACCAGAAAAGGTATAGTCTTTCTCTTAAAAACAGGATTGTGTAAATAGCAATAATATTTAGAAATTTAAAACTCTTCAGATATACATTTTTATGTGAATTTATCCTGTTTTGGAATTCATCGAGAGATAAAAATCCAAAGCTTCTTGAAAATTTAACACATACAGTAGTTTAAATTTCTTTTATTGCAGATATGTAAATTTGCACAAGTGTTAAGCAAAGTAATTTTGGTTCTGTTGAATAAAGAGAAGAAATACCAACAGTGAATAACTCATGATTATAGATCTTTTTTGAAACTTCTACTCTGTCTTTATTCCTAAGGAGAGGAAGCTCAACAGTTTTTGTCATAACAGAAATCAATGACTATACTCTTTTCATATGTAGCACATGATAAGGGAAAACTCAAAGATGACATACAGAGGACTAATGCTCATTCATATAGTCTTGCTTTTGGTATATTATTCTGCTTTGCCAAAATTTAACTGTCTTTATAATCATTTAAATACTCATTTATTTAATAAAGGATGGTATAATTTGTGAACCTTCCTTTATATTTTCTCTTATTACATCCTTATGAGATTCAATATGTTAAATATTATTTGTGTGCATAATTATATATTTAACACTTTGGTAGAAGTTATATATAATAAAAATTCAAATTTTTGCTTTGAGAAGTTGATGAATTTTACAGAGCAAAATCTATTGAATTCCTATGCTGGATGAGATTTTGATAATCAATTAGTCCCCTTTATTCACCAGTTTTTTTTTTTTTTTTTTAACCTCCCTTATGAGTTATATTTTATGTCTTCTTGACAGATATATAATATGGAATAATGAAATGAGTCAAGTCTTTCTGGTGTCTAAATAGTGTCCTCTTATACAAATGTAAACTTACTGGAATATTACTGCTGCTGCTGCTGCTGCTGCTGCTAAGTCGCTTCAGTCGTGTGCAACTCTGTGCGACCCCTGAGACGGCAGCCCACCAGGCTCCCCTCTCCTTGGGATTCTCCAGGCAAGAACGCTGGAGTGGGTTGCCATTTCCTTCAACGCATGAAAGTGAAAAGTGAAAGTGAAGAAGCTCAGTCGTGTCTGACTCTTAGTGACCCCATGGACTGCAGCCTACCAAGCTCCTCCATCCATGGGATTTTCCAGGCAAGAGTACTGGAGTGGGGTGCCATTGCCTTCTCCAGGAATATTACTAATGACTCTTTTATGATACTTTCGCATTATCAAACCACCTTTTTATCAACTAGAATTCTAGAAAAAAATGGTATCCTACTCAAATTTAGTATATTTTTATTTCTAAATATGTTTCAAATCTGTCACAAAATAAAATATATGAACTTGTTTTCCCACATTTTAAAACATGTTGAACAGTCTGATTCTCTATACCTAGCTAACAAAGCACTACAAATCTTATGAAAATACATAATTCACTTACTTTGAGACACAAAGGCTCATATTCTCAGAAGAATTTCTGGTGTAATGTCTCCTTAGTTTTCATTTTGTTGGTAAACTGAAGTATGATAGGATATTAATAAATCACTGTAACTGGTTTAGCTTCAACCTTCTTCTTTCTCTTCTTCACTGTAATCCTGAAATGTGTTTCAAAAACTTTTAATTTTAATTGCCTAATAAAAAGGAATCTTGGGCCTTAATTCTCTGGAGAAAATCTAGTTCTAAAATATGTTACATAGGCTTTGTTTTCATAAGATATAACATATTTTAAATAGTTTCTATATTTCCCAAATTATTTAATCATTCTAGGTATTTTTATTTTAAGAAATATTTATCCAATTCAATACTTTATTTCAGATTGTTAGAGCTAGAGGGAGCACAGATATGTGTATGGGAGAAAGGAATAAATAGTTACTTAAAATATAGCTTTGCTGGTCATTTCTTTAATAGTTTTTTCATTTCTTTAGAAAAATATGAATTTTATAGGTGAAAAGAGAGCTCTGATTTCAAGAAAGCATGATATCATAATCCTATCCAAAGAATAAGCAATCTCCTCTACTTTTCCTCATCTGTTAAGGTAATCAACATATTTCCCTCTACTTCTCAATCAGTTAATTAAAATATTTAATAGTATTTGACCTATCCTAGGCAACATTCATTCATTTGGTATCTCCTAATGTGATTTTGTATAATTACTGTTCATTTCAGTAATTCATTGTCTTTGTCACAGGACTTACTTCCATTTAAGCTTAGAACTCAGTCCATAGTTCATCAGGCACTCTATCTATCAGATCTAGGCCCTTAAATCTATTTCTCACTTTCACTGTATAATCATAAGGGATTTGATTTAGGTCATACCTGAATGGTCTAGTGGTTTTCCCTACTTTCTTCAATTTAAGTCTGAATTTGGCAATAAGGAGTTCATGGTCTGAGCCACAGTCAGCTCCTGGTCATGTTTTTGCTGACTGTATAGAGCTTCTCCATCTTTGGCTGCAAAGAATATACACCATCTGATTTTGATGTTGACCATCTGGTGATGTCCATGTATAGAGTCTTCTCTTATGTTGTTGGAAGAGGGTGTTTGTTATGACCAGTGCATTTTCTTGGCAAAACTCTATTTGTCTTTGCCCTGCTTCATTCCGTATTCCAAGGCCAAATTTGCCTGTTCCCCCAGGTGCTTCTTGACTTTCTACTTTTGCATTCCAGTCCCCTATAATGAAAAGGATGTCTTTTTTGGGTGTTAGTTCTAAAAGGTCTGTAGGTCTTCATAGAACCATTCCACTTCAGCTTCTTCAGTGTTACTGGTTGGGGCATAGACTTGGATTACTGTGATATTGAATGGTTTGCCTTGGAAACGAACAGGGATCATTCTGTCGTTTTTGAGATTGCTTCCAACTACTGCATTTCGGATTCTTTTGTTGACCATGATGGCCACCCCATTTCTTCTGAGGGATTCCTGCCCACAGTAGTAGATAGAATGTGCCGGGAGCCGGCGAGAGGACCTCCGCCCATGGCAAGGGTCATGAGGAAGGAGGCTTGACATACGCAAAGCGGGGTCAAGCCTCAGGAGTCCCCCTGGAAATCTCGAGCATCTACCCCCATAACCAGAGCCTGCCTACTTTACTACTTTATGCTCTCACCTACACCTCTGACTTTACAGGGGACTGTCCCCCACTACCTCTCTCTGAAACAAGAGTTAACTTAGAGCTCCAGTTAATAAAAATTCCTGGGCTTGACAGGAGTGTTTTAACCTACAAACTCCTCTGAAGGTTCTCTAGCCTACCTGACAGGCTTGTACGGCCACATGTGATTACTCACAGCCTCCCAACAGTGGGAGGCACGAGATGCTTTTAACCTTCTAAAAACAGGTTCTTTAGAGAAGTTAGAAAACTAATAGTGGGCTGATTAGAAATTGTATTGGTGAAGGGTTTTTCATTTGTTGAGCCAATGTTTGCTGCTAAGTCTCCACGTGGCCTGCCCTTACATACATTAATGAATATATAGAAGGAATAGATATTAACCTTTGATATTAATCACATTAAGGTCACATTAGACCTTAGGCTAAGTAAATCCTTTCCTTAATTAAAACCCACAACACCCTCACCCTATAGGAATGTAACTCTATCTGGTACCTTCGGAAGGTGGAGTCTGTTTTAAGAATAATACCCCTGGAGAAATAAGTGTTCTGGTTGACTGACCGCTGTCACAAGGAGAGGGTCAAAAATAGTCAGCAGGCCCCCTGGCTAGAAGATGATGTAACACCCCTAAGACCTCTGTATACATTTCTATGAAGCACCTGACTTTGATAAAAGTCAGGGCTGCTGACCCCGTGTGACTTTTGTAGAAACGTCTCAGTGTATAAAAGTAGACCATGGAAAATAAAGAAGGGGGATCAGTTCCTTGAAAGACTGGTCTCCCCACGTCGCTCTCTCTCTCAAATTCTGGTTGAGTCTCCATCTGGAGCGCAGAATCCACCATGCTTACTAATTATGCCTGGGCTTCTAAAATCCAACCTAGGAGGCCTCAGTGTCTCCTCTCCTTCAGGAGAATGGAAGGACTCCTGCGGCCTACGTAAGTGGTGCAAACTTCTTATCTTAAAGTTTTATTGGTCTCCCACGTAAACCAAGCTACTCAGCCTCTTTTCTCCACTGAATTACCTACTGAGCTATCTTCATTCTATTACTCTTTATATCTTTAATTAATATTTATTTAAGCAATTGTTTCCTGACCCCCGCTGACGCCGTCCTCGCTTTGAACTCCCTGGATCAGCCTGGGCTGGACCCCGGCAATAATGGTCATTTGAGTTGAATTCACCCATTCCAGTCCATTTCAGTTCGCTGATTCCTAGAATGTCAACATTCACTCTTGCCATCTCTTGTTTGACCACTTCCAATTTGCCTTTATGGACTGAGGTTCGTGACATTGTACAGGAGACAGGGATCAAGACCATCCCCATGGAAAAGAAATGCAAAAAAGCAAAATGGTTGTCTGGGGAGGCCTTACAAATAGCTGTGAAAAGAAGAGAAGTGAAAAGTAAAGGAGAAAAGGGAAGATATAAACATCTGAATGCAGAGTTCCAAAGAATAGCAAGAAGAGATAAGAAAGCCTTCTTCAGCGATCAATGCAAAGAAATAGAGGAAAACAACAGAATGGGAAAGACTAGAGATCTCTTCAAGAAAATCAGAGATACCAAAGGAATATTTCATGCAAAGATGGGCTCGATAAAGGACAGAAATGGTATGGACCTAACAGAAGCAGAAGATATTAAGAAGAGATGGCAAGAATACACAGAAGAACTGTACAAAAAAGATCTTCATGACCCAGATAACCACAATGGTGTGATCCCTGACCTAGAGCCAGACATCCTGGAATGTGAAGTCAAGTGGGCCTTAGAAAGCATCACTATGAACAAAGCTAGTGCGGGTGATAGAATTCCAGTTGAGCTATTCCAAATCCTGAAAGATGGTGCTGTGAAAGTGCTGCACTCAATATGCCAGCAAATTTGGACAACTCAGCAGTGGCCACAGGACTGGAAAAGGTCAGTTTTCATCCCAATCCCAAAGAAAGGCAATGCCAAAGAATGCTCAAACTACCACACAATTGCATGCATCTCACTGGCTAGTAAAGTAATGCTCAAAATTCTCCAAGCCAGGCTTCAGCAATATGTGAACCGTGAACTTCCTGATGTTCAAGCTGGTTTTAGAAAAGGCAGAGGAACCAGAGAGCAAATTGCCAACATCCGTTGGATCATGGAAAAAGCAAGAGAGTTCCAGAAAAACATCTATGTATGCTTTATTGACTATGCCAAAGCCTTTGACTGTGTGGATCACAATCAACTGTGGAAAATTCTGAAAGAGATGTGAATACCAGACCACCTGACCTGCCTCTTGAGAAATTTGTATGCAGGTCAGGAAGCAACAGTTAGAACTGTCCATGGAACAACAGACTGGTTCCAAATAGGAAAGGAGTACATCAAGGCTGTTATATTGTCATCCTGCTTATTTAACTTCTATGCAGAGTCCATCATGAGAAACACTGGGCTGGATGAAGCACAAGCTGGAATCAAGATTGCTGGGAGAAATATCAATAACCTCAGATATGCAGATAACACCACCTTTATGGCAGAAAGTGATGAGGAACTAAAAAGCCTCTTGATGAAAGTGAAAGTGGAGAGTGAAAAAGTTGGTTTCAAGCTCAACATTCAGAAAATGAAGATCCTGTCATCTGGTCCCATCACTTCATGGGAAATAGATGGAGAAACAGTGGAAACAGTGTCAGACTTTATTTTTGGGGGCTCCATAATCACTGCAGATGGTGACTGCAGCCATGAAATTAAAAGACACTTACTCCTTGAAAGGAAAGTTATCATCAACCTAGCTAGCATATTCAAAAGCAGAGACATTACTTTGCCAACACAGGTCCATCTAGTAAAGGCTATGATTTTTCCTGTGGTCATGTATGGATGTGAGAGTTGGACTGTGAAGAAGGCTGAGCACCAAAGAATTGATGCTTTTGAACTGTGGTGTTGGAGAAGACTCTTGAGAGTCCCTTGGACTGCAAGGAGATCCAACCAGTCCATTGTGAAGGAGATCAGCCCTGGGATTTCTTTGGAAGGAGTGATGCTAAAGCTGAAACTCCAGTACTTTGGCCACCTCATGTGAAGAGCTGACTCATTGGAGAAGACTCTGATGCTGGGAGGGATTGGGGGCAAGAGGAGAAGGGGACGACAGAGATGGCTGGATGGCATAACTGACTCGATGGACGTGAGTCTGAGTGAACTCTGGGAGTTGGTGATGGACAGGGAGGCCTGGTGTGCTGAGATTCATGGGGTCGCAAAGAGTGGTACACGACTGAGCGACTAATCTGATCTGAAGCTTAGAACTCATTTGACTTTTACAGTGAAGTAAATTTTTGGCTTAGAGTGAGTAAATTTTTATTTATGATGCAAGTTAGGGGTCTAAATTCCCCTTTTTGCAAGTGAATACCCAATTATTCTAATATCATTTGTTGAAAAGATTATTCTTTCCCCCATGGAATTGTCTAAACATGTCTTTGAAAAATCAACTGATCTTATAAGCAAGAAATTATATGTGGATTTTTTTTATTATATTCCATTTGTTTATATGCTTATACTTAAGCACATGCCAAGCCATCTGAATTACTGCAGACTAATAGTAAATTTTGAAACTTTGAAGTAAAAATCATCCAACTTTATTCTTGATTTTTAGAACTGTTTTCTGGCATTCAGGTCCATTCGCATTTCCAAAGGCTGCTAAAATTAGAGAATGTATTGAATCTATAAATACATTTTGGGGGGAAAATATTATTTTGCTACTCAAAGAGTAATTGTACCAATCATTTATGGTTCCTGATGAATCTCCAGGACATAAATTCACATAGACTGAGTCCTTACTGTGCAGGTCAGACTTATTCTAAAAACTGATAACTCCAATAACGCTTCTTCCTGGAGAGAAGCATGTTGTCTTATATAATTCACCAGTTTCCGAATTTTCTGATTTTTTCCATCATCTTCTTGAGGGAGGAGGCTGCATCAGATCAGATCAGATCAGTCACTCAGTCATGTCCGACTCTTTGCGACCCCATGAACTGCAGCACGCCAGGCCTCCCTGTCCATCACCAGCTCCTGGAGGTCACTCAGACTCACACCCATCAACTCAGTGATGCCATCCAGCCATCTCATCCTCTGTCGTCCCCTTCTCCTCCTGCCCTCAATCCCTCCCAGCATCAGAGTCTTCTCCAATGAGTCAACTCTTCGCATGAGGTGGCCAAAATACTGGAGTTTCAGCTTTAGCATCATTCCTTCCAAAGAAATCCCAGGGCTGATCTCCTTCAGAATGGACTGGTTGGATCTCCTTGCAGTCCAAGGGACTCTCAAGAGTGTTCTTCAACACCACAGTTCAAAAGCATCAATTCTTCGGCGCTCAGCCTTCTTCACAGTCCAGCTCTCACATCCATACATGACCACTGGAAAAACCATAGCCTTGACTAGATGGACCTTTGTTGGCAAAGTAATGTCTGCTTTTGAATATGCTATCTAGGTTGGTCATAACTTTCCTTCCAAGGAGTAAGCGTCTTTTAATTTCATGGCTGCAGTCACCATCTGCAGTGATTTTGGAGCCCAGAAAAATAAAGCCTGACACTGTTTCCACTGTTTCTCCATCTATTTCCCATGTAGTGATGGGACCAGATGCCATGATCTTTGTTTTCTGAATGTTGAGCTTGATACTGCTCACCATCTCAAATGGTTTCTCACATCCTCATCAAAGGGTCAGGTTAATGTTAAGCTTCATAAATCTCTGGCAACTCTTCATGACAAATTTTGTCATATGCATCTGGACTTCCCAACTTAAAACTGCAAAACTGTAATTTTATAGGCTGCTCATTTTCCTTTTTTCTTTCGCTAGGAGATAGAAGTGAGCATGTTTATTCAGATCAGGTTTGTTGACAAATAGGGATTTTAACCAGATATCTTTTCAAAGTCTACAGCCTGAAGCTTTTTTCCCTGAACTGGAAACCAAAGTGATGGGCTAATCCAGAAGGCTGTTTCAAGTACCACATATTGTCCCCACCATTTTGCTATGGTGCCTTGATTTCCACTGTTGGAAGATAGTTGGTAAGATGCAAGACATCATAGCATGTATGTAGAGTGATGAGAATAACCACAGAGCAGAAAGATGGGTGATATAAGGTAGCAAGTGAAATTGTTGAAGATATATCAGTGATCATGTGAGAAAAGATTCCTTGAATAAATGGAGGGAGAAATAATTTTAAATGAGAGAATGGTATATCTATGGAAATGTGACAGAGGGTAGACATTTGTGGGTGAAAGTGGGTACTTATATAACGAGCTTTTTCAAAATTCTAACTTAACTGGTTCAACTTTCAGAGTGAATTTGAAGTTCTTTCATTGGCTGGAGAAGATTAAAAAGGAGAACAGAGGTGTTGAAACAGTCATCTTGACTAAGAGAATAATTGGACCAGAGAAATGTTGCATGATTGCCCAGACTCATAACCAACCTGCCTGGGATTCATGGTCATTAATTTAAGATGAATCCAGTCAGAATGGTTGAATAGGAGTGTGTGTGTGTGTGTGTGTGTGTGTGTGTGTGTGTGTGTGTGTGTGTGTGTGTGTTCCAGTTGCACTCATCTGAATGCATGGAGAATTTGCAAAGTTAGAGTAAAAGGATTTGTCTTTTGCCAAGAAGTATAAAAGGGAGAATAAGATAGTTTGGTGTGTACTGACACAGCCAAAGTCTAAAAGATAAAGTTTAAGATTTCAAAAAGACAACTACACAGTGTAATCCATTTTGTCTGAATGAAAAGTAAATGTTAAAAATTGAAATCACATCTTTAGACAGCTGAGATGTTGCCAGAGTGTGCTATTGTTTTGGTAATGCCATGGCGGTAGACCGCAAACCTCAACTGAGCTCTGAATCAAATCAAATCACCACCACATTCTAAGAATAGAGACCTTCTCGAGATCTGCAAGTTCAGACAAAGTATTTACTATGCTATGGGGATGATGCTTTTAACAGATTTCTGAAAAAGCTTCACTAATTCTTTCATGTGCCATGCTCCCAGCGTTTAGCTTCTACAGTACTGAAACCAGGAATAGCTTCATGGTAAAATGCTAGTAAAGTAATGCTCAAAATTCTCCAAGCCAGGCTTCAGCAATATGTGAACCGTGAACTTCCTGATGTTCAAGCTGGTTTTAGAAAAGGCAGAGGAACCAGAGAGCAAATTGCCAACATCCGCTGGATCATGGAAAAAGCAAGAGAGTTCCAGAAAAACATCTATTTCTGCTTTATTGACTATGCCAAAGCCTTTGACTGTGTGGATCACAATAAACTATGGAAAATTCTGAAAGAGATGGGAATACCAGACCACCTGATCTGCCTCTTAAGAAATCTGTATGCAGGTCAGGAAGCAACAGTTAGAACTGGTCATGGAACAACAGACTGGTTCCAAATAGGAAAAGGAGTACGTCAAGGCTGCATATTGTCACCATGTTTATTTAACTTATATGCAGAGTACATCATGAGAAATGCTGGACTGGAAGAAACAGAAGTTGGAATCAAGATTGCCGGGAGAAATATCAATAACCTCAGATATGCAGATGACACCACTCTTATGGCAGAAAGTGAGGAGGGGCTAAAAAGCCTCTTGATGAAAGTGAAAGTGGAGAGTGAAAAGGTTGGCTTAAAGCTCAACATTCAGAAAACGAAGATCATGGCATCTGGTCCTCACTGCATGGGAAATAGATGGGGAAACAGTGGAAACAGTGTCAGACTTTGTTTTTCTGGGCTCCAAAATCACTGCAGATGGTGACTGCAGCCATGAAATTAAAAGACGCTTACTCCTTGGAAGGAAAGTTATGACCAACCTAGATAGCATATTCAAAAGCAGAGACATTACTTTACCAACAAAGGTTCGCCTAGTCAAGGCTATGGTCTTTCCTGTGGTCATGTATGGATGTGAGAGCTGGACTGTGAAGAAGGCTGAGCGCCGAAGAATTGATGCTTTTGAACTGTGGTGTTGGAGAAGACTCTTGAGAGTCCCTTGGACTGCAAGAAGATCCAACCAGTCCATTCTGAAGGAGATCAATCCTGGAATTTCTTTAGAAGGAATGATGCTAAAGCTGAAACTCCAATATTTTGGCCACCTCATGTGAAGAGTTTACTAATTGGAGAAGACTCTGATGCTGGGAGGGATTGAGGGCAGGAGGAGAAGGGGACGACAGAGGATGAGATGGCTGGATGGCATCACTGACTCGATGGATGCGAGTCTGAGTGACCTCCGGGAGCTGGTGATGGACAGGGAGGCCTGGCGTGCTGCGGTTCATGGGGTCGCAAAGAGTAGGACACGACTGAGCGACTGATCTGATCTGATCTGATCTGAAAATTCCACAGACTCCATCAACTTTTTCAGGTTTAGCCGTTTCTCATGGACAGATAATATTTTCATTTATTCTGTGAATTTGGTGAATGTCCAGAGTTTGGAAATGGTTGATTTTAATTGTGTTCTTCACATGCCATTGTTTTAGAAGAGTAAGTTCACCAGGTTCTCCTTCTGCCATTTCAGAAATCAATCAGGAGATGATTGGATTTTAAGAAAATGTTTTAGTCATGTGGATAGAGTAATGAACTTCAAAAATTTTCATCAATTATGTGCTCCGTTGCTGCTGTTGTTCAGTCGCTAAGTCATGTCCATCCCTTTGTGACCTCATGGACTGAAGCACACTAGGCTCCTCTCTCCTCCACTATCTCCCAGAGTTTGCTCAAATGTATGTCCATTGAGTCAATGGTGCTATCTAACCATGTAATCCCCTGCAATCCCCTCCAATTTGGCCTTCAATCTTTCCCAGCAGCAGAGTCTTTTCCAGTGAGTTGGCTGTTTATATCAGGTGGCCAATGTATTGGAGTTTCAGCTTCCGCATTAGTTCTCCAAATGAATATTTCTGGGTTGATTTCCTTTAGGACTGACTTGGTACTACTTACCTCAATGCTCTGGACTATGTTCTTCAACTTCATCAGGCCCTGTTTCCTCCTATCCATGCCCATTATTTTGACACGAGGTGTCATCTATGATCATAACATTACATGATGATTTTTAATTATAATTTAAAATACCAACAGGTATCCTGGAAGTCAAAAGGCTTTTATTTCCCTTTTTCTTCTTTATTTTAAGAGTCATATTTAAGCAACTAATTTTTCTACTATGACTCTGCTTCTCTAGTTTAATATATCTCATTTCTCAGCAATGAGTTTTTCCAAAAAAAAAAAAAAAAAAGTTTACATATTGAGTCAATGAAATGTCTCCCACCACCATATAACTTGTATGTTCAATCCAAAACAGGATGCATCTACTCCAATCATTTTAAATGAGTTTCTACAGAATCAAACATCAATGATAGAAATAATGAAAAATATTCTTATGTTTGTTGACTAAAACAATGTAGATAAGTAAGGACGTCCTTTAATTTTAATAGGCTTCCAGAAAAGATAATAGAATTATTTTCTTAAAAAAGAAGAAGAAGTATTTATATTGGTAAATGTGGATCTTTGGTCTTATTTCTACATTAAAAAAATTATTTGCTGATTTTATTTAAAAGCTGACATTTGGGTCAGAACCAAGATTTTCTTCCAAAAAAAATTGCCCAGAGTAAAAAAAAAAAAGAAAGAAATTTAAAAAGCAAACAATTAACCTGATCCAAATCTAAAAAGGCTTTCACCAGACAATCAAGTAGAGCACGCTTGTTTTCTAACAATTAAATTTTGCCAACCATGTAGGTAGAATAAAAACGGAGATGCTATTTCAATTTATCCACCTCCTTTGAAAGTCATTTTTTAGTAAAAAGAAGTACAGATATTTCCTAGCTGTTGAACTTCCACTCCCCCCTCCACCCAATAGGAATTTCAGATAATTTTCTGTATACAGAGTGATTTCTCACAAATTTAAATTGAAGTTTAATCAAGAATCCAACAGAATATTGGATGTCATATTATTCTAGAATTTTTCTGTTCTCTACTTGAGAAATATTTTAGTTACGCTGAAAAAACCCTTGCCTCTCTGCCATCTAAACTGCTTAAGTTTGGTGAAATTCAATGATGCCAGCACCATCACTAGCCTTTGGATTGAAGTCACCCTTAAACGTTATAAGATCAGTTCAGTTCAGTGGCTCAGTCGTGTCCAACTCTATGCAACCCCATGGAATGCAGCATGCCAGGCTTCCCTGTCCATCATCAACTCCTGGAGCTTGCTCAAACTCATGTCCATTGATTCGATGATGCCATCAAACCATCTCATTCTTTGCAGTCCCCTTCTCTTCCTGCCTTCAATCTTTCCCAGCATCAGGATCTTTTCCAATGAGTCAGTTCTTCACATCAGGTGGCCAAAGTATTGGAGGTGCAGCTTCAGCAACAGTCCTTCCAATAAATATTCAGGACTGATTTCCTATAGGATGGACTGGTTTGATCTCCTTGCAGTCCAAGGGACTCTCAAGAGTCTTCTCCAACACTACAGCTCAAAAGCATCAATTCTTTGGTGCTCAGATTTCTTTATAGTCCAACTCTTACATGCATACATGACTACTGGAAAAGCCATAGCTTTGACTAGACAGACCTTTTTTCGCAATGAATGTCTGTTTTTTAATATGCTGTCTAGGTTGGTTATAGCTTTTCTCCCAAGGAGCAAGCATCTTTTAATTTCATGGTTGAAGCCAGCATCTGCTGTGATTTTGGAGCCCAAAGTAATAAAGTCTGTCACTGTTTCCATTGTTCTCCCATCTATTTGCCATGAAGTGATGAGACTGGTTGCCATGATCTTCGTTTTCTGAATGTTAGGTTTTAGGCCAATTTTTTCACTGTCTTCTTTCACTTTCACAAAGAGGCTCTTTAGTCCTCTTTCTGCCATGAGGGTGGTGTCATCTGCATATCTGAGGATATTGATATTTCTCCCTGCAATCTATATTCCAGCTTGTGCTTCATCCAGCCTGGCATTTCACATGATATACTCTGCATATAAATTAAATAAGCAGGGTGACAATATACAGCCTTGAAGTACTCCTTTCACAATTTCGAATCAGTCTGTTGTTTGATGTCCAGTTCTAACTGTTGCTTCTTGACCTGCCTACAGGTTTCTCAGGAGGCAGGCAATGTGGTCAGGTATTCTGATCACTTTAAGAATTTTCCACACTTGTGATCTGCACAGTCAAAGTTTTGGCATAGTCAATAAAGCAGAAGTAGATATTTTTCTGGAACTCTCTTGCTGTTTCAATGATCCAACAGATGTCTGCAATTTGATCTCTAATTCCTCTGCCTAAATCCAGCTTGAAAATTTGGAATCCCATAATTCACATACTGTTAAAGACTGACTTAAAGAATTTTGAGCATTATTTGCTAGCATTAGCTGAGTGCATTGTGGAGTAGTTTGAACATTCTTTGGCATTGACTTTCTCTGGGATTGGACTGAAAACTGAGCTTTTCCAGTCCTGTGGCCACCACTGAGTTTTCCAGATTGGCTGCCATATTGAATGCAGCACTTTTACAGCATCATCTTTTAGGATTTGAAATAACTTGCCTGGAATTCCATCACCTCCATTAGCTTTGTTCATAGAGATGCTTACTAAGGCCCACTTGACTTTCCATACCAGAATATCTGCTCTAGGTGAGTAATCACACCATTTTGGTTATTTGAGTCATGAAGATAATTTTTGTATAGTTCTGTGTATTCTTGCTACCTATTCTTAAAATCTTCTACTTCTGTTTTGTCTATACCATTTCTGTTCTTTATTGTGCCCATCTATGCATAAAACGTTCCATTGCTATCTCTAATTTTATTGAAGAAATCACTAATCTTTCCCATTCTCTTGTTTTCCTCTATTTCTTTTCATTGATCACTGAAGAAGGCTTTCTTACCTCTCCTTGGTATTCTTTGGAACTATGCATTCAAATGGGTATATATTTCCTTTTCTTCTTTGTATTTAGCTTCTCTTCTTTTCACAACTATTTATAAGGCCTCATCAGACAGCAATTTTGACTTTTTACACTTCTCTGTCTTGGGTGGTCTCTTGTACAATGTCACAAACCTCTTCCCATAGTTCTTCAGGCACTCTATCAGATCTAATCCCTTGAATCTATTTGTGACTTCTACAGTATAGTGGTAAGGAATTTGATTTAGGTCATACCTGAATGGTCTAGTGGTTTCCCCTACTTTCTTCAATTTATGTCTGAATTTGGCAATAAGGGGTTCATGGTGTATTCCACAGTCAGCTCCTGGTCTTGTTTTCTCTGACTGTATAGAGCTTCTCCATCTTTGGCTGCAAAGAATATAATCAATTTGATTTCAGTATTGACTATCTGGTGATGTCCATGTGTAGAGTCTTCTCATGTTGTTGGAAGAGGGTCTTTGCTATGATGAGTGTGTTCTCTTGCCAAAACTCTGTTAGCCTTTGACCTGCTTTGTTTTGTACTCCAAGGCCAAATTTGCCTATTACTCCAGTATCTCTTGACTTCCTACTTTTGCATTCCAGTCCTCTATAATAAAAAGGACATCTTTTTGGGGTGTTAGTTCTAAAAGGTCTTGTAGGTCTTTATAGAAATGTTAAACTTCACTTTCTTCAGCATTACTGGTTGGGCCATAGACTTGGATTACTGTGATATTGAATGGTTTGCCTTGGAAATGAACAGAGATCATTCTGCCGTTTTTGAGATTGCATCCAATCTCAAAAGAGTCTGCATTTAGGACTTTTTTGTTGACTATGAGGGCTACTCCATTTCTTCTAAGGAATTCTTGCCCACAGTAGTAGATATAATGGTCATCTGAGTTAAATTCACTCATTCTGGTCCATTTTAGTTCACTGATTCCTAAAATGTCAATGCTCACTCTTGCCATTTCTTGTTTGGACCACTTCCAACTTGCCTTGATTCATGGACCTAATATTCTAGGTTCCTATGAAATATTATTCTTTACAACATTGGACTTTACTTCCATTATCAGTCACATCCACAACTGGGTGTTGTTTTTGCTTTGGCTTCATCTCTTCATTCATTCTGGAGTTTTCTCCACTGATCTCCAGTAGCATATTGGATATCTACCCACCTGGGGAGTTCATCTTTCAGTGTCCTATCTTTTGCCTTTTCATACTGTTCACGGGGTTCTCAAGGCAAGAATATTGAAGTGGTTTGCCATTTCCTTCTCCAGTGGACCATGTTTTGTCAGAACTCTCCATCATGACCCATCCATCTTGGGTGGCCCTATACAGCATGACTCATAGTTTCATTGAGTTAGACAAGGCCTTGGTCCATGTGATTAGTTTGATAAGTTTTCTGTGATTGTTGATTTCATTATGTCTGCCCTCTGATAGATAAGGATAAGAGGCTTATGGAAGTTTCCTGATAGGAGAGACTGAATGATGTGGAAACTGGGTCTTGTTCTGATGGGTGGGGTCATGCTCAGTAAATCTTTTATCCAATCTTCTGTTGATAGGCAGTGTTGTGTTCCCTCCCTGTTGTTTGATCTGGATAATGTTGACCTCCTTCAAAAGAATGAAGATGCTATCACTAAACCACTAAGACTAGTAGAAGTGTTAGCTGTGGATATAGAAACTCTAGAATGTAAAGGAGAAATAAGTATCAGTTGTTGTATCAAGATCAGCTGTAACAGGAAGGGCTATAGTTGTCCCGTTCACCTTTCTCTTCTGTTTCTCATGAATGAGAGTTCCTTTTAAATTGCAAGAGGAGAGGGAGGAGCTAAGATGGCAGAGGAATAAGACGGGGAGACCACTTTCTCCCCCACAAATTCATCAAAAGAATATTTAAACGCTGAGTAAATTCCACAAAACAACTTTTAAATGCTGGCAGAGGACATCAGGCACCCAGAAAAGCAACCCATTGTCTTTGAAAGGAGGTAGGAAAAAATATAAAAGACAAAAAAAGAGAGACGGAGCTCTGTCCTGGGAAGGGAGTCTTAAAAAGAGAGAAGTTTTCAAACACCAAGAAACACTCTCACTGCTGAGTCTATGCCGAGCCTTGAAAGCACAGAGGGCAACATAACAGAGAGGAAAAATAAATAAACAATTAAAATCCACAGATTAGGAGCCCAATGGTAACTCCCCCAGTGGAGAAGCAGCACAGACGCCTACACCCACTAGCAAGCGGGGGCTGGGCAGTGAGGCGTGGCACTGGCTGCATCACTTAGAGTAAGGATCTGGCCTGAATGTCCCGAGTGCTATCTGAGCGAACTAATTTGGACTAGCAAACCAGACTGTGGGATAGCTATGATGCAAAAAGCCAGCCCTAACCTAAGACACTGCCAGGCCCATGCACGAAACAAAGGACTGAAGAGAGATAGACGGCAACAGACCATCCCCCTCTGGTGACAGGCAGCCAGAGCCAGAAGGGGGCAATCGCAGCCCCAGAGAGACATTATCTACAAAACTGTAAGCAGGCTTCTTTGCAAACTAAGACTTCTTGGGGTTCTGGACAGTCAACCTCTGCCTGAGAAGGTGCGCCAGTTGTACACCCAGAAAACCAAGCAGCGGGGAGGCGATAAGTCACAGCGACCGCACTTGCCAAACACCTCATCACCTGAGCTGCTCGGACCTGGGAAGGGCACAAAATGCAGGCCCAACCGAGTCTGTGCCTCTGAGGACTACCGGAGTGCCTGAAACTGAACGCCTTAGACCTGGGAGGTGCAGGCAGCCCAGGGCCGGCCTCAGATGGTTGCGGGTAGAGCAACCTAGAGCCTGAGCAGTGTGGGCAGGGAGGCTACATGTGCTGTAAGTGGGGGCAGGCCCAGTGTGGCTGAGGAACTGTGAGCACAAGCCAGTGTTATTTGTTTGCAGCGTCCCTCCCTCCCCACAGCATGACTGAACAAGTGAGCCTAAAAAAAAAAAAAAAAAGTGTCCTCCAAGCCCCCTTTGTATCAAGGCGGAAATCAGATACTGAAGAGACCAGCAAACGGAAAAAGCTATAACAGAGGGAACTGCCTTGGAAGCGACAGGCAATAGATCAAAACCCTGTCTTTAGTACTGACTACATAGGAAGGGGCCTATCAGATCAGATCAGATCAGATCAGTCGCTCAGTCATGTCCGACACTTCACGACCCCATGAACCGCAGCACGCCAGGCCTCCCTGTCCATCACAAGCTCCCGGAGGTCACTCAGACTCGCATTCATCGAGTCAGTGATGCCATCCAGCCATCTCATCCTCTGTCGTCCCCTTCTCCTCCTGCCCTCAATCCCTCCCAGCATCAGAGTCTTCTCCAATGAGTCAACTCTTCGCATGAGGTGGCCAAAATACTGGAGTTTCAGCTTTAGCATCATTCCTTCCAAAGAAATCCCAGGGCTGATCTCCTTCAGAATGGACTGGTTGGATCTCCTTGCAGTCCAAGGGACTCTCAAGAGTCTTCTCCAACACCACAGTTCAAAAGCATCAATTCTTCGGCGCTCAGCCTTCTTCACAGTCCAGCTCTCACATCCATACATGACGACAGGAAAGACCATAGCCTTGACTAGGCGAACCTTTGTTGGCAAAGTGATGTCTCTGCTTTTGAATATGCTATCTAGGTTGGTCATAACTTTCCTTCCAAGGAGTAAGCGCCTTTTAGATTTTGAGAAATATAAGCCAGACCAAGAAACTAGCTGAAAATGAACTGACCCCACAATATCCACAACACCAGAGAAAGCCCTCCACATATTTTTACTATTTTTACGATCATTCATTTTTTTATTTTTTAAAAAAATTTTAAGTCCTCTATTACTCCTTTAATTTTCACTTTTATAGCCTGCTATTACTTTACAAGGCAATGCCAAAGAATGCTCAAACTAGTGCACAATTGCACTCATCTCACACGCTAGTAAAGTAATGCTCAAAATTCTCCAAGCCAGGCTTCAGCAATATGTGAACCGTGAACTTCCTAATGTTCAAGCTGGTTTTAGAAAAGCAGAGGAACCAGAGATCAATTGCCAACATCTGCTGGATCATGGAAAAAGCAAGAGAGTTCCAGAAAAACATCTATTTCTGCTTTATTGACGATGCCAAAGCCTTTGACTGTGTAGATCACAATAAACTATGGAAAATTCTGAAAGAGATGGGAATACCAGACCACCTGATCTGCCTCTTGAGAAATTTGTATGCAGGTCAGGAAGCAACAGTTAGAACTGGACATGGACCAACAGACTGGTTGCAAATAGGAAAATGAGTACGTCAAGGCTGTATATTGTCACCCTGCTTACTTAACTTATATGCAGAGTACATCATGAGAAACGCTGGATGGGAAGAAACACAAGTTGGAATCAAGATTGCAGGGAGAAATATCAATAACCTCAGATATGCAGATGACACCACCCTTATGGCAGAAAGTGAAGAGGAACTCAAAAGCCTCTTGATGAAAGTGAAAGTGGAGAGTGAAAAGGTTGCCTTAAAGCTCAACATTCAGAAAACGAAGATCATGGCATCCGGTCCCATCACTACATGGGAAATAGATGGGAAAACAGTGGAAACAGTGTCAGACTTTATTTTTCTGGGCTCCAAAATCACTGCAGATGGTGACTGCAGCCATGAAATTAAAAGACGCTTACTCCTTGGAAGGAAAGTTATGACCAACCTAGACAGCATATTGAAAAGCAGAGACATTACTTTACCAACAAAGGTTCGCCTAGTCAAGGCTATGGTCTTTCCTGTGGTCATGTATGGATGTGAGAGCTGGACTGTGAAGAAGGCCGAGCGCCGAAGAATTGATGCTTTTGAACTGTGGTGTTGGAGAAGACTCTTGAGAGTCCCTTGGACTGCAAGGAGATGCAACCAGTCCATTGTGAAGGAGATCAGCCCTGGGATTTCTTTGGAAGGAATGATGCTAAAGCTGAAACTCCAGTGCTTTGGCCACCTCATGCAAAGAGTTTACTCATTGGAAAAGACTCTGATGCTGGGAGGGATTGAGGGCAAGAGGAGAAGGGGACGACAGAGGATGAGATGGCTGGATGGCATCACTGACTCGATGGATGTGAGTCTGAGTGACCTCCGAGAGTTGGTGATGGGCAGGGAGGCCTGGCGTGCTGAGATTCATGGGGTCGCAAAGAGTCGGACAGGACTCAGCGACTGATCTGATCTGATTACTTTACAAAAAAAAGAGACCCTATTTTTTTAAGCAAACTTCATATATATTTTTTTATAATTTTTGTGACTTTTTTTTCTCCTCTTTTCTTTAACATTGTATTTTTGAAATTCCAAAGTCTACTCTACATATTTAATTTTAGCGTTTTGGTATTTGTTATCAATTTTGTACCTATTATTTTTTTATATATATAATTTCTGTGACTTGTTTTTTTCTCTCTTTCTTTTTCTTCTTCTTTTCTTTAAGATTGTATTTCTGAAATTCCAAACTCTACTCTAGGTTTTTGACTTTTGCTTTGTGGTATTTGTTATCAATCTTGTACCTATATTTTCTTTATAATTTTCCTGACTTTTTTTTTTCTTTTTCTCTCTTTCTTTTCCTTCTTCTTTTCTTTAACATTGTATTTTTGAAATTCCAAACTCTACTCTAGATTTTTAAGTTTTGCTTTTAGGTATTTGTTAACAATTTTGTACCTTTAAGAACTCTATCTTCAGAACCCATTTTTTTACTTGGGAGTGAGATTACTGGCTTGACCACTGTCTCCCCCTGTGGACTCTCCTTTTTCTCCACCAAGTCGCCTGTGTTTCCTCCCCTAACCCCTCTCTACTCTACCCAACACTGTGAATTTCTGTGTGTTCCAGACGGTGGAGAACACTTAGGGAACTGATTACTGACTGAATCTGTCTCTCTCCTTTTCATTCCCCCCTTTTATCCTCCTGGCCACCTCTGTCTCCTTCCTCCCTCTTCTCTTCTCTGTATAACTCCATGAACATCTATGAGTGGTCCAGTTGTGGAGTGCACATAAGAAAGTGATTACTGGCTAGCCCACTTTCTCCTCTATTGATTCCACCTCATCACATTCGGGTCACCACTAACTCCCTCCTCCCTCTTCTCTTCTCCATGTAATGCTGTGAACCTCTCTGGGTGACCCTCACGATGGAGAAGTTTTTCATCTTTAACCTAGATGTTTTATCAATGGTGCTGTATAGAAGGAGAAGTTTTGAGACTACTGTAAAAATAAGACCGATAACTGGAAGCAGGAGGCATAAGTCCAAACTCTGACTCCAGGGAACTCCTGATTCCAGGGATCATTAATTGACAGAAGCTCATTAACGCCTCCATACCTACACTGAACCAAACACCACACAAGGGCCAACAAGTTCCAGGGCAAGACATACCAAGCAAATTCTCTAGCAACACAGGAACACAGCCCTTAGCTCCAATATACAGGCTGTGCAAAGTTATTCCAAAACCATAAACATCTCATAACTCATTACTGGACACTTCATTGCACTCTAGAGAGAAGAAATCCAGCTCCACCCACCAGAACACCAATATAAGCTTCCCTAACTAAGAAACCTTGACAAGCCACCTGTACAAACCCACACACAGTGAGGAAACACCACAATAAAGAGAACTCCACAAACTGCCAGAATACAGAAAGGACAACCCAAACTCAACAATTTAAACAAGATGAAGAGACAGAGGAATACCCAGCAGGTAAAGGAACAGGATAAATGCCCACCAAACCAAACAAAAGAGGAAGAGTTAGGGAATCTACCTGATAAAGAATTCCGAATAATGATAGTGAAATTGATCCAAAATCTGGAAATCAAAATGGAAACACAGATAAATAGCCTGGAGACAAGGATTGAGAAGATGCAAGAAAGGTTTAACAAGGACCTAGAAGAAATAAAAAAGAGTCAATATATAATGAATAATGCAATAAATGAGATCAAAAACACTCTGGAGGCAACAAATAGTAGAATAACAGAGGCAGAAAATAGGATTAGTGAATTAGAACATAGAATGGTAGAAATAAATGAATCAGAGGGGGAAAAAGAAAAACGAATTCAAAGAAATGAGGACAATCTCAGAGACCTCCAGGACAATATTAAACCCTACGACATTAGAATCATAGGAGTCCCAAAAGAAGAAGACCAAAAGAAAGACCATGAGAAAATATTTGAGGAGATAATAGTTGAAAACTTCCCTAAAATGGAGAAGGAAATAATCACTCAAGTACAAGAAACCCAGAGAGTCCCAAACAGGATAAACCCAAGGCAAAACACCCCAAGACACATAGTAATCAAATTAACAAAGATCAAACACAAAGAACAAATATTAAAAGCAGCAAGAGAAAAACAACAAATAACACACAAGGGCATTCCCATAAGGATAACAGCTGATCTTTCAATAGAAACTCTTCAAGCCAGGAGGGAATGGCAAGACATACTTAAAGTGATGAAAGAAAATAACCTACAGCCCAGATTATTGTACCCAGCAAGGATCTCATTCACATATGAAGGGGAAATCAAAAGCTTTACAGACAAGCAAGAGCTGAGAGAATTCAGCACCACCAAACCAGCTCTCCAACAATTATAAAGGATAAGCTCTAGACAGGAAAAAAAAAAAAAAAAAAAAAAGGTGTATGAATTCAAACCCAAAACAATAAAGTAAGTGGCAATGGGATCATACTTATCATTAATTACCTTAAACATAAATGGGTAGAATGCCCTAACCAAAAGACAAAGACTGGCTGAATGAATATAAAAACAAGACCCCTACGTATGTTGTCTACAAGAGACCCACCTCAAAACAGGGGATACATACAGACTGAAAGTGAAGGGCTAGAAAAAGATTTTCCATGCAAATAGGGACCAAAAGAAAGCAGGAGTAGCAATACTCATATCAGATAAAATAGACTTTAAAACAAAGGCTGTGAGAAGAGAAAAAGAAGGTCACTACATAATGATCAAAGGATCAATCCAAGAAGAAGATATAACAATTACAAATATATATGCACCCAACATAGGAGCACTGCAATATATAAGACAAATGTTAACAAGTATGAAAGGAGAAATTAACAATAACACAATAACAGTGGGAGATTTTAATACCCCACTCACACCTATGGATAGATCAACTAAACAGAAAATTAACAAAGAAACACTAACTTTAAATGGTACTATAGACCAGTTAGACCTAATTGATATCTATAGGACATTTCACTCCAAAACAATGAATTTCACCTTTTACTCAAGGGCACACAGAACCTTCTCCAGGATAGATCACATCCTGGGCCATAAATCAAGCCTTGGTAAATTCAAAAAAATTGAAATCATTCCAAGCATCTTTTCTGACCACAATGCAGTAAGATTAGATCTCAATTACAGGAGAAAAACTATTAAAAATTCCAACATATGGAGGCTGAACAACACGCTGTTGAATAACCAACAAATGGCAAAAGAAATCAAAATGTGCACAGAAATGAATGAAAATGAAATCACAACAACCCAAAACCTGTGGGACACTGTAAAAGCAGTCCTAAGGGGGAAGTTCATAGCAATACAGGCATACCTCAAGAAACAAGAAAAAAGTCAAATGAATAACCTAACTCTACACCTAAAGCAACTAGAAAAGGAAGAAATGAAGAACCCCAGGGTTAGTAGAAGGAAAGAAATCTTAAAAATTAGGGCAGAAATAAATGCAAAAGAAACAAAAGAGACCATAGCAAAAATCAACAAAGCCAAAAGCTGGTTCTTTGAAAGGATAAATAAAATTGACAAACAATTAGGCAGACTCAACAAGAAACAAAGGGAGAAAAATCAAATCAATAAAATTAGAAATGAAAATGGAGAGATCACAACAGACAACACAGAAATACAAAGGATCATAAGAGACTACTATCAGCAATTATATGGCAATAAAATGGACAATGTGGAAGAAATGGACAAATTCTTAGAAAAGTACAACTTTCCAAAACTGGACCAGGAAGAAATAGAAAATCTTAACAGACCCATCACAAGCATGGAAATTGAAACTGTAATCAGAAATCTTCCAGCAAACAAAGGCCCAGATCCAGACGGCTTCACAGCTGAATTCTACCAAAAATTTAGAGAAGAGCTAACACCTATCCTACTCAAACTCTTCTAGAAAATTGCAGAGGAAGGTAAACTTCCAAGCTCATTCTGTGAGGCCACCATCACCCTAATACCAAAACCTGACAAAGATGCCACAAAAAAAGGAAACTATAGACCAATATCACTGATGAACATAGATGCAAAACTCCTTAACAAAATTCTAGCAATCAGAATCAAACAACACATTAAAAAGATCATACACCATGACCAAGTGGGCTTTATCCCAGGGATGCAAGGATTCTTCAATATCCACAAATCGATCAATGTAATACACCACATTAACAAATTGAAAAATAAAAACCATATGATTATTTCAATAGATGCAGAGAAAGCCTTTGACAAAATTCAACATCCATTTATGATAAAAACTCTCCAGAAAACAGGAATAGAATGAACATACCTCAACATAATAAAAGCTATATATGACAAACCCACAGCAACACATTATCCTCAATGGTGAACAATTGAAAGCATTTCCTCTAAAGTCAGGAACAAGACAAGGGTGCCCATTTTCACCATTACTATTCAACATAGTTTTGGAAGTTTTGGCCACAGCAATCAGAGCAGAAAAAGAAATAAAAGGAATCCAAATTGGAAAAGAAGAAATAAAACTCTCACTGTTTGCAGATGACATGATCCTCTACATAGAAAACCCTAAAGACTCCTTCAGAAAATTACTAGAATTAATCAATGAATATAGTAAATTTGCAGGATATAAAATCAACACACAGAAATCTCTTGCATTCCTGCACACTAATAATGAGAAAATAGAAAGAGAAATTAAGGAAATAATTCCATTCACCATTGCAATGAAAAGAATAAAATACTTAGGAATATATCTTCCTAAAGAAACTAAAGACCTATATATAGAAAACTATAAAACACTGGTGAAAGAAATCAAAGAGGACACTAATAGGTGGAGAAATATACCATGCTCATGGATTGGAAGAATCAATATAGTAAAAATGAGTGTACTACCCAAAGCAATTTATAGATTCAATGCAATCCCTATCAAGCTGCCAATGGTATTCTTCACAGAGCTAGAACAAATAATTTCACAATTTGTATGGAAATACAAAAAACCTCAAATAGCCACAGCAATCTTGAGAAAGAAGAATGGAACTGGAAGAATCAACCTGCCTGACTTTAGGCTCTACTACAAAGCCACAGTCATCAAGACAGTCTGGTACTGGCAAAAAGACAGAAATATAGATCAATGAAACCAAATAGAAAGTCCAGAGATAAATCCACACACATATGGACACCTTATCTTTGACAAGGGAGGCAAGAATATACAATGGATTAAAGACAATTTCTTTAACAAGTGGTGCTGGGAAAACTGGTCAACCACTTGTAAAAGAATGAAACTAGAACACTTTCTAACATCATACACAAAAATAAACTCAAAATGGATTAAAGATCTAAACTTAAGACCAGAAACTATAAAACTCCTAGAGGAGAACATAGGCAAAACACTCTCCGACATACATCACAGCAGGATCCTCTATGACCCACCTCCCAGAATATTGGAAATAAAAGCAAAAATAAACAAATGGGACCTAATTAAACTTAAAAGCTTCTGCACAACAAAGGAAACTATAAGCAAGGTGAAAAGACAGCCTTCAGAATGGGAGAAAATAATAGCAAATGAAGCAACTGACAAACAACTAATCTCAACAATATACAAGCCACTCCTACAGCTCAATTCCAGAAAAATAAATGACCCAATCAAAAAATGGGCCAAAGAACTAAATAGACATTTCTCCAAAGAAGACATACAGATGGCTAACAAACACATGAAAAGATGCTCAACATCACTCATTATCAGATCAGATCAGATCAGATCAGTCGCTCAGTCGTGTCCGACTCTTTGCGACCCCATGAACCGCAGCACGCCAGGCCTCCCTGTCCATCACAAGCTCCCGGAGGTCACTCAGACTCGCATCCATCGAGTCAGTGATGCCATCCAGCCATCTCATCCTCTGTCGTCCCCTTCTCCTCCTGCCCTCAATCCCTCCCAGCATCAGAGTCTTCTCCAATGAGTCAACTCTTCGCATGAGGTGGCCAAAATACTGGAGTTTCAGCTTTAGCATCATTCCTTCCAAAGAAATTCCAGGATTGATCTCCTTCAGAATGGACTGGTTGGATCTTCTTGCAGTCCAAGGGACTCTCAAGAGTCTTCTCCAACACCACAGTTCAAAAGCATCAATTCTTCGGCGCTCAGCCTTCTTCACAGTCCAGCTCTCACATCCATACATGACCACAGGAAAGACCATAGCCTTGACTAGGCAAACCTTTGTTGGTAAAGTAATGTCTCTGCTTTTGAATATGCTGTCTAGGTTGGTCATAACTTTCCTTCCAAGGAGCAAGCGTCTTTTAATTTCATGGCTGCAGTCACCATCTGCAGTGATTTTGGAGCCCAGAAAAACAAAGTCTGACACTGTTTCCACTGTTTCCCCATCTATTTCCCATGCAGTGATGGGACCAGATGCCATGATCTTCGTTTTCTGAATGTTGAGCTTTAAGCCAACCTTTTCACTCTCCACTTTCACTTTCATCACTCATTATCAGAGAAATGCAAATCAAAACCACTATGAGGTACCATTTCATGCCAGTCAGAATGGCTGTGATCCAAAAGTCTACAAGCAATAAATGCTGGAGAGGGTGTGGAGAAAAGGGAACCCTCTTATACTCTTGGTGGGAATGCAAACTAGTACAGCTACTATGGAGAACAGTGTGAAGATTCCTTTAAAAACTGGGAATAGAACTGCCTTACGACCCAGCAATCCCACTGCTGGCCATACACACTGAGGAAACCAGAATTCAGAGACACGTGTACCCCAATGTTCATTGCAGCACTGTTTATAATAGCCAGGACATGGAAGCAACCTGGATATCCATCAGCAAATGAATGGATAAGAAAGCAGTGGTACATATCCACAATGGAGTATTACTCAGCCATTAAAAAGAATGCATTTGAATCGGTTCTAATTAGGTGGATGAAACTGGAGCCTATTATACAGAGTGAAGTAAGCCAGAAAGAAAAACACCAATACAGTATATTAATGCATATATATGGAATTTAGAAAGATGGTAATGATAACCCTGTATCAGATCAGATCAGATCAGATCAGTTGCTCAGTCGTGTCCGACTCTTTGAGACCCCATGAACCGCAGCACGCCAGGCCTCCCTGTCCATCACCAACTCCCGGAGGTCACTCAGACTCACATTCATCGAGTCAGTGATGCCATTCAGCCATCTCATCCTCTGTCGTCCCCTTCTTCTCTTGCCCCCAATCCCTCCCAGCATCAGAGTCTTCTCCAATGAGTCAACTCTTCGCATGAGGTGGCCAAAATACTGGAGTTTCAACCCTGTGTATAAGACAGCAAAAGAGACACTGATGTATAGAACAGTCTTTTGGACTCGGTGGGAGAGGGAGAGGGTGGGATGATTTGGGAGAATGACATTGAAACATGTATAATATCATATATGAAATGAGTTGCCTGTCCAGGTGTGATGCACGATACTGGATGCTTGGGGCTGGTGCACTGGGACGACCCAGAGGGATGGTATGGGGAGGAAGGAGGGTTCAGGATGGGAAACACATGTATACCTGTGGTGGATTCATTTTGATATATAGCAAAACCAATACAGTATTGTAAAGTTAAAAAATAAAATTAAATTAAAAAAAATTGCAAGAGGAGCTTTCCTACAAATATATATGAAGATCTGAATCTGCATGGTGCAAGGGTAGACTAATAAATGCACCATGCTTCCAGCAAGCACTTATGACCCCATTTGTCCCATTTTTTTGGATGACTCTCAGTAGACAATTTTTTTTTTTTTTTTTTTTTTTGGTCTCTGAGAGCTTCAGGGATTTCTTCAATTGCAGATTTCTTCCTTGCCTAAGTTTATAAATTACTAGCAGCAGTCCACATCTAAAACCTGTTTAGGTCTTGGTTAGTCAAATGTTGGATTATTTGGGCTCAGCAAGGAGCCAATCTGAAGGGCCATTTTAACTCCATAATATCCCATAAATTTGGCTGAGACAATCAGGGCTGTATTACTCAACTTTATCCCTCTGTCTAACCTTGCCTCTCCCTTTATATCCACAATGCCAAAGCTCCTTAATAATCATCCTGACCATTGCACTTTGTCTCAAGGTTTGTTTCCTGGAGAACCCAGTCTGTGACTATCATTTAAAAAAATATTTTTTCCAGGTACATCAAAATATTAATAAAACTAGCCTTTCAGAATATGTAAAGATTGTTCATTGAGGAGATATTCTACTGTGTGCTGTGAACTGGTACAGGGGACAGAGCAGTGAAGATGATTGAAAAGATTTTAGCCTTAGAGTCTAGTGGAAAATACAGAAATTTTAAAATAATCACACAAATACTAATAGTTATAATTGTGGTAAAGGGGAATAATACAGAATATATATCATTTCAGCATGAGTTCAGGTTAGATTTTTGAAACAGTAATAGCATAAAAATGCTGCTCATGCATTAATGAGAAGGATAAAAAGTAATTTAAGGGCAGAGTCAGCAAATAGGTAACATTGACAATATCTGATAGCAACAACCATAACAGCAGCAACAACAGATATATGACATCACCAAAGGAAAAACTAACCTTTAAAAAGTTGTCTTCCATCTGCTCCAGTCATAAAGTAAAGCTTAGTTTAAGAGAAATCTAAAAGATTTCAATTCAGTTTACTTTCAAAACTTTACTCAAACATGTTGCTCTGTATGCAGTAGACATAAAAGTAAACATCCCTTTGCAATACTTCTTTCTTTATTCACTTCTGACAGCATATTTTTTCACATTCTGAATTTTTTGTGTATGTGGTTTTATGTTGAAATCTTGATTAACCACTTCAAGGCAATACCTTTTTATGCCAGTGAAAATAGCAACCATTTTATTTATGGGGCTTTGCGTGGACTACATTAAGAGAGTGAAAGGAAAATTTACCAGAGTTAATAAAATGTGCTAAATAAAATAAATCTGTCAAAACTAAACATTTATATAAAAAGTCTTAATTTCATATGTAACATTAAAAATATGGCAATAACAGAGAGAGGATAGAAACCATCAACAGTATTTTCCCCAAATTCAGTTAACTAATTTTCTACTGGTTAATTAAAAAGGGATATTGATTTTTGGTATGATTTTTCATGACCTCTCACTGAATTTCTCTTGTGAAAAAAAGAGCAGTTAAATCTTAAAAATAAGTAGCAGAGACAAAATATATTTTTATTTTAAATATTAAAAATGTTTTATATCATTCTTCTACTAAATGAAGTTTTACTATTTTAGAATTTTCAGTTTGGGGAAAGATTGAAATACTAAAATAAGGTTTTTGTATTTAAAGTTATATAACATCAGCATTCCTAATAAAATCAAATTTTAATTTGTATAATGTTTAAAAATACTTCTAATGTGTTCAAAATATGAGTGTTTCCACTGTAAATAAAATGCAAGGGGCTCAGTGAAATCTAGGGAAAGTTTAGAATTTTAGATTGGCACTTTTGACACTCTAATGACTCTTTTTTTCACCCTCCATTGTCTCTGGCAATGTGATTATCTTACTACCACTACCACTCTTACTACCAAGTCCAAGTTTCTCGTCAAAACTAGCTCCATAAAATGCCTACTGACGATTTTGGATCTACTTCCCTTTGTCTAGCTCAATTTGTTTTATTTTTCCCCCCAGCAATTGATTTCAATGGTAGTCAATTGTAATAAACTGTATTCTTTCTTTAATGATTGTTACAAGCTATTCTCACTTACAGCATCCATCCTTGAAATCTTGAAACCACTCAGTGGTTTTTGGATTCTGCTTTTATTTTAACAGGACTCTATTTGTGCTGCTCATTTTTGTGTTTTTATGTCTAAATTGCTCTACGTTTCAAACTGAGTTATTCCTTTAATTTCAAAGATCAGTTGAATATTTTAAAAAAGTTTGAGGTTAAGGGCAAAGAAAGGCTTTTATGCAAAAGTTATTTGTGAGAAAGGACAGAAATTATCCCCTTATGATAAAATAATGCCTCTTTATTATGTTAGGATCTATAGAAGTACTAGCAAGAAATTTAGGATAGATTCTAGACAAATTTAGCTTATTAGCTTTTTTTCTTTAGAAGTTATAAAGAACTGAGTAATTTATATAAATAGCTATATAATTTTATTGTAGATATAATTTCATGAGATGAATATTATTAGGAAATACAAATTTATTTTTCAAAACAAACACCTGGTGAGAAAATTCAATTATAAATATTTAGTTGCTAAAACTCTGGGAAAATGTATATTCTCTTAAATTGTAAAACTGTTCAATTTAATGTAACAGAATCTTATCTGGAAAATAAAATCAAATAAGCTTTTTTTCAAACCAGCTTTGTTCAAAGTGAAAATATGTGGAAGCTGAAGCTCCAACACTTTGGCCACCTGATGTGAAGAGCTGACTCTTTGGAATAGACCCTGATGCTGGGAAAGATTGAGGGCAAAAGGAGAAGGGGGCGACAGAAGATGAGATGGTTGGATGGCATCACCAACTGAATGGACATGGGTTTGAGCAAACTCTGGGAGATAGTGATGGACAGGGAAGCCTGATGTGCTGCAGTCCAAGGGGTCACAAAGAGTCCAGACACGACTTAGGGACTGAGAAACAACAACAACACAAACAATAAGTGATAATGAAAAGTATTTAAAATATATGTCACAGAGGCTAATATTCCATGAAATCATGTTATAGAAATTATAAATTCTAATAACATTAATCATATCAGTAATATCATGGATGTGAGGAATATACATGAGAATATGTTATAAAATTCAAATAGAAATTAAATAAAAATTAAAAGAAAAAGTTCTTTGTAAGGAACATAATTTTTATTATTGAATTAAAACCTCTCTGTTCTTTAATTATTGGATAAAACTTCTCAGCCTTTGCTCTTCCCTCAAATCAAAACAATATTGTCAAATCTAGAAAAATGGCACCTAAGTAGCAAAGTAGATCTAAGTGTCATCTGTCATAAACACACACACACACACAATCACATTGCAAAGCTTACACAAGCAGAAATAGACTTTATTAGGTGGCAAAAATCTCATTTATATTTTAGAACTGACTACCAGATTTTCCGATATTTGGAAGTAAAGGCAATTAATATATATGAACCAGTTACGTCAACTAACAGCTATTTACTATATATCAAAGCTTGAGATCATCACTTCTCAAAATTCTATAGCCTACACTAATTTTTTGTACCATTCAATTGGAATTTATCCTGTAATTTCTTTCTTAGTTAAAAATAAATTTAACATAACATATTATGTGTTAAAAACACAAAATATACACATAAACATATTTCATAGTCCTACTAAAATTGAGGCAAGAGACCTTCTTTTCTACGTTTGTGTTAGTTCCCAGTTCCATATCCTGGATTATATATATAAATATTTCTTTCATGAATTCATCATCTCTGCTTGGTTTATGTGAAGAAATCCAGGGAATATGAAATTTTGCTTAGTTTTCAAACCAGTGAACAGACAAGATAAATTGAAAGATTTAACATCAAGCAATAATCCCTAATAAAAGCAGAAGATATTAAGAAGAGGTGGCAAGAATACACAGAAGAACTGTACAAAAAAGATCTTCACAACCCAGATAAGCGTGATGGTGTGATCATCAACCTAGAGCCAGAAATCCTGGAATGCAAAGTCAAGTGAGTCTCAAGAAGCATCACTAAGAACAAAGTAGTGCAGGTGATGGAACTCCAGTTGAGCTATTTCAAATCCTAAAAGATAATGCTGCAAAAGTGCTGCATTCAATATGCCAGCAAATTTGGAAAACAGCAGTGGCCACAGGAATGGAAAAGGTCAGTTTTCATTCCAATTTCAAAGAAGGGAAATGCCAAAAGGTGCTTAAAGAACTGCACTATTGCACTCATCTCACATGCTAGCAAAGTAATGCTCCGAATTCTCAAAGCCAGGCTTCAACAGTACATGAACCGTGAACTTCCAGATGTTCAAGCTGGATTTAGAAAAGGCATAGGAAACAGAGATCAAATTGCCAACATTGGTTGGATCATCAAAAAAGCAAGAGTTTCAGAAAAATATCTGGTTTATTGACTATGCCAAAGCATTTAACTATATGGACCACAACAAACTCTGGAAAATTCTTAAAGAGGTGGAAATAGCAGACCACCTCACTTGCCTCTTGAGAAATCTGTAAGCAGATCAGGAAGAAACAGTTAGAACTGGACATGGAACAAAAGACTGGTTCCAAATAGGAAAAGGCATATATAAAGGCTGTATATTGTCACCCTATTTATTTAACTTATATGAGGGTACATCATGAGAAATGCTGGGCTGGATAAAGCACAAACTGGAATGAAAATTGCCAGGAGAAATATCAATAACCTCAGATATGCAGATGACACCTTATGTCAGAAAGGGAAGAAGAACTAAAGAGCCTCTTGAAAGTGAAAGAGGAGAGTGAAAAATTTGGCTTAAAACTCAACATTCAGAAAACCAAGATCATGGCATGTGGTCGCATCACTTCATGGCAAATAGATGAGAAAACAGTGGAAACAGTGACAGACTTTATTTTGGGGGGCTCCAAAATCACTGCAGATGATGACTGCAGTCATGAAATTAAAAGACACATGCTCTGTGGAAGAAAAGTTATGACCAACCTAGACAGCATATTAAAAAGCAGAGACATGACTTTACCACAAAGGTCCGTCTCATCAAGGCTATAGTTTTTCCAGTAGTCATGTATGGATGTGAGAGCTGGACTATAAAGAATGCTGAGTTTGAAGAATTGATGCTTTTGAACTGTGGTGTTGGAGAAGACTCTTGAGAGTCCCTTGGACTGCAAGGAGATTCGACCAGTCCATCCTAAAAGAAATCAGTCCTGAATGTTCATTGGAAGAACTGATGTTGAAGCCGAAACTCCAATACTTTGGCCACATGATGCAGGGAACTGACTCATTTGAAAAGACCCTGATAACCGGGAAAGATTGAAGTCAGGAAGACAAGGGGACAACAGAGGATGAGATGGCTGGATGTCATCATCAACTCAATGGATGTGAGTTTGAGTAAACTCCAAGAGTTGGCAATGGACAGGGAGGCCTGGTGTGCTGCAGTCCATGGGGTCACAAAGAATCAGACACAACTTAGCCACTGAACTGAACTGAACTTTCCCTAACAATAAGTGACTAGGAAATGGTGAATAAAAAACAAACTTTAAAAGAAAATCTAATAATATTGGGGATGAAATGGGATATAGAATCAAAATGAGTACACTGAGTCTTTGATGACAACAAACCAACAAATAAACAAGGGAAGTCAGCAATCAAAAAACCTTTCATTATCATTGTTGTTCAGTTGCTAAGTGGGTCTGACAATTTTGTAACCCCATGGACCGTAAGTTGTCAGGCTCCTCTCTCCATGTGATTTCCCAGGCAAGAGCACTGGAGTGATTTGAGATTTCCTTCTCCAGCAAATCTTCCCATTCCAGGGATAGAACCCACACCTCCTGCACTGGCAGGTAAGTTCTTTACCATATTTATGAAGTGTTATACTTCTCTGTCTGGTGCCCAACTTTAAGTTTTTTCTTTGCATCTTTCCTGTGGATAGCATGCCTTGTCTCTGTATTTTGGAATTTCTTGCATAGCATGATACTTCAAAATCAATACTTCTTTTGAATAGTCTTTTCTGCAATGATGTATTTGAAAGTTTTCATATCAAGAAAATATCAAGAACTCAGAATATTAATACTCAGTGTTCCCAGGTTCTCTGATAGGGGACATTAGGAACATGAAACATATGGACCAGTGTATTTCTACTGTGCTCATGTTCAGGAAGGACATAAATACTGCTGTTGAATTTTATGAATCTGAACTCATGAATTCTTAAATTAATGCCATCATTAATATAAAGATTTAAAATAATTCCTATGAGTAGAACAAAGACATGATGACAATGGGACCTCATTGCAGATTGTGTAACATCTTCATGTGTGTAACATCTTCATTAGTTTCAATCTTGACTTCAACTGTAAGGAGACCAAACCAGTCAATCCTAAAGGAAATCAGTCCTAAATATTCAT
Source organism: Tragelaphus eurycerus (assembly GCA_935064755.1). NCBI lineage: Eukaryota > Metazoa > Chordata > Mammalia > Artiodactyla > Bovidae > Tragelaphus > Tragelaphus eurycerus. Next base: position 66,105 of record CAKXYN010000039.1, read on the forward strand.
TGGATGGACTGATGTTGAAGCTGCAACTGCAATACTTTGGCCACCTGATGTGACGAACTAACTCATTGGAAAAGACCCTGATGCTGGGAAAGATTGAAGGTAGGAGGAGAAGAGGACCACAGAGGCTGAGATGGTTGGATGGCATCACCAACTCAATGGACCTGAGTTTGAGCAAGCTCTGGGAGTTGGTGATGGACAGAGAAGCCTGCGGTGTGCAATGTCGCAAAGAGTTGAACATGACTGAACAACTGAACTGACCACAAATAAACTCATGGTAAAAGCAATTTTTTTTAACCTTATAAGAATTCTTACCTGTAGAACAAAGAAAACTACATTGATTGTCTTGGGCTATTATGTTGAAATTCCTACAATTGCAACATTTGTGGATTTTGCATGATTAAGGGGTTCAAAAGTTATTACACATAGTAGTAAAATTCCAGGCTGTAAAACATTCTTTTAACAAGTTCTGAAACTCTAAAAGGGAAAAATAAGTGGTAAGAAGAGGAAAGAAAGTTTTTCTGGTAAACTGAAATTGATTGCAATGATGATGAAATTATTCCCAATGCTCCAATGTCCCTGGCAACAACAATGATTATTGTTCACCTCCTGTCATCGTATGAAATAAAAGACCAATGTTTTTATACAATCATAATGGTGAGTGTTCTACAAAGAATCTGTTCACTCATTCTTATTTTAACCAAAAAAATTTTAACAAAATTTCTCTGAGGATTATATATGACAGTTTTAATAAATTCTGGTAGATGAATACACTAAATTTCACCATTCTAATACTTTAGAAATGAAGATTACATGATTTATATCCACTTCTTTTTGGCTGAACCTTGAAGCTATAAAAAGAGACTGACATTTTCTGCTTATGTGAATATTGTAAGTATACACATTTGTTCCTCTATTGTTATAATTGTAAAATGATGTAAATTCAAGTCAATAATTTTAATTTGTATTGGATTATCTTTCTTAATACAGGTTTTTGTTACAAAATGAAATAAAAATATATTTTGGATTCATTGCAATTAGTAAATAAATTTGTAACATAGATAAAAGAGATGACAATACTTAACTGTTAGTGTTTAAACTTTATTTTCAAAATATGTATGGAAGATCTAGTGTTTATAAATTGAAATGCACTGATTTGCATTGTAAACAACTGCAGTAGGAATATGATAGGTTTCTGAATGATACATTTATCCACAGTGTAAAAAGCAGTATTAATGAAATAAACTATTTTTATATAAGTGTATAATTTTATAGAAGACCTAGGTATTATCTTGTAATTTATATTTTAAAGTATGATTTAGAAATATGAAATAGTACCCTCCTGATTTTAAGTTTTGAAAGGACTTGAATGAAAACTGCATTCACAGAAAACTAACCAAACTGATCACATGGATCACAGCCTTGTCTAACTCAATAAATCTAGGAGCCATGCCATGTAGGGCCACCCAGATGGACAAGTCATGGTGGAGAGTTCTCACAAAATGTGGTCCACTGGAGAGGGAAATGGCAAACCACTTCAGTATTCTTGCCTTGAGAACCCCATGAACAGTATGAAAAGGCAAAAAGATAGGACACTGAAAGATGAACTCCCCAGGTGGGTAGGTGTCCAATACGCTACTGGAGATCAGTGGAGAAATAACTCAGAAAAACTGAAGAGATGGAGCCAAAACAAAAACAACACCCTGTTGTGGATGTGACTGATGATGGAATTAAAATCCAAAGCTGTAGAGCAATATTGCATAGGAAGCTGGAATGTTAGGTCCATGAATCAAGGCAAATTGGAAGTGGTCAAACAGGGGATGATAAGAGTGAACATCAACATTTTAGGAATCAGTGAACTAAAATGGACTGGAATGGATGAATTTAACTCAGATTACCATTATTTCTACTACTGTAGGCAAGAATCCCTTAGAAGAAATGGATTAGCCCTCATAGTCTACAAAATAGTCCAAAATGCAGTATTTGGATGCAGTCTCAAAAATGACAGAATGATCTCTGTTGTTTTCCAAGGTAAACCATTCAATATCGCAGTAATCCAAGTGTATGTTCCATCCAGTAAAGTTGAAGAAGCTGAAAGTGAATGGTTCTATGAAGACCTTTAGAAATAACACCCCCAAAAGATGTCCTTTTCATTATAGGGGACTGGAATGCAAAAGTAGGAAGTCAAGAAACACCTGGAGAAAACGGCAAATTTGGCCTTGGAGTACAAAAGGAAGCACTTCAAAGGCTAACAGAGTTTTCCAAGAGAATGCACTGGTCATAGCAAACACCCTATTCCAACAACAGAAGAGAAGACTATACATGGACATAACCAGATGGTCAGTACTGAAATCAGATTGATTATATTCTTTGCAGCCAAAGATGGAGAAGCTCTATACAGTCAGCAAAAACAAGACCGAGAGATGACTGTGGCTCAGATCATGAACTCCTTATTGCCAAATTCAGACTGAAATTGAAGAAAGTAGGGAAACCATTAGACCATTCAGGTATGACCTGAATCAAATCCCTTATGATTATACAGTGGAAATGAGAAATAGATTCAATGGATTAGATCTGATAGACTGCCTGATGAACTATGGACGGAAGTTCATGACATTGTACAAGAGCCAATGATTAAGACCTTACACAAGGAAAAGAAATGCAAAATTGTTGTCTTAAGAGGTCTTACAAAGAGCTGAGAAAAGAGAAGCCAAAGGCAAAGGAGAAAAGGAAAGATACACCCATTTGAATGCAGAGGTCCAAAGAATAGCACAGAGAGAGAAGAAAGCCTTCCTCAGTGATCAATGCAAAGAAATAGAGGAAAACAATAGAATGGAAAAGACTAGAGATCTCTTCAAGAAAATTAGATTCCAAGGGAACATTTCATGCATATATGGGCATAATAAAGGATAGAAATGATATGGACCTAACAGAAGCAGAAGATATTAAGACTAGGTAGCAAGAATATACAGAAATATGCAAAAAAAGATCTTCATGACTCAGATAACCACGATGATGTGCTCACTCACCTAGAATAGATATCCTGGAATGTGAAGTCAAGTGGGCCTTAGGAAGCATCACTACGAACAAAGCTAGTGGAGATGATGAAATTCCAGGTGAGCTATTTCAAATCCTAAAAGATGATGCTGTGAAAATGCTGCATTCAATTGGCAGCAAATCTGGAAAACTCAGTGGTGACTACAGGACCAGAAAAGGTCAGTTTTCATTCCAATCCCCAAGAAAGGCAATGCCAAAGAATGTTCAAAGTACCGCACGACTGCAGTCATCTCAAATGCTAGTAAAGTAATGCTCCAAATTCTCCAAGCCGGGCTTCAACAGTACATGAATCATTAATTTCCAGATGTTCAAATTGATTTTAGAAAAGGCAGAGGAACCAGAGATCAAATTGCCAACACCTGTTGGATCATCAAAAAAATAAGAGTTTTCCAGAAAAACATCTACTTTTGCTTTATTGACTATGCCAAATCCTTTGTGTGGATCACAATAAACTGTGGAAAAGTCTTCAAGAGATGGGAATACCATACACCTCACTTAACTTCTGAGAAATTTGTATGCATGTTAAGAAGCACTTTCCTGCTGGCTCAGATTGTAAAGCGTCTACCTACAATGTGGGAGACTTGGGTTCAATCCCTGGGTTGGAATATCTCCTGGAGAAGTAAATGACAACCCACTCCAGTATTCTTGCCTGGAAAATCCCACGGACAGAGAAGTCTGGTAGGCTGCAGTCCATGGGGTCACAAAAAGTTGGAAACAGCTGAGCGACTTCACTCACTAAGAAGCAACAGTTAGAACTGGACATGGAATAACAGAATGCTTTCCAATTGGGAAAGTAGAACGTCAAGGCTGTATACAACCTGTTTATTTAATACCTTGTTTATTTAACTTATATGCAGTGTATACCATATGAAATGCTGGGATGGATGAAGCACAAGCTGGAATCAAGATTCCTGGGAGAAATATCAATAACCTCAGATATGTAGATGACACCTCCCTTTGGCAGAAAGTGAAGAATTAAAAATCCTCTTGATGAAATTTATAGAGGAGAGTGAAAAAGTAGGCTTAAAACTCAACATTCAGAAAACTAAGATCATGGCAGCCTGTCCCATGGGGAAACAATGGAAACAGTGACACAGTTTATTTTCTTGGTCTCCAAAATCATTGTAGGTGGTGATTGCAGCCATGAAATTAAAAGATACTTGCTCCTTGGAAGAAAAGCTATGACAGAATAGTAAAAAGCAGAGACATCACTTTGCCAACAAAGGTCCATCTAGTCAAAGCTATGGTTTTTCCAGTAGTCATGTATGGATGTGAGAGTTGGAGTATAAAGAAAGCTGAGTGCTGAAGAATTAATGATTTGAACTGTGGTGTTGAAGAAGACTCATGATAATCCCTTGGACTGCAAGGAAATCCAACCAGTCAATCCTAAAGAAAATCAATCAATCAATCAATTCACTGGAAGGACTGATGCTGAAGCTGAAACTCCAATATATTGGTCATCTGATGTGAAGGAATGACTCATTGGAAAAGATCCTGATATTGGGAGAGATTGAAAGTGGGAAAAGAAGGGGATGACAGAAGATGAGATAGTTGGATGGCATCACCAATTTGATGGACATGACCTTGAATAATCTCTGGAAGATGGTAATGGACAGGAAAGCCTGACATCCTGCAGTTCATGGGGTCGCACAAGACTGAGTGACTAAACTGATCTGGTATAAGATGGTGATGCACTTCTTTCATATTTTCTTGTTCGTTATTTCAAAAATTTAATCATACATCTAGTCATGCACCTACCTAACTCAATATGATAATCTGAAAAAATGTTCAATTCATCTTGTGTGTGGGCTGGAAGAAGCACAAGATGGAATCAAGATTGCTGGAAGAATATCAATAACCTCAGATATGCAGATGACACCACCCTTATGACAGAAAGTGAAGAGGAACTAAAAAGCCTCTTGATGAAAATGAAAGAGGACATTGAAAAAGTTGGCTTAAAGCTCAACATTCAGAAAATTAAGGTCATGGAATCTGGTCCCATCACTTCATGGGAAATAGATGGGGAAACAGTGGAAACAGTGTCATACTTTATTTTGGGGGGCTCCAAAATCACTGCAGATGGTGATCGCAGCCATGAAATTAAAAGACGCTTACTCCTTGGAAGAAAAGTTATGACCAACCTAGATAGCATATTCAAAAGCAGAGACATTACTTTGGCAACAAAGGTCCATCTAGTCAAGGCTATGGTTTTTCCAGTGGTCATGTATGAATGTGATTCTGTGAAGAAAGCTGAGCGCTGAAGAATTGCTACTTTTGAACTGTGGTGTTGGAGAAGACTCTTGAGAGTCCCTTGGACTGCAAGGAGATCCAACCAGTCCATCCTAAAGGAGATAAGTCCTGGGATTTCTTTGGAAGGAATGATGCTAAAGCTGAAACTCCAGTACTTTGGCCACCTCATGCGAAGAGTTGACTCATTGGAAAAGACTCTGATGCTGGGAGGGACTGAGGGCAAGAGGAGAAGGAGACAACAGAGGATGAGATGCCTGGATGGCATCACCGACTCAATGGACATGAGTTTGAGTGAACCCCAGGAGTTAGTGATGGACAGGGAGGCCTGGTGTGCTGCAATTCATGGGGTCTCAAAGAGTCGGACACAACTGAGCGACTGAACAGAACTGAATCTTGTGTGTGTGTGTGTGTGTGTGTGTGTGTGTGTGTGTATGCTTGTGTTCAGTCGTTTCTGACTCTGTGAACCCATGGACTGTAGCCTGTCAGACTCCTCAGTCCGTGGATTTCCCAGGCAAGAAGACTAGAGTGGGTTGCCATTTCCTTCTCCAAATTAATCTTATAGTTCTCATTAAATAAGTCTCAGTCATGAAGTTATATAAAACTTAAATTTTAGTATATTAAGAATGTAACGTAAACTGTGTTAAACAGTGTTATTTATTGGCAAATTTAATTGAAAACAAATGCATCTGTTTCTAAATGATGAATTTCTCAGAGCTATGGATAATTTTTAGAACATGATTTCCTTCATCTTGTCCCTTCTTTAATGGTAGAAACATTCCTGTCTTTCATTATGAAATATGAGCCATTCATACACACATGGAATAAATTTCAATACATTGCCCTAATGATAAGGGAGAAATATAAGGAGTGTCAAAAAGCAGATCTAAAGCAAACACAATCAGTTAAAGGATTTTTGTAAGCCATCATATTGTCAGTCAATGAGCCACAGACTAATATATGATTCAAATGAGTACACAGATGAAAAGCTATTTTGGCCTTACTTACATCAGTATGAGATTAAAAATCTTGAATTATTATCCCTGTTTTTTTTTTCCCTTGAAGTCTCTACTGCAGGAATCAAATAAAGTTATAAAACCACTTGATAAATTTCAGGACACTACATTTCACAATCAGTATGTCTACAATTACTGTTAGAACAATGATAAAAAAAGAAGCAAACAAAACAAAAAGCAAAGTAGCACACAGGGTCACAGATATTAGCAGAGATACTAGAGATCAAAACAAAAGCAAAACAAAGTCATCATGGCATTTAGAGGATATGTTTGTTTTTTTGTTTTTTTGTTTTTTTCCCCTTGGGAGGTCAGAACATTGTTCTTGGAAAAAAAAAAAAAAAACACATTTGATTTCTACATAAATATACAACAATGACCTTTGTAGAAAAATCAAAGTTCAGTTAAAAAGGAAGAATAATACTGCCAGAAAAGAGAATGACAGAGACAGAAAACCCTGCCATTGTTAACAGTTAAATCCCATGCTTAGCACGCTGAATATTACTTTGTATGGTTCTATTTTCAGATTTTCTAAACTCCCTGGGTTAATGCACTAATATCTTGAAACAACATAATAACTTACCATACTTTATAATGCTTCTAGCAAAGATCTGTTACCAAAGCACTGGCTTTTATTTTCCTTTGCCATAGTAACATCTCACTGTCTCTATTCAGAAGAAAGGAAAAAACTTTTGAGTATTGGTTTTCAGATGCAGCCAGGGAAGATCCAGACAGGTTTTTTAGGACTGCATGTTGAATTGTATTTAGCCAAGTTTTAGACAGTTGAAAATATATATCCTGCCACATCTCACTGCTTAACTAATCCCTTTTCTTTGGCTGCCACTGCTCAAAGCTTTCTACGCCAACAAGTCTCAAAACTGCTCAGTCTCTATGGGGGGAAAAAAACGTGGCCAGCATACGATAATGATGATCATGGACTAGGTTCTTTACATCCAGATTTCAATGGAATCACCCTTGATTGCCCCTGGAGGAAGATACAGTCAGCCCTACTTTAAGCAAAATATGAAATATCATTCCCAAGTTTGCACAGCTATTAGGTGACTGAGCTAGAACTCAAAGCACAATTGGCCCAACACTAAAGCCAAAACCATGTCACTACATAGATTGTTTTTCCACAGGTGTTGCTATCTCTCTGCTACATGATGACGATTTAAACCAGAAGTTAGCAAACTTCCCTTTTTGTTCTAAAGGACTGGATATTAAGAAGTTTAGGATTTGCAGACTACCTATGACTGTAATATATTCTTATTCTTTTTGTTTTATATAAGTCTTTCAGAATGGCTATTATAAAAAAAGATAAAAGAGAACAAGTGTCAGCAAGGATATAGAGAAAAGGGAACTCTTGAACACCATTGGTGTGAATGCAAATTGATAATGGCCATTATGGGAAACAGAATGGAACTTCCTGAAAAAGTAGAACTACATTATAACTCAGCAATCCCATGCTCTGCTACTGCTAAGTCACTTCAGTCATGTCCGACTCTGTGCGACCCCATGGACGGTAGCCCACCAGGCTCCCCTGTCCCTGGGATTCTCCAGGCAAGAACACTGGAGTGGGTTGCCATTTCCTTCTCCAATGCATGAAAGTGAAAAGTGAAAGGGAAGTCGCTCAGTCGTGTCTGACTCTTAGAGACCCCATGGACTGTAGCCTACCAGGCTCCTCCATCCATGGGATTCTCCAGGCAAAAGTACTGGAGTGGGGTGCCATTGCCTTCTCCGAATCCCATGCTCATTGCCACATTATTCCCACTAGTCAAGATACAGAGACAATCCAGACATGAAATATACATAATGAGATACTATTCAGTTCTAAAAAAGAATATCCTGTCACTTGTGACAACATGGATAAACCTGGAGGATCAAAGGCTACATGAAAAAAGTAATACAGAAAGAAAATTTTTTCAAATTTTATACTTTATGCTTTATATTTTATAAATTTCACTTATATGTAGAATCTAAAAAAGTCTAACATATAGAAACAGTAAAACAGTGTGTTCCAGGGTGGGGATATTGGTCTAAGTTTCTAAAATTACATTTGTGTAGGATGAATAAGACTAGAGACTGAATGTAAAACATAATGATTATAAACTACACAGTATACTGGAAATTTTCCTGAAAGAGTAGATTTCAGGTGTTCTCACAAAAACAAGGGGAAAAAAAAGAAAGCTTAAAAACATTCTGTTTTGAGTCCATATAAAAGCAACCTCTCAATCAAACTTGGCAAAACAAATTACAGTTTGCCAACCTATGATCTAGAACGTGTACACACAAAATGGCTGTCTTGGAACTGCACTCTGCCTAGTACATACTTAAGAAACATATATTAAAAATAATTATAGGAGCAGTGCTTCTCACTCTGCATTTTAAGTCTAAGCTTTGAAGACACAGTACATGTGCACACACACATCTCACCATAATTTCAAAAATGTTAATCGCTTAATTGTGTCCAACTCTTTGCAACCCCATGGACCAGACTTCCAGGCTCCTCTGTCCATGGAATTCTCTAGACAGGAAAACTGGAGTGGGTTGCCACAATCTCAAAAGCCACCTTAAAATAATGTTACTCTATTTTTCTAATCGGCGCTTTTATTTTTTGAATCTACGGATGCATTATGTAATTCATGGGGACCAGTACAAAGTGAATTTGAGAATCTCCAGTTCAAAAATTAATTTCAAGATGACAGCAGAATTTAAGTCGAGCACAAAATTCTTTTGAGTTAGAGCTCTGTCATATGCAACTCCATAGGTCCCATGCCCAGGAAGTAAGCCTTGGTGTTGGTAACTTATTATATTACAGTCCCAATATATGAAAGGCCCAGTTGCTTCATAAATTTGTCACCATTTGGTAATGTTGATCTCTTTTTAATTTTTACCATTGTAGTGATGGGGTAGCACTCTCTAAATTTGGTAATTATTTCCATCTTACTGATGAATATAGTTGTCAATAGTCATTTATCAGTTATTTGCATACATACTCTTACAAAGTAACTGCTCTGATCTCTTACATATTTTTGAGATTTGTCTCTCTGTATTGTTGCAATAGTTATATTATCTGGACACAAGTCTTGTGAGATATATTGAAAATAGTCTCAGCAAACGTATCTTTCATTTTTTTGTGATTTCTCAAAAAAAAAAGTTGTTGACTTGTTTTAACAATGAAATCCAACTTATTGCTATTTTTCTTATGTAGTGAATATTTTCAAGAATTTTTTGCCTGCTTCAAAATCATGAACATTGTCTTTTATATTTTCTTCCAGAATCTTTATAAATATTAATACACATTCCATGTATTTGGAAATACAAATTCCATGTATTTGTTTTTCTCTTTCAGACTTACTTCACTCTGTATAAGAGGCTCTAGTTTTATCCATCTCACTAGAACTGACTCAAATTTGTTCTTCTCAATATGCCACCAAATTTGGAAAACTCAGCAGTGGCCACAAGATTGGAAAAGGTCAGTTTTCATCCCAATGCCAAAGAAAGGCAATGCCAAAGAGTGCTCAAACTACCGCACAATTGCACTCATCTCACACGCTAGTAAAGTAATGCTCAAAATTCTCCAAGCCAGGCTTCAGCAATATGTGAACCATGAACTTCCTGATGTTCAAGCTGGTTTTAGAAAAGGCAGAGGAACCAGAGATCAAATTGCCAACATCCGCTGGATCATGGAAAAAGCAAGAGAGTGCCAGAAAAAACATCCATTTCTGCTTTATTGACTATGCCAAAGCCTTTGACTGTGTAGATCACAATAAACTATGGAAAATTCTGAAAGAGATGGGAATACCAGACCACCTGATCTGCCTCTTGAGAAATCTGTATGCAGGTCAGGAAGCAACAGTTAGAACTGGTCATGGAACAACAGACTGGTTCCAAACAGGAAAAGGAGTACGTCAAGGCTGTATATTGTCACCATGTTTATTTAACTTATATGCAGAGTACATCATGAGAAATGCTGGACTGGAAGAAACAGAAGTTGGAATCAAGATTGCCGGGAGAAATATCAATAACCTCAGATATGCAGATGACACCACTCTTATGGCAGAAAGTGAAGAGGGGCTAAAAAGCCTCTTGATGAAAGTGAAAGTGGAGAGTGAAAAGGTTGGCTTAAAGCTCAACATTCAGAAAACGAAGATCATGGCATCTGGTCCCATCACTACATGGGAAATAGATGGAGAAACAGTGGAAACAGTGTCAGACTTTATTTTTCTGGGCTCCAAAATCACTGCAGATGGTGACTGTAGCCATGAAATTAAAAGACGCTTACTCCTTGGAAGGAAAGTTATGACCAACCTAGATAGCATATTCTGTGGAAGGCAATGGCACCCCACCCCAGTACTTTTGCCTGGAAAATCCCATGGACGGAGGAGCCTGGTAGGCTCCAGTCCGTGGGGTCGCTAAGAGTCAGACACGACTGAGCGACTTCACTTTGACTTTTCACTTTCATGCATTGGAGAAGGAAATGGCAACCCACTCCAGTGTTCTTGCCTGGAGAATCCCAGGGACAGGGGAGCCTGGTGAGCTTCCGTCTATGGGGTCGCACAGAGTCGGACACGACTGAAGCGACTTAGCAGCAGCAGCAGCAGATAGCATATTCAAAAGCAGAGACATTACTTTACCAACAAAGGTTCGCCTAGTCAAGGCTATGGTCTTTCCTGTGGTCATGTATGGATGTGAGAGCTGGACTGTGAAGAAGGCTGAGCGCCGAAGAATTGATGCTTTTGAACTGTGGTATTGGAGAAGACTCTTGAGAGTCCCTTGGACTGCAAGAAGATCCAACCAGTCCATTCTGAAGGAGATCAATCCTGGAATTTCTTTAGAAGGAATGATGCTAAAGCTGAAACTCCAGTATTTTGGCCACCTCATGCGAAGAGTTGACTCATTGGAGGCGACTCTGATGCTGGGAGGGATTGGGGGCAGGAGGAGAAGGGGACGACAGAGGATGAGATGGCTGGATGGCATCACTGACTCGATGGGTGTGAGTCTGAGTGACCTCCGGGAGCTGGTGATGGACAGGGAGGCCTGGCGCTGCGGTTCATGGGGTCGCAAAGAATCGGACACGACTGAGCAACTGATCTGATCTGATCTGATGGCTAATATTCCATTATATATATGTACCACATCTTCTTTTATCTATTCATCTGTTGATGGACATCTAGGTTATTTCCATGACCTGCCTATTTTAATAAGTGCTGCTATGAACATTGGGGTACATGTGTCTTTTTCTCTTTTTTAAGAGCAAACACTTTTTTAAATATTGCATTTCTTTTATCGCATATCATCCATTTACTGAATTCTTACAGATATCTATTACAGCAGAGAACATATTTTAATATCATAAAGTAACTCACTATTCATAAATTTATCTAATTTACACTCTACACATTTCATGCCCTTAGGTTGCTACAAAAGATTATAGTGATTATGGTTTTCTTTGCTATATGCCCAGTAATGGACTTCCTGTGTAGCTCAGTCAGTAAAACATCTGCCTGGAATGTGGGAGACCTGGGTTTGATTCCTAGATTGGGAAGATTCCCTGGAGAAGTAAATGGTAGTTGCTGGGTCATATGGTAGACTTACTGTTAGTTTTTTAAGGATTCTCCATATTTTACTCCATAATAGCTGTATCAGTTTACATTCCCCTGAACAGTGTAGGAGGATTCCCTTTTTTCCACATCCTCTCCAGTATTTATTGTTTGTAGATTTTTTGATGATGACCATTTTGACTGGAGTGAGATGATACTTTCGGAGAAGACAATGGCACCCTACTCCAGTACTGTTGCCCAGAAAATCCCATGGATGGAGGAGCCTGGTAGGCTGCCGTCCATGGGGTCGCTAAGAGTCAGACACGACTGAGCGACTTCACTTTCACTTTCCACTTTTATGCATTGGAGAAGGAAATGGCAACCCACTCCAGTGTTCTTGCTGGAGAATACCACGAACGGAGAAGCCTGGTAGGCTGCAGTCCATGGGGTCGCACAGAATCGGACACGACTGAAGCAACTTAGCAGCAGCAGCAGCAGAGATGATACCTCATTGTAGTTTGTTTTTTCTGTAATAATTAGTGATGTTAAGCATCTTCTCATGTGTTTATTGGACATTTATATGCCTTCTTTGGAGAAATGTCTGTTTAGGTTTTCTGCTTACTTTTTGATTGAGCTGTTTATTTTCCTAATATTGAACTGTATGAATTGTTTGTATTTATGAAATTAATCTTTTGTCAGTTGTTTCATTTATAATTATTTTCTCCCATTCAGAGGTTTATCTTTTAACCTTGTTTATTGTTTTCTTTTTTGTGGAAAAGATTTTAAGTTTAATTAGGTCCAATTTTTTATTTTGTTTTTATATCCGTTATGCTAGGAGGTGGGTCACAGAGGATCTTGCTGTGATTTATGTCAAGGAGTGTACTGCCTATGTTTTCCTCTAGGAGTTTTATAGTTTCTTAACTTACATTTAAATCTTTAATTCAAGTTTATTTTTGTCTATAGTTTTAGGAAGTGTTCTAGTTTCATACTTCTGCATGTAGATGTCCAGGTTTCCCAGCATCACTTGTTGAAAAGGCTGTCTTTTCTCCATTATATATTTTTGCCTCCTTTGTCAAAGATAAGGTGTCAATTGGTGTGTAAGCTTTTCTGTGGGCTTTCTGTCTTGTTCCATTTGTGTGTATTTCTGTTTTTGTGCCAGGACCATACTGTTTTGATGACTGTAGTTTTGTAGTATAAAGTCAGGTGGAAATTTTTAAAAATCAAATTCATTTTTGGTATGGTGTGATATGAGTTGAAACTCATATTTTTTTATGTTTCATATACATAACATATTTTTGCAGAAACACTGAAACACATGTTCTTTCATTCACACATTATCTGGGCACCAATTTTCAAAACAATTGACAATATATGTATAAGCCTATTTTTAGACTCCATTGTTTTTCTTTATTCTGTTTATTTTTATCGAATATCACTGTTGAGATTACATTTTAAGAATCAACTCAGAAATTAAAATTTTGATTAAGTTAAAGTACTTAACTTTCTCCCCTATCACAACTATACTGTCAACTGAAGATTATTCCTTTGTGCAAATAGCTTTAGAATCAGCTTGCCAATTTCTATAAAATGCCTGACAAAATTCTGAATAGGATCTACTGTTGAATCTATAGCCTGAAAATCATTGGATTTTCCAATACACAAACATTTTATTGCTGAGATTTTTAATATTTCAAGAAAATAACAATTTATTAACGCAAAAATGAAATATGTAATGAGTATGTCTTCCCTAACATGTATAGGGGATTAAAAACTCATTAACAATAGGAATCAATGACCTGAGTGAGTATCAAACTCACAGGTAAGTGGAGGAACACACAGATATCTGTTTTAAAAGCTATGTGTTTTTTTAAAAATTAATTTATTTTAGATCAGAGCAGATCAGATCAGTCACTCAGTTGTGTCCGACTCTTTGCGACCCCATGAATCACAGCATGCCAGGCTTCCCTGTCCATCACCAACTCCTGGAGTTCACCCAGACTCATGTCCATCAAGCCAGTGATGCCATCCAGCCATCTCATCCTCTGTTGTCCCCTTCTCCTCCTGCCCTCAATCCCTCCCAGCATCAGAGTCTTTTCCAGTTAGTCAGCTCTTCGCATGAAGTGGCCAAAGTACTGGAGTTTGAGCTTTAGCATCACTCCTTCCAAAGAAATCCCAGGGCTGATCTCTTTCAGAATGGACTGGTTGGATCTCCTTGCAGTCCAAGGCACTCTCAAGAGTCTTCTCCAACACCACAGTTCAAAAGCATCAATTCTTCGGCACTCAGCCTTCTTCACAGTCCAGCTCTCATATCCATACATGACCACAGGAAAGACCATAGCCTTGACTAAATGACTCTTTAATTGGTGGCTAATTACTTTACAACATTGTAGTGATTTTTGCCATACTTATAGTGCGTCTTCTACAGGTAAAGGATCTACAAGGTTAAATGCAAGATCCTCTATCATGGACCAGTCAGAGACTCAACAGTTCTGAAACCGCATGAGCCTTCAAATCTTCTATATTCCAAACCCTAGTTCAATGTTTCATTTTACTTTAAAGCTTGGGTTTAAAGAAAATTAACTAGATAGTGTATCTGTCTTGTTATCCACTCTTCAAACTCCCATCCATAGATTTTCCCATCCTCATGGATCCTTATCTACCAGTAGTAAATCCCATAAATAAATGTCTGAAGAAACTGCAGGAGTGATTTTTCAACCTCCCTGCTGATGAGGCAGAAATCAGCCTATTTCTTAAACTGTTCTTATCAAAATGAGAAAGGGCATGCAAAACACTCAGCTTAAAAGTCTTGAGTCAGAAACTAGAAATGTAGGCTAAACTCTCAAAAATGTGTAATTTTCAAATAGCTATGTAGATTTAAATAAATTATGTTGGATATAAATCAGGCAAACTATTTAATGGTATTTTTAAATATTTTATTCTCTTCATGAATGGCCCTGGTCATAGAGCTTCTAATCACCAGAAGGCTAATAGTGTATCTTCAAACAGATATCTGTTTCAGTCTTTTTACTGGTCACTCAGGGGATCAACTATCATATTCCTCTCTGCTTTTATTCAGCCAATGAATTAAAGCAGATCTGAGCCCAGCAATCCTTTTTCAAGACGTATTCAGCCGCACTATGCCTGCACTTTGCTCACTCAAATGTATTGCCTTTCACCAAGAAACTGAACTATCATATATAAGCTATAGGTTTGAACCTATGGCCTGCCTGATTATCATTTCAATGCCTTTGTCTTCTCAATATCCTTCACAAGCATAAAAAAATGCACATGTCTAGACTAATGCATTAGGCTTCCCAGGTGGCACTAGTAGAAAAGAACCCCCTGCCAGAGTAGGAGACATAAGAAACACGAGTTCAATCCTCGAGTCTGGAAGATTCCCAGAAAAAGGGCATGGCAACCCACTCCAGTATTCTTGTCTGGAGAATCCCATGGACACAGGGAGCCTAATGGGCTACAGTCCATAGGTCACAAAGAGTTCTACGTGAGTGAAACTACTTAGCATGCAGGCAAGCAGACTAATGCATAAAGAGAGCAGTACCGATCATGTCTGTTTAGGATGTGGTAATTATTTTAATATGTGACTCTTTTGTAGTCATTGGGTTAACACGGCTGCCTTAAATTCTGGTGCAAACTGTGGTGTATCTTTTTCACAGCTATAGAGTGCTCAAGAAAAAGCAAAATGTATGTAGGACTTGAGTTAATGAAAGCAGATCCACAAAATGTTCATAGTAAATTAATTTGTGAGGAGTAGCAGTTGTTTATCTTATTCTAGTCGTTAAATTTCAATAACCTGGGAGAAGAAGGCAGCAGTGAGAAGGCACATAACCACATTGCCAGTAGGACAGAACATAATTTAGGTCTTTCTAAATGCTACTGTGTATATCTCCCATTTCTATTTGTAATGCCAAATTGATTCTCCTTAAGAGAATCCCAACTTGGAACCATATAATTAAATAAGAATAGAACAACTGCCAGTTAGCAGTGAATATTATGTGATAATACAGAAAGGCAAATGCTAAAGTTAAATTTATAATCCCTCAAAATTCCTATGAATTAAATGAAAAATAGGTAGTTATAGATGGTATGTGGAATTATATAAATAGGGATATAATTGTGATGACATAAGAACAATACTGGAGAGAAGAGGAGAGAAGAGAAAAGTGCTAAAATACCACAGTAATTTATTAACATATGAGGGAGAATTTGTCTGAGCTATTAAGTGCCAATAGCAGTAAATTCCAAGGACAGTGAATCTTCAATTAGTTTTCCTCATAGAGCCTTTGGAGGGCCTCCAGGCTTATTCAGATCATTAGAATTGCTTTACAGGCCCTAAACAAGAGCCCTATTTGCTGTTAATCAAAGAGAAAGTTTTCAGCTGGGAGCCTATAATGACTACATTCCTGTAAAAATTCAGAGGAATTATTTTTTTTTCCTTCAAATTAGTAACTGTCTCCAAATTTTAAACATTAAAGAAAACATATTCCCTGGTACAGATATTAGACTATTTTTCTTCAAACAAGTCAACAAAATCCACTACTTAATTCAAAATGCCATGTTTTCCTGTTTTGTTTGCTTTTCATTCAGCAGGGAGGCCTGCAGTAAGTCATAAATGATTACAACAGATTATTTTTTTAAGTGTTTATAATTTCTTGAGAAGTTGGCCTCCAAGCTTCCACAAAATACAATTGAATGGATTTCCCCTCACATCCTTTCTCTCTCCCAGGGTGACGCTATAGGCCTCCTCCTCTTTCCATTTCTGAAGTAAAGCTCTTTGCCAAGGGCTCAAGGCCCTTCCTGAACTTTTATCCTTGATATGCCTCCTCCTACTTTTTTTTTTTTTTTTTTTCCAAGACATCATCAATTTTGTCCTAGTTTGATAACATTTCTCTGTGCTAAATATCTCCATTCTTCCAGAAAATATTCTTAGGTCTCACCTCTGAAAAGCAACCTTCCTTTATCTTTACAAAGTCCTTGAAACAGTCATCCTATTCCTATCTAATCAGATCAGTAGCTCAGTTGTGTACGACTCTTTGCGACCCCATGAATTGCAGCACACCAGGCCTCCCTGTCCATCACCAACTACTGGAGTTCACCCAGACTCACATCCATCGAGTCAGTGATACCATCCAGCCATCTCATCCTCTGTCGTCCTCTTCTCCTCTTGCCCCCAATCCCTCCCAGCATCAGAGTCTTCTCCAGTGAGTCAACACTTCGCATGAGGTGGCCAAAGTACTGGATTTTCAGCTTTAGCATCATTCCTTCCAAAGAAATTCCAGGGCTGATCTCCTTCAGAATGGATTGGTTGGATCTCCTTGCAGTCCAAGAGACTCTCAAGAGTCTTATCCAACACCACAGTTCAAAACCATCAATTCTTCTGTGCTCAGCCTTCTTCACAGTACAGCTCTCACATCTATACATGACCACAGGAAAAACCATAGCCTTGACTAGGTGAACCTTTGTTGGCAAAGTAATGTCTCTGCTTTTGAATATGCTATCTAGGTTGGTCATAACTTTTGTTCCAAGGAGTAAGTATCCTTTAATTTCATGGCTGCAGTCACCATCTGCAGTGATTTTGGAGCCCCCCAAAATAAAGTCTGACACTGTTTCCCCATCTATTTCCCATGTAATGATGGGACCGGATGCCATGATCTTCATTTTCTGAATGTTGAGCTTTAAGCCAACCTTTTCACTCTCCACTTTCACTTTCATTAAGAGGCTTTTGAGTTCCTCTTCACTTTCTGCCATAAGGGTGGTGTCATCTGCATATCTGAGGTTATTGATATTTCTCCCTGCAATATTGATTCCAACTTGTGTTTCTTCCAGTCCAGTGTTTCTCATGATGTACTCTGCATATAAGTTAAATAAACAGGGTGACAATATGCAGCCTTGACGTACTCCTTTTCCTATTTGGAACCAGTCTGTTGTTCCATGTTCAGCTTTAACTGTTGCTTCCTGACCTGCATACAGATTTCTCAAGAGGCAGATCAGGTGGTCTGGTATTCCCATCTCTTTCAGAATTTTCCACAGTTTATTGTGATCCACACAGTCAAAGGCTTTGGCATAGTCAATAAATCAGAAATAGATGTTTTTCTGGAACTCTCTTGCTTTTTCCATGATCCAGGGAAGTTGGCAATTTGATCTCTGGTTCCTCTGCCTTTTCTAAAACCAGCTTGAACATCAGGAAGTTCACGGTTCACATAATGCTGATGTCTAGCTTGGAGAATTTTGAGCATTACTTTACTAGTGTGTGAGATGAGTGCAATTGTGCAGTAGTTTGAGCATTCTTTGGCATTGCCTTTCTTTGGGATTGGAATGAAAACTGACCTTTTCCAGTCCTGTGGCCACTACTGAGTTGTCCAAATTTGCTGGCATATTGAGTGCAGCACTTTCACAGTATCATCTTTCAGGATTTGGAATAGCTTCACTGGAATTCTATCACCTCCACTAGCTTTGTTCGTAGTGATGCTTTCTAAGGCCCACTTGACTTCACATTCCAGATGTCTGCCTCTAGGTCAGTGATCACACCATCGTGATTATCTGACTCGTGAACAACTTTTTTGTACAGTTCTTCTGTGTATTCTTGCCACCTCTTCTTAATATCTTCTGCTTCTGTTAGGTCCATACCATTTCTGTCCTTTATCGAGCCCATCTTTGCATGAAATGTTCCTTTGGTATCTCTGATTTTCTTGAAGAGATCCCTAGTCTTTCCCATTCTGTTGTTTTCCTCTATTTCTTTGCATTGATTGCTGAAGAAGGCTTTCTTTTCTCTTCCTGCTATTCTTTGGAACTCTGCATTCAGATGCTTATATCTTTCCTTTTCTCCTTTGCTTTTCGCTTCTCTTCTTTTCACAGCTATTTGTAAGGCCTCCCCAGACAGCCATTTTGCTTTTTTGCATTTCTTTTCCATGGGGATGATCTTGATCCCTCTCTCCTGTACAATGTCATGAACTTCATTCCATAGTTCATCAGGCACTCTATCTATCAGATCTAGGCCCTTAAATCTATCTCTCACTTCCACTGTATAATCATAAGGGATTTGATTTAGGTCATACCTGAATGGTCTAGTGGTTTTCCCTACTTTCTTCAATTTCAGTCTGAATTTGACAATAAGGAGCTCATGATCTGAGCCACAGTCAGCTCCTGGTCTTATTTTTGCTGACTGTATAGAGCTTCTACATCTTTGGCTGCAAAGAATATAATCGATCTGATTTCGGTGTTGACCATCTGGTGATGTCCATGTATAGAGTCTTCTCTTGTGTTGTTGGAAGAGGGTGTTTGTTATGACCAGTGCATTTTCTTGGCAAAACTCTATTAGTCTTTGCCCTGCTTCATTCCGTATTCCAAGGCCAAATTTGCCTGTTACTCCAGGTGTTTCTTGACTTCCTACTTTTGCATTCCAGTCCCCTAGAATGAAAAGGACATCTTTGGGGGTGTTAGTTCTAAAAGGTCTTGTAGGTCTTCATAGAACCGTTCCACTTCAGCTTCTTCAGCGTTACTGGTTGGGGCGTAGACTTGGATTACTGTGACATTGAATGTTTTGCCTTGGAAATGAACAGAGATCATTCTGTCGTTTTTGAGATTGCATCCAAGTACTGCATTTCAGACTCTTTTGTTGACCATGATGGCCACTCCATTTCTTCTGAGGGATTCCTGCCCACAGTAGTAGATATAATGGTCATCTGAGTTAAATTCACCCATTCCAATCCATTTGAGTTCACTCATTCCTAGAATGTTGACATTCACTCTTGCCATCTCTTGTTTGACCACTTCCAATTTGCCTTGATTCATGGACCTGACATTCCAGGTTCCTATGCAATATTGCTCTTTACAGCATCAGACCTAGCTTCTATTACCAGACACATCCACAGCTGGGTATTCTTTTTGCTTTGGCTCCATCCCTTCATTCTTTCTGGAGTTATTTCTCCACTGATCTCCAGTAGCATATTGGGCCCCTACTGACCTGGGGAGTTTCTCTTTCAGTAGCCTATCATTTTGCCTTTTCATTCCTATCATTCTTCCGTCAAAGTCACTGACCAAAAACACTAGACTTCTCTCCTCTAACTCAGTATTTTGTTAAAATTATCCCTCAACACTTTGAGTCCGGTTCACATAAACCATCCTGGCTCATCTTCCACTGTATAAACTATAGTTATGATTATCCTACTGAAGAATTCATAAACATGTCTATTGGAATTATGTCAAGCCATTGATTAAGTAAAAATGGTAATTGTATTAGAGCATTAAATTTATGTAACATATTTTTAGGAGAAAACTTATTTTAATTAAGCAGTGATAATGGTTTTAATAATATCTAGTATTTTTGCCTGGAGAATTCCATAGATATAGAAACCTGGCAGGTCCATGGGGTTGCAAAGAGTTGGACATGACTGAATGACTAACACTTATGCTTTTCACTCTTCAATGGGTTTAATAATACCTTTCAAAATCCTTATCTATCTTGTTTGGGATTTAAGCCTTTGTAAATACAACATGGGGAAACAATGGAAACAATGACCGACTTTCTTTTCTTAGGCTTCAAAATCACTGAAGATGGTAACGGTAGCCATGAAATTAAAAGATGTTGCTCCTTGGAAGAAAAGCTATGACCAACCTAAACAGTATATTAAAATCACAGACATTACTTAGCTGACAAAGGTCCATCTAGTGAAAACTATGTTTTTTCAAGTAGTCATGTACAGATGTGAGATCTGGACCATAAAGAAAGCTGAGCGCCGAAGAACTGATGCTTTTGAACTGTGGTATTGGAGAAGACACTTGAAAGACCTTGGACTGCAAGGAGATCCAACCAGTCCATCCTAAAGGAAATCAGTACTGAATATTCATTGGATGGACTGATGCTGAGCTGAAACTCCAATACTTTGGCCACTTGATGCAAAGAACTGACTCATTGGAAAATACCCTGATGCTGGGAAAGATTGAAGGCAGGAAGAGAATGGATGACAGAGGATGAGATGATTGGATGGCATTACCGACTCAATGGACATGAGTTTGAGCAAGCTCTAGGAGTTGCTGATGGACAGTGAAGCTTGGCATGCTGCAGTCCATGGGGTTGCAAGAAGTCAGAGACAACCGAGCAACTGAACTGAGATACAATTAGGATAAGATGAGATAAGGCTAAATTAGGCTAGACCATAAGTACAAAGACCTAATAACCAGGAAGACACAGATAAGTTTCCTACATTGTGAAGAAGAAAATAGATTGGAGTGACTTACTACAAGTCAAGGATTGCCAGCAATGACCAGAAATTGGATAGAGGCAGGGGATGTTTTCTTTCTCAGAGGCTTCAGAAATAACTGATCTTGCAAACACCTTGACTTCCAACTGCTTACCAACAGGATGGAAAAGAACATATTTCCATCCAGTTGGGCTATTTCAAATCCTAAAAGATAATGATGTGAAAGTGCTGCACTCAATATGCCAGCAAATTTGGAAAACTCAGCAGTGGCCACAGGACTGGGAAACGGTCAGTTTTCATTCCAATCCCAAAGAAAGGCAATGCCAAAGAATGCTCAAACTACCACACAATTGCACTCATCTCACACGCTAGTAAAGTAATGCTCAAAATTCTCCAAGCCAGGCTTCAGCAATATGTGAACCGTGAACTTCATGATGTTCAAGTTGGCTTTAGAAAAGGCAGAGGAACCAGAGATCAAATTGTCAACATCCGTTGGATCATGGAAAAAGCAAGAGAGTTCCAGAAAACATCTATGTCTGCTTTATTGACTATGCCAAAGCCTTTGACTGTGTAGATCACAATAAAATGTGGAAAATTCTGAAAGTGATGGGAATACCAGACCACTTGACCTGCCTCTTGAGAAACCTATATGCAGGTCAGGAAGCAAGAGTTAGAACTGGACATGGAACAACAGACTGGTTCCAAATAGGAAAAGGAGTATGTCAAGGCTATATATTGTCACCCTGCTTATTTAACTTTTATGAAGAGTACATCAGGAGAAATGCTGGACTGGGAGAAGCACAAGCTGGAATCAAGATTGCTGGGAAAAATATCAATAACCTCAGATATGCAGATGACACCACCCTTATGGCAGAAAGTGAAGAGGAATGAAAAAGCCTCTTGATGAAAGTGAAAGAGGAGAGTGAAAAAGTTGGCTTAAAGCTCAACATTCAGGTAAATAAGGTCATGGCATCTGGTGCCATCACTTCATGGCAAATAGAGGGGGAAACAGTGGAAACAGTGTCAGACTTTATTTTTGGGGGCTCCAAAATCACTGCAGGTGATGTTTTTGTCCATGAAATTAAAAGACGTTTACTCCTTGGAAGGAAAGTTATGACCAACCTAGCTAGCATATTCAAAAGCAGAGACATTACTTCGCCAACAAAAATCTGTTTAGTCAAGGCTATGGTTTTCCAGTGGTCATGTAAGGATGTGAAAGTTGGACTATGAAGAATTCTGAGCAGCGAAGAATTGATGCTTTTGAACTGTGGTGTTGGAGAAGACTCTTGAGAGTCTTCTCAAGACTGCAAGGAGATCCAACCAATCCATCCTAAAGGAGATCAGACCTGAGTTTTCTTTGGAAGGACTGATAATAAAGCTGAAACTCCAATACTTTGTCCACCTCATGCGAAGAGTTGACTAATTGGAAAAGACTCTGATGCTGGGAGGGATTGGGGGCAGGAGGAGAAGGGGACGACAGAGGATGAGATGGCTGGATGACATCACCGACTCAGCGGACATGAGTTTGGGTGAATTCCAGGAGGTGGTGATGGACAGGGAGGCCTGGTGTGCTACAGTTCATGGGGTCACAAAGAGTTGGACATGACTGACTGACTGAACTGAACTGAACTGAAATCACCCAGTTTGTGGTAATTTGTTATGGACATCCTAGAAACAAAGACAGTTAAAATATATTATAATCTTATAAAACAAAATATATATTTTTTCAAATGTGAGATAATCTTACACATTAGTAAGAGGATACGATGGAGTAATATCATTTACTTACACACCCAAATAGCTTATTTTCCTTTGTTGAAATACTTTTTGAAACAGTTTGAAAACACATAATCATTGCTAACTACTAACATTTGAAGTCCTCTTAGTTCTTGATATTCTAAAAATGTTAGTGACATTCAAAACCATAGACATTTAAAAATAAACAAACAAAACAACACTTTTGTCTTTTGATATTGAACCACCTGCCTTTACTTCCGTCACTTTCCCCCTGTCTACACATTGGGCTCTTACCTTCCCTCTAACCATTACGAATATGGCATTACTTTCTAAGCTCCTCTTGGGTTCCTTTTACTATACACAGTTTCATCTATTATAACTTTGAGCTAATCCAAAATATAAAGCTCAACAAATAATTTCTCCAGCCTGTATTTCCAACAGTCTATCAGACCTTTGCAGGTATATATTATGTTGACTCCCTGTCTATTAAATTTGTCATCATGTCCCACACTTTACTCATTATCCAAAGTTTCTTATATTTCTGACATTTTCCAAGCTAGGTATTGGACTTATTATGGTTATGGAACTAGAATTAAAATAACACATGCCCTTATATCTTTTCTTTTCTCAATCCTTCTCTCTCATAAAAGAAATAAAGCAAATGTAACATTAACTGATTGCTTTTGTGTGTGTGATAGAAACTAAGCAAGATTTTATTCAGTTAATCATCCCAGCAAGAGACACAAAGTAAACTCAAAAATTAGGATGAATGAAACAGACAGACATAGCATAGATGAATAAAACAGGATAAAAAGATCAACAAGAAATATCCTGAACACAGTTATATGGAGCTGGTTGCTATTATTCCAAAGACTTAGGGGGCAAGGATGTTCCCAGGAACCAGAGAGGAGAATGTGTAATGCAACTGTGAGGTAGGATTTATATTAATAAAATAGAAGTGTGACCTTTTATCAAAGATTTTAAAGAAGGAAACTCCAAGGAAGAGATATCTCAGCTTTCCTTTCCACATATTCATTCCCATTCTTATCTCTTACTGAACCTCCCATTGGTTGGCTGAAGTCAACTAGGAACAAAAATGCAAAAGGACTTCTTAGAGCATCCTAAAGGAGTCAGCTCCTTGGCACACAGAATCAGATGGAAGAAGGTAGAGAATCAATTTTTGGACAATACATTCTATTGCCAAATATCCCTAACATATTTTTTAAATATGTGCAGTTTTTACTGTTTTTGAAATATATGTATCATATACTCTATTCTAATCTATCGCTTTTCCTTTCGACTGTAACTGCCTTGAATAGTCCCTGTCTAGGTTTTAACTATCATCTTTTGGTTTTCTTGCTTTGTTACCTCTCCCCACTTCAGTCCATTTTATTTTTGCTTTAAGAATTTCTTTTTTAATTATCAAAGGTTATAATTGTACAATATTGAGAGTATAGAACAAAATACAACTATTGGAGGACAATTGCTTCATAATATTGTATTGGTCTCTGTCACACATCAACATCAATCAGCCATAGGTATACATGTGTCCTCTCCCTCCTGAACTGCCCTTCCATCTCCCAACCTATCCCACCCCTCTAAGTTATCAGAGACCACTGGGTTGAGCTCCCTGTTTCACACAACAAATTCTCATTTCTTATCTATTTTAACATATCGTAATGTATATTTTCCATGCTACTCTCTCAATTCATGCCACTGTCTTTTCCCCACTGTGTCCATAAGTCTGTTATCTCTGTCTACATCTCCATTGCTACCCTGCAAATAGGTTCATCAGTAGTCTTTCTAGATTCCATACACATGTGTTAATATACAATATTTGTATTTCTTTTTCTGACTTACTTCACTTTGTATAATAGGTTCTAGGTTCACTCACCTTGTTAGGACTAACTTGAATGTGCTCTTTTTTATTGCTGAGTAATATTCTATTGTATATACATACCACATTCATCTGTCTGGTTGCATTTCAGTCCATTTTTAGATGGTGGTTAATAATTGTAAATAATAGCAATGAGAAAAATTTTCCCTCATTCAAAAATATAGAGGATTCTTTACCAGCTGAGCCACAAGGGAAGCCCAAGAAGACTGGACTGGGTAACCTATCCCTTCTCCAGTGGATCTTCCCAACCCAGGAATCAAACCAAGTTCTCCTGCATTGCAGGTGGATTCCTTATCAACTGAGCTATGGCAGAAGCCCAAATAGCAGCAATGACAAAAATTTTCCCTTATTATAGAGGTTTTCAACTCCACATGTAAAAAACTTGGTAGTCATCCACCTTATCCCTGAAATAAGAAAAAGCTGAAGAAACTGAACATAAGTAACTTTCCTGGATCCATCAGTGAAATAAGTTTGCAAGGCATACCACCCCCACCTATCTGGACAGACATGTATTAGTTATAAGTATTTTGGTGACATTCACATACTTAAATTTCTCTAAAATATTTATTTTGTTATTTAAAGTAGACAATTCCTTACATACTTACACCCACAATAAACAAATATAAATGGGATGCCCCATATGCATTGCTAATATTTCCCACAGAAGTAGGATGAAAGGCAGTTTCTAAAATCCTATTACTTTGAACTAAATGCTAATATCTCTTTAAAGTCAAGATTTACTGGAAAAGGAGTACGTCAAGGCTGTATATTGTCACCATGTTTGTTTAACTTATATGCAGAGTACATCATGAGAAATGCTGGACTGGAAGAAACACAAGTTGGAATCAAGATTGCTGGGAGAAATATCAATAACCTCAGATATGCAGATGACACCACCCTTATGGCAGAAAGTGAAGAGGAACTCAAAAGCCTCTTGATGAAAGTGAAAGTGGAGAGTAAAAAAGTTGGCTTAAAGCTCAACATTCAGAAAACGAAGATCATGGCATCTGGTCCCATCACTACATGGGAAATAGATGGGGAAACAGTGGAAACAGTGTTAGAATTTATTTTTCTGGGCTCCAAGATCACTGCAGATGGTGACTGCAGCCATGAAATTAAAAGACACTTACTCCTTGGAAGGAAAGTTATGACCAACCTAGATAGCATATTCAAAAGCAGAGACATTACTTTGCCAACAAAGGTTTGCCTAGTCAAGGCTATGGTCTTTCCTGTGGTCATGTATGGATGTGAGAGCTGGACTGTGAAGAAGGCTGAGCACCAAAGAATTGATGCTTTTGAACTGTGGTGTTGGAGAAGACTCTTGAGAGTCCCTTGGACTGCAAGGAGATCCAACCAGTCCATTCTGAAGGAGATCAACCCTGGGATTTCTTAGGAAGGAATGATGCTAAAGCTGAAACTCCAGTATTTTGGCTACCTCATGCGAAGAGTTGACTCATTGGAGAAGACTCTGATGCTGGGAAGGATTGGGGGCAGGAGGAGGAGGGGGAAGACAGAGGATGAGATGGCTGGATAGCATCACTGACTCGATGAATGTGAGTCTGATTGACCTCCGGGAGTTGGTGATGGACAGGGAGGCCTGGCGTGCTGCAGTTCATGGGGTTGCAAAGAGTCGGACACGACTGAGCGACTGATCTGATCTGATCTGATCTGATCTGATCTGAACTGTCATTTGAAGAAGGCAATGGCACCCCACCCCAGTACTCTTGCCTGGAAAATCCCATGGACGGAGGAACCTGGTGGGCTGCAGTCCATGGGGTTGCTGAGGGTCAGACATGACTGAATGACTTCCCTTTCACTTTTCACTTTCATGCATTGGAGAAGGAAATGGCAACCCACTCCAGTGTTCTTGCCTGGAGAATCCCAGGGACGGGGGAGCCTGGTGGGCTGCCATCTATGGGGTCGCACAGAGTCGGATACAACTGAAGCGACTTAGCAGGAGCAGCAGCAACTGTCATTTTGAAAAGATGCTACTTAATTCGCCATGTGCTTTTAGCTCCTCATATTGTACAATGTACATATTGTACAATAAGTACCATAAGGATACTAAAATACTATGTTGAAATAAATGACAAAGTTTCCATTAAGTGGCCACATTTTTCCAAAGTCTTAAGTATTATCACTGGTACGTCTTAGCAATATGTGATGATCAAAGTTAATTTGATATGGTTATGTATACTTAAAGTTATACAAGTACGTTTTCTGTTATGTCACAAATATCAATGGAGAAGCATCATATCTAACTACAAATCATAATGATTAGAATGCAATTAATGTCTTATTAACTTTATTTTAGGGCAAGCCAATAAGCTAAATACTGACCATATAAAATACAGATTTTAGATGTTGTAGGTGAAATGTAAAAAGTAACTTTGAAAAATAAGCTATTAGAAAGGTGGTTCAGTGGTAAAGAATCCACCTGCATTGCAGGAGATGCAGGTTCAGTCCCAGTGGGAAAGATCCTGTGGAGAAGGAAATAGCAACCCACTCCAGTATTCTTGCCTGGGAAATCCTATGGACAGAGGAGCCTAGTGGGCCCTTGCCCATAGGGTCACAAGAGTTGGACACGACTTAGTGATTAAACCATTACCACCAATGAATATAGGGACAATCACTGTTTTGTAATGCAAAATAAAAGGTATTCCTCTATTTTCTGCATTTGTAAAACTTGTAATATAGAGGGAGGATAGTGTTAAAAATATATTCTTTTTAATTTTTTTTTTTTTTTTATTTGCCTATGCCACCTCAGTTTCAACACAAGGAACCTTTGTTGCAAAAGGCAGAATCTAGCTGGGCATGGGGAATCTTTACTTGTGGCATGTGGGATCCAGGTCCCTAACTATGAATCAAACCTGGGCCCCCTGCATTGGGAGCTCAGAATCTACCACTGGATCATCAGGGAAACACTTAAAAGATATCTTACATACCTAAATCCACAAGAGTTTGTTATAAATTGAAAACTGGGTCAAGGAAGAGGAAGAAGTCAAAGATGATTCTCAAATTTTAGGCAACTAGAAAGATGCTCTTGCTTTCATCTGAGATGGGGAATACTCAAAAACAATGAATGAAAAGAAGGATGGTTGATTAATAGATTGATCTTGACCACCCTGACTGTGAGATGTCTGTAAAGCACCCACATGGGGACATCAACAAGTTCAAAGATCTAGTGATTAAAGATGAGGAAGCTCCACAGTGGTCCTTTCTACTTTCATTGAGAATAAAATATATTTGCCTTTGGTTTTTAAAACATAGGATGAAGGGGTAATTGGAGGGGAGAAGAGTGCTGAAGTATTTTGAAGCTTACACTCCTACAGAGTGAGAAAGTTCATGAGGAAACAAAAAGATTGACAGATTCGAGACTTTGAGGTTGGAGTTCATGAATTTTTAGTGATCTAGATCTGCCACTTCGCAAAGTTTCTCCAGCCCTGCTTGGTAGTTCGAAGGCAGGAGCCCAGGAAACAGCAGGGTTCCTGCCACTGCATGTATAAAGGGAAAAGAAATTAAAGTGTTGATAAGAGCATTATTTATATCTTGAATAATCAAATTCCGCTGTATAGAGAAGGAAGTAAATAATTGTGAAGAGTAACAACAAAACAAATGTATCAATAGAGAGGACTGTTGTTCAATCACTAAGTCATATCCAACTCTTTGTGAACCCATGGACTGTGTAGCAGGAAGTCAGATTTCCCTGTCCTTCACTATCTCCCAGAATTTGCTCCAACCCATGTCCATTGATTCAGTGATGCCATCCAACCACCTCATTTTCTGTCACCCCCCATTCTCCTGCCTTCAGTCTTTCCCAGCTCAGGGTCTTTTCCAATCAGGCAGCTCTTAGCATTAGGCAGCCAAAGTTTACTGGAGCTTCTGCTTCAGCATCAGTCCTTCCAGTGAATATTCAGGGTTGATTTTCTTTAGGATTGACTAGCTGATCTCCTTGCTGTCCAAAGGACTCTCAAGAGTCTTCTCCAACACCACAATTCAAAAACATCAGTTCTTCAGTGCTTAGCCTTCCTTATCGTCCAACTCTCACATCCATACATGACTACTGGTAAAACCATAGCTTTGACTATATGGACCTTAGAGAGGATAACTTTCTTAAACTGAAGAACGGCCCTGGTGCAGTGGTTGAACATGGGAATTGGAAGAAGAGGAGGTTGTGTTAAGAGATTTGTATACTTGAATTAGTGATGATGGAAACACACAGAAGGAATCAGGCATTTCTCCAGGAGATCTGCTATGTAGGAAAGTGACATGTTATACTTATTGAAAAGAATAAGAATCTGTTAGAATGGCGAGAGGGGGAATTCAGTAAGTATAATCCACAGAGTTGTATTTATGATCCAAAAGACAAACAGGCATTTTGGTTTCTAAGCATACAAATGACTCAAACTCATTTTAAAGTATAAGCTTGCAAAAACAAAGTTAAAAATCTAGCAGCTTTACAACTTATTTTGCTACTAACAATTGAAGACAGGAATACATGTAGTCATTCAAAATAAATGGTGTAATATAAGAAGAATAAGTAACGCCTAACGCCAAAAGAAGGAAAAAATTACAATCATTTCTCATACATGTTTATACGAAATAAAACAGAATTTAAATGTTAAGACCATCAAATTGTTGACAGAATACTTCAAAAGGGATGGTTGTAAGAATTAATGTGAATATCTATGTTATAATGCAAATATGTTAGTTTTATGAAAGTTCTGCTGTACTCCCTCTTTGGTAGACTAATAATTCAGAGCCATATCTAAGTTTAACAAACTTACAAAAGAAAAAAAATAATGTCTTCTCAGGTACATGGAGGATTTTCGGCAAGGGAAGAATAAGATTATAGCAATTTGGGCTAAATGAATGTAAGTCTAAAAGTTAAAAGAAATAAAGTGCAAAGGAAATGAAATTAAATAATTGGGATGAAAAGATGTCATGAATTGTAAATGAGATTTGCTTTGAGTAGCTGACTCACACATGCAAAGCTTTCTATGAAAGCTTGGAATAAAATAGACCATAATTTTACTTAGGAAGAAAAAGTCTTTTTTTTTTTTTTTTTTTTTTCTAATGCCACTTGGATAATTATGAAAAGGACAGAGTAATTTCCACACACTTATTTAAACGGTAAGACTTTGATATTAGAACAAAAATTTGGTTTTGGAAACAATCACGAAATTTTAATTTTCCCTCTTTCATAATAAAGGCAAAGGCAATGGGTTAAGGAGAATATCAGATATAAAGAAGTTGATTTATAATCTACATAGAGAAGCAAGCTCTCATTTTTATCAAATAAAAATATTTCATCCCTAGCAGTTTTACTTTTGATTCTAGAAGAGATATATCAAATTTTATAGATTCTTCAGACATCAGAAACAACCCCTAATCACAGAAAGTAGAAACAGTCTTCCTCTGATTTCATGCCATCCTAATTCCCCCAATCCTGTATATGTACCTGTTTACTCCTGTGTTGGCCATATACTCACAGGTAATGTACACACACACAGACTCATAAGAGATCAGATCAGAAAAAGCAACCAGGAAAAAAGTAATATTCCTAATGTAAAGTGTAGGTTAAATGCCAACCTTGCTATTGCATGGACATACTATGACTAATGAAATCCCTGGCTGAGTGACCTGCTACTTCTTCAAATGTTAACCCTCAAGTATGTATAATGTGCACACACTCTTTTACTACGATTTACCCATCACCCTATTTAGAAAACACATTCTTTTCTAATGAAATTTCAACTATTTTCCATTTGTTGTGGGTGCACATGTGTCAGGGGATTGTGTGTTTGCTATAGGAATGATATATGATATAATGTCTTTGTATTTTCTTGAATGGTTGTTATTGGGATTTATGGTGAAACATATTATATGAATAGAGACATTGGCGAGCTTCCAAATAATAAAAAACAATGTCCTAGATATACTGCAGCTCTTGATGTTCCTGAAGGAGCTAACACTTTACAAAATAATTTTTAAATAAACACTTAAAGTTCTATCAAATTGAATTGATTTCTACTCAAATTTTATTAAATCCTCAGGATCTTTCTTATGTCTACCTTTCATTCTCTTTGAATGTAAGAATATAGAATTGAAAATTTCCCGCTGAAATTGAATTGTTTTATTAAAAAACAACAGTATTTATTCTGTGGTCTTTATAAAATATATGCCAAGTGGTTTTCTTGTGTCTGCTCAACTTAATTTCTATTAATAACATTTTATGAAACAACTCTAATAATTAAAGATAAAATATCACTTTTACCAAGGTCTTTTAACAATACCTACTCTTTGGTACCAGTCTTACCTTTTAGAGCCATACACAATAGATCAGCCTCTCACCTGCAAAACAAACATATCTCATCTTATGTGAGCAATGATGAAGTCACATCAGCAACAATAAGGCAACTTTTGAGCTTCTACTTATAAAGCAAAGGATATCACACTCACTCCAATTATCTTGGGGAGTCATCAGAGTATATGCCATTTGTTTTCTTGTACAAGTTATTCCTGAATGCCCCTGCTTTCCATCAGGTTTATGTTGTCAGTCTTCCTCTTCTCCTAGATGTCTTCATCTTCCAACTGTAGGTTGCCATATCCAGTACTGTTACTTCTCTGAAGAATGACTTCCTTCTGCATTCTGAATCAGCAAAATTTCAAAATAGCACCAGTAGCAGTAACAGTAGTTGCAGTAGTAGTAGCAGCAGCAGTAAATCATTCTTTTAAATAGTCTCTGGCCATGGGTGTACATGTGTTCCCCATTCTGAACCCCCCTCCCAACTCCCTCCCCTAAATTTATATTAATAAATAGTCTCTGGCTTTTCAACTAATGCTTCTTATTGATGTGGGATGTCATTTGGGATTATTTTGACAAGACTTCAACTATCCCCTGTATATTCTATTTGTAAAAGGTGCAACTATTACAACTCTTTTGGGAGGAGCAACAGATATTTGTCTATTGTCCCTAAGGGTGGCTAGGATTCAGCATACCATCAAACCTGGATCATTACACATAGCATTTCAATCCTTCTCCCCAGGCAATCATACTTCTTCCTAATCATCTGAAACATATGCATATCACATGCAAATCACTGAGTATAAATCAACCAATCCTCATACTACTCCAGGTTCAACTAGCCAAATATGAGTTACCAAGATCATATTTGGTAACTTAGTGACTGAACAACAACAACATCTCTTTTACTGTCTAAATATGCTGCTACTTCATATGTCCCTTCAGTTCAGTTCAGTCGCTCAGTCATGTCCAACTCTTTCTGATCCCATGGACTACAGTGTGCCAGGCTTCTCTGTCCATCACCAACTCCCAGAGCTTACTCAAATTCATGTCCATCAAGTCAGTGATGCCATCCAACCATTTCATCCTCTGTCATCCCCTTTTCCTTCGGCCTTCAATCTTTCCCAGCATCAGAGTCTTTTCCAATGAATCAGCTCTTCGCATCAGGTGACCAAAGGATTGGAGTTTCAGCTTCAGCATCAGTCCTTCCAATGAATATTTAGGACTAATTTCCTTTAGGATTAACTGGTTTGATCTCCTTGCAGTCCAAGGGACTCTCAAGAGTCTTCTCCAACATTGCAGTTCAAAAGCATCAATTCTTCAGCCCTCAGCTTTCTTTATGGTCCAACTCTCACATCCGTACATGACTACTGAAAAAAACATAGGTTTGACTAGTTGAATCCTACTAATTTTTTTCTGGGCATTATGCTTTATTATTTTGTTTGTTTGATATCACTGTTAAATACCTTCAAAATAAGCACTAAGTGAGTTCTAGCTCTTTGTGAAAATACTGAAAAATACTGCGGCATACTAGATAAGAATAGACACTCTGGTTTCTAATTCTCTGTGATAAATTCTAACTCAACAAATTAGAAGAGTTTTTATTTTTGGCATAATAGTATAAATGGCCTATGACCCATAACCTGTCCTACAGTTCTTCCACACTTTGTTTTATCCTCAAAGCAAGAGAGGCCTGAAGGGCATGGCTGTTGAAACCCTAGTCCACACATCCAAGTTCTATTTCTTCAGCCGCATCTCCTAAATCAGCCAGCAGTTAGCTACCCTGAGCCATCACACCAGGGCAAAAGTAAGAATTGTATCTCAAATACTGTATGCCAAAAACTAAATCACTACTATCCCCACTAAACTGTGTCTCCTCTAGTAGTATTATAGACAATATATCAGCCATTCAGAATTCACTAATAAATACAAATCCATTTGTTATTGGATTTTTGTAAACATATAATTCTTGGATATAACACCAAAACATAATACAAAAATAATAAACCTCTAAATTGGAATTCATAAAATAAATGAAAACTGTTTTCTAAAGATACTGGTAAGGAAGAGAAAAAAGGTAGTCACCTACAAATTGGAATAAAATATTTATTAATCATATGTTTTATGGTAGACTTATATCCAGAATATATAATGAATATTCAAAAATATGTAGGCAAATAAATCCACCCAAATAATGCATGGTCAAAGAACTTGAACAGACACTGAAAATATCCAAATGAGTAGTTGTTTATAGATTCTTTATGACTTTCTTAAGCAATCATGCAATCTTGGAAGAAAGCGAATTTTACCTCTTTCCAAGCCTTATGACCTTTACTTCTTGATTGTCTTGCTGCAAGGGCTAGAGTCATCAGTGAATTTTTGAATAGAAGTGGTACAATTCTATTCTTAACCTTAATCTTTTGGCAGAAGAGCATATTACTTTAACCTTTGTAGTTTGTGAGCAACTGGTGAGAAGATATTTTGAGACTATATTTCTCAAATTTTCAATCACTCTTTATACTTCATTGATGGTTTTAACACTTATTTCTCTCATTTTTTATTAATTGACACCCTGTTGTAAGTAATAAAATTTATTTATATTAGTATGGATTCATAGACTTTATTTTACAATTAATACAAGTGGTATATTTTGGTACAAAATCAAATTCTGATTTGTCTACTCCTGTGTGCATTTTGAGGATCCATCTCACTCTCATCCACTTTGCATATCTATTTCTGTCTCTATTTTCTTTCCTTTACATATGAAAATATATATGCACACACCTACATTTTATACTTTATAGATATATGTATTTTATATGTATAATCTGCTTTCAGTATAATAAGCATTCACAATATCTACCATAGGGTTGCAGAGAGTCAGACAGGCCCAAGTGACTGAACGAGAATTATTTAAAACTCTTATCATTAGCTTCACACTTTTTTCTGATATGTTGGCCCTGAATTAATATCATGTATTATTTTTGGAAACTTAGATGTTTGATTCCATTTCATAAACTTTACACATGCACATTTATAATTTTCTTGAGTACTTTTTTGGCATAATTTTGCAAAATCAACCCATGAGAATTGGCAAATAATTCTTATAATAGGGAATAGATTGTAAAATATTCAAAATTTTATGAGTTATAAATTTTTATTCTGAAATTTCTAGCAAAATAATTTACAGGACACAAATTTTAATCTTTTTTAAGGAACTTGACCAGATTATCTCAAATGGTTTCAGGAAAAAAAAATTGTGTCCTTCCAAATTACTAGACCAAAGAAAGCAAAAAAGCCATCATTTTTTGTCTGTTTCTCATAGCAAAATTTTACAAGTGAATATTACTCTTTATTATAATTTTATCTTTTATATTCATTTATGACTCTAGGGAATAACTTTCCATATACAAAACTGCCTATAACAAGTTTGGCATGAATTGTTGGCTGCTGCTTTCAATTCCAAATGACTGAGATTTTCCAACAGAATATTATAAAATGAAAATTAGTTTACAATATAAATTCAACATAAAGAGATCTGAAAAGTGCTTTTTCATCTTTGGAAAAAAATGCTTCAAGTAAGAAAGTTGAAGTTAAATATACTTAACTGTGGCATTTTTTTCCCTTCTAAATGCTGAAGTTCTAATAAACATGTTGTGTCAGAAATCATCAAAAGCTAACTACTGGTTAAGCGTTACAAGACCGATGCCTAACACTGTTAGTTGAGAATGAAATTGGTTTACAATCTAGTGTCATTTGTTTAGTTCTATTTAATCTATATGCTTCCTACATTCTTGTTTAGTAAGAAGACTTCTTAGTCCTAAAAAATGTAAATAAAAATTTATAAAAAAATTTTTAAATGTGCATCTATTTTACCATGATGATTTTTACTTGCAAGCATTTTTTCTATCACAGTTAATGACATTTTTATCATATTTGGGACAACATGTTAGCATTATAACAAAACATTCACCATGCAATTACATTTCATAAAGTCCTTGAGTTCCACACCTTGAGTTTAATTTCTCATCTTTCCTAATTCTAAGCATTCACTGGTTTACGTGCTCGTAGCTCACTTGGTAAAGAATCCACCTCAATGCAGGAGACCCCTGTTCGATTCCTGGGTTGGAAATATCCACTGGAGAAGGGATAAGCTACCCACTCCAGCATTCTTGGGCTTCCCTAGTGGCTCAGCTGGTAAAGAATTCACCTGCAATGTGATTGATTCTTGGGTTGGGAAGATCCCCTGGAGAAAGGAAAGGCGGTTATCCAATCCAGTATTCTGGCCTGGAGAATTCCATGGACTGTATAGTCCACGGAGTTGCAAAGAGTTGGACACAGCTGGGCAACTTTCACTTTTATGTATATATAACTTGAAATTTTAAAAATAGATGTTAAAAATAGGAACATAAAATGTAACTTGCTCTTTGAAACCAGAAAATAATGTATTCCACTAAACATCTGGGTAATTTTCTTGCTTTATGCAAATTAGTTCAAAAGTAACAAAAGTAGAGAAAATGTGAGTAGATGACTATTTCAAAGTGCAAATGAATGCAATTTTTTTACACATTAAGAAATGTGTGCATACACTTATTTTAAAAACCTATTACACAATCTTTAACAGAAAACAGGATTTTCATATATTTTGCTGCATAACTACAGGAGATCCAACTATAAAATACTTTTACCTGGAAACAGGATAAAAAAACATGGCCTAAATCATTTCAAACATACAAAATAAAGAGCAATATGGGATCACAGCAGAAACAAAATCCAGATTTAAGAATTCCACATAGTATTTTAATATTGCAGAAAATATAAATAGCATTTTATTTTCCATTTTAATATTTGATCCTTTCTTCACCAAGCATCTCTTGCTCCAAAAAAAAATAACTTTGAGGAGTTTCATTGATCACTATAACTTTACTTTGTAAAATAAGTTAAATTCCTTATATCCTTCATTAAGTCTTATATATCATCTGTCTTTTATTCTATAAATGTGAAAACAATGCAGTTATGATGCATTTTGAATGACTTTAAAACTGATATCTCCAAATGATATTCCACATGTACATTCTAAATTATCTACATCTTAACCTTATGCAATACATATGTATCACAACTAGACTAACTGCATACATTAGACTATATCATTATAATCTTAATATTCATTTTTTATTGATTTAGAACTTAATGTTTCCTATATTGACTTTTCTTGGGGTAAGTTTTCATAAAAAGAATACTGCCTTGAAAATATGTTTAGAAAATATTAATTTAAACTTGAAATAAATCATTTCTACTATCACATATTGAAATTAATAGTAAATAGTGTAGAATTAGATAAGCGAAGCAAAGCTGCTGCTGCTAAGTCGCTTCAGTTGTGTCTGACTCTGTGCGACCCCAGAGACCGCAGCCCACCAGGCTCCCCCGTCCCTGGGATTCTCCAGGCAAGAACACTGGAGTGGGTTGCCATTTCCTTCTCCAGATAAGCAAAGCAGAGAGTCTGTATAAAGCAATTTTGTACACATTTAATGCCCCAGCAATAGACACTACTATCCTATATATCCATCTTTAAGTCTTACTTAATTTAAAGTAAACACTGTTATTAAAAGAAAAAAACAGGAGGAAACAATCTTGTTTTTTTCCAATCATTCTTTCTTATTCCTAAATAGGGCATGTTTCATTTTATATGATCAAATATGCAATCCTTGATTCCATAGTTATATTTTTATTGCTCAACTATTTTAAACAAGGGAAGCCTCTGGCTCATATGATAAAGAATCTGCGTGCCATGTCGGAGACCCAGGTTTGATCACTGGGTCCAAAAGATCCCCTGGAGAGGGAATGTCAACTCACTCCAGTATTGCCTGGAGAATTCCATGGACAGAGGAGCCTGGCAAGCTACAGTCAGTAGGGTCACAAAGAGTTGGACACAATTGAGCAAACTAACTCTTTAAAATATATGAAGGAATTAGGATACATAACCAACACCAACAAAATTATTACGTACACACCAAAACATTAAATCACTTCATCATGGAATATTCATACTTTCATGTTTCTCATTATGGTAATTTGATGCTAGATTTCTGTTTGATTCATACACAAGTAAAATGGTAGCTCATCAACTAAATATACATGTTCAAGATAAAATGTCAGTTTGTTTCTGATGCTTTTCCTAGGCCAAGTTTGCCAGTCCATCCTTTGCTTCTAATGACTATAATGCTTCTACTTTGTTTTGTAATTTGTCTGTGTTACTAGACACAGAGCTCTTCCAGCACTAGTGAGAATGAAAGTGTTAGTTGCTCAGTCATGTCAGACTCTTTGTGACCCCATGGACTGTAGCCCACCAGGCTCCTCTGCCCATGGAATTTCCCAGGCAAGAATACTGGAGAGGGTGGTCATTCTCTTCTCTAGTGTATCTTCCCTACCCAGGGACCAAAACTGGGTCTCCTGCATTCCAGTACTGGAGCCAGAAACAAATTGCCTGAGACCAGGATCATGTATAATTTACTTTTATAGGTTAAATATTGCACTGAGATGACCTGGAGGGATGGTATGGGGAGGGAAGTGGGAGGGGGGTTCAGGATGGGGAACACGTGTAAATCCATGGTAGATTCATGTTGATGTGTGGCAGAACCAATACAATATTGTAAAGTAATTAGCCTCCAATTAAAATAAATAAATTTAAATTTAAAAAAATGAATATTCTCTGTCAAAATGATATTTCCAAAACACAGATCTAATTATGTTATTAGATTTTAATCCTTCTGCTTCATGTAACTACAGACAGATTTAATATGAATACCTTCCCTTATCTGGCTTTAACATGGTCCCCACATTTTTGCCCTTCAGTACAGTTCAGTCACTCAGTCGTGTCAGACTCTTTGAGACCCCATGAATCGCAGCACACCAGGCCTCCCTGTCCATCACCATCTTCCAGAGTTCACTCAAACTCACATCCATCGAGTCAGTGATGCCATCCATCCATCTCATCCTCTGTCGTCCCCTTCTCCTCCTGCCCCAATCCCTCCCAGCATCAGAGTCTTCTCCAATGAGTCAACTCTTCGCATGAGATGGCCAAAATACTGGAGTTTCAGTTTTAGCATCATTCCTTCCAAAGAAATCCCAGGGTTGCTCTCCTTCAGAATGGACTGGTTGGATCTCCTTGCAGTCCAAGGGACCCTCAAGAGGCTTCTCCAACACCACAGTTCAAAAGCATCAATTCTTCGGTGCTCAGATTTCTTCACAGTCCAACTCTTGTATCCATACATGATCACTGGAAAAACCATAGACTTGACTAAACGGCAATATGTGAACCGTGAACTTCCTGATGTTCAAGCTGGTTTTAGAAAAGGCAGAGGAACCAGAGATCAAATTGCCAACATCCGCTGGATCATCGAAAAAGCAAGAGAGTTCCAGAAAAACATCTATTTCTGCTTTATTGACTATGCCAAAGCCTTTGACTGTGTGGATCACAATAAACTGGAAAATTCTGAAAGAGATGGGCATACCAGACCACCTGATCTGCCTCTTGAGAAATCGGTATGCAGGTCAGGAAGCAACAGTTAGAACTGGTCATGGAACAACAGACTGGTTCCAAATAGGAAAAGGAGTACGTCAAGGCTGTATATTGTCACCATGTTTATTTAACTTGTATGCAGAGTACATTATGAGAAATGCTGGACTGGAAGAAACACAAGTTGGAATCAAGATTGCAGGGAGAAATATCAATAACCTCAGATATGCAGATGACACCACCCTTATGGCAGAAAGTGAAGAGGAACTCAAAAGCCTCTTGATGAAAGTGAAAGTGGAGAGTGAAAAGGTTGGCTTAAAGCTCAACATTCAGAAAACGAAGATCATAGCACTGGTCCCATCACTACATGGGAAATAGATGGAGAAACAGTGGAAACAGTGTCAGACTTTATTTTTCTGGGCTCCAAAATCACTGCAGATGGTGACTGCAGCCATGAAATTAAAAGACGCTTACTCCTTGGAAGGAAGGTTATGACCAACCTAGATAGCATATTCAAAAGCAGAGACATTACTTTACCAACAAAGGTTCGCCTAGTCAAGGCTATGGTCTTTCCTGTGGTCATGTATGAATGTGAGAGCTGGACTGTGAAGAAGGCTGAGCACCGAAGAATTGATGCTTTTGAACTGTGGTGTTGGAGAAGACTCCTGAGAGTCCCTTGGACTGCAAGGAGATCCAACCAGTGCATTCTGAAGGAGATCAGCCCTGGGATTTCTTTGGAAGGAATGATGCTAAAGCTGAAACTCCAGTATTTTGGCCACCTCATGAGAAGAGTTGACTCATTGGAGAAGACTCTGATGCTGGGAGGGATTGGGGGCAGGAGGAGAAGGGGACGACAGAGGATGAGATGGCTGGATGGCATCACTGACTCGATGGATGTGAGTCTGGGTGACCTCTGGGAGTTGTTGATGGACAGGGAGGCCTGGTGTGTTGCGGTTCATGGGGTCGCAAAGAGTCGGACACGACTGAGCGACTGATCTGGTCTGACCTGATCTGACTAAATGGACCTTTGTTGGCAAAGTAATGTCTCTGCTTTTCAATATGCTATCTTGGTTGGTCATAACTTTCCTTCCAAGGAGTAAGCATCTTTTAATTTCATGGCTGCAGTCACCATCTGCAGTGATTTTGGAGCCCAGAAAAATAAAGTCTGACACTGTTTCCACTGTTTCCCCATCTATTTGCCATGAAGTGATGGGACCAGATGCCATGATCTTCATTTTCTGAATATTGAGCTTTAAGCCAACTTTTTCACTCTCCACTTTCACTTTCTTCAAGAGGCTTTTGAGTTCCTCTTCACTTTCTGCCATAAGGGTGGTGTCATCTGCATATCTGAGGTTATTGATATTTCTCCCAGCAATCTTGATTCCAGCTTGTGCTTCTTCCAGCCCAGCATTTCTCATGATGTACTCTGCATGTAAGTTAAATAAACAGGGTGACAATATACAGCCTTGACGTACTCCTTTTCCTATTTGGAACAGGTCTGTTCTTCCATGTCCAGTTCTAACTGTTCCTTCCTGACCTGCATATAGGTTTCTCAAGAGGCAGTTCAGGGGGTCTGGTATTCCAATCTCTTTCAGAATTTTCCACAGTTTATTGTGATCCACACAGTCAAAGGCTTTGGCATAGTCAATAAAGCAGAAATAGATGTTTTTCTGGAACTCTCTTGCTTTTTTGATGATCCAGCGGATGTTGGCAATTTGATCTCTGGTTCCTCTGCCTTTTCTAAAACTAGCTTGAACATCTGGAGGTTCAGGGTTCACGTATTGCTGAAGCCTGGCTTTCGCCCTTAATAACTGTTAACGTTAGTTCTATAGAACTAGCTTGAGCACATCAAACTCTCAGGCTCTTTCACATTTTGACACAAGATCCCTGAGATCTAATCTTCAAAAGATCTTCAAATTTCATGTCATACAAGTGGCTCTTCATTACAGAAGGTCAAGTCAAAAGCCAATATGGCAGAAACCCAGGGATCTCTTTTCACACCTCCCTTTTAACATTTATTCTTTTCTTAGAGGCAATCACTGTCAAAAGTTTGATATTTTATGTATTTTATATACTTTAAAAATCATTTAAACTTATGGAAACTATTTTTACATTCTTATGAAACCTTATCTCTTGAATACAAGGCAAATATTGCCCATCAATATACTTTTGTATTTAAATTTTCTTGAATGTGTATTTTGCAGTATGTTTCCCCTAAAGTGGAATTTATAAAAATCTTTTCTTTACTGCCACTTAGAATAGCAAAATTAGGGAATATTTACCTCACAATTTTATTTAATGGTTTGCTCTTGTCTGGAAAATTCCATGGACTGAGAGACTCCTCAGAGCTTGGTAGGCTACAGTCCATGGGGTCGCAAAGAGTCAGACACGACTGAACAACTTCACTTTACTTTTATATAGTTTTCTGGGTTTCCCTGGGGGCTCAGTAGTAAAGAATTTGCCTGTCAATGCGAGAGACACAGGTTTGACCCCTGAGTCAGGAAGATGCCCTGGAGAAGGAAATGGCAACACACTCCAGTATTCTTGCCTGGAGAATTCCATTGACAGAGGAGGCTGGTGGGCTACAGTCCATGGGGTTGTGAAAGTGTCAGACATGACTTAAAACTAAAACAACAACGTATAGTTTTCCACTACCTTCATAGTTTACTTTCTTACATTCACACTGCAAAGAGAACATCTCTAAAAATGAAATATACAGAAGAGGAGTGCAGCTGAGAGACTGAGAAACCACAGGCACTAAAGACATACCAATCCTGTGAACCTGAAACTCCTAAAATCAACTCAATTTCAGTATTTGTAAATTAAGTGTGATGACATATTCTTTTCTTAAGCCAGTTTGGGTTGAATTTCAATCAAAACCCCTTTAACGGAATTCACGTATTCTTTAATATTTATCTCTATTTGATCTTAGTTTAATCCTCCTATACCTCACTAATACATTTTCTTTTCTCTTTTTGCTTTTGATTAATAATGAATGGTTTATCAAGATATTAGCCTTCTCAAAGTACTTTTATCTTTATTACTTATTTCTGCTTCCTTCCTTAGTTTAATTTAATTACAGTGTTTAGTTTCTTGATATGAATATTTAGTTCAAAAAAGTAAATGAATAGATTAATTTGAAATCAAATGTATAACTGATAATTTTTTTAATCTATTCCAGTTTTGATAAAAAGCTGTATTAATATCATGGCTATTCTTTTTTTTAAGACCCTTCTTTTTTTATTCATTAATGATTTAGGAATATATGCAATAAAATATTTATGTATATTTTATTGCACAAAAGTCAGTATAGATAGCTGATTTAAATTTTGTTTTTATTATTTCATAGTTTTCCTTGGATGTGATTAAGTTTACTATTATTTCATGCCCACTTAAAACATACAACATTTACTTATAAGTCATAACATTTGTATTTTTCAACTAAGTATAATTTTCATTATGTCACATTAATATCATAGAAACCCACAATCCACCTTCATGCTTAGTATTACATATACTTATACTATAGCAAATACAAGGTTATTAATAAAGTTTCATTATATCAATGGCAAAGTACATTTTCCTCAGCTTTAAATTTCTCAACTATGTATTTTCCTTGAATACTGGTTTTCCTAAACCTTATTGGTTTATATAAAACTTATACCAGTGACTTAATTAAATATAAATCTGATTAAAATTTTATAAAGTAACGGTTTCCATAAAATACATAGAGTATGTCATTGGTTTCTTATCAAATGTTTGACACGTAAACAAAATCTTAAAGAATAAGTTTCCTTCTAACTGAAATTTTTAAGTATTTCCCATTTCAATTTTGCTTAGCTGATATAGGAAAGTTATCATTTAAATCCTACACTTTAAAGTAGGATTACTATTTATGTATCCATAAATCATTTCCAAGACATTTTTCCATTGGAAATGACATAAAAGCTTTACATATAAAAATGTATGTTTGTCAAATATGGCAATCACACAAGTATTGCAAGACCATAATTTTGAAAGCTGCCTCATTCCTTGAGGCTTAGGTAGCCTAGGCTTTATATTGATCAATTCCAAAGTTGAGAGACCAGTAGTGACAAAGGTAAAGAAAATGGAGCAAATAATCTAGCTTAAATGGATGCACAAAGATAGTATTGTTAAGGGAAAATGAAATTTTGCCAACAATTACAGTAGATAACAAAACATTTTTAACTGAATGAACACCACAATTGTAAATGAAACACATCTATGGACTATTTCAGTTTTGATTCTATGAAGAATGAGTAATAATGTTCCCAGGAGTTAATGGGGCATTCACTGATTCATGAATGTTTAGCAAGTAGAAATAAACCACTCATTTAGCATCCAAACCACTCTGAAGTGGTAATTCTGGATAAATAAAGCCATTCATTCCTAGGGCTCAAATAAAATTTAATATTGATGTTAGTATATATTATCAAAATCCATCCAGGTGAATCATGATCTGTTACTTCTTATAAGAAAACTTGAGAAATCTTAACAGAAGGAGCTGGCAAAGCAAACAACTGAATTATATCTGACACATTTGAAGATATTAAATAATTTATCCTATCCCTACACATTTGAAAAGTACAACTGTGTATCTGGACTTTTTGCCTGGGGAGGTGAGCTTATTGAAATTCAGCCTATCTCCCACATTTTTGTGAAATAGACATGCATTCTGTCTTCCTTTTCCCAACATGCATTTTAAAAATATAAAACTAAATGTTTATAAAATGCTAATAAAAATAATTTAATAAAGAGGAAATAAGAGAAAAAGTTAGTTTTAAAAACATTTGAATTCCATCTAGAGGTAACCATAAAGTTTTGCTTCATTTTATTGGCATGCATAAGCACACACTTTACGATCATGTTCCTGACATATTTTGTAAATCTTGAGTCCAACCCCACTGCATTAATCTTCCCTGGATGTGCTTTTACTAAAAGCAAATTTATCACCACATTGTGAAATCTCATAATT
Source organism: Tragelaphus eurycerus (assembly GCA_935064755.1). Classification (NCBI taxonomy): domain Eukaryota; kingdom Metazoa; phylum Chordata; class Mammalia; order Artiodactyla; family Bovidae; genus Tragelaphus; species Tragelaphus eurycerus. The sequence continues at coordinate 109,636 of CAKXYN010000039.1, forward strand.
TTCAAAGACATAAAGACATGAGTTTTACAAGAAATGATAAAGAACTGGTTTTTACATGGCTAACAACTATGTAAATTGAGCCTCAATTACTAAATGAACTTTCCTAAATCTTCAGTAACTCTGCTTACCAAGTGTTTCAGCTTTAAAAATACAAGTCACCCATAAACTATTTTTATGTTGCCATAGATGAGACTAGTACCTTGTGTGTGTATACATGTGTGAATATGTATTTATATCTCAGCAGTTTTTTCTTTTCATCTGTATTTCCTCACTAAGAAAAACGATCAAATTTGAGTTAATTTCTCCCAGCAGCTGAATTGGTATGGCTTGTTCTGAAAGGAGGCCCACTCTACTTCTTGTAAGGGTTTCAGGTTCACTGCACAATTCCAGGCCTCAATCTGCATAAGAATGCTACCTTGGCTGCAAGCCTGAAATATTAGGGGAATAAAGCTCTGACATCAGCTACTCTCCCTACTCAATGTAATTACATGCTAGAAAAATCATGCTTCCTGCTGGGGGCTGGCTCCTCAAAGTCCATATGCAAGGCTTCACCAGCCAAGGATGGTCGCTGAATGTCTTTGCTAGTCACAGCTACACCAACACCTACAAATCCCAGGATTCCATTTATCAAATAGCTCTATCTTGGCTATAACTTATTTTTCCTCTACTTCTTTACAAGTCAATTGTCATCCAAATCACAGATCAGAAAGCTTGTTCATAACTTCTGCCTTTTCTCAGTCATACTCAATTATTCTAGCTCCAAAATGCCTCTCCAATTTAGTTCTTTGTCTCTCTCATTTCTTTAAACACAAATAATAGATGATAATAATCATGTAGTATATGCTTAGTTCCTATACATAAAATAGTTTAAAAGGCAGGACTATCCTACAATACATTTTATTTCATACACAAATCCAGTATTTTCCTATCTTATACAGTATGGATCTATATATCATGGATCTCAAGTAAAATCTATGATAGTTCCTGAGAGAGCTGGAGAAAAGAAATAGTCAATTTTATAATATATTTGGAGAGACAAAATAAACAAGCAACACAGTATCATATCATATAGGTATGATCCTCTCTGCTGCAGAGTATATGTGGATAAACATGGACTGGTGAAGTCAGAACAAATTTAGGATGGTGTAAGAATTTTCTGAGCTATGAGAGGTGAGTAAAATAGGGTTTCTGATACACTATAAAATATTAAGGGAAGATGATCTGTAGTTATAGTCAGAGACAAGGCCACTAAGAGAACTTCAGAACAAGGCCATTAGATTATAAAATATGGTCTGATGAGTTTTGTTTTGTTTTGTTTTTGACACAAATGTGACTTCAGTAAGTAGAATATCAAGAGTATAGAGAAATACAGGGATTCTAGGAGCTCAGATGTGTATGGATATCTATTGAAGTTTTCCCATTTTAAGATGATACTCGTCTGGATGAAGTGATAGGATGGGAGATGAAATAACTAAAGCTAACTTTATGGTTTACAGTACTGTCATTAGGATAATATGATATTAAGAATAAAATAAAGACATTTAGATTAGTTTAGTTTTCTGAGAAAATATACTGGGAGAAAATGCAGTTATTTGCTTAAATAGTTTTTTTTTTTTTTTCTATTTTAAGTCTACAAAAAGAAAAAGAATACAGCATTATCTAACTAATCAGTAGAATATAGACCATTGTGAAGTACAAGCAATCATTCTTGGGTTCCTTTCAGTATAAATGGTTGTTAAAGTTACTCCAAATTCTCATTTAAAAGCAATACTGAGAGCTGATAAAATTGCTTTCTTGTCCAGGTAATATCATAGACATAATATATTCAATTTATCATGGCATCCTGATAAAGTAAAGCCATCATTTATTACAATGGAACAAATGAGAAAATGGGGGGGGGGGGGGGCGAAGTTTAAGAATCTTTCAAAGGTCATAGAATTTGGGAGAAACAAAGCAAGAGTTTAAATCCAATAAATCTTTAGAGTATATGTTTACAGCACTCTAGTTGTAAAGAACCTGCCTGCCAATGCAGGAGATGAAAGAGACACCAGTTCAGTCCCTAGGTCAGGAAGATCCCTTGGAGGAGGGCACAGCAACCCACTTCAGAATTCTTACCTGGAGAATCCCATGGACAGAGAAGTCTGGCAGCTACAGTCTGTGGGGTCAGAGCTGGACAAGACTGAAGTGACTTAGCTAACATGCATTATAATGCCTCTTTCTCATGTATAATGCCTCTTTCTCATCTAGGAGAAAAGACAATCTCTTTAACAAGTGGTGCTGGGAAAACTGGTCAACCACTTGTAAAAGAATGAAACTAGAATACTTTCTAACACCATACACAAAAATAAACTCAAAATGGATTAAAGATCTAAACATAAGACCAAAAACTATAAAACTCTTAGAGGAGAACATAGGCAAAACACTCTCCAATATACATCACAGCAGGATCCTCTATGACCCACCTCCCAGAATATTGGAAATAAAAGCAAAAATAAACAAAATGGGACCTAATTAAACTTAAAAGCTTCTACTCAACAAAGGAAATTATACACAAGGTGAAAAGACAGCCTTCAAAATGGGAGAAAATAATAGCAAATGAAGCAACTGACAAACAACTAATCTCAAAAATATACAAGCAACTGACAAACAACTAATCTCAAAAATATACAAGCAACACCTACAGCTCAATTCCAGAAAAATAAATGACCCAATCAACAAATTGGCCAAAGAACTAAATAGACATTTCTTCAAAGAAGACATACAGATGGCTAACAAACACATGAAAAGATGCTCAACATCACTCATTATCAGAGAAATGCAAATCAAAACCACTATGAGCTACCATTTCACACCAGTCAGAATGGCTATGATCCAAACGTCTACAAGCAATAAATGCTGGAGCGGGTGTGGAGAAAAGTGAACCCTCTTACACTGTTGGTGGGAATGCAAACTAGTACAGCCACTATGGAGAACAGTGTGGAGATTCCTTAAAAAACTGGAAATAGAACTGCCATACGACCCAGCAATCCCACTGCCGGGCATATACACCTAGGAAAACAGAATTGAAAGAGACACGTGTACTCCAATGTTCATCGCAGCACTGTTTATAATAGCCAGGACATGGAAGCAATCTAGATGTCCATCAGCAGATTAATGGATAAGAAAGCAGTGATACATATACACAATGGAGTATTACTCAGCCATTAAAAAGAATACATTTGAATCAGTTCTAATGAGGTGGATGAAACTGGAGCCAATTATACAGAGTGAGGTAAGCCAGAAAGAAAAACACCAATACAGTATACTAACACATATATATGGAATTTAGAAAGATGGTAATGACAACCCTGTATGCAAGACAGCAAAAGAGACAAAGATGTATAGAACAGCCTTTTGGACTTTATGGGAGAAGGAGGGGGTGATGATTTGGGAGAATGGCATTAAAACATGTATAAAATCATATAAGAAATGAATCGCCAGTCCAGGTTAGATGCAGGATACAGGAAGCTTGGGGCTGGTGTGCTGGGATGACCCAGAGGGATGGTATGGGGAGGGAGGTGGGAGGGGGATTCAGGATAGGGAACACGTGTACACCCATGGAGGATGCATGTTGATGTATGGCAAAACCAATACAATATTGTGAAGTAAAAAAAAAAAAAAATTAAAAAAGCCCAATTTATAAATCTGACATTTAAAACAGTCCATTAATGTAGACTCTGCCATAAGGGTGGTATCATCTGAATATCTGAGGTTATTGATATTTCTCCTGGCAATCTTGATTCCAGCTTGTGCTTCTTCCAGCCCAACATTTCTCATGATGTACTCTGCATATAAGTTAAATAAGCAGGGTGACAATATACATCCTTGACATACTCCTTTTCATATTTGGAACCAGTCTGTTGGTCCATGTCCAGTTCTAACTGTTGCTTCCTGACCTGAATATGGGTTTCTCAAGAGGCAGGTCAAGTGCTCTGGTATTCCCATTTCTTTCAGAATTTTGCACGGTTTATTTTGATCCATACAGTCAAAGGCTTTGGCATAGTCAATAAAGCAGAAATAGATGTTTTTCTGGAACTCTCTTGATTTTTCTATGATCCACTGGATGTTGACAATTTGATCTCTGGTTCCTTTGCCTTTTCTAAAACCAGCTTGAACATCAGGAAGTTCACGGTTTACATATTGCTGAAGCCTGGCTTGGAGAATTTTGAGCATTACTTTACTAGCGTGTGAGATAAGTGCAATTGTGCGGTAGTTTAAACATTCTTTGGCACTGCCTTTCTTTCGGATTGGAATGAAAACTGACCTTTTCCAGTCCTGTGGCCACTGCTGAGTTGTCCAAATTTGCTGGCATATTGAGTGTAGCACTTTCACAGCATCATCTTTCAGGATTTGGAATAGCTCAACTGGAATTCCATCACTTCCACTAGCTTTGTCCATAGTGATGCTTTCTAAGGCCCATTTGACTTCACATTCCAGGATGTCTGGCTCTAGGTGAGTGGTCACACCATCATGATTATCTTGGTCGTGAAGATCTTTTTTGTACAGTTCTTCTATGTATTCTTGCCACCTCTTCTTAATATCTTCTGCTTCTGTTAGGTCCATACCATTTCTGTCCTTTATCGAGCCCATCTTTGCATGAAATGTTCCCTTGGTATATCTAATTTTTTTGAAGAGATCTCTAGTCTTCCCCATTCTGTTGTTTTCCTCTATTTCTTTGCATTGATCACTGAGGAAGGCTTTCTTATTTCTTCTTGCTTCTTTGGAACTCTGCATTCAGATGCTTATATCTTTTGTTTTCTCCTTTACTTTTCTCTTCTCTTCTTTTCACAGCTATTTGTAAGGCCTCCCCAGACAGCCATTTTGCTTTTTTGCATGTCTTTTCCATGGGGATGGTCTTGATCTCTGTCTCCTGTACAATGTCACAAACCTCTGTCCATAGTTAATCAGGCACTCTATCAGATCTAGGCCCTTAAATCTATTTCTCACTTCCACTGTATAATCATAATGGATTTGATTTAGGTCATACTTGAATGATCTAGTGGTTTTCCCTACTGTCTTCAATTTAAGTCTGAATTTGGCAGTATGGAAGAAAGTGAAGAGGAAATAAAAAGCCTCTTGATGAAAGTGAAAGTGGAGAGAGGAAAAAGTTGGCTTAAAGCTCAACATTCAGAAAACGAAGATCATGGCATCTAATAGATGAGGAAACAGTGGAAACAGTGTCAGACTTTATTTTGGGGGACTCCAAAATCACTGCACATGGTGACTGCATCCATGAAATTAAAAGACACTTGCTCCTTGGAAGAAAAGTTATGACCAACCTAGATAACATATTGAAAAGCAGAGACATTACTTTGCCAACAAAGGTCCATCTAGTCAAGGCTATGTTTTTTCCAATGGTCATGTATGAATGTGAGAGTTGGACTGTGAAGAAAGCTGAGCACTGAAGAATTGATGCTTTTGAACTGTGGTGTTGGAGAAGACTTTTGAGAGTCCCTTGGACTGCAAGGAGATCCAACCAATCCATTCTGAAGGAGATCAGCCCTGGGATTTCTTTGGAAGGAATGATGCTAAAGCGGAAACTCCAGTACTTTGGCCAGCTCATGCGAAGAGTTGACTCATTGGAAAAGACTGATGCTGGGACGGAATGGGAGCAGGAGGAGAAGAGGACGACAGAGGATGAGATGGCTGGATGGCATCACTGACTCGATGGATGTGAGTCTGGGTGAACTCCATGAGTTGGTGATGGACAGGGAGGCCTGGTGTGCTGAGATTCATGGGGTTGCAAAGAGTCAGACATGATTGAGCGACTGAACTAAACTGAATGTAGAGTCTAATGATTTAATTCTAATGGTTGTAGAAGTATCCTTTACTTTTTGAATGAAAATGGACAAAAGGAGAGTTCACCAACAATATATGTCTATTTTCTATTTTTAATTAAATCCTTCTGACCCAAATTTTGAGATGATCTTAATACAATTGAGCCTGATATACTAGATAATGTTATTTATTATTAAGCTTAGAACATAGGAAGACTTATAAAGTGTTACTGCTATTATCTGTAATTTCATTGATTTTTCTGTAAAGAAATTCATTTGACCAGAATAATGTAGCATATTTTTTCATCTACAATAACCAACAAGATTTGTTTGACTTCTATTAAATTAGATTTATAAGTGAGAATATTTGAACTTAGAAAATTTGGCAGACTATATTAGTTGAATATTTATCATAATATGTACAAATGTAAATGACGAATTATTTGGCAAAACATTTGTTATTTTATTGCAAATTGATGCAGTCTAGAACATAAGTTAGCAATAATTTTTACTCTAAGATCTCATTCAACTAAGAGTATGATAGGGGAAAAGATAAATTCTAAGCTTAACACACAAAGATTCTTCTTTATGGATATAATTAATTATTTTTCTTTTTGGTACTTTTTCATATTTGGCTCTGAAGTGAAGAGGAAATTGCTCAGTTGTGTCCAAATCTTTGCAACCCCATGGACTACACAGTCCATGGAATTATCTAGGTCAGAATGCTGGAGTGGGTATCCTTTCCCTTCTCCAGGGGATCTTCCAAACCCAGCAATTGAACTCAGGTTTCCCAAATTGCAGATGGATTCTTTACCAGCTGAGCCACAAGGGAAGCCTTGGCTATAGTCCTACATAAAATTATATATTTTTAAATAACTTCTTCAACTGAAGTTTCTTCCACATATCCCCCAAAATAAATGTTTTAAAATTCTTTCTTTGAATATCCTTTTCATTTTCTCTATATATCTGTTTGGAAATATCACTAATAGTCATTTAAGACTATCAACAGACCAATTCTATATACCTATATCAAATTCTACAGATCCAGGCTCTACAAGTTTTACCACATTTCTAAATGCACTATTCTAGCTTATCTTAGTCTCCTTGCTCTAAGAATATTTAAATGGCCCCGACTGATTTTCCACTGTCTTCCTTCATATTGCTTCAAAAATCACACACTGAACCATAGCTCTAATCTTTGTTTCTTTACCCAAGATACACCCAGCAAAAAATTAACAAATGATTCTAAATTTCTCTCAAAATAGAACTCAACAAAGAATTCAGGCTCTCATATAATCTGATTCTATGCACCATTCCTATCTTAGTCTTCATTATACTTTTCATACATATTATATTTTTTCTAACTGGAACACTTCCAAATAGGTCTTTTCTCATGTGACTTTTTTCTTGTGCTATTCTTAAAGTCAGAAGTGTCTTTACATATGTGTGGGAATTTCCAGAAGGTACCAATCTTTTAACTCTTAAGATCCAGTTTAAATTATACTATCAACAGAAAGGCGCTTTGTCTAGCTTTCTAAACTGAAAATAATTACTCCCCTCTAATACATTTTCATATATAATCTCTTCTGTTTGTAGAGTTAGGAGAATATGTAAAATTCATTCTGTACTCAAACATTTGAATATGATCAGATACTCAAAATATCATTCCTTATATAGGATAAGTAATAATTTATTAATAAAATCATATTTCTTTTACATTTAACTTGATAAGCCCAAAATTAATTTTCTGAGAAGTACAAGAATAAATGTTTAGACATATATTTTTATTTCAATGATTTATCAAATGAAAACTGTTTAAAAGGCAGGGCTTGTGGATCATACTTTTAAATCTCTTAAACTGTTTGTGTGATCAAAATCATCCCTAAGAAAAAGAAATTCAAAAAGATAAAATAGTTGTCTGAGGAGGCCTTACAAATAACAGAGAAGAGATGTGAAGGTAAAGGAGAAAAGGAAACATAGATCCTTCTGAATGTAGAGTTCCAAAGAATATCAAGGAACCCTTTTTAAGTGAACAATGCAAAGAAAAAGAGGAAAATAACAGAATGGGAAAGAATAGGGATCTTTTCAAGAAAATTAGAGATACGAAGGGAACATATCATGCAAAGATGGGCACAATAAGGGACAGAAATGCTACGGACCTAAAAGAAGCAGAAAATATTAAGAAGAGGTGGCAAGAGTACACAGAAGCACTGAACAAAAAAGGGGCTTAATCACCTAAATAACTATGATGGTGTGATCACTCACCTAGAGTCAGGTATCCTGAAGTGTGAAGTCAAGTGGGCCATAGGAAGAATTACTATGAACAACGCTACTGGAGGTAATGGAGTTCGAGCTGAGCTATTTCAAATCCTTAAAGATGATGCAGTTAAAGTGCTGCACTCAATACGCCAACAAATTTGGAAAACTCAGCAGTGGCCACAAGACTGGAAAAGGTCAGTTTTCATTGCAATCCCAAAGAAGGGTAATGGCAAAGAATGTTCCAAATATCAAAAAATTGCCCTCATTTCACATGCTAGCAAGGTGATGCCCAAAATTCCCCAAGCTAGACTTCAACAGTATATGAACCAAGAACTTCAAGATGTACAAGCTGGATTTAGAAAAAGCAGAGGATCCAGAGTTCAAATTGCCAACATCTGTTGGATCATAGAAAAAGAAAAAGAATTCCGGAAAAAAAATTATCTATTTCTACTTCATTGACTATACTAAAGCCTTTTACTGTATGGATCACAACAAACTGTGGAAACTTTAAAGAGATGGAAATACCAGACCACCTCATCTGCTTCCTGAAAAATCTGTATGCATGTCAAGAAGCAACAGTTAGAACAAAACATAGAACAATGGACTGATTTAAAAATGGGAAAAGAGAATGCCAAGGCTGTATATTGACACCCTCCTTATTTAACATATATGCAGAGTACAAATCATGTGAAATGTCAGGCTGGATGAAGCACAAATTGGAATCAAGATGCCAGGATAAATATCAATAAACTCAGATATGCAGATGACACCACACTTATGGCAGAAAACAAAGAGGAACTAAAGAGTATCTTGATGAAGGTGAAAGAGGAGAGTGAAAAAACTGGCTTAAAACTCAACATTCAAAAAACTAAGATCATGGCATCCAGTCCCATCACTTCATGGCAAATAGATAGGGAAACAAACAGTGACACAGTGACAGATTGTTTTGGGGGCTCCAAAATCACTGCAGATGGTGATGGCAGACATGAAATTAAAAGACGCTTGCTCCTTAGAAGAAAAGCTATGACGAACCTAGACATCATATTAAAGAGCAGAGACATTACTTTGCCAACAAAGGTCTGTCTAGTCAATGCTAAGTAATCATGCATGGATTTGAGAGCTAGACCATAAAGAAAGCTGAGCAACAAAGAATTGATGCTTTTGAAATCTAGCGTTGTAGAAGACTCTTGAGAGTCCCTTGGACTTCAAGGAGATCCAACCAGTCAATCTTCAAGGAAACCAGTCCTGAATATTCATTGGAAGGACTGACGCTGAAGCAGAAGTTTCAATGCTTTGATCACCAGATGGGAAGAACTGACTCACTGAAAAAGCCCCTGATGCTAGGAAAGACTGAAATCAGATGAAGAAGGGGAAGGCAGAGGATACAATGACTGGATGCCCCTCACCACCTCAATGTACATGAGTTTAAGCAAATTCTGGGAGATGATGAAGGACAGGGAAGCCTGGCATGCTGCAGTCCATGGGATCACAAAGAGTCAGACAAGACTGAGCAACTGAAAATAACATAAAAACTTTTTAAGATAAAATCCTGTTTACCAAAACCAACGCTTTCATCTTTTCAATATAAACTTTCAGTATTAAGTAATAATGTGTAATTCTAAACTAATTCGGACATTTGTAAAGTTCAATCTGAAAATATTCAAAATACTTTCCCAATGTCTTATGTCATAATTTGAGTATATTATACATTCTAGGTTATGTGGTCATCTAAATGTGATAGTTATAAAGTTGTTTAAATTTTAATTATCTGTGAAGATCTGACTCAGATATTTCTATGTATTTCCCTTCATTTTGGAGTCTTGGATACAGCAAAAGTGTTAGCAAGACATTTTTCTCCATTGCTGAAGAAGTTATAAGGAAAAGTATAAGATAAAACCACAGTAAACTATAAGAAAATGAGAGATCCTAAAGTAAGCTCATAAACAAGCAGATGTTTTTCTGGTAGAGGTATAAACCTAGGAGAAATAACGCAATGAGGTCATTGGAGAAATAAATCCAGGAACCTGAATCTGCCTGAGAAAATATATAGGTCATAGACTACAGATAAATGTAGCATGAATCAAGGGAGTCGGCATTCTGGTAGTTTGAAATTTTGCCTGATAAAGGAAAATGGTGAAGTACAAGGTTCAGGAGTATTTCCTAACTCATTTTACCCTGTTCTTTATTTCTCACTTTTTAAAACCTTTAGTCAAAGGAGAAATACTAAAAGCTTAAGTGTGCAACATTCATGAGTGACAAAGCTGAACCATAATATTTTTTTCCCATTTTTTTCCTCAAATCTAACAATATTTAAAAATCTGTAGTCTACGTACCATTAAAAAAAAGCCTACTGTGAATTATTTCTAAAAGATTAAATAGTGCATTATATTTCTCATTTTAAAGAAAAATTTCCACCTTCTATGTTATATATATATATAGAGAGAGTATATCTACACACAGGTATATATATATATACATGCACATATATACCTTACAGAGCGTAAGGTATTTGCTTTCACTTTCAGAAATGTCTTGGGACTTTTGTCACACATTGCTAATCTAGGAATTCTTTATAGAATTATGTTTTGTGGTATGAGCCATTAAAATGACTAATTTCCAATGCTTATTTCACCTTCATTTACAGGAAAAACTTTTCCCCCTAAAGTTATAGAACAATTGAACTTTTATGCTAAGTAACGTGTGTATTTTCCATAACCAAGAGAAAAATTGACTTAGCTCATTCATTTCTAAACATTGCTGCCATGCATGCTTGCAAAAGGCGATCTGTAGCAGGCCCAGAGTGTCTGGCTGTGCAACTTGGTCATGAGAATGCCCTCTGAGTCTTGAGGATCTCTCACACTCTCAGTCCATTCACATTTGAGGAGCTAATGTAAAGAATAAGAATGGACACAAGTGTTATTTTTTTTAATGGACCTTAACTTGTAAACTTATTTGATGAAATATGTTGCATGCCTATATATCAACAATTTAATAGATATTTCTCTATGGAGTAAAGAAATCCCTGGGGCAATCTACCCACGATGAGTGTGTCTGTACTTCAACAATGGAGTTATTTCTACAGCAAGTGACAATGATGGTACGCTTATACAGCAAAACTATAGTGGACAAAGGGATCATGTTGCAGAATTAAGGATACTACTTTTTCACAATCTAAGTAATTTTTTTTCTGTAGAGAAAGTATTTTTATAGTAAATATTTAATTAAACTGATTCTCTAAAAATTTTATTTGTAGGACAAGAAAATGGATCAATATTTTCTCCAAAAGGGATTAATTTCCCATTGATTTCATTTTTTTAATTTATTTACTAGTTGATCTTTAAATTTCAAAGCTATGGAGAATTTATTTTGCTTCAAATAAATGTAACAATTGGTACTTTATATCTTTGAAATAGCAAGTTTATTGCCAATAAAAATAAAGGCAACAACAACCCATAGAAAGCAGAAGTATGAAAAGACAGGAAATTTGATAAGGCTGACCTGGGAAATTCCAATCTTCATTAGAAAGTGCTCCAAATACTACCATATCAGACTATTATGTGGTTACAATGAAAAGAAATAAATATTTTCAAGTGAAAACAAAATGAAAAAATAATCCTCAGTATTTTTTTGTGAGGAGGAGAACAATTTTGTCAAGTATATTGCTTTTTTACCACATCTAAGTGATGGAGTTCATTTTAAATGGCTATTTATATCATTCTTTCATTGTGAATTTTATAATTCAAATATTTTCAGGCCAACAAAAGCAAAATATTCTCATAAGGAATACCATTCTTCTTGTTCTTTCCTTTTATTTTCCTTTCTTGTGGTATTTAACAAAATTGATCCAAATGTTACAAACCCTTTGCTAATTTCTTTTATTTGGTTCTTTGCTATGTCTCTAGATTTCTTCTCAGGGCATATAAAAGCTAAATTAGTCTCTAATGAAATTTGTTGGCTCATTCTTTAAGTGACATTGTATGTTTGATAAATATTATGTTAAGAAAATTTCCAGAAAGATTTTTAATCTTTGATAATATTTGATAAATACTGAATAAGCTAATTAAAATGTTACTGTTTCCTGAATTGAATTCATCTTCCAAGAAACTAGAGATAGGTTTCACCTCATTCTCTTTTCATATTTTACAACTAACCATGAATTTTCATAAATAATGAAATTAAGAAAATTGGAAAGCATCTTAAAACTCATGTTACTAGACTCCTACATGATGATTTTTTTTTAAAGCATATGTAATACTTGGTTATAATTTACTCATCTGCTTTTAGTTTCAAATTATCTTTTGAATGAAACTAATTTCATGATTAAGTTTTTCCTATGTTGGTCTAAAATGTGATGTTTTACAACTTCATCCATTTGTAAATAGCTATTGCTTTTTTCCTTACTTCTTTCAGGAATAAATCATTCTTCTAATTTTGGGAAGTCCTAGGAAATTTTGGTTCTAATAAAGACATTTCATTTCTATTATATCATATACTCCTCCCTAGTAATACATTCTACTTTAGTCAGTGGGGAATAAAAAAGAAATCATAAAGATCTGAGGCTTTAAGCCAAAACTTTCCAATTTATAAGGATACAGGGCCATTGAATCAAGGAGTGCCCTACTCCAGAATGATCTCAACTTAATTATCCTGCAAAAGTTTGTTTTTTTTTTTTTTTTTTAAACCCAGCCATATCCTGAGGTAATCGGATTTAGGTCTTCAACATGAATTTGTGGAGGATCCAATCAACCCATAACACTTTCCACTATTTCATTTCTTTCCTAAAATCTACAGTTGTTAGTACTTCTCAACATTCCCATTAAATTTCCATTTTCCCATCATATTCCTGAATCAAAATCTTATCATTCCAAATTCCCAGTTTACAAAGTTTTTAAAAATTCACAATTCCAGGAACATGCTTCCATATACTTTAAATCATCTCTAGATTACTCATAATATTTAGTATAAAGTAAATGCTATGTAAATAGTTATAAATACAATGTGCTGCTGCTGCGTCGCTTCAGTCATGTCCGACTCTGTGCAAAATAGTTGCCAGTGCACATCAAATTCAATTTTTACTTTTTGGAACATACTGTAAGTTTTCAAATATTTTTGATAGAATCAGTTGAATCTGTTGATGGGAAGCCCACAAATATGGAGGGCTGACATGATTGCTTGCTAGTTTGTAGTCTCTGTTTTAAGAGATTTTTTAAATCAAACTTGTTGACTCATTCTCTAAGTGAATATTATATGTTTGATAAACATTTTGCTAAAGAAAAATTCCAGAAAGATTTCAGTCTTTGAAAACTTTTGACAAATACTGGAGGAGCTAGTTAAAGTTTTACCGTTTCCTAAATGGAAACAGTTTCTTCATCTTCCAAGAAACTGGAGATAGATTCCACCCTCTCTCTCTCTTTTTTTTTTTTTTTTCACTTCTCAAGCTGAAACTCCAGTACTCTGGCCACCTCATGCGAAGAGTTGACTCATTGGAAAAGACTCTGATGCTGGGAGGGATTGGGGGCAGGAGGAGAAGGGGACAACAGAGGATGAGATGCTGGAGGGCATTCCTGACTCGATGGACGTGAGTCTGGGTGAACTCCGGGAGTTGGTGATGGACAGGGAGGCCTGGCGTGCTGCGATTCATGGGGTCGCAAAGAGTTGGACACGACTGAGCGACTGAACTGAACTGATCAATTTGTTTGGTAGACTTTTTCTAATATCCTCTGCTCTCTGCTGCTGCTGCTGCTGCTAAGTCGTTTCAGTCGTGTCAAACTCTGTGGCATCCCATACACGGAAGCCCACCAGGCTCCCCCGTCCCTGGGATTCTCCAGCCAAGAACACTGAAGTGGGTTGCCATTTCCTTCTCCAATGCATGAAAGTGAAAAGTGAAAGTGAAGTCGTTCAGTCATGTCGGACTCCAGCGACCCCATGGACTGCAGCCTACCAGGCTCCTCCATCCATGGGATTTTCCAGGCAAGAGTACTAATATCCTAGAGGGAACTAGTTTATGTTTTGAATTATTCAATAAAGGATACTTATAAGATATGAGTTGAAGGGTGTAGCTACAATGTTAAGTGATGTGTGTTTTGAAAGAAGTGAGTTCTTGCATATCCAAGTCTGTATATCTTTTATAAAGCTGATCAAAGAGGCTTGTAAAATGCTTGTACAAGGTGAGCTCAAATTATATGAAAAGGCACTGAATAGTACACAACTTTATAAATGCAAGATATTATAATTATGATTGCTTAGCACTATTTGGTATCACCTATGCCTATTGTCAGTTTTCATTTAAATATAATATTATAACAATTTAAAAAACAACTTTGATGGCTTGTGTGTGTGCATGTGTACACACACATGAATGCCCTTGGGTAACTTCAGAATGGCCCCTAAAGCTCTGACCTTAATTTACTTTAATATCCCTTTAAGTTTGTCAAATTCTTAGTAAGATTTATTTTTCAGAAACCCATAGTGGCATTATTTTGCCTTTAAGATACACAGAAGTTTGACTCTTGAAATGATTTTAGGTTTTATCCTGGGATTGCAGTCAGACTTTCTTTTTCCAGCTTTCTGCTTCCCCTCTATTAACCTCTCCTAATAATCAGCAAACGCAGAGCAAAGCTTCAATGACTTCCTGCTGGCTTTTGTCTTGTGCTCTGTAATTGTGAGCCTTTAAAATGTTTTAATCAATACTGAGATTTATTTGAAATGTTAGCTATGAGTTATTATTACTGAGGAAATTAATCAGAGTCCCACTACTAGTACCCTGGATCTAAAGGTATATGAAGAAATGGAGGGAGACTGAAGACAGTCACTGAAGGAGATGCAGCTCATTAAAATTAATATCACTGGGGACAAGGATTGGCATGAAGCAAAGAGGGATGGATTTAATCAGCTCATGTAATCATAATACTTTTTAAATATTAAATATAATGAGTTATACTAGTGTTAACATATAGGAATTTAACTTTAAAAATATTCTGGTGTTTATAAATAGTGCTATGTGTGTTCAGTCACTCAGTCATCTGACTGCTTGTGGCCCCATGGAACCACCTGCAAGGTTCCTGTATCCATGGGATTTTTCAGGCAAGAATATTGAAGTGGGTTGCCACTTCCTCCTCCAGGGGATCTTCCCAACCCAGGTATTTAACCCAAGTCTCTTACACTCTCCTGCACTGGCATGTGGATTCTTTACCACTGTGCCACGTGGTAAGCCCATAAATAGCACTGCAGTACTTTAAACAACTAAGTGAAATACTGTTTGACACACATTTGACTTTCCTTTTATTTGCCCACTTTGTCTTTTTTCTGTTCAAAGAGGACAATATTTTCCATTATCAGGTAAATAGTAACGATCAGAATATGTCATGAAACCAACTCTTCCAGTAAGGACAACTAGAAAAGTACACAAAATATTAAATTCTGCGTAAAGGCATCAAAGAGACACTAAGGCAATTAAATTGGAATTAAGGAATGCCTATTTGTCAAAGAAACAAAAAAGTGAAAAATCAAGAAGTTGAAAATAAGCACAATTCTAAAATTGAAACGGTATATCCAGAGTACACTAAGGAGTCCTACACATAATTAATAGAATATAGTCAAATTTAAAAGGGCTACAGCCTCAACCAGATATTTCAAAAATGAAAAAAGTAGTTTAATCTTCTTAGTCTCAAAGTAATACAAACTAACACCAAAGACAGATATGACTGCAATCAACATACATGGTTACAACTCAAAAGTCTTAATACCAAAAGCTCCTAAGGATATGAAAAACCTGATATGGATAACCTGGTGCTTTCTAACTATACTGTTGAGTATGAACTGATACTATCACTTTGGAAAGCTGCTTGGTATTTTCTACTAAATTGGAATAAATGCATACTTCATGACCTAGAAATTTCATATATATTATGCACTGTACATTTACGGAAAAAAAGATACATATATTTTTGAAGAATCATTTTCTGTGTAACACATGAAACAAGCTAAAAATCTATCAACACTGGAATAACTGCAAATTGAAAAACAAATTGCAGTATATCCACAACACAGAATGCTCTAAAAACTGAAATAATATTTTTAATACCATGTATAACTCTTAAAAGCAATATTGAGGGAAGACAGTAGATACAGAAGAATATACACTATAATAACATATACAGATTTAAAATCTGCTAAACTCGTCAAGGCTGTCTATTGTCACCCTGCTTATTTAATTTATATGCAGAGTACATCATGAGAAACGCAGGGCTGGAAGAAGCACAAGCTGGAATCAAGATTGCCATGAGAAATATCAATAACCTGAGATATGCAGATGACACCGCCCTTATGGCAGAAAGTGAAGAGGAACTAAAAAGCCTCTTGATGAAAGTGAAAGAGGAGAGTGAAAAAGTTGGCTTAAAGCTCAACATTCAGAAAACGAAGATCATGGCATCTGGTCCCATCACTTCATGGGAAATAGATGGGGAAACAGTGGAAACAGTGTCAGACTTCATTTTTTGGGGCTCCAAAATCACTGCAGATGGTGACTGCAGCCATGAAATTAAAAGACACTTACTCCTTGGAAGGAAAGTTATGACCAACCTAGATAGCATATTGAAAAGTTCGTCTAGTCAAGACTATGGTTTTTCCAGTGGTCATGTATGAATGTGAGAGTTGGATTGTGAAGAAAGCTGAGCACCGAAGAATTGATGCTTTTGAACTGTGGTGTTGGAGAAGACTCTTGAGAGTCCCTTGGACTGCAAAGAGATCCAACCAGTCCATTCTGAAGGAGATCAGCCCTGGGATTTCTTTGGAAGGAATGATGCTAAAGCTGAAACTCCAGTACTTTGGCCACCTCATGCAAAGAGTTGACTCATTGGAAAAGACTCTGATGCTGGGAGGGATTGGGGGCAGGAGAAGGGGACGACAGAGGATGAGATGGCTGGATGGCATCACCGACTCGATGGACATGAGTTTGAGTGAACTCCGCGAGTTGGTGATGGACAGGGAGGCCTGGCGTGTTGCAATTCATGGAGTCACAAAGAGTTGGACATGACTGAGCAACTGAACTGAACTCAACTGAAAGTTAATCTATATTGCCAGCAGTCAGGATTATCTCTAGGGAAGAGAAAATATAGCTCTGTGGGTCATCAGCATTTCTGGTATGTTAGTAAAACTATTTTTCTTGACTCAGATAGTAGATATATGGATGGATTCACTTTGTGATAATGTTTTAGTTGTACATTTTAATGTATGGACTTTTCTATACCTATATTGTTTCAGTTAAAAAACTACATTTTCCAATAATGTTGTCTTGGGAAATTTTTTACTTTTCTAATAATTTTTCATTTAACTGCCCAAGAGTCAACTAAAGAACTTTCCATTAACTTTAAGATTTATAAAAACATTTCAAAGGAGTATTTATAATTTTAAGGCAAGTTGGTTTAAATATAATAAACTGAATACAACTTTGGCTAATTGGAAAATTTCTTTGATACTATTTTTATTCATATAATAGCACTTCTTTACTTCATTGAGAAACTAAGATAGCACATTATGAATGAGCCATGAATTGACATATGCTTGGTATTATATAACTTTATGAATTTTCATTAGGAAATTGGCACCAAGGCCAAATAAGTTAACTAAGCCAACTATTTAAACATACATACATTTTTAGTAAAAGTTTCAATTGGCTAAATGCGGGTACATATAACCTTGCATATAAACATTCACAAATCACTCCAAACAGTGTATCATTTCATTAAGGTTATTCTAATTTATTTAGTTTTAAGTAGAAATACAAAGCCTAAAAATAAAACAACTGTAAGAAAAACATAATTTACACAATTTGGGAAGTACAAAAAGTAGGCAATAGAATTATCACCTACATCTATGTGTGATCATAGATTAAAAAATTTTTCTTTTTGTTTCCATATATTTGCTATTCAGATATATATGTATTTACCACAGCTTGGACATACTAAAGTGAAAGTGCTAATTGCTCAGTCTTGCCAGGCTCTTTGCGACACCATGACCTGAAGTCCTGCCGGGCTCCTCTGTCCATGAAAATCTCCAGGCAAGAATATTGGAGTGGATAACCATTCCCTTCTCCAGGGATCTTCCTGACCCAGGAATCGAACCTGGGTCTCTTCTTTTGCAGGTGTATTCTTCACTACTGAGCCACCTGGGACACCCTTAGACATGTTAACTCTTCTCTTTAGTACTTGTAATTGTCCAGCAAGACTTTTACCATGTCATTAAAAATGTATTTCAAACAAACTTTGAAGGCTGTTTCATTGCCTAAATAAAACATTTACTACAATCATTCTACCAATGTTGGGCACTTACAGTTTCTGCTCATTTTGAAAAGTATTTTTTAAATGAAAAATACTTTTATTTTATTTCATAAAAAAACTTTTATGAAAATAATTGAATTGTAATATTTTGTTAGAACACCTAATTTCAAGTAAAAATACTGTGCCAAAGTGTATAGTTTATAGGTCTTGATGGATAGATTATTAACTTTTATATTTTGGAGGACCAGTTTTAATTATAATTTGGTACCTTATGTATATAATGTCTTCATTTTCATCTAAATCTGATTCTTTTAATACTTTATCTTATTGATCTTTTTTATTTTCTCAATATTTAAATTTTCTCAATATTTAAAGAAATTGGTTATTAAAACAAGTTTCACCATTTTGCTGCGATATCACCAGAGGAAAATGCACATTATTGATTTCCCACTTTAGAATGATAGCTAGGAAACTGCCTGATAGATAGACCAAGGAAAAGATACTTGTAAAATAATTAAACTACTATCTCCACTCTAGATCTGTCTTTAGTTCTGATTCCACATGAGGCTCACAGATATAATAATGGGACAGGTGATTTTATGAGAAAGAAATTTTAATCCAAATTAAAGCAATTTGTGGTTTTACTAATTTTCAACAATAAAGATCATTTGTTTATTTGTACTTTGTTTCTCTACCTGAAGACTTACAGGATCTAACACACAGTATAAATCACTTACGAAGACATTCCCAATAAATATGACTTATGAAAACATTAATTGAAAAATTTTAAATAAATATAATTAGTGTAGATATTTAGAAAAAAGGATGTCAGATAACTATTAGATACATGAATATATATTTGCCTTAATTTAAATAGCAGAATATTCTGGGTAAATAAACATACTTTAAAAAAATGAAATAAAATGTTAATTATAATTTTTTTTATATGCTGGCTTGCTGTTTTGTTTTGTTTTGTTTTTTTTTTTTATCCAAGTACGAAAATGCATCTGTCTAGTACAAAAACCTTAAAGTTCTCATGTTTTCACCTTTCTCTAATGCACCTTACATCTGAGTCATTATGTCTCATTGTTTCAATACTTTTCTTTCTTTACTAAAAGTGTCAGAGTTATTATTTTACCAGATTAAGTTTCAGAAAGGTAGAGTATTTTAAAAGATTAGGCTTAGGTGAAAAAGTAGGACTTTTACCCAGGTGGAAACTATCCTGCAACACAGGATTTTATCCATATTTGGCAGAATGTCACTCTTCTTTCCTAAGTGAGTTGACTTTTATAAAACACTAATTTGGATCCATGCCATACACTTCTTTTTTTAATCAAATATTTAGAAATCACATTATTTATTATAATTCTATTCTTCAAAGATGAGAAAATATTTTTTGGCAGGATGAGTAATCTCTAGGAATTAATTTTTTAGAAGAGCTGCCAAGGATTTGAAATGTAAGAAATGTATCCAAGTAGGGCAGTCAAGATAGGTAGTGTTTTGTTTTTTGTTTTTTTTTAATAAGAGAGAGGTAAGTTTGTTCATTTAAATCATATTTTAGGAATTAATAACAATAATTAGTATTTTTACTAGATTAAGTATTATTGTCAAATTAAGTATCCCTAAAATGGACTGGTGCAATACTTTGTACCTTAACTGTGGACATAATGTGACTTTTAACTTTGCTGATTGTTCTGTTTTTGCTGTTTGCTCCCTGCATCTGTAACTGTGTGACTGAATTCATTTCTAGCTGCATGAAGGCTTTTAAGTTACAAATGGTTGCTCCAACTCCTGCCACTGGGCAGCTCCCTCCAAATACTACTTGGGGCCACCAGATCAGAAACCATCAATAAGAGGGTTATGAGAATATCTTGCCTCACCAATTTAGGGATGATATCTCTTATCAGCTTGGAAGTAGTTGAGGAATGAAAACGATGCCCCTTTCCCTAGGCAACATAATTCTCCTAAAAGAAAAGGAGGGAAAAGGAGGGTAATGGTCAGGAAGGCTAAGGGTCTCCAGATGGAGGAAATAGGCTGCCAGTGTCAGACACTTTTTATCTCTCTCTTAAACAGCAGGAGGAAACAAACTACAAATGTCAGATTTTTGGCTTCCCTGATAGCTCAGTTGGTAAAGAATCCCCCTGTAAGGCAGGAGACCTCAATTAAATTCCTGGGTTGGGAAGATCCCCTGGAGAAGGGAAAGGCTACCCACTCCAGTATTCTGGCCTGGAGAAGTCCATGGACTATATAGTCCATGGGGTCGCAAAGAGTCAGATATGACTGAGTGATTTTCAATATAATGGGAAATTCAAGTTGAGTCTCCAGTAGAAATTTGGCAAACTTACATAATTCAGGGACTGAATGGAAACCAGTTGCTATGAAATAGCAATATTTTAATACATGTTTCATAAAGTCACTATTAAGGTATCTCTCAAGTGTAACTCAGGAAATACTAACATTATCTGCAAAAACATGATTTTGTTTCTGTTTAGGCATTTAAATATTTTATTTTATGATACTACTATATAATATGCTGTTTACTTTCATTGCTCCACAAATGAGATTAGAAAAATGTAATAAAGCATATATAATTCTAGATATTTTAAACAGAATTATTGATTAATATAATGTGAAACTCCTCTAAGAATATATAACCAAACAAAAAGCAATATATTATTTGTCAATTTATCTAAATATACTTTTTGTTTTTCGGTCATTCAGTTATGTCCAACACTTTGTGACCCCATGGAGTGCAGCATGCCAGGGTTCCTGTCCTTCACCATCTCCCAGAGCTTGACCAAACTCATGTCCATTGAGTCAGTGATGACATCCATCTTTATAAATAAATACTTACTACAACCCCAAATGTTGGCATTACTATACATAAAGGTACAATGCATGAAAAAAGCAGGAAAAAGTCACTGCCTTCAACATGTTTATAAACAAGTTGGATTAAAATATAAACAGATGTAAACATACAAATTGTTAACGTCAATCTACTTTCAGATTGACTGAAAGTACTGAAACTACTGAAACAGTAGATGTCACATATTAAGAAATAAATGAGCATTACTATGAACTATAAAGAGAAAAATGGAAACATATATATTGACTACATGCTCTTTGGAATAATTATTTTAAATTGAAGATGAGTTAAATTATAAAGCAAGATGAAGAAAATGCATTATAGGAAGACTCCATGGAAGAATTATGAGCAGAGCCTTGAAGTTTAAAATGGATGCTAGTAATTAGCACCCAAGTGAAAAGAAGTAGAAAACTTTACTGTGGAATCAAAAACTAAACTTGCTTAAGTTGAACGGTTTACTTAAAGGAAATATAGAAGGTAATGTGTGAAAAACCACTGGGATACTGTCTGGAAGTTCTTCTGAGAGACAGGTGAGAGCATAATGGGGGTCTCTGTCCCCAGAAACTCTTGTTTCTGTCAGTCACTACATCTCCTAAAACAATAAGAGCTACCACTTATTGAGAAGGTAACTGCATACCAGGCACAATTCAAGGCACAAAGCATATACTCACGTAGTTATCTCTCAGAAAAACCTTATTAAATATGTGTAATTGTCATCCATTCTATTACAAATAAGGAAACCGATAGAAGGAAATTAAACCACCAAAATCTGTTATTAGATACTATGTACACTGTCTGTCTAAACACTATTTTCTTCAATTTCCCTGGATTTTTGTGATAAATATGCAATAATTGCTTTCAAATGTTAACTGTTATATTAAACAATTACTAGATGACTCAAAACTAATTTGGGCTTTATGACTACTGCATGCTAGAACAGGGAGTATGGACACTATCCTTTAGTCAATGGGTATACATTGAATAATGTGTCTTAAACATACATTTGGAGTTTGGGGAGACCCCTATATCTGGAAGTTATCAAAACAAAAGCTTGATTTACCTTCTCAGTAATAGGGTTCAGTTCAGTTCAGTTGCTCAGTCGTGTCTGAATCTTTGCGACCCCATTAATTGCAGCACGCCAGGCCTCCCTGGTCCATCACCAACTCCCAGAGTTCACCCAAACTCACGTCCATCTAGCCGGTGATGCCATCCAGCCATCTCATCCTCTGTCTTCCCCTTTCCTCCTGCCCCCAATCCCTCCCAGCATCAGAATCTTTTCCAATGAGTCAACTCTTTGCATGAGGTGGCCAAAGTACTGGACTTTCAGCTTTAGCATCATTCCTTCCAAAGAAATCCCAGGGCTGATCTCCTTCAGAATGGACTGGTTGGATCTCCTTGCAGTCCAAGGGACTCTCAAGAGTCTTCTCCAATACCACAGTTCAAAAGCATCAATACTTGAGCGCTCAGCCTTCTTCACAGTCCAACTCTCACATCCATACATGACCACAGGAAAAACCATAACCTTGACCAGATGGACCTTTGTTGGCAAAGTAATGTCTCTGCTTTTGAATATGCTATCTAGGTTGGTCATAACTTTCCTTCCAAGGAGTAAGCGTCTTTTAATTTCATGGCTGCAATCACCATCTGCAGTGATTTTGGAGCCGAGCAGAATAAAGTCTGACACTGTTTCCACTGTTTCCTCATTTATTTGCCATGAAGTGATGGGTAGTAGGAGCTAAAAAGAATGCTAATAGGAAAAATGAGAGTTGATGTAAAATATGGTCTAACTGGCATGAAGGATGAGAAGGTATCAAATAAAGAAATGAAATCTTGACCCAAGCCATATAAATACAGTATTAGTACATAGAAGTCAAGCAGTAGTAGAAAGTATTGTTTTGCACTGAGGATTTGAGTACAGTTTTACTTTTAAAAAGACTGAGTTTAAAATGGACAGACATTTGCTAGGAGATAAATGGTAAATAATCTGAGTCAAGTATTTATGGAGGAGAGACTGGTAGAAATAAAAAGATAGCTATAAATAAATAAAAAGAAGATCCCTGGAGAAGGGAATGGCTACCCACTCCAGTATTCTTGCCTGGAAAACCCCATGGGCAGAGGATCCTGATGGACTTGTCTGTTGCTACTGCTACTAAGTCACTTCAGTTGTGTCCGACTCTGTGTGACCCCATAGACAGCAGTCCCCCAGGCTCCCCCATCCCTGGGGTTCTCCAGGCAAGAATACTGGTTGAGTTGCCATTTCCTTTTCCAATGCATGAAAGTGAAAAGTGAAAGCAAAGTCGCTCAGTAGTGTCTGACTCTTTGTCACCCCATGGACTGCAGCCAACCAGGCTCCTCCATCCATGGGATTTTCCAGGCAAGAGTACTGGAGTGGGGTGCCATCACCTTCTCCGTGGTGGACTTGTCTATGAGGTTACAAAGAGGCAGACTGAGCGATTAACACTTTCAACTTCCATTTCTTTTCGCTTTTAGCAGATATTCTATTTTCTAATTATAAAATGTTGCTGGTAATGATTTTATTATAAATGATTAGACATTATAGTTCTACTTTTTGAGCATCAATGCCCACCTAGTCACTAAGCAAGGCACTTGATATGCAAATTTTTAAGCTTTATGTCTATTTATCTATCAGTTCAGTCACTCAGTCATGTTCCACTCTTGTGACCCCATGAAATGCAGCACGCCAGGCCTCCCTGTCCATCACCAACTCCCAGAGTCTACCCAAATCCATGTCCATTGAGTCGGTGATGCCATCCAACCATCTCATCCTCTGTCGTCCCCTTCTCCTCTTGCCCTCAGTCTTTCCCAGCATCAGGGTCTTTTCAAATGAGTCAGTTCTTCGCATCAGGTCGCTAAAGTACTGGAGTTTCAGCTTCAACATCAGTCCTTCCAATGAACACCCAGGACTAATCTCCTTTTGGATGGACTGGTTGGATCTCCTTGCAGTCCAAGGGACTCTCAAGAGTCTTCTCCAACACCACAGTTCAAAAGCATCGATTCTTTGCGCTGAGCTTTCTTCACAGTCCAACTGTCACATCCATACATGACCACTGGAAAAACCATAGCCTTGACTAGATGAACAGAGTTTAACACAATTCCTACTTTGTAGGGAAATGAGGATTTCACAGCAAAATTTATGCAAAATCACTGAATAGTGCTTGACATAGAAATACACATGAATTATACATTATTTAAAAATATTGTTACTTACCTTAGGAAGCCCTAGAGTAGCTATTCCCTTCTCCAGGGGATTTTCCTAACCCATGCAGGCACAGTGTCCCCTTTTTTGGGCTATCCTGATAGCTCAATTGGTAAAGAATCTACGTGCAATGCAGGAGACCCATTTTTGGTTACTAGGTTGGGAAGATTCCCTGGAGAAAGAAATAGCAACCCACTCCAGTATTCTTGTCTGGAGAATTCCATAAACAGAGGAGCCTGGTAGGTTAAAGTCCATGGGGTTGCAAGAGTCGGACACAGCAACTAAACCACCACCACCATACCTGATTAACATAATCTATCTCTGATTAACATTCCTGGAAAAATCCAACAAAATATTATCAAACTGAATGCAATTCATAAAAAGGATCATAGACCATAATCAAGGGAGATTTGTTTCAGGAATGGAAAGATGGACCAACATCCACAAGTCAGACATTAAGACACCACATGAACAAAATGAAGGATAAAGAGTCATATGATCATTTCAATTGATATAGAAAAAATAAAAAATCAACACTCATTTTGGATTTAAAAATCAACAAAGTGGATACAAAGGAAATGTACCTCAGCATTATAAAGGCTGTATATGACAAGCTTACCACTAACTTCATATTCAGAGAGAAAATGAAAGCTTTTCCTCTAACATCAGAAACAAACTAAGGGTGCCTATTCTCTTTTATTCAACATAGTAATGGAAAATAATTAGGCAAGAAAAATAAAAAAAAGTCTAAATTTGAAAGAAAGTAAAAATGTCACTATTTGCAGATGACATAATATATATATATAGGTATATAAACAATAAAATCCTTAAAGATGTCTTAGTAATAAAGTTAGAACTAATAGAATCATTTGCATTTCTACACATTAATTATGAACTAAAAGAAACAGAAATTAAGAAAACAATCCCATTTAAAATCATGACAAAAAGAAAAAATATGCCTAGGAATAAATTTAGCAAAGGAATTAAAAAACCTGTACATTGAAAACTGTAAGACATTGGTGAAAGAAACTCAAGTCACAAATACATGGAAAGATAATCCATGCTCATGAACTGGACTAATATTGGTACAATGTCATATTATACAAAACAGTCTATAGATTTAAAGTATTTCATATAAAAATTCAAATGTCATTTTCCAGATAAGCAAAACAAGCATCCCTAAAGTTTGTATGGAAACACAAAGAACCTAAATAGCCAAAGTAATCTTAAGAAGAAAGGTAGAGTCATCATACCCTCTGTATGTATTTGACACAAACACACACACATAGATCAATGTAACAGAGAATCAAACACATGCATATTAGGTCGATTTATGACAAAGCAGCCAAGAATATTAAATGAGATAAAAAACATTCTTCAGTAGATGGTATTGAGAATATTGGTTAGTTACACAGAAAAGAATAAAAATGGATCACTATCTTACCCCAAACAAAATAAATTAAAACCAAATGGATTAAAGACTTGAACATAAGACATGAAGCCACAAAACTCCTAGAAGAAAACATGGACAGTAAGCTCCTTTACATAGTGATTTTTTGTTGTTGTTTTTGTTGTTAAATTTGACACCCAAACAATAGCAATAAAAGCAAAGGCAAATATGTGGGACTACATCAAACTAAAGAGCTTCTACACAGCAAAGGAAACCATCAATAAAAAAACAACCTGTCATTTTTGAATGACAGAAAGTATTTGTGAATCATATCTGATAAGGGACTAATATCCAACATATATAAAGAACTCATGCAACTGAATAGCCAAAAAAACCCAAAAAACAAAAAATCCAACCAAAATATCTGAATAAACAGATATTTATCTGAATAAATATCTGAATATCTGAATAAACATTTCTCCAATAAAGGACACAGATGGCCAGAAAGAAATTGAAAAGATGCTGTACATCATCAATCTTCAGGGGAATGTAAGTCACCTCATACCTATTAGATTGGCTGTTATCCAAAAGACTACAAACAGGTATTAATGAGGATGTAAGGAAAAGGAACAACAGACTGGTTCCAAATAGGAAAAGGAGTATGTCAAGGCTGTATATTGTCACCCTGCTTATTTAACTTATATGCAGAGTACATCATGAGAAATGCTGGACTGGAAGAAACACAAGCTGGAATCTAGATTTTCAGGAGAAATATCAATAACCTCAGATATGTAGATGACACCACCCTTATGGCAGAAAGTGAAGAGGAACTAAAAAGCCTCTTGATGAAAGTGAAAGTGGAGAGAGGAAAAAGTTGTCTTCAAGCTCAACTCTCAGAAAACGAAGATCATGGCATCTGGTCCCATCACTTCATGGGTAATAGATAGGGAAACAGTGGGAACACTGTCAGACTTTATTTTTCTGGGCTCCAAAATCACTGCAGATGGTGACTGCAGCCATGAAATTAAAAGACACTTCCTCCTTGGAAGGAAAGTTATGACCAACCTAGATATCTTATTCAAAAGCAGAGACATACTTTGCCAACAAAGGTCCATCTAGTCAAGGCTATGGTTTTCCCAGTGGTCATGTATGAATATGAGAGTTGGACTGTGAAGAAGGCTGAGCGCTGAAGAATTGATGCTTTTGAACTGTGGTGTTGGAGAAGACTCCTGCGAGTCCCTTGGACTGCAAGGAGATCCAACCAGTGCATTCTGAAGGAGATCAGCCCTGGGATTTCTTTGGAAGGAATGATGCTAAAGCTGAAACTCCAGTCCTTTGGCCACCTCATGGGAAGAGTTGACATATTGGAAAAGACTCTGATTCTGGGAGGAATTCGGGGCAGGAGGAGAAGGGGACAACAAGAAGATGAGATAGCTGGATGGCATCACTGACTCTATGGACATGAGTCTGGGTGAACTCTGGGAGTTGATGATGGACAGGGAGGCCTGGAGTGCTGTGATTCATGGGGTCGCAAAGATTCAGACACGACTGAGCAACTGAACTGAACTGAAGGAAAAGGGGACTGTCCTACACTGTGGGAATGTGAACTGGTGCAGCCACTGTGTAAAACAACATGGAGGTCCATGGAATTCTCCAGGCAAGAATACTGGGTTGGGTAGCCATTTTGTTCTCCAGGGGATCTTCCCAACCGAAGTCTTCTGCATTGCAGGTGGACTCTTTTCTGTCTGAGCCACCAGGGAAGCCTGGAAAACAATATGGAGGTTCCTCAAAAAATTAAAAATAGAACTACCATATGATTCAGCAATTCCATTTCTGGGTATTTATATGAAGAATATAAAAACATTAAGTCAAAAAGATATATGAACCCTATGTTTATTGAAGTATTGTTTACATTAATCAAGATATGGGAACTATTTAAGTATAAAATAACAGATAAATGAAAAAAGAAACACACACACATATACACCCAATGGATTATTATTCAACCATAATGAATGAAATCTTGCCATTTGGGACAAAACTGATGAATCTCAAGTGTATTATGATCAGTGGAATATGTTAGAGAAAGTCAAGTATTGCAAGATCTCCTGTCTATGAATTCTAATGATGGCTGATCTTTCTCAAGCAAAAGAAGTCAAAGGAATTTTCCATGATAAAAACTTCAAATTCTATAACAATCATGAATATCTTACAAAAATCAAATCAAATAAAGACACATTTTAGATAAAAGTTGAAAGCATGTATCTTTAATAAACATATACCACTGGATTTTAAAATAAAATTTTAGGCTGAAAGGAAATAAATTGCAAACTAAAATCACATGGATTTAAAAATATTTTATAATAGATCTTATTGCATATGAATGTGCATAAGATTTATCATCAATAGCAAAAGAACAATGTGAGCTAAAATGAGATTTTACTCTTTTAAGTTTCTCACATTTTTAAATATTCTGTGAAGTGTTGTTTCTAAGTAGTTTCAAATAAGTTAATATTCAAGAATACTAAAAACATACAAATATATATAACTATAATGGCAAATGAGGATGGAAGATGGAATACAGAAAATATTCCAAAATCCAAAATAAACAGGAATAAAGAAAGAGTGGGGGGAGGGAACACAGATGCATAAACTAGATTATAATTAGAAAGATTGTAGAATTAAACACAATCATATGAATAATTACATTATATGTGAACAGACTAAAGACTCCAATTAAAGGATAGAGGTAATACAGGATAATAAAAAAGTAATATGCAACTATATGCTGCCTATAAGAAATATAGCTTAAATTCTAAGAACAAAGACATTGAAAGCAAGAAGACAGAAGTTATAGTATATAAACATTAAGCACAAGAAAGACACTGCAGCTCGGTAATTTTCTGAAAAAATAGACTTTGAGAGTAGGACTATTACCAGAGAGAAATGCAGACATTTTATAATGATGAAAGGGTCAATTAATCAGTAAGACATAACAATATTTTCACACTTGATGATAGAGTGTCAAAACACATGAAGCAAAACTGATATTAATAAAAGGGACTTAGACAAATCTATATATGTAGCTGGGTATTTCAACAACCTTATTTTGCAAATGACAGAGTAAGTAGACCGAATTTATTAAGGATATGGAAGATTTGAAAAATAACAGCATAAAAATTCAAGTTCATGTGGGAAATGATCAAACTAGATCATATGCTGAAACATAAAACATATAAATATATATTTCAAAAGATATTATTATACATTATCCAACCAATGTGGAATATTATTATAATATCCAGATGTTTGGAAACTTAATCACTGATTATTAAATAAGTAATGGGTCAAAGAAACATCACAACAGATTTTAGAAAATAATTTGAAGGGAATGATAATGGGAATAAAAAATTGTGGATTGCTACTAAAGTGTTGCACATATGGAAATATATAGCTTAAATAATCATATTAGGAACAAAAGGCTCATTAATAAATATTTAGATGGGAATACCAGACCATCTGACCTGCTTCCTGAGAAAACTGAATGCAGGTCAAGAAGCAACAGTTCGAACTGGACATGGAACAACAGACCGGTTCCAAATCAGGAAAGGAGTACGTCAAGGCTGTATATTGTCACCTTCCTTATTTAACTTGTATGCAGAGTACACCATGAGAAATGTTGGACTGGATAAATCACAAGCTGGAATCAAGATTGCCAGGAGAAATATCAACCTCAGATATTCAGATGACAGTGCAAGAGGAGAGTGAAAAAGTTGGCTTGAAACTCAACATTCAGAAAACTAAGATCATGAAATCTGGTCCCATCACTTCATGGCAAATAGATGAGGAAACAGTGGAAACAGTGACATTTTATTTTGGGGGCTCCAAAATCACTGCAGATGGTGACTGCAGCCATGAAATTAAAAGACGCTTGTTCCTTGGAAGAAAAGTTATGAACAAACCTTGGCAGCAAATAAAATGCAGAGACATTACTTTGCCAGCAAAGGTCCTTCTAGTCAAAGCTATGGTTTTTCCAGTAGTAATGTATGGATGTGAGAGTTGGACTATAAAGAAAGCTGAATGCTGAAGAATTGATGCTTTTGAACTGTGGTGTTGGAGAAGACTCTTGAGAGTCCCTTGGATGCAAGAAGATCCAGCCAGTCTTTCCTTTCCATCCTAAAGGAAATCAGTCCTGAGTATTTATTGGAAGGACTGACGTTGAAACTCCAATACTTTGGCCACCTGATGCGAAGAACCGACACATTGGAAAAGACCCTGATGCTGGGAAAGATTGAAGATGGAAGGAGAAGGCGATGACTGAGGATGAGATGGTTGGATGGCATCATCAACTTGATGGATATGAGTTTGAGTAAACTCCGGGAGTTGGCAATGGACCGGGAAGGCTGGCATGCTGCATTCCATGGGGTAACAAAGAATCAGACACAACTGAGTGACTGAACTGAACTGAACTGAACCAACTCAAGACTAGAAAGTGAGAAAATTAAGCCAAAAATAAATAGAAAGAAGCATATAAAAGCTAAAATTTATTTAAATAGAATGAACATGGAATGAAGTTGGAATTAAAATTGTTTTTATGAAGAGTATGTAACGAAGAAATCCTTAGAATACTGTTGTAGAGAAAAAAAAGAAAGCTCAAAATACAATATAAGAAGAAGAAATATACAAATTTTATAGACCTTAAAAGGATGAAAATGACTGCTATTAACATCTTTATGCCAATAAATTTAATAACATAGATTAAATGGATAGATTCTTTAGAAATCACAATGTCAAAACTAATTGCAAAAAATATAAAATCCAAATAACACTTTGTATTTAAAAGTAAATTTAATTAAGAAGTTGTGGGGGTGGTATAAATAAGAAAATGGAATATTACTCAACCATAAAAAAGAATGAAATATTACCATTTCAGCAACATGAATGGACCTAGAGAATAAGAATAGACCTAGTGAAGTAAGTCAGATAGAGAAAGACTAATACATGACATCACTTATAAGTAGAATCTAAAACATACAAATGAATCTACATACAAAAGAGACAGAGACTCACAGACATAGAAAACAAACCATGGTTGCCAAAGGGGAAAGAGAGGAAGGTAGGAAGGGATAAACTAGGAATATGGAATTAACAGATACAACCTTTTAAGAGATACAACAGATACTCTATGTAAAATAAGAAGGCAAGGATTTCCGATATACCACATAGAACTACACTCACTATCTTATAATAAACTATAATGGGAAGCAATCTGAAATACATATATAACTAAATCACTTTCCTATATATCTGAAACTAAAAAAATACAAATGAACTATAGGTCAGTAAAAAAGCAGAACTTTCTCACAAAGATTACTTCAAACTGCATTGTTACACCGCCGAATTCTATAAAACATTTAAGAAATGACACGTTATATAGTCTTTCAGAAAATAAAGAAGTAAGTAAAATTTGTAACCCATATTATGAGTTCAGCTAGAGCTCCAAGTCAAAACCTGACAGCAGCTCCTCAAAAAAGAAAATTATAGATGACTTCCTAATATATACTGACACAAAATTAAATTCATTAATAAAATATTAGCAGTTAAACCAGAGAAGGCAATGGCACCCCACTCCAGTACTCTTGCTTGGATCCCATGGACAGAGAAGCCTGTTAGGCTACAATCCATGGGGTCGCTAAGAATCGGACACAACTGAACGACTTCACTTTCACTTTTCACTTTCATGCATTGGAGAAGAAAATGGCAACCCACTCCAGTATTCTTGGCTGGAGAATCCCGGGGATGGAGGAGCCTGGTGGGCTGCCGTCTGTGGGGTCGCACAGAGTTGGACACAACTGAAGTGACTTAGCGTAGCAATTAAACACATAAATATGGTAAGAGATAGTATCTCATGACCATGTGGAATCTAGTCTAGGAATGCAAGGTAATTTCCAAGTGTCCAAGTCAGTCTAATTCATTATTATTGACTGGTAATGCATATTGATACTACAGTTAGATACTGTTAATATTTCAAACATACTAACATGGTTAAAATAAGACAAAACATGAACCCCACATGTTGGTGCTGGCAAGAATGTGGAGCATCCTGAACTCTCATTAGTCTCTGATTAGAATGTAAAATTGTGCAACCACCTGGGAAAACAATCTGGCTTTTTAATATTTATTAAAGTTCAATGTATACTTCATCATGTAGCAATTCTTCTAGCTATTTAATCAAGAGAATTAGAAACATACATCCAGAGAAAAATAATTATAGTAATAAAAAGCTTTATGATAAAGCAAAACAAAAACCGAGGCCCAGCTTATCTTTTTATTCACTGGAAAGTGAATAAACACAGTGCATTCTTACTATATATTATTACTAAGCAACAAAATGGAATAAGCTACTGACACATGCCATGACATGCATGGAAATTAAGAGAAAGTATGTGGACCTAATTCATTGTTCACCTCATTGGAAAAGACCCTGGTGCTGGGAAAGATTGAAGGCAAAAGGAGGAGAGGGTGGCAGAGGATGAGATAGGTACATAGCATCACTGATTCAGTGGACATGAATTTGAGCAAACTTCAGGAGATAGTGCAGGACAGAGGGGCCAGGCATGCTGCAGTACATGGGTTGCAAGGAGTCAGACACTGCTTAGTGACTGAACAACGACAATTTTTAAGTGAAAGAAGCCCAAGTCATGTGTTCATAAGATGTTATTCCATGTATATGAAGTTAACAGACAGAACTAATCTACCACAGATTTTTTTTTAAAAAAATCAGGATTGTGGTTGCCATTGCTATACTGGGAATAATAGTAAGGAGAATTGTAAGCAAAGTTTCTGAGGTGATGTAAATATTCTAGCATGATTGGAATGGGGGAGGTTACATGAGGTTACATGAACATCACATTCACTGAAGTTTTCACATAAGGTCTATATTTCATTGTATGTAATGGGGGACTTAAACAAAAGGAGCTTATTTCTATAATACAGTAACAGAGTGGTTTCAAATTTTAGTCATATGAACAGAAAACATCTTAAAGGCAGTGGAACTAAAATACATTGCTAATTTTCATTCTGTTAGTAATAGACACTTTAAAATACACGTGCAAGTTCTGAGAAATCTTTGCTCTTTCTAAGAAATTTTTTAAAGGTTATTTTAACATTTAAAAATGTATGATGGAATTAGCTCTGTCACATATTTTAGAGAGTAAAAGTCTTTAGGTATTATCTGTAAACATTCATTTTCTGCTACTATTTTAGATAACTGTTTCCTCCCTGGTTTAATCTAAGAAAGTGAGAGAAAGTGAAAATGCTAGCCCCTCAGTTGCATACAACTCCTTTTGACCCCATGGACTGTAGCCCACTAAGCTCTTCCATCCATGGAATTCTCCAGGCAAGAATACTGGAGTGGGTAGCCATTCCCTTCTCCAGGGGGTCTTGCCCACCCAAGGATCAAATGCAAGTCTGGGCATCGCAGGTAGATTCTTTACCGTCTGAGCCACCAGGGAAGCCCTAGATATATTTTATAATGAAAATATGTGCTATTGCCAATAATTTCAACATGCCTCTTCCTGCTATACCAGACCCTACCAAAGGGAATTCGGCCTATTCCAACACACTCAAAATATCTTTGCATTAGCATGCATTCTCCCATTTTTGGATTTTACTTTCTTTTTGAAATTCGAAGGCCAAAGATGCTTTCTTTAATTCTGAGTTTCATCTGTCAGTCTTTGTGGCAGTGAGAATTCCATCTTACTGGATTGAAAAAAGAACTGTGTGTGCAATAAACCAGTGTAGATATAACAAAGATTCCCAACTATCAATAACTTGAAACACTGTATCACAATATACATCCTATATATTCTTCAAATAAAGCCTGATCTAATCAGAGTAGATAAATACCTTCGTGGTGGGACTCCCATGTACCCCTCCAACCACATCTATTTCTCAAGTATTCAACTCCAGCTCCACTGACATTTTTCAGTCCTTAAATATTCCAAGTCATTTTCTGTTTTCAGAACCTTCATATATCAGTCCTTTTCCAGGAATGCCTTCCATTTTTCAAGCATACTAGCCAATCTCACATCCTTCTTTATACTGAAAAGAAATAACTGAATTAAACTATACCATGTTTGACTATTAATCCCTTTATCTTTTTCCCTTAACCAGGGACTTATTCACAAAGAAGTCTCATTTAAGCAAACAAAACCCCTTTTTCTGTGAATTTAAAAGTGAATTTGTTGGAATTTAAGGTCATGAGAGCAATTTATTTTTTTGTTAAGAAAGGGGTCCCATTTAAAATAAATAGTTTTGGTGTTTCTTAGGTTACTGGGCACTTAAGGGGTTTCCCAGGTGGCTGAGTCAGTAAAGAATCCACCAAAAATGCAGGAGACACAGGAGAAGGGGGGTTCGATCCCTGGGTTGGGAAGATCTCCTGGAGGAGAAAATGGCAAGCCACTCCAGTATTCTTGCCTGGAGAATTCCATGGACAGAGGAGCCTGGCAAGCTACAGTCTATGGGGTCGCAAAGAGTCAGACATGACTGAGGCAATGGAACATACATAGAGCACTTAAGGGTCTTCAAAAAGACTTCAGGCAAACAAATTACCTATTCCTCCAGCTAACTACAATGAAAATGTCTGTTGAATCTTCCATGGAACCAATCAGTCCTCAATATCTGCCTATACAGGATCCTTTCCTTTTTTGCAGTTCTTTCACACTGCAGGCCAGAGATCCAAGATACCTGTACTCTGGCTTCTTGACAAGATCTTCCCTCTCCTCTTGAAGAAGACCTATCTGGAGATCAAACCAGAGCTGTGTCCCTAGGAATTTGGGATGACTCTTCTTTCAAGCCATTTCTAAAATAGCATTCATACAATACTCTTTTTTCATAGAAATTGACCCATATTTTGGTTTCTGTACATCCTTGAAGTAAACATATGTTCACATTTAATGAACAATTTAATGGCATCACTTGACTTCAAAGGAAATTAGACATCCGTGACATATCAAAAGTACTGTTGTCAAGCTAATTTTTTAATTACAAATATATACTTGTTGCTACATTTGCAAAATACAAACAGCAGAGGCACTAAATTGCCCATGATAAATTGCATTTAAAAACACATTTTTTTCGATTTTTAAAATTTACTTTCAGCATGTGATGGAAAAATAGAAAATATCAAAAAGAACACAAATACTTAATCTTACTAGAATACATTTTTTTCTGATGAAAGTATCCTGGATTTTAGTTAAGAATGTAGACCAAGTTTAAGATCTTTCCTGTGATTAAGAGTTTAATAGTCTTTGAAACAAAATGCTGAGAAACACTTTTGATTTATAGTGAAATTAACAGAGCAGTAACAGATATTTTTCCAGGTTAGAAATTCTCTACTCAACGACATGGCTCCATAAAAAAAGAGCCTCATAAATTATTGGGATAATTTCATTCTGAGTTCAGGTTTATTGCACTGAGGCCAACTTACTGGATATAATCCTTAGGAAAATAATAACAATCTGGACTGTCTTATGAATAGATGAGAAAGCAGGTCAGAAGCAATTTACCAATTCACTCAGCAGTAAAGATAATTACTGTTTTTAATGATAATGTACTACAGGCCAATCTAATTGGTTCATGCCTCATGTTTAAACTGTTCTAGCTTAATAAGTGCAAGAACATTATATTTACTTTGCTTGGTCTAAAAGCATATGATATTGAAAATTGACCTTTAAGTGATCCCCAGTGTAGCTTTGTACTCTTTGTTTTGGATTATTGGAAGTCTTGAGTATTTTTAGCTAAAATGTGTGCTTGTATTCTGTATTTTCATAGATTCTCATTTCCTTTCTGTTGTGCCCATTAGGACACACAGAATACATTAAGAAAAGCATGGTCTTGAAAAGCACACACCAGAAAATTAAAAGGAGAGGACTGCTTGTGTGAATTAGAGAAATAGGGTCAGAAAGAACTTGAAGCTTCTCCAGTTAGATCTTTTTCTGTAGAACAAATGGATTCCATTTTCTTTTTTCCTCAGTCATCTGAAATGAGTGCTGTGTGGCATAAACTATTGTATTTATGGTATCAAAAGTGTCATGTTTGGAACGAGTTTATTCTCAATTTAAAACAGATAATCTTTTGAGTTTCTTCATTGTCCTTGTTGAACAACTGATTTTTTTTTTTTTTTACAACAATAATTTTGTGTTGTTATCTCATTAATGCTTGAGTGCCAGAGGGTACTTAGAGCAATGCTGAGATCCTTTCTCCCACCATCCATCTAATTTCTGGACTGAAAGTCATTTCTCCAGCCATTTGGCATATTGTCAGATAACAGCTTACATCTTCATAAAGAATATCGTCACCTGAAGGTAGTTGCTTCACCCAAGGTTACATCGCCTTCCTGATGCAGCTCGTGTCCAATAAATGATCGATATGCCTGGTATTGAATGAGCAGACTATTTGCCTCAATTCAGGTCAATTGTGCAGATACATCTTCACTTCAAGATTCCCTGTGTGACTCTGAGCTTTGCTGCTGTTTATAAGTGATTCTGGTATCCCTCATTTCCCTTCTTAACCTTGCTGCTTTTTACTTGCAGTTATGGGCAACAAGAACACTCCTGAATTAACTTTCTGTATGCGTATTTCTTCCATGTAAATATCTCAGAGGCTGCTTCCCTTAATCTGTGAAAGTACTTTATTTTAACCTCTTTTCTAGATCAATTTTCTAGTTTTGTTTGCTTTTGTGTGTTTTATTTTTATTTTATTAATTGATTCTCCTTAACCAAACTAGTGCTTTTCAATACATATTTCTTTCTTTCTTTCTTCTTTTTTTTTTAATTCAGTTGTGCTGGAGAAGGAAATGGCAACCCACTCCAGTATTCTTGCTTGGAGAATTTCATGGACAGAGGAGCCTGGCAGGCTATAGTTCATGGGGTCACAGAGAGTCGGACATGACTGAGTGAATAATATACATATGTATATGTATATATTGTCTTTCAGATTTCTCATATAGGTTATCACAAAATACTGAGTATAGTTCCCTGTTAGTATTTTTCTGACTTGTAGAGGTTTTATTATACATTTAGTATTTAAGATACACTGAATCCACACAATAGGAAATTTTGTTTCCATATACCAAGCAACAAGCAAATGAAAATTAAAACAAAATCCCAAAATCAATATGAAAAAAATGCAATACTTACGGAAAAATCTGACCAAAGATGCAAAACCCCTGCATACTGGAGATTACGAACAGACTGACATTACTACAGTAATGACTGACATGACTAAGTACTAATTAGTCAGTATTAATTACTAAGTACTGACAGACATGGAAACAGGTCAATAAATGAATAGATATACCCTGTGTATAGGCTTCCCTGGTGGCTCAGTGGTGAAGAATCTGCCTGCAATGCAGGAGACTCAGGCTTAAAGTCTGGGTGGGGAAGATCCCCTGGTGAAGGAAATGGTTACACACTCCAGTATTCTTGGCAGTCCACAGAGTGGCAAAGAGTTGAACACAACTGAGCATGCACACACGTGCACACTGTGCATGGGTGAGAAGATTCGATTTTTGTTAAGATGTTAGTTCCTGCCGGATTGACTTACCAATTCAACACAATACCAAAGTCTCAAAAAATTTTGATAAGCTGATTCTAATACTCATATGGGAATCCCAAAGACTAGAATAACTAAAATTACTTAAAAATAATCAGAAAGTTAGGGGCTATATCACTTGATGTTAAATACTGTTATTAAGCAATATTAATAAAAAATGGTATTGGCATGAAGAAAAACAATTATATCTAAAGAACAGAAGCAAAGGTTTTGAATAGACTCACACATATATGAACAATTGATTTTCAATACATTTCTTATTAAACAATTTATTTATAACTTATCTGGGCAAATATTATGAACAAATTGTCATAATCATTTATGTCAACAGCTAACAAATATGTTAGTAAAATCTGAAACATTAATATTATATATTTTATTTTGTATGCATTTTTCTTTCATTTACCTCAA
This sequence comes from Tragelaphus eurycerus, assembly GCA_935064755.1. NCBI lineage: Eukaryota > Metazoa > Chordata > Mammalia > Artiodactyla > Bovidae > Tragelaphus > Tragelaphus eurycerus. The sequence continues at coordinate 147,488 of CAKXYN010000039.1, forward strand.
TCCTACCACTGAATAATACCTTGGAAAAATCAAGTTTAATTATATTTCTAAGTAACTGTGATCCACCATTTATTTGCAACCAGAACTTTATTTTTCCAAGAAAAAAAAAAAAAAAGACTTAAGAAATTAATTTTGAAGACCAAAGGATAGAATGAAGCTCTTACTAAATTTGAGCTTTGAGTATATAATCTTGGTGATTCTTCTAATAACATTATATTATTATAATGATATTTGTGCTAAAACACATATGGAAAAACATTTGTTTTCTTAAGTTTAATAAATAATCTTTCAGTAACTGCCCTCCCAAAGAATCTTAACACTTTTCTTCATTTCAGCCTCTAAATTTTACTTAGAAATAGTCCTCCCTCATTAAGCTGGTGTAATTTAGGTAAAATTGTCTCCACCTGCTCTAGAGGTAGAGCCTGTAGCTACCTCAAACCTCAGTGAGTGTGTAGGGATGGGCATGTGATCCAGGCCAACCAAAACCAAATATTGCTTCCATGACTGAGAAGAGGTATTCTCTTTCTTTGCTATTAACCTCAGGGCATTTAAGACTGATTGGCTCCAAGATATCTTGCCATGAGAGTGATTAGTATTCAAAGAATGGAGCCAAATTCATAATACAGAGTAAAGAGCTGAGCCAAGATTTGGGGGAAAAATGTTATAATTATCTAAATCCCTGTTTTCATCCAAGCCTGAAATTATAATAATCCCTGAACTGTTCTACTATACTTTTTTTCCCCCTCTTTCTTGAAATGTTATGGGTTTCTTTATTTATCTTTTCAGGATAATATCCTATCAACAGGCATTTCCTGAAAGTTACTGGAAATAATGCACTTTTGTTATTTGAACATTTATCACCTTTATAATATGTATGCTAAATATAAACTTTTCAATATTGTTGTGCTTGAAATACATGGTGTAGTAAGCACTCAGGGAATTTTATATATTATATATCCACCTCTCGTGCATGCAAGTCAGTGCTATCTTTGAGTCCTTTTTGCATCTGAGTTTGGAACAAAGTGGAGGAGGACAGGGTTGAAGTATTAAGAATAAACAAACTTTAGGTTGACAACAGTGAAAAATGAGGAGAAAAAAAGAAACACTGTGTTAATGCTATTTTGGTTTTATATTTTCTCCCAATTTACCTACCAAATTAAGCAGAACATGGTTTATTAGTCTTTTCAGAACATAGTTCACAATTACCTCTTCCCAACACTGAATTTTATCAGTTTTCCAAAGGTTATTTGGAATTCCATTGCTGCTCAAGAATTAAAAAATGCTGACTGACTTCTGGCTTTGCATGTAATAAGTTAAGAAGCCACTACTCAGTCCTACTAATAAGTAAAAGGCTTAACAAGATGAAAAGAAAAAAAGAAAAAACAACTCTTAAGAGAACCTTAAGACAGGTTAGGTCGCAGGGCTAACAGACACTCCCAAAACTGGAGAAACCAAGAACAAAATATAAAGACTAAAAACTTAACACAGATTCAGAGGCAGAAAACCGATGGGAACCAGCGACAGGTAGGCAAACAAGAACCGTAAGTGTTGAACTGCTGAGGCTTAAGATAAGTAAATCTAAATGTTATGAATTCCAGAAGGACCCAGTCATAGTGCAGGGCCCACAATCTGTGAGACTTACATGCAGGAGCTCCACCAGAAGAACTATGGACAGAGGTTCAGAGCATTGTATAGGAGGCAGTGATCAAGACCATCCCCAAGGAAAAGCAAAGTAAAAAGGCAAAATGGTTTTCTGAGGAGGCCTTATAAATAACTGAGAAAATAAGAGAAGCTAAAGGCAAAGGAGAAAAGGAAAGATATACCCATTTGAATGTAGAGTTCCAAAGAATACCAAGGAGACATAAGAAAGCCTTCCTCAGTGATCAGTGGAAAGAAATTGAGGAAAACAATAGAATGGGAAACACTAGAGATCTCTTCAAGAGAATTAGAGATATGAAGGGAACATTTCATACAAAGATGGGCACAATAAAGGGCAAAAATGGTGTGGACCTAACAGAAGCAGAACATATTAAAGGTGGCAAGAATACACAGAAGAACTATACAAAAAAAAAAAAAATCTTCATGACCCAGGAAACCAAGATGGTGTGATCACTCACCTTAAGCCAGACATCCTGAAATGCAAAATCAAGTAGGCCTTAGGAAGCATCACTATGAACAAAGCTAGTGGAGGTGATGGAATTCTAGTTGAACTATTTCAAATCCTAAAAGATGATGGTGTGAAAGTGCTGCACTCAATATGACAGAAAACTTGGAAAACTTAGCAGTGGCCACAGGACTGGAAAAGGTCAGTTTTCATCCTAATCCCAAAGAAAGGTAATGACAAAGAATGTTCAAAGTACTAAACAATTGCACTTATCTCACATTCTAGCAAAGTAATGCTCAAAATTCTCCAAGCCAGGCTTCAACAATAAGTGAACCGTGAACTTCCAGATGTTCAAGCTGGATTTAGAAAAGGCAGAGGAACCAGAGATCAAATTGCCAACATATACTGGATCATTGAAAAAGCAAAAGAGTTCCATAATAACATCTACTTCTGCTTTAATGACTACATCAAAGCCTTTGAGTGGGTGACCACAACAAACTGGAAAATTCTGAAAGAGATGGGAATACCAGATCACCTGACCTGTCTCCTGAGAAATCTGTATGCAGGTCAAGAAGCAACAGATAGAACTGGACATTGGACTACAGACTGGTTACAAATTGGGAAAGGAGTATGTCAAGGCTAGATATTGTCACCCTGCTTATTTAACTTCTATGCAGAGTACATCATGAGAAACAATGGACTGGATGAAGCACAAGCTGGAATCAAGATTGCTGGAAGAAATATCAATAACCTCAGATATGCAGAGGACACCACCTTTATGGCAGAAAGAGAGAAGAACTAAAGAGCCACTTGATGAAAGTGAAAGAGGAAAGTGAAAAAGTTGGCTTAAAACTCAACATTCAGAAAACTAAGATCATGGCATTTAGTTCCATCACTTTATAGCAAACAATGGAAACAATGTCAGATTTTATTTTGGGGGGCTCCACAATCACTGCAGATGATGACTGCAGACATGAAATTAAAAGACGCTTGCTCCTTGGAAGAAAAGCTGTGATCAACCCAGACAGCATATTAAAAAGTAGACACATTACTTTTCCAACAAAGGTCTGCCTAGTCAAAGCTATGGTTTTTCCAATAGTCTCATGTTTGGATGTGAGAGTTTAACTATAAAGAAAGCTAAGTGCCAAAGAATTGATGCATTTAAACTGTGGTTTTGGAAAAGACTCTTGAGAGTCCCTTGGACAGTAAGAAGATCCAAACAGTTCATCCTAAAATAAATCAGTCCTGAATATTCATTGGAAGGACTGATCCTGAAACTGAAATTCCAATACTTTGGCCACCTGATGCAAAGAACTGACTCACTAGAAAATACCCTGATGCTGGGAAAGATTGAAGGTGGGAGGAGAAGTGGACGACGGAGGATGAGATGGTTGGATGACATCACTCACTCGAAAGAAATGAGTTTGAGTAAGCTCCAGGAGTTGGTGATGGACAGGGAAACCTGGCATGCTGCAGTCCGTGGGATCACAAAGAGTCAGAGTTGACTGAGTGCCTGAACTGAGCTGAGCATAAATTAATATAAATGTTATGAATTCCAGAAGGACCCAGTAACAGTGCGTGTGTGCATGCTTAGTCACTGAAGTGTCCGACTCTCTGCGATCCCATGGGCCATGGTCCTCCAGGCTTCTCCATCCATCAGATCAGATCAGATCCATCGCTCAGTCGTGTCTGACTCTTTGCGACCCCATGAATCGCAGCACGCCAGGACTTCCTGTCCATCACCAGCTCCCGGAGGTCACTCAGACTCATGTCCATCGAGTCAATGATGCCATCCAGCCATCTCATCCTCTGTCGTCCCCTTCTCCTCCTCCCCCAATCCCTCCCAGCATCAGAGTCTTCTCCAATGAGTCAACTCTTCGCATGAGGTGGCCAAAATACTGGAGTTTCAGCTTTAGCATCATTCCTTCCAAAGAAATACCAGGGGTGATCTCCTTCAGAATGGACTGGTTGGATCTCCTTGCAGTCCAAGGGACTCTCAAGAGTCTTCTCCAACACCACAGTTCAAGAGCATCTATTTTTCTGGAATTGAGCTGTAGGAGTTGCTTGTATATTTTTGAGATTAGTTGTTTGTCTGTTGTTTCATTTGTTATTATTTTCTCCCATTCTGAAGGCTGTCTTTTCACCTTGCTTATAGTTTCCTTTGTTGTGCAGAAGCTTTTAAGTTTAATTAGGTCCCATTTGTTTATTTTTGATTTTATTTCCAATATTCTGGGAAGTGGGTCATAGAGGATCCTGCTGTGATGTATGTCAGAGAGTGTTTTGCCTATGTTTTCCTCTAGGAGTTTTATGCTTTCTAGTCTTACATTTAGATCTTTAATCCATTTTATTTTTGTGTATGGTGTTATAAAGTGTTCTAGTTTCATTCTTTTATAAGTGTTTGAGCAGTTTTCCCAGCACCACTTGTTAAAGAGATTGTCTTTAATCCATTGTATATTCTTGCCTCCTTTGTCAAAGATAAGGTGTCCATATGTGCGTGGATTTATCTCTGGGCTTTCTATTTTGTTGCATTGATCTATATGCTCAACATCACTCATTGTCAGAGAAATGCAAATCAAAACCACTATGAGGTACCATTTCATGCCAGTCAGAATGGTTGCGATCCAAAAGTCCACAAGCAATAAATGCTGGAGAGGGTGTGGAGAAAAGGGAACCCTCTTACACTGTTGGTGGGAATGCAAACTAGTACAGCCACTTTGGAGAACAGTATGGAGATTCCTCAAAAAACTGGGAATAGAACTGCCTTATGATCCAGCAATCCCACTGCTGGGCATACACACTGAGAAAACCAGAATTGAAAGAGACACGTGTACCCCAATGTTCATAGCAGCACTGTTTACAATAGCCAGGACTTGGAAGCAACCTAGATGTCCATCCACAGATGAATGGATAAGACAGCAGTGGTACATATACACAATGGAGTATTACTCGGCCATTAAAAAGAACACATTTGAATCAGTTCTAATGAGGTGGATGGAACTGGAGCCTATTATACAGAGAAGTAAGCCAGAAATAAAAACACCAATACAGTATACTAATGCATATACATGGAGTTTAGAAAGATGGTAACAATAACCCTGTTTATGAGACAGCAAAAGAGACACTGATGTATAGAACAGACTTTTGGACTCTGGGAACGGGAGAGGGTGGGATGATTTGGGAGAATAGCATTGAAATATGAATAATATCATATCTGAAACGAGTTGCCAGTCCAGGTACGATGCCTGAAAACGGATGCCTGGGGCTGGTGCACTGGGACGACCCAGAGGGATGGTATGGGGAGGGAGGAGGGAGGAGGGTTCAGGATGGGGAACACATGTATACCTGTGGCGGATCCATCTTGATGTATGGCAAAAGCAATAAAATATTGTAAAGTTAAGCAAAATAAAATTTAATTTAAAAAATCTATTTCTGCTTTAATGACTACATCAAAGCCTTTGACTGTGTCAATCACAACAAACTGTAGAAAATTCTTAAAGGTAATAGGAATACCAGATCACCTGACCTGTCTCCTGAGAAATGTGTATGCAGGTCAAGAAGCAACAGTTAGAACTAGAAATGGAACAACAGACTGGTTACAAATTGGGAAAGGAGTATGTCAAGGCTGCATATTGTCACTCTGCTTATTTAACTTCTATGCAGAGTACATCATGCAAAATGCAGGGCTGGATGAAGCACAAGCTGGAATCAAGATTGCTGGGAGAAATACCTCAGAAATGCAGATGACACCAACATTTTGGCAAAAAGTGAATAAGAACTAAAGAACCTCTTGATGAAAGTGAAAGAGGAGAGTGAAAAAGTTGGCTTAAGGCTCAACATTCAGAAAACAAAGATCATAGCATCAGGTTCCATCACTTCACAGCAAATAGATGGGGAAACATTGGAAATTGTGAAAGACCTTATTTTGGGGGTCTCCAAAAGCACTGCATATGGTGATTGCAGACATGAAATTAAAAGACACTTGCTCCTTGGAAGAAAAGTTAAGACCAACCTAGATAGCATATTAAAAAACAGAGACATTACTTTGCCAACAAAGGTCTGTCTAGTCAAAGCTATGGTTTTTCCAGTAGTCATGTATGGATATGAGAGTTGGACTGTAAAGAAATATGAGCACCTAAGAATTGGTGCTTTTGGACTGTGGTGTTGGTGAAGACTCTTGAGAGTCACTTGGACAATAAGAAGATCCAAGCAGTCCATCCTAAAGGAAATCAGCCCTGAATATTCACTGGTGGGAATGGTGCTGAAGCTGAAACTCCAATACTTAGGCCACCTGATGGGAAGAACTGACTCATTTGAAAAGACCCTGATGCTGAGAAAGATTGAAGGCAGGAGGAGAAGGGAACGACAGAGGATGAGATGGTTGGATGGCATCCCTGACTCAATGGACATGAGTCTGAGTAAGCTCCGGGAGTTGGTGATGGAAGGGAAGCCTGGTGTGCTACCTCCATGAGGCTGCAAAGTGCTGGACAGGACTGAGTGACTGAATTGAACTGAACTGAACTGAATTCTTATGTATTGAGGTGGCCAAAGAGTTTATTTGGGTTTCCACAGGATCTGACAGAAACTGTTGAACAAATTTTTTGGCCTACCCAATATATTTCTATATTTTTGGATGATTTTTTATTAAAAACAACCCCAATAGGCTAACATATTTATATTTATTTTATCTTCCCCCAGCTCACACTTTCTAGTTTTTGATTAGGTACTCTCAGTTTATTGTGCTAGGCTACTATAACTAATCTTTTTTATTAATTCACATCTTCATTTTACTATATCATCATATTTTTTATATCAAGACAATCATTACCCCAATTACTTGGATAATATTATATTTAACTGGGTTTGGTGCTAAAATAATCCACTATCATTCCATTAATTAAACCATTTGATTCATTTTTCAAAGCTAGACTTTATCCTTAAGACTTTTGTTCAAGAGTTTATGTCAGTGATATATTTTATGATCCACTGCTTTATATATGGAAGACTTGGGATATTTTCCTCAAAATATAGTAATATGTCCATTGTTTTTGGTATATGATACTGCAGAGAAGATGACTTAATCAGAATTTTTTTAAAAAAACTATTTAATTTTTTTTTCAGAGTAGTTTTAGGTTCACAGAAAAATTTTGAGGAAGGTACAGGTATTTCTCATTTAAATCTGGTTCCCTCAAATGTATAGCCTCCTGTTATCAATGATATCACTCATCAGAATTGTGATTCTCTTTATTACACTTGTTGAAACTGATGGACTTATTTCATCCATTACTGAAATGAAATCAAAGCCACAATGAGATATTGCCTCATGTATCAGAATGACTATATCAAAAATACAATACAATGTTACATGTTAACTACACCTCAAGAAAAGAAATAATAAGAAAACTAAAGTTTCTAATAACCTTCACTTAATCCTTCTAGTAGCAATTTTGATGCTCTTTGTTTATGTAGATCCCAGTTTCTGGCATATATATATTTCCAGGCATATAAATATATTTCCTTTTCTAAATTTTCTAAATAATTTATACCTTACAAGGCAAGTCTACTAGCAACAAATTCTCTCAGTTTTTCTTTGTGGAAAGTCTTTATGTCTCCTTCACTTTTGCAGCAGAATTTTTCAGGGTACAAATTTATCAGTTGTGAGTTTTTTTCTCTCAACACTAAAATTCACATAACACTCTCTGCTTGCTTGATTACTGAAGAGAAGTCTCTGTTCTCTTTGCTTTCCAGTTTTAGAGGGTTAAATTGTGATCTCCTCAAGCTGAGAGTCTTTCCTCAGCTATATCTAATCTACTACTGAGCCCATAAGAGGCAGGCTTCATTACTGTTACATTGTTTTTTATAACTAACATTTCTTTTTGGTTCAGTCTTATGATTTCCATCTCTCTACTGACATTCTTCAACAATGCTTACATATTTTCTATTTTATCACACAGAGCCCCTAATCATTGCTATTTTTAACTCTCAGTCTGATAATTCCAACATCCCTGCAATGTCTGGTTCTGATGTTTACTCTGTCACTTCTAGTTTTATTTTTTTGCCTTTCGGAATGCTTCATAATTTTTTCTTGACATGACATACTGGTTAAAAGGACCTCCTTAAATAGGCTTTTAGTGATGTGATAATAAGTATTAGGGGACAGGATGTTCCATAGTCCTGTAATTGTTTTTGGTAAGGCTATGTCTCTAGTCTGTGCACTTCAGAACTGTTTTTGTTTGTGGGTTTTTTTCTCCTCCATTAATTGGAAGAGGATGGCTCAGGCTATATTTGAACATTTCCTATCTGCCAGATAGAAAACTGCTGCTGCTACTGCTGCTAAGTCACTTCCGTTGTGTCCGACTCTGTGTGACCCTATAGAGGGCAGCCCACCAGTCTCCCCTGTCCTCGGGATTTTCCAGGCAAGAACACTGGAGTGGGTTGCCATTTCCTTCTCCAATGCATGAAAGTGAAAAGGGAAAATGAAGTCGCTCAGTCGTGTCCGACTCTTAGCGACCCCATGGACTGCAGCCTACCAGGCTCCTCCATCCATGGGATTTTCCAGGCAAGAGTACTGGGGTGGGGTACCATTGCCTTCCCCCATATGCTATGCTATGCTAAGTTACTTCAGTCGTGTCCGACTCTGTGTGACCCCATAAACAGCAGCCCACCAGGCTCCCCCGTCCCTGGGATTCTCCAGGCAAGAACACTGGAGTGGGTTGCCATTTCCTTCTCCAATGCATGAAAGTGAAAAGGGAAAGTGAAGTTGCTCAGTTGTGTCCTACTCTTAGCGACCCCATGGACTGCAGCCCACCAGGCTCCTCCATCCATGGAATTTTCCAGGCAAGAGTACTGGAGTGAGGTGCCATCACCTTCTCTGAGATAGAAAACTAGAGCTGAGTGAAGCTGAGGTTTTTTTCCCCCCAGTGAATTAAATTCTGATAATACCCAGCTATTAAGCTCTGCTTAATTAGTTTCTCCTGAAAGCCAGGCTTCCTAAAAAAGAGAGACTGCCAGGTGCATTTCAAAAGGGTTCCTGTTTTGTAGCTCCTGTGGGAAGCAGGAGAAGATTTTTCCCTGATATTCACCAGGTTGAACTCCCACATGTAAGTTTCACAAACTGTGGGCCTTGAACTATGACTTGGAGAAGGAAATGGCAACCCACTCTAGTACTCTTGCCTGGAAAATCCCATGGATGGAGGAGCCTGGTAGGCTATAGTCCATGGAGTTGCAAAGAGTCAGACACGACTGAGCAACTTCACTTCACTCACTTCATTCACTTCATACTTTATCATTGGAGAAGGAAATGACAACCCACTACAGTGTTCTTGCCTGGAGAGTCCTATGGTCTTTCCTGTGGTCATGTATGGATGTGAGAGCTGGACTGTGAAGAAGGCTGAGTGCCAAAGAATTGATGCTTTTTTTTTTTTTTAATTAAATTTTATTTTGCTTAACTTTACAATATTTTATTGCTTTTGCCATACATCAAGATGGATCCGCCACAAGTATACATGTGTTCCCCATCCTGAACCCTCTTCCCTCCTCCCTCCCCATACCATCCCTCTGGGTCGTCCCAGTGCACCAGCCCCAGGCATCCGTTATCAGGCATCGCACCTGGACTGGCGACTCGTTTTAGATATGATATTATTCATATTTCAATGCTATTCTCCCAAATCATCCCACCCTCTCCCGTTCCCAGAGTCCAAAAGTCTGTTCTATACATCAGTGTCTCTTTTGCTGTCTTGTAAACAGGGTTATTGTTAACATCTTTCTAAATTCCATGTATATGCGTTAGTATACTGTATTTGAGTTTTTCTTTCTGGCTTACTTCACTCTGTATAATAGGCTCCAGTTCCATCCACCTCATTAGAACTGATTCAAATGTGTTCTTTTTAATGGCCGAGTAATATTCCATTGTGTATATGTACCACTGCTTTCTTATCCATTCATCTGTGGATGGACATCTAGGTTGCTTCCAAGTCCTGGCTATTGTAAACAGTGCTGCTATGAACATTGGGGTACACGTGTCTCTTTCAATTCTGGTTTTCTCAGTGTGTATGCCCAGCAGTGGGATTGCTGGATCATAAGGCAGTTCTATTCCCAGTTTTTTGAGGAATCTCCATACTGTTCTCCAAAGTGGCTGTACTAGTTTGCATTCCCACCAACAGTGTAAGAGGGTTCCCTTTTCTCCACACCCTCTCCAGCATTTATTGCTTGTGGACTTTTGGATCGCAGCCATTCTGACTGGCGTGAAATGGTACCTCATAGTGGTTTTGATTTGCATTTCTCTGATAATGAGTGGTGTTGAGCATCTTTTCATGTGTTTGTTAGCCATCTGTATGTCTTCTTTGGAGACATGTCTATTTAGTTCTTTGGCCCATTTTTTGATTGGGTCACTTATTTTTTTGGAATTGAGCTGTAGGAGTTGCTTGTATATTTTTGAGATTAGTTGTTTGTCTGTTGCTTCATTTGTTATTATTTTCTCCCATTCTGAAGGCTGTCTTTTCACCTTGCTTATAGTTTCCTTTGTTGTGCAGAAGCTTTTAAGTTTAATTAGGTCCCATTTGTTTATTTTTGATTTTATTTCCAATATTCTGGGAAGTGGGTCATAGAGGATCCTGCTGTGATGTATGTCAGAGAGTGTTTTGCCTATGTTTTCTTCTAGGAATTTTATGGTTTCTTGTCTTACATTTAGATCTTTAATCCATTTTGAGTTTATTTTTGTGTATGATGTTAGAAAGTGTTCTAGTTTCATTCTTTTACAAGTGTTTGACCAGTTTTCCCAGCACCACATGTTAAAGAGATTGTCTTTAATCCATTGTATATTCTTGCCTCCTTTGTCAAAGATAAGGTGTCCATATGTGTGTGGATTTATCTCTGGGCTTTCTATTTTGTTCCATTGATCTATATTTCTGACTTTGTGCCAGTACCATACTGTCTTGATCACTGTGGCTTTGCAGTAGAGCCTGAAGTCAGGCAGGTTGATTCCTCCAGTTCCATTCTTCTTTCTCAAGGTAGCTTTGGCTATTCGAGGTTTTTTTATATTTCCATACAAATTGAGAAATTATTTGTTCTAGCTCTGTGAAGAATACTGTTGGTAGCTTGATGGGGATTGCATTGAATCTATAAATTGCTTTGGGTAGTATACTCATTTTCATTATATTGATTCTGCCAATCCATGAACATGGTATATTTCTCCATCTATTAGTGTCCTCTTTGATTTCTTTCACCAATGTTTTATAGTTTTCTATATATAGGTTTTTAGTTTCTTTAGGAAGATATATTCCTAAGTATTTTATTGTTTTCATTGCAATGGTGAATGGAATTGTTTCCTTAATTTCTCTTTCTATTTTCTCGTTATTATTGTACAGGAATGCAAGGGATTTCTGTGTGTTGATTTTATATCCTGCAACTTTACTATATTCATTGATTAGTTCTAGTAATTTTCTGGTGGAATCTTTAGGGTTTTCTATGTAGAGGATCATGTCATCTGCAAACAGTGAGAGTTTTACTTCTTCTTTTCCAATTTGGATTCCTTTTATTTCTTTTTCTGCTCTGATTGCTGTAGCCAAAACTTCCAAAACTATGTTGAATAGTACTGGTGAAAGTGGGCATCATTGTCTTGTTCCTGACTTTAGAGGAAATGCTTTCAATTTTTCACCATTGAAGATAATGTTTCCTGTGGGTTTGTCATATATAGCTTTTATTATGTTGAGGTATGTTCCTTCTATTCCTGCTTTCTGGAGAATTTTTATCATAAATGGATGTTGAATTTTGTCAAAGGCTTTCTCTACATCTATTGAGATTATCATATGGTTTTTACTTTTCAATTTGTTAATGTGGTGTATTACGTTGATTGATTTGCAGATATTAAAGAATCCTTGCATCCCTGGGATAAAGCCCATTTGGTCATGGTGTATGATCTTTTTAATGTGTCGTTGAATTCTGATTGCTAGAATTTTGTTAAGGATTTTTGCATCTATGTTCATCAGTGATATTGCCTGTAGCTTTCTTTTTTTGTGGCATTTTTGTCAGGTTTTGGTATTAGGGTGATTGTGGCCTCATAGAATGAGTTTGGACGCTTGCCTTCCTCTGCAATTTTCTTGAAGAGTTTGAGTAGGATAGGTGTTAGCTCTTCTCTAAATTTTTGGTAGAATTCAGCTGTGAAGCCGTCTGGACCTGGGCTTTTGTTTGCTGGAAGATTTCTGATTACAGTTTCAATTTCCGTGCTTGTGATGGGTCTGTTAAGATTTTCTATTTCTTCCTGATCCAGTTTTGGAAAGTTGTACTTTTCTAAGAATTTGTCAATTTCTTCCACGTTGTCCATTTTATTGGCATATAATTGCTGATAGTAGTCTCATGATCCTTTGTATTTCTGTGTTGTCTGTTGTGATCTCTCCCTTTTCATTTCTAATTTTATTGATTTGATTTTTTTCCCTTTGTTTATTGATGATTCTGGCTAATGGTTTCTCAATTTTATTTACCCTTTCAAAGAACCAGCTTTTGACTTTGTTGATTTTTGCTATGGTCTCTTTTGTTTCTTTTGCATTTATTTCTGCCCTAATTTTTAAGATTTCTTTCCTTCTACTAACCTTGGGGTGCTTTATTTCTTCTTTTTCTAGTTGCTTTATGTGTCAGATCAGATCAGATCAGATCAGTCGCTCAGTCATGTCCGACTCTTTGCGACCCCATGAACTGCAGCACGCCAGGCCTCTCTGTCCATCACCAACTCCCGGAGGTCACTCAGACTCACATCCATCGAGTCAGTGATGCCATCCAGCCATCTCATCCTCTGTCGTCCCCTTCTCCTCCTGCCCCCAATCCCTCCCAGCATCAGAGTCTTCTCCAATGAGTCAACTCTTCACATGAGGTGGCCAAAATACTGGAGTTTCAGCTTTAGCATCGTTCCTTCCAAAGAAATCCCAGGGCTGATCTCCTTCAGAATGGACTGGTTGGATCTCTTTGCAGTCCAAGGGACTCTCAAGAGTCTTCTCCAACACCACAGTTCAAAAGCATCAATTCTTCGGCGCTCAGCCTTCTTCACAGTCCAGCTCTCACATCCATACATGACCACAGGAAAGACCATTGCCTTGACTAGGCGAACCTTTGTTGATAAAGTAATGTCTCTGCTTTTGAATATGCTATCTAGGTTGGTCATAACTTTCCTTCCAAGGAGGAATCGTCTTTTAATTTCATGGCTGCAGTCACCATCTGCAGCGATTTTGGAGCCCAGAAAAATAAAGTCTGACACTGTTTCCACTGTTTCTCCATCTATTTCCCATGTAGTGATGGGACCAGATGCCATGATCTTCGTTTTCTGAATGTTGAGCTTTAAGCCAACCTTTTCACTCTCCACTTTCACTTTCATCAAGAGGCTTTTTAGCCCTTCTTCACTTTCTGCCATAAGGGTGGTATCATCTACATATCTGAGGTTATTGATATTTCTCCCAGCAATCTTGATTCCAACTTGTATTTCTTCCAGTCAAAGGTTTCTCATGATGTACTCTGCATAGAAGTTAAATAAACATGGTGGCAATATACAGCCTTGACGTACTCCTTTTCCTATTTGGAACCAGTCTGCTGTTCCATGACCAGTTCTAACTGTTGCTTCCTGACCTGCATACAGAATTCTCAAGAGGCAGATCAGGTGGTCTGGTATTCCCATCTCTTTCAGAACTTTCCACAGTTTATTGTGATCTACACAGTCAAAGGTTTTGGCGTAGTCAATAAAGCAGAAATAGATGTTTTCTGGAACTCTCTTGCTTTTTAGATGATCCAGCGGATGTTGGCAATTTGATCTCTGGTTCCTCTGCCTTTACAAAAACCAGCTTTAACATCAGGAAGTTAACGGTTCAGATTGCTGAAGCCTGGTTTGGAGAATTTTGAGCATTACTTTACTAGCTTGTGAGATGAGTGCAATTGTTCGGTAGTTTGAGCATTCTTTGGCACTGCCTTTCTTTGGGATTGGGATGAAAACTGACCTTTTCCAATCTTGTGGCCACTGCTGTGTTTTCCAGATTTGCTGGCATATTGAGTGCAGCACTTTCACAGCATCATCTTTCAGGATTTGGAATAGCTCCACTGGAATTCCATCACCTCCACTAGCTTTGTTTGTAGTGATGCTTTCTAAGGCCCACTTGACCTCACATTCCAGGATGTCTGGCTCTAGGTCAGTGATCACACCATCATGATTATCTGGGTCGTGAAGCTCTTTTTTGTACAATTCTTCTGTGTATTCTTGCCACCTCTTCTTAACATCTTCTGCTTCTATTAGGTCCATACCATTTCTGTCCTTTATCGAGTAGAATTAGGTTATTTATTTTGCTTTTTTTCTTGTTTCTTGAGGTATGCCTGTATTGGTATGAACTTTCCCCTTAGGACTGCTTTTACAGTGTCCCACAGGTTTTGGGTTGTTGTGTTTTCATTTTCATTCGTTTCTATGCAGATTTTGATTTCTTTTTTGATTTCTTCTGTGATTTGTTGGTTATTCAGGAGCGTGTTTTTCAGCCTCCATATGTTGGAATTTTTAACAGTTTTTCTCCTGTTATTGAGATCTAATCTTACTGCATTGTGGTCAGAAAAGATGCTTGGAATGATTTCAATTTTTCTGAACTTACCAAGGCTAGATTTATGGCCCAGGATGGGGTCTATCCTCGAGAAGGTTCCGTATGCGCTTGAGAAAAAGGTGAAATTCATTGTTTTGTGGTGAAATGTCCCATAGATATCAATTAGGTCTAACTGGTCTATTGTATCGTTTAAAGTTTGTGTTTCCTTGTTAATTTTCTGTTTAGTTGATCTCTCCATTGGTGTGAGTGGGGTATTAAACTCTCCCACTATTATCGTGTTATTGTTGATTTCTCCTTTCATACTTGTTAGTATTTGTCTTACATATTGTGGTGCTCCTATGTTGGGTGCATATATATTTATAATTGTTATATCTTCTTCTTGGATTGATCCTTTGATCATTATGTAGTGACCTTCTTTGTCTCTTTTCACAGCCTTTGTTTTAAAGTCTATTTAATCTGATATGAGTATTGCTACTCCTGCTTTCTTTTGGTCCCTATTTGCATGGAAAATCTTTTTCCAGCCCTTCACTTTCAGTCTGTATGTGTCCCCTGTTTTGAGGTGGGTCTCTTGTAGACCACATATGTAGGGGTCTTGTTTTTGTATCCATTTGGCCAGTCTCTGTCTTTTGGTTGGGGCATTCAACCCATTTACATTTAAGGTAATTATTGGTAAGTATGATTCCGTTGCCATTAACTTTGTTGTTTTGGGTTCGAATTTATATATCCTTTTTGTGTTTCCTGTCTAGAGAATGTCCTTTAGTATTTGTTGGAGAGCTGGTTTGGTGGTGCTAAATTCTCTCAGCTTTTGCTTGTCTGTAAAGGTTTTTATTTCTCCTTCATATTGGAATGAGATCCTTGCTGGATACAATAATCTGGGCTGTAGGTTATTTTCTTTCATCACTTTAAGTATGTCTTGCCATTCCCTCCTGGCTTGGAGAGTTTCTACTGAAAGATCAGCTGTTATCCTTATGGGAATTCCCTTGTGTGTGATTTGTTGTTTTTCCCTTGCTGCTTTTAATATTTGTTCTTTGTGTTTGATCTTTGTTAATTTGATTAATATGTGTCTTGGGGTGTTTCGCCTTGGGTTTATCCTGTTTGGGACTCTCTGGGTTTCTTGGACTTGAGTGATTACTTCCTTCCCCATTTAAGGGAAGTTTTCAACTATTATCTCCTCTAGTATTTTCTCATGGTCTTTCTTTTTGTCTTCTTCTTCTGGGACGCCTATGATTCAAATGTTGTAACGTTTAATATTGTCCTGGAGGTCTCTGAGATTGTCCTCATTTCTTTTAATTCGTTTTTCTTTTTTCTCCTCTGATTCATTTATTTCTACCATTCTATCTTCTAACTCACTAGTTCTATCTTCTGCCTCTGTTATTGTACTACTTGTTGCCTCCAGAGTGTTTTGGATCTCATTTATTGCATTATTCATTATATATTGACTCTTTTTTATTTCTTCTAGGTCCTTGTTAAACCTTTCTTGCATCTTCTCAATGCTTTTCTCCAGGCTATTTATCCGTGATTCCATTTTGATTTCCAGATTTTGGATTAATTTCACTATCATTATTCGGAATTCTTTATCAGGTAAATTCGCTATTTCTTCCTCTTTTGTTTGGTTTGGTGGGCATTTATCCTGTTCCTTTACCTGCTGGGAATTCTTTTGTCTCTTCATCTTGTTTAAATTGCTGAGTTTGGGGTGTCCTTACTGTATTCTTGCAGTTTGTGGAGTTCTCTTTATTGTGGCGTTTCCTCACTGTATGTGGGTTTGTACAGGTGGCTTGTCAAGGTTTCTTGGTTAGGGAAGCTTGTGTCGGTGTTCTGGTGGATGGAGCTGGGTTTGTTCTCTCTGGAGTGCAATGGAGTGTCTAGTAATGAGTTATGAGATGTCTATGATTTGGGGGTCACTTTGAGTAGCCTGTATATTGGACCTCAGGGCTGTGTTCCTGTGTTTCTGGAGAATTTGCTTGGTATGTCTTGCCATGGAACTTGTTTGCCCTTGTGTGATGCTGGGTTTCAGTGTAGGTATGGAGGCATTTGATAAGCTCCTGTCAATTAATGTTCCGTGGGATCGGAGTTTGGACTTAAGCCTCCTGCTTCCAGTTATCGGTCTTATTTTTACAGTAGTCTCAAAAACTTCTCCTTCTATACTGCACTCCACAACAGGACCGCTCAGAGATGTTCACGGAGTTATACAGAGAAGAAAAGAGGGAGGAATGAGACAGAGGTGGTCAGGAGGATAAAAGGAGGGAATGAAAAGGAGAGAGACAGATCCAGTCAGTAATCAGTGCCCTAAGTGTTTTCCTTTATTTGGAACACTCAGAAATTCACAGAGTTGGATAGAGTAGAGAGGGGTTAGGGAGGAGACACAGGCAAACTGGTGAGAAAAAGGAGAGTCCGGAGGTGGAGAGAACAGTCAAGCCAGTAATCTCGCTCCCTAGTAAAAAGTGGCTACTGAAGATTAGGTTCTTAAAGGTACAGCATTGGTAACAAATTCCTAAAAGCAAAAATTACAAATCTAGACTAGAGTTTGGAGATTCAAAAATACAGTGTTAAAGAAAAGAAGAAGGAAAAGAAACAAAGAAAAAGAAAAAAAGAAAGAAAAATAAAGGAGTCACAAAAGTTATGAAGAAAATATAGGTACAAAATGATAACCAATATTAAAAAGCAAAAGTTAAAAATCTAGAGTAGAGTTTGAAGTTTCAATAATACAATGTTAAAGAAAAGAAAAGAAAATGAAAGATAGAAGGAAAAAAGAGAGAAAGAAAAAAAAGTTATAAAAAAAAAATGAATAGGTAAAAAATTGATATCAATTACCAATAAGCTAAACTTATGAATCTAGAGCAGAGTTTGGAGTTTGAAAAATATAGTGTTAAAGAAAGGAAAAAAGGAAAGAAAAAATGAAAAAAAAAAGAGTCGCAAAAGTTATAAAAAATATATATGTGAAGTTTGGTTTTTTGGTGTTTTTTTTTCCCTTTAAAAAGAGGGGTCTTTTATTTATTTATTTATTTTTATTTATGATTTTTTTTTTTTACAAAGTAATAATAGGTTCTAAAAGTGGGAATTAAAGGAGTACTAGAGGATAAAAAAATTTTTTTTTAATTTTTTAATAAAAAAATTAAAAAAAAGAAAGAAATACTGATGGTAAAAATAGTAACAATATATATAAGACTTTCTCTGTTATTGTTGTGGGTATTGTGGGTTCAGTTCATTTTCGGCTAGTTCCTTGTTCTGGCTTAAATTTCTCAAGGTCTATAGGCCCCTTTCTCTGTAGTTGGTACTAACCATGGGGTTTTAGTTTATTGCCTATTGCTTTCATGGCGGTTCCCTCTGTTATAGCTTCTTCTGTCTGCTGGTCTCTTCAGTGTCTGATTTCCACCCTGATACAAAGAGGACGGTGGTGGACACCTTTTTTTTTATTATTATTATTTTTTTAGGCTCTCTTGTTCAGTCCAAGTCCTGAAAGATGATGCTGTGAAAGTGCTGCACTCAATATGCCAACAAATTGGGAAAACTCAGCAGTGCCCACAAGATTGGAAAAGGTCAGTTTTCATCCCAATCCCAAAGAAAGGCAATGCCAAAGAATGCTCAAACTACCGAACAATTGCACTCATCTCACACGCTAGTAAAGTAATGCTCAAAATTCTCCAAGCCAGGCTTCAGCAATATGTGAACCGTGAGCTTCCTGATGTTCAAGCTGGTTTTAGAAAAGGCAGAGGAACCAGAGATCAAATTGCCAACATCCGCTGGATCATGGAAAAAGCAAGAGAGTTCCAGAAAAACATCTATTTCTGCTTTATTGACTATGCCAAAGCCTTTGACTGTGTAGATCACAATAAACTATGGAAAATTCTGAAAGAGATGGGAATACCAGACCACCTGATCTGCCTCTTGAGAAATCTGTATGCAGGTCAGGAAGCAACAGTTAGAACTGGTCATGGATCAACAGACTGGTTCCAAATAGGAAAAGGAGTACGTCAAGGCTGCATATTGTCACCATGTTTATTTAACTTATATGCAGAGTACATCATGAGAAATGCTGGACTGGAAGAGACAGAAGTTGGAATCAAGATTGCTGGGAGAAATATCAATAACCTCACATATGCAAATGACACCACTCTTATGGCAGAAAGTGAAGAGGGGCTAAAAAGCATCTTGATGAAAGTGAAAGTGGAGAGTGAAAAGGTTGGCTTAAAGCTCAACATTCAGAAAACGAAGATCATGGCATCTGGTCCCATCACTACATGGGAAATAGATGGAGAAACAGTGCAAACAGTGTCAGACTTTGTTTTTCTGGGCTCCAAAATCACTGCAGATGGTGACTGCAGCCATGAAATTAAAAGACGCTTACTCCTTGGAAGGAAAGTTATGACCAACCTAGATAGCATATTCAAAAGCAGAGACATTACTTTATCAACAAAGGTTCGCCTAGTCAAGGCAATGGTCTTTCCTGTGGTCATGTATGGATGTGAGAGCTGGACTGTGAAGAAGGCTGAGTGCCGAAGAATTGATGCTTTTGAACTGTGGTGTTGGAGAAGACTCTTGAGAGTCCCTTGGACTGCAAGAAGATCCAACCAGTCCATTCTGAAGGAGATCAATCCTGGAATTTCTTTAGAAGGAATGATGCTAAAGCTGAAACTCCAGTATTTTGGCCACCTCATGCGAAGAGTTGACTCATTGGAGAAGACTCTGATGCTGGGAGGGATTGAGGGCAGGAGGAGAAGGGGACGACAGAGGATGAGATGGCTGGATGGCATCACTGACTCGATGAGTATGAGTCTGGGTGACCTCCGGGAGCTGGTGATGGACAGGGAGGCCTGGTGTGCTGCGGACCTCCGGGAGCTGGTGATGGACAGGGAGGCCTGGTGTGCTGCGGTTCATGGGGTCGCAAAGAGTCGGACACGACTGAGCGACTGATCTGATCTGATCTGTTCAGTCGCACTGCGGGGAGGGAGGGATGCTGCAAATGAATACCACTGGCTTGTGCTCGCAGTGGCTCAGCCACACTGGGTCTGCCTCCGCTCACAGCACGTGTAGCCTCCCTGCCCACACTGCTCAGGCTCTGCCAGGAACCATCCGTGACCGGCCCTAGGCTGCTTGCCCCTCCCAGGTCTAAGCCGCTCAAGTTCAGGCACTCGGGTGGTCCTCAGAGGCCCAGGCTCGGTTGGGCCTGCGTTTTGTGCCCTTTGCAGAATCCAGCAGCGCAGGTAATGAGGTGTTTAGCAAGCGTGGCTTCTGCGACTTATCACCTCCCCACCACTCGGTTTTCTAAGTGTACCACCAGCGCACTTTCTTAGGCAGATGTTAGCTGACCAGAGCCCAAGAAGTCTTAGTTAGCAAAGAAGCCTGCTTACAGTTTTGTGGATAATGTCTCTCTGGGGCTGCAATTGCCTCCCTCCAGCTCTGGCTGCCTGTCACCGGAGGGGAACGGACTGCAGCTGGCTATCTCTGTACAGTCCTTTGTTCTGTGCACAGGCCGGGCGGTGTCTTGGGTTAGGGCTGGCTTTTTGTGTGGTAGGTATCCCACAGGCTGGTTTGCTAGCCCAAATTATTCCGCTCACGTAGCGCTTGGGATATTCAGGCCAATGTAACCCAGGAAGCTGCCTGCGAAGCCACCCGCGAAGCGGCCTGCAAAGCTGCTGGCGAAGCACCCCACGCCGCTCCTCTCCGCCCAGCCCCCACTTGCTAATGGCTGATGCAGGCATTTGCGCTGCTTCTCGGATGGGGAAGTAATCGCAGGGCTCGTAGTCTGTGGGTTTTAATTGTTTATTTATTTTCCTCCCTGTTATGTTGGCCTCCGTGCTTCCCAGGTTCGGCACAGACTCGGCAGTGAGAGTGCTTCCTGGTGTTTGAAACTTCTCTTTTTTAAGACTCCCTTCCCTGGACAGAGGTCCGTCCCTCCCTCTTTGTCTCTTCTCTTTTATATTTTTTCCTACCTCCTTTAGAAGGCAATGAGTTGCTTTTCTGGGTGTCTGATGTCCTCTGCCGGCATTCTGAAATTGTTTTGTGGAATTTACTTGGCGTTTAGATGATCTTTTGATGAATTTGTGGAGGAGAAAGTGTTCTCCCCGTCCTATTCCTCTGCCATCTTAGCTCCTCCCTCAGAAGTAGATGTTTTTCTGGAACTCTCTTGCTTTTTTGATGATCAGGTGGATTGCTGTTGTTTTCAAAACAGCAATTTGACTAATTTATATGTATGCATTTATATATGTGTGTGTGTGTATATATATACACAAACATAATAAAATAGTAAGATGACAAAAATAATACTGAGCTACAGACTGATTCCATATAGGAAAAGGAGTACATCAAGACTGTATATTGTCACCCTGCTTATTTAAGTTATATGCAGAGTACATCATGAGAAACGCTGGACTGGAAGGAACACAAGCTGGAATCAAGACTGCCGGGAGAAATATCAATAACCTCAGATATGCAGATGACACCACCTTTATGGCAGAAAGTGAAGAGGAACTCAAAAACACTTTCACAGAATCATCTTTCAGGATTTGGAATAGCTCCACTGGAATTCCATCACCTCCACTAGCTTTGTTCGTAGTGATGCTTTCTAAGGCCCACTTGACTTCACATTCTAGGATGTCTGGCTCTAGGTCAGTGATCACACCATCATGATTATCTGGGTCGTGAAGCTCTTTTTTTGTACAGTTCTTCTCTGTATTCTTGCCACCTCTTCTTAATATCTTCTGCTTCCGTTAGGTCCATACCATTTCTGTCCTTTATCGAGCCCATCTTTGCATGAAATATTCCTTTGGTATCTCTGATTTTCTTGAGTAAATCCTTAGTCTTTCCCATTCTGTTGTTTTCCTCTATTTCTTTGCATTGATCGCTGAAGAAGGCTTTCTTATCTCTTCTTGCTATTCTTTGGAACTCTGCATCCAGATGTTTATATTTTTCCTTTTCTCCTTTGCTTTTCGCTTCTCTTCTTTTCACAGCTATTTGTAAGGCCTCCCCAGACAGCCATTTTGCTTTTTTGCATTTCTTTTCCATGGGGATGGTCTTGATCCCTGTCTCCTGTACAATGTCACGAACCTCATTCCATAGTTCATCAGGCACTCTATCTATCAGATCTAGGCCCTTAAATCTATTTCTCACTTCCACTGTATAATCATAAGGGATTTGATTTAGGTCATACCTGAATGGTCTAGTGGTTTTCCCTACTTTCTTCAATTTAAGTCTGAATTTGGCAATAAGAAGTTCATGGTCTGAGCCACAGTCAGCTCCTGGTCTTGTTTTTGCTGACTGTATAGAGTTTCTCCATCTTTGGCTGCAAAGAATATAATCGATCTGAGTTCGGTGTTGACCATCTGGTGATGTCCATGTATAGAGTCTTCTCTTGTGTTGTTGGAAGAGGGTATTTGCTATGACCAGTGCATTTTCTTGGCAAAACTCTGTTAGTCTTTGCCCTGCTTCATTCTGTATTCCAAGGCCAAATTTGCCTGTTACTCCAGGTGTTTCTTGACTTCCTACTTTTGCATTCCAGTCCCCTATAATGAAAAGGACATCTTTTTGGGTTGTTAGTTCTAAAAGGTCTTGTAGGTCTTCATAGAACCGTTCCACTTCAGCTTCTTCAGCGTTACTGGTTGGGGCATAGACTTGGATTACTGTGACATTGAATGGTTTGCCTTGGAAATGAACAGAGATCATTCTGTTGTTTTTGAGATTGCATCCAAGTACTGCATTTTGGACTCTTTTGTTGACCATGAAGGCCATTCCATTTCTTCTGAGGGATTCCTGCCCACAGTAGTAGATATAATCGTCCTCTGAGTTAAAGTCACCCATTCCAGTCCATTTTAGTTCGCTAATTCCTAGAATGTCAACATTCACTCTTCCCATCTCTTGTTTGACCACTTCCAATTTGACTTGATTCATGGACCTGACATTCCAGGTTCCTATGCAGTATTGTTCTTTATGTCACACCTATATAACTAGAGCCAAATAAGGTATCAGCACCATTTGCAAAGTACTACAAGTTGAAAAATAAGTAGTATTCAAAAAGAAAACCAAAGTAGCAGGAAATTTAAACCTATATCTAAATTGTTCACAAATCAAATACTAAAATTATGATTAATAACTGATGCACTAAAAAAGAATCTCAGTAACAATTACATTAATGAAGCAAATCATGTAGCAAATAAGTTAATTAATCAATACTAAATAATGCATAAAACAGAATAAAAATCATATAGTTAATAAGGTTTATGTCATTAAATAGTTTAACCTGAAAGTAATAACTATAATTAGGTTTTATAGTGCCTACACACTCAGTGATTGGTTCTTCAGGTTAAAAATTATAGTTCATGGTTGCTGTATAATTTTTTAAATATGTAAATATAAATAAGGAGAATAATTTATTTTAAAATATGTCAATATACAGATTTTGTATCTAGTAAACATTCACAATTTCCATGTTCAATATTAATGTTAACCTACATTTGTCATATGTGATTCCAGTGGAACACATTTTGAATTATCAGCCACTCAGTTACTTATGAAAAATACCTAATGTCACATAAAATGTTTAAAGGAAGTTGACGTAATTGGCTTTTAAGTTATAAACTTCTATCTTCATTCTCCATGAAATTAATGGCAAATGCTCTGAAGTGTTTGACAAACTTTACTATAGACCTGGCAGATTTGACAAACTTTACTATAGACCCAGCCTGTAAACTAACAGAATTATATGCAAAAAGACAAATTAAAAAAAAAAAAACCAACAACATAAAAATATCATACATCACCTCAGTGACAGTGGCAGAGAGGAGCTATATAATAATTTTATAGGAGATTTATGATTCTCAAGCTAGATGCCATGCCTTATTCACTGTGGATCCCTACCTGGATATAGTAATCCTCACACAAACAGGCATATGTTGATAATAAACAAACATCATTACTTTTCAATCTGATAAATCATGTCCTTTTACATGGAATCATTCACCAGTCGTCTTCTACCTTCATACCTGTGTTTCCTTAAGTCTCTCTCATCTTTTCCATCTTCCCTCTATGAGCTCCCAGGCCCAAGTACCACTCTGCTGTTCTCCATCCCTTCTGCATTTCCTATATTCTAGTATAATTTTCTTTGTGCCTAAAGACCTTATCTTTACTTAGCTTAACCTGTGGCCTACCAGAAATGAATTCTTTTGTGTCTGTTGGTATGGAAGTGTATTTATTTTGCCATTGCTTATGAAAACTAATTTTTTTCTGTGTAGAGAATTCTATATTGCTGGGGAGATAATTCTAGCTTGACAATTACTTTTACTTAGTGACGAATTCTCGCAATTATCATTTAGTATTTGAAAAGTACAATTCCAATGTCTTATATTTTTCCTTACCCTGTTGAAATGTTAGTTGTCAGTTGAAAAGTCAGCTCCTTTAAATCTTACATGTTTTCTATTTTCTTCCTCTTCCTTGCCCTTCCTCTTCCTCCTTTCTTTCTCCTTCTTTCTTTTCATCTAGTTTGCAGCAATTTAAGGGTGGTGTTGTTAGGTGTAGTTTTCCTGTTATTTATTCAAATCTGTGATCAGATGTCTTACCAGTTTTGAAGATATCTCTGATATCATATAGACAATATTTTTGCCCATTGGGTCTCTCCCTCTCTGAAACTCTAGTGACAACTTTTTGTTTTTTTTTTTTTTTTTTTTAGTTTGAACAATTAATACATTTCAGCCTCTGTCATTTATTCCATGTCTAATACATTCATTTTTTTTCCCCCTTTGACTTCACACTGTGGTTGATATACATTCTAATGACCTCTGTTTCAATTTTTAAAGCGATTTTCTGCTGAGTCCTCCCTATTATTAAACCCATTTTTTACCTTTATCACTTCAGATATTTATTTACTTTTTTCCATTCCTGTTAAATTGAAGGATATTTGCTTTACAGAAATTTGTTGTTTTCTGTCAAACTTTAACATGTATCAGCCATAGATATATATATATCCCCTCCCTTTTAAACCTCCCTCCCATCTCCCTTCCCATCTCACCATTCTAGGTTGATACAGAGCTCCTGTTTGAATTTCCTGAACCATACAGCAAATTCCTGTTGGCTATCTATTTTACATATGGTAATGTAAGTTTCCATGTTACTCTTTCCATACATCTCACCCTCTCCTTCCATCTCCCCATGTCCATAAGTCTATTCTCTATTTCTGTTTCTCTACTGCTGCCCTAGAAATATGTTCTCCAGTACCATACTTGTAGATTCTGTATATATGTGTTAGAATAAGATATGTATCTTTCTCTTTCTGACTCCCTTCACTCTGCATAATAAGTTCTAGGTTCATCCACCTCATCAGAACTGACTCAAATACATTCCTTTTTATGGCTGAGTAATATTCCATTGTGTATACGTATTTCCTTTTCCCCACACCCTCTCCACCATTTAGTGTTTGCAGACTTTTTGATGATGGCCATTGTGACTGGTATGAGGTGATGTCTCATTGTAGTTTTCATTTGCATTTCTCTAAAAATGAACGATGTTGAGCATCTTTTCATGTGTTTGTTAGCCATCTGTTGTCTTTTTTGGAGAACTGTATGTTTAGGTCTTTTTCCCAATTTTTGATTGGGTTGTTTGTTTTTCTGCATTGAGTTATATGAGCTGCCTGTATATTTTGGAAATTAATCCTTTGTCAGTTGTTTCATTTACTATTATATTCTCCCATTCTGAGGATTGTCTTTTCACCTTGCTTATAGAGTCCTTTGTTGTGCAAAAGCCTTTAAATTTAATCAGGTCCCACTTGTTTACTTTTGTTTTTATTTCTGTTACTCTAGAAGGTAGGTCATAGAGGAGCTTTATGTAATCCAGTGTTCTGCTTATGTTTTCCTCTAAGAGTTTTATAATCTCTGGTCTTATATTTAGGCCTTTAATCCATTTTGAGTTGATCTTTGTGTATTGTGTTAGGAAGTGTTCTAATTTCATTATTTTATATGTCACTGTCCAGTTTTTCCAGCACCATTTATTGAAGAGGCTATCTTTGCCCAATTGAATATTCTTGCCTCCTTTGTCCAAAAAAAAAAAAAAAGGTACCCATAGGTGCATGGGTTTATTTCTGGGCTTTCTATTTTATTCCATTACCTATATTTCTGTTTTTCTGCCACTCATACTATCTTGATGACTATAGCTTTGTAGGATAATCTGAAGTTAAGAAGATTGATTCCTCCAGCTCCATTCTTGTTTCTCAAAACTGCTTTGGCTATTCAGAGTCTTTTATCTTTCCATATGAATTGTGAAATTTTTTGTCTAGTTCTGTGAAAAATGCCATGGGTAATTTGATAGGGATCACATTGAATCTATAGATTGTGTTTAGTAGTATAGTCATTTTCACAATATTGATTCTTCCTACCCAGGAACATGAAATACCTCTCCATCTGTTTATGTTTTCTTTGAGTTCTTTTATTTGTAATCTTATGTTTTTTTGTGTACAGTTCTTTTGTTTCCTTATGTAAGTTTATTCCTAGATATTTAATTCTTTTTGTTGCAATGGTGAATGGGATTAATTCCTTAATTTTCCTTTCTGAGTTTTCATTGTTAGTATATAGAAATGCAAGTTATTTTTGTATATTGATTTTGTATCCTGCAAGTTTGCTAAATTCACTGATTACCTCTAGTAATTTTCTGATATTATCTTTAGGGTTTACTATGTACAGTATCATGTCATCTGCAAATAGTGAGAATTTTACTTCTTCTTTTCCAATCTGTATTCCTTTTCTTTCTTTTTCTTCTCTGATTGCTGTAGCTAGGACTTCCAGAACTATGTTGAATAACAGTGGTGAACATGTACACCCTTGCTTTGTTCCTGATCTTAGGGGGAATGCTTTCAGTTTTTCACTATTGAGATTAACGTTTGCTGTAGGCTTATCATATGTGGCCTTTACTAAGTTGAGGCACATAACTTCTATGCACTTTTTTTGAAGAGTTTTAATCATAAATGGGTACTGAATATTATCAAAGGCTTTTTCTGCATCTGTTAGATTATCATATGATTTTTATCTTTCAATCTGTTAATATGGTGTATCACATTGATTGATCTGTGTATATGGAAGAATCCTTGCATTCCTGGAAAAAAAAAAAAAACAACTTGATCATGGTGTATGAGCTTTTTGATGCGTTGTTGAAATTTGTTTGCTAAAATCTTTTTGAGAATTTTGGCATCTATGTTCATCAGTGATGTTGCCTTGTAGTTTTCATTTTTTGTGTGTTGTCTTTGTCTGGTTTTGGTATCAAGGTGATGGTGGCCTTTTAGAATGAGTTTGAAAGTGTCCCTTCCTCTCAAGTTCTATGAAAGAGTTTTAGAAGGACAGGTATTGCTGCTGCTGCTGCTGCTAAGTTGCTTCAGTCGTGTCTGACTCTGCGCGACCTCAGAGACAGCAGCCCGCCAGGCTCCGCTGTCCCTGAGATTCTCCAGGCAAGAACACTGGAATGGGTTGCCATTTCCTTCTCCAATGCAGGAAGTGAAAGTGAAGGCACTCAACCTTGTCCGACTCTTAGTGACCCCATGGACTGCAGCCCACCAGGCTCCACTGTCCATGGGATTTTCCAGGCAAGAGTACTGGAGTGGGGTGCCATTGCCTTCTCCGAGGACAGGTATTAGCTCTTCTCTAAATGTTTGATAGAATTCTCCTGTGAAGCCATCTGGTCCTGGGCTTTTGTTTTTTGGGGAAATTTTTGATCACAGCTTCAATTTTGGTGCTTGTAATTGGGTTGTTCATAATTTCTATTTCTTCCTGGTTAAGTCTTGGAAGATTGAACTTTTCTAAGAATCTGTCCATTTCTTCCAGGTTATCCATTTTATGAAGCACTCTTAACTGTGCATTTAGCAAAGCCTTCAGGAATATCTTCCTGTACAGTTTACACTGCAAATTTATCTCAGGGATATTTAAACAAAAGAGGAGACATGGAAGAGAAAATGGAGAGAAATTTAAACACACACAGCTTTCAGATTTCCATGATGAGTCTGTAGCAATTTGTTGTCCCTTAACTTATCTCAGGTAAGAGGAGTGTTGTTACAGAGATCAGAGGACCTCATTCTTTTTATTTATGTTGTATATACATGCACTGCTGTCCATTGTCAGTAGAGTTAAACAGTTGAGGGTGCATCTAAAGAGATTTACTGAAAGCCACCTTTGCTTCCATAGTAGCTCAGATGGTAAAGCTTCTGCCTGAAATGCAGGAGACCTGGGTTCGATCCCTGGGTCAGAAAGATCCTCTGGAGCAGGAAGTGGCAACCTATGCCAGTATTCTTGCCTGGAGAACTTAATGGACAGAGGAGCTTGGTGGGCTACAGTCCATAGGGTTGCAAAGAGTTGGACATGACTGAACAACTAACAGACACACATCCATTTTATTGCTATATAGTTGTTCATAATAGTCTATTATAACCCTTTGTATCTCTACACTGTCTATTGTAACCTCTCCTTCTTCATTTCTAATTTTGTTGGTTTGATTCTTTTCTCTTTTTTTCTTGATGAGTCTGGCTAAAGGTTTGTCAATTTGGGTTATTGTCTCATAGAACCAGCTTTTAGTTTTATTTAGCTTTACTATTGGACTGTGAAGAAGGCTGAGCGCCGAAGAATTGATGCTTTTGAACTGTGGTGTTGGAGAAGACTCTTGAGAGTCCCTTGGACTGCAAGGAGATCCAACCGGTCCATTCTGAAGGAGATCAGCCCTGGGATTTCTTTGGAAGGAATGATGCTAAAGCTGAAACTCCAGTATTTTGGCCACCTCATGTGAAGAGTTGACTCATTGGAGAAGACTCTGATGCTGGGAGGGATTGAGGGCAGGAGGAGAAGGGGACGACAGAGGATGAGATGGCTGGATGGCATCACTGACTCAATGAATGTGAGTCTGAGTGACCTCCGAGAGCTGGTGATGGATAGGGAGGCCTGGCATGCTGCGGTTCATGGGGTCGCAAAGAGTCGGACACGACTGAGCGACTGATCTGATCTGATCTGATTGTTTCTTTCATTTCTTTTTCATTTCTTTCTGCTCTGACATTTATGATTTCTTTCCTTCTACTAATTTTGGAGTATTTTTTGTTTTTATTTTTCCAGTTGTTTTAGGTGTAAAGTTATGTTGTCCATTTAATGTTTTTCTTGTTTCTTGAGATAGTATTGTATTGCTATAAACTTTCCTCTTAGAACTGCTTTTTCTGCATCCCATAGGTTGTGATTTGTTGTGTTTTCATTGTCATTTATTTCTAATTTTTTTTTTATTTCTTCAGTAACCTGTTGGTTATCTAGAAACATGTTGTTTAATCTTCATATGTTTGTGTTTCTTACATTTTTTTCCCTTGTAATTGATATCTAGTCACATAGCATTTTGTTCAGAGAAGAGGCTTGATATGGTTTCAACTTTATTTAACTTCCTGAGGTTTGATTTGTGACCCAAGATGTGATCTATCCTGGAGAATGTTCCATGTGTACCTGAGAAGAAGGTGTATTCTTCTACATTTGGATGGAATGTCCTGAAGATATCAGTGAGATCCATCTCATCTAATGTATCAGTTAAGACTTGCATTTCCTTATTAATTTTGTTTTGATGATCTGTCCATTGGTGTGAGTGGGGTGTTAAAACTCCTACTATTATTGTATTACTGTCAGTTTCTCCTTTTATGCCTGTTGCTGTTTGGCTTATGTATTTAGGTGCTCCTATGTTGGTTCCATAGATATGTACAATTGTCATGTCTTCCTCTTGGATTGATCCCTTGATCATTATGTAGTGTCCTTCCTTATCTTTTGCAATATTTTTTGTTTTAATGTCTATTTTGTCTGATATGAGGATTGATACTTCAGTTTTCTTTTGCTTCCCATTTGCATGGAATATATGTTTCCATCCTCTCACTTTCAGTCTTTTCGTGTCTTTAGGTCTGAAGTGGGTTTCTTGTAGACAGCATATATATGGGTCTTGTTTTTGTATCCATTCAGCCAGTCTGTGTCTTTTGTTTGGAGCATTTAATCCATTTAAATTAATTATTGATATATATGTTACTATTGCCACTTTCTTCATTGTTTGGGGTTGGTTTTGTAGATCTTTTTTCTTCTCTTATATTTCTTGACTATGTAAGTCCCTTTAACATTTTTTGTAAAGCTGGTTTGGTGGTACTGAATTCTCTTTACTTTTGCTTGTCTGAAAAGTTTTTTATTTCTTCATCGGTTTTGAGTGAGATCTTTGCTGTGTACAGTAATCTTGGTTGTAGATTTTTCCCTTTCAGTATGTTAAATATATCCTGCCATTCCCTTCTGGCCTGCAGAGTTTCTGCTGAAAGATCAGCTGTTAAGCCAATGGAGTTTCCTTTGTAGGTTACTTGTTGCTTCTCCCTTGCTGCTTTTAATATTTTTTTCTTTGTTAGTTTGATTAGTATGTGTCTTGGCATATTTCCCTTTGGAAATATCCTGTATGGCACTTTTAGTACCTCTTGAGCTTTACTGACTATTTCCTTTCCATGTTGGGGAAATTTTCAACTATAATCTCTTCATATTTTCTTGTACACGTTCACCTCTTTTTCTTCTGGGACCCCTATAATTCAAATGTTGGTGCTTTTAATATGGTTGCAGAGGTTTCTGAGACTATCCTCAGTTCTTTTCATTCTTTTTACTTTATTCTGCTCTTCAGAAGTTATTTCCACTATTTTATCTTCCAGTTTACTAATTTGTTCATCTGCTTCAGTTATGCTGCTATTGATTTCTTCCACAGTATTTTTAATTTCAGTAATTATGTTGTCTCTGAATGTTTATTCTTTAATTCTTCTAGGTCTTTGTTAATTGATTCTTGCATTTTCTCCATTTGGTTTTCAAGGTTTTTGATCATCTTTACTATCATTATTCTGAATTCATTTTCAGGTAGTTTGCCTATTTCCTCTTCATTTATTTGGACTTCTGTATTTCTAGTTTGTTCCTTCATTTGTGCAGTATTTCTCTGCCTTTTCAATATTTTTTTAAACTTATTGTGTTTGAAGTCTCCTTTTCCCCAGCTTTAATTCTTCCTTCCTTTTGGTTTCTTCCCTCCTAAGGTTGATCCAGTGGTTTGTGTAAATTTCATATAGGATGAGATTTTGTGTTGACTTATTTTGTTTGCTTGTTTTTCC
Organism: Tragelaphus eurycerus; assembly: GCA_935064755.1. Classification (NCBI taxonomy): domain Eukaryota; kingdom Metazoa; phylum Chordata; class Mammalia; order Artiodactyla; family Bovidae; genus Tragelaphus; species Tragelaphus eurycerus. The sequence continues at coordinate 178,245 of CAKXYN010000039.1, forward strand.
TCTGATGGGTAAGGCTGAGAGAGGTGGTAATCCTGTCTGCTGATGACTGGGTTTGTATTATCCTTTTGTTTGTTGTTTAGATGAGGAGTCCTGCACAGGCTGCTACTGATGGTTAGGTGGTACTGGGTCTTGTATTCAAGTGGTTTCCTTTGTGTGAGTTTTCACTGTTTGATACTCCATAGGGTTAGTTCTCTGATAGTCCTGGCTCTTGTAGTCAGTGCTCCAAATCCAAATGCTCAGGGCTTGATCTCTGGTCAGGAACAAAGGTTCCACAGTGGTTTGTTATGGCATTAAGTGAGATTAAAACAAATATACAAAAGCAAGAAACCAAAGATGAACCCCAGACAAATGGCAGTTACAAAATGAAGAAAATAATAATTAAAATAATTATACATATATACACACATATACATATACACCCATAAGCAAAGTCAAAACAGTCCACCAAAAATAAACTACAGTAGATTGACCTGGTGAATAAAGAAAATCAAAAATTGTATTTACCAGTTAAGAACAAAACTAACTAAAGCACAAAGTAGAAAACAAAACTAAAGCAAGATGTTAGGTTGGGAATAAAGCAATGAAAATAAATCTAACACATATATTGAGAGGAAAGGAAAGAAAGAAAAGAAAGAAAGGTTATGAAAAATTAAATAGAGGTAGATGAAGATTTCTATACATTAAAGATTAACTGTAAGGAGAAAATAACAATAGACAAGACAAACAAAGAAATAAATGTAGAAAAAAATTATAGGTTTAAAAAATAAAATTATAAAAAGGGAAAAGAAAGGAAAAAAAATGGAAGAAGGAAGGAAAAAGGTGTTGGGGAGGGGGGTGGGGAGGAAAACTCCATGGAACTGCAAATGCCCCGTGTAGAGGCAGATCTTTATAACCACAATAAGAACTGTGACAACATGCTGCTACTGCTGCTAAATCGCTTCAGTCTTGTCCGACTCTGTGCGACCCCCATAGACGGCAGCCCACCAGGCTCCTCCGTCCCTGGGATTCTCCAGGCAAGAATACTGGAGTGGGTTGCCATTTCCTTCTCCAATGCATGAAAGACAAAAGTGAAAGTGAAGTCGCTCAGTCGTGTCTGACTCTTAGTGACCCCATGGACTGCAGCCTTCCAGGCTCCTCCGTCCATGGGATTTTCCAGGCAAGAGTACTGGGGTGGGGTGCCATTGTTTTCCCCGATTGTTCAGAATAGCTAAGAGGTAAAAACGACCCATGTGTCCAGCTACTGATGAATGGAAAAACAAAATGTAGAATAAACACAAATGAGTATTATTTAGGGATGAAAAGAATAAGGTTATGATACATGCTACAACACAGATGAACCTTGAAGACATTACCCTAAATGAAATAAGACCGATGCAAAAGATAAATACTGTATAAATTCATTTAGATGAAAATCTGGAATTGGCTAATTTTTAGAGATACAAAGTACATACACATATACATATACACCCATAAGCAAAATCAAAACAGCCCAACAAAGATAAAGTAAAATAGATTGGCCTGGCAATCAAGGGAAACCAAAAGTTATAGCTATGAGAACAAAACTAACTAAAGCACAAACTGGAAAACAAAACTAAAGTAAGGTGCTAATTGGGGGATAAAGCAATGAAAATAAAACTAACAAATATTTTAAGATGAAAGAAAAAAAGAAAGAATAGAGATGCAAAGTTAAATAGAGGTAAATGAAGACGATTTATATACATTAAAATTAACTTCAAGAGGAAAAGAACAGTAGGAAAAGCAAACAAAGGAATATATGTAGAAAAAATAGTAATAGGTTTATGCAGTTAAAAATTTAAAAAAGAGAAAAAAGAAAAGCTACACAGAACTGCAAAAGCCCAATATAGAGGCAGAGGTTTATAATAGTAAAAAAATGTGATTGAGAGGAAAAAAAAAAAAAAAAAAAAAAGCTCAAAAGCTTAATTAGATTTCCTAGTGCCAATAACGGAGAAGGCAATGGCAAGCCACTCCAGTACTCTTGCCTAGAAAATCCCATGGATGGAGGAGCCTAGTAGGCTACAGTCTGTGGGGTCGCTACGAGTCGGGACACGATTGAGCGACTTCATTTTCACTTTTCACTTTCATGCATTGGAGAAGGAAATGGCAACCCACTCCAGTGTTCTTGCCTGGAGAATCCCAGGGACGGCGGAGCCTGGTGGGCTGCCATTTATGGGGTCGCACAGAGTCGGACACGACTGAAGCAACTTAGCAGCAGCAGCAGCAGCAGCAGCAGCAGCAGTGCCAATAAAATCGGCAACTACTACGGTGGTAGGAGGAGGCAAAAGAATCTAAAGAATAAGTCAAAAAATAAGAATAATAAATGTTTTTCTTGAGTCACTTCTGTTAGAGTCCTTTCCCTCACTGGGATTCACAGTCCACCTCTACTCCCTAAGATGCCCGCCAACACTGTGCTGATCTCTTGACCTGCTGTAGGGTCAGCTCAGATTCTAATCTGGTCCTACTCCTTTGTGTTCTTACCTCCAATGTCCACAGCTATCAGAACTAGTGCGCTTTCTTTTGTGGGAGTTCTCAATGACATTTTATATATTCCATGGACACAGAGTCTGCCTAGTTAATCATGTGGATTTAATCTGCAGCTTGTATAGCTGGGGAGAAGGTTTGGGGTCTTCTTCTTTAGCCACACTGCCCCTGGTTCAATTGTGGTTTTATTTCTACTTCTGCATGTGGGTCGTTCACTGGTGTTTGCTCCTGAGGTTGCCCTGCAGGACTTGGGTTTGCCCCTATCAAACTTATGCCAGGTTTGGAGGGCCAGATGTGGAGGTGGTGCAGCTGCTTGTGTCACAGGGGTTCCGGCAGCATCAGATACTCAGGGGAGTTGGTGGCTAAGGCAGCAGGAAATATAGTGCTCTAGAAGGGTATGGCAACGAGTATTGGTCAATACGCTCCAGTATTCTTGCCTGGAGAACCACCCCCCCCCCCTCACCTCCCTGACAGAGAAGACTGGCAGGCCACAGTCTACAGGGTCACAGAGGGTTGGACACTACCAAAATGACACTGTGATCATAGATGCAAGACATTTTTGCCTGTGGCAGCTCTGCTCCAATGAGAGTTGAGCGTGAAGGTGATACAGCTGCTTGGCTTGCAGGGACCCTGGCAATGCCAAGTGTGCAGGGACACGGACTGCCTCCACTGTAGGAGTTATGGCCCTATTAGTCTTTTTTTTTGAGTCTCTTGTAGTGGTGATCAGAAGGCCTCTTTGGCCAATCTTTCTCCACAACTCTGCCCATTCAGGCACTTAGAGGGCTCCCTTGCCTGGGGTCCTTCTCTATTGTTCGGTGCATCAGGCACATAGAGGGCTCCCCCCATCCCCCACTCCTCTGCACCCCCCCCCCCACCCCGGCTGGGGTCCTAATCTGTAGTTCAGTGCATCAGGCATTTGATGGGCCAGCCTCTCTATTGTCCAGCTGCTGATGTTAGCATGTGGGGAGAGAGGGGCTATGGTGATGGCTCCACCCCCTACGTGTGACTCAGCAGTATCACCTTGCTTCCATGCCTTCCTTCCATTTCCTCCACAAGCATTTCCCACCACAATCTTCTCCCTCACATCCTCTCAATCTGTCTCTCTGCAGTTAACAGCAGCCCTTGCTCTGAGATGACTCCACAGTCCCTAACTCCAGCTCCCAGCCGCTGTACCTTCCAGGGGACCTGAGTCCCTGACCAGGGTATGCGTGACTGCAGCAAGGACTGTCTGATTCTCATTCCATTTAGGCTGCCACAAGTCAGCTGTTCACTCTTAAGTGTTTCTTTTCTAACTCATACAGTTGCCCCAATGTGGGGATAGGACCCCTGTTTCAGTTCCCCCCACCAGCTGAGGGCAGGTCCAGTCCTACTAACACTCCTGTTTTCCCCCCTAGTTCCTTTGTCCTGCTGAGTTTTGCATGGTTCTATATATTATTTTCCACTGATCAGGTACTCCTGTCTGCTCTCAGCTTGTGTTCTGCATGAACTTCTGGGTCTGAAGGTGTATTACTGATCTATCCATAGAGAGAGATGTAGTCTACATCTATCTACTCCTCTGCCGTCTTGTCAGATATTTATTGATTATTTTTATTTGAGAGACTCTAAGTTCTGCAATCAGTAATCCCTCCATAAACTGAAGCTCTCAATGCAAATTTGATAGTGGTAATAGTATATTCGTGTACATTTTATAAGGATTTCTTATTATAAGCACTCACTAAAAGTCTGCTTAAATTCTCAATTGAAATTTTATAAGCAATATCAATAAAAGCCCATCTATTCTTCCCTATTTATGCTAGTCTTATTTATTCCCAAGGTAGCTGCAAATTTCTGTTACTAAATATAATTCCAGCTTCACTTCTATATGTCAGCCTGCACTGAATCTGTGCAATTACTGGGCTCTTCATTTGCCTCTGACCTTGTCTTGTATCTGGACTATTGTTTCCTAACTTTTGCTTTGCACTCTTCACATTATTTCTCTGGCATTATTCCTGCCATTCCAGGTACTCTCCTCATTCATTTCAAGATCACTTACATAAAACAGATGGAAGTTTCTCTGTTGTCTACACAAGGATGACTACGTTCATGGAAGAAATATTCACAATCAATGTGCCAAGTTGACTTTCTGGCTGCTTTGATATTCTCTACAGTTTTTTCTCCTAAAGCATTCCAGACAGAGCCAAGAAAAACACCTTGCATTTTCTTTCATGAACCTTGATAATAAATTAAGCATTACTGTCTATCAGTATAATAACATTTTATGGATTGAAACATCTTATCCTTCAAAAGTGAGTTGGGGGAATAAAATTTCCTATAATCAGATCAGATCAGATCAGTCTCTCAGTCGTGTCCGACTCTTTGCGACCCCCATGAATCGCAGCACACCAGGCCTCCCTGTCCATCACCAACTCCCGGAGGTCACTCAGACTCACATCCATCGAGTCAGTGATGCCATCCAGCCATCTCATCCTCTGTCGTCCCCTTCTCCTCCTGCCCCCAATCCCTCCCAGCATCAGAGTCTTCTCCAATGAGTCAACTGTTCGCATGAGGTGGCCAAAGTACTGGAGTTTCAGCTTTAGCATCAATCCTTCCAAAGAAATCCCAGGGCTGATCTTCAGAATGGACTGGTTGGATCTCCTTGCAGTCCAAGGGACTCTCAAGAGTCTTCTCCAATACCACAGTTCAAAAGCATCAATTCTTCGGCCCTCAGCCTTCTTCACAGTCCAGCTTCTTAATGATCACTACAATGAAATACATACATGAAGACTATTCTGTATCCCCACCCATTTTCCCCTTCTATTAACATCTTAATGTAGTGTGTCATATTTGTTACAAATAATGAACTTGTATAGATACATTATTAATAACTAGTGCTCATATTTTACTGAGTTTTACTTTACATTTATCAAAAGTCCCTTCTCTGTTTCATGATCTGAAGAAGTGAAAGTGTTAGTCAGTCAGTCTCTCTGGCACTTTATGTAAGTCCTCATGGACTTGATGTAACCCACCAGGATCCTCTGTCCATGAAATTCTCCAGGCAAGAATACTGGAATGGATGGCCATTCCCTTCTCCAGGGGATCTTACCGACCCAGGGATTGAACCTGGGTCTCCTGCATTGCAGGCAGATTCTTTACCACCTGAGCCACCAGGGAAGCCCATTTCATGATCTAATCCATAACATTTAGCCACCCTATCTCCCTAGGCTTTTCTTGACTATGGCAGTTTCTCAGATTTTCCTTGATTTTCATGACCTTGACAGATTTGACTAGTCTTGGTCCTTTGTACAATAATGCCCCTCAGTAGGTATTTTCCAGTTGGTTTCTCATTATTGAGTTGGGATTACTTGTTTTAAGAGAGATATTGCATTTTTTCATTTCTAAAATCTTATTTAAAAAATTTCATTTTCTGGTGAAATTCAGCAACTTGTAGTCCAATTTTTGGTCATGTTAATAAAATCTACTTTAAGTATATGGATGATATCATCATCATCTAGAAAGTTCACCATCTCCTTTGGAAGATTCATAGGCTGAAAGTAGATAAGCCTAATCCAGTCAGACACTGGGCTGACTTGAATTTGACTGCTGTCTTTATAATGTCCAGTTCACCTCTGGTTCATCCTGAATTTGGATGAACCAAATTCCTTAAAAGATCTCAGTTGGAATCCTGGAGTGATTATAAACACTCACCTCTTTGACAATTTCTGAACTACTTTTTTCCTCTTTGCTTTGCAAGACTGTGGGAACAGTTAGCTCTGCCCTCCAGCAGCTTTCTGTCTAATTTCTTATTGCCCTACTCTTTGAAATTCAAATACTCAATATGTACCTCAGGGGAAATTGGCAGAGTTTGGGAGTCAGTTCCCTGTCCTTCCAATCTCAATGGCTCCTCCTAATTGGCTCCCTCCAATTCTTGGCTGCTTTGGCATCCCTAAACTCCACTTTTGCCCCAACCCTGTGATATTGCCAAAAACTGTGCTGGTTTATCTCCTATTAGCAGAGCCATCATTCTTGATGTTGGCTAGGATTTGTGCCCAGAATATGCAAATGCCCCCAAGATAGAATCAGCTACAAATTTCCCTCTTTGGGGTATCCTGGCGCCTAGAGTCTTGTTTACTTCAGCAGTTTTCTAATATCTTAAAAACTGTATTTTTGTCATTTAACCCATTTTCCCCCTTTTTTCTAGTTATTATGGTAAGGAGTACTGTACTGCTGCAAGAAATATAAGTTCAGGATTTCTACCTTCTTTATTTTATATAAATAAAACACACTTTTTAATTTTTAAAATAATAAATGTGAATTTAGTAACATAACAATGGAAACAAATACTTTCAATTTGAGTTTAAAAACAGGAAGAAAAAGTCTATAAATTCCTGAGCCCTTTTCACCTGAAATAAATCACACTCCAAATAAATAACACAAATAAATTGAAAAAACTGATGATGAATAAAGGCATACAAGAAAATGAATTATAGGAATATGATTTTAAGAAGAAATAGACATCAATATAAAATTTCATTTAGGTAAAAGGAAGGGCGTTTTAACTCGATAAATTTATTCTTCAACATTGATTGAGAGACCCTAAATGGTGAAATAAGAGAATTTAAAATAAATACTAAAACCTAAGTAGAAAAGAGTTTAAACTATTAATATTTACATTGTATAGCCCTTTATTCAACTAAATTCAAGATATTTTCCTGGAAAATTTATAACACTAGGAAAGCATCTGTAATTACACACATTGATTATATGTGTATAGGGTAAGTAAGGAAATTATAGAGGTAGATAAATAGCAAATTTCACTTTTAAACCCACACATGTGTAAATTTTTTTTTGTGACAGACATGGATCTGCATGCTAGTTGTTACTAAAATTTAAAAAGTCATAGCTTTTTTTATTTATTTGTTACTTTGATTACAGTCATGAAAGCATTTAATGCTGAAAGCTCAGCTTTTCTGGACACCATGCCAAATCAAATCTCAGAGACAGAGTTTTAAATAAAGTAGAACAGCATACTTTTATGGTTTTTCCAAATAAAGGTGGACACAGTGGGCTCATGCCCTCAAAACGACATGTCCAAACTTGGGGAAGATAGTAAGAAGTTTTATGTTAATTGTCCAAAGAGGAAGTGATCGGCTCCTTGACATTCTTCTGATGGATGATGATGGATGGATTGACGAGAGCTAAGCAGGAGCCAGCATCAACTAGTTCACATCCAAGTTTGGGGTCCCCATGCTTGTATGCAGCATACCTTTCAGTTCACTTCAGTTCAGCCACTCTGTCATGTCTGAAACTTTGTGACCGATGGACTGCAGCATGCCAGGCTTCTCTGTCCATCACTAAAGCCCAAAGTTTGTGCAAACCATGTCCATAGAGTCAGTAATGCCATCCAACCATCTCATCCTCCATCGTCCCCTAATCCTGCTGCCTTCAGTCTTTCCAAGCATCAGGGGCTTTTCCAAGGAGTCAGGTCTTCACTTCAGGTGGCCAAAGTATTGGAGGTGCAGCATCAGCATCAGATCAGATCAGTCGCTCAGTCGTGTCCGACTCTTTGCGACCCCATGAACTGCAGCACGCCAGGCCTCCCTGTCCATCACCAGCTCCCGGAGGTCACTCAGACTTGCATCCATCGAGTCAGTGATGCCATCCAGCCATCTCACCCTCTGTCGTCCCCTTCTCCTCCTGCCCCCAATCCCTCCCAGCATCAGAGTCTTCTCCAATGAGTCAACTCTTTGCATGAGGTGGCCAAAGTACTGGAGTTTCAGCTTTAGCATCATTCCTTCCAAACAAATTCCAGGGCTGATCTCCTTCAGAATGGACTGGTTGGATCTTCTTGCAGTCCAAGGGACTCTCAAGAGTCTTCTCCAACACCACAGTTCAAAAGCATCAATTCTTCGGCGCTCAGCCTTCTTCACAATAAACTGTGGAAAATTCTGAAGGAGATGGGAATACCAGACCACCTGATCTGCCTCTTGAGAAATCTGTATGCAGGTCAGGAAGCAACAGTTAGAACTGGACATGAAACAACAGACTGGTTCCAAATAGGAAAAGGAGTACATCAAGGCTGTATATTGTCACCATGTTTATTTAACTTATATGCAGAGTACATCATGAGAAATGCTGGACTGGAAGAAACACAAGTTGGAATCAAGATTGCTGGGAGAAATATCAATAACCTCAGATATGCAGATGACACCACCCTTATGGCAGAAAGTGAAGAGGGGCTAAAAAGCCTCTTGATGAGAGTGAAAGTGGAGAGTGAAAAGGTTGGCTTAAAGCTCAACATTCAGCATCAGACCTTCCAGTAAATACTCAGGACTGCTTTTCTTTAGGATTGACTGGTTGGATCTCCTTACAGTCCAAAGTAGTATCAAGGATCTTCCCTGAAACCACAGTTCAAAAGCATCTATTCTCAGCACTCAACTTCCTTTATAGCCCAATTCTTATATCCATACATGACTACTGGAAAAACCATAGCTTTCAAGATGGATCTTTGTTGGTAAAGTAATGTCTCTGCTTTCTAATATGCTGTCTAGGTTGGTCACAGCTGTTCTTCTAAGGAGTAAGCATCTTTTAATACCATGGCTGCAGTCATAATCTGCAGTGATTTTGAAGCTCAAGAAAATAAAGTCTTTCACTGTTTCCCCATTGTTTCCCCACCTATTTTCCATGAAATGATGGGGACAGTCACCATGATCTGAATATTAAATTTTGGGCCAACATTTTCACTCTCCTCTTTCACTTTCATCAAGAGGCTCTTTAGTTCTTCTTCACTTTCTGCCATAAGGGTGGTGTCATCTGCATATCTGAGGTTATTGATATTTCTCACAGCAATCTTGATTCCATCTTGTGCTTCATCCATCCCGGCATTTCGCATGATGTTCTCTGCATACAAGTTAAATAAGCAGAGTGACAATATGCAGCCCTGACATACTCCTTTCCCAATTTGGAACCAGTCTGTTGTTCCATGTCCAGTTCTAACTGTTGCTTCTTGACCTGCATACAGATTTCTTAGGAGGTAGGTAAGGTGGCCTGGTATTCACATCTCTAAGAATTTTCCACAGTTTACCGTAATCCACACAGTCAAAGGTTTGGCATAATAAATAAAGCAGAAGTAAATGTTTTATGGAACTCTCTTACTTTTACCCCGATCCAATAGATGTTGAAAAATTTGACTCTGCCTTTTCTAAATCTGGCTTGAAGATCTGGAAGGTCATGGTTCATGTACTGTTGAAACCTGGCTCAGAGAATTTTGAGTATTATTTTGCTGGTATGTGATATGAGTGCAATTGTGCAGTGTGTGAACTTTCTTTGGCATTGCCTTTCTTGGAATTGGGATGAAAACACCTTTTCCAGTCCTGTGGCCACTGCTGAGTTTTCCAAATTTGATGACATATTGAATGCAGCACTTTCACAGCATCATCTTTTAGGATTTGAAGTAGCTCAACTGGAATTCCATCACCTCCACTGGTTTTGTTCATAGTGATGCTTCCTAAGGCCCATCCTGGAATTGACTTCACATTCCAGGATCTTTGGCTCTAGGTGAGTGATCACACCATCATCGTTATCTGGGTTATGAATATCATTTTTGTTCTTCTGTGTATTCTTGCCACCTCTTCTTAATATGTTCTGCTTCTGTTAGGTCCATACTATTTCTGTCCTTTATTGTGCCCATCTTTGCATAAAATATTCCACTGGTATCACTAAATTTTCTTGAAGTTATCTCTAGTCTTTCCCATTCTATTGTTTTCCTCTATTTCTTTGCGTTGATCACTGAGGAAGTCTTTCTTATCGATCTGTGCTATTATTTTGAACTCTGCATTCAAATGGATATATCTTTCCTTTTCTTTTAGCTTCTCTTCTTTTCTCAGGCAATGCCAAAGAATGCTCAAAGTACTGCACAACTGCACTCATCTCATACACTAGTAAAGTAATGCTCAAAATTCTCCAAGCTAGGCTTTAGCAATACGTGAACCGTGAACTTCTAGATGTTCAAGCTGGTTTTAGAAAAGTCAGAGGAACCAGAGATCAAATTGCCAACATCTGCTGGATCATTGAAAAAGCAAGAGAGTTCCAAAAAAATATCTATTTCTGCTTTATTGACTACGCCAAAGCCTTTGACTGTGTGGATCACAATAAACTGTGGAAAATTCTGAAAGACATGGGAATACCAGACCACCTGACCTGCCTCTTAAGAAACCTGTATACAGGTCAGGAAGCAACAGTTAGAATTGGAAATGGAATAGCAGACTGGTTCCAAATAGGAAAAGGAGTATGTCAAGGCTGTATATTGTCACCCTGCTTATTTAACTCAGAGAAGGAAATGGCAACCCACTCCAGTGTTCTTGCCTGGAGAATCCCAGGGATGGGGAAGCCTGGTGGGCTTCCGTCTATGGGGTCGTACAGAGTTGGACACGACTGAAGTGACTTAGCAGCAGCAGCTTATTTAACTGACATGCAGTGTACATCATTAGAAATACTAGGCTGGAAGAAGCACAAACTGGAATCAAGATTGTGGGGAGAAATGTCAATAATCTCAGATATGCAGATGACACCACCTTTATGGCAGAAAGTGAAAAAGAACTAAAATGCCTCTTGATAAAAGTGAAAGAGGAGAGTGAAAAAGTTGGTTTGAAGCTCAACATTCAGAAAACTAAGATCATGGCATCTGGTCCCATCACTTCATGGGAAATAGATGGGAAAACAGTGGAAACAGTGGTTGACTTTACTTTTGGGGACTCCAAAAACACTGCAGATGGTAATTGCACCCATGAAATTAAAAGATGCTTACACCTTGGAAGGAAAGTTATGACCATCCTAGACAGTATATTAAAAAGAAGAGAACATTACTTTGCCAACAAAGGTCCATCTAGTCAAGGCTATAGTTTTCCCAGTGGTCATATATGGATGTGAGAGTTGGACTATAAAGAAAGCTGAGCCCCGAAGAATTGATGCTTTTGAACTGTGGTGTTGGAGAAGACTCTTTAGAGTTCCTAGGACTGCAAGGAGATCCAACCAATCCATCCTAAAGAAGATCAGTCCAGGTGTTCATTGGAAGGACAGATGTTGAAGCTGAAACTCCAATACTTTGTCTACCTGATTCGAAGAGTGACTCATTCAAAAGCAATCCCACTGCTGGGCATTTACACTGAGAAATCCAGAATTGAAAGAGACACGTGTACCCCAATGTTCATAGCAACACTGTTTGCAATAGCCAGAATGTGGAAGCAACCTAGATGTCCATCCACAGATGAATGGATAAGCAAGCTGTGGTACATATACACAATGGAGTATTACTCAGCCATTAAAAAGAATACATTTGAATCAGTTCTAAGGAGGTGGATGGAACTGGAGCCTATTATACAGAGTGAAGTAAGCCAGAAACAAAAACACAAATACAGTATACTAACGCATATATATGGAATTCAGAAAGATGGTAAAAATAACCCTATTTACAAGACAGCAAAAGAGACACTGATGTATAGACCAGACTTTTGGTCTCTGGGACCGGGAGAGGGTGGAATGATTGGGGAGAATAGCAATGAAATACGTATAATATTATATCTGAAATGTATTAATTGTTCAAACTAATCACTGTCATGTTACAATTTGTTCATATTAGATGTTTGTAATGTTTCTGATAATCAATAAAAGAGATTCTTGATAAAAAAAAAAAAAAAAAGACCCTGATGTTGGGAAAGATTGAAGGCAGGAGGAAAAGGGGATGACAGACGATGAGGTGGTTGGATAGCATCACTGACTCAATGAACATAAGTTTAGGTAAACTCCAGGAGTTGATGGTGGACAGGGAGGCCTGGCGTGCTGCAGTTCATGGGGTCACAAAGAGTCGAACATGACTGAGCAACTGAACTGAACTGAACTTTTCTCAGTATTTGTAAGGCCTCATTAGACAAGCATTTTGCCTTTTTATATTTCTTTTTCTTGGGGATGATCTTGTTCACTGCCTCCTGTGCCTCCATCCACAGTTCTTCAGGCACTCTGTCTATCAGATCTAATTTGTCAGTTCCACTGTATAATCATAAGGCATTTGATTTAGGTCGCACCTGAATGGTCTAGTGGTTTTTACCTACTTTCTTCAATTTAAGTTTGAATCAGGCAATAAGTTGTTCATGATCTCAGCCACAGTCCGCTCCTAGTCCTATTTTTTGCTGGCTGTATAGAGCCTCCATTGTTCTTGCCTGGAGAATCCCAGGGACGGGGAAGCCTGGTGGGCTGCCGTCTATGGGGTCACACAGAGTCGGACACGACTGAAGTGACTTAGCATAGCATAGCATAGCATATAGAGCCTCTACATATTTGCTACAAAGAATATAATTAGTCTGGTTTCGGTACTGATCATCTGTTGATGTCCATGTGTAGAGTCTTCTCTTATGTTGTTGGATGTGGATGTTTGCTATGATCAGTGTATTCTCTTGGCAAAACTCTGTTAGCCTTTGCCCTGCTTCATTTTGTACTCCAAGGCCAAATTTACCTGTTACTCCAGGTATCTCTTGACTTCCTACTTTTGCATTCCAGTCCCCTATAATGAAAAGGATATCTTTTTGGGTGTTAGTTCTAGAAGGTCTTGTAGGTCTTCATGGAACCATTCAACTTCAACTTCAACTATTCACCTTCTCCAGTGGACAATTGGAGAAGGCAATGGCAAACCACTTGAGCATACCATTGTTACCTTCTAATTTCTCCCACCTGGAGGGTGTTTCACCATCTGTAAAATAGCTCAAATATATTGTTGTGCCTTTCCTTTGAAGGGGAAACAGGACCTTAGCCCAAGGCTGCACTTGACTGTTTCTCCCAGTTTTTATATCCCCTCCCTTCCCTAATTAGCAACTGTTTGAATATGCCCATTGGAAACCAGGGAAGGTCCTGAAGGCTGAATGAATGCTATTTCCTATAAGGGATAAAAAGGCCTTGGGCTCTGAAGCCCCATGGCCCTCCACAATTAGTTTCATTTTTTCAAGTCTATTAGTAAATTATATTTCTTGTCATTTATTTTTAACATCTTTCTAATTCTTATTTTAACTTATCTTTATTAATATTTCTTTTGATTTAATTATTTCCAGATTTGCTTCTTCCAAAGGAACATTTCATGCAAAGATGGGCTCGATAAAGGACAGAAATGGTATGGACCTAAAAGAAGCAGAAGATATTAAGAAGAGGTGGCAAGAATACACAGAAGAACTGTACAAAAAAGAGCTTCACGACCCAGATAATCATGATGGTGTGATAACTCACCTATAGAGCCAGACATACTGGAATGTGAGGTCAAGTGGGCCTTAGAAAGCATTACTACGAACAAAGCTAGTGGAGGTGATGGAATTCCAGTGGAGCTATTCCAAATCCTGAAAGATGATGCTGTGAAAGTGCTGCACTCAATATGCCAGCAAATTTGGAAAACTCAGCAGTGGCCACAAGATTGGAAAAGGTCAGTTTTCATCCCAATCCCAAAGAAAGGCAATGCCAAGGAATGCTCAAACTACCGCACAATTGCACTCATCTCACACGCTAGTAAAGTAATGCTCAAAATTCTCCAAGCCAGGCTTCAGCAATATGTGAACCGTGAACTTCCTGATGTTCAAGCTGGTTTTAGAAAAGGCAGAGGAACCAGAGATCAAATTGCCAACATCTGCTGGATCATGGAAAAAGCAAGAGAGTTCTAGAAAAACATCTATTTCTGCTTTATTGACTATGCCAAAGCCTTTGACTGTGTAGATCACAATAAACTGTGGAAAATTCTGAAAGAGATGGGAATACCAGCCCACCTGATCTGCCTCTTGAGAAATCTGTATGCAGGTCAGGAAGCAACAATTAGAACTGGTCATGGAACAACAGACTGGTTCCAAATAGGAAAAGGAATACATCAAGGCTGTATATTGTCACCCTGCTTATTTAACTGCTATGCAGAGTACATCATGAGAAACTCTGGACTGGAAGAAACACAAGCTGGAATCAAGATTGCTGGGAGAAATATCAATAGCCTCAGATATGCAGATGACACCACCTTTATGGCAGAAAGGGAAGAGGAACTCAAAAGCCTCTTGATGAAAGTGAAAGTGGAGAGTGAAAAGGTTGGCTTAAAGCTCAACATTCAGAAAACGAAGATCATGGCATCTGGTCCCATCACTACATGGGAAATAGATGGAGAAACAGTGGAAACAGTGTCAGACTTTATTTTGGGGGGCTCCAAAGTCACTGCAGATGGTGACTGCAGCCATGAAATTAAAAGACGCTTACTCCTTGGAAGGAAAGTTATGACCAACCTAGATCACATATTCAAAAGCAGAGACATTACTTTACCAACAAAGGTTTGCCTAGTCAAGGCTATGGTCTTTCCTGTGGTCATGTATGGATGTGAGAGCTGGACTGTGAAGAAGGCTGAGTGCCAAAGAATTGATGCTTTTTGGAGAAGACTCTTGAGAGTCCCTTGGACTGTAAGAAGATCCAACCAGTCCATTCTGAAGGAGATGAGCCCTAGGATTTCTTTGGAAGGAATGATGCTAAAGCTGAAACTCCAATATTTTGCCCACTCATGCGAAGAGTTGACTCACTGGAGAAGACTCTGATGCTGGGAGGGATTGGGGGCAGGAGGAGAAGGGGGACGACAGAGGATGAGATGGCTGGATGGCATCACTGACTCGATGGATGTGAGTCTGAGTGACCTCCGGGAGTTGGTGATGGACAGGGAGGCCTGGCGTGCTGCGATTCATGGGGTCGCAAAGAGTCGGACACGACTGAGTGACTGATCTGATCTGATCTAATCTGATTGCTTCTTCCTGCTGAAAAACAGAATATCATTTAAGCAGTTTTATTTGTGAACATTTTACTTGCAGCATTCATTTTTCACCTTTTAATGCAATTTTGAAGCACTGTCTTTGGAGTTATCTTTGGTTTTGAAGTTTTGTTCTGTAATTTAATAGTTAAAGGTGTTATAAGTCATTCCACTTAATTTCACTTGATCTCAATTTCCTGACAGTAGCACAAGAATCAGTTAAACCATGTATCTAGAGTGTATCAACTGGAATCTGATATAAGAATACATTAAAATTAGTTTTTATGTTCACTTTTCCTTGCTAACAAGGTTGTAGATTTCATAATGTATGAATAAACACAGTGTAAAATTATTTTATACTTCTGTCTAATAAAGCTATAAATGATGAGACTAGATACTGTCTTTCATTCATTATTTTGTGATGAATGAAAAGACTTCATTTCTTTTGAGTGACTTGGAAATGATAGGCACTTAACATGTATTTGCTGAATTCAACTAGGAGCCTGACATAACTTAAATGAGTAGATCAGCACTGTTTTGAAAAAATATGTTCAGTCATTGAAGTGTAGATACATAAATGTTTTGTTTAGAATTGTATGACTTATGAGTTTATAGACAGCCATCACTCTTGAAATATTCATTGGAAAAGACTCCTTTAGAAGATATATTCCCTGTTCATTCACTAGCATCACCACTTTAGTCTATAAAAGGAAACTTTCAAACTTCAATAGTAGTAGACTCTTACAGACTTAGAGAATGAAATTATGGTTGCCAAGGGGAAGGAGGAGGGAAGTTGTGCTGCGATTCATGGGGTAGCAAAGAGTCAGACACGACTGAGCAACTGAACTGAACTGAACTCAGTGTACACAATGCTATATTTAAAGTGTATAACCAACAAGAGACTACTGTATAGCATGAAACTTTGTTCAATTTTATGTGGCAGCCTGGATGGTAGGGGTGTTTGGGGGAGAAAGGCTGCATTTACATGTATGGCTGAGTCCCTTTTCTGTTCACCTGAAACTATTGCCAGACAGTTCAGTTCAGTTCAGTCACTCAGTCGTGTCCAACTCTTTGTGACCCCATGAATCGTAGCATGTCAGGTCTCCCTGTCTATCACCAGCTCCTGGAGTTCACCCAGACTCACATCCATCAAGTCAGTGATGTCATTGAGCCATCCCATCCTCTGTCGTCCCCTTCTCCTCCTGCCCCCAATCCCTCCCAGCTACATGCCAAATCAAAATAAAATGCTTTTTTTTTTAAGATTAGTAGTCTCTTTCAACTAAAAAATAAGTAAGTAAATTAACTGGTCTCCTACCTGATAATCCTTTTTGTGAGTCCCTTGTTGTTGTTCGTCACTAAGTTGTGTCTAATTATCTGCAGCCCCATGAAGTGTAGCATGTCAATCTTCCCTGTCCTTCACTATCTACTGGAGTTTGTTTAAACCCATGTCCACTGAGTCAATGGTGCCATCCAACCATCTAATCCTCTGTCACCCCCTTCTTCTCTTGCCCTCAATCTTTCCTAGCATCAGGGTCTTTCCCAATGAGTCCTTTGATAGTATAAGCCAAATGATAAGATTTCCTAGCAAAGCATTGCTTTCCCAGTTTTTATTTTTTTAATTATATCTCTCTTCAGAATGTCATCAGAGTACTGCTAATAGGTAATTGCCTTCATCTTTCACCTATAAAACAATTTTTGTTTTTGTAATTTGAAATATTTGAGTAGGCATAAAGAATCCACCTACAATGCTGGAGACCCAGGTTCAGTCCCTGGGTCAGGAAGAACCTCCCTACCCACTCCAACCCTCCCACCCTCCACAAAGGAGGGAATGGGTACCCACTCCAGTATTCTTTCCTGAAGAATTCCATGGAGAGAAGAGTCTGGCAGCTATAGTACATGGGGTTGCGAAGAGTTGGACATGACTGAGTGACTTAACACACCAATGTTAAAAGGTGTGTGGACACCTGCAGTTAAATGAAGGAGAAAGAATTAAGTGAGAATAATCCAAAATAAAATAGGGGAACACATTGAATTACTGAGTTTTTCTTAAAATTTCCCCATACAATATGTTCCAAACAATATGAAAATGTGTATGTATTTTTTTGTAACCACTTTCCATTTTTGCATATGTATATATAAAAAAACAACAGAATAAAGTTTTTGACAGACATCCTTACATAGGGAGAACTGTGAATTCCCTCTACTAATTGTGGAAGTCACAAAACGTGTCTACTGTTGTAAAGTGTCCTACATATAGTTGATATTTCTGAATATAAGTTTAGACTTCAGAAATTATATGTAGAGAATACTGAGGATATTTTAGCTTATCAGCAATTATTAACAACTAATGGACTATGTTGTGGGAAACACAGGTTCACTCTCTAGGTCAGGAAGATTCCCTGGAGGAGGGCATGGCAATCCACTCCAGTATTCTTGCCTGGAGAATCCCATGGACAGAGGCCCATTGGGTCACACAGAGTCAGACACGATTTAAGCAAATTTGCACATACACAATGAACTATTTACATTTACTAAGCGATTCAGTTCAGTTCAGTCACTCAGTTATGTCTGACTCTTTGCTTAGATAGGTTAAAAGATAAATAAATAAAAATATAGATGAGATAGATGATAATGATGCTAAACAGAAATAGATACAGAGATCAATAGATAAACATACATGAACATGCCCCTTTCCCCCAAATGATTGCTAAACTTTAATTGTTTTGAACAAGCATGAATATATTAGCACCTCCACAGCACTTCATAGTACTTCATTATTATTATTTATACTTTGAAAAGCTGATATACTATCATTTTTCTAATTAATGGTTAACTCTGGTATGAAAGCAAATTGATGACATTTAAGTTTCTAATTCATTATTTTAAACCTTTATTTAGTGTAGTGACAAAAGTGAAGAAAACTTTAGCTGAAACTAAATCAACATTTATTTTTTCAGTGTGTAAATCACTGATAAATGTAACTCTTTGATATTCTCCTAACTTGATTCAATGCTATTGTAGGTATTTATTTACACTCTGGAACACAGTATTTTCTCTTCCTCCACATGACTGACCTTCAATACTCTATAAGTTCTACATTTATTTTACCTAAAATGCACTCAGCAGTTATCTCTGATGAGTGAAACTGATTCCATTCCGCAGGGTTATTAGTAATAAATGATGGGATAAGGTAGACGTCCTACCAAGAGAAGAAAAACAAAATAAAACAAAATCAAAACAAACAAAGGAAGGGAGAGAGACAGGAAGAGGCAGAGGAGGGAGTAGGAAAGGAGGCAGGGACAGTGAAAGGAAGGAAGAAGGAAGCAAGAAGGAAACAAAGAAAAAGAAAGAGAAGAAAAGAAAAAAGCTTATTTTGGGGGCCTCCAAAATCACTGCAGATGGTGATTGCAGCCATGAAATTAAAAGACACTCCTTGGAAAGAAAGTTATGACCAACCTGCACAGCATATTAAAAAGCAGAGACATTATATTGTCAACAAAGGTCCATCTAGTCAAGGTTATGGCATGGATGTGAGAGTTGGAATACAAAGAAAGCTGATTGCAGAAGAATTGACGCTTTTGAACTGTGGTGTTGGAGAAGACTCTTGAGAGTCCCTTGGACTGAAAAGAAATCCAATCAGTCCATCCTAAAGGAAATCAGTGCTGGGTGTTCATTGGAAGGACTGATGTTGAAGTTGAGACTCCAATATTTTGGCCACCTGATGTGAAGAGCTGACTCATTTGAAAAGACACTGATGTTGAGAAAGATTGAAGGCAGGAGAAGGGGATGACAGAGGATGGGATGGTTAGATGGCATCACCAACTCAATGGACATGAGTTTTGGTAAACTCTGAAAGTTGATGATGGACAGGGAGGCCTGGCGTGCTGCAGTTCATGGGGTTGCAAAGAGTCAGACACGACTGAGAACTGAACTGAACTGAACTGTATGAGTTCTGAATTGATTCCATTAGCAATGGTCATGATTCCTTGGTAAAAGAGGATAAATGATTATTATAAAATAGTCTATTAAAATGCCAGGAAATTTCTCAGTAGTTTAAGTACTCTTAAAATTTTAAATGCTGTACTAGCTAACAGAGCTGTAGTAGATTGAATTAAGCTCATTATTGATTCCCCAAGACTTTGTTGGTGTGTTGCCATTTAAACACATTATCAGATACTTAAAGAGTAATTTATAATGCTTTGAAGAACATTTACTTCATTTAAAATAACTACTAACATCATTCAAATGAGAGAAGGTGTCAGGACTTAATAAATGAAAACGCTGGATGCAGACATAATGTCCATTAGAACAGAAGCCAAACAGATTTTTATAATGTCTTGAATAAAATATTTCAAATATAAAACACTTTTAATAATTGAACTGCATTCTAAAGTATAATTATGAAGTTGATTAAATAATTATGGTTAAGAACATCCATGACGTTATGGATATATACTAGAGACAGTCTTGGAACTGTAAGATTTCAACTCATCTGTAACTCTAAAATGACTTTCTGTTTGAGAAGACATTTTAATTTGTTTACTGAAATTTTTATGTGAATACTAATACTGTATGTAAATTTCCAGTTTCATATAAAAATGGATCACTAGCTATCTTTTCTGTTTGATATTTTATATAATGCAATGTCTAGCCAGAATATCAATGTAAATTTTTAAAGAGGAGAAATATTTAAGTTAATATGCATAGTAATATATTACACATTCTGAGCACTAATGTGCAGTGTTGACAAAACTCCCTCAACTCTCTAAGAGGTTAAATTTATATTATGCAAATTAAATAAAAGTGGGTAAAATTTATTTAGAAATTCTTAGTCTATGTTCACACTTCATTGGCCAAGTAGTCTGACTTGATAACTGACATGCTCCCTTATTCAGTCTAAACATGTTACCATCTAGTTTCATCTCTCAGTTCTCAGTAAATTTTAATTTTCATTTTGACTCTTCTTTTACTTGCTTTGTGGCATGATTATAAGCTGGTCAACTATTGTAGATGCTCCACGTGTGTATTAGAAAAAAATTTCTTGCTGTTTCGTCACTAAGTTGTGTCCAACTCTTCTGCAAAGAATCTAGTATTTAAAGGTAGAAGTGAATTCTAACAGTTAAACATCACATTAGTGTTTTACCATTTATTTCCTGAACTAGGTGTTTTTAACATATGATTAAACCACAATTCAATTAAAATAGATACTTTTCTTGGGGTCAAAGCCAATTCTTATAGATTCCATCAACAGAATGTTTTATTATATCAGAGGAGCATAATGAAAAATTACTAACTTATTTAGGTTAACAATCAGACTTGCAGAAATGATTTCTAAGTTTCCATAGTAGACTAATGAAAACATATTTATCTGTATTCAACTGAAAGTCAAACATATTTTCTAATCACTACAACATTCAAATTTTAAGATTATTAGAATGAAAATACATATCACAGCCTCCTATATGCTAATTACTTTATTTATGCAAATTATATTTTAGTTATAGAAAATATTCCAAATATATTTAGTAAAGCATAGTATAAATGGAAAGAGCTCCATTTATACAAATATTTATTGAAAGACAAATTGTGATCCTTTAAAATAGTACAAATGAAACATTGTAAGTTACCGGGAGCCAGTGTGAGGAACTCCAGCCATGGCAAAGGTCATGAGGAAGGAGGCTCGACATACGCAAATGCACGATCAAGCCTCGGGAGTCCCCCTGGAAATTCTCGAGCATCTACCCTCAAAACCAGAGTCTGCCTACTTTACTACATTGTGCTCTCACCTACACCTCTGACTTTATGGGGAGCTGTCCCCCATCACCTCTTTTGGAGAAGGAATTAACTTAGAGCTCCAGTTAATAATAATTCCTGGGTGAGATACGAGTGTTTCAACCTACAAACTCCTCTGAAGGTTCTCTAGCCTGCCTGACATGCTTGTCCGGCCACAAGTGATTGTTCACAGCCTTCCAACCATGAGAGGCACGAGATGCTTTAAACCTTCTAAAAGCAGATTCTTTAGAGAAGTTAGAAGACTATTAGTATAGGATAGTGGGCTGATTAGAAATTGTATTGGTGAAGGGTTTTTCATTTGTTGAGCCAATGTTTGCTGCTAAGTCTCTACATCCCCTGCACTTATACACATTATTGAATATATAGAAGAAATAAGTATTCACGTTAGACCTTAGGCTAAGCAAATTCTTTCCTTAATTAAAACCCACTAGACCTTCACCCAGATGTTCAAGCTGGTTTTAGAAAAGGCAGAGGAACCAGAGATCAAATTGCCAACATCCGCTGGATCATGGAAAAAGCAAGAGAGTTCCAGAAAAACATCTATTTCTGCTTGATTGACTATGCCAAAGCCTTTGACTGTGTGGATCACAGTAAACTGTGGAAAATTCTAAAAGAGATGGGAATACCAGACCACCTGATCCACTTCTTGAGAAATTTGTATGCAGGTCAGGAAGCAACAGTTAGAACTGGACATGGAACAACAGACTGGTTCCAAATAGGAAAAGGAGTTCGTCAAGGCTGTATATTGTCACTCTGTTTATTTAACTTACATGCAGAATACATCATGAGAAACGCTGGACTGGAAGAAACACAAGCTGGAATCAAGATTGCTGGGAGAAATATCAATAACCTCAGATATGCAAATAACACCACCCTTATGGCAGAAAGTGAAGATCAACTAAAGGGCCTCTTGATGACAGTGAAAGTGGAGAGTGAAAGGGTTGGCTTAAAGCTCAACATTCAGAAAACAAAGATCATGGCATCTGGTCCCATCACTACATGGGAAATAGAGAGGGAAACAGTGGAAACAGTGTCAGACTTTCTTTTGGGGGCTTCAAAATCACTGCAGATGGTGACTGCAGCCATGAAATTAAAAGACGCTTACTCCTTGGAAGGAAAGTTATGACCAACCTAGATAGCATATTCAAAAGCAGAGACATTACTTTGCCAACAAAGGTTCATCTAGTCAAGGCTATGGTTTTTCCTGTGGTCATGTATGGATGTGAGAGTTGGACTGTGAAGAAGGCTGAGCGCCAAAGAATTGATGCTTTTGAACTGTGGTGTTGGAGAAGACTCTTGAGAGTCCCTTGGACTGCAAGGAGATCCAACCAGTCCATTCTGAAGGAGATCAGCCCTGGGATTTCTTTGGAAGGAATGATGCTAAAGCTGAAACTCCAGTACTTTGGCCACCTCATGCGAAGAGTTGACTCATTGGAGAAGACTCTGATGCTGGGAGGGACTCGGGGCAAGAGGAGAACGGGAAGACAGAGGATGAGATGGCTGGATGGCATACTGACTCGATGGACATGAGTCTCAATGAACTCCGGGAGTGGGTGATGGACAGGGAAGCCTGGCGTGCTGCAATTCATGGGGTCCCAAAGAGTCGGACACGACTGAGCAACTGATCTGATCTGAGCTGGTCTGACACCCTCACCCTATAGGAATGTAACTTTATCTGGTACCTTCGGAAGGTGGCGCCTGTTTTAAGAATAATCACTCCTGGAAAAATAAGTGTTCTGGTTGACTGACCGCTGTCACAAGGAGAGGGTCATAAATTGTTAGCAGGCCCCCTGGCCAGAAGATGATTTAACACCCTTAAGACCTGTATACATTTGTATAAAGGACCTGACTTTAATAAAAGTCAGGACTGCTGACCCCACGTGACTTTTGTATAACATCTCAGTGTATAAAAACAGACCCTGGAAAATAAAGAGTGGGATGAGTTCCTAGAAATACTGGTCTCCTCATGTCATTCTTTCTCTCAAACTCAGGCTGAGTTTCTTTCTGGAGGGCAGAGGCCCGCCAAGCTTACCAATTTTGTCTGGGCTTCTAAGATCCCACTGGGGAGGCCTCAGTGTCTCCTCTCCTTTGGGAGAACAGAAGGATGCCTGCAGCCTATGTAAGTGGTGCAAACTTCTTAGCTTGAAGTTTTATTGGTTTTCTGCATAAACCAAGCTACTCAGCCTCTTTTCTCCACTGAATTTTCCTGCTGAGTAATCCTCATTCTATTACTCTTTATATCTTTAATTAATATCTAATTAAAGAATTTTCCACAGTTTATTGTGATCTACACAGTCAAAGGCTTTGGCATAGTCAATAAAGCAGAAATAGATGTTTTTCTGGAGCTCTCTTGCTTTTTCCATGATCCAGCAGATGTTGGCAATTTGATCAATGGTTCCTCTGCCTTTTCTAAAACCAGCTTGGACATCAGGAAGTTCACGGTTCACATATTGCTGAAGCCTGGCTTGGAGAATTTTGAGCATTACTTTACTAGTGTGTGAGATAAGTGCAATTGTGCAGTAGTTTGAGCTTTCTTTGGCATTGCCTTTCTTTGGGATTGGGATGAAATCTGACCTTTTCCAATCTTGTGGCCACTGCTGAGTTTTCCAAATTTGCTAGCATATTGAGTGTAGCACTTTCACAGGATCATCTTTCAGGATTTGGAATAGCTCAACTGGAATTCCATCACCTCCACTAGCTTTGTTCGTAGTGATGCTTTCTAAGGCCCACTTGACTTCACATTCCAGCATGTCTGGCTCTAGGTCAGTGATCACACCATCATGATTATCTGGGTCGTGAAGCTCTTTTTTGTACAGTTTTTCTGTGTATTCTTGCCACCTCTTCTTAATATCTTCTGCTTCCATTAGGTCCATACCATTTCTGTCCTTTACCGAGCCCATCTTTGCATGAAATGTTCCTTTGGTATCTCTGATTTTCTTGAAGAGATCCCTAGTCTTTCCCATTCTGTTGTTTTCCTCTATTTCTTTGCATTGATCGCTGAAGAAGGCTTTCTTATCTCTTCTTGCTATTCTTTGGAACTCTGCATTCAGATGTTTATATCTTTCCTTTTCTCCTTTGCTTTTCGCTTCTCTTCTTTTCACAGCTATTTGTAAGGCTTCCCCAGACAGCCATTTTGCTTTTTTGCATTTCTTTTCCATGGGGATGGTCTTGATCCCTGTCTCCTGTACAATGTCACGAACCTCATTGGCATCACTGACTCAATTGATGTGAGTCTGAGTGACCTCCGGGAGCTGGTGATGGACAGGGAGGCCTGGCATGCTGCAGTTCATGGGGTTGCAAAGAGTCAGACAGGACTGAGCGACTGATCTGATCTGATCTGAAAGCCAGTGTATTTGCTGATGCCCTCTCTCCTTCGAATTTCCCTGGATCCACTGGGGCTGGACTCTGGCAGTAAGTACACTTTTATACTTTCCAGATATATTATATGGTCAGATCAGATCAAATCAGTCCCTCAGTCGTGTCTGACTCTATGCGACCCCATGAACTGCAGCACGCCAGGCCTCCCTATCCATCACCAGCTCTCGGACGTCACTCAGACTCACATTCATCGAGTCAGTGATGCCATCCAGCCATCTCATCCTCTGTCGTCCACTTCTTCTCCTGCCCCCAATCCCTCCCAGTATCAGAGTCTTCTCCAATGAGTCATCTCCTTTTTTTATTTTTTTTAATTTTGCTTAACTTTACAATATTGTATTGCTTTTACAATACATCAAGATGGATCCGCCACCAGTATACACGTGTTCCCCATCCTGAACCCTCCTCCCTCCCCCCTCCCCACACCATCCCTCCAGGTTGTCCCAGTGCTCCAGCCCCAGGCATTTGTTATCAGGCATCGTACCTGGACTGACGACTCGTTTCAGATATAATATTATACATATTTCAATGCTATTCTCCCCAATCATCCCACCCTCTCCCGGTCCCAGAGTCCAAAAGTCTGTTGTATACATCAGTGTCTCTTTTGCTGTCTCGTAAATAGGGTTATTTTTACCATCTTTCTAAATTCCATATATATGCGTTAGTATGCTGTATTTGTGTTTTTGTTTCTGGCTTACTTCACTCTGTATAATAGGCTCCAGTTCCATCCACCTCATTAGAACTGATTCAAATGTATTCTTTTTAATGGCTGAGTAATACTCCATTGTGTATATGTACCACAGCTTGCTTATCCATTCATCTGTGGATGGACATCTAGGTTGCTTCCACGTTCTGGCTATTGTAAACAGTGCTGCTATGAACATTGGGGTACACGTGTCTCTTTCAATTCTGGTTTTCTCAGTGTGTATGCCCAGCAGTGGGATTGCTGGATCATAAGGCAGTTCTATTCCCAGTTTTTTGAGGAATCTCCATACTGTTCTCCAAAGTGGCTGTACTAGTTTGCATTCCCACCAACAGTGTAAGAGGGTTCCCTTCTCTCCACACCCTCTCCAGCATTTATTGCTTGTGGACTTTTGGATAGCAGCCATTCTGATTGGCGTGAGATGGTACCTCATAGTGGTTTTGATTTGCATTTCTCTGATAATGAGTGATGTTGAGCATCTTTTCATGTGTTTGTTAGCCATCTGTATGTCTTCTTTGGAGACATGTCTATTTAGTTCTTTGGCCCATTTTTTGATTGGGTCATTAATTTTTCTGGAATTGAGCTGTAGAAGTTGCTTGTATATTTTTGAGATTAGTTGTTTGTCAGTTGCTTCATTTGCTATTATTTTCTCCCATTCTGAAGGCTGTCTTTTCACCTTGCTTATAGTTTCCTTTGTTGTGCAGAAGCTTTTATGTTTGATTAGGTCCCATTTGTTCATTTTTGATTCTATTTCCAATATTCTGGGAGGTGGGTCATGGAGGATCCTGCTGTGATGTAAGTCAGAGGGTGTTTTGCCTATGTTTTCCTCTAGGAATTTTATGGTTTCTGGTCTTACATTTAGCTCTTTAATCCATTTTGAGTTTATTTTTGTGTATGGTGTTAGAAAGTGTTCTAGTTTCATTCTTTTACAAGTGTTTGACCAGTTTGCCCAGCACCACTTGTTAAAGAGACTGTCTTTAATCCATTGTATATTCTTGCCTCCTTTGTCAAAGATAAGGTGACCATATGTGGGTGGATTTATCTCTGGGCTTTCTATTTTGTTCCATTGATCTATATTTCTGTCCTTGTGCCAGTACCATACTGTCTTGATGACTGTGGCTTTGTAGTAGAGCCTGAAGTCAGGCAGGTTGATTCCTCCAGTTCTGTTCTTCTTTCTCAAGATAGCTTTGGCTATTCGAGGTTTTTTGTATTTCCATGCAAATTGAGAAATTATTTGTTCTAGCTCAGTGAAGAATACCGTTGGTAGCTTGATGGGGATTGCATTGAATCTATAAATTGCTTTGGGTAGTATACTCATTTTCACTATATTGATTCTACCAATCCATGAACATGGTATATTTCTCCATCTATTAGTGTCCTCTTTGATTTCTTTCACAAGTGTTTTATAGTTTTCTATATATAGGTCTTTAGATTCTTTAGGAAGATATATTCCTAAGTATTTTATTGTTTTCATTGCAATGGTGAATGGAATTGTTTCCTTAATTTCTCTATTTTCTCGTTATTAGTGTACAGGAATGCAAGGGATTTCTGTGTGTTAATTTTATATCCTGCAACTTTACTATATTCATTGATCTAGTTCTAGTAATTTTCTGGTGGAATCTTTAGGGTTTTCTACGTAGAGGATCATGTCATCTGCAAACAGTGAGAGTTTTACTTCTTCTTTTCCAATTTAGATTCCTTTTATTTCTTTTTCTGCTCTGATTGCTGTGGCCAAAACTTCCAAAACTATGTTGAATAGTAATGGTGAAAGTGGGCATCCCTGTCTTGTTCCTGACTTTAGAGGAAATGCTTTCAATTTTTCACCATTGAGGATAATGTTTGCTGTGGGTTTGTCATATATAGCTTTTATTGTGTTGAGGTATGTTCCTTCTATTCCTGCTTTCTGGAGAGTTTTTATCATAAATGGATGTTGAACTTTGTCAAAGGCTTTCTCTGCATCTATTGAGATAATCATATGGTTTTTATTTTTCAGTTTGTTAACCTGGAAAGCAAAATGGAATCATGGATAAATAGCCTGGAGAAAAGCATTGAGAAGATGCAAGAAAGATTCAACAAGGACCTAGAAGAAATAAAAAAGAGTCAATATATAATGAAAAATGCAATAAATGAGATCCAAAACACTCTGGAGGCAACAAATAGTAGAATAACAGAGGCAGAAGATAGAATTAGCGAATTAGAAGATAGAATGGCAGAATTAAATGAATCAGAGGAGAAAAAAGAAAAAACAAATTAAAAGAAATGAGGACAATCTCAGAGACCTCCAGGACAATTTTAAACGTTACAATATTCGAATCATAGGAGTCCCAGAAGAAGAAGATGAAAAGAAAGAACATGAGAAGATACTAGAGGAGATAATAGTTGAGAACTTCCCTAAAATGGGGAAGGAAATAATTACTCAAGTCCAAGAAACCCAGAGAGTCCCAAACAGGATAAACCCAAGGCGAAACACCCCAAGACACATATTAATCAAATTAACAAAGATCAAACACAAAGAACAAATATTAAAAGCAGCAAGGGAAAAACAACAAATCACACACAAGGGAATTCCCATAAGGATAACAGCTGATCTTTCAGTAGAAACTCTCCAAGCCAGGAGGGAATGGCAAGACATACTTAAAGTGATGAAAGAAAAGAACCTACAGCCCAGATTATTGTACCCAGCAAGGATCTCATTCCAATATGAAGGAGAAATCAAAACCTTTACAGACAAGCAAAAGCTGAGAGAATTCAGCACCACCAAACCAGCTCTCCAACAAATACTAAAGGACATTCTCTAGACAGGAAACACAAAAAGGATATATAAATTCAAACCCAAAACAACAAAGTAAATGGCAACGGGATCATATTTATCATTAATTACCTTAAATGTAAATGGGTTGAATGCCCCAACCAAAAGACAGAGACTGGCTGAATGGATACAAAAACAAGACCCCTCCATATGTTGTCTACAAGAAACCCACCTCAAAACAGGGGACACATACAGACTGAAAGTCAAGGGCTGGAAAAAGATTTTCCAGGCAAATAGAGACCAAAAGAAAGCAGGAGTAGCAATACTCATATCAGAAAAAATAGACTTTAAAACAAAGGTTGTGAAAAGAGACAAAGAAGGTCACTACATAATGATCAAAGGATCAATCCAAGAAGATATCACAATTATAAATATATATGCACCCAACATAGGAGCACCGCAATATGTAAGACAAATACTAACAAGTATGAAAGGAGAAATCAACAATAACACAATAATAGTGGGAGACTTTAATACCCCACTTACACCAATGGATAGATCAACTAAACAGAAAATTAACAAGGAAACACAAACTTTAAACGATACAATAGACCAGTTAAACCTAATTGATATCTATAGGACATTTCATCCCAAAACAATGAATTTCACCTTTTTCTCAAGCGCACACAGGACCTTCTCCAGGATAGACCACATCCTGGGCCATAAATCTAGCCTTGGTAAGTTCAGAAAAATTGAAATCATTCCAAGCATTTTTTCTGACCACAATGCAGTAAGAGTAAATCTCAATAACAGGAGAAAAACAATTAAAAATTCCAACATATGGAGGCTGAACAACACACTCCTGAATAACCAACAAATCACAGAAGAAATCAAAAAAGAAATCAAATTCTGCATAGAAATGAATGAAAATGAAAACACAACAACCCAAAACCTGTGGGACACTGTAAAAGCAGTCCTAAGGGGAAAGTTCATAGCAATACAGGCATACCTCAAGAAACAAGAAAAAAGCCAAATAAATAACCTAACTCTACACCTAAAGCAACTGGAAAAGGAAGAAATGAAGCACCCCAAGGTTAGTAGAAGGAAAGAAATCCTAAAAATTAGGGCAGAAATAAATGCAAAAGAAACAAAAGAGACCATAGCAAAAATCAACAAAGCCAAAAGCTGGTTCTTTGAAAGGGTAAATAAAATTGACAAACCACTAGCCAGACTCATCAAGAAACAAAGGGAGAAAAATCAAATCAATAAAATTAGAAATGAAAATGGAGAGATCACAACAGACAGCACAGAAATACAAAGGATCATAAGAGACTACTATTAGCAATTATATGGCAATAAAATGGACAATGTGGAAGAAATGGACAAATTCTTAGAAAAGTACAACTTCCCAAAACTGGATCAGGAAGAAATAGAAAATCTTAACAGACCCATCACAAGCACGGAAATTGAAACTGTAATCAGAAATCTTCCAGCAAACAAAAGCCCAGGTCCAGACGGCTTCACAGCTGAATTCTACCAAAAATTTAGAGAAGAGCTAACACCTATCCTACTCAAACTCTTCCAGAAAATTGCAGATGAAGGCAAACTTCCAAACTCATTCTATGAGGCCACCATCACCCTAATACCAAAACCTGACAAAGATCCCACAAAAAAAGAAAACTACAGGCCAATATCACTGATGAACATAGATGCAAAAATCCTTAACAAAATTCTAGCAATCAGAATCCAACAACACGTTAAAAAGATCATACACCATGACCAAGTGGGCTTTATCCCAGGAATGCAAGGATTCTTCAATATCCGCAAATCAATCAACGTAATACACCACATTAACAAACTGAGGAGTCAACTCTTCGCATGAGGTGGCCAAAATACTGGAGTTTCAGCTTTAGCATCATTCCTTCCAAAGAAATTCCAGGGCTGATCTCCTTCAGAATGGACTGGTTGGATCTCCTTGCAGTCCAAGGGACTCTCAAGAGTCTTCTCCAACACCACAGTTCAAAAGCATCAATTCTTCGGTGCTCAGCCTTCTTCACAGTCCAGCTCTCCCATCCATACATGATCACAGGAAAGACCATAGCCTTGACTAGACGAACCTTTGTTGGCAAAGTGATGTCTCTGCTTTTGAATATGCTATCTAGGTTGGTCATAACTTTCCTTCCAAGGAGGAAGCGTCTTTTAATTTCATGGCTGCAGTCACCATCTGCAGTGATTTTGGAGCCCAGAAAAATAAAGTCTGACACTGTTTCCACTGTTTCCCCATCTATTTCCCATGTAGTGATGGGACCAGATGCCATGATCTTCGTTTTCTGAATGTTGAGCTTTAAGCCAACCTTTACACTCTCCACTTTCACTTTCATCAAGAGGCTTTTGAGTTCCTCTTCACTTTCTGCCATAAGGGTGGTGTCATCTGCATATCTGAGGTTATTGATATTTCTCCCAGCAATCTTGATTCCAACTTGTGTTTCTTCCAGTCCAGCATTTCTCATGATGTACTCTGCATATAAGTTAAACAAACATGGTGACAATATACAGCCTTGACGTACTCCTTTTCCTATTTGGAACCAGTCTGTTGTTCCATGACCAGTTCTAACTGTTGCTTCCTGACCTGCATACAGATTTCTCAAGAGGCAGATCAGGTGGTCTGGTATTCCCATCTCTCTCAGAATTTTCCACAGTTTATTGTGGTCTACACAGTCAAAGGCTTTGACATATGGTACTTGCTCTAATTCACTTTGGCCAGCTGGCATAACCAACTTAGGCATTATTCACCTTATTGAGCTGAAATTGTACCTCAACAAGCCATTTGGAATATAACTGAGGATGCAGATAGTTGAGTGTTTTTATGATATTTACATTTATTATACACACATATGTATAATATATATGTATAATACAACAGACTGGTTCCAAATTGGGAAAGAAGTACATCAAGGCTGTATATTGTCACCCTGCTTATTTAACTTACATGCAAAATATATCATATGAATTGCCGGGCTGGATGAAGCACAAGCAGGAATCAAGATTGCCAGGAGAAATATCAATAACCTCAGATATGCAGATGACACCACCCTTATGGCAGCCAGTGAAGTGGAACTGAAGAGCCTCTTGATAAATGTGAAAGAGGAGAGCAAAAATGTTGGCTTGAAAATCAACATTCAGATAACTAAGATCATGGCATCTGGTCCCATCACTTCATGGCAAATAGTTGGGGAAACAATGGAAACAGTGAGGGGCCTGATTTTGGGGGGCTCCAAAATCACTGCAGATGCTGATGGCAGCCCTGAAATTAAAAGACGTTTACTCCTTCGAAGAAAAGCTATGACCAAACCTAGATAGTGTATTAAAAAGCAGAGACATCACTTTGCTGACAAAGATCTGTCTAGTCAAAGCTATGGTTTCTCCAGTAGTCATGTATGGATGTGAGATCTGGACCATAAAGAAAACTAAGCACAGAATTGATGCTTTTAAACTGTGGTGTTGGAGAAGACCCTTGAGAGTCCCTTGGGCTTCAAGGAGATCCAACCAGTCAATCCTAAAAGAAATCAGTCCTGAATATTCACTGGAAGGGATGATTCTGAAGCTGAAGCTGCAATACTTTGGCTACCTGATGCAAAGAACTGACTCATTTGAAAGACCCTGATGCTGGGAAATATTGAAGGCAGGAGGAGAAGGGGACAGCAGAGGGATGAGATGGTTGGATGGCAACACCAACTCAATGGACATGAGTTTGAGCAAGATGTGGGAGTTGGTGATGGACAGGAAATTCTGGCGTGCTATAGTCCATGTGGTCGCAAAGAGTCAGACATGAATGAGCGACTGAACTGACTGACTGACTGATACATACTTATGTATAATAGAGTAGACTTATTATGTACATTGTGTTATTCATTTGCTCTATAATCTGAGGAAATAACATACTTGAAGATATATTATCCCCAGGTGTGCCACAGAACACTCCTTTTGTGGGAGGTTGTTAGGTGCCATATAAAAGAGAGGTTTCCTTTGTTTGAAAATGTTTGAGAAATGCTGGGTTATTTTTTAAAACAAATATTCAGAGCTTTTAATAAATGAATATCAGTTGTGCCACCTGTAACATGGAAATATGAAGGTGGATTCTTTACCACTGAATCATACATTCTCTAATTATTGTATACCACGTTCCATCAATACCTATAAAGAGAAGTGTTGAAATCATCTTCTTGCGTTTCTTTATATCTTCTAGAGTTGTTTGTTGAAAGTTATATTGATATTTAATATTTTCATTAAAAGTGTCACTTTATAATGTCTATATTTCCTTTAAATGTTTTTAAATCTTGTTAGGTACACATGGGCTTCCCTGGTGGCTCAGATGATGAAGAATCTGCCTGCAATGCAAGAGACTCAGGTTGGATCCTTAGGTCAGGGATATTCCCTGGAGAAGGTAATGGCTACCCATTCTAGTATTTTTGTCTGGAAAATTCCATGGACAGAGAAGCCTGGTGGGCTATAGTCTATAGAGTCTCAGAGAGTCAGACATGACTGAACAACTAACACTTTCACAGGTACACACATTTTAGAAAAATAACTTATTTCTAGTGAATTGTTACTTTTACTGTTAGATATTAACACTCTTTAAGATATTTTTCCCTTCCTGTTTGTCTGATGTTAAATTTCTATTGACTTTGTTATTTTTAATAAACTTTTTAGAATTGTATTTATAGAAATGTTGCAAAGGTAGTGTTTGTTCCCCATTCCTCAGTCAGTATCTTCTAATAGCATCTTATATAACCATGACACATTTGTCAAAAGTAAATAAAGACAAAATACAACAAAACAACATTGGTACACTGCTATAAACTGAACTCCAGAGGTTATTTTGATTTTGCCAGGTTCCCACTGATGTCCTTTCCAGGATACCACATGTTTAGTCATCTTGTGTCCTCCATCTCCTCTGGTCTGTGACCATTGCTCAGGCTTTTCATGTTCCTAAGGATGGAAGTGCTTAAAGTATTATTCACATATGTATGTACAATGTCTCTCAACTTGTGTTTGTCTAATGATTTTCTCACAACTAGACTTGAAATGATATGGGCTTTGGGAAGGAAGATCATAGAGGTTTAGCTCTATTCTCATCATATCCCAGAAGGTTGTCCCTGATGTCTACATAATTTATCAGTGACAATATCACCTGGGTCATTTGATTAAGGAAGTGTTTGCCAGTTTTCTACTTTGCAAAGGTAATGACACTTTGATCTTTCCTCTTCCTTGTTCTTTGGAGCAAGTTGTTAAGTCCAGCCTACATTCAATGGAGAGGGATTAAACTTCAGCTAGAGTGAGAAGGCGATGACGCCCCACTTCAGTACTCTTGCCTGGAAAATCCCATGGACAGAGGAGCCTGGTGGGCTGCAGTCCATGGGGTCGCACAGAGTCGGACACGACTGAAGTAATTTAGCAACTTAGCATAAGCAATGTCATAAAATATTTCTCTTTCTTTGTCTGACTTACTTCACTTAGTATGACAATCTCTAGGTCCAGCCATGGTCTGTTTAAAATCACAGAGAAGCTGACATATTGGTATTTGCTTCCACATGTTTTTTTATTACTTTCCTCATGCTCCAGCATTAATTTAGCTAGTATGTTAAATATTCTGTATTTTTATTATTTTAGTTGTTACATTAAAATAAACATCTCTATATTTGATGTATTCCATATCATTAATTATTATTTTTTTATTAGTAAATAAATGGCTACATTTATCCACACTCTGTAAGATAATTCTACTAGGTATAGATTATAGGATAACATTTTTTTCTTTTTTCTATTCTCTTAACATGTCACTCTCTTTTCTTCTGGGTTGCATAGTATTTGGTGAAAAAACTATAATTCAGAACTTTTACCTGGTTCTTTATCTTCAAGACTTGTCCCCATCTTCAATTTTCAGCATTTTATAGAAAAATCTTATAAAAAAACCCTAACATACTTTTTTGGCCAACCCAGTATAATATATCCAATTGTGTTTTTATTTGTATATGTCATTTTTTGATACTCCTTGAATTTATAGTTGTCTTTTATTAATTTTGGAAAGTTATCAGGCATTAATATTTCTAATATTTCTTCTGTCCTTTTCTTTCTTTTTTACTTCCAATATTTAAATTACCCATATGCTAGACCATTTGACATTGCTCAACAGCTATCACATGATTTGTTGTTGTTTGTTGTCAGTTTTGTTTTTTTTTCTCTCTCACTTTGCATTTCAGTTTGGATGATGTCTACTGTCCTATCTTCAAGGATTGTTTTCCCTGCCATGTCAAGTCTGCCAGTCCATCAGAAAAAAATTCTTCATCTTTAACAATGTCTACTTATTCCTATCATTTACATTTTACCTATGAAAGCATATATTTTTATTTCTATGACAAAATCCATATCTTTTGACACACACTGTTCATCTTTTCCACGAGAGCCTTTTATACTTTTACTAGAATCATTTCATTGTCCCTGTCAGATACTTCCAAAACTAGTTAATCTGTGGCTGTTCTGTTGCCTGCTTTATCTTCTGTTAATGTTTTCCTCACTTGCCTTCTTGTGTGTCTTATTTCTGATTCAATGATAAACGCTGTGTGCAAAAAACAGTTGAGACGGAAGTAAATAACATTTACACCCCGAATGAGTCCACCTCATCTTCTGTCATACTCTTACTGTGGGGAATTGAATCTGTCTAGTAAGGAGATGAGCTGCTTTGACTTTTGGTGTTACTATAACTATCTTCAGCACATACTTGCTTCAGATTTTTCCAACTGTGTGCAATTGCTACCCTGGGGTTAGTGTGGGATCTAGAGTCCTAACGAATTTTTTCAGTGTTTATCTTCCACCAGACTGTTTTTGATTGTTACTCAGTGTGAATCTTGTAGAGAATGCAGGAAAGACACATTTAGTGCCCAGGATGGCACAAAGTACCACAAAGTGGGTGGCTTAAAATAAACAAACTATATATATATATATTCTTTCACATGTCTGAAATCAAAGTTTTAGCAGAGCCACATTTTTTGTAAGGCTCTCTGGAAGAATCTGTTCATGCTTTACTCTTAGCTTGTAATGCTGTCAGCAATTAATGGAATCCCTCAACTTGTATATGCCTCACTCTGACTTCTGCCTCCATTATCACATGGCATTCTTCCTGTGTTTCTCTATTTGTCCCCTCTTCTTACACAGACATGAATAATATGGAATTATGGTCTACCTTAATGATCTTCCCTAATTTGATTACATCCACAAAGATGTACCTTTTAAATAAAGTGTCATTCCCACAAATAAGGTACTGAAGACAAGGGTTTCAGTCAGTTCAGCTGCTCATTTGTGTACAACTCTTTGAGATCCCATGGACTGCAGCACCCCAGGTCTCCCTGTCCATCACCAACTCCTGCAGCTTGCTCAAACTCATGTCCGTCGAGTTGCTGATGCCATCAAACCATCTCATCCTCTGTCATCCCCTTCTCCTCCCACCTTTAATCTTTCCCAGCATCAGGGTCTTTTCTAATGAGTCAGTTCTTCACATCAAGTGGCCAAAGTATAGCAGCTTCAGCTTCAGCACCTTCCAATGAACATTCAGGACTGAGCTCCTTTAGGATGGACTGGCTGGATGCCCTTGCAGTCCAAGAGACTCTCAAGAGTCTTCTCCAACACCAGAGTTCAAAAGCATCAATTCTTCGGTGCTCAGCTTTCTTTATAGTCCAACGCTCACATCCGTACATGACTATTCGAAAAACCATAGCTTTGACTAGATGGACCTTTGTTTGCAAAGTAATGTCTCTGCTTTTTAATATGCTGTCTAGGTTGGTCATAACTTTTCTTCCAAGGAGCAAGCATCTTTTAATTTCATGGCTGCAGTCACCATCTGCAGTGATTTTGGAGCCCAGAAAAATAAAGTCTGTTACTGTTTCCAGTGAAGGGTTTAGTAGTATAAAATATCTTTTAGGAGAATATGATCCTATTCATGACAGAGAGTTTCTCAGTTCTCTTCACCAGCCTATTTTATGCAATTTGTGTATGCTTGGCTTCTGTGATGGTTCTTTGTCAGTACAATTGCCCACTCTGTATAGTGTCTGAGCTCTGCCTGGTATTTTGGAAGGTCTTGAGCAGGAGGGTATTATGTGCCTCACCACATCAGTCACAGGTATCATCTTAGTGTTGTTGAAATATTCTATCCTCTGGCAGGTATTTTTACCCTCTGCTATCAGGAAAATGTTTTCTTTTATCCCTCCCTCATAAAGTGGGACATGACTGGGTGACTGAGCTCACACACACACATCCCTCAAAGCAGTGTCTTGACTTTGGGGCTGGAGGGGATTTTACTCCTCATTCATTAGCTTCCCGCTCTTGATTAACATATAAAAAGGCTGTAGGAAGTGAGCAGAGTTTTCTTCCATTTGTGTCATTGAGGGGAGCACTCTGAGATTTTTCTGCCTTAATCTCATTCTTTCTCCTGAACATGTATGCGGTAAGGAGCATGGAAAATAGCTGGTGAGTGTGGACGCTTCTGTCTAGGTTCACAAAGGTTCTAAATCTTCACAGTATACCACATTCAGCTCTTAGGAATTTGTTCAAATTTAACTCTTTATTTCCTACCACCTTTTGATGGACACTTAACTCTTCCTCTATTACTCTCCCATTAGTGAAACTATTTATATTCCCTGTCTTTGGAATTTGTTTCACTTAGCTGTCTTGTGACTTAGCTCTCTAATAGATTCAAGAAAAATTCTGTAGATCATCCAGCCTTTCCTCCTTGTTAGAGTGGCAACAATGTTCCCTTGACTTTCCATCTCTAAATGGAAGCAAACTCTATTATCCACAGTCAACATCATTTTTTCACATATTTCTGTTTAAATTTCATATATTATTTCTGTTTAATTTTCTAGCTCCTAAAGTTTATCATTTGAAAGATATTTTATTGGGAATTTATGTTATCATTTGAAAATATTTTATGTACAGAAAAGTATGTTTCCTATTGCAAAATCTAGTGTCAGTCTAATTATTTCTTTGTGAGCAATTTGTTTCTTAGCTAAGCGTAAATTTAGCTCTTACTTTTATCATTGATGCTCTAAATTGTTCTAAGAAATGTTTATGTTTATAGCAGTCACTCAGGCTGCTATTTTAAAAAGTACCATCAATGGGTGGCTTATAAATAAACATAAATTTATTTCTCACATTTCTGGAGGCAGGGGATTTCAAGATCAGAATACTTGCAGATTTGGTATCTGATGAAATTCCCCTTCCTGGTTCACTGATCTCTATCTTTAACATGTGTCTCATGGCAAAAGAGGGTGAGGGAGCACGCCAGAGTCCCTTTAAAAAACCATCAGTCCCACAAACATATAGTTTATAGAAGTGTTTATGCTTGAAATAGTTTCTGTTATTCTGTTTGAGAACCATTATGATGCATATATCTGAGAATTCATGACTTAAATTAATTTTAGAGATTTCTCAGCCTTATTTTGAATATTGCCTCTCCCCCAGTATCTTTCATTGTTATTTCTGGAAAATTTGGTGGATATATTTTGTATATTCTAATTCTATCCTTCATTTTTAACCTTCTATTATATGCATATAAATATTTAATTTCTTAACCTTTCATGCCAATCTTTATTTATAAAATAAATTTATTGGTGTAAAATTATGTTTTGATGAATTTTTATGTCTTTGATCATTTTAAGCTTATTTATTTATGGTTTTACATATGATTTTATTAGCTGAGATTCTTTGCTGTCTTGTTCTAATGTTTATTGTTACTCATGAATCTTGCTTTTGATGGATTCTTTCTTCATATGTTTTATAATTTTGAAATGTGATTTTGTATTTCTCAGGCTTTAGCCATGGAAATCCTGTTTGGATGAGAATGAAAGAGGTGCTTTCCAGATTTATGTTTGCTTATTATCTGAAACTCCAGTATTTTGGCCACTTCATGCGAAGAGTTGACTCATTGGAGAAGACTCTGATGCTGGGAGGGATTGGGGGCAGGAGGAGAAGGGGACGACAGAGGATGAGATGGCTGGATGGCATCACTGACTCAATGGATGTGGGTCTGGGTGACCTCCGAGAGCTGGTGATGGATAAGGAGGCCTGGCGTGCTGCGGTTCATGGGGTCGCAAAGAGTCAGACATGACTGAGCAACTGATCTGATCTGATCTGATTATCTCGTACCCTAAGGGCATGAGTAACTAGAAATTAAATTTACATTTTTTCTTCAAATATTCTAGAGTAGGTATATAGGCTTCCCAGTTGGCATTAGAGGTGAAAAATCCACTTGCCAAAGCAGGAGACACCAGGGACACAGGTTTGATCCCTGGTTTGGGAAGATCCCCTGGAGTAAGAAGTGGCACCCACTCCAGTATTCTTGCCAGGTTAATTCCATGGGCAGAGAAGCCTGGAAGGCTATAAGCCATGGAGCCACAAAGTATTGGACATGATTGAGTAACTGAGCACACAGAGCGCATATATAACCCAATTTAAAAAACAAGCATATAGTTATTTTAGTTTTTCTGATATATTTCATGGTAGTTGATTTTTTAAAAAAATAATAACAAAACAGATGTTTTCCTTAAAGAGAATATCACAGACATCATTTATCCAATAAATCTTCATGAAGCAATGGTTAATATTCAAATTATTATCTCCCATATTTGGAGAACAAAATAATAATGTTATAACATTTACCTTTGAGTAGTAAAAAACAATTAAGCAGGTTAAGTACCTAGCCTAAATCTAAGGCTTTGAGTAATATACCACTGTAATGAGGGATTCTCAGGAGAGGGGAATTTTCATTTCTCTATTTAACGTTCTTTATTCTTGCCAATACTCAAGACCTGAGAATCCCTATGTGCCTAATGCATTTTCTTTATCATATTTACCCACTCTTTAGACTTTAGTCTTGACTTCTAACATGAGTTCACAGCTCATGACATACATACATGACTGTATACAGATGTAAAAGTTCAGAGC
Source organism: Tragelaphus eurycerus (assembly GCA_935064755.1). Lineage (NCBI taxonomy): Eukaryota > Metazoa > Chordata > Mammalia > Artiodactyla > Bovidae > Tragelaphus > Tragelaphus eurycerus. Next base: position 217,137 of record CAKXYN010000039.1, read on the forward strand.
AAATAAACTGCATGGAATCCAAAGAACTAAAACTAAATCAAACATCAATTATCACTAAGTCACAGTGACATCTGAATTTGGATATATTGCTCTTTCTCTTTAACTCAGAACTCACATAGGGCAGATCATTTCCAAACAAAACTATTTATATTTTATCCTAGTTGGCAAGCAAATAACAGGTATATCCCTTACATTTGGGCTTCCCTAGTCACTCAGTGCTAAAGAATCTGCCTGCCAATTTGGGAAACATAGTTTTGATCCCTGTGTCAGAAAGATCCCCTGCAGAAGGAAATGACAATCCACTCCAGTATTCTTGCCTGGAAAAACCTCAGGGACAGAGGAGCCTGGAAAGCTAGAGTCCATGGGATAACAAAGAGACAAATACAAATAAGGGACTGCACAACAGCAACCACAACAACAACAACACCTTACATTAATTGTTGGCGTCAAGACTAATTTTGTTCTCATGCACGTGGTGACTCTGGCAAGCCCTTTAAAAGATGGTTATACAATAATTAAATTATACCATAATTTAACACAATAACTATATGGTGCTAAATATGAAGAAAATATTAGGTGATTATGAATGGGACGGAGAAGGCAGTGGCACCCCACTCCAGTACTGTTGCCTGGAAAATCCCGTGGATGGAGGGGCCTGGTGGGCTGCAGTCCATGGGGTCGCTAGGAGTCGGACACGACTGAGAGACTTCACTTTATTTTTTCACTCTCATGTACTGGAGAAGGAAATGACAACCCACTCCAGTGTTCCTGCCTGGAGAATCCCAGGGACAGGGAAGCCTGGTGGGCTGCCCTCTATGGGGTCGCACAGAGTCAGACACGACTGAAACGACTTAGCAGCAACAGCAGCAGCATGAATGGGAAATTCAGTGTGTGTCTCATCAACAAGTCCCACTGTCAGGGATGTCCTTAAAAAGTATTAAGACACAAATAGGTGAATCTATATTTTGTATACTACTTGTGTTGCAGGGCTGCTGGGAACTTACTGAGGCCTCAGTACCCAAGTAATTTTTCCTAATGCTGACAGTTTAAGTCAGCAGTCTCCAAATGGAAAATGTTAGTAACTCAGTCATGTCTGAATCTTTGCCACCCCATGGACTCCTCTGTCCATGGAATTCTCCAGGCAAGCATACTAGTGTGGGTTGCCATTTCCTATTCCAGGGGATTTTCCTACTCCATTACCAACTCAGGGATCAACTGGGTCTCCTGCATCCCTTGAATTGGCAGGCAGATACTTTACTGTCTGAGCCATCCGGGAAGCCCTTAAAAGTATAGGCCATTTCTAGGACAGAGAGAAATGCATTAATTGAAATAGGGCATTAATTGAAATAAGCTCCAACAATGTTGTAGAGGTATCATTATACTTATCTTTAACGATTAAGATTTTTTAATTGCAAATATATAGGCCAAACATTTGTTATCCCACTTTGCTGCTTAGTTTTCTCCATGATACTTTTGACCTGCTTTAAGTTCTACTGATTTATTGTTTGTTACCTACCAGTAGAACAAAAGTTCCATGAGGAGAGAGGTTTTGTTTGTTTTGTTCACTGTTTGTGCACATACTAAGCTCCGAAGCCCAACATTATTTGGTTAATTCAACATTTTTCTCAATTTACTTTCACCAAAAGAGTAAACAAATCCAGTTATTTCATGTGGAATAGAATGGGATATTCCACCCACCCATGGCTTTAGAGGAAGGACTGTATGGAGGGTAGGGTTCCTAAATGAATGAGTTGTTATTGTTGTATAGTCACCAAGTCATGGCTGACTTTTTGTGACCACATGAACTGCAGCACTCCAGGCTACCCTTTCCCTCACCATCTCCCAGAGTTTGCCCAAGTTCATGTCCATTTAATTGGTGATGCCATCCAACCAAAAGAATGGGATATGAAACAGAAAACAAACAAACAAAAAAGTAAAGTGTCTGGCTCAGTACTGTTCTGAAATAATTTCTCATGATCACATTATCAAAAAAGAAAAAGAGGTCAGGGAGATTAAGAAACTTATTTAAGGACAGAGGACAGTTGTCTGATATAAAATAAATTTGATCCCAAATTCGAAGGTTCAGGATTTTTTAACAATAGCAACAACAGACTAAATATAAGTCCCAAGAGAACATTTCATTCCATTTGAGATCATACATGCTGACACAATTTGGCCCCAGAATAAATATCACTGGTTAGAGAGGCTAGGCCAAGAGAAACAGCAAGAACTTTTATTATAAATTCCAGATTATGATGAGTGACAAGACCATCATCCTTGGACAACTAAAATTATCCATTTTATAAAGAAAGTGACAGAATATGAAAATGATTAAATGCATTGGAAATTCTGTCGCTAAAAGATGTTTTTCTATTTTTTTTACTTTTATGAATCTAGATATATTTGTATTAAAAGTCGAGCTAATAATCAGTAAACTGAATATTTGCTATTGTGTGTCTGTTGCAATATCAGATCAGATCAGTCGCTCAGTCTTGTCCAACTCTTTGCGACCCCATGAATCCCAGCACATCAGGCCTCCCTGTCCATCACCAACTCCCGGAGGTCACTCAGACTCACATCCATCGAGTCAGTGATGACATCCAGCCATCTCATCCTCTGTCGTCCCCTTCTCCTCCTGCCCCCAATCCCTCCCAGCATCAGAATCTTTTCCAATGAGTCAACTCTTCGCATGAGGTGGCCAAAATACTGGAGTTTCAGCTTTAGCATCATTCTTTCCAAAGAAATCCCAGGGCTGATCTCCTTCAGAATGGACTGGTTGGATCTCCTTGCAGTCCAAGGGACTCTCAAGAGTCTTCTCCAACACCACAGTTCAAAAGCATCAATTCTTCAGCACTCAGCCTTCTTCAGAGTCCAGCTCTCCCATCCATACATGACCACAGGAAAGACCATAGCCTTGACTAGGCGAACGTTTGTTGGCAAAGTGATGTCTCTGCTTTTGAATATGCTATCTAGGTTGGTCATAACTTTCCTTCCAAGGAGTAAGCGTCTTTTAATTTCATGCCTGCAGTCACCATCTGCAGTGATTTTGGAGCCCAGAAAAATAAAGTCTGACACTGTTTCCACTGTTTCCCCATCCATTTCCCATGTAGTGATGGGACCGGATGCCATGATCTTCGTTTTCTGAATGTTGAGCTTTAAGCCAACCTTTTCACTCTCCACTTTCACTTTCATCAAGAGGCTTTTTAGTTCCTCTTCACTTTCTGCCATAAGGGTGGTGTCATCTGCATATCTGAGGTTATTGATATTTCTCCCAGCAATCTTGATTCCAACTTGTGTTTCTTCCAGTCCAGCGTTTCTCATGATGTACTCTGCATATAAGTTAAATAAACAGGGTGACAATATACAGCCTTAACATACTCTTTTTCCTATTTTGAACCAGTGTGTTGTTCCATGTCCAGTTCTAATCGTTGCTTCCTGACCTGCATACAAATTTCTCAAGAGGCAGATCAGGTGGTCTGGTATTCCCATCTCTTGAAGAATTTTCCACAGTTTATTGTGATCTACACAGTCAAAGGCTTTGGCATAGTCAATAAAGCAGAAATAGATGTTTTTCTGGAACTCTCTTGCTTTTTCCATGATCCAGCAGATGTTGGCAATTTGATCTTTGGTTCCTCTGCTGTTTCTAAAACCAGCTTGGACATCAGGAAGTTCACGGTTCACATATTGCTGAAGCCTGGCTTGGAGAATTTTGAGCATTACTTTACTAGCGTGTGAGATGAGTGCAATTGTGCAGTAGTTTGAACATTCTTTGGCATTGCCTTTCTTTGGGATTGGGATGAAAACTGACCTTTTCCAATCTTGTGGCCACTGCTGAGTTTTCCAAATTTGCTGGCATATTGAGTGCAGCACTTTCACAGCATCATCTTTCAGGATTTGGAATAGCTCAATGGGAATTCCATCACCTCCACTAGCTTTGTTCGTAGTGTTGCTTTCTAAGGCCCATTCCAGGATGTCTGGCTCTAGGTCAGTGATCACGCCATCATAATTATCTGGGTCGTGAAGACCTTTTTTGTACAGTTCTTCTGTGTATTCTTGCCACCTCTTCTTAATATCTTCTGCTTCTGTTAGGTCCATACCATTTCTGTCCTTTATCGAACCCATCTTTGCATGAAATGTTCCTTTGGTATTTCTGATTTTCTTGAAGAGATCCCTAGTCTTTCCCATTCTGTTGTTTTCCTCTATTTCTTTGCATTGATCGCTGAAGAAGGCTTTCTTATCTCTTCTTGCTATTCTTTGGAACTCTGCATTCAGATGTTTATATCTTTCCTTTTCTCCTTTGCTTTTCGCTTCTCTTCTTTTCATAGCTATTTGTAAGGCCTCCCCAGACAGCCATTTTGCTTTTTTGCATTTCTTTTCCATGGGGATGGTCTTGATCCCTGTCTCCTGTACAATGTCACGAACCTCATTCCATAGTTCATCAGGCACTCTATTTATCAGATCTAGTCCCTTAAATCTATTTCTCACTTTCACTGTATAATCATAAGGGATTTGATTTAGGTCATATCTGAATGGTCTAGCAGTTTTCCCTACTTTCTTCAATTTCAGTCTGAATTTGGCAATAAGAAGTTCATGGTCTGAGCCACAGTCAGCTCCTGGTCTTGTTTTTGCTGATTGGATAGAGCTTCTCCATCTTTGCCTGCAAAGAATATAATCGATCTGATTTCGGTGTTGACCATCTGGTGATGTCCATGTATAGAGTCTTCTCTTGTGTTGTTGGAAGAGGGTATTTGCTACGACCAGTGCATTTTCTTGGCAAAACTCTGTTAGTCTTTGCCCTGCTTCATTCCGTATTCCAAGGCCAAATTTGCCTGTTACTCCAGGTGTTTCTTGACTTCCTACTTTTGCATTCCAGTCCCCTAGAATGAAAAGGACATCTTTTTTGGGTGTTACTTCTAAAAGGTCTTGTAGGTCTTCATAGAACCGTTCAACTTCAGCTTCTTCAGCGTTACTGGTTGGGTCATAGACTTGGATTACTGTGACATTGAATGGTTTGCCTTGGAAACAAACAGAGATCATTCTATCGTTTTTGAGATTGCATCCAAATACTGCATTTCGGACTCTTTTGTTGACCATGATGGCCACTCCATTTCTTCTGAGGGATTCCTGCCCACAGTAGTAGATATAATGGTCCTCTGAGTTAAATTCACCCATTCCAGTCCATTTTAGTTCGCTGATTCCTAGAATGTTGACATTCACTCTTGCCATCTCTTGTTTGACCACTTCCAATTTGCCTTGATTCATGGACCTGACATTCCAGGTTCCTATGCAATATTGTTCTTTACAGCATCGGACTTTGCTTCTATCACCAGACACATCCACAGCTGGATATTCTTTTTGCTTTGGCTCTATCCCTTCATTCTTTCTGGAGTTATTTCTCCACTGATCTCCAGTAGCATATTGGGCCCTTACTGACCTGGGGAGTTTCTCTTTCAGTATCCTATCATTTTGCCTTTTCATACTGTTCATGGGGTTCTCAAGGCAAGAATACTGAAGTGGTTTGCCATTCTCTTCTCCTGCGGACCACACCCTGTAAGATCTCTCCACCATGACCCGCCCATCCTGGGTTGCCCCACGGGCATGGCTTAATTTCATTTAGACAAGGCTGTGGTCCTGGTGTGATTAGATTGTCTAGTTTTCTGTGAGTATGGTTTCAGTGTGTTTGCCCCCTGATGCCCTCTTGCAAGACCTACTGTCTTACTTGGGTTTCTCTTACCTTGGGCTTGGGGTATCTCTTCCTGGCTCTTCCAGCAAAGCACAGCCATCGCACCTTACCTTGGATGAGGGGTCTCTCCTCACCGCCGCCCTTCCTGACCTTGGAGGAGGGGTATCTCCTCACCACCGCCCTTCCTGACCTCGGTCGTGGGGTAGCTCCTCTGGGACATGCTCTTAGTGCGGTCAGGAAGCAACAGGAAGCAATATGCAACTCAGTAAACTTGAGGTAGAATGGTAGCCAGAAAAATGTCTTCCTGATTTAGAGAGAAATTCAATATTTTGAATACATTCAGATCAGTTCACAGATATTAATTTCCGTTACATATATATAAATACATAAACATATAAACAGAATATCAAGATATAATAAGTTAAGAAAATAAAAATAAATAACATATGAAAAATTTAGTAGACCTGGAGTACATGGTATTACAACAAGCAAAAATATTCAATATATGCCATATAGTATAAAAAATTTTGAAACACTTTTAATATTTTGAATTATCACGAACCTGAACTAATGTAAACTAAGGGTATTACATCAATACCATTTTACAGTTAAGACATTGCTCTGACTTTGTCCTATTTAGTCTGTTGAAATTTATATTCCAACTTTCACTGTTCTGACCACATGCATTAAAATTTTGTCAGAGATTGTGAATAATCACTCATTTTTGATGAATATTTAATGAGATGCAGGAATGAATATAAGGAAAAGATACATTTAGTTGGATTAGGAAAAAAGATATTTTCAAAGAATTTATAATGCTTATTGAAATTTATCTTTTGTTGTAATTCTATATCCTCTCCACTTGGTAGTATTCTAGTTGATGAAGGAAGGTAAATTATTATTGAAATAATGAGTATTTTAAACACTGAAGTCATTAGCAGTTTTCCTAAAGGCTCTCAGCTTAGGACCACTCAATTACATTCTGGCAAACAGTGGATACATTTTGAGAATTTCAATCTAGAACCTTGAATATATAAAAGGAAGATTGCTTGTTTGACTTTCAGTCTGGAAACCTCATGCCTGTAAATTGCTCTTTATGTAATTCAATGTGTCCAGGATTTAAAAATAAATTGTATTGGGTGTTGCTTCATCAGTGAAGAGATTCAAGGTTACCAAGTGCAAAAACTCATTCCATAATGGATGTAATAACCGATATAGCTAAATATCTACTTATATCCACAACTACACCCCCAGTCATATGAGATTACATGAAGTCATAAAGCTATTTTTTTCTATGTCAATATAATTGAACTATACTTCCTATTAAAAAAAAAATGGGTCAATACACTCAGTTATTGATAAGGCAGTCACAGTACATCTTATCCTAAAGCAGCAGCATATAAACAGCATTGAAAAATATGTTTCAAGGTTTATTTTTGAGAATTCGATCATTCAACATTAATTAAAAGTAAAGAAATTTGCCTATTTTTGAGAATAAAAAGTTCTGAGTACCTTTGAACATATATACTTGAAATAGTCATTTGAAACTGAAGAACATTAAGACATTGTTGGCTTTAGCTAGTGTTTAGATTCTCATCTTATCTACTCCCTCTGGAAACGAAGAACTGTTCGTGCATTGTAACATCTGAAGTAAATAACTTGAGGGCAACCTAAAATGTATCATCAATTTGGAGGCAGCAGTAAACTTCTAGCTAACCGAACTTGCCTGTAGCCAAATGAAGACAGAACAGGATTGTTTTGTGTCCTGGATATAAACACAGCAGTCACCCCTGTCAGTAGTTGCTATTTGGATGAATGTATGTGCTTCCCCTTAAGATCCAAAGCAATTTTTCCTGCTAACTTTAGTCATTTTTATGCATTAATACTGGAATATTACCAGTGTTAAACCAAAAGTTAATGTGATCTATTTACTTTGTGAGTGATTAACTTGCCCTCCCAAACAATTGATACCTTTAGTAAAAGCATACTGGCTACCTCAGAGGGCTGGCCAGTGCACATGAGAGGTTCATGGGCTTTCTGGGCAGATACTAGTGAATTTCCTGATCTGTGTCTATAAACACAAATGTACTCAGGTTGAAAACATTCATCAATCTGTGCTATTTTGTTCTGTTTACTTCCTGGTATGTGGATATTACTTCACTAATAAGTTTACCCCAAAAGTAGTCATGTTCTTTCTCAATTATTTTCTACAACAAGCATTAAAATAGTACAGAAAAGTAGATTTCTTATTCATATTAGATCATTCTGTGATATTTTAATAATATGAAAGCAGTAAGACTGATGAATGATAAAGTGATATGGACAGCACAATATTAAATGTCAACTGAACTGCTGCATTATCCTCTTTTTAATTTTTAAAAAGGCTAAGACTGGCATGAAAATAACCAGTGCTTGAGAATAACTTTATAATTTATGGTCTTGTGTAACATTACTATTTGATAAATCTTCCTTAAAAGACTTGCATTTGGAACTCTTTTAAGGAAGATTTATCAGACAATAATGTTTATTAGAATAATTATTATATAGTCATATATACATTTCCTGGAGAAAGGAGATAGCAACCCACTCCAAGTATTTCCAAGTGTCCATGGAAATCCCATGGACAGAGGAGCCTGACGGGCTATAGTCCACAGGGTTGCAAAGAGTCAAACACAACTCAGAGACAAAACAACAATATATACAGATTATTGTAAATAATTATCTATATATTTTATAATATATAATGCAGTTATAATAAGATACATAATAATTATATTAACTATTCTAAATCATTGAGCTTCCCTGGTGGATTAGTGTTAAAGAATCTGCTTGCCAACGCAGGAGATGTGAATGGGTCGGGAAGATCCCCTGGAGAAGGAAATGGCAACCCACTCCAGTAATCTTGCCTGGGAAATCCTATGGACAGAGGAGTCTGGTGGGCTATTATTCATGGAGTTGCAAAAGAGTCAGACACATCTTAGTGACTACATAACAGCAAAAATAGTTGTAAATAATTGGTGTAATTTGTTGTTACTATTACTTGTCAACAAAGTTAAATTTTGAAGAGTCTTTTCTTCAACACTGACAGAATATCTCTTGTATTAAGATTTAATATGATTTACTGATTACTTTTGAATTCTATTAGTGTAACTACTTTAAGACACTACACTCAAAATACTTAAAAATATTAAGCCAATGATTTTAAAGATAATGGTGACAAACATCTTTCTTTTGGTTTAGGATATGAGAAAATGAAAATGCATAAAAGTTAGGTAATTTGCTTGAGATGCCTATATAAAAGAACAACCCAAATGCCCCTTATTCTATCATGGGTTCCATTCATTGATCGACAATATTAACATTTGAAAAGTAGAGCCAACGTTTCTTTGAGGGACTTCAAGACAGATATGTCAGGAAGTTCGGCATACTGAAAAAACTGCATGTACTCTTTGCACCTGCCATTAATTTCTTTCTTGCCTAAAGTATACCTTTTATATATTTTTTCAAACTGAAATCCCACAATTTCCCCTGTGTATCAAAAACTTTTCCCTGTGTGCCCAGCACTCTCTGAGTTAGGGCTTTATACAGTAACTCACTCAGCAGATGAACATCACAGCACATGTTGCTTACGACCATGTTAACAAATCCTTGCAGAAGGGCAAATGAAAAGATATAATAATCCAAGTCAAGAGGGATTTTGTGCAAATGTCTAAATTGTTCAGTCACAGATCTAGGCCCAGTGGAATTATTAGCCCCTGAAAACCAGCTGCCTGACATCTTTGCTATTTCATTCCACACATCTGTGGCAGCTCTAAGCTTCTCCACTCTAGTGCGTGCCTGCAATGCCTCTCTGGGGTCTCTCCACCAAGCTGTTGTAAAACAGGACTGGATTGGAATTAGAAGCTTGAATTTTCTATCCAGATAAATAAACAGTATACACATACTAGAAGATTTTTTTCTCTCCATTGAAAAACACAGATGAAATTTTGCTGCAGGAGCATTGCTCAATCCCCCACCATCTCAACAAGTTCATACTGTGTAAATATTGTGATCTTAATAAATAAATACTGAAGCACAGCTGGCGCCGGCAAGATATAGCTGTTAGGTTGCTGTGGCCCTGTTATCACCAGTGGGTGTTGCTAATTATTCTCAGAACTCAGGCTCTAGAATAGGAGGGGAAAGAATGCAGAGGAAAGTCAACAGAGGCTGAAACAAAAATTTAAAAATTGTTTTGGTCCCTAGCAAGGGCATTCCACCCTTGTGAAAACCAGAGATACGTATAGTGTAGGGTATGTGCGTCACTTTTATCTGTAAAAATGGTTTCACAACACTATTTCAGCCCTTAATTACATTCTAGCTGATTAAAATTCACACCACTTGTAAGAGCAAGAGGAGGTAATTGGGAGTGTTCAGAGGACAGCACTGTGAACCTGAGTGTCTTTAAGTGAATGAGTTTTACCAAGAGAAAAGATTATTTTTTCCTCCTCCCTCCTATTCTGGCAGGTGTGTTAATGACCTAACTTTGCACATTGCACACAAAAGAGGTTCATTGTACTTAACTGTCTTGAGTTGAGAAAGCAGCTGTTCTTTAGACATATTGTCAAGCAGGAAAGACACTGCATATGAATTGCTACCTTCTTTTTGAAAATGGCAAGATTAATTTTTAATTGCTGGTAGTAGAGTAGAATTGATGACCACAGCATTCCACTCAAGTAGAGCTGGTGCTGGCTCATCAAATCATTGCTGCCTCTCATGTGTGTGTGTGTGTGTGTGTGTGTGTGTGTGTGTGTGTGCATGCGCATGTGCGTGTGTTTACTTTAAACCCAATGGATAAGCAGAGAGAGTACTATTAAGGGACTTCTGGCATTGTGTTATGCTGATATGTTAAAGAAGCTCCTCTCAGTGACTGCTGTCAGTATTTCATAACACAACAGGTGTGATTTCACAAAATGCAAATTACCATACATACAAATCAGATACTTCCTCAGTTCTCCTCACTTTGCTTCTTTCCCCCTATTTCTTGCAATCCTACTTAATCAGTCTCCAACACCATCTTTTTCCCTCCTATTGTTAAAGGGATTTGGATTCTAAGGATGATTTGGAGCCAGCTGTTCTTGTGCCTCTCATAGGGACATCTCTGTTCCCTAAAATCTATTACCAGGTTTGAGACTGTTGGCAATCCCCTGCTGCTTTATTCAAAAATGTCTCAACAGGAGGGAGTACACTTTGGGTTTTCTCTAGCCTAGGGAAGAAAAATGTTCATTACTTACTCAAACTGTAGAGAAATTTCTGTTAGGCAGAGTATGCTTAGAAGAAACGGGTTGTTTCATAGTTTTTATTCTTACCAGGATGATTCAACCAACACCATTCTTTCTGTTATTCTGGGTCCCAAATAAATTTATAAGCCAGATAATAAAGACATTAATGCCGGCAACAGATTGCATTTGTTTTGACTAATCCTATCTGAATGTTGTTTCTATAGTTGCCTGCTTGAGTCACTTTATTAGTAAAGTGATATTCACTTCAATTAAACAGAGAACACAATTAGCAACTTGCATAGTTCTCAGGCATAACAAACATTGTCCTCAGGGGCACAATTCAAAACAGCAATTATTTGATAGTGGGATGTGTGCGCAAATTGGGCACTGCATAACTTCTCAAACTTTGGACAGAACCATTCTCATTTCCCACAGTACTTACCTTCCATAATAGCAACCATGTAAATACATCTTTGTAAAGATATGACATCATCAAAATGAATATAGTAAAATTTATTGACCCAGCATTTGTTATGATATATCTGTGTTTCCTCTGAATAATTTAAAACATCATGTGGCATCCCCCTGAGTTTCTTTGCAGAAGTTAAGAACCGTGGATTTAGTTTAGGTTTGCTTAATGTATTGACCTCGATCAGTATCAACTGTCCCCATGATGCACATTGGACATTTTTATGAAAACAAGAAGTATACTCTGTCAACTGAGATTTTAATGGATCTCGATTTCCCACCAAACCTGGTAGGTCACTTTCTGTTTCCCTTCAATGAAGTCATGTATTAAAACCATATAGTCATTTTCTTCTATTTTATTACCTTTGGTCACTAATAAATAGCAATGGACTCAGCCACAGCATGCCATACAGTGTATTGAGGTACATGTTCATACTTGAGATATAAAACTGAGTTCTCATTATTATCCACATTAAAGATAAAACAAAATTCTTTACTAATCTGAAGGTGGCACACCATACTCTAAGCTAACTTTAATAAATCAGGACCTACAGATCCTGAGGCTTTATTTCTGCCTTGTTTGCTTCTCTGAAATTAAAAGCTGTAATGCACAAGTGTTTCTCTGGATTTTCTCCAGGGAATTCCTTTTATCCTTGTTTGCAGCCAAGACTGCGGGCTGGGATCATTTTACAATTGTCATGAGTGAAGTGTGTTAGCTATCAAAGACTATACTTCTGAGACATGGAGAAGACTCCCTGGAGCCACTAATGTGTTTGGAGTAGTTCATTAGTAAACACGATGCCCAGGTAAATACACACAGAAGGCTTCCTTTTTCTAACGCATTCATCCCTATGGACTATTCCTGAACCTTGCCTTTTGCCAATTTTGCAGAAGATAATTATTTGCTTCTATGTGGCCTCTTCAGCCAAGGTTACAGTCTAGTTAGAGAATTTCCAAATTATCTTAACATATGAGGCTCAAGTTTACTCTGTAGTATCAAAGTTTTTGTTCTGATTTTCTGTTTTGTTTTTTTTTTTATAAATCTTGAATACAATTGTCCTAAATAATATGAAATCCTTTTGTGCTTTTATGTACTTAATTATTTTTCAGTATAGGCTTTTATAAACATCACAAAGCTTTCAAAGGATGTTTCTTTTGTTATTATAAACCTATTACCTAGATTTCATCCTTAAATTTGTGCTTGAGAACAATTCTAACAGCTGATTTTCTAAATCATGTTATAATCATCATTATAGTTTTTGAATGGCCCTAGTACTTCAAAAATTTTATTCAATATAATGTTCTCTTTTGATATGAAGATATAACACTAAAATATAACTATTCTTATTTGTTGTAGATCAAATTTTTATTTGAGAGCAATCCATGTATCATAGACCTGACCCTATAAAGGTCATATTACTTAGATTGGAATACATGTCTCTCATGCTGCTTCTTCCTTTCTTTCTACAAAACCAAACTCCAAAACAAAACAGAAAACCAACACTGTAAAACTGAAACTATCCATTCCCTTTATCAATATGTATAATTTCATATTTACAAAGACCTAGCATATACTTTTGAACAACCATAGTTCACATTTGGCACCCTTTCTTGTATCTTCTCAAAACTGCATTTTGTTCTCTTGCAAATTTTCTGAAATTTTCTAGTTGCATAATAATTAGTCAGCTTCCTTCTTAGATAGCATCCTATGTGATATAAAGACAGACACAGTAAAAAGATAACAAAAATAGTGCAGAGTAAAACAAATATGTCATGCAATGATATATTCCATATACCGTGAAAAAGAAACATTCTTTTTCATGAGATCTAGGTGTGAATATGTGTGTGAGTGTATGTGTGTGTGCAGGCACGAATAAGTGGGTTTTTCCTGGAGAAGAGCTGGAAAGGTACATGTGAATAATGACAGTTTTCTGAGGACGTTTGATCAATGAGGAGCTTGATTATGTTTGACACTTTTAGTCACTCCAGCAGCCTTGTAGGGAATGGCAAGGAGGGCTGAGAACTAGGCAAAGAGATCAGATAGGATATTAGAGAAGAGACCATTAAAACTGCAGATTCCCCATATTTCAACTACTTAACAGCTGCATGCTGGTGATGCAACACGTTACTTAACCTTTCTAAGACTCATAACGAAGAGAGTAAAACAATTTACAGGTGGTAGAAAGTTTAAATAGGATAGTTCACACATATTGATTAACAAACTCAATAAATGTCACATAAGTACCAAAGAAAGGAGGAAGATGATGGATTGTATCTGTTAGAGTAGATTATTTAAAATAAAATGATCGGTTAGTTATAGGCAGTGAAAGATAAGAGACTAGAACAGAGGTCAGAAGACTGTACTCTATGAGCCAAATCTGGTTTTCCATCCATTTTGTAAATAAAATTTAATGGAAACAAAGACATGATCATTTATTTATACATTGCCTTTGGCTAGTTTCTTGTTACAATAGAAGAGCTGAGACACTACAATAGAGACCTTAAGACTCTCAAAGCTGAAAAGTTTTACTGTCTGGCCATTATAGGAAAAAAAAAATCTGTGGAACCTCGTCAATATTTGCCATTTATCATATTCATAAATATTTAAAAATTAGAAACCCAGTGTTCTCATTGATGAGGTCTAGGCCCAGCACTCATGCTTCCCACAGTACATACCTGCCCTTCATCCCCCCTTAGCAAGTCTCCCAATCACTTAAAATCTCAAAAGTATTTTTATTTGTTGTTCTCAAGTATGATTTTACAGAAAGAAGTGTAATTTAAGGGCTTTGGAGAAGGCTTACTGAAGCCAATGAACCAACCAACCAAACAAGCATCTTCCCTGGCCCAGATTTGAGAGCTTAATTCTATCTCTGAGGGGTCAACAAAGATATTGTCTTCAAATTTCTACTCAAAATAAAATAAACTTAAATATGCAAACACAAGCAGACACATTGTATAGACTGTTGATTTTGACAACAATATTTACGATTTAGAGGTGAAAAGAAGACAAAAAATGGAGTAGAGAGATGGAGGGAATGAATTATAGAGAGTGTGAGGGGGTGGAATGTAGGAGTCAAAGAAAGAAACTTTGGAAATATAATTAGAAATCTGAAAGAAGAGCAGAAAAATGGGAAATCATGAACTTTGGATAGAAGGTCACCTACTGGTTTCCTCTTACTTCGGTATGTAACACTTTGCGTTAAAGTGCTCATGTCATACATAGCCTTCAGAATCCACAGGTGTTGCAGAAAAGGGAGCTGACATTTATTTTTACTCACCTGGGAATAACTAGTGTTTACCTTTCTAAGAGATTCCTACTGATGCAATTTTTGTAATTCTCAATTATGAAATTTTGGACCCTATGTCAAGAAAATTGTAGCTATTATATCTCTCAAAATATCACATCCCCAGATCAACATTTAAGCATGAACAATGCAAAATAGCAGCATCTTTCTAATGAGTAATGACAAGATGGGTGTGGCATGATGGATTTTGGATTCAGAGAAAGTTGAGTTTTTATGTAGGTCTACCACCACCATTGTGTTACCTTAAACAGTTACTCCGATTGTCTATGCTTCAACATTTCCATACTGCTGTGCTTTCCTCAGTCATGTCCAACTCTGCAACTCCATGGACTGCAGCTAATCAGGCTCCTCTGGCCATGGAGTTTCCCCAGCAAGAATAGTGGAGTGGGTTGCCACGTCCTCCTGCAGGGGATCTTCCCAACTCAGGGATCAAACTCATGCCTCCCACATCTCTTGATTTGCAGGAGGATTCTTTACTATTGAACCACCAAGGAAGCCCTTTCATATTATATGTGAGAAGAAAATAAAAATATCTCACATAGTAATTGTGAAAATGAAGGTCAGATATTACATATTAAAAGCATAGAGTCACATATCCTGAATGTAGTATATGTGGCATTAATTGCAGGTGTGACTTTCATTTTTGTGATTCTTGTTATTAAAAGTAAAGGCTGAATTCTAACAGAAAGAAGGTTAGTAGTTAATTGCCAGAAGACATATATACACTTTGAACTGAGGGGGAAAAAAATCAGAGTGCAGCCTTTGGCTGGGCATTTTTCAATGTTCTGTTGGAATCAACATTGCTCTCTCCAGTCCGCAGTTGCTGACAACTCCAGGAGCTTATGCTTTTCTAAACCTGGCTAATATAAGAAATTATCAGTTTTCTTTATTTGATGGAACAGTGGTCTATTTAGGATCTATAATAAAGACTGTAATGAGATATGTAATCTTGACAGGTACAGGACCCTGATAAGGAATAAGAGGTTCTGGCGCATGTGAAGGACAGGAATTTAAGAAGACCAGAAGAGTAGAATTTTCTTTGTTCCACAGGTTTTCCCATTTAAGCAATCCCTGTGACTCCCTAGAAATTTACACCTCTGTAGAGATACAGCAAATGGAAAAGTGTTCATTTCCAAATGTGTCCACCTGTGAGGAACTCCCCTGCTGGGCTTAAGCTGACTGTTCATTTTAGGCTTCACTTACCATTTTGTCTTCAGAGGTATTTTCAATATGAACAATAGTAAAGTTACTTTAATTTCATTTGTTTTTAACCTATTCATGAAAAAATACAATTTTTGAAAGCTGCAGAATTCAGAAACAGAATAAACTAAGTTACAATGACTGGATTCAGGTTTCAGTAAAGAATTTACTTGCTCAGAAATGTGGTTCAGTAGAATGATAAGCCTATTTTCAAATATCTCCATGTGATATTTTACCATTCAAAAGTATTAAAATCCATTAGTTCCACCTCACCACATTCTCACTACATTATTAACCCTACTTTACTTAAGGCAGAATTTAATGTACCTGGAATTTTGATTATCCCAAAAGTTTGGCAAGTTAGTAAAAGGAAGGAAATTAAAAATCAGAGTCCTTGATTCCCAGGTGGTTGATTAGCTCCTAAGGCAATATTACCTCTGCTAGAATCACTCTTCAAACTTAGAAACTTACTATTTAAAGCACATAGGAAAATCATACAAATTAAATTAACAGGGTGAGACTGAATTGGTTTTTGAGGGATAAAAGACTACGTCTACAGACATTTACTGAGGTGGAAGGAGGGCTAACTTATCGGCCATTTCACAAAAAGGATACATTTAGGGCTAAGGAAAAAAGAAAAGTTGTTCTACATGGTTTATAATAATTTAACTCATTTGTATAAGAAATATAAATGAAGGTGGAGTCCCTTTGTTTAAAGGGGTATTCATTAGATGCAATACAACACTAAATTCATCAAAGACCTAGAACGACTCTTGGAAGAAATCATTACCACCACAAGGCCTTGGTTTGCATTATAAAAACAACAACAGAAACAAAGAAGAAAGAATATAATAAATGGCTAGCAATTAGTGGAAAAAGATATTAAAGAACTGAAAGGCAGCTATCTTTGGTAACAGTTGGGAGAGATTTTAGCCACAGTTAACTTGATAGTCACTGAACTGGGCTCTCTTAGGGGTTGTGTCAGTGACTATTTCCAATTTCCAACTAGTAACAAAGCAGAAGAAAAACTCCTTCAATTTCTCATTCTACTCAAAAGTGATTAATCTTCTTAAGAAAATGAAGACCTGAATCTTCTCCTAGAGGCTTGGTAAGTTTATTAACTTTTCTTTAGTGTCAAGTGTTTAGAATTTCCCAGATTTTCCCCCTGAAATTTCTATTTTAGAAAGAAAAAAATATTCAACATAAATTAAAAAAACCTAAGCAGCAGTTGTTTAATCTCCCTCTCTTGTTGCATCTTATATTTGAGAGAGTAAAACATATCTAACAAGAAGGCAAATATTACAGCTATTTGAAACCATTCTTTGTATCCTTACCACTCCTGCAAAATGGTTGAATAAGAAAGAAGACTTACACCTAATAGCCATGATGTTTGCCTGCACAGTGATTCTAAGAATATTAGGTGCCACAGGGGTCTTCTATCTCAAGTGTGACGTAATAAGATCAGGGCATGGGGAGGGTCCTTGGCCTCCTGGGACCGAACATTTCAATTCTTTATCTTGATATGAATCACATATATGATAGAAGAGAGAAACATAATATGGGGGGTTACATATTTAGAGACTATCTTGTCCCTTTATAACACATGTCCCCTAAATGGTTACTGTTTACATACTGGATTACTCCAGATTATTGTTATGTATTCTAGGGTCTTAAAGTGTGAGTTCAACCACAGTGAACTTTTAGTGTGCTGCCATGAGAAGAAAAAAATACAATGGGAAATCAGAATATACACAGATTCTTGGAACAATATCAAAGAAAATTATATGAAACTTTAACAACTCCTAAGTCAAATTTTTGTTAAAGAAAATTTACCTGTAGAAGTTTCTCACTTTTTGAATCTGATTGCCACAGGTTTAGTGTAAGAAATGTATTCAGCAAGGAGCAGTGAATGTAGGATACAGTTAGTGAATAAAAATTATTTTTCTTGGAATAGATTTAGGGTTTTATTTGGAAATAATTATAGATACACATGCAGTTGTAATGAATAAAACAGAGAGGTCCCATATACCTTTTACCAATATCCCTCAAAGGTAAATATTTGAAAAATCAGATCAGATCAGATCAGATCAGTCGCTCAGTCGTGTCCGACTCTTTGCGACCCCATGAACCGCAGCACGCCAGGCCTCCCTGTCCATCACCAGCTCCCAGAGGTCACTCAGACTCGCATCCATCGAGTCAGTGATGCCATCCAGCCATCTCATCCTCTGTCGTCCCCTTCTCCTCCTGCCCTCAATCCCTCCCAGCATCAGAGTCTTCTCCAATGAGTCAACTCTTCGCATGAGGTGGCCAAAATACTGAGTTTCAGCTTTAGCATCATTCCTTCCAAAGAAATCCAGGATGATCTCCTTCAGAATGGACTGTTGATCTCTTGCAGTCCAAGGGACTCTCAGAGTCTTCTCCAACACCACAGTTCAAAAGCATCAATTCTTCGGCGCTCAGCCTTCCTCACAGTCCAGCTCTCACATCCATACATGACCACAGGAAAGACCATAGCCTTGACTAGGCGAACCTTTTGTAAAGTAATGTCTCTCTTTTGAATTGCTATCTAGGTTGGTCATAACTTTCCTTCCAAGGAGTAAGCGTTTTTAATTTCATGGCTGCACTCACCATCTGCAGTGATTTTGGAGCCCAGAAAAACAAAGTCTGACACTGTTTCCACTGTTTCCCCATCTATTTCCCATGCAGTGATGGGACTAGATGCCATGATCTTCGTTTTCTGAATGTTGAGCTTTAAGCCAACCCTTTCACTCTCCTCTTCACTTTCATCAAGAGGCTTTTAGCCCCTCTTCACTTTCTGCCATAAGAGTGGTGTCATCTGCATATCTGAGGTTATTGATATTTCTCCCGGCAATCTTGATTCCAACTTCTGTTTCTTCCAGTCCAGCATTTCTCATGATGTACTCTGCATATAAGTTAAATAAACATGGTGACAATATGCAGCCTTGACGTACTCCTTTTCCTATTTGGAACCAGTCTGTTGTTCCATGACCAGTTCTAACTGTTGCTTCCTGACCTGCATACAGATTTCTTAAGAGGCAGATCAGGTGGTCTGGTATTCCCATCTCTTTCAGAATTTTCCATAGTTTATTGTGATCCACACAGTCAAAGCTTTGGCATAGTCAATAAAGCAGAAATAGATGTTTTTCTGGAAATCTCTTGCTTTTTCCATGATCCAGCGGATGTTGGCAATTTGATCTCTGGTTCCTCTGCCTTTTCGAAAACCAGCTTGAACATCAGGAAGTTCACGGTTCACATATTGCTGAAGCCTGGCTTGGAGAATTTTGAGCATTACTTTACTAGCGTGTGAGATGAGTGCAATTGTTCGGTAGTTTGAGCACTCCTTGGCATTGCCTTTCTTTGGGATTGGGATGAAAATGACCTTTTCCAGTCCTGTGGCCACTGCTGAGTTTTCCAAATTTGCTGACATATTGAGTGCAGCACTTTAACAGCATCATCTTTCAGGACTTGGAATAGTTCCACTGGAATTCCATCACCTCCACTAGCTTTGTTCGTAGTGATGCTTTCTAAGGCCCATTTGACTTCACATTCCAAGATGTCTGGCTCTAGGTCAGTGATCACATCATCATGATTGTCTAGGTCTTGAAGCTCTTTTTTGTACAGTTCTTCTGTGTATTCTTGCCACCTCTTCTTAATATCTTCTGCTTCTCTTAGGTCCACACCATCTCTGTCCTTTATCGTGCCCATCTTTGTATGAAATGTTCCTTTGTATCTCTGATTTTCTTGAAGAGATCCCTAGTCTTTCCCATTCTTTGTTTTCCTCTATTTCTTTGCATTGATCACTGAAGAAGGCTTTCTTATCTCTTCTTGCTATTCTTTGAACTCTGCATTTAGATGTTTATATCTTTCCTTTTCTCCTTTGCTTTTCGCTTCTCTTCTTTTCACAGCTATTTGTAAGGCCTCCCCAGACAGCCATTTTGCTTTTTGCATTTCTTTTCCATGGGGATGGTCTTGATCCCTGTCTCCTGGACAATGTCACGAACCTCATTCCATAGTTCATCAGGCACTCTATCTATCAGATCTAGGCCCTTAAATCTATTTCTCACTTCCACTGTATAATCATAAGGGATTTGATTTAGGTCATACCTGAATGGTCTAGTACTTGTATATAATCAGAAGCAAGGCATTAACACATTCTATTTATTATAGAAGGCAATGGCAACCCACTCCAGTACTCTTGCCTGGAAAATCCCATGGGCGGAGGAGCCTGGTGGGCTGCAGTCCATGGGGTCGCTAAGAGTCAGACACGACTGAGTGACTTCACTTTCACTTTTCAGTTTCATGCATTGGAGAAGGAAATGGCAACCCACTCCAGTGTTCTTGCCTGGAGAATCCCAGGGACTGCGGGGCCTGGTGGGCTGCCATCTACGGAGTCCCACAGAGTCAGACACGACTGAAGCGACTTAGCAATAGCAATTGATTTTATTACATTTCTTCAGTTTTCTTATACTTATTTGTGGGTCTTGTGTGTGTGTGTGTATCTTCTCTCATGGCTCAGATGGTAAATAATTTACCTGCAATGCGAGAAACCCAGATTCAATCAGGTGTGTGTATGTAGCCCGATGCAATTTTATCACGTGTATGTTTATAGATATACCATTATAATCAAAGTACAGACATGTTCCATCACCACAAGTTTCCCTCGTATTACCCCTTCATAATGTTTAAATTAAACTGAAAAGAAAGGGAAATTTCTACTTAAAAGACTGATGGAATTCTAGAAGCCAGAATAGATACATATTAAGGGGAAAGTAAAATATACATAGATATAACTGAGATGGTTAGATAGATAACATCACCAACTCAATGGAAATGGATTTGAGAAAACTCTGGAATATAGTGGAGAACAGACAAGACTTGCATGCTAGAGACTTTGCAGCCCATGGGGTTGTGAAGAGTAGGACACAACTTACCAACTGAACAACAACAAAGTGGCATTAATGATGAGGATTATAAATATTTCTTGTTGATTATTAATGAGTATTATGGGGTGTTAGGAACAAAAGACATTTTCAAATCAACTTTACTAAAGTATATTTTACATACAATATAAAGAATTTACTTGAACTCATACTGTTCAATGTTTTGACCAATCTATTTACGCATATAACCACCACACAACCAAGATGTAGGACATATCCTTTACCTCAGGCAACTATTGATCTGATTTACATCACTTTAGATTTGTTTTCTATGTACAAGAACTTCTTATGAATTGGTTCTCACAAAACATAGTTTTTTGTGTCTGATGCCTTTAGCTTATTATAATCTTTTTGAGATTCATTTTTACATGCATCAGTGATTTATTTCTTTATATTAGTGAGATGCATTCCATTATACTCATATACCACAATGTTATCCATTTACCAGGCAATTTTTATTTAGGTTATTAGTGTTGTTGGCCCCTATGAAGAAAGATGTCATAACAATTTGAGTACAAGTGTGTGTGTGTGCATGTGTATATTTCTGTATATTTCTTTTTAATCATGGGTGTAAAAATGTAGAATTGTTAGGAAGTATCATAAATATGTATCTATCTATATATGCATACACATATATATTACTTTTTAAGATACTCCTATCAGTTGTGAATGAGAGTTCCATTTTATCTCCATCCTTGCTAATACTTAGGTTTGTCACCTGGAAAAAAAAAAATTCATCAAGGTTGTGTAAAGGTATCTCATTTTGTTTTAACTTAAATTTCCCTGTAAACGATTTTCAACACCTTTATAATATGGTTATCAACCTATTTTGTTGCTTTGTTTTATAAAGTATTTTGTGTCACTGGCAAATCTTTGACATTCCTTCGCATATAGAAGCATCACTCCAATCTGTGCCTTTATCTTTAGATGGCATTCTCCTTGTATGCATGTCTGTCTCCAAATTTGCCCCTTTTATAATAAAGTCATAAATATATTGAACTTGAGGCAATGTCATTCCAGTATTTCCTAATAACATCTGCAATGACTCTATTTTCAAAGAACATAACATTCTAAAGTACTAGTGGTTAGGACTTCAACATATAAATTTAAAGGACGTATAAGGTAGGGTAAGGTAAGTCACTTCAGTCGTGTCCCACTCTGTGCAACCCCATAGACGGCAGCCCACCAGGCACCCCTATCCCTGGGATTCTCCAGGCAAGAACACTGGAGTGGGTTGCCATTTCCTTCTCCAATGCATGAAAGTGAAAAGTGAAAGTGAAATCACTCAGTCGTGTCTGACTCTTAGCGACCCCATGGACTGCAGCCTACCAGGCTTCTCCTTCCATGGGATTTTCCAGGCAAGAGTACTGGAGTGGGGTGCCATTGCCTTCTCCCTTAAAGGACGTATAATTCAATTCATAAGAAAATTTACAGAATATAATATGAACATAGATGAACATGAACCTATATGGACCAATGATAATAAGCTTTTGTGAAGTTAGAATTATGGTTACTAGATATTATATCTCTTTCATACGGATAGCACTGTTTCTTTTATAGCTTACTGCTAATAAAAACAACATAATCTTTAATGTATTTTGGAACTGTTCTTCTTGCTCAGGCAAGAGTGCTTTAATGGATTATATTTGGATTATAAATTTTGAAGAGGCAGCATATTGGGAAGATTTTGTATATTATATATTTGTGGATCAAAGGCTTATTTTATAATATGCACATGTGTATTTTTGAAAACTTTTGGAAAAGTAAGATCCATGAGAATTTAGGGTGGGGGAGTGGTTACAGTATACTGTTTCAGTGACAACACCAGATGTGGGCCTTGCATGTGTTCTTACACAAAACCCCTCTGATGTGGACTAGAGTATTATAAGAATGAGTGAGGTGAAATTTTGGAATCTGAATTTAAATTGATGTGTTTAGAAGAATGGAATGATTTAATCTTAGATCCTTCATTTATCCCTGTCAAAGGCAGGGTGAAGAGATTGGTGAATTTGCCTTAACAACCCAGCTAAGATGAACTCAAGCAGGGAATTAGAATGCAGACTACTTGGCAGTACAGTGTGTCATGTGACCTTGCGTTCAAATTGTGTTGTTCTGAATCAATACAGAAGCTTCTAGAGATATCATGGGAGGATAATCAAAAAGTTTTGAGTCCATGTATTTCAGAACTACCATGAGAAGATCTTAGAGGAGCAGCAACAACAAACTGAACAGTATGAACAGGCAAAATGATAGGATACTGAAAGAGGAACTCCCCAGGTCTGTAGGTTCACAATATGCTACTGGAGATCAGTGGAGGAATAACTCCAGAAAAAATGAAAGGATGGAACCAAAGCAAAAACAATATCCAGTTGTGAATGTGACTGGTGATAGAAGCAAGGTCCAATGCTGTAAAGAGCAATTTGCATATTGAATCAAGGTAAATTGGAAGTGGTAAAACAGGAGATGGCAAGGATGAACATCGACATTCTAGGAATCATCGAATTCAAATGGACTGGAATGGGTGAATTTAAATCAGATGACCATTATATCTACTACTGCAGGAAGGAATCCCTTAGAAGAAATGGAGTAGCCATCATGGTCAACCAAAGAGTCCGAAATGCAGTATTAGGATGCAATTTCAAAAACAACAGAATGATCTCTATTCTATTCCAAGGCAAAACATTCAATATCACAGTAATCCAAGTCTATGCAACAACCAGTAATGCTGAAGAAGCTGAAGTTGAATGGTTCTATGAAGACCTACAAGATCTTTTATAATTAACACACAAAAAAAGATGTTCTTTTCATTATAGGGGACTGGAATGCAAAAGTAGGAAGACAGAAACACCTGGAGTAATAGGCAAATTAGTCTTAGAATACAGAATGAAGTAGAGCAAAGGCTAATAGAATTATACCGAGAGAACCGGCTGGACATAGCAAATACTCTCTTCCAACAACACAAGAGAAGACTATACATGGACATCACCAGATGGTCAACACTGAAATCAGATTGATTATATTCTTTGCAGCCAAAGATGGAGAAGCTCTATACAGTCAGAAAAAACAAGACCAGGAGATGAGTGTGGCTCAGATCATGAGCTCCTTATTGCCAAATTCAGACTTAAATTGAAGACAGTAGGGAAAACCACTAGACCATTCAGGTATGACCTAAATCAAATCCCTTATGATTATACAGTGGAAGTGAGAAATAGATTTAAGGGCCTAGATCTGATAAATAGAGTGCCTGATAAACTATGGAATGGAGGTTCGTGACACTTTACAGGAGACAGGGATCAAGACCATCCCCGTGGAAAAGAAATGCAAAAAAGCAAAATGGCTGTCTGGAGAGGCCTTACAAATAGCTGTGAAAAGAAGAGAAGCGAAAAGCAAAGGAGAAAAGGAAAGATATAAGCATCTGAATGCAGAGTTCCAAAGAATAGCAAGGAGAGGTAAGAAAGCCTTCCTCAGTGATCAGTGCAAAGACATAGAGGAAAACAACAGAATGGGAAAGACTAGAGATTTCTTCAAGAAAATCAGAGATACCAAAGGAACATTTCATGCAAAGATGGGCTCAATAAAGGACATAAATGGTATGAATCTAACAGAAGCAGAAGATATTAAGAAGAGGTGGCAAGAATACATAGAAGAAATGTACAAAAAACATCTTCATGACCAAGATAATCACGATGGTGTGATCACTCACCTAGAGCCAGACATCCTGGAATGTGAAGTCAAGTGGGCTTTAGAAAGCATCACTAGGAACAAAGCTAGTGGAGGTGATGGAATTCCAGTTGAGCTATTTCAAATTCTGAACCATGATGCTGTGAAAGTGCTGCACTCAATATGCCAGCAAATTTGGAAAACTCAGCAGTGGCCACAGGACTGAAAAGGTCAGTTTGCATTCCAATCCCAAAGAAAGCCAATTCCAAAGAATGTTCAAACCTTCGCACAATTGCACTCATCTCACACACTAGTAAAGTAATGCTCAAAATTCTCCAATCCAGGCTTGAGCAATATGTGAACTGTGAACTTCCAAATGTTCAAGCTGGTTTTAGAAAAGGCAGAGGAACGAGAGATTATATGGCCAACATCCACTGGGTCATAAAAAAAGCAAGACAATTCCAAAAAGAAATACCTATTTCTGCTTTCTTGACCATGCCAAAGCCTTTGACTGTGTGGATCACAATAAACTGTGGAAAACTCTGAAAGAGATGGGAATACCAGACCACCTGACCTGCCTCTTGAGAAACCTGTATGCAGGTCAGGAAGCAACAGTTAGAACTGGACATGGAACAACAGACTGGTTCCAAATAAGAAAAGGTGTACGTCAAGGCTGTATATTGTCACCCTGGTTATTTAATTATATGCAGAGTACATCATGAGAAATGCTGGACTGGAAGAAACACAAGCTGGAACCAAGATTGCCGGGAGAAATATCAATAATCTCACATATGCAGATGATACTACCCTTATGGCAGAAAGTGAAAAGTAACTAAAAAGCCTCTTGATGAAAGTGAAAGAGGAGAGTGAAAAAGTTGGCTTAAAGCTCAACATTCAGAAAACGAAGATCATGGCATCCAGTCCCATCACTGCATAGGAAATAGATGGGGAAACAGTGGAAACAGTGTCAGACTTTATCTTTTTGGGCTCCAAAATCACTGCAGATGGTGACTGCAGCCATGAAATTAAAAGATGCTTACTCCTTGGAAGAAAAGTTATGACCAACGTAGATAGCGTATTGAAAAGCAGAGACCTTACTTTGCCAGCAAAGGTCTGTCTAGTCAAGGCTATGGTTTTTCCAGTGATCATGTATGGATATGAGAGTTGGACTGTGAAGAAAGTTGAGCCCTGAAGAATTGATGCTTTTGAACTGTGGTGTAGGAGAAGACTCTTGAGGGTCCCTTGGACTGCAAGGAGTTCCAACCAGTCCATTCTTAAGGAGATAAGTCCTGGGATTTCTTTGGAAGGAATGATGCTGAAGCTGGAACTCGAGTACTTTGCCCATCTCATGCGAAGAGCTGACTCATTGTGAAAGACTCTGATGCTGGGAGGGATTGGTGGCAAAAATGGATGACAGAGGATGAGATGGCTGGATGGCATTACCCATTCGATGGACGTGATTTTGAGTGAACTCTGGGAGATGGTGATGGGCAGGGAGGCCTGGCGTGCTGCGATTCATGGGGTCGCAAACAGTCGGACATGACTAAGCAACTGAACTGAACTAAACTGAACAACCGTCTAGAAAGTGTTATCAAATATTTGGGCAGTGCTTCTCTGATTGTATATGCTTTTCCTCCTAAACTGGTCCCTTCCAGCTGTAACTCATAAAGACATTCTAATAACTATATTATGTTAAAAAGCACAAAGAAGCCCTGAGACTAGGTCAAACAAATTTCTCTACCATTTTTTCTCTTTTCCACTATAGTGTTCAAAGGTAGCTGGTTTTGATCTTGGTAGTTTATATTATAGGACCCTGATTGTGCCCATTTACATCAAGGGCAGCTTTCAAAATGTCTTGAAGATCCAGGAAATCACATAAAAGGTTCAAAGATTTGATGTTAGTCAGTCATTTATCATGTTAATTGGGGTAATCTTTCTAAACCTCTTCCCTTTGAATGTTTAGAGATTTAGGGTATTGTCTGGGGCCTCCATCACTGCCTACTTCACAGCTGTCTCTAGGATTCTGCACTGGCCCAAGATGAACAACTGACCACAGGTATTGGGCCAAAATACTTATGTCAATCTCTCTCCTCCCACTCTACTTCCATCTTGCTTTGACCCCATCCAGACTTCAGGCTTGTGCAAATCATTTCTCTCATCAGACTAATGAGAGTTGAAGGTACACAATGGTTTTGGAAGTTCTATGAAAATAATTAATGCAAATGTTACAACTCTCATTATTTGGGATGCTCTTGCAGAGACCTTAAAATTGATATTAAAGTCATATAAGTGGGATTCATCACAATTTGTTCAAGATCTAAACAGAATTTTGGACTAAGCTCAATAAAATTATAAAGCATTATTTTGGTTGTCTTGATTCTCCATGCACGAATTCCCCTCAGGAGTTTGAGTGGCAGACTTGCTTATTTTGGGCAGGATTCAGGCATTACTGCCTTATTAAATCAATTACCATCATTAAACTCAGTCACATGTAGCTCTTACTGCCATGTCATTTTAACCACACTTTTTAATATTCATCTTTAAGCATTTTAAAAGTAATTAAGAAAATCTGATGGTATTGGGTAATGATTTACTCCAAATTTTAGATGACAATGTCATTTACAAAACATTTACAAAAATTAGCTCATTTATCACGTTCTCACTTCCTATGGTTCAAAGAAAAATTTCCTTTGAAAACAAAACGAACCCAAATAACAGGAAGGGAGAGAAGTTTTGCATCAGTTTATTTTCACTGTTATTATCCAGAACATTTCTTTTGTCCTTGTTAATATTAAAAGGACCACAAATTTAAGATAAAATTAGCCATTGGTTGTTGCTTGTTACTTCTTGACAGGTTTATATCATTCACACTGACATTATGAGCAAAACTGGAGCCATAATTTTGTGTGTTTAAAATATGAGTTTAGATTATCATTTGTGTTTTGTTTTAAAATCATTTAAGAAAGTTACAGATGTTGTATATGCCTTAAAAACTTACAGTGACCCCA
Organism: Tragelaphus eurycerus; assembly: GCA_935064755.1. Taxonomy (NCBI): domain Eukaryota; kingdom Metazoa; phylum Chordata; class Mammalia; order Artiodactyla; family Bovidae; genus Tragelaphus; species Tragelaphus eurycerus. The sequence goes on from CAKXYN010000039.1 coordinate 244,680, forward strand.
ATTTTGTGTCTTTGTATATACTGTATTAAAAATAAACCAACAATGAATTTCAAAAGTAATACAAAATTTTTCTTTTGAAGCTAAAATAGATTGCAGTTTCTAATCCTGTTATCTTTCAAATGCTACATAAGTATTTCAAAATAAAATGCAAGAATATTTCTTAAACTTTAAAATGCAATTTTAATATGTAAATAACTTATTCTTACAAAATATTTTATATCTCTACTTAGTAAACCTAATTTATAATCATAAAACTGCATGTTTTTAGATTCAAGTGTTAAAATTAAAACTAATGAAATATTTCAAGATTTAAGTATCATGTGAATATATATACACACATATATTATGGATTAGAGTCTTATGTAAGAAAAGTATTACTGTACCAGGAATTAGAATGTCTATGCTATCTTCCACCATTAAGACATGTTGAAAATTGGGCAAGTTATCAAAACCAACAGCTTTTAACCTTTTGGTTTTAGGGCCCATTCTACATTCTTCAAATTTATTAATAATCCAAAAAATTTTAGTTGATTAAAATTAAGGTTTAGAAATTAAATTTGGGAGTACTATTAATTCATTTAAAAATATATTACAAATTAATACTATAATATTTCATGAAAGTGATATTTTCCAAAGTAAACATCTTAAGTGAGAAAAATAGCATTGTTTCATTTATTTTCAAATAATTTGAATACCTAACAAGAGAAAAGAGTGAGATTTTCATCACCGCCTCACACATTGCATTAGTCATCAGAGCAATGGCATTATTACACATCCTGTATCTTCTGAGACACTGAAAACAAATGCAAAAATGCAAATAATGTATTATTAATATTATTATGAAATAGCTTGACTTCTCACATCTCTTAAAAGGATCTTGGGACCCAAGAAGCCCTTGAACCAAACTTTGAAACCACTGACCAAAACCTGCTATGCCAACATATTTTTCTATGCACAGGAAGGCATTTAACATGAATTGCTTTTAACATGATAACAGAATTGAAGAAAGAAGGGGGGTAGAAAGAAATTGGGGGAGAAGGATAGGGCAGGAAAAAAAAATAACCAAAAAGTAGATCTCAATTAGAAATTTTTTGACATGGTCATGTGGATCTCCTAACATGACCCCACCTTAAGATGAATGCACCATCTTTTTATTCCCTGGTTGTACATCAGTCTAGCTGGAGGAGTGAATTAGGGAAGATCAGATCAGATCAGATCAGTCGCTCAGTCGTGTCCGACTCTTTGCGACCCCATGAACCGCAGCACGCCAGGCCTCCCTGTCCATCACCAGCTCCCGGAGGTCACCCAGACTTGCATCCATCGAGTCAGTGATGCCATCCAGCCATCTCATCCTCTGTCGTCCCCTTCTCCTCCTGCCCTCAATCCCTCCCAGCATCAGAGTCTTCTCCAATGAGTCAACTCTTTGCATGAGGTGGCCAAAATACTGGAGTTTCAGCTTTAGCATCATTCCTTCTAAAGAAATTCCAGGATTGATCTCCTTCAGAATGGACTGGTTGGATCTTCTTGCAGTCCAAGGGACTCTCAAGAGTCTTCTCCAACACCACAGTTCAAAAGCATCAATTCTTTGGTGCTCAGCCTTCTTCACAGTCCAGCTCTCACATCCATACATGACCACAGGAAAGACCATAGCCTTGACTAGGCGAACCTTGGTTGGTAAAGTAATGTCTCTGCTTTTGAATATGCTATCTAGGTTGGTCATAACTTTCCTTCCAAGGAGTAAGCGTCTTTTAATTTCATGGCTGCAGTCACCATCTGCAGTGATTTTGGAGCCCAGAAAAACAAAGTCTGACACTGTTTCCACTGTTTCCCCATCTATTTCCCATGCAGTGAATTAGGGAAGGAGGAAGACAATAAATGCATAGGGGGATACAACCTTATATACATGAGTGCCAAATAAAATATAGGACATGAGTAATATTTAAATTTCATATAAACAAATAATTTTATTAATATAAATATTAATATACTTTATTAATAATAAAGACCCAAATATTTCATGAGACATATTGACACTTCTAATTTAAAAGTGTATGTTGTTTATCTGAAGTTCAAATATAACTGTCTTGTATTTTTATTTGTTAAATCTGGCAACTCTATGCAACAGGCCGGGAGGCTCCTGTTTAGTGAAGGGCAATTTGAGAAGGAAGCAGCTGTAAGGCATTAACTACCATGACACTCACAGCAGGTGAGGGATGCTGAACTGGCCACCCAGGGGAACAGAAGAGGGAACCAAAAGCTTCCATACAACATCTTATTATTTTCTGATAATGAAGATTATTAAACTCATAAAAAACAATAAATTATTTTAATTTAATGATCCACTGATTCTTAATTTAATAGAAGAATCTTTACCAAAGAATGTCCAAAATGGAACAAAAATAACAAAACCAAAAAATTAAAAGATCAATTGTATAGCTGTCCTTTTCATAATCAAGGTGATATTTACTTTGATCAATTAACAACAATAAGGATAGTTTTAGAAGAATCTGAAATCTGACCTTAGAGCTTTGTGGCTTTATATCATGTATTTAAATTAATGATTTTTATGGATGACTGGGTTTAAGTGAATATTCTTACTCATAAGAGGAAATATATGTTTTCTATTAAAAAAATGAGATCATTACCCCTTCTCTAATTGAGAAAGAGCTTCCCTGGTGGCTCAGTGGTAAAGAATTCACCTGCCAATGCAGGGATCACAGGTTCAATCCCTGAATGGGGAAGATCCCCTGGAGGAGAAAAGGCCAACCCAGACATGTATTCTTGCCTGGGAAATACCAGGGACAGAGAAGTCAGGGGGCCTATAGTCCATTGGGTCATAAAAGAATCAGACATGACTTAAAAACTAAACAACAGTAATGCATTTGAGAAACACTGGACAATTTTATTATAATGTATAGTCAATATATTATAATAGTCATATATAATCTATAGTTAATATTTGGGCTTCCCAGGTGGCGCTATCAGTGAAGAATCCACCTGCCAATGCAGGAGACATAAGAGACATGAATTTGATCCCTGAGTCGGGATCATCCCCTGGAGGAGCAAATGACAACCCACACCAGTATTTTGCCTGGAGAATCCAATGGACAAAGGAACCTGGCGGGCTACAACCCACAGGGTCACAAAGAGTCAGACATGACTTAAGTGACTTAACAGCATACACAGCCAATATATAACATAAAATAGAATGTTGTGAGTGTTCCCAAAGAGTCACATGATATACAGTGTGTCAGATAATAATATGAACTGTATCTGACTACCCACCAAGAGCCTGGGAAGGAAATTATTTGTGATACTAAATCAGATTAAAACCTAATAACAGGATTACAGAGAATGTTGGTGAAGTTCCCTCTTTATATGAAGTTTCCTTCTATGTGAACAAATATCCCAGGCATGGATCATCACTTCTTAAGTCATTAGTACTTATGTTATTTTAGGGGCCCCAGAAGAATGTCTTCAAATAGGAGTTATGTGAAAGAGATTTATTAGATCATGTTTCCATGAAAATCCATTAAAGAATAAATTAAGAGGTGGGGGAAAACATGCAAGGGTCTTGATATGAAATGAAGTCTCAGAGGAGAGCTCTAGCTCCAACCTACAGAGGAGCTCTGGAGACCAAGAAGGACATACCTTAGAGACACCCTGATCAGGACCAAGGGGTGTGAGTATTTATGTTTCTACATTTGACATTTTTTGGTTTTAAGGACTTCACCTTGGGAACACACATTCCCAGACACAGCTCACTGTGCTCACAGATTAAAAACAATGAATAAGAGTCTCACAAGATGCAGCAGTTTACATACCTGCTTCCTCTTCTTGATTATATCAGCAGAACCTCATAAAATATTCCACTCTTGATAAATTGTGTCACAATATGGATTTCTTTTCTTTGCTAATAGCAAAATACCAAGAATCAATGGAGACCATGTTGGTGCTTTAACATCCTTTTTCCAACATCCCACTTGCTCCAAGGCTTTTAAAACCATGGTCGATGAATTTAGGAGCAGTAAAACATTTTGAGGAAGGCAGAGAGACAACCTTAGTTCCAGTGGTTCCTCTTTCCTGTCTAGTGTTGTTGTTAAATTTGTCTCCTGAAAGAAAAAAAAAAGTAGAGATCCTGAATTTTGGCTCAAAAAAAATGTACTTCAGGATAGGAAAATTAAAACAAACTGCAACAATTACAAGTAAGGAATTATTCTCAAATCTATACTTCAAGACTAAATAATCCTTGTAGACATCACAGAAATTAGCCTAACCAAGTATATTTATTTTAATATTAATCACTAATCGGTTAGTTTTCCACAACCAGAGATCCTACTCATACTAGCAGCAATAACAGAAAATGTATTGCCTCATGGAATTTAAGATAGGTTAGAATTCCTGAATTAGGGATAATATGTACCGGGAATGTTCTTGGATCTCAGAAACATCTAAAGCTAGAACTTGAACCCCCTCACTACACTTGTCTCTTTCTTGTTCCATTTCTTTATTCTTTTTTCTCATTACAAACTGGTCTCCCAGGAAAGACTGATTCATCTAGAAACAATCGTGGCTATAATTTTGCCCTCCACTACTTCCCTCCCCGGCATCCATATTTGTGACTTGGTGGGGTCCTAATAGGTGTGAGCAGTTCCTACAATGAGAATGGAAGGAGGGGGTGCTACATGGAGAAGACAACAAGTATTTTTTGCAGTCTTCATAAATTAAAAATACGTTATGAAAAAGGATGAACTAAACAGTTAAAAGTATAAAGTAAGACATATTTTTTCATTCTTGAATAGTGTGAAGATGGAAAAACTTCAATGGAAATGGGAGTTTCTATACTTTTCCCTATTATATGGCTATGCTCACTGTCCTACTAACCATCCTGAGGGAAACATATTAATTTCTGAATTAGAGAATAATGTTTTAAACTGAAAGCACAAGCTAATTTAAAATACTAGAACATAAAATCATGTGTATCTTTTAAAAAGAAAGTCAAGGACATTGTTACAAAGTCTTACAAAGTCAAGGATATTGTTGATTTAAGAAAAAAACAAGAATGTGGAAGCATGTGCTTCACGCTCAGACTAAGTGCAACATGCAAATAAAATGGTGTCACTATTAAACTTTGATTTCTGTAAAAGTGACTCAATGATGATGAGAAAGTATTCACAAAATAGTGCAAATTTTTCTGCCTTAAAAGATAACTGGGATCTAGGTAGATCCCTACTAATTTGGGATCCCTACTAATTTGGAAAAAGTGACAGTATTATTTTGACATTATAACAAATGAGAAAGCATAGAGGGCTCAGTGTCCCTAAGAAAATAGTTGTGAACCACTTTTCAAGGTTCTGCAAGAGAAAGGTAAATAGTGAGATTCTGGCATCCCAGTTATTTTATTGGAGATTGTAGACAGTTCTGTCATAATTGTATTGACTGTATTCCTATAATGCATTAAATGTACCCTTGGGTTTGAATGAGCTTGTTACTCTAATTCTTGCTTTAGTCATATTAGAACATTCATAATTTATTCAACCAATACTTCTCAGTATGATATAATGACATTAAAAACACATGGAATTTGAAGATTGTAAAGGACCTTAAGTGTTCAATCTTTCCTGCCAAGGGAGAAATAACTTTTATTCCTGAAAGATGGACATGGCCAACATATGGAATTGCATACTTTTTGAAGCATCTTATTACACTGTTAAGCACTTTTAATTTCTGGCAAATCTTCTAACATAGAGCTGAAAATTTCCTTCTTGAAACTTTCACTTATTGGTTTGGTCATATTTCTATACTCTGGAGAGAAACAAAATTTGAACATTCTTCTATATATTAGAGTATTCCAAATATTTGCAAACAATTATTATAACCTGTTAAGCAGTCTCTTCTCCACACCAAATGGTCCCAATTCCCTTAGCAAATGCTGAGTTGGTTTAAAAAATATGCCCTACAATCTCAGAGGCTCCCTTTTTCTAATTATTAAACCACTAAGCTAAACAATAAAGCAAACACGTGCATTTAGTACAAAACCAAGCTTCTTTTTCATACTGATTAATATAACAATATTATTCAAGCTGTAAAATAGATCATCCCATTTTCATTAACTGTCTCAAAATCATTACTTTCTGGAAGTACAAAGTTAAATTAATCAATGTATTTACAATCCTAACATTTTCCATAGGTTTTTGCATAAAAATAACGATCATGTTTCTGAATCTCTATTCATATATAATTGTGGTCTCAGCAGACTGATTCCACTTATTATAACCATTCTGAACCCTAAATCTGCTATTCATACTTTAGCTAACTCATCCAGCATTATCATCATAGTTCCACTCAAAACAGATTTTTTTTGAGTGGTCATTAATTATTTACACATTATACCTTAATAGTTGCTGATCATAGAATGTTAATGCCTTACTTTCATAGGAATTATAGTTTGGGGGATATGAATATGATTTGATGTCTAATTGTAATGAATCTTCACAAATCTAAGCATTCAATTAATTTGCTATAAAAATTTCTTAAAGACACACATATTTTAGTAGAGTAAATATATACTATATACCCCTCGTTCAAGGTAAGGAGCACCAGCTGCACTTTGCTGGAGGAGCCGTGAAGAGATACCCCACGTCCAAGGTAAGACAAACCCAAGTAGGGCGGTAGGTGCTGCAAGAGGCCATCAGAGGGCAGACACACTGAAACCATAATCACAGAAAACTAGTCAATCTAATCACATGGACCACAGCCTTGTCTAACTCAATAAAACTAAGCCCTGCAGTGTAGGGCCACCCAAGATGGGTGGGTATTGGTGGAGAGGTCTGACAGAATGTTGGTCCACTGGAGAAGGGAATGGCAAACCACTTCAGTACTCTTGCCTTGAGAACCCAATGAACGATATGAAAAGGCAAAATGATAGGATACTGAAAGAGGAACTCCCCAGGTCAATAGGTGCCCAATATGCTACTGGAGATCAGTGGAGAAATATTCTTTCATCCAGAAAGAATGAAGGGATGGAGCCAAAGCAAAAACAATACCCAGTTGTGGATGTGACTGGTGATAGAGGCAAGGTCCAATGCTATAAAGAGTAATACTGCATAAGAACCTGGAATGTTAGGTCCATGAATCAAGGCAAATTGGAAGTGGTCAAAAGGGAGATGGCAAGAGTGACCATTGACATTCTAGGAATCAGCGAACTAAAATGGACTGGAATGGGTGAATTTAACTCAGGTGACCATAACTACTGGGGGAAGGAATCCCTTAGAAGAAATGGAATAGCCATCATGGTCAACCAAAGAGTCTGAAATGCAGTATTTGGATGAAATCTCAAAAACAACAGAATGATCTCTGTTCGTTTCCAAGGCAAACCATTCAATGTCACAGTAATCCAAGTTTATGCCCCAACCAGTAACGCTGAAGAAGCTGAAGTTGAACAGTTCTATGAAGACCTACAAGACCTTTTAGAACTAACATACAAAAGAGATGTCCTTTTCATTATAGAGGACTGGTATGCTAAAGTAGGAAGTCAAGAAACACCTGGAGTAACAGGTAAATTTGGCCTTGGAATATGGACTGAAGCAGGGCAAAGGCTAATAGAGTTTTGCCAAGAGAATGCACTGCTCATAGAAAACAACCTGTTTGAACAACACTGGAGAAGACTCTACACAGGACATCACCAGATGGTTAACACTGAAATCAGATTGATTATATTCTTTGCAGCCAAAGATGGAGAAGCTCTATACAGTAAGAAAAAACAAGACTGGGAGCTGACTGTGGCTCAGATCATGAGCTCCTTATTGCCAAATTCAGACTTAAATTGAAGAAAGTAGGGAAAACCAACAACCATTCAGGTATGACCTAAATCAAATCCCTTATGATTATACAGTGGAAGTGAGAAATAGATTTAAGGGACTAGATCTGATAGACAGGGTGCCTGATGAACTACGGACAGAGGTTCATGACATTGTACAGGAGACAGGGATCAAGACCATCCCCGTGGAAAAGAAATGCAAAAAAGCAAATGGCTGTCTGGGGAGGCCTTACAAATAGCTGTGAAAAGAAGAGAAGCAAAAAGCAAAGGAGAAAAGGAAAGATATAAGCATCTGAATGCAGAGTTCCAAAGAATAGCAAGGAGAGGTAAGAAAGCCTTCCTCAGAGATCAATGCAAAGAAATAGAGGAAAACAATAGAATGGGAAAGACTAGAGATCTCTTCAAGAAAATTAGAGATACCAAGGGAACATTTCATGCAAAGATGGGTTCGATAAAGGACAGAAATGGTATGGACCATTTACCCATGAATTGCAACACGCCAGGAAATAGATGGGGAAACAGTGGAAACAGTGTCAGACTTTATTTTTCTGGGCTCCAAAATCACTGCAGATGGTGACTGCAGCCATGAAATTAAAAGATGGAAGGAAAGTTATGACCAACCTAGATCAGATCAGATCAGTCGCTCAGTCGGTCCGACTCTTGCGACCCCAGAACCGCAGCACGCCAGGCCTCCCTATCCATCACCAGCTCCCGGAGGTCACTCAGACTCGCATCCATCGAGTCAGTGATGCCATCCAGCCATCTCATCCTCTGTCGTCCCCTTCTCCTCCTGCCCTCAATCCCTCCCAGCATCAGAGTCCTCCAATGAGTCAACTCTTCTCATGAGGTGGCCAAAAACTGAGTTCAGCTGCATCACCCAAAGATTCAGGATGATCCCAGAATGGACTGGTTGGATCTCGCAGTCAGGGACCCAGAGTCTCTCCAACACCACAGTTCAGCATCAGCGCCAGCCCCACAGTCCAGCCTCACATCCAACATGACCAAGGGCAGCCTTGAAGGCGAACTTTTGTAGTTGTCGTGATTGCTATCTAGGTTGGCACTCCTCCAGGAGTAGCGTCTTAATTCATGGCTGCAGTCACCATCTGCAGTGATTTGGAGCAGAAAAACAAAGTCTGACACTGTTTCCACTGTTTCCCCATCTATTTCCCATGACGTGATGGACCAGATGCCATGACTCGTTCTGAATGTTGAGCTAAGCCAACCTTCACCTCCACTTTCACTTTCATCAAGAGGCTTTAGCCCCTCTTCACTTTCTGCCATAAGGGTGGTGATCTGATCTGAGGATTGATTTCTCCCGCACGATTCCAACTTGTGTTTCTCCAGTCCGCGATGTACTCTGCATATAAGTAATACATGGTGACAATATACAGCCTTGACGTACTCCTTTATTTGAACCAGTCTTTTCATGACCAGCTCTGACCGGAGGAGATCAGTGTTCCCCGATCACCGTAGGGAGGGTCCTGCCTGATAGGGTTGTGATCCTGTCCTCTGCCTTCTACAGCTGAACGTAGGAAGTTCCGCTGTGAAGCGGGATCTCCAGGTGAGAGATGAGTGAGCCCGGTGCCTTTGGGATGGGAGAAAACTGACCTTTTCCAACGTGGCCACTGCTGAGTTTTCCAAATTGCTGATATGAGTGTAGCACTTTCACAGCATGAAATTAAAAGATGGAAGGAAAGTTATGACCAACCTAGATAGCATATTCAAAAGCAGAGACATTACTTTGCCAATGCAGAAACTGGCTATGCAGTATTCATACTAATGGTCATCCTACATTTAAGAAAAATTCTACAACAAATTTCTCTTTGAAGTATTAACACTTTAGAATTCAGAAGTGGTATGTTTACTGGTACCCTTTATAATTATGCAAAATATAAACCTATCAATAGGGAAAACTATGATTTTCCATAGGGTAATTTTTTTATAGAATGCATCTTACAATATATTAGCCAAGACTTTTTAGAAATATAGCTTTGATAGATTATGTGTTGGATCATATGTATATGTTGCATCTGAAATTTCATAGATTTTTTTCGAAAAATGACTTTCTCATATTCTACCAATTTTTAATTTTAATATGTATAGTAAAAATGTTTAAATTGAGCCAACTGAAATAAGATTGTATCAATTTTATCACTCGATTACATATAACAATCTTTGTGATGTTTAAAATTGTTGTTAAGTCTCAGAAACTGTTTCACCAGATAGAGCACATGTAGCATATTCTATTTCCATTCAGGTTTTTATGTCTTTCAGGATAGCCTTGTTATGCTGCAGTAATTAATACCATCCAATCTTGATTATTTAACTTCAGTGTTTTCACTGTAGGCCCACTGAAGATCATAAAGATCTCTGTTCTTCATGATTATGTAGAGAACAGGCTTCCATGATTACCTATACTGGTTAAGGTGATCACTTAAATTGTTTACAATGCCACTGTACACCATGTTTACATTGCCATTGTTTACAATAACAATTAAGTGCCTCCATTTGCAAGTGACACATGACAGTTTCATTTGTATTGTGTTGACCAGTTCAAGCCATTTGCCAGCTCCAAGGGATGTGCAATCCTCTCCTGTGCCTAAACGGAGAATCACAATATTTGTGATTAACTTAATAAACTCCTACAGCCCCTTTTCATTAACACCATATTGATAACTCTTTAAAAATACTTACAAACACATTATTAATGGTAGTTAAGTATTCTTTCATTTTTGGGTTAGATCACAGTGTATGAAATTAGTTTTAAAAGCATACATTTCATAATACAGGGTTAAATCAATTGGTACAAATAATGTTTTGACATAATAACTATCTTATGAAGAATTTATAAACAATCATTTTTACTATAATGTAGAGCCCCTAGAGTTTCACAAACATGGAAGTAATCAATATTAGATATATTCTAAAAGTAATTCTGGGAAATAAACAGCTATTTAAAATCAATATAAATACTGACAAAGAAAAAAGCAGTGAAGGGACTCAATAGAAATGCTGGACCCCTTTCCAAGATTTTATTAAGTATTATGGGCTACTTGCGGTAGAACACAAGGAAATTATGTTTTATTGTTGAAATATGTGTTCAGGATCTCATCAACCTATATCAGCTGCTAATACTACACTTTGAAATACTGCACTTTGAAATACTGCCAATGAAATTAATTGGCTGTTGAGTTTTCCATACATTCTTAACCATCTTTATTCCTAAAAGCAGGAAGGGACATACATATGTTCATAATCTAGATTTCTTAAAAATATGTGCTGTTAATGGCAAAGAGAAATTTCCTCTTTGTTTCTTAGGCTTAATTTTTTGGCTACTTTTGATATGTATATTACATATATTAACTTTTTTCTTTCTTAAGTGAAATATCAATGAAAATGAACCTCACATAGTTTCTGTTGAAAATACTTTTTTCATTTGTTCAAGCTTTATCACCAGTCTCTATTGCATGAAGGTTTATGTTTGTCTGAGCATGTAATGTATCTACCAGCACAAGGCCTCAAGGATGAAAAGTGATAGAAACAGAAATGAATAAAGATGAATCCATGAGGAGAAAAAGGCAATGACTAAGTAAAACTCACCTATGTGAAGGAGAAATTAGAATGCATCTTCTCCCTGGATTTAACAAGTAACTATGTCTCCCATATAATATTTGGATAAGTATCAATCATATTTTCCATCTTATGTGTTTTTGTTAACATAAAAAGTACATTTCTACTTTAGTCAGCAACAGAAGACAGAATAAGTAATTAAAAGTATATTACCTACATACATAAAAGATAATTTGGTACAGGAACCCCAGCTTTGAATTTACTTTTAAAGCACAATGCTGGTTTTTAAATAAAATGAATTTCAGTATTTCAGCACAGCTGCCAGAAACAGTATCTTCAAACAAGTGCAAATAATATATACAGTATTGCTTTATTAGCACTTTTTTTTTTTTTTTTTTGCCATGAGGCATAAGAATGAGCTAATAAAAGCATGGGAAAGAAATTACATTCAGGATAAGCAAACTGCCAGGGAAAAACTGCACTGAAGACCTATCACAGCTATTTTGAAGCTCATGTTTTCTAAATGTTTTTGCTTAGAAATAGAATTCAATGTTATTCATTTCTTTTTTTCTGTGCTATATAGACAAAATTTGTAACTGGTGAGAAGTGGCTTGGTAATGCATAGGAGTTTGCATGACATAGGGAAGTGATTTGTTATATACAAGTATTTTGCTATTCCTTCCACTATCATAAGGCTTTCCATACATCATGATTAGTGAAACTAAATAAAACAGAATCTCTACTGATAGATGTCCTTTCCCCGAGATTGTACCTGACATCCAGGTATTTGTATATTTGCCCAGTATTGTGGAATATAGGATTAGGGCTTAGTTGTTTAGAAATTCACAGGTCAATTGTCTGCATTTCCTTTACCTGTTTGCCTCTTTGTTTTTAAATTACTGACGGTGCCCTGTGCACTAAAAATCTTTTTCTCTTTTTCCATCTCTGTACTGCTACCAACCTTTCATTCTGTATCGTACTTCCTTAAACAGAAACCTGAAGATCAACCTAGATCTCTCTACCCCATTCCTTTATCCACTGATTCAAACCAATCTATTCAAACTCTTCCCAATCTCAATTTATGTTTGGTCTAATTTACACTAGAATCATTTTTCATATGAAATGCTAGTGGACTAGAGTTTTTGTTTTGGATCTCATATGCTCTATCTTCTCATATGTCCTAGCCTTCAAGAATTAAAGGGCTCTAACGTTGCTTCCCTTACCTAATGCTTTAATAATAAACATGAATGTACAGAATAAGATGGACAAGAAATACATTTTACATACCTTATCTCACAGGTTCTTCCAGTAACTCTATGTGGTATACAAGAGAGTATCTCTTATACAGAATTAAGAACATACTGAACTTAATTCTTCAGTGGTATTTACGATCAGCTATCATGACTCCCATCTTGAAATGCTGTGTGTTGGCCTCAGCTTCCATGGCACAGCACTTTTTTTTTTTTTTTTTCCTAGAGCTTGTTTCCTTTCAGTCTCCTTTGTGGACTCATTATATCTAACAGGACATTTAATATTTAAAATCCTCAAGCCTGTCCCAAGGTCATTTTGTTTTCTTCCTATCATTATTTCTCTAGTCCATTTCACCACCTGGAGAATTTCAAAATTCTCCTTGGGGCTCTACATATTTTGAGTTGTTGTTGTTGACTCATGTCAGACTCTGCAGCTCCGTGGACTGCACCATGCCATGCTTCCCTGTCCTTCACGATCTTTCGGAGTTTGCTCAAACTCATGTCCATCAAGTCAGTGATGCCATTCAACCATCTCATCCCTTGTCATCCCCCTCTCTTCCCATCCTCAATCTTTCCCAGCATCAGAGACTTTTCCAATGAGTCAGCTCTTCGCATCAGGTAGCCAAAGTATAGGAGCTTCAGCTTCAACATCGGCCCTTCCAATGAATATTCAGGGTTGATTTCCTTTAGGACTGACTGGTTTGATCTTCTTGATGCCCAAAGGGCTCTCAAGAGTCTTCTCCACCAAATGTTCTGGGGCATCTCAAATTGTACATTGAAAGTTAAACTCATTTTCTTCCTTTCAAACCTTATTCTCCTCTGGTATTCCTTTTACTAGTGATGTCAAAAGCATCTTTCTAGGTCGCAAGCCAAAAATATTAAAGTCATCCTTTATAATTCTCTGTTTATTACCACCCACCCTAAATAGTTTCAACTATATCTTTGACCAACATCTATTCTTCATTTTCACCATTACCATCTTATACCAACCTTGGAAATATCTTTATCCTGAATAAATGATTTTTTATCCTTATTTTTTAACTGTATATATCCTTGGACAAGGTTTATCCACTTAAATTGATACTCTGTATGAAGAGTTTTCTCTCAAGGCATTTGAATATCTTTAGCACTAGGGACCACAATAATGTAGTGTCCAACTCTTTGAGACCCTATGGACTGTAGCCTGTCAGGCTCCTCTGTCCATGGGATTCTCCAGGCAAAAATACTGGAGTGGACTGCCATGCCTCCTCCAGAGAATCTTTCTGAATAAGTGATCACTAAGTGACCTGTGCCACTTATGTTTCCTGCATTGACAGCGGGTTCTTTACATCTAGCACTACCTGGGAAGCCCACCCACAATGACTGGCACAGCAATAAACACAGAAAGAAATAAAGGACAAATTTCAGAAATTTTATGAACATAGGGAGATAAAACTTTGAATTGAGAGCTGTCATGGCAGCCAGCATTCTTTCTACTCTTTTAATCTTTCTGGAATCTCTTTAAGGAGAATCTCTGGCTCACAGCATTGTGTTGGATTTTTTTTTGTTAGACGAAGTTAGATTTTTTTCATTGCAACATTTGATTTGACAAAATAAATATATTCAACTGAAATTCTATCAGAGAGGGAGGACAAAAAAGGAGCAGAGAGAGAGGGAGAAAGGAGCAGAGACAAAGGGAGAGAGAATTTTACAGTGTGATTTGATCACTTTATTTCTCTCATCTCATCCTTTTGTCAAAAAGATTATTTTTGTACAGAACGCTGATAAAATATTCCCATTCTCATCCTCTTCCCTTCGTCCTACCATACCTTTTCTCTTTTCCTCTTCTCCTCCTTGATCTCCTTTTCCTTCTTTTGGTGTATCTAATGCTTCCCTACTTCAAACATTATGAGCATATTATATCTGCTTCCTCATTTATCCTTGACATTAATTTGAGCAAACATTTTTTTTTTCTTTCAGCAAACAAAGGAAATCAAGTTTATTTTATTTTTATGCTCTCTTGTCACACTAACAGTTATGTTATCCTATGTCTGTATTATAAAAATATATCATCATAACACACTACAACATCTTCCTTAAGTCTGTCAATTAGACTGAGTTATAAAAATAAATTTATATTCAATGTTCAACACAATCCTTATGCTAATAATTATCTATTCATTTTTATCTGTCTAAAGCTCACCATTGTTTGATTTATGAAAAGGGGCTCATGAGAACAAAATCCTGAAGATCTTGCATGTGTAGTAGTTTGTCTACAGCCATTATACTTGAAAGTCAATTTGCCTGGATACAAAACCATAACTAAACTAACTGGCTTTCTATGTGCAGGCTAAATGTTACTCTATTATCTTTTAGCATTAAGTGTTGGTGTACAAATATCTGATAGTAATTTGAAACTCTTCCTCTTACAAATGAGTATGTCTTTTTTGACCTCTGAAGTTTAATTTCAAAGCTTAACAGTATTACTAGAATATGTCTTGACTGGTCTAGAATATTTTTTTTTTCCTAGTTATGCCCTGTGACATCCTCATATATAGGCTCAAGTTATGTTTTATTTCAGAGTGTACACATTAATTAAAAATTTTAGCATTTGTTCTATCCCAGTTCTTTGATTTTTCTCCTATAAAGACTCCAGTTGTATATATGTTAGACCTTTGTTGCTTAATTTTTTTAACCAACTCCTTTCCAAGTATGGAAGTCCTTTCCTCTACATATATCCTCTTTTTAAATTTTTTTCACCTTTCTATCATTCATTTATTTTATGACGTTATTTGTGGTATTTTTTAATTTACCTTTTGTGTTTTCTAGGTTAATATTCAATATCAAAATAAGTATATTTATCATTTATAATCTTTTCCTGAATAGTATCAGCTCTCTTTTTAAGTTTTCTTTAAAAAAATATAAATATATATGTCTGAATTTTTCAAGTTACAGTGTATACTGTTTTATTTATACCTCATTACATTCTAAAATTACATGATCTTTTTTATAATTATAGCTAAATTTTATAGATGCTTTCTAGATATATGTTTCCAGTAAATGGCATTTGTTGCCTCTTATCCTGCTCATTAATTTTCTTCATCTTGTAATAAATGTCTCCGTTCTTTACTTTGACCAATGTTCTTGTACTTTTCAATAAAACTTCTCTGAACAATTTCTTCTCAGTGCTAGTTTTTAATTCTAGAAAGGGGCTTTATTTGATTAATTTGAAAGTTTCTTCATTACAAAACATTCTGGCATCTTTTGACCTTTCCACAGTCCTTTTGTCTTTGCCTGTGAATGGGAGATTGATAAACTCTTGCTTAGTTTTGGCTGTGTTCCCAGATTATTCCATTGAGATTTCCATTCAATTTGCGAGTCCTTAGTTTGATAGGGACCACTTACATATTAGAGGATTTTTTTCCCCTACATTCTACAAATGTAGAAATCTCTTGGCCTTTTTTCCTGTTCTTCACAAAGGTTATTGTTGCTACACAGGGCTTTTATCTTTTGATGAATACTTTTCACTCAGTTTTTTGTTTGTTTGTTTCTTGTCTGTAGGTATATATCAGAATGTCAGGCAAATTGCTCAGTCTCCAGTAGAGGTGTTCGTAGAGATCCAAATACTATATCTCCTTGCCTGCCTAGCCAACTGGAATTTATCTCAACACTAAAAGATGAATGGTAAATTCCCAAACAAAGAATCTTAGAATGCAAATTCATAAGCATTTTAAAAATAGAATTTCACAAATTAGCTGAGGTAAGAGGTTGCATATTATCTTCAAAAATCAATTATTTGTCTAGAAAAAGTATTATGTGTTATTTATATATTTAAGGCAAAATTAAAAATGCTTTTGCAGCTGGATATGAGGGCTCTGATTATAATATATTGCTATTATTACTATTTATTATATTCCTTTTTCTCATTATATTTTTTCAGTTATTGTTGTAAAGCTTCCCTGCTGCTTTTTTTAGCACTAGATCGTGACAGATGTTTAATGAAAGTTGAAAGCGTTTTTATTCAATGCCATAAGCTTTTCAGAAGAAAGGCAATATGTAAATTTAAATCATAAATAACTGGAGTGAGAATCAAGATACTTTCTCAAAGGAATACATAACTAGTATCCTAAAAAGAGATAAAATATAATAGCCTGAGATTTAAAGGATTATGAAATTGAAGAGTGCATAATTCCAAGCTGCTTCATTATTTTCAAGAAAAAGTTTAATTTTTTCACTAGCTTGTCTACCTAGACAAAAAAGAAAGTGACTATAAAGTACATTAGGTAAATGGCTCTACCAAGAATTACTGTCTAACTAGAAAATGTCTTCTAAAGGGGAGAAATAAGTGCAGCTGAACACTGGTTATCATCCAAAATCATCAACATTATGGGAAAATTTGTTAAGTAAATCATGACTCATTCTTTTAATGGAACATTACTTTTACAATGATAGTTTAAAAAATTTAATACAATGAAATATGTTAATGCTAAATTGTGTTTATGTACATATTTATATTTTGTCAGGGGATGCTTATTCCCATATATTTTTCTTTCCAAATGGACAGTGTTTCACTGGTAAAGTAGTCCTGATCTATGTCTATCATTTTAATCATTGTCTCCTCAAGATGCATGGAAAATTTTAATATTATTGATTTATCTGAGAAGAATCAATCATTTATAATCACCTCAGTTCAGTTCCATTCAATTGCTCAGTCGTGTCGGACTCTTTGCGATCCCATGGATTGCAGCAAGTCAGGCGTCCCTGTCCATCACCAGCTCCTGGAGTTTACTCAAACTCACGTCCATTGAGTCGGTGACGGCATACAACCACCTCATCCTCTGACATCCCCTTCTCCCCCCGCCCTCAATCTTCCCCAGCATCAGGGTCTTTTCCAATAGATCAGTTCTTCACATCAGGTGGCCAAAATATTGGCCTAAGTTCTGAAATTTTATTTTTTGGGGACCATGGATTTTGCCTGATGCAGGAGTTCATTCTTATATCAGATGATCAATATTAGCAGGACAAATCCTCTGCCTCAAAATTGCCAGTGAACAGGGAGATAATTCTAACTGTGGATTCAGTTAGCAGACAAAATTTGCTTGCATAACAGGTAACTTAAACCATGTTGATAATATTATTTTTCCTTTTTTTCACAAAGTATATCACAAAGGGGGCTTCCCTGGTGGCACTAGTGGTAAAGAATCTGCCTGCCAATGCAGGAGACAGACACAAGAGACATGGGTTTTATCCCTGGATTGGGAAGATCCCCTAGAGGAGGGCACAGCAACCCACTCCAGTATTCTTGCCTGGAGAATCCCATGGACAGAGGAGCCTGCCAGGGTATGGTCAGTAGGGTCACAAAGAGTTGGACACTACTAAAACAACGTAGCATGCATGCACATACATAAAGAAGGGTACTATTTAATAGGTCACCATAAAATAATTTTCTTGGTTCATCTGCTGCTGCTGTTGCTGCTAAGTCACTTCAGTTGTGCCCAACTCTGTGCAACCCCATAGACGGCAGCCCACCAGGCTCTACCATCCCTGGACTGGCAAGAGTACTGGAGTGGGTTGCTATTTCCCTCTCCAATGCATGAAAATGAAATGTGAAAGTGAAGTTGCTCAGTCGTGTCGAACTCCCAGTAAGCCCATGGACTGCAGCCCACCAGGCTCCTCTGTCCATTGGATTTTCCAGGCAAGAGTACTGGAATGGGTTGCCATTGCCTTCTCCTATTGGTTCAACTGCTGCTGCTGCTGCTGCTGCTAAGTTGCTTCAGTTGTGTCTGACTCTGTGCAACCCTATAGACAGCAGCCCACCAGGCTCCCCTGTCTCCGGGATTCTCCAGGCAAGAACACTGGAGTGGGTTGTCATTTCCTTCTCCAAAGCATAAAAGTGAAAAGTGAAAGTGAAGCCGCTCAGTCTTGTCTGACTCTAAGCGACCCAATGGACTGCAGCCTACCAGGCTCCTCCCATGGGATTTTCCAGGCAAGAGTACTGGAGTGGGTTGCCATTGCCTTCTCCCTTGGTTCATCTATTGGTTCATCTATGGTTCACAAAGACTCAAAACTAAATGTCCGTTGACAAATGAAGGGATAAAGAAAACATGGTACATATATAAGGGCATTTTCAATTCCAGTCAGTTCAGTCGCTCAGTCGTGTCCAAATATTTGTGACCCCATGAATCGCAGCACCCCAGGCCTCCCTGTCCATCACAAACTCTAGGAGTTCACTCAAACTCACGTCCATCGAGTCAGTGATGCCATCCAGCCATGTCATTCTCTGTCATCCCCCTCTCCCCCAGCCCCCAATCCCTCCCAGCATCAGAGTCTTTTCCAATGAGTCAACTCTTTGCATAAGGTGGCGAAAGTACTGGAGTTTCAGCTTTAGCATCATTCCTTCCAAAGGAATTCCAGGGCTGATCTCCTTCAGAATGGACTGATTGGATCTCCTTGCAGTCCAAGGGACTCTCAAGAGTCTTCTCCAACACCACAGTTCAAAACCATCAATTCTTCTGCGCTCAGCCTTCTTCACAGTCCAGCTTTCACATCCATACATGACTACAGGAAAAACCATAGCCTTGATTAGATGGACCTTTGTTGGCAAAGTAATGTCTCTGCTTTTGAATATGCTATCTAGGTTGGTCATAACTTTCCTTCCATCTTTTAATTTCATGGCTGCAGTCACCATCTGCAGTGATTTTGGAGCCCAGAGAAAGAAAGTCTGACACTGTTTCCACTGTTTCCCCATCTATTTCCCATGAAGTGATGGGACCAGATGCCATGATCTTAGTTTTCTAAATGTTGAGCTTTAAGCCAACTTTTTCACTCTCCATTTTCACTTTCATCAAGAGGCTTTTTAGTTCCTCTTCACTTTCTGCCATAAGGGTGGTGTCATCTGCATATCTGAGGTTACTGATATTTTTCCCAGCAGTCTTGATTTCAGCTTGTGCTTCTTTCAGCTCAGCATTTCTCATGATGTATTCTGCATATAAGTTAAATAAGCAGGGTGACAATATACAGCCTTGACTTACTCCTTTTCCTATTTGGAACCAGTCTATTGTTCCATGTCCAGTTCTAACTGTTGCTTCTTGACCTGCATATAGGTTTCTCAAGAGGCAGGTCAGGTGGTCTGGTATTCCCATCTCTTCCAAAATTTTCCACAGTATTGTGATCCACACAGTCAAAGGCTTTGGCATAGTCAATAAAGCAGAAATAGATAATGGCATATTAGTCAGTCATAAAAAAAAGGAAGAAATAATCTCATTTGGAGCAACATGAATGGACCTATACATTGTCATACTGAGTGAAGTGCCAGACAAATAAAGAAAAATATATGATATCACTTACATGGGGAATCTAAAGTAAAAAATGGTACAGAGGAATTATTTACAAAACAGAAATAAAGTCACAATTAAAAAAAAAAAAAATATGGCTATTGGGGGGAAGGAAGGGAAGGAAAAACTGGGAGATTGTGATTGATATATATGCACTATGATAAGTCACTTGAGTCATGTCCGACTCTGTGTGACCCTATAGACGGCAGCCCACCAGGCTTCCCCGTCCCTGGGATTCTCCAGGCAAGAACACTGGAGTGGGTTGCCATTTCCTTCTCCAATGCATGAAAGTGAAAATAGAAAGTGAAATCGCTCAGTCATGTCTGACTCTTAGCAACCTGATGGACTGCAGCCTGCCAGGCTCCTCCATCCGTGGGATTTTCCAGGCAAGAGTACTGGAGTGTGGTGCCATTGCCTTCTCCATATATGCACTAGTATGTACAAAATAGATAACTAATAGGACCTACTTTATAGCATAGGGCACTGTACTTAGTACTCTATAATGACCTATATGAGAAAAGAATCTAAAACTGAGTGGATTTATGTATATGTATAACTGATTCACTTTGCTGTACAGCAGAAACTAACACAAATTGTAAAAAGACTCTAAGGTAAGTATCTGAAAGGAGGTTGAGATAATTTATATTTCAAATAACCCTATAATTTCAGTTTACAAGACTCATGTAATTGCTACTGTTTAAGAAAATATGAGCTATTGCTCAATTGTTTTTTATATTAATCCATCATGTCATCAAAATATAGTGTAGATGACAACTGTGGATACAGAGTTAAAACTTTTAAATCCAAATTCTTGAGAAATCTCTATGCAGGTGAGGAGTCAACAGTTAGAACTGGTCATGGAACAATAGACTGGTTCCAAATAGGAAAAGGAGTACGTCAAGGCTGTATATTGTCACCCTGTTTATTTAATTTATATGCAGAGTACATCATGAGAAACGCTGGACTGGAGAAACACAAGTTGGAATCAAGATTGCAGAGAGAAATATCAATCACCTCAGATATGCAGATGACACCACCCTTGTGGCAGAAATTGAAGAGGAACTCAAAAGCCTCTTGATGAAAGTGAAAGTGGAGAGTGAAAAAGTTGGCTTAAAGCTCAACATTCAGAAAACGAAGATCATGGCATCCGGTTCCCATCACTTCATGGGAAAAGGATGGGGAAACAGTGTCAGACTTTATTTTTCTGGGCTCCAAAATCACTGCAGATGGTGACTGCAGCCATGAAATTAAAAGACGGAAGGAAAGTTATGACCAACCTAGATAGCATATTCAAAAGCAGAGACATTACTTTGCCAACAAAGGTCCATCTAGTCAAGGCTATGGTTTTTCCTGCGGTCATGTATGGATGTGAGAGCTGGACTGTGAAGAAGGCTGAGCACCGAAGAATTGATGTTTTTGAACTGTGGTGTTGGAGAAGACTCTTGAGAGTCCCTTGGACTGCAAGGAGATCCAACCAGTCCATTCTGAAGGAGATCAGCCCTGGGATTTCTTTGGAAGGAATGATGCTAAAGCTGAAACTCCAGTACTTTGGCCACCTCATGTGAAGAGCTGACTCATTGGAAAAGACTCTGATGCTGGGAGGGATTGGGGGCTGGAGGAGAAGGGGACGACAGAGGATGTGATGGCTGGATGGCATCACTGACTCGATGGACGTGAGTCTCAGTGAACTCCAGGAGTTGATGATGGACAGGGAGGCCTGGCGTGCTGTGATTCATGGGGTCGCAAAGAGTTGGACACGACTGAGTGACTGAACTGAAATGAACTGAACTACTGAACTACTGAACTGAATGGTGTTTAAGGTAGTAATACATAATTTTTTTTTATTCATTGGAACATGAATCTTCATGACCTAGTTTCAGAAAAAAAAAATTTTTTTCTAAAAATCCTAGCAGATTAGATAGTGGTACATTTAAAAGCGTTAGACTTATAGTTGAGATGATTATGAGTCCACATTTTCAGAATTTTCAGAACTCAGTCGTAATTTAACAACCTCATGAACAAATGAACAATAGCCAAATATGTCTACCACTTGACTTTTAAAGGGAACTATAATAAAGAAAACTTCATCTACTCAATGCAGGTGTGGACTACTCAGATGTCTCCTCAACCTTAATTATATACTACTGACATGGCAGCCCATTCCAGTGTTCTTGCCTGGAGAATCCCAGGGACGGGGGAGCCTGGTGGGCTGCCATATATGGGGTCCCACAGAGTCAGACATGACTGAAGGGACCTAGAGCAGCAGCAGCAGCAGCAGCAGCAACACTACTAGAGTGGGCTGCCATTTGCTACTCCCAGGGATCTTCCTGACCCAGGGACTGAACCTGTGTCTTTTGTGTCTCCTGCATTGGCAGGTGGATTCTTTAACACTAGCATCATCGTAATAACACTGATAAAACTGCTTCTTTTTCAAAATTACAACATTATCAGCATAAATGTGAATGCAGAGTTTTTGTTTACATTTTTTTGTCAGTGATACTTACAGGACTATAAAATTTCCATTAATCTTTTTTTTTTTTTTCCTGTATAAGAAAAATTAGAGATCTTAACTATAGAGTCTTCATTTCTGGTAATTTATAAGAGTAGGCAAATAAAGATAAAAATTAGTAATTGCTTTTATTTATATTCTTTTTTAGCTGTAGGGGGAAATTTTTGGCTTTTCAGCCTATGATTTCTCAACAGTAGTTCACCTTAAATTGGATGTAAAAGAAAAGGCACACTGCAACATCTCAAGTCTATGTTTGGCATAATAAAATAAAATTTCTAAAGTATTGCACCATGATTTAGAAAAGACAAAATTTTCATAGATCTAAAATTGTGACTTTCCAATCAGTCAAGATTTGGTTTTATTCAACATGACTCTTTCTTTGTAAAGTCATTTCTCTTCTTTGAGAGTATATGATTATAAACTGAAGACAATAACATTGCATTGGGAGGTATACATTAGGAATCATCTTTATTTTACTGTCAAAAATGACCTTTGTTTTTCTTCCCATACCCTGTCTGTGTTGAGAACTTAAAAGGGCCATTTAGTAAATTTAAGAGAGTCAGTTCCTTCATCTTCACTTCCATTTCACTACCTTTACTGAGTATTATCATTTGTCATGTGAAAAATACAATAGTAGCCTAATATTTTAACTTCCACATTATCAGATCAGATCAGTCGCTCAGTCGTGTCCAACTCTTTGCGACCCCATGATCCGCAGCACGCCAGGCCTCCCTGTCCATCACCAACTCCAGGAGGTCACTCAGACTCACATCCATCGAGTCAGTGATGCCATCCAGCCATCTCATCCTCTGTCGTCCCCTTCTCCTCTTGCCCCCAATCCCTCCCAGCATCAGAGTCTTCTCCAATGAGTCAACTCTTCTCATGAGGTGGCCAAAATACTGGAGTTTCAGCTTTAGCATCATTCCTTCCAAAGAAATCCCAGGGCTGATCTCCTTCAGAATGGACTGTTTGGATCTCCTTGCACTCCGAGGAACTCTCAAGAGTCTTCTCCAACACCACAGTTCAAAAGCATCAATTCTTCTGCGCTCAGCCTTCTTCACGGTCCAGCTCTCACATCCATACATGGATGACCACAGGAAAGACCATAGCCTTGACTAGGTGAAACTTTGTTGGCAAAGTGATGTCTCTGCTTTTGAATATGCTATCTAGGTTGGTCATAACTTTCCTTCCATCTTTTAATTTCATGGCTGCAGTCACCATCTGCAGTGATTTTGGAGCCCAGAAAAATAAAGTCTGACACTGTTTCCACTGTTTCTCCATCTATTTCCCATGTAGTGATGGGACCAGATGCCATGATCTTCGTTTTCTGAATGTTGAGCTTTAAGCCAACTTTTTCACTCTCCACTTTCACTTTCATCAAGAGGCTTTTTAGTTCCTCTTCACTTTCTGCCATAAGGGTGGTGTCATCCGCATATCTGAGGTTATTGATATTTCTCCCAGCAATCTTGATTCCAACTTGTGTTTCTTCCAGTCCAGCATTTCTCATGATGTACTCTGCATATAAGTTAAATAAACAGGGTGACAATATACAGCCTTGACGTACTCCTTTTCCTATTTGGAACCAGTCTGTTGTTCCATGACCAGTTCTAACTGTTGCTTCCTGACCTGCATACAGATTTCTTAAGAGGCAGATCAGGTGGTCTGGTATTCCCATCTCCTTCAGAATTTTCCACAGTTTATTGTGATCTACACAGTCAAAGGCTTTGGCATAGTCAATAAAGCAGAAATAGATGTTTTTCTGGAACTCTCTTGATTTTTCCATGATACAGCGGATATTGGCAATTTGATCTCTGGTTCCTCTGCCTTTTCTAAAACCAGCTTGAACATCAGGAAGTTCACGGTTCACATATTGCTGAAGCCTGGCTTGGAGAATTTTGAGCATTACTTTACTAGCGTGTGAGATGAGTGCAATTGTGCGGTAGTTTGAGCACTCTTTGGCATTGCCTTTCTTTGGGATTGGGATGAAAACTGACCTTTTCCAATCTTGTGGTCATTGCTGAGTTTTCCAGATTTGCTGGCATATTGAATGCAGCACTTTCACAGCATCATCTTTCAGGATTTGGAATAGCTTGCCACTGGAATTCCATCACCTCCACTAGCTTTGTTCCTAGTGATGCTTTCTAAGGCCCACTTGACTTCACATTCCAGGATGCCTGGCTCTAGGTCAGTAGCATTACCCTTAATGACATTTTCCTATTATACTAAATCAATGGACATGAACTGATTATTTATTACATGATATTGGGTTAATTAACTAGTTTAGAAACCAGTATACTTGGTCCATTTGTTAAAATGGTCAATCTTATTCTATTTCTCTCTGCCAACACATTAGGTAAACCAGTCAGCTTTTTACTGTGCAGAGTTTACAAAATGTAGAAATAAAACACAAATAAATTAGAACAGAACATAAACACAATGCATAAAAATGACATATAATCAGTCAACACATTTTGAATGTATTTTTAACATCTCTGGAAATAAGGTTGCAAATCAATCTGCAATGCAATACTGTATCAGATACATAAACATTCATAAATATACTTCAGATGGTTAACAATTCTATAAGGTTAAAACTTACACATCCATATTTCCAATGTCATGAAGAATTGATAAAAATATTTATATCAGCAATATGTAGCAGGGTCTAATCATATGTAAATACTTGAAAATAATCATTATACACATGAAAACTTAGCCAAAGGAAACAGTCTTTAAAACAAGTATATGCCCAAAGATATTCCCAGGAAAATGTATTATTTATAATGTCAGGTGAAGTAAGTAAGTCTTCAAAAATATATTATCCCATGATTAAAACAACATTTAAACCTGTTTTATATCAAAAAATGTTTTAAATGTATATTTCAATGGTGATATTGGGTAAAATACTGGGTGAGAGATATATGTGTGTGTGAGTGTGTATATTATTATAATTTCAAAAATATAGTCTCAAAATGTCAATAATATACTAAAAAAAAGCAAAAACAATATCTGTCCTGGAAGTCCTGTATATGCTTTCAGCCTTACTAATATTATTCAGTCAAAATATCTGGTTGAACTTTGGCACCAAAATTCCTTTTTCATGTTAAACTGTCAGTTCTTAAATGTGTAAAGCCAATATGATGTTTAGTAATAACAACTGAATCAATGATTATTAACTATATTAGCCAATGAAGAGATAATGCATACTTTTTATCCACTTTCTGCTATTTCAAATGGTCTGTGATGAGCCCTACATAGTCCTGCTGCTCTCTCTGCCCTCCCCCAGCCCCCGCCCCCCCCCTCCATTTCACTGTTAATAAAAAAAAAAAATCTTCTGTGATTGTTATTATGTACATTGGGATGTACATTGGGATGTTAACTGCTTTTTTTTCATTTGATTTATCTCCATACTACTTTATATATATGATTTATATAAAGCAACTAACTTAGAGGTGGCTCAGAGGTTAAAGGGTCTGCCTGCAATGCAGGAGGCCTGGGTTTGATCCTTGGGTCGGGAAGTTCCCCTGGAGAAGGAAATGGCAACCCACTCCAGTATTCTTGCCTGAAGAACACCATGGACTGAGGAGCCTGGTGGGCTACAGTCCATGGGGTCACAAAGAGTCAGACACGACTGAGTGACTTCACTTTCACTAACTTAGAAGCATGAAATATCATTTTTAGCACACTGACATCTGCTGTAGAATTTAACATTGCTCAGCATATATTCCAATATTATAGGTCTACGATATTATATGTTTTTAATATAAAAGAATACCTAAATATCCCAAAGATCCTCATTTTCACAAGAATGTTTACATTTTCCTTTTTTTTTTAACTATCTAAAATCATTTTGTTTCTTGAACTTATGTTTTTCTGTTTGAATTAATTTTAGACTTGATTGCTCTTATTTTAATGTTGCAACATTTCATTTTTATACCAACTATGTTGATCAATCAAGGATAAAGGTGATCGGATTGGATGATTTTCAAGTGCTTTGACTGCTCTCATCACTAAGAATAAGGATGCACACAAAGAAAAGTCCTCACAAACCTTATATAGCACTAATTTCACTCCTGTTTGCATACCAAAACATCATACACCCACGACAAACAGAGATTATAATTTAAAATTATCTTGTATACTTCCTATGAGTTATGACTATATTCCACAGTTTATTGTGAGCCACACAATCAAAGGCTTTGGCATAGTCAATAAAGCAGAAATAGATGTTTTTCTGGAACTCTCTTGCTTTTTCCATGATCCAGCGGATGTTGGCAATTTGATGTCTGGTTCCTCTGCCTTTTCTAAAACCAGATTGAACATCTGGAAATTGACAGTTCACATATTGCTGAAGCCTGGCTTGGAGAATTTTGAGCATTACTTTACTAGCATGTGAGATGAGTGAAATTGTGTGGTAGTTTGAACATTCTTTGGCATTGCCTTTCTTTGGGATTGGAATGAAAACTGACTTTTTCCAGCCCGGTGGCCACTGCTGAGTTTTCCAAATTTGCTGGCATGTTGAATGTAGCACTTTCATAGCATCATCTTTCAGGATTTGAAATAGCTCAACTGGAATTCCATCACATCCACTAACTTTGTTCGTAGACCAAGATAATCACGATGGTGTGATCACTCAACTAGAGCCAGACATCCTGGAATGTGAAGTCAAGTGGGCCTTACAAAGTATCACTACAAACAAAGCTAGTGGAGGTGATGGAATTCCAGTTGAGTTATGACTATAATTGCTATTAAATTTTCAAAATATTTGTGTAAGTTTTTACAATCTTATAACATGTGTTATCACATAAGCAAGATTAAAGAATAAGTAAAATTCAACAATGCATATACAGACATGAGGTCAAGAAAAAGAACATTACTAGCATGCAGAATCACTTTTATTACTACAATCAACTCACATCCCCTATCTCTGTCTTTGCCGAAAGTCACTCAGAATTTTTGACAATTGTTCCTTGAATTTTGTAAAAGCTTTTACTATCTTTGTAAATGTTAAATAATATATTGATTAGTTTGGCCTGTTTTAAAAATATATTTAAATGGAATCCTTCTGCTTGAATTTTTGTGACCATTTTGTTATTCAGTTCAGTTCAGTTCAATCACTCAGTTGTGTCCAAGTCTTTGCAACACTATGGACTGCAGCACTCCAGGTTTCCCTGTCCATCACTAAGTCCTGGAGCTTGCTCAAACTCACGCTCATTGAGTCAGTGATGCCATCCAACCATCTCATCCTCTGTTGTCCCTTTCTCTTCTTGCCTTCAGTTTTTTACAGCATCAGGGTCTTTTCCAATGAGTCAGTTCTTCAAATCAGGTGGCCAAACTATTGGAGTTTCAGTTTCCACATCAGCCCTTCCAATGAATATCCAGGACTGATTTAAGATTAACTGGCTTGATCTCCTTGCTGTCCAAGGGACTAAGAGTCTTTTCCAACACCACAGTTCAAAGGCATCAATTCTTCAGTGCTCAACTTTCATTATAGTCCAACTCTCACATCCCTACATGACTACTGGAAAAACCATAGCTCTGACTAGATGGACCTTTGTTGGCAAAATAATGTCTCTGCTTTTTAATATGCTGTCTAGGTTGGTCATAGCTTTTCTTCCAAAGAGCAAGCATCTTTTAATTTCATGGCTGCAGTCACCATCTGCAATGATTTTGGAGCCCAAGACAACAAAGTCTCACTGTTTCCACTGTTTCCCCATCTATTTCCCATGAAGTGATGGGACCAGAGGCCATAATGTTAGTTTTTTGAATGTTGAGTTTTAAGCCAGCTTTTTACTCTCCTCTTTCAAAATTATCAAGAGCCTTTCAGTTCCTCATCACATTCTGCCATAAGTGTGGTGTCATCTGCATATCTGAGGTTATTGACATTTCTCCTGGCAATCTTGATTCCAACTTGTGCTTCATCCAGACCAGAATTTCACATGATATACTCTGCATATAAATTAAATAAGTAGGGTGACAATATACAGCCTTGACGTACTCCTTCCCCAATTTGGAACCAGTCTGTTGTTCCATATCCGGTTCTAACTGTTGCTTCTTGACCTGTATACAAATTTCTCAGGAGGCAAGTAAGGTGTTCTGGTATTCCCATCTCTTGAAGAATTTTCCACAGTTTGTTGTGATCTATACAAACAAAACATTGTGCACACCAGGACTCAGGAGGAAAGAGCAACGACCCCACAAGAGAATGACCCTGACTTATCTGTGAGTGTCCAGGGTCTACTGCAGAGGCATGGGTCAGTCGTGGCCTGCTGCAGGGTCAGGGGCTTTGCAGCAGTGCATGCATGGGACCTTTTGAAGGAGGTTTCCATTATCTTAATTACTCCACTATGGTGTGGTCTCAGAACAATAGGGAGGGAACACAACCCTGGCCCTCGACAGAAAATTGCATTAAAGATTTACTGAGCAAGGCCTCACCCATCAGAACAAGACCAAGTTTCCCCCATGGTCAGTCTCTCCCATCATGAAGCTTCCATAAGCCTCTTATCCTTATCCTTCACAGAATGAAAACCACAATTAGATAAAACAAATAAAACTAACCACATGGGCCACAGCATCATCTAACTCAATGAAACTATGAGTCATGCCATGTAGGACCACTCAAGACAGACGGATCATGGTGGAGAGTTCTGACAAAACACAGTCCACTGGAGAAGGAGATGGCAAACCACTTCAGTACTCTTGCCTTGAGAACCCCATGAATAGTATGAAAAGGCAAAAATATATAACACTTAAAGATCAACTTGCCAGTTTGGTAGATGCCCAATATGCTACTGAAGAAGAGTGGAGAAATACCTCCAAAAGAATGAAGAGACAGAGACAAAGCAAAAACAATGCTCAGTTGTGGATGTGATTGGTGATAGAAGTAAAGACTGATGCTGTAAAAAGCAATATTGCATAAGAACCTAGAGTGTTAGGTACATGAATCCTCTTAGAGACCCCATGGACTGCAGCCCACCAGGCTCCTCCATCCATGGGGTTTTCCAGGCAAGAATACTGGAGTGTGGTGCTACTGCCTTCTCTCCAAGGTAAATTAGAAGTGGCCAAGCAGGAGATGGCAAGTGTGAACATGCACATTTTAAGAATCAGTAAACTAAAATGGATGGAATGGGTGAATTTAATTCAGCTGACCATTATATCTACTATTGTGGGCAAGAATCCCTTAGGAGAAATGAAGCAGCCCTCATAGTCAACAAAAGAGTCTGAAAACAGTACTTGGGAGCAATCTCAAAAATGACAGAATGAACTCTCTTCATTTCCAAGGCAAACCATTCAAGATCACAGTAATGCAAGTCTATGCCCCGACCAGTAATGCTGAAGAAGCTGAAGTTGAACAGTTCTATAAAGACCTACAAGACCTTCTAGAACTAATATCCAAAAAAGATGTCCTTTTCATTATAGGGGACTGGAATGCAAAAGCAGGAAGTCAAGAGATTTTGTCATTGGCTATGCTAAAGAATGCTCAAACTACCGCACAATTGCACTCATCTCACAGGCTACCAAAGTGATGCTCAAAATTCTCCAAGCCAGGATTTAACAGTACCTGAATTGTGAACTTCCAGATGTTCAAGCTGGATTTAGAAAAGTCAGAGGAATCAGAGATCAAATTGTCAACATCTGTTGGACCATCAAAAAAGCAAGAGAGTTCCAGAAAAACATGTACTTCTGCTTTATTGACTATGTCAAATCCTTCAACTGTGTGGATAACAACAAACTGTTGGAAATTCTTCAAGAGATGGGAATACCACTCTACCTGCCTCCTGAGAAATCTGTATGCAATTCAAGAAGCAACAGGTAGAACTAGACATGGGAAAAAAAAAGACTGGTTCCATGAAAATGAAAGGGAAAGGAATACGTCAAGGCTGGATGTTGTTTCCCTGCTTATTTAACTTATATTCAAAGTATATCATGCAGAATGTCGGGCTGCATGAGGCACAAGCTGGAATCAAGATTTCTGGGAGAAATATTAATAACCTCAGATATGCAAATGACACCACATTTACCACAGAAAGCGAAGAAGAACTAAAGAGCCTCTTGATGAAAGTGAAAAAAGAGAGTGAAAAAGTTGGCTTAAAACTCAACATTCAAAAAACTAAGATCATGGCATCTGGTCCCATCCCTTCATAGCAAATAGATGGGGAAACAGTGGAAACCGTGACAGACTTTTTTGTTTTTGGACTCCAAAAGCACTGCAGATGGTGAATGCAGACATGAAATTAAAAGACACTTGCTCCTTGGAAGAAAAGTTATGACCAACCTAGATAGCATATTAAAAAGCAGAGATATTACTTTGCCAACAAAGGTCCAACTAGTCAGAACTATGGTTTCCAGTAGTCATGTTGGACTATAAACAAAGTTGAGAGCTGAAATATTGATGCTTTTGAACTATGGTGTTGGAAAAAACCCTTGAGAGTTCCTTGGACTGCCAGGAGATCCAACCAGTCCATCCTAAAGGAAATCAGTCCTGAATATTCATTGGAAGGACTGATGTTGAAACTGAAACTCCAATACTTTGGCCACCTGACGTGAAGAAGTGACTCATTGGAAAAGACCCTGATGCTGGAAAATATTGAAGGCAGGAGGAGGAGATGACAGAGGATGAGATGGTTGGATGGCATCACCAACTCAAAGGACATGAGTTTGAGTAAACTCCAGAGTTGGTGATGGACAGGGAGGCCTGCAGTGCTGCTGATCATGGGGTCGCAAAGAGGCAGACACTATTGTGTGACTGAAATTAACTGAACTGAATATTATTGAGGTTCATCCATGCTAACTTGGGCAGTAGCTCATTCCTTTTCACTGCCGTACAGTATACCATTATATGACTCTTGTACCATTTATTTATAATTAATTGTGCTGCTAACTAGCATCTGAATTGTTTCCATATTTTTGTAATTAGAGATGATACTATTTGAAAGACATAATTCATAAAATATATCATAATGAGACATGGGAAAAGATGTGCTGAATATATAAGAATTTTTTGTATTTTCTCATTTGTTATCTTGTGTTATCTCCTGGTATCTAACCACTGGAAATCCTTGATTTCACTATATCTGCCCACTATTTCTTGATTTTTTTAAACTCCTAATGCCATTTATTGCTGTCTTAACCCAGCATTAACAGCCTGAATAATCGATGTCTTTGCTATGACTGTATTTCCTAATATTATAGCTGTCCATAAAAGAATCATTTGTTTTTCCAGGGGTGTGTTGGAGGTGCATGTTATTAGCACCCAAGAGTTAAATTTTATTTTAAACTCCACTTTCATTGAAATGATATTGATAGCTTGAAATGAGTCAGGGCAAGAGTATTTGTGCCATGAAAATCAGTAAATGCAATAAATCAGACCCAATGACTTCTAGCTAGCTGTGAAATATTTACCATCACACTATCATGTCTTCGAAAATAGAAATAATATGGGTATAAAATCAGAAATAATCAGTCTCTAACTCCAATCAGTTCAGTTCAGTTCTATCACTCAGCCATGTTCAACTCTTTGCGACCTCATGAACTGCAGCATGCCAGGCCTCCCTGTCCATCACCAACTCCCGGAGTTCACTCAGACTCATGTCCATCAAGTCAGTGATGCCATCCAACCATCTTATCCTCTGTCATCCCCTTCTCCTCCTGCTCCCAATACCTCCCAGCATCAGAGTCTTTTCCAATGCATCCAAGTATTGGAGTTTAAGCATCAGCATCATTCCTTCCAAAGAACACCGAGGACTGATCTTTAGAATGGACTGGTTGGATCTCCTTGCAGTCCAAGGGACTCTTGAGTCTTCTCCAACACCACAGTTCAAAAGCATCAATTCTTCAGCACTCAGCTTTCTTCACAGTCTAACTCTCACATCCATACATGACTACTGGAAAAACCATAGCCTTGACTGACCTCAGGCATGTAGTAGTTCCTCTTGGCTCTAACTTCAATACTTGCTAGCTATTTCATCTTAGAACTATATCTAAGACTATAAATTACTTATTTATAAAGTAGAGACAAAGTATTTTTTAATGTGATAATAATTAAATGTATAACAGAGAGAGTTAAAAGATATGAATCAAATCAGAATTCAGTATATATTTGTTGAGTCTATTCTGAAATATTACTGTTAAGCATAAACTGAAAAAATATATATAACATATAATTTATAGATATATATATACCTTACATAAAATTAAGTTGTATACAGAGTTTGTATACAAACAATACAGAGTTTGTATCCACAGTTGTATAAAAAGGCCTATATAATCTACTTTTTCTTCTAAACATCCTATCAGGAACTTTGTGGAGTCCCAATATCTTGGAACATATGAAGTTTACTTGCCATCTTTCTCATTAAATTGAACAAAGCAGAACACTACCAAAGCATATGGCATGCTTTCAATCAATATAAAATTTCAATTTATATATATTTAATGTCTCTTAAATAAAATTCATTATGACTTATTTGCATATTCAGTTTTTATTGCATGTGTATACACTGCTTAATTACTAGGAACTATGCCAATTTATTTTTAATTTATTTTTTTAAACCCCAAACATTTATTAAATGACTACCATATGTTAGAATGCAGGTAGTGGTTACAGAGATAAATGAAGCATTGTCCTACCTTGAAGGTCTTAACAGTTTAGAAGGAGTGACAGTCATATAAACAAATGAGTATAATAAAATATGATGAATTATAATTATGAAATTTTATAGAAAGTAATATGAGCATAAATAAATGCATGAGTAAATCTGCTTCATGATAGTTTGCCTCTGTATAGATCATATTTAAATATGATTTTCTTCTGTGAAAATATTAATTACACTACAATAAGATTTCTTCTTCATACAAATATTTGAAACATCCTGTAATTTGTGAGGAAAAATGTATCTAATGACCCAAACTTATCAATAGCAAACAATGATCACAAATAAGGATGATTTTTTTCCCAAAACAAACCTTATGATATGATGCTGCTAAGTTGCTAAGTCAATTCAGTTGTGTCCGACTCTGTGTGACCCCATAGATGGCAGCCTATCAGGCTTTCCCCGTCCCTGGGATTCTCCAGGCAAGAATACTGGAGTGGGTTGCCATTTCCTTCTCCAATGCATGAAAGTGAAAAGTGAAAGTGAAGTCGCTCAGTCGTGCCCAACTCTTAGCGACCCCATGGACTGCAGCCTACCAGGCTCATACATCCATGGGATTTTCCAGGCAAGTGTACTGGAGTGGGGTGCCATTGCCTTCTCCATATGATATATTTCCCCCTAATTTATGATCTGCTCTTCCTTGATAACTCAGTGGATAAAAATCTGCCTGAAAGACAGGAGACTTGGGTTTGATTCCTGGGTTGGGAAGACCCCCTGGAGAAAGAAATGGCAACCCACTCCAGTATTCTTGCCTGAAGAATCTTATGGTCAGAGGATCTGGGCAGATGACAGTCCATGGTGTTGCAAGAGTTGGACAGGACTTAGTGACTAACCACCTCCCCTTCCATTTACATTTCTAAAACTCGGTATTCACTCCCTTCAGCCTTTATACTATACCAGAGAGGCAATACAGAACTCCAAAAGGATATATCATCCCACTGAATCAGAGCATCTGTGGTTCCCATTAAGAATTAAACATCATGTATTAGAACTTTTATAATCACATATTATATTTATCAGAAAGGCTTATTGTTTAAAACTCTTTGGATATATTTACAAAATAAGACAATCTCTAAGACTGCAGCTTCAATTTAACAGGCAGCAGAAAAATAAAACATATTTAGCCACTAAAAAACAAAGAGAGGTTTGTGAAATTCACTCAGTAGAGTCCAACTCTTTGTGAACCCATGGACTATACAGTCCACGGAATTCTCCAGGCCAGAATACTGGAGTGGGTAACCATTACCTTCTCCAGGGGGTCTTTCCAACCCGTGAATTGAACCAGAGTCTCCTGCATTGCAGGAGGATTTTTCACCAGCTGAGCTACCAGAGAAACCCTGAAAGAGAGGTCTAGATAAAATTTATTCCAAATAATGAAACTATAGAGAAAGAAAGTAGCACTTCAAAATTTTACTCTGCTGTAGAGAAATAGTCACATCCAATATATATTTCTGTGTATGCTACTCAATGATATATTCTCTAAGTTTTGGGGCATATAAGGTTAAGTGCATGAATAACTTTACCAAAGAGAATTAGAAATAAGACCTGAAACCAAAATAAAGAAGAGTACACATCTAGCTTTTCAAATGAGGTTATGTGATTACATGGGAACCAGAAGTATTCACTCATTGGAAAATATCATGACTTTGAATGTACAGGTGGTAGAGTGGGAAAGAATCCCCCTGCCAATGCAGAAGACACAGAGATGTGTGTTCAATCCCTGGGTCGCTAAGATCCCCTAGAATAGGAAATGGCAACCCACTCCAGTATTCAAGCCTGGAGAATTCCATGGACAGAGGAGTCTAGTGGGTTACTCTTGGGGTTGCAAAGAGTCAGATATGACTGAGCACACACT
This sequence comes from Tragelaphus eurycerus, assembly GCA_935064755.1. Lineage (NCBI taxonomy): Eukaryota > Metazoa > Chordata > Mammalia > Artiodactyla > Bovidae > Tragelaphus > Tragelaphus eurycerus. The sequence continues at coordinate 279,648 of CAKXYN010000039.1, forward strand.
ACATCTTTAGTATTTCTGTTTCAAATGCAATTTTATTATGCTACCATTGAAATGACTTAATTTTTTTTCTTTTTCTGGATGGATCTGGTATTTATATAAAGTGGTATGAGGGCTTCCCAGGTGCCACTAGCAGTAAAGAACCTGCCTACCAATGCAGGAGACATAAGAGATGCAAGTTTGATCCCTGGGTCGTGAAGATTCCCGGGTCGTGAAGATCCCCTGGAGGAGGGCACGGCAATCCATGCCAGTATTCTTGCCTGGAGAATCCCATGGATAGAGGAGCTTGGTGGCCTACAGTCCATAGGTCACACAGAGTTGGACATGACTGAAGCAATTTAGCACACAGCACACAAAGTGTTAGGAGAGCCCACCACTGATTGATGTCAAGTAGAATGTGAGTTTTCCATCTTAGGAAAACATTTTAAGTGCTTTTTGATACCTGTTATGGGTTGAATTGTGCTCTCTTAAAAAAGATATGCTGAAGTTCAACCCTGGGAATCTCTGAATGCGACCTTATTTGGAAATAGGTCATGCAGATATAATCAAGTTAAGGTGAGATCATACTGGATAGGAGTAGGCCCTAAACAATGATTGGTATATTTTTAGCAATAGAAAAATCTGGAAAACAACACACAGAGAAGAGGCCATTTGGAGATGGAAACAGAGATTGGACTAATTCTCTATAAAATAAGGAATGTCAAGGATTGCTGAAACCAGCAAAAGCTAAAAGAAATATTCCTCCCCTAGAACCTTCAAACAATGTATGAACTTACAGATTTTGGACTTCTACCCTCTAGAACTATTAGAGAAAAAATATATAGTGCTTGAAGCACTTTATTAAGCACCCCTAGGAGTTTAGTAGAATGCTCATTTCAGAATTTAATTGAACAACCACAGACAACATGAAAATGAATGAACATGATTATTTTACAATATTATTTATAAAAACAGATATGTGGCTCCTGGTCTAGACACTGCCTTTCACTGGTTTTCTTCAACTTCTTTATTTTCATACGTATTTTCTGATTTATTTCTTTTTGCCTGGTATGTGGAAATGTTCTCTCTTCTTGGCTTTTAGATTGATATCACTTGGGATATGTTATCCTGATGTGAACCCTGAAAGATGTTTATGTCCTAGTTTCCAGCAACCACTGAATATGTTACCTTTTATGGCAAAACAGACATTGTGTCTGTGAATAAACTAATGGTTTTCTGACAGTGAGATTGCCTGGACTATATGTGTGGTCCCAACATAATCGTAAGGGTTCTTATAATAAGGAGGTGGAAGGATTAGAGTAAAGGCATTGTGAAACCAAAAGCCAAGAAGGAGAGAGAGAGACTGGAAGCTGCTATACTGCTGACTTTAGGATGGAGCATAGAGCTGTGAGGGTTTCCCTGGTGACTCAGTGGTAAAGAATCTGCCTGCCAATGAAGGAGAAGCAGGGTCGATCTCTTCTCTGCATCAGGAAGATCTCCTGGAGAAGAAAATGGCAATCTACTCCATAATTCTTGCCTGGGAAAAAATCTCATGGACAGAGGCGTCTGGAAGGCTACAGGCCATGGGAACACAAAAAGACTCAGATACAACTTAGCAACTAAACAACAACAGGAACAACATGGGGCTATGAGCCTGTATTCAGGGGATCCCTTGAAACTAGAAAAGACATAGAGACATTTTTCCCAGATCTGCAAAAGGAGTGGAGCCCTGCTTACCAAGTTTAGACTCTGACTTCTACAACTGTAACATAATATATTTGTGCAGTATAAAGTACTAACGGTTTGATGATTAGTTACTACAGCATTAGAAAACTAATATCCCAGGATTTTGTGTCTTAATAGTCCAATAATTTTGTATAGATTCTCTTACTAATTTCCATGTACTATAACCGCCAAAATTAAAAAACTTATTCACTGTTTATTGCTGGACACACTTCATAATCTAAGGCCTGTACACCTTAGATTTTTGAAGGATTGAGAGAAATATATGTATATACAATGGAAAAAATATCAAACTTTTCAAATGTGAGCTCTCCTTCTTGGATCTGTGTGATAGCTGAATGTGGCTTACCATATATGGAAGATTATACAAACTGAATCTTTAAAAAAAATGCACTGGATGTACAATATTCGTGGTCTAGATCTAAGAGCCTCAGACAATATTGGGCTAGCACTGATTTATATACTGGAAGCACAATCCCAGTTGGGGAAGACAATTATTCAATATAGTTGGAAGATGAAAATAAGCCAACATTGGAACTCAATTCTTATGAGATTTCTCTTAGTAAAAGGCAATCTTCACAGTATTCTCTGGAAGAAGCATTCTCTCATACATTCCTGAAAATTGAGTGTAATAGTAGTTTACAATTCTCCCTCTAAAATCAGTAGTAAACATCTTCTATGATATGCAAAATAACATTCCAGATCTAGGGAATACAGGCATCAGACAGTGTTCCTAGCTTGTTCATACATTGCCCATCAATTTTGGTGTGAACCTGCGCAAGGATAGTACCTCATAGGAACATTATTGAACCTCCAATCCTCTCCTAACCAATCGCTGTTAAGAATTTCATCTTTCAGTGTAACAGCCCTTTACTGGAAACTAAACACATATCCACAAGCCTGGTGAAAGAGTTTCATTTCACTTCCTTGTCATTCCTTTCTCCATCTCAGTGTAGCATCCCTTGGCTCTGAATGTCCCCAGCTAGAATCACTTCTCACCCAGGCTCCACAAGAGACTTAAAAATTCCCTTGTAGCTATGTCTCCAGGGCATCTGAGGTGTCACTAGTGGTAAACAACCCACCTGCCAATGCAGGAGACATAAGAAATATGGGTTCAATCCCTGAGTCAGGAAGATACCCTGCAAGAGGAAGTGGAAACTCACTCCAGTATTCATGTCTGGAGAATCCCATGGACAGAGGAGCCTGGAAGGCTATAGTCCATAAGATCACAAAGCGTCAGGCATAACTGAAGAGACTTAACATGTATTTCTCCAGAAGAAACAAAGTATAAGAGAAGATAGCTTATCTAAAGGATATGCAAAACACACCCACAAAACATACTTGCTCTATAAGTTTAAAAGATGTTTATCCACATAATAAAAGATCAAGCTACTATAATAATTGAAAGTGTTTGTTGCTCAGTCGTGTCCAACTCTTTGTGACCCCACGGATTGTAGCCCACCAGGCTCCTCTGTCCATGGAATTCTCCAGGCAAGAATACTGGAGTGGGTTGCCATTTCCTTCTCCAAATAATTTAAAAACTCACTGCATATTTAGCACTGTTGATTATGGCTCTAAAGGAGAAGGAAATTCAGAGCAAAAGCATGACAGGATGGGCGCTTCACAAAAATAAGTCAAAATCTACCAAACTTTACATTTTAATATGTTTCATTTAGTATTTGTCAATTGTATCTAAATGAAGTTTTGAGGTTTGAATTGTGTTTGTTTGTTTTTTAATCAGAAGAGAGTACTGAGGAGAAAGTAGTGTGCTAACATTTAGAGACCTGACAGAAAAGATAACTGGAAGTAAAAAATTTGGATACAAGGTGACTGGCTGTATTTAAGGACTTTATAACATTAAAACTCAACATTCAGAAAACGAAGATCATGGCATCCGGTCCCATCACTTGATGGGAAATAGATGGGAACAAAGTGGAAACAGTGGCAGATTTTATTTACCTGGGCTCCAAAGTAACTGTGACAATGACTACAGTCACAAAATTAAAAGACAATAGCTCCTTGGAAGAAAAGCTATGACAAACTTAGTGTATTAAAAAGCAGAGACATCATCTTGCAGACAAAGGTTTAACTAGTCAGAGCTATGGTTTTTCCAGTAGTCATGTACAGATGTGAGAGTTGGACCACAAGAAAGGATGAGTGCTAAAGAATTGATGCCTTTGAAATCGGGTGTTGGAGAAGACTCTTCAGAGTCCCTTGGACTGTAAGGAGAATCAAACCAGTCAATCCTAAAAGAAATCAACTCTGAATATTCATTGGAAGCTGAAGCTGAAGCTCCAATACTTTGGTCATCTGATATGAAGATCTGACTCATTGGAAAAGACCTGATGTTGAGAAATATTGAGAGCAGGAGGAGAAAGGGGTGATGGAGGATGAGATGGTTGGATAGCATCACCCACTAAATGAACATGAGCAAACTCTGGGAGATAGTTAAGGATAGGGAAGCCTTTCCAAGGTGTGCTGCAGTTCGTGGGGTTTCAAAGAGTCAAACACAACTTAGCAACTAAACAACAATTTTAAGGACTATAGCTAGTTCCCCTTAAGCAATCCTTGGTGGCAGAGTGGGTGGTATGAATAACTTTTCAGGCCACAATACATCTTTCTTTAGCAGTGTCCACGACAAATTAATATTACCTCAGTCTACCTGAGACTCACACTAAATACATCAATTTTTGTTGTTGTTAGTTGTAAGTTGTTTAGTTGCTAAGCAATACGTGAACCATGAACTTCCAAATGTACAAGCTGGTTTTAGAAAAGGCAGAGGAACCAGAGATCAAATGGCCAACATCTGCTGGATCATGGAAAAAGCAAGAGAGTTCCAGAAAAAACATCTATCAGCTTTATTGACTATGCCAAAGCCTTTGACTGTGTGGATCACAATAAACTGTGGAAAATTCTGAAAGAGATGGGAATACCAGACCACCTGACTTGCCTCTTGAGAAACCTATATGCAGGTCAGGAAGCAACAGTTAGAACTGGACATGGAACAACAGACTGGTCTCAAATAGGAATAGGAGTACGTCAAGGCTGTATATTGTCACCCTGCTTATTTAACTTATAGGCAGAATACATCATGAGAAATGCTGGGCTGGAAGAAGCACAAGCTGGAATCAAGATTGCTGGGAGAAATACCAATCACCTCAGATATGCAAATGACACTACCCTTATGGCAGAAAGTGAAGAGGAACTAAAAGTTGAAAGTGAAAGAGGAGAGTGAAAAAGTTGGCTTAAAGCTCAACATTCAGAAAACGAAGATCATGGCATCTGGTCCCATCACTTCATGGGAAATAGATGGGGAAACAGTGGAAACAGTGTCAGACTTTCTTTTTCTGGGCTCCAAAATCACTGCAGATGGTGATTGCAGCCATGAAATTAAAAGATGCTTACTCCTTGGAAGGAAAGTTATGACCAACCTAGATAACATATTCAAAAGCAGAGACATTACTCTGCCAGCAAAGGTCCATCTAGTCAAGACTATGGTTTTTCCTGTGGTCATGTATGGATGTGAAAGGTGGACTGTGAAGAAAACTGAGTGCCAAAGAATTGATGCTTTTGAACTGTGGTATTGGAGAAGACTCTTGAGAGTCCCTTGGACTGCAAGGAGATCCAACCAGTCCATCCTAAAGGAGATCAGTCCTAGGATTTCTTTGGAAGGAATGATGCTAAAGCTGAAACTCCAGTACTTTGGCCACCTCATGTGAAGAGTTGACTCATTGGAAAAGACTCTGATGCTGGGAAGGATTGGGAGCAGGAGGAGAAGGAGACGACAGATACTGAGATGGCTGGATGGCATCACTGACTCGATGGACGTGAGTCTGAGTGAACTCCGGGGGTTTGTGATGGACAGGGAGGCCTGGCGTGCTGCGATTCATCGGGTCACAAAGAGTTGGACATGACTTGAGTGACTGAACTGAACTACTGAGTGCTAAGTCAGGTCCAACTCTTTTGTGACCCCATGGACTATAGCCTGCCAGGCTCCTTTGTCAATAAGGTTTCCCAGGCAAGAATACTGGAGTGGTTTGACATTTTCTTTTTCAGGGGTTATTCCCGGCCCAGAGGTGAAACTTGCATCTCCTGCATTGATAGGAGGATTCCTTACCCTTGCGCCACCAAGGAAGCCCCAAGTAATCCATGAAAAGTGAAAGTGAAAGTCACTCAGTCATGTCTTACTCCTTGCCTGAATTCTCTAGGCCAGGATACTGGAGTGAGTAGCCTTTCCCTTCTCCAGGGGATCTTCCCAACCTCCTTACATGATATGAGAGAGAAATATTAAAGAGATTACTTGATTATTTTTTGTGTGTATATTTCAACATCTCTTAATACTGAGTTGGTATATATATTTCAATATTTTAGGGTCAATAACTTTGTTTTTCCTTACAATCTCAAATGTTCTTCTAAGCTCTTGAAAAGGCAATAGAACAGAAGACTTCTACTTGCAGGGTCTAATTAAAAAAAAAAAAAAAAAATGGCTCAGTATGTTTACCCCATTAGCAAAAAGGAAGGAAAGAATTTTTGTTTTCTGGATAAAGGGAAGAAAATCAGCTGAACTCCTGAAGAGTTCTTAAGGATAAGTGCTTAAATCAAACCCCTCCTGCTATTTTCAGATATTATGGGCTCTTGATTATACTCAGTAGATTATAATGGTTGAGTTTTCTGACTCAGCCTGATCCTATTTCAGCTCAGATGTCACTACCTGAATGGCCATAGTGCAACTGTATTATTTAACATCACTGATTTCTTTTTAAATTGTGAAACTAACATGAAATAATAACTTACACTTCTAAAAATGATAACTACCACATAGTAAAGAACCTGACATTTTCATTCTTGATAGCTAAAACTCAGTATATACCAAGTGTTCACTTTATAGGCATTATCACATTTAATGTTTAAAGTAATCTCGTGAATGTCATGCTTTTTATTATATTCATTTTGATGAAGAATATAACACCTGAGTCTAGGTTTTTGTGTTTTTTTTTCTTTTTCAAATCCGTATAGCCAGCAAATGTGGGATTGATACTCTAACAGCTGAGTCTGACTCAGCACCTATTCATCCTTTGTGGATGTAATTTTAAATCAAACAGAGAGATTGCATAATTTAAAAATATTTAATTTTTGTGTTAAAGACTTTATTGTTATATATTATGGGTAATAATTAATATTGCTGTGGAAGATTTCTAATTTGAACTCATCTTCAAGAAACCTAATGCATAAGCTGTAAACATTTTTATTTGGGGTTTAGTTAGGGGTCACACAGAGTCAGATACAACTGAAGCTACTTCACAGCAGCAGCAGGAGTGTCACAGGGTTCCATAGATAAGCTGGAACGCTTGAAAATGGATTCAGCACTTCAGTCCAAAATGATTTCTATCAAAACATCAATTAAAGGAAAAACAGCAGAAATCACCTAGTGGAATTTGTTCCTTTTTGGATATGTGTAACAAGAAATAATGTGATGGTCAATACTCAAGTTGAGAAATGTATTTGTACAAAAAATGGTATAATATCAAAGATAAGATAACAAATAAGGTAACTGGCAAGCAGGAAAATATTCTACTCTCTCTTAACACAGCAGGAACATATTTCACAATCAGTGTCTTAGAAACAGATTTTTTCCTGATGGTTTGTGTATCGTGAAGATAAATTAGGAAGGTGCATGATATTCTATTACAGCACTTCAAACTACTAATCTTAGCTTCATAAGAAACCTTAAAAGTCTAAAACTATTTGTCAAGTGGCAATACACTGAGTACTGTATTATGTTCTCTTGGCAGTATATTGAAATATTTGTAATTTTCATGTTTTATAGTTCCCTGGAATCATTAGCAGACTTTCATTTTAGAGGCTGTGCTAAATTCAGCACTAGAGTCAATAGTTGGAGGAAATGAAAGTGAGGGTTGAGATTCATTTTAATAGTTGGGGAACTCAACTGGGAAAATGATCTGTCAGTATTTTTCTGGAACACAACACTCAATGTAATTAGATTGGTGGAAGGAAGGGAGATAGAAAGGACAAGATTAGAGATGTTCTTTTGGGAATAATTAGCCTTGAGAATGCAGTTAAAATGATGTGAGCATAAAAACTTGCATAGTCAAATCTTAAGGGGAAAGAAGAAAAAATATAGAAAGATTAAGAGCGATTGAGAAGGACATATCAATAGAAGTAGAGGGCAAAGAGGAGGCCTTACATCTAATACACGTGTTTGGTTTTTTTTTTAACTAGAACTAACCATTAATGGATCTTTTTTGTTGTTGTTGAACTGTGTATATTTATATTACACTAATATGTTTTACATTTTAATTCAAATTGAAAAAAGAAGACACTGCTTTTGTCATGCTCCCAATTCAATTACAGTTCCCTTGAAGAAGCTGCATCCTTTAGTTTAATTATGCATTATGCTACGCATATAATATTATTTAATATATAATATTGAGCAAGAATCTTGGGGATTTTTAGGTAGATATCATCACAGGTCACAGACAATTTTATTTTCCATGTGTTGTTTGCTAAATGCAGTACTAGAATTCATCCTTTGCCTAACAACAGAAAGGCCACTTGGCAAACGCCCACTGCAGATTCTACTAGAAAATGCAAGCTTGCATAAAGAGCCTGGAGGTGTTGCTCCAGGTAGCTCACTACTGGAGAGTTCTTCACACTATCGGGTTTTATGTTTAAAATCCATGTCATTCACATATGTTATTACTATAATGTCATTGTATTAATATAAATATTTTTCCCTCTACATATGTGGATTAAATCAAGAGACAGGCAGATACTCCAGGTTTATCCCATGCCCTGCCAAACTCCCTGGAATACCACAGATTACCTACAGGCTGTGGCTATCATAGCTTGAGAAGAATAGACTTATGGGAGAAGACTTAAAAATAGACTTGAGGAAGCCACTTCTGACATGACAACATGATGAGCTTCAGAGACCAATTCGTCAATGAAACTGGGGAGAACTATAAAAATGACAACTACCAAAGTGTCTCAAAATGGCCCTAAAAATACAGTAAATAAATATATATTTAAATAAACGAACAAAACTTGGTAAGAATTGAGGCATTCTGTGACATTTGAACCAAACCCTACCTTCCTTCCCCCAACAAAAAGGATGAAGTTTCAACGCAATATTGTCTCAATTAAGAACCCAGGGTTCCATCTCCACCTAACTCCCAGTCAGAGGTCTATTTTCTTGGGAAGGGAGAACATCAGGCTTTCATATCCTGCTCCCAGCTGTCTGTTGATGAGGCTAAGTTCCAGGTAGACATGGCAAGAAAAAATACAGTAAATAAATATATATTTAAATAAACAAACAAAACTTGGTAAGAATTGAGGCATTCTGTGACATTTGAACCAAACCCTACCTTCCTTCCCCCAACAAAAAGGATGAAGTTTCAACGCAATATTGTCTCAATTAAGAACCCAGGGTTCCATCTCCACCTAACTCCCAGTCAAAGGTCTATTTTCTTGGGAAGGGAGAACATCAGGCTTTCATATCCTGCTCCCAGCTGTCTGTTGATGAGGCTAAGTTCCAGGTAGACATGGCAAGAAATGAGTGATCCCTTCACTTATTCAGCTCCCATTTATGGTATGGAGACTCTTGGATGCAGCAATTCCTGCCCTGGATTATGAGGTGAGGTTTCCATAACAAGACAGTAGGTCAAGGAGACCTGTGAGAGTTAAACCTTAGGGCCCTTGAAGGAGAAGGTGCACATTTTCACTCATGCTTTCCTTAAGCCTACAGTGTTTCTCACCTAAGAACTGGCCTTTATTTAGGTCCAGAACTAATGATCACACAGCACAATGTCTTAACTAATGGAAATGCTTTTCTTAAGCTCTATGATTATAATTGTAACAAATCTTGCCTGGGAACCTGTTTCTCAAGATGTGTGACCCTGATTACACGGCAACGGTATATCTCACCCATAGATGTGTTGCCCCGGAATCCATTCTCCCTGGCTAATCTTGTGCCAAAGTTATCTCAGGATGTATACCTTGGGAAAGGGTCTGGTAAAAGAAAAGCTCTTACAACCTTGAGTTTATTCTTTTTATCTATTCTCAGCAGCCAGTTGAGAAGTATATAAGGCCGTGCTTAAACTAATGAGGCGAGTACTCTTTCTACACCCTTCTGATGTCTGTCAGAAGGTTTCTCTCTTGATAATTTTTATGAGCACTAGAAAAATACCGGCCTTCATCTTCAGGTGTGTTTTTAGCCAATTATGTAGATTTACCATGGAAATGGCATAATTTAATTAAATATTTTTTAAGAAAATAAACATCCTGAGACTACTTCTATGTAAAATATTCATAGTTCCTCTTTATACCAGTAGCTGCTACAGTTCTTCAAACAACTTCACTCCCATTACTATCCACTCAAGAAATCCTTTCCTACATTCTTAATTCATATTCTAGAGCTGACATGCATTGCTGCTATGTGTCACATCACACCATCTGTTATTTAAAGCAAGGGATCAATCATGTCCCTAGATCAGAACAGTTCTAAGCTTCCCTCTTCAGGAGAGCTATTAGGATCAGGGTAAGACACACATTCTGATAGGCATTTAATAATAATTTTTTTTTTGTTTCTTAGACCAGAAAGTCTTAATTCTCCTCTAAATATGTTCAACATGTAATTTTAAATAATGTTAAAAATGTAAATCAAGTTAGCTTTTTTTCTAACTGGATGCCAAAACTGATTCACCTTTACTCTGTTTCATCATATTTTTTTATGAATAAATATTCCAAGTATTGAAATTTTAAATGTGTAAAGTGAAAAAGAAAGTGTTAGTAACTCAGTTATGTCTGACGCTTTTACGACCCCATGGACTGAGGCCCACCAGGCTCCTCTGTCCATGGAATTTTCCAGGCAAGAATACTGGAGTGGGTTGCCATTTCCTTCTCTAGGGGATCTTCCTGACTGATCCAGAGATCAAACCCAGGTCTCCTGCATTGCAGACATTCTTTACTGTCTGAATCACCAGATAAAAGGACTCAAAATTATTGGGAAATATGTAAATAATTCTATTCTATAAGATAAAAACATCAGATTCCCCTCAATAGAAATCGTAGGCAGCATAATCAGGTGAGGCCAGTTGGTGTAAGAAGAATGATGGCCATATGTCTGAGTTTAGAGAGGTAAGTGCTCCTGGGAGCATGAAAGTTCATTTAGGAGTCCATTTACTAACCTGTAACTTAAAGAGCAAGGGTTTTAGAAGACCACTGTGCTGTTCAATAATGCCAGAGGCCCATATGGAGGATTAAAGTTCCACTGGATACCCTGTTGGAAAGCCCAATGCTATTTTATATGCATGGTAAAATGACATCCTTGATCTGGGTCAGCAATGTCAGGAGGGCCAAATGGGGGCAAGATATACTTGGAAAAGAGTTACCTGCTCTGAAGAGGTATCCCTGGAGGTTGGAGCAAGCAGCCGGCCCTTCAAAGTATTCCCACACATAGTGGCTGGCCAAGCGGGTATTACCCACAGAGGAAGCTGCCCTATTGAAATTAACTTGCCAGCAGCTAAAAGGGTGGTCCCCTCCAGCAATCAAAACATGACAGCACAGTTTCCAGTGCACATGTCTCTGAATATTTAAGAAGGTTGAATTATACACTTTAAATAGAAGAATTGTGTGCTATGTGTCAGTTAAGCTATTACTAAAAAATAGACATGGACCTGAGAAGGAACAGTAATATGGTCAAAAAAGGGCAATTTATTTTTTCTCTCCCTTATTTCCTCATTTCAGCTCCCCACTTCTGTGAATCCAGATATGTAGTATCAATATTCTAACTAGTATCTTCTAGGTATACGCCCAGAAAGAATGCTCAATAAAAACCATAATAAATTCCTTGTAGTGTTTACTACAGAGAGGGCAATGGCAACCCACTCCAGTACTCTTGCCTGGAAAATCCCATGGGCGGAGGAGCCTGGTAGGCTGCAGTCCATGGGGTTGCTAAGAGTCGGACACGACTGAGCGACTTCACTTTCACTCTTCACTTTCATGCATTGGAGAAGGAAATGGCAACCCACTCCAGTGTTCTTGCCTGGAGAATCCCAGGGACGGGGGAGCCTGGTCGGCTGCCCTCTATGGGGTCGCACAGAGTCGGACACGACTGAAGCGACTTCAGATCAGATCAGATCAGATCAGTCGCTCAGTCGTGTCCGACTCTTTGCGACCCCATGAACCGCAGCACGCCAGGCCTCCCTGTCCATCACCAGCTCCCGGAGGTCACTCAGACTCGCATCCATCGAGTCAGTGATGCCATCCAGCCATCTCATCCTCTGTCGTCCCCTTCTCCTCCTGCCCTCAATCCCTCCCAGCATCAGAGTCTTCTCCAATGAGTCAACTCTTCTCATGAGGTGGCCAAAATACTGGAGTTTCAGCTTTAGCATCATTCCTTCTAAAGAAATTCCAGGATTGATCTCCTTCAGAATGGACTGGTTGGATCTTCTTGCAGTCCAAGGGACTCTCAAGAGTCTTCTCCAACACCACAGTTCAAAAGCATCAATTCTTCGGCACTCAGCCTTCTTCACAGTCCAGCTCTCACATCCATACATGACCACAGGAAAGACCATAGCCTTGACTAGGCGAACCTTGGTTGGTAAAGTAATGTCTCTGCTTTTGAATATGCTATCTAGGTTGGTCATAACTTTGCTTCCAAGGAGCAAGCGTCTTTTAATTTCATGGCTGCAGTCACCATCTGCAGTGATTTTGGAGCCCAGAAAAATAAAGTCTGACACTGTTTCCACTGTTTCCCCATCTATTTCCCATGCAGTGATGGGACCGGATGCCATGATCTTCGTTTTCTGAATGTTGAGCTTTAAGCCAACCTTTCACTCTCCATTTTCACTTTCATCAAGAGGCTTTTTAGTTCCTCTTCACTTTCTGCCATAAGAGTGGTGTCATCTGCATATCTGAGGTTATTGATATTTCTCCCAGCAATCTTGATTCCAACTTGTGTTTCTTCCAGTCCAGCATTTCTCATGATGTACTCTGCATATAAGTTAAATAAACATGGTGACAATATACAGCCTTGACGTACTCCTTTTCCTATTTGGAACCAGTCTGTTGTTCCATGACCAGTTCCAGCTGTTGCTTCCTGACCTGCATACAGATTTCTTAAGAGGCAGATCAGGTGGTCTGGTATTCCCATCTCTCTGAGAATTTTCCATAGTTTATTGTGATCCACACAGTCAAAGGCTTTGGCATAGTCAATAAAGCAGAAATAGATGTTTTTCTGGAACTCTCTTGCTTTTTCCATGATCCAGCGGATGTTGGCAATTTGATCTCTGGTTCCTCTGCCTTTTCTAAAACCAGCTTGAACATCAGGAAGTTCACGGTTCACATATTGCTGAAGCCTGGCTTGGAGAATTTTGAGCACTACTTTACTAATGGAGAAGGCAATGACACCCGACTCCAGTATTCCCGCCTGGAAAATCCCATGGATGGAAGAGCCTGGTAGGCTACAGTCCATGGGGTCGCTGAGGGCCGGACATGACTGAAGTGACTTAGCAGCAGCAGTGTTTACTAAGATAAGGAAGTACTTCTTTTTCCATTGGAGAAAGATCCCCATGATTAGGATAAGCATATACACTATTTTTTTCTTCTTTAGAAATTAAGTAGAATGTTAGACATTATTGTACATTGTAAAGGAGGGCTTTCCAGGTGGCGCAGTAGTAAAGAATCCACTTGCCAAAGCAGGAGACTCAAGAGACTCAGGTTAGATTCCTGTATCAGGAAGATCCCCTGGAGCAGAAAGTGGCAATCTACTCCAGTATTCTTGCTTGGAGAATACCATGGACTGAGAAATCTGGCAGGCAACAGTCTATGGGCTCGCAGAGTTGGACACAAGTGAGCACAAAACACAAGCATGCATTGTAAAGGAATCTTTAGAGTTTGATCCTGTTTCCTTATTTCACAGTACTCAGCAAAGTAACAAAGCTTAGGAATGTAGAGCAGAGTGGTGCCTGTTGCTCCACCCACCACCTCAAGCCACAATGAGAGAGCTTCTCAGAGAGACGCAAAGACCTGGAGTGGAGAAGCGGTGTCAGCCCCTCCCAGATCCAACCTCTGTGAGGCACCACCTCCATCGTTTTTCTGGCATTCCATACAGATAACACCTTTTCATTTCACATCAGGCTTCCAAAAGGTTTTCAGGAGAATGAGAGATTTTCCAATGAGTGACTCGAGCTGAAAGCGGAATGTTTGCACTCCATGTTAATTGAAGAAATCTGATTTCTTTGGGTTTTATGTCCCACAGAGAAATTATATGATTGTTTCTGTAGAGTGAGTAAAATTTTACATACTACAGCTGACACACGAAAGGCAGGGACTAAGTACAGTGACCTGTGCTTTGAAAGGAAATAAGGTATTGAATCTTTTATTCAATACATTGAATAAAAACATATGCTCAAACATATGCTTGCTGTATATACTAGATTTCATACAAGGAGAATAGTCATTTCTAGGTAGTCATTTTTCATTTTGTTTTCACAGCTCTAAAATATATGCATACGCAACAACTCGAGCTTCCAGAGCATATTTATTTTTCTGAGGGAATTATTTATCACATTATTTTGGTGTGTAGCTTATTCTAAAATTATTTTCTTTGAACATACTGCTATTCTATTTTATGTTTCGGGGTGGTAGCATAGACTTAGAATATTTATAGATCTCTTTTTTTAAAGATTTCTAATATAAACTATTTACAATAAAAGTCTCTTGTCTATGGTATGCATATAGTTGAATTTATTCTTTTTGTCTTCTGTCATTTGATCAAGATATTCTTTTTTAAAGAATAATAAGGGATGAACAAAAGGATATGATATTACATAATTGTAATGTGTATAAAGCTATGTCTTATACACCACAAGCCAATAGGAAAAAGAAAACTTTCAATAATGAAAATTAGTTTCCTATTTAATACTTTTCCTCACAGTTAAATACTGAGAAATCAGCTCAAGAGGAGAAAAAAGGCTAAAAAGTCATTATTTTTCTTAAAAAAAAAAGAGAAATGAAATGTTTCTTAAATAGAAATATCATATTTTCAAAATCAGAATAAAAATTTCTTATAGGTCTTACATTATTCCTGTAATGAAGTCAGAATTGCATTCTAAAGCTTTTGATTATATGTCACTTTATTATGTTTGCCCTTTATATTTCTTTATCATCAGTACAGCATATTTTTTAAAAATCATGGCATGTTTGGAACACACATATATTGAACTGTTATTTCTCCTAAAAATATTCCAAATAATATGCAGCAACCTATTTTTAAGAAAAGGAATATATGACAACTGAAATAAAACCAAGGAGCAGAATTGGGCTTCCCTGGTGGCTCCATGGTAAAGAATCCACTTGCAATTCAGGAAAACCAGGAGACCAGTCTTCAACCCCTGGGTTGGGAAGATCCCCTGGGGAGGACATGGCAACCCCTGGATTCTCCAGGCAAGAGGTCCATAAGGCTGGACCATAAGGCTGAGGTCCATATTCAGAGTCGGACACACGTAAAGCAACTAAGCACAGCACAGCAAGGAGCAGAATTATTTCAACTATAATATCTAATCAGTGTCTGATTAAAATCAATAATAATAAAAACCAATCAATAAAAAACAAATAAAAATCAATAATAATATTGATTTAATGTAAAAGTTGATAAAAATAGAGAATTGTCATTTTTATCTATATTAATAGAAGCACAGAGACATATAAGATAAGTAAATCAAATATTTGAGGGACATAAACATTATGCTGAGACTCCCCTATGGCTCGGTGGGTAAAGAATCGCCTGCAATGCAGGAGACACGGGAGATGTAGGTTTGATCTGAGTTGGGAAGATCCCCTGGAGAAGGAAATGGCAACCCACTCCAATATTCTTGCCTGGAAAATTCCATGAACAGAGGAGCCTGTTGGGCTACAGTCCAGAGAGTTGCAGAGAGTTGACAGGACTGACCAATTAGACAAACAAACATTCTGCTAAGCACTGTGGATAGGATCTGCAAGTTTTAGGGAGCTAGGGATGCTTTGGGAAGGGGACTGAAATATCTAGTGAGAATATCAATGGTGGCTTAGATGGTAAGGAATATGCCTGCAGTGCAGGAGGCCTGGCTTCCATCCTGGAGTCAGAAAGATCCCCTGGAGAAGGAAATGGCTACCTACTCCTGTATGCTTGCCTGGAGAATTCCATGGACAGAGGAGCCTGGTGGGATACAGTCCATGGGGTCTCAAAGATCATGACTGAGTGACTAACACACAAACACGGTGTTAAAATGTTAAACGTTACAAACACCAAGAAAATTAATATTTTAAATACAATAAAATTTAATATTCTTTTAATTTGACCTGAATCTGATGTTTGGCAAATGGTCTTTTTATTAAGTTGCTACATGGTTAGCATTAAATCAATTCAGTTAAAGCAATGTATAAAAAGAAGGAGCATATCATGGTGTAGCCCAAAAGGAGGACGGTGTCAGAGCACAAATTTAGGTGGTAAGCAATTGCATTTATTTTTATCAAGCCTTCATTACTTTGTTGTTTGAGCTATTATTTCAAAATACTTCATTAAAAATCTCAAATAAATTTGAGTCCCACTGAAATTAGAACTCCTTAATACCAAAGAAAAGAAAAAAAAACCTACCTCTTTGATATTAACTTCAATAAATAATGTCTTTTGGCATTTTTTCTTCAAGATAATTAATTTCATTTGCTTTCGTTTTCATCTTGTTATGATAAGCCTTTTATCTATCTTTGAATATCCAGTCCCATCTACTGACTAAGTTTTATCAACATTTATATTTGATGAGGCTTATTCAAGGGAATATAAGAAAATACTTATCCAAATTCAAGTACACACAAACTTTATAAGGATACACTTGATATTTCTGATAACTTTGCATATTTTTGTAGACTCCTACGTATCTTTATGTTCCCACAGTAAGTGACGCAGAACTATGCATCTGGTAGGTAGATTTACTTTAGTAAATATATTATAGAAGTCAATGAACGTTTATAACAAATTAGTTAAAATGTTAGAGGACTGAGTAAAGCAATGTAGAAAAGAGATCTATAAAAGTCAATATTGCTCAAGTGTGATTCTGCTAAAGTTATTACCTAATAAAGTGGGGGTAGGGATTAAAAATTGTTGGCGTAAATTTTGAGGATTTGTAACCAGAAAATAAAATTGCAACCTTGGGACTTTTTTAAATGTCCAAACATCTGTTAGCTAACATATACCTATGGTTCATTCAAATTCAAAAGTCGCACAGGGAACAAGTTAATGATCCAAAGAAAAGAAAGTCTAACTGGTTAACAATCATTTAAGACTTAAGCAATTGTCAAAAATTTATCAAAAATAGTATTGAGTATATTTAGCATACTTTGTAATCACTCAAAATAGACATCGAAACAAACTACTTACTCTATTATCTTATTATTCAATGTTGAGTGGGATAATTATAAACAACCAATAAATTTTGTTTGCCATATGAGTAGGATCTTAGATCTAACTAATTTATTAAACTTTCACTCTAAATATCAATTATTCAAGAGAGGAAACATAGATCAACTCAAAGTGTTCCTTTTACTATTTAAATGTGTAACTTCATTGAGGATATACATGCTTAAATTATTCCCCCATCTTTTCTTTTTCACCTTTTTGAATTATGAAATACACATTAAAAAGGTACAGAAAACAAAAACACACTTTTTAATAAAAACATAAAAAACATATCTTCACCGGTCAATCAAATAAAAAGACTATTTCAATCAGTTAAGGGGTCTCCTATGCGTGCCTAGGATGTCACAGCCTCTGTGTTCCCCAGAACTGTTTGGAAATCAATTTGGAAGCTGCATATAGCTAAACGCATAGTATTTAAGAAAGCAATTTCATTCTCATGTATATGTCCAAGGATAAGGAAAATATATGACCATAAAAAGACCTGTATGTGAATGCCTATAGCTACTCTACTCGTAAGAGCCTCAGACTTGAAAATCATAAACAGCCATCAACAAGTGAATGAGATAAGCAAATTGCAATCTATCCATATGGTAGAACTCTACACACCAATGAAAAGTTGCCCAAATGTACAACATAAATGAATCTCAAAAGCATTTTTTAAGTGAAAAAAGCCAAGCGTTAAAACTGTTATTCTATTTATATAATATTCAGTACATATATTCAGTATATTCAGTATATATATATTCAGAAAATGTATCTTCAGATCAGATCAGTCGCTCAGTCGTGTCCGACTCTTGCGACCCCGTGAACTGCAGCACGCCAGGCCTCCTTGTCCATGACCAACTCCCGGAGGTCACTCAGACTCACATCCATATATCTTCAGTATACATATAATATTCAGTCAAAGAAAAATCTACAGCAATAGAAATCAGTGGTTATCAAGAACTGAGAACCAAGGCCCTAGGAGAACTTTGACCTACCCACCCCATGGCAGGAAATGTTCCAAAAGGATGAACTTCAATACAGGGTATAAATGGCAATCACACCATTCATTAAAGAAGACTTAAGCCTCCTTTCTCTTGGTACACAGAAACCTATAATCTCTGGCAAAAAAATAACACTTCTTTTTTTCTTGATAAGAACTAAAATAACAACTCATTCATTCCACAAATAGTCAGTTCAGTCACTCAGTAATGTCCAACTTTTTGTGACCCTGTGGACTGCAGCATGCCAAGCTTCCCTGTCTGTCATCAACTTCTAGAGCTTGCTCAAACTCATGTCCATTGACTCGGTGATGCCATCCAATCATTTCATCCTCTGTCATCCCCTTCTTCTCCCGTCTTCAATCTTTCCCAGCAGCATTGACTCTTTTCCAATGAGTCAGTTCTTTGCATCAGGTGACCAAAATATTGGAGTTTCAGCTTCAGCATAAGTGTTTCCAATGAATATTCAGGATTGATTTCCTTTAGGATAGACTGGATGGATCTCCTTGTAGTCCAAGGGACTCTCAAGAGTCTTCTCCAATGCCACAGTTCAAAAGTATCAATTCTTCAGCTTTCTTTACAGTCGAACTCTCACATCCATAAATGACTACTGGAAAAACCATAGCTTTGACTAGACAGACCTTTGTCAGCAAAGTAATGTCTCTGCATTTTAATATGCTCTCTAGGTTAGTTAAAGCTATGACCACAAATAGTCATTGAAGACTAAAAAAATGTGAGCCACTGTTTCAAGTACTGCTATTTTTTCAGTGGTAAACAATACAGGAAAAGACATTATTCTCCAGGAGCATAAATACTGGTCTGGCTCAATTTATTAAGGTGTTACCAGAAAGTTGGCTGAGAGCTCTGGAGAATGATCTCCTTCTAATTTTTTTTTTTTTCCCAAAATATAAATAGTGGTTTTTGGTGGGCTTCCCTGGTGGCTCAGAGGTTAAAACGTCTGCCTGCAATGTGGGAGACCTGGGTTCAATTCCTGGGTTGGGAAGATCCCCTGGTGAAGGAAATAGCAACCCATTCCAGTATTCTTGCTTGGAGAATCCCATGGACAGAGGAGCTTCGTGGGCTAAAGTCCACGGATCGCAAAGAGTCGGACACAACTGAGCGACTTCACTTTTTCTTTCTAGTGTTTTTTATGAGGATGCAAAAAGGCTCATTTTAAAAATTTAATAAGATTCTAAAAATCATAAAGAAAAACTATAACAACCTGTATTTCTACCACTTAGAGGTATTCTCTGTTACTCTTCTGGTACATCATTTCACACACACACATACTCACACTCATATGCTCATTTAGCAAAAATATCATCTCGTGTATTGGTGATGGATATGTGTGTGTGTGTGTGTGTGTGTGCACGCGTGCTCATGTCAGTCACCCAGTCATGTCCAACTCTTTGCGATCCTGTGGACTGTAGCCCTCCAGGCTCCTCTGTCTGTGGAAATCTCCAGGCAAGTGGAATGGATAGGTAACTAAGAGAAAACAAATATAGAAAATATTAGCAATTGCAGGCTCTAGGTTAAAGATATTCACCACATAATTTTATATATTTTTCCAAAAATTTTTCATTTCATCTAAGTTGTCAAATTTATTGACAAAAGCTGTTAATAATATCCTTATGATTTTTTTCAATCTCTAGACTCAAAATGTTATCTCTCTTTTAATTTTTAGATTGGAAATTTGTCTTGACTCAAAATAAAGATTGGATTCCCTATAGGAAATGAGACTTCTGTCAGCAGACTGTGTTCAGATTCACGCTACAATGTCAACCTGTTCCTGGATATCTTCAATTCGCCAGTCTACTCTGCAGATTTTGGATATATGTATATCTACACATATATTCATATATATAATTTGTAAATAATATATTCTTTTGAGTATGACTTAATTCACTGAATATTTTTGAGATTCATTAATGTTCTTGCATGCATCAATAGTTTTTTTCTTTTTTGAAATGCTGGATATCATTCAGTTTTACACAAACACCACAGATTTTCTTTTAACCCATTCAACTGTTAATAAGTATTTTGGTTGTTTCCAGTTTTGTTTTGTTTTTTACCATTTTTCATAAAAATCTAGGAATTTTAAAATCTAAGTCTTTGTGTGAATGAATATTTTCATTTATAATTTTGTGCTACATTTAGGCTTATGATATATTTTGAGTTGACTTTTGAGTATATATGAGGTCAGGTTTGTGATTCATGTATTTATATATGATGAACCCATTGCTCTAGCATGATTTGTTGAAAATATTATTTTTTTCCTATTGAACAAACTTAGCATGCTTTTCCCAATTCAATTGACCATGGCTATTTGAGTCATTTCTAGATTTTTAATTCTCTCCAGTTGATCTGTGTTTCTCTTCTTATGCCATTGCCAAGGTATCTTGATTAATGGAGTTCTCTAATAAATCTTGAAATAAAGCAGTCTAAGTTCTACAACTTTATTGTTATTTTTCAAAATTTTTGTCTATGATAAGCCCACTGTATTGCCACATATGTTTATGAGATGTTTGACAATACGCAAAAAGAATATTGGAATTTTAATTGGATCTATAAATGCATCTGTTGAAAATTCAAAAACGTTGAATATTTCAACTCATTAACACAATATATTTCTCCATTATTTAGGTCATCTTTAGCTTCTCTCAGTAATATTTTATAGTTTCAATGTACAGAACTTATGCATAATTAGTTAAGTTTGTTCATAAATTCTTTATGCTTGATGATATTGTAAATAGTTCTTTTACCTTTTTCAATTTTGAATTAGAAAATAAATATACAATTAACTTCTTAAGTATTGATCTGTTCTTAATTTAATGCATTGATTTAAATTTTCTATTACTCTAAAACAATATTTTTACTTCTGTAAAGATATGTTGCTAATAATTCATTCATTTAATATGCCAAAACTTGCTGCAGCAGCCAGATGAAACTAATACACTGACTTCCTCATCCTTTATATGCCCATATAACATGATAAATTCAGCACATTTTTCAGAAATCAGTATGATTATCCCAGCAGAACACTAATTAATTATGCAAATAAATGTTAAGGTGTGATAAGTCATGCAAATTAAAATTCACATTACTGAAGAGGACATTAATGAGAGAAACAAGTTTATTAAAGTAAAAATGTGTAATTTAAGTGGTTTCTCATTGATTTTTTGATGTAACAATTTAGAAAAAATATTTGAATGCATCAGTACTTTTTTACATTCATACCCTTCAAATTCCAAATGATTTTAAAAACTGTGAAACACAATAATTGAGTTTTTTCTTGACATAAACTAATTAATTGTGTATTAACAAATTTTAAAGCTAAGAAGCAAAAATATAACCCTCTTCATTTACAGTTAACTATGAAGTATGCATATATTAAAAGTGATGAGTTAACAAATAAGTTAATACATATTAAAACCATGGATATCACTCAAATTTAAATAGCCTAGTTTGTTTTAAAAGCAATTTACATAAGCACTCACGGACTAAAATTGGTGGTGACAGTTCATGAATTGATGTTTTAAAAATTAGCATAAAATTAAATATGCTTTATAATTATATACATAAATAAGTAATTTTATTGAAGTTATAAAATCTAAAAGAAAAGCTAGGAGGGAGTTTTCTCAATTAGAATACAGAGAGAACTTTTTAAAGTATTTTAAAGTGTTAATCTGTTAAATCGCTTCAGTCGTGTCAGACTCTGTGCGACCCCATAGACGGCAGCCCAACAGGCTCCCCTGTCCCTGGGATTCTCCAGGCAAGAATACTGGAGTGGGTTGCCATTTCCTTCTCCAATGCATGCAAGTGAAAAGCCAAAGTGAAGTCACTCAGTTGTGTCTGACTCTTAGCGACCCCATGGACTGCAGCCTACCAGGCTCCTTCATCCATGGGATTTTCCAGGCAAGAGTACTGGAGTGGGGTGCCATTGCCTTCTCCTTAAAGTATTATAAATACATATAATTATTTATTTATTTAACAAGTATTTACAAATTTGTTTCTATGTGATAAGTTTTGTTGGGTGTTGATGGAGACACATCAGGAAACCAAACAGCAAGTGCTTGTCCTCATTGTGTTTATATTGCAATGAATTATAAAATCAAATTGGATCTTAGAAGCACATCTTAAATAATAATTTTTAAAAATTAGATTTACTTCACTGAAATAAAATTTAAAGTATAATCTTGAGTGCTCACTTTGGCAGCACATATACTAAAATATAATCTTGTTAATATTGTATTTTTAAGATAAATGGAAATTTTAAAATGATTCCTTTATCATTTATGAATGACAGCTAGACCCTTCATTGGTCATACATCACTTTTCTACATTAAGCCCTACTTCAACATATATGGAATAACTACTTTTAGAGACATGGCTGATTTCGTGCAAATCAGTATCACTGAGCTAAAATCAAGGGAATGGCCAAGATGCTCTTCCACCAGAGGCTCAAGGGGAGAATCAGTTCTTTGCTTCTTACAACCTCTGGTGGTCACCATCATTCCTTTGTGGCCATTCCAAAATCTCCCGTTTTTTTAAAAACAAAGTTTCAGTAAGAAAGGGAGCCTAAGGTCATGTATGGATGTGAGAGTTGGACTGTGAAGAAAGCCGAGTGCCAAAAAATTGATGCTTTTGAACTGTGGTGTTGGAGAAGACTCTTGAGAGTCCCTTGGACTGCAAGGAGATCCAACCAGTCCATTCTGAAGGACATCCAACCAGTCCATTCTGAAGGACATCAGCCCTGGGATTTCTTTCGAAGGAATGATGCTAAAGCTGAAACTCCAGTATTTTGGCCACTTCATGCAAAGAGTTGACTCATTGGAAAAGACTCTGATGCTGGGAGGGATTGGGGGCAGGAGGAGAAGGGGACGACAGAGGATGAGATGGCTGGATGGCATCACTGACTCGATGGACATGAGTCTGAGTGAACTCCATGAGTTGGTGATGGACAGGGATGCCTGGCGTGCTGCGATTCATGGGGCCGCAAAGAGTCAGACACGACTGAGCGACTGAACTGAACTCAAGTGAAGGCTTCATAGAAAACAGTGGCTAAGTGGTAATGGGGCAGTCAATGACAATGAATGGGACATAATCATCTTGGCTGCAAGATGTGCATGGTAAAGGAGCTAGTTAATTGGACAAGACAATTAAAATAGCAGCACTAAATATGTCATCTCTTTCATTCTTCACTTGAGAAATACTCCCTCTCCAGCCTGGTTACCAAACAGTTTTAAAGGAACAAAAAAAACAAAAATGAAGACTATCACTGTTTCAGTCTTATTCATTTTGTACAATGACATTTCTGTTAACCAGGTGTTTGAATAAAAGTCACTATTCTGCATTTTGTGCATTCATAAGGTTCTGCCATAATCATTTCATCTAAATACTTAGATTAAATATTTTAATACAGGTGTATTCTCTAGATTCAGAGCTGTATTAAATATTCTAATTAATAATTAGTCATGTATTTTTTAATACATTCATCTTCTTTTCATGTGGACAAGTAACACTATGCTGCATTTAATTTTCTGAACATTTGCAAAATAGAGTACAGTAAAAATTTATTGGTTAGATAAAAATAAATCATTGTTGCAGCTCTTTTTTTCCTAAGAACTCTATTTTTGTTTTGTATTTTAATGTTTGACTTGGTTCTTCTTTTCTAAAAACCAGAAAAATATTTGTTAAATCATATAATCATTTAACTATCTTAAAGTATTTACAAAAGGTTGCTTTTGCAAGGTCTTAGACCAGCAGTTTGGCATCACTTTACAAAGGGGGAGAGAGAGCCTTCTGGTAAGTATAAAGTCAGTTCATTCGCTGCTGGCAGTTCTAAGTGTAACAACATTTAAAAATGGGTCTTAATCAAATAAATATAGTATTATTTAGAAATTTTGTTGAACAAAAGGAAAACTACTGCATGTGCTATTTCAGATCAGATCATATCAGTCGCTCAGTAGTGTCGACTCTGCGGCCCCATGAATCGCAGCACGCCGGGCCTCCCTGTCCATCACCAACTCCCGGAGTTCACTCAGACTCACGTCCCTCGAGTCAGTGATGCCGTCCAGCCATCTCATCCTCTGTAGTCCCCTTCTCCTCTTGCCCCCAATCCCTCCCAGCATCAGAGTCTTTTCTAATGAGTCAACTCTTCGCATGTGCTATTTATAATACTATTATTTAAATATTCTAAAAAGCAAGGTAAAAGATGATTGTATGTAGAATTAATTAATAACATTATTGCAAGAAAAAGTCAATTTATTCCTTCAACCGTAGCATATTTCTCTCAAGCTTCTTATTCAGTCCCATAAAAGATTATGGGGAAGATGAGACATAATGATAAGCTTATTCATTACCTCTGAAAAGCTGATCTAAGTAAAACAGATATCTAGATCAAATAATACAATGGATTCACTATATTACACTCCTGTGATCTGTGAGGAAAATTCTACTAAATGTTTTTGCATTAACATTTAAAATATTCTCAATATTGAAAGTGGAACTTCTATTTTTTATTAGGTTTCAGATTTAAAAAGCAATATTCAGAGCTCAGTTTAAATTGATATCTGGCAGACAGCCTGATGCAACATCTCTTAAATTTTAACCAAAATGCTTTTAAATACAAAAAGAGAACTGGGCTCCCACATTTTTATCCCAAATGAAGGCTGTTAGAGCCCATCACCAGAAGGAAGTGGGGTTATCCTGGTGGCTTTAAATTCCGTAAGGTTAAATTTTGCAATACAAACTGTGACCTCCTCATGGATTTTCATGTGAAACAAGATAGACCTGTCATCCAGAAAGAAACAAAAGCTATTCAGTCCATTCTACCTTGCTTCTTCCTTTAGCTGAAAGACTTTCAGTCTTTAATAGCCAAATCCTGGGCATTCATTCCTGCTTTTCACCTACATACATGTGATAAAAGGTAAGTATCCATTCACTCTTTCTCCTTCCATTCAAAAAGGGAAACTTTCAGAAATAACTCTCCATAAAGAAACAGACTGAGAGCATGGTGAAATATCTGATATTGATTCCAGTTTCCATATATCCTTAAATTAGAAAGATAAGTAACTAGACTTGAAGCTATAGGAAAACCAAACAAAGAACAATACAGATGAACAGATTTAATGCTATTAGATCTAAAATGGTCTGTAGCCTACTCACTATAATATTCTGAATTTTCTTTTGTTGATAATGGAAAGAGATATATCAGCAACCATCAAGACCAATAATTAGATTCAATGTAAAATAATATTTGTTTGGAAAATCTGAAGTTCACATAAAACTTGTTCCTTTTTCAAGAATGAGTAAATAGGGGAAAAACAAAGCAAACACAACAAACTTAACTAATATTACAATTAATACTGTCTAATGGTGGCTCAACCAAGCAACGTTCACTTTTATGTTCATGGCGGTTCAATTGGTAAAGAAACTGCCTGCGATGAAGGAGACCCAGGTTCGATGCCTGGTTCAACACTACAGTATTCTTGTCTGGAGAATTCAATGGAGAGGATCCTGCTGGGCTACTTTCCATGGGGTAGCAAAGAGTTGGACATGACTGAGAGACTAACATGATGAATTCACAACAACAACCAAAAAAAAGAAAAAACCTGGAACAGAAATAAGAGCCCACCATTGAAAGGGAAATAGTGAGAAAAACAAGCAGCAAAAACACTAAAATATGAGACAGTTAAAAGCATCCTCATAGACAATAAAATTGAAATTGGTAGATTAGGCTTCCCTGGGAGCTCAGATGGTGAAGAATCTGCCTTCAATGTGGGAGACTCGGGTTCAACCCTGGGTGGGGAAGTTCCCCTGGAGAAGGGAATGGCAACCCACTACAGTATTCTTACCTGGAGAGTCCCATGGACAGAGGAGCCTTTCAGGTTATAGTCCATGGGGTCACAAAGAGTTGTACATGGCTGAAGTGATTTAACATGCATTCACAGATTAGAAAATCAAATCAAATTCATTCAAAAAGCAAAGGAAAAGCGTATTATGCTGAAAACAATGAAATCAAAAATAACAGATATCAATAGAAGAGAATTGGTATTTTTAAAAAACTATTTTTCTACCATTGAGAAGGAAAATAAAACTGTATAGGTCATAAAAAACCCAAAGAAACATTAAATAAAATATTCTAGGCTGTAGAAGAGATATCTCTAATTATGTTTTTTATTTTCAGATATTGTTGTAATATTATAGAAACTTATTACCTTTTGTTCCAAAAGGAAGGCAAATTTCCCTTCAGTTAGAATGGGTCAATTTTTTTCTCTTTTGAAGTACCACATTTTAGGCAAAACTGATGAAAGACACCCATTTTATCTACCAAAGGTAAAATTTGGCATTCTAATATTAAGAAACAAGTTATAATCACAAGAGATAAGAGGAAAGAATAAAAATCAGACTAGCCTTTAATTTGTTATGTTAAAGCTTAAAATGAAGAATTATCTATGAAATATTCAAAGGGAAATTTTGATTCTAGAATTGTACATTTCACTAAGTTATTTCTCTTAGACAACAGACATGTAAAGACTCAGACTTACCATTTTGAAAACAGTAATAATAAAAATAAAAAATACTTGAAAATGTACATTTTAATAAGATGAAATTCTGTATTTCAGAATAATATAAAGTGTGCTGAGGGTAACACTGATGCTATTTATTTTCAAGATTAATTTAAATGTGAAAAGTGTCTACAAAACTAAATTAATACACCAGAATAGTTTCTGAAATGGAAATTTTATAGATCAGAAAACATTAAAATAATAATCTATGTGGTATGTGCTGCTTTATGGACTATGCCAAAGCCTTTGACTGTGTGGATCACAACAAACTGTGGAAAATTCTGAAAGAGATGGGAATACCAGAGCACTTGACCTGCCTTTTGAGAAACCTATATGCAGATCAGGAAGCAACAGTTGGAACTGGGCATGGAACAACAGACTGGTTCCAAATAGGAAAAGGAGTACGGCAAGGCTGTATATTGTCACCCTGCTTATTTAACTTATATGCAGAGTACTTCATGAGAAATGCTGGGCCAGAAGAAGCACAAGCTGGAATCAAGATTGCTGGGAGAAATATCAATAACCTCAGATATGCAGATGACACCACCCTTATGGCAGAAAGTGAAGAGGAACTAAAGAGCCTCTTGATGAAAGTTAAAGAGGAAAGTGAAAAGGTTGGTTTAAAGCTCAACATTCAGAAAACGAAGATCATGGCATCTGGTCCCATCATTTCATGGGAAGTAGATGGGGAAATAGTGGAAGCAGTATCAAACTTTATTTTTGGGGACTCCAAAATCACTGCAGATGGTGACTGCAGCCATGAAATTAAAAGACGCTTACTCTTTGGAAGGAAAGTTATGACCAAACTAGCTAGCATATTCAAAAGCAGAGACCTTTGCCAACAAAGGTCCATCTAGTCAAGGCTACGGTTTTTCCTGTGGTCATGTATGGATGCGAGAGGTGGACTGTGAAGAAAGGATGCGAGAGGTGGACTGTGAAGAAAGCTGAGCCCTGAAGAATTGATGCTTTTGAACTGTGTTGTTGGAGAAGACTCTTGAGAGTCCCGTGAACTGCAAGGAGATCCAACCAGTCCATTCTAAAGGAGATCAGTCCTGGGTGTTCATTGGAAGGACTGATGCTAAAGCTCAAACTCCAGTACTTTGGCCACCTCATGGGAAGAGTTGACTGATTGGAGAAGACTCTGAAGCTGGGAGAGATTGGGGGCAGGAGGAGAAGGGGATGACAGAGGATGAGATGACTGGATGGCATCCCAGACTCAATGGAAACGAATTTTAGTAAACCCTGGGAGTTGGTGACGGACAGGGAGGCCCGGAATGCTGTGATTCATGGGGTCTCAAGAGTCGGACACAACTGAGCAACTGAACTGAACTGAACTGATGTGCAGTTATGTGCGTAAGATTAAAGGAAAATATTTAAAGTCAAAGAAAATATAATTTGCAAAAAAGAAACACCATGTATGTTAGCTACAATTTCTGACCACAAATGAATTACAAATAGGGTTCAACATAAATATTAGACCTAATCCTTCAATATATTTTATATTTAAAAGTATATTTGTAAATCTATCCGATCAAAAGAAATTGAATGTGCAGTAATAGTCTATCTATAAATCAACTTATCAAACATTATGTAAAACTATAGAAACTGTGTCTCATTCCACATATTCATTCCATTAATTTCTTGGTTTACAAAATACTTTCCAGTACATAGTATACTGCAGGCATCATTCTGGATTTTCTTATACAGTATTACAGAATAGAATAAAAATGTCTTACAAGAAACAGTGGAAATATATAAAATAGAAATTATAACTATGAACCTAACTTAAATTTGGAACTTGGAAAAGTAATGTGTATGCGGTAAAAGGTCAGTATCAACAAGGATGACTCTTTGCTGATATTGCTTTTTCTTTCTGAAAGGTCACAAAAATAATGATTGCAAAGATTTTTAGATACTATCACAGCTTTATGGCTAGTTCTTGCCTTTTCATTCTGTAAGGAACATTAACTTTTTTCCTTCACCAATTAGTAAGAGTCAATACAACTGTACTTGACATGGAGCTTTATAATAATAAACCATACATAATTATGATGATATATAACTGGGGAACTTTGTAAAATAACCTATCTGAACTCAAACTTCCTTCATAGGGTCACTTCAAGCTGTTTCCTTTTTGGCTTACGTTTCTTAGGGTTTTTGTTTTGAGGTAAAATAGTAATAACATGTGGCTTTCCAGGTGGCACTAATGGTAAAGAACTCACTTGCCAATACAGGTAGACATAAGAAACATGTGTTCAATCCCTGGGTCAGGAAGATCCTCTGGAGAAGGGCATGGCAACCCACTCCTGTATTCTTGCCTGGAGAATCCCATAGACAGGGGAACCTGGCAGGCTACAGTCCATAGGATCTCAAAGAGTCAGAAATGACTGAGATGACTTTGCACTGGATCAGTGGAGTAATAAACTAGAAAACAGTGTAAAAGTAACAATTTTATTAACAAATAAATTGTTGTTTATAATAGCATAAAACAGTATTTAATATTGTGTTGCACTATATGTTTTGCAGTATAAACTCTAACATAAGATGTAAATGCAAGCCTTCTAAGACCTTAAAACTGATCTACAGTGACAGGTTGAATTTGAATAAGACAGAGAACTTAGATCATTTATATTAGCAGGAATCAACCAAATTTGAATGAATAACATTGACCTTGTCATTGTTGTTCAGTCCCTAAGTCATGTCTGACTGTGACCTTGTGACTGCCACATGCCAGGCTCATCTGTCCTTCACTGTCTCCCAGAGTGTGCTCAAATTCATGCCCATTGAGTTGATGATGCCATCCAACCATCTCATTCTCTGCCGCCCCCTTCTCTATTTGTCTTCAATCTTTCCCAGCATCAGGGTCTTTCCAGTGAGTTGGCTCTTTGCATCAAATGGCCAAATTATTGGAATTTCAGCTTCAGCATCAGTCCTTCTAATGAATATTCAGAGTTGATTTCCTTTAGGATTGACTGGTTTGATTTTCTTGCAGTCCAAGGGACTCTCAAGAGTCTTCTCCAGCACCATAATTCAAAAGCATCAATTTTTTGGCACTCAGCCTTCTTTATGATCCAGCTCTCATGTCCGTACAGGACTACTAGAAAAACTATAGCTTTCTAAGGAGCAAGTGTGCTTTAATTTCAAAGCTGCAATGACAGTTTGCAGTGATTTTGGACCCCAAGAAATTAAAATCTGTTACTGTTTCTGCTTTTTCCCCATCTATTTGCCTTGAAGTAATGGGACTAGAAGAAATGATCTTAGTTTTTTAAATTTTGAGCTTCAAGCCAGCTTTTTCACTCTCATCTTTTACCCTCATCAAGAGGTTCTTTAGTTCCTCTTCACTTTGTATCATTAGAGTGGTATCATCTGCATATCTGAGGGTGTTGATATTTCTCCAGCAATCTTAATTCCAGTCTGTGGTGCATCCAGCCTGCCATTTTTCATGATGTGTTCTGTATGTAAGTTAAATAAGCAGGGTGACAATATACAGCCTTGTTATACTCCTTTCCCAATTTGGAATCAGTCAGGTATTCCATGTCCAGTTCTAACTGGTGCTTCTTGACCGGCATACAGATTTTCCTAGTGGTTTTCCCTACTTTCTTCAAGTCTGAATTTTGCAAGGAGTTCATGATCTGAGCCTCAGTCAGCTTTACATCTTATTTTTGCTGACTGTGTAGAACTTTTCCATGTTTGTCTGTGAAGAAGATAATCAATCTGATTTCTGTATTGACCATCTGGTGACGTCCATGTGTAGAACTGTCTCTTGTGTTGTTGGTGTTTCCTATGACCAGTGTTCTATTGACAGAACTATGTCAGCCTTTGCCCAGCTTCATTTTGTACTCAAAGACCAGACTTGCCTGTTTTCTGAGTATCTCTTGACTTCCTACTTTTGCATTTCAATCCCCTATGATAGAAATGACAACCTTTTTTTGGTGTTAGTTCAAGATATGGTAGGTCTTCACAGAACCAGTTAATTTCAGCTTCTTTGGCCTCAAGTGTTGGGGCATACATTTGCACTATTGTAATGTTGAATCATTTGCCTTGGAAATGAGCCAACATTATTCTGTCATTTTTGAGGTTGCCACCAAGTACTGCATTTTAGATTCTTGTTGACTATGAGGGCCATGCCATTTCTTCTAAGGGAGTCTTGCCCACCACAGTGTAATGATCATCTGAATTACATTCTCCCATTCCAGATCAGATCAGATCAGTCGCTGAGTCATCTCCGACTCTTTGCGACCCCATGAATTGCAGCACACCAGGCCTCCCTGTCCATCACCAACTCCCAGAGATCACTCAGACTCACAGCCATCGAGTCAGTGATGCCATCCAGCCATCTCATGCTCTGTCGTCCCCTTCTCCTCTTGCCCTCAATCCCTCCCAGCATCAGAGTATTCTCCAATGAGTCAACTCTTCGCATGAGGTGGCCAAAATACTGGAGTTTCAGCTTTAGCATCATTCCTTCCAAAGAAATCCCAGGGCTGATCTCCTTCAGAATGGACTGGTTGGATCTCCTTGCAGTCCAAGGGACTCTCAAGAGTCTTCTCCAACACCACAGTTCAAAAGCATCAATTCTTTGGCGCTCAGCCTTCTTCACAGTCCAGCTCTCACATCCATACATGACCACAGGAAAAACCATAGCCTTGACTAGGCGAACCTTGGTTCCCATTCCAGTCCGTTTTAATTCACTGATTGCTAGGATGTTGATGTTCACTCTTTCCATCTCCTGCTTGATCACATTCAATGGACCTAATATTCCAGGTTTCTATGCAATATTGTTTTTTACAGCATCTAACTTTATACCACCAGACACATCCACAGCTAAGCATTGTTTCCACTGTATTCTTTCTAGAGCTATTTGTAATCATCCTCCTTTCTTCCCCAGTAGAATACTGGACACCTTCCAACCTGGCAGGGGTCGGGGCTCATCTTCTGGTGTCTTATTTTTTTGCCTTTTCAAACCGTTCATGAGGTTCTTGTGGCAAGAATACTGGAGTGGTTTGACATTCCCTCCTCTAGTGGACCATGTTCTGTCAGAAATCTTCACTACAACACTGTGTGGCATGGCTCATAGCTTCATTGAGTTATACAAGCCCCTTCACTACTACAAGGCTGTGATGAATGAAGGGGGAAATTGACCTTAGATTTAGGGAAAGAAACTATGTTAGCTGTGTGGTGACCATGATAATGCCACTTGCAAACCTCTTACTACAGAATGCAAAGTTAACTAAGTTGCTGTATGTTTACTACATCTTTCCCTGTTTTTGGCAGAACACAAATCTCCCGCAGGCTGCATGCACCAATGACAGCACTTGTGCCCGACTCTTTGCGATCCCAAGGACTGTAGCCCATTAAGCTCCTCTATCAATGGGATTTTTCAAGAAAGGATACTGGAGTGGGTTGCCATTTCCTCTTCCAGGGGATCTTCCTGACCCAGGGATTGAACCCGGGTCTCCGTCTCCTGCACTGCAGGTGAGTTCTTTACCACTGAGCCACCAGACAAGCCCCCAATGACAGTGTGGAAGGGATATTAATGTACATTTCATCTGGGAAGAAAAAGGAAGACAGAATCCAAATAATCCCTAATGACTTGCCTGGCTAGTCTTTAGAGTACTTCACAGTCTAGGATGCTTGCACCCAACAATCTCTCCCACCCTCTTCACTTGGGATTGGATCTGTTTTGAGGTCCCAGAGCTATGCAGCTTATACTGACTCTGTCCAATTTCACTTTGCATAGATATCTCCCTAATAAAAAACTGACAAATTTAACTCACTCTTGGTGCCTGTATCAGAGGACGTGAAGTAAAAGTTGAATATAACCTATTTAAGGAAAAAGAATGTTTAAAATAGTAGGGACCAGAAAATTTTTCAAGTTTATTCAATTATTCAAGTTGAGCATTATAGTGATGTGATAGATTCATTTTAATAATTGAATTTCATGATAATAACAGTAATACATATTTATTATAGAGAACTTAGAAAACAAAAGAATGAGAAGAGGTCAAAAATATCAACAAGAAAGAAGAGTCACCATTAACATTCTGCTGTATTTAATTTGTCTTCTTTGAAATGCACAATTTCAAAATTAAGTTCATGGTAGAAAAAATACATTTTACTGAAAGTGTGTTTTAGGAGTAGGCTACAATGAAATGTATGCAAGAAGAATTGGGAAAAACAAATAATGTGAAGTTAAGAGTTTTTAAGAGGCATGTTCATTTTTGAGATTTCATTTAGAAGGTTTAATAATCATTTTATTCTTTATAGAAGAATTGATCATCATAATCATAATAGAAATGCAGAAAATTGAAAGTTATAAATGAAAGAACTGGTAGAAAAAATCTTCTGTCCTTTGTCTTATGAGCTCTGAGGAATAACTTTGTAATATATATTAAAATTATTTCCACTCTCAGCTGCCAAGGAGAATAAATTCAAGTTCACACGGACATGTATCATAGAAGCTTTAGATGCTCTGTGAGTAAAATGATGGCATTTGTTTCAAAATGTTTTCCTGTCTATAACTCCAAAAAAAATGTTTCTAAAAGGAATGCTTGAGAAACAGTTACATAGTTAGGAATCTAGATTCATTTGAAGTAAGCTTATGACTATTAATAATAATTAAGAAAGAAAGTGAAAATTGCTTAGTCATGTCTGACTCTTTGCGACCCCGTGAGCTATACAGTCCATGGAATTCTCCAGGCCAGAATATAGGAGTGGGTAGTCTTTACCTTTCTCCAGGGGATCTTCTCAACCCAGGGATCAAACCCAGGTCTTCCCCATTGCAGGTGGATTCTTAACCAGCTGAGCCTCAAGGGGAGCCCAAGAATACTGGAGTGGGTAGCCTATCACTTCTCCAGAAGATCTTCCCCATCCAGTTTTCAATCCGGGGTCTCCTGTACTTCTGGCAGTTTTTTTACTGAGCTATCAATAAGCTCGTAATAATGCTATAGATAATGGTGATATTGTCTTCCTCAAACAAAAGCAGTCATTTCAGTTCCAAAATTATGATTGTCTTAAGAATAAATGACCTTGATTAAATTCTCTAACCATTGTAATCTTGAAATGATTCAGAAAAGTTGCATTAAAAAACAAAAAAGATGGATATATGATATCTTTGTACTCTTCAGGAAAAAATGAATACTTAGTTGGACATTTTAGTTTTCAGAAATTTTACTTTAACAAGATAATAATGGTATTTTTAGCATTTAAATATGTATAATATCATATCTTAAACAAGTCGTCAGTCCAGGTACGATGCCCGATAACAAATGCCTGGGGCTGGAGCACTGGGACGACCTGGAGGGGTGATGTGGGGAGGGGAGAGGGAGGAGGGTTCAGGATGGGGAACACGTGTATACTGGCGGCGGATCCATCTTGATGTATTGTAAAAGCAATACAATATTGTAAAGTTAAGCAAAATAAAAAATAAATAAATAAAAAATTAAAAAATAGACTAAATGAAGGATAGTATGAAAATACAAGTGCAATTAGAACTAGAAAAATTATATGCAATATTCAAATAGAACAATTGAACACAAATCAAAAAAATCCTAGTGATGTATAAATATCCTGTATTTATTCTATGGAGGTCAGTGTAATGAAGAATGTAAGCTTTCTTTTCAATCTGATTTTATTCTTCCCTAAACAAGTTTTTTTTTTTTTTTTTTTTTCCTGTCACTTTGGCTTTAGAAATCATCTTTCATCCTTGAAGTGAGAGTAATAAATTTGGGGATGAATTTTAAATCCCCTCAACACTGACATCTATTGAGTCTTCTTATTTGAGAAATGAGCTTGCAGCTTAGAAGTGTAATAACTAAAATAAATGAATACTGAAAGCCTTTAACAGGCTTTTGGAAATTTGGCTTTCTTTCATGTAGAAATACCATTCCATTGATTAAATGCAAAAAAGGAATATGAAAAAAATAAATGTTTTTTTTTTTTTTCTAATACTATAGAAGGAATGATGCTAAAGCTGAAACTCCAGTATTTTGGCCACCTCATATGAAGAGTTGACTCATTGGAGAAGACTCTGATGCTGGGAGGGATTGAGGGCAGGAGGAGAAGGGGACGACAGAGGATGAGATGGCTGGATGGCATCACTGACTTGATGGGTGTGAGTCTGAGTGACCTCCGAGAGCTGGTGATGGATAGGGAGGCCTGGCGTGCTGCGGTTCATGGGGTTGCAAAGAGTCGGACACGACTGAGCGACTGATCTGATCTGATCTGATCTGATAGATCTAAAACCTTTATTGTTTGAAAATATGGCACTGACCTTTTCCTTGGTAGTTTTTACTTTTTCTTGTATCAGAGTCTTGACTCTGAAATTTTCAAAACAAAAATTTCAAAAAAAATAAGTCACTTTAGTCTACACTCCTGTCCAACTCTTTGTGACTCTATGGATTGTAGCCCGCCAAGAGCCTCTGTCCATGGGATTCTCCAGGCAAGAATACTGGAGTGGGTTGCCATGCCCTTCTCCAGGGGATCTTCCACCCCAGGGATCAAACCCACTGTCTCTTATGTCTACCTGTACTGTCAAGCAGGTTCTTTACCACTAGTGCCACCTGGGAAGCCTCGTAGGTGAAAAGAGTAAAGTTTCCCTCTTCTTCCTGCTTTTGGTCTCTTATAGGCAGGTAGACAAGTGGCAAAGCAGAAATCTAGTTTGCAGAAGCCCTACTCCAACTCTCTCACAGTAAAATATAAATGATAAATTTGAGCCAAAAACAATGGTTTATGACTTTATCCAATTCCTTTGAATTACTATCTTTGTACACTGTTTAAAGTAATAGAGCATATAGTTTTTCTGCTCAGGCTTCAGTGAAATGTGTGTGTGTGTGTGTGTGTGTGTGTGTGTGTGTGTGTGTGTGTGCACTCAGTCATGTCTGACTCTTTGTGATGTCCTGGACTATAAACTGCCAGGTGCCTCTGTCCATGCAATTTTTCAGGCAAGAGTACTAGAATGGGTTGCATTTCCTACTCCAGGGGATCTTCCTAACCCAGGGCATGAACCCGTATCTCTTGGGTCTCCTGCACTGGCAGGCAGATTAACCACTCTACCTCCTGGGAAGCCCATAATCTACTCTGGAGTCACTTATAAAATTATATCTGACTAAAAAAATTATCTTGTCTATCTTCTTTCTAACTTTAAACAGATCAAAAATGTGGCTCAATGCCAGCAAGTTTGGAAACCTATGCTGTGTTTTCTGGATATGCTTTTATTTTTCTGGCACGCAAACACATTTTTTCAAGCTTTACCTATCACCAAGTATAAAATTGAGGACAAAAACAGACTCAGCTCAGAGAGGAAAAAATGACATTGATGTCTTCTTCTCTTCAGTGTCACTCAAATTAACTCTGACATTCAAAGTTCTCTATTCACTTGTTTACACCCTGACATTAATACTCTGCTAGTTTCCCTGTGTTTGAACACTGCCTTCTTACTCTTATAGTACTTACAGCATTCTTCTTTCCCATGCCACTTCCTGGGACTTCAGAATTTCCCTTTTTGGGTCTCCCAATCTTTTGTATAATCACTTTTATTTCAAGTCTCTCTTGCATCTCCTCACTCTTTGTAATCTTAGTGGGAGAGACCCATTTGCTTCCCACTCAATCAGGCAGGTGTTTAATTGCTTTCTTAGCACATTGAAGTAACTATGTTCCTATAAGAATTTTCTCTCCCATTTACTTCTACTTTCTAAATATAGCTCTTATCTTGTGGAAAAGCAGAAAGACAAGGACATTTAAATCACCATAATGCTGCTGATGTACATAAAACAATTGGTAATTATTTCCCTAGCCAAAAATAAATCTCTTCCTGTTTTCATGGTGAGGAAGCCACATGTTGTCTATCAGATACTAGATACAGGTTCCCTTAATGGTTGGATTAAAACTAAAACCACAGCAATAAACATTTTAATTTATGTATATTTTTATAGTGGTTTCTTAACAATGACTTTGACATCTTTTCATTTAGCTAGCTATTGCTGGTCTTTTTTTTTTTTTCATTTACAATAGTTTTTGACCAGCAGACAAGATTTTAAAACAAAATGGAGAATAATTTCCTGTGTGTGTGTGTGTGTGTGTGTGTGTGTGTGTGTGTGTGTGTGTGTGTTTATGTATGTGCTATTTGTCTGAACTGTGCTGAAGAATACATATTATACATCTAAACTGTCATATTTACTTTGTATTCATTTTCAGTTTGCTCTGTGCTGTGTAGAATGGCTATATATTATGGTTAACCTACACATGCTTACTAAATGCATTAACTTATTGAATCTTAACAAACATACCGTGTTGAGCTGTTTTTCATATTTAAAAGCACCATGCATTGCAGCAACCACAAATCGTGGATCATAGTCTAAACAGGCAGGGGGCCAAATATTCAATAAATGTGAAATCTCTGCTCTCAATAGTAAGTCAGAATTCATTTCGCCTTCCTCTGTTGTTTAATGGCTGAGTCTTGTCCAGCTCTTTTGTGACCCCATGTACTACAGTCCACCAGGTTCCTCTGTCCATGGGATTCTTCAGGCAAGAAGACAGGAGTGAGTTGCCATTTCCTTCTCCAGGGGATCTTTCCAACCCAGGGATCAAACCCACATCTCCTGTACAGAAAGGTGGATTCTTTACTGCTGAGCCACCAGGGAAGCCCCATAAAAACCATTAGTAAATCATTTTTCACTTTTCTAAACTAGATTTTGCTTATTTGTCTTTCCCTCCATCCTTTTGAGAAGTCTCTGAAGACAAGGACCCTATGTGGTATTTTTAATCTCCCACAATTTCTATTCAGTTTTCATATATACACTCAGTATTTGTTAACGTTATTTACAAGAAGACATGATAGGGTTTTTAAGCATTCTTGGATATTTTTCTATTTTTATATGCGAATTTTAGAGTACTCATATATTAGTATCTCTAAACAACAAAAAATTATTATTTATTTGGAGTAGCTTGATAAGTTAAAATAATTTTAAAAGCTTTCTATTGAAAGGAATACTGTTGATCTAAATAGCTAATTTTACAGTTCTTTGTCTTAGCCTCATTACAGTGCTCATATCAGGAAAAACATTTGTGTATACTGATAAAGGATTTAACTTCTGAGAGTTTATCTAATCAACTTGGGTAATAATAAGTAGCAAACTACTAAGTAGAGCTTATAATGACCAAGTACTCTTTTAAGCACTTTACATAAATGGATTCATTTAAACTTCAGGAAAACTGTTTGAAGTAGATATTATCTAATATCATCCCCATTTTTCAGATGAAAAAGCCAGCTCTTTGGTAGCAAGTTTGAATCCTTGTGTCTGGACTTATAGGCTACAGTCTTCTGCATAACATATCTTCTCTTAAAATGATCAAATTATTTGCTTATTGCTATAGAATGTCTAAATTGGATTAAAAAACAGCATCCTATTTTTACTCCTGCATTCTAAGTAACCTTCAATTTAGCTCCATTTTTCAAAGATTCCAAATATGGAAATAGAGTGGGCAGGGATTAGGAGAGAAAGGACATGAGAGAATGAGTTCTTGAATTCCTTCTGCCCTGGTTCTTCTGCTGGGTCCTGTGTTCAGAGCTATATTCAGGGAGTGAAAGATTTATGACTGAATTTATGGAAAGAACAGTTTCTTTGGTCACAGCAGTCACTAGATTGTGAATTCAGCTTTCCAAATACTTTGTTTTAACTCTCACCTTGCAAAAATACCAATCTTGAATATTAACAAGGCTCTCTGAAAAGCATAGACTACAGCCAAGAAACAAAAAGGAGAGACAAGTAAGCGTATTTATATCCTACAACGAATTCCTGCAGATTTCAAATGTTTCTATAATTTTCCTTTGTGTCGTAATAAAAACAAATTAGGCTCATGTTGTTTTTATTGACTGAGGGCTTAATGGAACTCCCACTTTTCAATAGGGTTTCACATAGGTGTCCAATTAACTATTCACTTAGACAGAAGGTTACTGCACAAATGTATGTAACCTTACCCCAGACCATTTGTTTAATGTTTCTCGCCATGTGACAGCACTTACCTAATTACTAGCAGAAAGCAAAAAAGTCATGGATGACCAAAATAAGCCATCATGTGTTCTTAATAAATGCTACTCTTATGATTTTGGGTTTTATATATAACATTGTGAAACAATTACTATTGCACAATGACTATATGTACACACACACACTCATGCATAAAGACAGATGCAAGGCAAATTACCTTTTATTTTGTTTTTCCATGATAACAAGATATGAGAGTGAAAAGTGGAAGAAGTTTATATGGAATATCCTTTATAATTATTTCAGATAAAAACTGTATTGCTGCTAATGTCTGAATACATAAATCAGTAATCAAAAATTGATACATTATTAACACACAATTTTATGGCTTTAGAAAACCTGAAACTTTTTTTCTTTTCCTTCCTTTTCTCACTTTGTATCTCTCTATTTTTTAAATTTATTTTCTTTATTTTAAAGTATTGAATATCAACATACACCAATTAAATATATACATTTGCATCCTATAAATCATATAGATGCTATGGCATTTTACATGTATTTCTCAGATTGTTTATTCACTACAAAATAGAAATTAGAAGCTAGTCATGTAAAGTATTTATATTTATATAAGCTACTGCAATCAAAGGAAATTATCACCATACATTAAAATTAGTACTTAAAGATCTCTCACATTTGTGAAATGTGTCATTGGAATCAAGACAATAAGAAGCATATACAGACTTACAGATATATTTATTATGAATATAGATATGTATTTATTATCATTATAATAGACTTTAAAAATTTTCTTGAAAGGAAAGGAACTTCTCTACAGATATGTGTGTAGATAAATTCATGTGTCCATATTCACACCTGTTTTGACTTTTGAGAATCACAGAATTTAGTCTGAGTTTATCAGAAACCCTAGTATTTTCTGCAAATATAGTGACACAAGCAAAGAGAGTTCATATTTACTCTCTATCCAGAATTGTTCAGTAGGACAAGGAAAAAAAATAAAAACAAAACATTAGGTGAGCTTCTAAGACTTAAACCTGTCCAATAGCAATTAAAAATGGTCCCTAATTAGCAAGTCTTCTAGTGCAAATATGAATTCCCCCCGCCTTGGATATTTTAGATTTTCTAAATTGTACAAACAATGCCTTCTATAGGAACATCTCTGTATTTTTACATATTAAAGAAAATGATTTATTTGATTAGACAAATGAGATTTATGGTTATATTCAGAAACAGAATCAGCTGAGCTGTAAAAACACCATTATTCAATAACTACAGGCTGTTAATTCTTAACTCTATCAATACCAGTATCAGATATAATTATCATTTTGGCATGGTAATAAGTCAGCAATTATTATATATATATTTCCTTAAACAAAAGCTATGTTTAGATGGTTTGCTTGGGGTATTTGAGGACTTGTTTAAACTTTAATTACTTCTTTTATCTTTTTATTCAGAAATTAATTACTTTCACAAGAAAGATATAATTTGAGTTCTCTCAGAAGTAAACAGAAGTACATAGCCTAAATATGCACTTTCTTTGGAACTCTCAATTCAAAATTAAGCTTGTTGAAATGTACTGTCAGTTCCTTATCTATGTTCTCCACAAAAGCATGCCGATGGGCTATAGTTACCATTCAGAGCACAAAGGAAACTTTAAAAAATTCTCTTTGTCAATTTCTCTGTGAGACCCTAAACAACAAATAGTTATTTAAGATATAATGATTTCAAAACATGCACCCTACATTTTTTTCTGTTTGATAATGCCTTTTCATTATGGAAATTTTTAAAAGATTATTTTAAACATATTTTCAAGTAAACAGTTTTTCAATTATTTTTAAAATTTTCAACAAAAACATGAAATCCCCCTCTTCTATTCTTCTAATTCAAGCTGCTATATAGACTTTTAAACAAAAAATAGAATACTGATTTTCCATGGGAGTTGTAAGCAGGAGTCAATGTTGAAGATATTA
The DNA here is from genome assembly GCA_935064755.1 of Tragelaphus eurycerus. NCBI lineage: Eukaryota > Metazoa > Chordata > Mammalia > Artiodactyla > Bovidae > Tragelaphus > Tragelaphus eurycerus. The sequence goes on from CAKXYN010000039.1 coordinate 320,364, forward strand.
GTGAAAAAAAAGTCCAAAGAGTCTAAAGAATGAATCTAGAAAAGTACATGCAGATCTAAGTTAGTAACAACTATAAAACCTCATCAACAACCTTCAGCCAACATTTATGATGGTGAGACTAAAATTATGCTGAAAGCAACACCATTCAAAGTAACTGTAGGGGAAGTAAGTGTGAAAACAAGAACTGCAGTTTTGTTTTGTTTTTTTCCTCCCCAAAAATCCAAGAGAAGGGTGCTTACAACAAAGGAAACAATATAGTATGCAGAGTTGAGATATGTAACTGAGAGTAAGCATCTCGCTATAGATGGATATGAACTGATAATATGAATTATTTTACTGGAGTCCTCCTTGGTCCAAAGCAGCTCATGATGAGTTATTGAGAGAGGGATATAGGGACTTTCTTCATGTTGGCAGAATTATCTTCCAAAAATTCAACAAAATGCCTCAGGAGATAAAGAGCCAGAGACGACAGTTATATCACAACAATGAATGTGGGAGCCAAAAACAAACAAATAAAACCCAACAAATCCAAAAAGCAAAATACGGTAAATAAAAAGATATTTCTCCTTGTCCTTTAATTCTCTCCCCTGCTTAGACACAAAAAGGAAAGTATATCAAGGAGAATAAGAAATTTACATGCCATAAATTAAGGCTGTGATGGTAGAAACAGGGATGAAAATGGGAGATTAGGGCAGAGAAATAATAATTCTGTATGGAATGAGAGATTGATTTGGGGTTTACTTGTATTTAGCTTTTAAATACCTGAAAAATTATTCCAAAAGACAAAATGACCAGAAAAACTTTAAAATCTGTCTCACATATCTTCCAGATTTGGAGAAAAGAAATCCAATACAATGTGCTTAAGGGCATTAAAAATAAAATAAAATCTCTTTATTATAGTCAACGAGTTCTATCCACTTAAAAACCATTTATATTATCTGAAGTCTTAAATTAGGTTCAAATGATTTGTGGTTGAGCTCATTTTCTAAGAACCTATTCTTTCTTCTCGTTCTCTCCTCTGTCATTTGTACCTGTTTATTTTTTTTTTCCTTCCATACATAACACAAAAGCTCTTAGGGGAAGGGAGCACCAACCTATCCCTAAATATTGTGCACAATCTCATTTTTCAGTCATGGTATTCGTTCAGCCAAAGTTATGTGATCAAACTTGTCCCAGAGATGCAAAGGGAATGAAATGGTGGGCGGTGAGTGGGGCTGGGGTGGTGTTGTAGGGGGATGTGCCTGGGAAAGAGGCTTTCTCATTCTCTGGACAGAGCTTCCAGAAGATGTCTTTTTCTCTAGATGACAATGACAATGCCTATATGGTTCAAAAATATTGACAGTCATCCTGCAACGAGCATTAGGGCAAAACTGACACAGCAGAAAGAGGAAATAGTATGAGATAGGTCTTTAATAACATTGTTGAGCTAGCGATTCAAAGTAACTCTGAATCCCATCCTGAATGAAGACTTCTCTCCAGTGTTAGCCAGTTATTTCCTTTGCTAAATAGTGAATAATCTGGGTTATCTTTTAAGTGTCTTGCTATTGGATCAGACAGTAAAGAATCTGCCTGCAATGCAGAAGACCTGGGTTTGATCCCTGTCTTGGGAAGATCCCCTGGAAAAGGAAATGGCTACCCATGCCAGTATTCTTGCCTGGATAATTCCATGGACAAAGGAGCCTGGTGGGCTACAGCCCATGGGGTCGCAGAGTTGGACACAACTGAGAGACTTTCTTCTACTTATTATAAAAACAGAATATTCTGTACTCTAACCACACTGTCAGAATCTTTTACATTTTTGTTATGTCTCCTTGACCACTGAGATTAGATAGACCAAGAGAGATCAATCATTGCACCCTAATTCTTTGATTACACTGATCAGAAGTAACTTGGTCAAACAGAGTTTTTCTTTTTTGTTAGTTTTGTTTGTTTTTTTCCCCAAAAGTTTGAACTAGATGTGGTAGAGAGTAATGTTATCCTCTTTAATTTCAAAGTAAAGAAAATAAGTCTGGGGTTCTTGGTGGATATGGTAGAATTTTTGAGACAATGAGCACAATACTTTGGAGAGAAGCAGAAACCAGATAAAAAACAAGATTCATGATGGACGCACAGTAACTGTTACCAGGAGTCTTTGCCTTTTGTGAGCTTGAATTCACAACTCTTTTCATTTCTTTGAGGTGGAATAATACTTTGAATAGGTCTCTGCTTGGAGTAACTAATCATTTTGTTATGTTTCCTCATCAAGGTTATTTTTGTCTCTTGCAATTACAGACTCCTAGTACCCTTCCTAAGCACTGCCCTTCAGACTATTCTGCAACAATTCTTTCACCTATGTGAATGGCAGCAAAGTATAACACGTTACTGTTTTCTCTTGGTAGACACTGTAGCTTTACCCCAATTTAAAAGAAAATTGCTCTATACATCAGTGTCTCTTTTGCTGTCTTGTATACAGGGTTATTGTTTCCATCTTTCTAAATTCCATATATATGCGTTAGTATACTGTATTTGTGTTTTTCTTTCTGGCTTACTTCACTCTGTATAATAGGCTCCAGTTCCATCCACCTCATTAGAACTGATTCAAATGTATTCTTTTTAATGGCTGAGTAATACTCCATTGTGTATATGTACCACAGCTTTCTTATCCATTCATCTGCAGATGGACATCTAGGTTGCTTCCAAGTCCTGGCTATTGTAAACAGTGCTGCTATGAACATTGGGGTACACGTGTCTCTTTCAATTCTGGTTTTCTCAGTGTGTATGTCCAGCAGTGGGATTGCTGGATCATAAGGCAGTTCTATTCCCAGTTTTTTGAGGAATCTCCATACTGTTCTCCATAGTGTATAGAACAGTCTTTTGGACTCTGGGAGAAGGAGAAGGTGGGATGATTTTGGAGAATAGCATTGAAATATGTATAATATCATATCTGAAATGAGTCGCCAGTCCAGGTACAATGCCTGATAACGGATGCCTGGGGCTGGTGCACTGGGACGACCCAAAGGGATGGTATGGGGAGGGAGGAGGGAGAAGGGAGGAGGGTTAAGGATGGGGAACACATATATACTTGTGGCGGATTCATTTTGATGAATGGCAAAAGCAATACAATATTGTTAAGTTAAGCAAAATAAAATTTAAAAAAAATAAAAGAAAATGGCTTCAGTTCATTTTATATATTGCCACATTTAGAATGTTATATATTTAGCTGTTTCTTAATGTTTGATATTTAAGCATCAGTTCAGTTCAGTTCAGTTGCTCAGTCGTGTCCGACTCTTTGCAATCCCATGAATCGCAGCACGCCGGGCCTCCCTGTCCATCACCAACTCCTGGAGTTCACTCAGACTCACGTCCATGGAGTCAGTGATGCCATCCAGCCATCTCATCCTCTGTCGCCCACTTCTCTTCCAGCCCCCAATTCCTCCCAGCATCAAAGTCTTTTCCAATGAGTCGACTCTTCACATGAGGTGGCCATAGGATGTGTTAAATATAGTTGATTATAAATACGTAAATTTCTACCTGATAAATATGCAGGGTAATATTTTAAGGTCAAAGTCATTTAAAAATATTAACATAAACTTCCAGTTGCCTCACATAAATTTTCCAACTATAATTTTCCCAATTATTGTAAAAAAATAATGAACAATTTGTAAAATGTCCAGTTTCTGGAAATATTTAGCAACACTGGATATATATATGCAGATATATGTATATGTATCAGCCTCTTATATCAATCTGGTGTGTCAATAATGGTATGTCCTTTAAATTTGGGGTCTCTTCATATGTGTACAGACCATTTGTATTTCTTATCAAGGCAATCATCCATCCTTTATCAATATTTACTAGAGGTTTTAGGCTTTTATATGTGACAAAATGTTCAACATTTTCTTCTTTTTATTATTTTTCCTTTGATATTATATCTCCTATCTGCTAAACATTTTAAATATTTACATAAGTATTTTGATATTTTCACTTATGGTTTCCAACTTTCTCTTATTCTTGAACTGATGAAGCACATCATCAAATTACTCATGCATTCTCCTTTATTTTGTTTCAGTTTTTTTCTACTTTTTTCAATAAATAAAGGCTAAATTTACATACTTTATCTTGGTCAACCCTTTTACTTCATTTAATTCATTCCTTTTTTCAATTTAAATGTATAAAATACTAACGAGTTTTCAAAATAAAACACCAAGAACAAGTTATAATCAAAATCTATTCATTCTGTCTAATTTGTCTACCTGATTATCACTCTCTACTTAGAGATAACCATGATTTTCCAGTATAAACTGCATAATGTGCTGTGTAATGTACACAGATCTCAAACACACACCCTCAAATAGATGTACAACTTGTGTTACCACAAACCAGATTGACACATTACTTTTAGTGTTTTAGGTGGTGTTTTAAAATAAAATTAAGACAATTATACATGGACATCACCAGATGGTCAACACCGAAATCAGATCGATTATATTCTTTGCAGCCAAAGAGGGAGAAGCTCTATACAATCAGCAAAAACAAAACCAGGAGCTGACTGTGGCTCAGACCATGAACTCCTTATTGCCAAATTCAGACTGAAATTGAAGAAAGTAGGGAAAACCACTAGACCATTCAGGTATGACCTAAATCAAATCCCTTATGATTATGCAGTGGAAGTAAGAAATAGATTTAAGGGCCTAGATCTGATAGATAGAGTGTCTGAAGAACTATGGAATGAGGTTCGTGACATTGTACAGGAGACAGGGATCAAGACCATCCCCATGGAAAAGAAATGCAAAAAAGCAAAATGGCTGTCTGGGGAGGCCTTACAAATAGCTATGAAAAGAAGAGAAGTGAAAAGCAAAGGAGAAAAGGAAAGATATAAACATCTGAATGCAGAGTTCCAAAGAATAGCAAGAAGAGATAAGAAAGCCGTCTTCAGTGATCCATGCAAAGAAATAGAGGAAAACAACAGAATGGGAAAGACTAGGGATCTCTTCAAGAAAATCAGAGATACCAAAGGAACATTTCATGCAAAGATGTTCTCGATAAAGGACAGAAATGGTATGGACCTAACAAAAGCAGAAGATATTAAGAAGAGGTGGCAAGACTACACAGAACTGTACAAAAAAGAGCTTCACGACCCAGATAATCATGATGGTGTGATCACTGACCTAGAGCCAGACATCCGGGAATGTGAAGTCAAGTGGGCCTTAGAAAGCATCACTACGAACAAAGCTAGTGGAGGTGATGGAATTCCAGTGGAGCTATTCCAAATCCTGAAAGATGATGCTGTGAAAGTGCTGTACTCAATATGCCAGCAAATCTGGAAAACTCAGCAGTGGCCACAAGATTGGAAAAGGTCAGTTTTCATCCCAATCCCAAAGAAAGGCAATGCCAAAGAATGCTCAAACTACCGCACAATTGCACTCATCTCACACACTAGTAAAGTAATGCTCAAAATTCTCCAAGCCAGGTTTCAGCAATATGTGAACCGTGAACTTCCTGATGTTCAAGCTGGTTTTAGAAAAGGCAGAGGAACCAGAGATCAAATTGCCAACATCCGCTGGATCATAGAAAAAGCAAGAGAGTTCCAGAAAAACATCTATTTCTGCTTTATTGACTATGCCAAAGCCTTTGACTGTGTAGATCACAATAAACTGTGGAAAATTCTGAAAGAGATGGGAATACCAGACCACCTGATCTGCCTCTTGAGAAATTTGTATGCAGGTCAGGAAGCAACAGTTAGAACTGGTCATGGAACAACAGACTGGTTCCAAATAGGAAAAGGAGTACATCAAGGCTGTATATTGTCACCCTGCTTATTTAACTTATATGCAGAGTACATCATGAGAAATGCTGGACTGGAAGAAACACAAGTTGGAATCAAGATTGCTGGGAGAAATATCAATCACCTCAGATATGCAGATGACACTACCCTTATGGCAGAAAGTGCAGAGGAACTCAAAAGCCTCTTGATGAAAGTGAAAGTGGAGAGTGAAAAGGTTGGCTTAAAGCTCAACATTCAGAAAACGAAGATCATGGCATCTGGTCCCATCACTTCATGGGAAATAGATGGAGAAACAGTGGAAACAGTGTCAGACTTTATTTTTCTGGGCTCCAAAATCACTGCAGATGGTGACAGCAGCCAAGAAATTAAAAGACACTTACACTTGGCTTCCCTGGTGGCTCAGAGGTTAAAGCGTCTGCCTCCAATGCGGGAGACCTGGGTTCGATCCCTAGGTCAGGAAGATCCCCTGGAGAAGGCAATGGCAACCCACTCCAGTATTCTTGCCTGGAGAATCCCATGGATGGAAAAGCCTAGTAGGCCACAGTCCTCGGGGTCACAAAGAGTCGGACACGACTGAGCGACTTTACTTACTTACTTCTACTCCTTGGAAGGAAAGTTATGACCAACCTGGATTGCATATTCAAAAGCAGAGACATCGCCTTGCCAACAAAGGTTCGCCTAGTCAAGGCTATGGTCTTTCCTGTGGTCATGTATGGGTGTGAGAGCTGGACTGTGAAGAAGGCTGAGCGCCAAAGAATTGATGCTTTTGAACTGTGGTATTGGAGAAGACTCTTGAGAGTCCCTTGGACTGCAAGGAGATCCACCCAGTCCATTCTGAAGGAGATCAGCCCTGGAATTTCTTAGGAAGGAATGATGCTAAAGCTGAAACTCCAGTATTTTGGCCACCTCATGCGAAGAGTTGACTCATTGGAGAAGACTCTGATGCTGGGAGGGATTGAGGGCAGGAGGAGAAGGGGTCGACAGAGGATGAGATGGCTGGATGGCATCACTGACTCGATGGATGTGAGTCTGAGTGACCTCCGGGAGTTGGTGATGGACAGGGAGGCCTGGCAGTTCATGGGGTCGCAAAGAGTCGCAAAGAGTCGGACACGACTGAGTGACTGATCTGATCTGATCTGATTATTAAATAGTTTTAGGTAGTTAAATAGATTTAAAATATGATGAGGACTTTCTATGAATATGTCTTGGCAATGAATAATAAAAGACATCTTGTACATTTAGCACATAAGTTATATAGTGCCTATTAAATATTCCCAATGGAGAACGGAATGGCAAATCACTTCAGTATTCTTGCCTTTAGAACCCCATGAACAGGATGAAAAGACAAAAGATAGGACACTGAAAGATGAACACCCTAGTTCAGTGGATGTCCAATATGCTACTCGAGATCAGTGGAGAAATAATTCCAGAAAGAATGAAGAGACAGAGCCAAAGCACAAACAACACCCAGTTGTGGACATGACTGGTGATAGAAGTAAAGTCCAATGCTGTAAAGATCAATATTGCATAGGAACCTGGGATGTTAGGTCCATGAATCAAGGCAAATTGGTGATGGTCATACAGGAGATGGCAAGAATGAACACTGACATTTTAGGAATCAGCAAACTAAAATGTACTGGAATGGGTGAATTTAACTCAGATGACCATTATATCTATTACCGTGGGCAAGAATCCCTTAGAAGAAATGGAATAGCCCTCATAGTCAACAAAAGAGTCTGAAATACAGTACTTGGATGCAATCTCAAAAGTAACAGAATGATCTCTGTTCATTTTCAAGGCAAACCATTCTGTATCACAGTAATCCAAGTCTATGCCCTGACCAGTAATGCTGAAGAAGCTGAAAGTGAAGGGTTCTATGAAGACCTACAAGACCTTCTAATTAACACCCAAGAAAGATGTCGTTTTCATTATAGGGGACTTGAATGCAAAAGTAGGGAGTCAAGAAATACCTGGCTTTGGAGTACAGAATGAAGCCGGGAAAAGGCTAATAGAGTTTTACCAAGAGAATGCACTGGCTGTGGCAAACACCCTATTCCAAAAACATAAGAGATGACTCTACACTTGGACATCACCAGATGGTCAACCAAAATCAGATCGATTATATTCTTTGCAGGCAAAGGTAGAGAAGCTCTATACAGTCAGCAAAAACAAGACCAGGAGCTGACTATGGCTCAAATCATGAACTCCTTATTGCCAAATTCAGATTTAAAATAAGAAAGAAGGGAAAACCACTAACCATTCAGGTATGACCTAACTCAAATCCCTTATGATTATACAGTGGAAGGCACAAAGATTCAAGAGATTAAATCTGATAGACAGAGTGCCTAAAGAACTATGGATGGAGTTTTATGATTTTTTATGGGAGGCAGGGATCATGACCATCCCCAATAAAAAGAAATGCAAAAAGTCAAAATGGTTGTCTGAGGAGGCTGTACATATAGCTGTTAAAAAAGAAGTGAAAGGCAAAGGAGAAGAGGAAAGATATACCCATTTAAATGCAGAGTTCCAAAGGACAGCAAGGAGAAGTAAGAGAGTCTTCCTCAGTAATCAATGAAAAGAAACAGAGGAAAACAATAGAATGGAAAGGACTATAGAGATCTCTTAAAAAAAATTAGAAATACCAAGGGAACATTTCATGCAAAGATGGGCACAATAAAGGACAGAAATGGTATGGACCTAACTGAAGCAGAAGATATTAAGAAGAGGTGGCAAGAATACACAGCAGAACTATACAAAATAGATCATCATGACCCAGATAATCATGATGGTGTGATCACCAACCCAGAGCCAGACAATCTGGAATGTGAAGTCAAGTGAGCCTTAGGAAGCATCACTACGAACAAAGCTAGTAGAGGTGATGGAAATCCAGTTGAGCTATTTCAGATCCTGAATGATGCTGTGAAAGTGCAACACTCAATATGCCAGCAAATTTGGAAAACTCAGCAGTGGCCACAGAATGGAAAAGGTCAGTTTTCATTCCAATTCTGAAGATAGGCAATGCCAAAGAATGTTCAAACTACCGCACAATTGCACTCATCTCACATGCTACTAAGTAATGCTCAAAATTCTCCAAGCCAGGCTTCTACAGTACGTGAACCGTGAACTTCCAGCTGTTCAAGCCAGTTTTAGAAAAGGCAGAGGAACCAGAGATCAAATGGCCAACATCCAATGGATCAATGAAAAAGCAAGAGACTTCCAGAAAAACATCTATTTCTGCTTTATTGACTATGCCAAAGCCTTTGTGTGGACCACAACAAACTCTGGAAAATTCTTAAAGAGGTGGGAATACCAAATCACATGATCTGCCTCCTGAGAAATTTATATGCAGGTCAAGAAGCAACAGTTAGAACTGGACATGGAACAACAGACTGGTCCCAAATAGGAAAAGGAGTACGTCAAGGCTGTATATTGTCACCTTGCTTATTTAACTTATATGCAAAGTACATAATGAGAAACACTGGACTGGGTGAAGCACAAGCTGGAATCAAGATTGCCAGGAGAAATATCAATAACCTCAGATATTTAGATGATGCCACCGATATGGAAGAAAGTGAAGAACTAAAGAGCCTCTTGATGAAAGTGAAAGAGGAGAGTGAAAAAGTTGGCTTAAAACTCAACATTCAAAAAATGAAGATCATGGCGCCTGGTCCCATCACTTTATGGCAAATAGATGGAGAAACAGTGGAAACAGTGTCAGACTTTATTTTTGGGGGCTCCAAAATCACAGCAGATGGTGATTGCAGCCATGAAATTAAAAGGTACTTGCTCCTTAGAAGAAAATTTATGACCAACCTAGACAGCATATTAAAAAGCAGAGACATTACTTTACCAACAAATGTCCATCTAATCAAAGCAATGGTTTTTCCAGTATTCATATATGGATGTGAGAGTTGGAATATAAAGAAAGCTGAGTGCCAAAGAATTAATGATTTTGAACCGTGGTATTAAAGAATACTCTTGAGAGTTCCTTGAACTACAAGGAGATCCAACCAGTCCATTCTAAAGGAAATCAGTCCTAAATATTCTTTGGAAGGACTGATGCGGAAGCTGAAACTCCAATACTTTGGACACCTAATGCGAAGAGCTGCCTAACTTGAAAAGACCCTGTTGCTGGGAAAGATTGAAGGCAGGAGGAGAAGGGGCCAACAGAGGAAGAAATGGTTGGATGGCATCACTAACTCAATGGACATGAGGTTGAGTAAACCCCGGGAGTTGACAATGGACAGGAAGGTCTGGCGTCCTGCAATCCATGTGGTCGTAAAGAGTCAGACAGGACTGAGCAACTGAACTGAACTGAACTGAACTGAACTGAAATATGATAAGAAACACCTCTATGACTTTTTCTTCACATTAGCTAGTTAAAAGTTAAAAATTACATAAAGAATAACCTATTATTTCACCCATTATTATGAAATGCATTCCTGATCGTTTGTTAGTTAATAACATTTTATTTAATTCTTTATGATTTTTCCCCTGCCTTCAAATTATTTATATGTTCCTTGTCAAGATCATTTATATAATTTCCATTACAGTAGGTTTATGTTAATATTAACATCTTCTAGGCAACTGTCAAATCATTGTTTTAATTTTCAGCATTGTCTTCTGTATTATTATCCATTATTATTTGCCATAATTTAAAAATAAACATGTAAGGTCATTCTTCAATGGAATTTGTTTTAATATTTCAAAGATTTAGAAAGTTTTTGAAAATAAATATCTGCATTCATATTTCTGGTCCTCATCAATATAATAGCATTTTGCTATGTTTCTTTTTGTATTGTATCTACATTTTAAAAGCATATTTCTGGTTAAATTGTCTTATATATCCCTCCTCATAAGCAATCAGTTTTATGAATAAGATTTGTATCTCTTGAATGTATCTGTATAATTTTATGGACTTCTATAAATATATGCATTCACAAAAAGATATAGTAATTTTGCAAGTTTTTAAACTCTAAAAATGCCTGCACATATTCAGCAACTTGCTTTTTAAAGTATTTTTGAAATATATCCATTTTATATGTATAATTCTAGATTCTGTAACTTCTGCCTGCTGCTGCTGCTGCTAAGTCGCTTCAGTTGTGTCCGACTCTGTGCGACCCCATAGACGGAAGCCCACCAGGCTCTCCCATCCCTGGGATTTTCCAGGCAAGAACACTGGAGTGAGTTGCCATTTCCTTCTCCAATGCATGAAAATGAAAAGTGAAAGGGAAGTCACTCAGTCGTGTCCGACTATTAGCGACCCCATGGACCGCAGCCTATGAGGATCCGCCTTCCATGGGATTTTCCAGGCAAGAGTACTGGAGTGGGGTGCCATTGCCTTCTCCTACTATTTTCTATTATGATTTCTACAGTATAATTTATTTGCCCATATCTTGTAGATGAGAACTGAGACTACTGTTAGCTTTTTCATTTGTTTCTATTTTGATTCATGTTTACTTAACAGGAACACATCAGCTTTATTCTCTGTAAATTTGCTCAAAACATTTTTATCTATTTATACTTCTATGGATAGAGCAGTTCTTGTTACTCTCTACCTATGCTAACAATTGATATTATCAAGATTTAAAATTTTAACAAATTGCTATATGTGAAATAATATCTGTTTTCCAATTTGCATATTTCTGAGTATCAGTGATATCAAACATTTTCTTTATATTTTTTCCTTTTTGTGAAAAGTTGTTTTTCATATATTTCCCACTTTTTCAGTTGAGTTGTTTGTATTTTGGTTTTTTAGCAATATCATTCAGTTGTAGCAGCTCTTGTATAAATCTAGGAATTTTTCACAAATGTTTCATAGTAAACATAATTTGATAATTAATTACACTATTTCCACCAATTGTAACTTGTCTTTGAAACATAATATTCTGTTGACCAGCAATTTTTATTTCATTGTACTAGATTAGTAAAATGCTGCTTTTATATTTTTTAGGGATACAAATTTACAAAAAGATATCACACTATATACGTATGCAGAAATAAAACTAACATGGACTCTGAGGCTTCCTGTCTATTAAAGACTTCATATACGATTTTAAATGATAAGGATGAATTACATTATTTTCCATGACAAGTTAGTATAAATAGCATCATGCTTAATATTTCAAAGGAGCTAACTTCAACACTTTATTAATATGTTACATGAAGTACTTTTTATGATCAAATTAAGAAAGTCATTTTTATGATAATTACATATAGAAATGTTACCATATAATGAGCAGGTATAAATCTGACATAAACACTCTTCTTAATACTACATCAAGTGTCTTCCAAAGATTTCCAATTTAAATAATATCAAATAATCTATAAATGACAATGCTTCTCATTATCATATATCACCTTCACACATCAAATATTTTTTTTATCTTCCTGTGTTTATTCTTTACAAATTAGTTTATTTTATCAATACTCATCTATAGTAGTCAAAACTCTCATAAATATGAAGCATTTTCATACACTAGGTTCATGTATGAATTCTCCTATTTTGTTCAAAAATGTCTTTAATTTGGCTATAGGAAATAAAGAAATATATATTATAAGCATATAAATTTGTTTTTCCTATGATTAACCAATTGTCCATGTAGGAAATAGTCACACACTGCCTTTGCTGATTAATAACTGTTGCTTCCTGACCTGCATATAGGTTTCTCAAGAGGCAGGTCAGGTGGTCTGGTATTCCCATCTCTTGAAGAATTTTCCACAGTTTATTGTGATCTACACAGTCAAAGGCTTTGGCATAGTCAATAAAGCAGAAATAGATGTTTTTCTGGAACTCCTTTGCTTTTTCCATGATCCAGCAGATATTGGCAATTTGATCTCTGGTTCCTCTGCCTTTTCTAAAACCAGCCTGAACATCAGGAAGTTCACGGTTCACATATTGCTGAAGCCTGGCTTGGAGAATTTTGAGCATTACTTTACTAGCGTGTGAGATGAGTGCAATTGTGCGGTAGTTTGAGCATTCTTTGGCATTGCCTTTCTTTGGGATTAGAATGAAAACTCACCTTTTCCAGTCCTGTGGCCACAGCTGAGTTTTCCAAATTTGCTGGCATATTGAGTGCAGCACTTTCACAGCATCATCTTTTAGGATTTGAAATATGTCAACCTGACCTTCAGCTTGAGAAACCTATATGCAGATCAGGAAGCAACAGTTAGAACTGGACATGGAACAACAGACTGGTTCCAAATAGGAAAAGGAGTACGTCAAGGCTGTGTATTGTCACCCTGCTTATTTAACTTCTCTGCAGAGTACATCATGAGAAATGCTAGGCTGGAGGAAGCACAAGCTGGAATCAAGATTACTGGGAGAAATATCAATAACCTCAGATATGCAGATGACACCACCCTAATGGCAGAAAGTGAAGAGGAACTAAAAAGTCTCTTGATGAAAGTGAAAGAGAAGAGTGAAAAAGTTGGCTTAAAGCTCAACATTCAGAAAACGAAGATCATGGCATCTGGTCCCATCACTTCCTGGGAAATAGATGGAGAAACAGTGGAAACAGTGTCAGACTTTATTTTTTGGGCTCCAAAATCACTGCAGATGGTGATTGCAGCCATGAAATTAAAAGACACTTAGTCTTTGAAAGGAAAGTTATGACCAATCTAGATAGCATACTAAAAAGCAGAGACATTACTTTGCCAACAAATGTCCGACTAGTCAAGTCTATGGTTTTTCCAGTGGTCATGTGTGGATGCGAGAGTTGGACTGTGAAGAAAGCTGAGCACTGAAGAATTGATGCTTTTGAACTGTGGTGTTGGAGAAGACTCTTGAAAGTCCCTTGGACTGTAAGGAAATCCAACCAGTCCATTCTAAAGGAGATCAGTCTTGGGTGTTCTTTGAAAGGACTGATGCTAAAGCTGAAACTCCAGTACTTTGGCCAACGGACACGAAGAGTTGACTCATTGGAAAAGACCCTGATGCTGGGAGGGATTGGGGGCAGGAGGAGAAGGGGACGACAGAGGATGAGATTGCTGGATGGCACCACTGACTTGATGGACTTGGGTCTGGATGAACTCCAGGAGTTGGTGATGAACAGGCAGGCCTGGTATGCTGCGATTCATGGGGTCGCAAAGAGTCTGACACGACTGAGCGACTGAACTGAACTGAACTGAACTAGATGCTACATAAGTATTTGCTCAGTGGACTATGCAGTATTGGTAGCCACTTTGTTCTTACCTGTAGAAGCATAATTATAGTTTTCTATAAGTCAGGCGTATGTCCTATTTCATGCTTTTCCTTCAAAATTGTCTTAATCACAATTGCCATTTACTTTGTTGCAATGAGTTTTGAAATGGCATTGGATTTCTAGTTTACCTTAGAGAGAATGTATCATTTTAATAATTCTTCCAAACTGTGAATTTAGTACAACTTTCTATTTAGATCTTTCATATTCATCAGTACGCTTTTTGTAATTTTCTTCAAAAATCCTTGCACATTACCAAATTTCTCATTAGTTCTAATAGTATATACCCACATTCTCTTGCATTTTCTAAGTGGACCATTATGTCACTTGCAAAAAGATCTGGATTTATTCGTCCTTTAATCTCTAGTCTTTATATATTTTCTTTACTTGTGTCAAAATAATGCAGTCTCTTGTCCCAGATTTTAATGAGAATGTTCTACTTTCATAATTAGTATCTTATTTGCTATAGAATTTAAGAGATGCCCTTTATTAGATTAAGGAAATTCTTTTTATTTTTTTGTAAATTTTAAAAAATAGTTTCAGTTAAAAGTGAAATTGTATCGTTTAAGATAATCATTAAGATGTTCTTTACCAATATGATATATTATTTTAATTGATTTTAAAATTGTTGACCATCCAAACATTCCTGGATGAGCTGTAATTGGTTTTGATGTGTTTCAAAGTACTTCAGCTTAATCTCATATTTTTCATATGTAAGTTAGGATGATTTGTGGTCTTAATTTTTCTGCACTGTCTTTGGTTTTAGCCTAGTAAAATGGATCAGATAGCTTTGTTTATTTCTCAGAATCACATGGGGAAAAAATCTGGAATATATGCTTGGGCTTTTAAGAAAAATGGGCCTGAATATTTGTACCTGTGGATGTATTTGAGACAAGAAATTTTGAAATTGTTCAGTACAGATTCAATTATCTTAAAGTAATTGCTTAATAAAAGCTTCAAAATTCCAAGTTGATTTTATCTCTATCCACTGAGTTCTTTAGATATAAATTTTAAAATGTTCAGGCATATGTGATTTTTGGCCAGGGTTGGGGAGAATTATGGTAGAACTAAGCTAGTCCCAGAAATTCTGACAATGGCACAGTACCTGGAAGTACTGTGAGAGTCCCTTGGACTGCAAAGCGACCAAACCAGTCAATCCTAAAGGAAATCAATCCTGCATATTCATTGGAAGGACTGACACTGAAGCTCAAACTCCAATAGTTTGACCTCGTGATGTGAAGAACTGATTCGCTAGAAAAGACCCTGATGCTGGGAGCAACTGAAGGCGGGAGGAGAAGGGGACGATAGAGCATGAGATGATTGGATGGCATCATTGACTCAATGGCCATGAGTTTGAGCAAGCTTTGGGAACTGGTGATGGACAGGAAAGCCTGGCGTGCTGCAGTCCATGGGGTTGCAAAGAGTCAGACATGACTGAGCAACTGAACTGATGCAGCAGTACGTTGCAGAGGTTGCAGATCTTTTCATTTGGTCCCCTTTCACCAGCAGAGAGCCCCACTCAAGACCTCAGCCACAGCGTTTTAACCTGGTTCCTTTCAATCTCCCTTTACAAAGAGGGAGCTTATCCTTGGCTCCCAGAGCCCAGGACTTCTGTAACTTCAATGCTAGTTAGTCAGTGTTCTGTGTTTCTGTCCCATTTCTCACCCACTGACACATTCTGCTGATTATGTGCTTACTTATTATTTGGCTTTCTTCTGGTTTGAATATTTGTTTTCTCCTATTGTTTGATAAGCTGTTTCTGCTCATGTTTAGAAGCTAAGTCACAGTCCAGTTATTTTGTGACCTGATGGGCTGTAGCCCACCAAGTTCCTCTAGCCATGGGATTTTCCAGGTAAGAATGCTGAAGTGGGTTGCCATATCCTTCTCCAGGGGATCTTCCTGACCCAGGAATCACTGCAGCCAGATTCTTTACTATTTGAGTCACCTGGAAAGCTGTTATGTTAATATTATTGGATTAATGGAATTTGTCAAAATTCTTATTACATGTACCATTTTTTTAAAGACTAATTTGTTAGATTATTTTTTAGGATTACAGCAAAAATGATAGGAAACTTCTATGCTATTTTTAAAGACAATTTTTCTGGTTTTAAAAAGTCATTATTTTCTTATATTGTTAAGTTCAGTTCAGTCGCTCAGTCATACCTGACACTTTGCAACCCCATGGACTGCAGCACGACAGGCCTCCCTGTCCATCACCAACTCCTGGAGTTTACTCAAACTCATGTCCATTGAGTCAAGCTGCCATCCAACCATCTCATCGTCTGTCATCCCCTTCTCCTCCTGTCATCAATCTTTCCTAGCATCAGGGTCTTTTCGAATGAGTCAGTTCTTCATATCATGTGGCCAAAGTATTGGAATTTCAGCTTCAGCCTCAGTCCTTCCAATGAATATTCAGGATTCATTTCTTTTAAATTGAATGTTTGGATCTCCTTGCAGTCCAAGGGACTCTCAAGAGTCTTCTTCAATACCACAGTTCAAAGATGTAAATTCTTTGGCACTCAGCTTTCTTTATAGTCCAGCTCTCATCCATATATGAATACTGGAAAAACCACAGC
Source organism: Tragelaphus eurycerus (assembly GCA_935064755.1). Taxonomy (NCBI): domain Eukaryota; kingdom Metazoa; phylum Chordata; class Mammalia; order Artiodactyla; family Bovidae; genus Tragelaphus; species Tragelaphus eurycerus. Next base: position 336,905 of record CAKXYN010000039.1, read on the forward strand.
TTTGACTAGACAGACCTTTGTTGGCAAAGTAATATCTCTGCTTTTTAATATGCTTTCTAAGTTGGTCATAACTTTTCTTCCAAGGAGCAAGCCTCTTTTAATTTCATGGGTGCAGTCACCATCTGCAGTGATTTTGGAGCCGAAATAAATAAAGTCTGTCACTGTTTCTATTGTTTCCCCATCTATTTGCCATGAAGTGATGGGACCAGATGCCATGATCTTAGTTTCCTAAATGTTGAGTTTTAAACCAACTTTTTCACTCTCCTCTTTCACTTTCACCAAAAGGCTCTTTAGTTCTTCTTCACTTTCTGCCATAAGGGTGGTGTCATCTGCATATCTGAGATTATTGATATTTCTCCTGACAATCTTGATTCCAGCTTGTGCTTCATCCAGCCTGCCATTGTAGCTCAGAGGTTAAAGTGTCTGCCTACAATGCGGGAGACCTGGGTTCAATTCCTGAGTCAGGAAGATCCCCTGGAGAAGAAAATGGCAATCCACTCCAGTATCCTTGCCTGGAGAATCCCATGGATGGAGGAGCCTGGTGGGCTACAGTCCACGGGATCACAAAGAGTCAGACATGACTGAGCAACTTCACTACTATTCTGCATATAAGTTAAATAAGCTGGGTGACAATATACAGCCTTAATGTACTCCTTTTCAATTTGGAGCTAGTCTGTTGTTTCACATCCAATTCTAAGTGTTGCTTCTTGACCTGCATACAGAATCCAAGGAGGCAGGTCAGGTGGTCTGGTATTTCCATCTTTTTAAGAATTTTCCAGTTTGTTATGGTACACACAGTCAAAGGCTTTGCACAGTCAATAAAGCAGAAGTTGATGTTTTAATGGAACTCTCTTGTTTTTCTATAATTCAATGGATGTTGGAAATTTGATCTTTGGTTCCTCCTCTTTTCTAAATCCAGCTTGAACAGCTGGAAGTTCACAGTTCACATACCATTGAAACCTGTCTTGAAGAAAATTGAGCTCTACTTTGCTAGAGTGTGAGATGAATGCCATTGTGTGGTTGTGAGCATTCTTTGGCACTGCCTTTCTTCAGGATTGGAATGAAAACTGACCTTTTCCAGTCCTGTGGACATTCTGTGTTTTCCAAATCCACTGGCATATTGAGTGCAGTACTTTCACAGCATTATCTTTTAGGATTTGAAATAGCTCAACTGGAATTCCATCACCTCCACTAGCTATGTTCATGTTGATGTTTCCCAAGGCCCACTTGACATCACATTCCAGGATATCTGACTGTAAGTGAGTTATCACACCATCATGGTTTTTCAGGTCATTAAACCCTTTTTTGTACAGTGCTTCTGTGTACTATTGCCACCTTTTCTTAGTATCTTCTGCTTCTGTTAGGTCCATAGCATTTCTGTCCCTGTATTGTGTCCATCTTTGCAGGAAATGTTCCCTTGGTAGCTCTAACTTTCTTGAAGAGATCTCTAGTCTTTTCCATTCTATTGTTTTCCTTTATTCCTTATAATGTTAATTCTATTTATTTCAAAATATTTCAAAAAGATTATATTTTACTTATAGTTAACCTTGTTAAAGAACTATTTTCTAAAAATATGAAAAGTACCAAGAAGTATAAAATAAACTCATAAAAGAATTGCCTCATTAATTAATGAATAAATGGCAAGACATTGTGATGTCTTATGATCTGTTAATTGAACAGTTAACAAAGAAATGTTAGGTGTATGATTACTGCTGGGTAAAATGAAAAAATGGTTAGTGGCTAGCAGGGCTATCTGCAAGCAACCACTGGGTCTTGCTCTTCCACCAAACTGAAATCACTTGCTTTTCCACCAGATAAATAAACCTACAAATTCACCTCTGTTCCTAAAGATTAGTGAATAAGCCAAGCAATAACATATCAATTCCTACACTCTGTCAAATCAGTACTCATAATCCCTTTTGTCTGTTTAAGCTGCTCATGATTTTTGATACCCCTATATATTTGTTTTTCCATAAAGATTTAGTTACTGTTGATTAATCCTAATGCTATATGGGAGTTTTCCCTCTATGTCTATCCTTCTAGGTGATGTAACAGGAAGCCTGGCATAGTCTGTCAAGTGTTTTTATGGCATCAATGATAATGTAATCATGTTTTTCTTTTCTTCTATGTATCAAAATTTATTACAATGCTAGATTTGTCTACTGATGAAAGATCTTGCATTTGAAAGGGAACAAAAATAATCCTACTTGATCACATTGCATTATTCTTTCAAACATATTAACAGGGTTTAGGGGGAGGGTTGAATAGATCAAGCAAAGTGGGGAGTGCTTAGGATGGTAGACCTATTTTGTATGGTAAAATAATGGTGAGTCATAAGTAGTTTCTAAACAACAGAACTTAATAGCATGCAAAATAAACCTTAATGTATGCAGTTAAAAAACTTTGATAAAGTGAGAGAATCCCCAGATACACTGCAGAACGTGAGAAAATACTCCACATACAAGACAAATGTATGAAATAATCTTACCCAGAGTGATTGGGGAATGAGGTGCTATCCTTGGAAACTCTGAATATGAGTGGAATATATAAGGCTAAATGAAAAAGAAAATGTTCTTAAGCCCTATCCTCAAGAAAAGTTTCTTTCCACCAAGATGGAGATTTACATTTCTGAAACCAATATACACGTGTACCAAATTGAACAATTAAATAAACAGATGGTTACTAGAGGGAGTCAGGTTTCTCACTTCTGGAGAGGGAATTTACAGAGAAGTAAGGGGAATAGGCAAAAATGATCCTTGTAGTAATGGATTAGAGTGCCAGTATAACTCATGTTCAACTTGCTGAAGATACCGATGCTTACGTATCAGATCAGATCAGATCAGTCTCTCAGTCGTGTTTGACTCTTTGCGACCCCATGAACTGCAACATGCCAGGCATCCCTGTCCATCACCAGCTCCCAAAGGTCACTCAGACTCGCATCCATCGAGTCAGTGATGCCATCCAGCCATCTCATCCTCTGTCGTCCCCTTCTCCTCCTGCCCTCAATCCCTCCCAGCATCAGAGTCTTCTCCAATGAGTCAACTCTTCGCATGAGGTGGCCAAAATACTGGAGTTTCAGCTTTAGCATCATTCCTTCCAAAGAAATCCCAGGGCTGATCTCCTTCAGAATGGACTGGTTGGATCTTCTTGCAGTCCAAGGGACTCTCAAGAGTCTTCTCCAACACCACAGTTCAAAAGCATCAATTCTTCGGCGCTCAGCCTTCTTCACAGTCCAGCTCTCACATCCATACATGACCACAGGAAAGACCATAGCCTTGACTAGGCGAACCTTTGCTGGCAAAGTAATGTCTCTGCTTTTGAATATGCTATCTAGGTTGGTCATAACTTTCCTTCCAAGGAGTAAGCGTCTTTTAATTTCATGGCTGCAGTCACCATCTGCAGTGATTTTGGAGCCCAGAAAAATAAAGTCTGACACTGTTTCCACTGTTTCTCCATCTATTTCCCATGAAGTGATGGGACCAGACGCCATGATCTTCGTTTTCTGAATGTTGAGCTTTAAGCCAACCTTTTCACTCTCCACTTTCACTCTCATCAAGAGGCTTTTTAGCCCCTCTTCACTTTCTGCCATAAGAGTGGTGTCATCTGCATATCTGAGGTTATTGATATTTCTCCCAGCAATCTTGATTCCAACTTGTGTTTCTTCCAGTCCAGCATTTCTCATGATGTACTCTGCATATAAGTTAAATAAACATAGTGACAATATACAGCCTTGACGTACTCCTTTTCCTATTTGGAACCAGTCAGTTGTTCCATGTCCAGTTCTAACTGTTGCTTTCTGACCTGCATACAGATTACTCAAGAGGCAGATCAGGTGGTCTGGTATTCCCATCTCCTTCAGAATTTTCCACAGTATAGAAATACTTATAAATAGGTATGGGCTTCTCTGGCAAAGAATCTGTCTGCAATGCAGGAGAACAGGAGACTCATAATTTTGATCCCTTGGTCCATGAAAATCCCATGGACAGAGGAGCCTCAGGCATCAGTCCATGGTGTCACAAAGAGTTGAACATAACTGAAGCGACTGAGCACCCACACAAATGATAAGGTGTATATGCACTGATTAGTGTATACATATCAACCATGCTCTGTCAGATTAGGCCAGGAAGCAATGACACTTCAGTTGTAAGAATACCTAACACATAAATCTTGGTTTCTAATATCACTATTCAGAAATGGAACCAGAGCTACTTGGAAAAATGCCTGGCACAGGTGAAGGAAATATACAAGATGAACCTGCAGCATCTCGCACTATAAGAGAGTTAGAAAGTGGTCACACACATACAATAATGCAAGCATGCTGAAGTATATCAAAATAGTCAAAGTATGTCTAAAAAATAGGATTGATTTATGAACCAAAGTACAAAATAAATGACCATGAGTCTATATCCATGTAAGTAAATTCCTGAATAAGTAAACAAATGATGGAGAAAAATCAAATATCTCATGAAGAATACAAAATAGCTTATATAGCTATTCTACTACCAAAGAGCAACAATAGCAACAGTTAAAACATTACATGAAACAACTTACTGGTTCAAAATTAGGAAAAGAGTAAGACAAGACTGTATATTGTCATTTTGCTTATTTGACTTTTGGGTCGGAAAGATCTCCTAAAGTAGGAAATGGCAATGCACTCTGGTATTCTTGCCTGGAAAAATCTGTGAAGAAGGGCCTAGTGGACTACAGTCCATTGGGTCACAAAGAATTGGACATGACTGAAGCACCACTAAGCATGCAGAGTACATCATCTGAAATGCCAGGCTGGATGAATCACAAACTGGAATCAAGATTGCCAGGAGAAATATCAACAACTTCAGATATGCAGATGATGCCATGCTAATGGCAAAAAGTGAAGGGGAACTAAAGAGCCTCTTAATGAGAGTGAAAGAGGAAAATCAAAAAGTTGGCCTCTAACTCACCTTTCAAAACACTAAGATCATGGCATCCAGCCCCATCACTTCATAGCAAATAGAAGGGGGAAAAGTGGAAGCAGTGATAGATTTTATTTTCTTGGGCTCCAAAATCACTGAAGGCAGTAACTGCAACCATGAAAGCTATGAAAAATCTAGATAGTGTATTAAAAAGCAGAGACATCACTTTGCCAACAAAGGTCCACACAGTCAAAGCTATGTTTTTCCAGTAATCATGTACGAACGTGAGAGTTGGACCATAAAGAAGGCTGAAGAACTGATGCTTTCAAATCATGATGCTGGAAAAGATTCTTGAGAGTCCCTTGGACTTCAAGGAAATCAAACCAGTCAATACTAAAGGAAATCAGCCTTGAATATTCATTGAAAAGACTCATGGTGAAGCCAAAGCTCCAATACTTTGGCCATCTGATGTGAAGAGTTGACTCATTGGAGAAGATCTTGATGCTGGAGAAGACTGAAGGCAAAAGGAGAAGAGAGCGGCAAAGGATAAGGTAGTTAGACAGTATCACTGACTAAATGGTCATAAACTTGATCAAAATGTGGAAGACAGTGAAGGACAGGGAAATCTGGCATGCTGCAACACATGGACTCACCAAAGAGTCGGACACAACATAGTGTCTGAGCACACATGCAGACACTGGCTCATCAATGTATTACATTGAATAACAGTGTAATGTAAGATGGTAATAATAGAATATCTGAGTGTGAAATATACAGAAATTATCTATGTTATCTTTATAATAATTCTGTAAACCTAAAACTGAGCATGAATTCCAAAAAGCTGTTCTGGCTATTTAAGTATTACAGCTGCAATAGTGAAAGTGTTAGTTGCCCAGTTGTATCTGACTCTGCCACCCCATGGACAGCTTCAAAACAGGTCTCTTAAAGCTAATTTCCAGCTAAGCTACTACTATTAATTCAACTACAAGTTCTGGATTTTCCAGAGAATGTTAGAACAGATAATTTTTCACATTACTTTCCAGTTTTAACCAGAATCACATGTTGTTCCCCACCCTCTCTGTTTATAATATCTGATAAAGGTCAATAATCTTTATCTATAAAGGACCACATAATAAATACTTGAGATTTTGCTGGCTATGGTGTCTGTTGCAAATATTTAACTCCTATATTACAGCTTAAAAGCAATCATAGACAATATGTGAACACATTAGTGTTACTGTGTTCCAATAAAGTTTTAGTTCCAAAAATACGTGACAAGCTTGATTTGGCATGCAGGCTGCAGTTTGCAGACTTCTGATATATAGTATAAATATTTGATTCTCTTACCTCAAACATTAAATCTTTTTAGTTCTCTTTAAAAGAGTATTAAAGCTTTAAAGTCTCATACTAAATATGTATATGGACTTCAAACACAAAATTTTGAAATGTGTAGTCTTTAATATTTGAATACATGTGTGTGTATGCACATGTATGCTAAGTCACTTCAGTTGTGATCGACTCTTTACAACCCTATGAACTGTAGCCCCCCAGGCTCCTCTGTCCATGGAGATTCTCCAGGCAGGAATATTGGAGTGGGTTGCCATGCTCTCCCCCAGGGGATCTTCCTGACCCAGGAATCGAACCCATGTTCCCTGTTGATCTTGCACTGCAGGAATTTCTTTACTGCTGAGCCAATGGGGAAGCCCAAAAGGTGTTTATAGAGAAAAGTCTGAGTCTAGGACTTAGAAAAATTTTATCAGACCCTGCTGAAAAACCAGTAACACTTTCTATCATCTATAATAAATATTTTGACAATAAACCAAAACAGTTTTCACAACTGGTAGTAATTTTGTAGAATTTACAAATTTTTAATAGAATAATGTTTGATCAGATGGATGGATTAATCCTCAGGGATGATTTAATCTAGTTCTTTAATTTATACACATACAAAAAGTGAGCTGAGCCCAGGGAAGGAATCGTTAAAATATTTATTCAAAGTTTTTGAAATGATCATTCTATAATTTTCTAGTTTTTACATTTAGTAATACATTGCAATGGCCATCATCTGTGCAAGATTTCAGTATCCAGTAACTGTTATTTTTGTTTTCTTCGAAACTAAAAAAAAAAAGATAAAGAGATTGGATTCCCATGTACAATCATATAATTTTTACAATTCTGGCCAATTACAGTACACTTCTAAGTTTTGTTCATATATGTATCTGAACAGCCCTGAGTTACTGTGAATCTAGAGTAAGGACACACACACAAAAAAGGCTGCTTTTCTTTTCTACTCTTTGTCCTGGAGATCTGGTGTCATGAATATTATGATAAAACAGTGATTGTTCCCCCATTTATTAAATGTATGTACTAATGAATTTTCACTCTAGAGAAGGAAATAGCAAACCACTCCAGTAGCCTTGCCTAGAAAATCTCACAGACAGAGGAGCCTTGTGGGCTATAGTCCATGGGGTCGCAAAGAGCTGGACACAACTGAGCAACTAACACACACACACAAACACACACACACACAATGAATTTTCAAAATTAAACTGTGGGATATTTTATTAAGGTGGTCAATTTTTGATAGATGTCTCTGAGGAATTAAAGTGGTCAGAGTTTCAACCTGAAAGAATGAAAGACATTACACAAAAATAGTCTCATTAATTTACAGTGCCACAGTCAAGCCTGTGCTGAGCAGTTCTGATGTGAAGTGGTCATGTTGGCAATGCCCTAAGGACTTTGAAGCTTTGACTTTTGCTGTCTCTACTGATTCACGGTTTTGTGCAAATTTAAGTGCGTTTTCCCCATAGTACCTAACTTGGAGGTAGAAATGTGTAATCTCTTCATAAAATTTTGGGAAATATAGGAATTTCTAGTCTTTATTAGCACCATGTGTCTGCAGCTCAAGAAAAAGATTAAGAGTGAAGGAAAATACTGAGCTTGAAAATCAGAGGTATGTATTGGATTCTAGATCCCTCAATTGTGATTCCTAACAAGTTATCTATAAAATACATTAGCCACACTTGGTGACAATCACAGTTTCCTTCTAATCCTGATACTTACTAAATAATATGCATATATTTTACGTCTTTTTAAATGAATCAATACCTTTATATATGTCTCAAGTTTTACTATTATATCTTATGATATGTTTCCCTCAGCTCTGAGAAAAACCCAACAATATGTTTTGAGTAGTTCTAAGAAGTCTCTGAATACAAATCAGATTCGTTTTCAACCTATGGGTAGGTAAACTAGTATGCTGCTGCTGCTGCTGATAAGTCGCTTCAGTCGTGTCCGACTCTGTGCGACCCCACAGACAGAAGCTCACCAGGCTCCTCTGTCCCTGGGATTCTCCAGGCAAGAACACTGGCGTGGGTTGCCATTTCCTTCTCCAATGCATGAAAGTGAAAAGTGAAAGTGAAGTCGCTCAGTCGTACACTAGTATAGAAAAAATAAAATGGACATATTAAAAACAAGTAAAATCTTGAGTTAAAATCTGAACTCACAACTCAAAAATTTGCATTTTAAAGGATTTAAAACAAAATTTACATTTATTAAATTTTAGCTATTTTATTCCTTTTAAACTAGGATTTTGCCATCATAGTCATACTTCATTTGAGAACATAACAAATTCTGACTAGTAGGGTGGAGAAATCACTCATTTTTCCTAAGCATATGTTTTGAAGGGTTGAATGAATACAGAATGGTCTCTATATAATCCCTGATGCTTTGGAAAGGCTATGGGAGCGCCTTTGAGTTTTTTCAATGAGACAGTCAAGCTGACTCTTAGGATCATAGAAGAAACAAAGACTCTAATTGTTCTTGCAACAGAGGTGCACATAGCCACAAGACTTCACTGAAAATAATATCCTGCTTTGTTGTTTGAGACCTCCCTCAAATTCTCTAAGCTCTGTCATATGATCACCAGAACGCTGAATAAGTTAGACATGCCATTTGGCTCTTGATTTAGGCCAATTACTTGTGCTCTAAAGAGAGCACAGATAGACAGCTGAACGTAAGGGGGACCCCAGCCACACAATAAACAGAATGCGGCCTTAGTTTGGGGAACAGAAGGGCTTATTAAAAGATGAAAACTGGTTGTGAATAGGAAGTTTAGAAAAATATGTAACCATGAATCCTCTTGCTAGTGCTTTCTGCAGTTTCCTTTGTATTTTGTTTTCTGCATAACCAAGTGACCTCTAAACTCTGTAAATAGCACATAGAACTTTTCTCCTTCTTCTCTGGGTGAATGACTATTATTATCCTTTCATCTTGAAAGGTCACGGGATATCAATTGAAGAAGTACACCACTTTGCTTTTGAGTGTCCTCTCTGTTTGAAGTGATTTGTCTGTTTGCTTTATTAATGGTGGCCTGTCCCCAAACAAATGGAAAATTAATTAATCATCTTTATGTCTCTAAATCCTAGATGTTTTGAACTGAAACAAAATTAAACATACAATAGGATAGAAGTAACTCAAAATGTATCTTTTAGTGACTTAGTAATTATTAAAGTTATTAAAATATTTTACTGGAAATTTATAATGAATATTTTTATATTGTACAATGATAGAGTAGGCAAGAAATTCTATCAGTTAAATAATAAGATAAAAATTAATACTTGGATAAAAATTAATAGATAAAAATAACATGACACATTTAACATTCTGTGACAGGATATTCCTAAAGACAAATCTAATCATTGACAAAGACTCTGAAATGCAATAGCATGTTTTTGAAAAAAGTGGAGACCAATACCTCTTTTATAATTGTTTTCAGTATGGAGGTTACCCTCTGATTTCAGTTTAAATAGTTTAAATCATAAACTTTTAAAAATCAAAATTGAAAAAGTATATACTACAATCTCAGTATCTTCTACTTCATCAAAAGATGAAGGCTAAAGAAGGATATGACAAATGAATTCAATAATAATGAATAACTGAATATGGATGGACCTGCTTAATAAATCTTAGAAAACTCTACAGCATAATCATTGAGGAAAGAAATGTTAGAGAAAACAAAATTAGTAAGTGACTGATGTCCTTATAAAAAGAGAAGTTGGGACACAGAGACAGATATGCACGAGGGAAGATAAATACACACAGGGATAAGATGGCCATTTTCTGGAGTGATGCATCTAAAAGCCAAGGAATGCCAAAAATTGCTGGACAATCTGAAGATTTTTTTTTTTTTTTTTAAGGCAAAGAAAGGATTCTCCCTCTACCAGTTTCAAAGGGAGTATCATTCTGTTGACATTGATTTTGGATATCTAGTCTCCAGAACTGTGAAACAATAACTTTCTCTTGTTCTGAGAAATGTGTATTCAAGCCCTTTGATCATTTTAAAATTGGGTTACTTCTATTGAGTTGTAGTTCCTTATCAGATAAATGATTGACATATATTTTCTATCATGCTGTGGGTTGCCTTTTCACTGTATTGATGTTTTCCTTTGCTATGCAGAAGACTTTTAGTTTGATGTAATCCCATTTGCCTTTTTGGCTTTAGTTTCTTGAGATTTTGGTGTCATATCCAGTATATCATAGGCAGGATCAATGTCAAGAGGGAGGGGATATATATGTATATTTATGGCTGATTCATGTTGTTGTATGGCAAAAATCAACACAACATTGTAAAGCAATTGTCCTTCAATCAAAAATAAATTTTCAAAAAGAGTGTGTTGTTTAATTACCACATATTTGTGAATTTTCTAGGTTTCCCCCCTCCTATTAGTTTCTAGTTTCATTCCGTTATCTTATCCAAGAAAAGATACTTGGTATAACTTCATTCTTAAATTTGTTAAGACTTGTTTTGTGGTCTAGCATGTGCTCTATCCTGGAGAACATTCCATGTGCACTGGAGAATAATGTGAACTGTGTTCTTCTTGAGGGAAATGCTTAGTATAAAGCACACAGAATCATGTATAATTTATTCTCTAAACAGTTTTCTGTCTGGATGTTTTATTCATTATTTGAAATGGGATATTGAAAGTTCCTATTACTATTTTACTATTTCATCCTTCAATTCTAAAAATGTGTTCTTCATATATTTGGATACTCTAATGTTGGGTGAATACATTATAATTGTTATATCTCCCTGATAAATTGACCTTTTATTTATTATTATATAATGATACAACATCTTTACCTCTTTTAACAATTTTGACTTAAAGTCTATAAGTATGGCAAGCTCTGATTTCTTTTGATTATTATATGCATAGAATGCATTTTTCTATATGTTCAACTTCAACTTCAGTATGTCCTTAAATCCAAAGTGAGTGTTTTATATATAGCATATAGCTAGATATTGTGTTTTATTTATTTGTTTATTTATTTTCATTTAGTAAGTGACTCTATGTCTTATGGGGCTTCCTTGGTAGTTCAGTTGGTAAAGAATCCGTCTGCAATGCGGGAGACCTGGGTTCAATCCCTGGATTGGGAAGATCCCCTGGAGAAGAGAATGGCTACCCATTCCAGTATTCTGGCCTGTAGAATTCTATTGTCCGTATAGTTCATGGAGTTGCAAAGAGTCAGACATGACTGAGCAACTTTCACTTCACTTTATGTTTTATGATCAAGAAGTTCAATCCATTTACACCAAAATATTACTGATAGAGACAGGCTTATTATTACCATTTTGCTAATTGCTTTCTATCTGTCCTATAGCTCTCTTTCTCTTTCCCTATCTTCGTCTCATTCCTTGTTTTTGCTGATTTTCTTGTAGTGGTATGGTTTGATTCATTTTTTCTTTTTTAAAAATATCATCTATAGATATTTTCTTCAAAAGATTACTATGTAGTTTACATAAAACATCTCATAGTTATAACAATATGTTTTAACCTGATAACAATTTATTTTTACTGCATACAAAAAATATACTGTTTAATTTCTCCCCCACCCCACATGGGTTTTATTAATATATTATTACTATCACTTATTACTTCTTTTTATATTGTGCATCCATTCATTTATTCTATAGTTATAGTCATGCTTTCTTCTTTTGGTTTCTGTAAGATTCTTAAAAGTGGTTAACACACTACCATTACAGGATCACAGTATTCTATATTTCTCTATGTATTTATCTTACCGGCAAACTTTATACTTTCATATGCTTCACATTGTTGTCTAGAACCCTGAAGGACTCTCTTCAACATTTCTTATAAGGAGCTCTCAGTCAGCTCAGTCGGTCAGTCATGTCCGACTCTTTGCAACCCCATGAATCGCAGCACACCAGGCCTCCCTGTCCATCACCAACTCCCAGAGTTCACTCAGACTCATGTCCATAGGAGGTCTACAGGTGATGATTTTTCTCAGCTTTTGTTTTTCTGGGAAAATCTTCATATCTTTATTATTTTTTAAGAAGAATATTGCCATATATAGTACCTTGGTTGGTAATTTTTATCTTTGAGCATGTTGACTGTATTATTTCACTTCATTCTAGCCTGGAAGTTTTTCTCCTCAAAAAGTCATTCATATGGGAACTTTATTTTATATAATGAGTTGTTTTTCTTGTCCTGCCTCAGAATTCATTCTTTGTCTTTGATGTGTGACAGATTAATTATGATGTGTTTTGGTGTGGATTTCTTTTGGTTCTTCCTAGTTGGATTCCATTGGGCTTCTTATATCCAAATGGCCATTCCGCTCCTAGATTTGGAAAATTTTCTCCCATTATTTCTTCCAATAAGCTTTTAGTCCTTTATCCAACTTCTCCCTCTGATACTCCTCTACTTTGTCCGCTAAGTAGATTCCCATAAATTCTTCAGGCATTCCTCATTCTTTTTGTGGCTGTGTTGTTCCTACAACAGGATGATTTCAAATGACCTGTCTTCAGTTTCACTGTTTCCTTTGTCTGCTTGATCAGATCTGCTCTGGAAACCTTCTAGTGGATTTTTCAACCTTTTAGTTCCAAATTTCTGTTTTGCTGTCTTTATATTTTTTGTACCTTGGTTGTTACTCTCATTTTGTTCACTCATAGATTTCCTGAGCTCAGTACGCATTTTTATGGTAATCAGATCAGATCAGATCAGTCGCTCAGTCGTGTCCGACTCTTTGCGACCCCATGAACCCCAGCATGCCAGGCCTCCCTGTCCATCACCAGCTCCCAGAGGTCACCCAGACTCATACCCATTGAGTCAGTGATGCCATCCAGCCATCTCATCCTCTGTCGTCCCCTTCTCCTCCTGCCCTCAATCCCTCCCAGCATCAGAGTCTTCTCCAATAAGTCAACTCTTCGCATGAGGTGGCCAAAATACTGGAGTTTCAGCTTTAGCATCATTCCTTCTAAAGAAATTCCAGGATTGATCTCCTTCACAATGGACTGGTTGGATCTCCTTGCAGTCCAAGGGACTCTCAAGAGACTTCTCCAACACCACAGTTCAAAAGCATCAATTCTTCGGTGCTCAGCCTTCTTCACAGTCCAGCTCTCACATCCATACATGACCACAGGAAAGACCATAGCCTTGACTAGGCGAACCTTTGTTGGTAAAGTGATGTCTCTGCTTTTGAATATGCTATCGAGGTTGGTCATAACTTTCCTTCCAAGGAGTAAGCGTCTTTTAATTTCATGGCTGCAGTCACCATCTGCAGTGATTTTGGAGCCCAGAAAAATAAAGTCTGACACTGTTTCCACTGTTTCCCCATCTATTTCCCATGTAGTGATGGGACCAGATGCCATGATCTTCGTTTTCTGAATGTTGAGCTTTAAGCCAACCTTTTCACTCTCCACTTTCACTTTAATCAAGAGGCTTTTTAGCCCCTCTTCACTTTCTGCCATAAGAGTCGTGTCAGCTATTTTTAATTTTTTGTCAGGTAATTTATGTACCTCCCTTTCTTTAGAGTCAATTTCTGGAGATGTATTTTGTTCCTTTGATTGGGTCATATTTCCCTAGTTCTTCTTATGCCTTTAACTTTGTCTTTGTATCTTTGCATTTGAATAAAAAACAAAAAACAAAAACAAAAAAAAATCCACCTCTCCCAGTCTTCACAAACTGGTTTATATCAAGAAAAGCTTTTATCAGTCAGCACAGCTAGAGATTCTTGGCTTGGTAAGGGAGAGGGGTAGGGGCTCTCAAAGCTTTCTTTTCTTTGGATGTACTTTCTCTGCACTTGTGTGTACAAATTCCAAACTCGAGATTTACTGGTTTTTTTTTTTTTCTTTTTTTTCCAGGAGTTCATAATGTTGTTCCCTCTGGTGTCTCTCTGGTGTCTCTCTGGTGTCTCTGGTGTCTCTCTGGTGTCTCTGGTGTCTCTACCGAACAATTGCACTCATCTCACACGCTAGTAAAGTAATGCTCAAAATTCTCCAAGCCAGGCTTCAGCAATATGTAAACCGTGAACTTCCTGATGTTCAAGCTGGTTTTAGAAAAGGCAGAGGAATCAGAGATCAAATTGCCAACATCCGCTGGATCATGGAAAAAGCAAGAGAGTTCCAGAAAAACATCTATTTCTGCTTTATTGACTATGCCAAAGCCTTTGACTGTGTGGATCACAATAAACTGTGGAAAATTCTGAAAGAGATGGGAATACCAGACCACCTGATCTGCCTCTTAAGAAATCTGTATGCAGGTCAGGAAGCAACAGTTAGAACTGGTCATGGAACAACAGACTGGTTCCAAATAGGAAAAGGAGTACGTCAAGGCTGCATGTTGTCACCATGTTTATTTAACTTATATGCAGAGTACATCATGAGAAATGCTGGACTGGAAGAAACACAAGTTGGAATCAAGATTGCTGGGAGAAATATCAATAACCTCAGATATGCAGATGACACCACTCTTATGGCAGAAAGTGAAGAGGGGCTAAAAAGCCTCTTGATGCAAGTGAAAGTGGAGAGTGAAAAGGTTGGCTTAAAGCTCAACATTCAGAAAACGAAGATCATGGCATCTGGTCCCATCACTGCATGGGAAATAGATGGGGAAACAGTGGAAACAGTGTCAGACTTTATTTTTCTGGCTCCAAAATCACTGCAGATGGTGACTGCAGCCATGAAATTAAAAGACGCTTGCTCCTTGGAAGGAAAGTTATGACCAACCTAGATAGCATATTCAAAAGCAGAGACATTACTTTACCAACAAAGGTTCGCATAGTCAAGGCTATGGTCTTTCCTGTGGTCATGTATGGATGTGAGAGCTGGACTGTGAAGAAGGCTGAGCACCGAAGAATTGATGCTTTTGAACTGTGGTGTTGGAGAAGACTCTTGAGAGTCCCTTGGACTGCAAGGAGATCCAACCAGTCCATTCTGAAGAAGATCAATCCTGGAATTTCTTTAGAAGGAATGATGCTAAAGCTGAAACTCCAGTATTTTGGCCACCTCATGCGAAGAGTTGACTCATTGGAGAAGACTCTGATGCTGGGAGGAATTGAGGGCAGGAAGAGAAGGGGACGACAGAGGATGAGATGGCTGGATGGCATCACTGACTCGATGGATGCGAGTCTGGGTGACCTCCGGGAGCTGGTGATGGACAGGGAGGCCTGGCGTGCTGCGGTTCATGGGGTCGCAAAGAGTCGGACACGACTGAGCGACTGATCTCTGATCTGATCTGGTGTCTCTCTGTGGTACTACAGGTTCTCTGGGGTTTCCACAACTCGCTCAGCTTTCTTTGTTCTCAGTGGCTGCAGGCTTCCAAAGTATGCTGGGTAGCATCATTGCTCTAAATCACTGAGACAGAAACCAGTCTCTTGGTCAGCATCTTGAACCTGTGCTTCAACCTTCCTTTCTCAGGGAGAAACAGTTGGGGACTTTCTCCCACTCATTCTGTGCTGAGTTGTGGGGAGGAACTTTGGTGAACGAGTATGTGCTAACCCAAGCATTTGTTCTCAATGGCCCCTAACCTTCCACCCTTTCTTATCAGTGTATAGAATCAGGCAAGATCAAAATCTGCCCATCAGTTTGTCCCATGAAAAGTCTGAACACTGGACATATATTTCAGTCTTTTCCTCCCTAGGAAGAAGCCAGGAGCTGGGAGTTTCCCCTAGATTGTCTTGTGCTAAAAGCAAGAGCTATGACAAATGAGTGTCCACGTAAAGTTTTCCTACTGGCTTCAACAATACTCATTTCAAGCTTACCTGAGCTACGGGAGCTTCTTATCTGGCTTCTGAATTTCTTACAAAAGGAATTGGTCAATGTATTACTGTTAAGTTGGTGTATCCTTTGGGGGATGGAGGGTCTGGGGACTCTTGTTCTAGCACCTTCTAGATTAATACTTAAATGGCCATTTTCATGGGCTTCCATGGTGTCTCAGGTAAGGGTCTGCCTACACTGCGGGAGACCTGGGTTCAGTCCCTGGGTGGGGAAGATTCCCTGGAGAAGGGAGTGGTTAGGCCATTTTTATAATTGATATTTAAAACTATCATCTTTTCAAAGACATTCCAATCACTCTTTATTAAATCAAAATGTAAAGATTTTAGAAACACGTTATTACTGGAACTCATTGCATTATACATTGTAGTGATGGCATCCTTTGAGATCTAAACTTCAAATAATTGTATGTACATTGTAAAATACCCACATGTATCATTGTTTTAAGATTTAAAGATCTTAAAAAAGGCTATCTGAAATATGCTGGTTTAAGACTCGATAATTCTTTACATAGGTCTTTATGAAATTTTTATTGGTAATCCATAAGAAAGGAAATAAAATATCAAAAGGAATGTTACTTTTTAGTTTCTTTTTTTTTCCTGTGAAGCTATGCCAGGAAAAAAAAAAAAATTATTTTACTATTTTTGTAATGAGAGTCCTGAATGATAAAGAAATGGTAAAATGCAATTTTAATTCAGTGAATATAATGTGTAGTTTAAGAAACTTTTTAATTCTCCAGTTTTTGCAATGTTTTAATTAAAAGCAAATGTGGTTTTAAGCCAATCATGAAACAGATTGGTCCTTACTAAAATTATGTCCTATATCATTATCTTGCATAATTTAATCTAGAAAGTTAAATTTGATAGTTCAGAAGATATAGCTTTGCAATGAAATGATATTTAAATCAGCCAATTAAAGTTTTCCAAACATATACCTAAGTTGCAGAATATGAGCAAATAAAACTTACACGGCCAGACATATAAGGGGAAGGAAGGAAATTATAGAAAACCCTAAAGAAATAATATTTTAGCCAAAATAAAGAAGCAAAGCAAAAACTTGCTTAAAAAGTGGAAATAGTTCATGATGTAAATGGAAAATAAAAGTAAATGGAAGAATACAAATAAGGAATAAGTCATGATAAAAAATTAAAATAAAACAAAAGTATGTAATGTTGATATTTGTAATAATGGTAAGTGGACACTGCCAACTTCAAAAATAAGTATTTTTAAGTGAACTCCAATTTAAAAATTCCGTATGTTTATGATTCCTTAAAGTGTATTTTTGTCCTCCAAGGATCTGCCACTGAACCCCAAGCTATCAATTGACAAGGCCCTTAGCCAATGAATCCTCATTAAATTGAAACATTTTATCCAAGGAATAAAGTTACTGAACTTTAGGACACAATGTTGTTTCTTGCAGCTTGCAAATTCTGCTAGTTTTTCCAAAGGGAACCTTTTATGGGGTCATGTAAGTGAGAAAAGGAATTTAAACATTCTCTTGTTTTCAGTCCAAAAAGTTTGTTTCTTTATTTAGAAGCTTTCAAAAGTTTTCACTACCCCAGGGATATTCTATTTCAACTTTATAAATGAGTCCTTTACAATTTTGGGGAATGGGCTTGAAGAGAAAAAGATAGGAGGGAGTTAAACAAATGAAAATTCATTCAATTTAAATAAAATATTTTGAAGTTTTGTTTCTAAAACTTCAGTTCTCAATATAGTCCACAAAGTCACTGTTTTTTTCCTTTCAGTTTCAGTAAGAGGGAATAAATAGAAAAATCCAGCTTCTCAAATGCTTAGTGGTCCACTGAGATTTGTATAACACGTAGAGAGGATAGCATTAGGAAGTAACAGCTAACTTCAAAGATGTTTGTTCTCAGGGTAGCTAAAGAATTTATTTTCATGGAGCTTCTGAATTACTAATATATCCCTAGTGTAGCAGAATGCTAAATTTAAAATGACAATTGCTGATAATAATTGAAAAAAAAGTATGTATACATATATGTCTATTTTCTGTGGGTTCATTCAATTTTAAATAACTGAGATAAGAAATACCCAAGAGTATTGTATAGTTTACAGCTCTGTAATATTGGACAAATGCATAACAAGAACTTCTCCCCAACCATTCCCAGAAGAAAATTTCCAACTTTTGCACTAAGCATGGTGTAGTACCTTCTGGGAAATAATATACTTGTCAAGATATTTTCCCCAAACCCTAATATTAAACTAAACAAGCAAAGGAAAAGGAAACTCTAAATCAATCTCATTTATAAGCCTCGATGAAAATAAAATTCTAAATCTAGTAAATTAAGCCCAGCTGCCTATTAAAAGAATAATGTATATACAAATATAGTACATTCCTACACACGACCAGGACTACTGCACAGTACTCCTTGGTGGCCAAAGGTAACAGGGGGTATGGTTCTGTGGTCCATGGCTGCTGGAATCAATAACAATCCCAAGTCAAGTAACAAGCTATAAAGAGAAGAGATTCCTGCATCTTTCAAAGTATGTGCCAGCCTTTGCAATAATACACATGAATAGAGAAAAAGAAAAACAAATAGGGATCTTTAAATTTAGAATCATTTACTTATAGTTGTTACAGAGTCATTGGGAAAAACAACAGGTCAATTGAACCCACAAGTTTTTTAACTGGTTTGCTTGAATTTATAGTCATTCCGGAGAAGGCAATGGCACCCCACTCCAGTACTCTTGCCTGGAAAATCCCACGGATGAAGGAGCTTGGTTGGCTGCAGTCCATGGGGTCCCTAAGAGTCGGACACGACTGAGCGACTTCACTTTCACTTTTCACTTTCATGCATTGGAGAAGGAAATGGCAACCCACGCCAGTGTTCTTGCCTGGAGAATCCCAGGGACGGAGGAGCCTGGTGGGCTGCCGTCTCTGGGGTCGCACAGAGTCGGACACGACTGAAGTGACATAGCAGCTGCTGCTGCTAAGTCGCTTCAGTCGTGTCCGACTCTGTGCGACCCCATAGACAGAAGCTCACCAGGCTCCCCCGTCCCTGGGATTCTCCAGGCAAGAATACTGGAGTGGGTTGCCATTTCCTTCTCCAATGCATGAAAGTGAAAATGAAAGTGAAGTCGCTCAGTCGTGTCTGACTCTTAGCAACCCCATGGACTGGAGCCTACTAGCAGCAGCAGCATAGTAATTCAAAACCACAAATTTGTTTTTTCTTTTGTTCCTTACTTCATTTCTTATATTTTGTTTCCTCTTTTGAAGTCTACTAAGTTTCAAACCTGTACCTCTGAGAGATGAACTGGTATAACCTTCAAGATATTTCCAAAATGCTGCCCACTTCTATGCTTACGTAACTACAATATGGGATGATGTGGGATTTTGAACTAGGTGCTTTATTTCAAGCTTCTTTTCCGTTAACCACCATATTTAAAGCAAACATTGCCTTCTTGGTAAAACATTAACTAATTAAATAATTCCATTCAAATGAAGAACAAGACAATATAACCAAACTGACAGTGTTACTAATTTTACTTGTTTAAATAATCAATGTATTAAAAATGATAAAATCAAAAGTATAAATTTGGAAAATAACAGATGAATATTCATGATATAAATCTACATGGAAAACAAAAGGGAATCAAATGAATCAACATGACAACAAATAGAAATAATGCAAGAGTTTTATCAGGTTGCCAGATAGAGCAATATACCACAATTAGTTTGTTTTTACATAATAATCATTTTGAATAAGATTACCAAATATAACAGAGGACGTTCAGTTAAATTCAAATTTCGGATAACTAAAGAATACATTTTATATAAATGTATCCCAAATATGGCATGGGACAAAAAAATTATACATTATTGCTAAATATGGCATTAATCTGTGCAAAATGTCATACACATTTATGAATATATATCAAAATAAATAATTCTGATCTGTGCCCATCACAGAGCTTAAGAAATAGGACATTACCAAATATTTCAATTTCACTCTGCACCTCTGTTGATTGTATAATATCAAACTTTCACTGCTAGATAACCAATACTATGAAATAATTATGCAAGGATGTCCCTGGTGGCTCAGATGGTAAAGCATCAGCCTACAATGTGGGAGACCCGGGTTCAATCCCTGGGTCGGGAAGCTCTCCTGGAGGAGGAAATGGCAACACACTCCAGTATTCTTGCCTGGAAAATCCTATGGACTGAGGAGCTTTCTTCACAGACCAACCCTCATATCCATACATGACCACTGGGAAGACCATAGCCTTGACTAGATGAACCTTTGTTGGCAAAGTAATGTCTCTGCTTTTGAATATGCTATCTAGGTTGGTCATAACTTTCCTTTCAAGGAGTAAGCGTCTTTTAATTTCATGGCTGCAGTCACCATCTGCAGTGATTTTGAAGCCCAAAAATAAAGTCTGACACTGTTTCCACTGTTTCCCCATCTATTTCCCATGAAGCGATGGGACCAGATGCCATGATCTTCGTTTTCTGAATGTTGAGCTTTAAGCCAACTTTTTTACTCTCCACTTTCAGTTTCATCAAGAGGCTTTTTAGTTCCTCTTCACTTTCTGCCATAAGGGTGGTGTCATCTGCATATCTGAGGTTATTGATATTTCTCTCAGCAATCTTGATTCCAAATTGTGTTTCTTCCAGCCCAGCGTTTCTCATGATGTACTCTGCATAGAAGTTAAATAAGCCCATAAGCAGGGTGACAATATACAGCCTCGACATACTCCTTTTCCTATTTGGAACCAGTCTGTTGTTCCATGTCCAGTTCTAACTGTTGCTTCCTGACCTGCATATAGGTTTCTCAAGAGGCAGGTCAGGTGCTTTGGTATTCCTATCTCTTTCAGAATTGTCCACAGTTTATTGTGATCCACACAGTCAAAGGCTTTGGCATAGTTAATAAAGCAGAAATAGATGTTTTTCTGGAACTCTCTTGCTTTTTTGATGATCCAGCAGATGTTGGCAATTTGATCTCTGGTTCCTCTGCCTTTTCTAAAACCAGCTTGAACATCTGGAATTTCACGGTTCACATATTGCTAAAGCCTGGCTTGGAGAATTTTGAGCATTACTTTACTAGCATATGAGATGAGTGCAATTGTGCAGTGGTATGAGCAGTCTTTGGCATTGCCTTTCTTGGGATTAGACTTCCCTGGCGACTCAGATGGTAAAGCGTCTGCCTACAATGAGGGAGACCTAGGTTCAATCCCTGGGCAGGGAAGATCTCCAGGAGAAGGAAATGGTAACCCACTCCAGTACTCTTGCCTGGAAAATCCTATGGATGAATGGAGGAGCCTAGTAGGTTACAGTCCATGGGGTTGCAAAGAGTCGGCCACGACTGAGCAACTTCACTTTCACTTTCTTAATATTAGCCTAACAGCTTTTTATGTATCTCTGTTCTCTTTGCCTGTTTTAAAACTATTATCATAATGATTTCATATTGACTATATCCTTGATTTATTTTTTACAAGAGTAACTTGGTGTTTATACATATAGAAACATGCACCCGGAGTTCATTATTCTATGTTATATAATGGGCCATTTGAATGTACCAAGGTCTATTAATAGATTCAACTGCTTATAGCCCACTCATGGATCACAGATTTGTCATGACAAAGGGGTTTGTGCAACTCAGTGAAGCTAACAGCTATACCCTGTAGGGCCACTCAAGATGGAACAGGTCATAGGGAAGAGTTCTGACAAAACGTGGCCCACTAGAGAAGGAAATGGCAACCCACTGCAGTATCTTGCCTGGAGAATTCCATGGGCAATATAAATAGAAAGAAAGATATGACACACAAAGTTGAGGCCCCAAGGTCAGAAAGTGTCCACGAGGCTACGGTGGAAGAACTGAGGGCAATTACTAATAGAATGGAAGAGACTATAGATCTCTTCAAAAAATTGGAGAAATTAAGAGAACATTTCATGCAAGGTTGGGTATATAATTGCTCTTATTTTGAATGCTAGTATGGTTATGCTCAAAATACTTCACGGTAGGCTCCAGCAGAATGTGAATCAAGAACTTTCAGATGTTTAGAAAAGCTGAGTTTCTAAACAAGCTGAGTTTAGAAAAGGCAGAGGAATGAGAGATCAAATTGACATTCATTGGATCATAAAGAAAGCAAGAAAATTCCAAGAAAGCCTCTACTTCTGCTTCATTGACTATGATAAAGCCTTTGTGTAGATCACAACAAACTGTGAGAAAGCCTTAAGAGATGGGAATATCAGATCATCTTACCTGATCCTGAGAGACATGTATGCAGGTCAAGAAACAACAGTTAGAACTGGACACAGAACAAGTGACTGGTTCAAAACTAAGAAAGTATACTGTCTTTTCAAACTTTGGACAGGGTGTATATTGTCACCCTGCTTGCTGCTGCTGCTGCTGCTGCTAAGTCACTTCAGTCGTGTCCGACTCTGTGCGATCCCATAGACAGAAGCCCACCAGGCCTCCCCGTCCCTGGGATTCTCCAGGCAAGAACACTGGAGTGGGTTGCCATTTCCTTCTCCAATGCATGAAAGTGAAAAGTGAAAGTGAAGTCGCTCAGTCGTGTCCAACTCTTAGCGACCCCATGGACTGGAGCCTACCAGGCTCCTCCATCCATGGGATTTTCCAGGCAAAAGTACTGGGGTGGTGTGCCATTGCCTTCCCTGGTCACCCTGCTTATTTAATTTATATGTGGAGTAAATCATGCAAAATCCTGGACTGGATGAATCACAAGCTGGAATCAAGATTGCCAGGAGAATCAACAGCCTCAGATATACAGATGATATGCCACTTTAATGGTAGAAAGTAAAGAGGAACTAAAGAGCCTCTTAATAAGGGAGAAAGAGGAAAGTGAGAAAGTTGACTTGAAACTCAACATTTAAAAAACTATGACCATGGCATTTTGTCCCATTACTTCATGGAAAATATAAAGGGAAAAAGTGGAAGCAGTGACAGATTTTCTTTTCTTGGGCTCCAAAATCACTGTGGATGATGACTTCAGCCATAATATCAAGAGACACTTGCTCCCTGGAGGAAAGCTACAACAAATCTAGAACAGCATATTAAAAAGTAGAGATATCATTTTCTGACTAAGGTCTATATAGTCAAAGCTATAGTTTTTCCAGTAGTCACATATGAATGTGAGAGTTGGTCCGTAAAGAACACTGAATGTAGAAGAATTGATGCTTTCAAATTGTGGAGCTGGAGAAGACTCTTGAGGGTCCTTAGGACTGCAAGGAGATCAAACCAGTCAACTCTAAAGGAAATCAACCCTGAATATTCATTGGAAGAATTTTGCTGAAGCTGAAATTCCAAAACTTTGGCCACTTGGTGAGAAGAGTCAATTCAGTGAGAATAACCTGATGCTGGGAAAGACTGAAGACAAAAAGAGAGGGGGGTGGCAGAGGATGAGATGGTTAATTAGTATCACCAACTAAAGGGACATGAATTTGAGCAATCTCCAGGATATAGTGGAGGACAGAGGAGCCTGGCATGGTGCAGTTCATGGGGTCACAAAGAGTCAGACACGACTTAGTGACTGAACAACCACAATTGCTTATAAGACAATATATGATTTATAATTTTTTAAGAATTCTGATATACTTAATATAATCTGTATATTTCTATTTGAAGTCAATTTCAAGAAATACACAAGTTGAAACAGTAATCTTATTAAGGCATGTACATGTTTAACTTTACAAGCATTCCTTGGAGATACTGCAGTTTCCATTTTAGACCACCGTGATAAAGCTAATATGTCAATAAATCAAGTCACATGAATTTCTAGTTTTCCAGTGCATATAAAAGTTATTACAAGCTATATTCTATTAAGTGTACAAAAGCAGTATATCTAAAATAAGTGTATATACATTAAAAACACTTTATTATCTAAAAATGCTTACTATCATCTGAACCTTTAGCAAATCTTAGCAGTAACATCAGACATCACTAATCACATATAATCATGTCGTTGCTCATTTGCTAAGTCATCTCTGACTTAGTGCATCTTATCAAAACAAATAAAATAATAAAAAGTTTTAAGTATTTCAATAAATGCCACAAATGTGACAACAGAGACGTGAAATGAGGAGATGTTGTTGAAAAATTGGTGCTGACTTGCTGGACACAGGGGTGCCACAAACATTCAATCTGCAAAAAGGAACACAGAATCTGTGAAGTGCAATAAAGCAAAAAGCAATAAAACAAGGTCTGCCAATATTAGGTAACATTTTTTAAGAGGGATTTTTAAAGATAAGAGATGGGAGTTTGATCCCTGAATTGGGAAGATCCCTGAGGAAGGACATGAAAATCCATTCCAGTATTCTTGCCTGGAGAATCCTATGGACAGAGGAGCCTGGCGGGTTGCAGTCCATGGGGTCATGAAAAGTCAGACATGACTGGAGCGACTTAGCATGAAAGAACACACAAGAGTGATTGTACCAATTTACACTACAAATAGACTTGTATTGTTGAATGCTATGCCACCTCCTCAACAGCACTTTTCTTGGTGAAAAAATATTTATTGAGTATATAAAGGTAATTAAACACAGAGACATAAGACTAAGGTGGCTCTAATGTCTCCATGTTGTTATTCAGTCACCCAATTGTGTCTGACCCTTTGGGACACCATGGACTGACTGAAACACACCAGCCCTCTCTGTCCCTCACAATCTTCCAAAATTTGCCCAGGTTCATGTCTATTGCATCAGTGATGCGATCCAGCCATCTTATCCTGTGATGCCCTCTTCCCTCAATCTTTCCTATGATGCCCTTTCCCTCAGTCTTCCTTCTTTCCTCAATCTTTCCCAGCATCAAGGACTTTTCCAATGAGTTAGCTTTTCACATAAGATGACCAAAATACTGGAGTTTCAGCTTCAGCATCAGTCCTTCCAAAAAGTATTCAAAGTTGATCTCCCTTAAGATTGACTGGTCTGATCTTGCTGTCCAAGGGACTCTCAGGAGTCTTCTCCAGCAACACAGTTTGAAGGCATCAATTCTTTGGCTCTCTCTGCCTTCTTTATGGTCCAGCTCTCTCAATCATATGTGACAACTGGGAAAACCATAGCCTTGACTATATGGACCTCTGTCAGCTGAGTAATGTCTCTGCTTTTCAATACACTGTCTAGGTTTGTCATAGTTTTCCTGCCAAGAAGCAACAGTTTTCTAATTCATGGCTGCAGTCACCTTTGCAGTGATTTTAAAGCACAAGAAGAGGAAAACTGTCATTGCTTTCACATTGTCCCCTTCTATTTGCCATGAAGTGATGGGGCCATGTGCCATGATCTGTTTTGTGTTTGTTTTTTTTTTTTAATATTTAGTTTTAAGCTAGCTCTTTCACTCTCCTCTTTCACTCTCATCAAGAAGCTCTTTAGCTCCTCTTTACTTTCTGCCATTAGTTTGGTATCATCTGCATATCTGAGGTTGGTCATGTTTTTCCCACTTATCTTGGTTCCAGCTTGTAACTATTCCAGCACAGCATTTCTCATGATGTGTTCAGTGTATAGATTAAACAAACTGAGAAACAGCAGACAGTCCTTTCTCAATACTCTATACTCCTTTCTCAATTTTGAATCAATATCTCCCTACTGCAACTGAAGAGTAAAATGATAGTGTTAGTCGCTCAGTAGTGTCTGACTCTTTGTGATTCCATGGACTATAGACTGCCAGGCTCCTCCTGTCCATGGGATTTTTCCAGGTAAGAATACTGAAGTTGGTTATCATTTCCTTCTCCAGGAGATTCCCCTGAGCCATGGATTGAACTCGGGTCTCCTGCATTGTGGCAGATTCTTTACTGTCAGATCCACCAAGGACTTCTAAGCCAACCAAATCCTAACCTAGAGTCAATACACATGAATCTGAGTAAATTAAACATAAGAGCAGCCAAGCACAAGAACCAGATAGACTTTCTGACATATGACAATTAAATATATATATATATATATATATATATATATATATATATATTTGGAGGGTAATTATTTTACAATGCAGTATTAGTTTCCACTGTAGAATAAAGTGAATCAACTATATGCACACATATATCCCCATGCTCTTGAACTTTAACTCCATCCCAACCCATCTCACCTCTCTAGGTCATTAAAGAGCACTGGGCTGAGCTCTCTGTGCTATACAGCAGCTTCCCATTAGATATCTATTTTACAGATGGTAGTGTATATATGAAAATGATACTCTCCCAATTTTTCCCACCCCACCACCTCTCCCCATGTCCACACATCCTTTCTCTACATCTGCACCTCTATTCCTGCCCTGCAAATAGGTTCACCTGTATCATATTTCTAAATTCTATATATATGCATGTTAACATATGATATTTGTTTCTGTCTGGCAAATAGAGGAAAACAACAGAAAATTAGAGATACCAAGGGAACATTTCATGCAAAAATGGGATCAATAAAGGACAGAAATGGTATGGACCTAACAAAAGCAGAAGATATTAAGAAGAGGTGGCAAGAATACACAGAAGAACTATACAGAAAAATCTTCATGACCCAGATAATCATGATATTGTGATCACCAACCTAGAGCCAGACAACCTGGAACACGAGGTCAAATGGGCCTGAGGAACAAAGCTAGTGGGGGTGATGGAATTCCATTTGAGCTATTTCAGGTTTTAAAAGATGATGCTGTGAAAGTACTCCACTCAATATGCAGCAAATTTGGAAAGCTCCACTGTGGCCACAGAACTGGAAAAGGTCAGTTTTCGCTTCAATCCCAAAGAAAGGCAATGCCAAAGAATGTTCAAGCTACCACACAATTGCACTCATCTCACACACTAGTAAAGTAGTGCTCAACATTCTCTAAGCCAGGCTTCAGCAATACGTGAACCGTGAACTTCCAGCTGTTCAAGCTGGTTTTAGAAAGGGCAGAGGAACCAGATATCAAATTGTCAACATTCACTGGATCATCAAAAAAGTAAGAGAGTTCCAGAAAAACATCTATTTCTGCCTTGTTGACTATGCCAAAGCCTTTGACTGTGTGGATCACAATAAACTGTGGAAAATTCTTCAAGAGATGGGAATACCAGACCACCTGATCTGCCTCTTGAGAAATGTGTATGCAGGTCAGGAAGAAACAGTTAGAACTGGACATGGAACAACAGACTGGTTCCAAATAGGAAAAGAAGTACGTCAAGGCTGTATATTGTCACCCTGGTTATTTAATTATATGCAGAGTACATCATGAGAAACGCTGGGCTGGAAGAAACACAAGTTGGAATCAAGATTGCTGGGAGAAATATCGATCACCTCAGATACGCAGATGACACCACCCTTAGGGCAGAAAGTGAAGAGGAACTAAAAAGCCTCTTGATGAAAGTGAAAGTGGAAGTTAAAATGTTGGCTTAAAGCTCAACATTCAGAAAATGAAGATCATGGCATCTGGTCCCATCACTTCATGGGAAATAGATGGGGAAACAGTGGAAACAGTGTCAGACTTTATTTTTCTGGGCTCCAAAATCACTGCAGATGGTGACTGCAGCCATAAAATTAAAAGACACTTACTCCTTGGAAGGAAAGTTATGACCAACCTAGATAGCATATTCAAAAGCAGAGACATCACTTTGCCTTCAAAGGTTCGCCTAGTCAAGGCTATGGTTTTTGCTGTGGTCATGTATGGATGTGAGAGCTGGACTGTGAAGAAGGCTGAGCACCGAAGAATTGATGCTTTTGAACTGTGGTGTTGGAGAAGACTCTTGAGAGTCCCTTGGACTGCAAGGAGATCCAAGCAGTCCATTCTGAAGGAGATCAGCCCTGGGATTTCTTTGGAAGGAATGATGCTAAGGCTGAAACTCCAGTATTTTGGCCACCCCATGTGAAGAGCTGACTCATTGGAGAAGACTCTGATGCTGGGAGGGATTGGGGGCAGGAGGAGAAGGGGATGACAGAGGATGAGATGGCTGGATGGCATCACTGACTCAATGGATGTGAGTCTGAGTGACCTCCGGGAGTTGGTGATGGACAGGGAGGCCTGGCGTGCTGCGATTCATGGGGTCGCAAAGAGTCAGACATGACTGAGTGACTGAACTGAACTGAACTGAACTGAGGCTAGAGAGTCTTCTCTTTCATAGTGATAGGACAATTTAGATATTCTAATTTCTTGAGGATATTTTTAGGATTTAAATTTTCTCTAAGCTGTTTCATTTCACCTAAATTAGTAATGTACTGACACAAAACTATTCACAATATTTCTATCATTTTTCCTTTGATAAATATATGCTTTAAGCCTTTTACAATTGTCCAATATTTGTCTCCTGCTGTTTATCTGTTAAAGTGATTATTATATGATGTTTCTTGATGTCATTTTTCTTCCCAGGGAACCAAATTTTTATTTTGTTGATTTTTTTAATGTAGCATTTTTACTTCACTAACTTCTGCTCTTACTTCCTTTCTTCCATATGATATGCAAGTTATCTTCTTCTTTATTTCTTATCTTTTTGGGGGAACTCTAAGTTGGATACTAGCTCAATCAATTTTAACTGTTTATTCTTCCTAATGAAGACTATATGCTTATTTATAAACACTTTTGTAATGCATCCATTTATGCATGTAGTATTTTTATCTATCAATTCAAAGTTCATTTTTATTTCTATTATGACTTAAACCATAATTTATTTAGATGCATATTTTATTTAATGAAAATTCAACATATACAATCTATTTTTCTTTTTGTCTTATTTATTATATTTAACAAGTGATGTATTCAGTAAACACAGTATGTCTGCTCCCAGTCCCTTAGAGTGTGTTGTTCCTTGCTTTATGTTCTAGAATGTGATCAACTTAAATATATATATATATATATATATATATATATATATATACACTATGGTACCAAAAGTAAGGTTCGTTGCCCTGTGTATGTGTGTCTGTGAGAGAGAGACACACACACAGAGAGACTATGCATATCTATTTCAACGTATTGACACTTGTCTGCTTGATATTTGACCTAGAGAAATTACATAAAACCCTAATATGCAAATTTCTCAATGTACACTCCTTCTTTAGTCTCTATTGAAGATATTCTATTAAAGTCACGATGGTATATAGATCTGCAATTGTTTCATCCTACATTTATACTTTCTCTCTCACACATTTCTCCCACATATCTTCCCCATGCCTCTTATTTCTTACTATGACTACTTTCAGTTTGCTTTTTCTTTAGGATTTCCGTATTAAGTTTTATCCTTCCAATTTCTATTAACTGAATGTTATTTCATTCATATTTAAGATAAAAATACCTAGAGCAATACAGTAGCTTGACTTTCCTCCCTCTCAAGCAAAAACATTAGACCCATTGGAAATTGAATGACTAATGTGTTATTCATTAAAACAGCTCCACTATTCAAACACTATCCATATAATGTTACACAGTCAGTATTATTTATATATAAACACAAATTCACCATTAAAAAATCAGTATTCCTTTTTGTATTTCAGATGCAGCTACTCTGACCATATTCCTTCTTTCTGATATTTTTAGAGCTATTTTTTTTAATGACTGAAACTCTTTTGTTTGCCTGAAAAATGACTATTATACTCTGCTTTGTAAGTGATATTTTAACTGAGATTACACTTCTTGGATGACAGTTATTTTTCTTAGCATTTTGTATATCTTGTTCCATTGTCATCTATACCTGCCATTGATAGTTCTATTGTCAGTTTCTGATTCCTTGGTGAAAATATTTTTCTCACTCTTTTTTATATTTTAAAATATTTCCCTAATTTTTAGTGTTTTCCATTTTGTTGAATGTGTTTAGATGTATATATCTTACTCACCTTCTTATGATTTTTGATGAGCCAAAAAAAAAAAAAAATCACTGTTCTTAGCAATAAGAAACTTATAATCTAGAAGTGAAGGAAGATTTCCAAAAAGCATTTCTACATATATATATATATATACACACACACATATATGATTAGCTTATATATTATTTGACTTTTGTTTTTTAGATGCAATTTAAAGTTTATGTTTAAATTTCAGAATAAATTTTAAATATTGTGATGAATTCTATGAAGACAAATAAATAAATTCTGTAGGACAGAGAAATATAAGAAACTATTTTATACAGATGCATTAGGGAGGATTTCTGGCATTTTTCCTATGGAAATTTGAAACTGGATATGAGATGTCTCAGTTCGGTTCAGTTCAGTCACTCAGTCATGCCTGACTCTTTGTGATCCCACAGACTGCAACACTCCAGGTTTCCCTGTCCATCGCCAACTTCCAGAGCTTGCTCAAACTCATGTCCATCGAATTGGTGAAGCCATCCAACAATCTCATCCTGTCTTCCCCTTCTCCTCCTGCCTTCAATCTTTCCCAGCATCACTGACTCTTTTCCAATGAGTCAGTTCTTCTCATCAGGTGGCCAAAGTATTGGAGCTTCAGCTTCAGCATCAGTCCTTCCAATGTATATTCAGGACTGATTTCCTTTAGGATGGACTGGTTGGATCTCCTTGCTGTCCAAGGGACTCTCAATAGTCTTCTCCAACACCACAGTTCAAAAGCAGCAATTCCTCAGCACTCAGCTTTCTTTACAGCCCAGCTCTCACATCCATACATGATTACTGGGAAAACCACAGCTTTGACTAGACTGATGTAGATGTGTCAATACATCTCAATACAGTTGATAAGATTAAAACTCCAAGATCTGAAGGTGAGTGTGTTCTATCTTGTATTTAATCAGCAGATGAAGTATATAAAGAAGAGGTAACTGGTCATGTTTCTTAACTAGTGTGATCTCTGAATCACAGAGATTGTTTGTAAAGGTCCTTATGTTCTAAGAATACTCTGTCTGACAACCTTATCACCAATGATGGAGTAAAAAGAAACCAGACAGGAGGAAAATAAGAAGGCTCTTTGAAGGCACGATGGAGCATGGACTAGCAAACTGTCAGAGGGAATGAATTAAATAGATGGATTTAAGATGTCTTTAAGTGGTAAAGTAATCACAATGAAATTGATTGGCTGCAAAGTGAGAGAAAACAAGAGTTATAGATGATGCCCTGGTTCCTGGCATGAGTATCTGTGATGACACTTACTAAGGAGGGTGAGGTGGTTGGAATGAAGGGCCAGAGAGCATGAAATGATGTCTAGAGACTGTGTACAGGGTTGTGTGGTGGGGTGGTGATTGTTGGGAATGGTAAATCCATTTTGAAAATGTTGAAGTTAAAGTATTTGTGGATATCTAAATACTGATCTCTGGAAAGCAATTCACTTCACTAGTCTAAAGCTCAGAAGTGAGATTGGGATGTAAATACAGATTTTGAATTTATCTGTATAAAGTATAAATCTAATTGTAGCCATGGGAATGGATTAGAGCTCCCAAAAACTTTTATAAAGTAAAAACAATCTCTATGAAAGAAGCAAGAATTCATGGGACTGCAGAGCCAAAAGAGATTTAAAGGGTCTGGCAAGAAATAAATTAAGAGAGCATTATATCATCAAAGAAAAGGAAAGAGAGATTTTTCAACAAGACAGGAATTATTCAGAGGGAGGATAGAAGGCACATAAATAAGACTGAGAGTTTCTTCTTGACCTGCTTCTCAGGGAAGGTTCTTTTGATCTAAGTAGAAATTATTTGGGTGGATAATAGAAAGAAATGTGTGGGTTTTCTAAATAAAGACAAAAGCTGTATATTATGTAACAAATTTTCAAATCTGTTCACCACTCTACAAATATGTGCTTGTCAAAGTGAGGTCTCTGGATTAGCAGCATCAGCAGTATCAATAAACTTATTAGAAATACAAAATTTGAGGCCTCACTCTAGAGAAAATGAATCATAAAGTCTAGGGTGGGGTCATCAAGCTGTAGTCTAGCAAAGACTTAAGGTGATTCTGATGCCCACTCAAGTTTGAGAGCTACTAGTCCAAGATAAAGGAATAGTATATGCCCATTCCCTCAAACTAATATATTATATAATGCTAAGCATTACACTTTTTCTTATCCTCCACATCTAATAAATCATTGAAATCGTCTTCATTTTAAATATCACTAAATCTTATTTCATATTTTATAACATATATATAATGTTAACTTGTAGATATCTAAATTAATATGAAAATATATAATTATATATTGTTTTATATATTAATATTTTTAAAGTATTTTAGATGGTTATATGTTATACATTATAAAAACAGCACAGCATCAATGCCATTGAACACTTTTATGTGCTCATCCCTTATCATATTCTCCTGTACCTGAGTAATAATTTTTCTAGATATTATATTTACCCTTCCTTCCATCATCTTTAAATTATACATCTATATATATGTACCGGTTTATAATATATAGATGTATAGATGAAAACATGAATAGAGGAGTAAAATATACTGGTCACTAGTGGTAAAGAACCCACTGCCAATGCAGGAGACACAGGAGATTCTGGTTTGATCCCTGGGTCAGGAAGATCCCCCAGAGAAGGAAATTGCTGCCCACTTCAGTATTCTTGCCTGGAGAAGTCCATGAACAGAGGAGCCTGGTAGGCTACAGTCCATGGGGTCACAAAGAGTTGGACCCAACTGAGGGACTAACACTATGAACATTTAGTCTGTAA
This sequence comes from Tragelaphus eurycerus, assembly GCA_935064755.1. Taxonomy (NCBI): domain Eukaryota; kingdom Metazoa; phylum Chordata; class Mammalia; order Artiodactyla; family Bovidae; genus Tragelaphus; species Tragelaphus eurycerus. Next base: position 369,412 of record CAKXYN010000039.1, read on the forward strand.
GTAACATAGAAGAAGCATTCAGTAATCTATAATCTTCAGGGCAACTAAATCAAACATTAAAACATGGATGTGAATTCAGTTTTTGCTACTTAATCATTAGTTAACTTGGAGAAATTCTGTAACCATTTGAATCTGTGTCCTCAAATGTAAAATGATTACAGTATTATCTATTTTGGAGTTCTATGTAGATAACTGAGTTAACACAAACAGCACTTGGATAACTACCTAACACAAAGAACACAGATGACATATGGGTTCAATAAATCATCTTACATGAGTGATGCATACAGGGAGGTGGAACTGTCTGGTCTTAGAATATTTGCTCTTGCTGGCTGTGCTCATGGAAGAGTATTTGTTGCCTGAGTGCTTAAAATACATTTGTTTAAAGAAAGAATTTTCACCACTCTGCTATTCTGCTTCTTCAGACAAAATATTTTGTCTCTGAAACCCTCTTGTCTTGTCTTTCCCATTAATCTCTAATGACACATAACATTGTTTGGCATTGAATAAAATATATTTATCTTCCTACCAGAGAGGCTAAGCATCTTGTCAATGTTTTTTGCTACTGTAGAAATGTGTTTTTTTTTTTTTAATATCCTTCTCAGTTTTTATAGTAAATTTTTAAAGTAAATTATATTATACAGAAATGTGCACAGATGTTAAGTGAGCCAATTGATTTCTCACAAAGTATAAATTGTGTAATTACCACCCAGATCAAGAAATCAAATATTGCCATTCCTCCACAAAAGTATTGCAGTCTCTCCACTTCCCAGGAATATCTTCCCTTTTTCTCAAAAATTCTTTCAAATTTATATACTATGTATTTCATATGCTAATATTTTGAGATTAATTCTTGGAGTGGAATATAGAAAAATTAAATCCCTCTATAGAATACTGCGGAGAAGGCAATGGCACCCCACTCCAGTACTCTTACCTGGAAAATCCCACGGACGGAGGAGCCTGATAGGCTGCAGTCCATGGGGTCACTAAGAGTTGGACATGACTGAGTGACTTCACTTTCTCTTTTCACTTTCATGCACTGGAGAAGGAAATGGCAACCCACTCCAGTGTTCTTGCCTGGAGAATCCCAGGGACGGGGAGGCCTGGTGGGCTGCCATCTATGGGGTCACACAGAGTTGGACACGACTGAAGTGACTTAGCATAGCATAGCATAGAATAGAATACTGCAACCCAATATCATAATATAATTTATAAATTTTGAAGCAGCATTCAATTAATATTGGCTCTAAATCTAAAGCTGCTGTGAACATTATTTAACAGATCTTTGGGGACTACGTTTAAGAACACATTTTGTGAAGTATAAGCTTGCAAGTGAAAGTTGCATCATTGAGTTTACTTTTGTTGAATTCATTAGATATTGCCAACAATTTTTTCAAAATGATTTCACAAATTTGTATTTGTCTGTGCATTCATTTTGCCCTTATCATCAAATGGTAATTTGGTTCTCAGCATTTTGAATGTATTATTCATTTACCATCTTTTGTTGTCATTGAGAAATTTACTGTCAATCTAACTTAGTAGGCATTTTTTTTCCCCTACTTTTATAAGTGCTATGTTTCTTTTGCTGTTCTACTAAAATATTTTTGGGAGTTTTGCAGAATTCTGACACCTGAGTGTACATATATTGCATTAGTTCTAGTAAATCCTCAGATAGCCTCTCTAACCTACAATTCTTTCAATACAGAATTCCTATTATATAGAGTATTAGCTTATTCATTTTCCAATGTCTCTTAACCCTTCTCTCTTTCTACATTTATTTTTCTTTGATGCTTGCAATCCTAGTGGTTTTTCAGCTTTAATTTCTTATTCACTCATTCTCTCTCCTGCTATGTCTATTTTGTGCTTAAACTATTTATTGAAGTTTTAGTATCAATGACTGTATTGTTTTGTCATTTCTTTAAGATTTTAAATTTATTTTTACATCTTCCTGGCTATTTGATAGATATTTATTCTAAACTCCAATTCCATCTTATTTTTATCATATTAAATATATTTTATGCTGTCTTTACCTATTACATGTATCTGACATTTTGGCATGGGTAATGTCAACCTCTTGCTAACTCTGGTTAATGTTTTATATGCTAAGAGTCTATGTTCCTTGGGGTTTTTTCTTTGGAAATAAAATGAGCTGTATATTCTATCCTTCCAGAAATGTTTTTACATTCCTTTTTTTTTTTTATTTAGGTATCCTGGGATATTTGCAAGAGAAACAGATTTAAGTTATTATCTCATTTAATGACCTCCATTATAACTGAAACCCCAAATCAAGTAAGAATATTTATAGAAGACTGGCAAATACATTTTTATCCCCTTAGCATTAAGATCAAGGCCAAGAAGAAAAGGTTTCCTTCCCACCTCCCCATACTAACAAGTAGATTTTTTTTAGTTCAGCCCTTCATGACACATGTTCTGGATGCATGTGAAGGTCTCAATTATGGCTACCTCCTCAAATTTGCCCAAGGCTTTTCTCCTGAATGTGGGAACCCTTAATTCTCAAGTCCCTTAGTTACAGTGGCTGGCAAGGTTCCATAAGGCAGGCAAAAATCTTAGCGTTTACTAACAGTTCTAACTTTTAGTTTTTCTCTCTCTTTGCAGCCTTAGAGATTTGCCTTACTAATTTTTTTTTTTTTTTTGAGCTTAACTATGTAGTTTTTCTAAATTGCATTTTATGTAAATTTTAGTTATTTTGTAATAGATTTTCTGGCTATCTAGTCCATAGCATTTCCAGAAAAAGAATACTCTTAGTAGTCTTAAAGCTCTTTACGAATCAAATTGTTTCTGATTTTCCTTGCTTTCCTGGGGTCAAATTTCCAAGTAAATAGTATCCAATATCAATCAGTTCTTGGGGGAAGGAATGAATAAAGTAACTTGATTTATTTAGGAAGCCATAAATAGGTCAGTAATGTTAGATAATAAGATAAAGGCTGAGATTATGAGAAGCTAAATATCAAAAGGTAGGTAACAATCAGATGAAAATAAGTCTTTCAGGTACATGTAAAGAATGTGATTTTAATTAAGGAGGAGTAACTCTGAAGAGTTTAAGATTAACTGATATGGCAAAGCTCATGGGAGTAGGCTGTACTATTCAGAGCTTTGCAGAAAAACAGAACCAATAGTATATTTTATATATAAAAACACATCGTATTTATATATGCATATATATGTGTGCATATTATTTATACATTTATGCTATATATTTATATATATATTTATATAATATATGGAATATTCATCAGATCAGATCAGATCAGTCACTCAGTCGTGTCCAACTCTTTGTGACCCCATGAATCGCAGCACGCCAGGCCTCCCTGTCCATCACCAACTCCTGGAGTTCACTGAGACTAACGTCCATCGAGTCAGTGATGCCATCCAGCCATCTCATCCTCTGTCGTCCCCTTCTCCTCCTGCCCCCAATCCCTCCCAGCATCAGAGTCTTCTCCAATGAGTCAACTCTTCGCATGAGGTGGCCAAAGTACTGGAGTTTCAGCTTTAGCATCATTCCTTCCAAAGAAATCCCAAAGCTGATCTCCTTCACAATGGACTGGTTGGATCTCCTTGCAGTCCAAGGGACTCTCAAGAGTCTTCTCCAACACCACACTTCAAAAGCATCAATTCTTCGGCACTCAGCCTTCTTCACAGTCCAGCTCTCACATCCATACATGACCACAGGAAAAACCATAGCCTTGACTAGATGAACCTTTGTTGGCAAAGTGATGTCTCTGCTTTTGAATATGCTATCTAGGTTGGTCATAACTTTCTTTCCAAGGAGTAAGTGGTCTTTTAATTTCATAGTATTATTTTTTAAAAAGACAAATATTTAAATGAGATATATATATATTTATACATATACACATATATACACACATACAAAAGCAACAATAGAGAGATTCTAAGGAACTGGCTCACATGACTGTGGGGATGGGTAAGTCTGAAATTTGTAGGAAGGGCTAGCGGACTGGAAATTCAGGCAAGAGTTGATGTTGTAGTCTTTGGTGTGAATATTATCTGCAAGGCAGGTCAGCAGGTGGAAAATTTAGGCAGTGTATCTATGTTTCAGCCTTGAGGAAGAATTGATTTTTCTCCAGAAACCTCAATCTTTGCTCTTAAGGCCTTTCTTTAGCTGATTGGATGAGACCCGCCCATATTATAGAGAATATGTGCTTTACTCAGAGTCAACTGATTATAAATGTTAATTGCATCAGAAAAGCATCTGCAGAGTAACATCTAGACAACTATTTGAGCAAACAACTGGCCATCGTAGCTAACCAATTTGACACATAAGTTAACCATCACAAGCGCTAGGCTTGATGGCAAGCCAAGCACATATAATCAGATGATAATTTTAACAACTTGGTAGAAAGTGAAAAACAACTGGTGTTTAAAACCATTTCTTTTGGAGCACAAATAAGTACTAAATGACTTCTTAATATTCCACTAGTCACTATAACCTGGTCACATTCATTGTACAAAATGAAAACCAACAGCTAAGCTTGCTTGCTGGGCTTCGCTGGTGGCTCATTGGTAATGAATCTTCTTGCAATGCAGGAGACGAGGATTCGATCTCTGGGTTGGGAAGATCCCCAGAGAAGGAAATGGCAATCCACTCCATTATTCTTGCCTGGAAAATTCCATTGACAGAAGGAGTCTGACGGACTAGAGTCCACGGAGTCACAAAAGGTTGGACAAGACTTAGCAACTATACAACAACAAAGCTTGCTCTATGAGACTGATTCACCATAAATGGGTAGATAATATTTCACAATATTTTGGGGCTCTAACTGAATATGTAAATTTACATATAATTACATAAATATATAAAATATGTAAAATATTTCTATTAAAACATAATATAGTATACATTAAAACATAATATTGCAGTACAATTTGGGTTCTACATTTTTCCCCCAATTTTTTTTTTCCTTGCTGTATTTTGGTTCTTTTACCCATGGGGATGAAAGAAAGATTTAAAATGGTGTTTCTCAGTAGAAGATTATCAAGTTTGAATACTTAAAATGACATTCATGCAGTAGGAAAAGTAATACACGGCTGGCTTCAAGTCTTTGAAATTCTGCTGGGATTTAGGAGTCTGCATAACACCACATGCTATCATGTGTCATTTTCACTGCTCAGAGACCAGAAAGAATGTTCCTTGCCTCTCAGTTATCATTAATCTAGTATTCTTTTTGCATAAAGACTTAAACAAAAGTCCTCCAAGGAAAAATAATCTGTCAGGACGTTTTTCCTTTCCCCTCTTAAAATGCTGAATACAAAACATGAATTCTTAGATTGAATCTGAGGAGTTAACAAGCACGGGAGCAATTTAAGAAAAACAAATGTCTCTTTTTTACAAGGAGTGGCTAGCATACAGAAAGGAATGCCAACTCAGCATTATATTTAAGTTATCATATACAAAATGAGATGTTGATTCAAGTTGCAATTGAATACTTTCTTGAAGAAAGAATATTGCCATTTTTTTTAGCATTTGGATAAGGCGATAGGAAATAAAGTCAAACTTAACTTCAAGTATCCATAACTTCAAGGATCCCCATGCAAAATCATAGAAAAGTGAGAATCAATAGTTATACTCCTGTTTAATTCAATAAGCCCTTCTCTGTTACATTAGGGCTTATTGATGCTGTAAGGTAAGATGTCTATATTTTCACATGATATAAAAGAAAGAAAAAAGGTAAAGATTACTAAGTTGCAAACATTTCGAATATATAGTAGAATAATTTAATATTCTTTTGGACTTGTTGCTGTTGTTGTTATTGTTGTGGGACAGAACAAGTTGTGTCCTAATATTTGTGACCCTGTGGATGTTTGCCAGGCTCCTCTGTCCATCGGATATCCCAGGCAAGAATACCAGAGTGGGTAGCCATTTCCTTCTCCAGCAGATCTTCCTGACCCAGGGATTCACATTGGCAGGTGGATTATTTACTGCTGGGCCACCAGGGAATGCCTTCCTTGAGAGTATGACAATATAATAATAAAAGAGCTAACTGGTTTAAAGTATATCTGTACATCTATAAACAAAGATTATATATTCATCTACTGCTTCACTAAAGAACTTCATGCTTTTCTTCCAGGGAATGAGGGATGCCGAATAGAAGAAGCTAGCTGCTGCTTCTCAGGAATACTATCAAAACTTGAAAAATAGTATCCACTCTGTCTAAAGAGTGAAAGAAAGCTTAAAAAAAAAGAGCTAGAGTGAGAATGAGAAGACAGAGGTAGAGAAGAGTGAGAAAAAAAAGAAAGGAAGGAAGGAAAGGAGGCTGGAGAGAGAGAGAGAGGAAGAAAGCGGGAAAAGGAAGAGAAAAAAAGAAAGAGAGAAAGAAAGAAAAGAAAGAAGGAAAGAAAGAGGCAAAGAAACTCTGGGCAACTATTCTCTCAGCTCTAGAATGATTTCACTTAACAGTTTGCATATTTCCCATTGAAGGTTTCCTATCTGGCAAGGAATGTACCTGTCTTTTTCTTCTTTTTAAATCAAACTGGCTCCTCATTTATTTTGCTTGCTTTCTTTTGGGTTTTTTGGACTTTTTTTTTTTTAAATAAGAAGCTCTTTGCCCTGTTCACATTTGAATATTCAAGTATTTTCCACTGAGCTTTTGATAGCTTTGTTTCTCTTAAGATAAATCTAAAGCTAAACAGAAATTCAAATTTCACTTAACTAGTATTGATCAGTCTATTTTGTGTTTTGGGTATGTGATTTCTGTATAGTGTTTAGAACATTAGTGTCAAGGTTAGAATTTTTTTAAATACATAGCAGATGAAATGTATTGATGATAAAATATGATGGTTTTAAAAGTTGTCACAAGGAACATGAAGCTACTGGGAACTTACAATAATGAAGCCTCTTTGCCATCTTAGTCAGGCAGGTGGCTCTATAAAATCTTTCTGCATGAATTCAAAATTATTGAAGGTTTGTGTTGTTTTGGTCTTGCCGATATTTGTGGAGATTCCAGCTAGAATTCTTTCAAAATGTCTGTATTACAATACTTTTCCAGCTTGATCTCTAATTTATCATTGACTAGGAACTCCAAGAGGAAAAACCGATTAATCTTCCATAGAAAGAAAAGACAAAGCTTGTTCTTGTTTTTACAGATTCTGTAAAAAAGGCTTTAGGGAAGACAACAGAATGGGAATAGTGAAGATAATGTTACAGAATAGAAAATGAAGTGTTCCTTTGGAAATCATTTGATGAAAGGATTAAGAAAGGAATTGTTGAAGTTCAGAGATCTCTCTTCTCTATAAAAATCAAAGACAAGAAATGATGTAAATTTTAAATTTTACTATTTGATGATCTGTCAAAAATTAAGAATTCCTATGAAGGCTACCGGGAGCTCTGGATATACAGCATTGTATTTATTCCTTCCCTAATTGATAGCTGACCAACTACAACTGGGGCAGACCTCCTTGGCACCCCACTCCAGTACTCTTGCCTGGAAAATCCCATGGACGGAGGAGCCTGGTAGGCTGCAGTCCATGGCGTCGCTAAGAGTCAGACACGACTGAGTGACTTCACTTTCACTTTTCACTTTCATGCATTGGAGAAGGAAATGGAAACCCACTCCAATGTTCTTGCCTGGAGAATCCCAGGGACGGGGGAGCCTGGTGGGCCACCATCTAGGGGATCGCACAAAGTTGGACACAACTGTTGCTGACTTAGCAGCAGCAGCAGCGGCAGCAGGAGCTCAAATTCACTGCATTATGTGACAAGCTCTAAGAAGAATCAGCTACCCCCAAGGCTTGTTTACTATAGCTTGAACTTTGCTCTGATGTTTCCTGGTTTTGATAAGCATCCAAGGGGAACTCAGCTATGGTATCTTTTTATCTTATTCTTCCCATTATTGTATAATTTCCTGTATTATAACTTATTATATGTGGTTCTTAGCTCACTTAATGGATTGTTCTTCATGGGCAAGGAAAAAACCTACAATATTCCTCAGTCCCTTCCCTGAATATATGCTTAATTAATATTTTAACAATTGTATAAATGTGATAAAGGCCTTTCTTGAGAAAGGCCTTATGTCATAGGGAGTTTCAAAGAAAAAGTAGAGGATTGTATTTTAAAAGTCTGAGTGCTGCTGCTGCTGCTAAGTCGCTTCAGTCGTGTCCGACTCTGTGCTACCCCATAGACAGAAGCTCACCAGGCTCCCCCATCCCTGGGATTCTCCAGGCAAGAACATTGGAGTGGGTTGCCATTTCCTTCTCCAATGCATAAAAGTGAAAAGAGAAAGTGAAGTCGCTCAGTCATGTCCAACTCTTAGCGACCCCATGGACTGGAGCCTACCAGGATCCGCCATCCATGGGATTTTCCAGGCAAAAGTACTGGGGTGGGGTGCCATTGCCTTCCCTGAAAAATCTGAATAAAAGAGTGTTAAGAAGGTAAAGGAAAGGAAAGTCACTCAGTCGTGTCCGACTCTTCGTGACCCCATGGACTGCAGCCCACCAGGCTCCTCCATCCATGGGATTTTCCAGGCAAGAGTACTAGAGTGGGGTGCCATTGAAACTGCTAGCTAAATACACTGAGGGAAAGAAAAAAGAAAGAAGAACAATGAAAACATCATGACCTTGATAGGAGAAGAGCAGGCCTCTAAAATTCTAATCAATGGACAGAAGCATGATAGGACTTTTCAGTTCTTCTTCCTCATCTGCATAATAAGGGATGCATGAACCTTTCTTACAGCATGTAAATAGAAGTGGCATGTGAGGAGCTGGGCTTCAGCAGTCAACACAGATCACAACAGTAAAATCTATGCTCAGAGCAGAACACAGAATATAACTTACCCAGGTTCTATTTGTCCCACCTCAGGCTTTCAGACCACTCTTGTTGCTCTGGTATTTTCCCAAAAGTCTGAATATTTCCAGGGGTATTCAGAGGACAGCTGGAAGACTGCTGAGCTATGACTGATGTTGGGAAGTCAGGACCTACTAGTATCCTCTATGAAGAATTTCCTGGAAAGATGTGATAATAGATGAAGTACTGCCTGCTTATCCTCATAACTATGCTCAGCATAGACTAAACACTGAATCAACAGTTCAGAGAAAAGTCACTAACAAAGGTAGAGTTCTCATTTAAGAGAGAAGGAAAAACTTGAATAAAACAGATAAATTCTTCTTTTCCCCCTAGTATATGGTTAAAATTAGGATGTTGGCTTCCTACAGGTCCTTATTTTATTCATTTATATAACTGAGCATTTTGTTTTGGGGTGTAGAAAGGCTACTTGAAAAACCAAGAAACCTGGATCTTTAAAAAGCGTTAAATTGAATCAGTTTGGAAAACTGTTAAATCCTAATGTGATGCCCAAATCAACTTAAATGACTTCAGGGGAGTAGTTAAAGATCTTTTATATATTTGTGCTCTGCATAAAATAAACCAGGCACATCAAATGGAAGAATGTGTGTGGGTTTCTCTATTCTTGGTTCTATTCATATCCTAGAATGATAACATGTTCACATGTCCAAAAAAACCCCTCTCTTTTATAAGCCATTTTCAATTCTGATAACTTTGACTGAATGAGGTTTGGGCAATGAGCTATTCTATCTTTAGAAGAGCAATCTTTTCTTCATCATATGTGGCTTTTAATGTACCCTCTATGCTATTTTCTGAATGTTGATAGTTTGCCCATGACAAGAAAAATCTGTCTAGCCCACTATCAAAAATATCAAAAATCTTTCTCAAACTGAGGGTTAGCAGACAGAGCCATTTGTCAACAGCATGTATTCCGTTCAGGTAATTTGCATCTTGTCTTTTTCTTATTTTTAGTACCTCTTTTATCAAGCTTCTTAAATCCATGCCTAGCATGTCAAATGCACTTTAAAAACATCTCTCTACCACTGGCTATGGAGCACAGCACAGGATTAGGAGAGGACAGAAAGAGTTAATTCTTGCAGTATTCACACTGGAATAAAGTTAATAGGCTGCCAATAACATGGGTTATAGTTGCAAAAGCTAAAGTTATAAGTAATCCTAAAGGGAAAGAGGAAAATTGTTCCTGACAAGCTGAAATTACTTTATAAAACCTCCTATGTGTTGAGAAGCCCTAGGTTGGTCAGGGCATAAAGCTTATTTCAATGTTTAACTCAGCCTGTTTATAAAGAAAATATCTTGCCCAATATCCGTTTTCCTAAAGCATGCCCTTTAACCTGCTATTTTTTGCTTCTTTTTATTGTTGGCATGGAAACTGAGAAGCCCTCCACTAGACTGATCAATGCATGGTTACATCAACATAACATTTTCAGTCAAGTTCCCAGGAGCCTCCCTCCTGAATCTGTCATTTTGATTCAGATAACTAAATCAGGCTAAGCACGGCAATGATAACGGATGACTTGCCTCATTAGCTGGCTCCTGCTGCTTTATGCTGCCAGGAAACTCCAGAGTGACTGCCTAGGATCTTGGGAGAGATAACTGTTTTCTGAAATTATTTTGGTTTATTTTTCTTGTAATTCTCATCTTGCCTTTTGACAGTAATTTTATAGGATGACATATGTACCAAATCCACACTCCTGGATCTTCTATCTCTAAATATGTCATGTGATTATCTTTATGAAGACTGACCCCAACAGGCTCAATGTAGGGGACTATTTTAAAATGTCCTTCCATTTGTCTCCTTCAAATGTTACATATCTGATAGCATTTTAATTAATAGCATGAGCAATACTAGGATGATCTGTCTTCCTCCATGAAAGGAGATTCTGCTAAAAATGCAGAATCCAGATCCAAAATAATGTTTCAGTTGGGCCTTAGAACTCACTGAACTTGAATATATATGAGTGGAAGTTTGTTTTTATTTTTAAAAAAGAACTAATTATTTGTAGAAATTTTGTTGTGGAAGGGAAACTAAGTATGCAAGAAACAAAAGATTTCATTTAGTTATCATACTCTGAATTTAAGAGACTCATCTTAGTGACTCATGAAATTAGATGTAACAGTGCATTTAGCTAAAAGCTGCCTGTAGAAAAAAAGGACGGAAACACAAAGTCAGAAGCAAAAGAAGCTGTGATTAGACCAAGAGAAATGATCCAAGGAGAGAGAATATGGACAAATTAAGAAGGGCTGTTCCAAATCAAACATTATTTTGGCAATATTCTTACTTTTCAATATCAATCTATGACCCCAAAGTTAATCTTTAAACCTATGATAGCAACATTTAATTTTCTAAGTATTCTGTGGCATCTTTCTTTTGATCTCAGCTGACTAACATTCTCTTCAATAAATTACTCAAACAATAACTGATTTTAATTTTAAGTACCTGTACACTCACTAATGACCTATTTACCAAATAGTAGGAAGCACTGAACATTTTTTATGACTCTACAATCCCATTTTAATTGATAAAAATTCCCAATGGGGTTATAAGGATACATCTTTTTAAGTATCTTGATCAAAGTTGTATTTTGGTATCCATCTAAATACAAGGAACAAGATATTTGAATAATAAATAGTTTGTCCCTTATGTCCTAAAAAGTGAATTTGGTGAACCTATATCCACATATGGAGAAGGCAATGGCACCCCACTCCAGTACTCTTGCTTGGAAAATCCCATGGATGGAGGAGCCTGATAGGCTGCAGTCCATGAGGTCGCTAAGAGTCAGACACGACTGAGCGACTTCACTTTCACTTTTCACTTTCATGCATTGGAGAAGGAAATGGCAACCCACTCCAGAGTTCTTGCCTGGAGAATCACAGGGACGGAGGAGCCTGGTCGGCTGCCCTCTATGGGGTCGCACAGAGTCGGACACAACTGAAGTGACTTAGCATCAGATCAGATCAGATCAGTCGCTCAGTCGTGTCCGACTCTTTGCGACCCCATGAACCGCAGCACGCCAGGCCTCCCTGTCCATCACCAGCTCCCGGAGGTCACTCAGACTCACACCCATCAAGTCAGTGATGCCATCCAGCCATCTCATCCTCTGTCGTCCCCTTCTCCTCCTGCCCTCAATCCCTCCCAGCATCAGAGTCTTCTCCAATGAGTCAACTCTTCGCATGAGGTGGCCAAAATACTGGAGTTTCAGCTTTAGCATCATTCCCTCCAAAGAAATTCCAGGATTGATCTCCTTCAGAATGGACTGGTTGGATCTTCTTGCAGTCCAAGGGACTCTCAAGAGTCTTCTCCAACACCACAGCTCAAGAGCATCAATTCTTCGGCGCTCAGCCTTCTTCACAGTCCAGCTCTCACATCCATACATGACCACAGGAAAGACCATAGCCTTGACTAGGCGAACCTTCGTTGGCAAAGTAATGTCTCTGCTTTTGAATATGCTATCTAGGTTGGTCATAACTTTCCTTCCAAGGAGCAAGCGTCTTTTAGTTTCATGGCTACAGTCACCATCTGCAGTGATTTTGGAGCCCAGAAAAATAAATTCTGACACTGTTTCCACTGTTTCCCCATCTATTTCCCATGTAGTGATGGGACCAGATGCCATGATCTTCGTTTTCTGAAGGTTGAGCTTTAAGCCAACCTTTTCACTCTCCACTTTCACTTTCATCAAGAGGCTTTTTAGCCCCTCTTCACTTTCTGCCCATAAGAATGGTGTCATCTGCATATCTTGACTGAGCAACTGAGCACACACATGCACACATATCCCCATGAATGGAGTATTACAAGTGCACACATCTCACACACTATAAAAGTAATGCACAAAATTCTCCAAGCTAGGTTTCAAAAGTAAATGAACCGAGAACATATGTTAAAGCTGAATTTAGAAAGGTCAGAGGATCCAGAGATCAAATTGCTAACATCTGCTGGATCATAAAAAAAGCAAGAGAATTCCAGAAAAACATCCCCTTCTGTTTCATTGACTATGACAAAGCCTTTGACTGTATGGATCACAACAAACTGTGGAAAATTCTTAAAGAGATGGGAATACCAGACCTTACTTGCCTCCTGAGAAATCTGTATGCAGGTCAAGAAGCAACAGTTAGAATTGGACATGAACAATGGACTGGTTCCAAATCAGGAAAGGAGTATGTTAAGGCTGTATATTGTCACCTGTTTATTTAACTTATATGCTGAGTACATAATGAGAAATGCTGGGCTGGATGAAGCACAAGATGAAATCAAGATTGCCAGGAGAAATATCAATAACCTCAGATATGCAGATAACACCAACCTTATGGTAGAAAGCGAAGAGTAACTAAAGAGCCTCTTGATGAAAGTTAAAGAGGAGAGTGAAAAGGCTGGCTTAAAACTCAGCATTCAAAAAATGAAGATCATGGCATGCAGTCCCATCATTTCATGGCAAATAGACAGGGATACAATGGAAACAGTGAGAGATTTTATTGTATCGTAAAATTATTGCAGATGGTGACTGCAGCTGTGAGATTAAAAGACACTTGCTTCTTGGAAGAAAAGCTATGGCCAACCTAGGCAACATGTTATAAAGCAGAGACATTACTTTGCTGGCAAAGGTCTGTCTAGTCAAAGCTATGGTTTTTCCAGTATTCATGCATGGATGTGAGAGCTGGATCATAAAGAAAGCTGAGCACCAATAAATGCTTTTGAACTGTGGTGTTGGAGAAGACTCTTGAGAGTCCCTTGGACTGCAAGGAGATCAAGCCAATCAATCCTAAAGGAAGTCAATCCTGAATATTCATTGGAAGGACTGATGCTGAAGCTGAAGCTCCAATACTTTGGCCACCTGATGTGAAGAACTAACTCCTTAGAAAAGATCCTGATGCTGGGGAAGATTGAAGGCAGAAGGAGAAGAAGACAGAGGATGAGATGTTTGGATGGCATCACCAACTTGATTTACAAGAGTTTGAGCAAGTTTGGGGAATTGGTGATGGATAGGAAAGCCTGGCATGCTTCAAGTCCATGGGGTTGCAAAGAGTCACACACGACTGAGTGACTGAATTGACTGATGGAGTAGTAAGACTGTCTAAAAGCATTTCATTTTTAAACATTTAATATTAACACCAGTCCAGTAGCTCTGCCAAAAACTCACAATCCATCAATACATTCTGCTGCCTTTATTTTACAGATTAAGAGTTTTTGGTCCATTAGCAAAATCTCCCCCCAACCAATATCTACAAATTTCTATCACAGCAAAAGCCATATCCTTTATGGAACCAAAATTTTTTTTCTCTTTTCTTGAACCTGAATGGTTGAACTTTACAGGAAAAACTTATATGAAATAGGTGAATGTTTCACTCTAGATATATGACATCAAAACCCAAAGAGATATTAAATAATACAAGCTCTAAAATATTTCCCTGAGAGCTTGTTTTCAATCTCTGAAGAAGCAATTTTATCAATTTCTTGTCATCTGTGGTTAAACTTATATATCCTCTGGTCTCCACTGATAAGACCTATACACCAGCTTTTACCTGATGACACTGTTTTGTACTTTATGGAGAAAATAGCAACCACTGACTAAGGACTCTTAGAATTTCTCCCCCAAGAAAGTTTTTGGTCCTTTGGATGTGTGCTCATCCACACATGTACCTGGTATTTTTAGGAATTAAACATGTCTCATGTTTTATATTAACAGACTTTTTTCTTCTTTCACTGTTCATGTTCTTTTATACACTTTCAACTTGGTCCTTTCTGTGTATCATCATTCTAAAATTATGTACCTAATCAAATATTTCTCATTATCCTCTCCCAGCCACTCTCTTCTGGAGAAGGAAATGGCAACCCACTCCAGTGTTCTTGCCTGGAGAATCCCAGGGACGGGGAAGCCTGGTGGGCTGCTGTCTATGGGGTCACACAGAGTCGGACTTAGCATAGCCACTCTCTTCACATGAAAATGGCTTGGAAATGTGGATTATACTGCTATCTCAACTTCCTTCCCTCTAATTATCTTTCCATATTTTTAATCATCTGACTCATATCTTCACAAGGACACTGAACACTCTGATCCCAATCATCAAAGGATCTCAAATTGTTAAATCAAATGGCCGCTTTTCAATTTACACCATATTCAGAGTCTTAGGAGCATGCTTCCCAGGTAACATTCATCTCCTTCTCAACATAATCTCTCTGCATGTAGTGGATATAAATTTCCCTGGATTTATTCTTACTTCACTCTCTGCTCTCTTTCTACTTTCCTGATTTGCATCATGTATGGATGTGAGAGTTGGACTGTGAAGAAGGCTGAACGCCAAAGAATTGATGCCTTTGAACCGTGGTGTTGGAGAAAACTCTTAATAGTCCCTTGGACTGCAAGGAGATCCAACTAGTGCATTGTGAAGGAGATCAGCCCTGGGATTTCTTTAGAAGGAATGATGCTAAAGCTGAAACTCCAGTACTTTGGCCACATCATGTGAAGAGTTGACTCATTGGAAAAGACTCTGATGCTGGGAGGGATTGGGGGCAGGAGGAGAAGGGGATGACAGAGGATGAGATGGCTGGATGTCATCACTGACTCGATGGACGTGAGTCTGGGTAAACTCCAGGAGTTGGTGATGGACAGGGAGGCCTGGCGTGCTCCGATGCATGCCAATGCATGGGGTCACAAAGAGTCGGACACGACTGAGTGACTGAACTGAACTGTATTGAACTTGCTAATTCTAGTGTCTGCAATTCCTCAGTACTTTGCCTTAGATTTTTTTCATTTTATTTTTTCCTCCTGGGTAATATCATCCATTCTTGTAGCTTAATACCTATATGCCAGCATCAATCAACTTTAGGCACACAGTCTGAGACCTCCTTCCAAACAGCCAGAGACCTATATCAAACTGTATCATGACATCACCACTGGAAAGTCACTCAAACTTCTAACTTCTAATATGCTAAATTTATTTATCCATTAACTCCATTACACATGCTAACATATGCCTAGAATACTTCTTTCATACTAGTTAATTGAAAACTTGTCAAGTGTCATTGATATTTGTTCTCAAATAGGTTTGTGATCTAAATACACATTATAAAAGCATAAGAGGTTAATATAAGAAAGCTATCATTAATGAAAATCTACTTGAAAGCTTTGGAAATATTTGACAAATATGAGTTGTTAAAAATAACTTATCTAATGACATATGAATTGTAAAGCAGAATGTGCTTATGAGAAAAAGATATGAGAAACATCTACAAGAAACTGGTACTAAGATGTAATTGCTAAGTTTCTTAATTGTTTTGAAATTTTTCTCAGATTTTGGAGAAACCAGATACAGAAAAAATATAATAGAAATTGCATTATGTGTGTGGTTTATGAAGGAAAGAAAACAAATTTCATCATCAGGTTCTATCTTTAAAAATAGACATAAGTATGCATGTTTCTTTGTTTTAAGCCAAACTACATGCTTCAGATTATATTGCAATGAAATTGGTAGTGGGGTGAATTTACAAACAGGAAAGGCCTGAATTTTACTTAATTAAACATGCTGTGTAAATTTCTCCTCTTAAAATCTTGCCAATAACAGGTGTGGATCTCTTGGAACATGGGTCCTAAACAGTATTCTGAGGCCTAATTTTAAAATACCAATCTCACATTCAATTTAAATATTTTACCTTTCCCCAGCAAAAGGTGGGTCCATAATTGATAACTGGAAACCCCTTTCCCCAATGGGAAAGGGCACAAGGCCTGTTCTTTCAGTCTGCTCTACCTATATTATTTTCTCTTCTATAAATTGCTCCTCCCATGATTAGGACTGAGGGGAGGAAATAAACCAGAAGTCAAAGGAGTCCACATAAGTGATATTCTTAGAATCCTGTTCAATGCTGTCTGTGTGAGAGGGCTTCACATGTGAGTTCTCATGAATCATATGACAGACTTACTTTGGAAGATCTTTGAAAGGACTCTTTTCCACAGAGTTCCCTGATGTTGGTGATACAATTTCTGACTGTACAGATAGATAGAGTACAAATATAGAAAACATGCAAAAACATTTAGCTCAAAGATTTACTACAAGCAAATGTATTGCTACCACTACCCGGATCAAACGATAGAACACTACAAGCATCTAAAAAGTACATTTTATTCTCTTTCACAATTTCTGTTCTTTTTCACAAGGTAATTACTAATGTGACTATAAGAAAAATCACTTTCTTATTTTACTTTGTATTTTACCATTCAGGCATGCATATCTAAGCATTATATTTTTGGCTTTGAGTGCTTTTTTGTAACTTTATACAAATGGAATCACGAAATACATATTTTAGTAAATTTATATTACACAAAATAGAATATTTTCTATTATATCTAAAATTATTTTATATTTACAGAAAAGTTGCAGCTAGTCCCTATACACCCTGTAACCAGTTTCTCATGTTCTTTGGATTTTACACTGTATGATATATTTATCACAGCTAGTAAGCCAATTTTAACACATAATTATTAATTAAATTTCCAACTTATATTTCTTTTTTAACCTAAAGGTTTTTTTTTTTTTTTTTTAACCTGTAACAGGACCCCATCCAAGAAACCACGTTATAGTTAGTAATAATGTCTCTCCTTAAGCTCTTCTAGACTGAGATAATTTCTCAGACTTTTCCAGTTTTAGATGACCTTGACAGATTTGAGGAGTACTGGTCAGGTACATTGCATAATGGTCCTCAGTTTGGGTTTGTCTGATTTGTTTTCTTGTTATTGGACCGGATCTATGGATCCTGAAAAGGAAGACCATAGAGGCAGAGTGCCATTCACATCACGTCCTGCCAGGAGTGCATTGCTTAGTTCCCACACCAGATGCACATGCCTCAGACGTTAAATGGAACATTTCCAAGGTGAATGCACTCCCTGACCCAGCTTTTTGACCCAGTTTTTAAGATGTCAGTTTCTCCTCCACCTCAAGACGTGGGAGCAACTGCTAATAAAAAGCAGTAGACAGATAACTGGGCTATAGCAATTTCAACTCCACTCTGAGTGAAGATTTCAATCACATCTCTCAATTTTCCTTTCTTTGTGGGAGAAAGTGAGGGTGGGATGATTTGAGAGAATAGCATCTAAACATGCATATTACTATATGTAAAATAGATTACAGGTGCAAGATCGATGCATGAAGCAGGGCTCTCAAAGCCAGTGCTCTGGGACAACCCAGAGGGATAGGGTGGGGAGGGAGTGGGAGGGGGTTTCAGGATGGGGGGACACATGTGCCCCCATAACTGATTCATGTCAGTATATGGCAAAAACCATCACAATATTGTAAAGTAATCATCCTCCAATTGAAATTAAGTAATTAAGAAGAAAGAAGTCCTGAGTCCACTTTTCATGCTACTACAGCTCTAGCAGAGTCGTATCTAAAGCTCTTCCTTTTCTGATTTATTGCTGATGATGTTAGGCTCACTCACCTGAAGAAGTACTGTTTGTCAGGTTTATTTTTACTCCATTTTTTATAAAGTACGCTTTGGAGGAAAGTTATTATGTGCAGCCTACATTTAAGGAGAAGGGAGTTATGCAGCATCTCCTTAGTGGCAGATGATGCCAATTATTCTGAACTCCTTCTGCATGGGTGAGTTGGTTCTTAACTTCCACTTATTTATTCAAGAATTTATTTGTATCAGTATGGACTCATGGACATTTAATTTCATATTCTGGGTTATAATCCAATACTCTGTTTTTGTTGTTGCTATTGTTGCTTATGTTCCTTAAGTATTTCCAGTTTTAGTCATGGAAAGCTTGTTCAGTCAGCATTTGTGTACCTTTATCTACCACTCCATCATTGCTTTATTTTTTAAGCACTTTTGTGCTTTCTGCAACTATGAGATGCTCAGGTTTATCTTGTAATTCCCTTCTTCAGTTCTAAAATATGTTATTTCCCAAGGAGCTTGGTTTCTTTTTATTAGCATTTTGATCTTTTATTTTTTTTCTATGTCTCAATTCTGTGAAAATTATATTGTATTTAGCTGCAGTTTTGTTGCTGTCATTGTTGTTTCTCTACAGTAAAAACTGGCAAACTACTAATTTTAGACCAATTCTAGCCTTCCAATTAAGGGAAATAAAGTTTTAATAGAACACAAACACAACCACCTGTATTATTTATGAGTTGTCCATATCAGATTTCATGCTACAGGAGAACAGCTGAATAACTAAGTTAGGCACATTGTTTCCCAAAGCCTAAAATACTTACTGACTGTTTCTTTACAGAAAATGTTTGGTAGCCTCTGTTCCACAGTATTCTATTACATAAATACAGTATAAGTGATTGGTTTGTTCATCGCCATTGACAACTGGGCTGTTTCTAGCTTGGCGTTCTTAAAAATTGCTTTGTTGAGAATATTCTTGTGTGTATTATTTGGTACATGCAAATTTGCTTTTTGCTCAGGTACCTACCTATGGATGGCATTTGCTGTGTCATAGTTTATGCTTATGTCTGGCTTCAGTTGATATTTTTAAGAAATATGTCAAAGTTATTTTATCAATTTATGATTTTGAGAATTTATCAAATTATATCCTTGTCATATTTAAACTTTCAGCAATTTTTAAACTTTAGCAACATATCTAATGTACCTTTTTGTGACTTTAATTTGCTTCCTTGATGTTAGAAATGTTTAGCAATTTTTCATATGTATATTGTCTATTTGGCTATTCTGTTTTTATGTAATGATTATTAAAATAACTTTCTATTCTTTTCCTGGATCGTTTGTATTTCTTTATTTATTTGAAGGAATTCAAAAGAAATATTCTTGAAATAAACTCTTTGTTTTCACATAATTCTTTGTCTTTTTATTTTAAAAAAAGTTTTAAAACTATATGTTGAAAATCTACTTTATCTTTGTTTTCCTGTGGGGTTTTTTTGTGTGTGTGTGTGTGTGAAGAGAAACTCAGTTTCTTTTAGGTTAATATTATGCATCTCTTTTATTATTGAATACTATTTGTTGCCTATTTCAGAAAACTTTTCCATTCTGAGATCATAAACATATCTTCCATATTATTTTCTTAGGCTTTACATATTACCCTTTCTTACTAAGTACTATAATTCAACTGAAATACAGTTTTGCATGTTTTAATTAGACGTCAAACTTTATTTCTTTTTGAATAGAAATCTAAATATCTCAGCACCATTGAAAAGCCCATTTATATTCTCTTCAGATAATTAGACACTATTTTTGCTTCATTTTCAATTTTCTTTCTTTTTCTTGCTTTATTGCATTTGCACAATGGTACTAAAAGTGATTATAGTAGCCTTTGTCTTTTATCTGACTCCAAAGGAAATGGTTTCAACATTTCACCATTTAGTGTGATATTCTGTAGAGATTTTCTTGATAGTCAACAATAAATATCTTTCTATATTTAACTTAATGAATTTTGAATAGATTATAATTTTGCTGCTACTCAAGGGGTTGATTTCTTTTTGATTGTGTTAATGTGGCAAATCATGCTTTTTTTGAAGTATTAAGTCAATCGTGCATTCCCAGAATAAATTCAACATTGTTATGCACTAGTCATACATCTTAGGGGAAGGCAATGGCACCCCACCCCAGTACTCTTGCCTGGAAAATCCCATGGACGGAGGACCCTGGTAGGCCGCTGTCCATGGGGTCGCTAAGAGTCGGACACGACTGAGTGACTTCACTTCTTTTCACTTTTATGCATTGGAGAAGGAAATGGCAACTCACTCCAGTGCTCTTGCCTGGAGAATCCCAGGGACAGGGGAGCCTGGTGGGCTGCCATCTATGGGGTCGCACAGAGTCGGACATGACTGAAGTGACTTAGCAGCAGCAGCAGCAGTCATACATCTTAAAGAAAGTATGAATTCAATGTAACACACTTGAATTACAATTTTTTAAGATATTACCTTATTCCAATAAGTGAGGTAGTCTTCTTTTTCCTTTATCTTAATGTTTTGATCAGGTTGTGGTATGAACATTATGATAGCTTTTACAATGAATTGTTCAGCATTTCCTCATTTCTATTCTGAGAGAGAATAGAATTTGTGTAAAATTGGCATCTTGAAATACATCTTGGTAGAATAGATTAAAAATAATTTGTTTGGAGAGTTCTTTCTTAGGACAGTTTTCAATTGTGATTTTATTAAACTGCATTTTGTTGTGATTAGAACACTCAACATAGGACTATCCTCTAAACAAAATTTAAGTGTATAATAGATTATTGTTGACTATGATTGGCTACAGTCCATGGTGTTGCAGAGTCAGATATGACTGAGCAACTTCACTTCACTTCACTATGATTGGTAATTTCTTTATCTTTCTAAAATAATTTATTGAAATTGATGTTTAGCTTATTAATTTTCAGCTATTTTCTTTTCTAACATATACTTTACAACTATCACCTCTCTCTAGACAGTTTTTACATGAGTTCACTTCCACTTTTCACTTTCATGCATTGGAGAAGGAAATGGCAACCCACTCCAGTATCCTTGCCTGGAGAATCCCAGGGACAGAGGAGCCTGTTAGGCTGCCATCTGTGGGGTGGCACAGAGTTGGACATGACTGACGTGACTTAGCAGCAGCAGCAGCAGACAGTTTTTACGATATCAGAATTGTAAATTCATAATCTTTATATCTTAATGATGAAATCAAGATTTCTAAATTACAAAATATTGTATCTCTACTGGCCTAAATATCTACTGAATCTGATGTTAATATAGCTACAAAAATTTGCTTTGATTAGTATTTTCATGCTGTACTATATACAAGATATTTGCATCATTTGACTCTTAATCATACCTTATTCTTCTGTGCATAGTGCATGACTATATATTGTTCACTAAGCTGTTACTGTTTGTACTGCACTGTTTATCCCCTCATATTTGAATTCTCCACAGGCAAGAAGACAACACCATTCACTATGATTCCTCAAATTGCAGATGACACATGCCAAAATATCTGAGGATCTCTCCTACTACACTCTGCTCTGTTCCACCAGGGTGGATGTTGTGATTCTACAGTTCACTAAGTAGCCATCTGGAGAATGAAATGCTAATCTACCATATGTTCACACAACATCATGCTCTGCAGATGATATTTATTTAGCATCTTCTTTCTCTTAACTGGTGAACCAGTACTGGTGCAGAGGAAAAACGACAAGTCACTGCAATAAGGGAATAAGTTAACAATTTATAGTATAAATTAATTATCTCTGGAAACTAATGCCCATTCTGACGATGTAAAGTGGTAAGTCAAAGGACTACTTTGGCCATCCATTGTTAAGCTCTGAACAATGTTTAGCATGCTTAGCAACATGCTAAGAATGTTAGCCACTCTTCTGTAATACAATTAGAACATGAAGGTGTTTAGCCATGATTATATTTAGTTTTAGAACTTTAGCCGGTTCCCACATAATATGATATATATATTATCTTGCTATGTAATGTTAATAACATTTTATGATTCATTAATTTATTGATTTTTTTAAATGAAACAATGAAACAATAAAATCCTTCCCTAATCCTACTAACTATACAGGCATTTGCTGGATTTATGAGTTTATTCTTTTACTTTCCTTGCATTTCTCTCCCCTCCAGTCTTCCTTATCTCAATATATAATACCAGTATTCCATCATTTAGTTAGGCCAAAAATCTATTATTCTTCATTTTGGCATCCTTTCTTTCTCACATCTCACTATCAAACTCCTCCTGCCCCTTTGCTTTTCCCCTCTATTGAGGGCATCTATCCCAATGGCACTTCACAGTCAAGTCTTTCTCATCTCATCAGCAGATATTTTAAAGCCTCCCTTTCACTACCTATGATTAACCCAGTACCTCCACTAGATCAGGGACATCCCATTATTTGCTGGATTTATAATACTCTTTATTTGCTATCTATTTATTATATAAACTATAATACACTCTCAATTTAACACAAAGAATTACAAGTTTGATTTCATGCATTTTTATAAATATTTGAGTTACCAGTTTCCTAATCTACAAATTGAGGAAGGTAAAAACTATTCTCATTTACAGTCTTGATAATAAAAACAGGTCATTCTTGCATAAATATTTAGCCAGTGAATTTAACTAAGAGCTCAGTAACTATAACTTCCTTTCTTATTAGTTACCTGTTAGAAGAAGTATATTTGCTCTTCTGAAGAATTAAAAAAGCAAAACAAAAACAAAATGAAAAATCTTTGGTGAACACTTTAACTCTTGTTTTGATTTAAATAGAGTAAGGGGATTCTTTTGATTATTACAATTAGTGATTGTCATGTTGTTCAGTAGGCAGATTTTTTAAAATTTAATTTTATTTAACTTTACAATACTGTGTTGGTTTTGCCACATATCAAAATGAATCGGCCACAGGTATACATGTGTTCCCCATCCTGAAACTTCCTCCCTCCTCCCTCCCAATACCATCCCTCTGGGTCATCCCAGTGCACCAGCCCCAAGCATCCACTATCATGCATCGAACCTGGACTGGCAACTCATTTCATAAATGATATTATACATATTTCAATGCCATTTTCCCAAAGCATCCCACCCTCGCCCTGTCCCAGAGTCCAAAAGACTGTTCTATACATCACTCTCTTTTGCTGTCTCGTATACAGGGTTATTGTTACCATCTTTCTAAATTCCATATATGTGCGTTAGTATACTGTATTGATGTTTTACTTTCTGGCTTACTTCACTCTGTATAATAGGCTCCAGTTTCATCCACCTCATTAGAACTGATTCAAATATATTCCTTTTAATGGCTGAGTAATACTCCATTGTGTATATGTACCACTGCTTTCTTATCCATTCATTTGCTGATGGACATCTAGGTTGCTTCCATGTCCTGGCTATTATAAACAGTGCTGCGATGAACATTGGGGTACATGTGTCTCTTTCAATTCTGGTTTCCTCAGTGTGTATGCCCAGCAGTGGGACTGCTGGATCATAAGGCAGTTCTATTTCCATTTTTTAAAGAAATCTCCACACTGTTCTCCATAGTGGCTGTACTAGTTTGCATTCCCACCAACAGTGTAAGAGGGTTCCCTTTTCTCCACACCCTCTCCAGCATTTATTGCTTGTAGACTTTTGGATCACAGCCATTCTGACTGGCGTGAAATGGTACCTCATAGTTGTTCTGATTTGCATTTCTCTGATAATGAGTGATGTTGAACATCTTTTCATGTGTTTGTTAGCCATCTGTATGTCTTCTTTGGAGAAATGTCTATTTAGTTCTTTGGCCCATTTTTTGATTGGGTCGTTTATTTTTCTGGAATTGAGCTGTAGGAGTGGCTTGTATATTTTTGAGATTAGTTGTTTGTCTGTTGCTTCATTTGCTATTATTTTCTCCCACTCTGAAGGCTGTCTTTTCACCTTGCTTATAGTTTCTTTTGTTGTGAAGAAGCTTTTTAAGTTTAATTAGGTCCCATTTGTTTATTTTTGCTTTTATTTCCAATATTCTGGGAGGTGGGTCATAGAGGATCCTGCTGTGATGTATGTCAGACTGTGTTTTGCCTATGTTCTCCTCTAGGAGTTTCATAGTTTCTGGTTTTACGTTTAGATCTTTAATCCATTTTGAGTTTATTTTCTTATATGGTGTTAGAAAGTGTTCTAGTTTCATTCTTTTACAAGTGGTTGACCAATTTTCCCAGCAGCACTTAAAGAGATTGTCTTTAATCCATTGTATATTCTTGCCTCCTTTGTCAAAGATAAGGTGTCCATATGTGCATGGATTAATCTCTGGGCTTTCTATTTTGTTCCATTGATCTATATTTCTGTCTTTGTGCCAGTACCATACTGTCTTGATGACTGTGGCTTTGTAGTAGAGCCTGAAGTCAGGCAGGTTGATTCCTCCAGTTCCATTCTTCTTTCTCAAGATTGCTTTGGCTCTTCGAGGTTTTTTTGTATTTCCATACAAATTGTGAAGTTATTTCTTCTAGCTCTATGAAGAATGCCTTTGGTAGCTTGATAGGGATTGCAATAAATCTATAAATTGCTTTGGGTAGTATATTCATTTTCACTATATTGATTCTTCCAATCCATGAACATGGTATATTTCTCCATCTATTAGTGTCCTCTTTGATTTCTTTCACCAGTGTTTTATAGTTTTCTATATATAGGTCTTTTGTTTCTTTAGGTAGATATATTCCTAAGTATTTTATTCTTTTCATTGCAATGGTGAATGGAATTGTTTCCTTAATTTCTCTTTCTATTTTCTCATTATTAGTGTACAAGAATGCAAGGGATTTCTGTGTGTTGATTTTATATCCTGCAACTTTACTATATTCATTGATTAGTTCTAGTAATTTTCTGGTGGAGCCTTTAGGGTTTTCTTTATAGAGGATCATGTCATCTGCAAACAGTGAGAGTTTTACTTCTTCTTTTCCAATTTGGATTCCTTTCATTTCTTTTTCTGCTCTGATTGCTGTGGCCAAAACTTCCAAAACTATGTTGAATAGTAATGGTGAAAATGGGCACCCTTGTCTTGTTCCTGGAATGAGGTTCGTGACATTGTACAGGAGACAGGGATCAAGACCATCCCCATGGAAAAGAAATGCAAAAAAGCAAAATGGCTGTCTGGGGAGGCCTTACAAATAGCTGTGAAAAGAAGAGAAGTGAAAAACAAAGGAGAAAAGGAAAGATATAAACATCTGAATGCAGAGTTCCAAAAAATAGCAAGAAGAGATAAGAAAGCCTTCTTTAAGGATCAATGCAAAGAAATAGAGGAAAACAACAGAATGGGAAAGACTAGGGATCTCTTCAAGAAAATCAGAGATATCAAAGGAACATTTCATGCAAAGATGGGCTCGATAAAGGACAGAAATGGTATGGACCTAACAGAAGCAGAAGATATTAAGAAGAGGTGGCAAGAATACACAGAAGAACTGTACAAAAAAGAGCTTCACGACCCAGATAATCATGATGGTGTGATCACTGACCTAGAGCCAGACATCCTGGAATGTGAAGTCAAGTGGGCCTTAGAAAGCATAACTACGAACAAAGCTAGTGGAGGTGAAGGAATTCCAGTGGAGCTATTCCAAATCCTGAAAGATGATGCTATGAAAGTGCTACACTCAATATGCCAGCAAATCTGGAAAACTCAGCAGTGGCCACAAGATTGGAAAAGGTCAGTTTTCATCCCAATCCCAAAGAAAGGCAATGCCAAAGAATGCTCAAACTACCGCACAATTGCACTCATCTCACACGCTAGTAAAGTAATGCTCAAAATTTTCCAAGCCAGGCTTCAGCAATATGTGAACTGTGAATTTCCTGATGTTCAAGCTGGTTTTAGAAAAGGCAGAGGAACCAGAGATCAAATTGCCAACATCCGCTGGATCATGGAAAAAGCAAGAGAGTTCCAGAAAAACATCTATTTCTGCTTTATTGACTATGCCAAAGCCTTTGACTGTGTAGATCACAATAAACTGTGGAAAATTCTGAAAGAGATGGGAATACCAGACCACCTGATCTGCCTCTTGAGAAATCTGTATGCAGGTCAGGAAGCAACAGTTAGAACTGGTCATGGAACAACAGACTGGTTCCAAATAGGAAAGGGAGTATGACAAGGTTGTATATTGTCACCATGTTTATTTAACTTCTATGCAGAGTACATCATGAGAAATGCTGGACTGGAAGAAATACAAGTTGGAATCAAGATTGCCGGGAGAAATATCAGTAACCTCAGATATGCAGATGACACCACCCTTATGGCAGAAAGTGAAGAGGGGCTAAAAAGCCTCTTGATGAAAGTGAAAGTGGAGAGTGAAAAGGTTGGCTTAAAGCTCAACATTCAGAAAACGAAGATCATGGCATCTGGTCCCATCACTACATGGGAAATAGATGGAGAAACCGTGGAAACAGTGTCAGAATTTATTTTTCTGGGCTCCAAAATCACTGCAGATGGTGACTGCAGCCATCAAATTAAAAGACACTTACTCCTTGGAAGGAAAGTTTTGACCAACCTAGATAGCATATTCAAAAGCAGAGACATCACTTTACCAACAAAGGTTCACCTAGTCAAGTCTATGGTCTTTCCTGTGGTCATATATGGATGTGAGAGCTGGACTGTGAAGAAGGCTGAGCGCCAAAGAATTGATGCTTTTGAACTGTGGTGTTGGAGAAGACTCTTGAGAGTCCCTTGGACTGCAAGGAGATCCAACCAGTCCATTCTGAAGGAGATCGGCCCTGGAATTTCTTTGGAAAGAATGATGCTAAAGCTGAAACTCCAGTATTTTGGCCACCTCATGCGAAGAGTTGACTCATTGGAGAAGACTCTGATGCTGGGAGGGATTGGGGACAGGAGGAGAAGGGGACGACAGAGGAAGAGATGGCTGGATGGCCTCACGGACTCGATGGATGTGAGTCTGAGTGACCTCCGGGAGTTGGTGATGGACAGGGAAGCCTGGCGTGCTGTGGTTCATGGGGTCGCAAATAGTCGGACATGACTGAGCGACTGATCTGATCTGATCTTATATATGAAGTTTGCTTTTTTAAAAAAAAGGGTCTTTTTTTTTGCAAAGTAATAGGTTATAAAACTGAAAATTAAAGGAGTAATAGAGGACTTAAAATCTTTAAAAAATTTTTTAAAAAAGAAAGAAAGAAAGAATGATCATAAAAATAGTAAAAATATATATAGGATTTTCTCTGATGTTGTGGATATTGTGGGTTCAGTTCATTTTTGGCTAGTCCCTTATTCCAGCTTATATTCTCAAGATCTATAGGCCCCTTCCTGTGTAGTTGGTACTAACCATGAGGGTTTAGTTTATTGCCTGTCGCTTCCAAAGTGGTTCCCTCTTTTATAGCTTCTTCTGTTTGATGGTCTCCAGTGTCTGATTTCCACCCTGGTACAAAGGGGGCGGTGGTGGACACCTTTTTTTTTTTTTTTAAGGTTCACTTGTTCAGTCATGCTGTGGGGTGGAAGGACGCTCCAAATAAATAACACTGGCGTGTGTTCGCAGTGCCTCAGCCACACTGGGCCTGCCCCCGCTCACAGCGCGTGTAGGCTCCCTGCCTACACTGCTCAGGCTCTAGGTTGCTCCGCCAGGAACCATCTGCGGCCAGCCCTGAGCTGCTTGCACCTCCCAGGTCTAAGCTGCTCAGGTTCAGGCACTCAGGTAGTCCTCAGAGGCACAGACTCAGTTGGGCCTGCATTTAGTGCCCTTCCCAGGTCCGAGCGGCTCAGGTGATGAGGTGTTGGGTGAGCGTGGTCGCTGCAAATTATCGCCTCCCCACTGCTCGGTTATCTGGGTGTACAACTGGCGCACCTTATCAGGTGAATGTTGACCATCCAGAACCGCAAGAAGTTTTAGTTAGCAAAGAAGCCTGCTTACAGTTTTTTAGACAATGTCTCTCAGGGGCTGCGATTGCCCCCTTCCAGCTCTGGCTGCCTGTCGCTGGAGGGGGACAGTCTGTAGCCCGCTATCTCTGTACAGTCCTTTGTTCTGTGTGCGGGCCTGGCGGTGACTTAGGTTAGGGTTGGCTTTTCACGTGGTAGATATCCCACAGTCTGGTTTGTTAGGCCAAATTATTTCACTCAGGTAGTGCTCAGGGTATTCAGGCCAGATCCTTACTCTAAGCAATGCAGCCGGCGTTGCGCCTCCCTGTCCAGTCCCAGCTTGCTAATGGTGGATGCAGGCATCTGCGCTGCTTCTGCACTGGGGGAGTTATCGTAGGACTCGTAATCTGAGGTTTTTTAATTGTTTATTTATTTTTCCTCCCTGTTATGTTGCCCTCTGTGCTTCCAAGGCTTGGCATAGACTCGGCAGTGAGAATGTTTCCTGGTGTTTGGAAACTTCTCTCTTTTTAAGACTCCCTTCCCAGGACAGAGCTCCGTCCCTCCCTCTTTTGTCTCTTTTTTTGTCTTTTATATTTTTTCCTACCTCCTTTCGAAGACAATGGGTTGCTTTTCTGGGTGCCTGATGTCCTCTGCCAGCATTCAGAAGTAGTTTTGTGGAATTTACTCGGCGTTTAAATGTTCTTTTGATGAATTTATGGAGGAGAAAGTGTTCTCCCCATCCTATTCCTCCACCATCTAAGCTCCTCTAAATCAGTAGGTAAATTTTAAATGAATACATTACCAATTCATAGTGTTATATTTTTAAATTTATGCTGATTTTTTTGCTATATATCTCTTAAATATCAAAAGATGTACTACCCTTCTTTTTTAGAAAATACATATTTTATACATGAAAGGGTACATTTTATAGTGATTCTTTTCTTGTTGTGAATTAAATATGCACACTATAGTTCATGTAAATAAGCATTACTTACATTATATATATTTAATTCTCCAAGCCAGGCTTCAGCAATATGTGAACCGTGAACTTCCTGATGTTCAAGCTGGATTTAGAAAAGGCAGAGGAACCAGAGATCATATTGCCAACATCCACTGGATCATCGAAAAAGCAAGAGAGTTCCAGAAAAACATCTATTTCTGCTTTACTGACTATGCCAAAGCCTTTGACTGTGTAGATCACAATAAACTGTGGAAAATTCTGAGAGAGATGGGAATACCAGACCACTTGATCTGCCTCTTGAGAAATCTGTATGCAGGTCAGAAAGCAACAGTTAGAACTGGACATGGAACAACAGACTGGCTCCAAATAGGAAAAGGAGTACGTCAAGGCTGTATATTGTCACCATGTTTATTTAACTTCTATGCAGAGTACATCATGAGAAATGCTGGACTGGAGGAAACACAAGTTGGAATCAAGATTGCTGGGAGAAATATCAATAACCTCAGATATGCAGATGATACCACCCTTATGGCAGAAAGTGAAGAGGAACTACAAAGCCTCTTGATGAAAGTGAAAGTGGAGAGTGAAAGGGTTGGCTTAAAGCTCAACATTCAGAAAACGAAGATGATGGCATCTGGTCCCATCACTACATGGGAAATAGATGGGGAAACAGTGGAAACAGTGTCAGAATTTCTTTTTCTGGGCTCTAAAATCACTGCAGATGGTGACTGCAGCCATGAAATTAAAAGACGCTTACTTCTTGGAAGGAAAGTTATGACCAACCTAGATAGTATATTCAAAAGCAGAGACATCACTTTGCCAACAAAGGTTCACCTAGTCAAGGCTATGGTCTTTCCTGTGGTCATGTATGGATGTGAGAGCTGGACTGTGAAGAAGGCTGAGCCCCAAAGAATTGATGCTTTTGAACTGTGGTGTTGGAGAAGACTCTTGAGAGTCCCTTGGACTGCAAGGAGATCCAACCAGTCCATTCTGAAGGAGATCAGCCCTGGGATTTCTTTGGAAGGAATGATGCTAAAGCTAAAACTCCAGTATTTTGGCCACCTCATGTGAAGAGTTGACTCATTGGAGAAGACTCTGATGCTGGGAGGGATTGAGGGCAGGAGGAGAAGGGGACGACAGAGGATGAGATGGCTGGATGGCATCACTGACTCGATGAATGTGAGTCTGGGTGACCTCCGAGAGCTGGTGATGGATAGGGAGGCCTGGCGTGCTGCAGTTCATGGGGTCGCGAAGAGTTGGACACGACTGAGCGACTGATCTGATCTGATCTGATATATTATATAATATATAAAGCACTTATATATATATTATATATATAAAGTATTTATATATATACATTTAATGTATATATATACATATACGTAAATATAAATACATATATAAATGTATATATACATAATAAATATGTATGTGTATATATACATTTAATGTATATATTATATACATGTAATATAGTATGTATAATATGTATATAATATACATTAAATGTATATATATATATTTATTATGTACATATACATTTATACATATATTAAATGTTTTATATATAAGCATATATATTATATATAATGTATATATATAATTTATATGTATTATATATAATATATACATAAACATATTTAATAATCTATTTTTAACAATGGAAACTATTGAATTGCCACTCTTCTAATCTTTGACATAATAATGATTACTATACAATTCTACTGAGTTAGGAAGGAATCAGCTGAAAATATTATTCCCCAGACAAATTTAGACTAAGACAACAAAATAAAACAATTTAAATTTAATAATATTATTTCTGAGTACAGGGGTCATGATTATGATAATACCTTTTGCACATGTAAATGGTGATGGATTTTGATTTATACCATGGGACTGTCTAATACATTCAGCATTCAACTGAATTTATTTACAAAATAAACTAATTGACCATTATGTGAAATTATTCTTAAATTGATCTATAAGGAAAAGTGGTAACCTTTTATCTGTAAGTGATGAACATCTCTGTAAACCATATTCATATGATATGTCTTTTCCTATAATGACCTTTTTCTATATTCACCAAAATATTTCCCTTGTATTACTATTTCCATGTGTCTTAATATTTGTTAGGTTTATCTTCTAAATAACAGGTTATGCCAAATATATGTAATGTAATAAGAGAAAAATTATACTGACTAATTTCTAATTAAAGCATTATATGCTATGGTCTTTCCTGTGTCATGTATGGATGTGAGAGCTGATGGAAGAAGGCTGAGCGCCAAAGAATTGATGTTTGAACTGTGGTGTTGGAGAAGACTCTGAGAGTCCCTTGGACGCAAGAAGATCCACCAGTCATCTAAGGAACAATCCTGATAGAAGGAATGATGCTAAAGCTGAAACTCCAGTATTGGCCATCCGGAAGAGTTGACTCATGGAGAAGACCGATGTGGGAGGGAGAGGGAGGGGAGAAGGGGAGCGAGGAGAGATGGTGATGGCACACTGACTCGATGGATGCGAGTCTGGGTGACCTCGGGAGCTGGTGATGGACAGGGAGGGGGGGGGGGTCGCAAAGAGTCGGACCGACTGGCGCTGATCTGATCTGATCTGATGCTATGTAAAATTACTGAACATGTAAAAGTATGCATGTCAAAATCATTTTGTGCAAATTCATCTCTAGAATCATAATTTTGGCACTATATCCATATCTGTGTATTTTTCAAAGTAAATATATCTATTACCTAGTACTTACTAAGTAACATTGAAAATTAACTATCATTTAATGATTTACCAAGCACTGTTCTAAAATTTTGTAAGGAGTAACTCAATTGATACTTACATATGACCTAGAAGTAAAATTATTGTGATCCAATTTTACAGGTGAAAAAAATATGTGTCATTTAATTTCAAGGAACCTTACTTCAGTGCATGATTTTTAATAACTACTGTGCATTACTGTTGCTGCTAAATTAATGCATATTTTTCTATGTATGTGTGCGTCCATACAACTGTGTTATATGTATGCATGACCTTCTCTGTGTGGGTACCTGTTTGTGCATTTTCCATCCAAAAGACATTATCTATGTATTATATTTCTAAAAAGCCTGCCTTACTTGCAATAAAATATAAATTTATCTCTATTTTCCATTTGAATAAAGTGGAATCAATTTACTATACCTGTAATCCTTAGGGTCTTTAAAATGCCCAAATAATTCACTCTTAAGTATATTTGAAGGATTTCTCTATCTCTTGAGTTTTGCTGTAGGACTAAACTAAAGAACTATTTTTGTAATAAAAAAGATCTTTTATACAATAATGGTTCTTACCTGTTAAAAAGAAAAGGTTATTTAAATCAATAAACGTTACTTCTGCACTTAAATATCAACGTGACGTCCCTTATCTTAAAACTACTGTTTTTCTGGATTCATAATTATATTCTAAATTTCTTGAAGAATCTATGTGGCAGATAGTAAAAAAAAAAAATCACATTATATATAGTTTTTTCACTGAAAAAGTAACATGTTGTACAAATATGTATTAATGTTTTCAACATAGCAATAATAAAAACTAAAGTGTACTTGTCCTTTTCATTTAAAGAAAAGATTCCACACAAATTATATGAGCAGAACACTTTACAAAATTTTAACAATGGATTTTTAAGAGTCCTGCAAAACAAGAGGTAACACATAAAAGGGATCTAGGTATAAACACCAATAGTAGGATGAACTCAGAGGCAGTAAAGATAAAAACAAAGCAAACTGGACAGAACTTCACCAAACTGTTTCTAACTAGTAAACAAGTTTCATCTTCAGTTTCATTTTCATCTATTATTAAATGCTGAATTTAATCTTAGAAAGTACACACTTTCTCATCTTTTTTTCTCATCTTTAAAATGGGTGTAAGTCGTATCTTTCTTACACAATCATTGTGATGTCAAGTTAAATAAAATGCAAATTAGATTTAGGGGATAAAGTAATAAGTCAAATCAAAGTCTAATCACAAATTCTGGTACAGTGCGGCAAATAGTAAAATGTTTCTTGTGTTTATTTTTTATTACTTTCTTTTACAGATGAATTGATGAGAGTCAAAACAACATTGCAATTAAATGTTGTAAGATCTGGGACTCATGGTATAGGCTTCTTTGCTCTAGTGCAGATAACAAGTTTAACACAAAGACATTAAAAAATGAAAATTTATACTCAAAA
Source organism: Tragelaphus eurycerus (assembly GCA_935064755.1). NCBI lineage: Eukaryota > Metazoa > Chordata > Mammalia > Artiodactyla > Bovidae > Tragelaphus > Tragelaphus eurycerus. Next base: position 402,649 of record CAKXYN010000039.1, read on the forward strand.
TGAAAATAGAAATTGTGATTAATATGATTAGTGAACTCTAACAGGCAATATTGCTACAGCAATACTTCATTCAATCAAAAAGATGAAGAGTAGCAAGCAACAATTAAAGTCCCATATTGACAAAGGAGCCAAGTCTCTTGGAAAGCAGTGCAGAGTATCAGAATGACTCATGGCTTTTAGTGATATAAAGAAATAAAGCCACACAAAGCAAAATAGATCTTAGGAAATGATTCCATATCAGTCCTCCCTGTCCATCACCAGCTCCTGGAGTTTACCCAAACTCATGGCCATTGAGTCGGTGATGCCCTGTATTCCACACAATATCTATAAAAAGAATTAAGTACAGTTTATTTACCAGAAAAAGCAAAAGAACCACTGTCACAGACACAGATTTAGACATTTCTTAAAACTTGTCAACTTAAAAGAGGAGACAGGAATCAATAATTTTCAGGAGTTTGCCCCAGAAGTCACTACTGACATTAAATATACTAAATATAAAAGAATGAGCAAAATATCTATTTACTATACTTTTTATCATTGAATATTGATTTCTTGAATGTGGTAGGAGATTAGAACATCTATAGTGTTACATATAATTTCAACAGCATGCACTAATTCCTGTATTGTAAGAGAAAAAGAATTATTTGGCTTAAGGTAATAATGAAGCTTCAAAATTAAATAGATGTATTATCCATCTGTAGAAAAGTTCAATGTATTCAACAGTATTTAATACCTACATACAATTAGTCTTTCAAATTTAAAAGAACTAGGCAGGAACTAACAAAAGAAAATTAAATAAAAAGCATGTGTTGTGCACCTCAAATGTCTTAAAGCAAATTATAGACTCTGTTATTAAAGTATGTATAAATGCTTTATAACAGAATTATTGAGTAAGTAACATTGTGATTTTTAGAATTATTTTCTTTAGCTGCTTATTATTTTGTATTTGTATTCTATTCAGTCTATAACAAAGTAGCTAAATATCATGATCTATAGATTTTATCTTTCGGCGGCTGCTAAGTCACTTCAGTCCTGTCCGACTCTGTGCGACCCCATAGATGGCAGCCCAGCAGGCTTCCCCGTCCCTGGGATTCTCCAGGCAAGAACACAGGAGTGGGTTGCCATTTCCTTCTCCAATGCATGAAAGTGAAAAGTGAAAGTGAAGTCGCTCAGTTGTGTCCCACTCGTAGAGACCCCATGGACTGCAGCCTACCAGGCTCCTCCATCCATGGGATTTTCCAGGCAAGAGTACTATTAGGGTCCAATTCCTTTCAATTTATTACAAGAGAATTAATGCTGTTGTTCATAATTCCTTTACCAAATCTAGAAAAAAGAAACTTCGGTGCTCAAGCAGATAAACAGCCCACACAGGCACAGGACTATTTTAAAAAGAGGCGGCCAGGTCTATAAAGATACAAGATATCCTCCTGAAGTCTTTGTGCAATTTTAAGCTCTGATACTTGTAGAAGTATAAATGCTACAAACTTACAAAACATCACCTGAGAGTTTACTTGAATTAATCTTTCTAGTTCTTGCCTGGAGAATCCCAGGGACTGGGGAGCCTGGTGGGCTGTCGTCTATGAGGTCGCACACAGTCGGCCATGACTGAAGTGACTTAGCAGCAGCAGCAGCAGCAGCAGCAGATTATATATAATAAATTGAAGAGCAAGTAAAGATGTTTAAACAGTAATAAAAGTTTTTAATTCTTGCTATATACATACTTTAAATAAAGTTAAATTTGCATTAATAATCCTATACCCTATTATATTAATTACAGCATAAAAACCAGTATATAATGTTTACACTGAACGGGAAGTTTAGATGACTTAAGCTGAAATGATATATAAATAGGTACAATACACAGATAAATGTGGCATGTGTGTATGCAATATATGTGAGTAGATAACCATAAAGATATGCAGATGATAGATAAATAGAATTTGATGATGATAGAATTTGGGAGTGGTGGGGCGAGAATGGCAAAGGAATCTATTTTAGATGCAAGTTAATGTTAAAGCTGAGGAATTCAATTATTAAACTCACTATTTTTCAGATAAGAAGACTGAGGTGCAGAAAGTAACTTCTGTAGGGTCATATGAGTAAGATTACTTTCACATTAATAAAATAGTTTTCATTAACTGAATTCTCTAAAATGGTGTAAGTTCATCCTCTGAGCTATGCACAACTAAAAGAGAGGTAAAGTTAAGAATAGGTTATTTTCAAAATGATAAACTGCAATTTTTAGCTTTTGGCTCTATCTCTCAGATGGTAGTATGCCATAGGGAAATATTCCAGTGAGTTTTAGAATAACTCATACTTGTCAAAAAAATGTGCTTTATTTTGTCTATTCAGCTTTCACTAAGCAATTCAAGCAATATACACTTGTATGCATTCCTAAATTTATGTTTTTGTCTAGGCATCATATTATAGCATAAATTCTTAAATCTTATAAAATAATTTTTAAAACGTGGTAACTAAGTATATACTTCAGAGAAGGCAATGGCACCCCACTTCAGTACTCTTGCCTGGAAAATCCCATGGATGGAGAAGCCTGGTAGGCTGCAGTCCACACGGTCGCTAAGAGTCAGACACGACTGAGCGACTTCACTTTCACTTTTTACTTTCATGCACTGGAGAAGGAAATGGCAACCCACTCCAGTGTTCTTGCCTGGAGAATCCCAGGGGCCGGGGAGCCTGGTGGGCTGCCATCTATGGGGTGGCACAGAGTCAGACACGACTGAAGTGACTTAGCATAGCATAGCATCACATAAGTATATATTTACAGTCAGAACTATTTGCCATGTGCACCAAACAATGACGTATTTAGATTTTACAAGAGAACTTCAGAGTCATACTTTGCTCTTCCACATGCTAATATGGCAGCAGGAAATTTGCAACATATTTGAACAAGTCAATCATTCCATCTAATACTATAGACAGACATATTGTTATCTATTAACCATTGTATTAAACATGAAGCACAGAGGTAAGAAAATATCTAACACATATTTGGCTGCTTAAGTGAGCATCCTGCAAGTACTAAGTAAATTAAAAATATATTCATAATGACTCTATGCAACCCTAAGCTTTTATTTTTCACTTATTTTTATTGTAGTATAGTTGAATTACAATATTGTAATCATTTCTGTTGTACAGAAAAGTCAATCAGTTATACATATAAAATCAGATCAGATCAGTCGCTCAGTCGTGTCCGACTCTTTGCGACCCCATGAACTGCAGCACGCCAGGCCTCCCTATCCATCACCAGCTCTCGGAGGTCACCCAGACTCACATTCATCGAGTCAGTGATGCCATCCAGCCATCTCATCCTCTGTCGTCCCCTTCTCCTCCTGCCCTCAATCCCTCCCAGCATCAGAGTCTTCTCCAATGAGTCAACTCTTCGCATGAGGTGGCCAAAACACTGGAGTTTCAGCTTGAGCATCATTCCCTCCAAAGAAATCCCAGGGCTGATCTCCTTCAGAATGGACCGGTTGGATCTCCTTGCAGTCCAAGGGACTCTCAAGAGTCTTCTCCAACACCACAGTTCAAAAGCATCAATTCTTCGGCACTCAGCCTTCTTCACAGTCCAGCTCTCACATCCATACATGACCACAGGAAAGACCATAGCCTTGACTAGGCGAACCTTTGTTGGCAAAGTGATGTCTCTGCTTTTCAATATGCTATCTAGGTTGGCCATAACCTTCCTTCCAAGGAGTAAGCGTCTTTTAATTTCATGGCTGCAGTCACCATCTGCAGTGATTTTGGAGCCCAGAAAAATGAAGTCTGACACTGTTTCCACTGTTTCTCCATCTATTTCCCATGTAGTGATGGGACCAGATGCCATGATCTTTGTTTTCTGAATGTTGAGCTTTAAGCCTACCTTTTCACTCTCCACTTTCACTTTCATCAAGAGGCTTTTCAGTTCCTCTTCACTTTCTGCCATAAGGGTGGTATCATCTGCATATCTGAGGTTATTGATATTTCTCTCAGCAATCTTGATTCCAACTTGTGTTTCCTCCAGTCCAGCATTTCTCATGATGTACTCTGCATATAAGTTAAATAAACATGGTGACAATATACAGCCTTGACGTACTCCTTTTCCTATTTGGAACCAGTCTGTTGTTCCATGACCAGTTATATACCCATTCTTTAAGTGGTTCTATTTCCATATTGTTCATTATAGAGTATTGAGCAGAATTCTCTGTGTTATACAGTAGATCTTATTCAGTTCAGTTCAGTCGTTCAGTCGTGTTCAACTCTTTGTGACCCCATAAACCACACCATGTCAGGCCTCCCTGTGCATCACCAACTTCCGGAGTTTACCCAAACTCATGTCCATTGAGTTGGTGATGCCATCCAACCATCTCATCCTCTGTTGTCACCTTCTCCTCCTGCCCTCAATCTTTCCCAGCATCAAGGTCTTTTCAAATGAGTCAGCTCTTTACATCAGGTGGCCATTAGTTCTTATTAGTTATCTAATTTATATACAGTAGTGATAGTAGCATGTATTTGCTACTCTTAATCTGCAAATGCAAAGTCAGAAAATCTTTGCATGATGTGTAAAGGCATAAAAAAGAGTGAAAAAATTACTTAGGCAAAGATACTAGTCTGTTACCCAGAAAATAAATCAGAAATAATTTGCCAAGAATAGAAAAGCTATGCATGAAAACTATGAAAATGAGCACTGAAAATAATACCTACAGCTATATCAAAATAACAATAAAATTTGCATATGATTGTAAAATAACATATCTAATATAAAAGCCATTAGAAATACCAGAAATGCCAGGATATATATGAAAGCAGTGGTGCACCTGTAAAAAATTGAATTGGGTGCTGAGTTGAGCAACTGACCAGTTTTTGGAAATTTGTGGTACGTGAGAGAAAGAGAGAAAAATATTTAAAACATTCTTCCATGAATAAAATGTGGTTACATCTCCCCCTACACTACCAAGCAAATTACATTTCCTGTTATCCTTTAATCATACATATTTAATTATAATGTGGTAAAACTATATGCTATTTTTTACAATTTTCAATAAATATCAAAGAAAATTAAAAGTTTTATTATAACAATAAAACAGAACACTAACCTTATAAATGTCTGCATTGTAAAAGCAATGAAATTGTTAAGAGTTATTAGAACATCTTAGAGTCAAAAGAAATGGTAGAAGTAAGACAAATAACATTAAATTACTTAACTTACACAGCTAGTTGTCAAAATATATAGTATACAATAAATAACTAGACAAAAGTTTAACTTTACTGTTAAGTGTACAGAGGTAATGAAAAAGGAAAATTTCTTCTTTTGGCAATGGCAGACTTCTTAACATACATCAACCCACATGTTTAAAACAAACAAAAACTGGAAAATGTAGGCAAAAATCTAAACAATGCCTGAAGAAAATGCACAGCTAATAAGGCAATGAAAATTCATGAAAATGAGATTTTTCAAGTATAACAAAACTCAGAAATATTGGGTTTCCCTGGTGGCTCAAGTGGCAAAGAACCTGACTGCAATGCAAGAAATCCCAGCTCAATCCCTGGGTGGAGAAGATCCCCTGGAGAAGGGAATTAGCCTACCATTTTGGAACACTTTCCCTCTAAAACTGCTACCCAATAGAACAACCACTAGCTTCATGATGAATATTTAAATTTTAATTCATTAAATTTAATGAAAACAACAATTTAGTTCCTTGGATGCATGAGTATGTTAATTGCTCAAAAATCTCACAAGGTCAGTATCTATCACGTTGTAAAGCACAGAAAACATTTCATTGTGACAGAGGTTTCTATTGGATAGTGCTAGGGAGAGGGTTTTCTGTCGATTAGAGAGACAAAGTTATGGCTCTGGAAGAGTTAGTAAAGAACTCACCTGCCATTAGAAGAGACACAAGAAACACAGGTTTGGTCTCTAGGTCGGAAAGATCCCCTGGAGTAGGAAATGGTAAGCCACTCCAATATTCCAGCAGGGAAAATTCCATGGAGAGAGGAGCCTGGTGGGCTACAGTCCATGAGACTGCAAAGAACCTGTCACGATTGAGCACGCACACACAAAATATCCCACAAAAGGCTGAGAAGCAGTGCAAAGATTTGGACAAACTCATGGAATCAGGACAACTAAATTATAGATCAATGTCAGCCAAGAACAGTGATCCCTGACAAAAACCCCGTTTTCTTATTTGTGGGGAGAGGACTTCCAAAAGGATATACCTATGAATAAGAGTAAACCAGATATAAACTATTCTTTGCATAGACTGGGCTCACATTCAAATTGTCTCAATATCTGTAATTGTGTGAGAGGGAAATCAGATAGCTCAAGTTGTTAGTGTCCAATACAGAAAAAAAAATTAAGTAGAGATAGATGGATAGTTATAGATAGATATATATATATAGATAAATTATTTCTGAAGAAAGATAAAGTTTGTTCAGTCCTCAAATATTCCCACATTTTCTCTTTAACATCCTGAACAGACTTAGAAACTTAAAAACAGGAGCGGATATGGAACGTTTGTAAAAACTAAGAGGAAAATAGATGTATAACTTAAAATAACCATGCCCACTACTCTCAAAAGTTTAGGAAATCTTTAGTATAATACTAAAAACTATTTCTGAAAACAAATTTAACATCAACAATAATAGTTTCTACTATTGGCAAAATACTATATAAAATTTAAAAGTTGATGTATTCATTTAACATCATATTTGAGGGAGATGAATTGAGAAATAGTGACTAAAAGACAGATCAGAAGAACTATGCAGAATAAGAAAGAAGAATACAAAATGAGTGACACCTTCTATTCCCAATATCTCATTTTCTACAACTGTACATTCCATGATTCTAAGATAAATGATTTCTGGGGAGGAAGAGTACACAACTGACAGAGAAAGTTCAGTATGAGTTTCATGAAAGTGTGCTTTGTATGGGCTGCTGTGACTCTGTTCTCTTCTGTGATTAATTACTGTTTTTACTAGGATCTACCACCAGGCTTCGTGTACTATTGGGATTAAATATGAGTTGAAGTAAGTAAATAAATAAATGATAAAATTATCGACAATATAGAAGAAAATATACGATGTTTAGAGATCTAATTATGGCCTATACAGAGCTCTGAAGCAAAGAAGAATAGAATAAGGCCTAAGACATATTTGAAGAGTTAATAAATGAAATTTGCTTTTCAAACATCATAAAAGAAATCAAACCATACATTCAAGAAACTCTACAAACCTAAAACAAGAGAAATGAATATTTACCTTACCTGCCCTTATCATAATATAAGGTCCTGATGATATGTCTAAAAATGAAACACATAAGCAAATTTCTAAAAGCTTTTTAATAATTCCACCCCTGAACAAAACAATTTATTTTCAAAGAAAGAATTAGATTTCAGATGATTTCTCAGAAGAACCAATTGTGATCAGAAGACAACAGAAGAGAAAATAACAGCTAATTTAAGAGCCAACTCATTGGAAAAGATCCTGATGCCGGGAAACATTGAAGGGAAAATAAGAAGGAGGTGGCAGAGGATGAGATGATTAGATAGCATCACTGGTTAGATAACATCAATGGTCATGAATGTGAGCAGACTGCAGGAGGTAGAGGAGGACAGAGGAGCCTAGTGTGCTATAGTCTATGGGGTCACAAAGAGCTGGACATGACTGGCAACTGAACAACAACTGCAATATATATGCTAAAGACAACCTCCAAAACATGAATGAAAAATGTTTTTTCGACAAAAAATAGATAACTGATCCCCAAGAGAGTTTATTAAAATAAAGAGTACTTTATGAGCAGAAAAGAAATATTCTGAAGTGGAAATTCAGAGATACAGGGGGGAAAATATAGAAAAATTGAAATAAAAAATGAGACTATCTCTAAAAATAAATATCTATAATGCCTTAATACATTTAAATTAAGATGGATTTAAAATATAGGATCAGAATTGTATGTAAATTCAAGTGGTGTTCCTGGAGTATAATATTCTAAGTTCCTGAGTTGACTGTGAAGAAATAAAAGTAGCAATTAACATTAGCTAATGCCATGTCAATTTAAATTAAAGTTGATTATTCAAGAAAGAAGTGCATAACTATTTTCTAAGATCATTAAAAGTAATCAGTGCAGGAAATATAAAGAGAAGAGTTAATCTATATATATCTATAAGGAATTAAACTGAGCACGTTAGAAGTCTTTTTGTAATTGCACTCATCTCACACGCTAGTAAAGTAATGCTCAAAATTCTCCAAGCCAGGCTTCAGCAATATGTGAACCATGAACTTCCTGATGTTCAAGCTGGATTTAGAAAAGGCAGAGGAACCAGAGATCAAATTGCCAACATCCGCTGGATCATCGAAAAAGCAAGAGAGTTCCAGAAAAACATCTATTTCTGCTTTATTGATTATGCCAAAGCCTTTGACTGTGTAGATCACAATAAACTGTGGAAAATTCTGAGTGAGATGGGAATACCAGACCACCTGATCTGCCTCTTGAGAAATCTGTATGCAGGTCAGGAAGCAACAGTTAGAACTGGTCATGGAACAACAGACTGGTTCCAAATAGGAAAAGGAGTACGTCAAGGCTGCATATTGTCACCCTGTTTATTTAACTTATATGCAGAGTACATCATGAGAAATGCTGGACTGGAGGAAACACAAGCTGGAATCAAGATTGCCGGGAGAAATATCAATAAACTCAGATATGCAGATGACACCACCCTTATGGCAGAAAGTGAAGAGGAATTAAAAAGCCTCTTGATGAAAGAGAAAGTGGAGAGTGAAAAGGTTAGCTTAAAGCTCAACATTCAGAAAACGAAGATGATGGCATCTGGTCCCATCACTACATGGGAAATAGATGGAGAAACAGTGGAAACAGTGTCAGACTTTCTTTTTCTGGGCTCCAAAATCACTGCAGATGGTGACTGCAGCCATGAAATTAAAAGACGCTTACTCCTTGGAAGGAAAGTTATGACCAACCTAGATAGCATATTCAAAAGCAGAGACATCACTTTGCCAACAAAGGTTCACCTAATCAAGGCTATGGTTTTTGCTGTGGTCATGTATGGATGTGAGAGCTGGACTGTGAAGAAGGCTGAGTGCCCAAGAATTGATGCTTTTGAACTGTGGTGTTGGAGAAGACTCTTGAGAGTCCCTTGGACTGCAAGGAGATCCAACCGGTCCATTCTGAAGGAGATCAGCCCTGGGATTTCTTTGGAAGGAATGAGGCTAAAGCTGAAACTCCAGTATTTTGGCCACCTCATGCGAAGAGTTGACTCATTGGAGAAGACTCTGATGCTGGGAGGGATTGAGGGCAGGAGGAGAAGGGGACGACAGAGGATGAGATGGCTGGATGGCATCACTGACTTGATGAATGTGGGTCTGGGTGACCTCCGAGAGCTGGTGATGGATAGGGAGGCCTGGCGTGCTGCAGTTCATGGGGTTGCAAAGAGTCGGACACGACTGAGCGACTGATCTGATCTGATCTGTATACACTAGGTCCTCCATAATATAACATATAGAAATTTTTATTTTTAAATAGATGAAAAAGAATAGCCAATGTTAATTTAAATCAACATTTAAATTTAAATGACTGCTGTTCACAAGCTAAAATCTTAATAAATGATGAAATGTATTTGGAAAGGTAAATGTTATTTACAATGAAGTAGGCTAGATAGCAGCTTCCCAGGAGGAGCTAGTGGTAAAGAACCTGCCTGCCATAAGAGATGTGGGTTTGATCTTGGGTTGAGAAAATCCCATGGAGGAGGACATGGCAACCCACTCCAGTATTCTTGCCTGGAGAATCTCATGGACAGAGGAGCCTGGTAGATTGGTCCAAAGGGTCGCAAAGAGTCGGACATGACTGAAGCAACAGCATGGGTGAACTCAGGTTAGATAGCAAAATCGACTGGACATAAACTTTAAATAAGAAAAATGCTTAGAAGAACAAAAACTAATTTATCTAGATTTTATAGTAAATATTTAGGGAAAATGCCACCAGCCAATTTATGTTTTGGGTATTGCAGAAGTAAGAGCAGTAACAGTGGTGTTCTCAGGGTGGGGGTAGGTAGGGAAGGCTTAACATTAGGATAAAAGTGAAAAGGTAATATTTTTTGAATACTTTGAGGTAAGGATAATGCATTTGGATCAGTTTGAGGACTCCAAGAGGAACAGTGGAAAAAGTTGTGAGTGGAGGAAATAGGCAATTTTTACCTAAGAAAGGACTATGATGCCACTAAATCTCGTAACATATATGTTCCACTGGGGCTTTGACTTTTAAAAGATTAAGGGTGAAAGTGTCACTCAGATCAGATCAGATCAGATCAGTCGTTCAGTCGTGTCCGACTCTTTGCGACCCCATGAACCGCAGCACGCCAGGCCTCCCTGTCCATCACCAGCTCCTGGAGGTCACCCAGACTCATACCCATCGAGTCAGTGATGCCATCCAGCCATCTCATCCTCTGTCGTCCCCTTCTCCTCCTGCCCTCAATCCCACTAGATCCTGGTAAATAGAGCCTGTGTTATCTAAGTCCCAGGAGGCCAGCACAGCTACAGAAAAACAGTTTGTTGACTGATCTGCTTCTACTGGGACTTCTGCCTTGTTGACTGGAAATGGAATTTGCTATTTCAGAACATTTTCATCTATTTAGAGAATTAACAGTGAATCACAATGGATTAGAAGACATGTAATGGTTATTAAAAGATGCTCCTTGGAAGAAAAGCTATGACAAAACTACACAGTGTATTAAAAAGCAGAGACATCACTTGGCTGACAAAGGTCTGTAAAGTCAAAACTACCATTCTTTTAGTAGTCATGTATGGATATGAGAGTTGGACCATAAATAAGGCTGAGTAATGAAGAAATGGTGTTTTTGAACTGCCGTGCTGGAGAAGACTCTTGAAAATCCCTAGGAGAGCAAGAACAAACAACCAATCCTAAAGGAAATCAATCCTGAATATTCTTGGAAGGACTGATGCTGAAGCTGAAGCTCCAATACTTTGACCACGTGATGTGAAGAACTGACTCATTGGAAAAGACCCTGGTGCTGAAAAGATTGAAGGCAGGAGGAGAAGGGGATGACAGAGGATGAGATGGTTGGATGGCATCACTTGAGCAAACTCCGGAAGGTGGTAAAGGACAGGGAAGTTTGGCATGCTGCAGTCAATGGGGTTGCAGAGTTGGACATGGGTGGGCGACTGAACAACAATGGTTATTATAGGAAGCTATATCATTACAGCTTATCATTAGATATTGTTGTTTACTTAGACCTAAACTACTTGTAGTTTATCCCAATCCTCTCAAGTTCTTCTATCTAGCTAAAGGGGTTAACCTAAATTCACCATAAACTTTGTAATTTCTGGGGAAATGATTCCAGCTCCTGGACTACAGGTATCTAGTTCTGGTCAATAAAATGTTAGGGAATATATTCTTGGATGCTTCAGAACAATCTTTTTTCCCTAATAACAATAATTTGAGATACAGGAATACTCTTTCACACACTGGGGCATTTTTTTACCATGTAGGACTGTCATAGCTATCCTGCAGCCATACATGGAAGGCCAAAGAGACACACTATCTGCCCAAAAAATACTGGAAACTGCTTATTAACAATTAATTCTCCCATTAAACAATGGTAGGAGGAGCCCCTCTTCCTAATTCCATGCCTTAGAAGGCATCACTCTGTTCTTCTCAGGAATCTCCCCATTCACCCCTTCCCCCACCAGGTATGTGCATGTGAAGTGAAGTGAAGTGAAATCGCTCAGTCGTGTCCGACTCTTTGTGACCCCATGGACTGTAGCCTACCACGTTTCTCCATCCATGGGATTTTCCAGGCAAGAGTACTGGAGTGGGTTGCCATTTCCTTCTCCAGAGGATCTTCCTAACCCAGGGATTGAACCTGGATTTCCCACATTGTAGGCAGATGCTTTACCATCTGAGGCACTAGGAAAGTCTGTGCATGTACAAAGGAGCACACACACAGGGCTCCCCTCTTTCCTGATAATGTTTGACTAGAGTTGTTACTATCCAAAAATTTGCTATTTTTCTAGGACACACCTTTCTAGGTTTCTTGGTTATAGAAAGCATGATTCTATGAAGACATTTTTATTCTATACCAATTGACTTTCCCTGTTTGCCTGTTTCTTCAGTTCTGAGTCTGGAATATAGGAGACCGAAAAGCCAGGCAACTCACAGCCATATCAGTTCTTGGGCACCAATATCTCGAGTGGATCTGCATTCTTTTCTCTACCCATTCAGAGTCTTCTTACATTGTCTACCATTCAGAGTCTTCTTATATTTGCTTTAGATATAATATGCCGCACCCTTGTTTGTACTTAGCACCCACAGGAGAGATAGAAATCACCTCTGAACAACCTTATATCAAAAAAGTTGTCAAGGACTAGCTATCCAGTATGTAGTCTGAGCCTTTATCTGCAGACTAGGGTCTCTAAATGTGTGTATAAAAGTCCACATGAGTAGTCATGGAGCCTGAGATGGGAAAAGAAAGGGAGCAGGACAAGGATTGGAGGTCAGCTTTGCACACATTACCGTTATCTGAAATGGAATTCAAAGGAGTAGGAGAAACCTAAATTAAAACTTCATCCTTTAGATTTCTACAAGGGCTTTTGCTAAAGAATATAGTCGAATTATTTAATTATCTAAATACAATGTTAGGGAATACATTAACAGATTATTTAATTGATTTTAACTACCAAATATATATGATATGAAGGGGTTTGTGTGTGTGTGTGTGTGGTATGTGTGTATGATAGGCCTATCAGTGAGTATTCTATTTCAAAATTAACTTTATAACTAGTAGAACATTATATACCTCAATTGTTGCTAAAAATATGGCTAGTAAATATTTTAGCTCCTTGTCATTAAATTCTGATTATTGCATTAAATTCTGATTATTGCATCATGGAAAAGCTTACATTTTCAAGGGGAATTTGAAATAAGAAACCAATATTGTCCCCCAAATAGGAAGTATTGGCTTTTTAGCTGAGTCTTAGACACAAATACATTTTTCTACAGTTAAGATTTGGACTGTCCCAGAAAGGTTAGGATTTCCCTGGTGGCTCAGACTGTAAAGCATCTGCCTACAATGTGGGAGACCGGGATTCAATCCCAGGATAGAGAAGATCTCCTGGAGAAGGAACTGGCAACCCACTCTAGTGTTCTTGCCTAGAAAATCCCATAGACAGAGGAGCCTGGTAGGCTACAGTCCATGGGGTCGCAAAGAGTCAGACACAACTGAACGACTTCACTTTCACTTTCAGAAAGGTTAAGCTTTAAAGACTTAAAACTTCTGTTCCATAATCATATTCATTTGCTACATTAACACTCCAAAAGTTTGTATTATCCCTATGGAAATATTGTTTCCCTCACAAATATGTTTTAATGTATGATAGATCATAATGAAATTTAACATGCAGATTTAAGTTAGTAAGGAATAATTCAAACTAACTGCTTTCCAAGCCCAATCAAGAAATATGTTAGTTGAGGATTGACAGTTTTGGAATGCAAAATAAACACGCCTTTACTTATTTTAACTAATTGAACTTGTAATTATTCAGTACTTTCCCTCTTTAAGCACTTAAAAAACACTTTTTAAGTCAGTTTCCTGTGAAGTAGAGCAGTAAGTGATCATCAGCCACATTCCTCAAACAGAAAACACAGGGTAACAGAATTTATGAATGGCTTCCTTTTTATATTATGTTTATATTAACTTAGCTGAAACTTTCCAAAAGACACTAAAAACGATCCAAAGACTGCAATTAGGTATTCATTTTTTTAAAATAAAACTATTAGAAAACCATAAAGTGTTAATGAATATACATGGGGATTCCTCTTAACATGAGTAATAATAACTTTACACTTTCACAGGGATGTTTAGGGAAAACACTATTGTTCAAAGTCAGTTTTATATATCTGACCCAGTCATATATATGAATGTTTCCATGATTAAAGAAGCTGGGTGGAAATATGCTAGATGACATGTTAGTACAACATTGACCTATACATCTTAGATTCCCTAGAGGACTGTCACCTTTGAAAAAAATTTCCGCAATTTGGTCGGAGGAAATGTTGATCTTAATCTGAAGTGTTTATCAGCTATAGTTTTTAGTCTAATTCAAGATGGATCTTTTATTATTACATTCTTGAAGTTGGTGAAATACTTCATGTGTGAAATATTTCCCTTCTAAAACATAACTGAATAAAATCAACCACCAAAATAACTGGTAGCCTCTATTCCAGTGGCAGAGTAAACAAGGGCCTGGGGCAAACAGTCTTCATCATTGGCACTGATTAGTCTTATTGGTGACAGAGGCCGCAGAAGATAGAACTATTTTGTCACCTATGGAAGAGGTTTCCTAGTTTCAGGAATATCAAGGGAGCCCTTATAAATAAATTCTGAATGGTTCCTTTCCCCTCATTTAATACACGTGCTGTTGTTTTTTCCATTACAAACGCTCAGCACCTGATTTGCCAGATTAAGCTTCAAAAGAAACACAATAAAAGCAGTAAATTCCAAAAAAGTAAAAGAGATCATGGTGGAAGTTATACTGTATAGTGATAAAGTTTGCCTCATTATAATTTTGTGTAGTTATGAAGGTTTAGTCACTAAATGATATTGAATTAAAAATTAGAAAAAGCATCATACCATCATAAACTTACATTTATTTTAAGGAAAATGATATAAACATCTCTCTGTTTATTTCTTTAGGCGATTATATATTTGTCCTAATTTTTTTAAAAGTAGAAGTTCTCTTCAATTGTTTTAGTTGAAAGGTAAATCATTTTCTTATTAAGGATTACATTTACAAACCTTAGGATATTGTGTTTTTATATTTACTAGAGACAGTAAAAACAAATCTATCCCATTGGAACATGAATACAGGCACATGAATCAACTTGTATTCTTTTGTATGAAGAATAATTATCCAGGTAATTAATATTCTTTGGAATATTATTAAATGTATTCATTTTTAATTAGTTAGGCTAATCTTTATCTTTTAATAATTAAGTGAAAATATGTTCATATTCCATAAAATATATCCTAACATTAATAAATTCATTATACTTGGGTTAAAGTCCATATCTTCATTTAGCATGGCTTTAAACATCTCCAAAATGTCAGATTCATAGTGTATTAAAATATTTAATATCGCCTGTTTTGTAGCATTAAGAACATCCTTTATAAAAAATTATCTTGCGATAGATATTCAATCTTATTATGTAAGTATTTTATTATTTCATTAAGGTTGTCTTATTGTTACTTTTCTTCTACTTTTTCTTCTCCCTCCTCCTCATGCTCCCTAATCCCTCCTCCTCCTTTTCCTTTTCAGACAATGTATTTCAAAAGATTAAAACTATGGAAAACATTATACGACTAGATAGAAGCAAACTACAAATAAATAACAAAAAGAAATTTGAAAATCTACATGTATTTGGAATTAAACATTTTTTAAAATAACTCTTGATTAAAATAAAAAATTTAAAATTTTGAAAATACTTTGAGATGACAGAAAAAAAAAGCACAACAAAATCAAAATGTACAGAATGCAGGTAAGTTATACTTAGAGAAAAATCTATAGTTTTAAGTACTTCAATTTTTTTTAACCAGGAAAGATCTCATTGAATACCTTAAACTTCAGTAAACGAGAAAAAAGAAAGAGCAAATTAATGCAAAAATTAGCAGAAGGCAAGAGATAATATAATTAGGACAGAAACTAAAGAAATGTAACAATAGAGAAAATCAATGATATAAAAAAATGTGATTTTTTTAAAAAAAATAAAATTTAGAAACTTAACTAGACTGACTATGAAAAACAAAAGACACTAAAAATCAAGCCTTAAAGAGGGGGCATTCAGTATTGATGTTATAAAAATTAAAGGAGTATTACAAAATACTATAAACAACTTTATGAGGCCAACAAAATAATTAACTGGAAACTTTCTAGAAAACATTACCAAAATTGACTGAAGGAAAAATAAGGACTTTAAGTCGACCTATAACAAAAAATGAAATCAAGAGCAATTTAAAATATTCCCTCGAAGAAAACTCTAGATATATACAATTTTTCAGGAGAATTTTATCTATTTTTTTTAACTTTTTATTTTGTATTGCAAGTATAGCCAATTAACAATGTCATGATAGTCTCAGGTAGACAGCAAAGAGACTCCATTCTCCCCAAGCTCCCCTCTCAGAAATTATATCTAATATTTAAATAATTTAAGTTATTCACAATTATATAATGTGTATAAGGCATTTTCCAAAGAATCACAAAAGAAAATAACTATTATTACTATTAAGGTGATTGATTTTATAAACAGAAAGTCACAGGTGCCTTTTATTAGAACTGGGATAGAAGTCAAATTGCATGAATTTAAAATAAGATTCAGCAGATTGTGTGGAAATATAAAATTTCCATATTATTCTAAAAGAACATTTCTTTAGACAAAATAGGAAAATAAAGTCTTTATCTTATAGGTTTTATCTTTAGAAGCCTAAATTATATAAATGACAGTATTTTGTTCAATCAAATCTTACCTTATTTTGAAAAATGTTTTGCCACTCAAACAAAAATGATAAATAACCATTTTCTATACTTCAGTTCTTGTTAGAGTAATAGAATCTTTATGGACCATGTTGTTAATATTATCATCCCTTAAAGGATCCTTTTCCTTGCCACAGATCATTTTTTGCATGACTTAGAAATGACTGTTCTTATGTTTCTTATTTATTCTGATTCTTACTTTATCATTTCCAGTGTTCACCTTCTTTACCAGCATGTCTTCTATCCTACATAGGCCCAAAAGTGAACCTGATATACAGGTTACTTGGTATATAATCACTCTCCCAGCTGTCAACATATGTGGCAGTGTAGGGGGCTGTAGCTTTGATAATTTGCTATATCAAATCCTAAATGGCTTTCAGGATTAGGAGGAATTAATCCTCCCATTGATGTCTCAAAATGTGACCTGGACATAATAACAGAGATCTCAGTTAAGTAAGTACTGAAGATGGAATTAAATCTTTTTCTTTGCCCTTCTTGTTGTATTTGTTATATTTAATTGCTTTACTTATAAAGAAACTACATTGTAATTCCAGAATAAAATTTCCTAGTTTTCATTAATATTAAATTAGGTCTGCGAAGTTTGCTATTTTTAAATTTTATTTTCTATTTGATTTTTTACTACTTTGTTTCTATGTTCAAAGTGAGGTTTTGGTTGGAGTGACAGTCTTTGTCAGTTGTTGATGTTAGGGTTATTAATGAAATCTTGTTGCCTAAGCTTTTAAATTTAGCAGATCTCAAACATGTCCCATGTCAACTTAAACATCTGCTTAATTTTTTTAAAAAATCAATAATAAACTGAGCTTCCCTGGTGGCTCAGTTGGTAAAGAATCAGCCTGCAATGTGAGAGACTTGGGTTCGATCCCTGGGTTGGGAAGATCCTCTGGAGGAGGACATGGCAACCCACTCTAGTATTCTTGCCTGGAGAATCCCATTGACAAAGGAGCCTGGTAGACTGCAGTCCAAGGGGCCCCAAAGAGTCAGACATGACTAAGTGATTAAGCACAGCACTTGATCTAACACAGAAACTACAGAAGAAATTTTCATAATAAAATTTTAGATAATATTAAAAGATAGAAATGGTTTATTTTAATGAACTTTTTGAAAACTCACAACCAGTGTACAGGTTCCTCTGTTTATCTGTCCTCACTATTAGATCGTAAAAGAGGGTCTACTTTGCCATTAAATTCTACAAAAAATTTATGTGAGTTGTTACTTTGCCTTCTCACCTATGGTTGTCTTCCCAAAGTTCCCTACATAGAGTTATGTAAGTATGGAATTCTCTGCTAGCAGAAGATAAATTTATGATTACCACCATCTTCAAAATTTCCTCTCTAGCATCCTTGAGTGTAAATTATATTTTCTAAATAATACTGCTATCATCTTTAATTTACACTTAGTAATTGATGTCAAGATGGCTTTTTTAAAACAGATTAAAAGTCTATATTCTTGGAATACCCAAAAAGAAAATTTTCTTTATTTAGTGTAAGCAAAAAATATATTAAATTGCTACTACTTATCTAAACTGCTGTAAACTCCCTTGGCTATTGATTTAAAAAAACTTTTTTTTTTTGTCCTCTGAAAATAGACTTGTAGTATATATTATTGGTGTGATGACACAGACATAAAACCCTCTGAATATCACTTTATGCTAATAAATTCTCAAATGATGTTATTTCATCAAATACATTCTACAATTTTAGCAACAGCTAGAGTTTGACAGTCTATTGACTGTATCTCTATATTTGATTACTCTGCACCTGTGTGCAATGATCATTAAAGCAGTATGTGTATTGAATGAATTACAGAGTCTGCTGGTCTTATATTGATATTATCTTCATTTATTTATGTTAAATCTACTTAAAACATTAGGCTCACAATAATAAAACCAGGAAAAAAAATTCGATTACATCTACCAACAGGTATGTAAATTAATTCTTAAGAAGTAGGTGTGGGTATTTTATGTATCTTATGTTAGAAATGTTCTTATTCTCTATTATCTTGAAAAAATCACTAATAATCACCAACTCTATACATATTTTTAATAAAGTTATCAATATTAACTTAAATCAGTATCACCTAATTTTATATGTCTTGATTTTTAGTTTAAAAAAGTATATTTATGAGCAGCAACCTACAAGAAGGAGTAAATCTGAATGACACAAAAAATAACAGTTACTTTCTTCCTACTGCTATTACAACAGAATGATCTGTTTGTTTCCAAGGCAAACCATTCAATATCATAGTAAGCCAAGTCTATGCCCCAACTAGTAATGCTGAAGAAGCTGAAATTGAACAGTTCTATGAAGACCTACAAGACCTTTTAGAACTAACACCCAAAAAAGATGTCCTTTTCATTACAGGGGAATGGAATGCAAAAGTAGGAAGTCAAGAAACACCTGGAGTAACAGGCAAATTTGGTCTTGGAATACGGAATGAAGCAGGGCAAAGACTAACAGAGTTTTGCCAAGAGAACGCACTGGTCATAGCAAACACCCTCTTCCAACAACACAAGAGAAGACTCTAAACATGGACATCACCAGATGCTCAACACCTAAATCAGATTGATTATTCTTTGCAGCCAAAGATGGAGAAGCTCTATACAGTTAGCAAAAACAGGACCGGGAGCTGACTGTGGCTCAGATCATGAACTCCTTATTATCAAATTCAGACTTAAATTGAAGAAGGTAGGGAAAACCACTAGACCATTCAGGTATGACCTAAATCAAATCCCTTATGAGTATACAGTGGAAGCGAGAAATAGATTTAAGGGCCTAGATCTGATAGATAGAGTGCCTGATGATCTATGGAATGAGGTTCGTGACATTGTACAGAAGACAGGGATCAAGATCATCCCCATAGAAAAGAAATGCAAAAAAGCAAAATGGCTGTCTGGGGAGGCCTTACAAATAGCTGTGAAAAGAAGAGAAGTGAAAAACAAAGGAGAAAAGGAAAGATATAAGCATTTGAATGCAGAGGTCCAAAGAATAGCAAGAAGAGAGAAGAAAGCCTTACTCAGTGACCAATGCAAAGAAATAGAGGAAAACAACAGAATGGGAAAGACTAGAGATCTCTTCAAGAAAATTAGAGATACCAAGGGAGCATTTGATGCAAAGATATGCTCAATAAAGGACAGATGGTATGGACCTAACAGAACCAGAAGATATTAAGAAGAGGTGTCAAGAAGATACAGAAGAACTATACAAAATGATCTTCACAACCCAAATAATCACAATGGTGTGATCACTCACCTAGAGCCAGGCATCCTGGAATGTGAAGTCAAGTGTGCCTTAGAAAGCATCACTAAGAACAAAGCTAGTTGAGGTGATGGAATTCCAGTTGAGCTATTTCAAATCCTGGAAGATGGTGCTGTGAAAGTGCTGCGCTCAATATGGCAGCAAATTTGGAAAACTCAGCAGTGGCCACAGGACTGGAAAGGTCAGTTTTCATTCCAAACTGAAAGAAAGGCAATGCCAAAGAAGGCTCAAAGTACTGCACAATTGCACTCATCTCACACACTAGTAAAGTAATTCTCAAAATTCTCCAAGCCAGGCTTCAGCAATACGTGAACTTCCTGATGTTTAAGCTGGTTTTAGGAAAAGCAGTGGAACCAGAAACCAAATTGCCAACATCTACTGGATCATCAAAAAAGCAAGAGAGTTCCAGAAAAACATCTATTCCTGCTTTGTTGACTATGCCAAAGCCTTTGACTGTGTGGATCACAATAAACTGTGGAAAATTCTGAAAGAGATGGGAATACCATACCACATGACCTGCCTCTTGAGAAACCTATGTGCAGATCAGGAAGCAACAGTCAGAACTGGACATGGAGCAACAGACTGGTTCCAAATAGGAAAAGGAGTACGTCAAGGCTGTATATTGTCAACCTGCTTATTTAATTTATATGCAAAGTACATCATGAGAAACGCTGGGCTGGAAGAAGCACAAGCTGGAATCAAGATCACGAGAGAAATATCAATAACCTCAGATATGCAGATGACACCACCATTATGGCAGAAAGTGAAGAGGAACTAAAAAGTCTATGGATGAAAGTGAAAGAGGAGAGTGAAAAAGTTGGCTTAAAGCTCAACATTCAGAAAACTAAGATCATGGCCTTGGTCCCATCACTTCATAGGAAATATATGGGGAAACAGTGGAAACAGTGTAAGACTTTATTTGGGGGGGCTCAAAAATCACTGCAAACGGTGACTGCAGCCATGAAATTAAAAGACCGCTAACTCCTTGGAAGGAAAGTTATGACCAAACTAGATCAGATCAGATCAGTCGCTCAGTCGTGTCCGACTCTTCACGACCCCATGAATCGCAGCATGCCAGGCCTCCCTGTCCATCACCAACTCCCGGAGGTCACTCAGACTCACATCCATCGAGTCAGTGATGCCATCCAGCCATCTCATCCTCTGTCGTCCCCTTCTGCTCTTGCCCTCAAACCCTCCCAGCATGAGGGTCTTCTCCAATGAGTCAACTCTGCACGAGGTGGCCAAAGTACTGGAGTTTCAGCTTTAGCATCATTCCTTCCAAAGAAATCCCAGGGCTGATCTCCTTCAGAATGGACTGATTGGATCTCCTTGCAGTCCAAGGGACTCTCAAGAGTCTTCTCCAACACCACAGTTCAAAAGAATCAATTCTTCGGCACTCAGCCTTCTTCACAGTCCAGCTCTCACATCCATACATGACCACAGGAAAAACCATAGCCTTGACTAGGCGAACCTTTGTTGGCAAAGTAATGTCTCTGCTTTTGAATATGCTATCTAGGTTGGTCATAACCTTCCTTCCAAGGAACAAGCATCTTTTAATTTCATGGCTGCAGTCACCATCTGTAGTGATTTTGGAGCCCAGAAAAAGAAAGTCTGACACTCTTTCCACTATTTCCCCACCTATTTTCCATGTAGTGACGGGACCGGATGCCATGATCTTCGTTTTCTGAATGTTGAGCTTTAAGCCAGCCCTTTCACTCTCCACTTTCACTTTCATCAAGAGGCTTTTTAATTCCTCTTCACTTTCTGCCATAAGGGTGGTGTCATCTGCATATCTGAGGTTATTGTATTTCTCCCAGCAATCTCATTCCAACTTGTTTTTCTTCCAGTCCAGCATTTCTCATGATGTACTCTGCATATAAGTTAAATAAACAGGGTGACAATATACATCCTTGACGTACTCCTTTTCCTATTTGGAACCAGTCTGTTGTTCTATGTCCAGTTCTAACTGTTGCTTCCTGACCTGCATACACATTTCTCAAGAGGCAGATCAGGTGGTCTGGTATTCCCATCTCTTGAAGAATTTTCCACAGTTTATTGTGATCCACACAGTCAAAGGCTTTGGCATAGTCAATAAAGCAGAAATAGATGTTTTTCTGGAACTCTCTTGCTTTTTCCATGATCCAGAAGATGCTGGCAATTTGATCTCTGGTTCCTCTGCCTTTTCTAAACCAGCTTGAACATCTGGAAGTTCATGGTTCACATATTGCTGAAGCCTGGCTTGGAGAATTTTGAGCATTACTTTACTAGCGTGTGAGATGAGTGCAATTGTGCAGTAGTTTGAGCATTCTTTGGCATTGCCTTTCTTTCGGATTGGAATTAAAACTGACCTTTTCCAGTCCTGTGGCCACTGCTGAGTTTTCCAAATTTGCTGGCATATTGAGTGCAGCACTTTCACAGCATCATCTTCTAGGATTTGGAATAGCTCCACTGGAATTCCATTACCTCCACTAGCTTTGTTTGTAGTGATGCTTTCTAAGGCCCACTTGCCTTCACATTCCAGGATGTCTGGCTCTAGGTGAGTGATCACATCATGGTGATTATCTGGGTCATGAAGATCTTTTTGTACAGTTCTTCTGTGTATTCTTGCCACTTCTTCTTAATATCTTCTGCTTCTGTTAGGTCCATACCATTTCTGTCCTTTATCGATCCCATCTTTGCATGAAATGTTCCTTTGGTATCTCTCATTTTCTTGAAGAGATCCCTAGTCTTTCCCATTCTGTTTTCCTCAATTTCTTTGCATTGATTGCTGAAGAAGGCTTTCTTATCTCTTCTTGCTATTCTTTGGACCAACCTAGATAGCATATTCAAAAACAAAGACATTACTTTGCCAAGAAAGATCCGTATAGTCAAGGCTGATTTTTCCAGTGGTCATGTATGGATGTAGAGTTGGACTGTGAAGAAAGTTGAGTGCGGAAGAATTGATGCTTTTGAACTGTTATGTTGGAGAAGACTCTTGAGAGTCCCTTGGACTGCAAGGAGGTCCATCCAGTCCATTCTAAATGAGATCAGTCCTGGGTGTTCTTTGGAAGGAATGATGCTAAAGCTGAAACTCCAGTAACTTGGCCACCTCCTATGAAGAGTTGACTCATTGGAAAAGACTCTGATGCTGGGAGAGATTGGGGGCAGGAAGAGAAGGGGACGACAGAGGATGAGATGGCTGGATGTCATCACCAACTCAATGGACATGAGTATGAGTGAACTCCGGGAGTTGGTGATGGACAGAGGGGTCTGGCATGCTTTGATTTATGGTTTCGCAAAGAGTCAGACATGACTGAGAGACTGAACTGAACTGAACTGAAATGCTATTACATGTATGGATCTGAACACAATTTAGATGATTTAGGCACAAAGAACACTGGAAGAATACATCTAACACTCCATGTTTTAAGACATCAAAGCCAAAGTTACAGCAGCACTCCTTTTCACTACTTTTGATTTCTCAGCTCCAGGTACTTAAATCCACTCTACCTCACATGCAAGCTCAGGGTGGCCTAATTTCCAAGCTGATGATCGTCATAAGAATTAAATGATTAAAAAGATAATATTCATCAACTTACAATTGTCAAGTGTTGTGTACAATTACTATCTCATTTAAATCTGAAACAACACTTAATATAGTCACTATTTATCATTCGTAGTTTACTGATGAAAGAATAAGGCATAGACATTTTTGCAATAACCACATCCATCAACAACTGACTTAACCAGGGTTTTGTTGAATTGCAATAGGCCATTTATTGCTAGGCTTCCAAGAAGGCTTTAATAATTTCCACTGAACCTTGAGAACTAAAAACAAAGCAAAAACCCTCCTTTCAACATCTTTTTACTTTTCGGCTACATCCTAAGAATACGTGTAAATTACAGGTCAAGATTTGGGACTTTAGAGTCAGACGACATTTCAAGCCTCAGCTTCATAATTTTTGGCTTTGAGATCATGAACAAATTTAAACCCTCTTAGTTTTGGATACTTTTTCTGCTAAATGAGAACAACAATATCCAATTCATGTTTTAACTCATGTCTCCCCTAAGGCATATAGCACGGAGTAACTTGTTTAGTGACAGGATCTCCTAAGAGCACACTCCCCAGCAAAAGTATGTGTGCCTTGGGATGTTACTCCCCAAAACCCAGTGCCAGCCACATTCCTCACTGACATAACAGATGGGTTATAAAACTTCTGCTGACCATGACTTGAATTAGTATTAAACCAGTGAAGTTCTCAAGAGGATCAAAAGCAGATTTTGCAGTTTTTTCTCAACTATGCATTCAGTGACATCATACTGGTAGCTAGAAATTAGCCATGGATGGAGGTTGTTATGAAAATCGGCAAGCACTACAAATCAAAGTTTTGGTTTGTTTTTTGTTCACTTTTTTTTAAGAGCTTTTTTATCTACTTACCACTGATTCAGACTAATATGTTTTATAGACCAATACTACTCAAGTTGTGGTTCATGAACTAATGCAGGACATTGTACTGATTTCTACCTTGAATTAAGTACAGCAGATGAATATAAGTATTTGGAAAAGTTTAGAGCATTTTGACATTGCCATTACATTTAAACGCATGATCATTTTTTTTTTTTAGTAATTGGTTTCTGTTCAATTTTACAAATGGTTCTGTCCATCATGGATTAGAAAAAAAAGTATGGCCAGTAATGCACTCCTACAGACATGGTGTTTAAGTAGTCCCTATTCCTTGGCATCTCTATAACAAGATCACTTTCAACTTTTGCCCTGCCATGGAAATTGGAGCTCATCCAGTCCCTTGGTTGATTCCCCATCTCACTGTTTAAGGACCAAGAATGACTGATGTCTGTGCCAACTCAAATTATTGCAGTAAACTTTAGTAAGCTTACTTATTTCTGTGTTCTATTATTTCCATTTTTCTGGGAATTCATTTTTATGAAACAAATTAGAATATTTCTCTAATGTGGAAAGTTATCTAAGAATCAAAAGGAAGAGATTGGCATGGACAGAAGGAAGAGAAAATGGTATGGCAAATGTGGCCAAAAGTAATTCTGCAGTGAAAAGCTTTATGGCTCTTAGAGACTTACTCAGAAGTTCTGGTGCAAAATATCTTTATTTTTAAACCTCAGCTTATTTTGAAAGCCATAATTTACTTCAGAAACTTTGGCACGTATTTCAAGCACTTCAAATAACCTATTGAATATTTTATAGTTTGTATTTTCCCTCATCTAAATTTATACTAAAATAAAAGCTTCAGTGTTATTTTAAAAGTCAGAAACCAAGATGAAGGTAAAACCTTAGGCCAAAGACTTGGTACACTTATCTCCTGTACGTCCCATCTGATTATATTACTGTCAATTTCAACTCCAGGCTAAATTATGTGAATAATTAATATTCAGCTTAAATATCAGCTTGTGCCTCTGTGAGTTGTCTTCTCACTGACTCTTGACTACCTCATACTGGTAAATGAAAGAGAATTAATATTTATATAGATTCTACTATGAGCCAATTCATTACAGTTAGTATTGCATTTAATATTCACAATTATAAAATAGGAATATTATCAACCTTAGTATATAGACTGATACATATTATATCTGACATATCTGAAAGGTAAAGGGTTTCTCCAGTGGCTCAGTGGTTAAGAATCTCCTTGCAATGCAGGAGATGCAGTAACGCAGGTTCCATTCCTGGGTCTGAAATTTCCCCTGAAGTAAGAAATGGCAACCAGCTTCAATAATTTAGACTGGAGAATCCCATGGGTAGATTAGCCTGGTGGGCTACCGTCCATGGGGTCTCAGAAGAGTCATACACGACTGAGCAACTGAACAACAATAAAGAGATGAAACAACTTATAGATGATAAATCTAAGTTTAAATCTAAGTGTTTCATATTACACAGACATGTATTTATTCCATAACCTTATACTACTTGCTAATCAGTTGAACCTCATTGAGCAAAAACTTTCAGTTTCCAAAATTTTCCTCATGCCAAAGTTGTCTCTAACTTTACACTTTACTTCTTTCACACTTCCTTTCTGCAGCCTTTAACTCTTTTGTAGAGGTGCCTCATACAACTAACCCATCCCAAATTTCATGTCATCTTGGTTCTGATTAGTTTTGTGACATATTAATTTCTCCAAAAGCAAATCCATTAAAGAAGCAGAGAAAGGATTAAATAAAAGTTCATTCTGTTTGAAGATTGCAGACACTGAAGCTCTTAAATGGTAAAAATAATATTTAACCAAAGAAAAAAATAACCAAAAAAAGCACAGAAAAAAACTAACTCTGCATTGACTATGGTGGTTCTAGCTAGATTTTTTAAATAGTGATAACAATATATATCAACTAAAATCATTATCTTTAAAAAATAAAAGTGACCTTTAACAAGAACAAGGTGGACAAGGATAAGAAACAAGAAATTTTACTTATCCTTTTAATTGAAAAAATTGCTCAATATGACTGTACCTGTTTATTTAAGTCATTGAAAAAATATGAACTCAGCATATTCTGAAGAAAAACATGTAATCAGCATATACATTTTTAAGGAGATATAGCTTACAGTTAATAAAATGTACAGATTGTTGTATGTGGTCTTTTTTCGTAAGTGTATACACCTGAATAACCACCATTCAAATCAATTTATAGTACTTTTGGTTGGTCACAGGACTTGTCTTCCTGTCCTTCCCTATCAATTTCCACCATTACCAGGGGAGACCATAATTTAGATTCTTCTATCATTGATTAGTCTTGCTTGTTTTTAATCATATTATATGAATGATCAAATTCTTTTGTACCTACTTCTATTTTCCATCATAATATTTTTGAGATGCTTCCATATCAAAGAAACATCAATTTGCTGTCTCATTTTACAACAGAAAGTTTTCATTTCATGTCATTATTTATTTATTCATTTTAATGTTGATGGACATTTGACTTTTACTCTGCTTATTTTTTTTTCCTATTTTTGGCTATTATGAATAAGGCATCTATAACCACTCTTATACAGGTCTTTCTTGTAGACACCAGCTTTTATTTCTTACTCAAGTAACTGTGAAATTGCTAAGCCATATGGTAGCTATATGTTTATAACTTTTTAATGAACTTCCAAAATTGCTTCACCTCACAAATTTTATACCAATTTATAAAATTTTCAGTTAGTCTAATTAGCTTGGTCATTTTAGATACAAAATGACATATTATTGAAATTTCCCTGATCATTACCAATGTTGAGTACTTTTTCATTCTCATTATTTTGTGAGTGTATTTGTTCATGTCTTCAGCCATTTTGTTATTGGGTTATTTTAATTTTGAGTTACAGGAAGCCTCCTTATTAGACTGTGCATAAGTACCTTGTCAGCTATGCACAATAAAATATTTTCTCCCAATCTGTAATTCTTTTCTCATTTTACTTTTGGTATCCTTTGAGATTAGAAATCTTAATCTTAATAAACCTCAATATAGCATACTTTTTTATGTTTACACTTTGTTTTGTATAAGAAAGACTTGCTTACTCTAAATATTAAAGATAGTTGCATAAATGATCAAAAATGTTTCTGTGCCATGTTCTTAGGCCCAGAATTGAATTATTTTAGGTGTGTGTGTTGATGTAAGGCTTGAGGGGTTCATATTTCTCACAGAAATAGACAGGTGATTCCTTGGGATTTACTGAAAATATAACATGTACTTTCCCCCTTAGTTTCCCATGGGGATTTGTTCAACTATCTATTCATTCTGTTTGTGTGGGTTCTTCTGTATTACCTGTTTGAGTCCACTGATTTATATGTCCATCTTTACCCCAATATTATGCTATATTCATCACTGTATCTTATTTTTTTACAGAATTTTGTTGTTTTCTGACAGAACTTAACATGAATCAGCCATCATACATATATCCCCTCTCTTTTGAAACTCCCTCCCAACTCCTTCCTATCCCACCCATCTAGGTTGATACAGAGCCCATGTTTGAGCTTCCTGAGCCGTACAGCAAATTCCTATTGGTTATTTATTTTACATATGGTAATGTAAGTTTCCATGTTACTCTTTCCATACATCTCACCCTCTCCTCCCCTTTCCCCATGTCCGTAAGTCTATTCTCTATGTTTGTTTCTTCATTACTGCCCTGTAAATAAATTTTTCAGTACAATTTTTCTATATTCCATATATATGCATTGTAATAATGATATTTATCTTTCTCTTTCTGACTTACTTCACTCTGTATAAGAGGCTCTAGGTACATCCACCTCATCAGAACTGACTCAAACACATTTCTTTTTATGGCTGAGTAATATTCCATTGTGTACATGTACCACAACTTATTTATCCATTCATCTTTCGATGGACATCTAGATTTATTCTATGTTCTCAGTTAGTTCAGTTCAGTCGCTCAGTCATGTCCGACTCTGCAACCCTATGAACCACAGCACACCAGGCCTTCCTGTCCATCACCAACTCCCGGAGTTCACCCAAACCCATGTCCATTGTGTTGGTGATGCCATCCAACCATCTTATCCTCTGTCATCCCCTTCTCCTCCTGCTTTCAATCTTTTCCAGCATCAGGGTCTCTTCAAATGAGTCAGCTCTCCACATTAGGTGGCCAAAGTATTGAAGTTTCAGCTTCAACATCAGTCCTTCCAATGAACATCCTGGATTGATCTCCTTTAGGATGGACTGGTTGGATCTCCTTGCAGTCCAAGGGACTCTCAAGAGTCTTCTCCAACACCACAGTTCAAAAGCATCAATTCTTCTGCCCTCAGCTTTCTTCACAGTCCAACTCTCACATCCATACACAACCACTGGAAAAACCATAGGCTTGACTAGATGGACCTTTGTTGGCAAAGTAATGTCTCTGCTTTTCAATATGCTATTTAGGTTGGTCATAACTTTCCTGCCAAGGAGTAAGCGTCTTTTAATTTCATGGCTGTAGTCACCATCTGCAGTGATTTTTGAGCCCAGAAAAATAAAGTCTGACACTATTTCCACTGTTTCCCCATCTATTTGCCATGGGACCAGATGCCATGATCTTCGTTTTCTGAATGTTGAGCTTTAAACCAACCTTTTCACTCTTCTCTTTCACTTTCATCAAGAGTCTCTTTAGTTCTTCTTCACTTTCTGCCATAAGGGTGGTGTCATCTGCATACCTGAGGTTATTGATATTTTTCCAAGCAATCTTCCATGTTCTAACTATTGTAAAAAGTGCTGCAATGAACAATAGGATACATGTGTCTTTTTCAATTTTGTTTACCTCAGGTTATATGCCTAGGAGTGGGATTGCTGGGTCATATGGTGGTTTTATTCCTAGTTTTCTAAGGAATCTCCATAGTGTTTTCCATGGTGTCTGTAGCAACTTACATTCCCACCAACCGTGCAAGAGTGTTCCCTTTTCTCCACACCCTTTCCAGAATCTAGCATTTGCAGACTTTTTGATAATGGCCATTCTGATTGGTGTGAGGTGATATCTCATTGTAGCTTTGATTTGTATTTCTCTAATAATGAGCAATGTTGGGCATCTTTTCATGTGTTTGTTAGTCATCTGTATGTCTTCTTTGGATAAATGTCTGTTTAGGTCTTTTTTCCACTTTTTGATTGAGTTGTTTGTTTTTCTGGTATTGATTTGTATGAGTTGCTTGTATACTTCAGAAATTAATCCTTTGTCAGTTGTTTCATTTGCTATTATTTTCTCCCATTCTGAGGGCTGTTTTTTTACCTTGCTTATAGTTTCTATTGCTGTGCAAAAGATTTTAAGTTTAATCTGGTCCCACTTGTTTATTTTGATTTCCATTACTCTAGGAGGTGGTTCATAGAGGATCTTGCTTAGATTTATGTCATTGAATATCCTGCCTATGTTTTCCTCCAAGAGTTTTATAGTTTCTGGTCTTACATTTAGGTCTTTAACACATTTTGAGTTTATTTTTCTGTATGGCATTAGGAAGTGTTCTAATTTCATTTTTTTTTAACATGTAGCTGTCCAGTTTTCCCAGCACCATTTATTGAAGAGGCTGTCTTTGTCCCATTGTATATTCTTGACTCCTTTCTCAAAAATAAGGTACCCATAGGTGCATGGGTTTATTTCTGGGCTTTCTATCTTGTTTCATTGGCCAAATTTCTGTTTTTGTGCCAGTATCCTACTGACTTGATGACTGTAACTTTGTAGGATAATCTGAAGTCAGGAAGGTTGATTCCTCCAGCTACATTCTTCTTCCTCAAGACTGCTTTGGCTCTTTGGGGTCTTTTATGTTTCCATATGAATTGTGAAATTTTTTGTCCTATTTCTATGAAAAATGCCATTGGTAATTTGATAGGAATCATGTTGAATTTGTAGATTGCATTTGGTAGTATAGTCATTTTCACAATATTGATTATTCCTACCCAGGAATATGGAATATCTTTCTATATATGTATGTCATCTTTAATTTCTTTCATCAGTGTCTTATAATTTTCTGTGTAGTATTCACTTCCTTAGGCAAGCTTATTCCTTGATATTTAATTCTTTTTGCTGCAATGGTGAATGGGATAGATTCCTTAATTTCTCCTTCTGACTTTTCATTGTTAGTATATAGAAATATAAGTGATTTCTATGTATTGATTTCGTATCCTGTAACTTTGCTTTCTTCTCTGATTGTTGTAGCTAGGACTTCCAAAACTATGTTAAAAAACAGTGTTGGACACTCCATCCAAATGCAAAAGAATACACCTTCTTCTCAAGTGCACATGGAACATTCTCTAAGATAGACCATTTCTTGGGTCACAAATCAAGCCTCAGTAAATTTAATAAAATTGAAATTGTATCAAGCATCTTCTTCGACCACAATGGTATGAGACTAGATATCAATTACAAGAAAAAAAGTGTAAAAAAAAAAAAGGGAGGTGGGAGATTAAACAACATGTTTCTAAATAACCAATAGTTTACTGAATAAATCAAAAGGGAAATACAAAAATTCTAGAAACAAATGACAATGAAAACACAACAACTCAAAACCTATGAGATGCAGCAAAAGCAGGCCTAAGAGGGAAGTTTATAACAATACAATCCTACCTCAAGAAACAAGAAAAACACCGAATAGACAACCTAACTTTATACCTAAACAACTGGAAAAAGGAGAATAAAAAAACCCAAAATTAGTAGAAGGAAAAAAATCATAGAGATCCAAGCAGAAATAAATGAAAAAGAAATGAAAGAAACAATAGTAAAGATTACTAAAACTAAAAGCTGGTTCTTTGAGGAGATAAACAAAATTGACAAACCTTTAGCCAGACTCATCAAGGAAAAAGGAGAGAAGAATCAAATCAACAAAATTAGAAATTAAAAAGGAGAGGTTACAAAAGACAATGAGAAATACAAAGGATTATAAGAGAGTATTATGAACAACTATATGGCAATAAAATGCATAACCTGGAAGAAATGGACAAATTCTTAGAAAAGTTCAATCTTCCAAGACTGAACCAGGAAGAAATAGAAATTATGAACAACCCAGTTACAAGCACTGAAATTAAACCTGTGATCAAATTCAAAAAAATCTCCCAAAAGACAAAAGCCCAGGACCAGATGGCTTCACAGGAGAATTCTATCAAACATTTAGTGACAAGCTAATGCCTACCCTAAAACTCTTTTTAAAAATTGCAGAGGAAAGAACAATTCCAAACTCATTCTATGAGGACACTATCACTCTAATACCAAAACAAGACAAAGACAACACACACACACACAAAAAAAGCCCAATAGCATTGATGAACATAGATGCAAAAATCCTCAACAAAATTTTAGCAAACAGAATTCACCAACTCATCAAAAAGCTCATACACCATGATCAAGTTGGGTTTATTCCAGGGATGCAAGGATTCTTCCATATACACAAATCAATCAATGTGATACACCATATTAACAAATTGAAAGATAAAACCCACATGATAGCCTCAATAGATGCAGAAAAAAACCTTTGATGAAATTCAGCACCCATTTATGGTTAAAACTCTTCAAAAAATGGGCATAGAAGGAATCTATCTCAACATAGTAAAGGGCACATATGATAAACCTACAGCAAACATTATTCCCAATGGTGAAAAACTGAAAGCATTCCCCCTAAGATCAGGAACAAGACAAGGGTGTCCACTTTCACCACTATTATTCAGCTATTATTCAATACAGTTTTGGTCACTGTATCTTTACACCACTTCTTAAAAATTGCATGTGTGAGTTCTAGAAATTTATTTTTTAAGACTGTTTTGGCTATATATATATTTTATACTTCCACATACATTTTAGAATAAGCTTCTCAATTGTGCATATTAAGCACATTTGCATTTCATTTTCAATTACTGAATCAATGTATAATTTGCATACATTGAACTGCACAGATATTAAAGTCACAGAAAACTAGTGACTTATGACAGAATCACATACTTGTGCAACTCACAGCTCTTCCAAAATATAGAACATTTCCATTATCTCAGAAAGTTCACTACTTCCATTCTTGGGCAATTCTTATCTCAAACACAAGATGCTATTAATATCTTAATTTATGACACCATAGATGGTTTTCTTTTTGTCTTTTACATAAGTATATTCATATTGGATGTACTCTTTGGTAAATTTCTTTTTCTCACATCATTTTTGGACATTTATCCATATTGTTTCTCCAGAGAAGGAAATGGCAACCACTCATATTCTTGCCTGGAGAATCCCATGGACAGGGGAGCCTGGCAGGCTATAGTCCATGGGGTCACAAGAGTCGGATACAACTTAGTGACTAAACCACCATTCATATTGTTTTGTGTATCTATGATTCATTCCTTTGCTTTGTGGGTAGGGTATCATTTTGAGAATATAACACTACTTATTTATTAATGATCATACAGGTTTTTTCTAGGTTTTCACTTTTATATGTAAGTCTTCTATGAACATTCCTTCAAAACATTTGTTTAAATACATGCTTGTTAATTCACTAGTCTTTTCAAATAATCTTTTCTACCCATTGGTTCTGTTCTTATCTTACATTCTGGAACATAAAAAAAGATTGTAATGGCACGATACACTGTGAGGTTAGTTAACTATATGGTTTTCAAAAGAATTATTCAGGAATGCACTGAAAGATGAAGGTAGAGGAAGAAGGTGATCACTTGGAATTTCTCTAGGTGTTCTAACATCACTTTTAACTGCAGTAACAGCGATATCCTTGATTGGAAGTGGTGCTTGACTGCAGAAGGCAACTGTGTTTTACCTAATGGATCAGTCTTCACAATCTTCAGGGCCATTTCAAGCACTGTTATGTACTCGGGTTACTAATTCGAAAAAAGCAATTATAGCCTTCAAGAATGTAATATTTTAGAAGCAAGAGAGATTTTATATACACAATTACCATACAATGTGACAAGTATAGTAGTAAATCTTTACCAGTTATTATAGGTGAAAAAAAGAATAAATATTTCGAGAATAGTGATTCATTTGAAATCTCTTGAAGTATGAGTGAGAATTATCTGAGTTATCTAGGCTGAATGTAGTGTCAGTTGCAGAATTCCAAGTGCAATGAAATTAAAAGCAAAAAAAAAAAAATAGAGGCTAGAATTAGCATGGTGTGTGCAAACACAATGTATATATTTTTATTTCACTTAACATAATTTCATTAACATTTTCCATATTTTTACATAATCTGCATAATCAACATGTAGAGTTGCATAATAGCACTCCAAGTTATCATTTAAAACATTTTAAGGGTAGTTAATTTTCTTCTTTCAAAAAATATTTCTAGTTTTAGAAATGTTCATTAAAGTTCAGTCATATAACTAATAGGAAAGATAAATGCTTTTAAAATTACACATTTTATTGTTATTTTTCTCTATATTAAAAGTTGTGTATTTATCTTTATAAATAAATAATACACAATATTTTAATCAGCATAATATTGCTATTTTGAACTACAGAAGCTATACCAACTATTTTGACTATAAATGGATAATCGTTATCAATTCATTATTGAAGTGAGAACCAACTTAGACTGAAATTTATATCGTATAAAACTGTGTTCCAAAACCTAAATCCTAAGTGTTAAAAAAGGTGCATTAAGGTTTGAAAAATTATTTTGTGGGGTTTTTGATTCAGATAAACAGTTCTATATGTCTATCTAACTATCCTCCACTCATCTAAAATCCACCCACCCATCTATCTACACATCTATCATTTATGCATGTATTAAATATTAATATGAATATTCAGAAGAGAGAAATAACATTATGTTCTATATATTAATATCCTTTATAGAATAAGAAAATGAATGAGATGAATGAGGCAGGAATATCTAAGAACAAAAAGCTGCTATTGCATTTTTTAGTATAGTTGTGATTCTGCATTTGCCATCAATTGTCATTATTTGGTTAAGTAATTTCATGAAGTTAGATGTTTTAAACTGAATGGCATACATTTCTTGTGGAATGAAATCTTTATAGAACAGGAACTCTATTTCACTTGTATCACCTATAACAAATATGCTACATGAAAGATCATTCTAAGCTATCTACACTGTCACTTGTGGGCCATTCAAGTATTGAATAATTTCTCATGTTGCCTTAACACAATTTCTGCTTTCACTCATTTATTTAAACCTAAACAAAATCAAGTTGTATTTTCTCATTTTTGAAGGAAGTACAGAGGAATGGTCAATTTTTTTCTTTCAATGACTAAGTAAGTTAGACAAATAATGTTTCAGACATTTATTATTTCAATAAAATACCTTATAGATGCTAGCACATAAAATAAAGTTAACACATAACAGAAGAAAGTGGAACACTAGAATTTAGAGTTTATGAGAAAATGTTATTAAGGGCACAATGCTAGAAAAAAAAAAACTATGCATATAAATATCAGCACTTTATGTTCCACAGAAAAGATTTTAGCTAACACATAGAATTTATATGCCATCTTATTTCAGTCACAAAAGAATCAAATACTTCCTCTTCTCTGGGTTATTAATTCAGGATGTCAGCTATTATTAAGGTCAAGTTTGCTTAGTTTTATAGAATCAAATTTAGGTTTTATTTTCTCATTCATTTATGAATCTTTTATTTTAGCATCATGACATTTGCTTCACTTACAATTTTAAAATATTAAAGTAGCTCTGGACTTTTACATAACTATGTGAATCAAGGCTATTTCTGAAAGAAAAAAAAAAAGAATTTAGTACAATCTGTAATTTTAAATTTCTCAAAGAAACTT
Source organism: Tragelaphus eurycerus (assembly GCA_935064755.1). Taxonomy (NCBI): domain Eukaryota; kingdom Metazoa; phylum Chordata; class Mammalia; order Artiodactyla; family Bovidae; genus Tragelaphus; species Tragelaphus eurycerus. Next base: position 437,665 of record CAKXYN010000039.1, read on the forward strand.
AGCCCAACTCACCCAATACTGTTGCAATAAAACCCCTAACACTCCATTATCACAAAGACTGGTGAAGATTGTGCATCAACTAAAACCATCATCAAGATAACTTTCCTTTTCAAGATTAACTATTATGTCACACTACAAATATTAATAAGTTTGCAAGAGGCCTGAATATGAAGGACTTTTCCGTGTTCCTGAGTAATAAAAGAATGCTGCAGAGTGTTTTAAATAAGTGAGGACCTTTATTGAATTTTAATAGTCCAAAGTTATGTACAAGCTAGAATCAAGATTGCCGGGAGAAATATCAATAACCTCAGATATGCAGATGACACCACCCTTATGGCAGAAAGTGAAGAACTAAAGAGCCTTTTGATGAATGTTATAAGGAGAGTCAAAAATTTGGCTTAAAAGTCAACATTCAGAAAACTAACATTATGGAATCTGGTCCCATCACTTCATGGCAAATAGATGGGGAAACACTGGAACCAATGAGAAACTTTATTTTGGGGGCCCCAAAATCACTGCAGATGATGACTGCAACCATGAAACTAAAAGACACGTGCTCCATGGAAGAAAAGCTATGACTCACCTAGACAGCATATTAAAAAGCAGAGACATTACTTTGCTGACAAAGGTCCATCTAGTCAAAGCTATTGTTTTTTCAGTAGTTATTTATGGATGTGAGAGTTCGGCTATAAAGAAAGCTGTGTGCCAAAGAACTGATGCTTTTGAACTGTGGTGTTGGGGAAGACTCTTGAGAGTCCCTTGGACTGCAAGATCAAACCAGTCAATTCTAAAGGAAATCAGTACTGAATATTCATTGAAAGGACTGATGCTAAAGTTGAAACTCCAATACTTTGGCCAGTATTTGGCCAATATTTGGCCATCCAATACTTTGATACGAAGAACTGACTCCTTGGAAAAGAGCCTGATGCTGGGAAAGATTGAAGGCAGGAGGAGAAGGGGATGACAGAGGATGAGACGATTGGATGGCATTACCAACTCGATGGACATGAGTTTGAGCAAGCTCCAGGAGCTGGTGATGGACAGGGAAGTCTGGCATTCTGTAGTACATGGGGTCACAAAGAGTCAGACATGAGTGAGTGACTGAAGTGAATATGCTTGGTAACCACTTCATCCTGATTTGAGCATGACACAGAGATAAGAGATATGCCCACTCCAACAGGAAGGCTACAGGATCTTTAGTTCAAGTGGTAACAACTTTTCCTTTTACAATTTTTAGCAGTTTAGCTTGGGTTTGATCCCTGGGTTGGGAGGATCCCCTGGCGAAGGGCATGGCAACCCACTCCAGTATTCTTGCCTGGAGAATCCCATGGACAGAGGAGCCTGGTAGGCTACGGTCCACAGGGTCACAAAGAGTCAGACACAACTGAGTGACTAAATACAGCACAGCACAGCAACAGTTTTTTTAGCATGGAATGTGGCATAATAGGACAACATTTAATCTAACTAACCATGTGCAGAAAGAATAATCAAGAATTATGTAATGCTTTCCTTTGGATCATAGGGATGGTTGCAGCCAATTAAATAAGTTGAATGTGGTAGTTAAGTTTATACAAAAGAATTAACAGTACTTATATCAGAGTTTATCATTACATGGGCCTTACTTTTAATTTATATTTTCAACAATATACAATAACAAAAATATGTTTTTTTTATAAACTCAGCTTTTCTATTAGATGCATACTGTTAGTACTTTTTTTCTCCCAGCCAGGAAAGTAACAGATAGCAAAACCTTGCTCATTTGTGAAAGTGGAGCTTAGCCTAGCACATTAGGTGTCCCAGGATACAGGGTAAAACAGGGCATTGGTTGTGCTAACATAACTTAGAAAAATACTTTATTTTATTTTTTTTTTATATTTTATTTTTTTTTCTTTTTAAAATTATAGTTTTATTATTATTATTTTTTTAATTTTTCTTAACTTTACAATATTGTATTACTTTTACTATACATCGAGATGGATCCGCCACCAGAATACACGTGTTCCCCATCCTGAACCCTCCTCCCTCCCCCTTCCCACACCATCCCTCCAGGTCATCCCAGTGCTCCAGTCCCAGGCATCTGTTATAGGGCATCGTACCTGGACTGACTCGTTTCAGATATGATATTATACATATTTCAATGCTATAGAAAAATACTTTAAAATATCAATGATTTATTTAACCATAAAAGAAAATACACGCCTAAGTATTCTGATCACACGCTGAGTCACATATTTTTTCCTGTGTACTTTGTTCCCTTCTATAATTCATAGATTTTCTTTCAAGTGCTCCTTTACATGTTTTAACTTCTGATCTTACTTAAATCTCTGGATAACACTTACCCATAACATGATAATCTATAATAAGTTGTACTTGCCAATATAACATATTATTTTGAGATTTTTGTCAGGTAATAGATACTAATGTACATTGGTTAAAAGTATAACATATTAACATATTTCATTTTAATTATAATGTAACAATAATAATTATAAGAGCTCTCAAATGTACACCTATACAATTGGATATGAACACTTCAAGCTCAATGAAGGTGTTTCCCTGACCAAAGTTTAAAAAAAAAAAAAAAAAAAAAGCTGTGTTCTTCTTTCTCAAGATTGGTTTGGCTATTCAAGATCCTTCATGGTTCTGTACAAATTTTAAGATGGTTTGTCCTATTTTTGTGAAAAACTCCATTATAATTTTGATAGGGATTTCATTAAATTTGTAAATTGCTATAGGTAATATAGATATTTTAATATCAGTTCTTTCAACCCATGAGCATGGAATAACTTACCATTTATTTTTTTAAAAGAATGATGGTAAAAACTAAAAATAAGGAAAAGGAGTAATGTATACAATTTCCAGGGGCTTCCCAGGTCGCACTAATGATAAAGAAACCGCCTGTCAATTTATGCAATGTAAGAGACACAGGTTCGATCCCTGGGTAGTAAAGATCCCCTGGAGGAGGACATGGCAACCCACTCCAGGATTCTTGCCTGAAGAATCCCATTACAGAGGAGCCTGGCAGGATACAGTCCATAGCATTGCAGAGTCAGACGTGACTGAAGCGACTTAGCATGCACACATGCATACAATTTCAAGGCGCCAATGGACTTATTTCTCAAACCATAAATGTAATTAGTCATATGATGATCTATTTCACTTCGCTTTTTAGCTCTGCTACTAATTTAGAGGATTGAAGATTCATGCATGTTCCTTTCTCTTCCTATTTATTTTTATACTTTAATCATAATTCATGGCAGACAGTTGACTTAGTCTAACAAAAAGCATCAAATATCAGAAAGACAGCAAATAGTTCTTTGCTGAATACCAATAAAAAAGGAATATTTTCCTCAGAACTGTCACAATACTATTTGTCACTTTTAATAGAGTCATGTTTTTATATCAGAAAAGATCAGATCAGATCAGATCAGTCGCTCAGTCGTGTCCGACTCTTTGCGACCCCATGAACCGCAGCACGCCAGGCCTCCCTGTCCATCACCAACTCCCGGAGGTCACTCAGACTCACATCCATCGAGTCAGTGATGCCATCCAGCCATCTCATCCTCTGTCGTCCCCTTCTCCTCCTGCCCTCAATCCCTCCCAGCATCAGAGTCTTCTCCAATGAGTCAACTCTTCGCATGAGGTGGCCAAAATACTGGAGTTTCAGCTTTAGCATCATTCCTTCCAAAGAAATTTCAGGATTGATCTCCTTCAGAATGGACTGGTTGGATCTTCTTGCAGTCCAAGGGACTCTCAAGAGTCTTCTCCAACACCACAGTTCAAAAGCATCAGAAAAGATAGTTTGTAAGAATTTCAAGGTTGGAAGTATTAAATAAACAGTGCCACAATAGCAAAACAAAACAAAATAAAACAACGAAAAAGTCATATGGTTCTAAAAACGAACAACTTAAAAGATTGTAAAAGTTCAAATCCAAAAATTGTTTGGGAGCGGCAAGTAGAAGACTGTCAAAATTACTCATTTCTTAAAATGGGTGCCAATATATGTGACTGAATTTTTATGAACTTCGTTAAGTATTGTCTCATATCTATGCTTTCACTGCTATAATACTGTTCCTTGATAGAATTCCACTTCAGTGTTATAGAAAAACAGCATTTCCTATAAGACCTAGAAATCTGGGTAATTTTTTAAGGTGCTTAATGGTGTTAGAGAGCTGAAGCAGCCAGGATTCGAGGAAGATAGGGACCCATAAAAAGGAGAACTCATTAAAGTGAATTAACTTCTGTGCTACACTTTTGCCCTTGAGCCATTTGGTAATATTGAAGTTGCTCTGTGTAGGAAGCTGAGTTTAGCAGAAAGCAACTATAAGATGGAGAAAAGTTAGTTGGGGAGAGAACAACCAGAGTTTGGAGATGTCAAGTCAATACAAGGGCTTTCCTGGTAGTTCAGTCGATAAAGAATCTGCCTGCAGTGCAAAGACCCGGGTTTGATCCCCCATGTGGGAAGATCTCCTGGAGAAGGAAGTGGCAACCCATTCCAGCATTCTTGCTTGGAAAAGCCTATGTATAGAGGAGCCTGCCGAGCTACAGTCCATGGGGTCTCAAGAGTCAGACACGACTTAGAGACTAAACCACCAATACCAGGTCAACACAAATAAATATGGCGGGCTAAGATTTCAGAGATAAGAGAAGTCCGATTAATGATACAAATACTCTGCCTTAGTATTTGGCATGAGACTTTCCCCTTCTAAGCCATGCAATGTGAGCACTGGGAAACAGCTAAAAGTTTGATTGTAATATCTGAGAGTTATGAGTGTCACAGATTTAGTTCACAACCCACCTAGTTAAACACCACAGGCTCTGTTTGGAATCTGGAAGGACATGGTTGAAATGGGTGTAAACCAGAATAAAAAGTCAACGTGAAAGATACTGTGAAGAGAATGAAAAGGCGAATCACAGAGACAGAGACGATACTTGCTATACATGTATCCTTTATAACATGAATATTAAGAATTTTATATTCAAAATATATACACACTCCCTAAAATTGATAAAAACAAGATAGGTAGTCCGACAGGTAAAACATTCAAGGAACTCAATTAAATATTTTAAAACAAAGTGTTGAAAGTATTAGTTACTCAGTCATGTCTGACTCTTTATAACCCCTCCAAATTTTTCTGTCCATAAATTCTCTAGGCAAGAATACTGGAGTGAGTAGCCATTTCCTTATCCAAAGGATCTTCTGACCTAGGGACCAAACCTGGGTTTCCTGCATTGCAGGTGGGGTTCTTTACCATCTAAGCCACCAGGGAAGCCAAATTGATAAGAACAAGATAGGTAATCCAACAGATAAAACATTCAAGGGATTTAATTAAATATTTTAAGACAAAGAAAATGTTCAAACAGTTAATAAACATTGGAAGAGTTGCTACTGGTTATGATTCATCAAGGAAATGTAATGTAAAACCATAACAATGTTTCATTAAATACTACTTCAGGATAAATTTTACAGAAACAAGTGTTGACAAGAATTTAGAGCATTTGGGATTCTGTGAGCTGGTGAATGGTATGCAAGTGCAAATGCAAGTCACTCAGTCATATCTCACTCTTTGCAACCCCATGGAATATATAGTCCATGGAATTCTCCAGGCCAGAATACTGGAGTGGGTAGCCATTCCATTCTCCAAGGGATCTTCCCAACCTGGGGACTGAATCCAAGTCTCCCACATTGCAGGTGGGTTCTTTACCAGCTGAGCCACCAGGTAAAGCCCATAAATGGTATAATCAGTCTAAAAACTACTTGTAACATATCCATTTCTTATTACCCAACAATTCAAATCCTAGATATAAGCTCAAAGAAGCATGCATATATGGGCAACAAAAGCTAAAGAATTTTGCAGCATCACTATTTATAAAAAGAACTCAACTAGAAACTATAAGTCTATCAACAGAAGACTGGATAAATACTTGGTTTCTTTTATCCCAGTGACACTCAACTGGGGCAATTTGGCTGTCTGGGGACACTTGATGAGGTTGTGAGATATTTTTAATTGCCAAAACCTAGGGGAGATGGGAATGGTGTTACAGGCATGTAGCGGAGAGACATCAATGATGTCATTAAATGGCATACAATGCACCAGACAGTCCTCACAACAAAGAATTATCTGGTCAAAAATATCAACAGTGTCTAGGTTGAGAAATCATGATCTTTACAATAAATATATATTTTCCTAAGAATGGTCAAATTAATGCTGTATCTAAACCACTGATTTATCCCACACACATAAGATTGAGAAAAATAAACCAAACAGTGGATGCATATTTTATAATCCCACTTATTAACTGTAAATTCAAAAAGCAGGAAAGCCAATTAATGTTGATGGAAGGCAAGATATTGGTTCCCTTTGTGGGAGAGTGGTGACTGATAAGGTATAGATATAATTTTATTTATTGATCTGAGAAATAATAAATAAATCTTGTATACTTTATGGGTGTATTCACTATTCAAAGACATAAGGTTGTGATATGGACTTATATGAGTATGTTTTTGTATATATATGCAAAGATTACTTAAATTTTTCACTAAATCACAAGCTTGGACTATGTAATGGGATGTTTACTACCAAAATTTTATGTATATTTCATGTATATACACAGTCTAGAATTAACACAATTTCAATTTCTAAAAAAGATATAAAGTGCTATTAAAATGAAATAAGATCACTGAAACAGATGTCATTTTTTATTTCCCAGGTGTGTGTGTGTGTATGTGTTTGTAACACCTTATCAAGGGGTCTTTTCAATACACTATTTAAGAAATATTTTACCTGTTTATGCTTATTTTTTTCTTTCTAAAACAAATGTTTCAAAATGTTTTTTTTCATTTCTTAAAAAGCAACTTTGCTTCCACAAGAATAATAAAATAGCATACCAAAGTACCTTACAGTGAAATACCATGGCAACAGATACTTTGGCGGAATCTTTTGACTGTGGGCAAATCTGTCCTAGACTGTCAAATTCAATATCTTCAAATTCTCATCAGAAATATTAATGTTACAAGAGAAATAATACAGCAAGTTGGCAATATATTTAGCTAAGATTTACCTAGCTATGGTGAATCAAAAATAAATCACCCACTTAAGGATTATATGCATAAAGTTATAAACCATTTTATAATTTTACTAAATGACTGTATGGTAAAAAATATATCATAATGATATATTTGAATGCAGAGTTCCAAAGAATAGCAAGGAGATATAAGAAAGCCTTCCTCAGTGATCAGTGCCAAAAAAAAAAAGAGGGAAACAATAGAATGTGAAAGAGTAGAGATCTCTTCAAGAAATTAGAGACACCAAGGGAACATTTCATGCAAAAGTGGGCACAATAAAGGACAGAAATGGTATGGACTTAACAGAAGCAGAAGATGTTAAGAAGAGATGGCAAGAAGACACAGAAGAACTATTCAAAAAACATCTTCATGACCCAGATAACCACGAAGGTGTGATCACTCACCTACAACCAGACATCCTGGAATATGAAGTCAAGTGGGCCTTGGGAAGCATCACTATGAACAAAGCTAGTGGAGGTAATCGAATTCCAGTTGAGCTCTTTCAAATCCTAAAAGATGATGCTGTGAAATTGCTGGCATTTGGAAAACTCAGCAGTAGCCATAGGACTAGAAAAGGTCAGTTTTTACCTGATCTTTTTTACCAATCCCAAAGAAAGCCAATGCCAAAGAATGTTCAAACTACTGCACAATTGCACTCATCTCAAACACTAGCAAAGTCATGCTTAAAATTCTTCAAGAAAGATTTCAACAGTACCTCAACCATGAACTTCCAGATGTTCAAGCTGGATTTAGAAAAGGCAGAGGAACCAGAGATCAAATTGCCATTAGTTGGATCATCAAAAAAGCAAGACAGTTCTATAAAAACATCTACTTTTGCCTAATTGACTCCACCAAAGGCTTTGACTGCGTGGATCACAACAAACTGGAAAATTCTTAAAGTGATGGGATTACCAGACCATCTTAACTGCCTGATTTCTTAATTGAGAAATCTGTATACAGATGAAAAAGCAACAGTTAAAACTGGACAAGGAACAACAGACTGGTTGCAAATTGGGAAAGGAATATGTCAAGGCTGTATATTGTCACCCTGCTTAGTTAACTTATGTATTGAGTACATCATGAGAAAGGCCAGGCTGGATGAAGCACAAGCTAGAATCAAGATTGCTGGGAGAAATATAAAAAGCCTCAGATATGCAAATGACACCATCCTTATGGTAGAAAGTGAAGAGGAACTGAAGAGCATCTTGATGAAAGTGAAAGAGGAGAGTGAAAAAGCTGGCTTAAAACTTAACATTCGTAAGACTAAGATCATGGCATCCAGTCCCATCATGCATGGCAAATAGATGGAGAAACAATGGAAACAGTGAGAGACTTTATTTTCTTGGGCTCCATAGTCTCTGCAGATGGTGACTGCAGCCATAAAATTAGAAGACACATACTCCTTGGAAGAAAAGTTATGACCAACCTAGACAGCATTTTAAAAAGCAAAGAAATTACTTTGCTGAAAAAGGTCCATGTAGTCAAAGCTATGGTTTTTCCAGTAGTCATGTATGGATGTGAAAGTTGGTCCATAAAGAAAGCTGAGGACCAAAGAATTGATGCTTTTGAACTGTGGTGTTGGAAAAGACTCTTGAAAGTCCTTGGACTGCAAGAAGATCAAACCAGTCAATCCTAAAGGAAATCAGTCCTGAATATTCATTGGAAGGACTGATGCTGAAACTCCAATACTTTTGCCATCTGATGAGAAGAACTGACTCCTTAGAAAAGACCCTGATGCTGGGAAAGATTGAAGGCAGGAGGAGAAGGGGACAACAGATGATAAGATGGTTGGATGGCATCACCGACTCGAGGGACATAAGTTGGAGCAAGTTCTGGGATTTAGTGATGGACAGGGAAGCCTGGCGTGCTGTAGTCCATGAGGCCACAAAGAGACAGACACAACTGAACAGCTGAACTGAACTGAAAAAATATATTGATTAAGCAAGTCAATATAGAGATTTTTAAGCATATATGTATTTATTTCCAGGGTTCTGACAAGGATTATATAATTCAATTTTGACCATTAACTGACTCTATATAGTAATATATATGTATGTATAAAACCTAGATCATAATATATGTATCATCCCATGGAGATTGAAATAAAAACCCACTCCAGTATTCTTGCTTGGGAAATCTCACAAAGAGACTGAAGGGCTACAGTGTATGGGCTTGCAAAGAGTCAGACACAACTGAGTGACTGAACAGCACCAACACAATATTTGTTTATCTGGATTATGTTTAATTCAAATATTCATCTTAAATTCAATATTGTCAGATGTATGTTCTTGTTGGTCTGCATCACTTATGCCTTTTACTCAAGGTAGATTTACAGGACACTGTAAATAATGGAAAAATACTGTGTGTTGGAGAGAAATTAGAAGGTCAAGGGGAAATGCTGAAGGAGGAACTGGGGAAAGGAAAGAAAGTTAAGCATAAGAGAAAGAGGAGAGGATGTAGAAGAAGGGCCTGTTGAGGAAGAACAGGGTGGAGACAAGAGACACTCTATTCAGAGCCCCCATTGCAAGTGGATAAGATGTGACCAGTGCAGTACTAATGGAAATGCTCTCAGACAGTCTTGGTAGTTTCATTTCAAGTACGTCTCAGACTCTTCTCCTCTCTTTATGAATCCTGGTATGACTCTGAATGGGAGCCACATGCCGCAGAGAAGTAAGAAAAGACAGATTCAAGGAACACAGCAATATGTGACTATCATACAACTCCTCAGGTCAAAAAAAACCCTCAGATTTTTTAATGTAAGAAATAAATGTCTACTCTGTTAAGCTACAATTTTTAGTTCTACCTTCCTCAAGCCAAAATTAACCTATTAAATCTGAGTCTCATTTCACCCCCAGGGACCAGACATGGAGTTGGAAACTCAGGATGCAAGAGGGATGGTATGGAGAGGGGGGAGGGAGGAGGGTTCAGAATGGGAAACACATGTATACCTGTGACAGATTCATTCTGATATATGGCAAAACCAATACAATATTGCAAAGTTAAATAAAATAAAATTTTAAAAAATACATGAAATGGTCTATTGTACTTCAACAGTTAAACAGTCTGAAATTTTATAAATATTAAAATTTTAAACATTAAAATTAGTGCAGTAAATATTTATAAGTGCAGCAATATTACTGTACTGTGTAGTACTACAAAATAAGGGCTGGGAGTGACCCTCAAGCTGATGTATCTCAAATAGCTATTCTGAGGTGAATAGGTGAGCATTCAGGAATAACATGAACTTATTACCAGTTACTTCTCAATAAACAGGAAAAGATATTAAAAATGATTCCTATAAATATTAGCAATACTTATAGAATTGCTAGAATCATGAAACTTCATCATGAAAGAAAGATCAGCTCAGAGATAATAATTGATCATAGATTTGTTTTAAGAGGCCCTCTGGGAAGATGAACTGAAATAATGAGACAGGAGATAGTGAATTTGATTAGTTTTAAATTAAGACAGAGCAAGTAGAGTTTAAATTAATATTAAAGACAATAGTTGTAGAATCAAGTAATGCCTTCTCCTTTGTCACTTGTGTTGGAATGTGCTTATTGAAACTTCTTAATACAATCAGAGGACGGCTTGTCTCTGTTTGATGTTGCTCTCTCTAAAAAATATGATATATAATTCTCGACTAAATCCCATCCTTCCTGCTATTTCCAGAGCCAGTTATTGAATTTTTTTCTCAAAGGCTACAACTACCATCTATATATTACATTATGAGAAGGCTTTGTGCTCACAGATATCCACAACAGAAATTTTAATAAAGTAATTGGAGGAAAATCAATAATATATATACACATATATATATATATATTTATTCATATAATGGATATATATTTAGATTTTATATATATATATATATCGGAGAAGGTATCCCACTCCAGTACTCTTGCTTGGAAAATCCCATGGACGGAGGAGCCTGTTAGGCTGCAATCCATGGGGTTGCTAAGAGTCGGATACGACTGAGCGATTTCACTTTCACTTTTCACTTTCATGCATTGGAGAAGGAAATGGCAACCCACTTCAGTGTTCTTGCTTGAAGAATCCCAGGGACGGGGGAGCCTGGTGGGCTGCCGTCTATGGGGTCACACAGAGTCAGACACGACTGAAGTGACTTAGCATAGCATATATATATATATATATATATATATATATATATATATATATATATATATATATATGAGGTTTTCCTCCTATAGGGAGGAAAACCAGTATTAATAATATACTGTATCAGGAGAGAATTAGCAATTTACTATATTAGGAAACTGAAAGTGCATATACTAAAATGTATAATAACTCAGCACACTTGGCTAAGTGTAACAAAAACTAGAAATGAAAGATTTGTTTACATGCTTCTATTTTTTGCTCATCTCTTTCCCAAACAAAGCTAAACACTATCCTGACTTCTGAAGAAATAAAGTTTTCTCTCTAGTTTGAATATGTTATGTATATTTACATACAATCATACAGAGTGCAGCTCCTTGTGTTTGGTGCCTTAGCTCAATATTTTACTTTGGAGATTCATTTCTGTTGTTTTGTGCACAGGTAAATTATTCATTCTTATTTCTGTCTTCTATACTATTGAGTGAACATTTACTTATACAGCCTACTCTGGATAGGCATTTTTAATTATAATGAATAATGCTATAACAAACATTTTAATACATATATTCTGAGGCACATGTGGCCACATTTCTCTGGGATATACCCAGGAGTGTGTCACAGGTATGCATACATCCAGCTTTAGTAAATGCTGCTTAAGGGTTTATGAATTGTACAAATATTTCTACAGACATTTTTGCCTGCAGCTTCTGACATTATTGTTTTATCAAACTTGGCATAGTCTGTTTCATTTTATCCATGCTGGTGAGTGTGTATAAGTGTGGCATGGTACCTTTAATATGAAGATCTTTAATGACTAATGAGTTGTGTTACTTTTTCTTACAATTTGAAAGAAATATTTATATATTTTAATGACAAATTCTTTGTAAGGGACTTATATTGCAAATATCACCTCTCAGTTCATGGGTGGTTCTTCAACTCTAAACAGTGCCTTTTGAAGAATGGAAAGTTACAAGTATAACATAGTTCACTTTATCAATTATGTCCTTCTTGGTCCACAGTTGTATATGCTATTTAAAGAATATGAACCTACCTCAAGTTCAGAAAGATAATCTCCTATATTTTCTCTGAAAAGTGTTACTTTTTTACATTTTATATTTTCATCTACAATCTCTCTGGAACTGATTTACATCTAAGATGTAAGAAAGATACACTGCATTGTCACCGTTACTATAAAATATGAAGTTGTGTATGTTGGGAAATATTTCTAAGTTCTCTATTGCATTTTACAGTTAATTTTGTCTATACTATTTTAATTAGTATAGATTTATAACACACATTGATATTTTGAAGAATAAATTATTCAGTTCTACTTGTCTTCATGACTGCTTTGATTACCCCTGATTCAATATTTCTGTATAACTTTTACTTATCTGGTAAATTTTCACATACACACACACACACACACACGCACATTCACATAGTGCTGGGATGTTGTTTGGATTGTGCTGAATATATACATTTATTTAAGGAGAAATTACACCTCTGCATTACTGTGTCTTGCAATCAGTGAACATGGCATATTCATCAGCTTTTATTTCTTAGATTCTCCCATTAATGTGTATATAATTTTCAGAGAGCCCTTCTTGTATGATTTTTGCCATATATATTCCTAGGAATGTAATGTATTTTGATGCTATTTTAAATGAATTTTTTATGTTGTAATTTATTTTATATTTTTTTGTTCCCTGATTTTTTCTCCCTGAATATACAAATAAATAGTGCAAGCTTTATTTCTTCCCTACTAAACTTTATGTGTTTTGACTTCTTGTACTATTTTTAACCTCCAGTCTGATAATAAATTGAAATGGAGATAGTGAATATTCCAAGTTTGATATCAACATTGGATGGTGGAAAGACGATTGAACATTTGACCATTAACAATGATATTATTTTTTGGAGATATTTTTTAAAAGATTAAGAATTCTTCTATTTGGTTTTAATGTCCTATTATCACTACATGGGAAATAGATGGAGAAACAGTGGAAACAGTGTCAGAATTTATTTTACTGGGCTTCAAAATCACTGCAGATGGTGACGGCAGCCTTGAAATTAAAAGATGCTTACTCCTTGCAAGGAAAGTTATGACCAACCTAGATAGCATATTCAAAAGCAGAGACATTACTTTGCCAACAAAGGTTCGCCTAGTCAAGGCTATGGTCTTTCCTGTGGTCATGTATGGATGTGAGAGCTGGACTGTGAAGAAGGCTGAGCACCGAAGAATTGATGCTTTTGAAGTGTGGTGTTGGAGAAGACTCTTGAGAGTCCCTTGGACTGCAAGGAGATCCAACCAGTCCATTCTGAAGGAGATCAGCCCTGGGATTTCTTTGGAAGGAATGATGCTACAGCTGAAACTCCAGTATTTTGGCCACCTCATGCGAAGAGTTGACTCATTGGAGAAGACTCTGATGCTGGGAGGGATTGGGGGCAGGAGGAGAAGGAGACGACAGAGGATGAGATGGCTGGATGGCATCACTGACTCGATGGATGTGAGTCTGAGTGACCTCCGGGAGTTGGTGATGGACAGGGAGGCCTGGTGTGCTGCAGTTCATGGGGTCGCAAAGAGTCGGACACGACTGAGCGACTGATCTGATCTGACTCTCCTTTTGGCATATATTTTTATTTCTTAAGAAAAAGTAGGAAAAAAAAGTAAAAACATTCTTGGAGCATACATTTTTGCTATTTTTTTTTAGCTTGTAAGGTGAAAGTATAAATAATTAACTTTCAACTTACATTGTTTTTTAAAAATTTTAAAATTATATATAAGCTAAGTTTTCTTTTAAATATGGCTGTAGTTGCATTTCACAGTCTTTGTAAGGTCATGTGGTCATTGATAATCACTTAAAAATAACTTATTATTTGCCATTTGATTAAAAAAAAAGATCTATCTTTGTGCTGCTACAAGAGACTCACTTTAGAACTAAAGATATATACAGAAAATTAAGAAATGGTAAAAAATATTCAAATGAAAACCAAAAGAAAGCTAGAGGTAGCAATAATTATATCAGGCAAAGTAGAGTTTAAAATAAAGTCTATAATAAAAGAGAAGCAATGGTATTATATAATGATAAAGATATCAATATAAGAAGAGGACCGACATTCATAAACACATATGGACCTAATATTGGAACATCTAAATACATAAATCAAATATTAACAGACAAAAATAGGAAAAAAGGACAGCAATATAATAATAATATGGAATTTTAAGACACATTTTTAACCCCATTTATATCAACAGACAGATCACTCAGACAGAAATCAATAAGGAAACAATAACTCTAGATGACACATTAGACTAGTTGTACTTAAATATCTACAAGATATTCCATCCAAAAAGAGCAGAAAACACATTCTTTTCAAGTACACATGGAACATTCCCAAGGATAGACCACATACTAGGCAACAAAACAAGTCTCACCAAATTTAATAGAATAGAAATTATATCAAGAACTTTTTTGACCACAGAGCTATGACACTAGAAATCTATTATAAGAGCAAGATGAGAAAAACACAAAAATGTGGACTCTACAACAACATGCTACTAAAAACCCAATGGGTCAAGGAAGAAATCAAAGAAAAATCTGAAAATACCTTGAGATAAATGAAAACAAACATAAAACTTTTCAAAATCTCTGGGACACTACAAAAGCAGTTCTAAGAAGAAAGTTTATAGCAATAAGATCTATCTCAAGAAACAAGAAAAATTTCATGGAAACAGCCTATTATCTAAAGGAATTAGAGAAATAAGAAAAAATGAAACCCAAAGTCAGCAGAGAGAATAAAACAACAAAGATCAGAGCTGAAATAAATGAAATAGAGGCCCCAAAACAATAGAAATGATCAATGAAACCAAGAAATATAATTTTCCCCACAAAGACAAACAAAATTGATAAGCTTTTACTGAGACTCATTAAGAAAAGAAGAGAAGGGACCCAAACAAAGAAAACAAGAAGTGAAAGAGGACAAATTACAATCCATATAATAGAGACATACAAACACAAAAATAAGAGAATAAGATGAACATTTATAATTTCACAACATAGAATAGGTGAATTTCCAGAAATAAGCAATCTTCAACAACCAAATCAGGAAAAAATTGAACAGACCAACTACTAACATTGAAATTGAATCAGTAATAATAATAAAAAAGGAGTTATTGCCAATTCTTCTCAAATTATTCCAAAAAACTGAAGAGGAGGGAACACTACAAAATTCATTCAATGACATCACTATTATTATGACACCTGAACAAGACAAAGGCACTTTAACATATATATAAGCAATTTTTTTTTATATCTGACTCCTCAGGCATGGGAAACAAAAGCTAAAATAAAGAAATAGTATCTAATTAAACATTAAAGCTTTTGCACACCAAAGGGAACCAATGATAAAAACAAAAGACAACCTATTGAATGAGCTAAAATATTTGCAAATCATATGTCTGATAAGGGATTAATATCCAAAATATATAAAGAGGTCACACAATAATTTTTTATAAATAACACAAATAAAAATGGGCAGAAAATCTGGATACATATTGTTCAAAAGAAGCCATATAGATGGTCAACAAGCACATGAAAAGATGCTTAACATTATTAATCATGAGGGAAATGCAAACCAAACCACAATGAGATATCACTCACAACTATCAGAATGGTTAATGTTAAGTAGACAAAAAATAATAAATGTTCACAAGAATATTCAGGAAAGGGAACCCTAGTACACTGTTTTTGAGAATGTAAATTGGTACAGCCACTTTGGAAAACAGTACAGGTATTTATCAAAAAGCTAAAAATAAAACTACCATGACATAACTTTTGAGTACCTTTAGTCAGACATGACTGAAATGACTTAGCGTGTATGCACACATGAGTATTAAGTCACACTTACCTTTGTACATAGATTATATATATATATATATATATACACACACACATACACACAGGAATAATTACACTCATAGATTTCTTTGTTCTGTCACTTTGAAGTTGAAGTTGAAGTCGCTCAGTCACGTCCGACTCCTTGTGACCCCATGAACTATAGCCTACCGGGCTCCTCTGTCCATGGGATTTTCCAGGCAAGAGTACTGGTCTGTCACTTTAGATGTCCTAAAAGAAACAACAGTAGTAACAAGCACACCTACTAACCAGATCTTGCTTTCTAATACCATTCTCTGACAAAGAATTGTGGACTTCTTGGAGAACTAGATGATTCTGAAGCTTAGCAGGACTGCCCCAAATGAGCCTGTTTATCACACAGTGCCAGAAAGTAAGAAAATGTTAAACACACACATAGACACACACAGTAGGGATGGGAGTTTGTCAAAGGCAATAGGGATCAGCTAAAGAACTCCCAGTGGCCAAATCTGTAATAATTTGAGCAACACAATAAATAAAATAGTATTGATCATACCCCCTAATATAAAATAAATAATATTGATTTCATATATAAGTGCATGATGGAATAAACATATCATTGGGGAGAACAAGCAAATTTCCTGTACAAAAGAATTCCATATAATTTATGTAGATCCTCCTACCTGGACGAGGTGAAACACAATTCTTCCTTCTTTATGTATTGTACATAGTGACTTTCTTTCAAAGAATGTGGAATGGAATAGTGGATACAGAGTAACTTTACAACAGAGAAAACCAACAAATATTACCTTAGCCAGATAAGCTTAACATTGTAATTGATAAATCATATTGGTAGCAAGAATCACTGGCTTGTGGTGAGAGTTATACTGTCTTCCCCTAAATACTGAAGTCCTGTTCAGAAATGAGAAAAACATTGGAAAAAAAGAAATTAAGGGACATTCTGCAAAACACTTTATTAGTATTCTTCAAAACTACAAGATAATAAAATAAGAAAAGTCTAAGAAATTGTCACAATAAGGAAGCATAAAGAACCACAACGACAATATAATATAGCATGCTAGATGATATCAGAAAAACTACATTAAGAATAAATTTAGGAAATCTAAGGAAAGGATGCACTTAGATAATAAAAGATTGGTTCACCAGCTATGGGGAATGCACAAAGGAAATATAAGATGTTAACAGGAGGGGAAATGGACGTGGAACATGTATGAAATCTCTGTTCTTTGTAATTTCTAGAAATCTAAGCCCCTCTAAAAAAGTTTATAAAAAATAAAACTACTTTCTTTTCATTTAACTTATTTTAGAGTATTCAGTGTATCACTATATATGGTTGTGGTTTAGTTGCTAAGTTATATCTGACTCTTTGCGACCCTGGAGTGTAGCCTGCCATGCTTCTCTGTCCATGGAATTCTCTAGGCAAGAATATTGGCATGGGTTTCCATCTCCTTCTCCAGGGAATCCTCCCAACATAGGAATTGTACCTGGGTCTCCTGCATTGCAGGCAGATTCTTTACCATCCAAGCCACCAGGGAAGTCCTATCATATATATATATATTTTATATATATATATATATATATATAATATGTTTACCATTTCCTTATTCATGTACATAGGATATTTTTAATTATTTCTTTTTTAGTTCAATGCTGCCGTATCCTTGTCTCAGTATGTACTTGGGTAACCGTGTGTGTGTGTTAGATTTTTTTAAACTGCTTTGGTTTTGTACTTTACCTAAAAGATCATCCCCATTTCAAACATAGAAAATAGATATCCAATACTGGAATTCTAGTAATTTAGTGATTTCACTGTTTTTACATTGAACTCATCCTGCCTAGAACTTACTTTTAATTGTAAAACGGGAAAAGTCATTTTTTTTTTTTTTTCCTGATTGACTATCCGGTTCTTGGAAAACCATTTGTTGAGTAAAAATTCTTTTCATTCTTGATTGAAAGGTCTTACATATAACATACTAAATTGTGATGTATGTATGTGTCAGTCACTCAGTCATGTCCAAAATCTTTGCAACCCCATAGGGACTATATCCCACCATGCTTTTCTGTCCATGGGTTTCTCCAGGTAAGAACACTGGAGTGGGTAGCCACTCCCTTCTCCAGGGGATCTTTCCAACCCAGGGACTGAAACCATGTCTCCTGTATTGTAAGCAAATTCTTTACCATCTGAGCCACCAGGGAAGCCCACTAAATTGTGATATTCTTTACTAAATCTGAATTTCATTTGTCTTTAAACTGCACCTGTTCTGCTTCTAGCAAGGAGCCAAGTATGTAATTAACTTTATGAAACAGATGAGACATTTTTTTAAAGAGTGAATGGAGTTGCTATCTGCAGAAACATTAAAACTTAAAAAAAAATCCAACAAAAGATAGGAAAAAAATCTTAGGGAGAACAATTTTTAAAGGGAAGCACTTGCAGGCTGAGTAACAGACAGTAGAGTTTCTGAATTTTAACAGGATCGGCCTTTTCTTGCTCCCTCCTACAAATTGGTACTTTCAGAATTGCAGCTTATCTCCCATGACATCACGAGCTTTATGTTAAATAATACAAAGTTCCAAACACTAGGAAAGGGGGCAAACATTTGATGGCTGTTGTTGCTCAGTCGCTCAGTCATGTCTGACTCTGTACCATGGACTGCACCATGTCAGGCTTCCCTGTTGTCCACTGTCCCCCAGACTTTGCTCAAACTCAAGTCCATTGAGTTTATTTGATATATATATATATACACAGAGATAGATAGATAGATGTATCTGTGTGTGTATACATATGCTGTGCTTAGTCAATCAGTTGTATCCAACTCCTGACTCTTTGGGACCCCATGGACTGTAGCCTGCCAGGCTCCTCTGTCCTTAGGGATTCTCCAGGCAAGAAGACCGGAGTGGGTTGCAACACCCTCCTCATGTGTATACATGTATGTGTGTATACAAACATATATATGTAGATATGTAGATACGAATTTGTATATATATATATATGTATGTATAAATTGAACCTGAAAAATATGCTCTGAGAACATATTTTAAGCCACCTTCATGTATTAATATTGACTTGGCCTAGTGAATAATCACAGTAATTAGCTTTTCATCTTTCATAATTTTAGTTTCATATTTTTAATTTTTAACATCCATAATTTGAGCCTACAACTTAACAGACTTGTGACTCTTATTAATAGTATTTTCATCTAGATATTAATAAACCTCTGCCACTATTTCTTAAATAATTTCAAAGGTAACATCTGTTCAATTTCTTAAGCCAGAATTTATCTATCCTTTTGTTCTAACATAATTCTTCAAATTTATTTTAACAAAATACAGGATGACAGAACTAATACTTACAAATATTCTTAAAATGCTACATTAATTATGCTTACCTATTTCATCCATCAATGCTGGGAAGTAATATACAAGAAAATATTCCTAAATATTTTTTCTTGTGAAGCAGAGCAGATTAGCTGCATAGCTGGTAAACATGTCTTATATATATATGAAAATATACACAGGAATATGCAGCACTATGTATTGATCATCATAACAACTGCATCACTCAGGGCACACCATGATTTTTATAAAATTTAAAGGTAGAACTAAAAAGTATTTTCATATTGCATTATTATATTGAATATGGCTTTTTAATGGACCAAATTTTTCTATATTTATTAACAAAACAGTTCTTCCTAAGATAGGGAGGAAAGTTATGACCAACCTAGACAGCATATTAAAAAGCAGAGACATTACTTTGCCAACAAAGGTCCGTCTAGTCAAGGCTATGGTTTTTCCAGTGGTCATGTTTGGATGTGAGAGTTGGACTATAAAGAAAGCTGAGCACCAAAGAATTTATACTTTTGAATTGTGGTGTTGGAGAAGACACTTCAGAGTCCCTTGGACTGCAAGAAGATACAACCAGTCCATCCTAAAGGGCATCAGTCCTGGGTATTCATTGGAAGGACTGATGTTCAAGCTGAAACTCCAAAACTTTGGCCACCTGATGCAGAAAGCTGACTCATTTGAAAAAAAACCCTGATGCTGGGAAAGATTGAGGGCAGGAGGAGAAGGAGATGACAGAGGATGAGATGGCTGGATGGCATCACCGACTTGATGGACATGGGTGTGGGTGGACTCCTGGAGTTGGTGATAGACAGGGAGACCTGGCATACTACAGTTCATGGGGTCGCAAAGAGTCCGACACAACTGAGTGACTGAACTGAACTGAATTGAAGATAGGGAATAAAAATAAATACATGCATCATAAAAATATACAATATACTCAGTTTCTTTTTAAGTTGGTTCCTTCACAGAACATCATTTTGAATAGCACTAAATTGAAAAAAAAAAACAAACAGATGAAGGAATGTGCTCTCTCACGTATCACTAGGATCATATAAGACAGAAAAATAGTATAAAATTACTACAGTCAGAAAAAAGTAGCAAGTATGAAGTCCATAAAAAATAGCATCTCTCTTTACAAAAGCTGTAATAGTGAATTAAGAAGAGAAAAAAATATTTCTCAACTCTTTGTGAAATCAATTTCACCTTGATGTCACAACTTGGCAAGTTCATGATAATAAAAGTACAAAACACTTAGAAGCAAAAATCCTAAACAAATAGCCAATAAAACTCCATGATTTAAAGAGGCACTTAAATCAAGAGCAAAGGAAGCATAATTTTAGGTATTCCAGAATGACTTACTTTTTGAAAATTTATCAGTGCACTTCAGTAATCTTGACATAATAATAAAAAATAATAATAAAATGATATAATTCTTCAAAATATTCAGAAAAATAATCTTACATAATCCAGTACCCATTCATGGGCAATTTTTGGAAACTAGGAGTAGAGAATAACTTTATTAAGATGATAACAAGACTTATAAAAGACCCTCAAACTATAGTACATATATATGTGAATCTAAAAATTCTGATTTATTCACATGGTATTCCATCTCCTTCAAAGTTGATATATTTTTGTTGTTGGGAACCACATTATACAATTAATTTTGTATTTGTCTTTGGCACTCTACTGGGAAACGTGTGTGTGTGTGTGTGTGTGTGTGTGTGTGTGTGGTGGTAGTAGTTTAATCACTAAGTTGTGCCCAATGCTTCAAGCCCATGGATTGTAGCCCACCAGGCTCCTCTATCCATGGGATTTCCCAGGCAAGAATACTGGAAAGGGTTGCCATTTTCTTCTCCATGTGATCTTCCCGACCATGATATCACATCTCCTACATTGACAAGTGGACTCTTTACCAACTGAACCGCCAGGGAAGCCCAGCATATGTATATGAAAATAAATATACACATATTTTTTCCACTCAAAAATCAGCTTCTTAAACTTAGGTATATTTTCTAGAACCATTGCATTAAAATTAAGGCTGAATCTCCTGACTGATATATAAATATCAACAATGTGGTATCTTTTATATTAACTTGCTTGTCACAGTTTTTCCCCTCAATCCTTGCTATTTATGAGAAAAAACAATCTTTATACAGAAAAAAATAGATGCACTAAGAGAATAAATGTTGAAAAAAAAGTCAGTGAATCTTCCATCTTAAACAATTAATTGGTAATATTTGATCATGATGGGCTAAGTTATACTGCAATAAGAAAGTCTCCATAAATCTCAGTAGTTTAATGGAACAAAATTTTTTTTTCTACATGTCATGTGTGAGCTAAAAATGAATCCTGCTTACTCTAGTTACCCTGGAAAGAATGCTGAGGGAGCCTCTGTACTGACACATGCATCTAGTGTGACTTTGGTCAAGATAAACAGAAAATGCTAAATTGCACACTAGCTTTAAAGGATCCAGCCAGAAGTGAGATAAATCACTTTTGCTCACTTTACACTCATCAAAAGATGATAAGTGATCACAATGAGTTTCAAGAAGACATGGAAATGTAATCCCATCATATACTTGAAAGTGGGAGAGCTAGAAACAGCCATAATGACCACGGTCTGTATTTCTGCAACCAAGTATTTATGCTTATTTTTCCATGCTGTACAAATGTCAAGTTCTGTCCAAACCCAGAAATAAGTTAAAGTCCATTAATCCTGAGTGATCTGTGGTAATCAAAAAAGCAATATAAATAAACATTCTCTTGATAAAACAAATTGAACATTCTTTTGATCACCTAAAATTAATTAACTAGGTAACAGGTAAATAAACACCTGCTTTCTCACAAAAGTCTTGCATCTTTAAAAGGAATAGACACAGCAGACATTGATATGTAACAATTCTGAAATCTACTAGGAAAATGCTTAGAATCCCTCTACCCAAAGTATAGGAGAATATTCCTTGACAATTGTCCAACTTTTTTTCCTTGGGATGAATTCTCTATTTCACTTTTCCCTGGGGCTATTGTTTTAGTCATTGGAAGATTCTTTTGTCTACACTGAATGTATTTAAGCCAGGTACTGGAGAACAAACTTTTATTGAGGAATGACCAATTTTTTAAACCTTATTTCTACTTATAAGCTTGGGATCCCAGGGATCTTTGTATTGAAGAGTTAAAGGTTTCTAAAGAAACATCAGGGATATACTTTGTTTGACAGCACAACTTTCCTAAAATACCACTGGATTCTTATTCATGGGATTCCAGTAATATCATAAGAAATATAACTACAATTTCTTTCTAGACTTAATTCTCACAATCACTACATTTCTTGTCCCCCCCCCCACCCGCCCCTTCCCACCACAATACCTGTTTTTCTCAATTTAATTGTGGGAATATTTCATAGGAGACTAACACCTTAGGCTCTGTTTCTAAAACCAAGAGTCAAAATGGAAAAAAAAATACAATGATTGAAACAATTTAAATCCATTCTGTAGTTTTAACATGTCTTTGACACTGAAAATATTTTTAAGTTTTATCTTTCACTGTTTAGGATTGAAAAGCAGTTGCCTCCTCTAATCCTAAATCTTGGAATTCTGTATCTCTCTATTACTCTTTATAACTGCTAGCAAACTAGTCAGTTCTTTCTTGAATTTTTCTCTCATATGTAATACTTTGCTTTGTATAACAAATACCAACAAATTCTTGCTAATTATTTTATTTTCTAAACTTTTAATTAAGGAATTCAAGTTCATAATATACAAGAACAGCCTTCCAAGAGATCTTAAGCTACAGTTTTAGCAAATGTTTTGCCCACTGCAGAACAGTGATCACTGTTTAATTCAGACTTAAATAATAGATGCTTCACTACTCAGTACTCACTGTGTAAGCCAACGCCACTGCATCTTTAAGGGTTTGTTTCTGTTTTTGTTTTCTGTTTTCTGTGTCTGTTATAAAAGCAGCTCACTCTTGGCATCAAATTCTAAATTGATCATATTAGCCAAAGTTACGTTGTACTAATTAACAACTCCAAATCATAGTGGCATCACAAAATACAGCTTACTTTTCATCCTTGCTACATTCAGAAGGAGTGTCTGCTTATTATACCTACTTACTTCAACCCTGTACACAACTGATACAATTTCTAAGATGGCAAAAATATTAAATGGCCAGTCGCCACTTGAAATCTCTTCTAAGCTCCAAAATAGCCATGGCACACATCCCTTTCAATTAAAAACCTGTGGCCAAAATAGGTCACATTTTAACCTAAATTAAAAATATTAAGAATGTAATTCTATCACATGCACTGAGTGGAAAAAAAAAAAAAAAAACAGAAAATTTTGGAGGATAGTACCCCAGCTAAAAAATTTAATGCTCTCTATTGTCTTTCTGTAGTGAGTTTACGTATTTATATGTACATATTCAAGTTATTTTGATATTTTGTTCTGTAAGGAAAACAATTTTAGGAAGAGCATGCTGCTAAGTCGCTTCAGTCATGTCCGACTCTGTGCGACCCCATAGAAGGAAGCCCACCAGGCTCCCCCGTCCCTGGGATTCTCCAGGCAAGAACAGTGGAGTGGGTTGCCATTTCCTTCCCCAATGCATGAAAGTGAAAAATGAAAGTGAAGTCGCTCAGTAGTGTCCGACTCTTAGCGACCCCATGGACTGGAGCCTACCAGGATCCTCCGTCCATGGGATTTTCCAGGCAAAAGTACTGGGGTGGGGTGCCATCGCCTTCCCCGAGGAAGAGCATAGTAGCTACTGATCCACAGCCACTGAAAAGTATTCTTCCGTCAATTTCAAAATTAGTCCAATCACAATAATCATGTGTAGGCACCTAATAAAAAGGCAATGGCACCCCACTCCAGTACTCTTGCCTGGAAAATCCCATGGACAGAGGAGCCTGGTAGGCTGCAGTCCATGGGGTCGCTAAGGGGACGACTGAGCAACTTTACTTTCACTTTTCACTTTGATGCATTAGAGAAGGAAATGGCAACCCACTCCAGTATTCTAGCCTGGAGAATCCCAGGGACATAGGAGCCTAGTGGGCTGCCGTCTATGGGGTCACACAGAGTCGGACACGACTAAAGTGACTTAGCAGCAGCAGCAGCAGTCCTCTCAGAATAGATTCTGACTTGGCAACCAATACGTTATCTTCATCAAATATACCAGGTGATATTCATGATCAGATAACTCTGAGAACATTTGTCTGCCATATAACATGTGTAAAAGTACTTAGCCTTCCAGAGGAGATCTTGTATTTTTACCTTGTGATTTAACTTATTGTTATTTTTGAAATTACTTTTAAAATCTTATTTTCAAATATTACACTTTATATGTTAAACAGGTTTAGATGTACAGAAAAAAAATGAGCAGAAAGTACAGAGTTCCCAAGTACCTCTTATGCCCCATCATTTCCCCCCCCATAACTAATATTTTTGTTATAATGAAAAAGCCAATACTGGTAAACAATTAACCCAATATATAGATTACAATATGGTTCAGTTTCTATGTTGTACCATATATGGGTTTGACAAATAATTAATGACATGTATACAACATTAAAAGACGCTTACTCCTTGGAAGGAAAGTTATGACCAACCTAGATAGCATATTCAAAAGCAGAGACATTACTTTGCCAACAAAGGTCTGTCTAGGCAAGGCTATGGTTTTTCCAGTGGTCATGTATGGATGTGACAGTTGGACTGTGAAGAAAGCTAAGTGAGGAAGAATTGATTGTTTTGAACTGTGGTGTTGAAGAAAACTCTTGAGAGTCCCTTGGACCACAAGGAGATCCAACGAGCCCATTCTAAAGGAGATCAGTCCTGGGTGTTCTTTGGAAGGAATGATGCTAAAGCTGAAACTCCAGTATTTTGGCCACCTCATGCAAAGAGTTGACTCATTGGAGAAGACTCTGATGCTGGGAGGGATTGGGGGCTGGAGGAGAAGGGGATGACAGAGGATGAGATGGCTGGATGGCATCACCGACTTGATGGACATGAGTTTGGGTGAACTCCGGGAGTTGGTGATGGACAGGGAGGCCTGGCGTGCTGCAATTCATGGGGTCACAAAGAGTTGGACACAACTGAGTGATCAAACTGAACTGAACTGATACAATATTAGGATATCATACAGAATTGTTCCAGTGCTTGCAAATTTCCCTGTGCTCTACCTATTCATTTCTCTCCTTTCCCTTTCTAAACCCTTGGAAACTACTCATCTTTATACTGTCCCCACAGTTCTGCCCTTTCTTGAATGACATGTAGTTGAAATAACACAGTTTGTAGCCATTTAAGATGGGCTTTCTTCCACTTGACAGTGTGCATTTAATGTTCCTTTACGTCTTTTGTGGCCTGATGACTTATACCTTTTTTATTGTTGAATAATATTCTTTACACAATTTTACCATAGTTTCTTTATTTACCTACCAGTTGGAAGACATCTTGGTTGCTTCCAAGTTTGAACAGTTTTGGACAAGATTATTATAAACATTCATTGCTGGCCTTTTAAAAGCTAAGTTTGCAGCACATTTGTGCAAATTCTAAGGCATGTGATAGCTAGATCATAAAACTATATTTAGCATTGTTAGAAAACTGCCAAGCTGTCTTTTAGATCTGATAGAGTGCCTGAAGAACTATAGACAGGGATTTGGAACATTGTACAGGAGGCCATGACCAAAACCATCCACAAGAAAAAAGAAGTGCAACAAGACAAAATGGTTGTCTGAGGAGCCCTTAAAAGCAGCTAAGAAAAGAAGATAAGCAAAAGGCAAAGGTAAAGGGAAAGACAAACAATATGAATGGAGGGTTCCACGGAATAGCAAAGAGAGATAAGAAAGCCTTCTTAAGTGAATAATTTAAAGAAAAAAAAAGAAAACAATATAAAGAGAAAGACTAAAGATTGCTCCAAGAAAATTAAAGATACCAAGAGAATATTTCCTGAAAACATAGGTACAATAAAGGACAGAAATGGTAGGAAACAACAGAGGCAGAAGAGATTAAGAAAAAGTGATAAGAATACATAGAAGAACTGTACGAAAAAGTCTTAATTACCTAGATAACCATGATGGTGTGGTCACTCACCTCGAGCCAGATATTCTTAAGTGTTAAGTCAAGTGGGCCTTAGGAAACATTATTACAAACAAAGCTAATGGAGATGATAGCATTCCAGTTGAGCTATTTCAAATCCTGAAAGATGATGCTGTTAAAGTGCTGTACTCAATATGCCAGCAAATTTGGAAAACTCATCCATGGCCATAGGACTAGAAAAGGTCAGTTTTCATTCAAATCCCAAAGAAAGACAATGCCAAAGAATATTTAAACTACCACACAATTGTGCTTACTTCACATGCTAGTAAGGTAATGCTTAAAATCCTTCAAACTAGGCTTCAATAGTATGTGAACCAAGAACTTCCAGATGTACAAGCTAGATTTAGAAAAGGCCGAGGAACCAGAGATCAAATTGCCAATGTCTGTGGGATCATAGGAAAAACATGAGAATTCCAGAAAAACATCTACTTCTGTTTCAGTGACTATGCTAAAGCCTTTGTGTGGATCAAAACAGACTGCAGAAAATTTTTAAAGAGTTGGGAATACCAGACCACCTTACTTGCCTCTTGAGAAACCTGTATGCAGGTCAAATAGCAACAGTTATAACCAGACATGGAATAATTGGCTGTTTCAAAACTGAGAAAGGAGTACATCAAGGCTGTATCTTCTCACTCTGCTTATTTAACTTATATGCAGAGTACCTCAAGTGAAATGGGTAGCTGGCTGAATCACAAGCTGGGATGAAGATTTCCAGGAGAAAAATGAAAAATTTCAATAATGAAATGACACAACACTAATGGCAGAAAGTTAATAGGAACTAAAGAGCTTCTTGATGAAGGTGAAAGAAGAGAGTGAAAAAGCTGGTTTAAATCTCAACATTCAAAAAATTAAGATCATGGCATCCAGTCCCATTACTTCATGGCAAATAGATGGGAAAATAATGGAAACAGCGTCAGATTTTATTTTCTTTGGCTCCAAAATCACTGCAGACAGGGACTGCAGTCATGAAATTAAAAGATGCTTGCTTCTTGGAAGGAAAGCTATGACAAACTGAGATAGCATATTCAAAACAGAGACGTCACTTTGCTGACAAATGTCCATATAGTCAAAACTATCATCTTTCCAGTAGTCATGTATGGATGTGAGAGTTGGACCGTAGAGAAGACTGAGAGCCAAAGAATTGATGCTTTCCAACTGTAGTGCTGGAGAAGACTCTTGAGAGGCTTTTGGACAGCAAGGAGATCAAATAAGTCAATTTTAAAGAAAGTCAACCTCAAATATTCATTGGAAGAACTGACACTAAAGCTGAAGCTGCAACATTTTGACCACCTGATACGAAGAGCCAACTCATTGGAAAAGACCCTGATGCTGGGAAAGATTGAAGGCACGAGGAGAACTGGGTGGTAGAAGATGAGATGGTTGGATGGCATCACTGAAACAATGGACGTGAGTTTGAACAAACTCCAGGAGATGGTGAAGGTCAGAGAAGACTGTTGTGCTGCAGTCCACGGGGTAGCAAAGAGTCAGACAGGACTGAGCAACTGAACAAAAACAATGTTACCTTGCACCTCTAGAACAATGGAAAATATTAGTTTCAATATGGTATACTAATTTCTGAAAGAATAATGATAATATTACAGTATTGAGCCTCTATTTTATGCTTAACAGTTTCATCTCAATAATGATTACATGGTTGTTGTCATCATTATCATTGTTGCTGCTCCTGTTGCTATTGTGATAGCAAGAACACTGGGCGGGTTGCTTCTTTAGACTTCAATCACAATCAACTATCTTAAGGGAATCACATTTTTGTACAAATATCAAATATTCTTCCATTAAATTGACGTGAATTAGGGTACACTTACTCTATCCAAACTTAATAGAAGCTATTTCAGTCTATGGCTGGAAACAGTTGAAGGTGATGCCTTATTGGATATAAACAATGATGCATCTTGTTCTAGTACTTGTTAGGAATTATGGTACCATGGTGAAAGACAGCCTACAACAAGGATGGCAAGTCATGAAAAACTCAGAGAAATGAAGCTTGAATGTTAAATCTGGCGATTAACCTGCAACATCTGAGCTCCCAGTAATATAATAAATTTCCATAATTTGTGCTGGCTTTTCTACTTGCATATGAAAGCAAGTTAGTTGATAAATATATGAAAGTAATACCCTTCTATTCTAAAACTACATGGATGTCATTCAGTAGAGTAATTAAATAAGTTTTGAAAAATAATAATTCATTATTAAGGATAAGCAAAAATAATTAAGTTAGGGTCAAAATCCCATGGACAGAAGAGCCTGGTAGGCTTCAGTCCATGGGGTCGCTTAGAGTTGGACACAACTGAGCGACTTCACTTTCACTCTTCACTTTCATGCATTGGAGAAGGAAATGACAACCCACTCCAGTGTTCTTGCCTGGAGAATCCCAGGGACGGGGGAGCCTGATGGGCTGCCGTCTCTGGGGTTGCACAGAGTCGGACACGACTAAAGCGACTTAGCAGCAGCAGCAGCGTATACTATTGCGGAAAAACCATGGACAGAAGAAAAAATACCTTTACTATTAAAATCTAAAAGATATTAATTCTTTTAGTAAATAATTGAATTTAGTTTTCAAATTTTATTTATGCTTTCCTTATTTGGTTAATAAAGTAAAATTGGTTTGTAAATATTTCTATATTTTTTATTACTCAATCTGTCTTTTTTGTTTTTATAGCTATTTTGTTTACATAAAATGAACAGACAATTGTATATCACTTTACCATATTTTGAAGGACGCTTAATTCTCAATTTAAACAAAATTGTAGTACAAGTTCCTTTAGAATTTGAAAGAACTTTGACTAATACCACAATACCCTGAAAGCTTTACCTGGAGGAAGAAATTGATAAAATTTGTTAATAAAATTTCCCCAAGTATACTCCACTAACGCCTTGTCCTTTGTGGTCAGTTGATTAAATAGGTTTATTGAGCCTCTATTTGACAGCATTCTGGATCTCAACAAAAATTGGCAAAACCTAAGAACCTATGAGGTTGATTTATTTTAACATCTGACTTCCATAGGTTTATTATTTTAATTTTTAATTGAATAAATTCAAGATATTTTCTTTAATAATAAGAGTCATAAGTATTTGGATACAATTTTGGTGTCAAAATGCTTTCTTTTTTCCCATTTTAAACATGCTATAGTTTTTCATTGTGAATTCTCTGTGGAAAGAAAAGTTCTTAGGGATTTTTAAATGCTAATTTTACAAACATCTTAAGGAAATTATGTGTTTCTTCTCTTATTTTAATTCTATTTAACACCATAAGGGCAGTAAAGTTTAAATATAGATTGTGCAAATCCTCAATTGAACGGAAACATATATTTACTGTTGTTCAATTAAAAAAAGCAATTCATCGAACCTGGACTGGCAATTCATTTCATATATGATATCATACATGTTTCAATGCCATTCTCCCAAATCATCCCACCCTTGCCCTCTCCCACAGAGTCCAAAAGACTGTTCTATACATCTGTGTCTCTTTTGCTGTCTTGCATACAGGGTTATCTTTACCATCTTTCTAAATTCCACATATAAGTGTTAGCATACTGTATTGGGGGAGAAGGCAATAGCACCCCACTCCAGTACTGTTGCCTGGAAAATCCTATGGATGGAGGAAACTGGTAGGCTGCAGTTCATGGGGTCACTAAGAGTCAGACACGACTGAGCGACTTCACTTTCACTTTCCACTTTCATGCATTGGATAAGGAAATGGCAACCCACTCCAGTGTTCTTGCCTAGAGAATCCCATGGATGGAGAAGCCTGGTAGGCTGCAGTCCATGGGGATGCTAAGATTCGGACACGACTGAAGCAACTAAACAGCAGCAGCATACTGTATTGAAGTTTTTCTTTCTGGCTTACTTCATTCTGTGTAATAGGCTCCAGTTTCATCCACCTCATTAGAACTGATTCAAGTGTATTCTTTTTAATGGCTGAGTAATACTCTATTGTGTATATGTACCACTGCTTTCTTATCCATTCATCTGCTGATGGACATCTAGGTTGCTTCCATGTCCTGGATATTATAAACAGTGCTGTGATGAACATTGAGGTACATGTGTCTCTTTCAATTCTGGTTTCCTTGGTGTGTATGCCCAGTGAGATTGCTGGGTCAAAAGGCAGTTCTATTTCCAGTATTTTAAGGAATCTCCACACTGTTCTCCATAGTGGCTGTACTAGTTTGCATTCCCACAAACAGTGTAAGAGGGTTCCCTTTGCTCCACACCCTCTCCAGCATTTATTGCTTGTAGACTTTGGGATAGCAGCCATTCTGACTGGCATGAACTGGTACCTTGTGATTTTGATTTGCATTTCTCTGATAATGAGTGATGTTGAGCATCTTTGCATGTGTTTGTTAGCCATCTGTATGTCTCCTTTGGAGAAATGTCCATTTAGTTCTTTGGTCCATTTTTTGATTGGGTCGTTGATACAGGATGCTTGGGGCTGGTGCACTGGGATGACCCAGAGAGATGGTACGGGGAGGGAGGTAGGAGGGGGTTCAGGATGGGGAACAAGTGTATACCCGTGGCGGATTCATGTTGATGTATGGCAAAACCAATACAATATTGTAAAGTAATTAACCTCCAATTAAAATAAATTTATATAAAAAATAAAAGAAAAAGCAATTCAGTTCAATTCAGTGGCTCAGTCATGTCCAACTCTTTGCGACCCCAGGAACCGCAGCACGCCAGGCCTCCCTGTCCATCAGCAACTCCCAGAGTCCACCCAAACTCATGTCCATCCAACCATTTCATTCTCTGTCATCCCCTTCTCCACCTACCTGCAATCTGTCCCAGCATCAGGGTCTTTTCAAATGAGTCAGCTCTCCACATCTAGTGGCCAACGTATTGGAGTTTCACCCTCAACATCAGTCCTTCCAATGAACACCCTGGACTGATCTCCTTTAGGATAGACTAGATGGATCTCCTTGCAGTCCAAGGGACTCTCAAGTGTCTTCTCCAACACCACAGTTCAAAAGCATCAATTCTTCAGCGCTCAGCTTTCTTTATAGTCCAACTCTCACATCCATATGTGACTACTGGAAAAACCATAGCCTTGACTAGAGGAACCTTTTTTGGCAAAGTAATGTCTCTTCTTTTTAATATGCTGTCTAGGTTGGTCATAAATTTCCTTCCAAGGAGTAAGCATCTTTTAATTTCATGGCTGAAATCACCATCCACAGTGATTTTGGAGCCCAGAAAAATAAAGTCAGCCACTGTTTCCACTGTTTCCCCGTCTATTTGCCATTAAAGCCTGCCTAATGATGTTACACTGTTTATTTTATATTTAGATTTTTCAAAATAAAGGATACCCATAAGGAATTCTACCTACTAAGGAACACAATCATTTTGAAAATTCTGTTAAGAATTGATTGAAATGCTATTGACCTAAGGAACCATTCATCCATAAATAAATCAAAGAAAGGAAGATTTGCTATTTTCATGTCTGAAAGTTAAGCTTTGGTCTACAACTAAATTAATGTCCTCTGAGAACACCTTCTCTTAACTTTCTAAAAATTATTTCTTAGGAATATATTGTAGCAGCAATATTCATTATTTTTATAATGACAGGGAAAAAGAATACTTCTTACACCTTCATTGGATACAATTTTATCAAATATCATGTATAACTGGATTCTAGAGATAATGTAAATTTTGTGCATATTTGTAATTCAGGGCTACAGCAAAATATTTAAAATGTTCATCATTTTACTCAGTTGAATTTGAATACAATAAAGTCAGAATAATGGAAGTAGCATGAGGACAGGAAGAGGAAAGGAAGGGACACTGGTACTTTGTACAGCAAAAGCTGGACAATTACAGTATGCTACCAAATATTCAATCATTCATTCATCTCCTTTCATTTATCTATTAATTCAACACTTAAATAATGAGCATGAACTATGTGGTGGTCATTGTAATGACTATCACATATGTAATGATAAGTCAAAAAAAAAAAAAAAACACAAAAAGACAGTGCTTTCATGGAGATTATAGTGTTGGAAGTGTCCAAAAGTTAACAAAATTCTCCATATAAATGTGAGCCATGAAAGTGTTATATGTGTTATAAAGGAGCAATATTATGCTTTGAGAGCTTATTTAATCTTGTTGGAAAAACAGAGAATTCCTGAGGAATTAAATTATTAATTCCTAACATTATATGTAATGTTGATTATAGATCATAAATTCTTCTAGTCATTATCAATATCTTATATTGCCCTTACAACAACCATAATAGCTATATACTTTTTATGTTTAATTATTGATTTACAATTTTAAATGCTGTCTTTGCCCTGAGGATAAATGGTCCATAAAGAAATTAAATGTGGCCTTAAAGGAAGTGAAGTAGGCTAATACACACTGACACACAAAAAAGATCTTGCCCTACCACAAAATTTTCTGACTTAAAGCAATTGAGCTACCTACTTTTACCATCTTCCTTTTATTAGTACCTGTGAAGACCTAAGTCTCAGGCAGATTAAATAACTTGCTGAAGGTTGCACAATTGGTGAATGACACAGCCAGGAGTAAGATCCATGAATACTAGTGCTAGAGCCTGCAATTTTAACCCCTGTAACGCACTCCAGTGAGAACCTAAGTATAATATCGAGAGGTGGAGTTTATTAGCAAGCCTCATCATGTAGATCAAGCAGCAGTCATCAAAAGAACTGTAAAAATAATTCAGGAAAGAAGAATAATTATAATAATTATGACTCAAATATGCAGCAACCTCATGAATTAGGACAGGCAGCATATAAAGAATATATACATATATTTATATAAAAAACTAGGCTTGAATTTACCTGATGAAAACAATCAGTAGTTTTCTTATATCAGTTTGCATAGGAGCCAACATAAACTCAAATCACAGAATGAAGATCAATCGTATAACAAAAAGAACACTACTCTATGACAGAACACCCTGTCTATTCCTAACTTTACCACATAAAACTGAAGGGCCTTAAGGAGGTCATTGTCTTAAACCTTTATTTTTTTTAACAATTGTAACAGAAATTGAACCACCTTTTTCAATTCATAGATACACAGTCTTTCCCCCCCACATAATTCTGAAATTGAATTTTTGAAGTTAACACATGCACCTATATTTGTTTCTGTTTTATAAATATCTATTGTTAAATCTAAATCTTAAAAAGTAATTTTACATTTATTTATTCAACAAAAATTTATAAATCCTTATTAAAGATAGTAGACAGAAGCAGTGAAAACATAGGGAAGGGCAAAATTTTGGAGCTTATTTTCAAGAGCAGGTGACACAATTAACAACTAAACAAAATTGTGAAGTGAAAGTCGGTTAGTCGTGTCTGACTCTGCAACCCCATGAACTATACACCTATGGGATTCTCTAGGCCAGAATACTGGAGTGGGTAACTTTTCCCTTTTCAAGGGGATCTTCCCAAGCCAGGTATCGAACCCAGGCATTGTAGGCAGAAATTTTACCACTGGCCCACAAGGGAAACCTAAGAATACTGTAGTGGGTAGCCTACCCCTTACCCAGCAGATCTTACCACCAGGGATGGAACTGCGGTCTCCTGCATTTCAGGCAGATTATTTACCAACTGAGCTATCAGATCAGATCAGATCAGTCGCTATCAGGTAAGCCAAACAAAATTGTCTACAAATATAATTTAACTTAATAATTGAATATGAAATTTATAGAAGCCATTATCAAAAAACTCTGGTATAGGTAAAAATTGTTGTTGTTTTTGAATCGCTGTTATGTCTGACTCTTTTGTGACTTCATGGACTCCTGTCCATGGGATTTTCCAGGCAAGAATACCAGAGTGGGTTGCCATTTCCTTCTCCAAGGGATCTTCCTGATTTACCCAGGGATCAAGCCTGAACCCATGTCTCCTGAATATGTCTCCAGCATTGCAAGCAGATTGTTTACCACTAAGCCACCAGGGCATCCATCCCGTCAGCTGCCTTAATCCAATTCCTGAACAGCCCTTTTAAATATATCAATGGTATGTCTGCATTTATAAAGGAATATATAAATATTCTTAATAGAAATGTAAATTATGGAATAAATACTCTGCTAACACGTTTCACTTTCTTTTTTTTTTTTTAATTTAACAGATTTCACTTTCTGAAAGCCACACACTGAAAAAAAAATTACATTTAAAAAACAAATTCCTATATTTTACACAATCTTCTGCTGGATATTTACCATATTTGTATGATAAATATTAAATAAGCTACTCTATTGTACTGGAGTTTCTACAGAAGCAAAGCTAATTGATATTATGAATCCTATTTAAAAGTTTGATTTTCCTTAAGAAAAACAATTTCAATATCTTTTGTGCAAACTCATTTTTTTTCAGTAAATATATTTGAGACAAATTTGTACTTCTAGTATTTTCTATTTCTTTTCTTTACTGAAAATGTATCACTTCAATCTATCAAGGGGATCAAAGTTATTAAGTGAATGAAACATCCAGTATCTCAGTAATCTCAAGTAAATGCAACATTTTCTAGGGCTTATACAGTATTCCTCGTAACCACTCATTACAAAATAATGTTTTACAAATTCTCTTTACTTCTCAAAATTTCCCTTTATTCATTTTTTAGAAGTCCTTGTCCTGTTTTTTCACTGGAAAAGTCAACTATTTTTCAGGTGTCAGCTTAAATATTAACTCTTAAGAATCCATGAAGATTTTTCTCTTTTATAGTATACCAATAGTATACTATACTATACAATAGTATAGTATACCAATGCTTTCCTTTATGAATGAAACACATTTTAAAGTATTGTTTGAGTTTTCAACTATTCAGTATGCACTTTCTCTACCAATTATATGTTTGTGATCTCAGTGACCATGTGTGCTTTTCCACCCTTATCTACCAAGGGCCTATTGCAGTGTCTTGTACAGGATATAAAAGATGTTTTCTATAAATGGACGAACATTGGGGATCGAGATAATGGGAGGAAACCTACCCTTCATTTGTTATTTTCTTTTGCATAGGAAATGCTCAGAATTATTTGTCACTTACTTAAGTTCCAATATTTATACCTATTTGTGACAGTGCTTAGTTCTTTCAGTTGCCTGTGTTTGACAGAACAATTTGTTATGACTCTATTTCCTCCAGCAGTCTCATGGTGCAAATACAAAATATAGCAGAGATTGACAACCAATTTTTATCTTCTTAATCTACAGTTTTCCTGTCCTTGTGGATTAATTTTAGTGCCCAAAATTTAGATAAATATGTCTACTGAGATTTCCCTTCCTCCAATTTTACTTTATCTAATTTAATGAGCTCAAGAGACTTCACTGTGCTTAATTAATTTCAATGGTCAAATTTCTAATCTTTCCAGTTTCCCTAAGTAGGTCTTTAAGGGAATAATTTTAATAAGCAGCAGATAATTTTTTCTTTGCTCCAGTATATCCTTCTATGCCTACAAAAAGATTCAGTAAATGTTTGAAAAAAATAACATGAGTACTAATCAAGAATATTACTCATGTCTGATGAGTTCACATGCAATTTAATAATTATTCTATTTTACTGTGTCTAAGCTTGTATTACCACCTCCAACACCCAGAAAACAAAAACAAACAAATGAAAAGGCCTATGGCAAGGGAACTGGAGTCAGAGAACTAAAAAGAGTGAGGTACATAGAAAAAAAGCCAATCCAAATGTAATTTTTGAACGAGTTACCACTCTGATATACAAGGGGTTGATCTTTCTATAGACTATAGCATAGCATAGAATATACACTGTGATAGAGTAGAATATGATAGAACAGAACAGAATAGAATAGAGCAAGTAGAATACACTTGAGAAATTTACGCCTGAAACATGGAAGATGGGAGTTTTATGTCCATCATACCCTGACCCTTATCAGTTAAGTGTGGGTTAGGTTGTGCGCTGTGTCAGCACAGCCAAGCAAGCTTGGCAGACTCCCCATGCACGGTATAAAAGCCCTGAGAAAGAAAGCAAGCTCAGGTTGAGGTGCTGAGGGTACTGCTTATCCTTGCATGTAGCTGGATGCCATAGGGATAGCCACAGATCAGAGGATCTCAGATATTGCGATGTGTGATGTAAAATCCCAGTCCACATTATGACCACAAGAGTAATATTTTTTTCTTTAAATTTTCCTTCTTTCCTTCTTGGCTGTGCTAGGTCTTCGTTGTTGTGCAGGCTTTTGTCTAGATGTGGAAAGCAGGGGCTACTGTCTAGTTGTGGCGTGAAGTTTTTTCATTGTGGTGACTTCTCTCATTGCTGAGCACAGGCTCAAGGGCATGCACACTTGAGTAGGTTCAGTGCAAGGTTCTCTGTAGTTGTTTTCTTGGACTCTAAAGCACGGGCTAAATAGTTGTGGCACAAGGGCTTAGTTGCTCCACAGGATGTGGGGTCTTCCCAGACCAGGTATTGAACCCAGGTTTCCTGAACTGGCAGGTGGATTCTTTACCACTTAGCCACCAGGGAAGACTGTAATATATTTTAATTGTTCATTATTAAGCTATAAAAATTATTAAAAGAGATAAGAAGGAAAATAAAAAGCACTGATGATACCACCAGATAAATATCATCTGTAACTGGAACATTCCACAGAATATCTGATCAATATTCTTCCAAACCACTAAAGTTGTGGGGAAACAAACAAACAAACAAACAAACAAGCAAAAACAAAACCTTAGAAATTGTCATGGATCAAAGAAGACAAAGGAGAAACAATGATTAAATGCAATGTGATTTCCTGGATTGGATCTTGGAAAAGAAAAAGACATTAGTAAAAAAAAAAAAAAAAAAAAAAAACTGGTGAAATTCAAATAAAGTCTGTCATCTAGTTAACAATAATATACCAATATTACTTTCTTGAGTGTGTGTTCGGTCATTAAGTTGTGTCCAACTCTGCAACCCCATGGACTACAGCATGCCAGGCTTCCCTGTCCTGCACTATCTCCCTGAATTTGCTCAAATTCATGTCCATTGAGTCAGTGATATTATCTAATCATCTCATCCTGTGTTGCCTTCTTCTCCTTTTGCCTTAAGTCTTCTCAGCTTCAGGGTTACTTTCTTAGTTTCAACAAATATATCACTGTTATGTAAGAAGTTAATATTAGGGAAACTTGGTGAAGAGGATATGGAAACTCTTTGACCATTTTTGCAAGGTTCCTCTAAATATAAAATTGTTGCTGTCTCAGTCCATTTGGGTTACTAGGACAAAAAAGCACAGATTTGGTGAGCTTATAAGGACAGAAATTTATTCCCCACAACTCTGGAGGCTGAAAAATCCAAGATCAGAGTGCAAACATGATCATGTTCTATGTCTGGTGAGTACTACCTTCCTGGCTCATAATTAACTGTCTTCTAGCTATAACCTCACATGACCAAAGCAACAAGGGAGCTTTTACTGTTCTCCTTCATAAGGGCACTAATTCAATTCATGAAGGTTCTACCTTCCTGACCTAACATCTCCCCAGAGGTGCCACCTCTTAATACTATGTCTTTGAGCACTAGATTTCAACATATAAATTTTGGAGGAATACAAGTATTCAGTTTGCATACACATCTGAAGGACATTCCTGGTGGCTCAGATGGTAAAGCATCTGCGTACAATGCAGGAGACACGAGTTCAATCTCTGGATTGAGAAGATCTGGAGAAGGAAATGGCAACCCACTCCAGTATCTTGCCTGGAAAATCTCATGGAAGGAGGAGTATGGTAGGGTACAGCCCATGGGGTCACAAAGGGTCAGACACGACTGAGTGACTTCACTTTCTTTTTACAAGCATTCAGGTCATAGCAATTCTGAATAAAAACTTATCTAAAGAATCAGATATGCACACGGCATGTTTCTTTTGCATCACTTTTACAAATTTATACTAATACAGAAAGTATTTTGCATAGGGTTTCCCTGGTGGCTCAGTGGTAAAGAATCCGCCTACCAATACAAGAAACATGGGTTTGATCCCTGAGCTTCCCTTGTAGCTCAGTTGGTAAAGAGTCCTCCTACAATGCAGGAGACCTGGTTTTGATTCCTGGGTTGGCAAGGTCCCCTGGAGAAGGAAATGACAACCAACTCAAGTATTCTTGCCTGGAGAATCCCATGGACGGTAGCCTGCCAGTCTCCTCTATCCATGGGATTGCAAGAGTCAGACACGACTTAGCGACTAAACCACCACCACCACCACCAGGAAGATCCTACATGACTCGAAGCAACTAAGCCCATGTGGGGAAATGAACAAGATGGTGCCAGTCAGGCTATCTTGCCCTCTAGCACCATGTTCTATAAACAATGACTTTGCATTGTTATGTAATAGCTGAAATCACTTATAGCACTGTGATTGCACCTCACAGGGTACTTACTTGGTTGCAGACTACTCTGTGTGGTGTGCCTATGTGAGCTTCACCACTAAAGTTCTGGCTGCTGTTGCACTGGGGCTACATTGGAACAATATCATGGTTACGTTATGCGAGGTTATGTTATGGATAGTTATGTTATGTTATGACTGCTGCTACAGCTGCTGCATTAACCAGGAGAGAGGTTGTGTTATGGCTGTGATGCCAGCCAGGAGAGAATAAATGTGTCTGCAGCTCCTGCGCTCCTCAAATTTCCTTCCACCTCTCAGCTCACACTTTGCCTACCCTGGGTTCAGCAAACAGTGTGCACAGTGAGATACACTGAGACAACAGGCTCTGTGAGCAGGATCAGCAAAACAGCCCGTGTGCCACAACTATAGAACCCACAATCTAAAGTTTGGAAACCGAAACTACTGAGCCCATATTCTGCATTACTGAAGCCCACATGCCCTAGAACCTGTGCTCCACAACAAGGGAAGCCACTCCAATGAGAAGTCCAAGCACTGCAATAAAGAGTAGTCTCCACTCGATGCAACCAGAGGACAGCAGATACAGCAATGAAAACCCAGCAGAGTTAAAAATAAAACAAAATACATTTACTAATTAATTAATTTTAAAATGTGCATATGTGTTTACTAATCATTGAGTTCAGTCAGTTCAGTCACTGAGTCATGTCCGACTCTTTCTGACCCCATGCACTGCAGCACGCCAGGCCTCCCTGTCCATCACCAACTCCCAGAGTTCAACCAAACTCATGTCCGTAGAGTCGGTGGTGCCATCCACCATCTCATCCTCTGTCGTCCCCTTCTTCTCCTGCCCCCAATCCCTCCCAGCATCAGAGTCTTTTCCAAGGAGTCAACACTTCACATGAGGTGGCCAAAGTATTGGGGTTTCAGCTGTAGCATCAGTTCTTCCAATGAACACCCAGGACTGATCTCCTTTAGAATGGACTGGTTGGATCTTCTTGCAGTCCAAGGGACTCTCAAGAGTCTTCTCCAACACCACAGTTCAAAAGCATCAATTCTTCGGTGCTCAGCTTTCTTCACAGTCCAACTCTCACATCCATATGTGACCACAGGAAAAACCATAGCCTTGACTAGACGGACCTTTGTTGGTAAAATAATGTCGCTGCTTTTGAATATGCTATCTAGGTTGGTCATAACTTGCCTTCCAAGGAGTAAGTGTCTTTTAATTTCATGACTGCAGTCACCATCTGCAGTGATTTTGGAGTCCCCTAAAATAAAGTCTGACACTGTTTCCACTGTTTCCCCATCTATTTCCCATGAAGTGATGGGACCAGATGCCATGATCTTCATTTTCTGAATGTTGAGCTTTAAGCCAACCCTTTCACTCTCCACTTTCACTTTCATCAAGAGGCTTTTGAGTTCCTCTTCACTTTCTGCCATAAGGGTCGTGTCATCTGCATATCTGAGGTTATTGATATTTCTCCCGGCAATCTTGATTCCAGCTTGTGTTTCTTCCAGTCCAGCGTTTCTCATGATGTACTCTGCATATAAGTTAAATAAACATGGTGACAACATACAGCCTTGACGTACTCATTTTCCTATTTGGAACCAGTCTGTTGTTCCATGTCCAGTTCTAACTGTTGCTTCCTGACCTGCATACAAATGTCTCAAGAGGCAGGTCAGGTGGTCTGGTCTTCCCATTTCTTTCAGAATTTTACACAGTTTATTGTGATACACACAAAGGCTTTAGCATCGTCAATAAAGCAGAAATAGATGTTTTTTTGGAACTCTCTTGCTTTTTCCATGATCCAGCGGATGTTGGCGATTTGATCTCTGGTTCCTCTGCCTTTTCTAAAACCAGCTTGAACATCAGGAATTAGGAATTTGATTTAGGTCATTCCTGAATTGTCTAGTGGTTTTCTCCACTTCAATTTAAATCTGAATTTGGCAATAAGGCATTCATGATCTGAGCCACAGTCAGCTTTGCTGACTGTATAGAGCTTCTTCATCTTTGGCTGCAAAGAATATAATCAATCTGATTTCAGTGTTGACCATTTAGTGATGTTCATGTGTAGAGTCTTCTCTTGTGTTGTTGGAAGAGGGTGTTTGCTATGACCAGTGCATTCTCTTGGCAAAACTCTATTAGCCTTTGCCCTGCTTCATTCCATATTCTAAGCCCAAATTTGCCTGTTACCCCAGGTGATCTTTGACTGCCTACTTTTGCATCCAGTCCCCTATAATGAAAAGTACATCTTGTTTGGGTGTTAATTCTAAAAGGTCTTGTCGGTCTTCATAGTACCATTCAACTTCAGCTTCTTCAGCATTACTGGTTGGGGTATAGACTTGGATTACTGTGATATTGAATGGTTTGCCTTGGAAACAAACAGAGATCATTCTAATCATTAACCTGGTATAAATATAGACACATGAGTGTAACATACACAATTGTAAACATACACTCATATATGTGTGGACCAACCTAGACAGCATATTCAAAAGCAGAGACATTACTT
Organism: Tragelaphus eurycerus; assembly: GCA_935064755.1. Classification (NCBI taxonomy): domain Eukaryota; kingdom Metazoa; phylum Chordata; class Mammalia; order Artiodactyla; family Bovidae; genus Tragelaphus; species Tragelaphus eurycerus. The sequence goes on from CAKXYN010000039.1 coordinate 478,983, forward strand.
TGTCAACAAAGGTTCGTCTAGTCAAGGCTATGGTTTTTCCTGTGGTCATGTATGGATGTGAGAGTTGGACTGTGAAGAAGGCTGAGCGCCGAAGAATTGATGCTTTTGAACTGTGGTGTTGGAGAAGACTCTTGAGAGTCCCTTGGACTGCAAGGAGATCCAACCAGTCCATTCTGAAGGAGATCAGCCCTGGGATTTCTTTGGAAGGAATGATTCTAAAGCTGAAACTCCAGTATTTTGGCCACCTCATGCGAAGAGTTGACTCATTGGAGAATACTCTGATGCTGGGAGAGATTTGGGGCAGGAGAAGAAGGGGACAACAGAGGATGAGATGGCTGGATGGCATCACTGACTCGATGGACATGAGTCTGAGTGAACTCTAGGAGTTGGTGATGGACAGGGAGGCCTGGCATGCTGCGATTCATGGGGTCGCAAAGAGTAGGACACGACTGAGCGACTGATCTGATCTGATCTGATGTGTCTTGCTGACCTGTTTAGAAGATTATAGTAATAAAGAATTGATATAAATTAACAACAGCTTTTTATACAAATTAAAAAAGGAAAAGCTAAATTTAAAATGGCTTCTTTGGTATGATTAAAATTTATTCTTCTATTTTAGTCTTAGATTTGCCCTCTCTTTCAATAAAATAAATATTTGGCATTTAGACCACAGGGTTCTGATTTCATTTCATTAAGCTTCATATGTTTATCCTAAAAATCTCAAGTGCTTTTGATGGGAATGCCTAGAGCTTGAGTAGGTCATCAACTCAGTCAACCAGATCATCACAGCTGACACCCAGCTAGTGCTGGCTGTGTCAAACACTCCTTCTAGGAGGTTTATATGTACTAATTCATTTAACCCTCATGAAAACTATGTGAAGCAGTTGCCAATGAGAAAACTGAAGAATAAAAATGTGCTAAACGTTATACAGCTAATAAATGGTGGGTCTTGGATATGAAACAAGCTAACCTAGCTCCCAAATTCAGTTAACAATGACACACCCACAAAAGTAGATTTCCATGTCAATTGTAAACTAAGTCACTACTTCATCAGGAACAACTAAAATATTCCCTAAAAAGTTCTGAATTTTTGCTCAAGAATGTAACTAAGTAATTTGATAGTTGTTGTTGTTGTTGTTCACATTCAGCTGTGTCCAACTCCATGTGACCCCAAGTAGTACCCCATGCCAGTCTTCCCTGTTCTTCCCTATCTCCTGGAGTTTGCTCAAACCTATATCCATTGAGTTGATGATGCCACTCAACCATCTCATCCTCTGTTGCCTCATTCTTCTCCTGCCCTCAATCTTTCCCAACATCAAATTTTATAGTAGTTAAAACCTAATAAAAAGTCCACCTCAAGTGTCTGAACAAGGAGCCACTGATATTTTTAAAACACATTTGTAACACTGAAAGGCACAATTTTTTCCTTTACTTGTTGCTTATCATTACATATTTTACATATTGGAACATAGTCCCAAGGAGATGACTCTTTTTGAAGAGAAATTAGCTCAGATTAATTAAACAATTACTTTGGTAATAAACCCTTCATTAATATATTAAAAATATCAAATGGATCATAGACTCATAATGGGTTAATAAGGATTCAAATTAAAATTTTTGTATTTTCTGGATATATGCCCAGGAGTGGGATTGCCATATCATAAGTTAGCTCAACTTTTAGTTTTTTAAGAAACCTACATACTGTTTTCCATAGCAGTTATACCAATTATATTCCCCGAACAGTAAAGGAGGGTTCCCTTTTTTCACACCCTGTTGAACATTTTATTATTTGTAGACATTTTAATGATAGCCATTCTGACTGGTGTGAAGTCATATTTCATTGTAGTTTTGATTTGTATTTCTCTAATAATTAGCTATGTTAAGTATCCTTTCACATGCCTCTTGGCCATCTGTATGTCTTCTCTGAATAAACGTCAATTTAGATTTTCTGTCAATTTTTAATTGGGCTTTTTTTTAATATGGAGCTATATAAGCTGCTTGGATATTTTGGAAATTAACCACTTGTCAGTCACATCACTTGTAAATATTTTCTCCCAGCCTGTGGTTGACTGTTTGCTTTTTTTGTTTATTGTTTCCTTTATGCAAAAGTTTTTAAATTTGATTAGATCTCATTTGTTTATTTATTTTATTTTATTTCTTTTGCTTTGGGAGACTGACCTAAGTAAACATTGCTATGATTTAAGTCAGAGAATGTTTTGCCTATGTTCTCTTTTAGGAGTTTTATGGTGCCATTTTGACTTTATTTTTGTGTACAGTGTGAGGGAATGTCATAACTTCATTGACTTACATGAGGTCCAGTTTTGCAAAATACCATTTGCTGAAGATACTGTCTTTACTCCACTGTATATTCTTGTCTCATTTGTCAAAACTTAAATGATCTTAGGTGTGCAAGTTTATTTTATAGCTCTCTATTCTGTTCCATTGATCTGTGTGTCTGCTTTTTGTGCCAATACCAAGCTGTTTTGATTACTGTAGCTTTGGAGTATTGTATCCAGCTTTCTTCTTTTTCTTCAGAATTTCTGTGGCAATTTGGAGTCATTTGCGGGTCCATATAAATTGTAGGATTGTTCTAGTTCTATGAAAAAATGGCATAGGTAATTTGATAGGGGTTGGATTAAATCTCCAGTTTGCTTTGGGTAGTATTGACATTTTAAAAAATTAATTCTTCCAAACCAAGAGGATAGGACATGTTTCCATTTCTTTGAATCATCTTCAATTTCCTTTATCGATGTTTTTTTCCTCACAGCATATAGGTCTTCCACTCCTTGGCTAGGTTTATTCCTGGTTATTTTTATGTGCTTTTAAAATGGATTTTTAAAAACATTTTCTGTTATTTCACTGTTACTATAAAGACATGCAATATACTTCTTTATATTAATCTCATATCTTGCCACCTTGCTGAGTTCATTTATTAGCTCTGAGAGTTTTTATGTGGAGTCCGACTTTTTTTGATCCCATAGACTATACAGTCCATGGAATTCTCCAGGCTAGAATGAGTCCAGAAAGAGTCCACCTGCAATGCGGGGGACAGAGGTGGACTCTTTACCAGCTGAGCCATAAGGGAAGCCCAAGAATACTGGAGTGGGCAGCCTATCCCTTCTCCAGTGGAGCTTCCCCACCCAGGAATTGAACCAACATCTCCTGCATTGCTCGTGGATTCTTTACCAACTGAGCTATCAGGGAAGCCCCAGTTTGGAAAGATCAGATGAGATCAGATCAGTCACTCAGTCGTCTCCGACTCTTTGTGACCTCATGAATCGCAGCACGCCAGGCCTCCCTGTCCATCACCAACTCCCGGAGGTCACTCAGACTCACACCCATCGAGTCAGTGATGCCATCCAGCCATCTCATCCTCTGTCGTCCCCTTCTCCTCTTGCCCTCAATCCCTCCCAGCATCAGACTCTTCTCAAATGAGTCAACTCTTCGCATGAGGTGGCCAAATTACTGGAGTTTCAGCTTTAGCATCATTCCTTCCAAAGAAATCCCAGGGCTGATCTCCTTCAAAATGGACTGGTTGAATCTCCTTGCAGGCCAAGGGACTCTCAAGAGTCTTCTCCAACACCACAGTTCAAAAGCATCAATTCTTCTGCTCTCAGCCTTCTTCACAGTCCAGCTCTCACATCCATACATGACCACAGGAAAAACCATAGCCTTGACTAGACGAACATTTGTTGGCAAAGTAATGTCTCTGTTTTTGAATGTGTAATCTAGGTTGGTCATAACTTTGCTTCCAAGGAGTAGATCAGATCAGATCAGTCGCTCAGTCATGTCCGACTCTTTGTGACCCCATGAACTGCAGCATGCCAGGCCTCCCTGTCCATCACCAACTCCCGGAGGTCACTCAGACTCACATCCATCGAGTCAGTGATGCCATCCAGCCATCTCATCCTCTGTCGTCCCCTTCTCCTCCTGCCCTCAATCCCTCCCAGCATCAGAGTCTTCTCCAATGAGTCAACTCTTTGCATGAGGTGGCCAAAATACTGGAGTTTCAGCTTTAGCATCATTCCTTCCAAAGAAATCCCAGGGCTGATCGCCTTCAGAATGGACTGGTTGGATCTCCTTGCAGTCCAAGGGACTCTCAAGAGTCTTCTCCAACACCACAGTTCAAAAGCATCAATTCTTCAGTGCTCAGCCTTCTTCACAGTCCAGCTCTTGCATCCATACATGACCACAGGAAAGACCATAGCCTTGACTAGGCAAACCTTTGTTGGCAAAGTAATGTCTCTGCTTTTGAATATACTATCTAGGTTGGTCATAACTTTCCTTTCAAGGAGTAAGCGTCTTTTAATTTCATGGCTGCAGTCACCATCTGCAGTGATTTTGGAGTCCCAAAAAATAAATTCTGACACTGTTGCCACTGTTTCTCCATCTATTTCCCATGTAGTGATGGGACTGGATGCCATGATCTCCGTTTTCTGAATGTTGAGCATTAAGCCAACCTTTTCACTCTCCACTTTCACTTTCATCAAGAGGCTTTTGAGTTCCTCTTCACTTTCTGCCATAAGGGTCGTGTCATCTGCATATCTGAGGTTATTGATATTTCTCCCAGCAATCTTGATTCCAGCTTTTGTTTCTTCCAGTCCAGCGTTTCTCATGATGTACTCTGCATATAAGTTAAGTAAACAGGGTGACAATATACAGCCTTGATGTACTCCTTTTCCTATTTGGAACAGTCTGTTGTTCTATAATGTGCACAGCAGCACTATCTGTGATAGTCAGGACATGGAAGCAACCAAAGTGTCCATTAACAGATGAATGGATAAAGATGTGGTATGTATATACAATACACTATTACTTGGCCATAATAAAAAAATGAAATATTGCTATTTTCAGCAATACAATTGGGCCTAGAGATTATTATGGCCTTTGGGGAATCTCATTGCAATGTGGGAGACCTGGTTCAATCCCTGGGTAGAGAAGATACCCCGGAGATGGGAATGGCTACCCAGTCCAGTATTTTTTCCTAGAGAATTTGATGGGTAGAGAAGTCTGGTAGGCTATAATCTATGAGGTCACAAAGAGTCAGACACTGAGTGACTAAAACTTTCATTTTCTTCAGAGATTGTGGCTCAGAGGTTAAAGCATCTGCCTGCAGTGCAAGAGACCTGGGTTTGATCCCTGGGTCAGGAAGATCCCCTGGAGAAGAAAATGGCAACCCACTTCAGAATTCTTGCCTAGAGAATCCCATGGATGGTGGAGCCTGATGAGCTACAGTCCACAGGGTCACAAAGAGTCGAACACGACTTCACTTTCACTTTCACTTTCACTTTATCATACTGAGTGAAGTAAACCACAGAGAAAAAGACAAATATTATATGTTGTCACTTATATCTGGAATCTATAAAATAATGGAAACAAACTTATTTAAAGTTGAAGGATATAAAATTAACAGACAGAAATCCCTTGCGTTCCTATACACTAACAATGAGAAAACAGAAAAAGAAATTAAGGAAACAATTCCATTCATTATTGCAATGAAAAGAATAAAATACTTAGGAATATATCTACCTAAAGTAACAAAAGACCTATATATAGAAAACTATAAAACACTGGTGAAAGAAATCAAAGAGGACACAAATAGATGGAGAAATATACCATGTTCATTGATTGGGAGAATCAATACAGTGAAAATGAGTATACTACCCAAAGCAATCTATAGATTCAATGCAATCCCTATCAAGCTACCAACGGTATTTTTCACAGAACTAGAACAAATAATTTCACAATTTGTATGAAAATACAAAAAACCTTGAATAGCCAAAGCTCTTGAGAAAGAAAAATGGAACTGGAGGAAATAACCTGCCTTGCTTCAGCCTCTACTACAAAGCCACAGTCATCAAGACAGTATGGTACTTGCACAAAGACAGAAATATAGATCAAAGGAACAAAATAGGAAGCCCAGAGATAAATCCACACGCCTATGGACAGACACCTTATCTTTGACAAAGGAGGCAAGAATATACAATGGAGAAAAGACAAACTCTTTAACAAGTGGTGCTGGGAAAACTTTTACAACCACATGTAAAAGAATGAAACTAGAGCACTTTCTAACACCATACACAAAAATAAACTCAAAGTGGATTAAAGATGTAAATATAAGATCAGAAATGATAAAATTCCTAGAGAGAACATAGGACAAAACACTCTCCAACATACATCACAGTAGGATCCTCTATGACCCACCTCCAAGAATATTGGAAATAAAAGCAAAAATAAACAAATTGGACCTAATTAAAATGAAAAGCTTTTGCACAATGAAGGAAACTATAAGCAAGGTGAAAAGACAGCCTTCAGAATGGGAGAAAATAATAGCAAACGAAGCAACTGACAAAGAATTAATCTCAAAAATATCCAACCAGCTCCTGTAGCTCAATTCAATAAAAATAAACAACCCAATCAAAAATGGGCCAAAGAACTAAACATACATTTCTCCAAAGAAGCTATACAGATGGCTAACAAACACATGAAAAGATGCCCAACATCACTCATTATTAGAGAAATGCAAAAAAACCCACAATGAGGTACCATTTCACACCAGTCAGAATGGCTGTGATCCAAAAGTCTACAAGCAATAAATGCTGGAGAGGGTGTGGAGAAAAGGGAACCCTCTTACACTGTTGATGGGAATGCAAACTAGTACAGCCACTGTGAAGAACAGTGTGGAGATTCCTTAAAAATCTGGAAACAGAACTGCCATATGACCCAGCAATCCCACTGCTGGCCATACACACTGAGGAAGCCAGAATTGAAAGAGACACGTGTTCCCCAGTGTTCACTGCAGCACTCTTTGCAATAGTCAGAACATGAAAGCAACCTAGATGCCCATCAGCAGACAAATGGATAAGAAAGCGGTGGTACATATACACAATGGAATATTACTCAGCCATTAAAAAATACATTTTTAATCAGTTCTAATGAGGTGGATGAAACTGGAGCCTATTATACAGAGTGAAGTAAACCAGAAAGAAAAACACCAATACAGTATACTAATGCATATATGGAGAAGGCAATGGCACCCTACTCCACTACTCTTGCCTGGAAAATCCCATGGGCGGCAGAGCCTGGTAGGCTGTAGTCCATGGGGTCTCTAAGAGTCGGACACAGTTGAGCGCCTTCACTTTAACTTTTCACTTTCATGCACTGGAGAAGGAAATGGCAACCCACTCCAGTACTCTTGCCTGGAGAATCCCAGAGATGGGGGGAGCCTGATTGGCTTGCATCTATGGGATTGCACAGAGTCGGACACGACTGAAGCGACTTAGCAGCAGCAGCAGCAGCAATGCATATATATGGAATTTAGAAAGATGGTAAATATGTGAACTGTGAACTTCCAGATGTTCAAGCTGGTTTTAGAAAAGGCAGAGGAACCATAGATCCGCTGGATCATAGAAAAAGCAAGAGAGTTCCAGAAAAACATCTATTTCTGCTTTATTGACTATGCCAAAGCCTTCAACTCTGTGGATCACAATAAACTGTGGAAAATTCTGAAAGAAATGGGAAGACCAGACCACCTGACCTGCCTCTTGAGAAATTTGTATGCAGGTCAAAAAGCAGCAGTTAGAACTGGACATGGAACAACAGACTGGTTCCAAATAGGAAAAGGAGTTCGTCAAGACTGTATATTGTAATCCTGCTTATTTAACTTATATGCAGAGTACATCATGAAACACGCTGGGCTGGAAGAACCACAAGCTGGAATCAACATTGCCAGGAGAAATATCAATAACCTCAGATATGCAGATGACACCACCCTCATCATTCAGAATATGAAGATCATGGCATCTGGTCCCATCACTTCATGGGAAATAGATGGAGAAACAGTGGAAACAGTGTCAGACTTTATTTTTCTGGGCTCCAAAATCACTGCAGATTGTGACTGCAGCCATGAAATTAAAAGACACTTACTCCTTGGAAGGAAAGTTATGACCAACCTAGATAGCATATTCAAAAGCAGAGACATTACTTTGCCAACAAAGGTTCGCCTAGTCAAGGCTATGGTCTTTCCTGTGGTCATGTATGGATGTGAGAGCTGGACTGTGAAGAAGGCTGAGCGCCGAAGAATTGATGCTTTTGAACTGTTGTGTTGGAGAAGACTCTTGAGAGTCCCTTGGACTGCAAGGAGATCCAACCAGTCCATTCTGAAGGAGATCAGCCCTGGAATTTCTTTGGAAGGAATGATGCTAAAGCTGAAACTCCAGTATTTTGGCCACCTCATGCGAAGGGTTGACTCATTGGAGAAGACTCTGATGCTGGGAGGGATTGGGGGCAGGAGGAGAAGGGGACGACAGAGGTTGAGATGGCTGGATGGCATCACTGATTCGATGAATGTGAGTCTGAGTGACCTCCGGGAGTTGGTGATGGACAGGGAGGCCTGGCGTGCTGCGATTCATGGCGTCGCAGAGTCGGACACAACTAAGCGACTGATCTTATTTGATATATAACATATATATGCATATAGAGAGATAAACAGAAACATTTTGCTGTATACCTGAATCTAACACAGTACTGTTAGTACTGTGGTATACTATACTATCAACTATACTTCAGTCAAAAAGAACAAGAAAGAAAGGATTTGAGGCAGATTTCCTTAGTTCAGTTCAGTTCAGTCGCTCAGTCATGTCCGACTTTTTGTGACCCCATGAATTGCAGCATGCCAGTCCTCCCTATACATTCACTCAAACTCACGTCCATCGAGTCGGTGATGTCATCCAACCATCTCATCCTCTGTCATCCCCTTCTCCTCCTGCCCCCAGTCTCTCCCAGCATCATTCTTTTCCAATGAATCAACATGGCAGAAAGTGGGCCTCCCTCATCAGCTCTCCTGCTAATGCAGTCTTACTGCTGCTCTGGGTAGAAAGCAGCCATGTTAATTAATGGGTGCGGGTGTGGAGAGGGAGGTCAGGCAGGGTCCAGGACACCAGGAAGCTGGTAACAGAACATGTCTAGGGAGGCAAGGAAGTAAGCTCTAAGTCTCTAGTATATACTCCAGGGTCCCATTGGACTTCATTTACAAAAGACAAATTCACAAGTAAAATGTGAGAATTTCACTGCAAGTGCCCTCTCAGTGTTATACCCCAACATGGGGTCCTTCTGAGCAGTGGGTTTCTGAGGGACTGCACTGGCTGCAGCCCATGAGACCAGCCCTGGGAACATCTCACCTTATACATCATTGAACTGTGACTCAGTGGTTTTTGAGCACTGTGTTTTCTGGTTTATGCCAGTCGTTCTTGCAAATACCCATAAATGTCTTTTTTATGATTTATCATCAAGTGATTTAGGCCTCTCTAGGATGTTGGAGAAGGCAATGGTATTCCACTCCAGTACCTGGAGTGGAAAAATCCACTTGCCTGGAAAATCCCATGGATGGAGGAGCCTGGTGGGCTGCAGTCCATGGGGTCGCTAAGAGTTAGGCACGACTGAGCGACTTCACTTTCACTTTTCACTTTCCTGCATTGGAGAAGGAAATGGCAACCCACTCCAGTGCTCTTGCCTGGAGAATCCCAGGGACGGTGGAGCCTGGTGGGCTGCCGTCTCTGGGGTCGCACAGAGTCGGACACGACTGAAGCGACTTAGCAGCAGCAGAGGTCGCCAAAGTACTGGAGTTTCAGCCTTAGTATCATTCCTTCCAAAGAACACCCAGGACCTATCTGCTTTAGAATGGACTGGTTGGATCTCCTTGCAGACCAAGGGACTCTCAAGAGTCTTCTCCAGCACCACAGTTCAAAACCATCAACTCTTCTGCGCTCAGCTTTCTTCACAGTCCAACTCTCACATCCATACATGACCACTGGAAAAACCATAGCCTTGACTAGATGGACCTTTATTAGCAAAGTAATGTCTCTGCTTTTGAACATGCTATCTAGGTTGGTCATAACTTTCCTTCCAAGGAGTAAACGTCTTTTAATTTCATGGCTGCAATCACCATCTGCAGTCCTTAGGTGACTTAAAAAAATAAGAGATTCTGCCTATGTAAGAAATAGAAAATGAGAAGTTGCAAATGCCCTTTAAATTTACATAAGCTAACAGGATTGTTACCTTTGAAAACAGTAACATATAACAAAAGTGATTCTTCTGAAACACCTGCATAATTGGGGCAGGATAATATTCTAATATTTTTCAAAACAGTTCAGAAGGGATGTTTTATCGTTATTATATTATTGTTTCTTCAAAATGAGTTTAAAATTCATATATAAAAAATTATTGAATTTTTCCTTTACAATATGATAGGAATAAGCAGCAATAGAATAGACAGCTCACTTAAATTTTGCCAAGCCAGTCTGTCTTAGTATCTAAATTTAAATCCCCTCACAACTTCAACGAATAGCTTAAAATATAATTAAGGGTTCAGTGATATTTTTCAATAATTTGAGAATTATGTTCATCAAATAACTTTTCTGATAGTTTGCACTTCTTTTGATAAAAAGTCAAACCAGAATTCCCTTGATACAGGTTAAAGCAGGGTCATTATACATACTATGTCCTTTCTACAAAATCATCTTGGCAGTTAGTGATCATTCACACTTCTGTATGATTTAGGAATGTCAGCTTTTTCCAGGAAAAATCCTATTGAGAGGCTAACTGGAATTCTATTTAATTTATAGCTATTTTTAGAATAGCTATATTTCTAGTACTGATTCTGACTTTACATAAAATCATACTTTCTTTTTATTTATGACCTTGTAAAGGTCTTCAATAATGTTTCATCATTTTCTTTATACAAGATTTTAAATATATTTATCTTCCTATTCTTGCACTTTATCACTGAAATGTATTTGCACACACTATACTTCACTTCCTAATTTGTTTTAATTTTATGAATATTCAACAGTAATAGTTCACGTAGAAACCTCGCTGAAATGACCAGTTCTACTCCATTTTTAGTGGATTTTTATGGGGATAATATAGACCATACTCATAGGCAATGAGTTTTACTTTCTTTTTGGTGAGAAGAGTCTCACTGTATATCTGATTTCAAACACTAAGCATGGCTCCAAACACCTATCTAAAATAAAAGAATTATTTTTTGCCATTATTCTGCTGAATCCAAACTTCCTACCACGCTATGCTATGCTAAGTCACTTCAGTCGTGTCCGACTCTGTGTGACCCCATAGACGGCAGCCCACCAGGCCTCCCCGTTCCTGGGATTCTCCAGTCAAGAACACTGGAGTGGGTTGCCATTTCCTTCTCCAACGCATGAAAATGAAAAGAGAAAGTGAAGTCGCTCAGTCATGTCCGACTCTTAGCGACCCCATGGACTGCAGCCTACCAGGCTCCTCCGTCCGTGGGATTTTCCAGGCAAGAGTATTGGAGTGGGGTGCCACTGCCTTCTCCAGAAAAAACCATGGATCACTGCATTTTGGGCTACCACGCTACCTGCTTCCAAACCTAGGAATCAGAAGACTAGGGAGCAGCATCACTCACTGCTTTATGTTTCTTCTCATTTAGTTACAATGGGTTCTCTTGTGTTTAAACAGGATATGCTTTTCTTAATATTCTTTATTTACACATATTTGTTTTCATGAGTTTTTTGAAGATAAAGATTTGATGCATGAGTTCACAAAACTAAAATGAGTAAAAGTTTCCATGAAATGTGTTATCACTTACATATTATTCAATAACTATCAAATCTTCCCAAGGTTCTAAAATCTGTAGTATAAGAGGCTAAATTTAGCACCCTAATACACTGGAAAGAGCACTGGTTCAAATCTCAGTTTTAATCACTAATTAGATATATTACCTTATAAATTTCAGTCTGTCCTTTGTTAAAATTAATACCTTACAGGCATTCAGTTTCCTATCTGTGAAATAAGGGTAAAATTGATCTGACAATCATTAAATGTTTTATTTAAATTCTCTAAAACATAATCTCTTAACATTTATTCCTATTTTAAGGGTACATCAATTGAATATCTGGAAAAACAAGTTGACTAGGAAGACAAGAAAAGCTTGATTTAGGTGACATTGCTGGAAAAGTGCCCTCTCCACTCTGACCAACATCGAGGTTTATACTGACAGCGTAGGTCATCAAGTATGGCATCCTACAAAGCTATCTGAAAGGAAGAACTGAGGCATTGGTTACTGCTGTCTTTATCAATATAAGGGACTAAGTCCATGAGAAATAGATAACAGGAGTATGTTTATATTGTTATTTAAAATATTTAAACAAGATCCAAGAATTATTCAAGAGTGATTCCTATCAACCTAAAATAAACAACAATGAGATGATCAGCCTTTGAAAAATAACATTAAAAAATGAGAGACCTAAAAGATCCATGCACAATAACAATTATATAGCACATTTTATTGATTCATGTTAAATGGATATTTAGAATCTAGATTCCATGAAAACTCAGTTATTTCAAAAATGGAATCTTTTCTAAAAGACTTTAGAAATGTATTCATCTATTTTGAAATGATTTTAGAAATACAAATACAATATCAAGTAATCAACTAAAATATCAACAATTTACTGAACCAACGTTTTTTGGAAATTGCAAGAACAATAAAAAATCAAGAAATAGATCTGTTATCAAAGTCCAAGAGGATTAAAGACCAGTTTCTTTTTTCTTTTGTAATTTACACCTCCAACATTAAATTGAAAAGCAGCATTACAGACACCTGCTTCAGTAGAGTCATTGTTTCCATGGTGCCACTTTCCATCACCTATTTTTAATAGTTTACACAACAAGATCAAGGGTGTCCCAGCTGTTACTGCCACTGTTGCTAAGCAACGTTTAAATCGGAGTTCAAGAAGACAAAGAATCATGCTTGAAAAATTTCTCAAGTGTCTGTTTTATGCACCCCCACCCCTGCTTTCTTCATTTTGCACCATTTTCAATGTTTATACTCAGATGATTAGGGTCTTTTCTTTAATTCAATATTACTATATATATATATATACATGAATCCACCATTCCAAGTGCTACTACAATCAACTAAGTGTTTTTGTTCATTTTCAAAATGTAATATATATGTTAAACTACAGGCTGTCTCTAACATAAAATAAGCAGATTCAAAGTGTTAACTTCGTCTTCATCAGAATCTGAAGTCATTTTAGGTCTTTGTAATCTATTGCTAGACTACAGCATTGCTGTACCTCAGAGTCTTGCAAAATGACACAAACATCAGTGGCTAGAGATTTGCTGCCTGCAGAGAATTACAATATCCTCTTGTGTATTCTGAAATCTAAATATCATCACCTGCAAAAGACAGAGAAGTCAAACTTCTATAAGACACAGAAACAAAACAGAAGTGAATACGTTAGGCAACTTTGAACTTGGAATTTCCAGCTGATACAAACTGCTAGTAATTAGAAATACAGTATTTTTCAAACATTTCTGTAAACAATGAAGTTTTTCCTACAAAAGTAATTATTCAAAAACCAATGGCACATCTGCCTAGTTTAATAGGTTAGTAAATATAAATCAACAGTGTGGAAAGTAAATATTTAGGGGAGAAAACATCTTAATTTTAGAATGTACAATTTATAATAAGATAAGGATTTTAAGAGCTCTGAAGTCATAATCACATATTCCTGAATAATCCATATGACAAAAGGAATATTATGGTATGATTTACAACTAGACATCTAATGAATCTGCACCTATGTGTAATGATATCCAGCTTTCAGATCAGTTGATGCAGATGGCATTTAACCCACGGCTAAGACTGAAGGTTCTGGTCCACACAGTACTAACCCATGCAGAAATGGTCCAGGGTGACCCAAATACTCAGATTCTCAGATTTTTTTTTTAGCCCTCTTTTAAGAAAACACAAAGCTATAGCATTTTATTTCTAAAATATTTCATATTCTCTGCTTTTATTTGGCTATTATTTTCTGGCTCTCTTCTAAAATCTGTTAACAGCTAGAAATCTGTTTGTTTGTTGTTATAGTGGTGTTAGTTTAAGAACTGCTAACATTTACTGAATTTATTTCAATTATCCACTTTCTGTTTTTCCTTCTGCTTTCTTATTACTTCACACTCCTATTCTTAACTTTAGATTTTTAAAAATCTTGTCCTGCAAATATATATAACTGTTAAAAATTTCAGTTCAGTATTATTGATCATATTTCTGACTTAAAGATACATATGCAATAATAATGTACTTGAGTTTGAAGTAATTGAGGGGTCTTCAGTGAGAAAAGAAATTCCTCTGTAGATATATACATATACGTGTTACAAAGTTTAGAGTCCAAACTCCTTGAGTAAATTGTTAAGTGCTAGAAATAAACCTGAGACATACAACTGAAGTTTAGTCTGTGTATTGATATGGATGTTAACTACCCTTGCTAAAAAATCGTCACGATAAGAATGAATAAATAAGTTCTCCAGTTTCTATTAATAACTCACTAATCTACCATGAGACACATTCCTCTACTTCCTTTCTGTCTTTGCTACAAAAATTGCCTCCATTTCTACACTGCATTATTCATCTTCCTTCTTCTAGGTTTTCCTCATACCCTGAAAACATGATATGTTAGCTTGCTAAGACTGAAAAACAAAGTACCCTAGACTGAGTGACTTAAACAGCAGAAATGCATTTCCTCTCACTCTGGAGGCTGAAAGTTCAAGATTAAGGTGTCAGCAGTGTTGATTTCTCCTGAGGGCCTCCCTCCTTGGCATGTACATGGCCATCTTCTCCCCATGTTTCATGTGATCTTCCCTCTGTTCATGTATTGTATCCTAATCTCTTCATCTTAAAAAGACATCAGTCATATTGCTTTAAGGCCCTCTCTAATGACCTCCTTTAACTTTAATTATCACTTTAAAGGGTCTATCTCCCAATACAGTCACATGCTGAATCACATATTGCAGGTTAAGAATTCATTATATGAATTTTAGAGGGACACAATTCAACCTATAATACATTCCTATATATCATCCTAATAATTTTTTTCCATGGAAATTTCCTCTACCCCTCCTCTAGTAAAATGATTTCACCATTGTCTTTCTTAAACTTAAGAGAGTATTCCATATTCAATCTTTGTGCATAAGCACCATCTATTTAACTCTTAACTCACTGGCTTTTAATGTCTATGCTGAGAAAATTCATTCTGAACACTACCTAAAGATGTCTTCAGTTTTACAAATAATTCTGATAACTATTTTTTCTTTAACTATATACAATAGTATCTATTTTCTGTAGAGTTGTGCTTCATGCCTCAAATTTTATAACTTTTAAATGTCTTTCTCTTTCACTTTTATTGAGATATAATTGACATATAACATTGTATAAATTTAAGTTGTAGCACAGTGACTTGTGTTTCCCAGGTGATGCTAGTGGTAAAGAACCCACCTGCCAACGCAGGACATGTAAGAGATGTGGGTTCAATCCCTGGGTTGAGATGATCCCCTGGAAGAGGGCATGACAATCCATTCCAGTATTCTAGCTTGGAGAATCCCATAAACAAAGGAGCCTAGTGGTTACAGTCCATAAGGTCTCAAAGAGTTGGATATGACTGAGGTGACAGCATGCATGCACATAATGCTTTGAGTTACACATATCATGAAATCATCACAATTAATTTAGTGAATATCCACCATCACCAACCTAGATAGCATATTTAAAAGCAGAGACATTACTTTGCCAACAAAGGTCCATCTAGTCAAGGCTATGGTTTTTCCAGTGGTCATGTGTGGATGTGAGAGTTGGACTGTGAAGAAGGCTGAGCGCCGAAGAATTGATGCTTTTGAACTGTGGTGTTGGAGAAGACTCTTGAGAGTCCCTTGGACTGCAAGGAGATCCAACCAGTCCATTCTGAAGGAAATCAACCCTGGGATTTCTTTGGAAGGAATGGTGCTAAAGCTGAAACTCCAGTACCTTGGCCACCTCATGTGAAGAGTTGACTCATTGGAGAAGACGCTGATGCTGGGAGGGATTGGGGGCAGGAGGAGAAGGGGACAACAGAGGATGAGATGGCTGGATGGCATCACTGACTCGATGGACATGAGTCTGAGTGAACTCTGGGAGTTGGTGATGGACAGGGAGGCCTGGCGTGCTGCGGTTCATGGGGTCACAAAGAGTCAGACATAACTGAGCAACTGAACTAAACTGAACCTAAGGATACAACATTAAAGAAATAGGAATAAAAGTTTTTTATGATGAAAATTCTTAGGATTTGTTCTTTTAGCAACTTTTATCTATAATGCACAGCAATATTAATTATATTTATTATGCTGTACATTACACCCCTAGTATTTCTTTATCTCATAATTGGATGTGTGTATCTCCTGACTACTTTTATCCAATTCCCCCTCTTCCCACCCTCCCCATGAGCCATCTTTTCTCATGAATTTATTTATTTGTTTTTCAAGTATAACTGGCCTACAACATAACAGGATGTTATATAACGGGGTGGTTTAGTCACTAAATTGCATCCAAGTCTTGTGTCACCATGGACTGTAACCCACCAGGCTCCTCTGTCCATGAGATTTCCCAGGAAAGAATGCTGAGGTGAATGGCCATTTTCTTCTAAAGGAGATCTTCCTGATTCAGCAGTCAAACCGCATCTCTTGCATTGCAGATGGATTCTTTACTGCTGAGTCACCAAGGATTGCTATCTGTTTCAAAATGATCACCAAAGTAAGTCACCAGTTGGCATCTGTCACTATAAAAAGTATTATGTAATTATCGACTATATTCCCAACACTGTATATTTCATAGCTATAACTGATTTATTTTGTAACTGAAAGTTTGTACCTCTTAATCTCCCTCACTCATTTTCTCTTCTCCCTATCTTCTTCCCCTCCAGCAGTGATCTGTTCTATTACCCGTATCCATGACTCAGTTTCTTTTTAGCTATGTTTATTCATTTCATTTTTAGATTAAAAAATATATGCACCCCTATGTCTACTGCAACATTAGTTACAATAGCCAAGATATGGATGCAACCTAAATGCCCATCAATAGAAAAATGGATAAAGAAGATATGACATATGTAACCAATTGAACATTATTCAGCCATTAAAAAGAATGAAACCTTGCCATTTATGATAACATGGGTGTACCTAGAGGGATCATGCTAAGTGAAATAAGTCAGAGAAATAAAAATAGTGTATCATTTCACTTAAATGTACTTTTTCCTACAAAATTCAAACTATTACATATATGATGGGTAGAATCTAGGACGTCCTGACACTATTTTTTTCCAGGAACTCAAAATTTAATTGAAGTATCTATAGACCAGAATTTCTATTATATCTTAGGTAAAGATTGTTTGCCTGTTTATTAGTTTTGGGGTTGTTGTTTTTGTTCTTGGGGCTTTTGTGTTTGTTTCCTTTCCCTATTTTTAATAAAGATTGTAGGATTTCCTCATTGATCTATTCTTACATACCCAGAGAAAAGTAAAATTTTCTGGATAAGCAAAACAGGATATAAGCATGAACTGACATAATACACAAATTCTTATTAAATACCTGTATATACTATCAGGAATACTGCAAATGCTGGATACTGAGCAGTGATCAAACAGACAAGGTCCCTGTTTTCATGTAATACATAATCTACTGGAGAGAGAAAAAGACAAATCCCAAATAAATACAAATATATATTATTATGAAATATATATATTTCATATATATATGAAACAAAGAAAAAACAGGATTAGGAGGACATGGACTGATGCAGGACACCTTGGATAAAATGGCTTTAGAGTGGAGAAGTAAATATAGAGAAGGAAAGAGCAATGCTAATATTTGGGGAAGAATATTCCAGGAAGTACAAGTAGCATGTGCTAATCTTGGAATATCAAAAATAGTAGCAAGAGGTCAAAATAGTTGAAACTCAATGAAGAGTGAAGTGGAGATGAATTCTAGAATATTAGATCTGAGCAGTTAAGATCATATAGGGAACTCATGCTTTGTTAATAACTTGTTTAAGTGTGATGTGAATGTTTTGAACAGAGGGCTGATGGAATATATGTATTTTTAAATGATTACTCTAACACTTTTGACCATAATAGAATTGCTTACACCAGACAAACAGTCTAAGCAGGAACCATAATAAAAGTGTAAAAAAAATGAAAAAAAAAAAAAAAAAAGAGAAAGAGACATAAAGGAACTGATGAGTTTCACAGAACTTGAGGAATTGGGATTCCAGATATAGAGGAATCACAGAGAGAAGAACTGACATTTTACATCTGCTTCTTCTCTAAGCAGATTTGCTGATTCTTCAACAAATCTGCTGCAAAAGGCAAATGCTAAGAGTCACAGAGTCAGAATAATTTTTTGATATTTCAGATGACTAAATAGGCAATACTGGAGGTAATATCTGCCAATAAAGATAGGACATAGAAATAAGATCTCAGGAATGAGGAGGCAAAGAAAAGTAGGCTTAAACTCTGCACACCACAGATTTTCCACTTGAGTTCAAAAAGTCTGAAGGTAAATGACAGTACAAGTACTAATCTAGCAAAATTTTTATTAATATCAAACACAGTAACTTTAAGTGAATATTGTAGAAAGATATTTCAATAACAATTATAGTTAATTCACCAGGAATATTAACAATTCTAAATTTCTATGCACATGAGAACATAGTTTCACAACTGTTAAATAGACAAATCTATAATCATACTGGGAAACTTATGACATACTTCTCAATGAGTATCTTAGTCTGTGTGGACAAAAACTATGATAGTATGGCTTATAAACAACATAAATTTATTTCTCACAGTTCTTCATGCTGAGAAGTCTAAGATCAAGTCATTGGGATATTGAGGGTCTGCTGAGGGCCTGCTACCTCATTCAGAGACATCTATCTTCTCACTGTGTCCTCACATGGCAGAAGGGATATGGAAGCTCTCTGAGGTCTCTTTTATAAGGGCATGAATTCCATTTATGAGGGCTCTACTCTCATAACCTAATCATTTGGGTTTTTTGGAGAATGACTTAATATTTAAAGGTAGAAGTAACAGCAATCTTAAGTAAACTTCATAAATCAGAGAAGAAAGACTTTAAAGTCATTGTTTGAAATAATCTGCTGCTCAAATATCATGAAAGATGTTAAAAAGAGGAATTTGAAACAAATATCCCTATAAATACAAAAGTCTTAAATATTAGTACATCAAATCCAGTAACCTATAAAAAGAAAATACATTTACTTGTATTTCAAAATATGAGATTTGCATAAAAAGCTGGAATTCACTCAATGCTGCAACTGTTCTTACTCAAAAAATAAGTTTTTAAGTCATTTTACCATCTGAATTGCTACACAAAAAGTTTGATGAAATTAAACGTGAATTCTTCTTATACCTATTAGAAATCAATCAACAGAATTTTAAAACTCCATTTAAATATAATAAGAGAAAGCTAATTTTAAATATTATACTTAATAATGAAAACTTTAAGCATTACCCTGAACTCAGAAATGAAATCTTGAAAGATGCTGCTGCTGAAGAGCTGCACTCAATATGCCAGTAAATTTGGAAAATTCGGCAGTGGACATGGGACTGGAAAAGGTCAGTTTTCATTCCAATCCCAAATAAAGGCAATGCAAAAGAATGTTCAAATTATCATATAGGTGAACTCATTTTATATACTAACAAGACTGTGCATAAAATCCTTCAAACCAGGCTTCAGCAGTATGTGAACCAAAAACTTCCAGATGTACAATCTGGATTTAGAAAAGGGAGAGGAATTGAGAGATCAAATTGCCAACTGTTGTATCATTGAAAAAAGCAAGAGAGTTCCAGAAAAACATCTACTTCTGCTTCATTGACTATGCTAAAGCCTTTGATTGTGTGGATCACAACAAACTGCGGAAAGTTCTTCAAGAGATGGAAATACCAGACCACCTTACCTGCCTCTCGAGTAATCTGTATGCAGGTCAAGAAGCAACAGTTAGAACCAGACATGAAACAATCTACTGGTTCCAAATTGGAAAAGGAGTATATCAAGACTGTATTGTCATCCTGCTTATTTAACTTATATGCAAAGTACATGATGCAAAATGCCAGGCTAGATGAAGCACAAGATGGAATCAAGATTGCTGGAAGAAATATCAACAACCTTAGATATGGTGATGATATCATCCTAATGGCAGAAAGCAAGGAAGAATGAAAGAGCTTCCTTTATCAGGTGAAAGAGGAGAGTGAAAAAGTTGGCTTAAAACTCAGCATTCAAAAAACAAAGATCATGGCATCTGGTTCCATCACTATACAACAAATAGATGGGGAAAAAGTGGAAATTGTGACAAATTTTATTTTTTCAGGCTCCGAAATCACTATAGACAATGACTGAAGCCATGAAATTAAAAGATTTTGCTCCTTGGAAGAAAAGCTATGACAAACCTAGAAGTGAAGAGAAGTTGCTCAGTTGTGTCCGATTCTTTGTGACCCCATGGACTGTAGCCTACTACACTCCTCCGTCCATGGGATTTTCCAGGCAAGAGTACTGGAGTGGGTTGCCATTTCCTTCTCCAGAGGATCTTCCTGACTCAGGGATCAAACCCAGGTCTCCCGCACTGTAGGCAGACGCTTTACTGCCTGAGCCACCAGTTGACTTCTGTTCAGTTCAGTTGCTCAGTTGTATCTGACTTTTTGTGACCCCATGATTCACAGCACACCAGGCCTCCCTGTCCATCACCAACCCCCGGAGTTCACTCAGACTCACGTCGATCGAGTCAGTGATGCCATCCAGCCATCTCATCCTCTGTCATCCCCTTCTCCTCCTTCCCCTAATCCCTCCCAGTAGCAGAGTCTTTTCCAATGAGTCAACTCTTCACATGAGGTGACCAAAGTAATGGAGTTT
Source organism: Tragelaphus eurycerus (assembly GCA_935064755.1). NCBI lineage: Eukaryota > Metazoa > Chordata > Mammalia > Artiodactyla > Bovidae > Tragelaphus > Tragelaphus eurycerus. The sequence continues at coordinate 499,755 of CAKXYN010000039.1, forward strand.
CAGCTTTAGCATCATTCCTTCCAAAGAAATCCCAGGGCTGATCTTCAGAATGGACTGGTTGGATCTCCTTACAGTCCAAAGGACTCTCAAGAGTCTTCTCCAACACCACACTTCAAAAGCATCAGTTCTTCAGTGCTCAGCTTTCTTCACAGTCCTACTCTCACATCCATACATGACCACTGGAAAAATCATAGCCTTGACTAGATGGACCTTTGTTGGCAAAGTAATGTCTCTGCTTTTGAATATGCTATCTAGGTTGGTCATAACTTTCCTTCCAAGGAGTAAGCGTCTTTTAATTTCATGGCTGCAGTCACCATCTGCAGTGATTTTGGAGCCCAAAAATAAATTCTGACACTGTTTCCACTGTTTACCCATCTATTTCCCATGAAATGATGAGACCAGATGCCATGATCTTCGTTTTCTGAATGTTGAGCTTTAAACCAATCTTTTCACTCTTCTCTTTCACTTTCAAGAGGCTTTTTAGTTCCTCTTCACATTCTGCCATAAGGGTCGTGTCATCTGCATATCTGAGGTTATTGATATCTCTCCCGGCAACCTTGATTCTACCTTGTGCTTCTTCTAGCCCAGCATTTCTCATGATGTACTCTGCATATAAGTTAAATAAGCAGGGTGACAATATACAGCCTCGACATACTCCTTTTCCTATTTGGAACCAGTCTTTGTTCCATGTCCAGTTCTAACTGTTGCTTCCTGACCTGCATATAGCCACCAGACAGCACATTAAAAAGCAAAGACATCACTTTGCTGACTAAGGTCCAGATGGTCAAAGCTATGGTTCTCCAAGTAGTCTTGTACAGATGTGAGACTTGGGTCATAAAGATGGCTTAGCACCAAAGAATTGATGCTTTTGAACTGTGGAGCTGGAGAAGACTCTTGAGAGTCCCTTGGATGGCAAGGACATCAAGCCAATCAATCTTACAGGAAATCAACAATGAATATTCATTAGAAAGAATGATGCTGAAGCTCCAATACTTTGGCCACCTGATGTGAAAAGCCAAATCACAGGAAAAAAATTCTGATGCTGGAAAAGATTAAGGGCAAGAGCAGCAGCAGACAACAGAGGGTTAGATGATTGGGTGGCATCACTGACTCTAGGGACATGAATTTGAGCAAACTCTGGGAGATGGTGAAGAACAGGGAAGCCTGGTATACTGAAGTTCATGGGGTCGCAAAGAGGTGGACATGACCTAGTGTGTTCACAACTGAACAACAGTTAGGTGTTCACGACTGAACAACAACAACTCCCTATAACCATTTTTAGGTACCATTGTACAGTCCTTGTTAGTACAATAAGTCAACAAAAATAAATAAGCTGTATAAAATTTGAGGATGAAAAAAATTTTTTACAAAGGATATGGTCATAAACATAGACATTACTAAAATTTTACCAATTATTAGTATTTTGCAAGTTGTTAGTTATCTAGCAAGCTGTTAGACAGAAGACTTATTTAAATGAATTATCCATACCAACAAAAAGAAACTAAACATGCAAATGAATTAATTCATAAAAAGCCTGCCAGTCATTAAATATCTAGTAATATATTTAATGAAAGATGAATATACATATACAGAGATCACAAAATACTGAGCTAAATTAAAGACCCAAATAAAAGGAATAGAAAATGTTCATGGATTTGAAGACCATATATTTTGCTAATATTTCCACTGTTCTTGAATTGATAATATATAATCAGCATCAGATCAGATCAGATTGGATCAGTCACTCAGTCATGTCTGAATCCTTTTGACCCCATGAATCACAGCACTCCAGGCCTCCCTGTCCATCACCAACTCCTGGAGGTCACTGAGACTCACATCCATCGAGTCAGTGATGCCATCCAGCCATCTCATCCTCTGTCATCCCCCTCTCCTCCTGCCCTCAATCCCTCCCAGCATCAGAGTCTTCTCCAATGAGTCAACTCTTCACACGAGGTGGCCAAAGTACTGGAGTTTCAGCTTTAGCATCATTCCTTCCAAAGAAATCCCAGGGCTGATCTCCTTCAGAATAGACTGGTTGGATCTTCTTGTAGTTCAAGGGACTCTCAAGAGTCTTCTCCAACACCACAGTTCAAAAGCATCAATTCTTCGGCGCTCAGCCTTCTTTACAGTCCAGCTCTCACATCCATACATGACTACTGGAAAGACCATAGCCTTGAGTAGACGGACTTTTGTTGGCAAAGTAATGTCTCTGCTTTTGAATATGCTGTCTAGGTTGGTCATAATTGTCCTTCCAAGGAGTAAGTGTCTTTTAATCTCATGGCTGCAGTCACTATCTGCAGTAATTTTGGAGTCCCAAAAAATAAATTCTGATACTGTTTCCACTGTTTACCCGTCTATTTCCCATGAAGTGATGGGACCGGATGCTATGATCTTCATTTTCTGAATGTTGAGCTTTAAGCCAACTTTTTCACTCTCCATTTTCACTTTCATCAAGAGGCTTTTTAGTTCCTCTTCACTTTCTGCCATAAGGGTGGTGTCATCTGCATATCTGAGGTTATTGATATTTCTCCCGGCAATCTTGATTTCAGCTTGTGTTTCTTCCAGTCCAGCGTTTCTCATATGTACTCTGCATATATATGGTATAATTATACATTATAATACTGTAAAACAATGAGAACTTTTAACTCTTCAGAAGATAGGGACTTAGGAAAAGAAAGTTTAATTTTAGATATGGTAACATTAACTATTAGACTATTAGACATCCAAGTAAACATTATTTGACTATAAGAAGCTCAATTTCAGGGGAAATATTGGTAACTCGGGTATAAATTTTGAAGACATCACTTTTTGTATGATAGTAAAATCTTGGGACTGGACAAAATCAGCTAGAAGATAAAAGGAGAGAGAGAAAATGGCCAAGAATTGAGCTTAGGCTTTCCTAAATTTATATTCAATAAGATAAAGAAAAAACACCAAAGAAGGTTTAGAAGGAATGATAAATCAGTGAAAAGTGATGTCAGACACATTACATGAATAAAGCGTTTCAAGAAGGGGTGAGCTTATCTCTTATATCAGGTGTATATTTTAAGTCTCTAGTACAGATATTAAGAACTGAGTTTCAAATTTGGCAATTCAGATATCACCAGTGACTTTAACAAGTTTTGTTCATATTGAGTTGTGAAAATAAAATCTGAATTGTAGACAGCACTAGAAAAAGTGGGACAAGAGGAAGTTGAGAAAATGAATAAAACAATTTTGACATATATAAAAGCTAAGAATAAGGGTTGAGTGTGGGGGAGGGATATATGCTGCTGCTAAGTCGCTTCAGTCGTGTCTGACTCTGTGCGACCCTAAAGACGGCAGCCAACCAGGCTCCAGGCAAGAACACTGGAGTGGGTTGCCATTTCCTTCCAATGCATGAAAGTGAAAAGTGAAAGTGAAGTCGCTCAGCCGTGTCCGACTATTAGCGACCCCATGGACTACAGCCCACCAGGCTCCTCCATTCATGGGATTTTCCGGGCAAGATTACTGGAGTGGGGTGCCATTGCCTTCTCCGGAGGGATATATAATGAGGCTTATTTTTAATTTTTTACGATTGTAAAAGTTTATAGACTACAAAAGAGGTATTTAGTAGACAGGAGAACTTGATGATGGAGTGAGAAAGATTAATTGCAGGAACAATAGTCTTGTTTAGCCTTAGATGTGATCAGAAACATTTTAACTTATGTAATAGAAAAGAGAACAGAATATATAACTATGGATGCAGGAATTGGATATAGACCAGGTGAGTTATGTAGAAGGTACAATTAATTCAACATCCTTATTTCTCATTGTCATTGCCTTGCATTCTCTATATTACATGGAGAGTTTAAATTTAAAAATTGGAACATAGTATATATCTCTATTCAAGTTTGTTTTAGCCACATGGTTTCCCAAACAAATAATAGATAATAATCTGCTGAATGCATATGTAGAAAAAAAAAATCCAACCTGTTTGAAAATTATATTCACCCTTACTGAGAAAATTCCCATAAGGTTTTTGATGACATTCTGTACCAAATTTCTGTAATTACTTATATATGTAATTCTTCTTTCCAAGTCAGTTACATATGCTATTTTTATGACCTTGTTGAAAACAGATTTTATTAATCCAGCAAGGCGCTTCAAAGAGAGATGTGGCCCTGAATATGGAATTTCAGAGAATAATTATCCCTTTCCAGCGTAAAATCACATCTTCACTTAGCAAAGAATATAAAATAGAAACTTCTTCAGATGGAGAAGAAAGATATTCGGAGGTTAGGGGGAGTCTTTCCAAATTGTTTGCATATTCTAAGATATTCCCAAAATAACGGACTCAGTGTATTCTAACCAACACCCAAGCTTTTATATAACAAATCTGACTGAATTGTGTACTAGTCCAATTCTGAAAAATTTCAGGAACATTTAGAATCAATCTCTGAATGTGGATTTTATCCCTCTTCTTACTCTTATTGGCAAAACAATCAGCTTTTTGCTTTGTTTTAGTTTCGTGAGGGGGAGGTTTTGCCCTGCTTAGAGTACAACTTAAGTTTCATATCATTATTTGAAGGAAGAATTGGGATTCTTATATTTTATGTTAAATATTCCATTGTATCTGAAGCAACTAGCCCTTCCCACAGATTTGCCATTTCTTCAGCTCAATTTAGCCACTCAGTCATGTCTGACTCCTTGTGACTCCATGGAATGTAGCATTCCAGGCCTCCCTGTCCGTCACCAACTCCCAGACCTTGCTCAAACTCATGTCCATCTGGTCCGTGATGCCATCCAACCATCTCATTCTCTGTCATCCCCTTCTCCTCCTTCAGTCTTTCCCAGCATCGGGGTCTTTTCAAATGAGTCAGTTCTTTGCATCAGTTGGCCAAAGTATCAGAGGTTCAGCTTCAACATCAGTCCTTCTAATGAATTTTCAGGACTGATTTCCTTTAAGATTGGATGGTTTGATCTCCTTGCAATCCAAGGGACTCTTAAGAGTCTTCTCCAACATCACAGTTCAAAAGCATCAGTTCTTCAGCGCTCAGCTTTCTTTATAGCCCAACTCTCACATCCATACATGACTACTGGAAAAACCATAGCTTTGACTAGACAGACCTTTGTCAGCAACACCTCTGCTTTTTAATACATTGTCTAGGTTGGTTATAGCTTTTCTTCCAGGGGACAAGTATCTTTTAATTTCATGTCTTCAGTCATCATCTGCAGTGATTTGGAGCCCCTCAAAACAAAGTCTCTCACTGTTTCCATTGTTTCCCCATCTATTTGCCATGAAGTGATGGAATTAGATGCCGTGATCTTAGTTTTTTGAATGTTGAGTTTTAAGCCAACTTTTTCACTCTCCTCTTTCACTTTCATCAAGAGGCTCTTTAGTTCTTCTTCACTTTCTGCAACAAGGGTGGTGTCATCTGCATATCTGAGGTTATTGATGTTTCTCATAGGAATCTTGATTCCAGCTTGTGCTTCATCCAACCTGGTATTTCACCTGATGTACTCTGCATGTAATTTAAATAAGCAGGGTAGAAGTACTTTACGTACTCCTTTCCCAATTTGGAATCATTCCATTGTTCCATGTCTGGTTCTAACTGTTGCTTCTTGACCTGCACACAAATTTCTCAAGAGGCAGGTAAGGTTGTCTGTTATTCCCATCTCTTTAAGAATTTTCCAGTTTGTTGTGATCCACACAGTCAAAGGCTTTGGCATAGTTGATAAAGCAGTAGATGGTTGGTTGGTTTGTTTGTTTTTCTGGAACTCTCTTGCTTTTTCGATGAACCAGCAGATGCTGGCAATTTGATCTCTGATTCCTCTGCCTTTTCTTTTTCCTTTTTTAAAATTAATTTATTTTTTTATTGAAGGATAATTTCTTTACAGAATTTTGCTGTTTTCTATCAAACCTTAACATGAATCAGCCATAAGTATACATATATTCTTACCCTTTTGAAACTTCCTTCCATCTCCCTGCCTTCCCACCCCTCTAGGATGATATAGATCCCCTGTTTGAGTTTCCTGAGACATACAGCAAATTCTTCTGCCTTTTCTAAATCCAGTTGAATATCAGGAAGATCTCAGTTCATGTACTGTTGAAACCTTGCTTGGAGAATTCTGAGCATTGTCATTGCTTATATCCTATAAAAACTAGCCTATGCAAGCACTTACCTTTCCACAGAGCTTCTGTCAGTGGAAGATACTCTCAGAGAATTAGGAATAAAGATCTTATTAGGTATCTTACCATCGCCAGATATAACTACTGCATTACCATCCAGGAGGTATTACTTTCCATATTCCCCTCCTTTGGTCTGAGGAATTCCAAAACCACACTTATTACTCAAGAACAGTTGCCTGTGACCTACTCTCAGGTACTAACTTATGTATGATTTTAATTTATCTGATTGATTGATTTAATGTATTTGAGTGTCATATACCACAAACCAATTAAATAAAATCAGGGAGGAACCTGAGTGATAGGAACTTCCTAGACAAGTTTTTCAGTTAATCATGAAATGAGAAAAAGCTGAAGAAACAGTTCTTGGGAAAAGCAAGGAAAGGGGAAGATCTGGGAATTTCAGCAGCAGGAGTTTGATGTTATGAAACCATTAAGGTTGTTATAAGTTAACTCCAGCTTAATTCTAACAGCCTTTACTCTTTGTATGTTACTCCATAATTTTCAAAAATTTCTAATAGATAAACTATAATTGACACAGCCTCTGTCAGATGCCTGCATTTGTGACCAGATGAAAAGATATTTTTATCAGATATATGACAAGGGTGGTGGGTGACAGGCTTCTGGTAACATGGAGAAAGTATGTGATGTGTATTAATACATACTATATGATAATTTAGTAGCTCCCATCCTGGAAAATGTAGAGAAGTTGTCATACTTTTGTCTGTTGTCTTTCTCCTTCACTTAAATTGGTTGTCTGTTTTCCTAGAATGTATATATAATTACACCACCTAAGTAGCTTTCAATTACATCACCTCCTCCTCCAGTCCTGGGATGACAAGTGTCATCTTTCTTCTCTTATTTCATTTTCTATCCAACTTTCATTGGCTTTCTTGCACAAAGTCTAAAACTATAAAACTGTATGTGTGAAATTTTACTTTTAAAAATAAAACTTAAAATCAGTCAACCATCTTTTGGATGTGCCTGTGTTTTAATTGCCCATATTGTACCCCAAACTGTGAAGCATTGTATAAAAGGTGGACAGATAACCATACAGGACGGTGCCTTCTAAAACTGTATTTAAAAATCATATAATATATTAATCATTTGAAAAACAGATTTAAGTTTAAAATGTATAATATTTATTACCCATAGCATATTAATTACACAAGTGGTTTTCAAATTTTAGTTCCCAGTCAATAATTTAGACTGCTTCTTAAAAATACAGAGTTCCTTTTCTTATAATTTGTTACTTCGGCCCATAATATCTTTTGGGGTGCCCATAAAATAGTATGTAACAAACACCACACAGAATCTGGACCAGGCCCTCTGAAGATTAAAAAGCTAAGAAAAGTTTAAGTATAATTTCAACCTTATGTGTCAATCATAAGCATAAACAGACATTATGAAATCAGTTATCACTACTGGCTATTGGTTGCTAATCATGCAGTTTTGAAAAGCTGAGGAATCCTTTTCCTGTAGAACTTCAGAATTTTGCAAATATTAATTACTGTATTAGTGTATTTTGTATAATAATTATTAGGAAGAGAAAGAGCACATATTCACTTATGTATTATCATCTTTCTTTTAAAAAGAAATGTAGGGGAAACTAAAATTAAGGCATGGTCCCAAGATTACACAGCAACTGAGACTCAATTCTTATTTACTATTCATTTTACTTTCTTCCACTGCCACTACATTAGCTTTCAAAGAATGCTCTACAAAAAAAATAAGCATTAAAAAATAAGTAATAGGTTAATTTCACCAAATAATGTAAGTACTTTTTTTTCTTTTTTTATCAGCTGGAAGCAGCAGAGGAGTGTTATTCCTCCTGGTATTTCTCAACCAGACTCTTTTGCATGATAAAACAATTTTACTCTCATTGGCCTATTGTAGCATTTAAGTTCATTTCCCATCCATCTACATTCCAGTTGGGCACCATAGAGGTTTAGTGTTCCATCCATCTGTTGAGGCAATCAATCCCTTCTTGTCTATGCTAATGATAGAAGAAGGATATATATATATATATATATATATATATATATATATATATTTTTTTTAAAGGCCCTGTGGTTGTTCTAATTTACTTTTATTTTGCAATGCAGAGGCATTTGAACCAGCAGGTCAATGAATTCTGGGAACTGCCTCTTTTTGACACATGAGACCTTTGAGTAAAGAATCAAAGTTAAATCCCATGAATAAATGCTAGTGTTTAATAACCATTCCATTTATGGAAGCTTTATTGTGAATTTATAAAAGCAAGGACAACATTTCCTTGCTAGTCTACAAATCATCATCATAAGTAAGGCAATCTTGAATAAACTGAGCTGGACTATGCCTGCTTGGCAGTTGAGAGTTTTTAAATATGGATGGGAGAAGCAGACACTGGATAAGCTGTCCTGAAGCAAGCAAATGACAGCTCTCACAAATAAAGGGAAAAATGTTAAAACAATAAATGAAAGAGAAACAATTACTTGCTCATTACAAACATGTCATATTGCATTCTTTATTCTGATTGTGGAAAATTAGCCATTGACTACCAGGAACAATTGATTTTCCTTCACAGCTGTTTTCTAATTACATCTGAACACTGAAAATTCTAGTGCAGCCATTCAGCTGTACAAAGAGAATTTTCTTTTCTTATTGTTGCTTTTGCTGCAAGCTATACCCAGCAGCATGACTGGAGTGAGATGTTCTGTACTGTATGTCTGTGGTGTTTGGATTGAATGCCATGCTTTTCAAGGATGTTATAAGAACTCAAATATTTTAAAATACACAGGGCTAGACTTAGTGAACAAGCTGTTTGGCCAGATGCTATTACATAGCTTTCTCTTTCTTTTTAACACCATTATCAAAACAAGAAAAAAAGAGTAAGATAGCTTCAATCCCAACATCCACTTCTTAGTCACTGTATAATTGTCAATGGATCTATTTTTGTCATTGTGGTTTCTAATGAGTGCTTTGGCACAGTCTTTCAGGTTGGGGGGTTGGTGATAGGCAGTTTCCTGTCAATTGATTCTGTGTGTAAATTCTAAGCAAAGAGCATGGAGATTATTAACAGGCAGGATTCCAAGGTTTCAGAGAAGCAATTGAAATTTTGGATGCTTTCTCTAAGCTCTTCAGAATTTCTCCCAAAAATGATTTCAGTCTTAAACGAGGCCAGAAATGTGAAATTTGCCCTTGGGAGTTTTCTAGGACTTGTGGTTAGTAAATTCTGGAAAAAGAGTTAAGCGACTTCCTTCAGAGCTTCGGGTTTCTAACTAACCCTTGCCATAATCTAGGTAAAATCAGCAATGTTAACAACCCTAATAAAGTGAAACCTCAAAATAAGCTTATTTCTTCTCAATGACATAGTTTTTTTTTTTTTTTTTTTTTTTAAAAAAAAAAAAAAAAAAACCTTTTAGCTTTTTAATGCTATTGTACCAAGATCTAGTTTCTTTGCTGTCATTTATTAAATATTTGCCCTCCAACTAAGAAGTAATCTTAACCACAAGCCTGTTCACTAGATTGAGATTTTTTTTCTAGTTTTGAATGTGATAGCTAACCTCTGTAATTCCTGAAGCAATGCAATATAACTTGACACTTGCTATTTTACTTGGAAACCTCAGAGTCTTCCACAGTACAGTCTATTTTAATATCTCTTTTGCCAAGATTAAGAAGATTGGGTTGATACTTTCTCTCATATTTTTCAATGTTTTTTATTTCAATTTTGGATAAACTTCATTTGCAACATATATAATATACATAAATCTTAATAAGAAATAGAATAATATAAAAGCAAATAAGAAAAATCAGAGCCAGATTGTGGATGAAGCAGAAACAAACAGATTTTACAAAGGAATTATTACAATAGAGGAAAAGAGAACCTCAGTATATATTGATCTCATTTCCAAATACAACATGGACAAGTTGAGGTTTATATCAAATGGGCAGTTTGAGAGGGTCAGTGGATGGAAACCTCAGGGGTAAGTGGTGATTCTGGCTTAGCAAATTCAACACAATTCTTACTAGATCAAACCAGGGTTATCACCTAACCCTTGTGAGTAGTGGAAAATGAAAAACTTGATCAGATATCCAGAGTGGTAAATTCTCACTTAACAGGATTCTTGCGTTTAAGCAAGAATCTTGAGGACCTGCCTCAGGAAGCCAGGCTCAAGGAGCCAGTCAATAGTCTGGTCAAGGAGAGAGTCTTTGTCATAAATTACTGATACTAATTTTATTTTATTACATATTTTCTCCGTTTTTGATATTATAAATTGTGAAAACCATTAGCATCAAGTTTTTTAATCTCTCAAGAAGAATTTTTGAAGCAATTAGGAAAAACAGAGCTTTGGGTATGATGGAGACACATAATCAATCTAATAAAATCAATTTTAAAAGATTCTGGGGTTTTCTTCACATCTAACCATAAAATTATTAATAAAACAAAAAGAATTTGCCATCAACATCAAAGAATGCCAAATGTACACTACCCAATAGTCATGATTTGGTTATCAAAATCAAAATCTTTGCAAATATTTCATATCTAAAGGAGTTTAATATATAGAATTAGAGGCCAATACAATTGGGAGGTGAGGAATGAAGATCAAAAGGGCTGATTTCAGTAAATTCTTAAGTAAAGGAATCTTAGGAAGTCATTCATGATTTCAGTTGCCTACCATCCCTCTGAGAGTAACCATAAACAAGATAGCCCAAGATCTCTGGAAAAAAAAAAAAAAAAAAACACATCTGCCATCTGCCAAAATCTGCCCATTTACCCTCCACTATCACATGAGAACACTGGCTTCTAACCCTACACAACCTCATGAGATAGCCTCTCACCAGCTTAGTATAATCAAACCCCAATGGCAAGGATGGTAAGGACTTATAATTTCCAGTCTTTATGCCCCTAAGGAATAGGAAGTGTCTTAGAAAGTCAGAGATGATCGTATTACAAAAATATCTAGAACTACATTTGAATACAATAGGAATCCTATCCCTGAAAGTACTAAAGGAATAGCAACAATAATGATACCTCATGTATAGCTCTTCAATGAGACAATCATTGAATTTTTCTTTACCAATGGGCTTCCCAGGTAATGTTAGTGGTTAAAAAAAAAAAAAAAAATTGCCTGCCAATGCAAGAGACGTGGGTTAGATTCTTTGAGTCAGGAAGATGCCCTGGAGGAGGGCATGCAACCCACTCCAGTATTCTTGTTTGGAGAATCCTATGGACAGAGGAGCCTGATGGGCTATAGTCCATGGGGTCACAAAGATAAAATTAAGGCAACTTAACATGTACATACGATATAAACTTTTCTCCAGACTTAACTCTACGTCAACTATTCAATGATAGCAACAGCAATATATACCAAAGGAGAGAACTGGAGAATGTAATTATGTAATTGATTTTTCTTTTCCTTCCATTCTTTCTTTTAGCAAAAGAACCACCACCACAACATAACTTTCATTTTGAAACAGGTATGTCTGATATGACATAAAATGAGAAAAATGTATACATTATGTTAACTCTCTTTATGAGAATATCATAGGAAAAATACATATTAATTGACAGCCAATATACATATCACAGTATTCTGTTTGAGCACCTGATTTGTTCTAGGGTTAGGTAAACACGAAGATGAATTATATGAAATGTGAAAGCAGAGAACATGTATGTTCAGCATGTTCCAGATGGCATCAGATCAGATCAGATCAGTCGCTCAGTCGTGTCCGATTCTTTGCAACCCCATGAACTGCAGCACGCCAGGCCTCCCTATCCATCATCAGCTCTCGGAGGTCACTCAGACTCAGATTCATCGAGTCAGTGATGCCATCCAGCAATCCCATCCTCCGTCGTCCCCTTCTCCTACCGCCCCCAATCCCTCCCAGCATCAGAGTCTTCTCCAATGAGTCAACTCTTCGCATGAGGTGGCCAAAATACTGGAGCTTCAGCTTTAGCATCATTCCTTCCAAAGAAATCCCATGGCTGATCTCCTTCAGAATGGACTGGTTGGATCTCCTTGCAGTCCAAGGGACTCTCAAGAGTCTTTTCCAACACCACAGTTCAAAAGCATCAATTCTTCGGCGCTCAGCCTTCTTCACAGTCCAGCTCTCACATCCATACATGACCACAGGAAAGACCATAGCCTTGACTAGGCGAACCTTTGTTGGCAAAGTGATGTCTCTGCTTTTGAATATGCTATCTAGGTTGGTCATAACTTTCCTTCCAAGGAGTAAGCGTCTTTTAATTTCATGGCTGCAGTCACCATCTGCAGTGATTTTGGAGCCCAGAAAAATAAAGTCTGACACTGTTTCCACTGTTTCTCCATCTATTTCCCATGAAGTGATGGCACCAGATGCCATGATCTTCATTTTCTGAATGTTGAGCTTTAAGCCAACCTTTTCACTCTCCACTTTCACTTTCATCAAGAGGCTTTTTAGTTCCTCTTCACTTTCTGCCATAAGGGTGGTGTCATCTGCATATCTGAGGTTATTGATATTTCTCCCGGCAATCTTGATTCCGGCTTGTGTTTCTTCCAGTCCAGCATTTCTCATGATGTACTCTGCATATAAGTTAAATAAACATGGTGACAATATACAGCCTTGACGTACTCCTTTTCCTATTTGGAACCAGTCTGTTGTTCCATGACCAGTTCTGACTGTTGCTTCCTGACCTGCATACAGATTTCTCAAGAGGCAGATCAGGTGGTCTGGTATTCCCATCTCTCTCAGAATTTTCCACAGTTTATTGTGATCTACACAGTCAAAGGCTTTGGCATAGTCAATAAAGCAGAAATAGATGTTTTTCTGGAACTCTCTTGCTTTTTCCATGATCCAGCGGATGTTGGCAATTTGATCTCTGGTTCCTCTCCCTTTTCTAAATACAGCTTGAACATCAGGAAGTTCACGGTTCACATATTGCTGAAGCCTGGCTTGGAGAATTTTGAGCATTACTTTACTAGAGTGTGAGATGAGTGCAATTGTGCGGTAGTTTGAGCACTCTTTGGCATTGTCTTTCTTTGGGATTGGGATGAAAACTGACCTTTTCCAATCTTGTGGCCACTGCTGAGTTTTCCAAATTTGCTGGCATATTGAGTGCAGCACTTTCACAGCATCATCTTTCAGGATTTGGAATAGCTCCACTGGAATTCCATCACCTCCACTAGCTTTGTTCCTAGTGATGCTTTCTAAGGCCCACTTGACTTCACATTCCAGGATGTCTCGCTCTAGGTCAGTGATCACACCATCATGATTATCTGGGTCGTGAAGCTCTTTTTTGGGATATCTAGGTCTAATATGTGAATAATATAAGAATACTTATTACAGGCCAATATTAAGAAAAATTTTTTTTAAATATTCAAGTAAACATAATTCATTGCTTCCTGTGTATAAGAGTATGATTTGGGCAAGAACACATAGAAGTAAATTATGTTGGGTATTTACTGTGAATGATTTCAAAGTTTTACCCCAAACCGTATATTCTATATGATTACAGTTTGTAATAAGTTCTTAGAAACCAAAAGTAAACATGAAAAACAATTTATTTGTGTGTAATTTCAAAAGCCTCTCAGTAATAAATGAGAGACCATTTCATTATAACTTATTTTAAGAAATCTTGAGAATAGAACATATATTATGGACTAAATGTCTGTATCCCCTAAAATTTATATGTTGAAGCTCCAAGCTTCATTGTGACCAAGGATGGAACCTCTAAGGAGGTAATAAAGGTTAAAGGAGATGATAAGGGTGAAAGTATTAGTCACTCAGTTGTGTATGCCTCTTTGAGACCCTCCAAACTGTAGCCCACATGGTTCCTCTGTCCATGGAATTCTCCAGGCAAGAACACTGGAGTGGGTGTTGCCATTATCTTCTTCAGGGGATCTTTCCAACTCACGGATTAAACCAGGGTCTCCTGCATTGAAGGCAGAGCCTCTACTATCTGAGCCACAAAGGAAGCCCCGATAAGGGTAGAACTGTGATCTGATAGCATTAGTGTCCTTGTAAGAAGAATCAGTAGAGAGCTCCTATCACCACCCTCTTGCTCTTTTTCCCTCTCAGAGCATGCACAAAGAGATCAGGTAAACACAAAGCAAAAGGTAGCTGTCTGAAATCACAAGGGAGGGCTCTCACCAAAGGATAACTCAGCTGGAACCTTGATCATGGGCTTCTAGTCACCACAATTGTGATAAAATAAACCTCTGTTGCTTAATAAGATGACCAATCCGTAATATTTTATTATGGCAGCCTGAGCAGACAAGTATTAGGTAAAATAAAATTGAATTGTTGATTCTCCAAAGAAAATACAAAGTTTACTTTCTATTTGGTTTGTTGAAATTGATTGAGAATGAGCATCCCCATGGTCACTCATCTGAACTTGATAACCATATTTATTTCCAAGTACACATTTAATCCCATTATTTGGTAGTTCACTTGAATGTGAGCTCTACAGTTATACCAAATTGTGACACTCCTAGTATTAACTCTACATAAGGGGGATAAGTTTAAGAATTAATGTTTCCAATTCAGAAACAATTAAATTGATACAAACTCTTAATTATTCTAGAGGGGAAAATAAATTCTTTATTTGCTACCATAGTATGAAATGACAAGACAGAATAACCTCATTTTTTTGTAATTTTTCATTATTATAAACCATACTGCATAAACACTCTTACCTCATTTTAGTTTGAATGCCTCTCTCTCCAAGCCAACTGAGCCAAGAATTTTGGATACAGACAATTTACTTCAGAGGATATCCCAGGCACCACGAATGAGGAAATAGAAAAGGGAAAACAGGAAAGAGAAAACGGGCAATAAAGTATGCTTTAACAAGATTAATACCACCGGGAGCAACTGGGTTGTGATTCCACTGGGGATTGTGTGGACCATGCCTCAAAATTACTCTACCATCATATAAGAAGACTGAAGCATTTAGCTCCTGCCTTCCCACTCCCTACATTGACAGCTGCCCTCCGCAGTATTCACACAGGCATTTCCTAATTGCTCCCATGTCCATCATTTAGGTTCCATTTGTTTCTGGACAAAAGGGGTTCAACCAGAGAAGGAAGACCCAGACACACAAGTCAGGGTCTGGCAGAAGGTCAGGAACTGTTTACAGAAGCAGTAGGTGAACTCAGGCAGGCAAAGGGACATGGGTCAAGTATCAATATCATCTACTAAATCTCTATGCACTAAATAAATTTTTATGTATATATATATATATATACATACATATATATATTATGTATGTGTGTATATATATATATCTTATATATATATAAGAGTTTCTCTAGGATATATGCATGTCTAGGGATGCTTCCACTTTCACTTTCATCAAGAGGCTTTTTAGCCCCTCTTCACTTTCTGCCATAAGAGTGGTGTCATCTGCATATCTGAGGTTATTGATATTTCTCCCGGCAATCTTGATTCCAACTTCTGTTTCTTCCAGTCCAGCATTTCTCATGATGTACTCTGCATATAAGTTAAATAAACATGGTGACAATATGCAGCCTTGACGTACTCCTTTTCCTATTTGGAACCAGTCTGTTGTTCCATGACCAGTTCTAACTGTTGCTTCCTGACCTGCATACAGATTTCTTAAGAGGCAGATCAGGTGGTCTGGAATTCCCATCTCTTTCAGAATTTTCCATAGTTTATTGTGATCCACACAGTCAAAGGCTTTGGTAGAAATAGATGGTTTTCTGGAACTCTCTTGCTTTTTCCATGATCCAGCGGATGTTGGAGGCCTGGCGTGCTGCGGTTCATGGGGTCGCAAAGAGTCGGACACGACTGAGCGACTGATCTGATCTGATCTGAGGGATGCTTCCACCGAGTTATGCTAAACTGCATCTTTGACTTCATCAGATGGTACCAAACTATTCCTCAATGTGGCAATGGTCAAAGACAATTCTGTAAAAAAAGAAATATGAAAAGTTCCAAAGGTTTGCCTTTTCACCAATATTTTATATTATGAGAATATTAAATTTCTTGTCAATTTGATATTGAAGTAATGCTTTACGGTATGTTAACTTGTAATTAATTCCTTGATTATTGGTAAGCTGACCATCTTTTCACATGTTTAACTGCCATTTGTACTGTTTTTTTCCTTTCCTGACTTGACATTTATACGTTTTCCACTTTGCAGTTGTTTCCCTTTTTTCTTATCAATTTGTTAATGGTTTATAAATATTCAATCTTTAGTGTCTTTCCAATTTTTTGTCCTTACTTATGGCTGGTGGGAATGTAAAATAGTAGATCCCCTCTGAATGAAAACCTGCACATTAAAATTTACAATATTACTCAGCAATCACGCTTCTGGGCATTTATCTTAGAGATATAAAAACTTGCATCCACACAAAAAGCTGTATGTGACTTTTCATAGTAGCTTTATTCATCATCAGATCGGATCAGATCAGTTGCTCTGTCGTGTCCGACTCTTTGCGACCCCATGAATCGCAGCACACCAGGCCTCCCTGTCCATCACCAACTCCCGGAGTTCACACAGACTCACATCCATCGAGTCAGTGATGCCATCCAGCCATCTCATCCTCTGTCGTCCCCTTCTCCTCTTGCCCCCAATCCCTCCCAGCATCAGAGTCTTTTCCAACGAGTCAACTCTTCGCATGAGGTGGCCAAAGTACTGGAGTTTCAGCTTTAGCATCATTCCTTCCAAGGAAATCCCAGGGATGATCTCCTTCAAATGGACTGGTTGGATCTCCTTGCAATTCAAGACTCTCAAGAGTCTTCTCCAACACCACAGTTCAAAAGCATCAATTCTTCAGCGCTCAGCCTTCTTCACAGTCCAACTCTCACAACCATACATGACCACAGAAAAACCATAGCCTTGACTGGATGGACCTTTGTTGGCAAAGTAATGTCTCTGCTTTTGAATATTCTATCTAGGTTGGTCATAACTTTCCTTCCAAGGAGTAAGCATCTTTTAATCTCATGGCTGCAGTCACCTCTGCAGTGATTTTGGAGCCCAGAAAAATAAAGTCTGACACTGTTTCCACTGTTTCCCCATCTATTTCCCATGAAGTGATGGGACCGGATTATTCATCATAGTCAAATGTAAATAATCCAAATGCCCTACAATGTATGTATGGCTTAACAAATGGCTAAATCTATACGGTATGTACATGCATGCTAAATCACTTTAGTTGTGTCTGACTATGATTCTATGGACTGTACCCTTCCAGGCTCCTCTGTCCATGGGATTCTCCAGGCAAGAATACTGGAGTGGGTTGCCATGCCCTCCTCCAGGGGATCTTCCTGACCCAGGGATCAAACCCACATCTCTCACGTCTCCTGCATTAGCAGGATGGTTCTTAACGACTAGCACCACCTGGGAAGCCAAAATCCATACCATGAAATAGTAAACAGCAATAGAAAAAAAACAAATTATTTATATATGCCATAATCTGGATTGATCTCAAGGCCATTATGCTGAGTGAAAAAATATCCTGTATCACAAAAATATCGAGCTGAGTGACACAAATATGGAAAATGAGAACAAAATGGTTAGAGCTGAGTGACACAAATATGGAAAATGAGAACAAAATGGTTAGAGCTGAGTGACACAAATATGGAAAATGAGAACAAAATGGTTTACAAGAGTTAAGGTTATTGGAGAGAAAGTTGTGAAATCCTTGTGGATGAAAGTTTTCTGTCATGGTTCTGGGTGATAGTTACATGGCTCTACACATTATAAAGTGACATATATCTATATACACATCTTGTACCAATGTTAATTTCCTGGTTTGGATATGATACTATAGGCAGATAAGACATAACCACTTAAGGTAACTGTGAAAAACACACACAGAACTTCCCAGACTATCCTTTATCTTTGTACCTTCTTATTAAAATATATTATTCCAAAACAGAACTTTTGTTAAATTAAGTCAGTCAGTTCTAAAGGAAATCAACCCAGAATATTCATTGGAAGGACTGATACTGAAGTTGAAGCCTGATACTTTGGCCACCTGATGTGAAGAGCTGACTCATTGGAAAAGACCCTGATGTTTGGAAAGATTGATGGTGAAAGGAGAAGGGGGCAGCAGAGAATGAGATGGTTAGATAGCATCACATACTCAATGGAAATGAATCTAAGCAAACTTCAGAAAATCGTGTAGGACAGAGAAGCCAGGCATGTTGCAGTCTTTAGGGTCACAAAGAGTCGGACACAACTGAGTGAAGAACATCAAGAAAACAGAAAAGGAACCTGCCAGACTAACTGAAAACGTGGTTGAGTCATTTTATACTCTTGCCAAAACTAAATTAGTTTTTATTTCAGCACATTAAAAATATCACTCCATTATATTTTTTCCTGATGCTGTTAGGTGAGAGGTGTGTTATATTCTTAATTTGCTTCTCTTTAATCAGTATGTCCCTTTTATCTACTTGCCTTTAATTTTTTCTCTTTATCGTATGTGCAGTTTGAATGTAATATACATTGGTTTTTGCTGTTTGTTTAGTGTGAACTGCTAAATACTTCCTGATTTCTGAGAATACTGGGTATTTTGGTTGATATATGTCACTAATTACAGCTTCCCTGGTGGCTCAGCTAGTAAAGAATCTGCCTGCAATGTGGGAGACCTGGGTTCAATCCTTGGGTTGGGAAGATCCCCTGAAGAAGGAAAAGGCTACCCACTCCAGTATTCTGGCCCGGAGAATGGACTATACAATCCAAAGGGTCGCAAAGAGTCTGACATGACTGAGCAACTTTCACTTTCACTAATAATTACTCCATGAAGTATATTTTCATCCTAATTGCATCTTTCTTCTCCTGCTTCTCCTGAGGTTTCAGCTAGATTTATGTTAGATTGCATGACAATAATATTGTTCCTCAAGTCATAGATCTCCTGGACTAGCTTTTTTTTTTTCCCACTTTTTTCCCTTTTAAATTTAGTTTTCTTCCTCTCTTTGGAAATTCTATTGATCTGTCTTCAAACTGTCCAAATCTTTCCTAGGCTGTTTTCCTAGTCTATTCAAAGTCTACTGATGAGCCCATCTAACATATTCTTAATCTTTATTTATGTGTTTTTTTTTTAATTTTTATCTCAATTTAATTATTTCTTACATTTTCCATTTGTCTGCTAAAACCACCAATCTTAGCTCTCATATTGCCTACCTATTCCCATTAGAACTTTTAACATACTAATCATAGTTATTTCAAAATGCCTTTCTGAGAAGTCTAAAATGTTTATCACATCTAACTATGGCTCTGATCATTGTTTTGCCTCTTCAGAGAGAGAGAGAGGGATGGAGAGAATGCCTTCCTTTCAGGCTTTCGGTTTTTTCTTGTGTAGTGTGTTTCACCAGACAAAAGTTCATCATGCTTTGCAATGTGCTAGATTTTGAGTGTCATGTTCTAACCCGTTCTTCTCTTTGTGCTGCTTCTCAGGGACTCTCTTACCACTATCCAAGCCGCATTATCATACTATGTGTTCCCAACACTTGTAGTGGTAGTTGTTCCTTTCAGGATAGAGGGTGAGAAGAAGAGAGTTCTCTAGTGTTCTGAATGTGGGTCTCAGGGACACAGCCTTTAGTAATGTTCCTGCCTCTCCTCCAGATATATATAGGCTCTGATATGTATGTCATTCCCTCCCCTAGCTTTTGAGTCTTGTTTTGTTTTTTAACCCTTGTTCAATTCCCAGCTGCAGTTGGTTACCACCAGTGCTCTCACTCTACAATTTTGTTGTTTATCACACTGAAGATTATTTTGTTCCATAGGTAAGTTAGGGAGATGGTTTCCTGGACAAATTTGGTAGTGGCTGCTATTCTCATTCCCGAGATAGCTCCATGAGGCAAGCTTTCTTGTGGTTTTCCTGAATAGTCCTTTGAGCTTGTAGTATACCCGGAGGAAAAGCTTACAAAAATGAAGTACATTCTCCTCCGTCTGTGGGTTCCCTCTGGTCTTTAGCGATATAAGGACATCTAGCTCTGTCTCTGCACTGGCTTTGGTGGCCATGGATTGTGTCAAACAGGCACATATTCGGGTTCTGTCTCTCCCTGCAGAGCTCTCTTTAGATTTCAGGTTAGCAGTTCATCCTCTAATCTCAGTATCTTATGGATTCAAAAAGTAATTAATTTTCATTTTTTTCACTTTCATAAATGTGAGAATTACTGCCTTTTTATCTCTCTACAAGGCTGAGCTGAAACTAGAGTACTAATCATTATTTGAAAAAGTAAATTATTAAGATATTATATTGGGTGCAATTTTTATCATTTACCAGTGAGAAAACTAAGGCTCTGGAATTCATATACAAAAAATAATTAGCTAGTTATTTGGAAAACAAGGCCAGAATCCAAGGGTTTTGAATCTCAATATAACATAATTCATAGCAAACAACATTGTATGTCATTTTCCCTTTACTTTTTCTATTAATTATGGCATTTTATAAGACAAATAAATATTGAAATTACTGAAGCAAGTCTTTAATTTTGTGCTTATATAAAAAAGAGATGTGACATTTAGGAAATATGTAGAATTTTAGTGGAATATCTGAGACTATTAAAATTCACTGTTAATGATGCTGTGACATCATATTTTCTTGGTAAGAAAAAATGAATAGCCCTCATATATTTTAAAGGCTTTTATGCAGATTATTTTTAAGAAGTATGACTTAAATTCTGAAGAGCTTATAAAATCAAAATGATATTTATATTTAATATAAATCTTTCACAATGAACTACTATATTTTGAGTCATTATATTTTTGCATTTTGTAACTCGATAAAAATACAAATGAACCAAACATTTGTTATCACTTAACTGTATATTTTCAGTTATTAAAATGTGCTAAATGATTGGTAATTTCCCCTCCACACATTTAAGGGAAAAAGTCCCTAGTTTATGTAGACACTTCCAAATAAGCATTGCAGATCTTTACTGAAAATATAAGTTGTTTCTTTCTTTCTTTTTTAGTTTTGGTTTGCTTTAAGAAGAAAGCACTACTGCAGTAATATTAATTTCTAGGGAGTATTTCATATTTTTAAAATAATCTCCAACGTGGTTTTAGAGTATGGGAGACTCAAATGGATCAGTGGGAACAGATTATAGAATCCAAATGAGGCATATCTGGTCAGTTTATTTTCCAAAAAAAAGTAATGTGAAGTCTTTACAAAAAGTGAAAAAAGATAAAAGGATAATCTTTATCAAAAAAAGGAAAATAAAATGTTCTGAAAAATTAATTATTTCTATCTAAAAGAATGAAGTGCATCCCATAGCTCACTCTTTGACAAAAATTAACTCAAAATGAACTATGGCAGTGAAGTAAGAGGTCAAATTATAAAGTTTCTAGAAGAGAAAAGAAAAAAAAGTACTTGGTCCTTGGCATAGCAAAGGACGATAGGATATAAAATTTATATTTCATAAACATTTAACTTCCACTCTTCAAAACAAACTGCTAAGAAAATACAAAACTACTTCTGAGACTGGGATAAAATACTTGCAAAACCATATATCTGATAAAGGGTTTCTACTCAAAATATATATAGAAATCTCAATAACAATATTAATAGTTCTTATTAACTGAATAAAGAGTCAAAACAGACAAAATATTCTATTGCATATTTTATTGGAAAAGATTAATTGTATTAAAACAGTACCCAGCACCATTAGTCATTAGGTACAGAGAAGGCAATGGCACCCCACTCTAGTACTTTTGCCTGCAAAATCCCATGGGTGGAGGAGCCTGCAAGGCTGCAGTCCATGGGGTCGCTGAGGGTCGGACACGACTGAGCGACTTCACTTTCACTTTTCACTTTCATGCATTGGAGAAGGAAATGGCAACCCACTCCAGTGTTCTTGCCTGGAGAATCCCAGGGACGGATGAGCCTGGTGGGCTGCCGTCTATGGGGTCACACAGAGTCGGACACGACTGAAGTGACTTAGCAGCACATACAAATTAAAGCCACAGAAAGATACTTCTACCTACCTAGTGGAATTGCTAAAACTAAAGAGTCTGAAGGTAGCAAGAGTAGGTGAGAATGGGGAGCTACTGGAACTCTCATATATTGTTAGTGAGAATGTAAAATTGCAATTACCATTTCTCACAGTTATGTATTTACTTATCATGTGAAGTATATGTTCACAGAAAGATCTGTCAAGTGTTTGTAGTAGACATATACAATAAAGCCCCAAACTATAATCAATTCACCCAACACAAATGAATATTGAAAGAATTACTCTAATTGAAAAGACATACAAAGAAGATAATATGTAATTCCTTTTATATGGAATTTACAAAAAGTTAAATCTATACTGATAGAAAATCAAATCACTGATTGCCATAGACTGGTACTTGGGTATGAAATTAACAACAAAAAAGCCCGGGAAACTGGTTCAAGTGATGAAGATAATCTCCATTATAATTATGGTGGTAGGTCCACACTGCAATTATCTGTCAAAGGGCATCTAATCTTACACTTAAAACTGATCAAATTCACTACATAAAAATCATGCCTAAATAAAACTGATTTTTAAAAAGTATACTACACAGAGTTAGTAAGTGGAGAAAATACAGTCTTTCAAATAACTACTAAAATAACTGGACATCCACATGCAAACAGCAGATTTGTGACACAGTCATTTTACTCTTTATAAAAATTGAATTATAATGGAATATACATCTAAATGTAAAATGCAAGAAGATAACAGAAGAAATTCAAGACAAACGAATACAGAGAAGACATTTTTGATGAATCATGGATCGTGGATTTCTCCCATTGATCATGCCTTACAACATGTTAGTGGCAGTGTCTTTTATGGACTGGTTCCTAAATACGTACATTGCTTCTTCCAATTAATTCTATTTTTTAGAAGCAAGTCCTTAAATTCAACCCACACACACACACAAAAAAAAAAAGTGTGTGGGATTAGGCCCTCTAGTTTTCTCTTAGTTTCTGTTTTTGTGCACATTGCTCTTGAAATCTAAAGAGAAAAATAATTTAATTTTCTACTTAATGGCCTGGGTGAGATAAATAGAAAATACATTTTATTGGTACTTAGTATTACTTAATATAAATTGACTCTAATGTAGAGAAGATGGTAGAGCATATGGTGATCATTTTCTAATATATACAAATATCGAACCATTGTGTTGTACACCTGAAAGTAATATAATGTTATGTCAATTCTGTCTCTCTATATATAAAAAACTGGCACTTAGTATTGCTTAGTATAAATTGAACCTAATGCAGAGAAGCAACAGGATTCTGCCAGAACTTGACTCAAGAAAGAAGCATAAAGCCAAATCAAAATGGACCTCCTGAAGACTTAGTCCCTGTTGTCTCCCCCTTTCTTGCATTTCTCAAGGGCTAGAGGATTAATTAAGAGGGGAGATATTCACTTCATAAAAGCAGATAAATAGAACTGATGAGCAGTTCACATTTTTGGAGTGAAATGTCAGTGCACCAGCTGTCTGTCCTTGATGACTTTCAACTTAGCTATTAAATTCAAAAGTTTGGGGCTTCTGACCCCATTTCTGTATTCTATTTTTATATGCTAATCCTCTAAAGCATAAAAGGTTATGATATACAGAAAAATCAAATATTCAGAAAAAGGGAAGCAAAACTACTATAAAAACTGTTAACATGAAAATGAGAAAATTATAAAGCAAAACCAAATGGAAATCACTTTCATAAAAATAAAATACTTGTATTAGAAATAAAGAATTCAGTAGAAGGATTTTATAATGGAATAATACAGCCAAAAAATGCTCTTATTGAACTAGAATATTAAGCTTAAAAAACCTTTCAGAAATCATCAGAAAATAATAAAAAAAAGATGGAAGAGATAAGAATTTTAGGTATCTACTGGATAGAAACAGACATGAAGTTCCCTAAAATAAGAGTCTTAGAAGGAGTTAAAATATATGTAAAGCAGAAAAGATATTGAAGCAGGAAGGTTTGAACAGATCCAAATATTAGAGGAAGATAAAATATCTCATTAAATTATCTCATAGTATAAAGAAAAAAATCTTATAAAAAGCCAAAACCAGACACATAATAGTGAAACTAAGATTTTATAGAACAATGAAAAATCTAATTAACTCTTTATTAGATTTATAAGCAACACCAAAGGCACATAGTGGAAAATTTTTTTCAAAATGTAAAAGATAAAGAATTGTACCATACTATTATTTTTATGGCAAACTAAATTGATATATTAAATAAATATGTAATTTAAGATATCTCAGGGATTTTATCATACAAAAATATTTATTGGAGGATAGCCTATTGAATGAATATTAGCAACTTAGGGAAATGCTTAATTAAAAATGTAAAACAAGGGTGAGTAAAAATTTAATAAAAGTTATTAGCATATAAAAACAGCATGAATAAAAATGGAAAAGAAATGAAAATGTTATCCCTATTATGGTAGACTAAAACCACAGAAGATATTAATATAATGAGTGGGAGAGGTATCAGGGACTAGAGAGACTCTTAATGTCTATTCTGGCCCAAGAGAAAAATAAAATAATCAATGACTTAAAAACTGCAAGGGAATCCAAACCAAATAGAGTTTTACTAAATTACAACTAACCACCAGATTTTTGAAATATGTAGTATTTTCAAATCAGAAGAAGAAAAATTGATATCTTCTTAAAATTAGAAAAAAATAAATTCATCAAATATAAAATATGACATAAATCTAAATATAGCCATGATTATAAAAATGTAAATCAATTAAATTTAATGATGCAAAAGGTGAGGGCTTTATCTACACAGAGTGTCTCCATGTGGCCTTGATTTTTTAACAACATATATTGCATGGTTGCTCAGGTCTATAAAAGCAAGTGTTCCAATGATCAGATGGAGACCATATTACCTTTTATGGTCTACCCTTGGATGTACCATTGTCTTATTATTGCTACACACTAACAAGCCTGCAGGGATTAAAAGGAATGGAACATAGACCTCAGTTCTCACTGGAAGGAAAAGCTGTCAAAACACATTGTAAGAAGAGCATATGGCAGAGGAGATATTATTGTACAATCTGTCTGCCTTCTAACTAAAAGAGTCCATTTTTCTCTCACACAGAAAGTATAAGAATATCTGCTTTCTAAAGCTCCTAAGCCTTCTACCATAGCAATATCAGTCCATCAAAGTTCAAGGTCTCAGGTAAATCAGGTTCAGCTACAGCTGAAGCTCTTCAGCTCCTGCACCTTGTGCAGATCACTTTGAATACAATTTCTCTCAAACTGATGACATGTGAACTAAAGGCACATTATATGTTCCCCACATAGGCAGCATACAATGATAGGATAGGCATAGAAGAGCCAATATAGACATCCCCCTCCAAAACCAGGAGATACAACAGTTAACTGGTCCATATAAAATGTTCAGAATCCAGCCAGGTACATGTAGCCAATTAATTATTTAGGACTACAGACTGGTTCCAAATAGGAAAAGGAGTATGTCAAGGCTGTATATTGTCACCTTGCTTATTTAACTTATATGCAGAGTACATCATGAGACACGCTGGGCTGGAAGAAGCACAAGCTGGAATCAAGATTGTCAGGAGAAATATCAATAACCTCAGATATGCAGAAAACACCACCCTTATGGCAGAAAGTGAAGAGGAACTCAAAAGCCTCTTGATGAAAGTGAAAGAGGAGAGTGAAAAAGTTGGCTTAAAGCTCAACATTCAGAAAATGAAGATCATGGCATCTGGTCCCATCACTTCATGGCAAATAAATGGGGAAACAGTGTCAGACTTTATTTTGGGGGACTCCCAAATCACTGCAGATGGTGACTGCAGCCATGACATTAAAAGACTCTTACTCCTTGGAAGAAAGGTTATGACCAACCTAGATAGTATATTGAAAAGCAGAGACATTACTTTGCCAAAAAAGGTCCATCTAGTCAAGGCTATGGTTTATCCGGTGGTCACGTATGGATGCGAGAGTTGGACTGTGAAGAAAGCTGAAGGCCTAAGAATTGATGCCTTTGAACTGTGGTGTTGGAGAAGACTCTTGAGAGTCCCTTGGACTACAAGGAGATCCATCCAGTCCATTCTAAAGGAGATCAGTCCTGGGTGTTCTTTGGAAGGAATGATGCTAAAGCTGAAACTCCAGTACTTTGGCCACCTCGTGCAAAGAGTTGACTCATTGGAAAAGACTCTGATGCAGGGAGGGATTGGGAGCAGGAGGCAAAAGGGATTACAGGGGATGAGATGGCTGGATGGCATCACCGACTTGACGGACGTGAGTCTGAGTGAACTCCAGGAGATGGTAATGAACAGGGAGGCCTGGTGAGCTGTGATTCATGGGGTCACAAAGACTCAGATACGACTGACTGAACTGAACTGAAATCCTCATGACTGAGATTTTTTGGTGGTCCTAGGCACTGTACTCTGAGATATTGGTTTTGCCTTCAGAAGGATCCTCCCTTTCCCTTAAGAAATTATTTGTGATTGTAAATGAGTAATTTTCTCAGCCTGCTTCTTGCTTGTATTACTTGAAGAAGTGTGAAACCTTATTTTATTTTATATAGTCTCTCCTGGCTTCAACTCAATTTGATAGCATTAAAAAAAAAAAAAAAAAAGCCTAGGTTTTCATTCCCATTTTATTTTATTTTTTAAATTTATTTATTTATTGTAATTGGAGGCTAGTAATTTTGCAGTATTGTAGTGGTTTTTGGTATACATCGACATGAATCAGCCACAGGTGCAAATGTGTTCCCCATCCAGAACCGCCCTCCCACCTCCCTCCCAATCCCATCCCCCAGGGTAATCCCAGTGCACCAGCCCTGAGCACCCTGTTTCATGCATCGAACCTGAACTGATGATCCACTTCACATATGATAATATATACATTTCAATGTTACCCTCTCAAATCATCCCACCCTCCCCTTCTCCCTCCGAGTCCAAAAGAATGTTCTTCACATCTGTGTCTCTTTTGCTATCTCTCATATAGCATCATTGTTACCATCTTTCTAAATCCCATATATATGTGTTAGTATACTGTATTGGTGTTTTTCTTTCTGATTTATGTGGCTCTGTATAATAGGCTTCAGTTTGATCCACTTCATTAGAACTGATTCAATGTATTCTTTTTAATGACAGAGTAATATTCCATTGTCTATATGTACCACAGCTTTCTTATCCATTTGTCTGTCGATGGGCATCTAGGTTGTTTCCATGTCCTGGCTACTGTAAACAGTGCTGTGATGAACATTGGGGTTCACGTTTCTCTTTCAACTCTGGTTTCCTCAGTGTGTATGCCCAGCAGTGGGATTGCTGGGTCATATGGTAGTTCTATTTCCAGTTTTTTAAAGAATCTCCATGCTGTTCTCCATAGTGGCTGTACTAGTTTGCATTCCTACTAACAGTGTAAGAGGGTTCCCTTTTCTCCACACCCTCTCCAGCATTAATTGTTTGTAGACTTTTGGATAGCAGCCATTCTGACCAGCATGAAATGATACCTCATTGTGGTTTTGATTTACATTTCTCTGATAATGAGTGATGCTGAGCATCTTTTCATGTGTTTGTTAGCCATCTATATGTCTTCTTTGGAGAAATGTCTATTTAGTTCTTTGGCCCATTTTTTGATTTGGTCGTTTATTTTTCTGGAATTGAGCTGCAGGAGCTGCTTGTATATTTTTGAGATTAATTCTTTGTCCGTTTCTTCATTTGCTATTATTTTCTCCCATTCTTAAGGCTGTCTTTTCACCTTCCTTGTAGTTTCCTTCATTGTGCAAAAGCTTTTTAAGTTTAATTAGGTCCCATTTGTTTATTTTTGCTTTTATTTCCATTACTCTGGAAGGTGGATCATAGAGGATCCTGCTGTGATTTATGTCAGAGAGTGTTTTGCCTATGTTTTCCTCTAGGAGTGTTATAGTTTCTGGTCTTACGTTTAGATTTTTAATCCATTTTGAGTTTATTTTTGTGTGTGATGTTAGAAAGTGTTCTAGTTTCATTCTTTTACAAGTGGTTGACCAGTTTTCCCAGCACCACTTGTTAAAGAGATTGTCTTTTCTCTATTGTATATTCTTGCTTCCTTCATCGAAGATAAGGTGTCCATAGGTGCATGGACTTATCTCTGGGCTTTCTGTTTTGTTCTATTGATCTATATTTCTGTCTTTGTGCAAGTGCCATACTGTCTTGTTGACTGTGGCTTTGTAGTAGAGCCTGAAGTCAGACAGGTTGATTCCTCCAGTTTCTTTCTTCTTTCTCAAGATGCTTTGGCTATTCAAGGTTTTTTGTATTTCCACACAAGTTGTGAAATTATTTTTTCTAGTTCTCTGAAAAATACTATTGGTAGCTTGATAGAGATTGCATTGAATCTATAGATTTCTTTGAGTATAATACATTTTCACTATATTGAGTCTTCCAATCCATGAACATGGTATATTTCTCCATCTATTTGTGTCATCTTTGATTTCTTTAATCAGTGTTTTATAGTTTCCTATTTATAGGTCATTGAGCGACTGATCTGATCTGATCTGATCTGATATATAGGTCATTTGTTTCTTTAGGTAGATTTATTCCTAAGTATTTTATTCTATAGACACCTCAAAACTCACAACTGGACACTTTATTGCACTCCATAGAGAAGAGATCCAGTTCCACCCACCAGAACAATGATGCAAGCTTCCCTAACCAGGAAAACTTAAAAAGCCACTTGTCCAACCCCACCCACAGGGAGGAACTTCAACAATAAAGATGAACCACAAACTTTCAGCATACAGAAAGGCTACCCCAAACACAGCAATTAAAACAAAATGAAAAGGCAGAGAATTATTCAGCAGGTAAAGGAACATGATAAATGCCCACCAAACCAAACCAAAGAAGAGGGGATAAGGAGTCTACCTGAAACGGAATTCAGAATAATGATAGTCAAAATGATCCAAAATCTTGAAAACAAAATGGAGTTACAGATAAATAGTCTGGAGACAAGGATTGAGAAGATGCAAGAAATGTTTAACAAGGTCCAAGAAGAAATAACAGTCAATCAATAATGAATAATGCAATAACTGAGATCAAAAACTCTCCAGAGGGAACGAACAGTAGAATAACTGAAGCAGAAGATAGGATAAGTGAGGAGGAAGATAGAATGGTGGAAATAAATGAAGCAGGGAGGAAAAAAGAAAAAGGAATTAAAAGAAATGAGGACAACCACAGAGACCTCTGGGATAATGTCAAACACACCAACATTTGAATCATAGGAGTCCCAGAAGAAGAATACAAAAAGAAAGGCCATGAGAAAATACTTGAGGAGATAATAGTTGAAAACTTTCCTAAAATGAGGAAGGAAATAGCCACCCAAGTCCAAGAAACCCAGAGTCCCAAACAGGATAAACCCAAGGCAAAACACCCCAAGACATGCATTCATCAAATTAATGAAGACCAAACACAAAGAACAAATATTAAAAACAGCAAGGGAAAAACAACAAATAACACACAAGGAGAT
Organism: Tragelaphus eurycerus; assembly: GCA_935064755.1. Classification (NCBI taxonomy): domain Eukaryota; kingdom Metazoa; phylum Chordata; class Mammalia; order Artiodactyla; family Bovidae; genus Tragelaphus; species Tragelaphus eurycerus. The sequence goes on from CAKXYN010000039.1 coordinate 529,304, forward strand.
TCCCATAAGGATAACAGCTGATCTTTCAACAGAAACTCTTCAGGTCAGAAGGGAATGGCAGGGCATACTTAAAGTGATCAAAGTGAAAAACCTGCAACCCAGATTACTGTACTCAGCAAGGATCTCATTTAAATATGAAGGGGGTATTCATTTATAATAGACTCCATTAGACAATGGTCACATCCACAAAAACTTTTCTCCAGGGGTTCCCTTGAATCTAGCAAGTGATAAGCCTTTCAAGGTTCTTAGAAACCTTGAAATAGTTATAGATAATATAATATATTATTATAATATATAATAATATTATTATTATAGTAAATATAATAATATTATAATAAATATAATAATTATTATTATTATATAATATATTATTATAATATATATAATAGAGATAGCCACAGAGCATTTCATTAAGATATTCTGAAGGCATTTTGTGGGTCTTAAAGGATTTATAGAGGCGCTTTTGAGGTCTTGGCAAACACTTTTACAGTTGCACCCTAAGTTTCATTTTTACCATGAGAAATTTTTCTGATGGTGTCTGAGAGCTGATTTACGAACTATGGCTATTTCTTACATTATGACTCTTCTTCTAAAGGAGGTTAAGAATGAGAAACAGTTTCATTTACAAACTCAGCAAGTCTAAGACCATTTATATTTACACTAAATTTTCCCTTCTCTTTTTGTATTTGGCAGCTAGAAAATGATAGACAGCACACTTAAAACTTTGCTTAGAAATCCCCTTACCTTAGATCATCATGTTCTTAGTATATCCTCTACTTTCTACATTACTCTGGTTGTCAGTTTTATACTATCAGACTCTGCATAAATGGGTCTCCTTTCCTCCAGTTCTAGACAACATTTTCCTCTCTTTCCTTTAAAACCCCCCTTAACAGCCTCCTCATAGTGCCTTACACTTTTAGTAACATGTCTTTGATGACTTTTAGGTTTTCACTAATAGTTTCTTCACTGCCCTTTCAGCTTCTTCCCAACCACTCATACCAATAGCACTGCATCATATTTTAGATTTTTTAAAGGCAACATTCCATTACTGGTAGTTATCTATTGTAAAATAGACTAGTTAGTTATCTACTATAAAATAGATAACTAGTGTTATCTACTATAAAGCAGATATTATAAAATAGATAACTAGCTATCTAACTAGATAAAATATCTAGTTATTTATTATAAAATTTATTTCAAAAGCTAATGGCTTAAAACAGTCATTTCATTATGCTCACATACTCTGTGAAATACCAGTTCAGAAAGGGCATGGTGAGGTGGCTTCCTCTCTCTAACTTGCTGCGTAATAACTCAATGTGAAGAAGTCTTAGATTGGTAATGACTAGCTGAAGCAGAGAAGACTCATCTAGAGGCTTCATCATTTACATGCCATTACATGCCACTAGTGATGGTGGCATCACCAGTGATGGTGATGGCCACTGTGATTGCCATCTGGGACAGTCAAGCATATGATACTCTGTCAATTCATCTACAAATAGTATTTTATGTGACTTGAGCATCTTGACAGCGTGGCAGATAGACATGGTAGCCTTGGATTTCTAACGTGGCATTCAGAACTTGAAAGGCAAGTTTTCCAAGTTAACTGATGGAGGCTCAGTTGCCTTATATGATCTAATTTCATGACATAAAACAAAAACAATTATATACTTTTTGAAATATCTGAGTATGTTCGGGGCTTAATGAGGCTGGTTCATGTCTTTCTGTATTCAGAGGACAACTTAACAGAGGATGAGGTTATGCGCTTTCAAGAAAACTCAGTTCCATATAGTTGGTAAATTGATACTGGCTGCAGCCTGGAACCCCAAGCAGGGTCACTGTGTGTGCACATCTTGGGTAGGTGGTGATGTCTTATTTTCTCTCCATGTGGACCTTTCCACAGTCTACTTGGTCTTCCACACAGCACAATGACTCAGTTCCAAGAAAGGTATCTCAATAGAATCAAAAGGAAACTATTTTGATTCTGATAATCCAGCTTTAGAAATCACAGAGCATTATTTTTGTCATGTTCACAAATATTACTGGATCCAATACTACTTGACAATAAGACAACTGGCAAAACTACATTACAGAAAGGGAATGTGTAATGGAAAATACTGTTTTAGCGATCTTTGAAACAAGTAATCTACATGATGATTATGGTTAATATTGTTGTACAGTATACTTGAAAACTCCTAAGAGAATCGATCCTAAAAATTTTCATCATAAGGAAAAAAAAGATTGTTTTTGTTAGATACACAAGAAATGATGAATATAACTAAAAATAGTGCTAATCATTTTGCAATATATGTGACTCAGCTTATTTTGCTGTAAAAATTAAATGTATACAGAGCTGTTCATCAATTCAGTCAGTTCACTTCTGTTCAGTTGCTCAGTCATGTCTGACTCTTTGTGATCCCATGAATTGCAGCACGCCAGGCCTCCCTGTCCATCACCAACTCCTGGAGTTCACTCAAACTCACATCCATCAAGTCGGTGATGCCATCCAGCCATCTTATCCTCTGTTGCCCCCTTCTCCTCCTGCTCCCAATCCCTCACAGCATCAGAGTCTGTTCCAATGAGTCAACTCTTCACATGAGGTGGCCAAAGTACTGGAGTTTCAGCTTTAGCATCAGTCCTTCCAAAGAACACCCAGGACCAGTATCCTTTAGAATGGACTGGTTGGATTTCCTTACAGTCCAAGGGACTCTCAAGAATCTTCTCCAACACCACAGTTCAAAAGCATCAATTCTACGGCACTCAGCCTTCTTCACAGTCCAACTCTCACATCCATACATGACTAGTGGAAAAACCATAGCCTTGACTAGATGGACCTTTGTTGGAAAAGTAATGTCTCTGCTTTTGAATATGCTGTCTAGTTTGGTCATAACTTTCCTTACAAGGAAGGAGTAAGCGTCTTTTAATGTCATGGCTGCAGTCACCATCTGCAGTGATTTTGGAGCCCCCAAAAATAAAGTCTGACACTGTTTCCACCGTTTCCCCATCTATTGCCCTTGAAGTGATGGGACCAGATGCCATGATCTTTGTTTTTTGAATGCTGAGTTTTAGCCAACTTTTTCACTATCCTCTTTCACGTTCATCAATTAGATCTCAATAAATCTGAAAAAAAGAGAAAATGCAATCTGCCAAACCACTCCACTATTATAGCTTTTTTGGAGGAAAAAAAATGCAGTATATAGGATGAATGCAAGCATATATATATACTTATATACAAATATATGCATGAATAAACATTGGTTATGAAATTGAGATTTTTATAGGCATTTATATAAAGAATTTATCTGAATTTTTACAGTATTTTTTTTTAATTAAGAAAATGTTCAAGTCTGTTTGTTTTGTGTCCATTTGGGTTTACTGTACCAAGGAAGCTTAGGGAAAGACACATTATTTAGAACACAATAAAATTTGATTTTATTTTTTGAGTAACTAGTACATGACACACTTCCACAAAATGTCTTCTTTCAAAATAAAAATTATCTTAGTTATTATATCAAAGTATAAATAAACATGCCAATTAACTGATTATAGAGTTGTTAGTAAAATACCGTTGAGAGATATTTAATTTTAAAACAAAGTCAATCTTAAACAATTAAGCTTAGTAATTCACTTAAAATAATAACAAAATAAAGGATTCTCAGAATGAGAACAAAAGACGGCACAGCTGGATAATTTTTTTCACACAAATTTATGTTTTAGATCATCAATTTGAAGAAAAAAGTCATTATCAGGTTATACTCAGCTTATCCTATTCTTAAATAACACAACATCTTTATTAAAAATATATATATAATTCTCCTTATTTGGTCACATAAATACAAATGGTGCTTTTACTTGACTTGCATTAGAAAACACAAAGAATTTATGACATGATGTGGCACTGCTGCTGCTGCTGCTGCTAAGTCGCTTCAGTCATGTCCAACTCTGTGCGACCCCATAGACAGCAGCCCACCAGGCTCCCCCATCCCTGGGATTCTCCAGGCAAGAACACTGAAGTGGGTTGCCATTTCCTTCTATAATGCACAAAAGTGAAAAGTGAAAGTGAAGTCGCTCAGTCATGTCAGACTCAGCGATCCCCATGGACTGCAGCCTACCAGGCCCCTCCATCCATGGGATTTTCCAGGCAAGAGTACTGGAGTGGGGTGCCATTGCCTTCTCCTGATATGACACTAAACACTGATTATTCTCTGGAAATATTTGAACCTATTACAAAATGTGGTCAGGTACTTATTTTTATACAGTTAAACTGCTCAGTAAACCTTGATTTTCAGCTTCCCTGTTGGCTCAGTGCTAATGCAGGAGACAGGAGCTCCACTGCTGTCCAGGAAGATCCCACATGCCGTGGAGCTCTGAGCACTAAGCTTGAGCGCTGAAACTACTGAGTCTGAGCTTGGAGGCCAAGGGAGCCTCAACTACTGGAGCCTGAGCACTCTAGAGCCTGTGCTTTGCAACAAGAGAAACCATCACAATGAGAAGCTCCCATGCGGCAATTAAAGAGTAGTCCTCAATTGCTGCAATTAGAGAAAGCCCACCTGCAACAATGCAGAGCCAGCACAAACAAAAATAAAATAAATTAATTAATTTTAAAAACTACATTTTTATAAGGTTCCCAATGAGCAAATAAATTTTTATAATAAAAATATTGGAACACTGATATGGGGGAGGATACTTAATTTTAAGCTTACTGATATATTGATAAGATGATTAATAGAGGACTTAGAACTCAAGACAAAGTAATTACCTGTTTAAAAAAAAAGTTCTATTTGTTTTGAAATATTTTCTGAACAATTCAAATGAAAGAAACCACAAGAAATGCCACGTATAATAAGCTGATTTTGTCTTAACTAATTTCTAGACAAAGGAACAGTTGATATAATTTTATTCTAACAATTAGCTATGCACAAACTATTTTCCCCCAATTCTCTTCCCCTGTGATTATAGATTAGAGTGAACTAAAATGGACTGGAATGGGTGAATTTAACTTAGTTGACCATTATATCTACTACTGTGGGCAAGAATCCCTTAGAAGAAATGGAGTAAACATCATAGTCAACCAAAGAGTCTAAAATGCAGTACTTGGATGCAATCTCAAAAATGACAGAATAAACTCTGTTCATTTCAACTATTCCCTGACCAGTAATGCTGAAAAAGCTGAAGTTGAATGGTTCTATAAAGACCTACAAGACCTTCTAGAACTAACAACCAAAAAAGACATCCTTTTCATTATAGGGAACTGCAATGCAAAAGTAGGAAGCCAAGAAATACCTGGAGTAATAGGAAAATTTGGCCTTGGAGTACAGAATGAAGCCAGACAAAGGCTCAAAGTTCTGCTGAGAGAATGCACCAGTCATACGAAACACTATATTCCAACAACATAAGAGAATACCAAAATCAGATTCATTATATTCTTTCCAGCCAAAGACGGAGAAGCTCTATACAGTCAGGAAAAACAAGATGGGGAGCTGACTGTGGCTCAGATCATGAACTCCTTATTTCAAACTTCAGACTTAAATTGAAGAAAGTAGGGAAAACCACTAGACCATTCAGGGATGACCTAAATCAAATACCTTTTGATTATACAGTGGAAGTGACAAATAGACTCAAGGGATCAGATCTGATAAACAGAGTGCCTGAAGAAATATGGACGGAGGTTTGTAACATTGTACAGGAGGCAGGGATCAAGACCATTCCCAAGAAAAAGAAATGCAAAAAGGCAAAATAGTTGTCTGGGGAGGCCTTATAAATAGCTGAGAAAAGAAGAGAAGTAAAAGGCAAAGGAGAAAAGGAAAGATATACCCATTTGAATGCAGAGTTCCAAAGAATAGCAAGAAGAGATAAGAAAGCCTTCCTCAGTGATCAATGCAAAGAAATAGAGGGAAACAATAGAATGAGAAAGACTGGAGTTCTCTTCAAGAAAATTAGATATCAAGGGAACATTTCATGCAAAGATGGGCTCGATAAAGGACAGAAATGGTATGGACCCAACAGAAGCAGAAGATATTAAGAAGAGGTGGCAATAATACACAGAAGGTCTATATAAAAAGATCTTCATGACCCAGAGAACCATGATGGTGTGATCACTCACCTAGAGCCAGACATCCTGGAATGCAAAGTCAAGTGACCCTAAGGAAGCATTACTACAAACAAAGCTAGTGAATGAGATGGAATTCCAGTTGAGCTATTTCAAATCCTAAAAGATGATGCTGTGAAAATGTTTCAGTCAATATGCCAGCAAATTTGGAAAACTCAGCAGTGGCCACAGGACTGAAAAAGTTCAGTTTTAATTCCAATCCCAAAGAAAGACAATGCCAAATAATGCTCAAACTACCACACAATTGCACTCATCTCACACACTAGCAAATAATGCTCAAAATTCTCCAACCTATGCTTCAAATGTACATGAACTTTGAACTTCCAGATGTTCAGATGGATTTATAAAAGGCAGAAGAACCAGAGATTAAATTGCAACATAACTGCAATTGCACCATTGAAAACACACGAGAGTTCCAGAAAAACATCTACTTCTGCTTTATTGACTTTGCCAAAGCCTTTGACTGTGAGGATCACAAAAAAACTGTGGAAAATTCTGAAAGTGATGGGACTAACAGACCACCTGACCTGCTTCCTGAGAAATCTGTAGGCAGGTAAGGAAGCAACAGCTAGAACTAGAGATAGAACAACAGACTGGTTTCAAATCGGGAAAGGAGTATGTCAAGGCTATATATATTGTCACCTTTCTTATTTAACTTATTTGCAGAGTACATCATGAGAAACGCTGGGCTGGATGAAGCCCAAGCTGGAATCAAGATTGCTGGGAGAAATACTAATGACCTCAGATATGCAGATGACACCACCCTTACAGCACAAAGTGAAAAAGAACTAAAGAGCCTCTTGATGAAAGTGAAACAGGAGGGTAAAAAAGTTGGCTTAAAACTCAGCATTCAGAAAACTAAGATCATAACATCTGGCCCCATCACTTCACGGCAAATAGATGGGGAAACAATGGAAACAGTTATAGACTTTATTTTCGGGGTCTCCAAAATCACTGCATGATGGCTGCAGCCATAAAATTAAAAGACCTTTGCTCCTGGAAGAAAAGTTATGATCAAACTAGAAGGCATATTAAACAGAAGAGACATTACTTTGCCAGCAAAAGTCTGTCTAGTCAAAAGCTATGGTTTTTCCAGTAGTCATATATGGATATGAGAGTTGGACTATAAAGAAAGTTGAGCCCTGAAGAATTGATGCTTTTGAACTGTGGTGTTGGAGAAGACTCTTGAGAGTCCCTTGGACAGCAAGGAGATCCAGCCAGTCCATCCTAAAGGAAATCAGTCCTGAACATTCATTGGAAGGACTGATGCTAAAGCTGAAACTCCAATACTTTGGCCACCTGATGCGAAACTGGGAAAGATTGAATGCAGGAGGAGAAGGGGATGACAGAGGATGAGATGGTTGAATGGCATCACCAACTCGATGGACGTGAGTTTGAATAAAGTCCACGAGTTGGTGATGGACAGGGAAGCCTAGCGTGCTGCAGTCCACGGGGTTGCAAAGAGTGGACACGACTGAGCGACTAAACTGAACTGAACTAAACAACAGAAATGCTTGCAAATTTGATGCTGAAAGATCCTTATGATGATCTGAGCTTCACTTTAGCTTATTCAAGTTGCCAATATACTGACTCACCCTGTCGGGAGGGCCACTACCCTACAGTCCATCAACTCTTCTACTTCAGTTGCTCCTACTCATGGCACATGTGCAGCCCCACTGTAAATGATACCAGCAACTTCTGGACTAAACTAGCATCTTGAGGTTGAAGGCAGTTAAAAATTCACACATGCTTCAGTTTGTTCCTATCAGTTCCAATTTGCTTTTGATTTCCATGTTTTCCAGGGCAATCTTTATCCAGTCTGTCAGCTGTTCTGACCTAGAGCAATTTTAGGTTCAGTAGCAGACAATGATGTAAGTCTTCCTTAGAATTCTTCACCAACCTCCACAATTATGTAATTCCATCCATATAGTAAACCTCATTATTTCATATTACACATTCTGGTATACTTCCCTGGTCAAACCCTAACTAATACATCAGTCAAGTCAGTTAAATCATGTTCAGGACATTTATTCTATGTAAGTTCAGGGCTCAGTTACTGTGTTTTCATATTCTTTGCACATATCATTTTCATGTTTCCCTCCTTGAACATCTTTCTCTAACTTTAAGCAGAAATTGAAGAGTTACTGAATGAAGATACACATGTGTTGGAGAATTAATGAACTATGAGCATTCTATCCCTCAATCATCTTGAAGTATACATTAATTAAGAATGAAGTACTATATTATAATTTATTTGGTCATATAAACTACCCTGGGTTTATCTAGAACAGCTGCTGCTGCTGCTAAGTCGCTTCAGTTGTGTCCTGACTCTGTGCAGCCCCATAGACGGCAGCCCACCAGTCTCCCCCATCTTTGGGATTCTCCAGGCAAGAATACTGGAGTGGTTTGCCATTTCCTTTTCCAACGCATGAAAGTAAAGTTGCTTAGTCGTGTCTGACTCTTAGCGACCCCATGGACTGCAGCCCACCGGGCTCCTCCATCCATGGGATTTTAAAGACAAGAGTACTGGAGTGGGGTGCCATTGCCTTCTCTATGTAGAGCAGGATTTATAGAAATTGATACATAAGAAAGCATACGAAAATGTTCTATGATTATAATAAGGCCAAAAATTCCATTCATTAACCATACACCTTCTATGTGGAAGCACTAAGATTTAGGGTGACTGTACAGATAAATAAATAATGCCCCCAAACCCTCCAGGTAAGTTTACCATAAACTAATAATCTTGATAGTAACATGAGAATGTTTCTTCCTTGAAAAGTTAAAGAGCATAAATAATACAGTATCTCAGATGAGGTGACATGTGAACTGGGTCTTGAATAACAGAGATGTCTTTCTGGTATACAAAGGACAAAGAAGGGTTGTAGAGACAGAAATAGTAACAAAAAAGTAAGACATAAAAGAGCACCCAATGTTGCAAGGAATAGTGACCACTCAGATGTTCCTACTCAGATAGCAGTGCAAGAATGGTGAAATGAATGGTGACCAACCTGATGTTACTACTAAGATATGTGCTGTAGATAGATAATTCTGAAGTCAATGAGGAAAATACATTGGAAGTGGAAACTGGATACTGGGTCATTGGTTTGCAAGCTTAGTCATTAATAGTTTAGGAAGGTCTTAACAGTATCATACACTTGAGATTCCTAGTGCAGAGATCTCAAGTAAACTGATTTACATCTAGGTTTGAAGATCAGTTGAGAGGTGGACATCATTGCTTAAAACTGATCAGTCACTAGCATTTGGGGAAGACCAAATTAGAACACAAAATACGGATTGCTTGTTTAAATGGATTTGGGAGACATCTTATTTTCAATTAATTTATAAGCTTGGAATGAATTATAAAGTGTTTAAAACAAATCTCCAAATAAGGTTAATATTATCTCCAAATAATTCTAAAATATAAAGCTATCTGAATAACTAAGTCTTTTAATAATAGAAGCATAATATTTTCCCTGAGATTGTATCTTTAGATAACCCTGGAGTCCCAGATTGCTTTTGGTTCTCTGAGATTAACTTCTTAATGTCTCATAGATTTCTACTGAGGTTATAACTATTCTACTTTCCACACTGGTAAAAGAAAAATATAGTCAAATTCCTTGGGGAGGTGATCTAATTACAGCCGAAACATGGCATCTGAGAAACCATTTCTCACAGACTAATATTGGCTCACACAAGTTATTATTCCACTGGAATTATCCTTTCATGGGAGAACCAAGGTTAGTTTTAATTTTAGTATTAGTACTGTGTCCTTCTTCTTGAAACATAGTTTCAGTATCCCTTGCAATTCATAACTTTAAAAAATACATTGATAGAAGGATATTTGAGATTTCGATCATTTTGTTTCCAAAAAACAAAATATTTTAGGGAAACAACTGCTTATCAAGATATACCAGGATTACTTTGCAATATATAAAACTTAATTCAAAGATAGAAACCAACTAAACGAAGGTACTTATGGCAGAAGAAAGTAAATACATTTAAGATATTCTTTGAAGATCTAATGGAAATTTCCTTAACACAATCAAGTTGCTAACCAGTGAAATATTGCAATTAATTGTGGAAACATCTTCAGAATACTTAAGAAATAGATTAATTTATTCCCATTTAGATGTTCCTGGCAATAAACACAAAGCGGGGAAGTTTAGCTTTATGTACCACACATTAGAAGTTGGAATCAAGATTGCTGGGAGAAATATCAATAACCTCAGATATGCAGATGATACCACCCTTATGGCAGAAAGTGAAGAGGGGCTAAAAAGCCTCTTGATGAAAGTGAAAGTGGAGAGTGAAAAGGTTGGCTTAAAGCTCAACATTCAGAAAATGAAGATCATGGCATCAGGTCCCATCACTACATGGGAAATAGATGGAGAAACAGTGGAAACAGTGTCAGAATTTATTTTTCTGGGCTCCAAAATCACTGCAGATGGTGACTGCAGCCATGAAATTAAAAGACGCTTACTCCTTGGAAGGAAAGTTATGACCAACCTAGATAGCATATTCAAAAGCAGAGACATTACTTTGCCAACAAAGGTTCACCTAGTCAAGGCTATGGTCTTTCCTGTGGTCATGTATGGATGTGAGAGCTGGACTGTGAAGAAGGCTGAGCACCGAAGAATTGATGCTTTTGAACTGTGGTGTTGGAGAAGACTCTTGAGAGTCCCTTGGACTGCAAGGAGATCCAACCAGTCCATTCTGAAGGAGATCAGCCCTGGGATTTCTTTGGAAGGAATGATGCTAAAGCTGAAACTCCAGTATTTTGGCCACCTCATGCGAAGAGTTGACTCATTGGAGAAGACTCTGATGCTGGGAGGGATTGGGGGCAGGAGGAGAAGGGGACGACAGAGGATGAGATGGCTGGATGGCATCACTGACTCAATGGATGTGAGTCTGAGTGACCTCCAGGAGTTGGTGATGGACAGGGAGGCCTGGCGTGCTGCAGTTCATGGGGTCACAAAGAGTCGGACACGACTGAGCGACTGATCTGATCTGACCACACATTAGAGGACCAACAAATCAAGGAATCTCTCTTGATCAGAAGTCCAAATCTCTGGGATCTAATAGTGAAAATATGATGTGGAGCTGATGTAATAACAGTAGAAACAAAGTGCACAATAGATGAAAACACTTGAATCATCCCCAAACCATCTCCATTCTCCCCAGTCCATGGAAAAACTGTCTTGCATGAAACTGGTCCCCAGTGGCCAAAAGGTTGGGGGATACTGCTTAAACTGCAGATTAAAAGACACTTTTTTATGTCAAAACAATAAAAGAATTTGGGGGAGGGTGTATTTTTGTACACTATCATGGAAAAGTAAAGATATTATACTACAATATTATTAAAAAATCAAAGAAAAAAATAGATAATTTTAGGATAACACTATTGAAGCAAGATTTTGAAGTGTGAATGAACGATTTTGAAATTCTATTTAGAGGATAAAGTGAAATTCTATTATTACAATTATAAAGGTTATTTTCTGGTATGAAATTGTACACAAAAGAAGATTAAAGCATGAAAATAACAGTAATTTATTAACAGTAACAGTAATTTATAATTTATTAACTCAAAGTTTTTTAATATCTGTGAGCATCATGGTGGCCCAGAGGTAAAAAATTTGCCTGCAATGCAGGAGACTTAGGAGATATAGGTTCGATCCCTGGGTTGGAAAAATCCTCTGGAAGAGGAAATGGCAACCCACTTCAGTATTCTTACTGGGAAAATCCCATGGACAGAGGAGCCTGGCAGCTACAGTCCATAAGGTGGCAGAGTTGAACACAACTTAGCGACTGAGCACGGTGAACACTGAGCACCATACTTTCTTTAGTTCAGAAGACCTGTAAGTGAAAACACGTTTCCACTCTGTTCAAAGTATTTGTAGAGTATTGATTAAAAACATTATGTAGGGAGCTACTTCTTGTAATTGTAGCATAAAAATAGTTGGACAATTCTCTGAAGAAAACAAAAATAAAACTGGACTAAATTGTCTCAAAGGGACTTTCCAGTGTCCTAATGTGAAAAAAAAAAAAAAAAAAAAACAAATTTATAAATGTTTACTCTGGCTGCACTCTTCTGGGAATTTTAGCCTTGTTGATCCTGAAAGAGCCTGTGGAGCAAAATTCAAGAGAAACTATAGTATTTATCCAATATTGAAACTGTTTCTCAACCCGAATATAGCTCCATCAGCAGAGTTTTAGGGACTGAAGGTGGCTGACTACTCTGCAGAGAAAAGAAGCAAAAGGAAGACCTTTAGTAGCTTAGGCTTTAAAAAAAAAAAAGTATGGTGACATTAATGTTTCACACAGGGTAAGGAAGGGAGTCATTGTGCTGTTTGAGTCCAGGCAAATGAAAAATCAATAACCTTAAAAAATAAAACAGAAAAACATCCCTACAAAGTATAATGTATAATACATAGTTTTCAACCAAAAATTACTAGAAAAGCAAAAAAAAAAAAAAAACATAATAAAGATTATTCATATTGAGGAAGAAAAAAATAGTCAACAGAAACTGACTCAGTGTGGACACATGCTGAATTAAACACGCAAAAACTTTAAACCAATGATTTTAATATTTTTATAAAACTAAAAGACAAAGATTGGATTGAAGACGGGAGGAGAAGGGGATGACAGAGGATGAGATGGTTGGATGCTATCACCGACTTAATGGACATGAGTTTGAGTAAACTCTAGGAGTTGGTGATTGACAGGGAGGCCTGGCATGCTGCAGTCCATGGGGTCGCAAAAAGTAGGACATGACTGAGTGACTGAACTAAACAGAAAAGAGAAATATTTTTAACACCAATGGAAATATATTAAAGATGATGCAACAATGTTCTACTGGCAAAATATATAGTCATCAAAACAAAAACTTCACAATGTGTTAGGCAGCATTTTGGAGATGGAAAAAGAAAGAAATGTTGTACTGAAAAATAAATTAGTAGTGATTATTTAATACAAAAATCAGAGCAAACTTAATATTGAATGGTGTCAAAGAGCCCATATTCTAATATTGTGAAACAATACTATGCAATCCAACATATAAATGACTCTCCCAGAAAGGAGAGAAAGAATTAAAAGTACATGACAGTGAAAGTGTTAGTCGCTAAGCCATTTCCCACTCTTTTGTAACCCCATGAACTGTAGCCCACCAGGCTCGTCTGTCCTTGAGATTCTTCAGGCAAGAATACTGGAATGGGTAGACATTCCCTTCTCCAAGGGATCTTCCTGACCCTGGGATCAAACCCGGGTATCGCACATGGCAGGCAGAGTCTTTACCATCTGAGCCACTGAAAAGCATATACTGGAAAAAAAAAATACTTGAAAACTTCCAAAATTTAGGTAAAACTTTAATTCACACATCCAATAAGATCAATAAAATCCATAAAGGATCAAAAAAAGAGACTTAGGAATAAACACAACCCAATCAAACTGCTAAAAGCCAAAACTAAACTGAAAATCTTAAAGGCAGAAGGAGAAAATTGGCATCACACATAGAACAGTGATCTGTTAATGAATGGCTAACTTCTCACCCAGAGAAGGCAATGGCACCCCACTCCAGTACTCTTGCCTGGACAATCCCAGAGGAGCCTGGTGGGCTACAGTCCATGGGGTCGCTAAGAGTCGGATATGACTGAGTGACTTCACTTTCACTTTTCACCTTCATGCATTGGAGAAGGAAATGGCAACCCACACCAGTGTTCTTGCCTGGAGAATCCCAGGGACAGGGGAGCCTGATGGGCTGCCATCTATGGGGTTGCACAGAGTCAGACACGACTGAAGCGACTTAGCAGCAGCAGCAACTTCTCATCAGAAACAATAGAGAGCAGAAGGCAGAGGGATGATAAGGTGAAAGTGATACACACAGACACACACACACACACCCCTACACAACCTACCAACCAGAAATTCTACATTCAGCAAAATTTTCTTTCAAAAGTCAATGTAAAATAAAACCATAATAAGCTGTTCATATTTCTCTTATAAACTGAGAGAATTTATGTTTAGATGTACTGTTCTCCTAGAAGTAGCAAACAAAGTCCTTAAGATTGAGAATAAGTGACCATAGATTTGTAACTCAGTTGGACAGGAAAAAAGGAAGAACACTAGAAATGGTCAGTATAAAAGCAATTAAAAATAATGATATACACACACCACACATCAGGAGAGAGAGCAAGCAAATGAAGATCTTCTAGGGAATAGTTTTTTTAACCAGTGTCAGTAAATAATAACATTAAATACATTATTTTAAATAAAAAATACATAATGCAAACTTTATGGCAGTCATTAGAAAGCTAAGATCAGGAACAAGGCAAGGAAATCTGCTGTCACACTGCTTTTCAATATTGGAAAGGGATTTCTAGTCAATAATAAGCAAAGGAAAAAAAAGTTCACACAACTGGAAAATAAGAAGCAAACCTGCCTATTCACAGGTGGTATGATACATGTAGAAAATCTTATAATTTCTATAAAAGAGTTACTGAAATTAATAAGTAAAGTTAACAAAGTTTCAGGATACAAATCAATAGCCAAAATAAATTATATTTCTATATACAATAACCAAGGAATCTAAAAACACAATTTTACAAAAATTCTATTAACAAAACAATAAAAAATTGTAAAAAATTAATGGAAGATGCACAATGCATGTATGCTGAAAACTGTAAAATAATGCTAAGAACAAGTAAAGATCTATATAAGGTGTCAGTCATAAACCATTTCATGTATTGGAATACTCAATCTTGTTAAGGAGTCAATTTTCTCTAAACTGATTATGATTAAAAATATTGCCTGTGAAAATCTTAGGTTTTATTCAGAAAGTGACAGGCAGATTTTTTTTTTATTTATATGGAAATCCAAAGTATCCACACTTGTGGAAACAATTTTGAAAAGTAGTGCCAAGTTGGAAGACTTATTTTACATGGTATCAAACTCCACCTTGGGGTTCCAAAGTAATCGAGACAGTGTGTTATTAGTTAAAGCCTACACATAGTAGAGATTCAGATATTGACCCAAAGACATATGGTTAATTGACTTTTCACAAAAGTGCCAAGGAAATTCAATAGGGAAAGTATAACATTCTCAGTAAGTAGTGGTAGGACAACTAGATACACAAATGACAAAAGAAAAAAGTTTTGCTTTCATCACACTGTATTCACAATAATTACCTCATGGTCAATCATAGTCATAAATGTAATTGAAAGTGAAAGTGAAAGTCACTCACTCGTGTCTGACTCTTTGCGACCCCATGGTCTATATAGTTCATGGAATTCTCCAGGCCAGAATACTGAAGTGGGTAGCCTTTCCCTTCTCCAGATAAATGTAATTACTAAAATTATAAAACTTCTGACACAAACACAGGAGAAATTTGTTTTGTGCTTTGGGATTAGGCAAACTTCCTTAGAAACAAAAGCTAGAATTGTAAAAAAGAAATCTTGATAAATTGTACTCTGTAAAAATTAACAATATTTTTTTATCAAACAAAACCTATCCAACTTTATTTATTTGATCACAAAGCCTGTGCTCATAGTGGCTAATAGAATGCACAGAAGTTAGTGTATTGCTTCTAAATGCAGGGAAAAGATGCAAGGCTTTAATTTTTGAGAACAGTCTAAAAAATATAAAATGACCATGCTGCTTCAATACTGAAAAATAGCATGTTTTTCACAAGCAGCATGTGTTTCTACTACTAATAATACTCCATATTACATCAGAGAAAATTAAAAAACAAAATTGAGTATATACACTTCATCATAAGGGCAATGTATATGTATCTTTGCCAATAAGTTTTGAATGAAATGTCATAAAACCAACTAAAACAGTCAACTCTCTTCTGGACAAGAGTTCATTACTAAAAACATCTCAAACATAGCCATTTATTTTTTATTTTTAATTTAATTTTTATTTTATATTGGAGTATAGTAGATTTATAAAGTATTAGTTTCAGGTATATAGTAAAGTGATTCAGTTATGCATATTTCAATTCTTTTTCAGATTATTTTCCTATATAGCTTATTATAGAATATTGAATAAAGTTTCCTGTGTATGCCCTTGTAGATTATCTATTTTATATATAGTAGTGTGTATATGTTAATTCAAAACCCTTAATTTATCCTTTCCCCCACCTTTCACTTTTGGTAACCATAAATTTGTTTTTTATTTCTGTGACTCTATCTCTGTTTTGTAAATAAGTTCATCTGTATCATTTTTGTAAGATTCACATGTAAGTGATATATTTGTGTTTGTCTTTCTCAATGTTTGTCCTTAAAAACACAGTTAAAAAATTAAAATGCAAGACACAGGCTGGAAGAAAATGTTTCCAAAATATAAATCTCAGAAAGTACATGTAATCAAAAATACATAAAGAATTCTTACAACTTGACAATAAGATAACCCAATAAATAAATATGCAAATGATTTAAATAAACACATAACCAAAGGAGATGTTTAAGGGACATATAAGCATTATCACACATAAAAAGATGGTCAAAAATCTAGTTAGTGGGGAAATAGAAATTAAAACAACAATGTGATACCACTGTGTGCCCACTGAAACGGCTAAAATTAAAGGGAATTGATTTTGGCAGTTGCTCTGTATGTGTGTGTGTGTGTTTTAAGAAAAACAAACATTTACCGTAGGATCTGGGAATTTATTTCAGGAATATATCCAAGAGAAATGAAAGCATGTCCACAGAAAGAACTATATGCAAATGCTTACAGCAACATGTGCACAATAGTTCAAAATTGTAACAAACAAAATATGTTTCAACTAGTGAATGGACAAAACTTGTATATGTGCTTACAAGTAAACTTGAACTAGGTGTCAATGGACACTAGTGAATCTCAAAAAATATAATGTTAAGGAAAAGACACAAAAGACTGTAAGCTATATTGTTGTTGTTTAGCCTCTAAGTCCTATCTTATTCTTTGCAACCCCATGGACTGTAGCCTGCCAGGCTTCTTTTTCCCCAGGCTTCTCAAGCAGGAATATGAGAGTGAGTTGCCATTTCCTTCTCCAGAGGATTTTTCTGACCGAGGGACCCAACCAGGTCTCCTGCTTGGCAGGTGGATTCTTTTCCACTGAGCCACCTGGGGAACCCATATGGTACATAATTTCATTTATTTAAAATTTCTAGAAAATGGGAAACATAGTGTCCGCATGCACACAAACTTACACACAACAAGATAAGAATTGCTTGGAGATAAGGATGGAAGCAGTGATTAGCTACAATAGCGGGGAGGAAGTTAGGTGTAATGGATATGTTCTAAAACTCATTTTTGATGACGTGTATAACCATACAATACATATTTATTAAAATCATTAATTGATATTTACTATTAGTGGGCTGCCGTCTATGGGGTCACACAGTCGAACACGACTGAAGTGACTTAGCATAGCATAGCATAGCATTAACATGGGTGAATTTTATGGTATATAAATTATACTCAATAAAAACATCAAAAAAGAAAAGTGTTTATCAAAGTGCTAATAAAATAATGTGAAAATCAATATTTATTTCAAGAATGTGTATGAAGATATTATATGCAGTGGTATAGAAGCCAGGCCTAAATTTGTTTAGGAGACAGCTATCTCAAGTGCCCAGACTTCAAAGAAGAACAAATATTTTTTAAATGATATCTTCTGACTTATTTAATGAGTATAAATTCATGAACAGTCATGGAATTCCCAAAAGCAAAAATAAATCTGTATCCTAAGGACTATAAGGAGAATAATAAATGCAAATGACTTACTTTGTCTTTACTTGCAGTACTAATATGTATTTATGAAAGATACTACGTCTGTTGAACCCTGGGAAAATAAAAAAGCTAACGGATACTTTATGTTTGTGTGTGTGTGTGAAAAGAAAAAAGCTAATGGATACTTTGTGTGTCTGTGTTGTGTGTGTGTGTGTGTGTGTGTGTGTGTGTGTTACTACCTTAGTCGTGTCTGATTCTTTGCAACCCCATGGACTGTAGCCTGCCAGGCTCCTCTGTCCATGGAGTTCTCCAGGCACGAATACTGGAGTTGGCTGCCATTTCCTTCTCCAGGGGATCTTCCTGACCAAGGGATCGAACCTGCATCTCCTGTGTCTCCCACGCTGCAGAAGATTCTTTACCACTTGAACCGTCAGGAAAACCCAACTCAAAATTTACAGGTTGATAAAATATACATATCTGCCATGTTTGAAAGTGAAAGTGAAGTCGCTCAGTCGTGTCCGACTCTTTGCCACCCCATGGACCGTAGCCTACCAGGCTCCTCCATCCATAGGATTTTCTAGGCAAGAGTACTGGAGTGGGTTGCCATTTCCTTCTCCAGGAGATCTTCCCAACCCCAGGGATGGAACCCAGGTCTCCCGCATTGTAGGCAGACGCTTTACCGTCTGAGCCACCAGGGAAGTCTGCCATGCTTAGCATTGTTGAAAAATGAAGTATTTGTCATATAAAAATTTCAGAGGCAAGGGAACTATATCCATCATTTGCAAATATTTTATTTTTAACAATATATTTTATTTTGCTAGACTTGTTCTTACATTCACAAACATAGTATGCTAAAAACTAATATAGTTTGATGAACTTGTTAAATTTAAGCATTTACCTAGTGAAATAATTTGGAGCTCTAGAGATATATGACTCTTTACTTTGCCCCTCAGTTCCTCCTACCCAGTGATGCCAAGTGTTTATGACTATCAGGAACTGTACTGGAGGCTTTCTATGTTGTTTAATCATGCCAGCTTCTATTCTCCAGGGTGGCTATGGTCTACATTTAGCTGACCTCCCTTTTGAAACATTCACTACATAGCCTGTTGAAAATGTATGCTCCTCCTAAACTCCTGAGGACCTTAATAACTTGTCATTTAAATTTGTGAAATTAATTTTCCACTAATAGTACATCAGATCAGATCAGTCGCTCAGTCGTGTCCGACTCTTTGCGACCCCATGAACTGCAGCACGCCAGGCCTCCCTATCCATCACCAGCTCTCGGAGGTCACTCAGACTCACATTCATCGAGTCAGTGATGCCATCCAGCCATCTCATCCTCTGTTGTCCCCTTCTCCTCCTGCCCCCAATCCCTCCCAGCATCAGAGTCTTCTCCAATGAGTCAACTCTTCGCATGAGGTGGCCAAAATACTGGAGTTTCAGCTTTAGCATCATTCCTTCCAAAGAAATCCCAGGGCTGATAACCTTAATTATCCACAAAAGGGAATATTTTATGTTCGGCTTCAACCTAATCAAAGTTTTGTAATTTTCAGTGGAAAATTGTGTGGATAGTTTTCTTTGTATACAGGCACAGTGAGGGTAATGAGGGCATTGACTAAGTCATTTTTGAAATCATATACAGATAGAAATTACAGCAAGGAAGGGAGCTTCTTTTTATCCATTAAACAGGTAGAATGCCACTTGTGGTACTAACATAAAAGGAAAATTATTCTGAGTACCTAGAAGCAATATCTCACAGGATAGCCTCAAATGAGATACCTTAATTGAATACTTTCTAAATTGGAAGGAAGTAAAGCACAGAGAATTTAACTACTTTGCTAACCATTAATTCATCAATATGTGTAATTTTATTTACTTTAAATCAGTAAATATAAAATGAACAGTAGACTTCTTAACCTTGAAAACTGGTGGCAATATTATAAAGAAGATGAAACATATTAGATTTTATTAGAAATTTAGGTAGCAATTTAAAAATTGTATATAAGAAATACATGATTGAACTGTTAATACTTTTATAAATATTCTAACAACTACATATTTTGCTCATGTGAAATGGTCTGCCTCTATCTGACAAATAAATACTCAATTTTAAGACATAATCTTTTACATGTATCCTTTATACATGCCTTTTACTTCTAAATAACTAACTTAAATATATTTTACTTTGATCTAGAGCAAAAGGAAAGTTGTTAAAGTCATTTATGATTATTGGACTGGAAAGCATAATTACTTTAGAATCCAATTTGCATTCATCAACTGTATCATTAGTATCACACTCTAGCATACTGGAAGTATGGGTTTTTAAATGAAGGAAAATAAAATTTTAAATACCTCTTTTCAAACAGTAAGGCCATATAAATTATAAAATCAAGCTTTGCTTAGTGTTTCTTTATGCCTTTTACACACAATGTCATAGTAGGAAAAACTATTTAGTCAAATAGCCACCAAAATAAAGAATCTGTTTCAAAAAGACCTTTGGCAATAGGTTATTTTGGTGTATATGAACACGTATGATAGGGAACTAATTCTCTGAGCAATTTAAATCATTATATTAGATCTTTTTGTAACACAGATTTCTTATATTTTAAGATAAAAATCTGCAGTTTGCTGCATCCAGAAAAATATCTTGGTTTTCCTAACCACAGCCTTGCTGTATTTAGACAGCTATATCTTTCAAAATCTTCTTTACTGTCCCAGCTAAATAACTGTCGTATTTATAAAACTGCTCATTTGACAAACTATAATGATCTTGCTTGGAGATTCTAGTAGTCAGTCCTCCTCACTCCAGTTTTTAAGGAGTATTCTAATTTAAAACATTGCTTGACAAATGGGCCCAAAATAGAATATTACCACATTTAATCAAATGTCTATAAAAAACAGAATATTCACAGGGACCTTTGAAATAAAGCAAAGGTGAGAATTGGGCTTAGAGGACCAAAATGAATACCATAATTTTCATAAAAAAATAATGATACATTTTAACAATTAGTAATATATAGATTGAGGTTGTGTTTCAACAAAGGGTGATAAAAAAGGCTACAAGAAGGGATTAAAAAATGATTAAAGTTTTAAAAAATATCACACAAAAAAGGACTAAGCAAATATTAGATTCATGAAAGGCAATGAGGACCTAAATCATTTATGTGAGCCAATGGATAAAATTTCACATGGCAAAGATAAAGGAATAACACAATGTGAGAGATAGTGAAGTACAGGGAAGACATAGAGATGAACGTATGAACACAGAGAAAATTAATGTTCTTGAAAAGATACTTGCATATGGAACAGATGCTATGATCTATGATCATGCATATAACATTTTTTTGCAATGAAGAGTCCATAATATGTAGATTGATAAGAAAAATTACCATTTGTGAATAAATTATAACATAATATTTAAATTACAAGACATGAGAAGAAAAGCTTTTAATTATTCTTACAGTGAAAACAGAACAAACAAAAAAATTACCAGAATATCAGGGTAACTTCAGCATAATTTCAGATGATTTTACACACAAGCTGTAATTTAAGAAATCAACAGAAAGACCTATTTTGAAATGCAAAAATTACTTGGGTTGTGACAAATGACTTGTTCTACAATAAATTAAAAGCAAAAATATGTAAAATTTCTAAAGTTGAACAAAACAATGTTATAACAGGTTGCCCTCAAGACAGTAAAACAGAGGTAAATATTACTAATAATTCTAAATTTTGTTATTAATTTGGATTCGCATCCTATAGAGATCTGTAATATATACATTAATTTGTCAGGCCTAATATAACAAAGGAGCCTGGTAGGCTACAGTCCAGGGGGTCGCTAAGAGTCAGACATGACTGAGCGACTTCACTTTCACTTTTCCTTTCATGAATTGGAGAAGGAAATGGCAACCCACTCCCACTCCAGTGTTCTTGCCTGGAGAATCCCAGGGACGGGGGAGCCTGGTGGGCTGCCATCTATGGGGTCACACAGAGTCGGACACGACTAAAGTGACTTAGTAGTGGTAGTAGTAATATAACAAAAATCACAGACTTGGTGACTTAAACAACAGAAATTTATCTTTCCACAGTTCTGGAGACCAGAAGTCTAAGATCAAGATATCAACAGAGCTGAATTCTCCCCAAATCTCTCCTAGCTTGTAAGTGGCCACCTTTTTGCTGTGTCTGCACATGCTCTCCTTCTGGGAGATGGAGAAGATAGCCATGCTAACACTAATCAGACCACACTTAGGAATAGATCTATTCATTTCAGGTAAAGAGGATTTTCAGAAATGAAAAGTGACATTACATAATGAAAAGGGAGCTAATTCTCCATAAAGGACACAACATAAACTGTGTATGCATCAAACAAGAGAACATCAGAAAACATAAGGAAAAAAACTAATGGAACTTCAAGAAGGAATAAATCCACTATTATAGTTCATGCTTCAACACTTCCCTCTCTGTAACTGATAGCTCAAGCAGACAAAAAATAAGAATAGAGCTGACTTGGACAGCACCATCAATCAATGTGATCTAATTGGTGTTTATAGAATAATTCATCCAACAAGAGCAGAATATGTGTTATTCTCAAGACTGCTTGGATTACACACCAAGATATATCACATTCTGGGTTGTAAAACCACCTAACAAATATAAAAGAGAAGTCATGCAAGATACACTCTCAGATCACAATGGAATTAAACTAGAAATCAGTAACAGCGTGATAGCTAGAAACTCCTGAAATATTTTTAAATGAAGTAAAATACTTCTACAAAATACATGAAAAACAAGTCAAGAATATTTTAAAATATTTTAAACTAAATGAAAATACAATATATAAAATAACACAGAATGCATTGAAAGCAGTGCAAAAAAAGAAATCTGCAGTATTGAATACAGATATAAAAAAAGAAAATCTAAAATAAATCTAACCTTCCCCATTAGCAAACTAGAGTAAGAAGAGCAAATTAACTCTAAAGAAAGTAAAACAAAAATTACCTATGGCTGATTCTTACTGATATATGACAGAAAACCACAAAATTCTGTAAAGCAATTATTCTTCAATTAAAAAAAATAAACATAAAACACAAATCTATGGCTAAAAAAAATTTATAGAGACAATCAACAAAACTAAAAGCTGATTCTTTGGAAAGATTAATAAAATTGATAAATTTGTAGTCAGGTTAACCAAGAAAATGAGAACCAAATTTTGACACCGAAATTCATATGTTAAAGCTCTAAATCCCCCTGCAATGTGACTATTTTATGTCTGCAATGTAAGTTATATCTCTTACATCCTTATTACTAAGGAGATAATAAAAGTCAAATAAGGTTTTAATGGTGGAGCCCTAATCGAATGGGATTTGTATCCTTATAAGAGGAAGAAACACCAGAGAACTCTCTCTGCATGTATGAACAAAGGAAAGGCTACATGAGAAGGCAGTTATCTGCAAGCCAGGAAGAGAGGTCTCACAGAAAGCAACCTTGCTGTAACACTCATCTTGGAATTCTATATTTCAGGACAACTAGAAAATACATTTATCTTGATTAAGCCATTATGGTATTTTGTTATGGCATTCTGAATAGAATATAAGAAGACACAAATTACAATAATGATGTGTCAATGTATGTTCATCAGTTCTAACAAATATACACTACTCTGGTGGGGAATGTTGATAATGGGAGAGATTATGTAGGTGTGGAGGCAGGGAAGATATAGGAAGTCTTTGTACTTTCCACTCAAATTTGCTAAACCTAAAACTCTTCTAAAAAACAAAGTCTATTTGAATAAAAACTCAACTGGGGCAAAAACTTACAGCATAAACTGCAGAAACCAATTTATATCATTAATCTGATGAATCAGATTTAATTTATTTTTAAATAGTTATAAATTGCTCTCTTGTTGACTCAGAATATTAGTGTATTTACAGAGTTTCATTAATTCAAAAAGTATCTAGTGGTTGATTTCATTATTTTCAAACTCAATATTGTCTTATGGCAAGCCAGTTTGAATTGTACTAAGCCTCTACATTTATATAAAATGATACTTGCATCTAGTAGTTTTATATCATAGCTGCCTACACTATAAGAACAGCAATATTTAGAATAGCTGTTTAAACTCAAATGAGTCTAAGGAAAATTTGGTGATACTAGTAATATCATTTCCCTTCATTATTGGTTATCCCCTGGGATAATGCCATCTATTTTAAACATTATAGGCACATAGGTTGGCATAAGTTATATACTGCTTCATAACAAATTACTCTAAAACCAGATGGTTTAAAACATTTATTTCTTGTAGTTTCTTTGGGCCAGAAATCCAGGCTCAACCTTTTTGTTCCTCTTTCTCAGACTCTTTTCCAAGGTTGCAGTCAAACTGTCAAGAAGGGCTGGAGAAATCTCAAGCCTTTGGGGAAGGATCTGATTTCAAAGCTCATTCATGTAGTTGGCAAGAATCAATTCCTTGTGGATTCTTAGAGGACTTCAGTGTCTCACTGGTCATTAGCTGAAGGATACCTTCAGTTCCTTGACAGTGACTACTCCATAAAATCACAAGGCCCTTCATGATACATCACTTTGCTTGACTACAGTGAGCAAAAACAGAAAATCTAGAGAGTGCAGGCTAATGGGACTCACTGTCTTTAACAGACTAATCATGGAATCAACATTCCCTCACCTTTCCCATATTCTATTTGTAAAAGTGTATCAGTAGACCCAGTCTGTCTGCATGGAGAGCAGATGACAAAACTTGTGAATACCAACAAGTGGGGATCATTAAGAGCCATCTTGTAAGCTGCCTATCACAATATTTTTTTAGAGTACTATATAAAGTAATACTATATAGTATGAATTGGCATTGTAAACATGAATTAGATGAGTACCATGTTGTCCTTCTTATATGAAAAATCAGTTTGTATGGCTGAGTGTCAAAAATTTTTGAAGGATGAACCTCTAGATAATCACTCATCTTCACATTGGCCATTAAAGATAGCTGACATCTGTCATAACTTAAAATGAAAAAGTCATACTTTATACATAAATAGAAGTATTTGGAAACTTTTCCTCTCAAGATGTAGAAAGACACAAATATTTAAGAAAAGAAACATATTCTTAAGAGGAAATGATTCAGTAGGGCAGACAATGTATATTTTTCATGAAACTTTCATTAATTCCTGTACTGGATAGCAGTGTAGTCAAACTGGAAGACCCTAAATAGAAACCACAGTCCCTAGAGGTCTCCACTAATTGTGATCCTAAGGCAAATCATTAAAGGCAAACTTCCCTTAATTAGATATATTTCCCAAGTTGGAGACAGAGACTCAACAAATCCCATGACTGTGGTAAGGATCTTAGCACTGATTGCTTTCTCTTCCACACTCAGTCAATGAAGTAGGACTCCAGTTCAATACAATGCATTTATTTCTCAGTATTTTTAAGTGTTCCAACTAGATGAAGTTAGAGTTATCTTGAACTTTCCATTAAGGATTATAATTTTAAACCATACAGATATTTCCATTGATTGGTATAACGCTAAGTGTTTTTCTCTGCTCAAGTAAGACTTTCTGATCATTCAGTTTAAATATGTAATTCAGCCCTGAATTTTTTTATCATATAGCACTAGAGAGGAAAATAAAAGCTGCTAAGTCACTTCAGTCGTGTCCAACTCTGTGCAACCCCATAGACGGCAGCCCACCAGGCTCCCCCATCCCTGGGATTCTCCAGGCAAGAACACTGGAGTGGGAGTGGGTTGCCATTTCCTTCTCCAATTCATGAAAGGAAAAGTGAAAGTGAAGTCGCTCAGTTGTGTCCGGCTCTCAGGGAGCCCATGGACTGCAGCTTTCCAGGCTCCTCCATCCATGGGATTTTCCAGGCAAGAGCACTGGAGTGGGGTGCCATTGCCTTCTCCAAAATAAAAGCATATACACATATTTTAAATGATGGTTTCTATTAAAACATGCTACTTAATGTAATTTCTAAATCAGAAATGTGAAATATCTCAAAATTGAAGATCAATTTATGAAAATATCTCATGATTCTACTTCGCATGTTGGGTGCTTACCTAGGGCAAGATTCAAACTGCTTTGCAGCTAGTACATGTAAGTGGCAGAAAGTCATTCTTCATAGATGGCGGATTAAATGCTAAACCAGATGCCACAGAGTGAACTGAAAGCAATGCCTTTGGGGCATCCTATTAGGGATTAATAGCATTATAATAAATGCTTTCCCTTTAGAAGCACTGCATAATTCCCAAAATTTAAACAAATTTTCCCCTCTCAACTCTTGTAGATCTCTTTGTATCGATACTACACAAAACATATCTATCCTATACACTATATTCTTATGCCTGCTTAATGCTGGTTTGGATTACTTCTCCATCACATTCTGTTTTTGCCTCCCAAGTGGAAGCAGCTCAACCAGCATATTACTTCTTTCTCCTTTCTATCCTTACACTTACTTGAAGAGGAGTAACTTCATGTGACTGGTGATTTTGCAAGGAGAAATTTGATGCAGTAATCCAAGACTTCTCCATTGCCTCTTGGGTATGAACTTCCCTTAGAGCTAGCATGTTCTGCTATAATCCTCCACACTACATTTTACAGGGGCAGGCCACCACGTTGAGGGCATGCAGTGACCCAGCACTTTTTTAGGTTTTAAGTCTCTTTAATTCCTGTGTTCACTATTTGAAGAAGGCCAATTTCCTTCAGGCTCCTCAGGAAAGATGATGTTCATAGGCTATCAATTCAATACCTTTGTTTTATATCTTATTAATCAAAAAGTCAGATGGATAAAAAAATTGACATTACATACTGGAGCCACTTAAATTCCAGTAATATTTATATATAGTTATTTTTCATTATTTTTCTAAGTTATTATAAACTATTACATTATCTTCTGTAACTAAAAACTTGATTATTGATAATATATCAACAGATACCATTTGTCATGCTGTATAAATATCACCTGAAATTGAAGAAATATTGATTTACTTATTTCCAAAATTTATATCTTGCTTTCTGATCTTATTGAATTTTCATCAGCTTCCAATGATAAAAGTTAAAAATGCCATTCTTGTATTGAATTTAATGGGAATGAGTCTAGGGTTTACTAGTCAATATGATACAGGTTTTTGGTTTGAGAAAATTTTATTAAAAATATTAATAATGTATTCTTCCATTAGAAGAAGTTGCTAAATTAATTTTGTTTCTAGTATTGTATTGTAAATTTAACATTTAAAAAATCTAATTCTTTATTCCCTTAAAAAAGTTACAATTAGAGTCAAAATCTATAAGGTGTGTCTTTTTTCTTTTCTAATTTTAACTGTTTTAAAATTATTTTTAAACATGATACATGGATGCCATATTTTGTGAGACCTAGCATATGTAAAAATACATTTCTATGATTTTAATGCTTAAAAAACTATTTGACCAGGTATTAAATTCAAAATCACTTACAGTCTCAGTGTGTCTGTGGATATAACATATTAGAATGCTTATTATAATCCCATTTGTACATTTCAAAGACACTAAATGCTCATCAAAAGGACATGGTTAAATAAAATATGATATATTCATTTATAGAAAATCATGTAGTCATTAAAGAGAAATAAGTAGAGCCTATGCACTAACCAGGGAAGTGATAAAATGTATATTAATTAAATACAAATGTCAAGTGCTGTGCTTAGTTGCTCAGTCATACCTGACTTTCTATGACCCCCATAGCTCTCCAAGCTCCTCTGTCCATGGGGATTCTCCAGGCATGAATACTGGAGGGGGGTGCCATGCCCTCCTCCAGGGGAATCTTCTCAACCTAGGGATCGAACCCAGGTCTCCTGATTGAAGGCAGATTCTTTAATGTCTGAGCCACCAGGGAAGCCCAAGAATACTAGAGTGGGTAGACTATCCCTTCTCCAGTGGATCTTCCTGACCCAGGAATACAACAAGGGTGGATTCTTTACCAGTTGCGCCACCAGGGAAGCCCTTCCCAACCTAGGGATTGAACCCAGGTCTCCTGCATTGCAGGCAGATTCTTTACCAGCTGAGCTACCAGGGAAGCCTAAAAATGTCATGCTATTGCTAAGTCACTTCAGTCATGTCTGACTCTGTGTGACCCCATAGATGGCAGCCCAGCTGGCCCCCCTGTCCCTGGGATTCTCCAGGCAAGAACACTGGAGTGGGTTGCCATTTCCTTCTCCAATGCATGAAAGTGAAAAGTGAAAGTGAAGTCACTCAGTCGTGTCCTACACTAAGCCACCCCATGGATTGCAGCCCACCAGGCTCCTCCCTGGAAAATCGTATGGAGAACTGAGGTTGGGTGCCATTGCCTTCTCTGAAAAATGTCATAGATACATACATATATTCATATTGAAATGTAAGATAAATGAAAATGCTTAATTTATTTAGAATATGTAACTATATATATGTATGATTAATCATACCTGTGGTGGATTGGTTCCACAATTCCCATGGACACAAAAATCTGTGAGAACTCAAGTTCCCTACAGTAGGCCTTCTGTATCATCCTATGTGCAGAACACCTGAATACAGAATGCCAACTATATTTGAAATATTTTTTATATTTTTGTTTTTAGTGAGTCTTCATGGAAATTTCAGCATAGCTTTTGGAGAATCTATATTTATGACTAACTATTCAGTGGATATTTTATTTTTTTAATTATTTATATTAAAATTTATTTTAATATATGCCATTATTAAAGCAGCAACAAGGTGTTCCAAGTGGAGGTAAATTGTGCAAATTCTGAAGTGAAGCAATGAATTAAAATCCTGATTTTCAAGTTCTTTTTACCCCTTTTTTCCCCCTTTTTTAATTTAAATTTATTTATTTTAATTGGAGGCTAATTACTTTACAATATTGTAGTGGTTTTCCATACATCAACATGAATTCACCACAGGTGTACATGTGTTCCCCATCCTGAACCCCTCTCCCACCACCTTCCGCGTTCCATCTCCCTGGGTCATCCCAGTGCACCAGCCCCAAGCATCCTGTATCCTGCATTGAACCTGGACTGGAGATTCATTTCTTATATGATATTATACATATTTTAAAATAGAAGTCTGCAAACTTTTTTATTTGACATTATACTTCCCTGCAAAATGTGTGACAACATATGTAAAACAAAAAATGCACACAAATTTTAATTGTGATTACTTCTGAGGATATATTGGATGGCTATAAGAAAGATATTTAAGTCCCACTGGAAATTTACAATAAAGTATTGATGCTTTTGAACTGTGGTGTTGGAGAAGACTCTTGAGAGTCCCTTGGACTGCAAGGAGATCCAACAAGTCCATTCTAAAGGAGATCAGTCCTGGGTGTTCTTTGGAAGGAATGATGCTAAAGCTGAAACTCCAATACTTTGGCCATCTCATGCAAACAGTTCACTCATTGGAAAAGACTGATGCTGGGAGGAATTGGGGGTGGGAGGAGAAGGGGACGACAGAGGATTAGATGGCTGGATGGCATCAATAACTCGATGGACAGGAGTTTGAGTGAACTCCGGGAGTTGGTGATGGACAGGGAGGCCTCAGTTCAGTTCAGTCGCTCAGTCGTGTCTGACTCTTTGCGACCCCATGAATCGCAGCACGCCAGGCCTCCCTATCCATCACCAGCTCTCGGAGGTCACTCAGACTCACATCCATCGAGTCAGTGATGCCATCCAGCCATCTCATCCTCTGTCGTCCCCTTCTCCTCCCACCCCCAGTCCCTCCCAGCATCAGAATCTTTTCCAATGAGTCAAATCTTTGCGTGAGGTGGCCAAAGTACTGGACTTTCAGCCTTAGCATCATTCCTTCCAAAGAAATCCCAGGGCTGATCTCCTTCAGAATGAACTGGGTGGATCTCCTTGCAGTCCAAGGGACTCTCAAGAGTCTTCTCCCACACCATAGTTCAAAAGCATCATTTCTTCGGCGCTCAGCCTTCTTCACAGTCCAACTCTCACATCCATACATGACCACTGGAAAAACCATAGCCTTGACTAGACGGACCTTGTTGGCAAACTGATGTCTCTGCTTTTGAATATGGTATCTAGGTTGGTCATAACTTTCCTTCCAAGGAGTTAGCGTCTTTTAATTCCATGGCTGCAGTCACCATCTGCAGTGATTTTGGAGCCCCCAAAAATAAAGTCTGACACTGTTTCCACTGTTTCCCCATCTATTTCCTGGCGTGTTGCAATTCATGGGGTCACAAATAGTCGGACACAACTGAGTGACTGAACTGAACTGGACTGATGACATTAATGATTTCTAATTAATTTTTATGCTTTAATATTATTGCTATTTGAAAAAACAGAAAAACAACTGAACTGAATCATAATCTATTTTTGCATTATTGTGCACATTTTATTGTTAATCATTTAAATCAAGTTTCCCTGTAGGCATTTTTAACTCTATTTTCCTAGAATTCAGGGAAAATATGGTGGAGTAGAGATTCAAACCTAAGCAAGTGTTCCAAATTTAGTGCTTTTTTGTAATTTTTTTTTACTATGGCATGATTTTTCTTGGGTACTGTATTGATTCTGTTTCATTCAGGAGGGATATGGTCTCATTTTACCTCAACTGTCTTGCTTTCTGCTATACAAATGTGAAGCACTTATTGTAACTGGCTTTCCATCATTGTCTACAGCTCTTTACTAATGAGTAATAAAAAAAATAATTCTTGATAATAGTAACTGCCATCATCCACCCTCCCCTGGATATCCCATTTCCTTCCCTCCTATTTGCAAAGGTTAGAAATACGTGTAAGTTCATAGCCTGGTAGGGGAGGTGCTTAACAGCCCCTAGTCAGTACATAGTGGGACAGTTGTAAGATTTTTTTGACTTGTGCACAACAGGATTCTTTGAGTCTAGGTCAAACTGAAGGGAACGTTTCAAGGCAACATCCCACCATTTGTCAAGTAATCTCCATGTTATGGAGGAAAGAATGGTATGAACAAAAAAACCTTGAACAACTGTTTGTTCCTACTTCATCTTCACCAGCTGAATGAAAGACAATTTCTCCATGATTCTACAAATAATATTAGACAAAATCCTCACTCTTTAAAAAAAAAAAAAATTTGAAATAATTATCAATTCATAGAAAGTTCCAAGGATAGCACAGAGATCCCACATACTCTTCACTTAGGTTCCCCTTATGGTTCCCCCACATATGTTTCACTTAGGCTCCTCTTGTGTAATTACAGAACACTAGTTAAATCAGATGACTAATATCAGTATGTGTGTATGTACATGCTGCATGCTAAGTCACTTCAGTTGTGTTCAACTCTGTGAGACCCTATGGACTGTAGTCTGCCAGGCTCCTCTGCCTGTGGGATTCTCCAGGCAATAAGACTGGAGTGGGTTGCCATGCCCTCATCTGTGGGATCTTCCCACTTGGGAAACCCATGTGTGTATATAGGTCTATGCCATTTACCACACATGTAGGTTTGTGTAACTACTATTGCAATCAAGGTAAAAATTTCATCACAAAAATATCTCCTTTCTGTTCCCCATATAAAACAAAATCCTCTTACTATCCCAAAGTCCTGTCAATTGCTAATTTATTTTTTAGTTTTTATATTTTTTATATAAGTTAAGTCATCAAATATGTAATCTTTTGAGATTGAGCAGGTCAGTAGGTCAACCTTTTTTGTTGTTAAGAAGTATCTCACAGTGTGGATATACCAGAGTTTATTTAAATTGTTTGCTCGCTAGAGTGCTGTGTCATTTTACATTTCCACCAAGAAGGGATGAAATACCACATGGCTGTACTTGTGTGGGGATATTTACAAGCATCCTATTATTTAATTGACATTCATGTCTAATGGAGGGTGACAGAATATGCCACCTCAAAATATACCACTTTAGCATAAAGATTATATTGGGTTAAAGATTTTCTCTATTTTTATCTGTTTCAGTTCCATGGCTAGTAGTTCTTATCTTTACTGTTTCATTTCTTCTACTTACTTTAGGTTTATTTTGTTCTCTTTAATCTACTTTCTTGAGGTAGAAACTTAGAATATTACTTTGAGACTTTCCCCTTTTTCTAAAGTTAAGAATTTAATGCTATAAATTTCCATATCAGCACTAGTTTAGCTTAATGTTATATTTTCATCATCATTCAATTGAATTCCTTGAGATTTCCTCTTTACCCATGGATTATTTAGTAGTGTATTTTCAGGCATCTGGGGAGTTTCTGTTAATCTTTCACTTATTGATTTGATTTTACTAATTACTTGATTTTTGTGGTTAACAGAAAAATTCTGCATGATTTAGCTACATTTAAACTTGCTGCAGCTTGTTTTATGACCCCATATACCATCTGTATTGGTATGTTTCTCATTATTCTCTTTGTTCTTCTTCTCTCACTATTTTCTTATTTTTCTATGAGCTAAATAATCATATTTTATAATTTGCTTTGAATTATATTATATGTGTATATTATAGTCATTTTACCAGTTCCTGTGACCTATAAAAACATGATCTCTTTTTACACGGCTTAATCCTTCCCTGGAGAAGGCAATGGCAACCCACTCCAGTACTCTTGCCTGGAAAATCCCATGGATGGAGGAGCCTGGTGGGCTGCAGTCCATGGGGTCGCTAAGAGTTGGACACAACTGAGCAACTTCACTTTCACTTTTCACTTTCATGCATTGGAGAAGGAAATGGCAACCCACTCCAGTGCAGGGACGGGGGAGCCTGGTGGGCTGCCGTCTCTGGGGTCGCACAGAGTTGGACACGACTGAAGTGACTTAGCAGCAGCAGCAACCCTTCCCCATTCATAATAGAATTATTTTTAAATAATAAAATTTCCTCTACATACATTCAGAACCACATCAGATATTATTATGATTTTTGCTTCAACTGCCACACATAATTTCCAAAAGTTAAGAAGAAA
This sequence comes from Tragelaphus eurycerus, assembly GCA_935064755.1. Taxonomy (NCBI): domain Eukaryota; kingdom Metazoa; phylum Chordata; class Mammalia; order Artiodactyla; family Bovidae; genus Tragelaphus; species Tragelaphus eurycerus. Next base: position 562,011 of record CAKXYN010000039.1, read on the forward strand.
AGGGAGACACTCCATTTACTCCTATTTTTGCTTATCATGTCGTTCAGATTATGTGGTTTCTACTGTTAAATCATCAGGTTCACTTCATTTTCTCTGGTCTTTCAGTTCTTCTGTTAAGCTTCATCATTGCATTTTTGAAATTTAAGTTATTGTATTTTTTCCAGTTCTAAAATTCCCATTTCATTCTTCTCTATATATCCTATTTCTTTTCTGAAACTTTCCATTTTCTTAATTTATTTAAAACATGTTCAGGGCTTCTCTGGTGGCACAGTGGTAAAGAATCCACCTGCCAATGCAGGAGACACAGATTTGATACCTGGTCCAGAAGATCCCACATGCCATGAAGCAACTTAACTTGTGCACCACAGTTACTGAGCCTGTGTTCTAGAGCCAGAGAATCACAGCTACTTAGCCCGCTTGCTGCAACTCCTGAAGCCCACACCACCATGCCCTAGACCCTGTACTCCGCAACAAGAGAAACCACTGCAATGAGAAGCCTGCAAGCCGCTACTGGAGAGTAGCGCCCACTTGCTGCAACTAGAGAAAAGCCAGCCCAGCAATGAAGACCCAGCACAGCCAAAAATAAATAAATAAAGTGAAATATGTTCATAATTTTCACTGAAACATTTATATGATAGCTTCTATTAAAATCCCTGAGATAATTCTAATATCTGTTTTTTCTCAGAGTCAGCCTCCATTGCCTTTTCTCATTAGAGATCTTCTTGGTTCTTACAATAAAAAGTGATCTTGACTGAAATGAACAATTTAAGTAATCTGTTGTGAGATTCTTTGTGTGTGCTCAGTCATGTCCAATAATTTGCAGCCCCGTGGACTGTAGTCCATCAGGCTCCTCTGCTCATAGAATTTTCCAGGCAAGAATAGTGGAGTGGAGTGCCATTTCCCACTCCAGGAGATCTTCCTGACTCAGGAATCAAACTCACATCTCTTGTTTTTCCTGCATTGGCAGGTGGATTCTTTACCACTGCACAACCTGAGAAGCCTATGAGAATCTGGATCTTCTTTGAATCTTGTATTTTAACAGTGTATCTCTGATAGTGCTCTTGCTGGGGAAGGGGGCTACCACCTTACTATGGCCAGGTTGGGAAATGAGTCCAGGTTCTCTCTGTTTTGTCTCTGAGAGAAAGCGGCCTTTTGCTGCTACTAAATTTTGAGTCAGGATTCAGGCTTTTCACTATGCCTTCACTAACACTAACACTAGGACTTCCCTGGTGGCTCAGACAGTAAAGCATCTGCCTACAATGCAGGAGACCTGGGTTCAGTCCCTGGGTTGGGAAGATCTCCTGGAGAAGGACATGGCAACCCACTCCAGTATTCTTACCTGGAGAGTCTCATGGACAGAGGAGCCTCGTGGGCTACAATCCATGGGGTTGCAAAGAGTCGGACACAACTGAGCAACTTCATTTTCACTTTCACTTTCACTAATACTACCTTGGCTGCCTGTGCAATAAGTGTCTCATTGCTCCTCCCCACGTGGCCTCCACTGATGCTACAGAAGTGAAGAGTGGATTCACTGAAGCTGAATGATGATGAGAATTCTGACTCTTCTACTCAGCATTATCTGATACCTCCTCAGGGGTGATGGTGAGAAGTACATCACTGCCTTCAGGTGGGGACTTCCATGAGCCCCAGGTAAGTCTCCCCTGAGCATGCAAAGGGAGAGTCTGCTTGGCAATGAATGTTCTTGATCATTACTTCCTTCTCTGACACCACTCTGGAATGGAAGCCACAGCCTAGTGAGAATGGAAGTTTGGATTCTCTGCCTTCTAGTGGGGGTGATTGGCAATGAATGTTCTTGATCATTCTTCCTTCTCTGACACCACTCTGGAATGGAAGCCACAGCCTAGTGAGAATGGAAGTTTGGATTCTCTGCCTCTAGTGGGGGTGATGCCACAGTTGTCTTATTCTTTATCTGCAGGAAGGAGTTATTTTATTAAAAAATAACTAGCTCTTCAGCAAAAGACAGCAGACTTCTCCAATGCTTTTCAATTGTTTGTAACTGTTAACACTTCCAGGTCACTGGCTCCTCAGGTTAACTGCTACGGGGTATATGAGAAGAAAGGAAAAATCCAAGGAATTTACCCCAGGTTTTCCTTCAGGTCCTTAAGTCTTAGTTGGTTATTTTCTTCCCCCTGCCTTTTAGAATCGTATGTTTGCTTTATATACAAAGTTCGGGTATTGTAGTTACATAGTAGGAGTAAAATGAGATACCTAACTTCATCTTCCCAGAAATAAAAGTCTCTTCACTTTTCAGTTTACTTTTATTTTGTTGTCAGTCTTCAATAGGAATTTTAGCATAGCTGCTGGAGAACTTGTATTAAGAACTACCATTTAGTAGCCACTTTAAAACAGTGACAAAGAAATTACTTTATTTAGAATTATACTTTCTTGTAATGAATGCCTCCCTTTCCCTGTTCTAAGACACTGCATGCAGTGACAGTGTATTCAGTCTCTGGATATGCTGTGAAACTAACTGAAAAAAAAAAAAAAAAAAAGATGCATTTCTCTCCTAGAGGTAGTGAAGGCCCTATACATACTTCAAAAATTCCTATCAAAACTACGAAAAACAACAGATGTGGTACACAAAATATGCCCCGAGGCACATAAGAATTTAGCAATAAGATCTGAGCTGCTGCTGAAATACAGATTTAAAATAACTGTGGAAGAAGCTATAAGATACTGAATAATATGTGGTGTAAGTTGACTTTGTATTTAATGAGCTAACAATTGACTGCAACATAATTAATTATTTTGTTTACATTTAAAGTCCAGATTTGCTTTCTGTTTCTCCTAATCTATACTTAACTCCCTTTGGCAATACTCCTTTCTAAATATCAAAGAAGTGTGAAGATGAACTTCACAAATATATCATTGTTTAAAAACCTTGGATTAAAGGTTGTTTTACTTTGTTAGCAGCAATATTTTATTTGCTGTTTCTATAAGTAGAAACCAGGAATGTAGTTTTTGTCTTTATAACAGATCTTATATTATTTCTAAATCATGATATTTTTTTTCTCTCAATCCTGTCCAACGGTAACTATGTGGTACTGTGGTCAAATATTCCAGCATGCTAGTTGAAATCAAACCCTCTCCCCACTGACTACCTTGGCATTTTTGTCAAAAAAAAAATGGTGTATATGTATCAGTCTAATTTCATTGATCTATACATTTATTTTTATGTAAATATCATGCTGCATTTATTACTGTTGCATTATAGTAAACTAGAAACCCTGAAGTATAAGTCCGTCAACTCAATTATTTTCTAAATACACTTTGACTTATAGGTCATTTGTATTTCCAAATATTTTTGGCATTAACTTCTCAAAAGGAAATATATGCCCATTTGAATGCAGAGCTCCAAAGAATAGGAAGGAGAAATAAGAAAACCTTCCTCAGTGATCAATGAAAAAAAAATAGAAGAAAACAATAGAATGGGAAAGACTAGAGATTTCTTCAAGAAAATTAAAGCTACCAAGGGAACATTTCATGCAAAGATGGGCAAAATAAAAGAGAGAAATGGTATGGACTTAACAGAAGCAGAAGATATTAAGAAGAGGCGACAAGAATATACAGAAGAAACCCACTCCAGTACTCTTGCCTGGAAAATCCCATGGATGGAGGAGCCTGGTAGGCTGCAGTCCATGGGGTCCCTAAGAGTCGGACACAAATGAGCGACTTCACTTTCACTTTTCACTTTCATGCATTGGAGAAGGAAATGGCAACCCACTCCAGTATTTTTGCCTGGAGAATCCCAGGGACAGAGGAGCCTAGTGGGCTGCCATCTATGGGGTCGCACAGAGTCGGACACAACTGAAGCGACTTAACAGCAGCAGAGCCAGACATCCTGGAATGTGAAGTCAAGTGGGCCTTAGCAAGCATCACTACGAACAAAGCTAGTGGAGGTGATGGAATTCCAGTTGACCTATTTCAGATCCTAAAACATGATGCTGTGAAAGTGTTGCACCAATCAATATGCCAGCAAATTTGGAAAACTCAGCAGTAGCCACAGGACTGGAAAAGGTCAGTTTTCACTCAAAATCCAAAGAAAGGCAATGCCAAAGAATGCTCAAACTATCACACAATTGCAGTCATTTCACACACTAGCAAAGTAATGCTCAAAATTCTCCAAGCCAAGCTTCAACAGTACATGAACTGTTAACTTCCAGATGTTCAAGCTGGATTTAGAAAAGGCAGAGGAACCGAGATCAAATTGCCAACATCTACTGGATCATGGATAAAGCAAGAGAGTTCCAGAAAAATATCTACTTCTGCTTTATTGACTATGCCAAAGCTTTTAACTGTGTAGATCACAATAAACTGCAGAAAATTCTTAAAGGGATGGGAATATTAGACCACCTTACCTGCCTCCTGAGAAATCTGTATGCAGGTCAAGAAACAACAGTTAGAACTGGACGTATAAAAACAGATGGGTTCCAAATCGGGAAAGGGGTACTTCAAGACTGTATATTGTCACTCTCCTTATTTAACTTACATGCAGAGTACATCATGCAAAATGCCAGGCTGGAAGAAGCACAAGCTGGAATCAAGATTGACGGGAGAAATATCAATAACCTCAGATATCCAGATCACACCACCCTTATGGCAGAGAGCAAAGAAGAACTAAAGAGCCTCTTGATGAAAGTGAAAGAGGAGAATGGAAAAGTTGGCTTAAAACTCAACATTCAGAAAACTAAGATCATGGCATCCAGTCCCATCAGTTCAATTCAGTTCAGTCGCTCAGTTGTGTCCAACTCTTTGTGACCCCGTGAACTGCAGCACGCCAGGCCTCCGTGTCCATCACCAACTCCCGGAGTTCACTCAAATTCACGTCCATCGAGTCAGTGATGCCATCCAGCCATCTCATCCTCTGTCGTCTTCTTCTCCTCCTGCCCTCAATGCCTCCCAGCATCAGAGTCTTTTCCAATGAGTCACCTCTTCGCATGAGCTGGCCAAAGTACTGGAGTTTCAGCTTTAGCATCAGTCCTTCCAAAGAAATCCCAGGACCGATCTCCTTTAGAATGAACTGGTTGAACCTCCTTGCAGTCCAAGGGACTCTCAAGAGTCTTCTCCAACACAACAGTTCAAAAGCATCAATTCTTTAGCACTTAGCTTTCTTCACAGTCCAATTCTCACATCCATACATGACCACTGGAAAAACCATAGCCTTGACTAGACAGATCTTTGTTGACAAAGTAATGTCTCTGCTTTTGAATATGCTATCTAGGTTGGTCATAACTTTCCTTCCAAGGAGCAAGCATCTGTTAATTTCATGGCAGCAGTCACCATCTGCAGTGATTTTGGAGACCAAAAAAATAAAGTCTGATGCTGTTTCCACTGTTTTCACATCTACTTCCCATAAAGTGATGGGACCGGATGCCATGATCTTCGTTTTCTGAATGTTGAGCTTTAAGCCAAACTTTTCACTCTCCTCTTGCACTTTCATCAAGAGGCTTTTTAGTTCCTCTTCACTTTCTGCCATAAGGGTGGTGTCATCTACATATCTGAGGTTATTGATATTTCTCCTGGCAATCTTGATTGCAGTCCCATCACTTCATGGCAAATAGATGGGGAAACAATGGAAACAGTGACATACTTTATTTTGGGGGCTCCAAAATCACTGCAGATGGTGACTACACCCATGAAATTAAAAGACACTTTCTCCCTGGAAGAAAAGTTATGACCATCCTAGACAGCATATTAAAAAGCAGAGATGTTACTTTGCCAACAAAAGTCCACTAATCACAGCTATGGTTTTTCCAGTAATCATGTGTGGATTTGAGAGACTGACTATAAAGAAAGCTGAGCACTGAAGAATTGATACTTTTGAACTCTGGTGTTGGAGAAGACTCTTGGGAGTCCTTTGGGCTATAAGGAGGTCCAATCAGTCCATCCTAAAGGAAATCAGTCCTGAATATTCACTGGGAGGACTGATGCTGAAACTGAAGCTCCAATACTAACTGAATTGAACTGAAAGTTTAGATGTATAACTGATTTTTATATTTTAACCTTAAAGCTCATACTTTGCTAAAGTAATTTTTAAAATTCTTCCGTCAGTTCAATTCAGTTGCTCAATCGTGTCCAACTCTTTGTGAACCCATGGACTGCAGCACACCAGGCTTCTCTGTACATCACCAACTCCCAGAGCTTGTTCAAACACATGTCCTTTGAGTCGGTAATGCCATCCAACCATCTCATCCTCTTTCATCCCCTTGTCCTGTCTTCAGTCTTTCCCAACATCAGGGTCTTTTCCAGTGAGTCAGTTCTTTGCATCAGGTGGCCAAAGTATTGGAGTTTCAGCTTCAGCATCAGTCTTTCTGATGAATATTCAGGACTCATTTCCTTCACGATTTACTGATTTGATCTCCTTTATATATTTTTACAAATTCAAAGTATTCAATTGATAATTTCATAATGCCTATAAATCTTCCCTTTTAGTCTTGAGGGTTTTAGTCAAGTTTCTTGTTTCTTTTATTCCCATAGCTCAGAATGCTAAACTCTGCCTTGTTCCTGATACTTCTGGGAAATATTAAGCCTTTAACAATTAAGAATAAATTTGCTGTGTTTCCTATATGCCATTTTTCAAATTAGGTACATTTCTTTTTATTTCTGGTCTTCTGAGAGTTTTATCATGAATAAGTATTGAATTTTGCAATATGGATTGGAGAGAGTAGTTCAAATTCTAATCTAAAAGCACAGTGTCCCCTCCCCCATTTGATTCATGTATTTGTCTTTCTCGACAGTGAAAGCACTGCTTCTGAAGAGCATCAGTATATTTAGTCATTTCCTTTATATTCTTACAATAAGTACAAAAATATTTTTGAAATTGTTACACACATAATACAGTCAATAGAAAACTTACTGAGTAAAGGTAACCTTTTATTTGCAGTTCTGTAATCAGTTAAAGGTGTCCAGAGTATCACGCTCAATATTGCCTTTGTTTAATTCTATTTTTCTTGTCTGCAGACATGCTATCAATTTTATAATTTACCTTTATAAGTAGTCTGATATATGACTGACTCAGTATATGTCATTCTAATAATGCAAGATTCAGTGTCAATGATATGTATTTGTCTTTTAACTGTCCACCAAAGTATTCACTAATTATCAATAATGGAGAATTACAGAATCTTCAAAATTCCTTCTCTTCCTATGGACAAAAACATATCTCTTCTGTTACAAATTCAATGTGACTGATTATTCTAGGTGTGTGCACCATTAACAGTGGCTTCAAATCTTACACTTGGGGGAAAAGTACCCCCCCACCACCACCAATGAAGAAGGTGAGCAAAGTAGTCCCAGTTTAAATAATGTATATTTGAATTTCCATCTGCCAGCTTAGATTCCCATGACTAGGACCAGAGTAGTAGACTTATCAGTATGGACACAATACAAAAGACTAGTTTTTGTTGCACAAATATGATATTCATAAGTATCTTGGGGACTCTGTGTAGTTCTACAAATAACTCTGTGTTCTGTGGAGTTTTACAAATTCCAGAAAGTATAATTGTTGTATTCCTGATTTCCAAATGCATAAACAAACTTGTACCCAGATGCAGCAACATTAAATGCTAGTAACAAAGTTCTCTCAAATCTAAAAAGATAGTGGCAAATGTGTTTCTGAAGGGAATGGCTGGTTTTTAATCTGTAGTGGAAATAAATCTCTCACTAAAATTCAAGGATACATTATCTTGATACTGTGTAGGGAGCAATGAAAGTGGATGAGTTGGCAATCAAATTTCATGCTTCAGGGCTTGAACTGTTTTTTACAGGGGTTATAATGGGATCTTTTGAAATAAGTGAAGGAATTTTTCTTGCCTTAAAAAGTCTAGAGTTATCTATGTAGATCACGGTCCAATCTGGAGTTTCAAACGTACAGCTAACATAGCTATTCAGAAAGAGAATTCAACAGAGTTTAATCTGTTTCTTAGTTTCCCTCAAGTGATACAGAAAAGCATGCTATGAAACCTTTTGGACACAAAAGCAGTCCATGAAATTATTCAACTGGCATTCTTTCTCATCTTAGAGGCAAATGACGTATTACTCTTTCCTATACTTGTAGCCAAAAGAAACATCTTTATTCACACAGTAAGGCTCACTTTCTGCTTTCCAGTTCCATAGATCACAGCCGTGTATAGAATTCATAGGAAGCAACATGGCAAAAGGGAACCAGTAAAGAACATGTCATCATCCATCAAGAAACATTATTGACTCTATTCCTTGAACAGCTAACTTCCTTTCTCTTAACAGAAATGTATACATTTTTCATGTAGTTTAGTGATCTCTTACTTGTTATGTGGAAATTAATGAAGATTTTTTGGAAAGTATTTTGTTTCCTCTTTGTTCCTATATCTCTGCTATAATTTATTGTAAATATGTTACATGGCCCAACTTTATTCTCATGAAATCACCATACAAGCTTCTTTGGGCCTTAACTCAGATATCTAAACACCCAAAGTGCCCTCTTCTCTAAATATCTATAATGCTAAAATTTTCTTCTTAAGAGAGTAGAACCACTGAATGGAAACAGTAGTTTTAGAAAGTATCTAACAATTAGAATATATGTAAGAGGAATTTTATAAAGTATTAAGTACGAAATGTCAGTTTCCATTTTATAAACTGAAAGTGTATTAAATAATCAATGTATATTTCTTATACTAAAAAACAGAAATAAAACACACACACACACACACATAAAACCCACAAAAAACTTGACCAGTTTAGCTTGTCTTTTGCAATAGCATGTTAAATTTCATGTTGGAGAAACCAGGAAGTAATAATCACTATACTATTCACCTAGGGTCATATTTATGTAGCAATTCACACTATTTCTCAGTACAACAAAATTGAAATTGTTCACTCAAGCTTAACATAGAATCCATAGAATATAGCAAAATTAGAAAATCACATGGCTATAGTAAGAATAAGTTTAGATGAAAAGTAAATCATCCATAATCATTATGTTATTTTCTGATTAATATATCCTAATGTGCCTAGACATGTATGGATGTGAGAGTTGGACTATAAAGAAAGCTGAGTGCCGAAGAATTGATGCTTTTGAACTGTGGTGTTGGAGAAGACTCTTGAGAGTCCCTTGAACTGCAAGGAGATCCAACCAGTCCATCCTAAAGGAAATCAGTCCTGGATGTTCATTGGAAGGACTGATGTTGAAGCTGAAACTCTGATACTTTGGCCACCTGATGCAAAGGGCTGACTCATTTGAAAAGACCCTGATGCTGTGAAAAATTGAGGGCGGGAGGAGAAGGGCACGACAGAGGATGAGATGGTTGAATGGCATCACCAACTTGATGGACATAGTTTGGGTAAACTCAGGGAGTTGGTGATGGACAGGGAGGCTTGGCATTCTGCGGTTCATGGGGTCGCAAAGAGCTGGACATGACTGAGCGACTGAACTGAATGTGAATGTGAACTGAACTGAATGTGCCTAGAAGTTTTTTCAGACATAATAAAACCTATATCAAAAATTTTCTAGTATAAATCGTATACTTACTGGTTTCCTAAGTCATATCTCACTTCTGATAAATATATTTAAAAGAAAATAAAACAAAACTATGAGGCCTGGCGTGCTGCAATTCATGGAGTCGCAAAGAGTCGGACACGACTGAGCAACTGATCTGATCTGATGATTATTTTTAAATAAAAAATGTAACCATTAAACGAATTAATTCATGTCTTACTAAATTACAGAAATGTTGCTTGCGTTAAACTCTTTTACTAATTGGAACAAAGTGTTTTACATCACAAATTTAATGATAATGGAAAAATCCATCAAAATTGTTTACTTTTTTAAAATTAGTGAATCCTTCTATTTCCACCACAGCCTTGCATGTATTTAAAAATATACCTAAATCTGTATTTGAAAAAAACTTTGCTCAAAAGTTATAACTTACTACTTTGAAAACAATTTCATTCTGTATAATCCTTACTATGAGATGCCACATTTTATCAGGTATGTGGCTTTTAAAAGATATTGGCCCAAGCAAAACCTGATATGATTTTAACATCTACTCTTGGCATGAGCAAATGATAAAATATTCTTATTACATTATCTGAAAGGGATCACTGTAATTTTATTTTCCCTGTTCTCTTTATTTTCCTCTTTTTCCTCCTTCATCTTAAGAATACTTACACCAGGATTTTAATAAAAGAAATATTTATAAGCAAATGCTGTTTAAAAGTTTTAAAGTAACAATTACTGTTTACCCATTTTTCCATCTGCCTATATGCATCTATATATGTTTTGTAAAACAATATCCAGAAGAAGTCTAAAGAAAAATTATTGGAAGCTCTATGTGCATAAGTAGGGATCATCAAATGTAAATGTCATGTTAATAAGATCTGGATAAACCATTTCACTGGGGATTCTCTGACTTCAGTGTCTATAGATCTTAGCTCTTGGTGTGTTTAAGTTTCTCAAAGAAGACTTTTACCATATTGAATGTGGTAACACATTAAGCTAAATTGACAAAGTTCTAGGAACTCTGTGGATTAAAGCATGAGGCCTTTCTGGTTTGATGTGCAAATGTTCCTTAACCACTTTATTATCACCACATTACCCTGGACTGTACTTTGCCTATTGACTGTCTGTTTTATGCTATCCTGCAAAAGAATGTCTCATAAGATGCCTTAGTATTGCACAGAGTGGTATATGACAACTGAATTGCTTTTTAGACAGACTTTCATCTATTCAGTATTTAGGCTCACCTTCACTTTCAATTCCATTGATATATAATACTGACAATTCCTAAGATTTTTGTAGACTACTGAGAATAACTGGGTAATTTTCTTCCAGTTTTACTGAGATATATTTGACATACACCACTGTATATGTTCCGACTCAATGAATGTGAGTTTCAGTGAACTCCGGGAGATGGTGATGGACAGGGAGGCCTGACATGCTGCGATTCATGGGGTCACAAAGAGTTGGACACAACTGAGTGACTGAACTGAGCTGAACTGAACTGTACAAGTTTAAGTTTTACAGCATAATGATTTGAATTATATGCATCAAGAAATGATTGCCACAGTAAGTTTAGTGACCATCTATCATCTCATATATTCATAGATATAAAGAAAATAAAAAAATGTCCTTGTGGTAAAAACATTTAGGGTATACTCTCTTATCAACTTTCACATGTAAAATACAGTACTGTTAGTTATATTTATCATTTGTACATTATATCTCTAGTACTTATTTATCTTATAATTGGAAGGCCCTCCTTCCCACCCCTGCCCCAACCACTGCCTCTGGTAACCACACATCAAATCTCTTTTATAATGAGTTTGTTTTTTCTTGAAGTATAGTTACTGGTACACAACATAGTGATTCAGTATTGCTAGACCATTTTAAAATGATCACCATGATAAGTTTAATTGTCATCTGTCACCAAAGATAATAATTACTGACTGTATTCCTTATACTATAAATTTCATGCCTGTGACTCATTTACTTTGCAATGGAAAGTTTGTACCTCTTAATTTCCCTCACCTATTTTTATCCTCCCCCACCTTCTGGCAACCAACTGTTTACTCTGTGCATCTATTGTGTGCGTGCAAAGTAGTTTGAATTGTGTCCAACTCTGCGGACCGTAGCCCTTCAGGCCCCTCTGCCATGGGATTCTCCAGGCCAGAATACTGGAGTGGGTTGCCATTTCCTCCTCCAGGGGATCTTCTCAATCCAGCAATTGAACCCGTGTCTCTTACGTCTCCTGCATAGGGGGATAGGTTCATTACCATTAGCACCACTGTTTCATATTGTCATGTTTGTTCAATTGCTTTGTGTTTTAGATTTCACATTTAAATAAAATCCTACAGCAGTTTTCTCTGACATTTCACTGAGGATATTACCCTCTAGGCCCGTCCATGTTGTCTACAGATGGCAAGATTCCATTCTTTGTTATGACTAAGTAAAACTCCATTTACAACACACACACACACACACACACACACACATACACCATATCCATTTATTCATCTATCTATGGACACTTAAGCTGCTTCTATATCTTGCCAATGTAAATAATGCTGTGATAAATATTAGTGGATATATCTTTTTAAATAATTCTTTCATTTTCTTTGGATAAATACCCAGGAGTGCTCTATTTTTATTTTATTTATTTATTTATTTTTTGAGGAGCCTCCAAGCTGTTTTCCACAGTGGTTGAATCAATTTACATTCCCAACAATAGTGCAAAAGTGTTCCCTTTTTTCCACAACCCTGCCAACACTTAGTGATAGTGAAGTTGCTCAGTCATGTCCGACTCTTTGCGACCCCATGGACAGTAGCCAACCAGGCTCCTCCATCCATGTGATTTTCCAGGCCAGAATACTGGAGTGGGTTGCCATTTCCTTCTCCAGGGGATCTTCCCAACCCAGGGATCGAACCCTGGTCTCCCGCATTGTAGACAGACGCTTTACTGTATGAGCCTGCCAACACTTATTTATCATCTTTTTGATAATAACCATTATGACAGATGTGATGTGATACTGCATTGTCATTTTGATTTGCATTTCCCTGATGATTAGTGATGCTGAGCATCTTTCATGTGCCTGTTAGTCATCTGTATGTCTTCTTGAAACAATGTCTATTCAGGTCATTTGCCCATTGTACATACCTCCCCCAAAACATTCATAAGATCAATGTCAGTGAATGTACTGCCTATGTTTGCTTCTAGAAGTTTCATGGTTTCAGGTCTTATATTTAATTCTATAATCCATTTTGAGTTTATTTTTGTATATGGTATGAGAAGGTGGTCTAGCTTGATTCCTTTGCATGCAATTGTTCTGTTTTCCCAACACAATTTATTAAATGTATTATCTTTTCTGCATTGTATATTCTTGGCTCCTTTGTCATTGACTAATAAATGTGGGTTCACATAAGTATGAACCATATAAGTGTGGGTTCATTACTGGGCTCTCTATTCTATTCCATTGATCTGTGGATCTGTTTTTGCTAGTATCACACTGCTTGGATACTGTAGAGCTCTGTGGTATAGTTTAAAATCAGGGAGCATGATATATTCAGTTTTGTTCATCTTTTTCAAGATTGTTTTTGCTATTTGGGATCTCTTGTGCTTCTCTTTCATTAAAAAAAAATTGCTATCTGTTCTAGATCTGTGAAAAATGCCATTGGAATTTTGACAGAAATTGCATTGAATGTATAGATTACCTTGAGAATTATGGTCATTTTAAGAATATTAATTCTTTCAATCCCTGAACGTGGTCTATTTTTCTGTTTCTGTCATTTTCAGTTTCTTTCAGAAGTATCTTAGCAGTTTTCTGAGCACAAGTCTTTTACCTCCTTAGATTTATCCCTAGGTATTTTATTCTTTTGGATGCAATTATAAATGGGATTTTTTTACTTAATTACTCTTTTGATAGTTCATTGTTAGTATACAAAAATGCAACAGATTTCTGTATATTAATTTTGTACCCTACAACTTTACTGAATTCCTTGATGAATTCTCTTGATTTTCTTGTGGTATCTTTAGGATTTTCTATATATGGTATCATATCACATGCAAACAGTGATAGTTTTAGTTTTTCATTTCTAATTTGGATTTCTTGTATCTCTTTTTCTTGTCTGATTGCTCTTGCTAGGACTTCCAGTACTGTGTGGAATAAAAGTGATGTTAGTGGGCATCTTTGTCTTGTTATTTATCTTAGAGGAAATGCTTTCAGCGGGTGTGACATATATACCATGTTGGGTATGTTCCCATTATACTCACTTTGTTGAGAGTTTTTTTTAATCTTAAATGGATGTTGAATTTTCTTAAAAACTTTTATTTGCACTTATTGATATGATCACATGACCATTTGTCTTTAATTTGTTAATATGGTGCACCGCATTGTTTGACTTGTGAATACTGAAACATTTTTGCATCCTTTGGATAAATTACACTTGTTTATAATGTATAATTCTTTTAAGGTATTGTTGAATTCTATTTGTCAATGTTTTGTTAAGGTTTTTGCATCTTTGTTCATCAGTGTTATTGCCCTGTGATTTTCTTTTTTTGTGGTATGTTGGTCAGGTTTTGGTTATCAGGGTGATGCTGGCTTGGTAGAATGAGTTCAGAAGTGTTTCTTCCTATGTAATTTCTTGAAATAGTTTTAGAAATAAAGGTGTCAACTATTTTTTTAATATTTTGTAGAATTCATCTTTGAAGCTGCCTGGTTCCTAGACTTTTGTTTATTGTGAGTTTTTTAAATTACCAATTTAACTTCAATACTGGTAATTGGTCTGTTCATATTTTCTATTTCTTCCAGATTCAGTTTTTGGAGATTGTACATATATAGAAATTTTTTCCATTTCTTCTAGGTTGTTCATTTTATTGGCATAATTGTTTGCAGTAATCTCTTATGATTTTTTGTATTTCATTTCTAACTTCTTTTTCATTTATAATTTTATTTACTTAGGCCTGCTTTCTTTTTTTGTCATGAATCTAGGTAAAGGTTTATTAATTTTGCTTATCTTTTCCAAGAATCAGCTCATATTTTCATTGATCTTTCCCACTGCTTCTAGAACCCCCAAAGTAACTGAGTTTTAAAAATTTCTATGTGTTCTAAATTTGGAGGCTTTTCTCTGTCTACTAGATAATCTTGCTCTTTTCTAAATGAAGATGTCTTTATTTTTTTTAATATTGCCTTTCTTATTTTTAACACAAGATCTTAAAATGAGTTAACCTTGACTTTAGTCATATATTCATTACATATATCCTTCCAAAGCAATGCTCATCAGCTTATTTTTTAATTAATATAAAATGCAGGAAAAAAAGTTGATGGATGAAACTGAAATATGCAAGTACATGTGCATGAAAGAATATATCAAAAATTGTCTTTTGGATTTACATTGCTTTAATCCTCAGTATTTCAATATCAAAGTGTTTATCTAAATTAGTGATTCTCACATCTTATATTCAAATTTCTCAAACTATGCAGTAAAGTGAACATATCAGAATCATGAAAATGTAGTTGGAAGTGGGCTACTCCAAGTGGGCAATATAGCCAATTTAATTACTTCATACCATATTAATATCTGTTGCAATCTAAATTTACATATATTTCTCTATTTTTTTTTAAATAATTGGTTCCCTGTAACGCCGTCATTTTCTTCGTACTGTTTCTGATTTCTAATACTCCAGAACATAAAATTCAGTGAAAATACTTGCTTCAAACTTTCTAACAATACATATAAAAGAGTAAAACATTGACTGACTTATCTGAACTGACCTCTTGGGCTTGTGATTTTAGAAAATCTAGAAGAACTTCGAGAACTGCAATCTACCATTAGAGAGGGAGAAGAAGAGAGAGACAGACAGAGAAAGAAAACTGTGATAGACTAGATTCTGACCAAAATATGAAAGTCAAAATGTCAATGATAAATAGTTTAAAATTTGACTAATATAGAGACACAGTAAACTTGCATTTTTTAAGAAAATGCTTTGTTGTAAAACAATGGTCTATTGTTTAATAATTATCATGACCATGTGGGAATGAAGGTCAGACAAGATTCTGACTGCCTGGATATCATGTTTCATTTGATGTTTGTCTGCCAAAGCTTTTTCTAATCTCAAAGGACCACTGAAACCTACATAGGAGGCATTTGTTAGAGTGACCACACTGCACTGAAATAGGAGAACCAAATTCCTAAAATTTCAATGGTCAATAATGTGTTCCTTCAATCAGTAATTTCAAGCTGCAATACCTTATTTATAAAAATGGTAAAGAAGAGATACACGAAATGTAATAGATAGTAAATGTATAAATGTATTTTTGCTATTTGGGTAAAATGGATGATAATTTCTAAACCTTTTGACATTTTTCTTTGATAACAGACTGTTTTCTTAGGCCCTTTGACTCCTGCTGCTTCACCTTCCTTTTACACATTCACACACACACATACACGCACATACACTACTGCACTCCTTTCCTATAATCATTTGTATTAAAGGGAAAGAAAACATTTTATCCCCACTAGAAAAAGTATATGTTCTTTTAATTATTTGTAATTTCCATTAAAGTATTAACTCAGTGAGAAGTTCAGTCTCCTGATATTGCACATATCAGAGAAAACACAGGGGAAGAAATATGAAAGAGTTACTGAAATTTTCACTTGTTCTGAAGCTGTGAAATGAATCAGATGTTTTTCTTCAAGAACATTTTATATTATAAATATATGTTTGGTAAGGCATTGATACTGACAGTGATTTTAAACAATGGATTTAGATTCAGCTGAAAGGACCAACCAAGATCACTGCCTCCCACACTGAGCATTTTGTTCTTTGCTTGAATCTGCAAAGACTAATAAATATCTCCTGTTATTTACAACTTTCCTAAAATCTTTGCCAAATATTCCCCTCCCCAAAACAAAAAGCCTTTACTCATAGCTTTGTAGGATAGTGTTCTAACTATTAACTTTGTCTCCATAAATCCCCACTGTAATTTTCAACTTCCAAATTATATAAAATAATTCTGGATAAAAAGCAACTACAGATTTAAACATTTTAAGTCATTCAGATGAAGTCATGGAATGGGTTCACAATTCTTATCAGAGCAGTATAAATTTATATTAAATAAATAAAAGGGACAATTATTTTAGGCATGGGACCAATCTTTTTAAAATTACTATTTTCTCAGCAAAGACTATCCCTCACACAGAACTTTGCATGGTAGTAAAATGTAATAAATTCTGCCTAAATATTAATTAAATTATGGAACATGAGACATTTGGAATTTAACTACTTAAATATTGGAGTTTATATTTCCATAATATATGGTGAATCAAATAGCAAGAAATCAGTTGAAATTATTTCCATAAAAACTTGCCAGACACTCTCAACATATATATTAAAGATTTTGCCCTGATAGTCTAATAATCAGAAGAACTTTTTGTTAATCAAATGCCTGTGTTTATGTAAGAAACAATATCTATAATTTAGATCACTCATGACTTTTGCAATATCTTTTGTAAGTTTTGACTGAAGAGAACTGTAGCATGATGCATAGTTTCTCACATTTTTGGCTACAAAACAATCTATTAAAATATATCAAATAAAATTTATTGATCACATTACAAAGTATAGGGAGTGGCTTCAATTATAAAATAGAATTTGGATGGTATGTAATGAAAGATATTATAATATAAATTTTACATAAGAAAAAATTGCTTTCATTAATATAAATGAGATATTCGTATCTGACACATTCTGAAGGATACATAATTTTCAGGTTTATTTCTAATTTTCCCAGTATCTGTTGGCAAAAATTTTTGTTTCATGATTGGGGAATGCTTTGGTATATCTCATACTGATTTCACTCTTGGGGGCTAATTTAACAAAAGTGGTAGAGGCATAATGAATATTTCTTTGGACTTTGTGTTACAACTTTTATTTATTTTTTAATCCATGATTATTTTAATAGTAAGGGAATTCATTTGCTCTTCAATTTAATGTTCACATATTGAAGTTATAGTTAAGGTCTTTTCTGATTTCTAAAATAAAGAATATTCAAAATTACACTTTTCTTTTTGCAGTTATAGTGAATCCTAAGGAATATATCAACTTAATACACAGATTTAAAAAGTTGACTAACTAACTGATATAAAATAATTTTGAGTCATCTAACTGCTTCTACTGTCTATATGGCTGTAAACATCTCCTAGTTTGATCAGTATTTCTATGGCAAGAGAGGCAAAATCAGAGTGGTTAAATTGGGAAAGATAGATAATAACAAGTGTTGGCAAAGACATAGATAAAATTAAACATTTATGTGCCATTAATAATATTATGTTTCTGCATCTATTTTAAATTCTTTTAGTATGTCAAAAAAATGGAAATGTACATATTTTATCCAACATTCTGTATATAGGCTTTCCAAATTTAAGCCTATATAAGCTTCACAAAGGATGTATATATAAAAAGAAAGAGAGAAAGTGAAGTCGCTCAGTCGTGTCCAACTCTGAGACCTCATGGACTGTAGCCTACCAGGCTCCTCCCTCCATGGGATTCTCCAGGCAAGAGTACTGGACTGGGTTGCCATTTCCTTCTCCAGGGGATCTTCCTGACCCAGGGATTGAACATTCCTGGTTTCCAGCATTCTGGGCAGACACTTTAACCTCTGAGCCACCAGGGAAGCCCAAGATATATATGTATATAATATAGCACCTCTTTAATATTCCAAAGTTGGAAAATTAAGCTGTTGACATAAAATGAACAAATAATTTGTATTATATTCCTGCAATGAAACATTATGCAGCAGGGACCCTAATACTGGGAAGGAGTGAAGGCAGAGGAGAAGAGGGTGACAGAGGATGAGATGGTTGGATGGCATCACCAATTCAATGCACATGAACATGGGCAAACTCCAGGAAATGGTGAGGTACAGGGAAGCCCGGAATGCTGCAGTCCATAGGGTTGCAGAGAGTTGGACATGACTTGGCCACTAAACAACAATTATAACTACACATACATACAACAACCCAGATGAATCACACAAATAAAATATCGAGTGAAAGAATCTAGACCATACTGTATGATTCAAACTGTATAAAATTCAAAATCAGACAAAGTTAATCTATGCAGTCAGAAGTCAGGGTAATGATTATCAGTAAGTTGGTAAATAATAACTGGAAAGGAACATAACGGACCTTGAGGAGTGATTTTGTTTCTTGACTGGATTCTGATTCCCCAGATGTGCTCAATATATGACAATTTATCAAACTGTGTATTTATCTTTAGTGTATATATAATACATTTTCAAAAGCTTTATGTAAAAATAGAAATTTAAATGGCCTCATTGTAATTAAGCATATACATACAGTCTAAAAGAATATAAACATATCTATTAAAAACTGCTTTACAAATATATGTATTTAAACAAAACATATAAATACATATATTTATATTTTATATCATTTAATATAATATATGTACTTATATTTATGCCCTATAGCCTAACAAACAGATTACTCAATAATTGTTTCTACAGAAGACAACATTCTGTAATTTGGATCAATAATGAATATCATGATTTCTTCTACCAGTAACAGAAGTTTCCCATTATAATCAATTGACATACACATCTAATTGTATTGTTATAATGATGATTATATAGGGATGTTATTTTCTTCCAAAATTTTGCCTGAGTAAAAGAAACATGAAATACATCGTTTCTCAAACTGAATAACATACTTCTGCAGAGTAAATGTCAATTAAAAATTGCCTTTATGTAACTAGTGGCAGAATTGACTTTAAAAGATTTGAGTGATTAACATAAGTTATTAGAAAGAAGTTTGAGAATATTTTACACTTTGGACAACTGACTGTACTTCTCCAAAGAGGAACAGGAATAGATACATTAAAAATACCTGTGCAAACAAAGGAAACTATAATCAAGGTGAAAAGATAGCCTTCAGAATAGGAGAAAATAATAGCAAACGAAGCAACTGACAATGAATTAATCTCAAAAATATACAAGCAGCTCCTGCAGCTCAATTCCAGAAAAATAAATGACCCAATCAAAAAATGGGTAAACAGACATTTCTCCAAAGAAGACATACAGATGGCTGACAAACACATGAAAAGATGCTCAACATCACTATCAGAGAAATGCAAATCAAAACCACAATGAGGTATCATTTCACACCAGTCAGAATGGCTGCTATCCAAAAGTCTACAAACAATAAATGCTGGAGAGGGTGTGGAGAAAAGGGAACCCTCTTACACTGTTGGTGGGAATGCAAACTAGTACAGCCACTATGTAGAACAGTTTTTCCTTAAAATGCTGGAAATAGAACTGCCAAATGACCCAGCAATCCCACTGCTGGCCATACACACTGAGGAAACTAGAACTGAAAGAGACACGTGTACCCCAATGTTCATCGCAGCACTGTTTACAATAGCCAAGACATGGAAGCAATCTAGATGTCCACAGGTAGACAAATGGATAAGAAAGCTGTGGTACATATACACAATGGACTATTACTCAGATATTAAAAAGAGTGCATTTGAATCAGTTCTAATGAGGTGGATGAAACTGGAGCCTATTATACACAGCGAAGTAAGTCAGAAAGAAAAACACCAATATAGTGTATTAACACATATATATGGAATTTAGACCCACTCCAGTGTTCTTGCCTGGAGAATCCAAGGGACGGGAGAGCCTGGTGGGCTGCTGTCTATGGGGTCGCACAGAGTCAGACACGACTGAAGCAACTTAGCAGCAGCAGCAGCTGCAGCAGCATGGAATTTAGAAAGATGGTAACGATGACCCTATATGCAAAACAGCAAAAGAGACACAGGTGCAAAGAACAGTCTTTTGGACTTGGTGGGAGAAGGCGAGGATGGGATGATTTGAAAGAATAGCATTGAAACATGTATATTATCATATGTGAAATAGATTGCCAGTCCAGGTTCGATGCTTGAGACAGGGTGCTCAGGGCTGGTGCACTGGGATGACCCTGAGGGATAGGATAGGGAGGGATGTGGGAGCGGGGTTCAAGATGGGGAACACGTACACCCATGGCTGATTCATGTCAATGTATGGCAAAAACCACTAAAATTGTAAAGTAATTAGCCTCCAATTAAAATAAATTAATTAATTTTAAAAATACCTGTGCAAAACAAAACAAAAACACTAGGAAACTTTTGGTAGCACAAAACAAAAACAACAACATCAAAATAAAAAACCACCACCTTTGGCATACAGAAATTAGAAACTTGGGATTTAGTTCTGTTCTACATAGAAGTTAAGCAGCTTTGCATGTCATAACTAGCTATTTATTCATTAATTCAACCCATTATTGATCATATGTCCATTATATGCTAGGCTTTTTTCAGCCTGAGAATTTAAAATAAATGGAATTGTTATTCATCTCCTTTTTCACAGACTCAAGAGATAGAAATGAATAATTAAACACAGTGGATTACAGGGACGGGTCTACAGAAACATACACAAGGACAGACGTGAGAGCACAACAACAGGGTGAAAGTCAAAGCCAAGTTGTGACTCTACTCCTAGATCAGTGTCTCTCAGAACTTCTGAGGCATGCTACGCGTGTAAGGAACAGGTCACTGCAAATATTCTTAAGAAAGAGTTGGATCCTGTCCATACTATACCCAATGACTGTTCATGCTGTTTCCAGCTATTCCTGGTTTATAAATTTGGTGAGATTACAGTTTATACTTTAAAAAGACTGAATAGTTAGACTATTCTCATGAAGTTCACAAATGAACCAAACACATGCTTCCCCAAATTAATTTTGGAATTATATTCTAAAAACAACTATTTAGCAGTTTCAAGTGAGGATTTTTAATAGATTTCAACTAAAACCAAATCTCTGTGTGTGTGTACCTATGTGTATGAGGGTGTGTACCGATGCGTATGAGGGTATCTTTACTTCTGTAGTTACACTGTATCTTCTCAACAAATTTGATTAGCTAACAGAGTCTTTTTCAGATATCTGTCTCCAAATTCCAAACCCTGATAAAATATGTATCTGATTTCTAAGATATACATCAGAGATCAATCCGACTTCTTTATAAATTACAATTCATCATCAGTCTTTTCTGTTTTCATTCCATCAGTATTCAGTTGTCCTGTATCTGAATAGTGTCTGTCAGCAAATGAACGGATAGTATATTAGTAGAACAAAAAGCTACAATACAGTGACTGTGCCCTTGAAACAAGATTTCAAGAGTCTCTTTTTCCAGTTCTTTATTTTTTGCCCTCTTCTCTAATCTCTTTGGTTCCTGTTCCTTTCTTACAATATTGAGACATACACAGAATATCATTTCAAGAATGGAGAATTCAGTCATGTACCATGTTTGCACATAGCTTTAATGTGATTGTCTATGATTCCGTAGGCAAACATAATAACACTGAATTGCACACAAAGTCGGTAGTCATATCATCTGTGGCTACAGATGGAAAACAGCCTGCACAAACAGTAGGTATTGCTAACCAGGTGGATTTCCAGTTTCAATATGTTTGAACAAATCTTTGGGTAACAAACACAAAGACATTAGCTACTGGGCAATGTTGAAGAGGTGTTAGGAGAAAGCACTCTCAAGCCCAACCTTAAACATTTTCTATAAAATCTAAGAATTATTTGAAGAATCTCAGTCTATCTGAGCCACCTGTCTCGGAGGTTATCTCCTCAATTACCTCAGAAACAGTTTCCAGGCTGTCAATTGCTCCTTCTCGTCTCACTGCTGTGAGATGACCAGTAATTCAACAACAACAACAACAAAAATACAGTCTAAATTAGCTGAATGCTCTCAACCTCTTCAGAATTTAAAGTCAGAAAACAAGACTATTTAATGCCTGTTCTTATATCTTATTTGCCTTTATTTTCTTTATTAAAAAAAAAAAAAAAATTCTGGTTCTTGCTTATTCAAGTCCCCAAGCAGCAGTTTGAAAAAGGAGAGATCTTCCTGTGATTGTTCTTTTCCTTTCCTCACCATTTATACCTAAGTGACCACAATGACCCCCGATGCTCTTTGATAATGAAACGACCCAAGTGTGGCCTGATACTTACCGGGGCTGCTTCACACACAGCGCCTGACCCCAGTTTTGAGGGATTCCTGTCCTCCCCAGGGCCCCTGACACACACCATTCAATAGAACACCCAGTTTCAACTTTCACCTTCAGGACCACTTCCCTCCTTAATGACTCATTCAAGCAGGAAAGGGAAATCTGTGCTGGGGTGTGGAGTTTTCTCTTCAGATTAAAATGCTTCTGGCTGCTGGCAAAATTAGAAAAACAGCTTCAAGGATAAATTAATTTTATTTCATTTAATGCTACCAGTAAGAGACCATTTTTAACATCTACCTCCAATAAGCATGCCCCTTTACGACTCAGAAGTCACCCCCACTTCTTATATAATACATATAGCATTTTTACCTTTGAAAATGATTTCTGATGATGACACGGATATCAAAATTAGGAAAACAGCCAGAAAGCATTTCCTTTCTTTTATGTTTTGTGCCTGTTGCCCTCCCCGTGTCTTTTCATTTATCCTGACAGAGGTTTGTCTCTTTGCCTTTAAAAGTTAAATCCACCTTCATTGCACAATGTAGAAAGAAGTGAAATTAAACTGCAGTGTGTTCCAGAGGAGAAAATCTACTTTATTCATCTCTCAGCCCTACTTTAACTTACACTGACCTAATTACAGCCCACACCAGGAGAGGCAGAAGACCTGAAGGAACGCTTCTGCCACCTAGTGGTCAGAGCCCAGTACTGTGCACTGAGACCTCCACACGTTTGGGTTTATTTTTGAAGTGTCTGGCACACAAGTGCAAATGACCTTCTCTAGTCTCTGCATGAATACTGAGGATATGCATCACACACTGCTCTGTTCCTTTGGAGATTCAAAATGTAATGGTCTTCTAAGGAACTCTATTTAGAGAAGGTTAAATTAATGGCTCTTAAGATGAACTATAGCTTGAAAAGTGTATTATTAAGACTGTATAACCTGTCATGAAAGTTAAATTGAAAATGATAATGCAAATATTAATAGTCATTAAAGACATCTTTTAAATATCATGCACCGACTTTAATATTTAGGGATGTTGGCACCCTTCCCACTAAATCAGTTACCCTTTCTCATAGCAGCTCCATGATTTAGCTAGCTGAATGATTTTCTCAGGACAGCTACTGGTGTGTTTATTTGTTTGCTTCGGGGAGGAGTAGTGGACATTTCAGAATGTTCCATTCTCTTTTTACTGGCTTCATTAACGAGTTATTGATCAGTGACTTGAAAGAAAAACTTGGATGAAAAATGTAGCTAGCCTTAAATCACCAATGCTAATTAAAACAGGGGAAAACAAGGGAATGGAAGGTGCTGAGAATGCCTTAAAAGGGAAGGCAATCTCCTCATCCACCAAAGCACCAAGGCAGCAACCATGAAGTCAGCCTGGCATTCCTGCCTGGATCACAGAGCAAGGAAACGTCCTGGTGCACAAGTTCTTGTGGATATAAAAATGAAGGAAGCTGCTGTATACAGAATGTGTCATCAATTTGAGAATCATTAGGATAAATAATGGCCAGGGTCACATTTACAGTCCTTTCAACAAAGCATTCAAAGGGGGTGTGATAATTTGCAGTGTTAGAGTGGATTAAGATGCTCTACAACACCCTGGCTCCAGATTGCTTATCATAATAAATCTAGAGAGAAAATTAGTAAAGAATTTTCATCATTATTTATAAGGACTGTTAAGTACCTACTGTTTTGAGATCTTGTTTAGAGTCATGGTGATATAAGAGTCTATTTATATGATTTATGGCTTAACCAGACCTATTTTATTTTATGAAAACTTGTAGTGTGTTAAAATTGATATGATCACTTATTTATCAAATGTTTATTGGAGAGTGAACTATCGGCCAGCCCCTGAAACAGATACAAGGTTTACATATTACAAGCAAAATCCAACATGATCAGGCTCTCATGAAGGTTAATTTTATTGTTATCCTCTACTCTCTGTACACAGCACACTAAAATTAGAAGTGATGTATTGCAAAGTATATAAAAATCCACCCACTTTTTAATTCCTCTGCCCTTGTTTAAGTCAACCTTCTTTATTTTTCGCTTTGATTATGTTAATGGCTACCAAACAGGTCACCATATCCAATCTCTGTGTTCTCCCCAAATTAATGTTTAAATCCTTACCCCACCATGTGATGGGACTGGGAGGTAGGAATTTGGGAGGTGATGAGATCATGATGGTGCAGCTCTCATGGATACAATTAAGCAGCTATGAAAGAGACCATTGATAACTCTATCACCCTCTTTCTGACAAATGAGGACACAACACATTGTCAATAGTTTACAACCTAGATGATGGCCCTCACCAGAACCCGACCATGATGACACCATAATTTCAGACTTCCAGCATGTAGAACTGAGAGAAATAAATTCCTATGATTTATAAACAATCTAACATATGGTATTTTTTTATTGCAGTATTTATTGCAATATTTTTATTGCAGCCTGAAGAGACTACGAGAAATAGTTTCTTTATAATTTGAATTAAGGGAGTGGACTTGTACATATCTGGAGAGGGGCATTCCAGACATCAGGAACTGTGAGCACAGTTGGACACTGGACCTTGGTTGGTGTGGTCCATATGCGTTAAGAGGTCAATAAGGCTACAAGAGAATGAAAGAAAGAATGAAACATGTTCCCTATCATGTAAGTTCTTGCCAGCTTTTATAGAAAACACTGGCTTGTACTTTTCAGACAATAGTGCCTTTGGAAGATTTTGAACAGAGGGGTGACATTATCCTAATAAAACAAGATCCCTGAGGCTATTACATTGAGAGTAGATTTTTTGTGGACAAATATTTGGAAGCTACTGGGGAAGTTCAGGTAGAGTATAATAATGGCTTGGATGGCAGTCTTAGCATAAGTAGTTGGATTCTAGATATATATAATGATCCATCAGTATCTTCTGAAGAAAGGTATTTGGGATAAAAGAAGAAGACAGAAGTAAAGGAGTGACCCCAAGATTTCTGATATCTAAAACTGGAAAAACAGGGTTGTCATTAACACTAAAGGGGAAGAGAGAGGGAAAACCAAGGTTGGGGAAAAGATTAAGACATATTAAGTTTGAGATATTTATTTGAAATGCAAATAGAGATGAGTAGGCAGTTGTATTTTTGTCTGTAATTTAGGGTGAGAGATCTGAAAATATATTTGGAATTTTCAGAATACAAATGGTGTTTCAAGTCCTGAGACTATATGAGTTCACCAAGAGAGAACACAAATAGCAAAGAATAGAGTTTTAAAGACATTCTCAATTCTGGAGTATTCCACTATTAAAAAATCAAGAATAAAAGGGAAAACATAAAAAGGACATTAAAAGTGTAAGTGCTAAATACACAAAAAACAAGAGAATTTTGTTCTTGAAGTCCAGTGAGCAGTTCTTATAAGTAAAGGAACAATCAACATATTAGCCCAGCTATATAAATCAAGTAAGATGAACACTGAAAACCAACTATTGAATTTAACAGCATGGAAATCATGAATGACCTTGACAAAAACAGGGCTGGTAGACTGTGAGAAAAATAACATAACTGGATAAGATTTAAGAGAGAACAGGTGGAAGAGACAATGTGAAGAAAATAAATACATAATCAAATGTACTAGTATAGAGCATACAATATTAGTTATGTTCATATCATTCTAAGCATTTGATAAATCAGTCATGATGACTATGTACCTCAAGACAAAACATGATTAATTCTTGAGCCTCTTTAGAATTAAGTAGATAATGAATTAACAGTAACTGAAGTAACATACACAAAAAATCATAAAACTACTTTATTATTATTATTATTACTGTTCTTTATATTCTTTATTTATATTCTTTCAACTGCAAAATTAGATATATTTAGGTTGGTGCAAAGGTAATTGCAGTTTTGCATTGTTGAACTTTGCTGTTTGATATTAGAATACACTCAAATAAATGTGGCTATGTTACACCATTTTAATGTGCATTTCTCATTTTTTGATTTTTGTGTTTACTAATGATTTTCTGGGCTTCTCTGTCCATGGAATTCTCCAGGCAAGAATATTGGAGTTGGTAGCCATTTCCTTTTCCAGGGGACCTTCCCGACTCAAGGACCTAACCCAGATCTTCTGCATTGCAGGCAGACTCTTTACCAACTGTGCTACCACGGAAGCCCTAATGACATATTACTTACTCTTTATTTTATATTTATTGTAGACTAAAGAAATTATGTTATACAAAAAGTAAATTTAAGCAATTTTCTTGAGTTCAAAATGAGTCATAAAGCAGCAGAGACAATTCACAACATCAACAATGCATTTGACCCAGGAAATGTTAAACATACAGGGCAGTGGTGGTTCAAGAAGTTTTACAAAGGAGACTAGTCTTGAAGATGAGGAGCACAGTGACCAGCCATCGGAAGTTGACAACAACCGCGAGGATCATTGAAGCTGATCCTCTTACAATTACACAAGAAGTTGCCCAAGAGCTCAACGTTGAACCGTCGTTCAACATTTGAAGCAAATTAGAAAGGTGAAAAAGCTAGATAAGTGGGTACAACATGAACTGATCCCAAATTTTAAAAAAAAAAATCATTTTAAGTGTCATCTCCCTTTATTCTACACACCAACAATGAATCATTTCTCAATCAGATTGTGACATGTGATGAAAAGTAGATTTTATACGACACTGCAATGACCAGCTCAGTGGCTGGACTGAGAAGAAATTCCAAAGCACTTCCTAAAGCAAAACTTGCACTAAAAAAACGTCATGGTCACTGTTTGGTGGTCTGCTAACCATCTGATCACTACGGATTTCTAAATTCTGGTGAAACCATTACATCTGAAAAGTATGCTCAGCAAATCCATGAGATACACCAAAAAATGCAATTCTTGCAGCCAATACTGGTCAACAGGATGGGCCCAATTCTTGTCCATGACAAGTGCCCCACACATCTCGCATAACCAATGCTTCAAAAGTTAGATGAATTGGGCTATGAAACTGTGCCTCATCTGCCAGATTCACTTGATTTCTCACCAACTGGCTACCCAGTGAGGAAGAACTAAAGAGCCTCTTGATGAAAGTGAAAGAGGATAGTGAAAAGGTTGGCTTAAAGCTCAGTATTCAGAAAACTAAGATCATGGCATCCAGTCCCATCACTTCATGGCAAATAGATGCGGAAACAGTGGCTGACTTTATTTTTCTGGGCTTCAAAATCGCTTCAGATGGTGATTGCAGCCATGAAATTAAAAGACACTTGCTCCTTGGAAGGAAAGTTATGACCAACCTAGACAGCATATTCAAAAGCAGAGACATTACTTTGCCAACAAAGGTCCATCTAGTCAAGGCTATGATTTTTCCAGTGGTCATGTATGGGTGTGAGAGTTGGACTATAAAGAAAGCTGAGCACAGAAGAATTGATGCTATTGAACTGTGGTGTTGGAGAAGACTCTGAGTGTCCCTTGGACTGCAAGGAGATCCAACCAGTCCATCCTAAAGGAAATCGGTCCTGAATATTCATTGGAAGGACTGATGCTGAAGCTAAATTCCAATACTTTGGCCACCTGATGCAAAGAGTTGACTGATTTGAAAAGACCCTGACACTGGGAAAGATTGGGGGCAGAAGGAGGAGACAACAGGGGATGAGATGGTTGGATGGCATCACCGACTCAATGGACATGGGTTTGGGTGGACTCCAGGGAGTTGGTGATGGACAGGGAGGCCTGGAGTGCTGTGTTTCATGGGGTCGCAAAGAGTCAGACATGACTAAGCAACTGAACTGAACTGAACTGACTGAACTGACTACCAGATCGTCACATCTCAACAACTTTTTGCATGGAAAATGTTTCCACAACCAGCAGGGGGCAGAAAATGCTTTATAAAAGCTTGTTGAATACCAAAGCATAGATGTTTTAACTAAAGGAATAGACAAAATTATTTCTCATTGGCACAAATATGTTGATTGTAATGGTTTCTATTTTGATGAGTAAATATGCATTTGAGCCTAGCTATACCTAGGCTTTATGATTTAAAATCCACAATCTAAAACTGCAATTATTTTTCACCAACATAAAGAGTTTAGTTACTACTATTCACAAGTGACCATTTATAAAGAAATCAACAGTAATAACTAAGTGAGATTAGATAGTCAAAGGTATGTTTTTTTTTTTCAGTAATCATGTACAGATATGCTAGTTGGACTATATAAAGGCTGAACACTGAAGAATTGATGCTTTTGAATTGTGGTGATGGAGAAGACTCTTGAAAGTCCTTTGGACCAAAAGCAGATGGAATCACTCAATCTTAAAGGAAATCAACCTTGACTATACGTTGGACTGACATATTTTGAAGCTGAAGCTCTAATACTTGGGCCACCTGATGCAAAGAGCCAACTCATTAGGAAAGACCCTGATGCTGGGAATGAGTGAAGGCTGGAGGAGAAGGGAACGACAGAGGATGAGTTGGTCAGATAACATCACCGACTCAATGGACATGAGTTTGAGCAAACTTTGGGAGATAGCGTAGGACAGAAGAGCCTGGTGTGTTGCAGTTAATGGGATTGTAAGGAGCTGGACACAACTCAGTGAATACACAAAAACAATACCAGTAAATGGATCATATATACAAAAGTGTCTTGTAACCATGATTAAGGTGAGAAAAGTATACAAATTTCTTTAAAAGACTGAGTTCCAAAAATAAGGCAGTTTGGTTCAGTTACTCAGTCATGTCCAACTTTTTGAGACCCCATGGACAGCAGCATGCCAGGCTTCCCTGTCCATTATCAACTCCAGGAGCTTGCTCAAACTCATGTCAATCTGCCAGGGTCCAGCCCCAGCAGGATCCAGGGGTACCCTCAAGATGACAGCCTTGGCAATAAGGAAAGTAAAAAGAGAGAGAGAAATAGGCTTGATCGTCCTTGGTTTACACAGAAAGCCAATAAAGCTCCTATGTTCCAAGGAGTCATCCTGAAGGAAGAACAGAGAAAGAAAAGGAGAGAAAAGGAAAAAAAGAACGAAACGGGGAGACCAAGCTTTGGTGAGCGAGGCCCATAACTTTATTTTCAAAAGGAACTTTTATACCTTGACTTGTACACAGAGGGAAATGAAAGATGCAAAGTCATACAGAGTCAAGCCAAACATTACATCTGTTTTGTTTTTATCAAAACCAGGATTTTTTCCTGCATACCTTTCCCATAAACAATGTTGTGTACATTATCTTCTGGCCTTGGAAGCCTGTGGACATTTTGTGACCCTTTTTTGATAAAGGCTGATGTGGTGTTGGAGAAGACTCTTGAGAGTCCCTTGGACTGCAAGAAGATCCAACTGGTCCATTCTGAAGGAGATCAGCCCTGGGATTTCTTTGGAAGGAATGATGCTAAAGCTGAAACTCCAGTATTTTGGCCACCTCATGCGAAGAGTTGACTCATTGGAGAAGACTCTGATGCTGGGAGGGATTGGGGGCAGGAGGAGAAGGGGACGACAGAGGATGAGATGGCTGGATGGCATCACTGACTCGATGGATGTGAGTCTGAGTGACCTCCAAGAGCTGGTGATGGATAGGGAGGCCTGGCGTGCTGCGATTCATGGGGTCGCAAAGAGTCGGACACGACT
This sequence comes from Tragelaphus eurycerus, assembly GCA_935064755.1. Classification (NCBI taxonomy): domain Eukaryota; kingdom Metazoa; phylum Chordata; class Mammalia; order Artiodactyla; family Bovidae; genus Tragelaphus; species Tragelaphus eurycerus. The sequence goes on from CAKXYN010000039.1 coordinate 592,162, forward strand.
GAGCGACTGATCTGATCTGATCTGATCAGCCAGAACACTTATTTTCCCTTGAAGTGTTTCTTCTTTATTTCTCCCAACCTCAGAAAGTACTAAACAGAGTTACATTCTCACAGAGCAAAGTTGCAGTGGGTCACAAAGAAAGAACCAATTAGCTCAAAGGTCTGATGTGGTTAATTCCAAGGCTGCTACCTGTTTTTCTTAGATTCCAATTATGTTAACCAATGCACTCCCAGGTGCACAATGGATAAGGGATATTGGCACTTGGCAGCAAGCATTGGCCCAATAATGAAGCCCTTTACCAGTACTATCTATTCTAATAATTTTCCATCCCTTAAAGGACTCTATGCTCATTAGACTTTTAGAATGTTTTAGCTTCCCGTGCGTTTCAAGGTTGGGGAGTTGTGAACAATCATGTGTGTTAATTGCAAGAGTATGGATAAACCTGTCAGGCAAGCTAGAATGCCAACAGAGGGGTTTGAATTGAAACACTCCTATCATGCCCATTAACTAAAGCCCTAAGTTGATTTTTTCCAGAGAAAGGTGGTCAGGGATAGCCCTCTGTTAAGAGTTGGTGAAAGGCACAAAATAGTAAGACAGACAGATTTTGGTTTTGGGGTGAATACTCGAGCAGATTCAGGGGGTCCCTCGAGGCCTGATCTGCCTTTGCCTGTCAGGTCTCTTCTGCATGACCTTTGTCATAGGTAGGATCTCCCATGATGGCTCCCGGCATCAATCCAGTAGGTGATGCCATCCAAACATCTTATCCTCTGTCATCCCTTCCTCCTCTTGCCATCGCTTTCTGCCATAAGAGTGGTGTAATCTGAATATCTGAGGTTATTGATATTTTTCCCGGCAATCTTGATCCAAGCTTGTGCCACATCCGGCCCTGCATTTCTTATGATGTACTTTGCATATAAAATGAGCAGGGTGACAATATACAGCCTTGACATATTCCTTTGCCAATTTGGAACCAGTCCATTGTTCAATGTCTGGTTCTAACTGTTGCATCTTGACTTGCATACAGATTTCTCAGAAGGCAGGTAAGATAGTCCAGTATTTCCCATCTCTTTCAAAATTTTCCAGTTTGTTCTGATCCACACTGTCAAAGTCTTTGGCATAGTCAATAAAGCATAAGTAGATGTTTTTCTGGAATTCCCTTGCTTTTTCTAGGATCCAGTGGATGTTGGAAATTTGATCTCTGGTTCCTCTGACTTTTCTAAATCCAGCTTGAACAACTGGAAGTTCTCGATTCACATACTGTCAAAGCCTGGCTTGAAGAATTTTGAGCATTACTTTGCTAGTGTGTGAGATGAGTGCAATGGTGTGGTAGTTTGAGCATTCTTTAGCATTGCCTTTCTTGGGATTGGAATGAAAACTGACATTTTCCAGTCCCATGGCCCCTGCTGAGTTTTCCAAATTTGCTGGCATATTGACTGCAGCATTTTCATAGCATCATCTTTTAGAATTTGAAATAGCTCAACTGGAATTCCATCACCTGCACCGGCTTTGTTCGTAGTGATGCTTCCTAAGGCCCAGTTGACTTTGCATTCCAGGATGTCTGGCTCTAGGTGAGTGATCTCAGTATTGTGGTTATCTGGGTCATGAAGATGTTTTTCATATAGTTCTTCTGTGTATTCTTGCCACCTCTTCTTAATATCTTCTGCTTCTGTTAGGTCCATAATATTTCTGTCCTTTATTGAGCCCATCTTTGTATGAAGTGTTCCCTTGGTATCTGTAATTTTCTTGAAGACATCTCTAGTCTTTCCCATTCTATTGTTTTCCTCTATTTCTTTGCACTGATCACTGAGGAAGGCTTTCTTGTCTCTCTTTGCTATTCTTTGGAACTCCGCATTCAAACCAGTGTCTCTTTCCTTTTCTCCTTTGCTTTTCACTTCTCTTCTTTTATCAGCTACTTGTAAGGCCTCCTCAGACAACCATTTTGCCTGTTTGCATTTCTTTTTCTCAGGGATGGTCTTGATCACTGCCTCCTATACAATGCCACAAACCTCTGCCCATTGTTCTTCAGGCAATAAGTCTATCAGATCTATTCCCTTGAATCTATTTGTCACTTCCACTGTATAATCATAAGGGATCTGATTTAGGTCATATCTGAATGGTCTAGAGGTTTTCCATACTTTCTTCAACCTAAGTCTGAATTTTGTAATAAGAAGTTCATGATCTGAGCCACAATCAGCTCCCAGTCTTTATTTGCAGACTGTACCAAGCTTCTCCCTCTTTGGCTGCAAAGAATGTAATCAATCTGATTTCGGTATTGACCATCTGGTGATGTCCACGTGTAGAGTCTTCTCTTGTGTTGTTGGAAGAACATGTTTGCTATGACCATGAGACTCTATGAGCCTTTGTCCTGTTTCATTCTGTATTCCAAGGTCAAATTTGCCTGTTATTCCAGGTATTTCTTGACTTCCTACTTTTGCATTCCAGTGCCCTATGATGAAAAGGACATCTTTTTTGGGTGTTAGTTCTAGAAGGTGTTATACAAAATAAGACAAATAATTTAATTTTAATTCATTTGATAAATTAATAGTTAATAAAATTTACTGTTAATGAACATTAAGCAAAACAAAGAAATCTAGACCCTTATTATCATTTACCTTGAGATGATTAAAAAGTATCATAAGGAATTTTCTTGTCTTCAGTACCTACACTTAAGAGAACATGATCTCAAACTAAGAAGAGGTAAATAATAAGTAGGAAAAATGAATTTTTAGACAAAATGCAATTTTAGAAGCAATTCATAAAATATAAATAATAAAATACAAATCATGTATTAAATTCTTCTGCATCTAAAATACTGATACCCAAAAAGCCCAATTAACCAGAACTATCTTGAGAAAGATAAACAGAGCTAAAGGAGTTAGGCTCTCTGACTTCAAGTCATACTACAAAGCTACAGAAATAAAACAGTATGGTACTACCACTAAAACAAATACGGATCAATGGAATAGGATATAAATCTCAGAAATAACCCCACACACCTATGATAATCTAAAACAAAAGAGGCAAGAATATACAATGGAGAAAGGTTTCTTAAATTAGGCTGCTGCTGCTGCTGCTGCTAAGTCGCTTCAGTCGTGTCCAACTCTGTGCGACCCCAGAGACGGCAGCTCACCAGGCTCCGCCGTCCCGGGGATTCTCCAGGCAAGAGTACTGGAGTGGGTTGCCAGTTCCTTCTCCAACGCGTGAAAGTGAAGTTATGCAGTTGTGTTCAACTCTTCACGACCCCATGGACTGCAGCCTACCAGGTTCCTCCATCCATGGGATTTTCCAGGCAAGAGTACCGGAGTGGGGTGCCATCGCCTTCTCCTCTTAAATTAGGCAGCAACATGTAAAAGAATGAAAGTTGAATATTCCCTAACACCATATACAAAAACAAACTCAAAATGGATCAAAGATCAAAATGTAAGGCCAGACACTATAAAACTCTAAAGGAAAACATAGACAGAACAACCTTGGGCGTAAATCGCAGTTATATATTTTTTGATCCACTTCCTAGAGTAATGAAAATAAAAACAAAAATAAATGGGAACTTATTAAACTTAAAAGCTCTTGAACAGCAAAGGAAACAATAAGAAAACTAAAAGGCATCCCAAAGAATGGGAGAAAATATTTGCAAGTGAAACAACTAACAATACATCAGTCTCTAAAATATGCCAGCAGCTCAGGCAACTCTATGTCAAAAAAACAAACAATCCAATCAAAAAATGGGTCGAAGATCTAAGTAGACATTTTTCCAAAAGAGACATACAAATGACCAATAGATCCATGAAAAGATGCTCAACATCACTAATTACCAAAGAAGTGTAAATCAAAACTACAGTGAAGTATCACTTCACACTGGTCAGAATGGTCATCATTACAACATACAAAAATAGTGAACGCTAGAGAGGGTTTGGAAAAACCCTCTACAATGTTGCTGGGAATGTAAATTGGCACAAACACTATGGAGATAGTATGGAGGTTCCCTAAGAAACTTAAAGTAAAACCACCATATGATCCTGCAATTCCACTCCTGGGAATATACCCAGAGAAAACCATAATTCAAAATACTACAAAGATACATGCACCCCAGTGTTCACTACAGCACTATTTACAATAGCAAAGATATGAAAGCAACCTAAATGCCCACTGACAGAAGATAAAGAAGAGAAGGTACATATATACAATGGAATATTACTCATCTATAAAAAGAACAAATAATGCCATTTACAGAAACACGGATGGACCTAAAGAGATTATCATACTAAGTGAAGGAAGTCAGAGAGAGAAAGGCAAATATCATATGATACCACACATACATGGAATCTAATCTTAAAAAATGATACAAATGAACTATTTTCAAAACAAATAGCCTTACATATATCAAAAACAAACTCATAGTTTTCAAAGGGGAAACACAGGGGTGAGGAAGAGGGGATAAGTGTGGAGGTTGGGATAAACATACACATATCTTATGTCTTGCATAAATAAGACAGATAACCAACAAGGACATACTGTGTAGAACCAGGACCTCTACTCCATATTCTGTGATAACCTATAAGAATAAAGAATCTAAAAAGAATGAATATATGTATATGTGTGTGTATATATAAAACTGAATCACTTTGCTGTACACATGAAACTAACATGTTATAAATCAACTATATATCAATAAAATTAAAATTAAAGGAAAAAAATTGAAGCCCAAAGAGAAAAGAAAAATCATGAATAAATCACAGAGGGCCACCTTAATATAAAGCAGACCTGTGATAGCTGGAAGTGTTCCCCAAAGCAGAGTGTTATAGAAGAGCACTCTATGCAGTTTGAACAAGATTATTCCATGATCTTACTGTGAAATATCATTTAGATTTTGGCAAGATACTTTAAAGGCTCTTATTTTAAGTTAATTCTGTTTGAGAGCTGAATCTGAGTCTAGCAAAGGGAAGTGAAAATTTCACCTGAAGATCTTAATCCTTAAAAGCAAGAAAGCTTTCCACTGAAGAAGGCAGAACATTTGAGGACATGACTTTCCTAGTCTTTGGCCTATAAATATATTAAATCCTCTTTTAAATCCTCCCTTCATTTAGTCTTAAAGTCTGTGAAGCCAGGATTTACTATTTCATCTATACAGAAAAAAAAAAAAAGAAAAGATGTCCACATTAAGGTTTCTTATGAGTTATAAACAGTCTGTTGAAATCAATTTTAAACATTAATACAGAGTATTGGAAAGGTGAAATAAAATATACACAGAGCGAGAGGAGAAAAAAGAAATAAAACAGAACATTTGTTTAGTATTAAAAATTCATTAGTATATTTGAGGGAATAAAATATATTCATAAGCTCTTTTAAATATTTAATGATAAAGATTTTACTACCAAATAAATTCATTAAAGAGAAATCTTAAATTGATGTGTTTTTTTCTTTAATAAACATGCCAGGTTTAATTATCCCAATCTAAATAGTATAGTGAACATTAAGTTAGTGAACATTAAATCCACTGTAATGTTTTATGCTGTATTACCTTCATTGATATCAATTTAATTAAAGTATGCATTGGCAAGGACAAGAAAGATTTGTTTAAAACAAAGATTTTATTAGTCATTGTCACACCTGAAAATTAAGCACCCCCAAATGATCCTTTCTTTAATGTTTCCTACAAAACTATTCTAGGGAAGGAAGTCTGGAAAAACCATAATGAGTACATTTTTATTGCTTTTATCTAATAAACGAAAAAAATTTTGATTGCCACGTCAGAAAAATACTGTTTTTAGATGGACAAAGGATAAAGTTTTAAATGGATATCTAAGAAAATCTGATTTTGATAATGTACTTTTCTTGAACTACTATATTTAAACTCATTTGTCTGTGTTTCATTTGCTTTGAAATATAAACAAAAATATGAATGGTGAGAATAGTGGTCTTTGTAAATGAAGATTTATTGTTATTTATTTTATTCCTTACTTATAGTTGAGACTCTAGACTTAAGTGAACAATAGATATTTATTGAATGTATGTTTGAAAGACTAGATGGTTTGAAAAATGAATGAATGAAATATCACTTCTTATGCTATTTTAAAGTTGAAGACCTTTAGTCTTGGAAATGTTAAGTAAATTACTTAAATAATTATTAATGGAAACACTGAAGATCCTGTTGTGATGCTGAGAACTCTTCACTATGATATTCTTCTCATCAGTGAAAACACTATTTAAGCAAGAGTAGAGGTAGCAGTTTGAGTGACAATTGCTATATAAAGAAACATAGTTATAACTAGTAACCTAACATCTGCTTAAACATTGACTAAAGTGAACTAGGAGATAGATCATGAATGAAGTGATTATGAACTGCATTGATATAGTAAATGAAGATACAAGAAGGGAAAAAAACAGTATTTCAGTTACCTCATCAGTTCAGTTCAGTTCAATCACTCAGTCATGTCCGACTCTTTGTGACCCTATGGATTGCAGCACACCAGGCTTCTCTGTCCATCACCAACTCCCAGAGCCTACTCAAACTCATGTCCATAGAGTTGGTGATGCCATCCAATCATCTCATCCTCTGTTGTCCCCTTCTCCTCCTGCCTTCAATCTTTCCCAGCATCAGGGTCTTTTCCAATGAGTCAGTTCTTCGCATCAGGTGGCCAAAGTGTTGGGGTTTCTGCTTCAGCATCAGTCCTGCCAATGAATATTCAGGACTAATTTGCTTTAGGATTCACTGGTTGGATCTCCTGCAGTCCAAGGGACTCTCAAGTGTCTTCTCCAACACTACATTTCAAAAGCATCAGTTCTTTGGCACTCAGCTTTCTTTATAGTCCAACTCTCACATCCATACATGACTACTGGACAAACCATAGCTTTGACTAGATGGACCTTTTTGGCAAAGTAATAATGTCTCTGCTTTTTAATATGCTGTCTAGGCTGGTCATAGCTTTTCTTTCAAGGAGAAAGCATCTTTTAATCTCACGGCTGCAGTCACCATCTGCAGTGATTTGGGTGCCCAAAAACATAAAGTTTGTCACTGTTTCAGTGTTTTTCCATCTATTTGCCATGAACTGATGGGACCAGATGCTGTGATCTTAGTTTTCTGAATGTTGAGTTTTAAGCCAACTTTTTCACTCTCCTCTTTCACTTTCAACAAGAGATACCTCATAGGAGCTATGAAACCTGGATAAATGAGATAAGAGTGCTGAGAAATCTAAGGAAAATCCCAGTTATTTGTGGGATCTGGTGAATGATATTAACTTTGATTAAGGAGGAAACATGTGACTCCTTGAGGAAAACATGATAATTCAGTTTCAAAATTCTATGTTGTGAAGGGAGTGTAGATAGCAAGATAGGCAAGTCTACCAGGAATTAAGTAAAAAGCCTCAATTTTAATAAAAATTTAAAATTCTAGAAGTGTGGTAATGAAGCATTGATCTTTATCCTCATTGAAGGAACTCAAGTGTATGAATGAATAATATACTACCACTCTCTTCCTGCTCCTCAGTGATGTCAAGATCTTTTTTCCTTTGGGCTTTTTCTATTGTTGTATCTTCTGCCTAGAATGATCTTACATGTATTTCCTTGGCTGATTTTGCTTTACTGTTCAACTAGCTACTGAAATATCATCCCTCAGAATAACCTTTCCTAATCTTAGTACTTGTAATATATAAAATATTGCTTTATGTGCTTTTACATGTATTAACTAATTTAATCCTAATGAAATTCCCATGAGCTAGGTACTATCATAGTCACATTTTTCTTAAAGAAAATGGAGGAAAAGAAAGTATAAGAAATCTGTAAAAACAACTAAAAAGTAGTCAACTTAGTAATCAGAGAAAAACGAGATTTGAACCACGGCAGTTTGTGTCTTAGTACAGGAACTCAACAACCAATCAATGCTGCCTATTTGTTAATCCTTACTGATCATATCTTAGAATGCAAAACGCCCTGAAAACATTATATTTATTTTTGTCCTGGTACATTTTATGCTCTTTCCAGAAAGCCTGTGTCCATAGACAAAATGTCGAAGGCCTGTACTTCAACATAAGTGGGAAATGAAATAAATCTGCATCAGCAAAGCAGAGGTTGCTTTGACTGTAGATTTTTAAGGCTTTAAATATTTGCATCCTTTGTACAATGTGATTTTCCAGTTGCTCCCCCACCCCACCCCACCTCTAATGAAGGAGAATATATTTCCCATGCCCCTTGGTTTTGTATTAGCCCTATGATGTGCTTTGGCCAATGGGATATTGATGAGAGTAACTTGACAGAAAGCCAGAAAAGCATGTATATAACACATCTCTGCTTTCACCCTGAGAAGAACATGGTTTTGGAAGTTTGCTGGTTCAGGAAATAGATCCAGCTGGGATAAGCCTATCCTAAAGCTTATCTGCACAGTCACAAGCTAAAGTAATGATTCTGAGCTTTTGTGGTTGGTAGTAAGAAATGACTGATTCAGAAACTGGTACCAGAAGAGGTGTACTGCCATTATAAAAACCTAAATTTATCTGGCATCGCCTTTGCAACAAGCAGCAGGCCCTGAGGAAACAGAAGAGACTCAGAAAATGTCAAGGGAACTGTTTTAGGAGGATGAGAAATTGGAGACATGTGTTTTGTAGTGATGAAATATTTGGTAAAACTCTCATGTAAGGTTACTTAGAAGATTAAAAATAAACCTAATGAATTTTTGGAACTGAACAAGAAGAACTCCAGGGAAAATAGAATGTTGACAACTTGGGCTTTGCTTTTTTTGCAGCGCAAAATGAAAACTAAAACTAAGAGATAGGCTCAAAAATAAGTTGATAAGCAGAATTTTGGTGGCATATACAATCCAGAACTTGCCAAATTAGAAAATAAAACTTTTTCTCATCTTTAACACCTCCAATCAACAAATTATTCTCATAATAAGATACAAATTGGAAGTAAAGAGTCTTTCTTGTAGTATCATGTTCATGTACATCAATAAAATATATACACACAGCCCTGTCAGATACTAAATCATATTATAAAGCTAGAGTATTTTTACAACTTTATTGAGGTATAATTGATATATAAAAACTTCACATGTTAAATGTATACAATCTGATCAGTTTGGACAGATGTAAATACCCATAATATCATCTCCACAATCAAGGTGATAAGCATTCACCACTTAAATTTCTTCTTGTGCCTTTTACCATTTTTTTGAGGCATACCCACTTCATGAAATTTTGAGTGTTCAATATTATATTGCCAACTATAGGCACTATGTTGTACAGCAGATCTCTAGAATCTATCTTGTATAACTATAACTTTATAGTAAAACACTGAACTCACCTTTCCATTTGCCTCTCTCCCCATCCTCTGAAAACCACTTGTAAGTTTGACTATTTTAGATACCTCTTATAACGGAGATCATACAGTTTGTGCCCACCAGTCACTGACTTATTTTACTCAGCATAATATCTTTCAGGTCCACCCTTGTTATCACCAGTGGTATGGCTTATTTCTTTTTAAGGCTGAATAGTATCCAATTATATGTATATAATACACTCTGTACTCATTTGTCTTTCAATGGATATTTCCATTGTTCCCATATCTTAGCTATTGAGAATCTTAGTAGATATCTTTCTAAGATCTTGATTTCAATTTTCTGTGTATATACAAATAAGTGGGATTAATTCAAGTTAAATGTATGGTATTGGTGCAAAAAATAAGTAGAGTAATGGAATATATCAGGAACAATAATGAAGCATAGGTTTGGAGAGTCCCAAGCAATGTCTGGGTTTTTGAGAACGAGCAGTTAAAAAAGACAGATGCTCCATCCATCAAGGAGATGGGGAAGACTGGAAAATAAAATATGGTCACAATCTTCTGTTATTCTTGTTATTGAGAGAAAATATTCCATTCCTTTGAATTTGGTTTCCGCAACTTGTATGATCAATGGAAAGAAATGATGGTATGAACAATGAATGGAGTGTGGGTGAACTCTCAGCTGACAGCCTGCTTCTCCAGTACTATGAGTGAGCCATCTTGGACACACAGCTCAGTGGAGTCTCCCAAGCAAGCGCCACACCTGTGAGTCCAGTCAACTACAGAAATGTGAGCGATAGTAATTGTAGTTTAAGCTACAATCTGGGGGTCCTTTGTTACAAAGCAATATTTAACTAGAAAGAGGAAGACAATGAAGGCCTGAAAATAAAGTAAATTCAGGCAATAGTAAGTGCTGTAAAGGAGAGAAAACAAATGAGTCTGGAATATGCATTGATTGATTTAATCTTCACAACAGTATCATTTTAGAGTTAGTAAATCTAGAATGAAAAATTCATTTTGAACACACTTGGCTGGAATTAAATTAGTATGAATGTGCAAAGAAATAGAGGAAAACAACAGAATGGGAAAGACTAGGGATCTCTTCAAGAAAATCAGAGATACCAAAGGAACATTTCATGCAAAGATGGGCTCGATAAAAGACAGAAATGGTATGGACCTAACAGAAGCAGAAAATATTAAGAAGAGATGACAAGAATACACAGAAGAACTGTACAGAAAAAACCTTCACAACCCAGATAATAGGGTGTGATCACTGACCTAGAGCCAGACATCCTGGAATGTGAAGTCAAGTGGGCCTTAGAAAGCATCACTACGAACAAAGCTAGTGGAGGTGATGGAATTCCAGTTGAGTTATTCCAAATCCTGAAAGATGATGCTGTGAAAGTGCTGCACTCAATATGCCAGCAATTTGGAAAATTCAGCAGTGGCCACAGGACTGGAAAAGGTCAGTTTTCATTCCAATCCCAAAGAAAGGCAATGCCAAAGAATGCTCAAACTACCACACAATTGCATGCATTTCACTCGCTAGTAAAGTAGTGCTCAAAATTCTCCAAGCCAGGCTTCAGCAATATGTGAACCGTGAACTTCCTGATGCTCAAGCTGGTTTTAGAAAAGGCAGAGGAACCAGAGATCAAATTGCCAACATCCGCTGGATCATCGAAAAAGCAAGAGAGTTCCAGAAAAACATCTATTTCTGCTTTATTGACTATGCCAAAATCTTTGACTGTGTAGATCACAAGAAACTGTGGAAAATTCTGAAAGAGATGGGAATACCAGACCACCTGATCTGCCTCTTGAGAAATTTGTATGCAGGTCAGGAAGCAACAGTTAGAACTGGACATGAAACAACAGACTGGTTCCAAATAGGAAAAGGAGTACGTCAAGGCTGTATATTGTCACCCTGTTTATTTAACTTATATGCAGGGTACATCATGAGAAATGCTGGACTGGAAGAAACACAAGCTGGAATCAAGATTGCTGGGAGAAATATCAATAACCTCAGATATGCAGATGACACCACCCTTATGGCAGAAAGTGAAGAGGAACTGAAAAGCCTCTTGATGAAAGTGAAAGGGGAGAGTGAAAAAGTTGGCTTAAAGCTCAACATTCAGAAAACGAAGATCATGGCATCTGGTCCCATCACTTCATGGCAAATAGATGGGGAAACAGTGTCAGACTTTATTTTTTTGGGCTCCAAAATCACTGCAGATGGTGACTGCAGCCATGAAATTAAAAGACGCTTACTCCTTGGAAGGAAAGTTATGACCAACCTAGATAGCATATTCAAAAGCAGAGACGTTACTTTGCCAACAAAGTTTCGCCTAGTCAAGGCTATGGTTTTTCCTGTGGTCATGTATGGATGTGAGAGCTGGACTGTGAAGAAGGCTGAGCGCCGAAGAATTGATGCTTTTGAACTGTTGTGTTGGAGAAGACTCTTGAGAGTCCCTTGGACTGCAAGGAGATCCAACCAGTCCATTCTGAAGGAGATCAGCCCTGGGATTTCTTTGGAAGGAATGATGCTAAAGCTGAAACACCAGTACTTTGGCCACCTCATGCGAAGAGCTGACTCTTTGGAGAAGACTCTGATGCTGGGAGGGATTGAGGGCAAGAGGAGAAGGGGATGACAGAGGATGAGATGGCTGGATGGCATCACTGACTCGATGGACGTGAGTCTGAGTGACCTCCGGGAGTTGGTGATGGACAGGGAGGCCTGGCGTGCTGCGATTCATGGGGTCGCAAAGAGTCGGACACGACTGAGCGACTGATCTCTCTCTGAATGGCTTATAAATACACAATTTGAGAATAAGTGATTAACTGGAAACCAATGCTGTATATCTTCATGTATCAAAAGAAATATCATATGAAAAAATCAAATGTAAAACATTCTCTATTAAAAAGAAAAAAATAGGCAAAAGTAATACAGAAAATGCTAAAATATCAAATTATTTAACATGTGAGAAACTTCTAAAAATCAAGAAAAGGAGAGTAAATGTCTTAATTTAAAATGTACGATATAAACCATTGAACAAATAAATCTGTAAAAGAAATACAAATGTCAGTGAAAAATATAAAAACATTCAACTTAGTATTGGTAAAATACAATAAAATTATTGATATACTTGAAACTTCTTGCCCTTAAGAAATGAATGTTTTAAAATAAAATTAGAGTATCTATTGGTGTCAAAAAATGAATACCTGCTATCCTATTGCTCACTATGGGATTATCACAAAACTAAACAGTATTCAAATATGTTAACACCTTAAAAAAACATATTAAAGGAAATTATTGGCAATATGTGAACAAATAAATCCATTAAATATTAATCAGTATTAACATAATTCAAAGATATGAATAACATATAATGAAGGATATTTAATAAGTAACAATATTTATATACCAATATCATGATAATATATACCTATTGTGTCAGTATACGGTCGATACAGGATTTTTAAATAATTTTTCAAATGGTTTGAAATATTGCATCATGAAAAATTCAAGTAATAGAGAAATGTAATAGCTGCATTTTGTAATTAGATATAGAGTAAGAGGTAGATAGAGAAAATGAAATCAAGATAGAGATGAATAAAGATGTAATAGAAGTTCTGATAGAATAAAAAATAATGAGATAACCTTCACTAAAATGTAAAGTGAAATCTAACAGGTAGTAAGCTTAGGTGGAATGTTCATAACCAACTTTACTGAGTTATAATTTACATAAAATAAAATATACTCATTGTAAGTGTAGTTGGATAAATTTTGACAGAGACACACCCATGTAATAACCCTTATATTCAAAATATGGAAATATTCCCATTACTCCTTGAAGTCCTCTCTTGATGCTCTATATATATTTTCTGGTATTTTTAATCAACTTGATTGATGGATAACCCACAAACAGTAATATGCAATTATCCACAACATAAGACAACTTTAAGGTCTACTATTTTTATCCATTATAAAGAAATCTATTATTTTTCAATTTGTTGTGAACAAATTTTTTGGAAAGAAACTTTGAAACCTTATTAAATATTGTTACTCATCAAACTTTCACAAACTAGTTTTAGCATCATTGTTCTTTGTTTTGCTTAGATTAATTAATATGAGACCTGCAAAGTTTTGATTTTCTAATTTCATTGTTTATTGTATATTTATAATTATAATTTTTTAGGATAGATTTCTCTATATATTTATATATCCATCTATTATCTGCATTGTTACAAAAATACACACATACAAATGACAGAAAGAGTCCTTGTTACTGTCCAAATTTCCATCTTAATGGAAATTAAATACTAATTTGGGCTTTTAGTTCATCAGTTCATTCAGTTGCTCAGTTGTGTTTGACTCTTTGTGACCCTATGGACAGCAGCATGCCAGGCTTCCCTGTCCATCACCAACTCCTAGAGCCTATTCAAACTCATGTCCATTGAGTTGGTGATGCCATCCAACCATCTCATCCTCTGTCATCCCCTTCTCCTCCTGCCTTCAAACTTTCCCAGCATCAGGGTCTTTTCCAATGAGTCAGTCCTTCGCATCAGATGGCCAAAATATTGGAGTTTCAGCTTCAGCATCAGTCCTTTCAGTGAATATTCAGGACTAATTTCCTTTAGGATTGACTGGTAAAGTTCTGTATTTCACTAAAATTAACCGTGAAATTTATAGTTATATTTTATTAAATCACTTAATGCTTTATCTCTTTCGTAATAAATGATGATGAGTTAATAAAGCAATGGTCCAATGCATAGTGAAAAGCTTAGATATAAAAAGTTAATTCCTATAAGGGTTTAATTCCAGTATGTAAGAGATCAAGTAATGTTTCCTCACTTATAAAGTGAGAGATGATAATAATAATACCTATTTTATAGGATTGTTGTGAAGATTAAGTGAAAGAATTAAAGGAGAAAAAGAAATAAGATATAGAGTACAGTTCTTAACCTATAATGAATCATTTTAAAGTTGTCCTTATTATTAGATAGTATCGCTATACTCTTAATACTAAAATATTCCTTATTAGTTAAAATGGTAAAAAAAAAAAATTGCAACAGAGTAAGCGAATATGAGGTATAGTGAAAATATTTTGAAATTTAAAATCCATCATTTTGTATTTGAGTCCTAGCTGTGTTGCTTAAAAGGGATGTTCTGTGCTTGCTATGTGGCCATACATGAAATTATTTAACTGTTCTGCACTGTTCTGTCCCTTTAACTGTATAATGGAGATGATGATGATGATGACTATAATATGTTTTTGCCTTATGTACTTGAGTAATCTTAAGAATTCACATACTTGAAATTTGTAGTATAAAGTTTTCCAAAATTAGAATGATGTAGCACACACTCATATGCTATATGTAGAAGCGAATGTTAACAACTTGACAGATCTGTTTAAGCTTTTCTTTTTTTTTTTTTTTTTAGCATTGTTATACACATTCATAAACCACCCAGGGCTATGTTATATAGAGGTAAGCAGAACTTTAAGATTAACATATATCTTCCTATCCATTTATTGCATAAATGTATGTCACATTGTATAGTTTTAAAGATACATATGTGACTAATTTTATTTAATGCATCACTTACCAAACAATGTTATCTAGATTCACAGGTACTGATAAACCTAGTTCACTTATTTTAACCTCTATGAATTTTTCATTAGTTTTTATTGGAGTATAGTTGCTTTACAATGTTGTGTTAGTTTCTGCTATACTAACAAAGCAAAGTAAAGCAGCTTTATGCCTACATATATCCCCTCTTTTCAGATTTCCTTTGAATTTAGGTTACCACAGAACATAGAGTAGAGTTCCCTGTGCTATACAGTATGTTCTTATTAGTTATCCATTTTAAATATAGTATCGATCACCAATGTATGGACATGAACTTGGGCAAACTCTGGGATATGGTGGGGTACAGGCAGGCCTGATGTGCTGCAGTCTATAGAGTTGCAAGGAGTTGGACATGACTGGGAGACTGAACAGCAACATCAATAGTATAATTCACCCTACCAATTCACCCTACTGATCTCCTTCACCCTACCAATCCCTTTTACCCTTAGTATCCATACATTTGTTCTCTACATCTATGTCTCTATTTCTGCTTTGCAAATAAGATCATCTATACCATTTTTCTAGATTCCATATATCTGTGTTAATGTATAACATTTGTTTTTCTCTTTCGGACTTACTTCACTCTGTACAACAGTCCTTACGTCCATCCACATCTATGTAGATGGCACACTTTCATTCCTTCTTATGGCTGAGGATATTCCACTCTATTTCTGTTCCACATCTTCTTTATCCACTCCTCTGTTGATGGACATTTAGGTTGCTTCCATGTCTTGGCTATTTTAAATAGTGCTGTAACAAACATGGGGGTATATTTGTCTTTTCAAGTTATGGTTTTCTAGGGGCATATGTCCAGTAGTAGTGCTGCTAGGTCTCTGGTAGTTCTATGTTTAGTTTTTTAAGGAACCTCTATACTATTCTCCACAGTGGCTGTACCAGTTTACATTCCTCCCAATAGTGTAAGATGGTTCCCTTTTCTCCACACCCTTTCCAACGTTTATTGTTTGTAGATTTTGTGATGATTCCCATTCTGACTGGTGTGAGATGATACTTCACTATAGTTTTGCTTTGCATTTATCTGATAATTAGTGATGTTGAGCATCTTTTCAGGTGTCTGTTGGTCATCTGTGTGTCTTCTTTGGAGAAGTATCTATTTAGATCTTCTTGCACCCACTTTTTGATTGGATTGCTTGCTTGTTTGTTCTGACATAGAGCTGCACGAACTGCTTGTATATTTGGGGATTACTCCGTTGTCAGTGTATTTATTTGCAACTATTTTCTCCCATTCTGAGGGTTGTCTTTTCATATTCTTTATGGTTTCCTTTGCTGTGCAAAAGCTCTTAAGTTTAATCAGGTCCCATTTATTTATTTTGTTTTTATTTTCATTATTCTAGGAGACGGATCAAAAAGATCTTGCCAAGATTTATATTAAAGACTATTCTGCCTATGTTTTCCTCTGAGAGTTTTATAGTGTCTGGTCTTATATTTAGGTCTTTAATCCATTTTGAGTTTATTTTTATATATGATGTTAGGGAGTATTCTAATTTCCTTCTTTTACATGTAGCTATCCAGTTGTCCCAGCACCACATACTGAAGAGACTGTCTTTTCTCCATTGTATATTCTGGCCTCTTTTGTCATAGATTAGGTGACTATAGGTGCATGGGTTTATCTCTGGCTTTCTATCTCGTTCTATTGATCTATATTTCTGTTTTTGTACCAGTACTATATTGTCTTATTTACTATAGCTTTGAAGTACCGTCTGAAGTCAGGGAACCTGATTCCTCCAGCTCATTTTTCTTTCTCAAGATTGCTTTGGCTATTTAGGGTGTTTTGTGTTTCCACACAAATTGCAAATATTTTTGTTCTGCTGCTGCTGCTGCTGCTGCTGCTAAGTCACTTCAGTCACGTCCGACTCTGTGCGACCCCATAGACGGCAGCCCACCAGGCTCCTCCGTCCCTGGGATTCTCCAGGCAAGAATACTGGAGTGGGTTGCCATTTCCTTCTCCAATGCATGAAAGTGAAAAGTGAAAGTGAAGTCGCTCAGTCGTGTCTGACTCTTAGTGACCCCATGGACTGCAGCCCACCAGGTTCCATTGGTGACTTGATAGAGATTGCACTGAATCTGTAGACGGCTTTGGGTAGTCTAGTCATTTTCACAATATTGATTCTTCCAATCCAAGGAGATGGTGTATCTCTCCATCTGTTTGTGTAGTCTTTAATTTCCTTCATCAGCATCATATAGTTTATAGTTTTCTGTGTACAGGTCTTTTACCTCTTAAGGTACGTTTATTCCTAGGTATTTTATTATTTTTGTTGCAATGGTAAATGAGATTGTTTCCTTAATTTTTCTTCCTGACTTTTCATTGTTAGTATGTAAGAATGCAAGGAATTCTGTGTATTAATTTTGTATCCTGAAACTTTACTAAGTTCATTGATGAGCTCTAGTAGTTTTCTGATGGCATCTTTAGGATGTCCTCTGTATAGTATCATGTCATCTTCAAACAGTGACAGTTTTGCTTCTTCTTTTCCAATTTGGGCCCCTTTTATTTCATGTAATTGATTTGTGTTTTGACTTAGAGAATTTCCTTCCAATTCCTAAATTCTAATGTGTGTAAATGTGTGACAGAATATGTGATAATTCCATGAAATACAGCACAGCTTTTATGCTTAAATAAAACAAAAGCAAAAATAAGGTTGAGAAACTCTAGGCTTTAAATCATAATTCTTTGTAAAGTTGGGAGAATTTTGCTGGAGGCAGAAAATCATGAAAAGAGTTATAGCCATGTCAGATATGAAGACATGTTGCTTATATGTGGAAAAATTGTCTGAGTCAAATAAAAATTGTGAAACATTTTATGAGAATCCTCAGGGTAGCTTTCATTCCGTTTTTATCATCTCCAGATTATACTGCTACCCTCATTCTCACCCTCTAAAAGTGAAGTAAATCTGTTTTCTGAAGAAAATCTTGAACTCATAAGAATTTGAAAAGTATGTGTTACTATACAGAAGTAAACACTTTACTATATATATTTGCTATAGATAAGATGTGTTTGTTTGTGTTTAGAGGAGCAATTTAGTGACTATGTTTAAAAGACACATTTGGAACAATTGGGAATTTTGATATAGACTACAGCATATGAGGGGCTTCCCCATTGGTCAGCGGTAAAGAATCTGACCACTATGCAGAAGACACAAGAGACTCAGGTTAGATACCTGGGTTGGGAAAATCCCCTGGAGGAAGGCATGGCAACCCACTCCAGTATTCTTTCCTGGACAATCTCCTGGACAGAGGAGCCAGATAGGCTACAGTTCACAGGGTCACACAGAGTTGGACACAACTGAAGTGACTTAGCATGCATGCGTGCATAGCATATTGGATAACAATAAAGTGCCAATGATACATTTCTTGAATAATGTGATCATTATGGTTCAGTAGTAAAATGTATTTTTAGGGGATGTACGAACAAAGCTAGTGGACGTGATGGAATTACAGTTGAGCTATTCCAAATCCTGAAAGATGATGCTGTGAAAGTGCTGCACTCAATATGCCAGCAAATTTGGAAAACTTAGCAGTGGCCTCAGGAGTGGGAAAGGTCAGTTCTCATTCCAATCCCAAAGAAAAGAAATGCCAAAGTATGCTCAAACTACCGAACAATTGCACTCATCTCACACGCTAGTAAAGTAATGCTCAAAATTCTCCAAGACAGGCTTCAGCAGTACGTGAACCATGAACTTCCTGATGTTCAAGCTGGTTTTAGAAAAGGCAGAGGAACCAGAGATCAAATTGCCAACATCCGCTGGATCATCGAAAAAGCAAGAGAGTTCCAGAAAAACATCTATTTCTGCTTTATTGACTGTGCCAAAGCCTTTGACTGTGTAGATCACAATAAACTGTGGAAAATTCTGAGAGAGATGGGAACACCAGACCACCTGATCTGCCTCTTGAGAAATCTGTATGCAGGTCAGGAAGCAACAGTTAGAACTGGATATGGAACAACAGACTGGTTCCAAATAGGAAAAGGAGTACGTCAAGGCTGTATATTGTCACTCTGTTTATTTAACTTCTATGCAGAGTACATTATGAGAAATGCTGGACTGGAAGAAACACAAGCTGGAATCAAGATTGCTGGGAGAAATATCAATAACCTCAGATATGCAGATGACACCACCCTTATGGCAGAAAGTGAAGAGGGGCTAAAATGCCTCTTGATGAAGGTGAAAGTGGAGAGTGAAAAGGTTGGCTTAAAGCTCAACATTCAGAAAACGAAGATCATGGCATCTGGTCCCATCACTGCATGGGAAACAGATGGGGAAACAGTGGAAACAGTGTCAGACTTTATTTTTCTAGTCTCCAAAATCACTGCAAATGGTGACTGCAGCCATGAAATTAAAAGACGCTTACTCCTTGGAAGGAAAGTTATGACCAACCTAGATAGCATATTCAAAAGCAGAGACATTACTTTACCAACAAAGGTTCGCCTAGTCAAGGCTATGGTTTTTGCTCTGGTCATGTATGGATGTGAGAGCTGGACTGTGAAGAAGGCTGAGCACCGAAGAATTGATGCTTTTGAACTGTGGTGTTGGAGAAGACTCTTGAGAGTCCCTTGGACTGCAAGGAGATCCAACCAGTCCATTCTGAAGGAGATCAGCCCTGGGATTTCTTTGGAAGGAATGATGCTACAGCTGAAACTCCAGTACTTTGGCCACCTCATGCGAAAAGTTGACTCATTGGAAAAGACTCTGATGCTGGGAGGGATTGGGGTCAGGAGGAGAAGGGGATGACAGAGGATGAGATGGCTGGGTGGCATCACCGACTTGATGGATGTGAGTCTGAGTGACCTCCGGGAGTTGCCGACTTGATGGATGTGAGTCTGAGTGACCTCCGGGAGTTGGTGATGGACAGGGAGGCCTGGCGTGCTGCGATTCATGGGGTTGCAAAGAGTCAGACACGACTGAGCAACTGATCTGATCTGATCTGATGCTGACATATTTAGGGCTGAAGTGTCATGATATTTATAAAATACTTTTAAAGATGAGTGTGTATGTGTGTGCGTGTGTAGAAAGAGAGAAGGGGAATGACAAGTTGTTAACAATTAGTGTATTTATATAAAGAATATATAAATGCTCTTTTCACTCATTAGAAATATTCTAAGAAATATAAGCATCTTAAAGTGGACATATTTTTAGTCTTCCTATATCTCAATAAATTAATCTTTCATTCATCAAATTCAGAAACACTCTCTCCAAGCACATATTTAATTTCCAATTACTGTTGATTTTCTCTTGAATATATTCAAATATGTCTGCCCCTTTCCAAACCTATAGCATTTTTGTATTAACATAATTTTTGACATTTTGCAAACTATGATCAACACTGCTCATAAAACCAAGAATAAGCCTGCCAAAACATAATGATGTCATCACCACTTACATGCTTCCTGTGGCTTCCTATTGTACTCAGTACAAATCCTATAAGGCAAATTTCAAGAGCTTTGCTCTTTACCTTACTTTTGAGCTTCAGCTGAATGTTGAAGCTCTTGACTGTTTTTCAAGCTCTTTTATTATCACTGAACTTATTTTTCTGGCATCTTTACCTGCAAATTTTTTCCCTTTTTCAGGTCTCATGTGAGATATCACTTTCTTCAAACTTTTTTCTATGAGCCCCAAGATTGTACTGCCTATTCTTATATACATTTCCAAAAGCTCCTGTACATACTCATCAACCAAAATTCTAATTGCCAACTATGCTTTACGTCCTTCAGCTGATATTATATTTTTCTTAACTTCATCCATTGGCAGTTGACAGAATGCCTAAAACATAGCACACACAGTATCCAGTTGTCAAATGACTACTGTGTGGGCTATACAGTGAAACTGATTTGTAATTGAGTATTTATTAATTCATTCACAGTGTTAAAATAGGACTGCAAGAAGCTGCTAAGAGAATGGCGGAAAAGTGTAAGCATTCAGTAATTTCTAATTAAAAGGAAAAGGTCTTTAGTTTATTTGGATCTCTGATATAATTGGTTTATTTCTTAATCACTGGAAGAGACTCATACTAGATGAGAGGAAATAGAATTAAAAACATAAATATAATCTAGAGAGACAGAATCTATAGGAATAAAGGGCACATTAGTGGTTGCCTGACTCAGTTGAAAAGACCCTGATGCTAGGAAAGATTGAAGATGGGAGGAGAAAGGGATGACAGAGGACGAGATGGTTGGATGGCATCACTGACTCAATGGACATGAGTTTGAGTAAACTCCGGGAGTTGGTGATGGACAGGGAGGCCTCACATGCTGCAGTCCATGAGGTCACAAAGAGTCAGACATGACTGAGCAACTGAACTGAACTGAACTGAACTAGTGGTTGCCTGGGCTTGGAGTAGGGGTGAGGGTGGAATTGACTGAGATGACCACAGGGGTAATAGAAATGTTGTATTTCTTGATTGTATGATTCTTATATGGGTGTATAAATTTGTCAAAATTCATCAAATGTATACTTAATAGTTGCACATTATACTTCAATTAAGTTAGTTTTTTTAATGCCTCAGTAATTTAAATAGCTTCTCAATAACATCTCCAGCAGAGAAAGTATTACTATTGGAGGAAAATTGTATGAGATAATATTACTTAAAATTTCTAAATAGTAGTAATAATGCTGAAATCAGTTAAGAGTCTTTTTATGGTGGTTTCTATATAAAAGGAAATTAATTGAGTCCCACACTAATTTTATTCAGTGATTAAATCACAAAACCACTGATCTTCCCCTTGTTTATTCATAGACCATCAGGTAATTAGGGCTGTCTCTACTATATCATCTGCCAGCTGTGAGGAGAATAAGAACAATAGTTATTCAGTTCAGAGGAATCATTATCATTCATATAAGAAAACAGGACCTTTGCAACTGTTAAAAACAGAACTTAAGATGTTGCATCTCCTTTTTCTCTGTAGTTATTGCATAAAAAGCCATGAACCAATTAAAGCCTTAGATGTCTATGTGCATATGCAATTAATTAAATCTAATTTATTTAATAGAAACCACCTAATACTGTTGGGCTTCCCTGGTGACTTGGGGTAAAGAATCTGCCTGCCAAGCAAGGCAGGAAACAAGGCAGGAAACATGGGTTCGATTCCTGGGTCAGAAAGATCCCTCGGAGAACGAAATGGCAACCCACTCCAGTATTCTTTCCTGGGAAACCCCATGGATAGAGGAGCTTGACAGGTTACAGTCCATGGGGCCACACAAAGAGTCAGACACAACTTACCAGCTAAACAAAAAAAAAAATAGCCTAATATTACTGTATCAGTGAAGGTTAATTTAAGAAATAGAAAAAAACTCAGAGAAGCATGAGTTCTTATATCTAGTTACCTTACAGAAATACTTTTCTTAATATACATCAATCTTCATCTAGGTAATTAATAATATCAATTGTCTAACAAATACCATGTTGAGGCAAACTGCAGAAAGCAAAGGGAGTTTTCCTAATCCATTTGGGCTGCTGTAATGAAATATCACAGATTGTGCGGCTTCAAACGACAGAAATGTATTGCCCACTGTCTGGGGGCTAGAAGTCTGAGCTCAGGGTGGTAGGTCTGTGAGCAGGATGCCAGCATGCTAGAGTCCTGGTGAAAGCCCTCTTCCACATTGCAGATTGCAGACATCTCACTGAGTCCTCACATCACAGAAGGGACCAGTAATCTCCCTGGTGTCTCTTTTATAAGGCACTAATCTCACTGATGAGGATTCTCCCTCATGATTCAAATGCTCCCTGAAGGCCCAACCTCCTACTACCATCACCTTTGAAGGTCAGAATTTCAACATATGAATTTGGGGAGGACACACACATTTAGACTATAGCAAGAATCAACCACAGTTGTGGACTTCTTGTATTATATTCTTGCCTCAACATTGAAAGTGAAAGTGTTAGTCTCTCAGTCATGTCCGGCTCTTTGCAAGTCCATGGACTGTAGCCCACCAGGCTCCTCTGTCCATGGAATTCTCCAGGCAAGAATACTGGAGTAAGTTACCATTCCTTTCTCCAGGAGATCTTCCCAACCTGGCAATCAAACCCAGGTCTCCCTGAGCCGCCAGGGATTTTTACCTCAATATTAACTCTATTGAAGATGCAGTCTCACATACACACACACACAATACCAAACTCACTGAGAAATATTAATGGAAAATAAAGTAAAGAGAAAATTAATGAGGCTAATAAATCATGACATATAGTAATAGAAAATGATGTGAAATTGACCAAACCATCTTTTTTTAATTCAAGGTATAACGTAGGTAAAATAAAATACAAAGATGTTAGGGTTCTAGCCACTCTTTTTAATACCTGGATAAACATATATCTTCTATCCAAAAAATAATAAAGCACATTGCCATCATCTCTGATAATTATTTTGTACCAATTTCCAGTAAATTCTTTTCTCAAAGGTGAGACTCAAAGGTAATATTTTCTGATTAATATCACCATAGACTCACCTTCCCTACTATTAGCATTCATATAAATGCAATTGAATGGCAAGTGTTTCTTGTGTATGGTTTCTTTCACTCAACTAACTGAGTTTGAGATTTATGATATATTGTGTTTGTACTAGTAATAGGCCTAATGCTTATAACATTCCTTTACCTTCTTTTTAATGTTTATAGGGATTTTGATAATGATATTTGTATTATTTTACTCTTGCCATCAACTGTCTTACCATAGGCTTACTAATTTTATTAATCTTAACAATAACAGTGTTTATCTTGATTAAAAAAATTCTATCTTCGTATTTATGTCACTGATTTTTATCTCTATTTTTATAATGACCTCTTTAGATTTAAGTTGCTTTTATGTGACGAGCTTCTTCTTTTGAAAAGTTAGGTAATTATTTCTTTTCTAATATATGGCACTATTATGAAAAGTTAGTTATTAATACTGTAAATTTTCATTAATCATTGCTTAACTTCAACCCACACAAAAAAATCAACCCACACACACAAAAAAGAGTTCTATTTACCTTATCATTTAGTTCAAAATATTGTATGAAGCCTCTGATGATTTTTTTTTGTCATGGCGTGTTACAAGTATGTTTTAAATTTTTCACATATTTATTTATTTTATCACTACTTTATTGCAAGTGACTTCTAACTCAATACCAAAATCACTATAGAATATATTTTATGTTTTCATTTCTTTGATATAGATTAAGCCTTTTCTCATAGTCAAGTCTTTGATGATTTTGGTAAATATTCCCAAGTGTAATTAGGAAGAATATGTATTTCACATTTGGACAAAGCATTCTATACACATCATTAGATCAAGTTGGTGGATAATGTTCTTCAAGTGATCCACATTATTACTGAATTTGTGTCTATTTGTTTCATAGAATATCGGATATGAAAATATTCAGATATGATTCCATATTTCCCTTTTTTTGCAAATTGTAACTCATGTGTTTCAAATCTGTAAAAAGGTGATAACATCATATGTGTTATATTTTCTTAATAAGTTGTCTGATATTTAATATATCATATGAAATATTCACATTTATCTTCTATAATATTGTGACTTAAAATTTATGTGATATTAATACAACTTCGCCATATTTTTTTATGTTCATTTTACCTGGTCTACTTGTTCCATGGTCTTATTTTTATGTGTCATACACACACACATATACCAAGAGGAAATGATATAAGCAAAGCCTTGACTAGTAACCATATATTCAATAAACTCACTAGATTAATTTGACCTAAAATGAATTAGCTTGTATCAGGTACATTATAGAGATACTAATCTTTAGCCCAGTGAAATTTAAGTCTTATAATTTCAAAGAGAAACAGAAAAAAAATGAAGGATATGAGTTGCCCTTCAATGCATCACTCAAACCCTTTAATTGCCACTCTGGAAGCTGAAAATCTGCAAATGACTTCTTACATTTCTTACATTCATGAGATTTTACTCTGTGGATGTGAACAAACTCTGAGTGCATCTGTTTCTATATTTTATAAAAAAAAAAAAAAACATCAGAAACAGTACACAAGAAGGTGGAGATGTAGTATATCATATTCTGATTTGTTAGCGGTTTCCTACTGCTGAAAATTAAACTGGACCAGAATTGAAAGGTGATCATGATCCCTGTATTTTATTACTTTGTGCAATGCTGATGTGTAGGTGCTGGTCAGTTAATATTACATTTGTCCTTTGATACACAGGAAAGGGAAATTTGGATGCTGAGCAAGCCAGTCAGAGGGCTGGTGTCCCAGTTTAAAGTCAGAGGAATGTTGGGTCAAACTATAAAAACAGAAAATGCCTTAGGACAATAATGAAAGCAACCAACATCATCTCTCAAGGTGACCAGGATCTATATTTCTAAATACAAGATCCTAAGAGAGAAGAATGATGCTTAATGAACTATGTGGATGAGGAATTTATCTCTCATGCTCATGACTCATTCAGTTCCTTTTTCAATTTCAAAGGGAACAACTTCAGTTAACCTTTACTGGCAAAACAAGGTTATCATTAATAAATAGCCACAGTGTAATAGTTATTATAATTCAGAATAACAGTGATTGGAATAAAGTGTTTTGTAGTCATTGGTGAAAATATATTCATTCAAAATTATAGACAATATTAGAGGTTATATTTTCATTTCTCTTCCCACACACTATAAAGGACCCCAATTTCTCTCCTTTTTTACTTCTTTTTTTGCTTATTGTGCTCTAAATAATATTAATGCTATTAATGTATCAACATAGCCTCATACTGAAGTGTTTTTAAAATATCACTCATGAACACAGTTAAAAAAAAAAAAAAGAAGCTCAGAAAAGCAAAAAATTGTAAAAAGAGTGACTCTCATCCTTACAAGAAGAATAAAATTATGATAATTTTCAAACTCAACAGTGAACTGAGGTCTCCGGACAATCAGATAATCATAAATTTGAGAAAGAGAACTGCCTAAGGGAGAAACAGAAATACCAATGCCTACCATGTGGGAGACCCGGGTTCAATCCCTGGTTCAGGAAGATCTCTGGAGAAGGAAATGCCCCCAGTATTCTTGCCTGGGAAATCCCAGGATGGTGGCGAAGGCAGTCCATGGGGTCACAAGAGCAGACACGCGCCTGATAACATATTTGGAATTATTTTAAAATTAAATTTTTAACTTACTTAAATGAGGCAGCCATCACTGATCTTCAATAAGCCAATAGAAAGCTATACCTGAATCTTCTGAATTAATAAACATTGAATGTAAAAATGAGAATCTTGGAGAGCTTTCCTGTGGTACTAATTGAGAGAACAAAACAGAACAGCAGTCAGTAACAATACCAAAACAAAGCTATCTTCCCTATTTTGCCTTGGACCACATACCTTCATCTGCTAGAGTCAGAAAAGGAAAGTGAAAAAAAAAAAATCACTAACCAGGGGATGAGCAGGAATATTTACTCTACCCAGCACTGTAGCTGGAGGAGGGACATGTGTTGAGTGCGCCCTGACCCAGAGACACAGCACCTGACTAAGACTGATGTTTAATTAGAAGTGCCCCAGCCTCTATGATCAAGCAAGCATGAACTGGAAAAAAATAATAACAGTACAGTTAGGAGATATGAAAGACATATTGCCAGAGTCCAGCCCCGGTGGATCCAGGGAATTCAAAGGGGAGATGGCTTCGGCAATCAGGATATGATAGAATTAAAGATATAAAGAGTGGTTAAATAAGGATAGCTCAGTAGGAAAATTCAGTGGAGAAAAGAAGCTGAATAATTTGGTTTACGTGGAAAACTAATAAAATTCCAAGATAAGGAATTTGTGTCACCTACGTAGGCCGCAGGCATCCTCCTGTTCTCCCGAAGGAGAGGAGACACTAAGGCCTCCCCAGTCAGATCTTAGAAGCCCAGGCAAAATTAGTAGGCTTGACAAGCCTCCACGCTCCAGATGGGAATTCAGCCAGAAGGTGAGAGAAAGAACGACATGGGGAGATCAAGCTTCGGTGAACAAGGCCAGCACTTTATTTTCCAAAGTAGTTTTTATATCTTAAGTTGTGCCTAGAGGATAATGGAGGAAGGGGTAGAGTCATGCAAGGACAGCAGTCCTTGAACCCTATCGAAGCCAGGCTTTCAAACTTATCAGATGCAAAAGTTTAGGTGATTTACATCATCTTCTGGCCAGAAGGCCTGTTAACATTTTATGATCCTTTCTTCAGAAAACTTATTTTTCTCTAAAGGTGATCATTCTAAAGTCAGGCACCACCCTCCAAAAGCATTAGATAAAGTTGCATTCCTATAGGGCAAAGATGTGGTGGGCTATAACAAGAAAAGAATTAACTCAAGGGTCCAAGGTTACAAACATTAAAGCTACTACTTACATTCCTATACACCAATTATATTAATCAATACACTCCCAGGGACACAGTAGGTAAGGGATATGGAAACTTAGCAGCAAACATTGGCCCAACAAATGAAAAACCCTTCACCAATAAAATTTCTAATCAATCTTTTAACTGCTCAAATGAATCTGTATTTAGACAGCTTAGAACATCTCATGCCTCTCACGGTTGGGAGGCTCTGAACAATCACATGTGGCCGGAAGAACCTTCAGAGGAGTTTGTCGGTTGAAACACTCTTGTCACGCCCAGGAACTTTCTTAACTGGAGCTCTAAGTTAACTCTTTTTCAGAGAAAGGTGGTGGGGGACAACCCTCCATAAAGTCAGAGGTGTAGGTGAGAGCACAAAGCAGTGAAGTAGGCAGACTCTGGTAATGGGGGTAGATGCTCGAGAATTTCCAGGGGGACTACTGAGGCTAAATCCCCCCTTTGTGAATGCCGAGCCTCCTTCCTCATGACCTTTTTGCCACAGGCGGAGTTCCTCACACTGGCTCCCGGTAATATACCATCTCTAGAGACAAGCACAAAGGAAAATTTAAACCCAGGGTAGGAAGCAGACATTAAGAAACTGACCTCTGGAAAACCAGGTCCTCCTTAATCATAAGCTATCGGGAAAGGGGTTTGAATCCCATAATGCACTGAGGATATTCATAGCAATACCATATCTCAATTAAGCTCATCTACTAAAGGCCTGATGAAAGAAGTGAAACATTCACCTCTGAGCATTAAAAAAAAAAAAAAAAAACTAACATTATCATCTACTCTCTTACATAATACCTCTACTGCTGCTGCTGCTGCTGCTAAGTCGCTTCACTCATGTCCGACTTTGTGCGACCTCATAGACGGCACCCCACCAAGCTCCTCCATCCCTGGGATTCTCCAGGCAAGAATAGTGGAGTGGGTTGCCATTTCCTTCTCCAGTGCATGAAAGTGAAAAGTCAAAGTGAAATCGCTCAGTTGTGTCCGACTCTTAGCGACCTCATGGACTGCCGCCTACCAGGCTCCTCTGTCCATAGGATTTTCCAGGCAAGAGTACTTGAGTGGGGTGCCATTGCCTTCTCCACATAATACCTCTAGCTTTCATTAAAAGTTCAGTTCAGTTCAGTTCAATCACTCAGTCGTGTCCATCTCTTTGCAACCACATGAGTCACAGCACGCCAGGCCTCCCTATCCATCACCAACTCCTGGAGTTCACTCAGACTCACATCCATCAAGTCAATGATGCTATCCAGCCATCTCATCCTCTGTCATTCCCTTCGCCTCCTGCCCCCAATCCCTCCCAGCATCAGAGTCTTCTCCAGTGAGTCAACTCTTCACATGAAGTGGCCAAAGTATTGGAGTTTCAGCTTCAGCATCAGTCTTTCCAATGAACACCAAGGACTGATCTCCTTAGGATGGACTTATTGGATCTTCTTGCAGTCCAAGGGACTCTCAAGAGTCTTCTCCAACACCACAGTTCAAAAGCATCAATTCTTCGGTGCTCAACTTTCTTCACAGTCCAGCTCTCACATCCATACATGACCACTGGAAAAACCATAGCCTTGACTAGACGGACCTTTGTTGGCAAAGTAATGTCTCTGTTTTTCAATATGCTATCTAGGTTGGTCATAACTTTTCTTCCAAGGAGTAAGTGTCTTTTAATTTCATGGCTGCAATCACCATCTGCAGTGATTTTGGAGCCCCCCTCAAAAAGTCTGACACTGTTTCCACTGTTTCCCCATCTATTTCCCATGCAGTCATGGGACCAGATGCCATGATCTTCGTTTTCTGAATGTTGAGCTTTAAGCCAATTTTTTTCACTCTCCACTTTCACATTCATCAAGAGGCTCTTTAGTTCCTCTTCACTTTCTGCCATAAGGGTGGTGTCATCTGTATATCTAAGGTTATTGATATTTCTACCGGCAATCTTGATTCCAGCTTGTGTTTCTTCCAGTCCAGCGTTTCTCATGATGTACTCAGCATATAAGTTAAATAAGCAGGGTGACAATATACAGCCTTGACGTACTGTTTTTCCTATTTGGAACCAGTCTGTTGTTCCATGTCCAGTTCTAACTGTTGCTTCCTGACCTACATATAGGTTTCTCAAGAGGCAGGTCAGGTGGTTTGGTATTCCCATCTCTTTCACAATTTCCCACAGTGTTTTGTGATCCACACAGTCAAATGTTTTTGGCATAGTCAATAAAGCAGAAATAGATGTTTTTCTGGAACTCTCTTGCTTTTTAAATGATCCAGCAGATGTTGGCAGTTTGATCTCTGGTTCCTCTGCCTTTTCTAAATCCAGCTTGAACATCAGGAAGTTCACGGTTCACATATTGCTGAAGCCTGGCTTGGAGAATTTTGAGCATTACTTTACTAGAGTGTGAGATGAGTGCAATTGTTCGGTAGTTTGAGCATTCTTTGGCATTTCTTTTCTTTGGGATTGGAATGAGAACTGACCTTTCCCACTCCTGAGGCCACTGCTAAGTTTTCCAAATTTGCTGGCATATTGAGTGCAGCACTTTCACAGCATTATCTTTCAGGATTTGGAATAGTTCAACTGGAATTCCATCACTTCCACTAGCTTTGTTCGTAGTGATGCTTTCTAAGGCCCACTTGACTTCACATTCCAGGATGTCTGGCTCTAGGTCAGTGATCACACCGTCGTGATTATCCGGGTGGTGAAGATCTTTTTTGTACCATTCTTCTGTGTATTCTTGCCATCTTTTCTTAATATCTTCTGCTTCTGTTAGATCCATACCATTTCTGTCCTATATCAAGCTCATCTTTGCTGAAATGTTCCCTTGATATCTCTAATTTTCTTGAAGAGATCTCTAGTCTTTCCCATTCTGTTGTTTTCCTCTATTTCTTTGCATTGATAACTGAGGAAGGCTTTCTTATCTCTTCTTGCTATTCTTGGAATGCTGCATTCAAATGCTTATATCTTTCCTTTTCTCCTTTGCTTTTGGCTTCTCTTCTTTTCACAGCTATTTGTAAGGCTCCCCAGACAGCCATTTTGCATTTTTGCATTTCTTGTCCTGGGGATTTTCTTGATCCCTGTCTCCTGTACAATGTCACAAACCTCAGTCCATAGTTCATCAGTCACTCTATCAGATCTAGTCCCTTAAATCTATTTCTCACTTCTACTGTATAATCATAAGGGATTTGATCTAGGTCATACCTGAATGGTCTAGTGGTTTTCCATACTTTCTTCAATTTAAGTCTAAATTTGGCAGTAAGGAGTTCATGATCTGAGCCACAGTCAGCTCCTGGTCTTGTTTTTGCTGACTGTATAGAGCTTCTCCATCTTTGGCTGCAAAGAATATAATCAACCTGATTTTGGGATTGACCATCTGGTGTTGTCCATGTGTAGAGTCTTCTCTTGTGTTGTTGGAAGAGGGTGTTTGTTATGACCAGTGCATTTTCTTGGCAAAACTCTATTAGTTTTTGCCCTGCTTCATTCCGTATTCCAAGGCCAAATTTTCCTGTTACTCCAGGTGTTTCTTGACTTCCTACTTTTGCATTCCAGTCCCCTATAATGAAAAGGACATCTTTTTAGGGTGATAGTTCTAAAAGGCCTTGTAGATCTTCATAGAACCATTCAACTTCAGCTTCTTCAGCATTACTGCTTGGGGCATAGACTTGCATTACTGTGATATTGAATGGTTTGCCTTGGAAACGAACAGAGGTGCTTGCTTCAGCAGCACATATACTAAAATTGGAAATGATCAGAGAGCATTCTGACATTTTTGAGACTGCATCCAAGTACTGCATTTCAGACTCTTTTGTTGACCATGATGGCTACTCCATTTCTTCTGAGGGATTCCTTCCCGCAGTAGTAGATATAATGGTCATCTGAGTTAAATTCACCCATTCCAGTCCATTTTAGTTCGCTAATTCCTAGAATGTCAACGTACACTCTTGCCATCTCTTATTTGACCACTTCCAATTTGCCTTGATTCATGGACCTGACATTCCAGGTTCCTATGCAATATTGCTCTTTACAGCACCAGACCTTGCTTCTATCACCAGTCACATCCACAGCTGGGTATTCTTTTTGCTTTGGCTCCATTCCTTCATTCTTTCTGGAGTTATTGCTCCACTGATCTCCAGTAGCATATTGGGCACCTACTGACCTGGGAATTTCCTCTTTCAGTAACCTATCATTTTGCCTTTTCATACTGTTCATGGGGTTCTCAAGGCAAGAATACTGAAGTGGTTTGCCATTCCCTTCTCCAGTGGACCACATTCGGTCAGATCTCTCCACCATGACCTGCCCATCTTGGGTTGCCCCAGGGGCATGGCTTAGTTTCACTGAGTTAGACAAGGCTGTGGTCCTAGTGTGATTAGATTGACTAGTTTTCTGTGAGTATGGTTTCAGTGTGTCTGCCCTCTGATGCCCTCTTGCAAAACCTACTGTCTTACTTGGGTTTCTCTTACCTTGGACATGGGGTATCTCTTCATGGCTACTCCAGCAAAGTGTAGCCGCTGTTCCTTACCTTGGATGAGGGGTATCTCCTCACCGCCGCCCTTCCTGACCTTCAACGTAGGATAGCTCCTCTAGGTCCTCCTGCACCCAGGCAGCCAAGGCTCCTTGGACGTGGGCTTGGTCCTCCCGGCCACTGCCCCTGGCTTCCTGTGTGGGGTTGCTCCTCCCAGCTGCTAGGACAACCACTTAAAAATGTAAAAAATGCAAAATATAACAATGTAAATATTTTAAGAAAGGAGAGGAATGGGACCATGAGTGGTAGGATAGAAGTGAAGACAACAATGGGGGAAAAAAACATACAACAAAAGAAAACAGTAACAAATATGGAGGCTATTAATCCAACTATACCAATAAATACTTTGAACATCAATGTGTTATATACACCAGTTGAAGGAGATTGTAAGAATGGATTAAAAAACACAATCTAACTATATATATTGTCTACAAAACCCCATTTTAAATATACAGACACATACAATGGAAGCAAATGGATGGAGAAAAATGTATAATTCTAAAACTAGAATGTTAGTCACTCAGTCATGTTTGACTCTTTGCAACCCCATGGACTGTAGCCCACAGGGCTTCTTATCCATGGAATTCTCCAGGCAAGAGTACTGGAGTGGGCAGCCATTCCCTTCTCCAGGGTATCCTCCCAACCTAGGGATCAAACTTGTGTCTCCTGCATTGTAGGCAGATTCTTTACCATGTGAGCCACAAGGGAAGTCCGCTAACACTATCCCTCCTGGCCCCCCAACCAAAAATAAATAAATAAATAAAAGCTGGAGTAACTATGTTAATTTCAGATAGAGCAGATTTAAAAGCAAGCAAAGTTATCAGGATTAAAAGCATACATACATAATGATAAAGGAATCAGTTCTCCAAGAAGACATAACAATCCTCAATACTTCTACAATTAAGAACAGAATGTTAAATTATGTGAGGCAGAAACTGATAGAATTCATCCCAAGGATAAAGGGGTGAATCTTGTTACCACCTTGTCAGAAATGGACAGAACTAGTAGGCAGAAACAGAGAAGGCAATGGCACCCCACTCCAGTACTTTTGCCTGGAAAATCCCATGGACGAAGGAGCTTGGTAGGCTGCAGTCCATGGGGTCGCTAGAGTCGGACGACTGAGCGACTTCACTTTCACTTTTCACTTTCCTGCATTGAAGAAGGAAATGGCAACCCACTCCAGTGTTCTTGCCTGGAGAATCCCAGGGACAGGGGAGCCTGGTGGGCTGCCGTCTCTGGGGTCGCATAGAGTCAGACATGACTGAAGCGACTTAGCAGCAGCAGCGGTGGGCAGAAAAGCTATGACCAACCTGCTGCTGCTGCTGCTAAGTCGCTTCAGTCCTGTCCGACTCTGTGCAACCCCATAGACGGCAGCCCACCAGGCTTCCCCGTCCCTGGGATTCTCCGGGCAAGAACATTGGAGTGGGTTGCCATTTCCTTCTCCAATGCATGAAAGTGAAAAGTGAAAGTGAAGTCGCTCAGTTGGGTCCGACTTTAGCGACCCCATGGACAGCGGCCCACCAGGGACCTCTGTCCATGCGATTTTCCAGGCAAGAGTACTGGGGTGGGGTGCCATTGCCTTAGACAGCAAATTAAAAAGCAGAGACATTATTACTTTTCCAAAAAGTTCCATCTGGTCAAAGCTATGGTTTTTCCAGTACTCATGTATGGATGTGAAAGTTGGACTACAAAGAAAGCTGAGTGCCAAAGAATTGATGCTTCTGAACTGTGGTGCTGGAGAAGACACTTGAGAGTCCTTTGGATTGCAAGGAGATCAAACCAGTCCATCTTAAAGTAAACCAGTCCTGAATATTCTTTGGAAGGACTGATGTTGAAGCTGAAACTCCAATACTTTTGCCACCTGATCGGAAGAACTGACTCATTGGAAAAGACCCTGAGGCTGGGAAAGATTGAAGGTGGGAGGAGAAGGGGATGACTGAGGATGAGATGGTTGGATGGCATCACCGACTTGATGGACATGAGTATGAGCAAACTCCAGGACATGACTGAGAAAGAGTCGAACATGACTGAGTGACTGAACTGAACTGAACACTACCTTATGCAACAATAGCAGAGTAAATATTTTTCTCAAACTTACATGGAGCATCTACCAAGACATCACATTCTGAGACATATTTTAACTGAGTGCACTGTAGCAAATTTAAAAGAGAAATGATTTAAGTTTTCCAATTGAGTGGCTATGGTTCCCACTGTAAGGTCTGGCCTTCAGAAAAGAGTAATTATGAAGCTCTTTGAAGATGGTAGGGCTTCCTCACAAATCTATTTCTCAAGTATTGGTGAAAGATATGCCCTGTGGATCCTCCCAGTATGGGTGAGTAGGTCTTAAATGAGAGATCCACTCTAATATTTCAACGCTCCCAAACCTCTGAACCTCTGTAGGTCTTTTTTTTTTTTTAATTGGAGTATAATTGTTTTACAATGTTGTGTTAGTTTCTGCTGTACAACAAAGTGAGTCAGCTATACATATACGTATATTCCCTCACTCTAGAACCTCTGCTCCCAACAACTCCATCCCAGGACTCTAAGTTGTCAGTTGTCACAGAGCACCAAGCTGAGTTCCCTATGTTATACAACAGCTTTTGACTAGCTATCTATTTTACACATGGTGGTATGTATATGGCAATGTTATTCTCTCAATTTGCCCCAACTTCTCCTTCCCCCTTTAAACCAAGGGAGATCTAGCATTTCCGATTCACACATGATCAGCTTACCTTTTGGTAAAGAACATAAAGGTTGCACTCCAAAGGGGTTATGTCACTTTATCAGCAATTTATGAATATTCCAATTGTTTCAAATCTTTGCTAATACTTAACTGTGGTATGTTTTTACTTATTTTTTGCCATTTTAATAGGTGTGTAATCTTACTTCATTATGGTTTTAATTTGCACGTCCCTCATGACTAGGGCTCCTGAGCATTTTTTCATGTGCACAGTGAACACACATATTTCTTCTTATAAAGTATCTCTTCAATTTTTTACCCATTTATAGTGTTGTTTTATTTATACTGTTTTTCTTTTATTGGTAAATCTTAAGAGATATAAACACTTGAGTTATAAAAATATTTCAAGATATAAGGTATTTTCAAATTTATTTATTACAATATTTTCTCCTAATTTGTGGCCTGAATTTTCATTTTCTTACAGTGACTTTCAATAAAGAGAAGTTTTTTATTTGGAGGAAGTCCTGTTCATCAATTTCTTCTCTTTTGCATTATGATTTCTTTCTCCCACCTGATAATCATAGTCAATTGTTTTCTACTATATACTTTTTGTTGTTGTCTGTTACACAGATTTTATAACTGTTGCTTTTATAATTAGGTCTGTGATCTATATTGAGTTAAATTATTGTGTACCATGTGAAATAAGAGTCCAGATTCACTTTTTAATTTATATATAGAGAGACCCAGTTGCTTCTGTACCAGTTGTTGAAAATACTACCTTTTCTCTTATACAATCGCCCTGCCATCTTTGTCAAAAATTAGCACAAATGTGCCTCAATTATCAGCAGTATAGGAAATTTTGAAACCAGCTAATTTATGTCATATAACTCTTGCCTTTTTAAAAAATAATGCATGGTAAAAATGGATTTTAAGAATTTTTTGTTGCTACATTTATTTTGGAATCAGCTTATCAATTTCTACAAAGAAAAAATTCATTGAGATATTAATTTGGATTGTGTTGATCAATAGATCAATTTAGATCAAATTTCCCTTTTAAAATATTGTCATCCTACACAGAAGCACTGTAAAAATATCCACTTATATAGGCCTTCTTTAATTACTCTCAATAGTGTTTTATAGTTTCTGTTGTAAAATTATTAAACATTATGTTTAACATATACAAAATTATTCATTTATGAGGCTTTTGATAATTTTATTGTTCATCTTTAAAAATTATGCCTATTTCTCATTTATACAAGCAAGTGACTTTTTCAATCAACTGTTTCATGGTTTTATAAAGTCAGTTAGTAGTTCTAGCAGCTTTTATTAGATTCCTCAGAATTTCTGAATATACAATGATGACTTCAGCAAATAAACGCAGTTTAATTCTCTTTATAAGTTGTATGCCCAGTTTTCTTTTTTTTATTTAATTATTAGCAAAATATCCAGTTCAATATTAAATGCAAATAGTAAGAGTGAAAAATTTTTGTCTTTTCCTAATAATAGTGAATGTACAAAATAATAGTGAATATGCAAAAAAGATCTTCATGATCCAGATAATCATGATGGTGTGATCACCAACCTAGAGCCAGACTTCCTCGAATGAGAAATCAAGTGGGCCTTAGCATCACTACAAATAAAGCTAGTGGAGGTGATGAAATTCCAGTTGAGCTATTTCAAATTCTAAAAGATGATGCTATGAAGGTGCTGCACTCAATATGCAAGCTAATTTGGAAAACTCAGCAGTGGCCTCAGGACTGGAACGTTTTCATTCCAATCCCAAAGAAAGGCAATTCCAAAGAATATTCAAACTCATTTCAGTTCAGTTCAGTTCAGTTGCTCAGACATGTCCGACTCTTTGCAACCCCATGAATCGCAGCACGCCAGGCCTCCCTGTCCATCACCAACTCCCAGAGTTCACCCAGACTCATGTCCATCGAGTCAGTGATGCCATCCAGCCATCTCATCCTCTGTCGTCCCCTTCTCCTCCTGCCCCCAATCCTTCCCAGCATCAGAGTCTTTTCCAATGAGTCAACTCTTCGCATGAGGTGGCCAAAGTACTGGAGTTTCAGCTTCAACATCATTCCTTCCAAAGGAATCCCAGGGTTGATCTCCTTTAAAATGGACTGGTTGGATCTCCTTGTAGTCCAAGGGACTCTCAAGAGTCTTCTCCAACAGCACAGTTCAAAAGCATCAATTCTTCGGTGCTCAGCTTTCTTCACAGTCCAGCTCTCACATCCCTACATGACCACTGGAAAAACCATAGCCTTGACTAGACGGACCTTTGTTGGCAAAGTAATGTCTCTGCTTTTGAATATGCTATCTAGGTTGGTCATAACTTTTCTTCCAAGGAATAAGCGTGTTTTAATTTCATGGCTGCAGTCACCATCTGCAGTGAATTTGGAGCCCCCAAAATTAAAGTCTGTCACTCTTTCCATTGTTCCCCCATCTATTTCCCATGAAGTGATGGGACCGGATGCCATGATCTTAGTTTTCTGAATATTGAGTTTTAAACCAGCTTTTTCAATCTCTTCTTTTATTTTCGTCAAGTGGCTCTTTAGTTCTTCTCTCTTTCTGCCATAAAGGTGGTGTCATCTGGATATCTGAGGTTATGGATATTTCTCCCAGCAATCTTGATTCCAGCTTGTACTTCTTCCAGCCCAGCGTTTCTCATGATGTACTCTGCATGTAAGTTAAATAAGCAGGGTGACAATATACAGCCTTGACGTACTCCTTTTCCTATTTGGAACGAGTTTGTTGATCCGTGTCCAGTTCTAACTGTTGCTTCCTGACCTGCATACAAATTTCTCAAGAGGCAGGTCAGGTGGTCTGGTATTCCTATCTCTTTCAGAATTTTTTACAGTTTATTGTGATCTACACAGTCAAAGGCTTTGGCATAGTCAATAAAGCAGAAATAGATGTTTTTCTGAAACTCTCTTTCTTTTTCGATGATCCATCAGATGTTGGCAATTTGGTCTCTAGTTCCTCTGCCTTTTCTAAAACCAGCTTGAACAACTGGAAGTTCACGGTTCACATATTACTGAAGCCTGACTTGGAGAATTTTGAGCATTACTTTCCTAGTGTGTGAGATGAGTACAATTGTGCAGTAGTTTGAGCATTCTTTGGCATGCCTTTCTTTGGGATTCAAATGAAAACTGACCTTTTCCAGTCCTATGGTCACTCGTAAGTTTTCCAAATTTGCTGGCATATTGAGTGCGGCACTTTCACAGCATCATCTTTTAGGATTTGAAAGAGCTCAACTGGAATTCCATCACCTCTGCTAGCTTTGTTTGTAGTGAGGCTTCCTACACTGCCTTCCTAAGGCCCAGTTGACTATGCATTCCAGGATGTCTGGCTCTAGGTGAGTGATCACACCATCATGGTTATCTGGGTCAGGAAGATGCTTTTTATATAGTTCTTCTGTGTATTCTTGCCACCTCTTCTTAACATCTTCTGCTTCTCTTTAGTCCATACAATTTCTGTCCTTTATTGTGCCCATCTTTGCATGAAATGTTCCCTTGATATCTTTAATTTTCTTTAAGAGATCTCTAGTCTTTCCCATTCTATTGTTTTCCTCTATTTCTTTACACTGATCATTGAGGAAGGCTTTCTTACCTCTTCTTGCTATTCTTTGGAACTCTGCATTCACATTGGCATATCTTTCCTTTTGTCCTTTGCCTTTGGCTTCTCTTCTCTTCTCAGCTATTTATAAGGCCTCTTCAGACAACCATTTGGCTTTTTTTTTTTTTTCATTTCTTTTTTTTGGGGGGTGGGGATGGGCTTGATTACTGTCTCCTATACGATGTCACGAACCTCCGTCCATAGTTCTTTAGGCACTCTATCAGATCTAATCCCTTGAATATGTTTGGCACGTTCTCTGTATATTCATGAGGGATTTGATTTAGGTCATACCTGAATGGTCTAAAGGTGTGTCTAAAATTATATTCCTCACCATACAAAGTGTTACATAGCATACACACCGAACATAGCTATATGTATGGTGTGCGTTTGTGTGTGTGTGTGTGTGTGTATGATTATTTTAAGTGGCTAACCTCTTGAGTTCAAACACATTCAGGTTTAATTTTTAAAGCATTTCTAGGAAGGGTTTAGAGTAGCTTCCACTACAAAGGTATTTTACTCTGATAAGGTCTGACTTACTTGGAGACTCTTCTAAATTCCAGGTCATCAATGACAATTTTCTACTCTGGATGATTAGAACTCAACAGTTCCTCAACACTGTGAGCTCTGAGAATACTGAACTTACAACTCTCTGGTGTGCTTCTGTTGGCTTTGTACAATTTGACTTTTATATATGTAAAACTCTTATTCAAGAAAGACTGAAGGAAATGCCTACTGTGTTTCCTAGAGCTCACTTTTATGCATAACTTTTTTCATTCTGCCTTAGAAATGCTGCTGCCTCAATAGTCCTAGACTTCAGTCAGCAACTCCTCATTTCAATGAGGCCATAGGATTCTGTTTGGGTTCCTCCTTCATGTACCTAAAGTCCAGAAATTGCCTCCAGCAGAGAAGTGGGAGAATCATAGACTTACCTTATCTTGTTTCCTTCTCTTGGGGATTACAGTCCTATACTGCCTATTTTTTCATGTCTGAAATAACTTTTCATATATTTTTCCTAATTTTTTTCACTGTCATGATTAAGGTAATGCATAGTTTTATTATTCTATCAGAGCTGGAAGCAAAACTTAACAGTTTGTCTCTTAAAAACTTTTTAAAAATATCTCTTAGAATAATTTTAGATTTGTAGAGGAGTAACAAGAATATTACAGAGAATTTATATATATACTCCCTACTGTTATCATTTTTATAGTACATTTGTCATGACTAATAAACTGCTCTTACTTCATTCTCATTAATTAAAGGCCATACTTTGTTAAGATTTCATTAATTTTTCCTAATGTTCTTTTTCTACCCCAGGACCCCACCTATGATACATTACGCTCATATGTCATGTCTTGTTAGGATCCTACGCTGTATAGTTTTTCAGCCTTTCCCTGTTTTTAATTACCTCAACAATTTGCTTTTGTTCCTTGCTTTCCTTGCTGCTGCTGCTGCTGCTAAGTCGCTTCAGTTGTGTCCGACTCTGTGCGACCCCATAGACGGCAGCCCACCAGGCTCCCCCATCCCTGGGATTCTCCAGGCAAGAACACTGGAGTGGGGTGCCATTTCCTTGCTTTCCTTAAACTTTGTTAAAAATTTTTGTATATTAATCAAATAAAGAGTGTAATATGTCATTTTATCTACCAAATTTATGAAGTAGTCAAAAATTACAAAAATTTATTTTAATAATTCCCATATAATTGCTCTTTTTAGAGTAGCTTATATCTGTACTTATAAGTTCCAAACATTCCTGAGTTTCTTTAATGCATTATTTTCATTATATTATCCCATCTGTGATGGTTGTGTGTTTAGTTGGCTAGGCTATGATGCCCAGTTCTTTGGTCAAGCACTAGTCTACATGTTGCTGTGAAGGTATTTTTTAAGATGTGATTAACATTTAGAATCAGTGGGTGACACTAATCCAGTCAACTGAAGGCCATATGAACAAACAGTGGCGTCCCTCGAGAAAAAAATTCTGCTTCTGAACAGTCTTCATACTCAAAACTGCAGCACCAACTCTTGCTGGAATTCTCAACCAGCTGACCTGCCCTGAAGATTTTGGATTTGAGAGGTCCCACAGTTATGTAGGCCAATTCCTTAAAATAAATCTCTCTTGTCTCTCTCTCTCTCATGTGCTCTCTCTCCCTCTCTCTATGTATGTGTGTGTGTGTGTGTGTGTACATATATATATACATATATATATATATATATATATATATATATATCGCTTGAACAACACTGGTTTGAACTGATAGATTCAGTTACAGGTGGCTATTTTTCAATCATAAATACTACAGTACTACATAATCCTTAGTTATCTGAATCTGCTGATATGCAGAAAATAAAGTATATACAAAATATATACAACTATAGAGAAGGCAATGGCACCCCACCCCAATACTGCCTGGAACCGGTGGAGGCCCAGTCCATGGGGTGCTAGAGTCGGATACGACTGAGCGACTTCACTTTCACTTTCATAGAGTATATACAAATTTTTGACTGCATGTAAGGTCAGGGTCAGATCAGATCAGTCGCTCAGTAGTGTCCGACTCTTTGCGACCCCATGAACTGCAGCACGCCAGGCCTCCCTGTCCATCACCAGCTCCCGGAGGTCACTCAGACTTGCATCCATCGAGTCAGTGATGCCATCCAGCCATCTCATCCTCTGTCGTCCCCTTCTCCTCCTGCTCCTCAATCCCTCCCAGCATCAGAGTCTTCTCCAATGAGTCAACTCTTCGCATGAGATGGCCAAAATACTGGAGTTTCAGCTTTAGCATCATTCCTTCCAAAGAAATCCCAGGGCTGATCTCCTTCAGAATGGACTGCTTGGATCTCCTTGCAGTCCAAGGGACTCTCAAGAGTCTTCTCCAACACAACAGTTCAAAAGCATCAATTCTTCTGCGCTCAGCCTTCTTCACAGTCCAGCTCTCACATCCATACATGACCACAGGAAAGACCATAGCCTTGACTAGGCGAATCTTTGTTGGCAAAGTGATGTCTCTGCTTTTGAATATGCTATCTAGGTTGGTCACAACTTTCCTTCCAAAGAGTAAGCGTCTTTTAATTTCATGGCTGCAGTCACCATCTTCAGTGATTTTGGAGCCCAGAAAAATAAAGTCTGACACTGTTTCCACTGTTTCTCCATCTATTTCCCATGTAGTGATGGGACCAGATGCCATGATCTTAGTTTTCTGAATGTTGAGCTTTAAGCCAACCTTTTCACTCTCCACTTTCACTTTCATCAAGAGGCTTTTTAGTTCCTCTTCACTTTCTGCCATAAGGGTGGTATCAGAGTGCTCAAACTACCGCACAATTGCACTCATCTCACACGCTAGTAAAGTAATGCTCAAAATTCTCCAAGACAGGCTTCAGCAATATGTGAACCGTGAACTTCCTGATGTTCAAGCTGGATTTAGAAAAGGCAGAGGAACCAGAGATCAAATTGCCAACATCCGCTGGATCATCGAAAAAGCAAGAGAGTTCCAGAAAAACATCTATTTCTGCTTTATTGACTATGCCAAAGCCTTTGACTGTAGATCACAATAAACTGTGGAAAATTCTGAGAGAGATGGGAATACCAGACCACCTGATCTGCCTCTTGAGAAATCTGTATGCAGGTCAGGAAGCAACAGTCAGAACTGGTCATGGAACAACAGACTGGTTCCAAATAGGAAAAGGAGTACGTCAAGGCTGTATATTGTCACCATGTTTATTTAACTTATATGCAGAGTACATCATGAGAAATGCTGGACTGGAAGAAACACAAGCTGGAATTAAGGTCAGGGTCTCTAACTCCCAAATTATTTAAAGGTCAGCGGTATATAGAAAAATCTCAGATTGTTTTTGTTCTCTGAAGGACCCTTAATGATACACTACCTAATGAATTAGTTGTGGGTCTACCAATGGGAATGGTGAATGGGGAGGAGTTGGGCCAAGATAGAGAAGAAAAGTTCTGAAAAGAAAATATCTCTTAGAGAGTAGTGTGAGCCTGGGCTCTCCAAGGACCATCTAGCTTCTGCTGCCCTGTGGCTACTCTCACTTATTCCATTCAAATTAAGTGTAAACCATAACTTACATAATCATACAACCTAATTTCTTTAGTTCTACCATTAATGAGATCCTGCTGGAATTCTAACAGCAGCCCTCAGGGACTTGGCCGGGGCCCAGGTTCTTGCTGCCTTGGGCCAACCCTCAAAACATAGTAAGGAATTATCACAAAGTGTCAACAAAAAAACACAAAGAAAGAGATATATATTGGAAAATGCAACCTAAGGTTAAAAAAATAAATCAGTAAATAGGGCAAAGATAATCACTGTTATTGAGAAAGCCTACAACCTGTATTAAAGCTAAAACTGTCTTGATTTTTCTCTTAATATTCTTTGAACTTGCACATGTTGCAATAGCATTTTAAGCTCTTCATATGTATTTATTAATTTACTTCCAAGCTAACCTTAAAAGTTAAATGCTATAATAAAATCCATTTTCAAGTTGAGAAAGGGAAGGCAGAAGGAGATGAAGTAATTTCTACAAAGTTCCAGAGTTTTAAGTACAAGGGCTGGTTTTGACAGTATATATCCAGAATCCACATTTCAAAATATAATGCAGCACATATTTATTCACTATTCCTTTATCATTCCCTCCAATGCGTACAGAAAAAAAAAAAAAAAAACAAAGACAATTTGTCACACTTCCTTCATATTGTTATAAACACCTTTTCTTTCTAGAGTAAATAAGGCCCCCAAATCCAAATATGCCAGCTGAAGTATAACAATAAACAAAACTACATTTTCTAGCTATTCTAATCAACTAAAATTAGTGTACAAATAAATAAACTTAGAAATGAGAACACAAAGTACAGAATAAATTTTTGAATACATTAATCTTATACCAATAAATCAAAATCTAGATAAAATAGCTGATTTTTAAGAGTGTATATACCAGCATATTTACATAAAATTTAGTTACTATAAACTGAACAACATTGTGGAAGAAACTTCTGACACTTTCAAAGAAAATATGTCCAAAAGGTCTCAGGATCACACTATCACAGGCTGTTTCAACTTTGAAGGCATTTGTAATTCTTTTGTGAACTAAGCTTTTACAGAGCATAGAGAACCGTTTTCTTTTTGTAAATCAGGATAATAAGATAGCCTTGATTTAAAAAACCCACAAACTAGTGTATACTAAGAGAAAATAACTGCAAATACATTTTTAATATTAATATAAACCATAGATCCTAAACATAAAATAGCAAAATTAATATTAAGGTGCATTTATAGAATAATACACCATGATTAGTACTTAATTACTCCAAAAATATTAGGCTCTTTGAAATAAATCTATAAATAGTCTTTTCAAACTGACAGGACAAAAACAAATTATACACAAAGTAGAAAACATGCAAAATTATATGATAGGTATAAAAAATAATCAAATTCAAAATTCATAACTGATTTTTTTAAAAATAAGTCCTTTTATTAAGAAAAACACAGGAAAAATTGTTTTAAATGGAAAGACTATATCTAATTCAAACAAACACCTCATGCTTTGAAGTAAAAAGCAGAAGTGTCATGGTATCTCTACTATTCTGTATCTCTATTCTAAACTTTTTAGACCAGTTTCCTGTGATTAAAAAAAAAAAAAAAAAACCTAAATGAGAACTATAAGTACTTGTAAGTAAGAAGCAAACTTACAGTTTCTTACAGATATGATAACAGCTCCTACTAAGGGGCCACCCATCCCTTCTTTGCATAAGATACCAATGTCCTTTGACGAGACAGTTTTCCTCGACTTAAGAAATGGATTTTGATTCCCATAAGCCTGTGCCAGTGATGCCATTCCCTTTGCTGGTGATAGATT
The DNA here is from genome assembly GCA_935064755.1 of Tragelaphus eurycerus. Classification (NCBI taxonomy): domain Eukaryota; kingdom Metazoa; phylum Chordata; class Mammalia; order Artiodactyla; family Bovidae; genus Tragelaphus; species Tragelaphus eurycerus. The sequence goes on from CAKXYN010000039.1 coordinate 636,026, forward strand.
TAGATTTGTGAGTGCTACTAGTCTCTGGACTTCACAGATGAGCAGTTTATTTTAGCTTAGATGCAGACTACTTCAACTTTCTTTGGTAGGTTCACAGGACCAGAATCCTTGAACTGAATGTTAGCAGTCATAGGACTCTCACTGAATCACCTCTATGCTGCTAAGCTAATTCACTTCAGTCGTGTCCGACTCTGTGCGACCCCATAGACAGCAGCCCAACAGGCTCCACTGTGCCTGGGATTCTCCAGGCAAGAACACTGGAGTGGGTTGCCATTTCCTTCTCCGGTGCATGAAAGTGAAAAGTGAAGTTGCTCAGTTGTGCCCAACTCTTCACGACCCCATGGGTTGCAGCCTACCAGGCTCCTCCGTCCATGGGATTTTCCAGGCAAGAGTACTGGAGTGGGTTGCCATTGCCTTCTATAAATATCTCAAAAAGCAAATCTTGAAGGACATATGTCTTCTTCCACATAAAAAGATTATCCTCCCTAACATTTGATTCTCTCTATTTTAGCTCTCCAATCCCAAGAGTTACCGTTCTCAGTACCACTCAGTAATCTCCTGGGATACACAGCAAGTTAGTTGGAATGTCTTTCTCACTCCTTTCCTGCCTTCCTTAGAGAGGAAAGGAATTATAATTTCCTACACATTCATTTCCCCATGTACAACCTTGAAGCCATCAGAAAATATCTATATTAATTAATGTTTATTTCTACAACTCTGATTGACTAATTTATTATTTTTTTAATTTAAATTTATTTATTTTAATTAGAGACTAATTACTTTACAATATTGTATTGGTTTTGCTATACATCAACATGAATCCGCCACGGGTATACACGTGTTCTCAATCCTGAAACCCCCCTCCCACCTCCCTCCCCAGACCATCCCTCTGGGTCATCCCAGTGCACCAGCCCCAGGCATCCTGTATCCTGCATGGAAACTGGACTGGAGATTCGTTTCTTATATGATATTATACATGTTTCAATGCCATTCTCCTAAATCACCCCCCTCCCTCTCCCACAGAGTCTAAAAGACTGTTCTATACATCTGTGTCTCTTTTGCTGTCTCACACACAGGGTTATCGTTACCATCTTTCTAAACTCCATATATATACGTTCAGATCAGATCAGTCTCTCAGTCGTGTCCAACTCTTTGCGACCCCATGAACTGCAGCACGCCAGGCCTCCCTATCCATCACCAGCTCTCGGAGGTCACTCAGACCCACATTCATCAAGTCAGTGATGCCATCCAGCCATCTCATCCTCTGTCGTCCCCTTCTCCTCCTGCCCCCAATCCCTCCCAGCATCAGAGTCTTCTCCAATGAGTCAACTCTTCGCATGAGGTGGCCAAAATACTGGAGTTTCAGCTTTAGCATCATTCCTTCCAAAGAAATCCCAGGGCTGATCTCCTTCAGAATGGACCGTTTGTATCTCCTTGCAGTCCAAATATATGTTAGTATACTATATTGGTGTTTTTCTTTCTGGCTTACTTCACTCTGTATAATCGACTCCAGTTTCATCCACCTCATTCTTATCCTTCTCCATTACATATTTTATAAACCACTTAATTACATTATAAGCACTTCTTTCTACCATCACTATTACCTGCATAAAATAGATAATGCTGAAAAACTATAGTTCCTGGCTCATCCTCTGGAGGCAACTACTCTCAGTTATTCTAACTGATGGTTTTTTAATGGGGGAGGGAGGAATCTTATATTTGTATCCATATTTCTGAAGAATATACTTAAAAAGTTTCATCTTGATTTTTAAAATCTAAAAGTTTTCTATTTCACATCTGACAGTAGAAAATTAGATTTTAACATTCTCAGAACCAGATTCTCTCCTACACGTTCCTCACCTACAACCCAAAGCATGTGCATGTTCCACTTGTCTTACTGTGATCCATTATATCCCTATTTTGGCATTGTTTCGGTTTCCTCTGTGCCCTGCTGTTCTCTGTGGTTTTAATTTAGTCTTAATATCTCATTTTAGATTATTTTTGTTTAGCCAGTTTCCCCACAGAATCCTTCATACTCTCTAAATTCTTGCCTGAGAGGCAGAGCCTGGACCTGACTGAGTAACAAAGCTGATGCCCTCACCATTCAGCACCCAGAATTTCAAAAAATAATATGATAGCGGAGGGGTGAAGGTGACGGTCTGTATGGTGCAAGTTTGCCTTTATACAAAAGATAATCAGACATGGCCTCTCCAGTGTCAATTATTTCACTATTTTTAACAGAAATAATACCTAACATAGGATACAAATGTGATAAAAGGACTTACTGTAATAAAAGAATTACAGCAAATAAGAAATATAGTTAATGATTAAGTTACCTTACCAATTATCCTTTAGGAAGAATAGTTAAGTAACCTCCTTGTTAACTCAAAGTACATAATTAAAATTCCTAGTACAAACTTCTGTTAAAGCAGCTCCCCAAATGAGTCATCCACCTTAAGTAAGTTTAAAAACTGAGGAAGTACCCACAATTATCATTAATTTCACCAAACTACTAACTGTAGGCAAAAACACAGCCTTGCTAAAATTAGAAATTTTGTTACAACTAAATGTTAACCTAAAACCTCTATTTCTTGAAGTGATTAAAACTTAAATCCTGTGTGTAGTTACCAAATAATGATTCATTACAATGAAATGCACTGTATGTTTGGAAGATTTTTAAAGTTATTTGAGCAGTTGTAACTAAATAAAACTTTGAATTTGTTTTCAACTGTTGCCTTTTTTATATAAATAACAAGTTCATTATTTGCCAGTAAATGGAATAATCTGCTAATTAGCAGCACTTGTTTTGTGATGAATATTCAATTATCAGAACAGAAAAGAGAAAAGATGCATCATACCTTAGTAAATTAATTCCTTTTTGTAGAGTGAGTTTGCATCCACCTGGCAGAAAACATAAACAGTCTCTTAGTGAAAGCCTTGGGAGTTTGCCAAAATAGAGAAATTAAGGGGTCATTTAACCCTTTCACTCTGTTAGAATGACTGTCCCTCACAGATGTCTTCTTTATAATTCCATTGAAATTAATCAGATCTGTCTAAACCTAGTATATTTTGCAGTGCTGAGAACATAAATTAAGTGTATTTCCTGTCATATTCAAAGATTACTATATTTCATATAAAGGACAACTGTAAAGAAATTGTAAAAACTATACAATTGAACACATGCAAGACCAGGTGATATTTAACATGCAATCATAATGATTTTTAAAAATATTATAAAGTCTATTCCCTGTAGCTCACTCAGTAAAAAATCTGTCTGCAGTGCAGGAGACCCACATTCAATCGCTAGGTTAGGAAGATCCTCTGAAGGAAGGCATGGCAACCCAGTCCAGTACGCTTGCCTGGAGAATCTCATAGACAGAGAAGCCTGGTGGGCTGCAGTCCATGGGGTGGCAAAGAGTCGGACACAAGGCAGCGACCAACACTACTACTCTATTACTACCCAAGGCATTTTCAACCAGTTGTCAATTATCTTTTTTCTTCCAATGGCAACTTCTGCTTTCCCTTCTCTTGGTATTTATTTTCTCTCCATATCGAATGATCTCTCCCTCAAGTTTTAGAGTTTGAAAACTGAGAAGCCTGATGATTTACCAAGACATCTATGGAAAGTATCTTGTTTCAGGGAGTTGCAAACCTTATAGATGTTAGCAGGAAAAAAGATGAGTGCGTCAAGATAGAATGAAGACTACATTTAGGTTTTGTATACATTAGCATCTTTCACAGTATTATATAGAGAGAAAAGCAATTATGGCCCTATATCAGCCAGTGTTAAAGCCCAATATCAAAGGAGGGGCATGCCTGGCTATGTTGAAAACAGAATGGGTAACTTCTAAGCCAGATAAATGCATTAATGTAAAAAAATGATGAATGCGATGCACTGCTAAAAGCACAAGTTGAGAGTCAGGAAATATGATTTTTGCCTCAGTTCAACAGCTAAGTCTTTTAGCTACAGTATTTAGGGTCCTAATACTCACTTGTAAAATGTGGGCATTCCATTTAGAGATTCTAAAGATATCTGTAGATCTAATGTTCTAGAATTATGTGTTTCCTGAATAAGTAATACAAGTCTCAATTTACTTCCATCACAGATCATAAAATGAAGTGGTACCATTTAGATTTATTCTGATTTTCCTGGTTGTCTGATCTGTAATCATAAAACAGTATTACAGCTACTGAACTGTAGTGGCAACAGCTTGTAAAACCTTTCCTTTTACAATGAGCTCTCTCCATTGCAGTGAAATTTGAAAACAGGGGTTTAACTATGTCCAATCCTCATACTGAATTTCATCAGGAAATTTGATATCATGACACAAGTGAAAATCAGGAGTATTTAATTACTGCCTATTTTCATTAACTAATGATCCAATTTAAAATTGATTAAGGTAGAGTGCCACTATTAGATAAATTTAATACAACAACATTATTTAGAGATGATTGCTCATTCTTTTTCTACTAAAATATAATTGATTATGGGTGGCTTTCCAAGGTGTTTAAAATTATGAATGTGATTTTATTGCTTATCACTTACTTCCTTAATTACTGGTGTTTTAATGATGGACTTACTAGAGAGGAACCATGGGAGTGTCTGTGAGGAAACATATTAATATAATGGATTTTAAAGTTATGAACTATGTGTGTGTGTGTGTGTTTGCACACACATACATACAAGCACCAAGGAAAGGCTATATGAGGACTTAATGAGAAAACAGGAAGAGTGTGCTCACCAACACTGAAGCCATCATCACACTGATCATGGACTTCCTAGCCTCCATAACTATGAGAAATAAAAGTCTCTTTTTAAGCTGCCAATTGTATACATTTTGTTATAGCTGCCCAAGCAGCCCTCCATATAAAGATTCCTTATGTTCACATTTGTTGTTGTTGTTGTTGTTTTTAATCTCTACTAGTAAATGTCAGGAGAAGGCAATGGCATCCCACTCCAGACTCTTGCCTGGAGAATCCCATGGACAGAGGAGCCCGGTAGGCTGCAGTCCATGGGGTCGCTAAGAGTCAGACATGACTGAGCAACTTCACTTTCACTTTTCACTTTCATGCATTGGAGAAGGAAGTGGCAACCCACTCCAGTGTTCTTCCCTGGAGAATCCCAGGGACGGGGGAAGCCTGGTGGGCTGCCGCCTCTGGGGTCACACAGAGTCGGACACGACTGAAGCGACTTAGCAGCAGCAGCAGCAGTAAATGTCAGATGACCAGGGCCTCAGAGCTGAGAGCAAAACCTGGGAGCAATGATGGGAAATATGGCATTTTGAGCATCATACTATAGGAAACACGGTAGCCTGTTTGTCTCATAAAAAATTAATGACTAAAATGGTGACATGGAAATATTCCCTAGGACAAGTTCTGTCTTCTGAACCATTTTTCCAAGAGTTGATGCCCCCTGAACCTTTCTCTTACTGCATGTTCTACATTTTTTTGTAATTACCCAGTTCTGCATATATCATCCCAAATAGACCACATATTCCTTGGAATCATGGATATGTTTTTATTCATTTTTTTAAATCTACAGAACACTTTACAGCACATAATAAATATTCCATACATATTTGATTAATGCATAGTTGAATTAGGGAAACATAAAGGCCCTGGATCACTGGCCTATATATCTCTCATGGGAATCTATAGGTTAAAATATCATTTTGATTTCATCACTTTCTATAAATAATCATGCCTTTTGGAATAACTACTGATTTTGGAAATTAAAGTTCTGTATTTCAGACTTATCATAGAAAAACTTATCTAGAAAATCCAGGTTCTCTTTTTATTTCAATAGAATGCATCATATCTTCATTTGCATACATGACACATGGAATTTACAAGAAAATTACATAAGTCAAAGAAATAATACACTTGTATGTCAATCACTGTATCAGATTTTATAAAACAATCTATTGTTTAAGTTTGTATTGTGATTGAAAAAACTTCAATCCAACTTCAACCCAGAAACCTCCTCTTCATAGAAGCAAAATGAGTATGAAAATCATAGTACTTATAAGAACTGTGAGATCCTCAGAGAAGGATACTAAGTCAAAATTTCTACTATTCTCAATTAAATGTGCACAGTATTTTAAATATACCATTTTTCAACTTGAGGAAAATAATTTCTAACCCTATAATGATGGTTTTACCTCATTACTTCCTAATGCTACAGTATTCCAAATAATTAATATTCATCATTCAAATCTCAAAACATTTTTCATGTTTTTAATGCTCACATTGCACAGCAGAGAATGAAGAGGGATCACTCCCCTCCCAGGTTTATTAACATTGCAATTTCTTGCCAAGAGAAAGACTCAACCTGATGCACTTGAATTCAAGTTCAAGTGTACAATAATCCAGTTAAAGCCTCTCTACAAATCTGACATAAATTAATGAAGCTTCCAAATGTTTTGTCAAACATATATAAATGATATAAGAGATCTAGATGGTCCCTTTTCTGAAGCACCACTTAATGTCTTGTCACTAACCTGGAAGAATGTTTTATAAAATTAAATATAAACACACCGCACTTCAAATCGTGAATAATTTATGGTCTGTGTTCTATAAAATTACTTTCCAATTACTAGATTGTTAATATTCACTTGATTTTCAATTGTTATATCAAGAATATGACCCTTTTTGTAGTGCTACAAAAAAGAAATGCAAAAGGTCAATGAAATATTTATTTGTTTAAATTGTATTGAGAAATAAAGGCATTTATTAAAAAGGGGAAATAATTTTCTAACAGCCCTAAATAAATAAAAGGAGTATGAAGAGCTGAATGCCATACACATATTATAGCAATTACACACCATGATAGGTGTGACACCTTATTCTTGACAAAAACATTACATGAACAAAGATGCTCATACATTAAGGACCTGGCAGGCAGTTATGAATTTAGGTTTAAATCTTTGTAGGAAATGAGAAAATAGAACGGCACATTTCCAATCCTAATTGAGGTCTTCACAATGCCCTGCATTAGAAATGATCGAGATAAAATCAAAACTACTTGCTTATAAGCAATCACCTGCAAAAAGATGACATTGGTTCATGAAGCATATGTTAAAAATGTAAACTTATTACTGAAAGGAGAAAATAGATGTGCCTCTCTGACATGTACAGATTTATATTTTCTATCATGAAAATTATTAGGTTTCCACTGAAAGAAACACTCTTCCTCTAACTGCATTAATACCTGGATATTCCTCAAGATATTATTATATCACCTGCCTAAAGAATATAAAATACAGTGAAATGAAATTAAGTTTCATTTCAGGATAAAGAATATTTGAAAAAAATGAAATCATGGCAGAAAAACATTTTAGTTTCTAACAATCAATATCGTCTACTTCAAGGAGCCTAGGTATCAGATGTGTGTCTGTGCGTGTGCACGCGCATGTGTGCATGTGTGCATGCTCACACGCACAGTTGTGTCTGACTATTTGCAACCCTATGGACTGTAGCATGCTCCTTGGTCCATGGGATTCTCCAGGCAAGAATACTGGAGTGGGTTGCCATTTCCTCCTCCAGGGAATCTTCCCAACCCAGGGATAGAACCCATGTCTCCTGAGTCTCCTGCATTGTCAGATGGATTCTTTACCACTGAGCCATGTGGGAAGCTCACATAGATATCAAATGGGGAACTGTAAAATCCACTTATGTTAACAAATGACAAATTATCAGTTGGTCTTGAAGGGCAAAAAAAGCTGGAAAATTATATATCTTTGCTATTATATGCAACAGCAGAATGAAATCACTGTGAAAGAAACTATGGCCTGAAAAAACCTATACTATTTACTTTCTAATCCTTTATAGAGACAACGGATAAAAACACACATTTCAGTATTTTTCCTTTGTCCCAGATATTCAAAACACACACTTACCATTTTGGGCTTTCCTTTCCCTCCTCCCTGCCTCTACACTTGGGCACTCTAAGCGATCTGTCTTTGTCTCCTTGTCATTTTCTGTGTCTGTCTCTCTTTTTATCAATTATTTCTGTCATTTTCACCCTCTTTACTATTGCCTACATTCATCATTCCTTAAATCAGATCAGATCAGTCGCTCAGTCGTGTCCAACTCTTTGCGACCCCATGAACCGCAGCACGCCAGGCCTCCCTGTCCATCACCAGCTCCCGCAGGTCACTCAGACTCGCATCCATCGAGTCAGTGATGCCATCCAGCCATCTCATCCTCTGTCGTCCCCTTCTCCTCCTGCCCTCAATCCCTCCCAGCATCAGAGTCTTCTCCAATCAGTCAACTCTTCGCATGAGGTGGCCAAAATACTGGAGTTTCAGCTTTAGCATCATTCCTTCTAAAGAAATTCCAGGATTGATCTCCTTCAGAATGGACTGGTTGGATCTTCTTGCAGTCCAAGGGACTCTCAAGAGTCTTCTCCAACACCACAGTTCATTCCTTAAATATTAACCATCAATTCCAGAAGTTCATGTTTTATAGAGTAAATCTTACATTACTGTTGTTTAGCCAAACTTCCAGGTGATTCCAGACTATTCCTATACCCTTCTCTCTGTACATGTTGTTGCTACTTAGTCACTAAGTCCTAACCAGCTCTTTTGCAACCCATGGACTGTAGCTCACCAGGCTCCTCGGTCCATGAGATTTCCCAGACAAGAGCACTGGAGTGAGTTTTCATTTCCTTCTCCAGGGGATCTTTCCATCTAGGGATCAAACACTTATCTCCTTCATTGGTAGGAGGATTCTTTACCTCTGAACCAACTGGGAAGACCCTCTCTCTGTACATACTCTTGGCTTTAATCTTTCATTCTGTCTCATTATCCCATCAAAGATTGAGTCCCATGTAGTGGGCTGCATACCATCTGTGATCTTCTACACTTTATCATCCCAGACTTATTTCACATTATCCTAAACTTGTTAGCTCAGTTCTTAGTCTGGTCAGCTTATTCTTAATTCCTGTATGTAAATACATCCTAATTTAGCCTCTGAGTGTGTTTCCCTCAGTTCCCCTCTCCTTAATTGTCTTCACTATTTCCCCTAATTACTCACAAACCAATCTCAGACCACTGTCTCCAGGGAATCTTTCCAGGACACTTGTCTGTGATGCTAGTAATCTCTTTGAGCAGACTAGAGATTTTCATGTTTGACGGAACCTACCTATATTTGTCTCTTAGTGCTGCCATCAAAAAGTTACACACACTTGGTTGCAAAGCAAGAAAAATTTATTCTTTTGCAGTTCTGGAAACAAGTCCAAAATCAAGCAGTCAGAAAGGCTTTGTGACCTCCAAAGGTTCTAGAGAGGAATCATCCTTGACTCTTCCTGAAAGTGAAAGTGAAGTCACTCAGTCGTGTTCAACTCTTTGTGACCTCACAGACTGCAGCCCACCAGGCTTCTCTGTCCATTGAATCTTCCAGGCAAGAGTACTGGAGTGGGTTGCCATTTCCTCCTCCAGGGGATCTTCCTGACCCAGGAATTCAACCCACGCCTCTCACATTTGAAGGCAGAAACTTTACGGCCTGAGTCATCAGGGAAACCCTCTTCCTACCTTTTTGTAATTGGTGGCAATCTTTGGCATTCCTTAGCTTGTAGAGCCTGGTGGGCTGCTGTCTCTGGGATGGCACAGAGTCGGACACGACTGAAGCGACTTAGCAGCAGCTTGTAGATGCCTCACTCCAATTTCTGCCTCCATTGCCCCATAACTATTTGTAAATCTGCATGTCCCCAAATCTTTTCTCCTCACCAGAACACCAAATCTTGGATTTAGTGCCACATTATTAATAGATCCACTCTTACTTCTCGGAAGGAAAGTTATGACCAGCCTAGAAAGCATATTAAAAAGCAGAGACATTACTTTGCCAACAAAGGTCCATCTAGTGAAGGCTATGGTTTTTCCAGTGGTCATGTATGGTTGTGAGAGTTGGACTATAAAGAAAGCTGAGCACCAAAGAACTGATGCTTTTGAGCTGTGGTGTTGGAGAAGACTCTTGAGAGTGCCTTGAACTGCAAGGAGATCCAACCAGTCCATCCTAAAGGAGATCAGTCCTGGTTGTTCATTGGAAGGACTAATGTTGAAGCTGAAACTCGAATACTTTGGCCACCTGATGTGAAGAACTGACTCATTTGAAAAGACCGTGATGCTGGGAAAGATTGAGGGCAGGAGGAGAAGGGGATGACAAAGGATGAGATGGTTGGATGGCATCACTGACTCAATGGACATGGGTTTGGGTAGACTCCAGGAGTTGGTGATGGACAGGGAGGCCTGGCATGCTGCGGTTCATGGGGTCACAAAGAGTTGGACATGACTGAGCAACTGAACTGAACTGAATCAAGTATGACTTCATCTTAAATTGATTATATCTGTAAAGACCCTATTTACAAATAAGGCCACATTCATGGATTAGGGCAGTTAGGACTTCCATGTGTCATTTGGGGGAACACAAATCAACCCACAATAGGGACACTCGAAAGCATCTCAACTAACCCATTCATTATTATGACCGAGAGAAACTCCAAATAACCCTGCTTGCATACCTTTGTTGTTATTAGAAGTCCACACTTTACGCAGTTGCGTTTTATTAGCAGACAGCTCAGTAAAAAATAATAATAAAAATAACTTCATTGTAGCCAAAGTACATAAGCTTTGTTTCCCTACTTCTAATCTTCAGCCTATACAAAATAAAGAATATTTCCCTGTCAATATTATAGACCATTTAATTATTAAAGACAATTTATTCTCCCCAAATACTTCCTTCAGGATACATGTTTCTATTTTCTTTTTCTTTCTTTTTTTTTAATATGTCATCAAGAGAGTAAAAACCATGACATGTTTCTCTGAAAAAAAAAAAAAAGATTTACTCTAATCATCTGATTTTTAAAGAGTATATTTTACTGTCTACTTCTATATAGAGTTCATTTTATCATAATGGCTTGGATGTCAGATAGATGTGGCTATGAATCCCCAACCTGTCACTAAGCAATTACATTACTATTAAAATAAATAATACCTCTAAGCCTCAATGTCCTTCTTGAGAAATCAGAATGCAATATTTTCCATAAAGAGTTAAAGTAATAACAGATAATTAGCACAGTGCTTGGTAGACTTAATAACTGGTAGCTTGTAATAACATAATTTTTATTGGTCTATTATAGAAGTCTAATTTAACACATCAAAACTTGTATTACATTGAGCATGGCCTACAGCCCTTGGTGTTAATTCATGCCTTGACAGCAATATCACAGTTAATATGGATTTGTGTACCTTTCTGCAATTCTAGCTATTCTTATCTTGCTGACTATCAGAGGGTAGGAATAGAATTGTTCTGATCACACCAAGATACTTTGGAGAGGTGAGCCTAGAAATTTGTTTTTTCACATTGGTAAATGGGTAAATGGTAATGAAACTCTTTCCCTCAAGTTTTGAGTACCACTCTCATCTCTCAAAAGATCAGGTCTCTAAAGAACCTGTGAAATTGTCTAGTTTCTCTAAAAAACTAGCTTCTCTTACTTAACTTTTAATCTATTTGCAAGGCCTTAGTTTGCCATTCCGGAGAAGGCAATGGCACCCCACTCCAGTACTCTTGTCTGGAAACTCCCGTGGACAGAGGAGCCTGGTAGGCTGCAGTCCATGGGGTTGCTAAGAGTTCGACACGACTGAGCGACTTCACTTTCACTTTTCACTTTCATGCATTGGAGAAGGAAATGGCAATCCACTCCAGTGTTCTTGCCTGGAGACCAAAGGACGAGGGAGTCTGGTGGGCTTCCGACTATGGGGTCGCACAGAGTCGGACACGACTGAAGCGACTTAACAGCAGCAGCAGTTTTCCTTCTGCATATGTCTACCATCAATCCTTGACAAAAGATGCAGACATTTAGTTTGCTACATGATATGCAGGTAGTTGCTACATGATATCCATTTTCCCACTTGACAAAAGATACAGAGACAGTTTGCTACATGATTTGCACATAGTTGCTATGTGATATCCATTTTCCCATCATATATACAAAATTAGAGATAGTTTAAAAATGTAAGAGCCAAAGCTACAGAATTTTTCGGGGGTCAATAAAGGAAAAAGTCTCACTAGGTTGTGAGGAATTTCTTAACCAATACAAGGAAATTAACTAAAAGGAAAGTATGATAAACACAAGCACGTTAAAATATTTTTTATCACATTTCACTAGAGATATTGAAAAGGTAGGTTGTAACTTGGTATCTGTATAAATCTGGATTTGGCACTCATTTGGAAATGACAATTCTGAATTTCCAAGGATTATTTTAAAAGACTGTATGCTCTTCAGTAAGTTCTTTTCTCCAAACTGTATTTACAACTTTGTATATATATATATATATATATAATATTATATAAAATAAGGCTTTGTATTTGTCAACATTAAAAGTCTGATTTTTAAATAGCTTCTTGGACTGGTTTTTCATATCCATCAGCTTGCTCAATTTTAGCACCTGTGTCATCCTTACTATTTTTTCAGAACTACTACCTTCACCATAATACTCCATTAGTTTCCCCAACTCAGACGTGGGCTTCTACAGCAATTTTATTTTGATAACAAAGACATGATGAAGAAGATAGATTGACAAACCTTTTCTAGATCTTTTCTAATGTTGTCTGCACTCAAATTATTGAACACTTCTTTCAAGTAATTTGTCTAAATTTTGAGTCATTATTTCCCTCATCTTCAAAATTTGTGGGGACTCTTGGTCTTAAGTTTAAAAGGTCTTCTGAATCTATTTATATATATATATATATACACACACACATACACACACACACATATGTATGTATTCTATAAAACCAACACAGACCAGATGAAGCAAATAACCATCAGTAGTCTTGATCTCAGTATACGCTTTTGTCATGGTCTGCAATTTTTAGATGATAGAGCACATTTTGTCACTGGTAAGATTCATGTCATAGAAGTTGTAGAACAGTTTCTGCCCAAAATATTATCAGTAATTAACTTGAATTTTCTAAGTGCAAGTTCATTATTCTAAAGCTCATCAAGGTTAACTTCAAAAACACTACCCATGGGATCATCAGATGCAATTTTGGTTTGAGTCCTTGAGACTACTGTTTTTCCAACACTGCTCACACTGTACATAGTTAATTAGTGCTTTTTACAACACACCCACCTGTCTTATAAAATGGATCAACTATTGATAGTTTCTTCTTGGCTCCTTTTTTGCTGCCTTTTTTAAGATGCTTGTTCTTGCCAATGACCATGGTGCTGCTCTGAGAGCCAAAGGTACACCACTATTTTATTTCATAGTTTATTTAGGCAATGCAAAGTTCCTCAACCCAATCAGTAACCTTCAAAAAAGGAAACTACTTAGATATTTTAAAGTCCTTGCATACAATGGGTAAAGAACCATTATTACATCATTTCCTTGTAACTTCCAATTTTTTATTATTAATTTTTTTTAATGAAAAGCAGTTTAGGACAGAAAGAATACTTGTCTTGAGGAAATGATAAAGCTTATGGTAACGTGTTGCTGCGGTCTGAATGTCTGTGTCCCCTTGAAAATCTTGTGCTGAACTTTAGTACACAGTGCAGTGATAGTAGGAGGTAGGGCCTTTGTGAATCACTGAGGTCAGAGGTAAAGCCTGAAGGAATGGGATTAGTGCTCCTAGATTTCACAGAGTTAGCTCACTGCTTCAGATCCAGAAGAAGGTCTTCACTCAACTATGCTGGTGCCCTACTTCAAGCCTCTAGCCAGTAAGATTGCGAGAAATAATTTTTGTGGGACTTTGTTACAGTGCCCTGATAAGACATATAGGTTATTTATTTTAAGATTTAATGTTGTCTGAAAGGTTCTTAAATGATTTTTCAATATAGATTTGACATAATTATAATTATTTTATAATAATTATAAATATTTATAATAATTATAAATATTTATAATAATTATAAATATTTATTTACCCTCCATAAGGAGATCCAACCAGTCCATTCTGAAGGAGATCAGCTCTGGGATTTCTTTGGAAGGAATGATGCTAAAGCTGAAACTCCAGTACTTTGGCCACCTCATGAGAACAGTTGACTCATTGGAAAAGACTCTGATGCTGGGAGGGATTGGGGGCAGGAGGAGAAGGGGACGACAGAGGATGAGATGGCTGGATGGCATCACCGACTCGATGGATGTTAGTCTGGGTGAACTCCGGGAGTTGGTGATGGACAGGGAGGCCTGGCATGCTGCGATTCATGGGGTCGCAAAGAATCGGACACAACTGAGTGACTGAACTGAACTGAATATCAAATAAAAACCAATCTGCTTCTTTAAAGTTAAACCATAATTGTCACATTTTTCTAGTTTCATTAGCTTAATATGTACTTTAGAGTTGCTCTTCAATATCGCCTTATCCAATTAATAGCATAAGCATTTTCAGCATATAAATATCCTATGAAGTATAAAAATAATTTAAATAGGGAAATGCTATCACTCATTTTATAGTTATCATTGACAGTCATTCTAATACAATAATTAACTCTAATAAATTGATCACAACCTTGAAAAACATCCTGTATGAATCAATATAATCGGCCAGCTTCTTGGTTGTCATAGAAACTGATTATAGGAAGCATGTTTAATGCAACATACACTCTATGCATAAATGATTAAACTGCTAAAGTTTAAAAATGAGCCTAATCAAAACCATGTTTACCACAACTTTCATTACCATTCTGTGTTTTATCTAATGCATCATTTCTACTTAATCTTGAACCAAAAAATATATACAATATTGGAATCAATAGATATAGGATGTATTTAGAGCTAATAACCTAAAACAACTAAGCAGAATTTTCTGTGAAAATATCCTTGATACAGTCAAGGAAATATTATGAGTCATTATACAAAATGAATTTTATAAATTCCTTCTTTTCATGGATTTGAATAAATAGCACTGAAACATAGAAATATTATAACCCAAAAAAGAAGTATCCTTATCTCAATACAGAATATGACTAAGTCTATTGTCAAGCTAAGATATTTTACATGAAAGAAAATCATTTATCACTCAGGAGAAAAGTTTAAAAAAAGTATGAGTACACTAGGAATATCCATGAAAGACATACAATTATATATAGCTGTGTGTGTGTGTGTGTGTATATATATATGTACATGTAGAGAGTATGTAGTATATAATTCATGAGAATAGTAGTATAACCCTGTATCCATCATTCAGTGAATAAAAACTTATGACCAATTTTATCTTTATCCCCACTGGTTAACCCTACATCATATTAAGGAGTTAAACCAAAACATCATTTCATTCTTCCTTGTATATTTTATGCTTGTTTAGTCACTCAGTAGTGTCTGACTCTGTGTCCCTTTAGACTGTAGCCTTCCAGTATCCTCTGCCCATGGGATTTTTCAGGCAACAATACTGGAGTGGGGTGCCATTTCCTTCTCCAGGGAATCTTCCCAACCCAGGGATTGAAACCACATCTCCTGTATCTCCGGCATTGCAGGCAGATTCTTTACCCACTGAGCCATGGGAGAAGTTTATATGCACCTCTAAAAATAAGTGATTGCTCAAAAATATGATCATAATATAATCATCTATCATAAAAAAATTATTTACTATCACCAACTATACAATGAGTTTTCTGATTTTCCCAGATGTCTCATAAAAATTTTCCAGAGGATTTTTTGAAATCAGGATCCAAATAACCTATATGCAATGGAATTAACTAATGTGTCTCTTAGATTTCTCTATATGTATTTACCTTTTCCTCATTTTAATACTTTTTCTTCCCTCTGGATACTTTCACACAGTCAAAAATTCCCTGACTGCTTCTTTGTTGTCTTTCAAAATATTCGTCTGTCTTGAATCAGTAGTTAAATCTAGAGACTTCATTTGGAATTTAGAAAGAATTCTACATAACAAATGTTGTGTGCTTGCATCAGGAGGCCATGCTGCTGTGGCTGCTGCTGCTGCTAAGCCCCTTCAGTCATGTCCTACTCTGTGTGACCCCATAGACTGCAGCCTACCAGGCTCCTCCGTTCCTGGCATTCTCCAGGCAAGAACACTGGAGTGGGTTGCCATTTTCTTATCCAATGCATGAAAGTGAAAAGTGAAAGTGAAGTCGTTCAGTCGTGTCCCACTCGTAGCGACCCCATGAACTGCAGCCTACCAGGTTCCTCTGTCCATGGGATTTTCCAGACAAGAGTCCTGGAGTGGATTGCTATTGCCTTCTCCATCAGGAGGCCATAATGACCTGTTATATCTGTTTTCCTCTATCAGAAGTCACTAATGATAATTGTCTATGTACTTTAATGAATTTAGGGTTGCAAAATAGCAATATAATAATTGTAATACAGTTATTCATTTATTGGATGAGATCCTTCTATAAAATAAACTATCTTATGAACTCTTTGATTACTACAAAATACAGAATTTAAATAGTAGATCAGGAATAAAAAGGTTTGATTCCTTTATTTAATAGTTTTCAAAATGAAACATTATTTTCCTAGCAGCTTCCAAGAAAATCCATTAGATTGTGTTTTACATAGTTTACACCAATATTTAACATTTAAACCATAGCCATAATTCCCCTTCTATGTTTAACTTATATAATAATAGCTTAATTATTCATAGAGACATTTGAGAACTCGAAATATTTACTTATAAATAGGCTTTGTGGGTGTTTCCCCAGTGGCTTATCAGTAAAGAATCTGCCTGCAATGTAGGAGCCGCAGGAGCCACGGGTTTGAGTCCTGGGTCAGGAAAATCCCCTGGAGCAGGATATTGCAACCCACTCCAGTATTCTTGTCTGGAGAATCCCATGGACAGAGGAGCCTGGTGGGCTACACAGTCCATAGGGTCACAGAGAGTTGGACACAACTGAAGCACCTTACCAGTCACACATACAGAGGCTTTGTTGAGGGGAACTTAAATTATGAATAAGTAAGGCCATTCCTTCAATTATGAATAAATAATAATTTTCAGTCTACTTTTATGGGTCTTGCAAATAATTGTTCATATGATTTCAATTTTATTGCATCAAGTAATATTTTCCAATATAACTTACTGATAAATATTTTAAATTTCTATGCTGCTAAGTACGAAACCTGAAAGGGGCAGACAGTGTGGTGTGAGAAGCCTGCTTGAATGCATATTTCAAAGAAAAATATATATGATATCTCTTATATATAGATAGATTGAAAATAGATTATATATACACACATACATATATAATCTTTAGAATATTTTACATGGAAGAAATGTTTATATATTACATGACCATAAAGGAACACATTTTATCTTTATTATTTAATTAACATCACTAAGTATATCCTTGTAGTTTGAAAAGCCAAGGAGTTTAAACTTACATTTTTCCTCTTGTAAGACTCTTAATTTAAAAACTTCAAACTTCAAAATTATTTGAAAACCCTTGTGACTATTCAAACATTGATTTCTTTCTTAATATCCAGGGTAACAAATTACTTAAAGAGAAATGGAAAAAGATTAACCCACTTTGAACAACAAATTTATGATTTAAGTATAGCTAAATTCAACTAGTTTTAACAAATTTTACTACTATGTTTCTGTTGTCACATTAAAGCATTTTGAAGATAATTACTGTAACTTATAAAAGAATAAGCATATATCCAATTAGAATATAACCTTTGCTGCTTTTAATCAACAAGGTTGGCTATGTGATATCTGGGATTATTAAAATATGTTAACAAATAAATTACATAGAAATACCAATGCCTACCATGTGGGAGACCCGGGTTCAATCCGTGGTTCAGGAAGATCTCCTGGAGAAGGAAATGGCAACCCACTCCAGTATTCTTGCCTGGGAAATCCCATGGATGGTGGAACCTGATAGGCTATAGTCCATGGGGTCACAAAGAGCCAGACACAACTAAGCGACTTCACTTTGAATAACATATTTGGAATTATTTTAAAATTAAATTTTTAACTTAAATAGTACACATAAAAATAAAATTTGAGATTTATAAACCCTGTCTTTAAGGATTAATCTTTAGGAATTCTTTGTGCAGAATAGTAAGAATGGAGAATAACATTGAAATATGTATAATATTATATCTGAAATGTATTAATTGTTCAAACTAAATACTGTCATGTTACAATTTGTTCATGTTAGATGTTTGTAATGTTTCTGATAATCAATAAAAGAGATTCTTGATAAAAAAAAATAACAATATAGTTATTCTGCCCATGTAAAATATACAGTATATCTGCGCACATATGATGTAACTATATCAATTTTTTCTTTCAATGCTATCTAGGTTGGTCATAACTTTCCTTCCAAGGAGTAAGCGTCTTTTAATTTCATGGCTGCAGTCACCATCTGCAGTGATTTTGGAGCCCAGAAAAATAAAGTCTGACACTGTTTCCACTGTTTCTCCATCTATTTCCCATGTAGTGATGGGACCCAGATGCCATGATCTTCGTTTTCTGAATGCTGAGTTTTAAGCCAACCTTTTCACTCTCCACTTTCACTTTCATCAAGAGGCTTTTTAGCCCCTCTTCACTTTCTGCCATAAGGGTGGTGTCATCTGCATATCTGAGGTTATTGATATTTCTCCCAGCAATCTTGATTCCAACTTGTGTTTCTTCCAGTCCAGCATTTCTCATGATGTACTCTGCATATAAGTTAAATAAACATGGAGACAATATACAGTCTTGACGCACCCCTTTTCCTATTTGGAACCAGTCTGTTGTTCCATGTCCAGTTCTAACTGTTGTTTCCTGACCTGGGAAGGAAAGTTATGACCAACCTAGACAGCATATTCAAAAGCAGAGACAGTACTTTGCCAACAAAGGTTCGCCTAGTCAAGGCTATGGTCTTTCCTGTGGTCATGTATGGATGTGAGAGCTGGACTGTGAAGAAGGCTGAGTGCCGAAGAATTGATGCTTTTGAACTGTGGTGTTGGAGAAGACTCTTGAGAGTCCCTTGGACTGCAAGGAGATCCAACCAGTCCATTCTGAAGGAGATCGGCCCTGGGATTTCTTTAGAAGGAATGATGCTAAAGCTGAAACTCCAGTATTTTGGCCACCTCATGCGAAGAGTTGACTCATTGGAGAAGACTCTGATGCTGGGAGGGATTGAGGGCAGGAGGAGAAGGGAACGACAGAGGATGAGATGGCTGGATGGCATCACTGACTCGATGGACGTGAGTCTGGGTGACCTCCGGGAGCTGGTGATGGACAGGGAGGCCTGGCGTGCTGTAATTCATGGGGTCGCAAAGAGTCAGACAAGACTGAGCGACTGATCTGATCTGATCTCTGATATTTAGCAATGCATTGTAGTTGTCAAATCACTCTCTCAGCCAACTTACTATTAATAAGTCCAAGGAGATGACTATTGAAACGCCATTAGCTAACCAGTAAAGAACATGATTTTATTCCACATTACCTTTATTAACTGTTTGTGAAAAACTTGTAGGTTTTATAAATTATTGTCTATACAATATAATTCCAAAATAATAAGACTTCATGTGACTGGTCAATTATCAAAATTTTGATTAAAAATTAAATGTTTTAATTTGTTAATGTTTTCTTCATGAAGAATCCCCAAATAAGAGAATTTAAGCTCAAATTTATCTAACATAAGTGGAAAAAACTTAAATACTGAAAAGTTAAAAATATTTAATGTACAAGTATCCACAGACACCCTGATAACTGCTGATTATAAACAGAATAATTATATTTTTAATCTTCTAAAGAAGTATAGTTTGAGAGTGAAAGTAAGCACTAGCAATAACTATGCTGAAACTATGTGTATAAAATTTAAGTCTGTCAAGGGCAACAAGGACATCCTGGCTACATTGAAATAACCACAACAAATTGGCCCCTACCTTCTTAGAACTCATTATAGTATCATGGCTTTTTTTCTACATAATAAAACATAAATTTCTAAATTATTTAAGAGTTGAATCAGATCAGATCAGTCACTCAGTCGTGTCTGAGTCTTTGTGACCCCATGAATCGCAGCCTGCCAGGCCTCCTTGTCCATCACCAACTCCATAATCATAATGGAACTGAGTGTGATAAGAACAAGGCTCTATTACCCAGCTTGCTACCCATGTCAACAATATGATGTGGCAATCATACTCACAATGCAAACCTTTGTCTTATTACATATCTTTTAACCTTGCTCTGCTATTACAATTTTTTCCACCAGATGGTAGCCAATAAAAGCAAGAAACAGAGAGATTAACAGTTAAAAGAAATAAAATTAAATTGAAACAAAACAAATTAAAGATTGATTAAAGCTGGAAATACAATTATGCACACCAAAATTTCTATATGTCAAATAAATACAATCATTTTTAAACTTCTTTTTGAAATGAGAATTGTTTCAATACTAATTTTATTCAAATTCTTTAGGGTTAACTTGGATTTCTAGGCCCAGCCGGGTAAACAATATAGAGCGGAAAATACCAACCTGGAGCACTGGAATCAATGCCCATTTTTGTACAGATCAGTCACAAACATATCAATGCAAACTTATCTTAAAGATTCCTGAAGTCATTGCTTATTTAAAAGAACCGTTGTGATATTCTAAAATATAATTTTTAGAACATGTATTTTTATGACAGTTCTCTTTTAAAAATCCACCCATCCTTCTTATCTTGCAAAAATCAGATACATGGAATTGTTTCCTCTGTGTGGAATCCTCTCTTCTGGCCTTGTTAGTCTTGGTTTGAACATGAAGTCTTCATTATTTGCAAAAACCAATTATCATCCCTGTCTGGATACATTAAGATTTTTTTCTACAAGTCTTTTCCTCTCTATCACATTTTAGGCAACAGTTTATATGAATTATTCATAGTTCCTATATTGTAGGGAAGTTTTTTTTTTATTAAATTTGATCATAATAATAGTTATTACCCCAGTCATGGCATTTTTATGAGTCTTCTTCAATGCCATTACCTGGAAAGATTTCAATCAAGAAATATAAAAGATGCAAATCAATTTCCATAATAAAATTAAACTGTACCATCTACCCCTTCACTCCAGCAATCGAGCTGATTGACAGCCTTTTCCTGATAGCTTGAGCAGATAAAATTCAGACACAGAAGCAGAGAATGGCAGATTATTTGCTTTTAAGAATTTCAGTGGCTTTTCCTTCATTGTTGCTATTTGCTCCTTGCTAATCCCACTGAAACATAATATTT
Organism: Tragelaphus eurycerus; assembly: GCA_935064755.1. NCBI lineage: Eukaryota > Metazoa > Chordata > Mammalia > Artiodactyla > Bovidae > Tragelaphus > Tragelaphus eurycerus. Next base: position 657,184 of record CAKXYN010000039.1, read on the forward strand.
AACAGAATCTGTACTCAAATTTATTTGCAAGCATAGTATTCTCTTCCTTGAAAGTAGCTGATTTTTCTTTAGTAGCTGTGCTTATAAAAGAGTAAACAAAGTATCAAGTGCTATGATATTGTTTTCCTCCTAATGACAGTGTAATTCTATTCAGTATAACAAAAATGCTATGCTTTTAGGAGGAAAGAATGATTAGTTTGCTTCTGGATGTCAATTTTTAACAACAAAAAAAAGGCAGATCTTTATGGTAATATATCAGATTCTGCTGTCACACAATGAGGGGAGATGTTCAGTTAAATTGGACTGTAAGATTTCAGGAGTTGGAGTGAGAAATTTTCAGTGAAAGGTTATGAGATCTGAGAGCACAACTGGTGTGAACATGAACTGTATGTCCCCTAGTTTGGAAAAGAGAGTCTGTAGAACCCTGACCACACCCAGTTCTTCCTCAAACCATTGAGTGATGATCCATGTGCCTACCAACCATCTTATTCCACTCCTCCCTAAAGGTATTAAAAGATTTGAACAGAATACGAGATATCAGCAATGATCTTTTACAAGAATGACTCCAGCATTCAGGCAGTGTCACCAAATAGAGATCTTACAACTTGATTCCTTATTGTTCTCTTCAACACATATCCACAGTTAATAATATAGGCTTAACATATAAAATGTTTTCAGCTTCATATCTCATACTTTTTTCATAACAAGTGCTTTCACAAATACTTCTGTGTTTGGAGGTAGTATTAAAATATAATTAGAAACAAATAACTTTTATTGAGGCAAGATAAAAAGTGTTTTTTCCATCAAAGCATGTTTTTGGAGGCACTGCAACTGGGGGCCTGTTGTCGTGGCATGCTTGTCCTGATCACTCTACAGGGTTTTCCTGTCTCAACATGCCTGGTTCTGTCACAGTGTGGGCTCTTGCAGCATGTCCATGTTGTCATGTTGTCTCGACATGGATCCATGGTCTGTCCTGGCCCAGTTGGGGAGGGGGTATTGATGGATCTGTCGTGACATGCCAGGCTTTTTTCGTCAGGGTGATGGGGGGTTCTTTTTGTTGCGACATGCTTGATGTCCACCATGGCACGTCAAGGCATATCATGGCTAATCTGGTCTGTTGCAACACACCCAGACCTTGATGCAACACACCCTGTTATTATACACTGGGTTCTTTCATGACATGTCCAAACGTGCTAAGACTAGGGGTTCTGACAGATAAGGAAACTGAGGCCTGAACAGGGGTCGGTGGGTCACATGATCAGTAAGCATAGAAAAAGTAACAGAAATCCCCAAGCAGCTGAGTCAGGCCTTCCCATGAATATAGCCCCACTGGTGGTCCCAGGTGGCACCAAACCAGCTATGTACTCCAGATGCCCAAAGGGACCAGATGGAGCCAAAGCATGCAGAGTTCCTGCAGGTACAGCTGGCTGCCTCACACAAAGCATTTGCCCTTCTAACCTTGGACACCCCTCCAGTCCTCTATCCTGCATTTTTCCTACCTCCCAGCCACCCCTGACACTCCTAGAGACATCACTGCTTTCTTGGGCATGTCCTTAGCGCCTCCTGGTGGCCATCCAGGGCCGAAGCTGCAGAGTCTGGCCATCATGGATGCTCAGGCTCATATGTGGCTCTTTAACCCAACTGCGTTCTGAAGCAGGGTCCCACCCTCAATGCTGAGGTCTAAACCCTCCTCCTGGGGAGCAGATGATCCCCATACCAGCTTTGTGCCCAGGGTGCTCCATTTCAGGTTGTTCACTTACCAAATGCCCACTATGACACAGAGCATTTGATTTTTACGTAGGACTCAGCTTCCTTTTATTTTGTTTGGCCCAGGAGTCAGCAAGTTACTGGACTTTTTGTTGTCAGTGCCAGCCTGGGAAAAGTCTGTCCTCCTGATAGCTACAGGGTAGTTAGGAAAGCTGGATTCTGAGCAGGCCTGTTGGAAGGGCCCTGCAGTCATGTCTGACTCTTCGTAACCCCATGAATTGCAGCACGCCAGGCCTCCCTGTTCATCACCAACTCCCCGAGTTTACTCAAACTCACATCCATCGAGTCGGTGATGCCATACAGCCATCTCATCCTCTGTCGTCCCCTTCTCCTCCTGCCCCCAATCCCTCCCAACATCAAGGTCTTTTCCAATGAGTCAACTCTTCACATAAGGTGGCCAAAATATTGGAGTTTCAGCTTTAGCATCAGTCCTTCCAATGAATACCCAGGACTGATCTCCTTTGGCATTGCCTTCCTTTGGGATTCGGGGAAGGCAATGGCACCCCACCCCAGTACTTTTGCCTGGAAAATCCCATGGACGGAGGATCCTGGTAGGCTTCAGTCCATGGGGTCCGCTTGGGATTGGAATGAAAACTGACCTTTTCCAGTCCTGTGGCCACTGCTGAGTTTTCCAAATTTGCTGGCATATTGATGACTGTAGAGGTTGCTTAATTTAAGCTATCTCTGGAAGAGTATGTCCTTGAGTCTCACTCTCGAGCTTGAAGCCCCAGGGCAAGATACTGGGACAGAGGGACATGAGGCAGCCAGGAGTGAGAACATGCTGGAATCCACAGGCACAGGCCCATTTGGGACTAAATAATTTTAGTTTCCTGATATGATTTACCAAGAATGGCACATCATTTTTATACTATTGCCAAAAATGTATACATTAATGAATCAAGAGATAGACTGAGAAAATGTCAGAGATCAGAGGAGTTGAAAGAGACATGATAGCAAAGTGTAATGTGGCATCCTGGATCCTGACACAGAAGAGTCATCGCAGCACTGTTTATAATAGCCAGGACATGGAAGCAACCTAGATGTCCATCCGCAGATGAATGGATAAGAAAGCTGCGGTACATATACACAATGGAGTATTACTCAGCCATTAAAAAGAATACATTTGAATCAGTTCTAATGAGGTGGATGAAACTGGAGCCTATTATACAAAGTGAAGTAAGCCAGAAAGAAAAACACAAATACAGTATACTAACACATATATATGGAATTTAGAAAGATGGTAACAATCACCCTGTATATGAGACAGCAAAAGAGACACTGATGTATAGAATAGTCTTTTGGACTCTGGGAGAGGGAGAGGGTGGGATGATTTGGGAGAATGGCATTGAAATATGTATATCATATTTGAAATGAGTCACCAGTCCAGGTTCGATGCCTGATATCAGATGCCTGGGGCTGGTGCACTGGGACGACCCAGAGGGATGGTATGGGGAGGGAGGAGGGAGGAGGGGTCAGGATGGGGAACACATGTATACCTGTGGCAGATTCATTTTGATGTATGGCAAAACCAATACAATATTATAAAGTTAAATAAAATAAATTTTTTTAAAAAAAGAAGAGACATTAGTGGGAAAATGGAGAAATTTGAATAAAGCTTGTAGTTTAGTAAATAGCATTGTATAAAATATTCAGAAAATAATTTTTTAAAAACAAACTGAATCACTTATGATTGTTGTTACTAATAGAACAAATATTTGTTTTGTTTTTAAACAAAATTTGCTATACTGAGTGAAGTCAGTCAGACAGAGAAAGACAAATAACATGATACCACTCATATGTGGAATCTAAAAAAATTTGGTGTAAATGACCTTATTTACAAAACAGAAATACAATCACAGATGTAGATAACAAATGTGTACCAAGGCAGGGAAAAGGGATATATTGGGAGACTGGGATTGATATATAAACACTCCTATATATAAAATAGATAACAAATAAGAAGTCACTCTATAGTGCAGAGAACTTTACTCAATGCTCTGTGATGAACTACATGGGAAAAGAATCTAAAAAAGGAGTGGATATATATATATATATACATATGTATAACTGATTTGCTTTGCTGTATAGCAGAAACATTGTAACATTGTAACATCAACTATACTGTGATAAAATTCATTACAAATAAAATCTGGCATTGAAGAAATCTGACAGCATAGTTAAAAGAAGTCCCTGAATCTTCCCTTACCTTACTTCCATGTGAAGATGTTTCCAGATGAAAAATAAATTGGACTACAAATAAGCAGCAGCGATTTTCTCAGCCAATTCAGTTTTGAAATTCTCTAATAGGTGATGTGCCCTTGGTGTTTGTTCAACTTGAAAATTCATCTCAATTTATTCTATATATTTCACTTTCTCAGATATAAAAAGAAACTCTGAGAGTCCATGCAAATCCTAATCGACTGAATGATTAGCCAGCACTGGAGGAACATCTTGTGTCTGACCGTTTTGCTGAAAATGCTTTCTCTTTTCATATGGAAAAAAATCAGTTAAAACAAGTCAACCTTATCCAAATATATTATTATTATTCAACAATCTTTGCAGTTGACTTTTTAATAATTATAGACTAACAGAAGACAACATAACTAACAAATACATTGGTAGGGCAGTTTTGCAAAGACTTACTCAACTGAAACACTTGTTTTGGAAGAAAGTAAGGTTTATAAAGAGTCCCCAAATGTTTTGTGAATTCTATTAGGCATGAAATAATGCTATCATTTATTCATTGAAGTCTGACTATATAGACAGATGAAAATCTGCTGACAAAAGGAAAAGTAAACATGTAAAAATTTCCCTAGGAAGTTTCTGAATATGTAAATATTTCCCCAGCAGAATGTCTATAAAGTACTAAGAAGTTTAAGCACAGTCAGAACCAATGGCATCCCTCAGATACCTAGGTTACTTCTGATCTGGATCTATTAATAAAGAAATTATAAATATTCTTCAGATTTGCCAGAATAGGTTGCCTGAACAGTTGGTTTTGACAGTTGTGGGTTTTTGTGGGGTTTTTTTGCCTAATTTGTTTGCTTGTTTATTCTTCCATATATACTGACATACCTGTGCAAGTGAAATTCATTTTCACAAAGTGGAATTTTTTTCTTTAAAAAAAAACAAGGAATGTTTATGTGCCAGTTTATATTAAAAAGAAGTATTACTTAATTGTATGCTATTTTGAAGGCAAATGCTATAAAGGTGTGGTGTTTGTGCATGTATGTGTATGGGTGTGTACATGCCTGTTAACATGGCATCCATCAGTTCTGGCAAGTAGCTTAGGCGTGTAGAAAAAAATATATATATATATATTTTATAATCTCTCTCAATGGCCTCTAGGAGGATTCAGACTGGAGAATCCACTATTTACTCCCCCTGGTCAATCATAAACATAATCCATTTTTATTATGAGACTACTGACAAAAACAACCCTGTTTATTATTTCATGTAATTAAGGAATATAAATAGGCAACCAATAGGAAATATAAATTTTAATCTAATCTTACTTTAATTTTAAAATGTTAAAAATTTTTCTAAAAGTGCTAATATTGCTTAGCTAAAATTTACTGAGCTATGTTCTTTAGCAAATATAAGAATATCTAAATTACTTGGAAAGGACAATGGAAAGTCAGCAGAACTGACGAATGATTCTTGCTGACCATACATGTTACAAAATAAATGAAAATAAATATAAGCATAACTTTTCGTTGGAATGGAGAACATGTACAAAAAAAGCAAATGGTGCCCCTTGAGACTTTCTTTTGGTAGAAAAGTGGTCCACTAATGAGAAGGGGGAGTATCTTAGTATTTTGGCATTCATCAAGAAAAGTGATTTTTGATATGGCAATTGTAGAAGAAGTCTCTGGCTCACCTAGTCAGGAAAATATTCAGAAATAAAATATTGGATTTTTGATCACTATTAATATGTATTACCCTATATGTGAATAACATGTAGTTAATTAACAGCATTTAGTTTATTTTATCAGTGTTTTTTTTCATGTATATCCACAAAAAGGATAAGGAAAGTGCTTTTATATTATAGTAACACAATACTTTGTAGAAATTATTCACTTCAATTAGCATAGCACACATATTTATTATGCACTAAGGGTCTCAGAGCCTTAATCAGCACTTGTTCTTAAATATGATTTCAAAATGAGCCACCATAATGTAAAAATAATAAAAATAAACTCTATACTTTGGCACAGTGTGAGGTTATGGGTCTAATATTCTGGTTCGTGCAGTTTCTTTATACCATAAAGACATAAACACAGTGAATGGCATTTACTAATTGTTTAGAGTCAGAGCATAGGTATAAATTATATATTTGGAGATAATTTTTAGAAATGTGGTAAAGGTAACGGTTGAAATGGATGGACGTGGGCTCTGTATATGTGGATATCATATCACTGGTAAAAATGAGCAATGGCAGGAAGGCCTGTGATAGTCTGAACAGACTGGAATTCTAGTTATGCATGCCCTCTCCTAACTGTAAAGCAAAACTATTTTAGTGTCAATCAGTGTATGTCCTCATATCTGGGGATTTCAAAATGCTAACAGAACAGGCCAATATGGGATAATAATATAATAATGAGATAAGTTTTACTCTAGCCAAAGCAGACTTTAAAAACCAGGTTTAAGACATTAGAAATTAAATCAAGGTAAAGTGTTTAATACTAACATAATACATGAAAAGATGCCAACCTTTGTCCCTGGTTTGAATCACCTAGACAGTATTATCAAGTGTTATGTCCTAAGACAAACTCTGCAATCTCTAATAGTCTAAAACAATGCTTTTTTTCTTTCACCCCAGGAAGAGTATTAGATACAGAACTAAGCTAATTTTAAAAAATGAATTAATCATATAATATTTGTATTTAAAAACCAATATGTATAAATCAAATAACATTTTGTTATCAATATATTTATTTACATGTTTTACAATATTTAGATTTGAAATACTTGAATATTAAAAGTCATGGTTTGGCATTTAAACTTATGGTTTTATCAGATTTTGAAAGGATTATATTAAATTAATTTGTGATCAATGTTTCAATATTTGAAATAATTCAGTTATAAAAAGTTGAAACTGTTATAGTTCTAGCTATGTGGTTAGTATTACATTTTAGAAACAAAGTTTCAATAGAACAATATCTAAGGAATTCCCTGGTGATCCAGCGGTTAGAACTCTGCACTTTCACTGCCAAGGGCCCAGGTTCAGTCCCTGGTCAAGGAACTAAGATCTCACAAGCCATAAGGCATGGCCAAAAAAAAAAAAAAACTTATCTAAGAAGTGGAGTGTTAAACAAATTAGCAATAAAACATGTTGAATATTTCTTTCCACTTGAATAAAAGTTCCTTTGAGTATTCCAAAACATTAAGAACAATATGTAATATTGAAGAGATGAAAATACATTTCAGGACTGAGCAAATACATTATTCAAGGATAAATAAATATTTTTGAAATAATCAGAAAATGGCCTTGGTAATGACAGAAACAATGTGGTTTCAGAAAAAAAAAGTACTACAGACATATTTAGGAAGTATTTGTCCTAATCCACAATAAGATTCAAGAAAGCATGAAATCTATAAAACCAATGGTAAAAGACAAGAGCACAATAATAAAGCCATTCAAACAGAGATAAAAAGAGAGCTCACGAGAAGCAGCAGGCAAAAATAAAGGTGTTTCAAGACTCAAGCAATGAAAATAAAGAAAGAAAAACAATGACATACTTCAAGTCATGTTAGATTCAAATATATATAATCACCACTTTTAAAAATACCATTATTATGTGAAAGACCAAATTCAGGAAGATCTTCAGATTACAAACACAAGGTCAAAAACAAGATAAAATAGAAGAAATTTATTTAAATGTAGGAAAGGTAATATAAATTCCAATTATGGATTTTTGGTATTTCTGAAGAATAAAACAAATTCATACATAATAATAATATAAATAATAATAAATTCCTAAACTTGCATATGTATAAGCATCAATTTAGGGAAGATACAAGGTTACACACAAATCTGTTAACCTTAGATTTATTTATTAATATAATAAATACAAAGAAAAAAGAAGGAAAGGTACATATCTCTGAGATAGAGTTTCAGAAGTTCAAGAATTTATACTATTTTTCTATTTATAACAAGGCAACAAAATACATGATATGCAGGAGTCAGAATCCTTGAAAAGAGATGAAAGAAATAACAAATAAAACTGTAACTCTGATTTTAAAAAGTCAGAATTGAGGATTGCAATTGTAATTTGCAGATGATGTAGAGTTTAATAAAATAATACTTTCAGGCAACAAGTAAAAGGCTTCAAATTTTGACTATCCTAAAACATCTATCACACTCAAAAATAAGTATAAAAGAATATATATATATATATAATGAATAAACATTTTAACCAGTTGGGCACCAAATTAATTACAAAACTCAATATATTAAATTTTTAGGGCTGACATAACAAAGCGGCACATACAAGGTGGCTTAAAACAAGAGAAATTTATTGTCTTATTGTTCTGGAGGTTAGAAGTCCAAAATCAAGGTATTGGCAGGATTACATGCCCTATAAAACCAGGAGAGAGGAATTCTTCCTTGCCTCTTTCTAGTTTCTGGTGGTCTACCCACTATCTTTGAAAACTTGCCTTACAACAGCACAACTCCAGTCTCTACCTTCATTGCCACATGGCATTCCTACGTGTCTCTGAGTCTTCATATGTTCATCTTCTTATAAGGATACCAGACATACTGGGTTAGTAGCCCACCCTATACCTGTATGACCTCTTCTTAACTTGAGCGATTATGTGCGCAATGACCATTATTTCTAGATAAGATCACATTTTGTTGCAGTGGGATTTCAAAGTATATTTTGGGGAAGTGAACACAATTCAACCCAGAATACTCTGTGTTGGCCAAAAACACATTTCTTCACACATAAATATAGGAAGATGAGAAGATAACATTCATAGACTGTGTTTTGATTTCCTACTCTTTACCCCAAGTGCTACTCTCAATATGCCAGCAAATGTGGAAAACTCAGCAATGGGCACTGGACTGGAAAAGGTCAATTTTCATTCCAATCCCAAAGAAAGACAATGTCAAAGAATCTTCAAACTAACAAACAACTGCACTCATCTCATATGCTAGCAAAGTAATGCTCAAAATCCTTCAAGCTAGGATTCAACAGTTTGTGAACCAAGAATTTCCAGATGGACAAGCTTGATTTAGAAAAGTCAGAAGAACCAGAGATCAAATTGTCAACCTCCTTTGGATCACAATAAAAGCAAGAGCATTCCAGAAAAATATCTACTTCTGCTTCACTGACTATGCTAAAGCCTTTAACTGTGTCAAAAACAACTGTGGAAAATTCTTAAAGAGATGGAAATACCAGACCATCTTACCTGCCTTCCAAGAAACCTGTATGTGGGCCAAGAAGCAACAGTTACAACAGGGCATGGAACAACAGACTAGTTTAAAGTTGGGAAAGGAGTACAAGGCTGTAGATTGTCACCCTGCTTATTTACCTTCTGTGAAGAGTGTATCATGCAAAATGCCAGGCTGGATGAATCACAAGCTGAATCAAGATTTCCCAGAGAAATATCAACAGTCTCAGGTATATAGATGATACCCCTCTAATGGCAGAAAGCAAAGAGGAACTAAAGAGCCTCTAGTTTTTGTTGTTTAGTCATTAAGTCATGTTCAGCTCTTTTGAGACTCCATGAACTGTAGTCTGCTAGGCTCCTCTGTCTATGGGATTTCCTAAGCAAAAATACTGGAATGGGTTTCCATTTCCTTCTCCAGGGATCTTCCTGACACAGGGATCAAATCTGTGTCTCCCAGGCGAATTCTTCACCACTGAGATACAAGGGAAGCCCATAAAGATGGCTCATCTTGATGAGGGTGAAAGAGGAGAGTAGAAAAGCTAGCATAAAACCCAGCATTCAAAAAACTAAGATCATGGTATCCAGCCCCAACACTTCATGTCAAGTGGATGGGGGGAAAAATGGAAGCAGTGGCAGATTTTATTTTCCTGGGCTCCAAAATCACTGCAGATGGTGACTGCAGCCACAAAATTAAAAGATGCTTGCTTCTTGGAAGAAAAGCAATAGCAAACCTAGACAGCATATTAAAAAGCAAAGACATTACTAAAGATATTACTTCACTGACAAAGGTCTGTCAAGTCAAAGCTATGGTTTTTCCAGTAGTCATGTATGGATGCAAGAGTTGGACCATAAAGAAGGCTGAGTGCTGAAGACCTGACGCTTTCAAATTATGGTACTGGAGAAGACTCTTGAGAGCCTCTTGGACAGCAAGGTGATCAAATCAATCAATCCTAAAGGAAACCAACCCTGAGCATTCATTGGAAGGACTGATGCTGAAACTGAAGTTCCAGTACCTTGGCCACCTGATGTAAAGAGCCGACTCATTGGAAAAGACCCTAAGGCCTGGAAAGACTGAAGACAGGAGGAAAAGGGGGCGGCAGAGGATGAGATGATTGGATGGCATCACCAACTCAATGGACATGAGTTTGAGCAAACTCCAGGATATAGTAAAGGGCAGGGAAGTCTGGTGTGCTGCAGTTCATAGAGTTGCAAAGAGTTGGAAACAACTTAGCATCTGAGCAACAACAACAACCCCATCAGTGAAAGTTTTCCCACCCTACAATCATGCGGATGGCCAAACACATGCATCAAACATGGGACAGATGAGAAGGTCAACAACAGTTTTTGACTCACAGAGACTCACAACTGAGGAGTGGAGCATACCACACATCACAGGGCCAGGACTGCACTTGGGAACACAGTGAACAAAGAGATTATGGGAAGCAGGCCCTATAGTAACAACCCCACAGGAAGACATGTTGTCTTGAGTAATTCCATGGATTTAAAAGGAACTGAAGCCTGCTACTCAGAGATAAGCAGGCACTATACCCAGTTCCCAGGATAAGAAGTTATTTAGCTGGAAGATCTTACATGTGGGAGTAAAACAGGTAGAGCAACTTGCAGTTAAACCATCTTATTTTACCAGATAACAAGACAATTCTTAATACTGAAACTTAATTTCAGGCCTTATAACAAATTGACCTGCTGATGTCTTGACATAAATTTAAACTTTAGTAATAACTTAGACTTTTAGGGAGCAGGAGAAGTGCCTTCCTAAGAAGTGAAATAGATGCTTATCCAGGAAGAAGGAGGCAACACGGTGAAGTGGTCATTTATCAAAACATGAACTTTAGAGATATGACTCTTTGGGGGCAGTAAAACTGATTGAGGGAACTGTGTGATACTGGGGTAGGGAATGCAAGTTACCAAAGGGCATTAACTATATCAATAAGTGCCTGTGGCAATAGTGATACCAGCAGGGGCATCAAATAGCTATTTTGTAACTTAAATAAGAGTTCTTTGAGGAGCACATTTCATCGCTTCTCAATTAACCCAGTTGCTTGAGACTGGAGACACAAACTTTCAGTGAATTCTTTCTGCAGGAGTCCAACATCTTGTTTTCTGAGAAGTGAAATGATTACCTTGGTACTATTAGTAATGTCTGGAAATCCTCCAAAGGGTAGAAGGAGTGTCATGGTGAGGCCCAATACTGTGTCCTTGGTTTATATATGTTAGCTTCATTTATATTTTGGGTATTTTTGAGGGAAAAGATTCACAGAGTTCTTCTGCCAGAATGTGCAAATCTTAGGCAATGACGAAGAGTTGGTTAAAATGTGTAGCTTTACCCATTTATTGGCAAATCAGTCCACTGCTAAGACTGCTGTCTGAAGTTTGAGCAGTTATGCCGACTCTGGATCTTGTCCTTTATTACGAGACCTAGTTAAGGGGTGAAAAGAAGCAACATTCTACTAAGCTCCAACAGGTATGATGGTGTCAATGCCATCAGTAAGATCCACAAACTAAACTCTTTTTGCTATTCACTCAGTCCATGGATGGAGGAGCCTGGTAGGCTGTAGTCCATGGGGTCGCTAAGAGTCGGACATGACTGAGTGACTTCCCTTTCACTTTTCACTTTGATGCATTGGAGAAGGAAATGGCAACCCACTCCAGTATGGTATAGAATCCATCCTTGCCAACCCATGCGGAAGACCTGGGTTCAATCCCTGGGTTGGGAAGATCCCCTGGAGAAGGGAAAGGCTACCCACTCTGGTTTTCTGGCCTGGAGAATTCCATGGACTGTAAAGTCCATGGGGTCACAAAGAGTTGGACACAACTGAGCAACCTTCACTTTCACTTTATAGCAAGGAAGCCTTGGGAGCTGTGCTAAGCTTGTGAGATGCTGCTTCCATGACTTAAAGCACAATTGGCAGATGAATGCAGAAAGTCACAGATCTAAAACCCTGTGAAAGCTTTGATTTCCAGGAGATCCCAGTACATACTTAACAATCACAGCTCTAATAGGGATCAGGAGGGCAGTTTCTTGCATCAGAAACCTAAGAACATTGTATGGACATCATGGATGGTCTAGAGATTTCAGAAAGCATAAAGAGGAGACTGGTAAAGACTCTTTAATGCAGGTATCTCAGGAGAACTAATGGGAGTACCTTTTGTATGGCAATTTAGGAAAATTCTGAGCTTCCCTAGTGGCTCAGATGGTAAAGAATCTGCCTGCAATGCGGGAGACCTGGGTTCAATCTCTGAGTTGGGAAGATCCCCTGGAGAAGGGAATGGCTACCACTCCAGTATTCTTTCCTGGAGAATTCCATGGACAGAGGAACCTGGCAGGCTACAGTCCATGGGGTTGCAAAAAGTCAGACCCAACTGAGCAACTAACACTAAAACATTTAGAAAGATTCTTAGTCTTAGGTGGAGGATATTCCATTCAAGATGGGTTGGTTTGAAAGTAAGAGTATTCATGGGTTTAAGTAAAATTTGTAAACAAGGAATATATCACTTTAAAACCTAAAACAGCCTAAAAGAATTTGAGGGAACTGAACTAACAGCTGTTTCTTGGACAATGTTATGGATGGAAGGATACTTCATTTATCAAATAATATCCAGGAATTTATCCAAGGTGGTAAGACCTTTTTCTATCTGTGAGGCAAGAGCCCATCCACATTTTTGTAAAATCGTTTGTAAATATCAGTATGTCCTTAATAAGTTTATCAAATAAATCTCTTTGGATGAAGATATCAATACAATGTCTTATTTTTGCTCCTGGAGAGAGCTGAATGCAGTTAGGATATTGCTTGCAATGATTATGTGCGACAAAAGAAGTACTGAGTTACTCCAACCAGTATTCAGGTAAAGGTGTGTTGTGCCACTAAAGTAAAGGCAAAATTAGACTGAGGAGGCTGTTGAAACAGGCACTGAACAGAATTTTAGGAAAATCTATAATAGGAAAATACTTGGGGTATGGAGGCCATAATTACAGCATAAAGACTGCAGTAATCTATGGCAAATAATCATTCCTTCCAGGCTTAAGAGTTGGATATATTGAATGGTTAAAAAGAAAAGTAGTGAAGTAGTGGGGATATTAACCCTTTCAGTTTTAAGTTTTATATTAATATAATATCCTTCAATCCTCAAAAGCCCTATTTTAATTTATACTGAACTGCATTAACTATTTCAACAGAGCACAACAAGTCAGGGTGGGTAGTCACTTCAAATAGTCCCATTTGTCATGACAATTGGTAGGCACCAAAAGACTTAATTTTACTTTGTTACTCAGTGAGTCATAGCATCCATGCACACTTTGAGAGTGTCCTAAAATTAGAACAATGGAGTCTAAGACCATGGGCAAGGCAATACTCCTGATAGTTAAGGTAAGGCATATATATTTGTCTTCTATGTTATATTCAGCAATCCCTGCCTCTTAAGATTTTTGTGGGTACCCTGTTTAAATTTAGTGAAACCCCCAGATATAACTGCAATTTGAGTTCTAGTATTGATTAACGCCATGAACATTAGACAGTGCATTTCAGTAGATGTTAATTCAGAACCTATACTGTAAAGGAACAAAAGCCAATCAGTCTTTTATATTATTCTTATAAAAATTGTTTTAGGAAATTTTGGCTTTCCAGTTGGGTTAAATTGTGGAGGCTTTTTTTTTTTTTTTTCAGTTTAATTATTTGTTTTCTCTTCTTAAATACAGTTTTATTTCATTCTATTTTCCTTTTCCTTTTTGCTCACTGAATATATTGGGGAGAGGAAGGGTTGTATAATTTTCATATTTATAAATGTGTTGCTCCAGACAGCCTCAAATATGTATCCTAAGGGTAAAGGAGCTCCCCCATGGCAATGGTTGTTTTATGGTGCTTGAAGACTCCAAACTTAAATTAGGTTTGAAATAATTTTTGACTGTGCCATTGTAGTGCCATAAGTCTTCATCTGTTTTCTTTTTTTTTTTTTTTCCCTACAACTCAGAAGATCAGGTTCTTTATTTCAACAGAGGCAAAGACAGGAGAATGGCCCAGTGCAATAACTTTGGGTCCACAACCCTGAGATTGGCAAATTACTGATTGAGAGTTTTATTACTGATTGAGAGTTTTGAAGTCTCCAACTCTAACAGTCATTTTAATTCATCAGGTTTTATTTATATATTTTGTTCAGTATATAGACATTTAGGATTCCTGTCTCTTATCAAAAATCAACCCTAGCATCATTAGGTAATGTCTCTTTATCCTTGGTTCTAGTCCTTATTCAAAACTCTGACATGAATATAGCCATACTTGCTTTAACTGATGAGTGTTTGCATACATTTCTTCTTCTATCCTTTCACTTTTAACCATTCTGTATATTTATATTTTCAGATGGTTTTCTGTTGACTGTATATACCTAAATATGAATTTCATATATCATTTAGCATGTTTTGTCTTTTAATTGGTGCCTTTAGACCATCTAGATGTAAAATAATCTTATATTTCTGGGTTAAAATCTACTATATTGCTAGTTGTTTTCTAATTCTTTCCATAATTTTCTTCCTTTTTTTCTTGTACAAATATTCCTATATTTGTACTCATTGTGTATTTTTTCATGATTTCATATTTTTCTATAACTAGACTTGCTGGGGTCCAGCCCTGGCTGATCCAGGGAGTTCGAGGTGTAGATGGCATTGGTGAGGATCAGGAAACAATTGCTTAAATAAATATTAATTAAAGATATAAAGAATAATAGAATGAGGATAGCTCAGTAGGAAAATTCAGTGAAGAAAAGAGGCTGAAATAAGGATAGCTCAGTGAGAAAGTTTAGTGGAGAAAAGAGGCTGAGTAGCAGCCATGAAATTAAAGGATGCTTACTCCTTGGAAGGAAAGTTATGACCAACCTAGATAGTGTATTCAAAAGCAGAGACATCACTTTGCCAACAAAGGTTCGCCTAGTCAAGGCTATGGTCTTTCCTGTGGTCATGTATGGATGTGAGAGCTGGACTGTGAAGAAGGCTGAGCGCCAAAGAATTGATGCTTTTGAACTGTGGTGTTGGAGAAGACTCTTGAGAGTCCCTTGGACTGCAAGAAGATCCAAGCAGTCCATTCTGAAGGAGATCAGCCCTGGGATTTCTTTGGAAGGAATGATGCTAAAGCTGAAACTCCAGTATTTTGGCCACCTCATGCGAAGAGCTGACTCATTGGAGAAGACTCTGATGCTGGGAGGGATTGGGGGCAGGAGGAGAAGGGGACGACAGAGGATGAGATGGCTGAATGGCATCACTGACTCAATGGATGTGAGTCTGAGTGACCTCCAAGAGCTGGTGATGGATAGGGAGGCCTGGCGTGCTGCAGTTCATGGGGTCGCAAAGAGTCAGACACAACTGAGCGACTGATCTGATCTGAGCTTGGTTTACGCGGGAGACCAATAAAACTTCAAGACAAGTAGTTTGCACCACTTACGTAGGCCGCAGGCATCCTTCTGTTCTCCCGAGGGAGAGGAGACATTGAGGCCTCCCGGGTCGGATCTTAGAAGCCTAGGCATAATTAGTAAGCATGGTGGGTTCCGCACTCCAGATGGAGACTCAACCAGAATTTGAGAGAGAGAGTGACATGGGGAGACCAGTCTTTCAAGGAACTGATCCCAATTCTTTATTTTCCATGGTCTACTTTTATACACTGAGATGGTATACAAAAGTCACACGGGGTCAGCAGTCTCAAAGTCAGGTGCTTCATACAAATGTATACAAAGGTGTTAGGGGTGTTACATCATCTTCTGGCCAGGGGGCCTGCTGACAGTTTATGACCCTCTCCTTGTGACAGTGGTCAATTCGGGACACTTATTTCTCCAGGGATGATTATTCTTAAAACAGACTCCACCTTCCGAAGGTACCAGATAGAGTTACATTCCTATAGGGTGAGGGTGTTGTGGGTTTTAATTAAGGAAAGAATTTACTTAGCATAAGGTCTAACGTGATTAATATCAAAGGTTAATACCTGTTTCTTCTATATATTCATTAATGTCTGTAAGAGCAGGCGATGTGGAGACGTAGCAGCAAACATTGGCTCAACAAATGAAAAACCCTTCACCAATACAATTTCTAATCAGCCCATTAATAGTTTTCTAACTTCTCTAAAGAACCTGTTTTTAGAAGGTTAAAAGCATCTCATGCCTCCCATGGTTGGGAGGCTGTGAGTAATCACATGTGGCCGGACAAGCCTGTCAGGTAGGCTAGAGAACCTTCAGAGGAGTTTGTAGGTTAAAACACTCCTGTCACGCCCAGGAATTTTTATTAACTGGAGCTCTAAGTTAACTCCTTCTCCTAAAGAGGTGGTGGGAGACAGCCCCCCATAAAGTCAGAGATGTAGGTGAGAGCACAAAGTAGTAAAGTAGGCAGGCTCTGGTTATGGGGGTAGATGCTCGAGAATTTCCAGGGGGGCTCCTGAGGCTTAATCTCACATTTGCGTATGCCGAGCCTCCTTCCTCATGACCTTTGCCACAGGAGGAGGTCCTCTCGCTGGCTCCCGGCATAGACTATTATTCATATCTATTTTAAATAAAGGCTTTAGTGACTCTCCTAAGATTTACAGTTTACAGTTTTCATTAATCAATTTACCATCCAATAATAGTATCTTATTTTGCATATACAACAGAAATTAAAAATCAAATAGCTAGAATTTTCAAAATAATATAAAAATATATATATTTAGAAAACCCATGGTATATGATTTCAAGTCATGGATTACACCTACAGTAACAAAGAGACTATGACATTGACAAGGTGTATAATGAAATAAGAGAGTCTACTGAGTAGAAACACACATATATGTGATGTCTCCAAATATAATTATGGATTTGTATGTATCTATTAATAAAAATAGAATAAAATTTGATTAATAATGAAACCATTAAACAAATTGAAATATAAATTGAAAGTATATTTATTCAAATTTCAGCCCTGTAAGTTTCATAGGCAATTGTTGACAAGTACAAAGATAGCTCAGTTGGTAAAAAAAATCCACCTACAATGAAGGAGACCCCAGTTTGATTCCTTGGTCAGGAGGATCCACTGGAGAAGGGATAGGCTACCCACTCCAGTATTCTTAGGCTTTCCTAGTGGCTCGGCTGTTAAAGAATCTGCCTGCAATGTGGGAGACCTGGGTTTGATCCCTGGGTTGGGAAGATCCCCTGGAAAAGGGAAAGGCTACCCATTCCAGTATTCTGGCCTAGAGAATTCCATGTACTATATATCCCACGGGGTCCCAAAGAGTTGGACATGACTGACTTTCATTTTAATGCGAAGAAGATAAAATAACAACAAATATTTTCAAACTATGGAAATGCATTCATAGATATGTCTATATACAGGAAAATCAAAATACCATCCCAGTGTAAGATGTATAAAAATATCGTTTATGAAAATAAATATAAAATAAACCAGGAACATGTAATAATATGATCATTCAATATAGATCCCACAGGAATCTGGCCTTAATAGAAACAGAAAGTAGTCAAAAATCTGCCCTTGTGTAGCATACACCATGACTCAAAGCCATTGTATTGACCCATATATGTTTCACAACAAATTGTTATTAAAAGGCATAAAAATCTATACACTTTTATTGCAATTTCTACTATCTCCAGCATCAAATAAAAACTACTAGTGATACGAACCAGCAGAAAAATTCAACCCATTATCAAAAAGAAAACATATTCAACAGAAAAAGTTATTGAATAATAGAAATAATGGAACTACTAGACGAGAATGTGAAAATGGCTATTATAAATGCATATACATCTCTGAAAGGAAACTTAAAAATAATGTGCACTTAGTTACTCAGTTGTGTCTGACTCTTTGCGAACCCATGGAGCATCACAACACAGGGATTGAACCAGGGTCTCCTGTGCTGCAGGCAGATTCTTTACCACTGAGCTACCAGGGAAGCCCTTAAACATAATGAAGAAGGTAGAAAAATAAAAAAGAGCTAAATGGGGCTTCCCTGGTGGTTCAGACAGTAAAGCGTCTGCCTGCAGTGTGGGAGACCCAGGTTCGATCCCTGGATTGGGAAGATTCCCTGGAGAAGGAAATGGCAACCCACTCCAATACTCTTGCCTGGAAAATTCCATGGACTGAGGAGCCTCGTAGGCTACAGTCCATGGGGTTGCAAAGTGAGCAACTGAGCAACTTCACTTTCACTTTCAAATGAAAGTTCATACCAAAAATACAATATTTGAAATTATTAAATCATCATATAATAATAACATACACATATATAAATAAAAGAGAATAAAGCCTGAAAAAGTGGTCTAACATATGAAAAACCATTGTCCCAGAAATAAAAGAGAAAAAAAGGAGACAGTAGGAATATTTTTTTTAAATAGTGGGCAATTTTTTTTCAAATTTGAAGAAAATATGTATCAAAAGATTCAAGAAACTGAATAAGTTTCAAATAAGATAAACACCCATACAGAAATAAGACTCACCCTCCTCACACACACACATACACAAAGGCTTATCATAATTAAATAGAAGAAAATATGTGATAAGAAAAACCTGAATAAAAGCTAAAGGAAGAAAAGAATATTACATACAAAGGAGATAACTAAGAATTATCACACACTTTCCATCAGAAATGTTGCAAACAAAAAATGTAATGGAATGCTTTCTTTAAAGAAAATACCATTCAAAAGTGAAGATTAAGCAAAAATTTATTTTTCCACAAATGAAAACTGTGACAGTTTCACTGGTAACATCTTTACACTAAAAGAGCTATTACAAGTTCTGCAGAAGAAGGAAAAGATAACAGATGGAAACCTGTATGTTGAACACTGAGGAAAGAGGGTCAAAATGGTGAATATGTGAGTAAAAAATTGACAATATTTTTTCTCACTTATAATTTATATAGGAGATAATTTATTTTCAAGCAAAAATATCATATAATATTTTGATGTTCAAAAGCATGCTAAAGATAAATGCATGCCAGCAGTAGCATGAAGGATAGTAGGAAGGAAATGAAACTTTACTACTGTAGAGGTCTCATCCTTATAGCAGAAGCGCTATATAATAGATAGCACTATGGATGAACTTTGATATGATACATAACATAAACCTGAGATTAATCAATGGTAAATCAAGCTGACAGCAGAAATAATATAGAACACTAACAAATATTCACTTAATACAGAATGCAGCATAACAAATAAGAAATAATAAAGAACACAGTGGATGTCTAGAATATATAAAGCAATATGATGCATTCAAATCCAGCCAATTAAAAGATAGAGACTATCAGAATAGACAGATTGTCAAACTTGTCCAAAACACACAACTATACACTGGTTACAAGAAATTCACCTTAAATAAAAATACACCAATAAGTTAAAATTAAAGTAACTGAAAAAATATATAAGAATGCTAAGATAAAGAAATCTGAAGTGTCTATACTAACAACAGACATAAAAAACTTCAGAACATGTAACACCACTGGTGATAAAGAGTAATATTTCCTATGAAAGGGGCCTATTTGTCAAAAAAAACTTAATGATCCTAAATGAATATGCACTAAACAGAACTTTATATGTATGAGGCAAAATCTAACAGAACAGAAAGGAAGAGTAAATAAATCTGAATTACAGTAAAAGATTTTAGTACTTTAATGGCAGCAACTGATAGACCAAGTGTATAGAAAGATTAAAGAAGACTTCGAAAACAACTAAACCTAATAGACATTTATAGAATATTATAAAGCGCATTTATAGAATACTACAAATTGCAATACTATAAATTGCCCAGCCACCAACAGCAACACCCAGACTGTCTTTTGTACCTGTGGTGAGCTCAGTTGCTCAGTTGTGTGAACTCTTTGTGACCTCATGGACTGCAGCCTGCCCGGCTTCTCTGTCCGTGGGATTTTCCTGGTAAGAATACTGGAGCAGGTTGCCACTTTCTCCTCCAGGGGATCTTCTCCACCCAGAAAGGGAACCGGGTTTCTTGCATTTCCTGCATTGGCAGGTGGATTCTTTATAACTGAGTTACCTGGGAAGCACCAAGTACCTGTGAAACACTAACCAATTTAGCCCGTGTTCTGTCTAAAACGATAAATTGGAAAGGATGAAATAATACATATTATGAATTCTGAAAATAATAAAACTATTTTCATAAATCCAAAAAGAAGGATATCCTGAATACCCATAAACATATCTTTAAATAAACTTCAGATCAAGTAATAAGTCTGTAGACAAATTATAAAATATTTCAAAAGGAATAAAAATGAGAGGTGAGATGATGTCAAACTTATTCAAAAGGAATTTGCAGATTTGAGTGATAAAAATTACATTAGTTAAGTGCAGTGCAGTTGCTTAGTTGTGTCCAACTCTTTGCAATCCCACGGACTGCAGCATGCCAGGCTTCCCTGTCCATCACCAACTCCCGGAACTTGCTCAAACTCATGTCCATCTAGCCGGTGATGCCATCCAAGCATCTCATCCTCTGTTGTCCCCTTCTCCTCCTGCCGTCAATCTTTCCCAGCATCAGGGTCTTTTCCAATGAGTAAGCTCTTCGCATTAGATGGCCAAAGTACTGGAGCTAGAGATGATCTAAAATTAATGTTCTAAACTTCAACACAAATAAGAAAATCAAAATAGAAGATTAAGACCAAATTAAAAGGACAGAAGCAATAACACATTTTATTTTCTTGGGCTCCAAAAACAGACAGTGGCTGCAGCTAAAAAACAAAAGACGCTGGCTCCTTAGAAGGAAAGCTATGACAAATCTAAACAGTGTATTAAAAGCAAAGATATCACTTTGCTGACAAAAATCCATACAGTCAAAGCTATAGATTTTCCAGTAGTCATGTACAGATGTGAGAGTTGGACCACAAAGAAAGCTGAGTGCCAAAGTATTGATGCTTTCACATTGTGGTGCTGGAGAAGACTCTTGAGAGTCCCTTGGGATACAAGGAGATCAAACCAATCAATCCCAAAAGAAATCAACTCTGAATATTCATTTTAATGACTGATGCTGAAGCTCCAATACTTTGGCCACCTGATGCAAAAAGACCCTGATGCTGGGAAAGACTGAAGGCAAAAGGAGAATAGAGTGGGAAAGAATGAGATGGTTAGATAGCATCACCAATTCAATGGGCATGAATTTTAGCAAACTCCGGAAGAGAAGGACAGGGAAGCCTGGCATGCTGCAGTCCATGACTCACAAAGAGTCAGAGGCGACTTAGTGACTGAATAACAACAAAAAGACAGAAAAAAAATTATACAAGAAAGAAAGCATAAATCAACAAAAAGAAAAATAAACAACAGAAATTGAGAAATCAATTAAAACAAAGTTTTTATTTTGAAAAAATCCATAAAACTGATTACACACAAAGAAGATAAATCAACAACACCAGAACATAAAGAAGAGTTATACCTACAGATCCTACAGACAATAAATATTAACAAAAGAATATTATGAAGGCTTTTTTGACAATACGTTACAACTTTGTTGAAATGAACAAAAAATAAATTAAAATTTTATTAAATTTATAAAAATGAATTTATTAAACACATAAATCTACTAAAATAAATAATTTCCAAAAAAAAGAATGAAGAAATAAATAATCTGAATGGCCCCATTACTAGTAATAATCTGACTTCATAACTGAAAATCTGCCCATTACAAATTCTCCCAGGCATGGATGACTTCATTGGAGAATTATACCAAACATTTAAGAAAAGAAATAATACCAGTCATGTAAAAAGGATAATCATATTTCATTGTACATAAAAATTATATAACACTAAAATTTCAATATCTAACATTTACCTGAAAATCAGCCACAGTTTTTGTTTAGTTATGTGTTGCCTATAACTCCTTTCACACTACAATGGGAGAACTGAGTAGTTACAAAGAGACCATATGTGGTGAGGTCACTGCTTATCACTGCTGCTTGGTACACACACAAATCAAGAGTGATGCAATTATCACATAACCCTTTTCAGAAACGTACCTGTGCCCTGATTTATAAGAAAAGTTGAAAATGCACACACAAACATACACATACAGAAAATATTGATAATTTTTTACTAAATAAAATTTGATAAATTTTATTCATCAAAACCCAATTAGCAATATTTACAACTTACATTCAGTATATGTATGAAGTATACATATGAAGAATTTACAGAAGATATTAAGCAAATGTCCTACAAAGTATTAAAAGGTATTCAAGATCATGAGAAACCATTAAAATAAAATTAAAACCATAAGCTATCAGTACCTTCCTACTAGAATGATTTGAGTTTATGCACTCAGTCGTTTCTGACTCTTTGTGACCCCATGGACTGCAACCCAGCAAATTCCTCTTGCCTGGATTTTCCAAGAAATGGCAGAGGAACCAGAAACATTTAATACCTACTAATAAACACAGACCCACAGGTATAATAATAGTAAATGAAAAGAACAGGAAGGTCTCAGGCCTTTTAACAAGCTCTGCTTCTTAAATATTGCTTGACTTTTGTGATACCAATTCCACTTGTCCTGCTTCCTCTTTGGCCATTAAGTTTTTGCGCAGTGGATGATGTTTCTTCTATTTATCCTATAAATGTTGGATTTTTTTTCCCTCATTGTTTTGTCAGATTCTCTTTTAATTCTCACTCTATATGCTACACTTTAAAAAGATTATCGATTGCTATTGCTGCAAGAGATGTATCACAAAAATAGTTCTTTCTCCTGACATCCAGATCTAAACGTCCAAAATACCTACTCCAAATTCTCACTTGAATATTTTATTGGCATCTTCATACCTTTTCCTATATTAAATTCATCAAGTTAAATCAAATATCTACCCTTTTATAGGGTTCTCGTTCATAGATACAGTATTACCAGATAAAATACACAACACTCAGCTAAAGTTTAATAGCAGAAAAAAGAAGATGAATAATTTTGTATAAGTATGCCAAAAGTAGTCTATGAGGCCTACTTATACAAAAAAAAAATTATTCATTGTTTTACTGAAATTCAAACATAATTGGATATCATGTATTTTTTTCTATTTGAGTAATCAGTCATTCTTACCATGATATCCTCCTTTTTTGTCCCTCTCTCTCACTCTGTCTCTCAGGACACACCTGGCCAGTCACCAAATATGTTTCAGTTACCACTAAATGATTCCCAAGTCTGCTCTGTATCTCTAAATAGTTTAGTTGCTAACACCTTCATCACCAACAATCTCTTAGTTTCCTAATTACCATCTTTGTCTCCTTTCTCTGCAGTATTGTCAAAATTAATTCAAATCTGACCATTTTACTTCCTTGAATAATATCTTCCTATGATTTTTAATTATACTGAGTGCCAAGTAAATCCTTACATTTCACTTTTAAAGCCCTCAGTGATCTATTCTCAGACTTTCTATGCAGCCTAACTTCATGTTAAACCCTCCCCTCCAAACTGTAGTGCTACAAACACGTGAGTATCTTCAGTCTGCCAAGAGGGACATGCACTGTCTCCTAGCTCCATGTCTTCACAAACTCAGCATCACTTTTTCAGTGAGACTATCTCTGATTGATCACGCAAGATTAATTCTCCACTGCAAATTTCCCAGCAGTTTCTTTCATTTTTCCATCTGTGCCTTACCCGTTACTACTGATACAGTCTGTACTTCCCTGTACAGTTTAAAGTCCACAAACACATATACCATATCTAGTTTTTCTTGTTTCAATTGATTGATCAACATATCTAAATAACTGTATATGGGATAGATAAATGAGGGGGTTTTTTAGTATTATTTTAATGAGTGCTACCAATAAAAGCAAACTTATTTCCTAATTGACATTTTTCTGTATCCAAATAACTTCAATATTTTTTATAGCCATGTTAGTAAGCTGGTCAGCAGACATCTTACAAACTCTACCTTGCCACCCATCAAGAATAAGAACAAAAACTGTCAACTTTAGTATAGATAAAGAGGATAAGTATTTTTAAACTAGGCCAAGGAGAAAATGACTATCTCATAAATATGAATTTTAGTGAAGACCCAGATGTGAAGCAGGAGTTAGAGTAAGGGATGTCAAACAGAATATCATAACCAGATGTGGACAGAACAATTAGGAAACCAAAACTGGAACTGAAAAATTCAAGTATGCAAATTGATATTTGGGATTGTCTTTTGCTCACGCCGATAACTATACACCATGACTCTCTTTTGCCATTCTGGCATTTTTCTAAAGGTCAAGACAATGAGACAATATTATAGAGCAGCTAGTCCTCATAGAAAGGCATGTTCTAGCCATCTAGCAACATATACTTCCTCCCAAATTTTGTACTTAATTCTAACAAATTTTCCAATCTTGAATTTTAATACCTTATTTCATCTTGTTTTGCGACTTAATGTTTAAATCACATTTAAATCACTTAATGTTTAAATCACACCTTAACTTTCCAAATAGACTCTAAGTTCCTTTAAAACAAAGATTTTTCTCCCATACAATAAAATCTCCAAGTTAGTAAAGTATGGGAGATTCACAAGCATATTGAGATGTCTGTATTTTAACTATTATTTAACTATATACTTAACTATTAGACTTCCCTGGCTCAGATGGTAAAGCATCTGCTTACAATGTGGGAGACCTGGGTTTGATCCTTGGGTCAAGAAACTCCTCTGGAGAAGGAAATGGCAACCCATTCCAGTAGTCTTGCCTGGAAAATCCCATGGATGGTTGATCCTGGTAGGCTACAGCCCATGGGGTGGCAAAGAGTCAGACACGACTGAGAGACTTCACAACTATTATGCATAATTTAATAATTAAAGAGTGCTCAGTTTGTAATGTTTCTGATAACCAATAAAAGAGATTCTTGATAAAAAAAAAAAGAAAGAAAAAAAAAAGAAAGAGAAAAAAAAAGAGTGCTCAGTACTAAAAAATAAGTTACTTCAAAATGAAATGATTAATCATTTCCGGGTATAAGACACAAAAGTATTGGAGGGGCATCAAGAGAATTAACACCAGGTATTAGGTACTTATGAAATTATCAGAAGGACCTCAGGGCTTACCACTAGACCAATAAGTTGAGGTGAGCCCCTGCCAGCAGCTGAGATGTGGCTATCAGGAAGGTGCTGCTGCCTCCAACTCTATTGCCCCACAAACGTCATGTCCAACCAAGAGGCAAACTGACACTCAAATGCAGGACTCAGCTGCTGTCAGTGTATGTAAACATTCAATCAGCTGTCATTGCTAACTTCAGTCACTACAGACGTTTCCTCTGATTCACTTTCACCTCTCAATCTCATGTGAGTGCATTTTCTTAATGGACCAATTTTGCACAGCAAATCCTAGCTGAAATGGAATCTTTAAAAAACGCCATTTGTAACTTTCCAGTATCTTTAATTGGAACAGGATGGAACTGTAACTGAGCAAGCCAGTCCTCAATAATATCCATCATCATCACCTCTCCCTCCTCCCTCACCGCCCCATGCTGATAATGTTTTGTCACCCAACAGGATTTTGTTTCCCTAAAAAAACTGAAGTCAAGAGAACCAGAAGTTAAGCCACAGACTGGCTGAAAACATTTCCAAAAGGTATATCTGATAAAAAGCCATTATCCAAAATGCACAAAGATCTCTTAAAATTCAACAATAAAAATAACTGTACTTCAAAATGAGCAAAAGATTTGAAAAACTTACCCAAGATAATATACAGATATCCAATAAGTACTTTAAGAACATAAAATTACATATGCTCAAAATCATACATCATTAGGGAGTTGTAGATTAAGACAATAAAAGACCACTACGCACTCAATAGAACAACCAAATTCCAGAACACAGACAACACTAAATGCTGGCAAGGATGTGGAACAATAGGAATTCTCACTTGTCACTGGCGGGAATGCAAAATGGTACAGCCACTTTCAAAGACAGTTTGGTTACTTCCTTATAACACTGAATATACTCTTACCATACAATCATGCTCCTTGGTAATATATCAAAAGGAGCGGAAAATTTATGTCCACAGAAAAAACCTTCACATCAATGTTTACAGCAAATTTACTTATAATTGCCAAAACTTGAAAGCAATCAAGATGTCCTTCAGTAAGTGAACAGACAGTGTGATCCACCAAGACAATGGGATATTGTTCAGCACTAAAAAGAACAATCAAGTCAGGAAAAGACATAGAGGAAACTTACATGCATATTACTAAAGAAGTCAATGCAAGAAGCCTACCTACTGTATGATTCCAATAATTTGACATTTCAGAAAAGGCAAATACTATAGACACAGAAAACATGTATTTGTTAGTGTTTGTTAGAAGTTCACAGGTAGGGGGAAAAGAGGGGGAACACAGGCTTTTAGGACAGTGAAAACACTCTGCATGGTGTTATAATGGTGGATATATGTCATTATAGTTTTATCAATCCTGTAGAATATAAACTATGAGCCCTGGATGATAATGATATATCAGTGTAGCTTCATTAATTGCAAAAGTAAACATTCTGGTATAATTGTTGGTGGTCAGCTAGGCTGTGAGTGTGTGTACTTTCCTCTTAATTTTTCTGTGAATCTAAAACTTCTCTTTTAAAAAGTGTTAATGAAAAATAGGGGCAGTAAAAAGAATATCAAATTGAGTAATGAATTTATCTTCAGGATGGCAATTAAAGATAGTAGAGTTCAGTACATTTTCATTAAATATAATTATATTGAACAAAGGAGATAATAAATTCACATCTAAACATACACTGGGAAGAGGATCAAAATTGAACATTATCTAACCTGTATTTTGCTGAGGGACTTTGCTGGTGGCCTATTCAAAATTGTTATAGTACTATTTCCATTTTATCAAACATGAGCATGTATCTTACCATTAATTTCTTGGTCAGATTAATTATTGTGAACTTAGGAATTAAGATCATTTTCCAGGATATAACAATGAGTTGATATAATTATAGCCAAATTATATTTCAATATCAAATTCAAGAAAATAGAATAATGTATGATTAAAATAGGTATGCCCCTAGGTTTTTCATGATTTGTAACATGGTAACCTTGATATTAACATGTAGAGGGTATATAATTATGCTGAAGGATTACAAGGAACAGTTTTGGTAGCACAGAGCAATACCTGATTTTTTTGTCAGGGGAGGGCGAAAGGTTTAGTTTCTTATCTGTGATGTTCACTTGCCTTGCTGATATAAGCAGATTTTAGTGAGAGTTTTTCTTTGAATTTAAAGCAACTTGGTTCTTGAAAATATTCTATTTACATGAGACAACTAACTTTATTAAAAGCCAAAGAAAATTTATAAATGGTTTGTTACAGAAAGGAAATGATTACAGTAACAAAAGATTGAAGAAACTTGTATGGTCAACATTGAAATCAGATTGATTATATTCTTTGCAGCCAAAGATGGAGACACTCTATACAGTCAGCAAAACAAGACCGGGAGCTGACTGTGGCTCAGATCATGAACTCCTTATTGCCAAATTCAGACTTAAATCAAAGAAAGTATGGAAAACCACTAGACCATTCAGGTATAACCCAAATCAAATCCTTTATGATTATACAGTGGAAGTGAGAAACAGATTTAAGGGACTAGATAGAGTGCCTGATGAACTATGGACTGAGATTTGTGACAGGAGACAGGAATCAAGACCATCCCCATGGAAAAGAAATGCAAAAAAGCAAAATGGCTGTCTGGGGAGGCCTTACAAATAGCTGTGAAAAGAGAAGAGAAAAGCAAAGGAGAAAAGGAAAGATATAAACATCTGAATGCAGAGTGCCAAAGAATAGCAAGAGGAGATAGGAAAGCCTTCCTCAAAGGCTTTCTTTGCCCTAATGCAAAGAAATAGAGGAAAACAACAAAATGGGAAAGACTAGACATATCTTCAAGAAACTTAGAGATACCAAGGGAACATTTCATGCAAAGATGGGCTTAATAAAGGACAGAAATAGTATGAACCTAACAGAATCAGAAGATATTAAGAAGAGATGGCAAGAATACACATAAAACTGTACAAAAAAGATCTTCACGACCCAGATAATCAGGATGGTGTGATCACTGACCTAGAGCCAGACATCCTGAAATGTGAAGTCAAGTGGGCCTTAGAAAGCATCACTACGAGCAAAGCTAGTGGAGGTGATGGAATTCCAGTTGAGCTATTTCAAATCCTGAAAGATGATGCTGTGAAAGTGCGACACTCAATAGGCCAGCAAATTTCAACAACTCAGCAGTGGCCACAGGAATGGAAAAGGTCAGTTTTACTTCCAATCAGAAAGAAAGGCAATGTCAAAGAATGCTCAAACTACTGCACAAGTGCACTCATCTCACACGCTAATAAAGTAATGCTCAAAATTCTCCAAGCCAGGCTTCAGCAATATGTGAACTGTGAACTTCCTGATGTTCAAGCTGGTTTTAGAAAAGGCAGAGGAACCAGAGATCAAATTGCCAACATCCGCTGGATCATGGAAAAAGCAAGAGAGTTCCAGAAAAACATATATTTCTGCTATATTGAATATGCCAAACCTTTGACTGTGTGGATCACAAAAAACTGTGGAAAATTCTTCAGGAGATGGGAATACCAGACCACCTGATCTGCCTCTTGAGAAACCTATATGCAGGTCAGGAAGCAACAGTTAGAACTGGACATGGAACAACAGACTGGTTCTAAACAGGAAAAGGAGTACGGCAAGGCTGTATATTGTCACTCTGCTTATTTAACTTTTTTTTTTTTTTTTTCAGGGGAAAATGGATAAAGGAAAGGATCAATGAGGGTGGGAGGGAAATGGGAAGAAAGAATGGGAGTGATGGTGGAGAGGAGTGTATGTAATTTATTAACCAATGGCTTTCTGTTTTTAATCACAAAGAACACTTTAAAAAAATCATGTTGAATTCATCCTATATTAGGAGGTTTGTTCTCGAAATGAAAAGTTCAGGAAACAAAAAGTCCAGTTTGGGTGTCCTCATCTTTAGGAACATCTTAGTAGTTTGTATTGGTAGGTCTATCTTTACCACAATATATTATTTAAGACAGGATCATATTTGTCACCTCTTCCTCCCTACTACCCAAAGTGATACCAAACCCATAAAATAGTCAATAAACCTTTACAGAGTGAACAAATACGTGGTTTTTTTTTAAACTCTCCTGAATGAACTGAATTTTTTGAGGCTCATAAGTAAATATGTTTTGCTCTTTACTTTGTCTATTACAGCCAGATTATATGAGTGGGGTATTAAAGTCTCCCACTATTATTGTATTGCTGCATATTTCTTCTATCATATTAATTAACATTTGTCTTAGATATATCAATGCTCCAATGTTGGGTGCATATATATTTATAATTGTTATAACTTCTTTTTGGATTGTTCCTTTAAGTCGTTATGTGTAACCTTCATTGTCTCCTTTTCAAGATCTTTAAAGTCAATTTTATCTGATATAAGTATTGCTACTCCTGTTTTCTTATGGTCCATATTTGCATAGAAAATCTTTTTCCAGGCCTTCATTTTCAGTCAGTATATATCCCGTATTTTAAGGTGGTTCTCTTGTAGACAACATATATAGGGGTCTAGTTTTTGTATCCATTTGACCCATTTTAGTCTTTTGGTTGTCTCTTGTAGACAAGGTATGTAGGGGTCTTGTTTTTGTATCAATTCGGCCAGTCTTTGTTGATTAGGGCATTCAGCCCATAAACGTTTAAAGCAATTATTGATAAATAAGATTTACTTTATTGTTTTGGGTTCGAATTTATACACCCTTTTAGTGATTCCTGTCTAGAGAATGTCCTTTAGTTTTTGTTGGAGAAATGGTTTAGTGGTGCAAAATTCTCTCAACTTTTGCTTATCTGTGAAGCTTTTGATTTCTCGTTCATATTTGAATGAGATCCTTGCTGGATACAATAATCTAGGCTGTAAGTTATTTTCTTTCATCACTTTAATTATGCCTTGCCATTCCCTCCTGGCTTGGAGAGTTTCTATTGAAAGATCAGCTGTTATCCTTATGGGAATTCCCTTGTGAGTTATTTGATGTTTTTCCCTTGCTGCTTTTAATATTTGTTCTTTATATTTAATCTTTGTTAATTTGATTAATATGTGTCTTGGGTTGTTTCGCCTTGGGTTTATCCTGTTAGGGACTCTCTGGATTTCTTGAACTTGAGTGGTAATTTCCTTCTCCATTTTAGGGAAGTTTTCAACTATTATCTCCTCAAGTATTTCCTCATGATCTTTCTTTTTATCATCTTCTTCTGGAACTCCTATGATTCGAATGTTGTAGCGTTTGATGTTATCCTAGAGGTTTCTGAAATTGTCCTCATTTCTTTTGATACGTTTTTTCTTTTTTCTCGTCTGATTCATTTATTTCTAGGATTCTATCTTCTAATTCACTAATCCTATCTTCTGCCTCTGTTATTCTACTATTTGTTGCCTCCAGGGTGTTTTGGATCTCATTTATTGCATTATTCATTATGTGTTGACTCTTTTTATTTCTTCTAGGTCCTTGTTAAACCTTTCTTGCATCTTCTCAATCCTTGTCTCCAGACTCTTTAACTGTGATTCTATTTTGATTTCGAGATTTTGAATTAATTTCGCTATCATTATTCGGAATTCTTTATCAGGTAGATTCCCTATCTCTTCCTCTTTGGTTTGGTTTGGTGGGCATTTATCCTGTTCCTTTAGCTGCTGGGTATTCTTTTGTCTCTTCATTTTGTTAAAATTGCCAAGTTTAGAGTGTCCTTACTATATTCTGGTAGTTTGTTGAATTATCTTTATTGAGGCGGTTTACAGGTCTTTTCAATATCTGATCTCTGCCTTGTTACAGAGGGGGCGGAGATGAACACCCAAATCTAAACCGGCCAGGTTCAGGCACTCGGATAATCCTCAGAAGCACAGACTTGGTTGAGTCTGCGTTTTATGCCCTTGCCAGATCCGAGTAGCGCAGGTGATGAAATGTTCAGCGAGCGCATCTGCTGCGACTTATCGCCTCTCCGCCGCTCAGTTTTCTGGGTATACAAACAGCGCACTTTCTCAGGCAGATGTTGACCATCCAGAGCCCCAAGAAGCATGAGTCAGCACAGAAACCTACTCACAGTTCCGTTAGACAGTGTCTCTCTAGGGCTGTAATTGCCCGCCTCCGGCCCTGGCTGCCTGTCACGGGAGTGGGACGGCCTGCAGCCGGCCAACTCTGTGCAGCCCTTTGTTCTGTAGGTAGTCCTGGTGGTGTCTTAAGTTAGGGCTGGCTTTTGATGTAGTAGATGACCGACAGTCTGGTTATTTCGCTCAGATAGCGCCCTAGATAGCCAGGCCAAATCCTTTCGCAAAGCAATGCAGGCCTCGCCGCTCCTCCTAGCCCAGCCCCCGCTTGCCAATAGCAAATGCTGGTGTCCGCGCCACTTCTCCACAAAAGGAGTTACCACAGGGCTCGTTTTCTCATTTTGAAGACAATGAGTTGTCTTTCTAAGTGCCTGATGTCCTCTGCCGGCATTCAGATGTTGTTTTATCGAATTTATTCAGCATTCAAATGTTCTTTTAATGGACTTGTGGAGGAGAAAGTATTCTCCCCGTCTTACTCGTCCGCCATCTTAGCTCCTCCCCCCTTATTTAACTTCTATACAGAGTACATCATGAGAAACGCTGGGCTGGAAGAAGCACAAGCTGGAATTAAGATTGCTAGGAGAAATATCAATAACCTCAGATATGCAGATGATACCACTCTCATGGCAAAAAGTGAAGAGGATCTAAAATACCTCTTGATGAAAGTGAAAGAGGAGGGTGAAAAAGTTGGCTTAAAGCTCAACATTCAGATAACAAAGATCATGGCATCTGGTCCCATCACTTCATGGCAAATAGATGGGGAAACAGTGTCAGACTTTATTTTGGGGGGCCTCCAAAATCACTGCAGATGGTGACTGCAGCCATGAAATTAAGACACTTACTCCTTGGAAGGAAAGTTATGACCAATCTAGATAGCATATTCAAAAGCAGAGACATTTCTTTGGCAACAAAGATCCGTCTACTCAAGGCTATGGTTTCTCCAGTAGTCATGTATGGATGTGAGAGTTGGACTGTGAAGAAAGCTGAGCGGCAAAGAATTAATGCTTTTGAACTGTGGTGTTGGAGAAGACTCTTGAGAGTCCCTTGGACTGCAAGGAGATCCAAGCAGTCCATTCTAAAGGAGATCAGTCCTGGGTGTTCTTTGGAAGGAATGATGCTAATGCTGAAACTCTAGTACTTTGGCCACCTCATGTGAAGAGTTTACTCATTGGAAAAGACTCTGATGCTGGGAGGGATTGGGGGCAGGAGGAGAAGGGGACGACAGAGGATGAGATGGCTGGATGGCATCACTGACTCGATGGATGTGAGTCTGAGTGAACTCCAGGAGTTGGTGATGGACAGGGAGGCCTGGCGTGCTGCAGTTCATGGGGTTGCAAAGAGTTGGACACGACTGAGTGACTGAACTGAACTGAACTGTGCTTCCTCTAACCTGTTAATGATCCTCAATTTATGAACAATCTGATTGTTTTTTGACAGTAAACCTAACACAATTGATAATATATGTATACATCTGTATTGTTTTAAGGTCCAATAGAAGACATTCACAAGCAAACATCATTTAATGAGCAACTGAACTGAAATGCAATATACTTTGATACTTCATTTTTCTATTATATTCTATTTCACATTTTTCTTGATTCTCATGGAATAAACTCCATCACCATTTCATTCTCATGTACTAAGCTCCATAAGAGCTTTGCTTACCTTTACATATCTCAACCTTCAGTTCAGCTCAGGTGAGTCACTCAGTCGTGTCCGACTCTTGGCGACCCCACGAATCACAGCACGCCAGGCCTCCCTGTCCATCACCAACTCCCGGAGGTCACTCAGACTCATGTCCATTGAGTCGGTGATGCCATCCAGCCATCTCATCCTCTGTTGTCCCCTTCTCCTCCTGTCCCCAATCCCTCCCAACATCAGAGTCTTTTCCAATGAGTCAGCTCTTCACACGAGATGGCCAAAGTACTGGAGTTTCAGCTTTAGTATCATTCCTTCCAAAAAACACCCAGGACTGATCTCCTTTAGAATAGACTGCTTGGATCTCCTTGCAGTCCAAGGGACTCTCAAGAGTCTTCTCCAACACCACAGTTCAAAAGCATTAATTCTTTGCCGCTCAGCTTTCTTCACAGTCCAACTCTCACATCCATACATGACCACAGGAAAAAACATAGCCTTGACTAGACGGACCTTTGTTGGCAAAATAATGTCTGCTTTTGAATATGCTATCTAGGTTGGTCATAACTTTCCTTCCAAGGAGTAAGCGCCTTTTAATTTCATGGCTACAGTCACCATCTGCAGTGATTTTGGAGGCCCCCAAAAATAAAGTCTGACACTGTTTCCCCATCTCTTTGCCATGAAGTGATGGGACCAGATGCCATGATCTTTGTTTTCTGAATGTTGAGCTTTAAGCCAACTTTTTCACCCTCCTCTTTCACTTTCATCAAGAAAGTTTAGTTCCTCTTCACTTTCTGCCATAAGGGTGGTGTCATCTGCATATCTGAGGCTATTGATATTTCACCCGGCAATCTTGATTCCAGCTTGTGTTTCTTCCAGTCCAGCATTTCTCATGATGTACTCTGTATAGAAGTTAAATAAGCAGAGTGACAATATACAGCCTTGACATACTCCTTTTCCTATTTGGAACCAGTCTGTTGTTCCATGTCCAATTCTAACTGTTGCTTCCTGATCTGCATATAGGTTTCTCAAGAGGCATATCAGGTGGTCTGGTATTCCCATCTCTTGAAGAATTTTCCACAGTTCTTTGTGATCCACACAGTCAAAGGCTTT
The DNA here is from genome assembly GCA_935064755.1 of Tragelaphus eurycerus. Lineage (NCBI taxonomy): Eukaryota > Metazoa > Chordata > Mammalia > Artiodactyla > Bovidae > Tragelaphus > Tragelaphus eurycerus. Next base: position 691,146 of record CAKXYN010000039.1, read on the forward strand.
GGCATAGTCAATAAAGCAGAAATAGATGTTTTTCTGGAACTCTCTTGCTTTTTCCATGATCCAGCAGATGTTGGCAATTTGATCTCTGGTTCCTCTGCCTTTTCTAAAACCAGCTTGAACATCTGGAAGTTTAGCTGAAGCCTGGCTTGGAGAATTTTGAGCATTACTTTACTAGTGTGTGAGATGAATCCAATTGTGCAGTAGTTTGAGCAGTCTTTGGCATTGCCTTTCTTTGGGATTGGAATGGAAACTGACCTTTTCCAGTCCTGTGGCCACTGCTGAGTTGTTGAAATTTGCTGGCCTATTGAGTGTCGCACTTTCACAGCATCATCTTTCAGGATTTGAAATAGCTCAACTGTAATTCCATCACCTCCACTACCTTTGTTTGTGTTGCTTAGTCAGTACCAAACCCATATTTTATTAAATGCACTGAAAAAAAATATATCAAAATTCTGCCCACAGAAAACATTTCTTCAAATTCTGAAAGACTTTGAAAGAATAGTTTAAATGTTTAAGTTTGAATGATAAAAGTAAGGCTACTGGCATTGGTAAGCAAGGCTTGTTGGAAATGGAAACCAATTAGAGGTCTATAAAGGAAAGTGGGAAAAGAAATCAAAATCTCTGAAAGATATAAGTGTGTGTATGCTCAGTCACTCAATCATGTCCTACTCTTTGCAATCCCATGGGCTGTAGCCTTGCAGCCTCCTCTGTCTATGGGGTTCTTCAGACAAGTATACTGGAGTAGGTTGCCATGCCATCCTCCAAGAGAACTTCCCAACCCAAGAATCGAACCTAGGTCTCCTACATTGCAAGCATTTTCTTTACCATCTCAGCCACCAAGGAAGCCTAGGAGTACTGGTGTGGGTAGCCTATTCTTTCTCCAGGGGATCTTTCCAACTGAAGAATCGAACCGGGGTCTCCTACATTGCAGGCAGATTCTCTACCGGATGAGCTACCAGGGAAGCCAAAAAGACATAAGATCTACTAGCAAATAATACACTAGCAAATCTGTTCTTTTTTCCTTCTGTGTGGTTGTTGTCTCTGTCATTATGTTTGCTGTAGATTTCCCCAGGCCATTCTATAAATTATACTATGAAGATGACTTTGATGCTTCTGATGTGTGTTATCCTAAAAAGCCATTGATAACAGCTCATAGAACATAACCTTCAGAAAAGTGGTTCTCCTACTGTAATTCAATCAAATCTAACCTCCAAACACCTGATTGTGCTAATATTTTAGCTAAAGCTTTTATGACCCTAACATTTTTAATAGTGTTTTTATGAATAGATTTAAATCTAAACTCTAATTGTATGTATATGTACATATATATTTATACATGTATATAGATAAATACAAGCCACCCCAGTGTTCTCTCCTGGAGAATCCCAGAGACAGGGAGCCTGGTGGGCTGCCGTCTGTGGGGTCGCACAGAGTCAGACACGACTAAAGCGACTTAGCAGCAGCAGCATAGATAAATATATGTGTATTTCAATAAGAGAAGCATCATATATTCTTTAAAGTGCTAAATCTATATTTATATATTTAATAGGTGAAAATACTTTAAAAATAAGGTTCAAGAAACCATTTTCCCTCTCCCATTTTATTACAGTTCAAGCAAGTTATTAAGTGATATTGCTAAAATGTTTAAACGCAATACAATTCATACAGTAATAAATAATATGTATTCCCTGTGAGGCCTTCAAAAAAGCTGTCCCAAAGGACAAATTACATATACTTACCACAAGGGAGCTCAGTAAGGGAGGGAAAAGGAAGGACACAGAGTAACATTTTTAAAAGATTTTATGAAAATATCATTTAATAGTTTAAAGAACTCTCTCCCCTCCCCTGCCCCTGCCGCTATCTCTCTGAAAAATAAAAATTAAAAAATAAAGTTTTGTGAGAAGTACTACTAAGAACTCTGGTTACCATGCAGGCTACATTGCAGGGAAAGTCAATCAGATTTCCTTAGGTTATTGGGAAGTATTTTTAAAGCCAATGCAAATAATGAATACACAAGTGAGTTTATAAATTCAGACCATTTCTATAAACACATATAAAGTCAAAGGTCTTTATGAAATGAGACAGGTATAACCAGTGTGAATAATGAGACTTCTTGTACTTCTGCCTCCTCCTCTTTTTTACCATCCTTTGTCCTATTCTTCCTCTCTTTTTTGCTATTCTTTTTCTTATCCTCCTCTCCCCACATGTCTTTTTCTTTTCATCTAGTGTTTTAATATAAAAATAATGCTTTTATGGTATAATGTGAACTTCAGAGGCTCTGAAATTAGGCATGTTACAGTTTTAATTTTAGTTTTTTATGTGACTTTAAATGAATTACATAAAGCTTATAAGCACTGGTTTTCTTATCTGCAAATTTTGGAAACACAACCTGCAGGATGGTGACAGCCTTAAGTAAAACTTGTAGAACCCTTACCACAATAACCAGAAAATATGAATCCCTTAATATATAGTTGATATTTCTGTTATCATTCTGAGTTATTATCATTTTATGAATATTAAATTATATTAATGAAATCAATTGTTAAATTTTTGTTATCTGAGCTTTTTTAATATTCAGAAGCATAATCTCCTTCACATAACTTTTAAACTTATGTATGACCCTACACAATTTTCAACATAAGACTAAAAAATTACAGATATATACTGCCAATAGGTAACCACAGTTAAGTATGGAGAAGCCCCAGCAGACAGAATTCCTATACATTTGAAAATTTCTATTAGTAGAAAGTAAGAAACATAAAAGAAGTTAATAAAGACAACTGATTGCACAAACCAAGGTACTAAGCATTCAATACAAATCAAAATTTATATACAGGGTGAGGAAACATTCTGTAGGATACTGTAGTGGTAGAAACAGGATATTATGACTTTGTCAAAACAGAAAGAATGAAGGCTACAGACATAGAGAACAGAGTCATGGTTGCTAATGGACAGGAGGGTTGGGGGAGGGATGGAGTTGGAGTTTGGGGTTAGCAGATGCAAACTATTATACAGGGAATGGATAAACAACAAGCTACTACTATATAGCACAGGGAACAATATTCAACATCCTGTGATGAACCATAATGGAAAAGAGTATGAAAAAGAATGTATTTATTGTTGTTGTACAGCTGACTGTGGCACAGATCATCAGCTCTTCACAGGAAAATTCAGGCTTAAACTAAAGAACACCACTAGGGCAGTCAGGTACAAATTAAATCCATTATATATACATGTGTGTGTGTGTGTGTGTGTGTGTGTGCGCGCGTGTGCGCGCACGCACGCGCGCGTGTGTGACACTTCCCTGGTAGCTCAGATGGTAAAGCATCTGCCTACAATGCAGGAGACCTGGGTTCAGTTCCTGGGTCGGGAAGACCTCCTAGAGAAGGAAATGGCAACCCACTCCAGTATTCTTGCCTGGAAAACCCCATGGATGGAGAAACCTGGTAGGCTACAGCCCGTGGGGTCACAAAGAGTCGGACATGACTGAGCAACTTCACTTTCACTTTCATGTATAATTGAATCACTTTGCAGTATAGAAGAAATTAAAAAAAAATTGTAAATCAAGTCTACTTCAATTAAAAAATAAACATAAAACTGCAAATTCTAATGCAAACTGTGGACTTTAGCTAATAAGAGAAACCATTAGGAATGGTTCATCAATGGAACACATGTACCACATGAAAGCAAGATATTAATTAAAAGAGAAACTTGGCAGGAATGAGAAGGGAGTATATGGGAATTCTGTGTTCTTTCTGCTCAATGTTTCTATAAACCTAACATTGGCTCTAGAAATAAACCTATTAATTAATATTTTTTAAAAATCCATATGTCTGCTAAAACAGAAGATGTCTGGTATCTTTATTGAGGATGGGAATTTACTTCTTCATGCTAAATATTAAAGTGAAATTTAGACTGTGAGGTTTAAATTACAATTATATTTATTTTGTATGTAACATCTAGTCAAAAAGGAGTCCAATGCATCACTTGGGTGCAATCTCAAAAACAACAGAATGATCTCAGCTAAGTTTCCAAGGTAAAACATTCAATATCAAATAATCCAAGACTATGCCCCAACCACTAATCCCAAAGAAGCTGAAGTTGACTACTTCTATGAAGACCTACAACACCTTATTTAAGTAACACCAAGAACAGATGTCTTTTTTATCACAGGGGATTGGAATACAAAAATAGGAAGTCAAGAGATACACAGAATAACAGGCAAGTTTGGCCTTGGAGTACAAAGTAAAGTAGGGAAAAGGCTAACAGAGTTTTGTCAAGAGAACATGCTGGTCATAGAAAACATATTTTTCCAACAACCCAAGAGACAACTCTCCATATGACATTACCAGATGGTCAATACCGAAATCAGATTATGTTCTTTGGAGCCAGAGATGGTGGAAAATCTATATAGTCAACAAAAATAAGCCCTAGAGCTGACTGTGGCTCAGATAATGAACTCCTTATTGCAAAATTAAGGTTTGAACTGAAAAAAGAAGGAAAAATCACTAGGCCATTCAGGTATGACCTATATCAGAAATCCCTTATGATTATACAGTGGAAGTGACAAATAGTTTTAAGGGATTAGATCTAATACACAGAGTTCTTAAATAACTGTGGACAGAAGTTTATAACACTGTACAAGAGGTAGTGATCAAAAACATCCAAAATAAAAAGAAATGCAAGAAGGAAAGTGATTGTCTGAGGAGGCCTTACAAATAGCTGAGAAAAGAAAAGAAGGGAAAGGCAAAGGAGAATGGAAAAGATATACCCAACTGAGTGCAGAGTGCCAGAGAATAACAAGGATAGACAAGAAGGCCTTCCTACATGAACAATAGAAGGAAACAATAAAATGAGAAAGACTAGAGATCTCTTCAAAAAAAGTATCTTCAAGAAAAGATATCAAGAGAACATTTCATGCAAGGATGGGAGTGATAAGGACCTAACAGAAATAGAAGAGATTAAGAGGTGGCAATACACAGAACTATACATAAAAGGTCTTAATAACCCAGATAAGCAAGATGGTGTGATCACTCACCTAGAGCCAGACATCCTGGAGTGTGAAGTCAAGTGGGCCTTAGGAAGCATTACTATGAGCAAAACTAGTGGAGGTGATGTAATTCCAGCTGAGCTATTTCAAATCCTAAAAGATGATGCTGTTAAAGTATTACACTCAATATGCCAGCAAATTCAGAAAACTTAGCAGTGGCCACAAGACTGCAAAAGATCAGCTTTCATTCCAGATCCAAATAAGAGCTTTGCAAAGAATGTTCAAACTACCACACAAGTATACTCATTTCGCATGCCAACAAGGTAATGCTCAAAATCCTTCATGTTAGGTTTCATCAGTACATGAACAGAGAACATCCAGATGTATAAGCTGGGTTTAGAAAAGGCAGAGGAACCAGAGATCAAATTGCCAACATTAACTGGATCATGAAGAAAGCAAGGGAGTTTCGGAAAAACATCTATTTCTGTTTCATTTACTATTCTAAAGCCTTTGACTATGTGGACCACAACAAACTGTGGAAAATTCTTAACGAGATAGGAATACCAGACCACCTTATCTGCCTCTTGAGAAACCTGCTTGCTTATTTTATTCATATGCAGAGTACATCACACAAAATGGCTGATGAATCACAAGTTGGAATCAAGATTGCTGGGAGAAATATCAACAACCTCAGATATGCAGATACCGCCACCATAATGGCAAAAAGTATAGAAGAACTAAACAGTCTCTTGATGAGGATGAAAAAGGAGAGTGAAAAAGCTAGCGCAAAACTCAGCATTAAAAAAATTAAGATCATGGTATACAGTCCCATCACTTCATGGCAAAATAGAAGGGGGGAAAAAATGGAAGCAGTGACAGATTTTATTTTCTTGGGTTCCAAAAATCACTGTGGATGGTGACTACAGCCATGAAATAAAAGACACTTGTTCCTTGGAAGGGAAGCTATGATAAATCTAGACAGTGTATTAAAAAGCAGAGACATCAATTTGCTGACAAAGGACTGTATAGCCAAAGCTATGGTTTTTTCAGCAGTCATGTACAGATGTGAGAATTGGACCATAAAGAAGACTAAGCATTGAAGAATTGATGCCTTCAAATTGTGTGCTAGAGAAGACACTTGAGAGTACCTTGGTCTGCAAGATCAAACCAGTCAATCTTAAAGGAAATCAACCCTGAATATTCATTAGAAGGACTACTGCTGAAGCTGAAGTTCCAACACTAAGGCCACCTAATGTGAAGAGCCAACTCTTTGGAAAAGACCCTGATGCTAGGAAAGATTGAAGGCAAAAGTAGAGGGGACAACAGAGAATGAGATGGTTAGATACTATCACTGGCTCAAAGGACATAAATTTGAGCAAACTCTGAGAGATAGTGGAGGACAGAGAAGCCTGGCATGCTGTAGTCTATGAGGTCTCAAAATGTTGGACATGACTTAGCACCTGAACAACAACCTATCCATACTTAGCACCTATCCATACTTTTGCACTATGGATATGCAAGTAAGTCTGAATGAATTAAGAAAATTTAAGGCTTTTATACAGCCTAATTTTAAATTATTACTTTTAATGAAATAATAGTCCTAGTATTGACCTATTTAGTGGGTACTTCTATTTCAGATATGATGCAAAGTATTTTATGAACATCATAAAAAGCTTTTAATAATTTCTAAGGAAAAAATCATTATCAAGAAAGTCTACTCATTGAGATATTTATGTACTATTATATCTTGGAGAACAATGAAAACACATGCAATTAATTATTTTAACTTAATTAAAAATCCATGATTTATTAATAGTACTCATTCCAGGCTCTGTGTGTTTGCAATGTGTGTTTACAAGGATAATGATTAGGATATAGCTCTGTTAAATATCCATTCCATTAGGCATATTTATAATATCTCCTAGGTATATTTTATTACACACTAGTAAATAAGAGTCTCAACTCAAAAATTCACAAGAGATTACTGGTTATTATTTCTGCTACTAAACGTACATAGTGAAAAATATGCAATACATTCTTGTTTCACTTTAAATCTCCTTGTTATAGAGCATACTATTATTGTGTGAATACTAAATTGCAAACACCACAGGACTTGTGAAACCATACCATGGAATATCAGTCCAGAAAATAACTTGTTAAAAATCAGTGATACCTATGTGAAAAATACTTTATCTGAAGAAACAAAAATATGACAACTTTTAAGTTTAGATCTTTAAAACATCAGAAAAATCAGAAAGTTACATATATCAAGAACAATCAATTGCTTAACTCAAACCTATCTATTTGAAGGCATTTGAAGAAAATAACTATAGAAGTCAAGTGGTATGCCAAAGGTTTAGCTGGCCATAAAAGATCCATTACAATATAATAATAAAGCACTGTCCCTTTGGGCAAAAGGAGCAGTATATGATAATTAGTTCTGATTAAAAACAAACTAACAATAATGAAACAAACAGAAGAAAAATTCTTGTCTCTTGTTTTTCTTTTTCTCAGACATCTTGTAATTTGTCTTTAATATTTCCATTTTAGGAATGTAGTCACATCTCAAATAAATAATATCACCTATGTTGACAGATGTTAGATTCAAAATAAATCACTACTGTATATGGGAATTAAGCTCTGTTCTTTGTCCATCCATGATTATTCAGTTTATCTACTCCCCATGTACTTGGTATTTAAAAATATATATATAAACTCAAATATTTTGGAGGAGGCCCACTCTCTCATAATAAGTTTGTCTCTCATGACTTTAAGGGATCTTTTATCATCTTATATCTTTGACTCAAATGTCTCAGTCAATTAGAAAAGTGAAATACAGAATTTCACTTTATAAAGTAATGACTTGTATGAGAGAGGAAAACTCCTGAATAAGCCAAAAACACCAATTCATCAAAACAAGTGATTTTTTAGTTAAATGCTTTTTTGGATCAAAAGCTGCCAAACCAACTTGAAATAGCAGTTGACAATATTTACACTTTGACTTTTTACTCAATATGAAATATTTGTAATAAATTTTCTCATCTTAAAAAGGTCAGTACAGACGAAGATATTTTATCATCTTTAGTACTATAATCGGAGAAGGCAATGGCACCCCACTCCAGTACTTTTGCCTGGAAAATCCCATGGACAGAGGAGCCTGGTGGGCTGTAGTCCCTGGGGTCGCTAGAGTCCGACATGACTGAGCGACTTCACTTTCACTTTTCACTTTCATGCATTGGAGAAGGAAATGGCAATCCACTCCAGTGTTCTTGCCTGGAAAATCCCAGGGATGGGAAAGCCTGGTGGGCTGCCATCTATGGGGTCGCACAGAGTCGGACACGACTGACGCGACTTAGCAGCAGCAGCAGCAGCAGTACTATGATTGCTACACTTAGCTCGAGGATCCACACAACATTAGATGCCATCTTATAATCCAGGTAATGAAGAGAGGGGGAGAATAAAGAGAGAATGTCGACTATGGACTATGTTGTCTAGATACCATATAACTTTCTATAGTTATGTATTCTTGGCTTTGTGTGGCTCAAGAAATGTTAAGTCTCTTCTAAGTTTGACAATCAGATAAATTATTCCTCTCCCCATGAGAAGGAACAAATGAGGGAATGGAAAACTAGGCATGAAGTAATAACTCGCAAACTCTTCCTCTAGGACTATAAAGAGCCTATAATAGAAAATAGAGTTTCACATCAACCATACTTAGTTTGATTTAATATATTTTCTTCAACAGTTATAGTTATTTGCCAATCATTTGCAATAAACAAATTTTAACTAAATTGTTCCAGTTAGGTGTAAAAGATTTCTGAATAGGAATATTCCCTTATCTCTTACTTTTCTGAATCATCATTCTCAAGAAAAACTTGCAGAAATAGTTAATGAAGAATCAGATCAGATCAGATCAGTCGCTTAGCCATGTCCAACCCTTTGCAACCCCATGAATTGCAGCATGCCAGGCCTCCCTGTCCATCACCAACTCCTGGAGTTCACTCAGACTCATGTCCATTGAGTCAGTGATGCCATCTCATCCTCTGTCGTCCCCTTCTCCTCCTGCCCCGAATCCCTCCCAGCATCAGAGTCTTTTCCAATGAGTCAACTCTTCACATGAGGTGGCCAAAGTACTGGAGTTTCAGCATTAGCATCATTCCTTCCAAAGAAATCCATATTATGTGATAAATATGATTTTGTGGATCTTGTCTAAAAATATTCAATTGCCTTCTGATTAACTATCACAAAACACATGGCAATTTTACTGTGTGGCTATTGGATGAATCTCAAAATAAAGTCTGCAACAATTTTCACAATCTTTTTTAAAATTTTTTTGTCTATAGTCAATTCTTCATATCATATAATTTTAAACTAAATAAGATAGTTTCTAGGCTTCCCAGGTGGTTTAGTGGGTAAAGAATCCACCTGCAATGCAGAAGGCACAGGAGACATGGGTTTGATCCCTGAGTAGGAAAGATCTCCTGGAAGAGGGCAAGGTAACCCACTTCAGTGTTCCTGCCCGGGGAAATCCCACGGACAGAGGAGCCTGGCGGGCTACAGTCCATAGGGTTGCAGAGTCAGACACGACTAAAGCCATTGAGCATGAGTAAGGAATTTCCAGTAAGGGATGACAGAATTGTTCTAATTAGTTGTCCTGACATTTTCAGAAGTTTTGAAACCTGTGGTTGGTGAGATTACTACTCCAATGAACTTCACACCTTTCAACAGAGCAAGCCAGGAAAAAATTCTGTAAGGAGTCATTGGTTAAAATGCAAACAAACCAAAGTAGCAAACTATTTTTTAAACACTGCACGATATACTTTTTTTAATTTCAAAAACTTTTAGAAATAGATCCAAGGCCAAACAATAAAAGCAGAAGTGAAAATAAGCTGAACAAATTGAACAAAGCTTATTGTGATGAAATAAAGAAATTTCACTTTATGATTTCATTAGAAAATACATATGGAATAAGGGGAGAGAAGAGAGTTATGTTGTAAATCTTCTTCCAGATAAAATAAATACTATATGTTTTTGTTGTATTTAGCTCCTCCTGGATTGAAAGTGTGAATATTATTTATTTCCCATTGTTCCATGGAACCAAGATGTTATAGGAATATAAAAATAGATGTTACATGTTAGATTATGAAACCGTTCCTCTATTCAATCTTGTTTGAATTCAAAGCTTTTTTAAAAGAAACAGGACTACATTGAAAGTGTACATATTCATGCTTTAAAAAAGTTTGATATATTTCCAGTTCATGTTTCAGGGTTTCACTTCAGTAATTACAGTCAGTAGTTTACATGCTCGATTTCAACTTCTTTGGTGTCTTTATGATTATTTATAAGTAATTTCAAACTTCATTAAACTTCACCTAACTATTAAAAATTAAAATATACTGTGTATTATAAGGGTAGTGAGATATTCTTGAATTAAAAAGTAACATTCTTTAGTATCAGTACTTAAAACCAACAAATAAAAATGTTGATGAATAAGTCCAATTATAAGGAACCAAATGAAATAAACTTTGTTCCATTCACAAATACATATTGTTTAATTTTCTAGCAAGTAAAGCTATATAGAATATCAAGAAAGGACAAAGAATGATAAAGGAGGTAAAAATCCAACTGGAAGCTGTGGCGGTTTAGTCACCAAGTCATGTATGACTCTTGTGACCACATGGACTGTACCCTGCCAGGCTCCTCTGTCCATGGGATTCTCCAGGCAAGAATACTGAAGTGGGTTGCCATTTCCTTCTCCAGGGTATTTTCCCAATCTCTTGCATTGCAGGTAGATTTAAACCTACTGAGCTATGAGGAAATCCCAACTGGAAGTTGAAGGCTACATATTACTTGCATTTGCATGGATGTCCTTGTGTCCAGATGGACTGAGACAAGTGTAATATTTACAATCCTAATATTTAACTATGGATCTGGTACATATATGGTGCTCAAAAAAATATTGTTCAATTTAAGTTGGTAAATTAATTTTAATTTTTATTTTGACAATAACAACAAGGTCACACTTCAAATAGATTAATTAGATAGATAATGTTTGTTTTTGGGGGTTCCAAAATCACTGCGGATGGTGATTGCATCCATGAAATTAAAAGACGCTTACTCCTTGGAAGGAGAGTTATGACCAACCTAGATAGCATATTCAAAAGCAGACACATTACTTTGTCAACAAAGGTCCATCTAGTCAAGGCTGTGGTTTTTCCAGTAGTCATGTATGGATGTGAGAGTTGGACTGTACAGAAAGCTGAGCACCAAAGAACTAATGCTTTTGAACTGTGGTGTTGGAGAAGACTCTTGAGAGTCCCTTGGACTTCAAGGAGATCCAACCAGACCATCCTAAAGGAGATCAGTTCTGGGTGTCCATCGGAAGGACTGATGTTGAAGCTGAAACTCCAGTACTTTGGCCACCTGATGCGAAGAGCTGACTCATTTGAGAAGAACCTGATGCTGGGAAAGATTGAAGGCAGGAGAAGGGGACGACAGAGGATGAGATGGTTGGATGGCATCACAGACTCAATGGACATGGGTTTGGGTGGACTCTGGCAGTTGGTGATGGATAGAGAGGCCTGGCATGCTGTGGTTCATGGGGTAGCAAAGAATTGGACACTACAGAGCAACTGAACTGAACTAAACTGAATGTTTGATGCTGCCCCTGTTTTGCATTAATGCAATATTTAAAGTGATATGAATATTTTTACTTATATACTTTATAATATATTGTGTGGTTTATTCTTAATATGCAATTCAATAAATGAATACCTCAAAACCAAGTAGAGGGAATTCATAAATTATATCACGTCAGATGGAAAGGAATTGGGAAAAGAAGGAAGGTAAATTTTTAAACAGGTTGCCTTTTCTATATTATATGTTAAATCATATCAGAGCAGTACACCCCTGCTTAATTCATGTATGCATATTTTTCTCAGCACAATTTTTTGGCTTAAGTTTTAAAATTTTTTTTTGGTTTTTTAAATTTATTTATTTTTAGTTGAGGGATAATTTCTTTACAGTACTGTGCTGGTGAAGGGTATGGTATTTTAGGTCAATTTGTTAGATATATCACACTAGCTGTCACTCTATGATCATGTGAAATTATATGGCAAAAGAGATTATTTAGGTGGATCTAGACTCATCAAGCATCACTACGAACAAAGCTAGTGGAGGTGATGGAATTCCAGTGGAGCTATTCCAAATCCTGAAAGATGATGCTGTGAAAGTGCTGCACTCAATATGCCAGCAAATTTGGAAAACTCAGCAGTGGCCACAAGATTGGAAAAGGTCAGTTTTCATCCCAATCCCAAAGAAAGGCAATGCCAAAGAATGCTCAAACTACCGCACAATTGCACTCATCTCACACGCTAGTAAAGTAATGCTCAAAATTCTCCAAGCCAGGCTTCAGCAATATGTGAACCATGAACTTCCTGATGTTCAAGCTGGTTTTCAAAAAGGCAGAGGAACCAGAGATCAAATTGCCAACATCCGCTGAATCATGGAAAAAGCAAGAGAGTTCCAGAAAAACATCTATTTCTGCTTTATTGACTATGCCAAAGCCTTTGACTGTGTAGATCACAATAAACTATGGAAAATTCTGAAAGAGATGGGAATACCAGACCACCTGATCTGCCTCTTGAGAAATCTGTATGCAGGTCAGGAAGCAACAGTTAGAACTGGTCATGGAACAACAGACTGGTTACAAATAGGAAAAGGAGTACGTCAAGGCTGTATGTTGTCACCATGTTTATTTAACTTATATGCAGAGTACATCATGAGAAATGCTGGACTGGAAGAAACACAAGTTGGAATCAAGATTGCTGGGAGAAATATCAATAACCTCAGATATGCAGATGACACGACTCTTATGGCAGAAAGTGAAGAGGGGCTAAAAAGCCTCTTGATGAAAGTGAAAGTGGAGAGTGAAAAGGTTGGCTTAAAGCTCAACATTCAGAAACGAAGATCATGGCATCTGGTCCCATCACTGCATGGGAAATAGATGGGGAAACAGTGGAAACAGTGTCAGACTTTGTTTTTCTGGGCTCCAAAATCACTGCAGATGGTGACTACAGCCATGAAATTAAAAGACGCTTACTCCTTGGAAGGAAAGTTATGACCAACCTAGATAGCATATTCAAAAGCAGAGACATTACTTTACCAACAAAGGTTCGCCTAGTCAAGGCTATGGTCTTTCCTGTGGTCATGTATGGATGTGAGAGCTGGACTGTGAAGAAGGCTGAGCGCCGAAGAATTGATGCTTTTGAACTGTGGTGTTGGAGAAGACTCTTGAGAGTCCCTTGGACTGCAAGGAGATCCAACCAGTCCATTCTGAAGGAGATCAATCCTGGAATTTCTTTGGAAGGAATGATGCTAAAGCTGAAACTCCAGTATTTTGGCCACCTCATGCGAAGAGTTGACTCATTGGAGAAGACTCTGATGCTGGGAGGGATTGAGGGCAGGAGGAGAAGGGGACAACAGAGGATGAGATGGCTGGATGGCATCACTGACTTGATGGGTGTGAGTCTGGGTGACCTCCGGGAGCTGGTGATGGACAGGGAGGCCTGGCGTGCTGCGGTTCATGGGGTCGCGAAGAGTCGGACACGACTGAGCGACTGATCTGATCTGATCTGATCTGAGACTCATCACAGGGCTTTCCAGGTGGCTCAGTGGTAAAGAATCCACCTGCCAATGCAGGAGATACAGGAGATGTGGATTCAATCCCTGGTTTGAGAAGATCCCTGGAGGAAATGGTAACCCACTCCAGTATTCTTGCCTAGATAATTCCATGGACAGAGGAGCCTGGCAGGCTACAGTCCATGGGGTTGCAAAGAGTTGGACATGACTGAGTGATTGAGCACGTGCACACACACACACACACACACACACACACACACACACACACACAAAGTCTAATCACATAAGCCCTAAAAAGCAGCTAGTGGTTATACAAGAAAAATTAAGAGATTCAAATGTGCCACTGATGCCTTGAAAATGGAAGAGACCATGTGGAAAACATGGAGTGACTTCTCTGGTGGCTCAGATCAGATCAGTCGCTCAGTTGTGTTCGATTCTTTGCGACCCCATGAACCGGAGCACGCCAGGCCTCCCTGTCCATCACCAACTCCCGGAGGTCACTCAGACTCACATCCATCGAGTCAGTGATGCCATCCAGCCATCTCATCCTCTGTCGTCCCCTTCTCCTCTTGCCCCCAATCCCTGCTAGCATCAGAGTCTTCTCCAGTGAGTCAACTCTTCGCATGAGGTGGCCAAAATACTGGAGTTTCAGCTTTAGAATCATTTCTTCCAAAGAAATCCCAGGGTTGATCTCCTTCAGAATGGACTGGTTGGATCTCCTTGCACTCCAAGGGACTCTCAAGAGTCTTCTCCAACACCACAGTTCAAAAGCATTAATTCTTTGCCGCTCAGCTTTCTTCACAGTCCAACTCTCACATCCATACATGACCACAGGAAAAAACATAGCCTTGACTAGACGGACCTTTGTTGGCAAAGTAACGTCTGCTTTTGAATATGCTATCTAGGTTGGTCATAACTTTCCTTCCAAGGAGTAAGCTTCTTTTAATTTCATGGCTGCAGTCACCATCTGCAGTGATTTTGGAGCCCCCCAAAATAAAGTCTGACACTGTTTCCACTGTTTCTCCATCTATTTCCCATGTAGTGATGGGACCAGATGCCATGATCTTTGTTTTCTGAATGTTGAGCTTTAAGCCAGCCTTTTCACTCTCCACTTTCACTTTCATCAAGAGGCTTTTTAGTTCCTCTTCACCTTCTGCCATAAGGGTGGTGTCATCTGCATATCTGAGGTTATTGATATTTCTCCCAGCAATCTTGATTCCAACTTGTGTTTCTTCCAGTCCAGCATTTCTCATGATGTACTCTGCATATAAGTTAAATAAACAGGGTGACAACATACAGCCTTGACGTACTCCTTTTCCTATTTGGAACCAGTCTGTTGTTCCATGACCAGTTCTAACTGTTGCTTCCTGACCTGCCTACAGATTTCTCAAGAGGCAGATCAGGTGGTCTGGTATTCCCATCTCTTTAGAATTTTCCACAGTTTATTGTGATCTACACAGTCAAAGGCTTTGGCATAGTCAATAAAGCAGAAATAGATGTTTTTCTGGAACTCTCTTGCTTTTTCCATGATCCAGCGGATGTTGGCAATTTGATCTCTGGTTCCTCTGCCTTTTCTAAAACCAGCTTGAACATCAGGAAGTTCACAGTTCACATATTGCTGAAGCCTGGCTTGGAGAATTTTGAGCATTACTTTACTAGCGTGTGAAATGAGTGGTTCAATCAGTAAATAATTCATCTGCAGTGTGGAACCTGGGTTCAATCCCTGGGTTGGAAAGATCCCCTGGAGGAGGGCATGGCAACCCATTCCAGTATTCTTGCCTGGGGAATCCCCATGGACAGAGGAGCCTGGCGGGCCAGAGTCCATGGGGTCACAAAGAATTGGATACGACTGAGCAACTAAGCACAGCAGATGTGGAAAACATGAGACAAAGAAAGAACTTAGAAGAGGATGACATACCCTGATTTAACCTGGTGAGGAAAGAAACCAGTCATGCCAAGCTTCAGACCTATCAATACTGGAGGAGAATAGATACGTGTTGCTTAAAGCTATTGCATTTGTGGTAACATGCTATACAGCCACAGATAATGAATACAATATTGTAGACTTACTCTTCCCTTTCCTTCAAGATAAAAACAGCCATGCATCAAATTTTTAGGAGAGCAATGAAGAAAAATCTATTTATGTTTGGCAGTTTCAACACAGATAAACATGGACTGGAAAACTGCCCTCCCCAATATCTTTAATGTTAATTTTCAAGAATAAGTTAAGACATGAGATACTTAATGCCTGAGATTTTATAAAGTATTTATATATTTTATCCTAATCTGCAATTATTCAAAATTATCAAATCTTATGTAACATCGCTTTGATGGTAATTGTCTGAAGTACTATCTAAAATTAAATTATAAAATATAATTTGCTGAAAAAAACACCATAGCCATTTGGAAAACACATATAAATCAATGTCTACATCAATGCATTTTACCTTAACAGTTATCATGAAAACATAACACTTTTTACCCACAGAACTGGCAAAATTGAATTTAAAAGTACACGGTATTGTTGAAGGTATGGAGGAACAACAATACACATACACTCTTGAGTCATATGAGACTACAGAAGGATTAGAGATTTCCTAATAATAATAAGCAATGAGCTCATTATTATTATTATGAGACACATAAATTCCACTTCCAGATTTAAATCACAGAGAAACCCTTGAATGTATTTGTAAGGAAACAAAAAATAAATGTTGATTGGAGTCTACAGCCTTATTTGAAAGAGCAAAACAAAATAATACCAACAAAGCCAAATTTTTCATTGACAGTAGAATTGATAAATTATCTAGTAATCATATATTTCGTATACTTCAGATGAATGAAAATGAAGTAAACTATAAAAACTAACATAATCTGAATAAAATTAATGCTTACAATGAACGTATACAGTGTAATTCTAAAACGTCAAAAACAGGCAAAAGTAATCATGGCTTTAAGAATTTAAATTGATACAGCCATTTTAGAAAATTTAGTAACTACAAAAACTAAACAATAAATATATAAGCTACCACTCCAGAATTTCCCTCCGATACATAAAACCAACAGAAATGAGTACATTTTGCACGAAAATACATGTACTAGCAGCCCTATTTGCAGTAGGCAAAACTTGGAGCAGCCAAATATTTCACACATCAAAATGAACATATAAATGATGCTATGGGCATACAGGGACTTCCCTGGTGGCTCAGACGGTAAAGCGTCTGTCTACAATGTGGGAGACATGGGTTTGATCCCTTGGTCAGGAAGATTACCTGGAGAAGGAAATGGCAACCCACTCCAGTACTCTAGGAATTTTAGATGCATGATCTATAACCACATGCAACAACTTAGAAATATCTCAAAAATATTAAGTAAAAAACCAGACACAAGTAAATGTCTATTATGGTTTCATTTACATAATGCTCATAATTAGGCAAAATTAACTCATGGTGTTAGAATGCATGATGGTGTTTATCATTGGGAGAAAGAATACAGTCATGTTTTGTTATTCTTTTGTGTGTTGGTTTTATGGATGTAAAATTTATCAAGCTATACATTATAAATTTATTATTCCATTATGTATGTTATATTTGATGAAATGTTTAAGAAAGATTGCACTTTTCTAATAATTCACCTTTTTCTTTCCTCACCTAAGAAATAAATCAATGAGCTATTATTAGACACATTTAAAAGCCACATAGAACTACTGTTTACAGAATATTATGAAATACCTTTCATAGCTGAATGTATTTAAAGAGAAATTTCACTAGCATTGTTTATAAGATTCTCACAATTTTAATATATTTTCTCCCTCTTCAAATTTATCCTGTCCTAAGTTTACTAACATTGATGAAGAAAAAAATAAACATAAAACTAGAAATTCTAGGTCATTTTTAACTTACAGTTTTACACTTATTTTGTTCTGCCACCCTTTTCCTTCCAAAGCTTTTAAATCTACTCATTTCTTTTACTAAACTACTATCTTTGTCCAGATCCCAAGCATATTTTTTAAAGTTTCACAGCAATAACTTTTCACTTTACCATTTGGTATTAAGACAAAAACACCACAGTATCAGCCACTTGTATAAATTAATTCAATTATATTTCTGACAACAATTATGCCTTATATTTGTGAAAGCTTCAAGAATTCTTATAATGTTCAGAATATGTATACTTATAAATAGTGCATTCAGCATAACAGCCTTAAACATTAGACTCAAATAAATACATAACTTTTCTAATGATCATATCAGAAGATATACCAATAGTACACAAGATTAGCAAATTAACTGCTCCAAAGTTTGCTCATAGTAGGCAGTAACAAACAATTCACTATTCAAGTTATTTTAAAATATTTTTTTTAGCTTCTATTTGTTCCTGATGATAGTACTCGGACAAAGGCTAATACATAGATCATAACATTTTTTGGACTAAAATTGTTAAGAAATAGTGGTAGGCTGGAGACAGTTATAATTTTTATATTCATTTAAATTATATTATCACAGAGCTCTGAAAAACATTATCTCTAATCTCCCATAAAATAAGAGTTGATAACAATGCTGAACAAATGCTGTTGGCATAAGGCCCTGACAGGGTAGCTTTGATTAATGTTGTAGCTTTCATAACATGCTGCTGAAGAAGACACAGTTCAATAAATTAAAAGCACAAGGAACTATGGAGGATGCCTGCCAGCAATGGAATGTTTACATGATTTACTTGCCACAGAAAAGCTTACTAGAGGGATTACAGGAAAGGCTAACCATGAAATAACACTCTCTGATCCATTGTCCCCCCAGAATTCAGGAACAAAACTCAGCTGCATTGAAATTAACAAAATATTACTCATTCTTCTGAAGACAAAGCCTGCCTACTACAAAGAAAAATCTGAGGAAATAGACTGCCATAGCTATTGTTTTGAATATTCTTCCAGCAGTCTGAATCCTTATTCAGAAATGGTAGACGAAAGATATACAGTTAAGGAGGTAAGTATATAGGTAGATTTACAGATATAAATATGACCAAAACTTTTCATATTTCTTAAATAGAAGCTTTGATCATTGTTGTCAGACACATCTTTCTTCAAATAACTTTTTAATGCCATAAATGTCTAATGCCAATTTTTAATACATCTCATATTTTGATATGCTTTGATTCACTTTCATTCATTTCTCATGGTTCTAGTGACTTTTAAAATTTTACCCAAACTTAATTATGAGGATTAATGATTAATTTAATTATGTTGATTAACTTAGAAATCACTGTTGTTCAGTTGCTAAGTCGTGTCCGTTTCGACCCTATGGACTGCAGCCAAGTTCATCCAAGTTGTTGGCATAATTCACTTCTGTTACAGCTGTACTAAGTCTTTTTTTCCACATATATTTTAGAATAAGTATGTCAACTTTTATTTTTAAAATCTTACTTTCATTTTAATATAGATTACATTAGATTTAAAGACCAACTTGGGAAGAATTTCCATAGTGATATTTAATCATTCAAACCATGAGTAAAATGCATCTTTCCATTTATAAAATTCTTGCATATGTTATATATTTATCACAGTAATTTTTTTGATCCTCATTTCCCAACCTCAATAACTGGTTTGTCTGTGTGTCTGCTACAGTTTTTTTTCTTTCAACCTGATCAATATCAAAGCTTTCTGCCTTTTTACATGTCTAGCAAATTTGTACTATGCCCTAGGTATTGGGTATAAAAGAAATTAATGGCTAACTTTCACCCATGAGTGTTGCCTTTTCCATATGTTAGGAAAATCTCACACCTAAATAAAATCATGTTTTGAGCAGGGGATGAACTTGTTCTCCACTAGTTTGTCTTACTCCTAGAGCTTGACTTTCCTTGGATTTTAAACTGAAAGCTTAGAGATTCTATATTCTCAGCATTAATAAGACTATCACATGGATAGTTTGAGATTGGCTCTTCAGCCTCTCTCTATCATGCATAGATTAAAAATTCCCTCTGTATTTTGCAAGTCTTCTCCCTCTAACAGGACTTTGCCCACTAAGTACCTAGTGATGGTGCAGAGTCTACCTTACCAAGTCTGTACCACTCATTTTCCTTTAAAATCCAGAATTCATCAAATAGCCTATGGGGGAGGGGAGGAAGATCTTATATTTTGGATTTTTCTATGGTTTATTTTTATGAAATTAAAAGATGCTTACTCCTTGGAAGGAAAGTTATGACCAACCTAGATAGCATACTCAAAAGCAGAGACATTACTGTGCCAACAAAGGTCCGTCTAGTCAAGGCTATGGTTTTTCCTGTGGTCATGTATGGATGTGAGAGTTGGACTGTGAAGAAAGCTGAGTGCCAAAGAATTGATGCTTTTGAACTGTGGTGTTGGAGAAGACTCTTGAGAGTCCCTTGGACTGCAAGGAGATCCAACCAGTCCATTCTGAAGGAGATCAGCCCTGGGATTTCTTTGGAAGGAATGATGCTAAAGCTAAAACTCCAGTACTTTGGCCACCTCATGTGAAGAGCTGACTCATTGGAAAAGACTCTGATGCTGGGAGGGATTGGGGGCAGGAGGAGAAGGGGACAACAGAGGATGAGATGGCTGGATGGCATCACTGACTCGATGGACGTGAGTCTCGGTGAACTCTGGGAGTTGGTGATGGACAGGGAGACCTGGCGTGCTGCGATTCATGGGGTCACAAAGAGTTGGACATGATTGAGCGACTGATCTGATCTGATGGTTTATTCAGTTGTACCAGCCAAACACGGCTGTCAGCTCCTGTTTTATTTTACTTAGAAGTGGAAGTTCCTGTTTACACTTAATAAAAATTATTCTAAATTAAATTTGCCATATTACTATGTATTTACTGCCTATGCAGTATTTTTATATACTTTTTTCCCTTAGCTGTATTGATTTCCTTAGTTCAGAAGTGTTAAAATGGTGGTGATTTTGTCTCCCACAGAACATATGGCAGTATCTAGAGGTTTGGGTTTTTTTAATCTTGCATAGTAGGGGGAAGATAGTGCAAACAATTATTGGTAGAGGCGGGAAAGAAAAGAAAGAAAGTGAAGTTGCTCAGTCATGTCTGACTCTTTGCAACCACATGGACTATAGCCTCAGTCCATGGAATTTTCCAGGCAAGAGTACTGGAGTGTGTTGACATTTCCTTCTCCAGGGGATCTTCCCGACCCAGAGATTGAACCCAGGTCTCCCACATTTCAGGCAGATGCTTTACCATCTGGGTAGAGACAGGGGATACTGTTAAACATCTTACAATGCACAGAACAGTTAATTATCTGTCTCAAAACATTAGTACAGTCAAAACTGAAGAATTCTGCTTTAGTTTAACTACTTCTACTATTCTGTTTTCCCTTATAAATTCCCTTGCATTTTTATTATTCTTTTATAGGAAATCCTAAGCATAAGAATATGCATTATTCAGTGATTAAAATTTAATATACATGTATATCTTTACCTCATTCTAGACAATAAAAGGTCTTTGAAATAATTTAGGTTCATTTATACCATATCACATTTGTGTAATTATTGTGTTTAATCTTAATCCTCATTATTAAACTCCATGAGGTATTAATATTTTTCATTTATATTGTTAAGTATGTTTTTATATTATATTTATTATTGTATTATATAATGTAATAATGGTATATTATATAATTATATAAAATATATAAATATTTATATATTTTATATAATTATATAATAATTATATAATATGTATTCTATTATATTTATTACTATATTAATATTTTTCATTTATATTGTTAAGTATGTCTTTTTTTATAATGTATTTACCCTTTCTATTGTTCTTTATCACCCAACACACCTCTATCTCTATCTGGATCATTTTTTTTTTTCTGTGTGAAGAATGCTTTTTAGTATATCCTTTATCACATATGTTTTGCTGAAGACTTCTTAAGAGTTTTTTCTATGAAAACTTCTTAACTTGCCTTAATTACGAAAAAACAATTTGCTTAGCAAAAAAGAACTTAGCATTTTATTTCTCTAATTAATTTAAAGATACAATTCCATATTTTTCTAGCCTCCATTTTTTTTGACAGTTCCACTGCATCATACCAGTATTAGAGCTGCTCATTTAAAGACAACATTTTTCTCTATCTTTGGTTTTAGGTAGTTTTACCATGCTGTTTTAGGCATGGTTTTCTTTTTATTTATCCTTATTGGCTTTTTCAGAGTATCTTCAATCTGCGGCTTTATGTCTTTCATCAATTTTGGAAAATCATCGGTTATTATGTCTTCAAATATATGCTTCAGTCACTCTCTCCTCTCTTTCTGAAACTAGTTAAATATATGTTGAAACTGTCCCTTGTACTGTATGTTTCATACCTTTTTTATCTTTTTACACTTTTATATATATGCTTCAAAATGGATATCATGCTATGGTCTCATTTCTAGTTCTCTAATTTTCTCATCACTTGTAGAATCTTCTGCAAAATCCTGCTATTGGTTCCAGTATCAGCTGCTGTATTTTTATGTTTTCAGTGATAAAACTGTCATTTAATTGTTCTTTCCTCAAAAAATTACATGTCATTTAATCTCTTGAACATCTTAATCACAGTTATTTTAAAAGTTATGTACAAGAACTCCTGGGTCACATCTGTGCTTCTTATGAGTCAGTTTCTAACATCATTTTTCCTCATGTTTTTCAATAATTTTGAATGCCTAAAATCTTTTAATGATTATATACAGCTCATATAGAAACTTTGTAGAGAAAATGTAAGGCTTTTATTTTACTTTTCTCTAGGGACTTTTTTTTTTCAATTTCAGCAGAAGCTATGTTAGGAAAATTTTATAAGCCTAATCTAATATGGATTAAACTGATTTGAAACTGGCCTTCAGTCTCCATGGGCTTCTCAGGTGACTCAGCAGTAAAGAATCTGCCTGCAGTGCAGTAGCCACAGGAATTGTGGGTTTGATTCCTGGGTTGGGAAGATCCCCTGGAGAAAGCCACAGCAACCCACTCCAGCATTCTTGCCTGGAGAATCCCATGGACAGAGCAGCCTGAGGGCTACAGTCCAAAGAGTCTGACATGACTGAAGCAACTTAGCATGCATACGTGCATTCAGTCTCTATGCAAGATGACATAATTTGAATCAACATTGTTCCCTGCATTTATCTCTGGAGTGTTCCAACTGAAAGCCTGGGATATATATACAGGAGCCTCTTATTTGGCAGGCCACATACTCCACTTATCTCTGAGTCCCATGAGATAGTCAGCAGCTCAGTTTCAGAGACAGTTTTATATTAAGCAAATTTCTGATGGAATAAAGGAAGAAGAAGTAAATTATTTAGCTCCTTTTTCAATAAAGAGAAATAGTTATATCTCTGAGGTTTGGTACAGATTAGAGTTCAAGAGATATTATATAGTGAAAAGGAAACAGGCTTCTTAGACAAAAAAAAAAAAAAAAAAAAAACAACTACCTTTCTGGTTCCAGTGCTGGGAAAACAACCAGGTTCTATGTGAGAATAGAGGTTACAGACCTTACCAGGTAAAGTGCAGCTGCTAAGACAAGGGCCTTCCAGACCTTTGCTGATAAATTCCTTAGAAAGAATTATTGGTTCTAAGAACTCAAATATATCAGAATTAATTGAAACAGCCAAATTTATTGACAGTTCATAGTCTGAGAGATTGTCAGAAGACTCTGAGACTCTCAAGGATTCCTCAGATTCCCTGATAAGAAGACCAGGCCAAAGTGCAACTGGACTGAGCCAAGAGAAGAAAAATTGCTCTTATGCTATTCTAAGAATCAGAATATAGTTCGACCAATGTAGCTTAAAACATTCCAGTAAGATACTGTCAAACATAATTATTGTTATTCATGGCTAAAACTTTAAAACTGATGTGCATTTAAAAGAACATTTAAAAACACTCATGGCGGCAGAGTGAAATATTCATTTCTGTGCCTAAGCTAAGACCATTAGAATATACTAAATAAAATTAAATAGAAAAGATAAACACTCCCATAAACTGAAGACTTTGAAATATAAACTTTATATATGTATGTATTTTAAAGTGGTACTTTCCCAGCATTTCTAGTGAAAGATACCTGTTTGAAAGTCACCAAAATGTTCCTCCAACATGACTCTCTGCTTTTCAAGCTTTAAAATACTAATCAGTAGCATTCCTTAAAAAAGAAAATCTGCAGTCTAGATGCAAGAGGTATTGCAATTAAAATCTCTAACACATACAAAAAGCTGTCTTCATAGTAGTACACTCAAGCTGCATATTAAATATATATATGAAAGACTCCCTAGGGCAGATGAGCTTTTTAATCATAGTGTTTGACTTTCCATATCTGATTTGTTGCTCCTTCTATGGCAGGAGGATGGACTTGGTAGCACATTTTTCTCTAATTTCTTGATAAGCACTACTATCAACCTGACAGCCTAGACTGATTAAATATCCCTATTCACATGCAGACATAACCACTGCCTTTAAGAATCTCAGAAGCTAAAATTAAATGTAAATTAACAAGGACCCCAAATCCCTCTTCAGTTTCTTTCCTTTCGGGCAGTTTTACGTACTGCTTTGTGGGAAAAGAGTGTACTTACAAATAGCACTTATTTGTTTTTATTTTATTGGTTCAGTAGAGGTCGGATAAGACCCAGCCAAGGGAAGAATAGTAAAATAGCATAAAGCAAAACAAAACCAAATTTAGAAAAAGAAATGTACTAAGTAGAGAATCCAATAGATATGAAAGTTTAAACAGGAAGTTCAGAGTTTAAGGAAACAAAAAAGCAAGCATGTCTCCTATGACTAGCTTAGCAAATACTAAATGATTAGAGAAGACAGAATATAAGCCAGAAAACTCAGGTTACAGCCCTGGGCACAAAACTGTCAGGTGGCTATTATGGACAATGTGGGGCTAAATAAAGATTTTAGCTCAGACAGTAAAGCATCTGCCTGCAATGCAGGAGACCCAGCTCCCTGGGTTGGGATGATCCCCTGGAGAAGGAAATGGCAACCCACTCCAGTATCCTTGCCTGGAAAATTCCATGGACAGAGGAGCCTGGCGGGCTATGGTCCATGGGGTCATAAAGAGTTGGACATGACTGAGTGACTAACACACACACAGCTGACACAATAAAAATATGTGTTACTTTGTTATAGAGTTTTGATCATCAAAGGATATAATGAAGCTTTACAAGTTTGTGAGCAATTTGAAGTTTCTGTGAGCTAGTACTCTCAGTAGCTATCAGCTTAGAGTCAAAGTTATTCTGAGGCCCCAGGAAACCTGAATTCAGAGAGTAACAAAAAGTAGTACAGGTGTGTCAGACTTGTTATTCAGAGAGAGGAATGGAGTATAGAATCAGGCCATTGCCAAGATCTTATAATCTTCCTTCTGCTATTGTGTTACTAATATAGTCTGAGCTTTCACACATGTATAGGGTTGGCCAAAAAGTTCATTTTCCATAAGATTTTACTGAAAAACCCAAACAAACTTTTTGGCCAACCCAATAGATGAGATTGACTATGATTCACATTAATACTATCTGAGAATTTTACTACATTTTGGTAATCAATTTGCTTTTCCAAGCACTGAAAAGTATCAATACACTCCTAACTTCTTCCAGTCTTCTCAAATTTCCATATTTGTCTCCTCACCTTTCCCATTTTTCATCCACTTTTCAGAGTAATAGAAATTATCCCCCTACATCTTCCCAACAACAAATTACAAGCTTTTCTTTCCTCCCCAGAAAAGGTGGTTTGCTTCATTGTTCTCTAGAGTCGTTCATAATACCGAATGCAGGAAAGGTCACATAGCCTTAAACTAATGCCACAAGAAAGTCCAGAGTTTAAATTAAATCTCATTCAGTGTAACTTTGGTTGTGTGATTCCATTCTAGGCAGCCATTGGCTGTGATATGCCTTGGTCTGCAAAAGTGTTCACCTTAAGTTCTCCACTGGGGGAGAGGGAAGGAATTGTGGAACAGTCTTCTGAAAAGTCTCAGAGCTGAGTCCATAACAGCCAACCATTCATTAAGCCCAGGACTGGGCATACAAGATGGTAAATGAAACTGAGGTATCCAGGTATAGCAAAAGAGCTGTCTGCTCTAACACAGGGAATATCTAATTAGAAAACTGAAAGCAGGTATAAGTTGCATTTACAACAGCCTCCCAGATATAAATTACCAGTAAATAACCTAACAGAAATGCAAAGTACCTTTTCAGAAACTCAATCAAATTAAGAAAAGAAAACCTTGGAGAGGTAAATGATGTTAATGGATTAGAAATGCTAGCAGTGTAACACTGGAAACATATCATTTTCCAAAACTGGTCTATACAGTCAATAAAATTCCCAATTAAAAGTCCAATAGGATTTGAGGCATAAAAATCATAAATTTAGTCTAAACTTTAAACAAAATAATATAATAACATAAATAAAGAAGGCAATTCTGAGAAGACAGATCAAAAAGGAAGAGTTTCTTACCAAAATCAAACACATTTTACACAATAATAATTAAATCAGTGTGATGTTGGTCTAGAAAGACAAAAGTATCAAATCTTGACCAGAGATTGTCATTAGCATCTTATGTTGATGATTTATGTATGGAGTGTGTGAAATATGAGAGAAAGGCCTGGAAATATAATATTGGGGATAAGAATCAGAAAAAGGGTGGAAAGAAAAGGTATAAGATAAACTGAACAGAACAATAATAAGTTACCAGTTATTCATACAACAGGATGTTATCTGGCCATAAAAAGAAATGAAATATTGATTCAATATACAACATGAGTGAACTTTGAAAACATTGTGCTGAGTGAACGAATCCAGATACAAAAGGCCTCACATTGTACAATTCAATTTAATACAAAATGTCCATAATAGACAAATCTATAGAGGCAGAAAGCAGATTAATAGTGGTGGGAAAGGAAGAAATGGGGAGTGACTGAAATAGGTATAGGGCTTTTGGGGGTGGATGATGAAATGTTCTGAAATTAGATTGTGGTGACTGATGCATAGCTTTGTGAATCTACTAAAAACCACTGAATTGTATACTGTAAAAAGGTGAACTTTATGGTATATGAATTATATCTCAATAAAACTGTCAGTACAAATATTTATATTTTGAACCATTCCTGTAATATCTCCTAGAGTAAAAAACATAAAATAAAATAAAAAATTAAATAATAGGTAATCAGAGGAATTTATCATGGATTTCAAGGAGGCACAACATATTTCCTATAGTGAAAAGAAAGGTCAAAAATTAAGAACTGAGGGTTGCAATACAAATATAGTGCTTTCCCTCACTTCTTTTCATTTCTCCAGATTTTAAAATTATAGTAGCAATAAAAAAGTATATATATTTTTCTAACATTGATGAACCTTAACTGAAATAAACAAACTTTGAGTGATTTTTTTCTTAAATTGTTGACATCAATTTCATCATCCATTATGAAATATAGATTCTTACACCAATTGTCTTTCAAATGTTTTTATTGTTTATAATGTATAATTCATTCTCATTTTATACACCATGGAGGAGGAAATGGAAGTATGTTATTTTTAGAGACTGATTACAAATTTATCCTTAGAGCACTCTTTATTTTAACTAGTTTGATTTAAACAATTGTCTGAAAATCTCCCAAATAGCCTTTTCTCAGGTACATTCTTTGTGGCTTTAAATTCAGACAACTGATCTGATTCCCAGTCATCCTTTTTCATAGCATAGTTAGAATGAATCCAGTTGCTTTATCAGATGCTTTTGGGTATAATTTGACAACTATGATTGACATTTTAATAACTATTGTACTTACATCAATACATATTATTTAGCACATTTTCTAGGGCAATAGTAAAGTTAAAAATGCATTTAGCTGGCTTAGTTATTAAATCTGAAAATGCCTTCAAAATGAGAGAAGCCAGAATATTTATCTGAACTGATTCAATGCTCTATAATTTTTTAAATGCCAAGTAATTAAGTTTAGAGTCTAGTAAAATTCATGTACATATAAGCGTAACTTACATTTTATTTCAGTACATGCACAAAAATACATCCCATCTTTTACATTACCTATAACCAGCTATTCTCCTTCATTTCACTGGATTTCAAAAATGAGAACATAAATAATTGCTCTCAAGAAATACAAGTAAAACAAGCCACTTTTAGATATGATTTTTATTATTTGGAATAACTTCTAAAAGGGAAATACAGAAAGTGTTGCTATGTAATTTAGGTCAAGTGTCTTAGTTGCTCAAAGCTAATGCATAATGTAATCATCATCATCTCTAAAACTCTTTCAATCCATAATAGTCATAGATTATAACAAGAAGAGATACAGATGTTTCTCAAACATGTGGTGGCACAGTATGGACATCAGTTGGAGTGTATGCCAAGAATCTCTTCACCCTTTGTGGTGCAAGAGAGAGTAATCTGCTGCTGCTACTAAGTCGCGTCAGTCATGTCCGACTCTGTGCAACCCCATAGATGGAAGCCTACCAGGCTCCTCTGTCCCTGGGATTCTCCAGGCAAGAACATTGTAGTGGGTTGTCATTTCCTTCTCCAGTGCATGAAAGTGAGAAGTGAAAGTGAAGTCGCTCAGTTGTGTCTGACTCTTAGCGGCCCCATGGACTATAGCCTACTAGGCTCCTCCATCCATGGGATTTCCTAGGCAAGCGTACTGGAGTGGGGTGCCATTGCCTTCTCTGAGAGAGTAACCTACTCTAGACATTTTATCAGAAATAAATTTAGATGCTTATAAGTTACTGAATTTACTAGAGTAGATCCTAGGGTGGGCCTCCTAGAGTGACCCCGCCCCCCAAAAAAATACAGTCAAGAACTAAAACAAATACTCTCTTCAAAGCCACCACTGAATCTATGTGAGAAGAAAGGTGACAGGGCAGCTGTTTCTGAGGAAGCTGGAGAGATGCTTCAGAGGAAAAACAAAGTCTCACATTTTCACAACATGGTCAGCAGAAACATCCCCAAATTATAGAAAACTGGCTTCCTTCTCATGTACTCTTCAGAGAATCTCAGGCGAGAATCTAATTTATTCCCACCATAGTGGACTCGTGTGTGTGTGCTCAGTCATGTCCAACTCTTTGTGACCCTATGGACTGTAGCCTCCAGGCTCCTCTGTCCACGGGGATTCTTTAGGCAAGAATACTGAAGTGGGTAGCCATTTCCTTCTCCAGAAGAAACTTCCCAACCCAGAGAGCAAACCCATGTCTCCTGCATTGCAGATGGATTCTTTACTGCTGAGCCACTGGGCAATGTAATTTTAGGTTTCAGCTTCAACAAATAGGAAAATGGACTGACGTTTGAGGGAACCAATCAGGACTTTATTATTCTAAAAAGGCATAATAATACATGGTATGCTTCCATCACATTTATCCATTCCCTAATGATAGACATGTAAGTTAATTCAACCTTCCTGTTACCATAAACAATGCAGGGATATGCATTCTCATACATTTTGCTATTCATTCTCAGGGTTGCAAAGACTCCACTTGCTCAAGCCATATTTATCATTCTGACTGTTATCATGAAGGCATTACTTCTTCCAGTTAATCTATTTTCACTTTGAAGACTGTAACCAGTCATTCTATTCTCACCCAATACCTTTCACTAGTAGTTATAGTTTCAATGTGCTAAGAGATAACAAATCTCTGCACCCAAAAGACATATCACCAGAGCCTTATCTAGATATGGCCACACTGTTCAAAGCTGAACTTCTGATTTGCCTCATAAAACTTAATTCTATTTTTGAAAAATTTTCCTATGGTGTTAAGTGGCAATATGATCAGTTACTCAAGCCAGAATTCAGGAAATTTTCCTTTGCTCCTCTTCCTTCCTCACCTTCAACATCCAAAAGAAACTTGAATCCAACAGATTCCATTCCTGAATACCTATACTGCCTGCATTTCCACGGCAAATAGTCTGCTTTGAAACACTATCACCTCTCAACCTGGAACACTGTACTACTGGATAACTTCTCATATTGCCTACTTACCTTCTCTCTTGCTTGCTTTTACTCTGTTCTTTACATTGCATTCAGGCATCCAAAATGGAAATCCAATCAGTTAATTAACTGTTTAAGACTCTGTTTCCCACTGCCTTTAAATAAAATCCAAACACCTTAACATTAACTACAAGGTCATTGCCAAAAGAACTATAGCCTTCATAGCCTCCATTCTGCAGGTCTTCTATTCTACTTAGTTTCCAGTTACATTGGAATTTCGGTTCATTGACTCTGATACAGTCTCACTGGTTAGACTTAACACATCTAGTTCCCAATCTCTGGTAAACTCATTCTTCTCAGTTTACTTTGGTAAATTCTACTCAATCCTTCAGGTCTTGAGTAGACCTCAAGGATATTTTTTGAATCAAATGTTTTTAACTGATCCATTCAAAATTATGTATATCTCACGTAAAACCTTGTCAGAATACTTTGTTTCCTAACATAGTTTTTTTACATTTTTGAAGCTTAGACACATTTCTGAAATGATCATGAAATATCTATTTCATCTCCTCTCCTGACCTAAGGAAAGCTCTTTCTGCTGATCTACAGCATTATCTGGTACACAACAGGAAATCAAATATTAACTGAACACCTATTAGGCTCCATACACCATTCTTGGCACTATAGATACAACAGTGAACTGAACAGATAAGAATACATCCTCTCCAGAGAGAAACTATAAATAATGATTTTAAAAGCAGCATATTGACGGGTTTTAGAGCATGGCCTCTGAAGGCATACTGCATAGATTCAAATCACAGTTCAATCACTTCCTAGCTCTGTGATTTCTGATATAGGTAACTCTCTGTATTTATTCCCTTATTCATAAGTTCAGTCTCTCAATCATTTCCAACACATTATGACCCCATGCACTGCAGCAGGTCAGGCTTCCTTATCCAACACCAAATCCCAGAGCCTATTCAAACTCATGTCCATCACCTTGGACATGTGTCAGATCATGTCTGACTCATGTCAGACTAATCATCAGATCCAACCATCTCATCCTCTCCTCCTGCCTTCAATTTTTCCCAGCATCAGGGTCTTTTCCAACGAATCAGTTCATCCCATCAGATGGCCAAACTATTGGAGTTTCAGCCTAAACATCAGCCCTTCCAATAAATATTCAGGACTGATTTCCTTTAGGATGGACTGGTTGGCTCTCCTTGCAGTCCAAGAGATTTTCAAGATTCTTCTCCAACACCACAGTTCAAAAGCATCAATTCTTCAGTGCTCAGCTTTCTTCACAGTCCAACTTTCATCCATACATGAGTACTGGAAAAACCATAGCCTTGACTAGATGGACCTTTGTTGGCAAAGTAATGTCTCTGCTTTTTTTTTTTTTTTTATACTTTTTTTTTATTATTATTATTATTTTTTTAATTTTTCTTAACTTTACAATATTGTATTACTTTTACTATACATCGAGATGGATCCGCCACCAGAATACACGTGCTCCCCATCCTGAACCCTCCTCCTTCCCCCCTCCCACACCATCCCTCCAGGTCATCCCAGTGCTCCAGTCCCAGGCATCTGTTATCGGGCATCGTACCTGGACTGACTCGTTTCAGATATGATATTATACATATTTCAATGCTATTCTCCCCAATCGTCCCACCCTCTCCCAGTCCCCGAGTCCAAAAGTCTGTTCTATACATCAGTGTCTCTTTTGCTGTCTCATAAGCAGGGTGATTGTTACCATCTTTCTAAATTCCATATATATGCGTTAGTATACTGTATTTGTGTTTTTCTTTCTGGCTTACTTCACTCTGTATAATAGGCTCCAGTTCCATCCACCTCATTAGAACTGATTCAAATGTATTCTTTTTAATGGCTGAGTAATATGTATATGTACCACATATATGTGGTATATGTGTATATGTACCACAGCTTGCTTATCCATTCATCTGTGGATGGACATCTAGGTTGCTTCCACGTCCTGGCTATTGAATATGCTGTCTAGGTTGGTCTTTCTTTCTTCCAAGGAGCAAGCGTTTTTTAATTTCATGGCTGCAATCATCATCTGCAGTGATTTTGGAGCCAAAATAAATGAAGTCTGTCACTGTTTCCATTGTTTCCTCATCTATTTGCATTGAAGTGATGGAACCAGATGCCATGATCTTAGTTTTCCAAATGTTGAGTTTTAAGCCAACTTTTTCACTCTCCTCTTTCTCTTTCATCAAGAGGCTCTTAGTTCTTCTTTGCTTTCTGCCATAAAAGTGGTGTCATCTGTGTATCTGAGGTTATTTATATTTCTCCCAGCAATCTTGATTCCAGCTTGTGCACCATCCAGCCTGGCATTTTGCATGATATATTCTGCATATAACTTAAATAAGCACTGTGACAATATACAGCCTTGACGTTCTCCTTTCCCGATCTAGAACCAGTTTGTTGTTCTATGTCCAGTTCTAACTGTTGCTTTTTGACCTGCTTACAGATTTCTCTGGATGCAGGTAAGGTGGTCTGGTATTCCCATCTCTTGAAGAATTTTCCACAGTTTGTTATGATCCACACAGTCAAAGGCTTTGGTATAATCCATAAAGCAAAAATAGATGTTTTTCTGGAACTCTCTTGCTTTTTTGATGGTCCAGCAGATGTTGGCAATTTGATCTCTGGTTCCTCTGCTTTTTCTAAAGCCAGCTTGAACATCTGGTAGTTCATGGTTCATGTATTGCTGAAACCTGGTTTGGAGAATTTGGAGCATTACTTTGCTAGCGTGTGAGATGAGTGCAATTGTGCAGTAGTTGGAGCATTCTTTGGCATTGCCTTTCTTTGGGACTGGAATGAAAACTGAGCTTTTCCAGTCCTGTGGCCACTGCTGAGTTTTCCAGATTTGCCGGCATATTAAGTGCAGCACTTTTACAGCATCATCTTCTAGGATTTGAAATAGTTCAACTGGAATTCCATCATTTCCATTAGCTTTGTTGGTAGTGATGTTTCCTAAGGCCCAATTGACTTCACATTCCAGGATATCTGGCTCTAGGTGAGTGATCACACCATCATAGTTATCTGGGTCATAAAGATCTTTTTTGGATAGTTCTTCTGTGTATTCTTGCCACCTCTTCTTAATATCTTCTGCTCCTGTTAGGTCCATACCATTTCTGTTTTTTATTGTGCCCATCTTTGTATGAAATGTTCCCTTTGTGTCTCTAATTTTCTTGAAAAGATCTCTAGTCATTCCCATTCTATTATTTTCCTCTATTTCTTTGCACTGACTGCTGAGGAAGTCTTTCTTATCTCTCCTTTCTATAATAATATCTACTTCATAAGTTTAATAAGAAAATTAAATGAGCTAATATTTAAAGGAATTGAAAAAAAGAGTACTTAGCATATAGTGCTGCTGCTGCTGCTGCTAAGTCACTTCAGTCATGTCCAACTCTGTGCGACCCCATAGACAGCAGCCCACTAGGCTCCTCTGTCCCTGGGATTCTCCAGGCAAAAACACTGGAGTGGGTTGCCATTTCCTTCTCCAGCATATAGTAAAGCATGATAAATACAAAATATGTATTTTATATGTTGTGCTGAAAGAAGTATATTTTACTGTTAAAAAATCAGGGTAAAGGGGACTTGTAATAAAAAATGAGGAAAGCAAGGGGCAGTTTTCAAATGGTGGTCAGACAGGCCTAGGGAAAAGGCAATATGTGAGCAATAAATTGAAGAAGGTTCAAAATACATGCTTTTTAATGAATTAAAGAATGATTTATAGCATTTTAAGAGTACCAAATGATAAATAAAACTCCCACAATATGTAAAGAATACGCTCTTCTCTGTTCAAACCCTTTGCTCATTAAACAAGGCTCTCTGGCACAATCCTTTTCAATAAACATTTAATGTAATATATCTAGTTTTATAAATCTACTTACAAAAATTATTAGACATCTTAGGATTTCCTATAAAAACTATTTTACAATAGAATCAAAGTCTTTGGCAAACATTTAACTTATAGGTAGAAAGCAATAAGACTAGACAGTTTATTTTATATTGCACGTCAAACAATAGATAAATTCAGAAAGCAAAAATGAAAATCTGAAATCTCATTAGTCATTGCAAAAGCAACAAAGCAACTCCATTCCATCCCCTATACTTTTTTGAAATCATATTTTAAATGCATTTCACCAGACCAGGCTGCAAGGAGAAGTGATTTTTAAATGCTATTTTTAACTCCCCTGAGATCTCTTCACAGGAAGAATATTTACGACTTGTCAAAAATAAGTGAAGTGAAAGAACTATTTAATTCCCTTAGAATGGCCTTACTTTGAAAATCTGCAAAAATAAAGTCTAATTCCATAAAGAAAGAAATACACAGTTTTGTTGAGACGGCAAATAATGACAAATCTTCTGAGGCCTATGAAGATATTGTAGTAAGGACCGAGAGGAAACACTTCTCTTTCTCCTTTTCCTCTAGTAATTTTTCCAGCTACTTCAAAAGACATCTTGAGGTTAACAGATAAATTTTGTAAAACATGTCTTTTCCATATAGCTTATTTTTAACATAGTAGACATTATTTTTAATTTTCTTTTGCTTTGGGTGAGCTAAAATATACATGAGGGAATCCCCTTGTGGTCCAGTGGTTACAACTCAGCACTTTCACTGCTGTGGGCCTGGGTTTGATCCCTGGTCGAGGAACTAAGATCTTACAAGCCATGAAGTATGGCCAAAAAACAAATATATGAACATAAATTTCAATATGGCATACATGTCAAAAAGAGCTCCCTTTTTATAGAGAAGTATCTTGATATAATTATCAGGAGGAAAAATTCTATTATGGGAACTAGGTAGGAAATAAATAATTTCCTCTTTTAATTCAAGACCTGGATATCTGATGACTATACTGTCAAGATGTTAAAGTATATCAAGACTACTTAGTTTGAATATTAGGAGATGGTAAGGACAATAATTCATCCCCAACTGATAAAACCATTTGCAACTGACAAAACTATTCTCTACCAGCAAATCTGTCCTTTAGACATGCTCCTTAGTATCATATTTTTCTGAAGTCGCCCACCTTTATGAAGTGGACTGGCCACATGAAGCCTCAATGAGAGCTTTTGGCCTATCTACATTTAGGCTTGAATTAGAGACAAACCAATATTTGTGAAATTGAAAAATAATACTTGTCAAAATACATGAATTTATTAATGAAAGAACTTCACAGATGAAGGAAACATGGAGTTTATAGCTAATCGAATAGAAATATTAACAAAAACAATATGGTTACTTCCATATTTTCAAATGCTTTCTCTCTAAAAAACACAAGATCTACAAAATTTATGACTTTTTCATATATTGTTGAGCCCACATGAAAAGTAGGAGACTTCCCTGAAGGTCAAAGTACAAACAGCTATCTGAAAATAAGTGGAAAGTGAATATGAGGCCATAACCATTCTAAGAATGAATGCCAATAATAGGACCTCTGGTGGCTCAGTGGTAAAGAATCCTTCTGCCAATGCAGGAGACACAGGTTCAAACCCTGGATCAGGAAGATACCCTGGAGAAGTGAATGGCAACCCACTCCAGTATTCTTGTCTGGGAAACCCCATGGACAGAGAAGCCTGAAGGTCTACAGTCAGTGGGGTCACAAAAGAGTTGGACACAACTTAGAGATTAAACAACAAATAGGATCCCAGGGCTTAGCTGGTTAACAATCAAAAATAGAGGAGTAACAGACTAAGACAAGGGCCATGAAAAATGGGAAGTTGACTATGTAACTCCATCATAAAGCTATAAATCTATGAAGACTGTATTGAAAGGATGGGCTGGGAAAAGTCAGTCAGTCAGAAAAGGAACTCATCAGGAAAGCACATTTTATTTCCTGCCCTATGTGAGAAAGGGCCCA
Organism: Tragelaphus eurycerus; assembly: GCA_935064755.1. Lineage (NCBI taxonomy): Eukaryota > Metazoa > Chordata > Mammalia > Artiodactyla > Bovidae > Tragelaphus > Tragelaphus eurycerus. Next base: position 726,583 of record CAKXYN010000039.1, read on the forward strand.
GAGTAATCAGGTGCCCTGCATTCCTGGCACTTGAAAAGAATATTCAGGGATTCTTCAGATCTCTGATGGGCAGAAAGTGAAGAGGAGCTAAAAAGCCTCTTGATGAAAGTGAAAGAGGAGAGTGAAAAAGTTGGCTTAAAGCTCAACATTAAGAAAACGAAGATCATGGCATCTGGTCCCATCACTGCATGGGAAATAGATGGGAAAACAGTGGAAACAGTGTCAGACTTTGTTTTTCTGGGCTCCAAGATCACTGCAGATGGTGACTGCAGCCATGAAATTAAAAGACGCTTACTCCTTGGAAGGAAAGTTATGACCAACCTAGATAGCATATTCAAAAGCAGAGACATTACTTTACCAACAAAGGTTCGCCTAGTCAAGGCTATCGTCTTTCCTGTGGTCATGTATGGATGTGAGAGCTGGACTGTGAAGAAGGCTGAGCGCCGAAGAATTGATGCTTTTGAACTGTGGTGTTGGAGAAGACTCTTGAGAGTCCCTTGGACTGCAAGAAGATCCAACCAGTCCATTCTGAAGGAGATCAATCCTGGAATTTCTTTAGAAGGAATGATGCTAAAGCTGAAACTCCAGTATTTTGGCCACCTCATGCGAAGAGTTGACTCATTGGAGAAGACTCTGATGCTGGGAGGGATTGAGGGCAGGAGGAGAAGGGGACGACAGAGGATGAGATGGCTGGATGGCATCACTGACTCGATGGATGCGAGTCTGAGTGACCTCCGGGAGCTGGTAATGGATAGGGAGGCCTGGCGTGCTGCGGTTCATGGGGTCGCAAAGAGTCGGACACGACTGAGCGACTGATCTGATCTGATCTGATGTATGGATGTGAGAATTAGACTGTGAAGAAAGCTGAGCGCCAAAGAATTGATGCTTTTGAACTGTGGTGTTGGAGAAGACTCTTGCAAGTCCCTTGGACTGCAAGGAGATCCAACCAGTCCATCCTAAATGAGACCAGTCCTGGGTGTTCATTGGAAGGACTGATGCTGAGGCTGAAACTCCAGTACTTTGGCCACCTCATGCAATGAGTTGACTCATTGGAAAAGACTCTGATGCTGGGAGGGATTGGGGGCAGGAGGAGAAGGGGATGACAGAGGTTGAGATGGCTGGATGGCATCACTGACTCGATGCACATGAGTTTGGGTGAACTCTGGGAGTTGGTGATGGACAGGGAGGCCTGGCATGTTAGGATTCATGGAGTCGCAAAGAGTCAGACACAACTGAGTGACTGAACTGAACTGAACTGAACTGATGGGTCCAATGATCCATCCCTTGTTCCTACATGATCTTCACTGAGCTCAAATTTCCACATAAATATGACAGTGGTCACTCTGGTTAATCTTACTGGCAGAGGACAGGATCAAATTGATTCCATTTTTATCAACTATTAACTTAATGCTACCAGAATCCAGGGGTCAGGAGGAAGCCCATCGACCTTAGTTGACTTAAAGTAGACTTCCTACAGTCACACACTCAGGCAACTGTGAATAAATCCTAGAAGGGACCAGTGGATCTTATCTCAAACAGCTAAGATGTATTCTAACCCAGTCTTTTATTTCAATTCACAGTGAAAATAAACATTCTGATCTCTGGTGTTACTGCAAATAATTATAGAGATCCACAGATGAGCCAAAAAGTAACCCCACCTCCAATGAAAAGACATTTCCATAGCTCAGTCTCCTCCACTGATATACATTTCCTGAAGAAGCACAAGTCATTCCAGTTTAGGGTTTATTTTTACACTTGACTTGGGTTACAATTACATTAATTTATTTGGTTAAGCTACATGGGCCATAGGACTGAATAGTTGTAGTTTTCCTGCCACCATGGCACAACCCAGAGTCACTCAGGTACAAGAGAAAGCATATATTTGTAGACACCGAACTGAACAAAATGTTGCTGGCCTGTGTGTTTGCACGTGTACAGTGCAAGGACAGTGAGGACTCCAAACTCAGAAGCTACCACTAATTGCATATGAATACATCAGAATATTCCAGGAGTGGGCATGTCTGCATGACTTTTTCTGTTTATATCTCATATGAATGGAGATGGCAAAGCCAGCAGCAAGCAGGTCAGTTACAACTGCTGTTAAATGACTGCTTTATCAGGCTGTGCTTTGGGATCTAGGGGACAAAGAACATTAACTGCTTCCCACTCCCTCAACCTCAGAATCTTTGGTGTTTCCTCCCCAGACACTGTTATTGTTCCTCTCACTTCATGACTGTGAAATAATAAATGTCTCATCCTAGCAGCTCTATCTCCAAATTTTCTCAAATCATCTACTACTGACACCTAGACTTTTCATCTGGAGGGAGGCAGTTGTTCAAGAACAAAAGCACAAGGGCATTTTTATCAAATTTACAAAGACTCATTATGTAACCTACCTTGGGTCACCATGTGGCACTGAGTTAGCAGTGTACTGAACCAAACTGTAATTATCTTTATAATATAGAATTAGGTCATTCCAACAAGAGAATCCAGGTGGCTAAACCAGAATTAGGTCTATATCCATTAGCGTCCCTTTTAACTGGGCTGCCACCAAAAGGCCGTACCAGGCAAGTTGACCTGGACTTGCTATCAGGAGAGAGATGCACCATGCTTAAGAATGGTGAAGATGCCAAGCAAAATTTTCCAAATAAGTCTGCTACTCTGCTAGGTCGCTTCAGTCGTGTCCAACTCTGTGCGAACCCATAGACGGCAGCCCACCAGGCTCCTCCATCCCTGGGATTCTCCAGGCAAGAATACTGGAATGGATTGCCATTCCTTCTCCAGGCTCCTCTGAACTCTTCATATCAACTTAAATGTCAACCCTAAGTGTGGCCTTTACCAACAAGATCAAAACTGGTTCCCCTATAACATTCCTCTCATAACATTCTATTCATTATTTTCAAATGGCAATTTTTCTATGTATTTATCTATCTTCTTATTGTGCACCTCCTTCCACTACTCTGTAAGCTCCATAAAAACACAGATTATTAAATTAATTCAATTCCTACACTATTAAGGACACATTACACAAAAGAAACTATGATAGGAAGCTGTGGGACTTACAAAGAGTGAGTCAAAGTAACTAGGATCCTGTTCACAATATGTACATAATCTAATTGCGGGTAGGAGGAGGGGACTGTATACTGTATACGTAACTGTAATGCAAAGCAGACAATATGCCATACAACACTGGTACAAAGTGCTATAGAATCAAAAGAGAAAGAGATATAATGTAGAGAAGGTGATGCATAGGAAAGCCCTCATGTAAGGAGATGGCTGTACTAGGCTTGGAAGGATAACAGAGAAAAAGCACTCAAAACAGACCAAAGACCCTCAATGAAAAGACAAAAAGGGACAAAGTAAAGAGTATATAGAGGAGATTAAGAGCATGAGGAACTAGAGTTCTATTGCGATGTTTGACGATGGTAGTTAGGAAACGGAAACAAAATTTTCAGTGTGTGATACAGAACTCAACTTTATCCACTATAAAATGAAAATATGAAGCATTTTCAAGTAAATGAAAACTAATGTTCTTTTCAGGTCCAAACTCAAAATGATGGAGCTTATATAGACAATTAGTTTTAAAGTAAAAGATGTTCATAAAGCATTTTAATCAATTTCATGTGAAATTTATCATGATTTTTTTAAGTGGTTTTAAACTATTTGTCTAAACAACAATTTTTCAAAAATCTTGCTTACTCTTTCCAAACTGTAATCAAAAGGAGCATGGAATGGGGCAGGGAGTTGAGGGGAGTATTCAAGATATTTAATACTAGACCCAGCCTAAATTTAAAAGTAACTTAATTAAACATTTCTACAAGGAAACGTCAAGTATTTTATTTATATTCTCAAAAGTCAAGAGTCATATTTTTACTGACATTAACTTGTGACACCGTTATCCATAAGCTTTATAGCATATAACTGGCTGTTGTTCAAATAAGTCTACATAATTATATAGCTCTTCCATTTTGATCATTAACCAGGAGTGATGGATAAGAGACGAATCTTGTCTATGGATAAGAGAAGAATTTTGTCTGCATTCAGTGATCACTCTGCCTTATTAAGGCTATGGACCATAATGAGGGAGGGAGATTGAGTCAGAAATTCTTTTGATTTGATCCTTGGGTAGTTAATCTAGGGTTCAACAATGCCACAAGTTTGCAGCTGATAGGGAATGTGAATGTCTCTCAAATACATTGACTATCAGCCCATTATGGAGTGGCCTAATCCCATGAAACAGTATGAAAAGAAAATAAGGAGAGTGATATCAGATTATAAGTGGTCCAGAAAGCTGAAAACATGGCATAGTTTAGTTCGATGAGCCATAATTGTGTGATGAGAGAAAGCTCATCAGAGGCAAATAACATCATAGCCTACGAATATGTTAACAGTGAGGCTGTTAGTCTCAACAAGGGTCAGAGGTCCATCCAGTTAATTTTTCAAGTTAGGTTGAGTCAATGTCCCATGCAATATGGCCTTCTTCACTGTAAGACAAAAGGGCCAACTTCTAGCAGATGTTACAAGTCTAATACGAAGTATAGCTTCTTAATCACAAATATATAGTCCTTTATAGCTCAGTCCCTGATAAAGCATCCACCTGCAACTCAGGAAACCTGGGTTCGATTCCTTTAGTATTCTTGAGCTTCCCCTCCAGCCCAGCTGGTAAAGAATCTGCCTGCAATGCGAGAGTCCATGGGGTTGCAAAGAGTCGGACACGACTGAGCTACTTTCACTTTCACAGTATGGCTAGTGTGGGATGATAGATGTGTTGCCATGCCTACTGCAATAATAAATCTGAGTAGAAACAATGATTCTGGACAGTGTAGGCTTGATTACCAGCTTATTCCAATAAGACTTAGAGAACAGGCTCTTACTATAGGCATCAATGTGAGTGACTCAGACTGTTAGATAGCAGACAGAATGTATTTGTATGTCTCACAAGTCCCAAACGGAAGAAGTCAATCCAATCTCAGTGACTTAAAGTAGACCTTCTACACTAATGAACTTCCCTTGTGACTCAGCTGGTAAAGATCGGCCTGCAGTGTGAGAGACCTGGGTTCAATCCCTGGGTTGGGAAGATCCCCTGGAGAAGGGAAAGGCTACCCACTCCAGTATTCTGGCCTAGAGAATTCCATGGACTGTATAGTCCATGGGGTCGCAAAGAGTTAGACATAACTGAGTGACTTTCACTTTCTACAATAACACACACAGGCAACTGAGAATAAGTCCCAGAAGGAACCAGTAGATCTTATTTCAAACAGCTAAGATGCAGTCTAGGCCAGTCATTTATTGTAATTCCCAGTGAAAGTGAACGTTCTTATCTCTGATCTTGTATGCTTCAATTTCAGCATCAGTCCTTCCAATGAATATTCAGGGTGGAGATTTCCTTCAGGATTGACTGGTTTGATCTCCTTACCAAAAAGTCCCTTTGGGGACTCTAAAGTCTTCTCCAGCACCACAGTTCAAAAGCATCAGTTCTTCAGGACTCAGCCTTCCTTATGGTCCAATTCTCACATGCGTACATGACTACTGGAAAAACCATAGCTTTGTCAGCAAAGTGATGTCTCTGGGCTTTAATATGCTTTCTAGGTTTGTTATAGATTTTCTTCCAAGAATCAAGCATCTTTTGTGGCTGCAGTCACTGTCTGCAGTGACTTTGTAGCCCAAGAAAATAAGATCTGTCACTGTTTCCACTTTCTCCCCATCTATTTGCCATGAAGCAATAGGACCGGATGCCATGATCTTGGTTTTTTTGAATGTTGAGTTTCAAGCCAGCTTTTTCACTCTCCTCTTTCACCTTCATCAAGAGGCTCTTTAGTTCCTCTTCACTTTCTGCCATTAAAATGGTATCATCTGCATATCTGAGGTTGTTGATATTTTCCCCAGCAATGTTGATTCCTGCTTGTGAGTCATCCGTCTTGGCATTTTGCATGATGTATTCTGTATATAAGTTAAATAAGCAGGGTGACAATATACAGCCTTGATGTTACTCCTTTCCCAGTTTGGAACTAGTCCATTTTTTCAGGTCCAGTTCTAACTGTTGCTTCTTGTCCTGCTTGTAGGTTTCTCAGGAGACAGGTAAGGTGGACTGGTATTCCCATTTCTTTAAAAAATTTCCACAGTTTGCTGAGATCCACATAATCAAAGGCTTTAGCATAGTCAATGAAGCAGAAGTAGATGACTTTGGAATTCTCTTGCTTCTTCCATGATCCAACAGATGTTGACAATTTGATCACTGGTTCTTCTGCCTTTTCTAAATCTGGCTTATACATCTGAAAGTTCCTGATTCACGTACTGTTGAAGCTAGTTTGAAGGATTTTGAGTAATACCTGACTGGCATGTGAAATGAGCACAATTGTGTTAGTCTGAATATTCTTCATCATTGCCTTTCTTTGTGGTTAGAAAGAAAACTGACCTTTTCTGTACTCTTAATTACAGATGTTGATTTAATTATAATAGTCGATTTAATTAACCCATTTCAATACTGCTTTCTAAAGAAATTTCATTACTAGTGATTATTCATTTTTCCATATGAACTTTAGAATCAACTTATCTATCTCCATACCAAAATAAAAGCTGATATTTTTACTCTGATTGCATCAAATCTTACTGACTTGAGGCAAACCAACATCTCTGTGGGTTTCCTTCATAGCTCAGTTGGTAAAGAATCCTCCTACAATGCAGGAGACCCCGATTTGATTCCTGGGTGGAGATCTGCTGGAGAAAGGATAGTTTACCCACTCCAGTATTCTTGGGTTTCCCTTGTGGCTTAGCTGGTAAAAGAATCCACTTGCAATGCAGGAAACCTGGGTTCGATCCCTGGGTTGGGAAGATCCCCTGGAGAAAGACCGTATCTATGATGTTACATCATCTTATCCATTCTTTTTGTTTTAAGTCCACTTCTGTGTCCCTCAGGAGTGTTTTATAGTTCTTCTCATTTAAATTGTACCTTTCTTGATAAGTATATTCACAGGACTATTACCTAGGGATATTACCTTTTGATTGTAATGGGTCCTTCCATAAATGATTATTTCTAACTGGGTATTAATTTTATATATGAGGCCTATGTTGGTCAGGGTTCTCCAAAGAAAGAGAACTAACAGGATATGGGTACACAGAGAGATTTTAGGGAATTGATGCACATGACCATGGAGGTGACAAATTCAAAATGTGCAGGATATATTGTAAGACTGAGGACCCCAGGAAGAGTTACTGTTGCAGCTTGAATGGACAGTCAGTCTGCTGGCAGAATTCCTTTCTCTTCAGAGGAAGTCAGACTTTTTTTCTATTTAGGCCTTTAAATGATTGAAGAGGACCATCTATATAAACTTATTCAAAATCTGCTGAGTTAAATATTGCTGCTGCTAAGTCGCTTCAGTCCTGTCCGACTCTGTGCGACCCCATAGACGGAAGCTCACCAGGCTCCCCCGTCCCTGGGACTCTCCAGGCAAGAATACTGGAGTGGGTTGCCATTTCCTTCTCCAGTGCATGAAAGTGAAAAGTGAAAGTGAAGTCGTTCAGTCATGTCCGACTCTTAGTGACCCCATGGACTGGAGCCTACCAGAATCCTCCGTCCATGGGATTTTCCAGGCAAAAGTACTGGGGTGGGGTGCTATTGCCTTCCCCGGAGTTAAATATTATCCTCATGTAAAAAATACCTTCACAAAAACATCTAGAATTATGTTAGATCAAATATCTGGGTAGCATAGACTAGCCAAGTTAATATATACAATTAACCATCATAAGGACCTTTAAGTTTAAAATATTTGTCTTATATTACTACTTCAATTTCATCTCTCTCTCTCTCCACACCCACTTCTCTCCCTGTCTTTCCCTCTCTCTCTTCCCTTCTCTTTGATTCTCTGTAGTTTTCCATGTAAACTATCACATCTGCATATAGAGATAGTCTTGTCTTTTTTCTTTCTAACTCATGCCTCTAATCATTTCCTTTTATTGGATTTTATTTTTTAATATCTTCAGTACAATAGTAAAAACTGAAGCAATAATGAGCTCATTTCCCTTTTCTCTGAATTTAACAGAAACTGGTCCAGCATTCCCCATTATTTAACTTTTGGATTATTCACATTTGAAGAGCATTGAATCAGTTACTTCTCTATCAAGTGTTTTTATTAGAAAAAAGTATTTAATTTTGTCTAGAACTTTTCATGGAAATGATAACATTTTTCTTCTTATACCTACTTAAAACATTAGCTATATTAATGGATTTTATAATCTTGTTCCACTCCTGGATTACTGAAATTAATCTGATTTAACCATTATTTATTCATTTTAATGTGTTTTTCTCTAATAGCTAATACTATTTCATTTCAAACATCTGCATCAATATTTGCATAAAAAGCATAGTCTATAGCTAACTTTTATGTGAAATCATACTAGGATTTAAGTATCAACGTTTTCCCCTTGCAACTGTTATGATCTCTTTAAAATCAGAAACCATTTTATGTATTTCAAATAGGAGGATTTTAATGCATAATCAGATAATATGATTTAGAAGGATTAGAAGACCAAAAGAGAAGGAACATATTAAAAATTAGTCACTGCTACAAACAGGTAAATATCAAGCCCAGGACCTTTGTGTCATAGTGCTAACAGCTCTGTTGAAGTCATGTTGCCTAATATGGAATCCACAAGCAGGCATATCTAGGACACTGCTACTTTTGCTGGGAACCACATGGCCTGAGCAAGAAATAAAGAGCCAGCATTCCCAGGCTCTTGTTACTCTTTGTAGCTGTATCTGTCACTCTCATGAACACTGTTATTGCTGCTACTGTTCTTCAAGCCAGAAAAACCATGAGGAAAAAAAAGGCAAGAAGACAGAATCATTTCTCTACTTTCCACTCCAACAAAACTTCTACTACTGCATCCCACTTGGAGACATTAACTGTAGATAATTTGGCCTGGGGATCTGGGAACTGTGATGTGTGAAGCCCCACATCCTGCACTACAAAATAAAGTCATTTTTCTTGAAAACATGAGGAATTTGCTTTCTAACATCCAAGACTGCTAAAATAAGAAATTTGATGATTATCTGGTTCTTACAATTTTAAGGATCAGGATTTTATTTATTTATTTATTTTTATTTGTTGTTTAAACAAATGTACTACCCTATGCAGGATGTTCAGGCTTCCCCAGTAGCTCAGCAGTAAAGAATATGCTTGCAATGCAGGACACACAGGAGACATGGGTTCGATCCCTGAGTCTGCAAGATCTCCTGGAGGAGGGCATGGCAACCCACTCCAATATTCTCACCCGGAGAATCCCATGGATAGAGAAGCCTGGTGGGCTGCAGTCCATGGGGTAGCAAAGCATCAGACACGACTGAAGAGACCAGGCACGCACACATGACTGCAGGATGTTACAGTGAGACAGGCTGTCTATTTGTGGAGAAGAGGACTATGTGGAACGTCTCTGCACTTTTTGCTTAACTTTGCTTTGAATCTAAAACTGCTCTAAAACATAAAATTATATTTAAAAATGGGTTCTCACTGACAAAAATAATATATTCAAGACATGTGCCTTGGGTAGTTACATCAGAGGCTGATACTTGTAGTTTCTAATCTTAAAAATAGTGACCCAAGTTTGCTTCCTGAATAAATCTCACTTTGAAGGATTTCTGGTTACCTAATGCCAATTCTAAGTATAGGAGCATATTGCCTCTAGAATGTTGTCAGATATCCCTTGAGTTCAAGTTAGTGGTCATTACACTTAAAGAGCACAGAACAGATTTACAGCAAACTTACAGAAGAGCTTTTACAAACTGTTCTGTGCAGTCTTGTTAATAAATCCTCCTTTAATAAATGATTTTATCTTCAATATAATCTGATACAATACTGTGAGAGAATCACTAATGAGGAATTGGTTTAAGTTAGTATCCAACGTAACTATTTAGGAAGTTTGTGATAACATACTTAAAATGGGGATGATATTCATAGAGAAACATTTAAATTTCCTAGAAATCCCATTACAAAACTGGGTAACTGGTTTAAAATGAAACAGGTTTGAATTAAAACAGAAAGTCACTGACAGTTTCAAGATGAATGCTCAAGAGGAATGAAAAGTGAAAGTGAAAATGAAGTCGCTCAGTCCGTGTCCGACTCTGCGTCTGTAGCCTATCAGGCTCCTCTGTCCATGGGATTTTCCAGGTAAGAGTACTGGAGTGAATTGCCATTTCCTTCTCCAGGGGATCTTCTCGACCCAGGGATCAAACCCGGGTCTCCCACATTGTAGACAGACACTTTATCGTCTGAGCCACCAGGGCTTCAAGAGAATGATAAACATTTTATTCAGTAGATAAAATGACAAAACTATAAGATGTGAGTGGTAATGTTTCTTCTTTCTGCAAAAATAATGAGATTAATTCATCACTACAGGAAAAAGAAACCAAACAATGTTTATGACAATAATGCTTCAAATAGAAAGCAAACTCAACTGTGTCATGCAAAAGAAAGAAAATGAAAGTGAAAGTTGCTCAGTCATGTCCAGCTCTTTGCAACCCTGAATTCTCCAGGCCAGAATATTGGAGTGGATAGCCTTTCCCTTCTCCAGGGGATGTTCTCAACCCAGGGATTGAGCTCTGATCTCCCACATTGCAGGCAAATTTTTTTATCAGCTGAGCCACATGGAAAGCCCATGCAAATGGCAGAATATAAAAAGTTAAGTGATAAATTATTAAATCTTGAATTAATAAACATTATTTTAAGTCTTGTAGAGATCAAGATATTGAATTCATAAAGGAAGAAATATTACCTCAGCATAATATTTGGAGTTGACACAAGTTGGGAAGGGGATTGGAAAAGCAAAAGGAAGGGAAATGCTAATACTATTAAAAAACTGAAAACCAAGAGAAAATATTTAAATTATATGAAATAATATCAAGAGGAATGTAGCTCTCCCTATTTTTAAATACAATATATAATATAATGCTGTAATGATTTAAGTAGTATATGTAGACAGACAAAGAAATGGGGCAGAATAGAGAACTGGGAATAATGGCAAATGTATTGGAACTTAATACACTATAAAGATCATATTAATTTCAATAATAAAAACAAATTATTCAATTAACAGTGTTCAAAAAAAGGATACATTCTATATTCCTTAATTAAAAATAAATTCCAAGAGGATCAAGAATTAAAATGTTTAAATTGTACATAAATATTAGACAAATATGAGAATTTTTAAAATATAAATTCAGAATGTGAAATATGACATGAAAATCTGAAATATAAAGACTCATAGATTTTATTATACTAAAATATTAAGGATAAGCATAAAACAAATGACACCAATTTATAATTAATATCAGAAAGGAATAATTCTCTAAATACATAAAACGCTAAGAAAAACCAACATTAAAACACAAGAAAGAGCCAAATAAAAACTGAGGAAAACATAAATATACAATTTTTTGAAAAAGAGACAAAATTTAAATGGCTCCTAAAAACACTGAAAAGATAATGAATAATATTCAAAATGAAATAAATGGAAACAGGTATCTCTGTATCTATCATAATTTAAGTTTGAAAATATGTTTGCCAAATACTCTCAGATGTTTGTGAAAAAGTAAATCTGTATAACCTCTACAGAGTAAAAACCATCAGTAATCTACCAAAATCAAAACAGCATATAACAGTGATATAGCAATTCCATTTCTACTCCACTTCCACCCTAGAGCTGTATTTGAGCTAATAGATGTTATTGTTTATTATCACAAAATATTGGAAATTACTATAAAAGGGAAATTGTTAAAAGTTAACACAAATTTGGGCTCATCCTTTGGTCTAAATCCTTTGTTATTTAAACCAAACTGCCTAAGCACACTTGGAATGCACACTGGAGCTTCAACTTCAGCATCAGTCCTTCCAATGAATTAACATAGGTGTCCCTACATCATGTCCTTGCATGCAAAAGTAACTGTAGCAATGTGTTCTAACCACTGCTCTCAAATATTTGGGGAAGCAGTGAGATGATGTCTGGGGATATATGGATTTTCCCTATTTAAATTTTCAGATAAATGATAGCTTTATGCTCAGAAAAACAAAAATGAAGTCAGTTACATTTCAAGGGAAAGACCTAATAACAAAGAAAAGCAACAATTAAAATTGGTTTGTTGTAATTAGTTAGCAATTTGGTCATGGGAGGAGTAAGAAGGAAAAAAAAATCTAGTTAAGCCTGCACGCTGTACCGTAAATCAAATAAAGCTTAAATGAACAGAAAGGTAATATGTAAAAAGAGAAAGAAAGGGGAAAGAGCAAGAGATTATATATGTATTTCATCCCATTGAGCAAAATACTTGCAACATATTTAAAGAAAATTAAATGCCTCTTTGTCTTAAAATATGCATGTTTTCCTTTTACAATTTAAGAGGGTAAAAAAGCAACTTTGAAGACAAATAAGAGGGGCTGTTTGCTGCAAAGTGTTCTAAAAGCAGAACCCTCTTCCAACAACACAAGAGAAGACTCTATACATGGACATCACCAGATGGTCAACACCAAAATCAGATCGATTATATTCTTTGCAGCCAAAGATGGAGAAGCTCTATACAATCAGCAAAAACAAGACCAGGAGCTGACTGTGGCTCGGACCATGAACTCCTTATTGCCAAATTCAGACTGAAATTGAAGAAAGTAGGGAAAACTACTAGACCATTCAGGTATGACCTAAATCAAATCCCTTATGATTATACAGTGGAAGTGAGAAATAGATTTAAGGGCCTAGATCTGATAGATAGAGTGCCTGATGAACTATGGGCTGAGGTTCATGACATTGTACAGGAGACAGGGATCAAGACCATCCCCATGGAAAAGAAATGTGAAAAAGCAAAATGGCTGTCTGGGGAGGCCTTACAAATAGCTGTGAAAAAAAGAGAAGCGAAAAGCAAAGGAGAAAAGGAAAGATATAAACATCTAAATGCAGAGTTCCAAAGAATAGCAAGAAGAGATAAGAAAGCCTTCTTCAGTGATCAATGCAAAGAAATAGAGGAAAACAACAGAATGGGAAAGACTAGGGATCTCTTCAAGAAAATCAGAGATACCAAGGGAACATTTCTTGCAAAGATGGGCACGATAAAGGACAGAGATGGTGTGGACCTAACAGAAGCAGAAGATATTAAGAAGAGGTGGCAAGAATACACAGAAGAACTGTACAAAAAAGAGCTTCAAGACCTAGACAATCATGATGATGTGATCACTGACCTAGAGCCAGACATCTTGGAATGTGAAGTCACATGGGCCTTAGAAAGCATCACTACGAACAAAGCTAGTGGAGGTGATGGAATTCCAGTGGAGCTATTCCAAGTCCTGAAAGATGATGCTGTGAAAGTGCTACACTCAATATGCCAGCAAATTTGGAAAACTCAGCAGTGGCCACAAGATTGGAAAAGGTCAGTTTTCATCCCAATCCCAAAGAAAGGCAATGCCAAAGAGTGCTCAAACTACCGAACAATTGCACTCATCTCACACGCTAGTAAAGTAATGCTCAAAATTCTCCAAGCCAGGCTTCAGCAATATGTGAACCGTGAACTTCCTGATGTTCAAGCTGGTTTTAGAAAAGGCAGAGGAACCAGAGATCAAATTGCCAACATCCGCTGGATCATGGAAAAAGCAAGAGAGTTCCAGAAAAACATCTATTTCTGCTTTATTGACTATGCCAAAGCCTTTGACTGTGTGGATCACAATAAACTGTGGAAAATTCTGAAAGAGATGGGAATACCAGACCACCTGATCTGCCTCTTAAGAAATCTGTATGCAGGTCAGGAAGCAACAGTTAGAACTGGTCATGGAACAACAGACTGGTTCCAAATAGGAAAAGGAGTACGTCAAGGCTGCATATTGTCACCATGTTTATTTAACTTATATGCAGAGTACATCATGAGAAATGCTGGACTGGAAGATACACAAGCTGGAATCAAGATTGCCGGGAGAAATATCAATAACCTCAGATATGCAGATGACACCACTCTTATGGCAGAAAGTGAAGAGGGGCTAAAAAGCCTCTTGATGAAAGTGAAAGTGGAGAGTGAAAAGATTGGCTTAAAGCTCAACATTCAGAAAACGAAGATCATGGCATCTGGTCCCATCACTGCATGGGAAATAGATGGGGAAACAGTGGAAACAGTGTCAGACTTTGTTTTTCTGGGCTCCAAAATCACTGCAGATGGTGACTGCAGCCATGAAATTAAAAGACGCTTACTCCTTGGAAGGAAAGTTATGACCAACCTAGATAGCATATTCAAAAGCAGAGACATTACTTTACCAACAAAGGTTCGCCTAGTCAAGGCTATCGTCTTTCCTGTGGTCATGTATGGATGTGAGAGCTGGACTGTGAAGAAGGCTGAGCGCCGAAGAATTGATGCTTTTGAACTGTGGTGTTGGAGAAGACTCTTGAGAGTCCCTTGGACTGCAAGGAGATCCAACCGGTCCATTCTGAAGGAGACCAATCCTGGAATTTCTTTAGAAGGAATGATGCTAAAGCTGAAACTCCAGTATTTTGGCCACCTCATGCGAAGAGCTGACTCATTGGAGAAGACTCTGATGCTGGGAGGGATTGAGGGCAGGAGGAAAAGGGGACAACAGAGGATGAGATGGCTGGATGGTATCACTGACTCGATGGATGCGAGTCTGGGTGACCTCCGGGAGCTGGTGATGGACAGGGAGGCCTGGCGTGCTGCAGTTCATGGGGTCGCAAAGAGTCGGACACGACTGAGCGACTGATCTGATTTGATCTGATAAGGAGAATTAAACACTTTTGCACAGAGAATTAAGAACTTCTGGACTATCTATTGGGTCTTATACTGCATTTTTGGAAAAGATATTCTGTCAATGAAGCCTATGATCTTGATAGGCTACATTCTTGTGAGGGAAACAGAAATTATTTTCTAACAATTTTTTTGATATTTATTTGTTTACTGACTGAGTAAACAAACTGTTGAATTCAGTCAGTAAACAAAAATACTACCAAGCTTTAGTAACTCTGAAATATAACAAGCCATAGAAAATTTTCATATAATTTGCCCTAGCAATTTAATTTTTATCAATAGAATATATTCTAAGAAAATAATTCAAATAGTAAAATAATACATGTATATAATTGGCTTAGAGTAGATATCTTACAAAGAGGCATTAAAAAAGAATAAAAATTGTAAAAAAGCGGTCCTAAGAAGGAATATATTTGATAAGTTATATAAGTAATGCATATTTTAGTATGTATGTTGGTAAAATCAATTTAAAAGAATATAAAATTTAAAAGATAAATAAAATCAATCACAGTATTATAAATGAAGTATAGCTGACAAATATGAATTTCAAATATATAGGTCATATTCACTTGAGGTTATTTGCATTTAGGCCAGATGGAATTTAGATTAATTGAATTGCTTCCTATTTCCTAAAAAAAAAAAAAAAAAATCCCATTTTATAATAAGATATATTATTGTGAGGGGAAGGCAATGGCACTCCACCCCAGTACTCTTGCCTGGAAAATCCCATGGACAGAGGTCTCTGGTGGGCCACTGTCCATGGGGTCGCTAAGAGTCGGACCCGACTGAGCGACTTCACTCTCACTTTTCACTTTCATGCACTGGAGAAGGAAATGGCAACCCACTCCAGTGTTCTTGCCTGGAGAATCCCAGGGACGGGGGAGCCTGGTGGGCTGCCGTCTATGGGGTCGCACAGAGTCGGACACAACTGAAGCGACTTAGCAGCAGCAGCATATTATTCTGTGATTAATATTCTGATTTTTTCCCAGAAACCATTTTATATTAGGTAGTATTCCACTATCAGATCCTTCTTTTCTCTACGAGTTTCCACAATAAAACCTAGAAGGAGAGGTCACTTCTCTTGAGGTAGATTTTTCTTTGTCAGACTCTAATTGCTGATCTTTGCACAATGTCCAGGTTTTTTCCCTTTACTAAATTATAAAAGTGTAAAATGGGGGGCGGGAGGGAATACCCCAGAAGAAAATTAAGGGACATAAGCGATGAAGGGGTCTAGAAATGGCATCAGGTGGCCAATCACAAAGTTTTACCAACTTTTTAGCTTTGACATGGATGGTCCTAATTCTTCAGAAAAATTGTTAGATATCAGGTATTTTATCCACATCAGAAGCACTGTTATTCCATGAATCTGCAACTGGCAACATCAGAGATGAGAAAAGATTTAAAAATAGATGTTGTCTGTTTAAATGTATTTTTAATTCAAATGAAGTTTTCTACACTCATCACGATGTGAGAATGTGATACTTTCTCTTTATATACATATCATGATTCACCTTGAAAAAACTGTGGTGTCAAGTCTGGCAGAGGAAAAATATTTGTAGAGAATATGACAGCCACAGATGGGACTGGTGATGCTGAGAAATGGAATAAATGATTTTCCTCCTTATTTTTATGCATTTATTTGATGGTACAGCTGATGTTGGTAATTTGATCTCTGGTTCCTCTGCCTTTCCTAAAACCAGCTTGAGCATCTGGAAGTTCATGGTTCACATATTGCTGAAGCCTGGCTTGGAGAATTTTTAGCATTACTTACCTAGCGTGTGAGATGAGTGCAATTGTGCGGTAGTTTGAGCATTCTTTGGCATTGCCTTTCTTTGGGATTGGAATGAAAACTGACCTTTGCCAGTCCTGTGGCCACTGCTGAGTTTTCCAAATTTGCTGGCATATTGAGTGCAGCACTTTCACAGCATCATCTTTCAGGATTTGAAATAGCTCTACTGGAATTGCATCACCTCCACTAGCTTTGTTTGTAGTGATGCTTCCTAAGGCCCACTTGACTTCACATTCCAAGATGTCTGGCTCTAGGTGAATGATCACACCATCATGATTATCTGAGTCATGAAGATCTTTTTTGTACAGTTCTTCTGTATATCTTTCCACCTCTTCTTAATCTCTTCTGCTTCTGTTAGGTCCATACCATTTCTGTCCTTTATTGAGCCCATCTTTGCATGAAATGCTCCCTTCATATCTCTAACTTTATTGAAGAGATCTATAATCTTTCCTATTTTATTATTTCCCTCTATTTCTTTGCACTGATCACTGAGAAAGGCTTTCTTATCTCTCTTTGCTATTCTTTGGAACTCTGATTCAAATGGGTATATCTCGCCTTTTCTCCTTTGCTTTTTGCTTCTCTTCTTTTCACAGCTATGTAAAGCATCCTCAGACAGCCACTTTGCTTTTTTGCATTTCTTTTTCTTGGGGATGCTCTTGATCCCTGTCTCCTATAGAGTGTCATGAACCTCCATCCATAGTTCCTCAGGCACTCTGTCTATCAGATCTAGTCCCTTAAATATATTTATAACTTCCACTGTATAAGGAATTTGATTTAGGTCATACCTGAATGGTCCAGTGGTTTTCCCTACTTTTTTCAATTTCAGTCTGAATTAGGTAATAAGGAGTTCATAATCTGAGCGACAGTCAGCTCCCGGTCTTGTTTTTGCTGACTGTATAGAGCTTTTCCATCTTTGGCTGCAAAGAATACAATCAATCCGATTTTGGTGTTGACCATATGGTGAGGTCCATGTGTAGAGTCTTCTCTTGTGTTGTTGGAAGAGGGTGTTTGCTATGACCAGAGCGTTCTCTTGGCAAAACTCTATGAGCCTTCGCCCTGCTTCATTCTATACTCCAAGGCCAAATTTGCCTATTACTCCAAGTGTTTCTTGACTTCCTACTTTTGCATTCCAGTCTCCTATAATGAAAAGGACATCTTGGGGGGGGGGTGGCGTTAGTTTTTAAAGGTCTTGTAGGTCTTCATAGAACCGTTCAACTTCAGCTTCTTCAGCATTACTGGTCGGGGCACAGACTTGGATTACCATGATATTGAATGGTTTGCCTTGGAAATAAACAGAGATCATTCTGTCGTTTTTGAGATTGCACCCAAGAACTGCATTTTGGACTCTTTTGTTGACTATGATGGCTATTCCATTTCTTCTAAGGGATTCCTCTCCACAGTAGTAGATATAATGGTCATCTGAGTTAAATTCACCCAGTCCAGTCCATTTTAGTTTGCTGATTCCTAGAATGTTGATGTTCACTCTTGCCATCTCCTGTTTGACCACTTTCAATTTGCCTTGATTTAGTTACTGCCAAATTTTAAGTATGGGGGCTCATGGAGAGGAGCTGAAATCATGTTTCATTGGGGAATGGAACTTCATATCAATCTCATCACTTCTCAAATACTCTCAGGCTATGTCTAAACTGGGACATGGAGAAGAAAGCCCATGGTTTGGCAAACCTAATAGCAAGATTGGAAGGAAGGTTGCAGATGAATTTATGCTTAGTCACTAGAATCACACCCCATAATAATGAGAGGGAATGATTTTTGCAACTGCTGGCAAGTAACAGGAGCAAGCCAAAGTGCCAGGTAATAAATCAACAGATTAAAGCTCTGGTATGTAAAAGATGAAAAGATTTTTTTGAAGGAGAGATGTCTTAACAATCAGTATAAAAGGTGTGTGTGTGTGTGTGTGTGTGTGTGTGTGTGTGTGTGTGTGTGTGTCTAGATCAACAAAAGATAACTGAGTTCCAAATGTGAGCCAGTGTTGGGCTGCCACATCCTGGCAATGAGAGGCAAGTGAAATCAAGCAGGATAATATAAATCTCTTAGAATGGACAATAATCTTGCAACAGGGTATGGGTTATAGGCGTGTTTGACACCTGAGTTACAAATGTTTGAGCCATAACTTGAGGGATCGGTAGCAATTTGTGAATTGGTATCGGAGCAATAAGAGATAAGGGGGAACAGAATGGGAGGAGAAGGCAGTTCAATGGAAGAAACTACACATGCAAAATAAATACCAAAGAAAGCATAGATTATTCAGTGAAGTGTAACATTTTATCAGAATAGTGAAAAACAAGCTGGACACTATCTCTTGCTTTTCCTACGCTCATATATGGTCCAACTCCTATAATGCATTTACAGAGCAAATGATCAGAAGATTTAATTACACAATCAAATATTATTTAGTTTACTGGAACCCGAACATATGCCTTAATTTAAGTTGTACAAATTTTTCATTTGGAAACCATTGTAACTGTATAAATAATTCACTGCTGTAGAGTGCACTGAAAATTATTGTGCCATATTTTAAGTAACACGGGCTTTACACTGAGAATACAACTTCTCAGCAGTCAAAGACAAGTTTTTTTGTTTGTTTTTTGTTGCTCTTTAATCCAATCTGTGCCATTTTTAAATGAAAATCCTGGAATCTGCCCAGTGAAGATTTTCTAGGGTATTCTAGTATTCATTTCTCAGTTACGCTGTTGTTGTACGACAATACAAGTTCTTTAACTTCCTGATGATAATTAGACCACAGATACATAATTAAATGTATTTTAGCTTACACAAATTAAGTCAAACAAAATCCTACTGTTCTCATTTGAGAAATATATATAAACAGGCTTATATATAAATTTGCACCCTTACTTAGTAAAGAATTGTATTTTATCATAGTTATTTTTTCAAATGGACAAAAAATTATTTATTATCTGTAATGAAGTCCATACTATGAGTACTTTCATTTTAAAACATTCTCTATGTTTCATTAACACAGTAGGAGATAAGTGTGTATAAAGACACTATGAGCAGGAAAACCTCTTAAAAGGTGACAATAAGCTGTCATATGCCCTATACAAATAAATAAGCTAAAAAGAAAAAATAGTAAGAAAAAATAAATTATCCCAAAAAACTACCAATAGACTATTCAATTAAACATACATTTGCTTAGAGTAGGATTTATTCACTGGGGACACATATCAATAAGGCATAATCCTCATCAAGTTTATGATATAATGAGGAAAATAAATTGAGAATTTACATCAAAATGAGAATCACATTAAAAACAGTATGCATACAATACAGTGGGAGCATCAAAGAGAAGCAACCTGCCTCTTTGAGGGACAGAAAAGTTTTCACATGAATAGGGAAGAGCCTGGTAAATAGGGAGAGGAAATTTTAGGGAGGGCGTCAAGACACTGAGAAAATATTCATAAGGCATTTTACCATTTGAGGCTAGAAATATGGTACAATATGTCTCATTTGTTCAAATATGATAAAACTGTGTTTTTGTGTAGTTGATATTATTATTTACCTCAAAGTAAAGAGTTGTTTTGTTTTAATGTTGTTATTTAACTTATACTTTTTTTTTTTTTGAGCCCTGTGGATTTTATTTTTTTTTATATACTTATACTTTTGACAGGGGGATTATATCCATGCTTACCAATTATGGTGACAAGACATGGTGTCAATTTGCTGTTCACCTCCTTGAAAGTTATGTATTTCTAAAGCATGATTTTACCACCTAGTTGTATTCAGCAATTTTCTGTTTCGATGTCATTCATGTTATGATTTGTGTTTCTCACTCTTTTATTTCCTTGGATGCCATGAGATACAATTATTAATACATAAAAACTCTGTATCTTGGTTACCAAAACTAGAAGAATATGACACTTTACAATTCTAGGGCTTGACAGCTAACATCTGTCTAGAGATATTTTAAAGCTATGTTGGTTAAATCACAACTCAATCACATTTATATGCCAGGAATCACTTTTATACCTTTACAAACTTGTTATTAACTACTTCATGTCTAGAGACAGAATGAGATGATTCATTTATACTGAGTTTGTGAACAGAAACTTAACATCTGCTTACTCATTTTTTATTTTTTTAATTTAATTTTATTTTATTTAAATTTAAAATATTGTATTGGTTTTGCCATGTATCTAAATGAATCTGCCACAGGTATACATGTGTTCCCCATCCTGAACCCTCCTCCCTCCTCTGTCCCCATACCATCCCTGTGGGTCGTCCCAGTGCACCAGCCCCAAGCATCCAGTATCGTGCATCGAACCTGGACTGGCGACTTGTTTCATATATGATATTATACATATTTCAATGCCATTCTCCGAAATCATCCCACCCTCTCCCTCTCCCACAGAGTCCAAAAGACTGTTTTATACATCAGTGTCTCTTTTGCTGACTTGTATACAGGGTTATTGTTATCTTTCTAAATTCCATATATGTGTGTTAGTATACTGTATTCATGTTTTTCTTTCTGGCTTACTTCACTCTGTATAATAGGCTCCAGTTTCATCCACCTCAATAGAACTGATTCAAATGTATTCTTTTTAATGGCTGAGTAATACTCCATTGTGTCTATGTACCACAGCTTTCTTATCCATTCATCTGCTGATGGACATCTAGGTTGCTTCCATATCCTGGCTATCCTAAACAGTGCTGTGATGAACATTGGGGTACACGTGTCTCTTTCAATTCTGGTTTTCTCAGTGTGTATGCCCAGCAGTGGGATTGCTGGATCATAAGGCAGTTCTAGTCCCAGTTTTTTTGAGGAATCTCCATACTGTTCTCCAGAGTGGCTGCACTAGTTTGCATTCCCACCAACAGTGTAAGAGGGTTCCCTTTTCTCCACACCCTCTCCAGCATTTATTGCTTGTAGACTTTTGGATTGCAGCCATTCTGACTGGCATGAAATGGTACCTCATAGTGGTTTTGATTTGCATTTCTTTGATAATGAGTGATGTTGAGCATCTTTTCATGTGTTTGTTAGCCATCTGTATGTCTTCTTTGGAGAAATGTCTATTTAGTTCTTTGGCTCATTTTTTGACTGGGTCATTTATTTTTCTGGAATTGAGCTGTAGGAGTTGCTTGTATATTTTTTGAGATTAGTTATTTGTCTGTTGCTTCATTTGCTATTATTTTCTCCCATTCTGAAGGCTGTCTTTTCACCTTGCTTATAGTTTCCTTTGTTGTGTAGAAGCTTTTAAGTTTAATTAGGTCCCATTTGTTTATTTTTGATTTTACTTCCAATATTCTGGGAGGTGGGTCATAGAGGATCCTGCTGTGATATATGTCAGACAGTGTTTTGCCTATGTTCTCCTCTAGGAGTTTTATAGTTTCTGGTCTTACGTTTAGATCTTTAATCCATTTTGAGTTCATTTTTGTGTATGGTGTTAAAAAGTGCTCTAGTTTCATTCTTTTACAAGTGTTTGACCAGTTTTCCCAGAACCACTTGTTAAAGAGATTGTCTTTAATCCATTGTATATTCTTGCCTCCTTTGTCAAAGATAAGGTGTCCATATGTGCGTGGATTTATCTCTGGGCTTTCTATTTTGTTCCATTGATCTATATTTCTGTCTTTGTGCCAGTACCATACTGCCTCAATGACTGTGGCTTTGTAGTAGAGCCTGAAGTCAGGCAGGTTGATTCCTCCTGTTCCATTCTTTCTCAAGATAGCTTTGGCTATTTGAGGTTTTTTGTATTTCCATACAAATTGTGAAATTATTTGTTCTAGCTCTGTGAAGAATACCGTTGGTAGCTTGAAAGGGATTGCATTGAATCTATAAATTGCTTTGGGTAGCATACTCATTTTCACTATATTGATTCTGCCAATCCATGAACATGGTATATTTCTCCATCTATTAGTGTCCTCTTTGATTTCTTTCACCAGTGTTTTATAGTTTTCTATATATAGGTCTTTAGTTTCTTTAGGTATATTCCTAAGCATTTTATTCTTTTCATTGCAATGGTGAATGGAATTGTTTCCTTAATTTCTCTATTTTCTCATTATTAGTGTACAGGAATGCAAGGGATTTCTGTGTGTTGATTTTATATCCTGCAACTTTACTATATTCATTGATTAGTTCTAATAAATCAATATGTTTTTGAGTGTACTTGACCTGGGAGGAGGAAATATTGATTATGACCTGTAGGTTTTCATTAACTATAGAACATATACCATGCTAGTTTTCTGAAAGGACATTTAGGCTCCAAACATGCAAATAAAGTGCAGCTCTTATTTGCAATATGGATACTTAATGAATTTAGTAAATAGTCACATGGTCATAAATAATAAGGGTACTGGTGAAAGTACCCTGTTTCATTTTTAACTACAGATCTCAGTAATTCTGTAAGTAAGGCAAATTTAACTACATATTTCTATTCTTCAGAGTCACTATTATAAATTTTCCTATTGATTCATTAATTCATATTTAGGCATTTCTATATACTGTATTTTCTGTACTATACAGGGTCAATCTGAACAAGAAACTATTTAGATAGCATTTCATTACAGTTTATACAAATGTAGTTTGTGAAATTGATGTTTAGACATAGCTAAAGAAGAAAACAAAGAGGTGTTAGCTGTCATCTACTAAACTGAGTCTTGGAATCCTGTCTTGGTTCCACAGAATGAACAGGATCTCTTTATAGTGACAATATTGGCTCAACTCAAGAAACCTGCCCATGTGTCTATTCCCTGAAATATGATTCATCAAAAATACTTGGTAATGCTCTTTACTGAGACTAGTATTGTTTTGAAACTTCTCTCAAAATAATTATGCAGGGACCTGTAGAAAAGTTTAAGGGAAAAGAAGAAACCAATTGTCAATAATGAGACTGAAAGATTTTGGTTAATTTATTACCATATATAGAAATTTTAGAATGGAAGTCTGGAATTTTCTGTGGAGGTAACAATCCATTTTTAACCATGAAGTCAATGATAATCCTAAGAGTAAGAAAGTACTGTGAACAATGAGACATGAACAAATCTCTGCTGCTGCTGCTAAGTCGCTTCAGTTGTGTCCGACTCTGTGCGACCCCAGAGATGGCAGCCCATCAGGCTCCCCCATCCCTGAGATTCTCCAGGCAAGAACACTGAAGTGGGTTGCCATTTCCTTCTTCAATGCATGAAAGTGAAAAGTGAAAGTGAAGTTGCTCAGTCGTGTCCAACTCTTCGTGACCCCATGGACTGCAGCCTACCAGGCTCCTCTGCCCATGGGATTTTCCAGGCAAGACTACTGGGGTGGGGTGCCATTGCCTTCTCCAGGACAAATCTCTAGGGACTTCTAATTCATCTCATAAAGTGTTTGCTGAGCTTGTCATGAACTGCCTATATTATAAAATAAATTTATAAATCAATCTGATGACAATTACTGAAAGTCTTCATACATGTATATGACTGTGTTTCTATTCAACCTGAAAGGAGCACAACTACAGAAATATATTTCAAGTACCACTGGTATCTACTTATCCCAGGGACCTAGTTTGAGTTTCTCTTTTTCACTTGCCGATACTCTACAGAATGAAGAATATTTCCAACTAATTAAAAATACAGAGACTACCAAGATGCATACCTTTTTTTATCTCTTCTTTTATAAAAACTGTTTGGTGTCAATCAGCCATCTAACAAATCTCAAAGACAGTATGAGTTTGAAAAACTCTTAACAGTTTTATTATTCTGAATCTGAGTTTTTAAATTTGAAGTTAAGAAAGTGAAAGTGAAGTCGCTCAGTCGTATCCGACTCTTTGCAACCCCATGGACTGTAGCCTACTAGGCTCCTCCGTCCATGGGATTTTCCAGGCAAGAATACTGGAGTGGGTTGCCATTTCCTTTAGAAAGCAAATATCAAAAAGAATTATAGGAAGATATAAGACAAGGCCATACTCTTAGTATTTAGAAAAAACAAATAGTATCAGTTTTGGGTTAAATTGACAATATTTGAAGTGAACAGAAAAGGTAATAACAGTTATTAGGAAATCTAGCTTTTACAAAGCTTTCTTCTTTTGGAAGAAATTTTGATTGCAAAGTATTACAAAATTGAACATAAAGTAATAGGCTTTCAACTGACAGCATTTGGATGACATAAGGAACTTCCTCTGTCTGATTACGTACACCAATTTTTCTGTATTTTCATGTTATTAACAGGATATACTATCAAAAACATATTTTCATTTTAACAGAAAGAAAGCAACTCTTATTTCACTCTGCACATAACCCATTTAACAAGTTGTTTTTGCATTAAAGAGTAACAAATATTTTTCCATATTATGGATTAAAATATAAAATGTGACCAACCTCACCTAACTTTGTCAACACTTAATACTGTACATTTCTTTTTTAAAATATATTACAAACTGTTACTCACAGACAGATATTCTTCAAGCTTTCACAACAAACTGTCTACTCTCTAATATTTTTAAATGATTGTTATATACTTAATATGATTAACCAAAGTAACCAACTTTTGTTCCCATAAAGACACAGAAAAATTGTAAAACTGTGGAAGTAAATAGTGAACTATTATACACTAGCACCCTAGCAAATCCATGTAGCACCAGTAATGCAATCCTTCTATAGCCATACATTTTTTTAAAAATATCTATGGATTCCCACTTCAACAGCAAGAAACCTGGCTCCCACCATCTGCCATCCATTAGCCTAATTGCTCAATTCCAATACACATGTATGGCAATACCAGAACCTTTAAATACACATGTATGGCAATATCAGAACCCTTAACCTGTATCCCCACAGCAAAGAACCTTATGAACTAAAATAGTTTTTTTGCACAATGTTTTTCCATTTAGTCTTATGGATCTCACTCATTTCCAAAGTTGCCAAAGTTATTATCTATCTCCCCATCCACCTCAGTGAGATGGTTTTATACATTTGGAATAGAACTAGGTTTTCTTGTCACAGTCTGCTATTCTTCCTGGGATCTCTTGACTTTCCAAGTGATGTTAAAAAAAAAAAAAAACCCATAGATTGAGGTTCACTCTGTGCTCTGAGGTGGAACAAATGTGTAATGCCATATATCCACTATTATAGCATCCTACAAAGTAGTTTCACTGCTTGAAAAATCATCTGTTCTCTACCCATGTATCCTCCCCAACTCTCCCAAGACCCTGGTAACCAACCACTATTTTATTGTCTCAACAGTTTTGCCTTTTTGTAATTTCGTGTAATTATAAGCATAGAGGATATAATCTTTTTCAGATATGTCTTTAACTCAGCAATATGCATTTAAGACTGCGCTTAGTCACTCAGTTGTGTACCGACTCTTTGAGACTCTATGGACTACAGCCTGGCAGGCTCCTCTGTCCATGGGGATTTTCCAGGCAAGAATACTGGAGTGGGTTGCCATGCCCTCCCCCAGAGACATCTAAGACTGCTCCATGTCTTTCTGTGGCTTGGTAACTCATTTATTTCTATCACTGAATAAAATTCTACTGTGCAGATGAATATGTCCTATTAAAGGACATATGACAGTTGCCAGTTTTGAATGATTATGAATAAGGCTGTTATAAATATTCACATGCAGGATTTTGTGTGGATGTAAGTTTTCAGATCAATTGGGTAAATACGTAGAAGCTCAATTACCTTCCAAATGACTCTACCCCTTTGTATTCTCATCATTTACCCATTCTCAATATTTCTTGTTTCATTTTGAGTTCTTTTTATGTTTTGGAAAAAGTCCTTTATTAGATATGATTTGCAAAAATTTTCTTCCAGCCTTTTGAGTCTTAGCAGCATCTTTAGCCAAGCAGAAACCTTAATTTTATTAAAATCTATTTAAGCATATTTTATCATCTTTCTCTTTCTGGATCATTCTTCCAGTGTTGTATTTAAAAATGCAGTGCCACAATATGTTTAAAATGATGAAAGGGGAAAACCTACAACCAAGAATACTCTATCCAGCTAAGACTCTTGTTCAGATTCAATGATGAAATCAAAAACTTTCCAATATTGTATTGGTTTTGCCATACATCAACATGAATCTGCCATGGATATACACATGTTCCCCATCCTAAATCCCCATCCCACCTCCCTCCCCATACCATCCCTCACAATATTGTAAAGTAATTAGTCTCTATTAAAATAAATAAATTTAAATTAAAAAAAAAAAACTTTCCAGACAAGCAAAAGTTAGGAGAATTCAGCACCACCAAACCAGCTTTACCACAAATGATAAAGAAACTTCTCTAAGCGGAAACACAAGTGAAGGAAAAGACCTACACAAAATAAATCCAGAACAATTAAGAAAATGGTTCATACATATAATAGGATCATACATATAAATAATTACCTAAACTGTAAATAGATTAATTGTGCCAAACAGATTGGCTGGGTGGATGAGAACATTGCATATATACACTTCCATCCATTTATACCATGGCACTCTATTTAACCCCACAAAATGTATGTAATTATTTTATACTGTTAGGTTAATCATGTTTCCATTATGGCTTACAGTTATATTTATCCTCTATTTTTTGTCTGGCTATTGATTGTAAAAACTGATAAACATCTTTTACTATTGTGATTATGTGACTGTGCTGTGCTCAGTTGCTCTGTCATTCCCACTCTTTTCAACCCCATGGACTGTAGCCCCCAGGCTCCTCTGTCCATGGGGATTCTCCAGACAAGAATACTAGAGTGGGTTGCCATGTCCTGTTCCAGGGGATCTTCCTAACCCAGGGATCAAACCCAGTTCTCCCACATTGCAGGTGGATTCTTTACCATCTGAGTCACCAGGGAAGCCTGATTATGTAATGTAATGGTATTATTTGCTTAATACCTTTGTATCATGATTGGTCAACAGAAAATAATAGAATTCTATAGCACAAAAACTAAAAAAAAAAAAATCACTACCAAAACTCAAAACCACCTAAATTTTCTTCTACAAAGAAAACAAGAAAAGTAGTTTTCTAGTTTAGTCTAATTTAATCTGGTTCCTATTGCCAAAAAATGAATTACTACTGATATCATGAATTTGTCATAAATAATTTGATTAGCTATTTTAGGTGGAAACACTAACTTTACATAATGTTCAAAAATACCTGAAGCCCATAAGAGTACTGTTTAAAAGACAGCAGTTTCTGTTATTTAATTGCACACATGCTTTTTACATTTTCCTGCTTTTAACTCACATGTGAAAACAAACACCACCATCAACAAAACTTGACTAAAAAGTCAGCTTGAAAATTGAGAAATTTTAAATTAGATTTTCCATAAGAAAATAAATGACCCTTGTAAATTATACCATTCTGCTAACAATATTTTTCACATTTTTACCCAATCAGAACACTTGACTTTAAAGGAAAATAAAAATACGTTAAATTTTTTCAGGGATTCACATACCCTAGGAGATCTATATATAAATATGTACACATATAGAGAGGTGTATATAAATATACACACATGTAGCTTTACCAAGTCTTAAATAACTGTCATTATTGTTGTCGTTGGACTGACAACGATTATTGCTTGCATTTTCACCTAGCATTTACTAATATTACTAATATCACTAATATTAGTAATTAATTAAAATTAGTAATATTACTAATATTAGTAATTAACTAGAAGCCTAATATTACTTCACATTCTCATACTTTTTATCTTACAGCTTAACAACCAAGATCATTAAGCTAATTCACAGCTGAACTGGTTTTTAGTTGAGTTACTACACCAGCAAGTGCCTGAAACTTTCATAAAAGTCCAGACTACTTAAAGCAAATGTTTTTTTTTTCTTTCCTCACAAGTACTGAAGTCATATTTTAAATATTTATCTGCACTTTATTTTCTATAAACTAAACAAAACTTTTTTTAACGTATGAGAGACTTTGTTAATTTTCAGGATTCTTTGATAAAGAAAGAATAAAACAGTCACGAAACTTTTGTGACTCAATTTTCTCTTACTTTGAATCTGACCAACAAGTTTCAATGGCAGCATTGAGGCATGAAATCTGAGAATAAAAGTCACAAACATTCGTCAGCTTTCACCTGAATCTCTTGGATACCGTTTCCTTATGCCATCTCCTGCAGTTAGGTTTGAGAGTTTTTTTCTGGAAGCAAGAATTGGTGTTTCTGTTTTTAACCTCAACAACTTTATTAAGATGATTCCCTGGGGCTGTGGACACTGAGGTTTGCAGACCAACCAACCAATACTGGAGCTAAGCTGCCAGGTGGCACCAAGCGAGCTTCCTTTGAATCCCACGCAAAGCTCTTCACAAAGAATGGAACTCCGAGTCCCCGGCGACCGCCAGGCAGCTCAAAGGCTGGCGGGAAATGCCCCTAGGCACAAAATGCCACGTGTGAGTTCCAGCTGCTTCTGCAAACCTCGCGTTATTACATGAAGTGAGGAAAGAAATCAAATCAACAGTTAAAAACAGAAAACCCAGGCTGCTGCCATGTAGTTTCACTTCCCCATATCCCTGATAAGAGAGAGGGCCATGAAGCCCTCAAAGGCCCGTGGGGGCTCGAGCGTTGTCTCCTTGGCGTCCTAAGGCCTGTACAGCACAGGGAGCTCCTTCTCCAGGGGTGCCGGAGCCACACCATCCTCCCCAGGACTTGAGAAAAAGGTCCAAGGCTCCGCTTGGCCTGAACCCCGGGGTTTCAGGAATGAGACAAGGAGCCCAGCCATCCCTGCTGCTCCTGCTGCTGCTGCTGCTGCTGCTAAGTCGCTTCAGTTGTGTCCGTGATCTGATCTGTGCGACCACATAGACGGCAGCCCACCAGGCTCCCCCGTCCCTGGGATTCTCCAGGCAAGAACACTGGAGTGGGTTGCCATTTCCTTCTCAAATCCAGGAAAGTGAAAAATGAAAGTGAAGTTGCTCAGTCGTGTCCAACTCTTAACGACAGCCATTCCTACAAAGCCCTTTTAGCTGGTCCCCTTTGGTTTACATGCTGCGCATTTCCAACACTCTGGCCTTAAGAAGGAGTGAGATGTTTTCGTCCCAGGTTTGCAAAGAATCGCTCCTGAAATTCCATCCATGGTGTCCTCCACCTCCTTCACTCTACTTCCGGGCTCTAGGTCTGGATGAATGAGAATTCTGGGCCGCTGAGGCTCGTGGCCAGCTGGACGGTTGGCATGGGAACAGCATCAGGTGTGCAGTGGGTGCAACCTAAGGCTTTGGGAATCAATCATCAAAACCCTATCCTCGAAGCCCCGCCCCCAGCCAGCTATCTGCCCAGTGGCCGTGTAATAAGTGAGGTTACTCGCAGACCTCAAAGTTGTAAGAAATTTAAGCTTTATAGTAAGTAAGTGTTAGTCGCTCAGTCATGCTTAACTCTTTGCGACCCCATAGACTGCAGCCCACCAGGCTCCTGTCTCCACGAGATTTTCCAGGCAAGGATACTGGAGTGAGTTGCCATTTTCTTCTCCAGGGGATCTTCCCAACCCAGGGATCAAACCCGGGTCTCCTGTACTGCAGGCAGATTTTTTACCCACTGGGCTACAAGGGAAGCCTAAAGCTTTATAGGGGAAAGGTCGAATCTAAGGGGCTATCAGTAAAATATAGTTTAGGATGAATTCCTGACCCACCATGTGGCTGTTAACACCTTTTCCCAAGACTTGAGAAAGATTTTAAGGCAGAGTCTCTTAGGCTATGGAAATAAAATGGAAAGGTTACTAAGCATCTTAATTGTGTGCCCCAAGGCAATGGCAACCCACTCCAGTACTCTTGCCTGGAAAATTCCATGGACAGAGGAGCCTGGTAGGCTGCAGTCCATGGGATCCCTAAGAGTCAGACACGACTGAGCGACTTCACTTTCACTCTTCACTTTCATGCATTGGAGAAGGAAATGGCAACCCACTCCAGTACTCTTGCCTGGAGAATCCCAGGAAGGGGGAAGCCTGGTGGGCTGCTGTCTATGGGGTCGCACAGAGTCGGACATGACTGAAGCAACTTAGCAGCAGAAGCAGAAGACCCTCTTATCCAGATGAAAGATCTTCTAAAGATACCAATATTAATTATGTGTCTTCTTGACTTTGAGGGTAGACAAAGTTTTTCTAAACCGCATAAGGATATTTTTGCATAGTACCCTAATTCCTAAGACAGAGAGAAATATGTCTGAGATTTAGGGCAGTGGCTTTTAACCAGGAGAATGAATCCCAATAAGATCCCTGGGAAACTCAAAACCATTCTAAGAGTCTTGTATTAATAGAAATGTTATCTGTCAACTTAAACTAAAAAGGCTGGAGGCAGTTCAAAATGAAAAATAAGTTTCTAGTACCTCAATCTTCTATAAACAGGAAGCTTGCTGGAAAGCTACTCAACTACAAAAACAAGACATTTTTTGTATAAGGAAAGGATAATTCACGATGAAGAATAAATAATCTGGCTCAGGGAACTTCACTTCTACCTTTTACCTGCATCAGGATTTGAAATGATGATCTCCTCCAGTAGCTCATGTCTGACCCTGATGCTATAATATATGGAGAGTTTAAGGGCCTTGAGGGGAGATGAGTGTCTGTTCCATGTGTGAGAAACAGAAATAATTTCAGCAGAGTGGTTGATTAAATAAGACCACAGTTGAATGCAACACTCCTATTGGAAGACAGAGTCTGTTTTATCTCTTTCTGAATCTCTTCTGAGCCTGTGAATTGCTTTGACCAGCGGAATGTGGTGGCAGAGACAGTATACCTCCCAAGTCTGGGTCATAAGAAGTCTTGGTGTCTTGGAACTTTTGTTCTTGGGTCATTCCCTTACAGAACTCAACTGCCAAATCATTAAGAACCCAAGCCACATGGATAAGCCAAGTGTGATTGCTCCTGCTGACAACCCAGCTGAACTTCCACATGAAGGGTAGCATCAGCTACCAGCTCTGGGAGCCAACAGTCTGCTGGAGCCTTCAGTTGTCTACAGACCCATCCACAGTTCAGTGCCTCAAACCAGAACCACCCACCAAGTCTAGTGGACACAGATCCAATAGATGTAATAATAAATTGATGTTTTCAGCCACAGAGTTATGAAGTGGTTTGCTAAGTGGCAGTAGGCAAGCAAAAAAAAAAAAAAGGCAAAGTTATAGTAATCCATCCAGAAAATCTATTCATACATGAGAATAATCTTAAAATAGAAAGCAAGCTGTGGAAATCCAGAGACTATGACTGAGTTTCTCCATTTATACATTATTCTCTTCAATAACTGTCAAGGTTGTAGGTAAAGATTAAAGTTCAAATTTTAAGTTTATTAACATCCTGTTTTCAGTGCATATGGCATTTTCTCACATATTGACTTGGCTTATTTATGTATTTCTATAGGGATTTTCTATTTTCTTTTGAGAAGAGAGGGAGGAAATGCTATGCACTATGAACCCTTTTGATGTCTCAAGAGGAGATGAAGCTCTCCTCAGGCCAGAATCAATCAATCCTGTATCATTTATATCTTCATTTCAGAACCCCTCGGCTGCTCAATAGAATTATTATCTTAACCAGCAAAGTTCTTAGTAAGAATCAAAGCTATGTATTTTCTAAGCTGCAATTTTTATAAGTGCATCTTTTTAAGTAATAGTAGATATGTCTTTGGATTAGACACATCTGAATGTAGACAATTTGTTAAAAGTTTTGACAGATTAATAAATATAAGTCTCCCAAACATGAAAAGAGGTTAAAAAAAAAAAAGAGAGAGAGAGAGAGAGAAAAGGAATAAGCAAGCTACGGACACAGAATGGGTTAAAAACAGATCATTTTAACCTGTGAGAAACAGACAAATTACCTTTATTTTTTGAGAAAAACAAAATTTTTATATCTTTTTTCTCATTTAAGCAAATACACATATGCATTGGTACCCTCAGTGTTATAGTTTCAGCCGTGGGCCAAATAACTATGGACAGATTGTTGTGTCTTTGTAAAACTGACCGGCTAGTTTCATCAGTTCCAGAACAGAAGGTCAGAATGACACAGACAACCTCAAAAGCATAGTTATCCTGGTATTTCCTGATCTATTGGCTGCTTATTATTCTAGTGAACATAAATTTGCTTTTCCTCTTTTTTCTTGTTCTGACTTATTTGAGCTCACAGTGGCACACAAGAAAATGAATAACACAGGATTTTATTGACAATTGGGAGCCAAAAAGGCAACACTGTAAGTAGGGACAAAAACTTGACTTTCAGCATCACTAAACCATCATTTTGGGAAAATGATGAAAGAGAAGCAGGTGTCTCAGAGGCCAATGTCAGAGGCCAGTAGAAATCAAAATTGTCAGAACAAACAAAAAAATCAAGAAACAAAAAACTCTAACATTAAAAAGGTAAAGTTGGTTGGCCCATGTAGTCAAAACCACTGAAACCAAAAGTAGGAATAAAAATGGCACTCAAATAAAAGCCAAACCAGATTTGGAACCAGAAACAGTTTTGGGAAAGAATTTATGCTAATCCAGAAAAAGAGTTAGTGAGACACACAACACCTGATTCAGAAAATGGAACTGAATTAGGAATAGAGTGGAAGTTGTCTAGTAGAATGATGAAATCCACCTTGGAAGTAAAGAATCCTTTGCATCTGGGTTCAAGAGGTCCAGAAATGTTGTTCTCAGCAGCAGCACAGTATCATCAGGGCTGATGACTAGATCCACTGGGGCAGCTCAGTGAAAGCACTATTTGTGAAATAAATGAATAAGGAGAAAAAAAGTTTTCAAATGTTTTTGCAAGAAGTACAGATTTTAGAAGAATATTTTTAATCACGAGTTTTTAAAAAAATGTACTAAATAGTCTGTTCACAGTGGATAAGTAGTCATTTTGTAAAATTATATCAGACAATGACTGCCACAGTTTTGTAAAAATCAGTAATAAACTTGTTTCGTTTAGTGAACATACAGAAAATGACTCAACATTCCATCTGTTTGGTTGTCATGATTTAGATATCTCAGGTAAACTGAAAATATCTTTTCTTTTAATTCTCTGATCATAATATGTAATAAATAGACCAAATTATATCAAGGTATAGCATCAGAGTCTTCTCCAATGAGTCAACCCTTCGCATGAGGTGGCCAAAATACTGGAGTTTCAGCTTGAGCATCATTCCTTCCAAAGAAATCCCAGGGCTGATCTTTAGAATGGACCGGTTGGATCTCTTTGCAGTCCAAGGGACTCAAGAGTCTTCTCCAACACCACAGTTCAAAAGCATCAATTCTTCGGCGCTCAGCCTTCTTCACAGTCCAGCTCTCACATCCATACATGACCACAGGAAAGACCATAGCCTTGACTAGGCGAACCTTTGTTGGCAAAGTGATGTCTCTGCTTTTGAATATGCTATCTAGGTTGGTCATAACTTTCCTTCCAAGGAGTAAGCATCTTTTAATTTCATGGCTGCAGTCACCATCTGCGGTGATTTTGGAGCCCAGAAAAATAAAGTCTGACACTGTTTCCACTGTTTCCCCATCTATTTCCCATGTAGTGATGGGACCAGATGCCATGATCTTCGTTTTCTGAATGTTGAGCTTGAAGCCAACCTTTTCACTCTCCACTTTCACTTTCATCAAGAGGCTTTTTAGTTCCTCTTCACTTTCTGCCACCTCATGTGAAGAGTTGACTCATTGGAGAAGACTCTGATGCTGGGAGGAATTGAGGGCAGGAGGAGAAGGGGACGACAGAGGATGAGATGGCTGGATGGCATCACTGACTCGATGAATGTGAGTCTGAGTGACCTCCGAGAGCTGGTGATGGATAGGGAGGCCTGGCGTGCTGCAGTTCATGGGATCGCAAAGAGTTGGACACGACTGAGCGACTGATCTGATCTGATCTGATGTGTTAGTTTGCTTACTCGACATGTTTGAGCCTTGTTTCTAAATCATGTCACTCTGTCAGAGTTGCTAGATTTCCAGCTTTAATATAAGATTATCCTGGGCCAGCAAGTGCAAGCCAGTCTTTATTTTTGTGTTGAGGCCGGTATACCGATTCATACCTTGCTGTTTCTGCTGGGATCACTGATGTTTATTTTTCCCCTTTTATTGCAATTAGCCTTATCCAGGGCCACTTATAACTTTCTACCATGAGGCCTTGAGTGTTTGGCATTTTACGATTTCTTCCACAGTAAATCCCTTGGTTTCTTAGGTAAAGTGTTCTGTTCTTATCCCCTGGGGTATGACAACAGAAAGTTTTCCCTGAACGTCAGAACAGGTCTTAATACAACACTTCTGCAAGACAAGAGTGTTTTATTTGCTTTGCATTTGCATGATGACATTCATTAAACTGTTCTCTTCTCTGTTAAGAAGATCTCTTTAGGTATAACTTTCTTCCGTGGCATTTGGAGAATTTAACAAGTGGTGACAAATTAAGTTACAGAGTTAGGCAGAAAGAATATCATAAAAATTATGTTCTGCTGCCACCAACAACAATAACAAGTGTAAGAACTGTCAATGAAGTAATTATAATAAATCTGTATTAATGGTTACTAAGTTAGCTACTTACAGTGTGCCAAAATTTTACCTGCATAATCACATTTTTCCTTACCATGACACCATTAAATAGAAATTATTTTTATGATTTTAAATTATCACATATTGCTAATATAAAAGCCTCCAATATTCAATTCAACAAGTGATCAAATTGCTGAAGATCCAATTACCTAATGATCAATTTCAAAGTCTCAATTTTCCAAATTTGTCAAATGGAAACATTTATCAATTGACTGAAATGGTTTCAATAGAATTAACAGGAGATTGAACAGCATTACCAAGAATATGAAAAGATTGTAATTGATGTATTTTGAATACTGAAATATTAAATTTAAGGATATTATTTATAATAAATATCACATTTCATCAATTGAAAATAATCATTATTTCTTAAAGGAATTCTTAATAGTGACTTTAAATCCTCTATATCATTTACTCTTGCCAAACATTTTTCTTTGTCATTTTTATGAATTTATCTTTGAATTCTTCATTTTTTTCCTTGTAATTAAATTACAAAGTTTAACTATGAAACATAAAGATCACTACATTCATATTATTATTCTTTTTCTATATTCAGCAGTTTTCTATATTCAGCAGTTTCTGTTTTACCTGAAAACTGCTTCTAGTTGTCAGATCCAAACTGCTCTTAGAGGCATGAAATTGTAATATCCGATTTAGCCTAGATACTTTAAAATTCAAATTTAATTGTAATGTATGCTTTATTTCTGATAAAAATTAAGATTGATAGTAAATGCGTCAAATTTGAAAATTATAAAATGGCCTTCAATCATTTGAAATTAATAAGAAGTAGATAAACAAAAATCTGATGGACAGAGGAGCCAGGCAGGCTACAGTCCATGAGGTCACAAAAGAGCTAGACACAACCTAGCAATTAAACAACAAGGTAAACAATCCTATTATACTTCTTCTATTGTGTATTTATAAATTATGTTTTTGCAAATTGACTTTTCCTAAATTTATCTGACTCTTCAAAAAATTGTATTTTCAAAAATTGACTCTTAGCAAATTCCTTTCATGAATTATTTTGCTTTCTGTGTTATACCCACCCTATAGAAGTGAAAGCTGAATTGTGAAGGGTTTCAATGGCTTGCCCAAGATAATTCAGATAGTAAGAGGGAAACCTGGTTTTCAAGTTCATAGGATCTGTATCATTTTTCCATGCTGTTTTTAAGAGTATGAAAATTTCGATTTTTTAAAATTAATTCATTTCAGTTTGCATTGTTTAAAATTCTACTTTAAATGGCATCATGAATTTAAAGAGTGTGTGAATTCCTAGTGAGAAATTATTCTAAACCACCTTAAGGGTCTTCACTAGGTAGGCAATCAGGATGCTGCTGCTGCTAAATCGCTTCATTCGTGTCCGACTCTGTGTGACCCCATAGACGGCAGCCCACCAGACTCCCCAATCCCTGGGATTCTCCAGACAAGAACACTGGAGTGGGTTGCCATTATATGTACTGTCAAATTGGGGAAATTTCTTAATGATCTAGCACCAATCAACTAGGGATAGCTTAGACAATTAATGATACTAACTTTTATCCTAAAAGAGAAAAAAAGTCATTGAAATATATATATATAAACATAACAGCATAAACACATATATACTTTAGAAATACTGACCTGGCAGCACTGCAGAAAAGAGAGATGAGGCTGGAGTCAGGAAGGTCAGATAGGAAACGTTGACATACTTCACAGTTAATGACAAGAGGCAACATGAAAATATTAGAAACAGTGATAGATAAGCACACAGAAAGTAGAAATAGAATAAACAGTATTTAATAATTTTATGGAGTTAAATTGTAGGAAGAGTGGGGGAAGGTTATGCTCTGAGTATTGAGGTAAATTGCCTTAGTTTTCATCAGAATAGTAAATTGAAATGAAATGACATTTTTGGTAGAAGAGATAATGAGATTGACTTCATATCTGTTAAGTTTAAATGATTGTGACTCTTCAATGGGAAAATACACTAGGTAATATTAATACCAGCAGAGGTGTGTGTGTGTGTGTGTGTGTGTGCACGCGCACACACATGTGTGTGAGCTCAGACAGAGGCTGGTACAGTCTCTATAAATAAATGTTCTTGAATTATCAGCATATATGTGGTCACTGAAGCCATGGATATGGATAAGAGTGAAAAATAAGAATGTCAGAAAGAGGGTAAGATCAAAAGAGAACTTCAGGAATCTCAAATCTTTAAAGCATAAAAGGAATAAAAACATCCCAGAATACTGAAAATGAGCAATTAGATGAACAGAAAGAAATCTACAGTAAAAGAGTAACTTAAGTGCCAAGCAATATGAAGGAGTTATTTCTTAGAATTTAATTAACAAAATAAGCACATGCCCAATATGTACTGAAAAAACATTCAGTGTGTTCCCTAGTTAACCACTGGTAATATTGCTGAGAGTAATCACCATGGTAGGGTGGAAGTAGCTGTGAACTTCCAATGAAATCTTAATTTTTTGTTGTTGTTTTTATTTTTTTTATTAAAGGATAATTGCTTTAGAGAATTTTGTTGTCTTCTGTCAAACCTAAACATGAATCAGACATAGGTATACATATATCCCCTCCCTTTTGAAACTCCCTACCATCTCCCTCCCCACTCCACCCCTCTGGGTTGATACAGAGCCCCTGTTTGAGCCACACAGCAAATTCCCATTGGCTGTCTATTTTACAGATGGTAATGTAAGTTTCCATATTACTCTTTCCATACATCTCACCCTCTCCTCCCTTCTCTCCATGTCCATAAGTCTATATTCTATGTCTGTTTCTTCACTGCTGCCCTATAAATTAATTCTTCAGTACCATTTTTCTAGATTCCACATGTGTGTTAGAATACAATATTTACCTTTCTATTTCTGACTCAATCCACTCTGTGTAATAGGTTTTAGGTTCATCCACCTCATTAGCACTGATTCAAATGCATTCATTTTATGGCTGAGTAATATTCCAATGTGTATAGGTACCACAACTTCAAATTTAGCCTTGGAATACGGAATGAAGCAGGGCAAAGACTAACAGAGTTTTGCCAAGAAAATGCACTGGTCATAGCAAATACCCTCTTCCAACAACACAAGAGAAGACTCTATACATGGACATCACCAGATGGTCAACACCGAAATCAGATCGATTATATTCTTTGCAGCCAAAGATGGAGAAGCTCTATACAATCAGCAAAAACAAGACCAGGAGCTGACTATGGCTCGGACCATGAACTCCTTATTGCCAAATTCAGACTGAAATTGAAGAAAGTAGGGAAAATCACTAGA
This sequence comes from Tragelaphus eurycerus, assembly GCA_935064755.1. Lineage (NCBI taxonomy): Eukaryota > Metazoa > Chordata > Mammalia > Artiodactyla > Bovidae > Tragelaphus > Tragelaphus eurycerus. Next base: position 764,858 of record CAKXYN010000039.1, read on the forward strand.
CCATTCAGGTATGACCTAAATCAAATCCCTTATGATTATCCAGTGGAAGTGAGAAATAGATTTAAGGGCCTAGATCTGATAGATAGAGTACCTGATGAACTATGGAATGAGGTTCGTGACATTGTACAGGAGACAGGGATCAAGACCATCCCCATGGAAAAGAAATGCAAAAAAGCAAAATGGCTGAATGGGAAGGCCTTGCAAATAGCTGTGAAAAGAAGAGAAGTGAAAAGCAAAGGAGAAAAGGAAAGATATAAACATCTGAATGCAGAGTTCCAAAGAATAGCAAGAAGAGATAAGAAAGCCTTCTTCAGCGATCAATGCAAAGAAATAGAGGAAAACAACAGAATGGGAAAGACTAGGGATCTATTCAAGAAAATCAAAGATACCAAAGGAACATTTCATGCAAAAATGGGCTCGATAAAGGACAGAAATGGTATGGACCTAACAGAAGCAGAAGATATTAAGAAGAGGTGGCAAGAATACACACAAGAACTGTACAAAAAAGAGCTTCATGACCCAGATAATCATGATGGTGTGATCACTGACCTAGAGCCAGACATCCTGGAATGTGAAATCAAGTGGGCCCTAGAAAGCATCACTACGAACAAAGCTAGTGGAGGTGATGGAATTCCAGTGGAGCTATTCCAAATCCTGAAAGATGATGCTGTGAAAGTGCTGTACTCAATATGCCAGCAAATCTGGAAAACTCAGCAGTGGCCACAAGATTGGAAAAGGTCAGTTTTCATCCCAATCCCAAAGAAAGGCAATGCCAAAGAGTGCTCAAACTACCGCACAATTGCACTCATCTCACATGCTAGTAAAGTAATGCTCAAAATTCTCCAAGCCAGGCTTCAGCAATATGTGAACTGTGAACTTCCTGATGTTCAGGCTGGTTTTAGAAAAGGCAGAGGAACCAGAGATCAAATTGCCAACATCTGCTGGATCATCGAAACAGCAAGAGAGTTCCAGAAAAACATCTATTTCTGCTTTATTGACTATGCCAAAGCCTTTAACTGTGTAGATCACAATAAACTGTGGAAAATTCTGAAAGAGATGGGAATACCAGACCACCTGATCTGCCTCTTGAGAAATCTGTATGCAGGTCAGGAAGCAACAGTTAGAACTGGTCATGGAACAACAGACTGGTTCCAAATAGGAAAAGGAGTACGTCAAGGCTGTATATTGTCACCATGTTTATTTAACTTATATGCAGAGTACATCATGAGAAATGCTGGACTGGAAGAAACACAAGTTGGAATCAAGATTGCCGGGAGAAATATCAATAACCTCAGATATGCAGATGATACCACCCTTATGGCAGAAAGTGAAGAGGAACTAAAAAGCCTCTTGATGAAAGTGAAAGTGGAGAGTGAAAAGGTTGGCCTAAGGCTCAACATTCAGAAAATGAAGATCATGGCATCTGGTCCCATCACTACATGGTAAATAGATGGGGAAACAGTGGAAACAGTATCAGACTTTATTTTTCTGGGCTCCAAAATCACCGCAGATGGTGACTGCAGCCATGAAATTAAAAGATGCTTACTCCTTGGAAGGAAAGTTATGACCAACCTAGATAGCATATTCAAAAGCGGAGACATCACTTTGCCAACAAAGGTTGGCCTAGTCAAGGCTATGGTCTTTCCTGTGGTCATGTATGGATGTGAGAGCTGGACTGTGAAGAAGGCTGAGCGCTGAAGGATTGATGCTTTTGAACTGTGGTGTTGGAGAAGACTCTTGAGAGTCCCTTGGACTGCAAGAAGATCCAACCAGTCCATTCTGAAGGAGATCAGCCCTGGGATTTCTTTGGAAGGAATGATGCTAAAGCTGAAACTCCAGTATTTTGGCCACCTCATGCGAAGGGTTGACTCATTGGAGAAGACTCTGATGCTGGGAGGGATTGGGGGCAGGAGGAGAAGGGGATGACAGAGGATGAGATGGCTGGATGACATCAATGACTTGATGGATGTGAGTCTGAGTGACCTCCGGGAGTTGGTGATGGACAGGGAGGCCTGGCGTGCTGCAGTTCATGGGGTCGCAAAGAGTCGGACACAACTGAGCGACTGATCTGATCTGACCACAACTTCTTTATCCATTAATCTGTCAGTGGATATCTAGGTTGCTTCCATGTTCTAGCTATTGTAAAAAGTGCTGCAATGAACAATGGGATACATGTGTCTTTTTCAATTTTGGTTTCCTTAGGGTATATGCCTAGGAGTGGGATTGCTGGGTCATATGGTGGTTTTATTCCTAGTTTTTTAAGGAATCTCCATACCATTTTCCATAGTGGCTGTATCAATTTTCATTCCCACCAACAGTGCAAGAGTGTTCCCGTTTCTCCACACTCTCTCCAGCATTTAATATTTGTAGACTTTTTGATGATGGCCATTCTGACTGGTGTGAGGTGATATATCATTGTGGTTTTGATTTGCATTTCCCTAACAATGAGCAAGTTGAGCATCTTTTCATGTGTTTGTTAGCCATCTGTAGGTCTTCTTTGGAGAAATGTCTGTTTAGGTCTTTTTCCCACTCTTTCATCGGGTTGTTTGTTTTTCTGGCATGAGTTGTATGAGTTGCTTGTATATTTTGGAAATTAATCCTTTGTCAGTTGTTTCATTTGTTATCATTTTCTACCATTCTGAGAGTTGTCTTTTCACTCTACTCACAGTTTCCTTTGCTGTGTAAAAGCTTTTAAGTTTAATTAGGTCCCACTTGCTTACTTTTGTTTATATTTCCATTACTCTAGGAGGTGGGTCATAGAGGATCTTGCTTTGATTTATCCCATCCAGTGTTCTGCCTATGTTTTCCTCTAAGAGTTTTATAGTTTCCGGTCTTACATTTAAGTCTTTAAATCTATTTTTAGTTTATATTTGTGTATGGTGTTAGGAAGTGTTCTAATTTCATTCTTTTACATGTAGCTGTCCAGTTTTCCCAGCACCATTTATTGAAGAGGCTGTCTTTGCTCCATGGTATAGTCTTGCCTCCTTTGCCAAAAATAAGGTACCCATAGGTGCATGGGTTTATTTCTGGGCTTTCTATCTGTTCCATTGGTCTGTGTTTCTGTTTTTGTGCCACTATCATACTGTCTTGATGACTGTAGCTTGGTAGGATAATCTCAAGTCAGGAAGGTTGATTCCTTCAGCTCCATTCTTCTTTATCAAGACTGCTTTGGCTATTTGGTGTCTTTTGTGTTTCCATATGAATTGTGAAATTTTTTGTTCTAGTTCTGTGAAAAATGCCATTGGTAATTTGATAGGGGTCACATTGAATCTGTAGATTGCATTTGGTAGTATACTCATTTTCACAGTATTGATTCTTCATACCCATGAACATGGAATATCTATCTGTTTATGTCATCTTTGATTTCTTTCATCAGTGTCTTAAAATTTTCTGTGTACAGTTCTTTTGTTCCCTTAGGTAAGTTTATTCCTAGATATATAATTCTTTTTGTTGCAATGGTGAATGGGATTGATTTCTTAATTTCCCTTTCTGATTTTTCATTGTTAGTATATAGAAATGCAAATGATTTTTGTGTATTGATTTTGTATTCTACAATCTTGCTAAGTTCACCAATAAGCTCTAGTAATTTTCTGATACTATCTTTAGGGTTTTCTATGTACACTGTCATGTCATCTGCAAACAGTGAGAGCTTTACTTCTTTTTTTCTGATCTGGATTCCTTTTATTTCTTTTTCTTTTCTGATTGTTGTAGCTAGAACTTCTAGAACTACGTTGAATAATAGTGGGGAAAGTGGATACCTTTGTCTTGTTCCTGATTTTAGGGTGAATGTTTTCAGTTATTCACCATTGAGAATAATGTTTGCTGTAGGTTTATCATATACAGCATTTACTATGTTGAGGTAGGTTCCTTCTAGGCCCATTTTTTGAAGAGTTTTAATCATAAGTTGGTGCTGAATTTTGTCAAAGGCTTTTTCTGCATCTATCGAGATGCTCCACAATCCCTAAATTCCAGCTCCCAGCCACTGCACCTTCCAGGGAAGCCACGTCCTTGTCTGGGTATGTATGGCTACAGCAAGGACTGTCTGATTTTCATTCCGTTTAGGCTGCCACAGATCAGCTATTTCACTGCCAGCCTTAAATGTTGCCCCCATGTGGTAATCGGGCCCTGGTTCAGTTCCTCTACTGACCCAGGGCAGGTCCAGTCCTTCTAACATTCCTGTTTTTCCCCCTAGATCCTTTGTCTTACTGAGTTTTGCATAGGTTTATATATTCTTTTTGCTGGTCAGGTACTCCTGTCCACTCTCAACTGGTGTTCTGCATGCCCTTCTGTGTCTGAAAGTGTAATCCTGATGTATCCATGGAGAGAGAAGTACTCCATATTCACGTATTCCTCTGCCATCTTGTCTCCCAATCTTAATATTTTTTTAATCCTCTGCCTATTAAAAAACAGATTTTCAATGCATTTCTTTGAAAGAAATTATGATTTTTTAAAATTACTTTTAAATAGGAAGATACAGAATGAACCAGATAAATACTGGATAATATAAAGTTACTGGGGAAGGCAATGGCACCCCACCCCAGTACTCTTGCCTGGAGAATCCCATGGAAGGAGGAGCCTGGTAGGCTCGTCCATGGGGTCGCTAAGAGTTGGACACGACTGAGCGACTTCACTTTCACTTTTCACTTTCATGCATTGGAGAAGGAAATGGCAACCCACTCCAGCATTCTTGCCTGGAGAATCCCAGGACAGAGGAGCCTAGTGTGCTGCCGTCTATGGGGTCGCACAGAGTCAGACATGACTGAAGCGACTTAGCAGCAGCAGCAGCATAAAGTTACTACACAGTCTTTCTTTATCCAAGACTTTGATGTTTCAATGTCATATATTTGAGAAATATAATAGTGAACCAAGAAAAATGCCAACTAAAAATCAGGAAATTTTAAATATGTAATAAGGAATTGTTGCACTTTAGTAAATATACATAATATTCATATTCATATAATATATATATATAATATTTATTTTCATATGTATTATATATTATCACTGAAGAATTGATGCTTTTGAACTGTGGTGTTGGAGAAGACTCTTGAGAGTCCCTTGGACTGCAAGGAAATCCAACCTGTCCATTCTGAAGGAGATCAGCCCTGGGATTTCTTTGGAAGGAATGATGCTAAAGCTGAAACTCCAGTACTTTGGCCACCTCATGCAAAGAGTTGATTCATTGGAAAAGACTCTGATGCTGGGAGGGATTGGGGGCAGGAGGAGAAGGGGACGACAGAGGATGAGATGGCTGGATGGCATCACTGACTCGATGGATGTGAGTCTGAGTGAACTCCAGTAGTTGGTGATGGACAGGGAGGTCTGGCATGCTGCGATTCATGGGGTCCCAAAGAGTCGGACACAACTGAGTGACTGATCTGATCTGATACATATATAATAGAAAAATCAAGAAAGTTCCAGAAAAACATCTACTTCTGCTTTATTGACTATGCCAAAGCCTTTGACTGTGTGGATCCACAAACTGTGGAAAATTCTTAAAGAGATGGGAATATCAGACCACCTTACCTACCTCCAGAGAAATCTGTATGCAGGTCAAGCAGCAACAGTTAGAACTGGACAGGGAACAACAAACTGGTTACAAATTGGGAAAGGAGTACGTCAAGGCTGTATATTGTACCCTGCTTATTTAACTTCTATGCAGAGTACATCATGGGAAATGCTGGGCTGGATGAAGCACAAGCTAGAATCAAGATTGCTGGGAGAAATATCAATGACCTCAGGTACGCAGATGACACCACCCTTATGGCAGAAAGAGAAGAAGAACTAAACAACCTCTTGATGAAAGAGAAAGAGAGAGTGAAAAAGTTGATTTAAACCTCAACATTCAGAAAACTAAGATCATGGCATCTTGTCCCATCACTTCATGGCAAATAAACTGGGAAACTGTGGAAACAGTGACAGACTTTATTTCGGGGGGGCGGAGGGGCGGGGATCCAAAATCACTGCAGATGGTGACTGCAGCCATGAAATTAAAAGACGCTTGTTCCTTGGAAGAAAAGCTATGACCAACCTAGACAGCATATTAGAAAGCAGAGACATTACTTTTCCAACAAAGGTCCATCTAGTCAAGGCTATGTTTTTTCCAGTAGTGATGCATGGGTGTGAGAGTTGGATTATAAAGCTGAGCTCTGAAGAATTAATGCTTTTGAACTGTGGTGTTGGAGAAGACTCTTGTGAGTCCCTTAGACTGCAGGGAGATCCAACCAGTCCAACCTAAAGGAAATCAGTCCTGATATTCATTGGAAGGACTGATGTTGAAGCTGAAACTCCTATACTTTGGCCACCTGATGCAAAGAACTGACTCATTGGAAAAGACCCTGATGCTAGGAAAGACTGAAGGCAGAAGGAGAAGGAAGGGGACGACAAAGGATGAGATGGTTGGATGGCATCACCGACATGATGGACATGAGTTTGAGCAAGCTCCAGGAGTTGGTGATGAACAGGGAAGCCTGGCATGATGTAGTCCATGAGCTTGCAGAGTCAGACACGTTGAGTGACTGCACTGAACTGAACTGAGTAAATATATCTTGTGGAGATTAGAATAGATTTATTTACAGTCATTTGATTCTTTATAATAAGTTATAACTCTTGTCATTAAACATGATTATTAATTATGAGTTATCACTTACGGAAGATAAAAATTCATGTGCATATTTTCAAACTAAGGAATCTACCTTTAAAAAAAACTTTGGAAATACATACTGAAAAATGAACCACAGTTGTCATCATGTAATATTTTAAACCTTTGTAGCAGAACAGAAGGTATTTAAAATAACTACAGAGAAAATTTTCAATTTCACAATAACAGAAGTTTCTTGAGTTAAAAGTTGAAAGCTTCAGACAAAACAACTCTCCTTCCATTTAGACAATAAATTACCTTATTTTGTAATGGGCACTGTACCACTGGTTAACAAGATAAAAAGATTCTGCACCTCTCTTTGTAAAACTCACTATAAAGTTTTTAAAAAGGTAGAAAGTCATACAAATAAATAACCACAGTTGAGTGTGACCAGGTGTTATATTAATATGCAGGATGAATTGGATATTTACTTCACATTTGATTATCAAAATAAGTCTATGGTAGACAAATGTTTTCTCTATTTTGTTAGTGAGAAAACTGAAGGTCAGGAAGTGTTCCTTTTACAGTGATAAAAAGCCATCATTATCTGTTTCTCATGTAAGACTCTCTGTCAAAACCAGTACTCCCAACCACTAACTAGCGAAGAAAAGAGTATTCATGGTAGGTTGGTTTATAACTTACATGCCCAAATGAGGCCTACATGAATAAATAAATGCCATGAACCCACACATATTCACCAAAAAAAGAGTTGTAAACATGCTAATAGTGTAGATAACAGAAAGTTCCTATACATACAGATGTTTGAGCAGGACCACAAGTTAGTCTAAAGTATAGGCTTATGGGGTGGAGCAGTCTGAATAAAGAAGTTAGTCATGTAAAGAATTTTCTATGTTCAGTTCATTTAAGCTGCTCAGTCATGTCTGACTCTTTGTGACCCCATGGACTGCAGCACGCCAGGCTTCCTTGTCCATCACCAGCTCCCAGAGCTTACTCAGACTCATGTCCATTGAGCCAGTGATGCCATCCAACCATCTCATCCTCTGTCACTCCCTTCTCCTGACTTCAATCTTTCCTAGCATCAGGGTCTTTTCCAATGAGTCAATTCTTTGCATCAGGTGGCCAAAGTATTGGAGCTTCAGCTTCAGTATCAGTCCTTCCAATGAATATTCATGACTGGTTTCCTTTAGGATGGACTGGTTGGATCTCCTTGCTGTCCAAGGGACTTTCAAGAGTCTTCTCCAACACCACAGTTCAAGAGCATCAATTCTTTGGTGCTCAGTTTTCTTTATAGTCCAGCTCTCACATCCATACATGACTACTGGAAAAACCAAAGCTTTGACTAGACAGCCCTTTGTTGGAAAATTAGTGTCTCTGCTTTTAATATGCTGTCTAGGTTGGTCATAACTTTTCTTCCAAGGAGCAAGCATCTTTTAATTTCATGGCTGTAGTCACCATCTGTTTTGTAATTAACAGTAAAAACACTGTGAGAGCAGAGTAGTATTTCCACATGAAAAAAGGGAAAATGTTAGTTACTCAGTTGTGTCCGACTCTTTGTGACCCCGTGGACTGTAGCCACCAAGCTCCTCTGCCATAAAATTCTCCAGGCAAGAATACTGGAGTGGGCAGCCATTCCCTTTGGCAGGGGATCTTCCCAACCTAGGATTTGAACTGGGGTCTCCTGCATTGTAGGCAGATTCTTTACCATCTGAGCCATCAGGGATTTCCACATATATTAGACAAATTGTCAACTTGTATGCTATTCAAAAAACAAAATGTGCCTAATGCAGAACAGAAGGGATATCCTAGAGGGCTGTGTATAACTACTTTACACTATTAAAAGGAATGAATGCTTCATTTGTGACTAAATGTTTGCTGATATCCTTTTACTCATTAGCAGTTTTGCTATTGGCAAGATCTATTTTCCTGTTGGTCTCACTTGATTAATCAGGTAGTCTAAGGAGCACAGAGAACAGAGCATCAGCTTTGCCTGAAGCAGAGTTACAATAAGTTCACAGAAGAGATGACTGCTGAGGTAGTTTGGTGGAACCCAAGTGCAGTTTGCCAATTAAGGCTGTAGGTGTGAAGTGAAGATGGCTTAGGGAAATCATGGCAAGCAATTCTTTATTATTTGCAATAAAATTATTTAATATAATTTTTAATAACAACATGTTTATAAGTCTTTTTGCTTCAAAAAAAAAGAGGTTTGAAATAGATAAAGGTGTGCTGTTTCCTCTGATTGAGATATTTATTCATGAAAACATTCTGTACAAATGATCAAAGGCTAAATATAAAAAAAAAATCAAATTAATGGGTGATCTCAAGAGCAATTATCATACCACCATTGCAATTACTATGTTTTTATAACTAATATTAATTACTGGGCATTATCTTAAGCACTTAACATTGATCACCTTACTTAATCATGGGAATACCTCTGTACATTTGTGCAGCATATATTTCATATCACAGATGAAATAAAAAGTCATTTAATACAATCTAATATCCACTAAAGGTAAAAACTCTATCAAACTAACAGCCTAAAATATTTTTGTCAAACAGATAAAGTCTAGCTACAAAACAAGCCTATAGCTAATATCTTAATAGTGAAACATGCAAACAATTTCTTTTAAAATTACAATTAGGAGAAGAATACTGCTTTCATTAATCTTATTCAGCTTTTGCAAGATGTTCTAGTCAGCTACATTAAGTAAACATATATTTTAAAAATCATAAATAAATAAAAGAAAACTGCAAATATAAGAAATAAAATTCTCATTATTTATAATTATTATGATTAGTGTCATAAAATCCTGTAAATAATCTAAAGAAAAATTACTAAAAATGGGCATTTAGCAATGTTGCAAGATTTCAGGTCAATTTACTAGGTAGTTGCCAGATATAAGATCAACTGCATTTCTGCATATCAACATACAGTCAGATATTATAATTTCAGAAAGAGATTATTCTAACAGAATCATAAAGTACCCAGGAACAAAAGCAAAAATATTATTTATAGTTAAGGCTTATATATAACTAATGAGAAATTTCACTGACAACACATTAGACAGAAAAATAAATAGAAAAATATGTCTACAAATTGTCTCAAAATCAAAAGATTCCTTCAATATGCCATTAAAAAATAATTTCCAGTAGATGAAAGCAAGGTTTCTTAATAGCAGTACCGTTGATATTTTGGTCAAATATCTGTCTGTATTGGGGAGCTGCTTTGTGCATTGTTTAATGTTTAGCAATATCCCTGGCCTCCATCCAATAGATGGCAGTAGAACTCCTCACTTTATTATTATAATCAAATTGATGCAGACACGTGCAAATGTCTCCTGGGGGGCAAAATGACCCCCAGTTGAGAACCACTGGGTTAAATATATAAATATGAATTACAATTTTTAAAATATAAATATAGAAGATTTCTTTGAAATCTTGAGATAAGAAAAGATTTCTTCAAAAGAAATAAAAATATATAACATAAGGAAAAATGATGATAAATTAAAAAATTAAATTTGTTAGCATACAATAAAGAAGCTTAAAGCTAGGTGAAGATTATATATTTGCAACATATCTGAAGGAAAATATTATCTTGAGTGCATGAAAGCATTAACAAAAAGAGTCAAATAAAGAATAAAACCAACAAGCTACTATGAAAATACAATTTAAAATCATGATTAGATCAAAATTTATGTACTTCATACCCTCACTCTAATTTTCAGAAATGGAAAAAACCTGCCAATGTTAATAATTGGTGTCAAAGTTCAACAATTGAAACACTCAACTTTGCTAATGGTAGTGTAAATTGCAGCAACTTTCATAGTATTTTGTAGTGATATTGAATACTTCAAAAATTCTATAAACCAAAATGACATTTCCAGCTCTATACTCTTGAGAAATACTTTCATCTCAGGATGGACATATCAGCAGTTTATAATATGTAAAATTTTAAATAACACAAATATGAAATGAATGAAACATCAAAAATTGAATTAAAAATCTTTAGCAAAATTAGGCAAAAAATAATAATCTATGTGAAACTGAAAATTAATGAATTAAAGCTATACTTAATCTGGACATACTTCACAAACAGAATAAAGAGAGTAAATCACAAAAGATTAGTATATATAGATCAATAGACTCTAGGTACAGTGATAAAATGGTTCTAGTCACATAAATTTCAAAATGTATAAAAAAATCACATGATTAAACAATATATTAAAAGTGCATACATAAATGTTAATACTGCAAAGGATAAATAAGTGTAAAATTTAGACTTGCAATTACCTTGCTGCTGCTAAGTTGCTTCAGTCGTGTCCAACTCTGTGCGACCCCAGAGATGGCAGCCCACCAGCCTCCCTCGTCCCTGGGATTCTCCAGGCAAGAATACTGGAGTGGGTTGCCATTTCCTTCTCCAATGCATGAAAGTGAAAAGTGAAAGTGAAGTCATTCAGTCGTGTCTGACTCTTAGCAACCCCATGGACTGCAGCCTACCAGGCTCCTCTGCCTATGGGATTTTCCAGGCAAGAGTACTGGAGTGGGTCACCATTACGGAAGAGAATTTTAAGATATTGTGATTGTCCTATTTTTTTAAGCCAGACTTTAGTAAATATGTGCTTGCTTTTTAATAATTTTTTAGACCATACACATAAATTGTAGACAACTTTTGTAATATGACTATTTCATCATAAAAATAACACTAAAAAAGTTGTTCAATCACTAAGTTGCCTCCAACTCTTTGAAACTCCATGAACTGCAGCATACCAGGCTTCCCTGTCCTTCACTACGTCCAGGATTTTGCTCAAACTCATATCGTTGATTTGGTGGTACCATCCAACCATTTCATCCTCTGTTGTCCCTCTTCTCCCCCTGCCCTCAATCTTTCCCAGCATCAGGGTCTTTTCCAGTGATTCAGCTCTTTGCATCAGGTGGCCAAAGTATTGGAGCTTTAGCTTCAGCACTGGTTTGATATCCTTGCAGCTCAAGGGACTCAAGGGTTTTCTCCATCACCACAGTTTGAAGGCATCAATTCTTTGGCGCTCAGCCTTCTTTATGACGTTCATATATCTGTCACACTCATAAGTTTTCACAAACCAAGCAAAGATAAATATTGAATTTATTACAGTTCTCCTTGTGTGTTAATTTGATGCATATATTTAATATAAAATACTGTTAACAGCATTAAATTACTGCTGCTGCTGCTAAGTCGCTTCAGTCGTGTCCGACTCTGTGCGACCCCATAGATGGCAGCCCACCAGGGTCCCCCGTTCCTGGGATTCTCCAGGCAAGAACACTGGAGTAGGTTGCCACTTCCTTCTCCAATGCATGAAAGTGAAAAGTGAAAGTAAATTCGCTCAGTCGTGTTTGACTCCTAGCGACCCCATGGACTGCATGCAGCCTACCAGGCTCCTCCATCCATGGGATTTTCCAGGCAAAAGTATTGGAGTGGGGTGCCATTGCCTTCTCCACTAAATTACTGGTAATTCTCAAATGCCAGTCAAATTATATATCAATTTTTTAGTTAAGCATTTAAGCTAGCTCTTTGACAATCCCAACCTGTTGCTAATGACAGCCAAGAGATGCTATAACTGAGTGGCTATATCAACAACAAAGCAGACTTCAAGTGAAGAATATCATTAGGGGAAACAAGAGACATGTGATAAGGATAAAAGGAGAAATCCATCAAAGATATAAAAATTCCAAGTATTTGTACAACTAATCACAAAGCTTCATCTTACTAAAAACACAGTTTGGCAGAACTAAAAGGAGAAATATATAAATGTGTGATTGTAGTTGGTGATGTCAACATTGCTTTTTGATAAAAAGATGGAATTGCATAGATTTAGTAGATAAAAATTAATAAAAATATAGGAGAACTGAACAAAATTATGAACTAATTTGACCTAAATGATATTTGTAGAACATGCCAACAAAAAGAAAAATCCATATTTTTTTCCAAGTGTTAGTATAAAAGGAAATGCTCACCAAGAAAGACTATAGATGGGGCAATGAAACAAGTTTTGATAAGAATAAACTGACTAACATGCTAAGACATGATTGAAGTACTTGTACCAAGTACAATTCTTGTACTCCAGGAAAAGTCTTGTATTCTTCTGTTAAGCCAACAACATTGTAAAATATTTTTAAACCCCTGAAATAGAATAAGATTTGTGTTTGAGGAAAAAAAAAGAATTATATGAATCTTCATAAAATTATATGAAATATGTCACAACAAATAAATTTAACAACAGTAAATGAGAAATCAGAGAAATTACCAAATATTTAGAAAATAAATGAAACAAACTTCTAAATCATTTTTCAATCAAAAATGAAATTGCAAGGAGACATTAGAACATCTTTTCATCAAATGGCAATAAAAATATATAAATATTTGTGGGTTGCAGATAAAGCAGAGTGTAGAAGAAAACTTGGAGTAGTAAATGGATATATCAGAAAATAAGAAACATCTAAAAGTTATACCTTAAGCCATCATTTAAAGAAACTGTAGAAAAAGAACAACTGAATCCAAAGTGAGTATAGAAGGGAAATAAAAAGGTACAGCATAAATAAATGCTGCTGCTGCTGCTAAGTCGCTTCAGTCGTGTCCGACTCTGTGTGACCCCATAGACGGCAGCCCACCAGGCTCCCCCATCCCTGGGATTCTCCAGGCAAGAACACTGGAGAGTGGGTTGCCATTTCCTTCTCCAATGCATGAAAGTGAAAAGTGAAAGTGAAGTCGCTCAGTAACTGTCCGACTCTTCGTGACCCCATGGACTGCAGCCTACCAGGCTCCTCCATCCATGGGAGGCTCCTCCGTCCACGGGAGGCTCCTCCGTCCATGGGATTTTCCAGGCAAGAGTACTGGCGTGGGTTGCCATTGCCTTCTCTGATAAATAAATTAAGTAGAAAATAAAAATGTGTATGTAAAATTGGTCCATATGTATATATAATTTTTACCTCAATGAATTGATTTTACTGGAGAATCTGTGAACAGGCAAGGTATGTAATTCAAATTAATTCTGGTGATCCTAGCCATGGAGTGTTTGGCCCCAAGTAAAAAGCTGCATATACAGAAGTAATTTTTAATACTTTTCAGCATAATGGTCCTTGTTTTAGAGAAGAAAATGAACACTAGGATGACAACAGAATTGCTCTTAACGGCTCACATGTTATATGTGTTACCATCAGCAGACCTTGATCTAGCTCTCTACTTTTACCTCGATGTTTGAACACTTAAGAGATCTCCAGATAAAAATATCATACTGCTGCTGCTGCTAAGTCGCTTCAGTCGTGTCCGACTCTGTGCAACCCCATAGATGGCAGCCCACCAGGCTCCCCCGTCCCTGGGATTTTCCGGGCAAGAATACTGAGTGGAGCGCCATTGCCTTCTCCAATCATACTACACATAGACATATCTATATTTGATTACAAAGTAACATATAGGTTTAATTCTCTTGGTACAATTTCAAGTTAAAGTTTAATATAAATTAGGAAAAAAAATAAATAAAAATTTCAGAATCGTACAATGTACCAAACATCTTTTATACACATGTCCATGGGGTTGCAAAGAGTCGGACACAATTGAAGACTGAACTGAACTGAGGGCATATATATTTACCCTGAAGGGTTTCATGATCGTCTTCTGTTCAATACCTCATTTTGCAAGGCTGGTCACAATCTCCCATGACAAATGCAGAGTGTACTTTAAGACATGAATAATATAGACTTTAAAAATTCTAAGAAATGATGATTTAGAGAACTGGTTCATGGCTGCTTGATCCCTTGACACTCCTCCCCTCCCATTTTTTTTTTTTTTTTCACACTCTCCTTTCTTTCTGTGTCAGCTTAATATGGAAGCATCTCTCCCCATAACATTGATGTTTTCTATGTGTGTGGACTTAATTAAAAGATACATTTTATTTTTAAAAAAAACCTCAACATCTCTTATTTCTAATTTTGTTAAAAGAAAGACCATTCTCCAGCAGCAAAATATGCATACACTGAGCCAGCTGCTCTGTTTCAAAAATAGAAAATATGATGCACAATCTGTAACTTCTGGAAAAATGTTTCTGATTTTTTAAAATGACTGTTTTATTCTGAAATGACTTCTAAATGTTCTTGAGGGTGACACTCCTGTGAGAACAAGTAACCAAAAATGAAATCACATTTCATGTTGGGAGGAAATTAGTAATCATATATGTGAGCTGTTTTTCTCACAAGAGTGGTAATACTTCATTGCAATTTAAAGAGGGAAATGTGTGAAAAAGTACCATTGGCCAATTTACTATGAAACAAGAATAAATGGATAAATCATAGCAAAACACTCACAATTCACCATTACAAATCTGACTTAGCCTATGGGATTTCAATTTACCAAGAGCCTTAGAGTTTATAAGCAGATATTAGATAGAATAAGAGAGATGACTTTAGGGTTAATTTTAGGCAAGAATACTTATTCCAGCAAGAATATATATATAAACTGTATTATTCTTATAAGGACTTTTCTTCGTGCCACACTTCCTTGAGTGCATGCATGCTAAGTCACTTCAGTCGTGTCCAACTCTATCCGACCCTGTGGACCCTGTTCATGGGATTTTCCAGGCAAGAATACTGGATTTATTATAGCCTAATGCTCCGGGAAGCAAACTCACTCAGAAGGACAGTGTGGATAGTGGAGTGCAGTTTTTTACACCAGTAGATCGAAGGCAAAGTTTCCTCTTTAGCCAGGGACCCCAACCAATTTTTGTAACAACCGCTTATACCCAAAGTGTACATGTCCAAGTCCACATCCCCAAATTCCCTAAAGTCCACTCTGGACAATGTTAGTAAGAGACACAAACAGGTTACAGTCATAGATTTACATTCTAAAGCTAACTGGACATATAAGTAGTCTACATCAATAATTACTATGGAATTATTAAAATTATATAGTGGACATTGCATTCCTTCTGGCTCTGGTAGATCTAGGTACAGGGTCTGCCTGTTATGATTTTTATCTGTCTGGGATTGCTAATAGCAATTTATCTCTATGGCCTCCCCAGTGTGCAGTTCAAAGTTTGCTAAGAGTGTAAGATGGAGTTCCTTTTCTCTTGAAAATGAAGTCAGTCCAGTCAAGGCAAGCTGCTCCTTTCCTTCTTCAGAGTGGGTTGCCTCCTCCTCCTCCAGGGGATCTTTCCAACACAGGGATAGAACCCATGTCTCTTATGTCTTCTACATTGGCAGGTGGGTTCTTAACCACTAGCACCACTTGGGAAGCCCTTGATTGGGAGAGTCCTGTGCTGTTTTATTTAGCTGAGCAACAGTACAATTCATTGACCTTCTATTCATTTGGCTATCTTACTGCCTTTGTGTTACTCTTTTGATTTCACTGTTGTTCAGTCACTCAGTCATACCCAACTCTTTGAAACCCTATGGACTGCAGCACGCCAGGCTTCCCTGTCCATCACCAAATCCTGGAGTTTGCTCACACTCGTGTCTATTGCGTTGGTGATGCCATCTAGCCATCTCATCCTCTGTAACCCCCTTTTCCTCTTGTCTTCAATCTTTCCTAGCATCAGGTTTTTTCTAATGAGTTGGCTCTTCGCATCAGGTGGACGAAGTATTGGAGCTTCAACTTTAGTATCAATCCTTCCGATGAACATCCAGGACTGATTTCCTCTACGACTGACTGGGTTGATCTCCTTGCAGTCCAAGGGACTCTCAAGAGTCTTCTCCAGCACTACAGTTAGAAAACATCAATTCTGTGGTGCTCAGCCTTCTTTATGGTCCAACTTTCACAAGCACACATGACTACTGGAAAAACCATAGCTTTGACTAGATGGACCTTTGTCTTGGGGAAGAATGGATATATGTATATGTGTGGCTAAGTCCTTTTGGTGTCCACCTGAAAGCACCTCAACATTGTTAATCTGCTATACCCCACACAAAATTAAAAGTTAAAAAACTTTCAAAATATTCTGTAGCTACCATGTTTTATTATCTTTTCACCTCCCAACACAAGAACATGGGTCTTCACAATTTTTATTTACAACATGTTTGGCACATAAAAAGCACTGAAATTATTACCATCATCATTCTTGTGTGTATGCTGCTACTGCTGCTGCTAAGTCGCTTCAGTTGTGTCCGACTCTGTGCGACCCCATAGATGGCAGCCCACCACGCTTTCCCGTCCCTGGGATTCTCCAGGCAAGAACACTGGAGTGGGTTGCCATTTCCTTCTCCAATGCATGAAAGTGAAAAGTGAAAGTGAAGTCGCTCAGTAAGTGTTCGACTCTTCGTGACCCCATGGACTGCAGCCTACCAGGCTCCTCTGTCCATGGAATTTTCCAGGCAAGAGTACTGGAGTGGGTTGCCATTGCCTTCTCCACTTATGTGTATAGTATCCTAGAAAAAAAAAGGTAATTATGTATCATTTGTTAAATAATTCTAAAATAATTGATTACTTTTTGGTCTTTTCAGTTGAGATTATTGAAGTATATCAGTCAGATGTAAAAATGTATTTTATACTTTTAAACATGTAATTTTATACATTTTTTATAGTGAGATAATAAGACATTGTAGGGAAAACCATATTAACATTCATTTTTTTGGTATATTATATAGGAAAATCTTCAGATGTATTCTACCAGATATAATTACAGGGGGAAAAACCCCACTAAGAACAAAAATGGAGCCAAATGTGAATACCAGTGAAACCTGTGACTTCCCAGGTGGCGATGGTGGTAAAGAACCCATCTGCCAGTTCAGGAGATGTGAAAGACATGAGTTTGATCCCTAGGTCAGAAAAATCCCCTGGCGAAGGAAATGGCAACGCGGTCAGGTTTTCTTGCCTGGGAAATCCCATGGACAGAGCAGCCTGGCAGGCTACAGTCCACAGAGTGCAAAAAGTCGGACATGACTGAAGCAACTTAGCATGCATGCAATGAAACCCAGCAACTGAAGCATACTAGCAAAGTGAAAGGACCAGCCATGTTTTATTTACTTTTCCATTTATCTTTTCTTCTTTTTTGAGTACACTCAGTGTCTGTCTATCAAGTTCCAAGATATTTCATATCTAAAGTAGTAGGATAGTAGGCAATTACATGTTGGAACTTTACCCAAATTCTTGGTTAACATTTATATTCATTTAAATTCATTTTCAATCAGGATACAATAAAAGAATATGGCTTTATTTATATAATACTCTTAATTTATACAGTACTCTCTAAGTGATATTCATTTATTGGTTTACCACAGAAACTCGCCCTATATATTTTCCAGTGAACATCAACTAGGTAACCCATGGGACACTGAACTCAGATCTTGTGGTCTACTTGCCCATAAATATTTGTTTTCTACTTTCACTAGTTCCATTTCTTTATATTAAGTTGTTATCAACACTACATGACTTCACTAAATATGATGTAAATTGCTTAAATACAAATAGAAAAAGGCTAGTAGTTTGGAGACGGAGATGCAAAGGCAACCCACTCCAGTACTCTTGTCTGGAATATCGCATGGGTGGAGGAGCCTGATAGGCTGCAGACCATGGGATAGTGAAGAGTCGGACATGACTGAGCTACTTCACTTTCATTTTCATGCACTGGAGAAGGAAATGGCAACCCACTCCAGTGTTCTTGCCTGGAGAATCCCAGGGACAGCGGAGCCTGGTGGGCTGCCATCTATGGGGTCACACAGAGTCGGACACAACTGAAGCGACTTAGCAGCAGCAGTAATTTGGAGAAAACTGAATTGAGTGTTTCAGACTCCATAATGCCCTATCCTGTCTTCACTGAAACATGTAATTTTAAATTCAGTCAAGTTAAGACAAATGTAAAGAGAATCATTGTAATACTTTAGATTAGAGAGCAATTATACCCAATAACTATTTTGCAAGAGCTTCCCTTGTTTAGCTTTACCTTGCAGGTAAAGAATTTGCCTGCAAGGCAGGAGACCCAGATTTAATCCCTGGGTTGGGAAGATCCCCTGGAGAAGGAGTATTCTTGCCTGGAGAATCCCATGGACAGAAGAACCAAGCAGGCTACAGCCCATTGGGTTGCAAGAGCCAGTCATGACTTAGCAACTAAACCACTACCACATCTCCCCTTAAGTTCTCACTTCACTGTAAATGAAAATTACACTGAAAATGACATATGGGATGCTATGGATATGCATAATTAAGAAATACTCAAAACATCCAAGCAGACTCCTGTTAAAAGTAGATTTAGCTTTACGTCAGTATTTTGGTCAATGATGCATATGTATATGATTCCACTTATGTAGCTCTGAATCCAGATTCAGTTACTGTGAGCCCACAAGGAATGATCCAATGACTTGTATCCTGTGTTCGAATTCTCTCTGGAGAATGTTTCTTGTTTGGTGTGTGTGTGTGTGTGATTGCTCTTTCCCCCTGCACAGTTAGTTTCTAAGAATAACTGGATAAAAATGATAAGACACCACAGGAGGTAATGATTAACTTGGTAAAAGCTATGTAGTCCATACTAATAGACATAATTCAGTTCTGAATTATTCAGTAGAAATCCACTGAGAATAACAATTCACCCAGTAGTCAAATTAATTTTTTTAGTACCTCATGGATTAAATTGAGAATTTTAGAGAGGTTATTTCTTAGATGGTGTCATGCAAAATATTTTCTTTTTTGTAGCCTAACTTTAATATCAAGCCACGTTTCATCACCCTTTTTGTGTGTGTGTGTGTGTGTGTGTGTGTGTGTGTGTGTGTGTGTGTGTGTGCGCATGCGCACTTAGTCATCACCCTTAGTCACTGTAAATTGAACTGCATCTATTATTCATGGGTCAATGTGAAAAGCAATAACAAGAAATTATGCCATTTTTCCAAGAGAAGTAAACACTTATTGTTTTGAAAAGGCTTGAATTCAAGATAAAATACAATGATTTAAATGGCCCTTTGTTTCTAGCATTTTGGGGCCCTCCTCTTTTTTTTCAATGCTGAAAATGAAGGACATTTAGTTTTTATTAATATATGTTTCATCACATTTGGAAGATCAAAAGTGCCTAATATTATCATCATCCTCACTTCACAAATTCTACTGACCAGAGTTAGACGCAAATGACAGCTCGTCTAAAGGCAAGCAGGTGCAGGC
The DNA here is from genome assembly GCA_935064755.1 of Tragelaphus eurycerus. Taxonomy (NCBI): domain Eukaryota; kingdom Metazoa; phylum Chordata; class Mammalia; order Artiodactyla; family Bovidae; genus Tragelaphus; species Tragelaphus eurycerus. The sequence continues at coordinate 784,564 of CAKXYN010000039.1, forward strand.
CTGGCCTCTGAACGCCTCAGAAGGAAGCTGGCATTTCAACATTAAAGTTCAATGCACTGGAGCATTGTTCTAGTCACAACAAACTGTCTACATTACAAAACCCTGGCAACACATTCTAGCCATTAAGCTGTATATCCCTCTATTTTCAGTCTGGAAAGTTTTTATTAATTCATAAAAGGATATTCTCAGCCGAGAGAAATTGGAAGCTGGCAGAACAAACAGCAAACACAGGTCCACTCATTTCCCAGCTGAAAGATTTAACCAGATTCATTAGCATTTGAATTACTTTTGAAAAATTCCACCCCTCATAGATTACCATATATATTTTTAATGTATCACTGAAGACTTATATTTCTATGCCTTTTCATCTAATTGTGTTTTATAGAATATTTTTCACTTATAATGTTCTAAGCATAGTTTATTATACATTACTCCAATGTTATAATTTTTTTTTCTCTTTAGGTAAGATTACAAATAGTCATAGTGCAAGTATTACTGGAAACAACAAATGATACCTTTTAGACTTGAAGCCATTCAGTGCTTGCACATTGAGCTTTTCATCTGCCAAAGTCTCATCAAAGTCATGACAACAAAATGATTAAGATATTGTATATTTGCAGTTAAATAATCATTGACAAATTCATAAGTGATAATAAGGTTAAAAAGCAATTCTTCCATGAGCATTGGAGTTTTTCAAAATATGAAAATTTTTATCTAAATGCTTATAAAAGTTCACAAAAGACAAATAGCACTTACTTTTTTGTAAAGATTTAATTATGCTATTGGGTGCTTAGTTGTTCATTCATGTCCAATTCTTTGCATCACCATGGATTGTAGCCTGTTAGGCTGTTTTGTCCATGCAGATTCTCCAGGCAAGAATACTGGAGTGGACTGACATGCCAACCCACTCCCAACCCAGGAGATCTTCCCAACCCAGGGATCGAATCCAAGTCTCCCCAATTGCAGGCAGCTGAACCACCAAGGGATTCCAAAGATTTAAAACATGCAATAATTTTCATCAGATCAGATCATTCACTCAGTCGTGTCCGACTCTTTGCGAGAGTGAATCACAGCATGCCAGGCCTCCTTGTCCATCAGCAACTCCCGGAGGTCACTGAAACTCACGTCCATCGAGTCAGTGATGCCATCCAGCCATCTCATCCTATGTCATCCCCTTCTCCTCTTGCCCTCAATCCCTCCCAGCATCAGAGTCTTCTCCAATGAGTCAACTCTTTGCATGAGGTGGCCAAAGTACTGGAGCTTCAGCTTTAGCATCATTCCTTCCAAAGAAATCCCAGGGCTGATCTCCTTCAGAATGGACAGGTTGGATCTCCTTGCAGTCTCAAGAGTCTTCTCCAACACCGCAGCTCAAAAGCATCAATTCTTCGGCGCTCAGCCTTCTTCACAGTCCAACTCTCACATCCATCCTTGACCACTGGAAAAACCATAGCCTTGACTAGACGGACCTTTGTTGGCAAAGTAATGTCTTTGCTTTTGAATATGCTATCTAGGATGGTCATAACTTTCCTTCCAAGGAGTAAGCATCTGTTAATTTCATGGCTGCAATCACCATCTGCAGTGATTTTGGAGCCCCCCAAAACAAAGTCTGACACTGTTTCCACTGTTTCCCCATCTATTTCCCATAAAGTGATGGGACTGGATGCTATGATCTTCGTTTTCTGAATGTTGAGCTTTAAGCCAACTTTTTCACTCTCCTCTTTCACTTTCATCAAGAGGCTTTTTAGTTCCTCTTCACTTTCTGCCATAAGGGTGGTGTCATCTGCATATCTGAGGTTATTGATATTTCTCCCGGCAATCTTGATTCCACCTTGTGCTTCTTCCAGCTCAGCATTTCTCATGATGTACTACTCTGCATGTAAGTTAAATAAGCAGGGTGACAATATACAACTTGGACATGCTCCTTTTCCTATTTGGAACCAGTCTGTTGTTCCATGTCCAGTTCTAACTGTTGCTTCCTGGCCTGCATATAGGTTTCTCAAGAGGCAGGTCAGATGGTCTGATATTTCCATCTCTTTCAGAATTTCCCACAGTTTATTGTCATCCACACAGTCAAAGGCTTTGGCATAGTCAATAAAGCAGAAATAGATGTTTTTCTAGAACTCTTGCTTTTTCAATGATCCAGCGGATGTTGGCAATTTGATCTGTGATTTCTTTGCCTTTTCTAAAACCAGCTTGAATATCTGGAAGCTCATGATTCACTTAGAGATCACTTTTGATCTCCAAGCCTGGCCTGGAGAATTTTGAGCATCACTTTACTAGCGTGTGAGTTGAGTGCAGTTGTGCAGTAGTTTGAGCATTCTTTGGCATTGCCTTTCTTTGGGATTGGAATGAAAACTGACCTTTCCCAGTCCTGTGGCCACTGCTGAGTTTTCCAAATTTCCTGACATATTGAGTGCAGCACTTTCACAGCATCATCTTTCAGGATTTGGAATAGCTCCACTGGAATTCCATCACCTCCACTAGGTTTGTTCGTAGTGATGCTTTCTAAGGCCCACTTGACTTCACATTCCAGGATGTCTGGCTCTAGGTGAGTGATCACACCATCATGATTATCTTGGTCATGAAGATCTTTTTATATATGTACAGTAATCACAAGCAGATTATATAGGATATTTCACTGAGATACACTAAAATACCTCCCTTTCCACCTTTACCAACTTCTGAAATACACACATTTATTTTAACTTCTAACTATTCTGAACATTCTGACATCTGTCATCATCAGTGTATTTTTCCTAGTTTTGACTTAATAAAAGTAGAGTAAATAACTGTGCACTCTTGTTTCTGTTTCCTTCAATTAGTACAATATCTTTTTTAAGATTGATCCATCTTGGTGTATCAGTAGTTCATTCTCTTTAATTGCAGTGTTCTAATCCATCTTAATATAACATGTTTATTTTTTAATAACTTTATTGAAATAAAATTCAGATGCCATGAAATTTACTCTTTTAAGACTGTAAATTCAGTGCTTTCTAGTATATTTTAAGAGTTGATCGATACTTTGGCCACCTCATGCGAAGAGTTGACTCATTGGAAAAGACCCTGATGCTGGGAGGGAATGGGGGCAGGAGGAGAAGGGGACGACAGAGGATGAGATGGCTGGTTGGCATCACCAACTCGATGCACATGAGTTTGAGTGAACTCCAGGAGTTGGTGATGGACAGGGAGGCCTGGCATGTTGTGATTCATGGGATTGCAAAGAGTCAGACACGACTGAGCAATTGAACTGAACTGAACTGACGAAATAGTTGATCACTATCATCACTATCTAATTTTAGAACATTTTCATCACTCCAAGAAGTCCCCTACCCTTTAGTAATCAGTCTTGACAGCTTCTACCCCACCCCCTGGAACCAATTCATCTAATTTCTGTCTTATAAGTTTGTCTATTCTGGACTTTCAAATAAATGGAACCATATACTATGTATCACTGTTTGTTTCTCCATCTGCCTGCTGGCAGACCTTCAGTTGTTTCCAGTTTGGGGCCATTATAACTAATAGTGCTATGAAAATTCTTGCTTAAATCTTTTTGTTATTATTCACTTTAATTTCTGAGTTTTATGAGCTTAGATAACTAGAAACTGCTAAACAGTTTTCTATAATGCCTGTATAATTTCCTAATACCCCAAGAGTATAGGGGACCTCTGATTACACCATAACTTCTGCAACACTTAATATTTTTAGTATTGTTAACATTAACCATTACAGAAATTACATAGTAGAATCCCATTTATAATTATATAAATTATATAATTTACATATTCATGCAAATTACATAATTTACATATCAATTATAATTACTGATGTTAAACTGTGGCTAATTGTCCATCATATTTTGTAAAGAGTCAGTTTGAATATTTGATTATTTTTATTGGGCTTTTGTCTGGGCTTCCCTCATGGTTCAGATGGTAAAGAATCTGCCTGCAATGCAGGAAACCCAGGTTTGATTCCTGGGACTGGAAAATCCCCTATAGAAGGAAATGGCAACTCACTCTGGTATTCTTTTTATTTTTTTAACTTAGACATTTTCATTTTATAAATACACAGAATCTAAATTTGAATTATATTTTTAACTCTCTGATATAATTCAATAGAAATTTAAAAGAAAAACATCACAATCAACTATTTATTACCTCAGAAATGTAACTGTGACTCAATATTTTAAAAACCTAATCAAATAATGACATCAAAAATTTTTCATGTGTATAATTATGGCTGACTTGAGTTGTTATACCACAGAAACCAACACAATATTTTAAAGCAATTTTGATCCAATTATAAAATAAATGAAAAAAATTCTTTCAGACAAAACTTATTTGTTTAGCAGGTGCTGAAATTGTTCACTTTTAATTTTTTAATTAATTTATTTATTGTAATTGGAAGCTAATTAATTACTCTACAATATTGTAGTGGTTTTTTCCATACAGTCACATGAGTCATCCATGGGTATACATGTGTTCCCCATCCTGAACCTCCCTCCCACCTCCCTCCCCATCACATCCCTCAGGGTCATCCCACTGCACTGGCTCTGAGCACCCTGTCTCATGCATCGAACCTGGACTGGCAATCTATTTCACATAAGGTAATATACTTGTTTCAAGGCTATTCTTTCAAATCATCCCACCCTCACCTTCTCTCACAGAGTCCAAAAGTCTGTTATTTACATCTGTGTCTCTTTTGCTGTCTTGCATATAGGGTCATTGTTATCATCTTTCTAAATTCCATATATATACATTAATATACTATATTGGTGTTTTTCTTTCTGACTTACTTCACTCTATATAATAGGCTCCAGTTTCATCCACTTCATTAGAACTAATTCAAAGGCATTATTTTTAATGGCTGAGTAATATTCCATTGTGTATATATACCACAGCTTTCTTATCCATTCATCTGCCGATGGACATTTAGGTTGCTTCCATGTCTTAGCTATTGTAAACAGTGCTACAATGAACATTGGAGTACACGTGTATCTTTCAATTCTGGTTTCTTTGGTGTGCATGCCCAGCAGTGGGATTGTTGGGTCATATGGCAGTCTGTGTCCAGTTTTTTAAGAAGTCTCCATATTGTTCTCCATAGTGGCTGTACTAGTTTGCATTCCCACAAACAATGTAAGAGGGCTCCCTTTTCTCCACACCCTCTCCAGCATTTATTGTTTGTAGACTTTTTGATAGTAGCCATTCTGACTGGCATGAGATAGTACCTCACTGTGATTTTGATTTGCGTTTCTCTGATAATAGGTGATGTTGAGCATCTTTTCATGTGTTTGTTAGCCATCTGTATGTCTTCTTTGGAGAAATGTCTGTTTAGTTCTCTGGCCAATTTTTTACTGGGTCATTTATTTTTCTGGAATTGAGCTGCTTGCATATTTTTGAGATTAATTCTTTGTCAGTTGCTTTCTTTGCTATTATTTTCTCCCACTCTGAAGGCTATCTTTTCACCTTGCTTATAGTTTCCTTCATTGCACAAAAGCATTTAAGTTTAATTAGGTCCCGTTTGTTCATTTTTGCATTTATTTCCATTACTCTGGGAGGTGGGTCATAGAGGATCCTGCTGTGATTTATGTCAGAGAGTGTTTTGCCTATGTTTTCCTCTAGGAGTTTTATAGTTTCTGGGTATTAGATTTAGGTCTTTAATCCATTTTGAGTTTATTTTTGTGTACGCTGTGAACAAAGCAAATGGAGGTTATGGAATTCCAGTTGAGCTATTTCAAATCCTGAAAGATGATGCTGTGAAAGTGCTGCACTCAATATGCCAGCAAATTTGGAAAACTCAACAGTGGCCACAGGACTGGAAAAGGTCAGTTTTCATTCCAATCCCAAAGAAAGGCAATGCCAAAGAATGCTCAAACTACCACACCATTGCACTCATCTCACACGCTAGTAAAGTAATGCTCAAAATTCTCCAAGCCAGGCTTCAGCAATATGTGAACCATGAAATTCCTGATGTTCAAGGTGGTTTTAGAAAAGGCAGAGGAACCAGAGATCAAATTGCCAACATCCACTGGATCAAAGCAAGAGAGTTCCAGAAAAACATCTATTTCTACTTTATTGACTATGCCAAAGCCTCTGACTGTGTGGATCACAATAAACTGTGGAAAATTCTGAAAGAGATGGGAATACCAGACCACCTGACCTGCCTGTTGAGAAATATGTATGCAGGTCAGGAAGCAACAGTTAGAACTGGTCATGGAACAGATTGGTTCCAAATAGGAAAAGGAGCACATCATGGCTGTATATTATCACTTTGCTTATTTAGTGTATATGCAGAGTACATCATGAGAAACACTGGACTGGAAGAAACACAAGCTGGAATCAAGATTGCCGGGAGAAATATCAATAACCTCAGATATGCAGATGACACCACCCTTATGGCAGAAAGTGAAGAGGAACTAAAAAGCCTCTTGATGAAAGTGAAAGTGGAGAGTGAAAAGGTTGGCTTAAAGCTCAACATTCAGAAAACGAAGATCATGGCATCTGGCCCCATCACTTAATGGGAAATAGATGGGAAAACAGTGAAATAGTGTCAGACTTTATTTTGGGGGGCTCCAAAATCACTGCAGATGGTGACTGCAGCCACAAAATTAAAAGACGCTTACTCCTTGGAAGGAAAGTTATGTCCAACCTAGATAGCATATCCAAAAGCAGAGACATTACTTTGCCAACAAAGGTCCATCTAGTCAAGGCTATGGCTTTTCCTGTGGTCATGAATGGATGTGGGAGTTGGACTGTGAAGAAGGCTGAGCACCGAAGAATTGATGCTTTTGAACTGTGGTGTTGGAGAAGACTCTTGAGAGTCCCTTGGACTGCAAGGAGATCCAACCTGTCCATTCTGAAGGAGATCAGCCCTGGGATTTCTTTGGAAGGAATGATGCTAAAGCTGAAACTCCAGCACTTTGGCCACCTCATGTGAGAGTTCACTCATTGGAAAAGACTCTGATGCTGGGAGGGATTGGGGGCAGGAAGAGAAGGAGAAGGGGACTCCAGAGGATGAGATTGCCGGATGGCATCACTGACTCAATGGACGTGAGTCTGGGTGAACTCAGGGAGTTGGTGATGAACAGGGAGGCCTGGTGTGCTGTGATTCATGGGGTCTTAAGAGTCAGACACAACTGAGTGACTGAACTGAACTGAACTGATGCTGTTAGACATTGTTCTAGTTTCATTCTTTTACAAGTGGTTGACCAGTTTTCCCAGCACCACTTGTTACAGAGATTGTCTTTTCTCCATTGTATATTCTTGCCTCCCTTATCAAAGATAAGGTGTACTGCTGCTGCTGCTACTGCTGCTAAGTCACTTCAGTCGTGTCCGACTCTGTGTGACCCCATAGATGGCAGCCCACTAGGCTCTTATGTCCCTGGGATTCTCCAGGCAAGAATACTGGAGTGGGTTGCCATGTCCTTCTCCAATGCATGAAAGTGAAAAGTGAAAGTAAAGTCGCTCAGTCATTCCCCTAGCGATCCCATGGACTGCAGCCTACCAGGCTCCTCAGTCCATGGGATTTTTCCAAGCATGAGTACCGGAGTGGGTCGACATTGCCTTCTCCGAAGGTGTCCATAGGTGTGTGGATTTATCTCCAGGCTTTCTATTTTGTTCCATTGATCTGTATTTCTGTCTTTGTGCCAGTACCTTACTGTCTTAATGACTGTAGCTTTGTACAGTCTGAAGTCAGGTAAGTTGTTTCTTCCAGTTCCGTTCTTCTTCCTCAAGATTGCTTTGGCTATTCAAAGTTTTTCATATTTCCATACAAATTGCGAAATTATTTGTTCTAGTTCTCTGAAAAATACTGTTTGTAGCTTAATAAAAATTGTATTGAATCTATAGATTGCTTTTGGTAGTATACTCATTTTCACTATATTGATTCTTCCAATCTATTAACATGGTAGCTAGTGGAGGTGATGGAATTCCAGTGGAGCTATTCCAAATCCTGAAAGATGATGCTGTGAAAGTGTTGCACTCAATATGCCAGCAAATGTGGAAAACTCAACAGTGGCCACAGGACTGGAAAAGGTGAGTTTTCATTCCAATACCAAAGAAAGGCAATGCCAAAGAATGCTCAAACTACCGCACAATTGCACTCATCTCACACACTAGTAAAGTAATGCTCAAAATTCTCCAAGCCAGGCTTCAGCAATATGTGAACCGTGAACTTCCTGATGTTCAAGCTGGTTTTAGAAAAGGCAGAGGAATCAGAGATCAAATTGCCAACATCCGCTGAATCATGGAAAAAGCCAGAGAGTTCCAGAAAAACATCTATTTCTGCTTTATTGACTATGCCAAAGCCTTTGACTGTGTAGATCACAATAAACTGTGGAAAATTCTGAGAGAGATGGGAATATCAGACCACCTGATCTGCCTCTTGAGAAATCTGTATGCAGGTCAGGAAGCAACAGTTAGAACTGGTCATGGAACAACAGACTGGTTCCAAATAGGAAAAGGAGTACGTCAAGGCTGTATATTGTCACCCTGTTTATTTAACTTATATGCAGAGTACATCATGAGAAACGCTGGACTGGAAGAAACACAGTTGGAATCAAGATTGCTGGGAGAAATATATAGCCTCAGATATGCAGATGATACCACCCTTATGGCAGAAAGTGAAGAGGAACTCAAAAGCCTCTTGATGAAAGTGAAAGTGGAGAGTGAAAAGGTTGGCTTAAAGCTCAACATTCAGAAAATGAAGATCATGGCATTTGGTCCCATCACTACATGGGAAATGGATGGGGAAACAGTGGAAACAGTGTCAGACTTTATTTTTCTGGGCTCCAAAATCACTGCAGATGGTGATTGCAGCCATGAAATTAAAAGACGCTTACTCCTTGGAAGGAAAGTTATGACCAGCCCAGAGAGCATATTCAAAAGCACAGACATTACTTTGCCACCAAAGGTTCACTTAGTCAAGGCTATGGTCTTTCCTATGGTCATGTATGGATGTGAGAGCTGGACTGTGAAGAAGGCTGAGCGCCAAAGAATTGATGCTTTTGAACTGTGGTGTTGGAGAAGACTCTTGAGAGTGCCTTGGACTGCAAGGAGATCCAGTCCATCCTAAAGGAAATCAGTCCTGAATATGCTTGTAAGGACTGATGCTAAAGCTGAAACTCCAATACTTTGGCCACCTGATGCAAAGAACTGACTCAGTGGAAAAGACCCTGATGCTAGGAAAGATAGAAGGCAGGATGTAGGGGATGATAGAGAATTAGATGGTTGGATGGCATCACTGACTCAATGGACACGAGTCTGAGCAAGCTCCAGGGGTTGGTAATGGACAGGGAAGCCTGCCCTGCTGCAGTCCATGGGGTCACAAAGATTTGGACACAACTGAGCAACTAAACCTAACTGAAATGAAGTAAATATTTCTTTATTGAATTTGAGTGTGCTTAGTCACTCAGTCATGTCTGACTCTTTGCGACCCTGTGGACTGTAGCCTGCAAAGCTCCTCTGTCCATGGGGATTCTTCAGGCAAGAATACTGGAGTGGGTGGCCATGCCATCCTCCAAGGGATCTTACCCACCCAGGAGTCAAACCCAGGTCTCCCGCGTTACAGCTGGTTTCTTTACAGTCTGAAATATCAGGGAGTTGAAATTATCAGTTTTTTATCAACATATAGAACTTTTTCTCCATTTTTATTAACATGTTTATAGGAGTAATATCAAGATCTTTTCTGCTATTTTTAACATATGAACTATGTAAATTCATGGTGGTATTGCCTCTTCTTTTCTTGGATCTCATTTTCTTGCTTTGGATCATATATCCTTGCTCCTAAACATATCTCTCAGTTTTTACTAAATGTCATACATTGTTTCTAAAATGGCAAAGAGGTTGAACTTGAGATGCATTTCCCTAAGACAATGTAACTTTTTCTATTTTCCAGCTGCTGCTGCTAAGTCGTTTCAGTTGTGTTCAACTCTGTGCGACCCCATAGATGGCAGCCCACCAGGCTCCACCGTCCCTGGGAATCTCCAGGCAAGAACAGCGGGGTGGGTTGCCATTTCCTTCTCCAATGCATGAAAGTGAAAAGTGAAAGTGAAGTCGCTCGGCCGTGTCTGACTCTTAGCGACCCCATGAGCTGTAGCCCACCAGGCTCCTGCGTCCATGGGATTTTCCAGGCAAGAGTACTGGAGTTGGGTGCCATTGCCTTCTCTGTTTTCTATTTTAGGTAGCCAATATTGGACTGATTACCTTGATTCAGTCAAGAATTAAGCGTGACCAGGAATCTGTTGAAGCTTGCAGTACTATCATTTTCTCTCTGGTTTCAGAGATCTTAAGAGTATGACCTGTCTTGTGCTTTTTGAATACCTGTCCCTCTGCCAAGACTTCGATTTTTAAGCACTGTTTAACTGTATGAATTTCATGTTTCCATCCCAACTCCGAGCTGCCTAGCACTCAGTCTACTGGGGGAAATTTGGCAGCTCTGCTCTTAGGCGCTCCAGATTTCAAACTGTCACAATCAAAAGCTCCACTGGCTTATCTTTACCCCAGCAGAGCCTTTCTGCTTAAGGCAAGCCTGATCCTCAGTCCCTGCCCAGATCTGCAAATGCCCTTGGAGAAAAATGGGGAGTCGGGATGGGGAGTGAACATCCCCTTACCTGGAAAGGTCTCTTTTCTGTCTAATGCATTCTAAAAATACTGTTTTTGTAATAACCTTTTCCCTAGTTTAAATAGTGGAAATTACTTACTGTGTAGAAGCCTCCATAGCTTCTACATTATAATTGAAAACAGAAATATGTCTGATTGATGTTTAAGTATGTTTTGGTAAATATTTTAGGGATATGTTGCATGACTGAAGATGACATATCTCATCACCTACCTTTAAAATGAAACTTGTTGATAGACAAAGATCAAGGAATGTTACCCAGAAGGGTGCAGAATTTTCTAAATCCAATTACTTATTCTTTAAAGGACATAAAGAATGTAAATTCAGAAAAATTTCACCTGTCTACTACAAAGAAAGTACTTACAAACTATTGAAATGACCGGATACTGAATGTAGTTATAAAAATGTGAATTGTATAAAAATTGTATATTTTCCCTTGCTGCTACTGCTAAGCCGCTTCAGTCGTGTCCGACTCTGTGAGACCCCATAGACGGAAGCTCACCAGGCTCCTTTGTCCCTGGGATTCTCCAGGCAAGAATACTGGAGTGGGTTGCCATTTCCTTCTCCAATATTTTCCCTTGATCACTAATGTAAATAACTCTTTCATTTATTTTTCATGATCCTTTAGTTGCCTGTATTCCTCAAACATTTATTAATGATCTACCCAAAAGAAAAATAACAGAATAAACAAGGCCAGTGAGGTCCCAAAATTAAAAATAATTCTTGTGAGTGCGTGTGTGCATCCTAAGTCATTTCAGTTGTGTTCGACTCTTTGCGATCCCATGGACTGTAGCCCACCAGCCTTCTACATCCACAGGATTCTCCTGGCAAGAATACTGGAGTCAGTTACCATGCCCTCCTCCAATTCTTTTGAGTTCATTCAGTAAAAAAAGAATACAAAAAATTAACTGTTTAGCTCAGGTAACCCAGTTAATAGATTCAAAACTATCAGCTACTAATAGTTTCTTTAATGTTTCCTTAGTAAGCTCACGATAATAAGCTCTGTCAAGACTGCTTCTTCTCCTCCTCCTCCTCCTCTTTAATCTTTTTTTTTTTTAATTGATCTGGACTCCACTATTTAAAACACGAGAAAGGAAAAAAATGAGGCAAGTAGCAGCCTCATATTGCTTAGCTCAGAGGTTTTACTTTAGCATTCCCTCATCCTTTGAGCAAATCAAAGCTAGTCTAGTACATAGTAGCTATTTAATAAATATTTTTTCAATAATTAATGAATCTCATTTAGGAAATACAGAATTAAATTATTGAAAGAATAAAAAAAATCACTTTAAGATTAGGAGCCATTGAGAAAATTATTTTATTTCAGATAACACAATATTTTCAAGTCAATTTATTAGTTTTTAACAATCATTTGAATAGATTGGAGTATTTAGCACCCAACTATAGTCAGTGTTATCTCTCTTTCATGCCTAAGGTTTATCCAAACTAGAAAACATGCATCCACAGGTTTATCTGTCTTTTCCCAATCAACATAAAGTAGGCCAAATTTGCCTTTCATTATGAAATCAATCCATAATAGTTTATACTTTTATTAAAATATTCTCAGGAACATTGTATCTTACTGACATCCAATAATTTCCAGTACGCTTGTCTCCAAAATACTAATTTCCCTTTGCTGTGGTCTGACTGTGTGTGTCCCCCAAAATTCATCCAATGTGATGATATTTGAAGATGAGACCTAAACAGGAGGAAAAGCAAGATATTGAAAGCAATGGAAACATGTTCCCTTAAAAAAGTTAAAGAAATAATTTATGTTTGACCCTAAGAGGAGGCAAGACTAAGGGCACTCTTTACATATATCTTAAAATGGCTCGTGGAACCCATTAAAATGAATAAGAAGACAGGAGATACGTTTCTCTAGAAGGCCGAACTTAATTGATTACGTCATGACAGAAGCAGAATTTACAAAAAAAGGGAAATTTTTCCATATAAAAGACAAGAAATATCTGTATAAATAAATTAGTGGTTTTCAACCAGGCATGATTTTATGCCAAATTGGACATTTGGTAGAGTCTGGAGACATTTTGTCACAAGTCTGAATGAGGGAGGGGAGAGTGTCATTGGCATCTAGTCTGCTGATGCTAGAAATTCTGATAAACAGCCTACAGTGCACAGGCCAGCACCTGTAACAGAGAATCACCCAGTCTGAAATGGCACCAGTGCCAAGATTGAAAAATGCTGGTCCAAAATTTGGAAATGCCGAGGAGGGAGGTCAGCTATCCAACAGAATGTCTGGGCTGTCCCTTTACTAACATGACTCAAGAAGAAATGGCAGCCTTGCAGCATTAATGTATGATTCTCTGGTTCCTTATACTCAAGAAAAATGCACTCTACTTCATAGAGTAAGATAAACTTGTATGAGAAGTTAAGTAATAGCACCAAATAGAATAAATGTGTAAGTTAAATACCTACCTTAAGACTTCAAAGGAAAAGAGAGAATTTAAACATGAGGATTAAGTGTACAGAGTCTGGATGTGTTCTTGGAATTCTGACTCTAGTTTTAATATTTTCTAATATTGTCACCCTGCATATTTAACTTATATGCAGAGTACATCATGAGAAACGCTGGACTGGAAGAAGCACAAGCTGGAATCAAGATTGCTGGGAGAAATATCAATAACCTCAGATATGCAGATGACACCACCCTTATGGCAGAAAGTGAAGAGGAACTAAAAAGCCTCTTGGTGAAAGTGAAAGTGGAGAGTGAAAAAATTGACTAAAAGCTCAACATTCAGAAAACAAAGATCATGGCATCTGGTCCCATCACTACATGGGAAATAGATGGGGAAACAGTGGAAACAGTGTCAGACTTTATGTTTTGGGGCTCCAAAATCACTGCAGACGGTGACTGCAGCCATGAAATTAAAAGACGCTTACTCCTTGGAAGAAAAGTTATGACCAACCTAGATAGCATATTCAAAAGCAGAGACATTACTTTGCTAACAATGGTCCGTCTAGACAAGGCTATGGTTTTTCCAGTGGTCATGTATGGATGTGAGACTTGGACTGTGAAGAAAGCTGAGTGCCAAGGAATTCATGCTTTTGAACTGTGGTGTTGGAGAAGACTCTTGAGAGTCTCTTGGACTGCAAGGAGATCCAACCAGTCCATTCTAAAGGAGATCAATCCTGGGTGTTCATTGGAAGGACTGATGTTAAAGCTGAAACTCCAATACTTTGGCCACCTCATGCAAAAAGCTGACTCATTGGAAAAGACTCTGATGCTGGGAGGGATTGAGAGCAGGAGGAGAAGGGGACGACAGAGGATGAGATGGCTGGATGGCATCACGGACTCGATGGACGTGAGTTTGAGTGAACTCCGGGAGATGGTGATGGACAGGAAGGCCTGGTGTGCTGCGATTCATGGGGTCGCAAAGAGTCGGACACAACTGAGTGACTGAACTGAACTGAACTGAACTGTACTGAAATAGTAGACTGGAAACAAAATATTTGGCCTTTGAAAGTTCCCACATTCTCATCTATAAAATAAAGATCTAACTTTTATAATATGTGTAGAAAGTATGTAAATTAACACCTGAAAAATGTTTATAACAATATCTGACATGAGAGAATTCCCTGGTGGTCTAGTGATTGGGACTTTGCCTTCCATTGTAGGTGGGAGGGTACAATCCCTGGTTGGTGAGCTAAGATCACTTCAAGGCCAAAAAGCCAAAACATTAAAAAAAAAAAAAAGCAATATTGTAACAAATTAAAGACTTTAAAAATGGTCCACATCAAAAAAATCTTAAAAAATAAAAGAATGTCTGGCATATAAGATTAGCTTTTAAGATGATGATGGGAAGGTAGTTTGGGGGAGAATGTATACATGTGTATGTATGGCTACGTCCCTTTACTGTTCACCTGACACTATCACAACATTGTTAATCATCTATATTGGGATACAAATACAAAATAAAATCCCAATACAAAATACAAAGTTTAAAATAAATAAATAAAAATATGAGGATAGCATCAAGAGATTCAGAGATATTTTTATGGAGAAGTAGAGATTTGAGTTGAAATTATAGAATAAACAAACTTTAAGCAATTTTTAAAAGGAATAAAAGCTGGTATTTTGTAGGAGGAAAGCATCAGGCCATACTGAATGAAATACGGCAGACTTCCTCACCCCATCTCTTTTCACTACCACCCTCCCCCCATTTAGGGCTACCTTTCTGTTCTCAAAACTTCATATGTGGTTGTTTCCAGCCTGAATTAGGAGCTACATAATGAGGCTTAAATAGGAGAGGACACAAAAATTAACTTTTTTATGCTGTAAAAATTTTTTTCTGCATTTCATATGTCAATGTACTTCAATTGTTAAAACAAACTATTTGTGATGTTTTTAAAGTATTGCTAAAATACAGGTATCAATTATGTAATATCTCATGTGAATTAGAAGATTAAGCTAGTATTAATATAAAAAGTATTTCATTTTCCAAGTGCATTATGCTATAATGCCAGAAGCAAACAAATAAATTGCTGGTGCGTTTACTTGAGTGTTGTGGTGAGTTGCTTGATGTCCCTGTTCCCAGTATGGGTTTGAATATATTTTTTTAAACTAAAATCCAGAATAAACTTGCCTGTGTCTCATTAAAACATCACAAAAGCATCACAATACATCCTCATCTGGAAAATACAAAGAATTCTACACATATCCTAAATTAAGGTAGTATAATAAATAACAAAATATAACACCAAATGCATCCATCTACGTATACAGGTGATTTTTTAAATAATTTAGTTTCAATGACAAATATTGTTTTCCTAGAAAATAAATAAAACTGGGGAACATAAGCAATTCTTTCAAGGTCATTCAGCATGATATTTTTAAAGGTACAATCAGAAATGTAAACTTAATTTGAAAGAAGATTTTCAAACTTGTTAATTCTATAAATCTTACTGATTGCTTTCAGGGTCAGGGACCATGGCCTCTTGGTGTAAGGTGATAACGTAGGTAAATCACTGCCTGTCATAGGCCCCACTTTAACTCTTAGAATTCTTTTTTGAGAAGTTTACAACCTAGAGCATATTGCTTTTTTTCTTCTGTACAGTGTTCATCACCTATGATTCCCATGAATGAAAAACTAAAAAATCTTTAAAATTCTATTAATACCTGACAACCTTAAACATTTTTTAAAAATTTGACAAAGAAAAATGTGTAATCTAAATGACAGCATCTCTGGGGTGAACATAGAGCAAATAAATATGGTACAATTGAAAGCATTATGAGCCAAATAACTTCAAATAGTGATTTAAGAGAGCACAGAAAAGAGAGCATTATACTACGTGTGTGTGTGTGTGTGTGTAACACATCTTTTATGTATTAACTTTGTGCAAAACTGCCAATATTTCCTCTTTTAACTCTACAGAATAGCTGAATCACAAGTGTCTATCTACTTTAAATAGTCTCATGATATTTTGAAAGAAATTTTAAAATTGATTTTAGTGCTTCGCCACCATAGCTATAGTTGAGACATAGAGTGGAAAATGCATACAAATTAGGTTATTTTGCAAATTGGTATTATCTTCAATATTATCTTCCTCTTCTTAATGGATTTAAATTAGAAACACTAATGACTATGCTAGCATATTTTGTGCTCAGTAGGAGACACGATGGAAGGGATCCTTGGGTACATGTGGAGAGTGATAAACAGTTGAATATCATTAGCACCAAAATCAAAATAATATTTCACTGAAGATATAGATTTTTAAAGAAATGTCAACTGCATCTCAGAGAATTTTAAGTAAATGTATGAATTAGTTGTAAAGCATTCTGAAATGAAGAACTTATTGAAAAGCATAATTTTCTTTCTACTAACAAAGTTAAAAAATCTGTTCATCTCTGAATCATTCTTAAATGAGCTCTATCCTGTGTTAGAAAAATATTATTCTAAACATATTTATTTTCCAGATTTAGAAATATTTTCTTATATTTTTCCTTTGCTTTCCTTTAGATGATCATTTTTATATTTGAAAATTGGAATATGAAATGGCAGAGTCAAAGCATGTTTACTCAAACAGAATTATTCTCCACTGGGAATTCATGACATGAACAAACAGGGGAATTTCATAGACTATAAATGCAGCAAACACAGCCAAGGGGACTAGCTGCTAAGTCGCTTCAGTCGTGTCCAACTCTGCGACCCCAGAGACAGCAGCCCACCAGGCTCCCCCATCCCTGGGATTCTCCAGGCAAGAACACTGGAGTGGGTTGCCATTTCCTTCTCTAGAGCCGGGAATTTTTAAAAAATCAGAAACAAGCTTCTCTCTTTCTCAGGTACTACACAATCTACATTTCTGCTTCCCTTGGCACATTTGTTGCATTTTTCTTTCTTTTTTTTTTTCCCTACAGATTAATGTGCTCTGTCTGAACATTATAGGCTTTAGCCATCCAGACATGTAACCAATATGTTTTATAAGTTCAGCTTAGCACTAACTGCCCAGCTGCCCAGAGTTCTGCTATATATCACAGGTTCCAACTACATAGGATGGAAAACATTAATCCAGATCAGCTCTTGTCTTCTTCTGGTTTGTGTCCATAAGCCTGATCCATTCAAGTGAAGTGATCACAAATACTGTGTCATAATTAATGTCAAAAATATTGATTATCCAAGAAATATTTACACTGACTAGCTGATGAACTCTGTGCCTAATGAAGATAAAAAGGCAGTATTTGATCCCATGAACTACACAGTTTAGTGGAACAGAGACTTTTTTCAAATAATCACATTAATTAAAGTATAATTACCTGACAAAAACTCAAAAGAAAACTGAGTTTCCTGAGAGAAAGCTCTGCATTTCATGAAAGTGCATGAAAAAGGAAATTCATTGATTTGAAAGGTAGGGAAGGTTTTTCTGAGGAGGTGAAGTTAGAAATGTGATTAGAATAATGAATAGGAGTTTATCAAGTTAAAGAAAAAAGGTGAGAACAGCATTTCTGAAAAAGAAAAAAAACATGTGCAAAAGCCCTGTGGTAGAAGACAGAATTGTGCACCAGACATTTTGTGAGGACCCCTCATAGTTATTGAAGAGAGAAGAGATGACTGGATTCATTGCAGGCTGAAGTGGTAGACAAGGGCCACTTCTACTTGATGCTACCAATCTTTGTCTTTATTCTTGATCCTTAGGATATGGGAGCCTTAGAAGAATTTTAAGTACATGGGTAACTTACTGAGATTTTCGTTTGAAAGATGTTCTTAATTGCAGTGAAGAGAGCAGATGAAGCAAAAAGTAGATGCAAGACCAATTGTTAAGCAAGTTAATAGTGGAAATATGGGATGGTAGAAGTTTGGCCTAAAGACATGAATAAAAGAGTAGGAATAAAAGAGTGTTTGGAATTGGGGATATTTAAGAACAAGGCTGACATGACAAGATAATGTTCTACCCTAGCAATCTGAGACTATGCTAGAAAAGGGGATAGGGACAGAGCATTAAAACTTACTGATATGTATGTACTACTGAAAGAGACAGAATTAAAGATGCTCATATTATATGTTCATTTCCCCCATGTGTTGAAGATGTGTTGAAGTCTTACCCTCAATGCTTAGAATGTGGCTTGCCTTGGAAATAAGCACTTGTAGAGTAACCAAATCACAATGACATCATTAAGGTAGGCACAAATCCTGTATAACAGGTATCCATAAAAAAGGAGAAATTTGAATAAACAGAAGGAAGATAAGGTAGAGACACAGAGGGCAAAGATGGCCAGGACCCTCCTACATTTTGAGCACACATTTTTGGATAGTGTTTTCTTTCAGATAATTTACATTTTAAATATGCTATTAACTATTTTTATATTTTTATTTGCTAAAATGATAAATATTAGTGTTGTAGCAAGCTAGCTCATGTTGAAAAAGGTAAAGTATAACCATGTCTTTGTCTGTTTCTTATTTGTGTCATAATTCTCCAGGCTTTTCTACAACAACTTGTTGGGTTTTAATTCATTATAAAGTTTCATAAGATGAAACTTTCCATGATGCTAAAACACACATAACTTTATGCCTACAACTTAGAAGCTCCTGTGAGCGGAGATATGATCAATCTGAATGTCAAAATTGCTGTTCACAAGTCGCACATCATTCTAACTTAATGCCATAGCTAGCTGCAAGATAAAAATTTTAAAAAGACATTACAAGTTTGAGACGCATTTTAAGTGAGGCATGATAATGGGGTTTAGAAGCAATGCAATTTCATATTTGAGTCAAATAACATTTTTATAGCACACAGATATAAGGACAAATTCCAGCATAAGCTCACAAATTTGTAAAAAATTTCCAAAGGTTTTAAAATCTACCTGATTTTCTAATTACGATTGCAAACTTTTTTTTTTTTTTGCCAGAAAATGCAAATATACCTTTTGTTTCAAGGTAATCATTGAAAATCTACTTTTTAAAGGTTTATGTTACTAAACATGCACTAACATTAATTAGATCAGATCAGAGATCAGTCCCTCAGTCCTGTCCGAATCTTCGCGACCCCATGAATCGCAGCACGCCAGGCCTCCCTGTCCATCAAAAACTCTCAGAGTTCACTCAGACTCATATCCATCGAGTCAGTGATGCCATCCAGCGATCTCACCCTCTGTCGTCCCCTTCTCCTCCTGCCCCCAGTCCCTCCCAGCATCAGAGTCTTCTCCAATGAGTCAACTCTTCGCATGAGGTGGCCAAAATACTGGAGTTTCAGCTTTAGAATCATTCCTTCCAAAGAAATCCCAGGGCTGATCTCCTTCAGAATGGACTAGCTGGTTCTCCTTGCAGTCCAAGGGACACTCAAGAGTCTTCTCCAAAACCACAGTTCAAAAGCATCAATTCTTCGGCGCTCAGCCTTCTTCACAGTCCAGCTCTCACATCCATACATGACCACAGGAAAGACCATAGCCTTGACTAGGCGAACCTTTGGTGGCAAAGTAATGTCTCTGCTTTTGAATATGCTACCTAGGTTGGTCATAACTTTCCTTCCAAGGAGTAAGCATCTTTTAATTTCATGGCTGCAGTCACCATCTGCAGTGATTTTGAAGCCCAGAAAAATAAAGTCTGACACTGTTTCCACTGTTTCCCCATCTATTTCCCATGTAGTGATGGGACCAGATGCCATGATCTTCATTTTCTGAATGTTGAGCTTTAAGCCAATCTTTTCACTCTCCACTTTCACTTTCATCAAGAGGCTTTTGAGTTCCTCTTCACTTTCTGCCATAAGGGTGGTGTCATCTGCATATCTGAGGTGATTGATATTTCTCCCAGCAATCTTGATTCCAACTTGTGTTTCTTCCAGTCCAGCATTTCTCATGATGTACTCTGCATATAAGTTAATTAAACAGGGTGACAATATACAGCCTTGACGTACTCCTTTTCCTATTTGGAACTAGTCTGTTGTTCCATGTCCAGTTCTAACTGTTGCTTCCTGACCTGCATACAAATTTCTCAAGAGGCAGATCAGGTGATCTGGTATTCCCACCTCTTTCAGAATTGTCCACAGTTTACTGTGATCCACACAGTCAAAGGCTTTGGCATAGTCAATAAAGCAGAAATAGATGTTTTTCTGGAACTCTCTTGCTTTTTCCATGATCCAGCGGATGTTGGCAATTTGGTCTCTGGTTCCTCTGCCTTTTCTAAAATCAGCTTGAACATCAGGAAGTTCACGGTTCACATATTGCTGAAGCCTGGCTTGGAGAATGTTGAGCATTACTTTACTAGCATGTGAGATGAGTGCAACTGTGCGGTAGTTTGAGCATTCTTTGGCATTGCCTTTCTTTGGGACTGGGATGAAAACTGACCTTTTTCAATCCTGTGGCCACTGCTGAGTTTTCCAAATTTGCTGGCATATTGAGTGCAGCACTTTCACAGCATCATCTTTCAGGATTTGGAATAGCTCAACTGGAATTCCATCACCTCCACTAGCTTTGTTCATAGTGATGCTTTCTAAGGCCCACTTGACTTCACATTCCAGGATGTCTGGCTCTAGGTCAGTGATCACACCATCATGATTATCTGGGTCGTGAAGCTCTTTTTTGTACAGTTCCTCTGTGTATTCTTGCCTCCTCTTCTTAATATCTTCTGCTTCTGTTAGGTCCATACAATTTCTGTCCTTTATCGAGCCCATCTTTGCATGAAATGTTCCTTTGGTATCTCTGATTTTCTTGAAGAGATCCCTAGTCTTTCCCATTCTGTTGTTTTCCTCTATTTCTTTGCATTGATCGCTGAAGAAGGCTTTCTTATCTCTTCTTGCTATTCTTTGGAACTCTGCATTCAGATGTTTATATCTTTCCTTTTCTCCTTTGCTTTTAGCTTCTCTTCTTTTCACAGCTATTTGTAAGGCCTCCCCAGATAGCCATTTTGCTTTTTTGCATTTCTTTTCCATGGAGATGGTCTTGATCCCTGTCTCCTGTACAATGTCACGAACCTCATTACATAATTCATCAGGCACTCTATCTATCAGATCTAGGACCTTAAATCTATTTCTCAATTTCACTATATAATCACAAGGGATTTGATTTGGTCATACCTGAATGGTCTAGTGGTTTTCCCTACTTTCTTCAATTTAAGTCTGATTTGGCAATAAGGAGTTCATGATCTGAGCCACAGTCAGCTCTTGATCTTGTTTTTGCTGACTGTATAGAGCTTCTCCATCTTTGGCTGCAAAGAATATAATCGATCTGATTTCGGTGTTGACCATCTGGTGATGTCCATGTATAGAGTCTTCTCTTGTGTTGTTGGAAGAGGGTGTTTGTTATGACTAGTGCATTTTCTTGGCAAAACTCTATTAGTCTTTGCCCTGCTTCATTCTGTATTCCAAGGCCAAATTTGCCTGTTACTCCAGGTGTTTCTTGACTTCCTACTTCTGCATTCCAGTCCCCTATAATGAAAAGGACATCTTTTTTGGGTGTTAGTTCTAAAAGGTCTTGTAGGTCTTCAGAGAACCATTCAACTTCAGCTTCTTCAGCATTACTGGTTGGGGCATAGACTTGGATTACTGTGACATTGAATGGTTTGCCTTGGAAACGAACAGAGACCATTCTGTCGTTTTTGAGATTGCATCCAAGTACTGCATTTCGGACTCTTCTGTTGACCATGATGGCCACTTCATTTCTTCTGAGGGATTCCTGCCTGCAGTAGTAGATATAATGGTCTTCTGAGTTAAATTCACCCATTCCAGTCCATTTTAGTTTGCTGATTCCTAGAATGTCGACATTCACTCTTGCCATCTCTTGTTTGACCACTTCCAATTTGCCTTGATTCATGGACCTGACATTCCAGGTTCCTATGCAATATTGCTCTTTACAGCATCGGACTTTGCTTCTATCACCAAACACATCCACAGCTGGGTATTCTTTCTGCTTTGGTTCCATCCCTTCATTCTTTCTGGAGTTATTTCTCCACTGATTTCCAGTAGCATATTGGGCCCCTACTGAGCTGGGGAGTTTCTCTTTCAGTATCCTATCATTTTGTCTTTTCATACTGTTCATGGGGTTCTTAAGTCAAGAATACTGAAGTGGTTTGCCATTCCCTTCTCCAGTGGACCACACCCTGTCAGATCTCTCCACCATGACCCGCCTATCCTGGGTTGCCCCACGAGCATGGCTTAGTTTCATTTAGTTAAACAAGGCTGTGGTCCTAGTGTGATTAGACTGACTAGTTTTCTGTGAGTATGGTTTCCGTGTGTTTGCCTTCTGATGCCCTCTTGCAACACCTACCATCTTACTTGGGTTTCTCTTACCTTGTGCATGGGGTATCTCTTCCCAGCTGCTCCAGCAAAGCACAGCCATCACACCTTACCTTGGACGAGGGGTCTCTCTCTCACCGCCCCCTTCCTGACCTTGGAAGAGGGGTATCTTCTCACTGCCGCCCTTCCTGACCTTGGAGGAGGGATATATCCTCACCGCCACCCTTCCTGACCTCGGTCATGGGGTAGCTCCTCTTGGCTGCACTTAGTGCGCTGGTTGCAGCCGCCGAGGTGCTTAGTGCGCCGGTAGGAGCCACGGAGGTGCTTAGTGTGCTGGTCGCAGACGCCAAGGCACTTAGTGCGCCAGTCATGTGTCCAATTGTAATGAAAATGTGAAAGTTCAAGTGTTAGTCACTGAGTCATGTCCAACTCTCTGTGACCCCATGGACTGTAGCTGCCAGTCTCCTCTGTCCATGACATTCCCCAGGCAAGAATACTCAAGTCAGTTGACATTCCCTTCTCCAGGGGATCTTCCTGACCCAGGAATCAAACCCAGGTCTCACATTGCAGGCAGATTCTTTACCATCTAGCCGTCAGGGAAAAAATAAATTTGCCATTAATTGAATTAATTGAATGGATCCCGTCTCTATTATTTGCATTGCTAAATTACCTTATGTATATTATTTCTCTCTTTTCAGGTAAACTATTGCAATGAAAAAGACAGAAAAAGGTAAAATCTTAAGTTTATTTCTTTGGTAAATCTACCCTTGTAAAAGCCATCAGCATCAAGAAAGTGAATATTTGTAGAAGTGAAAGGCTTGGACTCATTTCTCCACTCATTTATTACTGTACCTTGATAAAGGTAAGCACTTTCCTAATTTTTATCCCAACAGATTTGGTTTTGTCTACTGCAAAAAATTATATGAATAGAGTACATGCTATGTTGTGACTGACATCTTTTACTCTAAATTATGTTTGTGATATTCATTAATGTAGTTGAACATACTAGTAGTTGGTACAGTACTAGTAGTCATCCATTTTCATGTCTATGTAGACTTACACTGTATAAAGATACCCTTAGAAATACAAATATGTTTTCATTCATATGTGGAACCTAAAAAATGAAACAAAAGAACAATTATAACAAAACCAAAACAGACTCACAGGTACAGAAAACAGATGTTTGGTTTTGTGATTACAAAGTACTATTAATTTTGATGTTACCACTAAATGGATTGAAATTTTTCTTCCCTTCAAATTATTTACTTTTCATTGGAATCACCAAATTTTGTGTAATATGAAGCTGCATATTACATGTTATTCAGGAAAATTTCAAAGCAAGGATTTTAGTAATATTCAGTACTTAGTGCATGCTACTTTCGTTAGATGGTGACTGCAGCAATAAAATTAAAAGACGCTTACTCCTTGGAGGGAAAATTATGACCAACCTAGATAGCATATTGAAAAGCGGAGACATTACTTTGCCAACAAAGGTCCATCTAGTCAGATCAGATCAGTCGCTCAGTCGTGTCCGACTCTTTGCGACCCCATGAACTGCAGCATGCCAGGCCTCCCTATCCGTCACCAGCTCTCGGAGGTCACTCAGACTCGCATCCACCGAGTCAGTGATGCCATCCAGCCATCTCATCCTCTGTCGTCCCCTTCTCCTCCTGCCCTCAATCCCTCCCAGCACCAGAGTCTTCTCCAATGAGTCAACTCTTCTCATGAGGTGGCCAAAATACTGGAGTTTCAGCTTTAGCATCATTCCTTCCAAAGAAATCCCAGGGCTGATCTCCTTCAGAATGGACGGGTTGGATCTCCTTGCAGTCCATGGGACTCTCAAGAGTCTTCTCCAACACCACAGTTCAAAAGCATCAATTCTTGGGCACTCAGCCTTCTTCACAGTCCAGCTCTCACATCCATACACAGGAAAGACCATAGCCTTGACTAGGCGAACTTTTGGTGGCAAAGTGATGTCTCTGCTTTTGAATATGCTATCTAGGTTGGTCATAACTTTCCTTCCAAGGAGTAAGCATCTTTTAATTTCATGGCTGCAGTCACCATCTGCAGTGATTTTGGAGCCCAGAAAAAGAAAGTCTGACACTGTTTCCACTGTTTCCCCATCTATTTCCCATGCAGTGATGGGACCAGATGCCATGATCTTCGTTTTCTGAATGTTGAGCTTTAAGCCAACCTTTTCACTCTCCACTTTCACTTTCATCAAGAGGCTTTTGAGTTCCTCTTCACTTTCTGCCATAAGGGTGGTATCATCTGCATATCTGAGGTTATTGATATTTCTCCCGGCAATCTTGATTCCAACTTGTGTTTCTTCCAGTCCAGCATTTCTCATGATGTACTCTGCATATAAGTTAAATAAACATGGTGACAATATACAGCCTTGACGTACTCCTTTTCCTATTTGGAACCAGTCTGTTGTTCCATGACCAGTTCTAACTGTTGCTTCCTGACCTGCATACAGATTTCTCAAGAGGCAGATCAGGTGGTCTGGTATTCCCATCTCTGTCAGAATTTTCCACAGTTTATTGTGATCTACACAGTCAAAGGCTTTGGCATAGTCAATAAAGCAGAAATAGATGTTTTTCTGGAACTCTCTTGCTTTTTCCATGATCCAGCAGATGTTGGCAATTTGATCTCTGGTTCCTCTGCCTTTTCTAAAACCAGCTTGATCATCAGGAAGTTCACGGTTCACATATTGCTGAAGCCTGGCTTGGAGAATGTTGAGCATTACTTTACTAGCATGTGAGATGAGTGCAATTGTGCAGTAGTTTGAGCACTCTTCGGCATTGCCTTTCTTTGGGATTGGGATGAAAACTGATCTTTTCCAGTCTTGTGGCCACTGCTGAGTTTTCCAAATTTGCTGGCATATTGAGTGCAGCACTTTCACAGCATCATCTTTCAGGATTTGGAATAGCTCAACTGGAATTCCATCACCTCCACTAGCTTTGTTCCTAGTGATGCTTTCTAAGGCCCACTTGACTTCACATTCCAGGATGTCTGGCTCTAGGTCAGTGATCACACCATCATGATTATCTGGGTCGTGAAGCTCTTTTTTGTACAGTTCTTCTGTGTATTCTTGCCATCTCTTCTTAATATCTTCTGCTTCCGTTAGGTCCATAGCATTTCTGTCCTTTATCGAGCCCATTTTTGCATGAAATATTCTTTTGGTATCTCTGATTTTCTTTGAATAGATCCTTAGTCTTTCCCATTCTGTTGTTTTCCTCTATTTCTTTGCATTGATCGCTGAAGAAGGCTTTCTTATCTCTTCTTGCT
The DNA here is from genome assembly GCA_935064755.1 of Tragelaphus eurycerus. Classification (NCBI taxonomy): domain Eukaryota; kingdom Metazoa; phylum Chordata; class Mammalia; order Artiodactyla; family Bovidae; genus Tragelaphus; species Tragelaphus eurycerus. The sequence continues at coordinate 810,145 of CAKXYN010000039.1, forward strand.
ATTCTTTGGAACTCTGCATTCAGATGTTTATATCTTTCCTTTTCTCCTTTGCTTTTCACTTCTCTTCTTTCCGCAGCTATTTGCAAGGCCTCCCCAGACAGCCATTTTGCTTTTTTGCATTTCTTTTCCATGGAGATGGTCTTGATCCCTGTCTCCTGTACAATGTCACAAACCTCATTCCATAGTTCATCAGGCACTCTATCTATCAGATCTAGGCCCTTAAATCTATTTCTCACTTCCACTGTATAATCATAAGGGATTTGATTTAGGTCATACCTGAATGGTCTAGTGGTTTTCCCTACTTTCTTCAATTTCAGTCTGAATTTGGCAATAAGGAGTTCATGGTCTGAGCCACAGTCAGCTCCTGGTCTTGTTTTTGCTGATTGGATAGAGCTTCTCCATCTTTGGCTGCAAAGAATATAATCGATCTGATTTCGGTGTTGACCATCTGGTGATGTCCATGTATAGAGTCTTCTCTTGTGTTGTTGGAAGAGGGTATTTGCTATGACCAGTGCATTTTCTTGGCAAAAGTCTATTAGTCTTTGCCGGCTGCGCGGCGCACTGAAACCACGCCCGAGAGGAGCTACCCAACGACGGAGGAAGGACAGCGGTGAGGACTGGCGCACTAAGCACGGCCGAGAGGAGCACGACCGAGGCCAGGAAGGGCGGTGGTGAGGAGCTACCCCTCCCCCAAGGTCAGGAAGGGCGGCGGTGAGGAGAGACCCCTCATCCAAGGTAAGGTGCGATGGCTGTGCTTTGCTGGAGCAGCCGGGAAGAGATACCCCATGCCCAAGGTAAGAGAAACCCAAGTAAGACGGCGGGTCTTGCAAGAGGGCATCAGAGGGCAAATATACTGAAACTGTACTCACATAAAACTAGTCAATCTAATCACACCAGGACCACAGCCTTGTCTAACACAATGTTATTAAGCCATGCCCGTGGGGCAACCCAGGATGGGAGGGTTATGGTAGAGAGATCTGACAGGGTGTGGTCCGCTGGAGAAGGGAATGGCAAACCACTTCAGTATTCTTGCCTTGAGAACCCCATGAACAGTATGAAAAGGCAAAATGATAGGATACTGAAAGAGAAACTCCCCAGCTCAGTAGGGGCCCAATATGCTACTGGAAATCAGTGGAGAAATAACTCCAGAAAGAATGAAGGGATGGAACCAAAGCAGAAAGAATACCCAGCTGTAGATGTGTCTGGTGATAGAAGAAAAGTCCGATGCTGTAAAGAGCAATATTGCATAGGAACCTGGAATGTCAGGTCCATGAATCAAGGCAAATTGGAAGTGGTCAAACAAGAGATGACAAGAGTGAATGTCGACATTCTAGGAATTAGCGAACTAAAATGGACTGGAATGGGTGAATTTAACTCAGAGGACCATTATATCTACTACTGTGGGCAGGAATCCCTCAGAAGAAACGGAGTGGCCATCATGGTCAACAGAAGAGTCCGAAATGCAGTACTTGGATGCAATCTCAAAAACGACAGGATGGTCTCTGTTCGTTTCCAAGGCAAACCATTCAATGTCACAGTAATCCAAATCTATGCCCCAACCAGTAACGCTGAAGAAGCTGAAGTTGAACGGTTCTCTGAAGACCTACAAGACCTTTTAGAACTAACACCCAAAAAAGATGTCCATCTAGTCAAGGCTATGGTTTTTCCTGTGGTCATGTATGGATGTGAGAGTTGGACTATGAAGAAGGTTGAGTGCCAAAGAATTGATGCTTTTGAACTGTGGTGTTGGAGAAGACTCTTGAGAGTCCCTTGGACTGCAAGGAGATCCTACCAGTCCATTCTGAAGGAGATCAGCCCTGGGATTTCCTTGGAAGGAATGATGCTAAAGCTGAAACTCCAGTACTTTGGCCACCTCATGTGAAGAGTTGACTCATTGAAAAAGACTCTGAGGCTGGGAGGGATTGGGGACAGAAGAAGAAGGGGACGACAGAGGATGAGATGGCTGGATGGCATCACTGACTGGGGGATGGACGTGAGTCTCGATGGACATGAGTCTCGGTGAACTCTGGGAGTTGGTGATGGACAGGGAGGCCTGGCATGCTGCGATTCTTGGGGTGGCAAAGAGTTGGACACGACTGAGCAACTGATCTGATCTGATCTGATTTTGTTAGAAATTCCAAGTTCAAATAATCTACCAATACCAAATTATAGAACAAACAATCCTTAAATTTTTTCTGAGCTTCTTCAAAACTTTATTACTTGAAAAAAGTGGTAAAAATAATGACAAGTGATGGGAAAACTTAACTACTACAAATGAAAAACAAACATCATGAACAACATTCTTTCACAGATATGTTTCAGATAGAGTCTAGAAAAAAAGAGGTCTCTTTGTTTTCCTTCATTAATAAAATTCTATTTTTTAAATAGATCCTTTTTTTAGAGTAGTTTTAGATTCACGGCAAAATTGAGAGGAAAGTAAAGAGATTTCCCTTATACTCCCTGTCTCACAAATGCATAGCTTCCCCCACATCAACACCCTCCACCACAGCTGTACATTTGTTACAATTGATAAACCTGAACTGATAAATCAACCAAAGCCCTTTGTTTAATTAGAGTTTACATTGGTGTTGCATATTCCATATCTTTGGAAAAATGTATATATAATGATGTATATCCACCATTATAGTAGCATGCAGAATAGCTTCACGGTTCTAAAAATTCTCCGTGCTCCTGTTATTCACTCCTCCGTCCCATTAACTGCTGGCAACTTTTTACAGTCTCCATTGTTTTGTCTTTTCCAGAATGTTATATAGTGAAAAATCATAAAGTATATGGTCTTTTCAGTTTGGCTTCTTTCACTTAGCAATATACATTTAGGTTACTCTATGTCTTTTTGTGGCTGGCTTTATTATTATAGTTTGTGTATTCACCTTCTAAGGGACATCTTGATTACTTTCAACTTTTGTCAATCACAAATAAAGCTACTATAAACCTTTGGGTGCTGGTTATTCTGTTAACATAACTTTTAAAGTACTTTAAGTAAATACCAAGGAGTGTGATCATTGGACCATTTGATAAGAGGATGTTTACTTTTATAAGAAATTTCAAACTGTCTTTGAAAGTGTGTATCTGTACCATTTTTCATTCCCACCAACAAGGGAGAGTTCTTGTTTTTCCACATCCTCACCAGCATTTGATGTTTTTGGTGTTCCAGACTTTGGCTATTCTAACAGTTGTGTAGTATTTGTTATTTTCATTTGCAGTTCCCTGATGACTAGTGATGTGGAACATATTTTCATATGATTTTTGTCATCTGTATATCATTGGTGAACTATCTGTTAGTGTTTTTGGTCTATATTATAACCCACGTGTTCACTTTCTTATAATTGATTTTGAAGAGTTCTTTGTACATTTTGGATAGTAGTCTTTTATCAGATGTGTCCTTTGCAAATACTAATACTTTCTCCCGTTCTGAGGGAATCTATTGTTTGCCATTACTAACAAAGTTCTATGTTGTTTTATCTTTCCCAGTAGAGTAAAACAGGATAAAAAATAAGACTTTTAAATATTGGAAAGGAATAAATAATCATTACAGTTGGCAATTTATACAACATATGAGTACAACATACTAGTTGAAAATTATTAGCTACTATAAAGTATTTCAATTTTTAAACCCACTATCTTTTTACTCATAAGTAATGGTAGGCAGCTGCGGCGGGCGCGCTAAAGCCAGACTAAGAGGAGCCACCCCACGTCCAAGGTCAGGGGCAGAAGCCGGGAGGACCCCATGCCCGAAGGGTGGCAGCCAAGAGGAGACCCCACGTCCGAGATCAGGGGCAACGGCCTAGAGTCCCAGACTGTGACAGCGCAAGAACAGCCTAGAGGAGTTACCCGTGTCCGAGGTCAGGGGCGGGGACGAGAGGAGTTACCCTGCATCCGAGGTCAGGGGCGGTGGCCTGGAGGAGATTCCCCAGGCCCCAAGCCAGAGGCCAGTGGCAGGGGGCGGGAGGAGCTACCCCACGCCCCTAAGCCCGAGGCCAAGGGTGGCAGCCGGCAGGAGCAAACCCATGCCCAAGGCCAGGGGTGGTGGCTGAGACAAACAACCTGATATCCGTGGATCCGTGGCTGCGGGCCTACAGGAGCTATACCACGTTGAAGGTCAGGAAGGGCGGTGGTGAGGAGAGACCCCTCATCCAAGGTAAGGAGCAATGGCTGTGCTTTGCTGGAGCAGCCGGGAAGAGATAGCCCATGCACAAGGTAAGAGAAACCCAAGTAAGATGGTAGGTATTGCAAGAGGGCATCAGAAGGCAAACACACAGAAACCATACTCACAGAAAACTAGTCAGTCTAATCACACTAGGACCACAGCCTTGTCTAACTCAATGAAACTAAGCCATGCCCATGGGGCAACCCAGGATGGGCGGGTAATGGTGGAGAGATCTGACAGGATGTGGTCCACTGGAGAAGGGAATGGAAAACCACTTCAGTATTCTTGCCTTGAGAACTCCATGAACAGTATGAAAAGGCAAAATGATAGGATACTGAGAGAGAAACTCCCCAGGTCAGTAGGTGCCCAATATGCTACTGGAAATCAGTGGAGAAATAACTCCAGAAAAAATGAAGGGATGGAGCCAAAGCAAAAAGAATACCCAGCTGTGGATGTGTCTGGTGATAGAAGCAAGGTCCGATGCTGTAAAGAGCAATATTGCATAGGAACCTGAAATGTCAGGTCCATGAATCAAGGCAAATTGGAAGTGGTCAAACAAGAGATGGCAAGAGTGAATGTCGACATTCTAGGAATCAGCAAACTAAAATGGACTGGAATGGGTGAATTTAACTCAGATGACCATTATATCTACTACTGCGGGCAGGAATCCCTCAGAAGAAATGAAGTGGCCATCATGGTTAACAGAAGAGTCCGAAATGCAGTACTTGGATGCAATCTCAAAAATGACAGAATGGTCTCTGTTCGTTTCCAAGGCAAACCATTCAATGTCACAGTAATCCAAGTCTATGCCCCAACCAGTAATGCTGAAGAAGCTGAAGTTGAACGGTTCTCTGAAGACCTACAAGACCTTTTAGAACTAACAACCAAAAAAGATGTCCTTTTCATTATAGGGGACTGGAATGCAGAAGTAGGAAGTCAAGAAACACCTGGAGTAACAGGCAAATTTGGCCTTGGAATACAGAATGAAGCAGGGCAAAGACTAATAGAGTTTTGCCAAGAAAATGCACTAGTCATAACAAACACCCTCTTCCAACAACACAAGAGAAGACTCTATACATGGACATCACCAGATGGTCAACACCGAAATCAGATCAATTATATTCTTTGCAGCCAAAGGTGGAGAAGCTCTATACAGTCAGCAAAAACAAGACCAAGAGCTGACTGTGGCTCAGATCATGAACTCCTTATTGCCAAATTCAGACTGAAATTGAAGAAAGTAGGGAAAACCACTAGACCATTCAGGTATGACCTAAATCAAATCCCTTATGATTATACAGTGGAAGTGAGAAATAGATTTAAGGGCCTAGATCTGATAGATAGAGTGCCTGATGAACTATGGAATGAGGTTCGTGACATTGTACAGGAGACAGGGATCAAGACCATCTCCATGGAAAAGAAATGCAAAAAAGCAAAATGGCTATCTGGGGAGGCCTTACAAATAGCTGTGAAAAGAAGAGAAGCTAAAAGCAAAGGAGAAAAGGAAAGATATAAACATCTGAATGCAGAGTTCCAAAGAATAGCAAGAAGAGATAAGAAAGCCTTCTTCAGCGATCAATGCAAAGAAATAGAGGAAAACAACAGAATGGGAAAGACTAGGGATCTCTTCAAGAAAATCAGAGATACCAAAGGAACATTTCATGCAAAAATGGGCTCGATAAAGGACAGAAATTGTATGGACCTAACAGAAGCAGAAGATATTAAGAAGAGATGGCAAGAATACACAGAAAACCTGTACAAAAAAGATGTTCATGACCCAGATAATCACGATGGTGTGATCACTGACCTAGAGCCAGACATCCTGGAATGTGAAGTCAAGTGGGCCTTAGAAAGCATCACTATGAACAAAGCTAGTGGAGGTGATGGAATTCCAGTTGAGCTATTCCAAATCCTGAAAGATGATGCTGTGAAAGTGCTGCACTCAATATGCCAACAAATTTGGAAAACTCAGCAGTGGCCACAGGACTGGAAAAGATCAGTTTTCACTCCAATCCCAAAGAAAGGCAATGCCAAAGAATGCTCAAACTACCACACAATTGCATTCATCTCACACGCTAGTAAAGTAATGCTCAAAATTCTCCAAGCCAGGTTTCAGCAATATGTGAACCATGAACTTCCAGATGTTCAAGCTGGATTTAGAAAAGGCAGAGGAACCAGAGATCAAATTGCCAACATCCGCTGGATCATGGAAAAAGCAAGAGAGTTCCAGAAAAACATCTATTTCTGCTTTATTGACTATGCCAAAGCCTTTGACTGTGTGGATCACAATAAACTGTGGACAATTCTGACAGAGATAGGAATACCAGACCACCTGATCTGCCTCTTGAGAAATTTGTATGCAGGTCAGGAAGCAACAGTTAGAACCAGACATGGAACAACAGACTGGTTCCAAATAGGAAAAGGAGTACATCAAGGCTGTATATTGTCACCCTGTTTATTTAACTTATATGCAGAGTACATCATGAGAAATGCTGGACTGGAAGAAACACAAGTTGGAATCAAGATTGCTGGGAGAAATATCAATCACCTCAGATATGCAGATGACACCACCCTTATGGCAGAAAGTGAAGAGGAACTCAAAAGCCTCTTGATGAAAGTGAAAGTGGAGAGTGAAAAAGGTGTCTTAAAGCTCAACATTCAGAAAACGAAGATCATGGCATCTAGTCCCATCATTTAATGGGAAATGGATGGGGAAACAGTGGAAACAGTGTCAGACTTTATTTTTCTGGGCTCCAAAATCACTGCAGATGGTGACTGCAGCCATGAAATTAAAAGACGCTTACTCCTTGGAAGGAAAGTTATGATCAACCTATATAGCATATTCAAAAGCAGAGATATTACTTTGCCACCAAAGGTTCGCCTAGTCAAGGCTATGGTCTTTCCTGTGGTCATGTATGGATGTGAGAGCTGGACTGTGAAGAAGGCTGAGCGCCGAAGAATTGATACTTTTGAACTGTGATGTTGGAGAAGACTCTTGAGAGTCCCTTGGACTGCAAGAAGATCCAACCAGTCCATTCTGAAGGAGATCAGCCCTGGGATTTCTTTGGAAGGAATGATGCTAATGCTGAAACTCCAGTACTTTGGCCACCTCATGCGAAGTGTTGACTCATTGGAGAAGACTCTGATGCTGAGAGGAATTGAGAGCAAGAGGAGAAGGGGACGACAGAGGATGAGATGGCTGGATGGCATCACTGACTCGAGGGATGTGAGTCTGAGTGAACTCCAGTTTTTGATGGACCGGGAGGCCTGGCGTGCTGTGATTCATATGGTCACAAAGAGTCAGACACGACTGAGCGACTGATCTGATCTGAATGGTAGAAAAATGTAAAAGATATGAGGGAAGAAGGAAAGGAAGAAGAAGATGTTTACAACACAAGTCTGTAAAAGATTTGGTAATAATCTGTTTTAAAATAGCCAAACACATTATGTCCAAATTCATAATGAAGACACATTAGAAAGCTGAATAATAGAATATATACCAGATTAATGCATTGAAGCATTTAATGTAATAAATTTTAATTTCTTGTCACATTTAAAAATGTTTCTTTTCACATTTAAAATATTTTCTCAAATATTTCAAATAAGACCTTCGTAGTAAACTTCTAACTCTAAAAGAATACGTGGAAGAGTAAATGTACAAAGAGGAATAAGAAAACATTTTTAAAAGACTAACAAAGGTCTTAATTTACCAATTCTCAATGTTAATGAAAGGCACAAGTCTTCAAAAGGAAATAGCTTGCAAAGTACTAATGGAATAAAAAGAAAACATTCTAACTTATCAAATATTCAAATATGCTAACAGCAATGCTAAATAAAATCATATGATAAAATATAATAATGCTAAAATATAGTTACCAAAAAAATGTAAAAGAATAAAGTAACCATAGCAGAACTAAGATATATGTTTATATATACACACATGGGCACATATACACACATATATGTACATATATATACAGAAAGAAGTTTAATACAGGATCAGTGTAGAATTTCAAATAGCATACAAATGTTCAAAAACCAGCCTTGGAAAAGTTATTGTATATGTGTAGAATTGAGTTAACTATCTAATTCATACCACACACAAAAACATATTTCAGTTGGTTAAAAGTTAAAATATATAACATAAAATTGTAAAAGTACTAAAAGGCATTAAAGGAAGAAAATGCAGGATAAAGCTGTAATAATCTGGAGTTATTAATAGATAAATATTCTAAAAATATATGAAACCAAAAATTAAAAAAGAGTTTATTTAATCATATTTAAAAATTTATGCAGCAAAAGATACAGTAGAAGTGTTAAAATATAACACAAAAAAATAAATAAAAATTATTCCAAAATCTCTAACAAAATTAAACATGAGACACTTGGCAAATAAATAGATAATCAAGAGAAGAAAAATATTGTACAAATGCCAAATTAACATGCATGAACATATTTGACTTCACCTGTAACAAGGAAATGCAAATTAAAGCCACAATGGGATAACACCTTACTTGTATTACATTGGCAATAATTATAAAATACTGTAATAGTCCCTGATGGCAAGAATGTGGTAAAAATCATCATTCTGTTTATATCAATGTTGAGAGAATAATTTAATACAATTATTTTGAAGGAAAGTTAGCAGTTTTCCTCAACAATTAAAAAATTCACATAGGCAGTTCTAGTTCAAGATAATGAACAGCTCTCATGCTTCCCTTTCTTCATTGCTAAAAAAACCATTAGTATATTTTAATACTTATTCATTTTAGAACAAGGTAGTTTAACTGGATTCATAAGGAATAAGTTATAATCATGTAGCTAATCTCATGCCAGAGGTCTTGTTTTAAGTATAAAAATGAATGGATGTTTTTCATCAACCATAATCACAAATGAGTATCCATTGCTCCATATCTTCATGTACATTTAATGTGGTTAAAATTTTTCATTTTTGTCATTGATATGTAGGTGAAAGAATATATTTTTAAACTGCCTCCATTTTTGTCATATTGAGCATTTATATTTATCAGTCATAAAAGTTTTCCCTTTTTTGAATATTAAAACATAATAGCAGAAATTTGTTAACAACATAGAAGTTTACCAATAGAAAATTAAACAAATTATAACTATTATAAAATGCAAGGCTGTCCTGCTGCTGCTAAGTCACTTCAGTCGTGTCCGACTCTGTGCAACCCCGTAGACGGCAGCCCACCAGGCTCCCCTGTCCCTGGGATTCTCCAGGCAAGAACGCTGGAGTGGGTTGCCATTTCCTTCTCCAAGGCATGAAAGTGAAAAGTAAAAGTGAAGTCGCTCAGTAGTGTCTGACTCCCAGGGACCCCATGGACTGCAGCCTACCAGGCTCCTCCGTCCCTGGGATTCTCCAGGCAAGAGTACTGGAGTGGGGTGCCATTGCCTTCTCCCAAAATGCAAGGCATTTGTTCTGAAGGAGGAAATGGCGACCTACTCAGTATTCTTGCCTGGGAGCCAACGGACAGAGGAGCCTGGCCGGCCACAGGCCATGGGGTCACAAAGAGTCAGACATGATGAGCAACTGAGAACACACACATGCTTACATACTAATTATTTTATCTTCAGTGATAGAAACATATTTCTGTATTAGAAAAACACGAACATCAGCATAGTTTCATCATTTGCTTCCATAATCGATACTATCACGTTGGCATCTGCCTTAATTGAAACTGTCTCCAAGACTAGCTTAAACAACCCAGTAGGAGGAATCTTAAGTTCAGTTCAGTTCAGTCGCTCAGTCGTGTCCATCTCTTTGCGAACCCATGAACCACAGCATGCCAGTCCTCCCTGTCCATCACCAACTCCTAGAGTCCACCCAAACGCATGTCCATTGAGTCAGTGATGTCATCCAACCATCTCATTCTCTGTCGTCACCTTCTCCTCCTGCCTTCAATATTTCCCAGCATCAGAGTCTTTTCAAATGGGTCAGCTCTTCGCATCAGGTAGCCAAAGTATTGGAGTTTCAGCTTCAACATCAGTCCTTTCAATGAATACCCGGGACTGATCTCCTTTAGGATGGACTGGTTGGATCTCCTCGCAGTCCAAGGGACTCCTCGCAGTCCAATTGTCAAGAGTCTTCTCCAATTCCTTAAAAAACTGGAAATAGAACTGCCTTATGATCTAGCAATCCCACTGCTGGGCATACACACTGAGAAAACCAGAACTGAAAGAGACATGTGTACTCCAATGTTCATCGCAGCACTGTTTATAATAGCCAGGACATGAAAGCAACCTAGATGTCCATCAGCAGATGAGTGGATGAGAAAGCTATGGTACATATACACAGTGGAGTATTACTCAGCCATTAAAAAGAATGAATTTGAATCAGTTCTAATGAGGTGGATGAAACTGGAGCCTATTATACAGAGTGAAGTAAGCCGGAAAGAAAAACACCAATACAGTATACTAATGCATATATATGGAATTTAGAAAGATGGTAACAATAGCCCTGTTTACAAGACAGCAAAGGAGACACTGATGTATAGAACAGTCTTTTGGACTCAGAGGGAGAGGGAGAGGGTGGGATGATTTGGGAGAATGGCATTGAAACATGTACAATATCATATATGAAACAAGTCACCAGTCCAGGTTCAATGCATGATACTGGATGCTTGGGGCTGGTGCACTGGGATGACCCAGAGGGATGGTATGGGAAGGAAGGAAGGAGGAGGATTCGGGATGGGGAACACATGTATACCTGTTGTGGATTCATTTTGATATATGACAAAACTAATACAATATTGTAAAGTTAAAAAATAAAGTAAAACTTTTAAAAAAAGTGTCTTCTCCAACACCACAGTTCAAAAGCATGAATTCTTTAGCACTCAGCCTTCTTTACAGTCCAACTCTCACATCCATACATGACCACTGGAAAAACCATAGCCTTGACTAGATGGACTTTTGTCAACAAAGTGATATCTCTGCTTTTTAATATGCTGTCTATGTTGGTCATAACTTTTCTTCCAAAGAGTAAGTGTCTTTAATTTCATGGCTGCAGTCATCATCTGCAGTGATTTTGGAGCCCCAAAAAATAAAGTCAAGCACTGTTTCCACTGTTTCCCCATCTATTTCCCATGAAGTGATTGGACCAGATGCCATGATCTTCATTTTCTGAATGTTGAGATTTAAGCCAACTTTTTCTCTGTCCTCTTTCACCTTCATCAAGAGGCCCTTTAGTTCTTCTTCACTTTCTGCCATAAGGGTGGTGTCATCTGCATATCTGAGGTTATTGATATTTCTCCCGACAATATTGATTCCAGCTTGTGCTTCCTCCAGGCCAGCGTTTCTTATGATGTACTCTGCATAGAAGTTAAATAAGCAGGGTGACGATATGCAGCCTTGACGTACTCCTTTTCCTATTTGGAACCAGGAACAACCAGTCTGTTGTTCCATGTCCAGTTCTAACTTTTGCCTCCTGACCTGCATACAGGTTTCTCAAGATGCAGGTCAGGTGGTCTGGTATTCCCATCTCTTGAAGAATTTTCCACAGTTTATTGTGATCCACACAATCAAAAGCTTTGGCATAGTCAATAAAGCAGAAATAGGTGTTTTTCTGGAACTTTCTTGCTTTTTCCATGATCCAGCAGATGTTGGCAATTTGACCTCTGGTTCCTCTGCCTTTCTAAAACCAGCTTGAACATCTGGAAGTTTATGGTTCGTGTATTGCTGAAGCCTGGCTTGGAGAATTTTGAGCATTTCTTTACTAGCATGTGAGATGAGATTTCCTGATCAACTTAATTAGAATAGGCAATATTTAATTAGTATTTCTGAATAGGAGTTTGTGGATGAGAAAATTTAGGAAAATACAATGTTGGAGCCCTTCTTACCACTCAAAAGAAAACTTGTTCCTTTTTTCCTCCCCCATTCCCTGGTCCCTGGAAAGTAAACATGATCTGAAAAGCTAACCTTTTTCTAACTTAAAACTTAGTGAAATACTCTAGTCAGCCCTGTGTCAACATTCCCCTCATAACATTTTCAGGAAGAATTCCAATTCAATCCTTACTAGTGTCTTATAATATTATCACATAGGAGTCAGCTGATGGCTTCAGCTCTATGCTTCAGCCAACAGCTATATCATACAAATATTATGATTTTAGAATTTATAGTCTACATTCTCCACTCATCATTTACAGCAGAAAGATTTTTGTGGAAAGAAAAGAAATTGAGCACATATGGTGATCTTGGGGTTTTTTAGTATTCATTAATAGTAGCCAAAGTTATATTTATTCTTTATCAGAAAATAATTGTATTTCATCACAGTGGGAAAGCTGAGAAAAAAGATTTCCTTCATGACAAAGCCCATTATTATAAAGAAACAAAATTGTACTATAAGGAATTATTAGAAAGAAGATGTGAATGCACACCCACATTTGTTTCTTTGTCTATAAAATTATCATTTTCTGCTTGAACTGAGATGTCAAATAGAAAATATTTTCATTAAAACAGAGTGAGTCTTCTAGGCATTTCTCTCTTAATAAGATCTGTTACCTTAATTTATTTTATAATGTTCTTAATGAACTCATATTTCTTAACCAGGAATCTTAGACAAATAAGTTGATTTAAAGTCAAGCTACACAGATGACAATTGATTTGCTCCGTGGAGAATTACTGTGCATTCCATCACAGATACCTCACTAATTCAGAGAGATTCAGACAGTTGTCAATGCCATGTACATGTGATTTCTGTTATTGTGGCCAGGGATGCAATATGATTATTTAGACTTGCTACCTTTTCAAGTTAATTGAAAGAATGGGAGAATAAAGATAATAGTCTGTTGGATTGTTTAGCAATAATGCTTTTAGTATTTTATGAGAAGCACAGGGGTTCATGACCTCTCAAAACAATTTCAGTTCAGCTGATTCAGAGTAGGTATGGCCAGTGTCCAGTATCCTAAATAAGTTGTAATAACTACTTCAGTTACTGAAACATTATTTAGGTCAATGTGTCATTTATTTAGCTAGGAAACAAATAATAATCCAACACGCATCAATTCCTGCCATAGCAGCAACTCACATGTAATTCAATATAACTCTGAAATTAGAATGATGGAACTAGGGTGAGAGAGTAACAATGGCTTTTGGCAGAATTCAAGCAAAATGTACCAAGTTAACAGCCTGGGAAATCAGAAAGAAATAGAGAACAGTTCAGAAGTATCAATAGAATAAGCAGACTCAAGTAGCTTGATTTGAGGAATACAAGGAGAAGAATAACTTGTTAATGACACCCTGGTATAAGCTATTACACTGTAATCAGCCCAAAGCAATGTTGTGCTGTCTATGCAGCACCAGACTTGTAAATAACTGTTGGAATTGCTAAAGAAAGCCCCCAGGCCTTAAATCACAATAGAAACTGTCAAGGCTTCTGAATATGATGGATGTATTCTTCAAGTTATTCAAAATTCTTCACCAAAACAGGCACCACAATTTTTCTGTACTTGGAGCAGTAGAAAGACATTTGATTTTGATATCCTTGTAAGTCATCTTCTGAACTTTATCTTAATGGTGTTTGAGTTTATTTTACAGAATAGAGATCTCAATTTTTAAAGTTCATTTTGAAATGAAACAGTGAAAGCTTGGTATCTTAGAAGTGACTTGCCAATATTAATTACAGAACCAGATCTATATTTAGGTTTTGGATGACAGCTCATAATTTTACAATGTCTGGATAATTATTTTCCAATAAATCTTCAAGTCTATGTTTTCTTTCTTTAATCTTTTTATATGGTTCTTTTATTTCCACTTTCTTCTGAATTTTCTGTTACCTCTCTTAAACTACCCAGTTCTCAATATAAAGGCCAAGGTTATTAAGAATTTATGTATGAATTAAAAGGTACTGGTGTAAAACAACTCTGCAGTCCCCAGCGGAAAAACAAATGATGAAATTGTGAGGCTACTACATATTAGGGCCAGGAAACCCAGAATTTTCTAATATTGTTCCTCAGAATTCAATCATACCTCCCTATTTGGTCTTACATTGTGTATTATTTTTCAGAAATTGCAATTGCTATAAAATGAGAGGCAAAAATGATCCCAGGCTGAAGCCATATAACTCAAAGCATAGAATATTAGTGAGCCTCACTCTACCATTCAACTTTGTCCTAAAATGCTAATGTTAACTATTAGTCCTAAAGGCCTGATAGGTTCAAGCTCAAACAGACCATGAAGATGGCTCAGATTTTTAAGAGATGAATCTTCACCTAGTATTGGGTGATATAGATATGAGAAATAGAGTGAAATATGACAAGTTGGAAAGTGGTGCCAATATTACCATAACTACTTAACTCCAAGTAGGACATAATGAAGGATTGTGAGAGATTTCAACCTGCTTCCGTGGAGAAACAACACCTGAATGTTATTACTCCATCCTGTAGAAGAAAGACAAGGAAGAGATCTACACCCATGCATCCTACTCTTTCAGTACATAGATTCCAACCATTACAGATGTGAACCAAACAATGCCCTGTAACCAGATAGTCAGTCAGTCACTCAGTCGTGTCTGACTCTTTGTGACCCCATGGACTGCAGCACGCCAGGCTTCCCTTTCCATCTCCATGCCCTGAAGCTTGCTCAAACTCATGTCCATCGAGTCCATAATACCATCCAGTCATTTCATCCTCTGTCGTCCCTTTCTCCTTCTGCCTTCAATCTTTCCCACATCAGGGTCTTTTCCAATGAGCTAGGTCTTTGCATCAGGGGGTCAACGTGTTGGAGCTTCAGCTTCAACATCAGTCTTTCCAATGAATATTCAGGACTGATTTCCTTTAGGATGGACTGGTTGGATCTCCTTGCAGTCCAAGAGACTCTCAAGAGTCTTCTCCAACACCACAGTTCAAAAGCATCAATTCTTCAGCACTCAGCATTCTTTACAGTCCAACTTTCACATCCATACATGATGACTGGAAAAACGATAGCTTTGACTAGACAGACCTTTGTTGGCATAGTAATGTCTCCGCTTTCTAACATGCATCTAAGTTGGTCATAGCTTTTTCTTCCAAGGAGCAAGTGTCTCTTAATTTCATGGCTGCAGTGACCATCTGCAGTGACTTTGGAGCCCCCAAAATCACAGTCTTTCACTGTTTCCATTGTTTCCCCATCTATTTTCCATGAAGTGATGGGACCAGATGCCATGCCCTGTAATATTAAAACTAAACAGAGCAGTGCACTTCCTACTCTGGGATAAAATAGGATGCCCACAGGAGGATGTGTTAAGACAATTCAAATGCAGATCTTCCGACTCCACATCTCTGCTGTCTTTTTTTGTTTATCACCAAAACCAGCTCTAATGTCTCATTTAATTATCTGTTGAAAATATTACCATTCTTAATAAACTCATTTAAGTGAGTTGTGGGAATAAGAAGGAAATCTGCAGGAAGATATTATGGAATTGAATGTGTCAATTATGTTAATATTATAGTCCTGAGAGACAGAAGAGATTACTTTTTATTTTGTCCCTCCCTGAATTTTTACACTGTTTGAATCAAAGGTCCTTCTTCAGGGAGAAATAGTTTAAACCACATGACCCTATATTTACCTAATTATTTTTCTTCCTTCCAAAAGATTTGCTTAATTATACCTCTATTATACCTCTGTTATGGCTAAATTTCTCTGTAGATCAATTTATCTTGCTCTTTAGTGGAATCTGATTGTCCCCTCTGATATGTAAAATGGAAAGGATTAAAAACCTTTGAAACACCTATCAGCAACTGAATTATTTCAGAAATAGGACTTAATTGATGATGGTAAACCACAATTGTTAAAAGGGAAATTATATTGTCTATGAAGAGAGCTCTGCTTGTTCTTTTTCTATTGATTATTGGCTGTGGATTATTCTGGACCAGATGGGGTAAATCTGAGAGAAGTTAGAGAAGATATTTTGCTGTTGGAGTCTGAAAGTTATTTCTGAGGGTTTCCTTATTTTACTCCTGTTTAGATAAGACAAATCTCACATCACTGTTTCCTTTTAGTTTCCAGATGTCGATAAAAGCTCCTGATATCCAATGGCACAATAATAATGACAAAATTGTCTTTAAAGAAACATCCCAAAGATAAGACGTCTCTTTCAAAATGCTTTTAATGGCAATGCAGCCATCAACAAAGCAAAACAAAGCCTAATATTTTTTTGTTTCTTGGTAAAAAGATTATCTGTTAATCCCACTGAAGTCTTTAGTACAGTAGAATAAGGATCATACATTTAACACTTCAATTTATACACCCAGAATAAATTCAAGTTTTTATTGATACCATTTTATTACTGGGGTATATTTTAGGCATACTGGGGCATCATATGGGCATATTTTGTTAGTAAAAGAGAATCAGTTCAGTTCAGTCGCTCAGTTGTGTCTGACTCTGCAATCCCATGCAGCACACCCGGCTTCCCTGTTCATCATCAACTCCTGAAGCTTGCTCAGACTAATGTCCACCAAATCAGTGATGCCATCCAACTGTCTCATCCTCTGTCATCCCCTTCTCCTCCTGCCTTCAGCCTTCTCCTGCATAGGGTCTTTTCCAATGAGTCAGTAAAAGAGATTACTAATATATAAATCTCAATGAAAACATATTACACATTTTTTTCTTCTTCCCAAGCCATTGTTCATGTATTTCTGTCTCCATTTATTCTATTTTCCATCTTTAGAAGACTAGAACCTTTGGGAAATATGTCTACAGATTTTATAAAATGTGTAGAACAATAAATGTTTTATTGAAACACAGAAATGCTATTTATTTCATAAAACATATCAAATAAAACTACTCACTCTTATTCTTTTTCAGCTCATCAGCACAATTATGTGATGCAAAAGTCCCCAATCTAAGAAAGTTGAAAACAGACTATAATTGGTTTTATTGATTTGTGATCAGTGTTCTCACTCAAGAGCTTCAAAGCCTCAATTTTGTCATGAAAACCACAAGACAGAGATGTTTCTTTGGTAAGTTAATATATCCCTGCCTTATAAAACCTAACAATTCTATTTCCACTTTATTTCAAATCCTTACATAGATGCTGAAGTTAATTACCTTTGCTGATCCCATATGAATTCAGCACTTTATTTTCTTTGAGGCACTGCTATAAAATCTCTGAAGAGAGACTATATTGTGTATTTTCTAGTTATAAACACAATAAAAACTGTATTAATCTCTAAGCTGTACTCCCTTAATTCATTTTTCTATTTTGCAAAGTGAAAGAATAAACTCTTCTATCCACAAAATAATAAGGTCTAATAAAGTTATAGATTTACCTATTTTGACTGAAATTCTTGACAAAAAAAAATGGGTTTCATTGCAAAGTGATAAATATAACAGACATCTTCCCTCATTTAGCTAAAGGTATTATTATCTACTCAGTGTTCAAGCTTTGAAATGTCTGGGTTGATTTTTATCCTGTGTTCATTCTACAGCCTTTTAAAATATGTTTTTAAAAAATTCCTGAGTCAGAAAATAGTACTAGTTAGAATTAGTAACTCCAACTGAATTTTTCTGATAACATTTTTTATTTATTTACTTTCTAAATTGAAGTATGGCTGACTTTGCTCATTGAAATTTAAGCTAGGAAGTATTCTTTGCAGAAAAAAGGTTCTGGCTCAGGACTTAGGATGTATTCTTGATAGAAAAAGACAAAGCACAAAGGCATGATTCTTTTTCAAAAATGTTAATTTTGTATTGAAACATAGTTGATTTACAATGCTGTGTTAGTTTCAGGTATACAGCAAAGTGATTCAGTTATACATATATGTGTTATTTTTCAGATTATTTTCCCATACCAATTATGATTCTTAGCATGATTCTTGATGAAAAACTGTCCACTAAAAGAAGACAGACTATTGATTTTTCCCCCATTTCCACCAGACAAAACTCTTTTCTCATTTGATTGGGACAGCTGGAGATTTCGAGAGCACTCCTCCATAGTGAGTATTATGGATTACCTTTTTAGTATCTGTTCCTACATTGCTGTGAAGATGCTGGAAAGCTAACCAGATGAGGTGTACTTGTGGGAAACTTAAATAAAGTGATTGGGTAGGAAAAGAAGACATTGTATACATGACATTCATTTTATTAACATAGAACTGGGATAATATGCATGGGAGACTTCCAATCCAGAGACCAAGTTTGATACAATGCAGTGAACAGCAATTGGACAGCAGCTAATTTATTTCCCAACTTTGTTAATGTGGTAGAGGTGGCAGCTCCTTTGCTGAAGAATTCTAGAGTCCTTTCTGGGAATCAGTACTGGAGGGCTAAAATTAGAGCCTCTACTCCAGCCATTCAAACAAGTCCGTACCAGCACTGAAGTGAAGTGAACTCACTCAGTTGTGTCTGACTCTTTGCGACCCTGTGGCCTGTACCCTACCAGGCTCCTCAGTCCATGGAATTTTTCAGGCCAGAGTACTGGAGTGAATTGCCATTTCCTTCTCCAGGGGATCTTCCTGATCCAGGGATTGAACCCAGGTCTCCCGCATTGCAGGCAGACACTTAACCGTCTGGGCCACCAGGGAAGCTCGCTTGTACTGAATATCATTGTAAGGTTTCCAGGTGACACAGTGGTAAAGAACCCATCTGCCAATGCAAAAGACATAAGAGACAGGGGTTCCATGCCTGGGTTGGGGAAGATCTCCTGGAGAAGGAAATGGCTACCCTCTCCAGTACTGTTGTTTGGTAAATCCCATGGACAGAGGAGTTTGGTGGGCTAGTCTGCGGGGTCACAAAGAGTTGGACATGACTGAAGGGACTTAGCATGCATGCATGTACAAATATCATTGTACTTAGTATTGAATAAATATTTTCCATTTTGAATTGAAGTTTGAGTTGAAATGGACTAGAGTTGGCAAGAAACTGAAGTTGGTAAGATTTGATGTCTCTGTTAGGAGAATGTTTAAGAATCTATCCTGCAGAATAGTTTGACAATCTCCTGAACCAAGAACTTGCTCCCTGTGGCATATTGTGATTCTCTCTTCCTTTGAAAGATTCAACTTCTGAATGTTTGATATATATGAAAACAGTGAAAATGTTAGTTGCTCAGTCATGTCCAATTCTTTGCAACCCTATGGGCTGTAGCCTTCCAGGTTCTTCTGTATATATATATATATATAGGTATTTTGTTGTTGTTTTAGTGACTAAGTCATGTCTGACTCTTTTGCCACCCCATGAACCGTAAACTGTCAGACTCTTGTGCCCATGGGATTTCCCAGGCAAGAATACTGGAGTGGGTTGCCATTTCCTTCTCCAGGGGATCTTCCTGACCTAGGGATCGAACCTGTGTCCCCTCCATTGGCAGGTGGATTCTTCACCACTGAGCTACCTGGGAAGTCCATACATGTGTGTATATATATATGGAGATATGTATTTTTATATACATATAATATATATGAAAATATTGGAGATATATAATTTTTACTTGCTTTATTTTATTATTATGAAAGAAAATTATAAAAGAGAAAAATCAAGTTATCTCAAAAATGTTGAAAATATTCAATACCCACTTGTGTTGTAAATTTTCAGCAAACTAGGAATAGGAGAGAAATTTTTAATAAAATTCATTTGAGAAAAATCCACAAATTCTTATATTTAAGTTTTTATCATACATAATAGGGCATTGAATAGTTTCCATCTAAATTCAGGAAGAGACAGCGATGTCCCATTTCACCATGCTCTGTCAAAACTGACATTTGAAGTGCATCAAAATAATTGAATAAAAAACATGAATATCAAGGCCTCTGTGCTTAGTCACTCAGTCGTGTCTGATTCACTGCGACCATATGGACTATAGCCCACCAGGTTCCTCTGTCCTTGGAATTTTTCAGGCAAGAATACTAAAGTGGATTGCCATTTCCTCCTCCAAGGGATCTTCCTAAACCAGGAATCAAACCTGCATCTCCGGTGTCTCTTGCATTGCAGGTGGCTTCTTTACCCATTGAGGTATATCAAAAGCAGAAGTAAAATTCTATTTGCAGATGACATAATTATTTACTTGAAGACATGAAGCTGCTTGTTCATGTCCGACTCTTTGCAACCTGATGGACTGTAGGCTACCAGGTTCCTCTGTCCACGGGATTTTCCAAGCAAGGATACTAGAGTGGGTTGCCATTATTTACATAGAAGACTTTAAATAATACACAACAAAAAGCCAATCTGAAAATTAGGACATAGGATAAAAATATCCACATACAAAGCCAAATATATCTCTATTTTCTGGCGCCAAAGAATTTGAAACAAAATGTAAACAATTATTATAGAGTAATATCAGAAATAAAATACCTAACAATAAGGTTAACAAAAGATACAGAAAACTCTAATTTGAAACTAAAAAACATTGCTGAGAAAAGGACCTAAATAAATAGAGAAATATGCCATTTTGATGGATTAGAAGGCTTAATATTATTAAGATGTCAAGCCAATCTATATATTTAACACAGTCTCAATCAAAATTCCAATTCCTTTTTCTTTTCATTCACTTATTGACAAAAGTTACACAAAACAGCTAAAAACTAAGATTAATTGAAACAACCTCTAGAAATGCAATTTAAGCTGACTTCTCATCAGTTCAGTTTGGTTCACTTCAGTTCAGTTGTTAAGTCATGTCCAACTCTTTGCGACTCCATGAATCACAGCACACTAGGCCTCCCTGTTCATCACCATCTCCCAGAGTTCACTCAAACTCACGTCTATTGAGTCGGTGATGCCATCCAGCCATCTCATCCTCTGTCGTCCCCTTTTCCTCCTGCCCCCAATCCCTCCCAGCATCAGAGTCTTTTCCAATGAGTCAACTCTTGACATGAGGTGGCCAAAGTACTGGAGTTTCAGCTTTAGCACCTTCCTTCCAAAGAAATCCCAGGGCTGATCTCCTTTAGAATGGACTGGTTGGATCTCCTTGCAGTCCAAGGGACTCTCAAGAGTCTTCTCCAACACCACAGTTCAGAAGCATCAATTCTTCGGTGCTCAGCTTTCTTCACAGTCCAACTCTCACATCCATACATGACCACAGGAAAAACCGTAGCCTTGACTAGACAGACTTTTGTTGGCAAAGTAATGTCTCTGCTTTTCAATATGCTATCTAGGTTGGTCATAACTTTTTTTCCAAGGAGTAAACATCTTTTACTTTCATGGCTGCAGTCACCATCTGCAGTGATTTTGGAGTCCCAAAAATAAAGTCTCATAGACCTACAGTAATCAAAAGAGTGTAGTAACAAAATACAAAGACACAAATAGATCAGTGGTACAGAATGGAGTCCATAAATAGACTCATGAATGAAAAACCAATAGATTTTAAACAAAACTCCTAAGAAAACTTGAAAAGGAAAAGAAAGCTATTTCAACATAATGCTGCAATATCTGCATAGATGCATGAAAAATATGAACATCAAACCTAACTCTCAACATAAAATTACTGTAAAGTTTTATGAAAAACTGTAGCTGAAAGTTTTCAATAGCTTGGGGATAGGAAAGATTTCTCACAAAGGACACATGAAAAATCAATCATAAAAGAAAAAATTGATAAATTGACCTTCATTAAAATTTAAACATCTGCTTACCATTAAGAAAAATGTCATTCATAATACATATTGACATGACAAAGCAATTTTTCTAGGATATATTTTAAAACTACAAGAAAATAATTATAGAAAGGAAAATTAAAAACAGTTGATCTGTGAAAAATAATGTCAGATAAATTAGAAGATTGGCCACAGACAAGGAGAAAATTTTTGCAAAACACACATACAATAAAGGACTTTATCTAAAATATACAAAGAACCTTAACATTCAACAATAAGAAAGCAATCATATTTTAAAGTAGATCATAGAACTTTACAGACATTATGATGTGCTAAAAAGGCAAAACCCATGGAGACAATAAAAAACAGAACGTTTGCCAAGGGTTGGAGTTGGGTATGAATAGGTGGAGCACAGAGGAGTTTGAGGGCACTGAAAATACTCCTTAAGATATTATAATGATGGATGTCATGGACGCATGTCATTATACATTTGTCAAACCCTATAGACTACACAGATCTTCCCACGTGGCACTAGTGGTAAAGAACCTGCCTGCCAATGCAGGATACATAACAGAAGAGGATTTGATGCCTGGGTGCAGAAGATTCCCTGGAGGAGGGCATGGCAACTCACTCCAGTATTCTTGCTTGGAGAAATCCATGACTGAACCACAACATAAACTATGGACTTTGGGTTTGTGTGCATGTGTACTTGGTCATGTCTGACTCCGTGAGCCCATGGACTATAGCCTTCCAGATTCCTCTGTCCATAGAATTTTTAGTATGATATATTAATGTATATTTATCAGTTGTAACAAGTGTACCATTCTAGTGAGTGATACAGACAGTGGGAGAGGTTACACTGGTGTGGGGGTTGGGGGGTTATGGGAACCCTCTGTACTTTTCTCTCAATTTTGCTATAAACTTAACATCGATCTTTAAAAAATGTGGGTGTGTGTATAGATATTGACTGGAAAGAGTCTTAACGAAACTTTCTGAAGGATGGAAATTTTCTATATCTTTATGCTACTAATACAATAAAATTCAGTGAATTGTACATTTAAGACCTATGCATTTATCTATATGTAATTTTATCTTCAAACAAATGGTGAAAATATTAAAATAAACTGAAAGCAGAAAAAAAAATGCTTCTTATCCTAAAATGATGAACTGTGGATGGAGGTTCATAACACTGTACATGAGACAGGGATCAAGATCATCCCCAAGAAAAAGAAATGCAAAAAAGCAAAATGACTATCTGAGGAGGCCTTACAAATAGCTGTGAAAAGAAGAGAAGCAAAAAGCAAGGGAGAAAAGGAAAGATATATCCATTTGAATGCAGAGTTCCAAAGAATAGCAAGGAGAGATAAGAAGGCCTTCCTCAGTGATCATTGCAAAGAAATTGAAGAAAACAATAGAATGGGAAAAACTAGAGATCTCTTCAAGAAAATTAGAGATACCAAAGGAGCATTTCATGCAAAGATGGGCTCGATAAAGGACAGAAATGGTGTGGACCTAACAGAAGCAGAAGATATTAAGAAGAGGTGGCAAGAATACACAGAAGAACTGTACAAAAAAAAATCTTCATGACCAGATAATCATGATGGTGTGATCATGCACCTAGAGCCAGACATCCTGGAATGTGAAGTCAAGTGGGCCTTAGAAAGCATCACTATGAAAAAGCTAGCGGAGGTGATGGAATTCCAGTTGAGCTATTTCAAATCCTGAAAGATGATGTGAAAATGCTGCACTCAATATGCCAGCAAATTTGGAAAACTCAGCAGTGGCCACAGGACTGGTAAAGGTCAGTTTTCATTCCAATCCCAAAGAAAGGCAATGCTAAAGAATGTTCAAACTACTGCACAATTGCACTCATCTCACACGCTAGTAAAGTAATGCTCAAAATTCTCCAAGCTAGACTGTAGCAATACAGGAACCATGAACTTTCAGATGTTCAAGCTGCTTTTAGAAAAGGCAAAAGAACCAGAGATTAATTTGCAAATATCCCCGGAATCATGGAAAAGGCAAGAGAGTTCCAGAAAAACATCTATTTCTGCTTTATTGACTATGCCAAAGCCTTTGACTGTGTGGATCACAATAAACTGTTGGAAATTGTGAAAGAGATGGGAATACCAGACCACCTGACCTCCTCTTGAGAAACCTGTATGCAGGTCAGGAAGCAACAGTTAGAACTGCACATGGAACAACAGACTGGTTCCAAATTGGGAAAGGAGTACGTTAAGGCTGTATATTGTCACCATGCTTATATAACTTATATGGAGAGTACACCATAAGAAATACTGGGCTGGAGGAAGCACAAGCTGGAATCAAGATTTCTGGGAGAAATATCAATAACCTCAGATATGCAAATGACACCACCCTTATGGCAGAAAGTGAAGAAGAACTAAAGGGTCTCTTGATGAAAGTGAAAGAGGAGAGTGAAAAAGTTTGCTTAAAGCTCAATATTCAGAAAACTAAGATCACGGCATCTGGTCCCATCATTTCATGGCAAATAGATGGGGAAACAATGAAAACAGTGGCTGACTTTATTTTGGGGGGACTCCAAAATCACTGCAGATGGTGATTGCTGCCATGAAATTAGAAGACTCTTGCTCCTTGAAAGGAAAGTTATGACCAACCTAGACAGCATATTAAAAAGCAGAGACATCAACAAAGGTCCATCTACTCAAGGCTATGGTTTTTCCAGCGGTCATGAATGGATGTGAGAGTTGGACTATAAAGAAAGCTGAATGCCGAAGAATTGATGCTTTTAAACTGTGGTGCTGGAGACTCTTGAGAGTCCCTTGGACTGCACGGAGATCCAACTAGTCCATCCTAAAGGAGATCAGCCTGGTGTTCATTGGAAGGACTGATGTTGAAGCTGAAACTCCAATATTTTGGCCACCTCATGCGAAGAGTTGACTCATGAGAAAAGACCCTGATGCTGGGAAAGGTTGAGGGCAGGAGGAAAAGGGGACGACAGAGGATGAGATGGTTGGATGGCATCACCGACTTAATGGACATGGGTTTGGGTGGACTCTGGGAGTTGGTGATGGACAGGGAGGCCTAGTGTGCTGTGGTTCATGGGGTTGCAAAGAGTCGGACATGACTGAGCAACTTAACTGACTGACTGACTGATCCTAAACGTAAAAATTAAAGTTCCCAAAAGGTATTGCACACACAATCTCCTTTACCACCTAGGTTTTGTTTGTCTGTTTAAAATAAGTAATGAAGTTCATTTTTGAGGCAGAGCCTGTGGTATATAAATCAGTGAAATATTTGAATTTTATATTTCTGGAAGATAAGTAGGAATTAATCCAAGGTTAATCTCCAAGGATCTCTCTCATATTTTGACCACTAGCCTTTTGCACAAATGAGGAAACTTTTGGTTCCACCTTCAAACGATCATAAGAATTTGTGTCAGTGTTGGTCTAGAATATTTTTCATCATCAACAAAGTGGTGAACTCAGCTGCCTTTGTGAAAAATCAGCTTGGTGCTATGAGGGAGGCTCAAAAGGAAAGGGAATATATGTATATGTATGTGTGTGTGTGTGTGTGTGTGTGTGTGGTTGATTCATGATGTTGTACAGCAGAAACTAACACAACATTTGAAGCAAATATATTCCAATAAAATGTTGATTTTCACCCAGATAATGTAAACAGAATGTATGAGGACACTCACTCTAGAAGGATCTGTGGCAGTGCACATCAATCCTGAATAAAGAAAAATGATGGCCATAGATCATTTTGAGCAAGTGTATGTGCGGAGACAAAGATTAAGGGAGAAGGGGAAAATAAAGCACCACCACGAAAGAAGAATACTTTAAGGCGTATGCCAGAGTTCTGGCTATCAGTAATGGGAAAATAGTTCCTATTGTAGGAATGTTATTGCAGATTCATCTGAAAAATCAACACCTCATCCATCTAGGTCCTTGAAAGAGAATACAGAAAAGGTCTTCCCACAAGATTTTCATACTCTCAGTGCTATTATGTGGCCAAGAAATAAATTTGTAATATATTTGAGCCAGTATTCACTTTGGGGTTTCTTTTATAATATTTATCCAACGAAGAGAGGAAGTCATGGGATACCAAAAGGGAGGGAGGAGGAAAATGAATATAAAGCAATCATTAAAAACTAGAAAGAGGACTATGTCAATAAAGCAACTCAACTGGGATTCAAGTATGAAAATGGATGGTTCTGGGAGAGTGACTTCCCATAGCAAAATGTATTAGATATAATAAAAGATATGAGTAAGAATTGAAAAATACAAATGCATGATACATGCTTATTTTAAAAATAAAAACAAAACTAAAAATCCATAACACCACAGTTTAATTCAAAGTAAACTAATAATGCAGATGGTGATCAAGAAAGTCCTCTCTAGGAGAATGATGCTTTACCCATGATCTGAATGACCATGGCAATTTCAGGAAGGAATATTTCAAGGATGGGTTACAGAAAATCTATTAAACACTAGTATAGTAACAAGCTTGCATAAAATGTGCAAGGATGTAAATTTGTAAAATATATAAAACTAATGATGATGGAAGACAGTAAATATGGGTTGCAATGGCATGTGCATTCTCAGTCTCTCAGTTCCTCAGTCATGTCCAATTCTATGCAGCCTTGTGGACTGTAGCCCACCAGGCTCCTCTCTCCATGGAATTTCCCAGGCAAGAATATGGAGTGGGTTGCCCTTCATACTCCAGGGTATCTTCTTCCTGACCCAGGGATCCAACTCGCATCTCTTGCATCTCCTGCAATGACAGGTGGGTTCTTAACCACTAGCACCACGTGGGAAGCCCCCCAGTGGCATAAGATGATTTCAAAAAGGTCAAGAAGAATAGTAAGATTATGTAGAGCTTGCAGAACATGGTAGGGAATTTGTTTGTTATTCTATGTGCAATGAGCAACTATTTAAGAGCTCTAAGCAAGGGTTATATATATATATATATATATATATATGTGTGTGTGTGTGTGTGTGTGTGTGCGTGTGTGTGTGTATAATGAATTTTGAATAATTATTGATTACATGAGATACTCTTGATATCACTGTAATTCTATCAATCAGGCTCCAACTATCAGTAGTCTTTGTTGTGATTCTGCCCCACATCTAGTGAGACATCACATCATTTCTAAAATGTTCCAAACTCTTTCCCTTTTGTCACCCTTATTATTATCTTATTGGATGAGGTCCTCATTCTCTTTGTCATAGGTCATTATGCAAACCTTTTCTCGATACTCAGAATCTGCTGTGTCCAATTTGTTCTCTTAATGCAACATCCTTTCTCCAAAATCTCTCTCATTCTCTAATAATTATTTGCTGTCTATGAACATCCAAAGACTGTAAACCTGGGCCCTCTGCGAGTTACACCCTGTCATTAGGCCTTTACTTGCTAAATGAAATGGCCCAATCTAGCATAAGTATTGGCCTGGGATTGTGATCGAAGAGTGATGTGTTGCTTTTTAGTAAAGAATGGGACCCAAAAGTCAAAATGTATATATGTAAACAGATTTTAGCACAATATTAAAAAGGTATTTTAGAGAGGTATAATTAAGCACTGGAAGAGACTGTCTCCCGACATAAGGGAAGTTAAGTAGTTGAGTAACACTGTTCATGGAATAAAGTAAAAGGTCAACATGCAGTATGAGAGAGGTTGGATTAGACTAATTGGATTTTTTAAATTAAATGTCTCTGTAACTTTTGATTAAACCTAGAAATTCAAATATTCTTTTTTAGAGGTTAAGAAAATAATGAACCAAGCTCTTCATAATAGCTCCAATATGAAGTGTTTTCATTTTCAACAGCCTATTCTGAGACTATTTAATTCAAACAAAAAGAAAAGAAAGCATCAGAATTCACAAGAATGCTATGATGTGTGTGATAACATGTTATCTACAGTCTTTGAGCTCTTTGAAGATAAGCTGTTGAATAATGTCACTACATTATTATTATAGTTAGAATATAAATACAGGTTCAGCATCTTGTCAGGATGACACAACTTTCAAAAGAATACAAAGTGAGAAATTCACATCTGCAATTTTAAAGAAAGAAAGCAAGATTGAAAAGCTCAAACCAAACAAAAGATATTGTATTTTACCACTATATACCCTTTTTATGGAAATAAATTATAGAAACATACATAATTAGATAAATTTAAGTTTGGTTGCCCTTTATGTTATGTGAAAATGTTGTGAGGATTTCTTATGATCTTAATTGAAATAAGTTGTATAATTGACTTATTTACATTTGATTAACATTGGTATTTAAACTGGACATGTCTACAACATTTATTTTTAAAATAAAACTTTGTCATAATTAAGAAATCCCTTAAGTATTTAGCCAAGTAAATATCATTCTTAAGATTAAAAAAAGACAATAAAACTTTAGCATTCCTGCATTGCTGCCTTTAAAGCAAAGCAATATTTCTCAGGGTATAGTCTTCTTATGTAAATCATTTGGGTTAATCCTTAAAAATAAACAATTGCTTAATTACCCCAAGGCACAGAATCCACACTACAATTTAAAACATCAAAATGGGAAAAATAATTAGTCTCTTGTGTATAATTAATCCATCTCCTAAGAACTGGGCCAAACTGTAGTTTAGTTCTTTCTGCAATTCAGAAGCCAATTTTAATTATACCAAAACATTTATGCATCTAGCTTGTGGATATAGATTCTAAAAGTAAATTAAATCATCATGTTTACTGTGCAGTTAGGAAATGGAAAGAAAACTATACTCAGAATTAGATATCCACTGTAAAACTTCAAAATTTTTATATTTCTTTTACAACTGCACATGGCTTAAGAAACATAGATTGCTTCATAGATATTTCAAAAGCAAATATAGGTCATTTGTACAATTTATTATACAATTTATGCAGTCTCAGTTAAAAATATCAATCACTCAGCTACTAAATACCAATACACAGCCAAAGACATAAAACAGGAATTTTTACAATAAGCTTTAGAACAAAGAATATGTTATTAGGAGCACAAATGGATCATTTCACCAAATATTTGGTCATCAAATGATCATCAAATGATCATGTCACCAAAAGATTGATTCAACAAAAAAATTTCACTCTCTTACATTACTAATGTAATGCATACATTAGTAAAGCACTTCCCTTTTAGGAATTTATATTCCACATGAATTCATATTTTAAAATTTTTTTAAGTTTTTGCAAAGTTTTTAATTTGTCTTCACAGTAGCAATTTAGGAAATGTTCCATCAGCAAAAGCTAAGGTTTGTAGATAAATTTAAACCATCTATCAATATGTTTGATATTTATAAAAGTCTTTTATTTTTCACCTGTAGGCTAAATTTAAGATTAGAACTGTCTGGTGGAGTAGAAGGACATCTTCTCCTGTGAGAACTCCAAAATTACAACTCACTGCTGAACAACCATTGACAGGAGAATGTTGGATCCCACCAAAAGAATATACGCCATGTCCAAAGGCAAAGAAGAAGCCTCAGCAAGATAGTGGGAGGGGTGAAATCACGTTTAGAATCAAACCACATACCTTCCAGAGACATTCAGAGGGTTCAGACCAAACCTTGTGGGTACCAGGAAACTCCACAGAGACTGAGCCAGACCTGCCTTTAAGTGTTTGAGTGTCTCCTGTGTACAGGGATAGGGGCTCTGGATGCAGCAGACCTGGGAATGACATAAGTGCTCTTGGAAGAGGTTGCCATTAAATGCACCATAGAGCTGCGAGAACTTACACAGGACTGGGGAAACAGACTCTAAGAGGGCAAAAACAAAACTTTGTGCACACCAGGACCCAGCAGAAAGGAGCAATGACCTCACAAGAGACTGACCCAGACTTGCCCGTGAGTGTCCAGGAGTCTCTGGCAGAGGTGTGGGTCAGCGGTGGCCTGCTGCAGGGTCGGGGGCACTGAGTGCAGCAATGTGTGCATGGGAACTTTTGAAGGAGGTTGCCACTATCTTCATTACCTCCACCATAGTTTGGCCTCAGGTCAAACAACAGGGAGGGAACACAGCCCCACCCTTCAACAGAAAATTGGATTAAATATTTACTGAGCATAGCTCTCCCATCAACAAGACCCAGTTTCCCCCTCAGTCAGTCTCTCCCATCAGCCTCTTGTCCTTATCCATCAGAGAGCAGACAAAATGAAACACAATCACAAAAAATTAATCAAACTGATCATAAGGACCATAGCCTTGTTCGAATTCAAAGAAACCATGAACCATGCCATACAGGGCCACCAAAGACAGATGGGTCATAGTGGAAAGTTCTGACAATACGTGGTCCACTGGAGAAGGGAATGGCAAACCACTTCAGTTTTCTTGCCTTGGACCCCATGAACAGTATGAAAAGGCAAAATGATAGGACAATGAAAGATGAACTTCCCAGAATGGCAGGTGCCCAATATGCTACTGGAGAACAGTGGAGAAATAATTCCAGAAAGAATGAAGAGACTAAATCAAAGCAAAAACAGCACCCAGTTGTGGATGTGACTGGTGATGGAGTAAAGTCCGACCTATAAAGAACAATATTGCATAGGAACCTGGAATGTTAGGTCCATAAATCAAGGTAAATTGGAAGTGGTCAAACAGGAGATGGCAAGAATGAACATCCCAATTTAGGTATCAGTGAACTAAAATGGACTAGAGTGGGTGAATTTAACTCAGATGACCATTGTATCTACTGCTGTGGGCAAGAGTCCTTTAGAATAAATGGAGTAGCCATCACAGTCAACAAGAGTCCGAAATGCGATCCCCAAAATGACAGAATGATCTCTGTTCATATCTAAGGCAAATCATTCAGTATCACAATTATCCAAGTCTATGCCCTGAAGAGTAATGCTGAAGAAGGTGAAGTTAGATGATTCTATGAAGACCTACAAGAACTTCTAGAACTAACACCCCAAAAAGATGTCCTTTTCATTATAGGGAACTGAAATGCAAAAGTAGGAAGTCAAGAGATACCTGGAGTAACAGGCAAATTTGGCCTTGGAGTACAGAATAAAGCAGGGCAAAGGTTAACAAAGTTTTACAAATAGCTGAGAAAAGAAGAGAAGCTAAAGGCAAAGGAGAAAAGGAAAGATACCCATTTGAATGCAGAGTTCTAAAGAATAGCAAGAAGAGATAAGAAAGCCTTCCTCAGTGATCAATGCAAAGAAATAGAGGAAAACAACAGAATGGGAATGACTAGAGATCTCTTCAAGAAAATTAGAGTTACAAAGGGAGTATTTCATGCAAAGATGGGTTCAATAAAGGACAGAAATGGTATGGACCTAACAGAAGCAGAAGATATTAAGAAGAGGTGGCAAGAATACACAGAAGAACTGCACAAAAAATATCTTCATGACCAAGATAACCATGAAGGTGTCATCATTCAACTAGAGCCAAACATCCTGGAATGTGAAGTCAAACAGGCCTGAGGAAGCATCACTACAAACAAAGCATCACTACAAACTCAGCAGTGGCCACAGGACTGGAAAAGGTAAGTTTTCATTCCAACCCCAAAGAAAGGCAATGCAAAAGAATGCTCAAACTACCAAACAATTGCACTCATCTCACATGCAAGCAAAGTAATGCTCCAAATCCTCCAAGTCAGGCTTCAACAGTGAACCATGATGTTCAGGATGGATTTAGAAAAGGCAGAGGAACCAGAGATCAAATTGCCAACATCCCCTGGATCATCAAAAAGTAAGAGAGTTCCAGAAAAACACTTCCTGCTTTATTGACTATGCTAAAACCTTTGACTGTGTGGATCAATCACAGCAAACCGGAACATTCTTCAACAGATGGGAATACCAGACCACCTTTATGCAGGTCAAGAAGCAACAGTTAGAACTGGACATGGAACAACAGACTATTTCCAAATTGGGAAAGAAATACATCAAGGCTGTATATTGTCACCCTGCTTATTTAACTTCTATGCAGAGAAATGCCAGGCTGAGTGAAGCATAAGCTGAAATCAAGATTGCCAGGAGAAATATCAATAACCTCAGATATGCAGGTGACACCACCCTTACAGCAGAAAGCAAAGAAGAAATAAAGAACCTCTGGATGAAAGTGAAAGAAGAGAGTAAAAAATTTGGCTTAAAATTCAATGTTCAGAAAATTAAGATCATTGCATCTGGTCCCATCACTTCATGACAAATAGATGGGGAAACAATGGAAACAGTGATAGACTTTATTTTGTGGGACTCCAAAATCACTGCAGAAGGTGACTACAGCCATGAAATTAAAAGACTCTTTCTCCTTGGAAGAAAAGCTATGACCAACTTAGACAGCGTATTAAAAAGCAGACACATTACTTTGCTAACATTGGTCCATCTAACCAAAGTCATGGTTTTTCTAATAGTGATGTATGGACATGAGAGTTGGACTATTGAGCACTGAAGAACTGATGCTTTTCAACTGTGCTATTAGAGAAGACTGTTGAGAGTCCCTTGGGCTGCAAAGAGATCCAACTAGTCCATCCTAAAGGAAATCAGTCTTGAATATTCATTGGAAGGACTGATGCTGAATCTGAAACTCCAAAACTTTGGCCTCCTGATGCGAGGAACCGACTCATTGGAAAAGACACTGATGCTGGGAAAGATTGAAGGCAGGAGGAGAAGGGGATGACAGAGGATGGGATGGTTGGATGGCATCACTACTCGACGGACATGAGTTTGAGTAAGCTCCAGGAATTGGTGATGGACAGGGAGGCCTGGCATGCTGCAGTCCATAGGGTCACAAAAAGTGGGACATGACTGAGTTACTGAACTGAAGGCTTAATTTAAGAATCACTTTGTAGAAATTTTAAATTTTGCTAATCTATTTTGAATAATTTTCAATATAGTATACTGTTTTGTGAGCCATGAATCATTATTAGGATATTTTCTCCAATTTTTTCAAATAATATGTCAATCTTAGCTTTGTATGTATATAATTCAGAAATGGAAATTGACTACATTTACGGACATGACTGAGTGACTGATCTGGTCTGACTTTGTTTTTGATGTATGAACTATATTTGGAATTTTTAAAGAATCCCTAACCAATGCTTTTCTTCATTAGGTTGAGAGTATGGCTAGTGTATATAAAATGTGAAGTTTAAGTTATGCTGACAATTTAGTCAAAATGGTAATTCTTTCCAGGAAAACCAGAATAAGTAAAATGGTAGGAGATATATAGAAAAACAAACAGATAAACATTTACAGAAACATGTAGAAAAGATGCAAATAAATGTCATATTATTTTCCTGACTAGAATGATGACATATAAAAATTATATTACTTCTTCCTGTATTAATCAGAACACTTAATATTAAAATCAAAATAAAATCAAATCAAACTGGCCTTATGAAAGAAACTGTTTGTTGGCTCATGTAATTGGAAGTCCAGAAGAAAATTGAAATTCAAGATTGGCTTAATTTATTGACTTATATCCAAAGTCACATTTCATTTTTTGATCTTATGTTCTGCCCTGTGTTTTGTTAACAAAAAAAAAGTAAATATATTGCCAAATAATAAAACACATATAAAAAATGCAGTAACTCAAGTAGTATGGTTAATGCAAAAATAAGGTGATAAATAAGCAAATTATAGTACACAACATCTGGGCTACCACATAACACTGAGCAGAGTTCCATGTGCTATACAGTGTACCCTTATTGGTTATCCAATTTAAATATAGCAGTGTGCACATGTCTATCCCAAACTCCCTAAATATCCCTTCTCTTCATCCTTCCCCCCAGCAACCATAAGCTCATTCTTGAAGTTGTCTCACTCAGACTATTGATAGTCTCTGAACTGCATTTCTTATCTATTAACATGCCTCATGAATCTACATATTATGACTAGAATTTTAAAGTGGCAAATTTAAACATTATTCCTTTCTTAAAGCATATCAATATTTTGTCATTGTTTCTAGATCAAAGACAAAATGTCATAATGTCTATAATTAAATTCACAGTCTGATCCTTACCTGCTCTTACACTTCAACTTGCCCATGCTCTAGGTCAGCAGTATTTGGACTACATTTTCCAAAATAGTAAGTTTCAGATCCTTAATAAACATGTAAGTTGGAGAAATTGAATAAATAGTGATCATGCACATCTCATGTTCAAGAAAGAACACTTACATTTATAAACTTGAAAGTCACCAGTGTTCCTATGTGCTTAAAGCAGTGAGATTAAATGATTTACTTAGGGAATCTAGATACAAGGGAGAGGACCTCAAAGGTCTGATTGCTGAAGCGTCCAGCACTAAGAGACAGGAAGAATAAAGAAGCAGAGAATAAGATGCCAGAAAAGAAGGGAAAAACCAGGAGAGCTTATTATCTCTAGGAAACATGTACAGAAGATAAAGAGGAATAGCCAGTGTACATATCAAAAGAAAGATCTATTATTATAGAGATTATACATGAAGAAGCAGAACTGTACCTTCTGTATAGAAAACCTAATGGAATCTAAAGTCTTTATGATTAATGAGAGAATTTAGCAACTTTGGTAAATATACAATCAATATACAAAAATCAGTGTTTTTCTACCTATAACAACAAAGTTGGAAAACATAATTTTGAAAGGTTTCCATGTTTCATAGTAACTCTTTTCCAATCTCAATTCAATAAGTCTTTCAACTCAATCATTTTCTCTCTCTCCACATCTGTGTCTATGTGTATGTGTGTGTATGTGTGACATGTGTGTATATATATGTATCATAGGCATATCTCTAATAAAACATGAGCATGATGCTTATGGAACAAATTGCAACATTTTATTAAATTACCGTACAAGCATAGAAATATGCATAAAAATGATATATTGACATTTAGGAAATTTTAATATCTTGGACACTCTAAGGTTTATGATGCATTTTAGTGAAAGTGTTAAACAAGTATAGTATTAGAATAGATATAAAACAGAAATGTGAAAAATGAATTTTAGTATGTGATGAAATGGCATTGCATACCATAAAAGGATGGAATATTCTAAAAAATTGTGCTCTGATAATTATCAGTGCTAGAGTCTGGAGTAAGTCCATATATGAAATGATATCAAAAATCTTCCATATGCATTAAACACAAATATGCAAAAAGAAACTTCTTGGCAGAAGGACCTTTTGTTTTTATACTTCCAAAACTGTAATCAAGTTTTTGTAAGGCTTCCTCTGATGCCACTTCAGAAAGTGGTAAAGGACAGAGTGTGCTTAGAAATTCTCCAGCCAAGAATACTAGAATGGGTTGCCATATCCTTCTCCAGGGGATCTTCCTGACCTAGGGATTGAACTCAAGTCTCCTGCATCACGGGCAGATTCTTTACTGTCTGAACCACCAAGAAAGCTTTAGAAAGTCTAGCTGGACATCTTTGCAGAATAACATTCAGTGTGCTTATTAAAACTTAAATGCACTTGCAAGATAGTTTTATGACCATGTGAATGTGAATGTGAAGTCCCTCAGTCATGTCCAACTTTTTGCGACCCCGTGGACTGTAGCCTACCAGGCTCCTCCGTCCATGGGATTCTCCAGGCAAGAGCATTGGAGTGGGACTTCTTCACATATCTTAACATACTTCAGAGATGAATCTGTGCACGTGTGTATATTTGTGTGTTTTAATATCATTTCACAGCTCAGTGATTTGACTCCTGGATATTGATTCCAGCAAAAATAAAAATGTATATCCATACAAAAACCTGTAACATCAATGTTCACTGTCACTTTATTTATAATAACCAAATTTAGAAATAATTCAAATGTCCTTCT
Source organism: Tragelaphus eurycerus (assembly GCA_935064755.1). Taxonomy (NCBI): domain Eukaryota; kingdom Metazoa; phylum Chordata; class Mammalia; order Artiodactyla; family Bovidae; genus Tragelaphus; species Tragelaphus eurycerus. Next base: position 845,546 of record CAKXYN010000039.1, read on the forward strand.
AAAATAAACAAAAAAACTTTATGAATTAAAAAAAGAATGTCCATAACTATGGAATCCTAGTCAGCAATTAAATAAAATAACTAGTGATATATTCAACTATTTGGATCTATCTCTAGGGAATTTTGCTGAGTGGGAAAAGTCAACCATAAAAGTTACGTACTACATGATTCTATTTATATAACATTCTCAAAATGACAACTTTATTCTGAGAGAATGAGGGAGTAGAGGTTTTCTATGTATTGATGGAAGAGTCTGCATCTTGATTTTGGTGGTGATTATATGGAACTGTACACATGATAAAAGTTTTAACATGTTGCACATCAGGGGACAAAACAAAGCAAAAGCAAGTGCTTGAAAAAACTGGTGAAATCGGAAGAAGGTCTGTAGTTTAGTTTATAGCATTGTATGAATATCAACTTCCTGACTTTTAAAATGTACCTATTTTTACCTTAGATATTATCATTGGGGAAGCTGAATGAAAGGAGAGCTGAATACAAAAGTAAGCTCTATACATTGAAACATAATATTATGAGTTAAGCTATTTCAAAATATAAAGTTTTAAAAATTCATACTCTTCTACTTGTTTCACCATACAAAGAAGGCCTACATTTTTCAGAAACCACTTTTTCCTTCTAAAGAAACTTGAACATCTTTTCACAAAAACACATTTAAACACTATCTACGTCCACTGATAGTATAGGCATGCAGCAGTCTTTATCTTTTCTCAATGGCCACTAACAAAGTTATTAGCAGTGTGACTTTGCCTCCTGAAGGAACTTGAACACACACACACACACTCACAGCAGGAATAGACACATGCCTGCTGGGCTTTCAAGCACAGTAATGGAGTGAAGAGAAAACAGTAGGACCAAAAAGACAGGGAAGAAATAGAGACAGTAGGAAGCCTCACTCACATACATCAGAGGTTCAATTCTGTCCTCCCATTATGGCATGCGAAGAGTTGACTCATTGGAGAGGACTCTGATGCTGGGAGGGATTGAGGGCAGGAGGAGAAGGGGACGACAGAGGATGAGATGGCTGGATGGCATCACTGACTCGATGAATGTGAGTCTGAGTGACCTCCGAGAGCTGGTGATGGATAGGGAGGCCTGGCGTGCTGCGGTTCATGGGGTCGCAAAGAGTTGGACACGACTGAGCGACTGAGTGTGTGTGTGTGTGTGGCCTGTTAGAATCTCCAGAGATTTTTAATAATTGTAAATCTGGTTCAGTGGTAAAGAATATGCCTGGCAATGCAGGAAACTTAAGAGACGTGGGTTCAATCCCTGGGTCAGGAAGATCCCCTAGAGCTGGAAATGGCAACCTGCTCCAATATTCTTGCCTAAATTTGGTGGACAGAGGAGCCTGATGGGCTACAGTCTATGGAGTCACAAAGAGTCGGACACAACTGAGCATGACAATGGCAATAATGAAAACCAAGATACATCTGTTATCTGAAAAAACCCTAATAAAGTAAATAAACTCCTCGTATAGATTGATTTGTAGCCATTAAAAACTCTGAACACCTTTCCATTCACTAGCTGTTTTACTGTCCTCAGAAAAAAATTCCGAGGAAAAAATTCATGAAGAGAAAGCATTTAATTAGTATTTCAACTTAAATGAATAGATTGAATAAGAAACCAATTAGTATTTAGATAATAGAAAGTCTGATTACCCACAAGCATTGAGCAGAAAATCTTCATTATTTTCCTTTCTAACTGAAGCAGAAGGTAGAGAAGCATCTCAGGAGTGTCTGTTCTAATTCCTCTCCCGCCACTAATTTATTGCTAAAGGCACAAACAAGCAACTTAATCAGGAGATTAAGACATTTGGCTAATATACTTGAGGCTGATTCTGCTTTGGATGAATGAGATGTGTTTGGGAATACTCTAGAAAACAAGCTTAGTTCTACATAAGCTAATAAACATTTACTTTGTGAAGAAAAGAAAGAGAAGAACCAAGCACTAAAAGCATTCCACTAAACCTGAAAAAAAGCGTGTGTGTGTGTGTGTGTGTGTGTGCCACTTCCCTTAAGGGCAGAAATAGGGAACAAGACCATTCACTAAACTTGCAGCATTTTAAAAGTGATAGTTTGAACTACAAGAAAGAGAAATTAAGAAACCAACCCCATTTACAATCACAACAAAAAAGAATTAAGATAGCTAGGAAGAAATTTAACCAAGAAAGTGAGAGCTATACCCTGAAAACCATGACACTGCTGAAAAACACTTAAAGAAGACACTCTATGACAATATATTTCATGCTCATATATTAAAAGAATTAAGGTTATACAATGTCCATGCTACCTAAAACAATCTACAGTTTCCATGCAGTCTCTATCAAAATCCCAATAGCATCTTTCACAGAAATAGAACAACAACAAAAACATATTAAAATGTATATAGAACCACTCTGTGCAACTCCATAGATGGCAGCCCACCAGGCTCCCCTGTCTCTGGGATTCTCCAGGCAAGAACACTGGAGTGGGTTGCCATTTCCTTCTCCAATGCATTAAAGTGCAAAGTGAAAGTGAAGTCGCTCAGTCGTGTCTGACTCTTAGTGACCCCATGGACTGCAGCCTACCAGGCTCCTCCATCCATGGAATTTTCCAGGCAAGAGTACTGGAGTGGGATGCCATTGCCTTCGATATAGAACCACAAAAGACCCCAAATAGCCAAGGCAATCCTGAGAATTTATCACAGTCCTCTTAAGTGTTTTGTTTATATCGTCTGCAAAAAATAATAATAATCTAGAAGGCAAAAGAAAATTTTAAGAAAAGTAAAAAGAAATCAATGTACTCCTCAATTCTTTTATATGTATATTGTGTATCATATTTATTATTTTATATATTTATATAATATGTATATTTTGCATACATATATATATTATATATGATACATATACATATAATGCCTATATTATACATATAATACTTATTGTAGTGGAAAAACATGAGTACAAAACACTGTAGATATGCTCAATTCATCAATTTGACTCGTATGTCAGACTGTGCCACATTTAGACAGTCCTTGATTTCCAGGGATGACACTTTAAATGCTTGGCCTGTTATTACCACCTTATCACTTCATGACACTTACAGCACAACTAACATGAATTTATAAATTTATTTTATTCTGTTTCTGACAAGCAATGCATAAAGTTTCTACACTTTTTTTCTCAGAAGTCTTAGTCTGTTTGGGTTGTTATAAATAGTATAAACTGGGTAGCTTATAGACAACAGAAACTTATTTCTCACAGTTCTGGAGACTGGGAAGTCCAAGATGAAGGTGTTGGCAGATCACCTGTCAGAGAAAGTTCCTGGGTTCATCATAGAGAGTCAACTTCTTACTCTAACCTCAAGTGGTGAAAGGGCAGATGACCCCTCTCTGAGCCTCTTTTCAGTCAGCTCAGTTGCTCAGTTGTGTCCGACTCCTTGCGACCCTATAGACTGCAGCATGCCTCCCAGTCCATCACCAACTCCTGGAGCTTGCTTAAACTCATATCCATCGAGTCAGTGATGCCATCCAACCGTCTTATTCACTGTCATCCCCTTCTCCTCCTGCCTTACATCTTTCCCAGCATCGGAGTCTTTTCAAATGAGTCAGTTCTTCACATAAGGTGGCCAAAGTATTGGAGTTTCAGCTTCAGCATCAGTCCTTCCAATGAATATTCAAGGTTGATTTCCTTTAGGATTGACTGGTTTGACCTCTTGCATTTCAAGGGACTTTCAAGAATCTTCTCCAACACCACAGTTCAAAAGCGTCAATTCTTCAGCACTCAGCTTTCTTTATGGTCCAGCTCTCCCGTCCATACATGACTACTGGAAAAACCATAGCTTTGACTAGAAAGACCTTTGTTGGCAAAGTAATGTTTTAATATGCTGTCTGGGTTGGTCATAGTTTTTCTTCTAAGGAGTAAGCATCTTTTATTTTCATGGCTCTTTTATAAGGACACTAATCCCACTCATGAAAGCTGCCCTCATGACCTAATCACCTCCCAAAGGTCCCACCTTAAAGTACCAACACATTGGATATTAGGATTCATCATACAAATTTTGAGCAGATACTAGCTTTCAGACCACTGTAGATGTATTTTTTTTTAAATACCCACCTCTACACGTCCCATAGACCCACTCTATCTGAGTTACTGGAAATCTTTCAACAAAACGAAAGTACAAGGGGGGAATAAAAAGACTTTGCAGTTTGATCCATACAACAGGAAAGCTAAGGTGCTTTGTAAGTAATGTTACAGAGAAAGTTACATCACAGTTATGTCTTAAAGGAATTTTCACACTAGTGGGAAGGAAGCTGGATGAGCAATTCAGTCATTACAACATTACAAATAATACAAAAGCTGTGGTTTACTATGGAATGCTGAAGAAGCCCCCAATGCTATTACTAATTTCAGCCAAGGCAGAGGTGAAGAGTAAGATATATCAGAAATGGTCCTTGTGCAAAGTCATAAAGAATGAATAGATCTCCATAGTGTAATCTTACCCAGTCAGGAAAATAAAAAAGGTTTATTCAAAGTAGGAGGCAAAAGCAAATATGGCATTGTCTAGGTGTCCCAGGTTTTTCCACATGACTTGTTTTTATTGGAGAATAGTGAAAAACTAGGCTGGAAAGAGACTTATTCAGATGTAGCAGTTGGACTGATTGAAACATTGCAAAATAATGATCATATATGCATTTTAGATAAATCCTACTAGTTTGTGGATGACACATTTAACAAGAAGTTTGAAAGGAGGTTATAGAGGATACTTCAATGGAAAAGAATAGATATCATGTGTTTCAAACTTCAGGAGAGAGAAGGAAGAAGAAATTAAGAAATGAAGAAGGGGGAAATTTTTTTTGTTTGTTTTCAGAACTAGAAAACACACCAATGATTGTAAGTTCATGAATCCAATTTATTAATGTCTGGTAAACTGTCTCTGGAAAATAATTATGTTATAAAACTTTCTGGAAAGAAGATATCCTGTCACCAGAAGATAATATGAAGGCATGGTACATTCTAGATATAAAAGATCCCATCAGTTCAGTTCAGTTCAGTTCAGTCACTCAGTTGTGTCCAACTCTTTGCAACCCAATGAACTGTAGCACACCAAGCTTCCCTGACCATCAACAACTCCCGGAGTTTACCCAAAGTCACGTCCATTGAGTTGGTGATGCCATCCAACCATCTCATCTTCTGCTGTCCCCTTCTCCTCCCACCTTCTAAGTTTCCCAGCATCAAGATCTCTTCCACTGAGTCAGTTCTTCGTATCAGGTGGCCAAAGTATTGGAGTTTCAACTTCAACATCAGTCCTTCCAATGAATGCTTAGGACTGATCTCCTTTAGGATGGACTGGTTGGACTGGTTGGATCTCCTTGCAGTCCAAAGGAATCTCAAGAGTCTTCTACAACACTACAGTTCAAAAGCATCAATTCTTCAGCACTCAGCTTTCTTTATAGTCCAACTCTCACATCCATACATGACCACAGGAAAAACCATAGCCTTGACTAGACCGACCTTTTTTGACAAAGCAATGTCTCTGCTTTTGAATATGCTATCTAGGTTGATCTTAACTTTCCTTCCAAGGAGTAAGCCTCTTTTAATTTCATGGCTGCAGTCACCATCTGCAGTGATTTTGGAGCCCAGAAAAATAAAGTCTGACACTGTTTCCCCATCTATTTCCCATGAAGTGATGGGACCAGATGCCATGATCTTAGTTTTCTGAATGTTGAGCTTTAAGCCAACTTTTTCACTCTCCTCTTTCTCTTTCATCAAGAGACTCTTTAGTTCTTCATTTTCTGCCATAAGGGTGGTGTCATCTGCATATCTGTGATTATTGATATTTCTCCCAGCAATCTTGATTCCAGCTTGTGCTTCCTCCAGCCCAGCATTTCTCATGATGTACTCTGCATATAAGTTAAATAAGCAGAGTGACAATATACAGCCTTGATGTACTCCTTTTCCTATTTGGAACCCAAATAATTGCTTTAGAATTAATTTCATTCCTGTTTTTTTTTCTTTGAATGCATATTTTCTTCAGTCACTGAAATCATTTTTAAAAACTGATACAAAAAGTAGTATTTCATAAAAATTTCAATCCATTTCTCATCTATCAAGAGCTTTTTGTTAACTATTTAGGCTTGTCTGGCCAAGATACAAATCAAAGATATGATGCAGAACTCATATATGAACAAGAAAATTTTCACAAACATTTAATTTTAAGAATTCAAAATTTCATTTATAGATATGTTTTCAAATTTCATTTTATTTTCACATTTCACCAAGTATTATCTTTTCATTTCTCTCAAACATTTAAGAATATTAAAATGTCTTAATTCATTACTATGCAATAGGAGAAAGTGGAATGTATTTGGCCTTCAGGCAGTAATTTGTTTACTTTTGCTCTAAAAGTAAAGTCAAGCACTATCTTTTTTCTTTTCCTTTGGTTCTGCTTTATTTTTATTTTTCTTAATTTTTTTAAATTGGGATATAGTGGCTTTACAGTATTGTGTTAGTTTCTGCTGTACAATGAAGTGAATTAGATATACATATAATACACACATACACACACACACATATATCCCCCCTTTCTTAGACCTCCTTCCCACTCCTCCCACCCAGCTCCTCTAGGTCATCACAAAGCACTGGACTGGGCTCTCTGTGTTATATAGCATCTTTTCATTAGCTATCTATTTTACACATGGTAGTGTATGTGTCAATCCCAATCTCCCAATTCATCCTACCCACCTTTACACTCCACCACATTCACAAGTCGGTTCTCTGCATCTGCATGTCTATACCTGCCCTGCAAATAAGTTCATCTGTACTATTTTTCTAGATTCCACATATATGCATTCAGATCAGATCAGTCGCTCAGTCGTGTCCGACTCTTTGCGACCCCATGAACCGCAGCACGCCAGGCCTCCCTGTCCATCACCAACTCCCGGAGGTCACTCAGACTCACATCCATAGCGTCAGTGATGCCATCCAGCCATCTCATCCTCTGTCGTCCTCTTCTCCCCCTGCTCCCAATCCCTCCCAGCATCAGAGTCTTCTCCAATGAGTCAGCTCTTCACATGAGGTGGCCAAAATACTGGAGTTTCAGCTTTAGCATCATTCCTTCCAAAGAAATCCTAGGGCTCATCTCCTTCAGAATGGACTGGTTGGATCTCCTTGCAGTCCAAGGGACTCTCAAGAGTCTTCTCCAACACCACAGTTCAAAAGCATCAATTCTTCGGCACTCAACCTTCTTCACAGTCCAACTCTCACATCCATACATGACCACAGGAAAGACCATAGCCTTGACTAGGTGAACCTTTGTTGGCAAAGTGATGTCTCTGCTTTTGAATATGCTACCTAGGTTGGTCATAACTTTCCTTCCAAGGAGTAAGCGTCTTTTAATTTCATGGCTGCAGTCACCATCTGCAGTGATTTTGGAGCCCAGAAAAATAAAGTCTGAAACTCTTTCCACTGTTTCTCTATCTATTTCCCATGCAGTGATGGGACCAGATGCCATGATCTTCGTTTTCTGAATGTTGAGCTTTAAGCCAACCTTTTCACTCTCCACTTTCACTTTCATCAAGAGGCTTTTGAGTTCCTCTTCACTTTCTGCCATAAGGGTGGTATCATCTGCATATCTGAGGTTATTGATATTTCTCCCAGCAATCTTGATTCCAGCTTGTGTTTCTTCCAGTCCAGCATTTCTCATGATGTACTCTGCATATAAGTTAAATAAACATGGTGACAATATACAGCCTTGACGTACTCCTTTTCCTATTTGGAACCAGTCTGTTGTTCCATGTCCAGTTCTAACTGTTGCTTCCTGACCTGCATACAGATTTCTCAAGAGGCAGATCAGGTGGTCTGGTATTCCCATCTCTTTCAGAATTTTCCATAGTTTATTGTGATCTACACAGTCAAAGTCATATATGCATTAATGTTGCATATATATTATATGATATGCCTATACATATATATATGCATATATGGCATTTTATGATATATTTATCATTTATATGATATTTGTTTTCCTTTTTCTGACTTACTTCAGTATGTGCAACAGGTTCTAGGTTCATCCACATCTCTACAAATGACCTAATATCATTCCTTTTTATGGCTGAGTAATATTCCATTGTACATATGTACCATATCTTCTTTATCCATTCATTTGTCTATGAACACATAGAGGTTCCTTAAAAAACTAAAAATATAGCTATCATATGACCCAGCAATTCCACTAACTAAGCATATACCCTGGGAAAACCATAATTCAGAAAGATACATATACCCCAATGTTCACTGCAGCACTATTTATATTAGCCAGGACATTTAGCAACCTAAATGTCAAGCACTGCTTTTGAGATGGCCTACATACTATTCAAGAGAAATTGAGATTTTTAATAGTGAAATGTAGCAATAAGGAAGAGAGTAGCCCCTGCAAAGAATAGTTGCCATATACATTTTTAAGAGCAAGTATGCACTGTGCTGTCATTGAAAAAAATGAAACTATTAATGTGAGTGAGAAGGCAATTCAAGAAAGGAACACAATCCATACTTAAAAACTGAAGAATGGCTTAATCTTTAATTCCATTATTGTTTAGAAATATGTATAGTGAGAGAAAGCAGAAAACTAGAATAAATTCTCTAAGTATAATGAGATGTCTTGTAAAAAAAGAAAAACAATGCCTGTGAAGAATCACCAAAGAAGCTCTTTTATATTTCATACAACTCTCATGATTTGTTGCATTAATTATGAATTTTGGACTGAAATTATAAAGAATAAAAATTCAAGTAATGTACTTTGTGGTAAAGCATTGTGTATTCTGACATTCCATTTAATATCATTGGTTTCTGGGTTAGTTTGCTTAAGCAACTTATATATGACCTTAGTACTTTATAATAGAGTGCTATAAAAGTTATTATTTCTTTTAGATGAATGCTACTTTGTTTCATTTCAACCTTTGGTCTTGGGTTAATAAGAGAATACATATTAGATCATTATTTAAAGTTAAATTTTAGATTTTATTTTTACTATTCCCATTTACAAGATATAAAATTTTCAGGATAAAACTCAAAAATGTGAAGACGGCTCAGACTTAAAGTTTTCCATTTCAGGACCCTCCCAATATGAGAATTAAGAATAGTACATTATTGACATTTAATGATCTCAAAAAGTACAACAGAATTCAAATGAAGCAAATTAATTCAAATTAGTGCATTTGCAATCAGTTCACTTAAAAAGTTTTTTTCTGCTTTGCTTGGAAATAAATGCCCTATATGTGATGTTTATTAGCTTTCTAAATTAATCCTTACCATGCAGAGAAGCATTGTGCAAATCAAGTCCCTTAAATAATCAGAGAGAAGCATATTTGGCTTTACAATCTAAGCAGGAAGAAGATATCCAAAAACATGCTCTACATGGGATCTTTCAAGTTTTCAGCCTTGCACCATTAAATATGACGCTATCTGTAAGTTTTTCATATATGTCCTTAATCAAGTCAATTCTATTCACAATTTGCCAAGAGTTTGTTATCAGAAATATATTTTGAATTCAATCAAATGTTTTTTCTGTGTCTTCTAAGATGATCATATAGGTTTGCTTTTTTTTTTATAGCCAATTATATAAATTTCATATGTTTAGCATTGTATTCCAAGAAAACTAGTTGTAATTATCCTTTTTAATTGTTGTTTGGTCTGATTTGATACATATAAAATATTGAAGGGGTAATTAAATATAAAATATTCACAGGGTAATTAAATTTTTAAGTCTAGAAACTCAGCTGTTTTCCAACTGGATTGTTATATATTTGTCAATATTAATTTTGATCATGGTTTTACAGGTCTATGTATGTGCTGTATTATATTTTCTAAATAATTTTTCTTAGTTCATGAATTGCATTAGGATTGAATTAATTTCTATTATATATTTCTATAGCAATGTCATACTTATTAATTCTAATTAAAGTTTAAATCATAAACTTAAAAGTTTATACAAAAGCATAAGTCTAAGATTTCAAGTATATTAATGTAAAAGAAATATGGATAAAGTAACTGTATGTATCACTGAACCAGATTTTCATTAACAAGTACTGTAATATTAAATTCTAGAGATAAGAAACCATTAAATGGCAAACTAATGAATTAGCAAAGCATAAATCTAGCTCTCCATTTTTTTTATTGTAAGCAGATTATTATGAATCATTTGAAGATCAGTAATAAATTATCTTTCAATTTCTTTTTGTTGTCATTTTTGCTTGTTTTTCTGTTTTTTGGCTGTGCTGCATGGCTTGTGAGGTCTTATCTCTCCAACCAGAGATCAAACCCCAGCCTTCAGCACTGAAAGCCTGGAGTCCTAATAACTGGACCACCAGGGAATTCCCATATCATTTTTCAATTTCTTGATCAATTTTTTTCTACACACCTTTTATTGCAACAAAATGAGAAACAGAAGAATATCTTTTATATGTAAACAGATGAACAATTTTGGGATTAAAAGATGAATTTGTATTACTTTTCTCAAAAAGACTGAGGTCACTTGCTTGAGAAACCATCAGAAGATGAGAAAATGTGATGATTAGGGAACTGCATTACTACAAAACTTTAGGGATAAGATAGTCTAGCTAGAATGCAAAACTCTCAAATATGGGAGAATTTTTGGATGAGGGTTGAATGGTGAGGAAAGCTCTTAATGTGAATTCTAGGCCACAGATAGTGGAATGTAGAAAACCAAGCAATCTCATAGACATGGCTGCAGTGAAAGCCAAGTTCACTTGAAGATAAAAACATACAGAAAGCATTTCACCAATAAATTGATTACATAGGATATCTGTTTACCAGGGAACAGGATTCTGTAGTCAAAAAAAAAAAAATGGGAGATTGTTTTATTTTCTTCAGTATTAATATTTTTTAAATTACTGAGTAAATAAACATACTAATATATAGATAATCTAATTTAATTTTTAAACATTAGTCTAAAGAAAATACTATATCATCTCAATTTAAAGATGAGAAAACTGGATCTTAAAGATGTTAACTAACCCATCTAAGTAGACATAAATAGTCTATATGAGACAAGACCAATACGTAAGTAATGTGATTTCAAAGTATGTCCCCTAAAGTCTGTGCTGTATGGCTCCAGAACTGTGGTATGGGATAACCAATACCCCTTTGGCTTTTTCTGAATACAGTTTCTATGAGTACAACCTAAGATCATATGAACATTACTGGCAACACCATTATCCCGTTGCTGCTGCTACTGCTGCTAAGTCACTTCAGTCGTGTCCGACTCTGTGCGACCCCATAGACGGCAGCCCACCAGGCTCCCCCATCCCTGGGATTCTCCAGGCAAGAACACTGGAGTGGGTTGCCATTTCCTTCTCCAATGCATGAAAGTGAAAAGTGAAGTTGCTCAGTCGTGTTTGACTCCTAGCGACCCTATGAACTGCAGCCTACCAGGCTCCTCCGTCCATGGGATTTTCCAGGCAAGAGTACTGGAGTGGGTTGCCATTGCCTTCTCCGATTACCCTGTTAACACAAAAGTTTGTTCTTGCAAATGGAATATATAATAAATCAAACATTTCTAAATAGTTTTCTTTCCTATGTACCATAAGTTATATTTTTCTGAATTTGCATATTTTTAAGCTCTCACAGGGTTTCCATTCATCTCTTTTTTATACTTCATTTTAATAGATCTCAGACATCATTCCAGACTGTCCTAAAAAATATCTGTAAATAAATGCATTGATATCTTTCCTGGGAAAACTTTAAAATAAAATTTATTAATAAGTAAACTTGCAGAATTTCTTTGGAAGGAATGATGCTAAAGCTGAAACTCCAGTACTTTGGCCACCTCATGCAAAGAGTTGACTCATTGGAAAAGACTCTGATGCTGGGAGGGATTGGGGGCAGGAAGAGAAGGGGACGACAGAGGATGAGATGGCTGGATGGCATCACTGACTAAATAGACGTGATCTGAATGAACTCCGGGAGTTGGTGATGGACAGGGATGCCTGGAGTGCTGTGATTCATGGGGTTGCAAAGACTCGAACATGACTGAGCAACTGAATTGAACTGAACTGAACTGAAACTTGTAGAATGTGAGACATAGTTTGTAAAAAGTTAAGTTACATCACCTAAATAGGTATTACAAAAGATGATTACATTACAATGAATGATATCAAAAGGAAAGAATTATCAACTCAATGAGGCTCTTTTTAATTAAACATGTGTATCTTCTGGTCACATATTAAATGGCGATGGAAAGACTATATTCCAGAGGATAAATACACAAGAAAAGGGCCACAGGTTGTATATGGGCTTGTATCTGTGGATTCTAAAAGGGAAATGAGTGATGACAGGGAAATGGTAATATTTTTAAAGCCAAAAATGGTAAAAGGTCTTTCTATGCCATTCATTCACGATGATGTTAAATAAAGGTATATGCATAAAGTCATGGGCTATTGCTGTTGTTCAGTCACTTAGTCCTGTCTGACTCTTTGTGACCCCGTAGATGGTAGACCACTAGGCTCCTCTGTCCATAGGATTTCCCAGGCAAGAATACTAGAGTGGGATGCCATTTCATTCTCCGGGGGATCTTCCTGACCCAGGGATTGCACCCATGTCTTCTGCATTAGAAGGCGGATTCTCTACTGCTGAGCCACCAGGGAAGCCCAGACCCATGTGCTGTATAAATGTAAAACTATTACTACATTAAGGAGTGCCCACTCTAGTGATTAAAAGGATTAAACTGAATATGAGGTAAAGGAGCTTCCATAATATTAGCTCTATTATTTGAATGAGTCTACTTTTCACAGAAAACAAATCATCTCTTCCCATGTGAAACTACATAATTTTCAAGAATAGTGTAAATTAAACAGGGTTTTATTTTTATATTATAAAATTTTCTAGTATTTTCATGCCCTGACCAGTCCACTTGTGACTTTTTGGCCTTTGGACATCACCAGTAGATAAAGGAATAAATGTAAAAAAATAAATGCATAATCCTAATTTTAGGTATAGCTTAAATTCTTTTGACAAATATTTATTCCTCAACATCTATAATAAGCCCACTCATCCATATTTAAGGTATTGGGATAATTCAAAAACTAATTGGATGCTTTGTAATGAATTATTTACAACTGTCCACAAGTCAGTTACTGAATATATTTCTGAAACCTCTTCAACCAATTAGAGCATTCCATTGCTTCCAAAGGGCACTAAGCCTGCTTTTCAAAACAGAATTAAGGTATGCACTGTTGCTACTGTTACTCTATAATTTAAGCAAAAAGTCTTAAAATATACTTGCCCAACCAGAAAACATGGGAAAATTATTTTGACTCTCTTCACCCAGCAATATGCAAATTCAAAAGAGAAATGTAGTTATCTTTTATGTCATATTGATTGTTTTTGGCTTTCACTGACTCAAACAGGGTCGATCAATGTGGAATTTTACACTTTGCTAGAATCAGCTTCAGCAAAACATGTTATTATTAGCTTCATTTGAAATTATAATTTCAAAGCCACACTTTGCTGGAGCAGGAAGAGAGGCCACGGGTAATAGAAACCATAAATGAGAAACAGCTTGGTCATGGATTCAGGTGCCAGCAATATATTCAGTTCATTGGATTCAGGTTGCCTGACCCAATTTTTTGTGAATAATTCTATTTCCCTCACACACTCTTTATGAAGGAACTAAGATATTACTTTAAAGGAATTTTAAATTTGGGAAATTCATTTTCTTAACACCTAATACACAGGTCCTAGAAATATTTATCACCATTGGAAAAAAATAGAATTTTCTGATTTGTATTCTAACAAATATTCTATGAATACATAGTCACTGTTATCCCTCATTGTAATAGAGCAGTCCCCTAATTTCTTTGTGCTTAGTGACCCTTGGTCAGTTGGAAATAAATGAATTTTGTCAACCTATATGACATCACTATCAAATGCTCTGAACTCAAGGACCCAGGGCATTTATCTCATACCAAAGGCTTCACAGGTGACACAGTGGTAAAGAATCTGCTTGCCAATGCATGATACAAGAGATAGGTTCAATCCCTGTTTAGGAAGATCCCCTGGAGTAAGAAATGTCAACCCTCTTGAGTATTCTTGTCTGGAAAATTCCATGGACAGAGGAGCCTGCGGGGATGCAGTCCATGGGTTCGCAAAGAGTCAGACATAACTGGGCACACACACATGCTGTTGGTGTTCCTTCAGGTTAATTCAGGATCTGAGATTTGTAGGACAACTTCTAGAAGTTATTATTTATGAAACAGTGAAATAGGTAAGTTCTCAAAATTTTGATTCTGATTTTTTTTTGTCCTGCAAGTACAAAATATACATCTAACATGGCTAAAGAATGTATATTTATTTCAGTAAGGTAATAAAGGATGTTCCTCAAAGAATCTGCTTTGGATTTTTTTCCTTTCAGTGAGTGTTGGATAACTGAACACTCACCACTACATAGTTCTATTGTGAGAGAGATAATGATTGCAATGTGCATAGTGTTAAAAGTGTGAATGCTAATAGCTTTAGTAACAGTAATGATGATGGTGACAGCTTTCTGTTGCTGTAATTGTGTTGTGATTGCTGCATTTTTTTCAATGTATATCAAAGATTATATTTAATTTGTTGATCAATGAAGAAATCAGTAAGAAATTACAATTTGTTTCTATTCCCTTTATTTGTAATGGATATCTTGTTGCAGAAACCAGTAATCCAGAAACCAAGCACTACACTCAGAGTATTGGAGAACTCAGATTTATTACACCAGCGGGCCCAGAGGAGTTAACACTTCAAGCTCTGAGCCCTGAACAAAGGGGTTACAGAGTTTTTATAGACAGGCTATAGTGGGCAACACTAGCTGCTAATAGGTTGATTTAAACTAACGAGTTTAGTGCGTGGGAACAGCGGTCCAGACGGGGGAGGAGAATGCCTGACTTTTACAGGGACAGGCGTGATTAAGCAGGATTGCAGGGGCTGGGTAGTTGCAAAGAGCAGGACAAGGGTGAATGAGATAAGCTCCAGTTCCTAGTATTGTAAGTCCCCACTTTCCAAGACTACGTGACCTACATGATGCAGACTTTGCAAGGAATAAGCTGAGTTACAGAGGCAGAACAAACAGGAGTTTATATCGAATTTTAACTCTTCCTCTTCAATCTCAGCTTCTCACTACCTTTCAGTTTTCCACACTGGATTTGGAGCCTTGACTGATTTGCAATCTATTTGTCAATCTTTTTAAACTGACATCACCTTCTCTTTGGGAGAAAACTCTGTTCCCCATTATCTGTATGGTTTTCCCTAAATCATAAAGTTCTTGCCTACTTAATTTTTAGTGTTACCTCCCTGAGAATTCTGGCTTCTCTATCTTACCCATTAAATACAGACTTTTTATATCAGCCACTGTCAATAGACCAGTGACGTGAAAGTGAAAGTTGCTCAGCCGTGTCTGACTCTTTGTGACCCCATGAACTATACAGTCCATGGAAATTCTCTAGGCCAGAATACTGGAGTGGGTAGCCTTTTCCTTCTTCAGGGCATCTTCCCAATCCAGGGATTGAACCTCGGTCTCCCACATTGCAGGCAGATTCTTTACCAGCTAAGCCACAAGGGAAGCCTGTCAACAGACCAAGGTGCTACAAATTTCAGCTGCTATTAATGGACCAATATCCTATTCTTCAATGGCCACTTATTTAGACTTCACCTAGTCACTTCACCCAGGGAAGAATCATTTACCTATACAAGTTTTCTAGGTCCAATCTTAGTAATTCTTACTTCCTTCTGCTTTCCAGTCAATATTTTAGGAGAATCTGGTGTCCTCATGGTACGTAAGGACAAGAAGAAGATGGTGATAAAGCAGGTTCATCAGGCAGGCTTACTATTCTGAATTACATGTTATTCTGGGGGTTCCTCAATAGTATATTCATTCCTCTAGTGTGCTCAGTTGTATCAGTGGTGTCCAACTCTTTTGTGCCCCCCATGGACTGTAATCCTCCAGGCAAGAATACCGGAATGGGTTGCCATTTCCTTCTCCAGGGATATACCTCTAATATGTTGCTGATAAAAAAGATATAGTCAAGCTTATACCTGACCATAAATAACAAAACTCATTGTCGTATTTACCCAAGCAGGATTTGAATGTAAACTCTGATTTAGGTTAACTAAAAATTGGACTGTAAATTTTGTACTCATATTAAAAAATTGGACTACCTAAGTTGGCATAAAAAAAAAAAAAAAAAAAAGAAAATTTAACATGTGGTCATTGTGTTTTCACCAATAGAAAAAGAGAACAGTGGGAACCTTGGAGAGTGGGGGAACATTTACCTCCCTCACTCATGTACATGCCTACAAGATACTCCTTATAGAACGGTTATTAACGTGAGGCCAAGATCAGATCCGGGGAAGGCAATGGCACCCCACCCCAGTACTTTTGCCTGGAAAATCCCATGGACGGAGGAGCCTGGTAGGCTTTAGTCCATGGGGTCGCTAAGAGTCGGACACGACTGAGCGACTTCACTTTGACTT
Organism: Tragelaphus eurycerus; assembly: GCA_935064755.1. Classification (NCBI taxonomy): domain Eukaryota; kingdom Metazoa; phylum Chordata; class Mammalia; order Artiodactyla; family Bovidae; genus Tragelaphus; species Tragelaphus eurycerus. The sequence continues at coordinate 862,058 of CAKXYN010000039.1, forward strand.
TTCACTTTCATGCATTGGAGAGGGAAATGGCAACCCACTCCAGTATTCTTGCCTGGAGAATCCCAGGGACAAGGGAGCCTGGTGAGCTTCCATCTATGGGGTCGCGCAGAGTCGGACACGACTGAAGCGACTTAGCAGCAGCAGCAGCAAGATCAGATCAGATCAGTCGCTCAGTCGTGTCCGACTCTTTGCGACCCCATGAACTGCAGCACGCCAGGCCTCCCTGTCCATCACCAACTCCCAGAGGTCACTCAGACTCACATCCATCGAGCCAGTGATGCCATCCAGCCATCTCATCCTCCGTCATCCCCTTCTCCTCCTGCCCCCAATCCCTCCCAGCATCAGAGTCTTCTCCAAAGAGTCAACTCTTCGCATGAGGTTACCAAAATACTGGAGTTTCAGCTTTAGCACGTGAGGCCAAGGACAATGTAAAAAAGAAAGACATGGACTTCCCAGATGGTATACCAGGTAAGAATCAGCCTGCCAATGCAGGGGCCATAGGTTCAGTCCCTGGGCTGGGAAGATTCCACAGAATGCAGGCAGAGCAACTAAGCCCGTGTGCCCAACTACTACAGCCCTCATGCCTAGAGCCCAGGAGCCGCAGCAAGAAAAGCCACCTCCGTGGGAAGCATGAGCACCACAATGAAGAGGACCCGCCACATACCGCAGTCAGAGAAAGCCCTCCCCAGAGCAAAGAGAACCCAGTGCAGTCAAGGAAAAAGAGAAAAGAAGCACACCATTTAGCTTACAAAATCTTATGATGTTTGATGATTGAATTCACAATTCCTCCAAGACTTTAAATGTTCTGTATTACCTGACTGCTGCTGGTATCCCTAGCCTCACTTTACACAGTTTCCTAATTCCCCACTTGCTCATTACCCTTGATTGAGTCACGCTAAGTTTCTCTGAGTTCCTTAGAAGTGCCAATAAATTTCCTACCGTGGTATCTTAGCAAGGAATATCTTTTTCCTGAATCTTTACCTAGAAAATGACACTTCGGGTCTCAGTTTAAACAAGATCCCTTCAAATAGGACTTCTCTGACCCCTAAACTAAATTCTCTATCACACTTTGTTTTTCATAATCTTTCTCATTTTTTTTTTTTTCGCTATTCATGTATTCGTGTGACAATATGTTTACTGCCTTCAATGTTTATTGTACTGAACTGGACAGGCTTAACAGTAAGGAAACACATAAGCTCATACAAAAGCAAGTTCAGAGGCAAGTCAGATTTCAAGGTGGTTTGACCCAGTAAAAATCAGATTATAGAATGACTGCTAGTATGTAAAATTCCCTTGCTCATATTTTGCAGGAGGAAGAGAACTGGTTTGCAGAGACTCAAGACAAGAAAAATTTACCTGAAAGATATCTGAAAGCCTAACCTCATATTTTACAGGACAACACTGCGTCACAAACTTACTTTTGAGCTGATCATTGAGAAGTGAGATGGGATTTCTTTTTGTCCAGTCTGACAAATTCCAATTCTCCTTGGAATTGAGATTAGGATCAAATTTCCTGAGGTATAGACCTTGCAGGAGTGACATGCATACATAAACTAAGTTAGCATTCTGTTATGAAAAAGGAAGAGGAAACCAATACTGGATAAACAACGATCAACCCCATTACTGTATACAAAGAATTTGTTGATCTTGTTTAAACTGTATAATGTTGTCATCATGTTTTGTTTGTAATGTTATAAAATGCCACAGTTTCCAATATTTACTATTCAAGTTCGACAAATGTCATTCCAATTACCTTGCAGGATGAGAATTCAGATGCATTTAGGTGTACTTTAATACATAGCCAGAAGCATATTTCCCATTAATTATTAAACTTGCTTCCAAAATTTGTGTCCTGCACATGAAGGTTGAACATATGCCTGGAAAAGCTGTTTTGATTTTTCAATCTGAAAAATTCCAGTTTTTCAAGGAATTAAGAGAATTGGGGATTAACTCTAGGAGAAGGAATTGGAAAATATATGTCAAATCATGTAATAGTATAATTGCAAAAATGAAAGTGTTAGTAGCTCAGTCATGTCTGAGTGACCCAATGGACTGTAGCCCACCAGGCTCCTCTGTCCATTGGGATTCTCTAGGCAAAAATACTGGAGTGGGTAACTATTCCCTTCTCCAGAGGATCCTCCCAACCCAGAGATTGAAGCCAGGTCTCCTGAACTACAGGTGAATTCTTTACCATCTGAGCCACCAGGGAAGCCCATAGTACAAGTAAAACTTCATTAATTCTGCATAGGAGTTATGTAGCCACAGTGTGTCTAAGACAGCTACCTATAAAGCAGTAACAACACAAGAATTTAGAGTATAAGCTCAGTAGAAAAGAAGTGCATATCTGGGACCTGCCTGGTGTATGCCAAGGTCACAGAAGCATAAGAGTCAAAACTCCATCTGAAGATCCATTATCTAGAATCAATGGGGTAGCACACAGTGATCTGCAGGAGGCTGGAGCATAATGAAACATTAGAGGCTCAAATTCTGCCCTCAGGTCAGTCCAGCTCCAGGAGCCTGAGCTATCTTTGCAGCTGAGATTGCAGTGAGATAGAAGAAGCTATCCTGGAATGATAATTTAAAGTAAAATAAAATACCCCTTGAGATCCTCTCTAAAACAAAGTCGATGAAAATCACTAATATAGAATCCCTTTGTATTTAAAAGAATTAGTAGAAATGAGTCAAATTTCCTGTGAACATCAACAACTTCAAAGAAATATAAGCAACCAACTTTGTAAGCAGAGGACTAAATGCATGAATGAATATACACACATACACAAACACACATATTTAAATTAAGATACATTGTAGGGAAAATTGAAAAGTCTTTATCTTCAGCATATCAGCTCTAATTCCCAGAAACAAGTAATACCTGGCCTAATAGGATCCAGAATAATGTGCATCACTACCATTCTGCTGTATGCCTGCTACACTACCCAAGGGCTGCTATGCTAAATGGGTGCTGTTTGTACACAGCACAAAGGTTCCTGGCCACAGAGGTGAGGGGATCTGCACACCCTGATGGGAATTGTATCCTCTAAAGCAGGATGCAGCCGTACCAAATTGACATCTTTTTCTAAATCATCCACCAACGAGTGTGCTTCTTATTCTATTTTGCACAAAGGTGTTGCATATATTAACAGCTGTAGTGGTATTATCTTATTTGTTCCTGGCAACAAATTCTACACTGGTAGCTGGTTATGAGCATCTTCTAAATGAAAGTATTATGAGAAAGCTCATCTTTAAATAGTCAAGGAAAATAATATAAGCCTATCCTATCCCTCCTAACTGTAAGATCTGTCACCTCCCCAATATGTATTTGGATTCTAGTATTTTTGTTAGTGTGATAATCTCTTGATTAGAATTTTGTGCAGTACCTCTGGCTACTTCTCCACCAATCCTGTGGCTACCGTCTTCTCACAACATCACTTTACTTTACAGAAAATCCTGGCTTTTTTCACCTGAATTCCCTAAGGCAGCAAAACACACACAAGCTGTTAGTAACAGTACCTAGGTTCTCTGGATATGAAGGAGAAATTACAAAAACCAACAGCAATGATTCAAAATTGAATATCAGGTATCAGTTACTACTTCTCTCACATAAGTTACTATTCCTCACTGTCACTGAAAATTTGTAACTGGCTATAGGCTCCACGACCACCCCCACCTGACACTACCATTTCAGGGCTACATTTCTTCCAGTCAAAATTTGTTATTGAATTTCCTTTATGATTCTCCCACAAAATAACTCTTTTGGGGACTATTATATTGTTCACCATTTCTCAATTTTTTATTATACAGGACAATTAAATTCCTGCTTTTTTCAGTTTATTTTACTAAAACTAGATAGCGCCTGCTGCTGCTAAGTCGCGTCAGTCGTGTCTGACTCTGTGCGACCCCAGAGACGGCAGCCCACCAGGCTCTGTTGTCCCCATGATTCTCCAGGCAAGAACACTGGGTTGGGTTGCCATTTCCTTCTCCAATGCATGAAAGTGGAAAGTGAAAATTGAAAGTGAAGTCGCTCAGTCATGTCCAACTCTTTGTGACTCCATGGACTGCAGCCTACCAGGCTCCTCCGTCCATGGGATTTTCCAGGCAAGAGTACGGGAGTGGGTTGCCATTGCCTTCTCCGAGATAGCACCTAACCTTTCATAAATAGCTTCCCCTAACCTTTTATAAACATTTCCCCCTGAGTTACATTCCCTTGCTTTCCTGAAATGGAGAAGTGGCTTCAATTTTTATTATTTTGGATGGCAATCTTTTCTTCTTGATGCATGCTCTCTACAAATGAGAAAGGAGACTCTAGACATGACATCACTTAAGCTTCAAAACCTACTGTCTTTGTTTACCACTGATTTGAAACCAGTTTAGGAGGCAAGAAGAGACACTATACATGAACAGACCCTCATGCTAATATTCAGAGGAAATTTTTTACATGGACTCTGTACATTCAACACAATAAATATTATTGCACTTCAGTAGAGCTCAACTAAACAAATACCTACAGTTACAAGTTTATCATACTAGAAGACACATACATGAAGCAAATAAACACAGACAAATAAACATGGTAATAAATACTACATACTATGAAGGGAAATAACAAGATACTGTAAGCCAATAACAGAGAACACCTATTTTAGAATGCAATCATTTCTAATCTTTCTATGCTCTTTGAAACACAATCTAAAATTTTTTTCCTAGATATTTTTAATGCCCTCCATACTTTTAAGAAAATCTCAGGAACTTCCAGTCAAGTAGATATAGTTATCCACTCCTCCAGTCTTCTAATTTGTTCCTCTCATTCCTAACCTATCTTAAAACAAAATATAGGCATATAAAAATAAGTAAGCCAAAGCAATGAACAACCATTCTTGATGAGCCCTCTATTTCTGTTGTCTCTATTTATTCTTTATACCGCGAGAATAAATCACATAACAAGGCATCAAACAGGGAACACATTTAATACACAATCACCAGGCCCCTGAATGGAGTTGTCATAGAGCCCAGTGCATCTCCCTGGTTAACCCCTTCTCTCGCCACTAAACAATTCACCACTTGACACTTAGCATAGTTTCAGGCTTTCTCCTTTGTACAGAAAACTGGAACCATCAGATGGAATTCTTCATTATTCCCCCCTAGACATTGCATCTGCACGGAGTTGCTGCTGCCTTTTAACCTTCACAAAGTATAGATTTGATCTAAAAGCAAGCACTTCATCTGTGCTCTGGATTTCATCCCCTTCGGCCTCTTCAGAAAACATATGCTAGTGATTGTCCCTGCTCTCTTCTCTTATTTTAATCTCTTGCTTTCTACCTCATTTTTCCTTTTGTATTTATCATATAAAATATACAAATAAACGTATATAGTATTTCACATAAAAAGTATTTCACATTTATAAAAACCCACTTTCAATGTACATATCCGAATAGTTGCTTTATTTCACCCTACAACTTCTCAGGCAAACTTCTAATAAGAAAAGTTGCCAATACCATTATCTATTTTTTATATGATAAAGTTGGCATGTTACATTTTGTAAATATAAATAAACTCTGTCTTATTCCAAACAGAGAGTTCAAAAGTAGATAAAACAAATCTGTACTATTATAAATCAAGAGAGTGGCTACCACTGGATGGGATAGCAGTGATTAGAAGTGGGTAATGAAGAAATTCTTAGGTTGCCGCAATATTCTGTTTTTGGTTTGGATGCAGGTTTTATTGGTTTTTTCACTTCAGGACATTCATTTGACTGAACATTCATGGTCTATGGCTATTTTGTATGTTAAATATATATATTTCTTAAATATATATATTTTAATATATATCAGATCAGATCAGTCGCTCAGTCGTGTCCAACTCTTTGCGACCCCATGAACCGCAGCACGCCAGGCCTCCCTGTCCATCACCAGCTCCCGGAGGTCACTCAGACTCGCATCCATCGAGTCAGTGATGCCATCCAGCCATCTCATCCTCTGTCGTCCCCTTCTCCTCCTGCCCTCAATCCCTCCCAGCATCAGAGTCTTCTCCAATGAGTCAACTCTTCTCATGAGGTGGCCAAAATATTGGATCTTCTTAAATATATATATTTTTATATATAAATACATATATATATATACTTCTTAAATATATATATATTTTTTAAAATATACAGTATGTCAGGTAATACTTACATGGAAAAGAAGCAAAAGATGAAAATAAAAACGTTGTAGGAGGAACATAACTTGACAGTATTGGTAGCTATTTAAAGTAGGATAGTCAGAAAACATCTCACCAAGAAGGTGACTTTTCATCATAAATATGAAAGTGAGGCAAAAAGTCATGTGAATGTCTAGGAAAGAGTGTTCCGGAAAGAGTATAAAGTTTCTTGAGATGATCGTCAAGGTAGCATTTTCAATGAACATTGAGTAGGCTAAGAAAGCTGAATAAAATGAGCAAGTGATGGAGAATTATACATTGAAGTAATAAGGAATTGAGGCCAGATATTACAAGGACTCTAACAGGTTATTTTAAGGGCTTTGAGCTTGTGAGAGTTAGTTGCCAAAGGGAACCAGGATTCCCAGGAATTCCATTTTGTAAAGCTCCCCTCCAACCTGAACCCGAATCCTGACCCAGGAATCAAACCCACGTCTCCTGCATTTGTAGGTGAGTTCTTTACCAGTAGCACCACTTGGGAAGTCCTCTGTACCCTAACACTGAGTTAAATTTCAAAGACAGAGTTTTGGCTGAAGTAGGGCTTCCCTGGTGGCTCAGACGGTAAAGAATCTGCCAAGCAATGAGGGAGAACTGTCTTCAATCTCTGGGTCAGGAAGATCCTCTGGAGAAGGGAATGGCTACCCACTCCAATATTCTTGCCTGGAGAAATCCATGGACAGAGGAGCCTGGTGGGCTATGGTTCATGATCTCTCAAAGAGTCGGACATGACTAAATGAGTAACACTTTCATAAAGAATAACTTCATTGCTTTGCTAGGCAAAAGGGGACACAGCGGGCTAATGCCCTCAAAACTGTGTGTCCCCACCTGGAGAGGATAGTAAATTTTATAGACATGTTTCAAAGATGGCATGATCAGTCTGTGGACATTCTTCTGATTGGTTGGGAGTGAGCATCATCAACCTTTTCAACCAATCTGTGGTCTACATGCCTGCCAGCTACACACCATAACTTCTCCCACCTGGTGGGGATTTCAGTATCTGCAAAACAAGTCAAAGATACTCTTACATATATTCCTTAAGGGGAAACCAGGTCTTTGCCCCAAGGCTGCACTATTGTTTCCTTTTAGAGTTCCTTCTTTGTCTCAAGCTTCCCCTCCCTTGCCTAATTAGCAATGGTTTGAACCCGCTTATCGGAACTCACGGAAGGTCATAGAGGCTGAATGAAACCTATTTCCTGTCATCAAGAAATGACAGACACAAAAAGGCTTTTGGGCCTCAGAGTCCCACAGAGTGCTGCTTAGAACCCTGTGTAACCGATAGCATGGCATTCACTACATAATCATAAAAAAGTCTTTGCTTCTATTTGTGTCTCTTGGAATGCTCAGTGTTCTGAAAGTTAACCAGGATAGAAAGTTGACCTTGAGACTTCCATATTCTAAGGAAGCCAAAGCTAACCAATGGGGAAGCTGCGTATTCAGAGAGACCCTGGCCAGACTATAGCTTCTCCAGCCATTTATAGCTAATGCCTGTAACTAAAGAAGTTACCCTGGGTGTCCAGTTTCATGAAGACTTATATGAATCCAGCCCTCCTGCTTTTGACTGCAACCACATGAAAGACTTCGAGAATTACCCTTCTGACCCCACTTAATCCCAAACGTAAGAGATCAGTTCAGTTCATTCACTCAGTTGTGTCCGACTCTTTGCAACACCATAAACCACAGCACTCCAAGCATCCCTGTCCATCACCATTCCCCAGAGTCCACCCAAACCCATGTCCATTGAGTCAGTGATACCATCCAATTTTCTCATCCTCTGCCGTCCCCTTCTCCTCCTGCCCTCAATCTTTTTCAGCATCAGGGTCTTTTCCAATGAGTCAACTCTTCGCATCAGGTGGCCAAAGGATTGGACTTTCAGCTTCAACATCAGTCTATCCAATGAACACTCAGGACTAATCTCCTTTAGGATGGACTGGTTGGATCTCCTTGCAGTCCAAGCGACTCTCAAGAGTCTTCCCCAGCACCACAGTTCAAAAGCATCAATTCTTCAGCACTCAGCTTTCTTTATAGCCCAACTCTCACATCCATACATGACCACTGGAAAAACCAGAGCCTTGACTAGACAGACCTTTGTTGGCAAAGTAATGTCTCTGCTCTTCAATATGCTGTCTGGGTCGATCATAACTTTCCTTTCAAGGAGCAAGTGTCTTCTAATTTCATGGCTGCAATCACCATTTTCAGTGATTTTGGAGCCCCCCCACAAATAAAGCCAGCCACTGTTTCCACTGTTTCCCCGTCTATTTCCCATGAAGTGATGGGACCAGATGCCATGATCTTAGTTTTATGAAAGTTGAGCTTTAAGCCAACTTTTTCACTTTCCTCTTTCACTTTCATCAACAGGCTCTTTAGTTTGTCTTCACTTTCTGCCATAAGGGTGAAGTCATCTGCATATCTGAGGTTCTTGATATTTCTCCTGGCAATCTTGATTCCAGCTCGTGCTTCCTGCAGCCCAGCATTTCTCACGATGTACTCTGCATATAAGTTAAATAAGTAGGGTGACAATATACAGCCTTGATGTACTCTTTTTCCTATTTGGAACCAGTCTGTTGCTCCATGTCCAGTTCTAACTGTTGCTTCCTGACCTGCATACAGGTTTCTCAGGAGGCAGGTCACTGCTATTTTAAGCCAGTAAGTTTTGGGGTGGTTTGTTACTCTGCAACAAATAATGAAAAAGAATTTTTCTGTGAGATAGAAATCCACTGGAAGATTCTGAACAGAGAACTGACTTGTATCTTCAAAGAAACACTCATTTATGATGTTGTGAGAAGACCAAGGAGCTATTGGAAGGCAAGAACAGATGTAAGAAGGCTGTTTAGAAGGCTCTTGCTCTCTTTGCACTTAGACAGTAGCTTTATGAAAGCAAGAAACATTTAGATATTGTTCATGTACCAATCTGCAGTATCTGCTACACCTAATAAGAATTTACTAAAGAAAAGTATAATTGTATGAATGAATGAACTAATACTTTCAATGCTTAACTAGATAAAGACTTAATTTCAGGATATTTCTATGTTTTTTGTTCCTCTGTTTATTTTCCTCTTCTAATTTCCACTTCTGTTTCTTTCAACTTAATGCATATTTTCAATCTGTAGGAGTAATACATGAAAATAAGAATCCAGTTATCACTGACTAAATAATTTTAATTCAAAATAGTTTTAGTGTTTTTGAATCCAAATGCAAATATGATAGGAAATGAGACAAAACTATGACCATACTGAAATACCCATTGCTTTCTCATGAACAAATTTAAAGCCTACAGAATATTGACACATTTTCTTCATTGCTTTGTGGAATGAAACTGACACTGAGGGAAATAGCCTGCAAATCAAAGAGATCATCTCTTTTGAAAATTGCAGTGGAATAAGAACTTATTCTCATATTGCAGATAAAAAGATCACTACTGAAAGAAAATAGAAAATAATTTCCAAAAAATAAAAAGGAAATTAAATCTCCACATACCCAACCCCCTGAGTTCCAAAAATTGTCCATTAATGATGATTTATTTGTTTTTGTCTTATTTTAGCTTATTTGTAAGTAATTCATTTTACTATGTATGATTTTATATTTCAGCATCTCTGCATCACAGTCACAGTCTATTGTTTCACCCAAGCTTCAAGAAATGATCCCAAGAACTGTATTAGGACCAACTCCAGGTATCAAATGACAAGGTATTAAATTACCAGGTATGAGAGAGCAGCTTTATAGTACAAAACTTTCATATATCCACTTTTATATCCTGTCTTCCCTATTTCCATATCCCCCAAATTTGTTCCAAGACATGTTTTCCTGCTTTCTGCCAGAAAATATTAGCGAAGTCCTACATGTTTTAGTTAATATTCTCTTTCCTCTTACAGAAGGCACTGTACTTCCCTCACCAGACCATGTGACATTCTTTATAACATCACACTGGTCCATTATGCTGAGGTTGTTGTGGTTATTCAGTTGCTCAATCCTGTCCGACTCTCTGCAACCCGATGGACTGCAGCATGCCAGCTTCCCTCTCCTTCACTGTGTTCAGGAGTTTGCTCAAATTCATGTCCATTGAGTTGGTGATGCTATCTAACTGATGACATCATATTATCTAGAGATGTAAGCAGATACTATTAGGTATTCTATACATGATGATAAGTCACATGTGAACAAGAGAATAGGGAATAAACCCTAAAAACATTCAGGTACCTGCCATATTGATGAAGTATTTACCAGTCCTGTGCTATGGGGCATAAGAAGACATTCTCTCTGTTCCAATTAACCATTGCTGCCAAACAAACAAAAACAGAAACCAACTCAACACACGGTGACTTAGAAAAACAACTATCATTTATTTTGTTCATCTATCTTCAATGCAAGCAGGAAATAGCAGGAACAACTCACCTCTGCTTCATACAGTAACAATAAGGGCTGGAGGTTTACTCACTTGGTAGCAAGTTGAGGCTGGCTGTGGACTGTGAACTCAGTTGAGATCTGTCATCTGGGAACCTGGCTTCCTTTTCACACAAACATCTCCTCACAATTTCCTCCAGTTTCTAAGAACATAGTAACTAGATTCAGAGAGTGAGTACCTCAAGAGTCCTGGACAGAAGCTACAAAGCTGCTTATCACTCTGCCTCAAAAGTTTTGGAGAGTTTGTTTTGCTGCACTATATGGTAGAGTTAAGTAGCTGAAGTGAAGTGAAGAGAAGTGGCTCAGTCGTGTCCGACTCTTTGTGACCCCATGGACTGTAGCCTACTAGGATCCTCTGTCCATGGGATTTTCCAAGCAATAGTACTGGAGTGGATTGCCATTTCCTTCTCCAGGGGATCTTCCCGACCCAGGGATCAAACCTGGGTCTCCCACATTGTAGACAGATGCTTTACAGTCTGAGCCACCAGGGAAGTACCCAAAGTAACTGAAACCAGTCCAGATTTGAGGGAAAGAAAATTGGATTCGACCTCTCAATGGAAGGAGTAGAAAAATATTTGCAGCTATTTTTTAGCTGCCCCACCATCCACAGAAGATGAGACATTATTACATTTTGAAAATTCTACAACTAAAAAAGCAATAGTCTTCCCTGGTGGCTCAGATGGTACAGAGTCTATCTGCAGTGCAGGAGACCCAGGTTTGATCCCTGAGTCAGGAGGATACCCTGGGGAAGGAAATGGCAACCCACTCCAGTATTCTTGTTTGGAAAATCCTATGGACAGAGGAGCCTGGCAGGCCACAGTCCACAGAGTTGCAAAGAGTCGGACAAGACTGAGCAACTTCACTTGATCAATAAAGCAATAGAGCACTTAGTAGGCATATTAGAACCCACCCTAATGACCTCATTTGAACTGAACCACCCCTTTAGAGATCCCATCTTCAAAATCAATCACATTGATACTTGTGGTTCAGACTTCAATAATATTTTCATTGAACACAATTCAGCCCATAACAACTTCTCAGAAGTCCCCAGAAACCCTTTTCTATACAATTGGTCAACTTCTCCCATTCCTATAATACAATTTCAACCATACTAAATCTCCAAAAACTGCCTGAGAACAATTAGACTATCAGAAGTTAATTTTCTCAATATTTCTACCTGTAAATGTATCTAAACCTCAATCTCTTCTGTCTTATTTCTCCTTTTACAAGGTTCATTCCTCCTCCTGAACTCATTACCTGATCTTTCACTTTCTTGTATGAAAATATGCCTCACTGATACTTCTTTTCCTGTGTTTGCCACTTTCTCCCCTTTACAGGAGCCTCATCTCTCTTTCATGCACAGCACCCAGGCTTCTCCACTGTGTGATCCTCTTCTTAGTTCAATGTAGGGCCACTGAAAAGAATAGTCTACAATTATGACTATACAATAGTCTACTTTTATGACTACACGTGTCCATAGTCATTTTTCAATGCACTATGGAACTTCTACCACAATTCTGCACTAATATCTCTCTAGTTTACCAAGGGCACCTAATTACCAAATTTGATGCGTAGTTCAATAGCCTCATCTTACTTTATCAACCTTTGACATCTGAAAATACTGATGACTCTATTTTTCTCCACACAGTTTTTTGGTAACTCCTTTCCACCTAAAAAAAAAAAAAAATGTTCAATCTAGGTATCCCCAAAGGTTTTTACTTCGGAGCTCATTTTCCCTAGTGTATAAAATATGCCTGACACCAAAACACATAAATAAATAAACTCTAAATCATTTGGGGGAGATTTAATTCTCTAATCTATCTGCTTAGTCTATACATTTTTCATGGTTTCCAGAATCTAATCATATATCCAACTGCCTAGTTGATTTTGAAAACTGCATGTTTCATAGGTACTCTTTCCTGTTAAATCTGTTCATTCTTTAATCCTAAACTCAACTCAGTCCACCTAGTTCAGCAGATATGAAGTGTGGGTCCCACCAGCTAGCATCTGAATAGGAAAACAGAAAGTAAAATGAGAATGGGCCAGGGTACCTGTCCTCTGTCTCTTGCCTTCAGAAGAGGGGAGGAGATCGTGGTGGAATGACATCATCGCTCAACTGAGGATCACAGTTACTGTCACACAGTCCTTGGTACACCAGCCTCTGTGCCTCTTCTTCCAGTTACTTGCCACTTCAGGCCTTGGGGGTTCCTGTCCTGTGTGTGGTACAAGCTTAAGGGTATTGTATTATTCACCATGATTTCCTTATAAATAGTCCCCTATTTAAATTTCCTCAAATTATTCCAATTTGTATATGTCATCTGTTTCCTGCTGTGACAATGACTGATATAGGAACCCTCTGAAAATTTTATGAATGCTAAAACCTTCATTTAAAAACTTTTTTAAAAACCCAAAATAATTACAATTTTCTATTTCTTTATTCATGAATTCAACCAAAATTAAGTATTCATAAATATAAAAGAGACTAAGGTGGCATTTTGCAGCATTAAGCAGAGACATGTTTTGTCCAGTAAATTTCAGCAAACAAGGAAACTGATATCAACTCACAGATAGCATCAACTAAACTAAGACCCATACAAAATATGGCTTCCTTCTGAGTACCTGGTAGGTAAGTCACTGTTCATATGAAAAGCAAAAGATAAAATGTAATTCTCACAATTCTTTTGACCTTGGCTGTTATTTCTGACCTTTCAGCCACCAACTGACTTCTGTTATAGTTGGAAAGCTCTTTCTCCATGTTTTTCAAAGACCATTTACCATCTTTTGACAAGTGTAAATTTGATTCAATAGATTCTACTATAATCAAATGTCAACCTTACTTTTTTTTGGCCTGTATTTTTAGAATACATATTCATCTCTTGATATTATCTCTTTATATCCATGAGGCAGTTATAATATACTAATAACAACACAATGTGTTAACAGAGGCTTCAGATTAACCTGATGCTAGAAGAATGCCAGAAAACATTTCCAGAAGGCATGAACCTTGGAAAGCGCCGTCCTTGCCTTGCCACTCACAGTGATTGCTAAAGGAATGTGCTATTGTTAACACAGCTCCCAGGAGAGGAACAGCAGCTTTAGTGTCATTATAAGATACGGTTTCTTCTCAAATACTGAGAATAAAGGCTCAGAAAGGGAAGCCAGTGGTAAATGAAATGCTCAGTCTTATCCAGAGCAGACCTACAGTAAAATCTCAAAAGAAGTGAACTTGGTCTTTCTAATTCTCCCTTTCAACAATCATTTGTTTTGCTGGTGCTTCACTTTCAAAGCCTGTTTACTTTAGCATGTAAACATGTCTTTAAGTATCTGCAGGTGAATGATTAATGAGTATAATTACATTGTGCAAAGATTTTTAAGATAAACAATGCCCTTGATACACCCTAAAAATTCTTTATTGATAAAATATTAGGATTTCAAAGAAATGATGTCTGTTAGAATATTATCTGCTATAGACCTTGTACTTTTCATTACACAGCCATGCCTTTCTTCATGGAGAACTCTCTTTGTTTCTTTAATTCTCTGGGACAATAGGAAGCTTTCTGAACCCTTATCCCACTTCACTTCTTCACACAGCTCAGGTTAATTTCTAATGTGGGTCCACAAAACATATCTGAAAAGCTATAAGGAAGATTTAAGACTCTGGTGGTAAAGAGTCCGCCTGCAATGCAGTAGACCTGGGTTCGATCCCTGGGTGGGGAAGAGTCCCTGGAGGAAGAAGTGGCAACTCACTCCAGTACTCTTGCCTGAGAAATCCCATGAACAGAGGAATCTGGCAGGTTACAGTCCATGGGGTCTTAAAAGTCAGACATAACTGATCAACTGAGTATACACACGCAAGGAAGATTTAAAGTAAAAATCTTTTATTCTGCTGTATACCTGAAAGTAGCACAATATTGTAAATCAACTATGCTCCCAGAAAATTTTTTTATAAAATAAAAACTGGACTAACAATATCTAAACCTTAGAAAGCAAAAAACCACATTCCAGAAAAGCAAGGAAAACTAGTTGGCAAGCTGCCTCCTCTCTGCAGACAGATGTTAGACTTAACTGTAGATTCTATCCACAATCCTGTAAAATTTATGCTTATTGTGCTGGCCAATTTCTCCCTCTTTCCAGAGAATCCTAAGAAGGCAAAGTTCTAAAGGGAGGAATTTTGAGAAAGACTTTTATTAAGCATGATTTTGAATAATGTGTTCAATATTCAAATGTTTTTAACCAGACACTGAGTAAGGTGTTATAGGAGAAAAAGGACTATCCAGCATGTGGCCAACCTGGAGAAAAGTTCTTATATTTAGGGAGAGTCTAGAAATACCTATAAATTACTGTAGAGAGTATAATTTGTTTCAAGTATCTCAAAATTGCACAAAGTACTATTTGATTTCAAAGGAGGGAATCGAGGGATCATTCAAAGGAAAGAGATCAACATAAACTGCATTTTTCTCTTCATTAAAGACCCTCTAATCATATACACTTAAAAATAACATATGCTGTGTTCTAAGAAAATTATCCATTTTAATTCTTATTGCAATTTTCATAGGCCTGATCTTTTTCCTGATATTATCATTTAGTTAGATTTAACTAGTAAAAATGATGAACTGCTGTCTGCTGTGCAGTTACCAGAAAACTCACTTATTTCATAGGATTCATAAGAATCCCTAAAGTAAGAGTGCACTGCTCAGTGTACTGCTAAATGCACATGAAGGCTGAAATGTTATTAGTTGGATAAATCCTAATTTGAGAGATCAAAAGAAAATATTATTTTATTCTGCCTCTTTCAGCTTAACATTATTTTCTCATTTCAATCTGGATGAAGTTTCTTTGGCATTTTCCATGAAGATAAAACATGACTCTGAGAACCATTATAATAAAGCTGTAGAGTATTTTGAATATTAATTTTTAAAATGCTTTGACAGTACAGCATACTTATTTTTGGATTAAGTTAAATTCAATTTCTTTGCAGAATTGAGAATATTCTTTGCAGAATAGAGAGCAGTGAGCCTGCTCTCTACTGCTATAGTTCATGGTGAGGGGAGGAAACAGCATGGGGGAAATGGCCAGTGCTTCTGAGAATACAGTCATGTGCAGAAAATTCTGTCTGTCAAAGCTGACAGTGAAAACCGAAAGACTGGTAGGCAGAACATCAGGAGATCTAAGTTACTGACTCAGTCTTTCTTCCCATACATATTCTGCTTCCTGGGACCAATGCTTAGCCACCTCTGAATATCAGTTCCAGCATTTATTGTAGGAGGGAAAGTACCATCTCTACGTACTTCATCAGCTTGTTTTAAGAATAATGTGATAATTGGAAAATGCTGTATAAAAAGTAGACCTGAAACCACATTGAGGAGGACGTGTGATTTATGTTATTATTGCTTTCCAGAAATATATATTTGCTTCATTTAGAAGTTCAAAATAAATGAAGTATAAATATGATCACTGGGCATGTTTGTCTTATGAAAATCTTCAATATTTTGCCCAGTGGGTACCAGAGACAAAGTATTGAAGAAAATAAGTTTAGTATAAATGTTCAGCCATATTCAGTATAAATACAAAAATAATTTAAGAAAAGCATGATATGACTTGAAATCTGCTTCTAAGGCAGTCCTAGAAACTTGCAAAATTCACTATTTTGTAAGATTTATATAGGGCTTCCCAGGTGGCTCATTGGTAAAGAAGCTGCCTGCCAATGCAGGAGACAGATGTAAGAAACATGGGTTCAATCCCTGGGTCTGGAAGATCCCCTGGAAAAGCAAATGGCAACCCATTCTGATATTCTTGCCTGGAAAATCCCATGGACAAAATCCCAAGGACAAAGGAGCCTGCTGGGCTACAGTCCATGGGGTCCCAAAAGAGCTGGATACCATTTAGCAACTAAACAACTAAACAACAAAGACTTTAGATATCTAAGAGGACAAAAATCAACATTTGATAAATCAAATTAATCACAATTCAGCCTCAGCCACTATAGATTAAAAAGTTATTATTCAGTAATTCGTTTCTTCATTGCAGATTTTAGTGAAAGAGCAATCTAAAATCAAACACAGCTGAAACTAAGTCAAATATCACAGATATGAATTCAGCAAATAGGAATTACCATTAAAGATCAGAAAATCACATTGCAAGGGAAGAGATACAAAATTAATGAATTGAATTTGTAAAATTGATATTGTTCCCAATAAAATATGCTCTTCACTTTCTAAGACTTTGGATTTGGACAGCTTTGGTTCAAATCTTAGCATGGTTCCAGGTATATATAACCTTAGACAACTTTCTTAGCATCGATGATGTTAAGAAACATCAAGGCTCCTGAACACTTGCCACTTCTTATATTCTAAGAGCCCACACTGCTTTTGCACTTGAACCACTAGCTCTGTGATTCTAATGAACAACTTACTCTGAGGAAAAAAATATCCAGAGACATTTCTGTAATAATCAAGACCATTGAGATTTTGCTGAGGATCAAATGACATAATAGATGCAATGCCCTTTGCAAACTAATACATACAAAGTGCTTTAACAATTCTAGAATGAAGAGACAGAGCCAAAGCAAAAACAACATCCAGTTGTGGATGTGACTGGTGATAGAAGCAAAGTCTGATGCTGTAAAGAGCAATATTGCATAGGAACCTGGAATCTTAGGTCCATGAATCAAGACAAATTGGAAGTGGTCAAACAGGAGATGGCAAGAGTCAACACTGACATTTTAGGGAGCAGCGAACTAAAATGGACTAGAATGGGTGGATTTAACTCAGATGATCATCATAACTGCTACTGTGGGCAAGAATCCCTTAGAAGAAATGGAGTAGCCATCATAGTCAACAAAAGATCCTAAATGCAGTACTTGGATGCAACCTCAAAAACGACAGAATGATCTCTGTTCCTTTCCAAGGCAAACCATTCAATATCACGGTAATTCAAGTCTATGTCCCAAGCAGTAATGCTGAAGAAGCTGAACTTGAATGGTTCTAGACCTACAAGACCTTCTAGAACTAATACCAAAAAAGAAGTTCTCATTATAGGGGACTGGAATGCAAAAGTAGGAAGTCAAGAACACCTGGAGTAAGAGGCAAATTTGGCCTTGGAGTACGGAATGAAGCAGGGCAAAGTCTAATAGAGTTGTGCCAAGAGAATGCACTGGTCATAGCAAACACCCTCTTCCAACAACACAAGAGAAGACACATGGACATCACCAGATGGTCAATACTGAAATCAGATTGATTATATTCTTTGCAGCCAAAGAGGGAGAAGCTCTATACAGTAAGAAAAACAAGACTGGGAGCTGACTGTGGCTCAGATCATGAACTCCTTATTGCCAAATTCAGACTTAAATTGAAGAAAGTAGGGAAAACCACTAAATCAAATCCTTTAAAATTATACAGTGGAAGTGACAAATAGATTCAAGGCATTAGAACTGATAGACAAAGTGCCTGAAGAACTATGGACAGAGGTTCGTGACATTGTACAGGGGGCAGTGATCAAGACCACACCGAAGAAAAAGAAATGCAAAAAAGCAAAACAGCTGTCTGGGGAGGCCTTACAAATAGCTGAGAAAAGGAGAGACACAAAAAATAAAAGGAAAAAAGGAAAGATATGCCTATTTGATTACAGAGTTCCAAAGAATAGTAAGGAGAGATAAGAAAGCCTTCCTCAGTGATCAGTGCCAAGAAATAGAGGAAAATAATAGAATGGGAAAGACTAGAGATCTCCTCAGAAAAATAGAGATACCAACGGAAACTTTCATGCAAAGATGGGCACAATAAATGATAGAAATGGTATAGACCTAATAGAAGCAAAAGATATTAAGAAGAGGTGGCAAGAATACACAGAAGAATTATACAAAAAAGAAATTCATGACCCAGATAATTATGATGGTGTGATCACTCACCTAGAGCCAGATATCCTGGAATGGGAAGTCAAGTGGGCCTTAGGAATCATCACTACAAACAAAGCTAGTGGAGGTGATGGAATGCCAGTTGAGCTATTTCAAATCCTAAAAGATGATGCAAAGTGATGCACTCAATATGCCAACAAATTTGGAAAACTCAGCAGTGGCCACAGGACTGGAAAAGGTCAGTTTTCATTCCAGTCCCAAAGAAAGGCAATGCTAATGAATGTTCAAACTACCACACAATTGCACTCACTTCACATGCTAGCAAAGGCATGCTCAAAATTCTCCAAGCCAGGCTTCAACAGTACATGAACTATGAACTTCAAGTTGGTTTTAGAAAAGGCAGAGGAACCAAAGATCAAATTGCCAACATCTGCTGGATCATTGAAAAAGCAAGAGTGCTCCAGAAAAACATCTACTTCTGCTTTATTGACTATGCCAAAGCCTTTGATTGTGTGGATCACAACAAACCAGGCAAAATTCTTCAAGAGATGGGAATACCAGACCACCTGACCTGCCTCTTGATAAATCTGTATGCAGGTCAGGAAGCAGCAGTTAGAATTGGACATGGAACAACAGACTGATTCCAAATTGGGAAAGGAGTACGTCAAGGCTGTATATTGTCACCCTGCTTATTCAACTTATATGCAGAGTACATCTTGAGAAATGCTGGGCTGGAGGAAGCACAAGCTGAAATCAATATTGCCGGGAGAAATACCAATAACCTCAGATATGCAGATGACACCACCCTTATGGCAAAAATGAAGAATTAAACAGCCTCTTGATGAAAGTGAAAGAGGAGAGTGAAAAAGTTGGCTTAAAACTCAACATTCAGAAAACTAAAATCATGGCATCTGGTCCCATCACTTCATGGGAAATAAATGGGAAACAGTGGAAACAGTGAAAGACTTTAATCACTGCAGATGGTGACTGAAGCCATGAAATTAAAAGACCCTTGATCCTTGGAAGAAAAGTTATGACCAACCTAGACAGCATATTAAAAAGCAGAGATATTACTTGCCAACTATGTCCATCTAGTCAAGGCTATGGTTTTTCCAGTAGTCGTGCATGGATGTGAAAGTTGGATTATAAAGAAAGCTGAGCACCAAAAAATTGATGCTTTTGAACTGTGGTGTTGGAGAAGACTCCTTGGACAGCAAGGAGATCCAACCAGTCCATCGCAAAGGAACTCAGTCTTGAATATTCATTGGAAACACTGATACTGAAGCTGAAACTCCAATACTTTGGCCACCTGATGTGAAGAACTGACTCATTTGAAAAGGCCCTGATGCTGGGAAAGATTGAGGGCAGGAGTAGAAGGCGAGGACAGAGGATGAGATGGTTGGATGGCATCATTGAGTCAATGGACATGAGTTTGAGTAAACTCCAGGTGTTTGTGATGGACAGGGAGGCCTGGTGTGCTGCAGTCCATGGGGCCACAAAGAGTCAGAAATGACTGAGCAACAGAACTGTAATAAGTTATTAAGTCAGAAAACAGTTTCTTATTTTCTTCAATTTGTCACTGGTACGCACTGGGCAAAGACACTGAAGACTTGCATAAGACAGACATGCCCAGACTTTTGCTGTAAGCACATCAGATCAGATCAGATCAGTCGCTCAGTCGTGTCCGACTCTTCGCGACCCCATGAACCGCAGCACGCCAGGCCTCCCTGTCCATCACCAGCTCCCGGAGGTCACCCAGACTCACACCCATCAAGTCAGTGATGCCATCCAGCCATCTCATCCTCTGTTGTCCCCTTCTCCTCCTGCCCTCAATCCCTCCCAGCATCAGAGTCTTCTCCAATGAGTCAACTCTTCGCATGAGGTGGCCAAAGTACTGGAGTTTCAGCTTTAGCATCATTCCTTCTAAAGAAATTCCAGGATTGATCTCCTTCAGAATGGACTGGTTGGATCCTCTTGCAGTCCAAGGGACTCTCAAGAGTCTTCTCCAACACCACAGTTCAAAAGAATCAATTCTTCAATGCTCAGCCTTCTTCACAGTCCAGCTCTCACATCCATACATGACCACAGGAAAGACCATAGCCTTGACTAGGCGAACCTTCGTTGGTAAAGTAATGTCTCTGCTTTTGAATATGCTATCTAGGTTGGTCATAACTTTCCTTCCAAGGAGTAAGCGTCTTTTAATTTCATGGCTGCAGTCACCATCTGCAGTGATTTTGGAGCCCAGAAAAAGAAAGTCTGACACTGTTTCCACTGTTTCTCCATCTATTTCCCATGTAGTGATGGGACCAGATGCCATGATCTTCATTTTCTGAATGTTGAGCTTTAAGCCAACCTTTTCACTCTGCACTTTCACTTTCATCAAGAGGCTTTTTAGCCCCTCTTCACTTTCTGCCATAAGAGTCGTGTCATCTGCATATCTGAGGTTATTGATATTTCTCCCAGCAATCTTGATTCCAGCTTGTGTTTCTTCCAGTCCAGCATTTCTCATGATGTACTCTGCATATAAGTTAAATAAACATGGTGACAATATGCAGCCTTGACGTACTCCTTTTCCTATTTGGAACCAGTCTGTTGTTCCATGACCAGTTCTAACTGTTGCTTCCTGACCTGCATACAGATTTCTTAAGAGGCAGATCAGGTGGTCTGGTATTCCCATCTCTTTCAGAATTTTCCATAGTTTATTGTGATCTACACAGTCAAAGGCTTTGGCATAGTCAATAAAGCAGAAATAGATGTTTTTCTGGAACTCTCTTGCTTTTTCCATGATCCAGCGGATGTTGGCAATTTGATCTCTGGTTCCTCTGCCTTTTCTAAAACCAGCTTGAGTATCAGGAAGTTCACGGTTCACATATTGCTGAAGCCTGGCTTGGAGAATTTTGAGCATTACTTTACTAGCGTGTGAGATGAGTGCAATTGTTCGGTAGTTTGAGCATTCTTTGGCATTGCCTTTTTTAAGCACATAGAAAACTATATTTTTTATATATTCATATTTACTGATTTCATAAATTGGACAACTGGCAGTGCAGGACTGTAATTCTTGAGAGCAGGTTTGTTTCATGGTGACTCTAGCTTATTGCCTGGAATCAGTTTCTGAATTGCAGTACAAGGAGGAAAAACTCAAACTGAAGTTGACAGTCTCCATAGGTTGAGGAGAAAGAGATGATTGGAGATACAAATCTGAGGTCGTTGAGGTACTAGAATTTGTGTGTCAACATACTGGAGAGGAAGAGGCAGCTCAGAGGGAGCATTCCAGAATTCTGCAGGGTAATCCTCTCAAGTCTACAGCTGAGTACTGATCTCTATATGCATAGGTGCTTATTTCCCATCCCATGAGGGCCCAAACAAAATCCCTTCCCCCTAAAACACATCTATATCCCATGCTTTAACTAAGAGAAAATATTGGATATATTTTCATTCTGAGCAATATCTTTTTCCTCCTTTGAGAGTAGAGCTTATAGAAAACCATGATTTCTACTCATTGTTACTTGAGCAATAAGTCCAAAATGATTATCTGAAACATTATTTTCTCAAATGGTTCCCCATTCCTTTGAAGATTAAAACCAAACTCCTTTAGCAAAATAAAGTCTTTTATGATTGACACAACTCTAGCTTTGCCAGCATTGCCTCTCACCACTTCTTTGCCTGAGCTCTAAAATCTAGCTATAAGGGTCTCCTTGCATTTCACTGAGTGCAACTGTATTCATTTTATTCAGTTCAGTTCAGTTCAGTTGCTCAGTCATGTCTGACTCTTTGCAACCCCGTGAATCGCAGCAGGCCAGGGCTCCCTGTCCATCACCAACTCCCGGAGTTCACTCAAACTCACATCCATCTAGTCGGTGATGCCATCCAGCCATCTCATCCTCTGTTGCCTCCTTTTCCTCCTGCCCCCAATCCCTCCCAGCATCAGAGTCTTTTCCAATGAGTCAACTCTTAGCATGAGGTAGTCAAAGTACTGGAGTTTCAGCTTTAGCATCATTCCTTCCAAAGAACACCTAACAGTAACCAAAAACTGAAGAGAAGGCAACGGCACCCCACTCCAGTACTCTTGCCTGGAGAATCCCATGGATGGAGGAGCCTGGTAGGCTGCAGTCCATAGGGTAGCGAAGAGTCGGACACGACTGAGCGACTTCACTTTCACTTTGCACTTTCATGCATTGGAGATGGAAATGGCAACCCACTCCAATGTTCTTGCCTGGTGAATCCCAGGGGTGGGGAAGCCTGGTGGGCTGCCCTCTATGGAGTCGCACAGAGTCAGACATTACTGAAGTGACTTAGCAGCAGCAGCCAAAACCTGAAAACGACTGATGCTCATCAACAGGTGAATGAATAAACAAATTGAGACATATTCATACAAATGGAGTATTACTCACAAACAAAAAGAAGCAAACTATTGCTATGCACAAGTGGTGGTGGTTTAGTCACTAAGTTGTGTCTGACTCTTGGGATCCATGGACTCTAGCCCACTAGGCCCCTCTACTCATAGGATTTACTAGGCAAGAATACTGGATTTGGTTGTCATTTCCTTCTCCAGGGGATCTTCCTGACCCAGGGGTAGAACTCGGTCTCCTGCATTGTGGGTGGCTCCTGCATTGCAAACAAACTCTTTATGGACTGAACCACCAGGGACTCAAAAATGCCCTGAGTGAAAGAAGCCAGAAACAAGAATACAAACTATATAATTTCACTCTATGAAGTTTGGGAATATGCACAATTTATCTAAACTAATAGAGTCTGAATAGAAGTTGACTACTCAGAACTGCTGAAAGGAGCAAGAAAGATTTTCTGTAGGAAGATCAAAATATTTTCTTGTAACATGTGTGTGTTACATGGATATAGTTATTTATAAGACTCATTGAATTGTACAATCAGAATGTGTACTTGTGTGCTTCATTGTACGTAAATTAAATCTCAATTTAGGAAGAAAGAAATCTCAGTTTAAAAACAAAGCAATGCCCTAAAATAAGTAATAAGAATAGCTGATTTGTACTGAGTGCTTGTTCTGTGCTAAAAACATCAATATTCTCTTATTGGGCAAAATCTTCCTCTGTCAATACAATTAATTTGGTGGTATCTCATATTAAGTACACAGCTGATATTAGCTATTATTATGAAAAATGTGAAAGTGAAAGTCACTCAGTAGCGTAAGCAACTTTGTGATCTCATGGACTATATAGTAGATGGAATTCTCCAGGCCAGAATACTGTAGTGGGTAGCCTTTCCCTTCTCCAGGGGATCTTCCTAACCCAGGGATCAAACCCAGGTCTCCTGCAATGCAGGTGGATTCTTTACCAGCTGAGCCACCAAGGCAGCCCAAGAATTATGGAGCGGATAGCCTATCCCTTCGCCTGCGGATCTTCCTGACCCAGGAATCGAACTAGGGTCTCCTGCACTGCAGGCAGATACATTACCAACTGAGCTATCAGGGAAGCCCCAAACTAGAATACTGTAGGAAGTGAGATATGAACCCATGCCTCCAGGGGAGACTGTGACCTGAATGCAGCCCCTTAGGCCACTTGGTCATCCTGACTTCCTAGCTATTACTATAAATGTGCCAAATATGTGGAAATATTTCATGAATAGGGATGTTACAGTGTGAACTTCAGGGTAGTAACAAAATAAAACTTTTTTTTACTCTTTTATATCCAAATGGATAATATAATTCCAATTATACTATGATATCCTTCATAGGATTTGTTTTCATATCATACTGAGGTTTTCTTTAACTTTAGTTTTTATCTTTGGTACTTCAACTTCTGATAGCTACTAAAAACTTGAGATGCAATTTTATTTGAGACAGTGAAATGGAAAACTGACTAAAACTGAAAGGGTCACGACAGTTAAACCAATTTTACTAGCTTTTATATAAAGCTTAAAGAAATAACCTTCTGAGGCTGGGAATGCCTTTTTCTCTAAAAATGAAAAAGGCATCATAAAAAGACATTCACTGGGTTCATAAAATTCAAATGAATCTATTATTACCAGGTTTCACAATATTAAAAGACAGATGATAAAGGGAGAAATGAAATACATGAAAGCAAATTGAAATTGATCATCAAAAATAAGAACCCTAAAAAATTCACTGGTAAACCAATTAGAATTTTATTACAGTTCAAATGATTACCATAAAATCTGATATAATTTAAGATTTGATTTTTCTATTTTTCCAAGTAAATGACAGACCTTAGCCAAGTACATTTAAAATTCTTGTTGTTTATCAAGTGTCTGGTAGCCTAAAATAAATCAGACTGTGAAATGGTTATATGATAAAGTTATTCAACAAGATTCCGGTTAATTTGACTAAATTTATGTGCCCTTTATTCATCTTTTATCTAGTAATTAACATGAACTATCTTCATGTATCTTTACAAAAAATACTGTCTTCTGTACCTTTAATGCTAATTATCATTTATTCTGTCCTTACATCTCTTCTGTAGTCATTTCAGATGATTCATTTTCAATCAATCATCATTAAGTAAAGGAAGCTTCCACTGCTTATCTGAATGATATCAACTATGAAATATTTTAAGAAACTACAGCTATGTAACACCAGGCCTTCTCGTAGGTTACCCACCTACAGCAAAATAATTCCTTCTCTTCCACATCAGCAGCTCTTTGTCACTTATGTACAATTAGAAGAGCAACCATTTTTTAAAGTATATACCTACAGGGTTACTCTATATATTACCATACACTAGCTAGGAATTTTTAAAGCAAACAAATAACAATTCTGTTTCTGCAATTAATTCATATCATGAAACTAAAGCTTATTCAATATAACAACAAAAATTAATGATGAGCTTTTTAAATTTAATAGACTTTATTTTTGGAGTAGTTTTAAGTTTACAAAAGCAGAATGTAGAATTCTCATATCCTCCCCCATTTATTTCCCTATTATAAACATCTTATATTAGTGTGATACATTTGTTATAATTGATGAATCAATATTTATATATTATTAACTAAGTTCATAGTTTGCATTAGGTTTCACTCTATGTTGGAAAAGAAAACACCATGAACTTTAGCAAAAGTATGATGGCAAATATTCATCATTACAGTATTACACAGAGTGGTTTCACTGCTCTAAAGAGTCTCCTGTGCTCCACCTCCTCATCCTTTTTCCTAACCCCTGTCAACCACTGATCTTTTTACTCTCTCTCTAGTTTTGTCTTTTCCGTAGGTCATAGAGTGTGAATCCTGTTGTATGTAGCCTTTTCTGACTGGCATCTTTCACTTAGTAATATGCATTTAAGTTTCCTCCATGTTTGACAGCTAATTTTTTATTGCTGAAAAATATTCCATTACATGAATATACCACCATTTATTCATTCCTCTACTGAAGGCTATCTTGATGTTAACTAAGTAGCTTCAGTCACATCTGACAGCAAATAAGTCAAATGTAAAGAAAAAATTCCCTGTCATTTCTAAGATATAAGAGAAAATGCCACATTGTATTTTTATAGTCAACAGAAATTTTCTGATCATTGCTTAGCCTTTGGTGTCATTTTTTTCTAATTTTAAATATGGATAAAAAAATGTAGAATATTTTAAAATTAACTAGACAAAAAATTCCATAGAGATAAACCTTTGACCTTCATTATTATTTTAAAGCTGTGATGATTTCAAAATATTGTGAATCAAGTATTAAAGATAATTAGGGTCATAATTATGTGATCATTTGGTAGCACTAGTGGTAAAGAACCCACCTACCATTGTAGGAGATGTAAAAGACGAGGGTTTGATCTCTGGGTCAAGAAGATCCCCTGAAGAAGGAAATGGCAACCCACAGTAACATTCTTGCCTGGAGAGTCCCATGGACAGAGGAGCCTGGTCAGCTACAGTCCATGGTGTCACAGAGAGTCAGACATGACTGAAATGACTTACACACAGGCAACTACAATAATCCAGTGGTTGTACTTAATGCTATGAAGTGATTCAGTTCAGTTCAGTCGCTCAAGCATGTATGACTCTTTGCGACCCCATGGACGGCAACCCGCCAGGCCTCCCTATCCATCACCAACTCCTGGATTTTACTCAAACTCATGTCCATTGAGACAGTTATGCCATCCAACCATCTCATCCTCTGTCGTCCCCTTCTCCTCGCACCTTCAATCTTTCCCAGCATCAGGGTCTTTTCCAATGAGTCAGATCTTCGCATCAGGTGGCCAAAATATTGGAGTTTCAGCTTCAGCATCAGTTCTTCCAATGAACATTCATGATTAGTTTCCTTTAAGATGAACTAGTTGGATATCCTTGCAGTCCAAGGGATGCTCAATAGTCTTCTCCAACATCACAGTTCAAAAGCATTAATTCTTCGGCACTCAGCTTTCTTTAGAGTCCAACTCTCACATCCATACATGACTACTGGAAAAACCATAGCTTTGGCGAGTCAGACCTTTGTTGGTAAAGTAATGTCTCCGCTCTTTAATATGCTGTCTAGGTTGGGCATAATGTAATTATCTAGTTAAAAATATAAATATGTAGAAAAATAAATTACAATGCTGTTTATATGAACAAAGATTTTTTTTATTATGCCAGCCTCATAAAAAAAAGTTAGTCATGTAAAAGAAATTACACAAAATCTTAATTATTGATGTGGTTTAATAGGTTTTAATTCCTAGCATTTCTGACAAGAGAGCAAAGAAAGCCTCAAGAGTATTGGACATTCTTTATTGTTCTGTATTTTCAACTAGTTTAGCATCAGCCCAATTTTCAATGGAAAACCTTTTTCCCAATTATATTCCTGGCACTGTTCTGGTTTGTTGTTGTTGTTCAGTCACTAAATCGTGTCCAAGTCTTGGCACCCTCATGAACTGCGGCATGCCAGGCTCCTCTGTCCTCCAGTATCTCCCAGAATTTGCTCAAATTCATGTCTACTGAGTCGGTGGATATCTAATCATCTTGTCCTCTGCAGTTCTCTTCACCTTTTGTCTTCTATCTTTCCCAGCATCAGGATCTTTTCCAATGAGTTGGCTCTTCACATCAGGTGGTTAAAGGATTTTATCTTCAGATTTAGCAACAGTCCTTCCAATGAATCTTATGGTTGATTTTCTTTATGATTGACTAGTTTGATCTCCTTGCAGTCCAAGGGACTCTCAGGGCAGGTTGAAACCAATCTGGTCCAAAGCAAACAAAAGAACAAAAACAAGCAAACAAAACCATAAACATTAGTTCATATGTGAAGGAGAAAAGAATTTTTTAGCGTGAAGATATTCTCTAATTTCCCCTCATTTTTATCTACTGCTCAGCCCTGACCCCAAGCACTCACTTTCTAGGCTTCTTGATGGTAAGTTTCTGAATGTCTTGTGATGCAAGTGCTGCAGCAGAAAGAGAAAGGTCTAGGCTGTTTGAGAGGGTGAGACTTCCCAAAATTTCAGGCTGATCTAGGAAAAAGAGTGGGGTGGAAGAGTTTGGACCAGGAGGAGGCATCAGGGGAGACTGATTAGCAAATGAGATTCTAGAAGCAATTGCAGCAGGAAAGTGAATGAAGAGCTAGAAGAGGTGTATTTTGAAAAAATACTGCTGAGGTTATCACTTCCATTTTTACTGTTATTTAAAGTTCTAAAAAGTGGAATTTCTCTTAATAGCATAATTGTTGGATCGTTCTTTTAAATAAAAAAATATTTTCTTACTTCTCCTATCATATTTTTTTCTCTTGATATCGTTTTCCCCATTTGATATCACCCTATCGCTCTACTGCCCTTGGCAGCAAAACTTGTAGAAAAATAATGGTTTAAACTAGCCTTATTCATGTCCTCTCTTCCCACTCTTTTTTAAACCCACACCTCTCAGGCTTTCATTCTCACACTCTACCAAAACTGCTCATGTCAAAAACGCCATGGCTTCCGTATTGATAAGCCCGATCCTCATTTAACAACTGTCATTGTACTTGAACTGCCAGCATCATTTGTACAAATAATCATGGCTTCCTCTCTAATACGATCTTTTGTTCTTTCTAGCATTTTCCATGTACCAGTTTTCTTCCTAAATAGCTGATTGTACATTTTCAGCTGTAAGTAGTCATTTCTCTTGTTTTAATTTTCTTTTTTCTTCCTGTGCTTTGTTATTTAAAAATATGATTTGTGAAAAAAGCATTAGTATTGTTCCCAAAAAATCTATAGCAACATATAATCAAATTGTCATTTTTCCTAAAAATGCTTTATATAACAAATATTATATCTGTGGCAAACTAATAAAATGTATTCTAGTAAGTGACAATTACTTTCTCCACCACCTTTTGCTTTTGGCAACTAATGCTAAAGCATATAAAAGATGTGTGGCACAACCTCAGAATTTAAGCAACATGTCAATCACTTAAATTGTTGATTAATTTTGGCTTGACACCACTTATGATTTTAGATCAAGTGCTTGATGAAATAATCAGTCATCTGTGCCTGCTTTGATAAATTAGCACACGTATTTATTTGTCAAAGTGTCTAAATGAGTCTTTTACTCTTAAGTACTGTCCTGGGTAGTATATGTTAACATTTTTCAACATTAAGAGAATAATACTCTCAAAGCAAAGAGAATCATGATTCTTACAGCAAGACTGGGCTTCCCAGGTGGCTCAGTGGGTAAAGAAACTGTCTGAAATGCAGGAGATGTGGGTTCAATCCCTGGGTAGGGAAGATCCCCTGAAGGAGGGCATGGCAACCCAATCCAATATTCTTGCCTGGAGATTCCCCTGGATAGAAAAGCCTGGCAGGCTACAGTCCATGGGGTCCTAAAGAGTTGAATACAACTGAAGCAACTGAGCGAGCACATAGCAAGACCACCTTTGTAAACCATCTCTATATATTTTTTGTCAGAAATTAAGTAGAACTAGGGTGATGAGCTGCTCAAACTTTTCATCAGAAACCATACTAAAGCTAAATAGGTGTTTTTTAAGCTATTGGTATTCTTTTATTTAATAGACTTATTAAATGTAAGACAAATTGATACTCTAGGTGATTTACTAAAGAAAATCAATCCTGAATATTCATTGGAAGGACTGATGCTGAAGCTGAAGCTCCATTACTTTGGCCACCTGATGTGAACAACTGACTCATTAGAAAAGACCCAGATGCTGGGAAAGATGGAAGGCAGGAGAAGGGGACGACAGAGGATGGGATGGTTGGATGGCATCACTGACTTGATGGACATGAGTTTAAGCAAGCTCTGGGAGTTGGTGATGGACAGGGAGGCCTGGCGTGCTGCAGTCCATAGGGTCACAAAGAGCCGGACACAACTGAGCCACTGAACAACAACAAAGGTGTTGAGAGAATGAGCTAGAAAATTATCCACCTCATTGTGGGTAGGAAGTAGGGAGTGCTGAGCATAGAATAAGCACTTTGAAATCAAACCAAATCAGTAAATATGTATCAATATTGATCAAAATAATTGTATGCATGCAACTTTATCTCTGAAATTTAAAGAAAGCCAATGACAAATGTATTCGGAATTGGAAAGCGCAATTATAATCAATCAGCGTCAAATATCAGTATATTATGACTTGGAAAGGGAGTGCTGTCATTAACCCACAGATAGTAGGATGAGGACTTCAAATGCTTTTCCAATAGAAGTAGATGGAATATGCTGATGCAATGTACTCTTCAAGAATAACTCTAGCGTTAAAACTTACATCTTTACCTTTGGTAAACTACTAAACATTTTACCCTCATAAACTGGATTAAATATCTTTCTCATACAATGTTTGTAGATAAGATGAAAATGAAGCTAAAGCAAAACTTTTGTTTGAAAGATTAATATACTTCTACAGAGGAAAGAAAATTAAATATAGTTGAAAAGAAATCATTACTCTCCTGATTGGGAAATATAAGATCAATTCCAGATTTGAGAGATAGTTGTGTCATAGTTTCTAACTTCTACATACTTTATAATAAGGTAAACAAGAAGATTTGAGTAAGAGAGGATATAGAAAGTTTAAAAATGTTAGAAAGAAGTAACTCATAGGATGTTGATTTCATGGGTAAATACTTATTAAGTTCTTGTTATATTATTGTGTTCTGAACCCATGGATGTCCAGTAAACAATATCTACTTTCATGGAGTTTACTACCATAAGCATTCAAAATTACAAATACTCCTCTATCCAGGTCAAATACTTATAACTTCCTGTGTAACTTATTGTTTTATATATGTGTTATTTTGAAGTTTGCTGTTCAATTTCTGAATATTTGGGATTTCTCCAAATATCTTACTGTAATTTGATTCATTGAACATCAGTCAAATGTAATTGATTTCTAATTTAATTTCATAGTGGTCAGAAAAGATACTCTACATGATTTCAATCCTCAGAAATGTACTGAGATTTGTTTTATGGCCCATCATTGGGTCTATATATTTTTATTATTAATAGACCTGTGCTTTTGAACTGCAGTTGTTGAGTGACAGGACTTTATGGTCAATTGGTTGAGGAGTAATGAGAATAGAGTATAATGAAAAAATGATTTACCTCACTTCTTTCTCTGGGTGGCATTGCCTCTCACTGAAAGGAGAAATGTAAGTTAGCCAAGAGGTATGGGATGTGAATGTTAATGAATGTGGTGCATGATATATGCTGCAGAAGGTGATGAGCAGAGATCATACATGTCTTGGACATGCTAAAATTTAACCAGTGAGATATGTAGTGACAGCCTGCTGTGTAGATATGTTACTCAGGTGAGAAGCTTAGGACAGAAGTATTATGAAAAGTAAAGCAAATCCAGATGATGCCAGAAAAAAAGTAAAGCAAAAGACAAAGTTATATTTGCTGGCTCAAAATTTGAATTACTTTAATAAATCGTTACTTAATAATTTATACATGTATAATACTGAACCATTCTGTCCATCTTTCTTATCTTTGTTAGTATTGCTGTCTAGTAGTAAACAACTTAGGGAAAATAATTAATAGGCTTATAATTATTGTAACAATATTTCATTTTTTTCATTTTTCAAATATATACACATATAATTAAATATCTCTGATATAGTTCTGTCATTATTTCATTTAGAATTTGTAACTTCTTATCTTCTAATGAGAAAAATCACTAGTCAGCTACAACTATCACACATTACTTTAAAATGATCTCCTAGAAGAAAAGGTACTAACATTTTCATAGCAAAAATGTAAAACAAAAAAAAGATTGCAAACTATGTTTTGCCAGAGCACTACAATTCCAAAGGCTTCCCAGGTGGTGCAGTGGTAAAGAATCTGCCTGCCAATGCAGGAGACACAAGAGACATGGGTTTGATCCCTGAGTCAGGAAGATCTCCTGTAGTAAGAAATGGCAACTCATTTCAGTATTCTTGCCTGGAAAATTCCATGGACAGAGAAGCCTGGTGGGCTACAGTCCATGGGGTTGCAAAGAGTCAGATGCTACTGACCACACACACACACACACACACACACACACACACACACACACACACATAGTTGCAGAGACTTTCCTTTCTAGAGGTACCAGAACCCTGGACTCCTCTACTGGGGAAGGTCTTTCTTTCCTGGAGAGAGGAATATGCTTCTCAGTGAGGAAAGACAATGTCAATTAGTCATTCAGATCTGTCAATCAACATGGTGATCAGTGGAGCAAAAAGGCCACAGACACATCTCTTCAGGTCTTTTACAAATAGGTTACAGAAGCTTTATCTCTTTACTGAATCACAGCTATGAATAATTTTTTCCAGGAAAATAAGAAGCATTAGTCATAGTCTCCTTAGGCAAACATGCTTAAAGTCCTTGAAATCACAAGGCAATTATTCTAGGTTTGGAAGTAGTGACATCTAATTAGAATGTTAAATTAAGTTCAGTAGTGATATTGTACTTATTTATACATTCAAACTAATTTCAGTAAAGTAAATTTAGCCAACAGGGATTATTTACTTTGTCACTACTTATTATAATAAAACTATAATGTGAAGAAGATTTAGAGGTTAGATGATGACTAGCTTTCTCATCCAACTTCCCTTTGAAGGAATCACTGAGAAGTAGAAAAAGGAGGAACAGAAGGATAAAAGAAGAAGAAGGAGGAGGAGTAGAGGAAGGAAAAGAGAAAATGGAAGATGAGAGAGAGCAACAGAAAAAAAGAAGATGGAGGAGGAGGTGAAAAATATTCCAGGAGCTTCAGAGTCCTGACTTCCTTGGAAACCAGCAATATTAATCAATGCTTTGTCAAATCTCAAAGAATTTCCACTAATCAAATATTTTAGTTCTTGAAAATAAGCTAGCAAAGTCCCACATATATTCTTACCACAGCAACAGAGAACATTCACAGGTCAGTATGTCCCCATAGGAAAACTTCATCCACTTCACACCTTTTTCCAAAGATTTTCTTTGCTTTTCATGTTTACAGTGAGAGATCTATGCATGCACCACTTGAATGTATTAATTAGGAGTTACTTTATGCTTTTATGTAAATGAATCAAGGCTCATCTTGATATTTTATAAAGAAAATCACCCAACTGTGAATCAGTGAAAGAAGAAATTAAATACAAAACAAAATTCAGTAGATATTAAAGTGGAGATTAAGTGATTTAGTAGGAATATGAAATGAGCTTATTGGAGAAGACTCTTGAGAGTCCCTTGAACTGCAAGGAGATCCAACCAGTCCATCCAAAAGGAGGTCAGTCCTGGGTGTTCATTGGAAGGACTGATGTTGAAGCTGAAACTCCAATACTTTGGCCACCTGATGCAAAGAGCTGACTCACTGGAAAAGACCCTGATGCTGGCCAAGATTGAGGGCAGGAGGAGAAGGGGATGACAGAGGATGAGATGGTTGGATGGCATCATCGATTCAATGGACATGGGTTTGGGTGGACTCTGGGAGTTGATGATGGACAGGGAGGCCTGGAGTGCTGCAGTTCATGGGGTCACAAAGAGTCGGACACAACTGAGAGACTGAACTGAACTGAACTGAGCTTTGAGATTAACATATTATGTAAAGAGAAGTCAGCAAAGTCAATGTACACAACCCTGCAACATAGAAACAAATAAATCCAAGGAAAGGCATTGTGCCAAAGTCTTCACAACCAGTTCCACCAGTCCAGGCAAATGGTATTACTGATCACCAAAGGAAATCAGAGAACCCTAGCAAAGTAACAAAATCAGTTCTATTAAGAGCTTTATTTGAGATGTGCTAAGTTTCTAACACCTCTGATTAAAAAGAGACACACAGCATGTGGTGCATTGTCTGCAATAATTGGCATGTTGAGGTTAAGACTATGCTTTCAAAGCTGTACAGTTCCAATATTTCTCTATCCTTTGCTTTAAAGTCTTTATTTCTATGAAAACCACTAACCCAGGAGACCCTCTAACACTATGCATCTTACTATATTTTGTTGTTTAGTTACTTATTCATGTCTACTCTTAGTGACCCCATGGACTGCAGCATGCCAGGCTTCCCTGTCCTTCACTATCTCCTGGAGTTTGCTCAGGCTCATGTCTATTGAGTCAGGGAGCCATCCAACCATCTCATCCTTCCTGCCATCAATCCGTCTAAGCATCAGGGGCTTTTCTAAT
Source organism: Tragelaphus eurycerus (assembly GCA_935064755.1). Classification (NCBI taxonomy): domain Eukaryota; kingdom Metazoa; phylum Chordata; class Mammalia; order Artiodactyla; family Bovidae; genus Tragelaphus; species Tragelaphus eurycerus. Next base: position 896,010 of record CAKXYN010000039.1, read on the forward strand.
GAGTCAGCTCTTCACATCAGATGGCCAAAATATTGGAGCTTCAGCTTCAGCATCAGTCCTTCCAATGAATGTTCAGGGTTGATTTCTTTTAGGATTGACTGGTTTGATGTTACTACACTTTCAGTACAGTCTTTCAGTTGTGTCTCACTCTTTGCAACCCCATTGACTGCAGGATTCCAGGCTTCCCTTCTATCACCAACGCCCAGACCTTGCTCAAACCTATGACCATTGAATTGGTGATGGCTTCCAACCATCTCATTATCCCCTTCTCCTCCTGCCTTCTATCTTTCCCAGCATCAGGGTCTTTTAAAATAAGTCGATTCTTTGCATCAGGTGGCCAAAGTAATGGAGTTTCAGCTTCAGCATAAGTCCTTCCAATGAATATTCAGGACTGATTTCCTTTAGGATGGACTGGTTAGATCTCCTTGCAGTCCAAGGGACTCTCAAGAGTCTTCTTCAACACCACAGTTCAAAAGCATCAATTCTTCAACACTCAGCCTTCTTTAGGATCCAACTCTCACATCCATACATGACTACTGGAAAAACCATAGCTTGGAATAGATGGATCTTTGTTGGCAAAGTAATGTCTCTGCTTTCTAATATGCTGTCTAGGTTGCTCATAACTTTTCTTCCAAGGAGCAAGCATCTTTTAATTTCATGGCTTCAGTCACCATCTGCAGTGATTTTGGAGCCCAAGAAAATAAAGCCTCTTACTGTTTCCCATCTACTTGACATGAAGTGATGGGACTGGAAGGCATGATCTTATTTTTCTGAATGTTGAGTTTTAAGCCAACTTTTTCACTCTCCTCTTTCACTTTTAAGAGGCTCTTTAGTTCTTCTTCACTTTCTGTCATAAGGGTGGTGTCATCTGCATATCTGAGGTTATTGATATTTCTCCTGGCAATCTTGATTCCAGCTTGTGCTTCTTCCAGCCCAGTGTTTCTCATGATGTACTCTGCATATAAGTTCAATAAACAGGGTGACAATAGACAGCCTTGACGTACTCCTTTCCCAATTAAGAACCAGTCTGTTGTTCCGTGTCCAGTTCTAACTGTTGTTTCTTGACCTGCATACAGATTTCTCAGGAGGCAGATCAGATGGTCTGTTATTCCCATCTCTTGAAGAATTTTCCACAGTTTGGCTGTGATCCACACAGTCAAAGGCTTTAGCACAGTCAATAAACCAGAAGTAGATGTTTTTCTGAAACACTCTTGCTTTTTCGATGATCCAACAAATGTTGGCAATTTGATCTCTGGTTCCTCTGCCTTTTCTAATTCCAGCTTGAACATCTAGAAGTTTATAGTCCATATACTGTTGAAGCCTGTCTTGGAGAATGTTATTACCTTGCTAGCCTGAGATGAGGGCAATTGTGTGGTATTTTGAACATTCATTGCATTGCCTTTCTTTGGGATTGGAATGAAACCTGATCTTTTCCAGTCCTGTGGCCACTGCCGAGTTTTCAAATTTGCTGGCATATTGAGTGCAGCACTTTAACAGCATCATCTTTTAGGATTTGAAATAGCCCAATTGGAATTCCATCACCTCCTCTAGGTTTCTTCATAATGATTCTTCCTAAGGCCCACTTGAGTTCGTATTCCAGGATGTCTGGCTGTAGGTGAGTGGTCACACCATCGTGATTATCTTGGTCATGAAGATCTAGTTTGTATAGTTCTCATGTGTATTCTCGCCACCTCTTCTTAATGTCTTCTGCTTCTGTTAGGTCCATACAATTACTGTCATTTATTGTGCCCATCTTTCCATGAAATGTTCCCTTGGTATCTCTATTTTTTTTTTAAGATCTCTAGTAATTCCCATTCTATTGTTTTCCTCTATTTCTTTGCATTGATCACTGAGGAACGCTTTCTTATCTCTCCTTGCTATTCTTTGGAACTCTGCTTTCAAATGGGTTTATCTTTCCTTTTCTCCTTTGCCTTTAGCTTCTATTTTTTTTTCTCAGCTATTTGTAAGGCCTTCTCAGACAACCATTTTGCCTTTTTGCATTTCTTTTTCTTGAGGATGGTCTTCATCACTACCTCCTGTACAATGTCATTAACTTCCATCCATAGTGCTTCAGGCACTCTGTCTATCAGATCTAATCCCTTGAATTTATTTCTCACTTCCACTGTATAATTTTAAGGGATTTGATTTAGGTCATACCTGAATGATCTGGTGGTTTACCCTACTTTCTTCAAGTTAAGTCTGAATTTGGCAATAAGGACTTCATTGTCTGAGCCACAGTCAGCTCCTGGTCTTGATTTTGCTGGCTGTATAGAGCTTCTCCATCTTTGGCTGCAAAGAATATAATCAATTCAATTTCATTATTGACCATCTGGTAGTGTCTGTGTGTCTTCTCTTGTGTTGTTGGAAGAGGGTGTTTGCTCTGACCAGTACATTCTCTTGGCACAACTCTATTAGCTTTTACCTTACTTCATTCTATACTCCAAGGCCAAATTTGCTTGTTGCTCCAGGTGTTTTTTGACTTCCTACTTTAGCATTCCAGTCCCCTATAAGGAAAAGGACATCATTTTGGGGTGTTAGTTTTAGAAGTTCTTGTAGGTTTTCATAGAACCGTTCAACTCCAGCTTCTTCAGCATTACTGGTTGGGGCATAGACTTGGATTACTGTGATATTGAATGGTTTGCCTTGGAAACGAACAGAGATCATTCTTCGTTTTTGAGATTGCACCCAAGGACTGCATTTTGGACTCTTTTGTTGACTATGAGGGCTACTTCATTTCTTCTAAGGGATTCTTGCCCACAGTAGTAGATATATAATGATCATCTGAGTTAAATTCACCCATTCCAATCCATTTTAGTTCACTGATTCCTGAAATATAGATGTCCACTCTTGCCATCTCCTGTTTGACCACTTCCAATTTACCTTGACTCTTGGACCTAACGTTCCAGGTTCCTATGCAATATTGTTCTTTACAGCATCAGACTTTACTTCCATCGCCAGTCACATCTACAACTGGGTGTTGTTTTTGCTTTGGCTCTGTCTCTTTGTTCTTTCTGGAATTATTTCTCCACTCTTCTCCAGTTGCTATTGGGCACCTACAGACCTGGGGAATTCATCTTTCTTCTTACCACACTATGCCTTCCTAGAAGTATGGCTGCTTATATGTGGAAGGTGAAAGCAGGGCATAAAAATTCCTGACGGCAATTTTAGTCTTCCTTGATCCTCAAATTTGGGAGAATTTCATTTTCCCTCTAAACAAAAAAAGGACATTTTAAAAGTCTGATTCAGGCAGTTTACTCTCCAATTTTCCTGCTTTGTTTCATTATTATTCTCTAACTGGTTGGTGGAAGGAATATAGCTGTTTAAAGCATATTACAAATAAATACATACTCAGTGAAAGATGACTTCTTGGGTCTCTGAATATAACCACCTTTCTTAATCAACATTGCTCTGTACCAGAATTTGATAACTTGTTCAAGTTCACAAAGTTTTTAAGTGGCAGAACTGGTATACCAACTCTGACTCAAAAGCCCAAATCTTTGAATACAAATCCAGTTATCTCCCCTACTATAGCACTTGGAATTAAAAATAATTTAAATATATTTGTTTATTTTAAGCATTTCTAAAGATATTATAATTTTCTCCATAGGATCTTCCCATCCCAGGGGTCAAACCCATGTCTTTTGCATTGGAGCCAGATTCTTTACCACTGAGCCACCGGGGAAGCACCATATGGAAGGTTAACATTAAGTAAATTTATGAAGTTTGTTTTATGTTACCAAGTTCCTTCATTTTATGCAACTGCCATAAGATTTCCTAGCCAAGTTTCAACACTTTTCTAATCCCACTGTAATTTACCTGTTCAGGCCATCCTAAATGTCCAGCCTTAGAGAAGAGTCAATTGTCAAGCCTGAAATGACTTCTTGGGAAGTGTGTGTCTTCCTTGTATATAGTCTTAGAAACTTATCCTAAGGGATAATTTCAGGTAGACACAAAGCTTATTGGCACCATGGGACATAGGGAATGTTTAGGAGATAGAATGAAATACTGAATGGGTAAATTTTGACAGATACAGAAAATTAAGAAGAACCAAAAAAGTGAATCCCTACTAGAAGTGTAAACTTTGGGGAGCTTCAAAATTCAAAGACAGAGCTTGGGGAAATTCTAAGAATTAGTAAAAATAAATAAATAAAGCAATGCATCACTGAAAAAGAAACTTAAGAAAATAAATAGCTGTATTATAAATATGCTTAAATTGTGGTACAGTGGTATATTGGTAAGCTGATGTTTTCCGATCACTTGACCAAGCAAATTTTTCTCATCTTCTTTTGTTGGGTCTTTCCCCTCACTCCCTAACTATCCTGTCCTGAATTGCACCCACTCCATTTCATTGTGCTTATTTCTGACCACTTGTTTGACAGCACAAACAGTATCATACTTCTTTTTATCTTTTATCATATTTTCATCAAGAAAAGTGACTAACTCTCAGGCAAGGGCAGAAGCCACTCTTCAAAGGTAAGATGAAAGTATTTTTTTTATGGATTTTTTGTTGTTGTTGCTATTTCTCTATTTCCTTTATGTATTCAAAAACTCAAGATTAGTTTGTATTATCAATTGGGAAGCCATTAGCACAATTTTACAGTATGGCCCATACTTTTTATTCTCTTGTAATTTAGAAAATGATTGTCACACAGAATTAATCACTTTTCCTTGAGTTGGACAAACTCATTAAGTGAATGTGAATCATTCGAGTAAATTATGTCTCCATGCTAGAACATGAATAGCAAATGGCTATTCATTGATTCTTTTCCAGTTTGGAGACTACCCAAACACTGTATGAAATTTGAAATTATTTCCAGTTTAGCTTTCATGACGTTGGATCTTCTTTATTTTTACTTTTTTCACTAATAAAAGCAATTATATTTTTGACCCATACATATAACTGTATATGCATTTCAAATGTATCTTTCATTGTAAACACAACTGTATGTGTAGGCTCAGACACGGTTGCAGCCTGGAAGGAAGAAGAGACAGATGAAGAGGAAGAAAAGTTAGAACAAAAAAACTCACTAGCCAAGCATGCCTTACAGCCAGTTCTTCAACTTAACATTTTTACACTTTACTGTTGGCCGCTCAGCCTTTATGGTCATTGATGTCACCACATTTTAGCATCTAATTTATTCACTTCTCAATACAAAAGAAATCCCTAACCGGATTCCCTGGTGGAATTGTCTCAGGCCTCTCCCTTTGGATCTGTTTACCGTTGCCAAACCAACATTCCTTAAAATTATCACTGCATTAAGCCATTCCTCCTGCTCGAAACCCCTGGGTCCTTGATACTCAGATTTTACTTTCTTTTTTTGTTTGTTTCTTTGTTTAAATTTAAATTTATTTATTTTAATTGGAGGCTAATTACTTTACAATATTGTATTGGTTTTGCACTTTCTATTGATACCTTTGGAATAGAATTGTCTCTCTCATACCGAAACCTCTACTTCAAATAGATTTGTGTTCTAACTATTGATCTGCAAAATAAGAAATTGGAATTCAGGAGACCTTGTGCCTTAAGATCAAACTTCTAACTGGCAGAACTGCAGCACTAGAGTCTATACTTATTTCTGAGAGGAAATGTATTTGTCCAGTGGTTGGGTTCCCAGTGGGTTTGAGCACAGTGCTGTCGTTACCCTGTTAAAGTGAGAGAGACATATCTTGGAGCAAACGCTGAGGCACGGTGGAGAAGAGGAAGAGGTCTCTCTGGCAAATTTTCCCGCAGAGGCTAATAGGATGAACTGGAATGAGAAAATGAGTGAATACTGTCAGGGATTGTCCTAGTGCAGCAGCTCCACTGTGGGAGGTGAAGGGGTGAGGAGGTTAGATTCCTATTGAGCATCAGCACTAGAAACAAGGCTATGCATGAAATAGCTAAGTATTTTAATACCACCAAGTAAGAAGGACAGTAAATCTGTGAGCCAAAGAAAATTTCCTAAAGCCAAAGAAATTGACACATACGTAGAGATAGCCCACGCTGGCATGTTTTACTGGAGAACTACCTTGATTTTGCTGTTGTCTGGGGCACCCATTTCTACCCAGAAATGGTGATATTCTAGGCTCCTGGAACATTAGCAGATTATAGGGGCCTCTTGCTTCTGGATTTCTTTTTTCTCATTTTGCTGCTAAATGTTAAAAATACCATTGTCTTTAATTATGCAATAATTACCTACCTTGTTTGTGTTGTTACTTATTTTTAACATAAGGATTGTTAAAACAGGTTAAAAATGTGCAAGCATATCAGTTGCTTGTGAGAGTCATACATGATTGTCTCTAGTTTGAGGTAATTTAGTCAATAATTAATGTATTATATTGTGCATATTCATATATAATTTAAAGCTAACATTTTTCTGGGAAAATAGAAGACTTGAACAGTTAATTTAATGAAATCTATATTGTGAAAGGAAGTAAATACAAATTTTAGGATAAACTAATCTATAATTTAAAATATACTCACAAGGATTACTTTAATATAATTTGATAATCTTCACTATCTAGGTTTTTTCCTTTAATATAACACATTAGATATTTTCCCTCTGGTCTTTGGGATTTTTGGTATCATAATAAAGTAACAAAGCATCATCTTATCTCTGCAAATTAGTATCTCTTAGTTTTTCTATGCAGAGGTGAAGGGAAGATAATTAAAGCATGAGGATAATTACCATTAAAAGTGAAAGAAAATGTCCTGAAGTGTTTTCCCATCCTTTCCAGGTCTCTTAACCAGAATCCCTTGGCTCTAGTTTGGGAAGCTTTCTATTCTTCTTTCCTAAGGGCCAGTCACAGAAGGCATCCCATACTACCCTGCCCTTCTATATTCACTTGAATTGTGAGCCACATCTAATTTAAAGTTCTGGAAATTAAAGGAGAACAGTTTTTATTACCCACCACTAAGAATTTAATAGCTTTCTACTTGGAAAGCATCGCAGGTTACTTTGTAGATGGATAATTACAAAAATTATCACTTTGCTTCTGCCCAGAGCTGCCTGATACCTTAATACACAGGGAAGTGAAAATTCTGTAATTGTCACTATTTTAAAAGGTGATAATTTAAGTAGTTACCAAGAAGGATCATATGGTCCTTCCTATCAACTGGCAAGATGCGATGCCAGTGAGCACCTGAGGATGAATACAGAGGTTGTCATGGCAACACTGAAATTTGGCAAACTGCTCAAAAATGCAGAAGTGTTCCTGCAAATCTCAGGAATGTGTGATGAATGGTTTCTGCTTGCAGGCCTAACTGATCACTTGGTTGGAGTATTGGAACCAAGTGCAGTCAGTTCTTGGATGTACCTTAGGTTCTCCAGGCTTATGGTTCTCGGGGAAGCCTTGGTCTTTTTAACCAACTGAGGTTTGCTTTACTTCTTCATGAGTATCACTTCAAGCATTTGGAAAATATGCACTATCCAGTCAATATCCAGATGGGTTTTTTACTTATAATTTGAAAAAAATATCTATAACAATGTTAAACACAAACATAGCGACGTCTGGACTTTTTAAGGAACATATGAAACAATTGCAAAGGTTACTCTAATTGAAAAACAGTTTGCTTGTTTTTCAGTTTTATATCTTTCCTGAGGGTTGGAGAAATACAGATGAGACAAAGCATTTATACACAATTTAGAGCTATAATTAAAAGATATCTATTGTTGATATTATATCTAAGTGAATGAGCCTTAGTAGCTGTTGCATCTAAGTCTTAGCGACCCCATGGACTGTAGCCCTCAGATTCCTCTAGCCATGAGATTTCCCAGGCAAGAATACTGGAGTGGCTTTCCATTCCCTTCTCCAGGGGATATTCCTGACCCAGGAATCAAACCCCTATTGATAGATAAGGAAACTGAGGCATGGCAAAATTAAAGAACTTCCCATGGTTACACATAGATCAAGAGATTTTGAATCAAATCTGAGTCCAGAGGCACATCTATTGAGGAGAAGATAAAGAGTTAATGGAGGTGTGGGGGGTTAGCAGAAAATCATTTATCTCCATCTCTGCTTTCCACAAACAGTAGCCCTTTCATTAAACACTTTCATTACAGTAGAAAAAAAATAACGAATCCTTCGCAATGCTTCTAATTAATTTCACAGGCTAATAAAGAAATCGTGGTGCAGCTTAATGGAGATTCATTAACAATATTATGATATTGTACTATTTTAGAGGCTGAGAAAGCTTCGTAGAGTATAATGGGTTTTTCTTTCTTAATTTTATCTTCTTATCCTCAGTACTTTGCACAATGGAGCAGGGGGACTCACAATAATTTGTTCAATAGAGGCTTGGATGTCAACTAGACCAATCTTGTTTTGCAACTGACAAACCTGAGACCCACTTAATCTTATGACTTGAGAAGGCAGGGCACAAAACTCACATCTTCTGACTTCAGTGAGCCAGGAAAATTTTTATAAAGAATGCATTTATTTTAATAGAATGGTTATAGGAATAGCACAGAGAACCAACATTGCAAATATGCATTTGTACTAGGAAAGTACAGTCAACAGATGAAATGTGCTATATCATAAAAAGTCGACAAAAAACATTTAGCTGCCACTGATAAGAAATTTATTGGTTTTAAAATGTTTAAAAACTGACATTGTACAGAACAATTTAACAAATTTATTTGTACTTGTTCTAATGTGAAATTTCTGAAATTTATTTACTGAAACAGTTTGACTTGTCTTGGTTCTTTGTGCCTTATATATATATTAAAATTCACACATGAGTGAAAATGGAAAAATAAAATAATTTGCTGATATATGATTCTATCACCTGTGTTTTCATTAATTATCATTGGGCCACACTGGGCCACACTGAAAACTATCAACAAAAGGAAGAAGAAATCTGTTATTGTTTACCTAGAAGTGAAATATTACTTATAGAGAATTTCAGCAAGTTCTCCACATATGACTCTTTAGAGTTTAGTAAGTTGCTTTCTATTGGCTTTCTATAATTTATTATTTCATCAATATTCATGTTTAAAAGACTTGAAAATTAGAAGTGTTCCACAGTTCCTAGAAGTTGTGCATGCTAAGATGTTTGAAGGAGTTAATTATCACTGAGAGGATATTCATAACTTCCAAGCTTAAAATCAGGCCTTTAATTGTACAAGTAAGGGAAAGGAAATTTTGCTGTCAATTTTCTGTGAATTTCATCCATGATGCAAAATACATTTTTCTTTCTTAATCTGGGCAAAATTATATTTTTAATTATTAAAAATGTTCTACAATATTCTACATTGTCACCCTAATGTTAACCAGTTATAGTACAACAGATGCAAAGATTTAATGATCCTTGCAAAATAAATTAGATATATTTGGGCACTTCTTGAGTCTCAAGCATATTTGTTTTGTTTTTACTTTCCTTCTCAAAAAGCAATTTAAAAAGTGAAGTCAATGTAGTATAAATATTTTGCTTTCCCATCGATTTCAAAGATAAAAGGGGTAGTTTAATGGAGTGTGAGAAACAGCATCAATTTTATAAAGACTTTTATTATCAGTGTGGAAGCTTTTAAGGACATTCCCTTTTGAAAAGAAAACAACATAAGAATAAATTTTATACTCTATTTTTATATTGTTTTAAGACTATTATGCTGCCATGTTTTACACACTCTTATAGATTAATTAATAATTTCATAGGACTATAAATCAGCTTATGTGACTCAATATCAAGCAATCAAACCAATCAAATATTGGACAGAGGACCTTAACAGACATTTCTTCAAAGAAGACACACAGAGGGCCGAGAGGTACATGAAAAGATGCTCAGCATCACTAATTATTAGAGAAATGCAAATCAAAACCACAGTGAAGTATCACCTCACACTGGTCAGCATGGCTGTTAAAAAATCTATAAACAATAGGCTGGAGAGGGTGTGGAAAAAAGGAAACCCTCCTGCACTATTGGTTGGAATGTAACTTGGTGCAGCCCCTATGGAGAACAGTATGGAGTTTCCTTAGAAAGCTAAAAATAAAGTTACTTTTTTTTTTTTTTTTTTTTTTTTTGAGCCAGCAATTCCACGCTTGGGCATATATCCAGAGAAAAACATGGTTTGAAAGGCTACATCCACCTCAGCGTTCATCACAGCGTGGTTTACCATAGCCAAGACATGGAAGAAATCTGAATGTCCCTCAACAAATAGATGGATAATGAAGACGAGTACCTATATACAATGGAACATTACTCAGTCATTAAAAAAAAATAAAATAATGGCATTTGCAACATAAATGGATGGGGAGATTATCATACTAAGTCAAATAAGTCAGACAGAGAAAGACAAATATCCTATGGTATCACTTATACATAGAATCTAAATAATACAAATGAACTTATTTACAAAACAGACTCATAGACTCAGAGAACAAACTTATGGTCACCGAGGAGGAAGGAAGGGATAGAAGGGAAGGATAGATTGGGAGTTTGGGATTGATATGTGCACACTGCTATATTTAAAATAGATAACCAATCAGGAACTACTGTATAGTACAGGGAACTCTGCCCAATATTCTGTAATAACCTAAATGGGAAAACAATTTGAAAAAGAATAGACACTTGTATATATATGTATATATATATATATAACCGAATCACTTGCTGTGCAATAGAAACTAACACAACATTGTTAATCAACTGTACTCCAATATCAAATTAAAAAAAAAAAATTAGATCAGAATACCAGCACCAAATCAGGACTAAGCAAAAGCACCATGGAGTGCCAGTATATTATACTCTGTGGGTATTTATATCTATCTGTGTGTGTGCTCAGTCATGTCCAACTCTTTGCGATCCATGGACTGTAGCCTGTCAGGCTGCTCTGTCCTTGGAATTTTCCAGGTAAGAGCAGTGCTGTGAGTTTCCGTTTCCTCTTCTAGGGGATCTTCCCAACCCAGGGATTGAACTCACATCTTCTGAAGCTCCTGCATTGCTGGTAAATTTTTTACCACTGAGCCATTGGGGATCCCCCTAACAAGACATAGTATTACAAATTCATAAAAAATGTTTCTCATGCATTTTCTCATCCTTTCAGTCAGATGTTAAATGACTTGAAAGCCTGAGTGAGATTAATTAGAAAGCTACAGATTGTATGCCATCTTCTAAAACTACAACCCTATTTGAAGTAGATTTCATATGTCTGGTTTGCAGACTTTCCAAAGAGAGTTACACAGAATCTATCAGACTCTTAAGATCAACTAAAATAATCAAATACACATTTGAGCACATTTCATACAAGGACTATGCACACCACTGTAGAAACCATTACCTAAAGCATTTGTTAATGATGAAAATTAGCAATCTTATCTGTCTACAGATAATAGAGCTTGTGAAAATTTTCTCCAATAAACAGCTGTAGCAAATTATTTTCTATTTTGCATGCTGTGCTATTTTGAAATTTTAAAAACAAAATTAAGATGAACTTTTAATTGAGAAAAATAAGTTTTAATAACTTCACACACAGGTAGATCTAGATGGTACAACTTACAAAAAGTAGAAGCTATCAACATTCCAAAAGACTTTTTTTTGATGTTTTATTTCATTTTGATGAGGTTTTATTTATCCACTTTTATTTTATAAATTATAATTTTCTTCTCAAGTCTAAGAACACTGCTCAGCCCTGGATTCTGGATATTTTGATCAATGTGTTTTCCTAAACATTTTACAGTTTTATATTTTATATTTAAGTTGTAGATGCATTTTGAGGTTTGTTTTTTGTTTTTTTAAATAAGGTGTGAGATGTAAGTCAAGATTTGTTTTTTGCCAGTGGATATCTGACTGCTCCATATGTCTTCAACCAGCTGTCCCCACTCCACTGAACTGCTTTTGCACATTTGTCAAAAATCAGGTAAATCAATGCGGGCCTTTTTCATGTGTTCTCCATTTTGAATCATTTATGTGTTTATCTCATCACCAATATCACAATATAGATACTTGGTAAGAATTGCTGCTGCTGGTGCTGCTGCTAAGTCACTTCAGTCGTGTCCAACTCTGTGAGACCACATAGATGGCAGCCCACCAGGCTCCTCCATCCATGGGATTTTCCAGGCAAAAACACTGGAGTGGGATGCCATTGCCTTCTTCTGGTGAGACTTAATATAGGGTAGAATGATTCCCTGAGCCTTCTTCTTTGTCAAGATTGTTTCAACTATTCCATGACCTGAGCATTTTGGCAAAAATTTCAGAATATGTTAGTCTAGGTGAATGAAAAGCTTTGTGGGAATTTTGATAAGAATTGTATTAAACCTTTAAAAAGTTTTTGAGAGAATAAATGTCTACCATGTTAAGTGTTCTAATTCATGAACAATACATCACTCCATTCATTTAGGGGAATGTTCAATGTTAGAACTTGGGGAAGTTCTTTCAGCAATACTGGTAGTTTTCATTTTACAGATGCTACACAATATTTTATAACAGTGTCAAACTTTATTTTTCTGGGCTCCAAAATCACTGCAGATGGTGACTGCAGCCATGAAATTAAAAGATGCTTACTCCTTGGAAGGAAAGTTATGACCAATCTAGATAGCATACTCAAAAGCAGAGACATTACTTTGCCAACAAAGGTTCGTCTAGTCAAGGCTAAGGTTTTTCCTGTGGTCATGTATGGATGTGAGAGTTGGACTGTGAAGAAGGCTGAGTGCCGAAGGATTGATGCTTTTGAACTGTGGTGTTGGATAAGACTCTTCAGAGTCCCTTGGACTGCAAGGAGATCCAACCAGTCCATTCTGAAGGAGATCAGCCCTGGGATTTCTTTGGAAGAGTGATGCTAAAGCTGAAACTCCAGTACTTTGGCCACCTCATGTGAAGAATTGACTCATTGGAGAAGACTCTGATGCTGGGAGGGATTGGGGGCAAGAGGAGAAGGGGACAACAGAGGATGAGATGGCTGGATGGCATCACTGACTCGATGGATGTGAGTCTGAGTGACCTCCGGGAGTTGGTGATGGACAGGGAGGCCTGGCATGCAGCGATTCATGGGGTCGCAAAGAGTCAGACACAACTGAACGACTGATCTGATCTGATCTGATCTGATGCCTCAATTCAAGTTATCAGCTAGTAGGAACTAATTCTACAATTACATCATCATATAGATTGTTCTGGCTCAGAGGTTAAAGCATCTGCCTGCAATTCAGGAGACCTGGGTTTGATCACTGGGTCGGGAACACTCCCCTGGAGAAGGAAATAACAACCCACTCCAGTATTCTTGCCTGGAGAATCCCATGGACGGAGGAGCCTTGTGGGCTACAGTCCACAGGGTCTCAAAGAGTCAGACACGACTGAGCAACTTCACTTTCACTTTCATAGACTGTTCTTACATTTGCACTTATATATTTTTAATAGAAATATACTGAATAACTGTATTATGTTTCTTTCAGACATACTACATAATGATTTGTAATTTGCATAAATTATGAAATTACCACCATAATAAGTCAAATAATCAGCTGTCCCCAAATTTATTACTTTAGCATTCCAGTCCCCTATAATGAAAAGGACATCTTTTTGGGGTGTTAGTTCTAAAAGGTCTTGTAGGTCTTCATAGAACCATTCAACTTCAGCTTCTTCAGCATCACTGGTTGGGGCACAGACTTGGATTACTGTGATATTGAATGGTTTGCCTTGGAAACGAACAGAGATCATTCTGTGGTTTTTAAGATTGCATCCAAGTACTGCATTTCAGACTCTTTTGTTGACTGTGATGGCTACTCCATTTCTTCTAAGGGATTCCTGCCCGCAGTAGTAGATATAATGGTCATCTGAGTCAAATTCACCCATTCCAGTCCATTTTAGTTTGCTGATTCCAAGAATGTTGACGTTCACTCTTGTTATCTCCTGTTTGACCACTTCCAATTTGCCATGATTCATGGACCTAACATTTCAGGTTCCTATGGAATGTGATGCTAAAGCTGAAACTCCAGTACTTTGGCCACCACATGCGAAGAGTTGACTCATTGGAAAAGACTCTGATGCTGGGAGGGATTAGGGGAAAGAGGAGAAGGAAACGACAGAGGTTGAGATGGCTAGATGACATCATTGACTTGATGGACATGAGTCTGAGTGAACTCTGGGTGTTGGTGTTGGACAGGGAGGTCTGGCGTGCTGCGATTCACGGGGTCGCAAAGAGTCGGACACAACTGAGCGACTGAATTGAACTGAACTGATTGAAAATCACTGCAGATGGTGACTGTAGCCATGAAATTAAAAGACACTTACTCCTTGGAAATAAAGTTATGACCAACATAGACATTATATTAAGAAGCAGAGATATTACTTTGTCAACAAAGGTCCATCTAGTCAAGGCTATGGTTTTTCCAGTAGTCATGTATGGATGTGAGAGATGGACTATTAAGAAAGCTAAGTGCCAAAGAGTTGATGCTTTTGAACTGTGGTGTTGGATAAGACTCTTGAGAGTCTCTTGGACTTCAAGGAGATCCAACCAGTCTATTCTAAAGGAGATCAGTCCTGGGTATTCATTGGAAGGACTGATGTTGAAGCTGAAACTCCAATACTGTGGCCACCTAATGCGAAAAGCTGACTCATTGGAAAAGACCCTGATGCTCGGAAAGATTGAAGGCAGGAGGATAAGGGGATAACAGAGGATGAGATGGTTGGATGGCATCACCTACTCAATGGACAGGAGTTTGGGTAAACTCCAGGAGTTGATGATGGACAGGGAAGCCTGGCATGCTGCAGTCCATGGGGTCACAAAGAGTCAGACACGATTGAGCAAGTGAACTGAACTGAACTAATGAATTCTAAAAGTATTCAAAGAAAAATATAATCATATCCCTGAATTTTTTTTATTTTTATTTGTTATACTCCCCAGAAATAATATTAATCTTGTACTTCATATAAGATTATACCTATACATATAATCATATTTCTATCTTAGAATCATATTGATTGGCAAAGGAAAGTCAAATAATTTTGAGACAGGATATGATCAGCATAAAATATATATTGCCAGTTGTACCCTGTACAATGACAATTGTCCAAACTGCTAGAAGCTAAAATTCAGCTCATGTACTTCACCAAAGCATGTGCATTAGTTTCATTTACCCAAAGGAGCACTGTTTTCACAAAGATTTATTATAGACATATAATAGATGCCTTTTGTGGCACATCAGAAGTGATGGTGATCTCTAAGTTTCACTCCAGCTTTAAAATTCTACAGAGGTTCCAAGGAGACAGACATGATCAGACATGAATATATTGGAACAAGCTTCATGCACCAAGTAGAACTTAAACTGGGTCTTGAAGAATTCATACAATATGACAGAAAAGATTAGGCCCAAAATTGCTAGTGAAAGAAAAATAAACTTTTAATGCACAACAGTGAGAATGTATGTACTGTATTTAAGGAAAAGAATTACTGCTAGGAATCTGTAAATCCACATTCAGGTAACTATATTCTCAATAAACAATTTCTCGATGCAGGGGTGAAATAGACTTTGAAGAATAAATTCAATTCTCCTATGTGTAGATTAGGAGATAAGAAAGTAAAAAGAAAAACCCTAGAAATTACTGAGAGTAAAATGTTGGACCATGCCCAGATAGCACCAAGCAACACAGGTGAGATGACTAAAGGTAGCAGACAGCTAAAGACTTTTGAAATTTTGCATCTCCAGAAGTACAATTTCCTTTGCAGGTGATCAGCAGATCAATGCTTCTGTTCTGTAAAAAGAAATACACAGATCTTCCCATCTGCTAAGCCTCCACAGTTGTTGAAATGTTTTCGCCACTGATATTATGAAGAAATGGTATTCACACACAAACAAATCAGCTGTAATGCCATTGCTTGCTCAAACATAGCTGATCATTTACTAAAAAAATTATGAGCATGTTGCCTACCGTGTTTGGCAATAATCCACAAAACTAATACCATTTTATGCCTCAAGGTTTTTGCTAATATAAATACATTTTTCAGAGTAGGAATAATTTGAGAAACCACAGTGTTCCTTAGCTCATCATTGGAAATGATAATTAGCACATCAGTAAATTACCTGTAGAATTTTATTTCCATGAACAAGAAAATAATGTTATCTCACTCAGTGCAGCAGGCTGATATGAATTATGACTTTCAGAAAAATGAAGCCTTATGATTATCCACCAAAGGTGTGAATCCATGACAGTGATGTTACTATTCCAGAAGCTCATTATTCTGAAGTGCAGAATAATGTTCATAGAATATTTTCAAGTCCCTAAAATTGCTTGAACACAAGTATGTCCTGCTCCATTTCCTTAGATATGCAATTGTCATCTGCACAGTATTTACACATTACTTTAAATTTCAAAACAGCTTTTAAAATTTAAAAAACATGCCTCTTTCTTCACTTTTCAGTGATAATTTTATCTTTTAACATTAAGTAGTTTACAGAAAAGAAATGTGGGTTTTTTCTGTTTTTCTGCTAAAAATTATCAAGGAGAGAATATATCTTATCTGAGTGCTTTAAGTTACCCATTTAGGAATCTAAACATCACTGTGACTAATTGCTTTGCAAAAAAAAAAAAAAAAAATCATGAAATAATAGGATTAACATACTGAGGTGGGATTTTAGAAATAATCTAATCTTCAAAAACTGCCATGCTTAAATCCATTCTACATGGATCAAAGCAAGTTCTTTACTCTGTGTTTCAATAACTTCATTCACAAAAAACTGATTACCTTTAATACAGTAGGTTCTGTCTTTATAGACTTAAGGCAGTGATTCTATACATCCTCCATAGGTTTTATCTACTGTTCCATGCTCCATGGATGGAGTTTAGCCTCTAGCTCACAGTTCTTTAACATTTACATCTGGATAAGGTTTAGGAAAGCAGAACTGTCTTTAGTAAGCCCTCTAGAGACTAAGTCCTGCTACTGAGACCCAGTCCTCATAATTGAAATGCAACCTTCTACTCTAGGAGACCTCTGCTACCGGCTGTGACCTGCAACCAATCCTCTACTGGAAAGAGAGAATCTTATTCTTTCAGTTGCTGAAGGATCTTGGATAAGATATTTCAAGTAGCTAAGCCTCTATTGTGGTCCACTGGAGAAGGGAATGGCAAACCACTTCAGTATTCTTGCCTTGAGAACCCCATGAACAGTATGAAAAGGCAAAATGATACGATACTGAAAGAGAAACTCCCCACGTCAGTAGGTGCCCAATATGCTACTGGAGATCAGTGGAGAAATAACTCCAGAAAGAATGAAGGGATGGAGCAAAAGCAAAAACAATACCCAGTTGTGGATGTGACTGGTGATAGAAGCAAGGTCTGATGCTGTAAAGAGCAATATTGTATAGGAACCTGGAATGTCAGGTCCATAAATCAAGGCAAATTAGAAGTGGTCAAACAGGAGATGGCAAGAGTGAACGTTGACATTCTAGGAATCAGCAAACTAAAATGGACTGGAATGGGTGAATTTAACTCAGATGACCATTATATCTACTACTGCAGGCAGGAATCCCTTAGGCAAATGGAGTGGCCATCATGGTCAACAAAGGAGTCTGAAATGCAGTACTTGGATGCAATCTCAAAAATGACAGAATGATCTCTGTTTGTTTCCAAGGCAAACCATTCAATATCACAGTAATCCAAGTCTATGCCCCAACCAGTAATGCTGAAGAAGCTGAAGTTGAACGGTTCTATAAAGACCTACAAGACCTTTTAGAACTAACACTCCAAAAAGATGTCCTTTTCATTATAGGGGACAGGAATGCAAAAGTAGGAAGTAAAGAAAAATCTAGAGTAACAGACAAATTTGGCTTTGGAATACGAAATGAAGCAGGGCAAAGACTAATAGAGTTTTGCCAAGAGAACTCACTGGTCATAGCAAACACCCTCTTCCAACAATACAAGAGAAAACTCTACAGGTGGACATTAACCGATGGCCAACACCAAAATCAGGTTGATTATATTCTTTGCAGCCAAAGATGGAGAAGCTCTAAACAGTCAACAAAAACAAGACCAGGAGCTGACTGTGGCTCAGATCATGAGCTCCTTATCACCAAACTCAGACTTAAATTGAAGAAAGTAGGGAAAACCACTAGATCACTCAGGTATGACCTAAATCAAATCCCTTATGATTATACAGTGGAAGTGAGAAATAGATTTAAGGGCCTAGATCTGATAGATAGAGTGCCTGATGAACTATGGAATGAGGTTCATGACATTGTACAGGAGACAGGGATCAAGACCATCTCCATGGAAAAGAAATGCAAAAAAGCAAAATGGCTGTCTGGGGAGGCCTTGCAAATAGCTGTGAAAAGAAGAGAAGCGAAAAGCAAAGGAGAAAAGGAAAGATATAAACATCTGAATGCAGAGTTCCAAAGAATAGCAAGAAGAGATAAGAAAGTCTTCTTTAGCAATCAATGCAGAGAAATAGAGAAAAACAACAGAATAGGAAAGACTAGAGATCTCTTCAAGAAAATTAGAGATACCAAGGGAACATTTCATGCAAAAATGGGCTCGATAAAGGACAGAAATGGTATGGACCTAACAGAAGCAGAAGATATTAAGAAGAGGTGTCCAGAATACACAGAATAACTGTACAAAAAAGATCTTCACGACCCGGATAATCATGATGGTGTGATCACTGACCCAGAGACATACATCCTGCAATGTGAAGTCAAGTGGGCCTTAGAAAGCATCACTACAAACAAATCTAGTGGAGGTGATGGTGTGCCAGTGGAACTATTTCAAATCCTGAAATATGATGCTGTGAAAGTGCTGCACTCAATATGCCAGCAAGTTTGGAAAACTCAGCGGTGGCCACAGGACTGGAAAAGGTCAGTTTTCATTCCAATCCCAAAGAAAGGCAATGCCAAAGAATGCTCAAACTACTGCACTCATCTCACACGCTAGTAATGTTCAAAATTCTCCAAGCCAGGCTTCAGCAATACATGAACCGTGAACTTCCAGATGTTCAAGCTGGTTTTAGAAAAGGCAAAGGAACCAGAGATCAAATTGTCAACATCTGCTGGATCATTGAAAAAGCAAGAGAGTTCCAGAAAAACATCTATTTCTGCTTTATTGATTATGCCAAAGCCTTTGACAGTGTGGATCACAATAAACTGTGGAAAATTCTGAAAGAGATAGGAATACCAGACCATCTGACCTGCCTCTTGAGAAATCTATATGCAGGTCAGGAAGCAACAGTTAGAACTGGACATGGGACAACAAACTGGTTCCAAATAGAAAAAGGAGTACATCAAGGCTGTATATTGTCACCCTGCTTATTTAACTTCTATGCAGAGTACATCATGAGAAATGCTGGGCTGGAAGAAGCACAAGCTGGAATGAAGATTGCTGGGAGAAATATCCATAATCTCAGATATGCAGATGACACCACCCTTATGGCAGAAAGTGAAGAGGAACTAAACAGCCTCTTGATGAAAGTGAAAGTGGCGAGTGAAAAGGTTGGCTTAAAGCTCAACATTCAGAAAATGAAGATCATGGCATCTGGTCCCATCACTTCATAGGAAATAGATGGGGAAACAGTAGAAACAGTGTCAGACTTTATTTTGGGAGGCTCCAAAATCACTGAAGATGGTGATTGCAGCCATGAAATTAGAAGATGCTTGCCCCTTGAAAGGAAAGTTATGACCAACCTAGACAGCATATTGAAAAGCAGAGACATTACTTTGCCAACAAAAGTCCGTCTAGTCAAGGCTATGCTTTTTCCTGTGGTCGTGTATGAATGTGAGAGTTGTACTGTGAAGAAAGCTGAGCACTGAAGAATTCATCTTTTTGAAGTGTGGTGTTGGTGAAGACTCCTGAGAGTCCTTTGGACTGCAAGGAGATTCAACCAGTCCATTCTGAAGATCAGCCCTGGGATTTCTTTAGAAAGAATGATGCTAAAGCTGAAACTCCAGTACTTTGGCCACCTCATGTGAAGAGTTGACTCATTGGAGAAGACTCTGATGCTGGGAGGGATTGGGGGCAGGAGGAAAAGGGGACGACAGAGGATGAGATGGCTGGATGGCATCACTGACTCAATGGATGTGAGTCTGAGTGAACTCCAGCAGTTGGTGATGGACAGGGAAGCCTGGCATGCTGCGATTCATGGGGTCGCAAAGAGTCGGACACGACTGAGAGACTGAACTGAACTGAAGCCTCTATTTCCCCTCTATAAAATGGGGATTAGAGTAACTATTTCATAAAGTTTTTATGAGGATTAGATGGGACAATGCTTTTAAGTGTTTAGTGTGTTTCTTAGAATATGGTAAATACTCATTTATTTTTGTCCAGCTCTTTGCAACTCCGTGAACTACAGCATGCCAGGCTCCTCTGTCCTTCACTATCTCGTGGAGTTTGCTCAAACTCACGTCCATTGAGTCATATCCAACCATCTCATTCTCTGTCGCCCCCTTCTCCTTTTGCCTTCAATATTTCCCAGCATCAGGGTCTTTTCCAATGAGTCCACTCTTCACATAAGGTGGCCAAAGTATTGAAGCTTCAGCATTAGCATCAGTCCTTCCAATGAATATTCAAGGTTGATTCCCTTTAGGATGGACTGGTTTGATCTCCTTGCAGTTCAAGGGATTCTCAAGAGTCTTCTCTAGCACCACAATTTGGAAAGAGCAAAACACTCATAAGCATTCAGTTTGGTTCAGTTCTGTCACTCAGTCGTGTCTGACTCTTTGCGACCCCGTGAATCGCAGCACGCCAGGCCTCCCTGTCCATCACCAGTTCCAGGAGTTCACCCAAACTCAGGTCCATCGAGTCAATGATGCCATCCAACCATCTCATCCTCTGTCGTCCCCTTCTCCTCCTGCCCCCAAACCCCCCCAGCGTCAGAGTCTTTTCCAATGAGTCAACTCTTCGCATGAGGTGACCAAAGTATTGGAGTTTCAGTTTCAGCATCAGTCCTTCCAATGAACACCCAGGACTGATCTCCTTTAGGATGGACTGGTTGGATCTCCTTGTAGTCCATGGGACTCTCAAGAGTCTTCTCCAACACCACAGTTCAAAAGCATCAATTCTCATAAGCATTAGTTAATATTAATTCACCATCTCAGACAAATTTATTCTTTCTCTAATATTCTCTCCTGGCTTAGAAAACACAAATATGTGTATAACGGCCAAGAATAAATATCCATATATTTAGGATATAATATACAAAATTTTGTAAACAATGTCTATCTGTAAATGTTAGCACATAAATGCAAATAAACACTTATCTGGCTTCAACAGCAGGTGGATTTAGGTAAGCAGAACACAGCTAAATGACTGGGATTGTGTCCATTTTACCAATACATTTTATAGTATGCTGTCTATATTTTAATTGCAACACCTGCTGCTAATTTCTGAAAGGAAAATTTTTGTTTTATACTTTAATTAGATTAGCTGAATAAATATTGCCATGTAGCAATATTTACATTTTCTACATCTTTTTAGTGTTTCTGTAAAAATCTTTTCATTTTTTGAAATACAGTGGCAAAATTTAACTTAAAAATTGTATCAAGCATCTTGCTAAATGCATGGTTAGCTAGCCTGCATGATTATATTAAGATAAAAAGTTATTGTCCTGCTCTAAAACCCAGGAGATCTTCAGTCAAGGAAGACAAATTAGAAAGCTTTTGCAGTAATTATGAAAAAAATAGGGATGAATGAAGGAAGGATAAGCTGAAGGAAAAGGGGAGATACTAACGAGAAAATGTAGCTAAGATAAATCAAGAGCATTTGCAAACCAACTGGGTGTGGAGAATGGAGAAGAATGAGGAATAAAAATATTTTCCTTCTTTTCTAACTCAAAACCACTGAGTTGGTAAACCTTGTCAAGTCTATCCTGACAACTCTAAAATTAGAGGCAAAATAAGAATGTAATCCTCTTAAGTTAGATAAATCTGAGTTTAAGTCTCAGTTCCACCATTTGTGATCCACAGGACTGTGGGAAAATTTGTTAGTTTCCTTGAGATTGGATTTTGTAGACTGTGAAATAGTGATGATTCTTGAATTGGGTTATCTCTATCACTCAACTCAAATGAAAATATGCAGAAAGACCCCTTGGGTTTTTTAGTAAGATGGTAATACCATGCAGTTATCAGAGGTAGGAAAGCAGATCCCTGGAAAGCTTTGAGGCAGGTGGGTAGTTCAGATAATAATATATTATATTTAAGAAAGCAGCATGATAAGCAGGTGTCGATATCTAAAAGGCCATTTGGCAGTAGCCTTGGTCCTCAGAAAAACAGTTGAGCTAAACACAGAAATAAAAATACAAAAGCAAACAAACAAAAGATTTAAGAATCATCTATGAAACTCTGATGTCTGAAGCTATGAGAATGTATGAGAAGGTCAAGAAGTTTAAAGTACCTTATTTTTTAAAAGAAGAGTAATGCAGTGACTATTTCATCACTTATAAACTCTTTCATTCACTAACTAATTTAACAAAATTTGAACACATAATATATGCTAAATACAGAGCTAAGCCCTGTCTTCACAAACATGACTAGGACAAATTCTTTTCCCTCAAGAAGCTCATCTTAAAAAAACAAAGAAAGAAAAGTTTGTTGCATGCAAGAAAATATAAACATGTAAAATGTGCGAATATTTTTGAAGTATAGTTGATTTACAATGTTGTGTTAATTTCTGCTGCACAGCAAATTGATTCAGCTGTACATATATAGGCATTCTTTTTTTATATATTCTTTTCCATTATGGTTCATCATAGGACACTATATAGTTCTCTCTGCTATACAGTTAAGACCTTGTTGTCTATCCAAGAAGTCGATCTTTGGAAGATAGAATCACACTTGAGCACAAATATTTTTAATTTCATAACAGGTAATAGGGCATTGAGGCTCTGCTCCTGAAATCTTCTTAGGGGCAAGGGAGATCATCCAGAAAGGCTCACAGAGCTAAGCTGATGCTTAAAGAATTGAGGAATAATTAAGCTGTTAAAGAGGTAAAAGGCATTCACAGAAGGTGAATTAATTCCTGCACTTACATACACACAGGGACATAAAAGTCCATGAGGTGTCCACGAAACAGCAAACCATGTCTAATGGCTGGAGTCAGGGATGGTGAGGGAGAAAATTGGAAACAGGGAAAGGAAAGATCATGAATTGAAGATTCTTAAGGAATTTGGTTGCTTTTTTCCTGTAGATGATGAGAAGCCATTAAAGGACAGAGCATCCAGAAAGCTGGATACAAATAAATTAAATTTTGTATTTTAAATCAAATGATTACTGTCACCAGAATTCACCATGGCAACAAATATTTTCATGTTGTGAAAAAAATAGCTGAAATTGTTTTGAAAACTAATGGAATATTTTGTGTGTTAAAGAAAAAAAGTCCTATGAGTCTGTGGCAGATGGCAAAAAATGGCCTTTCAGTGGCTCCTATCAGAAAGGAAAATCTACTCTTCCCTTCTGGAATCAGGAATGACCCTGTTATTTTACATGAGCCGTTAGAATGTGGAGGAAACAATTTCATGTGAATGCTAAGCCGGTCCATTTTACCCACTCCACCTTCTCTTGGAATCCGTTACCACTGTAAGAGAAAAGTCCAGGTTGGCCTGCTGGAGGGCAAGGGATATGTGGCGCAGACATGAGCTGAAGCTAAACAATTATCCTCCCATTCACCTGGCTGCTGACCACAGTAATATGAATGAATCCAGCCAAGACCAAACAACCCAGATAGACCTAGCCAAAACTGCTGATCCAAGAATCAAGGACAAAATAAAGGACATTATTTTAAGCCACTAAATCTTAAAAGCAATTTGTTACACAACAAAGAAAACTGAGACACAGTCAGCAAATAGAATGTTTTCATTTATTGTTCTTTCTATAACAAATTTGAGCCATGCCATTTGGTAGTCAATCATTCATGTTCAGTTAGCTATTCATATACACAATGTAATAAAATTAATTAAGTTAGATTCCAGTCATTTGAAATTATAACATTCAAACAAGGTCTGGAGCTATTTTGGTTTGGCCTAAGGAAAAGGTTTTGCTAGAGCCAGTGAATAATATATACAGGACTTGAGAGGGAGAATTTATCCTACTTACTACAATAAATTGTTTTCAACTACTTAGAATTTTTATTAACACAAAATAACAGAAAAACTAATGGACTAAGTCAAATCATTCTTAACTTCACAACAGTTCATTAGCTTAGAATGTTACAACTCATACAATAAAGCAGTAGAATTGCAGTTGAAAAGAAAATTCTGCTTTTCTTACTTGGTTGATTCAAGTGGCTTTTCCTCTTATCTGGTATTACATTGGTGAAATGTTTCTGATATTTATCGATCAATACTTCTACTGATGAGTAGGCAAGAACATATTTCACACTTGTGATAACCTATCTATATACCCAAAAATCTTGTCTGTCTCCTTATTTGTGTCTTAGTCCCCTGCATTTTTAAGACAAATACTCCAACGATTGCCTCTCAACATCAAGCCCATGATTTGAGTTTACCATTCTAAGACCATATTATTTCATCTAACTTATTAAGAAGGAAAGTATTCTGGTCAAATTATGGACTGTGAAACATAGATTAAGAGGAAAATAAATATAGGAGGGAGATTTTTTGAATATGTGGCCTTTGAACATGACACTTCATAATATAGAGTGGTTTTTATTGTTTTAAATCTTTCATACCTTCTTATAGCATACAGCAATGTCTGAAAATTCCTATTTTGCTATACCTTCTACTATACCAGAAAAAAACATTGTTAAAAGTATTGCCAATTCTTCAAGCAAAATATAAATAATTATATTATTTAATTTGGACTTATTTTATTATAAGTGAGGTTGGATATATTTTCATTGGTTGTTGTTCAGGTGCTAAGTTATGTCCAACTCTTTGTGACTCCATGGACTGTAGCATGCCATGCTTCCCTGTCCTTCACTATCCTCTGGAGTTTACTCAATCTTACATCCACTGAGTCAGTGATGCTATCTAACCACCTCATCGTCTGCCACTCTCTTCTCCTCTTGCCTTCAATCTTTCCCAATATCAGGGTCTTTTCCAATGAGTCAGGTC
This sequence comes from Tragelaphus eurycerus, assembly GCA_935064755.1. NCBI lineage: Eukaryota > Metazoa > Chordata > Mammalia > Artiodactyla > Bovidae > Tragelaphus > Tragelaphus eurycerus. The sequence goes on from CAKXYN010000039.1 coordinate 920,969, forward strand.
TTCATCTCAGATGTCCAAAGTATAGGGGCTTCAACTTCAGCATCAGTCCTTCCAGTGAAATTTTTCTTGTCAATTTTTTACATAAAATAATACTGTTTTGCTAAAAATTGCAAACCATTATCTGAACTTTCAGTGATTCAAAGTCTTTTTGCTAAGGTCTTGCCTCAATGTTGATGCCTGCTGAGTGATCAGGTGGCAGAAGGCTGGGGTGGATGTAACACTTTCTTTTCTTTTTTTTTAATTGGAGTACATTGATACCCAATGTTGTGTTAATTTCAGGTTTTCAGCAAGGTAAATATCAAAAGACACATGAAAAGGTGTTCAACATCATTAATTATTCAGTTCAGTTCAGTCACTTAGTCCTGTCCGACTCTTTGCAACCCCATGAATCGCAGCATGCCAGGCCTCCCTGTCCATCACCAACTCCCGGAGGTCACTCAAACTCACGTCCATCGAGTCAGTGATGCCATCCAGCCATCTCATCCTCTGTCGCCTCCTTTTCCTCTTGCCCCCAATCCCTCCCAGCATCAGAGTCTTTTCCAATGAGTCAGCTCTTCGCATGAGATAGCCAAAGTACTGGAGTTTCAGCTTTAGCATCATTCCTTCCAAAGAAATCCCGGGGCTGATCTCTTTCAGAATGGACTGGTTAGATCTCCTTGCAGTCCAAGGGACTCTCAAGAGTCTTCTACAACACCACAGTTCAAAAGCATCAATTCTTTAGCACTCAGCTTTCTTCACAGTCCAACTCTCACATCCATACATGACTACTGGAAAAACCAGAGCCTTGACTAGACAGACCTTTGTTGAAAAAGTAATGTCTCTGCTTTTCAATATGCTGTCCAGGTTGGTCATGACTTTCCTTCCAAGGAGTAAGCGTCTTTTAATTTCATGGTTGCAATCACCATCTGCAGTGATTTTAGAACCCCAAAAAATAAAGTCTGACACTATTTCCACTGTTTCCTCATCTATTTCCCATGAAGTGATGGGACCAGATGCCATGATCTTCGTTTTCTGAATGTTGAGCTTTAAGCCAATTTTTTCACTCTCCTCTTTCACTTTCATGAAGAGGCTTTTGAGTTCCTCTTCACTTTCTGCCATAAGGGTGGTGTCATCTGCATATCTGAGGTTATTGATATTTCTCCCAGCAATCTTCATTCCAGCTTGTGCTTCTTCCAGCCCAGCATTTCTCATGATGTACTCTGCATAGAAGTTAAATAAGCAGGGTGACAATATACAGCCTTGACGTACTCCTTTTCCTATTTGGAACAGGTCTGTTGTCCCATGTCCAGTTCTAACTGTTGCTTCCTGACCTGCATTAATTATTAGAGAAATGCAAATCAAAACTACAAAGGGGTATCACCTCACACTGGTCAGAATGTCATCAAAAAATTCTACCAACTATAAATGCTGGACAGGGTGTGGTAGGAATTAAGATTCTAAAGGAAATAGTAGGGGGAGGTGAAGCAGAAAAGGGCAGAGGAAGCAGTTAGTCCATTTCCCAATAAAAAATTACAAAAGAGGTAAGGGGCAAAGCAATGATTCTCAAAATATGGGTGCCTGAACCAAAACCAGCAGTCATATCCTGAGAACTTGTTAGGAATGCAAATCCTCCAGCCCTGCCTCAGAGCTACTGAATCAGAAACTCTGGAGTAAAGCCTGAAATCTGTGTTCAAACCATCCTCCAGGTGACTAAAGTACACTCAGGTTTAAGCACTATTAGTCTTAAGAACCATGTCTCACCTGTATAAAGAAACAAATTACATATTATTTCCAGGTTGTTCCGGTTTGTCTCATCTCTCTTGGTATGTAAACCTTTCTTGCTCACCATCATATATGGCAGTTAATTTAAAGCTTCTTTGAGTGGGAGTACTCTAAAATTTCCTTTAAAAATAGAAATATTTATGCTCCTGCTTAGAAGGTCAATCAATTTTTAATATTGGACTTTCTGAGTATGCTCAGAAATCAAAACTTTAAAAGAGTACTTTTTTTTTCACTTCCAGATAGTTACCTGCAGTCTCTTCCAGAAGATTATTCATTCATTCATTCATTTGTTCATTCACAGTTGTACAATGTGCCAGGGCATTGCCTGCCACTGGGATATGAAACTTAGCCAACAGATATGAACAATGCCCTCACAGAAGTTAAGACTCTAGAAAGAATGATTGATATACATCAGAAAGTCACACATTCTAACCTATGCTAGATGTTATGATGGAGAAGTATAGGAAGCTATTTGAGAAAGGGGATGTAATTCTTGAATCCAGGGAAATGTTCCCCAAATAAGTAACAAATGGAGGACAATACCAAGATTGTTCTCTAGAGGCCTGTCCCTCTCTTCAAAGACTAACCAGACACTCTTCTGGGGAAAGTCAGGGTTGACAAGAAAAAAAAAATTCTGCTATCTTTCTCTTCCTTTGGGATAAACATAAGAATGAAAAACATACCTTACCATGGTACTTATTCCTTCCATCTGGTTATTTTCAGAATTATTATTATTAAGTAAAAGGTGTCAGCCCATCTATTTTGAATAAAAGGTAACTACATAGTTATATCAGCCTTCATTTATTTTAAAGATCAAGATGTAAACTGGATTTTCAATTGAGTGAAAATGTGGCAGATATGATTTACAACTTTGTTTCCATCAAATAAGAAGTGTAAATATAGTAATAAGAAATATCCATCAAAACTAAGTTCAAATAGTTGAGCATACTCCAGAATAGAAGCCGTCAAAACAAAACTTTGTCACTAAATCCAAGGAACTGAAAAAGAAAGAAAGACCCTAGGTTAAGAGCCAGAAATAGTAGCAGGCAGTGAAGTTGGTCAGATCGAAAAAGAACTGAAGGAAAAAGAACTCCAAATTGCCCCATAACAAGTAAATAGAACAAAATCACATTTTTATACTCAGTTCCAGCAGTCGGCTAAAGGTAGAAATATCAAAATATCTACAGAGAAAGATCAGCATAAAGATAAGAAAATGTTTTCTACTAATCAAAATAATAGCATTATTTGTAGACACAAAGGAGAGATTTCTGTGACAAGAGGAAAAAGTGTAGCACCACTCTCCCTGGAAAAAATGCAGATATAAAGTAGGACTCATGGCATCCGGTCCCATCACTTCGTGGGAAATAGATGGGGAAACAGTGGAAACAGTGTCAGACTTTATTTTTCTGGGCTCCAAAATCACTGCAGATGGTGACTACAGCCATGAAATTAAAAGACGCTTACTCCTTGGAAGGAAAGTTATGACCAACCTAGATCGCATATTCAAAAGCAGAGACATTACTTTGCCAACAAAGGTTCGTCTAGTCAAGGCTATGGTTTTTCCTGTGGTCATGTATGGATGTGAGAGTTGGACTGTGAAGAAGGGTGAGCGCGGAAGAATTGATGCTTTTGAACTGTGGTGTTGGAGAAGATTCTTGAGAGTCCCTTGGACTGCAAGGAGATCCAACCAGTCCATTCTGAAGGAGATCAGCCCTGGGATTTCTTTGGAAGGAATGTTGCTAAAGCTGAAACTCCAGTACTTTGGCCACCTCATGCGAAGAATTGACTCATTGGAGAAGACTCTGATGCTGGGAGGGATTGGGGGCAAGAGGAGAAGGGGACAACAGAGGATGAGATGGCTGGATGGCATCACTGACTCAATGGACATGAGTTTGAGTGAACTCCGGGAATTGGTGATAGACAGGGAGGCCTGGCATGCTGCGATTCATGGGGTCGCAAAGAGTAGGACATGATTGAGCGACTGATTTGATCTGATCTGAAAATAGGACTAATCTTATGATCAGGCAAAAGAGTACAGCTTCCACAGCAAGATATATTTTTCTGTTTTTCTATGGTGATAGCTTTATTATATATTCTTTTGATTCTTCTGTTTTAATCTTCAAATCACTAGTGCATTTCACATGGTTCCAAAACAAAACAAACAAACAAAATGTAAAGAAATTAATGAAAGAGAAAAGTCTCCCTCCTAGAACTGTCCTCTGTCTGCACATCACTCCTCCCCCACGCTGTCCTCACCAGTACCAACATTATCATTGTGATGTGTGTATCCTTCCAAAATTCCTTCAGGTGTAAAAACATAGGCATTTTTTTTTATATTTTCTACCATTTTTATATCAGGTCAACATGCTGCACATCATGTTCAGTGTCTTATGCTTTTTACTTAAGGTATCTGAACAATCATTATGTGATATCAGTTTCTTTTTATATTTTACAGTTGCACATCATTGCATTGTATTTGGAAGACTATAATTTATAACTAGTATCTGCTTAGTATATGGGGAAGGCAATGGCACCCCCACCCCAGTACTTTTGCCTGGAAGATCCCATGGACAGAGGATCCTGGTAGGCTCCAGTCCATGGGGTCGCTAAGAGTCGGACACGACTGAGCGACTTCACTTTCACTTTTCACTTTCATGCACTGGAGAAGGAAATGGCAACCCACTCCAGTGTTCTTGCCTGGAGAATCCCAGGCACAGTGGAGCCTGTTGGGCTGCTGTCTATGGGGTCGCACAGAGTCGGACATGACTGAAGCGACTTAGCAGCAGCAGCAGCTTAGTATATATCTAGGTTGTTTCTAATCGTTCCCAAATACAAGTAATTCTCCAATGAATGGCCTTGTTTGTGAATCATATTTTATGTGTGCAAGTATATTAGAGCAATAAAGCCTCAGAAACCAAATGGATGTGTCAATTTCTATTTGTCTTTGCAATTTTGGTGAGTGAGTGAGTGGTAGTCACTCAGTCATGTCCTACTCTTTGTGACCTCATGGACTGTAGCCCACCAGGCTCCTCTGTCCATGGAATTCTCCAGGCAAGAGTGCTAGAATGAGTTGCCCTTTTCTTCTCCAGAGGATCTTCCTAACCCAGGGATCAAACCCAGGTCTCCTGCACTGAAGACAGATTCTTTACTATCTGAGCCACCAGGGAAGCCAAGGCAATTCTGCTAGGTATTAGCAAATTGTCCTCTATTAAGACAGTGCCAATTAAAGCTCCTACCAGAAATTTACAAGAACCTGTGCCCTAGAGCCTGACCCTCGAGTAAACCAAATCTTTTTTATTTTTTTTTCTTTGAATTAATGAAAAATAGACATTCAATAAGCTTTTATAGGACTTTCCTGGTGGCTCAGATGGTTAAGCGTCTGTCTACAATGCAGGAGACCTGGGTTCAGTCCCTGGGTTGGGAGGATCCCTTGGAGAAGGAAATGGCAATCCACTCCAGTACTATTGCCTGGGAAATCCCATGGACAGAGGAGCCTGGTAGGCTACAGTCCATGGGGTCGCAAAGAGTCGGACACGACTAAGTGACTTCATTTCACTTCCCTTCAAGCTTTTATGAGTGAAATTGAGACTCTTCCTACATGTTAAAGAGATATTTGGCATTATCTTTGTGAACTGTTTATATGTACTTTTCTCTGTCAAGTTATTGGAAAGTTTGACGCTTAAAAATTTGAACAGTTTAGCATGATCAGCCATCAATGGCAAAGGATGCCAGTTCAATTAGAATGGATGTCAGAGGTAAACACCTGGAATGCTTGTGGGATCATGTTCCAATGGAAAATTAACCCTGATTGATGGTGTTTTTCTAAGCACTTTCAGTATACAAGAAAATAGGAAACTTTGTTATTTATCTTCTAAATTTACTTATGCTATTTTTTGGAGAGCAATCCAAATGTTTTTAATTTTAGACCATTATACCATCCGCATTTTTAATTAGAAAGAGTATTCCACTCCAAGAGTTTGAGCAAATTCTTTTATTTTTTTGAGTACATATGATTTCAAATTTTCACACTTACAACTTTTGAAATATTTGGATGTTTTCCTAGTATTCATTATGGGATATAAATATAAATCTATCCTTAATTTTTCCAGATACTTACTTAGTTGTGCAACTCTATTGATTAACCCTTTTCCCTCCACTGAGTTGAAAACAACCTTTCCACCATATATTAATACTAAAGTCTCATATTAATTTTGACTTATTTCTATACTTTCTATTTAATTTCACTAATCTGTATAAATCTTATGTACTAGTACCACACTACTTTAATTAGTAAACTTTTTTTATTATACTTTAAAACATTTAAGTTTTCTTTACCCTCATTAAGAAAAAATAGTCAAGACTACATTATTTTTGTTTGCATTGCATGAGAATATACTTGCCCATTTTTCCCAAGTTTTCTGAATTATTTTAATTATTTTACTCATTGACTTTGGTTTCAATCTGGAGCTAGGTTTTCTTTCATATCTTCCTATTTGAAAACCTATTTCTGTTAGTTGGTGGATTATTGCAACAGTCCATATGCACATGTCCATAAACATTGTCAGGACAGAAATATCTGTCTGCTGCATCACTTGGGTGAGGACCCTTAGAAAATCTTTCTTTTAGGTTTGGGATATTACCTTTCAAATCTCCTTCCTGAGCATCTCTGCCCCATTCTCTATAGTTCTCCCTCAGAGATAACAATACATTAAGTGATGAGCTGCATAAGCATACTTCTAAAATCTATGTAATGTGTACCTTGGTTGAATTATGAAGTAGATTTTTGTGTAGCTTATGAAACCATATTTAGCTCCACATGTTCACTTTACCTTTCTAATTCTGGCCTCACGCCTACAGTCTTGGATTTCTACTTACCTTGGAGATAGATTGGGCTTCCCTGGTGGCTCAGATGGTAAAGAATCTGCCTGTAATGCAGAAGATCCAGGTTTAATCCTTGGGTTGGGAAGACGATTGAACATCCTGCTTTCCAATATAGACAAAATAAAATTCAAAAATATCTACCAAGTCACAATTCTCCAATGCAAACCCTTTACTGGTCTCAAAAAATAATCCAGCAAATTGACAATTACTGTCCCATTACTTATTTCATTCCCTTTACCCAGAATGCTATATTCATGTCAGAGAACTTATTCTTCCTTTAAGTTGCATCTTCAGTTTGAAACTTTTTCTTGCCCTCCCTTCAGTCAAGTATGTTCTCATTCTCCAGAACAAAATTCATCTAGGAAATACCACTGATTTTTATACTTAGAAAATTCCTCCCTGTGTTGTGAATCACTTCCATATGTGAACATATTTTTTTTCCACAAAGTGAAGTTATCTCAGGAAAATGGAATTTCCTTAAATTCCTATAGACACATAGTCGCCAACACTACTCAAAGAGAATAGACCTCATTAAAAGTTTGCTTATGGTTTTTAGCACCTTAGTGTAAATTGCCTTTTCAGTTAACTGGTTTTAGTGCAGGGAGGAAATGAAAAGCAAGAGTTGGAGGAGCAGTAATTTTGAAATAAACCAGAAAGTTAGTGGTGAACAGAAACCCCATGAGACCCAGACACAGGGAGGAGGAAGAAAGGGAAACAGAAGAGCGAATAAAGAATCGCAGAAGAGTGAAGACAACCCACTTTGTTTAATTCACATTTTTATTGAGGCAATCCCTTTCTCCGAGTTCAGAATTGTAAACTATAGCACACTTGATAAACCTGTGCACTAAGTATTTTTCCTAACATCTCATTATAAAACCCCTCAAATATGCAGCAAATGAAAGAATTTTAATATAAAAACCATATACTCACTTCCTAGATTGTGTCATTTATATTTTATGCTTTTTTAACCACGTATCTACTTATTTATCCATCCAACAATCTCTCTCAGTTTTTGAAAGTAAATCTCAGAATCTGTGTAGTACAGCTTAAGCACTTCAGAATGTGCATTATAAAGAGTTCAATTTATTTTATTTTATTTTTTAACTTTACAATATTGTATTGGTTTTGCCATATATCAAAATGAATCTGCCACAGGTATACATCCTGAACCCTCCTCCCTCCTCCCTCCCCATATCATCCCTCTGGGTCGTCCCAGTGCACCAGCCCCAAGCATCCAGTATCGTGCATCGAACCTGGACTGGCGACTCGTTTCATATATGATATTATACATGTTTCAATGCCATTCTCCCAAATCATCCCACCCTCTCCCTCTCCCACAGAGTCCAAAAGACTGTTCTATACATCAGTGTCTCTTTTGCTGCCTTGTATACAGGGTTATTGTTACCATCTGTAAAACGCATGTATACCATTGCTGCCACTTAGTCACTCAGTTGTGTTCAACTCTCTGTGACCCCATGGACTGTAGCCTGCCAGGCTCTTCTATCCATGGGATTTTCCAGGCAAGAATACCAGAGCAGGTTGCCATTTCCTCCTCCAAAGGATCTTCCTGATTCAGGGATCGAACATCAGAGATGCAGACATCTCCTGTATCTCCTGTGCTGGCAGGCAGGTTCTTTATAGTGCCACTGGGAAGCCATAAGATTCCATTATCTGACAGCTACACTAGAACAGCTCATCTCCAGAGATGCCTAGATGTCTGACACCAAGATAAAAACAAACGAGTTAACCAAAGACCTTAAATCTTAAACCTAAAACTTTATACCCAAGACTAACTTGTTTAAAGATTATTTACACCTGGGGAAATGGATTAACCATTCTGGCATGGAGATATAATTAGAGCAGAAAATAGTCTACTGGAGATTTTTCCTCGTGGTGACTGAAACTAAGACTCCTCACACAAATCAGTGGCTCATCATCTACAGAATAAATGCACTCTGTGAGAATAAAAAGACTCCTGGGAAGCTGAGTCCAGGAGTCTCTCTAGCCCCGGATGCTTCCCTGTACTCAGAATATCCTGTGCCATTTCCCATGCCACAGTTAAACCCCTGTGTGAGTATGCTCTGTGAAGTACTGTAAACATTTTCTTTCAATCTTGTGAAATTGTAGCATTTACATCCAATGCAATACATAAAATGCAAGTGACATTTATTAAGTTTTGAAAAACAGGAATACATCTGTGTAACCCAAACACCTATCAAGACATAAAATATTCTTTTTTAATCCCGGAATGTTCCTTCCTTCCTGCCCCTTCCTAATCAATCCCCTCCTAACTCACCGGAGGGGCCCCTGTTGTTCTGTTCGTTTGCTTTTTTTTTTCAGGATAAGTGAATGTTTAGTTTTATAAGAAATTGCCAATACTTTCCCAAAGTGGCTGCTGCATTTTACATTCTCATCAGTAACATATGGATATTTTAGTTACTCTACATCCTTGCCAATGTTTGATGTTCTGTCTTTTTAATTTTAGCCACTCAAGTAAATGTATCAGATCAGATCAGATCAGTCGCTCAGTCGTGTCCAACTCTTTGCGACCCTATGAATCGCAGCACGCCAGGCCTCCCTATCCATCACCAACTCCCGGAGGTCACTTAGACTCACATCCATCGAGTCAGTGATGCCATCCAGCCATCTCATCCTCTGTCCTCCCCTTCTCCTCCTGCCCCCAATCCCTCCCAGCATCACAGTCTTCTCCAATGAGTCAGTTCTTCGCATGAGGTGGCCAAAGTACTGGAGTTTCAGCTTTAGCATCATTCCTTCCAAAGAAATCCCAGGGCTGATCTCCTTCAGAATGGACTGGTTGGATTTCCTTGCAGTTCAAGGGACTCTCAAGAGTCTTCTCCAACACCACAGTTCAAAAGCATCAATTCTTCGGTGCTCAGCCTTCTTCACAGTATGCTGCTGCTGCTAAGTCACTTCAGTCGTGTCCGACTCTGTGTGACCCCATGGACGGCAGCCCAACAGGCTCCCCTGTCCCTGGGATTCTCCAGGCAAGAACACTGGAGTGGGTTGCCATTTCCTTCTCCAATGTATGAAAGTGAAAAGTGAAAGTGAAGTCGCTCAGTCGTGTCCGACTCTTAGCGACCCCATGGACTGGAGCCTACCAGGATCCTCCATCCATGGGATTTTCCAGGCAAAAGTACTGGGGTGGGGTGCCATTGCTTTCCCCACTTCACAGTATAGTGGTGTCTTATTTATATTCTAATTTTTATTTCCTGATGACTAATGGTATTGAGCAGTTTTACATATGCTTAGCGAACATTTGTACATTTCCTTTTATGAAGTATCTGTTAAAATACTTTGCCCATTTTTAATTGGATTATTTGTCTTTTCATTATTGAGTTGTGGGCATTCATCATATATTCTGGGTACTAGTCCTTTAGCAGTTTCATGTTCACAAATATTATCACTGAGACTGTAACTTGCCTATTTATTTGTTTTATTAAAGATGTCTTTTAATGAACAGAAGTGTTCATTTTTTTAAGTCTAGTTTATCAGTGCAATCTGCAGAATCATGAAAAATAATAGAACATTGTTGTTTTAAATCATTATAGTCTTGGCAGAAGTTTAATGTCAATAGTAGATAAAAATACTAGCCCATGTCCACAGGCTAAAAGTGAAAAAAGAGTTTTAAGAAGAGCTCTGAACTCAGTCTCTGGCATACCCTATAAATGTCCTGGACAGATATGAAACTGAATTTTTTTTTTCTAGGATAAATGTGGATCATGACTTTATGAGACATTCCCCCACCCATGCATGAATATTGAAGAATCCAAATCCCCTATGTATTATGCCAAGACTGGCACAGAAACTCTTAGAACATCACAAGAACAGGGCTCCACGTTATAATTTTGATTCCTCCTTCTTTTCAGTCCTGGCTCTTGTTAATTTGCTTGACAAAGCCAACAACACCTCTTCACTATGAAACATCAGTTGACAAAAATTACATGAACCACAGAAAAATTGAGACTGGTATTATGTAATTATGGTTGTCCTGACTACAATGTAAAACAAGCAATTAAAAAGATTGTAAGAGTGTCTTTTCTCATTCACACCAGGGGATAATACTTAATGATATGATAGACTCTTACTGAAGGTATTAACTAACATCAATGAGGGCTGTGATCTTTTTTCTTGAGAAGACAATTACAAACAATAAAACTGCATTTGACTCATATTTAATACAGAGTTTAACATAATGAAAAACATTTTGTGTCTAAATTTTTTTATCATTCTTTCAGAACTCCAAGTCTTTTAGAAAGTAGAAATAAAAAAATCTTAGCAGAATGGCAATCTAAATTTGCAGGAGTGAAGGGAAAGTTTTAATATTTTTCTCTCAAATTCAAAATCATAAAAATGTACAAAGTATGAAATGATTATATTATGATGAGGCTAAATTTTTTAAAAGGTTCCTGTATTCAAGCTAGATTAGGTCCTTTAAACCTTGGCTTTTATTCTGAAAAGTTATGCTAAGATCCACATTCATTCATTCAATTAACAAATATTTAGTAGATATCAACTACTATACTGCCAGGTATTGCTGAAAGCTCTGAAAAATCCCCTACTCTCATGAAGGGATCATACAACTAGATATTTATAGCCTCAGTGGTACAGATGAATCTATTTGGAAAGCAGAAATAGAGACACAGACATAGAAAACAAATGTATGGATACCAAGTGGGGAAGAAGGGGTGGGATGAACTGGGAGATTGGGACTGACATTCATACATGACTATGGATAAAATAGATAACTAATGAGAACCTACTGTATGGTACAAGGGACTCGACTCAGTGTTCTCTGGTGACCTAAGTGGGAAGAAAATCCAAAATAGAGGGGATATATTATATATGGCTGATTCACTTTGCTGTACAGCAGAAACTAACACACAATATTGTAAAGCAATTCTACTCCAATAAAAAAAGTTTTTTTAAAGCAAATGAAGTCACACTCTAAATGGGTTTGGATACAGAAGAAAGAGTCGAGGAAAGCAGAGAAAGAACTATAAAAGAAACCAAGAATCAAAGCTGGAGAGGTTGCTGATAAACCAGAAAAATTATGTCCTGCAAAGCAAGAAACGAATGTGTGTCAGGAAAGAAAGAGAAAGTAGTGATCCATGTTAAATGCTGCTGATAATTTAAGTAAGAGGAGGACTATGAAATGGCCATGGGATTTGTCTGTATAAAAGTCACTGGTGACAGGAACAATTCCGAGGGCATTACAGGGGAAAACACACAGAAGATGGGATTAGAGTCAGAAAATACAGACAATTCTTTTAGACTTTGGAGTAAAAGGAAACTGAGCAATGGAGATGGCATCTGTAGAGAATAAAATGGGTCAAGAAAAGAAATTTTTGTATAAAAATTACAGCATGATTGTAAGCAGATGGAAATGACATAATGGAGAGAAAAAAATGGAGGCATATCTAAGAACCCAATAATAAAAGGCATCAGGAACCATATCTTTAAATACAACTGCATTTGCTTCCCTGTGTTCTATCTTCTGTTCCCATACGGCTTGGAAGAAAATTATCTGCCTGCCAATGCAGGAGATGTGGGTTCCACCCCTGGGTCATGAAGATTCTCTGGTGGAAGAAATGGCAACCCACTCCAGTATACTTGCCCAGGAAATTCCAGAAACAGGGGAGCCTTGTGGACTGTAGTCCAGTGGTCACAGAAGAGTCCAAGGCAACTAAATGTAAATTAGTACATTCTATTTTCAGAGCGCCTCGCCTACCGCGACCGGCGCACCAAGAGCGCCTCGCTGGCTGCGCGGTGCACTAAGAGCGCGGCCGAGAGGAGCTACACCACGACCGAGGTCAGGAAGGGCGGCGGTGAGGAGATACCCCTCCTCCAAGGTCAGGAAGGGTGGCGGTGAGGAGAGACCCCTCGTCCAAGGTGAGGTGCGATGGCTGTGCTTTGCTGGAGCAGCCGGGAAGAGATACCCCACGCCCAAGGTAAGAGAAACCCAAGTAAGACGGTAGGTCTTGCAAGAGGGCATCAGAGGGCAAAAACACTGAAACCATACTCACAGAAAACTAGTCAATCTAATCACACCAGGACCACAGCCTTGTCTAACTCAATGAAATTAAGCCATGCCCGTGGGGCAATCCAGGATGTGCGGGTCATGGTGGAGAGATCTGACAGGGTATGGTCCACTGGAAAAGGGAATGGCAAACCACTTCAGTATTCTTGCCTTGAGAACCCCATGAACAGTATGAAAAGGCAAAATGATACGATACTGAAAGAGAAACTCCCCAGGTCAGTAGGGGCCCAATATGCTACTGGAGATCAGTGGAGAAATAACTCCAGAAAGAATGAAGGGATGGAGCCAAAGCAAAAAGAATCCCAGCTGTGGATGTGTCTGGTGATAGAAGCAAAGTCCGATGCTGTAAAGAGCAATATTGCATAGGAACCTGGAATGTCAGGTCCATGAATCAAGGCAAATTGGAAGTGGTCAAACAAGAGATGGCAAGAGTGAATGTCGACATTCTAGGAATTAGCGAACTAAAATGGACTGGAATGGGTGAATTTAACTCAGATGACCATTATATCTACTACTGTGGGCAGGAATCCCTCAGAAGAAATGGAGTGGCCATCATGGTCAACAAAAGAGTCCGAAATGCAGTACTTGGATGCAATCACAAAAACGACAGAATGATCTCTGTTCATTTCCAAGGCAAACCATTCAATGTCACAGTAATCCAAGTCTATGCCCCAAAGAGTAACGCTGAAGAATCTGAAGTTGAACAGTTCTATGAAGACTTACAAGACCTTTTAGAACTAACACCCAAAAAAGATGTCCTTTTCATTATAGGGGACTGGAATGCAAAAGTAGGAAGTCAAGAAACACCTGGAGTAACAGGCAAATTTGGTCTTGGAATACGGAATGAAGCAGGACCAAGACTAACAGACTTTTGCCAAGAAAATGCACTGGTCATAGCAAATACCCTCTTCCAACAACACAAGAGAAGACTCTATACATGGACATCACCAGATGGTCAACACCGAAATCAGATCGATTATATTCTTTGCAGCCAAAGATGGAGAAGCTCTATCCAATCAGCAAAAATAAGACCAGGAGCTGACTGTGGCTCAGACCATGAACTCCTTATTGCCAAATTCAGACTGAAATTGAAGAAAGTAGGGAAAACCACTAGACCATTCAGGTATGACCTAAATCAAATCCCTTATGATTATACAGTGGAAGTGAGAAATAGATTTAAGGGCCTAGATCTGATAGATAGAGTGCCTGATGAACTATGGAATGAGGTTCGTGACATTGTACAGGAGACAGGGATCAAGACCATCCCCATGGAAAAGAAATGAAAAAAAGCAAGATGGCTGTCTAGGGAGGCCTTACAAATAGCTATGAAAAGAAGAGAAGCGAAAAGCAAAGGAGAAAAGGAAAGATATAAACATCTGAATGCAGAGTTCCAAAGAATAGCAAGAAGAGATAAGAAAGCCTTCTTCAGCGATCAATGCAAAGAAATAGAGGAAAACAACAGAAAGGGAAAGACTAGGGATCTCTTCGAGAAAATCAGAGATACCAAAGGAACATTTCATGCAAAGATGGGCTCGATAAAGGACAGAAATGGTATGGACCTAACAGAAGCAGAAGATATTAAGAAGAGGTGGCAAGAATACACAGAAGAACGGTACAAAAAAGAGCTTCACGACCCAGATAATCATGATGGTGTGATCACTGACCTAGAGCCAGACATCCTGGAATGTGAAGTCAAGTGGGCCTTAGGAAGCAACACTATGAACAAAGCTAGTGGAGGTGATGGAATTCCAGTGGAGCTATTCCAAATTCTGAAATTTGATGTTGTGAAAGTGCTGCACTCAATATGCCAGCAAATTTGGAAAACTCAGCAGTGGCCACAAGATTGGAAAAGGTCAGTTTTCATCCCAATCCCAAAGAAAGGCAATGCCAAAGAAAGCTCAAACTACCGAACAATTGCACTCATCTCACACACTAGTAAAGTAATGCTCAAAATTCTCCAAGCCAGGCTTCAGCAATATGTGAACCGTGAACTTCCTGATGTTCAAGCTGGTTTTAGAAAAGGCAGAGGAACCAGAGATCAAATTGCCAACATCCGCTGGATCATGGAAAAAGCAAGAGAGTTCCAGAAAAACATCTATTTCTGCTTTATTGACTATGCCAAAGCCTTTGACTGTGTAGATCACAATCAACTGTGGAAAATTCTGAGATGGGAATACCAGACCACCTGATCTGCCTCTTGAGAAATCTGTATGCAGGTCAGGAAGCAACAGTTAGAACTGGTCATGGAACAACAGACTGGTTCCAAATAGGAAAAGGAGTATGTCAAGGCTGTATATTGTCACCATGTTTATTTAACCTATATGCAGAGTACATCATGGAAATGCTGGACTTGAAGAAACACAAGTTGGAATGAAGATTGCTGGGAGAAATATCAATAACCTCAGATATGCAGATGACACCACCCTTATGGCAGAAAGTGAAGAGGAACTAAACAGCCTCTTGATGAAAGTGAAAGCGGAGAGTGAAAAGGTTGGCTTAAAGCTCAACATTCAGAAAACGAAGATCATGGCATCCGGTCCCATCAATACATGGGAAATAGATGGGGAAACAGTGGAAACAGTGTCAGACTTTATTTTTCTGGGCTCCAAAATCACTGCAGATGGTGACTGCAGCCATGAAATTAAAAGACGCTTACTCCTTGGAAGGAAAGTTATGACCAACCTGGATCGCATATTCAAAACCAGAGACATTACTTTGCCAACAAAGATTCGTCTAGTCAAGGCTATGGTCTTTCCTGTGGTCATGTATGAATGTGAGAGCTGGACTGTGAAGAAGGCTGAGTGCCGAAGAATTGATGCTTTTGAACTGTGGTGTTGGAGAAGACTCTTGAGAGTCCCTTGGACTGCAAGGAGATCCAACCAGTCCATTCTGAAGGAGATCAGCCCTGGGATTTCCTTGGAAGGAATGATGCTAAAGCTGAAACTCCAATATTTTGGCCACCTCATGCGAAGAGTTGACTCATTGGAGAAGACTCTGATGCTGGGAGGGATTGGGGGCAGGAGGAGAAGGGGACGACAGAGGATGAGATGGCTGGATGGCATCACTGACTCGATGGATGTGAGTCTGAGTGACCTCCGGGAGTTGGTGATGGACAGGGAGGCCTGGCATGCAGCGATTCATAGGGTCGCAAAGAGTCGGACACAACTGAGCGACTGATCTGATGTGATTTTCAGAGCAATTCTTTGCTTTTCATCCTGCTGAGTCCTTTGGGAAACCACTTCTGAAGCCTGGTTATTTACCTCTAGCTCCTGATCTCTGGCTCTATAGTTCTGTTCTCTTGCCTCAGTAAAACATGGCCCCATTCTTCGTGAAACAATTCTAGAATATTTTCTCATTACTTTCTAAGTGTGTTCTACTATTATCCGTGAATCCAAACAGACTTAAGTAGGATATTATATAGGAGATATATAACTGTGAGTACACACTTTCACATTATTTGTAAGAAAACATTGAGTTATATTCCCACTAACTTTAGAGCTAAGAACAGAACATTTATTTTTTTCTTGTTGTTAGAAATACAGTAGGCCATCTTTGGGAATACACACTAGATAGCCCACTTTATTTCCTCAAGTAGAAGTGACCACCCTCACAAGGAACGATCTCTCCATATTATCACCACTCTAGCCTTTATTTTCTAACATATTTCTCCTCTTAAAAAAAAAAAAAAGCTAAGAACCTTTCTTAATGCAAAAGAAGCAGGCCTTCACTGTGTAAAGAGATACTAGAGAAATACAGAAGGTAATAAAAAAGATTTCTCAAATTTTAAACACTCAACCTTTTGAATTCATCTTTCCATTACTATGTTGATTGTTCAGCAAACAAGAAATCACACATAACATTTGCACCTAAAATGATGCAACCACTATTGTTTTTCCCTTTTTTCTCAGCTTTGATGTTTTTTCTTTAAAAAAAATTTTTTTTTTAATTTTACATTGAAGTGGGGCTTTCCTGGTGGCTCAGCTGGTAAAGAAAATGCCTGCCAATGCAGGAGACATAGGTTCAATCCCTGGGTTGGGAAGATCCCCTGGAGGAGGAAATGGCACCCACTCCAGTATTCTTGTCTGAAAATTCCCATGGACAAAGGAGTCTGGTGGGCTGTAGTCCATAAGATTGCAGGGAGTCAGACAAGACTGAACAACTGAGCACATAGAGTTGATTGACAATATGGTGTGAGTTTCATGTGTACAGCAAAGTTATTTCCTTATATATACATATATATAGCTATATAGCATATATGTTGGGGAAGGCAATGGCACCCCACCCCAGTACTCTTGCCTGGAAAATCTAATAGACGGAGGACCCTGGTGGGCCGCAGTCCATGGGGTCGCTAAGAGTCGGACACTTCTGAGCGACTTCACTTTCACTTTTCACTTTCATGCATTGGAGAAGGAAATGGCAACCCACTCCAGTGTTCTTGCCTGGAGAATCCCAGGGATGGGGGAGCCTGGTGGGCTGCCGTCTATGGGGTTGCACAGAGTTGGACACGACTGAAGCGACTTAGCAGCAGCAGCAGCAGCAGCAGCAGCAGCATATATGTAGTATATATTGAGTAGAGTTCCCTGTGCTATACAGTAGGCCCTTGTAGATTATCTGTTTTTTATATGTAGTGTTATATGTTAATCCCAGGTTCCAAAGTTACCTGCTCTTAGTGTATAGTGTTGTTGTTTAGTTGCTAAGTCCTACCCTACTCTTCTGTGACACCTAAATTGTAGCCTGCCAAGCCTCCTCTCTCCATAGGATTTCCCAGGCAAGAATACTGGAATGGGTTGCCTTTTCCTTCTCCAGGGGATCTTTCTTACCCAGGGACTAAACCCACGTCTCCCGCATTACAGGCCAATTCTTTACCACCAGCCACCGTAGTGTGTATACTCACAAATTTTAAAAAATTTTCCAGGTCAAAGTCTGTGTGAACATAGATTCTATTTCTAAAATACTTGTTTTGGAGTTTTTACCTCCACTTGCACTAATAGTTGTAGGGTAATTGTTAATGTTCCACATCTTTTGTAATTTGCTGAAAATAATGCATAATACACGATTTTCCTGGGCTTCCCCGGTGGCTCAGCAGTAATCTACCTGCAATGCACAAATTGCAGGGGACTCAGGTTCAATCCCTGGTTTAGGAAAATCCCTGGAGGAGGGCTTGGCAACCCATCCCAGTGTTCTTGCCTGGAGAATCCCTTGGACAGAGGAGCCTGGCAGAGTATAATTTGTAGGGTCGCAGAGTCAGACAAGACTGAAGCAACTTAGCATCCACACAAGATCTTCCTACTAGCTATTAGTAAAAGTAATCTCTTTCAAATGTTAATCATTTGTCTTTCTGTTTGGTGACTAGTTCTTGGGTCTCACTGAATTATCTACAGCTTACTTTAGTGAATTTTCCCCTCTTTCAAGTGGTTTAATGTCTTTGTGAATTAATACAACTAACACTCTATCACATTTTATTTCAAGTATACTTTAATATATTTTTTCATTTAACTCAGTTTTTTGCTTGTTTGTTTTCTTTTTACGTTATTGACTTGAAAGCTTTGACATACAGTAAGATGCATTGGTCATTTTTAGGTGCTTGATTTTATTCACATTCATACAATTTGTCTTCATTCACAAATCAGATAACTACTCACCTGTATTTCCTGTTCTTTTTTAGCTTCATTTTCTGCTTAACTCTTTGGTCCTTTATAATTTATTTTGATGAACTAGGATAACATAAAATCAAAATGGAGTTTTTAAACTGGTTCATCAATACACTCAGGAGTGCACTTTGAATAATCAATCTCTTTCACCTGAATCATCAGGATTCATTTGTCATGCACTGCATAACAGACACTGGTTCTGTGATAGCTATTCTATTCTATTGATCTGCCAGTCTATTTTTCACCCACTAATTACTATAGTTTAATCATTTAAATTACACTTTTAATTATTCTAGTCTTATAGAAAGTTTTATTATCTTGTAGGACTGAAAGTGAAAGAAGTCGCTCAGTCCTGTCCGACTCTTTGCGACCACATGGACTAAACAGTCCAGGGAATTCTCCAGACCAGAATACTGGAGTGGGTAGCCTTTCCCTTCTCCACGGGATCTTCCCAACCCAGGGATTGAACCCCGGTCTCCCACATTGCAGGCAGATTCTTTACCAGCCAAGCCACAAGGGAAGCCCATCTTGTAGGGCTTTCAAGACATTTCACGTCTGCTTGTTCTTTAAGGTAAGAATGAAGTCCCCATTTTTGCTGTAGTCTAGTACAGTGACTAAGAACACTGACTCCAAATCCAGTCTGTACAGGTTAAAAACTCCACCTTCATAACATCTAACTCCATAATCTTGGGCAGGTTATAAGAACTCACTAGGTCTCAGTTTTACATCTGTAACATGGGTATAATAAAAGAACAACCTCTTAGAGCTGTTGTGATTATAGAGGGAGTGATTAAATTTACATAAGGTACTTAAAATAGCACCTGGCAACATAATATAAAATAGTATATAGAAGTATCTTATTGTTATTATTTAGCAACAAGATTTTTGCAAGCTTTACATGCCTTCTATCGTTAAATCCTTTCTTGGATCTGTCTCTCAGGATTCTCTCCATATGATTTAATGACCTTGTGAAAACTAATTAAGTGAAAATGATTTCATGTTTAGGGAAAAAACTAAGACATTTTTCCATTCCTATTTAAATTATTTCCAAAGGCATTGTTTCACGTCAGGGTTTCTGATCCTCTTGACCTTCCAATCAACAGGATGAGAAGAAAAAAGATAAATGCTAGTATGAATATGTACATTTAAAATCATTCCTAATTCATTTTTATTAAAACATTGTATTATCTTATGTCTTTTTTTATTATTTTATCCAGTCTGTAAGATAGAAGTTTAGGAATTATTCTTTCCCTTATAGTTTGATGGAGGTGGGGTTTTAACTTTGTCATCTTACACTTTGTTCCAACTACACATCTATATGTAGATGATATGATTTTAGTTGTTCCTTTCTGATTCAGGCCTATATGTACTACATTGAAAGAGAAAGACAGCAGGTTTATCAAGAGAGCAAAACTGAAAATTCTAGAGACTCTGACTTTTATATTAGCACATTAAATAAGCTCCATCCCAAACCCTCTTCCCATGACAGGATACAGTTGGTTCCAAGGAGCATGCTGAGGAAAATGGCCAAAGGAAGGACACAAATAGAAGCATCTGGCAGTCTAGCATTGCTCATAATTTTACCTGGTTCCTTATGAAAAGAGAGAGAAGACAAACTTCTCAGATTAGGAGAGGTGTTATCAGATTACAGTGTGACATATAATGAATGAAGGATGGAAAGTAGTTATAGATACACTTAGATATGCTTCTTGTTGTTCACTCACAAAGTTGTACCCCCACAACAGCAGCAAGCAAGACATCCCTCACCATCTCCCGGAGTTTGCCCAAGTTCATGTCCATTGAGTCGGTGATGCCATCTAACCATCTCATCCTCTGAATTCCTCTTCTCCCCCTGCTCTCAATCTTTCCTAGCATCAGGGTCTTCCAGTGAGTCAGTTCTTCGCATCAGATGGCCAAAGTATTGGAGCTTCAGCTTTAGCCTCAGTCCTTCCAATGAATATTCAGGTGTGATTTCCTTTAGGATTGACTGGTTTGATCTCCTTGCTGTCCAAGGGACTCTCAAGTCTTCTTCAGCACCACAGTTCAAAAGCATCAATTCTTCTGTGCTCAAGCTTCTTTATGGTCCAACTCTCACATCCATACATGACTAGCTGAAAAGCCATAGCTTTGACTATATGAACCTTTGTCAGCAAGGTGATGTCTCTGCTTTTTAATATGTTGTCTAGGTTTGTCATAGCTTTCCCTCCATTAGATACGCTGCCGGTGTTGTAACAGCAGCTGCATAAAATCAAGAGTTGCATTGTCAAGCAGGGTCTAGAGGTTTCTTTTCTTTTCCTGAGAAGCAGAATCCTTGCTACAGAGACCAGGTCTCCTTCCTCAAGGTCACTTCTTTGGTTTCCACTTCCTTGCAAAAAAAAAAAAAAAAAAAGCTGAGATAGTAGCCTAATAGGGAAAGTTCACACAGAGTATCAACACATTCCCTGTTTGAATCATGTCTTTCCATGACTGTCTTTTCTTGATGACCCTAAAATTCAGGATGTAGCTTGTGTGTATCCACTTTTTATGTATGAATACTCATTTAAATATGGTCAGTTTAAGAGGAAGAAAAGGAACTCATTAAATTTTCCATACTTAAACATAAGTGTGTGATATAAAAATGTCTTTCACAATGCCTCAAATACCTGTCTAGGATTGACCATTCAATGACTGAGATTTTAGCTCTATAAATATCACCAATGTAATGTAATATGAATTGAAAGGCCCACTTTTCCAGTTGGTCAGCAGAGATGCCTTCTCTTACATATAGTAACTCCCTCTCTCCAATCACTTCTCTTACCATCAGCACTTTATGAATATCACATGTCAGTGAGATCCACAGTGTTTTGAGGACCATTCTAGGGATTAATGTTTCAGAAAGTACAGAAAAAGTGCAAAATTTGAGTAAGAGCTATAAAAGAAATGGATTCCCAGAGAAGCATTAATCATGCTTAACTTGCAACAAGTTAATATCCCCATGGTCTAATATACTTTTAAGACAGAAAATTATGCTGAGGTTTGTTTTCAAAAATTAGTTATCATTTACTGAGTATTTCCTAATGGGTTAACATTTGTTTAGAATTTTACAGCTCATCCATTTGGCTCTGTTAGGAATATTCAAGTTAAAATGATGCTTGGGGATGACAGTTTTACCTGGGTAGCGATAAAACAGTCTTAGGTAATAACATCCATCATCCTCAACTCACTGGAGGCAGGTAGCTTTAGTGAATGAGTTGTGCATTTCACTGACCAATTTGCTTCACTTAGAGAACCCTGGTAGTAGCGTAAAGTCTGTGGAGCAAAACTTCAAGGAAAAACAGAATGGGCAAAGAGAATTACACAAAAAGACAATAAACCAATATCTGAAAATAAAAAACACAAGGGATTCAGTGAACATTAAAAAAACAGGTATGAAAATAATTGGCTCCTAATAAGAATGAAACAAAAACAGGCTCTTAAGTCATTTTAAAGATATTTTTGTGATATTAACTGTACCTGGGAAATAATTTCTACTATGTCAAGTAAACATTCAGTGACAGTTAGTAACATTTTAAGATAACTGGAGTACCCTTTAGGGAGCTTAATCTAACATTTTAATATCCTGAAAGCTGTTCTTATAGAGGAGTCTTCCCTCTGAAGCTTGCCACAGCCTAGTCATTCATACATACAATAATCTTTTACTCTCAGTAACTATGGCTTTCCTCATTCCCATCCACATCTCACAGACTGCTTTAATGCCAATGGATACCATGAGACTATAACCACCATCTGAGAACTTCAGGGCAGTTGTGGAGCAAAAATAGAGAGCAGTTCACCCAGGAGCACCATTTTATGGCAATGTCAACTACAAGCTGAGTAGGGATAACCTCTGATATGGGGGGTCAGAAGGTCCAAGTACAAATTCAGGTTCTTTGTTCTCTAGACATGCAATCTTGAGCAAATAGCACCACCCTCTAAGCCTCAGACTCCTCATTATGAGAGTGATCAGTTCAGTCACTCAGTTGTGTCCAATTATTTGGAGCCCATGGACTGTAGCATGCCAGGCTTCCCTGTCCATCACCAACACCCAGAGTCTACTCAAACTCATGTCCATGGCATTGGTGATATCATCCAACCATCTAATCCTCTGTCATTCCCTTCTCCTCCTGCCCCCATTCTCTCCCAGCATCAGGGTCTTTTCCAATGAGTCAGCTCTTCTCATGAGGTGGCCGAAGTACTGGAGTTTCAGCTTTAGCATCATTCCTTCCAAAGAATACGCAGGACTGATCTCCTTTAGAATGGACTGCTTGGATCTCCTTGCAGTCCATGGGACTCTCAAGAGTCTTCTCCAACACCACAGCTCAAAAGCATCAATTCTTCGGCACTCAGACTTCTTCACAGTCCAACTCTCACATCCATGCATGACCACTGGAAAAACCAGAGCCTTGACTAGACGGACTTTTGTTGGCAAAATAATGTCTCTGCTTTTCAATATGCTGTCTAGGTTGGTCATAACTTTCCTTCCAAGGAGTAAGCATCTTTTAATTTCATGGCTGCAGTCACCATCTGCAGTGATTTGGGAGCCCCAAAAAATAAAGTCAGCCACTGTTTCCATTGTTTCCCCATCTATTTGCCATGAAGTGATGAGACTGGATGCCATTATCTTAGTTTTCTGAATGTTGAGCTTTAAGCCAACTTTTTCATTCTCCTCTTTCACTTTCATCAAGAGGCTCTTTAGTTCTTCTTCACTATCTGCCATAAGGGTGGTGTCATCTGCATATCTGAGGTTATTGATATTTCTCCCAATATCAATCTTGAATCCAGCTTGTGCTTCCTCCAGCCCAGCATTTCTCATGATGTACTCTGCATATAAGTTAAATAAGTAGGGTGACAATATACAGCCTTGACATATTCCTTTTCCTATTTGGAACCAGTCTGTTGCTCCATGTCCAATTCCAACTATTGCTTCCTGACTTACATATAGGTTTCTCAAGAGGCAGGTCAGGTGGTCTGGGATTCCCTTATCTTTCAGAATTTTCCACAGTTTATTGTGATCCACACAGTCAAAGGCTTTGGCATAGTCAATAAAGCAGAAATCAATGTTTATTGGAACTCTCTTGCTTTTTCAATGATTCAGCAGATGTTGGCAGTTTGATCTCTGGTTCCTCTGCCTTTTCTAAAACCAGCTTGAACATCTGGAAGTTCACGGTTCATGTACTGCTGAAGCCTTGCTTGGAGAATTTTAAGCATCACTTTACTAGCGTGTGAGATGAGTGCAATTGTGCGGTAGTTTGAGCATTCTTTGGAATTGCCTTTCTTTGGGATTCAAATGAAAATTGACCTTTTCCAGTCCTGTGACCACTGCTGAGTTTTCCAAATTTGCTGGCATATTGAGTGCAGCACTTTCACAGCATCATCTTTCAGGATTTGAAAGAGCTCAACTGGAATTCCATCACCTCCACTAGCTTTTTTCATAGTGATGCTTCCTAAGGCCCACTTGACTTCACATTCCAAGATATCTGGCTCTAGGTGAGTGATCACACCATCGTGATTATCTGGGTTGTGAAGATCTTTTTTGAATAGTTCTTCTGTGTATTCTTGCCACCTCTTCTTAATATCTTCGGCTTCTGTCAGGTCCCTACCATTTCTGTCATTTATTAAGCCCATCTTTGCATAAAATGTTCCCTTGGTATCTCTAATTTTCCTGAAGAGATCTCTAGGCTTTCCCATTCTGTTGTTTTCCTCTATTTCTTTTCATTGATCACTGTTCCTTGCTATTCTTTGGAACTCAGCATTCAAATGGGTATATCTTTCCTTTTCTCCCTTGTTTTTCGCTTCCCTTCTTTTCACAGCTGTTTGTCACAGCTGCTTGTAAGGCCTCCTCAGACCATTTCTGTCCTTTTTTGTGCCTATCTTTGCATGAAATGTTTCCTTGGTATCCTTAATTTTCTTGAAGAGATCTCTAGTCTTTCCCATTCTATTGTTTTCCCTGGAGATCAGCAATAAATGATAGTTTTCTTTACATCTAATTCGTAGATTAAGTGTAGCACTGCATGTGAAATGGTCTCGTCCAAATTTACATATAGAAAGTACTTGGAATTGTAGCTGAGCCTACATTCAACTATTCAGATGATTCCAGAGCCCCTTATTTATCTTTTTCTCTCTCAAACCTAACAGTTCACATCCACATGTCTCCAGTGCACATGTGGAGTGATTACATAGAAGGGACACAGTGTCAGTAATTGTCCTGTGCATTACACATCAAGGGTCTGCAGAGCCCTGCACACATTACATATTCAGTCCACTTAATGGCAGGAGAAGCAATTTAATAAATGTTACTGACTGGTATAAAAATTATAACAAACACAGTGTGCCAGGCACTATTCTAAGAGTGGGTGGTAGTTTAGGCACTAAGTCAGGTCCAACTATTTTGACCCCATGGACTATAGACTACCAGGCCCTTCTGTCCATGGGATTCTCCAAGCAAGAATACTGTAGTGGATTGCCCTTTTCTTCTCCAGGCAGTCTAAGAGTAATACTTGTATTAATTTATTTAAGTCGCACAATAAGGGTAGGGAGTGGAGAAAAGTTTATTTTTGAGGGCCTGAAGAGCACTGGCGGTAAAGAGACTAATCCCTTGTGTCTTAGCTCCTAAATAATGACAAACCTGATTTTATGCAGCTGTTCTTTGCATCCCCTAAGCTCCAGTTTCTTTTAATCATACAGGAAATCACTCTAAATCCAGGATGTAGGATTCCATATGAATGGCCCAGGTGGCTGGCTGTTTAAGAGAGGTACATAACAGGTAGAACTTTAAGCTTTTGCCCCTAAAGAAGAGGAAAGGTCAGCCTAATTCATTCACAATATCATTAATCAAAACAACTTTTCCATAAATCATTGGAGATTATAAAATATACAGAGAAATTTCATTCCTTTCACTTTTTGCTTTTTCTTGATTTTTTGTGTGCTCCAATTCAAAAAAAAAGTTTTTTTTTTACATTGATGGTTGATATAGTCTTTTCTCTGATTCTGTCAGATGGTTAGAAGTATTAAAAAGGTAACATTTTAGGATGCCACAGAAAGAAACAGAATTAAGACAGGCTCATGTTGAGAGTATTTAAAGGTATTTGGTGACATTTCACCCTTCAAATAGCAGTGCTTCTTATTGTTCTTTTTCTTTCTTAGCAAACTGGCAGCTGCTATATAAATGCTTGTTGGGATCCTTGTGTTTTTTTTTTTTTTTTTGCTTTAAAGTATAACAATGAAATTTTAAGACAAAACGAGACAAGTATTTTAAACAGACATAAGACATTCAAAAGCATTCACCAGAATGTACAATTATTTTAAAAATCAAATTTTGAAAGGGTTGTAAATAATAAATTTTCCAATATGATAAGGAGATGGTTCTTCTTTCTCTAATACTTCTTATTTCTTCATATCAAATTCTGTTTTTATAGTACACTACTGCTAACTTCGGAGAAGGCAATGGCACCCTACTCCAGTACTCTTGCCTGGAAAATCCCTTGGACGGAGGAGCCTGGTAGGCTGCAGTCCATGAGGTTGCTAAGAGTCAGACATGACTGAGCAACTTCACTTTCACTCTTCACTTTCATGCATTGGAGAAAGAAATGGCAACCCACTCCAGTGTTCTTGCCTTGAGAATCCCAGGGATGGGGCAACCTGATGGACTGCCATCTATGGGGTCGCACAGAGTTGGACATGACTGAAGTGACATAGTAGCAGCAACTGCTAACTAAGGTCTTCCCTGGTAGCTCAGCTGGTAAAGAATCCGCTTGCAATCCAGGAGACCCCAGTTTGATTCTTGAGTGAGGAAGATTCACTAGAGAAGGGCTAGGCTACCACTCCAGTATTCTTGGGCTTCCCTGGTGGCTCAGCTGGTAAAGAATCCACCTGCAATGTGGGAGACCTGGGTTTAATCCCCGAATTGGGAAGATCCCTTAGAGAAGGAAACAGCTACCCACACCAGTGTTCTGACCTGGAGAATTCCATGGACTAACTACAGTAATCATCCTATAAGCTATATTCCCAGCTTATGTAAGTGATTTTTTTAATAAAGTATGAATCTCATTTTTAGTTAGTGTTTTCCTTTTCTCATCATCTCTTATTACAAGTCCCAAAACTATGTTCCTACATTGCCAATGCTTTCATAAATTGGATTTTCATTCATTATATAATTATTTTTAAAAGGAAAATGGTGATCTTGCACCTCTAAGTTGAGGGGTAGTGATGTTCTGATAATTGCTTTCTCTTGTTCTCCTGAGGGATGTGTTGGGAGGAAGCCCTAGTTTATATCACTTGCCAATTTATATGAGATAAATACTCCCATCATAGCTTATTTCAAACTGCCAAGATGAAGTCACAGAATAGGGAAGAGATATGTAGTAACATTCGTTTTGTAGCATTTCCAACAAAGAGATACAAAGCCAAATTCTGGAACTAAGTTGTGGGCACAACTTAGCAGTATATTAAGTTGCAAGGACAGCCGTAGGTTTCCACCAGACAAGCAAGGATCTCTTTGTGACACCAGACCACAGTCTTAAATGAGCCCATGGGTAACCATGGAAGTAGGGGCATGAGTCTCAAGAGATGTGGAGGAGAGGCGTGGAAAGACAGGTGAAGTCACAATGGGTACAGCAGGTATCAAGTATCAATTAACAGGCCCTTAAGAGCAATCCAGCTGTGGTTCAGGGCCAAAGTTCTTGTCTCCAAAAACAATAGTAGCTACAATAAACAGTGACAAGTATTAAGGAATAGAGACATCAAATCACCTAGACAAGGGCGATAGTATGAGGAGTGAGTCTAAGTTAATAGAAGAATGGAGTAGATTTCAGGGAAAAACAAAATCTAGCTATCCATCCAAGGTCAGAGGCACAACACCAGTAAAGGACAAATATATTGAGCTATACAACACTAGAATAAGTCGAGTCCTGGTGTCATGGTGGCCCTACAACATTTAAGAGAGATTTATACAAGCCAAGTGAAGCTAGAGGGGGGATATAGAGTATGGGAATCACACGAGGTATAACAGTATTCAACTTATTTGCACTAGCTCCTCTCCATTATTATTTAGCTCATCGCTTCCTCTGAACTGTCACTGTTCATAGGCATATAATTGTTTACTCCCAAGATAGAGATAAAAAAGGGTGTTTTAACATACAGTTTTTATATCTATTGCTTATGCTCACTAGTTAGTAGTTTCCATGCAAAATTAAAATGTAGCAAAATAGGCCCCATTAAATCCTAAATACAAGGAGAGAGGTTGAGTGCTCTAATGTTAAATGTGCTAATTGGAGTAGTCAAAAATGATCATTTATCTGGTAGCTCATATAGTAAATCAGTTCAACAAAAGCCGTTACAAAGTATCTACGTTAATAACACCTTGAAGAGGAGCAGGAGGAAGCAGGACAACTTTGTTTTCTAAATTTAGCCATTTTTTAGACAATTTCTGGTTTGGAATCTTTTATATTCAATGAAAAACATAAAAATACCCTGATATACTTTTTGTACTGAAAAAAATCATTTCAGTTTCCTTCTCATATATTTATTGTACTTACAACAATACAAATTAAGTTAATTTATGTTAAAGCAATAGATGATTTTCAAAAGCTTGAATATATTTCTATTTAAAACAAAGAAGCAAAAATACTTTTAAGGGCTCAAGAGTTTCTTACTGCTGCCGTAAGAAGAAAAAAAAAATAAGTGTTTGCTTTTTCTAGCACATTTTTTCCCTAGTACTCTGATATTTGAGACTGCTTCTTTTAAAAAAAAAAATCAGTCATTCCATTTGGTTTCTATAGTAACAAAACCTAATTTCTGGAGTTTCTTCATGAGCTATGATCATGCTGAAACCAAAGAGCACTCATGGGTCCTGCAAAATTCATAAAGACCTGAACAAATAGGACTGCCATCTTCTGGCATTTGTCTGAAATGCCAGTTTTACCAATTCTGCATCCTAACCATCAGATTTGCCCCTTCGTATCTCCTCCTGCTATTGCCAACCCAGCACAATGATGTGACACACACTCAGATGGTTTTTGGGTGACCTCATCAAGTTGCAGATAAACCTCTATCCCACAGGGAACATGAAGAAGAGAGGATGTCTTAAGGCAAATATTTGTTCCAGAAAGTTGGATGATAAATGCACTGTTACTGAAAGGGTAAGAATTATCCCCCTTCTTTCAAGAGGTTATTTAATTGTCTCAGATTCAAAACAATTCAAAGAATAAAGCATGCAGTTGAAAAGGAAATTCTACCAGTGATTGCTATGACAAGCTTTTCTCTGCTAGGAGAGAAAGGAAGGAGGACTAATGGAAGAAGGCATATAGGATGTGGGGACTTCCTCCCACCCTTTTCAGCTGACAGTGGTGAGTTATGAGGTGTTACAGAGTAAAACAGAGTTACCGTAAGAGCTGTCCAAATAACTTATGGCATTGAATCACAACACCATCTTCAGGAGATAATTCATGTCACCAGTGAATGTTCAGTAATATGGATTTTCTCCAAAACACCATATTTAACAGGCAACACCAATGAGAGGTGAATTTAATGGCAAAGTGAATTATTTAATAGAATTGAACTATACTCCAACATGGAACAAGAGCTGATTAAAATGTATGCATAGTTGATAAAGTCATTTCAACTAAATGCTGTTTGTGAGTAAGAAATAATAATCAGTCCCAAATGTTAAGATGCCAGCCAAATCAAAGATTAAAGGAGGAAAGAGTAATTTAATAGGGATTTGTGTATATTTCAGCACTGCCTTTTTATTATTACTGACATCATAGTAAATTAAGCTTTAAGTGCAAAGGCAGATATTTATTCTACCAGAATAGTTTATTGTTGCAATATCAGTTCTTTTTAAGATTAGGCACAATAAATAATTACTTGGAACAATTATTTATTTATTCTAATATTAGTAAGATACTGCTGCTGCTGCTGCTAAGTCGCTTCAATCGTGTCCGACTCTGTGCGACCCCATAGACGGCAGCCCACCAGGCTCCCCCGTCCCTGGGATTCTCTAGGCAAGAACACTGGAGTGGGTTGCCATTTCCTTCTCCAGTGCATGAAAGTGAAAAGTCAAAGTGAAGTCGCTCAGTCATGTCTGACTCTTAGCGACCCCATGGACTGCAGCCTACCAGGCTCCTCCGTCCATGGGATTTTCCAGGCAAAAGTACTGGGGTGGGGTGCCATTGCCTTCCCCGAGTAAGATACTACCATTCCTAAAAGAAAATATTCCTCCATGATTAAGTCCAGTGCTGTTGTGGAGTTTTAGACTCACAAAGTGAAAAATGGCTCCATGAAGCCTTTCATTTACAAACTGAAAGATTATGTGGAGGTTGTCCCAAATGGGAGCCAGAGTCTGTTCATCAATAATTGATTAATTGAGATAACTATGAAACATTATAATATGCAAGGATAGTAGTAAAATACTTTTACTCCATTTGAGCAATATTACTACCAATTGCCTCAAGTAAAACTGGCTCAGAAAGACCAAGATGGGACTTCAAAGCACTTACCCTCGTATCATACCCTTGTGAAAAGAGTTGGAATATTATCATTAGACATTGATTTTTGGCTCTATAGTCAGTGTGACATTATGTTCCAGCACCAAGCCCCAACTTTGATCTGTTTCTAACTACAACTGGTCAGTTTACCCTGCACAACAGCAGACATTTCTCTGCAATTGCTAATGTTAGTGAATTTGTCTGTGCTGTGTAGACCTTAGGTTTCTTTTTCTGAAATTTGCACCTTGGTCAGAGTGTCCTTGCTCTCTTTCCAGATCAAGTAATTTTCCACTTCACAGATTCCCTCCATATAAAAGCTAATAGTACCAGTAAAAATATCTTGCTCAGACAATTATTAGGGAGCAGAATAAATACCTAGTACAACTCTATGTACCCTGTTGAATACCCTGTGAGCTGGACTTACCTTTAAATTGTCTTTTACACTCACTGTCTTCTTTCTAGTCCCATTTCCAATACTCTTGTTTGGGTCTTCACTTTTTCATCTGCACTATTCCAGGCAATAATCTCCAACTGGTTTCTAACAATTTCTCCCCTCCACAGACCACCCTCCAGGCTGCTATCATGTTAGTTACCTGAAGAAAAAACTCTGTTAGAATGTCCATTTGCTCAGAGTCAATGCTTGCTCTTAGCTTGCAACACAGAATCCACTCTTGGCATGCCTTTCAAACCATGCACAGTCTGATATCAATTTTCCTTCCTAATTCTTATGTCAACAATTTCATCTGGGAGGTTTATACTTCAGCCAAAATAGACCAATTATCATTTTAAAGAATTGCCACCCCTGATACTGTGTCATCCCAAATCTCCACTTATTAAATCTTAACTATCTCTCAAGGCCCTGCTTAAGTGTGACCAGTTCTTCAACCCTTTTCTGATAACGAGCATAAGAAACTCTCATTATTTGTATTTTTCCTATAATATCTAATATTCCTCAAGATATTATAATAATCTGTGATATTTTTAGGACTACACTAAATATGAACCCTTTAAATCAGCTACAAAATTAATTTGCACTCACTCTTTTATTCATAACATCAATAAACATTTGTTGAGGACCTACTAAATCCTAGTCTGCATGACAGGCACTGGTGATAGATTTATGCACATACTAAAAAGATTTCTGCCACCTGGAACTCACATTCCAGTGGGAAAACAGACTGTACATGAGGTAATAGGTAAATAAATATGTAGCCTAGCTATTGGGACAAATTCTATAAAGGAAATAAAGATGATGATATAAATGTGAGAGATAATTTTACCTAATGTAGTAGAGAAGACTACACTGAAAAAAAAACACTAAGCTGACACTTGAAGAATGAGAAGAAACTGACTGACAAAGCATTCAGAGTGATCATTCCAGCTGAAGAAACTACAAGAGCCAAGTCCTGGATATTAGTGGTTTGGTACGTTATTTAAAGTCCAGGTAGAGGGTATAAAAGAGTGTAGGAGCAACTTGGACCATTCGTTAGATCATGCCAAACTGTGAAGGTCATGAATAGAGTCTGGATTTTTTTTTAGGAGCAATGTTAAGAGAGTGAAGTTTACTTATAATTGTATCCTTTCATTTTTTCAACAAATATTTAAGTACCCACTTTATATCATAAATAAGGATAGTTATTAAAGACTTACAGTTTAATAATAAATTCCTTCCTTCAAGAAAGATACTGGGCTTCCCAGGTGGCTCTAGTGGGTAAGAATCTGTCTGCCAATGCAGGAGACATAAGAGACTCAAGTTCAGTTCCTGGGTTGGGAAGATTCCTCTGGAGGAGGGCATGGCAAGCCACTCCAGCGTTCTTGCCTGGAGAATCCCATGGGCAGAGAAGCCTGGGGGACTATATTCCAAAGGGTTGCAAAGAGTCAGACACAACTGAAGTGACTTAGCATGCATGCAAGAAAGATACAGACTCTCATAAAACTCATTCAATCTTTGTACAGTTTAGGAATAGCTGGTTACTAAAAGAATACAAAAGAAGCAACAGTTTCAACAGAGGCCATGTTAAAATTGTTCATCTCATTTCCAAGCAGCTCAGAAAAAAAAAAAAAACTTTACTTATACTATACCTTCAACCTGCTTTAATGATCAGGAAACAGTCATGAACTAAGATTTCTTTTTCACTACTATGGCCAGCTTTTGGCTGGTATAGTCCTAGAGAAAACTCTGGAGAAAACCATGAATGATTAAAATCAGAGGAAGTCAAAGGAAACTTGATGGCATTGTGTTATCAGTTTGATAGCTAAAGGGAAGCACCAAGGCTTCCTCATTCATCAGAGAACGAAGACAGGCTTTGTGTCACAGTGGAGTCAGTTAACACACGTACAACATGGGCATGACATGATACATCATAAAAGTTCAAGTGCATCACCATCCTAGCCATGTCGTGACAATTACTTGTCTCTCAGTTCCTCACTATTGCTGTCTTTTATATTAATGCTCAAAATGAAAATATGAGGAAGAGAGATTGCCCGGCAGGGCCAAATGAGTTCACAGGTTGCAACTTAAAACGTAAACTTGAAAGAATTTTTGTTTGTTATTGTTGTTTGTTTGGGGGTTTTGCTTGTTTAAATTTTTATTGAAGTATAGTTGCTTTACAATGTTGTATTATTTTCTGCTGTACAGCAAAGTGAATCAGCTATATTTATACATTTGTCCCCTCTTTTTTGGCTTTCCTTCCCATTTAGGTCAGCATAGAGCACTAAGTAGAGATCCCTATGCTATACAATTTTGTTTTATTTCTATTAATGATAAAAAAAAACACTTATATCCTATATGTAAAATAGACAGACAATGGGAATTTGCTGTATGGCTCAGGAAACTCAAACAGGGGCTTTGTATCAACCTAGAGGGGTGGGATGGAGCTGGAGATGGGAGCGAGGTTCAAAAGGGAGGGGATATATGTATACCCATAGCTGATTCATGTTGAGGTTTGACAGAAAACAACAAAATTCTGTAAAGCAATTATCCTTCAGTAAAAAAATAAATTAAAAAAAAAACCCACTTATGTTAATGCCTTCCAGCCAAAGACCACCAAGAATAACACTGTAGCTGAACAAATTGATTTTTGCTTGTTGCTCTGAGGATGAAGACACATACAGGGACCCATGAGCTAACTCAGTAAGAGGGTGTTAGAGAAGACTTATGATAGGATTCGAACTTGTGTTAGATGATTGTGGCAGGATTTAAGGAAACAGGACTTGACTTTGAATTGGACTCTATCAGGGATTGAGGGTAACTCTATAATGGGCATTGTAATAAGCTAAACTCAGGCTGATATCCTAATAGTCACTGCCACATGAGACACCCAAGAAGGGCTTATCAGAGTCCTTCTCAGAGTCTTAATATGTGATTTGTTGGAAGAAATGTCTCCCGTTCTTCTCATGTTTTTAGCCTGGGGTTGCCTGACCTAACGTGTGCTAAGACTTAGAGCAAAGAGAGTAACATGTTCCTTTGTGGACAGAAACAAATGGAGACAAGAGGTTCATAGTGAAGTCACTCAGTCGTGTACGACTCTTTGCGACCCCATGGACTATAGCCTACCAGGCTCTTCCATCCATGGGATTTTCCAGGCAAGAGTACTGGAGTGGGTTGCTATTGCCTTCTCCAGGGGATCTTCCCGACACAGGGATCGAACCCTGGTCTCCTGCCTTGTAGGCAGATGCTTTTACCATCTGAGCCACCAGGGAAGACCAAGAGAGGTTCATAAAAAGCTCAAAAATATCCCTAGGCTAGGACACAATGTTGCATAAAGTCTTAATCCACTCTTAGGTTTTCCAATCATATGAGCCAATAAATTTTTTCTTAATCTAATTTTAATTCAATTTCTGTCATTTGTAGTCAAAAGCATCTGGACTAATAAATAAATATCACTCACATATGTAAAATTCTCCATTCAAGAATGGAAAATCCTAAAAAAAAAAAAAAAATGGAAAATCCTTCTCTTAAAATTGGTATATAATCCATCAACAATTCCTTGTTTGTATACTCCCATTTATAGCGTATCTTTGATCACTTCTCCCCAATATACATTGCCACTGTGCTGATATAAAAACATCAATGACAACACAGATCATTGCCATGTGTATTATTGCAGCAAATTCCTGGCTCATCTCAGTTTCTTTCTCTTCATAAAGCAGCCAAAATAATTTTTAATAGGTAAAAATAAGTATACACTTTCTTGGTTAAAACCCTTTAAAACTTCCAATTCCCCTCAAATAGATTCCAAAGTCTAGAGTTAGGACCATTGCCTAACTCCCAAATCTCATCTTATTTTCCCTCCCCCTCACCCACTCTGCTTCAGCCACACTGGCCTCTTTCATGTCCATCAAATATATCCTGCTTTTTTTTTTTTTTTTCCTGCCATTGAGATTTTATATGCACTATTTCCTTTGCCTGGAACACTCCTCTAATCACCACTGCCCACCAAACCCACTCTTAACCTCCTAGGTATCAGTCCAATCTCTTTCAAGTATGTGCAATAAAACAATATTGATAGCAAAATAATTTTGAAAGTAAGTTTCCTAAGAGGTGTCTTTCCATCCTTCCTCTCAGCTTAAACATCAGAGGTCTTTTCTCATCCCTACCCACAGATTGTTATTCTCTATCTCAGCCCTCTATTTCTCTAACATCACCAGCATCAATCACGTTACAATCATATATTGATTTTTTTATTTTCTTGGTTTTTATATCTTTCTCACACTTATCTCTAAGACTCAAGGATACCCAGAAGGGCCACCTTAGCTATCTGACCATCAGCATAAACATTGTTCTTGCCCATGTTTCTTGCCTAACTTTCAGGTTTCCATTTATTTGGGGAATTCTTAATATTCTTCCCCAATATTTTCCCTCTGTTTTAGTTAGCTAATGTCCATTCATGACAATTAAGATTTCTCTGTCCACATCTGCTTTGTTTACACTGCATGTGCATGCGTGCTCAGTTGTGTCCAACTCTTTGCAGCCGCATGAACTGTAGCCCGCCAGCCTCCTTTGTCCATAGAATTTTCCTGGCAGGAACAATGGAGTTCCTACTGCCATTTCCTACTCCAGGAGATCTTTCTGATGCAGGGATTGAACCTGCATCTCCCAGTAGTAGGCAGATTCCTTACCAGTGAGCTACTTGGGAAGCCACTTACACTGTATAAACCAGGATCTAACAAGGGACCCATTATATACATAGTGCTTCTACATAGATTTTTGTTTAAATAAAATTTTATGCTGTTTATGAAGGAAAAACAGGTCTAAGAATTGTTGCTATAATCCCCACACAAAAAAATTGTGAAAAATAATCAAGTCAATACAGTTGAGAGCTAACTCTTTGAACAAGTATAGGCAAGGGGCCCATTTTAAGAGCTTTTTCTCAGGCAGGCAGCAAGTGATTTTGAAACCCAGGAGACCAATGTTTCTCCACCTGACTGGGAATCCAATCATTTGGAGATTCTGAGATTAAAATCAACATCATCAAATATAAGTAGACCACTGTGCAGAGTAATAATTGGTTTATGAAAGTTTCATTTAAATTGTACAGTCTATGCATGCCTTCTTTACTATTTTGGTCTGCTGAGTAGTTATCATAATAAAATACAAAAATATGGTCTTGGGAAACAATCCTGAGGTGGCCCCCAAAATTGTTTCTTCTCCATAACAAAAGAAAAGTAAGGGTAAACTATTGACAAAACTATTCTGACAATGAAGTTGCATACCGCTCTACTTTTACCGAGAAGGCTGTTTTCATGGAGATTTTCAAGATGAGATACAACAGTTCTCTTACTAGTGGTTTTGATGTCAGCTTACAGCAGAAAAATCTTTAAAATTTTCTTAAGACTTTAAGAAAAAAAAATCTTAATCTTACACAGATTAAGATTCCTTGATATACAGTTGTTCAGAAGTTAATGCAATAAATTTGTAAGAAACCACCATACTTGAAACTGCTTATCATATCTACAGTTTAAATGCCATTTTGCCATGCAAAAGTTAGAGATAGGAACAGGATCAGAACCTACATTGGACCAGCACAATACAGTACCTGGTTATCCTAATATGTTAGATTTCACATTTTCCCTAAGGTTATTTTCCCCTTACTAGTATTTTACCAATGTAAAATACATCTTGGGCAACTTTATTTTCATTTTTGTTACTAACCTGAGGTTGGGGAAAAAAAGGCCAGCCATGTTTATCTACACCACGGAGAAGGCAATGGCACCCCACTCCAGTACTCTTGCCTGGAAAATCCCACAGACGAAGGAGCCTGGTAGGCTACAGTCCATGGGGTCGCTAAGAGTCGGACATGACTGAGCGATTTCACTTTCTCTTTTCACTTCCATGCATTGGAGAAGGAAATGGCAACCCACTCCAGTGTTCTGGCCTGGAGAATCCCAGGGACGGGGAACCCTGGTGGGCTGCCGTCTATGGGGTTGCACAGAGTCGGACACGACTGAAGTGACTTAGCATACCATAGCATTCAATGAAAGTATAGTAAGTCAATGAAACAGTCTCTTTCAATCAAGAAAACCTCTGACACCCAGCTGGAGCCGGGGGGGGGGGGGGGGGGGGGGGGGGTTGCGGGGGAGGCTATAATTTTAGCCTTTCTCAGTGCTGTTATGGGAGAAGGCAATGGCACCCCACTGCAGTACTCTTGCCTGCTGGAAAATCGCATGGATGGAGGACCCTGGTAGGCTGCAGTCCATGAGGTCGCTAAGAGTCGGACACGACTCAGCTACTTCCCATTCACTTTTCACTTTCATGAATTGGAGAAGGAAATGACAACCCACTCCAGTGTTCTTGCCTGGAGAATCCTAGGGACGGGGGAGCCTGGTGGGCTGCCGTCTATGGGGTCACACAGAGTCGGACATGACTGAAGCAACTCAGCAGCAGCAGTGCTGTTACTCCATTATACCTCAGCCTTTTTAGGCAACTTGCATCCCAATGGATAAGTGAATCAAATTTGGAGTAGCAAGGAGGTGGTAAATCATACAAAGTACAGAATTTACAGCACTCAGGAGTTCAGAATTTTCAATAAAAGAACTGTTGGATTGGTCAAAAATTCATTCAAGTTTTTCCTTACCATCTTATGGGAAATGAATGAACTTTTTGGCCAACCCAGTAGCTTAGAAATGCAGACACAATAGCAGTGACCCACAGCTGACCCAAAGTCTCTGGCCATTTTATTCTAATCAGTCAATTAAATCTAACGATAATCACTTAAATTGGAGAATATTTGACAGATATTTCGTGAAGTTTACACATCTTAGAAGACTAATTTATCTGCACTCAGATGAAGTGTTAGATGCTCAGTGGTGTCTGACTCCTTTGCAACCCTATGGACTTTAGCCTGCCAAGCTCTTCTGTCCACAGAATTCTCCAGGCAAGAATACTGGAGTGGGTTTCCATTCCCTTCTCCAGGGGATCTTCCCAGCCCAGGGGTCAAACCAGGTCTCCTGCATTGGCAGGCAGATTCTTTACCATAGGTGCCACTAGGGAAACCCAATTTATCTGCTCTGCTCATAATATTAAACATAGTATCTAAGATAATATTATGCAGTGACTCTTTCAATTTTCTCACTTAGTGGAACTTTCAAATAGAACAGAACGCAGTCAGGTTTTAGTTATAAGTCCCTAAAAAGAGAAAGAAGTTTTCATGCAGTAGCAATGGGAGTCAGTGGATTTCCTCTCAGCTATAGTGGATATAGTCCCACAACACAAAGTGGCTGCTTTAATGGCAAGAATCCTCAGGGTATCCAAAAGTTGTTTCCTGAAGACAAACTATGATGAGCTTTCTTCTCACTTCAAACTATCAGACGTTTAAGAAGAAGGCAAGTCTAAAGGTATGAGCATCTCACGTGGCTTGCAGAAAAATAGATTCAATTATGCTTTATGCCCTTTGCATTTTCCCTGAAAGATATCATCCAAATGACATTTTGTCAGGCACTCCAAGCTTTTCCTGGCATGAGGAAAGCCATGTTTATGGCTGCATAATAGTGCAGAAGATAGAGTCAAAGTATAACATTATGATCATCCCAAATGTTTTCCAATTCCTGTTTAAAAGAAGGGTTTCCATTTAGTTCCATAAGAAAGAGAACTACAGGATAATCCCTGTAAGACCTTCCCTGCCCAGCACCGTTTAATCCTTAATTTTTTACTTAGTGAGCACCAACAACATTAAACTGTATTCCAGGAACTGTTTCAAACCCTGAAGACATGGTACACATCAACACAGACAAGTGCCTGCTCTTATGGGACTTTTATTTAAGATAAAGGAAAAAGACCGTAAAAGTGAGTAAGGAAAGAAACAAAATAGATGCCATAGGAAAATAAATCAGGACAAGGCAGTGGAATGGAAGGATCTAATAGAGGCCTCTATAGATTGTTTGATGACTGACAACCTCTCTGACAAGTCAGCCATGTGAAAAGAGACTCCTAGTCACAACCCACAAGTTCAAAGGCATTGAAGTGGGAAGTTGTCTGTGTGCTAGAGGAACAAAACAGAGGGCCAGTGAGACTGACATTCAGTGAGCTAAGTGAGAAGTGATTGTGAAATGGTATTCAGGAGCCAGATTACATGATCTAAGCAAGTAGTTTTTATTTTATTCTAAGGGTATTGGGAAACAAACATGTGGCATGATGTAATTTAAGTTAATCATGATTTCTGTTTTTAGTGTGGAGAATGGATTTAATTTGAACTAGAGTGAAAACAGTGAGATTAGTTAAGCATTTACTGCATTAATCTAGGCAAGAGGCCGAGGGGTGGTTAGCTTAGAACATGTGAAAACAGTTAAAATGGAGAGACAGTGAAAGACTTAAGATATATTTTGGAAGTATAGTCAATAGGGTTTGCTGATAGAGGGAAGGTGGAGAAACAGAGAAAGAATTAAGTATGGCAAGGGTAGAAGGTATGACATTTGCCAAAATGTGGAAGTAAGTGGGAATCAAGTTTGGGAATGAGGAGTTAGCCGCAGACACATAAATTTTCAGTTGACTTTGAATGATCCACGCAGACACTGTGATTTGCAGGTCTTAACCAGAGTCGTTGCCCTCTTCAAGGCCCATCCAGCACTTATGTCACTTGCTCTGGAGCATATCAGTCTCCAGGGTAAAACTTAAAAATGAGTCTTACCAAAGTCCCTTCCCTTTTCTTCTCTTTTATTTTCTCAGCCTTTGTGGAAATTTTCCTTTTCTTACTCCCAAAGAGATAAACTCTTCAGACCAGGACTCTATAAGCTTTGGGACTTCAAATGATTCCATATTTGATCTTTAACATATCCATTCTACCAAAAGAATTTATTCCTGTCTCTGCTCTCTTACTAATGATTGATGGTGTGTCCCTTACCACACCAATTGCTGAAAGCCCCTTCCAAATCAAGCCCTTACCCACTGCGTCTCTAGTTTAGTGGGCTGATTCAACTGAAGTCTTAGGTTCCTCTTCAGAGTCTTCACTACAGAGTAATAAGCAGTATTCCTTTGATTTGTTTCACAAGTTGTGGAGCATCCTATGAAATAATTTGACTGCAACATTCAAGGGCAATTTTTAAAGTTTTTTGGAACCTTCATAAAAGAAGTGTATTAAAGGTAGCTAAATAATCCATATTAACACAAGAGAGTGCTCTCTGAAATACATAAAAGCGATCATAAAACATTTTGACTCTTCCTCTGATACCTAGGAAAATAAATTCCCATTGTTGTACTTCTGATTTTTGTCAACTCTATGAATATTTTTAGCTAAAAAAGTCAATACTGCCTTTCCCTAAGAAAGTATATATAAGAAGGCAAATCTTTTGCTGTACTTGCTCTGTTACCGTCACTCACATCCTACACATAATAAACAGAGCCACAGAGGCATTCACTGAATATTTGCAGTGGTTATTATTATTGCTAAGAGCTCAGGAAAAAATTCTCATTTGTTAGGTAAAGAAACTATTAAAGCATAATTTTTCTTTCATCATGATTAAAAAGTAGGCAGAAACATCAAGAAAAATATTGATTTCATATACAGTGAGGTAACCAACTCAAGAGAAGCATAGCAAACTTATACTAATGAAATGATTTATTAGTTAACCTAGCCACTAAGATCTTATGAGAGTTTAAGCTGTAACAACACTAAAATATTGCAATAAGATGAAAGATTGACATGATCATATACATAATTCACCTGAACACCAAATAATAAGAAACAGTAAGTGATTGTATGGATGTTTTATTTTCCATCCAGATGTTTGGCACTCTGTTGAAATACCATTGGTTTGTATGTTTCTAATGAGAAGAATGCTATCCAACCATAAAGTACATGTACAGAAAGGAATAAAAAATACCCTTTAAAGATTCAGATCACATCAGATCATCAAGTGCAATAATTTTTGGTTCAAGATTCCAGGCCCATCTTTCACTTTGCAATGCATTACCTTATGAAAATTTGAGGTAAGACACTCATTTGTCACCACTTTTTCAGTCTTTCTGTTAGGAGAGTTTGAGACATTGATGTGCATTAAATCTTATAATACAGTTCTGAAGAATATGTGCCAAGAAATACTTTCTCCAACAATAGTTTTAACCATTACAGAAGACAGTTAATGCAATAGAAAGCCATGAGGGTAATTCAAATGCTTACCAAATATCATGATGCATCAACCAATTAATCTGTTAAAGCAAAAGAGACTTCTCAATCTTGAACTTTGAAGCAAAAACTCTCAGCAAGCATTCTGAGAGGACAAGACTTATCTCCTTTATTAGCATATACAGTTGAAATTAAACCCAAGTGTTTTTTAAGTAAAAGTATTTGTGTCTGAAATATCAACTTCACCTTTCATCTCTCTGTAACCCTTATAGATTACAAGTTTCTGACACATGATCTCCTCTGCTTTGTAAGCAACTATAAATTTTTATCTTTTTTGTATGCTTTCTCTTAGATAACATCCCCCACAATTGAGCTTTATGAACTAATGCTATTACAATAAAAAAATGGGGGGGGGAGTGGGAAGGAGACTCAGGAGGGAGAGGTATATATATATATATATATAAACACACTTATGGCTGATTCATGTTGTTGTACAGCAGAAATCAACCCAATATTGTAAAGCAATTATCCTCCAATTAAAAAAATTTTAATAAATGTATTCATGCACGAACTTATTTATTAAGTCAAAGAACAAAATGTAATCACACATACTTAAAGAGATACAATAATTGCAATTAATGACCTCTGATTAGTCTCTCAGTGAAAATTCAATCACTAAAAAGAACAAGGATCAAAATAAATCCAAGATTATTTATTCAATTGTGTCACAGATTCTGAGATAGGAAAAAAACATAAGTTAAAGCTGATTCTAATTCAATCTGAATTAAATTTATTATTCCTTTAAAATAAGAGTGAACAGTCATACTAATATGTCAAATGGAACTATTAATTCCCCAATTCTGCACATTCCCCAAATCTATATGCTGCCAAATAATAAACTGAAATTTAAAGAGGACTACCTATTAGCATGACATCTAATTCTTTAAGGTTTCAAATAGTAGAAAGAATATCAACTAATAATAACAGTAAACATTTTAAAATTAAATGTGTTTAAAATTCTAACAAAAATATAGGTTTTTTACTTATACTATTATTTTCTCTAATGAATACTTGAAGTTGGCATTCATCTACCCCCATCAGTATGAAAAACATAATACAGAAAAAAGCTCTCCTCTTTGAGCCAAAAGCTCAAAATTAGGAAAACAGTCCTATAAACACCTTAGAAATCTAAAGAGCAGATTCTGATGTAAACAATCACACTAACACCCTAAGAAATTCTGGGTTAGGATGGTATGTCATTAAATTGAAAGATATACAATTCTGTAAACGTCAAAACATTCATTGTTTTCTAACAAAAGAAAAATATTCTTTATATTCAAAGCTGAGAAAGAGAGAGGTGAAACTTGAGGGCAGTGAAATGGGCTTCTCTACTGTGACTTTATTGTCAATTTGATATTTTGAAATTATGTAAAGAAGAAATAAAATACTCTTCAAAAATATTTAGTTCTAACTGAAAATTATGCAATTACCTTAATGAAAAACTATATATACAGTGATATTTCAATTTTGAATGATTTAAGGAACTATTAATAAAGAAAAGGATGTAGTTATTTGATAACTTCAAGAGAAAAGTCTCTACTTGACAACCAAAATGGTATTTTAAGATTGCAAAACTCAATTCCAGAACTTAGTGATTTTTTGTCTTGAGATGTGTAACTTTCCATTTATTAAGTAATATTTTATTAATTAAAAAGAAGTCAATATGTACTCCAAATCTGAGGTCAACATATAATGAACAACTAAAAGTGTTAAGGGCTACCCAGTTGTAAAAGCGGTAATGAATCTGCCTGCCAATGCAGGAGACGCAGGAAATATGGGTTCGATCCCTGGGTCGGGAAGATCCGCTGGATAAAGAAATGGCATCCCGCTCCCATATTCTTACCTGGAAAATTCCATGGACAGCCTGACGGGCTCAGTCCATGAGGCTGCAAGGAGCTAGACAAAACTGAGTACACACACACACAGACAAAAAGCATTAAAAGTGTTCAAACATTTATCTATATTTTCTATGTCTTGATTTCATTCACTAATAATAAATTCTCCTAAAGAAAATGTATTCTCCTGTCCTGTGCAGCGAAGTATGCCAAGTCGTTTTCTTTAAACAATGATATGTTTCATTAATATGCTTCTTGGCAAACTGCCTGGAGAGGAGAAACAAGTTCTAATTTTTAAATACTCTAGACAGCTTATTATAGTTTATGCTGAAATATAAAACAAATGCCGGCAGGTCAAGTACTCCTGAAATTCAGCTGCACTTTTATATGGTCCTTATTGATTCCAAGAGATTTACTTGATTGACCATGTAAGCAGAAACAATGCAGTTCTTGGTAACTTGCTATTTGGATAAATTTTTCTTTTTTAAAATAAGTTAGAAATCTACACTAAATTCAATTCCCCATCAAATTTTATTAACTGTCTGCAAGATACCAAATAATTGGTTCACCAAACTCTTTCTACTATGCCAGAGAGAAGATTGAAAACCATAAACTCAGGTGAATGAGTAAAACTAATGGAAACAACAAAGTCATATTAAAATTACTTGTGGG
Source organism: Tragelaphus eurycerus (assembly GCA_935064755.1). Lineage (NCBI taxonomy): Eukaryota > Metazoa > Chordata > Mammalia > Artiodactyla > Bovidae > Tragelaphus > Tragelaphus eurycerus. The sequence goes on from CAKXYN010000039.1 coordinate 963,947, forward strand.
TTTTTTCCCTCCTACTTTGGGACTCTTATAAAACCATGTTTATTTTTCTTTTACATATGCACATAAATAAACATGTAAAATGGTTTTTAAAAACTGGATCAAACTGATGAGGACTCACATTTCTTGATTTGAAGAATGCAGCGGAATACCAACACTTAAATGGATACATTTCTAAAATTCAGAAGAAAATTAGAAATTTTAAGCATAGACTTGTGTGTCTACCAATTAAAGTTTTGCAGCATATACAAACAACAATTTAACATTTCAGTGCTTGATTCTCAGATTTGATTATCTACAATGCCAAAATACCTCAAATGATTGAAGGTTTTCCATTTCAAATTATTCTGTTAAGTACCACTAAATATTTTGTAAAATGCTTTTTAGGTTCCTAAGTGGGTTACATTTATATTATTCTTCTACTATGCAGAATAATAGATAATTATTATCTGTTTCTTGGTCAAGGGAAGAATTCATCCCCAGAAATAAAATCTTGGTTAAATTTTGCTGTACACGATTTCAAATACAAATTAACCACCACAGATTAAGACATGTCTCTTTGTATAAGAAAATTTCCTGCTTGAAATTTTAGTGAGAAACAACATATGGAAAAAACATAGCTCTTAAAATAACTTGGTAAAATAATTTAGAAAATGAAATGGTGTAAAATGCTGTAACCACAGTACATAAGTAACATTTCCTCCAATAACCATTAAAGACGCAGTTATAACCAGACTTCCCATAGCACTCTTATTTTATTCTTTTATAACATTACAAAAATGGCTTTCTGCACTAAAACTGTGCACACCTTGCTCACACTTATTTGCTCACACCTTGCTCCTTGTACAAAAAAGTCTAAGGAAAACAAGCTACACATGTTAATTTATTTGAAGTTGAAATACACACACTTATCCTATTTTAAGAGAAATCTGATGGTTGAAATATTTCATTTCTCAGAAACTTAATGGAAATAGTTCCTGACTGTGCAATGAAGACAGTAATAAAATACTATTAAGTGGAAAATTGTACTTGTTCTAAATCCACTATTTTACACCTCTATAGAATCATAAACATTTAAGAGATGTTCTAACAAGCAAATAGTCCAATAAAATATATGTTTTGGTGTCAAAAGATGTTCTGTTAATTTTTATTATTTCTCATCTCCTTTTTTTTTTTTGTATAATATGCACAAAATAGAGAAAGAAACTTGGAGAGAGAAATTACAATCCCACATTTTTATATATTAAATTTATTTCTGTAAAAGTATTCACATGGACAACCAGAATTTAAGCTTTTATTATTACCCTAGAATGATAAACTCAGAGAACTACTTTCTTGTGTGCTTTATTGACAGAGAAGCTCTACAGTCTAGGGAGGAAAATTTGCATGATTCTTTCTGTCTTCCAATGAATTATCTGAATTCCAGTTTCCTGGACGTATTGATGATAGATAAATTATATGAATTTAAAGACAGATAGATAAGAGTTCAATAACAGTCTCTACACTCCTTCAATTATCTGCTTATTAATCCTCATATAATTAATCTGCTTATTAATTCCAATAGAATGGGAATCAGAACAATTCTTTCCTTATGAGCTGACAGGAGGCTTTCCTGTAAAGGATATAATATAAGACCAGCCACATAGTAAATGTTTAATACATTTTATTATTATTTCACTATAAGAGGAAAGATGACTTTAAAAATGATGATTAAAAATATTTCTCAAACACTTACTGTTAAAATTCGAGTTTCAACTTTGCTCTTGATCAGGTTGTATCTATATTTCGCTAATATGCATTTATTTTGCATATATTTTGGCACCATGTGAATATTTTACATGCATTATCTACCTTGACCATTACAACACTGTAAATTCATTTTACAGACAAAATAATTAAGGGGGAGCATTCTCTAGTCCCAAGAATTTTAAAGATACTATATTTTAAAATTTCTTTCGAACTTCTCTAGGTTTAAAGAGGAGATTCAGAGAAGACATAGCCTATATCTACATTAAAAATAATCTAGAGAAATTTGATGAGGAATTCCCTCCATTATGGAGATACTACCACATTAGACACAGCTTTTTTCCTACTATTTCCTTTAATTATAGTACTACTGCTGCTGCTGCTGCTAAGTTGCTTCAGTCGTGTCCGACTCTGTGCGACCCCATAGACGGCAGCCCACCAGACTACTAGATGAAATTATATAAATCAATAAATTGATTATATCTTTAAAGATCTATTTTACCCTACATTTTTTAACAGATTTGGAATTTGGCATTTTTGTACTTCTGGCTAATAAGCATAATCAGTTAGATTTGCTTCTGTTGTATTATTTCATAGATAAATTTGAAACTTATTCCTTTAACTTAATTACTTAATAATAATAAGAACAATTAAAATTTTAAATTCCCAAAAATAAATAGAAATATTTCAAAATGTAAGCAAAATAACTGCACATTAGCTAAATATAGATACAACCTGATCAAGAGCAAAGTTGAAACTCTAAATATGAACCAAATCTCATGTGTCTCAGTGTATGTATGTGTAAGACATGAAGTTTTGTTTGACTTGAAAAATAAATAATAAAAGAAAATATTAAATATTTACTTATCATGCTATATAGCATGATCATAAACCACAGATTATATACTACTATTTTAACTTTCAGGTGACTATTCCAAAGAAAGGAAATATTTGAGAAAATGAGCAATTTTGAGACTCCCTGAAAATGAGAAGTCATAACAGTTTAGTGACTGAATTAAAATTATAACCCAACAGTAGAATGCAAGTCAAGTTCACAAAAGAGTTTGTACAGATAATCTTCAACCTGCTTAATTCACAGAGTTCTAAGTATTGAACAGGTATCCTAAAAGCAGGGTGCAACATTAACAAATCTGAGTTGCAATATTAATATAAATAGAAACCAGAGAGAAAATTCTAAAATGTAGTCAAAAGTTTGATAATATTGATAACAGTATGTAATCAAATATGTGGCTATTATTAAAATTTTTAAAAAAAACAAGGAAAATTGAAACTTGTGGTGTGGTACCATTATTACCCCATTGGTAGTGTTAAGGAAAAACATTTTTAACAAAATATTTTTAAATTTTTCAATAAAATAAAAATTTTCTAAAATATTTTATGAATAAATATTTTTCATTCTTGAAAAATAGATTATCCTTTAAATTATTAGATCATTATAGTTGAGATGTATGTCCTTTTAGTTTACAGCATATATGAAATTACATATACAATGATTATATATATATTCTTATACATAGTAATATAGTATGTGTGTGTTCAGTCACTCACTCATGTCCAACTCTTTGTGGCTCCATGGGCTGTAGCCTGTCAGGCTCCCCTGCCTATGAAATTTTCCAGGCAATATACTGCAGTGAGGTATCATTTCCTATTCCAGGGGATCTTCCTGACCCAAGGATTGAACCCACATCTCTTGCACTTCTTGCACTGGCAGGAGGATTCTTTATCACTACTGCCACCTGGGAAGCCCAGTAATATATGATATATTTATTATATAGTGAATATACTATATATATATGAATATATATATATATGAAGCTAAAGTGACATATGCACCTTTTAACGATAAGGTCTTGAAAATTTAGAGTTTAAAAGAATAATATTATGTAATATGATGTGCATATATATTATAATTTTTCATACATACCTATTTCTACCCTCACCTTATTATTAGCAAAAAGAATGGTTATTGATTGACCAAATATTTTCATCCTGAGACCCATGGTTCTTTAGATTTTAATGAATGATACTTGAAAGATCTATATAATACCTAGAGTCAATATAATATTTATTTGTGATATTTTACACTTTTCTAATGGGGGACTTTCCAACTTTCCTAAAGGTTAAGAGCAGCTATTTGAGGTACAAGAAAGCCAATAGAGAAAAGAGAAAGAAAGAGAGAGATGGTGGAGTAGTGAGTATGTATGTCATGGTATAGTTTTAAATCCTACCTCTCCCACATGGCTGTGGAATCCTCCTTAAGTTTCATTTTTGAAATTTTAATCCAAAATTATTGAAATAATTATGATACTATTGCAGAATAAACTGTCCAAGTAGATTATATACACACTCATCTGGCGGCTATTGCAAGAAAGGATGGTTGAATTCACCAGAGTAAATGGTTGAACTCACCAGAATTATATCTCATCACAGCTATGCAGAATCACCCAAATATTCAAACATTTAGCAAGGTACAATAAGATGACCATGTCAAGTTATGAGTTATAATTTAACAATTTGGGACATATTATGCCTATTTTATATTCAAATCATATTCAGATGATATCTATTTCACTATAATACAAATGTCTTCACACCTTTTAATCACATGCTTAGAAGTTACAGATATAAATTATTTCTATAAATTATGATTAATTGCACAAAGATTTGTTCCCCCTTTTGAATTTTCTATTAATTTACTCAAACAATGGATATACATACATACACTAGTAATGAGTAAAATTCACCAGGAAAAAAAATGACTTGTATTTCAAATATTTGGAGCTTGAATATTACACTCATCAGATCATTGAGTCAAAAAAGAAATTTATTTCATGCTCCCAAATAAAACAAATTCAAAATAAATGCCCTAGAGTTGGCTCTAGCAACAACTTCAATCTTGAAGCAATACTGACTTATACAAATATAGAGTTGCATTTTGAATCACTTTTAATGTGAGGAATACATACATTTTTAATATCATTTAAAGTCTCGTTCAGAGAAAAATGGTAACAATGTTTGTTTTGCCTTTTCTGAGTCAATTGTGAAATCCTTTAATGAATTAGCTGAGATTTACTAAGAAAAATAATAGCTCAGTTCTGTTCTACTCAACAGAAATACAAGAGTACTTTCTTTTCAGGTAGTGAGTTGAATGGACAAAATCACAGTGCCATTTCCTGCTTCACACTGTGCCCATTTAGTAATACAGAATTGGTCACCACGTTCTTAGTATTGCTTTTCAGGGAGGTCATGCGCACTGCAGAGGAGCTGAGTAGGTAGCTGGTGGATCTCTCTCCATAGGACTTCCTTCCACAACAGAGCTGACTATTGAAATGTCTCCTGAAGCTTTCACTGAGCAAATAAAGAGCAAATGGATTGACACAGGAATTGCAAAAGCTCAGAACCCGGGCAACCAAGGTGATAACCATGTGGCCTAGAGACGGGTCAATCTTGTTATAGTTGAAAGACCTGTACATGTAAAGGATGTGATTTGGAAACCAACAGAAGATGAAGCAGCCCACAAAGACCAGCACGATTTTGGCCAGGCGTTTCCGTGTTTCCATCTGCAAATATAAAGAAATAGTCCCTCTGATTAAAATGAAAATGGAGGTGGCCACATTCTAAAACACACTGTGTTCAAAAGATGTAAAACTCAGCCATAGCATGCAAATGCACCCAGAAGCACAAAAACGATTTTCCTTGCCAAGATAATGACTTTAACAATTTGATGTAGCCTATTTTGGTCATTGCACTATTTTCACTTTAAAATGTTTGACAGTTCATAAAAGGCTACATTCATGTTAAAACTGTGATCTTAAAAATTTCTTAACTTTTCCCTTTGCTTCAAGCCTTATCACAATCACTATAAACATAAATCATTTCTGTTTGTATTACACTCATTGAATTAAAAAAACCACAGAATAAATTCAAGCTTAAAAAATTTTAAATCAGAGTATTTTAAATAAGAAAAGTTGATCTATTGAAATAGGGCATGACTTTTTAAAAATCCTATCCACACACACACAGAAAAAAAACTTGAAATTTAATTTAAATTCCAGCCTCTCATAAATCAAAAGCATCTGATATAACTGTCATTTCTATAAACATTATTATGTTAGACTGCACACCCTTAAAATAAAAACACTTTCTTTTCATAAAATTCACCTAGTATGTTTAGTGTTTTATAGGAAGGTCTTCAGGAATGTGATAAATAGACAAAATTCAAATATGAGACAGTAATCTTTTTAAATCTAAAAATCATTTTCTAACATCTAGAGCCCCAAGTTTAGCTCACATTTGTCTAATTTGTTTGAATATTTAAATAAGGCAACATGAAAGTGAAGACATAATTTACCAAGATATTTATAGTAGACAAGATATTTTCTGAGCTAAAACTATTGGTAATTGACTAGAATGTGCCAGGGAAGTCTGGAAAGATTTAGGATTAAAACAGATTTGACACTGGGGAGTAAGTAGTGGTGAATGATAAACAAAAGTGTAAGTGAGAAGGAGTCTAGATCAGGAAGCAGAATGTGGCACTCTGGATATAGTCCAGTAGCATCAATTAGACAACTTGATGGATTAGGAAACTGGATGTGAAGCTTCCATTACTAAGCATGGGCCTCCATAGCAGGTTGAGCCTAGGTGCCAGAATTTCACTGCAGTATACATTTATTTACTATTTACTTATTGGAAAAGCTATAAAGTTGAATTAGACCAAGTCTGACCTTGGCACCAGCCCACCCTGTGCTCCCTTTCACTCTTGTTTTGAGGCCTTCTGTTCCCAGTCTCCTGCTTTGGTATTCTAACCAAACCTCACCCCCAATCCCCGGGTAGTGTCCTAGTCCTTTTCTGATGTAACCTTCCCCCAGACTTTCTGTCAATTCTGGGCTAATGGGAGAAGAAACAATAATTGAATAAATGTATACTCAAAATGTGACTCAGATGGTAAAGAATCCACCTGCAATACAGAAAATCTGGGTTTGATCCTTGTGTCAGGAAGATCCATAGGGTCACAAATAGTCAAACACAACTGAAGCGATTTAGTACACACACATACTTAAAATAAGAAATTTTTTCTGGTTTGTTATGTGTTTCTTTGCATAAACACTTGCATGTAAAGAAAAGCCATCAGAGACATTCTAACAGGCATGTTTAAGTGTCAGATAAATTGGACCTCAGTGGATTTTTATAGCTAAGCTGCTGCTGCTGCTAAATCACTTCAGTCGTGTCCGACTCTGTGCGACCCCATAGACGGCAGCCCACTAGACTCCGCCATCCCTGGGATTCTCTAGGCAAGAACACAGGAGTGGGTTTCCATTTCCTTCTCCAATGCATGAAAGTGAAAAGTGAAAGTGAAGTTGCTCGGTCGTGTCCGACTCTTCGTGACCCCATGGACTGCTAAGACATGGCCACAAAGTAGAGACCCCTGTATCCAACATCCCTTCTAGTTCAGGCTACTGCATGCCCCAGTGTCCTCTTACTGTTCTAATCATTCCTGGTATTGAAAGCCCATGAACTAGAACTCAAAATAGCACTGACTGCTTCTCACCAGCATGCCCGCAACATACACATCTACAGAGCTTACCTGTTTTTTGGTATGTTCATTGTATTCTCCTGGAAGATTATGTGCACTTTTAATTAAGGTCTTTGCAATGTGATAATAATAAACACTAATGATAACAAGTGGTATGAGGAAGTAGACCAAGAAGATAAGCACTGAATGAATCTTTGGATGTAATTCATCCGTCTGAGGATAGGGTATACACGCCATGAAGCTGCCGTTATCCAAGCTGCCAATGCGTGCCACTTGGGAAAATATGGCTTCAGGAATAGCCAACAGCACGGAGACCACCCAGATGCCCACGGCCTTCACGCAGGTCCACATCACTGCCCCTGATGTCTGGATATCCATGGGGTTTACAATGGCTCTGTACCTGGGCAGACAGTACATCTCAAATTACTCTCTTAAAAAAGAAAAATTAAAAAGAGAAAGGAAAAGAGAGAGAGATTTTACTTAGATGCCAACCTGTTTACCATAGCCAAGACACGGAAGCAACCTAGATGTCCATCAGCAGAGGAATGGATAAAGAAGATACGGTACAGATACACAATGGAATACTACTCAGCCATTAAAAAGAGTGAAATAATGCCACTTGAAGCAACATGGATGGGCCTAGAGATTGTCACACTGAGTTAACAAAGTCAGACAGAGAAGGAGAAATATCATATGACCTCCCTTTTATAAAGAATCTTTAAAAAATAATATAAATATACTTATTTACAAAACAGAAATAGACTCATAGACTTAAGCAATGAAAAAAATTTTTTTATACTTAGGAATGTAAAAAAGAAAAAAAATGAATTGTGGTTTCCAGGATTAAGGATGGGAGGAAGGATAGGAATTGCCATGTACACACCACCATGTTTAAAATGGATAACCAACAAGGACTGACTGTATAGCACAGGGGACTCTGCTCAATGTTATGTGGCAGCCTGGATGGGAGGGGCTTTGGGGGAGAATGGATACATGTATATGTATGGCTGAGTCCCTTTGCTGTTCACCTGAAACTATCACAACATTGTTCATTGGCTATACTCCAATATAAAATAAAATTTTTAAGTTTTTTTTAAAAAGAGAGAGCTGCCAACACCCCATTATTCCCAAGCTGTAATGTAGGGTGTGGACTAACTTAGAACCCTGGTGTCACTCTGTCCACAAGTCATTCCACTGCTTATGAGCACAGAAAAGATGAGAAAAATATTTTAAATTGTCATTTTCCAAACTTCAATAATTTGCTTACATCCTTCACCAGTATTTTCTCCATCTACACATACTGCAAGCATTATCATATATTGAATAATTTTAAATACTTTTATTTCCAATTATTACTGCAATTACTATAACACATAATCATATAATATAAAATGTTCACAAAATAGTATTATTAAAATTTACCTGAATACTTTTCTAGAGCTTCTGAGGTTGGGTCTCCTACCTTTTTTTTCCCCTAAGGACATTGAGAAACCTTAGAGAAGAATTTAGACTGGGGTTTTCTCCCTAATTTAGTCATAAGGACAGAAAGAACTGGAAATGGAATAGCATTCTGTCTTTATAGCTCAAATTTCTTTAATGTCAAGACCTCATGGAGTCTTCTAACACCATCATAGTGGTAAATGAACTGCACTCCAGGAAACAATAGCTTAAACAATCCAAGCCTTCTATACCTCATTTAATTACACATGACTGTTAAGTAAGTTAATAATAATGCAAACAGAACAAAATCGTATGTAAATGTCAAATTACTTATATCTATCTTTAAAAGCATTTCAGGGTACCTGTATACCTAGGATTTTAACAAGATACAGGAAAAAAAGTGATTTTAGTCAAACAAATTAGCACTGTTATTTCATCTTTGATATCCTTTAGAATATCACTTAAGATCTTTTTCTGCATCTGTAAGGTGGGGATAGAAACATCTCCCTCAAAGTTTTGTGATTAGAAAAACTGCACAGAGTACCCATTACAATGCCTGGCTCCTAGCAGTTAGTTACCATGCCATGATATTGTGCCTTCTCTTTATTTATGTTTGAGTTAATCTGATATTTCAAAAATACAGAATAGTTTTAAGCTACAAAACAAGCAGATAAAGTCTCCCTCTGAGGTTCTGTAAGAATTCATCCCATTGCCCATAGGAGAGGAGCAGCTCCCAACCTCAATAAAATAGTCTTTCTCCTTCCTGACTTGCAGCAGGTGTCATTTCCAGACCCTCAACAGGAAAGTAGCAGTTGACATTTTCATCAAGAGGGTCTTCCCATGAAACATACAGAAATGAAAGCAAAGCAGCAACAAGCAGCTTCAACTTCAAATTCAATGAAGTTGCAAACACGATACAGACTTTGCATGTGGCAGAACTCAACAGGCATGAGTTTCTTTCTCCTATTCTGATTAACTGAATGTTTTTCCAAAACTGAGAGAATTACAGTCAGTAACTAGAATGAGCTAATGTATCTTCTTTTCTAAACTTTATCAGATGAATGCATTCAAATAGATTGGTTTGTTTTTCAAATTAGAGAGCACCAAGTGCTACAAAGAAAAGTAGAAGTCTCTCATTCCACCTCTGGTCCCACTCCTGAGTTAAAACAAATTTCAAATCATTACCTCCTTACGTCCAAGAAATGTACTTCTGCCATTGTCTCTTGAATTAAATATTACAGACATTATCCAGGTACGATGCCTGATAACGGATGCCTGGGGCTGGTGCACTGGGACGACCCAGAGGGATGGTATGGGGAGGGAGGAGGGAGGAGGGTTCAGGATGGGAAACACATGTATACTTGTGGCGGATTCATTTTGATGAATGGCAAAAGCAATACAATATTGTAAAGTTAAGCAAAATAAAATTTTTTAAAAAATAAATTAATTAAAGGAAAAAAATGATCAAAAATTTTGCCAAGGAAGGCCATTGTGTTGTTTATATGACTAGCAAAAAGCTAATACGACAAAAACTATAAAGAAGCATAAAAATCTCAGCAGTAGTCATATCTGGGTATTTTGATTATGAAAAATTGTTGTTTCAGTTTACTTTTAAGATTGTCCTAAATTTTTCCAATACGTTGCTTATAAGAAAAATAAATTCATTAAACAAACAAACAAAAAATATTACAGACATTAGCTCTTGACATCCTGTTATGATATTTAAAGATTTTCTTTCTTATACCACCTTTATTCTTCTCCTTCCTAACTTTCTGATTTAGTAAGATATATTACATTTTTACAAGATAGTCAATGCAGTATTATTATGGCTAAACAAATAATGCTCACTGCAGAGTTAAGTAGTATATTATGAGGATGTTTTAAACTTAACTTTTCAGTCTGCTATTAAATAGCAAAAGCCATTAAGAATTTCTTATACCAGGGAAAGTAATAATGCATCTTAATGGTGAAGAGTTCAGGTTTTGAATTGGGTTCAGACAATGGTTTCATCACTGTGAGACTGTGGAAATGTTGCTTAATTTCAAGTCTTACTTTTCTTCACTTTAAAATGGTAATAATTACAGTGTCTATTTCATAGTATTGTGAGGATAAGAAACACACACAAAAAAGTTAGCACAGTACTAAGGGCAATTAATCTTACACCTATCTCCAAATCCACAAGAAATTAAAATGTTCAGTGAGATGAAGTATGAGGAGGTTAATTACTAATCAACACTTAATTACTATGTTCTAGAAGAAAAATAGAAGTGTAAACATATAACAAAACATTTCCAAACCATTTGAAATATATATTGGAATGTACTATGTAATTTCACCACTAGTAATTCCAGTTTCTTGATTTAAATTTTCAAAATTCACACCGAGAAGCAAGAGTAGGCTCTAGACCATACAGAAGAGGCAACCAACTTTATGCTGTTATTAAAGCACCCACACTTTTTTTTACAAAGTATGATATACACATAAACTGGAAAAAAGTCCATAAATATATAAAGAATAGCATTTTCTTTGTCCTTTGTCAGAGCCAATTTACCAATCTCCAAGACAGTAGATTGAGAAAAGTAGTGTGAAACAAACTCAAGCCCTAGGTCTTGCTACTGATATCACTTTTAAAAATGAAAGCATAAAGAGAGTAACTATTATAGTGATAGCTCTTCATTAAGTTTTATTCTAATCACTAAATAGAATTTTTTCACATTCTGATTAAAATGCATTCCATGAAGAAGGGCAACTAAACTAAAAAGTCACATTTTACTTCTGATACACAAAAAAGTGTTTTAAAAGATAATACTGAATAGAAATGGTCATAGAAACAAAATGAGATGCATAACTTACTCAAAGTCACCCATCTTTATAGGAATGTGGTTTTAGAAAGAATACATTACACAAACTAAAAGGTGAGTAGTATTTGGTTTAAAAGACAATGGCTCTCAACTTTCTATTGAATATTGTCTTTTCATCAATGAAGATTAACTTCTCAATGCCAAAGTGATGTAAAGGCATTATTACAAATGCCAGAAAATTTAGATGGGCTCATTTTTCATTAATAATTTAATATGTAAATTAAAGCAAAGGATCATGAATACCACCTTAATCATTCAAGTTAAATTGTTTAGCTAAACAGTTTAAGTCAACAACCCACTCCTAAGGAAATTTGACCAGGGTTCCATGCAATGATGTCTAATTACACATTTCTCCCCACACCCACCCAGATATTCCTCCTGCTTAATTCCCCAAATCATGATTATAGAGAGCCTGGGATAGGGTACTCGACCAAGAGTCAACAGGACTGGATTCTCCTCACAGGCCTGCCTGGTCTTCAATATCCTCATCTGAAAAATAACACAGTTGAACTAGTTGATCCATAAGGTAGAATAATAGACATTTCCCACTCTTGAAATATATGGAAAGAAGATTTTATATCAAAGGTATATTTTTCAGCACTGTTTTAAGATACTAAAACTTAGTATCTTACCTGTTGGTAGGGGGAAAAAAATCATATCACTTTCCTAGTATTAAGGCAGACAGTCTTATCTATCAGGTTATTAAACTACTGAATAAGGAAAATGCACCTCTAAGTTTTTAGGGACACACCAAAAGCTTCTACAAGATTGTTGCACATCTATTCTATAGCTTTTCTATGAAATGGATAATGAAGATCCCCAAAGTGTGTGTGACTCAATGGACATGAGTTTGAGCAAACTCAGGGAGATAGTGAAGGGCAGGAAAGCCTGGCGGTGCTGCAGTTCATTGGGTCGCAAAGACTCACACACGACTTAGGTACACTGAACAACAGCAAAGTGTGTGGAAGGGAAAGGCTAGGCTGTGCAATTTTAAACTAATGCAAATATTTTTAAAATAATGATTTTCTTATTTTTTTTTCAAGCTTCACATCTATGTACATTTTAACTCTTTTTCCTCTAATTCTCTGATAGAGTCTCTTTCCTTCTCTCCCCTCTTCCTCCCTGCCCTTCCCTGACCCCTCCTTGCCCAGGTACACTTCAGCCCCTCTCCACGGCCGCGCCTCTACCCTTACCTGTCGGCACTGAGGGCAGTAAGCGTGAACACGGACACCCCCACGGAGGTGAGCTGGATCACCGGAATGAGTTTGCAGCCCACCTTCCCGAACATCCACTCTTCAAAGAAGTAGCGCGAGGCATCCACCGGGACGCAGGTGAGCAGCAACAGCACGTCCCCAGCGGCCAGGTTAGAGATGAAGATGTTGGGGACGCTCCTCAGGGCGCTGTTGGTGATGAAGATCTTCACCAACATGATGTTGCCCAGTAAGCCCACTGTGATGATGAGCAGGTAGAGAGACGGGATCACACAGCGGATCACCAACTCCGCAGTGGTCCCGTCCGGGGCGGGTAGGAAATCCCTCTCCGACATCCCGGGAACGAAACCGCTCCGATTCCCGCCCGAGGGCTGGGAGAGGTTGGAAAGAGACTCGGGTGGCATGGTCTCTTTTCCAGGAGAGTTCGCTGGAGTTTCCGTGCGGCCAGGTGCCCAGAAGAGTGCAACTCACTCTTAGGCTGAATGCATTTCCCTCCCGCCAGGACAAGCTTCCCGCCCGCGAGGATCGGGTCACACCGCCTGGTCCCCAGGAAGATCCGGCGGGTGAGAAGTGGCCGCAGGCTCCAGCCCTTCACTTTTAGAAGGGGCGCATTGGCTCCTGCTGGCTCCGAATTAAAAAAAAAAAAAAAAGGAAAGCAGTTGAGTCTTTGTTCCAGTCCTCAATGGATTGTCCTCTTTTCTAGCTAGCGCAGAATAACCCTTTTGTGAATAAAGAGTTATCCCTTTGGAATTAATTGAAGTACCTGTCAGACTTTTCGGGGGGAAGGCAGGAAGTCATCCTGTCGCTGTCCAGCCGCTGAAACGCTAGGAACTAGCAGCGGGGAGGTTGGCACTTTGCTGGTCCCACAGCTTTGCTCTTGTTCCTGCAGTTCCTGCAGTGTTGTGTGGGATTGGAGGGGCTCCGAGTCCTTTCTCTCACGGGACCTCCCTCTATAGATCCATCCTTACCCGCCTCCAAGCAGGAAGCCCCCAAACAGAAGTTTGTGAACCTCTGAAGATTTGGGGGCTGAGCTGGTGAGTCCCTGATCCTCTTACACTGACTTTAGGAAAGAAAAGGAGTAACAAAGGAGGAAGTAAATGAATGGTATTCCCTCACTACTTTTCTTCCTTGATCCACTTTTCTCACTCCAAAGATAGTAACTCTTTCCTAAAGTCAGCATATTGTTTTTTTAACTTACATTTCATTGAAATAAGATGACACCACCCTTATGGCAGAAAGTGAAGAGGAACTAAAAAGCCTCTTGATGAAAGTGAAAGTGGAGAGTGAAAAGGTTGGCTTAAAGCTCAACATTCAGAAAACGAAGATCATGGCATCTGGTCCCATCACTTCATGGGAAATAGATGGGGAAACAGTGGAAACAGTGTCAGACTTTATTTGGGGGGCTCCAAAATCACTGCAGATGTTGATTGCAGCCATGAAATTAAAAGACGCTTACTCCTTGGAAGGAAAGTTATGATCAACCTAGATAGCATATTCAAAAGCAGAGACCTTACTTTGCCAACAAAGGTCTGTCTAGTCAAGGCTATGGTTTTTCCTGTGGTCATGTATGGATGTGAGAGCTGGACTGTGAAGAAAGCCGAGCACCAAAGAACTGACGCTTTTGAACTGTGGTGTTGGAGAAGAATCCTGAGAGTCCCTTGGACTGCAAGGAGATTCAACCAGTCCATTCTGAAGGAGATCAGCCCTGGGATTTCTTTGGAAGGAATGATGCTAAAGCTGAAACTCCAACACTTTAGCCACCTCATGCAGAGTTGACTCATTGGAAAAGACTCTGATGCTGAGAGGGATTGGGGGCAGGAGGAGAAAAGGACGACAGAGGATGAGATGGTTGGATGGCATCACTGACTCGATGGCGTGAGTCTGAGTGAACTTCGGGAATTGGTGATGGACAAGGAGGCCTGGCATGCTGCGGTTCATGGAGTTGCAAAGAGTCGGACACAACTGAGTGACTGAACTGAACTGAACTGAAGGTACACAATTCTTAAATGTACAGATCAGATATACACCATTCAGAACCTACAATCTAACCACTATCCCCCAGTGTAACCACTGTTATTCTGCCTTTTATCATCTGAAACAAGTTTACCTATTTTTGAGCATCATATAAGTGGAATTATAAAGTGTCTGATTTTCCAGGCAACAGTACTGGAGTGGGGTGCCATTGCCTTCTCCAACCTTATGTTAAACACTTCTTTGGACTTCCCTGGTAGCTCAGCTGGTAAAGAATCTGCCTGCAAAGTGGGAGATCCCAGTTTGATTCTTAGGTCTGGAAGATCCCCTGGAGAAGTGATAGGCTACCCCCTCCAGTATTCTTGGGCTTCCCTAGTGGCTCAGATAGTAAAGAATCTGCTTATAATGCGGGAGGCCTGAGTTCGATCCCTGAGAGGGAAGATTTCCTAGAAGGCATGGCAACCCACTCCAGTATTCTTGCCTGGAGAATTCCAAGGACAGAGGACACTGGCAGGCTCTTCTGGAATCACAGAGAGTCCACAGGGTCCCAGGGTCAGACACAACTGAGTGACCTTCACCTACTTACTCTGAGCCCACTCATTTTACTCAACATTATATCTGTGAGGTCCACCTGTGCTTTTGTGTATATCAGTTTCCATTGCTGTATAGTATTCTAGTATAAATATACCATTGTTTGGATATCCCTTCTAATGTTTGGATTCTTTCTAGCTTTAGCTAACTTGAATGATGTTTCTGAAAATATTCTTGTGCCTGTTTTCAGGTGCACATTTGAATTCCAGATGTGCATTTGCTAGGTCACAATGATTAAGAATGTTCAACTTGAGCAGAAATTAACAATTTTTTAAAGTGAATTCCAAGGTTTTTTTCTTTTGCATGTCTGTGACTGAGCAATTTCACCCCTATGTATATCAGATCAGATCAGATCAGTCGCTCAGTCGTGTCCGATTCTTTGCGACCCCATGAACTGCAGCACGCCAGGCCTCCCTGTCCATCACCAACTCCCGGAGGTCACTCAGACTCACATCCATTAAGTCAGTGATGCCATCCAGCCATCTCATCCTCTGTCGTCCACTTCTCCTCCTGCCCCCAATCCCTCCCAGCATCAGAGTCTTCTCCAATGAGTCAACTCTTCACATGAGGTGGCCAAAATACTGGAGTTTCAGCTTTAGCATCATTCCTTCCAAAGAAATCCCAGAGCTGATCTCCTTCAGAATGGACTGGTTGGATCTCCTTGCAGTCCAAGGGACTCTCAGGAGTCTTCTCCAACACCACAGTTCAAAAGCATCAATTCTTCGGCGCTCAGCCTTCTTCACAGTCCAGCTCCCACATCCATACATGACCACAAGAAAGACCATAGCCTTGACTAAGTGAACCTTTGTTGGCAAAGTGATGTCTTTGCTTTTGAATATGCTATCTAGGTTGGTCATAACTTTCCATCCAAGGAGTAAGCGTCTTTTAATTTCATGGCTGCAATCAACATCTGCAGTGATTTTGGAGCCCAGAAAAATAAAGTCTGACACTGTTTCCACTGTTTACCCATCTATTTCCCATGTAGTGATGGGACCAGATGCCATGATCTTCGTTTTCTGAATGTTGAGCTTTAAGCCAACCTTTTCACTCTCCACTTTCACTTTCATCAAGAGGCTTTTTAGCCCCTCTTCACTTTCTGCCATAAGGGTGGTGTCATCTGCATATCTATATCTGATACTGATACAGTGTTTTGAATAGAATGTCACTAAGAACAAAATAACTTTCCAAATTCACACCATTTGCATCTAATGTAACCCTCTCAGAAGTGGCACAGTTCTGAAGTTAACTAAGTAACACTTTGCACATTAGGAAATAAACATTTGGCTAGTTCTTGATTAAAGGATAAAATTGTATGATAACAAAAAAAAATGGTCAAGGACTGCCTATAATGATCTAATGTGATGAAATGTGCCAAGCCATTTGTAAAATTTAATTTTTTCAGATATTACTGACCAAGAATAGCATTTAATTATCATAGTTTAATTAGACAAGGTAAACATTTGCATTATAATCAATTTTATGTTTTTCTAACTCAGTTACAAGTCCTAATTATACTCTTCTTGGATTTCATTACTTAAAACAGTCTGTTATTGAAGTTAGCTAATAGAATGTTTATATAATACATTTGAATATGTGTTAATGAACTTTATATATCATAGATAGCAAAGCAATTGATATTACATGTAAGTTGAAAATGTCTCTAGGAATTTTATCTTGTTATTTAAGTTTTTACTTAGCATCCAATCTCATTATGCAAAATAAGTTAACTAAAACCAGTCGTCTAAACTCCGAAATCTCTCAGCCTTTCAAATTGCAACTATCCATCTTAGCCTATTTTATATGAAAATATATTGTAGTTTAAATTGCCTGATACCAGATGCCTGGGGCTGGTGCACTGGGACGACCCAGAGGGATGGTATGGGGAGGGAGGAGGGAGGAGGGTTCAGGATGGGGAACACATGTATACCTATGGCAGATTCATTTTGATACATGGCAAAACCAATATAATATTGTAAAGTTAAATAAAATAAAATTCAGATCGATCAGATCAGTCGCTCAGTCGTGTGCGACTCTGTGACCCCATGAATCGCAGCACGCCAGGCCTCCCTGTCCATCACCAACTCCCGGAGGTCACTCAGACTCACATACATCGAGTCAGTGATGCCATCCAGCCATCTCATCCTCTGTCGTCCACTTCTCCTCCTGCCCCCAATCCCTCCCAGCATCAGAGTCTTCTCCAATGAGTCAACTCTTCACATGAGGTGGCCAAAGTACTGGAGTTTCAGCTTTAGCATCATTCCTTCCAAAGAAATCCCAGGGCTGATCTCCTTCAGAATGGACTGGTTGGATCTCTTTGCAGTCCAAGGGACTCTCAAGAGTCTTCTCCAACACCACAGTTCAAAAGCATCAATTCTTCAGCGCTCAGCCTTCTTCACAGTCCAGCTCTCACATCCATACATGACCACTGGAAAAACCATAGCCTTGGCTAGACAGACCTTTGTTGGCAAAGTGATGTCTCTGCTTTTGAATACGCTATCTAGGTTGGTCATAACTTTCCTTCCAAGGAGTAAGTGTCTTTTAATTTCATGGCTGCAGTCACCATCTGCAGTGATTTTGGAGCCCAGAAAAATAAAGTCTGACACTGTTTCCACTGTTTCTCTATCTATTCCCCATGTAGTGATGGGACCAGATGCCATGATCTTCGTTTTCTGAATGTTGAGCTTTAAGCCAACCTTTTCACTCTCCACTTTCACTTTCATCAAGAGGCTTTTGAGTTCCTCTTCACGTTCTGCCATAAGGGTGGTGTCATCTGCATATCTGAGGTGATTGATATTTCTCCCAGCAATCTTCATTCCAACTTGTGTTTCTTCCAGTCCAGCGTTTCTCATGATGTACTCTGCATATAAGTTAAATAAACAGGTGACAATATACAGCCTTGACGTACTCCTTTTCCTATTTGGAACCAGTCTGTTGTTCAATGACCAGTTCTAACTGTTGCCTCCTGACCTGCATTCAAATTTCTCAAGAGGCAGATCAGGTGGTCTGGTATTTCCATCTCTTTCAGAATTTTCCACAGTTGAGTGTGATCTACACAGTCAAAGGCTTTGGCATAGTCAATAAAGCAGAAATATATGTTTTTCTGGAACTCTCTTGCTTTTTCCATGATCCAGCGGATGTTGGCAATTTCATCTCTGGTCCTCTGCCTTTTCTAAAACCAGCTTGAACATCAGGAAGTTCACGGTTCACATATTGCTGAAGCCTGGCTTGGAGAATTTTGAGCATTACTTTACTATTAAATTAAAATAAATAAATAAATAAACGAAATTTTAATAAAAATAAATAAATTGCTCTATACATAGTTTTATTCTCTTCTGATTGTATTTGGACAATATTAGTGATTTAGACAAGAAAAATGTCTAGTAAAACTGGATTTAAAAATAGCCAATTGCCTAGAATTGCAGAAATAAGGCATCTGAATTATTGATCTTTTCCATTCAAGTGAATCCTTATGCATTTACTCAAAGGCTTGGGTTGTGGAAGTAAAGAGTATAATAAATGTGTAAATAATGATGACTGTCCTGATATTTTATTAAAATATGTTATAAATGTATTACATTATGTATGAATTATTTTAATACATCACAAGTTACATATAGGTGCATGAGTGTTGTCTTGTTTGTATAGAATCAATATCATCAGAGATAAATACTACTGAAAGGACAGACATTTTTATTGAAATCATTCGGTTCTTCAGCATCATATCTAATTTAATGTGTATAAATTTTGAATCTTAATTTTACATATGAAACAATCGATATTCACACAGACAAAATAACGTGCTTAATTTCATAAATACACTATGCTATGCTAAGTCACTTCAGTCGTGTCCAACTCTGTGTGACTCCATAGATGGCAGCCCACCAGTCTCCCTCATCCCTGGGATTCTCCAGGCAAGAACACTGGAGTGGGTTGCCATTTCCTTCTCCAATGCATGAAAGTGAAAAGTGAAAGTGAAGTCGCTCAGTCGTGTCCGACTCTTAGCGACCCCATGGACTGCAGCCTACCAGGCTCCTTCGTCCGTGGGATTTTCCAGGCAAGAGTACTAGAGTGGGGTGCCATTGCCTTCTCTGATAAATACACTAGTAAAACTATATTGAAGTCTTTTTCAAAACTATTTTGAAGTTTATTATATTTGACTTCAAAGTCTATTGTATTGCATTGTTCCCAGAGAATAAAATTGCCTGGAAAAATGTGATTTCTATATAATTGAAGGGTGTATTTTTAATACTGACATTTTCAATGTTTTTAAAATGTATATATTACACATTCCATTGCCTTAAATTGAACTTATACTGTTCAGAACTATATATAAACATTTCTTGCTGTTTCAAACTCATAGAAATAAGTTGGAAATCACAACCAAAAATAAGGACAAAATCAGTCAACTGAAACTATGCCAGTGATGGCACAGACAACATGTAAGTAGATAAGAATATTTAAAATGTTAGTAAAACCTTATTTTGTGAGTTTGAGGAGGAAGAGGGAAACTAAATTGTAAAGAGAGACATGGAGAATATAAAGATACATGTATGGAATTTATGTAAAAGGAAAAGCAATATTTGTGATGGAAAGCTTTATAGGATTAACGGCTGATCAAATAATATAGTACAGAGAGAAAAAGACTGAAAATGAAAACAATGAATAAAGTATCCGAGCACTCTGGGAAAATTTCAGTGACCTAATATATCTGTAATTAGGTTATCGAAGGACAGGAAACAAAGGAAAAGGTTTCTAAATAGTTGAAGAAATAACAGCCCCAAATTTTTCAAATTTGGAGAAAGTAGATCCCAGGTAGAAGAAACGTGAAGAAAATTCTACCAAGATTGAATACTAGAAGTTTTCCCACTAAGGTCAGGAACAAGGAAAGGATGTCCTCCTTCATCACTTTTATTCAACATTGTACTACAAGTTCTAGGACTGCAATAGAAAAAAAGAAAATGAAAGACATGCTGATTTGGAAGGAAGAAATAGAACAGTCCACGTTAGAGAATGGCATGATTTTCTATGTAGAAAATCCAAAAATTCAGCAACAAAAAACAGCTCCTGGAACTATTAATAATAAGCAATTACAGCAAGGTCGCAGAATACAAGGTTAATACATGTCAATTTATTTTTTTATATACCAGCAATAAACAAGTGGACTTTTAAATAAAAATTAAAATTCCATTTACACTAGCACCCCCAAAATAAAATACTTAGGTATAAATCTGACAAAATCTGTACCAGATCTAAGATTATTAAAGCAGATGAATCCATGAGGAATGCAAAAGGGCTCACATAGTGGAGACCACATCACCTGTAACCATGGTGGCCTATGGGAGACCCACAGGCACACACAAATAAAAGTATATTTGGGGGTAATCACTACCACATGAGTTTGTCTTGTCTACATTTCTGTGTAAATGTGTTTCCTAAGTTCACTCAGGCAGTTAGCATACAATGGATACACATATATAGGAGATAAAACAAAATTGGACTACCCTGTCAAAGACACTTTTACAGGAAATGAGACTAGGCATAGAGAAATCAGCACAAACAGAATTCACCCCTAATGCAAAGAGATGTTCAAAGGATAAAAGCTTCTTGCAAAAATATTCAGCCCCATGATATCTTATTTTAGGGAGAAGGCAATTGATAGCAATATTCTCAGTGTGGTAAAGAAGCTTTAACTAAATCTCTTCCAAAGGGAAGACCTGTTAAGACAATGTGAGTGAACAAAACAGTGGGAAGGAGCCTGTGCTCCAAATCAAACAGGGATTTTAGATATATTATTACAAATAGAAGCTGAAGTAGCCCAGGATGGGAGGACTATGTCTGGAATGACATCACAGATATTCACCCTGTAAAACCCCTGTAATTGGTGAAAATTATAAATAAACATAAATAATCACCTAATGTCTCCAGAAATTTTTCAAGACACATACAGCAACTAAAGAAATATCATTCAATATTATCTACTAAATCAATGAAAACATCCAAACTCTGACATCTGAGACTCAATCCTCTTTTTCTATCCCCACACTAAGCTCAGAATGACATTGCCCCTCTCCAAGTGGGAGCAGCCAAGAACACAGGGCTCCCTCTCGCCCCAGAAGAGGAACAGATCATTAAGTGCCATGAAGAACCACGGTAACATGACAATCACACAAAAAAAGACAATTCTTCAGAAACTAGATTTAAAGTCATAGACTATTATGATCTAACTGATAAAAAACTTAAGACAGCCACCATGAACAAACTCAATAAGCTACAAGAAAACTCAGATGTTCAGTAAGCTCAGGAATAAAGTTAATGAATACAAGGAATATTTTATTAAAGAGATTAAAATTCTAAAAGCAAACCAAACAGAAATTTCAGAGTTGAAGAACTCAATAAATGAGATGAAACACTAGAATGCACTGGAAAGAGAGACCATATGGTAGAGAATATTCGTGAGTCTGAAGAAAGAAATCTAGAAATGATACAAGTAGAAGAGATAGAATTAAGATGTTAAAAAATGAAGAAATTCTGTGACAACTATCTGACTTCATTAGGAAGGGCAATGTTAAAACAATGGGTATCCTAGAAGGAGAAAAGAGGAGAGAGCAGAGAGCTTATGTAAAGAAATAATAGCAGAGAACTTCCTAAACCTGGGGAAGAAACTGGAGATTCAAGTCCATGAAACTAAGAGAACATCTAATTACCTAAAATCAGAAATGTCTTATTCAAGACACATTATATTAAAGCTCTCAAAAGTTAATGACAAAGAAATAATTTTAAAAGCGTTCAGGGAAAAAAGAATATGAGGAACCTCCATTAGGCTATCAGCAGAATTTTTTCAGCAGAATCTCTACAGATCAGGAGAGACTTTGGAATGATACACTCGAAGTATTGAAAGTATTGGAAGAGAAAAAAAAAAAAACTCTCAGCCAAGAATACACAGCAAAGTTATACTTCAGATACGAAGGAGAAATAAAGGTGTTCCAAAGGAGCAAAAGCTGAGCGAGTTCATCAATGCTAATAATAGATCTGCCTTACAGGAAATAATGAAGGAAGCTCTTCTATCTGAAATGGAAAGGGAAAAAACTACACAAAACTTTGAGTAAGATGAGAGAGACATACAGTAATACTCTGTATCAGAATAGGTTGTTTAAAACCTAATTGTAGTAAAAAGTTAAAGGGAAAAAAAGCAGTAAAAGTAACTATAACTACTTCAGTTTGGTAACAAACTCACAACATAAAAAGGGATAATTTAAGACCACAAAAAATGGGGAAGAGGAAAAGGATGGAACTCACATAGGAAGATGAAGATAAGGTATTATTGGCAGAAAAAGGACTATGTTATCTATAAGACACTTTACACAAAATTCATGGTAACCACAAAACACAAATCTAGAGCAGAGACACAAAACATAAAAACAGGAAACAGAAAACCACCAGATTAAAACGGCAGGCAAAAAAAGGAAGGAAAAAGAGACAAAAGAAATACATTACAATCATATAAAAAGATAAAATGGCAGTACTAAACCAAATTTATCACCCTTATATAATGTTATAAATCAACGTTACCTCAATTTTTTAAAAGTTGTTTTTCAAAGAGATAAAACTGAAAAACCTTTAGTTAGATTGACCAGGAAAAAAATTATCAAAGTCAGGTATGAAAAAGGGTCATCACTTTGGTACTTTGCAGAACACGATCAAGAGAGTAGTACGATGATACACACAATGGAATTTATAAACCACATATTTAAAAAGGGACTTGTACCTTGAAAATATAAAGAGCCCTTATAATTCAATCATAAAAGGATAAATAGCTCATTTAGAAATGTGCAAAGGATCTGGAGACATTTCTCTAAAGAAGATATATAATTGACCGATCAGCACATGAAAGGATGCTCAACATCAATAATCATCAGCAAAATGCACATCGAAACCACGATTAAAAACTCACTAGGATCACTGTGATTAAAAAATAAAGACATCAGGAAGCTCTGGTAGTCCAATGGCTAGGACTCTGTGCTCCCACTGCTGAGGGTCCAGGTTCAACCACTGGTCTGGGAATTAATATCCCACAAGCTGAGAGATGCAGCAAATAATAAAATAAAATTTAAAAACTAAAGACAAAATCAAGTTTTGACAAAGATGTGGAGAAATTCAAATCCTTAGAGCAATGAAAAATGGTGTATTCACTGTGGAAAACAATCTGACTATTCTTCAAAAGATTACACAAATTACCATATTACCCAGCAATTCTACTTTTAAGTATATATACAAGAGACTTAAAAACACATGCTGCTGCTGCTAAGTCACGTCAGTCGTGTCTGACTCTGTGCGACCCCATACACGGCAGCCCACCAGGCTCCGCCATCCCTGGGATTCTCCAGGCAAGAACACTGGAGTGGGTTGCCACGTCCTTCTCCAATACATGAAAGTGAAAAGTGAAAGGGAAGTTGCTCAGTCGTGTAAAAACACATATCTTATACACAAATTAGAGGCTTCCCTGGTTGCTCAGTTAAGAATCAGCCTGCAATCCAGGAGACCCAGGTTCAGTCCCTTGAATGGGAAGACCCTCGGAGAAGGCAGTCACTGCGTCTGCTCACTTTCCCATCTCCCAGTATGGGTCTTGTCTGGAGAATCTATGGACAGAGGCATCTTGGGACCTGATAAGTTAATAAAATGTGACAATTAGTCCTTGCGGATTGTCAGAAGAGTTGGACACGACTGAGCAACTACACACTATACAGATTTCTTAAGAGGCAGATCAGGTGGTCTGGTCTTATTTCTTTTTTTCCCCGTTGCGTCTCCAAACCTTTTCTCCTTTTTCAGCTTGTCAGAGTTCACGGTTCAATATTGCTGAGCCTGTTGGAGAATTTTGAGATTATACTAGGGTGAGATATGCAATTTCGGTAGTTTGAGCACCCCTGGCTTCCCTTCTTTGTTTGGGGAACCCCTTTCCTTTGCCCCGTTTGTCTTCTTTCCCCCCCTTATCATAGCTTCCTAGTTTCATTCTTTGTTTTAAACTAAAAATTAGGGCCTGTTGCTCAGATGGTAAAGACGCCTCAGGAGACCCAGTTAGTTGGAGACCTGGAGAGAGGCGTGAGATTGGACAGAGGATTCCTCAGCTTGTCCTTGGGATTTAAAGTTGCCCGCCCCCCTATTATTCATAATAACCAAAAAGTAGCAATAACTCAAATGTCTATCAAGCAATGAATAAATAAAATGTGATCTAGGCATACAATAATATTCCTATATTGCATTAAGGAATCAAGTACTGACACCTGCCACAATGCCAATGAAGACTGAAAACACTATGCTAGTTAAAGAAGCTAATCATAAAAGACCAGATAATGTATGATTCCATTTATATAAAATGGATTGTATGAAATTTAGATGAAATGTTCAGAAAGGGCAAATCTATAGAGGTGGAAAGCTGCCTAGGACTGGAGAGCTGGGGGGAAATGGGAATAGGAAAAAATGCTAATGGGTATTGGTTTTGCTTTCCTGGTGGCTCAGAGGTTAAAGCGTCTGCCTGCAATGCGGGAGACCTGGGTTTGATCCCTGGGTGGGGAAGATCCCACTCCAGTATTCTTGCCTGGAGAATCCCATGGACGGAGGAGCTTGGTGGGCTACAGTCCACGGGGTCACAAAGAGTCGGACACGACTGAGCGACTTCACTTTCACTTTCATGTTTGTGCACTCAGCCAATCAGTCGTGTCCAACTCTGCAACCCCAGGGACTTGTACCCTGAACTTACTATGTATGTTCTTTGATTTACATCAATATATGCAACAAAATCTACTACCTGGGAAGAGGTTATTTCTATTGGAAAGGAACAATAAATACAACTATTACGATTTCTGATTTGTTGATGAAAAAAAAAAAAAAAAAAATAAGTCATGTTCTTAATGAGAAAATTTGTTTGGTTTTAAAATAATGTGATTTCTGTGAGTTTTCCAGTTAATAATGTTACTTGTAAAAAAAAAAAAAAAAAAAAATTAACTAGACTACCACTTAGTCAAAGTGGTCCATATAGTCCAAGCTATGGTTTTTCCGATAGTCATGTATGGATGTGAGAGTTGGACTATAAGAAAGCTGAGAGCCAAAGAATTGATGCTTTTAAACTGTGGTGTTGAAGAAGACTCTTGAGAGTCCTTTGGACTGTAAGATCGATCAGTCAATCCTAAAGGAAATCAACCCTGAATATTCATTGGAAGGACAGATGCTGAAGCTGAAGCTTCAATAGTTTGGCCACCTGATGTGGAGAGCTGACTCACTGGAAAAGACCCTGATGCTGGGAAAGATTGAAGGCAGGAGGAGAAGGGGATGACAGAGGATTTGATAGTTGGATGGCAAGACCAACTCAATGGACATGAGTTTGAGTTAGTGGACAGAGAAGCCTGGCATGCTACAGTCCTTGGAGTCGCAGAATAGGACGTGACTGAAAGACTGAACTTAACTGAGACTGCCATTTATGTAGCAGTGTCTTCACCTTATTCAGAAGAAACTTCAGTGAAATAGTTTTATCCACCTGCTGGTTCCAAATGGGATTCACAAAAATTTCATTTTATGCCAATTAGGACATAGAATTGGAATGAGATTGGATATGAAGGGAAAAAATGAAGACTGAAAAACTTGGGGTACCAGAAAATGTCAGGAACCTTTTAATCTGTGTAGAAATATGACTTCAAAGAATATGCATTAGTATGTTCTTGGTAAACTCTACTGAAAGATAAACCTCTTTGTCTCTTGGTGGGATATCTCTGAAATAATTTGCTCAGAAATCACCAAGGCACTACCTAACAGACAAGGAATTTGTGCAAAATTATCATTTTGACAGAGCAAGTAAATATTTCAATTCCTGGTAATTAAATAGTATTTCTTATTCTACAAAGATAGTTGAATTACTATAGTACATTAGGTTTTCATTCTAAATGTTTGGTAGAACCACAAAAGAAAATAAAATAATCCCAAATTGGAACGCTTGACCTGAATGTGAAACTGATATATAATCTGCCAGATATCTCCCAAAAATACATAAGGTTATAATTTCTTAAGAGTTAGTAGCTCCCAAGCATTTCACTTGAATTCATATTTTGAACTTAAAGGAATAACCACAGTGTGATTTGATGTTTTCCCCTCTTACGGCATATAAATGGGAAGTAGTTTACACGGGCAAACTACTTGGCTTAGTTTTCAGTAGAAGGTGCTTTCTTTTTTTCAAATGTTATGAAGTAAACAAAAAAATACTATCTTCAAATTCAACATCAAGTGGGGATTGAATAGATCTCTAAAATCATTTGATGTGGCATCTGCTGCTGCTGCTACTGCTAAGTCATGGCAGTCGTGTCCGACTCTGTGCGACCCCAAAGACAGCAGCCCAACAGGCTCCTCTGTCCCTGGGATTCTCCAGGCAAGAACACTGGAGTGGGCTGCCATTTCCTTCTCCAATGCATGAAAGCAAAAAGTGAAAGTGAAGTCGCTCAGTCGTGTGGCATCAGCACTCCTCAAATAAGACTCAGGACTCCTAGCATGTCTTTATCCCCTACAATATCCCTTGTGGCTCAGCTGCTAAGGAATCTGCCTGCAGTACGGGAGACCTGGGCTGGATCCCTGGATTGGGAAGATCCCCTGGAGAAGGGAAAGGCAACCCACTCCAGTATTCTGGCCTGTAGAATTCCATGGACTGTATAGCCCATGGTGTCGCAAAGAGTCGGACACAACTGAGCGACTTTGGGAGCTTCCCCGTAGCTCAGATGGTAAAGAATCTGCCTGCAATGCAGGAGACCTAGGTTCAATCGCTGGGTGGGTAAGAGCCCCTGGAGGAGGGAACGGCAACCCACTCCAGCATTCTTGCCTGGAGAACCCCATGGACAGGGGAGCCAGGCTGGCCACAGTCCACGGGGTCACAAACAGTCAGACACAACTGAGCAACTAACACTACAGAAAAAAAACACTATAACCTACAATGTATCTCAACTGGCAATTCAGTCAGTTCAGTTCAACCCAGCCACTCAGTTATGTCTGACTCTTTGCAACCCCATGGACTACAGCACACCAGGCTTCCCTTTCCATTACCAACTCCTGAAGCTTGCTCAAACTCATGTCCATCCAGCTGGCGATGCCATCCAACCATCTCATGTCATCCCCTTCTCCTACTGTCTTCAATCTTTCCCAGCATCAGGGTCTTTTGCAGTGAGTCATTTCTTGCATCAGGTGGCCAAAGTCTTGGAGTTTCACGATTAGTCTTTCCAATGAATATTCAAGACTGATTTCCTTTAGGATGGACTGGTTTGAGTTAACAATTCAATATTTTATGTCTCATTAGCGCCACCTACTGAGTTCTGGTCACTTTTCAGAAATCTCAGTTACAAGCAAATGTAAACAAAACCAAAGAAACAAAAGGATGACAATAGAAGGATTATATCTCCAGCATTTTCTTTTTATTAACGCTGTTAGAATAGAGGTGAGGTAACCAGAGCAGTGGATGTCAAGTTAAAAAAGAATTAGCTTTAAATTTCATTTATATAACTGTGATACTTGAATAAGATATATGACAAAAGCAAATAGATATAAGCCAGGCCTGTCATCAGACTTATAGTAAAAATTATA
Source organism: Tragelaphus eurycerus (assembly GCA_935064755.1). NCBI lineage: Eukaryota > Metazoa > Chordata > Mammalia > Artiodactyla > Bovidae > Tragelaphus > Tragelaphus eurycerus. The sequence continues at coordinate 991,927 of CAKXYN010000039.1, forward strand.
TAAAATAATGCATGTGAAAAATCCTCCCAAACCACAAAACAGTAAAAAAATTTTTAATTCTATACAATTTAACCCATAATGGAATGCTATTTTCAGTTTAACTTTTTTCAAAAAATTTCAAAATGCCACAATTAAGCATGTCTACTACTAAGCTAGTCTACTATTTTAAACTGATTAATCAAAGCATTTAGGAAAGCTGAAGTATTTCATTTTACTGGAAAGATATTTATATACTTAACATTTAAATCCCTTTCTTGGTATTTTCTCATTCCTAAAAATAAAGGGCCTAAAGTCGCATTTTATTTTTCAGTTCTGAAAATGCTTTGAATCATATATACTGAACATGGTGTATAGAGACTCAACTGACAAAAATGAGGGGTAATCCAAACTTCTGACTTTGCTGAAATTACTGAAACGAAGAACTTAATGTGGTTAAGTATCAAGTTTATAGTATTCACTGTTGCTGCTAAGTCGCTTCAGTTGTGTCCGACTCTGTGTGACCCCATAGACGGCAGCCCACCAGGCTCCCCTGTCCCTGGGATTCTCCAGGCAAGAACACTGGAGTGGGTTACCATTTCCTTCTCCAATGCAGGAAAGTGAAAGGGAAGTCCCTCAGTCGTGTCCGTCTCTTCACGACCCCATGGACTGCAACCCACCAGGCTCCTCCGTCCATGGGATTTTCCAGGCAAGAGTACTGGAGTTGGGTGCCATTGCCTTCTCCGATTCACTGTTAGTATCTTTTATAAAAACAGAATGACTCTGTTTATAAAAAGTTATCCTCACAAACTTCAACTCTTTCACCACCTTCCTGTAGAGCTTGTCTGAATTAATAAAATAACAATAAATAATTTTAAAATAATATTAAAATTAAATAACTCCGTAGATCTGATTAAGTACATTTATCACACTTATTTTTTTCTACTATATACAGAATGCAGGTACAACACCAAGACTGAGGAATCAAACAGTGCTCCTATTTCATGTTTTCTCATCCACAGTCACCAATCATATAATAAGCAGCTAACTAAATTTGGAAGCATCTAAATATCTGTAAAAATTTCAATATTTGCCACTTTTTCCTGCACTTTCAGTTTTGTCTGAATGCTTCCTTTTCACATAGAGTCTTTGATGTTTTGAAAATATAAACATAGCCAAAATATTGAAGTCACTCATACTCTCCAAATGCAAATATGAATGTTTAGCAGAAATCTTCCTGTGGCCCAATTCCTTCCTATATTCTCATTTTCCTGGCTGTAAATCTCTGGTGATGCCCCTGAGGTTTCTCAGCATGAAGAGCCCAATTATAAAATAGGAAAAGCTCCACTCAAAGCCAATGCATGCAGTTACAAAGTGCTCTGGAGAGGTTAAAAGAGTGATATGAATTCGGTCCACTGAATATAACCTGCAGCGATATTGCCAGAGAAGACAAGAATTTGAATGAGAGTAGGTTGGAAAATAAATTACCTTGTCGCCTTGAAGGCCATCTCCTTGGTTCAAGGCTAAGGGTCTTTTCTTCGGTCTTATGTAGAGATATCATCTCCATCATTATTCTTTTCCCACACAACTAGTCTGTGGTCAGTAATCTGCTATTTTTTTGCACAAATTGTCTTTCAGAGAAGGGAAAGTGTTCTCATTCATTGAATGGGAATGATTAATCATGCTAACAAATGTCTTTCTCAAAATCCATCATAACTTTAAATCAAGGTGAGGGTATTAATAGGACTTTGTATTTATTTTCTCTTTCTAGGTTTGTACATCAGTGTGTGTCTAGCTAATGTTAATAGTGGAAGAAAATAACATCATGCTTCAAAAAATGCAGTCTTGTTAATATTTAGTTAAGAGGTACTGACCTGATAAGGACCATCAGTAAACATTTCAGTCACAAAAAAAAATTCACTTGCATCTACAAATACTTTTAATTTCCATAGCAGAAACTTTAATTCAAGGCGAAATAGAATAGTCCTGAGACTAAAGATGGTGGCATAAAATATAATTATCGTAAAGGTCAATACTTACTGATTAGGGTTTCTATGCCAAATAACCAGCTAGACAATTTACATTCATTATCTCATGTCATATTCTTACCGACGCTATGAACATATTATGGCTGTTTCACAAGGAAGAAAACTAAATCTAGAGAGGTAAACCTGGCATATATGCCAGGTCATTCAGCTAGACAATGACAGAAAAGAGAACTGAAATCTAGTGCATCTCCATTCACTAGGAAAAACGTGTCCTGGCAAGGAGCTACATGGGCTAGGATTAAGAGGCACTCTTTTCTAACTCACTTAGAATCAGAGTCAGGTCACCAGGCTGTGTGCCTGTGGGGCTGTCTACCTAAATTCAGTGTGTTCTTCCCATTCATACAAAGATGTCAAGTGATCTACTTGACATCCTGTGTGTTGCCAAATGTTCTAAAAATTCAGGGAGAGAAGTCTGTTGTTAGCTCAATTGACCAGAAATGGGATCATAACACATATATTTAAATTTAGCCAAAAGAAAGTACAGAATTTGAACTAGGAATATAAAAAGGAGAAGGGCAAACTAAGACATTTTTGGAAAATGCAAAAGATCCAGATGTAGAAAAAAATAAGGCATGTGCGAGGTACAGGAGACAGACAGTCTGAGTAACAAAAGCACAGATTTTTTCAGAAGCATGGGAGATCAGACTGGAAAAAAAACAACTTGTGGAATTCTCAAAATGTTAAAATAAGATATGGGATCTGTGATCATAAAAATCTGGGGAACAGTAGAGGATTTAGGAGAGAAACAACAAAGACGTACAAAGATGATTGTTCTACCGTGGGGTATGGAGCGGCGGCTGTGTGGCACTGGAGCAACTGTGAGGAGATACCCCCATCCAAAGGCAAAGAAGAAGCCCCAGCAAGACAATAGGAAGGGAGAAATCACATTTAGAATCAAACCCCATACCGACCAGAGACACTCAGAGGGCTCAAACAAACCTTGTGTGCACCAGAACCCAGAGACCCCACAGAGACTAAGCCAGAACTGTGTTTGTTTGGGTGTCTCCTGAGGAGGTATGGGTCAGCTGTGGACTGCTGTGAGGGCAGGGGCTCTGGACGCAGTAGACCTGGGTATGGCACAAGCCTTCTTGGAGGAGGGTGCCATTAACCCACCATAGAGCCACCAAAGCTTACACAAGACTAGGGAAACAGACTATGGGAGGACTCAAACAGAACTGTGTGCACACCAAGACCCAGAAGAAAGGATCAATGACCCCACAAGAGACTGACCCAGACTTGTGCGTGAGTGTCCAGGAGTCTCTGGCAGAGGCATGGGTCAGCGGTGGCCTGCTGCAGGTTTGGGGGCACTGAGTGTAGCAGTGCATGCATGGGACCTTTTGAAGGAGGTCACCATTATTTTCATTGCCTCCACCATAGTTTGGCTTCAGGTCAAAAAACAGGGAGGGAACACAGCCCAGACCTTCAATAGATAATTAGATTAAAGATTTACTGAGCATGGCCCCACCCATCAGAACAAGACCCAGTTTCCCCCTCAGTCAGTCTCTACCATCAGGAAGCTTCCAAATCCTCTTATCCTTCTCCATCAGAGGGCAGACAGAATGAAAACCACAATCACAGAAAACTAACCAAGCTGATCACATGGATCACAGCCTTGTCTAACTCAGTGAGACTACGAGCCATGCCATGTAGGGACACCCAAGACGGACAGGTCACGATGAAGAGTTCTAGCAAAACATGGTCCACTGGAGAAGGGAATGGCAAACCACTTCAGTATTCTTGCCTTGAGAACCTATGAACAGTATGAAAAGGCAAAAATAGAGGACACTGAAAGATGAACACCTCAGGTCAGTAGGTGCCCAATATGCTACTGGAGATAGGTGGAGAACTAACTTCAAAAAGAATGAAGAAATGGAGCCAAAGCAAAAACAACACCCAGTTGTGGATGTGAAGGATGATGGATGTAAAGTCCGATGCTGTAAAGAGTAATATTGCATAGGAACCTAGAATGTTGGGTCCATGAATCAAGGCAAATTGGAACTGGTCAAAGAGGAGATGCAAAGAGTGAACATCAACATTTTAGGAATCAGCAAACTAAAATGGACTGGAATGGGTGAATTTAACTCAGATGACCATTATATCTACTATTGTGGGCAAGAATCCCTTAGAAGAAATGGAGTAGCCATCATAGTCAACAAGAGTCCAAAATGCAGTATTTGGATGCAGTCTCAAAAACAACACAATGATCTCTGTTCATTTCCAAGGCAAACCAATCAATATCATGGTAATCCAAGTCTATGCCCTGATCAATAATGCTGAAGAAGCTGAAGTTGAACAGTTCTATGAAGATCTACAAGACCTTCTAGAATTAAGACCCAAAAAAGATGTCCTTTTCATTATAGGGGACTGGAATGCAAAAGTAGGAAGTCAAGAAATACCTAGAGTAACAGGCAAATTTGGCCTTGGAGTACAGAATGAAGCAGGGCAAAGGCTAACAGAGTTTTGCCAAGAGAATGCACTGGTCAGAGCAAATACCCTCTTCCAACAACACAAGAGAAGACTCTACACGTGGACATCACTAGATGGTCAACACCGAAATCAGATTGATTATATTCTTTACAGCCAAAGATGGAGAAGCTCTATATAGTCAGCAAAAACAGGACCAGGAGCTGACTGTGGCTCAGATCATGAATTCCTTATTGCCAAATTCAGACCTAGACTGAAGAAAGTGGGGAAAACCACTAGACCTTTCAAGTATGACCTAAATCAAATCCCTTATGACTATACAGTGGAAGTGACAAATAGATTCAAGGGATTAGATCTGATAGACAGAGTGCCTGAAGAACTATGGATGGAGGTTCATGACATTCTACAGGAGGCAGTGATCAAAACCATCTCCAAGAAAAAGAAATACAAAAAGGCAAAATGGTTGTCTGAGGAGCCCTTACAAACAGCTATGAAATGAAGAGAAGCAAAAGGCAAAGGAGAAAAGAAAAGATATACCCATTTGAATGCAGAGTTCCAAAGAATAGCAAGGGAAGATAAGAAAGGCTTCCTCAGTGATCAGTGCAAAGAAATAAAGGAAAACAATAGAATGGGAAAGACTAGAGATCTTTTCAAGAAAATTAGAGATACCAAGGGAACATTTCAGGCAAAGATGGGTTCAATAAAGGACAGAAATGGTAGGGACCTAATAGAAGCAGAAGATATTAAGAAGAGGTGGCAAGAATACACAGAACTACACAAAAAAGATCTTCATGACCCAGATAACCACAATGGTGTGATCACTCACCTAGAGCTAGACATCCTGGAATATGAAGTCAAGTGGGCCTTAGGAAGCATTACTACAAACAAAGCTAGTGAAGGTGACTGAATTCCAGTTGAATTATTTCAAATTCTAAATCCTAGATGATGCTGTGAAAGTGCTGAACTTAATAAATCAGCAAATTTGGAAAACTCAGCAGTGGCCACAGGACTGGAAAAGGGCAGTTTTCATTCCAATCTCAAAGAAAGGCAATGCCAAAGAATGCTCAAACTACCATACAATTGCACTCATCTCATATGCTAGTTAAGTAATGCTCAAAATTCTCCAAGCCAGGCTTCAACAGTATATGAACCATGAACTTCCAGATGTTCAAGTTGGATTTAGAAAAGGCAGGGGAATCAGAGAACAAATTGCCAACATCTGTTGGATCATTGAAAAAGCAAGAGAGTTCCAGAAAAACATCAACTTCTGCTTTATTGACTACGCCAAAGTCTTTGTGTGGATGATAACAAACTGTAGAAAATTCTTAAAGAAATGGGAATACCAGACCACCTTACCTGCCTCCTGAGAAATCTGTATGCAGGTCAGGAAGCAACAGTTAGAACTGGTCATGGAAAAACAGACTGGGTCCAAATCAGGAAAGGAGTACCTTAAGGTTGTATATTGTCACCCTGCTTATTTAACTTATATGCAGAGTACATCATGAGAAATGCTGGGCTGGATGAAGCACAAGCTGGAATCAAGACTGCCTACACAAATATCAATAACCTCAGATATGCAGATGACACCACCCTTATGGCAGAAAGCAAAGAAGAACTAAAGAGACTCTTAATGAAAGTGAAAGAGGAGAGTGAAAAAGTTGGCTTAAAACTCAACATACAAAAAACTAAGATCATGGCATCTGGTTCCTTCACTTCATGGCGAACAGATAAGGAAAAAGTGGAAACAGTGACAGACTTTATTTTGGGGGGCTCCCAAATCACTGCAGATGGTGACTGCAGCCATGAAATTCAAAGACGCTTGCTCCTTGAAAGAAAAGTTATGACCAACCTAGACAGCATATTAAAAAGCAGAGATATTACTTTGCCAACAAAGGTTTGTCTAGTCAAAACTATGGTTTTTCCAGTAGTCATGTACGGATGTGAGAGTTGGACTATAAAGAAAGCTGAGCACCAAAGAACTGATGCTTTTGAACCAGTGGTGTTTGAGACGACTCTTGAGAGTCCCTTCAACTGCAAGGAGGTCCAACCAGTCCATCCTAATGGAAATCAGTCCTGAATATTCATTGGAAGGACTGATGTTGAAGCTGAAACTCCAATAATTTGGCCACCTTATGTGAAGAACTGACTCATAAGAAAAAGCCCTGATGCTGGGAAAGATTGAAGGCGGGAGGAGAAAGGGACGAGGGGATGAGATGGTTGGATGGGTCACCGACTCAATGGACATGAGTTTGAGTAAACTCCAAGAGTTGGTGATGTACAGGGAGGCCTGGCATGCTGCAGTCCATGGGGTCGCAAAGAGTCAGCCACGACTGAGTGACTGAACTGAACTGAATATGGCAATAAGAAGACAATTGAGAAACTATTAATATCAGAACTGAACTACAGTAGAAGCAGAGAGGAGGGATAATCTGGCAGGATTATGGCAACACTGATCTTTCCTCACTATGAATGGTAGTTTTAAAAAGTTCCTAGATGTAATATTTGTCCATGTAGGCAAGTTAAAACACCAAGATCTTTTGGAACTGGACATGGGGATAATGGTCAAGAAAGATTGTACAATTATTAAGATCTCAAATAGTGATTTAATAGAAATACTAAATCAAAGAAATAACTCCAACACCCATTGCTCTGTGTATTCTTTAACTCACAAAAACTTACACCAACCCAAACACACACTCCCACACCTACACAAAAAGATATCTTCAGCCTATAATTACTACAGGAAGTTGTGCATAGAATAGTTGGCTCAAAGGGAGTGTGTAGCATTATTAAAGTTCTGCTTGAACACGGATAAAGGTCTCCAAGGGGATCTATTTTTAGAACTTTTTACGAAGGACTTGTGCTCAAACTGTACTTCCACTGACTTGAAATCTGAGTAGCTTGCTCTTGTTTTGAGTTGTGACAGTCTCTATATCATATCTGTGATATCACTCGATTCCAATTGCTCCACCAACTCTGAGGTCTTGCTTTTTCACAGATCTCCTTGTGTCATTTGACAATAGATAAGCAATTTGCAGCCAGGTAGTACTTAGGCATTCTTCTATTTTCTTATTCATCAAATGTCTATTCATAACTGTTACATATTTTTAACTGATCTATTGACATAAAGTCATCTTTTAGATTATCATTATTGTAAATTTTATCCAGTTAGCCAAAGAACCCCATAATTATCTTTGTTATTAACATAATTGCTTCTAACAAATTCACCTCTGATATCATCATTAGAAACCTGCCATCTTACCCAAAGTTAAGCCCTATATACATTTTAGAGATAAAAAATGTTATTAGGAACTTGCAGCACACAAACTCACCTTAGATTGTTTTATCTCAATAACAAAAATGCTGGGACTGGTTTCCATTTGCTGCCGTGTACAAGCATGCTTGTGATGATAAGGACAGTAAAGGTCACTACACATTCAAAAACCTGTCACTACATCTTGAAAAGTATGTACCCTGAACATATAAAGGTGGAAGAATCATTCCTTCTAAAACTATCTGTGTGATGGTTTTAGTTCATCTGACTCATAAAACTTGAGTAATTATAGTCAGTAGCACATTTATATAATCATCTCACATATGGTTTCATATTTTACCAGCTCCAGTACATTTGCATCCTGAGATATATATTAACATTTTAAAGATAAATTAACATATCCTAATACTTAATAAGTAGTAATTCATAGAAAAATGGACATTAAAATTTGTTTCTAAAGGGGAGAAAAAGTGGTTTATATATCAGGTGTTCATAACAGGGAAAGGCATTAATCAGCTTTCAAAAGCTAAATTTGTCTCAAGCTCATTATTATTCAAAGCAATGAATTTTCCCTGGTAACATGTCACAAAGGGAATAAAGAAAGGAAGTTCTAATGATAGCCCAGCAATTTAGCACAGGGTTTTAATTCAGTAATCTGGAGTTTATGCACATTAGACTGATTACATGCATAAAAGTTTGATTCTACAAGCACTTCATAAACTAAAGGAAAGCCATGTATTTCAATAACACAAAATATGTTTCAATATATACTGAAATTAAGAAGCATTTGGAATATACTGCTTCACCAAACATAAAACAATTGTTAATTTTCTTCACACGAAAGCATGCAACAAAAGCATTTACAATTTCTCATTATGTCCAACATTGGAAAATTACAAAGAATTGATCACTTGTAGAACCTATATTGGTGAACATTGGGGTGCAGTAGGGATAAGCATTAACAAAGGAATATTAAGATTGGGCTCATGAGTTTGACTTTGTAGCAAATAATTTCACAAAAATCATTAATTGTCAGATGCTTGCATGCATGCTCAGTCACTTCAGTCATCTCCAACTCTTTGCTACAGTATGGATTGTAGCCCACAAGGCTCCTCTGTTTGTGGGATTCTCCAGGCAAGAATACTGGAATGGGTTGTATGTCCTCCTCCAGGGGAATCTTCCTGACCCAGGGATTGAACTCGCCTCCGCCTTCATCTCCTGCATTGCAGGCAGATTCTTTACCCACTGAGCCACCTGGAAAGCCTGTCAGATGCTTAATTCCCTGCAGATACTTGGTACTCAGTTGACTTCTTAATTTTAAATATAAAGTTAGAACCACTGTGCTACAAAGATTGCAAAATTGACATTATACTTATTCAAAGGTCATATGATCTTAACTCTTTGGAACACTGTCAACCAAGAAACAGTGTGAAGGGGTTTTATGTTCAGATAGAAATGGAATAAAGAGGATTAGGTGTTCTTTTCTGCTTTCTGCTTAACAACAACTAGAAAATTTGGATCAGAAAAAGGTAGCCATCATTATAAAACAGGAGACAGCCAATGGGAAACAAGCAGCACAAGACTGTAATCACAGAGAGAGAAGTGAACCATGGGAGATTCGATTGTTAGAACTCATTACCTACAGGCAGTTTTCAGGCCACTGGTCAGGAAGTGAAAACCCTAACAGAGCCTAGTGGCTTCAATGAATTGAGGAACCAGAGTCAGGGTCTAAGGAGGCAAAGATGACTAGAATTTGGAGGGCAGAGTACTATCAAGGCAGGAGCTAAATAGAGAGAACTTCAGAGATCTGCAGGGGGCTCCTCTAAGGGTTTGACCAAGTCTTTGTTCAGTAGCTCAGTTGTGTCCAACACTTTGTGACCCCATGGACTGCAGCACATCAGGCTTCCCTGTCCTTTATCATCTCCTGGAATTTGTTCAAACTCATGTCCATTGAGTCGATGATGCCATCCAACCTCTGCCATCCCCTTTTCCTCCTGTCTTCAATCTTTCCCAACAACAGGTTCTTTTCCAATGAGTTGGCTTTTCGTATCAGGTGGCCAAAGTATTGGAGCTTCAGGTTTAGCATCTGTCCTTCCAATGAATATTCAGGGTTGATTTCCTTTAGGATTGACTGGTTTGATGTCTTTGCTGTCCAAGGGACTCTCAGGAGTCTTCTCCAGCACCACAATTTGAAGGCATCAATTCTTTGGCACTCAGCTTCTTTTATTGTCCAGCTCTCACATCAGTACATGACGACTAGAAAAACCATAGCTTTGACTATACAGACCTTTACCTGCTTGTACATAAGAATAAACTTCCCATGGCCAGAGAAAAGAATCACCCATTAAGATTTAAAGTACAAACCAGGCTGAAAGTACCCTGTGTCTCCATAGCCAGACCCAAATTAAACTTCCTGAGCAGGGTTGGCTCCACAAAGATTGGCAATTTTTTTTTCTTAAAGGCCTGGTTAGTAAACATTTTAGGCTTATGGGCCATATGATGTTTGTTGCAAACATTCAATTCTCACAAAAGCAACCACAGACAGTACATAAGTGAATGAGCATGTCTATGCTGCAATCAAATCTTATTTCACAAAAGGAGTGGCTGATCCATGGACAATAAATTGTTCACTGACCACTGTCTTAGAGATAAAAAATATTAGAAATGAAAAATGCTCTTAACAGGCTTAACTTCAGATGAGATTCTATACAAGATCAGTATTAACATAGTGACTATTAATGATGAAACACAATGAGAAAAACGATTTATAGAGAGAATCAGGTATGTTTGGCAACATATCAAGCATAAAGCATAATAATATCAAACATATCACACATAAATTAATATGAATTTATTCTTAGTCCCAGAACAAGAGGTGAAGGAGAAGGCAAAAATACTTGAAGAAATAATGGCTTAATTTTTTCCAAATGTGTTGAAAACAAATCTATAGACACAAAGCATTCAACAAATTTCAAGGAAATGAGGAAACCGAGGTTTAGACTTGTTAGGTGAAACTCAGCGTTAACACGGAATGTTTAAACAACCAGTAATGGAAGAAAAAGATAGGAACTCAGATCTTCTGGATTTACAGGCTGTGTTCCCCTACAGAGCTTGGTTATATGGATGGAGTAGCTGAAGAAGAAATAAGGGATATGTATTATATAACTATAAACCATGCAGTTTAGGAATATTTAAAATATAAACTTGTTGATAAACAAGGAGAGCAGTACCTTCGATTTAACCATTAGGTCAAGCAATTACTAGAATCACACAAATTATTGACAGTAAATCTCAGAGCTAGTACAGTAACTCCAAGCACAGTTATAAAACTTAGAATTAAAAAGCCATACATATAAATTATCTCCAAATCATAGAATTCACTCTTTTCATTTTGTCAAAACAGGAACACACCCTAGAAAGTTAAATAACTTGCCTAAAATCACATCATTGGTTATAGACCCTTTCTTTTAAGCTATCCCCAACATCATTCCAGAAAATATAAATTATTCATCCAGAAAGACAAACCCAATTTTGGCGGGTCAGAGATTTCAGTGAGATGTGAATTGGTTAAGGATTGTGATTTATGAATTGAGGCATCTATCCAGATTGCCTTCTCTCAGCTGTCCTTCTGTGAAGCACACTGTTGCGAGCACCTAAATTGACCTCTATTTCATCCCATTCAACAGTCATTCCATAGCTCCTGTGGAGGAGGGTAAATTACTGTAACAGCTCAAAACTTATATAGAGATCATTTCTCTTTGTTTGCCAGATATAAAATAAGCTAAGATAGATTGTGACTCTACTCTGAAGGATTTAACAACGTAAGTCATGCCTCATTTTAGGCAAATTCTCTGCAGTATACAGTATAAGGCTTCCTAGGTGGCGCTAGTGGGAAAAAACCCGACTGCCAAAGCAGCTTAGACATAAGAAACGTGGCCTCAGTCCCAGGGTCGGGAAGATCCCCTGGAGGAGGGCATGGCAATCCACTCCAGTATTTTTTCCAGGCGGGCTGCAACACACAGGGTCACACAGAGTCGGACACGATGCACACAGGCTGCAGTATACATGTCTACATACATATGTACAAATGTACATATATACAAACAACACAAGCACACATGCTCTTATGTAAGCCCCATGAAGGCAGGGGTCACATCGTTCTTACACATTCCCAGTACCTTACCTTACACAGCAGTTGATACTGTAGGTGTTCAATATTTACCAAATGAATGAAAAAAATGGGTAAATAAGCACAAACACATAGAAAAGCATACCTCTAGAGCAATACATATAATTTGATTTTTAAGTACTAATTTAGAACAGATTATTAATAATAATAATAACATCTATTGCTCAATTCCCATGTGTAAGTTACCATGAATAGTGCTTTTCAGCACTTTTATTTTAGCCAGTCTTGTCTTGAGTTCTGCACAAAATTAGAGGTTTATCCCCTTTCTGGGTTAGACCACAAAGGTCTTAAATGTTTTTAGTCTCAGAAATTTTTAGGACACCTAGAATATCTGTCAAAAGATTGTACATAACTTCTAGGGCTTAGATTAGTACCAGAACATAGCAGTGATCAATTAATGCCAGAAATTTCTGTGTGTGTGTATGTGTGTGTAATAGCAACAGTAGTCATGGTAGCAGCAGTGCTAAATCTGGGCTTGCCTTCTATCCAAAGTTGAAAGCTTTATGCAAGTTTGAGCAAGCAAGTTGATATGGTTGCTTCACATTTTATGCCATTTACTCAGGAAATCCATTGAGGTGTCCTAATCATTTTTAAAGTCTTTGAGGCTGGGAGAGCAGAGAGAGCTTTTAATAATTAAATTTACTCAAAGCTCACTGGGGTTCAATCCCACTAATCCTTGGTGAGCAAAAGTCCATGTCTTGGCGTCTGAGTAATAGACTCTTATGGAAAAGACATTCCTCCCACATAGATTAAATGGACATGAAGAGGGAGACAGAGACACTGAAAATAGACATAACATGGCATTTATATATATTTGGGCTTTCCAGGTAGGTCAGGTGGTAAAGAATCTGCCTGCAATGCAGGAGACTCAGGTTTGATCCCCAAGTCAGGAACATCCCCTGGAAAAAGGAATGGCAATCCACTCCAGTATTCTTGCCTGGGAAATCCCATGGACAGAGGAGCCTGGTGGGCCACAATTCATGGAGTCACAAAAGAATCAGACATGACTTAGCAACTAAACAGTAACAAACAATAGCTATCATAACCTGCTTTACAATTTCTTAAATTTCCCAGAAGTCAGTTTTTTTCCAAACTTTCAACTTTTTATTTTGTATTGAGGTATCAGTTCAGTTCAGTTCAGTTGCTCAGTCATGTCCCACTCTTTGCAACCCCATGAATCGCAGCATGCCAGGCCTCCCTGTCTATCACCAACTCCCAGAGTTTACCCAAACTCATGTCCATCGAGTCGGTGATGCCATCCAGCCATCTCATCCTCTGTTGTCCCCTTATCCTCCTGCTCCCAATCCCTCCCAGCATCAGGGTCTTTTCTAATGAGTCAACTCTTCGCATAAGGTGGCCAAAATATTGGAGTTTCAGCTTCAGCATCAGTCCTTCCAATGAACACCAAGGACTGGTCTCCTTTCGGACGGACTGGTTGGATCTCCTTGCAGTCCAAGGGACTCTCAAGAGTATTCTCCAACATCACAGTTCAAAAGCATCAATTCTTCGGTGCTCAGCTTTTTCACAGTCCAACTCTCACATCCATACATGACCACTGGAAAATGTATTGATGTATAGCTGATTATTAAAAGACACTTACTCCTTGGAAGGAAAGTTATGACCAATCTAGACAGCATATTAAAAAGCAGACACATTACTTTGTCAACAAAGGTCTGTCTAGTCAAGGCTATGGTTTTTCCAGGAGTCATGTATGGATGTGAGAGTTGGACTCTAAAGAAAGCTGAGCACACAAGAATTGATGCTTTTCAACTGTGGAGTTGGAGAAGACTCTTGAGAGTCCCTTAGACTGCAAGGAGATCCCAGTCCATCCGAAAGGAGATCAGTCTTGGGTGTTCATTGGAAGGACTGATGTTGAAACTGAAACTCCAGTACTTTGGCTACCTGATATGAAGAACTGACTCATTTGAAAAGACCCTGATGCTGGGGAAGATTTGGGGCAGGAGGAGAAGGGGATGACAGAGGATAAGATGGTTGGATGACATCACAGACTCAATGGGCATGAGTTTGGGTAAACTCTGGTAGTTGGTGATGGACAGGGAGGCCTGGCGTGTTGTGGTTCATGGGATCGCAAAGAGTCGGACACGACTGAGCAACTAAACTGAACTGAACTGATAGCTGATTAACAATGTTGTGGCTGTTTCAGGTGAACAGTGAAGGAACTCAGCCATATATATATATATGTATGTATGTATGTATGTATCCATTCTTCCCCAAACCCCTCTTCCAACCAGGCTGCCACATAACATTGAAGAGAGTTCCATGTACTATACAGTAGGTCTTTGTTGGTTAACCATCATTTTGAATATAGCAGTGTGTATATGACCTTCCCTAACTCCCTAACTATCCCTCCCAGAAATCAGTTTTATTCCATAGAAGTAAACAAGAAAACATGGAACTAAACAAGAATGGATGAATACATGGGAAGTTTCCCATGTACTTATCTTTTCAGACTCACCTAACAGGAAGCCCCCCACCCCCCAAAAAAAAGATCACTCAATATTTCAGAGAAAGCTCTAGGCTGGAATCCACTGGTTTACACACAGGCAATTCTTGGGTAACTGAGAGGCAGGGAGTGTCAGAGCCCTTGCTGGGCTGGCCTCCTGCTTTGCTGGCACGCCTGGGTGACGGGCTAGCTGTGCTGACAGTGTAGGTCAGGGGATTATTAGGTTGACTACATGCCCCAGGCTCTTTGTTTTTGTTTTGTTTTGTTTTGGGAGGGAGAGAGGAAAGTTGACTGGGGCCCCAGAGATCTATGAAAAAGGAAAAAAAGAAAAGGAGGAGGGGAGAGAAATGTGCAGGGATAAGTGCTTTCTGTTGTAAAAGTCATGACAGAAAATAAGAGTTTGATTCTGGCAGAAGCAAACTGGCAATGTGGGTCAAGGATTAACCCTCAGAGATGCCAGGATAACATCTCCTGAGACATGTCTCTAAATTACATCAAAAACTTCTATGAAGGATGTGTGAGTATTATACAAACAGCGACGATTGTATGAGTCCTCTCTGTGTATTTTAACCTGATTCGCATGAGTGCTGATGAATAGGGTTCTCTATGTGCATGGAGAGTCATACAAATATCAACCATTTACTTCAAAATATTCTGAATCTAAATAACTGTAACTAGAATAATTCAGGAAGTACTTCTAGTTGTTGGTGCTTTAAAGCAGCTTGCTCTCTCAATTTGATAGTTGAAGAAGTAGGAAAGAAGATGTAATGACAACCAAATAAACACTATTTGGTTGTTAAGAAAGTGCATATCCTAATGAGTCTAATGTTGGATTTGTTACCCAATTATTTTAATAGGTACTAGATATACTAAGATTATCTTGATTGTATTGCAAAAGGGATATTGATTGAATTCAAAGCTTTCTACAACTTTCCAAAATTATTTCTTTCATTAGCAGCAAGGTCCCATTTGACTGTTGAACTTCATATTTTCAGAGTGAAAAGCATTAAGAAATCTCATAACCCATGATTTAAACTGGACTCGATGATCTTTAAGGTTCTTTCTTCAAATTTTCATAAATCTTAAATTTTTTAAAAATGTGATGATGAAAACATCCTTTAAAATGTCCTTTAATTTTTGTTTTCAAAAGATTCATTTTTCTCCTAAAACTGTAACAGATGAAGCCTCCTACCGTGATTGGCCAATTTCACACCCTTTTCTTTGGATCCGTTCGAATGTTCTTCCTTGGGGTCTTAGGCTTTGCCGTCTATGGGAACGAGGCTCTGCACTTCAGTTGTGATCCGGACAAGAGAGAAATAAACCTCTTCTGTTATAATCAGTTCAGACCAATCACTCCACAAGTAAGTTTTCCTGTGTGTACAAATATAAACCTTACTCTACACCAGATAAAACTGTTTCCTTTTTAAATGTAAAATAATATGTAGACTATGCTAATGAGTATTATTTCTAGAATAATGTTTTTAAAAATTAATCATATGTTTCAGGTAAATTAATTTAAGTAGGTCAAGAGTTTCTTCCAAGTCCAGCATTCTATTATCTATCGATGTTAGAATTATACTGCAGGCTTGTAATTGGAAAATGCAGATAGGGTAGCTACTAAAATAGTGTATATCATCATTGTTAGTAATTGGTAAGTGATGACAATAAAATGCAACTACTTTTCCACAATTATTAAGACATCTAAAGTTTTAAACTTTAAACATCTTGAAAATTAAATGAGATATGTCCAGCATTGCTACTTTCATTATATTATTTTTATTCCTCATAAGACTTACAAAACTTAGAATTTTTAAGTTAGCCTCTATTGAGGGTCAGTACATTTTGATAGTGTATATTTTCATGACATGCTGATGGATTTTACTAAGATATTTCTGACACACTTTAGGTGTTCTGGGCATTACAACTAGTGATTGTCCTGGTTCCTGGAGCTATTTTCCATCTATATGCTGCATGTAAAAGCATCAATCAAGAATGCATTCTTCAAAAACCCATCTACACTGTGATCTACATCCTCTCTGTTTTGTTAAGAATTAGCCTAGAAGTGGTAGCATTTTGGCTTCAGATTCACCTTTTTGGTTTCCAAGTAAAACCTCTCTACCTGTGTGATGCTGTGTCTCTCGGGAAAAAAATTTACTATTATAAAATGCATGGTGCCAGAACACTTTGAGAAGACCATTTTCCTCATTGCAATGTATACATTCACTGTCATTACAATAGTATTATGTGCGGCTGAGATTTTTGAGATCATATTTAGAAGATTATGCTTTCTAATTAGTTAATGACCAAAAGGATGATTAACTGCTGTCATGCCACTATTATTTATCAACCATTTTTACTTACTTTTATCAGTGAGTACCTCAACTTCAAACATAAATATCTGTTTTTTAAACTTACCTCACTGTGTCTGAAATTTATGTCTAGTATAAAATATAAGACTAAGTTCTAAGGCAGGGATTCTTGAACAAACCTTTCGTTCCATTTTATTTTTTTCACACATTAAGAAATATACAAGGAACTAATGACAACTCATTTTTTAAGTAGTACTTTTACAGAGCCCTTTCATACACAACAACTTAATCAATCACAGTAT
The DNA here is from genome assembly GCA_935064755.1 of Tragelaphus eurycerus. NCBI lineage: Eukaryota > Metazoa > Chordata > Mammalia > Artiodactyla > Bovidae > Tragelaphus > Tragelaphus eurycerus. The sequence continues at coordinate 1,008,913 of CAKXYN010000039.1, forward strand.
TTTGGCCAGAGAAAATTTTATCAGCTCTTTTACACTGGTGGAAAAATTAGGCTCACAGAAGTTAATGTATGTATCCAAAGTCACATAACCAGACCAGGATTCAGCCTTTCTTAACTAGAAAGTCATTTCCCTCTCCACTTAAGTAAGCAGCATACATTTTGAGGATGTAATTATTGTTGCACTCATGTAAAATATAACTTCCTGAAGTACAACAGTTGTCAGTTAATTATTTAAAAAGTCATTTTATAATTTGATCACTAACTTGAAGAAATGGAGCACTTACATTTTTAATATTATACTCATTGTTTTCTTGAAATTTTTAATATTAAAGTATATGGTAATATGGCCACTAAGTAAATAAAAAATGCTGTGGAAAACAATGTGCATGGTCTCTTTGCTTCTTGTTGGAGGAAAAAAATTCCCTCTGTGCTCATAGATATTCTATAACTGTAGTTTCTATATATAAGATTACTGAGATGGAAAATTATATTTATATTGTTAGACTTCCTAAATTACTATGAAATGATTTCTAAGGTATTTTCATATTAATTCAGTGCATTTCTTTTTAACTGCCTATTTTACCAATAATCATGTCCATATAATATCATTTAAAAACTTTATGTATGACTGCCTTATTCTAGCAGTTTATTAAGGAAATAAGTATAGTCAGTAAAAAACTGAGGTTTTCAATTTTTTTCTTAAGCATTATTCAACCCATAGTTGATATCATGAATTTTTACATTTAAGGATTTTTAAATCATTGAGGCTACCTCCACATGACAGCTCAAGAGAAATTCAATGAATAGCTGCTTAGTATCTATTATTAAACACGTACCACATTAAAAGTTCAAATACAAAGATAAACAAGACTTAGCACCTTTATAAGACCAAGAACCCACCTGCTAATGCAGGAGACGGAAGATCTGAAGATCCCCTGGAGAAGGAAATGACAATCTACTCCAGTATTCTTGCCTAGAAAACCCCGTGGATAGAGGAGGCTGGTGGGCTATAGTCCATGGGATCACAAAGAGTCAGGCACAACTGACTAACACACACACACACACACACACACACACACACACACACACACACATAAATAATTGGTGTGTTAGTTGCTCAGTCATGTCCAATTCTTTGAAACCCCACAGACTGTAACCTAACAGGCTCCTCTGTCCATGGAATTCTCCAGGGAAGAATACTGGAGTGGCTTGCCATTCCCTTCTCCAAAGGATCTTCCTGACCTAGGGATCGAACCCTGATCTCTTGCATTACAGGCAGATTCTTTACCATCTGAGCTACAGGGAAGTCCTTACATAAATAATTCTTAAGTTCTATTCTGAGGCACAGTGAAATGACTTGAAAACAGTTGATCCTTGGTGTTTCCTTTTAAGCTCTGAGATGGTGAGATGGGAGCAGAGTAACCCTCACCAAAGGCCCAATTTTGCCCCATTACTAGGGCAAAACCTTTCTGAGTACCCTATGAGATACCCCTTTGATGCTTTGAAAATATTATTTTTCCACTGTTCTCAAATTCTTGAATTCCCTTCTCAGGCTGGTTGACTCACTGTCTTAGTCCAATTGAACTACTATTACAAAATATCTCAGCTGGATAGGTTATAAACAAAGGAAATTTATTTCTCATAGTTCTGGAAAATGGAAGTCTCAGATCAGGGTGCAGGCATGTTCAGGTTCTGATGAGAGTCCTCCTCTGCATTATAGTCTTGTCATCACAGCCTCACATGGCAGAAATACCAGAGGCCTCCCTAGGGTTCCTTTTACAAGCACAATAACCCCATTCATGAGGGTTCCATTCCCAAGACCTACTTACTTGACAAAGGTCCCACCTGCTAAAATCATCACACTGGTTAGGATTTCCAAAATATGAATTTTGGGGGGAATATAAACATCTGGCCCATTGCAATTAGAGTTGCCACAGAAATTACTGTAGCTACATGAAGCAGGTCTTTGCTTTGCCCAAGGAAAGAAGGGAGAGGGGTAAAAAAAAACATTCTTCTTGATGGCCTCTTACAAATTTTCTAAGGGAAGATCATTAAAAAAAAAAAACAGAATTCCCTTTAATATCATTGCCCATTCAAAGATGAACACTTTGATTTATTCTTATTCTGATTCATCCTAGGACATTTTCAAAGTAATGCCCCTTTCAAAGAGAATTTCTACCCTAGCTGTTGGGAAAAGTAACTATTCTCACTGCTGTGTGACTCTTGGATATTGTTCCTTTTAATCCTTTTAGGTAGTTCTTTTCCTGCAAAGATGTTACATTGATCAGGACTCAGTCAAAGACCCTTTACAGATCTCTGGGCTCTCATGCTTTGCAGCCTCTCCCCCTGAGGCAGTCTGTCCTGTCAGTTTAGCCTCCTCAGCCCTGGACTCTCTCTCCCCAACTGACAAGGAGGAAAGATAGCATTTCTAAGCCACTAGAGAAGGCAATGGCACCCCACTCCAGTACTCTTGGCTGGAAAACCCCATGGACGGAGGAACCTGGTAGGCTGCAGTCCATGGGATTGCACAAAGTCGGACATGACTGAAAGACTTCACTTTCACTGGAGAAGGAAATAGCAACCCACTCCAGTGTTCTTGCCTGGAGAATCCCAGGGACGGAGGAGCCTGGTGGGCTGCCGTCTATGGGGTCGCACAGAGTCAGACACAACTGAAGTGACTTAGCAGCAGCAGAGGAATTCTGGTCACCTCTGCTTCATTTAAGTAAATAGTACATATGTGTAAAGATGCAGATTCTGTGTGAGTTTGTTTGGACAGTCTTTTTAATTCCTTAATGATCTATATTATTCTATGATTTCATTTTGTTAGTAAGTATATCAGGATTGTTAGCACACAGCTATATATTCCTGGATAATAAATGTTACAAAAAATATAGCTTTTATAACACATAAATATCAGATATTTAATTATATAAAATATAAAAACTGATTTTTCTAACTTAACTGCAAATGTATCAAAAATGAATAAGAATGTCAAAGCTAAACAAATAACTAACTAGCCAGTTGAAAATATATTTAAAGATATATTTAAAGTTATTGCATAAAAAGTTCTTGGGTCAAATAAGATAATTTAAATTGAAGTTTTTCAGTCTGTTTATAAATGAAAAATGGTCAGGATACTACATATTAAATCCTATAAGATGTTGCCAAAATTGTAGTGCATGGCAAATTGATAGCACAAAATACCCTTCACATTTTAAAAAGAAAACAATAAATGTAATTCAAGCGGCAAATATAAGAACTTCAAAATAAAACTAAGGAAAACAATAACAATTTAATAAGGATAAAGACAGAAAGCAACAAATTATAAAATGAACAATATACAATCAGTTCAGTTCAGTTCATCGCTCAGTCATGTCTGACTCTTTGCGACCCCATGAATCGCAGCACACCAGGCCTCCCTGTCCATCACCAACTCCCGGAGTTTAGGTAGATCCAAAATTCATCTTGAAAATAACAATTATAAAAATGTAGCATATCAAATCATGTGTGAAAGTATATCCTTGTAAGGTTTTATAATATATATGGAGTTATACATTGTCACCTGAAATATACCGTGATAATTTAAAGGTGTATACTATAAAATACAAGACAACTAGGAAAACAAAAACAATAAAATTTTGGCTACTAAGCCAAAAAAGAAATCAAAACATTCAATAAATCCAAAAGATGGCCAAAAAGACAAAAAGGAACAAAAACAGAAGGGACAAATTGAAAACAATAACAAGGTAGTAGAATCAGACCTAAAAATATCAAGTTACAATAAATATAAAAGTCTAAGCATTCCAAAGCAAAACAGGGATTGCTGACTACATTTAAAAAAATATACAGATCAAATTATTAACAAGAAGCTCCCGTTAAATATTTAAAGATTTAATATTTTAAAAATATTTTAATGAATATTAAATAGATAATAAAAAGTAGGAAAAGATATATAATGCAAACAATAAGGATCAGAAAGCTGAATTAGCTGTATTAATATACGAGAAAACGCAAGCAGATTTCAGGGTAAGGAATAGTGACAAGGATAAAATAGACATTTCATAATGATTAAAGTATAATTTCATTAGGAAGCATAACAGTTATAAATGTGTATGCCACCAATTAGAAAGTGCCAAAATATAAGAAGCAAAGCCTGCTAGAGCTGAAAAGAGAAACAAATCCAATTATAATTAAATATTTCAACACCAGTAATCAACTGACAAAGTAGACTATCAGGAAAGAAATAGAACATACCAATGAATAACTGGAACTAATTGATATTTAGAGAGCACTCTGCCAAGCAAAGCACAGAGTATATATATTTTTTCAAGTGCATGGGTACCATTCTTCAAGAGAGTACATTTTCTGAGTCATGATACAGTCTCAAGGATTGAAATCACAATGGAATTGAATTAGAAATAAATGTAAATAAGATATCTGAAATATGCTCAAATATTTTAGAAATGAACAATACATTTTTATGAACCCATTGATCAAAGAAAAAATTACATGGAAAATTTTAAACATAATTTATCAAAATTTGTAGAAAGTAATTAAAACAGTTATTGGCAGCATATAAAAAGCTCTAAATATTATGTTAGGAAAAAAGAAAGTTTTAAAATGATTTTAGCTTCCACCTCAAGAAATTATTTTAAAAAACAGTTTAAATACTAATTAAATAGTAGGTAAATAAAAATAAGAGCACAAAACATTGAAATAGAAGACAGAAAGATAATAGAAAAATCAATGAAATGAAAAGATGGTCTTTGAAGAGACTAGAAAATTGATCAATTTCTAGTTAGCCAAACTGAGACAAATTAGAGAAAGATATTCTTTCAGAATAAAAGAGAAAATGAAAATTACTCATATCATAAATGAGAAAAAAAGAGAAAGGGACATCAAAACAGAACATTTAAATGATTATAAGGAAACGCCATGAACAATGTTACACCAGTGAGTTTGATACTTATGTGAAATGGAAAAATTCCTTGAAAGACACATATTACTAAAAGCTGACTCAACAATAATCAGAAAATATGAATATCTCTATACATATTAAAGAAATCAAATCTAAAAATCAAAAGCTTTCTCAGAAATAAAATATCAGGCCCAGATAAAGCTATCTCAGAAAGAAAATATCAGGCCCAGATATCTTCAGTGGTAAATTCCATCAAATGTTTAAGGAAAAAAAAAAAATACAATCTCTTTTAGGAAGGACTATTTGCCATGTCATTAAATGAAGCCAGTATAACCTTGATATCAAAAATGCTTAGCAAAAACAGTCTAGTATATGTAATCCAGCAATATACATAAAAGATTAGATATCATGTTCAAATGGGATTTATCCCAGGAATGAAAGGTTGCTTTAACATTCAAAAACCAATTAATGCAATTCAACTAGATTAATAGAATAAAGGAAAAAACTCACCTAGTCATCTTAGATGCAGATAAAAGCACTGGATTACATAACCATTTATTAACATAATGAAATCAACAAAAACCCATATCTCTCACTGTAAGAGAATTAGCTAAGCTTGACAAAAAGCATCTAAAAATACCTACAGGAAATATCCCACTTAATAATAGTGGAAGAATAAATTATTTCCCCTTTAGTCAGGTAAAAAGATAAGGCTGTGTACTTTTACCACTTTTGTTTAGCACTGAACTGGAGGCCAATAAGACTAAACAAAACAAAAAATACATACTTAAATATATACTTATTCATTAATGCAGTAAGACAAAAAATAAAAGATGTACAGTTTAGAAAAGAATAAATATGATCACAGACATAATCATGAAATAGAAAATTCTAAAGGACATACTAAAAGTTACTAGAATTTGTAATTAAGTTATCAAGGTTAAAATTTCTGTAGAGTAATAAAAATGAAATTGTAATTTTAAAATGTCATTTATGATAATATTCATAAACATGAAACAGATAAGAGAGAAATTTTACAACAGGCATGCTAAAGCTGTACAATGAAAACTAAAAAATGTTGAAAGAAATTAAAACTGTTTTAAATAAGTGAGTTTTTGGTTTGGAAGCCTTAATCTTTTAAAACTCAGTCACTCAAAACTGGTATGTTGATCCAACACAATTTCAGTTAAAATCCCAGCAAGCTTCTGTAGAAATTAAGAAGCTGCTTTTAACATTTACACGGAATACAAAAGACCTAGAATAGCCAACATAATTTTGAAAAAGTAAAATAAAAGTAGACAACTTACATTACGGACACTTAAGACTTGCTATACAATACAAATGAATGCACATGAAAAATAGAAACAAACTCACAGGTATGGGGGCTTCGCTGGGGGCTCACTGATGAAGAACCCACCTGCCAATGCAGGAGATGTGCGTTCAGTCCCTTGGTCAGGAAGATCCCCTGTAGGAGGAAATGGCAACTCACTCCAGTATTCTCGCCTGGCGTATTCCATGGACAGGGGAGACTGGTGGGCTACAGTCCACGGAGTCACAAAGAGTCAGACACGACTTAGCAACTAAGCAGCAACAACACGACCTCCTACAAAGGTACAATAATCAAAACAGTGTAGGGCTGGCATGCAGATAGGCATAGTGATTACAGGAATAATAGATCAAAAATGGTTCAACACATATATAGTTATGTATTTTTTTAATTCTCCAATATAACTTAATGGTGCTGGAGCAACCAGATATCCATGCTGAAAACATAAATAGCCTTTTTTTTTTTTAACCTTTATCCCTGTCTCAGCCATGGATGTGTAGATGGAACTGGCCAAGTCATTGGTCTTCTCTTTTAATCTTCAGCTAGTAACTGTAAGGGGCGGGGGGGGGGGGCGGGGTATATTTTAGGAGATGATAAACAATAAGAATGTGAGTCTCATATATTGGAAGCCAAATTTCTACCATAGAGAGTGTATCCAAAAGAAACAGCTATAGGTATATACCATCCTTATTACTTTGGCTGAGCCCTGTCATTTCCCATAAAAATATGTATGACCACAATCAGAACAGAAAGTTTTGCTGTGAGATGACCACACTGGAGTAGTACACTGAAGTCCAGGGAATGGTGCAAAGCATGTAACTTTTTCCATCAAAACACTCGCAGGTCTGGACTCTCTCCCTTGTCTTCTTCCTGTGGTTGCTCCTACCCCATATCTCTGCACTTCTCTAACTTGCCAAAATTCTACCCCAACCTGAAAGGGGATATCAGATCCTTCAACAATTTATTAGAGTTGAATGCAGAAGAGTTTAGGTCTTTCTTCACAGTAAAATTCTTAATAGGAAATCATCAACCACAAAATTCAACCTCATGTTTTTAGTATTTATTTCACAGCATAATTTCCATGTGCTGTTATGTTAACAATGTCAGTTCAATTCAGTTACGTTCAGTCACTCAGTTGTGTCCAACTCTTTGTGACCCCATGGATTGCAGCACACCAGGCTTCCCTGTCCATCACCAACTCCCAGAGCTTGCTCAAACTCATGTCCATCGAGTCAGAGATGCTATCCAACCATCTCATCCTCTGTCATCCTCTCTCCTCCTGCCCTCAATCTTTCCCAGCATCAGAGTCTTTTCCAATGAGTCCATTCTTCGCACCAGGTGGCCAAAGTATTGGAGCTTCAGCTTCAACATCAGTCCTTCCAATGAATATTCAGGACTGATTTTCTTTAGGATGGACTTGTTGGATCTCCTTGCAGTTGAAGGGGCTCTCAAGAGTCTTTTCCAACACCACAGTTCCAAAGCATCAATTTTTCAGCGCTCAGCTTTCTTTATAGTCCAACTCTCACATCCATACATGACTACTGGAAAAACCACAGCTTTGACTAGACAGACCTAAGTTCTCCAAATTATCAATTATCCTCTGGTGAAGGGAGTACCGTACTTAGAAAGAAGACAGCATGTGTTGGCAGGTGGAGCAAAATCCCAAAACACTGATATTTAGGCTCCAACCCAGAACAATTATATCTGAAAGTCTGGGGGTCTGGGGGTAAGAAGGACACCTAGATATAAGCTTTTTAAGAACTTCTACAGTGAGCTTTAAGGAGAATCACAGATGAGATTCAATAAGTTATGGAAAAAGAGTACCTCAGAATTTATAAGGACAGAGAGACCGTTCTGCTTTGCTTCATTAATTTCTCTATGAATCTAGCAACTTTTGAATGGATAGTGTAAATAGAGGAGAAAGAAACCATACTATCGTTGCATGATCAGCTGCTTTAACAAAATACCACAGAGAGGGCAATTTATAAGCAACCAAAATCTATTTCCTACAGTTCTGAAAGTTGGATGGTCAAGATTCAGGTGCCAGCAGGATCAAGTTCTGAAAGGAGTCCTCTTTCAGGTTGTGGACTGCTGATTTCTTATTGTATCTGCAAATAGTGGAAGAGTAAGCTAGTACTCTAGAGTCTCTTATTATAAGGGTATTAATCTCATTCACGAGGGCTCTGCCCACATGAGCTAAACATATGCCAAGGGCCCATCTCCTGATATCACCTCAAGCATTACCTTTAAACATATGAATTTGAAAAGTGAAAGTCACTGAGTTGTGCCTGACTATTTGCAACCCCATGGACTATACAGTCCATGGAATTCTCTAGGCCAGAATACTGGAGTGGGTAGCTTTTCTTTTCTCCAGGGGATCTTCCCAACCCAGGGATCAAACCCAAGTCTCCGGCATTGCAGGCGGATTCTTCACCAGCTGAACCCCCAGGGAAGTCCAACAATACTGGAGTGGGTAGCCTAGCCCTTCTCCAGGGGAATCTTGCCAACCCAGGAATTGAACCAGGGTCTCCTGCATTACAGGCGGATTCTTTACCAACTGAGCTATCAGGGAAGCCCATGAATTTGGGGGAGACACAAATATTCAGTACATAGTACATACATTCTTAAGAGGTAATAAATATGTTGCTCAAATTGGGGAGAACACAGAACTCAGTTCTTTGAAAAACAGGCAACCCCCTGAGTAAGGTGATGTACTCTGCAAATAGCAGTGGAAAAAAGATAGATGGGCACTGGAGGTAATACAAGGACATTGAGCAGGTTCTGCTGAGGTTTGGGTGAGGGTAGCGGGGAGTGTTGATTAGAAAATAGTAGGCTGAGGGAAATTTCAGAGTTTGATATCTTGTTTCTTCAAGTGATGTGATTTCAATGAAAACCAGCTTTAAGATGAACTCTCAAAACTGGAAACTGAGATAAAATGAAGATGAAGGTTACTGGAGGAAATAAATAAAGTGTCACATCCTGACAGTATGCATGGAGAAAAAGGAAAAAGGATAAATGTCACTGACGGCAGAAGGAAAAGTTGATGACTACCTACAGTGGTGTACACAATTGACATCACCAGATGGTCGACACTGAAATCATACTGATTGTGTTCTTTGCAGCCAAAGATGGAGAAACTCTATACAATCAGCAAAAACAAGACCAGGAGCTGACTGACTGTGGCTTGGATCATAAATTCCTTATTGCCAGATTCAGACTGAAATTGAAGACAGTGGAAAAAAAACCACCAGACCATTCAGGTATGACCTAAATCAAATCCCTTATGACTATACAATGGAAGTGAGAAATAGATTTAAGGGACTAGATCTGATAGACAGAGTGCCTGATGAACTATGGATGGAGGCTCATGACACTGTACAGGAGACAAGAATCAAGACCATCCCTAAGAAAAAGAAATGCAAAAAAAACAAAATGGCTGTCTGAGGATGCCTTACAAATAGCTGTGAAAAGAAGAAAAGCAAAGAGCAAAGGAGAAAAGGAAAGATATTCCCATTTGAATGCAGAGTTCCAAAGAAGAGCAAGGAGAGATAAGAAAGCCCTTCTCAGCGATCAATGCAAAGAAATAGAGGGAAACAATAGAATGGGAAAGACTAGAGATCTCTTCAAGAAAATTAGGGATACCACGGGAATATTTCATGCAAAGATGGGCTCGATAAAGGACAGAAATGGTAGGGACCTAACAGAAGCAGAAGATATTAAGAAGAGGTGGCAAAAACACACAGAAGAACTGTACGAAAAAGATCTTCACGACCAAGATAATCACAATGGTGTAATCACTCACCTAGAGCCAGACATTCTGGAATGTGAAGTTAAGTGGGCCTTAGGAAGCATCACTACAAACAAAGCTAGTGGAGGTGATGGAATTCAAGTTGAGCTATTTCAAATCCTGAAAGACAATGTTGAGAAAATGCTGCATTCAATATGCCAGCAAATTTTGAAAACTCAGCAGTGGCCACAGGACTGGTAAAGGTCAGTTTTCATTCCAATCCCAAAGAAAGGCAATGCCAAAGAATGCTCAAACTACTGCACGATTGCACTCATCTCACACACTAGTAAAGTAATGCTTAAAATTCCCCAAGCCAGACTTCAGCAATACGTGAACTGTGAACTTCCAGATGTTCAGATGGTTTTAGAAGGGGCAGAGGAACCAGAGGTCAAATTGCCAACATCCGCTGGATCATGGAAAAAGCAAGAGAGTTCCAGAAAAACATCTACTTCTGCTTTATTGACTATGCCAAAGCCTTTGACTGTGTGGATCACACTCAACTGTGGAAAATTCTCAAAGAGATGGGAATACCAGACCACCTGACCTGCCTTTGAGAAACCTGTATGCAGGTCAGGAAGCAACAGTTAGAACTGGTCATGGAACAACAGACTGGTTCCAAATAGGAAAAGGAGTACGTCAAGGCTGTATATTGTCACCCTGTTTATTCAACTTCTATACAGAGTACATCATGAGAAATGCTGGGCTGCAGGAAGCACAAGCTGGAATCAAGATTGCCGGGAGAAATATCAATAACCTCAGATATGCAGATGACACCACCTTTATGGTAGAAAGTAAAGAAGAACTAAAGAGCCTCTTAATGAAAGTGAAAGAGGAGAGTGAACAAGTTGGCTTAAAACTCAACATTCAGAAAACTAAGATCATGGCATCTGATCCCATCTCTCCATGGCAAATAGATGGAGAAACAGTAGAAACAGTGGCTGACTTTATTTTGGGGGGCTCCAAAATCACTGCAGATGGCGATTATAGCCATTGAATTAAAAGACGCTTACTCCCTGGAAGGAAATTTATGACCAACCTAGCAGCATATTGAAAAGCAGAGACATCACTTTGCCAACAAAGGTCCATCTAGTCAAGGCTATGGTTTTTCCATTGGTCGTGTATGGATGTGAGAGTTGGACTATAAAAAAAGCTGAGTGCTGAAGAATTGATGCTTTTGAACTGTGGTGTTGGAGAAGACTGGAGAAGGCAATGGCACCCCACTCCAGTACTCTTGCCTGGAAAATCTCATGAATGGAGGACCTGGAAGGCTGCAGTCCATGGGGTCTCTGAGGGTCGGACACTACTGAACAACTTCACCTTCACTTTTCACTTTCACACAATGGAGAAGGAAATGGCAACCCACTCCAGTGCTCTTGCCTGGAGAATCCCAGGAACGGGGGAGCCTGGTGGGCTGCCGTCTATGGGGTCACACAGAGTTGGACATGACTGAAGTGACTTAGCACGCATGTTGGAGAAGACTCTTGAGAGTCCCTTGGACTGCAAGGAGATCCAACCAGTTCATCCTAAAGGAGATCAGTTCTGGGTGTTCATTGGAAGGGTTGATGTTGAAGCTGAAACTCCAGTACTTAGGCCACCTCATGCGAAGAGCTGACTCATTTGGAAGGACCCTGGTGCTGGGAAAGATTGAGGGCAGGAAGGGAAGGGGGCTAGAGAGGATGAGATGGTTGGGTGGCATCACAGAATGGATGAACATGGGCTTGGGTAAACTCTGGTAGTTGGTGATGGACAGGGAGGCCTGGCGTGCTGTGGTTCATGGGGCCACAAAGAGTCCAACACAACTGAGCAACTGAACTGAAATATGGTATAAGTCTGCAGCATTGAGCAAGAACTATTACATGAATGCCATATTTGTGCATTGACAAGATAGTAACTATCAAAGAACTTTACAAATTCTTCATTACTCTCTAGAAACAAGCTATCTACAAATGAATAATTCACTAGTGTATATACCCAGCTTAGAACAAAGGCCTATCTTTAAGTTTAATGGGTCACACTCCAGTACTTTTGCCTAGAAAATCCCATGGACGGAGGAGCCTGGTAGGCTGCAGTCCATGGGGTCGCTGGAGTCGGACACGACTGAGCGACTTCACTTTCACTTTTCACTTTCATGCTCTGGAGAAGGAAATGGCAACCCACTCCAGTGTTCTTGCCTGGAGAATCCCAGGGACCGGAAGCCTGATGGGCTGCCGTCTATGAGGTCGCACAGAGTCGGATACGACTAAAGCGATGTAGCAGCAGCAGCACTCATGTTGAAAGAGCATCTGGTTATTTTATCCAATGTGTCCATATAGAAGTGTAATTTAAAATTTTAAACACATCTCTCCTCTTATGCAAGAATTAAATTCAAAGTTTCTAAAGTCAGAGAGGCTTCTCTGGATGTTATTAATATACTGTGAGGAACTGGAAACGATCATTCCTGAAGGATGCCAAAGGCAATTCATCTCTTTACCTTTTCTCCCAATTAATAAACATCATTTTATTCCTGTTTTTCTTTTTCTACCAGTTCTTAAGCCACAAAAGGGGGGTCGATGGCCAAACAAAGTAAAACAAAATCTCTCGTTCCTCCTGCCAGCAGCCAGCAGAGGGCGCTGGTACCCTAGGCAGCGGGATGGCCGAGGCGATCAGCCTCCTCTCGGCTCTAAGCGCTACGTGCCCGGCGAACTGAGGTTGTCCCTGCTGCCAACCCGTAGTTGCCTCGCTGTCGCTGAGCAACGGGGAAATGGGTGGGACTTGCCGTGCGCGTTCGTGCGGGCACGCTCCCAGACGGAAGCGGAAGTGTCGGCGGCCGACGAGTAGGAAGTGCTGATTCCTGAAGAGGAGATGGCTGCTCTTGCTACACTCCCCCCGCTGCCCCCACAGTTTAAGAGCATACAGCATCATCTGAGGACGGCTCAGGAGCATGACAAGCGAGACCCTGTGGTGGCATATTACTGTGAGTCCTTCCGAGTCTCCGCGGTCCTCCTTGGCCTCCGCCCCCTGGTTCCTAAGGCCGTCCCCGCCTCTCTAGCTTTAGACCTGAGCTTTGACCTCTGACCTGTCCCTTGGGGACTGGAGTCCCTTGGGGTCCCGCCCTCCTTAGGGATCCCCAAGTTCTCTGCCCCTCCAGGCCTCAGAAAGGCAAAACTTCGAAAGTACTTTAGCGTCCACCAACTAAATATTTTTAAACCGAATACATGGGCTTATGGACTCTGAAACACAGTGTTCTAAAGTTTTTTCCCTGTGTGTACACATAGGAGCTTTCTGTCTCCACTAGGAAATCGTGAAATTAACCTGGGTAGTTAAGTAACTGAGTTGGGGCTTAAAGGAAGATAAGTGTTTCAAAGACAGTAGTGATGTGGGCAAAAGGAAGATTGACTGATTGAAAACATTGTAATGAGCGTGGATTAATTATGACAACTTGCAGGCCTATTCATAAATAGAGAGTGGCTGCTACAGAACAAACACTTGTATTTGCCCATTTCTCTTTTTGCATTTAAACTGCTGTCTTCTACCAATGAGAACTTTTAGCCTTGATTTTGAGTAATAAATGAGGTTGAGACATTTGGTGACATACTCTCACTTTGGTTGTGATACATATAATCAACAGTTGATGAAAAACACAGATCAGACTTGATCACACTTTTTCCTTTGTGCTAAAGACCGTAGTTCCATTATAGGTTATTTTATATTCCACATTCTAACTTTGCTGCAAATAAAACAAGTTGACCAAACAACTATAGTATGCTGAAAAGGATTTTTAACTTTGAAAAGCTCAGTATAATGTGTCCTCTATTATAGACAGCATAAGGTTAGCTGAAATATGGTCCACTGCCATCCTGGCCATAAACCGGGAGTACCCCGTTTTCATTCCTCAAATGTGCAAGACCCTTTCAAACCTCCACATTCTTCCCTTTCTTGGAAATCTACCCTTTTTTCCACTTGGCGAACTCCTTAATTCAGATTCTAACTCAAATGTCACCTCTTCTGTGGGCAATAAGATGATTACTCTCAAGGCTTTACCTGCTCAGTTTGTTCGGATCATAACAACATTTTTGCGTTATACTTGTTTTTCAAGTTCCTTAAGCAAGGACCATTAGTCATTCATTCAGCTTGTATGTATTGAAATTTCACCTGTATGAGTATTACCAGGCACAGTGCCTACAGCATTCATGAAGCTCACATATTATTGGCGGGGGGGGGGGGGGGGGACACGACAGATTAAACAGTAAAATGAGTAAATTTATATAGAATATTTCAAGATTGTGAAGAAAATTAAAGCTGGGAAAAAAACAGGGAGTACCAGGAGTAGGGTGGTAGGAAGTGAGGGAGGGATTTCATTTTCAGAGTGGTCAGGGAAAGCTTTGCTGAGTTTACATCTGAACAAACTTAACAGCAGTGAAAAGCAAGCTTTGCATCACCTGGGCAAGAGTGCTCTCCATAGAGGGGATAACAAGTGCAAAAGTCCTGAGGTAGGGGCGTGCTTAAAGGAGGATCAAAGTGACTGTTGTAACTAGAGTGAATAGAGCAAGCAGAAGAGCAATGGTGATTAAAGTCAAAGAGATTATTTCTTGTAACAATGAGGCGGGAACCCTTGATTCCACCTAGAATCAGTCCGTCCATGGGCGCAGTATTCTGCACATTTGTCACTGTCCTGGGACCCTTTATTTCCTGTGTCACTATCCTCCCTCTTTTGCTGTTTCTGCCTAAACTTGCCCCAGTTCCCTTTATTTAAAAAATAAAAGGAGCTCTCACTGTGACATTGCCCTAGAGTTGCAGTCCTGTCGGCCCAGCCTCAGAGCTAGGCTTGAAATAGTTGTCTTTAGATCCTTACCTCATAGATCTTTTTCAGCCCATTGCAGCCTGGTTTTCAGTTCTATTATTTCACTGAAACTGCTCTCAGCAGGGTCAAGAACCATGATTTTTATTGCTAAAACCCAGTGTCACTTAAAAAATATTTTTGTTATGAAGCATTGGAGAAGGAAATGGCAACCCACTCCAGTACTCTTGCCTGGAAAATTCCATGGACAGAGGAGCCTGGTAGGCTACAGTCCAAGGATCGGACACGGCTGAGCCACTTCTCTTTCTTTCTTTCTTATGTGCATGTTAAAGAACATATATGATGTGTATATACAGTTCAAGGAATAGTAAAATGAATGCTAATTTATCTACCATGCTTGCTGTTATTAGACTTTCAAATTTTTGCTGATCTGGTGAGTGTGAAATGATGTCTCACTGGAGTGAAATTTGCAATTCACTGAGTCTTAAGAAGATTGAGCATCTTTTCATATATTAATTAACCATTTGTGATTTCCTATTGAAATACCTACTTACTGCTTTTGACCATTTTCTATTTCATTGTTTTAATTTAGCTACTGATCTTTTGGTATTGCAAATATCTTCTCAAAGTTTATTTGAGAAGTTTGATTTTTGATTTTTCATTCTATTTATGAAATCCTTTGATGTGCAAAAGTTCTTAATTTTAAAATATGACCAATTGAGTAATCTCTTCCTTATGATTTATGTTCCAGTTTTCTACGTGTTGATTTCTTTTTGAGTACCTTATTTGAAATTTTGGCTTCCTGAGTTTGTAGATGGGTGTCTTTCATCAAATCTAGAAAATTCTCTACTTCCGATTATAGTTTCACTGCTATCTCTGTTCTTTCCTTCAATTTTATTTTATTTATTTTTTTTTAAATTGCCCCATGGGCCTTTTCATTACCTTGTTTCTTACTTATAATTTCCTTTTCAGATGTAATTTCATCAAGTTCCAGTCCAAATTCAAAACACAGTTCATCAAATTCTTCGTCAGTGTAGGTCCGGCCCAGGGCTCGGAAGAGCAGATCTCTCTTCACGCTGACAGTCGGCATGGCGAGTCCTGCCCACTGCGCCTGTGCAGAGCGCAGGCCCAGGCTCTGCCCTTTCCTTCAATTTTAATTAGACATGTGTTACATTTTCCCCCTTTAGCTTCTTGTCTCTTAATGCTTTGATAGTTTGTGTCCATTTCCTTTCAATGCTGCATTCTGTGTAATTTCTCTAGGTCAGTGTTCACATTCATATATTTATAACCCATCTGTTGCATTTCTATTAATATTTTCATTTTTTATTTCTAGATGTTCTCTTTGTTTTTAAATCAGCCTCGCCATTTCTGATAATCTTTTAACTGTTTTAAAAGCACTCTTGTTTATTTAAGTGCTTTAAAAATATTTACATTTATATTTGCTGTCTGATAATTACTGTATGGTTATATTTTAGGTCTGATTCTGCTGTGTAACAGAAAATGGCTTATGACAGTTTTTTTCTTGTAACTTAGGCGCTAGAACTACTAAACCAGTACTCTTCAAACTTCAAATGATTCTACAGGAATCATTTTCACATTTCGCAACTTCTGTGTTTCTTTCCTGACAAAGTTCCTTTGGTCAAGGTGGCAAAGTAGTATGCTTCCCTTCATTCATTTATTTATTTATTTTTTACTATATCTTGTTCTCAAGATATAGTACCTTTTCCTACTTTAAAGAATAAAGGCAGACTCTCCTGCATCATTGGTATTTTTATGGTGTATTGTTCTGGAGGAGAAGGTAGAAAATCCTCCAGGGTGTCCAGAAAAAAAGGACAGTTCTAACAAATTACTGGTGTTAGTCAAACCTCCATTTATTAAGCTATTAGGTAGAGCTTCCTGTCTTTATGTGTCTTATTTGGAAGAAAATCAGTCAGAGCACAGAATAAATCTTTATTTAAAAATGCTGGGCATGGGAAAGAAAGGATGTCAAAGGAACATTCTAACATACAGCTTTTTATAAGGGGAGTCACCTGGAGTCATCTCCTTTCAGGAATAATTAGTCAAGAATGAATCTCAGAAGAAGGAGGAATTTTTCTTAGCTATTAGCAGCCATTGTTCAATCATTTTGGATTTTATCCAGAGTAGTGCAGAGGTGCAGTTTGCAACCAAGGTCAAGTGTAAGATGATATGGAGCATGTTGTCCTTGTTCTAGGGGAACATGGTAAGGCCATGTGCAAAACTGGCCTGTGTTGAAGTTTCAAAATGGTAAGAGTTTTCATTATATGATCTTAGCATTTCATTCTCTGTTCCTTATTAAAGTGTCATTCCTGAGGTAAGTTCAGTTCAGTTCGGTTGCTCAGTCATGTCCGACTCTTTGTGACCGTATGAACCGCAGCATGCCAGGCCTTCCTGTCCATCACCAACTCCTGGAGTCCACCCAAACCCATGTCCATCAAGTCGGTGATGCCATGCAACCATCTGATCCTCTGTCGTCCCCTTGTTCTCCTGCCCTCAATCTTTCCCAGCATCAGGGTCTTTTCCAGTGAGTCAGCTCTTCGCATCAGGTGGCCAAAGTATTGGAGTTTCAGCTTCAACATCAGTCCTCCCAGTGAACACCCAGGACTGATCTCCTTTAGGATGAACTGAGGTAAAAGCAAAAGGGAAATGCTGAAGTGGGAGTACCTTATTTCATTCAGGTGTCAAGCTCATATCAAGGTCTGTAGGTTATCAAAATTTTAGTCTTAGAATCCAGAAATGAGAAAGAGTGTGAGAACATGTATTAACATTTATTTGAATTAGAGAAGTCATATTTTTCTGAAAAAAGTAAGCCTCCAATGGCTGATTGGTTTGACTTTAGCAGTTAGTTTTGCCGTTTATGTAGAATGGTGGACATTCTCCTCAAATGAGGTAAATCTTCAGCTCTGAAGTGTTTTGCTTTTTTCAGAAATACATTTAAAACAAGTGATAAGATTAAAATATTATAACTTTTTTTTTCCTGCCAGAGGATGTTGAAACAAACACTATTTCAGTTTTCCCAATCCTGTCTGACTCTTACAATAAAAAGAAGCCTTTGATTGAAAGCAAATGATGAGTCTTTATAAGGTCTTTTCTGGATACTTCAGAGGAATTGAGAAAATGAATACTCTGATGAAGGGGTGACACATTCTTTTCTAGTCTTAAAACAAATTTTGAGGCAAACCTAATTAAAATGTCAGCTAAGAAAGATTATTAAAAATGTTATTTGATGATAAGTGATGATGTGGTTTTTAGCCTATAACCCAGAAAGAATTTAAAGAATTTGGTGGTTTTGCTGTGACAAAGCTTCCATTCTCATCTGCTGCTTTATGAGAGAGAGAATGAATTTTCTCCCTTGTTAAATTCATAAAAGTGAAAGCAGGAATAGAACCAATACTCTACTTCGTTATGAGGATAAATCATGTTAATTCATAGATAGGCAGTGTAACTCATGCATTTCCAAGAAAACTTTACTTTTTATACTTAGTGATTATTAAGATAAATAAAATTCATATTGTTGTAAATGTTACGTTGTTATACATAACAATTGCAAAAACCGAATTCCAGAAGAAGCATTTTAACACATAGCACCTTCTCTCAGGAAATTTAATAAAAATTTAAATTTAAATTTGTATATACTTTTGTTGCAGAGCAGTGTGATAGGATAATCAAGTAACACCTTTGAGCATGCAGATACATTTTTATAATAAAATCCTGTGAAGTAAGTATATAGAAATATGGGTTAAAAGAACATAAGACAGTGTATTCTGACTCTTAAAAAATAATTTTTTTCATCTGAAAAGATTGTAATAGATACCAAATTGCTATGGTGTTTACAGTTGAAAGAGTGATAAAATTTTTAGATGTCAATACTTGACATCTGTAGTACAGAAATTGCATTTTTTTACCTGTTTAAACTTCAGATAAAAAGTAGTAAACGTCAACCTAAAAATGTGTGAAAGGATACATTTCTGTAAACTTAGAGCAAATAAAAATTTTCTAAATTCCTAGAGCAAGGAAGAATTTTTTGTGAGAAGAAAAACTAAAGGTTATTTTTCTAAAGTACTCACTGATTTATAAAAGTTCCATATTCTCTTATAGTTCCTCTCTGCCTGGAATCCCCTATGACTTCCTCTTAATCAAACTTAACTCAGTACTTTTTACTTTTTTTCCTTTTGAGCTGTGTGTAGCTGGAGTAAGCTATGCATTGGAGGCATTATTCAGACACATTGATAGACACTTAAATGAATAATCGGGGTTTTCCACCCTCTGGATCACTTTTCAGTATGCATTGTGTTTTGATTTTCAGGTTATTTGGTAGGTGTTTTTGTTTCTAATATTTTGTTGATCACAGAGTTTGTGGGGTTTTTTTGTCCATGCCTCATGGCTTATGGGATCTTAGTTCCCCAACCAGGAGTTTAACCCAGGCCCTCGGCAGTGACAGCTGGAGTCCTAACCACTGGACTACCAGGGGATTCCCACTCTGTGTTTGCAGATGGGTTTCCCGAGCTCATGTGGTGTCCAGAAATGGTACCAAGTATATCCCTCCTCTTGATCCTCTTTACCTTTCAGTCCCTGGATTCTCTTGAAAGACAGGGATTGATACCTTGTTTTCTCTCACTACCTGACACATAATTGGCATTCATAAATATTTAATGAATGCCATTATTCTAAATGTTATGAATATTCCAGCCTTACTAGAATATTCACCCTGAGGGCAAGAAATATGTCTTAAATTGATGATCATTAAATCTCTTAACTCCTAATATAGTACCTAAGCCATGGTGGATAATTGAAAATTATGTAGTTTACAAGTAATATGTGTTGATTGAATAAATATAGGGTAATTCATAGTTTTTGCACATGCTCTTACTGCAGTAAGGAAACATAATGAAAAGAATCTCGAACCACAATATTTCATAGCTTGTGGCTATTAGATTGTCATAGAGATGTCATAGGATGTGCCCTTTGTGCGTCCTCATTTCCAGTATTTTGTGATTTCCAGAAATGATTTAGATCTGGCCTTAATGGGAATACTCTAGTGTTTTATCATTTTTAGTTACCTTAGTATTCCTATATTTCTAAGTTGTTTGATCTTTTATTTTCTTTTTAAGTTAGGAATAAGTGTTGAAATATCATATATCAAATTACTTTTTAACTATATGCTTAGAGTTTACTTCTTTGACCTTTTTATTTATTTATTTATTTATTTTTGCAGGGGAAAACGGTCAAAGGAAAGGTTCAATGAGGGTGGGAGGGAAATGGGAAGGAAGAAGGAGAGTGATGGTAAGAAAGAGTATATGTAATTTCTTAACTAATGGCTTTCTATTTTTAATCACAAAGAACGTTTAAAAAAATCATATTGAATTCATCTTATATTAAGAGGTTTGATATGGAAATGAAAAGTTCAGGAAACTAAAAGTCCACTTTGGGTATCCTCATCTTAGGCACATCTTGGTATTTTGTATTGATAGGTCTGTCTTTACAACAATACATTATTTAGGACAGGATCACATTTGTCACTTCTTCCTCCCTAATACCCAAAGTGGTACCAGACCCATAAAGTAGTCAATAAACATTTACAGAATGAACAAATAAGTCTTTTTTTTTTTTTTTAAACTCTCCTGAGTGAACTGAATTTTTTGAGGCGCATAAGTGAATATGTTTTCCTCTTTGCTTTGTCTATTACAGCCAGATTGTATAAGTATGATTGGGGTATTAAAGTCTCCCATTATTATTGTGTTGTTGTATATTTCTTCTATCATACTAATTAGTGTTTGTCTTAGATATATCAATGCTCCAATGTTGGGTGCATATATATTTATAATTGTTATAACTTCCTTTTGGATTATCCTTTAAGTTGTTATGTGTAACCTTCATTGTCTCCTTTTCAGGACCTTTATTTTAAAGACAATTTTATCTGATATGAGTATTGCTCCTTCTGTTTTCTTTTGGTCAGTATTTGCATAGAAAATCTTTTTCCAGCCCTTCATTTTCAGTCAATATATATCCCCTATTTTAAGGTGGTTCTCTTGTAGACAACATATATAGGGGTCTAGTTTTTGTATCCATTCGACCCGTTTTAGTCTTTAGGTTGTCTCTTGTAGACAAGGTATGTAGGGGTCTTGTTCTTATATCAATTCGGCCAGTCTTTGTCTGTTGATTAGGGCATTCAGCCCATTAATGTTTAAAGTAATTATTGATAAGTAAGATTTACTTTATTGTTTTGGGTTCGAATTTATACACCCTTTTAGTGATTCCTGTCTAGAGAATGTCCTTTAGTTTTTGTTGGAGAAATGGTTTAGTGGTGCTAAATTCTCTCAACTTTGGCTTATCTGTGAAGCTTTTGATTTCTCCTTCATATTTGAATGAGATCCTTGCTGGATACAATAATCTGGGCTGTAAGTTATTTTCTTTCATCACTTTAATTATGTCTTGCCATTCCCTCCTGGCTTGGAGAGTTTCTATTGAAAGATCAGCTGTTATCCTTGTGGAATTCTCTTGTGAGTTATTTGATGTTTTTCCCTTGCTGCTTTTAATATTTGTTCTTTATATTTAATCTTTGTTAATTTGATTAATATGTGTCTTGGGGCGTTTCGCCTTGGGTTTATCCTGTTAAGGACTCTCTGGATTTCTTGAACTTGAGTGGTTATTTCCTTCTCCAATTTAGGGAAGTTTTCAACTATTATCTCCTCAAGTATTTTCTCATGGTCTTTCTTTTTATCTTTTTCTTCTGGAACTCCTGTGACTTGAATGTTACAGCATTTCATGTTATCCTGGAGGTTTCTGAGATTGTCCTCATTTCTTTTGATTCGTTTTTCTTTTTTCTCTTCTGATTCATTTATTTCTAGGATTCTATCTTCTAATTCACTAACCCTATCTTCTGCCTCTGTTATTCTACTATTTGTTGCCTCCAGGGTGTTTTGGATCTCATTTATTGCATTATTCATTATGTGTTGACTCTTCTTTATTTCTTCTAGGTCCTTGTTAAACCTTTCTTGCATCTTCTCAATCCTTGTCTCCAGACTGTTTAACTGTGATTCCATTTTGATTTCAAGATTTTGGATTGATTTCACTATCATTATTCGGAATTCTTTATCAGGTAGATTCCCTGTCTCTTCCTCTTTGGTTTGGTTTGGTGGGCATTTATCCTGTTCCTTTAGCTGCTGGATATTACTCTGTCTCTTCATCTTGTTAAAATTGCCAAGTTTAGAGTCTCCTTACTATATTCTGGTAGTTTGTTAAATTCTCTTTCTTGAAGCGGTTTACTGGTCTTTTCAATATCTGATCTCTGCCCTGTTACAGAAGGGGCAGAGATGAACACCCAAATCTAAGCCTGGCCGGTTCAGGCACTCGGATAGTCCTCAGAAGCACAGACTCAGTTGAGTCTGTGTTTTCTGCCCTTCCCAGATCCGAGTAGCACGGGTGATGAAGTGTTTAGCAAGCACAGCTGCTGCGACTTATCGCCTCCCCGCTGCTCAGTTTTCTGGGTATACAACTGGCGCACCTTCTCAGGCAAATGTTGACTGTCCAGCGCCCCAAGAAGCATTAGTTAGCACAGCAACCTGCTTACAGTTTTATAGATAATGTCTCTCTAGGGCTGTGATTGTCCGCTTCCGGCTCTGGCGGCCTGTCACCGGAGTGGGAGGATCTGCAGCCGGCTATCTCTGTGCAGTCCTTTGTTCCATAAGTAGGCCTGGTGGTGTCTTAGGTTAGGGCTGGCTTTTGATGTACTACATAGCCGACAGTCTGGTTATTTCGCTCAGGTAGTGCTTGAGATAGCCAGGCCAAATCCTTACTCAAAGCCATGCAGGCCGCGCTGCTCCTCCTAGCCCAGCCCCCACTTGCTAATAGCAAATGCTGGTGTCCGCACCACTTCTCTGCAAAAGGAGTTACCGCAGGGCTTGTAATCTGATTTTGAAGACAATGAATTGTTTTTCTAAGTGCCTGATGTCCTCTGCCGGCATTCAGAAGTTGTTTTGTAGAATTTACTCAGCGTTAAAATGTTCTTTTAATGAGTTTGTGGAGGAGAAAGTATTCTCCCCGTCCTACTCCTCTGCCATCTTAGCTCCTCCCCCTTCTTCGACCTTTTTAATCAGTAATAACAAATTATTGAATTTACTCTTACTTGGAACATCTCACTCCTGGAAAAAATTCTGTTAGATTTTTTTTTCATTAAATTATTTTGAAATAATTATAGATCCACAAACAGTTACAAGAAATACAAAGAGATCTGTGTGCCTTTTACTCGTGCCCAGTGGTAATATTTGGCAAAGTCATAGTACAGTATCACAGGCAGAATATTGATATTGACACAATCTACCCATCTCTTTTAGACTTAAGTAGTTTTCCATGAATTCATTTGTGTATATGTCTGTATTTAGCTCTAAATAGTTCTCTCAAGTGGAGGTTCATGTATCCAATACCATAGTGAAGATAAAAATTGTCTAAGAAGAATCCTTCATGTTAATCCTGTTACAGCCAGAAGTATATACTTTGGGGATGTTCTTTTATATATTTGTCAATCTCTCACATTTAAAAAATTTAACTTGAGCTAATGTCTCTTGAGAAATTTGTATGCAGGTCAGGAAGCAACAGTTAGAACTGGACATGGAACAACAGACTGGTTCCAGATAGGAAAAGGAGTATGTAAAGGCTGTATATTGTCACCCTGCTTATTTAACTTATATGCAGAGTACGTCATAAGAGACGCTGGACTGGAAGAAACACAAGCTGGAATCAAGATTGCCGGGAGAAATATCAGTAACCTCAGATATGCAGATGACACCACCCTCATGGCAGAAAGTGAAGAGGAACTAAAAAGCCTCTTGATGAAAGTGAAAGACGAGAGTGAAAAAGTTGGTTAAAGCTCAACATTCAGAAAACGAAGATCATGGAATCTGGTCCCATCACTTCATGGGAAATAGTGGAAACAGTGTCAGACTTTATTTTTGGGGGCTCCAAAATCACTGCAGATGGTGATTGCAGCCATGAAATTAACAGATGCTTACTCCTTGGAAGGAAGGTTATGACCAACCTAGATAGCATATTCAAAAGCAGAGACATTACTTTGCCAACAAAGGTTCGCCTAGTCAAGGCTATGGTTTTTCCTGTGGTCATGTATGGATGTGAGAGCTGGACTGTGAAGAAGGCTGAGTGCCGAAGAATTGATGCTTTTGAACTGTGGTGTTGGAGAAGACTCTTGAGAGTCCCTTGGACTGCAAGAAGATCCAACCAGTCCATTCTGAAGGAGATCAGCCCTGGGATTTCTTTGGAAGGAATGATGCTAAAGCTGAAACTCCAGTATTTTGGCCACCTCATGCGAAGAGTTGACTCATTGGAGAAGACTCTGATGCTGGGAGGGATTGGGGGCAGGAGGAGAAGGGGATGACAGAGGATGAGATGGCTGGATGGCATCACTGACTCGATGGACGTGAGTCTGAGTGAACTCCGGGAGTTGGTGATGGACAGGGAGGCCTGGCATGCTGCGATTCATGGGGTCGCAAAGAGTCAGACACGACTGAGCAACTGAACTGAACTGAATGTTGATGCGTCAAGGTTTTCTAGAATATCTTTCATATCTGTCAGATTTTCAGATTTATTAGTTAAGAAATTACAAACTTAACCTTCCCTTCTTTTCTTCATACCTATCACAGTCAGCCCAGTCATCAAATGTTTACATTTTTACTTACCTTCTTAGTTTCTTTGACATCATACCCTCACCTTACATCTAAGCTATTGAGATAGCTTCCTACCTTCTACTTCAAACTAAGTGAAAGTTGTTCAGTCATGTTCAACTCTTTGTGATCCCATGGACTATAGCCGGCCAGGCTCCTCTGTCCATGGGGATTCTCCAGGCAAGAATACTGGAATGGGTAGCTGTTCTCTTCTCCAGAGGATCTTCCAAACCTAGGGATCAAACCCAGGTCTCATGCATTGCAGGCAGATTCTTTATCGTCTGAGCCACCAGGGAAGCCCCTACTTCAAGCAGGTAGTACCTGTTGCTACTTGAAAGTTCTGCTTTAAATGCTCAGTGAAAAAAAACACAGAATAAAAGAAGGATCAGATCAGATCATTCGCTCAGTTGTGTCCGACTCTTTGCGACCCCATGAACTGCAGCACGCCAGGCCTCCCTGTCCATCACCAGCTCCCGGAGGTCACCCAGACTCACACCCATCAACTCAGTGATGCCATCCAGCCATCTCATCCTCTGTCGTCCCCTTCTCCTCCTGCCCTCAATCCCTCCCAGCATCACAGTCTTCTCCAATGAGTCAACTCTTTGCATGAGGTGGCCAAAATACTGGAGTTTCAGCTTTAGCATCATTCCTTCTAAAGAAATTCCAGGATTGATCGCCTTCACAATGGACTGGTTGGATCTTCTGGCGATCCAAGGGACTCTCAAGAGTCTTCTCCAACACCACAGTTCAAAAGCATCAATTCTTCGGCGCTCAGCCTTCTTCACAGTCCAGCTCTCACATCCATATGACCACAGGAAAGACCATAGCCTTGACTAGGCGAACCTTTGTTGGTAAAGTAATGTCTCTGCTTTTGAATATGCTATCTAGGTTGGTCATAACTTTCCTTCCAAGGAGTAAGCGTCTTTTAATTTCATGGCTGCAGTCACCATCTGCAGTGATTTTGGAGCCCAGAAAAACAAAGTCTGACACTGTTTCCACTGTTTCCCCATATATTTCCCATGTAGTGATGGGACCAGATGCCATGATCTTCGTTTTATGAATGTTGAGCTTTAAGCCAACCTTTTCACTCTCCACTTTCACTTTCATCAAGAGGCTTTTTAGCCCCTCTTCACTTTCTGCCATAAGAGTCGTTTCATCTGCATATCTGAGGTTATTGATATTTCTCCCAGCAATCTTGATTCCAACTTGTGTTTCTTCCAGTCCAGCATTTCTCATGATGTACTCTGCATATAAGTTAAATAAACACAGTGACAATATGCAGCCTTGACGTACTCCTTTTCCTATTTGGAACCAGTCTGTTATTCCATGACCAGTTCTAACTGTTGCTTCCTGACCTGCATACAGATTTCTCAAGAGGCAGATCAGGTGGTCTGGTATTCCCATCTCTTTCAGAATTTTCCATAGTTTATTGTGATCCACACAGTCAAAGGCTTTGGCATAGTCAATAAAGCAGAAATAGATGTTTTTCTGGAACTCTCTTGCTTTTTTCCATGATCCAGCGGATGTTGGCAATTTGATCTCTGGTTCCTCTGCCTTTTCTAAAACCAGCTTGAACATCAGGAAGTTCACGGTTCACATATTGCTGAAGCCTGGCTTGGAGAATTTTGAGCATTACTTTACTAGCGTGTGAGATGAGTGCAATTGTGCAGTAGTTTGAGCACTCTTTGGCATTGCCTTTCTTTGGGATTGGGATGAAAACTGACCTTTTCCAGTCTTGTGGCCACTGCTGAGTTTTCCAAATTTGCTGGCATATTGAGTGCAGCACTTTCACAGCATCATCTTTCAGGACTTGGAATAGCTCCACTGGAATTCCATCACCTCCACTAGCTTTGTTCGTAGTGATGCTTTCTAAGGTCCATTTGACTTCACATTCCAAGATGTCTGGCTCTAGGTCAGTGATCACATCATCATGATTATCTGGATCTTGAAGCTCTTTTTTGTACAGTTCTTCTGTGCATTCTTGCCACCTCTTCTTAATATCTTCTGCTTCTGTTAGGTCCACACCATCTCTGTCCTTTATCATGCCCATCATTGCATGAAATGTTCCTTTGGTATCTCTGATTTTCTTGAAGAGATTCCTAGTCTTTCCCATTCTGTTGTTTTCCTCTATTTCTTTGCATTGATCACTGAAGAAGGCTTTCTTATCTCTTCTTGCTATTCTTTGAAACTCTGCATTTAGATGTTTGTATCTTTCCTTTTCTCCTTTGCTTTTCGCTTCTCTTCTTTTCACAGCTATTTGTAAGGCCTCCCCAGACAGCCATTTTGCTTTTTTGCATTTCTTTTCCATGGGGATGGTCTTGATCCCTGTCTCCTGTACAATGTCACGAACCTCATTCCATAGTTCATCAGGCACTCTACCTATCAGATCTAGGCCCTTAAATCTCTTTCTCACTTCCACTGTATAATCATAAGGGATTTGATTTAGGTCATACCTGAATGGTCTAGTAGTTTTCCCTACTTTCTTCAATTTCAGTCTGAATTTGGCAATAAGGAGTTCATGGTCTGAGCCACCGTCAGCTCCTGGTCTTATTTTTGCTGATTGTATAGAGCTTCTCCATCTTTGGCTGCAAAGAATATAATCGATCTGATTTCGGTGTTGACCATCTGGTGATGTCCATGTATAGAGTCTTCTCTTGTGTTGTTGGAAGAGGGTATTTGCTATGACCAGTGCATTTTCTTGGCAAAACTCTATTAGTCTTTGCCCTGCTTCATTCCGTGTTCCAAGGCCAAATTTGCCTGTTATTCCAGGTGTTTCTTGACTTCCTACTTTTGCATTCCAGTCCCCTATAATGAAAAGGACATCTTTCTTGGGTGTTAGTTCTAAAAGGTCTTGTAGGTCTTCATAGAACCGTTCAACTTCAGCTTCTTCGGCGTTACTGGTTGGGGCATAGATTTGGATTACTGTGGCATTGAATGGTTTGCCTTGGAAACGAACAGAGATCATTCTGTCATTTTTGAGATTGCATCCAAGTACTGCATTTCGGACTCTTTGTTGACCATGATGGCCACTCCATTTCTTCTGAGGGATTCCTGCCCACAGTAGTAGATATAATGGTCATCTGAGTTAAATTCACCCATTCCAGTCCATTTGAGTTCGCTAATTCCTAGAATGTCGCCGACATTCACTCTTGCCATCTCTTGTTTCAGATCAGATCAGTCGCTCAGTCGTGTCCGACTCTTTGCGACCCCATGAACCGCAGCACGCCAGGCCTCCCTGTCCATCACAAGCTCCCGGAGGTCACTCAGACTCGCATCCATCGAGTCAGTGATGCCATCCAGCCATCTCATCCTCTGTCGTCCCCTTCTCCTCCTGCCCTCAATCCCTCCCAGCATCAGAGTCTTCTCCAGTGAGTCAACTCTTCGCATGAGGTGGCCAAAATACGGGAGCTTCAGCTTTAGCATCATTCCTTCCAAAGAAATTCCAGGATTGATCTCCTTCAGAGTGGACTGGTTGGATCTTCTTGCAGTCCAAGGGACTCTCAAGAGTCTTCTCCAACACCACAGTTCAAAAGCATCAATTCTTCGGCGCTCAGCCTTCTTCACAGTCCAGCTCTCACATCCATACATGACCACAGGAAAGATCATAGCCTTGACTAGGCGAACCTTTGTTGGTAAAGTAATGTCTCTGCTTTTGAATATGCTATCTAGGTTGGTCATAACTTTCCTTCCAAGGAGCAAGCGTCTTTTAATTTCATGGCTGCAGTCACCATCTGCAGTGATTCTGGAGCCCAGAAAAACAAAGTCTGACACTGTTTCCAGTGTTTCCCCATCTATTTCCCATGCAGTGATGGGACCAGATGCCATGATCTTCGTTTTCTGAATGTTGAGCTTTAAGCCAACCTTTTCACTCTCTACTTTCACTTTCATCAAGAGGCTTTTTAGCCCCTCTTCACTTTCTACCATAAGAGTGGTGTCATCTGCATATCTGAGGTTATTGATATTTCTCCCAGCAATCTTGATTCCAACTTCTGTTTCTTCCAGTCCAGCATTTCTCATGATGTACTCTGCATATAAGTTAAATAAACATGGTGACAATATGCAGCCTTGACGTATTCCTTTTCCTATTTGGAACCAGTCTGTTGTTCCATGACCAGTTCTAACTGTTGCTTCCTGACCTGCATACAGATTTCTTAAGAGGCAGATCAGGTGGTCTGGTATTCCCATCTCTTTCAGAATTTTCCATAGTTTATTGTGATCCACACAGTCAAAGGCTTTGGCATAGTCAATAAAGCAGAAATAGATGTTTTTCTGGAACTCTTGCTTTTTCCATGATCCAGCGGATGTTGGCAATTTGATCTCTGGTTCCTCTGCCTTTTCTAAAACCAGCTTGAACATCAGGAAGTTCACGGTTCACATATTGCTGAAGCCTGGCTTGGAGAATTTTGAGCATTACTTTACTAGCGTGTGAGATGAGTGCAATTGTTCGGTAGTTTGAGCACTCCTTGGCATTGCCTTTCTTTGGGATTGGGATGAAAACTGACCTTTTCCAATCTTGTGGCCACTGCTGAGTTTTCCAAATTTGCTGGCATGTTGAGTGTAGCACTTTCACAGCATCATCATTCAGGACTTGGAATAGCTCCACTGGAATTCCATCACCTCCACTAGCTTTGTTCGTAGTGATGCTTTCTAAGGCCCATGTGACTTCACATTCCAAGATGTCTGGCTCTAGGTCAGTGATCACATCATCATGATTATCTAGGTCTTGAAGCTCTTTTTTATACAGTTCTTCTGTGTATTCTTGCCACCTCTTCCTAATATCCTCTGCTTCTGTTAGGTCCACACCATCTCTGTTCTTTATTGTGCCCATCTTTGCATGAAATGTTCCTTTGGTATCTCTGATTTTCTTGAAGAGATCCCTAGTCTTTCCCATTCTGTTGTTTTCCTCTATTTCTTTGCATTGATCACTGAAGAAGGCTTTCTTATCTCTTCTTGCTATTCTTTGGAACTCTGCATTTAGATGTTTATATCTTTCCTTTTCTCCTTTGCTTTTCGCTTCTCTTCTTTTCACAGCTATTTGTAAGGCCTCCCCAGACAGCCATTTTGCTTTTTTGCATTTCTTTTCCATGGGGATGGTCTTGATCCCTGTCTCCTGTACAATGTCACGAACCTCATTCCATAGTTCATCAGGCACTCTATCTATCAGATCTAGGCCCTTAAATCTATTTCTCACTTCCACTGTATAATCATAAGGGATTTGATTTAGGTCATACCTGAATGGTCTAGTAGTTTTCTCTACTTTCTTCAATTTCAGTCTGAATTTGGCAATAAGGAGTTCATGGTCCGAGCCACAGTCAGCTCCTGGTCTTGTTTTTGCTGATTGGATAGAGCTTCTCCATCTTTGGCTGCAAAGAATATAATCGATCTGATTTCGGTGTTGACCATCTGGTGATGTCCATGTATAGAGTCTTCTCTTGTGTTGTTGGAAGAGGGTATTTGCTATGACCAGTGCATTTTCTTGGCAAAACTCTATTAGTCTTTGCCCTGCTTCATTCCGTATTCCAAGGCCAAATTTGCCTGTTACTCCAGGTGTTTCTTGACTTCCTACTTTTGCATTCCAGTCCCCTATAATGAAAAGGACATCTTTTTTGGGTGTTAGTTCTAAAAGGTCTTGTAGGTCTTCATAGAACCTTTCAACTTCAGCTTCTTCGACGTTACTGGTTGGGGCATAGATTTGGATTACTGTGACATTGAATGGTTTGCCTTGGAAACGAACAGAAATCATTCTGTCATTTTTGAGATTGCATCCAAGTACTGCATTTCGGACTCTCTTGTTGACCATGATGGCCACTCCATTTCTTCTGAGGGATTCCTGCCCACAGTAGTAGATATAATGGTCATCCGAGTTAAATTCACCCATTCCAGTCCATTTTAGTTCGCTAATTCCTAGAATATCAACATTCACTCTTGCCATCTCTTGTTTGACCACTTCCAATTTGCCTTGATTCATGGACCTGACATTCCAGGTTCCTATGCAATATTGCTCTTTGCAGCGTCGGACTTTGCTTCTATCACCAGACACATCCACAGCTGGGTATTCTTTTTGTTTTGGCTCCATCCTTTCATTCTTTCTGAAGTTATTTCTCCACTGATCTCCAGTAGCATATTGTGCCCCTACTGACCTGGGGAGTTTCTCTTTCAGTATCCTATCATTTTGTCTTTTCATACTGTTCATGGGGTTCTCAAGGCAAGAATACTGAAGTGGTTTGCCATTCCCTTCTCCAGCGGACCACACCCTGTCATATCTCTCCACCATGACCCTAAGAGCGCCCCGCCGGCTGCGTCACGCACTAAGAGTGCCCCGCCGGCTGCGTCACGCACTAAGAGCGCGGCCGAGAGGAGCTACCCCACGACCGAGGAAGGACGGCGGTGAGGGCCAGCGCACTAAGCACAGCCAAGAAGAGCTACCCCACGACCGAGGTCAGGAAGGGCGGCGGTGAGGAGAGACCCCTCGTCCAAGGTAAGGTGCGATGGCTGTGCTTCGCTGGCCGGGGAGCAGCCAGGAGCAGCCGGGATGAGATACCCCACGCCCAAGGTAAGAGAAACCCAAGTAAGACAGTAGGTCTTGAAAGAGGGCATCAGAGGGCAAATACACTAAAACCATCTCTTGTTTGACCACCTCCAATTTGCCTTGATTCATGGACCTGACATTCCAGGTTCCTATGCAGTATTGCTCTTCACAGCATCGGACTTTGCTTGTATCACCAGACACATCCACAGCTGGGTATTCTTTTTGTTTTGGCTCCATCCCTTCATTCTTTCTGGAGCTATTTCTCCACTGATCTCCAGTAGCATATTGGGCCTCTACTGACCTGGGGAGTTTCTCTTTCAGTATCCTATCATTTTGTCTTTTCATACTGTTCATGGGGTTCTCAAGGCAAGAATACTGAAGTGGTTTGCCATTCCCTTCTCCAGCGGACCACACCCTGTCATCTCTCTCCACCATGACCCACCCATCCCAGGTTGCCCCTCGGGCAGGGCTTAATCTCATTGAGTTAGACAAGGGTGTGGTCCTTGTGTGATTAGATTGACTAGTTATCTGTGAGAATGGTTTTAGTGTATTTGCCCTCTGATGCCCTCTTTCAAGACCTACTGTCTTACTTGGGTTTCTCTTACCTTGGGCGTGGGGTATCTCATCCTGGCTGCTCCCGGCTGCTCCAGGCCAGCAAATCACAGCCATCGCACCTTACCTTGGACGAGGGGTCTCTCCTCACCGCCGCCCTTCCTGACCTCGGTCGTGGGGTAGCTCTTCTTGGCCGTGCTTAGTGCGCTGGCCCTCACCGCCGTCCTTCCTCGGTCGTGGGGTAGCTCCTCTCGGCCGCGCTCTTAGTGTGCGACGCAGCCGACGGGGCGCTCTTGGTGCACGACGCAGCTGGTGGGGTGCTCTTGGTGCGCGATGCAGCCGCGCGACCGGCGCACAATTAAGAGCGACCTCGCCTTCCCGCGACCGGCGCACAATTAAAAGAAGGATAAAGTTAACTAAACATTTAGAAACCCTGTGCTACACAAGCAGTACAGTCAATTTATAAAAGCATTGCTTTAGGAAAAGAATGTTTCCAATAGATGAAAGACAGAGGGCCCGTGTCCTTCATAGGGAAAACACTCATATAAATCCATTTTAAAAAATGAAAACTATGATCCCCATAAATGGACAGAAATGTGTATGTACTACTAAAAGAGAGCATACTAATTTTTAACATTCAGCTGAATTAGTAGCAAGTGTAAATTAAGACGGCATACCATTTTTTGACTAAAGTTATAACTCAAACAAAATGAGTATGTGATGAAATTCTCCTTGACATGGCTGTGTGAATTGGTTCCAAGTTTTAGAAAGCATTTTATTGGAGTATATAGAATTGTAAAAGTATCTCTTGTGCAGTAATTCCAGTTTTGAAAAGCTTCTGCCTAGGAAATAATCATTAATATATGAAGAACTTTAGGATTATCTGAACAATTATATACGTTTGTGGCAAGCTCAAAAACAGCCTAAACATATATCATGGTAGAAATGGTTAAGTTATGGTATATCCATTGCATAGAAAGTGATGTATTCATTTAGAAATTAGAAAGCATCTTTTGTAATGTGGGGAAAGATTGATATAAAAATGTAGGATATAAAATTATATATATACTATGATTTGAACTTTTCACTGCAAATGGTGACTGCAGCCATGAAATTAAAAGATGCTTGCTCCTTGGAAGAAAAGCTATGAAAACCTAGACAGCATATTAAAAAGCAGAGACCTTACTTTCCAGACCAAGGTCCATGTAGTCAAAGAAAGCTGAGTGCCAAAGAATTGATGCTTTTGACCTGTGGTGTTGGAGAAGATTATTGGGAGTCCCTTGGACAGCAAGGAGATCAAACCACTTGATCCTAAAGGGAATCAGTCCTAAATATTCATTGGAAGGACTGATGCTGAAGCTGAAACTCCAGTACTTTGGCCACGTGATGCTAAGAACTAACTCATTGAAAAAGTCTCAGATGGCTGGGAAAGACTGAAGGCAAGAGGAGAAGTGGATGACAGGATGAGATGGTTGGATGGCATCACTGACTCAATAGACATGCGTTTGAGCAACCTCCCGGAGTTGGTGATGGACAGGGAAGCCTGGTGTGCTGCAGTCCATGGGGTTGCAAAGAGTTGGACATGACTGAGCAACTGAACTGAACTTTTAAAAATGCATCTATATATATATATACATACACAGATATACACACATACATAATAAACTTGGAGGAAAAAATTGCAGCTTTAGGTTTCTGGATGGTTTTCTTTTGTCTTTAAAAATTTTCCTGTAAGTGGGCGTGTTTCAAACCATCATTACTAAACAACAAAAGCTTTACTAAAAGCAAAAAAAAATTTTTAAACACCAATAGTAGCTCCATCTATCAGAAAAAATATAAGTGCCTTTAGTGATAACTCATGATTTGAACATGGCATCATCATCTGTAATTTTAAACAAGCTGAATTTCACTTCATTTCTAGAACCTGACTGACTTTCTGTTGTCTCCAGACCTTCCAACATTGTTCTCTAGCCCTTGACACCTCTTCCCCTCCATACCAAACCCACTCCATTTTTATCCTTAAGATTCTAGCTTTGATGTCACTTTCTCTGGGAGGCCTTGTCTTAAACTCCCTGGTTTTAAGATGCATCATCTTTCAGTCCTCATTGTGGCTTGTATAGCTTTATCTTAATTGCTTTTCATATGCCTATTGTCCATTCTAGAGTGTAAACTTAAGGAGGCTGTACCCTGCTGCTGCTGCTGCTAAGTCGCTTCAGTCGTGTCCGACTCTGTGCGACCCCATAGACGGCAGCCCACCAGGCTCCTCCGTCCCTGGGATTCTCCAGGCAAGAACACTGGAGTGGGTTGCCATTTCCTTCTCCAATGCATGAAAGTGAAAAGAGAAAGTGAAGTTGCTCAGTCATGTCCGACTCTTAGTGACCCCATGGACTGCAGCCTACCAGGCTCCTCCATCCGTGGGATTTTCCAGGCAAGAGTACTGGAGTGGGGTGCCATTGCCTTCTCCACATGGTCCCTATAGCTACACCTTATAGTTGTCATGGAATAAAGAGGCCAGATAACTAACATTCATGGAGCTTTTGGCATTCATAACAGTCCTTTTCTTCTGGGTATCTGATTTGAACCTTATAGTCATCCTGGTCCTTCTGTTAGTAAGTGATGGAACTGGGACCTGAATGACAGATACTAGATGAGAAGTGGGTATATGAAAAATTGTTGAGAGCAGGTAGTAATTAGAATAGCAGTTACAGAGTGAAAATAGCAGTGTTAAATCAGTGGGAAAACAAAGGGAACCAGTGCAGTAATCTGGAAGATTCCTGATAAGTGAGTAAAAATGAGGACAGGGTTGATGTTACTGACATAACTTTCTGAGCTTTGTATCTCTTTCTTTTTTTCACCTTAATAAAGCCAGAAAATATTTGAGTTCCTACTAAACATAGGCACCATATGATAAATATTTTGATTCTGTGACATTTGATGTTGTAGATAAAGCTAAAACTAGAAAGATTCCTTCCATTTAAACTATGTGTTGATATTTAGTATTGATATCAAACATCAACACACAAAGTTGCTATTAAATATCAACATATAAAGTTTCAGATTTGGCTTTTTAAAGTTTCCTCTAGGGGGTGGTATTGTACAATTAATAGACATTCAGTGACCATGTATAAATGTTCTTTGAGAGTCATTTCTTTATATGACCATAGGAAAATTAGATGTAGTTGTTCAGGAAGTTGAAAATACATATGGTATATTTTGTATACAAGATGTCATAGGACACCATTGTAAATGTTTAAAGGCTAAATAATAATGAATTTTTATTGATGGTGGTAAGCTACTTGGATATTAGGATTAATAATCAGTTGCCTATTGCTGTTATTAATCACACAGAAATTTATTTTAATGACTAATAAATTTGACTAAGTCAATTAAAGATAAGCAGTTTTTTTGTGCTGGTTTCTGAATCTGTAGCAACTAATTTGAGCTCATAGTCCTTTTGTCCAAGTATGTATCATTTCTTTATTGTAAGCTGACTCCAGATACTTTACTGTAGCACGACAGGTTAATAATAAAAACCTCGGAAAGTTGGACTGCTGACTTATCCATTAACATTCCATTTCTTTTTTTATTTTGCAAACGTATTTGCAGACATGAATTTTAGATTGTTGAATAGTCCTTTTAATAATCACTCCTATTTTGAGTAAACCATTTTGATTTTAGACTCTTTAAGCTAACACACACATACTAGCATTACAGTAACTTGTCACAGGCTGTATGTGTGTGCTCAGTTTTTTCGGTCGTGCCCGACTCTCTGACCCCATGGACTGTAGCCCTCCAGGCGCCTCTGACCATGGGATTCTGTCAGCAAGATACTGGAGTGGGTTCCCATGCCCTCCTCCAGGGGATCTTCCTGACCCAGGGATCAAACACACATCTCCTGCATTGGAGGCAAATTCTTTACCAACTGAGCCATCAGGGAACCCCTGTCACAGTCAACTTCCATATAAAATCGCATCTCACGTACTAGTTCAGAACTTACTTTCCCTTCTCTTGTCCTTTGGCTATAGTTGTCATATATTTCAGTTATAAACCTGTAAACCCTAGAATGTAGTTATTTCTTAATTGTCCTTCTTAAAAATAAATTTATAAAATGAGGAAATAAAATTTTTAGTATATTCCCACATAATTACCATTTTCAGCATTCTTCATTCCTTTGTAGTTGGTTTTAAATATGGTGTCATTTTCTTGCCTGTTGAAAAGTTTATCATTTCCTTAATAGGATTGTCACCAATTCTATCAGCTTCTATGGTGTGAAACAAGCTTTATTTTCATCCTTATTGAAAGATATTTTTGCTGGGCAAAGAATTCATCAATCATTTTTGCCACTCCTCCCCACCTTTAAGGGGGTGGACTCCAGTTACATATATGTCAGAGCATTTGATGGTTCCCCATACCTCACGGAAACTCTGGTTTTGTGTTTGTTTTCCTTTTCAGTCTTTTTACTCCCTGCTTTATTTTAGGTAGTTTCTACTGCTATGTTCTGAAGTTCATTAGTTTCTTTCTTTTATGATATCTAAACTACTATTAATCCTGTCCAGTAAACTTTTCATTTCAGATACTCTTATATTTCATTTCTGGATGGCCCTTTTGTGTTCCTTTGTGTATGTTCTATCTCCTCATTTTATTCATGGTTTCGATAAAATACTTCAAAATGATT
Source organism: Tragelaphus eurycerus (assembly GCA_935064755.1). Lineage (NCBI taxonomy): Eukaryota > Metazoa > Chordata > Mammalia > Artiodactyla > Bovidae > Tragelaphus > Tragelaphus eurycerus. The sequence goes on from CAKXYN010000039.1 coordinate 1,045,169, forward strand.
TCCCAGTATTTTAATATCATCATCTGCTATTTCCATTATTTTGTCATTGTTTTATTGTTTTTATGTTCACATTCTTCCTCTGTTGCCATCATTAGTGATTTTTGATTGACTGAGAGACAAAGTGAATTTTAAGTTCTTGAATGTCTGTTCTTTGCAGGGATTAAATGCAGCCAGCAATTAATTGCTGTTCAGTTTAATTCTTTGGTGCCTTGTTTTGTTTTTAGCTTTGGGAGGCAGCTCTAAAGTACTCCTTGCTTTAGGGACAGGTTAACCCTATTTTCGTTGGGGGCTGTCTACAGAATATCCTGCGTAAACCTCTGGGGCTCTCTGCTCCTTTTGGTTGGAACTTGAATGCATCCCAGCCCTATATGTGCGCTGGGGATAGTCCAGCTCACAGCTTCTGTTCATTCTTCGACCTTGTGGAGTTTTCTCCTTCACATGCACATGGCAGTGTTCGCCTGAGCCTCAAGATAAACTCCTGTGCAGATTTTTGGGTTTCTTTTCTGTGTAGCTCCATACTCTTCAGAGCTCTGCCCCTCCATTTACAGCTGCCTCAGTCTCCCTGAACTCCAGTCCATTTTCTCAACTCAGGACTGTGTTCTGTTTAGGATTCCCTTCCTACTCCTTAGACTGGTGTCATCTCATATGTTTCCTTTCTTCAGATGTCTTAATCTTACCATGTCTGTTTCCATTGTCCAGAAACCTCTTTTATATATTTTGTCTAGTTTTCTTTGATTGTACACAGTAGGATGGCAAATATTACTCCTTGGCCAGAGTTAGAATCTGTGCTCTTATTTTAGTAATCACATCATCACTATTATTTACTAAGTACCAGCACAGTTTTTTAGTAGGAATTCAGAAGGAGCTAACTTTTCTTAAAGCTATTATAACAGAAGCTTTAAAAATACTTAATGAAGGAATGAGTGAAGTGTATACCCTTTATTAGGATATATTCATTCATACTTTGTTTTTATTGTAATTTTGTCCCTTCACAAAGACAATACTAACCATAGAGCAGGTATTTATAATATACTTATGAGTAGAGTAATATATTTGTTTCTATTTGCTGGAATAAAATTTGGCTTTATACATCAGTGTATGTCATAATGATCCCTACTCGAGTGCTGTATTTATTTAACCCACTAGTACATCTCTCTTAACAATGGCTTTTATGTGTCTTTTGTGTCTATATATCATGCATTTCATATTTTTAGATTTCTCATGTATAAACGGGGATGTGGTAGAATGTTAATGTTTAGATTTAATGAAACTTTGAAGTGTACATGCCTTGAGGATTAGTAAATATTTGTCTCCTAAATGCTTCACATTAAAATTGGGTTGGAAAGTATTTAATCCTTTTGCAAATATGCCTCATTACTCATCTTTTAAAAATATTTATTCATAAAAATAAACACATTTCCTTGATGAAATAAATATATTTCCCTATAGGTGATTCTAGCTACATATTTATTCTGTTTTACTAGGTAATTTTCCATGTTGGACATCAATTTTTCTTCATACTGCTGCTTCTACAATGAATTACTTGTCCTGAACAGAGTTTTATATGAAAGTAGTCCTTTTCCCCGTCTGTATGACTAAAAGATCTTTTGGTGTATAAATTTTCATAAGTAGATTTAACATCTTTTCACTGTATTAATATTAGAAAATGTGTCTTGTTGTACAATTTACAAATTGTAAACCATGTAAGATATTCAGAAATATAGAAGCTAGATAAATTTGTACTTAAGTCTTTTCAATTTTGAGATGATTCTTTCCAGTCCTTCAATTAAAGGTGTTACTTTGTAATAATGTCCTTGTAATTGCAAAGACTGAATATACATGTAAGCCAAGAAGAAAATGCACGTAAGTGAAACCATTAAACTGTGTTGTCATTGCACTGTATTTCAAGTATCAGCCACTTGTATTAAGGTTAGCTTTTAGAGGGTAAGAAGCTTATATTATATTTGCGTTGTGAGGAAAATTGATGATGGTTGTGGTGGTAGTGAATTGGGAATAAATCTGATTCTCACTTCAAAGTAGATACTGATAATCTCAATTTTTATTATGAGCAATGGTGGAAGTAGTTAAAAGTAACAAATGAGAAACAAAATTGAACTTTTTACATAGGAATAAATAACTTTCTCTTGATAACAAGAAAATACTTACTAATTTTCTGTGTGTTTGCTTAATGGACTTTTACCGTTGCTGGATAGCCATTTATTTCCACGGTTGCTCTATTAAGTAGCTCACTACACTCCATAGATGGTAGAGTTCATATACTGTCCACTTGGACCTCCCAGGGAAATGAAGCTCACTCCTCTATTTCCTCACATTGTGTTACTGTGTTGACTAATAGTACATAGAGACAGTAAATAATTAACTGATGTCTATTTAATTTTCTGTGTGTATGTTTGGGTGAGGGTTTGCTTGAAATATGCTTGAAATGGTCATTTGAGAGGTTGAGAAGATAAGGAAATCAATCTTTACACAATTAATATAAAATGTCTTCAGAGAATGCCAAAACAGGAAAGAAGATGGGAAACAAAACAGAGAACTTTAAGCTTAGTTTCAAACCAGATGTTTCACACAGGACATAAAATGTTGGAATGTCATAAAAATATGTATGTTTAAAAAACTGTAGCTTGCTCAATTTGTAATGATGGAAAGTGTATTTTACTTGCTCAAATAAATAATACTGGAATATTCAATATGAAAAAGTATTAAGCTAATTTGAGGTTGATAATTCTAATATTTATAGTGATGCTGATCTGTCTGTGGTCTGTGTTGCTGGTATGTAGCTGCAGGGAGAGAGGATTGTTGGGCTTATGTATGATTGTACATTTGCCAGAGGAATGTAATAAAAAGATTCAGGGCTTAGAGATAGGGCAATAAAGTCCTAGAAAAATCTATCATAAAATCAAAGCTAGTTACAGAAGGAAGTTAAAGGAGAAAAGACTGATTGTAATGAAGAAGTAGGGAGACACCAATGAACTGGAAGCCTATTGCAACAAACAGAGTTTAAAGTTGGAAGAAAAGCAGTTATGTTGAGTGAGTACATGGTATGCTGATATTAGCAGTACGGCAGTTTGAAATGGTAATTTAGTTAAGAGGTTACTGGCATATAAGGGAGAGTCCGTACAGTTACGGAAATCAGTGTTGATAAGAACTGAGAGCACAGCAATGTGTATGTATTAGAAATAGATTTGCTTTCCTATTGCAGAAAATTCAGAATTACAATGTATAAGTAAAATAAGGATTTATTTCCTCATTAAAAAAAAAAAAGTCTGATATTGGCAGTACCCAGTACCAATTCCATGAAGTCATCAGGGACCCAGGCTTTTTCTGATTTCAAATCTATAAACCAGCACATGATTACCAAAGTCGCCTTGTGGTCCAAGCTACCTACTAGAGTTTCAGTCGTCCCAGGCAGCAGGGAGGAGAAAGGGGAATGAGTCATTTCCTTTCCCCTGCCATCATTCCCGTTTTACAGTCCTTCCAGAAGTCAGTCTCAACCACTTCTGGTTATATGATATTTGTCTTAGGTAATAACATGGCCATATTTTGCTTTGAGGAATACTGGAAAATGTACTGTTTTGGCTAGCTATATTACAACTCCCTAGTAATATAGGAATCTTGTTAGTAAATAAGACAGGGAGAAAGGATGCAAGTAGGCTGCTAGCTGTTTCTGTCACAAGTATTAATTATCCATGTGAACAGCAAAATTTTAAGATGGTGGAAAGATAAGGAAAGACGCTGAGATCCATGAGCAAGTACAAGCATAACAGTCCAGTGGAAGAGAATGGATGAGCACTAGACCAGTGTATTTAGAAAGCCTTGAGAGAATACTGTAATAGTGGGATGCAAAAAGAAAACCAGTCATACTTGCCAACTTTTCTCTTAAATACTAGAAGGAATGTAAGAGAATTAAAACTCATTACTTGAGAGAACTGCAAAGAAAATGATTTCTTAAGTGACATTTAGGTTTTAATTAAGACAAAGAGGAAGAAGGAATCTGAGGAGGGGTAAGACAGTTTGCTGAGTCTTCAGAATTGTTTCAACTGTTTTTTCAACAATAGTTCCAGGGAGTATGGTAGAAGGAATAGGGCTGTATGGAGAAACATGGACTTGATTGGGGCAAAAAGTATAGTTTACAGTTGAGAGGAGTAAGGTTGCAATGAACAGTGAGGCTCAACCTTTTGTTAATCTACCTTTAAGTTTAAAATAATTAAACATGAATCTCCAATATTATGTAACTTTATAATGTTTCTGTACTAATGTACTATATATATTTAAATATATATATATTATTAAAATACTACATGTGCCTGACTCTTTGCGGCCCCATGAACTGCGGCCTGCCAGGCTCCTCTGTTGATGAGATTTTCCAAGCAAAGATACTGGAGTGGTTTGCCATTTCCTTCTCCAGGGGATCTACCCGACCCAGGAATCAAACCCTGGACTCCTGCACTGCAGGCAGATTCTTTACCTACTGAGCTACCAGGGAAGCATATAAAAGAAAAGTACAAAGGATGAAATAAACATATCAATAACAGGCTAATATTTTCTTCCCACACTCCAGCCATTCCTTGGACTCTTATGGGTCTCAAAGTCTGCAGCCTCAGTATAGCTTAGGGTGAGAACTGTTAGGGGAAAGCAGCCTGGCACAGAATTTATCCCTACACTCAGCTAAAAGCCTTCCCCTTGAAAATAAGAGCAAGAACACTTAAAAGTCTTCAGAAAATTTTGGTAATAATTTAGACGTAATAAGATTAAATTTCAAGAAAGAAAAAGCATATTATCCGTTATAGGTACTATGTGAGGAGATGACATTTGATCTGTAATCTTAGCAAAATCAAATAGCCAAGACATATAAAAAGTAAAAACATACTAAAGACGAACCACAAATCATTAGAGAAGGAAAGAATTTTTTACCACTTGCATTTGGGATAGATACCAGACTGAGGTAGATGCTAGTTATTAAATAGTTAAATTTGAAAAACCAGAGGAAAAACTGGAAAAATCATGTAACTGAATATCCAGTTTCTTGGAGATAAAGAGCTTCCAAGCTTAGAGTTGATAGAAAAATCACTTTGGGTACATAAATATTTTAAGTTTCTGTATTTTAAAACAACATTCAAAAATTGAAAGATGGCGTAATACTTGCATCCAAAATGTTTATTTTCCGAAGAGCTCATGTGATGTACTTTTAATAAAAGAAATACAGCAAAAATGCTAGAAGAAAAGACCTGACAGCTCACTAAGAGGATATGTTGGGGAGTTCTGTCACAGTTATAACAAAAGAAGAGCTGACTAAAACGGACATGAAGCTTGAACAACTCAAGAGATGACTGGTTTAAAAAGGGGAGGGTGATCAGCCATGCTTTTAAAAGGCATGGCATGGGGAGAGGTGATTCAAACCCAGTTCTCAACCAACCTGGATATGTTATTAAATATGACTGGTTAAATGAAAGAGAAAAAGAAAATTTTGTCACATTGTGATCAAAGCAATGAATATAATAAGTGGGTTTTTATTTTTGCTTCCAAATTAGATTTTTTTTTGTCATTAATATCCAGTGCTGGATATTGACAGTAAAAATGAAAGTATCATGCTTTTTACATTGTGAGTCAGTGTAAACCAGGACAGGTCTTTAAGAAACTCCATTTCTGCTTCTCATTGATAACTGGATGAATCAAAACACTAAATTTGGTACAGAAATAAATAGATTAATAAATTAAACTTCAGGCTCTGTGAGATAACCCTAAAAGCCTAAGCCTTTAAAAGTAGTTACTTCAGACACATATTGAATTTAAGCACACACAGAATACATGATTGTATTATTTGTATATTAACACATCTTTAAAGAAGGTGTGAGTTGGAAATCATGAGAGTAACTAACAGCTTGCCATGTTCTAAAGCTGCAGTAAATAAGGCCACGATAGATAGTAGACTAAACAAGTAACAAAGCAAGATAGACAATATACAGAGTTGGGGCCTTTTGTCCCATGAAAATTTAATATATGATAATGAATGACAAAAGTGGCATTTAAAGCCACCAGGAAGAATGAGCTGTTCTTTCGTGTATTTTATCTATTCAGAAAATGTTTATAGAAGGCCAAGGACTGTCGCAGATGCCAGGGATCCATCAGCAAACCAAGTAGACTACAATTGCCATTATCATGGAGTTTTAAGTTGGAATTGCAGAATCTGCAAAGAAATAGGTTGAATGATTCCCTGCTGAGGAGAAAAGACTAGAGCAGGAAAGGCGATAGTGTTCACAAGATTCCACTTTAGGGTGTGGGAGACAGGATAGCCTTCTTTCCTACTGTATAAGGAACTGCCACAAGGCAGTTTGTTAAAAAGCAAGTGACCAAACAGAAAATTTGATGAAATTTTTGTTTTGATAGTTATTCTGCATTCATAAAAGAGGATATAGAGGTCTTCAGTACATCTCTCACACCTTTGAGTAGTGAAAATGCAAAATCAAAAGTGAGATAACACAGTCCTGAGATTGATAGGACATTTAATACCAGTTTTTAATTTAATGTCAGTTTTTTGCGAGTTTGGGAGAAATGGCTGTTTGCATGTGTTGTTGTAGCTGTAACCGCATAGTGGTGATTTGTTTTGAAGGACAGTTGAAGAGTAGCTCTTCAAGTGAGAAAGGTACACATACTGCAAGCCAGCAGTTCTCCTTGCTGTCTCCCACCAGGAGCTCATGAATGTGCACTCAAGAAGGTCTGGTAGTGCAGCATGGCTTATAATGATGAAAATCTGAGAACTACCTCATGTGCTTTAGTTCAAATGTCATGTCCATACTGTGGAGCCCTGTAGGGCTACGCAAATCTTCAGAGCATATTGTTGAAACTAAGAGGAAAATTACAGGCAATATGTATATACACCGGTGGTAATAATTACCACTGAACTTCACAGCTCTCATCATTGAGAATGCTGTTTAGGGTTGTGGTTTCAGAGAATTTTTTAGCTTCAACCTTATCTGTAATATTTTTATTACTTTTTTCAAGAGATGGTCTTATTGTAGCCACACATTCCAGGAAACAAACTCACTCAGAAGGATAATGTAGATAAAATGGAGTTCAGTTTATTACACCAATGGGCCCAAGGCAGTCTCCTCTTAGCCAAGGACCCCAACCAGTTTTTGTGAAAACCTTATATACCCTAAGTGTACATGGTCAAACCCACCTCCCCGAATTCTCTGAAACTAGTCTGAAGAAAGGAAAAGAAAGATGCAATCAAATTTAACCCGTGATTCGTATGCCTTAAGCCTAGGTAGTTAACAGTGGACAATTATCAATAGACCTGTGGTCATACCCCAATAAGCATAATAGAATTTATGATTCTATTCGGTTACACAGATAATTAGGGTGTTCTTTTAGGCTACAGAGACTCTAGGCATGAGCCCTAGGGCTCTTCCATCCGGGGGTCTGGTTTTCCAGTTGGTATGTCGTTTCCATAGATACTGGGCATATAGCTCAAAGTCCACAGTCTGGCCCAAGATGGAGTCCTGCTTTCGAGATGGAGCCTGTTCTGTCTGTTTCCTCCTTCAGTATGTTTATTTTTACGTGTATACATAAAAATGACCAAAACAATTCTCCCCATTAACCTCAGCTCAAGTGCCATTTCCCCTCTCCCAACGCGTATTGTGTATTTTATCAGTTATCACGTATCTGGCCCTTGGCAAGTGCTCCTATACACAAGGTTGTTTTTCTGAATGCCCTCAGTTACCTACTAAATTTAAATTGCAGGTTCTTTTGACAGCCTCAGACTGATCCTTCTATTTTAAATATAATGTCAAAAGAGAAGGCCTTCCTTCACAGAAATGTGTTATCATCATCATGAATCTTGTATTCTTTAGATAGTGTTTTTGTGTTTGTCATATTTGTGAATAAGATACGTTTTATTTCTGAATTCACTTAAATTTTAAATTATTTATTAGAGACAAAACATTTTAAACATTCAGTCCTGGGAATTATTCATATCATTGTATTTTTCTTTATAGGTCGATTGTATGCGATGCAAACTGGAATGAAGATTGATAGTAAAACTCCTGAATGTCGTAAATTTCTATCAAGGCTAATGGATCAGTTAGAAGCTGTAAGTTGAACACTGAACATTTTTCTGATTAATGTTTATAATTCCATTTTATTTGTGTGTGTGTGTGTTATTGTAGCTCTAACTGTTGGTGGCAATCAGCAGTGTCATTATAGCTGAGGAAAAATTAGACAATTTTTTTTACATTTACATTATAGTGCTTAGGGAGTTGAAGGAAAAGTTGGTTTCAATATCTTTGCCTATACATTATTTCTTGTTTCAGGTTATTGTAGACCTTTGAATCATTCTTTCATAAGTAATGAATCATTTATAACCTTCCTTCATGCACTCACAAGGATGATTGATTAGAAATTCTTAAATAGCTCTTATAATAATAAAATGAGGGCCCTCCCTGGCAGTCAGGTGGTTAAGACTCTGCTTTTCTACTGCATGAGGGGTAGGTTTGACCCGTGGTGAGGGAACTGAGATCCCACATGCCACTGCTACTGCTACTGCTGCTGCTAAGTCGCGTCAGTCGTGTCTGACTCTGTGCGACCCTAGAGACGGCGGCCCACCAGGCTCCACCGTCCCTGGGATTCTCCAGGCAAGAACACTGGAGTGGGTTGCCATTTCCTTCTCCAATGCATGACGGTGAAAAGTGAAAAGGAAGTCGCTCAGTCGTGTCTGACTCTTTGCAACCCCATAGACTGCAACCTACCAGGCTCCTCTGTCCATGGGATTTTCCAGGCAAGAGTACTGGAGTGGGGTGCCATTGCCTTCTCTGCCCACATGCCACAAGGCACATCAAAAAAAAGAAAAGAAATGGGCTATTTATTTAGTGAAAAAGACAACGAGGCAAGTTTCCTATCGTCTCTTCCTCCCACTCTTAGTCCTGTGACAGGATACTCTTATGGTCCAGGCATTCTCCTCTGCTAGCAGAAATGTCATAGGTGAACTATGATGTAACTCACAGATTGTGTAGAGGCACCAATCCAGGGAAAACTGAGTGGATTTGATTGGGTATCAATATATCAGGAAGGCAATGCTAAACTATAATAATTTCACTTAGCATTAAGCGCTCCATCCTGTGCCTCCCAGTCTCTTTTTCAACAGTGTCAAGGTCTACTCATTGCCTCATCTCCTCCCTGGGTTGGGAAGATCCCCTGGAGGAGGGCATGGCAACCTACTCCAGTATTCTTGCCTGGAGAGTCCCTTGGACAGGGGAGCCTGGTAGGCTACAATCCATGGGGTCACAAAGAGTCAGCATGACTGAGTGACTAACAAGAGAATTAGAAACCTAAATATTTATTTGACCAGTTGCATTAGTTTGTTTAGAGAAACAAAACTTAAACATTAAAAATCAAAACACTTATACCAGTCAGTCCAGAACTTTTCAGATCGAAGTCTTAGTTGTATGAAGCAGCCATGGATAAGAGTGTTCTTTCTAACCTGGTATGGGTGTCTGACCTTCTGAGGCTATCATCTTCTGCTGTTATCCACCCAAGGTAGGCCTGGTGGCACCACTGATGACTACTCAGCTGCCCTTGGAACCTGTTTGGCCTTCTGCTTCTAACGCTGCTTCTGTGAATGCAGGAAAAGTTTGAGTACTCTTGGGAGTGAGGTTAGGAGGTGGACGAAAGAATGTGTCTGACAGGTAGCAGTACTTTGTAAAATACCATCTCTTACAGACATTAATATAGAATAAACCTCTATTAATTTTACAGCTTAACAAATATAGGTGAAATAACAATAGCTTATGGATAAGACAAAACTTAAATGGTTCTTTATAATACACAAAATGTAAAATCACATTTATAAAGGGACTTAACAGGAATTTTTTATTATCTACATTAAATAACAAGGAAGTTTATTCCATGGTGAGAACGTATCTGCTTGTATTATTATAATGTTTATAGTTGATACATTTCAGGTATATTATGTTATTGCTGCCAGATATTTTATGTTGAGGATGAGATTAAATGGCATACTCCCACTAAATTTTTCTAGAAATAAATTGCCTCTCCAATTAAATTATTTCACAATGTGGATACAGTAAACTAGTGTTACATGTGGGACTTTTTTTTCCTGTTTTTGTTGGGGGTAAGGATGCCCAGATGTCCTTAAATTCCAATATTCAGTCTCTTCCAGGCCTTAATTATGAGAATATTTACTTTGATGATTTTATGAAAAATTCTGCGTCTTTTTCTAAATTTAATTCTTTATAATGTTCTTTACAATAGTGTGATATTCAGATCTAATATTCTAGAAGGTAATTTTATTCCACTATGACAGTCTCAGTAAAATATAGGAATTTAATTTGTTGTTTTTAAAATACTTTTTCTGTGTGTAGGGAAGGGACGTACTGACTGGAAATTTACATGGGTGTAAATTGTGTTGATTTGAGGTGTATATTTGGCTAAATTTAATATTGTGTTCTGAGAGATACTTTTTAGGATATAATGATCCTTCTCATTGTATTTTTCTATATTTGGTAGGAGATATTGAAATAGGAGTAAATTAAAAATTTAAATGATATGGCTAGGAAAGAATTTCTTAACTCCATTTTTCTTGTACATTTGAAATATTTGTCTGATGCTTTACATAGATAGTTGGGCATGTTATCTTTTTTTTGCTCTTTATTATTTTGATATTTTGGCTTCCCAGGTGGCTCAATGGTAAAGAATTCACCTGCCAATGCAGGAGACATAGGAGATGCAGGTTTCATCCCTCTGTCAGGAAGATCCCCTGGAGGAGGAAATAGCAACCCACTCTAGTATTCTTGCCTGGAGAATCCCACGGATAGAGGAGCCTGGTGGGCTGTAGTCCATAAGATGGCAAAGAGGCGAACACAACTGAGCATGCTCACACACGTTTTGATATTTAGAACTAAATTATACTTTCAGGTTATCATGAGTATCTTTCTTCAAATTTTTATAAACATTGGATTTGATTATTAGGATTTCTTGTACTTGGTATATGCTTCTCTGAGTCCAGAATCATAAGTTCTATATCTCATTTCATTTTAGCTTAAGAAACAGTTGGGCGATAATGAAGCTATTACTCAAGAAATAGTTGGTTCTGCACATTTGGAGAATTACGCTTTGAAAATGTTTTTGTATGCAGATAATGAAGATCGTGCTGGGAGATTTCACAAGTAAGTATAGAAAGATAAAATAAAAATGACAAGTTTTATTACTGTATAACCAGAATTTATCCAGTTTTTTTCTTAATAAGTTCCAGGAGTCTTGATTAATGATTTAGGTGTTTGTTTTTGTTTTTTTTTTTTTGAATCTTAGAATAAGTCTGGGTTACAAGAGTGATCCTGGCTTTTTAGATAAGATGGCTGAAAGACAAGTACCCAGAGCAAATTCATTTTCTTGGTAAATACACTCTAACTAGCCATTCTTTATTTAGCAGTTAATAAAATCTGAGTTACTATTAGCCAAAACATCCTGGTTCAGTGATACGGACTTTAAAAATTTCCAACCTCACTGATTCAAATGATTTGTCATTATAGTAAAACTTAAATACAAAGAAATACACATAGCATAATACTGATTCAGATAGTATTGCCACTACATTTTCTAAAATGAAAAGCGTATTGTGAAAACCTTATTGTACCATATTCACCTTTAATATGTGTTGTCACTTCCTGCTAATACAGGTTACAGAGGAGCTCCATCGTGTTCCTAAAATCTGATTTTATTGAAAACATGAACTTCAGAGTGCTTTTTAAAACATTGGAAGTTTTTTTCTTGTAGCTACAAGACTAATTCTGCATCTTACATTTTTCATTTAAGTTAGATGAATTCTCTTTTCCAGAAACATGATCAAGTCCTTCTATACTGCAAGTCTTTTAATAGATGTCATAACAGTGTTTGGAGAACTCACTGATGAAGTGAGTATATATTCTTTATTGCCTTATTAGCTAGAGATCAGTATTGGTTGCTTTTTATTAGTTTTGTTATTGCATTGTTTATTTAGAGCACTTGTCCGTCAGAAATGTAGTAAAAGCAAAACATATAATTTTAAATTGTCTACTAGCTACATTTTAAAAAGTTAAAAACAAAAGGTGAAATTATTTTTTAACAATAAATGTTGTTTTTTTGTAGTAGGTTCTTTAAATCCAGCATGTGTTTAACACTTAGTGAGTGCATGGCTACTAACTTGGTCTCTGAACCCCAGGTTCATTGTTTTATTTTATTGAGTTTTTAAATATTACTGATCCTTGATGCTGTTAAATTTATTTATTGTTATTTGGTAAACATTACTGGAGGCAGAAACTTTTTAGGACTGTTTTTTTCCCCTATTTTGTTTCCTGCCAGAAATACTATTTCTAAAGATTTGTTTCTATTGTAAAATGCATATACAACTTGATATTTTACGAGGTGCTTCCTATCCATTTTATCAGTTTATTTTTCAGAACCACTTTGAAATAAGTTGAGCACATATTCATTTTATGTATGAGCAAATTGAGGCTAAGTGATGAACTTATTGCCATTAGTTCAGTGTTGTGTTTCACTGTAGTGGGCTTTATCATTCACATGGAAAAATTGTTTTCTGAGAGGAGAGAGATTAATTTAGAAAGAGAAAGAAGAAAAGGGAGTTATAAATGAAACTGATAGAGGAACGTCTTATTAGTGATTTGAAATCTCTGGAGAGATTGCTTTTTATGAAAAATGATTTTTTTTCAAAATGGTTAGCTGTTCAGAGTAAAATTCCAAACCAATTATGAAATAGTTTACATTTTCATAAAACAGTATATCAAAACTGTGCAAAATATTCTTTGTTTATATGTAAAATGAAGTGAAGCTCTAGTGTTGATGATCATAAGCTAAGTTTTTGAGTTGGCAGAAATGTGCAGTACAGTTCAAAACTGTTAAATGAGGGACACCTTGTACTGAGTGTGACTGTGCCTTTTATTTCAAAGCATCCCTGACCCTTGCCCACGGAGCATTCCTCCATCAGTCAGATGACTGGAAACCACCAGCAGATATTTCCAAACACCCTCTAGGATATGGGGCAATGCCCATCGAGGGCCACTTCTGTCAGATTTTCTTGAAATAGAGAAGTACTGAATATAATAGAAAACTGAAACTTGGAGTGTGAAAATCAGAGATGGTTCTCACTTACTTATATTTTAAAGGTTCTATAAATCCACTGTTCGGGTCTATTTCTGCTCCCATCTCCTGTTACTACTTATCTAGATTTTTTTTCCTGTTTTACTAGTATGCATTGTTGTTGTTGTTTAGTTGCTCAGTCATGTCCGACTCTTTTGTGACCCCATGGACTGTAGACCACCAGGCTCCTCTGTCCATGGGATTTTTTTGGAGAATACCAGGTGGGTGAAGGAGAAAAAGAGACCTGATTAGAAAAGTAAGTCATAAGCCAGATTAGACAGATGATAAAAAGACTGGCATCTTCAGTAAGGGGACTTTTTTGAATAAAGAGCTATACTTTGAGCAAAAGAACTAGTTAATGATTACTGTGGAACTTCATACAAAGTGGGTTGTCTTTGACCTGAGGAACAATAATATGTTTAAACTTAGATTTAAAATTTGAAGTGCAGGTATACCAACCAAAAATAAATTGCCACAAGACTCTTGGAATCAAAAGACAAGAAATATGCAAAAGAGAGGTGAAAATTCGAGTCAGGAGAGTAGACAAACTCTCAGGTTAAGAAGATAGTTTCGAAAGAGAATATGGTTAGATAAACATCCTGATAAACACCTGCATGTAAAAGGCTAAAGGAAGAAGTGAATAAAGAAACACAATTAGAGAAGAGGATGGAAATGTCAGATGTCAGAACAGAACGTCATAATGAGGCAATGTAGCAGATTGGTTTGCCATTGGTTTGCCATCCTTCTGAGTGTCTCTTCCTTCTGAGAGGCATCTCCTACTTCTTACTTGGAGGAGCTGCTTTTACCCACGTATCTCAGAAGCACACACACAGTTCCATGAAGTTATAACTGCCAAGAGTGGGGAACCCAGACAATAAAAGTGACAGATACAGGAAAAAGAATAAAATGTTCAGAAATCTTAAGTGAGTAATGGAGATATTGTTTTGTTTTTGCTTTAATTAACCAACATATAAATGTTTCTGTTTACCATGTAATTCATCTGTATTTCAAAAGAAAAAAGAATCTAAGTTTCCATTTAGGTACTAGAGCCAGACATCCTGGAATGTGAGGTCAAGTGGGCCTTAGAAAGCTCACTACAAACAAAGCTAGTGAAGGTGATGGAATTACAGTTGAGCTCTTTCAAATCCTAAGAGATGATGCTGTGAAAGTGCTGTACTCACTATGCCAGCAAATTTGGAAAACTCTGCAGTGGCCACAGGTCTGGGAAAGGTCAGTTTTCATTCTAATCCCAAAGAAAGGCAGTGCCGGAGAATGCTCAAACTGCTGCACAATTGCACTCATTTCATATGCTAGCAAGTAATGCTCAAAATTCTCCATGCCAGGCTTCAAAAATATATGAACCGTGAACTTCCAGATGTTCAGGCTGGATTTAGAAAAGGCAGAGGATGAGAGATCAAATTGCCATCATCCATTGATTGGATCATGGAAAAAGCAAGAGAGTTCCAGAAAAACATCTACTTCTGCTTTATTGACTATGCCAAAGCTTTTGACTGTGTGGATCACAACAAACTGTGGAAAATTTTTCAAGAGAAGGGAATACCAGACCACCTTACCTGCCTCTTGAGAAATCTGTATGACAGTCAAGAAGCAACAGTTAGAGCCAGACATGGAACAATGAACTGGTTCCAAATCAGGAAAAGAGTACTTCGAGGCTGTATATTGTTACTCTGCTTATTTAACTTATATGCAGAGTACATCATGAGAAACACCAGGCTGGATGAAGCAAAAGCTAGAATCAAGATTGCTGGGAGAAATATCAATAACCTCAGATGCACAGATGACACGACCCTAATGGCAGAAAGTGAAGAAAAACTAAAGAGCCTCTTGATGAAAGTGCAAGAGGAGAGTGGAAAAGTTGGCTTCAAGCTCAACATTCAAAAATCTAAGATCATGGCATCCAGTCCCATCACTTATGGCAAATAGATGGGGAAACAATGGAAACAATAACAGACTTTTTTTGGAGGGGGCTCCAAAATCACTGCAAATGGTGACTGCAGCCATGAAATTAAAAGACACTTACTCCTTGGAAGAAAAGTTATGACCAACCTAGACAGCATATTAAAAAGCAGACATTACTTTGCCAACAAAGGTCCGTCTAGTCAAAGCTATGGTTCTTCTGGTAGTCATGTATGGATGTGAGAGTTGGACCATAAAGAAAGCTGAGCACCGAAGAACTGATGCTTTTGAACTGTGATTTTGGAGAAGACTCTTGAGAGTCCCTTGGACAGCAAGGAGATCCAACCTGCCCATCCTAAAGGAAATCAGTCCTGAATATTCTTTGGAAGGACTGATATTGAAGCTTAAACTCCAATACTTTGGCCACCTGATGTGAAGAACTGACTTGAAAAGACCCTGATGCTGGGAATGATTGAAGGCAAGAGGAGAAGGGGACAAAAGAGGATGAAATGGTTGGATCACATCACTGACTCAATAGAAATGAATTTGAACAAGCTCTAGGAGTTGGTGATGGACAGGGAAGCGTGGTGTACTGCAGTCCATGGGGTTGCAGAGTCGGACACGACTAAGCGACTGAACTGAAGAACCCTTTACAAGGAACAGCTTCCTTAGTTATTTGAGCATAGTAGCTAAAGCCGGAGAAGGCAGTGGCAACCCACTCCAGTACTCTTGCCTGGAAAATCCCATGGACAGAGGAGCCTGGTAGGCTGCAGTCCAGGAGGTTGCGAAGAGTCAGACGTGACTGAGCGACTTCACTTTCACTTTCCACTTTCGTGCATTGGAGAAGGAAATGGCGACCCACTCCAGTGTTCTTACCTGGAGAATCCCAGGAACGGGGGAGCCTGGTGGGCTGCCGTCTAAGGGTCGCACAGAGTCAGACACGACTGAAGTGACTTAGCAGTAGCAGCTAAAGCCAGGACTACCTAATAGAACAAACGATAGGGCTTCAGGAGGAGTTGGGGGAGATTTGTTTAGATACTG
Source organism: Tragelaphus eurycerus (assembly GCA_935064755.1). NCBI lineage: Eukaryota > Metazoa > Chordata > Mammalia > Artiodactyla > Bovidae > Tragelaphus > Tragelaphus eurycerus. The sequence continues at coordinate 1,061,294 of CAKXYN010000039.1, forward strand.
AGAATACTAAAGAATGTATGTAGTATAAGCATGAAAGGGACATTTTCCCAAAGTTTTTATGCTATTTTCTTTCGCTATCTCATCACCTGACCTACTACATACTTTCTTTGCCTTGCATATGCACTAAAGTAGGAAATCAACATCTGCTTTGGTGGTTAAAGGATCAAGAAATCAGGAGGGGTCTGAAATAGTATGGAGAAAATTAGGCTTGTAGGGACAGCATGGAAAGGAAGTCCCTGAAGTTATTTTATTGGGCTGAGATTTATTCATGTGTCTTCATGTAAATCCTACATTTTAATTAGAAAAGGAATGTACACACAATTAATATGTACGTATAAGTAGATCTTTTCATACTGTTAAGAATTGACGCTTTTGAACTGTGGTGTTGGAGAAGACTCTTGAGAGTCCCTTGGACTGCAAGAAGATCCAACCAGTCCATTCTGAAGGAGATCAATCCTGGAATTTCTTTAGAAGGAATGATGCTAAAGCTGAAACTCCAGTATTTTGGCCACCTCATGCGAAGAGTTGACTCATTGGAGAAGACTCTGATGCTGGGAGGGATTGAGGGCAGGAGGAGAAGGGGACGACAGAGGATGAGATGGCTGGATGGCATCACTGACTCGATGGATGCGAGTCTGAGTGACCTCCGGGAGCTGGTGATGGACAGGGAGGCCTGGCGTGCTGCGGTTCATGAGGTCGCAAAGAGTCGGACACGACTGAGCGACTGATCTGATCTGATCTGATAAGTAGGTAGTTTTCACTGCCTTACATATGTTTGTTACAGCATGCAAAATTTGTATATCCAGTGAAAATTGTATATCTCAAAAATTATAATTTCTTTGGCATACAGTACAGACATTTCTCATATCCATTATTACATGATCTTATCCTTAACATGACTAGTGAATGGGTTTTTGGCCATGATTGAAGATTGACAAGGAAAGTAAAATACTGGCAAGATTGTCCATGCGTCAATAACATAATCCCCCAGCCAACCAGTTTGATCACCGTAGTTTCAAATTCTGTTTTCTCTTACTTTTAATGTTGTTTTGTTCCATCATTTTCCATTTCTAGAAATGGCATCTCCATCATTATCACTGAGGTAATAGCTTTTTCAGAACAGTGATTTCAAGTGTTACAATTGTAAACAGTGCTCTACTTTATCAGATGCTACCAAAACAGATAAATAAGGTGGTCCCCGGTGTTAACTCTCAGTTGTAGGTTCTCATTGTTGTCTGAGGAAATCTAAGGCTTGTATTTATTAACTTATGTTTTAAGCACTCGATGCCCAAATCAAGATGCAAACTATTGGAACATTTCTTATTTCAGAATAGCTATTAATCCCATGAGATGTTTTAACTTACAACAGTTATAACTGTTACTTACAACAGTTATAACTCATTCCCGTCTTTCAACTTTCACTTCAGTTCATTCTGTACTTTAAAAACACTAGCAGAGACAAAGACAGCAAACAGAAAGGTGGGGAAAGAATGAGTTTAAGGATTTCACGTAGGCAGAGTTTTTTTTTTTAATATATACTCCTGTGGGTAGCTTTCAGGACTTGCTATATCTTATTTGTTCATTTATAAAGGAAATGTAGTGGTTATTAACTGCATAGTATCTCATAGTTTTTTGATAAAACTGAAACTCTTCAAAAAGATTTGTTCCTCTTGCTTCTCAAAGAAAGCTAGTTGAGAAATATTAAAGCTTACAATAACAAAAAATAGGGAAAGGAAAGTCATGATTATCTTATAATTTTTATTTGTATATTTTAAAATAATCTTTTAATTTTGTCATCTTTATAATCAAGATAGTGATTTAATTAGCTATCTTTAATCATTTTAATTATGTATATATATATTTTTTTAATAAATTTTATTTTGCTTAACTTTACAATATTGTATTGCTTTTGCCGTACATCAAGATGGATCTTCCACAAGTATACGTGTGTTCCCCATCCTGAACCCTCCTCCCTCCTCCCTCCCCATACCATCCCCCCGGGTCGTCCCAGTGCACCAGCCCCAGGCATCCGCTATCAGGCATCGTACCTGGACTGGTGACTCGTTTCAGATATGAGACTATACATATTTCAATGCTATTCTCCCAAATCATCCCACCCTCTCCTGTTCCCAGAGACCCAAAGTCTGTTCTATACATCAGTGTCTGTTTTGCTGTCTCGTAAACAGGGTCATAGTTACCATCTTTCTAAATTCCATATATATGCGTCATTATACTGTATTTGTGTTTTTCTTTCTGGCTTACTTCACTCTGTATAATAGGCTCCAGTTCCCTCCAATTTTAATTATATTTTCTAAAGTTTAAAAATAGTATTTTTTTTTTTTGCTATCAGCTCTGAAAATTTTCAAAAGAACAGAAAGGTAGTTGTCAGAGCCAGGCCTTCCTGAACTCCAAACCAAGAGGTCATTTTACCTCTCTGGAATTGGTTTTTCCTCTGTAAATAAAATGGGAAACATGGTTGAGCAGATCTCTGAGGTCCTTTGCAGCTCTCCAGATCTGTGAGTATATGTGCCAAGCATACAAGAAGAGATGGGAGAGGGCAAATAAAAAACAAAGATGAGAAAGGAAACAAAAAAGGAAAGGAGAGAAGCAAATATAGTTTTTGATTAAAAGCTCCAAAAGGAGGGATGAGAAATTACCCATATAAGTTATATAAATGACAATGAAAAGTAGAGCCACCAGAAATGATGACAGCAAAAAACTAATCTCTAGTAATAAAAAAGGAGAAAAAGCATGGCGTGGCATTGTGGGGGTTATCAGTGTAGGAGGTAACAGGGTGAACATCTAGGGCCGTCTGTATGGCATTTATACATAAAAGTGTGACGTCTTCTAATTAAATTTATTTAACATTTCAGCCTCTTTTTAGAGGTCAGTCCTTCACAAGCTATGTTACTACAGATAACCTACTGAATTTTCCTATTTTAGGCTCTTTTTCCATGCTCTCCTCCATCATTGTTTTAGTGAAGAACCTAACAGAGACTTTTCCTTTCCTGGTATTACAAGTCCAGGCTCCTTGGTACTTCTTACCAGTCCCTTTTTACATTTGTCAGACCAACCTACTTACCGCCATCTCCACTTTCACCATTGTAAGCTGGTTTTTTTTTTTTAGCCGCTTTGTCTAGGTCTTACTTTCTCTACAAGTCTTAGCTACATTATTCTAGCCCTTATGTGCATTTTTTCCATTCTCTCAGATTTTCCATGATTGAGATTAACTATATGATTGTGAAACTATAAATGTATTAACTTAAGGTTTATATATTGTATTTTAGAATAATTATACTGCACATCCTCAAAGGAAGAACTTTGTCTCATTCTACTATTACATTGTATTTGGCAGTAACTATAAATTTGCACGTTGGTTAAAATCTCAGAGTGAAAACAGTAGCGATTCACTAGCTGTTCAGCTATAGCTATTTCAAAAGTTGCTATAGTTTGATTTTTCATTTTTCTATCTATAAAAGAAGATAAGGTTCAGACTTGTTTACACAAAACTTCTTTCATAATTCTTATAAAATGCAATAGATATATGGAGAAGGCGATGGCACCCCACTCCAGTACTCTTGCCTGGAAAACCCTATGGACAGAGGAGCCTGGTAGGCTGCAGTCCTTGGGGTTGCGAAGAGTCGGACTCGACTGAGCGACTTCACTTTCACTTTTCACTTTGACGCATTGGAGAGGGAAATGGCAACCCACTCCAGTGTTCTTGCCTGGAGAATCCCAGGGATGGGGGAGCCTGGTGGGCTGCCATCTATGGGGTCACACAGAGTCAGACATGACTGAAGTGACTTAGAGGCAGCAATAGATATAATCTTTCTTGGCCTATTTTCTGACTTTTTTTCTTTTAATTTCATGTCAGTATGCATAGTTGACCCAAATTTTTAAAGTCTACATTTTCTTTAGTCTTTAGCTTTAACCGGAGAAGACAATGGCACCCCACTCCAGTACTCTTGCCTGGAAAACCCCATGGACAGAGGAGCCTGGTAGGCTGCAGGCCACGCGATCGCTAAGAGTCGGACATGACTGAGCGACTTCACTTTCACTTTTCACTTTCATGCACTGGAGAAGGAAATGGCAACCTACTCCAGTATTCTTGCCTGGAGAATCCCAGGGATGTGGGAGCCTGGTGGGCTGCTGTCTATGAGGTCGCACAGAGTCGGACACGACTAAAGTGACTTAGCATATAGTATATATTAGCTTTAAAAAAAAATACTTTATCTGTTGCTATTCTGTTTTTAAGCTCTCCTATCTGTTTGGTAGACCCTGGTTCAATTACAAGGTCGGGAAGATCCCCTGAAGAAGAGATAGGCTACCCACTCCAGTATTGTTGGGCTTCCCTGTGGCTCAGCCGGTAAAGAATTTGCCTGCAATGCGGGAGACCTGGATTCATTCCCTGAGTTGGGAAGATCCCCTGGAGAAGGGAAAGACTACCCACTCCAGTAGTCTGGCCTGGAGAATTCCATGGACTATGTAGTCCATGGTGTCCCAGAGAGTCAGACATGACTGAGCAACTTTCATTTAAGTCTTTTAACTGTGCTTTATATAATTCCATCTCAGAATTTGATTAAATTTATAGTCATGTAAACTTTTACCATTCCTATAGCTGTCTTGGAATCAGTGACTCAGTTTTAGGTATAGAGTCACCAGAGTATATGTTAAATTTTTTACCTTTCTCTTTTGAAGCAAGCAATGTTCAAACCATAAATAGGTTATATTCCTACTTGAACATCTTGTGTTAACTACTTATGGCCAGCGTTGATAGACTTCCTTTTATTGTATTTTAGGTTTATTTCACTTCTAGCCATGTTTGAGAAGCAGATACCATTTTGCCTTTATCTGTTGAATTTCTGCTAATTTGAGGGAATCAAATGGTATATTTTCCTGCCCTCATGGCGTTTGTGTTCCAACTTGGAAAGAGAAGCAGAATAACTGATTGTGATGCTATATGGTGTAGTAAGGGCAAAATACAGTAAAGGGATATACTCCTGCCGTTTGTCTGGCACTGTACTTAGACACTTTTTTCACTTTCACAACCCTGAATTACTTTCACAACCCTGAATTACAGTGAGAAAACAGACTCAGAAAATATAAGTTCTTATGCTCAGATGCTATGCCCCAGTGCAGTATTCACAAACTCTCTGTGATAAAGGTCCAGCCTCTTTTTTTTTCCTTTTTATAGCCATTCTGTTGCAGACTGATTGTTTTGTAAAATACAAGTTATGATTATCTAGAAAAATAACACTTTAAGAAGACATATAAAATACAAGCCAGATTTGTTTTGTCTGCTAAATGCTCTCAATTTCTGTACTATCTTGTCACAAAACTGGTAAACAGTTTGAGAGCCAGCTCTGGTTCTCGGACCATATTTTGATTGGCGCTAATCTACATTCCTCTATTGGAGCTCCTAGAGAATCCTGTTTATATTTCAATCTGGAACTCTCCCTACTTAAAAAACAGAGCTGCAACATAACTGGGATCATCATGTACATGAATAGCTGGCTTCAAAGGAGATGGTCTGTTTAAGGTATTCATTTGCACTGGAAAGTTTGGAATTAAGTAAAATCTTATTGCTAGCCTGGAAAACCATGGTAGATTAGGAAAAATGCATTTCCTTACAAAATCATGAGTTTTTCTTTTTTTGTTTTTATTGGCTGTGTTGGGTCTTCATTGCTGCATGCAGGCTTTCTCTACTTGGGAGAGGTAGGGTTACTCTTCATTGCCATGCTGGGCTTCTCATGGCAGAGCCTTCTTGTCTTGTTGCATAGCATGGGCTCTAGGTGCTTGGGCTCAGTAGTTGTGGTACATGGGCTTAGTTGACCTGTGGCATATAGATCTTCATATGACAGATCTTTGTGGCATATGACAGACTTTATTTTTTTGAGCTCCAAAATCATTGCAGATGGTGACTGCAGCCATGAAATTAAATTTACTCCTTGGAAGAAAAGTTATGACCAACCTAGACAGCATTTTAAAAAGCAGAGACCTTTTCCAACAAAGGTCCATCTACTCAAGGCTATGGTTTTTCCTGTGGTCATGTATGGATGTGAGAGTTGGACTGTGAAGAAGGTTGAGCGCCAAAGAATTGATGCTTTTGAACTGTGGTGTTGGAGAAGACTCTTGAGAGTCCCTTCAACTGCAAGGAGATCCAACCAGTCCATCTTAAAGGAGATCAGTCCTGAGTGTTCATTAGAAGGACTGATGCTGTAGCTGAAGCTCCAATACTTTGGCTACCTAATGCGAAGAACTGACTCATTTGAAAAAACCCTGATGCTGGGAAAGATTGAAGGCAGGAGGAGAAGGGGACAACAGAGGATGAGATGGTTGGATTGCATAATGACTCAGTGGACATGAGTTTGAGTAAACTCCTGGAGTTGGTGATGGACAGAGAGGCCTGGTGCGCTGCAGTCCATGGAGTCACAAACAGTTCGACATGACTAAGCAACTGAACTGACACTGAACTAATACGGATCTTCCCAGGCCAAGGATCAAACCTGTGTCCCCTGCATTGACAGGCAGATTCTTAATCACTGGACCACCAGAGAAGTCCCCAAATCATGTGTTTTGTACATATATCATACCTTAAGTTTTCATGCTCTCACTATATACTGAAAGTCTTATTCTTAGTAATTATAGTAATAAATAGATCTTTGAGGGTAGTATTGTCTCTCTTGCTAGATTAGAAATTTCTTTCTTATTCACCTCTGCATAATAATTGCCAAGAACAGTGGCTTGTATCTGCTCTTCAGTTAACTGTAAGTGAATGGAGTAGTTTTGCATGCAGTGTTCGTATAATGTGGTTAAGAGTACTGCAGGCATTGACCTCAGAATTCCATATGCCACTTTGTAACTCTGTGATTTGGGGTAATTTATTAGAGTTATGTAAACTTGTTCCCACATCTGTAAAATGAAGAAAAGTATAAAGCCTGCTTCATGAAGGTGTCCTGGATTTTAAATGAGAAGATTCATGTAAAGCCTTTAACAAAGTACCTAGCATATAGTAAATGCTCAACAAACATTAGTTTTTGCTTTTCTTAGTTGGTGGATAATCTTCTAGTGTCCTGTGTTTAGAAAGGATATCCTTATCTACTCAATCTTACATATTAAAGTATATTTATTCAGAAATAAGCATTATGTATTATTACTTTATATTTGGATGTCCAGCATATATGGTTGGAGTTTCAAAACAGATGAGAAAGAAAGTGTTGAAGAAATAATGGCCATAGACTTTCTAAACTGGATGAAAAAATACTTATGGATCCAAGAAGCTCAGTGAATCTCTACTAAAATAAATACAAAGAAACCATACCCAAGAGCATCATGGTCCAACCTGTAAAGATCAATGATGGAAAAAAGAAATCTTGAAGGAGCAGTCTTGGGAAATAACGCATTCCACGCAAGGTAACAGTGCCTTGAAAGATAGTTGATTTATCTTTTTCTTTTAAACATTCTGGCAAGAAGATAATGAAGTTGGCATATTTAAAGTACTAAATATACTTTGGCCACCTGATGCAAAGAACTAACTCATTGGAAAAGACCTTGATGCTGGGAAAGATTGAAGGCAGGAGGAGAAGAGCACAACAGAGGATGAGATGGTTGGATGGCATTACTGACTCAATGGACATGAGTTTGAGTAAGCTCCAGGGGTTGGTGATGGACAGGAAAGCCTGGCATGCTGCAGAGAGGGGCCGCAAAGAGTCAGACATGACTGAGTGACTGAACTGAACTGAAAGTACTGAAAAGAAAACAAATGAGCAAAAAACCCTGACAACTCAGAATTCTATGTAGAGCAAAGCAAATAATGAAGGTAATACTCTAAATAGAAAAAGGAGTACGTCACGGTTGTATATTGTCACCCTGCTTATTTAACTTCTATGCAGAGTACATCACGAGAAATGTTGGTCTGGATGAAGCACAAGCCGGAATCAAGATTGCCAGGAGAAATATCAATAACCTCAGATATGTAGATGATACCACCCTTATGGTAGAAAGTGAAAAGGAATTAAAAAGCCTCTTGATGAAAACAAAAGAGGAGAGTGGAAAAAGTTGGCTTAAAGCTCAACATTCAGAAAACGAAGATCATGGCATCTGGTCCCATCACTTCATGGGAAATAGATGGGGAAACTGTGGAAACAGTGTCAGACTTTATTTTGGGGGGCTCCAAAATCACTGCAGATGATGACTGTAGCCATGAAATTAAAAGACGCTTACTCCTTGGAAGGAAAGTTATGACCAACCTAGATAGCATATTGAAAAGCAGAGAGATTACTTTGCCAACAAAGGTCCATCTAGTCAAGGCTATGGTCTTTCCTGTGGTCATGTATGGATGTGAGAGTTGGACTGTGAAGAAAGCTGAGCACTGAAGAATTGATGCTTTTGAACTGTGGTATTGGAGAAGACTCTTGAGAGTCCTTTCAACTGCAAGGAGATCCAACCAGTCCATCCTAAAGGGGGTCAGTCCTGGGTGTTCAATGGAAGGACTGATGCTGAAGCTGAAACTCCAGTACTTTGGCCACCTCATGCAAAGAGTTGATTCATTGGAAAAGACCCTGATGCTGGGAGGGATTGGTTGCAGGAGGAGAAGGGGATGACAGAGGATGAGATGGCTGGATGGCACCACCGACTCAATGGACATGAGTTTGAGTAAACTCCTGGAGTTGGTGATGGGCAGGGAGGCCTGGTGTGCTGCGGTTCATGGGTGGCAGAATCGGACACGACTGAGCGACTGAACTGAACTGAATACCTTCAAATAATGAAGTTAAAATAAAAGGCATTTTTAAATCAATTCATGACTAGAAGTTCTGCAATAAAGAACTAAAGAACAGCAGAAAGGAAGCTTTTCAGGATGAAAGAAAATGATTCTAGATGACAACTTGAATTTATAGGAAGGAATAAAGTATAATGATATAGTGTATAATATTGATACATAAAACTATTTATTTTTCTTCATTTCTTTAAATAAATACATGCCTGTTTAAGTAAAAATTATTGTAACTATACATATATATATTTGGTAAACCCCAAAGAGAGCAGAGAAAGGGAATAGAGAGAAACAGGAATAGATAGGACTAATATAAAACAAATGGCAAATTTTAAGCCTGCATACAGCTGTATGAGTACATACTATGAATGTAATTGAAATAACATTCCAGATTAAAAGTAGAGATTTATAAAAGAGCAAGCCTTAACTTTATACTATTTATAAGAGACATCCTTATTTTGAAAATGAAATGATGAAAAAATAATCAATGTAAATATACTAAGTTAGAAAGATTGGAAGTGGTCATATTATATTAGATAAGGTAAATTTTAAGGTGTTTTACCAGAGGTAAAGTGGGACATTTTGTTCATCAGTTGTTACAGTTCATTAAGAAGATACCAGTTATAAATGTCTATATATCTAGTAAGACTTTAAAACTTTATGAAAAAAAAAAGTGATAGAAATAAAATATATAAAAAATCTTAATTACAGTTGGAGATTTTAACATGTTCCTCTCAGTCACTGGTGGATAAATAGTTTAAAAACAGATTAACTAAAATGAATAAAGACTGGCCACATCTCAAATATTGACTAGAATGTGCAAACAAGAGCTTTCATACATTGCTTGGTGAAAATGTTAGATGTAATAACCACTTTGGGAAAAGATTTGGCTGATTTTTATAAAGTTAAACATCCACCTACCTTTTATCCAGCCATTCCTTGGTGTTTATCCAAAAGAAATGAAAACATGTCCAGAAAAGACTTGTTCAAGAGTGCTCATAGGAACTTTATTCATAATAGCCTAAAGCTGGAAACAACCCAAATGTCTACCAACAGAGGAACTGATAAATAAATTGTGCTGTTATTAAGGTATAAAAAGGTGCTACTGACGTACCCTAAAACATGCTTCAATTTAGTAGACATTATGCTGAGCAAAAAAAAAAAGAATACAAACTGTATGATTCACTTCATATAAAGTATTACAATAGATAATTTTATTCTAGTGAAGAAAATTAGTTATTTTGGTGTGTGGCAGGGGAAAGTTGAAAGTTGATCTGGAAAGGGATATAAAAGAACTTTCTAGAAAAGTAGAAATGTTGTATTTTGATAAGAATACATTTTAAACTTATGAATCTTTTTGTCAAAACTCAGCAAACTATACACACTTAAGATTTGTACATAGCAAGGTATATCAATTTTACCACACCAAAAAAAAATACTGAATATTGAACTATTATTAGTAGGTTTGTTTCTCTTGATGGTATTTGGTTGGCAATTCTAAAACTGCTTACTTTATATTCTAGAATTGGGCAATTGAGTAAATATATTGAGGGAGCCAAGTTTCTTACTTCTGGGAAAGGAAGGTACATTAGGGGATGGGAGAAGACTAGATTGTGTTATAGTGTTGGATTCGAATTGGCAATGTCCGTATTAACTCATGCTTTTAAATATATTATACAAATAACGCAAACTAGATATATGTATATAAATAGTGTATAGACAATATGTGTATAGACAATAACTGTATTTATGTACATGTAGTGTATATACATAGATTTGTGTACACATGCGCATAAAACATAATACCCATATCTCTGTACTGAAAGGACCTAGAAGCAATGATGCATCAGTAACAGTGAGCACCTGTAGTGCCTGAGTTTGGGTTCTAAATACCCTTCAGGACTCACAAGACTAAATCTTGGGCTGGGTCAGAGAAAGTCCTAGATGAAGCTGGGCCTTCTTATTCTGCCAGAAAATAAAGAAGTGGTTCACATAATCACAAGCACATATCAGATCCAGAAGCCAACTTGAAAGTGTTCCTACTGTCTGTATCAGGGACAATTTGACTATCAAAATATTGGTATTAATAGGTGACCCATTGAAAATTAAGAATTCATGGCTCCCTACTGAAGCATACAATGAAATAAATAAATAATGGAAGGATAGAGAAAGCTTCTACAGTAGAGTTCTGACTAATAAGTAGAGAAGTAGAGAAATAACAATAAAGTTAGAAAGCATTCATGGAATTTAAAACTAGTGGGTAGAAAATTTGGTGAAGAGCAAGAGGTTTATGTTAGTATCTCCCCTCAAATTATTTATTAAGTTTAAAAGGAAAAATATTAAGCTAGTAATGGAGAAAGCTGTCTGATACCACCTTAACCAAGTCGTCAAACCTAATACAACCACTTAATGGGACCAACTAACACTATGTGCCTCCTAATGAGCTGAAATAAGAAAGACAAACATCTCACAACCTGAACCTAATCATAAGGAGACATCAGACAAATTCAAACTGAAATGTCAGTGTCCAGAAACACTAATAACAAAGGCTGTCTGGGTTAAAGGCTGAAAAGACCTGACAACTAAATAATGTTTGCTTTTTAAGTTATTATAAATAGACCCAAGGGAGGAACTACCGAGGACATCATTGGGCCATTTATAAAATGTATTGGGACTGTGTATCAAATAGTACTCTTGTGTAAGTGTTAAATTTCCTGATTTTAATAACCATTGCCTATGAGATTGTCCTTCATCTTGAAAAATGCTTAATGAAAGGGTAAGAGAGCAGAGTGACTTAAATTAGTACTGATAAAAATGCAGTTAACGTTTTGCATACTAAGAAGTCAGGCATATGTAAGTAGATTGATAAAATGTAAACGATTGGGTGATCTGAGTGAAAGATTCTATACTAGTCTTAAAAGCTTTTCTCCCAGCTTAATGAAATTATATAAAATAAATTACTTCCGAAAACATATATATCTGCATATATATAGAGAGAGGTGTGTTTTTTCCCCCAAAAAAAGATAATATTGCTTCTTTTCTTGCCTTGGTGGACTAGGCTCTATATAGTTAATGCTCAGACCTTCTTTGGATGAAAGTAAAAAGTGAAAGTCATGTCAGATTATTTGCGACCCCATAGGCTTTACAGTCCTTGGAAGTCTCCAGGGCAGAAAGAATACTGGTGTGGGTAGCCTTTCCCTTCCCCAAGGGATCTTCCCAACTTAGGGATCGAACCCAGGTCTCCCTCATTGCGGACAGATTCCTCTGTCCCTGGGGATTCTCCAGGCAAGAATACTGGAGTGGGTTGCCATGCCCTCCTCCAAGCTGTCTTCCCAACCCAGGGATCAAACCCAGGTTTCCCTCATTGCGGGCAGTTCTTTATCAGTTGAGCCACAGGAAAGCCCAAGAATACTGGAGTGGGTAGCATATCCCTTCTCCAGGGGATATTCTTGACCCAGGAATCGAACCAGGATCTCCTGTATTGCAGGCGGATTCTGTTCTAGCAGAGCTACCGGGAAAGCCGACTTTGGATATCTTTTGGCTAATTGGAGTGTACATTCCAAATTTCGTAAAAATAGAGTAAATTTAAATGAGTATTTTAGTTAAGATTTTTTTGCTACAGTTTTTCTCTCATTTTTGTTTTGTTTTTTGTAAAATTCTAGTTGCTTTGAAAAATAAAAAGGCATAAAATTTTGAATAAATCTACATGAAATATGTGTAATTTGTGATTATAAACTTCAATATTTGAATCATTGTGATAGTAAATTTGTTGAATATGTACTTTTAAAGTGATTCTCATTGTGCTATGTCCAATGTTAATGGGAGTTATATATAGCCCTTATTTTTTGTGTATAATATGCATCTGGTCCTATCACTTCATGGCAAATAGATGGGGAAACTGGAAAACAGTGGCTGACTTTATTTTTGGGGGCTCCAAAATTACTGCAGATGGTGACTGTAGCCATGAAATTAAAAGACGCTTACTCCTTGGAAGGAAAGTTATGACCAACCTAGACAGCATATTAAAGAGGAGAGACATTACTTTGCCAACAAAGGTCCATCTAGTCAAGGCTATGGTTTTTTCAGTAGTCATGTATGGATGTGAGAGTTGGGCTATAAAGTAAGCTGAACGCTGAAGAATTGATGTTTTTGAACTCTTGAGAGTCCCTTCAACTGCAAGGAGATGCAACCAGTCCATCCTAAAGGAGATAAGTCCTGAGTATTCATTGGAAGGACTGATGTTGAAGCTGAAACTCCAATACTTTGGCCACCTCATGCAAAGAGCTGACTCATTTGAAAAAGCCCTGAAGCTGGGAGGGATTGGTTACAGGAGGAGAAGGGGATGACAGAGGATTAAATGGTTGAATGGCATCACCAACTCAATGGACATGAGTTTGGGTAAACTCTGGGAGCTGGTTATGGACAAGGAGGCCTGGCATGCTGCAGTCCATGGGGTCGCAAAGAGTCAGACATGACTGGGCGACTGAGCTGACTGATACTTAGAATTATGGGCCTAAGGGTACAAATGTATTATCTGTGATGTTGTCACCAAGTTAGAGATTTTTACTTTCTTTCATGTCGTTAACTACTTTGAAATGTTACAAAAACTGTGACCAATCTTCCATCCATTCATGTATTGCTTTTTTTGCATATAACTTAGGGAGTTTCAAGGATACCCTTCACCCTACCCCCTGACTTTTCCTTGGAAGCCCAAGTCAACCTGTGCACTCGTTTAATGTTCACATGTATTCATTAGCAAAATGCCATTCTAGGACAACCAGCTTCAGAATCATTTGCGGTACTTGATTTTTAAAAAATATGGATTCCAGAATCTGCTCTCCATTCATTCATTCACCAAATATTTGTTAATCTCTGCTATATTCCAGACACCATTCTAGGCACTACTAATACAGCAGTGGATTAAATCCCTGACATCATAGGAATCACATTTCTCTGGTAAGGATAGACATTAAACAAATAAATGTTTAGTGTGTCAGATGATAAACATCATGGGAGGTCTCTCATGGTGGGGATAGGAAGTTCAGTTTAAATAAGGTGTTTGGGAAAGGTGTCACTAAGAAGACAACATGGAAATGAAGCCCTGAAGAAGATAAAGAAGTGAATCATATAAATATTCCAGGAAGAGACAAGAAAAAGTGCCAAGATTTGTCAACAGCAGAGTTACCCATTAAAGTTCAAGACATAACAAAAAAGACAATGTAGCTGAATCAAGAGTGAGAGGAATGGAGGGAGGTGAGGGGGTGGGCAGGGAGTTCAAACATAATTGATTGAATTTGACTGCTGTGTTTAAAGCATTATTACATTATAATGGACAGGGTGAAAATAGGGAGACCTATCAGTATATTATTAATAAAGTGAGGGCAGTGGTGGCTCAGACCAGAATTTGGGATAGAAAACATTTTGAGTAGTGGTTAGACTCGAGATATATTTTGAATGTAGAGCTGACAGAATTTAAAAGATTCATTGGTAGAATATGAGAAATCAGGGGCTTAAAAATAACTTCAAAGTTTTGGGCCTGAACAACAAAAACAACAAGGCATTTATTGACTTGTAGAGGAACGAATTTGGTAGAGGAAGATCTAAAATCAGTTTTGAACTTTGGGTGTTTTGAGCTATCAGATATACAAGTGAAGTGCTGAGCTGAATTATACATCCTGACGTTCAAAAGAGAGGTCTGAGCAGAGGATATGAATTTGAGATTTGTTGCATTGTATTTAAAGCCATTAGACGCGAAGAGATAGTCAAGGTCAAAGTTTTGAAAATTGGTTCAAGAACTGAATGCTGTGGCACTCCCCACCTGGAGATGAGAAAGAATCAAATCCATATGAAGGACTGAAAAGGAACACCTAGCAAGGCAAAGAACACCAAAAGACCTTGATAACCAGGAAACCAATGTAAAGGAATTGCAAAGAAGTCGGAGTACTCCACCTTCCATGCTGGTGGGAACAAGTAAGATGACATTTAAGCTTTGAATTTAGCAAGAGAGGAGTAATCCTCAACCTTGACAAAAGCAATTCCAGTGCATACTGAAGATAAAACTTGTGTAGGATGGGTTCAAGAGGAACAATTGTAGACAGATAATATAAAGCATTTTCTTTCAAAGTGGCTTTTTGGTTTCCTAGTAGAGAATGATTTATATCAGATTTTCTGTAGTTTAGACCAGGAGTTTATTTTTTTTTTTTTATTATACCCTAATATGATTATTGTATGCACCAGATTTGAGAACCCCTCTTGTAACATATCGGAGAAGGCAATGGCACCCCACTCCAGTACTCTTGCCTGGAAAATCCTGTGGACGGAGGAGCCTGGTAGGCTGCAGTCCATAGGGTCGCTAAGAGTCGGACATGACTGAACGACTTCCCTTTCACTTTTCACTTTCATGCACTGGAGAAGGAAATGGCAACCCACTCCAGTGTTCTTGCCTGGAGAATCCCACGGACGGGGAAGCCTGGTGGGCTGCTGTCTACTGGGGTCACACAGAGTCGGACACGACTGAAGTGACTTAGCTTAGCTTAGCTTAGCTTGTAACATATGATTGGTGTTTGCTGCCATTCATTCTTCAGTATAGCAAGTGCAAGTGATTTAAAAATAAATGAAAATTCTTATTTAACCACTGCTGACTCCAGTGGCCAAAATTTGCAGATGTCAGCGACTCATCAGCCTAATCACAAAACAGGAACTTAAAGGCCAGGGACAAAAGTTTAAAAAAAAAAAAAAAAATTTTTCTTTTTTTTTTTTTGTTTTTGGTAATTCCTATTTCCCTGAAAGGATGTCTGTAATCAGCCAAAAAGAGTTAAAAGATTTCAAAAATATTAACATCTTGAAATTCTCCTCTTCAAATATTGTTTTATATTTAGCATCCTTTATTTTAAAACAATTGAAAAGTGAATTAGCTTTGCGTTACAACTGCCAAAATCTGCTCAAACTGTAAGCACCAGTTTCTAGAGGCATCTTGGAAATAGTGGGGATTAAAAATTAAACTATTATATTGATTTATCTGCTTTGGAGGAATTTTTTTTACTGTATTTATTAAAATGAACCCATTTCAGGTTAATATTTTTAAATCTTACATACTAATGAAGGAACCCAAGATGGTTTAAATATCTCTATACTGTTCATACTATGAAATTAGGAATGAAGGAACCTTCTAAAATCATTACAATATGACTTACTTAACTAACTCTTTAGACAATTTTAAATTATTTCAAGCCAAAGAAAATATGTCTCATTTTAAAAAGATTCCAAAAGAAAGTAACTTAACTCTCCTAAGCAATTTATTCATTTACTTTCAAAGTGATTCTCTATAGTTACCAAAATATGTCCCGTATAAATACACATTAAGAATCTATTCTTTGACTATTTAAAAGCCCATTTTTCTGTATTTTATATATTCCTGTCTAAATTGCAAATTGCGTTTTGCTAATTGTAGCTAACCAGAGCACCTTGAAATGGGATAGCTGAGTTGACTGCTAGTGTGGCCTTAGGTAAGTCGTTTTACTTTTGTAATGCCACTTCCTCATGTCTGTGATGATGGAATTATAGATTCCTAAGAAAAAAAACATGAAGAAAATATTATAGACTTTAGATAATTCAGGCGTCACATTTAATGATGGGAGTTATTGCCTGATTCTCACATTGGACTCCAAAGCACATCGCTAATAGTACATCCCGTTACCTCTAGCTCTTAGCACGGTAAGTGACTTGAGTAAATGCCAGATACCTGTGGACTTCCTGGGAATCAGGGTGTCTCATATGGGAATATGAGCCTAAGAGAAGAGGAAACTTTAGACATAAGAGGAAACCTCTCTCATGAGAGGAAGAATAGCGTGAGAAACGACTTAAAATGAGACAGAATCCCAATTGGAGTGAGGGTAAGGGTAGGAAATGAGACTTAAGCCATGTCCATAAAATGGAAGGCTTTGAATGCTGGGTTAATCTGTATTTTACAATGATTCAGGCTTTAATGTCTCAGAGCCTTAGTGTGAGTAAAACGTAACCTGCTTAAATTTCATGGTTATGGTATGCTGTGCTAAGTCACTTCAGTCGTGTCCAACTCTGTGTGACCCCAGAGACGGCAGCCCACCAGGTTCCCCCGTCCCTGGGATTCTCCAGGCAAGAACACTGGAGTGGGTTGCCATTTCCTTCTCCAATGCATGAAAGTGAAAAGTGAAAGTGAAGTGGCTCAGTCGTGTCCGACTCAGCGACCCCATGGATCGCAGCCTAACAGGCTCCTCCATCCATGGGACTTTCCAAGCAAGAGGACTGGAGTGGGGTGCCATTGCCTTCTCCATGGTTATGGTAAGGACCAGTTAAAAGGACAACATGTGAAAGTGCTTTATAACCTACAGTTAGTTCAGTAGCTCAGTCGTGTCAGACTTTTTGCGACCCCCATGGACTGCAGCACTCCAGGCTCCCCTGTCCATCGCCAACTCCCAGAGCTTTTTCAAACTCAGGTCCATTGAGTCGGTGATGCCATCCAACCATCTCATCCTCTGTCATCCCCTTCTCCTCTTGCCTTCAGTCTTTCCCAGTATCAGGGTCTTTTCATATGAGTCAACTCTTCACATCAGATGGCCAAAGTACTGAAGTTTCAGCTTCAACATCAGTCCTTCCAATGAATAATTAGAACTGATTTCCTTGAGGATTAACTGCTTGGATCTTCTTCCAATCCAAGGGACTCTCAAGAGTTTTCTCCAACACCGCATTTCAAAAGCATCAGTTCTTTGACACTCAGCTTTCTTTATAGTCCAACTCTCACATCCATACATGACTACTGGAAAAACCATAGCCTTGACTAGATGAACCTTTGTTGGCAAAGTAATGTCTCTGCTTTTTAATATGCTGTCTAGGTTGGTCATAGCTTTTCTTTCCAGGAGCAAGTATCTTTTAATTTCATGGCTGCAGTCACCATCTGCAGTGATTTTGGGGCCCCCCAAAATAAAGTCTGTCACTGATTCCATTGTTTCCCCATCTAATTGCCATGAAGTGATGGGACCAGATGCCATGATCTTAGTTTTTTGAATGTTGAGTTTTAAGACAGCTTTTTCACTCTCCTCTTTCACTTTCATCAAGAGGCTCTTTAGTTCTTCTTTGATTTCTGCCATAAGGGTGGCATTGTCTACATATCTGAGGTCATTGGTACTACTCCCTGCAATCTTGATTCCAGCTTGTGCTTCATGCAGCCCAGCATTTTGCATGATGTATTCTGCATATAAGTTAAATAAGCAGGCTGACAATATACAGCCTTGATATATTCCTTTCCCAATTTGGAACCCATCCATTGTTCCATGTCTGGTTCTAACTGTTGCTTCTTGACCTGCATACAGATTTCTCAGGAGGCAGGTAAGCTGGTCTGATAGTCCCTTCTCTTGAATTTTCCGCAGTTTGTTGTGATCCACACTAAGGCTTTGGCGTAGTCAATAAAGCAGAAGTAGAGGTTTTTCTGGTATTCTCTTGCTTTTTCTGTCATCCAGCGGACGTTAGCAGTTTGATCTCTGGTTCCTCTGCCTTTTCTAAATCCAGCTTGAACATCTGGAAGTTCACAGTTCACATACTGTTGAAGCCTAGCTTGGAAAATTTTGAGCATTACTTTGCTAGTGCGTGAAATGAGTGCAATTGTGTGGTGGTTTGAACATTCTTTGGCATTGTCTTTCTTTGGGATTGGAATGAAAGCTGATCTTTTCCAGTCCCATGGCCACTGCTGAGTTTTCCAAATTTGCTGGTATATTGAGTGCAGCACTTTCACAGCATCATCTTTTAGGATTTGAAATAGCTCAGCTGGAATTCCATCACCTCCACTAGCTTTGTTCATAGTGATGCTTTCTAAGGCCCACTTGACTTCACATTCCAGGATGGCTAGCTGTAGGTGAGAGATCACACTATCATGATTCTCTGGGTTGTGAAGATCTTTTTTGTATAGTTCTGTGTATTCTTGCCACATCTTCTTAATACCTTCTGCTTCTGTTAGGTCCATACCGTTTCTGTCCTTTGTTGTGCCCATCTTTGCCTGAAATGTTTCCTTGGTATCTCTAATTTTCTTGAAGACATCTCTAGTGTTTCCCATTCTGTTGTTTTCCTCTATTTCTTTGCATTGATCACTGAGGAAACCTTTCTTATTTCTCCTTGCTATTCTTTGGAACTCTGCATTCAAATGGATATATCTTTTCTTTTCTCCTTTTCTTTTAGCTTCTCTTCTTTCCTCAGCTATTTATAAGACCTCCTCAGACAACCATTTTGCCTTTTTGCATTTCTTTTTCTTGGGGATGGTCTTGATCACTCCCTCCTTTACAGTATCATGAACCCTCTGTCCATAATTCTTCAGGCACTCTGTCCATCCGATCTAATTGCTTGAATCTCTTTGTCACTTCCACTGTATAATTGTAAGGGATTTGATTTAGGTCATACCTGAATGGTCTAGTGGATTTCCCTACTTATAACCTATAGACTAAACATTTTTGTCCAAGATTTTAATCCTATCTCGAATTTAGCTTACTTACTCCAGTAGTCTCTAATATATATCTTATACTCATGGCAAAATTTATTTCTTTTCCCTCATTCCCTGTCCACCTTGTATGTTTCTGCCTTTCTGACTTTGCTCATACTTCGCCATAGAATAGTCTTATCGCTTTCTACTGTTTTTTCATATCATATCCATCCTGCAAGACCAAACTGAAGTACTTTTTGCTTTACCATTTATCCTTTTCCATTTTTTTTTCCTTCATTCGGGGAACTCTTTGCTTTACTTACTCCAAGAAAATCTGTAGTACTTCCTCACTACTCTATTTTTTATAGTAATTCTCATTTATATTTTAATTCTGTATCCATAATAAGATGATTAGTTCCCTAAAAACAGAAATATTATATTGACTTATTTGCTGGAGTATAGGTTAATAGTAATAGTTTTAAAATAATGTTATTTTACAGATACTTAATTCAAGAAAACATGCAAACCTAGAGACTTTTAAGTGTGGGAAGAATTCACTCTTTGCAGAGCTTCAGTCCCTATTGTTCAGGATTTTGAAACAGAAACTAATGAGGAAACCCAGTGTTTTATTTAGCACACATTGCTTATTCTGAAAGAATGGGAGTGGAGGGGGAAAAAGTTGAACCAGATGATAATGCTGTTTCTATATGTCAAAAATAGTCAAACACTGAATATTTCAAAACATTGTACCTAAGTATATAATAAATTTAACTGAACATCCTAAACCTAGTAGTCACTATGCCACCACAAATAATAAATCTGTATATTAAACAGAGTAATCATTTAAGCTATCATATATCTGAGATGCGTATATTTGCTGGGCAGCTACTGTATGCTAGTCGCCAAACTAAGTGCTTAATGTATCATTAACAACAGACACACACAGACTCTACCTTTGAAGAACTTATATTTTAGAGTATGCCTGTTGTGGTCTGGGGGGCTTCATAAACATACATATAAAATATAACTAAATTATGGTAAATAATATTTTCTAAAATATGATAAAATTTTGGGGAAATCAGAAGATTTCAGAGGAAATGATGTTCATTCTGATATATGAAGAATGAGCTTAAGAGTTAGCTAGGTGAGAAAAGGGGAAAAGGCAGAGGGAATACAGTGGGACCCATGTGTTTAGGAACAGAAAAAAAAAGCTGCCAGGGTAGCTTGTTGGTGGCAAGTGAACAGATAAGAACATTAGAGGAAATTGAACAGTCAGGAACCAAGTAAAGTAGGATCTGTAGCTAGAGTTAAAGTTTGTTTTGTATTTTAAGTACACTGGAAGCCATTACAAAAACTGACATTAATCGATTTATATCTTGAAAGATCATTCCACTCTGAAGACTGAATGATAGAGGTGTACTGGGGATAAGGCAAGAATACAAGACAGGAGACAGATTAAGGAGCTGTTACAGAGAAAATTGGGAGATAAGACCAGTTCTAGATAGTTATCAGAAGCATAATTAACTGGGGTCCTGATCAATTAGATGAGGGAGTCAGTAGAGAGACACAGGGTAAGCGAAAGGTACAAAACTTTATTCCCAAAGACTTCTGACCTGGAAGAATGAAATTCTGTGGAGGAAGGAGTTGGAGAAGGGGGCGGGTCAAGAGAACAGTTGGGGACAAGTTACTTTGAGTTGTCCATGAGACATCCAGGTGCAGTCACTGGATATTTGTCAGAAGCAAATTCTAGCTAGATACATAAATTTAGGAAGAAAGATGAAGGTAGTATTTAAAACCATGAGAATGAGTATGGAGAGGTAAGAAAATAAGCTGTAAGACAGGAGTCCTGAGGCATGCAGGAAGCCGGCAGGAAGTACAATGGATGAAGACAGCCCACGCTGAGATAAATGACAATGATAAGGGTATGTGAACTAGAGAGGGAGGTGGGGGAGACGGGTGGTGGTATAGAGAGAATAGACAAATCTGACATATGTGCCTCATCTGAAAGGGGTTGCCTCTATTGACTCATACAGTTTTAAATATGAATTATATTTTCCACATAATTCAATACTAGAAAAGGCACAGAAAATCCAAATTCTTAACTTCTTGTTTGGTACTCTACTAGGATAATTAGTACCAAATAAACTCTACGAGGATAATTAGTACCAAATAAATATGGCCCTATCTGGTGGGCTGCCGTCTATGGGATCGCACAGAGTTGGACACGACTGAAGCGACTTAGCAGCAGCAGCAGCAGCAGCAATGTTATTAGATCTTCCATTTTTTAAACAAGAAGTTAAGAATTTGGATTTTCTGTGCCTTTTCTAGTATTGAATTATGTGGAAAATATAATTCATATTTAAAATTGTATGAGTCAACATTGATTTAGCCCACCAAATTACAGTCTCTGCTTGGACAGGGAACTTAGGGTTATTTGGAGATCAGATAAAGAATTAGCAGCCAGAGAGATGTTAGGGAAAACAGAATATAGTGTCATAAAAACCAGAAATAGAATGTTTCACAAAGTTTGGATGGTCTCATGTTTAATATGCTGCTGACAAGTTTGGTAAGATGATGCCTGAAAGTGTTGGTTGAATTTACTAGCATGTGGAATAGGCTTTTGGTGACATTAGCAAGAGCAATTCCTCAGTCGAACTGACTAATTAAAATTAAGTAAGGTAGAGACTGCCATGCGTGGGCTCCCTGCCGTTAAAAGACTTGGGCACATTCAGGTTCTCGGACATTGTGAGTGACAAGAATGAGAACAGAACAGGAAAGATCCCATGGAGTGAACTGAATGATAAAGAACTGAAGACTTTAAATATGGATGCTTCTGTAAAGCTGCTTTGTGAAGTGGAGTAAAATATAATTGTACCTGGAAGAAAATGAGAATCAAAGTATGGAACTTTTTAAGGAATTGAATATATGAGCTAATTATTAAGAGAAGAAAAATTAAATATGCAAGTTCAATCATTTGGAGGGTTACTTTTTTTAAGGTTTTTTTATATACTACTTGCCTAGGGCTTCCCAAGTGGCACAGTGGTAAAGAATTCGCCTGCCAATGCAGGAGACGCCAGACAGGTTTGATCCCTGGCCAGGAAGATCCCCTGTAGTAGGAAATAGCAACCCACTTCAGTATTCCTGCCGGGAAATCCCATGGGCAGAGGGGCCTGGCGGACTACAGTCCATGCGGTCACAAAGAGTCTCTTCTGACTGAGCGACCGAGTACACAGACACAAATACTGCTAGTTGATGGGGTAGTGTAGTGTTAGTCACTCAGTCACGTTCGACTCTTTGCGACCCCGCAGACTGTAGCCCGCCAGGCTCTTCTGTCCACGGAATTGTCCAGGCAAGAATACTGGAGTGGGTTGCCATTCCCTTCTCCAGGGGATCTTTCCGACCCAGGGATCGAACCTGGGTCTCCTGCATCGCAGGCAGATTTTTTACTGTTTTAGCTACAGAGACGCACTTCTATAGCAGTATGTAAAGAATCTCACTTTACAGAATACTCAACTGTGTATCTGGACCGTATGCAGTACTTGTAGTTATTGATGACTTAATGGATCTTTACAACAGGCTGATTACAGTTGTTTTCAACATGACAAAGTCATGTGCCCTCTCCAGCTTTCCTGTACATACAAATCACCAGAGGAGGGGAAGGGTGTCTTGATAGAGTACAGATTTTGGTTCAGTGGGTCTCAGTTGGACTTGAAGAGTGCATTTCTAACAGGCTCCCAGGGGATGGCAATACCACTGATCCATGACTGTAGCAAAAGTCTTAAGAAAGAAGAGGTAACTAGCAGGTTTTTCACTGATTTTCCAGTTCTCTTTCCAGCGAGCCTGTGATGTATTATTTCCCCCTTTTTAGAACTGAGGTAAATGATATTTACAGCTGTTAAATAACACAAGTTAAAAGGTAAAGTTTGCCTAGCTGTCAGTCAATTGTTCATGTGTTTGCTTTGGCCACTATAGCATCTTAGTTTTTGTTTTTGTAGATTTGTACAGATCAATTTTTCCCTCTTTAGTGAAAATTGTTGTTTTCTTTTATATTTAATTTTAAATTCCATTTGACCTATCTCTCTCCTACACATTAAGAGCTGCAAGTTTCGTTGGAGGGACACTCCCATAGTTCCATTGTAGTCCTTTCTGAAACATGAAACCTTAAAAGAGAACTAGTTATGTGTCTTGAGGAAGATGGCTTTTCACGAAGTTTGTCATGCCCTAGGCAGTTGGTAGAATCCACTGATGAGGTAGGGAGATTGCCAGAATATTCCAGAGCTGTACCATGCAAAAATAGGTTTTATCTGGAAGTATGATATATGTCATCATAATGTATAGTTTTATTTGACTTCTTTATTGCAGCCTAACACTGACATAAAAATATTTCTTTTAGAATGTAAAACACAGAAAGTATGCAAGGTGGAAGGCAACATATATTCATAATTGTTTAAAGAACGGAGAGACTCCTCAAGCAGGGCCTGTTGGGATTGAAGAAGATAATGGTATGTATTTATATAAATGAAATGATTTAGTGGAATCGTAACTGTTCAATATATTATTATTCAGAATTTTTGGAAACCATTTTATTTCCTTCATCAGGTCCAAAATCAGGTGTAAAATTATAAACTTAGGGACAAGTGAAAAATTATGGCAAAACTGCTCTAATATCTGTTTATGTCAACAACAGAATGGCTTGGTTTTCTCCTGCATCTGATCGGATTTCATTGCTACATGAGACAGGCAGTCCTTTCATAATCTATAAAATGTTTCCAAACCATAGAGAAAACTGAAAACTTATTTTTTAATAAGGTGAGTTTTAGAGGGGGAAGAGGGGTAGGTAATACTTTCACAAAATTTGTAAAAGAGTATGTAAAAAATATTGAGTGAATTTCTCATTTCCACCATAGTCTTTATCATCCCAGATTCTACTGAAACCAGAAGAAGTAAATATTTTTTTAGTATTTTGTATATCTTTATAGAAATTATTTTTTATAAATTACTAGTAAATAGGAATATATATCCTCACTTTGTTAACACAGTTGGTAATATACACAGTGTTCTATTGATGCATCTGGGTAGTTGGCTTATTTATGCATTCACTTAAGAGGTCTAGAGTCGGGCACGACTGAGCGACTTCACTTTCACTTTTCACTTTCATGCATTGAAGAAGGAAATGGCAACCCACTCCAGTGTTCTTGCCTGGAGAATCCCAGGGATGGGGGAGCCTGGTGGGCTGCCATCTATGGGGTCGCACAGAGTCAGACAAGACTGAAGCGACGTAGCAGTAGCAGCAGCAAGAGGTCTATTTAGAATTTTATAATACCATTCAGTTAAAAAAAAGCAGCACTATAGATGTACATGTAGCTACTACATGTAAACTCTTGCAGCTCTTCTAGAGATGCAAGCTTTCATACAGCATTTCAAGTGAATTTTTTGCTATTTCTGAAGAACACTTGTTTAATCTTTAGATAGCCTTTTATATATAGCACACCCTCAGAAATCTTTGACACTTGATGTTATTCTTGTTTGCAGAAGAGGAAACTGAGGTTTCAAGTTTTAGCTGTCCTAATTTCATAGACCCACAGAGAAGGGAACCAGAACTGCAGTTCTTACTCTAAGTCCTATGCTCTTTTTACTAATACCACAGCGTGTATACTGTAATACTAAGTTGTTATTAAGTGTTTAAAGTTGACTGTTCTAAAGCATGATTAAGTTTTGGGCTTATTTACATCACAACAGTGAAATTGGATTTTTTAAAGTTTATCGCCACAACTTTATTTCTCACTTTTTCATTTAATATTTTGGAATGTTTTGCATACTTTTCTCCCTGCTTTAATGCAGTCCATAGTCAGAATGTTATATGTCAGTACTGCTGTGTACAGAACAACTAGTCATTTCCAGTTGTCCAAAAGAAAAGATCTGAGATTCTTAGCCTAACAATCAAGACTTTTACTTAGTAAAATTCCCAAAAGTGGCTAACTCTTATTACTCCTTTCTACATAGACAGCTCAATGTAAAATTTCATTCTTTTGTTTTTGTTGATTAATTTGTTGAATGACAAACACACAGGTAATCATTTAATAGCTAGTAAACAATAAATCTTGAGTAAAAGGCAGCTGTCAGAAAATAGAGCTCTTAGGAAAAACATAAATGTGGTATGTTTTGCTGAAAAGTTCTTTTTTTTTTTTTTTTTTCATAAATTTTAAGAATGAGTTTAAAGAATTTACTTTTAAGAACAATACAATATATGCATAGATTTTAGAGAGTTAGAAAGTATTAATTTAAAGAAATGTTATTTGTATTGCTAGGGACAACTAAGTATTGTAAGAAAAGGAAAAAGTAAAACAATTATTTTAAGAGAAGCTGCTTATCAACTGCATTAAATAAAATTGCACTTGAAAGTCTGTCATGTTCATATATCAGAAGAATATTTGGCATTTTTATTTCAAAATACAGATTTCCTCGACTTACAATGGGGTTATATCCTGATAAACCCATCATAAATTTGAAATAACTATGATTTGAAATGCATTTTATAACCTACCTTACTGGACATCGTAGCTTAGCCCAGCCCACCTTAACCTACAGCTGGGCAGAATCATCTAGCA
Organism: Tragelaphus eurycerus; assembly: GCA_935064755.1. Classification (NCBI taxonomy): domain Eukaryota; kingdom Metazoa; phylum Chordata; class Mammalia; order Artiodactyla; family Bovidae; genus Tragelaphus; species Tragelaphus eurycerus. The sequence continues at coordinate 1,087,119 of CAKXYN010000039.1, forward strand.
CAAAGTCTATTTTGTAATACAGTGTTGAGTATCTCATGTAGTTTACTGACTAGTATACTGAAAGTGCAAAAGAGAATGGTTGTGAGTGTATCAGTTGTTTACCTTTGTGATCTCGTGGCTAACTGGGAGCTGTGGCTCCCACTGCCTAGCATCAAAGAGATACTATACCACTTATTGCTGCCTGGGAAAAGATCAAAATTCAAAGTATAGTTTCTACCAAAACCATATCACCTTTACACTACCGTTTAAAAAAAAAAGACAAAACCATAAATCAAAAACTGTCTGGATCTCGTTTAACATTTCATGTATATCATATAGTAGATGTTGAGGAAAATGAAGATGCTGGAGCCACCTCTCTGCCCACTCAGCCACTTCAGCCGTCATCTTCCACATATGACCCAAGCAACATGCCATCGAGCGGCTATACTGGAATCCAGATTCCCCCCGGTGCCCATGCTCCAGCTAATACCCCAGCAGAAGTGCCTCACAGCACAGGTAGGAAGTTGAAACTTAACAAGTTTGAACTCTTCCTTTCATAAATAACAACTGCTCCTCTTATCTTATTTTAGCCTCATAATGATGGTCCTAAAGCATGAAGTGGTCTTTAAATTCCACTCGAACCCACAAAAAAAATCCTTTTCACTGAAGTTTTTTTAATTTATATATTTTTTAAATTGAAAGACATTTGCTTTACAATATTGTGTTCATTGAAATTTTAATACTAGTTGTATTTTAATTTTTTAAAAAATGACAGAATATTTATGTGTAATTGATTACTATTTACATTATATTTTATTAATAAGTATAGTGTCTATGGGCTTCCCCGGTAGCTCAGTGGTAAAAAATCTGCCTGCCAAGCTGGAGACCCATGTTTCATTCCTGGGTTGGGATATCCCGTGGAGAAGGAAATGGCAACCCACTGCAGTATAGGAAATCGCATGGACAGAGGAGCCTGGTGAGCTAAGTCCATGGGGTTGCAAAAGAGTCAGATACAAGTTGTACCACCACCACCTGCTGCATAGTGTCTGTACTTTTCATGTATGTTTCCCTTTTCTTTTTCTTTCCCTCCCTTTCTTTCCTTTTCACTGCTATTCAAGAATAGCACTGAAGTGAGTGGGTCTTATTTATCGGAGTGTCAGTCAGACTCTTCCTATGATCACAAGATCCATTTTTCTCTTGACTCATTTCCCTAAGACCCTACCTCTATCATCAATATGGGTATTATTGATGAAGGAACCGGCTTTGAGGCACAGAATCTCAGTAGCACAGACAAGTGAAAGGAGGGGTTTCAGGTTTGTTTGTTTGTTTAATATTACAAACATGTCTAAAAATAAACCACAGAAGTGATATCTACTCTTTGAATAAATTAGTACTATATACCTTGTTTTCATAGGAAAAAATAATCTGGCAAAACGAGTCTCCAAGAATAAGTCAGTGTCAGTAGATAAATTGTTTAAAGTTACGGACAGCTATTCGTTTGTTTTCTTGTATTGTTGACAGAAAATCACCTTTACTTCCAAATAGAAGGGCCTTTAAAACCATAATTTAAATAAAGCTTAACCCACTCCAGTACTCTTGTCTGGAAAATCCCATGGACAGAGGAGCCTGGTAGACTGCAGTCCATGGGGTCGCTAAGAGTCAGGCAGGACTGAGCGACTTCACTTTCACTTTTCACTTTCATGCATTGGAAAAGGAAGTGGCAACCCACTCCAGTGTTTTAGCCTGGAGAATCCCAAGGACGGGGGGAGCCTGATGGGCTTCCGTCTTTGGGGCTGCACAGAGTTGGACACAACGGAAGCGACTTAGCAGCAGCAGCAGCAACTTTAATAAAATTTTTTTCCAAAAATCGTTTTTAAACTTTTACTTTTATCTCAGCCTATGAGTAATCTATGGTAGTAAATATATATTTCAAAATGTCTAATAGAATAAAAGTTGCTTTTGAGCCTTGCTTTCTACTATTTCTGTTATTCACCATTACTTCATTGACTTCCAGATTTTCAGCCTCTGTTTACCCAAACCATTTAGGTTATTTTGCATGAGTTGAACAACATTTAAGTTTTCTATTTTGACTACTGTAGGTGTGTGATTAGTCTCTTCCCTCCTATTTTTCTCTTCCCTTCTGTTTTAAAACTTCAACTTCATATCATCTATATATACCACAAACATTTTTGTCATAAGCATATTGATGAACATGGTTGTTTTAATGCTGATCTCTTTTGTATCATCATTCTCTAAATTTTACCCTGCCTGACTTTTCATTGCGTTATGGTCTATGTAATGGCATTAATAGACCAATTTGCATTAGTTTTGTAAGTAAAATTTCATGGAACATTGTTTTAAATATTTTATTATCTCTCAGGAATGTTCAGTATTTCCATTGTAGAATGAACTAAACAAAACCAGCTACATACTTAGATGTATTTGCCTTCGATAAATACTGCTCGAATATACTAGTAAGTTTAAACACTGACCTAGAGCCTCCAGCACAGTCATCCTCACAGAAGGACAAAGTGAAAATAAAATGCACTTGGGAATCACATAGTATTTGTTACTAGTTTCTACTCCTTGTTAAACCACAAACTCTGCTGTTACTCATATTTTCTCTCTCTAGGTTTTTCCTCTTTCAAAATGAAATTAATCATTTTATAAATGATATAAAATCTTATAGTTGTTTCAGTTATTAAAGAGGGTAAAGTATGAAAATTGATTACTGTGCCTAACACAAAATCAGTGTTCAGCAAATTAGCTTCCTTTTTTTATAACCTTCCTTCCTATTTGTGTGCCAAAGAAAGGATATTTAATAGCAAGTTAATGAACACTTAAAATTATTTTGTGAATCAGGAAAAGTGTCACAGTTGTGGATAAGGCGTTGACCTTACAAAAAGATTGACTAAAGGGTATTGTTGCTCAGTGTATCTTAGGGCAGAGTTATGGTAGAGGCATATACGCATATATTTACAGTGTGTGCTCCATTGCTAAGTCTTGTCCGACTCTTTGCGACCCCATGGACTGTCACCAACCAGGCTCAGACTTTGTCCATGGGATTTCCTAGGCAAGAATACTGAAGTGGGTTGCCATTTTTACATATTTACAGGATGTCTATAATCAAACATATGAGATGGAAAGTATACTTCTTGTAGGAGGGTTGTAACAGGTTGAACCATATGACAATGGTTGATAGGACAGAACAGACACAAACCGTGTGTCTGTTTTTGTACAATGGAGGTGATAGAACATTAATTTCATATATTCAAACTAACAGACTCCTGCTTAGAATATCCAGACATAAAGATAGATATCAAGAAGTAGTCTTCTATTTATTTTAGGAAATTTTCTGGCATAAATAGTTCATTTCAATCCATTTAAATGTGGCATTAGCCTTATTTTTTTTTTTCCCCACTTATGTTCTTTAGCATGAGGCATAAAATTGAAAATCTTAGAATTGTTTTAAGGCATCAGGTATATGTTCTTACAGACTTAAATAATTATTATGGCTATTTCATAAACTTACGCTAACAGAACTATATTAGATAGTGCTATCCCTAATTTTCAAACTAAAGAAAAGCCGTTATCCTGAAAAAATATACATACTAGCATAGCTGATAAGCGAGTCCTAGAATTTGAACCCAAGTCTTTCAGATTTCATGTTTTTGTCACCTCCCTTCTATTTCCCTTCCTCTGAAAAACTAAAGTTCTATCAGATTAAAACCTACATTTCTCATAATATTTTTCTCCTTAAGATTGGCTTAGATATGGAAATCACCTGTTTGCTGGCAAATTTTTCTATTACATTTAAAACAGTGTTAAAAAATGAGTTCATGGTTACCCAATAGAAAATGAAATAACATTTTCAGTTTATAAATATAGCAGATGTTTCCCTTCTTACTCACTTCAAGAATGATTTACTTTCTCTCATATAAAGGTCCAGGATGTACTTTTATCAAAGGGAAATCCTTAAGATAGCTGCAAAGAATAGTATGTACTAATATACAGTGTTTAGTTCTTCCACAGAAAAGCAAAGAGGGTGCAAGGAGGGCAGGTTTAGTGATTAAACAGCCAAGTATTTGGCTCTTTGTGCTTTTACCGCTGTGTGCTATCAGATAGAGGTCATACAGCCTACCGTTTTTTCCTTCTCTTGAAATATGCTTTCTACAGTCTGTAAATATTGAGGAAGAACATCTCAGTAGTAAGTCTAAATAGATGAAAAATTAGTTTAGAATTAATGTACACCTTTTAATTATAAAGGCAGCTCACCTCATATCTAGATCAAAAACTTAGCTCTTTTATTGTTGTTCTTTTAAGTGACAGAAGGACTGCATTTGAGCTCTGCTGTCCAGCCTTCAAAGTGTTTTGTATTCTGGCCTGATTCTGTCAACACTATTTTCCATGATTATTCTGAAGTTTACTAAACCCAGTGTTCCTACATTTGCTTACAGTGTTCCTCGTAGTTATCATGTCTTTCTCTTTCACTGCCTCTTCAAATGTTACCGCCATTTAGGGTTCTTTTTAATTTACTTTTTGCATCATCTTCTCGAGTTTTCTTACCAACACTCATTTCTCTTTTTCTAGAATTCCCACACCATGCAGTCAGGAGAACAATTTAGTACTTAATTAGAAGTCATAAAGTATTTAATTTTTAAGTGTATATAATCTCATCAAATAGGCTATGTAAAAACCATCTGCTAAAAAAAATTAGCCAGAAGTTACTTGTTAACATTTCTTTTTTGTCAAGTGATAGAAATTTCCAACACACTTCTGCCTTCCCCAGGATTGTTTTTATGGTGACATCACTCCAACATGTTGTATAACGGGCTATAACCAGTTTGCAAAATAACAAATGAAACCTTAACAAATTGAAGTAAGAAGGAAAAATAAGTAGCTTAGGGCATTTTAAAAAGATAAATTAACATAAACTAAAAACCATTCTTACTGATTTAACTGATATTTATACACTTAGTTGAGCCTCTGTGCTAGGCCTCCACAGGAACATGTCATGGTAACTGCCAAGAACATAGGTCTTGGTCCCTGTACGTGGAGACAGATAAGAAGCTGTGTCTTCTCACTGCTGCATAAGACTTGTTGAGCAGCCTATACTGTCAATTCAAGCTTTGGTTGAATGACTCTGATCAGAGTTCTTAATAGATGCAGACTGTTTGTGGGTTTTTCTTTTTTTAGTATCACTCAAAATTTTATTATAATACATAATGGTCTTCCCAGGTGATGCTAATGGTATGAAACCCACATGCCAATGCAGGAGACATAAGAGACGCAGGTTCTATCCCAGTGTCCAGAAGATCCCCTGGAGGAGGAAATGGCAACCCACTCCAGTATTCTTACATGGAGAATCCCATGGACAGACGAGCCTGGCAGTCTAGAGTCCATGGAGTCACAAAGAGTCGGATATGACTGAAGCAACTTAACACACACACACATAATACATAATAGATTATCTCTGTAAATTCTTTTTTGTTCTTGTTAAGTAATATTGCCTACTTAATCATCTGGAGATGTGCCAGGAAGCATTTAAAAATTAATGCAGTATGCTGATCAAGGAAACCTTGCCTTCTCCATAGAGAAAGGGGTTTGTTAGGAGGATTTTAATGTACTCAGAAACACAAATTACTTAGTAAGAAGTGACATTGATACCCAGATTATCTGTGAAGAGTTGTCAACTTACCCTTTTTTCCCTCAAGATCTGTGTGAAAAATATATGTAGTCACCTACCTTTGTTTTTAGGCTCAGCTGTTTCAACTGCCTGGACTTCACTAGATAGTTTCTAAAGAGCTCTGTTGAATCTTGCATTCTAAATAAAAAAAAAAAATTATATTGTGTTATTATTTGTCTTTGAAAGTTCAAGTTTTATGGGAGAATCATGTCATATGTTTATAACTTAATAAATTTTGTTAGGGCCTTCCCAGGTGGCACAGTGATAAAGAATCACCCTGTCAGTTCAGGAGACCCAGGAGACATGGGTTTGATCACTGGGTCAGGAAAATCCCATGGAAGAGGAAATGGCAACCCACTCCGTATTCTTGCCTGGAAAATTCCATGGACAGAGGAGCCTGGTGGGCTTTAGTCCCTGGAGCTGAAAAGAGTTGGACAGGACTGAGCTACTAAGCACACACACATATGCATATTTTGTTAGCATTTTTTTTAATCAAGCAAAACAGTCGTTGAATTGATCAATTTAAATTTGTATGTCTCTTGACTGCACTTATATAATTTTTCCTATAAGTAAATTCATACATATATATGTATACACTGTATAAGATTGTTTGCTAGTATTAGCTATAGCAGAAGATTGGAAACAACCTAAATGTCCTCAGCAATGGATAGCATTATAAAATGTGTGTTCATGTATGTAATGAAACACCACTATATATACCCATTAAAAAGAACAAGGCAGATTTATAATTTTAATCTGGAATTATTACTAAGGCATATTACTTGAAAAATGCACAGACTAGTACAGTATGCAGACATATTACCATTAGCAAAATATTAATATATTAATAACACATATGCTGAAGTATGCCTTGTCCACAGAGTGAGGAGTTTGACCAGAAGATTTTGATTTAGGCAAGAACACAGATTTCTTAGCAAAGTACATTTCTTTATTATACATGCATACACTGATCTGAAAACACGCATATTTTTGTGTGAATAGAAGGGTGCCCTAGAAACTAGTGATAGCCCTCAAGTAGAATAGAATGAGAGGTAAGCTTTTCACTTTTTTCCATCCTTTTTGGGGGTTGGTTTGTTTATTTGTTTTTTGGCTATTTAAAATTTGTACTTTTCATCCATACCCCATTGTACTTTGGAAATTTTTGTTGCGTTTTTAGTTAAAAAGCAAGATTTGTATGACTTAATAAAAATAGCACCAAGGCTGTGAAAGTGAAACTAGTTTGCTAAAACAAAATTAAATGATATAAAATAGTATATATTTAAACTGTTTTTCCTTTGGGTGGGAAATAATAGATCAGATCAGATCAGTCGCTCAGTCGTGTCCGACTCTTTGCGACCCCATGAATTGCAGCACACCAGGCCTCCCTGTCCATCACCAACTCCCAGAGGTCACTGAGACTCGTATCCATCGAGTCGGTGATGCCATCCAGCCATCTCATCCTCTGTCGTCCCCTTCTCCTCTTGCCCCCAATCCCTCCCAGCATCAGAGTCTTCTCCAATGAGTCAACTCTTCGCATGAGGTGGCCAAAGTACTGGAGTTTCAGCTTTAGCATCATTCCTTCCAAAGAAATCCCAGGGCTGATCTCCTTCAGAATGGACTGGTTGGATCTCCTTGCAGTTCAGGGAAATAATAAGGTCCTTCAAAATCAAGAAGTCCTTCAAGTAAAATTTGTACCTGTAGAATATATTTGAGAACTTAAGTCAAACCATAGCTCTAGAACTCTCATTGCCCCTAAAAACTTCCCAGTTTGTTCTCTCTCTCTTCTGTTCCTTTCTTGTTGATCTAGTATCTTTCCTACTTCATGCTACTGCTGTTTAGTTATTAAGTTATAGTCTGACTGTTTGCAACCCCATGGACTATAGCAAGCCAGGCTCCTCTGTCCATGGAATTTTCCAGGCAAGAATACTGGAATGAGTTGTCATTTCCTTCTCCCAGGGATCTTCCCACCCAGGGATCGAACTCTCATCTGCTGCTTGGCAGTCAGATTCTTTACTGCTGAGCCACCTGGGAAGCCCACTACTACACATTGCCTGTTCAGATTGAACCTCTTAGCTTGGGGCAGATGAATCCTGCTTTCCATTTGAGTCTGTTGATTGAGAATAATCAGCTTTTCTTCTTCATTTGCTTTCTTGTTGATTGAATCATCTTTTTAATTGAATAATTTTTGTTAATTGAAACTCTTTGGAAGTTTCAACAGTTCATGTTAATTTTTTAGATGATTAATAGTCTTTAGTATATTACTTAGCATTAATCAAGAATGCTAGTTATCCACTGAATGATAGTCATGACAAGTTCTAATAGGAAGTCATAACTAATTGCTTCTTCAGTGTGTAAAATATTCTTAAAAACATATAAACTGGAAAATTGAAATATATAATTTGTAAATTTCATTGACAGAGATGAAATGGGACTCATTCCATAAGTTAAACTAAATCATAATTATATCCTATCTTGTCCTCAAAATTATTCAATTATTTAAGAAATTAAAAGATAGGAAGGGAATCTATTACTTCTACAGATATATGGTAAGCTTTATTGAGAAGCACCTTGAAGAAGTAGATGTGATAGAAAATACAAAATATATAATAAGAATATATATTGCCTCATAACACATCTATGTTAATGCTCAAAATATATTTTTCTGCATATTTTCTATACCAGCCTCCAACATCTAATAAGATGTATATCAAATTACAGTTCATTGAGATTTCAGGAGAGTAATTCAGTAAAGTAATGAGATTCTTCCATGAGCCTCTGAGTGCTTTCCTAGTATATAATTAAGAGGCTTGAGGGTGTAACACTTCTGTACTCATTTGTGGTTTTCTGATTTGCAGGTGTAACAAGTAACACTATCCAGCCTACTCCACAGACTATTCCGGCCATTGATCCTGCACTCTTCAGTACAGTTTCCCAGGGTAAGTCAGCTATTTTATGAGATATAGTATATCTCCTATTTGGGGTCATTGTTCTGTGCTTTTATCTTGGGATGACTGTATTTGAATGTCTAGGTAATTTGAAAGACATTTCTTTAAATGTCTTTATTCACCAAATTCTCCAATAAACCAAGATTATTTCTTAGATCAAAAATATTTAAATCCAGAGGCATCCCCCGCCCCCCCTGCTTTTTTTTTAATCAATTCTTTTTTTTATGTACTGCTGGATATAGTGGTACACACATGTAACCAAAGCTATCGTGGAAGCTTCTGTTAGTTTAGTTCAAGATTACCTCGTGATTTGATTACAGTCTTCTTTACCTGCACTGAGTTAGTACATTATCTAAGAAGAGAGAAACTAACCATAGTTGAAGATAGAAGTCTCTGAGGATTGTTATTTTGATTGATTGGTTCATAGGCTAAGTAATTAGTTTATTAATTCCAATCTTTCTAGCTTTTCTGGAAAGAAACAGAACAACTCGGTTGTTCTCTTTGTTTAACTTAGTCTTTTTCAGAATTTTCTTCATATGTCTGATGAGATTAGTCCTTTTATATGTAAGATGAAGACCTTGATTGGTTACTTTCAGTAGCTGTCATTGAATTTCCCCTGATGTTATGTCTGCAGGTCTGTTTTCCCACTTGATTTTTCTGTTCTCCCTTGTGAAAACAGGCTATTCAGCTTCCTCCTGCATCTCAGCCATGGATGAAAAGATTTTTTTCTTGGAGGGGAATGGCAAGGGGTGTACCACACATACCTTGTCAGTCCTAGCTCTATCTAGGAGGTTAATTCCATGATTTTAGAGAGACATTCTCTATCTTTTTAACCTAGGGTGTCATGTGAGAGATGGGAATGCAGTAGGGCTAATGCACATATGCCGAGGGTGATAGAGTGAAGGAGGTTAGACTGACGGGGTAACGACCCCTAACCCCACTCCTCATATAGCTAGACCATCTCTGAAGTTTCTCTAGGTAAGCTCCACATAAAGGCCTCCTATAAACATATTTTGAGTTGGAATGTTTTTCCACTCTTATCTAACAGCATGTGTGTTAGCCACTCAGTCATGTATGACTCTCTGCAGCTCCATGGACTGTAGCCCACCAGTCTCCTCTGTCCATGGAATTCTCCAGGTGAGGATACTAGAATGGGTTGTCATTCCCTTTTCCAGGAGATCTTCCTGACATAAGGATCAAACCCAAGTAATCTGCATTGCAGGCAGATTCTTTACTGTCTGAAACATCAGGGAAGCCCATCTAATGGCATACCTCCATTTAATTTCTAGTTTTCTAGAAATTTCTTTAAATCTCTCGTCAGTTACCTATTCCAGTTTTTACACTCTTTGACTTCACTGCTTTTCCTTCAGTTTTAGGATTTATTTCCTTGTGTTTTGCCTTACCATTTTAATATGATTTCAGAAGAAAAAATTACATATGCTAAATCTGCTATTTTACCCAACCAAACTGTCAGGTATGAATGCAGAATAAATATTGTTAAATATGTAAGGATTCTGAAGTTTCACCTACCACATACCGTTTCTAAAGAAGTTACCAGAGGATATACTCCATCAAGAGAAGAGTGATAACCAAGAAAAGAAATATGAGATATAAGAAATGGTGGAATTATCTTATGTCACCCAACAGAAAAAATTGCATTAACAACTTTTCCATAGGCTTGAAAAGCAGTTGCTCTAAAATTAGAAAACCAAAGCCCCCCTCCTTTAAGAAAACTGAAGTGGATTCCGTGCAATATATACAGTAAAAAGCTGTAGAATGTGAAAGAAATGGATAAGAAGCCATAGAATTTGTCTGCCAAGAAGAACGAAAATATCCAAGAAAACATTTTAAATTGTACAAGAAATTCAAGTAAGAAACTAACTGAAATATGCCATAATTTTGAACAATAATAGAATTATGAAATATAAGAAAAGGGATTTTGTTTGACTTGGACACAAAGAACATTCTCCTTGAAATGGCATAGGCTTATCACAAACAGTATTTTATTCAAGACAGAATATAAATCAACACTGACAAGTTGAAGGTAGAGAAAGGTATTTCAAGAGGTTGAAAGGTAGAATAAAAGAAGGCTCTATTTAGGGGGAGTGTCCACAAGTGAAATGTTGAAATTTTCTCTAGAGTTGATGAAATGAGAAGACAGAAGTAAGCAACTAAGCAATTTGAAAAAAAAATAATAAATTTAGGAAGAGACAGGGTAAGAAAGAAGGAAAGAGTGTAAGTGGCTAAATCCTTTACCTTTTATAGCAGAGAGGAGGCCTTACAAATAGCTGAGAAAAGAAGAGAAGCGAAAGGCAAAGGAGAAAAGGAAAGAAACACATCTGAATCCAGAGTTCCAAAGAATAGCAAGGAGAGATAAGAAAACCTTCCTAAGTGATCAATGAAAATAGAATGGGAAAGACTGGAGATCTCTTCCAGAAAAGTAAATATACCAAGGGAACATTTCATGCAAAGATGGGCACAATAAAGGACAGAAATTGTATGGCCCTGACAGAAGCAGAAGATATTAAGAGGTGGCAAGAATACATGAAAGAACTATGCATAAAAAGATCTTCATGACCCAGATAACTACAATGATGTGATCACTCACCTAGAGCTAGACATCCTGGAATGTGAAGTCAAGTGGGCCTGAGCAAGCATCACTACGAACAAAGCTAGTGGAGGTGATGGAATTCATTTGAGCTATTTCAAATCCTAAAGGATGATGCTGTGAAAGTGCTGCATTCAGTATGCCAGCAAATTTGGAAAACTCAGCAGTGGCCACAGGACTGGAAAAGGTCAGTTTTCATTCCAGTCCCAAAGAAAGGCAATGCCAAAGAATGCTCAAACTACCTCACAAGTGCTCTCATGTCACATGCTAGCAAGGTAATGCTCTAAAGTCTCCAAGCTAGGTTTCAACAGTTCATGAACCAAGAAATTCCAGATGTTCAAGCTGGATTTAGAAAAGGCAGAGGAACCAGAAATCAAATTGCCAACATCCACTAGCTCATAGAAAAAGCAAGAGGATTCCAGAAAAACATCTATTTCTGCTTCATTGACTACCAAAGCCTTTGTGTGGATCACAACAAACTGTGGAAAATTCTTCAAGAGATGGCAATAGCAGACCACCTTACCTGCCTCCTGAGAAATCTGTATGCAGATCAAGAAGCAGTAGGAAAAACTGGACATGGAACAACAGACTGGTTCCAAGTTGGGAAAGGAATACATTAAGGCTGTATGTTGTCTCTCTCTTTATATAACTTAAATGCAGAGTACATCATAGAATATTCCAGGATGGATGAAGCTCAGCCTGGAACCAAGATTGCCTACAGAAATATCAATAACCTCAGATATGCAGATGACACCAACCTTATGGCAGAATGCAAAGAGGAACTAAAGAGCCTCTTGATGAAAGTGAAAAAGGAGAGTTAAAAAACTGGCTCAGTACTCAACATCCAAAAAACTAAGATCATGGTATCTGGTCCCATCACTTCATTGCAAATAGATAGGGAAACAATGGAAGCAGTGAGAGACTATTTTCTTAGGCTTCAAAAAATCACTGCAGATGGTGACTGCAGCCATGAAATTAAAAGATGCTTGCCCCTTGGAAGAAAAGCTGTGACCAACCTAGACAACTTATTAAAAAGCAGAGACATTACTTTGCCAACAAAGGTCCAAAGAATTGGTGCTTTTGAACTGTGGTTTTGGAGAAGACTTGAGAGTCCCTTGGACTGCAAGGAGATCAAAGCAGTCAATCCTAAAGGAAGTCAGTCCTGAATATTCATTGGAAGGACTGAAGCTGAAGCTCCAGTATTTTGGGCAACTGATGCAAAGGGCTGACTCATTGAAAAAGACCCTAATGCTGGGAAGGATTGAGGGCAGGAAGAGAAGCAGGGGACAGAGATGAGATGGACGGCATCATTGACTCTGTGGACATGAGTTTGAGCAAACTCCTGAAGGTATTGAAGGACAGGAAGCCTGGCATGTTGCAGTTCATGGAGTTGCAAAGAGTCAGACATGATTTAGTGACTGAGCAACAACAACAATCTGTGATTCACAACAGTGAGGACCAACTATGATTGTAATCTTTAATACTCAACAAGTATTTGGAGGCTTTGTATATGTAACACACTAGTCTAATTACTGTATGTAGATGTATAAGTACATTATTTTAAAATCTTAAATTTAATGTTTAATTCTCTGTGAACTTAATATTTTTTTAAGTGGGAAATAAAGTAAATATGGCTTTTTTATAGTCATTCATTGAAGCTATTCAACACTTACAAGTGCCTGAAAACTGGGTTAGAAACTTTAGGATACATTACTTCCACATTCTTTTTTGAAAATTTAAGAAAATATTAATTTGGATAAGAATTTAGTATCAGAGTACCTAGAATTGCTACATACTTTGAAGTAGGACTTCAAATGTCAAAGTTTTCATTTTATGCTTTATTTTCTGGCAAAATTAAAAGCAACTAAAAGAAAAGCAATTAAATTTATATATGTTCATTTAGAAAGGGAATCAAAATATATTATCTTTTCTTTGTATTCTATACCCCAAACCTTCTGATCAGTTCTTAAGAGTCCTCATAAAAATTTCTAAAGAGAATGATATTTATTTCCAAAGATAAGACACAAAGTCAGTTTTTAATTTCACTTTTAGAAATATATATTCAAATCTAAATCTTAGATTAAATATTTTCGGTATGATTTTTTTTTCACCCAAATTATTTGGCTGAGTCTATCCATGTTAAACATATGTGTATCTAGATAGAAAGCCTGATGAGAATCAATTTTAAACAAACTAATAAGTATTGTTTAAGTTTGATTGTGTAGTTTAATTATATGTTTTAGTTAATCCTTAATCCTTTACATGCTTTAAAAAATTTAGATAATATATGTAATATTTGCATAAAGTTTGTTAATTTTTTATTTATATGTATATTCTAGTTCAAATGAGGTTTGAATGTCTTAGACTGTGTGTATTGTTCCATAAAAAGAGAGTCTCAACAATTCTGACATAAATACCAAAGCTGCTTTCCTTGTTTTATACAGAATATGAATATATAATTTTTTGCAGTTAATTTGCCAGTATATAAAGGCTTCCAGTTTATGACTTCTGGAAAGAAAATATTGCTCATATAAGTCATTATGCATGGCATATGTATAGTTTATATTAATAACTAAATTTAAAAGCATAAAGAAAATTTATTCAGATACAACAAAGGGTTGGGGAAAAACCTTCGTATTTTTATATAAACTTAAACATTTTCTGTAATCTTGAGTATAAGTATTTACCTAACCTAAATAACACTTTTTATATTCTTTATAAATGTTTTCATTACTCTTATTTTTCTCTTAGGTGATATCCGACTAACACCAGAGGACTTTGCTAGGGCTCAGAAATACTGCAAGTATGCTGGCAGTGCTTTGCAGTATGAAGATGTCAGCACTGCAGTGCAGAATCTGCAGAAGGCCCTCAAGTTACTGACTACAGGCAGAGAATGAAGCCTTTGTACAACATCCATGCATTTTTGGCTTAAAGAACTAACAGTCCACTACTCTATCTTCAGCCTATCAGGAGCACAGTTTTAAGGAAGACTTCAGTTCCATTGACTTTAACAATGAAATCTGTGTCTGTGTATCAGATTCCTATTGAAGTATTCATCAGCAGCCTCAACCAGTTTTCACTGTCCGTTTAGTGGATCCAGTAGTCTCTGAGTGTATAGCTCTCTAATGTGAGCAAGGTCCTATAAGTGCCCACTGAACCCTGCTTGTTCAAAACATGAAAACACTTCTACAAAATGTATTGGGAATTAGCTTTGTATCTTAATCTAAATAAATGAAGGAATCTTATAATCTATAATTTGAACAAACCGACCATAATCACTTTGCTATAAAATTCTGAACTTTTAATAAAGACTGCCAGAATATTCTAGATTAGAGATCATATTTCTGTTTTCCTCAGGATTAATTAAACAGATATGAATGTTCTAAACTGTTAGATGAATCTGAAAGAGATTATATTCCAGTTTCAATTTATACTCAAATGGAGCTATGCTAAAAAGTAAAATGTTCATGAAAGGAAAAAATAATGAAGTAAAGAGGTAGCATCAGTTCTAGACGTAAGAATAATGTTGTTTGCTTAACTGTTTTCCCTTACCCATTGACACTTAAGGTGAATTGGTATTTGCTTCCTAGGCAGTTTGACTGCATGTATTAGAGAATGAAAACAAGATGTTTGTAGTAATGCCTAGAAACTTGGTGCTTTTGAGTTAAGGTTCTCTGCTGCTATGGAATGGATTCCATAGAGTGTATAGCTATGAATGATGCAGATTATAAGAACATGATTCTCAGTTGTTGAGTTTATAAGTTTTTTTGTGGGGAATTATGAACTTACTGTGTCACCTGCATTTGTGCTGTGTAAAAAATAAATACAAGGTTTCTTTTAACTAGTTGGACTTATTGCAGAGCCAGATATCATTTTTGCATGCTGAAATTGTCACTTTTTAAAAAAGTCAGACCATTTTTAAAATGAGAGAAATTTGGCAGATTTACCTGAAATTTATCTGATGTTTCATTCATTACACTAATATTTGGAGTCTTTTAACATAGGGGTCAGCAAACTGTGGTCTGTGGGCTGGCCACTTGTATAAATAAAGTTTTATTGAAACTGAATTATATCTATTTATGTTTCGTGCTTGGTTGCTTTCCATGACTGCAGAATTATACAGCCTACCAGTCTAAAATACATACTACTTGCTCCTTTATGGAAAAGTTTGCTGACCCCTTTTCTAACAGTCTATTTGGAAGAAAATGAATCATTAACTCATAACGTCTTTCTGTTTTTCTTTGCATAAATATAGTGCTATTGTATAGAGTTTGATAGAATGAATATGCAGAATAAAGTTTTAAATTATAAAAACAAGCCCCCCAAAAACAAGCCTCCTGAAAAATATTTTCATATCTTTCACAGCTAAATTCTTATAACATTTCTAGAGTTCAACATTTGCATCTGCAATTCCAGAGTTCTGATATAGCTCTTTGGAACTTTATTGAAATAGAAAAATGACTTGGATGATCTTTTATGTTATAAAAGGTAAATGTAAAATATAGCTCAGCAAATTTTAGTTTAGATCCTAACATGTCTGGCCACTGGGAAGAAAACTGTCACCTCCCATTTCACACACTACCTGTTGCTCCCAGTTGGGAGAGCACATGGAGAGGAGAAGATGGTATGAAAACCATAGAGAAGTGGGCTTTGTCATAGCAACTCCTATCTGTAAAATGGAGGTGACACCACTAGCCACCTTAGAGTTCAATATGAAAAGTGAAATACTGCACATGAAATACTCAGCAAATAGTAGCATTCCATAAATGTTTATTGTTACTAACATTAATGTTGCATTGATAATGTAAATTGATAATTAATTTCCTGAATATCAGGAAATCCCAGTTGTCTCTGTAGCCCATTACTTTAAAATCCTTTCTTGGAGAAAGAGATTGATCTATAAAGGTTTTTTAACTTTGTGATTCTGCATATAAAATCTGACAGGAGAAAGAAATTTTCTGACATATCACTAGGGTTAAGTAGTTTTCATTTGGTCAATCAGCATGTATTTATTGAGCAGCTACTATATGCCTGGTATTCTTCGCGTGAGGAAAAAGCAGAAAATAAGAAAGAAAAAAAAAAATAATCCCTGCCTCAAAGTTGTATTCTAATAGGGAGGAAATAGATACACTTAATAAAAGAAGAATATCATATATTCAGCCAGTTGCATTTGAAAGAAACACTTTAGGTAATCTGGTGGCCCCTCAAGTTTGAGTAGTCTACCCCTACTCCCATCAGAAAGATTGAGTCTAGGAGGAAGATTCCCCTAAAGTAAGGTCACTGGACCCCATCAGCATCACAACAGGAATTTGAAAGTTCTGGAATCACATTTTAGGAACTTCCCTATTAGACAGTGATAAATCCTGTAGAGAACACCAGAGCATGAAATGGGAAATGCTTGGGTGTGTGTGGGCCTGTGCACAATTAAATAAGATCGGCTAGGCCTCACTGAGGTGACCATTGAGTGAAAAAGGAAAGGAAGAGCATTCGTGGCACAGGGAGGTCACAAGAGAAGAGGTAAGAGGAGAAAAGTGATGAAGGCTGGTGAAGGAGTGAGAAACTCAGGATCACACAGGACTTTTGTCAAAGACTTGGCGTTTCCTCTGAGCAAGATACGGAGCCAAAGGATTTGGACAGAAGAGTAGCCTGTTAAGACTTTTAAAAAGGATCATATTGCCAGCTGTTGAGACAAAGACCATAATGTGGACAAGGGTAGAAGCTGCAAGATGAGTTAAAAGTATTGTGCGACTTCCTGGAGATCCACTAGTTAAGAATCTGCCTACTAATGCAGGAGACACGGGTTCAATCCCTGGTCTGGGAAGATTCCACATGCCACGGGCAGCTAAGACAGTACACCAGCTACTGGGCCCATGCTCTAGAGCCCGTGCTCCACAACAGCAAAAGCCACCACAGTGAGAAGCCCATGCAGCACAACCAAGAGTAGCCCCGACTCACCACAACTAAGACCCAGCACAGCCATAGATAAATGAGTATTGTAATAATTAAGGTGAGATGTCACAATGGCTTAGATCAAGGATAGAAGTGGAGGTTATAGCATGTAATAGATTTCTGGCTATTTTTTTTACAGGTGAGCCACAGTATTTCTGGTAAAGCAGATAGGCATAGAAGGAGTGAAGGTTGATCTCAAGATTTTAACTTAAGTGTTTGGAAGGAGTGAGTAGTCGTTAATAGCAGTGGGGAAAATGGCCCGAATTCTGCTGACATTTAAGGCTGAAGTGCAATGTTCCCAAGTTCTTGTAACCATCCCAAGTAAAACTATTTGATAACATTGTTTTGTCGATACAGACAGAGGAGGAAGGAAAAGTAAGATAAGTTCTGTCTACATTGATTGTCACAGATCAGATCAGAGATCAGTCGCTCAGTCGTGTCTGACTCTGCGACCCCATGAATCGCAGCACGCCAGGCCTCCCTGTCCATCACCAACTCCCGGAGGTCACTCAGACTCACATCCATCGAGTCGGTGATGCCATCCAGCCATCTCATCCTCTGTCGTCCCCTTCTCCTCTTGCCCCCAATCCCTCCCAGCATCAGAGTCTTCTCCAATGAGTCAACTCTTCACCTGAGGTGGCCAAAGTACTGGAGTTTTCTCAGCTTTAGCATCATTCCTTCCAAAGAAATCCCAGGGCTGATCTCCATCAGAATGGACTGGTTGGATCTCCTTGCAGTCCAAGGGACTCTCAAGAGTCCTCCAACACCACAGTTCAAAAGCATCAATTCTTCAGCACTCAGCCTTCTTCACAGTCCAGCTCTCACATCCATACATGACCACAGGAAAAACCATAGCCTTGACTAGGCGAAACTTTGTTGGCGAAGTAATGTCTCTGCTTTTTAATATGCGATCTAGGTTGGTCATAACTTTTCTTCCAAGGAGTAAGCGTCTTTTAATTTCATGGCTGCAGTCACCATCTGCAGTGATTTTGGAGCCCAGAAAAATAAAGTCTGACACTGTTTCCACTCTTTTCCCCATCTATTTCCCATGAAGTGATGGGACCAGATGCCATGATCTTTGTTTTCTGAATGTTGAGCTTTAAGCCAACTTTTTCACTCTCCACTTTCACTTTCATCAAGAGGCTTTTGAGTTCCTCTTCACTTTCTGCCATAAGGGTGATGTTATCTGCATATCTGAGGTTATTGATATTTCTCCCAGCAATCTTGATTCCAACTTGTGTTTCTTCCAGTCCAGCTTTTCTCATGATGTGCTCTGCATATAAGTTAAATAAGCAGGGTGACAATATACAGCCTTGACGTACTCCTTTTCCTATTTGGAACCAGTCTGTTGTTCCATGTTCAGTTCTAACTGTTGCTTCTTGACCTGCATACAAATTTCTCAAGAGGCAGATCAGGTGGTCTGGTATTCCCATCTCTTTCAGAATTTTCCACAGTTTATTGTGATTCACACAGTCAAAAGTTTTGGCATAGTCAATTAAGCAGAAATAGATGTTTTTCTGGAACTCTTGCTTTTTCCATGATCCAGCAGATGTTGGCAATTTGATCTCTGGTTCCTCTGCCTTTTCTAAAACCAGCTTGAACATCAGGAAGTTCACGGTTCACATATTGCTGAAGCCTGGCTTGGAGAATTTTGAGCATTATTTTACTAGCATGTGAGATGAATGCAATTGTGTGGTAGTTTGAGCATTCTTTGGCATTGCCTTTCTTTGGGATTGGAATGAAAACTGACCTTTTCCAATCTTGTGGCTACTGCTGAGTTTTCCAAATTTGCTGGCATATTGAGTGCAGCACTTTCACAACATCATCTTTCAGGATTTGGAATAGCTCCACTGGAATTCCATCACCTCCACTAGCTTTGTTTATAGTGATGCTTTGTACTGCCCACTTGACTTCACATTCCAGGATGTCTGGCTCTAGGTCAGGGATCACACCATTGTGATTATCTGGGTCATGAAGCTCTTTTTTGTACAGTTCTTCTGTGTATTCTTGCCACCTCTTCTTAATATCTTCTGCTTCTGTTAGGTCCATACCATTTCTGTCCTTTATTGAGCCCATCTTTGCATGAAATGTTCTTTTGGTATCTCTGATTTTCTTGAAGAGATCCCTACTCTTTCCCATTCTATTGTTTGCCTCTATTTCTTTGCACTGATCACTGAAGAAGGTTTTCTTATCTCTTCTTGCTATTCTTTGGAACTCTGCATTCAGATGCTTATATCTTTTCTTTTCTCCTTTGCTTTTCACTTCTTTTCACAGCTATTTGTAAGGCCTCCCCAGACAGCCATTTTGCTTTTTTGCATTTCTTTTCCATGGGGATGGTCTTGATCCCTGTCTCCTGTATTATGTCACGAATTGTCACAGACATCTCACCAAATCACTGCTGAACTGGAGCTAGAAGCCAAAAACGGTTCCCAAGCCTTTGGTCAAGGAAATTGGCAGGCTTCAAGATTACACCAAGCAAAAGACCCTGGTTGCAGGTTTAATGTTCATATAATTTATTTATATATGACTTCTAGAAATCTGATGTTACTGTGTGTTGGTTCAGAAAACATTATATACTATCCTTTCTAAAGAAATTTAAATCCTACTAGCAGTGTTAACATCTGCAACTCTGAACAATAACTGAGTGTTGAACAATGACTCAGGGTTGAACAGTTATCTGCAGAGCTTTCTCTCTACCCCAGTCCCATTTTTTTTTTTTTTTTTAACTTGACTCATTTTATGTTCCAAAGCAATTGGGTCAGATATCTAGTTTGGATTGTACGTAAATCTCTAGCAGTAGAGAATTTTTCTCCTAGATCACAAAATTTTAAGGCATCCTTCATAAGGAGGGTAATCATACCTGGTTGGTTGTAATCTTTGTTATCTGTGTGGGATTCTGAGACTAACAGCTCATTTAATGGAGTATTCTTATGGAGGACTAATTTCAACCAAGTGACACTTTAATAATAGTCAATATAATAACAAACATTTGAGTATTTGCTAAATGCCCGGCACTGATTTGAGTATTTTACATGTATTCATTTAATCTTGCCAGTGATCCTGAGAGGTGAGTCCCTCTTTTACAGGTAAGAAAACAACCACAGGATAATAAATTTGCCTCCCACATGGCACTAGTGGTAAAGAACCCACCTGCCAATGCAGGAGACATAAGAGTCGCAGGTTCAGTCCCTGAGTCGGGAAGATACCCTGAAGTAGGAAATAGCAACCCACTCCAATATTCTTGCCTGGAAAATTCCATAGACAGGGGAGCTTGGCGGTCTACAGTCTATGGGGCTGCAAAAAGTCAGACATGACTAAGCTCACGCACACACACACACACACACACACACATAGCTAGTATTGAAATTTTCTAAGCTCAGACTGCCTATTTCAGACAATAATATTATCACCCATGTAGGTACAGGATCAGTTAAATTACTATGAGAAAAGGGAGATGTTATCAAGTTCACTGGACAATTCCTTGTGTTAGTGGGAAGGGTATCAACTAGACTTCTGGACAATATGTTCCAATTATTAGTAACTGTGGGTGAGTCTGTGGCCTGAAAGCAAATGGACTTTGAGTCCAGGGAGAAAACAGGCAGATTTGATGACTGGTGTGATGAATTTATACATCATCCTGGAGAGAGTCCCACATCACTTAGGGAGTCCTGGGTTTCCCAGGCATGCCAGCTTTTCTTAATTTTAAACAAAATATTTTTCCTAACTATGTAGCCATCACTTATACAGATTTTAGATATATGGACTTCAAAATAAAATTGATATTTATTATCAGTTGGTTCTTCAAATTAAATTTCTGCCTGAAAGCCTGAGACAGGAACACCTATCCCTTACTTTAGGTAATCCCTTAAAGTTGGGAGGAAAAACTCAATTGCATAACAACAATCCATGAATACAACTTTCTAGAGCACTATCTTCATATTGATGCTGAAAGCTCAACCTCTCTGCACTGGAGCTGAACTGAATCTCAGAGACAGAACTTTGGATGAAGTAGGAAAGGATAGCTTTATTGCTTTATTGCCAGGTGAAGGAGGAAGGCAATGGCACCCCACCCCAGTACTTTTGCCTGGAAAATCCCATGGACAGAGGAGCCTGGTAGGCTCCAGTCCGTGGGGTCGCTAAGAGTCGGATACGACTGAGCGACTTCACTTTGACTTTTCACTTTCATGCATTGGAGAAGGAAATAGCAACCCACTCCAGTGTTCTTGCCTGGAGAATCCCAGGGACAGGGGAGCCTGGTGAGCTTCCGTCTATGGGGTCGCACAGAGTCGGACACGACTGAAGCGACTTAGCAGCAGCAGCAGAAGGAGGAAAGCAGGTTCTTGCCTTGATAATTTATGTGTCTCTACCGGGAAGGATTTGATGAGGAATTTTATAACAATGGTTCAAAGATGGAGTTGCTGACAAGAGTAGGTTGTGTGCAGGGCTGGGATGATCAGTCTCCTAATCTCGATGCACCATCTTGCCTCAGGTGGTTTCTTGTGTACTCCTCAGTTTATTAGCAACGGTTCGAATCCAACCTTTGGAACTCCCAGAAGGTCATGGAGGCTGGAGTCTTGAGTCTTGCCTACTAGAGTAGTAGCTGTAGAATAAAGAAATCCATCCCAGGACCTCCCCCTGCCCCCTCCAGGTTTCAGTAGCTCAGCAATATTGAGAGATCTTGCAAAAATGTTAGTATCATTCATTGTTCAAAAATATTAATATGTATTGAGCATCTACCATCAATTAAAGTTTGCTATATTGGAGGTTATGTATGAGACTATACTCATTCTTCCTGAAGATAGAAAAGTCCTCGGAAAAGAGATTGACCTGCAGGTTTGCCAGATAGAGAAGCAGGAAGAACTTAACAAAACTAAAACATGAGCGTCTGCATGGAGGAAAAAATGTTAGAAATTCAGGGAATTTGAGTAATTTAGTGTTGCCATGGCAGATGGCCTATCAACACCAAATATAACAAATGTGAGATTGCGCATGTGGGAAGATGTTTAGTTCAGTAGCTCAGTCGTGTCCAACTCTTTGCCCCATGGACTGCAGCACGCCAGGCTTCCCTATCCATCACCAACTCCCAGAGCTTACTCAAACTCACGTCCATCGAGTCAGTGATGCCATCCAACCATCTCATCCTCTGTCATCCCTTCTCCTCCTGCCCTCAATCTTTCCCAGCATCAGAGTCTTTTCCACTGAGTCCATTCTTCGCACCAAGTGGCCAAAGTATTGGAGCTTCAGCTTCAACATCAGTCCTTCAAATGAAGGACTGATTTCCTTTAGGATAGACTGGTTGGATCTCCTTGCAGTCCAAGGGACTATCAAGAGTCTTCTCCAACACCATAGTTCAAAGGCATCAATTCTTCAGTGCTCAGATGTCTTTATAGTCCAACTTTCACATCTATTCATGACTACTGGAAAAAACCATAGCTTTGCCTAGATGGAGCTTTGTTGGCAATGGACTGAACAGCCCTCCCCTACCCCAACTAAAATTTCACAGGATGAAGCCCTGCCTCCTAATGTGACTATATTTGAAGATATGACCTTTGGGGGAGGTAATTAAGGTTAAATGAAGTCCTGAGGGTGGGGCCCTAGGTCCGCAGGGTTGCTGTTCTTAGAGAAAAGAGACACCAAAATTCTCTCCATGCAACCCCTGTGGCTCAGCTGATAAAGAATCTGCCTGCAATGCAGGTGACCTGCGTTCGATCCCTGGGCTGGGAAGATCCCCTGGAGAAGGGAAAGGCTACCCACTCCAGTATTATGGCCTGGAGAATTCCTTGGACTGTATAGTCCATAGGGTCACAAAGAGTCGGACATGGCTGAGCAACTTTCACTTTCACACACAGAGAAGCTATGTGAGGGCACAATGAAAAGGCAGCTATCTACAAGCCGGGGGTGGGGGTGGGGTGGGAGATTACTGGAATATTGCTGTTCCTCTGGGCAGGGAATTTTCTGCTGCCATTGCAAAGATTGCCAGTGAGCAAAAATCTGATGAAGAATATTAACAGGGACAATGAAAAAGTGCTCAATCAAGAGAACATAACAGATCTTCAAAATAATGAAGCAAAAACTAACATAATTTCAAGGAGAAATAGACAAATTCAAAATTATAATTGGAGATTTTAATTCCCATCTTGTTAATTGATGGAATAATAAGAAAATATGACCCTTAAAATTGATCTATGACCCTGAATAAAATCAATACATCTTTTTTCTTTCTGCAGTGGGCTTTGTTTGCTTTTCTTCTTTTGGAGTGACTCTTACATAGGATGATATGAAAATGAATTTCAGACTCTTTTTCTCATAACTGGAGATTTTATTTCTACAAGTGTGAAGATTGCAAGCAATGCATCTGCCTTCTTTGATGCTGAATTTAAAGGGAAATATATGGTGTGTTACATTATTTACAAATGGGTATACATACATACATATATATATTATTTTTTAATATTTTCTTGAGACACTGAAGACTGGCTTCCCTGGTTGCTTAGTGGTAAAGAATCCACCTGCCAATGCTAGAGACTCAGGTTTGATCCCTGGGTCCAGAAGATCCCCTAGAGAAGGAAATAACCCACCCCAGTATTCTCTCCTGGGAAATTCCATGGACAAAGGAGCCAAGAAGGCTACAGTCCATGGGGTCACAAGAGTCAGATGTGACTTAATGATGAAACAACAGCAATTTATGTAATATGTAGTTATATTTATATAAATTACATGTATAATTACATAGATTATATATGTATACAAAATTAATCTGAGAGTTTCTACTATAGTGATTCAGAATACATTTTTTCCAAATTATTTAGTTGACAGACTTGAAAATAGAAAGTCAAGGGATCTTTATAAACAGTGTTTCAAGACAATGTTAGAAAACAAATGGGATTGTTTATTGAATGACAGTAATCTTTTTGAAAATTATTTTTGGAATTATGTGGATCTAGAGAGCAAAGAAAATCACTATAATTTTTCTATTAAAATTATCCTCATCTGCTAAGACTGGAGATGAGTTTTTTTTCCTACCCTAGAGAGTAGTTATTTCACCTCAAAATGGATGGAAAAAGAATCCAAACATTTCTGGTGAATGATGTTTGAGCTGATGAACAGATATTGCAGATTTCCAGTCTACTTCAGTTCAACAAGCTCTTTTTCAGTTCAGTTCAGTCACTCAGTCATGTCTGACTCTTTGCAACCCCATGGACTGCAGCACACCAGGCTTCCCTGTCTATCAGCAACTCCCAGAGCCTGCTCAAACTCAGGGCCATTGAGTCGGTGATGGCATCCAACCATCTCATCCTCTGTCGTCCACTTCTCCTCCTGCCTTCAATCTTTCCCATCATCAGGGTCTTTTCCAATGAGTCAGTTCTTCGCATCAGGTGGCCAGAGTATTGGAGCTTCTTTGGCTTTGCTTAAGAAGTTGCAAAGTATTGAGTTGTGTAATCAGAAGGCACAAAGTTTCTTCAGAAGTCTCAGAATCCCAGAACCCTAGAAGCTCAAAATCTACTTAGTGATGCAGATGTGCCCAAATAAAGATAATTGGAAGCATAAAGTGCCAGAAAGAAAAAATTCATGAATTGCTATTGAACTTAATTTTTTTCTCCAGACTAAGGGAGCTGGAGCTGACATTTCGTTGCATGATGACCTTATTCCAATAGAGAAAATAAGGTGAGTAATTAAGATAAAAGGGAAGCATCCAAAGGGGGAAATAATTGTAGGAAAGCACATGATAACTTTTTTCAATTACAGCAAAATATTAATAGCCACATATAAGTCTAAGGAGAAACTGCTTAACAGGGTAAATGTAGTCACTTGATCCCTGTGAGATAGATAACAATTTCTTAAAGATGGAAAAGTAATTTCCAACAGAAATGTTTGTATTCTTTCTGAAGCTGAATATGTACCTACTTGTAAATCCCAGCATTGTAAACTCTAGCTCTCCTTATAATCCTCACACACCCTGCCCTAATCCAGACACTGTCTGTCTCTCAGACACTTAGAGATCAAAGTGAGAGAAAGGTTTGCCAAGTAGAGCAGAAAGGGCCAGACAGGGCTAGAAGGAGAATAAAGCAGAGGAGGAAAATGGGAAACAGCTTAAGGAGTGGACTATTCTACACAGAACTTTAAAAGGCAAAAGTAAGGGTGTAGCTCTTATAAGTCCCAACAATTGACATGAAATGTTGCTAAAGTCCTGCTCAGAGGATCACTTGCCATTTTGTTGCTGTGGCTGTCTGTTTGACAAATGCTTAAGTCATTAGGACGCTACAGTTTTCTTAAGAAAATTGTTGAAAAGTTCACAAAAATGCTTTCATAAAAAAAGTTTCCAAGGACCTCACCAATGAGTCCCTCTTTCATCTACATGTGAAAGAATTTGACTAGACTGGGAAATAGTGTGTCAATCCAAATGAGTCTTTTGACAAGAAGGAACGAATCTTATTAGGCATGTGTTTGATACTGTTCACTTTCTTTTAAAAAAATATTTATTTTTGGCTGCTCTGAGTGTGTGTTGCCACATGTGGGCTTCCTCTAATTGCAGAGATTGGGATCTACCCTCTAGTTGCAGAGCATGGGCTGGTGGCATCTCCTGTTGCAGAGTACAGGCTCTAGGTACAGAGGTTCAGTAGTTGCTGCTGGCTCCGGAGCGCAGGCTCATTAGTTGTGGGTACAGGTTTCGTTGCCTCACAGCATGTGGGATCTTCCCAAGTGGAGATCCAACTGCTGTCCTGTGCATTGGCAGGCAGATTCTTTAATCACTGGAACACCAGTG
Source organism: Tragelaphus eurycerus (assembly GCA_935064755.1). NCBI lineage: Eukaryota > Metazoa > Chordata > Mammalia > Artiodactyla > Bovidae > Tragelaphus > Tragelaphus eurycerus. Next base: position 1,113,050 of record CAKXYN010000039.1, read on the forward strand.
AAGCCCATATTTTTCAGCCCAACATCTCAGTATTAGGCATTTCAATTCTTACACTACTTGAGGAAGCGTAATAATCCTAGGAACTTGAATTCAGTCCTAATGAATGTACAAAACTTTAGTAATGCTGATGAAGGTGATGTAAACTTTTGATTTAAAAACTATTAAAGATGGTGCCATGCCAAGGACCGGAGGCTGCACGGGCGCAGGAGGGCTGAGAGGAGCTACTCCACGATCAAGGTCAGAAGGGGCAGCAGTGAGGAGATACTCCTCGTCCAAGGTAAGAGAAACCCAGGTAAGACGGTAGGTTTTGCAAGAGGGCATCAGAGGGCAGGCACACTGAAACCATAGTCACAGAAAACTAGCCAATCTGATCACATGGACCATAGCCTTGTCTAACTCAATGAAACTAAACAATGCCATGTGGGGCCACCCAAGACGGACGGGTCATGGTGGAGAGGTCTGACAGAATGTGGTCCACTAGAGAAAGGAATGGCAAACCACTTCAGTATTCTTGTCTTGAGAACCCCATGAACAGTATGAAAAGGCAAAAATGATAGGTTACTGAAAGAGGAACTCCCCAGGTCAGTAGGGGCCCAATATGCTTCTGGATATTAGTGGAGAAATAACTCCAGAAAGAATGAAGGGATGGAGCCAAAGCAAAAACAATACCCAGTTGTGGATGTGTCTGGTGATAGAAGAAAGGTCTGATGCTGTAAAGAGCAATATTGCATAGGAACCTGGATTGTTAGGTCCATGAATCTAGGCAAATTGGAAGTGGTCAAACAGGAGATGGCAAGAGTGAACGTTGACATTCTAGGAATCAGCGAACTAAAATGGACTGGAATGGGTAAATTTAACTCATGCTATTATATCTACTACTATGGGTAGGAATCCCTTAGAAGAACTGGAGTGGCCATCATGGTCAACAAAAGAGTCCAAAAAGCAGTACTTGGATGCAATCTCAAAAACGACAGAATGATCTCTGTTTGTTTCCAAAGCAAACCATTCAATATCATGGTAATCCAAGCCTATGCCCCAACAGTAAAGCTGAAGAAGCTTAAGTTGAATGGCTCTATGAAGACCTACAAGATCTTTTAGAACTAATATGCAGAAAGATGTCCTTTTCATTATAGGGGACTGGAATGCAAAAATAGGAAGTCAAGAAACACCTGGAGTAACAGGGAAATTTGGCCTTGGAGTACGGAATGAAGCAGGGCAAAGGCTAACAGAGTTTTGCCAAGAGAACACATTGATCATAGCAAACACCCTCTTCCAACAACACAAGAGAAGACTCTACACATGGACATCACCAGATGGTCAATACTGAAATCAGATTGATTATATTCTTTGCAGCCAAAGATGGAGAAGCTCTATACAGTCAGCAAAAACAAGACTGGGAGCTGACTGTGGCTCAGATCATGAACTCCTTATTGCCAAACTCAGACTTCAATTGAAGAAAGTAGGGAAAACCACTAGACCATTCAGGTATGACCTAAATCAAATCCCTTATGATTATACAGTGGAAGTGAGAAATAGATTTAAGGGCCTAGATCTGATAGAGTGCCTGATGAACTATGGAATGAGGTTCATGACATTGTACAGGAGACAGGTATCAAGACCATCCCCATGGGAAAGAAATGCAAAAAAAGCAAAATGGCTGTCCAAGGAGGCCTTACAGATAGCCATGAAAAGTAGAAAAGTGAAAAGCAAGGAGAAAAGGAAAGATATTCTCATTTGAATGCAGAGTTCCAAAGAGTAGCAAGGAGAGATAAGAAAGCCTTCCTTAGTGGTCAATGCAAAGAAATAGAGGAAAACAACAGAATGGGAAAGACTAGAGATCTCTTCAAGAAAATTAGAGATACCAAGGGAACATTTCATGCAAAGATAGGCTCGATAAAGGACAGAAATGGTATGGACCTAAGAGAAGCAGAAGATATTAAGAAGAAGTGGCAAGAATACCCAGAAGAACTGTACAAAAAAGATCTTCATGACCCAGATAACCACAACAGTGTGATCATTCACCTACAGCCAGACATTCTGGAATGTGAAGTCAAGTGGGCCTTAGAAAACATCACAACGAACAAAGCTAGTGGAGGTGATGGAATTCCAGTGGAGCTATTTCGAATCCTGAAAGATGATGCTGTGAAAGTGCTGCACTCAATATGCGAGCAAATTTGGAAAATTCAGCAGTAGCCACAGGACTGGAAAAGATCAATTTTCATTTGAATCCCAAAGAAAGGCAATGCCAAAGAATGATCAAACTACCACACAACTGCATTCATCTCACATGCTAGTAAAGTAATGCTCAAAATTCTCCAAACCAGGCTTCAGCAATACATGAACCATGAACTTCCAGATATTCAAGCTGGTTTTAGAAAAGGCAGAGGAACCAGAAATCAAATTGCCAACATCTGCTGGATCATCAAAAAAGCAAGAGAGGTCCAGAAAAACATTTCTGCTTTATTGACTATGCCAAAGCCTTTGACTGCATGTATCACAATAAACTGTGGAAAATTCTGAAAGAGATGGGAATACCAGACCACCTGATCTGCCTCTTGAGAAACCTATATGCAGGTCAGGAAGCAACAGTTAGAACTGGACATGGAACAACAGATTGGTTCCAAATAGGAAAAGGACTACATCAAAGCTGTATATTGTCACCCTGCTTATTTAACTTATATGCAGAGCACATCATGAGAAAAGCTGGGCTGGAAGAAACACAAGCTGGAATCAAGATAGTCGGGAAAAATATCAATAACCTCAAATATGCAGATGACACCACCTTTATGGCAGAAAGTGAAGAGGAACTAAAAAGCCTCTTGTTGAAAGTGAAAGAGGAGAGTGAAAAAGTTGGCCTAAAGCTCAACATTCAGAAAATGAAGATCATGGCATCTGGTCCCATCACTTCATGGGAAATAGATGGGGAAAGAGTGGAAATAGTGTCAAACTTTATTTTGGGGGGCTCCAAAATCACTGCAGATGGTGACTGCAGCCATGAAATTAAAAGACGCTTACTTCTTGGAAGGAAAGTTATGACCAACCTAGATAGCATATTCAAAAGCAAAGATATTACTTTACCAACAAAGGTCAGTCTAGTCAAGGCTATGGTTTTTCCAGTGGTCATGTATAGATGTGAGAGTTGGACTGTGAAGAAAGCTGAGCACCGAAGAATTGATGCTTTTGAACTGTGGTGTTGAAGATGACTCTTGAGAGTTCTTTGGACTCCAAGGAGATCCAACCAGTCCATCCTAAAGGAGATCAGTCTTGGGTGTTCATTGGAAGGACTGATGCTAAAGCTGAAACTCTAATACTTTGGCCACCTCATGAGAAGAGTTGACTCATTGGAAAAGACCCTGATGCTGGGAGGGATTGGGGGCAGGAGGAGAAGGGGACGACAGAGGATGAGATGGCTGGATGGCATCACCATCTCGATGGACATGAGTTTGAGTAAACTCTGGTAGTTGGTGATGGACAGGGAGGCCTGGCATGCTGCAATTCATGGAGTCGCAAAGAGTCGGATATGACTGAGCAACTAAACTGAACTGAACTGAAAGATGGTAAGTCCCCCTGAGGTGATCTAATCCAATCCTCCCATTTTACTAAGGATGGAATTGAGACCCCAGGAGGGATGTGTTTACTTGCTCAGGATCACAAACCTGGTCTTAAAGAGGAAACAAGAAGAAACTCTAGGTCACAGACAAGAATCTTTTCATATAATATATGAAGTTCTGAAGACTAGTTTAAAAAAAAAAAAACTCAACTTACCAAGCACATTCTTTGTCATTTTCACCAAAATACGTATGTAAATTCAGTGTGAATTATTAATTGATTAATTAGTCAATCACTGTTTGACAAGTGCTTAAGTCATTAGGATGCTACAGTTTTCTTAAGAAAATTGTTGAAAAGTTCACCAAAATGCTTTCATAAAAAAACTTCCAAGGACCTCACCAACGAGTCCCTCTTTCATCTACATGTGAAATAATTTGACTAGACTGGGAAATAGTGTGTCAATCCAAATGAGTCTTTTGACAAGAAGGAAGAATCTTATAAGGCATGTGTTTGATACTGTTCACTTTCTTTTTAAAAAATATTTATTTTTGGCTGCTCTGAGTGTTTGTTGCTTCATGCAGGACCACTTTTAAAATTCTCAAAATTCCTCTGAGGGGGAAAAAAAATTATATTACTTTTATTTTCAGAGATCCAAGGCTTCCCAGGTGGCTCACATGGTAAAGAATCTGCCTGCAATGCAGGAGACCCTGGTTTGATCCCTGGATCGGAAGATCCCTTGGAGAAGGGAATGGTTTCCACTCCAGTATTCTTGCCTGGAGAATTCCATGGACAGAGGGGAGATCAAACCAGTCAGTCCTAAAGGAAATCAATTGAATTTTCATTGATTCAGTCAATCCTGAATATTCATTGGAAGTATGATGCCAAAGCTCCAATACTTTGGCCACCTGATGCGAAGAGCAGACTCATTGGAAAAAACCCTGATGCTGGGAAAGATTGGGGTCAGGAGGAGAAGGAAGCAACAGAGGATGAGATGTTAGATAGCGTCACCGACTCAATGAACATGAGTTTGAGCAAACTCCACTGCTACTGCTAAGTCACTTCAGTCATGTCTGATTCTGTGCGACCCCATAGACGGCAGCCCACCAGGCTCCCCCCGTCCCTGGGATTCTCCAGGCAAGAACACTGGAGTGGGTTGCCATTTCCTTCTCCAATGCATGAGCAAACTCTAGGAGATAGTAAAGGATAGGGAAGCCTGGCGTTCTGCAGTCCATGGGTAAGTCCAACATGACTTAGTGACTGAACAGTTACAGCAGAGATCCAAGTTCATCAAGATGGTAAGAAACATACACAAGAAAGATAGCTAGAATCTCAAAGCAACGTATGATAAAATGTCAGATTAATGAGAGAGGAAAGGGTCTCTTGGATGAGGAAAAAAACACCTTGTTTACTGTTTAACCTCTAAGTGAAATTTACCATTCCTTATAATTATAAATATTAACAACAAAAAACAGAAATATGAGCATTTTCAGTGACTCTGTTACTGATAAAAATTAGATATTTTCATACCTAATCACAGTCATTGCAGTTGTTCCTGATATACTGGAAAGTCACTTATGCTCACCAGTATTTTTTATGGACATTGTTAGACCTGCTCTAAATCTCATTATTGAATATACATTATTATAGCACAAGTTTGGCTTTTTAATATATTTATGTTACTGATTTCCACACAATTATCTTATCCATAATCTTAATTAGGTAGAATAATTGTTTCCAAAGATACCCAAGCCCTAATCCCCAGAACTGGTGAACATGTCACCTTACAGGGCAAAAGTGACTTTGCAGATGTGATGAAGTTTAAGGACCTTGAGGTAGGGGGAGGATCCTGGGTTTTCTTCGTGGGCTCAGTCTACTCACATGCATTCTTTAAAAGTGAAGAACGCCTCCCAGTTGTGATGAGAAAGGTGATGTGAAATAACTTGATTTGCCTTGCAGACTTTGAAGATGAGAAAGGGAGCCATGAGCCAAGGAATGTGGGTGGCCTCTAGAAACTGGAAAAGACAAGGGAAACAGATTCTCCCCTAGATCCTTCACAAAGGGAACTCAGTGCTGTCAACAACTTAATTTTAGCCCAGTGACACTTCTATCAGACTCTGATCTTCAGACCTGTTGCATAATAAACATGTGCTTTTTGTGCTGTGTAAGACACTAAGTTTGTGGTAAGTTGCTATGGCAACAATAGAAAACTAGTATATTGTTTATATTATTCATTTAAAATATTATTCTGAGAACTTCACCAAAGATGGGCATGTGCAAATATAGGTTAAAAATCTCGCTGAGAGAGAGGAGCTAAGATGGCAGACGAGTAGGACAGGGAGAATACTTTCTCCTCCACAAACTCATTAAAAGAACATTTGAACGCTGGGTAAATTCTACAAAACAACTGCTGAATGCTGGCAGAGCACATCAGGCACTTAGAAAGACAATTCATTGTCTTCAAAAGGAGATTACGAGCCCTGCGGTAGGTAACTCCTTTTGCGGAGAAGCGGCGTGGACACCAGCATTTGCTATTAGCAAGCGGGGCCTGGGCTAGGAGGAGCGGCGCAGCCTGCATCACTTTGAGTAAGGATTTGGCCTGGCTATCCCGAGCGCTACCTGAGCGAAATAACCATACTGTCGGATATCTACCATGTCAAAAGCCAGCCCTAACCTAAGACACCACCAAGCCTATGTACAGAACAAAGGACTCCACAGAGATAGCCGGCTGCAGACCATCCCATTCTGGTGACAGGCAGCCAGAGCCGGAAGCGGGCAATCACAGCCCTAGAGAGACATTATCCACAAAACTGTAAGCAGGTTTCTGTGCTAAGTAACACTTCTTGGGGCTCTGGACGGTCAATATCCACCTGAGAAGGTGCGCCGGTTGTATACCCAGAAAACCAAGTGGCGGGGAGGCGATAAGTCACAGCAGCTGCGCTCGCTAAACACTTCATCACCTGTGCTACTTGGACCTGGGAAGGGCACAAAATGCAGACTCAACCAAGTCTGCTTCTGAGGACTATCCGAGTGCCTGAACCGGCTGGCTTAGATTTGGGTGTTCATCTCCGCCCCCTCTGTAACAGCGCAGAGATCAGATATTGAAAAGACCAGTAAACCGCCTCAATAAAGAGAATTCAACAAACTACCAGAATATAGAAAGGACACTCTAAACTTGGCAATTTTAACAAGACAAAGAGACAGAGGAATACCCAGAAGCTAAAAGAACAGGATAAATGCCCACCAAACCAAACCAAGGAGGAAGAGATAGGGAATCTACCTGATAAAGAATTCCGAATAATGATAGTGAAATTAATCCAAAATCTTGAAATCAAAATGGAATCACAGTTAAACAGTCTGGAGACAAGGATTGAGAAGATGCAAGAAAGGTTTAACAAGGACCTAGAAGAAATAAAAAAGAGTCAACACATAATGAATAATGCAATAAATGATATCCAAAACACTCTGGAGGCAACAAATAGTAGAATAACATAGGCAGAAGATAGGATTAATGAATTAGAAGATAGAATCCTAGAAATAAATGAATCAGAGGAGAAAACAGAAAAACGAATCAAAAGAAATGAGGACAATCTCAGAGATCTCCAGGATAACATTAAACGCTATAACATTCGAATCATAGGAGTTCCAGAAGAAGAAGATAAAAAGAAAGACCATGAGAAAATACTTGAGGAAATAATAGTTGAAAACTTTGCTAAAATGGAGAAGGAAATAACCACTCAAGTTCAAGAAATCCAGAGAGTCCCTAACAGGATAAACCCAAGGTGAAACACCCCAAGACACATATTAATCAAATTAACAAAGATTAAATATAAAGAACAAATATTAAAAGCAGCAAGGGAAAAACATCAAATAACTCACAAGTGAATTCCCATATGATAACAGCTGATCTTTCAATAGAAACTCTCCAAGCCAGGAGGGAATGGCAAGACATAATTAAAGTGATGAAAGAAAATAACTTACAGCCCAGATTATTGTATCCAGCAAGGATCTCATTCAAATATGAAGGAGAAATCAAATGTTTCACAGATAAGCAAAAGTTGAGAGAATTTAGCACCACTAAATTTCTCCATTTCTCCAACAAAAACTAAAGGACATTCTCTAGACAGGAATCACTAAAAGGGTGTATAAATTCGAACCCAAAACAATAAAGTAAATCTTACTTATCAATAATTACTTTAAACATTAATGGGCTGAATGCCCTAATCAACAGACAAAGACTGGCCGAATCGATACAAAAACAAGATCCCTACATACCTTGTCTACAAGAGACAACCAAAAGACTAAAACGGGTCGAATGGATACAAAAACTAGACCCCTATATATGTTGTCTACAAAAGAACCACCTTAAAATAGGGGATATATACTGACTGAAAATGAAGGGCTGGAAAAAGATTTTCTATGCAAATACAGACCAAAAGAAAACAGGAGTAGCAATACTCATATCAGATAAAATTGACTTTAAAATAAAGGTCCTGAAAAGGAGACAATGAAGGTTATACATAACAACTTAAAGGAACAATCCAAAAAGAAGTTATAACAATTATAAATATATATGCACCGAACACTGGAGCATTGATATATCTAAGACAAACACTAATTAGTATAATAGAAGAAATATACAACACGATAATAGTGGGAAACTTTAATACCCCAATCATACAATCTGGCTGTAATAGACAATCAAAGAAAAAAACATATTCACTTATGAGTCTCAAAAAATTCAATTCACTCAGGAGAGTTTAAAAAAAAAATAGACTTATTTGTTCATTCTGTAAATGTTTATTGACTATTTTATGGGACTGGTACCACTTTGGGTATTAGGGAGGAAGAAGTGACAAATGTGATCCTGTCCTAAATAATATATTGTTGTAAAGATAGACCTACCAATACAAAATACCAAGATGTGCTTAAGATGAGGACACCCAAACTGGACTTTTAGTTTCCTGAACTTTTCATTTCCAGATCAAACCTCCTAATATAAGATGAATTCAATATGATTTTTTTAAATGTTCTTTGTGATTAAAAACAGAAAGCCATTAGTTAAGAGATTACATATACTCCTCCCCACCATCACTCCCCTTCTTCCTTCCCATTTCCCTCCCACCCTCATTGATCCTTTCCTTTGTCCATTTTCCCCTGCAAAAAAAAAAAAAAAAAATCCTACCCTAGAAACACTCCGAACATATGAGATGAACAGTAAAGGCAGATATGAAGTAGGTACAGTGCCACTAATTAGGGTCCGATCAGCCCGGTAGTCAAGGAAAAAAAAAAAATCTCGCTGAGTAGTAGTGTCTGTTGCTATACTTAAAAGGAAAATCTTAGATAGTTAATGCTGACACCAGTCAATGTCTACAGGACCCCAAAGGTGAATCTGTGTTATATATGTTTTTTGATAATTGTTCAAATTTTCCAATAAAAATGTTTGTAGCAAAATCACAAGTCCAGATGTTCAAAGTTGGCTTTTTTTTTTTTTCACATTTTTCTTTCTCAGCAACTCTTTATTTTTCCTGGATTCCACCATTTCCGTATCTGGATTCCATTCATATACTAAATTCATCCCTGAAAGCCAGGAGAAGAGTGATTTTAATCCATTTAATTGACATTGTTGTTTTACAAGCTTCCAAATGAACCCAGCAGCTACTAAAATATCATGCTAGGAAAATGTTGTAAAAAAAAAATACAAACCCAATAAAGAGGATATATTCCAGAACGTGATATCTGAGATGTGTTTCCCATTCTCAGAGGTGATCGGGTCTCTGGTAATTCCTTTGTTGGAATTCTCTGGGTCAGTTTCTAACCTTGGCATAGTGTTGATGTGAGAATGACTTTTAAAAGTTTCCATTTTTCCTACTGGTTAAGTGTAAATACCTTTGGAGATATTTTGTTAATTAAAATTGATAATGATATTTGTTCTAGGGAAATGCCTGACACATTTTTACTGCTGCATTCTTATTTGTTGTTTTGGAATTAAAAAAAAGAAAGAGCAATCCTTCTTTATAATTTCAAAAGAGGTGCTTCCATTATGGAAAGCCACACCTTGAAAAAACCACCAAGCAGACCTTTGCCCACAGCAGCCTGATTTGTCTGCTGTTGGCTAAGACTTACAAGGAAGGGACAGACAGTGCAGGTTTGATATCTGTTCAGAAGCTAACACGCCACAAGCCGCAAGGCCACATAAATAAATATAAAGAAACAAAGAACAAAAAATCTTAAAACACACTTATGAACACAACCTCTGCATGGCTCTTGTAACAGTTTTTTTAAATGTGTACGTTTGGGTATTTCAGAAAATCTTAAAAAATTAAAACTGTCAATGCAAACATTACAAAATTATAAATGATTAATCAATTTACTTTTAAAAATATACATAAAATAATCTCATTACTATTTCCCAGGACTGCCTTCTAGGGGTAATGAAGGACAGACATGCTAGTATTGTTGAGATCAAGAAAATACAGTATATAGTAAAGCATGATATCTGTACCTTGGACAAAATGGAATGCCAAAACTATCATGCTGCCGGCTTTCCACTGTGCAAAGTCTAAGTTAAGTGATACATCTGCTTTCCATACTTTATGAACCCCAATACATTTTCAGGATTCAAAACTAATATTTCTCGTTATTAGAGATGCACAGTCTCTCTGCCTCAGGTACAGAACGTTGTATTGCTGCTGCTGCTAAGTTGCTTCAGTCGTGTCCGACTCTGTGTGACCCCATAGACGGCAGCCCACCAGGCTTCTCTGTCCACGGGATTCTCTAGGCAAGAATACTGGAGTGGATTGCCATGTCCTTCTCCACAGAAAGTTGTGTTAAATGACATCTATTATCACATAAGAGATTTTCAGAATGCCTTGCAGGGATTGTTCTAAAATGCAGAAAAAGGAGAGTGATGATAAAATGCAGCTGAAAAATCAATAAACATTTAAGTGGTGCTTCCTAGAGTTTGTACTTATTTTTTCACTGAAACAATTGTATACTCTCACACCTGAAAAATATCTCGTATCTTTAACAGCAACCATCAACTGATACCAGCATTTTATTGCTATTTTCATAAAACTAAAAAATTCCTAAACACTGTGCAGTGTCTGGTTGTTGTTGTTCAGTCACTGAATCATGTCCGACTCTTTATGACCCTATGGACTGCAGCACACCAGACTCCTCTGTCTGGCACTATCTCCAGGAGTTTGCTCAGATTCATACCCATTGAGTCAGTGATGCTATCTTACCACTCATTCTCTGCTGTCCTCTTCTCCTTTTGCCTTCACTCTTTCCCAGCATCAGGGTGTTTTTTAATGAGTTGGCCCTTTGCATCAGGTGACCAAAGTAGCAAAGCTTCAGCTTCAGGATCAATCCTTCCAATGAATATTCAGGGCTGATTTCCTTTAGGATTGATGGGTTTGATCTCCTTGCAGTCCAAGGGGACTCTCAAGAGTCTTCTTCAGCCCATAATTTGAAAGCATCAGTTCTTTGATGCTCTGCCTTCTTTATGGTCCAACTCTCACATCCATATATGACTGCTGGAAAAACCATAGTTTTGACTAGATGGACCCCTGTTGGCAAAGTAAATGTCTCCGCTTATTAATATGTTGTCTATGTTGTTCATAGCTTTTCTTCCAAGGAGCAAAGTGTCTTTAATTTTATGGCTGCAGGCACCATCTGCAGTGATTTTGAAGACCAAGAAAATAAAATCTGTCATTGCTTCCACTTTTTCTCCTTCTATATTCCATAAAGTGATGGGATCAGATGCCATGATCTTAGTGTTCTGATTGTTGAATTTTAAGCCAGCTTCTTTACTCTTTTCTTTCACCTTGATCTAGAGGCTCATCAGTTCCTCTTCACTTTCTGCCATTAGAGTGGTATCATCTGCATATCTGAGGTTGCTGCTATTTCTCCTGGCAGTCTTGATTCCAGCTTGTGATTCCAGTTTGTAATTCATACATTTCACATGATGTATTCTAAACATTTAAGTTAAATAAACAGGGTAACAATATACAGCCTTATTATACTCCTTTCCTAATTTTGAATCAATCAGTTGTTCCATGTAAGGTTCTAACTCTTGCTTTTTGACCTCCATACAGGTTTCTCAAGAGACAGGTAAGATGGTCTGGTATTCCCATCTCTTTAAGAATGTTCCACAGTTTATTGTGATCCACACAGTCACAAGCTTTCGAGCAGTCAATGAAGCAGAAGTAGATGTTTTTCTAGAATTCCCTTGCTTTCTCTATGATCCAACCATACCATTGTGTGGTAAATCATGACAAAAGAAATAAAATACCTATTGGTGGTGCAAATGGTTTGCACTTGACAGTTCTGATTTTTAAATTAATTTTAATATAATAGAAAATAGTCTATGACCAAAACCAGACAAGGAAGCCATGAGAAAAAAAAAAATTATAGGCAGAATCACTGATGAACATAGATGCAAAAATTCTCAATGAAATGTTAATGAGCTGAATTCAGTTAAAAAGGTCATACACCTTGATCAAGTGGAGTTTATTCCAGGGATACATTTTGTTGTATAAAGGTATGATAAGCCCTTGGGTGAATTTTTTAAATGTTTCATTTCTTAATTTAAATACATTTTTATTTTGAAAAAATTTTAAAATGCAGAAGAATATATAAATAATAAAGATCATCAGTCATCCCATCACACTGAGAAATTCCCAGGTAGCATCAGCATCCACCCTTCTCGGACCCAGAGGAGGAAGAAGGGTTTGATGTGTTCAGCTCTCAGGCTCCTCATGGCAGGCCAGACTGCAGTCCTCAAAGGGATGGCAGGAGGAGCACCTTGGGACATCAATCACAGCTTCAGTGGGGACTGTGTGTTTGAAAAAGAAAAGCCCTATCACCAGGAAATTCTGATAGTTCCCCTCCCAGGCCACCCATGTACCCTTTCTAGTGTCCTTGTATATGGAGAGAGGTTAATTCCTGTTGAGTTTTAAGCTACATCTGAATAAAAACAAAGTGTCAAAATCTTCTAAATCTGCTTCTCAATGAGCAGAAAAACACAGCAATGATCAATAGTGGAAGAGATACGTCTATAATCCTCCTCTTCCCTATTCAATGTATTGCACTGACATCCAAAACTGTAGCATTTTAAGAAAAAGTTGTTAAAATAGGAAGGAATATTTAAAGTGGGAGGTGTAATTAGTAAAAGACAGACAATTATGTGTTTGAAAGTAGAGTATTAATACATGGATGCTTCTCAAATGTTCTTCTCCAGAAGTCAAAGGAAAATGAATGGGTACCTGCTAAGCATTCTGGAGTAGACCAGAAACACGGGACAAGGCTTTGAAATCATGAGGTGTAATTTATGATTCAATGAAATGTTACAATCTGTGTCTTGAGGCAGATTCTTTGCCGTCTGAGCCACCAGGGAGCCCAAGAATACTGGACTGGGTAGCTCATCCCTTCTCCAGGGGATCTTCCCAACCCAGGAATTGATCCGGGGTCTCTTGCATTACAGGTAGATTCTTTACCATCTGAGCTACCAGGGAAGCCAAAATCTCAAGAAGAAGCACAAGTTAATAGAGGTTGACTTGTGACCTTGTAGATCTGTTGAGGGAATTATCTCTAAGGAATAAATTAATTTAGGAGGAAAAGAGCCTGTCGTTTTGAACAGCATTCAGTTAGTTACGAAGATATTTTCACCCTTCAAGCCTTGTGAAGTTAAAGTGATATTGGAGAATTCCTATTTAAACAATTTTTGAGTGGTAAGTGTTTTGCAATATATGTATATCATGTCAACTCTTTGTACACCTTAAACTTACACAATGTCATATGTCAACTATATCTCACTGTATCTGGGAAACAATCATGAACACAAGTATGAAGGCTGGAAAGCATAGACAGCAAGTAAGCAGTAGATGGGCATAGGGAGACACATGCTGGGGACATGAGTTATTAAAATCTTAGGGATGACCTTAATTTTTAAGACTAAACATTTGTATTTTATTTCATAAAGATTGGATATGTTTTTACTTTATGTACTTTCTCAGTTGCTCAGTCATGTCCAACTTTTTGTGGTCTGTGAACTGTAATTCTCCAGGCTCCTCTGTCCTTGGAATTCTCCAGGCAAGAATATTGGAATGGCTTGCCATTTCCTACTCCAGGGGATTTTCCCAACCCAGGGATTGAACCCTCATCTCCTGCATTGGTATGCAGAGGTAAGTGTGCAAAATCTAAAAATCAACAAATAAAAATAAATGTTCAAAAGGTAGCATAAACTGATGGATCTGCCTTTTTGAAAGAAGCATGCTTTACACTTTTTAAATATGCTTTAGATTTTTTAAGAGATTTTTTTAAGATACAAATTCTTATAGATGAAGTTTAAATATTGTAACCTTACCCATTCTTTTTTTTTAAAATAGAGTTGATTTATGATATTATATTAGTTTCAGGTGGTACAACATAGTGATTCAATGTCTTTATAGATTATACTCTATTTAAAGTTATAAAGTAATGGCCACATTTCCTTGTATAAATATGTCCTTATTGCTTAACTACTTTATATATAGTAGTTTGTTTATCTTAATCCTATACCCCTATGTTGCTGCCCCCCCAAATCCCAAATACACACACTGGTAACCACTAATTTGTTCTCTATATCTGTGAGTCTGTTTCCCTACCAATTCTATTAGCCAAATATATTACTGGGTTTGTATATAGTATCTGTTAAATGTTTTAAACATTTTAAACCTAGTTTTAGCTTTGAAGTAAGGTCCTTCTACTTATGTTTATTTATTAATAAATAAATCTTATTTATACTTAGCAAAAAGAAAGGGGGAGACAAATGTGTCAGGACCAGAGAAAAAGAGAGAAGGAAATACATAAATGACTTGAAAAAGCACAAGAATAAAATCTTAATGATGAAGCTCTGAGGCTCAGGGGAAACAAAATTGCTTAAGCTAAATGGCAGTACATGAATTAATAAACATCCAGTAACCACATCCCTTGAAAATTAACCCAAATACAGGAATGTTGTTCAGTTGTTTCTGACTATTTGCAACTCCATGGACTGTAGCACTCCAGGCTTCCCTGTCCTTTGCCATCTCCCGGAACTTGCTCAAACTCATGCCCATTGAGTTGGTGATGCCATCCAATCATCTCATCCTCTGTCATCCCCTTCTCCTCCTGCCTTCAATCTTTTCTAGCATCAGGGTGTTTTCCAATGAGTCAATTCTTCACATCAGGTAGCTAACGTATTGGAGTTTCAGCTTCAGCATCATTCCCTCCAATGCATAGTCAGGGTTGATTTCCTTTAGGATTGATAGGTTTGATCTCCTTGCAGTCCAAGGAACTCTCAAGTCTTCACCAATATCACAGTTCAAAAGCATCAATTATTCAGTGCTCAGCTTTCTTCTATAGAAAAAAAAGTTGGGCTCTAAGCCCGACTCTCACATCCATACATGACTACTGGAAAAACCATAGCTTTGACTATGCAAACTTTGTCAGCAAAGTAATGTCTCTGCTTTTAATATGCTGTCTACATAGCTTTTCTTCCAAGGAGTAAGTGTCTTTTAATTTCATGGCTGCAGTCACCATCTGCAGTGATTTTGGAGCCAAGAAAACAAAGTCTGTCACTGTTTCCATTGTTTCCCCTTCTATATGCTATGAAGTGATGGGACTCGATGCCATGATCTTCGTTTTTTGAATGTTGAGTTTGAAGCCAGCATTTTCACTCTTTTCTTTCACCTTCATCAAGAGGCTCTTTAGTTCCTCTTCGCCTCTGCCGTAATGGTGCTCTCATCTGCATATCTGAGGTTACTGATATTTCTCCCAGCAATCTTGATTCCAGCTGTGCTTCATCCAGTCTGGCATTTCGAATGATATACTCTAGATAAAAGTAAAATAAGCACGATGACAATATACAACTGTGATGTACTCCTTTCCAAATTTTGAACCAGTCCGTTATTCCATGTCTGGTTCTAACTGTTGCTTCTTGACCTTTGGTAAATCTATTAAACTGAAGTGAATACCCAAAAAGTTGGAAAATACAAACCCTGGCCATGGAGTTTGGTTGACCATCCTCCTCCTTCATAAGGAGTTTTGTATTATATTCCCTTGGGTAATACCTGGCTTGTAGAAGTGGTTGAGTCAAGTCTTGCTTAATTTTACATTCTGACTGAGGATTATTTTTTCTCTTATTAAAGAGAATTTCTTTATTGTGACTATAATTAAACTCAAGGAACCAGGGGACTTCCCTGGTGGTTCAGTGGTTAAGAATCTACCTTCTAAGTTAGGAGAGGCAGGTTCTATCTCTGGTCAGGAAACTAAAATCCCACATGCCATGGGCAGGACCGAAAAAAAAAAAAAAAAAATCAAGGATCCAATTGTTTTCTTGTATCCAGATTCCCTGGAACTGCACAGAATGGGCCAGTACTTGAACTTCCCTTTGTCCCAGAGGATGATGTTCAAAGTATGATCCTTATTAACTCTATTCTCCTTCCATTAGATCCTTCCTAAAAGACCATGGAATGTTCTGCCAGCACTTCCGAATTGCTAGTAATAACTGAGGGAGAGGAGAAAGGTTAAGAATGCTAGGATCAGGGGATTAATAAAAAATAGAAACTTGAAATAATGTTCTGCATCCGTTACCCCATATCCTTCTGGCTCTGACATACTCTCTTCAGTGTACAGGAAAAATAGGACCTTAACTCTTGATGGATAAGAATTCTCTGAACCTTCATGGTGCGCTTGAACTACAACCATCAATAGTGATATCACGGAAAAATGAGTAAGACATTCTTGCTCATTAGAGGTCTCCCAAATGATACATTCAAAATTTTAAGTCCCTTAAGTGATTGTAACTTTCCATTAGTAATGAAGAAAGTTTCCTTGTTTTAAAATTTCTAGGAAATGAGACCTTGAAATACATCCACCTTTAAAAGATCCATTCATTTTTTTTTATGAACTATCTATTTTTCCTTTCCTTTTCTTCTCTTTTTATTGTTACTGAGGTACAAAGAGTGGGAGCAGAATCCTGTCCTTTTTTTTGAGGCTGCTCCAGGAGGTTACATGTGGTTTGGTGAAGACTATGATAAGGATTCAATAAGTCTGAAGATGTGAAAAATATGAATATTATTATTATTGACATTTTTCTTATTACTTCTCTGCTAACTTCCATTTCATCTTTAACTTTCCAATGCAGTCAGTGGTTTTATTCTACAGAAAAGAAGCCTTAATCTTTATCAATGTTTTCTTTTTAAATTTCAGATAAATAACAAAGTTGCCCCTTAATTTTAGAAATAAAATAGTAAAATAAAAGTGGAGGGAGGTTGCTCCTTGAAGAGTTATCTAACACATATTTGGAATATCTGTATTGCAAGACAAGTTGATTACCTAAATCTTTCAAAACACAAAATTTTCTTTCTTTTTCTGTCTTGTGATGAGAGCTTTTAATATCTACTCTCTTCAGTTCAGTTCAGTTCAGTTGCTCAGTCGTGTCCGACTCTCTGCAATCCCATGTATCACAGCACGCCAGGCCTCCCTGTCCATCACCAACTCCCGGAGTTCACTCAAACTCATGTCCATTGAGTCAGTGATGCCATCCAGCCATCTCATCCTCTGTCGTCCCCTTCTCCTCCTGCCCCCAATCCCTCCCAGCACCAGAGTATTTTCCAGTGAGTCAACTCTTCGCATGAGGCCAAAGTACTGGAGTTTCAGCTTTAGCATCATTCCTTCCAAAGAACACCCAGGGCTGATCTCCTTTAGAATGGACTGGTTGGATCTCCTTTCAGTCCAAGGGACTCTCAAGAGTCTTCTCCAACACCACAGTTCAAAAGCATCAATTCTTCAGTGCTTAGCAGCTTTCAAATATACAGTACAGTCGCCATGATGTACATTGCATCCCCATAGCTTATTTATTTTGTAACTGAAGTTTGTACTTTTCGACCATCTTCACTCATTTCCCCAATCCCCCACAGCCTGCCTGAAGGTATAGTCTGTTCTTTGTACAGTTATCCCTCTGCATCTGTGGGAAATTGATTCTAGGATTCCCCCCAACAAATAGCAAACTCTGTGAATGCCCTAGTTCCTCATATAAAATGGTATAGTATTTACAGCTAAGCTTATGCACATGTGTGCATGCGTGCTAAGTCTCTTTTGTTGTGTCTGACTCTGCAATGCTATGGACTGTAGCCTGCCAAGCTCCTCTGTCCATCCTCCTATATATTTTAAATCATTTCTATCTGACTTATAATACCTAATGCAATGTAAATGCCATGCACATATTTGTAAATACAATGTAAATGCTGTGCAAGTAGTTGACAACCCAGCAAATTTAAGTTTTGCTTTTTGGCGCACTCTGGAAATTTTTTCTGAATATTTTCAAGCTGTAGTTAGTTGAATCCAAAGGTGAGGAACCCAAATATATAGAAGGCAGATGGCGTCTATGAGTTTGGGGTTTTTGTTTGGTTTGGGGATTTTTGTTTGTTTGTTTTTTTTCACCTATATACAGATTCCATATATAATTGAGATACATATTTGTCTTTCTTAGTCTGACTCATTTTACTTAGCATAATGCCCTCAAGGTCTATCCATGTTGTCACAAATTTTCTTAGTTTGAAAAGCAGTTGCAAATTTCTATTATTATTGTAAAAATTTATTAAATAGAAATCTCAGTTAAACAGTTGAGACACCAGAAGGGCAAACTCTCACGCCCTGAGCATTCAGCAGACCCCAACAGGAAGAGGAAGGACTCCTTTTCTTTCCTGGCAACAATTCAGCCAATGAACTCTTTATTTACTCTAGTCCTTCCAACTTCCTTTTCCTAGCTATAAAAGAGTTCTCCTTCCCTTGTCCATTGGGACTTGCACATGGCTTGCCAGGTTTGCATATCCTGAATTGCAAAACTCTGCACATCCAGAATAAGCTCCTCCCACCTTTTTTTTTTTTTTTTTTTGCTGGAGAAATAACTGGTAGTACATTTGTTTCATGTCAACATTCAATCTGAAAATTTGCAAGAATTTTCTCAAAAGGGTTAAAGTGTGTGTGTGTTGTTTTTTTTTTTTTAAAGACAATGAAAATCCACACCTTAAAAAATTTCTCATCTGCTCAGGTCTTAAAAGAGTCCCAGTTCAATTGCCTTTTTCCCAAGAAGTTGAGGTGCTTCAGAGTTGGAATGGGAATAAGATTGAAATGAACTGAGAATGTTGATGGTAAAGGAGAACATGCCAGTTTTACTTTTCTTCAAATTCCTGATGGATGAGGCCGCAGCACAGATGACTGAAAGACGAAGGGGGTGAGGTTGGCCACTGTATAGACTGGAAGACTTCTGCAGGGGAGCAGAGGGAAAAAATCAGAAACCCAGCCAAACTATGTTTTCTATACACTATTCCCCAGAAGGCTTACAAATATAAAACACGTGAAGAAAGTAATTAAGTAGCTATAAATTCCATCATAAAATTTTCCCAGTGGGACTAGGCAATAAGCCCATTAAAAATAAACCACAACAGGCATTCTCAATGATGGAAAACATTACAAATAACTCACAGGCTGGCAAGAAATTACAGCCAATAAGTGTGTTCTAAGAATAGAACTCTGGAGAAGGGAAACTACCTACAATAAATGATTTCCAAAGGAAATTCCAATTATTAGAAAAAGGCCAACAAAAGAGGCAGAGATAGCCTGAGTTCTAGCATGCAGACCTCTATCTCTCTCCATTGGCTTTAGTTAAAAGGAAGATTTAAAGAATTTTTTTTCATTATATGTAGTGCCTATGCTTTAATATAGTCAGAAGTTTTATGTGTTTTCCTCACAGTGTAAATAGATACCTCACTCTTTAAAGAAATAATGAGAATTGCAAGCAATTCTCACTATGATTCTGTCTATGGAGATTTGTATTTCTATGTCTTGAAGAACCATCTACAGAGTTCACAAATGAAGCTAGATGGTGGCCAAAAATTCTACTACTTTAAGAGTCAAACATGTTGATTTGTAGCCAAACAAGACCTTGGCCTTCCCATCAATGATTATCCTTGACACAGAGCCTGACATTAGCAAAGATAACATAAACTCCTAATCTAATATTCAGTTCATCATGTTAGTTGCTCAGCATCTCTGACTCTTTGCAACACTATGGACTGTAGCCTGCCAAGCTCCTCTGTCCATGGGTTTCTCCAGACAAGATTTCTGGATTGGGTAGCCATTCTCTTCTCAAGGGAATCTTCCCAACCCAGGGATCAAACTCAAGTCTCCGGCAATGGAAGCAGATTCTTTGCCATCTGAACCACAGGGAAGCCCCTAACATAATAATTAAGTGACATCAACAACAAATTGGTTAATGATGTTGGCAATTTAATGAGCATTTAAAATAAGTCACTAGATAGTTCAGTCAGTTCAATTCAGTAGTATCCCACTGTTTGTGACCCCATGGACTGAAGCACACTGGGCTTCCCCTCAGATCAGTTGCTCAGTCGTGACCGACTCTTTGCGACCCCATGAACCGCAGCACGCCAGGCCTCCCTGTCCATCACAAGCTCCCAGAGGTCACTCAGACTCGCATCCATCGAGTCAGTGATGCCATCCAGCCATCTCATCCTCTGTCGTCCCCTTCTCCTCCTGCCCTCAATCCCTCCCAGCATCAGAGTCTTCTCCAATGAGTCAACTCTTCGCATGAGGTGGCCAAAATACTGGAGTTTCAGCTTTAGCATCATTCCTTCTAAAGAAATTCCAGGATTGATCTCCTTCAGAATGGACTGGTTGGATCTTCTTGCAGTCCAAGGGACTCTCAAGAGTCTTCTCCAACACCACAGTTCAAAAGCATCAATTCTTCGGCGCTCAGCCTTCTTCACAGTCCAGCTCTCACATCCATACATGACCACAGGAAAGACCATAGCCTTGACTAGGCGAACCTTTGTTGGCAAAGTAATGTCTCTGCTTTTGAATATGTTATCTAGGTTGGTCATAACTTTCCTTCCAAGGAGCAAGCGTCTTTTAATTTCATGGCTGCAGTCACCATCTGCACTGATTTTGGAGCCCAGAAAAACAAAGTCTGACACTGTTTCCACTGTTTCCCCATCTATTTCCCATGTAGTGATGGGACCAGATGCCATGATCTTCGTTTTCTGAATGTTGAGCTTTAAGCCAACCTTTTCACTCTCCACTTTCACTTTCATCAAGAGGCTTTTTAGCCCCTCTTCACTTTCTGCCATAAGAGTCGTGTCATCTGCATATCTGAGGTTATTGATATTTCTCCCGGCAATCTTGATTCCAACTTGTGTTTCTTCCAGTCCAGCATTTCTCATGATGTACTCTGCATATAAGTTAAATAAACATGGTGACAATATGCAGCCTTGATGTACTCCTTTTCCTATTTGGAACCAGTCTGTTGTTCCATGACCAGTTCTAACTGTTGCTTCCTGACCTGCATACAGATTTCTTAAGAGGCAGATCAGGTGGTCTGGTATTCCCATCTCTTTCAGAATTTTCCATAGTTTATTGTGATCCACACAGTCAAAGGCTTTGGCATAGTCAATAAAGCAGAAATAGATGTTTTTCTGGAACTCTCTTGCTTTTTCCATGATCCAGCGGATGTTGGCAATTTGATCTCTGATTCCTCTGCCTTTTCTAAAACCAGCTTGAACATCAGGAAGTTCACGGTTCACATATTGCTGAAGCCTGGCTTGGAGAATTTTGAGCATTACTTTACTAGCGTGTGAGATGAGTGCAATTGTCCATCACCAATTCCTAGAGCTTGCTCAAACTCAATCCATCAAGTTAGTGATGCCATCCAACCATCTCATTCTCTGTTGAACACTTTAAAGATCAGTTATCCCACAGCTTGTATATAAAAAAGGAAACTTGATAAAGTTTCCCAGACTTGATAAGAACCCTAAAAATGTACATGATATTATCATTTCAGTTTTGAAGCTGAAAGTTTTCTAAAATATCAACAACTATAATTATTGTCAATTTTACTCTCTCATAATCATGGAAGCTATGAATTTCTTATCATTCTCACTAAAAGAATAATATTATAATGATTGTTACATATACCAAAAAATAGACAGTAAAAAAGCACTGGAGTCAAGCAAGACCTTGGCCTTCCCATCAATGATTATCCTTGACACAGAGCCTGACATTAGCAAAGATAACATAAACTCCTAATAAAACTTTCAGTCCATTTACTTAGCATAATGCCCTCAAAATCTTTCCATATTGTCAAGAGTTAATTAACCGTGTATCAGTAGTTAATTAGTAAAATAATTTTCTCTATTTTCTGGTTTGTGCTGCCAGGTTTTAGAAACTGTTGTTATGATTTTTTAATAATAATAATTTAAAAACTAATATATACTAATTAATATTTGTTTTAACAGCTAATGCATTCTTCTCACTAAAGAGCATTCCATGAATTGTATAACATTAGGGACCCATGAAACTTGGATTTGTTCCCATTTCCAGCCCATTGTTTTCAAAGCCATTCACCTTTGGATGAAAGCATTGCCTTTGTTATATGGATTTCAAGTTGTTTGATGTTGCTTTTTATGAATGTTTATTTGAAGAAACGGCAGCATATACCGGACAGAGCTCTAACTGGGAGAGCTGTGTGCCCACTTGGTCCTGCCTCTAGACAGGAGTGTCCAAACCCTCCTCCTCTCAATGCCTTTTTTTTTTTTTTTAAGTTTTCTTTTTTAGTTGTGTTGGGTCTTCGATGCTGCACACAGGCTTTCTCTAGTTGTGATGAATGAAGGCTACTCTCTTGTTGCTGTGCATGGGCTGCTCATTGCAGTGGCTTCTCTTCTTGAGGAGCTCATGAACTTCAGTTGCTGCAGATCCCACTCTCTAGAGCACAGTGCTCAGGCTTTGTTGCTCCATTGAATGTGGGATCTTCCTGGACCAAAAATCGAACCAGTGTTGCCTGCATTGCAAGTTGGACTACCGGGGAAGCCCTCAAGTACTTCTTTATGTTAGTGATGGTGGTGGTTTAGTTACTATGTCTGACTCTTGTGACCCCATGAGCTGTAGCCAGCCAGGATCTTCTATCCATGGGATTCTTCCAGCAAAAATACTAGAGCAGGTTGCATGCCCTCCTCCAGGGAATCTTCCCAACCCAGGGACCGAACCCATATCTCTTGCATTGGCAGGAAGGTTCTTTACCACCTGAGAAGCCCTTATGCGAGTGGTACCTTCCACTAAGTGTCCACAATGATCTTTCTGTGGTTCTGAGATTCTCTGACAAGTGAATGAAAAATATTCTATCTCTCCACTTTATTCTTTTTTTTTTTCTCCTTCTTTGGCCATAACACATGGGTTGTGGGATTTTAGTTACCTGACTCGGTATTGAATCTGAAACCTTGGCATTGAAAGCAGAGTTCTAACCACTGGAGGGCCACGGATTTCTCTCCACTCTATTCTTTAGTTTAGCTAGTAGAAAAGGAATGGTTTATAAACAGTGGAAACCAAATACTATAATCAGTGACTGCTTAGATAGATAAATAGATACATATATACGTAGATACATTCTTGTTGTCTATTTTATTGCATCCTGATCTTTGCTTTTGCCTCAGCAATCTGCTTTTTTTTTCTTTACCTTACATAACTAATTGCTTAATTGATATACGTTGATACAGATATGTATATAAAGCATTCATATAAAAGCTGAAATGAGATGGAAAATCTAGAAAAGTCAGGTGAGACACTGGTAAAGAATCCACCTGACAATGCAGGAGACAAGGAGATGCAGGTTCGATCCCTGGGTCTGGAAGCTCACCTGGAGTAGGAAATGGCAACTCACTCCAGTATGCTTGCCTGGAAAATTCCATGAACAGAGGAACCTGGGGTGCTACACTCCATAGGATCGCAAAGAGTTGAACCTGACTGAGTGACTGCCAGGCTGATGCGCAGTTTTAAATCCTAAGGCCAGAAGATTAAATCCTCCAGACCTGAGACTGGAGGCCTGGCAGGTGGCCACAGCAATGAGGGACAGTGAAGCGGGCAGCTGCAAGACCAGCAAGATCGCACATCAGGTGATGTCAAGCAACCACCTAGGTCTGCGCTTCTCAACACCAGCTGATATGAGAATCACATGGAAAGCTTTGAAACCGATAGAGTCACCCCCTCCCCATATCATCATTTAAGTTTACCAGGTGAGAACCACTGGCCCATATTGTGCTTTCTGAGGCAGCCCTGAAGTTGAATGCTTATAAGCCCCCTTTTAAACAAAGACTAGCATCAGAACTGGATTCATTCAGTAAAAGAATCCAGTTAAATATAGACCTCCCCAAAGGAAAACTATTTTAAGCTGTCATTAGTCACCTACACGTTAGTGCAATCCTGTCCAATAAATGGAAATTTCTGTGATGACAGAAATGTTCTATATATAGTGTGCTGTTCTGCTGTGGACCAGTAGCTACATGTGGCTGTTGAGCCCTTGAAATGGGGCTAGAAAAGCTGAGCAACTGAATTTTTAATATTATTTTAATTAATTTAAATAGCAACATGTGATCAATGGCTCCTCTATTGACAGGTCAGTACAGTACTAGTATGCATGACTGATGAATTAAAGGTTAGATAATAAAAGTAAGGAGTACCTGGGGAAAGGAGGAGAGACAGCCCTGGAGATGTAAAGACAGGACAAAATGTAGTTAGGAATCACCATGAAATCTCATTTCTCCGGAGAATGGGAGGAGAGGTAGGAGTGAAGTATTAACTGCTTAATTGAGTCCAGCTCTTTGAGACCCCATGGACCGTAGCATGCCAGGCTCCTCTGTAGAAGAGAGGTCAGGCCAAAATGCAACTTTGGAATGCCTGCCGTTCTTTGTGTCACTGTCAGATAATGTTGAAGAGGAATTTCTCGGGAGGGGACTCTGGATATCATCTGTCCTGCTTCTCATCTACAGCCTGATGTCCATACAATTAGATAAAGTTCATAGAAGTTCTTGTATCTCTTATTAGTAAGGCAGCAAAGAGCAGTGGAAAGAGTCCAATAGCTGGAGTCAGGAGACCTGGCTTTGCATCTTGGCTCTGTATCTAAAGCTAAAAAAATGTCATCTCCTATCTCTGAGTCACTGGTTTTTGTTTGTGTGAATGTGTGCTTGTTTTTTGTTCATTCATAAAGCGCAAGTGGTAATTTACAAGGAAATACAATCTAGTTGGCATCATTTGATATATATGATAGAGTAAGATCAAGTAAACCACAATAAATACAAGCCTCCTAGACCTTAAATCAGCCATTAAAATGTGAATTATTCCTGTGGACGTACAGGGATTTGTGGAGGACTTGAGGAATCCCACACCACCCTCCAAGCTGCAGAAAGAAGTACAAGAAGGCCATCTCTCCCCTTGGGTAACCCTGTGGGGATTGATGGAGGACTGCCCTTGGAGGAGTGTTGAAGGGAGGCACCTTCCCTTCTGTTTATCTTGAGAATTATTCTTTGCCCCCAGTTGTTAACTTATTCCAGAATGGGGGTGGCAGGAGCAGTGACCACATCAGTCTCTGAACAGTAATATTTTTTAAGTTAACAATATGCATTGAAAATGAGTTCATCTAGTTAAATATTCCTTAAATAACTAGTTAGCCATATTTAGGTCTTATATCAATCCTCAAATCAGTCTTATATTTTTAATGATACATACTGTGGGTCAAATGTTTCCAAAACAGACAAATAACTATCTTTCTGTTTTGTTCTGATAATGGTCCCGAGAGTCTTGGCATACATTTTGACAGGAGAGTGAAAGAGTTTAAGAAAAAACAAAATGATAGAAAACAGAGGGAAAGGTGAAAGTAACAACAAGATGAATAGAAGTGACAATGTGACCATTTGCAACAAAGAACGCATCTGGCTACCCTTCACAACACACAGTAAAGCTGGTGACAAAACTTCTTGCACTGTGGCTTGACCTCTGGATGTTGCTGTTTTAGTGGCTACTGCTGCTGCTAAGTCACTTCAGTCGTGTCCGACTCTGTATAACCCCATAGATGGCCTCCTACCAGGCTCCTCTGTCTCTGGGATTCTCCAGGCAAGAACACTGGAGTGGGTTGCCATTTCCTTCTCCAATGCATGAAAGTGAAAAGTGAAAGTGAAGTTGCTTAGTCGTGTCTGACTTAGCGACCCCATGGACTGCCGCCTACCAGGCTCCTCGGTCCGTGGGATTTTCCAGGCAAGAGTACTGGAGTGGGGTGCCATTGCCTTCTCCGTTTTAGTGGCTAAGGCTTTTCCAGCTCTTTCGCAACCCCATGGACTATAGCCCACAAGTGACCTCTGCTAGTATACTTCAGATATTGACAAATAAATTTAATATAACTGAAAACAAAATATTTAGTATCAAGAAAACCAAAAATTCTCTACTAAAAATTAATGAACCTCTGATAACAGTGATCAATGTGAAAGACTGGGGGACTAAATGTAATAGAGACTTTTTAAAATAGTTTTTTTTTAATTAAAGAAATTACATGAATAATTTTATGTTTGGTAAATTTGAACATAGATGAAATGAACAATTTCTTGAAAAAATGCAACATTACTATTGAGAAGTTTAAATTTAAAGGTTAAAAAAAAAAAAAGAGCTCCTAAAAAACACCAGGCCACGGTATTTTACTTGGCAAATTATGTGTAATCTTCTAGCAACATACTATATCTATCTGAAAAATATTGTTTCAGAGGATAAAAGTACAGCAAAATTCCCCAAGGAATTAAGAGTGGAATGGGAAATGGGTGGGAGAAGTGAAACATTCCAGAGTTCTCAGGGGGGTAGAATGTAGAGTTAAAGGAAAGGGATAATGAAAGTTTTCTAATATTCTTCTGATATTAGGATGGCAAAGAAACAGGGGGAAAACCAAGCATTGTGAAGGGTATACTGAAATTCACTGGGCACATGTTTATGCTGTTCGTGACATCATATGGACAAAGGAAAGCTGACCATTGATAAAATGTAAAAACAGAAGAAATTCCACAACAAGATAGTGAACAATGGAATGAATAAAAATTTGATCAAACTGTAAAAATAAGCAAGAATGACATTAAGATTCTAAAGTAGGTAATACATTTAGAGTATGATGGAAGGAATAAATAGAAGTAAATGGAGTTGGAATGTCAGGTCATATTCTACAAGGTTTCCAAAAAGCTGGGAAACATAGGATAAACTTCTTGTTAAGCAGATTCTAATTTGAAAGTTACCTTCAATATTCTTTAAAAAAAAATCCTTCACACATGTTTTCAAGTGAGGTACCTCTAGATTTTAAACATTAAGTTCAATATTGAATACTGCATAGACTGTCCAAAAAGTGTGGAAACACAAGAAAAACTGTGTGCTTATTTTACTTTTCCCAGATTAACAGTTGAGACTCAGACTTCCCTGACAGTACAGTGAGTGGCTACGACTCCATGCTCGCAATCCAGGGGGCCTGAGTTTGATCTCTGGTCAGGAAACTAGATCCCACATGCCTCTACTGAGAGTTTGCATGCTGCAACTGAAGATTCTGCCTGCTGCAACCAAGACCTGGTGCAGCTAAATAAATAAATATTTTTAAAAATTGAGATGTAGAGGTGAAATATAAACAGAATAGATTTGTAGAAAAATCCAGAAGAGTCCATATACAACATAAGGGTAGAGAAAATCTTAATCAATATTGAAAATTCCAAATTGTGTAACAATTTCAAAACTAAAAGTTTTTAGATGGCAAAAATGTTACAAATAAAGCCAGGAGTAACAACAATAATGTGAAAATATTTGTAATATAGATGCCATCTACCTCGACGCCCACTAACCCAGTGAAATATAAATACAAACATGTAGGGACATATATATGAAACTCTTTGTTGCAACCATGTTTCAGTGGCAAAAAAAAAAAAAAAAAAAGGCAAAATGTTAACACCCACTAATAGGGAAGTAGATGAAGAAATTATAGAACTCTTTTTCAGTGTTTATGAACACTTGCTCTTATTCATGAATCCTTGTTCATAAAATATTATTCAATCATTAAAAATTATTGCAGTATTAATGTACTTAGAGATACACCCATAAGTAATGTGAATTACAAAAAATAAGATACATAAATATATTTACTGTGATATCATTTTTGTGAAATAATGATTTTTAAAAATCCTTCTACCTGTGTTATATTATGTACATAAATGAAAGAAAGTTCAGTTTCTCACCTTCTAGTCTTTCTCACTCCTCCTTCTAGTCCTAGATTCTAGTATAAATGGGAACTTGATGAATTATAGATCAGAAGGCCATTACAGTAGGCATTACAGATAAGTACAGAAACAAGGAACATTTAATAAATGAGTCTGGGACAATTCATTATGGAAGAAAAAGATACAATTAGATCTGTAGTACACATTAATTATTAATAGAAACTCTGGAAATTTTTGAGGGAAAAATCTTTGAGTGAACATAGGAAAATTGTTACGATATTGGGGAAAGATTTCTTTAAAGAAAACAACAAAATAGCACAATCCATAAAGGAAAAATATTAATAAAAATGGCTATTTTTAATCTAACACTTCTATACATCAAGAGATAATTAAGAGTGGAGAAAAGCAGGCCACAAACTGGGAGGAGATACTTGAAATTTTATATATCCATCAAATATAAGAAAATAATTAAATATTAATACAAAAAGACAACCAAAAAACATGTAAAAGATTTTCATTACCAAAGGCAATGCTGCTCTTCTAGTGTCTCTAAAAATAAAACACCAAATTTCATTAGATATACACAAAAGTTCATTTTCCATTCATATAATTGTCCAAAGGAAGTATTTCTGGTTAACGGCCAGCTTTCTTCCACGTGGTCCTCAGGGACTCAGACTCCTTCCATCTTGAGTGCTTTCCATTTCCTAGGGCTTCCTAGGTCTCTGCAAACAGAAGAGAAAAAAGAGTAGAAGAGTCACACTCACTTCTTTTTATGTATTTGTGGCTGTGCAGGACCTTCGTTGGAGTGCGTGGGCTTCTCATTGTGGTGGCGGCTCTCATTGCGAAGCACAGGCTCCAGTTGTACAGGCTCCAGTAGTTGCCGCACGTGGGCTCAGTAGTTACAGCTCCCGGGCTTAGTTGCTTTGAGACATGTGGGATCTTCCTGAACCAAGGATCAAATCCATGTCTCCTGCATTGGCACATGGATTCATGTCCACTATACCACCAGGGAATTCCAGCACACTCACTTCTTATCCACTTCGATCCAGGTATAGCGCATCACTTCTGCTTCTGTTCCACTGGTAAGAGCAAGTCATCTGATCTAATCAAGATGCCAGGGGTACCTGGAAATATCATTTCTGGTTGATACCATCTATGGGCAACAGATCCACATAATCGTAGAGGAGCATGAATCTTTGGCAGTGCTTTTTGCCACAGGTTATGACTGACTAGTGACAGAAGAAAATGGAAAGGACTAGAAGCAGAAGAAAGAAGCTTATTAACCTTAGCATTCGTTAAGAAATTATCAAATAAACAGCAATGAGACACATTGACTTTTACACTAAATTTTTTTTTTTTTTTTTTTAATAAAAAGATCTGAGAATATAAAGTTACCAAGGTTGTGGAGAACCATTTTTAAACCCCGTGGTTGACAGCTTAAACTTAGAGAACCACTTTGGAAAGTAATTTAACTATCAAGCAAAAATGAAGATTGCATTTCCTATGTCACAGTAATTGATCTAAATGACTTACATTTGCAAAAGAGGAAGTTAGAAGATATTTATTTGAAGTACAGTTTATAATGTCTAAAATGTGGGAAAACTTGGTAGGAAAATGACTATATAGAAATTGTGTTTTCTTCATTCAATATACTTTTTTGCTGCATAAAATTAAATAAATGTCTATGTGGATCAACATGGACAAACAAATATAAAGTTGAGAAACAGATCAAATTGCAAAACAGTATGTTTGGCATGTCAACATTTAGCCAGCATTTTAAAATATAAATAACAATAGTACATACTGCTTGTGGAGACATACAAATGCATGCCAGGTATAAAAACATGATTAGACATAAAACTCCCAAGTTTAAGACGGTGGTTACTCCAGGCAAGTGGGAAAATTACTGGGGGTGAGGAAAACTTTAGTTTACAAATCTGAAACAAGTATCAGATCAGATCAGTCGCTCAGTCGTGTCCGACTCTTTGCGACCCCATGAACCGCAGCACGCCAGGCCACCCTGTCCATCACCAACTCCCGGAGGTCACTCGGACTCACATCCATCAAGTCAGTGATGCCATCCAGCCATCTCATCCTCTGTCGTCCCCTTCTCCTCTTGCCCTCAATCCCTCCCAGCATCAGTCTTCTCCAATGAGTCAACTCTTCGCATGAGGTGGCCAAAGTACTGGAGTTTCAGCCTCAGCATCATTCCCTCCAATGAACACCCAGAGCTGATCTCCTTCAGAATGGACTGGTTGGATCCCCTTGCAGTCCAAGGGACTCTCAAGAGTCTTCTCCAACACCACAGTTCAAAAGCATCAATTCTTCGGCGCTCAGCCTTCTTCACAGTCCAACTCTCACATCCATACATGACCACAGGAAAGACCATAACCTTGACTAGATGAACCTTTGTTGGCAAAGTAATGTCTCTGCTTTTGAATATGCTATCTAGGTTGGTCATAACTTTCCTTCGAAGGAGTAAGCGTCTTTTAATTTCATGGCTACAGTCACCATCTGTAGTGATTTTTGAGCCCAGAAAAATAAAGTCTGACACTGTTTCCACTGTTTCCCCATCTATTTCCCATGAAGTGATGGGACCGGATGCCATGGTCTTCGTTTTCTGAATATTGAGCTTTAAGCCAACTTTTTCACTCTCCACTTTCACTTTCATCAAGAGGCTTTTGAGTTCCTCTTCACTTTCTGCCATAAGGGTGGTGTCATCTGCATATCTGAGGTTACAATATATTAATGTTTACTGCCAGTATTGGGTACATGTATATTATATTATTTTCTGTGCTTTTCAGCTTTTTTCAAACTGAAATTAAAAATTTTTCAAAATGGAAAATGTACTTTTTGTTAATGAAATAAATTTTTGTCATCAGTCTTGGGGACAGAATTTTGGAAAAAGTTGGTAGGCAAAATTCTTGCTGCCCAAAATTAGATTACAAAGTATGAGACATCTTTAGACACTTTTACAGGTAATTGAAGAAAGTCAACATTATTTTCTAAAGGGAAGTACTCCGTATTCATTATTTTAATATATAATACTCTGCTACTCTATATGTGTGTGTGTGTGTGTTCAGTTGTGTCCAACTCTTTGCAACCCCTTGGACTGTAGCCCACCAGGTCCTCCTGTCCATGGAATTTCCCAGGCAAGAATATTGGAGTGGGTTGCCATTTCTTACTCCAGGAGATCTTCCTGACCCAGGGATTGAACCTGAGTTCATTGTGTCTCTTGCATTGGCAGGTGAAATCCCATACTTAAAGGTTTATGTTCAATAATCTCTGATTATTGCCACAGAAAATATTAAGGACAAAAATTTGTTCTTTAAAGTACAGGACCATGAGTAAAAATAAATGAAATAACTATTACCATGTATTAGCAAGATATCTATACTTACATTTTAATCTCTATAATTTTGGCAAAAATATGAGGTAGAAGTTTTTATTCTTACAACTAAATATTTACAAAGCTAACTGAAGGATTCAAGCAACAACTAATAGGTGGTGAAACTTTCCTTGAAATTCAGGTTTATCTTGTTTCTATTCTTACTAATAAACACTAAGTTACATACTCTTAGTTTCCTTATTCCTAATGTAGAAGAGGATTAAATGAGAAAATCATTGAAAAGACACATGACAGAATTTGATCAGTAAAATATGAACGAGCAGTCAGAAAATTGTCTTGAAAAAGTTGAAAATATCAATGTAGGTGTGACCTAATGCCAGAAATTGTCACAGTCAAAGAAAGACCACCTTCAGGAATTCCCCGGTAGTCCAGTGGTTAGGACTTGGCACAAGTCCCATAGCACAGTTAAAAATTTTAAAACAAAACAACAACAAAAAACCTCTTTCAGAGCCTGGCTAAATAGTAATGTGGTAGACTTTGCAAAATTACAAATTTAAATATTTCTTTATTACAAGACTTCTTGGAGACTTTATCTGTTTAATTATTTTTCAAGAGAGGAATTTGCTGTTCTTGACTGTGTGATCCTCCATTTTATTCAGTCTCCATTTTACTCTAACTCAATAAATGCTTCCAGTAACACACACTGAGGGCTGCAGTCCCTGAAACCTACATCTCTCAATGTCCTATCTTGTCTTTCATCCAGGACACATTTGTTTATTGGATTCCTGCTCTGGACCTTGTACTGTGGTGGAGGCTAGGGACCTCATGAAGTTCAAAGGCTAGGTGGAAAAGTAAACACTCAACAAATTGTAATAGTCTAATAAATAGACTCAATTTGAGGTTTACTCTGGGTTAGAAAGATACTGTAAGAGAAGAAAAGCAAGCTTTTGCATTAGTAGTGCAGTGGAGAATAAAAATGCCAGATACTCAGAAAAGTAAAATTTAGGACTCTCCCACATCACAGTGAGAAGTAGCCAGTTTATCTTTAGTATCCACAAGGACATGGAAAGCCCCGGAAGAAGGAGCATTGATTTCTTTCATTTTTGGCAATATATTAAAAAGATCTGGCTTATGAAAAGAAAAATGAAAGTGTTAGTCCCTCAGTCATGTCCAACTCTTTGTGACCCCATGAACTGTAGCCTGCCAGACTCCTCTGGCATGGGATTCTCCAGGCAAGAATACTGGAATGGGTAGCCAGGCCCTTCTCCAGGGGATCTTCCTGACCCAGAGAAGCAGAGGGTGAAGGAAGCAGGACTGGGGAGGAGGTCTCAGACTATAGCACAATTCTGAGATTTCAGCCAGGCCAATGGAGAGTCCTTGAGACAAAGTTATTCATTCCAGGACACTGAAGTCAAGTAGGAATGGCTGGCTCTCCTCCCAGTGTTGTGTTCAGCCATTGGCCAGGAGGAGGAAGGGTGGACTTAAGAGAAACAACAGATATATACAGTAAGAGATCAGCAGTTGCAGCTGTCTCTGCAGAGCATCTGAGTGGTGTTCTGTGGGTTTTTAAATTTTATTTTTAATTGGAGAATAATGGCTTTACAGTGTTGTGTTGATTTCTGCCATACATCAACATGAATCAGCCATAGATATACACAGAGTGGTGTGTTTGAAATGCAGTACTTGAATGCAATCTCAAAAACGATAGAATGATCTCTGTTCGTTTCCAAGGCAAACCATTCAATGTCACAGTAATCCAAGTCTATGCCCCAACCAGTAACGCCGAAGAAGCTGAAGTTGAACAGTTCTATGAAGACCTACAAGACCTTCTAGAACTAACACCCAAAAAAGATGTCCTTTTCATTATAGGGGACTGGAATGCAAAAGTAGGAAGTCAAGAAACACCAGGAGGAACAGGCAAATTTGGCCTTGGAATACGGAATCAAGCAGGGCAAAGACTAATAGAGTTTTGCCAAGAAAATGCACTGGTCATAGCAAATACCCTCTTCCAACAACACAAGAGAAGACTCTATACATGGACATCACCAGATGGTCAACACTGAAATCAGATCGATTATATTCTTTGCAGCCAAAGATGGAGAAGCTCTATGCAATCAGCAAAAACAAGACCAGGAGCTGACTGTGGCTCGGACCATCAACTCCTTATTGCCAAATTCAGACTGAAATTGAAGAAGGTAGAGAAAACTACTAGACCATTCAGGTATGACCTAAATCAAATCCCTTATGATTATACAGTGGAAGTGAGAAATAGATTTAAGGGCCTAGATCTGATAGATAGAGTGCCTGATGAACTATGGAATGAGGTTCGTGACATTGTACAGGAGACAGGGATCAAGACCATCCCCATGGAAAAGAAATGCAAAAA
This sequence comes from Tragelaphus eurycerus, assembly GCA_935064755.1. Lineage (NCBI taxonomy): Eukaryota > Metazoa > Chordata > Mammalia > Artiodactyla > Bovidae > Tragelaphus > Tragelaphus eurycerus. The sequence goes on from CAKXYN010000039.1 coordinate 1,146,432, forward strand.
AGCAAAATGGCTGTCTGGGGAGGCCTTACAAATAGCTGTGAAAAGAAGAGAAGCGAAAAGCAAAGGAGAAAAGGAAAGATATAAACATCTAAATGCAGAGTTCCAAAGAATAGCAAGAAGAGATAAGAAAGCCTTCTTCAGTGATCAATGCAAAGAAATAGAGGAAAACAACAGAATGGGAAAGACTAGGGATCTCTTCAAGAAAATCAGAGATACCAAAGGAACATTTCATGCAAAGATGGGCACAATAAAGGACAGAGATGGTGTGGACCTAACAGAAGCAGAAGATATTAAGAAGAGGTGGCAAGAATACACAGAAGAACTGTACAAAAAAGAGCTTCAAGACCCAGATAATCATGATGATGTGATCACTGACCTAGAGCCAGACATCTTGGAATATGAAGTCAAATGGGCCTTAGAAAGCATCACTACGAACAAAGCTAGTGGAGGTGATGGAATTCCAGTGGAGCTATTCCAAGTCCTGAATGATGATGCTGTGAAAGTGCTACACTCAATATGCCAGCAAATTTGGAAAACTCAGCAGTGGCCACAAGATTGGAAAAGGTCAGTTTTCATCCCAATCCCAAAGAAAGGCAATGCCAAGGAGTGCTCAAACTACCGCACAATTGCACTCATCTCACACGCTAGTAAAGTAATGCTCAAAATTCTCCAAGCCAGGCTTCAGCAATATGTGAACCGTGAACTTCCTGATGTTCAAGCTGGTTTTAGAAAAGGCAGAGGAACCAGAGATCAAATTGCCAACATCCGCTGGATCATGGAAAAAGCAAGAGAGTTCCAGAAAAACATCTATTTCTGCTTTATTGACTATGCCAAAGCCTTTGACTGTGTGGATCACAATAAACTATGGAAAATTCTGAAAGAGATGGGAATACCAGACCACCTGATCTGCCTCTTAAGAAATCTGTATGCAGGTCAGGAAGCAACAGTTAGAACTGGTCATGGAACAACAGACTGGTTCCAAATAGGAAAAGGAGTACGTCAAGGCTGCATATTGTCACCATGTTTATTTAACTTATATGCAGAGTACATCATGAGAAATGCTGGACTGGAAGAAACACAAGTTGGAATCAAGATTGCCGGGAGAAATATCAATAACCTCAGATATGCAGATGACACGACTCTTATGGCAGAAAGTGAAGAGGGGCTAAAAAGCCTCTTGATGAAAGTGAAAGTGGAGAGTTTAAAGGTTGGCTTAAAGCTCAACATTCAGAAAACGAAGATCATGGCATCTGGTCCCATCACTGCATGGGAAATAGATGGGGAAACAGTGGAAACAGTGTCAGACTTTGTTTTTCTGGGCTCCAAAATCAGTGCAGATGGTGACTGCAGCCATGAAATTAAAAGACGCTTGCTCCTTGGAAGGAAAGTTATGACCAACCTAGATAGCATATTCAAAAGCAGAGACATTACTTTGCCAACAAAGGTTCGCCTAGTCAAGGCTATGGTCTTTCCTGTGGTCATGTATGGATGTGAGAGCTGGACTGTGAAGAAGGCTGAGCGCCGAAGAATTGATGCTTTTGAACTGTGGTGTTGGAGAAGACTCTTGAGAGTCCCTTGGACTGCAAGAAGATCCAACCAGTCCATTCTGAAGGAGATCAATCCTGGAATTTCTTTGGAAGGAATGATGCTAAAGGTGAAACTCCAGTATTTTGGCCACCTCATGCGAAGAGTTGACTCATTGGAGAAGACTCTGATGCTGGGAGGGATTGAGGGCAGGAGGAGAAGGGGACGACAGAGGATGAGATGGCTGGATGGCATCACTGACTTGATGGATGTGAGTCTGAGTGACCTCCGGGAGCTTGTGATGGACAGGGAGGCCTGGCGTGCTGCGGTTCATGGGGTCGCAAAGAGTCGGACACGACTGAGCGACTGATCTGATCTGATCTGATCTGACCATAGGCAAAGAATTTGGAAGTGTTTCTCTTCCTGCCCTGGTAACAGTTGGGCATTTTCTAGTGCTCTCTGAAAACAAGGCTCTGTTCTTAGTCCCCCTTGTGCTTCCCAGCCTTTTTCTTATCCGGGCGCACACAGACAATGCTAATATATTGACAACACATTGTAGTTAATAGAGGTTCAGGAGCTCCAGCCATACAGAGGATGGATGGAATCAGTATCTTAAACTTTCTTAACCCATTTGAAGCATGGTGTAGGGAAGTTGTGATCTAATCCATTGCTAATTAACTTTTAGCTGCTCTAGGTCTTTGTTGCTGCACTTAGGCTTTCTCTGGTTGCCGCAAGTGAGGGTTGCTTACTACAGTGGCGTCTCTTGTTGGGAAACACCAGTTCTAGGTGCGGGGGTGCAGTCGTTGAAGCACACCGGCTTAGTTGCTCTGTGGCATGTGGGATCTTCCCCGACCAAGGATCACACCCACGTCCCCTGCATTGGCAGGCAGATTCTCAACAACTGGACTGCCAAGGATGTCCACCATTAGTTATGTTAGAGATTGAGGTGTGTTGCATGGTGATTTTTAGCCCTGCCTGTACGTCTACAAAGTATAACTCCCCTTACCTCTCATGTGGTTGCACAGTGACCTAAATTCTACAGGACAATCAGGTCACATGTTTTATTCTTTTCCTTTATTCACCTGTTCTCAAAATAATCAGGTCCATAGTATCCTCAGCCTTTTCTTCTTCAACCAGGCCACCAAAACATAAAAGCTCTCAGCTATATGTGGTGATCCAACATGTGTCAAACATCTCTAAATAATATGTTTTCTAAAAAAGACACGCCTACCTCCTAAATGCCAAGGCACAGGAATAACTCAGTTCTTAATCAGGAAAGTGTGTTGGATGACATTTTTAACCAGCCACATCTTTGTTTTATAAGTACTTTTGGTAAGCCTGAGTGGATGTGTATGCAATTTCACTCAATTAAGAGATTTTTCATTTATAAATTGCAAAGTTCAAGCCCCAAAGATGCCTTTCTTGGGTGGGAACTGGAAGCCAGACAGCAGGGTCTCCATGTGATATAGAGATTTGCAGAAGTGAGAAGATGGCCACCAGATGTGAAGAGAATCAGCCCAATGTAGGTGGAAAATAGATCAAAGTTCTGCCTGCAACTCTTGCTCTGAGAAGCCAGAGATTTTGAATCTCCTTTAAAACGTTTCTGAGTGCCTTATGTTGAATTTAACAGGCATATCCTTCCTCAGCTCTTTAGTTGGCAGGATGTAGCCCATAACGCACACACTGAATAGATCTTTTATTGGTTGCCCTTGTGTTCCTAGCAGGTTCCGAGGGGCCATGAGAAAATGAGAAGAGGAAGGCGTGGATCCTGCCTTAGGTTTAACACTGCATTTGAGTAGAACCAAAATGACTCTTTCTCATGGTCAGGCTTGCAAGACTCCTTGTTCAAGAACAGAGAACTGATAGTGCTTAATATGTAAAATCCAATATATATGGACCCTTGGGTGAAATACGGCTGAGTCAGCAGAAGGAGGGGATTTGAATATACATTTGAGACACCTGGACTTTTTTGGCCTCAGGTGGTCTTTAACTTTCTATGTCATGTAAGCCAATTACTGTATTTATTCTGGCCCTTGATTTTTTTGTTGTTGTTGTTAATAAATCCTGAATTAGATACTCTTTAAGTCTCTCAGTAGTATGTTTCTAAAATACTCAGTGGAGGTTATATAATCTAAGGCAACAAAATTATACCCAGGAACCTCTGTCCACTGCGTCCACTGGCGCGAAAGACTGAGGAAAAACAAGTCATTGACCCTGCAGGCCAGGGCCACTTCCCACTGGGAGAACCACCAAGTTCTGCTGTGCATGCAACATCGAGCTATTTCTATACAACAAAGTGAACTATATGCTCTAGCAAGGTCCGAGAAAGGTAAGATAGGAATATCCTGATTTTAAATATTTTACTTTCTAAGATAATGAAAAAAGGTCAAAAGACCTCTCACACAAGATTGATACATGTTCCATAAAATTGAGGTCTTATCACATAGTTTTCCATTCTTCTTAGAATTTGCCATGCTAGACAGGTAGATTTCATGATTCTTACTTATTTCTGCAACAGTAGTTTCTTAATGGTAGTACCTCTGCCTATAAATATACGTGTTTTTCCCCTTTTTTCACATTGATCCAATTCCCACCTTCCTGAAAGGCCCAACTCATCTTTTTTCTCTGTGATGCTTTCCCCAATCTCTGCATCATTTTGCATCTCCGTCACTCATTTTGTTAGCTACTCATCCTTTTTGTTATTGTTGTTTAGTCACTAAGTCATGTCTGACTCTTTGTGACCCTATGGACTGTAGCCCGCCAGGTTCCTCTTTCCATGGGATTTGTTTCCCCAGGCAAGAATACTGGAGTGGGTTTTCATTCCCTTCTCCAGGGGGATTTTCCATATCCAGGAATCAAACCCACATCTCCTATATTGGCAGGCAGATTCTTTACCACTAAACCACCAAGGTAGCCCACTCATCCTTTACTTTGTAATATTATTGCAACTATTGCATTGGGAGTCAGGGGCTTGTTTTAATAAGACGGTAAAATTTAATCAAGATTAGGGAATGCCTATTATGCACAAGACACAGGGCTAGAGACTTCAGACTAAAGGGTAGAGTAAGAGCTCCAACCTTCAAGAAATGTACAGTGGAATTGGAACATGGGGATCAGCAGAGTATAAAGAAGACTTTGGGAACAAGTTAGCACTTGATGTTACCTTTCCTCATCCGGAAATAATGAGGGAAGCTGGACTGGACTACAGGAAGGGCTTTTAAGTCAGAAGGGTAATCAAAGAAAAAAGCACAGATGTAAATCATAGCTTTCACTTCTTTTCAACTTTCCACTGAATGCAATAAAAGTGCTAAATACATTCATGGGAATTCAAGCACTAAGAATTGAATTTCACAGAAAGAAAGAAAGAAGTGGAGAAAGAACACTATTTGAGGAATCAGAGACCTCAGTATTGTTTCAGGCTTTCTTCCTTTTTTTTTTAAAAAGCAAATCAAGCTGGAATACGTACCCAATTATTTGAGCTCAGAATGTTCTTGGAACAGAGATTGCAGTGGTCAAGGAGTTGGTCATCACCTGTCATTTATGTCCCACTCAGCAAACTACAGAGCTTTCTGAGCTTCATGAGTTTCTTGTGTAACTTCCCAATACACATTAGGATCTCTGATGAGCAGCTGTATCTTCAGTATATGTCTCATTTAGTTAAGAGCTTAAAAGGTTGAAGAAGTCAGAGCTCTGACCCTTTAACTCAGCAGTGAACACAAGATAACCAGTCACAGCAAAACAAAAATGTTAATGGGGCATGGGTTTCATGTCTTTGTATCCAGGTAATACTATACTTAGATGATGCTCTATACCAAGATTGTCCTTCTCCTTTTTAAAAGCATTATATTACTCTACTTTCAATAATTCATTCATTTCACTGATTTACAAATTTCACTCAATGACATTTTAGGCTTTCCTCTGTGCTAAACCACTAAAAACTCTGTTCCAAGGTGGCATTAAATTAACTTTAAGCTCACTGTTCAATGGGGTCCTTACGAGTTTTTAACTTTTAAACGTGCACATAGTGTTTTCCACAAGCAGCTTTTCAGTTTGCTCTGGTTTCCATTGTGACCACCTCATTGTACTGACCACCCACCAGTTCCTTGTTTTTCATGCATAACAAAATTTAAAACTGAGTTTTAGCCAACATTTCTAGTAGAAACTCCTACCTCAAGAAAGGGAAATTAGGCAATATTTTGATTTATTAATTGACGCATAAGCAGTTAAATGCCTGGAGAAAAACAAGTGATGAAATGAAGTTCAGGTGGCCAAAAAATAAAGCTTCCTGTAAACAAAATTAAATGAAACTCTAAGATACCCTGGAGAAACCATATTTAGGGAAGTTTCAGAGGGCGTATTTTTATTAGCCTCAAGTACACAGAGAGTATGCACATTTCTAGTGGAATTCTGGGCACTTATCACAATATTCCCCTTATTCAACCAGTGGGATGTTTTAAAAAGGAATTTAATAATGACTTGGAAATGAACAACTGCTTCCTAGAAGTCAACTTAATATTCAGGTCTCTCAACAGTTCAGATATCAAGTATTCATGATTTGCATTTCTACACACCTGAGTGGTACATAAACGATATTTTTTCTTTGACCAAATGTTTTCTCCAGGTAAAATCCAAGGAATGCCCTTTCTGGTCTTTTTTTTCCCACACCTTTTTATCAATTTGGGGGTTCTTGGTGGTGGTTGTTGTTCAGTCGCTAAGTCACATCCAACTCTTTGCGAACCCATGGACTGCAGCACACCAGGCTTCCCTGTCCTTCACCATCTCCTGGAGTTTGCTCAGATTCATGTCCATTGAGTCGGTGATGCTATCTAACCATCTCATCCTCTGCCACCCACTTCTCCTTTTGCCTTCAGTCTTTCCCAGCATCAGTTTTTGGCATGTTGTACAATAATAAGGCGCTGCAAACCTCCCTGGTGGTCCAGTGGTTAAGAATCCTTCTGCCAATGCAAGGGACCCTGGTTCAACCCCTGATCAGGGGAGATCTCACATACCGCCACTTGTGTGCCACTACTACTGAAGGCCCCAGCCCACGAGCCTTAGAGCCTGTGTTTGCAACTCGAGAAACCCCCTTGCACATAGCAATGAAGACCCAGCACAGCCAAAAATAAATAAATACAATAATAGTGAAAGACTAAACTTTTAAATAATAATACTAATAAAGTGCTGCTTTCCTTTGAAGATGTCCCCCAAAACTCACATGCCAGTTGCCACTCTGATATCCCACTGATTCTTGTGATAGGAATGTAGCTGCAGATCATAGGCCACTTCAAATCGATAGAGCTAATTTCCTGGCTGCTGGAAAAGGTCTTCTGAAAGTTACCTTTGCTAATATTGGAAATCCCCTAAATTCTACCATTCGATGTCTACTAATTTCATTGCCTACATGTTAAACTACTTATTGCCCTGAACAAGGCTCCTAGTTCTGACACTTATTTACAGCTGGGAGGGTTGAAAGACCGCAAGGGAGTTTGACCCTTTGGGGCTGGGCTGATGCTATAAAAGAAAGAAGAGACAGACAGGGAGCTTTGTGGGGAGATTAGGCATGATGATTCACATTTTTAAGAGCCAATTTACTGTCACTTCCTCCCTGAAGTCCTTCCCATGTATGTGATCAGAAGCGAGATGGCACAACTCTCCTGTCAAATCTAGGAGGACCCAGCACCAATATCATAATCCCACATACTCCCTTGCACTGAAACAGTTTTTGCAAGTGTTTATTCTCCTCTTTCATGTGTAGATATATTTTATTAATTTCTCTGATCCTCTTTTATTTTTCCTTTATTCATAGCAGATTTGTCTAAACCTGAAGCAAGTCATTTGATACAGTATTTAATTCTTCAGTGAGGACATGAGGCAGGGAAACAAAGACTTGCTTCTTCTGTTTTAAGACTCTCTTTTTTTATGAGAGCAAGTGATGCTCCCCTGAACTGTAACCTCAGAGCACACTGTGAACACATGGAGGTTGCCTTTGGGTATAGGAAAAGCATGCTCTAAACCAGAACACAAATACTCTATGTAAGCAAATACTCTATGAGATTAAATTGCATGCTATTTGAATAATAACAGTAGCATTTGTGTTTGCATAGGCCTTTACCCTTTTTGACTGCAGCCATGAAATTAAAAGACGCTTACTCCTTGGAAGGAAAGTTATGACCAACCTAGATAGCATATTCAAAAGCAGAGACATTACTTTGCCAACAAAGGTCTGTCTAGTTAAGGCCATGGTTTTTCCTGTGGTCATGTATGGATGTGAGAGTTGGACTGTGAAGAAGGCTGAGCGCCGAAGAATTGATGCTTTTGAACTGTGGTGTTGGAGAAGACTCTTGAGAGTCCCTTGGACTGCAAGGGGATCCAACCAGTCCATTCTGGAGGAGATCAGCCCTGGGATTTCTTTGGAAGGAATGATGCTAAAGCTGAAGCTCCAATACTTTGGCCACCTCATGTGAAGAGTTGACTCATTGGAGAAGACTCTGATGCTGGGAGGGATTGGGGGGCAGGAGGAGAAGGGGACGACAGAGGATGAGATGGCTGGATGGCATCACTGACTCGATAGATGTGAGTCTGAGTGAACTCTGGGAGTTGGTGTTGGACGGGGAGGCCTGGTGTGCTGAGATTCATGGGGTCGCAAAGAGTAGGACATGATTGAGCAACTGATTTGATCTGATCTTACCCTTTTTGAAATGGAGCAGTTCTGTGCTGATATCCAGGCATCTGTTTATTTCTCTCTTGGCGTCTCTGTCTCTCTCTTTTTCTCTCTCAAGTAGAGATAAATCATCTGAAGCTAAGAGAAATTAAATGATTTGCCTATAGACTAGAAAGTTTCAGTGAGTGGAGCTCATACTGGATGCAGAAAGGGAGAATTGCACCCCTTTAAACTGTGGTGTTGGAGAAGACTCGAGCGTCCCTTGGACTGCAAGAAGATCCAACCAGTCCATCCTAAAGGAGATCAGTCCTGAGTGTTCACTGGAAGTACTGATGTTGAAGATGAAATTCCGATACTTTTGCTACCTCATGCGAAGGGTTGACTCATTGGAAAAGACCCTAATGCTGGGAAGTATTGGGGGCAGGAGAAGAAGGGGACGACAGAGAATGAGATGGCTGGATGGCATCACCGACTCAATGGACATGGGTTTGGATAGACTCCGGGAGTTTGTGATGGACAGGGAGGCCTGGTGTGCTATAATTCATGAGGTGGCAAAGAGTCGGACACGGCTGAGTGACTGAATTGAACTGAACTGAATCACATAAATGCCTTACTGATCTGTCTCTGGAAAAGAATGTCTACACTTTCTTCTCTACTTCTGGAATTACCATTCTTCTGTTCATCCAGCTACAAGCTTCAGAACCAATTTTATCTCCTCCTTTGTCCCTAGAATTCAAGATTCTTTTATTTTATCTTGGCAATGTTCAAAACATTATTGTCACTTAAAATGCCTAAATGCCAGTTTCCTGGCTTAGATTATTGCAATAAACACATAAATTAAACATTCAACCCATTTTTCAATACTGCTGCAGTAGTCTTCTAAAAGTTTGAATACTTCATTACCTGATTCAGCTATCCATTGATGAGCGCTGGATGAAAACCACGTTGAGTTTAACATGACCTTCAAAATATGGACTCTTTGTTTCTTATCTGAATAGTTGATTTCCTTGAAAAGTGAAAGTGAAGTCACTCAGTCATATCTGATTCTTTGCAACCCCATGGACTGTAGCCCACCACAATCCTCCGTCCATAGGATTTTCCAGGCAAGAGTACTGGAGTGGATTGCCATTTCCTTCTCCGGAGGATCTTCCTGACCCAGGGATCGAACCCCAGTCTCCCACATTGTAGGCAGATGCTTTACTGTCTGAGCTACCAGGGAACTCCCCATCTAATTGTCCAAGAAAGGGAGAAGTTTAGTCTTTACCAAAACATGGCTGTGCTTTTCTAATTCACTGCTGCTTTTCACTCTTTTCTCAGTATGATATCTACAGCTAAAATTTATTAAACTTACTTCATGCTCTGGATTCTATTTCAGCAATGTGTATATATTATCTCACTTATTCCTCACAACTTATTCCTCAACAACCCCATGAGATGAGTTTTCTTCTTCCTATTTTATAGTTGGTAAGCAGAGATTAAGTAAACTTCTAAAGTCAAGTGGAAGTAGAATGTGTATCCAACTTTTATTTGACATTTCACCTTTGGTTCTCTTATTTAGGAAAATTTCCCAATCTCAGATGCAAATATTGTATTCCAACTTATTGGGAAAGACTCTGATGCTGGGAAAGATTGAGGGCAGGAAGAGAAAGGGCGGCAGAAGGAATGAAATGATTGAATGGTATCACTGACTCAATGGACATCAATCTGAGTAAATTCTGGGAGATAGTGAAGGACAGGGAAGCCTGGTGTGCTGCAGTCCCTGGGTTGCAAAGAGTCAATCACAACTTGGAGACTGAGCAACAACAAAGAATAACCTTTTCATGTTCTTCGTGTGGTGTTGTATTTAATTTTCTAATGCCATTAGGGATTTTTGCAACTAAGCTGGTAAGGAATATTTGTCTGTAGTTTTCTTGTCTTGGATTTTCTTTCTCTCTGAATTTTGCATCAGAAGAATAATGAATTCCTAAAATGAGTTAGGGAAGTTTCCATTTTCTTCTGTTTTCTGATAATATTTGTGTAGGATTGATATTAATTTTTTTCTTTAATGTTTGATGAGATTTACCAATCAAGTCCCCTGGAGGAGGGCATGGCAACCCATTCCAGTATTCTTGCCTGGAGAATCCCATGGACAGAGGAGCCTGGTGGGCTACAGTCCATAGGGTCACAAAGAGTCAGACACAATTGAAACGACTTAGCATGCCAACACCAATCAAGCCATCTAGACTTTTCTTTATAGAAAGTGTTTTGATTATTAATTCAACATTTTAATTGACATAGAGCTATTCAGATTTTCTGTTTCTTTCTGAGTCAAATTTTGACTCCCCCCCCCCCCGAAGGAACTTGTTCCTTTAACTAAAATATTAAATCTATTTTGATAAAGTTTTCCATAATTTTATCCTTTTGGTATCTGTAGAATCCTCTTGAAACCAAGCAGGACTGTGTGGGATCTTCCTGGGTGCAAAAACTTTTCCATGTCCCCATTTATTGTTTGTGGGATAAAGTTTTTCAGCCTCCTACACCTTCCGAGAGTTCCAAAGTGTGGATTCAGTTACTAATCTGGGAAGGAAAGGAATGTAGAAACAATGAAAGAGTAGTCAAGAGACAATAGTGTGGCATGGATCAGGGTCCTGATTCCTCCTCAAGGGATAAATGGAACAATTTGACACATATCTCTTAGTTCTTCTACGGGAACTAAGGTCCCCACCCAGGTGGAGGATGGTAACTTCAGGCTGAGCACAAGATTCCTAGAACACCACCCTATTACCTCACCACCAGCCACTCAGAAGGAAGTAACATACCCTATAGTTCTCACACTCAATTTTGGTTTTAAAAACTCTTTTTGAAAACCATTGGAGAGTTTCAGTTCATTTCAGTTCAGTCACTCAGTCCTGTCCGACTCTTTGCGACCCCGTGGACTGCAGCACGCCAGGCTTCCCTATCATCCATCAGCAACTCCCAGAGCTTACTCAGTCTCAAGTCCATTGAGTCGGTGATGCCATCCAACCATCTCATCCTCTGTTGAGTTTGGGTTTTTTGTATTTTTCTGAGCAGGAGTCACTCATTTACCTTCCTCGGCTCTCTTTCTCTGCTCCAGGCTCTGACGTTTCTGTTTGTTTTGGCTTTGCTGTATGTCAAGCACTGCAACTTGAGTTCCACAACGTTCTCTTTCATCTCTTTCATTCCTGACATTGACAATCTGTGTGCTTTCTCTTCCTTTAGTGTTCAGATTAGCTAGAGTTTTATCAGTTTTATCAAAATGTTCTAAAAGCCTCAGTCTTGCTTTACTTATTTTCCTTATTCCTGTATTTTGTTTCATTGATTTCTGATCTTTGTTTCATTCATTCTACTTAGTACATAACTTTAGCTTCTTAGGTTAAAAGCTTATATCATTAATTTTAGATCTTCTTTCTTTTTTAATGTAAGCATTGAATTCTATACATTTCCCTTTAACATGGCTTTGGTTTCATTCCACAAGTTTTGCAATACTGTGCATTTATTATCATTCATCTTGAAATATTTTCCAATTCTCCTTTTGATTTCTTCTTTGGCCAATGGGTTAATTTCATTTCCAAATATTTGTTTATTTTTCAAAAGGTTTGACTTCTAAATATTTAGGGGAATTGGCAGCTACGTTCTGTTTGAATTCAAGTTCAGTTCTGTTGTTAGATGATAGGGTTTAGGTTTGGCCAACCCAAGATATGCCACTCTGGTATGTGGATTATTTCAACCTGAAATCAACCAAGGCTTCAAAGATTCAGGAAGAAGGTTTGAAATTCCCCTTTACTGCCTGAAAGAATTTAAAATAGAAGGCTTGTTCCAGTTATCTATCACCATAGATAACTATAGTAAACTATGAACTTGGTACGGTAGCAGGGAGAAAGCTAGGAAAGCCTTTTTGTTCAAAGTCCTCTCTGTGTTCCATTGTCTCTAGATGGCTCAGCCCACATTTATTTACCAAACACTAACTCTTTTCATCATCCTGAAACTTACCTTACTTCCCTTTGAAGTCCCAGACTCCTACCCTCTTCTCCTTACTCCAGAACGAATTGTATACCTCATTCTAAAAAAAAATGTATTTATTTGGCTGCTTCTGGGCTTTGTGGCAGCACATAAGATCTTTTATCTTGCTTGTGGCACGTGGGATTTTTGGTTGCAGCATTCGGGATCTAGTTTCTTGACCACAGATCAAACTCAGGCCCTCTGTACTGAGAGAGTAGAATCTTAGCCACTGTACCATCAGAGAAGTCCCTCAATTGCATTTTAAATAGTGTAGTTCTGCTAGCATTAATTTCACTCAATTATTTTAATCAAAATCTGTCTTTAGCTTTAGTTTTAAAATATAATTTCTTGGACTAGTCAAGAAAATTTCCAAGAATATAATTTCTTGGACTAGTCAAGAAATTATACTATCTGGACTATTAGTCAAGATATCTTGACTAATAATGTTTCTTTCAGCAATTTGAATATACCATCCCATTATTTTCTAGCCTCCGGACAGGGAGGCCTGGCGTGCTGCGATTCATGGGGTCGCAAAGAGTCGGACACGACTGAGCGACTGAACTGAGCTGAACTGATTGTTCCACTGATGAAAGGTCAAACGTTACTTTTACTATTATCTCTCTCTAGGTAACATTTCATTTTTCTCTTTCTGTTTTCAAACTTTCTATTTAATTTTGGCTTTCACTAGTTTGAATCTGAAGTGCCTATGTATGATTTTCTCTTTTTTATTCTACTTAGGTTTCATATAGCCAGCCTCTAGGATTTGTAATTTTATGTTTTTTCAACAAATTTAGAAAAATGTAAGCCATTATTTCCTTAAATGCTTTTCTCTGCCCATTTCTTCAATCTTTTCCTTCTGGAACTCTAATTACTGATATGCTGCACCACTTGATACTGTCACAAAATCTTTTCATTTTCTTCAATATTGCCTTCTTTTCTACTTGTCAGACAAGATCATTTTTATTGACCTATCTTCAAATACACTAATTTTTTTTTCTTGTGTCAATTAAAATCTACAGTTAAAATAAAAATAAAATCTATATTTTTTTACTTTGGTTATTGTACTTTTCAGATCTCAGTCAGTTCAGTTCAGTCGCTCAGTCCCGTCTAACTCTTTGCAACCACACGGACTGCAGCATGCCAGGCCTCCCTGTCCATCACCAACTTCCAGAGCTTGCTCAAACTCACATCCACTGAGTTGGTGATGCCATCCAACCATCTCATCCTCTGTTGTCTCCTTCTCCTCCTGCCTTCAATCTTTCCCAGCATCAGGGTCTTTTCTAATGAGCCAGTTCTTCATATCAGGTAACAAAGTATTGGAGCTTCAGCTTCAGCATCAGTCCTTCCAATGAATACTTAGGACAGATTTCCTTTAGGATTGATTGGTTTGATATTCTTGCAGTACATTTTTAGTTTTTAAAAATAGTTTTACTTTTTCCCTTGCTATCCCTAAAGGTTTACTCATTAATATATTTTTCTTTAATTATTTGAAAAAATTTCCTTTCATTGTTTGAGTATACTTTTAGTACTGTTTTGAAGTTTACAGCTGTTAAATTGAACCTCTGGTCACTTTAAATTGGTTTTTGTTTCAAATAACTTTTTTCAAAACTAACACATTTTAGTTGGAAATTAGGCACTCAAGCGACTGTGAATCGTTTTGCTCTTCTGAGCAGTGTCAGTGTTTTTGTCTACTAGTCTGGAACTTTCCTGGAGTCCAATTATGAAACCTGTCTCCGTGAAGTGTGTGGTAAGTGATGTCTCTGCTCAGTTTTTTTTGGCTTTCAGTTGCTGTGGCTTTTGTGCGTTTGTTTGTTTTGTTTTTAGTGGGTATCCTGGAAGATTCCAGGATAGCTCAAGATAAAAAATTCGTATTACAAAAAACATGTGTGTGCACATGACTTGTCTTAATTTTGCTTGATGAAAATCGACGATTATAGGACTCTTACACACTGGAGTTTCTCTACCAGCACAGCCATCCAGTACACTATGTCTTGCCAAGGTGCCAGGTTTTCACATTTCTCATTCAGTCTAGTCTCCTTTTCTAGAACATGATGCCAATGTGATTCAGGGGTGCTTGAGAGATCATCTAGTCTATTCCTCTCAAATTGTCCCAAACAAACACGGTCATTGGTTTAGGCTATGGAGGTTTCTACTTACTTTGAAGAACTCTGAGCTTTGTCAACTTTACCTGAGGTCTTGTCTTTGTGTTCTTGTAGTGGCCAGGATTTTCCCACACTTAGTTTCCTTTTTATTTATTATGGTTCAATGTCATAAGTGTTTCCTAACATCATCAAATATGGAGTTATTGGATATTTTTCCCCAACACCCAAAAACCAGAATTCTGAAAACAATTAAAGTCACATGGGAAAAATTCAAAAAGTAACAAACATTTGCCGGAGATTTTGCAATTTTTAAGGCATTGTCTCATCTATTATCCACCATGTGTGCAAACTAAGTGTTGCTATAATTCCAATTTAATCAAAATTAAATGTTTAAACTTTTTAGATAGCACTTATGATGCATATTCATGGGATTCATGAGACAATCCTGCTCTAACATCCCCATGAAACATCTCCTGCTCTAATATCTAACCTTGGCAGAGGTCCATATTCATTTTCACACCAAATGCAATGCTTTTTTTTATTTATGCTGGCTTCCATAGCTCTAACATTGTAGGACTAAATAAAGATCAATGTTTCCCTGGGGATTCAGTTGGTAAAGAATCCATCTGCAATGCAGGAGACCCAAGTTTGATCCTGGGGTCAGGAAAATCCTCTGGAGAAGGGACTGGCAACCCACTCCAGTGTTCTTGCCTGGAGAATTCCACGGACAGAGGAGCCTGGCCAGCTACAGTCCACAGGCTCACAAGAGTTGGGCACACCTTAGCAACTAAACCACCAACTACTACCATACCATATCATTTTCCTGTTTGGTCACATTTCACCTTGTCTATATTGTGAAATTTATAATTACTTGCATTATATATTTTCCTTAATGTTCATGTGTTAAATAATGATATGCTAAGATTAGTATTTTGGCTTAAATTGCTAAACTATATATTACATAAATTTAACTGTGAGTTATGAACTCTAATTATATGTAAATATATATGGTTCAAATTTAATCTGAGTTTAAAATATAAAAATATTTTTTCATTATTTGATTCTCAGATTGAGTTATTGATGAAAATACTAAAATTCATATTTTTGATATGATCTCTATTGGTGGTGGTGATTTAGTTGCTGAGTCATGTCTGACTCTTTGTGACCCCTTGGACTGTAGCCCACCAGGCTCCTCTGTCCATGGGATTTTCCAGACAAGAATAATGGAGTGGGTTGCCATTTCTTTCTCCAGGGGATCTTCCCAACTAGGGGATCAAACCCAGGTCTACTGCATTGCAGGTGTATTCTTTTCTGACTGAACCACCAGGGAAGCCCAATATGGCAAAAATATATTAATAAATTGCCTATAACGTTAGGCAGAAATTTAAGATTAAGTTTGATTTGAAATAAAGAAGCTTATCTTTTTAGAAATAAACTTAGATTTCTTCTCTCTTCTGCACAAAAAATAACTGAAAAACTAATTCATGAAAACATGGTATCCAATTCTTTATTTAATGACAGGAACTGGAAACTGTTTTGATGACAAAAGAATACTACAAAAATAACATGTAATACTTTTGTTACAATTGATTGAATACCTACTATGTGCCAGGCTGCATCATTAGTAAATGTTTTATGTTTATTATCCCTTTCAGTTAGATCTAAAAAAGGAGACTTTATTATATTGTTCAAAACTGGATTAACATGTTTGAAAACTGGCTATAAATATGAGCACACACAAGAAAACTGGTATTTTAGTCTGGGATTATCACTTCATTGTCTATAAAATATCAAATAATACCTCCCACTGAGTTCCATACACATTAAATTTAACAAATGTTGATTTACTAATAATTAAACATAAGAAATTCCAGATTTTTTTCATTAATATAGCTCTGAGATTTAAAAACAAAAGAGTATGAAAAATAATTTTATATTATCTTGACTGCTTTTATAATGATTCACCAAAGGGGTATTGTCTCCTTTAAAAGTCAGTGACTATTTCAACCAAGTTTGAAGAGTAAATCTAGCCATTTTAGAATGTGACTTTGTATCATTCTCTATGTTCAGTTCAGTTCAGTTCAGTCGCTCAGTTGTGCTCGACTCTTTGCGACCCCATGAATTGCAGCACGCCAGGCCTCCCTGTCCATCACCAACTCCCGGAGTTCACTCAGACTCACATCCATCAAGTCGGTGATGCCATCCAGCCATCTCATCCTCTGTCGTCCTCTTCTCCTCCTGCCCCCAATCCCTCTCAGCATCAGAGTCTTTTCCAATGAGTCAAGTCTTCGCATGAGGTGGCTAAAGTATTGGAGTTTCAGCTTAGCATCATTCCTTCCAAAGAAATCCCAGGGCTGATCTCCTTTAGAATGGACTGATTGAATCTCTATGTTAGTGTGATGAAAAAGACTGAAGACCAAGCAATGTCCAACAGGAATAGATTAAAGGTTCTCTTGAGCTCCACTGGAGACAGTTCTTGCTCAAAGCATGATTTTTGCCTTAATTATAAGGGAAAAAGTTGGTTGGGTCAGCTGAACTGGAAAGGTAAGATCTGAGAATCAGGTTCATTTGGGGAAACCAGAAAAATGATCTGAGGTTCAAAGACACGACTCATTAATTTTGGCAAAGATTTCAACCTAAATCAATGGCCACATGTCAAAATAGAAATATATAAATTAACAGTGCAATTTTATAGATCATAAGTAGCATTTTGAGTTTTAAACAGTAGCTACATTAAATTTAGCATACTCATTTGGAGCTGCTGATAAACTAAACCAAACAAAAACAACTTGTGGTATAAATGATGATTTCTTTGATACTACCCAAATTTTTTTAAAAGAGGGGAGAGAAGCCAATTATAAATGTATTCATACGGTTCAGAAATGACTAATAAAAACAATTATGGGTAATACTTTTGAACATATTGATGAAAAATATTTTTAATGAAATTTATTTTCCAAATATTTTATTGGTTGGATCAATTTGGATTTTAGACATAGTTGCCCATGCCTAAATGCACTAGCATTTTCCATGTCAAAATATTTTTTTTCCTGAAACTACCTAACTCATAGCAGCTGTCTATGTGAGAAGAGAGCGAGGATTGTTTTCACTCCACTCAAAGATTAATGATATTTTACAGCTTCAAACGAAGTTTTCAATTCTGGCTTTCATGGCAAGCACCTCCTTCTTGTCTCCTTTAATTTTATTGCCACTTTTTCAACATAATTATTCATTCTGTGGCATATTAAAATAGTCAACAAAGCAAAAGTTGTTATTGGAAATAAGATTTTGCTTGCTGTTAACTCTGCAGAAATACACTTCTTTCTTTCTCTCATTTACCAGGTAGCATTCCAGTCATTTTTTGGTTTTTGTTCCTGTTATATTTAATGCTAGCTAAGAGATACGGGGAAGGCAATGGCACCCCACCCCAGTACTTTTGCCTGGAAAATCCCATGGACGGAGGATCCTGGTAGGCTCCAGTCCATGGGGTCGCTGAGAGTCGGACACGACTGAGCCACTTCACTTTCACTTTTCACTTTCATGCATTGGAGAAGGAAATGGCAACCCACTCCAGTGTTCTTGCCTGGAGAATCCCAGGGACGGGGGAGCCTGGTGAGCTTCCGTCTATGGGGTCGCACAGAGTCGGACACGACTGAAGCGACTTAGCAGCAGTAGCAGCAGCAAGAGATATGGAAAAGGGGTGAGAGAGGGGAGTTGAATTTGTTCTATTTTCCTCCAGGTTGCATTTTACTCTGGTTTCCCAAAAAATATGTTGCCAAATTTCAACAATATAAATTAATTAGAAAATAGGGAAATTATCACCTACATTCAGAATTCTCCTACCTGTTATCAGAGTCGAAACTACGGTAGCACAGGGTTATCAACATATATAAGAATTCAGCATGACCTCTCCCAGGCTCCTCCTGTTTCTGATAATCCACTTTAACTCTACTTTAAAAGCCAAGCCTCTATTGGTGACTTTTTAAACTCATATGCAATTCCAGCATGAATAAACCAGACACAAAGGAAAAAATATACAAAGTGCCTAGAATAGTCGGATCTACAGATACAGAAGTAGAATAGAGTTTACCAGAGACTAGAGAGTAAGAAGAGGAAGGAATTACTATTACCGGATATATAGTTTCAGCTTGGGAAGGTGAAAAGTTTTGGGTATGGACAGTGGTTGACAGACAATGTGAATGTACTTAATGTCAGTGAACTGTACACTCAAAAACAGTTAAAATGGTAAACTTAGATAATGCATATTATGCTACAATAGAAAAGGTGATATAGCTCAATACACCATTTTAACTATAATTTGCAAAGTCATTTTGAAATATTTCCATAAAATAAATAAGAAATTACCCCAAAATTGTGTGTAATGGAGATGGCAAGTATACAAACGGAACTTCAGAGAAATTATGAGAACAAGAATCTTGTTGTGATTTTGTTAATCAAAACAAGCGCTGATTTATAGAGAACTCAGCAAAAGTAGTTTCTGATGATGATATTGCTCACAAAATTATTGTATTTCAAGGGTTTCAGTTCAGATGGGCTGAACACCTAGTTTACCTGGCTTGTACATTTGCACTGTAAACATGAAAGCACCTAACACTCTTCAGTGATCACATCACACTTCCACAGTCCAAGACGTGCATACTTAACTCCACAGCGGTTCACCCAGACCTTGACATTTGAGATGGCAAAATCTACTACACCACAACTCAAGGACTGCTGGCTACAAACTATATTCAGGGTGGGAATGGTCAGACACTAAACAGAGTCACAGAATCCAAACTAGTCTGAATTAACTACTTATTCTGGTAGTAAATCTTGTTTCTTCACTAAGAGGATCTTTCCCTTTGAAAAGTCTGATTCTACTTTGAAATTATTGTTAATAAAAGTAGCTCCTGTTATATTTAAGCTCCAGTTCTTCCAGATACTTTATAAGTGCTATCTCTAGGCATAATAACAGTTAATGAAATTGGGTATCATTTATTTCCCCTAACAGACGAAAGTTGGGCTCAGAGAGGCCAATCCTTGCCAAGGCCACCTAATGAATGAGTGGTAGTGACTGGGTTTATATTCCTGCGCTGTGGTTCTCAAATGTCTATTTCCCCCACTGTGCTCTGCTTTCCACTGGAGCCCCAAGTTCATTGCTTATTCTTCTCAATGCAAGACCTCTAACCTCTTGATTTCTTATTCTCTGAGACCTCTGTTCCAAAGTTAAGTTTCATGTCCCTCATTTAAACAAATTTGACTCCTCGATCCTTTTTTTTTCTTCTATAGTCTAAATAGCATGTCTTATTTTCAGTTAAATTTCTTGGCCTGAGATTGTGCTTTTCTTTGTTTCCAATTGTTCTGACTCCGCTAGACAATTCTAACTAACAATAAAAGTGGCTTTTCCAAGACAAGCAGAGAGAAAGTGTGATTAAAAGTACAATTAAAGAAAATAAATAGCCCAAACTCTGATGATACCTCATGGCACTTGCACAGCAAATATCAAATGAATATTCAAAGATCCAGTTAGGTATGTATAAACTTGTAGACAACATATGTTCAAAAGTTTACATCCGAATAGAAACCATTGACTGAAAAATAATTTATATACATCTGTATGATATTATACCGATCTTTTCAAACTTTTAAACAGTTAAAATGATGATAACTAGTCATCATTTTGCTTAGGAAAATAGGGATTTAAACATCTAACTTCTTCCTTCTTAAAACCTGAACAAAACTCACTTGTTCTTTCATCTGAATTCTAACAATTCTTCAATCTTATCAAAAGTTTTCACCACCTATCAGTCCCACCAGGAGTTCACATTCTTGGTTGATGTTAGTGATCCATCAGTATAGTAAGCATTTTGCAGGCACCATTCTTGGATGGTGTGGTGGAAACTTTTGGGGACCAAGTCCTCCATATGCACCCTGGACTCCTTCCCAACTCCCTATTCTCAAGGATATCACTGCTGCAATTACCATCCATTCCTATTGTCAGAGTGTCTTATTTCTCGAATCATTTATATCAACCTACAAACATACTGAAGCATCTCCATTTGAGGAGAAACATCTCTGCCACCTTCCTTTTCAAGAACATTGTATTCCATTGTTCTTCTGCTTTGCTTCAAAGCTAAATAACATGGAGAATTTTGAACATTGCTAGTTCTTCCTCAGGCTCTTTCATTATGATTTCTGGTCCCACCACTCCATTGACACTGCTGCTGTGAGTCACTGGGGAACTCTAGGTTGCCACATCCAAGAGTCTCATATTTATCAAGAGTCTCACATAGCTGAGCTCTTCTTCCTACTTGAAGCACATTCTTTTGGCTTCCATGGAAACGCATTTTTTGGGTTTTGTTTTCCCTCACTATCTACTCTTTCTTTGTGTTCTTCACTGTCACCTCTTCCTCTTTACACGTTGGTTTGTCCCAGGGCATGGTCTCAGTTCATTTCTCTTCTCTCTGGATAGCATTCTGACTCATTCTAAGGGCATTAAATGTCACTTGTACGCCGATGATTCTCAAATCTACTCCTTAATTTCCATATTTTTTCTCCATATATACCCTCCATATATATAAGCCAATTATTTATTTGATATCCCTACTTAGACCTCTGTAGGCTTCTCACAGTTAACATGTCCCCTTTCCTCCAAAACCATCCCATCCACAGTGTCAGCCCTCACCCACCACCACCCTTGCAACTGTTCAAGCCTAAAACCCAGGTGCCCTCCTTGATTCCTCAGCCTCCTACATCCAAATGAATATAATTCATGTCACCTCAACCTCCAAACCTTGTCCTGAATCTGCCTACTTCACACTCCATCTTTACACCAATCAGATCAGATCAGATCAGATCAGTCGCTCAGTCGTGTCCAACTCTTTGCGACCCCATGAATCACAGCACGCCAGGCCTCCCTGTCCATCACCAACTCCCGGAGTTCACTCAGACTCACATCCATCGAGTCAGTGACGTCATCCAGCCATCTCATCCTCTGTCGTCCCCTTCTCCTCTTGCCCTCAATCCCTCCCAGCATCAGAGTCTTCTCCAATGAGTCAACTCTTCACATGAGGTGGCCAAAGTACTGGAGTTTCAGCTTCAGCATCATTCCCTTCAAAGAAATCCCAGGGCTGATCTCCTTCAGAATGGACTGGTTGGATCTCCTTGCAGTCCAAGGGACTCTCAAGAGTCTTCTCCAACACCACAGTTCAAAAGCATCAATTCTTCGGTGCTCAGCCTTCTTCACAGTCCAGCTCTCACATCCATACATGACCACAGGAAAGACCATAGCCTTGACTAGGCAAACCTTTGTTGGCAAAGTAATGTCTCTGCTTTTGAATATGCTATCTAGGTTGGTCATAACTTTCCTTCCAAGGAGTAAGTGTCTTTTAATTTCATGGCTGCACTCACCATCTGTAGTGATTTTGGAGCCCAGAAAAAGAAAGTCTGACACTGTTTCCACTGCTTCCCCATCTATTTCCCAGGAAGTGATGGGACCAGATTTTCTGAATGTTGAGCTTTAAGCCAACTCTTTCACTCTCCACTTTCACTTTCATCAAGAGGCTTTTTAGTTCCTCTTCACTTCTGCCATAAGGGTGATGTCATCTGCATATCTGAGGTTATTGATATTTCTCCCAGCAATCTTGATTCCAACTTGTGTTTCTTCCAGGCCAGCATTTCTCATGATGTACCCTGATCCAAGTCACCCTTACTGTCTACTGTCTACCCCAGATGACTGTAATACTTATCCAAGTGGTCATCATAACTCCATCCTTCTTTTTAATCCATTCTCAACTCCACATCCAATGGTCAGATCCCCATTTAAACCCTTTAATAGCATACCATAGTACTGAAAAGAAAATTCGAACCTGACTCACAAGACTGTATAATCTGACTCCTCCTTATACTCTGCTATCATTTTCCATTTTTCCCCTTTACCCACTATGTTCTAGCCACAACCTTTAAACATTTAAATGGGTTTCTGCCTTAGACTTTTATAGTAGCTATGCACTTCTGATGTGAATGCACTTCTAAATTTTTGGATAGCTGGCACGATTTTGTCAATCAGGTTTCATCTGAAGGAGCTTTCTATAGGTAACTGTCTAAGCACTTGTTCCAAGAACTGTTTTCACTTTTTTGGGTTGTTTTTTTTTTTTTAGTGTCTGCTTAGTTACATCTAGATAGTACTTTTGTGGCTTCCTACTGCAGTTCCTTTTTAAGAAACTCATTAAAATGTCTTCTGTAGAATAAAAAAGATCTGGACAGTAATTAAAATATAAAAGCAGATTTTAACTAAGAATTATTGCAACAGGGAAAAGAAACCTTGGTATAGAACTGAACTCAATTCTGAATACAGCAAAGAAAAGTGGGGATTTATACCTGAAGAGATGAGGAGATGGAAAGTTACTAAGCGGGAACAACAGAGGTAAAGGGAAATTTCTGCCTAAACCAACATGACAGAATTCTTGCTGAAGAGCAGCCAGGATGATCAGTCAGTACCTGGTGGAGTGTGGGGATGAGGAATCCAATTAGATATGGAGGGCGGGGACTCTGGCTAAACAGACTTAGTGGGATTCTTGCTAAAATTAGACTTTTGAGGAATGCTCAAGGATGCAGCTTAGTTGGGTTCAAAGAAATCTGTCTGGAGTTTGGTTGAGGAGAGTCTTGTCAGATCCAACACATCTAAAATGTAAAACTGGTTGTTTGTTCAGCTCTATAAATGCATCAGTTCAGTTCAGTTGCTCGGTCATGTCCGACTCTTTGTGACCCCAAGGACTGTAGCACACCAGGCTTCCCTGTCCATCACCAACTCCTGGAGCTTGTTCAAACTCATGTTCATTGAATTGGTGACGTCATCCAACCATCTCATCCTCTGTCGTCCCCTTCTCTTCCCATCTTCAATCTTTCCCAGTATCAGTGTCTTTTCCAATGAATCAGTTCTTCCCATCAGGTGGCTAAAGTATTGGAGTTTCAGCTTCAGCATCAGTCCTTCCAATGAATATTCAGGACGGATTTCCTTGAGGATTGACTGTTTGGATCTCCTTGCGGTCCAAGGGCCTCTCAAGAGTCTTCTCTAACACCACAGTTCAAAAGCATCAATTCTTCAGCGCTCAGCTTTCTTTATAGTCCAACTCTCACATCCATTCATGACTACTGGAAAAACCATAGCTTTGACTAGATGCATCTTTGTTGGCAATGTAATGTCTCTGCTTTTAATATGCTATTTAGGTTGGTCATAGCTTTTCTTCCAAGGAGTAAGCGTCTTTTAATTCCATGGCTGCAGTCACCATCTGCAGTGAGTTTGGAGCTCGCCAAAATAAAGTCTGTCACTGTTTCCATCTATTTGCCATGGAGTGATGGGACCAGATGCCATGATCTTCATTTTTTGAATGTTGAGTTTTAAACCAGCTTTTTCACTCTCCACTTTCACTTTCATCAAGATGCTCTTCTCTTCACTTTTTGCCATAAAGGTGGTGTTATCTGCATATCTGAGGTTATTGATATTTCTCCCGGCAATCTTGATTCCAGCTTGTGCTCCATCCAGCCTGGCATTTCACATGATGTACTCTGCATAGAAGTTAAATAAGCAGGGTGACAATATACAGCCTGATGTACTCAATTTCCCAGTTTGGAACCAGTCTGTTGTTCCCTTTCCATTTCTAACTGTTGCTTCTTGACCTGCATACAGATTTCTCAGGAGGCAGGTAAGGTGGTCTGGTATTCCCATCTCTCTTTAAGAATTTTCCACAGTTTGTTGTGATCTGCTGCTGCTAAGTCACCTCAGTCGTGTCCGACTCTGTGTGACCCCATAGATGGCAGCCCACCAGGCTGCCCCATCCCTGGGATTCTCCAGGCAAGAACACTGGAGTGGGTTGCCATTTCCTTCTCCAGTGCATGAAAGTGAAAAGTGAAAGTGAAGTCATTCAGTCGTGTTGTGATCTACATAGTCAAAAACTGAAAAGTTTTCAATCACAGAAAAGTATAAATGCATAGCTCTAAATTAAGTGATGTCCTTTATATTAAGGAGTGTGGTTATCTTGTTGTTGTTGTTAAGTCACTCAGTCAAGTCCAACTCTTTGTGACCTGAAGTTTGCCCAAGTTCATGCCCATTGATTGCATCAGTGATGCCATCCAACCATCTCATCCTCTGATGTCCTCTTCTCCTTCTGCCCTCAATCTTTCCCAGCATCATGGACTTTTCCACTGAGTCAGCTGTTTGTATCAGGTGACCAAAATACTGAATACCAGTTATCCTATCCTTTTAAATTAATCAACCTTTTTCTCCAATTGTAGAAAAGTACCTTGGATATTATTAGTAGAGGATGTTAATGTTGGCCTCACACAGCGTTTACTTCTACTCCAGGGTTCTCGCTCTTCCATGGGGAACTTGATTTTCTCCTCTCTTACATGCATGTGCACACTTTCCATTTTCTGCAAAATCCTTGGAAAACTACTTTACTTGGATTTTTAAAATACAGATCATAGAAAACATACAGAATAAACACAGTTGAGCAAATGCACAATAAAAACTTTTACTTACTGTTTATGTTTGTCTTTTTTTGGCCAGACTTATGAGTATCAGGTGCCAGGGGATGAGATAGTTAGATAGCACCACTGAGTCAATGGACATGAATTTAAGCAAATTTTGAGAGATAGTAAAGGACATGGAAGCCTGGCATGCTGCAGTCCACGGGGTCACAAAGACTCAGACGTAACTTAGCGACTGAATGACAACAAAATGAATATCACCTTTGGACTCCCCTGGTGGCTAAGATGGTAAAGAATCCACCTGTAATGCATGAGACCAGGGTTTGATCCCTCGGTTGAGACAATTCCCTGCAGAAGGGAATGGTTACTCACTCCAGTATTCTTGCCTACAGAATTCCATGGATAGAGGAGCCTTGTGGCTTACAGTCCATGAGCTTGCAAAGAATCGGACATGACAACACCTGTTTCACTTTCATGAATATCATCATACTTTAAGTGATAAATCTCTTGCTTAATACTTTTGAAATGGAAAGGTAAGATTTCCAACATAAAATAGGTTCTTTTCTATTATTTAAGTATTTTTGACATTTGAATGTATATTGCTTTATCTATTCTTTAGACAACAGTTATTATACCAGTCAGAATCAGCTGGGTCTTACATTAGTAACAAATAACCTCAAATCTTAGTGGCTTGTAGGAACAAAAGCTTGTCACTTTTATTTCCCCTGCAGGTTGGCTGAAGTAACTTTCACAACAGCCACATTCTGCTTTTCAGGCTGATACCATTTGCTGTGTCAAAGGAAGAGACAGTGACAAATTGCGCTCTATATTTTAAAAACTTCTGTCCTGCATACTCACATCCCATTTTCCAAAGCAAGTCACATTACCTAACATCCAAGGGAAAGGGCAAAGCACTCCCACCATCTGCAGAGAAGGTAAAGTATCACCCTGAAAAATAGCCCTAATGACTTCCAAACCTATATCATATAAAAATACCATATATATATATGTATATCATATATAATTCTATAAATTAACAAGGATGCAGCTAACCATACTTTGCATGAAGTCAAGCACCAAAGAAGTTTAGTTCAGTTCCGTTCAGTCGCTCATAGTGTCCAACTCCTTGCGAGCCCATGAATCGCAGCTTGCCAGGCCTTCCTGTCCATAACCAACTCCCGGAGTTCACTCAGACTCAAGTCCATCGAGTTGGTGATGCCATCCAGCCATCTCATCCTCTGTCGTCCCCTTCTCCTCCTGCCCCCAATCCCTCCCAGCATCAGAGTCTTTTCCAATGAGTTAACTCTTCCCATGAGGTGGCCAAAGTACTGGAGTTTCAGCCTCAGCATCATTCCCTCCAAAGAACACCCAGGACTGATCTCCTTCAGAATGGACTGGTTGGATTTCCTTGCAGTCCAAGGGACTCTCAAGAGTCTTCTCCAACACCACAATTCAAAAGCATCAATTCTTCGGCGCTCAGCTTTCTTCACAGTCCAGCTCTCACATCCATACATGACCACAGGAAAGACCATAGCCTTGACTAGATGAATCTTTGTTGGCAAAGTAATGTCTCTGCTTTTGAATATGCTATCTAGGTTGATTATAACTTTTCTTCCAAGGAGTAAGCATCTTTTAATTTCATGCCTGCAATCAACATCTGTAGTGATTTTGGAGCCCCCAAAAATAAAGTCTGACACTGTTTCCACTGTTTCCCCATCTATTTCCCAGGAAGTGATGGGACCAGATGCCATGATCTTCGTTTTCTGAATGTTGAGCTTTAAGCCAACCTTTTCACCCTCCACTTTCACTTTCATCAAGAGGCTTTTTAGTTCCTCTTCACTTTCTGCCATAAGGGTGGTGTCATCTGCATATCTGAGGTTATTGATATTTCTCCTAGCAATCTTGATTCCAGCTTGTGTTTCTTCCAGCCCAGTGTTTCTCATGATGTATTCTGCATAGAAGTTAAATAAGCAGGGTGACAATATACAGCCTTGACGAACTCCTTTTCCTATTTGGAACCAGTCTGTTGTTCTATGTCCAGTTCTAACTGTTGCTTCTTGACCTGCATATAGTTTTCTCAAGATGCAGATCAGGTGCTCTAGTATTCCCATCTCTTGAAGAATTTTCCACAGTTTACTGTGATCCACACAGTCAAAGGCTTTGGCATAGTCAATAAAACAGAAATAGATGTTATTCTGGAACTCTCTTGCTTTTTCCATGATCCAGCAGATGTTGGCAATTTGATCTCTGGTTCCTCTGCCCCTTCTAAAACCAGCTTGAACATCTGGAAGTTCACAGTTCATGTATTGCTGAAGCCTGGCTTGAAGAATTTTGAGCATTACTTTACTAGCATGTGAGATGAGTGCAATTGTGCAGTAGTTTGAGCTTTCTTTGGCATTGCCTTTTTTGGGATTCAAATGAAAACTGACCTTTTCCGGTCCTGTGGCCACTGCTGAGTTTTCCAAATTTGCTGGCATATTGAGTGCAGCACTTTCACAGCATCATCTTTCAGGATTTGGAATAGCTCAACTGGAATTCCATGACCTCCACTAGCTTTGTTCATAGTGATGCTTTGTACGGCCCACTTGACTTCACATTCCAGGATGTCTGACTCTAGGTCAGTGATCACACCATTATGATTATCTTGGTCATTAAGATCTTTTTTGTACAGTTCTATGTATTCCTGACACCTCTTCTTAATATCTTTTGCTTCTGTTAGGTCCATACCATTTCTGTCCTTTATCGAGCCCATCTTTGCATGAAATGTTCCCTTGGTATCTCTAATTTTCTTGAAGAGATCTCTAATCTTTCCGATTCTGTTGTTTTCCTCTATTTCTTTGCATTGATGGCTGAAGAAGGCTTTCTTATCTCTTTGTGCTATTCTTTGGAACTCTGCCTTGAGATGCTTATATCTTTCCTTTTCTCCTTTGCTTTTCACTTCTCTTCTTTTCACAGCTATTTGTAAGGCCTCCTCAGACAGCCATTTTGCCTCTGAATTTCTTTTCCTTGGCAATGGTCTTGATCCAAAAAGGTTAGATAACACTTATATCGTTTGGACTAAATAAGCATCAAATCTTCATTATTTCAAAGGCTCTTAACGAATTACTCCTTTTCTATTTCCATTGTTTCCACAGTATTTATTATCTCCTCTGGTGCTACTGCAATCCTCTGCTTGCATAAATCTTCTTTACTACAGTCCATTCTGATTCACTTTATATGAATATTGCTTCTATCATATCACTGCCTTGCCAATAAGGTAAAAAAAAAAACCAGAAAGTAGTAAAGTAAAAGTCGCTCAGTCTTGTCCAACTCTTTGCAACCCTGTGGAATGTAGCCTTTCAGGCTTCTCCATCCATGGGGTTCTCCAAGCAAGAATATTGGAGTGGGTTACCATTTCCTTCTCCAGGGGATCTTCCGGACCCAGGGATCGAGCCCAGATCTCCCACATTGGAGAAAGACGCTTTAACCTCTGAGCCATTAGGGAAGCCCAAATAAAAACAGAAGATAGCTAAAAATGAGACCAACTGTTTAGCCTGACCTTTCAAGCCTTTCACAATCTGTCAGCAATTAACCTTTGCTTTCCTAGAATTTATAAATGCAACCAGACTGTTTGCTTACTTCAAATATTTGTCATCTTTTCCTACAATGTTGTTAAAATTCTTCTCTTGCTTTAAATTCTCACTCTTCCCTCTTTTACTATCAATCTAACCCATTCTTAAAGACTTAACTAAACTTCTAACTCCTCTAGGAAATTTAAAAAAAAGTTTTAATATTTATTTATTTTTTATCTATTTGGGTGCAGCAGGTCTTATTTGTGGTACCGGGAATGTGGGATCCACTTCCTTGACCAGGGATCAAACCCCAAACCTCTCTATTGGGAACCCAGAGTCATAACCACTGAACCACCAGGGGAGTCTGCTCCTCTGTGAAATTTTATTCTACAAACAATTGCTAGAAAAACTTGACTTAGATCTCAGGTAAAACCTTAGAGTGCCGTGCTTGCTTCCTTATTTAATTAACTTTCACTGACCACCTAGTATATTCCAGGCAGGGTGGTAGTTGCATGTGTTAGAACATCCAATATACCTCTCAGACTAACCAGATCCAAAATAGAACTCTTGACTTTTCCCTCTCAAACATGCTTCCCTCTCCTTTTTCTCCCATCCTATTATTAGCAACCTCATTCACCCAGCTGTATATGTGGAAAACCCGGAGTGTTTCTTTTCTCTGCTTTTTTTTTTTTTTTTCATATCTAATTTATCAATAAAACACCTTCAAAATCTCCCATCTAATTACTTCTCACCACTTCCATTTCTATCTCTATAGTCTGAGTCATCATCATCTCTTTTTTTGATTGTGTTCACACTTAATGAACTCCCTAGATTCTATTTTATGCTTACCTTAGACTATACTCTTTTCTATTCAAAATGACCATTTACAATAAAATTAAAAGCTTGTTTTCTTGCCCATAGACATAAAATTTGGCCTTTTGTTGTCTCTCAGACCTCATTCCATCTTTCTCCCTCAAGTTCAGCCTCTCTGTTCTCCTCGCTCTAGTACACAGGACAAGTCCATGCTGCCACAGAGCATTTTCACTTACTTGTTCTTGTCTGCAAATCTCTTCCTGTCTGGCCTGACTTTATATTCCACTTAAACCAAGTCTCATCTACAATGACAGTTTACCAGAGAGGTTTTCCCCGACTACTCTGTGGAAAATGACCCCTGTCATCCTTAGCTTCTTTAATCTCTTCCTGCTTTATTTTTTTCGTAGAATTAATCATCATCTATATTCTTTATCTCTTTCTATTTTTATTACTTTACTATCTACTTCCCCTTCCAAGAGGAATATGAACTTGACAAAAGCAGAAACTTTATTTTTGCTCATCGCTGTCATGACAGTGTCTAGAACAATGCTTGCCAGATAGTAGATGATCAATACTTTTGCCAAATGAATAAATGGATAACAAGGGCAATTATCAATTACGTGGATGAATACTGCTCTCATGATTGCATTTCTTCCCATATTTGATTTTCTTATGTAATTCAGGAGCGTTTCCCAGTTTTTGAAACTGGGAAGTTTAAAAAAGCAATGTATATATATGGCTAGATTCTCAGAAATATTAATGAATACCCATCCAGCTAGTAAAAGCCAGCTTTAAAGTGCTTTTGAAAACAAGGTAATCCAACAGCAGAAAAACCTGTATGCTTGTGTATTTCTGTATGTGTTTTCCTTCCATTCATTCTGACCAGACCGTATCCTAGAACCTCTGTGTAAATATTCCAGGAAAGTATAACTGGATCTGAATTAGTTGGTCAAGAGTATAAGTGTTGAAGTTTAAAAAAAAAAAAAAAGAGAGAGAGAAGTGTTTAAACCTTGATTGCCTGAACTCTTTTAGGCCAACTCTATGTATCTGTAGGGATGGTGTGAAGCTTAAAAGAGATACCATATGCAATTATCTTAATAAAATATCATGTACATAGAAAGCACTTATTGCTTGATATTAATATTTTTATTATCCATGGAAGACTAGAGAGCTTCCAGTACATGAAAGAACTTTCAGCTCATGAAGTTCATAGCAGCCTACATTTATCACTGAACTAAAAGAATTACTCTCACAATGTGTGCCTTGTCAGCTTTAAAACAATACATAATTTGTTCTGATTTACTCATAGGAAAAGAGGGTTTGTGGAAAGTAAAATCTAATGATCTTGATGTTTCTTCTAGATATTACCAAAAGCAAGATAGGATTCAGTGCCCTGGTAAATCTGATTTAATATTCCCTAGAACTCTGGGATTGTCTACCATCTATACTCTCCTAAATTTGATGGTGTTGATATGAACTGACATTTAATTATTTGCATAGCCTACTTAAAATTAAAATAGCAACATGCTCTGAATTCTTTTCAGTGAATACACTCTCCTTTTGTCCTAGATATTGTTAAGAATGGGTTATACAAAAGATGATTTGGGGCACTTCAAAAGAATGAGATATTGCTAAGGACCAACAAGACAGCATCAAGAGCAAGTCATGCAGGGACTTCCCTGGTGGTCCAGTGGTTAGGGGAGACACGTTTGATCCCTGATTTGGGGGAAAGATCCCATAGCCATGTAACACAGTCAAAAAAAAAAAAAAAGAAAATATCATATAGTCAAACTCACATTCTGGCTTCATGACTAGACAGTCTAGACTAACAAGAGAAAATAAAAGCTATATGAATTTACTGATGCATTTAGTCTTTTGTGATAAATTGGGAGCTCCCACTGAAGAAAGTGTGTGGGACAGTAAGGCAACATGGATTAACAACTGGTTCAAAACGTGTGCCTTCCAATTTTGATTATCAGTGGATCAGTATCACCAGGAATCAGATCCCTCATGGAATTCCATAGGGGCTTTGCATGGGTGAACTTCATCATTTATATATTCCAAATACAGGAAACAAAATGATTAACTTTGCATGTAGCAAGAGCTTGGAAAAGATTGTGAAGATTGGCGAAGGAATCAAATTTCAAGTTGATCTCTTCAAACTGATACACTGGATTGAATGCAAAAGTATAAGATGTACTCAGCAAACTGGTCATGGATTCAGATCAGTGATTTAGGCAGGACAGGCTTTATGATTTGGTGACAGCTCCTGTGAAAAGACTCAGGCCTATACTGAAGAGAAGCCAAGAGGGCAAAGCAGTCACTCAGTCCTTGGTGTTTGCTCAGCTTCCCCTTGTGATCTCGGGTAACTTAATCATCTTGAACTTTAATTTCCTGTCTTTAAATAGCAATAACAATCACTTATAAAGATAATGAATTGAGGGAGGCATGATATTTTTGGGAGATTGACTGTCTTCCTTTTTTCTTCTGCTTATTGCCCCTTCTCCTGCTCCTTATTCAAGTTTCTAGCTAGTGTATAAGCATAGCTTCTGAAAATGATGGAGCAGATGAGAAAATAGAGGGGATTCAGGATGCCTACATTTGTTTTTCATAAGTTTTCTTTTGGCCGCAGGGGCTGTGGGGTGCCAGTTCCTAACCAAGGAATTGAGCCCACACCCTTGGCAGTGAAAGTGCAGAGTCCTAACCACTGGATCACCAAGGAATTCTCATGTTTTTCATATAAGCACCAAGAGAACAGAGAGGAGCTGAGATACAGGCAAAATGTTGGGACACAGCAGAGAAAGAGAAGCTATTTTCCTTTTCTCAGGTTGGAAGGGAAGGAAGAGAGATGGTGGGAGGTACTGAGAGCAAAGAGTGGAGTGGTTTCCTGTGTTGCCTCCCAGTTAGAGACCCAGAGAGGAGCCATGGCCCCAGAAAAGGGCTCCTTGCAGGGACAATGCTGATGGACAGTGATAGCCCATGAGGGAGTCAACAAAGAGCCTGAACCTGAAAGACCCTCACTGACAACCTGTGTAAACTAATAGCCACACAGCACGGTACCTGCTACCACACATAAATCAAGGACCACTTCCAGTGGTTAGGACTCTATGTTTCCACTGTGAGGGGGCCAAGTTCTATCCCTGGTCAGGGAACTAAGATCCCACAAGCTGCGGGTCTCAGCCAAAAAAAATAAAAAATATCAAGGACTACTTTTCTTCTATTCCCCCTGCTGAAGAAAGTAACAAGCCTGGTGAAAGGGGAGGAATCAAAATAGTTAAGGCAGAAGAAGGTATTAAAACAAAAATTGGGTTGAATTATTTACAGACTACGATAATATCTTGAACAACTTTGATTTGTTAGAATAAAATTTATATACTCCTTGGCACGTAGTGGAAGATCAATACAATAAAGACAACTCCTATCCCAGCTATAAATATTTTATGTGGCTATTCAAAAGGTCAATACTAACTTTTATTTACGCAAGAGTAGTCTAGTGGTGGCTCGGACGGTAAAGCGTCTGTTTACAATGTGGGAGACCTGGGTTTGATCCCTGGGTCAGGAAGATCCCCTGGAGAAGGAAATGACAATCCACTCCAGTACTATTGCCTGGAAAATCCCATGGACAGAGGATCCTGGTAGGCTACAGTCCATGGGGTGGCAAAGAGTCGGACACTACTGAGCGACTTCACTTTCACTTTCAATGTCTAGTTCAGGAAAGGTAAGGATCTCATTCTTATCAGGGACGACATGTGGAATCCACTTAGAGTACATTTTTCACGTGGGCTGATGATGACTTGTATGTCTGTAGGGAAGAGTGATTCACATGGGTAGTGAGGAGTCAGGCACTGAATGGTTAAAACAACAAGGGCTGAACAAGGGGCGGCTGAGGGCAGAGATGATAGCTGTCTTCAGATATTTAAAAGGCTTTTTGTGGAAGATAGCATGTCCTTGTTCTGAATAGAAGTTGATGGCATGAATGTTTGATTCAATCAACAGAAAGAGGAAGTTTCTCATAGTTGAGTGTTCATCAATGCTAAGGATTCAAACAGATGTTCAATATTCATTTTGTCTGGAATGCTGTCAGAGGATTCCTGTTTGCAGAGGAATGCGGCCTGGCAATTTCCATTTTAGGATGATATATGGGGCAGGCGGAGTCAACCGATATTACCGAATTCCAGGAAATATGCTGGATGCTCTGTATCGTTAGCTCACTGAATCTGCTGATGAGTTAAAAATTGTAAGTATAATCAGCATAACACAGTTTACGTAGTAAACTGGCAGAGTTTACAATGCCGGTAAATTAAAGGACCAAGTTTTAAACCAAGGTTATTGCATTATAAGATTATGTACTCACCTCTGCACACTTCATTTCCCTTTCAAAGGAATGAAAAAATCCTTAGTTTGAGGATAAAAGTATCAAAATACACAGATTTTACCAATGTACTGACCAATGACAAGCACTGGCTTTTTAAAATAGTTTAACTATGGTTCATGTAATTGTGCAGAAATATTAGCTTCCCTGATGGTTCAGATGTAAAGAATCCACCTGCAATGCAGGATACTCGGGTTTGATCCCTGGGTAGGGAAAATCCCCTGGAGAAGGGAATGGCTACCCACTCCAGTATTCTTGCCTGGAGACTTCCATGGATAGAGCAGCCTGGTGGGCTATAGTCCATGGGACTCCACAGGGTTAGACAGGACTGAAAGACTAATACTTTGACTTACTATTAGTACATATGTTTATGAACATTTAACTTATAAGAGCACATTAAGTATGCTACTCCTATCTTCAAGATATATGTACATTTGTTTCTATTGTAATGGTTAATTTTATCTGTCCACTTGGCTAGGCCTCAGTGTTCAGATATTTGGTCAAACATTATTCTGGATGTCTCTGTGAAGGTGACAGAGACAGAAGGTGACAGAGGTGGTTTTTAGATAACACAAACACTGAAATCACTGGGTTTTTAGTAAAGAACATTGTGGGTGGGCCTCCCACCCATAATATGTGTGAGCCTCATCCAATCACTTGAAGGCATGAATAGAAAGACTGACCTTCTGCAAGAAGGAATTCTATCAGCAGACTGCCTTTGAACTTGACTGCAACTCTTTCCTGAGTCTCCAGCCTGCTGGCCTACCCTGTGGATTTTGGACTTCTACCTCATAGTCATATTAAGTCAATTTCTTAAATCTCTCTATATACATATATACACCCCACTTCTCTGGAGAATTCTGATAAATTTGGTATTTATATTTATTTCTTTGCCTGTGTGTTTCTTGGTTCCTTTTAGCTTTAGAATTCTATGAGTAGAACAACTACCTGTATGAACTTGGAAGCAGATCCCTCCCCAGTTGAGCCTTCAGATAAGATCACAGCCTTCGCCAACACCTTTGTTGCAGTCTCATGAGAAACATTATATTTAGCTCTCCTCAGATTCCTGAACTGGAGGACTGTGAAATCAAAAATATATTTGCTTTAATAATATTCTATGAATGGAACTTAAATTCCTTTGGAATAGTCTTGTGTAATAAAGGCTGATTTGAATTGCAAGACCTGGGTCCTAGCCCCTGGTCACTTCGGTCTGGAGACCTGGGTCCTAGTTCCTGGTCACTGCCAGCTAGTTTATGCAGGTGTCACATCTCTGAGATTTTCCTATCTGTAATATGAGAGGATTGGACACTAGAATTTTAGTCTCCCTTAAGTGCTACAGCATCATCTTTGAGGATTTGAAATAGCTCAACTGGAATTCCATGACCTCCACTAGCTTTGTTTGTACTGATGCTTTCTAAGGCCCACTTCACTTCACATTCCAGGATGTCTGGCTCTAGGTCAGTGATCACACCATCGTGATTATCTGGGTCGTGAAGATCTTTTTTGTACACTTCTGTGTATTCTTGCCATCTCTTCTTAATATCTTCTGCTTCTGTTAGGTCCATACCATTTCTGTCCTTTATCGAGCCCATCTTTGCATGAAATATTCCCTTGGTATCTCTAATTTTCTTGAAGAGATCTCTAGTCTTTCCCATTCTGTTGTTTTCCTCTATTTCTTTGCATTGATCACTGAGGCTTTCTTATCTCTTCTTGCTATTCTTTGGAACTCTGCATTCAGATGCTTATATCTTTCCTTTTCTCCTTTGCTTCTCTTCTTTTCACAGCTATTTGTAAGACCTCCCCAGACAGCCATTTTGCTTTTTTGCATTTCTTTCCCATGGGGAGGCTCTTGATCCTTGTCTCCTGTACAATGTCACGAACCTCATTCCATAGTTCATCAGGCACTCTACCTATCAGATCTAGGCCCTTAAATCTATTTCTCACTTCCACTGGATAATCATAAGGGATTTGATTTAGGTCATACCTGAATGGTCTAGTGGTTTTCCCTACTTTCTTCAATTTCAGTCTGAATTTGGCAATAAGGAGTTCATGATCTGAGCCACAGTCAGCTCCCCATCTTGTTTTTGCTGACTGTATAGAGCTTCTCCATCTTTGGCTGCAAAGAATATAATCGATCTGATTTCGGTGTTGACCATCTGGTGATGTCCATGTATAGAGTCTTCTCTTGTGTTGTTGGAAGAGGGTGTTTGTTATGACCAGTACATTTTCTTGGCAAAACTCTCTTAGTCCTTGCCCTGCTTCATTCTGTATTCCAAGGCCAAATTTGCCTGTTCCTCCTGGTGTTTCTTGACTTTCTACTTTTGCATTCCAGTCCCCTATAATGAAAAGGACATCTTTTTTGGGTGTTAGTTCTAAAAGGTCTTGTAGGTCTTCATAGAACTGTTCAACTTCACTGAACTAAGTGCTACAATTCAATGTCTCTATTAGTCATATGGTTTATTCATCAAAATAAATACTGATGAAAGTCACAAGAAGAACACACCCTGGATTTTTTAGGCCTCCAGATTTTGTGGCAGTGTTCCAGCATCCTTTGTGCAGATAGCTGTCTGTGTTCAAGTCCTGTTCTACCTCTTCTTTTCCACTCCTACTAGTCTATCACTAGCCAATCAATGTCATGTACAGATTTTGACACTTCTGCTTGTGGCCTGTGTGTGCATGCTCACAGTTCACGCAGGGCTCTAGATGTGTATACAGCACTGGCATTTGGTTTTGCCTTCTGTATTTTCATGGATTAAGTGGTGGTACCCAAGGGTGAGGGAACATGTTTCCAAGTGTGAGTCCTTTTTTTCCTCTTTTCATTTCCAAGGGGGTGTGTCCAGATCCCTTTGCCAGGCAGCTACTTTATAGGAGGCCAGGCAGC
Source organism: Tragelaphus eurycerus (assembly GCA_935064755.1). NCBI lineage: Eukaryota > Metazoa > Chordata > Mammalia > Artiodactyla > Bovidae > Tragelaphus > Tragelaphus eurycerus. Next base: position 1,182,823 of record CAKXYN010000039.1, read on the forward strand.
GGACTTTCCCCACTGAGTAATTGGATTTGCATTTGCAAATCAATCCTGCTGAATATTAGGTGAACATCTAGTCAGTCCCATGTTAATATCCCTTCTTTCTTTCTTTCTTTTTTTTTTTGTGTGTGTGATGCAGATTTTAAAAGAAAGCATGACTTGTCCAGCCCTATCCTTGAGTCCCAGTGAAGCAGCAGGAGGGGGCTTAAGAAGGAGGGTCCCAGGCCAGATTGTGGAGCAAGCAGTTTGTCACTTGTCCTGCCCAGTTTTCGCTTTCACTTAACCCCCCTGCAACCACTCTCAGATCCCTCAGGCTGTTTCTGCTGCCTATCAGCTTCTTTCCAGAAGGGATTTGAACAATCCAAACCAAAGGCAATGTCAAAGCTTTACAGTGTTACCACTCCTTAGGAGTACTTAGATACGTTTCAACAGAAGACAAAATTCTAAGCCCAATGGATGAAATTACAGGTGTCAACAAATCAGTGGGAGAAGGTAGTGGTGTATTTCTCTGCTGGCCATAGGAATAGGGCGACTTCCGCAGGTTCCTCTTAAGGCTGGTCTTCATCCTTGATTGGAGAAGGGCACTCTGAGGGACTCTCACCCCCTCTCTCCCAGCAGAGACCAAATGTGGTGATGGTATGGGGTGGCTGGGTGCGCGATGAGGACAGAGGGCTCACCCTTCACCCTGATAATCATTAGAAAAAGAACAAAGGAAGAGAGAGGTCGGGGAAGACAGGAAAGAAAAGCAAGGAGAAGAGCAAAGAAAGAGACTGAAAAGCAAGAAACAAAAAAGGAGAAAGCAAGGCAATGGCGCGGGAACTTGGCGGCGGGGCTCCGCGCAGACTCGGGTGGGCTGCACCCCAGGGGAACAGGGAGGAGATGCCCCCATCCCCGCGGGCCTTCCGAGCTGCTCAGGTCTCGCAGGGAGGGTCTCCTGGATTCAGGGCGCCCTCTGGGCCTGCCCCGCCCCCTCCCCCGCCGGGCAGCCGCGCCGGGCCGGGAGCCAGTCTCCCACCCACTCCGGCCCCAGCAACTTGCCCCTCGCTGCCAGCCTGGGGAGTTCCTCTCCCACCCCACAGCCAGACTCTTCCCTCCAGCCCCGGGGCTGGGATCCTGGGTGGGGCGGCCGCGCCTCCGGGACGGCCCCCGCGGCGGATCAGCGAGGCTGGGGCCGCCCCAGGGCCGCGCGGGGCCCGGCCAGACGCCGCGGGGGCAGCCGCACCTGAGCCCCTGGTCCGGCACACTCGGCGCCGGAAGCGCGGGCGGGGTGGACCGGTCCCGGGAGCAACCCCGAGCCCGCGGGGCGGGGTAGAGGGGGAGACTGGAGCCACAAAGCGGGTGACCACGTGCTGCCGCACGCCAGCGGACCCCTCCACCTACCCGCCCACCCAGCCGCCCTGGGAGCCCCCGGGCACCCCGAGCACCCAGCACCGGCTCCAAGGCGGACCTAGCCGCTTCCACGTTCTCGCCCTAACTTTCCTCCAACTTCTCCGTAAGGAGGAACCTGCCGCCCCGCCCGCCCCCTGGCCGCGACGATCCGCACTTGAACTCCGCGGCGCCGACCTTCCACCTTGCGCCACCCCGGAGCTCCCCGGGAAACCCCGATGAACTCTCCAGAAAGAGCGTGAAGGAGGGTCCGGCCACCGCGCTCGACCCAGGTAGGGGCTTCATCGGGGGAACTCGGAGCCGCAGAGCCTGGTGAAGGTGGTGGAGCATGACCGCGCGGCCCCTGGGGACCCCAGCGCAGTGATGCCAACATGTAAGTACCCCTCCACCCCAACCCTTTCAGCTCAGAATTCCTTCACACCTTTACCTGTGCCGCCTTCCCCCGCCCCATAACTCTCGGTCCCCGACCCCACGGCTTTGTAAAGACTTCAGCCGCACTGAGTACCGACAGAATAAACCGGTTTGTCTTCACTTCGCCCCTCGAGGCAATGAGGAGTGAGCTGCTGTTTTGCCAAGGCGGAGCTGTGACATGTGTGTGCGGCTGGATTTTTTTTTTTTTTTTTTTCCTACCAGCCAGAGGTAAACCTCACGTTTGGGCGGCGTAAAGCATAATAAAAAGGGCAGGGCTTCAAGAATGGGGAAAACGTTTTCGATTCAAATGCAACAAGAAGTCACAGGCGCGGTCGCTCCATCCAGGGGCCGGGCCCTGCCAAGAAGGCGCTCTCCTGGATCAGCACCTGGGGGCTTGGAAGGTACTAGTATGCGGAGAGAATGTTGACTTTACACATTGTCACCCTTGACTGTAGAAGTTATTCTTGGATCTTTGGGTTGTTTGAATGATTTTTTTTTTTTAAGCGCGCAGAAAAGGTTCTCCGTGTACTTTACAGATTAAAAAGTCCTTAAAGAAGATGCCATTTTACGTGATAGGATCTCTGAAGGGGCTTGTGTAGAAGCAGGAGTTGGGGGTGTAGGGCGATGAAACGCTTAGAGAAATCTGATGTGGTTTGTTTCTATGGACTTGTCCTCCAAGTGGTGAGGTGCCTCAGGGCGACCCCGCTGAAGGGCCCCCAGCACCGCTTAGCTTAGCCTTCCAAAATGGAAAAAGGAAGGTTGTTCTCGAAAGACCCAGCTTATTTTTGTGGCCAACTCAGAAGTTGCTTTTTCTTGTAACATATAATTTTCTCTCTGGTGTTTTGTTTAATCTTGGGCAGACATCTGGACAGACATTTAACTCCCTTCCACTGACTAATATACAAGAGTTTCTAGAAATTGATAAATACCTTCCTTCCCCCAACTTTTGGAGCCTTATTTATTTCCACTTAAATTTCCTCTTCCAATTTAATACCTGGGAAAAAAATCTGCCCCTCAGGCCTGTCCTTTTCCATTCCTTGGACCTTCTGCCTTGCTCCCTCCAGCACACATTTTCAAAATAGGAAAAAGGGTTAGTGTCCAGAAGCCTAGCCCTTGGCCGGTTTGTTCCTGGTAGTGAGTGGTATAATTAGAAAGGAACCACTTATTTTTATTAAACTGCATGTGAAGTCATTCCACACCTGTGAGTTTGAAACTTTCATTTACCCAGTGGGATCAGCAAGGTATAACCTGAAAGAATTTATTTTGGGATGTGGCCATAGCTTCATATAAGACTTATTCTTATATACAGGCAACACATTTTGAATGAATGTGAGTTTGTTTTAAGCTTCAGGTTTTCCTGAAAATACATAGTGAGGGTTTTAATAGCAGATGTTTGTCTAGCTTTCTATAAGCTTTCCTAGGTGATTTGGACCTTATAAGGGAAAAACTACATTATACATGAAAAAAATATAAATACCAGGTTTTAAAAGATGTGAAACTGATCAAGTAATGTTAAAATTTCCTGGTTATGAAATTATGTAGTCCATTTGAGTTATATATGATTTTAAAAATCTTAATGTCATTATACAGTACAAGCATGGATATTTAATCACAAAGTTATTACTCTGATTCAAGTTTCTTTATTGAGCTATTTTGACAGAATGTTTTTCCATTTCTTGTCAGATTGCAACTTTTTCTTTTTTTCTGTTTATAATTCATATGGAATGGTTTAAGATTATCTGATTCTTTTTAGATATATTAGGATATATGGAAGTAATACCAACCTTTCCAAGGTAAATATTCCTACTATTGTTGAAAATGTAATTATCCTTTAAATGTTTAATTTTGATAGATGCAAATATACAAATTGTTTGAATATGTTTTCTGCGTACTCTTGTGGATAAAGAGTGTTTATATATTAGTACACTCAAGTTGTGGAATTAGAGACTTTATACTTTGGAGTTGTAGTGACTGCATAATTTTAAATTTTAGTAAATTTAGCAAGACTTGCATTAATTGGTCTCAAGCTGCATGAAGCTACTGTTCCATTTATGGCTTATATAAATTACATGACATTGTGCTTTTCCAGTGTGAATGGTGAATGAGGCTATTGTCTCTTGGCTTATGGGAAATATTAGAAGCTTGTAGTTTTACTGCCCAAGTGGACACGTCACTCTGATTTCTGGAAATAATGATCTGAAAGAGAATCAGTTTACATATTAAAAATAAACTGACAGCTACTTCCTTAAACCTGACCGTTTTTCTGACTGCCCATGTCTTACAAGAGTTTACATTTCTAATGCGATGATCAAAAGTTTCTAGAGACCATTTAGACTTTAGACTAAATAAAAAAAGACTTTGTTCAGTGTGTGTGGCATGCTTGGGCAAAATTGCATCTTTCCACTTCGTTTCTAATTGAATGATATTAAAACATTATCTGCATTGGACGACGTGAAGAAGCACAGCAAGTGACTGGGGCTATAAACATTTAAAGGCCATTTCAGTCTTACTCTCCCTTATTAACATTACTCAGGATGGAATTACTTGGAATGCCTTAAGGAAAACTTCAATATTGCTGTAATGAAAACATTTACAACAAATATGACCAAGGCTTAACATATTTAGTATAGAATTGGTTAAAAAAATCACTAGAAGAGAAAATGTTTATAATGGAAAATTAACTATACAAATCATTCAATATGCCAATCCAAATAAAGGAAATCCAAATGAGACATTATGTTTTCTATCAAACTGGCAATGATTAAAGCAATATTACCCAGTAGTGATGAGAGGCTCATTAGATAAACACTGATACTCTTCATTGTAAAACTGTACATATGTATTTACCTCTGCTGCTGCTGCTGCTGCTAAGTCACTTCAGTCATGTCCGACTCTGTGCGACCCCATAGACGGCAGCCCACCAGTCTCCCCTGTCCCTGGGATCCTCCAGGCAAGAACACTGGAGTGGGTTGCCATTTCCTTCTCCAATTTACCTCTACTTACAAATAATTTTAAACCTCCAGAGAAGTTGCAAAAATAACATGAAGAACTCTTGACACAGAATCACTTATTGTAAATATTTACCCCATTTGTTTTATCATTTTTCTTATCTTCTCATTTTCACTGTCTGTAGACACACACACACACACACACACTCTTTTTTCCCTGAATCATCTGAAAGTAACTTACATTTATTGGGGCTTCAGGGTTTATTTATTTAATTGAAATTTTTGTTGAGGTATTTGTTGATTCACATGCAGTTTTAAAAAATAATACAGAGACAGCCCAGGTATTCTTTACCCAGTTCCTCCCAATGCTGACATTTTGCAAAACTAGGGTACAATATCACAACCAGGATACTGATACAATACATCTCTCTTTTTCAGATTTTCCCAGTTTCACATGTGTTTGTGTGAAGGTGTGTGTATTTCTCATGATTGCTTAATTTCATCTATGTAAAGCCAGTTATGTATATTATAGCTCAAGTAAGGGGCAAGATTTGTACAGATTTCAAGAATTATAAACCTTTATGCTTTTTTAAAGTGAGGAATGAACCCAACTTAATAAAAGAACTTACTTTAAGTAATATAATAGCACTTCATTATTTAGGCTCAAGAACATGATCTTTAACCAGAAGATGAAACAAACTTATAAGCAGGCTTAAATAAACCAAATTACCATGCTTTTTACTCTGGAAGAATTGAGGCATTCTCTGTGCTACTCCTCATGTCGTTTCCTGAAAAGATTTGTCATAGAAATACAATTGGGATATAGAGAAAGAAGTTAATTCTGACTATTGCTAATATTAAGAAAATTAGTACCATGTTAATTTCTCCACGAATTTCAAAATCTCTTCATTAGTTTCTCTTTAATTGTGACTTTTTAGAGGAGTCAGTAGGAGTAAAGAGATGTAAGACAGTAGGGTTTTTTTTTTTAATTTATTTTTAATTGGAGGATAATTGCTTTACAAGGTGGTGTTGGTTTCTGCCTTACAACAATGTGAATCAACCATAAGTATTCATGTACCCCTCTCCTCTTGACCCTCCCTCACTCCTCTACCCCATTCTACCCTCTAGGTCATCACAGAATACTGGGCAGGTTTTTTAGATTATTTCAGTGATACGTTTGGATTAAATGGTATCTATATTCCTATAACGGAGAAGGCAATGGCACCCCACTCCAGTTCTTTTGCCTGGAAAATCCCATGGACAGAAGAGCCTAGAAGGCTGCAGTCCATGGGGTCGCTGAGGGTCGGACACGACTGAGCGACTTCACTTTCACTTTTCACTCTCATGCATTGGAGAAGGAGATGGCAACCCACTTCAGTGTTCTTGCCTGGAGAATGCCAGGGACAGGGGAGCCTGGTGGGCTGCCGTCTATGGGGTCACACAGAGTCGGACACGACTGAAGCGACTTAGTAGTAGTAGTAGTATATTCCTATAAAAGGGCTGAGTTCTAAAACTTTCTGATGCAAGATTTAAGTATGTTGCATCTTGCAGTCTATATACGTTGAAGAGTGAGTTTCTAATAGAGTTAGCTTGGTTCTCAAAAAGGACCATTGAGTTGGAAGCCAGGTGACCCAGGAGGTCCTTTTGATTTTGCTGTCACTGATTATATGATCTTGGGCAAGTGGCTTAAACATCATAGTTTTTTCATTTGTGAAATGATGGATTTTGTTCCATAACTTTTAGATTCTTTTCAGGTTATAGAAGTCTATGACTCTTTTACTTAAAAAGTATTTCTGTTCTTTTCAATAGAATGCTGAGACCACAACTAGAGTGACATAAAATTATACTGTGTTTTTTTGTAGTTCCTGTTTGGAACCTTAGTAACCCTGTTCAGGATTTTCCATTCTTGTGAGAAAGTTGTTTAAATCCCAGGGATGTGTGTTTGCTAAGTGATCCCTTGAGAAGACAGACAGTGCTTTCCTCCCTCTGTGCTATTCTTAATTTATTTGTTTCTGTTCTTCAGTAAACAGTTAAGTGGATGAAAGTTGGCGTGTCATATGGTTTATGTTGGTTACAAGTGCTTGCCCTGTCTTGGGTTCCTTTGCTGTACAACATGATGGAGTCCTGAGAACTGGAATGCATTAAGCTCTTAGTTGCCATTTGTGGCTCTTGTCTAATAGGATTGTAGGCAGCTTTTGTAAAATAGCTTCAGGAGAGAATATGGAACTCCTAAGTGTCAGCACCTTTTATAGCAAAAGAAAGTTGCATGAGCACGTGAAATAGACACCATGAAATTCAGTGTCACCAAATTAATGAATGTCATTCCCTGAGTATTGTTTAGAAGACATGGGAACATAAGAGAAGGGCACTATTCACTAATAGTGTCCTGATGCTGATAAAGGAAGATTGTCATGTGCCACAAAGATTGAGAAGCTTCAGTTCTCCTGGGCTAATATTCCTTCTGTTAATGTCTATGAGGCCACCATCCAGGCTTCATTGGTTTGCCTGTTTATTTCTCTGGGCCTCAGTTTCCTCCTCCATAAAACAAGGAGGTTAGACTTTCTCTCCGGCCCTTCCAGCTCTAAATTTGTTTGAATATATGATTTGTTCTTTAGTCTCAGAAGTACACTCTTCCACGCTCAGCATGAATGGGAAACACCTCATAAATCCAGCATCAATGGAAAATGGGCCCTTCTTCCAAATAAGTGAACTTTCCATGCGGCAAAGGTTTACTGGCCACCCTTTTCAAAACCCTCGTTAAGTTCTATGCAATGTTAATCTAGTTCTTTCTGTAATATTTTATTTACAGAAGAGAAAATAGGTTCAGAATTTAAAGTACTTGCTCCCTCAAAACACAGAGTAGATAGAGGTACCAGGATGTAACTATCTGTGCTATTCCAGAGTTTACATCCATTATCATTTTTTTATTGTTAATGACTCACTGGGATTTCCCAAGTGGTGCACTGGTAAAGAGTCCATCTGCCAATGCAGGAGATTCAAGAGACATGGGTTTGATCCCTGGGTTGCAAAGATCCCCTGGAAAAGGAATTGGCAGCCCACTCCAGCATTCTTGCCTGGAAATCCCCACGGACAGAGGAAACTGACGGACTGTAGTCTAGGGGGTCACAGAGAGTTGGACGCAACTGAGTGACTGAGCACGGCGGATGACTCACTAGAACATCTTGCTTCTCATGTAAGCAGTAACACTGCTTTTAATTTCAAATATTTTGGATGGATGTATTTGAAAATATACCTCCCATTCAAAAATACTTTTTAAATTAATATTTTAAAATTTTTATTGGTACAGTTGATTTACAATGTTGTGCAAAAGTACTGTGTAGCCTTTTTCTTGTGTAGAGTTGGTTTCTGCTAAGAGCTATGTGATGCTGGGGGCTTCTAGTTTGGTGACTATAAAATAACATGAACAGAATCAGATACTATTTTAAATTTCTTCTTTCATGGCATACTTGAATAGTCTATTTCATCTCTGTTCCAAGGAGATCCCAGAAATAGCTACAAAGTCAATAGATTGGTGTTGGTTTATAATATTGGTCCTATTGTCTCTTCTTGGTAAAGTCCTTTTTTTCTTACTTCACTGTTGACAGAATAACCACAGATATATTAAAATGCTCAAAATGATAGTAACAATAAAAATAGCTAATATTATTGAACACTTGGGCTTCCCTGGTGGCTCAGCAGTAAAGAATCTGCCTGCCAGTGCAGGAGACACAGGTTTGATCTCTGGGTTGGGAAGATCCCCTGGAGAAGGGAATGGCTACCCACTCCAGTATTCTTGCCTTGGAAATCCCATGGACAGAGGAGCCTGCTGGGCTACAGTCCAGGGGGTCACAAAAGAGTCAGACACGTCTTAGCGACTAAACACACTGAGCACTTGCTGAATGTTAGACACATTTCTTAAAAGACATGATTTGACTTAATCATCCACCAGCTCCATGGACTAGATTGATGTTCCTGTTTTACAGGTGAAAACTAGGAGGTACAAGGTGGGCAGGTCAATTTTCCAAGAATTGCCTAGTTCATCAGTAGCAAACTCAGGTCTGTCTGACTCCAGAGCTTATTCTCTTTGCTACGTAAGTAGTCTCTACTTAACAGTCTCTCCGATAAGTTAGAAGGGCAGGCTTGAGGCAAGTGTAAGAATCGGTTTAATGTCTGGTTTTTATTATTCAAGTATTTCTGTTACCACTTTCTGATTTTCTATTTATTATACATTTTTTTCAGATAAGCAACCTTCAGGTAAAGAAGTATTTTACTGTGACTCCAAAGCATTGTTTTAGTTGCTCCTCTTTTAGAAATAAAATGATTCCCAATTATCACTTATAATGAAAGTAACTCTGGGGATTTTGAGATCTGGAGGTTTCCTTCTGCCACTCACCTTTCTTCCTGCTTCCTGACTCTCCTGCTCACCAGTTCATTCATGGTTCCTTTTTGTGACTGCCTTTCACACCCATTGCCCCCTTCAGTGGTCTGCCTCTTTTGATAGGGCTACGTCAATGGAAGGCAGCATGCCACTGTCTTCAGCCAAGATAATCTGGATGTTCCCATCTAAGTCATTAAGCATAATTTTGAGTTTAGAGGTAAGACTATTGTACAGAGAATTGAGGGTCTTCAAAGCACCACCCCTCCATTTAATGTCATTTATTAGTTTCTTCAATACTTAAAAACATTGATAACTATTGATATATGTAATTTTAGAAGTAACATTAGTACTAGTTAAGCTTCAGTACCTAATTTTAGAGGAAAGAAGAAAGTTTGGGTGCTTTGATTTTAATATTTCCACTTATAAAGCAGCAGATATTATAAAATAAAAACATTTCCTTAGAGTTTAAATTTCTGGGAGATTATAGAAGAGATTGATAAAAGCATCCTCTTGGTATTCAGATGGGCATGTGACTGATGATGATGAAGATTGATGCTAGAATTGTTTTTTTTTTTTTTAAATAAGTGATTTTTTTTCCCCTTGAATTTTCAGAATACTTCCCCATCTTTTTGCAGGAATCATCTATTATATACCTCTGATAAGGAAGTTGTCACCAAGTAGCAAATAAAATGCATGGGTTTTTTTCTTTTACCTAATTAGCTTAAAGGGGAATCCTTAGTTTATCATCTTCAAGGTTTCTTTTCTTATTTGGAAGCAAGGCAGGAAAAGGTTCTTTTTCAGTCCCTGCTAGAAATCTACAACGTTTTCTGACTGAATGCTTCACTAAGCCTAAATGTCCTGATTGTTGCTTTCTTTCATGGCAGGATGTTTCACTCAGACCGAATGTGGAGCTGTCATTGGAAATGGAAGCCAAGTTCTCTTTTGTTCTTATTTGCTTTGTGTCTTGTATATGCTCCTCTCTCAGGTAAGTAAGACTTTTTCTTTCAAACTCTGTATTTAATAATGATGACATTGCCTTCAGTGTAAGTGTGCTTTTTATTTGTTGACTTTTTCTGTCCTTACAGGCTTTATGGGCCTCTCATTCCTCTTAAATTATGTGTGAATTCTATTACTTTATTGTTTTATTTTCTTTGATCTTCGCTACATTTCTTTTAGTTTTATTTATTTATCTAGCCCATATTGAATGATAAGATAGCTACATACCTGACATTAAAAGTGTGCTAGCTGTTTCCTACGACTGAATAAATATACAGCACTTAACTCTCTATTTTCAAGTTTTCATTCAGTTCTTTATGAAAAGTAGAGACTTTGTTATTATTCTGATTTTATTGCCATGTATGAGATAGGAATTTGGAATTAAGTTTTTAGACCATGAAGTAGTCGCCTTAAAATGATGTGACAAAGTTTATTTTAATTACAGTATTTTTGGAATGAAGATATTTAATTTTTGAAATGAGTACAATTGTTTGTCTCAACTTTGAAACAAGGCCCTTTTAGCTGTTATTGAAAGCTAAATTTTCTATAAATGCTAGTTATGTGAATGAGCCAATAGGGACCTGAGGAGTGTTTATGATCTTTGAAAGTTACCTGATTTTGTTGCTTGAGCAAACTGAGTTTCTCTTGTGCCCATTTTGTTTCGCTTTTTTTTTTTTTTAAACAGCTATATTTATTCAGTTTATTATATTTTCCTTTAGAATGAAATCATTACTCACAAAGTCTTATATACTGGTTACTTGGAATTTACTCAAGATTTTATATGTTCCATATTTATAATATACCTGTATGTTATTATAAATAATACATATAACAAATCATGGAAATAGATTGCTAAAATTTCTTATTCATTGATCAAGATATTCAACTGGAGTATTTAATATAGAAATACTTTTTTTCCCAAGCCATCAAGTATTTTAAGAGTTTCAGCTACTTAGTTGGAAAATCCCTGATACTTAATGTTTAATGGCTTCAAAACAGAACTGAACTTTGAGTGGTTTTTTTCGTATATTTGTTTCAATTTCATTAGAAGACTATTTTTCTGTTACTTTCATTGTCAGAAAGAAGAAGCATGCTTGTAAAGAGATCTGAAAATTGTATATATGTTGGGTTTTGTCATGTACAGCTGAACTATTTCTTGACTTTCAAAAGTGCTTCTCCAAGAGTCAATTACATGATGTAAGATGAATTAGGAGATTAAAGTTAGTTGAGGTCTATTTATTTTCATTTTGATAGGTCATGGCATTTGTAAATTTTCAAGGTTTCTTCAAAAATCAAATTGGGACTTTTTATTTTAGATGTCAGTATGTTAATTGATATGTGCACATTCATTATTCTTATCATGTGAATAAATTACAAGAAACCCATGTTTTTAGACTAAATAAATAAGGTCAACTGAGCTGAGACCAGAGTGGGGCAGGGGAAGCACCTGGGATGTAAAATTTCAGGAGGCTCTCATTCTCAAGGATATGGGAATCAGAGTATTTAAATGTATTTTTAAGTTACTGTCTGACACAAGAAATCTTTTGAAGGAATTTCTCTTATTATTCCACATGGTGTGTATATCTGTTTACTCATGAAGCCAGCATATTTTGTATCTATATGTCCTACACGTGACTCACTTAAAACACCACCGCCTTCCATGTGAATAGCTGAACTCACAGAAGTACTTTAGGGGCTATTACTGAAATTTTTATACAAAATTTTTACCTTCACTCAGTAGAGGGTTCATGAAAATAATGCAAATTAAAACTTTACTGTCAATATATCTAATTTTCAGAGTCCTATCTTTAAATCATGGTGTAATGTCACTATATTTTTAAAGACCATCTGCTGCTTAACTGTGAATTTTGTCTCTGTGTAGGAAGTCTGACTTTTTTCACTTCTATGGTTGACCCCTGGATGATCTCATTGAATCCCGTGGTTTTAAGTGGCATCTTGATGCCAGTACTCCTCAGTACCTTTGGCCAGAGCCCCTTTCAGGACCCTGGAGTTACCTCTTGGATTGCCTGTCCTCAGACACTTGGCTGTATAATAGGCCTCAAACTTCACACGTGTGAACAAGATTCTTGATTCCTACCTCCTATCCCCAAATCTGCTTCACTCTCATGCATTCCAGTACCTCCTCAGTTCAGTTCAGTCGCTCAGTTGTGACCGACTCTTTGCGATCCCATGGACTGCAGCACACCAGGCTTCCCTGTCCATCACCAACTCCTGGAGCTTGCTCAAACTCATGTCCATTGAATCAGTGATGCCATCCAACCATCTCATCCTCCGTCATCCCTTTCTCTTCCTGCCTTCAATCTTTCCCAATACCTTCTACTTCCTGCTATTCTCTCCTAAAGTCACTGTCTTTTAGACACATGTTCTTTCTATTCCTTGACTGTGCTTTCTCAGTACCCTTTTCTCCCTAATCTTGATTCTTTCTTGATACTCAGGTCTTAATTATTACCATCTCAGATAAGCCTGCTTATCTCCCAATTCACAGGAGCTTTGTGGTCACTCTTGTTTTACCTTTAGTGATAATCTGTTGATTTTGGTTACTCTTCTGCTTGTTAATGTTTTGTTATTTGACTGCTATAGCTGGATTGGAGAGTTGGCAAAACCTCTTAATTGTTGAGATTGACACTTAGTTTGGATGATTAAAAATTAGGATTCTATAGTTTGATTCTGATAATATCCACACTTTACCTCATAACGTAGAACTACAACGTTGAGTCTTCTAGGCATGTTAACATTTGTAGTTTCATGGACATTACAAAGCAAATAGTATATGAGGTTTATACCCTTCAGGATTTTAAAAAGTAATAAAGAAAAAGAATGTCTAGTCTTTTGACAGCTGATGAATATAATTTTTAAGAAGAACTACAGCAGTATGACCTTTGAATATTTAAACTGGCCCCACAAAAGTACAAATTACAAAATGTGATTGTTTTTTACCCACTAGCTTGACAATATTTAGGAAGGCTGATAACATCCAGTATTATCAAAGTTTGGGTAAAAGGCATGCACTAACATGGTGGCTCTGTCTTTTGGGATAAAACATGGAATGATACACATCAGGTTTTGAAATGGATTATTACAGGGGCATAAAATGGATTATTTTAGGTTGGGAGTGAGAAGCAGGAAAGCGATGGAACTTCATAAAACTACAAATTGTTTGCCTTGTTACAGTGAGCGTGTATTATTTTAGTAATTTGGGGAAACAAAAAACCTTGATGAAATTCTTTGGTGTTAAAAAAATGCATTAAAATATTGGCCAGAGAGACTGTTGACATGTTATGAATATTACATTTTTCTGTTAATCACGACCGTTACTCTAGCTGTTCCTTCACTTGATAAGAATCTCCAAATGGTGTTTCAAATAAGAACCGCTTTTTATGTAGCGTTACACGCTATAGCTCTGAAGATGAATGATGATATCTCAAGCAGACAGAAGGTTGTGGCTTCAAACAGAGTGGGAAACAAACAGCCAAGAGCCAATGAATTCCTTAGCAACCAGGAGGTTGTTTCTACACAGATAGCCTTAGGCATGAGTGCTGAGGGAGGAGCCTCCCTTCACTCCTGAAAATCGATAACATCAGCAGATTATTTCAAAACTCAGTGTTATATTGATATCTACGATAGGGCAACAGCTAAAAGGGGAAATGTTTCTGAAAGTACAGTCTGACCTGAATTGTGTACTTTCTAGCCCAGAACACTGCATGGTTCTGGAAGGCAGATGGTTGAGCTGAAGAAATCTTGTGCTTTTTTTGGATTTGTTTGTATGTTCATTTTTCTGATGATCATAGAATGGACCATTATTCTATCAGTTGCGTTGCAATCTGTGATGGAGTATTAGACATCTTTTATACATGTTTTGTATTTGCTCAACAGGCTTTCCAATGCATAGAAAAATAATCTTTTTATAAATCTCCTAGTTGTTTTGTTTTTTCCTAGCCATTTTCGTATGAATATGTCATTAATTCACTGAAGAAGGAAATGGCAACCCACTTCATTAATTACTGAATAAGTATATCTGGAAGGTCAGAAATAAGGATGTACTTGTGTAAACTATTCTTATCAAGTGAAGAAAGAGCCAGAGTAATGCTTAAGTGACAAACAGAAAATTATATGATGATAAATGTTTGTGGGTTTTTTTCTTCAGTCAGGGTCAAAATGCTCCAAATTACCGTCTGAGGCTTTCAGCTAAAAGGCTGTGTCCCCATTCTACACTTCAGTTTAGAAGAGCCAGTGTGACTGAATAAGCAAACCTCAGAAAGTTACATACAGAAGTCTCTTTGATGCATCTTCCCTGTAGATAATTTCCCTCATATTCCTGTGAAATGATCTGAATTTGATGTAGGTAAATATGAAATCTTACATTGGGGTCATAAAGTCAATTACATAAACGTGGAATGGGGGTGACTCATCTTGTCACCACGGTGACAATATCAAGTGACTCAGTGGTGTGTCGGGCCTCCAGTGCCACTGACACCACTTTGGAATTCAGCATTAGGAAGGGGAGGGTACTATACAGAGTCCTCCCCTTCACTGGTCCGATCACGTTTGTCTCCAGGCTTGGCTGTCATCCTTTAGAGAGAGTTGGTAAACAGTTTGTAGACCAGGCAGATCAGGCTGGTGATGAGTCTCTAGTAATCTGAGGAATGTTTTAGAGCATCTCTGTCTCCACTGTGTTATGTGAGGCTTCTGTGAGGCTGGGCTGCAGCTGTGGACTCATGTCCTTCGAGTCAGCCACCACAGTGTTGCTTTGGTGTAACAACTTGGTCTTTTTGAGAGAGGAAAAGTCTTACTGAATTAAAAAAAAAAAATGACTTAAATGGTACATTTACTTTGGAATAGTGAAGTCAGTAGGAATGAAATGGTGGTCTTTGGATAGAGTGGTCATTTGGAAGTGATAACAGACTTAGTCTGAATATTTTGGGGTTGATGTTTCAAGTACCAAATGGCTTTTAGTAATCGGTTGCCAAAAGATAAAACCAGCTGTCCTTTGAAATTGCCATCACTGGTGATGAAGAAGGAATGCAGAAGGAATCTTAATATTGAAGAGGATTTTCTACTAAAAACCGTGAAGGCCTCCTCAGTCTCCAGTTTAATCATAGAGTGAGTGTGTGTGTATAGTCTTTTTTTTTTTTAATCTTTCACACCCCACTTTGGTAACAATAAATTTGTTTTCTGTCTTTGTGAATCTGTCTCTGTTTTGTAAGTCAGTTCATCAGAACTGCTTTTTGTTGTTATTGTTGTTCAGTTGCTTAATCATATCTGACTCTTTGCGATCGCATGAATTGCAGCGTGCCAGAGGGAGCCTGGTGGGCTTCCGTCTATGGGGTCGCACAGAGTCAGACACGACTGAAGCGACTTAGCAGCAGCAGCAGCAGCAGGCTTCCCTGTCCTTCATCATCTCTCAGAGGTTGTTCAAACTCATGTCCATTGAGTTGGTGATGCCAACCAACCATCTCATCCTCTTAGGTCCCACGTATAAGTAATATCATATGGTATTTGTCTTTTTCTATCTGACTTACTTCACTTAGTAAGATAATCTCTAGATCGATTCATTTTGCTACAGAGAGCGTCTTTTTTTTTTTTGACATACACATCGTTTTAATAATTACCTCAAAAGGTTCATCTATATTTTCTTTCAATTTTAGTAGTTAAGTTTTATACATAGTGAGAGATTAGGAAGGTAACTTTGTTCAGTCAGTTCAGTTCAGTTGCTCAGTTGTATCTGACTCTTTGTGACCCCTTGAATCATAGCACACCAGGCCTCACTGTCCATCACCAATTCCCAGAGTTCACTCAGACTCACGTCCATCAAGTCAATGATGCCATCCAGCCATCTCATCCTCTGTCGTCCCCTTCTCCTCTTGCCCCCAATCCCTCCCAGCATCAGAGTCTTCTCCAATGAGTCAACTCTTCCCATAAGGTGGCCAAAGTACTGGAGTTTCAGCTTCAGCATCATTCCCTCCAAAGAAATCCCAGGGCTGATCTCCTTCAGAATGGACTGGTTGGATCTCCTTGCAGTCCAAGGGACTCTCAAGAGTCTTCTCTGACTCCACAGTTCAAAAGCATCAATTCTTCAGTGCTCAGCTTTTTTCACAATCCAACTCTCACATCCATAGATGATCACAGGAAAAACCATAGCCTTGACTAGATGGACCTTTGTTGGCAAAGTAATGTCTCTGCTTTTGAACATGCTATCTAGGTTGGTCATAACTTTCCTTCCAAGGAATGTCTTTTAATTTCATGGCTGCAGTCACCATCTGCAGTGATTTTGAAGCCCAGAAAAATAAAGTCTGACACTGTTTCCCCATCTATTTCCCATGAAGTGATGGGACCAGATGCCATGATCTTCGTTTTCTGAATGTTGAGCTTTAACCAACTTTTTCACTCTCCACTTTCACTTTCATCAAGAGGCTTTTTAGTTCCTCTTCACTTTCTGCCATAAGGGTGGTGTCATCTGCATATCTGAGGTTATTGATATTTCTCCCAGCAATCTTGATTCCATGTTGTGCTTCTTTCAGCCCAGTGTTTCTCATGATGTACTCTGCAGAGAAGTTAAATAAGCAGGGTGACAACATACAGCCTTGATGAACTCCTTTTCCTATTTGGAACCAATCTGTTGTTCCATGTCCAGTTCTAACTGTTGCTTCCTGACCTACATATAGGTTTCTCAAGAGGCAGGTCAGGTGCTCTGGTATTCCCATCTCTTGAAGAATTTTCCACAGTTTATTATGATCCACACAGTCAAAGACTTTGGCATAGTCAATAAAGCAGAAATAGATGTTTTTCTGGAACTCTCTTGCTTTTTCCATGATCCAGCGGATGTTGGCAATTTGATCTCTGGTTCCTCTGCCTTTTCTAAAACCAGCTTGAACATCAGGAAGTTCACGGTTCACATATTGCTGAAGCCTGGCTTGGAGAATTTTGAGCATTACTTTACTAGCGTGTGAGATGAGTGCAATTGTGTGGTAGTTTGAGCATTCTTTGGCATTGTCTTTCTTTGGGATTCAAATGAAAACTGACCTTTTCCAGTCCTGTGGCCACTGCTGAGTTTTCCAAATTTGCTGGCATATTGAGTGCAGCACTTTCACAGCATCATCTTTCAGGATTTGAAATAGCTCAACTGGAATTCTATCACCTCCACTAGCTTTGTTTGTAGTGATGCTTTCTAAGGCCCACTTGACTTCACATTCCAGGATGTCTGACTCTAGGTCAGTGATCACACCATCATGATTATCTTGGTCGTGAAGATCTTTTTTGTACAGTTCTTCTGGGTATTCTTGCCACCTCTTCTTAATATCTTCTGCTTCTGTTAGGTCCCTACCATTTCTGTCCTTTATTGAGCCCATCTTTGCATGAAATGTTCCCTTGGTATCTCTGATTTTCTTGAAGAGATCTCTAGTCTTTCCCATTCTGTTGTTTTCTTCTATTTCTTTGCATTGGTGGCTGAAGAAGGCTTTCTTATCTCTTCGTGCTATTCTTTGGAACTCTGCATTCAGATGCTTGTATCTTTCCTTTTCTCCTTTGCTTTTCGCTTCTCTTCTTTTCACAGGTATTTGTAAGGCCTCCTCAAACAGCCATTTTGCTTTTTTGCATTTTTTTTCCATGGAGATGGTCTTGATCCCTGTCTCCTGTACAATGTCATGAACCTCTGTCCATAGTTCATCAGGCACTCTATCTATCAGATATAGGCCCTTAAATCTATTTCTCACTTCCACTGTATAATCATAAGTGATTTGATTTAGGTCATACCTGAATGGTCTAGTGGTTTTCCCTTCTTTCTTCAATTTCAGTCTGAATTTGGCAATAAGGAGTTCATGATCTGAGCCACAGTCAGCTCCCCATCTTGTTTTTGCTGACTGTATAGAGCTTCTCCCTCTTTGGCTGCAAAGAATATAATCAATCTGATTTTGGTGTTGACCATCTGGTGATGTCCATGTATAGAGTCTTCTCTTGTGTTGTTGGAAGAGGGTGTTTGCTATGACCAGTACATTTTCTTAGCAAAACTCTATTAGCCTTTCCCCTGCTTCATTCCGTATTCCAAGTCCAAATCTGCCTGTTACTCCAGGTGTTTCTTGACTTCCTATTTTTGCATTCCAGTCCCCTATAATGAAAAGGACATCTTTTTTGGGTGTTAGTTCTAAAAGGTCTTGTAGGTCTTCACAGAACCATTCAACTTCAGCTTCTTCAGCATTACTGGTTGGGGCATAGACTTGGATTACTGTGATATTGAATGGTTTGCCTTGGAAACGAACAGAGATCATTCTGTCGTTTTTGAGATTGCGTCCAAGAACTGCATTTTGTACTCTTTTGTTGACCATGATGGCTACTCCATTTCTTCTAAGGGATTCCTTCCCGCAGTAGTAAATATAATGGTCATTTGAGTTAAATTCACCCATTCCAGTGTTCTTGCCTGGAGAATCCCAGGGACGGTGGAGCCTGGTGGGCTGCCGTCTATGGGGTCACACAGAGTCGGACACGACTGAAGTGACTTAGCATAGCATAGCATTCCAGTACATTTTAGTTCGCTGATTCCTAGAATGTCGACATTCACTCTTGCCATCTCCTGTTTGACCACTTTCAATTTGCCTTGATTCATGGACCAGACATTCCAGGTTCCTATGCAATATTGCTCTTTACAGCATCAGACCTTGCTTCTATCACCAGTCACATCCACAACTGGGTATTGCTTTTGCTTTGGCTTCATCCCCTCATTCTTTCTGGAGTTATTTCTCCACTGATCTCCAGTAGCATATTGGGCACCTACTGACCTGGGGAGTTCTTTCAGTATCTTAACCTTTTGCCTTTTCATACTGTTCATGGGGTTCTCAAGGGAAGAATACTGAAGTGGTTTGCCATTCCCTTCTCCAGTGGATCACAGTCTGTTAGACCTCTCCACCATGACCCCCCTGTCCTGGGTGGCCCCACAGGGCATGGCTTAGTTTCATTGAGTTAGACAAGGCTGTGGTCCTAGGGTGATTAGATTAACTAGTTTTCTGTGATTATGGTTTCAGTGTGTCTGCCCTCTGATGCCCTCTTACAACACCTACCGTCTTACTTGGGTTTGTCTTACCTTGGGCTTGGGTATCTCTTTACGGCTGCTCCAGCAAAGCACAGCCGCTGCTCCTTACCTTGGACGAGGGGTATCTCCTCACCACCACCCCTCCCAACCTTGAACGTGGAATAGCTCCTCTAGGCCCTCCGGCTCCCGCGCAGCCACCGCTCCTTGGACGTGGGGTTGCTCCTCCCAGCTGCCACCCCTGGCCTCTGGCGCACGTTGTAGTTGCCCATGCTCTGTGCGCTATTGCAGCCACCCGTGCTCTGGTAACTTTCTTAAATAAGATAAAGTTTGGAACTGTAGGCTTTGGCAGGTACAAAATTTTCTGCTACTTTCAAATGAATAATTTTTTATGGAATTTTCCTTTTATTTTCAACAAGTAGAATATGTATGTGCTTTTTGGTACTCTTCTTTCTAAGTTTGCAATATAATAGTATTTAGTAAGTAAAGAATGTGGAAAAGAACAAAATGGAAAAGAACCAAAAAGAGAGGGGAAAAAAAAACTTATTCTAGACTTAATGAGTAAATATGTTTTACAGGGTGGAGTAGCAGGGGAGGAAAGAGTGAGTCTAGCAAATCTAAAAGTTTGGTATGGTTAATCAGAACCTTTCCCTCCCCCAATATTATTAAAGTACATTTGACATTTGTGAGAACATTATAGTACTTAAAGGAGTTACAGAGAACATGTAATTATATTGCTCCTTTTAAATGCATTTAAACTCTAAGGGCTATGTTATCATAATTCCATAATTTTTGAGTATTGTGTGTGTGTGTCAGATATGTATCAGACTCTTATCAAAGTCCTGGCTATGCAGAACTGAATAATGGAGTTTTAGTGTTGTTGGGGAGACTGACATGAGACAAACAGGAAGCACTGTGATATGTGGTCTAATAAAATTGTCACTCTGATATTAAAGGATAACAGAAGAGATCTCAGAAAAGTTTGCACACGGGAAGTAGTGTTAAAACTCCCTCTTGTATCAAGGGTAATGAAAAAATATTTACAAAATGGTATGGCTTTGTCATTGTGTGGATCACAATAAACTGTGGAAAATTCTGAAAGAGATGGGAATACCAGACCACCTGATCTGCCTCTTGAGAAATTTGTATGCAGGTCAGGAAGCAACAGTTAGAACTGGACATGGACCAACAGACTGGTTCCAAATAGGAAAAGGAGTTCATCAAGGCTGTATATTGTCACCCTGTTTATTTAACTTATATGCAGAGTACATCATGAGAAACGTTGGAATGGAAGAAACACAAGTTGGAATCAAGATTGCCGGGAGAAATATCAATAACCTCAGATATGCAGATGACACCACCCTTATGGCAGAAAGTGAAGAGGGGCTAAAAAGCCTCTTGATGAAAGTGAAAGTGGAGAGTGAAAAAGTTGGTTAAAGCTCAACATTCAGAAAACGAAGATCATGGCATCTGGTCCCATCACTGCATGGGAAATAGATGGGGAAACAGTGTCAGACTTTATTTTTCTGGGCTTCAAAATCACTGCAGATGGTGACTGCAGCCATGAAATTAAAAGACACTCCTTGGAAGGAAAGTTATGACCAACCTAGATAGCATGTTCAAAAGCAGAGACATTACTTTGCCAACAAAGGTTTGTCTGGTCAAGGCTATGGTTTTTCCTGTGGTCATGTATGGATGTGAGAGCTGGACTGTGAAGAAGGCTGAGCGCCAAAGAATTGATGCTTTTGAACTGTGGTGTTGGAGAAGACTCTTGAGAGTCCCTTGGACTGCAAGGAGATCCAACCAGTCCATTCTGAAGGAGATCAGCCCTGGGATTTCTTTGGAAGGAATGATGCTGAAGCTGAAACTCCAGTACTTTGGCCACCTCATGCGAAGAGTTGACTCATTGGAGAAGACTCTGATGCTGGGAGGGATTGGGGGCAAGAGGAGAAGGGGACGACAGAGGATGAGATGGCTGGATGGCATCACTGACTCGATGGACGTGAGTCTGAGTGACCTCCGGGAGTTGGTGATGGACAGGGAGGCCTGGCGTGCTGTGATTCATGGGGTCTCAAAGAGTTGGACCCGACTGAGCGACTGATCTGATCTGATCTGATGACTTTGTCATTCACCATTTGAAGAGCTTGCCCTGTAATCAGATTGGAGGGCTGGCTGTAAAATCTGATGCAGTTGTGGAAGTGGGTCATCCCTATTGAGTATCATCTCTGACCTTAACTGAAAGCAAGAAGATAGAAAGTGAATATGGAAATGGAGAAGGGCAATGTCGGCAGAGAAAAGGTCAAGGCAAACCCACAAGTGCACTGAAAGTGATTTTATGAAAGGATTAGTACTTCCTGTTTCTAAAATAAGGATCTCTGCAGAAGAGAATCAAGACTGAACGTAGACATGTAATGGGGAGGCCAGACGGTGGAGGATGTAGCTGGAGGAAAAGTGCTATCAGAACTGAATGAGGGATTCCAACTCAGTCAGGGGAGAGCCAGGTTGCTGTCATTGTAGTTCAGTAAGATACGTGTAACCAGAAAAGTATGCTTGAGGAGCAGAGGGTAAGAACTTCCCTAGATGACAGTTAGGTAACTCAGTAGTGAAATTGTCTTTGGTTTATTGAATCTGTAGTTTATGCTCTTTCTCTATCATGCCATTTTACTTCAGAAATGGCAGCCTTCCTTTCCTCCTTAGTGAACCGCATTCATAGATACATCAAAAAGCTGGAGATATTAATAAAATTTTAGACACACTAGATGCTTTCTCTTTCATGCTCCAACTCATATTTTGTTGTGATCAACAGTTGTTGAATCTAGGTTGGAAATGCCTTCGTTAACTTTTGAACGACTGGGGCTCTCATCTCCAGCAGGAATATTGTGTGAGCTCCTGATCATCCCCTTGCATCCAGGTTTCTGTTAAACCACAGTTGGAATCTTGCCCCCACCCTGATGAAGTTCCCCTAAGATTCTCATCGCCCACAGGATAGAGTCCACAGTCCTTACTTTATGTAATTTCACAGCTCTCTAGCTTTATAATGCCATCAAGTGCTCAAGTGCTTGTCCTACTGTGTGTGTGTGTGTGTGTGAGTACATGCTCAGTTGGGTCTGACTCTTTGCGACCCCGTGGACCGTAGCACACCAGGCTTCCCTGTCCTTCATTATCTCCTGGTATTTGCTTAAACTCAGGTCCATCGAGTCAGTGATGCCATCCAACCATCTCATCCCTGTCGCCCCCTTCTCCCCCTGCCCTCCGTCTCTCCCAGCATCAGGGGCTTTTCCAGTGAGTCAGCCCTTCACATCAGGTGGCCAAAATATTGGAGTTTCAGCTTCAGCATCAGTCTCTCTGATGACTATTCATTGTTGATTTCCTTTAGGATTGACTGGTTGGATCTCCTTGCAGTCCAAGGGACTCTCAAGAGTCCTTTGAGACATTCAGGGGTTCAACCTTTCTATCTTTATGGGAGACCAGCTATTTAAGGGGGGATATTTCATAAAATTGTATAATAATTACTTGAGCCTCCAAATGAGTAAAAATAACCAGAGAATTTATTTTCACTTGTGCCAAGGGCTAGACTTCTTATGGAAATACATTTCTTTAGTGGCAAACTCATTGCTATTAAAAGGTACACTGTAAAAAAAACTATTTTTGTTGAGAATAGTAAAAGCTATTATTTGCTTAACATTTTTTTCAGCTGTCCCCCCCTTGTCCTGCATCATTTCTAGTCTTTTCTTTACAAAGCAAACAAAAATTTCCCACATGCCCCACACATTTTTGTTCTTTTCAGTTTTCATTTTCATTCATCATTCCTTTTACTTCTGAAAATCTTAAAAGACTACATTTTGGATTTATTACTTCCTTACACTTAAAAATAGATCATTCTGCCTTAGAGACACATTAACAGATATCTAGATGTATGTGTATGTAAACAGTTATGTTATCTTCTCTAAAGATCTCCTGAGTTAGTCTGAATTTCTCCAAAGGGTGTTTTATTAAAAATTTTTCTTTTCAAGTAGGTGGACCATAGTAACTGTAATAATGTTTTGTTATTAAATGGACAAAAAAACACTTTCTTCAAAGAGAGTCTGTTTTAGGTTGAAATTATGTCACAGAGTGAATTGGCTTATATTCAGCTTTTAGAATATACTGCTTTGCATGTTTTTCATATTCTTTAAATTGTTCCTTTAGGTGCCTCTTACTTCCTAGAAGCTTATGTTACTGCTTTTTTTCACATCAGGTGGCCAAAGTATTGGAGTTTGAGCTTCAGCATCAGTCCTTCTGATAACTATTCAGTATTGATTTCCTTTAGGATAGACTGGTTTGATCTCCTTGCAGTCCAAGGGACTCTCAAGAGTCCTTTGAGATGTTTAGGGGTTCAACCTTTCTATCTTTATGGAAGACCAGCTATTTAAGGGGGGATATTTCATAAAATTGTATAATAATTTCTGTACATATACAGTCCATGGAATTCTCCAGGCCAGAATACTGGAGTGGGCAGCCGTTCCCTTCTCCAGGGGATCTTCCCAACCCAAGGATCAAAGCCAGGTCTCCCGCATTGCAGGCAAATTCTTTACCAGCTGAGCTATAGGGAATCAAGAATACTGGAGTGGGTAGTCTATCCCTTCTTCAGGGGATCTTCCCAACCCAGGAATTGAACTGACCCAGAAATTGAATCAGGATCTCTTATATTGCAGGTGGATTCTTTACCAGCTGAACTACCAAGGAGCAGTTTAGCTCTTAAGAAAAGCTCTTAGTTTAGCTTTTAGCTCTTAAGGCAGAATATAGAAACTAAACCAGTTTTGTTATTCATCTGGAAACTAAAATCAGATTTGAAGTCTAATCATCAAATTGAACTTTTTTTCTCCTATTATTAAAGGATAACTTTTAATTTTTTCCAAAGTAAGACCATAGTACCATCTGAATATTTATATCTTAATAATCCTAGTCATCAATACAATCTATTGGGTCATTTCAGGTTAAAACTACAAGTGAATCCTGTGTTGCTGAAGAGAAAACTGCCTTTGAAAAGTACATTTTAAAAAATATAAACCTACTTTGGATTTTATTAAAACTTGAGCTGCACATATCCTGGTATTACTGATTTTTTTGATGCATCTAAGCTAATGATGAGAATGAAAAGTTTGCTTTGATATCACTGACACTGCTAAGTTGACATTGAGTACTTTGATCCATCCGTAACATGAGTTAAATGCTGACTGAACTAAAATTTTGCCAAGACGTTCTTTTATACTCAAAATACCTTCTCAGTGTGTGTACTAGAGCTTTATTCCTCATGGGCTCTGGGTGGGAGGAGACAGTTATTACATGTAGTGAAACATGTGTGCCTGATTTTTCAGATTCTGTTTCTGGCAAAATCAGGCAGAAGGTGGTTGAAAGTGGTTACACTGAATGATTGAGTTCCAGGGAGCAACCGACTAGAAGGAGACACTTCAAGATACATTGGGTTGATGGAAATGTTTCAAATTTTGGTTGGAATGTAGTTACATAGGGGCATACATCCTCAAACCTGATTGAACAGCATACTTAAAATCTATGCATTTTAACATGTGTCAATTATACCTCAAAAAGAAGTCTCGGCTAAGTGGAAAAAATATTAGTAATAGTTCTGCTGCCGCTGTTTTGTCGCTAAGTCGTGTCCTACCCTTTGTGACCGTATGGACGGAGCCTGCCAAGCTCCTCTGTCCATTGGATTTCCCAGGCAAGCATCCTGGAGTGGGTTGCCATTTCCTTTTCCAGGGGATCTACCCAACGCAGGGATCAAACTCGAGTCTCCTGCATTGGCAGGCAATGAGTTACCTGGAAAGCCAGAATAAGTAATAAGTACACCTACAATAAGTAGACCTCTGATACATCCAGAATTGTCAGGATTTTATTAGCTATATAACGAATTAAATAATAGCTTTCTAAAATACAACCTCTTTGTTGATTTGCTGGCTTTTGTTCTGTTTTGTTTGGCTAGCAGGAAAGGGTTATTTAGTTTTATTATTTATGAATTAGATGTGCTTATTCAGATATTTTCAGTACTTACAAATACTCTTTTATCTCTGTTTGTAGACATTTCTGCAAAGGATGAAACCTCACCTAATTCCAGTGTAAGCTTTCATTTCACCCTCCTTTAGCCTCTATATTCAAAAGTTTAACTTACTGTATCTTTACCTGGCAGACCTTTTCTGTGAGTCTTTCCTTCATTTAATAAAAATACATACAATGATCAGTATATAATTACTTATCAGATTTTGCTTCTTAACCAATACCTTAATGGAGATTTATTGATATTATTGGCTTGTTACTCTTAATAAAAATGAAAGAAAAAAGGAAGCCTCAATGGCACCCCACCCCAGTGCTCTTGCCTGGAAAATCCCATGGACGGAGGAGCCTGGTAGGCTCCAATCCATGGGGTCACTAAGAGTCGGACACGACTGAGCGACTTCACTTTCACTTTTCACTTTCATGCATTGGAGAAGAAATGGCAACCCACTCCAGCATTCTTGCCTGGAGAATCCCAGGGATGGAGCCTAGTGGGCTGCCGTCTATGGGATCGCACAGAGTCAGACACGACTGAAACGACTTAGCAGCAGCAGCAAGAACATTCACTCCATTAGTTGTAGTGTTATTTTTCTTTTTTCATATTTTTCTTTCTGTTCATTTTGTTTTATCTTAACAGAACTATTTGTCATTTACTATAAAGGGATTTGCACTCGTTTCACAAACACATGGTATTTGTGAAAAACTCCACAAATCTTTTTGTAAAGTTGATTGCTCAGCAAATATAAAGCATGAACCAGAAAATGAATTACAAACACTTAAAAATTCCAGCCTAGAGTAGACTCAGCACCTGGTGAATGCTTTCTGAGGGGTTATTTGTTCTGCTCTGGTTCCTGACTTGGGAGGTTTTCATGGGTAAATAGTGGGTTGAAAGCATCAGTCAAGGCAGTCTCATTTCAGAGGAGGCACCTGCTGTGACTGTGTCCCTGGCTGAAGGTCACTATTTGCCTAGGAAGGGTGTAATGAGAATGTAGCCATTGATGGAACCAAAATAATGGAACGAATAATCATCAACTGTTAATATTAAGATCCCAGATGATGCACAGATTATACAAAGACATCTTCTGAAAGAGAGAATGTATCCTTATTGGGTGGATAATTTGAGGAAATCCAAAGGTGGGAAATGGCATCATTTTAAACTTCAGTAAGTGTTAAAAAAAGATGAAGCTCAATTTTTACATTTTAAAGTCTGATCTCATTTCTGAGTTTCAGAGAAGTTTACAATTAAGCTGATTTAGCTGATGTTTTAGTAAGTGGGACCTTTGCTAGTGTTACAATTTAATTATGCCCATCGGATAGGGCAGCGTTTTATTTTTCTTAAAAAAAAAAAACAAACTTCATATATTGTTAAGACACTGGTGGTACTTTGAAATCAAGCCTACATGATGATAGAGTAAGGGAGATTTTATGGCTCTTCTATCTTGTGACGCCACCACTCTCTAATTAGTTACCTGTGCAATTGCTCGGAAAGTGCTGTCAGACAGAAATATGGGGCTTATACTTCCTGTGTTTCTTTCTGTTAAGCACCAGAGGTTTGTTTTGTCAGTTATCCAATGTCTGAAAACATTTTTTTCATGTATTTTGTCCACTTGTATGTTTTTATGCTGGGAGAGGAAGTCCAATACTTGTTACTTCATTATGGCTGAAGCAGGAGTCCCTACCACTTTATCTGAACTTAATGTAAGCTTGGCTTATTTGCCAATCATTTGATACACAGCAAAGTTCTTTTCTTTGAGGACTGATTTGTTAATTGGAGAGTGCTATCTCTCTTGAGTAAATCATGCCCATGAAGTGTCATCATTGATTTTTTTTTCTTCCAGTTTTATTGAGATATAGTTTACATATGGCACAGTGATTTTTAATTTTGACTCCTTTAGAGTGAAGAGAAATTGTTTATGAAGTGATCTGAGCCCAGAATCCTTATTTTTGAGTTTTATTATTTAGTCATTATTAAACAGCTATTTTTACTTACCTTTATTCAAAATCTTTCTAATGATTTGACCAAGTTTTCATAGGCTTATATATCCTTTTACTTTTGTATATTTATTGAGTCATGTAAAATACAGTAAATTTCATAACTAGAATATGAAGTATAACTGGAAAAAATAGTAACAAATATCATCTAATAAGCACAACTCAACTAATGGGAACAGCTCTTTAGAGGATCATTAGCTTTGAATATTCAACTTGCTGTATCATTCAGTGTTTTACAAAGAAAGTCATCAAAGTAGTTTAACCTGAGGCATCGGTTAAGTGCAGGTTGGCTAGGAGAGCCTCTTGTGGATCTCTGGGCTGCAGCCTAAGGTGTTCTTCAGTCTGAGCTGCTTTTTCCTGGTTTCAGTATTACTACTGTAATGTTTCTTCCCTCTAGAATCAAAGTGCCAATGATATCTTTGACTCTTCCTTAGCAACACTTCTGTAAAACCCAAGTGAAGTGAAGTGAAGTGAAAGTCGCTTAGTTGTGTCCAGCTTTTTGTGACCTCATGGACTATAGAGTCCATGGAATTCTCCAGGCCAGAATACTGGAGTGGGTAGCCTTTCCCTTCTCCAAGGAATCTTCCCCAACCCAGGTCTCCCACACTGCAGGTGGATTCTTTACCAGCTGAGCCACAAGAGAAGCCCAAGAATCCTAGAGTGGGTAGCCTATCCCTTCTCTAGGGGGTCTTCCTGACCCAGGAATCGAACCGGAATCTCCTGCATCGCAGGTGGATTCTTTACCAACTGAGCTATTAGGGAACCCCCTGTAAAGCCTAATCTATTGCTAAATCTGGGAACATCTCTTGTATCTGCTTGGTTTTATGAATGCTCTTCATTATTTTTCCTCCTCAGGTTTTTTTAAATTAATTAATTATTGGCTATGTTGGTTCTTAGTTATGGCAGGATCTTTCATTGTGGCTGGCAGGCTGCTCTCTAGTTGTGGCACATGGGGTCAGTAGCCCCATGGCATGTGGGACCTTAGTTCCCCAATCAGGAATCGAACCTGCAGGTCAGTAGCCCCATGGCATGTGGGACCTTAGCTCCCCAATCAGGAATGGAACCTGCAGTCCCTGCACTGCGAGGCAGATTCTTAACCTCTGGACCACCAGGGAAGTCCATGCTCTTCATTCTTATGTAGAGCCTGATGGTTTCATACCTCAACTTTTGTAATAATAGAAAAACTGGTGCTGTTAATGCCTGTTTTCATCTGTAAGCTAGTAATAAGCCACTTTCGTGTAAACATTTTGTGTAAACCATTTCGTGTAAACTAAGAACATGGAGTTCTTAGTTGCAACACGCAGGATCTTTTATTGTGGCTGGCAGGAACCAGCAGGAAGGAAGGTTATTTGCTCAGGAACCTTGAAGAGCTTTTGGTTGCTGAGTTAATTACTGCCCTATGGATTAACATTTGAGATCCTTCACCATATAGTCTTAACTAGTATTTTCTAAGCTATTCCGAAGGTTGTTTATTCATAATCTAAGAAATAGATAAATTGGAGAATATATTTTTCTCTGATATTTCATATATCGCCCTGCCTCTAAGTCCTCCTTACACTATTTCCTCAGTCTAAAACTCCTTTCTCCTTTTTTGCTACATGGAGAAGGCAATGGCAACCCACTCCAGTACTTTTGCCTGGAAAATCCCATGGACGGAGGAGCCTGATGGGCTGCAGTCCATGGGGTTGCACAGAGTCGGACACGACTGAAGTGACTTAGCAGCAGCAGCATCAAGGTGCTTCCTGATCTTAAGACCTGTGTTAAATGCTTCCTCATGTGGGGAACATTTAAAATGAAGCTGGTAAGATGAGTAGGGTTTTTTTCCTTAATTCATGTATATATATACACTCAGGTAACCACTTGTTAGATAACATTTTAAAGGTAGAAATGAAGCAGGAAATATTTTCTATATCTCCAATTCTTTTCCCATTTCTCCTTTGGAATTCTATAATAATTTGTACTTATTCTGTGTTTATTGCTGGATTGTATTTTATTTTTATTCATATATGCTGCTGCTAAGTCGCTTCAGTCGTATCCGACTCTGTGCGACCACATAGACGGCAGCCCACCAGGCTCCACTGTCCTTGGTTCTCCAGGCAAGAATACTGGAGTGGGTTGCCATTTCCTTCTCCAATGCATGAAAGTGAAAAGTGAAAGTGAAGTCGCTCAGTTGTGTCCGACTCTCAGCGACCCCATGGACTGCAGCCTACCAGGATCCTCCATCCATGGGATTCTCCAGGCAAAAGTACTGGGGTGGGGTGTATATTTGCTTTTTTATTGCTAATGAGTGCCTAGAATGTAGGGGCTATGTCTTCTTTTTCTTCACAAAACCAAGAGAGTATGGGTACTGCAGTGTGAATGAATTAAAGTACATTATTTAAAGGGAGACATTTAAGATTAAGGTAACCCATCCACTCTATGGGTTTGATGTGAAAAGCACAAAAGTTGTGTCATGAAAAAGTAGACCGAGACACAACCATCCTTTTTAGTTATCATACTGGAGTAGATTTATTGAACTGTTCAGAGTGGTGCAGACCCTGGTGGCTTAGTCTGCATTTCATTCATTTTGGCTCTGTTTGTGTACTCCAATTTATACAGTACTTAGGGCAAACTTCCTATGACGTTAATAACATGAGAACTCTGGCCTTAATGAAACAACGTGCCTAAGAGTCCAATATTGTGAAGTTTTCCTCTTCCTGTCTTTTCTTGACTGAGCTGTCCCTGCGGTAGGTTTCAGCTTCCAGCACACCTCCTAAAGTAACCCGTCTTCCTCCCCTTTCCATAGCACTGTGGGAGTGGGGATGTGGGAGAGGCACTGGAGCTTCCAAGATTTTTATATTCTGTACATTTCCCAGAAGGCTCCTAGCTTAGCAGAATCTTGGGCTGAGGCTCCAGGGTGTTAAGTAGATTTGGGATGCTAGGCTGCTGTTAATTTTGCCTTAGCTATGTTATGAGTTGGCCTGGGATTTTAACTGAATTTTATAATGTTATTTCCATGGGAAAAAACATTCTAAATCCAAACAACCATCTTGGAGCTTATTTTTTTGTAATATAGGAATTAGTACATTTTGGACTTGGTACTGTTGACTTTTTTATGACCAAATATTTCAAAATTCATTGTGCCTGTGCCTTATTCTTTTAAATCAAGTTAAAATAGTCTCAGTATGCATTATTTAGAAACATGATGTAGCCAGTGCTTTAAACATTCATCAATTTATATGATATACTTCTCATTCAAATGAGTATTTATAGATTTTACTAAAATTAAAAATAGATGTTTGATGTTTAAAACTAGTCTGTGCTAATTCATCCAGGGTGATGATGCTGTATCTCTGATTAATTTCTGGGAAATTTACCAAAAAGAATAATTAAATAGAAGTAAAGGCTTCATAGTAAAGTAATGCTCAAAATTCTCAAAGCCAGGCTTCAGCAATATGTGAACCGTGAACTTCCTGATGTTCAAGCTGGTTTTAGAAAAGGCAGAGAACCAGAGATCAAATTGCCAACATCCGCTGGATCATCGAAAAGGCAAGAGAGTTCCAGAAAAACATCTATTTCTGCTTTATTGACTGTGCCAAAGCCTTTGACTGTGTGGATCACAATAAACTGTGGAAAATTCTTCAAGAGATGGGAATACCAGACCACCTGATCTGCCTCTTGAGAAACCTATATGTAGGTCAGGAAGCAACAGTTAGAACTGGACATGGAACAACAGACTGGTTCCAAATGGGAAAAGGAGTACGTCAAGGCTGTATATTGTCACCCTGTTTATTTAACTTCTATGCAGAGTACATCATGAGAAACGCTGTGCTGGAAGAAGCACAAGCTGGAATCAAGATTGCTGGGAGAAATATCAATACCTCAGATATGCAGATGACACCATCCTTATGGCAGAAAGTGAAGAGGAACTAAAAAGCCTCTTGATGAAAGTGAAAGAGGAGAGTGAAAAAGTTGGCTTAAAGCTCAACATTCAGAAAACTAACATATGGCATTTGGTCCCATCACTTCATGGGAAATAGATGGGGAAACAGTGGAAACAGTGTCATACTTTATTTTTCTGGGCTCCGAAATCACTGTAGATGGTGATTGCAGCCGTGAAATTAAAAGACGCTTACTCCTTGGAAGGACAGTTATGACCAACCTAGATAGCATATTCAAAAGCAGAGACATTACTTTGCCAACAAAGGTCCATCTAGTCAAGGCAGTGGTTTTTCCTGTGGTCACGTATGGATGTGAGAGTTGGACTGTGAAGAAAGCTGAGTGCCGAAGAATTGATGCTTTTGAACTGTGGTGTTGGAGAAGACTCTTGAGAGTCCCTTGGACTGCAAGGAGATCCAACCAGTCCATCCTAAAGGAGATCAGTCCTGGGTGTTCATTGGAAGGACTGATGCTGAGGCTGAAATTCCAGTACTTTAGCCACCTCATGTGAAGAGTTGACTCATTGAAAAAGTGACCATGATGCTGGGAGGGACTGGGGGCAGGACGAGAAGGGAACGACAGAGGATGAGATGGCTGGATGTCATCACTGACTCGATGGATGTGAGTCTGAGTGAACTCTGGGAATTGGTGATGGACAGGGAGGCCTAGCATGCTGCGATTCATGGGGTCACAAGGAGTCGGACATGACTGAGTGACTGAACTGAACTGAAAGACTTCATACATGAAGATGGGGCTTCCGGGAACCCGTCTGCCAATGCAGGAGACATGAGATACAGGTTCAGTCCTGGGTCGGGAAGATACCGTGGAAAAGGGCATAGCAACCCACTCCAGTATTCTTGCCTGGAGAATCCCCATTGGACAGAGAAGACTAGTGACCTGTATCCACAGGGTCTCAAGGAGTCAGATACAACTGAAGTGACTTAGCACACAAAGGAGAAAAAAAGGAAGTTATTAACGCTAAATAACTTTATGAATTTTGGGGAAATGACTATAATTAAATGTAGAAATGCACACTGTATTTAGAATAATAGTATCAAACTAAATGTTAGATATGTCATGTTTGCAAAGTGTGTGAGTATAAATAACTGGAGAGCTGGCATGCAAGTGTTAAAGTATGTGAGTAAGAAAGTTCAGACTGATGGCTTCAGGTTTTCAAAGTGAGTCTTCAAAATAATTTTATTTGATATTAAACATGTTGCTCCTTGAATATTAAGGCAGGCTGATTAAAGCAGTGTGCATTAAGACAAATTCAGAACTATCATTTTTGTTCCTCTATAGTCCCTCCTAACAAGTTATTCTTGACAAGCACTTCTCAGTTGCTGTGGTTCTTTTCCCTGTATTGCTGTAAGATTTCTGAATTTTCAAAGCTCCTATATGCAGAAAGTGAAGAGGAACTAAAAAGCCGCTTGATGAAAGTGAAAGTGGAGAGTGAAAAGGTTGGCTTAAAGCTCAACATTCAGAAAACGAAGATCATGGCATCTGGTCCCATCACTTCATGGGAAATAGATGGAGAAACAGTGGAAACAGTGTTAGACTTTATTTTGGGGGGCTTCAAAATCACTGCAGATGGTGACTGCAGCCATGAAATTAAAAGACACTTACTCCTTGGAAGGAAAGTTATGACCAACCTAGATAGCATATTCAAAAGCAGAGACATTACTTTGCCAACAAAGGTTCACCTAGTCAAGGCTATGGTTTTTCCTGTGGTCACGTATGGATGCGAGAGTTGGACTGTGAAGAAGGCTGAGTGCCAAAGAATTGATGCTTTTGAATTGTGGTGTTGGAGAAGACTCTTGAGAGTCCCTTGGACTGCAAGGAGATCCAACCAGTCCATTCTGAAGGAGATCAGCCCTAGGATTTCTTTGGAAGAAATGATGCTAAAGCTGAAACTAGAGTACTTTGGCCACCTCATGGGAAGAGTTGACTCATTGGAGAAGACTCTGATGCTGGGAAGGATTGGGGGCAGGAGGAGAAGGGGACGACAGAGGATGAGATGGCTGGATGGCATCACTGACTCGATGGATGTGAGTCTGAGTGACCTCCGGAAGCTGGTGATGGACAGGGAGGCCTGGCGTGCTGCGATTCATGGGGTCGCAAAGAGTCGGACAC
Organism: Tragelaphus eurycerus; assembly: GCA_935064755.1. NCBI lineage: Eukaryota > Metazoa > Chordata > Mammalia > Artiodactyla > Bovidae > Tragelaphus > Tragelaphus eurycerus. Next base: position 1,216,061 of record CAKXYN010000039.1, read on the forward strand.
GACTGAGCGACTGAACTGAACTGATACAAAAAGAAACAGGAGTTAAAAATTAACAAGACCTTTAGAGGAGCCTGATCAGCTATAGTCCAAAGGTTCACAAAGAGTCAGACATGACCGATCATGTGGTTATTATACATGTGAATGTGTGAATGTGAAGTCGCTCAGTCGTGTCCGACTCTTTGCGACCCCATGGACTGTAGCCTACCAGGCTCCTCTGTCCATGGGATTTTCCAGGCAATAGTACTGGAGTGGATTGCCATTTCCTTCTCCAAGGGATCTTCCCAACCCAGGGATTGAACCCGGGTCTCCCGCATCGTAGACAGACGCTTTACCGTCTGAGCCACCAGGGAAGTCCAAAGAAAAGGACCATCAATCCTTTGAGGGCAGAATCCATTTGGGGAGATTAACTGCTGGCTCTTCTGTTCCTATTTTTACTTTCGGGTACTTTTACGGTGGAAAATTTAAAAATATAAAGAAAAGTAGAGAAAACAGTATAATGAACACCCAGGTACCCATCACCAATGATTATCAATACAAGCCCAAACTTGAGTCATCAATAACTCAGACTTCGAAGCAAATTCCAGCTATTTGCAATAATTGTCATATTTCATTGAGCCTAATTATTTATAATATGCAATATTATCATCATTTTCAGGCCCTTAGCATCTTCTTTGTCTTCGTTTTGTTTTTGATCTTTAATGTGTTTCAAGATGAGTGTCGCACTGAATGCTGACTCCTGGTCCAGAACAGAGTTGTTTTGTTCTTATGTACCCCTTGACTGTTCCCTGTTCTTTCACATTAATGGTGCAGAGACAGACTCATCCTGTGAGACTGAGATCATCTATTATCAAAACTCACTTATTAGGTGGAAACAGAGGCTTCATGGCTGAAGTGATCACAGAAACATCTGTAGAAAAGGCCATCAATCAGGTTGTGTGAAGGTTAGGGAGAGTGTGTGTGTGTGTACTGGGGGGCTGGTATCCACTTGTGGGATTTATATTTGCATACATTTGTTTTTCATTTAGAAGTCTTCTCACTTTAAGAATCCTTTTCAGATTAATTGACATAGATCATTCTGTCAGAAACTGATGGCATTCAGAAAAGTCTCCATACATTATTTAATGATTCAGTACCAAATCACGAGTATTATAAAAGTTATAATTTCTCATCTCAGTCTGGTTATGAAAGACCAGTATTCCATCTTGCTCTAGTACTTTGTTTAGGTATTCACACTTATTAAGTTCTTTTCAGTCGTAATGTAATTGCCAGTGGGAGATTTTTTAAAAAATTGTTTTAATTTTCTAAACCTTGTAAAATAAAGGATGAAACAAATGAGCCACAGCTTCAGCTAAAATAATGACAGGACAAGAAAAAGAGGAATTTAGTTTTCTGTTTTTAATACGTCTTTGAGGACTAGGAGGAACTAGGAATATTGTAACAACTTTCTGTTTAAACTATAAAAATCCCCTAATTTAAATTTAGCAAGTAAGGTCCACCTTTTATGTTAGGAAGTGTTGTTTCTGAATGCAATATAGGAAATCAGTGCCAATAAGAAACAGATTTTATTAGTGCACACATAGAATAAAGTTCTGAGGCTGTTAGATATGTCTAGGAAATATGTATTACTTTTTTAAAAAATTAAATAATTTATTTTAATTGGAGGCTAATTATTTTACACTATTGTAGTAGTTTTTGCCATACATTGACATGAATCAGCCATGGCTGTACATGTGTTCCCCATCCTAAACCGCCTTCCCACCTCCCTCCCCATCCCATCCTCAGGGTCATCCCAGTGCACTGGCCCTGAGCACCCTGTCTCATGCATCAAACCTGGACTGGTGATCTACTTCACATATAGTAATATACATGTTTCAATGTTATTCTCCCAAATCATCCCACTGTTGCCTTCTCCCACAGAGTCTAAAAGTCTGTTCTTTACATCTGTGTCTCTTTTGCTGTCTTGCATATAGGGTCATCATTACCATCTTTCTAAACTTCATATATATACGTTAATATACTGTATTAGTGTTTTTTTTTTCTGACTTACTTCACTCTGTATAATAGGCTCCAGTTCATCCACCTTATTAGAACTGATTCAAATGTGTTCTTTTTAAAAGTTGAGTAGTATTCCATTGAGTATCTTTCTTATCCATTTGCTTCCATTTCTTAGCTATTGTAAATGGTGCTACAATGAACATTGGGGTATCAGATCAGATCAGATCAGATCAGTCGCTCAGTCGTGTCCGACTCTTTGCGACCCCATGAATTGCAGCACGCCAGGCCTCCCTGTCCATCACCAGCTCCCGGAGGTCACTCAGACTCGCATCCATCGAGTCAGTGATGCCATCCAGCCATCTCATCCTCTGTCGTCCCCTTCTCCTCCTGCCCTCAATCCCTCCCAGCATCAGAGTCTTCTCCAATGAGTCAACTCTTCGCATGAGGTGGCCAAAATACTGGAGTTTCAGCTTTAGCATCATTCCTTCTAAAGAAATTCCAGGATTGATCTCCTTCAGAATGGACTGGTTGGATCTTCTTGCAGTCCAAGGGACTCTCAAGAGTCTTCTCCAACACCACAGTTCAAAAGCATCAATTCTTCGGCGCTCAGCCTTCTTCACAGTCCAGCTCTCACATCCATACATGACCACAGGAAAGACCATAGCCTTGACTAGGCGAACCTTTGTTGGCAAAGTAATGTCTCTGCTTTTGAATATGCTATCTAGGTTGGTCATAACTTTCCTTCCAAGGAGTAAGCGTCTTTTAATTTCATGGCTGCAGTCACCATCCGCAGTGATTTTGGAGCCCAGAAAAACAAAGTCTGACACTGTTTCCACTGTTTCCCCATCTATTTCCCATGTAGTGATGGGACCAGATGCCATGATCTTCGTTTTCTGAATGTTGAGCTTTAAGCCAACCTTTTCACTCTCCACTTTCACTTTCATCAAGAGGCTTTTTAGCCCCTCTTCACTTTCTGCCATAAGAGTCGTGTCATCTGCATATCTGAGGGTATTGATATTTCTCCCGGCAATCTTGATTCCAACTTGTGTTTCTTCCAGTCCAGCATTTCTCATGATGTACTCTGCATATAAGTTAAATAAACATGGTGACAATATGCAGCCTTGACGTACTCCTTTTCCTATTTGGAACCAGTCTGTTGTTCCATGACCAGTTCTAACTGTTGCTTCCTGACCTGCATACAGATTTCTTAAGAGGCAGATCAGGTGGTCTGGTATTCCCATCTCCTTCAGAATTTTCCATAGTTTATTGTGATCCACACAGTCAAAGGCTTTGGCATAGTCAATAAAGCAGAAATAGATGTTTTTCTGGAACTCTCTTGCTTTTTCCATGATCCAGCGGATGTTGGCAATTTGATCTCTGGTTCCTCTGCCTTTTCTAAAACCAGCTTGAACATCAGGAAGTTCACGGTTCACATATTGCTGAAGCCTGGCTTGGAGAATTTTGAGCATTACTTTACTAGCGTGTGAGATGAGTGCAATTGTTCGGTAGTTTGAGCACTCCTTGGCATTGCCTTTCTTTGGGATTGGGATGAAAACTGACCTTTTCCAATCTTGTGGCCACTGCTGAGTTTTCCAAATTTGCTGGCATATTGAGTGTAGCACTTTCACAGCAGCATTGGGGTATACGTGTCTCTTTTAATTCCAGTTTCCTTGGTGTGTATGCCCAGCAGTAGGATTGCTGGGTCATATGGCAGTTCTATTTCCAGTTTTTTAAGGAATCTCCACACTGTTCTCCTTAGTGGCTGTACTAGTTTGCATTCCCACCAACAGTGTAAGAGGGTTCCCTTTTCTCCACACCCTCTCCAGCATTTATTATTTGTAGACTTTTTGATAGCAGCCATTCTGACTGGTGTGAGATGGTACCTCATTGTGATTTTGATTTACATTTCTCTGATAATGAGTGATGTTGAGCATCTTTTCATGTGTTTGTTAGCCATCTGTATGTCTTCTTTGGAGCAATGTCTGTTTAGGTCTTTGGCCCATTTTTTGATTGGGTCATTTATTTTTCTGGAATTGAGCTGCATGAACTGCTTGTATATTTTTGAGATTAATTCTTTGTTAGTTGCTTCGTTTGCTATTATTTTCTCCCATTCTGAAGGCTGTCTTTTCACCTTGCTTATAGTTTCCTTCATTGTACAAAAGCTTTTAAGTTTAATTAGGTCCCATTTGTTTATTTTTGCTGTTATTTCCATTTTCTTGATTACTGTGTAACAACAGAACTCTTGTACCTGTGCTTAAATTGTTACCCCACCTTTTCTTCTGTTCCTATTCATTCATCTCAAGAGGATTGTGTAACCAGTCTCTCTTCATTTTATTGTTTAAAAGTCAGTTATTTTTATAAAGGATAAACTCCTTTTCAATTTTTCCACTTTCATTGTCTCTCTTTAGGAAATTTTTGAATTAAAATATGCTCTAATCCTGACTCATCATTAGGATCAATAATCATAAACTGGTATAAAAAGTAATCTTCTCTAAAGAAACAGAAGTCCTACATTTTGAGATTAAATCAAATTAAATCAGTGTCTCAGAAATGCTGCTTTATTTTGTATATTGCTCTTTGGTGTATTTAAGAAGAAAAAAAAAGGAAGGAATTATTGTTTCTATGTTCCAGAGGAGACTGAATTGAATATTTAATCATAATTGTGTAGCATAAGAACCAGAACATAGTCCTTGTGGCTTCTACTGCAGGTTCTTTAATTAATGTGAAAAGTAGATCCCCAAGGCCTTTTCTGGTGGCTCACTTGATAAAGAATCTGCCTGCAATGCAGGAGAGCCTGGTTTGATCCCTGGGTCAGGAAGATCCCCTGGAGAAGGAAACGGCAATCACTTCCAGTATGCTTATCTGGCTCATCCCATGGACAGAGGAGTCTAGCAGGCTATACAGTCCATGGGATCGCAAGAGTTGGACATGACTTAGCGACTAACCCACCATCACCATAGATCCCTAAAAAGCCCACAGATACCAAACAAGCAGAGGCTATGAAGAGTCGCACACCCTCACATGTCCATCCTTTTCTGATTAAATTTACCTCATCTCCTTAAGCAGGAGTCAGAGTATGTACTATATGCCTGATTTTCATTCAGTAATAGTACTCAAAAAATTCACCCCTTATGTTTCAATCAAATTATCACCAGGGTGATGTTTTATATCAGTGGTAATTAAAGTGTGATCTGGTCCTGGGCCAAACACCATCAGTATCATCTGGGAACTGGGGAGAAATGTACATCTTGGGCCCCATCCTTGCCTCCTGACCCAGAAACTCTGGGTGTGGGGTCCAGCAATTTGCCTGTAAACAAGCCCTACAAAGCGATTCCCATGCAGGCTAAAGTTTGAGGTCAGCTGTTTTAACTCATTCATTGCAGTTGAAATTCTGGTTAATTAAGTTTCATTTTTTTCTTGATGTATCCAAGGAGTCTATCTAGCATTTATAACACTGTTCTTGTTGATGTCCGCATCCCTCATGTCAACTGCCTGAGATGGGAGAGTGCAGTGGTTCAGTACATGGGCTTTGAAGACAAACTGTGAGTTGGAAATTCTGGTACTCTTGCTTGTGTACTGGGGATATGGCCTTGGGAAAAGTTATTTTTCTGTGGAATGAAGTCACCATAGTTCCTACTTCCTAGGGTCATTGTGGCAATTCAGTGAAAGAATCCATGTAACATATTTAGCAGAGCCTGATCTCTTGGAAAGTACCAATGAAGTGTTTGCTTTAATTGTTAGCAAGGTGAATAGTTATTCACCAAGTAAATATTATTTTGAGAAATAATATTTTATTTCAACCAAGGATCTTAAAAATGAACTTTAGGGAAAACCACCAGTTGAGAAGACTTTTCCGGGGTTAGTGCAATAATGTGCATGTCTCATTAGCAGTTGTTTTTCCGTTCTAAATGTTGCTTGCTTGTTTCTCTTAATAACCTAGTAATAGCTTAAAGTGGCATAAAGAGGATATTTGTGCTAAAAATTCATTTCAATGTAATATTCCTTTTTCTCCTCTAATGTTTTCACTTTTGAAAGGGAAGTAAGTGATGACATAAGCATCCAACTTTTGGGCATCAGCCGTCTGCTGCAACGTTTATCTACTTTTGTAAATCCATGACATTTCTCATTGACCTTAATCTACAATTTTGAGTGTTTCCTCTTTATTTCAGTGAATAAGTATTATTTGTAGAAAGCTGCCATCCCCAAGTCATTGCTGTTGTAGTCCACACAAAGGGTAAATAATAGGACCCTGGAAGTGGTGGAAAGGTGTTCTTAAGCTGAAAGTTTTTTTTTTCATTTAAACATTGGTGCTTTTACTGCTTATGTAGCTGAGGCATTTCCAGTTTACTCCTTAAGCTTTCTTATTCCTCCCGTAAGTTTGTGATAGTCATACATCTGCCACCAGTCTGCCACCTATAATGGGAAGAGGGTAGGAAAAAAATGGTAGGGGAAGGGCAGCTGTGCAAAAGCTAGGTATGTGAGTGTTGCGCTTGAACTTTACTCTTCACTGCAGACCATCGCCAGCAGCTGTTGGTTCCTTTATTTTGGTCTTTAACAGGTCCTGGCAAGGAAAAAGAAAAATGTTCTGCTGAAAAAAAACATTTTTTTTTATTTGCTACTGCAATTTTTTTTATAAGCATAAAAACAGGGTAAGGGGAGGTTAGAAATTAGGTGGTGAAAACATTTTTTTCTTGATGGTATTCTCAAGACAGAAGGGCTTCTGTAAGCCAGAAAGATGTGGGAGTAAATATGGTAATATCACTCATTAATCGTGAAAATCATATTAAGAAAAGGTCTTCCCCTAACCCTTAGTGTCATATAACCAGGTCACCAGACCATTTTTTGGAGTCAGGGTTTTCTATATTCTGTTCAGCATCAAGAAACAGATGATATTTGATACCTTGCCTTTTCCCCTCAGGAAAAGAAACAAAATATGCTTAAGAAGACAGATTTGATCTCTTACAACCGTACAGTGTTGAATGCATTCAGTGGGCTGAAAATTGAACAGTTTATATGCCTTTTTCACTAATGGTCTTTCATTTGGGGTTTTGAGGAGGAGGAATTTACAACTTACTCTTTCCATTTTATACTAGAGTATAAAAACATGTTCTTTGTATGTCAGAAAGTCAATTTTCAATTTATTATATGTCAGAGGAACTGTAGCACAATATTTTTTAAAGCATGGAGTTCTTGCCCATGTAAAGACATTTGAGAATTGTTTCCAAAAAGAGTGTTTTGAGCTTCATTTATGTAACAGGGGTTGATCAACAGTTTTTCCCATGGCAGGACAGAAGCAAAACTTGCCTTTGCCTGAAAGTCACTGATGAAGCCCAGTCTCTTTTGGAGTTGAGGTCAGAAATGCTGTGAATGATGTGGATATAACAGGAAAGGAAAAAAATATTTTTTAATAAAGGCTAATGTTTTTCAATTGTCCTGGATTTTTTAGTGTTTCCCCATTCACTCCTAACTTTTGCCATCCAGATGCCTCTAGTTCTGAGAAGATACGCTGCCTCTTCTTGCCTCTGTCTCTGCCTCCCTTCCTCCCTCCACCCCCACCCACCTCAACTCTTACGGCTCCTTTAAAGCCTGGAGTTCAAAGAAAGTCACAGTGAAGAGGGCTGTGTCCTTTTAGGCCCAGTGAAACATGTCCTGCAGCCCATGGGCTTTGTGTGAGGCTTTCTGTGATCTCATCTTGCAGGGTCAGAAATGAAAAAAGATTCTTCTGTTCTGTGTTTGCTGGTATAATCATCACTCTCAATGACGAAAATGCAGCGGGACTCCAACAATGACATGACCCTCTGAAAAGGATGCTAAAAGAAAACTTTTTAGAAATGTCTTTAACTTAACCTCGTTTTCTTTTCGTAGATGAAAATTGTTCTGAAATGCACTGTGTTCACAGACTATAGATCTAGATTGGTATATATTTAAGACAATTTTAAAGCAACAATATTGATCACTCTTAGCAGGCTTAATGGAACAGAAGAGTTCATGAAAACTACTGCCCTCTGCTCTATTTTTTTTTTTTTTAATTGCTCTCCTCTTTTTTTTTAGTGTGTTTATGACTAAGTAGGAAAATATGTGTCACTAGTTTTCCCACCCCCTCTCCATTAACTAATCAACTTAATTCACAGCGTGTGGAATTTGGCATGTTTTCATGTTAATTTTTTTTGTCGTGTATTAGGCCATCTTTTAATGAGATGCAAAGATATATTGTTGTCTCAAAAAAGTTAGCTGCATTTTTACGATTCTGGACTGTATTGATACTTTGCGTCAATGAGAGCTTTACAAAGGGGAAATTAAATACAGATCTTTAGAACAAAATACCTTCAAATCTAAAATATATGTTGTTGGAGTTCCAGAAAAAGGTCTGGCACTCAATTCTTCTAAAAGTAAATGTAACAGAATTTAATGTCAATACATGGGTAGATTACCCCTTGTTGCTTACTTTATAGCATGACTGTATCTCTGTATTATATAATAGCTTCCCTTCCTTCCTTGAAAAAAAAATGTGGATACTGAACTTGCTAGCATAATGATGAGTAGTAGCATGTTCTGGCATATTAGTGATAATCTCAATTCACTAATCTCTAATTCAGTTCATGAAGAAATGTAAACATATGTAAACACTAGATGACATTCCATAGAGATAGAAAGTTATTTTAAATAAAAGTAGATTATGTGAATATTGGCTTGATGACCTTTCTCTATTCTCCACTAAACTAGAATGTTTTTAACCAGGATGTTTTTTGCCTCATTTGTGAAGGAAGTCTGGGTTAAGCAGAGTTGACATTCTGCTGGCTTAGATAATGAGCTACCTCATTCCAAGGCAGTTTCTCGAGGAAATGACTTCCTTTCCTTATAAATCTTGCTGTGAAGGTTGGGTGTTGTGTGGCCATAAAACACAATTATTGACCAAGCCAAGAAGTGATAGCTTTTGCAAGAGACATAAAGATAATGTTTATTTTATATATCAATACATCTGTTTTTCTAATCTTTGGGGTTTTATTCAGACCTTCTTTCTCTGTACATGTGAATTAGTAGGAACGTCCTTGAGGCTCTTTCTCTCCCACTCCGAGAAACAAGGGAAAAACTGTAGTGTGGTCTGAAGGATTATGGCACAAGGAAGAGGCCGATAGGAGCTCTTAAACCTTTTAGGGAAGGACTTCTGTCCAGATGTTTAGAAGGTGAAGCAAGTGGGAGTGTCAGTGAGCCGTCTAGTTTCCATCCTAGCTACCTACACTAGGAAGTCTGCTGAGCATAAAAATAGCCTGGCTCTCACCTCACTGACTCAGAGGTGTTTGAACAGTCTTACATCATCCAAATGGTGATAACACTGGAAAAGTATGATCCTGTCATTTGCCTCCCATGTCACAACAAAGAGAGTATATGATACAAGACTTGATTAATGAAACAACGTGAAGTTATTTTCTTTCTTGAATTTGTCAAATAATCAATGTCTCAGTGATTAGACCCACCCAGAAAACAACTTCAGACAGAATGAGAGGCCTGGATGGCTAGAAAAAGAGGACTGTATGATGACTCGTTTTAATTTATCACCAAGCATATTCACTGTTGGTTTGACAGGGTTTTTATCCCTTCTAAACTATTTTACTATTCACTAAGTGTTTGCATATGTCATTAGAATCCTAAAATATGATATGCTAAGTTGCTTCAGTCGTGTCCAACTCTGTGTGACCCCATAGATGGCAGCCCACCAGGCTCCACCGTCCCTGGGATTCTCCAGGCAAGAACACTGGAGTGGGTTGCCATTTCCTTCTCCAATGCATGAAAGTGAAAAGAGAAAGTGAAGTCGCTCAGTCATGTCCGACTCTTAGCGACCCTGTGGACTGCAGCCTACCAGGCTCCTCCGTCCGTGGGATTTTCCAGGGAAGAGTACTGAAGTGGGGCGCCATTGCCTTCTCCGTAAAATATGATAGGCCTTGATTATTATCAAATTCTTCTTCCTTATTTTAGTGTGTGTTATATGCAAGTGTGGGTGTTAGAATCAGGTCAACTGGATTGTTAACTCACCTTCATCATCTTTAGGTTTCAGGTCCTGGGAACTTGGAAACAGAATTTAATGTTTAGATCTTTGAGGATGAAGGTAAAAACGCCTATGTCTTGCTACGGTGTGGCTGAAACAAGGATAAATGTCTCTGGTACATGTACTTTATTATTGTTATTTAGGGATGAGGAAATTGAATTGCAGAGAAGTTAATTGATTTGCCCATCATCACCTTAGGGTCTTTGAGGCAAGGAGAGCTTGATTCAGGCCTTCTGTCTCCAATCCTGTGTCCTGTCCACATTATCATTCCCTTTAATTCAAATGGATTTTTGCTAATTTTTTTCAAGGGGCAATATATCTATAAACTAATAGTGTTTGCTGAAAGAAAGCTGGTATAAATTATTGCCAATTAATGATGCAAGATTGTTGACTGGGGGAGGAGAGTGGATTTTCCAGTAACTCCCAATGAATGGGTACAGCTGTCTGTTCTCTGGTAGTTTTAAGATGTTTCCACAGTGAGACTCAAAGTATGACTTCTCAACTTGAAATGCTAGAAATATGGACAGTAGCAGAAAGACAGAAGGTAGAATAAATAATCCACTGGGGAAGCTAGGGGAAAAAAAATGCCATTTCATGTAGGCAATAGAATCAAAACAGCAAGTCTGGCTAAAGGAAGAAAGTGGTAAAGAAAAAAAAAAAAAGGTAAAACTAATCCACATTACCAGACAGCATAGACATATATGACATTGGTTAGCATATGGTGTATGGCATATATCCAGCCTATGCCATCCTGGGCCCCATAAAACAATACACTGGCTTTGCAAACGTTAACAGACTGTAGGAATCCTATTACCTAACTTTCCAGAATAACAGAAGGCCAAATGTTTGTAGCACTAGAGCTGGGAGTAATGAGGGAAAGTTACCAGGAAGTATGTCTTGGCCCAGAGTAAGGAAGAACTTTCTAACAATAAGAGCTGCCAACAATGGAATGTCCTATCCTCTAAAGAAATGAGCTTCCTCCTGCTGGAGAATCAGGCAGCAGCCAGAACATTGTCTGGCAGGGGTGCCATTGGGGGTTCCAGCAGAGGGTCACAGTTCACATCATGATGAACTGTGATGGACCTGAAGGTTCCTTGCCAAGACTCTGTGATGCCGTGACTGTTTTGGTTACACCTTATTTCTCTTTCATACTCAAAGGTTTACTGATTTTCATAAATATACTTTAATATACACAGGGAGGGACTTGGGCTTATGAAATAATATTAGCTTGACAGTCCTTTGTCCATGGAATTCTCCAGGCCAGAATACTGGAGTGGGTAACCATTTCCTTCTCCAGGGGATCTTCCTGAGCCAGCTTTCGAAGCCAGGTCTCCTACATTGCAGGCAGATTCTTTACTGTCTGAGCCACCAGGGAAGCCCCTTAGGAAAGCAATCAAATGAAATTCAAAATAACATATGTTAGAGGAAAACAACCAGAATAGGAGATTCTTTTGAAAGTCATATTGAATAAAGCCCGTTGTAGTAATTATAAATCTCAGCAGAATGAAGGTGATTTGTGATGGATATAAATGCATCTGGAAAAGAATTTATCTGTTACATTTATATAGGCACACCTCATTTTATTCCATTTAACTTTATTGTGCTCCACAGATACTGTGTTTTTTACAAATTGAAGGTTTCTGGCAACTTTTCATTGAGCAAGTCTTACTGGCCCGTGGCATCATTGTCCCCAAAACATTTGCTCACTTAGTGTGTCTGTATCACATTTTGGTGGTTATCACAAAATTTCAAGTTCTTTCATCATTATTATATTTATAATGGTGATTTGTGATCAGTGAGCTTTGATGTTACTATTCGAAAAAGATTATATAACTCGCTGAAAGCTCAGATGATGGTTAGCATTTTTTAATCAATAAAGTACTTTTAAATTAAGGAATATGCATTGTGTTTTTTTAAGACATAATACTGTTGTATGCATAATAGACTACAGTACAGTGTGAACATAACTTTTATATGCACTGGGAAACAAAAAAATTCATATAATTTACTCTTGCAATATTTCACTTTACTGCAGTGGTCTGGAACCAAACCCACAATATCTCCAAAGTGTGCCTGTATTGTATAATTCTGTTGGAGGAAAAACTTCTGCAGAGTAAGCAAAAGACATGTGTCAGAGGCTACAGGGCAAATACTGTCCTTTCCTATAGCTGATTAGAGGACATTATTGAGGGGGAAACAATCAGAAATTCATGTTAGGGAATGCAGGAACTTGAATTTCAGGTTCATATGTTCGGGCTTTTGTGGATACCTAATTTCTTTTGCAAATTTTTTTATTTTTTAAATAGAGATGGACATGATAATGAGCTTTGTTTCATAACTGTTAGTCTGGTTATAGTGGGAAGGAAGGATTAGAAAAGAGAAAGGAAGGATAAAAAGTCTAAGTGAGAAAAGTTGCAGTCTAGAGCAGAAGCAGTGAGAAATCAGCTCCTGGGAGGACAGAGTTGCTTTTAATTGAAATGGGAAGCTTATGGAGGAGAAAAGGGTTTTGAGGGTATTATTGCCCTCGTGTCCATCTGGAGCCACAAATGCAGAACCAGTGAATGGGACAGAGGTGAAGAATGGAGACGCAGATTTGGGAATTATTTACATGGAGGACACAACCTAAAATGCAATGAAATTCCAAAGATGAGACTATCAGTTCAGTTCTGCTGCTCAGTTGTGTCTGACTCTTTGCAATCCCATGGACTGCAACACGCCAGCCTTCCTTGTCTATCACCAACTCCTGAAGCTTGCTCAAATGCATATCCATCAAATTGGTGATGCCATCCAACCATCTCATCCTCTGTCATCCCCTTCTCCTCCTGCCTTCAGTCTTTCCCAGCATCAGAGTCTTTTCCAATGAGTCAGTTCTTCGCATCAGGTGGCCAAAGTATTGGAGTTACAGCTTCAGCAGCAGTCCTTCCAATGAACATTCAGGACTGATTTCCTTTAGGATTAACTGGTTTGATCTCCTTGCTGTCCAAAGGACTCTCAAGAGTCTTCTCCAACACCACAGTTCAAAAGCATCAATTCTTTGGCGCTCAGCCTTCTTCACAGTCCAACTCTCACATCCATACATGACCACTGGAAAAATCATAGCTTTGACTAGATGGACCTTTGTTGGCAAAGTAATGTCTCTGCCTTTTAATATGCTGTCTAAGTTGGTCATAGCTTTTCTTCCAAGGAGCAAGCGTCTTTTAATTTCATGGCTGCAGTCACCATCTGCAGTGATTTTGGAACTCCCAAAAAATAAAGTCTCTCACTGTTTCCACTGTTTCCCCCATCTATTTCCCATGAAGTAATGGGACCAGATGCCATGATCTTAGTTTTCTGAAAAGAGGCTCTTTAGTTCTTCATTTTCTACTATAAGGGTGGTGGCATCTGTGTATCTGAGGTTATTGTTATTTCTCCCAGCAATCTTGATTCCAGCTTGTGCTTCATCCAGCTCAGCATGATGTACTCTGCATATAAGCTAAATAAGCAGGGTGACAATATGCAGCCTTGACGTATTCCTTTCCCAATTTGAAATCAGTCTGTAGTTCAGTTGGTAAAGAATCTGCCTGCAGTGCGGGAGACCCCTGTTCGACTCCTGGGTCATTAAGATCCTCTGGAGAAGGGATAGGCTACCCTCTCCAGTATTCTTGGCTTCCCTTATGGCTCAGCTGGTAAAGAATCAACCTGCAATGCAGGAGTCACCTGGGTTCAAACCCTGGGTTGGGAAGATCCTCTGGAAAAGGGAAAGGCTACCCACTCCAGTATTCTGGCCTGGAAAATTCTGTGGAATGTGTAGTCCATGGGGTCTCAAAGAGTTGGACATGACTTAGACTATCAGGGAAAAGAAACCTTTGAGCAGGCAAGAGAAGGGAAAATAATTAGAGAAGGTAGTAATAAAAGCAAACCTAATGAATAAGGAGAAAACCCAAGAGTATTTCTTGGAGGCTGAGGAAGAACACAACCTCAAGAACATGTGATACTCTCAGGGACCAGTGAGGTGGGAAGTCAAGACAGACCCAAGTTGGAAGTTTCCTTGGAGGATTCTAACTGCACTTCAAGAGCTCAGGAGCTGGAGTGATCATATAATTTTGTAAATGCGAAGGAACAAAAAGCAGCCAAATAATACATCAGTCACAGTTGTGTTTGTTACTCAGAGCAACTTTCACGATGTCTTTCCCCTCCTTTCTGAGTGATAACAACGCCTCTCTCTGCCCTTCCCTGCATTGCTGCTCAGACTTCTCTCAGGAGAAAGACTTCACAGCAGACTAAATTTATAGATTTGAATCAAGCTCCACTGGAGGACAGCGTTGCTCCTGTTTTCCTTTTTGGGGAGGGAGTAGATGATTGGGACATACTGGCACAAAACATCTAGTTAGTTATCTCTGAAATAATGTCATGTTATAGCTTTGTTGTAATTCTGACTTTGCTCTAAAGAGTAGTTCAGAAAGTGCAAATTCCTCCTCATAACTAGTTTTATTATACTTACAGATAAGACTGTAGTTGGGGACTACTTAAAGACTCGCTATCTTATATTTTGCTGTATTATGATGGGTAAAACAACTGCCTTAACTGAAACTTCAGTTTTGGGTTCAAATAGTTCACCTATTACATCATAGCAGCTATAGTATTTGCTGCTGCTTCTGCTAAGTCACTTCAGTCATGTCCGACTCTGTGTGACCCCATAGATGGCAGCCCACCAGGCTCCCCCATCCCTGGGATTCTCCAGGCAAGAACACTGGAGTGGGTTGCCATTTCCTTCTCCAATGCATGAAAGGGAAAAGTGAAAGGGAAGTCCTTCAAGTTGTGTCTGACTCTTTGCGAGCCCATGGACTTCAGGCTCCTCTGTCCATGGGATTTTCCAGGCAAGAGTACTGGAGTGGGGTGCCATTGCCTTCTCTGATAGTATATGCTGTCAGATATGCTACTGGTAATCAAATATACTATTCTACTAATAACAATGTAACAGTCATGACATGCATATTGAGGCATGTTCTAAGTTAGTATGCTGGACATCATTTATATTATCATCTTTTATGACAATCTCTTCAGAGGGGTGGTATTATTGTTGTTCAGTGGATGAGATAAACTGAATTTGTGAGACATCTTACAACTGTCCAAGCTCAGATGGACAGAAGAACTAGCCGAGAAAGCACCCTCAAACAGTGTGGCTTCATATCCAATACCCTCCATCCCTGAGTCATGCTGTACGTCTTAGAATATAGAGACATTGGAGACCAGTGTCAGGGTGAGCGAGTGAGAGAGCTGAAGCGCAGAGGGGTTCAGGACCAGCTGGGCAGCCTGTTTCCAACAGTGCATGTCCCTTCCACCAGGGGGGTGCCTCTGTAGGGACTTCCCCCCTCCCATTTTTGAATAAACTTCAAAGACCATTGTATTCTTTGTGAGTTTGCTACTGTGTAACCAAAAAGAGCTTGCAGCTTTTAAG
Source organism: Tragelaphus eurycerus (assembly GCA_935064755.1). Taxonomy (NCBI): domain Eukaryota; kingdom Metazoa; phylum Chordata; class Mammalia; order Artiodactyla; family Bovidae; genus Tragelaphus; species Tragelaphus eurycerus. The sequence goes on from CAKXYN010000039.1 coordinate 1,231,537, forward strand.
GTGAATAAAATGTGCATCTATTGGATATATTGAAATGGCATCAGAGTTTAAGAATTTTGCACTTGGTCTTTTGGAAGTTATAATTAAAACAAAATAGATTGTGATTCTGTTTTAATCTTATATAAACTCTTCTGGTTGTTGCTATATGACTCAAGCAATGAAACCACAACAACCCAGAAAAATGGCAACAGTGTATGTTGGGGAGAAACATCTTTCTTTTGATGGTTCCTCCCTGTGAAGGGAGCTCCAAGCTGACTTTATTCCTGAGTTTAAATGATTGGTAATCTGTGGAAGGCATAACTGGGTATTGACTCCGCCCTCCCATGCGTTAGTAGGTACCTGTCTACCTGAGGGATGTGGCTTTCTATCGCTTTCCAGAACATCTCAGGAGGGATCCCTATGGACTTATGTGAAATGAATATTGTTAGTGAATAGTTAATGTCTCATAATTTTATATACTTGTCTGACACTGAATTTAAATATAATTTTTATGTTGAAAATTAACAAATATTCTGACAATGAATTTCTTATGTCCTGTATCTTTGACATTATACTGAAATGAAAGAAATATAGGGCATAAAAAATTCATTGTCAGAATGACAATTTAATAATATTAAGGCTGTGTCTGAAACTATGTTGAGAAAAATCAAATTTTCTTTGGTTGTAATTCAATAATTTAATTCTTAATGAAGACTCTAAATGAGACTATTTATCATAGTCCATAAATTTAAAAATTTAAAGCAAATACTTTAAATAATGGTTAAAAGCTTTGCATTGATATATTATCAGATTCATATTAGCTTTAAAACTTTAAAATATCTAAATTAATTTTCTTTGATATCATTTTAATACAGAGAATTCTCAAGGCAATTACCATTTCATAAACAGTTATAATTAGCATCATTAGATTTATACACTATAATCCTTATCTTAAAGAAGTTAAATATAATTCTTAATTTCATCTGGTGTGTAATTGAACCATTTAAATTATTTTTTGTCATTTTGATAATAACACCTATCATCTATCCATCCATCCACCCAGCACCCCCTACACACAAACTTGGAAGCACCCCAAATATAAATAGACTTTTCTCTCAATAGCTAAGAGGTTTAGAAATTTTTCAAATCCCTCACCCCACACCTCTGTAGACACAAACACAATCCACATCCCATTGGATTTAATTAATGTTGTATCGACTCTCTAAATTAATGTAAGAATTTTACCTCTATATACTGAAATGTTCACATTCAGAACACTTGTTAATTTGTAATGTTTCTTAGCTATTGTATAAACCTTGGATATTAAACATTTGTACTTGTTAATAGTGTACTTCACATTTTTGAGTCAGGGTCCCTATTGAGAGACTGACCACTTGCCATGTACACACTTTCACATCACTTACTGGAGGTTAATAGACCACTTGGAGCTTATGCCAGGACCAGCCAGGTAGAGAATCCCTTCTAGACTGTAAACTGCCCTTTGGCATTGGTGTTATAACAACAATGTGAATGCTTTCAAAGAAGCTGGATACCTGCAGAGAGTAAAAATTGGCATGAAGCACTGAAACTAAGAATTTGATTTAGGAACTATCAATCAAGCACGGTTATATAAGGGCTAATCTCAGAGCTTTCTAGAACCACACTAAAATTAGAATCTCTTCTTTCCCTGCGCAGTGCTGAGAATGAGTACCAAGACCAACTTTGGCTTTTCTTCTCCTTTGCTTGAGTAACCAGCCTTGTCATCCCATGTCCTTACTGACTTTGTCTTTTGTTGAAAAACAGAAACCTTTTGTGATATCAAGAGCTAAGTTCATGCAGTGCTCTGTCACACTTGGCAATCACAAACAGGCCTTCTTCAAGACTGTCCATGTTCCTGGGATGTTTTGAATTTAAGGATTATTGTGTACTTTACTAGAAGTACAAAATAAAAACCACTATGAAATTACCCACTTAATCTTTTCAATACAAGTCTCTAGATTTAATGCCAAGTAATTGTTTCTGGATTGCCTTACACCACTGAAACTTTAGAAACCAGGTGGTTTTTTCTTTTTTATGCTTTTATTCTCATGTATTACTTTTTAGCATAATAGGGTAAGCATTCCCTTTTGTGTTACATTTTTATTTATGCATGTGTTTTGCAGGTGTGGTTCGCATTGGAAATTCTGTCTCTGGACCTACAGACAAATATTAGTTAGGCAGTGCTAAGGCAGTCTTGTTTAATAAAGTTAAAATCTTGTTCATCTTAAACATTGCATATTAACAGTAACTTATATATGCAGTGGGACCAGGTAGTCTTTCCTGGAAGTAACTACACATCTGTGAAAAGAGAAACATTAGAAGTGGGAGTTAAGTGTAGTTATGCTTACGTACCAACATTTGCTGCAAGTTATTTTGCAAGGAAGACAGTATGAAATGCAGATGTATTCCTGAGAGTAAATGTTAATCTGTGGCAATTTGTATATTGCCAAATATTTATTGATTATCTTCTGTGTACAAGTCTCCCTGTTTGTGAATAACCCTGTATTTATTCAATTCCCAATGTGTGCGTTCAGCTCACTTTGTCTGTGCTCAGTTGTGTCTGACTCTTTGCGACTCCATGGACTGTAGCCCTCCAGGCTCTTTTGTTAACTGTAGGAGGTTATAATGATAGTAAGGGCACTTGTAAGAATTTAGAAGTACTCTTACAGATATAGCGGGCTTCTAGGATGACTCAAATGATAAAGAATCTGCCTGCACTGCAGGAGACAGTTTGATCTCTGGGTTAGGAAGATCCCCGGAGGAGGAAATGGCAACCCACTCCAGTATTCTTGCCTGGAAAATCCTATGGACAGAGGAACCGGGTGGGTTGTAGTCCATAGGGTCAAAAAGAGTCAGATAAGACTGAGCATGAATGCATTTATAGTTAAATAAGATTAGAGTGTATAGTCATAACTACTCACATGTACATCATGTACAACAAAACCTTGGATATATGAAGAAAACAGTTAAAAGAATATATCCTTACTCGTTATTAAGAATCAAATAAAATGTATTTTATTGAGGTATAGTTGATTTATAGTGTTAATTTTTGCTGGACAGCACACTGATTCAATTACGTATGTACATATTCTTTTTCACATTCTTTTCCATTGTGGTTTATCACTGGATAGAAAATATAGTTCCCTGTGTCAGCGGGGTTATTAATAGCATCTGCTTTAATTGGGCTGCCTAGCTTAGTGTAAGAACTTAATGACCACTTTTTTTAATGAAAAAATCAAGATCTTGATTTATCCTTTGTTTGGAAATGTGAATGGAGAGCAAAATTCTAATCACAGTTAAGCTGTTGAGTAAACCTCTGGAGCCTTGGATACTTTGTGCCTGCCTCTTCTTCCTCTCCTCCTCTCTTATAGGTTAGAAAATGAAACAGTGGACTTTACACTCTGTAATTCCGTTCAAATTAGAGTTCTATAATTCTATAAGCATTTAACCAATGAAAACAATTAAAAAAAAAACAAACAAAGCTTTATCACCAGAACTTCACTAATTGAAATGAATGTCAAAAGTGTAATCTGAATCAGATCCCATGCCTGGAAAGCTTGCCATTTAGGGTTAATCTAAAAAACACTTTTTTTTTTGGTGCAGTTCACCTCTTAAGAGGCCCATAGTTTCAACATTTGGCAACTTAGCTTGTCATCAGGGCATGATGCCATAAAGACCTTTGTGTAAAGATGGAATAAATTAGAGTGGAGGGCAAGTCAGTAGTAGGAGTTTTGGAGAGATGTAACAAGTGTAGAGAGAGTATAACTGAGTGGAAAAAAATCCTCCAGAGGCAAAGAGAAAATTGTTGAAAGGAAGAACATTAGGAAACTAAGTTTATCTCAGGAATTTATTCCAAAAGTCAAATTCCAGAGGAGACCCAATTCTGTAATGCTTTCCCAATCCTTATTTATGCTATAGTACAGTGATCATTATTTAAAATGAGAAATTATAATGTTCTGAATAAACAAGGGGAAATTGAACAATTTTTATTGTCCATGGCACACAGTATAGTCTTTTAAAAAGAATTTCAGGAGAAATGATCTCTACCATTAACTTGATAATATTTATTATAAAACTCCCATTTTTTTGAGCGTTCTTATTAAATCTTTACCAACTAAATAAAGCATAAAGAAATTTTCATAATTAACTATTTCAGGTTTGTTTTTTTTAATCAAGGTCAAAATTAGTAAACCACAGACCTGTTAGTAAAATTGTTTCCATTGTTCTGCTCAGACTTTTTTTTTTTAAGTTTGCTAACCTTATAAGCAATTTTTTAAAATTACCAAAATTTCTTAAAACTAATCACAGGTGAAGTGAAGTGAAGTTGCTCAGTCGTGTCTGACTCTTTGCGACCCCATGGACTGTAGCCTACCAGGCTCTTCCGTCCATGGGATTTTCCAGGCAAGAATACTGGAGTGGGTTGCCATTGCTTTCTCCAGGAAATCACATGGTAGATAAATGAATAAAATCAGTTTCCTTCATAGTCATCTGTCATAAATTGCCATTTTCCCCAGAGTAAATATATATTTAACTATTTAGAAGAGGAAAGATAATGAGAAAAAATCGGTTTTATTTATTTACAGACATATTTAGATAAGTGAAATTTCTCCTACAAATACAGATGAAATTCTGACTTCTGATTTACTCATATGCTATATAACTTGTATATGTACCCCAACATGGTTCCCAGATATACATGAATGGGTTGTTGATATTAATATTAACGGATAAAAAAAAAATACTTGTCTATAAATGTATTCTCTGTATTTTCTGTGAAAATGAGATACGTTTTTGACCTTACTGTATATAAAGTTAATATCCTGCTTTTTCTGTATTTTTATTTAATAATTTTATTGATACCTTGATAAGCATCTATGTATTATTCATGGTCACGAAGAACTTATTGTTGTTTAGTTTCTAAGTGATGTCTGACTCTGTGGACTGCAGCCTACCAGGCTTCTCTGTCCATGGGATTTTTCAGAACTTATGTGGTTGTTCGAGTAAAGACAGTACTTGGAAGTAAGAAAATAACATAGTATCTTTCAAAAATTCAGTATCTAGAATTAGTGAACCATCTTTAAGCAAATAAATATTAAATCCTACTTTAAATAACGTTCAGAAAACAAATTATATTTATCACTTAATAAAAATGAGGAGGTGGCAACCATTGTCTTTGAATAAGATTTTATTTGCTGTTTATTTTAAATTATGATTTCTCCCTGATGATCTAGTTTAGTGAAGTTGTTCTATGAAAGATAAAAAGATAAAGTTTTTAGATAAACATTATATAGATTTTAGTTTATTAAAAAATCTATAAAGTATAAGTATTACAGATTTTAAAACTTGAATATGAAATTAGTCTTAATATTTTAATTACCATTGAAGAAGAGAAGGAAAGTTACCTGGTTTGGAAAAATATGTTTAGTTTCCAAGCATCATAATATTTAATTATCCATAACTTTTAGATTACCCACTCCAGTGTTCTTGCCTGGAGAATCCCAGGGACGGGGGAGCCTGGTGGGCTTCCGTCTATGGGGTCGCACAGAGTCGGGCATGACTGAAGCGACTTAGCAGCAGCAGCAGCAGCAACTTTTAGATTGGGCTTCCCTGTTGGGTCAATGGTAAAGAATCCTCCTCCTGCCAAACAGGAATCATGGGTTCTATCCCTGGGTCGGGAAGATCCCCTAGAGAAGAAAATGCAACCCACTCCAATATTCTTTCCTGGGAAATCCCAGACAGAGAAGCCTGGCAGGCTACATCCATGGGGTTGCAAAAGAGTCAGCCGTGACTTAGCAACTAAACAAAACACTTTTAGATTAGCCAGGTCCAGAGACGTGAAAATTTGCAGTTTACTATTTATTTTAAAAGGTACAAAAATTTAAGACATTTTGTGTGAATTATCTGGCAAAAGAAAACAAAATGGGAAAGTTCTTAATTTACATTCTCCTAGAATGAAACATTAAGATTTATATTACTCCATAGTTTTTTATATGGTACTTTGCTAGTACTTAAAATTTACAACACTGAATTCCTGTTTCTACAGTTTATCTAAATACTAAATGAAATGTATGAAAGATATCTTCGTTGAACAAATAGCTACAGTTCCTACTGGATTTTTTTTTTTTTTTTTGGTTGAAAGACTTGAAAGGGCATTCATAGGGAAATCAGAAAGATCTAGCATACATGTTGATACATGATTTATTATTTTGAATTTATTACTCTGTGTAAAGAAGAAAAAAAGTCTTTTCTAGATGGAGTCATTGGTTGTTTTGTTTCCAGAGTATTAGTGATAAGAAAAATATTACATGAGCTCAAGTGAAAGAAATACATACTTGAGAAAAAACCATCTAACAATGTGATAATCAGTTTTTCTTTATACTATAACTTAGTAGTAAAAGAGTATTTGAAATGCTTTATGATTATAGTCTGAATATTGTACGTGCTTTTTAGTATATCACGTGGAACTATCTTAGGTCATGTCTACAGTACATACAAAATATCCAATCTCAAAAGAAAAGATATAACATGATTTATCCTTTGGATGCATGTAAATTGGTATTTAGTTATGGACATATTTTAAAGAAAATAGTGTGGAACATTATTTTAAAGGATTCGCACAGGAAGGAAATTTCCAAAGCTAGACAGTCTAGAAAATTTTACCATTAACTAGTTAAATGGTATTTTATTTAGGTGATTGATACTACTAGGTACTGCCTCCTCCAGAAACTTTTGTTAAAGTAACTGAGTGCCTTAAAACTACAGATAAAAAGCTCTGTTTCCATTCTATTTTAGGCAATAGTTGGTAGATAAGATTTAAAATTGAAAGGTGACAGGACACGCATACACACATATGCTACTTTTGAGCATATCTAACATTATAATTGACATTCTGTAAGAGTCTAGAATTGTAGTTATCAAGTTGTCTTTGCAATAAAACATATTAATGACTGTTAGGATATTTGAAGATCTCTTTAAATGATGGAGCTATTAGGAAATGAATTGATTCTACTTCAGCTTCAAATAGTTCAGGTAAAGCAGCCAGAGCAAGGCAGAAAGGTGGAATCACAGATTAGGAGAATTGAGAGTCAAGTCAGCACCAATAAATATCAGAAGTATGACTCATTCAACAATCAGATTGTAAAATACTGCAAATTATAAAAGTCCAAGGGGACTTGAGAAATACTCGTTTTTCAGTAAAAGCTTTGCATGACTGAGAAATTTCCTAAAGAATGACAAAGGAGAAAGAAATAGATGTTACAGATTTGTTGATGCATTGAGAGTTTTTGATATAAAAGTGCTGCTGCTGCTAAGTCACTTTAGTTGTGTCCGACTCTGTGCGACCCCATAGACGGCAGCCCACCAGGCTTCCCCATCCCTGGGATTCTCCAGGCAAGAACACTGGAGTGGGTTGCCATTTCCTTCTCCAATGCATGAAAGTGAAAAGATAAAGTGAAGTCACTCAGTCATGTCCGACTCTTAGCGACCCCATGGACTGCAGCCTACCAGGCTCCTCCACCCATGGGATTTTCCAGGCAAGAGTACTAGAGTGGGGTGCTATTGCCTTCTCTGTATAAAAGCGCAGTTGTCTTTAATTTTTCTTTAGTTTTTAATTAGGAACTAAACTAGGGGAAAATGTACATAACTTGAAAAAATACCTTGTTATCCTTGATAGCCATGATGAAGACTGTTCTACTTATACTTGTTGGCTGATAGCTATAAAGATGCTACAAATAATAAAAATACTGAACAAAAGTTTGATTTGTAAATATAAAGCACTATATTAAACCTATTGCTTTTTTGGTTAAGAAATCTTATTCATATAATGATCAACACTGTTTGAATTCAAAATAGTCTTTCTAATTTACATGTCAGTTAAATATGTGGATTTTTAGTGACCACAAAAAGAGAGGAAATAGAATATCATAAATCCTGGCACCCCACTCCCAGCATGTTCTGAATGTACTCTTTAAGATGACTTATTTTGTGTTGAAACATAAATTTATGATCAGATAATGTCATCAACTAAAATTGCATTTTCCCCAATGGCGACATGGCTAATAGTCTTGGACTAAAGCATAACAAATTGAAAAGGGAAGCTTAATTATTACATGGTCAAAGTGACTGTTTCAATAATCAAAAACTTTTAACTTCTATCCAGACTTTAATTTGTGGCAAACTTGACTTAGGATCTTTATCTGTTAAATGTATTGGCTATTGTTATGTCTTAGATTTGTGTTGAGAAGACAAAGAATGTAAAGTTTTCTTATGTTGATAATCTCACTGGAGGGTGTGTGTGTGAGTGTGTGTGTGTGTGTGTGTGTGTGTGTGTGGAGCGGGGGGAATCCCCAGGGTATCTGAAAGACTGGGTCAAGATAGTGGTCTGCTTGCAGGAAGGATGCTAAATCTGTTTCTTCAGGTGACCTTCCTGAAGGTGTCCATGGTGAATTAGTCTATCACTCAGTCTTGGAGGCTCAGAAATTTCATTTTGAGCCCACTGTGAAAATGAGTCCATCTCTTAATGGTAGATTCACCCAAGCTAATACTTAGTTGTTCCTTCATTTATTCATTCATTCTTTCTTTTATTTATTTTCAGGACCAGGACCAGGAATTAGACTAGGTTTTGTGGATTCAGTGGTAAATAAGTCCCTGTGCTCATGGATCTCATAGCAAAAGAGGGAAGACAAGTAACTGAAAGTTTATGTACAAGTCAAGGGATAAGAAAAATGAGTACAGAAATCTGAGTCAAACCTGATGCTATTCACCTGTTTTTTATGACCACCTTCCCGGCCAATATCTCCTCTAATTGGTTGGAGCCCAAGTTGTTATGGATTGTTAAATATTTTTGAAATTACCCCTACTTGTCTGGCTGTCATGGGGATATCGCTTTACTTGAGAAACCAAATCTTAATGAGCCAGTTTCTTGATATATAAGGAGTAAAATCTATCAGAGGAGCCAGAAGAGTAGATGGCACACCTAAAGAAGAAACTAGAAGTGGTCTGAGAATGAATTAAAAGATTGTGATGAATCCAGTGTTTAACGCTATCAATAGAAATGAACTTTGTGTATCCATTTCATGAGAGTCTTGATCTTAGTGGCACAAGAACTCTGGGCCATTTTCTAGGATTTTCTTGCTGGCCTTGTATAATACATAGGTAGGTAATACCACTGAATTCTTAGATTTTCCTTTTACCATATTGTAAATATTTCTCCACATTCATTTTGATAATAGTCATATCTTACTGGTCTCAGAAAGATTCTTTTTCTCAGATGACTATGTCTATTGGTATCAGTGCATAAGAGTTAAAATTTAATGCTTTAAAGAACAATCTGATTTCTAAATTCCTGGGAAGCTCTTCATTATAATTTTCAAGTACAGACAAGAGTTTTTATTTGAATAAGGTAGCTAAATATTCTCCTGGATTTCTATGTTCATTTTTTATATTTTGGACCAAACTACCATGTTTTTTCTGGCCAACAGATTTAAAATCTAAACATAAAGGTTTATTTTTCATAAATATGTTTTGAATTTGACCTTCACAGGGAATATTTTAAGTGTCATAATCAATGAGGTTTCAGGTACCACTTTACAGAGAACTACTGTGATTATGTTTTTGTGGTTGGATTTTTCTGAACCCATTAGCTACATGGTAATAGACTGGTGGAATTCGGGTTTTGAGAATCATCACACCACTCGGTTACCAGAAATTCAATAAAAAACAAACATGAGTGATAGGTTTATGTTCTGGTACAGTATATTTTTAAAATGGTGTTTGTTAAGCCCTCTAGAGGATGCATCAAAGGGAATATGACAGTCCGTCTTTGATCAACTGAGCCGTCTTATAGTTGGACTCTGCACCAAATGTTAAAAGATCAAAAGGAAAAAGCAAATTTAGATATAGGCGTATGATAGTTCATTTTTTCAGTGGGAACAGTGTGTATCTTTGGATTGATAAAAATAGGATAATGAAAAATATCCTTTTCTAATTTACTTCTTTCTTCATTCCTAACATCATTTGAAAGCATCTGCTACCTCAGTGTGAATACAAAGTATACTTTGGTAACTAAATAACTTGCTCTCTTTGCTTGAAAAAATATTTATGGATCATGAGCAAAGCAATATTTGAACATAAGATTTTCTTTTGAGATATTTAGACTTCATCAAAAAAGAAGAAAAAGTTTCCTAAAAATTACTCTAAGTATTAATGGTAATATAGGAAGTTTCATTGATCAATGGTATACTTTGATTGTTGCTGTTGTTTTTTGGTTACTATTTCATGTCCAACTCCTTTGCAACCCCATGGACTAGAGCCAGCTAGGCTCCTCTGTCCATGAGATTCTCCAGACAAGAATACTGGAATGGGTTGTCATTCCCTTCTCTAGGGGATCTTCTCTGCCCAGAAATCGAACCAAAATCTTCTTCATTGGCAGGTGGATTCTTTACCATCTGAGCCACCAGGGAAGCCCTATGCTATGCTAAGTCACTTCAGTCGTGTCCGACTCTGTGCGACCCCATAGACGGCAGCCCACCAGGCTCCCCCGTCCCTGAGATTCTCCAGGCAAGAACACTGGAGTGGGTTGCCATTCCCTTCTCCAATGCATGAAAGTGAAAAGTGAAAGGGAAGTCGCTCGGTCGCGTCCAACTCTTAGCGACCCCATGGACTGCAGCCCACCAGGCTCCACCGTCCGTGGGATTTTCTGGGCAAAAGTACTGGAGTGGGGTGCCATTGCCCTCTCCGAGACCTATAGGCATGCTAAAATTTATTTTCTGCATTTAAATATATCACAGGCATATACATATTATAAAATATTTGCATTTAGCATAGTTGGGAAACAGACGATTCTCATTTTGATTTTAATTCATAGTGTTCTTTTTGGCAAGTCAGTTTGTAACTCTGGGCCTTAGCTTCCACATCTGTAAAATGCGAGGCATGAGGTAGATGACCTAGCTTTCCACACAAAGTGATATTCTGCTAAATGTCATCAAGACTAGAGATCTGGGTGGTTTAAGATGATAAAATGTATAATGTCAACAACTGGCCTTACATACAAGTGACTCTCCTACTTTAGGAAATTTGTGACTGCTCTGCTAAGGTCCGTCTAGTCAAAGCCATGAGTTTTCCAGTGGTCATGTGAGAGTTGGACTGTAATGAAGGGTGAACGCCAAAGAATTGATGCTTTTGAACTGTGGTATCGGTGAAGAATCTTGAGAGTCTCTTGGATTGCAAGGAGATCAAACCAGTTAATCCTAAAGGAAATCAATCCTGAATATTCATTGGAAGGACTGATGCTGAAGCTGAAACTCCAATACTTTGGCCACCTGATGCGAAGAGCTGACTCATTAGAAAAGGCCCTGATGCTGGGAGAAATTGAAGGCAGGAGGAGAAGGGGACAACAGAGGATCAGATGGTTGGATGGCATCACCGACTTAATGGACATGAGTTTGAGTAAACTCAGGGAGTTGGTGATGGACAGGGAAGCCTGGCATGTTTCAGTCCATGGCGTCGCAAAGAGTCAGGCACAACTGAGTGACTGAACAGCAACTACTGTGGCTTCTTATTTTTCCCAAAGTAAATCATTTTCCTCTTTAATGCTTACAACATATGCTTTAGACTTAGTATGTGCTGAGTAAGTATAGATTGATTCAGTTCAGTCGCTCAGACGTGTCCGACTCTTTGTGACCCAATGGACTGCAGCACGCCAGGCCTCCCTGTCCATCGCCAACTCCCAGAGTTTACTCACACTCACGTCCATTGAGTTGGTGATGCTAGAGTAAAGCAAACATATTTTGTGAAACCAAATATGATCTCAGCCTAAAATGGAATTCTAGTTTTTCTGTAGTGACCAGGAAAGAACAAACAACTTGATTTTTTTCTATAAGGATTCTGATTTAAAAAAAATTATCCTATAATACATATATCTAAAATATATATAAAACCATATATGTTAATGTTGTATATGTATTTTGAAGTGTGTATGTGTTTCTCAATTTCTGGGTATTTGAGTGTTGAATCTTTGCCATGCCTAACAGTGAGCATTGGATATTTAGCAGTGAATCAAGTAGCCACTGGAGAAGGCAATGGCACCCCACTCCAGTACTCTTACCTGGAAAATACCATGGACGGAGGAGCCTAGTGGGCTGCAGTCCATGGGGCCGCTGAGTCGGACACGACTGAGCGACTTCACTTTCACTTTCCACTTTCATGCTTTGGAGGAGGAAATGGCAACCCACTCCAGTATTCTTGCCTGGAGAATCCCAGGGATAGGGGAGCCTGGTGGGCTGCTGTCTCTGGGGTCGAGTGACTTAGCAGCAGCAGCAGCAGCAGCAGCAAGTAGCCACACTCCCTGACTTCATGGAAATTGTCTGCATCTATATCCTATATGTGTCCAGAAGGGGAACATATTATGTGTGTGCATGTAGAACTTTGTCCTTTGTGATTCTTTATTTTTTTAGCCTAGCTCATGTTATTAATTCGTGTTGTTTAATCCACAGAAAAACCTGACAAAGAAAGCAAGCAAATAAAATTAGATGAAGGCTGCCAAGAAAAATAGTCTTGAATTTCAGCGTGTCTATCACAAGATTTTCAGATTTTCTCATCTTCCCTCCTAAAACCGAAACAAACAAACAAAAAACCCCAAGCCTTTGTCTGTGGGATGAAGGGAATTTGTGAGTTTGTGTACTGGCATTACCAGTGTTACAGAATGAACCCAAGATAAGTTAGTTATCTTAGAGATAGCCATTTGTTTGTTTGTTTTTTTTTTTCCCCTCTACTTCCATTTTTATTGGATATAACTCAAAGAATCAAAGAGGAAGCAGACAGCAAAGAGCTCCCACCCAAGCTATGTCTACAATCTATTTTCTTTTACTTCCCTGTATTACTTCCCTATATTCCCTTATCCCAGTTACTAAAGGAAGTTGAGAGGAAAATGTGATAGCTTAATCTGCCATAATGCTATTCCAATTATACCCAACAAGATGCCACTCATCATTAGATGGTTTAATCACAACTTTATATCAAACATTCTTAGTGCAGAATGTTCCCTCCAGCCTTCCCTGAAATTCCAGGATCAAATCAGCTGAGCATTGCCATTATCTTTTCTTTTTTATTTTTAAAATCTTTTCCAGTCTACTGAAGGCAGCAAAAAGAATCAGCACATTTACTTTCTTTGGATTTTGGACCAAGTAGGGTACAAGTGGGTATACTTTTTTTCAATAAGTTTCATTAACATTAAAATTTACCTTTATTAATGGTTTTGATAGAAAAGTTACTTTGACATGAAGTTTTCTTACTGAAGTCTTTGTTTTTTTATACTTCTGGAAAGCCTGTAGCCTAAGAGGTAGATGCACATCTTTTTGCACAGTTTCTACATCACTAGAAACCCTGTAAATCAGACTGTGAATGGAAAGGCTGTACCTAAAAATGACATCATGAAGCAAATTGATAGAACTACACAGGATATAGTGGAGCCTTTGTCTTTTCGCTTCAGCAGCCCAAATCTAATTGTTGAATAATGTGCTTTAGAGGACAGTGCTGTCTTTCACTGAAACGCTGTGCCCAGAGTTCCAGCCAGGCAGTGTGCTATTTCTAGTCTAGTTTTTGGAGGGTGTACGTACTGAGAACAGCTGTACAGATGTTGGCATAGGAGCAACTCTGAAGCCAGTTCAAATGGAAACTTAGATTTTTGCTTCCAAAAGACCTTATGTGAACTATAGGTGCTTAATTTTCAGCTCTCCTGTGAGCACATGTTTAAATATAGTAAACAGAAATGACAAGATAGACTGTCCTTGAAGGTTTGCTTTGTGCATGTTCTGTGAAAAGGGTCTTTGCTGTGTTTGAATTGCTAATGACTAGATACGATCCTGCATTTGTTGCTGTACATTAAGTTTTTCATACAGTCACTTAGAACATTTCTTTTATGCTTTAGCCAAGAGCTTTGGCCTGCATTTTAAGTTAAGCATGGGTCATATATTTCTTATTGACTGTTGTTTGTTATGAGACATATAGTGACCAAGGAACTTTTTCTGCCTTGCTCACTTTTGAATCATGACTTTCAGTTTTGTAGAAAAATAATTGTAAAACATCATAAAATATTATCCGTGAAAAAGATGTATGTTGGAGAAAAAATATTTTTGATAATTTTAAAAAGTATTCCTATCAAGAAAATCACATATGTGCAAACTATTAATATCACTTTATAAGCAAATACTAACTTTAATTAAAATCTCAATTGACTTTTTTGTTTTGGCTCATTTTGCACAGTGAGGCTAGCAGTCCTTCTCCTTGGGACAGAACCACGTTGGCTGAGTGGTCCTTCAGGAAAATGCCTAATGTCTTGATTGTCCGCCAAACAGAAAGTTATTGGAGAAGAAAATCACTTTGATTGCCTTGAGTAGAGATTTTATTCAAATTATCTTAGCAAATGATTTTCAGAAAAGATCTGTTATCTACGTTATCTCCTATTTAGTTTAATTTATTATGAAGAAATCGAGAAACCTAAAGTTTCTCATCTTTCTTGGATGGAGATTTGATGCCAGAATGGCACATGGCCCTTCCCATCATATATATACTTCCCTGGGAAATGATATATGTCTATCTAGAACTTTGTATTTATACTGGAATCCCACATTGCCATTGTTTGGAATTGCCCTTTGAGTTTTTCTGTAAGGTGGACCTTCTTAATGTCATTTTATTAATTCCTGGGGCTCAGTCTGATGAGTTGGGGGTGACTGAGCTTTGTATTATACTTGCTACTGAGTAAGAATAGTATTATACCTATTGTTATTTCAAAATAACTTCCTTAGATAGCACCCTACAAAATTTCTGTACTTGCTGTTCTAAATGGGATCATGAAAAGAATCTGTATATTAAAATAATATTTCCCTTTCCCTCTACTGGGCTTCCCTGGTGGCTCAGACTAAAAAATCCACCTGTGATGCAGCATACCCAGGTTCGATCCCTGGGTCAGGAAGATCCCCTGGAGAAGGGAATGGCAAACCACTCCAGTATTCTGCCCTGGAGAATTCCATGGACAGGGGAGCCTGGCAGGCTACAGTCCACGGGGTCGCAAAGAGTCAGACACGACTGAGTGACTAACACAACACTTCCCACAAACAACTCTCAAAGCTAAATGGTGATTGTGAGTGTAGAAGCAATTTACAGAAGAGCCAGTGATGGCTCGGCTTCCCCCAGAAGCCGTGAGAGATTCCTGAGCAGCCTGAGTCCTCCAGCACTCTTCAGCAACAGAGGTGTGCCTGCCCGGCTCAGCCCTCTTGCACACTGAGCAACTTCTGTTCTTAGGTCAGCACCTCCAACGGGAAACACGCTACTCTGTTTGCCATGTAGACCACCCAACCCACCCGCTTCGGTGGTTTGGCCTCCTCTCTGTCTTGCCTGCAGGTGTGACTTTATTCACTCACCTGTAAACAAGTCACTCTCCCATTTTTCTGCAGTTTAAAAATAAAGCTGACTGAAAGAGGACAGTAAGCAAGTAGATTTTTATACTATCCTGGAAACTTATAATTATCTAGCGTGGTGAACTTCATGAACTTCTTCCAGTGTGTTTTTGCTGCAGACTGGTGATTGGTGTGAAGGCTCCCCAGGGCAGGGATGAAGCCATTTAACTGTGGAGAAGTTGATGAAGCTGCCTGGATGTAAATAACCTGCCAGAGGCTGTACAATGTTACACCTACATCGCCTTGTCCCCAGCCCAGTGCAGTTTGAAATTAGATAAACATTTTGGCAATAGAGTAGCAGACCAGAGTTCAACTTCATTGCTCAGTAAGTGTATTAACTTTATGAAAGTAATAGATGATTTTTTTTCTTTTATAAAGTAAGCTGGTAGGCATCAAGAACATACAAAAGCAGCTATATTAAGTAGAAGGGAGGTGATTTTTTTCCCCTTGATGTAACCACACTCTAAATCTTCAAAATCTGTCACAACTTGCTCTGTAACTCTAAGCCAGCAATATCAAAATAGCACAATAAGTACTGTTAGCAAGATGTGGAAATTTCTTGAGCAGTCGGAATATATCCCAGAAGCCAGGATGTTTGCCGAGCACTAAGCTCCACTTGCATTCAACCTGCACTGGCTGATTTATGGCTCCAGTGTGGACAAATAACACAAACAAGTTGAGACTCATGAATACTCAAAAAGACCCTCTTCCTTATAATCTCTTGAGCTTTCCTTGGGGAAGCGTCTGATGTCTTCATGACTCTCCCAGAAGTTTCTTCCAGTGGAGGGGCAGCTGAAGCTCTGATCCATCACTCCACTAGAGTTTTAGAACCAGAAAAGACATTTCCTTCAAATATGGAAACCAAGGCCAGTCACTAGCCAAGAGCAGAACCCACTGTGATCCACTTGTCATGTGTCCCAACTATTCACATAACCATGGATTATTTCAAGGAGAAGACAATTTAATCCCCTCTCACCTGGCACAAAGTAGTCATTCACTAAATGCTGGTTGTTATTACAGTTATTTTTATTTCTCTTCAGCTCCAGAAAAGATGGGTTTATGCCTTTATATGGGTTTATATGGCATGTATTCACATTAAGAAAATACCTTGAATGGTAATAATTTTAGATCTGGAAAGGATCTTGAGAAAGCTTCAAGTTTAGCTTCATAAGCATATTGTTCTTGCTACAGTGATTTTTTTCCATAATAATAACTTTTTTTTTAAAATCAGCTAGACCTTGTGAGTTAGCTAGAAAGGAGCTGTACTAAGAAACAGTTTTTCAAAGTCCCTCTTTATAATTTACTAAAACTTGAGATAATCTATTTCTTTCTCTCTCTCTCACACACACTTCTCTAATATATTACACTTGAGATTTATGTGCAAAGTTAACACTGTATAAATATTTTGAAAAGTAATTAATTCCAGTGATGGATTAACTTAAGGCAGCTAGACAGTGTATTTAAACAACCTATTTATGTATAAAATGGAAACTTTTACTGAAAAAACATTTTTCTTTATTTTTTAAAATCTATATTATGTAATTTTTACATCAATTCTTCCTTATTACTAAGTTGTTTATATTAAAAAGTACAGCATAAAGGGACAGAATTATCCAGTTGCATTGATAATTTGCTTTGCTCCAAACCTTGACTATTTAAACTGCTCCCACTTAAGTGCACAAATCTGTTTTGTTTTGTTTTTTTTCCCCTCAAATTAAAGGCTTGTTTGGAAAATTTGAGCTAAGATGCGCATTTACCTACTGCCATCTTCTTCCTAATATATTGCCCCAGCTTATTTGGAGGGCAAGTTTCTAAAATCAAAACTAGTTCTAGCTATTCATTTCAGGTTCCACACCTGCACCCTTAATAAAAGGAAACTTTTAATCCTACTTTCCCTCTGACCACCCTCTGATAAACGTAAATGTAAAGATATTTAAAAGAAAACTGAAAATGAATGGAAGTAGGGGCCCAGAAAATTGAATAAATAAATGAATGAATGAACCAAAATATGACTAACATGCTCTGCTATTAAATAATAATCACAGTCACAACACTATAAATGAATATTATTTGAGCATCTCTCTATGAGCAAGTATAGTCCTAGTACTTTACATGGATATCTCATTAGCTGTATTCAGTGCTCAAGGAATTAGTCATGTGCTGTTTAGCCAGTAATGACATCATTACCTTGATGGGTATTAGAACTATAATTAGCTTTTATGAGGCTAAGACATTCTCCACTTATGCTGGTGAGATTTAGCAGTACTTTTCTGGGTAATACTAACATAAACCAGTTTTACCCTGCAATGCTGCCTAGATAATCCCAGGTTTTCTGTGGCATTCTTAAGTGAAATGAACATTAGGTGAGTGTTTGTTTTTTTTATAGTTTCCTGTTCTTTTTTTTTTTTAAGAGATAATACATCAAAGTAAGACATCTTTGATAAACATTAGATTGGTCATTTTGCTGCGTTTTAATCTTACCCATCAACAATTGGGCTTTGCTTCACTGAATCTTAGTAGAATTAATCTTCCTTTACCATTGTGACTGATTTTTCTTTCCACAAACGAACTGCCAGGATAGTTTTCTGTCTTTTGTCTCTCTTCTTGTCATCTCTCAAACCCTTTGCATAAGGCTGAAGTTATTCTTACAACAGTTTTTGCTCACTGGTAATTGTGTGTTTATGTGCACAAGGGTGAGGTTTTAAAAATGTGCTAAGTACAAATCTGATTATTTTACTTTCCCCCAAAACCTTTTAATTTTCCTTACTGCTTATATAACATTTATAAAAAATTTTATTTAGCATTGCTTGCAAAACCCTGCAGAATCTAATCTTGGCCTACCTTGCCATCTTTATCTAATGTTTCTCCCCATTTTGTACACTCTGCTTCAGCTAAACAAAACTCTTAAGTTACTGGAACAATTCATGCTCTCTCTCACTCACAAGCTGATGCAACCTGGTGACCCTACTGTGCAGAACTCTCTTTTCTTTTTCTCCTCTGCCTCCCCTCTTCCATTGGCCAACTTATCTGCTGCATGTTTAGGTCTCAGTTTCTTTCTCATCTGCTAGAAATGGTTCTATTTCTACAAAACCTAAACCTAGGTAGTTGCAGTCATCTACTCGTCTACCTGCTCCATCATGGGCTTCCCCTGTGGCTCAGTGGTAAAGAATTTGTGTCCCAATGCAGGAGACACAGGAGACGTGGGTTTGCTTCCTGAATCAGGAAGATCCCCTGGAGGAAGAAATGGCTATCCACTGAAGTATTCTTGCTTGGGAAATCCCATGGACAGAGGAGCTTGGTGGGCTCCATAGGGTTACAAAAAGTTGGACACGGCTGAGCAACTGAGCGAGCACATACGCATGCACCATCAGAGGAATTTTCACATTGTATTATCACTGTCTACTTATTTATCTGTATTTGCAGTAATCTATACCTTCCATAATGGAGAAGGCAATGGCAACCCACTCCAGTACTCTTGTCTGGCAAATCCCATGGACTGAGGACCCTGGTAGGCTGCAGTCCATGGGGTCGCTAGGAGTCAGACATGACTGAGCGACTTCACTTTCACTTTTCACTTTCATGCATTGGAGAAGGAAATGGCAACCCACTCCAGTATTCTTACCTGGAGAATCCCAGGGATGGGGGAGCCTGGTGGGCTGCCATCTATGGAGTCACTCAGAGTCGGACATGACTGAAGCGACTTAGCAGCAGCAGCAGCAGCAGCAGCAGCATACCTTCCATAAAATCTGGGGTTATATCTTGCCCACAACTTATTCTCAGTACCAGACCACAGAGCCAGGTACATAGCTGCTTGATAACTATTTATTGGGTAAATGGATGTTGGGGATTGTTGAGTGCTGAATTAGAAAATTCAAACAGGACAGATATGGAGTGCTATATGGTCATTCAAAGACACTTGCTTTGTTGATTTCAGAGAAGATTTTGAATTAGAGGAAATATTTTTATACTTGCATTTTCATTTTCGTAGATATTTCTTGTAGTGATGGGGAGAATGAGTCAGAGATAAAAAGACTATTGACAAAAAGACTAGTTACTGAACTTTTTTCTAAGGGAGGAAAGATAAGAACTAAGTGGCCACAGGAATGAAACAAGGGGAGAAATGAAAGAGCAATGAAGAAAATGATGTCATAGCCCTTGACAAACCACTCTAAGGGGCGTATAGGAAAGAAGAGAGAAGGGATATTCAGGGTCCTAGTTTGGATGATTTTCTTACAACTAGCACTTAGAACATGAATAAGTGGTTGGAGGAATAGTGTTTGGATCGAGGAATCTGTGAAGTGTCCAAGTGGACATGTTGAGCAGACATGCACGAGTGTGGTTTGGTGTACAGTAGAACACGTATGTCATCTGCATTTGGACATAAGGAAGGCCTACAACAGACTGGTTCCAAATAGGAAAAGGAGTATGTCAAGGCTGTATATTGTCACCCTGTATATAAACAACCCTGTATATTGTTTATTTAACTTATATGCAGAGTACATCATGAGAAATGCTGGTCTGGAAGAAACACAAGTTGAAATTAAGCTTGCTGGGAGAAATATCAATAACCTCAGATATGCAGATGATACCACCCTTATGGCAGAAAGTGAAGAGGAACTAAAAAGCCTCTTGATGAGAGTGAAAGTGGAGAGTGAAAAGGTTGGCTTAAAGCTCAACATTCAGAAAACGAAGATCATGGCATCTGGTCCCATCACTACATGGGAAATAGATGGGGAAACAGTGGAAACAGTGTCAGACTTTATTTTTCTGGGCTCCAAAATCACTGCAGATGGTGACTGCAGCCATGAAATTAAAAGACGCTTACTCCTTGGAAGGAAAGTTATGACCAACCTAGATAGCATATTCAAAAGCAGAGACATACTTTGCCAACAAAGGTTCGCCTAGTCAAGGCTATGGTCTTTCCTGTGGTCATGTATGGATGTGAGAGCTGGACTGTGAAGAAGGCTGAGCACCGAAGAATTGATGCCTTTGAACTGTGGTGTTGGAGAAGACTCTTGAGAGTCCCTTGGACTGCAAGGAGATCCAACCAGTCCATTCTGAAGGAGATCAGCCCTGAGATTTCTTTGGAAGGACTGATACTAAAGCTGAAACTCCAGTACTTTGGCCACCTCATGGGAAGAGATGACTCATTGGAGAAGACTCTGATGCTGGGAGGGATTGAGGGCAAGAGGAGAAGGGGATGACAGAGGATGAGATGGCTGGATGGCATCACTGACTCAATGGATGTGAGTCTGAGTGACCTCCAGGAGTTGGTGATGGACAGGGAGGCCTGGTGTGCTGCGATTCATGGGGTCGCAAAGAGTCGGACACGACTGAGCGACTGATCTGATCTAATCTGATCTGATGTTTGGATGAGATCACCCAGCAAGAATGAGTGAGGAGAGAAGAGCTGGAGACAGAGGAGAGCCCTGTTAAGAGTTGGCTTGGGGCAGACTTGGTTGTATGGATCAGAAATCTACAAACAATGGATCAAGAGAAGAAGCGGCATGGTAGGAGAGTTCTGGTTATAGGATCCAAGGACAAGCCACAAAGAACAGCTCCTCCTTTGGTGACTGGACATGGAGTGTCTAGAATGAGAGTCTGTTTTTCAGAGGACTGGTTTTCCCTTATCTCTCTGTTCTTACATTTTCTCTCTTTCTCTTTTCTCTATTTGCTAATCAGTGTCTTTGCAAGTGGCAAAGGATGCTGATACCTTTGTGTTTATATAACTTTGTCATTCTGTTGTTCATCATTCTCTGAAAAATTTGTGTCTCTAACTTCATAGAGAGGTAATCTGACTGAACAACCAAGCCCCCGCTTTGATTCTCTTCAGGTGAGAGGTCCTCCTCTGGGGTTATGGTGCAAATATGACTAAGAGATGCAGGAGGGGACCTCCTAGGTTTACAGTGGATAAGAATCCACTTGCCAGTGCCGGGGACGCAGGTTTGATCCCTGGTCTGGAAAGATTTCACTTGCTGTGGAGTAACTAAGCCCCCACTCTACAGCCCACGAGCCACAACTACCAAGCTCATGCTGCACGACTACTGAAGCCTGAGTGCCTAGGGCTGGTGCTTTGCAACAAGAGAAGGCACGGCAGTGAGAAGCCTACTGACCTCAAGAATAACCCCCACCCACCACAACTAGAGAAAGCCTGCACAAAGCAATGAAGACCCAGCGCAGCCAAAAATAAAATAATAAAATAAAATTTTAAGAAAGATGCAGGAGGGGCAGATAGATCTTCTTGGAAGCAGGTGCATGTGTGGAGATTGTGAATTGATTTTGTAGTATGTTATTACTTAAAGGCAGAGAAGGCAATGGCAACCCACTCCAATACTCTTGTCTGGAAGATCCCATGGACAGAGGAGCCTGGTAGGCTGCAGTCCGTGGAGTCGCGAAGAAGCAGACATGACTGAGTGACTGACTTCACTTTCACTTTTCACTTCCATGCATTGGAGAAGGAACTGGCAACCCACTCCAGTTTTCTTGCCTGGAGACTCCCAGGGACAGGGGAGCCTGGTTGCACAGACTTGGACACGACTGAAGTGACTTAGCAGCAGCATTACTTAAAGGAGCACTTTTCAGATTTTAGTGTACTTGGAAATCACCAGAAAATCTCGGTCTAACAAGCTACCAGCTGACGCTGTGCCGCTGGCTGAGGTCAGGGCCAGTAGAGCAGAGGTGTGCTCAGAGCGGGCAGAGAGAAAGGCAGGAGGAGATCAAGGAGACGGTGGGAACTGAGTGGAGGACACAGAATCAGGGAGTGTTCAGAGGCATCAAATGTTGAAGAAGGTGAGTGAGATCACATTGGAATCCTCTTTAGTAAAAATAATCTGCCTGATTTTGAGTATTCTTTCAGCAGTATACAGAAGTCTATGAGTGCATAGAGAGCAAGAAGGTCCATGGCTAGATTAATTCAGAGTTCGGGGCTTGAAGTGCAGGAAGGAAGGGGATAAGAAACTTGAATGCATTAACTAGAAGGTAAAGTAGCATTAGCTAGAAGATAGAGTAAGTTATAAACAGGCAGCTTGAGACTGTTTCAAATGGTGCATTGCCTTCAGATTGTGTTTTTAACAGCTGGAGAAAGATGCAACGATTGCTTAAGAGAGAATAGTTTCCCATGAAAATGTGTGTGGGTGTGTGTGCAAATGCATGCACATGTGCTTGGGTTCTTAATCCTCTTACACAGGATATATATCTACATGCTCAGCTGACTCTAGAATGATTTACAGTAGTCCTCTTGTTTGGATCTTCAAAAGTATTACCTTTTGCAGTTACATAGGGAATGTTCTCATGCCAAAGGGATTATGGAAAGAGGATTCAAAGTTTAAACATTAACAGTATCACAGAAGACAGAAATGTGTCTGAGGGTGTTGTGCCTATGGATCTCTTTGGAGATTCAAAAAATTATTCAAGTTTAATGGTGCTGCCTCATGAAGGAACCTTTATTTCAACTTCTTGTTCATATTCTAGTGAAGTGAAGAAGTGAAGTCGCTCAGTCGTGCACCGACTCTTTGCGACCCTGTGGACTGTAGCCTACCAGGCTCCTCCGTCCACAGGATTCTCTAGACAAGAATACTGGAGTGGGTTGCCATTTCCTTCTCCAGGGGAATCTTCCCGACCCAGGGATTCTGCATTGCAGGCAGATGCTTTAACCTCTGAGCCACCAGGAAAGCCTCTGTTCTAGTGAGGTCGGACTTAATTGAACTGATTGAAGTAGAGTGGGACCTTTTGAACCATGTTTAAGTTATTGCAGCAGAATAGCAGAATGCGTGCTCAGTTGTGTCTTATTCTTTTCGACCCTATGGACTGTAGCCTGCCAGGCTCCTCCGTCCATGGGATTCCCCAGGCAAGAATACTGGGGTGGGTTGCTGTTTTCTTCTCCAGGGGATCTTACCAACCCAGGGACTGAACCCGAGTCTCCTGAGTCTCCTGCATTGGCAGGTGGATTCTTTACTGCTGAGCCATTGGGAAAGCCCAAGTTAGCCAAGTTATTGCAGCACTTTCATATTTGGTGCTTCTGAAGAATATTTTCAGGTTGAAACATCACAGAGGAAAATCAGACAATTTTCTGGTTAACTCCGGGGAAACCAGTGTTTTAGGACGAGTTTGGGAGCAAACAGATGTCCTAGCTTGTTCTAGCAGGAGGGTGGAACGACCAATGTAACCTTGGTGAAAGAGTGACTTTTCCGGGCGGAGAAATGCTATCTTTGAGCGCCGAGCTTGAAGAGGAGTGGTGAGGAGCCCAGGCATGCTTGCCAAGTCTGTCACATTAACAGAAACGCAGATGTCACAGCTAGACTGCCTTCAGATTCCTTGCCATCCTGAAAAAAATACACAGAGGCCTAAAATCACTTGAATTTAAATACTTTGATGATGTCATTCAGTTCTGTATATTATCTGTTATTTAACACCTGCCAGCATCCAAAGTATTAGTTATATTTTACATTTCAGTGATGTTATATCTGTGCATTCCACTTGATCGGGGGAAATGTTGTGTGGCTACCCTGGTTTGGTAATGATTGAGGCATCAGGCTAACTCTAGAGCTTTCAGCTGCTGCCCTTAGGTTTCATCTGCAGAAACCACCAAGGCTGCTAAATATTTTAAACCTTTTTAAGCAATTCATTTAAGAGATTCGTACAGAGAATTCAAACAGTGACTTCGAAGAGATGCAAACTGAGCAGGCAACTGAAGGGAAATTTTCTAGAGATACTTCTTCACCAGCCAAGGTGTCCAACAAATTCACTAGTGCCAGTTTCACACACATTCAGATTAAACAAAACAAAACCCGAGATTTAATTTAGGTGGATTCATTTTGTTCACCATTTAACATAGTATAGGATTATCAGTTATTTCATCTACAGATATGTGTTGAAAGCAGCTAAAACTGATCTCTTTTGATTTATCTCTTGGGATCTGATACTCCTGTCTTGGATTTTAAAGAACATAGTATTTGATTTATAGCGAAGTACTTGCAGCAAAGGTGGAGTAAGAATCCAAACCTCAGGTGAAAAAAAATGAGATAATGGTTATTAAATCTATATCTAAATATTCTATATAAACTGAGATAGCCTTTATCATAACTGGGAGGTTTTCTAATTCAGATTTGAGTTTCTTTGAGGAATAAAGTTTTGTGAAAATAAGCAGAAGTGAATTATTACTCAACATTGCAAGCACAGGCAAGAACCAAGGGTGGAATTTGGTTTGTTTGTTTAGATTATCTGAAAACTTTGCTTTTATAAAATACGGGTGTGAATGTTATTATATCTGTCTTTGAGAACAACTTGAGCCAGATGTTTTGAGTTGGGTAGCTTTTAAAAGATGTTAACTCTGGTTTTCCCAAGACCTTATTCAGTGGCTACTGTAGCCATCTTTTTATGTAGCCCTGCCTTCAAGAGAGAATAATTTCTTTGAGTACTGGCTCTTTGAATAGGAATCAATTAGCAATGATATTTTATTGCTCCAAGTGGACAAATCCAAAGCACTGCATTTTAGACTCTCTAACATTCTTTACTCAAATATTTCAAAATCAGTTTCTTAAAATATATTAATTTTAGGGTGATTACTGAAGAAGGAAATGGCAACCCACTCGAGTATTCTTGCCTGGGAAATCCCTTGGACAGAGGATCCAGGAGGTCTTCAAGTCCATTGGTCGCAAAAGAGTCAGACACAACTTGATGACTCAGCAACAAAAACAGGGTGACTACCCTATGTTTAAAAAATTACCCATTAAAAAGCATTATCTCTTAAAACAAGACTTGGACTCACCACTTTGCTGTGTCTTTTGTTTAATCTTGGCAACTTCTTTTCCTTCTCTGGGAAAACACTGGACTTGCATTCAGAAGAGCTGGTTTGAACCTTGGTCCTATCAATTAGACATGTAACTTTTGGCAATTTACATAATCTGTAATAGCCTTATTTGTTTCTTCTGTAGATGGAGGAGATACTAATTCCCAGGGTGGTTATGATGCCAAGTGAGATAACCTATGTGAAAACTCTTTGCTGGGATCTATAAACACAGTATAATGAACATGATGATATTGTGCCTAGTTTAATTGACATTTCATCCAATTAAGATCGTCGCTATTTGGTAGCATTATGTCTAAATGTAATTTAGCTACTGTAGATGAGAATCATGTAGAAGAATGTTTTACATGCTTTTTTAAATGATGATTATGGGAGTCTTCCCTGTCTTTCCTATCACAATGGGTGTCTAAAGGAAAAAGAGTTTCTGTTAAGATGGGGTGTTACTTTTTTTTCTTAAACTATTGACGCACAGATTTTGTTATAGTAATGGCAATAATAGCCAACACTTAAATAGTGCTATCTGTGTGGCCAGTACAGTTTCTAGGACATTCTAAAACTAATCTATCCAGTCCTCCCTATAACCATGGGTAGTGGGTGCTTTTATTTCTGCCAATATAAATCTTCTTGTGCTTTATTGACTATGCCAAAGTCTTTGACTGTGTGGATCACAGCAAACTGTGGAAAATTCTTCAAGAGATGGGAATACATACCACCTTACCTGCCTCCTGAGAAACCTGTATTCAGGTCAAGAAGCAACAGTTAGGACTGGACATGGAACAACAGACTGGTTCCAAATTGGGAAAGGAGTACATCAAGGCTGTATATTGTCACCCTGCTTATTTAACTTATATGCAGCACACATCATGAAAAATGCTGGGCTGGATGAAGCATAAGCTGGAATCAAGATTAATGGGAGAAATATCATTAACCCCAGATATGCAGATGACACCACCATGCAGAAAGCTAGGAGGAACTAAAGAGCTTGATGAAAGTGGAAGAGGAGAGTGAGAAAGCTGGCTTAAAACTCAGCATTCAAAAGACTAAGATCATGGCATCTGGTTCCATCACCTCATGGAAAATAGATGGGGACACAATGGAAATAGTGAGAGACTTTATTTTCTTGGGTTCCAAAATCACTGCAGATGGTGACTGCAGTCATGAAATTAAAAGACGCTTGCTCCTTGGAAGAAAAGCTATGACCAACCTAGACAGCATATTAAAAAGCAGAGACATTATTTTGCTAAGAAAGGTCCATCTAGTCAAAACTATGTTTTTTCCAGTAGTCCTGTATGGATGTGAGAGTTGGACCATAAAGAAAGCTGAGCGCCGAAGAATTGATGCTTTTGAACTGTGGCATTGGAGAAGACTCTTGAGAGTCCCTTGGACAGCAAGGAGGTCAAACCAGTCAATACTAAAGGAAATCAGTCCTGAATATTCATTAGAAGGACTGATGCTGAAGCTGAAGCTGCAATACTTTAGCCACCTGATGCGAAGAACTGACTCATTGGAAAAGACTCTGATGCTGGGAAAGATCGAAAGCAGGAGGAGAAGGGGACAACAGAGGCTGAGACGATTGGATGGCATCGCGGACTCAATGGACATGAGTTTGAGCAAACTGCAGGAGTTGGTGATGGTCAGGGAAGCCTGGCGTACTTCAGTCCATGGGGTCACAGAGAGTCGGACATGACTGAGCAACTAAACTAAAAGTGGTGAAACTGAGGTACAGAGAGATTAACTTGTTCAAGGTTACGTGGTCAGTGTGGTGAGTCAGATTGACTTTGTTTTATACCTTTCATTAACTCTCTGGAAGAATTTGTAAAATTCTTGTAAATTTGTAAAAATAATGTAAAGGAAATCATGAACATTAGTTGGGTAAGGGATGTAGGGGATAGCATCTCATTATGGAAAAATAATGCTGCCTGCATGCATGTTGGGATGACTCAGAGAGTGTATCTTATTTTCCTTTTTTTCTTTTGTAATCTCCAGTGCCTTTTGCTGGATGCTTTACTGTTAATCTACCAGGATTAGTTCTTGCTTCTGAGCCCAGGGTACAGTCACAGAAAGCTAAACATGTCAGAGAGATAGACCCTCATCATCTCAATCTCATGCCATGAGTGAGATCATTGGAAGAAATAGCCTCAAAACCCCATCCAAAGAGATATCCCAGATATGATGCACTCTTTTTTGGGGCTTAGATTTTGGTTGACAGTTTCATATACTACAGTCATTCTTAATTTAGTCATGTGACTCATTTGTGTGTATGTGCCCTCAGTTGCTCAGTCGTGTCCAACTCTTTGCATAACTCATTTATTTGTTCATAAATTTAACAAATTTTGTCAAAGACCTCCCAGGTGGCAGGGGTGCTGTGAGGCCCTGAGGGGTCAGATGTGAATATGACAGTACCAAATCTCTGCTTGTTGAGCCTAGAGAAGAGTGGGAGAGCCAGACAATAAGCAAAATCATCTCACTCTGGGAATTCACCCAGCTGCTCTGAATCATGCTACAAGGAGAGGAGCACGGCACTCCAGGGGTGGGTAAGAGAAGGCATTTGGCCAACATTTGATGATCATAGATCTTTTTCCCTGCCTATCCTCAGCTCTGTAAAAGGTGTTGGAGATTTATGGAGGAGGAGCTGGATGGAGGGCAAGTTAGAAAGAATGGTTGTGGAGCCGAGTTGGCAAACCCCTGCATAACACAAGGTGGCCCCAGGGACAGGAAAAAAGAAAACTCTAACTTGAGCAATGTAACATTACACATCTAAGTCCTTGAAGATATCACCGCACATAAAAGAATAAGTAATACTTACACTAACTACCATTTTTAAGAAAGGTTATTGTATATTCATTCTACTCAACCCAGTAAAAGAGGGAAGAATACAGTAAGTAGAGAGTGAGTTCCATTAACATAGTAGAAGTCTTTTATTCGGAGAAGGCAATGGCATCCCAACTCCAGTACTCTTGCCTGACAAATCCCATGGACAGAGGAGCCTGGTAGGCTGCAGTCCATAGGGTCGCTAAGAGTCGGACACTTTCATGCATTGGAGAAGGAAATGGCAACCCACTCCAGTGTTCTTGCCTGGAGAATCCCAGGGATGGGGGAGCCTGGTGGGTTGCCGCCTATGGGGTCGCACAGAGTCGGACACGACTGAAGCGACTTAGCAGCAGCAGCAGCAGTCTTTTATTGTTTGAAAGTGTATGTGGTCAGTTATTTGACAGTTTATTTATCCAGAATGTTGAATAAATGAGACTACTGCCTACATTTACATAAATGTTTAAAAGCAACATGAATATTAATTTCAAAAGCATCACTAAATAGAAGGACAGTAGATCTTGGTTTCTGGTTCTAGCTGGTGACCAGGCCCTAGGTAAATAATAATTGAGAAATAATTGATTGCTTTACTTTTCTTTCTACCTCTTTATTATTATCTGTCATTATACTATTGTTTGTATCTTTGGGTCCAAAGAAGTGTAAGAATCATTCAGACAGAGACTTTGTCTTTCCTGCTCATGGTATATACTATTTAGAATAGCGCCTGGCATGTAGAAGACATTCAATAAATATTCACTGAGTGGGTGAATAAATGAGATAATCATAGAGATATATAATTGCAAACTAAAATAAACAAGTGAAAGAAGTTAAAGTATTTTTCAAAACTATAAGTATTTCACACATGCAAGGTGACGCTGTGTATTTGAATTTTAGAAAAAAATGCGATTTGCCAGATGATAACTTGTCAAATTTTTTTGTACTACTAGCTAGCTTTCTCTTTAAACATTTATTTCCTAAGTCTTTCTCTTCCAAGTTTTGTAATATTGCTCTGCATTTATGGTTCTGAAAAATCCCCTCCACCCTAACTCAGTGGAGATTCTTAATCCTTTAAGATTAAAGTCAGTGAACCTTTGTGAAATCCAGTGTTACCTCCTAAGGCTTCATGTACTCCCTGAAATTGTATGCCAGGTGCAGGGGCCCCTGTACATTTTACTGGAGAGAGTTTCCCGGACTTTTATCAGATTCTCAGTGTTTAGGATCCTCCCCCAAGTTTAAAAAAATCATTGCTCTAAAATTTTGTATTTTTCTTTTACTTTTTGTTTCTCTCTTGGTTTTTCTTTTTGTCCTTGAGATGGTTTCATTTTCCTTTTAATGTTGATGATTGTATTTTGCTATTTAAAAATGTTTGCTGCTTGATTGTCCCCAGAGGGTGGTATTCTTGGTTTATCGCACACCTCTGATCCAGCCCTTCTCTCCGTCTCTCTTTTGTCGGGCCAACAGTATGGGCATGTGCCAACTGCAGGGTGGTCCTCTCCAACCCTTCCGGGACCTTTACTTCTCCGTGCTACCCTAATGACTACCCCAACAGCCAAGCTTGCATGTGGACCCTCCGAGCCCCCACGGGCTATATCATTCAGATAACATTTAATGACTTCGACATTGAAGAAGCTCCCAATTGCATTTATGACTCATTATCCCTTGATAATGGAGAGAGCCAGACGAAGTTTTGTGGAGCAACTGCCAAAGGCCTATCATTTAACTCAAGTGCGAATGAAATGCATGTGTCTTTTTCAAGTGACTTTAGCATCCAGAAGAAAGGTTTCAATGCCAGCTACATCAGAGGTATGTAAACCAAAGGTGACGCCAAACTTCTGCTTTCATTTAGCATGTTCAACAATAAACAAAAGGCCCAGAGGACAGAGTTATGCTCTTTTATGTGAATATGAATGATTAGGATTAGAATTTAAAGGCAGGCAGGAATCTATGAGTATTTTCTGAGCATTCTCATTAGCAATATATAGTTACCAGATCCAAAATCTGCTTACAGTAGAGCTGAATTCTTTTCTAGTGTTTACATGCAGAACATTTAAAGGCTGTTTGAAAGATTCTGTGAATATCCCACAGCTAATAATTGAATCTAATTCCAATATCTCCCCAGCAAACATTCAAAGTATTCTTATTTATAAATCATTTTATTTTAGGCTTTTAAGATGTTGCTCTTTTAAGGAATTATGCTGGAGAACAAATATAAGAAATAAACATATACATTAACATATAAAATGAACTTTGTGTAACTGAAGCTAATAAATACCATAGCCTGAGGAAAGCCCCTTGAAAATGTCTAATTGAAAGGAAGAAATATATTTTTATCAGACATATTTCCTAGGTTCTGGCACAGAACATTGAAATTGAACCATTCTCTCCAGAACCTTTCTGTGCTTAAGGAAGACTCAAGTTTCAAGATTATGAGATTTAGTAATAATTTTTTTTTCCCATCCTGAGCTGCTTAAGTAGGCTTTATATATCAAAAAAAAGAAACAAAAAGAAAGGCAGCACTATGGAAATGCCTAGCCCTTCTTATTACAATTTATGTTTTTGGTAGACATCTTTATTTACTGTTTGTGACTGACATTAGATATATATGTAGTTAACTGAAACATACATGCTTTAATTTTTCAAATAATGTTTTAAGGTTATAAAATATTATGGAAAATTTGAAAATTAAAAAAAAATTAGAATTACCTATACATCTACCACCCAGCCATAACTACTAATAAAATATTGATGGACATATTTCCTTCCAGCCTTTTTATTTTCACAATACGTATAGAATACTGGGTTTATACTGTATCTTTTTGGATAGGTAGTTGCCAAGTTGTGACCAACTCTTTTGTGACTCTGTGGACTGTAACCCACCAGGCTCCTCTGTTCATGGGATTTCCCAGGCAAGAATACTGGAGTGGGTTGACATTTTCTTCTCCAGGGGATCTTCTAACCCACAGATTGAACACGCTTCCCATGCATCGGAATTCTTTACCACCCACCAGGGAAGCCCAAGTAGACCTGTATACTGCTTTATATTTAAGAAGTGAACTAAACAATCATGATTCATTAAACTCCATCATGGATTTTTGACCAGAATATTTACATTTAAAAGAATGTTTTTTACTATAGAGCTATTCTTGGTGTGTATTAAAATATATTCAAACTAGCATTCATATGAAGCCAATGTAAACAGCTACTTCTCTCTCAAGTCAGTACATAATGTTTACCAATATCTATTGTATGAGCCCAAAGTGAAATCCATTGTATTATTTAATAATTTTATGTATGTCACAGAAGGACTAGGCTAATGCATTTTTATTTTAATTTTATTATGCACATAATAATAGTCATCTATACTAGTAATCAGTAATAGCTATATACAGCTTGGCACAGGTACTACTCTAGCGCTTTGCAGGTATTACCTTATTAAATTCTCATTAACCACATATATAATTGGTGCCTTTCCCTTCATTTTATAGACATGGGGGCTAAGGCAGAATGACTTGGCCAAGGGAGATCCAATGTCTGCCCTTGAACCATTGCTCTGTATTGTCTCAGAAATTAGCTCACATGCCCAGAAGTCAAGGAAATATATCTTTAAATGCCATTTTTATTTGTTTGGTTTTTTTACTAGACTTCTTCTACTCAGTGGAATTGTCTTTGCCTTTGATCCCAAAATAGCCTGATATGGGGAAGACTAGTAAGATATGGGGTGTCCAAAGGGAAACGGTAGCATAGGAGTGTTTGGGTAGAGTTAAAGGTGATGGTTAGTGAAAAATAAAACTATTAGCTATTATGTTTAAAAATTATTTGAAAAGAAGCATAGTTTTAAAAATCATAATGTATGAACTTTCCTGAAACCAGTAGTTTCCTTAATTTTTAAAATCTCCTTCAGTTCAGGGATTTAAAAAAAGAAAAAAAATCATATCACTTTGGAAGCTATAACTGGAAGATATAGGTGAGAGAGCCAACTGTGACTAGAGTTAAAATGGGTGGGGTTTCATATTGGTATTGGCATATGGTACTGGGTTGGCAATAGCGGTGGACAGAGAAAGGGGAGAGGGTGAGATAAACGGTGGGTAAAAGCCAATTAGTAGAGAGGGTGGAGGTTGGAGGTCTCAGACATTTTGCATCTCTTTAGTCCATGTCCGAAGTTAACGTGCTTTATTTGTTACTGTGTTTTGTTCTAGTTGCTGTGTCCTTAAGGAATCAAAAGGTCATTTTACCCCAGTCGCTTGATTCTTATCAGGTATCTGTTGCAAAAAGTGTCTCTATTCCAGAGCTCAGAGCTTTCACACTCTGCTTTGAAGCAACCAAAATCGGCAAGGAAGACAGTGAATGGACAGCTTTCTCCTACTCAGGTGCATCCCTCCCACAATTGCTCAGTTTCGGAAAGACCAAGAGTGGCTACTTTCTATCATTTTTTGGCTCAAAATGCTTACTAAACAGTGCTTTACCTGTGAAAGATAAGGAAGATATTTTCACAGAAAGCTTCGAGCAGCTCTGCATTGCTTGGAGTAGTTCTTTGGGTTCCGTTGGTGTAAGTTTCAAAAGAAACTATGGAACAGTTTCATGCAATTCTTCCATTGGTAAAGTTATTCCCGGGAATGGGAAATTGTTGCTGGGCTCCAATCAACATGACATTGGCTCTCTCAAAGGGGACATTTATAACTTTCGACTTTGGAATTTTACCATCAGTTCCAAAATCCTCTCCAACCTAAGCTGCAGTGTGAAGGGGAATGTGGTGGACTGGCAAAATGACTTCTGGAATATCCCAACCCTAGCTCTGAAAGCTGAAAGCAACCTCAGCTGTGGTAAGTTTGTGGCATAGTCACTCTTTTTTTTTTTTTTTTCCCATTGTTGTGTGAATATGTTTGTCAACAAGAAATTATATAGACAGACGTCTTTGTATATGACTGTAAGCCATACATATTCAACTAAAGCTTTCGGTCTTACCATTTTTAAGTTTTTCTTATGCCATAAAATATCACACAGTTTTCCCCAAGCATAAACAACAGTTACAATTATTGTGTCTTAGATAGAAATGTTAACCCCAGGACCAAAACAAAAGAAATTAATGTTAAAGTTTTTAATCACAAAGATGGTATAGTGAAAAACTGATCTTTGTCATCCTGGAATACAGTTTCTATCCATTACTTACACAACCATCACCTTAAAGAATGGTATG
This sequence comes from Tragelaphus eurycerus, assembly GCA_935064755.1. Taxonomy (NCBI): domain Eukaryota; kingdom Metazoa; phylum Chordata; class Mammalia; order Artiodactyla; family Bovidae; genus Tragelaphus; species Tragelaphus eurycerus. The sequence continues at coordinate 1,264,814 of CAKXYN010000039.1, forward strand.
TATTTAGCCAGTATCAGAACGGTCCATTTTATGGAAAATCTTGATAATCAGGAATTATCAATTTTCTTTTAACTCCCCCCTCCCCCAATTTATTTGAAAATGAGCACTTGTTGTTTGTTTCAAATACTCTTCTGCTTTTGGTTGTTCTTTGAAAGACTTTAAATGCATTAGTATTGTAAGTAGCCAACTGCAAAATATTTGGAGATACAATTCCATGTTATAAAAGTTATATTAAGAAAGACTTCTATAAAGTACTCCCTATGTACATAAGTCAATGGAAGTCCTTATTTTACTCTGACTGAGTCACATATAAAAAGTAGAAGTTCATTATCAATTTTCAGTGTCACATGACCAAATCTAAAGTGTTGATAACATGTTCTTTAGTCGCAGAGTTAACTCTCAATAAAGGAGGGAAAGAAGGGGCCTAATATTCAAAAGTCATCTGTAAGTGATTTTGCAGGGAATTCTATCAATACTTTCAACAAAATAGGACCCACTATGAAGACCTGTGGAGAAGGCAATGGCACCCCACTCCAGTACTCTTGCCTGGAAAATCCCATGGACAGAGGAGCCTGGTAGGCTGCAGTCCATGGGGTCGCTGAGGGTTGGACACGACTGAGCAACTTCCCTTTCACTTTTCACTTTCATGCATTGGAAAAGGAAATGGCAACCCACTTCAGTGTTCTTGCCGCCTGGAGAATCCCAGGGATGGGGGAGCCTGGTGGGCTGCCGTCTATGGGGTCGCACAGAGTCAGACATGACTGAAGCAACTTAGCAGCAGTAGCAGCAGCAGCATGAAGACCTGAGGCCCCCTGTCCTATATCCTTGACCTATGTTTGCCTCCAGCCTGGGGAACTCCTGTCACCCACCTCCCTGTGCGGGCAACCCATCTCTCGGTGTGGTCCACGATGCTCCTGCAGAGGGTGGGAGGCTGTTATGTGATGTCATTTGAGAGATATTTCCTTGTGGGTTGTTGAAAAGAGGGTAAACCACAGCCCTGTTCCAGAAGGAGACTCTGAAACTTTGTAAGAATTAATGGTGTGAACCAACATCCTCTCAGTCTGAGACTGGCTACAGAGGACAACCTTCAGGGACTCCTGAGAAGTCTTTGACTCAGCAAGGAAATTGAGAAAATCAAGTGTGTGTGTTTTGTGTGGGGTGGTGAACGGTGAGGAGGGCAGTGGTACACTTCCTACAGTCAAGGTGATTATCTTTAGGGCCCTGTTTTCATCATATCATTGGCCATTATTTAAAAATCATAGACTATTTAACATTTGCATTTCTGTGGGTCAGTATTTGAGAACTATGACCATCAGAAGAAAATTAGAAAAAGAATTTAGCTATGTATATTAATAATTGCTAAATACTTAGATGATGTTTAATATGTATTGTGCTCTAGGTACTGTTTTAAGCACTTTATATATTGTAACTTATTCCTGCAACACAGATCCCATGATGTGAGTTTTATGATTAACCCCATTTTGCAGATGAGCAATTGAGGTACAAAGCGGTTATTCTCCAAGGTCATTTAATTAATAAGTAGCCAAGTCAGAAATTGAAGCCAAAATTTTCAGTTTCAGAACCATGTTTCCCTAAACTGTCTTTGAGAATAAGCAGAACTAGAAGACGAGATGTACTGCTAAAGTAGGCAAGCCAATTCTTGTCCAGATGAGGGGGACAGAGGCCCAGGAGCCACCTCTGGCTACAGAAAGCACTGCTGGCCAGAACACTAGCTTTCTCAGGTATTAGCATGGTATTTGTTTTAAACAAAATTAATAAGGATTCCCCCCTACTTTAGTTCTTAATACCTTATTATAATAAAATATGAGGAATCTACTATACAAAATTCCTAAACTTCTCCTAAGAAATCCTCTAGGCCAGGCATTGGCAAATGAGAAGGGCCTATGGTAGGTCACTTGTTTTGTAAATAAAGTTTTATTGGAACATAGGTTTTGTATCACCTGTGGCTGCCTCTGTGCTCCTGCGCAGAGTAGACTGATTCTGGGAGATGACCTGGCCCACCATCCTAAAGAAAATCTGCCAACCCCTGAAACTAGACCCAGAAAAATCAAAGCGTCTCGTTTTCTGAAGCACATACTTTGTACAGTACTGGGAAAGACCTGCTAGATCTCTTGAGCCAGAGATAACAGGCCAGTCACTTAGGGCTCATTTAGCCCATAGGTATGAGTGGTGGCAACGTTGATTTGTTTTCATTTTTTTACATTTCCATGCAGTGCTTTTAAATAAGGATTGATTTTCAACTTTAAAAAACTAGATTCCACATAAAAATGAATTTTTGGATTCCCTGGTTTTAAAAAAAAATGTACCTTAGTATGTCTGACTACCTGACCAACACAGCTGGAGCTAAATGGTGACGGCCTTTGAAGGGGCTTTCCAAGTGCCCTTGGCCCTTACCACACTGTTTTCTCCCCACGCCAGCCCTGTTTAGATTAACTTCTGGCTCAGGGAGGCACTTATGTTTGGGAATCCCAATTTAGGCCACTCCCTTCACTTTAAACAGGATAGGAAATAGAAGCTTAGAAAAAATAAGTGGCTGAGCCAGTTAGTAGGCTAAAATGCACATCTCCTGTCCTTTTGCCCAGGGTTTATATTTGGGAATTCTCATATTTTCTTTAACACAGTCTTTAAGACTCCCTTCCAAGCCTTCGGATTACTGGAAGGCATCAGATATATGCTTGTGGAATTTAGCCATTGGTAAGTTCTTAAAATGACTTCAGAGGAGTAACACAAGCTTACAGAGTCAGTGTCTGAGTTCCTCTTCTTGACATTCCGCAGTGACTCTCAGCACCCCTGTTCCGTACTTTCAGATATCCTGGACTGTGTTTCAGGAGTAATAACGGGGGAGGGAGTTTCCTGCTGCTTAATCATAAGCTTTGGGAGTTGAAGAACCCAAGTCACTTATTAACTGACAGGAAATACCTGTAACGAGAGATTATATCTAAGCTTGTTACTTAAGCAAAACTTGAATAAATGAAAAAATGTGTGCTCTATTAACATTTTAACCTTTCCTTTTTCCGGAACACCATGGCTTTCTGTTTATGGTAATGGTAATTTCCCAAAACTAATGATCGGTACAGTAGCCAATGGGAAAATAGAATTTCATGCCTAACATTCCATTGGCTTGACAATATCTGTTAAATATGAACTTTTATACCAGAATCAACTTTTGACAGAAAATGAATTGATTTTTCCAAAGGTCTCTTGCTAAATAAATTTTAATATGGAAATAAGATGATGGAAATGAACTGACTCCTTTTAAAGCATTCTGCCTTTTGTTTCAGATATTGACTATCTTAGCAATAAAATCAACATGTTATTAATAAATTTTTAAATAATTTCATAGTTGTACTTTTATTTTCCCATGCTGTTCTAAGCGCAGTTAGGGAATATATCTAATTAAGAAATTTTCAGCGGGTTCTTTTTTTAATTGGAATATAATTGATTTTCAGCAGGTTTTTTTTTTAAAAAACATGGTTAATCTTGTCAGTCCTTTTCAGAAAGAAATGCTCTATTTAGCAACAATTCTTTTTCTTTTTATAGCACCATTATTTTCTTAAGACAATTTTATTAAATAGTACTGGGTTTATAACCTCGGTGGATAGATGGTTTCTCTAATGGACTCTTTAATTATAGGCTCAACCATTTGCTTGTGTTATGATTCAGGTTTGAAAGTGAAAGTGAAAGATGTGTCCAACTGTTTGCAACCCCCATGGAATTGTCCAGGCCAGAATATTGGAGTGGATAGCCTTTCCCTCCTCCAGGGGATCTTTCCAACCCAGGGATCAAACCCAGGTCTCTGGAATTATGGGCGGATTCTTTACCAGCTGACCACAAGGCAAGCCCAAGAATGTTGGTGTGGGTAGCCTATCTCTTCTCCAGTGGATCTTCCTGACCTTGGAATCAAAGCAGGGTCTCCTGCTTTACAGGCAGGATTCTTTACTAACTGAGCTATCAGAGAAGCCCATGATTCAGTTTTAGGTGGCTAATGTCCATCAATTTTCACAAAGAACAGACAGTGCCTTCTATACCAGTTTTATTTATTTTACTGATGACTGGACTTTCCTGAGGAGTGGTACTGTATAACTCAATGAATAGTTTAAGTTCAAACAAATTACATTTATTTAACAAGCATTTATTAATCACTTCCATTTATTAACCACTCTGAATGTAGAGATAAGATATAATTCATAAGTATCCAACTTTGATGTTTTTCTTTTCTAGACATTTTTGGATTTGGATGGACTTTTGTTTTCCTCTCTGAAATTTTACACTTAATTACCAAGACTTCATCAGCTCTTGGATTCCTATCCTTTCATTTTCGATTGTTACAGTTCTGTCCCTACGAGCCATAAAACTCTGATTTCACTATTGGCTCCTTCCCTTCATTCCAAACAAATTATTGAGTGTAGCATTTTTAGGCGACTGAATTTTTTTTTTAAATAACAAAGATGAAATCACTTATTTTTGCTAAGGACTTTATCCTTTGAAGATGCCCAAACTCTTTATGAACATAAATGGCATCCAAAAATAATTTTAAATACATTTATGAAAAATTTGAATTCAATTTAGTAACAATTACAAAGAGGGAATTGAAAGGAATTAATATTTGTCTTACTAATGCAACTTGGAGAAGGCAATGGCACCCCACTTCAGTGCCTGGAAAATCCCATGGACAGAGGAGCCTGGTGGGCTGTAGTCCATGGGGTCGCTAAGAGTCGGACACGACTGAGCAACTTCGCTTTCACTTTTCACTTTCATGCACTGGAGAAGGAAATGGCAAACCACCCCAGTATTCTTCCCTGGAGAATCCCAGGGACGGGGGAGCCTGGTGGGCTGCCGTCTACGGGATCGCACAGAGTCGGACACGACTGAAGCGACTTAGCAGCAGTAGCAGTGCAACTCACATGAGAGTTTTAGCTTTGTCAACTATTATTTGGATTGTCATTAAGTAGGTTGTGGCAGAAAGTGAAGAGGAACTAAAAAGCCTCTTGATGAAAGTTAAAGTGGAGAGTGAAAAAGTTGGCTTAAAGCTCAACATTCAGAAAACGAAGATCATGGCATCTGGTCCCATCACTTCATGGGAAATAGATGGGGAAACAGTGGAAACAGTGTCGGACTTTATTTTTCTGGCCTCTAAAATCACTGCAGATGGTGACTGCAGCCATGAAATTAAGACGCTTACTCCTTGGAGGGAAAGTTATGACTCTTTGCGACCCCATGGACTATAGCCTACCAGGTTCCTCTGTCCATGGGATTTTCCAGGCAATAGTACTGGAGTGGATTGCCAATTCCTTCTCCAAGGGATCTTCCCAACCCAGGGATGGAACCCAGGTCTCCCGCATCGTAGACAGACGCTTTACCATCTGAGCCACCAGGGAAGTCATGACCAACCTGGACAGCATATTAAAAAGCAGAGACATTACTTTGCCAACAAAGGTTCGTCTAGTCAAGGCTGTGGTTTTTCCTGTGGTCATGTATGGATGTGAGAGCTGGACTGTGAAGAAGGCTGAGCGCCGAAGAATTGATGCTTTTGAACTGTGGTGTTGGAGGAGACTCTTGAGAGTCCCTTGGACTGCAAGGAGCTCCAACCAGTCCATTCCGAAGGAGATCAGCCCTGAGATTTCTTTGGAAGAACTGATGCTAAAGCTGAAACTCCAGTACTTCGGCCACCTCATGCGAAGAGTTGACACATTGGAAAAGACTGATGCTGGGAGGGATTGAGGGCAAGAGGAGAAGGGGACGACAGAGGATGAGATGGCTGGATGGCATCACTAACTCGATGGACTTGAGTCTGAGTGAATTCCGGGAGTTGGTGATGGACAGGGAAGCCTAGCGGGCTGCGATTCATGGGGTCACAAAGAGTCAGACACAACTGAGCGACTAATCTGATCTGATTTGATAAGTAGGGTGTGAGATGAAGTGATGGAACAGATGCCATGATCTTAGTTTTCTGAATATTGAGCTTTAAGCTAACTTTTTCACTCTCCACTTTCACTTTCATCAAGAGGCTTTTTAGTTCCTCTTCACTTTCTGCCATAAGGGTGGTGTCATCTGCATATCTGAGGTTATTGATATTTCTCCCGGCAATCTTGATTCCAGCTTGTGCTTCTTCCAGCCCAGCGTTTCTCATGATGTACTCTGCATATAAGTTAAATAAGCATGGTGACAATATACAGCCTTGATGTACTCCTTTTCCTGTTTGGAACCAGTCTGTTGTTCCAGGTCCAGTTCTAACTGCTGCTTCCTGACCTGCATATAGGTTTCTCAAGAGGCAGGTCAGGTGGTCTGGTATGCCCATCTCAGAATTTTCCACAGTTTATTGTGATCCACACAGTCAAAGACTTTGGCATAGTCAAGAAAGCAGAAGTAGATGTTTTTCTGGAACTCTCTTGCTTTTTCAATGATCCAGCAGATGTTGGCAATTTGATCTCTGGTTCCTCTGCCTTTTCTAAAACCAGCTTGAACATCTGGAAGTTCATGAAATAGATGGGAAAACAGTGGAAACAGTGTCAGACTTTATTTTGGGTGGCTCCAAAATCACTGCAAATGGTGATTAAAGCCATGAAATTAAAAGATGCTTACTCCTTGGAAGGAAAGTTATGACCAACCTAGACATCATATTAAAAAGCAGATATTACTTTGCCAACAAAGGTCTGTCTAGTCAAGGCTATGGTTTTTCCTGTGGTCATATATGGATGTGAGAGTTGGGCTGTGGAGAAAGCTGAGCACTGAAGAATTGATGCTTTTGAACTGTGGTGTTGGAGAAGACTCTTATGAGTCCCTTGGATTGCAAAGAGACCCAACCAGTCCATCCTAAAGGAGACCAGTCCTGGGTGTTCACTGGAAGGACTGATACTAAAGCTGAAACTCCAGTACTTTGGCCACCTCATGCGAAGAGTTGACTCATTGGAAAAGACCCTGATGCTGGGAGGGATTGGGGGCAGGAGGAGAAGGGGACAACAGAGGATGAGATGGCTGGATGGCATCACCGACTTGGTGCACATGAGTTTGAGTGAACTCTAGGAGTTGGTGATGGACAGGGAGGCCTGGCATGCTGCGATTCATGGGTCACAAAGATTCGGACACTACTGATCGACTGAACTGAACTGAGGGTGTGAAATGAGTGATTAGCTACATCAGTCTTTTTTTACTACAACTTGTACAAATATTGACTCCTCTCTGTAGCAAGATTTTGGAAGAACAAAATACAGAGAAGAAAGATTAACAGCTTTATAGCTTTTCATCAACTGCCCTTTTTCAGAGACTACATTTTTAAACGAAATTTGGCTTTAATTTTTGTGGCTAATATTAAGTAAATACCTTTAAATCCCTTTGTAGTATCCACACATACCAGAGGTTATACATAGGTCATATTCTGAAAGCAATTTCTTAATGATAAATATATCCAGGAGAAAGAATTGTCTCTTCTTCCTTAACAGTCTTCTGGTTTGTAAATCTATCCACCTAGAAAAATTAATTGGAAAAATGACTTTTCTATTGTAGATATGCCAGAAACTGAACTGACTGCAAATGAAAAGTTTGTGCACATTTTAAATATTTTATGTATTTGTTCATGTAATTTGGTGTATTTGTAATGTAAGATTTCATTTATCAATATTCCAGACGTTTCTAATTAAATCTGTCACTTGTATTCGAACCATTTTCACTGAAACAAACTTCAAGTGTAATTTCTATTGCTATACTGAATCATCATAAAATAGTGTTTATAAAGTATTTATAAAGCATTGTCAATTTGCTAAACTAAAAGTACCCAGGAAGGAACAACTGATAATACTGAGAAGAAAATGTTACAATGTTCCATGACAAGTATGTCACGGAATGAAATTTAGACTTGCTACCGTACAATCAAACTGATGAAATGCTAAAGAAGATTGTTAAGTATCTTACTCTAAATCCTAAGTCTTCTGATTTTCTTTCCGTAGTTCCACCTCTCGGCTCTTTGATACCCTGCAGTGGATGTGTACTTAGCCTGAAAGCTTCTTTCCCACAGTGTTGTTCCCTTATCTCCCTTTGTCTTCCAGAGATACTCTATCAGTGCCAGAAGTGGCCTTAGGAGCCTGTGTCTGCCAACATTGTGTGTAATTTGAGCAGCACAGGAACTCCGTCCAAGGGTCTCCTCCTTGCATGTTATGTTGGCTGAGATTTCCTCAGTCATTTTAAGAGCTTTTTAGTGTTCAAAAGTTCCTTACTAAAATGTAAATATCTAAAGGAGAAGTAAGGTCCTGCAAGAAGGGGGCATCAGTTCAGTGTGATGGGCAGAAATAATAGGCAGAAAACATTCAAGATCAAATTCTAGGATGGCTTCAGCTTCTACCTCTCACATACTCTTTCTCCATAGTGCACTTGCTATTAAGTTTTTAATCTTTAGCACCACCTTTTACCCACCCCATCTCTGCTTCCTTTCACAGCCAGGCTTCTTCTTTTTTGCACTCACTTCTCAAACATTGGACATCTGGAATTCATTGTTCCCACGCTACTGAAGGGAATTTCTGTAGAGCTGTTAGCAAAATTCCAAAGTGAAGGGTCTTCTCAGTTTTTATCACTGTGGACCTTACTGTATACTAGATGTGGCCTCATCCTCCATGAAACTTTCTTAACTTGAATTCTGTAAAATCATTGACAAGAGCTATTTTTGCCTTCTCTAATCTATAGCTCTCTCTCTCTCTCTTTTTTTTTTAATCTGATACTTAAATATAGGATATCTGTGGTTCCATCAAATCTACACCCTAGCTCACATGATCTCAAACACATCTATAGATTCTGTGGAGTACTTCCTTGCTAGATCTCTTACAAAAACATGTATGCCTGCTCATGTACCAGATGACACGTGGTACCTCAGTTCCTCTTACTGGACTTACTTTTAGCCCACCCAACCTGAGTTTGCTTTTCTTCCAGTATTTACTGTCTGAGACCATTATGTACCAATTTCTCAAGTTGAAAATTAGAAAAATTTTCTTCTGTTCTTCCTATTCTTTCTCCATTCTTCAATTAGTCACTAAATCAGATCAGATCAGATCAGTCGCTCAGTCGTGTCCGACTCTTTGCAACCCCATGAATCGCAGCATGCCAGGTCTCCCTGTCCATCACCAACTCCCGGAGGTCACTCAGACTCACATCCATCGAGTCAGTGATGCCATCCAGCCATCTCATCCTCTGTCGTCCCCTTCTCCTCTTGCCCTCAATCCCTCCCAGCATCAGAGTCTTCTCCAATGAGTCAACTCTTTACATGAGGTGGCCAAAGTACTGGAGTTTCAGCTTTAGCTTCAGTCATTCCAAAGAAATCCCAGGGCTGATCTCCTTCAGAATGGACTGGTTGGATCTCCTTGCAGTCCAAGGGACTCTCAAGAGTCTTCTCCATCACCACAGTTCAAAAGCATCAATTCTTCGGCGCTCAGCCTTCTTCACAGTCCAGCTCTCACATCCATCCATGACCACAGGAAAGACCATAGCCTTGACTAGGTGAACCTTTGTTGGCAAAGTAATGTCTCTGCTTTTGAATATGCTATGTAGGTTGGTCATAACCTTCCTTCCAAGGAGCAAGCGTCTTTTAATTTCATGGCTGCAGTCACCGTCTGTAGTGATTCCTATCTATTCCATCTTCAGGTCTTGTATCCATCTGTTTCTGTCCATCCTCAATGTACTTATGATACAAAGCCTGAATTATTAGTCGTATTCAGGCTTCTTGTATCTCCTCTCTTTTAGTTAGTTATGGAGCTTCAAAAGTATTGTTTTAGATTTAAATCTAATTTTCTCACCAAGTTCCTTTTTGTTTTTTCTGTTTCCTTTAAGAAAGAGTTCAAAATGTTCACAGTCATTCATAATGCATTCAGTAATTTATTCAGTAAACTTTGAGGACCCAGCTACTATGTGTGAGGGATACACCACTGGAAAAAAGACACAAAGTCCCAGAATTAATAGTGCCTGCATTCTACAAGGCCCTGTACAGCTGTCTATTGCCTCTATATCTGATCATTCCTACCAGTTTTCTACAAGTGTCCTACTCCAGAAATGCCATGCTGTTTGGATTCACAGATGGTTTGACTACATTTTTGGTGTGCACGTGTGTGTGCTTATGTTGCTTCAGTCGTGTCCAACTCTTTGTGACCCTATGGACTGCCAAGCTCCTCTGTCCATGAGATTCTCTAGGCAAGAGTACTGGAGTAGGTTGCCATGCACTCCTTCAGGGCATCTTCCCAACCCAGGGATTGAACCCACATCTCTTACATCTCCTGCACTGGCAGGTGGGTTCTCTACCACTAGTGCCACCTGGGAATCCTTTTTCTTGGAATTTGTCTCTGTAATTCAGTCTGCCAGTAACAACCATCTCTAGTCTCTTATCCTCTGATCAATATAGTGACTCCTCATATTTCCAGTTAATCTTTGTAAAGGATTTTTTATTCACCCTTCTCACCAAACTGCTGGTCACATGCTCCTTTGGACCACTATACATCTATATTTCTCTGTGAAAACTGTGAAGCCACCTCCCATTCATGTCTCTCTGAGAGCAGAGACATAGTTTTAAAGCATTCTTCTAGCCTCCCTGTCTCTCATACTGTTAATGGCGAATGAATGTTTATTGAATGAACATGTAAAGGTCTATAATAAAATCTTCTTGCCAGCTAACATCACAGACCAGAGGCCCAAGGGTTGGCTCTTTCTAAAATAAAATGATTTCTTTCTTGGGCCAGTTCCTTGAGGCAATTAAGAATGAAGAAACTATGCTCCTGAGATGCTGCTAAATTGTTGGGATGCTTTCTGCTTATGCACACAGTTAATCTAATTAGACATCTTTTGTTGGCTCATGTACCTGCTCTGTCTTCATGAACTATTGCCACAGGAAGTTTGGAAAATGTTTAAATATTAGAATATAGTTACTATTATAGAAATGTTCTTTAAAAATTCAATAATGTGTATATGTATATATATGTGCATTTTCTTGTTGTTCAGTTGCTTAGTCATATCCGACTTTTTGCAACCCTATGGACTTCAGCATGCCAGACTTCCCTGTCCTTCACTATCTCCCGGAGTTTGCTCAACTCATGCCCTTTGAGTCCGTGATGCCATCCAACCATCTCATTCTTTTTCTCCTCCTTCTCTTCCTTCCCTCTATCTTTCCCAGAATTAGGGTCTTTTCCAGTAAGTCGGCTCTTCGCATTAGGTGGCCAAAGATTTATGTGTATGTGTATGTTTGTATTTATTCTTCTGTCCTTCAGTTCAGTCGCTCAGTCGTGTCCGACTCTGCGACCCCATGAATCGCAGCACGCCAAGCCTCCCTGTCCATCACCAACACCCACAGTTCACTCAGACTCACATCCATCGAGTCAGTGATGCCATCCAGCCATCTCATCCTCTGTCGTCCCCTTCTCCTCCTGCCCCCAATCCCTCCCAGCATCAGAGTCTTCTCCAATGAGTCAACTCTTCGCATGAGGTGGCCAAAGTACTGGAGTTTCAGCTTTAGCATCATTCCTTCCAAAGAAATCCCAGGGCTGATCTCCTTCAGAATGGACTGGTTGGATCTCCTTGCAGTCCAAGGGACTCTCAAGAGTCTTCTCCAACACCACAGTTCAGAAACATCAATTCTTTGGCACTCAGCCTTCTTCACTGTCCAACTCTCACATTCATACATGAGCACAGGAAAAACCATAGCCTTGACTAGACGAACTTTTTTTTGGCAAAGTAATGTCTCTGCTTTTGAATAGGCTATCTAGGTTGGTCATAACTTTCCTTCCAAGGAGTAAGCGTTTTTTAATTTCATGGCTGCAGTCACCATCTGCAGTGATTTTGGAGCATAATAAAATATGCTTTTTGATAAGTTTATCCCATGTTCCTCAGCCTCAACCTGTTGATAAAAGCCTGTTAATAGCCAGAGAGAGATTTAGTGCAACAGAGAAAATCCACTATTCCTACTAGAAAATCAGCTCAAAATTTGTTTCCTGCTGAGGATGAGTCAGGCAAAGCTTGAAATAAAAAGACACAGAGACCAACTTGAAGTCACGGAAACTTGTTTCTGGAACTGCAGCTAGTATGTGCTAGGACCTGTGAACCAAAAATATGTATTTTATGAGCATTAATAATATCCATGTTCACTTTTGGAAACTTATCTTTCATGTTCTTATTATTTCATTTATATGAATTTTCACCAAAGCTTTATAATTTGTTTTGTGAAAAGGTCCTAAGCTCTTTATGCACAGTTTAAGGGGTAGCAGCACTTCTTTTTCTTTCATGTGTAGTTAGGGTCAGTAGATTGAGTTAAAGATTTTGAGAGAAATTTCAGTAGCTTGATTTTACATTTGTGGAAATTAAGACACAGAGACTTTCTTGATGTTAAAATATTACTGGTGGACTCTTCCAGGGCTGCTCCTTTCACACCAACCAAGTGATTAATGATTTTTTTTTCTGGATAATATCACTAAATCATAAATCATATTTGTGCAATCTTTCTGTGTTGTTTAAGGTTCCTACCTGATTCCACTCCCAGCAGCAGAGCTAGCCAGCTGTGCAGATTTGGGGACCCTCTGCCAAGGTAGGGAGTCAACATCGTCCTCTGGAGTGTCTGTTTCCTACTTGCTGTTTTGGAAAATGTAGTTGTCATTGTTTTGAATTTTATCTTCATTTTCACTTGAGAGGCCAGAAACCAGCAAACCAGAAGAATTTCTGGATGTGTTTTAGTTGTGTGGGTGCACAGTGTAGAGAAAGAATGCATTCACACACTGGATGACCACATTTCCATAAAGCACTGAGTTTTTAAAATGTGAATAATTATATGCTATTAGGAAGGGTTGACTTCATTTTTTTCCCTCTATTTCCTCTCAAAAATATTGTCCAGTATAAATATAGCCATACAATATTTTGAAAAAGTATTCATGTCTAAAAAACAAGAGGAAAAATTAAGTTGAAGAGTCAGTTAAGTTTAAGACAAGGCCATGAGGCAATTTATGATGTGCAATATAACTTAAATATTAAGATAAAAGTAGTTATCTTATTACTAATATGAATGTAATTTTATTAATTATTATAGTGCATAATGACTATACTATTATCAGTATTATAATTATATATTATGTATTGAATAGTTGCATGCTGAATAATCCATAGTTGCATAAATTTTTAAATATTTTGCTTAATTTATCATTGCTGCTTCTGATTATCCATGACCCATTTCCATCCATTTATTCTGTTATATACTTCTTTTTGAAGTAGCATTTCTATATGCCACATTAAGAGTCATGACCATGTCTTCTGTAAAGTTGGATCTTTTATTAAGAAGGTCATAGGATTAAAGGGACAGATTAGAAGTGAGACTAAGTGAATAGAAACCTAAGCTCTCTTTTATAGTTCCAGTGTAGAAGTAGGGTAGGCAGGGAGAAAGGATGCAACTCATTATTATTTTTCTTTTCTGAGACATTATCTCTTGATATTATTGTTGATGACTACCTTAAGATAATAAAGCCATTAAGTAGTTTCTTTTGATGAACTCAGTGTGGTTTCAAAATTGTTAAATGAAATTTTAAAAAGCCTTAATTTTGCTTAGTTCAAGCCGTGAAGGTTTTTTTTTTTAATTTTAATTTTTTTTTAATCTGAGACTTAGATGTATTTTGCATTACATAAATATAACTGATTGTTCACAATTTAAAAATATAAAAGATTTCAAAAAGAATCCTCATTCTTAAGTGTTGTATATTATTTTTGAATGAAAAAGTTATTTTAGTTAAGAATAGACATTTGAGCAAGGAATTCAATATTTTCTAAAGATCCTTTGGGAGGTAATTCTTTTTATAATTACTGAAATGTTTTAAATTTAGGTAATTTTTTTCTAATTAAAAGATCCAACCCAGGGATCAAACTTAGGTCTCCCCTGTTTCAGATGGATAGATTCTTTACCATCTGAGTCACCAAGGAAGCCCATTTAAAAGAAATATGTAACCAATAGTTATTGTACATAGAAATGTACATCTTATACAAATATACTCCTAAGATAAACTAAAGGAAAATTATATGTATAGTTATTTTAATACTTACATTGTTCCTCCAGAATCCCTTAGAAAGATATTATCAAAACATTACATAGGGTTTAATATTTGAGTTTTAGTAGAATCAGAAACATAGCTTTGACATAGTGCTTTGAAAAACTCTCCTGTAAGGCTTGCCCTTATGAAATCCATTTTGTCCATCATTGTGTAGTAAAGTTATTGGGATCTTTAGATGATTGATGTCATCCACACATTTCATTCTCTTTTTTTTTTCTTCACGTTTATCTTCTCTAGGAGAAGTATATTTTCTTCTGAAATTTTATTTTGCTACTCTCAGTGTATCAGAAAGACTAACTTAGTTTAGATAATTTTCAAGCTGACAGGTGGTATTCAGACTTCCTTCTCTAGCCTTTCGTAGGAGACTGAGTTCTAGGAAGGTTTATTCATTTATTGTGTGATCATCAGCCTCTTGATAGCAAACTTAGGTCTAGAATCTGAATGTTCGTTCTCCATTCTCTTTGTGCCAGTTCCAGATTCTTGTACAAGATGGCATCAAAGACCATGGGAACAGATTCTTAATGTGCTATAGAAGGCATTGCTTCATTTTATACATTATAACCTTGAAACTTGTGTTTAGTGGCAAGAAATGGTTTCTGTTCCTCCTCTATATATTTTCATGCATCAATTATAGATTGCTTATCCATATTAACTTTCATGTGCTTTTTGCAAAATTACATCTTTCTCATCTTTATTACCAGCTACTGTAAGCCCTCCTAGTACTACATCACCCACTGTCACCACTAACATGCCTGTTACTAACAGAACCGATAAACAAAGGAATGGTAAGAAATCGTTACCTTTTATATTTGTAGTATGTCTGACTTGATGAACACCTGTATTCTAAAGATGGAAATATCTAATGTTCCAACAAAGTGTCTGTTGTTAAAATCAATTGGTACATTTGTGCATTTGCAAGACTAGTAAAATAAATATCATTTGATTGCCTGGAGTTCCCCAAATAACCAATGGAATGAGTATACATCTAGTATCACATCTCTGAATTTTAGCTAAAATTTCTTTCAAAGGAAGCTTTCAGGGAAAGACATTAGTTAAATGAAATGAGTTTGCATTATACTAGAGATCCAAGAAGAAAAATATTTATGGCATTCTGTCAGGTTATTCTCTAAAGAAACCTGTTTTAAAGAATTTTGTAATCTCAAAAAACTACAGAATATTAGTAATTTAATTTCTCACTGAGGCCAACGTTATATTCAAACATTTGTGACATTTAGATCATTTTTATACAGTAATACTTTGCTTCTTTGTTTTTATTTGTTGAGGAATAATGGCTACCTCCAGTATTCTTGCCTGGAGAATTCCATGGACAGAGGTGCTTAGTGGGCTACAGTCCATGGATTCGCAAACAGTCAGACACAGCTGAGCAACTGACACACACACACCATAGTTAGAATGTGATTGGATATTAACTAAATCATAAATCAATTTTTGACTTACAAGACTTCAAGTAACTGCCAATACTTCCTGTTTTTTCCTTGTACAAATACATTTCTGTTTATATTATTTATAATTTGCAAAGTTACATAAGATAAGAAATGAACCGGGGAAATGTCAGGTTGATTATTTAATCTGCTACCTATATTGACTACATACATAGCTTTGGTAATTCAGAGTAAGTGGTTTCAGTTTCTTCTGAAAAAGCGAAATTCCAATCAGGTGACCACATCATTGCCTCAAACACAAGTAATATTCTCAAATATGAGGTATTAGAAACAAAGGAATTTTCTCAACCTCAATCATTTAACTTGCAAGGCCAAGACATCTGTGTTGTATCACCAGGGACCAAAACCCAGAGAAGAGAAACTGGCATAGTTTTTCTTTTTTTCATTTTTTTCTTTTGGCTTTGGGGGTTACATCAACTTCCTCTGTAAGGACATTTAAATTGAAAGTATGGAATATTTTACGTGAAACGTAGATATAAAATTCATTAGGGTTATAAAGACATCGATTCAGGGAAGTGTTTATGGTTATTCTGGTAGTTAGGCCAAGGAGATTTATGATGGAGCAAAAATTCCAGCAACCCCCAAGAAAGCAAAAGCAGCTGAAATTTCCAGTGCATATTTCACATGGACTCTAGCCAGTAGATGGGAATATTATAATTCTAACTAAGTATTTCACTCTTTGTATGAACGTACAAAGAGCCTCTGTGGCATTCGCCCTCCAGGACTGGCACATCCTCTACTGCCCAAGAACGTTTACATGATGCTTCAGAGTCCTCGACTTGGTGGAGTGGAGCTGTATTCACTCAGTCATGTCATTTCTGACATTCTTCAAGAGAGCCTTGTTCAGTCCGTCTCTCTCTGCGTCATAGCCTTCATGGGCATTTCCAGAAAAAAAGCAAATGTTAGAATCAGTTCAAATGGTTTGATTTGGCCACTTTAAAGAAAGAAAACTCGAATTCAGATCATTCTTGATAAAAATGTGATCTGAGCACTTAAAGATATTTGAAAGCCCTCATGTTGTAGAAATAGTCTCAAATTCTGTACTCAAATTTATGCAGCATCTCAATTTTACCACATCCTTGAACCATTTCTACTATTTATAATAGGTTTTCCCCCTCCAAAATTGACTCACTTTTTTACTTAAACATTTATATTTATATGGGGAAATATCACAGTTGTAAACTGAAACTAGTACTGCTTGTCTTAAAATAGAAATGTAAAGTGAAAATAAATATAATGAAAACAATGCTACTGAATTCTCTCTATATCCAACTGCTTTCTCACATCTCAGCACTTGAAGCCTTCATTATTTTTTTAAAAGGGGAGGGTTACAAGACCCACTGTAATTAAGTTTTTTGTCTTCGGTGTAGTCAAATTTGAAATAATTGAAAAGAGAATTACTTGTTTACCTTGTGAATAAATGGGATTTAATGTCCTATTCTAGACTATCTGAGATCATTCACATGCTATCAGCAATTTCAAATACACTTTTCTTGGGAAACTGATGTAGTAAACATTCTCAGGCCTCAGATCTGATATATTAGAGAATGCTGTTTTGTTCACTGTAAGAAAGATACACAGCTATCAGATCTGTTATCTACCTTATCCAGTCTTATAAACTCTGCACTATCAAAGAAATCTACTATCAAAGAAATTTAATTCATTAGTCATGGTATGCTGGTGTGGTGAGGGAAGAGGGATTTAAATTGTTTGGCAATCAGATGTATTTTTTGAGTACATCAAGAGAATTTGTTTTCATGGCTTTAGTGAAATGTCCCTATTCCCTTGCATAAAGTTATTTTTGTTATTTTTCAATAGGATTTTAATCTGATAGTTCAGATTATATACTAAGAAAATCT
Organism: Tragelaphus eurycerus; assembly: GCA_935064755.1. Classification (NCBI taxonomy): domain Eukaryota; kingdom Metazoa; phylum Chordata; class Mammalia; order Artiodactyla; family Bovidae; genus Tragelaphus; species Tragelaphus eurycerus. The sequence continues at coordinate 1,282,205 of CAKXYN010000039.1, forward strand.
TATCTTTTAAGCTACTTTTCACAAACATATTTCTATATAAGGAACAATTTAGGTATTCCCACAAATAACCTTTGTGCCTTTTCTACTGCATTCCCAAGAAAAGCTCTTGGACTTATTATTATTTCTATTCCAAATCATATGTTCTATGCTTGAAGCATCACTGTACTGCTGCTGAATATTAAACTTTTGTGAGGTTAGCACAAGCAATCAAAGTAAGGAACTGACTTTGTTAGTCCTTATTATTCTTCTAAAAATCTACAAGTGCAAATTGTATCACTGCTTCTAGTTTCTCACATACATTTGACTACTCAAAAAAATTCACTCTCAGGGTATTCATGTGGACCCAACAATCAATCTAGGTTTATATGCCAAATAACTTAAAGAAATTGTATGTGTGATGAGCAGTACTCTAGTCATATGATAAATGCCACTGTCTACTGTAATTGCCTCTGCACCAGTCAAAGGAGTCATCTTGAATGTAAAATAGCATTTAATTTCTACTTTAAAATTTATCTTTTCAAATGTATGTTTTAAAACCCACCTTTCCAAACCTACTTCATTCCCTTGAATGGAGAATAGTCTCATTTCTAAATATTCCAAGAGATTCTGAGAAGAGTGTTAAGAAAATTAAAGGAAAAGATCTACAGCCAGGCATATGTTTTGATACCAGATCTGTTATGGCAAGTAATGGTTTCTGCTTTGAAGTTTTGTGGGACTGGAAGAGTTATCTAATTGGAAAAAAGTGTCACGCATTCTTTAGACTGGGATGTCATTATTAGGACAATACATACAGCTTTTGAAGTCTCTGGAACAGATGAAGATTTGTGAATAGCTTTCTTATTGAGAGACCATAGGATTTGTAGGAGAAGGTGACTTGATTACCAGAATGACCTGGAAAAGTCTGCATCGGTGTGTCTCAATTGTGCATTTTCTGCAGTGGCAATGCTTAAGCCACTTATTTTGCTGCAGTCCAAAACCTTTCTCACCAGACCTTCAGTGGATATTTTATCTTGCTCTGACAATTCATTCTTGGGCATTTCTTTGGATTACTTGTTGACTACATTATCCAAAAATTTTAAATAAGTATAACAAGTATACAGCATTGAATAATTTTTGCTGACTATATAAATATCTCATTCTGAGGCTTCTGAAGCAAGACTATATGAAAAAAGATCCATAGCACGGGCGAATCTCCAGCACTTAGGGGTAGGTGGTTTGGTATAGTCATAGATTTTATTTGCCATAAACAACATAACACGAGGAAGAGTCCTATAGGGATTTAGACTGACTCTGATATGGAATGTCTTTCTCATTTATAAAAACAGTGAATTAGAAAAAGAAGTGAGAAATATTTTAAATTAAAAAAATCTCAAGTGTTTGGATGCTTCTGTAAAATTTCAGTAATGTGAGTGATTAAAAATACTCATTTTTAATATTTTGCAGGATTCTCCTGAGAGGGCAAGACTGCAATTCCTAACACAGACACACGCTTTAGGTCTCCATCTAGTGGTAGCTTGTCAGTTTTAATACTTAACTGGCATCAGGGAACATGCACAGAATACCCCTTGATTCCTAACATTGGTGTAGAATCTTGGACTTCTGGAACTTAAATTCCCTCTGAGTCAGTCAGAATGTCCACAATTTGATATGATAAGGTCTACAGTGTAAATGTGTTTGTTTGTTTGTTTGCCAGACTTATCACTTATTTTACATACACTCCTGTAATTTTTCATTCAGAATATTTTTTAAAGGAAGATAAAGTCAAGGTTATTAAAATATCCGAAGAGTTTTAGAAGCTGGACTTCTAATAACTTAGTAAATAATTTATTATTTAATAAATTAAATATCCTTGGACTTACACTGATCTTATAGACATATTATTACATCTGAGAGTGGTGATTTTTTTTTTTTAAAGCATGAGTTTCTGACCTCTATACTGGAAAACATTCCTGTAGGAGTGTGACTGGAATTTGCACTTTGATGGATTTGGGAGCTCCTAGGAGACATACTTTTGTACTTTTATGTACTATTTCCCCCAAATCTTCATTAAATCTTTTCCCCATTTTTTTAATAATATATTTTTACATTTGCTATGCATAATTTGGCTTCCCCAGTGGCTCGGCAGTAAAGTCTTCACCTACAATGCAGGAGATACAGGTTTGATCCCTGGGTTGGGAAGATCCCCTGGAGAAGGAAATGACAACCCACTCTAGTATTTTTGCCTGGGAAATTCCATGGACAAAGGAGCCTGGAAGGTTACAGTCCATGGGGTTACAAAAGAGCTGGACATGACTGAGCGACTAAACAACAAACATGTGTATTTTACTCATATTTATAAGCATGGAGATAGATGATTGATTGACAATAATGAAGAATCAATTTTTTTTCTCTGCATGATCTACCATATTTAAAAAGAGTCTTTTTATCATTACTGTTTGTAGTAAGATATCCTTTAGCACATATCTAGAGAAATTTAGCAAGCCCTGGCTGGTCAGTTTGATTTTCATTAAAAAGAAAAAAAAAGAAAAATATATAGGTATGGCAGACTACTTTAAAGATTGCACTTCTCTCCTGCAAAAAAGCACAACTTCCTTCTGACATAGGATTTTCTTTTACAAGCAAGTCCAGTTAAAAGTCCATCTGCAAATATTGTTTTTTCCTCCTTTACTTGATACAAATGACTGCACTTATGGAATTTCGATGAAAAAATCTGGTGAAAATGAACCCAACAACTTAAGTAGAAGAAAATGCTTAGTGGGGCAGGGGAAAGAGGATAGAGAAAATAAGGATCTGTGGGTGAAAAATACGTGATACCTATTCGTTTCCAAATTAAGTTCTGCTCATCATCTTACTCAGTTTTCACATCTCAAACTATCCTTCTTCATAATGTTAGAAAAGGATAATTTTTGGTTACAGGAAATCAAATTGTACATGGAAAATCATTTAACAGACAGTAGGGAGAAATGTATAGAATTAAGAATTATGAAGGAACATATATAGGTGATAATTTAGAAGCAATGACTTATCTATAAGTAAACTAAATGATAACTATTTCTAAAGAGTTGCAAGGTCATTGAAAAGGGCCTGTACAGAAAATTTCTGTACCTATGTAGAAGGCATTTCTTAGTTGCTCAGTTGTGTCCGACTCTTTGCTACTTCATGGGCTATACAGTCCATGAATTTTTCTAGGCCAGAATACTGGAGTAGGTAGCCTTTCCCTTCTCCAGGGGATCTTCCTAACCCAGGGATTGAACCCAGGTCTCCTGCATTGCTGGTGGATTCTTTATCAGCTGAGCCACAAGGGAAGCCTTTGTGTGAAACTACGTCATTATAAATGTAAGCTGATAAGTGTATGACTGTAAAATATAACTAATGGACTGAATCCTATTTCCAATGGACAGATGGGATTATTTATAGAATTTCCATAGTGCTTCAAAACGTCCTTCCTCACCCCGAGGTGAAAGTACAGAGCAAGGTGGCCGAATGGGTAAGTGGATTGTAAAATTTCTGTTTGGGGCTTTAAACTAATCTCTGGAAATCTGGGAAAGACTCTACTGTCTAACTGAACCCACATCATACTGATATAAAGATACTGTTCATTATAAATGTATGGAAGTGTAAGTGAAGTATTGCACTTTTGAATAGAAAGTGAGGTATAGTTGAATAAAGGACAAGAAAGTGAGCCTAATGGGCTATTATGTCAAAGAAGAAAAGAACAACACAAAGGGAAAAGTATTTTGAGAGATATCTTTGTTTATTGTAATAGTCGTACATTTTTAGCACTGTTTGAGTCCTTGATTCAAAAACCAAGTGTATAGAAAGTATATCATGAATATCTTCCACCCATCCTTGACACTCATCTGCCTGGAAACCAACTTATCTGCTTGGAAATCACTGTGAATTTTTCTTGTTTTTTCCCAAGAATTTATGAATGTAAAAGAAAATGATTATACATTCTTATGTTTTTCTTTTTACATTAAAAATAGAATATTGTACACACCAGTCTACACTGTACTAGATATTTGGGTTATAATTTATTTAACCAGTATTCTACTGGTGAAAATTTTGGTAATTTCTAATTTTAAAAACTAAACATTTTATTTTATTATTTTATAAATGCATGTTATATATATACATTACATAAATATATAAATACACATTATAAGTACATGTTAATGATTTTTTCCTTCTCTGATATAATATCAAAAATTTAATTTCCCATAGGTTTATATTTTTTATTATTTTATTTCCTATCTACAGCATACTTTGGGACCTTGTACTGCTTTTATTTACTACTACAGTTCAGAATATTTTTGTGGAAAATGTAATTTGTCATTTGGGTATACATTCTGAAGTAAGAAAAATGGATTTCTTATGTGGTAGGGCATTTACCAAGGCCGCATTTCTAATAAATGTGGCCTTGGTAGCAAAAAATGCTAAACCATACACTGAGAGATAGTGATGATAATACTTTATATATATATAAGTATATATACTTTCTTCAGATATGTGTATATGTATATATATTTGAAGAATGGAAGAAAAACATAGTTTTATTTTTAAAGGCTGCACCCTTTGCAACACGTTACCCACAGAAAAGAAAAGTATGTAATTAACAACTCTGTTATAAAAATTGAGGCGGGGAAGTAAAATCTAATAGAAATCAAAGAAAAGTACTACTGTCAACTTTCTGGAATGACATATTAACCTTAGTAGCTAATTCAAACAGTAGATGTATTGAATTTCTAAATGGAGAGAGGGCTTTACTGAATGAGTTTAATCTTGCATCCCATTTTCTTTCACATTCTTCTTTCTGCTTTTTAAAAGTCAGAATGTTTTCAAAAGATATATTTTTTTAAAATTTATTTTATTGAAGTATAGTTGATTTTCAATGTTGTTAGTCAAAGATAGAATTCTTTATTCTCATTCTCAAATGAACCACTTCTAATGTTATTAATTCTGTAAATCAGCATTTATTGGGGAATTTATGCTTTGGGCAAGGTATAATTTTATACTTATATTTATTTCATGCATGGTTTTCAACATAGCATCATTTTTCATCTGAAAATAAACTTAAATGGACATTTCTCCTTAAGACATAAGATACGAAAGCAGGTGTTTGGTAACAGAGAAAGTATAAGTGGTGTCCCTATTTCATATTATTACTATTTGCAATTTAAAAATAATTTAATGCTTCTTTCCAGAATTTCCTAGAATTTGCATTCAATTTAAAAATGCTCACAAGGAAGGCTAAATGTGTGTATGAAACAAGACCTAAAAAAACTCTTTGGAGGTGATATATAAATAAGAGAATTTCATGTCAGTAAAGAAATCAAAATATTTTGTGATTGTATTGGACATATGGAAGGGGTTTTTTTTTTTGTTTTTCATGGAGAGGAATCCATTGCTTCATTAAAAAGTTTAGTGTTGAGACCCATAAAAATTGTTAAATGACCACATAATTATCAATAACACAGTTCTCCATAATGTTGAACTTATCTTTGTTTTTAAAGGTCTATATTGTTAATTTGTTATTTTTCTTACTATTGATATTCTTATAAGATGATAATTGCTAGAAAAACATGTGTTAATGCACCTCGGTGTTTGTTGAATGAAGAATGTGGAAAGTGTGTATTGTGCTGGTCTTTCCTGTGTTCTCTGTTGTGGATAAGTTCTCAGTGTTACAGCTAGCTTGAAAGCCCATTATAGAGAAAGCCCTAGTAGTATAGGCTAAAGAGCAAAGTCTAATGTTTCCATTCAGATAGACTTGGGTTCCAATCTGGGATCTGTTACTTCTTAGTTGGGTGAGCTATTTCATCTCTGTGAAGCTTAATTTCTTCGCGTAATGGGTGGGAGGATAGTGCAGATAATACCTATCTCATTAGCTGTTGTGAAAACGAAAGAAAAAACATTGGTAAATTTCTTGGCATACAGTGCCTCAGTAACTGTTATCTGTACCTTTCTTTCATTCCTTTAGCTCTTTGGAATTTTCCCAGGGTCTTATTCCAGTAACAATTAATGGGAGAGAAGAAACTGGATTCAAGTTTCTTTTTTTTTTTAAAGTGTTAATTCAAACTCACCATTTCCATTGTATTTTCAGCTCAATTCAACCTTCCAGAATTGGAACTACACCGTTTACGTGGTTAACATCAGGTAAGTGACAGAATAAATTGAGAAATAGAAAGTAGTGTCTAGGGGACTTGCCTGGCGGCCAGTGGTTAAGACTCTGTGCTTCCACTGCAAAGGGGCACAGGTTCGATTCCTGTTAGGGGAACTAAGATCCCACATGCCCTCCCCTCCCCCTGCCACGCGCAAAAAAACAGGAGTGTCTAATTTAATACCACTCTCTCTCTGTGGTTATACCTACACACACATACACATGAAAATACTGAAATACACACGATATTCATAATCTTTCTAAATAACTCTATATATCATTACTTTGCACAAAAGGCTTCAATAGTGTAGTAATGGTTTAAAAAAATTTTGATTGTAGATCTCAATAATTTTAAAAAAATTTAGCTTGTACTGCCAAAATATATTTGTAATTTTAAATAAATTTTATGTATGCATGTGTGTATGTGTATATTACTTAACTAATATATGGTATCATGTAATATAAATAGAAATTAGTTGCTTCTCACACATCAGTAGATCATCAAGAGCACTCCCTAGTTTGCATGCACCTGTTTGAAGACCATTTTTTCTAGAAAGTAAGACATCATCTACAGTGTGATTGCAACCTAGACTTTCAAAATTAACTTTCACTAATCTTCTATTTAAATACTCCATGAATCTCTAGCAGAAGAGGTTTTCCACCTGTGTTATCTACCTGTCTTCCTCTGCACCTTGATTTTATAGTTTTATAGTTTCTAAAGTGTATTTGTACTGTTCTTTGCTTAGTCACTCAGTCATGTCTGACTCTTTGCAACCCCATGGACTATTGCCTACCAGGCTCCTCTGTCCATGGGATTCTCCAGGCAAGAATGCTGGAGTGGGTTGCCATGTCCTCCTCCAGGGGATCTTCCCAACCCAGGGATCAAAGCCAGGTCTCTCTCATTTACTGTCCAAGCCACTAGGGAAGCCCTAAACATGTATTCTGTGAATCTGAGATATACCAATAATATTTCTCACAGAAAAGAGTATCAAAGGGTGAAATTAGTTCAGGAGCAAGTTTCTATATATCCAAGCATCTCAGGTTCTTTCATGTACTGATATGTATTATGAGATCTTTGAAAGAGAGAGAAGGCACGTAGTTCCAAGTTTTATTTGGCCATGGAGCTGATTTGTCTCAGGCTTAAGAAGGAACTAGGACCTCTAAAGACACATTTGCTAACATTGGCTTAGAACATCCTCTCTGCCTCTTCCTCTCACCTCCTCAAACTTTGTTGCTGATCATGCAGCAGATGAGGTTGATAATGAATATGCATGCATGCATGCTAAGTCGCTTCAGTCGAGTCTGACTCTTTGCGACCCTGTGGACCATAGCCCACCAGGCTCCTCTGTCTATGGGGATTCTGCAGGCAAGAATACTGCAGTGGGTTGCCGTGCCTTCCTCCAGGGGATCTTTGTGACCCAGGGATCAAACCCTTGTCTCTTACATCTCCTGCATTGACAAGCGGGTTCTTCATCACTAGTGCCACCTGGGAAGCCCTGATAACAAATATTCCTGTTTGTATTTACAGTTTTCACCTGAGCACTGAAGAGGACAAGATTAAAGTGAGGAGAAGCATTGTGACTGACCAAAGGTAACGCTGACAAGATCTCACAGAAAATGTGACATTTTTTCTTGTGTTCTCTGTTTTGAATGTCTTGTAGAGAAATAAAATCAAGCAGGTAGGAGAGAAATGTTTATTTTGAGTAGCACATTTAAATTATTTTTTTAGCCCTAATGAACAAATCTTCCTTTTTTCCTGTAGTTAAAACTGTAATATAAGCAGACTCAGTAGAGATATACATCTGATAAAAAAATAATTCAGAATTGGAACATTTATTATTTTTAGTATTGATAATTCCAGTTTATGATAACCTATTACCTGTTATTTGATATTTCATAGACCTTCAAAGAAAAAAAATAATTATAGTGTTATTTTAAGTAAGGTACTTATGTACAGTAGCATCTAATAATATGGGTAATAGGTGCTGAAATATTTTCACCATTCAAAGCCATCAACTAATTTTCTGAAGTCTTCATTTTTAAATTTATATCAAGGTCATGACTTAAGCAAGCAGGTAATTTAATAGATATGTTCACCATATATAAATAGTTGGCGTTTAAAGACCAACTGTTCAAGAGTGTTCTGTAGTAAAAAAACAATGTAAACTCCCAAGTAAAATACATGAGGTTGTGTCAGGTCGTATACTGCATATCCACAGAATAAAAAAAGTCAGTTGAAAAGCAAAAGTTTACATCTCTTACTCAGTTTCAATTGACTGAATTGATATGTGTATTTACAACTATAGAGATGGAATATATTTCTTTTCAGGTCATATATTGTTATAAGAGAAGCTAGTAATAAAATTTCATATGAGGGTTGACCCGAGAGTTTTCTTATTTTTTTCTTTTTCTATTCAGAAAAACACATTAGAAAAACACACGTTTCTCTATTCATTAGAAAAACACACGTCTTTAAGATTATATTTCAAATTTACCATTTCTGTGTATATTCAACAGATTGGATTGGACCATCTGATTAGGGAAAGTTATTGTTTATTTTCTAGAATTGTTCTTTTTTCTTTATGATCTGAAGATCAGAGTAATGTATTTAATGTATCTCAACACTGTCTTCTTGATGGTAATAGGATTTTTCTCTTTGATTTAACCAAATAAATTCTTCTCCAAATCTTACTGCTAGATCATACTGAACCTGGAATAATGGATCCACAATTACCTGGATAACTTTGCTGGACATTTTGTCTTGCAGTTGAAGCAGCCCTAGTTCAAAGTGTCTCCAGTGCTATACCCTCTTCATAGGACTCAAACTCAGATTCTAATAATGCAATTTTATGAGAACAACCAAATAAAATATTTTTCAGAAGTATAAAATATATTAAACTCATGCGCTTTGGAAGCATCATCACCCTCATCCTGACCATCTTTATAACCTTCATCACAGCATCTCCTTTCATTTGCACTTTATGATTCCAAGCACTGTCTTATTCATTGGCTCATTTGCTTCTCTCCACCAGTTACCCCCAACATAAATAAGGCAGGTAACGTCCTGCCCTTCCAACCAGTGACAACATTAAGACCACATAAATTGCCCAACATCAACCAGCCAATGTGAGAAGCCAAAATTTCTGACTTCATACTCCCATGCTCTGGTCCCATTTACTGTGATTCTTCTATTCCCTGATAATACTAAAATCAGTCATCATGAGTATATGTCCACACCTTAGAAACTGTTGTTGGAAAGACATTTAATATCATGGAATCTCAGTTTCCTGTCTGTAATGCCAATGGGTAATTTTATAAAAAATTATATGAGAAAATCCATACTTTTTGTTTTTCTTTGGTATGAGCTTCTGGCATTGCTTTAAAATTTGTTCTTACCATCTTTAGCTCCATCTTTCCTTTCTGCTCTCTGTTGCTTTTATGCTCATGGATGAACCTTTGTGATCTCTCATAGTTTTTATCAAAGTTACAATCTACTAGTCTTACACACACTCTTTTTTCCCCCAACCTTTCCTTTCAATTGAACTGTAACACCTAACACAAACCCTAGCTTTAGATAATGCTATCATACTCTATTGCCTAGACAGACAGGAAACCAGAGCCACAGAGACTGATTTATTCAATTAAAGAGTGACTGATAGTAACAACAGATAGAACTGGATTTTGCAGAACCATAAAATAGTTTCAGTTTCCAGGATGAGAGAGGAAAACAACACAGATAAGACGTGAAAACGCACAGTCATTCTTGAATTGCTGAATTTGAGTCAGTACCATCCAAACATACTGTCTTCTCAATATTCAAGGAAAGTAAAGTTCACATTGCCAACTCTTAAGTTCTCAGTTACTGGAATGGTGAAGTTTAGCATCCAACAATAATTTAATCAAGGGATACTTTTTTTTAAAAAAATAGGTCATTTAAAAATTATTATGATATAACAGTTCAACATTATATTCACATCTGTGTTTTTCTCATCCTAAAATATGACTCCTATATGAACAGTAAGCAGTAAGTGATTTTAGAGATAAATAGCTCTTAAGAGTGAACTATGAAAATTGTGAAGTACAGATGTTTAGGGGGAAAATAGGGCTATTTTAAAATTTCACCTAATATTGACTATTAAAGATTTCACTTATTTTTCTTCCTTTTAGCATCACAAATATGTTCCTACTCTATTTCATTTATGTTGATACCCATAGTATTTCATAAATCAAATACGCTACTGCCTCTCCTCTGAGGACTTCATAGTTATTTCAGAAACAATGCTACTGGGTTCACTTTGGCATCTTTTGCTTTCCCTTTTGACTGTGCATGTGATTACAAGTGAACAGGAAATTATATTACTTTAAATTGTAGAACCAGAGTTTTGGTGGGGGTTTTGGGATATATATCTCTGCTTCCCATAGAGATACTTTGTTTTTAAAGACAAGCCAGTTCAAGCAATATAACAACTTCTTCAGTAACATGCCAGCCAATTACTGAATGAATTTCGAGTACTCATTTTGTAACTTTTCAGTGTACAGAGTACTAGTAAATGCTTCATGAAGATAGAAAAGCATTTTATCACAGTTCTGGAGAAACAGCAACATATTAATAAATAATAATAGTAATTTAAAAGTTAATTGTTTAATCAGATTAGTTGAAATTCTAATTTTTATTATAAAACTTTATTTTTGACTTTAAAGAAACAGTGTAGAATTAACCACAAATATGATTCTTTCTTGCATGTATGCTATAAAATATTAAAGTATTTATTAAAAGAAATAGGGTAATAAGATAGATAATACATGCAGTGTTCTATAAAATGTTCATATTGATATTTTTTAAGGTTATAATTTTTAAACATTTTTTTAGCGTTATAATTTGTACAGGGACAGAAGTCTTTTCTTAAATCTCAACACTTCACAGTTACCCTCTTACTACCATATGCAAATGTTCTGTTTTTCCACCAAAAAATGATCTGACTGGTCAGCAACAGCAACAACGATTCTATCTGAATTGTTTTCCTAGGTTGATGATTTTGGCCCTGTTGGTTTATAATGCTACCAACAATCCCACATTAGAAGGAAGAACGATTCAGCAGAAGCTTTTAAGAAATAATGGGTCCCTGGATGAGGGCTTGAGGCTACATAAAGTGAATGTGAGACAACTGGGTAAGTGCCTTTAATTGTTTTATTATATGTATTTATGTGACTATATAACAGGTTAAGTTGAAACAAAATCAGCAAAAATATTCTTTGTGTGTTTACTTATTTAAAGCTATTTTTCTGATGATAAAGTTAATCTTGTTGGTGACATTGTTAACAAATGGGTGACAAGTTTAGCATAAAAGATAGCACCTTGATATCTATGAATCCAAGGGAATGAAGAGGCAGATGAAAGTTGATACCCTATTTTAGGAACCTGTTGTGAAAATACTAAGAATATGAGCAAAATGCCAAGATAACCTTGACCAGAGTCGGCTTCAACTTTAGGAATTAAAGAGAGTATGTGTATGTGCATATGGGATCTACAATAAAGTAAACCTTATAAAAGACAATTTCTTGTTATAAAACATCCTCTTCTCTTATGTTCTCTGTCTCTGTTAATGATACCACTATCTATGCAGGAATAGACCAAAATTCTGGGAGTTATCCCAAACCTAGATTGACTTCTTACCTGGACGCCATTCACATCCTAACCTCCAGCCATAGGTGTGGTGCTGCCAGCTCTTCCCCAGACGTGCTGTGCTCTTTTCTTTCTTTGCCCATTTCTTTCCTCCCCTCTCACCGCCCACGTGATGATCACCTACATGGTATGAAGGACAGCCCAAAGTCGCCTCTTCTGTGAAGCCTTTTCTGACATCATTATGTACAAATAGCTATCACTGCCTGGGAGCCTCCCCCTCATACTGTCCACAGACCTAGAGTACCATCAGTATAGAAAACTCTTGAATTTGACTGGTTTTGTTTGTGTTCTCATATATATTTTCTTTAACCAGAAATTTCCTCTGGCTTGAGAACACATCTTATTTTTCTCTCAACACTCTCACTTCCAACCTCCTTCCCAGCAACCAGAACATTCCTGAGCATTTAAATGCATGAATAAATAAATGAATGCACCTTGATGGGCATCTTTGAGAAAAGTAAATGGATCAAAAAAATTGGATAACAAAAAGTAAAGTAGTTGCTCTAATGTTATGATGACAGCTAATCAGGTGAATTAGTAGAACTCAAAAGAAAGGGAAACTTTGACACATTTCCTTAGACACACACGCAGGAAGTTGAAGTGAGTGAAGCAGATATTCCTCCGCCTCTAAAAGCATGATTATGACTGCAGCCAGAATCGCAGTGCAACAAGGAAGCAGGCACTCTTGCTTCTCTGAGGAAACCCTCATCTCTAATGTGTCAGCATACACAGTCTCCATGGGGTCTGCATCGGTAGTTCAACCAACCTTGGATTGAAAATATTTGGGGGGAAAAATTCAGAAAGTTCCAGAAAAGCAAAACTTGAATTTGCCATGCCTGGCCAACTGTTTACCTAGCATATACACTGTATTTAAAACTATGTACATTTACACTGTATTTATTATTGTAAGTAATCTAGTGATGATATAAAGTATACAGGAGGCTGTATACAGGTTGTTGCAAATGTTGTTACATTTTACACAAGGGAAATGAGCTTTCTCAGATATCAGTATATTGGCGGGGGGTGGGGGGGGGAGGAATGTGTTTTCTGGAACCAGTGCCTCGAGGATACAGGAGGATAAGAAGAGTACAAAGGCTCCCCTTTCACACATAGGGGTCTCCACAAAGAAGGAGCTTGATGAATGTAGTTTGTGTGTGACAAAGGAGCCCTTGAGGACCAGCCTTGTCTCTGTTCCTCAGAGGTTGAGGAATCCCTGAACAGCGCTCTCTGCACACTTGGACATGTAATTTATACCACTTAGAGCTTCCCAGGTGGTGCTAGTGGTAAAGTATCTGCCTGCCAGTTCAGGAGGCACAAGTTCGACCCCTGGGTCAGGAAGATCCCCTCGAGGAAGAAATGACCACCCACTCCAGTATTCTTGCCTGGAAAATTCCATAAACAGAGGAACCTGGCAGGCTACAGTCCATGAGGCCACAAAGAGTCAGGACTGAGCACAATGCTACTTATACCACTTAAATTCCATATTGTATTGTAATTCTGTAGAAAGTGAAGTGAAGTTGCTCAGTTGATTTGCCATCCCATGGACTGTAGCCTACCACACTCCTCTGTCCATGGGATTTTCCAGGCAAGAATACTGGAGTGGGTTACCATTTTCTTCTCCAGAGGATCTTCCTGACCCAGGGATCGAAACCAGGTCTCTCACATTATAGGCAGACGCTTTACTGTCTGAGCCACCAGGGAAGTCTTTAGGGCTTCCCTGATAGCCCATTTGGTAGAGAATCTGCCTGCAATGCAGGAGACCCTAGTTCGATTCCTGAGTCGGGGAGATCTGCTGGAGAAGGGATAGATTACCCACTTCAGTATTGTTGGGCTTCCCTTTTGGCTAAGCTGGTAAAGAATCCACCTGCAATGCAGGCGACCTTGCTTCTATAGAAAAATTTCTACCAATTGGGAAAAGAAAATCTCAGAATATAGATTGGAAAGTCATTTAAATGTTCAACTGGTAAGTACACTAATGGTTTCCGGTAGTCTTCGTGTAACTTGCTATTTTTCAGTACTGAAATATGAGATTTTGTTGTTGTCAATATAGTGATTTTATTTTTATATTTTTAAAGTGTAAAGTCTGAGTTATTTATGTCATAGCCCTCACCCAGACAGTTTTTAGGCAATAAGTGGGATGATTTGGGGTGAAGGTGTGTGTGCAAGATGTGTGGCCTACAGCTATCTTCTTGCCATTCCCCCAGCAAATTGCCAGGTGAAACATGCTTTCAGAGCAATTAGAAATTATTTCTATAAAACATGCTGGCAACTCAAGAGCAACACTGTTGAAGCACTATTTTATAGGCTTTTTCTTTGAAAAAGATTAAATTACATTTTGAATTCTTCAGGATAGTTTTCATTTTATGTCGTTTTGTGTTTGTTTGTTTGTTTCCCAATAAATCTGTTTTATCAGGGGCTTCCCTGGTGGCTCAGTGGTAAAGAATCCACCAGCCGTTGCAGGATATTACAGGAGACACGGATTCAATCTCTGGGCTGGAAGATCTCCTGAAGGAGGAAATGGCACCCCACTCCAGTATTCTTGCCTGGAGAATTCCATAGATAGAGGAGCCTGGCAGGCTATAGTCCATGGGATCGCAAGAGTTGGACATGATTTAGCAACTAAACAACAACTATTTAATAATTGTATCTATAAATGACTTATGTTGGAATAATATTGTCTGACTCATTTTTATTCTCGCATAAATGTGTTTTTATTTGATGATTTTTTTAAGATACAGTCTTGAATATGAAATGCAGCTAATGTTTATTTTTCATACTTCTCAACTTTTATAAATTCTGAACATAAAACCCTGTTATTTCAGTATTGCATGGAATAAATACCTAATTACCAACATTGTTGTTTTGCTCTCATCTTGCATCTCTAATTTCAAGAAATAGATTAATATTTCTCACATTGGGTCTTATTTTCACATAGGTGTATGTCAAGCTGATGAGGAACCCAACGGCTATAAATGGCCAAGCATCCAACCTTCTGAATACAAACTTCCCTGTATAGGGAAACAGGGCATCTTTGCTTCACGAACATGGTAATACTTTCTTAACTCTTGTCAGCAAACTCCATATACCTACTTTCCAGAGATATAGTTCCCATGCAGTGTATATTAATAGGAAAGAAGGACAGGAATCTCTTTCTACGTCAAATCCATGTGAGGTAAAGATGAGGAAGGTAGGTTACCAAGAAAAGCGTTTGTTTCTCTTCAAGCAACATGCTAATTTAGCCTTCTTCAAAGAAAGATGGAGCATTTTGAAAACCAGAGGGAAGTTCTAGAGCAAAGTTGGTGAACAGAGCCAGCATATATGTGACATGATGTGTATATACATGATATGACATGCATTTACATGACATGACTTGCATATAAGTGACATGATATGCCGAGTCTTTTAAAATCTTTAGAGTGGTCATCACTGGAGGGGAAAAGAGAGATCAGAAAGAAGAAAGACAAGATCCAGGTTAGGGCAGTCTGCTAGTGGAGACTGTCAGGGTGTGGATTTTTCTCTAATTGTTGAATGGAAACCTCAGACAGATTAACAGAGGATTCACTGAATAAGCCAAATCCAAATCCTTACCCTCCACCCCACCTTCAATGAGAATTTTCTTGCAGGGAAATTCAGACACTGAAACTTCCCATGTAGAAATAATTTGCCCCCACTGCTGGGTTTGACAAATGGTGGAGAGGAAAGAAAGGGACTCGGCTTTGAATTGTGGTTCTGCCTCTTCCTGCCTGTGACACCTTGGAAAATTCCTTGATTTATCTAAGTCTGTTTCCTCATCTATAAAACATGGATTATAATCTGCTTTACAGAGTTATGTGAAAGCAAAATGAGATTTTATCTAGAAAGTTCTTAAAGTGGTGCTTGATCCACGTTAACAACTATGCTTTTAACTTTAATAACCTGATGGAGCCTACGCTAGGATATAGGCTATTGCTAGTATATTTTTTCCCCTGATGCATGTGCCTGATTTTTTTTCCCCAATAAGAACTTTTAATATGAATTTTATGTCCATTGTTATAGTCTTCAAATGAAACTTACCTAGATAGCAAGGGAAATTCTGAAGCTTATTATTAACTGTTTTTGTCAGCTGTAATGGCATGTCTGCCAAACGTTTTACATTTTTTGTTTTATAGTTATGGTGACCCTAACAACACTTCTGTAGCCTACTGGGGGCCTCCTGATCTCTCCAATTGCTCAAGTAAGTGAGAGATTTCTTCACTTCTCCAAAGGAAATAAGATGACCTCAAGTTTCATGATTTTTATCTTCTTTGGACATGTTCTGTTCTGTGGTATCATGTCCTGATACCATTATGATATTAAAAGCTAAGCAAATGATTGTTTGACTCAAAGTAGAAAATACTGTTTTTGCTCATTCTGAGTTTCTGTTATACCTATTCTATAGTAGATTAACAATAGTAGGAAAATTTTGGAGAAGAGACTATGTAAATTAAGATAATGTGTGTTTTTTTATAGCAGCAAATACATACTTATTTAGTGACACTGTGGGCATCTCACTTAGAACTATGTGTGAATATTGGTCCCTCCAAATTATTTACCTAAGCAGCTTATAAGCACAGTTTGGTCTCACTAAAGAGAGAAATTAGTTTGTGTGTGTAAAGAAATACTGTTGTCCTGTGAAAATCGTGCTAAGGGATACATACAGGAAACGTGATTTGCTGCTTTACTGTAAAGTGAAATGTCACGCTATGTTTTGGATTCCTAGAACTGCTCAGAATACACACGTAAAACTGTATGTTGTTCTTCTGTCATATTTTTAGGGGAAGTAAATGAAGTTGCCAATCAGATTTTAAATTTAACTAGTGATGGGCAGACATTAAGCTCGGCCAATATCACCAGCATCGTAGAACGGGTCAAAAGGATTGTAAATGAAGAAGAAAACATTGATATAACGCTTGGCTCAACCTTAATGAATATATTTTCTAACATTTTAACCAGCCCAGACAGTGATTTGCTTGAGTCGTCTTCTGAGTAAGTTTGTTTGTTTTTCTTCCAGAGAGTAATGTTTATTGGATACAGATGATGTTGTGTAGTTTCTCACAGATCTGAATGCTCAGTGCCCAGCTTCCATAATTTAAATCTCTAGAAGATCCACTGATATTTCTCAAGATCAGTCACAAAATGTACTTCAAAATTCTGTGTTTGTTTTTTTTTTTTTGACAAAATAATTTACAAATTGATTAGGATTGCCCACCTGGCTAGGTAATGTAAATAGTCCCAGGAAAGACATTATTGGTATTTCATTTTTCGTTTGAAAAATGTTAACTGGTGTAAATTCAAAAGATAAATTGTGTACATTTATATTTTAGCATAAATATATTTTTTATATTTAAAATATATTATATATACATATAAATTTATGACACTTTTTGCTTGCAAAGGAGATACTTAGCAAACATTCAGCTCACATCTTTTAGGTATAATGTGGTCATTGTTGTCTACTATTCCATGGACTGTGACACAAAACAGCCACTACTCTGTGACTGTTATACTTCTGAAATGAAAATGCCTAGGGAAGGGTGAAATATACCTGTTTTTACCTAATTCAATTTATATCCAATTATTTCATTTAATGTGTTAGTATTAAGATATTTGGGCTTCCCAGATGGCTCAGTGGTAAAGAATCTGCCTGCCAGTGAAAGATATGTAGGGGACCCAGGTTCAATCCCTGGGTCAGGAAGAGTCCCTGAAGGAGGGAATGGCAACCCACTTCAGTATCCTTGCCAAGAAAATTGCATGGACAGAGGAGCCCGGTTGGCTGCAGTACGTGGGGTCACAAAGAGCAGGACATGACTGAGTAGCTGAGTATGCACGAATACTGAGATATTTTTCCTTTCTATTTTCTTTCAACCACATTTCTTTGATGAAAATTTTATCTTTGTTAGAATGTATTCTCTAACTTACCTTATGCAAATAATAATTACAAACTTTTTTTACAGGGTCTTGCAATTCAAAAAATACTTTTATCATATTATTTCCTTTGATTCTCACTCAGTATGAAGTAGGAAGAGAATTTTTTGTATGAGGAAAGAAAGGCTAAAATACATGAAAAACAGAGTATTTGTTTAGGATAATTTTATTGTTGCTTTTCCTTGAAGTATATATTTCTCTTGAAGTTTATCTCTAGAATTCAGTGTTTTAACTGATATTATTGTGATATGAGGTAATTAATTTAATGGGTATTCGTATTAAGGTCAAAAAAAATTTTTTTAAGATCAAAAGATTTAAGGCTGATTTTATTTGGTTTGTATTTTGTCCTGTAGGAAATCACATGTGTGCAGGTACCTAAAATGTATTCCTTAACAGTGCTATTGTCATTTCTTTAGAGCTTTAAAAACAATTGATGAATTGGCCTTCAAGATAGACCTACAGAGCACAACACACGTGAATATCACAACTCGGAATCTGGCTCTTGGAGTATCATCTGTGTCCCCAGAGACCAATGAAGTTTCAAATTTTAGCATTGGTCTTCCAAGCAATAATGAATCATACTTCCAGGTAATAAGTTAGTGGTTTCTATAATCAGTTAGACAAAAATCTCTGATCTTCTGCTAATTGCTATGGCAAGGAGATCTTGGTTCTAGGGGTGGAAGGTAAGTCTGAAGGCTGACTAAGATTAAGAGCAGCAGTAGCCATAAGGCATGTGGACTCAGAGAGGAGGTATACTTTCAGCTTACCTTCTCCAGGAGGTGACAGTGGAATTAAATGTTAAAGTATGAGTGAGTACCACCCTACTGGGAGTGGGATATGGGATTAGTTTAATCAGAAGAAAGGGCTTCTCTGATAGCTCAGTTGGTAAAGAATTCACCTGCAATGCAAGAGACCTCGATTTGATTCCTGGATCGGGAAGGTGCCCTGGAGAAGGGATAGGCTACCCACTCCAGTGTTCTTGGGCTTCCCTTGTGGCTCAGCTGGTAAAGAATCTGCCTGTAATGCGGGAGGCCTGGGTTTGATCCCTGGGTTGGGAAGATCCCCTGGAGAAGGGAAAGTCTACCCACTCCAGTATTCTGGCCTGGAGAATTCCATGGACTGTATAGTTCATGGGGTTGCAAAGAGTCAGACACGACTGAACGATTTTCACTTTCCTTTAGTCAGAAGAAAGAC
This sequence comes from Tragelaphus eurycerus, assembly GCA_935064755.1. Taxonomy (NCBI): domain Eukaryota; kingdom Metazoa; phylum Chordata; class Mammalia; order Artiodactyla; family Bovidae; genus Tragelaphus; species Tragelaphus eurycerus. The sequence goes on from CAKXYN010000039.1 coordinate 1,301,182, forward strand.
CTTTTTAAGGACCCAAAGATGGGAAGATGCATAGTGTGCCAGTATTTCTCAAATTATTACATTATAACCACCTAGAGAACTTACCAAAACAGATTGCTGGGGCTTCCCTGGTGGCTCAGTGATAAAGAATCTACCTGCCAATGCAGGAGACACAAGTTTGATCCTTGGTTTGAGAAAATCCCACATGACGCAGAGCAACTAAGTCTGTGTGCCACAACTATTGAGTCTGTCCTCTAGAACTTGGGAGCCACAACTGCTGAGCACATGTGCTACGACTACGGAAACCTGCAAAGTGAACAGTGAAAGTTGCTTAGTTGTGTCTGACTCTTTGCCCCGCCAGGCTCCTCTGTCCATAGAATTCTCCAGACAAGAGTACTGGAGTGGGTTGCCTTTTCCTTCTCCAGAGGATCTTCCCAACCCACCGATCAAACCTGCGTCTCCTGTATGCAGGCAGATTCTTTACCATCTGAGCTACCAAAGAACCCAAGAGAAGCCACCGCAAAAAGCCCACACACCGCCACTAGAGAGTGGCCGCTACTTGCCCCAAGTAGAGGAAAGCCCACGCTGCAGTGGAGACCCAGAAGAGCCAACAATAAATAAATTTAAAAAAAATTTCTGGGTTCCATCTCCAGAGATTCTAATTTAGGGTACCGAGTGAATCTCTCAAGTCTGCACTTTTAACAAGTTCCCAGGCATTTGCTAGTACTGCTGGTGTGAGGACTGTATTTTGAAAAACTAGTGTAGAAGGCGGCTGCTGCTCCTAAGTCGCTTCAGTTGTCTCCGACTCTGTGCGACCCCATAGGCGGCAGCCCACCAGGCTCCCCCGTCCCTGGGATTCTCCAGGCAAGAACACTGGAGTGGGTTGCCATTTCCTTCTCCAATGCATGAAAGTGAAAAGTGAAAGTGAAGTCACTCAGTCATGTCCGACTCTTGGCGACCCCATGGGCTGCAGCCCACCAGGCTCCTCCGTCCATAGGGTTTTCCAGGCAAGACTACTGGAGTGGGGTGCCATTGCCTTCTCCGGGTATTGAAGGCTAAGACTGATAGATGAAAATGAGGCTGAACAAGAAATTCGGGGCCAGATTAATGGAGATCCTCTCTGACCTGTTCATGTGACACTTCAGTAAATAATTGTCAAGTTCCTCTTATGTACTAGACAGTGTTAGCCACATGGGCAAATGAAATGATTGAAACATCACCCTTGACATGGGAGAACACCTAAGTGGCTGGCATGTCATGCTTCTTAACTGTGGAGATAATTCAAGATAGAATATTTAAAAATCTGGATATAAGGAAGAACTTTTTTTCTGCTTTGGACCAGCAGCTCTTTTGGAATAATTCTGTTTCACATTTTAAGAGTTAAAAAGCAGTCAGCGTCAGTCTCATTTCAGGTCCATTTGCAAGAAAACACTCTTTGGCGTGATCTGTGGGTTCAGGAAAAATGATACCCAAGAACGCTCATAAAACTTCAGCTGCTTCCTCAGTGAAAAGATACTCATTCTCAGCAATAAAACAAATGAATTCCAGTCTTTTTTTTTTTTTTTTTTTCTGGTAGTTATTTTTTCACAGTGTGTTTTGAGAAAAACTCAAAATCTATTATGTGCAAATGTAATCTTTATATTTGAAAATGTCAACTGATTTGTAGATTTCTCGGTTTGAGTTAAATTCAGTACATTTCTTGTTTTGCCACATTTTCAAAACTGGAATAAGATCCAGGCCTTTGTAAGGGATTCATACTGAGGGCAGAGACTGTGGTGGAGGTAAAGAGGAGACCAAGCTGAGTTTTGATGACGGCAGTTGCTATCCTAGGGAGTAAAGTTATCATTGCAATTTAAATATAATTACTCAGCTGGTGTCTGTGTGTGTCACAGATGGATTTTAAGAGTGGACAAATAGATCCTTTGGCTTCTGTTATCTTGCCTCCGAACTTACTTGAGAACCTAAGTGAAGAGGATTCTGTGTTAGTTAAAAGAGCACAATTTACTTTCTTCAATAAAACTGGACTTTTCCAGGTAAGTGTTCATTAACTTACTATTTTTCAATCAGAAATAGTTTCCTAGCTTAAAAGGAAAGATAAAAGTTCAGGTTTCTCGAAAATATGTCAAGAGGTATAGAAAAATTACTACTATATTTTAAAAAGTTATTTATCATAACTCTAAATACTTTATTTCTGGTAATCATATGCTTATTAATAAGATGTGTTCATTTAAGTTTTTGAATAAATCAGATTAAGACTTGCATAATGCAATTAGAAATGGAATTTGTGGATACGTTATTATTTCTTATTTCTTTTGTTAAGTATTTTATGCTCTCCAGCAATTTAGATCTTCAGAGTTAAAGAAATTGTGTGCCAAAGGAAAGGTTTTTTTTTCTTGATTCAGCGGGAAGCACTGTTTACATAATGAGCAGCATTCTTGGCTTTAATCAGTTTTCCCATTAGTATTTCAAATGGCCTTTGGCCTTCCCACATCCCCCGAGTAGCGTGGCATTGTGCTGAGCACATATTATCATTTTTATTGGCATTGTTTCCAAATACTAGAAAGTCCCCTGCCAGCAAACACTGATGACCTCTGGTTGCCTTTGAAAGTACAGCTCATTTTGAGCAGTTTCACTGAGCCTTGTCAATAAAAGTTTTATCTGTTATGTTGAGGATACCTGTGTATATCAAACAGTGTGACCTATGTAAGAGAGAGCTGCAAGTTTCAAAGTCAGTAGAAATGTTTTTCACTGCACTAGGCATCACATTTAGAAGAATGGCAAAGGAGGCTACGGGGAAGTAAAAGGAGGAATATGGAACTCTTTATAGTCATTAACTCAGAACACTTTAAAATGTTATCAGCAAATGCTTTAAGAACAAGCTATATACAATTTTTGAATAAACTAAGAATGTAACTACATGAAATTGCTCTGAAGGATTTAGTAGCTACAAACACTTAAAAATGCATTTGTTAAAGTTATTGGAGACGTGTAACAATGCTATGCTATGCTAAGTCACTTCAGTCGTGTCCGACTCTGTGCTACCCCATAGACGCAGCCCACCAGGCTCCCCCATCCCTGGGAGTCTCCAGGCAAGAACACTGGAGTGGGTTGCCATTTCCTTCTCCAATGCATGAAAGGGAAAAGTGAAAGTGAAGTTGCTCAGTCGTGTTGGACTCTTAGTGACGCCATGGACTGCAGCTTACCAGGCTCCTCTGTCCATGGGATTTTCCAGGCAAGAGTACTGGAGTGGGGTGCCATTGCCTTCTCTGAGTGTAACAATGGCACCTTTTAAAATAATAGGAGAGGACATCCCTGGTAGTTCAGTGGTTAAGATGCCACACTTCCAATGCAGGGAGCCTGGGTTCAATCCCTGATCAGGAAACTAAGATCCTACATACTTCCAGGTGTACCTGCCAAGCCCCAGCAAATAATAATACAAAAAAATGCAGTAGGTTTTGGATGATGTGAATAGTGGGAGAAGAGGCCATTGAGAGGAGAGGTGGGCACTGGAGGAAGTCCTGGTGTTATAAGATCAGTCACTGTTTCATTTTGAGTCTCATCTTCTCACGTGATCATTTCCTTCTCTTTTGGCATCTCCCAATCCTCGACATTGTTAGGAAACATATGTTTGGTTTTTAAAGTAAATTTATAGAAGACTGAAAAACATGGAAGGTTCTAATGGTACTCCCCTCAAAAAGGGAACAGAATAAGAGTATTTTTTTATTAATTAATTTTTATTGCAGTATATTTGCTTTACAATGTTGTATTAACCTCTGAAAAGTGGAAGTGTTAGTCACTCAGTCTTGTCTGACTCTTTGTGACCCCATGGACTGTAGCCCACCAGGCTCCTTTCTGTACATGGAATTCTCCAGGCAAGAATACTGGAGTGGGTAGCCATTCCCTTCTCCAAGGCATCTTCCCCACCTGGGGATTGAACCCAGGTCTCCTGCATTGCAGGCAGATTCTTTACTGTCTGAGCCACCAGGGAAGCCTTACTGCTCAGCAAAATGAATCAGCTGTATACGTATGCATATCCCCTCTCTTTTGGAATTCCCTCTCATTTAGGACAGTACAGTGTATCAAGTAGAGTTCTCTGAGTTATACAGTACATTCCCATCAGTTGTCTATTTTATACATAGTATAAATAGTGTATATGTGTCAGTCTCAATCTCTTTAATTTCTCCCACCCCTCCTCTTTACCAGAAAGGCTGGATATCTCCAAACCATAGCCCCTGTATTGAGAGAGAGAGCACACAAACCTAATAAAAAGCTATATTCTGGGTGCTGAGAACTAGGTAGCATTGAAGGAATCCTGTAGTTATTCCAAAAGGGCTGATTTATAAGCTGTAATAGAGAAATTGAGGAGGTTCGACAAGAAATACAAAGGAAAAGAGAAAATGATAATAACCTATTGTTCCCAGGCATTTTTGCAGCACAGATTCATTAATTTGATTTCCTGACAACCTTAACTTTGAAGTGGTAGCTACAGATGCCATCAAGTGTACAATTGGAGATGGTAGAAGTTCTGGTGGAGTTTTAATCCAGTAGAATTACATTTAGGTTTACATTAGTAAACAGACTTCCCTGGTGGCTCAGCTGGTAAAGAATCTGCCTGGAATGCAGAACATCTGGGTTCTATCCCTGTTTTGGGAAGATCCCCTGGAGAAGGGAAAGGCTACCCACTCTGGTATTCTGGCCTGGAGTATTCCATGGACACTGTAGTCCATGGGGTCGCCAAGAGTCAAACACAACTGAGCAACTTTCATTTCACTTCACTTTAGTAAACACTCAGGTTTCCTTAGAAGCTCAGACAGTAAAGAATCTGCCTGCAATACAGGAGATCTGGGTTCTATCCCTGGGTGGAGAAAATCCTCTGGAGAAAGGACTGGCAACCCATCTAGTATTCTTGCCTGGAGAATTCCATAGACAGGAATTTGGTAGACTACAGTCCATGGGATCGCAGAGTCAGACACGACTGAGCGACTTTGGCTTCACTCACTTCACTTCTAGTAAACACTCAGACTGTTGTCATGAATCTGAAAGATGAATTGATTTTTATTTTTCACACCATATTTCCTTGTTATTTCTTTAGAGGAAAACAACTTCATCTATTTTTTATGGTAGGGAAATGATCTAACTGTCTCGCAGCTTTTTATGAGTGTATATTATTTGTGAGTTTGCATTGTTTCAGATGTTAACTGGCTGACATCAGTCACAGCAATCAAGAATGAAGTTTTATGAACATTATCTTACAGCATTGGCTCTAAGGTTCCTTCAATGTATTTATTATAATAAGGGAAATAGCAGAGCTCTTTCAGGAAAGCTAGCAGTTTGATCTTATAAACAGGATGTTCTATAACTGAAGATCTTAAGTGTAAGAAATGCTGACAGATTGCTTACTTTGGAGCACCAAAATAAAATAAAACGGTGTACTTCTGACTAATACACATTTTTTTTTTCTTTAAAAGGATGTAGGAACCAAGAAAGGCACCTTAGTGAGCTATGTGATGGCGTGCAGTATTGGAAACATTACTATCCAGGATCTGAAGGATCCTGTTCAGATAAAGATCAAACACACAAGAACTCAGGTAAAGAAAAGCTGCAAACAGCCATGGGACAGAGCCTGACCGTTTCATAGAACTCTGAGGCATTTTTAAAACCATGGTTAGAAGTAACTTGTACATTGTGGGGGGCTGTTCTCCACAAAGGGGAAACCAGCTAGTCCAGTAGTCCTGTAACGCCACAGTAGATGGTGGCCATAGGATGAAGGAGGGAAATTTAGTCCTATCTAGGATTCAGTCATCTGAAGAGGAATAAGAGTGAAGGAAAGAGCTACTCCGTTTAAGAAACAACGTATGATTTGATTCTTTCAAACTATGGTACTGGAGAAGACTCTTTAAGAGTCCCTTGGACAGCAAGGAGATCAAACCAGTCAATCCTAAAGGAAATCAACCCTGACTATTCATTGAAAGGACTGATGCTGAAGCTCCAATACTTTGGCCACTTGATGCAGAGAGCCAACTCGTTGGAAAAGATCTAATGCTGGGAAAGATTGAGGGCAGGAAAAGAAGGGGCTGACAGAGGATGAGACGGTTTAATGGCATCATCAACTCAATGGCCATGAGTTTGAGCAAGCTCTGGGAGATAGTGATGGACAGGGAAGCCTGGCTTGCTGCAGTCCATGGGGTCGCAAAGAGTATGACTTAGCCACTGAACAACAAATAATTATTGGATTGGCCATAAAGTTCATTCGTAGTTTTGTGCCTCTTACAAAACACCTGAACAAAGTTTTTGGCCAACCCAGTACTTCAGCTAAATTAGATTTAGACCCAGTGCACAATTGTGTCATTAAAGGTTTTTGATATCTTTTTAAAGTCAAGTGAAAGTTAAAGTCGCTTAGTTGTATCCGACTCTTTGCAAGTATAGCCTACCAGGCTCCAGGCAAAAATACTAGAGTGCCTATCCCTTCTCCAGAGGATCTTCCTGACCCAGAAATCGAACCAGGGTCTCCTGCGTTGCAGGCGGCTTCTTTACCAGCTGAGCTACCAGGGAAGCCCTTTTAAAGTCAAAGATGACTGAAGCTGGGAAAGCAGAAGGGAAATGGGAGAAACAGGAGAGAGTTGACTTATTTTTTTGAGAGGTTAGTGCTTGTCTAAAATCTTGGCAAATGTTGCTTTTTTTTTTTTTTTCCCTGCTTCATCTGTTTATTTTATAAAATTATGTGGGGGTTCTTATTGTCCTCAGTGGCCTAACCACAGTGTTCCCCTGTTTTATAGAGGCGCCCAGTCATGGTTCGACTGTTAGGCAGGCAGGAAGGCAGGCGGGAAGTGACCCTGCTGATAAGGAGTAAGGCTTGGAATTGAAGTCTACTAAAAATTCGCCTAGCTTTGTCACCGAACGCTCTGAGACTTCCCTGTTCTACCCTTTGGCCTCCTTTGTTTCAGCTCTTTCATCAATAAAGAATTTTTTTTATCATGGTAGAATATGTTGTTGTTCCATAGCTAAGTCGTGTCCTACTCTTTGCAACCCCATGGACTGCAGCATGCCAGGCTTCCCTGTCCATCACTATCTCCCAGAGCTTCTCAAACTCACATCCATTGAGCCGATGATGCCATCCAACCATCTCATCCTCTTTCGCCCCCTTCTCCTCCTGCCCTCAGTTTTTCCCAATATCAGGGTCCTTTCCAGTGAGTTGGCTCTTGGCATCAGGTGGCCAAAGTATTGGTAGAGTATACATAACATAAAAGTTACTATTCTAACCATTACTAAGTGTGCAGTTCTGTGGGTACATTCACACTGCTCTGCAACCATCACTACATCCATCACCAGAACCTCTTCATTTTCCCCAACTGAAACTATGTCCCCGTGAAACACCTCTCATCCCTCCTCTCTGAGTCCTTGGAAACTGCCTTTCTGTTCTGTCTCCATGAAACTGACTATTTTGATATCTCATGTAAGTGGAATCATACAGTATTTGTCCTTTTGTGATTGGCTTATTTCACTTGGTATTTTCGAGTTCTATCCATATGATAGCATGTGTCATAATTTCCTTCATTTTTAAGTCTAAATGATATTCCATTGCATACATTCACACACACAGACACACACACACATTTTGCTTATCTTCATAATGGGTACTTTTGCTGCTTCCATCTTTTGGTGACTGTGAATAATGCTGCTCTGAGCATGGTTGTGTAAATATCTGTTTGAGTCCCTGCTTGCGATTCTTTTGGGCATATACCTAGAAATAAAAGAGAATTTTGAAGATGAAGTGAAATTTTAGTGTAAAGAGCTTTGCTAAATGCTTAGAATTGCACTTTACGATGAGACATAATTAGTAACCTGCAGATAAATGGGTAAGGTGATGATTCCTCTGGGGCTATAGTTGATTTCCATTTGAAGTCTATGAGAGCAAACCCCTTAAACTGCCTGCTGTTCTTGGATTGTATTGCTGTGACTAATGGTGATCTATTCCTTTGTGAAAAGCTTAGCATTTTTACTCATTTCCCATATTCAAATTGTATGATTTTTTTTTTCATTTATTTTAAACACAGTTTCACGTGTTTATTCTTATGTTAATATAGGCAACGGCTCATCCCATCTGTGCCTTCTGGGATTTGAACAAAAATGGTAAGTTTTAAAACATTGACTGTCTTAATAACAACTGAATTTTAAACCTTGTTAGACACCTCCATTTCCTTTAATTCCATCTCAGATCAGAGTGAGTCACAATGTAAGTGTGAAGGCAACTGAGCTGCAAAATTTAGTTTAGGTAGCTTGGGAAGAGAATTCTTATTTCAGTAACTTTTTATTCATTGTAAGAAGAAATAGGCATACTTTGCTTTGTTAGTATGTAATATATTTGGAAAGGAATATTCTTTTCATGGAGATTGACTGAAATATATTAGATAAATTACACATCAATTCATGCATTAATATATTTATGTTAAATATGTTAAATTTAAGTTAAATATATATTTATATAAAATGATCTACTAAATATGTCATAGATATACTCAATATACATACATTAAATAAGTAAAATATATATTCAAATATTTTGAATTTTAAAAATTGACATTTTTGCAGTCTCCCTGAGGAGGTACTTCCATAGGACACAGTTGAAAACCACCACCTAATCTCTATCTGCCCACCTCACAATAACATCCTATGATTCCAGGAATCGAAATTATTTTAAGTATTGGCAGTTTTCAAAACAGTATCCGTTTTGCAGATGAACTGCAAGGCAAAAGAGCCTGAGGTCTAGTTCCCCAAGGGAAAGCTCACCCATTCTGGGAAAGGAACTGATCGGCTGTCATTTTCACACTGTTGACTTCTTCCCACAGAAAGTTCTGGATTTTGGAACACTTCAGGATGTGTCGCACACAAAGATTCAGACGCCAATGAGACAGTCTGCCTGTGTTACCACCTCACCCACTTTGGGGTTCTGATGGTAGGGGAGGAATGTCTAAACTCATTTTGAAATGATATAATTGTGGAAGGCGTATTTCTTTTTGTGAGTCAGCCTTTATGGATTATGTATTTGGGAAATTTCTTTCCTAATAACTTCTCATCTATAGCCTGAAATCTTGATTCTTAAATAAAAATCTAACTGGCAGAGATCATATATTTAAAATGTGCAAGGTAAGTATAGAAAAGAATACTGTTCCCCCTACCTGCCCCGCCCCGTGCATTAACAGTAATCACAAATAACCTCAGAAACAAGAAAATCACCATGAAACCCTTGAATTAACAGAGAAAGTTAGGGAGATGGGGAAAGAGAGGAAGGGAGGGAGAGAGAGAGACAGAAAAGTTAAAGAGGGAGAAAATGTTGGGTTTTACTAGCATGGAAGTGAGCTGTGAAAAGTTTCATCAAAAATTGTCTTATAGTATATTATCACTCGTATGTTTGAATGGAGCTTTGTACCAGGTATTGGTGATCCAGTTGTGACCCCAAATGACTGCAGCCCTAGCTAGAGATCACGCCTGTTAGCACAGACTAGTAACTAGGGTAGTGTAGAGGCCTGCCAGAGAAATGATGGGTGTGACATTTCTCTCAAGGCTAGACCTTCCTGTCTTTCTTTCCTCCCTTTCTTCCTGCCTTCTTTCCCCTGGCCCTGGTTTTATCTCATTAGCCAGCCTGTCCAACAGTTCTAAGCAGAAATTAGATCGCATCAGTATGTTTTTTCAGCCCACCAAATTTTCAAGAGTCAATTTTCGAGAGTCATACAAGCAGGAACTTGTATGACTTCATCCACGGACTTACGCCTTCATTTTATAATCTGGTATGCAGGGGCCTGGTGGGCTGCTGTCTGTGGGGTCGCACAGAGTCTGACACGACTGAGGCGACTTAGCAGCAGCAGCAGCAGCATGCTAGTGTTTGTGTGAACATCTTTCTGGTATGAAACATACCCTCCACGTCCAAACAGAGCCAGGTATAGTGTCCATAAAGGGATCAAACCACATTTGTTTTTTTAATTGAAGATGGGAGTGATGAGTGCTAAGGCAGTAAAGCTTTTCAAATTTGAATCACAGACGTTGGGTCATGTTTATCCCGTCTGTCCCTTGAATCTTACACCCACTTCCAATGGGCCTGAGAGAAAGCAGTGAGGGACTGCAGGGCGCAGGGACTGGTTCATGGATCTCCTTGGCCGATGGGTTGATAAATGGCCATTGTCATGAGGCAACCCTGCCCGTTGGGATTTTCCTGATAATCCAGTATTAAAGCTCTGAAGTTATGATAAGACCGTGTCATTCAAAAAGACTGACAATGGTAGAAAATAACTTTTAACTTTCCTCAAATATTAATGTCTTCATTTACTGACAGACCATGAAAATGAACAATTAAACTATAGCATGTCTTCCCTAAATAACTTTTTAAAATCCTGTTTTCTTCCGTATTTGTTTTTTTGAAAAGTGACAGCATCTTTCTTTCATGAAGTGCTGATTTTGCATCATTAATCATTTAGGTATACAAGCTTTAGCTTAATTTATTGAAGTATTTAACTGTGTGTGTGTTTGAGCAAGATTGTGTGTGTTGTAAATCAATATTAGTTAAATAGATAGCAATAATACTATTCACTGTTCAGAGGTGATTTATGAGTAACCAAAGTTTCAATTCCCATTACTTTTTTCAACTATTGTTTACATTTTGTTATGAATTTATAATTATATATTACTTTCCCTGTTGCCATTTGATGAAATAATTAGTTTTACAGGTATAAGGGTATGTGCAGTTTTCACTGCTCTCTTTCCACTTTCCATTGTGGCTGCTTTTATAGGATTATAAAGTTCTGGAAGAAAAACTTTCCAGAATTTATCTTTTCTGGTCATGTGCCCATACCCTTTCAGCATTTCCAGACCACCAAGACATTGTTAAGAGTCTTTCTTGATGTATAAACTCTTTATTCACTTGTGTAAGATATTCCTTGAGTCTACTTTGCCCCATGACATATTCACCATATAAGAAATTAAAAAACATGCCCCAGATTCATAATTATATCTCCTAATCTACAAACACATGAAAGTTTTCACATCCTCTGTTACATGTATTTGTAGTAAAACCGATTTTCATATTTTTTGACATTAGTATGTTTTCATGTTGGCTAGTTCAGAGGAACAAATATTTTCATATTCTTCATTCTTTATATTCTTCATTCTTTAAAAGTACAAAACAGCATGAGAATTGTGTTTAAATGTGTAACTGTGAAGAGCATTATTTTATTCAATTTACATTTTAAACTGTGGCTCTAATCATGACTTGCAAGTCAACCACAACATCTAACAGAGAGCTGTACATTTTTCAAGAGGTAATAATGAGTCCTTTGGAGGTTCTTAAGATATTTCTCTGCTCCATCAAATCCTGGAGTAACCAAAATTTTGATCGGGGTAACCTACCAGTGAATTGAGTGGCCTGACTCAAACCCACCCCATGTGCCAGGGGAATCTTAGGTCCTCCCAGTGGTTTGAGGGATTCCTGGGAGAGGAGGGTAGGGATGGTCTTCTCTGACCCTGAGTCCCTGTGTCTGCTGAATTCCATCACTTTGTGCATTTTTTGGTATCACACAGGTACTGCTACTTGCTCCTCATTGTGTCAACCGAACCTGGAATTAAGTCCCACTTGTGGTTTCACATAAATATACACTCATACAAAACAACTTCCTGGAGGTTTTTGTATGAACAGCAGATTTTATTGACATTTTGGTGACAAATAAAGAAAATTAACATTACAGAATGAAAAACCTATGAACTTTTTTTTTTTCATAATTTAAGACCTAAAAGTTTAAACCAGATATTCCATGTTCCTTTTCCAAGAAGGCTCCGTTTTCAAACATCTGTATAATGGAGATGCCTTTCTCCTCCATCCAAGGCTTCAGTAGTTGGTCTTAACTCAAGGTTTATCCCTAGTCCAATTCTCCATTTAAGGAAGAAAAGAAAGATTTTCCTATCACGCCTGAATTTTGCAAGTCTGCCTCCTTCTGCACAGTGAAATTAAGGCTGTGTATTCACATGCAAAAATGTTTACTTCTTTTTCATCACAACAACCTCTAATACTTAAAAAAAATTTATTTTCTGCTGTGCTGGGTCTTCATTGCTGTTGGCAGACTTCTCATTTTGGTGGCTTCTCTTGTTGCAGAGCATTGGCTCTAGAGCGCAGGCTCAGTAGTTGTGGTGCACAGGCTTTAGTTCCCCTCAGCATGTGGAATTTTCCCGGACCAGGGATTGAACCTGTGTCTTCTACATTGGCAGGCAGATTCTTCTCCACTGGACCACCAGGGAAGTCCAACCCCTAACACTTTTAAGTAACAACTTTTCAAGTGTATAAAAATAAGAAAAACTATGACATCCCCCCCCCCAAAAAAAAAACCTCTTGGTGGCTTCTCATTTATGATAACAGAAAAGGAAAGGCAATATATGTACCAAACTTTGCAATGACCACAGTAAGAGCCTCAGCACTATTCTTAGAACTGGGCAGCCACGTGCCAGCTAGCGTCTGGCTGTCTCGGATGAGTCCCACCCCACCAAGCAAAGAAACCAGGGCCCACCTGAGGGCTTGGACACATGGGCCACAGTGGCGTCCATTCGTGCTTGGGACCCCAGCCCTGCAAATGGTAGGAAGGGTCTGGTTATTTATAATGCAAGACAATGACCTCCTTTCCAGGTTTTGTTAGGGGAACCAGTGGTTTTGCTCTTCAGGTTATACTGATGTGCAAAGAGCTTGGGTAATAGGTAATGATAAAAAAAAACCATGTACAACTCTCTCAATAATGCTACGTTTTTATTTCATGGAGTGATCCACAAGAGTGCAATAAGTGGAAATTTCAGTACAGGCATACCTCAGAGATATTTTTGTGGGTTCGGTTCCAGACCACTGCAATAAAGCAAATATCAAGATAAAATGAGTCATACAAATTTTTTGGTTCCCCAGTACATATAAAAGTTATGTTTGTACAATACTGTAGCCCGTGAATGTGCAATGTCATTATCTCTAATAAAAGGAAAATAGATACCTTACTTTAAAGTATTTTATTGCTAGAAATTGGTCACCATCGTCTAAGCTTCAGTTTATCAAGCAGTGACATTGAAGATCACTGATCACAGGTCACCATAACAAATATAATGACAATGAACTGAACACGTTTTAAATATGATGAGAATTACCAAAATGCAACACAGAGACCCAAAGTGAGCAAATGTTGGAAAAATGTCTTAATTCAGAGTTGCCACAAATGTTCAATTTGTAAAAAGAATGCAGTGTCTTGTGAAGTGCAATAAAGGCAAACACTTAAAATGACATTCGCCTGTATTGATTTACACTGTTGTAGTTAGCCCCTAAGACGGAGTTGGATTCCAAGTGTTGTCATGAAGCTTCTACTAAAACAAAACAGCGTTCTCATGAAAAGAGATTATTACAGCTGTTTCTCATGTTTTTGGTAGGATCTTCAAGGAACTGCCTCACAGTTGGATGCAAAAAACACTAAAATCCTCACCTTCATTACCTATATTGGATGTGGAATATCTGCCATCTTTTCAGCAGCTACCCTCCTGACATATGTTGCTTTTGAGTAAGTTTTTTTTATTTTTCTATCTGCCAAATCCAGAGCGGACTGTTGCAAAACATGAATACGAGAATTGTCTCAGCTTTTAAAAAACATATATACACCTTGTGAATCATGTAGGATTCAGTTTTAATGTTCAGATTTCTCATGAGATGTATCATGCAACATGAGTTTCCCAGCTTTAGAATCTTAATTTATAGTTATTATATTTCTATTGATAAAATGTATGTAACCCTGTTACATATGATTAGTATTTAAATACCAATTGTATGAACTGCTTTTTATGGTAAAAGATGAAAACATTTTTGTGAAAATACAAGATGAAAAAAAGATGAAAGCAAAATAAATCTTATAAAGTTGGTTTTGAAACGGGAAGTCTTTTTAAAAAAGGATCCTGACCTCATTAGAAATCAAGAAATTTCAACAAATTTTAGGGAAATAGGTTTTTAACAAAAATGTTTTTTCTAATAAACTTAGAATTTTTCCTGGATTAAAAAAAAAATCAATCTGTTGTAACCAATTAGAAAATTTGAAAACAGTTTTGAAATTAGATTAGTATTTTTAAAAAAATGTTTATAATTTGCCTGGTACTTCTATATCTTTGGCCCTCTCTAAGTTATTGCAGAGCTGTATAAGATGTGAATTAACTGCCTGTGCTTAAAAGATTTATTTACAATATCATTCTCATATCTTTCTATTGCTCCTCCTTTTTTTCCTATAGAAAATTACGAAGGGATTATCCCTCCAAAATCCTGATGAACCTCAGCACAGCCCTGCTGTTCCTGAATCTTGTCTTCCTCCTGGACGGGTGGATCACCTCGTTTCATGTGGATGGACTTTGCACAGCCATCGCAGCCCTCCTGCACTTCTTCCTTCTAGCTACCTTCACCTGGATGGGACTAGAAGCGATTCACATGTACATTGCTCTGGTGAAAGTATTTAACACTTACATTCGCCGGTACATCCTGAAATTCTGCATCGTTGGCTGGGGTAAGCCTCCTGCATTTTTTTTTTTTTCCTGTCCTGGAAATCACTAGGTTCCATAGGAAAATCCTATTTTGAAAGAATAGGACTCCTAAAAGAAACTTCAAGATTGTGAATGATATGCATTTGATATACATAACCGAAGGCAGGGGTGTTTTTAAAACTGTTCCACAGCCCTCACAAAAGTCATGATTAAAGGGGGGAAAAGAAAAAAACCTTAGCTCTTGAGTCACCACCAACTTATTTCCTGTGTCCAGAGCCAGCCCACCCAAGTCTGAAGAAGCAGCTGGCAGACAGTGGTGGATTTCCATTATATTTCAAAATAGAAAGGCCAGCTCAGAGTCTTAACTATTCTTGCCCCTAGACACATGCCCATGTCTTGGAAACCTGAGCGAAAAGGTTATTTTTGTGAGTGCAACCAGAATACTGACAGAATTCTTGCTTTGAACTTCTTACCATGATTCCTTAGCCAGACATGGATGGCTGTGTTAGCCTGTTTACAGTCTTCCAATCAGGCTCCTTCTTGTATCTGGGTTCTGTATTGGGGCAGGCATTTTCAAGCTTTATCACAAATCTCTTTTTCAGATGGCAAGGGGGAAATGAGACATTTGCAAGGTGTTCAGTACCTTCTTAGGAGGCAGTGAAGGCACCTTTCAGGGAATTCAGGTGGGGACGCATTTCCCTGCTGAAATATACATGCAAATCTATATAGATTCTCATGAGAGAAAAGGGATGACTGTAAAGACTTTCTGCCCCCATTGTTTCCCCTCAACTTATTCTGAAGACGTTTCTTTCTATAGAAAGGGGTAGAATGAAGCTGCACTTACTTTCCAACCTGGACTCGGTCAGTCTAACAGATGTCATTCATGAAACTACATTTTCTGGTGCTATGTTCAGTATAGGGCAGGTCCTTATACTCTAGTGGGTACCAGCAAGCAAACAGAATACTTAAGATTTAGATTGTTTCTAATTAGAGTTGGATGTTTCATCCCACAAAGGGGATTTTATTATTGTTTTCAACCAAGCTGCCAGTTCTAAGAAATTTGATTTTGTAATCTGGAGTGTTTACTTTCTTTTTTTCCCTTTGCCATTTTCAGTCTTATAAAGCAATTTCAGATGTTTCAGAAAAGTTTCTGTCATGGTTTTGTTATAACAGGTGTGCCTATCTTAGTTGTGTCCATTGTTCTAGCGAGCAGAAAGCAAAATGAAGTCTATGGAAAAGAGAGTTATGGAAAAGAACAAGGTGATGAATTGTAAGTAACAAAAGTTTGTTGGAAATTTATTTGTGATGAGTATTATATGCTTCATTTCCTGAAGTTTAGTGTGAGTTTTCATGCCAATAGTGAGCTTCTTATTTTGGAAGGTTAAGCTGTATTTATATGTCTTTGCCAAGGCCTCTGCTATACCATACATGAATTCAGTTGAAAGCCCTGAACTGTGTGAGCTGCTTTTATGAATGTTGTGCTCTTCTCATCTGGAGTTCAGAAGAAGCCTAAGATTCTCTCTTCTAGACTTAGAAGATCCTGTCTCTTTGAAGAAGTTTCCTAATACTTACACATTGTTAAACCACATGCATCTTCCAGAGAGTTAAGTAGCAGCATCAGACAGTGAAGGATTCAGTAACAATATGATTATTGTGTGAGAGTGGAGAGAATGGATCTTGAATAATTTGAAAAATTCCCTTCAGACTGCGAAATTATTGAGGCTAAGATTTTTAAACTGTTCAGTTTTGGCAGTTTTCTTGTATTTTATGTAGCACATAATAAGTACTTAGTACTTATTAAGTACTGCCAAAACTGAATTACTGCATGAATGAAGAGCTTACTCCTGACTGTGATGCCACATTTCTGTGCTCATTTCATGGATGGATATCACTTTTATATCCAGTCAGTATCCAGTCCTGTTCCTTTCCTCCTGGTCTTCCCTTTTATGTTTCCAAAGTAACATTCAAAAACTCCCAAGAGAGCTAGTGGGAAATAAAGGATCCAGGCCAGGAATTTCAGATTCTAGGGGGACTTCCATATAGAAAGTAAGACTAGCTCCAGGGGCAAGCCGTATCATTTGGGGACCTTTAAAATAAGCTATATTAAAGGTACAAGTCAGTGCATAAGTTCTAAATAAGGGAATTTAAAAAGTATGTGAGTCAACTTTTACAGGCCTTTAAAGTATGATTCAGTAAGCTATTGTGCCATCAACAGCTCTCATTAATTGAGAATCTTGTTAGGTTATAGGACTCAAAGATGTTCAAGACAGCTTTTGCCTTTGGGACGGTCAAGTTATACCATGGTAGACACAACCTACCAAAATAATGACCATATGCTTTAGAATTTGAAGACGAATTG
The DNA here is from genome assembly GCA_935064755.1 of Tragelaphus eurycerus. Taxonomy (NCBI): domain Eukaryota; kingdom Metazoa; phylum Chordata; class Mammalia; order Artiodactyla; family Bovidae; genus Tragelaphus; species Tragelaphus eurycerus. Next base: position 1,318,046 of record CAKXYN010000039.1, read on the forward strand.
TCTTAAATAATTCATCTAAATATTTTTGGTACCTAAGAACTTGCATAGTATTAATTAGGTACTGGGGCATCTGCAAATTGCAGTATTTTAATTTTACTTTTAGTACCCTTTAAAATTACTTCCATCTATTTCCAGATATATATCATCCTGAACAGCAAGTGTATCTTTCCTCATTTTACAAGGATGTTATGATGTAAGCTTTTTATTTGTGCATTAGAAGCTTCAGCATAAGAATAACAGAGTTAAATAATAAGGTTGTGCCTCAGTTAGACCAATTATATTAACAGGAATTATTTTGTTCCTAATAATGGAATCCACAATTATGTATGTCTTAAATAAGTAAGTATAACTCTTTTCACATAATAAGAAACTTGGAAGAAGGCAATAACCAGCATTCATTTTGTGGCTGAAAATGTTAGGACCTGCAATCCTATAGCTCTCTTGGTCCTCCTTTCCTGGATAGAAGATGATGCCTACAGCCACAGGGCTTGCATTCATGTTCAAAGCAGAAATAAAAGGGCTTTGCCAGTCAGTCTGTCAGGAATACCTCTCTTAAAATCCCTTAGTGTACTCTGCTACCATATCATGTAGAACAAAGTCCACATATGCTCAGTCACTCAGTGGTGTCTGGCTGATCTCATAAACTGTAGCCCCCAGGCTCCTCTGTCCTTGGGTTTCTCCAGGCGAGACTGCTGGAGTGGGTTGCCATTTCTTTCTCCAGAATGTCCACATGGCCACCATTTAAATAACAAAGGAAGTTGAGAAAGTTTCCCATCCTCTGGCGTGGAGGCCCGTAAGAGAAAGGGGATAGATGTGGTTTAGAGTGAGCCAAACGATGATGTCTTTACACCAAGTCAGAGTTTAAGAGGCTGCCTTGTTTTCTTAATTGTTGATTAAATAACTAAGTATTAAGATAATGACTATCCAAAAGAAAGCAAAAACAAAAACCTTATGTAAACATCGAGGAAGAGACTGAGGTCCCTCCAAATGAAGTTACTTCCTAAAGGGATTTGAGGGGCATTTGAGGAAGGCCCACCTGTAAAGTATGCAGAATCCCAAAGTAAGCCTCTTAGGTAAACAGGGCGTGATGATTAATCTCTTTCTTTCTGTCTCTTCTCCTTTAAGCTGTTGGATACAGGATCCTGTCGTATTTTACGTGACCTGTGCCGGGTATTTTGGACTCATGTTTTTCCTGAATGTCGCCATGTTCATTGTGGTGATGGTGCAGATCTGTGGGAGGAACGGCAAGAGAAGCAGCCGGACGCTACGTGAGGAGGTTCTCCGGAACCTGCGTAGTGTGGTCAGCCTGACGTTTCTCCTGGGCATGACATGGGGGTTTGCTTTCTTTGCCTGGGGACCTTTGAATGTCCCCTTCATGTACCTCTTCTCCATCTTCAACTCATTACAAGGTAAGATAACTGGTGCGTGCCTACTAAGTTGCTTCAGTCGTGCCCAACTCTTTGAAACCCTATGGACTGTAACCCACCAGGCTCCTCTGTCCATGAGATTCTCCAGGGAAGAATACTGAGGTGGGTTGCCATGCCCTCATCTGGGGATCTTCCCCATCCAGGCATGGAACCCAGATCTCTTATGTCTCCTGCATTGGCAGGTGGGTTCTTTACCTCTAATGACATCTGAGAAGCCCAAGATAAATGGTACCCGCACCATTTTCTCTTTCATATTTGAATGTATGTGCAGACAGCTTCACTTTTGAACAGATGGCCATGCTGCGTTTCTAAATCATTATTCCGAGTGCTGAGCACAGTTCCAGGCACAGAGTGGGTGCTCATGAAAATGGCTTTGAATGAAGTGAAGAGGTAGAATGTTAGTTTATTTGTTTTCAGTGTTGTATATACCAAGCACCTAAAACTATGCCTGGAAGATAGTAGGTGCTCGGTAAATGTATCTTGTTCATGAGTCAATATGAGAGGTGTCCAACGAGAAGTGAAAGGGAGGCATAGAGGCTTTGTGGCTTCTTCACAGTTTTGCTGAGTGTTGGTGCTCTTCATGGAACCATGTGGGTGTAGCATTCTTGGCCAGAAAAATCTTTAGACTCTGTCAGGGTCAGAGAAATTCACTTTGATTCCTTGGCTCTAAATATAAATACCAACAATCTAGTTCAGAAATGCTTTTTTTTTTTTTTTTTCCCTAAGATATGGCAGTCAACTCAACAATCTAATAAATGGCTTGTTCTGTTTAGAAATACAAAGTTTCTTTCAAGGAGTTTCCTGTAATGCTTGTAAGTCCATACCACACAACCTAGTGTACTCTAGAGTGAATTTAACTTTTTAAACCATTTTTATTAAAGCATAGTTGATTTACAATGTTGTACCAATCTCTGCTTTACAGCAAAGTGACTCAGTTATACACATATATACAATCTTTTAAAAAATATATTCTTTTCCATTATAGTTTATCCCCAGAGATTGAGTATAGTTCCCTGTGCTATGCAGTATGACCTTGTTGCTTATCCATTCTAAATGTAATAGTTTGAATCTAATAACCCCAAACCTCCAGTCCATCCCTCTTCCTGTCCCTCCCCTTTCCCCACTGGCAGCCAGAAGTCTGATCTCTACGTCTGTGAGTCTGCTGTTTTATAGACAGTTTCATTTGTGCCATATTTTAGATTCACATGTAAGTGACATTGTGTGGTATTTGTCTTTCTCTTTCTGACTTCACTTAGTATGATAATCTATAGTTGCATCCATATTGCAGCAAATAGCATTATTTCATTCTTTTGTATGGCTGAGTAGTATTCCATTGTATATATGTATCACATCTTCTGTTGATAGACATTTAGATTGTTTACGTGTTTTGGCTACTGTCAGTAGTAATGCTATGAACATAGGGGTGCATGTATCTTTCTAAGTTACAGTTTTGTCTAAGTGTATGCCCAGGAGTGGGACTGCTAGATCATGTGGTGATTCTGTTTTTTAGTTTTCTGAGGAACATCCATATTGTTTTCCATAATGTCTGTAGAAACTTACATTCCCATCAACATTATTAGGAAGGTTCCCTTTTAGGATGAATTTAGTTCCTTAAGTGAATATGAAGTGTTTTTTTTTTTTTCAAAATTCAGTAACATTCTGTAAGACATTGATATACCCTGTATTGTTGTTAAAATTCCCTAATGTTGGAAGCACAATGAAGTCCACAGACCAGTAGGAATGAGATGACAAAGTTTGGCATCTTTTAAAGTAGGGCATTACTACTGGCTTACCTAAAGCTACTGGTCATGCACTTGAAGGTTTGTGGGGAAGGAATAGCTGACTAAAGCTGAATGAATCTGAGCTGGGATGAAAAGTGTGGAAATCAGGTCTGTGCTTCTCACAGGTGAGATGCCAGAGCAAATGCTCCCAGCAGCTGTGTTCTAAGAAAAGTCTGTATTTACCTACAGAAGAGTTTTTACAGCTTTGTATCCTATGTATCTATTTTGCTTATCTTCCTCAGTTTCCAACTAGTTCATGAGCTCTTGTTTTAAAAACCTGTCACTTAAAAGGTGCTCAATAACTACTTGATAAATCAATCACTGCATTGGTAGATGAAGAAGGGAGGAACTTGGGGGATGGCCTAAATTCAATCCGAGACTCTTCCGGCATAAACATGAACTAATTAGTTGAGCAAATTTTATTCAGATTCATTCTCCTTTGACAGAGGAACTTTGTGGGCTCATTATCTTTAGCAAATAAAATAATATGCTTCAAGTGTACCTCCAGAAGTTGGAAACTGAATAGATAGCATATGAATACATCTGCACTGGGATCCAACTTTGTAAAGTGAGTGTTCCTCTGTTTAATCTCTTCTATAATATACAACATAAAAGTGCCTAGACAAATATTGACAGAAATATCCATTAACATTAGAAAATTCCATGGTTTTATATTTCAGGATTGTACATGAAAGGCACATTAATCTGCCAGCCCAACCTTGTTTTTGCTTTTAGAATTTCCTGGCAGTTTTCAGTAATCTGCAATAGTTACAGTTGTCTGTTCAGCTCTGTTTCCATTAATGAGACTCGGGATGTTTTATTTTTCCCAGCATAGGTCTCCTCTCAGGAGGGAAAAATGTTGTAAACCATCATCGAGTCAGTGTTCTTCATAAATCACTGACTTTTAAGGCTGATTTTAAATGATATAAATTCAGAACAGATTTCTGCACATTCAATGATATTAAAAACACCTTCTAAAAAGAAAATTTAAATCAAAAGGCAATGATACAGAGCACATGAATCTAACAATTCCTTACTGGCCAGACTTGTACAACAGCTTCTTCAGACACTATGGAAAGTCATTTAATGGTTTTTATTTGCGTCATTTTTGGAACCTTCTCTGAGAGGCTTGGTGGTTATTAAAAGTATATGATTTATTAAAAGAAGCATGTGGAATTTAGACAGTTTAAAGAAAAAATTCCATGAATACATAATGAACTCAAGTTGAACTTAGGCAAACTATATTGTGTCGATGTCTTTCTGATATTCTTTATTCAAACCCCCCCAAAATAAAACTTGTCCCTGTGTTTCATGGAGCTTATATTGTAGTAAGAGAGACTGAATACTGAGTGGGTAGCCTTTCTCTTCTCCAGGGGATCTTCCCAACCCAGGAATTGAACCCAGATCTCCTGCATTGCAGGTGAATTCTTTACCAGCTGAGCCACAAGGGGAGCTCTAGGAGAGACTGATGTTAATCAAATACGTCACCATGTACAATATACATGGTGGTGTTGAAAGCATGTGACAGAAGACGTGATGCCTAAACTGAAAGCTGAAGAATCAATAGGAATTGACTAGATGAGAGGTGAGGGTAGGAGTTGGGTACAAACTATTTCAGATAGAGGGCATTTCTTGTGCAAAACAATTGCTGTAATTGGTGATTATAGCATATACTCAAGGCATTAAAAGAAAGATCATATAACCTGAGAACCAAGAAAGAGCAGGAGAGTGACAGAGCAGTGGGTGTGATACAGAAGGAAGGTAAAGGCTCTGTATTTTGATCTGTGTAAGAGCACTTAGAAGTTCTTGAAAGGTTTGAGGCCTGTGGACTGATATGATCGGATACACACTTTGTAAAGGTGAAGCTGGACATAATGTGGAGAATGAATTGCAGCAGCCGTGCAGTGTCTGTAGATGAGAGGCTGTGGCAATGATCCAAGTAAGGTAAGATGGTTCAGTGTTTTAGACTGTGATGGGAATGGAGGAGCCTGAGGTACGTGAGCAGAGTCAAGAGAATTTGCAGGTGTGCTTGTAACAAAACACTTAGCATTGGTTTGGTCATTAAATTCTTACTTTTCTGCACGGATTAGGATAAGAAAGCTTCATGTTAATACAATATTGTAGTGATTTGAAGCCTGGAATTGCAAGAATTAGCAATGGCCAAAGATTAATAAGGACTTCCCCGGTGGCTCAGACGGTAAAGTGTCTTGCTTACAATGCAGGAGACCTGGATTCGATCCCTGGGTTGGGAAGATCCTCTGGAGAAGGAAATGGCAACCCACTCCAGTACTCTTGCCTGGAAAATCCCATGGACAGAGGAACGTGGTGGGCTACAGCCCACAGGGTCGCAAAGAGTTGGACATGATTAAAGATTAATAATGTAACGTAATATTCTGAAGCCTAAAATTATGCCAAAGTGAAGTCACTCAGTCGTGTCCAGCTCTTTGCAAGTCCATGGACTGTCGCCTTCCAGGCTCCTCAGGTGACCGTCCATGGGATTTTCCAGGCAAGAGTACTGGAGTGGGTTTCCATTTCCTTCTCCAGGGGATCTTCCCAACCCAGGGATCGAACCTGGGTCTCCCACATTGCAGGCAGATGCTTTACCATCTGAGCCACAGGGAAGCCCCAAAAAGTAAATTTTAATTTTCTCAGATTTAGCTTATAGTTGAACATCCTAAAATCGGCAAGATCACAAGTCACTCTTGAGTGTTACAGAGGTGAGGTCTGGCAGGGAGGACAGAAGATGTGTTTGAGCAGTGATGTCAGGTCACATGTATCAGAGGAATAACTTTTGCTAGCAGATTGCTTTTCATTTTTGTGTATGTCTTTAAAACTTTGGTTCAAAGATGTTAAAAATCCACTTTATCTCTCAGGATTCTTAGAAACACATGTGTATATGTGTGTATGTACAAAGACATATACATGTATAATTATGTCAGTGCTCATATTTGCATAGCTTATGTATTAAAGCTTTATATGTATATTTTTATTTTAGATGTTTTATTTTTATTTTCAATACTATATTTTTTATGAGTTTTTAAAGATACATTTATAATTGCACAATTTAGTGGCAAAAAATCATGTTAGCTGGATATCATAAAATTATTATAATCTGTGCAGCTCTACCTAAAATTTTACCTACTTGAATAAGCACATGAAGTAACTTGAATCCAAGCTGAAACCAGGTTTACTCTTAACTGCTTTTCCACTGTATGTTGCTTTGTTCTGTTTCTCTTACCTACTTCATTTAAGTTATATACTAAATATTTCATTGCATTTTTTATTCTAAGATGAATAGATAAATATACCTTCTCTTAACATGGCACAATTATGTTCCTAAATCTTTTTTCTATCTTTGCTGCTTTCCTAGGGTGAGAGTAGAAAAGCATTTTATTAGACAATTTATTCTAAAGAATACAACTTGAGAAAATCACATAATATACAAATTGCTATTCAAAAGAGAACAGATGTTTGACTAAAACACATCATAATTCACATGCCTGAGACCATTAGCCTATATGTCAAGAAATATAATGCAATTCATCCTAAAGAAGTAAAAGGCAATTCTCTGGTTTCTGAGAGGATCTTGGCCAGAGTCCTCTTGGGCATCTATAATATATCCTTTGGTGATATTGATATACTTGCAAGATTGAGTTATTGCTTTGAGATGCAGCCTGTGCACATTGCTGCTTATTATGCAAATGATAAATAGTATCTCAGACTGTATATTTTTTCCGTACTGTACAAAAGTATTTGACAGTAAGTGGAAGAAGCTGGTTTACAACTCGACATTGAAAAAACAGATCCAGTTCCATCCAGTCCCATCACTTCATGGCAAATAGAAGGGGAAAGAGTGGAAGAAGTGACAGATTTTCTTTTCTTGGGCTCCAAAATCACTGTAGATGGTGACTGCAGGCATGAAATTAAAAGATGCTTGCTCCTTGGAAGGAAAGCTATGACAAACCTAAATAGAGTATTAAAAAGCAAAGACATCATTTTGCTGACAAAGGTCTATATAGTCAAAGCTGTGGTTTTTCTAGTAGTCATGAGTGGATGTAAGAGTTGGACTGTAAAGAAGGCTGAGCACCAAAGAATTGATGCTTTTTAATTGTGTGTGGAAGAGTCTTAAGAGTCCCTTGGCTGCACAGGCATCAAACTAATCAATCCTAAAGGAAATCAGTCCTGAATATTCATTGAAAGGGCTGATGCTGAAGCTGAAGCTCCAGTCTTTGGCCACCTGATGCAAAGAGTCAACTCACTGGAAAAGACCCTGATGCTGGGAAAGATTGAAGGCAGAAGGAGAAGAGGGTGGCAGAGTATGAGATGGTCAGATAGCATCACCAACTCAGTGGACATGAATTTGAGCAAACTCTGCAAGACAGGGGTGCCTGGTGTGCTGTAGTCCATTGGGTCACAAACCGTCAAACATGATTTAGTGACTGAACAACAGCAACATTAGATTAGGCTGCTCCAGTATGTAGGAAAGTTTAACTCTCCTGACACGTTTAACAGGATTTAAAACATAACCCCATACTGAGAGCTTCATCATCAGTTTTCCTTTTCCATGCATATGAAACAATATTGATTAATAGTCTCAGGCATAATCAGTCCATCTTCTGTATGAACACCATGCACCATATGGTTCTGCAAATAGAAACTACCATGGCAAACAGAAAGGTATCATCAGTCCACTCAGAGATCATGTTTGCCATTAATTAGTTGGGTAAGATTAAAATACCCAGAGCAACAGAAATAACTTATATTTGCATAGTGCACTGTGGTTTACAAAGCACTTTCACATAACATCTGTGATCTGATGTGTAATTCTTGCAGCAAACATGAAAAATAGATGCCCAAAAAAGAGGATATTCTCCCCATTTTATAGATGAAGAAACAGGCTTATAAGAGTTCATGACTTTCTCAAGATCAGTTTGAATCCTACAGTGTAATATTTATAACATAGCATATGTGAGCATAGAAAAGCACATTAGGTGAGAAAACATGAGTAAAACAATAAAACAAATTACTGCTTTTTCAGTTTTTTGTTTCAAAGTTTCTAGGAAGTGATATATCTATTTAAAGAAATTCGTAAATGTACATCTAATGAAGTAGAAATTTACTCTTACCCTTTTCTAGCAAAAATCATTTATAGAAACATATTTATCATTTTAAAATAAAAATTTATTTTAACCCTATTGGCAAACTCAGAAAATTAAGTAAAATTATGGAGTAGGAACCTCCTGATAGTTAAGCTGGGCCATAATTACATGGACAACACACACGGCGGATTGGCGCCAAAGTAAAGAGATGTCCCGCCTTTCAACCCGTTCACATCTGAAACGGCATCACATTGGCCAAGACATTACACACTGCAGGGAAATAAATTACTCATCTTTTGGCAGAGCATATTGTGTGTAGAGAAGTAATTTTTTAAAGGGCACCTTGTCGAATGAAAGGAGGATTCAAGAGGTTCCCAAAGGGAGTCATAAACTCTAGAGATTCCCCAGTCCTGCAGCCAGGTGGCTGCATCTGTGTGACAACAGAACATTTGAGCCGTTGTTGGACTCAGGCTTGGTGGGACGCTGAGAAGTCATCTAGATCATTTTTGTCAAAGATCAGTTATCTAGGATGTGTGTTCTTTTTGACCCAGACATGTGGCTTGATTAATTCTTGATTGATTCCATCCCATATGCCTGAAGTCACCTATATCCATAATCTTTTCACTGTGTTTCTGAATCTTTTCTATGCAGGTATGAAAAATCAATTTAGGTTGTTTATCAGAATATATTGATGACGAGCCTGCTGGAACTGCTAATGGACCTTAGTCAGTAAAGAAATGTTTAGGAAATGAGCACTTAAGGTGTTTGTTTTCCTTCACCAGACTCATTGAAAGTGAGTTTTTAGGCCAGTAAAAGAATGCAAAATGTGCTTCCCTAAATTTTACTGTATGGCATTTGTTTTCAAGGCCAAGGGAAACTGTTCCTGGGCAGCTTTTTTTTTTTTTTTTTTTTTAACACTTTTGATAATCAGGCTAAAGATCTGAGACGATCCCTTTAGCTACTTACTTTATATTTGCCCCAGGAAGTCACCTATTTTTGCTAAAATCAACCAAAGAGGATGAATTCTATGTGGACACCCAATTTCTAGCCCAAATATTGAGGCTAAGGATATCTTTTTTTCCCCCAAATAAGTAGTTAAATAGCACTTATAGAGACCAAGATTAAACACAAGCCCATATAATCTATATATAATGGTTATGAAGTCAACACTTTAGAAAGGAGATTTTTTTTTTTTTTTTTTAGACTTTCTACTTGAATGTGTTCTGAGGCAGGTGAAAGAACTAGATATCAAAACCCAAGCCTGCTACTTGATGAGACCTCGCTGAATGTTTCTCACTCCATGTTTAGACACAGAGAGCACCCTCTTGGATGCCCCTTTACTGTGTTTTTTGAGCCAGCTTTGGCCCATGGTGTGGTTCTTCAGGAGGTCTTGACGAGGTAGAATTCATTGCATTTTCCTTCCTACCAGGATCCACATACTTATAACACCCTTCCTTGAAAAAGCTATTTTTTTCTTTTTTATTTTTTAAATTATGAAAGTATGGCAGCACATTTACAAGAGACTTGGGTGGCTCAACTGGTAAAGAATCCATCTGCAATGCGGGAGACCTGGGTTCTATCCCTGAGTTGTTAAGATTCCCCTGGAGGAGAGAAAGGCTACCCACTCCAGTATTCTGGCCTGGAGAATTCCATGGACTGTATAGTCCATGGTGTGGCAAAGAGTTGGATACGACTGAGCGAGTTGCACTTTCACTTTCTGGAAAATGCAGAACAAAGTTACATATAGTTCCACTATATATTACAATTGTTTTTTTAAAGTAGATAAATTAAGATTTTTAGTTGGAGTTTCAGTATCAAACTCTCAAAAATTTATAGAATGAATATTCACAAAAGTAGAAGGATATAGTAGACCTGGAAAGCACTGTAGGCCAATTCAGCATAGTTAAGATAATTTATAGAATTTTCACACAACAGCAGGATACAAATTCTATTTAACTTCCCATAGACTATAAACCAGGAAACACTGGAACACATCCAAGGACATAAAACAAGGTGCAAAATTTTCATACAGAGTCTGTTCACTGTGGGATTATGTTAGAAATCAATGTCAAAACATATTTGAAAATAGCCCACATAGTTTCAATTGCAATATGACATTTACCAAGAGATCTTTGACTTAGCCATTGAAAGCCTCAGTAAAGTTAAAAGACAAAAAACAAAACAAAACACAGAGGGTGATTGCAGAGAAGAAAGCATGTAAATGAGAAATTACATCATCTATTCATGTATTGGTCAAAACTATTTTTAAAAGTGAGCATAATCAGATACCTCTGGTTAGTGAAAAATGGAGGTGCAAGGAAGACAAGGATGAACAGGTATAGAACTGGTTAAGAATCTGTTCATTTAAAGAAAGTTTCACTTTTTATCTTGCTCTAACACAGTATTTGGGTTTTTATGGGTATGATAAAGAATCAAGGCAGTTATCAAGCTGAAGAAACTATTGCAAGGAACTGGCTCGGATTCATCAGAGTGGTGGTTTTCCAGGCTCAAATTCACCCCAAAAGGGTTGTCATAAAACTAGCACAGCCTGTCAAGATGAAGCAGAGACTTTATAACTCTGAATTCTATCTTTTCAGTCATGTTAGTGTCCAGCATTTATGGGCAGTGTTTCCTACTCCCTGATCAGTTAAATAAAGCTGAAAGGCACTGGGAGGAGTAAGAGTCAATTATTCCAGTCCCCAGTTGCAGCTTAAAGCCCTTTCCAGAAAGTCAGAAAAGCATATTTTTCCAGGTGGTATGAAGAGCCTCTTTGAGGCATGTGGGTTGATATAAAGATTCTCAAAGGGAAAACATGTGATAGAAAGACCAGAGATGGAGATGAGAAGTCAAACAGATTCTTTTGGATGCCAAAGGAAAACTCTATAAAGTTTTGTGATTTTAAGTTCTGCTCCTGGCACCAAGATCCACAAGTAGATGGAAAAAAAAAAAAAAATCCTGAAGACTGAAGAGGGACCAGCCCTCTGTTTTCTCACTTTGGCCTCCAAGTGCCCTTGGCACTCCTGCTACATTTCTCCTCCTCCCGCCTGCAGTGTTCAGAATTTCTTTCCATACTGCATGTGCATGCTTCCAGATGTGGCTACCTTCCACATTTCCCACGGCTGAACTCTAAGCAGGATATTTTGTCCTAAAATAATCTTGGGATAATATTTATTGCCAGACTGATTTAAATACATGTGAAAAGGGCTAGTTGCTACAAATAGTCAAATAACCTGTTATGAGAGTCCCATTCTGATTTAAAAATGGAAATCTGTCTCATGGCTGAAGAATCTGCATGATACCTTGGAAATTTAAAATATATTTATCCCAAAGAATTCTAATTTCTCATGCCTATTATCTGCTTTTGTATCTGCATAGCATCACAATTCATAGTGGGAAGCAGAGCATGTAAATGACTTCTATTACAAATTTTAGAGAAGTATAAGATTTTTAATTTGATTTATATACATGTCTCTTAAACTTGGCTTCCCAGGTGGTGCTAGTGGTAGAGAACCCACCTGCCAATGCAGGAGATGTGTCTTTTCAGATTTGCTTAAAAATAAGCAGTGTCATCTAATGCTATATAATTATGATATAGAGTAAAACTGTACCATCTAAAAAATTGTTTTATTAAGTCAGTTTTCTTAGCTTTAACCTCCTTCTGTATGACTGTGGTCAGCCTCAGAGCCTCTAAATAACTCACATCTTAATATGGTAGTCGTTCAGTCGTGTCCGACTCTTTGTGACCCCATGGACTGTAGGCCACCAGGCTCCTCCATCCATGGGGTTTTCCAGACAAGAATACTGGCTGCTGCTAAGTTGCTTCAGTCGTGTCCGACTCTGCGACCCCGTAGACGGCAGCCCACCAGGCTCCCCCATCCCTGGGATTCTCCAGGCAAGAGTACTGGAGTGGGGTGCCATTTCCTTCTCCAGCGCATGAAAGTGAAAAGTGAAAGGGAAGTCACTCAGTCGTGTCCGACTCTTTGCGACCCTGTGGACTGTAGCCCTCCAGGCTCCTCTGTCCATGGGATTTTCCAGGCCAGGATACTGGAGTGGGTTGCTATTTCCTTCTCCAGGGGATCTTCCTGACTCAGGGATAGAACCCAGGTCTCCAGCATTACAGGCAGACTCTTTACCATCTGAGCTACCAGGGACGCCTTTAATATCAGGGAGGCAAATCCAGAACTGGGTCTTTCCCAGTGTTCTCAAAACACAGGGGCTTCTCTAGTGGCTCAGAGGTTAAAGCGTCTGCCTCCAATGCGGGAGACCCAGATTCGATCCCTGGGTCGGAAAGATCTCCTGGAGAAGGAAATGGTAACCCATGCCAGTATTCTTGCCTGGAAAATCCCATGGACAGAGAAGCCTGGTAGGCTACAGTCCACAGGGTCACAAAGAGTCAGACATGACTGAGCGACTTCACTATTCACTATTCAAAACACCAGATGTGTGCTCTGAAGCTTTTTCTCCAATATATATGACATTTATAAAAACTTCTGAGTGTTAAGGGAAACATAATCTAGCAAATTTCATTTTCTGCTCTCTACTAAAAGTCATTTGCTCAGTGTGGATCCCAAGCATGAGTAAGGCCAGGATTAATGCCTGAGAACCAAAGTCCTTAATTAGAGTTTATAATCTTTTCCAGCTCTGATAAGTGATTTTGTTAAACAGTTGTTTAAGAAACACACGGTTAGCTATATTTTCAGCTCTAGGACAAAAATACCTCCAACAACAAATCCTGCCGCAGTGCACAAAAATAGATTCAACCCAAGTCAAAGAGCTCCCTTTCCAGCTCTGACTCCTTCACCTGTAACCTGTGCTGACCTAACCTCAAGCTTCCATGCATTCTGCTCCCTGTACTAGGAACCTGCCACCGCCTCTTCAACACATGAAAGATTCTCAAAGGGAAACCAATCTATATTGTGTATACCTGTATTACAAAGCATGCGTGCTAATTAAAGGGATTTTCTGTGTTAGCAAACAGGTTAGGGTCTTGGGGGTTCTTGGTGTAGGAAGGCTTTAAAAGGCAATCAGATTTAGTCAGAGTGTGAAGATGAGGTCCAAACTGTTAGTCACTCAGTCATGCCTGACTTTGCGAGCCCATGGACTGCAGCCCACCAGGCTCCTCTGTCCATGGGATTTCCTGGGCAAGAATGCTGGAGTGGGTTGCTATTTCCTTCTCAAGGGGATCTTCCTGTCTCAGGGAACGAACCTGGGTTTCCTGCATTACACGCAGTTTCTTTACTGCCTGAGCTACCAGAGAAACCCAATCAGATTTAGTCAAGATGTAAAGATGAGGTCCAAATCCAGTGCCTGTTCTGTACTTCCTGGGAAGATAGCTCTACCTGCTAGGTCCTGATTCTGTGGGGTTTTGAATGTGGAGGAAAATCTTTCCCCTACTCTGAGACTTGTCATGTCTGAGCTCCAGGCCAGGCCAGGCTGTAAGCAGGTTTCTTGTCTCCAGTTCTTCCTCCCCAACCCAGCTTCTCTCCTTGTCAAGAGCACGGGGACCTTCAGGAAGGGTGTGTGTGTGTGTGTGCGTGTGTGTGTTTATTTTCTGAAAGACTGAACTTTGATTCATATTTAGTAGAGCTTTCTTTTAAAATTAGAACTTCCCCATCCTATCTGATATCATGTTAGACAAGTAATTTTGTCACTAGCATATATTTTCATCACTAATTGTTTTATTACTAATAAAGTACCATTAATAAATAACATACTAATGTTTTACTTATATAAATATGTATAAAATGATATGGTAAGAATAATAAGGGCTTCCCTAGTAGCTCAGCTGGTAAAAAATCCACCTGCAATGCAGAAGACCCTGGTTCAATTCCTGGGTCAGAAAGCTACACTGGAGAAGGGATAGGCTACCCATTCCAATATTCTCAGGCTTCCCTTGTGACTCAGCTGGTAAAGAATCCGCCTGCAATGCGGGAGACCTGGGTTCAATAGGAATTGGTGGAACACCTCCTAAGTAAGTTTCTGCCACTCAGTGATAACCAAACAAGCCAAGCCCAGAGGAGGAGAATCGGCCACGGTCATCTCACTGCATTCAGGGTCTAACCTGTAGAAATCCAGTACATTCCCTTCTGTAATCGTTCTTAATAATGTAACTTATTCTGGAGTAAAACTGTGACCACTTTCAGTTAAGATATTGAAAAATAAAACGTAAAAGCACAGCCTTAGATATCATTTGAAAATTTATCTGTACATGTAAAATAAGAGTACTTTAAATACTCACTCCACTTTTCCAGTTACACAGGCTACAGTGTAATTTTTAGTTTTCTCAATGACTACTCCATACTCAAAAAGAACGGTTAGGTCTTAATGTCCATTAAAGGTACTTTAGTCATTTTCACTTTTATGGTGTTCCATGCTAGAGACTGTGCTCCATGAAAGCAATGATCATCCCCGTGGAATTTCCTGCTCCTAAAACAGAGTGCCTCCTGCTTAGCAATGCTTAGTAGTCACTGAGTAGATTATTCTGTTGGAAACTTCCCTTAACTTCCTACCCAAAGTTTTCTTCAGGTTCAGTTTAAGCTCTTGCACTCTCTAGAATACCCTCACTTATGTAGATAATCTGCTTAATATGGTATATTATTAAGGCATTACTTGACAACTAATTTGCATACCTTTCAGAAACTTTTGCCTTAAATATATTCTCATTGTATTCCTGTCACTCCTTAACTTGTGTTCTGTTAGCTCCTATTTTTAAGCCCCTACACCCAAACACATTTAAGACATTCAGATGTACATGTATGTATTAAATTATCTCATGTAAAATAGGTGAGTGATTAATCTTGGTTATATTTACTCATTCAACAAAGCATTTATGGATGTCCTGCTTAGTTCCTAGCATTATTTTGGGAATGGCTAGTACAGCATTAGATAGACAAGCATCCCTGTGTTCTTGGAGCTTATTATTTACTAACGAGGGATAATCAAGCAAAGAGATAAATGAATACATAAGGAATATAAGAATATCAGGTACTGATCAGTGCCATAGCAAAAATAGGTGTGTGCAAGGGTGTGAGCTGAGGCTAAGACATAAGAAATAAAAAGAAACAGTTGATGATGGCCTCTTTGAGGGGTTTGATCTGAGACCTGAATGGCAGGTTAAAATCCTGTTATGGAAAGGTTTGAAGGAAGAGCTATCAAATTATTGAGCTGAAATGAGTTTAATATGTTTGTTTGAGGGCAATGATGAAGAGCACTTCTGTTTTGAACATCAGGGATCGTGGCCCAGTGGTAAAGAATCCACTTGCAATGCAGGAGATGTGGGTTCGATCCCTGGGTCGGGAAGATTCCCTGGAGAAGGATATGGCAACCCATTCTGGTATTTCTGCCTGGGAAGTCCTGTGGACAGAGTTTGGAGGACTACAGTCCATGGGGTCTCAGAGTCGGACATGACTTAGTGACTAAACCACCCCCACCACAGGAGAAAATGATATCAAGACTGTATTTCAAGGGGCTTCCCTTGCAGTCCAGTGGATAAGACCACCTTCCAATGCAGGGAGTATGTGTTCTATCCTTGGCCAAGGAGCTAAAACCCCACATGCCTCTCAGCCATAAAATCAAGTCATAGAACAGAAGCAATGTTGTAACAAAATTCAATAAAGACTAAAAAAAAGTGGTTTACGTGAAAAAAAAACTTTAAAAAAGAGAGGATGTATTTCAAGAATGAGAGAGTGATCAATTGTTTTGAATACTGTTGAGAGGTCTAGTAAAATGGGAAAGAAAACTGAATTAACAGTAGGGGAGTTCCTGTGATGTACAGGAGCAGTTTTAGTGGTCTCAGAGATGTGGACAGTCTCCTCAGAGATGTAGATAGTCGCCTCTTTAGAGCAGGTTGAGAAGAAAAGAAATGAGAAAAAGTAGAGACAGCAAACAAAGAAGGCAATGGCACCCCACTCTAGTACTCTTGCCTGGGAAATCCCATGGACAGAGGAGCCTGGTAGGCTGCAGTCCATGGGGTCGCTAAGAGTCGGACATGACTGAGCAACTTCACTTTCACTTTTATGCATTGGAGAAGGAAATGGCAACCCACTCCAGTGGTCTTGCCTGGAGAATCCCAGGGACCGGGGAGCCTGGTGGGCTGCCGTCTCTGGGATCGCACAGAGTCGGACACGACTGAAGCAACTTAGCAGCAGCAGCAGCAGCAGAGACAGCAGAAGTTAGTCATTGGATGTTTTATTAAGAAAGGAAATGAAGAAGTAGAAGCTGGAAGAAGATCAGGGGTTAAAGGAGAAATTCTTTGATTATTTAAAAGAGAGTTACTAGGATATGCTTGTGAGTAATGGGAATAACCAAGTTTGGAGGAAGAGAGGTAGAAACTGAGTCAGCCAAGAGAAAGTAAAAATGCAAAAGCAAATTCCTTGAAGAGTTAAAAGAGGCTGACTCCCAAAGCACAAGTGATACAGTTTTTGATCAATGCAGGCAAACTATAAATATATGAAGACCACTTGACAATACAGAAATACTTCTGCATTAAAATATTGAGAAACTAAAGCGGGCCAGGTGGAGCTACATGAAATTGCTGGTTTGGGGCCATTTTTGACTTGTAAAAATACCACTTTTCTATGGCCCAAACTTACAATAATATACTTACATAAAATAGCTTCAGATCAGATCAGATCAGATCAGTCGCTCAGTCGTGTCCGACTCTTTGCGACCCCATGAACCGCAGCACGCCAGGCCTCCCTGTCCATCACCAGCTCCCGGAGGTCACTCAGACTCGCATCCATCGAGTCAGTGATGCCATCCAGCCATCTCATCCTCTGTCGTCCCCTTCTCCTCCTGCCCTCAATCCCTCCCAGCATCAGAGTCTTCTCCAATGAGTCAACTCTTCGCATGAGGTGGCCAAAATACTGGAGTTTCAGCTCTAGCATCATTCCTTCCAAAGAAATTCCAGGATTGATCTCCTTCAGAATGGACTGGTTGGATCTTCTTGCAGTCCAAGGGACTCTCAAGAGTCTTCTCCAACACCAACTATAAAATAGCTTAGAATACACAAATTGAAATAGATGATGAGCTCATGGATATTTTCTCTGTGTTTTCTCATAATTTTAAAACAAATATAAGGGAAACATTGAGTGTCTCTTAAAGTGAATATTGCCTATTTCAGATTAGTCTTTAGGTTACGTCACAACAAATACTGATTAAAACAAGGACAGAATTAGATTCATGTAATTGTTCTAGTTTTATCTGAGCCTCTGTGTTCTATTCTAAAGGATTAAAACATCAGCTGCATACTTAAAGATTCCTTCGGATTTTTGTTTCTTAGTGATTTGGGTGTAAAAAAAAAAATTGAATTGAATCCATGTGTTTTGGAAGATTTGTCTTTAGCGATGTGTCATTTTGCCTAATTGTTTTATATTTTCTTTTGTCCCAGGCTTATTTATATTTATCTTCCACTGTGCTATGAAGGAGAATGTTCAGAAACAGTGGAGGCGGCATCTCTGCTGTGGTAGATTTCGGTTGGCAGACAACTCAGGTAAAGGGGCATGTTGGTGATCAAGCTTTTTACATTAAGAGTGTGGTCAGAAGTGTTTCTCATTTGGGCTTCCCAGGTGGCTCAGTAGTAACGAATCCACCTGTCAATGCAGGAGACTTCGATTCTATACCTGGATCAGGAAGATCCCCTGAAATGGCAACCCACTCCATGATTCCTGCCTAGAAAACTCCACAGACAGAGGAATCTGGAGGGCTCTAGTCCATGGGGTCACAAAGAATGGGATACACCTAAGCAATTGAGTACACACACATTTGCATTGTCAGAGCAACTCAGTCCCAGTGGTAGCAAGGTGTAAAGGTGGAGTGTGTAAAGATGCTTGGTTGGAGTCTTAGATTATTAAGACTGCATGGGACCAGAGGACTTTGGACCTGACTGTTCTATTTTGCAAAGAAGCACGAGTCCCAGATAGGTTAAGTGAGTTGCTCAAGATTTTATGTCTAATTTAACAAATCGGATGTCCACTGTACCCTATGTACCTTTCCATATTTTTGAAGTCTTCATTTACATTATTAGACAAAAGAGGTTTTTCTCAATATAGAAAAATCCCTGAAGAAAAATATTACTCTTTTAAAAAAAACCCTCCAGTGGTTACTTCTCAACCTTAAGATATTAAGTAGAATTTTAAACATAAGGTCAAAGTAAGAAACGTTTCTGTTTCTTCGAGTTGTTACGGTTGACATGTCAGTCTCTTGTGTGATTCGCTGCCAGTGTGTCAGAACATCTAATGATATGAATCAGTTACTTAAATAACGTGGTGGTGATTTTTCAAGGCAAAGTGTGTACATGTGTGCTAAGTCAGTTTTGTCCAACTCTGCAACCACATGGGCTGTAGCCCACCAGGCTCCTCTGTCCATGGGATTCTCCAGGCAAGAATACTGGAGTGGGTTGCCATGCCCTCCTCCAGGGGATCTGCCCAACTCAGGGTTCAAACCTGCATCTCCTGCATTGCAGGCACATTCTTTACTGCTAAGCCACCCGGGAAGTCGTCACGGCAGACTGTATCCCTTCTAAAGCAGACTCATGGAGAGATGTCATTTCTTTCAGATTGGAGTAAGACAGCTACCAATATCATCAAGAAAAGTTCTGATAATCTAGGAAAATCTTTATCCTCCAGCTCCATTGGTTCTAACTCAACCTACCTTACATCCAAGTCTAAATCCAGCTCTACCACCTACTTCAAAAGGAACAGCCACACCGGTGAGTCATTCTGGCCAGAAAGGTGCTGGTAAAGATGCTCTCTGGGACACTTCCCATCATGTTTTCATGGTGAGAACTGGCATGTTATAAAGATTCATAGATCACAGTGCCCATTAGGGTGCTTATTTTAGACTTAGGAAAATCAAAATTTATTTGCACTTTCAGCACCTTTGTGAATATTTTGTCTTTTTTTTTAAATTTTATAACCAAAATTGAACCTACAGAGTATCATTAACTCAATATTTTTGTAACTTAATTTGCTTTAAAATTTAATTTTCCTAAAAAAGTATGGCATCTTGTTTTTAAAAGTTATATCTTTATTTAAAAAATACAGAAATTGAGTTGCAGATTATTTCAGCATAGTATGACAGTTACCTGGCAAGTTGGAATGAAAACAGGAAGAGACACCATCCATCTTGTATGTGAAAGACTTAAGTCCTTTGAAATATACACAAATATAAAATCATAATAGTGTACGCCTAAAACTAATACTGATGTATGTCAATTATACTCAATCAAAAAAGATACTTAAGTTCCTAACTATTGGAAGTGTTATTGGCAATTGCTGTCTACATTACTGACTAAATATGAAAGAGGGAACATTATGTTTGGAAAGTGATACAGATGATAAGAAACATTCTGTCTTTATTCATCTACCAAATCTTCATCATATTTACAATGATCACACTTTCTGACACTAAGCCTGTGTGTGAAAAATTCTGAAGACTGTGAAAACACAGGCTGACTTCAGATATACAGATAATTTGGCTTCCGACCACTATAATATACTGAATATTGCAATAAAGAGAGTCACACAAATTTTTTGGTTTCTCAGTGCTTATATGCACCATATATAAATATATGCTTATATGTTTACCCTGCACTGCAGTCTATTTTGTGTAATACAGTCATGTCAAAAAATGTACATATCTTAATTTAAAAAGATACTTTATTGCTAAAAACTGTGCTTGACTGTCATCAGACAATACAAATCTTCGATTTATAAAAACTATAATGTCTGTGAAGGGCTTCAAAGTGAAGTGAAGTAAAATGACATGTGCCTGCAAAGACCATTTTGCAGTCCTTGATAGCCAGTGAACAATGTGAAGAGGTATACTCCTTTAATAATTTCAGTTGAAAATAGCAGAAATGCTACTTTTAAATACTAATTAAACCTTGGTCAAAAAGCTCTCAACACTCAGTATCCAGCACTTTCTAAATGAAAGATGCTTATAAAAGGTAATGGAAATGACTTTTAAGGTTTGTATTTGTTTAGCTAGTAAATGTAGGCAGAAGCAAATGGCACCAAAAACATTCATATTTGGCAAGAGTGATTTGCGTGATGTGTGTATAAATGTTCACATTATAACACTTGCATTTCAAATGACCCTTATGTACATTTGAATCTTTCCACATGTCCCTGCTTGTACCACTCTGGTGTCCACTGCCTGGTATTCAAGATAGCACTGCGGGAAAAAGTTTGAATGTTTAGAGAGTTTTTTAATTCCAAAATTAGTCAAAGAAAGATCTGAAGGGCTTCCCTGGTGGCTCATCAGTAAAGAATCTGCCTGCCACCGCAGGAGACATGGGTTCGATCCCTGGTCTGGGAAGATCCCACATGCCCAGGAGCAACTAAATCTGTGTGCCACAACTATTGAGCCTATGCTGTAGAGCCCAGGAACCGCATCTGCTGAGCCCTTGTGCCTCGACTACTGAAGCCTGGGCGCCCTAGAGCGCTCAGCAGCAAGAAAAGCCCCTGCGATGGGAAGCCCGCGCACAGCTAGAGAGTGGCCCCTGTTCGCCACAACTGGAGAAAAGCCCACCCAACAATGAAGATGCAGTACAGCCAATAAATAAATAAAATGGTTTTTAAAGAATATCTGAAAACTTGGAGCAGCTTAGGACAGCAGTCCTTAAAGTTTCTTGGAGTTAGGGATACTTTGGGGAATTGAATAGAAGCTATGAACTCTTCCAGAATGGGGTGCAGTCTTTGAGTCCTGCACACAAGCTGCTGCTGCTGCTGCTGCTAAGTTGCTACAGTCGTGTCCAACTCTGTGTGACCCCCATGGACTGCAGCCTACCACGCTCCTCCGTCCATGGGATTTTCCAGGCAAGAATACTGGAGTCCTGCACACAAGCAGTTTTCCTTAAAATTAAGAGGTCTTTGTGTTCTTGCTTGAAACACCTGTGTAAGAAACACGATGACAGGTATATAATCTGAGATAGATTAGTCTACCTAATTGGTAGTTCCCTGGCACAAAATATTGTTTACAGTTAACCCTTGAACAAAACGGTTTGAACTGGGCAAGTCCACGTATATGTAGGATTTTTTTTTTTAGTACTAAATACAACAAACAGTATTACATGATCTGCAGTTGACTGAATACGTGGATACAGAACTGTGGACACCGAGGAAGCTCAGACACAGAGAGTCAACTGTAAATTGTACTCAGATTTTCAGTTGTTCAGAAAGTAGTGCCCCCTAATCCCAACTATTATGCAAGGCTCTATTGTACTTATAATGAGTGAATTTTATACTTTATTTAATCAGCCTTAAAATTAGATACTCATTTTGTCTCCCCTTTAAAATCCAAATGCTTAATGCATTATAAGTTAGTTGTGAATGCATAGGAATTAGCCCAATTGAATTATTTTCCTCTTAATATAACTGAGAATAGCTAGCCTGAAAAACCACTATTAAAATGGTAAAGAAGATAACAGGTAGATATTTTGGAACAGAGAGCATTTTGAAAGTATAAAATATTTGGAAATAGCATCATGGGGAAAACTGACTAGACGATAAAAGGGACTGTAGAAATGGGGATACCAAAGAAAAGCTTTACTGTTTCAAAAGCTTGGATATTTATTTTCGAAGACTTCACTAATGTTAATAATTTCTGTTCAAACATTTGGGGTTAAACAGGTTCTTGTTACTAGTATAAGGATATAGTCAACGGTATGACATGACTTTCATGGTATAATCATTCCAGTCAGTTGACATATGAAGGGTCTTCTGCAACCTAGCCAGTTCTCAGTGGGACTGCTGGTATACCTAGGTCACTTGGGGTATGTAGAAAGTCACTGCATATCATCATGGATATCTAGATGGTTTATTTCTTGGAATTGTAGATAATGTCTTCTAAGATCATTCCTTCAACAAAAGTGGATCATTCAGGTAAACTTTTATTACTTTTTTGAATGCATGAATTTTTTTGCAAGGTAATAGAATATTTGCATGGATTAAACTAAGACTCTTGCTGCACCAGCAAAATGGCTTCTTCTTTACAATACTTTTCAGCTAGCACAAGGACATTCCTGCATTGAGCTGGAATTTCTGAACTGTCAAATGGTCGTGTGCTGGGCTGGCTCTTCTCTGCATGGGGGTATCTGCAAGCTGCTCCTTCTAGGAAATGTACCATGCTCTGGAGTTAGTGGGTCATATAACAGAAAAAAAAAAAAAAAAAAAAGCAGTACTTGAGAGGTTCATTGTAGAATGGAGTACAATTCTATACCTTTTCAATGCTCTTATGAATTACTGGATATGTCATGGTACATTCACAGAAGTCATAAAAGAGAAATCGTCGATTCCAAGCCTGCTTTTGAGGACTTTTGTCTGCTTGAAATTTCAGCACCAGTCAAATAATAGTTCATTTCCCTAGCCCCTGGTTTTCAGACTTATAGCAATAATCAAAAATCTATATTATCCACAATATAATAACTATAACTGGGAATTGCAGAAACTGGGAATAGCATATATGTAGAAACACAGACCTAGCTCAGAATTTTACTTTATTAGACTGTGAAGATCCAGAAAATTGGGTCACATATTTGGAATGGAGCTGGTCAAAGTCTTTAAAAACTGTGCTCCCCTGGAAGTTGTCAATGAAATAGAATGAATGTATTTTTGAAGGTTTTTTTGAGGATGTGTAGTTTTCTAAAAACATCAAGTACAAATTGTTTATTATAGAGATTTAAACCAACAGAAAAATTCCCAACAGAAAACCAATGGCTAGTGAATGTGTGAATGGAAGGAAAGCATAGAATCAATCAGCTTGCTGAGAGCTGACTGGGAAGGCACCCTTAGATAATGACCCCTGAGCCTTTTTCTCACCGATCCTGGGTCATCCCACCATGCTCCAGTCTGCTCACTCTTCCCATAGACCATCTGTTCTCTCTTGCTTCCTCAGTGAGATGGACACACCATTTTTTATTTTAGCTTTCATTGTATTTAGTGTCTGCTCCAACACCAAGACCACAATTGAACAATTTGAGTCATTTCCAAAGACAACAGATACAATAGCAATGGCTTTTGCCAATTATGGATGGATTTTTAATGTTAAGTCACGTACTGGGTCCAGCATACTCAAAACACAAAACACGTGGAGTGAACATTCCATTTTGAGCCATGATTTCTAGACACAGTTTTTCATGATAGAATTTTTTCCTCTTCCACAGTGAAGAGATGATACAACTGCAGGAGACAGAGTATTTTATAGAAGGTCATATTTGCTCTTTCACTGATGTAAATGTGTTGGGAGAGGGAGGAAGACAGATACTTACAAGATACTCACAGGGTACATGAAGATAGTCATATGTATATAGATAATAGTGTTTAACAGAGTTTCCAATTTTCTTGCCTGGAGAATTCCACGGACAGAGGAGGGTGGCCGGCTACTGTCCTTGGGGTCTCAAAGAATCAGACACTACTCTTTGAGCAACTAACACATACATACACACAACAGAGTTTCAAGGCATTGGCTGAGCCAATTTTAGAAAGCTATGAGTCTAGGAAAATAATGTTTAATATGTGATACTGAGAAATTTAGGACGGAAATGTATTTATCAATCCTTTATTACTGTTAGTTGCTATGATTTTATTGCTGCCAGCAACAACATTATTCTGAGACTGTAGCATAGTTAATGAAAACATATACTTAAAGTATTTCTGATAAAGATAATTTTGGATTCTATAATTTAAAAATAATTTGTAAAAGATGCCCTTTTTTCTATATTGCAATCATTTCACAAGTTTTTTCCATGAGAAAATGTGTTCAAAATAGCTTTTATATTTTTTATTGGCTTTTCTTTTCCAAAATTCTTTAAATTATATTTCATTAAAATTTTTATTATGAAATGTCAAACACATATAAAAAGTAGAGAAGATAATATAATGAATCCCCTTGACTCTATCGACTCATAGCCACCTACACATTTTCCCCTTTCTGTATTACTGTGAAAACATATCATAGACATCATATTGTTTCTTCCACAGATATTTCAGCACTTTTTAATTCATTGTTATATAACTTGTCAGTACTTTGTACAAGCCATTTGCCTTATATATTTTTTCCTCAATTTTCTGATGACTCCATTCACTGGCTCTTTGAAAAATACCACTTAGAAGAACATTTCTTAAAACAAACCCCCACAAATTACTGGAAGGCACATTAACATTCATTCATATGCAGGAATGCACCTTGAAGATGAAAAGCATGAAATTTTAGTGCTGCCTGCTATCGAAACTAAGAAAGAATCAGAGCTTTATTTCCTTTGTGATCTTCTTTAATGTGCAAAATAGAGCGTCCAAAACGGTGGCCCTCAGGCATGTCACCAGCTCATCTTGCAGCCTAATTTCTTGTATCATTTCTTTCAGACAATGCTTCCATGGACAAGTCCTCATCAAAACTGACTCATGCTGATGGAGAACAAACATCGATCATTCCTGTCCATCAGGTCATTGATAAGGTCAAGGGTTATTGCAATGCTCATTCAGACAATTTCTATAAAAATATTATCATGTCAGACACTTTCAGCCACAGCACAAAGTTTTGATATCTTTAATATAAGAAAGAGGAATCCGTCTGCAGAAACACGAAGATGTGCAAGCATTCAAACTCTAGCTAGCAGATATAAACGTGGTCTTACCTAGGTAACTGCATATACATGAGCAATGTGTTTTGTGAAGAAGGCATTTGTGAAATTCACTCTGTCTTTTCAGTGTGTTTCTTCCATGGGGGAGTTTCCACCATCACTAAAACTTCACTACTGAGAACAGCATGATTCAGTACCCACAGGGGATAGGGTTTTTTAAATACATAATTGAATTGACCAATCAGAACTTGGGCTGGGAGGTGAAATATTAAGGTTAGAGGACAAGGGACAGGATAGGAAATGGCAACCCACTCCAGTGTTCTTGCCTGGAGAATCCCATGGACGGGGGAGCCTGGTGGGCTGCCGTCTCTAGGGTTGCACAGAGTCGGACACGACTGAAGTGACTTAGCAGCAGCAGGCTATGGAAAAGTTTAGTTTAGAGTTTATTCACACTCCACCTAATAATTAGGTTTGGATATGGCCATTTGCTCCATCATCTTTCTCAACAAGCAAAAGCATACTAATAGGGACTTCCCCGGTGATCCACTGGTGAGGACTTTGCCTTCTAACATGGGGGGTGAGGGTGGGGTGTGGATTCCATCCCTAGTCAGGGAGCTAAGATTCCACATGCCTCCCAGTCAAAACACCAAAACAGAAACAATATTGAAACAAATTCAATAAAGACTTTTAAAAGAGTCCACATCCAAAAAAATCTTTAAAAAAGCATACTAATATTTAAAACTATTTTGGATGCCTACAAGTCCCATCTCTGCTAGTTTCCATGAATGCAGTAGCATTTCCTCTTTTAACTACAGAGACAAAAGAATGAGGTCTGGCAAAGTTTAGAAAGGTGTATCTTCCATTATCTCAAATGTTTAACCATGAAGAGCACAATGTGCCCAAGAAAGAATTTCCCAAATTTTGACCTAGTTAATATGAAGTCATGCTGTTCCATTATCCTATTCAAGACACGAGTTAAACATCATTATTAATTATAATTTAATCCTATACTTTTGAATCAAAGTGTTGGGGTTTCATTACAGTGGACCTCACAGCAGTTGAAGAATGAACCTCTTACACCTCTATTTTTGATCTTCTACTGTATATTGAGCCATGGGTTCATGGGAGGAATGGAATTTCCATTAGGCATGCTGTGTACAACAGTCTTGCCCTTTTGGGAAAAACAACTATTGAGACTCTATGGTCTTGTCATAGCTCCAGAGACTTTTAAGATATTTCCATTTGCACAAATGAAAAGCCTCTTACTTCCTCTTTCAAGAGTTTTGTTCCAAAGAATATAAACTGAGACTTAGGTGGGTGACTTATATCATAATCAAAATAATATATAAACATGTGGGTCTACACTTACCAGTCTGAAAACTATTTGTATATAGGTCCTCTGATTTTAAGAGCCAGAGGAGATCTGGCAAGATAGATGGGGTGTTATTTATGAATTAGATTTCTGCATATAAGCCATGCATAATATCAAGCAGCTTTTAGCCTAACTTTCAGACTATCCTGAGTAATGTGCTTGCTAGTGAATGTGTAGGAGACCACATTTTAATTGTTCTTAAATGATGAATGAGTGTCCAGTTTCTTAGAAATTGGTCTCAATATGTGCTGTACCTTTACCTTTGCTCTGGGTTATCTGAGACATTTCAGGTTCTGGAAGCAGCCTAAGTGATGAGAAGATGAGATATTCTAGCAGAACGAAACTGCTTAAAGGCAGAAGCCAGACTGAGCACCTGGGGACCTTTCCCTCTGTGCGGGAAGCAGGTAGCCCTTAGTTTGAGACATAGGAAAGCTCTCAGACGGTGCAACAACCAAGGGACGTCTCACCTTCCGCTCATCCTCAGTCATGAAGGTTTTTGGCAGACCCAAACAGGTGATGATGTGGCAATGAATTTTCATACCATCCTGGAACCCTCTTCTGGGAGATAAAAGCATGGCTCAGCCTGGCCTTCCCAGGAGAGGGGTATAGACAAAAGGAAAAGATAGTAAGTCTGAGGTTACTAAGATTCCCTACAGCAAAGTCACATTGTTTTCCGTAGGCATGTATGTTAACAGGCTGCTTATTTCAGCAGAGGTTGCATCTAGATGAAAGTTAACCTTAACTAGTTGCTGAATCGTCATATACTCTCCTCCAAGCCTTAAAGATGATAGAATTTAATTAGCTTTCAACTGTGAGATTTCTACCCGAAGTGCTTGTGTAGTTATAGGTAATTAAAGTGAGAACTTTAAAAATATCTTTGATTTCTACTCATATTCATGCAGATCTTGGAAAGATATTTTTTTCATATTTGACAACAGTATCAGCTCCACTTTAGAAATTTCCAGTAATCGGGTAAGGATAAAAAAAAAAAAATGGAGAAACCGCTGAATAGAAACATTTGCAAGTGGACTTGAGTTCTACACATGTAGTTCTCACCTTCATTTAGCCCCCGCAGAACAGAACTTCAGGAATTTAGCTCTGGAGTCAAAATTTAGTTTAACCTTACTTTGAAAATAATATCAACTTAGACTCTCTGGGGGTGGAAGAGAGTTGGAAAAGAGTTTCGGTTTTTGTTGTTTTTTAATTTTCTTCATTTTCGTTTTTTTAAACTCCATTATGTTAGAGTCAGTCTAGGATCCCGATATGTTTTCCATTGTTGTCTCCATGACTTGCATTGTAAAGCTTTGTTTGTTTAATGTTGGCATAGACTCTTTTGTACATATTTATTTATTTGTGTTTATAAATGTGAGCTTGTTTTATATCTTACCTTTATATTGCCGGGCTTTGTTATTTTAATTAACTTTCTATCAGAGAGACTGTATATATTTTTTTCTAAATACTTTGTGAAAGAGTTTTCTGTAGCAGTATTTCTGAATTTGATGAATAAAAAATGACTGTGAGTGCAGATTAGAATAAGCAGTAAAGAAGCTACTATAGCTGATTTGCCATTTTACTTAAATGGAAAATGTTTTTCAAATAAATGCCTATGTTGTTTGTGATCCAAATTATTCAATTCCTTTATGAGTGACTGTTTTTATTTCTGCCTCTAAAATAGGAAAAGATTATTTGACAACTGGAAAATAACCTGCCACCAATTAAGCTAGTGACATGGGGTAACTATGCCAAAACACTGAGAATGAATATTTTAGAAAGATCCAGTTCACTGGGGATTAATGCATTTTGAAGTTCTTAGATTTTCTTGAGATGACTGATGCAAAGCCAAGCTCTGTGGCAAATTAAAAGTAATGTAGGTTTCCTTTTTGGGAAGTCTTCAGCCTTCTGAAAAGGGAACCAAATCAATAATATGACATAGAAGTTAGGTCTTAGGATTTTTTTTTTTTTTTTTCACATTTATAGTCACTGTTTTCTTTGTGGGAGGTGTAGAAAATGATAGAATTTAGCCAACTTGACTTGAATGATGAGAGCAGGACCTCCTCACTTCCTTTTGCTGTGATTACTTAGGATAACTCTCTTCTGCAGAGAGCCAAGGCCCAATTTGGCTCGCGGCCCTACTTAGTGCTAAGTTGTGAGGCGTGTTGGCTGGTCACTGCTAACTCAGGTCTTCTGAGCCAACTTCATAACTCCTGGCCAAGCCATGTTAAGAAAACAGGCAGGCAGTTGGTGAAGCTTCATCTCCAGTCACATATAGCAGGTTGAAGCTAGGGGAGCAACAGTGGAAAGTAGGTGGGAAACACTTATTGATTTTCAGACCAATCTGTGTTTGTAGTGTTTTGAAATCTGAACGAACTGGGCTTTGCAAACACAGTGTTTTGGAAGAATGCCTGTGTTTCTAGTTGAGTAACATTCTATTTTTCTCATATAAAAGTACGATCTCTCTCTCCCTCTTTCTGTCCCCCTCCCTCCCTTTTCTGCTTCCCCCAATTTTCCTGCTTTTCTCACTTTTCCCCCTCTTTCTCTCTTCCTTCCCTCCCTCTTCATATCAAGGAATAATACTTAACTGTTCTCTTTTTCTGCTTCCCTAGTGAAAAATAAGACTAAACATGAAGATGCAAGGGTGGGATGAGAATTACAGGGAGGTTAGCCTGGGCAAAGCGAAGAGGCATATGGGCACTTAAGACTCTGTGCTTCCAACACAGCGGGTGCAGGTTCAGTCCCTGATCGGGGAACTGAGATTGCGTATGCTGTGCTAAGACCCCACATGCCTGTGTGGCCCAAAAAAGAAAGGAAGGAAGAAGAAGAAGCGTAGCTTTCTTCTGAGGTTGAGCTACGGGTTATTAGATGAGACGAGGAAGTGTAAAGGGACCCGTAGTGAGTCAGTGTTGGATTTCCTGATTTTTATTAATTAAAATAATTAGAAGCTCTTTCATCTACTGGGTGTTCTAAGGACAATAATTTTAGGATGGGGATCTGAGTAAAATTAAAATGTGAAACAACCTTACAGGAATGCAAGTCCCTGGCTAAATTAAATTAAATAAACTAGTACATGGTGGTGTTTGCCCTCAGAGTAGCTTTCACAAGTACATTCCCTAAATCATTGTATCAAAATATGTTTATTTGGTGTGTTTTGAAAAACTAGTTTATTTCAAGCTCGCAACCAAGTATTTAATATTCTAAAGTCTCAAATCTTTATTGATTTATCTCAAATATTTTTGAATAATTGGATGACATATAATTGGAGACATACCCCAAAATCTTTTTTCATCTTTTAAGTTATATCTTCTGTTGGCTTATTTTCATCATGAATTGCTTTAAAAGATGTTTATAAATTCAGGTTGTCAATGAGAGTAAGATACTTGATATTCACATTAAATATAATTTAGTAGTGATACATAGATCAAACAGTGTGAGAAAATAACAAAGTAATAGCAAAATAAAGATTTTTAAATACCCTAGGGGCAAAAGAAAGTTCTCTAGAGCACTACCGTATTTTCCTGCTTCATCACCCTACAGTTCAGCCAGTCAGTGGAGGATTTTAAGTGACTGGTACGTCCTGCTCGGTCGTTTTAGTCATGTTTGACTCTGCAACCCTATTCACTGGCCTGAGCTGACAGACCTGACACATTTGAAACTATTGTAACTTAAAAAGAATCAGTTTATCCGTGAAGATCTGCTGTGTAATCATTACTGGCAAATTAGAGTGAATACATTGTCTCCCGTAACACTGTTAACAGCAGAAGTAAGTGCCTACAATGTCTAGAGCACTTAAACGTGACACAGTGTACTGTATTTTTGGTTTAAAATTTTTTCTAGGTGTATAGCTCTTCTACTGAATGGCGTTAATATTAAGGTCTGACGCACTGGGTTATGTTTATTCTCATCATTTTCGATAGCATTGACAGTAGCATACTGCTGGCTATGTAACAAGTGCTTGGTTCATGTTTATTGAATTTATATGGAGTTTACGTGGTCCATTTCATGTTTTGGAAAAGTAGATCTCAGAGTACCTTGAATTTGGGTGAGTTTATAAGAATATGGACTAAGGGAAAATATAGTAGTATCACACTATTCAAGACACTGTACCCACATTGCTTAATGTCACCTTATATGCTACAGTCAAGTAGGATAAGAACAAGAAGATTTCAGTTTAAGGTTAACTCTACATACTTTTTAATGGTTTTGGAAAGGGAATTAGGTTCAACTGAAGTCTGAGGCGACTAAGCACACTAACCTGCTTTTGAGCAACTGTGTTAGAAACTGCTTTCTGGCTCAACTTGGCTTCAAAATTCAGGAATTTAATGTTTACACATAAGGGGTCTTCATGGAACCCTGTGGCCAGACTTTGAGGAATCTGGGATCAAGGGATATTTTCCTCTGCTTTCACTGATATTCACAAATATTTGTTAGACTCGCTTTGTATGAAATTTGTGTAAGTATGTTTTTGCTCTGGCTAATTCCTTGCATGTAAAGAAAAGTCTGAGATCCCAACCAGCTTATTAGCCTGATTCTATTACTGTCTGTCTAAGAGTCTCTATCAGTGAGAAAGCCATGGTACAACCTGCAGGAAGAATGGTGAGCGTGATTCTGTTAACTAGTAAGGATGAGAAGAACTGGAGAAAGCAACCACATAGAATCCATATTGTTTAAGGTTTACGAAGGTGGAGTGATCCCATTCTGCTAAAGCCAACAGTTCCTTCTCTGAAGGAACCATAGAGTGTAGAAGAAAGGTCACAAGTAATGGTCTATCCCATGTGACTTTAGCATGTCACCCATCTGCTATGGGCTCAGGTTATCTATCTGGTAGATAAAAGAGGCCACTAAAGAGCTAAAATGTTTTCAACACTGGAATTTTATAGTTCTCTTTAATATCTTTAAATAGAAAAATGTCAATCACTTTTATTTAAACACAGAATCCAAAGACCCCAAAACTAAATGTCAAGCAAGATGTTTGATCTTGTTCAGTCTCAATTTTTCAAGGGCATACATGCATTCTGTGTCTTTTTTATTTCCAAAATAAATGTCTTTTCTATGCAAACACTTAAGTATTTTCAGAGCACTAATTAAATCTTTTGCAGATAAAAGTAGTAGGAAAATTCACTCAAGTACCAAAGAGAAGATGCCCCAGCAGTAAGGCAGTGCCTACTCATCGTGAAAATCAGAATTAAAATTCCAGTTTTCTTTTAGCAAATCTGTGGAATTAATGACTCTTATAACATGGGTACAAGAAATCCATTTCTCCTCCCCAGCTGTGTTGCAATACTGTGCACAGTCCACAGTGGGGAAAGAACAAAACAGATCAGCAGGAAATACAAAGACAGCAAGCAAAACAGTTTCGACAGTTGACAAGAATGTGCCTCAGATGGCCAATTCAGGGTCTCTTGCTGGGTGAGTGAGAAAGACAAAACCAATAGGTGCCATGTAATAAACGCATGGGATGTGCCCCCACAGCTCAGAGGAGCTTATTTACTGTCGTCCTGGATGTCTCAGCTTGGTTTGCATTCAAATTAGAGAAAGTTGTGTGCACGTCAGTTATGGAGGGCAGTACTAGCACAGAACTCACTGCCAAAGACCTGAGAAGCATTTTAAAGATGTATTATTTCTTGTGATTCCTCTTCAATGGCCCTGAGAGTCTAAGTTGTGCTAAACACCAGTTTACAGAGGCATGATGCTGGGAAATCATCTCTGGCAATGCAGAGATGTGAAGTGGAGTAAGGTGAATGCTTGGATAGCTTGGAGGTCAATACAGCTACCAGAATAGTAATATCTTACTATATATTTTTTTACAGTAATCCATCTATTTCTGCAAGTAGAAGTTATCACTGTTTGATTAGCCCACTTCCAGTTAGCATTTTCCTTTGAATTTCGCAGAAACTTGCTTCTTCAAAAACTTTGGTAGATAACTCTATGCACAGACTGTCTTCTAAATACTCAGAATTGTCAAAAGGACATTTTTCTCCTCAGGAACAGTTCCAAGCAAGGATTCCAAACAAGAGTTAGAAAATGTTTTACTAGGTCTTTGCCATAGTTAGAGAAAAATCAGTCTGTAGTTACAAAGTGTTGGTTGGATTTTTTTTTCTTTATCCACAAAAGCTATAAAGGATTGCTAACATAGTTGTGGCTTTCATTCTTCCAAATAATTCCCAGTTCACTTGGAAATTTTTTTGCCTTCAAAGGATCTTTTTCCTAACTTTGGTTCTGCTATTTTGGATGATCCTTGTTTACTCAAGAGGAGCACTTGAAGTTTAGCCATTCTCTCCATGATCCTCCAGTTGATTTTCACACTTCGCTTGTAGGCAGGATAAAGAAGGCTGTGAGGAGCCCAGAGTCGAGGGGAGGAAGCCATACTTCACAGTCTCTGTTTTTCATCCGTTATTCTCACTGGTGTGAGAGGCTTTCAAAATTATAACGTGCAAAGTCTTGCTTTCTTCAGTCAGTCACAGCTAAACAATGGGGCAAATCCACTGGACTCTAATCCCTTCTTATTTCTAAATTCTTTTTAGCACAAACATCTATAAAGTTCACAGATGAAATGTGCCCAGGTTTCCTGGTCTTACTCCCATAATTCTTTGTTGGGCAAAAACTCTCATCCAGGCATTTGTCTAGTCCTTAAACAGAGGAACACATTTTTCTAGATAGACTAGGGATCTGCACAGTAAGCCAGCAGAGTCCCTCAACATCATCATCAACAACAAAGAAACTTTAAGTAGAAGAACTTGTAATTTGTTTTTCATGCATCATTAGGGCAAGAAAGTAACAGAAAAGATATCTACTGACCACTGGCCAGTCTTACACAGGAAATGGTCATAAAAGTTACCAATATTCTTTTTTTCCCTATAAGAAAGGATAAATGAAAATATAAAACTAGGCAATATGAAGATTAAGCCTCCAGAAGAAATATTCCAAGTGCAAGCTCTCTACAATAACAATGGTAAAACATTTTTGACAAAAATTGAAAAGGACCTGAATCAAATTGTCTATTATATACCATGTTCATAGATGTAAAAAGTCAATAATACAAAAATACCACTTTTCAAAATGATTTATACAATCAATTTGATCCTGTTTAAAATCCAAGTGTCCTTTCTTTTTCTGTGTAGAGATTGACAAGCTAAAACTAAATTTTTATAGAAAAATGAAGAATCATTAATAAATAATAAGGCAGTCTTAAAGATTCATATTGGAAAATTGCATTGCCATGTATCAAGACTTATTATAAAGCTACAGTGATTAAGACAGTGTGATACTGTCATGGAGATTTGACAAATATACAAATAGAATAGAAAGTCCACAAATAAACCCACACATTCATTATGGTGTCTTGACTTATGACAAAATCAATGGCTTATGGAATATAGAAAGTTTTTTCAAAAAGTATTGTGGAGTCAATTGAATACCCATATGGGAAAAATAGGATTTGACTGCTACTGCACTCACAGGTGATTGGTAAATCTGAATGTGAGAAGTAAAATAATACAGTTTCTGTACATAAGAGTAGCATTGGAGACAATCTTTGTGACCTTGGAGTAGGTACATATTTCTTAAAGAGACAATGCAAAAATATTGTTAAATTTCTGTCCTTCAACTTTAAACTAAGAACTTCTCACTATTTAAGAGACTGACAATGCACATTATTAAATATTGAAATACATAGATCCTACAAAAGATTCATATCCAAAATATTTTTTTTAAATCCTACATTTGAAAAAAAGATAACCTAATAGAGAAGTGGCTAAAAGAGTTGAATTTCAAAATAACTAACATTACACAAAGGTATTATATACACCTCATAATGACTAACATTTACAAACAACATCAAAAGAACCTAGAAGTGATGCATTCTTGTTGGGAATATAAATTGATAAAACAATTTGGAAACCTATTTGGAGTAACTCCTAAGGTTGAGCAGTCACATACCTATGGTCCCATTAGTTCACTTTCTATCAATGTGACTAATAGACAGTTGTGTGTATTGAAAAATACGCACAATGATATCCATAATGGTACTGTATGTAATAGCCCCAGTGTTACTGTCCATAAACAGTGCCATAGACAGGCCACTTTATAATCACATTACAAAAGATTACCCAGTCTAGAAAATGAAGACACTCTAGCTACAAAACACAGCAACACAATGTTGAGAGAAAGAAGCCTGATAAAGATTACATGCTGTTGATTTCATTTGTATAAGGTTCAAAACAGGAAAAAGATAGGAGTAAGGTTTGGAGGAAAACTCATGGTGATATGAAGCAACTATGAAGAGGAAAAGGGAACGACAGAGGATGAGATGGCTGGATGGCATCACCGACTCGATGGACGTGAGTTTGAGTGAACTTTGGGAGTTGGTGATGGACAGGGAGGCCTGGCGTGCTGTGATTCATGGGGTCACAAAGAGTCGGACACGACTGAGCTACTGAACTGAACTGAACTGATGAAGAGGAACCATGGGAATTCCTGTAGAGCTGGAAATGTTCTGTTTTATGATGGATGGTGATAACATGAAAACCTTCACTTTTTCAAAATTCACCAATTTGCACTTATGACTTGTGAGCTTCTCTTTATGTACATATTTTTAAAAATGAAACAAACTGATAGTTGTTAGAGAAACAACTATGACAACTGTCTTTGGGGTTCTATAAAATAATGCCTGCAATTTCCTAATGAAAAGTAGTGAAAAAACTGATTTGAGACACCTATATACTTTGTTGTTTTTTTGTTTAAACTTTTTATTTTATATTGGAACATAGCTGATTTAACATTGTTGTGACAGCTTTTTCAGGTGGACAGTGAAGGGTCTTGGCCATACATATACATGTATCCATTCTCCCCTAAACTCTAAACTTCCCTCCCATTCAGATTGACACCTAACATTAAGCAGAGTTCCCTGTGCTATACAGTAGGTCCTTGTTGGTTATCCATTTTAAATATAGCAGTGTGTACATGTCCATCCCAAACTCCCTAACTATACCTTCTCCCCATATATACTTTTTAGCAGTCAATGCATGCCTATTCCATAAACTAAATCATAGTTGAACTTAGCAGTAATCTCT
Organism: Tragelaphus eurycerus; assembly: GCA_935064755.1. Lineage (NCBI taxonomy): Eukaryota > Metazoa > Chordata > Mammalia > Artiodactyla > Bovidae > Tragelaphus > Tragelaphus eurycerus. The sequence continues at coordinate 1,353,369 of CAKXYN010000039.1, forward strand.
TTATGTGAGTGTATAAGTTTCCTATGGCTGCTGGAACAAATTACCACAGTCTCAGTTGCTTACAACAATACCAGTTTGTTCTCTTATGATTCTGGAAGCCAGAAGTCCCAAGTCAGTTACACTGGGCTAACACTTGCTCCTTGGAAGAAAAGCTATGACAAACCTAGACAGCATGTTAAAAAGCAAAGACATTACTTTGCCAACAAAGATCTGTATAGTCAAAGCTATGGCTTTTCCAGTAATCATGTATGAATATGAGAGTAGGACCATAAAGAAGGCTGAATGCCAAAGAACTGATGCTTTTGAACTGTGGTGTTGGAGAAGAGTCTTGAGAGTCCCTTGGACAGCAAGGAGATCAAACCTAAAGGAAATCAGTCCTGAATATTCATTAATAGGACTGATGCTGAAGCTGAAGCTCCAATACCTTGGCCCCCTGATGTGAAGAGCCGACTCATTAGAAAAGATCCTGATGCTGAAAAGGATTTAAAGCAGTAGGAGAAGGGGACAATAGAGGACAAGATGGTATCACTGACTCAATGGACATGAGTTTGAACAAGCTCTGGTAGATGGTGAAGGACAGGGAAGCCTGACGTGCTGCAGTCCATGAGGTCGCAAAGAGTCAGACAGGATTGAGTGACTGAACAACAGCAATGTCAAAGTGTCAACGAGGTAATTCTCTTCCTTTATCACTAAAGTTATATCTCTTTTCTTTGGTCCCATCACCTTCTTTTCTCTCTGTGTAATTCCCTATGCTTCCCTCTGTTAAGAACATGTGTGATTCCATTTAAGGCCTATGAATTCCATGAATAAGCTTCCCATCTCAAGAGCCTTCACTGAATCATACCTGTGAAATTCTTATGGCCAAACAAGGTAAAGGTCACAGGTTCCAGGGATGTGGACCTAAGCACCTCTATGAGGCGGAATTTGGCCTCCACACTGAGCAAGTTGGGGAGAGAAAAATCCAGTCAATATTCAGGAAACATATCACACCAGAGTATTTGAATCACTAAGATAACAGATCTTCTAGACTTTTAGCAGTATCAGATCAGATCAGGTCAGATCAGTCGCTCAGTAGTGTCCGACTCTTTGCCACCCCATGAATCGCAGCACATCAGGCTTCCCTGTCCATCACAAACTCCCGGAGTTCACTCAGACTCACGTCCATCGAGTCAGTGATGCCATCCAGCCATCTCATCCTCTGTCATCCCCTTTTCCTCCTGCCCCCAATCCCTCCCAGCACCAGAGTCTTTGCCAATGAGTCAGATCTTCACATGAGGTGGCCAAGGTACTGGAGTTTCAGCTTTAACATCATTTCTTCCAAAGAAATCCCAGGGCTGATCTCCTTCAGAAAGGACTGGTTGGATCTCCTTGCAGTCCAAGGGACTCTCAAGAGTCTTCTCCAACACCACAATTCAAAAGCATCAATTCTTTGACACTCAGCCTTCTTCACAGTCCAGCTCTCACATCCATACATGACCGCAGGAAAAACCATAGCCTTGACTAGATGGACCTTTGTTGGCAAAGTAATGTCTCTGCTTTTGAATATGCTATCTAGGTTGGTCATAACTTTCCTTCCAAGGAGTAAGCGTCTTCTAATTTCATGGCTGTAGTCACCATCTGCAGTGATTTTGGAGCCCAGAAAAATAAAGTCTGACACTGTTTCCACTGTTTCCCCATCTATTTCCCATGAAGTGATGGGACCGGATGCCATGATCTTCATTTTCTGAGTGTTGAGCTTTAAGCCAACTTTTTCACTCTCCACTTTCACTTTCATCAAGAGGCTTTTTAGTTCCTCTTCACTTTCTGCCATAAGGGTGGTATCATCTGCATATCTGAGGTTATTGACATTTCTCTCGGCAATCTTGATTCCAACTTGTGCTTCTTCAAGCCCAGCATTTCTCATGATGTACTCTGCATAGAAGTTAAATAAACAGGGTGACAATATACAGCCTTGACGAACTCCTTTTCCTATTTGGAACCAGTCTGTTGTTCCATGACCAGTTCTAACTGTTGCTTCCTGACCTGCATACAGATTTCTCAAGAGGCAGGTCAGGTGGTCTGGTGTTCCCATCTCTTTCAGAATTTTCCACAGTTTATTGTGATCCACACAGTCAAAGGCTTTGGCATAGTCAATAAAGCAGAAGGAGATGTTTTTCTGGAACTCTTGCTTTTTCCATGATCCAGCGGATGTTGGCAATTTGATCTTTGGTTCCTCTGCCTTTTATAAAACCAGCTTGCACATCTGGAAGTTCACGGTTCACATATTGCTGAAGCCTGGCTTGGAGAATTTTGAGCATTACTTTACTAGCGTGTGAGATGAGTGCAATTGTGCAGTAGTTTGAGCATTCTTTGGCATTGCCTTTCTTTGGAATTGGAATGAAAACTGACCTTTTCCAGTCCTGTGGCCACTGCTGAGTTTTCCAAATTTGCTGGCATATTGAGTGCAGCACTTTCACAGCATCATCTTTCAGGATTTGGAATAGCTCCACTGGAATTCCATCACCTCCACTAGCTTTGTTCATAGTGATGCTTTCTAAGACCCACTTGACTTCACATTCCAGGATGTCTGGCTCTAGGTCAGTGATCACACCATCATGATTGTCTGGGTCATGAAGCTCTTTTTTGTACAGTTCTTCTGTGTATTCTTGCCACCTCTTTTTAATATCTTCTGCTTCTGTTAGGTCCATACCATTTCTGTCCTTTATCGAGCCCATCTTTGCATGAAATGTTCCTTTGGTATCTCTGATTTTCTTGAAGAGATCTCTAGTCTTTCCCATTCTGTTGTTTTCCTCTATTTCTTTGCATTGATCGCTGAAGAAGGCTTTCTTATCTCTTCTTGCTATTCTTTTATACTAAATGCTAAAATACATGAAATTATATCAAAATTTTGAGTGAATATAAATTAGAAATCCAGCATTCTATTCATACTAAGTTAAATAAGTGGAATCAAAATGTAATAAATTTTTTTACCTAAGCAACAATTTATAAATTTTCTAAAATGTATGTTATACATACTATACAAAAAATTTTCTACTGCACTTGATAAAGTCTTGAGAAAGAACAACAAAAAAAGAGATAGATTTCTCTGATAATGAGTGATGTTGAGCATCTTTTCATGTGTTTGTTAGCTACCAGAAAAATGCAAATCAAAAGCACTGTGAGGTACCATTTCATGCCAGTCAGAATGGCTGTGATCCAAAAGTCTACAAGCAATAAATGCTGGAGAGGGTGTGAAGAAAAGGGAACCCTCTTACACTGTTGGTGGGAATGCAAACTAGTACAGCCGCTATGGAGAACAGTGTGGAGATGTCTTAAAAAACTGGAAATAGACCTGCCTTATGATCCAGCAATCCCACTGCTGGGCATACACACTGAGGAAACCAGAATTGAAAGAGACACGTGTACCCCAATGTTCATCACAGCTATTGTACTGTTTACAATAGCCAGGACATGGAAACAACCTCGATGTCCATCAGCTGATGAATGGATAAGAAAGCTGTGGTACATACACACAATGGAGTATTACTCAGCCATTAAAAAGAATACATTTGAATCAGTTCTAATGAGGTGGATGAAACTGGAGCCTATTATACAGAGTGAAGTAAGCCAGAAAGAAAGACACAAATACAGTATACTAACGCATATATATGGAATTTAGAAAGATGGTAACAATAACCCTGTATATGAGACAGCAAAAGAGAGACTGATGGACAGAGACTTTTGGACTCTGTGCGAGAGGGAGAGGGTGGGATGATTTGGGAGAATGGCACTGAAATATGTACTATCATATATGAAACTAGTCGCCAGTCCAGGTTCGATACATGATACTGGATGCTTGGGGCTGGTGCACTGGGACAACCCAGAGGGATGGTATGGGGAGGGAGGAGGGTTCAGGATGGGGAACACGTGTATACCTATGGCAGATTCATTTTGATATATGGCAAAACCAATACAATATTGTAAAGTTAAATAAAATAAAATTTAAAAAAAAAAAAAAAAAAGAGAGATGGAGAAATTGGAAAACATATACTAAATGACGGAGAAGGCAATGGCACCCCACTCCAGTACTCTTGCCTGGAAAATCCCATGGATGGAGGAGCCTGGTAGGCTGTAGTCCATGGGGTCGCTAAGAGTCAGACACGACTGAGCGACTTCACTTTCACTTTTTCACTTTCATGCACTGAAGAAGGAAATGGCAACCCACTCCAGTGTTCTTGCCTGGAGAATCCCAGGGACGGGGAATCCTGATGGGCTTCCGTCTATGGGGTCGCACAGAGTCGGACATGACTGAAGCGACTTAGCAGCAGTAGCAGCAGCAGCATACTAAATGAAATGGGAACACTGAATATGAAACAGAAAAAGTGGAACAAACTAGAGAAAAGTAAAAGATCATCATATAATCCAGTTGTTTTTAAACGTGGCTGCTCATTAGAATACACCTGAAGCCTTGGAGAAGAATAGCAGTACCTGGGCATTTGTATTTTTCAAAAGCTTAACAAAGATAATTTGTAATGCATCTGACTATCGCCTAAAGGTTTTAGTTTGCTTTTACTGCAGCTGATATTTGTGTGTCTGATGTGTTTGTGTGTGTGCTGGAGGGGAGATGACATTCAGTTCAATTCAGTCACTCAGTCGAGTCCAACCCTTACTGAACCCATGGACTACAGCATGCCAGGCTTCCTTGTCCATCACCAACTCCTGGAGCTTACTCAAACTCATGTTCATTGAGTCGGTGATGCCATCCAACCATCTTGTCCTCTATCATCCCCTTCTCCTCCTGCCTTCAAATTTCCCAGCATCAAGATCTTTTCCAATGAGTCAGCTCTTCACATCAGGTGGCCAAAGGATTGGAGTTTCAGCTTCAGCATCAGTCCTTCCAATGACTATTCAGGACTGATTTCCTTTAGGATTGATTGGTCTGAACTCCTTGCAGTCCAAGGGACTCTCAAGAGTCTTCTCCAACACCACAGTTCAAAAGCATCAGTTCTTCAGCGCTCAGCTTTCTTTAAGGTTCAACTCTCACTTCCATACATGACTGTGGGAAAAACCGTACCTTTGACTAGACCCACCTTTGTCAGCAAAGTAATGTCTTTGCTTTTCAATATTCTGTCTAGGTTTGTCTTAGCTTTTCTTCCAATGAGCAAGTGTCTTTTAATTTCATGGCTGCAGTCACCATGTGCAGTGATTTTGGAGCCCAAGAAAATAATGTCTGCCACTGTTTCCACTGTTTCTCCATCTATTTGCCATTAAGTGATGGGACTAGATGCCATGATCTTCGTTTTTTGAATGCTGTTTTAAGCCAGCTTTTTCACTCCTCTTTCACTTTCATCAAGAAACTTTTCAGTTCCTCTTCACTTTCTGCCATAAGGGTGGTGTCATTTGTGTATCTGAGGTTATTGATCTTTCTCCCGGCAATCTTGATTCCAGCTTATCCTTCTTCCAGCCTGGCATTTCTCATGATGTACTCTGCATATAAGTTAAATAAGCAGGGTGACAATATACAGCCTTGACATACTCCTTTCCCAATTTGGAACCAGTCAGTTGTTCCATGTCCAGTTCTAATTGTTGTTTCCTGACCTGCATACAGATTTCTCAGGAGGTCGGTAAGGTGGTCTGGTATTCCCATCTCTTTCAGAATTTTCCACAGTTTATTGTGATCCACACAGTCAAAGGCTTTGGCATAGTCAATAAAGCAGAAGGAGATATTTTTCTGGAACTCTCTTGCTTTTTCCATGATCCAACGGTTGTTGCCAATTTAATCTCTGGTTCCTCTGCCTTTTCTAAAACCAGCTTGAACATCTGGAAGTTCACGGTTTATATGCTGTTGAAGCCTGGCTTGGAGAATTTTGAGCATTACTTTACTAGCGCGTGAGATGAGTGCAATTGTGCAGTAGTTTGAGCATTCTTTGGCATTGCCTTTCTTTGGGATTGGAATGAAAACTGACCTTTTCCAGTCCCGTGGCCATTGCTGAGTTTTCCAAGTTTGCTGGCATATTGAGTGCAACACTTTCAAAGCATCATTTTTTAGGATAGCTCAACTGGAATTTCATCACCTCCACTAGCTTTGTTTATAGTGATTCTTCCTAAAGCCCACTTGACTTCCCATTCCAAGATGTCTGGCTCTAGGTGACTGATCAGACCATCATAATTATCTGGGTGATGAAGATCTCTTTTATATGGTTCTTCTGTGTATTGTTGCCACCTCTTCTTAATATATTCAGCTTCTGTTAGGTCTATTTCATTTCTGTCCCTTATTGTGCCCATCTTAGCGTGAAATGTTCCCTTGGAATCTCTAATTTTCTTGAAGGGATCTTTAGTCTTTCCCATTCTATTGTTTTCTTCTATTTATTTGCATTGTTCACTGAGGAAGGCTTTCTTACTTCTCCTTGTTATTCTTGGAACTCTGCAGTCAAATGGGTTATCTTTCCTTTTCTCCTTTGCCTTTCGCTTCTTTTCTTTACTCAGATATTTTTAAGTTGTCCTCAGACAACCATTTTGCCTTTTTGCATTTCTTTTTCTTGGGGATGGTCTTGATCACTGCCTCCTGTACAGTGTCAGGAACCTCTGTCCATAGTTCATCAGGCACTCTGTCTATCAGATCTAATCCCTTGAATCTATTTGTCACTTCCACTGTAAAAGCATAAGAGATTTGATTTAGGTCATCCCTGAATGGTCTAGTGGTTTTCCCTACTTTCTTCAATTTAAGTCTGAATTTTGAGATAAGGAGTTCATGATCTGAGCCACAGTCAGCTCCCGGTCTTGTTTTTGCTGACTGTATAGAGCTTCTCCATCTTTGGCTGCAAAGAATATAATCAGTCTGATTTCAGTGTTGACCATCTGGTGATGTCCATGTGTAGTTTTCTCTTGTGTTGTTGGGAGAGGGTGTTTGCTATGACCAATGTGTTGTCTTGGCAAAACTCTGTTAGCCTTTGTCCTGCTTCATTTTGTACTTCAGGGCCAAATGTGCCTGTTACTCCAGGTATCTCTTGACTTCCTTCTTTTGTTTTCCAGGCCCCTATAAAGAAGAGGACATCTTTTTTGGGTGTTAGTTCTAGAAGGTCTTGTAGGTCTTCATAGAACCGTTCAACTTCAGCTTCTTCAGTGTTACTGGGTTGATGACGTTCATTCTTAATCTCAAGTCAGGAACTAAATGACATTTAACATTAAATATTCATCATCACATTTCAGTTTGCCTGGTTTCAGATCCTCTCTCTGCCAGTCTGTTACTCTCCCATCTACAGTCCTACCACTGGGACTAGAGCAAGTGTTGCTCTTGCCTAAGCACTCTTGCTTTGCCCCCTGCCCCATCCTACTTTTGGTGGACACTTCAACTCTCTAAGCAGCAGCTATTCATGAAGAATGTAAAGTGGTTCCAATATCAGATGTTTTCAAGATTTGAACTGTGTCTCTACTAATTGCCTGTTAAATAGTATTTATCATGTTACTGATCTTTAAATTTCAGTGTGACTAACTATGTGATAAGATAATACTGTCTATTTCTCAGAGCTGTTATAGCAATTAAATTAAAAACTATATGTAAAATGAGCTGTCACAGAGTGGTCAATCAATAAATGGTGACTTTGTCATTATAGTGTAATAGCTCTCTGACTTGGGGTATATACTTATAACAGTGAAGTTCCATTTTCAGCAACTTCACATCAAAGTTGTTATTGATGTGATTTATTTCAACTCAGCCTGCTGTTATTCATCATCTATGATATGCAAGGACCTGTGCCTTGTAGGAGATAACATTACCAAATGGAATCAGCCCATCTTCATAAGCTCATGATCTGGTGGGGGAAGCAGATATGTCAAACACGTGATGATAATATGTGGTGATTAGAGCTACAAAATCAAGGTAATTTGAGTATGGTATTTGATATAAAGGAAGGATTAATTTTGTGAAATGTACCAGCATGATGATTAGATTAAAGCTTCTTATTTATTAAAGATAAGTACACCATAAGTTCCCTATTGCTGCAGTAACAAATTACCACTAATTTGGTGGCTTGAAACAACATATTTGTTCTCTTAAAAAAATTTGTTGGGACTTCCTTGGTGGTCCAGTGGTTAAGACTCTGAGCCTCCACTGCAAGGGTTCAATCCCTGGTCAGGGAAGTTCACATGTCACGTGAAGTGAAATTCGCTCAGTCGTGTCCGACTCTTTGTGACCCCATGGACTGTAGCCTGCCAGGCTCCTCTGTCCATGGAATTCTCCAGGCCATTATCCTTGAGTGGGTAGCTGTTCATTTTTCCAGGGGATCTTCCCAACCCAGGGATCTAACCTAGGTCTCCTGCATTGCAGGCGGATTCTTTCCCGTCTGAGCCACCAGGGAAGCCCCCACATGCTACGTGGTGCAGCCAAAAAAAAAAAAAAAAACCCAAAAAACAAATTTATTTCCTTAAAGTTTTGGAAGCCAAAAATCTGAACCAAGTCTTCTGGGGCTAAAGTCAAGGTGTTGGCCCGGCTGGATCCTTCAGGAGGCTCCAGAGAGAATCCGTTCTTTCTGGAGGATGCCTGTGTTTGATTGGCAGCTGTATTACTCCAGCCTCTGTGTTTCTGTGGTCACATTGCCTTCTTCAGCTTTGGCTCTTCTTTACATTCTCACAGGGACTCGTATGATTACATTGGGCTGACCTTAGATAATTCCGGATAATTCCCCCATCTGAAGATTTTTAATTTAATTACATCTGAAAAGTCCTGTTTTCCATGTAAAGTCTCATAGTCACAGATTCTATCTCCTAGAGAGGGGAGGGATGGGCAGAATAGGAAAGTTGAAATGCTTATCAGATTTAATGATTTTAAGAGGTGTGATGGTTTAATGGTTTTCAGAAACCTTTGAGTTTCTCTAGAACAATCCATATTTCACAGGACAAGCTTGAGGCTCAGAGAAATGCCGAATGGCAGCAACTCATCCTGGCTTTTAATTGTGCTCCCAAGGATATGTGATAAAGTGTGGTGGGAAGGATTTTGAGCATAAACTACTAGCATGTGAAATGAGCAAAACTGTATGGTAGTTTGAACATTTCTTGGCATTGCCCTTCTTTGATATTGGAATAAAAACTGAGATGGTTAGATAGCATCACCGACTCAATGGAAATGAATTAGAGCAGACCTGGGAGATAGTGAAGGACGGGGGAGCTTGGGGTGCTGCAGGCCATGGGGGTCCCGAAAAGTTGGATATGACTTAGGGGATGAACAACAAAAACAGTGGGAAGAACTTAGACATACCTTGGGGAGATTTTATTTGTAAAGAATCAGGCCAAATAATCAGTGACACTTGAGATTTTCTTAGGGATTCAGGAATCTCACCATTAACTTTAAGTTCTCTGAAGAGAGTCTTAAATTGAAGAAAGTAGGGAAAATCACTAGACCAACAGGTATGACTTAACTCAAATCCCTTATGATTATACAGTGGAAGTGACAAATAGATTCAAGGGATTAGATCTGATAGACAGAGTGCCTGATAAACTATGGATGGAGGTTCATGCCATTGTGCAAGAAGCAGAGATCAAGACCATTCCCAAGGAAAAGAAAAGCAAAGAAGCAAAATGGTTGTCTGAGGAGGACTTAAAAATAGCTGAGCAAAGAAGAGAAGTGAAAGGCAAAGAGAAGATATACCCATTTGAATGCAGAGTTCCAAAGAATAGCAAGGAGAGATAAGAAAGCTTTCCTCAGTGAACAGTGCAAAGAAATAGAGAAAAACAATAGAATGGGAAAGTAGAGATCTCTTCAAGAAAAATAGAGATACCAGGGGAATATTTCATGCAAAGACAGGTACAATAAAGGACAGAAATGGTATGGACCTAACAGAAGCAGAAGATATTGAGAAGAGGTGGCAAGAATACACAGAAGAACTATACAAAAAAGATCTTCACAACCCAGATAATTGCAATGGTGTGATCACTCCCCTAGAGCTGAATATCATGGAATGTAAAGTCAAGTCGGGCCTTAGAAAGCATCACTACGAACAAAGCTAGTGGAGGTGATGGAATTCCAGTTGAGCTATTTGAAATCCTAAAAGATGATGCTGTGAAAGTGCTGCACTCAATATGCCAGCAAACTTGGAAAACTCAGCAGTTACCACAGAATTGGAAAACATTAGCTATCATTCCCATCCCAAAGAAAGGCAATGCCAAAGAATGCTCAAACTACTGCACAATTGCACTCATCTCACACACTAGCAAAGTAATGCTCAAAATTCTCCAAGTCAGGCTTCAACAGTACATGAACCATGAACTTCCAGATGTTCAAGCTGGATTTAGAAAAGGCAGAGGAACCAGAGATCAAATTGCCAAAATCCTTTGGATCATCAAAAAAGCGAGAGAGTTCCAGAAAACATCTCCTTCTGCTTTATTGACTATGCCAAAGCCTTTGACCGTGTGGATCACAATAAACTGTGGAAAATTCTGAAAGAGATGGGAATACCAGACTGCCTTACCAGCCTCCTAAGAAATCTGTATGCAGGTGAAGAAGCAACAATTAGAAGTGGATATGGAACAACAGACTGGTTCCAAATTGGGAAAGGAGTACGTCAAGTGTGTATATTGTCACCCTGCTTATTTAACTTATATGCAGAGTACATCATGAGAAATGCCAGGCTGGAAAAAGCACAAGCTGGAATCAAGATTGCTGGGAGAAATATCAATAACCTCAGATATGCAGATGACACCTGCCTTATAGCAGAAAATGAAGAGAAACTAAAAAGCCTCTTGATAAAAGTGAAAGAGGAGAGTGAAAAAATTGGCTTAAAACTCAACATTCAGAAAACTAAGATCATGCCATCTAGTCCCATCAGTTCATGGCAAATAAATGGGGAAACAATGGAAATAGTGACAGACTTCATTTTTGGAGGCTCCAAAATCATTGCAGGTGGTGACTGCAGCCATGAATTTAAAAGACGCTTGTTCCTTGGAAGCAAAGCTATGACCAACCTAGATAGCATATTATGAAGCAGAAACATTACTTTGTCAACAAAGGCCCATCTACTCAAAGCTATGATTTTTCCAGTAGTCATGTATGGATGTGAGAGTTGGACCTTAAAGAAAGCTGAGTGCGGAAGAATTGATGCTTTTGAACTGTGGTGTTGGAGAAGACTCTTGAGAGTCCCTTGGACTGCAAAGAGATCCAATTAGTCCATCCTAAAGAAAATCAGTCCTGAGTATTCATTGGAAGGACTGATGCTGAAGCTGAAACTCCAATCCTTTGGCCACCTGATGCGAAGAACTGACTCATTGGAAAACACCCTGATGCTGGAAAAGATTGAGGGCAGGAGGAAAAGGGGACAACAGAGGATAGATGGTTGGATGGCATCACCAACTCGATGGAAATGAATTTGAGTAAGCTCCAGGATTTGGTGATGGACAGGGAAGCCTGGCATGCTGCAGTCCATGGGGTCTCAAAGAGTCAGACACAACTGAACAACTGAACTGAACTGAACTGAAAGAAAGTCTTACCATATAGAACCTTCATCTCCTCATTCTGAGTAAGACTCTGAATGTCCACAGTAGGGTGACACTCACCACTGTTCAATTCCTTCTCCCTCAGGTGCATCTGTTTATTTCTAGCCTTTCTTTTCCTAGTCTTGCTTAGATTTCTCAGTATAGGTGAGGGTACATGTTTTGTCATTTTGCAGGCAAAATGAAGGGGTTTTTCTGGTCTAAAAAATCATAGTTTTTTAAATTTTATTATAAAAGACAGAAAGTGTTGGCACAAATATTTTCTCCAAACACTGTTCAGTTCAGTTCAGTTCAGTCGCTCAGTCGTGACTATGCCAAAGCCTTTGACTGTGTGGATCACAATAAACTGTGGAAAATTCTTCAAGAGATGGGAATACCAGACCACCTGAGCTGCCTCTTGAGAAACGTATATACAGATCAGGAAGCAACAGTTAGAAATGGACATGGAACAACAGACTGGTTCCAAGTAGGAAAAGGAGTACATCAAGGCTGTATATTGTCACCCTGCTTATTTAACTTATATGCAGAGTACATCATGAGAAACACTGGGCTGGAAGAAGCACAAGCTGGAATCAAGATTGCCGGACTGTTAATGCAATATAAAACAAAGAAGGAAAATGTTCCTCAAGATTGTATTCTCATAGATGCAACTGTAATTATGCACATTGCCAGCAGATGGCATTGCATCATTAAAAATGGTTGAGTGCCCATTAGACCAAGAGCGGTCCATTCTTCAAAGATCCATAGGCTAAACATGAATTTGTGGATCTCTTTCTATGTGCAAGGTTCTTCTTCAGACTCTGGGTTACACTGGTAAGTAAACAGACATAAATTCCACTTTAATGCATAATATTCTATTGGAGTAGCATGCATAAGTGTGGAAGAAGAGAGAATTGTCCCAAGCTTGTCTTTTTAAAATTTCATCTCACTCTTTATCAACTCCTTAAAAGTCACTTTTCTGAGAGAAAGTTTTGTAGTGAAAAGAAAGAAAACAAAAAGACAGCTATAATCTTTATATGAACAGGAAGATCCTCTGGAGAAGAAAATGGCAACCCACTCCAATATTCTTGTTTGGGAAATCCCATGGACAAGGGAGCCTGGTGGGCCATAGTTCATAGGGTCACAGAGTTGGACATGACTGAACACATACATACATAACTAGCAACAGTTAGATGCAAATCAGTTGATGAAATACTTTCTCAAATGTTTCACTACAGTGATTCTCTGAGTGACAAACTCAGGGCTGAAAAATTTCTAGTCCTTATCTTGTTACTGACTCTTTGTGTGTGGTTAATCAAACTCATTCAATCCCTCTGGGGCTTAATTTATTTTTCTGTAAAATCTAAGGCATTAGATGTGGTAAGTAGGTTCAAATATTTTTACCCAATGGAATATTTTTAAAAACCTTACTGGAGAGTTCAGTGGGCTTCCCAGGTGGTAAATATTCCACCTGCCAATGCAGGAGACATAAGAGACCTGGGTTCGATCCCCGAGTCGGGAAGATCTGCTGGAGAAGGGAATGGCTACCCATGCCAGTATTCTTGCCTGGAGAATCCTATGGACAGAGAAGCCTGGAGTCCTAGAGTCCATGAGGTCACAAAGAGTTGGATACCACTGAACATCTAAGCTAGAGTTCAGTAAGTAAAATAAAGGAACAAGCTTGAGTTGAAAGAGTTTGTTCTTCTTGAGCTTCTGTTTTTCTCCTCTAGAATCTTCACCCTCCTCAGAACAGAATTTGAAAACTACTGCCCTGAGTGAGCTTGTAAAGAACCTCCAGCTCTTAATCTCCTTTATTCCCCAAATGTATTGAATCAAATGAGAGAGTAATAATCTCAAAAAGTGCTTACTGCTTGGTTAAAAAAATGCTAGATTCTGAAGATTATGACAAATTAGTGCAATCAGCCATGAAGAACAAAGAGAAAATGATATTTAAAGCATTTTCAGCCTTTGTAACACAGTTTCTTCTGAATAAAGACATTATCTTTGTGCTTGACACACACTCAGCCAGGTCGTAGCTGCTAATATCCTTTGGCACAGGATCTCAGAGGTGTGCCCGCAGAGAACACTGGCTCCCCTGCATTAAAGGATCAAACGCAGGCTTTGGGCTGGTAAGTGCCCAAAGCCAAAGGTGGTACGGCTTACTGCTGAGTCACGGAGGATGGAGCCAAAGGATTCTGGAAACCACTCAGACACACAGCCACAGACAGTGATGGGAAGGGCGACTTAAGGTCAAAGGACTAGGGGAGGCTGGCTACCTCAGACCTGAGAAATCATCTCCCTGGGCTTCATCCCTGCTTCATCACTTTGGGCAAGTTTCTCTGGTTCCTAAATTGTGTAAATAATTTTGGTTAATAACAATAACTACTTCCTAGGCATGATAAGATCTAATAGGACAAATAATAGCGCTAAGTAAATACCAAGTAAAAGTTCCAGTGGTCTTTACCAGCTTCGGTGCTTTGAGGGGGAGAGAAGGGGGAGAGTATAATTGCTTTACAATGTTGTGTTTGCTTCTGCTGTTCAACGAAGTGAATCAGCCATTTGTCTGTGTACCTCCCCTCCCACTTGAACCTTACACCCACCCCTCAGGCCATCAGAGAGCACCGAGCTGAGCACCCTGTGCTATCCAGCAGCTTCCCACTAGCTATCCACTTTACACCACAGGGTAGGCAGTGTATATATCTACCAGATTCTTGCAAACACCTCCAGGCTGGGTTCCTCCTGCTTGTCACCTTCTAATCCTTCTCCACGGACTGTATGACCTTTAATTGTCCTTCAGGTCACATCACTCCATTTTTAAAACGCTTCAGTGACTACCCTTTGCAGTTGAGAGAACAACTGGATTTCTCACGCTAACCCCCAAACCCTCCATGGCCTCCCGGGTCCACCCTCCAGCCTTAATTTGCCACTTGCTGACCACACTGCAGCCACACTCGCGTCCTGTCAGTTCCCAGAACAGCCCAAGCCTTTGCCATGCCTTAGAACTCTCATGCTAACCGCTTATTTTCCCAGAACACACTGGCTTTTCCTAAAGTCTCAGCTAAAACATTTTCCCTCAGAGAAGTCTTCTGTGACCACGCTATCAAAATTATCAAGAATAAAGTGTGTTTTAGTCCATTGCACAGAGATTAGAATATTTTGACCCAGGAACCAAACCAGCCCCATTATCCATTGTTTTTTTCTTTTAATATAAAATTTTATTGGAACACAGCTAGGCTGTGTATCATTTCTGGCTACTTTGGTGCTACAATGGCTGAGTTGAATAGTTTCAAAGTTTAAACTTTTACTATCTTACCTTTACATAAAATATTTATAGACCCCTGGTCTAGTGTATTGCATTTATTCCCTTCATTACACCAATCACATTGGTAACATTACCTATTTCTTTACTTGTTCATTGTTTCTCTCCATGAGGCTGAAGACCTTTTCCATCTTAGATTCTATTTCTAATACAGTACCTAAAAAATATATATATATATGTATATTATGATATATACATAATGTGTGTGTGATATTGTGAATTACATTGTTTGAAGAAAACAATACTTAGTGGAGAAAAATAATAGAAGCCAGAATCTCCATCACTTACCATGTCCAAACTGCAATCAATAAGGACCAAAAAAAATGGAATACATTCTCAAGAGGAAACAAAGCGGGGAGTTGCATTCTGGCTTTTTCGTTTGTGTGGCATGACAGAAAAAACAGAATTTAAGGGATACATGTGATTAAAGTTGTGGCTCCCAATAGCCAAGGAATCAGTGAATGACAGTCAACTTGAAGGAAAGTAGGAACTGAGAAAGTGTGACTTCTTCGTGATGAGATAGGAATTCATTTGCAAAATTCTTCATATCCCCTTCTTCAAGCGAGGATGTCTCCCCACCATCCACTCCACCCGAGTCTGTCTGTTTCTGCTCGTGTTCCAGCAACCTATGAGTCTAGTTATTTTAAAGATCCTGTCTGATGGTTACAGCATCTGCTTCATCTCTGAGTCTTGCTGAGTTGAGCTGTTGAGTTGAAGGAGACCTATTTTTCCTGCACTTACTTCCACACTAAGGCTTGTTCTAGAGTTGATTCATGTCTTCACAGTGGATCACCTTCTCCAGTCTTTTTTCCCCCATATTGTGTGGTATGTGGGATCTTAGTTCCCTGACCAAGGATTGAACCCATATTTCCTGCATTGGAAGTGTGGAAGCCCCCACCTTCCCTTGTTTTTAATTTTACGTATCTCATCATTTTTTATCAAATGCCTAATATTGTGTGTAGGAGAGTCATAGAACTGAAGTAAATAGTATTTATACTTGGCCATGGGTACATCTCCTCTTGTGTCTGGACAGTAGTGTTACATTGGGTAACATTGGGTTACTGTCATCAGTGGTTGGGCTGCTGAGTACGTTACATTGCTCTTCTCGCCTTCAGTATAACACATCTTCAAAATCATTCACAATGTTGTCTTCTGTCTTATAAGCATCTACAGGAGGTTTGTGGGAATGAGCTTGCAGTGAGTGTAAACTTGGCTTGTATGGAGCTTGTGGATATTCTAAGTGGATATGCTAGTTCACACTTGGCCTTTAATAGGTGACTTTTTAATTGCTTTTCTCTCAGCCCTTCTCATGGCAGCCACCTTCCTCCCAGGTTCTGCTGCTGATGAAACAGTCCATGTGCCCCATTCCTCCTCAAAGAGCCTTGTCATCCCTTGGACACCAATCCATTTGACTGCAGCACAACCTCAGCTCTCTGACAGCTTCAGGAAAAGTTATGGTTTTATAGATTATTTGGCTTTTCTTATTATTAGGGTAAGAGATGATCTGTTACAACTTTCTACATCCTAAGCAAAAGCAGCAAGAATCTGCATTCTAAAATGCATATTTACCCCATCCTCAGATGGGCAGAGATGATAAAACAACAATAATGCCAGTAATTTTTTTTAAGCAAGGTATTTGAACTGACT
Organism: Tragelaphus eurycerus; assembly: GCA_935064755.1. Lineage (NCBI taxonomy): Eukaryota > Metazoa > Chordata > Mammalia > Artiodactyla > Bovidae > Tragelaphus > Tragelaphus eurycerus. The sequence goes on from CAKXYN010000039.1 coordinate 1,369,774, forward strand.
GTTATTCAGTCGCTAAGTTGTGTCAACTCTTTGTGACCCCATCAACTTTTTCATTTAGCATAATATTTTATAAGAATTTTAGTTTTATAAGCAAGTTGAAAGAATAGTATAAAGTATTTCTGTACATCTCTTAACCCAGATCCCCAAATGTCAACATCTTACCATATTTGTTCTATGATTCAATCTGTCTTACTTTCTCTTGTATAACTGATAGATGATAAACAAATTTTTTCTAAGCCATTTGAAAATAAGTTGTGAGTCACAGACATTGTACCCATTTATTGATGAAAAGATGTTGCCATCTATACTAAATATGAAGAATTAAATTTTAGGGTGGCCCATGGGAAATATTATCATTTTGGTCTTCACACTTCAACAATATTTTATGGTAAATTTTATTTCATTTTGCAGGATGAAGCACAATAAATTCTTAGAAGGGCTTAACACTTTCATATCTTCCTTCCTTCTCCCATACACAGTAGAAATGAGCTGGAAGGCTACGTAAAAACATATTAACTATATGTGTATCAGTTCAGTTCAGTTCAGTCACTCAGTCGTGTCCAACTCTCTGCAACCCCAAGAACTGCATCATGCCAGGCCTCCCTGTCCATCACCAAAACTCCCGGAGTTCACTCTAACTCACATCCATTGAGTCGGTGATGCCATCCAGCCATCTCATCCTCTGTCGTCCCCTTCTCCTCCTGCCCCCAATCCCTCCCAGCATCAGAGTCTTTTCCAATGAGTCAACTCTTCGCACGAGATGGCCAAAATACTGGAGTTTCAGCTTTAGCATCATTCCTTCCAAAGAACACCCAGGACTGATCTCCTTTAGAATGGACTGGTTGGATCTCCTTGCAGTCCAAGGGACTCTCAAGAGTCTTCTCCAACACCACAGTTCAAAAGCATCAATTCTTTGACACTCAGCTTTTATCACAGTCCAACTCTCACATCCATACATGACTACTGGAAAAACCATAGCCTCGACTAGACGGACCTTTGTTGGCAAAGTAATGTCTCTGCTTTTGAATATGCTATCTAGGTTGGTCATAACTTTCCCTCCAAGGAGTAAGCGTCTTTTAATTTCATGGCTGCAGTCACCATCTGCAGTGATTCTGGAGCCCCAAAAAGTAGTCTGACACTGTTTCCACTGTTTCCCCATCTATTTCCCATGAAGTGATGGGCCCAGATGCCATGATCTTCGTTTTCTGAATGTTGAGCTTTAAGCCAACTTTTTCACTCTCCACTTTCACTTTCATCAAGAGGCTTTTCAGTTCCTCTTCACTTTCTGCCATAAGGGGGGTGTCATCTGCATATCTGAGGTTATTGATATTTCTCCTGGCAATCTTGATTCCAGCTTGTGCTTCTTCCAGCCCAGCATTTCTCATGATGTACTCTGCATATAAGTTAAATAAGCAGGGTGACAATATACAGCCTTGACGTACTCCTTTTCCTATTTGAAACCAGTCTGCTGTTCCATGTCCAGTTCTAACTGTTGCTTCCTGACCTGCATATAGGTTTCTCAAGAGGCAGGTCAGGTGGTCTGGTATTCCCATCTCTTTCAGAATTTTCCACAGTTGATTGTGATCCACACAGTCAAAGGCTTTAGCATAGTCAAGAAAGCAGAAATAGATGTTTTTCTGGAACTTTCTTGCTTTTTCGATGATCCAGCAGATGTTGCCAATTTAATCTCTGGTTCCTCTGCCTTTTCTAAAACCAGCTTGACCATCTGGAAGTTCACGGTTCATGAACTGCTGAAGCCTGGCTTGGAGAATTTTGAGGATAATAAAAACTGTGTATTTCCTCATGCTATTTATTTATTTATTTGGAACCCTTCCATTTTTCTAAATTTTTGTAATGAGTGTTTACTATTTGTATTATTGAATCTTTGAATTTCTTCATATTTTCCACAGTCCCAGAAAAGAAAGAGGGGAGAGAGAGAAAGAGAGAGAGGGCCCTGAGATCTTCCTGGCTATCTAGGAGCCATTCAACATACCTGGATGGGGCAATTCCCAAGGTTGTGTGAAAGTGTTAGTTGCTCAGTCATGTCCGACTCTGTGACTCCATGGACTGTAGCCCTCCGGGCTCCTCTTTCCATGGAATTCTCCAGGCAAGAATACTGGAGTGGGTAGCCATTCCCTTCTCCAGGGATCTTCCCAACCCAGGGATTGAACCTAGGTCTCCTGCATTGCAGGTGAGTTCTTTAACATCTAAGCCACCAAGGAAGCCAGCTAAAGCTCATAAGCTGCTACCTGCAGCCGTAGCACAGCACAGTCTGGCTGCTGAAAGGGAACACAGCTGTTCAATTCTCCAGGCTTGACAATTCAGGGGTTATTTAAGATCTAGTCTGGTGGCTAAACTCAGATTCCATTCCTCTCATTCTCACAACACCCTAAGGCAAGAACCTCAGCTTCAAAGGCATAAGCTGAGTAAGATCTCACCTGATGGTGCCGCCAGTTGGAGCATTAAAACAATGAAGTACGTATGAAAAGCTGATACTGTCATAGAGCTGGACAGATGAATTTGTGCAGACTTACAGAATGATTCAGATACTTACTGAGTGGATGTTTGTTCAGTGTAAAGACTGGAAGAATACCAAGGACCACAAAGTTCACAATTTCCTTTTTTAGGGGCAATTTCTTTATTAAATAGCACCAATGACAAGGTAAAATAAAGCCTTTTATGCATTAACTGTCTCTCTTGCAGAAAGAGTTATTCAAAGGCACATGCAGAGATTTCTCCCACCACGGCTGTCCCCCAGTCCTGTAGAGAGATTTACACCCGACACCTGTAGTGCTAAACACATCACAGGACTGCGTGTTCCCCTAACAAAGCCACATGTGAAGAGGGTAGTGAGTGTGGGAGAAGGAATGTCACACAGCTTGATTACTTGGTGGGGAATAACTCAAGAGTACTGTAGTCTGAAGGGAGCTTTGTGATATATGCTTGACAAATGCCTGAAACAGTTCTCCAAGTCTCGCCATTCTATAGGACACTTGTTGTGAAGATGTTTTATAGACTGCGGAGGCCCGGGGGCAGGGAGGAATATGACATCATTTCTGAGAGGCCACACTGCTTCCTCTTTCCACTTTCCTTCAAGCCACACTTCACTCATTCATTCATTGACCATTTGGAGCCATGACTTCAGAAGCACACACGTCATAAAAATTACTTGTCCAGTCATGGCTCACAGATTGACAAAAAAGCAGTGTGGGGTAGATTGTTAGATTCAGTTAAGCCAAATGCTTCTGGGAAGCAACGATTTGATGTCAAGTTAAATAGTCCTCTCTACGAGCATGCCATTTTAAATACCAAATCTACCCTAAGCACCACCATCTTTTGAGTTTCCAGGACAGGCTGCCTGAAGAAGGAACATGGACTTTGCCTCATATGTACCTCACCTCCAATCTCAGCTCTTTCAGAATTGTTTTTCAGATGAATTCAGGAGAACAATAGCCAACACTAGCTCCTAAGGAGAAAGACTGTGGCCACTCCAAAGAGCACTGGGCTGGAACAGAACAATTGTTTTCTATTTTCAATATTCTTAAGTTCAGCCAACAGTGGAATAGTGCAAGGATGAAGAGTATGTAGTTGGGTCCAGGCTGCTGTACTTTAACCCTAGGCTTGCCTTGTACCAGCTCTACCACCTGAGGTCTGTAAGTGATGACAGTGTCTGTACCAAGTGGTCTCATCTGTGAAACAATACTATCCTGTACGTTGTGAGACTTTCCTGGTGGTCCTGGAGAAGGGGGCAACAGAGGATGGGATGGTTGGATGGCATCACCGACTCAACAGAAATGTGTTTGAGCAAACTCTGGGAGATGAGGAAGGACAGGGAAGCCTGACGTGCTGCAATCCATGGGGTCGTAAAGAGTTGGACGTGACTTGGTGAATGAACGACAACAGCATTTGTTGTGAAGAGGATAAATGAGTTAATTTATAAAACTCTTGTTTTATCACAGGGCGTGATGCAGAGAAGCACTTTATTTCAATACTGGTTAGATAACAGCTGGGGCTTCTTATTATCTCTAATAAACATAATGAATTAAAGTTTGGATGTTCCTGATGAGTTGCCTAAACCATGGAGCAAAAGGGAAATATGTGGCAACTTTGGTGATTTTACTTTTTTCTATGTGTGTGTTTGTATTTTATCCACTGTTTCACTGCTGCTTTATTCCTCTCCATTAATTCTCATATCAGTCATGTGTGGTTGGCCTTGTCTCTAGTTTTGAATGACAGAGGCACACTCACATTCCTGTTGCCAATAGCCAAGGCTGGTTCCCTCTCCCCTCCGCCACAACCCCCAAAGATGCATATACGCACCTGGAGCTGATCCTCAACTTCTCTTTTATAAGTACGATTTTGGGGATCAAGCAGACAGCTTTTAACAGCAGAGGATCTGTGACAGAGAATAGACCCAAAGGCCCAAAGTGGTTTTTGTTAGAATAATGTTATAATAAACTCTTCTGTTTTCTTTAGCTTTTAAAAATTCCCCTTGATAAAATTATATTATATACTATATTATTTTATATTTGACAAAATTATATTGCTCTTATATAAAACCATGTGTTTATTTTTTAAAGCATCAGTAATTGGTAGAATTATTTTTATGTTCCTATTCAGATTAGAGATTCAAAGACTGTCCCCTTCCCTGACCCCAAACATGAGAACTCAGAAGTCCTGGATAAGGCTGGACGTAGGGGGATGGAGCAATGATACTCACCCCATATTATGAGTGTCCCCCTTTTCCAGATCAAAACTCTTTACTACCTTCTCCCATTCAGGCCTAGGAAGAATTGTTGAAACCACCAAGATGAGGGAAACCCACTTTAATTCCCAAACAGGTCAACCTAGAACTTTTATCAAAAGCATTCTGAGAGCACATGGGGATAGCCGAGGGGCTGCTGTGGGGGCAGGCCAGATGCCTGTCTGAAAAAATAAGACCAGTGAGGAATTCCAGGTGCTAGATAACTCAATGACTCTAATTATTGACCTTCCCCACCACATCCTGAGCACATGGTCTCTCACAGGTACCTTTGGTTCTGATGATACACCTGACATTGACCTTGTTCTTTACAGGGAACAAAACTTTTTGGCTGGTCAGCATCTCCTTTTCTTTCTTTTCTAGGGATCTTCTGCCCTCTGAGCAGTGGTGGGTGGAAGAGACTCCCATTTAGAAAGTGGAAAGTTATGCTTGCTCTGTGCAGCCCTTTTACTGATCAAACCCACCCCTCCAGAACTCTGACTTTGGAAACTCTGGTGGAAAGAAGGGGACAGAGTGACAATTTATGCTTTCTTGGTGCAGTGGCAACACCAGACACTTGGAAAGATTGGCAAAGACAGGAGTTCCTGGGCTGTGTCTGGGGTCATCTCCAGGTGGGTTCTGGTCAGTGATTTTGAAACCTTCCACTTCGCATCTTTCTCCCAAGCCTTAGGATGTCTATGTCCCTGATTGCTCCTGAGCCTGTGTCTCCATTAGCTCCTTGAGCTCCACCAACCAGAGTAATTTTCTGACTCTTGCTCCTAAAGCCATGACTAATTCCTATTTCCAACTCCTGGTTTGACCAGTTTACTCCAAAATTATTTCCAGTGGTTATCTTGACCTCACTTGCACCTCTTCCATCCCAGTTCCAATTACATTAGTCAAGACATGTTATGGTCCTTTTACAGTTGGATCACTCCTTCTATCCTTAGAAGCTTAGACCTCTTATCAGTTATTCCTGCCTGAGAAACACTAATAATAATAGCTAATATTGATAATGAGTGGGCTTTTAATTTAGCTAGGTACTTTCAGGTGCTGCATCAGATAATACTTGGGAAAAACAAATACAGGCTGCTTCATATTGTAATACTGATTTTACTGATTAGGAGACGTCCTCAGACAGTTATGGTTACATAAGGGTCCAGGGTGCACCAGCCAGTACGTGGCAGAGGTGAGGACTGAATCCAAGTCTGTCGAACTCCATCGCCTGAATTCAAACCACTTCAAATCCCATGACTCTGGGGAACTCAACACGCTGTGTTCCACTTCAGTCCAGGAAACTGGGTCAGACTGCAAATCAATCATTACAGGAACATTTCACTTAAATTTCAAAAGGCAAATAAGTGAAAGTTTCCTGAAGCTGAGAGATGTGTTGAATCATATTATGTAATGATTAAACTATGTTCTCTTTTCTTAGAGAGAGGGGGAATAATGGGAATAATTAACATGCCTTTGTAATTTCAAAATCCAAGAAATGAAAAATTTAGGAAAAAAAAAATCCTCTCTTGTTCAGTCCTCTTGCGGTATTTCCACTGGGCAATGAGACACTGGCCAGGACACAGGAAAGTCTGCACACACCGATTTCTATTGATTCAAGATCCAAAGCAATTCCAATCAGAATTTTTTTTTCTTTGAAGACCTCTATCAGCTTCCCTGATAGCTCAGTTGGTAAAGAATCTGCCTGCAATGCAGGAGACCCTGGTTCAATTCCTGGGTTGGGAAGATCCCCTGGAGAAGGGATAGGATACCCACTTCAGTATCCTTGGGCTTCCCTTGTGGCTCAGCTGGTAAATAATCCACTTGCAAAGTGGGATACCTGGGTTCAATCCCTGGGTTGGGAAGATCTGGGTTCAACCCTTGAAGATCCCCTGGAGAAAGGAAAGGCTACCCACTCCAGTATTCTGGCCTGGAGAATCCATACAGTCCATGGGGTCGCAAAGAGTTGGAGAAGACTGAATGACTTTTACTTTCACTTTCATCAGGTATTGTGGTCAAACAGGTTAATCCAAAAGGCTGTTTCTGATCTAAATAACTGAATAGGAAAAAAAAGATATTTTCCCTCTTTCCAAAGAGACCCTGATACAATAGACATGGAACTTGCTGTGTAAAAGCTGTTTCCTAGTAAGGAAGCCACTGGTGGACTCCTAGTTCTTCCTTTGTGGTCATTTAATTAAAAAGTATTCAGAGAACCTTGTAGTTGACAAGAAAAATCAATTTGAGTATCAGACGTGGTCCAGCTTAAATCTAATTCATGGATACTTATCTCCTTAAGGACAATTTTCAGATTTTCTTTTCTTTTCTTTTTGATATATACCATCACTTTTAAGATCTGCCTATTTTTCCATGATGGCAATATTCAAAATAATGATGACATTTTACTTCAGATCAGCTAAGCTCTAGAAAGCACATCAGTGTGACCAGATGTCCCTGGAATTTTCCAGGTAAGGATACTGGAGCATATTGCCATTTCCTCCTCCAGGGGATCTTCCCAACCCAGGGATCAAAACCAGGTCTCCTGCATCTCCTGCATTGGCAGATGGATTTTTTGCCACTGTACCACGTGGGAAGCCCTCTAGGAAGCACAGTAAACTGCATAGTCTTTCCTGGCAGGAGGGAAATATACTAAGTTTAACTAGTAACTGACAGCAAAGGGGGTTGGGAGACCTGTGTTTCTTTCTTTTAAAAAAATTAATTTTTATTGGAGTACAGTTGCTCTAGAATTTTGTGTTCATTTCTACTGTACAGCAAAATGAATCAACCATACACAGACATCCATCTCCTCCCTTTTGGATTTCCTTGCTATTCAGGTCACCACAAAGCATGAAGTAGAGCTCCCTGCGCTGTACAAGATTTTCTCACTAGTAATCTGTTTTATACGTAGTATCAATAGTGTGAATGTGTAAATCTCAATCTCCCAGTTCCTCCCATCTCCCCCTTCTCCCTTGGTATCCATATATTCTTTTCTCTATGTCTGTGGGGAGATATGTGTTTCTGCCACAAACCATATTAGGCTTTGGCTAAATAATTTGGTTATACAAATCTTCCTTGACTTATGATGGGGTTATATCCCAATAAAACCATTGTAAATAGAAAATATCCTAAGCGGAAAATGCATTTTAAAATACCTACTCTATCAAGCATCATAGCTTAGCCCATCCTACCTTAAACATTCTCAGAACACTTACATTACCTCACAGTTGGGCAAAGTCATCTAACATAAAGCCTGTTCCATAATGAAATGTTGAGTATCTCAGGTAATGTATTGAATACTGCACTGAAAGTGAAAACCAGAGTGATTGTATGGGTCCAGAATAACTAAGTGCACTGGTTGTTTACCCTGGTGATGGCACAGAGCCCCAAGAGCTGTGGGCTCTGCAGAGCTGCCCAGCCTCACAAGAGGATATCATTCTACACACCACTACTCTGTGTGTGTGTGCTAAGTTGCTTTGGTCATTTTTGACTCTTTGTAGCCCTATCGACTGTAGCCCACAAGACTCCTCTGTCCAGGGAATTAGCCTAGCAAGAATAATGGAGTGGGTTACCATTCCCTTCTCCAGGGGATCTTCCCCACCCAGGGCTCAAACCTGAGTCTCTTCTGTCTCTGGCATTGGCAGGCAGGTTCTTTACCACTAGCACCACCTGGGAAGCCTGGGAAAAGATAAAAATCCAAAATTTGAAGTATAGTTTCCACAGAATGCATATCACTTTTGTATCACTGTTAATTTGAAAAATTGTAACTCAAACTATTGTGAGTTGAAAACTGTCTATAATGGCTAAACTTTCCCAACCAAAAACTGGGAATTGTACTCGTGTGTCCTACAACTCACAAGTATTATTGAAATTAGGTGCATATATGATATGTTTGGGCTTCCCTGGTGGCTCAAACGGTAAAGAATATGCCTGCAATGCAGGAGACTTGGGTTTGATCCTTGGGTTGGGAAGATCCCCTGGAGAAGGGAATGGCTACCCACTCCAGTATTCTTACCTGGAGAATTCTATGAACAGAGGAGCCTAGTGGGTCCCCCATAGTCCATGGGGTCACTAAGAGTCAGACATGACTAAGCAACTTACACATGATGTCCTGAGAGTACAGTCTATATAAAAGAAAGGATTTGTAAACTTGTCTAATACCTTTCCTCATGTTGTTTTATCAATTTTATTCTGTAAGCTTCTTCCTTGAAAAAATTCACTACGTCACTAATGCTTGTCTCACTATAAAATGGTGATGTATCAGCTACAGCAGAACAAGTTTTGTAATGTATTCTGCAAGGAGAACATTACCACCAACTGTTTGCTCTAACCATCCCTCACAGAGCAAACTAATCCATATCCCATTAGAGGCCCAGAGGAGCTAATGAAACATATCATTGACCTCAGACCCTTCTGCTTTCTGCTTGTTGCTTCTTCTGTTTTTCTGTTTGTTTTTTTTTTAGTCACTGTGCCCAGTTCTGTTTTTAATGAGTCTCCTCTCCACTAACTGCCTCCCCATGTTTTCGACTCTGTCTTTCCAGAACAGAATCACAGACTTCACAGTGGCCACCATGGCATGGATGGGGCCCCCAGGGAGCTTGTGAGATGCCCTGACATGATTCCACACACTGGTCTGCTCCAGCGATTACCAGTTTACCAGAACTTCACCACGGGTAACAGGAAGCAAAGAGATGAGGGGACTCTGTCTCTTGCTAGGGTCAACAGTACAGCTAAACTAAACTTTGATTCTGTGTTTTATTTTATTGGAGTGTAATTGCTTTACAATATTGTGTTAGTTTCTGCTGTACAACAAAGTGAATCATATATATATATATATATATATATACACACACACATATATCCGGAGAAGGCAATGGCACCCCACTCCAGTACTCTTGCCTGGAAGGTCCCATGGGTGGAGGAGCCTGGTAGGCTGCAGTCCATGGGGTCACTAAGAGTCAGAAACGACTAAGCGACTTCACTTTAACTTTTCACTTTCACGCATTGGAGAAGGAAATGGCAACCCACTCCAGTGTTCTTGCCTGGAGAATCCCAGGGATGGGGGAGCCTGGTGCACTACAGTACATAGGGTCGCACAGAGTCGGACACGACTGAAGCAACTAAGCGGCATCAGCAGTAGTGTATATATAATCTCCCAATGCTTCCCTGGTGACTCAGTCAGTAAAGAATCTGCCTGCATTGCAGGAGACTTCCTGCAATGCAGGAGACCCGAGTTTGATCCCTGGGTTGGGAAGATCCCCTAGAGAAGAGAATGACCACCTGCCTCAGTAATCTTGCCTGGGAAATCCCATGGACAGAGGAATTTGGCAGGCTCTAGTCTATAGAGTCACAAGAATTGGACACGACTGAGTGACTAAACCACCAATCTTTCAATTTGTCCCACTTGATCCAACCAGTGCATCCTAAAGGAAATCAGTCCTGAATATTCATTGGAAGGACTGATGTTGAAGCTGAAACTCCAATCCTTTGGCCACCTGATGCAAAGAGCTGACTCATTTGAAAAGACCCTGATGCTGGGAAAGACAGGAGGAGAAGGGGACCACAGAGGATGAGATGGTTGGATGGCATCACTGACTCGATGGACATGAGCTTGAGTAAGCTCTGGGAGTTTGTGATGGACAGGGAGGCCTGGCGTGCTGCAGTCCATGGGGTTGCAGAGTCGGACACAACTGAGGGACTGAACTGAACTGACCGAAAGGACTCAGGAAGGCGTTCAGACCATTAGAGAGTAGCAGGTTTCCCAAGACAGGAATCCTCTTTTAAACCCAGTAACTCTAGTGTGGGACTTTAAAATAAGGACAATTGGAATTGAAAGATCCAGACAGTGCCACTTACTATCACTGCTATGTGACAATTTTCTTAATTTCTCAGACCCTCCATTTTCTGTTCATTTTTCATAAGATTTCTTATACTAAAATGGAGCAGGACACAATGGTCCTGAACCCCTCCCCTCATCATGCCCTCTGCCTGCCTTCTGTCTGTGGAAAATTGTAGTCAAATAAGTTTAATCAGAGAAGTGAGAAATGCGGAAGCAAAGGAAAACAGTCAAAGGAGACTAAATAATAATAATGTAGTCATTAAACATAGTCTAGGACCTGTAGTTCTTCCTCGAGGGCTATAGATAATATTTTGAGCCGTATCCTCTGAGCTGTCTTCTAGGCATCAAAACACCAGGTGGAAAAGTTAACTACATGATGACCAAGACTGTACCCAGGACATGAGCTACCACAATTCCGAGAACTGGCCTCAGAGAAAGGGGAACAAAGGGACCCCGGGACTGAAGATTAACTGTACCTAAAACAATCAAGAGGACGCTGGTCAGACCACCAACGACCAATTTGAAGATGACTTTCAGAGCTGACTGTGCTGTTTCTGCATGTAGCTCCTCCGTCTTTCTATAAAAGCTCTTGCCCCACTGATTGTCAATGGGGGAGAAGTTGACCTTTGGATAGGTTTATGCCGTTCTTCCCCCCACTAGTTGCCAGCATCTGAATTAAAGCAAACTTTCCTTGCCACCAATCTGGCCTGTTCATTGACTTTTGAGCAATGAGTAGCCAGACCCCACACACTCTTTTGGTAACAAAACTATGCAAAATCTTAACATAAGCAGTATGTACTCATGACATGTTGGGTCTTTCCCCAGAAATATTTTTGGAGAATTAGATCTTTTAATTATTCATATACCTATGTGCTACATGCATGCTAAGTCGCTTCAGTCACGTCTGACTCTTTGTGACCCTATGGACTATAGCCCACCAGGCTCCTCTGTCCATGGAATTCTCCAGGCAAGAATACTGAAGTAAGTTGCCATGCCAACCCAGGGATCAATAAGCATCTATTTCATCTCCTTCATTGACAGGCAGGTTCTGTACGACTAGCGCCACCTGGGATGCTCTCATAAACCTATATCAGCTAAAAACACTTTTATAATAAGCACAAATCTCTCACAGACATATACAAGCACATATCTTTGCTATGTAAAATATAAGAGTTTGCATACTTTAAATTTTTTCTTGATTTCTCTGGATAGGGAGTGAGATGTGGAACACAATTCAGATGAGAAAAAGAAACAAGGTTTTTTATTTAAGAAATTATTTTTAGAGTGATTTTAAGGTTTACAACAAAATAGATGCGAATGTAGAGTTGGACTGTAAAGAAAGCTGAGCGCCGAAGAATTGATGCTTTTGTATGTTGGAGAAGACTCTTGAGAGTCCCTTGGACTGCAAGGAGATCCAACCGGTCCATCCTAAAGGAGGTCAGTCCTGGGTGTTCATTGGAAGGACTGGTGTTGAAGCTGAAACTCCAGTCTTTTGGCCACCTGATGCAAAGAACTGACTCATTTGAAAAGACCCTGGTGCTGGGAAAGATTGAGGGCAGGAGGAGAAGGGGACGCCAGAGGATGAAATGGTTGGATGGTATCACTGACTCGATGGACATGAGCTTGAGTAAGCTCTGGGAGTTTGTGGTGGACAGGGAAGCCTGGCGTGCTGCAGTCTATGGGGTTGCAGAGTCGGACACGACTAAGTGACTGAACTGAACTGAGATGTGAATAAATATGGATTTTAAATTTCTAATGTTTTTGAAAGGCAAATGTAAGCAGAAGATGATGTTTTACAGAATAAGATCTTCAAGCCCAAATATATCATTGCTCTCTGCCCCCGAAGAATTAGTATGGTTTGCAGTGGAAACACACAGTCTTAACCACTGGACCACCAGGGAATTCCCAGTATGGTTTGGATTATGAAGGAATAAATATTATGAACCCCTACTGACCAATTAATAGCATGCGCAATACAACTATTGAACAAATATGGATCAAAGAAAGAACATATGGCTTTTTGGCAGTGTGAGGATACATAGCAAATGCAGTGGGAAATTATTCAGGAAACTGCAGAGAAATTAAATTGAGTTGCTCTTTGTTAAGGAAGATGTACAAAGATCATGTCATCATCCAAAAAGTATTGGAATGCAATCATCTCTTCTTCCTAATACAAGCTTCCATTCTATTCAACTCCAGAAATATTTACTGAGTACCTACTATAGGAATCTTCTGTATTTCAAGCACAGTGACTGACATTTGTAGGGAGCATAACACTGAAATGGAGACACAGACTTTGGTCTCAGATAGAAAGGGTTTGAAGCCCAGTTTCTTCACTTACTAGTTGTTTTTTGTTGTGTTTGTTAGATTTTTTTTACCTTGGGAAGTATATTAGTCCTCTTTTTCTAGAAACAGACACCTAGGAGAGTGATGCTTTTAGACAGATGGATGGACATTCATTGAGATGCAATAATAAAGAAATAACAGTGATTAAAAAACATTGGTTGAGTGATGCTTGGCAATTTGCAAAAGTACATTTTATATGCCATTTTTCATTTTGATAGAAAACTGAGGCTAAAGAGATTGAGCTTTTTTCTGATTTCTATATTATAAATGATTAAAGATGATTCAACCACAAAGAAGTTATAGTTAAATTTGAAAGAGTGTCTTAGGACAATTAGCAGTGAAATAAGGGCATTTGCTGAAACAGTGCATGACTTCATTTCATTTGGTTGTACTTGACTCTGATCATAGTTGTTGCAAGCAATAAGATTTCAGCAAAAATCAGAGGTGAAGAAGCAATAAAGCTTTTAGCAATTTGTGGGAGTATATGAGAAATTAGTCTAAATACAATTTACTGTTAATAAACTGTGGAGGTAAATGCTTAGTTCCAACTACCTTAAAAGGTAAAAACATCTACCCAGGAACTAGTGGGATAAACAAATCTTCTTAGAATTTTCTTCTGTAAAAATAGTTCTTTTTATTTCACTTATTAGTTTTTAAGAAAAAAATGAAATAAATATAATGATAGGAAAATTTTTCAATAGTCACTTTTTGTTTTTAAATTCTACAATGCTTTATTATAGTCTTTAATTTAACAAGCACACATGCCTCATAATTTAAGATATATATGATGTGGAATCAACTGTATACATTTAAAATATACAATTTAAAATTGTTGTACAATTTTGTACAAAAATAAATACAATTTTAAAGTTTTGACACATGTAGAACCCCCATAATTTTTTCACCCATTCATTATCTGGAAATTTGAATTATTTCTAGTCTAGGATGACCATAAATGCTCTGGACATTCGTGTATAACCATTTGTATGAGCAAACATTGTCTTTTCTCATAAATAATACGAGGAAATGGCTGGATCACATAGAAGGTGTACATGTATATTTTTTGGAAACTGATGAACTTTCCCAAAAAAACCACACCATATTACATCCCCAAGAGGAGCTAATGAGAATGCTCACTCTCCATATGTTTGCCAATGCTTGGTATGGTCAGTCTTTTTAATTCTAGCCCCTTTAATAGGTATCTAATCATAGTTTTAATTTCATTTTCAGATTTGTTTCATTTATTCTTGATCCTTTGCATTTGCACATGAATTTTCAGATTTGTTTTATTTATTCTTGATCCTTTGCATTTGCACATGAATTTTAGAATCGAATTGTCAGTCTTTAGGAATAGCAGTCTGGAATTTTGATTGGGATATTTGGAATCTGTAGATCAATTATGAGAGAATTAGCATGTTGACAATATTGAGTCTTCTAAAACATGAACAAGGTATATCTCTACATTTATCTAGATACCTTTAATTTATCCCATGAATATTTTGTGGCTTTCATTGTGGAGTGTGCACACTTTTTGTTAGATTCACCACCAAGTAGTTCATAATTTTATGCTATTCTAAATAGTGTTTTTAAATTTCAATTTCTGATTGTTTATTGCTTATATATAAAAATACAATTGTTTTGTACATTGAGCTCAAGTTCTATTATCTTGAAGAACTCACTTCTTGTTCTTGTGATGAGTGGATATCAGACAAAGATAACTGCGCCATCATTTCTGAGCTGAAGCCACTATCTTTTGCATGGAGGGCCTCAAAGACCTCCTAACTGGCCTTACTGATTCTGTTGTCTCCTTAAAAAGAATTCATAAAGCAGCAGCCAGAGTGACATTTTTTTAACTTTTAATTTTCAACTAATTCCAGACATAGAGAAGAACTGTAATAGTTCAATAAACTCCCACTTAACTTTACCCAGACATATTAATCATTAATATTTTACCCACATTTATTTTTTCTTATGCTTGTATATCTCTAAGTATTTTGACATTAGTTTCCTAAGAACAAGAATATTCTCTAAGATCATGTGCAGTGATCAGATGTGCACATTGATACCATAATATTATTTAATATTTTCTATTTAAAATTTGTCAGTTTCCCAGTCATGTTTTTTATAGCAGCCATACACCCTTCAATCAAGTATCCAGTCTCAGGATTTCACACTGCATTTGATTGTGATTTTCTTTTCTTTTTTTTTTAAGTCTCTTTTAATTTGGAACAGTCTTTCACTGTTTTCCAGGACTGACATTTTTAAAGATTACATTTCAGTTGTTTTGCAGAATTTGGGTTTATCTCTTTTTTCCTCATGATTAAATTCAGGTTGTGTATTATTGGCAGAAATTGTGTATTATGTACGGTGACATGATATATAGATATAGAAGTACATATGTATATAATATAATGATCCCACATTAGCTGGCTTATTTTCCCCACTCTACCCAATCCTTTGCTTATTCTCTTTCAGCTACACTAGCTCCTTCCTACCACAGAGCTTTGATAATTGAATTCTCCCTGCTTGGTTTCTCAAAAGGCTTGCTCCTTCAAGTCTCTGCATGAATGTCCTCTCAAATCAGTATGAACTGACCACAATATCAAAGTAGGACCCATCATCCTCCATTCCACGCCGAGCAGTTACCCTCTCTCTTATCATCCATTTTTCATCAAGGCATTTCTCATGTTTGAAATGATTTTGTTAATTTATATGTTTACTTCTTCATTTCCTGTCTCCCCAGATAAGAAATTCTTTGGCTGAAGGGATACTTCTGTTTTGTTAACTTCTACATTTCCAGCATCTCGATGGAGAAAAAACAGTTGTTGACTCCTATTTCTTCTCACTGTACACTTTGTTGTCATTTTAATTTCAAATAGGGAAAGAGGAAGGGCAGTATATTACTGAAGTGAGATTTGGAGTTAGGAATGGCACCCCACTCCAGTACTCCTGCCTGGAAAATCCCATGGATGGAGGAGCCTGGTGGGCTGCAGTCCATGGGGTCGCTAAGAGCCAGACATGACTGAGCGACTTCACTTTCACTTTTCACTTTCATGCACTGGAGAAGGCAATGGCAACCCACTCCAGTGTTCTTGCCTGGAGAATCCCAGGGACGGGGGGAGCCTGGTGGGCTGCCGTCTACGGGGTCGCACAGAGTTGGACACGACTGAAGCGACTTAGCAGCAGCAGCAGCCTAATGTTTAAAGCATCAGGCAAGACGTCAAAACTGTTGATGTTACCAAATTTGTATTTCCATGCAATTTTTGCCCTTCTAAATGTTCCTGAGTCAGATAAGTGACCTAGACCTATTTTTGGTTATACTATGGAATAGCGAATGGATATTTGGCCATGGAAATGAGACAGCAATTTTCTTACTAAATGCCAATTCCATTATAGACAATGTTGAATAGAAGTTACTTTTTACAGTTTCATTACTTAAAATCACTGGGTTTGCCATAAATAAATAGATAAATATATAAATAAATGAAAGAATAAAATATTTTTACACTGGTAGGTGTAAATATTCCCTGACTTTAGAGATCAGAACATTATGTCTCTCTTTTTCAGGGTAAAAGGTCTTCTGATTACTTCTTGGGGCCCAAATTTCTGGTAATCTCTAAGAGTTTTATGTATAGAATACAGAATAGCAACCAGAGGACATTAGCAAACATTTCAGCTGAAATCATTCTGGAAATGTGCACTTAACATGATGGAGTCATTCTCAAGCTGCTAGGAAATATGAGGTTTAAAAATAATTGGAACAATTTATAGAAAATTTCCGAACACTCATTTCCGATATTCATTTAGATAAAGAAAACCTGGAGAGAGATTTATTTAAAATGTCTATTCTAATAAGGTGTACTTTAATTAAGATTATTTCTTGTTCTTTTACTTAACAGTTGCCTTCATCTATTTACTTCCTAAAATCACCATGTAAACCCATCAGGACTCGGGTGCTTGTGCATTTTTCAGCAATTGTTTATAAATTGCTACCTTTGAAGAGAAACTGAATCAAAGCATTGCTTAAAAGGTTTTAGCTCTAGTACAGCAATTCTGTATCCACACATTGAAATAAAAAGCTGTTGTGAAATATCACTTTAAGTTGATTAGATGATGCTATCTACTCTTGCAGACATATAACATATTTCTAAGATTTTTTAAAAATCCACATTCATATCCTCTAATTAAAAATTTAAAAATTAAAGCAAAAAAAATCAAACCAAAATAACAACAATGACAAAAATTTCTACTTAGAGCCACTTTATTTAAAGGGATTTATCACTGTCTTGTTCAGTTCAGTCGCTCAGTCATGTCTGACTCTTTGTGACCCCATGAATCACAGCACGCCCGATTACTTAACGTAATTTGGTATATTTTAGAATTTAGGGAGAAAAGATACTATGAACTGAAATAAAAGCGCTAATGAGCATAAAAAAAAATCCACAGATGAAGGATAAAGGCAGTTCTTTGGGGCCTTCATTTATTATTCAGCCAATTATTCAAGAACATGCATTGAGTACCTCCTATGTTATTGACATGACATGAGTCCTTTTGTAAACTTGGAATCCAAAGAGAGTTCAGGCTTGCATACAGCTTGGCACTTGCTATGATAGATCCGTATATCAGTTTCTCTGGAAAGCCAGGAAGGACGTGCAGCTAAGTGAAGCTGGGGCAGTAAGAAAGCCAGCAGAGAAGAGGGAACGTTGGAGCTAAACCACAGAGAAGACATATGTGTTCATCAGGAGGGAATGTGAGTTGTTCTGGATACAGAACATGAGAAAACAAAGAGGTGAGAAAGGACAGTCTGAGGTACTGCCAGTCACCTTGAAATTAAAGAACTAATAGACCAAAAGACACAGGACAAGTTCATTCATCTCCAAGCAGTTATTAAATGCCCACTAATTGGAAATTTGGGCCTGAGTGCTGAGTGTGGGGAGAGTTGAATAGTTCGTTCCTGTCGTCCAGTTTACATTCTAATTGGGAACAGAAGACATATACAGTAAATGTAACCAATGATACAAGGCAATACTAAATGCTGAAAGATTTAGGGAAATGGGAATTTTATTGATTAGTGCTATTGGTTGTCAACCTCTTCATTACTCATTTCTGTCAGTGAAAATTGTTTCCGCATGCGTGCCTCTATGTGCATATTCACTTGCTTAGAAACAAAGCATATACAGTATTGCTCCAATTTATTTAAATTGGTGAAGTTTAATTTTTCTTTTGAGATAAAAGTGAATAAAAGTAGAACTCTAATTTTTCCCCATATCCTAGTAAGTCACTTCGTTCAGCTCTTAAGGTGTACACACCACTTAGAAAACCACTAGCTTTGAGCATTTAGAGAGAGTTGTGCACAGGGGATATTTTTCTCTTTCACAGCCTGGCCTAGATTTAGCCCAGAAATGATTGCCATTTTTAAGGAAGAGTAAAAATGGGAACAGAATATGTTCTAGAAAGCGAAGGAAGAAAATACTCATTAGATCTTTTATTAAAGGAGGACATTATATCGATCTTAGTAAATCTACAGCAAGTTTCTCAGCTTATGGACTTCACATTGGAATGCCTTGGTACTGCTTGTGATGTATACTAACTCACCCAAGACTCACTGAGTTAGAATACCTAGAAATGGGCATGAGTGCTCAGTGGTCTCTGATTCTTTGAGACCCCATGGACCTCCAGGCTTCTCTGTCCGTTGAATTCTCCAGGCAAGAATATTGGAATGGGTTGCCATTTCCTCCTCCAGGGTATCTTCCCAACCCAGGGATCAAAACCACTTCTCCTGTGTCTCCTGCACTGGCTGGCAGATTCTTACCACTGAGCCACCTGGGAAGCCTGGAAATGGGTATCGGAAATCTGTGATAAACTGATTCTTGTCATATCTAAAATTTAGAAAAAAGTAGTCTATTAAGGGAGACTTCAAGAGGTCTAAACTATATTTTAGTTACACAGCCTTTGAGTCACAGAGATTATAGGTGAGCCATAACTGTTTGGTCAAGAATTCATAGGTCACAAACAATATAGAATCTGTGCAAAAGAATTATTTTCATTCCTTAGTTTTGGTACATGAAGGAAAATCTGCTGTTCTGATCCTTATTCAAAATAAGAAATATTTTATTTGAGAGTATTGAACCCATTTATAATTAAGGTTATACATTTGACCCTTGAATAACACAAATTTTCAAATGTAAATATAATATCTGTATTTTCATTTTACAGATCTTTAAATTAAGTAAGGATGGGGAACAATTTGTGTTCTGTTAGAGAGCACAGCGTGCAGAATCAAAGGAACTAGGGTTTCTACTGTGCAGCAAAATGAAATATTCATAGGTGAAATACAATGTTTTGCATTGGTTTTATAATGTTTCAGGCAAAAACTTATGTGCTTGTGATGGATGAAATAAGAATGACTGAGTATTGATAATTTTAAAACTGGGTACTGAGTACCCTGGTGTTTATTGTAGTATTCTTTCCGCTTTTGCATATATTTGAAATGTTCATAAAAATTAAAAGAATTTAAAAAAGAACTATAGCTGTAGTCCTGATTCTATCCAGCTGTTTCAACTTCCTGCCCTTGAATGAGTTATTCATTCTATTTTGGGGCAGAGATAGCAGTACATGAATTTGTAAATGTGCAGGAGTTGGTGACATTTAACCCCCATGTAGTTCCAGAGTCAACTAACTGTACTTCTTTTTCTCAACAGACTATGTGTCATATTATGCAGTGGTTTTGAGTCTTTGGAGCAAATTGCTTTTTGTGCAGATGAGTATAGACCAAAAGTGAAACCTGATGAGCAGTTCTCTGTACTGATCATTAGTAAGGCTTCAGTTCAGTTCAGTCACTCTTTTGTGTTTGACTCTGCGACCCCATGGACTACAGCACACCAAGCTTTCCTGTCCTTCACTAACTCCCAGAGCTTGCTCAAACTCATGTCCATCAAGTCAGTGATGCCATCCAACCATCTTATCCTCTGTCATCCCCTTCTCCTCCTGCCTTCCATCTTTCCCAGCATCAGGGTCTTTTCCAACAGTCTTTGATTTATAGCCCTTGTCGTATTTTGGAAGTCCTGGTATAATTATCTCATTCTTCTCTAAAGCTAATCATATATGAAATAGCTGTATCAGAACCCAAATTTCTGATTATCCCATTTTGGCAATATATTTTACTGCATACTAGAACTACCACTCAAGAATATAAATGGATCTTTTACCTTAAGTCAAAAAAGAACCAAATATTGGTTTAAGGTGCTTTTTTTTGACACAATTCCAATTTGTATTAAGATGTCCCCAGAGTGACCTGGAACACAGATCTAGTGTGTGTCTCAACCTATATTTAGGTATAGCTTTTTTGGGTTTGGATAAAATGTGGAAAGTTTTATTTAAAAAAATCACCTTTCTATTCCCTCCAACTGGAAGTAATAATCTTTTAAACTCCCATAACATTTTATCTACACTTCTCTTATGACACATGCTAGTTTTTTACTTATACCAATAATACACATATATGTTTAGGATGATTTATGCTTTTCAGAGGCAGTGTTTGGGTTGGTCCCATCATACCTAAAAGTAACTTTAAAAATAAGTCTCAAAATTATTTATTTAATTTATTTATTTAAAATGAAACGACCTTTCAATACCTAATCAAGAATCAGAGAAAATCAAAACTTTTACCTATAAAAAGGTATGTTTATACTTATAAACATAATGCCTGCTTAGAGATTTCATCTGGGACACTCCAAGTTCTTACCATAAGACTGCAACTCTTATCAGTCAAGGCAAGGACTTGAGTCTGCTACTTTTCCACTCTTGGTCACCCATTTGTGCCTTAATTACTGATAACAATAATTAGTATCTATTATACTTATTTATAGAGTTGAAGCGAAGAAGGCAATGGCACCCCACTCCAGTACTCTTGCCTGGAAAATCCCATGGATGGAGGAGCCTGGCGGGCTGTACTCCATGGGGTCACAAAGAGTTGGACATGACTGAGTGACTTCACTTTCACTTTTCACTTTCCTGCATTGGAGAAGGAAATGGCAACCCACTCCAGTGTTCTTGCCTGGAGAATCCCAGGGATGGGGGAGCCTGGTGGGCTGCCATCTATGGGGTCACACAGAGTTGGACACGACTGAAGTGATTTAGCATAGAGTTGAAGAAACTGATACTGACATGGTTTAAGCAAGTTGCTCAGGGACACAGAGCATTAATTGAGCTGAGCCAGTCTTTCAAGCCAGATCTATTTGATATCAGAGCCCAAGACCGTGATGATAATCTACTTGCCCTCTGTTGCTCTCTTATCCATTTCTCCATCCTGATCTCTGCCTAGTTCCTAAATTTATATAACAGTGTGTGTGTTCAGTCACTCAGTTGTGTTGGACTCTTTGCGATCCCATGGACTGTAGCCTGCCAGGCTCCTCTGTCCATGGAATTCTCTAGGCAAGAATACTTGAGTGGGTTGCCATGCCCTCCTCAAAAAATATTTTGAAGCCATGGCTTATTTTACATTTATAATTTTTAACAATGAATAATGATGCTTGGCTTAAGAACATGTTATTTATCAATTAGCTGGCATATGACATTGGTTTATTCATTAAAGAGTAAAGAACATTGGCTATATTAGACAAGCATGTTGGAGGATCACTGTGCTATTCACATCCTAATGCCAGAATAACCAAGCATTTCTTGGAACGGTTCAACATTCTCAGAAATAATTATAGGTACAATTTGTTTAGCATCAGTCATATACTAGGTATTATACTGTCTATTTTCAGAGATAATGAAACTCTAGGGGGATAATGGCTAATTTTCTCATTTTAAGCAAGATAAAACAAAGACAGGGTAGGGGGATAAAGTTTCTTGCCCATGAGACACGGTTGGAAAGCAACTCTCAGATCTTCTCTTCTCCAAAGACTTGTTCTCCTCAATGAGCTACATTTCCCTTTGCATATGTTCCCTGCTCCCTTCAACCCCAAATTCTCCCTTTGAAGGTTGGAAAAAGGTATACTATCTGAATGCTTATTATGCATCCAGGCTCATAACTCTCCTGTGCTCTGTTCTTAATTTTTTATGTTGAAAAATCTCTGTAAATCTAATCTAAACCTCTTTCCCTTTGACTAGGGATATTTTCTCAATTAACTGGACAGCTGACATTTAATTAATCTAGCAATCTTGTCTCTGACACTTATTCCCCATATATTTATAAGTCGGCATTCCCCCCATGAATGTGAAGATCTTTCCCATTCTCAGGATCTATTTTTAAAAATCATTCCACTGAGTTTTCTCGTATTGCATTTCTTTATTCCACACATATCTGCATTCTTCTCGGCCCCAGTACCATTGAAAAATGTAAAGTATGAGGTAAACAGACAGCCTGCCTGCTTCCCATCACCTGACTGATGGACAAGTCCGCACAGTTGCATCATCCAAATCCATTCTAGAGCTGAAGGAACACACTGGCCACATAAAATATTAACAGTTCAAACCCCTACCAGCTACATATCTAGAGTGGGTTGTTATTTTCCAAAAAGGATTAAATTATGCTTAAGACGCTCCTCAGAGGGAAGAATTTTACTGAATTCTCTCTTCTCTGATTGTGACCAAGAAGAAATAGAAAGCAAAAAAAAATGCTTGCTATTTTAGTGCTAGTGGAGGCTATATTTGGAGAGGAATCTTGTGTTCTATTGGAAGTTAATTTTGGAGAAAATTACAGTGGAAATTAAGGATAGCTAAGATGGAGGGCATTAAGTACATAAAATTGAAAATGTTACTTTTACCTATAACCAGCCAGGCCGGGAGACACTAACACCTGTTATGTAATATTTCTTCAGCAACTTTTTGAAGATGCTATGCTGCTGCTGCTGTTGCTAAGTCACTTCAGTCGTGTCCGACTCTGTGCGACCCCATAGATGGCAGCCCAGGCTCCCCCGTCCCTGGGATTCTCCAGGCAAGAACACCGGAGTAGGTCACCATTTCCTTCTTCAATGCATGCAAGTGAAAAGTGAAAGTGAAGTCGCTCAGTCGTGTCTGACTCTTAGGGACCCCATGGACTGCAGCCCACCAGGCTCCTCCGTCCATGGGATTTTCCAGACAAGAGTACTGGAGAAGATGCTATAGGTTCTGTATTAAAGGCACAGTGCATTCACCAGTTTCAATGATGCTTCCCTTTCTGCAATTGAAAAACCAAAGGCTACTTTTAAACTTCACGCTGGCATTGTAGAAAATGAAATCTTCTGAGTTGATAAATGAATAATAATTTACCACCTGAAGAAACAGCCACATTTCCACGGAGCATTTTTCAGGAGAGTCAAGATACCCATTGATCATGAATATTTACTCCTGACATACGCAGACCACCTGTAAATTTCCTGGTCTGGAATGGAAAAGAGAAAATGTTTGCCACACCATTACACTCCTCCTAGATGAATGCTAGCACTGTGTGAACAGCCTTCTGCTTCGGAAGAGATTTAACACAGGAGTTAACTGCTTTTTGCCTGTGAAAGGGAACAGTATAGGAAAATGTGGTCTATTGAAGATGTTAGCCGTGGGGAACTATGGGCCATAGAGGGATAATGTTGACTGAGGGAGTTGATGGAATATGCATTTTTCTTGATTAAAAATAGCACTTAAAAATCAGAAATACTATATTTTCATCACCCAAAATCTAGAAAATTTAGAAAAGCAAGAAAAAAAAAAAAGAAAAGTAAAAGCTCACCCATGATTCAAATATGTAGGGAAAATTATGTGATACTTTGGTATATATCCATCCAGAAATTTTTTCAATGCCTAAGTTTATAGATTTTTTCTAAAACAATAATTACATAGGCTTTGTAAACTTTATTTCACTTAAATATATGTTATGTGTGAAAGTCGCTCAGTCGTGTTCAACTCTTTGCAACTTCATGAACTGCAGCCTGCCAGGCTTTTCTGTCCATGGAATTCTCCAGGCCAGAATACTGGAGTGGGTAGATGTTTCGTCTCCAAGGGATCTTCCCAACCTAGGGATTAAACCCAGATCTGCATTGCAGGCAGATTCTTTACCATCTGAGCCACCAGGAAAGCCCTAAATATATGTCATAAGTAGGTTTCGTATCATTAATTATGCTTATTGCTTTACTCATTAATTTCATGGATTTATAGAATTTAATAAATAATTAAATTTCCTCTTATAGACTACTTTGTTGCCAGTTCTTTGTTCTTATTAACATTGCTGTGATGAACGATTATACAATCTTTCTACTTTAAGACATTGTCTCTTTGGTTCATAGCAAATATTCACAATACAAACATTTGAGGACTTCTCTGTAGAACATGAAATTATTTCTGGGAGTGGACAGCTCTATAAATAGAATTTGCAACTTGCCCCCCAAAAGTTGCAAACTTATTTAAATCCAATGTATTTAAGTACATTGTCTGTTGCCAATAAAGAAATTTAAAGATAGTTTTCAATTTAGGAATAAGTCTATTCAAAAGGATAATCTGTAATTCAATTATTCTTTTCTTTAGACAACAAGTTTTATGTTTTAGACTTGCACATGCTGGTGCAGTCTCTAGGTCATTTGTCATTCATTATTCATTTCACAGATAAATTTCTGAGAGCTTTTTGCATACAGAGGTATGGTTAAAATCCCATCCCTGCTGGGAAAATGGTAATAAGGGCTTCTAGAAAGATGAAAGGGAGTACACCAGAAGAGAAGGCAGACATGAGGTTACTGCAGATGAGCCCACCTCCCCCTCACCCTCCAGCTACCCCACTCCAGGCTCTAAACTCTGGCCAAGCCTTCCCCTTGCACATTGGATCCTGTCTTCTCTGACCCTCTCAAAGCTAGCACTCTAGCAACTTTCATTTTTTTGAAAATTGTA
The DNA here is from genome assembly GCA_935064755.1 of Tragelaphus eurycerus. Lineage (NCBI taxonomy): Eukaryota > Metazoa > Chordata > Mammalia > Artiodactyla > Bovidae > Tragelaphus > Tragelaphus eurycerus. The sequence goes on from CAKXYN010000039.1 coordinate 1,394,544, forward strand.
GTTGATTTACAATATGGTGTTAGTCTGAGGTATATGGACTTCCCTTGTGGCTCAGCTGGTAAAGAATCTGCCTGCAATTCAGGAGACCTGGGTTCGATCCCTGGGTTGGGAAGATCCCCTGGAGAAGGGAAAGGCTACCCACTCCAGTATTCTGGCCTGGAGAATTCCATGGACTGTATACTCCATAAAAATGAAGTCACTCAGTCTTGTCAGACTCTTTGTGACCCCATGAACTGTAGCCCACCAGGGTCTTTCATCCATGGGATTCTCCAGGCAAAAATACTGGAGTGGGTTGCCATTTACTTCCCAGGGGATCTTCCCGACCCAAGGATCAAACCCAGGTCTCCTGCATTGCAGGCAGACGCTTTAACCTCTGAGCCACCGGGGAATCCATATAGGGTCACAAAGAGTTGGACACGACTGAATGACTTTCCCTTCACGTCACTTCTTCACTTCAGGTGTATAGCAGAGTACTTTAATTATTCCCCTCTTACTTTGCCATCAGTTACTGCCTCTCTACTGGGTCAATTGGGTCGTGTATATCATTATACAAACATGTTTTTATATTTCTTATTTTTTAAAAAAGCAACCACTCAATCCATTTCCCTCCAAGAGTTGGCACCCTATTTCTTTGTTTCCCCATACAGCAAAATTTCTCAAAAGCACTCACTATACTCTCTCTTCATCTCCTCCACCTCCTCTTTTAAAACACAGCTCAGATATCTCCTCAGCCAAGAAATCTTCTAGGACTTTTTGAATATGATGTAAATAGCATTCCTCTGTCTTCATCTGCCCATCATGGCTCCCCACCACTTGATACTGTAATGATCTTCTTACTGGCTGCTTCTCTCATTAAACTGTAAGGATCTCCCAAGGAGTTACACTGACTTATAAAATATTGAGTCCTGAATGCCTAATGCAATGTCTGGGAAGTTATAAATGGCCAAAAAATGTTGTTGGATGAATTGAAAGATGATAAGGAGCCCAAGATGACCAAGAAAAGAGCATTCTAGGCAGAAAGAACAGACTGTGCAAGAGTATGGAGCCCAGAAAGACTGAAACAGGTACATTCAGTACAAGTCATTTGGTGTGGCAGGAACACATGGCAGGAGCGTGAGGGTGGAGCAAAAGAAAGGCAGATTTATCCTCCTTTGGGTTATTAAGATTCTAGTACCCCATGCCAAAGAGATTGGACTTTATATTATCCACAATAATGATTCACACAGGGTATATAAGTCACCTGGTCAAGTTTTCATTTTAATAATGTTAACTACTATTTATTGAGCTACCCTATGCTTTGGTCACATAAAAGAATAGTTACAGAAAATTTTTTGAGTTAATTTGTTCAGGGTACACAACTAGCAAGTTCAAGGATGGGCATTCAAATCCAGACCTCTCTAAGTGAGAAGACATATTTTAAACTCAGTTTTCAATAATGAGTGTTCACTTGGGCCACAATGAAGTAGATCAGAGAGTTGCACCATTTAGGTAACTATTGTGTAGGCTAGGGAGACGTGGTGATAGCCTAAACTAAGCTAAACTCTTTGAGGGCCAGGACCACATCTTACTCACTGTTGTCTCCCATGGTATTCCCATCATATTTAGGTGTTTCAAAAACATTTTCTGAACAAATGCAAAGGTGATCAAATGAGAAACATCATTGATGGATGGAAGGTGATGTATGAGGTTGGTTGAAGAAGACTGGTTTCTTAGAAGTTGTGAAATAATTCATTGCAATGTGAAACCCCAGAGGAAGAACATGTTTGGTCTTGGAGGATGGATTTTGTTTTGAGTTCTAATGCCTAGTCAAATATTTCTAGGAATTAGCTGGATATAAATTTACAGGAAAATGTACAATAAGGAAAAATTGCATGAATGCTCAGTCGCTTTAGTCACATCCAACTCTTTGCAACTGTAGCCTGCCAGGCTCCTCAGTCCATGAGATTCACCAGGTGAGAATACTGGAGTGGGTTGCCCTGCTTTTCTCCAGGAGACCTTCCCAACCCAGAAATCAAACCTGCATCTCCTGAGACTCTTGCATTGCAGGTATATTTTTTACTGACTGAGCCACCAGGGAAGCCCCTGAAAATCAAATCTGAAATACACCAACATTTTAGGGATGGAAAGAAGGCTCTGAACCTGCAAAGGGCACAGGGAAAAAGTAAGAAAACTCAAAGAAGAACAGTGACATGGAAGTCAAGAGAGAGGGTCAAGAAGGGAATGATTTACTCTGTCAGACTCTGCAGGAGTCCGTACTTAAGAGCATCAGTCAGGGAGGGAAACAGAAACCCCTGCAGGTATTTTAGGTAAGAAAGAATTGAATTCATCAAAATAGCTGCTTACATAGTTGCTAAAAGAGCTGAAGCTTCTAGGCTGGGCTTTCTGATCAATGCACAACTCAGTTGTGTCTCTTCACTCTGGCTTCAGGCTGATGGCAACACCTCCCTCTCAAGTGTCTCTGATTAGTCATGGCAAGGGGAAGGAAACAAGGACAGAAGAAGGCTGTTTCCTGAAACTGTCCAGAAGTGGTACATGTCACCTCCAGTCATATTTTATGGGATAAAGTAATGTCTACCTTTGGGCTTCCCATGTGGTGCTAGCGGTAAAGAACACGTCTGCCAAATGTAAGAGATATAACAGACGTGGGTTCGGTCCATGGGTCAGGAAGATCCCCTGGAGGAGGGCATGGCCATCCACTCCAGTATTCTTGCCTGGAGAATCCCACAGACAGAGGCTATAATCCAGAGGGTCACAAAGAGTTAGACACAACTGAAATGACTTAGCAGGCATGTTCAGCATCTACCTTCAGGAAACAAGGGCATGTGATCCTATCCAGGCTCTCAGAAGTTGGGGAACTACTGTACAGGCCTTTCGTACCCATAGGTTTTGCACCCATGGATATAACCAAATGAGGACTGAAAGTATTTGAAAAAATTTTTTAGAGTTCCAAATGGCAAAAGTTGAATTTGCTATGCACAGGCAACTGTTTACATAGTGGTGCCCTATTATCTCAGCTGATAAAGAATGGGCTTGCAAAGCAGGAGATCCCAGTTCGATTCCCGGTTCAGGAAGACCCACTGGAGAAGGAATAAGCTATCCCTTCAGTATTCTTGGGCTTCCCTGGTGGCTCAGCTGGTAAAGAATCCGCCTGCAATGTAGAAGACCTGAGTTCAATCCCTGGAGAAAGGAAAGGCTACTCACTTTAGTATTCTGGGCTGGAGAATTCCATGGACTGTATAATCCATGGGGTCGCAAAGAGTCGCATGCGACTGAACGACTTTCACTACATTGTATTAGGTATGATAAAGAACCTAGAAATAATTTAAAGTGTACAAGAGAATGTGAGTAGGTTATATGCAAATATTATGCCATTTTGTATAAGCATTGAGCATCCATGGATGTTGATATCCATACGGGTTCTGGAACCAATCCCCCAGGGATATTGAAGAACAGCTACAATGGTGAGCTGACTTCAGGACTCTCACAGGTAAGTTACTTAACTTTCTATACTTTATTCATTGTAATAATGTATTCATTGTAATAATCCTACTGTATTTATATCTGAAGATTGTTAGATGTTTAACTGAACTGATGTATTTAAGATGCTACAAACAGTGATTAATCTATAGCAAACTCTAAGTAACTATTAAGTTTTATTACACTCTCTAGTTCTCTACTACTTTTCCTTAACTCATTTCTCCTCTGGTGAGGCCTTTTTCGGTCTTGGACTTGCTCTGTCCAGCCTGTATTTTGTTCTGGTCTGCCAGTGCATTCATTCTCCAAATGGGAACAGATCCATCTCTTTCCATCCCCCACCCCACAAATCCACTGCTAGAGAAAGAACAGAAAATTCCTCTTCTTTGTCAACATCAATCAGATTTCTCTCTTCAAAGATGACAACTCAGGGACATCATAACCTCATACCTAAGAAACTACCCTCTACTTCCCATCTCCCCCAGTCGGTGACAGTGGCCTGTCTGTAATAAGCACTAAAGCTTCATTTGGAGCAAATTGATTCCTTGGCATTGTGATCAGCTACTAAGGGGACTTTCACATCTAATCAACCTCAAAGGGCTTGGAATTGCATCATCTCCAAAGCAGCATCTCAGAGAAAGAAGAACGAGTGTGAAAAAAAATCTTTGCTCTGTCAACTCTCTCTGTCTCTGAACCAGGGAATTGTATGCCTTCATGAACCTATTTCTGTTCGGCCCTGAGAGCAACAGGCTCCATTACAGCTGCAGTCTGGTAGGGTAAGTGTCCTGAGTACAAACAGCTGCCTCTGTTCCTCACCAGGAGAGCTGCCGTGGAATTTATAGAGCCACACACAGTCAGAGCAGGAATTCAGCCATTCCCCTGAGCCAGAGACCCTCTTTGCCTCTCCCTGCCTCCAGCCCCTTTCCCTGGATCTCTAGTTCCACTGAAGTCTAAAGGCACACTGGGTGGTCCCCTGCTGCCCTAACGTTTTCCTCCTTCCCCCAGTCTTTAGGAATAAAGATATCTCCTGGGAATTCTTGACATCAATGAAAGGCATCCAGCGACTGAACATCCCTTCCTGGTTCTGACCTCTAGTTCTTAAAGAAGGAAGGATAGTGATGTTTTTCCCCACTGTCATCTCCATCACAAGTACACTGTCTGGGATGTCTGCAGTCTCCTACTGCTTCCCTGTGGATTTACTTTGGAAAGAATGAAACCACTGGCCACAAGGTTGTCACCCTCCAACTCTCCCCACCCTCTCCCTGTAAGCCTGAGGACTCCACCAGTTTATTTCATACGTGAGATCTGGTACTAGAATATTCTCTAACGGCATCAAGTGTCCTAAAATCTGGGACTTCCCATTGGTTCAGTGGTAAAAGAATCCATCTGCGATCCAGGAGACACAAGATACATGGGTTAGACCCTTGGGTTGGGAAGATGCCCTGGAGGAGGGCATGGCAACCCACTCCAGTACTATTGCCTAGAGAATCCCATGGACAGAGGAGCCTGGCAAGCTAGAGTCCATAGGGTCACAAAGAGTGGGACATGACTGAAGTGACTGAGCATGCACAAGCATATCCTAAAGTCCATTGGTTGACTAACCAGTGGATTAAGTATATTGTATCCCAAATATGTCCTGGCTGCTGGGAATATGGAACAAACGACACGTGTTACTTTGTCTTGCTTTCAAAAAATTATTATTATTTTTTACTATAAAGCAGTGCATATAGTAAAAAAAAAAATAAAGCATTTTTTAAAACTATATAACAAAATATAACACTCAGTTCAGTTCAGTTCAGTCTCTCAGTTGTGTCCAACTCTTTGCGATCCCATGGACCGCAGCACACCAGGCCTCTCTGTCCATCACCAACTCCCAGAGTCCACCCAAACCCATGTCCATTGAGTTGGTGATGCCATCCAACCATCTTATCCTCTGTTGTCCCCTTTTCCTCCTCCCCTCAATCTTTCCCACCATCAGGGTCTTTCCAATGAGTCAACTCTTCGCATCAGGTGGCCAAAGGATTGGAGTTTCAGCTTCAACATCAGTCCTTCCAATGAACACGCAGGACTGATCAAATGTAACACTGCTGCTGCTGCTGTTGCTGCTGCTAAGTCGCTTCAGTCGTGTCCGACTCTGTGCGACCCCATAGACGGCATCCCACCAGGCTCCCCCGTCCCTGGGGTTCTCCAGGCAAGAACACTGGAGTGGGTCACCATTTCCTTCTCCAATGCGTGAAAGTGAAAAGTGAAAACGAAGTCGCTCAGTCGTGTCCGACTCTTTGCGACCCCATGGACTGCAGCCTACCAGGCTCCTCCGTCCATGGGATTTTCCAGGCAAGAGTACTAAATAGATATAAACTTTTGATATTTTGGCAAATTTTCTGTAGAGCTGGTTTTGCCCTCTAAGTCCCCACTGTTGCAGGGCATTCTGAGGTTTCGTAACTCCCCCTTGGCCCAAGGTGGGTTTCCAAATGTGTGGAAACTTTTCCTCCTTCATGATTCCCTCCCTCCCTCAGGGCACAAGCCCACACTCCCTACCCAGCCCTGTCCTGAAATTCTTTGTCTCCTTTTCTGTCTTTATCTTTTGCCCTACCTCTTTCTAAGGAGACTGACTTGCATGTTTTGGAGGTTTGGGGTCTTCTGGCATTTAGAAGTTGTTCAGTAGGATTTGTTCCATATTCTGATGAATTTTTTATATATCTGTGGGGAGGCAGGTAATCTCCCTGTCTTACTCCTCTGTCATCTTGAGGACCTCTCCGAAGATCTTGTATTGGTAAGTAAAAAAAAAGTTAACAGAATTAAAGAGCTCTTGATCAACAGTTTAATTTTCCTTTATCCATCTCTCCTCCCTTCTCTCTCTCCATCTTTCCCAAAGGTAAGTACTAGCCTCGTTACCTGATAATCCTGTATTTATAAAATGTATGATTTTGATTTTCAAAATGGTACCATACTTTATAAGCCCTCTGAGAAGTTACACCTTCCATTGAAAATTATGTTTTTGACATTTATCCAAGTTGATCCTTAGACTTAGTTCAACATGCCAGTTGAATGTTATTCTGTTATATGTTTACCATAATCTAGCTTTTCTACTTTTGGTGAGTATTTACACATTTCAAAATTTCTCTATTAAGTATAGTTCTACAGTGAACATTCTTGTAATGAATGTGTGTGAGAATCTCTCTAGAGTAGTGTTTTTCAACCTCATTTTGACAAGAACCCACAATCTGACTACACTGTATATCATCACCCATAAGCCCAGGTGCAAACACACATAAAGCATGCCCTCATGCCTTTAGCCGAAACAACATTGCGGTACATTCTGAAGTATTTCTATCCTATTCCTTTTATATTCTGAGATGGACATACTAAATTCATTCCATGATCGAACATGAATTAGGACCTAAGGTTTGAAAAACACTGATTTAAGGTATGTCTGGGAGCAGAATTGCTGGGTTAGAGGGCATGGGCATCCTTGATCAATTATTGCTAATTGCTTTTTCAATAGTAAGATGTATCCAAATTTGGAGATATTAAAGTGTGAAAAGCCATGCATTTTATAATCTAGGTTATGCGATGTTCTGGATACTAATTCCTTCTCCAGCCTAAAAGTTTCTGGTGTATTCTTTACCTCTCCTTTCATTTCCTTTACATGTATTTTATTGTGTGGAAGTTTTTAATTTTAGAGTAGTCAATTGTATGCAGTTTTTACTCTATGGCTTATTTATTTACTTAGGCTTTAAGTTGTCCCAATTTATGTCATTAAGATAGTCTCCTCTGTTGTTTTCTGAAGTTCTGCAATTTTGATTTTTTTTTTAACTTTAGACCTTTAAGGATGTTGCTATTTTTATTTAATCCATATAATATGATATGGCAGCTAACAGGAATAACCAGTTTTCAAAAATACATTTTCAGTAATCCATCCTTTCCTCCTTGGGTCTTCCTAGGTGACGTTAGTGGTAAAAGAATCTGCCTGCCAATGCAGAAGACGCAGGTTCAATTGCTGAGTCAAGTATATTCCCTGGAAGAGGAAATGGCAATCTGTTCCAGTATTCTTGCCTAAAAAAATCTCATGGACAGAGGATCTTCGTGTGCGGCAGTCAAAGAGTCACAAAGAGTTGGACATGAATGAGCATTCCTTGAGCACACAGGGGAAAATTCTGAAAGAGATGGGAACACCAGACCACCTGACCTACCTCTTGAGAAATCTGCCTGTTGAGAAATCTGTATGCAGGTCAGAAAGCAGCAGTTAGAACTGGACATGGAACAACAGACTGGTTCCAAATAGGAAAAGGAGTACATCAAGGCTCTATATTGTCACCCTGCTTATTTAACTTATATGCAGAGTACATCATGAGAAACGCTGGGCTGGAAGAAGCACAAGCTGGAATCAAGATTGCCGGGAGAAATATCAATAACCTCAGATATGCAAATGACACCACCTTTATGGTAGAAAAGGAAGAACTAAAGAGCCTCTTGATGGAAGTGAAAGAGGAGAGTGAAAAAGTTGGTTTAAAGTTCAACATTCAGAAAACGAAGATCATGGCATCTGGTCCCATCACTTCATGGCAAATAGATGGAGAAACAGTGGAAACAGTGTCAGACTTTATTTTGGGGGCTCCGAAATCACTGCAGATGGTGACTGCAGCCATGAAATTAAAAGATACTTACTTCTTGAAAGGAAAGTTATGACCAACCTAGACAGCATGTTAAAAAGCAGAGACATAAGAGACATAACAAAAGTTCATCTCGTCAAAGCTATGGTTTTTCCAGTAGTCGTGTATGGATGTGAGAGTTGGACTATAAGGAAAGCTGAGAGCGAAAGAATTGACGCTTTTGAACTGTGGCATTGGAGAAGACTATTGAGAGTCTTTTGAACTGCAAGGAGGTCCAACCAGTCCATCCTAAAGGAAGTCAGTCCTGAATGTTCATTGGAAGGACTGATGTTGAAGCTGAAACTCCAATCCTTTGGCCACCTGATGGGAAGAGCTGACTCATTGGAAAAAACCCTGATGCTGGGAAGAACTGAAGGCAGGAGGAGAAGGGGATGACAGAGGATGAGATGGTTGGATGGCATCACCAACTCAATGGACATGAGCTTGGGTAAACTCCAGGAATTGGTGATGGACAGGGAGGCTTGGCATGCTGCAGTTCATGGGATCGCAAAGAGTTGGACAGGACTGAGCGACTGAACTGAACTGAGCACACAGGACCTTTATTGGCAGCATGCTAACTCTTTAGCTGGGGCACGTGAGATTCCCCGATCAGGAATCTAACCTGGGCCTGTGCGTTGGGAATACAGTCTTAGCCACTGGGCCAACAAGGAAGTCCCTCCTTAAAGGTTTTTAATGCCATCTCTTTCATATCCCAAATATGTAAGTTTGTTTCTGCTCCATTTTTTCAGTTGATCTATTTATTTCTGTATCAAAAGCACATTATTATTTACTAAAGCTTTATTTTAAAAACTCTATATCAAAGTGTATTGACCCTTCTTAACAGTTTATTTTCTTATAATATTTAGAGTCAGCAGTCTAACTTCATGAAAAACTATGCTGATAATTTGATTGGAATTACATTTGAATTTCTATATCAATTTAGGTAGGTTTTATTTTAACTATTTTTCTAGTCCATGAATGAAGTGTATCTCATAAGCATTTTGTTATTCTTTCATGTTTTACAATAAATTTTTTACAAATTTCCACAGAAATCTTGCATATCTTTGTTATATTTCCTTATAGTTACCTTGGATATTTTTATAGTATGCTTTATTCTATTGTTATTACATTTTTAGACTGGTTAATACCTATGAATAAAAATATCAAAGATGTTTATATTTTGATCTTTTATCCAGCAAGCTTGCTGAACTGCATAATTACTTTTAATAGTTGGTTTGTGTATTGTCTTGCATTTTCTATGTAGATAAGCATTATCTGTGGGGAAAAAAAGGAAATCTGCTTTACTCAGTCCAGTTCTTAAACCAACAAGGTGTCTTGCTGTTTTGACAACTTGGGACACCTTGTGCATATGGAGGTACCGAACCCACTGCTATTATGCACTCAGAAGAATACAACTTTATTTCCGTGTCAGTCTTACCAAACTGCATAACCCCAGCTCAATCATAAGAAAATAGCGAACAAACACAAGCTGAGAGACCTTCAACAAAACAATCAATCAACACTTGCAAATGTGTCAAGCTCACAAAAGACAAGGACATTCTGAGGAACTGTTACAAATCACTGGAGACAGTTCTAAATCAGCAAACATAACACAGAATCTTTCATAGGAAATTAGACCAGAAAAAGAAGATCAGCGGCAAAAAGGTAAAATTTGGAGAAGATCTTCAGCCTATGATATTGTGCCAGTGTTAATTTCCTGGTTTGATAATTGTGCTACAATCATAGAAAATAATAGTATTAGGGGATGCTGGGTGAGAAACAAACAAAAAACCCATGGCAGATTCATGTTGATGTATGGCAAAACCAATACAATATTGTAAAGTAATTGGCCTCCAATTAAAATAAATAAATTTATATTAAAAAAACCCTTTCTCTGTTCTTTTTTTTTCAACTTTTCTGTAAGTTTAGAATTAGTTCAAAATAAAAAGTCAAAAACAAAGTTTGTAAATTGGCATCCTTGTATGATTTGAAACTCTTCAAAAAAAGCCTTTGACATGTAATAAATAGGATATATCATTTGCTGTAAGTGTTAAGTAGACATTCTTTACCTGTTTAAGGGATTTCCCTCTTATTCATAGTTGGCCAAGTGTGTGTGTATGTGTATGTGTATATACTGAGGGGATCTTTCCCACCCAGGGATTAACCCAGGTCTCTGCATTGCAGGCTGTTTCTTTACCATCTGAGCCACTAGGGAAGCCTATATGTTGAGTAATATCTGGATATTGGATTTCATCTAAAACTTTTTCTAGATCAGTTGAGATATTCATGCATGTTGTTTTCTACCCTTTCCTTTCTAAAATGTGTTTTCTATGCATTTCTGATTTTACTACTTTTTTTCTTTTTAATCCATTCTTATATTTCTGAAATAAATTCTTCTTTGTCACATGTTTTTCCTTAGATTTAATTTTTAGAGCAGTTTTAGATTTATAAAATTGAGAAGAAAGTGTCTATTTCCCCCACACCTGCATTCAGTTCAGTCAGTTCAGTCGCTCAGTCGTGTCCGACTCTTTGCAACCCCATGGACTGCAGCATGCCAGACTTCCCTGTCCATAACCAACCCCCAGAACTCACTTAAACTCATGTCCTTCGAGTCAAGTAATGCCATCGAGCTATCTCATCCTCTGTCATCCCTATCCTCCTGCCTTCAATCTTTCCCAGCATCAGGGGCTTTTCCAAGGAGTCAATTCTTCACATCACGTGGCCAAAGGATTGGAGTTTCAGCTTCAGCATCAGTCCTTCCAATGAATATTCAGACTGATTTCCTTTAGGATGGACTAGTTGGATCTCCTTGCAGTCCAAGGGGCTCTCAAGAGTCTTCTCCAACACCACAGTTCAAAAGCATCAATCCTTCAGCACTCAGCTTTCTTTATAGTCCAGCTCTCATACTCATACATGACTACTGGAAAAACCACGGCTTAGACCAGACAGACTTTTGTCGGCAAGGTAATATCTCTGCTTTTTAATATGCTGTCTAGGTTTGTCATAGCTTTTCTTCCGAGGAACAAGAGTCTTTTAATTTCATGGCTGCAGTCACCATCTGCAGTGATTTTGGAGCCCCCCAAAATAAAGTCACTGTTTCCATTATTTCCCCATCTATTTGCCATGAAGTGATGGGACCGGATGCCAAGAACTTAGTTTTCTGAATGTTTCTGAGTTTTAAGCCAACTTTTTCACTGTCCTCTTTCATTTTCATCAAAACACTCTTTAATTCTTCTTTGCTTTCTGCCATAAGGGTGGTGTCATCTGCATATCTGAGGTTATTGATATTTCTCCCATTAATTTTGATTCAAACTTGTGCTTCATCCAGCTCAGCAATTCTCATGATGTACTCTGCATATAAGTTAAATAAGCAGGGTGACAATATACAGCCTTGCTGTACTCCTTTCCCAATTTGGAACCAATCTGTTGTTCCATGTCAAGTTCTAACTATTGCTTCTTGACCTGCATACAAATTTCTCAGGAGGCAGGTTAGGTGGTTTGGTATTCCCATTTCTTTAAGAATTTTCCGTAGTTTGTTGTGGTCCACACAGTCAAAGGCTTTGGCATAGTCAATAAAATAGAAATAGATGTTTTTCTGGAACTCTCTTGCTTTTTCCATGACCCAGCGGATGTTGGCAATTTGATCTCTGGCTCCTGTCCCTTTTCTAAATCCATTTTGAACATCTGAAAGTTCATGGTTCATGTACTGTTGAAGCCTGGCTTGGAGAATTTTGAGCATTACTTTGCTAGCATGTGAAATGAATGCAATTCTTTGGAAGTTTGAGCATTCTTTGGCATTGCCTTTCTTTGGGATTGGAATGAAAACTGATCTTTTTCAGTCCTGTGGCCACTGCTGAGTTTTCCAAATTTACTGGCATATTGAGCAGCACTTTCACAACATCATCTTTTAGGATTTTAAGTAGCTCAGCTGGACTTCCATCACCTCCACTAGCTTTGTTCACAGTGATGCTTCCTAAGCCCCGCTTGACTTCACATTCTAGGATGTCTGGCTCTAGGTAAGTAATCACACCATTGTGGTTATCTGGGTCATGAAGATCTTTTTTGTGTAGTTCTTCTGTGTATTCTTGCCATCTCTTCTTAATATTCTGTTTATGTTAGGTCCATACCATTTCTGTCCTTTATTGTGCCCATCTTTGCATGAAATATTCCCTTAGTATCTTTAATTTTCTTGAAGAGAACTCTAGTCTTTCCCATTCTATTTCTTTCCTCTATTTCTTTGCATTGTTCACTGAGGAAGGCTTTCTTATTTCTCATTGCTATTCTTTGGAACTCTGCCTTCAAATAGGTATATCCTTCCTTTTCTCCTTTGCCTTTGACTTCTCTTCTTTTCTCAGGTATTTGTAAGGCCTACTCAGACAACCATTTTGTCTTTTTTAATTTCTTTTCCTTGGGGATGATCTTCCTCTGATTAGACCTAATCTATTGCTTAACTTATTTATTAATTTTGCTAATGTTGACTAAAAAAATAGACACAACCTAAAAGTTGAGAGTTAGGTTTTATTTGGTGGTAATGTTTGGACTTGAGCCCAGAAGACAATATCTCAGGTCTGAGAGAACTGACTCTGAGGAGGCAGGGAAGAGTGAGGCTATATACAAGTTTGCAGCAAGGGGCAGGTAATCTGAATATTAAGATTACTGTTAACTAAGAGAAAACTAAATCTCTCACATGAAGAGATTTAGTGATTCTTCTATGTTTTGGAAGATGGAAGCTTCCAGGCTTATTGAAAACATTCCTTTCATATGCATCTAGCTATCTGGAGCCAATCTTCCATTCTTTATTGTTCACATACTCTTTGTTTACTATAAGAGATGGCGAATGTATCTGATGCCTCTCATATGCCCCCAGCTACTCAGCACACTGGGGAGGAAGCAGCTGATGGCTTCCAAAAAGCTGGCTTTATTTCACCTGGGCTCATAAATTTGCATTTGGAAAAGGTTTGTTTACTGATAGAGCATAGGGCAGAAAATATTTTATTTCCCACTTACTTTAATAGCTTTATTTTTCATTTCTAGAGGATCTATGTTCTGTTTTACAAGTCTACATTATTCTTCCTCTCATCTTTCATTTTATTTTCTGTTTCCCCTTTTATGTTTTAAACACTTCAATAACTACTTTTACGGTGGATTCTTTTCATAATTGTAAGTCCTTTGGATATTTTTATTATTTTGAAATTTTGTTCCTTAGTGTTTTACATGATATTTCTTCTTCATGGTAAATCATTGATAGATCAAGTCCTTGTGTGCTCTGTAATTTTTCACTGTGAGCTAATCTTCAGATGTGTGTGTGTGTGTGTATTTTTGTTGGTGTCCCATGTGCATTGATTGGAGGAGATGTTTGCTTTGATGTGGCACTATAGGTATTTTACTTCTGCAGTAACAAATTTTATATTAATGTTTTTGTGGTGGGTTGAATTGTATCCACCAAAACAATATATTCAAGTCATAGCTCCTAATACCTGCAAAAGTAAAAGTGGAAGTATTAGTTGCTCAGTCATGTCTGACTCGTGAACCCATGGACATAGCCTACCAGGTTCCTCTGTCCATGGAATTGTCCAGGCAAGAATACTGGAGTGGGCAGCTATTTCCTTCTCCAGGGTATCTTCCCAACTCAGGAATCAAGTCTGGGTCTCCCTGCATTGCAGGCAGATTCTTTACTGTCTGAGCCACCAGAGAATATGACCTCAATTTAAAATAGAAATTTTGTAGATGTAATCCAATTAAGATGAGGTTGTATTGGATTAAGGTGGACCTTAAGTCCAATGACTAGTATCTTTACAAGAGAAAGGAGAGGGAAATTTTGATACAGAAACACGAAAAGAAACATAGGAAAAAGGACCATGGAAACAAGGATTGCAGTGATGCAGCTATAAACCAGGGAATACCAAGAATGCCAGCTACCACCAGAAGCCAGTTGAGACACCTGATGGATTCTTCCACAGAGCCTCTAGAAGGAACCCACACTGTCCACACATTGATCTGGAACTTCAGGCCTCCAGTACTATATCAGAATAAATTTCTGTTGCTTTAAGCTGTCAAGTTTTGGTGCTTTGTAATGACAGAATAGAAAACTAACATGGTCCTAGCTTGAGATTCTCTGTGAGGACTTCAGCATTCCAGTGTTCAGCCTTTGGAGCTTTGATTTGGGTTAGACACTCATTGCTTGAGCACCATTTTCAGTTCAGTTCAGTTTAGTCACTCAGTCATGTCCAACTCTTTGTGAAACGGTGGACCACAGCATGCCAGGCTTACCTGTCCATCACCAACTCCCGGAGCTTACTCAGACTCATGTTCTTCATATCAGTGGTGCCATCCAACCATCTCACCCTCTGTCGTCCCTTCTCCTCCTGCCTTCAATCTTTCCCAGCATCAGGGACTTTTCCAAGGAGTCAGTTCTTCACATCAGGTGGCCAAAGGATTGGAATTTCAACTTCAGCATCAGTCCTTCCAACGAATATTGAGGAATGATTTCCTCTAGGATGGACTGGTTGGATCTCTTTGCAGTCCAAGGGACTCTCAAGAGTCTTCTCCAACACCACAGCTCAAAAGCATCAATTCTTTAGTGCTACTTTCTTTATGGTCCAACTCTCACATCCACGCATAACTGTTGGAAAAGCCATAGCTTTGACTAGATGGACCTTTGTCAGCAAAGTAACATCTCTGCTTTTTAATATACTGTTTAGGTTGGTCATAGCTTTTCTTCCAAAGAGCAAGCGTCTTTTAATTTCATGGTTGCAGTCACCATCTGCAGTAATTTTGGAGCCCCCAAAATAAAGTCTCTCACTGTTCCCATTTTTCATCCATCTATTTGCCATGAAGTGATGGGACCAGATGCCGTGATTTCAATTTTCTGAATGTTGAGTTTTAAACCAACTTTTTCACTCTCCACTTTCACTTTCATCAAGAGACTCTTTAGTTCATCTTTGCTTTCTGCCATCAAGGTGGTATCATCTGCATATTTGAGGTTATTGATATTTCTTGTGCTTCATCCAGCATTTCTCATGAAGTACTCTGCATATAAGTTAAATAAGGAGGCTGACAATATACAGCCTTGAGGTACTCCTTTCCCAATTTGGAACCAGTCTGTTTTTCCATGTCCAGTTCTAACTCTTGCTTCTTGACCTGCATACAGTTTTCTCAGGAGGCAGGTCAGGTGGTCTGGTGTTCCCTTCTTTTGAAGAATTTTGCGGTTTGTTGTGATCCACACAGTCAAAGGCTTTGGTGTAGTCAATAAAGCAGAAGAAAATGTTAAGGAAGAGCAAAACGTCCAGTGGACACAAAAAGATGAAAAGATGAGAAAAAGTACAAAGAGTGAATGGATGCCATGCATCTCTGCAAACTCCTCCATGCCTTCAATTACTCTCCTATTACAGTAGGCATAAGCTCCTTCATGTAACCCGCAAGACCCTGCCTGCATCGCCTTCCTCAACTCTCACCACCTCTTCCTTCTCGTAACCCAACACTCAGGCAGAGGAACAGGTTTCATTTGTTCATTTCATTATGTCTTTCACTTGCTTCTCTCACATGTGAATTTCTTCCTTTGAGAACATTCTCTGTTCCCTTCTGGAGTCCAAATCCTACATTTCCTCCAGGCCTTCTCTAGACAAGAAAAGTCGTCCTCCAGCTACTGAGTCAAGAATGGATGAGAGATTAGCAAGACCAAAATCAGGAGACCAGAAAGAACATGATGAGATCCAGACTAAGGTTTGGGGATGGAGAGAAATAGACAATACTGGGGTAGGAAGAATCACCTACTTCCTATTAGTAAGAGCACAGTGTAATCTAATTAACAGATACTGTGTGCATATTTTTTCCTGATAATTATGAGTGTGAGCGAACTCTGGGAGATAGTGAAGGACGGGGAAGCCTGGAGTGCTGAAGTCCACAGGGTCACAAAGATTTGGACACAAAGACTGAACAACATTTTGTCCTTATCTCTCTTACCAGATCAGAAATTCCTTTAGGTCAGGAATGTCATGGAAACACATTATTATCCTATGCAAGACCAGGACTTTGTAATAATAATAATACAATAAATGTTTTTTGAATGAAGGGAGTAAAAGAATAAATTCATGATCATATATTCATTAAAAATATACTTATCACATATTCTGGTATATATCGTCTAGCAATCAATGTGTCTCATTGTGGGTTGTGTTTTGTTTTTTATTTGGTGTCAAGTGATATTTTGTGTTGTCTTGAGAACAATGGGCAGAATACCTTTTATAATTCTATAGTTCTGTCTCCTGTCTTCATTTTTTTCTTTTTCTATCCCCTTTGTGTCTTGATGTGAGACCTCAGAGAAAGGGCTTTGCTCATTCTATGTACCACCAAGGGCTTAGCATATTTTTGGCCCTCATTAAATGTTAACATCAACAAGAGCATCATGAAGGACGATTACACAAGAGAGAAGTAAACAGAAAAGCAAGACTTGCCAAGCTTCAAGTGGATCCACCCACTTCTTTCCCCAAACTCATGATTGCTGCTAAGTCACTTCAGTCATGTCCGACTCTGTGTGACCCCATAGACGGCAGCCCACCAGGCTCCCCCATCCCTGGGATTCTCCAGGCAAAAACACTGGAGTGGGTTGCCATTTCCTTCTCCAATGCATGAAAGTGGAAAGTGAAAAGTGAAAATGAAGTCGCTCAGTCGTGTCCGACTCTTAGCGACCCCATGGACTGCAGCCTACCAGGCTCCTCCGTCCATGAGATTTTCCAGGCAAGAGTACTGGAGTGGGATGCCATTGCCTTCTCCAACTCATGATTAGAGAAGGTCTTTATTTTCTCAGCATCTTTAACTCTTTTGTTTCCGGTTTGCAGTACAGCACTGAACAGATTGCAAAAATCATTTTTCTAAAGAATTCATCAAGAATTTAAGGGTTTTTTTTTTCACAGTGGCAGCTATTCCAAGCATCACAAAATAGCATTGATTCTTTTTGAAACCTCGAAGGTCAGCAGCATCCATATTTGTAGGACTAGAACATACAGTGCTCATTTTCCTTTTCCCGGTAGTGAATGGACTCCCGTAGGAGAGACACTCTCCTGTGCCAAAAGGCTGGACCTCCTCAACTCCTGTCTATAGCAAAACCAGAGAAATTGCAAAAAAAAAAAAAAAAAAAAAACCAAGCAAAATCCAGCTACCAAACACCTTGTCTCCATCACCAGTTCTGGCTAGATCAGCTGCTCTCTGATTCTAATTAAGTCTTTCCAAAAAAAATTTATATGTCAGCAGAAGTGAGAGAAATAAAGGAAGCATTTTTACTTGGCAATGGTGAAATTTTCGCTGGCCAAAAAATATGTGAATGAAGTAAGCTTTTAAAAGCTTATGGTTTCTTTGTCCATATAAGCCTAATAAATTAAAATTGGAAATATTTTCTGCCATGCCCACAAGATCTCATCAATCACCAGTGTGCTTCATCCCCACTCTCCTCCCTGGAATCCAGTGAGGGTGGAGAGCTGGCAAGCTCTGAGGCTTAGTTGAAGCAAACCCTGTTATTAGTAAAGAAACAGGGCTCTGGCTAAAGGAAGTTTGAGGTTCTAGCTTCAGATTTATTTTGTAAATGTGCAAAAGGAAAAGGGATGTTTTTGAAGAAAGGAGGAAAAAAAAGAAAACCTTCGGACACTTCAAAGTTAGTGTTTGTTGGCGTTAAAGCTAAGTGCTAGCACAAAAGCCCCAAAGACATGGAAATGAGAAGAATGAATTAAATATTATCCTCACATCTACATCCTTCAGTTTGAATGGCATATAGCACCACTCAAGCAGAGAAGTAGGTGTTCTCTGAGGATAAATAGAAAAATCTTTTACTAGGTAAAATTTGCACTCTACTTAAATCACAAAACTAATTTTTCTCCCAGATACCTCCTTAGGCTAAGATATCATTAGCTCATTTGAGTATAAATATAATGTAAACTGAATGTTAGACTGTCTTCATTCTTTTGTTTTTTAAAAAAAGGGGGAAAGAAAATGAAAACTCCTTTGCAATTGGATCATTTGGATATGAAACACTAGAGTTTTCAAATCGTGAAACTCAGCACATCATAAGAAATTAAAGACCTAAACCAGGGGTCATAAACTGAAATGTTTACAGATCTAAAATGTGAACTGCAGGGCCAGTGTAAATATTATGGAATGCTGAGGACTGTGGCAAAGTGTAGAACTCAACTCCTATCTTAAGGGCATGATATTTTTTAGATTTTTTTTTTTTTTTTTGATGTGGACCATTTTTAAAGTCTTTATTGAATTTACTACAGTAGTGTTTCTGTTTTCTGTTTTGCTTTTTTGCCATTGAGATATGTGCCATATTAGCTCCCTGACCAGGGATCAAAGCCACACCCCCTGCACTGGAAGTGAAGTCTTAACCACTGGACCACCTGAGGAGTTCCAGGGCATGATTTTTAAAAGTTGTCAAAAACGTAAGAACTATTTTAGAAAGTGAAATCAAGTTCAATCAACAATGTAATGCATTATATTTACACTCTGTTGAAATGCAAACAACGAGGAAGACTCATCTGCAAAATTTCTGGCTTTCATTGTGCAACCTTTTGTGGATAAAAAGAGTTACAGAATTTCTGACCATTTTCAGATTTCTCAACAGAAAGGCTATTGTCTTGGAAAATGAGATGAAATACTGATGCCAACCTGGCTTTTGTAGCCACATCTGCTTGTCTTTACAGTTCATGTACATTCTGATGCTGACACATCAACCAAAATAAGAGATTTTCTTTACTTCTCTGGCTGGAATAAAATCTTGTGTTACAAAAGTCTCCCCACCCCTCACCAAGAAATCAATAATTATTTTCTATGCTAAACAAAAATGATGATATAGTAGTAACAGTGCAGCTGCTCCCTAGGGAAACAGAATTCAGAGCCCAGAGTCTGCATTTGAACTCTACAGGCAACACTGCATTAAGCGATGACTTCCCTGTGTTACGTATGTTAACCATTGGTACAACGTTGAAGAATTAATGATGTACAGTTGGTAGAAGGAACACTAGCTGTGGATAGGAACAATGACAGTTCAAATCCTGACTGTCTTTACCATCTGGTGAGCATGTTTCTTTGTTTGAATTTCAATTTCTTCCTCATCTATAAGACAGAAAAGTAATTGAAGTTGTTTGCTAGGGTTACCATAACGAACTACCACAGTCTGTGTGCTTAGACCACAGAAATTTACGGTCTCATAGTTCTGGAAGCTGGAGGTAAAAGACTGAGGTGTGGGCAGAGTCGGTTCCTTTTGAGGGCTGTCTTCCTTCCTAACTCCTGCCAGTCATTGATGCTCCTTCACTGTGGCTGCGTCATTCTGATCTCTGCCATCATCATTACGTGGCAGTCCCTCTTTCTTTATGTGTCCAAATTTCCCCCTTTTCTAAAGTCATCAGTCATATTGGATCGTGGCCTTCTCCTGTAAGGCCTCATCTTCACTAACTATACTTGCAATGACCATACTTTCAAAAAGGCCATATTCTGAGGCACTGGAAATTAGGCTTCAACATATGTATTTTGAGGGGACACAATCAACTCCTCATAGTAATACTCACTCCAACAGTGGCTATAGAATTAAATGATCCAATACCTGATAAAGTCCAGAGCATGGCTGTTGTTCAGTCACTCAATAGTGTCTGACTTTCTTCAACTTCATGGACTACAGCATGCCATGCTTCCCTGTCTTTCTCTGTTTCTCAGAGTTGGCTCATACTCACGTCCACTGAGTCAATGATGCCATCCAAACATCTCATCCTCTGTTGCCCCCTTCTCCTTCTTCCCTCAGTCTTTTCCAGCATCAGAGTCCTTTCCAGTGAGTCAGCTTTTTGCATCTGGTGGCCAAAGTTTTGGAGCTTCAGCATCAGTCATTCCTATGAATAATCCAGGGTGATATATTTAGGATTGACTGGTTTGATCTCCTTGCAGTCCAAGGGACTCTCAAGAGTCTGCTCCAGAACCACAATTCAAAAGTGTCAATTCTTAGCTCTCCAGAAACATGGTAGGTAACCAATAAACACCACATTTACATGATAATTAATCCCAGATGGCTAAAATTGATCTTTAAATGTGAAATATGTTTATAGCCTTATGTTCTAACCCCTTCAAAACATCTCATACATTACTGCCAGAGTGAATTTTTAAAATTTGAAGGCAATCATGTTCTTCTCCTGCTCAAAGCTCTTCAGTGGCTCCTTACCCACATTGGAGAAACTACAAAGTCCCCAATATCACATACAAGGTCCTGCCTGCATCGTCTGCACTCACCTAACTCTCCAGTCTCATGCTTTATTCAGAAGCCCCTCTCGGGCCACACTGAGTCACTTTCTGTTTGTTCTTCTCTTCCACACCTTGGTGCTTTTCATGGTTTGGAATGCATTTCCTTACTGTCCACCTGCAATATCCACTTCATCTTTTATGACTCAGCTCAAAAATATCCTTAACGAATTCATTTCTGACATCAGCCTGTGAAACTGGCTGCTCTTTCATTTGTGTGCTTTGAGCCTTATTTTATTCATAATGTGAAACTAGGTCCTGGTTTCTCTTAGACTGTTCTGTTCTGTGTTGCTGTTCTGCTATTCTCTGTAAGTCAGTTTATCCCCAGTTAGCATTCCCCTTTCATTCTCAAAGGTGCTGCATTTAGAGGATAAATTATTTTATTATTCTACCTAAACAGAGTTTTTCTTAACACCTATAACTCTTATCTTTCCTGCTATGGGTCACAGACTTTAAGAAGTTAAGTCTTTGTCAGAACAAAGACATTATCATATTTATCTCTATATAACCATTGTCCAATCCTAGCACATGTTTATTAAAGAGTAAGCTAAGTGTTCAGTTCAGTTCAGTTCAGTCGCTCAGTTGTGTCTGACTCTTTGCCCCCATGAATCACAGCACACCAGGCCTCCCTGTCCATCACCAACTCCCGGAGTTCACTCAGACTCACGTCCATTGAGTCAGTGATGCCATCCAGCCATCTCATCCTCTGTCATCCCCTTCTCCTCCTGCCCCACATCCTTTCCAGCATCAGAGTCTTTTCCAATGAGTCAACTATTCACATGAGGTGGCCAAAGGACTGGAGTTTCAGCTTTAGCATCATTCCTTCCAAAGAAATCCCAGGGCTGATCTCCTTCAGAATGGACTGGTTGGATCTCCTTGCAGTCCAAGGGACTCTCAAGAGTCTTCTCCAACACCACAGTTCAAAAGCACCAATTCTTCGGTGCTCAGCCTTCTTCACAGTCCAACTCTCACATCCATACATGACCACAGGAAAAACCATAACCTTGACTAGATGGACCTTTGTTGGCAAAGTAATGTCTCTGCTTTTCAATATGCTATCTAGGTTGGTCATAACTTTCCTTCTAAGAAGTAAGCATCTTTTAATTTCATGGCTGCAGTCACCATCTGCAGTGATTCTGGACCCCCAAAAATAAAGTTTGACACTGTTTCCACTGTTTCTCCATCTATTTCCCATGAAATGATGGGACCAGATGCCATGATCTTCGTTTTCTGAATGTTGAGCTTTAAGCCAACTCTTTCATTCTCCACTTTCACTTTCATCAAGAGGCTTTTTAGTTCCTCTTCACTTTCTGCCATAAGGGTGGTGTCATCAGCCTTGTAGTAGGTGCTTAATACATATTTATTAAATTAAAGAGTATATCTATATATATTATAAACTAACCTACAAATTATAAAATGACATACAAAATTATAATAATACAACCACCATTTCTTGAGGCATTTCCTTTCTATATAATCCCTTTTCCCTACTTTCCATCTCCTAGCTCTTCTATGCATGAAAACTCAGAGTAAGGAAAGAGGGCAAAAGAGTTGAAAAATAGCAGAGATACAACCTCTAGAGGGGATCAGGAACAAGTGGTATTCAGCCAATAGCAAAGAATCTTTGGGGGAAGACCTATTATGGTACAGCTTTCCTTTTGGCTCAGATGGTAAAGAATCTGTCTGCAATGCAGGAGACCCTGGTTTGATGCCTGGATCAAGAAGATCCCCTGGAGAAGGGAATGGCTACCCACTCCAGTATTCTTGCCTGGAGAATTCCTCCATGGATGGAGGAACCTGGCAGACTATAGTCCATGGGGACACAAAGAGTTGGACACAATTGAGTGACTAATACACAATTGTGGTACACATTTCCTTTAGCAATGGGATTCCAAACTCAGTGGTGGTGGCATAGCAAGACTTTCCGTAAGTGGCTGATTGGTCTCAAATTATAAGGCATATCATGTTGGACCCTTACATAGCCTTCATCCCAGCCACAAGGGCTCTCCATTCATGCACTATTGTTTGAGCACTGGCTTCTGGTGGCAGAGGTTGGCTGATTTCAACTGCAACTGGCCATGTTATTCCATCCTATGTACTTAGTGGTTTAGTGGTAGTTATCCTTTTGTAGTGGTGCTCTCTGGTGACCTTAAACATGGAATGCAAGGATCTACCTTTCCAATCCCATAATTGCATACACAGTTCTCTACCTGGACTTCCTAATCCTGATCCTCTAATCTTTCCTGATTAACTGGCTAGGCCATTTGCTTGTCTGTGAATCTGGATATAGAGAAAGAAATCTGGAAATAGAGAAAGAGAGGAAGGGAGGAAAGAAAGAAAAGGTAGAAATATTGAGTCGCCATTTCATGAGGACACAGAGCAATCAAAATGGTATTGAAGATGTGGCATATTCCCATATAATTTCCACTAAAGCCTCCAAAGACTAAAGACAAATATTTTGTTCCATGTTGGAAATATTCAGCAGGACAAATAATGCTGATATTTAAGTTACCTCAGACATGAATTATTTGACACAACCATAAATCTTCTTTCTCTCTGAAGTTTCCAGCAAATTAAAAACAGGCAGCTAGAAACAGCTTTCAGAATGAGGTAGTTTCAAATAGATTTACATGAATTCAAGCAAGCAAGAAAGCTTCCTTGTCAAATGCTAAGACAGGAAGGAGAAGGATGAGGGGGAGTGGCCAAGGAATGTGTAGGATCTAGGCCTCTGCCAGACACAACCCACCCTCTGTCTTCTGCTCACATTTTAAAGGAAGCAGAACACAGGGAATTTCCACTTCCTTCCCTGGTCCAAACATTTTGAATTGTTCAGAGTTTTCTTCCTGATAGCATTTGCAATCTTCTTCTCCAGCACCAATGACAGCTTCAGCCCTTAAAGCTTTCATCCCTGTTAAAAAGCGCTATAGACGGGATGAAGCTGTAGTATCTTTTTGTCATTTATTACTCACATGCTTAATAACTTTTGGTTGGATGCTTCACAAAATGCTAGGCTCTGAGCATATGTGGATGAGCGACACAACCTGTCTGAATTCAGATGTAACAGTGTATCATGCTCCTAAAGAGAAGAGAAGGAAGGGGATTGTGGAAGCAAATATCAGGGCACTCATTCCAATCTGGTGGGAGTAGAGAGATGGGGTCAGAGACTTGACATTTAAACTGAGACCTAAAGAGGGTACTTGAGGCTAAGAGCAGATGAAGGAGTTAGCCACAGTGGCGAAGGGAAAGGGGAGGGAGGAGAGAGATGGAAAGGCAGCAAGCAGGCAGTGAAAGGCTTGAGTCTTCCTCAAGGCCAGTAGGAAGCCACTGATGGATTTCATGCATCTTTCTTTCTTCCCCCCTCTTTCCCCTCCTCTCCTTTGCTTCTTTCCTCTGACTGCTTCCTGCCATTTCCACTGCTGTTTCCCTGATCAGAGCTGCCATAACGTCTCATCTGGATTCCTGAAATAGCTCTCTAATGTGTCTCCTTATGTTAAGCTTACATCCTCCAGTCTGTGCTCCACAGACCAGTTCCTTTTAAAACAGAAATCACATTAGTCATGTTACTCCTCTGGTCAAAACCCATCACTGGGGCTTCCTTGGTGGCTGAATGGTAAAGAATCTGCCTGCCCACGTGGGAGACACAGGTTCGATCCCTGGTCTGGGAAGATCCCATACGCCATGGGGCAATGAAAAGGGTGTGCCTGTGCTCTAGAGCCTGGGAACCACAACTGCTAAACCCACGTGCCACAACTGCTGAAGCTCGTGGGCTCTAGAGTCCATGTTCTACACTGAGAGAAGCCACTTCAGTGAGAAGCCCGTGCATCATAACAAAGGATATCCCCTGCTCATAACAGCTAGAGAAAGCCCCAAGCAGCAATAAATTCCCAGAACAGGCAATAAATAAATAAATACAATTAAAAAGACACGCCATCACCGATTTCCTAACTGATTCAAAGTAAAAACTTATTTGCAAAACAGAAACAGATTTACAGACATAGAAAGCAAACTTATCAAAGGGGAAAGGGGAGGAGAGATAAATTGGAAGTATAGGATTAACATATGCATACTACCATATATAAAATAGAGAAGCAACAAGAATCTACTGTATAGAATAGGGAACTCTATTCAATATCTTATAATAAACAATAATAGAAAAGAATAAAAAAGAGAATGTATATATATGTGTGTGTGTGTGTGTGTGTGTGTGTGTGTGTGTGTGTGTGTATCCGCCTGCAATGCGGGAGACCTGGGTTCAATCCCTGGGTTGGGAAGATCCCCTGGAGAAGGGAAAGACTATCCACTACAGTATTCTGGCCTGGAGAATTCTATAATTCACCTGAAACTAATACAATGTTATAAATCAACTATACTTTAGTTAAAAATAGACAAAATAAAATTGTCATTCTTGACATAGCATTTCCAATCGTACACTATCCCCTCCAACCTTATTCTACAATTCCTTTTTCCACAGCATTTATCATATTCTAACAAACCATATAATTTACTTACACATGATGTTTATTGTGTTGTATTACCTTTCTCCTCCCACTAAAATAGAAACTTCATTAGGGCAGGGCTCTTGGAAGGTTGTGTTCTTTAATGTATTCCAAGAATTTCAAATGGTCTTGACATAGGTGCTCAAAAGTGCTTTTTGAATTAATGACTGCTTTCTTTCAGATAATGAGGCCATTCTGTCAATGGCATACTATATCACAGTTCGCCAATATTCTGCGTCCCTCCCTGCAAGAGGACTTAGTCATAGCATTTTTTACCCTATGAAATTTGAACAGAAGAAATGTGTTATATTTGGTCAGAAGCTTGAAGTACCAGCATGTGGTCTGGCCTCCTCTCTCTCTCTTGCCTCTGTTATGGAAGTCTGTGAGATAGGCCCCCATCATCCTGGGCTCCTGGTGTGTCTGTGTTGAGGATAACTCTCTTGTCAGATCATGATGGAAAGTAGATTAATGACAAATGAACTTTGATATTATAGCCTACCCTGATGGACAGAATCAAAGCCTTGGATCTTTATACTCAGGTTCAATATTATTGAAGTTCAACATTAAAAAATCTAAGAACATGGCATCTAGTCCCATCACTTCATAGCAGATTAAAGCTGGGGAAGTGGAAGTAGTGATGGATTTTATTTTCTTGGGCTCCAAAATCACTAAGGACAGTGACTGCAGCCATGAAATTAAGACATGTGTTTCTTGAAAGGAAAAGAAAGTGAAAAAAGTGAAAGTGAAACCTAGACAAACCTAGACAGCATATTAAAAAGCAGAGACATCACTGTGTTGACAAAGATCTGCATAATCAAAGCTGTGGTTTTTCCAGTAGTCTTGTTTGGATGTGAGAGTTGGATCATAAAGAAGGCTGAGTGCCAAAGAATTAATGCTTTTGAACTGTGGTGTTGGAGAAGACTCTTGAGAGTCCCTTGGACAGCAAGGAGATCAAATCAGTCAATCCTAAAGGAAATCAACCCTGAATATTCATTGGAAGGACTGGTGCTGAAGCTGAAGCTCCAATCCTTTGACTACCTGATGAGAAGATCTGACTCACTGAAAAAGACCCTGATGCTGGGGACGATTGAAGGCAAAAGAAGAAGGGGGTGATAGAGGATGATATGGTTAGATAGCATCACCGACTCAATGGAGGTGAATTTGAGCAAACTCTGGGAGCAAGTGGAGGACAGAGGAGCCTGGAGGGCTGCAGTCCATGGGGTCACAGAGTCAGACGTGACTTAGCAACTGAATAACAACAAGGAATGCATTTAACTTTATTAACACTTCTGTATATTGTGCTCTCATAATTAAGACAGAATCCCTGGGAGTCACATGAGGCTTTTAGAATCAAAGGTAACTGGAATGTAGGTAAATAAATTGTTATGTGCTTTCATTGTTTCTTGTCATGGCAAAGGGAGACTCCATGATGCTGGAGGAACCACAGTGACAGTTCACCTCCTCAGGCAGTTGCACACAGCCAGAGACCAGGTGAAACAGATGGGTAACAGTGTAAATGAACCTCGCCTAGATTGAGAGCAATGTGTCATCAAGTTAGTTAAGGTGGCTTCACAAACTAACCTGTTTGCATGGTATTTTCAGCTGTCAGAGTTTCACAACATCAAGTTAGTTAAGGTGGCTTCACAAACTAACCTGTTTGCATGGTATTTTCAGCTGTCAGAGTTTCACAACATTCCTACACAGGAGAGTGTGTTTCAAAAACAAAAATGGCCAGTGTCTCCATTGCTCTGCAGGCAGTGGGGACATTCTTTTCTTTTCTTTTTTTTTAAATTTAACTTATTTATTTTACTTTTGGCCACATTTGGTCTTTGTTGCTGCACAGATTTTTCTCTTTCACCTTGAGGTGAAAGGAGGTTCTTGCTGCAGTTTGATGGCTTCTCATTGCAGTGGCTTTTACTGTTGCAGAGCACAGGCTCTAGGGCGCGTGGGCTTCAGGAGTTGCAGTCCTGGGCTCTAGAGCGCAGGTTCAGTAGTTGTGACACATAGGTTAATTGCTCTGCAGCATGTGGGATCTTCCTGGATCAGGGAAGTCCCTAATGGAGACATTCTTAAAACAATTCTCAAAGAATTCAGCTCAGTAAACCTAGTCCTGGAGAGACCAGTGGTTCCCTGGATGACTGGAGCCCTAGATCAATTTTGCCTCTAGCTGTGGATAACTTTATCCTTTTAGCCTAATGATGGGTGCCAATATTTTAATTTTTAATGTATGCTGTGGGCTGAAAAATTCAGAAATCATTCCATAAAATGTGACAAGTGATAGAGGCACCTAAATTGCTATGTAAGCCACAGAAAGGTCAGTCCATCTGTGATTTCTGATCACTTTAAAAATAAATAAAGCAAAATTTCTGTCTGAATTCAGCCATTGTTGTTGTTCAGTCACCCAGTTGTGTCTGACTCTTTGCGACCCCATGGACTGCAGCACTCCAGACCTCATCATCTCCCGAAGTTTGCCCAAGTTCATGTCATTGCATCAGTAATGCCACCCAGCCACCTCATCTTCTCAGCCATAGTGCAGCATAAGTTGCTTCTTTGGAGTTACCTCATAGCCATAATGCTTTGGGAATTTTTTTCAAAACCTTTGCCTACTTTTTTAATTTAAAAAAAATTGATGATTGAATATAACAGGGATTATAACAAAATAGTATTGCAGATATTTAATTGGATTTATCTGTGACTGGAGAGGAAGTTTCCTAAGACTCGGGGGGCAGGCTACCACACAGAAATTTTCTTAGACGCCTATAGCATTGTCAGCAGCTTTTTCTGCCCAAGGTGGTCTGCTGAATACTGTATGCTGTCCAGCAATTAGGTAAAGGCTGAGATCCTTCTGTCTGTTGCTATGTTTCCACTCTCTTCTCCAATTCATTTGTTCACATCATTCTCCAAAGGTGCAGAGAATGTAAATGCCCACACATGTTGGAGCAAGTGAGAGAGAGAGGAAGGAGATACATACTCAAGTTTCTTTCTTTCCCACCTCAAGCCTGAACTAGAGTCCCAGTTGGCAATCTTTCTGATTCTATGAGAAGCCAGGGTAACCCAGGTGGTCACTGGTTGCCATCACACTTACCCTGTACCAGGCCTCTCTGATTACTTGCTATGGGTGAGAATGGGGGATCTCAAAGCTCTAACCAAATAAGGAACTGCCCCCAGCAGTCTCCTAACATTGATGCAACATCTATGAAATGTAATTGGATAATTGGAAACATTAGTGAGACACAAAGACCTTGGAACACATGTTTCTGCCTCAAGGTTCCATAACAGGTCTGTGAAAGGTTATACGGCAATTCACTTACCTATAATATGTGTAAGAAAGTGAGCAAAGAACACACCTGCATTTTAAGGGTAACACACTAGGGTTCCCAGGAACTATAAGCACTGAGGTAAGCAGCTGGCCTAAAACAGACTCAAAATGCCACTTCTCACCAATCTTGGTTACAGGAGAAATAGTGTCCCTGTTGGTCCCTTTAATGCCCTCATGGGATATCTCCACTTCTGGGCTCCACCCTCTGTGAGAAGAAGAGGCCTAGTGCCACGTGGGTACACATATTGCTCAGAAAATAAACAAACAAATCCCCAACTGCAACTTTGGAGTCCTGATGTACCTGAGACATTGAAGCAGTCTCTCTTCTAGAGAAGTGAAAGTTGCTCAGTGGTGTCCAACTCTTTCGATCCCATGAACTATACAGTCCATGGAATTCTCTAGGCAAGAATACTGGAGTGGGCAGCCACTCCCTTAACCAGGGGATCTTCCCAACCCAGGGATAGAACCCAGGTCTCCCACACTGCAGGCGAATTCTTTACCAGCTGAGCTACTAGGGAAGCCCAAGAATACTGGAGTGGGTAGCCTATCCCTTCTCCAGGACACTTTCCCGAGCCAGGAATCAAACCAGGGTCTTCTGCATTGCAGGCAGAGTCTTTACCAGCTGAGCTACCTGGAAAGAGCAGTCTTGTTTTCTCTTCTAGAGCTACTCTTAAATTCAGCCAACTCTATAACTGCTGCAAGCGGTGTGTGTGTGTGTGTGTGTGTGTGTGTGTGTGAATATGGAGGGGGAGGCTCCCTTTATTTCTTTCCCTGTTCTCAGATCTAGTCTGTAGAGAATCCTTCTCATATACTATAGTTGGTGAGAAATAATTTAAACTTCAAGGAATATTATTTACCCCCTATTTTCATCTTAAAAGAACTTATTTATTCAAGTGTTATTTAGTGAAGATTCTTTGTAGAAATCTTCTCTGTGCTTCCTGGGACTCCATACATCTTCTCTCAGAGAGTCTGTAGAGTAAACCTCTCTCTCCAGTGTCCTTAAGAGATGGTCTCTGCCTTTGGGGGGACTGTAGAGGATTCTGTGACCACTGTCCCCCATTACACTGTCCCTGTTCAAGGGTCACCACAAGGCAGAGTGGTGAGAGAACAGTCGTCACACACACACACACACACACACACCCCTGCACAGGCACACCCATGCACACAGACGGGATGATTTAAGGCTAATGCAACCTTTGAGTATGTAATCCCACTTCTGAATTCAAAACATATGGTTAACTTCTGATTTTTAAAAAATAGCCAATTTGTATGCTTGCTGTGCACAAGAATGGTTTGACTTAACTTGACTTTTTCTGGCTGAAAACTTTTCTCAGTTGCTGCCATCAATGGAAAACAGATTAAGAGACAAATTTCAAATGAACGCTTGAAGCCCGTTCTTGAAAGTAAGAAAACAGAAGGGGACTACTCTGCCGGGGCTGATTTTTGCAAGGCTTGCTGTCATCAATGCTGGCCTTATTCTATTTCATCCCCAGGATATATTTAACCAGTACTGAAAATGTGCTGGGCTGTGACAGTGTGATGGTGCCCACTCCATGAACATTTCAGGGTCATATCACTTACTGGAACACAATGGTATCTTTTTGCACATAAATTACCTATGAGTCTTTAGATTAAATCCACCACCACCCTCCCTACCCAAATTCCACATCATTATTGAATTCCCATTTTATACACTTAACCTGAAATTTCCATCCAGTCAGTATCACTCACATTACCCACAGCTTCAAAAGACTAGAATCATTTTTACTGTAACTACTTTTTTTTTCAATATTAGGCCAAGGATAAATGTGGTTGCATTGATTTCTCACAAATGAATCTCAAACCCCTGATTTAAAAGAAGAACAACACAGTTCACAATCATTTTCAATCTGAAGTAAGTGTAATTGGCTTTAAAGAGACATTGCCAACTCATTTGCAAAAAAACTTTTGAGCTGGTTCTTGTTTGCAATATCCTAGAAGAAGCTTGGCCATGAAATAACCTCTCCTTCTTCACTGGTTTCATCTATTTCCCACTCCTGGTAGTTTCTCTAGGAAAGTGAAAGCCATTGTTTCCCCCATGGGCTTTCCTTCTGAGACCCCTGTCAGGATGGGCCAGGATTCAAGTGGTTCAGTCAGAACTCCAGATTCAGACAGTGGTGTTCACTTGTAGGTTCTGAGGGTGCTACTCACGATGAATCTCTGTTCCCAAGAGCCTTTAGTTTAGAGAACATGTCAAATATTGGTCACATATAACCAGCATTATAACCAGCAAAACTAACAGAGTTTTGCCAAGAAAATGCACTGGTCATAGCAAATACCCTTTTCCAACAACACAAGAGAAGACTCTATACATGGACATCACCAGATGGTCAACACCGAAATCAGATCGATTACATTCTTTGCAGCCAAAGATGGAGAAGCTCTATACAATCAGCAAAAACAAGACCAGGAGATGACTGTGGCTCGGACCATGAACTCCTTATTGCCAAATTCAGACTGAAATTGAAGAAAGTAGGGAAAACTACTAGACCATTCAGGTATGACCTAAATCAAATCCCTTATGATTATACAGTGGAAGTGAGAAATAGATTTAAGGGCCTAGATCTGATAGATAGAGTGCCTGATGAACTATGGAATGAGGTTCGTGACATTGTACAGGAGACAGGGATCAAGACCATCCCCATGGAAAAGAAATGCAAAAAAGCAAAATGGCTGTCTGGGGAGGCCTTACAAATAGCTGTGAAAAGACAAGAAGCGAAAAGCAAAGGAGAAAGGGAAAGATATAAACATCTAAATGCAGAGTTCCAAAGAATAGCAAGAAGAGATAAGAAAGCCTTCTTCAGTGATCAATGCAAAGAAATAGAGGAAAACAACAGAATGGGAAAGACTAGGGATCTCTTCAAGAAAATCAGAGATACCAAAGGAACATTTCATGCAAAGATGGGCACGATAAAGGACAGAGATGGTGTGGACCTAACAGAAGCAGAAGATATTAAGAAGAGGTGGCAAGAATACACAGAAGAACTGTACAAAAAAGAGCTTCAAGACCTAGATAATCATGATGATGTGATCACTGACCTAGAGCCAGACATCTTGGAATGTGAAGTCAAATGGGTGTTAGAAAGCATCACTACGAACAAAGCTAGTGGAGGTGATGGAATTCCAGTGGAGCTATTCCAAGTCCTGAAAGATGATGCTGTGAAAGTGCTGCACTCAATATGCCAGCAAATTTGGAAAACTCAGCAGTGGCCACAGTACTGGAAAAGGTCAGTTTTCATCCCAATCCCAAAGAAAGGCAATGCCAAGGAGTGCTCAAACTACCGCACAATTGCACTCATCTCACACGCTAGTAAAGTAATGCTCAAAATTCTCCAAGCCAGGCTTCAGCAATATGTGAACCGTGAACTTCCTGATGTTCAAGCTGGTTTTAGAAAAGGCAGAGGAACCAGAGATCAAATTGCCAACATCCGCTGGATCATCGAAAAAGCAAGAGAGTTCCAGAAAAACATCTATTTCTGCTTTATTGACTATGCCAAAGCCTTTGACTATGTAGATCACAATAAACTATGGAAGATTCTGAAGGAGATGGGAATACCAGACCACCTGATCTGCCTCTTAAGAAATCTGTATGCAGATCAGGAAGCAACAGTTAGAACTGGTCATGGAACAACAGACTGGTTCCAAATAGGAAAAGGAGTACGTCAAGGCTGCATATTGTCACCATGTTTATTTAACTTATATGCAGAGTACATCATGAGAAATGCTGGACTGGAAGAAACAGAAGTTGGAATCAAGATTGCTGGGAGAAATATCAATAACCTCAGATATGCAGATGACACCACCCTTATGGCAGAAAGTGAAGAGGGGCTAAAAAGCCTCTTGATGAAAGTGAAAGTGGAGAGTGAAAAGGTTGGCTTAAAGCTCAACATTCAGAAAACGAAGATCATGGCATCTGGTCCCATCACTGCATGGGAAATAGATGGGGAAACAGTGGAAACAGTGTCAGACTTTGTTTTTCTGGGCTCCAAAATCACTGCAGATGGTGACTACAGCCATGAAATTAAAAGACGCTTACTCCTTGGAAGGAAAGTTATGACCAACCTAGATAGCATATTCAAAAGCAGAGACATTACTTTGCCAACAAAGGTTCGCCTAGTCAAGGCTATGGTCTTTCCTGTGGTCATGTATGGATGTGAGAGCTGGACTGTGAAGAAGGCTGAGCGCCGAAGAATTGATGCTTTTGAACTGTGGTGTTGGAGAAGACTCTTGAGAGTCCCTTGGACTGCAAGAAGATCCAACCAGTCCATTCTGAAGGAGATCAATCCTGGAATTTCTTTGGAGGGAATGATGCTCAAGCTGAAACTCCAGTATTTTGGCCACCTCATGCGAAGAGTTGACTCATTGGAGAAGACTCTGATGCTGGGAGGGATTGAGGGCAGGAGGAGAAGGGGACGACAGAGGATGAGATGGCTGGATGGCATCACTGACGTGATGGGTGTGAGTCTGGGTGACCTCCGGGAGCTGGTGATGGACAGGGAGGCCTGGCGTGTTGCGGTTCACTGGGTCGCGAAGAGTCGGACATGACTGAACGACTGATCTGATCTGATAACCAGCATTGATCCACAAGAAGATTACTTTGCCTTAATCTTATCCATAGTCCTTGTCTGCACTGGGCACTTTCTATTTGCCTCTCAGATCCACTTCCCAAACCTGCCCTTGGAGCCCTGGGAGACTGAGCTCCTCGCATGCATGACAGGCTCTCTAGTCACCTGGCTTCTGCTTGGCTTCTGCCATGGGAGGCACTGGAAAGAGATCAGTATGAGGAAGGAGAGGACCATCAGGGCAAGTGCATTTTCCTGGCCGCATCATGGCTGGGTCATACTTTTCTTTCCTGTTTTTTGTTTATTGAAGGCTGCAGCATCTGTCTGCCAAATTTCATTTACAACTACTGCTACTAACTAAGCACCACACTATCTTTAAAAAAAATGAAAGTTTCAGTTGCTCAGTTGTATCCAACTCTTTGTGACTCCATGGACTGTAGCCTGCCAGGTTCCTCTGTCCTTAATTCTCCAGGCAAGAATACTGGAGTGAATAGTCATTCTCTTCTCCGGGGGATCTTCCTGACCCAGGGACTGAGTCTCCTGCATTGTAGGCAGATTCTTTATCTTCTGAGCCACCAGAGAAGCCCCCTGGTAGGGGCCTTCCCACCACTGTCTTTAGGTTTTGTTAACTTGTCCCTCTCTTTATCCCTCAGAACTAGAGGTAATATTATCATGCCAAAGGGCTTGTTAACGTTTTGTTTTTCCTTAGTCCCACCAATGCCTTTATAAAACTCACTTTAATAGCTTCTTTGAATGAGCTCTAATTTTGACAAGAACAAAAACTGATATGTTACCATAATAAAAAACACGTTCCTTCACCTCTCCCTTCCCAGGATATAGAAATGAAGACTACACTGCTCACTGAAAACTATGCTCATGAGTCCCTTACAGAACCTCATAGGAACCCAGGCATGTGTAAGGTAAGAAAAAGGTGAGGCTGACTCTGTGGCATTTCACGTAACATACCCAAGGACCCCCAGGCTAGCTGCTACACCTCCTTTTAACACTATTGTCAAATTTTCTTTTAGCCTTGCCCACTGGAAATAAAGTTTATTTGTCTGTCTGTGTAAGCATTCTTCTAAGGAAATGAAAAGATCACTTGTTAATTTTTAAGAGGTACATACATTGAGTTTGAAGTTATCAGTTTGAACAAGTATAGTTGCTCTGAGTGATATAAACAGATACATGGAGGGAAGATTAAACCCCTTGAGTTTCTGCTATGAAAGAGGATTGAGCCAAGATAGACCAGTTTAGACTCAGGTTGCTTCAATGTGATCTAGAGATGGAAGCAAAGTGGAAGCAAGGGACTCAAAATTGATATTGATATTTCAGAATCAGATCATCTGGGTTTAGGTCCCACCCTTAATAGCTGTGCTATTTTGAGCAAATTCATTTTAGAGAGAGGAGATTGGGAGGTAGGTTTCTATAATACAGTGCTGCTGTCCAGTATTCTGCCAGAAACTGGCTTCCCTTCATTCAAACATATAAGAGCTTAATCATTAGGTTCCCTAATCATAGCTATTAAGACATAGGTTTTGATTCTTATAATTGAAAATATTTAAATTAATCATTTAACTAAAATATTAACAAAAAAATTTTTTAAATTTATTTTTCTAGATTTAGTTCAGTTCAGTTGCTCAGTCATGTCCAACTCTTTGGGACCCCATGGACTGCAGCACACCAGACTTCCTGTCCATCACCAATGCCCAGAGCTGACTCAAACTCATGTCCATCAAGTCAGTGATGCCATCCAACCATCTCATCTTCTGTCGTCCCCTTCTCCTCTTGCCTTCAATCTTTCCCAACATCAGGGTTGTTTCCAATGAGTCAGTTCTTCACATCAGGTGGCCAAAGGATTGGAGTTTTAGCTTCAATATCAGTCCTTCCAATGAATATTCAGGACGGATTTCCTTTAGGATAGACTGGTTGGACCTCCTTGCAGTCCAAGGGACTCTCAAGAATCTTCTCCAACACCACAGTTCAAAGGCATCAATTCTTCAGCGCTCAGCTTTCTTTATAGTCCAACTCTCACATCCATACATGACTATTGGAGAAACCATAGCTTTGACTAGACGGACGTTTGTTGGCAAAGTCAAGTCTCTGCTTTTTAATATGCTGTCTAGGTTGATCATAACTTTTCTTCCAAGGAGCAAGTGCCTTTTAATTTCATGACTCCAGTCACCATCTGCAGTGATTTTGGAGCCCAAGAAAATAAAGTCTGTCACTGTTTCTATTGTTTCTCCATCTATTTGCCATGAAGTGATGGGACCAAATGCCCCATGATCTTATTTTTTTGAATGTTGAGTTTTAAGCCAACTTTTTCACTCTCCTCTTTGACTTTCATCAAGAGGCACTTCAGTTCCTCTTCACTTTTTGCCATAAGGGTGGTATCATTCAGCATATCTGAGATTATTGATATTTCTCCCAGGAATAGATTATATTTTCTAAATCAGCTAAATTCTAAGTCCCTAAACTATTTCTTAAATGGACAGATCAGATCAGATCAGATCAGTCGCTCAGTCGTGTCTGACTCTTTGCGACCCCATGAACCACAGCACGCCAGGCCTCCCTGTCCATCACCAGCTCCCGGAGGTCACTCAGACTCGCATCCATCGAGTCAGTGATGCCATCCAGCCATCTCATCCTCTGTCGTCCCCTTCTCCTCCTGCCCTCAATCCCTCCCAGCATCAGAGTCTTCTCCAATGAGTCAACTCTTCGCATGAGGTGGCCAAAATACTGGAGTTTCAGCTTTAGCATCATTCCTTCTAAAGAAATTCCAGGATTGATCTCCTTCAGAATGGACTGGTTGGATCTCCTTGCAGTCCAAGGGACTCTCAAGAGTCTTCTCCAACACCACAGTTCAAAAGCATCAATTCTTCGGCGCTCAGCCTTCTTCACAGTCCAGCTCTCACATCCATACATGACCACAGGAAAGACCATAGCCTTGACTAGGCGAACCTTTGTTGGTAAAGTAATGTCTCTGCTTTTGAATATGCTATCTAGGTTGGTCATAACTTTCCTTCCAAGGAGTAAGCGTCTTTTAATTTCATGGCTGCAGTCACCATCTGCAGTGATTTTGGAGCCCAGAAAAACAAAGTCTGACACTGTTTCCACTGTTTCCCCATCTATTTCCCATGCAGTGATGGGACCAGATGCCATGATCTTCGTTTTCTGAATGTTGAGCTTTAAGCCAACCTTTTCACTCTCCACTTTCACTTTCATCAAGAGGCTTTTTAGCCCCTCTTCACTTTCTGCCATAAGGGTGGTGTCATCTGCATATCTGAGGTTATTGATATTTCTCCCAGCAATCTTGATTCCAACTTCTGTTTCTTCCAGTCCAGCATTTCTCATGATGTACTCTGCATATAAGTTAAATAAACATGGTGACAATATGCAACCTTGACGTACTCCTTTTCCTATTTGGAACCAGTCTGTTGTTCCATGACCAGTTCTAACTGTTGCTTCCTGACCTGCATACAGATTTCTTAAGAGGCAGATCAGGTGGTCTGGTATTCCCATCTCTTTCAGAATTCTCCACAGTTTATTGTGATCCACACAGTCAAAGGCTTTGGCATAGTCAATAAAGCAGAAATAGATGTTTTTCTGGAACTCTCTTGCTTTTTCCATGATCCAGCGGATGTTGGCAATTTGATCTCTGGTTCCTCTGCCTTTTCTAAAACCAGCTTGAACATCAGGAAGTTCACGGTTCACATATTGCTGAAGCCTGGCTTGGAGAATTTTGAGCATCACTTTACTAGCGTGTGAGATGAGTGCAATTGTTCGGTAGTTTGAGCACTCCTTGGCATTGCCTTTCTTTGGGATTGGGATGAAAACTGACCTTTTCCAATCTTGTGGCCACTGCTGAGTTTTCCAAATTTGCTGGCATATTGAGTGTAGCACTTTCACAGCATCATCATTCAGGACTTGGAATAGCTCCACTGGAATTCCATCACCTCTACTAGCTTTGTTCGTAGTGATGCTTTCTAACGCCCATTTGACTTCACATTCCAAGATGTCTGGCTCTAGGTCAGTGATCACACCATCATGATTATCTGGGTCTTGAAGCTCTTTTTTGTACAGTTCTTCCGTGTATTCTTGCCACCTCTTCTTAATATCTTCTGCTTCTGTTAGATCCACACCATCTCTGTCCTTTATTGTGCCCATCTTTGCATGAAATGTTCCTTTGGTATCTCTGACAGAGGTCATCTCTAAATTATAAGTCCCAAACCCACTTGACCATAATGCCAAACATTAATTCATAAATTCAGCATTTCTTATTTTAAACATATCTGTGTATAGCAGAAACTAATACAACATTGTAAAGTAATTATACTTCAATAATAAAAACAGTAAATAAATTAAAAACAAACATATCTAAACCTCAGTCTCCCCATTTGATATTTAATCTGTCATTTCCTCTTCACCAGATCAGATGTTTTCTAGTCTTCAGATTTCTGGTGTTTGTGCTTCTTACACAAGTACCTTGACAGGGACTTATACAAATACATTAAATCCTTCTTGCTACTCCTTTCCCTCACTGTTTTGAAAATACAGATCCCCAAACTTTTTACCTTTGATTTCTTCAGCACTTCCACATCCCACTCTGGCAAAATTCTCAATGTTCCAATATTCTTTGTGATAACCTGTCTCAGGTCTTTTGTTTCTTCCATTAATGAAAGTAAAGTCTGGGACTCTGGTGAACTGTTGCTGCCTACTGGCCCTCTCCTAAGTATAACTTACAAACCTCACAGAAGCTTTCAGGACATGAAGTCCCTGCTTTGATTCTCGTTCAGTACCCACTGAATCAAGATCTGTAGACTGCATAGCAGAAAACGAGTGCTGACTCAGAGACAGCACTGGAAAAGCTGATTTTACTTGTATTTATTATTGACAAATAAGCAAAGTAGATCTACTGTGTTTAGCCAGTTGGTTTAATTCAGGTACATTTCATCATAAAAAATAAATGAATAAACATAAATAGATGTGTGACTGGCCGTTCAAAAATATCTCTTGACATTTATTTCTCAAGTAAATAGAGTGTTTGCCACTTACTACATAAGAAAAACGTAGCGTGGACAGAGAAATGCTTCCACTTGCAGGAAAAGCATGTTACAAATCAAGAACGGTCATTCTATGGGCACAAGCTCACCTCCTGAGCACTTGTGACTTTGGCTTGGGTTTTCTGATATTGCTGCTAATTTAATGCAAATGAGACCAAATCCATTATCCACAATAAGCTAAATGGTAACTTCTATCTGCTTTTACTGTAATTTCTTCTGCCTCTGGGGTACTTAAAAAAAATGGTGGAGGTTGAAGTGAAGCAATATTCACTTGTACTGATAGACACTGATGGTTTATTACCCTCATTTTTCCCAACTGATTCCAATCATATCTATATTCTGTTTAATGTCAATAAAGAGGACTTACAGAAAAAGAAAAATATTCTTTAATCTTTTACTAAAGAAAAAAAAAAAAAAAAAAACCCTGGACAAGAACCTCATTGTCTTGTAAATCTGTAAATAAAATTACCTCCCAACTGTTTCCAAATACCTGAATTCAGATTCTTTGGACTCAGTTTTCATAACATTTTCAACAGTGCCTGAACATCAAAATCCAGTTCCTGGTGTCTGGTTGTTGAAGCCCTCCGTGATCAGGACTCACCCCAGTGTTGCAAAAGAGTTGGACGTGACTTTCTGACTTATTCAAACTTATTTTCCATCACTTCCTGCCATTCATTTGTCAGCCAATGTTTTAAACGCCCTCTCCTCACCCCTCTAAAACCATATCCCTGTGTCTTTGCCTGCATTTGATTGTTCTTCATCCCTACATGCCCTCCCTTTCTTCCTTCTCCTAATTCAATCCCATTGGCCCTCAAAGACCAGGCTTCATTCACACTGGCAGCATTCATTCTTCCCAGACTTGCAAGTACTCCTTGGTTTCTTATTGACAACCTCATGTGATTTAACACTTAGCTTAGCACCCTTATATTGTTCCGGAATTAATGTACATGTGCTAGCCTTGTTTCCTCAAGTAGACTACAACCAGGGACTGTGAGGAAGGTTATTTACTTATACATATATGTGTGAGACTAAATTTGTTTTAACATATGTTTTGCATGAAAATAACTCTGGCCTTTTCAAAAGATGCTAAGTGATTAAATCATTCACCTACTGTCAAACCTGAAGATCCATTAAGACTGAAGTGATCCGGACGCTGGTCAGGACAGACAAAAGATACTTCGACATGATCTCAGAATTTTGGAGCAGGGAGAGTGATCACATTTAAGAGCAAGAAACGCAGAGCAAGAGAGGCTGCTCTAGGAAGAGAAATCTTCACTTTAGATGGCAGTTTGATCTAGGAAGTTTTTTTTTTCAGGTTCTTTCAGAAAGAGACAATTGACTGAACCCCAAGAAATAAGCAAAACAAAAAGATATTTGAACTCTAAGGGTATTAATTTTTAATTTTCACTGGGATTTTCACAGAAGGTATATATATTTTAAAGATGATATAACAGTCAGTGGCAGAGATAACATTAAGTCAA
Source organism: Tragelaphus eurycerus (assembly GCA_935064755.1). NCBI lineage: Eukaryota > Metazoa > Chordata > Mammalia > Artiodactyla > Bovidae > Tragelaphus > Tragelaphus eurycerus. The sequence goes on from CAKXYN010000039.1 coordinate 1,433,900, forward strand.
AGTTTGAACATACTTTACAAGCAGACAGCATGTAACAGGCCCAGTTTGAATTGTATGTGTGTGTTGAGGGATCTGGGGATGAAAATCCAGCACTGGAAAAAGAGAGGAGATGAAGGCAGGGAGGCATAGAGGGTCCCAGAGAGTATAATGACAGGTGAGAGGCAGACAGATATGCTGGGAAGCAGCTTGAGGAAGGTTTGACAGCACATACGAGTTACCTGATGCTGCAAAAGATTGAAGGCAAGAGGAGAAGAGGAGGACAGAGGATGAAATGGTTGGATAGCATCACCCACTCAATGGACATGAGTTTGAGCAAACTCCAGGAAATAGTGAAGGACAGAGAAGCCTGGCATGCTGTAGTTCACGGGGTCGCAAATAGTCAGGCACAACTTAACAACTGAACAATAACAACAACCAGGTACCTACTGAAAGGAGTGGCATGAAGAAGCAGGACAGAATCTCAAGAATTTGGAAGGAGGAAGCAGGTGGCAAGTTCCAGGGAAATTTGGTTATAACAATCAAGGCAAGTGTCGTCCTCCTTTTTTTTGAAACATGAAGTGGGGTTTAGTGCAGTAATTGGAGAAATGATGGCCAATCGTGAGATAAGAGTGCTTATGTTCAGACCAGGAGGAGCTGAAAGGATGCAGAAACAATTAGTGTGACCACTTATTCTGATTTGCCTTTAAGTATCATAATATACAAAATTAAAAGACGTTTGCTTCTTGGAAGAAAAGCTATGACCAACCTAGACAGCATATTAAAAAGCAGAGACATTACTTTGCCAACAAAGATCCATCTAGTCTAAGTTATGGTTTTTCCAGTAGTCATGTGTGGATGTGAGAGTTGGACTATAAAGAAAGCTGAACGCCAAAGAATTGATGCTTTTGAACTGTGGTGTTGGAGAAGACTCTTGAGAGTCCCTTGGACTGCAAGGAGATCCAACCAGTTTATCCTAAAGGAAATCAATCCTAAACATTCATTGGAAGGACTGATGCTGAAGTTGAAATTCCAATCCTTTGGCCACCTGATTTGAAGAACTGACTCGTTGGAAAACAACCTGATGTTGGGAAAGATTGAAGGCAGGAGGAGAAGGGGATGACAGAGGATGAGATGGTTGGATGGCATCACCGACTAGATGGACATGAGCTTGAGTAAACTCTGGGAGTTGGAGATGGACAGGGAGGCCTGGCATGCTGCAGTCCATGGGGCCACACCAGAGTCAGACATGATGGAGTGACTAAAATGATGATGATGATGATGATGATCATAATGCTTGCTGCATTTAAGGTAAACTAAATAAATTATTTTACATTCATTTTAAGACTATTTTTTTTCTTACTATATGTCACCTTCTCTCGGTATTTCCTGGAGGTTCTTACTTATTTGGTGCCAAAGCACTTGTCTTCCCTTGTGTGCTCTATTCTCCCTTTTAGAAGATAGCCTCATTTACCCTGGAGGTGGTAGATGGGGAAAGGGCAACATACAGAAGAAAACCTTTGATGCCCTCACAGGATTGGGTTCAGCTGTTCATGTTCTGGCACACTTATAGGGGCTTTTTAAAAGTGTTGTTTCTTTTTCTTAATAAAAAAATAAACTTAATTTTTTAAATCAGATCAGATCAGATCAGTCGCTCAGTCGTGTCCGACTCTTTGCGACCCCATGAACCGCAGCACGCCAGGCCTCCCTGTCCATCACCAGCTCCCAGAGGTCACTCAGACTCGCATCCATCGAGTCAGTGATGCCATCCAGCCATCTCATCTTCTGTCGTCCCCTTCTCCTCCTGCCCTCAATCCCTCCCAGCATCAGAGTCTTCTCCAATGAGTCAACTCTTCGCATGAGGTGGCCAAAATACTGGAGTTTCAGCCTCAGCATCATTCCTTCTAAAGAAATTCCAGGATTGATCTCCTTCAGAATGGACTGGTTGGATCTTCTTGCAGTCCAAGGGACTCTCAAGAGTCTTCTCCAACACCACAGTTCAAAAGCATCAATTCTTCGGCGTTCAGCCTTCCTCACAGTCCAGCTCTCACATCCATACTAGAGTTTTCTAAATTAAAACCATTCAGTTAAAAACCATTCAGTTTTATTAATATGGATTCATTTCACACATAGTCGAAATAAAACCTTTTACAATTCATTGTGTGTTCCTTGATTAAAATATGGATTACAGGCTTTCAGAAATATTTTTTGTTTATATGACATAATGACAATTGTGATTTCTGTGATTTACCAAATGGAGGCTAATCGTTTAGTAAATGTGTGTGTGTTTGTGTGTTCAGTCACTTCAGCTGTGTCCGACTCTTTGGATCCTATGTACTGTAGCCCACCAGGCTCCTCTGTCCATAGGATTCTCCAGGCAAGAATACTGGAGTGGGTTGCCCTGCCCTCCTCCAGGGGAGCTTCCCAACCCAGGGATAGAACTCGTGTCTGCCTGTGTCTCCTGCGTTGCAGATTCTTTACCCACTGAGCCACTTGGGATGTGCATTAATTACAAGACTTTCTAAAATGATTTTCTAACATTTTTCTTGGGTATCTCAGAAGATGTCTTTTTTTTTTTCAGCCATGTCAAGTAATGTTTATGACTTTTCTCATGGATATTATAAAGATACATCAATATTTTAGGGTACTATCAGTTTTATCCTTAAAAATCAACTATCAAATGATAATTCTGAACAAACTTTGTCTTACTTTAAGGCAAAAAAAGCTGTTTCTGAAAGCAGCCCCTCTCCACTACCAGGCTGAGCACATAGTAGGTGTTCAGAAAACAGTCAGAGGGGTTGGCTGCTGCTGCTGCTGCTGCTAAGTCGCAGTGTCCAACTCTGTGTGACCCCATAGATGGCAGTCCACCAGGTTCCCCGATCCCTGGGATTCTCCAGGCAAGAACACTGGAGTGGGTTGCCATTTCCTTCTCCAATGCATGAAAAGTGAAAGTGAAGTCGCTCAGTCCTGTCTGACTCTTAGCAACCCCATGGACTGCAGCCTACCAGGCTCCTCCATCCATGGGATTTTCCAGGCAAGAGTACTGGAGTGGGGTGCCATTGCTAGCTTCACACAAACATGAAAAGATGTCTCATTTGCAAAGTTTACTTGCAGGAGCCCTGTTCACTGAATAAAAGATTTTTGCCTCGGTTGTAAGAATTTAAATGTTACTATTTTCTTTCAGAGGGTACACATTTTACTTCACATTAGCATGGGTTTCATTTCAGTTTAAATTCTGTGCTGCTGACCCTGGGATTTCACAGCCCTGTAATACTGTTGCAAACCAAGGGTCTTCTAGGAATAAGGGCCAGTCTGAAGCTTCAAATAACATAAAACCTCTGGTATCTCCATCTGTGGCTAGCTACTTGGGGACACTTCATAGCCTTTCATAAATTCATCTCCCCACCAGCAGACAAAATGAATCTGCTGGTGCAGCTCTGAGCAGAGAATATGTTCCATCCCTGAAAACACATGTTTAAATATTTAATAAAAGCATAAATTTGAAACACTTCTAACAGCTGTAGAGAGCACCACAGAATAGAAGGCAAAAGCAATCTTCATTTGAGGAGATTAAGAGAGTTGAAGCAATGCCTGTGGTATTATACAATGCTGTGGTAAACAAACACTCCAGGCAAAAAAGAAAGGAAAAACAAAAATACATGGAATGCCCGCTCCATCCACGTGAGGACGGGAACACAGTACAGAATATTCTGGACGTCCATGTCTGAAGTAAAATCCAAGCTATGACAGCGTCAAACACTCTGTAGCCTCGCTTGTAAATCAGCCTGGGCCCCAGGGAAGGCAGATGGCTCAGTGAGTAATACTTACGTAACCACAACCCGGGCTGAGTTCAACCTGCCAGAAGCCGAGGAACAAGGATGCCTCTGAGAAAAGATAAATTGTGCTCTCCTTAAACCCACTGGAACTGCTCTCCTTGGCAAACCAGGATACAGCAGGGGGCATCAGAATCTTCCAGCACACAGGCAACCAGCTGTACAAGCTTGGCAGCATAGCCAGTCACCACAGCCAGGGGGCTGTGTGTCATTAACTCAAGCCTCCAAACCCCAGGGTGGCGCTCAGGTTCCCCAGGCTGTTCACGGGTGTGGCAGGAGCTGCCTTCTGAAGGTTTAGAGAAGTGGGCATTCCAGTGCCTTGGGGTGGGGAATATTAGCCATCCCGAGCACAGACAGTACCAGCCTTGCACATTCCCAGTTTATAAATAAATGATCCAGGAGTGACACAGAGGGTCATTCCTGCCCAGGCTAAAGGCAGCCCTGGCATTTCTGACTCCAAGAAATTTGGAATGAAATAACAGACCGTTGAGAGAACCGTGGATCCTCTAAGCCAGGCAAAATCGGGGAAAATCAAGAACTGTTTAGAGGGTTAACCTCAATTGCCACTCAACAGAGCAAGCATCTCCCAGATAAGTCATTCACTTTGCTGGGATTCATTTGCATCAGCTCGTTTCATGCGAATGTAAGCTTGAGATCTCACCCAATGAGAAAATCTGTGTTGTGATTGGAGTTAAAGGGGTTATTTTTAAAAGTACAGCATTTTAGGAAATAGGACAGATCTAGGAGCAGGCAAAATAATGTTCTACAATAAATGAAAGGCCCTTAAATATTCTTTGTTCCAAAACACTGCCAAGGGCCAATCCGGAACAGAAGAGAAAGTCTTTCCTTTCATTTCTGTACTATGAGACTGCTGCTCCTCCTGGCCAGATTTCCATCTTGTTACATGAGTCTGATGTTCTGGTGACTTTCTCCATTACACTGAATTTTTATAGCCCACCACACATCAAAACGTTTCTCCAAGAAACCCTTTCCAAATTTCTCACAATTGACTTAATAAAATGAACTTTGGGAAAGCCCCAGTGTTCATAAATTGAGGGCAACCTGTCTATAATATACCAGCATATCATCTGGTGGCTCAGCTGGTAAAGAATCCACCTGCAATGCAGGAGACTTCGGTTCAATCCCTGGGTTGGGAAGATCCCCTGGAGAAGGGAAAGGCCACCCACTCCAGTATTCTGGCCTGGAGATTCCATGGACTGTATAGTCGCAAAGAGCTGGACACTACTGAGCGACTTTCACTCACCCACTCACTTATCATCTGTAGTGAATAAAATTCATAGAATAGGGGATAAATATTCCCCAAATTTCCTATTTCACATCCTCTATCATTTGACAGCTTAGTGAGTACTTACAAGAGGCTGTGGATTTAGAGATGCAGGACACAGGTCCCCAGCTCTTAAGGATTCTGTACTCTTAAGAGGCAGTTGCCTTTTGGTATATACTGGGATGTTATAGAAGAGGAAACAAGATGCTTTCCTGAGAAAGGGTCTCACACACAGCCAAGAAGCTTTAGGAAGAAGTGACTCCAGACATGTATCTTGAACGACAAGTACATTCAATTTCCTCTAAGGATCATCCTCATATCACATATTCTCTTAGAAGGTGTGACCTGAATCTATTATTTTGTGACTCTCAGGTTTCCCAACTGGCAACTAGTGGTAAAGAATCTGCCTGCCAATACAGGAGACATAAGAGACACAGGTTCGATCCCTGGGTTAGTAAGATCCTCTAGAGGAGGACATTCAACCCAGTCCAGTATTCTTGCCTGGAGAGCCCCTGGACAGAGGAGCGTGGTGGGCTACAGTTCATAGGGTCATGAAGAGTTGGACATGACTGAAGCAACTTAGCACACAAAACTATCAAGTGCTGCTATAATCTGAAAATCCCTTGGACAACACCATCTAGCTACCTCCCATGTTCCCTGGCAATACCATCTGGTCTCCCTCTCATGCTATCATGTCCAGTGGGGTATTTGATTTACTTTTTGGACTTACCTGGGATTTATCTCATTAAAGGTAACCAAATAGAATTATTCCTACCAAATTCCTGAATATTCTGAAAATAGTGGGTCCATGCTTTAGAAATGTTTGATAGTAATGACATCTTTTGTAACAGACTCCTCCTCTCTCTCCAGTTTTTATGAGCCTTTAGGGTCAACTGAGCTGAGCTAGAATTCACAGAGGAACAATCACTGGAATTTAGCATTTGTTGGATATTGAAATGCATTCATTAATTTAGCAGATATCTCAATTATTATATAAACATAGAATTTTGTCAGTCGGTACAATGTGGTTCATTAATATCAGTAATGTAGATTAGCACCTTTCTACTGGCTGGTAGTGGTGCAATGCTGGGTCACGGATAGGCTTTCCTGATGGCTCAGCAGATAAAGAATCCACCTGTAAGGCAGGAGACACAGGACATGTGGGTTTGATCACTAGGTCAGGAAGATCTCCTGGAGGAGAAAATGGCAACCCGCTCCAGTATTCTTGCCATGGATGGGCTGCTGCTGACATACCACTTTCTTTGACCTTTTGGCAGCCTCGTGGGACCTAGAATTGCCAAAGTTCCTGGACCAGTGGCCTGGGGCCAAGAGCATCTTTATCCACTTATCTGAATGCCACATTATCATTGTCTGATTTTGCATGATTGGAGGAAGACTGGAAAGCCTCAATTTGTACTCTAAGCTTGCTAACTAATAACCTTGACCTCCCATTGTGCTGGATCTGGGGTATGATGCCCGCTGATGCGGGCGCGCAGGCCCCAGAGTAACTCTCAGGAACAATCACGTGAACATTGTGGTCATTCCTTCCAACCAGACGCAAACAGTGCTTACAAACTGTGTTTAGTGATGACACAGTACAAACAAACAGGTGGTTGTTTTGGTGATGGTGGAAGTCTGGACTCCACGCACCTCACTTACTCACTCATCTGAGGCCAAGGATCAGAGAATCAGCTGCAGTTCACTCTGTTCTCTTCCATCTGCCTCAACACTACCCCCACTTCAACTCACTCCTTTTCTCACAGAAGCAACTGGAAAAAAAAAAAAATCCCTGCCATCAGTAGACAACTTTGATTTGCTCTGACTCATGAGTAATTAAAGACGTAGAAAAATATACAATGACATATAAAAGGCGAGTGTCCATATAAACCTGAGGCTGATGGTTTATCAAAGCTTAGGCTTAATCATCCAATGGGAAAACCCATCATCAAAATCTTCCCAAAGATGATAATAAATAAGGGAAAGAAATGTAGACTTGTGTTACTGGTTGGTGATGCTGGCTCTGTGGTAGCCCTTGGGACATTTGTGACAGAAAATAGAAGACCCCCTGAGCAGTGGAACCTGAAAGACCATACAGCTGGCCTGTTACCTCTGTTACCCCTTCTCTACACTGGAACTCTGGACAACAGGCATTTATTTGCTGATGAGTCTAGAAGTGTGAGAACTGGAGAGTGGGCACACAGAAGCCATCCATCTGAGCCTTTTTAAGTCAGCCTTACCTACATGCATCCTTCATTTAGGCTGAGGTTGTGCACCCAGCCGAACAGCTCAGAATTGGTCATTCTCTTCCTCATCCTGTGCCTCTGAAACAAGAAGTCATTGACTCAGGACGAAGGGGTCAGTCACCACAGCAAGCCTACAACCTGGAAGACCGGCTCAGCAGCCTGGTGGCATATTGCCTGAAGACGGATGCTGTAATAACAAGCGGATGAACCTATGCTTTGGGAAAGGTAGAGAAGCATACGTTACATGGCCCTAGATTGATGGGGAGGATATATTCGTAGATTCTTGAAAGGCAACAGCATATAGGGATTTTCCTGGTGTCAAAGCTTAGAAGGTCCAAGTTGGGTGATGACAGTTGACTCTTAAAAACAATTTTTCAGGAAGGGCTCATGAATATTTTTTCTCTGTGTACATTGGTGTACATTTTGCAACAGGGTGGAAAGAAAATTACTATGTTGGATGAGAGAATTAGTAGGCACAGGAGACAAATCAAAGGTTTAAGAGTAATGATTTGCTTCACACTTATCCTGTTGGGAATACATATAGAGTGTATACACATATGTAGAATATACATATATATGTATCTAAAGTACATGCATATATAATGTAAATAGTATATATATTCTACAATATTCTAAATATTATACTGTTTACATTATATATGCCTATACTTTAAATATATATTATATATAATCTACATACACACATATCCTATATGCATATATACATAGCTGTGTGGAGGTATGTGTATGGGTGTGTGTATTATAGTATCTTTATCCATGGTGGTGGTTCATTCACCCCTAAAATATGAAAAGGAATTTCTTTTCCTTCTGAAAAAATAGATCTATAAACTTACAAGAAAAAAAATGCAAAAAGAAAAATATGAAATTCAATTGCACCAATACTTCAAAGAAATGATAAAATAGAAATTTACTAAAACTGGAGGAAAATCTATTAGTCAATTACAAGTGTTAGTTGTTACCTGACTTCTGAAAGACAAGAATTAATCTCAAATTAATTTGCATAGACTACTAGACAATTAGGTACATGATTTGCCCAGATCTCATTTACATGTGATGCTCTTGAAAACAAGCAGAAAATTAAGTTACGTCAACCAAAGCCAAAAGTAAAAAATCTTGACAGTTCTAAATTTTCTCACCCAATTTATTCTACCTATAGGGGAGCAGAGTCAGGTATAGAACAGAGCGTAGTTTGGGAATCAGATAGAATAGACAAAAATTATAGTTTCATCATTTATTAGCTGGATATGTTAAACATTTAAGGTTCAACTGATCTAAATAAGCCACAGACTATTATCTCACAGAGTTATTGTGAGGAGTAGATAACACATTACATTTCCTTATGTGTATATAAGTATACATATGTGTACACACACACATATATATATATTAGATGCATTTCCAATTACAATAACATATAATACAGTTTTAGTACTTGCTTCAGTCCTATATGTCACCTTATCTCATTTTATAGATTAATAGCTGAGGCTCTGAAAGTTCATATTTAAAGGTTAAGTCACTATAATCACAATGTTTTTTTTTCTTTTTCCACATATCAAGCTCCACTGACTCTTGGTTGCAGAGAAATTCCAGTTCTATGGCAGCATTTGTTCCAACAGTTGCAGAAGGCATCTGCAGTTAGGCTGAAGTATCTTCGTTGTTCAGTTGCTAAGCCATGTCTGAGCCTTTGCTACTCCATGGACTGTAGCATAACAGGCTCCTCTATCTACTATCTCTTGGAGTTTGCTCAAATTCATGTTCACTGAGTCAGTGATGCTATCTAACCATCTCATCCTCTGCTGCCTGCTTCTCCTATTGCCCTCAATCTTTCCCAGCATCAGGGTCTTTTCCAATGAGTCAACACTTTACATCAGGTGGCCAAAGTATTGGAGCTTCAGCCTCAGCATCTGTCCTTTCAATGAATTCAGGACTGATTTCCTTTTGGATTAACTGGTTTGATCTTCTTGCAGTCTAAGGGACCCTCAAGAGTTTTCTCCAGCATCACAGTTTGAAAGCATCCGTTCTTAGGCACTCAGCCTTCTTTATGATCCAACTCTCATATCCCTACATAACTACATAGCTTTGACTAAACAGACCTTGGTCAGCAAAATGATATCTCTGCTTTTTAATACAAGGTCTAGGTTTGTCATAGCTTTCCTTCTAAAGAACAAGCATCTTTTCATTTCACAGCTGTAGTCACTGTCCAAGTTATTTCGGAGCACTAGAAAATAAAGTCTGTCACTGCTCTCACTTTTCTCCCTTCTATTTGCCATGAAGTGATGGGGCCAGATGCCATGATCTAAGCTGTGGGTATAAAGAGCCCTCCCTAGTCTCTGCTCAAAGTAAGTGTTCCATTGGCATTCATCCAAAGAAATTTATTAAGCACTTCCTCTATCTTAAACACTGAAACTTCTACTGAAGATACTTAGATAACCCAGTAGCTTGAGGCTTGAATCTTTAATTTTCTCATATCTACTGCTGTCCTCCCAGACTTTGCTGATAATGTCCCTCATAGCTCAGTCTGTAAAGAATCTGCCTGCAATGCAGGAGACCCGGGTTCGATCCTTGGGTCCGGAAGATCCCGTGGAGAAGGAAATGGGAATCCACTCCAGTATTCTTGCCTGGAGAATCCTATGGACAGAGGAGCCTGGCAGGCTACAGTCCATGGGGTCACAAGAGTCTGACGTGAACTCCAAACTACCACAATATTCCCTGGAGCCTCTACAGATGCTTTATATATGCTTTAATAGCCCTGGCTTATTTCAGATGCATTTTGAGACTACAAGTCAGACTCCTGAAATAGATTACACTCTTCTACATAAGTTCTGAGAGAAAGCTGTCTGGATAATGGGCTTCATGAAAGTGGTCACCTCAATATGCAAGTGTCTGTCCTTCTTACAGGTGTAGCATCAGGTGCGTGGAGAACATAGAAGATGAATAGATATCAAGCAGCAGTGAAGCATTGCAGAACACCTTATTTTAACTGTCAAGCTAAAACCCCAACAAAGTAACAGAAATCTCAGTCAGCAACTAAGAGTTGCTCCTCATAGCAGAAAACACCAACAAAAGTATCATGCAAGGTATCATTCTTCAGAGTGAGAGTTATCATCAGTAAAGGGGCTGCTCTGACACTGCCTGAAAGCCCAAGATGCTCCGAGTGTCATGGAGCAATGAGGTTGTCGGGGTTAAAGTGATTAGAGAATTTACAGTGACCCCAAGCTACCTTGGGAAGCATTTTCCAGCTTGAAGGCATTTTGGCCAAGTGAAACAGCCTCCAATACCTCTTTTCTCTCTCTGTGAAAGTTGTACCAGTTACCTAAGGCTCCTGGATTTCTTATGGTTCCCACAAACCACACTCCTTCAAAGAAGCCCTCTTCTGTCCCGCTGATGGAAATGACTTCCCCAGGTGGCTATTCAATCTTGGTCAAACCCATTGGGCTTTGTGGGGTGAATATGTGTCCAGTTGCCCAACATGCTCTCCAGCCAAGAATCAAGTGCTGCCAGCATGAAGATCATCAGCAATAAGGAGAACCATCATAGTTGACTCAAAACATTCGGTGAGCAGAGTTCTTTAACCGTAGGCTGAGAAGCATTCCTTACCAGTTATCTCATCATCATTTTTACTACATGAGCACTTCAAGTATTGACCACTTTGTTCCAAATTCTATTCCTGAAAGCTCTCTGACATGGTACATAATTTCTTCCATTTGTTGGATTACTGTGTATCACATAAACCCACATATGCAACTGTGGGAAATGAACAGGAAAATGATGTCACAAAGTGAAGGAAGTAAGGCTGTAGCAAACCACACGTCAATACAGAAGCATCAGCTAACCATTTATGACTAATCATTACTTTTTGTCTCCAGGTGGAACACATAAGATGTGGACTAGACAGAGAGGTCTTTTCCTGTCCATGAATCAACTTACCTTGATCGACACTACTCTGGGGAGAGAAAAAATATATATATATTTTAGAAAATGAATCCCAATCTCTTTTTCTATTCAATTTTATCCAGGTATTTTTTTCTGTGACTCTTTATAGACTCAGAAGTGATGTTTACCCTGAGACTATGAAGTTGCTGATACAGATGACAAAGGGAGTCCTCTCAAATGCCTGAGGACCATTTGGAAAAGTCTCTGATGTCAGGAATGTGCACTGTGCTGATTCTGAGTCCAGTCATCTGTAACTGATGAAGGAAGGAGGGAAGTGTGCAGTGAGATACACAAAACAGTGACTCCTTATACCCACATGCACAAACATGCATTCCCACCCATCACCAGACCCTGAGTCAGGAAACCCTCAGGGTCTTCTGAACAGCTTCACACCCAGAACACCTACTAAAAAGGATCTCTGGGGACAAACAAACCAACAGAGCAACACTTTCCTATATACAAACCTGTATCTTTCTCACAATGTGATTGTAGTGGCCCTGAAATTTCTGGTAGGTGCGACCATTGCAAATGTTGTTTTTTTTTTTTTATGCTGTTGTATTTGGTGACAGCACACATAACATGTCGACAAAGAAAGAACTGCTTGGTCTCTGTACTTCGTTGTTGTTCAATCATTAAGTTGTGTCCAACTCTGTGACTCCATGGACTGCAGCACGCCAGGCTTCCCTGTCCTCCACTATCTCCCGGAGTTTGCTCAAACTCATGTCCATTGAGTCAATGATGCCATTCAACCATCCCATCCTCTGTCGCCCCTTCTCTTCCTAGCCTCAATCTTTCCCAGCAGGAGGATCTTTTCCAATGAGTTGACTCTTCAAATCAAGTCACCAAAATTTTGGTCTCTGTAACAGTTGCATCAATTTATACTCCCACCAACAGTGCATAAGGGTTCCCCTTTCTTCACACCCTCTCCCAGCATTTATTGTTTGTAGATTTTTTTATGATGGCCATTCTGACTGATAATTGCACTCATCTCACACGCTAGTAAAGTAATGCTCAAAATTCTCCAAGACAGGCTTCAGCAATACATGAACCGTGAACTTCCTGATGTTCAAGCTGGTTTTAGAAAAGGCAGAGGAACCAGAGATCAAATTGCCAACATCCGCTGGATCATTGAAAACGCAAGAGAGTTCCAGAAAAGCATCTATTTCTGCTTTATTGACTATGCCAAAGCCTTTGACTGTGTGGATCACAATAAACTGTGGAAAATTCTGAAAGAGATGGGAATACCAGACCACCTGACCTGCCTCTTGAGAAATCTGTATGCAGGTCAGGAAGCAACAGTTAGAACTGGTCATGGAACAACAGACTGGTTCCAAATAGGAAAAGGGGTACGTCAAGGCTGTATATTATCACCCTGCTTATTTAACTTATATGCAGAGTACATCATGAGAAACGCTGAGCTGGAATCAAGAAACACAAGTTGGAATCAAGATTGCTGGGAGAAATATCAATAACCTCAGATATGCAGATGACATCACCCTTATGGCAGAAAGTGAAGAGGAACTAAAAAGCCTCTTGATGAAAGTGAAAGTGGAGAGTGAAAAAGTTGGCTTAAAGCTCAACATTTAGAAAACGAAGATCATGGCATCTGGTCTCATCACTTCATGGGAAATAGATGGGGAAACAGTGGAAACAGTGTCAGACTTTATTTTTCTGGGCTCCAAAATCACTGCAGATGGTGACTGCAGCCATGAAATTAAAAGATGCTTACTCCTTGGAGGGAAAGTTATGAACAACCTAGATAGCATATCGAAAAGCAGAGACATTACTTTGCCAACAAAGGTCCGTCTGGCCAAGGCTATGGTTTTTCCTGTGGTCATGTATGGATGTGAGATCTGGACTGTGAAGAAGGGTGAGCACCGAAGAATTGATGCTTTTGAACTGTGGTGTTGGAGAAGACTCTTGAGAGTCCCTTGGACTGCAAGGAGATCCAACCAGTCCATTCTGAAGGAGATCAGCCCTGGGATTTCTTTGGAGGGAATGATGCTGAAGCTGAAACTGCAGTATTTTGGCCACCTCATGCGAAGAGCTGACTCATTGGAGAAGACTCTGATGCTGGGAGGGATTGGGGGCAGGAGGAGAAGGGGACGACAGAGGATGAGATGGCTGGACGGCATCACCGACTCCATGGACGTGAGTCTGGGTGAACTCCGGGAGTTTGTAATGGACAGGGAGGCCTGGCATGCTGCGATTCATGGGGTTGCAAAGAGTCCGACACAACTGAGCAACTGAACTGAACTGAACTGATTCTGACTGATGTGAGCTGATAGCTCATTGTAGTTTTCATTTGAATTTCTCTAATAATTAGTGATGTTGAGCATCTTTTCATGTGTTTGTGGTCACTTGTATGTCTTCTTTGGAGAAATGTCTTCTTCGAAGAGTTGGGAAGTTGGGGTTGACACATATATCACTATTGATACTATTTATACAATAGATAATGAATGAGAACGAGAAAAAAAAAAAAAGGAGATGCTTGGTGTCTAATCTATGATTTGAGTCACAAGTAATTATGCAGCCATAACCCCAGGAGACTGGAGAACAACCTGACGGGCAAGTCCAGTATGGAGGAATGGAGCAGAGCAGCCTGAAACGGCACAAATGTACCAGGAAACTAGCTTCTTTGGGGCTTTCATCGCTCTGCCAGACGTAGAGGCTTTTGCCTCAACTGCAGGTCACTCCGGCTATCTTACCTAATCCAAATAAGGCTCTCAGATATTCAGGGGTTTTGCTAAGATTTTCCATCAATCCTCTCCATCTTCTTTCCTTTGATAACTAACTGCTTACTCTGATCTGGGGACAAAACCTAAGTGAAAATCTGCTCCCAAAGTTCATAGCTTTATCTCCAACCTCCCATCCCCAAACTAGCTAAGGATCCCAAGGCTGTCTAGATTTATCCACTCTCTCAAAAGTCAGGACAACAAATGCAAAAACAAAAACAAAGGTCTAAAATTGTCTTCCAAACAGAAAAGTCTTTATTCTTGTCAAGGCATTGAAAGAAAGATGGGGCTTGATTTAAAATGTGCATAAAATGGTATGCCTTAGGGGCAGCCTTGTTGCTGCTGAATTACAGGGTGTGGCTTTGCCAAACAATAATGGAGTTCTCACAAGTTTGCAGCCAAATAGAACTGAGTTAAAATCCTTGTTCTTTTCTTAAAGTTAGACTACCTTGGGTAAGGCACAACTCTGAGCTTTGGTTTCCTTATTCACAAAATGGGAATAAGGAGATCTATCCTCTTGAATTGTCATATGAACTAAATAATAACTGGTAAGCACTTTGCATTGCACTTGCTACACAGATAATGGGTACTCAACAGATGATCATCCTTTAAAAATAGTATCTGTGGTGTTTCTTAACATGCTGATTGAAAAGTGTGAAAGTGTTAGTCGCTTAGCTGTGTCTGACTCTTTTCAACTCCATGGACTGTAGCACACCAGGCTCCCCTGTCCAAGGAATTCTTTAAGCAAGAATGTTGGAATGGGTAAGCCATTTCCTCTTCCAGAGATCTTCCCAACCCGGGGATTGAACCCGCATCTCCTACATCTCCTGCACTGGCAGGAATATTCTTTATCACTGAGACAACTGGGACGCCCGATATATACAAACAATTCACTTTCTTAGGTATAACTGATAGTCGGTTCTCCCTGCTGGCTTTAAAAAGGGCAACACGTAGCTTCACCACTCCAGTAAAGATCCATTTTAAAAAGTCCTACCCACTTGTATAACATCTTTCCTGATAGTGATGGAAATCCTAAATTGATTCTCTCTCTCTCAATTTCTCTCTATTTCCAGCTCTTAATCTATTTTTTCTCTCTTCCTCCTATCTGCTGTTTATCATTCTCATTGCTATGTGAATAAATTTAAGCTTTAGAAAATGAGAAAGCTTTGGAAACAAAGCATTTCCCTAGAACACTCCAGAAAGCAATCAATTCTTAAATTAGGAAAAAAAAGAATGACTCCAAGGTAAAGTGACTACTGATTCCTAGGACAAGGGCATGGTTAACTCTCTGACAAAGGGTGCCAGCTGCTCCTTCAGGTCACCTCACCATTAAGGTTGGTGTCCTAGAGGTAGTGAGAGACCAGGAAGTTCCGGAGCTTTGGGGCTTCCCAAGCATTTCCACACACTCTCGTTTGTCCTTGCTTTCTCTGCCCCATAGGACCACCTTTTCTCCAGTTTCCAACAGCCATATGCTTCATTTCCTTCTGACATCTCACCCAGAATTGTGTTTAATGTTCATAGTTCAACCAACAGTCCCATCAAGGCAATCTTGAGGTTGTTCAGCACGTACCTCAAAAACACTCGGACAGCCTCTACCCCTTACTCTGGTTCAATGCCACGCCCACATTTTCAGGCACTTATCCCACTTCCAGGTACCAAAATCTGTATTAGTCTGCTTAGGTTTCCATAACAAAATATCACAGACTGACTGTTATTTTTTTGGAGTCTTGTTTCTTTATAATGTTGTGCTAGCTTCTGTTGAACAGCAAAGGGAGTCAGCTATATACAAACATATATCGCTTCTTTTTGGTTTTCCTCCCAATCTGGGTCACCACAGAGCACTGAGTAGAGTTTACTAAGTTATATAGTAGGTTTTAATTAGTTACCTATCTTGCACAAAGTAGTATATGTATATTTAAGTTCCAATCTCCTAATTCATCCCATCTCTCTTCCACACAACAGATTGGGTACTTTAAACAACTGAAATTTATTTTTTCATAGTTCTGGAGGGTAGAAGTCCAAAATCATGACCTCATTTCACCTTGTGTGCTAAGTCATTAAGTCAAGTCCTACTCTTTGTAACCTTATGGACTGTAGCCTGACAGGCTCCTCTGTTCAAGGGATTCTCAGGCAAGAATACTGGAGTGGGTTGCCATGACCTCCTCCAGGGGTTCTTCCCCATCCAAGGATCAAACCCACATCTCTTGTATCTCCTACATTGGCAGGTGGGTTCTTTATCCTTCACAACACCTGGGAAACCCTTCATTTCACCTTATTTACCTCCTTAAAGCCCTGTCTCCAGATACACTCACATTGTGGGTAAAGAATTCAGGGCGAGAGGAGGCAAACGGAAAGGGACAATTCCTATTGACATCATCTAAACATCTGTATCTAGTCTTATTTTAGACCACACCCAATATTGCAAGATTCATAAACAAAAGTTCTCACTTTTGCTTTAATTAATTTGATTGGGTTTCTGTCCATTCCAATGGAAAAAGTTCCGATGTATGTGTATTATTTTCAAGATGTCTCTTCTTAACTGCAAATATATCCCTTAAGATAACTAACAGAAGTCCATTGCCACCAAGAGTTTGTCACAGTAGTTGCCTAACTGGGCTCTATGGGGTTATCTCCAGCTGGAGGCCACTTGCCTATGGTGGCAAGTCTTGTCCTCTTCAAGATAAGCAGTTCTATTTGTTTTGTGTACTGGACTTATGCCTGAAATTGTATTTGAAGAAAGGATCTCATTGTTAGAAGTATTTAAGCATTATTGGCTTTTCAGATTTAATTGAAGGGAGTGGAATAAGGAGACAATGGGATGCAAAGCAGTCTGTTTTCCAAGGGACACTCTGCAAACTTTCTGTCTAGAAGAGACAGAGCAGTACCAGCAGTGACAGCCAGAGGGCAGTCTAGAGACACAGGAGGCCTGGGCCCCAGTTACCAAAAAGGTAGGCCAGAGGGAATGGAGTAAAGGGCTGGCTCAAATTGCCTGCTTCAGTACTTTTTTTTTTTTCTCTCAATATTATTATTATTTATTAGTCCTCCTCCCCATGGTGATTGTCTGAATTCATCTACAGTGAGAATAGATATCAGCATTTTCCATTGCTTTTGCTGTTAGTCATTATGCTTCTTGGCTTGCATTGACCAACTGTCAATTTTTGTGCATTTTTGTTTGTTTGTTTTCTGTTTTGCTAAAATAATCCTTCTGACAGAAGGGCAAGCACCTCTGTACCTGTCTGTTGCTCTTTCCAAATTTTTTGCCAAGTTTCATGTATTTGCCTAAGCCCGTTTGCCACCATGACCCAGCCTAGATAATTAAGGACTCTGACCTCTTCTAATAATGAGGACCACAAAATTGATCTCTCAGCTGTTCTAGCCTAAGATCCAAATAGTCATACTGAAGCCAAGGTTTTTAGACTTCCTATAAATCCAGGCACATTTTCCCTGGATGTTCTTCATAGTCTTGGAAACGCGAATTCAGCTGGAATGGCTTCCAGATAAGTGAATAAAAGTCTGTGACGGGCACACAAATCTCCCAGTCACCTGGCTCTCTTTGTGTCACAAGGTCTTCTAGCAGAGCAGACATTCTTGGTCTAACTACTGACAGAAGTATCATACGCTCGCTCGCTCTCTTTTCCTTGGCTCCCCAAATCTCCATTAGTCATTTCCTCATTGAGACCATTTGCTAAAATTCTCCATAGCTTCAAAGTTGAATCTAGTCTCGCTGCTTAATAGGCTATCTTATGATCTGGTTTTCTTTTCAAAAGCTCTTTATGTTCCCTTTTCTCAAAATCATTTCCACTTTGCCAAGAGATACTATTTTGAATAACAGTAAGAGCATTCTAGAAGTAAATTGTGATTCTAAAACTGCCTTCATCAAAATAGGAACAAAAAAAAAAAAACTTTTAATGGGCCTAATTCAAAGGACCTGAACCAAGGAGGAAAGGCAGAGATTAACTGAACTTGTAGAACTGCATTTCTCAAAGAAGACCACCTGCTTTAGAATCACTTGGACAACTGGTTAGAAATGCAAAGCTCCAGGCCTCAGGTATAACTTTTAAAATCAAAATCTCTTGGGAGTAGGGCCTAGACATCTGCATTTTGAACACCCTCCCCAGGGGCAGTGATGCAGCTGACATTGAGAACCTCTGCCCTAAAAGCTGGATGCATGCCCACTGAACCTTCCTGATGTGGCCTTTCTCTTACCTGGAGAGATCTCTTCACCTTGGAGGACAAAAACAAGACTTTGGTGCTTGTTAGTCTCTTCCGTGATCTCAGACTATGCCTGAACTATTCAGAAATCCTATTTCAAAGGCCACAAAGAAGACCAAGCAAGAGAGTATTATGATCAGTTCAGTGGCTCAGTCATGTCTGACTCTTTGCGACCCCATGGACTGCAGCACACCTGGCTTCCTGTCCACCACCATCTTCTGGAGCTTACTTACACTTATGTTTGTCAAGCTGGTGATGCCATCCAACCATCTCATCCTCTGTTTTCCCCTTCTCCTCCTGCCTTCAATCTTTCCCAGAATCAGGATCTTTTCCAGTGAGCCAGTTAGTTCTTCACATCAGGTGGCCAAAGTATTGGAGTTTCCACTACAGCATCAGTCCTTCTGATGAACATTCAGAACTGATTTCCTTTATATTTCACTGGTTTGAACTCCTTACAGTCCAAGGGTCTCTCAAGAGTCTTCTCCAACACCACAACTCAAAAGCATCAATTCTTTGGTGCTCCGCTTTCTTTATGGTCCAACTCTCAAATCCATACATACGACTGCTTGATTAGACGGACCTTTGTTAGCAAAGTAATGTCTCTGCTTTTTAATATGCAGTCTAGGTTTGTAATAGCTTTCCTTTCAAGGAGTAAGAATCTTTTAATTTCATGGCTGCAGTCATTGTCCTCAGTGATTTTGGAGTGCAAGAAAATAAAATCTGTCACTGTTTCCATTGCTTCTCCATCTGTTTGCCATGAAGTGAAGGGACCGGATGCCATGATCTTAGTTTTCTGAATGTTGAGCTTTAAGCCAACTTTTTCACTCTCCTCTTTCACTTTCATCAAGAGGTTCTTTAGTTCCTCTTCACTTTCTACCATAAGGGTGGTGTCATCTGCATATCTGAGGTTATTTATATTTCTCCTGGCAATCCTGATTCCAGCTTGTGCCTCATCCAGCCCAGCATTTCCCATGATGTATTCTGCGTGTAAGTTAAATAAGCAGGGTGACAATATACAGCCTTGACATATTCCTTTCCCTATTTGGAACCAGTCCGTTGTTCCATGTCTGGTTCTAACTGTTCAAGCTGGATTTAGAAAACGCAGAAGAATCAGAGATCAAATTGCCAGCATCCATTGGATCATAGAAAAAGCAAGAGTGTTATGATGCACGAGATTAAATCCATTTCTACTATTGAGAAGAACATCCTTTCCTGATCACAGACACTTGTATCAGGTAAGAACACTGTAGGTGGCCAAGCAGATCTGTGCAGCACTATGTGTACAGAGGAGGCTATGGAGCACTGCTCTCAATCCATTTTTTTTTTTAGTATTGTTTCTGTTCTTTATTTTTTATAAGATTTTTATTTGTATACAATTTTAAACATTACTTTCCATTTACAATAATTACAAAATATTGGTTAGATTCCCTGTGCTGTACAATACATCCTTGAACCTATCTTTTACCCAGTAATTCGTGCCTCCCTCTCTCCCTACCCCTAGATAGCGATCCCCTCCCTCCCTCCCTGTAACCACTAGCTTATTCCCTATATCTGCAAGTCTGCTTCTTTCATGTTCTATTTGCTAGTTTTTTGTATTTTTTTGATTTCCAAATATAAATGATATCATATGGTATTTATCTTTCTCTGTCTGACTTATTTCATTTAGCATAACACCCTCCAAATTCATCTGTGTTGCTGCAAGAGGCAAAATTTCATTCTTTTCTATGGCTGAGTAGTATTCCATTGTGTGTGTGTGTGTGTGTGTGTGTGTGTGTGTGTGTGTGTGTGTGTGTTTTCTGTCTTGGCTATTGTAAGTAATGCTGCCGTGAACATTGCCAAATTCAGACTGAAATTGAAGAAAGTAGGGAAAACCACTAGACCATTCAGGTATGACCTAAATCAAATCCCTTATGATTATACAGTGGAAGTGAGAAATAGATTTAAGGGCCTAGATCTGATAGATAGAGTGCCTGATGAACTATGGAATGAGGTTTGTGACATTGTACAGGAGACAGGGATCAAGACCATCCCCATGGAAAAGAAATGCAAAAAAGCAAAATGGCTATCTGGGGAGGCCTTACAAATAGCTGTGAAAAGAAGAGAAGCGAAAAGCAAAGGAGAAAAGGAAAGATATAAACATCTGAATGCAGAGTTCCAAAGAATAGCAAGAAGAGATAAGAAAGCCTTCTTCAGTGATCAATGCAAAGAAATAGAGGAAAACAACAGAATGGGGAAGACTAGGGATCTCTTCAAGAAAATCAGAGATACCAAAGGAACATTTCATGCAAAGATGGGCTCAATAAAGGACAGAAATGATATGGACCTAACAGAAGCAGAAGATATTAAGAAGAGGTGGCAAGAATACACAGAAGAACTGTACAAAAAAGAGCTTCATGACCCAGATAATCATGATGGTGTGATCACTGACCTAGAGCCAGACATCCTGGAATGTGAAGTCAAGTGGGCCTTAGAAAGCATCACTAGGAACAAAGCTAGTGGAGGTGATGGAATTCCAGTGGAGCTATTCCAAATCCTGAAAGATGATGCTGTGAAAGTGCTGCACTCAATATGCCAGCAAATTTGGAAAACTCAGCAGTGGCCACAAGATTGGAAAAGGTCAGTTTTCATCCCAATCCCAAAGAAAGGCAATGCCAAAGAATGCTCAAACTTCTGCACAATTGTACTCATCTCACACGCTAGTAAAGTAATGCTCAAAATTCTCCAAGCCAGGCTTCAGCAATATGTGAACCATGAACTTCCTGATGTTCAAGCTGGTTTTAGAAAAGGCAGAGGAACCAGAGATCAAATTGCCAACATCTGCTGGATCATCGAAAAAGCAAGAGAGTTCCAGAAAAACATCTATTTCTGCTTTCTTGACTATGCCAAAGCCTTTGACTGTGTAGATCACAATAAACTGTGGAAAATTCTGAAAGAGATGGGAATACCAGACCACCTGACCTGCCTCTTGAGAAATCTGTATGCAGGTCAGGAAGCAACAGTTAGAACTAGTCATGGAACAACAGACTGGTTCCAAATAGGAAAAGGAGTACGTCAAGGCTGTATATTGTTACCACGTTTATTTAACTTATATGCAGAGTACATCATGAGAAATGCTGGACTGGAAGAAACACAAGTTGAATCAAGATTGCTGGGAGAAATATCAATAACCTCAGATATGCAGATGACACCACCCTTATGGCAGAAAGTGAAAAGGGGCTAAAAAGCCTCTTGATGAAAGTGAAAGTGGAGACTGAAAAGGTTGGCTTAAAGCTCAACATTCAGAAAACAAAGATCATGGCATCTGGTCCCATCACTACATGGGAAATAGATGGAGAAACAGTGGAAACATTGTCAGACTTTATTTTTCTGGGCTCCAAAATCACTGCAGATGGTGACTGCAGCCATGAAATTAAAAGACGCTTACTCCTTGGAAGGAAAGTTATGACCAACCTAGATAGCATATTCAAAAGCAGAGACATCACTTTGCCAACAAAGATTCGCCTAGTCAAGGCTATGGTCTTTCCTGTGGTCGTGTATGGATGTGAGAGCTGGACTGTGAAGAAGGCTGAGCGCCGAAGAATTGATGCTTTTGAACTGTGGTGTTGGAGAAGACTCTTGAGAGTCCCTTGGACTGCAAGGAGATCCAACCAGTCCATTCTGAAGGAGATCAGCCCTGGAATTTCTTTAGAAGGAATGATGCTAAGGCTGAAACTCCAGTATTTTGGCCACCTCATACGAAGAGTTGACTCATTGGAGAAGACTCTGATGCTGGGAGGGATTCAGAGCAGGAGGAGAAGGGGACGACAGAGGATGAGATGGCTGGATGGCATCACTGACTCGATGGATGTGAGTCTGAGTGACCCCCGGGAGTTGTTGATGGACAGGGAGGCCTGGCGTGCTGCAGTTCATGGGGTCGCAAAGAGTCAGACACGACTGAGCGACTGATCTGATCTGATCTGATTTATATCTATATATACATTTTTAACTTATTGTTTTGTGTTGGGGTATACCAGATGTTGGAGAAGGCAATGGCACCCCACTCCAGTACTCTTGCCTGGAAAATCCCATGGACGGTGGAGCCTGATAGGCTGCAGTCCATGCGATCGCTAAGAGTTGGAGACGACTGAGCGACTTCACTTTCACTTTTCACTGTCATGCATTGGAGAAGGAAATGGCAACCCACTCCAGTGTTCTTGCTTGGAGAATCCCAGGGACAGGGGAGCCTGGTGGGCTGCCGTCTATGGGGTCGCACAGAGTCAGACACGACTGAAACAACTTAGCAGCAGCAGCAGCATACCAGATGTGGTGCTAGTTGTAAAAAAAAAACTCTCCTGCTGATGTAGGAGATGAAGGAGATATGGATTCAGTCCCTAGGTTGGGAAGATCCTCTGGAGAAGGAAATAGCAACCCACTGCAGTATTCTTGCCTGGAAATCCCAAGGACAGAGGAGTTTGGTGGGCTATAGTCCATGGGGTCACAAAGAGTCGGACATGCCTGAGCACACCATCCCTCCTAAATATCCGATTAGCAATGTTGTCATAGTTTCAGGTGGACAACAAAAGGACTCAACCACACACATGCATGTATCCATTCTCTCCCAAACTCCCCTCCCATCCAGGCTGCCACATAACATTGAGCAGAGTTCCATGTGCTACACAGTAGGACCTTGTTGGTTATCCATTTTAAATACAGCAGTGTATACTGAGCGACTGATCTGATCTGATACACATCCATATGTTTTCACCAAGTGGACACTTTGTGTGCATTTCCCTGGGCTACTTGGCACTGCTCTCAGCCTCTTCTCACATCATATTGTTTCCCAAACACCTGATATGAATCCAGGTATCTATCACTGTAGTGCTCCTGAAGAATTTTATGAAAAGGTGCTTTTTGGTTTTGATTTCAGTTTTGCTTTTCAAATCAAATCGTCCTCTATTGACTCAAAATGTCATAGGATCTTGAGAAAAAATATACAGCAATCATTCATTCAAACTTCTCATGTCACAAATGAGGAGACTGAGTCCTCCTTGGCTCTATTAATAGAATAATATGATTCTATATGTCTTTACTCTTCGGTTACAAATTTTATTTTTAGAGGCTGAGTCTCTTCAGGAACATGTGGGTTTAGTTTCTTATTCAACTATCACATAAGCTGTCTTTTATGACCTGCACCCTTGAGTGAGTGATAGTTGCTCAGTTGTGTCTGACTCTTTCTGACCCCATGGACTGTAGTCAGGCTCATTTGTCCATGGAACTCTCCAGGCAAGAATGTTGGAGTGGGTTGCCCTTGAGGAAGTCTTTTAAAAGGTCAAATTTGAGACAAGGGGGGAGAATTTGTAATCCTGCCCCTCCCCCATCCCTCCTCCTAATATTCCAGTACAGTAAATCCCCTACTTATGAATGAGTTCCAATATGTACATGAGTCAACAAAGTTAGCCTAGGTACCCAGCTAACACAAGCAGAGGGCAAGTTGTAATTTCACTCATGCCTGACATTGACAGAAAGCACATTCTCTTCTTTGAAAGTTCACAACTTGCAGGTTCTTATATCGGGGACTTAACTGTATTAACTTAGAAACTTTGCTATTTTAAGATGTTAGGCTCTATATGTTCTAAAAGTAAAATTTATTCACATATTAAAAGGCCTCTTTCTTTCCTGAAAAGATGGTTGATTTGATCTCCTTTGGTAGAAGGGCTTCGTATTTCAATGTGCATCATTTCTTATTCTAAAATTGATAGTGAAATACCTCTGCCTAATCAATTCTTTTTTCTGAATTTCCCTCCCACTTCAGCCTAGAATCACCTTTTCTAGTACCCATGGTCAAAACTCAGAAGTTCCAAAGTTCTATTTGTCCAGAACATGTGAAGTAGGAAAAGAAAGCAAGAAGGGCTTACTGGCGAGGCAGGAGAAGAAAAGTGTGATTGTAGAGATGTCCCTGGCAGTCCAGTGGTTAAGACTCTGTGCTCCGGTGCAGGAGGCCTAGGTTTGACCCCTGGTCAGGGAACTACATGACCACATGCTGCAACTAAGACCTAGAGAAGCCAAATTAAATAAATCAAAGTATTTTTTTTTAAAGAAAGACAGCATTTTAAAAAAAAGTGTGATTGGGTATTTAGTGACATAAACTGTCACCCTGTGGGGCAGCTTTACTACTACTGTACCATCTACTTGAACTCTTCAATTTCGACTCTATGCACTTAATTCATTGAACAACACTAACATCCAGTCTGTCTCTGTGCTAGGCACCTGCAGATATAGAAGGAAATAGGCAGTAAAGTTATCAAATGGCTCTTTGTCTGCAAGAAAGAGAGACAGATGACTAGCAAGACAATGTATCGAGAGAAGTTATAGGGCTTTGGAAAAAGAAACTTTGAAGCAAAGAAAGAATTTTGGTTTTTCTTCAGGAAGAAACCAGATATTTCTTCAAATAATGAATAGTGTCAAGAAGAGGAAGGAAGGTTTTAAAATTTCTAGGTGATGCCTGTTTCAGAGGAGAGTGCAGCAATTGATAGAGAAGGTTAAATACCAGGTAGACAAGGGGGTGTTCAAGCAATTGCCACTGTGCATCCAGGAGACTTGAGGAGGGTTGACATCAGGAAAAGGAGGAGGATGGAAGCTGAAAATAAAGGGAAAATGAGCTTTAGAGCCAATGGAGGGATTCTGTCATGCATAAAAAGATCTAGATTTTAAGAATAAATTAAATCCCAGGTGGCACAAGTGGTAAAGAATCTGCCTGCCAAAGCAAGAGATGCAGCTTCCATCCCTGGGTCAGGGAATAGTCAGATCCCCTGGAGCAGGAAATGGCAACCCACTCCAGTATTCTTGCCAGAAAAATTCCATGGATAAGTAGCCTGGAGGGCCACAAAGGAGCCTGGACAAGTCCATGGGGCCACAAAGGACTGAGCAACTGAGCACACAGTACAAGCCATACAGTAAACAATGTTGAACACATAGAACATTCATATACAATGTTATAAGCCAATGTTACTTCAGTACAAAATAAATTCAAAAGAAAAGTTATCACTAGCAGATAACCTGGATCATAGAAAAAAGGGGCTGCCTTGGAATTTTATCAATTACCCAAGTGAGAGTAATGTTAGTCAAAGGACTCCAAGGACCTTATCCCAGGAACAAGGTTGTCCTCTCTCAGTTGAAAGGCTGTTTATGAGATTATCTGAATTCCTCTTTAAATTGTTCTCTATATTCACCAAGGAAACATTCTGATTATGATTTTGCTTCTTACATAACTGAGCATCAGTGAGAAAATGCTGTGAGTATGCTTCTGTATGCTGGAGAAACCTTTAACTCCATTTTTAACCAGAGGTATTTCAGTATCTCTTTAATTCAGAAAACCCTCCATGGTTTCTTTTCTAGTTAATCCTAAAGGAAACCAACTCTAAAAATTCATTGGAAGACCTGATGCTGAAGCTCCAATACTTCGGCCATCTAATGTGAAGAGCTGACTCCTTGGAAAAGACCCCAAGGTTGGGAAAGACTGAAGACAGGAGGAGAAGGGGATGACAGAAGATGATATGGTTGGATGGCATCACTGACTCAATGGACAGGAGTTTGAGTAAGCTCCGGGAGATGGTGAAGGACAGGGAAGCCTAGCTTGCTGCAGTCCATGGGTCGCAAAGAGTTGGACATGATTTAGCAACTGAACAACAACATGTAACATGAAATAAAAACTTCTGGGCTGCCACTTTTTAAATTTTTTTTCTGAGAGTCTCCTTCTGACTCATCAATGAGTGTTAAAGAGAGCTGTGGAGAAAAAGAGATAACAGGCTCAGCTCAAACAGCAAGCATCACACTTTCCTGAAATTCACAGAAGATGCATAATGAGGTATCACCTTCCATATTCTTCACAGTCTGTGTTTACCCAGCAGTGCCTGAATGCAGAGCTGCCCCAAAGAACTCCTTCCTCCTTACACATGGCACAGAAACCAAATACACTGTGAGCATTTGAGTTACAATGGAAACCTCTCTTGTGCATTTTTACTTATTTAAGTTAAGGTTTGCCACTGAGTTCAAGCATCAACTTAAAGTTCAAAAGCTTATGATTAATATCAAAATTGCTGGTGAGATATTTCTCTGATCCTCATCGTTACGGAGCAAATGGCATGACATTAATTGCTGGAACAGCAAGATTTATTTTCCAAAGAACTGAACTCACAGAACATGAGAGGGAGGCAGGAAGGAAAGGGTGGAAGAGTCTGAGCAGCTGAGTGATAAGCAAAGAACCCTTTGTTCTTCTCTTCACACCATGGAATCAAAAGCATCTCAACTCACTTCCCACACCTGAGATGTTGTCACGAAGCCACTTCCTTCTCTCTGAAGTGGTTTGAGACAGTCATTTTGCTGTTCTGAAATTTACATCCTATTCTTTTCCCAAACCACATCCATCCCTGCTTCTCTCATCTCATCCTCCCCAGAAACACCTACTCCCTTGCAGAGTTTGAATACGCAAGTTTAGCGCTTTACACAACAGATAGAAAACGAATGAACTGGGGAGAAAAATTCTTTTTTTTTTTTCCCAAGGAAATTGTAAGACCTTTTGAAATGCAGCCTATTTTGCAAGTCTGCTCTTTGCCAGCATGAAGGCCAACCAAAGTAAGTTATATTGTGGAAAATGTTGCCAGTCTCCTTGAGTTTTTCTTTCAATTTTAAGTATGCTGATGTGTTTGTGCACTGTGCTCTGTCATGTCCGACTCCAAGAATACTGGAGCGGGTTGCCATTTCCTATTCCAGAGGATCTTCCTGACCCAGGGATCGATCAAACCCACGTCTCCTGCATTGCAGGCTCTTTAACACTGAGCCACCTGATGGAAGCTGACAATTTAACCCCGTTTCACTCCTTCCCTAAAACTCATCTCACACATTCCAATTACTAAAGCACTTGACAAGTTTTGACTTGTTCACAGTTCATTCCCTAGTTTTGAAGAGTAGAAACCTGGTATTTAACTTTGCGGATGGCTAGGATTTAAATTTCTCTTGCTCTTGCAGCTGTCTTAGTATCGCTAATCCCCAAGCAAAGAATGATACAAAAAAATTCATGCTCATTTTGAGAGTGTTAGAGACATTTTTTTTTTTAAATATTGACTCCTTGAATTCTCCAGGAAATGATGTCATTCAGTTCAAGAAACACTGGCTTCCGCAGAGCTGCTTGTCAAAGGCACATGCTGTTCTATGTTCTTGGAATTTACCAGGTTGGTATTATGAGAGGTGAGCAAGGTCATTAATAAATAATAGCAACATGGGAATGTTAAGGAATTTTAGTCTTTAGTGATTATCTAATTCATCCCCTTATTTTCAAACAGTTCTCTTGATAAACCATCCCTGATCAATGCCTTTCTCAGTTCAGTTCTGTTCAGTCACTCAGTCGTGTCTGACTCTTTTCGACCCCATGAACTGCAGCACGCCAGGCCTCCCTGTCCGTCACCAACTCCTGAAGTCCACCCAAATCCATGTCCATTGTGTTGGTGATACCGTCCAATCATTTCATCCTCTGTGGTCTCCTTCTCCTCCTGCCCTCAATCTTTCCCAGCATCAGGGTCTTTTCAAATGAGTCAGCTCTCCACATCAGGTGGTCAAAGTATTGGAGTTTCAGCTTCAACATCAGTCCCTCATTGAACACCCAGGACTGATTTCTTTTAGGATGGACTGGTTGGGTCTCCTTGCAGTCCAAGGGAGTTTCAAGAGTCTTCTCCAACACCACAGTTCAAAAGCATCAATTCTTCGGTGCTCAGCTTTCTTTATAGTCCAACTCTCACATCCATACATGACCACTGAAAAACCATAGCCTTGGCTAGATGGACCTTTGTTGGCAAAGTAATGTCTCTGCTTCTTAATATGCTGTCTAGGTTGGTCATAACTTTCCTTCCAAGGAGCAAGTGTCTTTAATGCCTTTCTATGTGTTTTCAAATTTTTTTAGAGAAGACATGCCTTTCAGGTTAGATAAAATGGGTAAACAGTCAACCTTCAGTTGAACACTGAATGGGACTTAACATATCCACCGTCATGACTGTGAGCAAATTCTAGATTAACTAAATCTCTTCACATTCAAGTATATGTAAACAGATCTTTAGAGAAATGACACTGGATTATAAGAATATACAAACACAGTTTTCAAAGTTTCAGTGAAAAAGCTTGTCATTGGAAAATAACTTCAAGTCAGAAAGAAAAAAAATATGGATGGTATTTTCTTAATTTCATTAAAAGAAGCCAGACTACATGGTAACTATGAAAGAGGAATAGGAAATTACCAAGAAAATTCATTAAGATGAAGACAGAGATTAAAAAGAAAGCACTCTGAAATAAAAAAAATCTTCTAACATAGACCAAAATTAATATCTGAATTGGAGGCATTAATTAATGAATATACTTAACAATGCACAAAATAAATTAGTCTTGTGAAATAACAACTTATGTGTCTCCCAGAGTTTCAACTAAAAAATAAGTTAGTTTAAAATATTTAGAGTGAAGACAATTTATGATCAACATAAATATCCATAGAAAGAGAATAATAAAATTACAGATGTTCTAGAGAAAGCTATGTGGCTAACAGGAATAAAACAGAAATAAAAGATTTAATAAAATGCAATAAATATCAAGAAAAATCAAAAATAAGACGCATAAGGCAAAATAACAGAACAAAAAGCAAGCAAGTTAATTTAGAAAATAAAAAAGTATTAATAAACAAGAAAAAAATCCCTTTCTAAAGGACAAACACCCTGAAGAAACATTAAACTACCCAAACTGAGAGTGAGTGTTAGTCGCTCAGTTGTGTTTAACTCTTTGTGGCCCTATGCCCTGTTGCCCACCAAACTCCTCTGTCCACAGAATTCTCCAGGCAAGAATACTGGAATGGGTAGCCATTTCCTTCTCCAGGGGATCTTCCTGACCCAGAGATTGAACCCAGGTCTCCTGCATTGCACGCCGGTTCTTTACCATCTGAACCACCAGAGAAGCCCAAGGCTCCTAATATATACATCAAAATGACAAAGGAATATTAAATATAAAAGAATACAAATTATTAGGCAAAGATAAAAGAGATCAGGGTTAAGATATTTCTATCCAAATGAAGTAAGGTTATAATTGTAGTGACTGCTACTGCTAAGTCACTTCAGTCGTGTCCGACTCTGTGCGACCCCACAGACGGCAGCCCACCAGGCTCCCCCGTCCCTGGGATTCTCCAGGCAAGAACACTGGAGTGGGTTGCCATTTCCTTCTCCAATGCATGAAAGTGCAGTGAGGAAGGGGATATTTTCATAAATTAGTAAAAGTTACAATCAATAACAAAAGGAAAGCAATCAAGGACATTTAAATGTCCCCAAACATAACATCAGGCTCTCTGGTAGCTCAGATGGTAAAGAATCCACCTGCAATGCAGAAAGCCTGGGTTCAAACCCTGGATCAGGAAGATACCCTGGAAAAGGGCATGGCTGCCCACTCCAGTCAGAGAAGGCAATGGCACCCCACTCTAGTACTCTTGCCTGGAAAGTCCCATGGATGGAGGAGCCTGGTAGGCTGCAGTCCATGGGGTCGCTAAGAGTCGGACACGACTGAGTGACTTCACTTTCACTTTTCACTTTCACGCATTAGAGAAGGAAATGGCAACCCACTCCAGTGTTCTTGCCTGGAGAATCCCAGGGACAGGGGAGCCTGGTGGGCTGCTGTCTATGGGGTCACACAGAGTCGGACACGACTGAAGTGACTTAGCATAGCATACCCACTCCAGTACTCTTGCTTGGAGAACTCCACAGACAGAGGAGCCTGGTGGGCTACAGTCCATGGGGTCAGAAAAAGTCCAATGCAACTAAGTGATTAACACGTTCACGTCACTTTCAGACATAGCATTTGGCTTCCCAGGTGGTTCAGTGGTAAAGAATCCACCTGCAATGCAGGAGACACAGGTCTGATCCCCGGGTCAGGAAGATCCCCTGGAGGAGGACATGGCAACCCACTCCAATATTCTTGCCTGCAAAAATCCTATGGAAGAGGAGCCTGATGGCTTCAGTGCATGGGGTCTCGAAGAATCACACATGACTGAGTCATGCAGTCACGCAAACAGAGCATCAAAATACAGAAAGCAAAAATGTTAGACAACCAAAGAATGATTAACAAAACCAAACATAAGTTTTAGCTACTGGTATATTGAGGAAATAGCTATCTGTTGAATTCTGTACTTTAAAGCAGTTCCCCAACTAATAAGCACTCTTACATGCTCCAATCTCCTAAGCCTTCAGTCATTCATGGAGCTTGAGGTTGCTAGAAACTTCAGATTGACCACCTCTAATCTTGAGCAGCTTTTTCTGAGACTGCTCAGGGAATAGGCTGAGCAAGAGTCTGACAACATGACCCTGGCAACAGAGAATTAAATAGCAACATCTTTTCTCTGTACCACAGTACAGGGAGCCTGGTCAGAGAAACTCTATCATTTAGGCATTTGATTCATCAGTCACCTGAAGAGTGATCTGCTGCCTGTCATAGACAAAAGGCCTCATAGCTGCCTAGGAGTTTCACGTAGTGATGTTCAAGGTGTAGGTTGTTTAGCTAAGATGGAGGCTGAAAGTTAGGGAGACTTGCAAGAACTTGCCCAGGCAGCAACCCTAAATCTCTGCTATCACATATTTTGGACATTCCCACGCCTTTGTCTTTAACAGGACTTTCAAATCAGCAGCAGAATGGCTATCTAGTGAGGCATGCATAAACTCCAAATTAGAGTTTCTTTGTTATTTTTAAATATTGACATAAAAACTTTAATTACATATAAACCCACTTGTTTTATCACAATTCATTCCAAGAATGCATTTGTCAGGGAGATAAAAAAATAACTTCATTTCTTTAAATATCATTTTAATTGTTATAATATTTGAGGTGGCTAATTTTAAAAATTTTAATTTGTTATCATCTATTTGGGTAAACAAAGTTTATTGTCAATGGTAATGATAAACAATCTAATGAAATTATCCTTAAAAAGTTGTGGCTAGGAGTTGTAGATACATTTAACAAGAGAATAAAAAATTATGTTCATGGAAGTAAGTCACTAAAAATAAGTAAGTCACGTTCATTAAAAATGTTTGGGGAATATTTTAAGTTTAGAGGTATTTTGCCAAGTCACTACTTATTTTGTTTTATAATCTTGGCATTCTATAGATATTTGCTTATGAAAACTATATATATATGCACACATATATGTATGTATATATATGTTTATGTTGTATCTGTTTAGACCCCATGGACTGTAGCCCACCAGGCTTCCCTGTCCATAGCATTTCCCAGGCAAGAATACTGGTGCCATTTCCTTCTCCAGGGAATCTTCCTGACCCAGGGATTGAACCCGTGTCTCCTGCCTAGCAGGCAGATACTTTACCACTGAGCCACCTGGGAAACTCTTATTTGTTTATGCATATACATAAACATATATAATTACTCTTATATTCCCTCAAATTTACCCAACTGTGTCATAGAAATAGTTCCCTTTCTAGTGTGTTATAAAAACTGGGAGGTACTTCCCTGAAACATAATCCTACTTTTGAAAACATATGTTTCTTTAAGACAGTTATCAATATCTAAAACTATATGCACTGTAAACTAAGTTATTGATTATTGTATTTTCACCTCTGTGAAAACAGAATATCTGTCACTGCAGGGACCCTCCCTGTATGGTTCACTACTGTATCCCCTGAGCCTGCAATAGTGCTACATGTAAGTGAAAAACTCTCATCTGTAGACCCCAGTTCTTATTCTATGCACTTTCTCTTGTAGTTTTGATTATTGCTTTTATTTTAATCATCTACCTTTCTTCCTTTAGAACAAATAGAATTCTAACTATGGACCACTATTCTCTTTCCCTTGTGATTATAATCTCCTCTCACTATTTTCAGCATCGTTGACCATCTGGAAATCTTTCAAACTGATCCTCTAAATTACATTACTGTCTTAGTCTGCTCAAGCTGCTATAACAAAATACTACAGGCTGAGAGGCTTATAAACAACAGAAATTTATTGCTCACATTTCTGGAGGCTAGAAGTCTGAGATCAGGTGGCCAGCAGGGTTAAGTGAAGGCCTTTTCCGGGTTGCAGAGTTCTTGTTGTATCCTCACGTGGCAGAAGGGATGAGGGACCTCTCTTTAATAAACGTTCTATTCCCATTCATGACAGTTTTGCCATTATAACCTACCTACCTCCCAAAGGCCTCATCTGCTAATACCATGAATTTGGCGGGTAGGATTCAAACTTTGAGAGAACACATTCAGACACACCATAGCAATTACTGATTCCTTTTGCAGTATTCCCAAATGGGTAAACTTTGGTGCTGCCACTGCATTTGGGCTTTCCTTGCATTCCTTATCTTATCTGAACCTCCTGTATTTGCACATTTGCCTTGATCTCATTCTTAACCTTAATTCATTTTTCTTTATTGTTCCTTCCTTTTCTATCATAGTTACCATGTACTCTTGCTTCTTTCTGAAGACACCGAGTGTCTATCACTTCAATGCAGTATTTCTAACATGGCATATGGATTAATTTGGGATTTTAAATCCAGTGTGCTTACCTTGTGTCATCTCTGTATCAAAAATCTGTACAAACAACCCAAGAAATTAAAAATGTATTTAAAAATTCTGGTAATAACTAACAACATGTATCAGATCAACCTTCTCAACGAAAAAAAATTATATGCTCTGGATAGAACATTAAAGCAACAAATGACTGTGGAACAAGTAAAACCAGATG
Organism: Tragelaphus eurycerus; assembly: GCA_935064755.1. NCBI lineage: Eukaryota > Metazoa > Chordata > Mammalia > Artiodactyla > Bovidae > Tragelaphus > Tragelaphus eurycerus. Next base: position 1,466,874 of record CAKXYN010000039.1, read on the forward strand.
GAAACTGGGAGAAAGTTGAACCATGAAAGAAGGAAATTGAACTGGATAAGATTTCTCTTTGTGTGGCTTTTCACCTGAGGAAAGGCTCCAGTCTACACAGCACAGGGATATTAGAGATTAGAGCAGAAAGCCTTGATTTTGATGTTTAAAGGGTCAAGTGCAGAGTTCAGGGATGCCAAAGCAGGTGTAAATTTTGAGGATAATTCCAGAAAGAAGAAAATGACAGAAGAGAGAACCCCAAACTCTGAGCACAAACACCCTTCAGTTCTGTGCCTGAACCCTTACTCTTAAGCACGTGTAAGGGAGACTTCAAGGAGTTCAGCACAAAGCAACAGCCGGAAGACAAAGCAACAAGCTGAGAGAAACTCTCAGCTGCTGCTCCTTTTAAGAGAGAGAGAGTATGGATTTTTTCTAGTCAAGATTATTGCTTTTTAAAACAAATAAAAATTGACATTATTTTTAAGAATTAGATATAACAGAATCAAGAGTTCTAAGATGTGTTTTTCATGTTACCCATTGTTATCAGTTCAGTTCAGTCAATTGTGTCTGACTCTTTGCAACCCCATGGACTGCAGCATGTCAGGCTTCCCTGTCCATCACCAACTCCTGGAGCTTACTCAAACTTGTGTCCATTGCATCGGTGATGCCATCCAATCATCTCATCCTCTGTCATCGCCTTCCCCTCCTGCCTTCAATCTTTCCCAGCATCAGGGTCTTTTCCAATGAGTCAGTTCTTTGCTTCAGGTGGCCAAAGTATTGAAGTTTCAGCTTTAGCATCAATCCTTCCAAAGAATATTCAGGACTGATTTTCTTTAGGATTGACTGGTTGGATCTCCTTGCAGTCCAAGGGACTCTAAAGAGTCTTCTCCAGCACCGCAATTCAAAAGCATCAATTCTTAGGTGCGCCGCTTTCTTTAGAGTCCAACTCTCACATCCATACATGACTGCTGTCCATACATAGCTCTGACTAGATGCACATTTGTTGGTAAAGTAATGTCTGTGCTTTTTAGTGTGCTGTCTAGGTTGGTCATAGCTTTTCTTCCAAGGAGCAAGTGTCTTTTAATTTCATGGGTGTAGTCACCATCTGCAGTGATTTTGGAGCCCCCCAAAATAAAGTCTCTCACTGTTTCCATTGGGAAGTTTCAAGATGGTGGAGGAATAGGACGGGGAGACCAGTTTCTCCCCCATAAATTCATCAAAAGATCATTTGATTGCTGAGAAACTTCCACAAAACAACTTCTGAATACTGGCAGAGGACACCAGGCACCCAGAAAGGCAGCCAATTCTTTTTGAAAGCAGGTAGGACAAAATATAAAAGACAAAGAGAGAGACAAAAGAGTTAGGGATGGAGACCTGTCTTGTAGAGGGAGTCTGAAGGAGAAGTATCCATTGTTATGGGATGCTCCAAATTCAGATGTACCTCAGAATGCAACTATATTTGGAGATAGGACCTTTAAAGGGGCAATCAACTTAAAATTGGTTGATTAGGGTGGGCCCTAATCCAGTAAGACTGGTGTTATTATAAGAGGAGGAGATTAGGTAGAAGGAAGACCATGTGAAGACCCAGAAAGAAGGTGATCATCTGCAAGCTAGCAAGACAGATGTCAGAAGATCTCAAACTTTCTGAAATCTTGAACTTGGACTTCTAGCCTCCAGAATTGTAAGAAAAGGAACCTCTCTTGTTTAAGCTACCAAGTTTGTGATGTTTTGTCATGACAGTCATAGCAAACTAATGCAAAAATTATTCAATAAAAATTATGAGACATTTAAAGAAATAAAACATGACCCTCAGGAAAGAGGAAAGGGAAGTCAATAAAATAAACTCTTAGATAACTGATGACACCCTTAGGGGAACAATTACAAATATCCAAAGACCTTAGTGTATTACAAATTATTCAAGACAAATTGGGCCATAGTAAGTGAACTTACAGTGGATCTCATCAATAAAATTGAAAATATAAAGAACACAATGGAAGTTCTAGAACTAGAAAATATAATATGTCAAATGAAAATTTGACTTAAAAGCAGAGTTGAGATGATAGAAGAAGCTGAAAGTGAACTTGAAGATAGAACAATAAAAATTATTCAATCTCAAAAAAATAGAATAAAGGATCATCAACTACAGCAACAAAATACAGTATAAAAAGTCTAATTTACAAGTAACTAGAGCCCCAAAAGGAGAGAATAAAAGGAGAGACTGGAGAAAAATTTAAAGAAATTTATCAAAAACTTTTCTAAATTTAGTCAAAAATTGAATTAGATCAAAAAAGCTCAGTGAACTTGAAGCAAGATAAACACAAACGCACACACACACATGTATGCACACCACACACCTTGGCACATCATAGTCAAACTGCTGAAAACAAAAAAAGAAAACGGTTTTGAAGGAAGTCAGAAAAAAAAAAGGCATATTGCACATTAGGAACCAGCATATGAGTTCTGGTTTGTATCTCATGAGCCATAATGGAGGTAGAAGACAATTAAATGTCATCTTCAAAGTGCCTAAGGAAAAAAATTGTTAACCCAGAATTCTACATTCAAAGAAACTATTCTTCAAACATTAATGCAAAATAAAGACTATTGTATGTAACACAAAAATAAGAGATTTCATTGCTGCCAGAACTTACTTACAAGAAATACAAAAGGAAGTTTTTCAGTGGAAGGGAAAATATCATCAGATGGAAACTTTCATCTACAGGAAAGAATGAAAAGTCTTGGCAAATATGTGGGTAAATATAAAAGACTGTAACTTTTCTCACTTTCTTTAAAAAGTATATGACCATTTACAGCAAAATGTATGTGAAAAACTCACACCAATAATGGCGGTAAAATAAATTACATTATTATAGAGTTCTTCTATATCATATGAAATAGCAATTGTGTATATTAAGTTAAGAATGTACATTATGATCCTTGCAACAGCCTGTCTAAATATGTAAGTGCAAAGAAGTATCCTAAAAACCAACAGAGAAAATAAAGTAGAATTCCACAAAACATAATTATTCCTCCCCCTCAAAAGGCAAGAGAAGAGGCAGAATAAAAGAAAAGATGCTACACAGATTTTTATTTTATGGTCCTTGAGGTCAAATCAGAGAAGGCAATGCACTCCACTCCAGCACTCTTGCCTGGAAAACCCCATGGACAGAGGAGCCTGGTAGGCTACAGTCCATTGGGTCGCTAATAGTCAGACACAACTGAGCGGCTTCACTTTCACTTTTCACTTTCATGCATTGGAGAAGGAAATGGCAACCCACTCCGTGTTCTTGCCTGGAGAATCCCAGGGATGGGGGAGCCTGGTGGGCTGCAGTCTATGGGGTCACACAGAGTCGGACATGACTGAGACGACAGCAGCAGCAGCAGCCTTGAGGTCAGATAACTACACTGGGTCTCATCAGGCTAAAATTGAGGTATTAGCACCACAGTTTTCCTTCCTAGAAGCTCTAGGGGAGAATTCCTTTCCTTGCATTTTCCAGTTTCTAGAGACTGCTCCCTTTTTTGGCTCAAGGTTTTCTTTCTCCATCTTGCAAGTCAGAAATGGCAGATCAAACCTTATCACACTGCCTCGCAGTGACCTGTTCTGCCTCCCTCCTCCCCATTTAAAGATCCTTGTGATTACATTGAGCCCACCTGGATAATCCAAGATAATCTTCCTAAAGTCAACTGATTAGAAAGATTAATTCCATCTGCAACCATCATTCCCTTTTGCCTTGTAACCTAACATAGTCACAGATGCCAGGGATTAAGAGGTGGGCATTATTTGGGGACCTTTTTTTTTTTTTTTTTTTTGCCAGTGCAAGAGACATAAGAAATGCCCATTTGATCCCTGGGTTGGGAAGAGCCCCTGGAGGAGGGCATGGCAACCCACTCCAGTATTCTTGCCTGAAGAATTCCATGGACAGAGGAGCCTGGTGAGTTACAGTCCATAGGGTCACACAGAATTGGACAGGACTGAAGCAACTTAGCACGCATGTACACATCTGCCTAGTGCAGTGAGTTTAAGGAACATCAAGAAAGCCAATGTGGCCAGTCTTCAGAGATTATGGAGAAGTTTGATAAAAGCCCATGATTAAGAGGCAAACACTGCCAGTATGTCACCTCTGTGCTGTGCTTAGTCACGTCCGATTCTTTGCGATGTCATGGACTGTAGCCTGCTGGGATCCTCTGTCCATGGGGATTCTCTAGGCAAGAATACTGGATTGGTTGCCATGCCCTCCTCCAGGGGATTTTCCCAACCCAGGGATCGAACCCAGGTCTCCAGCATTGCAGGCGGATTCTTTACCATCTGAGCCACGAGGGGAGCCCAAGAATACTGGTGAGGGTAGCCTATCCCTTCTCCTGGGGAACTTCCCAATCCTGGAATCGAACTGGGGTCTCCTGCACTGCAGGTGGATTCTTTACCAGCTGAGCTACCAGGGAAGCCCATGAACACAATATTATACTAGGCTACAGGAAGAGGTTGGGGAACTTCCCAACCCCGGAATCGAACTGGGGTCTCCTGCACTGCAGGTGGATTCTTTACCAGCTGAGCTACCAGGGAAGCCCATGAACACAATATTATACTAGGCTACAGGAAGAGGTGTAGATCCCCACTCTCCCAAACCTATTTCCCATCCTGCTTTTCACAAAAGTACCTGGAAAAGGATGATACCTTATTGAAAAACTGATTGGAAATTTCAAGTTTTTAGTTGGATAGTTAGATATGCAAAAGCAATGAAACCTGGAAACTTGTAAAATGGGAGGACTGAGTTTTTTCCTTAGAGAAATAGAGCAGTTGAGTCCAAAGGAAATGTTAGGATGGCAAGAAGGGACCAAAGATGGTCAAGAAACACAGGAGATCAGCAGTAGGATCTTTAATAACAAAGATGTTTACATCTTTGTTCGGCATAAAAATTTTACAGTCTATGTAAATTTTTTCTGCTCTTAAAATATAAACCTCTAACTTTCAGCAAAGCCTTCAGTGCATGAGAAAGACTTTGTGAATAGATTTGTTCTAAAAATCAAGACTAGTGACCTCATGCACTGCTGGGAGCCATCTATAGGAATTGTAGATGCAAAATTGAAAACAATAATTCAGTAGAGGCAAAAGTCCAAATCAGAGGTCATCATGCAATGGTACAAACACCCTCTCAGAAATTCATAGGAATCTTGGGCAGTCATTTGAGGCAAACCTCCTAGATCTTAAGTCCTGAAAACCCCAGGTTGATGTATGGACTACAAGTCTACCCTCTTCTCAGAAAAACTTTTTTTTTTTTTTTTTTTTTTTAAGATACCTGTTTTCAGTAGCATTTCAAATTCTCTCATTCTGTTTGGAATATCTTTGTCTTACCAAGATTACCTTTCCTTTATTTGAATCTGAACTAGCTCTTTGAGCAAATAGGTGTGGAGAAAATCAAGGAGGAAGAGAGAGCACGTGTTTGCAAGTACTAATTCAGAACTGAAATGGGAAATAGAGCTTGGCTCTTCTGAAATAATCTTGCAGGGCATCATGTGCAGGACAGCATGAAGGGTAACAGGCATTGACTTTGGCCAATTTAAGGATTTTCCAATTACTTTTAAAGCCATCAGTTGAATTTTCTACTCTGAAATAGCTATGTAGTGTTCAATTACTCTGTTCAGGACAGAGACTTTTACAAAGCAATCAGTAGTTAAGTTTCTTGAACTGTTAGCCAAATTGAAATTGCTTTGGTGTCTGACACCTCGTTTTTCATGAAGTTTGGAAATGAGATGTAGTGAGAGGAGACTAGCCTCCAAGTTAGAGAGAGTTCACAGCTCTAGAGGGAGTGAACACAAGCCAACTGCCCCCCACCCCAAAAAGGAAATGCTTCCCAACACCTACATATTTAAAAAAAAATAAGTTGCATTTTGCGTGTTATTTTATTTTACATAAAAACAGCTTGAAAAATTCTCTAGTGTCATTTACGGCAGCGCCTTTTCCTATATTTCCTTTTCTGATTTCTCAGTATTTAATTTCTCCCTCATCTTCAACTCTGTATTTATCTTGAGTCAGAGCAGTTACTCCCCTTAAATGTATTCATAGTACAAGCACCTCAAGGGCGCGAGCAAAATAATCAGGGAAATAGTTTAGGCTTCATTGTACTTTGCTTTGATTTCACTAGACTTCCTAATGAACAGCCAAGTACCCATCCCACAGCCCAGGAGGTGAAATATTACATATGCACCTGTTGAAAATCACCTTTTAAAATTGCTTAGAAATATGGTTTAAGGACCAAAAAGAATCATACTGTTAGATGAGTATTGACATATGATCTGATTCACCCAAAAATGAACCTGAATTTTTAGAATGAAGAGGTTAATTTTGTTCCCATCAAATACATTTTTAAGGATTTTTTTTTTCTTTTTTGATGTGGACCATTTTTTTTTTTAAGTCTTCATTGAATTTGTTACAATATTCCTTCTGTTTTATGTTTTGGTTTTTTGACTGTGAGGCATGTGGGATCTTAGCTCTCTGACCAGGGATAGAACCCGTACTCCCTGTATGCAAAGGTAAAGTCTCAGCCACTGGACTGTCAGGGAAATCCCCCTGTCAAATAATTTTCAACGATGGATTTACATAGTGCTGTTAACATCTCATGTCTCACCATTATGTACAAAATTCCTATGACAAGACAGAACTCTCATTGAAAACGAGATTTGATTTAGATCTCTTAAAAAACCAATATCTGTCTCTGAGCCATTTGTTCATGCAAAGATATTTTGGCTGCTCCCAAGTTTTACTGTCTATCTCAGAAATCAACATATTTGCACAGAAGCAAAGTTACCTTGGGCTCAGGGTTATTATTTTATAAATTTGATTTTTAAAAATTCACTAGTCTCCCCAGTCCTTGCAAAAGGTCTGCAGTGTTTGTTTTATAAAAAAAATTTTAATGAAAGAATGGAACAATATCATTTAAGATAGTCAGTAATGCCCTCTGGTATTGAAACCAGGATTGAGAGTTTCTGCTTCTATCTAACCCATGATATTTTCTGATTCTTTACTATATTATAAGATATCAATTGAAGTTTAGAAGTGATGTTGCTCCAACTTCTTTCTCCCCACCCAACTCCCAGTCTTTCTTTTCTCCTATCACAAAAAGTTTGATTTAAAGAATGACACCAGATGGCCTAAAGTGCTTGGGACTTTTAGGATGACTGAAGATGAGGAGAAAAGCAGCATTCGGACAAAATAAAAGCGAGATGAGGCTGGATGAGAAACTTGGCAATGCTTTTGTAAATCAAAAGATGATTGCCAACTGAGGGGGAGAACTCTTTATAAGGGAAAAGAAGGAAAATGAATACACTTTAAGAGCCTACAATGTTCTCTCATTTAATTTTCAGAATGATATATCCACTTTTATGGATAAGAAAGTAGGTCTCAGAGCGTTTAGGTTATTGTCAAAAGTGAAACTACAAAAATGAGTGATGGAATCAGTGTTGAATCCACTGCCATCTGACTTCTCTATCTATCTTCTCTTTTATTAAAAAGCATAGAGATGTGACATCTTTATGGATTCACAGAGGTGAAAGAGGAAGAATTTAAGATAGAGAACGATGAATGCAAGGGAAGAGCAGAGGTTTCCATTAGAATGCAGCATCTCCAAAATAGAAAAGAGACAGGGGTAGGGATTTCTGAGCACAGAGGTCAAGAAAAATGCCAAGCTGGATTTCAGGGGTCCATGAAAAATGATATGGATTTATTTATTTACATCTGTTTCTTTGAAATGTAAGGGTCACCACACCACTGAGCCCCCATTCTCAATGCTTCTGCTTCACAGACTCCTATCTCCCCATCTCTTTATTCTCTTAACTAACTTCATCCTCTCTATCTGAAAAGACTTCCTTTCATCATCAATTAAATACCTTCATGTCTCTTTCAATAACAAACATCTTTTCCTCTGCTTTCTTTCCAGCTGTGTTTCTATTTCTTTCTTCTTTGTACACAAACTTGTTGAATTCATTGTTTTTGCCTCCTCATTTCCCATTTACCCTTCAATCTGGTTTCCTGCCCCACCTAAATCCATTGCCAACATATTATTAACTCCTGAGAACATTTTCAGACCTCCACCTTCCTTGAGCTTCCAGCAGCATGTGACACTTTCATCATTCTTTGGTTTCCCTGGCCTCTCTCTCTCCTGAATGTCTTCCCATTTCTGTTCATGTTTCAATATCCTTTGTAGAGTCTTTGTAGAGTCACATACTACATAGTGGTCTGTCTGACACATGGTCAATTCTTAGTAAGCACTTGCAGAATAAATGAGTCCAAACTCAAAAGACAATCATATAAAACTAGAAAGTCATCAGGAAGTCTAAGACAGCACATCAAGGGGTACCGTTCAATGCCATTATGTTAACCCCATTGTTTGTTTTTTGTTCCACCAATGTCAAGAACAGTGAATACACAGCATACAATGTGATCAGAAGCTCATGGAATAAACTGATTAATAACAGAGTTTTAAAATCCTAAAAAAAAATAACTAAATCATGATATGTCTGTAAAAAAAAAAATACTCATCATCATCTCATAGACTTACTAAGAAATAAAGTAATAGTCTCTTATCCAACTCATAATGAATATTAGTGAATCCAAAAATAGATTTAATGAAAAAACATAAATAAAATTATAAATAGCTAGGCTAGCCTATAAATTTTGGTATTGTCTAAGTATTTATAGAAAAATGAAACAACCTAGTAAAAGTTATAGCAGTAATTTTGACCTCAGAAAAGGAGAAATGATAACCGTAAAAGAGAAAATTCTAAGTAGAGGAACTTAGTCTGAATAAAACAATGTGAATTTCAAAGGTGATCAAACCAAATCCATAGTAAAATTAATTGATCCCACTGGAAATAATTTTAGTAAGATAAAAATGGAAACAAGGAATTAAAAATTGACTGTTCTTTAGAGCAAAATAAAAGAAAGCTGTTAGCTTAATAAATTTTTATCTGAAAAATATTTGCCAGAAATTTATCATTGCTGTTGTTTAGTTTCTTAGTTGTATCTTATTCTAAATGTTTATATAAACAGTATTAAATCTGTATATCAGATCAGATCAGTTGCTCAGTCGTGTCTGACTCTTTGCGACCCCATGAATCGCAGCACGCCAGGCCTCCCTGTCCATCACCAACTCCCAGAGTTCACTGAGACTCACATCCATCGAGTCAGTGATGCCATCCAGAGATCTCATCCTCTGTTGTCCCCTTCTCCTCCTGCCCCCGATCCCTCCCAGCATCAGAGTCTTCTCCAGTGAGTCAACTCTTCGCATGAGGTGGCCAAAGTACTGGAGTTAAAGCTTTAGCATCATTCCTTCCAAAGAAATCCCAGGGCTGATCTCCTTCAGAATGGACTAGTTGGATCTCCTTGCAGTCCAAGGGACTCTGAAGAGTCTTCTCCAACACCACAGTTCAAAAGCATCAATTCTTTGGCGCTCAGCCTTCTTCACAGTCCAACTCTCACATCCATACATGACCACAGGAAAAACCATAGCCTTGACTAGATGGACCTTTGTTGGCAAAGTAATATCTCTGCTTTTGAATATGCTATCTAGGTTGGTTATAACTTTCCTTCCAAGGAATAAGCATCTTTCAATTTCATGTCTGCACTCACCATTGGCAGTGATTTGGGAGCCCCCCAAAATAAAGTCTGACACTGTTTCCACTGTTTCCCCATCTATTTCCCATGAAGTAATGGGACCGGATGCCATGATCTTCGTTTTCTGAATGTTGAGCTTTAAGCCAACTTTTTCACTTTCCACTTTCACCTTCATCAAGAGGCTTTTTAGTTCCTCTTCACTTTCTGCCATAAGGGTTGTGTCATCTGCATATCTGAGGTTATTGATATTTCTCCCGGCAATCTTGATTCCAGCTTGTGCTTCTTCCAGTCCAGCCTTTCTCATGATGTACTCTGCATATAAGTTAAATAAACAGGGTGACAATATACAGCCTTGACATACTCCTTTTCCTATTTGGAACCAGTCTGTTGTTCCATGTCTGGTTCTAACTGCTGCTTCCTGACCTGCATACAAATTTCTCAAGAGGCCAATCAGGTGGTCTGGTATTCCCATCTCTTGAAGAATTTTCCACAGTCTATTGCGATCCACACAGTCAAAGGCTTTGGCATAGTCAATAAAGCAGAAATACATGTTTTTCTGGAACTCTCTTGCTTTTTCGATGATCCAGCGGATGTTGGCAATTTGATCTCTGATTCCTCTGCCTTTTCTAAAACCAGCTTGAACATCAAGAAGTTCATGGTTCACATATTGCTGAAGCCTGTCTTGGAGAATTTTGAGCATTACTTTACTAGCGTGTGAGATGAGTGCAATTGTGTGGTAGTTTGAGCATTCTTTGGCTTTGCCTTTCTTTGGGATTGGAATGAAAACTGACTTTTTCCAGTCCTGTGGCCACTGCTGAGTTTTCCAAATTTGCTGGCATATTGAGTGCAGCACTTTCACAGCATCATCTTTCAGGATTTGGAATAGCTCCACTGGAATTCCATCACCTCCACTAGCTTTGTTCGTAGTGATGCTTTCTAAGGCTTACTTGACTTAACATTCCAGGATGTCTGGCTCTAGGTCAGTGATCACACCATCATGATTATCTGGGTCGTGAAGATCTTTTTTGTACAGTTCTTCTGTGTATTCTTGCCATCTCTTCTTAATATCTTCTGCTTCTGTTAGGTCCATATCATTTCTGTCCTTTATCGAGCCCATCTTTGCATGAAATGTTCCTTTGGTATCTCTGATTTTCTTGAAGAGATCCCTAGTCTTTCCCATTCTGTTGTTTTCCTTTATTTCTTTGCATTGATCGCTGAAGAAGGCTTTCTTATCTCTTCTTGCTATTCTTTGGAACTCTGCATTCAGATGTTTATATCTTTCCTTTTCTCCTTTGCTTTTTGCTTCTCTTCTTTTCACAGCTATACACACAAATATATATCATTAACTATGTATGTATATATCTGTATACACATACTGTAGATGACATGTATATAATTAAGATGGACTTCCCAGGTGGCCCAGTGGTAAACAATCCACTTGCCAGTGTAGGATATGAAGAGACATGAGTTTGATCCCTGGGTTGGGAAGATGGTTAGAGTAGGAAATGGCAACCCACCGCAGTATCGTTGCTTGGAAAATTCCATGGACAGAGGATCCTGGGAGGCTATAGTCCATAAAGTCACAAAGAGTCAGACGTGACTGAGCAGACATACAATACGTATGTATACAATTCACTGTTAATATATGCATAAACACCTGTGATGTAGGTATTACCTCTTAGGGTCAATCTTATAAGTTTATAGGAATGTCAAGTGAGAATTGAAGGACTGCTTGTTAAGCACAGAATCCAAATAAAAAGAATTAAGTCACATTAAAGTATTAGATAAGAATAGCCCAAGGTAACCTAATATATCCACCTTCTTAAGTTTTCAAAAGTTGTGTGTGTTGGTTTTGGTTTATTTTTGCCAGACTTAGAATACACATATCCACTCCTTACTCCTTTACATAAACCCTTAGTTCCCAAAGGACTAGTGTTCTCATTTACTCACAAATAATGTCATGTACAATTCCATCCTTTTTTTCACATCTGGTCCCTTTTTTCTACTTCATAAGGTCTGCTCTGATCAACACAGCCTCACATTTATCCTCCACAGCCTCCTTTAAATTCTTAGAAATTATTAGCATTTATAGAACTATTTCCTGGTGTTTACACTTGTCATGTTTTAGAGAAATGGCACTTTATGGGAAGGAATGTATACTGTTTATCCAAACTAAATAATTATTTCCTTGGGGAAGGGGAAAGATGATGCCAAAGACGGCTTTGTATCTCCCACTTTGTCACTCACATAGCAGACAACCGAGGCAAGTTTTAGTGCTTTTTCAGATTCTCAAGGAACAGGAAAGATATTTAGAGAACATTCTATCATAATATTGTTCTGAGAGATGTATTTCTCTACAAACACTTAAGAGAAAATGAGAGTGCTCTGTTAGATAATTTCATTTAAAAAATGCCAAACCTGTGGGATGTACCAACCAGAGATTAAAAACTAAAAGTCTTTGGTCACAGACATACTTTGTTTAGCACTTTAACATTGTTCTTTCCAACTTAATTCATTGTCAATCTTTGAAATCATAAAAGTTCACATTCAAATCTGGGTTTATACTTTCTCTTGAAAAATCAAAAGGGTTGGCAAAACTGGGTCCTTATGGTTCAGCATATTGGGGAAGGAAATGGCAACCCACTCCAGTGTTCTTGCCTGGAGAATCCCAAGGACAGGGGAGCCTGGTGGGCTGCTGTCCATGAGGTCACACGGAGTCGGACACGACTGAAGTGACTTAGCAGCAGCGGCATGGTTCAGCATGGCGATTATTGTCCAAAGCCAGGCCTGGCTGTGCCTTTAGGTGCATATAGCCATTTGCGGTGGCTGCACTGACCATTTGTGTCATTCTGAAGCAATGACAAAGTTTGTAGTTGGTTTTGGAATGAGTAACTTATTTTCTCAGAGGCAAACCTCTCCTCATCAGAAATGTGCCTTTGCTTTTCTGCCCTCAAACAAGTCAAATAAATCATGACTCAGATCTCATTCTACTGAAGTCTGAGGCAATCCAAATAAAAGGTAGCATTCCAAGTATTCAAGGAAAGAAACCAAGCTACTATTTATGTGGTGAAATCATAGGATGGCTCAAGAAAAAAGGGAATATATCATTAGTCAGCCAGACAGAATGTAGGATCTGCAGAAACTGGTAGAAAGTTCACTGAAATTACAGCAGAGAGGAGTACATGCTTGCTCAAAGAGATGTGCAGAAATTTTGACCGGGTAAAGACAGAATTTTAGCCCAGCTCTGTGAACCACTGTTTTTGCTTTCACCCTCATGATACCTAATTTAGAATGCAGTAATGAGCGTCAGTCATCACATAACTTCTCAGAAACACTGTACAGCACAGTCCACACCAAATGACACTAAGATTTCAGCAGTTTATAAAAAATTGATTGACTGATCATAATACATTAGGGGTGGGATCCAGAAAGGCAGAAAGAAGAACTGAGTGCAATCAAGAGGGAAGGGAGAAGAAATATGTGTGTGTGTGTGTGTGTGTGTGTGTGTTTATACAGAAAAGAAAAGGAGGATGTTTTTGTGTGCTCAGTTGCTCAGTCGTGTCTGACTCTTTTGTGACCACATGGACTGTAGCCCACCAGGCTCCTCTGTCCATGGAATTTCCCAGGCAAGAATACTGGAGTGGGTTGTGATTTCTTTCTCCAGGGGATCTTCCTTACCCAAGGATCGAACCTGCCTCTCTTATGTCTCCTCCATTGGCAGGCAGATTTTTTTTTACTGCTTTACCACTGCACCACCTGGGAAGCTCAAGAGGATATTGAAGGGTTTTGAAAGTGAAAGTGTTAGTTGCTCAGTCGTGTCCAGTTCTTTGCAACTTCCTGGACTGTTTCCCACCCAAATACAGGATGTGCGTGTGTGCTAAGTTGCTTCAGTCCTGTCTGATTCTGTGAGCCTAGGGACTGTAGCCCATCAGGCTCCTCTGTCCATGGACTTCTTCAGGCAAGAATGCTGGAGTGGATAGCCATTCCCTGCTTCCCTGGTGGCTCAGATGGTAAAGAATCTGCCAGCAGCGCAGGAGATCTGGGTTCAATCTCTGCGTCAGGAGAGGGCATGGCAACTCACTCCAGTATTCTTACCTGGAGAATTCCATGGATGGAGGATCCTGGCAGGCTACAGTCCACGGGGTCATAAAGAGTCAGAAACAACTGAGCAACAAACACTTTCATTTTAGGGGCTTTGGTGAATATGAAATCCAAGAGCCATATGTCTGTTTCTCACTGAGGATACTGTCAAGATTTGAAGAAAATATCTCTAAAAGAAGCAGTCTGTAAACTCTCTAAACTCTGCCCTCAAACTATCAGACTGTGAGGTGGTGTTTTTTTTTGTGTGTTTTTTTTTTTTTTTTTTAGCAAGTTGTTTAGTGAAAGGCATTGTCTGAAAAGACTCGGGTGATTTTTATTCTCTTGCTTTATAAGAAGAAACTGCAATCCAGACATTGTGCTAAGGTCATTTATTCAGCAATTATTTACCGAATCCTTCTTTCTGATGTGCAAAGACTAATTATCCAAAGTCATTGAACACAGAGAACTTAGAGTGTAAGGGCAAAAGAGCAAGAACTCAAACAGTATGTATTAATGAAATAATAAAGTAGTGATAATAGTAATCTGTTACTATGTGTGACCATGTGTCAGGTGTAATTATAGGATGTGTTTCTGTCACTTCATTTATTCTCCCAAATATCTTATAAGTAAGAATTAATACAATTGTATAACCATTACAGATGTAGCGAGTGAGGCTCAGAAATTAAATTCATACAGACGCTTGCTCCTTGGAAGAAAAGCTATGACAATCCTAGACAGCATATTAAAAAGCATAGAGATTACTTTGCTGACAAAGGTCCATCTAGTCAAAGCTATGCTTTTTCCAATAGTCATGTTCTAATGTGAGAGCTGGACCATAAAGAATGCTGAGAACCAAAGAACTGATGCTTTTGAACTGTGGTGTTGGAGAAGACTCTTGAGAGTCCCTTTGACAGCAAGATGAAAGCAGTCAATTCTAAAGGAAATCAATCCTGAATATTCATTGGAAGAACTGATGCTGAAGCTCCAATACCTTGGCCACCTGATGCAAAGAGCCAACTCATTGAAAAAGACCCTGATGCTGGGAAAGATTGAAGGCAGGAGGAGAAGGGGACAACAGAGAATGAGATGGTTGGATGGTATCATTGACTTAATGGACATGAGTTTGAACAAGCTCCGGGAAATGGTGAAGGACAGAGAAAGCCTGGTGTGCTACAGTTCATGGTGTCGCAAAGAGTTAGACAGGACTTCGTGACTGAGCAACAACAATAATGAATTCATTCATTCAACAAACAATTCTAATTCAAGGTACTTGAAACAGAGCAGTGATCAAAAGAAAAAGATACATATATCTTTTTATCTTTTTTAGCATGGACTTCAACCAGAAAATGAAAATAGCAGAATTTCCCCTTGCCTTCCCATTATCACACAATGAATTGGAATATAACAAAAACTTGAAGATGGAGAGACTGTCTCAAGATGCAGCACCAAGCAAACTGAAAAAGAATTCATTTTCTAGATCATAGTAAATCTGTGGCTGGGCTCAACCTGATGAGTTTTTAAATCACTAATGCATCATAATTTGTATTTCAACAAATTTCCAGGTAACTCCATTACTACTGCAGCAAAGGCCATAGTTTGAAACCTGCTATACTGGAAGTATTAAGTTGAAATAGAGGAAAATTCAGGACAAGGAAAAGATTACCTGCAGAAACTGGCAAACAAAAAGCCAATCAGAGCCTAGGGGAAAGTGGCAAAGATTTTGCAGAAGTCACTATGAGCCTCTTCCTAGAGAACTGGAATTATACCTCAAGGCATCTCTTTAGGTTTCTCTCCATTTTCATTGTGACACATTTTCTGACCTTTAAATGCCAATGACATAGTGATGGTTCTAGGATTAAGAGCAGATGTTTACAAATAAATTCGAAAGTGGTTTCAGTTCAGTTCAGTTGCTCAGTCGTGTCCAACTCTTTGCGACCCCATGAACCGCAGCACGCCAGGCCTCCCTGTCCATCACCAACTCCCAGAGTCCATCCAAACCCATATCCAGTGAGTCAGTGATGCCATCCAACCATCTCATCCTCTGTCGTCCCCTTCTCCTCCTGCCCTCAATCTTTCCCAGCATCAGGGTCTTTTCAAATGAGTCAGCTCTTCTCATCAGGTAGCCAAAGTATTGGAATTTCAGCTTCAACATCAGTCCTTCCAGTGAACAGCCAGGACTGATCTCCTTTAGGATGGACTGGTTGGGTCTCCTTGCAGTCCAAGGGAGTTTCAAGAGTCTTCTCCAACACCACAGTTCGAAAGCATCAATTCTTCAGTGCTCAGCTTTCTTCACAGTCCAACTCTCACATCCATACATGACCACTGGAAAAACCATAGCCTTGACTAGACGGACCTTTGTTGACAAAGTAATGTCTCTGCTTTTTAATATGCTATCTAGGTTGGTCATAACTTTCCTCTCAAGGAGTAAGAATCTTAATTTCATGGCTGCAGTCACCATCTGCAGTGATTTTGGAGCCCAGAAAAATAAAGTCAGCCACTGTTTCCACGTTTCCCCATCTATTTGCCATGAAGTGATGGGACCGGATGCCATGATCTTCATTTTCTGAATGTTGAGCTTTAAGTCAACTTTTTCACTCTCTTCTTTCACTTTCATCAAGAGGCCCTTTAGTTCTTCACTTTCTGCCATAAGGGTAGTATCATCTGCATATTTGAGGTTATTGATATTTCTCCTGGCAATCTTGATTCCAACTTGTGAAAGTAGTTTGAACGTGAACGTGAAGTTGCTCAGTCGTGTCTGACTCTTTGCAACCCCATGGACTGTAGCCTACCAGGCTCCTCTGTCCATGGGATTTTCCATTAATAGAACAGAATGGAAGCCCCACACATGACTAAATTTTCTAGTGCACTCATTTAAAACATTTTTTTTAGCAAGGTGGAGGGGACTTCACTTGTGGTCTAGTGGTTAAGAATCTGCCTTGCAATGCGGGGGATGCAGGTTTGACCCCTGGTCAGGGAAATAAGATCCTACATGCTCTGGAGCAAGTAAAAGCCCATGCTCCACAACAACTGAGCGGACACGCCTCAACTAGAGAATATATGATCCACAAGGAAAGATCCCTTGTGACTCAATGAAGATCCGTGTGTCTCAACTGAGACCCAATGCAGCCAAATACTTAAATAAATAAACACTTTTTTTATAAAGTAAGAAGAAGTTCCGGTTAAGATGGCGGAGGATTAGGACGGGGAATACACTTTCTCCTCCACAAATTCATCAAGGGGACATCTAAACGCCGAGTAAATTCCTCAAACAGCTTCGGAATGCCGGCAGAGAACATCGGACACTGAGAAAAGCAACTCACTCCCCTCTAAAGGAGGTAGGAAAGAATATAGAAGCCAGAGAGGGACAAAGAGGGAGGGGCGGACCTCTGTCCGGGGAAGGGAGCCTGGAAAGGGAAAGAAAAGTTTCCAAACACCGGGAAACTCTCCCTGTAGAGTCTGTGCCAACCTAGAAAGCACGGAGAATATCATAACAGGGAGGAAAGCAATTGAACAATTAAGACCCACAGACTACGAGCCCTGCGGTAGCTTCCGCGGCGGGAAGGCATCATCGCAAACACCCGCTTCCGCCAGTGGCAAGCCGGGGCTGGGCGGGGAGACGCTGCGGGCTGCTCCCACGCCGCCGGCCGCTCCCCCGTGGGAAGCACCCCTGAGGAGTGCTCCCCTCCCCCTTGCCGCCAGCCGCTCCCGCGCGGGCGCGCACCCACCCCCTGCGCCGGGGGCTCCCGAGCGGGTCGACCCCCACCGCCGACCGTTCCCGGGCGAACCACTCCATCCCCTCACCGCCGCTCCCCCGCCAGCCGTTGCCGTGCAGGCCGTTTCTGCCAGGAGTGGTCTGGGCCGGCAGACCGGACTGCGGCGCTGACCACAGGAGGGACCGGCCCTGGCCCAAGACACTGCGGGGCCCGCGCACAGAGCAAGGGACTATACAGACCAACTACAGAGAAAGGGGCCTATAGATCTTGAGAAACTTAAGTCGGAACAAGGAACTAGCGGAAAATGAACTGAACCCACAGCAATAAAAGAGAAACTCTTATACATATTGTTACTATTTTTACCAACATTATTTCCTTTTTTTTTTTCTTTTTTTAATATATGTTTTTTTAAAATTTTATTATTTTTTTATTGAAGGGAAGAGGAAAAAGAAAGGAAAAAAATTTTTTTCTTTTTTTTCTGTCCTTTTAATTTTTTTATTTTTTTTCTTCTTGTTTTTGTTTCTTTTATTTTTATGTTTTTATCCTCTAGTACTTCTTTAATCTCCACTGTTAGATATAACTTTTGCGACCCTGTTTTGGTTTTTTTTTGTGTTTTTTTTTTTCTTGTTTTTGTTTCTTTTATTTTTATGTTTTTATCCTCTAGTACTTCTTTAATCTCCACTGTTAGATATAACTTTTGCGACCCTGTTTTGGTTTTTTGTGTGTGTGAGGTTTTGTTTTTTTTTTTCTCTTTTTTCTTTCTGTCCTTGGCTTTTTTTCTCTCCTTTGTTCTTTTCTTTACTGATTACTGACTGGATCTGTCTCTCTCCTTGACACTCCCTCCTTTTATCCTCCTGACCAACTCTATCTCCCTCTTCCCTTTCTCCTTCTCCGTATAACTCCGTGAACATCTCTGAGCAGTCTAGTTGTGGAATGCAATATAGAAGACGAACTTTTTGAGACTACTGCAAAAATAAGACAGATAACAGGAAGCAGGAGGCGTAAGTCCAAACCCTGATCCCACGAAACATTAATTGACAGGAGCTCATCAAATGCCTCCATACCTACACTGAAACCAAGCATCACACAAAGACCAGCAAGTTCCACGGCAAGACATACCAAGAAAATCCTCTAGAAAAACAAGAACACAGCCCTGAGCTCCAAGTCACAGGCTACACAAAGCGACCTCAAAACCATAGACATCTCATAACTCACCACTAGACACTCCACCGCACCCCAGAGAAAAGAAATCCAACCCCACCCATCAGAACATCGATACAAGCTTCCATAAACAAGAAACCTCGACTCGCCACCGGTACAAACCCACATATAGGGCAGATAAGCCACAATAAAGAGAACTCCACAGACTGCCAGAATACAGTAAGGACTCCCCAAACTCAGCATTTTAAACAAGATGAAGAGACAGAAGAATTCCCAGCAGGTAAAGGAACAAGATAAATGCCCACCAAACCAAACAAAAGAGGAAGAAATAGCGAACCTACCTGATAAAGAATTCCAAATAATGATAGTGAAATTAATCCAAAGCCTGGAAAGCAAAATGGAATCATGGATAAATAGCCTGGAGAAAAGCATCGAGAAGATGCAAGAAAGATTTAACAAGGACCTAGAAGAAATAAAAAAGAGTCAATATATAATGAATAATACAATAAATGAGATCCAAAACACTCTGGAGGCAACAAATAGTAGAATTACAGAGGCAGAAGATAGAATTAGTGAATTAGAAGATAGAATGGCAGAATTAAATGAATCAGAGGAGAAAAAAGAAAAACGAATTAAAAGGAATGAGGACAATCTCAGAGACCTCCAGGACAATCTTAAACGTTACAATATTCGAATCATAGGAGTTCCAGAAGAAGAAGACAAAAAGAAAGACCATGAGAAGATACTAGAGGAGATAATAGTTGAAAACTTCCCTAAAATGGGGAAGGAAATAATCACTCAAGTGCAAGAAACCCAGAGAGTCCCATATAGGATAAACCCAAGGCGAAACACCCCAAGACACATATTAATCAAATTAACAAAGATCAAACACAAAGAACAAATATTAAAAGCAGCAAGGGAAAAACAACAAATAACACACAAGGGAATTCCCATAAGGCTAACAGCTGATCTTTCAATAGAAACTCTTCAAGCCAGGAGGGAATGGCAAGACATACTTAAAGTGATGAAAGAAAAGAACCTACAGCCCAGATTATTGTACCCAGCAAGGATCTCATTCAAATATGAAGGAGAAATCAAAACCTTTACAGACAAGCAGAAGCTGAGAGAATTCAGCACCACCAAACCAGCTCTCCAACAAATACTAAATGACCTTCTCTAGACAGGAAACACAAAAAGGATATATAAATTCAAACCCAAAACAACAAAGTAAATGGCAACGGGATCATATTTATCCATAATTACCTTAAATGTAAATGGGTTGAATGCCCCAACCAAAAGGCAGAGACTGGCTGAATGGATACAAAAACAAGACCCATACATATGTTGTCTACAAGAGACCCACCTCAAAACAGGGGACACATACAGACTGAAAGTGAAGGGCTGGAAAAAGATTTTCCATGCAAATAGGGACCAAAAGAAAGCAGGAGTAGCAATACTCATATCAGATAAAATAGACTTTAAAACAAAAGCTGTGAAAAGAGACAAAGAAGGTCACTACATAATGATCAAAGGATCAATCCAAGAAGAAGATATAACAATTATAAATATATATGCACCCAACATAGGAGCACCGCAATATGTAAGACAAATACTAACAAGTATGAAAGGAGAAATACACAATAACACAATAATAGTGGGAGACTCTAATACCCCACTTACACCAATGGAAAGATCAACTAAACAGAAAATTAACAAGGAAACACAAACTTTAAATGATACAATAGACAAGTTAGAACTAATTGATATCTATAGGACATTTCATCCCAAAACAATGAATTTCACCTTTTTCTCAAGTGCACACGGAACCTTCTCCAGGATACACCACATCCTGGGCCATAAATCTAGCCTTGGTAAGTTCAGAAAAATTGAAATCATTCCAACCATTTTTTCTGACCACAATGCAGTAAGAGTAAATCTCAATAACAGGAGAAAAACTATTAAAAATTCCAACATATGGAGGCTGAACAACACACTCCTGAATAACCAACAAATCACAGAAGAAATCAAAAAAGAAATCAAATTCTGCATAGAAACGAATGAAAATGAAAACACAACAACCCAAAACCTGTGGAACACTGTAAGGATTCTTCAATACCCGCAAATCAATCAACGTAATACACCACATTAACAAACTGAAGAATAAAAACCATATGATTATCTCAATAGATGCAGAGAAAGCCTTTGACAAAGTTCAACATCCATTTATGATAAAAACTCTCCAGAAAGCAGGAATAGAAGGAACATACCTCAACATAATAAAAGCTATATACGACAAACCCACAGCAAACATTATCCTCAATGGTGAAAAACTGAAAGCATTTCCTCTAAAGTCAGGAACAAGACAAGAATGCCCACTTTCACCATTATTATTCAACATTGTTCTGGAAGTTTTGGCCATAGCAATCAGAGCAGAAAAAGAAATAAAAGGAATCCAAATTGGAAAAGAAGAAGTAAAACTCTCACTGTTTGCAGATGACATGATCCTCTACGTAGAAAACCCTAAAGATTCCACCAGAAAATTACTAGAACTAATCAATGAATACAGTAAAGTTGCAGGATATAAAATTAACACACAGAAATCCCTTGCATTCCTGTACACTAATAACGAGAAAATAGAAAGAGAAATTAAGGAAACAATTCCATTCACCATTGCAATGAAAACAATAAAATACTTAGGAATATATCTTCCTAAAGAATCTAAAGACCTATATTTAGAAAACTATAAAACACTGCTGAAAGAAATTAAAGAGGACACTAATAGATGGAGAAATATACCATGTTCGTGGATTGGTAGAATCAATATAGTGAAAATGAGTATACTACCCAAAGCAATTTATAGATTCAATGCAATCCCCATCAAGCTACCAACGGTATTCTTCACAGAGCTAGAACAAATAATTTCTCAATTTGTATGGAAATACAACAAACCTCGAATAGCCAAAGCTATCTTGAGAAAGAAGAATGGAACTGGAGGAATCAACCTGCCTGACTTCAGGCTCTACTATAAAGCTACAGTCATCAAGACAGTATGGTACTGGCACAAAGACAGAAACATAGATCAATGGAACAAAATAGAAAATCCAGAGATAAATCCACGCACATATGGTCACCTAATCTTTGACAAAGGTGGCAAGAATATACAATGGATTAAAGACAATCTTTTTAACAAGTGGTGCTGGGAAAACTGGTTGAACACTTGTAAAAGAATGAAACTAGAACACTGTCTAACACCATACACAAAAATAAACTCAAAATGGATTAAAGAGCTAAATATAAGACCAGAAACCATAAAACTCCTAGAGGAAAACATAGGCAAAACACTCTCTGACTTACATCACAGCAGGATCCTCTATGACCCACCTCCCAGAATATCGGAAATAAAATAAAAAATGAACAAATGGGACCTAATCAAACTTAAAAAGCTTCTGCACAACAAAGGAAACTATAGGCAAGCTGAAAAGACAGCCTTCAGAATGGGAGAAAATAATAGCAAATGAAGCAACAGACAAACAACTAATCTCAAAATTATACAAGCAACTCCTACAGCTCAATTCCAGAAAAATAAACGACCCAATCAAAAAATGGGCCAAAGAACTCAATAGACATTTCTCCAAAGAAGACATACAGATGGCTAACAAACACATGAAAAGATGCTCAACATCACTCATTATCAGAGAAATGCAAATCAAAACCACTATGAGATACCATTACACGCCAGTCAGAATGGCTGCGATCCAAAAATCCACAAGCAATAAATGCTGGAGAGGGTGCGGAGAGAAGGGAACCCTCTTACACTGTTGGTGGGAATGCAAACTAGTACAGCCACTATGGAGAACAGTATGGAGATTCCTCAAAAAACTGGGAATAGAACTGCCTTATGACCCAGCAATCCCACTGCTGGGCATACACACTGAGAAAACCAGAATTGAAAGAGGCACGTGTACCCCAATGTTCATAGCAGCACTGTTTACAATAGCCAGGACGTGGAAGCAACCTAGATGTCCATCCACAGATGAATGGATAAGCAAGCTGTGGTACATATACACGATGGAGTATTACTCAGCCATTAAAAAGAATACATTTGAATCAGTTCTAATGAGGTGGATGGAACTGGAGCCTATTATACAGAGTGAAGTAAGCCAGAAAGAAAAACACAAATACAGTATACTAATGCATATATATGGAATTTAGAAAGATGGTAACAATCACCCTGCTTATGAGACAGCAAAAGAGACACTGATGTATAGAACAGACTCTTGGACTCTGGGACTGGGAGAGGGTGGGACGATTGGGGAGAATAGCATTGAAATATGTATAATATCATATCTGAAACGAGTCAGTCCAGGTACGATGCCCTATAACAGATGCCTGGGACTGGAGCACTGGGATGACCTGGAGGGATGGTGTGGGAAGGGGGGAGGGAGGAGGGTTCAGGATGGGGAACACGTGTATTCTGGTGGCGGATCCATCTCCATGTATAGTAAAAGTAATACAATATTGTAAAGTTAAGAAAAATTAAAAAAATAATAATAATAATAATAAAAAATAAAATAAAATAAAAAGTAAGAAGAAGCACATGAAATAGTATGCAAAATATATTTATTTCAAACTGTAATGAATATAAGAAATTATTAAAGAGATATTTTACTTTTTTGTAACAAATCTTTGAAATCCAGTGTGTATTCTACACTGATAGCCACGTCACTTTGGATTAGCCACACTGCAAGTACTCAATGGTCCAAGTGAGAAGTGGTGTCATATCATGAAGGGCAGAGCCAAAGTGATACAGTGGAAATGCCTAATAATAAAACAGAATGTAATATATCTGGAACTTAAGAGCAGCGGTCAAGGAGATGCGACCAAATCTAATTTAAACGTTACTGACCCTAACTTGTTTATGCTAAGGCAAAAGCCAGAAGTTCATGAGACAGAGGAAAAGATGAGATTAAATAAAATTAAACTGCCTTCTCTCCCAGCCAAGATAGGGTAACAGGAACCAGATTTACTTTCATGACTGAAAAATCTGAAACAAAAAAAAAAAAAACAAAATACATGAAACAATGGTTTTCACATATTAGGTATCAGTCTGGGCAGATAATTCCCAAGAGAGAACAAATTATCAAAATGAATCTTACAAATGACTCAGCTTATCTGTGGGAGAACTAGGGGGTAATAGACTTCTGTCTGAACTAGAAAAATATTAAAATAGGCCAATATCCACATTCTTTTGGCTCTAGGATGGGGAAGAGGATTGATTTCAAATCGTTGAAATAACTCTTATCCAGTAAAGGAGACTAATTTTGGAATTCTAATTTGCTTTTGTCAACTCTTAATCCCCCAAAACTCAGTCGATAAAGAATCTGCCTGCGATGTAGGAGCCCCGGCTTTGATTCCTGGGTTGGGAAGATCCCCTGGAAAAGGAAATGGGAACCCACTCAAGTATTCTTGTCTGGAGAATCCCATGGACAAAGGAGCCTGGCAAGCTACAGTCCATGGGGTCACAAGAGTTGGACATGACTTAGCGACTAAACCTCTAAATTTCATTAAAGTGAAATTGCTATAATGTAATTTAAAATTTGAAGTTAACAGAATAGGAAGAACAGACAATAATAGGAAGAATACACAAATATTTACCGAGGATTGCTTACATCCACAAATCTAGTCTTGTGGATTACAAAATGCAGTCCTTTTTTTGCTTTAACTCATCATTGCATTTGTTTTGTAGTTGTATATACTGCTTGGACTGCAAGGAGATCCAACCAGTCCATTCTAAAGGAGATCAGCCCTGGGTGTTCTTTGGAAGGAATGATGCTAAGGCTGAAACTCCAGTACTTTGGCCACCTCATGAGAAGAGTTGACTCATTGGAAAAGACTCTGATGCTGGGAGGGATTGGGGGCAGGAGGAGAAGGGGACGACAGAGGATGAGATGGCTGGATGGCATCACCGACTCGAGTGACTCGGACTTGAGTTTGAGTGAACTCCGGTAGTTGGTGATAGACAGGGGAGGCCTGGTGTGCTGCGATTCACGGGGTCTCAAAGAGTCGGACACGACTGAGCGACTGAACTGAACTGATACTCCACCCATCTTGTTTGTCTTAACGGTAAATATAAAATAGGATCTTTCCAAGGACAAACTTCAGTGGTAGTAGTTTCTTAGCAACTCCTATTCTTATACTCTTACTTTAAAATATGATTATTTTTCCCCATGTATTTGATTTTCTAAGTTACAGATTAAATATCTGTTATTTTCTTATATGCTAGTTACTAGAATGTTAGAATTTGTCTAATTACTTGTGGTGGGTATTGGAGAAGTTTTGAGTAAATTGTCATTGAAAGGTTTTTAAAGATGGATAAATGGGAGGGGAATCCTGATGCAGCTATAAAGAATATATATCTTTGCAGCTTCGTTGTATTATTTGAAAAATACACCATTTCTCAATGCTTATGGAAGAACAAAGGAAATTATTTGCAAGCTCTGTTTTTTCTCTCCCATACTGATTCTTACCACAATTGAAGAAGGTATTTTCAACTCAAACTCAATAATAAAAGATTAGTTGAGAAGAAATTTTTATATTCGTCAGAAGTCTGATAACTTTTTACATGGAAAACGTTAGCTCCCGCCACTCATTCTGAACCAATAAGCATTGCAGAGCTCCTCCTTTTAAAGAAAAATTCAACTATTTTAGCTCTTTTTCATGTAAAGTCGCTTCAGTTGTGTCCAACTCTTTGCAACCCAATGGACTATGTAGCCCCTCAGGCTCCTCAGTCCGTGGGATTCTCCAGACAAGAATGCTGGAGTGGTCTGCCATGCCTACTAGTTCTTTACCACTAGTGCCACCTGGGAAGCCCCTAAGTTCATCTCCCTTAAAGTTGGCTAATGCTGGTGATTAATCAAGGCTTTTCTGACTGCCTGTTCCCACTCCTAAAAGCAAAAACAGGTGTGCCAACAAGTAGGGAAAATGAGAATGTTATTTGATAAGATTTCCCCTCACCTCTGTACAATTTCTTTCAGATCAGATCAGATCAGTCCCTCAGTAGTGTCCGACTCTTTGCAACCCCATGAATCGCAGCACGCCAGGCCTCCCTGTCCATCACCAACTCCCGGAGGTCACTCAGACTCACATCCATCGAGTCAGTGATGCCATCCAGCCATCTCATCCTCTGTCGACCCTTCTCCTGCCCCCAATCCCTCCCAGCATCAGAGTCTTCTCCAATGAGTCAACTCTTCTCATGAGGTGGCCAAAGTACTGGAGTTTCAGCTTTAGCATCATTCCTTCCAAAGAAATCCCAGGGCTGATCTCCTTCAGAATGGACTGGTTGGATCTCCTTGCAGTCCAAGGGACTCTCAAGAGTCTTCTCCAACACCACAGTTCAAAAGCATCAATTCTTCGACACTCAGCCTTCTTCACAATCCAGCTCTCACATCCATACATGACCACAGGAAAAACCATAGCCTTGACTAGACGGACCTTTGTTGGCAAAGTAATGTCTCTGCTTTTGAATATGCTATCTAGATTGGTCATAACTTTCCTTCCAAGGAGTAAGAGTCTTTTAATTTCATGGCTGCAATCACCATCGGCAGTGATTTTGGAGCCCAAAAAAATAAAGTCTGACACTGTTTCCACTGTTTCCCCATCTATTTCCCATGTAGTGATAGGACCGGATGCCATGATGTTTGTTTTCTGAATGTTGAGCTTTAAGCCAACTTTTTCACTCTCCACTTTCACTTTCATCAAGAGGCTCTTTAGTTCCTCTTCACTTTCTGCCATAAGGGTGGTGTCATCTGCATATCTGAGGTTATTGATATTTCTCCTGACAATCTTGATTCCAGCTTGTGTTTCTTGATTCCAGCCCAGCGTTTCTCATGATGTACTCTGCATATAAGTTAAATAAACAGGGTGACAATATACAGCCTTGACGAACTCCTTTTCCTACTTGGAACCAGTCTGTTGTTCCATGTCCAGTTCTAACTGTTGCTTCCTGACCTGCATACAGATTTCTCAAGAGGCAGGTCAGGTGGTCTGGTATTCCCATCTCTTTCAGAATTTTCCACAATTTATTGTGATCCACACAGTCAAAGGCTTTGGCATAGTCAATAAAGCAGAAATAGATGTTTTTCTGGAACTCTCTTGCTTTTTCCATGATCCAGCGGATGTTGGCAATTTGATCTCTGGTTACTTTTTTATATTTCAACTATACCATAATCAAGATGGCAACTCTCAAGGTATCCTACAGGAAAATTAATTACTGAGTTCTTTCTGCTCAACCATATAGTGGAATTATAAATTTCTATGTCTACGAGGATCTTCATTTTCAAGATGGAGAAACTGATAGAGAGTGGAATCAGCTCTCTATAGTACTAGGTTTTCTCCCTTGTGTCAGCAAAGAAAAGGACACAAGTTTGAAGTTAAATGAGCCAAGATTTGAATTCTATCTTCTTAAATTATATTTGACAATTTAGTTGACTGCTTGAGCCTACCTTTTACTAATTATAAAATGACGATGCTAGCTACTTACTGTTTTATTTAAATTTACACATTAATATTTAAATTGCTTAAATATGACTTTATTATCTATATCAAAATTCAACTTTATTCTAAAGCTCCCAATCTCCACAGAATGGAAAAATTATTTCCTGGTTTTAACAAATCTAGAGTTAACCCAGTGATCTTTTAAATCAAATTCTCATCTCAGTCCCTTTCTAACACTTAGACACTTTTGGACACATAACCAGGCTTTGGATGTTTCTTTCCTCTCCTCTTCATTATTATAAGTCCAAATTTGACCTGCAATGCAGGAGACCTCGGTTCAATTCATGGGTTGGGAAGATCCCCTGGAGAAGGGAACGGCTACCCACTCTAGTATTCTTGGGCTTCCCTTGTGGCTCAGCCAATGAAGAATCTGTCTGCAATGCGGGAGACCTGGGTTCAGTCCCTGGGTTGGAAAGATCCCCTGGAAAAGGGAAAGGCAACCCACTCCAGTATTCTGGCCTAGAGAATTACATGGACTGTATAGTCCATGGGGTTGCAAAGAGTCAAACACGACTGAGCAACTTTCACTTCATTTCACTGGAGGAGGTTCCCATGTTGTACTGTCTTGGCACCAGGAAAGGGTTAAACAATGCCCCTCGGCATTGGCTGGTGCTATCTCACCCCCATAATCTGGCCATGAGCCCACTATCTCACTGGGCATCCTCAGCTGATACCCATTAAGTTGGTCTTTTGGGCCCTGTGCCAACACCCATCACAAAAGACAATCAGTTTAGTCGTTGACCCCAGATGAGAGTTTGCCACCTTCTTCAGCAACTTTTTAAATATTTTAAAAACATATTTATTTATATTTATTTGGCTGTTGCATCTCTTAGTTGCAGCATACAGGATCTTTTAGTTATGGTATGTGGGATCTAGTTCCCTGACTAAGAATCAAGCCCAGGCCCCCTGAATTGGGAGCACAGAATCTTAGCCCACTGGACCACGAGGGAAGTCCCTTTTCAGCATCTTTATCTCAAATTCAAGCTTTAGTCACCCAGTTACCTCTGCATTTCCCCACATCCTCCTTAGGTGCTCAGGAACTATCAGCTGCTTTCCATGAAACTCCCTTGAATCTTCTCTTGAGCCCACTTGCCTGGAAATCTTCCTGGAGGATGCCTACCTGACAAAGCCTACACTCTGCTGGCTTCTGGAGCACTCATATTCCAAAAAAAGAAAGTGGAGCACAGCCTTCTCTGCTTTCAGATTCTCACCTCACACTGTCTGAGGTTTGTATTACTTCACCTCTCTCCATCCTAGGCAGGCCCAGGGAATGAGAGATGCTGGTCCCCAGAGATCTTGCACAGCATCTCCACTTTGAGTCTAGTCTTCTTAAATTCTCTCCTTAAATGTTTCCTTCAACTCCAGAGAGTCTTTAGTTTCCAACCTTCCAACCCCATGAAGTGGGAGAGGAGACTACCTTTGTGCTAGGCTTCATTTTTTTTCTGCTCTGTGACTTGTACCATCTCCAAGGATTTTTGCTTTCTTTAGATCCTCTCACATTTATAGAAACAAGAAGTCCAATATCAGTATCCCCGGGATGAAATCAAGGTGTTGGCAGGGCCACTCTTACAGCTGTACCTGAGAGGGAATCCATTCTTTGCCTCTTTCATGTTCTGAAACCACATGCCTTGCCTCAGATTCCTTCCTCCACATTCAAAGCCAGCTTCAAATTGCTCTCTGCTCCCATCATCACATCTCCCTTTGCCTTCTGAGTGTGTCCAGTCTTCCTCTGCCTCTCTCTTAGCAGGACACTTATAGCACTTAGGATCCACCCAAATAATGCAGGATAATCTCATCTCAAGAACTTTAATCACATCTGTAAAATCTTTGCCAGAAGGTTAAGGTGCACATGTTTCATGGATTAGAATCTGGTATTGCTGGGGCAGGGGAGGTGGTCACCATTCATCCTATGACAGGTGCAGTATAATTTAATGGAAAATTTTCAATAAAATTGTACTGGAATAACTGAATATCTATATGGAAAAAATGGCTTATCTCTGTCTCCCACTATATGCCAAAATTAATTTAAAATGGATCACAGTCTTAAATATAAAAGCTAAAACTGTAAAGCTTCTAGGATAGATATTTTCCTGAATTTGATGGTCTTCGAAGCAGGTGGTATATTGCCTAATATAGTTATACTAAAGCTGATCAGTCTAAGTATCTCACTCACTCATTTAAATCCTTAATGGAAATGTTAAAGATGCTTTATACCCCTCCCTATTACAATGGGAATACACATTAATTTATAAAATGCATACACTAGAATAGGGCAACCTTATAATAACCAAATAAGCAAGAATGTGAAGCAAAAAAAGTAAGGAAAAATTAAATACAGCAAGGAAATAGGTTAGTAATAAACTGCATGTTAGGAGTCTTGGTTCAAGTGGCTCAAATTTTGACCTTTTAATCTACTAATATCAATGCAAAGAAGGCAAAATACACATAGAGTCCATAAAATAAAATCATGTTTGTTACCCCAAAATATGATTTTTCTGATACTGAAATAGGAAGAATAATCTGCTTGAGTTTTCATGAAGAGAAAACTGGACAGTCGTGAAAATAAACAGCAGCCTTTCAATTGGTTTAATAAGGAGCTTCCTGGATGACATCCCAGCATGCACCTCTGTGTGGGCAGATGGACTAAAGCCAGGAACTGCTCTGTCAACTCAGTTCTACAAAGGCCCCGTAGGCTGTCGTGACCGGTCTTGACCCCAGATGAATGCGTGCTGTGCAAAAGAAAAGAAAATGGGAATATGTCTTTAAATAAGTTTGAGAGACACTGGACCAAACACGTGAAACATTGCTGTCGGACATTTCAGAGGCTTTAACTTATTAATATATATTGTGAATTTCCCCAAGAAAAGACATTCTTTTCCATACTATTAACTATTTTGCCAAGAATTAATTTCCCAACCATGCTTCTCAAGCTAAACTTGTGGAGAATACTTTACTTTGGAGTATCTGTAGGGGTGAGCATTTTATCAAAGACGTTTTGGTTACAGGTAGTCCAGAGACATAATGTATCTGTTTAAGTGCTGAGACTTATGTCAAGCTGAAGATTCTGTGTCATGAAGAATATGTGGAGGTGGACACATGAGTGAGGGCTGGAGCAACCTCATTTCTGACACTTTCTGGGTAGGCTACCTTGGCGTGTGCTCCACACTAGAGGACACGGCATTTTTCTGGTGCATGGGCCAGAGAGTTGAGGCTCATCTTTTGAAACTTGTCACTCCTAGATATGTCTATATGAAGAAACACTGGTGTAGAGTTTGGCCAATGTTCATAAATCTGAAACAGTTTCCCCCACCCCCAGTGGCATAGAAAAAGTTGGAACAAAGATTTTGACTTGGTTAGGAATAAAAACAATTTTAAATCAGTACTTAAAAACAACAACAACTGAAAAAAATAGAAGGGCTTAAAAAAGGCAAAATCTTCAAAACAAACACACAATGACAGAATAAAAAATTAATTCCTGTGAAAGTGAAAACAACGAATTCTGAATATGCAAAATAAATTCGCAGATTCCCAAAGCTCCATGACCTGAAGCTTTTTGCTTAGAGAACAAAATACTTCTCAGTTCCCTAACCCAGCTGTCTCTTAAGGCATGGATGAAAGCTGCTAACTCTGGGATCTAGAGTGCCTGCTGGGCCGGGAGTTGGGGGGTGGGGGGGGGGTGGGGGGGACGGTGCGGGGCGCGGAGGGGAGTTGTGTGTGTGTCCCAGGCGACGTTCCAAGTCAGCCTCCCTATCAGATTGCACAATCCCCTTGTTCCCAATTTTGATGCACAGAAGCATCCAATAGGAGAGGAGAGCACACATAACTGTCGGGGACTTCACTGTTGGATATTTTTTTTTTTTAAGATCAATCTTCTTCTTCTTCTTTTTTAATGTTAATTCTGGCCATTTTTATTATTTATTTACTTATTTAGGCCACGCTGCATGGCAAGCAGAATGCACGGTCTTAGTTCCCTGACCAGGGATGGAACTCATGCCCTCCACAGAGGATGTGCAAGATTAAGCCACTGGACTGCCAAAGAAGTCCCCTGGACACATTTCCTCTAAGGGTTCCAAGAAATGTCAGTGAGATTAAACAGCAGTTTTCAAGGAAGAGAAATCACCTGTGGACATCCTTATCAAACATTTGAACTACTGTGCTGAGTAAGGAATAGTACCTGCCAGATGAATTCTTTGTCTAGGCCCGTCTAGTCTTGCTATGAAGTAGCTGAAGGAGAGGCAATACTGGCTTTCTTCCTTACCCTTAGAGTTCCAGCTATTATGATTTGAGGACACAAAGATCTTGATGCCTTAAAAAAATTTAGCTCACTTGTTTAAGTGGTGTCACTGTTGCCATAATTTTAGAAAAATTAGGTAAAATAAAAGATGAGATAAAATATTCTAAGTGTAGACTCATTTCTTTTTCCAACTAAGAGTGAAAGAGAAGATATTTTTGGAAATGGTCCCCTGAGAGATGTTAACTAATGTCTGGAAAGGCAACTAAATGGACTAGACTCAAAGAAAAAAGAGCCTAACATCTAGCTACACCAAAAGAGTTTGACAGCCATTAACGTTCTATCGTTTTTCCTGTGGTCATATATGGATGTGAGAGTTGGACTGTGAAGAAAGCTGAGCGCCGAAGAATTGATGCTTTTGAACTGTGGTGTTGGAGAAGATTCTTGAGAGTTCCTTGGACTGCAAGGAGATCCAACCAGTCCATTCTAACGGAGATCAGCCCTGGGTGTTCTTTGGAAGGAATGATGCTAAAGCTGAAACTCCAGTACTTTGGCCACCTCATGTGAAGAGTTGACTCGTTGGAAAAGATTCTGATGCTGGGAAGGATTGGGGGCAGGAGGAGAAGGGGACAACAGAGGATGAGATGGCTGGATGGCATCACTGACTCGATGGACGTGAGTTTGAGTGAACTCCAGGACAAACTGGACAAACTCCAGTTTGTCCATCACTCCAGGTGATGGACAGGGAGGCCTGGCGTGCTGCGATTCATGGGGTCACAAAGAGTTGGACACGACTGATCGATTGAACTGAACTGAATTGAACTGAACGTTCTGTTAGAGTAGGAAACCACAGATCTGAGGTTGTCTGCCATGGGGAAGGGAACAAAAATACCCAAAATTCAGAGAGATGAGTTAAGGCCAAAATATGAGTGGGGAGAATAGATGAGTAGTCTCTAAATAGAGATTAGATTTAACATCTAAGAGTAAGAAAAGATGTAAAGATGTCCCGGATTCTAGGAGCACAGGCCAGTTGGCATCTTCCAAGATCATAGTTCAAAGAGAATAGACCAGGATTGACAGGAAGGATGGACTAACTAGAAGGAGTTAGTCCAGAGCCCAACACAAATGGGCATACTTCTATAAGAGATTCCTTGAGAATATGAGGTCTGTGCCTAAGACAGCCTCTCTTCCTCATTCCTCTTTGGCATCTTGCTTGGAATGACTTCAGAGGCACTGGAGACAGAGAAATGTGTCTCCACAGGCAACTTGAACCCTTCAGCCATAGCGTAGCAAGAAATTACAAGGAGAGTTCAAATAAATCTTACAAGTGGCTTTGTTCATGTCATACAACAATGTATGGCTACACTGGCCCTTTATTCATTTTGTGAACTTTTCCACTTCTTTTAATTCTGAGGGCATGATTTTATAATCCTAGTGCTCCGTACACTCACTTCGCTCATCAAATCTTCTCTTTGATAGTGTCATATTTTAGCCCCCTGGTCCTTCCACGGTGCCTCTCCTGGTTTGCTTAATGCCCTGTTCTGCAGGGATAAACTTCTCCTTCTGCATTCTTACCAGAAGTATCTCATGTGGCTCAGTCCACCAAGTCTAGCAAATCCTTTCTCCTGAGTCAATTAAGCCATCTGTTTGTTTCTTGTATCGACACCCTAGGCGCTGAGACAATCACAGTGCATTACTCAGCTGGTTGGTGGTACAACAGAATAATGGTTTTTGATCTGTTTGTCCCTTAGATGTCTCTGAGACACTTTTTCTTGAGTTCATTTAACAATCATTGCTCAGTACTTTCCCAATATGTGCAAAATATGCTAAGTGCTAAAATATATGGCAAAAGCACTAAATATTTATGCAAGTTTGAAAATTGAAGCACTCTTATAAGATTCTTGAAATGATTAAGATGCATTAATTATCTTTTCACCTTTCCTTTTATTGTGAGAATGATGGCATCTTAGAGTCTCTAAGGATACCTTCAAATAAATCTGAATAAAAACAGAGGCTAGTCACCAGAATTCATGCAGAGAAACACCCTAGATCCAGACTGAACTTAAAGAGAGAAGCACTTTAAATGTATGTGATACATTTTTCTTTCTCCTTCCCCTTTACAGCTCTGGAGTCTTCAGAATTCTTTGTACTGGCTAGAATTCTGGCTGTGATAAGTAGCCTTTCCTCTGTAGGCAGTAGCCTGAGCTAGAGAGTCATCTTCCATCCTACTTTAATTTGTTTGAGAAAGTACATACTGATATTTACTGTGTGCCAGACCCTGTCCTGAAGCTGCAAACATGAATATCACACCTTCAACAAAGTCATTGAATCTGTTTTTGAACTTTCATTCAACTGACACTTATGATTGCTTTTATCATCTTAGTTTAAAAAGGAATCATAAGCTTATATGCAATTTTTATTCTGGCCTTGGAATTGGGTAAGTACAATTCTTCCTTTAAAAATGTAGGAAAGTCAGAAGGATGGGTAACCCTCTAAATAAATCCTAACACAGATACAAAGGAAGTGCCTGCTGCTGCTGCTGCTAAGTCGCTTCAGTCATGTCCAACTCTGTGAGACCCCATAGACGGCAGCCTACCAGGCTCCCCTGTCCCTGGGATTCTCCAGGCAAGAACACTGGAGAGGATTGCCATTTTCTTCTCCAATGCATGAAAGTGACAAGTCAAAGTGAAGTCTCTCAGTCGTGTCCAACTCTTAGCGACCCCATGGATTGCAGCCTATCAGGCCCCTCTGTCCATGGGATTTTCCAGGCAAGAATACTGGAGTGGGGTGCCATTGCTTCTCCGAAAGGAAGTGGAAACTTTTATTATACTGGGAGCCTGCTATGTAAGAGGATCTATAGATGAACAGTCAGAGTGATGAGGGCATGGATGAAGTTGGAAACTTTGATAAGAAAAGGTCTGGGATAGTCAGTGTTAGTATGGGAAGAAAAAAGATAATATGAGCACATTGTAAAAGTCTAGCCTATTAACTTAATAGATTGTTTAATCTATTCTTTCTCAAAGCCTGAATGCTGTTTTTCTCAAAGGTCCCTGCTTACTTGGACCAATTAAAATTAAAATACAGGGCTCTGGGTAATAGTTATTGAATGATATACTCTAGTTTCCATAATGTATGAGATAGGAGATTAGAAAAGTGAATGAGACTCAGCCTTCCAATCCAGAAGGATACAGACATGGGTTTTCACATCATATTTTCAAGGAGTGAATCCCTATTCTCCCATTATTTAGTTAGTGGATGTTAGACACAATACTTAACCTCACCATTCCTCAGTTGATTTGTGTGTAAAATGGAGATCGTATTCACTTCACAGCATTACTTTGAGGATTAAATGAGATTCTGTTGCCTAGTCGCTAAGTCATGTCCAACTCTTTGTGACCCCATAGACTGCAATGCACCAGGCTTCTCTGTCCTTCACTATTTCCTGGAATACATCTAAATATTATTCAGTATAACGGCTGTAACAGAGAAAGTGCTCCATAAATTTAAGTCATTATTTTCAGTCCAGGCACTCAACATAACCAACAAAGGGTCATGGGAATGTCAGTCATGGAAAGCAGTAGAAATTTCTCATAGATTGACAAATTTACAGAAGATATGAGCAAGATTTTACTTCAGCTGAATCAAATTTGTTTGTATTTCAGAAACGGACATCTAAGTCCTAAATCAGGGATCAACTGAAAGAAGAATTTTCTTTCTTTAAGCGACACAGAATGATTTCTCTCCTGGCTTTTTTCTCAGCCTTTCTTTCTTCACTCTCTCCCTGGTAATCTCATTTAATATCATGACTATTCCCTATCCACAAAGTCAAACTAAATTGAAAAATAGAATTATGACTTCTGTCTTCAGTTTAGAATAGATGTCCAAAAGTGGTTTTGGCAAAAAACCTGCCCTACTGGACAAACTCAGAGAAAAAGACTGAGGCAACAAAGGGTGGGATGGAAAAGAGGTCATCTGTCCTGATCACAGCTGATCACAAATACACATCTGCATAATGGTTGGCTCTAAGTCAAAAGAATTTCTTAGAGTTGGGGAAAGTGAGCAATCCACATCTAGAACACTTGGCTGTGCACTGCAGAAATCAGCCTTCTTTATTAAAGTGGGTGAGCTGTGGGTGAGCATAGTCAGGGATGACAATGGACCATGAACAAATCATACAAAAATATCCCTTCCTCTATTTATATGAAAGGATCTCCTTCCTCCAATCTTATGATCCAGACTGCAGAGAAAAAGATCAAGAAGTGAGAAGTTGAAAAAAGCATGTAAGAAACATAGCCCCCATTCATTAGTTTTAGTCTTTTCATCAATAAAAATTCCTGAATGTCCACCATGTTTCAGGCATCGTCAGATATCCAAACCATGGCTCGTGGTAGGGGTGATGTCCAATTATGTATCAACTCTACTGTCTGCTGGAGGGCACATCTCTCTATTGTTTCCATGTCTTTCTGAATCCTTTAAAATATACTCTCTCGCATACACGTGAGAGCACGGACCACTGGAGACTTAAAAGATTAACAGAAGAAAAACAATCAGATGTTCAATCAAACCTTGAAAAATAAAGTCATAAGGGCTAAGCCTTTATTATGTGCCAAAGGAAAAAAGCATATGTGTAATCGCTGATTCTGCAAAGGCCTAATTTTTACCATTCTTTTTGTCTGCGAATTTCCCCTGGCATGTGGAAGGTGAGAGGAGGTGTCCTTCTCAGACAACAGATGTCTTGGGATGCAGGGGACACAGCCTCTGCCACTCTCCCTCACCTTGATGTCAGCTCCACTGTGACTAAATCTCCACTGAAGAGTTAAATATGAAGCAGGAGCCAGATGGACACTAGACACAGAAGTCTTTGGTTCTTTGTCCTGACCAAGTTAATTATTTGCGAGGATGTCAGGATTTCCTGGATTGAGTTGTATTCCCCTAAATTCACATGTGCTTTGTCACCCAGTTGTGTCTGAGTCTTTGCGACTCCATGAGCTGTAGCCCACCAGGCTCCTCTGTCCATGGAATTCTCCAGGCAAGAATCCCAGAGTGGGTTGCCACGCCCTCCTCCAGGGGATCTTGCCAACACAGGGATTGAACCCAGGTCTCCCACAATGCAGACAAGTTCTTTACTGTCTGAGCCACCAGGGAAGCCCTTGAGGTCCTAACCTACAGTATCTCAGAATTGCCCTCATTTGGATTTAGACTTTTTATGGAGGTAATCAAACTAACATAAAGTCATGAGGGTTGGTTCTATTTCCAATATGACTGGCGTTCTTATCAAGAGGCAAAATTTGGAGACAGATATACACACACACAGGGAGAACACGAAGTGAAGAGGAAGGCAGTGATGTAGAAACTGATGCAAATGAATGTCAAGCATTGTGAGCAAGCCACCAAAAACTTCGGAAGAGGCATAAAACAGATTCTGCCGCATGACTCTTAGGAGGAACCAACTCTGATGACATCTTGCTCTTGGACTCCTAGTTTCTGGAACTGTGAGACAACATGTGGCTGTTGTTTAAGCCACTTGGTTATCATATCTTCTCATGGCAGCAAATGAAGATGTAGGACTAATGCTTTATACTGTTCAAAGTACTGAATTATGTCCAGGTTCATATGCAACCTCCTAAGAAATGTAAATGCTTCTTGAAAGCTTTTCAAATTTGTGTGTTAAGAGCCTTGAGAGTGAAAAGAAAAATAGAGCAAATATTATTTCTTCAGAATGATTCTCCCCAAATGAAGACAGTGTGCTGTTTAAAAAGCTCTTCTCTTTGGAAAAGTGCACCCTACATTCTCATCATTTGTTTCCAGCAGAGACAAGAGCAACTCTCTTTTATTTCCACGTCAGATAATCACATATCAACGATCTAACCTAGAAAGTGGTGATTAATGTAAATTAGTGTATGTGCTGCTTGTCATTTTACACTACCTAATTTTGTCCCAGGAACAGGGCAGTAATGAATGAAAAGCCCAGATCAGACCAAAGATGGGCAAGTTCAGATGCATGGGTATTTACTATGAAATCATGATTATGATCACTCTTATGTAAAGTGAAAGCTATTTAAACAAGTCTCCTTTGTTTCCTTGCTCTAGGCTTATAATCATTACCACTAAAATATGGAACACCAAACCAAAGAATAGTGAGGTATTGTGAGTTAGAATTCAGGAGAAAAGATTCTAACCTAGGTTTAGCAGGGCCAGCAACTTAATTTTCAGGGCCCGGTGCAAGATGTGACGGAATAATAAACACACACTTCCCAAGGTGATCAATTTTCCTCACTCTATCTATATAGAAAGACCTAGTCTCAAGCATTTCAGAGACATGCT
Organism: Tragelaphus eurycerus; assembly: GCA_935064755.1. NCBI lineage: Eukaryota > Metazoa > Chordata > Mammalia > Artiodactyla > Bovidae > Tragelaphus > Tragelaphus eurycerus. The sequence continues at coordinate 1,504,519 of CAKXYN010000039.1, forward strand.
ACACTAAAGCCAAAGGCCAATACTAGCCTAATAATATTGTTTTGATGATCTATGAAATTAATACAAATATATAGCCAACATCTTAAATTTAGAAGATTTCACATCATAATAGGGAATTCCAGCTTTTTTCAATCTAAAAAAAAATAGAACTACTTATCCAACGTTCTCTCAAGTTTGTCACTGCTCTATAAGGCTAACTTGGCTTATGAATGCCACCTTCTGAGTCCCCACTTCAGCCATCCAGGGAGAAATAAAGTAGATGATCTTGGTGATTGGCAGTTTCTTCATGCTACCAGGCTATTGAGCATTTTTTTTTTGGCTTTTCTCTCAGGGCCAGAGTTCTAACGAGCACCATCAAATCAGGCCCTGCCCAATGGCATGAATAAGTGTAAGTCTTCTCTTACCAAAGTCCATTCATAGAAAGGAGAAAGTCATAAAAAGAAGAAAACCCAGGTCATTTGTAGAGATGTGGATAGACATAGAGTCTGTCATATAGAGTGAAGTAAGTCAGAAAAAGAAAAAATCGTCTATTAACGCATATATGCAGACTCTAGAAAAATGGTACAGATGAACCTATTCCCAGGGCAAGAATAAAGATGCGGACGTGCAGACATAGGGAGGGAAGGAGGAATGGGATGAGTTGGGAGATTAGGGTTGACATACACATTACCATCAGATCAGGTGATGGCACCCCACTCCAGTGCTCTTGCCTGGAAAATCCCATGGACAGAGGAGCCTAGTAGGCTGCAGTCCATGGGGTCACAAAGAGTCGGACATGACTGAGCGACTTCACTTTCACTTTTCACTTTCATGCATTGGAGAAGGAAATGGCAACCCACTCCAGTGTTCTTGCCTGGAAAATCTCAGGGACCAGGGAGCCTGGTGGGCTGCCGTCTATGGTGTCCCACAGAGTTGGACACGACTGAAGCGACTTAGCAGCAGCAACCCATAGTCAGGTCAAGTTCTACCTGAGCGTATAGATAAGTAGATAGATCAGATAGAAAGAGAGATAGATAGATAGAATGAGAAAAAGAGAATGGAGTCATATTTATGACTATTAATTTTTCCAAAAATGTATTGGAATCAGAAAGATTATTGCCAATAAAAAATGCAGTTTTCTTTTGATAGTAGCAATCTATATATTCTTACAGCTCAAGACCCTACATTATTCTCTAATAAGATGTTAAAAATTAGGCCAAACAAAGCAAAATGTTTCCGAACATGCTTTCCAGTGGACAAGAAAACCAATATTAGTCCTAAGAACGTGCTTATGCCAAATCCCTCATTTTGAGGATTTTACCATTCTCCTTGGAAACCACTTTAAAATTCTGTCTTTTTCAAGCTGCACTAGTAAGAAGCAATAATTGCATCTCCATATAAAATTAAATTTACATGGAAAAAGTAATTTGAAAGCTAACATAGAGTCTGATCTTTATGTATTCCAAAGCTCATGCCAGCCTATGGGCACATATACAATTTCACGCTTCACACTTAGTTTCTTCTTAAATAAAATAATCAAAAACTTCATTAAGTTTTTTTCTTGACTATTAGCTTAAAAGTTCTCATTTAATGAGACCATCTTCTGATGCCATCTTATTTATTCTAGGGGTGCCACTGAGGTTAAATCTCTGTCACAAGCAAATTCAACACTTGCTATGATCTGCATAAAATTTTTACTTGCTGACTTGTTTGTGTGAATAGTTGGAGTACTCTGGTGCTCTTGGGAGAGTAATTCTTTTAACTTTCCTCCCAAGTCTGGGGAGTCTTAGTCCCAGGGCTGTAAAGACAAACTCTTCTAGAGAGGGCATTCAAACTCTGCCTGCTTCCTTGCTGGGAGGCCATCTTAAGAAAGAGTAGGAACACTTTCACCTCATCAGCTTTTTCCCATCCAGCTTGTCCTAATATAGAGAGTGCTTAGGCCCTGGTAAGTCTCCATCACTGCATATCAGATCCATACATCCCATATGTTTAAGATTATAAATAACCTACAATAAGCCCTTCAGTAATCTGGATGCAAAATCCTTCCCACATCACCTAATCATGTAGGGTTTTATTACTGGGTTACTTTAAAATCTACGCGTATCACTTGTTTTCTTTATTTCTTTTATTGTCCCGTTGACTCTGCCAGCCAGAGAGAGAGACACACACACACAGTGACATACAGAACAGGAACTTTCTCTTTGTTGGGCTTCCTGGCTGTGTGACCGGGTCAATGGCATCTCTGAGCTTCAGTTTCCTCAATGGGACAGGTGTGAGGTGAGATACTGACCCACAGGCTACAAAGGAGGTGTCACTGAAATGGTTGTTATTCATTATTAGTATTATTACTCTTTGTCCACTTTACTATCAATACATCATTTGTATAAAATTGCTTGTATAAAATTTCTGGAGGAATTTGAAACCGTTTCTGAGCTAATGTGGGTACGAGAGATAAAGATAAATGATGGACAGATAGATAATAGATAGATAGATAGGATCTTATTTAATCTTTCTGTTAAGCCCACAAAATATTCTGCCCATTACATAAATGAAGAAACCACAGTTGGATAATTTAAAGAAACATATTCCCTGATTAAAAAGCTACTAATTCCAGGGATTTGACTTGTGACTAAGACTGTATTCTATGTTAACACACATGCTAGTTAATTTAATTCCTGTTTCTCAAACGATTTATAAGCATGTGTCCAGTAACTTCAAAATGTTTGTCAAAGAAGGTCATTAGTAACAGTAGCATATTTCTTCATTTCCAAGGAAAATGATACAGGGTAAGAAGTAGCCCCTTTAATTGGATTCACAACCATACTTTGATTATGACATAATATAAGAAAAGAGTGGAAGAGGAAGAAGTGATCAGTGGAGAATAAATTTCATCCATTTTAATTGGTTAAGCAGTATAAAATTCTGAGCAAATCCCATTTCAACAATGAGAAGTCTTTCTGTTTTCCTCAGGAAGTCCAAAGAATTATAGAATTTTTTAAAAGCTGGAAGACCTTAGAGACTGAGGTCAAGAAAAGTGCAAGATGTTCCAAAGAATGCTGTCTGGGCAAGTCATTTCAAAATATGAGATGGGTTATTGTCTTTTCAAAACAGCACTACTGGGAACTTATAATTATATTTTATATATGGCATGTCTCATTTTATTGATATCTCCCAGGAGTTCTGAAGTGTTTTGTAACCAAGTGGTTCCCTGCCCCCCTCACCTTTGAGTAATGCCAGAAAGACCTGGTAGTTCTGACTTGTGCATCTAAACTGCTTACATGTATACCTTTCATGTACTGGCAGCAAATTGGAAAGCATGTGCTAGATGCTGCACACTACATATTATGGTTGTTCTTCATTTTTCTTGTTGTTTGTTTCCCACTCTTTGCAACCCCGTAAATGGCAGTACACCATGCTTCCCTATCCTTCACTATTTCCTGGAACTTGCTCAGACTCATAGAATACAGTCCTCTCTTGGTCTCCAACTAGTTTTGATTCCTGTATCCCTCCCTCGCAGGTACCAAAATCTGCAGATATTCAAGTCCGTGATATAAAAGGGTGTAATACAATTGGCCCTGTGTATCCATGGTTACCTGAAGATCTTCAAACCACAGTTGAGGTTGATTGAATCATGGATGTGAAATCCATAGATACCCAGGGCCAACTGTGTACAAAAACAGTTTGACTTTGGAAGATAAAGAACACTGGTCCTACGAGATTGCAAAATACAGCATCAATTTCACACTTGATTTTTAGGTATTTTCCCAGGAAATGACTCTGCTACAAACGGCCTCTGTACTTGTTTGGTGAGAGAGAAAACAGAGCCTGAGAAGAGGGGCAAAGCACTGGACTGGAAGAAACCTTCAAAGCTCTGCATTCAGTGTTTGCAGTGATTTATTTAACAAGCATGTTTTGAGCACCTCCTGATTGCTCCAAGTTGATAGTCTTTTCCATACATAAAGACTACCATGTAAAGTAGGAGTGAAATTCGCAAGTGGTTCCAGATTTTCAAGGACACGTGATTTCCTTTCAGAACCTTATCTTGTAAATAATACATTTGGTCACATTGCTAGTAAACTCCTTTGTGGTAGCTAAGAATTAGACTATAAAAATGCCTAGAAAAGCTTTGCATTCAGAACATTTGTGCCCTGGGACATTTGAAGTTCTCAAGGTATCTCTATCTCTTCTGGTCCTTTGACCACTATAATATACTTCCTATTTTCTTTAAAAGTGTAATGGTTTTTGCTATAAGAATTGTAAAAAAAAGTGCTGATTGGATTTATTTCATTTTTCATCAATGCCTTGGGAAGGCTGGACTGAGAGGAAAATGTATGCCAGTAAATTTTCATCATGTGGATGTACAGTTGATCTGAAATGAAATGAAACTTACCATTGTGGTTGAACTATCTATAGAAATCCACAGATGTGCCTTACAAAGCTGTGTATCAGGGTCTTTTGATGATGTATAACAAGGAAAAGTTTTTCTGAAATGTATTAATCGTTCAAACTAAACACTGTCATGTTACAATTTGTTCATATTAGATGTTTGTAATGTTTCTGATAATCAATAAAAGAGATTCTTGATTAAAAAAAAACATGAAAATTATCACAATCCTACCAAGAACCTAAAAAAATAAAAACTAAGCCATACACACTGAAATGTCCTTTTTTTCCCCCACTTACAGATATAAAGCTTTAGTTATAGTAGTTATATTCCAGTCCATCCACACTTAGTCTTATTTAGATTATTTTTGTATTTATAATTTATAGCAAAATTACTGGACTCCACTTTAAGTCACAATAGAATAACTGGAACCAGACTTTTCTTCTCACTGTATACAGACAGATAATAGAGGTAGAAAGTGAGAAAGTAAACACTGCTCTCACTTAATAGAAAAGTCCAGATAATCGATAATTAAACTATGAGCCTCCTTGGAAGAAAAGCAATGACAAACCTAGATAGCATATTAAAAAGCAGAGATTTTACTTTGCCTACAAAAGCCCGTATAGTCAAAGCTACAGCTTTTCCAGTAGTCATGTACTGACTTGACAGCTGGACAGTAAAAATGGCTGAGCACTGAAGAATTGATTCCTTTGAACGGTCAATCCTAAGGGAAATCAGTCCTGAATATTCATTGGAAGGACCGATGCTGAAGCTGAAGCTCCAGCACTTTAGTCACCTGATGCAAAGAGCCGACTCACTAAAAAACACCCTCAAGCTCAGAAAGATTGAAGGCAGGAGGAGAAAGTGACAACAGAGGATGAGATGGTTGGGTGGCATCAACGACTCAATGGACAGGAGTTTGAGCAAACTCCAGGAGATGGTGAAGAACAGGGAAGCCTGGCTTGCTGTGGTCCATGGGGTTGCAAAGAGTCAGACACGACAGAGTGACTGAACAACAACAAAGATAATCGATGCAATCATACTGTTCTTTGAAGTTATCACAGAACCGAAGTCACAGATTTACCAGTTAACCTAAAGCCTGGGAAAGACAGTCACCATAAGTAGAGATGGATGCAAGCACTGCCTCCTTGTGACAGAGCACAAAAGGAAGAGATGCTAGAAACCATACAAGCTGCTGAAAAGAATTCAGATATAGTACTGTTAAAAGCCAGTTCTCTCCAAACTCTTCAAGAAAGTAGAACAGTAAAGCTCCCCAACTCATTTTATGATACTAGCATTACTCACATACCCAAACCAGATCAAGACAATACCAAAAAAGTAAACTACAGACCAATATCCTAATGAATATAGATGCACAAATCCTCCACAAAATGTTAGCTAATCAAATCTAAAAATGTATTTTAATATATGCCACAATTGCATGGGAATGTTAGGTTGGTTCAACATTCAAAAATCAATGTTATTCATTCTATCAACATACTGAAAAAATATAAAGTATTTGCTTGCCTTGTTAGAAGCAGAAAATGCCTTTGTCATAACTGAACATTTATTCCTGATCAAAAATGAATTCCCAGCAAACTAAGAATAGAAGGGAATTTTAACTTGAAGAAAAAGCATCTATGAAAAAACTACATATACCATCATACTTAATGATGAAAAATTGGTTACTTTGCCCCCAGGATCAGAAACAAGATATAGAAGGAAGTGTACTGTAACAGCTTCTACTTAATATCTTTCTAGGGGTGATCACCAGTGCAATAAGTCAAGAGCCAGAAATAAAAGGTACAGAGATTGCAAATAAAATATTTCTACTCATCAAACAAAAAAATTATCTACATAAAAAATTCCAAAGATTCTGAAAAAATTTCCTAGACCCAGCAGGGAGTTTAACAAAGTCTCAGGTTATAAAACCAATATTCACAAATCAAATATATTCCTAGATACTAGCCATGAACACTTGGAAGTAAAAATTTAAAATACAATATATGACAGCAATTAAAACCATTAAATACATAAATCTAAAGCTTAAAAATTATGTGCAAAAGCTGTAAGCTAGGAATTGCAAATACAGATTACAGAAATGAAAGGCCTAAATAAATGGAGAACTGTATCATGTTCACACATCATATGACTCGATATTTAGATGTCAGTTCTCTCCACACTCTTACAGATTCAAAACAGTGTCAATCAAAATCCAAACGGTCTTTTTTTTTTTTTTTGTACAAATTGTCAGGTTAATTTGAAATTTTATATGAAGTTGCAAATGAACTTGATATAAAAAGCAATTTTGAAAAAATAAGATTTAGCTTAGAGAGTATACATTACTAGACTTTGACTCACTAAAAAGTTATATGAATCAAGATAATATATCATAAGAATAGACATATAGTTCAAAGGAAGTCTATGAATATACCCACACATAAGTCAAATGATTTTTGAAACAGGTGCCAAGGAAACTCAATGGATGGAAAGATTGTAGTTTCAACATATAGTGCTGAAATTTAGAAGGCAAAAATTAACTTTTACTCTTACTTAATACCATATACAAGTGTTATTGCTAAGATATTTGTGGCAAAGACAACATCTAAACCTTTGACTGTGTGGATCCCAATAAACTGTGGAAAATTCTGAAAGAGATGGGCATACCAGACCACCTGACCTGCCTCTTAAGAAACCTGTATGCAGGTCAGGAAGCAACAGTTAGAACCGGACATGGAACAACAGACTGGTTCCAAATAGGAAAAGGAGTACGTCAAGGCTGTATATTGTCACCCTGCTTATTTAACTAATATGCAGAGTACATCATGAGAAACACTGGGCTAGAAGAAGCACAAGCTGGAATCAAGATTGCTGGGAAAAATATCAATAACCTCAGATATGCAGATGATACCACCCTTATGGCAGAAAGAGAAGAAGAACTAAAGAGCCTCTTGATGAAAGTGAAAGAGGAGAGTGAAAAAGTTGGCTTAAAGCTCAATATTCAGAAAAAGAAGATCATGGCATCTGGTCCCATCACTTCATGGCAAATAGATGGGGAAACAGTGGGAACAGTGGCTGACTTTATTTTTCTGGGCTCCAAAATCACTGCAGATGGTGATTACAGCCATGAAATTAAAAGACGTTTACTCCTTGGAAGGAAAGTTATGACCAATCTAGATAGCATATTCAGAAGCAGAGACATTACTTTGCCAACAAAGGTTCGTCTAGTCAAAGCTATGGTTTTCCCAGCAGTCATGTATGGATGTGAGAGTTGGACTCTAAAGAAAGCTGAGCACCGAAGAACTGATGCTTTTGAACTGTGGTGTTGGAGAAGACTCTTGAGAGTCCCTTGGACTGCAAGGAGATCCAACCAGTCCATCCTAAAGGAGATCATTCCTGGGTGTTCATTGGAAGGACTGATGCTAAAGCTGAAACTCCAATACTTTGGCCACCTCATGAGAAGAGCTGACTCATTGGAAAAGATCCTGATGCTGGGAAAGATTGAGGGCAGGAGGAGAAGGGGATGACAAAGGATAAGATGGCTGGATAGCATCACTGGCTCGATGCACATGAGTTTGGGTGGACTCCAGGAGTTGGTGATGGACAGGGAGGCCTGGTGTGCTGCGATTCATGGGGTAGCAAAGAGTCGGACATGACTGAGTGACTGAACTGAACTGAAACAGTAAAATTATAAAACTACTCAATGAAAATACAGGTGAAAAATATTTTCAATACTGGTGAGGCAAACATTTCTTAGACAATACACAAAAATTAGTAAACTTGAAGAAAAAAATATAAAAATTTGAATTCATTAAACTGAAAAATTTTGCTCTTTTAAAGGTATCATTAAGAAAATGGCCATGTAAATCATGAACTAGTATCCAATGTTTATAATATACATACAAATGCAAAGGATCCATACACCAAATATATAAAGAAATCTTAAAATGCAATAGTAAGAAGAAACACAACCAAATTTTAAAATTTAGCAACATAGTTAGACAGCTCATGAAAAAACATAAATGAATGACCATTAAGCAAGTGAAAAAATAATCTACTTCATTCTCAGTTCACTAAATTAAAATGAGATATCAGTTTATATCCCCTAGAATGCCTAAAATTTTTTAAAGCATGAACTCCAAACATTGATAAGAATACAGAACAATTGAAATTCTCATGCAATTCTTGTGGAAGTTAAAAAAAATTGCAAATCTCTTAGAAAAGCTGTTTGGCCATTTCTTATTGTCAAAATGTGCGAGAAAAATTTACAAAAAGACTTGCACAAGAATGTTCATAGAAGCTTTATTTTTAAAAGCCAAAAATGGAAACAAACCAAAAGTACATCAAAAAGAGAATGGTTAGAAATTTGTATGTATTTATACAATGGAATGATTACTCAGAAATAAAAAGGAGCAGACCACCAATACACAAGAATGTGGATGAATCTCAAAAACATGCTGAATAAGAGAAGACAGCACAAAAGAATATCTTTGGTATGATTTCATTCATATGTGGCTCCAGAGCAGAAAAGCAATCATCTATTATTGAAGAGGGCTTCTCAGATGGTGCTAGTGGTAAAGAATCCACCTGCAGTGCAGGAGATGTAAGACGCACATTCGATCCCTGAGTTGGGAAGGTCCCCGGAGAAGGGCATGGCAACCCACTCCAGTATTCTTGCCTGGAGAATCCCACGGACTGGTGGGCTAAGTCCATAGGGTCCCAAAGAGTTGGGCATCACTGAAGCGACTTCCCATAGCATAGCATTATTGCAACAAGAAGGCAGGTAGTTTCCTTGGGGCAGGATGGAAGGAGGACCTGCAGAGCCTCCAGAGAGAGGGCAGTGGTATGCCAAGGGCAGGCAGCGGGCATGATCTACCCTGGTTCCTGGCAATAAAGTGGATATATTGTCTACAGAGATTTAAAAACAGGGGTAAAATGTACCAAAAAATTAAGTTGGATATTTTTTTATCATTATATATTGGCTATTCTAAACACCATCAGTTACCACCAAGCTTTTATCATCCTCCTCCTCCTCTCTTGGTAAGCCAGTGTATGATGAAAATGTTGCCTAGGGGATGAATGTACACATTTATCAAAACTCATCACACTGTACACTTAAAATTGGTGTATTTTGTCCTAGGTAAATTAAACCTGAAGACAGTTTCTCTTTTTTTGATTGGAGTTTAGTTGCTTCACAATGTTGTGTAAGTTTCCGCTGTACACCTAAGTGACTCTGCCACACGTACACATACATCTCCTGTTTGTCACCACAGAGCATTGAGTCGAGTTCCCTGTGCTATACGGTAGGTGCGTGTTAGTTACCTAGGGATGGGATGAATTGGGAGATTGGTAATGAAGATAACTGATTTTAACAGTTAAAAATAAAATCAGTGAGCATCTCTCATATACAATATCTTGTTCCTGGAACCATGTGGAGTGAATAAAATGTTTCTAGTGTCAGGGAAGCCATTCTTTATTGGAGGAGGATGGTGTACTCAGGGGACTATCAGAATGTGATAAAGAGTGCAGTAGAGATACTAATGAAATGCTTGGCAAGCCACAGCAGGGGTTATCATCTGGGAATATCCAAAGCACTTGCACAGAGAAGGCAAGAAGGCTGTGTCCACAGTATAAATAAAAACTAACCGGCTTCTGCGGTGGTTACATCTATCCCCAAGACCTCAGTGAGAAGTGGTTTCACTGCAGAGTACTCAATGACACTTTTAATTTATCTCCATGATGTGAGAGCTGAGGCAGTGAGCAACTACAGACAGAAAGAGTACAGTACCAGTGTGCTAAGATGGTTTTTTCACTGTGGCTAAAATGTTGATGTAGGTCGACATACCATCTGCTAACATGAAAATAGAACAAGTTTATAAATTACTGTACAAGTGGGCTAACCTGGCTCAGTGGTAAAAATCCACCTGCCAATGCAGGAGACATGGGTTCAATTCCTGGGTCCGGAAGATACCCTAGAGAAGGAAATGGTGACCCACTCCAGTATTCTTTCCTAGGAAATGCCATGGAGAGCGAAGCCTCCATGGCTACAGTCCAGAGGGTCACAAAAGAGTCTGACATGACCAAATGACTAAACAACAACAAGGAGTTTGGGAGAGAAGAGATAAAGCACGAAGATCTCCCAAGTGGGTGATATTGTCCTATATCCAATCTAGTAATTCACAGTGAAAACTGTAACTGCCAAGAGAACCAGAATTCCAAAAGCCATGCTCGATCTACAAAGATGTTGCCTGGGGTCTACGAGATTCTCAGAGCAAGGGAGTGATTGGTCAATTTCACAGTATCATCAAGGAAGTGAAAGTGCATTGCCCCAAACTCTAATGTGACTTCTACTTAGCGACTAACGAACAAGCTGTGATCCGTAGAGGGAAAGATTGTTTTCAGAGAAGGAATATATCCTGAAGGGGGTGCTACTTGAACTGTAAAAATGAAATGGGTAGATTTTCTAGAAATTCAGTAGCACAGGGTAGATGAGACTGGGATATAGTGAGACATCCCAGGAAACGGTGACATTGCAAGCAATGCAAAAGAAAGAAAGGATTAGGTGAGATTCAGGAAGTTAGGGAAGTCATTTGACTTAGCTTCATTATCTGAATTACTTAAGTTTTCTCTTTGCTGTGATGAAACAAAGAAATGATAACTATGCCACAACATTTGAGCCTATGCTCTAGAGCCCACGGGTCACAGCTGCTGAGTCCACATGCTACAACTACTAAAACCCAAGCAGCTAGAGCCTATGCTCTGCAGCAAGAGAAGCCACCACAGTGAGAAGCCTGCACAGAGAAATGAAGAGAAGCCCCCACTCTCCACAGCTAGAGAGAGCCCCTGCGCAGCAACAAAAACCAGTGCAACTAAAACTAAATAAGTAATAAATATTAAAAAATAACTAAGAAAAAGGTTTTGCTGAAACGTAAGGAACATAACATATAAGAGACAGGAGAAAGACAGGAACGAACATGGAATTTGTAGACAAATTATTAAGAACTGAAAGTCAACTTTGCAAAGCTAAACAACCACGGTTGCAAGTGAGGTATCAGAGGCTGTGTATGTGCTTGTGTGAATACACAAACACGGACTTACATTTGACATTATTCTGTGCTTGTTTTTCCATTATACATTCTGTGGCAAGTTACTGCTGCCTGTGGTAGAGTGTGAAATCAGCAAAAAGCTAGCGCACACCATGTATACAATTTCCTTCTATCTGAGTCTAGGAAGTCAGCCTGATAACCATCACAGTCTTCCTCCATTCATCCAACTCTAAATGGAACCATATGGGTATTATACAAGCTCAACCTTGAACTACCTTCTAGCACAGCCAGGGGCCCAGGTTTATTTAAGCTTTTGAACTTCTGTTTTCCCTATGTATGAGATGGGAGTATTTCTCCATCAGTATTTAAAAGCAGGTACAAAAAGACCTTGAGTATAGTTAAATAGTTTTCTCTATCAGCTCATCCCTTTTGGTTTGGCTCCAATGAAGTTTAAGGAAGTGATCTGATTATAGGAGCTGAGATTCTATTGACTGCACATTTCTAATCTTGCTAAGCTGCTAAGTCACTTCAGTCGTGTCCAACTCTGTGCGACCCCAGAGACGGCAGCCCACGAGGCTCCCCTACCCGTCCCCCGCAACACCGCCCCCCCCTTCCCCCCTCACCCCTGTCCCTGGGATCCTCCAGGCAAGAACAATGGAGTGGGTTGCCATTTTCTTCTCCAATGAATGAAAGTGAAAAGTGAAAGTGAAGTCGCTCAGTCGTGGCCGACTCTTAGTGACCACATGGACTGCAGCCCACCAGGCTCCTCCGTCCATGGGATTTTCCAGGCAAGAGTACTGGAGTGGGGTGCCATCGCATTTCTAATCTTAGTGGACGCATTTATTCATTTCGATTAAATTACAAGTTCATCTGGTGTCTAGCCCTCTTGGAAGAGTTTTGTAGTGTATACCTTCCAAGGTTCAACCAGAGAGGCAGAACCATTAAGAAAGTTATACATGTATGTTTTAAGGGACATCACAATTGTGGGAACGGGTTAAGCAGTTTGAGCAAAGCTATTGTCTTCATGTCTGATATGTTCAAATTCCAGAGGGCAGGGTGTCGGGAAAGAAAGGCGTCATAAAGTCAGAGAGAGCAAGGCCCAGCTGGAGCTCTGGCACACAGAGCTAGATCTGGCTCGAAGAAGGAAAGACTGAAAGTTGTTTGTTCCTATTGTTTCTGGCATTAATGGTATGGGTATACAGCAGAAACCATGAAGGTAAATGCCTTTATCTGGCCCAGGAGCCAGAGAAGGTGGAGAAGGATTCAGGGAAATGTAAAGCCAATGCAGAGGTAGCTTTAAACCAACAAGGCTGGGTTAGCACTTTGGTGAGTTCAAAGTATAAAATGCTTGCTGCTTCCTTTCTGCTCTCTAAATCTTCAAAGGTTATCCCTTGGGGCTCGCCAACAGGAAACCAACAAGAAAAGGAATGCTGGGAAATGTAGTTCAACCTAGTCAAGCTGACACCTTACAGAGCCACCACAACTCATTTTAAAGCATTCTTTTAAAGTGAATAACATAGTCTTCGGAGAAGGCAATGGCATCCCACTCCAGTACTCTTGCCTGGAAAATCCCATGGACGGAGGAGCCTGGTAGGCTGCAGTTCATGGGATCGCTGAGTCGGACACGACTGAGCGACTTCACTTTCACTTTTCACTTTCATGCATTGGAGAAGGCAACCCACTCCAGTGTTCTTGCCTGGAGAATCCCAGGGACGGGGGAGCCTGATGGGCTGCCGTCTACGGGGTCGCACAGAGTCGGACACGACTGAAGCGATTTAGCAGCAACATAGTCTTGAATATTAATTCTTCTAAATATCTTGTGTCTTTAATATTTCGCTTATGCAAAGTCTCTGCTATTTGTTTGTGATGAAAAGGGATGGGAAAACAGCATTTCTTAACACCCACTGTTGTAGAGGATAAACTTTTCTTTTTAACTGACTCCCTACAGAAAACTATTGCTTATTATTCGTCTTGTAAACCACTACATAAACTATGGAATCGTGAGGTTGGTAGGAATGGCAGAAGTCATTTATTCCAGTCTTTGACCTCTGGTGGGCTTTGTCTACATCCTTGTAGAATAAAGTTCAACCAGCTTACTGTGTAAAATACCCTCATGCTGACTTATTAGCCAGCTTTGCATTATTTAACACTAGATTGGACTCACTTTCTGTATCCAATCAATTGGAAAATTGAAATAATGTAAAGAAGTCAGACCAGTATATCTACTATTTCCACTTTCCTGGTGGCTCAAGAGTTAAAGAATCCACCTGTAATGCAGGAGGCCTAGGTTCCATCCCTGGGTCAGGAAGATCCCCTGGAGAAGGGAATGGCAACCCACTCCAATATTCTTGCCTGGAAAATCCTGTGGACAGAGGAGCATGGCAGGCTACAATCCACAGGGTCACAAAGAATTGGACATGACTGAACAGCTTTTCTTGCGAAAAGAAGAGAAGCGAAAAGCAAAGGAGAAAAGGAAAGATATAAACATCTGAATGCAGAGTTCCAAAGAATAGCAAGAAGAGATAAGAAAGCCTTCTTCAGCGATCAGTGCAAAGAAATAGAGGAAAACAACAGAATGGGAAAGACTAAGGATCTATTCAAGAAAATCAGAGATACCAAAGGAACATTTCATGCAAAAATGGGCTCGATAAAGGACAGAAATGGTATGGACCTAACGGAAGCAGAAGATATTAAAAAGAGGTGGCAAGAATACACAGAAGAACTGTACAAAAAAGAGCTTCACGACCCAGATAATCATGATGGTGTGATCACTGACCTAGAGCCAGACATCTTGGAATGTGAAGTCAAGTGGGCCTTAGAAAGCATCACTAGGAACAAAGCTAGTGGAGGTGATGGAATTCCAGTGGAGCTATTCCAAATCCTGAAAGATGATGCTGTGAAAGTGCTGCATTCAATATGCCAGCAAATTTGGAAAACTCAGCAGTGGCCACAGGATTGGAAAAGGTCAGTTTTCATCCCAATCCCAAAGAAAGACAATGCCAAAGAGTGCTCAAACTACCACACAATTGCACTCATCTCACACGCTAGTAAAGTAATGCTCAAAATTCTCCAAGCCAGGCTTCAGCAATATGTGAACCGTGAACTTCCTGATGTTCAAGCTGGTTTTAGAAAAGGCAGAGGAACCAGAGATCAAATTGCCAACATCCGCTGGATCATCGAAAAAGCAAGAGAGTTTCAGAAAAACATCTATTTCTGCTTTATTGACTATGACAAAGCCTTTGACTGTGTGGATCACAATAAACTGTGGAAAATTCTGAGAGAGATGGGAATACCAGATCACCTGATCTGCCTCTTGAGAAATCTGTATGCAGGTCAGGAAGCAACAGTTAGAACTGGTCATGGAACAACAGACTGGTTCCAAATAGGAAAAGGAGTACGTCAAGGCTGTATATTGTCACCATGTTTATTTAACTTCTATGCAGAGTACATCATGAGAAATGCTGGACTGGAGGAAACACAAGCTGGAATCAAGATTGCCGGGAGAAATATCAATAACCTCAGATATGCAGATGATACCACCCTTATGGCAGAAAGTGAAGAGGAACTAAAAAGCCTCTTGATGAAAGTGAAAGTGGAGAGTGAAAAGGTTGGCTTAAAGCTCAACATTCAGAAAACAAAGATCATGGCATCTGGCCCCATCACTACATGGGAAATAGATGGAGAAACAGTGGAAACAGTGTCAGACTTTATTTTTCTGGGCTCCAAAATCACTACAGATGGTGACTGCAGCCATGAAATTAAAAGACGCTTACTCCTTGGAAGGAAAGTTATGACCAACCTAGATAGCATATTCAAAAGCAGAGACATCACTTTGCCAACAAAGGTTCGCCTAGTCAAGGCTATGGTCTTTCCTGTGGTCATGTATGGATGTGAGAGCTGGACTGTGAAGAAGGCTGAGCACCGAAGAACTGATGCTTTTGAACTGTGGTGTTGGAGAAGACTCTTGAGAGTCCCTTGGACTGCAAGAAGATCCAACCGGTCCATTCTGAAGGAGATCAGCCCTGGGATTTCTTTGGAGGGAATGATGCTAAAGCTGAAACTCCAGTATTTTGGCCACCTCATGCGAAGAGTTGACTCATTGGAGAAGACTCTGATGCTGGGAGGGATTGAGGGCAGGAGGAGAAGGGGACAACAGAGGATGAGATGGCTGGATGGCATCACTGACTCGATGAATGTGAGTCTGAGTGACCTCGGAGAGCTGGTGATGGATAGGGAGGCCTGGCGTGCTGCAGTTCATGGGGTCGCAAAGAGTCGGACACGACTGAGCGACTGATCTGATCTGATCTGAACAGCTAATTTTGACTTCTTGAAAATTTAAACAAAATGGGATGTGGAGGAATATGAGAAAATAGTTATAATTCTGGACTTAGCATTGACGGGGGCTATTACTGCATTCGACCAATGGTCCTTTCAACTGACTCCTCAGACCTCCATGGTAGCTCTGGCTCCCCAGGCCAGATGGACTGAGCTGAGGTCATAACGAGCCCAAAGACCAGTACTCTCCTTGTGGAAACTTAAATGATCCTGCCTCCATCTTGTGAGCAGATATTGCCACTTCTAGTGAGATAATTTCCTCTAGTCTAAATCTCAACTTCAAAAATTCCATTTTCTTTATTCAGGTAGAATAAGGAACAGACTGTCCAGCGCCTTGCTAAAAATAGGCCTTTGGATAAATAAAGACATTTTACTGCTGCACAAATTTTCTTAGCTGATTATATTTCTGTAACTGTCCCTCTTCTTCATTAATTTTCCAGCCCTTTGATCCATTTTTCTCCTTCCATCTTCTAAAATTTTGGAAAATTCTCTTCATATTTCCTAGGCTTTAAAACTAAAATTTGGATAGAGGACACTGGATGAACTTAGCAAA
This sequence comes from Tragelaphus eurycerus, assembly GCA_935064755.1. Classification (NCBI taxonomy): domain Eukaryota; kingdom Metazoa; phylum Chordata; class Mammalia; order Artiodactyla; family Bovidae; genus Tragelaphus; species Tragelaphus eurycerus. The sequence continues at coordinate 1,520,816 of CAKXYN010000039.1, forward strand.
TGGAGAACTTGCAAAGGCCATTTTTGCTGTGGACCTTGCCTATTTTATTCAGTGTGGATGCTTTATAAGCAGGATTCTGGAAAGAAAGTGATCAGCCCTCAGCTTACTTGTCAGTCCTCCAAGTCACCTGATCACTTTGTCTTCACAGAGTCCTTGTGTGGCTGTAAGAGCTTTTCTTGAATAACTTAAGCTACGGTTATGATATAAACTATCTTTGAAGAGCCCTTGAAAAGCAATTTTTTTTTTCCCAGAGCCACCAAAAGGACAGCTCACCTTCTGAGACAGTTGTGTGTTGTCTGCTGAGCGTTCTGAAGTAAGGATTGTATAGTAGAGTGACAGCGAAGCGCTCTCCACTTTCAAGGCTGTGTGCGGATCACTTTCACTGACACTGCGGACTTTGACCAGGGAATGCAGTCTTTCGAGGCACGCTGCGTGACGAGTGATCGCGGGCTTTGCTCTCCTGTTTCCTCTGGACTGTTTAGAGATTCTCTGAAGAAATTCATTGGGTATTGTCCCAATCTGCTCAAGCTGCTGTGACAAAATACCACAGGTGGGGTGGCTGCAAACACAGAAATCTATTTCTCACAATTCTGGAGACCGAGAAGTCCAAAATCAAGGCACCAGCTGACATTTTACTGGTTTCTTGTGAGGCTCTCTTCCTGGCTTGCAGATGGCACCTTGTCACTGTGTCCTCACGTGGCCGAAAGGGTAGACTCTGGCGTCTTTTTCCCTTCTCTTTTCCAAAGAAGAGTTCTCCCAAGAAACACAGCCAAGTAACTTATTTATTATAAGGAATTGGCTTGTGCAGTTATAGAGCCTGAGAAGCCCAAACACGCAGATGGCCAACTAGAGCCCTGGGAGAGCAAAAGGTTAGTTTCCACCCAAAGGCTGGTAGGCTGAAGCGCGAGAAAGTGGGACGCTTCCGTTATAATCCAAAACTCAGAAGAAATGGTATCCCAGCTCAAGACAGCCTCTGGGAAGGTGGTACGAATTGAGAGACTAGCATGGACACATATATAGTACCATATGTAAAATAGGTAGCTGGTGGAAACTTGCTGTATGATGCAGGAAGCTCAAATCCTGTGTTCTGTGACAGTCTATAGGGGTGGGGGTGGCATGGGAGGTGGGAAGGAGATGCAGGTGGGAGGGAACATATGTATCTAGCACTCACAGGGGCTCAGATGAAAGAATCTGCCTGCAATGCAGGAGACCCAGGTTCAGTCCCTGGTTAGAAAGATTCCCCTGGAGAAGGAAATGGCAACCCACTCCAGTATTCTTACTAAGAGAATCCCACGGACAGAAGAGCCTGGTGGGTTGCAGAGTTGGACATGACTGAGTGACTAACACTTATGGCTGATTCATGATGATGTATGGCAGAAACTAACACAATATTGTAAATCAATTATCCTCGAATTAAAAATAATTCTTTTTTAAAAAGACAATCTCAAAGGAGTTCCCTCTTACTTGAGGGAGCATCAAACTCTTTGTTTTATTCAAGTCCTCAGTTGATTGGAGGAGCAGCCCACCCCTCTAAAGAAGAGCAGTCTCCTCTTCTCAACCTACTGATTCAAACATTAATATCTCCCAGAAACACCTTCACAAATACACCCAGAATAATACAGCACCAAATGCCTGGGCTCCTTGTGATCTGGTCAGGCTGACACATAAAATTAACAATCACAAGTACTTTCCATTTATTTCCAAAAATTGCCCAGATGTGTTGAGAGGATCACTTTTTATTATCTGTTGGATTCCTCCAACAGACATTCCTGAGTTACTATTGTGTGCAGAGGTGTATTTTTTCCTATCCTCTGCACACAATTCTGCCCACTCAGAGCAAGCCTTTACTTTTTCCAATTACCATTTTAACAGAGAAAGGGATAATTCTATCTTTTACTTTGAGAAAAATAAGATGTTTGGAAAAATACTAGTCAGTGGACAATCTGTCCTGCTTAGTGAGTGTTCCAACACTGAGTATACAAAAAAGCATCTTCTCCTGCCATGAAGATTGGGGCTGGCATTCTCAAGACCCAGACCTAGACAAAAATCTACAGTACAAAATACTTTTGTTTAAAGAGTCATTTAATGATTTCCAACTGTAGATGTGTGTCATGATAAGGGAACGAGAGCTAAAATCACTGGTAACTTGAAATTGTCTGAGGGCCCTGCCTGGGCCCTGACCCTGTCCAGGGAAGGGTAAGCTCCAAGAGATGGTTTAATCTGGGGCCTCTGACTCTGGAGAGGTCAACTGTACTTGTGTCATTTAAGGGAACAATTTGATGCCAGCCTTTTTCAAAAGGTCACTGGATAACTCTGATTCTTGACCTCTGCCTGTTTCTACCAGATTGATGTAGAAACCAACAAACACAAAATGTTGATCAAACTACTTTTCTTCCAGAAAAAATAGTCAGAGTGCAGGTAACCCAGTGACTTCATGATGCTATTCAGATGCAGATAGAAGAGAACCACAATGAACAAACGAGGTATTTGTGACCTTAGGTGGTTGGAGAGACACACTGGGTTTTCAACGACCCAGCTTCAGTCTAAGTTACCTTCTTTTCCATTTTGGAGCCCATTATGGACTTGCAGCACCAAATTATTATTTTCTGTTTTAAAGGAATCTATAACAAATGAGAAAACAAAGGAATACTTACTAAAACCTTATCTATGGAGGGAAAAGGAACATAGTTTCCTAACACATTTAGGTCAATCAATTTCTAGATAAAAGGGAACTCAAAAACCCTCAAAAAAGTTTGCTCAATAATTTTTAAAAAAGTAGTTTGCTCATAAACCATCATGAAAATTGAGTCATAATGTGACTATTTCAACCATTATCTGGTAACTAGAAGTTGATATATCAAGAACAGAGAAATGTGTTGGGTAGAAATAAATGAGCACCCCCAATGGATGAAGGATTTTAAATTATGGAAAAGATCAGTGCTCTCAGTAATCTCACATAACAAGCAAGTGCCGTGGAACGTCAATGGCTTTCAATCCTTTGGACCACTGAAAATACCAAATTAATGAGGAGCACATGGAGTTCTCCTCAAAATATAAATGAAAGCCCAGAGTTTTGCATATTATTAAAATTCTCAAACCCCAAGCACACCTATTAACATTTATTATTTTTATAGAGATTCAGTTTAGTACACTATGGAGTTCTGTGTTAACATATATTAGAGCAAGCTAAGTAATCAGACCCCATACTCTACTGAAAATGTCTAAAAATTCCTAAAAGCATATTTTAAAATATTTCTAAAGAGTCTGAAGTTTTAGAGAGAGACAATACAATAATTGAGTCTTCCTCTAGCTGGATGCCACAGCCGAAACACTGACTCATCACTTGACCTTGGGCCAGGCTCTTAAGCTCACTGTGCCGTTATTTTCTCAACAATATATTGAGATGGTAAGAGTGCCTCACAGGGTTGACATAAGGGTTAAATAAATTAAAGCACTTATGGCTCTGTCTGGCAGATAGTAAGCTATTTATAAGTGTAAATAAATTTTAAAATTTATTTGAGACCAATTAAAGATGGGAGGGAAAGTGTATGATTGAAAAGGGCAGACAGGGCTTTGATAGGGGGCATTTGCAGCACTGTTCTTGATCACAGGGAGATTATATGGAAGAAGTCATTTGAAAGCATCTTTTAAATTGTATGGAGCTTCCCTGGTGGCTCAGTTGGTAAAGAATCACCTGCAATGCAAGAACCACAGGAGATGCAGTCTCTATCCCTGGATTGGGAAGGTCCCCTGAAGAAGAGAATAGCTACCCATTCCAGTATTCTTACCTGGAGAATTCCATGGACAGGGAGCTTGGTGGGCTACATATAGCTCATGGGGTCCCAAAGAGTCAGGCATGATTGAGAGACTAACATTTTTAAAATGTATATCCATATGTTTTGCACTTTTCTGTAGGTAGTTGTATGTAATTTTTTAAATGGAGTAAGCTCTGTAAAAGTGGTTCTCAAACATATTGGCCTAAGTTTCCCTTTAAACTATTTAAAATTATTAAGCACTGCAAATAACTTTAAAAAAATTTAATTGAAGTATAATGGCTTGACTATGTTGTGTTGATTTCAGCTGTACAACAACACGAATCAGCTCTAAGTCTGCATATATCCCATCCCTCTAGGGCCTCCCTCCCACCCCTTCATCCCACCCCTCTTGGTCAGCACAGAGCATCAGGCTGAGATCCTGTGTTATATATCAACCTCACTAGCTATCATTTTACATATGGTAATGGGTATGTATTTCGATGCTATCTCTCAATATATTTATGAATATTATAGTCAAAAATAAAAACTGAGAATTTGAAAATATTTATTAATTCATTTAAAAATAACAATAAGTGCATAACATAGGAACATAAGTGATACAATTTGGTTAGTTTGTCATATTTTTCCAAACAAAAAAAATAATGAGAAGAGTAGGGTTTTAAAATACTTTAGCAAATAATTTTAATATCTGACTCAATAAAAGCCTACTAGATTATTATTTCTTCAGCATTCAATGTGTTGCAATATGTTGTTTCAGTTAAAGTATATGAAGAAATTCCAGCTTCAAATATGCTTTTGGGCATAGGAAGAACATTTTAATGATCTTTTTAGACAATTGTGAATATTCTTCTTTGATACAACAGTCAAAGTTGACAAGTAGTATTTTCTTAAAGACTAATTATAATTGTAGATTCAGAAACAATATCAGTGAAATTTCATGATCCATTACTTTAAAATTCATGAATCTAACTTCACATTAAGTGGATGTTTTATCCATAAAAACTCATATTGGTTCCCTTAGTTAGCACATCTTCCAAACATTGACATATTTATCAATCAATGTTAAAAATAGTCACATTCATTAATATCATTACTGATTTCATCAGAAACTTTCAAAATATTGGAAAATTGTCTTGCTAAAAGTGGCAGATACAAGTTTTCAAAAATTCTATTTTTTCCTGGAAAGCTTTAATTGTACCATTATCAACCAAGGGTGGTATTTTCCTTGAACTAACTGATTTTATTAATTTTCAAAGAAATGTCTGCCAAGTACCCAAATCTGAATAACTATAGCTAGACAGTCAGTTGTTCTTTCAAGAAAAAAATGGCATCCGTGAAAAAAGCAGCTAACTGGGCTTCCAATGGGAACCACCTCACAAGCATTCTCTATACTTTGGTATCTAGCAGAATTACTTTATTGGAGAAGGCAATGGCACCCCACTCCAGCACTCTTGCCTGGAAAATCCCATGGATGGAGGAGCCTGGTACGCTGCAGTCCATGGGGTCACTAAGAGTAGGACATGACTGAGCGACTTCACTTTCACTTTTCACTTTCATGCATTGGAGAAGAAAATGGCAACCCACTCCAGTGTTCTTGCCTGGAGAATCCCAGGGACAGGGGAGCCTGGTGGGTTGCCATCTATGGGGTCTCACAGAGTCGGACACAACTGACGTGACTTAGCAGCAGCAGCAGCAGAATTGCTTTATATACACTTCCATTTTGTTACATTAGGTATTTAGAACTACATGTACTCAATAATCAACATTTAATAATAGTTTTTGCTATTTCATCTAAAACATTCTAAAATAAAAAGGGTTTCTTTTTTTTTCTTTTCTTACTGCAAATAAGTGGTTTGTGGGGGAGGTAAAGAAGACAGCTTTGGCTTTTTACTGAAAGGTCTTGTTTCCAGTCAGAATACATATATATATATATATTTTTTTTTTTTTTAAGTAAATATTTTTATTTAATTTCAAGAAATTTAATATCATCTATAAACTGAGGTTGAACCACTTTCCTTATCACACACACACACTTCTCAGATATGATTTTATAAAAATAAATGCTTTACACTGAGAAAGATTAGATAACATGTGAAGGGTTATGTGAAACTGAACACAAAACCTGAAGTATCTGTGCAAAGCTGGCCTTGATGGGGCTCTGAGGACCTGTGTGTACTAGAGCCTGGATTAAGGAGCATGGGTTATTTGGCTAATTTGGTGAGATCATTGTCATTCATAAGATTAGAATGGAGTACATTATATATGCACTTACTGTAGGAAATTTAAAAAAAGAAAAGCTAGGAAAATTGTTTTTAACCAGTCACCACTGCTTTATACACTCTTAAAAAAAAATTCTTAAATAAAAGCATGACCTTTGGAATCCTCTTGCTATATAACAAATATCACAAACTCAGAGGTTTAAGACATCCTTTTACTGTTCCGCAGTTCTATAGGCCACAAGTCCTGGGACTGTGTTATACCAAGTTTGTATTAGTTAGGGCTGCATTACAAAACACGACAGAGTAGGCAACTGCTTCCACCCTCATTTAGGCTGTTGGCAAAATTCAATTCCTTGTAGTTGTAGGACCGATGTCCCTATTTCTTTGTTGGATGTCTTCTGGGGTTCACTTAGCTCTTAAAGGCCACCCACATTTCTTGCCAGCAGTGGACAAGTTTGTCCCCGGCATCAAGTCTCTTTTGAGTATTTTCAGATTTCTTTCAGCAGGAAGATCTTAATCCTTTTTAAGTGCTTACCTGTCCTGGGACCTCTGCTTCTTGTTTGGGAGCCTTAATGACTGACAGTAGATGGTTCTTAGGTTGCTCAGTTATAAAGGATGTTCTCAGTCCTTCTCAGGTGAAGAAAGCATGACCCAGGTCTCACCTTCTGGCACAAAGAGTGATTTCTGGCTTAGCAAGAGAGTTTGTTGTGCATAAAGATACATGCAGTAACATTCCTCTGTAATAAAATTAATACTTTAATACTTCCCCTAGCAACTGATGTTTGGAATATCAATGCTTAATCATTTTATAAATGTGGACTGCCTTCATAATTCTTGAAACCCAGACTTATAATAGAAATTAATGCAAAATATAGGGGAAGGAAGCGTAAGTATACCTAGGGTCTAGCAAGTTTTTTAGCCTTTATGAGGTGTTTATCTAAATGGTTCTGAAGCTCTTTCAGGCTATGATTCCTAGCTAGGCTTTAAGCCTGTTCTTAGGGGTGAAATAGCCCAAGTATCTATGCTGTGCACCTACATGAGAAGCAGAGAAATTCATGTGAAGGGTGGCATCTTAACACAGACTCAGCCATCTGAGAAAGGAGAGAGGGAACAAGGCTGGAAATAGGATGGAGGTAATGGAATCTGGAGGCCATCAGCTTTGCCCCTCCGCAGGTATACACACATACACACATATGCACACATGTACACACAGAGACACACATTCACCCATACACACACAATACACTTACACACAGATACATACATATATACTCATACACATAAAGATACACACACAATATACTCACACATATATATACTTACACACATAAACACACATACACATCTACACATGCATACACATACACACAATACACTCACACACATATACACTCATGCTATGCTATGCTATGCTAAGTCACTTCAGTCGTGTCGGACTCTGTGCTACCCCAGAGACGGCAGCCCACCAGGCCTCCCCGTCCCTGGGATTCTCCAGGCAAGAACACTGGAGTGGGTTGCCATTTCCTTCTCCAATGTATGAAAGTGAAAAGAGAAAGTGAAGTTGCTCAGTCGTGTCCAACTCTTAGTGACCCCATGGACTGCAGCCTACCAGGCTCCTCCGTCCATGGAATTTTCCAGGCAAGAGTACCGGAGTGGGGTGCCATTGCCTTCTCTGATATACACTCATACACATACAAATATACACACATACACATATCACACTCATATACATACATATACACATAACATTGTGACAGCATCCTCTTGAGAAGTCTCTTTTTTATTCATTTTTTAATGTTTATTTATTTTTTAATGTTTTGCCCATCTCTCAAATAGCCTGCCTAGAATTATGTATATATATGTGTGTGTATATATATATATGAATTTTTTTCCAACTTAACCTCAGTGCCAATACCCAACGGACTGAGGAAGCAACCAGAGCCTGAGATGCTAGAGTCTGGGACTGAACAGAGAGTGCATCTGAGCTGGGCTGAGCATGAGTATCCCCCGAGGATTGGTGGAGTAAAAGGAAAATCTGGGCTCCTTACCTGGATTGTGAGGCTCTTGAAGGACATGGCTATTCCCCTTACATGTAAATCCTCAGAACCTAACAGTGTTACCTCAAAGCAAATTCAATAAGTGCTGTATGCTAAAGTGGTTTTGCTAGTTTTCTGGCGGTTGTCTTTGTGGCAATGGTATTAACAGGGACAGCAATGAGGATGCTAAAGAAGCCAAAGTCAGAGAAAGGAAAAGAGAAGCTCCTGCCCCACATGAGAGACTACTAAGCTACGGCCCCCAGTCAAGAGAGCACTGGAGTAAAATATTTCATTTTGGGGAAAAAGATGAAAGACATAGGAATTATCCATATGCCTCTGCGAATGGGTCTAAGGGTGAGCAATGTTCAGTTAAACCAAGGGGCAGGAGAATAAATGCCTGCTAGGTGTCGGGTGCTTTGCAAACAGTGCCACATACATTTAATCCACCAAAGTACTCAGTGGTCTAGGTATTCTGTAACTGTTCATTTGAAAATGAGTTCCAGGCACATTGGTCTTTCCTGAGGTCATTCTACAAAAGTCAGCCTGTTCTTTTGTCTCTGAAGTGCTCACTACACTGTTCCACAGAAGCCAGAACATTCTGGAACACAACTGACAGCTCTTCCTGATAGAGAGCTAGTCTAAGCTGCATTTATGTAAGACAGAAATCCAGGTTCCTTTCAAACACCAGTATCATCCTTGTCTGGTTGTTTGCATAAACACCTTCCCTGCCATGCAGAATTCTGTACACATAATTTCCGGGTGCTTTCCTGCCCTTAGCTAATGCTGCCCTTGCTTGGCAAGGAAGAGCAAGGCAGCCTGCAGCAACAACTATTTGACTCATCAAACACCACTCTTGGACTGTTCACAGGCCCAGGAGAAGTCTCTCGATCCTGAGGTGAGGGGATCTCTGGCCTCTGGGAAGTGCTGCTCTTTAATCAAATCAGAAAGATTGTTGGCTGTCTTTTTCTTAACACTCAGATAGGGAAACACCACTTATCCTCTTGGAGATTCATTGTGGTCAATCAGAAAGCTTTCCCCTTAAGTGGCACCAGCGGTAAAAATAGAAAGAATGGTTATTAACCTTAATACAGGGGCTCCAGATGGCAATCTGGTCTTTCATCTCAAAGAAGAGGAAATGTCAGGGACAAATTTAAGAGACTGAAAATGGAAGAGGTAGCACCTCTGGGTGCTTCAGCTTAGCATTTGGATGGCTTCAGAGATGAAGCTCTATCAGAGAAAACCAAGGCCTCGTATCCAAAGGTGGACTGCAGACAAACATTTTTCACTTACAGGATGTTGAGTGCTGCTCCCGGATCCCTTGAGCACAAGTATGGCAAGTGCAGCTCATTACACAGGAATAAGGCAAATAAAATTGCTTCCAATATTTTTTGGATGAATTCTGTGGGAGGCCATTGGGAAACAGAAGCCAGCTTTCACACATATTTAATTAAAAAAAAAAAAAAACATTTAAATAGTATTAAGCTTTTCCACACATCCATGTTGGCTTAAATTCATAATGTTATGATTCAAGCACTTAAAAAAAAAAAAAACTTAACAATTCTAAATGCATGTTTATTAAAGGAAATGTATTATGCATTGACCTTTTGCCTTTTCCTAACTCTCCTGGATTTTAATAGCTGAAGAATATTTAATAGACAGAACCTTTGCCCAGTGGTCAGGAAACCTGAAATTTCACTATTGGTCATGGAGTTAACCAAATTGAATTTTTCTCTATATTCCCATTAACTCACCAGTGCTGACACCTAACTAGAGCCATTCTGATTTTTGGAAGACTCCTGGATGCTAGTTGTGGTTTTCCTATTTTGTTAGAGGTCTTTGGAGGTAATAACTGAGGCTTTAGAATCAAACAGAGTCAAAGTTGAACTACTTACTAACTGTACATATTTGAACAACTTATTTTGCCTCCCTGAACTTCAGTTTCCTCTTTTGTTAAATTGGAATAATAGTAAGTTCTTCTGAAGATTGTCAGGAGGAATTATTGAACTAACATATATAACATAGTAGGCATTCAATAAATGGTAATTTACTTTTACTGATATTAGTATTCTTTTCCGCTTTTAATTAATTTATTCTGCCCCCCCAAAAAAAAAATCTCTCCTACTTCTTATATTTCCATCCACTGAAACTGAAACCAAGCCGGACTCTGTCAGCCTTCTCAGGGACAGACCTCCGTGCCCCACGCCTCTTGCCTGTAGAAAAGCTTCAGCCTCCTAGGCTTTCTTTGAGTTCCAAAGAGAAAATTTAATTGGAGAAGTGACAAAATGAAGAAACACAGGAAAGCAGTCAAGCAAGACAAAAATAATACCAATTTCAAGTCAGAGTCAAGAATGCTTAGTTCGTCTACAAGGGCTATAGATAATATTCTGAGCCATATCTTTGAGCTGTTTTGCAGATACTAAAACTCCCACCAGAAGGAAGGAGTTGACTCAAGCATGTGGATAAAAGACCAGTTGGACCCAGAAGATACTGATACTGATTCTGAAATATCACTTTGTAACCTTACCACTAACCAGTCCAAACAATGCCCATAAGCTGATCAGGCACTCTGCAACCCCCACCCTTGATGCTGCTTTTAAAAAACCTTTCCCTAAAATCCATCAAGGGTTTCCCAGGTGGCATTAGTGGTAAAGAACCCAACTGCCAATGCAGGAGATGCAAGTTCAAGCCCTGGGTCAGGAAGATCCCCCGGAGGAGGGCATGGTAACCCTCTCTAGTATTCTTGACTGGAGAATTCCATGGACAGAGGAGTTACCATGGACTGGCAGGCTACCATCCATAGGGTTGTAAAGAGTCATATAAGACAGAAGTGACTTAGCACAAACAAAAATCCATCAAGGAGTCTGGGTTTTTTGAGCATAAGCTGCACATTCTCCTTGACTGCTGCTGCTGCTGCTAAGTCGCTTCAGTCGTGTCCGACTCTGTGCGACCTCATAGATGGGGCAGCCCACCAGGCTCCCCCATCCCTGGGATTCCCCAGGCAAGAACACTGGAGTGGGTTGCCATTTCCTTCTCCAATGCATGAAAGTGAAAAGTGAAAGTGAAGTCGCTTAGTCGTGTCTGACTCTTCACGACCCCATGGAGCCTATCAGGCTCCTCTGTCCATGGGATTTTCCAGGTAAGAGTACTGGAGTGGGGGCCATTGCCTTCTCCCTCCTTGACTGGTGCCCTGCAAATAAATGTGCTTTCCTTTATCACAACCCAAGGTCAGTAGATTAGCTTTGCTTTGCTCTGGGTAAGCAAACCCAAGTTTGGTTTGGTAACAAAATTGCATCTCTTAGCCAGTGTCTTTTCCCAAGTCTGTGTTCTCCATAGTGACTTCTCCAATCCCAGAAACTAGCAGTGAATTTCCATAATTTCCAATCCTTGCCACTTCTGTTATATGCCTCATGTAGAGCTTGTCACTTATTGCCCTGCACTGTAGTCTTGTTTTTTGCTCAAATCTGATCATTCTAATTAAGATAATAGTGTCTGGAGGGCAGGAAGCAAAATGTTCTCTCGTAAAATGTTTCTTGAATGTGTGTTGAATGAATATGCATACACTATAGAATAGTGCCATATGGTTTATACATTAATTTGTTGAATCCAAGGAAAAGGGTTTTCTTTTTAGTACTTTTTTTTTTTTTAATTTTAGCATTTAGACATGTCAATTTAGTAAAACAAAAAATTGTCCTGAAGTTACTAGATATTAGTTGAAGTCAGAATGAAAATATATTTTTCTGAAAACTCTTATTCTTTTGCTCTGACAGGACACCACAGCTGTCAATTTTTGAATCCCTGTAAGTAGACATAATTTCTTCCAGAGCTGAGTGGTAACGCTTCCAAATAAAACCATGTAACATCCAGCAAGTCACTTCACCTTTTTCTGCTTCAGTTTCCTTATTTGTAAGATGGGTTGGGGTATCAGATCAGACGATCCTTTAAGAGACTTTCCTTCTCTAAAAATTTCCAGTTTGCCCATTTGAACATGAGAACACTGAACTTGGTGACCTTAACATTTCCTTTCTGTGGTGTGATTCATTCTTACCTTCTCTTTCTAGACTACCTAGGGTCCCTAGAAAAATAACCAAAATTAGTTTTTCAAGCATTGCATCTACTATTCAAAAATGTCCCAACTACTGTGAATTCCCCTTAGGGTTTCTCATATGCATTTATCAATAAATTTCTCTCTACTCCCTAAGGATTCCATCACTGTTTTTCTTTATTCTAGCCACATCTTCAGTTGCTCCTGCTTCTCATAAAATTACCTGTGCTGTGTTGTTATTTTTGAAATAGGATTTTTGCCTGGGCTTTCTCATCTTTTAAATTGACTGCATTTTTATCATCTTTAAAATGAACTACATCTCCTCCAGTGTTCTCATGCAAATCTGGGGGTGACTGAATCTGACATAAAACATATTTCACACCACCAAGAGAGACCCCCATTTTATAATAATGAGATGATTCAAACGTACTATAAAGTGGTTCTTAAAAATAATGTTAATAAAAGACTTGATCAAAAGTAATTCATATTAGGACTTCCCAAATACAATCAGGATTGAAGTAAATTGGTCAGTCACTATAGTTTGAATGACCTAAACCATTCTGTGAATTGCCAGCACCTATGGCAACCCACTCCAGTGTTCTTGCCTGGAGAATCCCAGGGACGGGGGAGCCTGGTGGGCTGCCATCTATGGGGTAGCACAGAGTCCGACACGACTGAAGCGACTTAGCAGCAGTAGCAGCAGTGTAACTATAGAAAGGATGACAGCAGCTTGGTTATCCTGGATAGTGTTTTGACAGCTCCTTGGAGATTCTCTGTTAGCACAGATACAATCTTGAGATCTAGAAGAAGATGTGCAGAGGCAGAGTCTCTGCTTTTTTTTCTTTGATTCATGAAAATCATGTGAGATGTATATTGCACCTTCCACAAACAAAGAGCTCAAGGTAGACCTTTTGTCCAACTGCCTACCCTACACTCAGAATAGTCTGGACCAAGTCTCAAAGATTTAAAAATTAAGCAAGTTTAACTAGAGATTGGAGTATTTGCAGAAAGGATTAAAGTTACTAAAAATGTTTTTGCTTTGGAGGAATCCCACTTTAGGGAATTTTCCTTTTAGTCTTGCAATAGGAAAATGATGGTGTCAGTCTCTTGGGAGGAAGTGACCTCCCAGCTGCTGACTGATGAGACCTTGTGAATGAAGCTTCAAGAAGAGGTTAAGGGTGGGGAAAATGTCAGTGACTCTGCTCTCCAAAGTCTAGTATGGGTAGCAAATACCTCATGGATAATGCACAGTGAGAACCATTTTCTCAATAGCAAGCTACATAAAAGTTTAGAGCCAAAACCTCAGCTAGGAATAGAGTGTTAATATTCCTGGGGGGTCCCATCTGCTTGCTTCCCTGAGGACCTGCAAAGATGGTAGGCAAGTGGTGGAGGATTCAGGGTTTTAGGCTCCTTGCCATCTCTCTCTCTTCTCTCATTAAAGACGCTACAAACACCTACTATAAGCCTGACACTGGACTCAGCACTAGAAAGAGCAGGAGATATCAAGGCAAAATTATTGCTGGGAATTATCACTTTGCCGTAATTCCCGAAGGCTGAGTTCCATTCAGGACCACCACATCCATGCTGTTCAGGGAGCTCAGTTGCAGCAGATGGTGGGTGCTCACCACCTTCTGAAATGTGATTCCTACCCCATGAGCTGAGATAGGAACCCTACTGCTTCATAGAAAACCACAGCACCTTACACTGCTGTGCTTGCTACTTCTCTAGGAGAGGAATAGAGGTTTCAGTCAACTGAAGAACATCTCTAGGTTGCAAAAGACCACAGTTTGGCATAGAGAATGAACTTGCAGCTACCAAGGGGAAAGGAAGGGAAGAAGTGATAGTTCTGGAGTTTTGGACTGACATGTTCACACTGCTGTTTTTAAAATGGATAATCAACAAGGACCTACTGTATAGCACAGGGAACTCTGCTTATGTGGCAGCCTGGACGGAGGGGAGTTGGGAGAGAATGGATACATGTATATGTATGGCTGAGTCACTTTGCTGTGCACCTGAAACTATCACAATATTGTTAATTGGCTTTGTTGTTGTTTAGTTGCTAAGTTGTGTCCAACTATTTGCAACCCCATGGACTGTAGCCTGCCAGGCTTCTGTCTATGGGATATCTCAGGCAGGAATACTGAAGTAGGTTGCCGTTTCCTTCTCCAAGGGATCTTCACAACCCAGCGATTGAAGTTGCATCTCCTGCATTGGCAGGAAGATTCCACTGAGCCACCAGGGAAGTTTGTTAATTGACTATGCTCCAATATAAAATAAAAAGGTATTTAAAAAGAGAATTGCTCTTCTTTAGAGAAATATTTAACTTTGAAATGCTTTCCTTAAAAAATTGGACCTTTATCTGCTCTTCACATATTATTCTTTGATGAATTTATCCACTTCCTTGGGGGTGGTGAGGGGTGATGCTCTGTAACTAGCAAGTCATGTTGCTAAGCTATAAGAGAAATGGTGATGGACAGCGAAGCCTGGTGTGCTGCAGTCCAGGGGGTTGCGAAGAGTGGAGACACGATTGAGTGACTGAACTGAGCTAAACTGAAAAGAATATACTGAGAGTTTATTATAAGCAACATGAAGCACTGAGTGTTGGTCAGCATTTCTGAGAAATTCCAAGGAGAAAAATAGTTGGCACTGAGGTGGAAAAATAACCAAGTGGTAGAGCGTATTTCTATCCTTCACGTAACCTCTCATCCCAACCTTCTTCCTATGAGCAAGTCTTGCTGGGCCCGTCTTCCCACTGGAGGGGAAAACATTGAATTAGGTAAAACAGCCATTCTTTGAGCCTCCAAAGTTGTAGAAGTGCTAATAAATGCTGTCCCTGTAACTTTGCATCACTTCCTCCGGGTATTTGTCATTTGTACACTGAGACGTTCTGACAGCCACTTGGCAGTCGCTTTTCATCAGGTTGTAATGGAGTACATTTCCACTGCCTTCAATATTTTTTCATTCCAATTACATGCAGTGAATCAAACCCTTGCTATGGCGAAGTGCGACTGAAACCCTCCACAGAGCCAAGAGCCGCTGGAGAACCCAGCTCCGATAAGTGCCAGTGGGTATGTACAGTGCCTCCCTCTCCATGTGAAGAGCAGCTAATTTGATTTGTTCTCTTATTTGAGAGGGAACCAGATCATTTGCATTGTAAATAAAACCATTTCTTGTCTTTATTTCCATCGTTTTTGATTGCTTTTGGCTGCTTAAGTTGGATAATTGAATCATGGGCCATATGAAAGAGAGCAGAGAAAGATTTAAAATAATTTCAGCAGTGAACTCAAAGAAAATGTGTGGCAGTAACAGATGAGTAAAGCGTCTCTCATCTCAGCCTTAGTGAACACTGTATGGCACCTGAGCTACTAACGCTGCTTCTGGGAGACTGTGATAGAGGCCTCTCAAAATACATTCGTTGTGTTAAACTGGGAACTTGGTTCTACACGTTTCAATGAGACCCCAGTGTTGTTATCAGTGGTGGAAGAAAGAGCCCCGATGGGAGCACTGCCTCAGCTCCACTTAGCCTACAGTGCAAATGAGAGCTGGGCGACATTCAGTAGGATTTTTCTGCAATGATGGTTATGGGATAAATAGTGGAAGAAACAGCTCTCCTAAGTTACTGCTTTTTGCTACAATTTCACCATGTTGAGAAGGCAGCCATTTCCTGAGATAGCAAAAGAGGAAATGAACTTAAAATAGCAACCAAAATCATTTTAAGCCTGAATGATTTCTGTTCCTAGTTCAGCATCACTGATTTGGTATTCCCAAGAGCCACAGTTATTTCTCCAGATGATGGTACTTGAAGAGGAGGCCTTTGAGATTCCCAGGAAGGTCTCAGAGGTGGGTTTTTTTGCAATAAAACAAAAAAAAGAAAAAAATCTTTTCCAACAAAAAGATTTTCATTTCTTCTTTGCTTCTCGGCGATGGCAGTGAGTGGCAGGACTGGATAAGGAGTCTTGTTCAGAACACTGTAGAGATTCTTATCCCACTTGCAGAGATGTGAAAAATCTCCAGGAGTGCTAGGAGTGCTAGCCCATCCTTGCTAGGAGCAGTCTAATCCAGCCTCCGATGACTCTTTCTGAAAAGACAGGACAGCGCCACCCCCAGGTAGCACTAGTGGTAAAGAATTCACCTGCCAATGCAGGAGATGAAAGACACGTGGGTTTGATCCCTGAGTCAGAAAGATCCCCTGGAGAAGGGCATGGCAAACCATTCCAGTATTCTTGCCAGGAGAATCCCATGGACAGAGGAGCCTGGCAGGCTACAGTCATAGGGTCGCAAATCAGACACGACTGAAGCAACTTAGCGTGCATCCACCTGCCCATCCCCTGGCGATTCTCTCTTTCTGGGAAGGGCAGTGCCCCTAGGCTGACTCTAGATAGGCCTGGGGGCCACAACCTGTGAACCACCAGGAGATGCCTAGGTCTGACCTTGACAAGTCACAGGCAGCTAAACCATCCTGCTCACCTCCCTGCCTCTTGGCTTCTGATCATCTCTCTTCTTTCAATATTTTATCTTCATACTGCTCTGAGCTGCCTCTTTTCTCGTGCAGATTTCTATGGTGTTCTTCTCTTTCTAACATTTCTTCCATGCTTCCTGCAACTACAGGTCCACAGCAGGCCAATTCTCTCAACTCCACTATTTTTCCTTTCCCCTCTTAGCCTTCACTGAACACTTACACTGCCCTGAGGATTGTTGTTCAGTCACTCAATCATGTCCAACCCTTTGTGACCCCATGGACTGCAGCACACCAGGCTTCCCTGTCCTTTGCTATCTCCTGGAGTTTGCTCAAATTCATGTCCATTGAGTCAATGATGCCATTCAACCATCTCATCCTCTGTCACCCTCGTTCTCTTCCTGCCTTCAGTCTTTCCCAGCATAAGGGTCTTTTCTAATATGTCGGATCTTTGCGTCAGGTGGCCAAAGTACCTTGAGAATTGCCCACCCCCAGATCCGAGAAAGTTTCTCCAAGTAGGACCATTACAATCCTGTGTCCCAAGTTTGGCCAGCTGGGTCAGCAAGGTCCTTGTTTCCCACTGTTCCCTCAGACTCGCAACCTCTCTTCACTCAGACAAAGCCTCTCCTCCCTTATATGAATCTCACATTGAGCACCATCATAGCCCTGACTGCCATGCCCACTGGGACTCCAGTGCCTGCTGGGATTGCTGTTGTACGTATTATCTCATTGTGACTATGTTTAACGCTGCACACACTGGGGTTCTGTTTTTGGTCTGGGGATAAACCTCTTTAATTTTTGATGTAGACCATTTTTAATGTCTTTATTGAATTTGCTACAGTGTTACTTCTGTTTTATGTTTTATTTTTTTGGCTGCAAGGCATGTGGGATCTTAGCTTCCCGACCAGCCATCGAACCCACATTCCCTGCATTTGAAGGCAAAGTTTTAGCCCCTGGACAGCCAGGGAAGTGCCTAGAAATAAAATTTTTAATTCCTATGTGCAGGCACAGTATTTCATTGATTCCCCCTCTCCATCAATACACATACCCCTTGCGTTCACCATCTTTGTGTTTACCTGCCCAACACCCTCCTGCCCATAAGCCATCCAGTCTCCTTTCCAATTCATGAAGTTTCTGTTCAAATCTTATCTTTCTGATGAAACATCTCTAGGCATACCAGCCCAAAGTGATTTCTCTCATCCTGCAAAGCCATAGCATGTATGGCCTCTGCCAGGTGATCAAAAATAGCTGTGGCATTCCCTGATTCTGTGAAACTTTCCATTGGATTCACTGCCCTTTCAAATATCGTGCTGTTACTGTTTGGGGCCAAACAAGAGGTTCTCATTGTTGTAGCCCATCCTGCTTATCACCACTGTGGGTGTAAGAGTGAAGCCTACAAGTGGCCAGCCAACACCTTGCATGCAAACAACAGATTTTTAATCACCATCACACATCTGATGATTAGAAACAATAAACTGATGTCAAAACTCATTTTCAATGATAATTTAATCACTCAGTTTAAAGTTACAGATTTCTTTTGTAATTGCAAAGTAGATAACAAATTGTTTTTTTTAATGCACTTATAGTGACAAAATCTGGGGAAGGCAATCGCACCCCACCCCAGTGCTTTTGCCTGGAAAATCCCATGGACAGAGGAGCCTGGTAGGCTCCAGTCCATGGGGTCGCTAAGAGTCGGACGCGACTGAGCGACTTCGCTTTCACTTTTCACTTTCATGCATTGGAGAAGGAAATGGCAACCCACTCCAGTGTTCTTGCCTGGAGAATCCCAGGGACGGGGGAGCCTGGTGGGCTTCCGTCTATGGGGTCGCACGGAGTCAGACACGACTGAAGCGACTTAGCAGCAGCAGCAGCAGTGACAAAATCTGCCTAGAATCATAAGATTTTACACAGGAAGGAACTTTACTTCCTATATCTTTTATTTTACAAAAAAAATATTTCTGTATGTTATTTTATCAGTGAATATAATTTTAAACTAAGAGTTTATTTTTCACTCATATTTTGTATCCAGCATGAGTTAGTAGAGAAGTTTTGTTCATTGTAGTTTTGCAGAAATGTTGGTTAATTGAGTCTCCATTTCAGTCCACATTTCTACTATGAGGCAAAGAAATCTGCGTTCTGGAGAATCTTTTCCTAATGACTCCAAGTTCTAGCCCAGATATGATATCTGTTGCTTCCCACTGAACCAGCCATATCTGGCTAGAAATGGTATGGACCTAACAGAAGTACAATATATTAAGAAGAGGTGACAAGAATACACAGAAGAACTGTACTAAAAATATCTTCAGGACCCAGATAACCACCATGGTGTGATCACTCACCTAGAGCCAGACATCCTAGAATGTGAATTCAAGTGGCCTTAGGAAGCATCACTACAAACACAGCTAATGGAGGTGACAGAATTCCAGCTGAGCTATTTCAAATCCTTAAAGATGATGCTGTGAAAATGCTGCACTCAATATGCCAGCAAATTTAGAAAACTCAGCAGTGGCCACAGGACTGGAAAAGGTCAGTTTTCATTCCAATCCCTAAGAAAGACAATGCCAAAGAATGCTCAAACTACTGCACAATTGCACTCATCTCACATGCTAGTAAAGAAATGCTCAAAATTCTCCAAGTCAAGCCTCAACAGTATGTGAACCATGAACTTCTAGATGTTCAAGCTGGATTTAGAAAAGGCAAAGTTACCAGAGGTCAAATTGCCAACATCTGTTGGATAATCAAAAAAGGAAAAGAGTTCCAGAAAAATATCTACTTTTGCTTTATTGACAATGCCAAGGCCTTTGACTATGTGGATCACAACAAACTGGAAAATTCTTCAAGAGACAGGAATAATAGACCACCTTACTTGCCTCCTGAGAAATCTGCATGCAGGTCAAAAAGCAGCAGTTAGAACCAGACATGAAACAACAGACTGGTTCCAAATTGGGAAAGGAGTACGTCAAGGCTGTATATTATCACCCTGCTTATTTAACTTATGTGCATCATGTGAAATGCTGGGCTGGAGGAAACACAAGCTGGAATCAAGATTGCCAGGAGAAATATCAATAACCTCAAATATTCAGATAACATCACCCTTATGGCAGAAAGTGAAGAAGAACTAAAGAGCCTCTTGATGAAAGTGAAAGAGGAGAGTGAAGAAGCTGGCTTAAAACAACATTCAAAAAAATGAAGATCATGGCATCCAGTCCCATCACTTCATGGCAAATAGATGGGAAAAACAATAGAAACAGTATTCTATTGAATACTATTTGAAACAATAAAGAGACTTTATTTTGGGGGCTCCAAAAATCATTGGAGATGGTGATATGACCAACCTAGACAAGATATTAAAAAGCAGAGACATTATTTTGCCAACAAAGGTCCATATAGTCAAAGCTATGACTTTTCCAGTAGTCTTGTATGGATGTGAGAGTTGGACTATAAACAAAACTGAGCACAGAAGAATTGATGTTTTTGAACTGTGGCTTTGGAGAAGACTCTTGAGAGTCTCTTGGACTGCAAGGAGATCCAACCAGTCAATCCTGAAGGAAATCAGTCCTGAATATTCATTGGAAGGACTGAAGCTGAAGCTGAAGCTCCAATGCTTTGGCCACCTTATGTGAAGAACTGACTCATTGGAAAAGGCCCTGATGCTGGGGAAGATTGAAGGCAGAAGGAGAAAGGGACAACAGTGGATGAGATGGTTGGATGGCATCACCAATTCTATGGGCATGAGTTTGAGCAAACTCCGAGAGTTGGTGATGGACAGGGAAGCCTGGCACGTTGCAGTCCATGGGGCTGCAAAGAGTCGGACATGACTGAGTGACTGAACTGAACTGAACAACCCAGAACCATTAGCTAGAACCAATCTGTGACCTGCCCAACTCAAGGAGCCAGAAAGAAAGGAGTTACTTCTTCCCATGTGCTGCTGCTAAGTCGCTTCAGTCGTGTCCGACTCTGTGCGACCCCACAGACAGAAGCCCACCAGGCTCCCCTGTCCCTGGGATTCTCCAGGCAAGAATACTGGAGTGGGTTGCCATTTCCTTCTCCAACGTATGAAAGTGAAAAGCGAAAGTGAAGTTGCTCAGTCGTGTCCGACTCTTAGCGACCCCATGGACTGGAGCCTACCAGGCTCCTCCGTACATGGGATTTTCCAGGCAAAAGTACTGGGGTGGGGTGCCATTGCCTTCCCCGCTTCCCATGTGCTAGGAAATGATAAACTAATGAACAGCAACAATAACTACCATATCTATAGCTAATGTTAAGCCATTTGTATTATATTTATGCCATATTATTATAATATTACAAGAGAAACTGGAAGGCATTAATATGAGCATGTATTTTGGAGTCAGAAAAGCCTAGGTTCTTCAAATTGACAGGGCCAATATACTTGACCTCTCTGAACTTTAATTATTGTTGTTGATTTTTAGTTGCTAAACCACGTCCAACTCTTTGTGACTCCATGGGCTCTAGCCCTGCCAGGCTCCTCTGCCCATGGGATTTCCCAGGCAAGAAGACAAGAGTGGGTTGCCATTTCCTTCTCCAGAGGATCTTCCTAACCCCAGGATCAAACCTGCGTCTTCCACATTGTCAGGTGGACTCTTTACCACTGAGCCACCTGGAAAGCCCAATATATTAACTGCTAAGATTTAACCTGGCTGCCTTGAGGATTCAATGAAAAAAAATGTTTTTCGAAAAATATAGAACAATTTCTAGCAAATAAGTAATCAGTATATGTTAATTTCCTCTTTCTTTCCCCCCTTTTGCTCATGCTTTGTTCATCTTCTCTTACCTTCTTCTTGTCCTTCCTTACTTTCCTTATGGCTATGGATTTGTTCCTGCCCTGGGTGTGAAAGATTCAACCCATTCTGCTCACCTGCAGGTAAGCATGTTCACAACAGTGCTCTAACAAGCTGTGTTTTCAGCAATACTTCCACCATACATATCACTTCCAGGACTGTGTTAGGTAATTTTCTCTTTTGATCTGATCCAACTGTTGGATCAATACCTTTAAACAATTTGTGAACAACTCCTC
The DNA here is from genome assembly GCA_935064755.1 of Tragelaphus eurycerus. NCBI lineage: Eukaryota > Metazoa > Chordata > Mammalia > Artiodactyla > Bovidae > Tragelaphus > Tragelaphus eurycerus. The sequence continues at coordinate 1,542,380 of CAKXYN010000039.1, forward strand.
ACCCCAACCTCTCTAAAATTTTTTTAATTTTTCAAGACCATATTGTTTCTCACCACATCAATTGTAAGACTTTCAGCACTAAGAGCATTTTCAAACTTTATATCACTTAGAGTCAAGCATTTTCCTTTGTCTTGTCCACACAATATCAGATGTAAAGTAGTTCAATGGTGACAGCCATGGTGTACTAGTGTTCTGGGGCTGCCAGAGGAATGGCCACCAGTTACATGGGTGAAAAAATGAAATTCATTTTCTCACAATTCTGCAAACTAGAAGTCCAAGATGAAGTGTTTGCTGGGTTAGTTCCTTCCGAGGTCCCTGAAAGAATCTGTTCCATGCCTCTCACCTTGCTTCTGGTATTTTGTTTTCCAGGGCTTATAGAAATATCTCCCTGGTCTCTGCCTTCATCTTCACAGGGTGTTCTTTGTGTGTGTGTGCACCTGTGCCCTAAGGTCTGCTTTTCATAAAGATACTAGTCATGCTGGGTTAGGTCCCACCCTAATAAAGTTATTTTAACTAATCACCTCTGCAATGGCACTCTCTAAATACATTCACATTCTGAGGAAATAAGGAGTTAGGACTTCAACATATGAAGTTGAAGGGGACACAGTCCATAGCATATAGGTTACTATGATCAAGGTGAATACTTTATAATTTTACAGATGGAACAGTATGACATCAATATTTGTGCCATGTCCAAGTATAATTTTCAAATGACAAAAACTTGATAGTGAACATCTATCAGAGATTAATTTACTTAATTCATGAGAGAACTTGCAGAATGGTAAAACTTATTCCAAGAGCATCTGAGGAACAGAAGTTGGTATCATACTCAGCAAAGATAAGCCAAAATGAGTTTGCTAAGTTACAGACAAAACTGGAAAATGATCTCTAGACAATAGATTCATAACCTTTGAGATTATCTTTGCTACCAGACATAAATTATTTACATACATCTAGGCTGGACAAAAGTCAGAAACTGACATGTAACTTTACAGTCTGCTCTATTCAGTAGTCTACAGCAGGTCAAAGTTGCATATTGTTATATAATTAAATATTAATTGGGTTGGAAAAATATGATATTGAAAGGACGTGCAGCCATCCTTTTCCCTTCTTTCCATGTTTTGGTTGTGCTTTCTTAGTGGTCCTCCCTAAATAATCTCTAAAAATTATACACAAAAAGCTGCTTTCATAATGTGTCTACCCAATTACTTTATAGATGTTAAACAAGAGGTATTATTTAACTATATAGACTTCTTTATGATGATCAAATGCAGGGCTAATTACTAAGGTCATAAAATTAATTTTAGTCTTGAAATTTCATAAAGAATCCTGGACTGTGAATACATTTTGAAAGTCCATCATTTGATCTTCTATCTGCAAGCTAAAAAATCAAGCCCAAGAAATTCTCTCTGCTAGGTTTCACTTGCAGTGTTAATAAATATGGGTGAATTTCTCTCTCTTCAAGATCTCTGATATCTGCTCAAGCACCTGACCTGCAAAGAAATGATTTTTCTTCCTACTTGTTCAAAAGCATCAATTCTTCGGCATTCAGCTTTCTTTATAGTCCAACTCTCACATCCATACATGACTACTGAAAAACCAAAGCGTTGATTAGATGGACCTTTGTTGGCAAAGTAATGTTTCTGCTTTTTAATATGCTGTCTAGGTTGGTCATAGCTTTTCTTCGAAGGAGAAAGCATCTTTTAATTTCATGGCTGTAGTCACCATTTGCAGTGATTTTGGAGCCCGCCAAAATAAAGTCTCTCATTGTTTCCCCATTTATTTGCCATGAAGTGATGGGATTGGATTCCATGATCTTAGTTTTCTGAATGTTGAGTTTTAAGCCAACTTTTTCTCTCTTCTCTTTCACTTTCATCAAGAGGTTCTTTAGTTCTTCGCTTTCTTCCATAAGGATAGTGTCATCTGCATATCTGAGGTTATTGATATTTCTCCCAGCAATCTTGATTCCAGCTTCTGCTTCATTCAGCCCAGCATTTTGCATGATATACTCTGCATATAAGTTAAATAAGAAAGCTGACAATTCACAGCCTTGACAAACTCCTTTCCCGATTTGGAACCAGTCTGTTGTTCCATGTCTGGTTCTAACTGTTGCTTCTTGATATTCATACAGAATTCTCAGGAGGCAGGTCAAGTGATCTGGTATTCCCATCTCTTGAAGAATTTTCCACAGTTTGTTGTAATCCACACAGTCAAAGGCTTTGGCGTTGTCAATAAAGCAGAAGTAGATGTTTTTCTGGAACTCTCTTCCTTTTTTGATTATCCAACAGATGTTGGCAATTTGATCTCTGGTAACTTTGCCTTTTCTAAATCCAGCTTAAGCATCTGGGAGTTCATGGTTCACATACACTGAAGCCTTGCTTGAAGAATGTTGAGCATTACTTTGCTGGCATGTGAGATGAGTGCAATTGTGTGGTAGTTTGAACATTCTTTGGCATTGCCTTTCTTTGGGATTGGAATGAAAACTGACTTTATTTATTCTTATTGATATCTGATTCTTATCAAACCTATGCAAACAATTATATTACCATAAAAAAGAAAGACATAGTAAAAATATCCAATTCTATATTCTGGGAGATCAGAAAGAAAGAGATAACATTTAAAGAATGTTTTATTTCAAACTGCAGAAGTATTTTCTTTAAGTTGAGCCATTCAGAGAAATGAAAGAGGAGAAAAAGCTTTCTGGAAAACCCAGTAAAATACAGAACATTAATGACAGTATCAATAATATTTCAACCTAAACAACCAAGTTCTGCATCTTTATTCATCAATCCTAGTTCATTTTTTTCCACTGGACCTTGGATCAGCAGTTGCTTTCATGACATCATCACATTCTGGATTGAGAAAGAATTAATAGAAATCCTCACTTACTTCCCAAATACAGTCAGAGTTGTCAGCTGAAGGCAATTTGAAAGTCTACACTTTTAAAATACCTCATTAAATATAATGGTTTGCTAGGATACCAGAACAAAGTACCGTATAGTGGGTGGCTTAAATACTAGAAATTTATTTCTTTATGGTTCTGGAGGTTTGACATTCACGATATATGTATCAGTGGGACTGGTTTCCTTCTGAGGCCACTCTCCTTGGCTCATAGATGGTTATTTCTTCCTTTGTCTTTAAATGGTCTTTCCTCTATGTGTCTGTGTCTTAACCTTGTCTTCTTAGAAGGACACCAGTCATACTGAATTAGGGCCCACATACATGGCCTTATGTGTGTGTGCATGCTAAGTCGCTTCAGTCGTGTCTGACTCTTTACGACCCTATGGACTGTATCCCTCCAGGCTCCTTTGTCCATGGAATTCTCCAAGTGGGTTGCCATGCCCCACTCCAGGGGATCTTCCCAACCTAGGGATGAAACCCACATCTCTTATGTCTTGAGTATTGGCAAGTGGGTTCTTTACCACTAGCACCAGGTGGGAAGCCCCCTATATAACCTCAGTTTACCTTAATTACCTCTGTGAAGAATCTATCTCCAAGTACAGTTACATTTGAAGTACTGGAGAGGATTTCAACATATGAATTTGGGGAAATACAATTTGTCCATGCTGTTGCTGCTAAGTCGCTTCAGTCCGACTCTGTGCAACCCCACAGACAGCAGCCTATCAGGATCACCCATCCCTGGGATTCTCCAGGCAAGAACACTGGAGTGGGTTGCCATTTCCTTCTCCAATGCATAAAAGTGAAAGTGAAGTTGCTCAGTCGTGTCCGACTCTTGGCGACCCCACGGACTGCAGCCTACCAGGCTCCTCCATCCATGGGATTTGCCAAACAAGAATACTGGAGTTGGTCGCCACTGTCTTCTCCAAATTTGTCCATAACTTTCAGTATATCTGGATTAGTCTTTTCCAAGAAATCCTCAGGTTGTCCTTTGTTAACTATCAAATTCATAACTTCTGGTAAGCTTGAGAGGAAAGTAGAAGCAGGTTGCTGATGTTAAGACTGAATAGCTGCTAATTCATTTTGCGTGTGTGTGAAGTAGCTTCAGTCATGTCCAACTCTTTGTGAACCTAAGGACTATAAATTGCCTGTCTCTTCTGTCCATGGGATTCTCCAGGCAAGAATACTGAAGTAGGTTGCTAGGCCCTCCTCCAGGGGATTTTCCTGACCCAGGGAACAAGCCCATGTCTTCTGGGTGTCCTGCATTGGCAGAAAGGTTCTTTACTCTGAGCACCACATTACTGTTATCAACAATATAATGAAGGAGAAGAGTAAAATTCTCCATTGAAGTCAATAAGATACCTATCCTTTTTAAAAGAATAGATTCATGTTTCCATTAAGGATAAGAATATAATACAGGCTGACATGTTTCTAGAGCTTCTCAGCACATCTTATAAAGTGTATAACCAATTAAACATATTTATATTAATATTTTTGTACAAAATCAGCATACAGAAAGCTTCCTTATTTAACAACTTTACTCATGAAACTCATTCAGTGATACTGAGCTAATTAAGAAAAAAATAAAACATTCCAAAGTTTTCCAATTATCACTATCTACAATAGGGAATGATTTTTTGGCTGTGCACAAGCTATATTCCTACATACAGAAAGATATGTGGATTATTTAGTTGAGTCTAGCCTAGTGGTCCAATAACCTCTAGACTCCAGGCCTGGATGTAGAAAGACACAATACCCAAACAATAAATTGTATATACAAGTTGCCCTACTGTTTATACAGTCACAATCAGTTGATTTGATAACTGTCAATCCTTGATCCTGCAATAGAAAGATATAGTCCTAACCCTGATATAGACAAACATCACTGACCAACTCACATAGCCAAGATTTGGAAACAAACAAACAAACAAACAAAAAATAGAAAGAAAAAAACAAAAGGAAAAAAAGACAAAACATGGGGGAAAAAAGATTCAACTAAGGAAAGGTTTTAAGGTCACTTGGAATTTACTCTGGGAACCAAAAGCAGTGTGCCTGGGTAGGTCCTAATCAAAATAAATAGCTAGTCAAAGATATATGCCTCTACAGGACTAGGAAATTTTTAGTTAGATACTCCTCTGAATGACAGCCTTCTTTTACCTTAATTTTCATATATTTGACATTTTTTTTTCTTAATAGCTCCATGAGAGGTATTAGTTTTTAGGATGGAATTCAACCAGGAAGTGAAAAATAGCAGAATTTCCCTGCCCTTCACATCACTACCTTATGAATTAGACTATAGCAACAAGTTACAAATGGAAAGAATATCTCAATTTGCAGGACCATGCAAACTGAAAAAGATTTCATTTTCTATATCATAGAAAATCTGTGGCAGTGAGTTGACATGTGCTACAGGGCACTGATGAACACAAATCTAGGGCTTTCATTAATTAGGAAACCACTTAGGTTAAATATTGAGAATTTATAGAAGCACAAATTGCCAACATCCTTTGGATCATAGTAAAAGCAAGAGAATTCCAGAAAAACATCTACTTCTGCTTCACTGACTATGCTAAAACCTTTGACTGTGTGGGTCACACAAACTGGAAAATTCTTCAAGAGATGGGAATGCTAGACCACCTTACTTGCCTCCTGCAAAACCTGTATACAAGTCAAGAATAAAGAGAAGCAGACATGGAAATGGACTGATTCAAAATTGGGAAAGGAGTATGTCAAGGGTCTATATTGTCACCCTGCTTATTTAATTTATATGTGAAGTACAACATGAGACATGCCAGGATAGATGAGGCACAAGCTGGAATCAAGATTGCCAGAAGAAATATCAATAACCTAAGATACGCAGATGACACCACCCTAATGGCAGAAAGCAAAGAGGAATTAAAGAGCCTGTTGATGAAGGTGAAAGAGGAGAGTGTAAAAGCTTGCTTAAAACTCAACATTCAAAAAACTAAGATCATGGCATCCAGTCCCATCATTTCATGGCAAATAGATGGGGAAACAGTGACAGACTTTATTTTCTTGGGCTCCAAAACCACTGTAGATGGTGACTGCACCATGAAATTAAAAGATGCTTGCTCCTTGGAAGAAAGGCTATAACCAACATAGACACTATATATTAAAAAGTAGAGACATTACTTTGTCAACAAAGGTCCATATAGTCAAAGCTATGATTTTTCCAGTAGTCATGTATGGATGTGAGAATTGGATCATAAATAAGGCTGAGCAACAAAGAATTGATGCTTTTGAACTGTGGTGTTGGAGAAGAACTCTTGAGAGTCCCTTGGACTGCAAGAGGATCAAACCAGTCACTCCTAAAGGAAATCAATCCTGAATATTCATTGGAAGGACTGATGCTGAAGCTGAAGCTCTAATACTTTGGCCACCTGATGTCAAGAGCCAACTCATCAGAAAATATTCTGATGCTAGAAAGATTGAGGGCAGGAGGAGAAGGGGAAAACAGAGGATTAGATGGTTGGATGACATCACCAACTCAGTGGACACGAGTTTGAGCAAGCTTCCTGGAGTTGGTGAAGGACAGGGAAGCCTAGCTTGCTGCAGTCCATGGGGTCACAAAGAGCCGGACACGACTGAATGACTGAACAACAATAACAAAGGAGAAGCACAAGCCAGGGGCATTTAATGTTTTGTTTTGTTGTAAAAACTCTTCAGTCTTTGGATAAATTCTCTATGAGCCAGAAGAGGACAGTGAAGAAACACAAGAGATATGGATTTCAGAAAATATACTCATTCAGGAAAGTAGTAAAAGAGAAGTGACACACATATACAGAAAGACAGATAGTTGCCTAGTGAATAGAGATTTCCCCAGTTTTCAGCCTTAATGTGCAAAATCCAAGAGTCATTTTAGAAGTGTATATTGTACATCTACAACATGCAAGAACTATACTAGGTGACATGAGGCATTGAATCATTAATAAAATGTGTTATATGATATTAATAAATCTAAATCTTTCCAGGGTTTAATTTTCTCATGGGTGAATAAAATCTCAGTCTTCTTGAAGTTGTAAAAGACCATAAATGTATGGTTTTGTAATTCCTGTTCTCAAAGAGCTTAGTAAAGTTTTTGGAAGACTTTCACAGACTCTTGATGGCCCCTTGGACAGCAAGGCGATCAAACCAGTCAATCCTAAAGGAAATCAACCCTGAATATTCACTGGAAGGACTGATGCTGAAGCTGAAGCTCCAATACTTTGGCCACCTGATGCAAAGAGCCAGCTCCCTGGAAAAGACCCTGATGCTGGGAAAATTTAAGGTCAGGAGGAGAAGGGGGCGATAGAGGATGAGATGGTTGGAGCATCACTGATTCAATGGATGTGAGTCTGAGCAAATTCAGGGAGATAGTGGAGGATAGGGAAGCCTGGCTGTAGTCCATGGATTCACAAAGAGTCTGACATGACTTAGCAACTGAATAACAACAGGGTAGGAAAGGGGTTCCCAGGACGGAAACACTTTCATTATAAGTTTTTCAATTTTTATTTTTACCACAGAAGTATTTGTTCAAAAGCACTATTAACTGGAAACATGAAAAGAAGTAACACAAGCCTGTAAGAGATGTTAAGATTGAATCAGGTGGGGAATACCAGGACTCCTGCTTGCCTTCCCACCTTGGCCTTTAGACTCCTGTGGTCCCTAAGAACCTCCTTCGATCTCCCAGAGCTCTCTGGAGCATGTTGGAAAATCATTTATGAAGCCCTTTCTACTTAGTTTATGGATAAAATAATAGTCACAAAAGAAGTTTCCTTGACTAGGAAATGTTCTTCTCCAAGTTCACAGAGATCAGGGACAGAATTTGGACCAGACCACCCAACTTCTATATATGCCCTGGTAGCTCAGTGGTAAAGAGTCTACTTGCAATGTCTGAGACCCACATTCAAACCCTGGGTCGGGAATATACCCTGGAGAAGGTAATGGCAGCCAACTCCAGTATTCTTGCCTGGGAAATCCCATGGACAGAGGAGCCTGGCAGGCTACAGTTCATGGGGTCACAAGAGTCAGAAATGACTGAGCGACCATTATTTACTTTCTTACCCAACTTCTTCCTCTCCAAGGACTCTCTGGTTCTCTATGCCATATTGCTCCTTGTCTGTGCACTGCCCACTCATTGACCCTCTTTTCACAGTAACTCTGCAAATGCAAAAGAATATCATATTTGCTTTCAAATCTACTAAATGTTGTCATTTTCATAATCTTGCAAAGGGACTTGCAAATTCAACACCAAGATCAATGCATCTAACATTTTCATGTTATCTAGTAAATGAAAATAAAAAAGGCAAGATGGCTTGGAGCTGATAATTACAGTATGCTTGGATAACATCTGCTTCCTAAAACATTTTGTATAATTTTCATTTTTGTGCATGAACATATTGGTGGAAGATCTGTGAGTTTTTTCTAGAGTTTCAAAGGTCATTTTCAAATCTTTGAATTTTCTTTGTCATTTTATCACTTTCTGCTCCCAGATGAGGTTCTGTATTTCCTGTTGTGTCCTTATGTTTCCAGGGCAGATTTTCATTGTTCTTTTCATCGTTTTTCAATTTAGTAAACTGTTTTATGATTTAGACCCAAATAATGGGCTTTTGTTGAGAAATGCTCGGGTTTAGAAAGAGGGAAGGAAGGAGGGGGTGTGAAGTAGAGGAATAAGCTCAAGCACATTGGGATTGCCTTTTAAAATCCTACACAGATTTTTCCCCTCATTCAGATAACTTGCTGACCTTATCCTATGCTACATCTGATTGCAATTACTTCAGTTTGTTAAGCTGACCAATTTTAGAAACTTGGACAATGTACTTCGTTGCAATCAGATCTGCGTTAAAACCCAGAAATGAAGGGTAAATTGGTTATTGCCACTGAAGTTGTTATGGTGAATTTTTTCCAAAAGAAATACACTCATGTCAGCAGCCCTGAACTTTCATTTCTCCAAACTTTTGACATATCTTTTGCAAATAAGCCTAGTATCTTCTACATAATAGGCTTCCCTGGTGGCTCAGTGGTAAAGAATCCATCTGCAATGCAGGAGACTCAGGTTTGATCCCTGGTTTGGGAAGATCCCTTGGAGGTGGGCATGGCAACCCACCTTGCCTGGAGAATCCCATAGAGGAGCCGGTGGGCTATAGCCCACAGGGTTTCAGAGAGTTGGATATGACTAAAGTGACTTAGCACATCTTCTACATAACCTGTAATTTCATGAAACTCAGTTGCAAGCTGTTACAGTAGGTTTTCATAATTCTTCACTTCTCCTTTATAAATTTTATAATTATTGTCAAAACATTTTAAAGTAAAAAACACACAGGAAAAAGTGAGGGGAGAGTCATAGCATAAACTTTTCAGCATTAGAATATAGATTCTCTCTGCTCAGTAATACATTTCAATTTATCTATCAGTCTGCCATTCCCATGGGTGGATTTAGCAACCTCTGAACACAATGTGATTTAAGGGGTACAAAAGAAGGTATCTCTGATTTTTTAAAAATTCACTTCACAAATTGTCTTAGCCTACAAAATCCTCACCTTTTTCCTCCAGAGTAGAGATCTGGATGCAGAAATCTCAGTGAACATGCAAGTGTGTCACCAGACTCTTATCTAGGATCTGCACTGAAGGCTTTGTGATTTCCCAAGATGGCAGAGCCCTAATGAGATGAGATGGGGCTTCAGGAGGGTAAAGTGAATCACAGAAAATGGCAGCTAATCATACTCCTGGAATCATGAAATTCTATGCATTTTTGTTGGCAGAGAATACCAGGCCTAGATAAAGGACTTTTACAGGGCCACCAACGGGTGCCAGGTAATGAGAAAGCCAGCTACTTCCCACGCATGGGCATGCATGCATGCTCAGTCGCTTCAGTCGTGTCTGACTCTTTTGTGACCCTGTGGACTGTAGCCCTACAGGATCCTCTGTCCATGGGAATCTCCAGGTAAGAATACTGGAGTAGGTTTCTGTGCCCTCCTCCAGGGGATCTTCCTGACCCAGGAATTGAACCTGCTTCTCCTGCAGCTCCCGCACTGCAGGCAGTTTCTTTACCACTGAACCCAAAGGGAAATCCATAAAATGGAGCAACTTCTTATATTTTTGTTTAGGTCGTAAAGTCAACATGTAGGCATAAAGCAAGTTAGTCACAGTTAATATGTCAAACTCCCTCAAATTACCTTTTTTTTTTCATTTTTTTTTTAAATAATTGTTTAGAATCCCATGGATGGAGGAGCCTGGTGGGCTGCAGTCCATGGGGTCGCTAAGAGTCGGACACGACTGAGCGACTTCACTTTCACTTTTCACTTTCATGCATTGGAGAAGGAAATGGCAATCCACTCCAGTGTTCTTGCCTGGAGAATCCCAGGGACAGGGGAGCCTGGTGGGCTGCCGTCTATGGGGTCGCACAGAGTCGGACACGACTGAAGCGACTTAGCAGCAGCAGCAGCAGCAGCATGGCAGCATAGCCATGCAGCTAAAGACTACATTTCCCAGCTGTCCTTGCAACTAAATGTGGTCACGTGACTAAGAGTACTGCCAATGGGAGCTGAGCTAAATCAGTGTGTACAATTTCTAAAACATTGCATTAAAAATGAAGATATATGGAATGTCCCTGGTGGTTCAGTAGCTAGAAATTGGTGCTTTCACTGCTGGGCCCAACTGCACACAGCACAGCAAAAAGAAAAAAGTAAGGAAAAAAATTAAAAATCAAAAAGAATAGTGGTTATTCTCTCCACTGTGCTGGCTTGAAGCACAAGATGGAAGCCACATGGCGAGGATAATAGAGCAAAAAGACAGGATGAACATGGGCCCTGATGAATTCTTAGAGCAAGCCACCCACATTTAAACAAGCACAACAAGCCAAGTCTTCTCTCTCTTATGACTTATCTTTCTTAGAAACAAGGATATCTATATAGAAAATCAGTGTTAGTCCCCCAAGAATTTAGGATTTTGAGAGACCCTAAAGTGAAAAAGATGGCGAATTTGTATTTCCAGATTCCACTGAAAAGACATCAGCTGAGACTGACTCATTCCCCCACCCCCCCTTCACTTTCCTTTTGGTTTAAGAAAAACTGAATTCTCATCACCTCTCTCTCTTTCTTGCTAATAGGTACAATTTTAAAAATGAGACACCTTGGATAAATCATACATTTTTTATTAAAATTCATTCTTTGTAAGAATTTGCAATGACTCATATATGATTGTTCCAAAGATTTATGTGACCAACTCATGTCAGTTTTTCCACTGAATGATCTTCCCTTTTTGCTGAATATCTCAGAACACATCTGTGCTGTGTGTACAAAATTTCACCTCTTGAGAGCCCTACATTTGACAGAATCAAGTTTGCCTCATTTTTCAAACAGTGTTAATTCGATTTAAAAATACTTTTCTCATTAAGTTATTCCAAGGGTCTTTTTTATTCTATCTCTTGATTTAGTCTACCTAGATCTACTTTTTTAATTAGAATTTTACCAATGGAAAGGTGGAAGTTTTAATAAAATTGGGCTATCATATCCCACCTCCTGTCAAACTCCATGTCATGTATCAAGAGGAGGAGGGAAGGTATTGCTTTCTTCAGATAGCACGAGACAAACAGTAGAGACCCAATCCATTTGGAAAATGTCTTCCTCACATCTTTTATCTGTAGGTGAATGTCCTGTATAGTGGGTTTCTCAATACATCTTGGACACATTGTATTTATATACAAATCCCAGGAAATAAATTTGTATGTATCCCTGAGGAAAGTTTTGTGGAAACATCTACTCTTCATCACTTTAGGACTATAGGAGTCTCTATAACATCAGATCAGATCAGATCAGTCGCTCAGTCGTGTCCAACTCTTTGCGACCCCATGAACCGCAGCACGCCAGGCCTCCCTGTCCATCACCAGCTCCCGGAGGTCACTCAGACTCGCATCCATCGAGTCAGTGATGCCATCCAGCCATCTCATCCTCTGTCGTCCCCTTCTCCTCCTGCCCTCAATCCCTCCCAGCATCAGAGTCTTCTCCAATGAGTCAACTCTTCGCATGAGGTGGCCAAAATACTGGAGTTTCAGCTTTAGCATCATTCCTTCTAAAGAAATTCCAGGATTGATCTCCTTCAGAATGGACTGGTTGGATCTTCTTGCAGTCCAAGGGACTCTCAAGAGTCTTCTCCAACACCACAGTTCAAAAGCATCAATTCTTCGGTGCTCAGCCTTCTTCACAGTCCAGCTCTCACATGACCACAGGAAAGACCATAGCCTTGACTAGGCGAACCTTTGTTGGTAAAGTAATGTCTCTGCTTTTGAATATGCTATCTAGGTTGGTCATAACTTTCCTTCCAAGGAGTAAGAGTCTTTTAATTTCATGGCTGCAGTCACCATCTGTAGTGATTTTGGAGCCCAGAAAAACAAAGTCTGACACTGTTTCCACTGTTTCCCCATCTATTTCCCATGCAGTGATGGGACCAGATGCCATGATCTTCGTTTTCTGAATGTTGAGCTTTAAGCCAACCTTTTCACTCTCCACTTTCACTTTCATCAAGAGGCTTTTTAGCCCCTCTTCACTTTCTGCCATAAGGGTGGTGTCATCTGCATATCTGAGGTTATTGATATTTCTCCCAGCAATCTTGATTCCAACTTCTGTTTCTTCCAGTCCAGCATTTCTCATGATGTACTCTGCATATAAGTTAAATAAACATGGTGACAATATGCAACCTTGACGTACTCCTTTTCCTATTTGGAACCAGTCTGTTGTTCCATGACCAGTTCTAACTGTTGCTTCCTGACCTGCATACAGATTTCTCAAGAGGCAGATCAGGTGGTCTGGTATTCCCAACTCTTTCAGAATTTTCCATAGTTTATTGTGATCCACACAGTCAAAGGCTTTGGCATAGTCAATAAAGCAGAAATAGATGTTTTTCTGGAACTCTCTTGCTTTTTCCATGATCCAGCGGATGTTGGCAATTTGATCTCTGGTTCCTCTGCCTTTTCTAAAACCAGCTTGAACATCAGGAAGTTCACGGTTCACATATTGCTGAAGCCTGGCTTGGAGAATTTTGAGCATTACTTTACTAGCGTGTGAGATGAGTGCAATTGTTCGGTAGTTTGAGCACTCCTTGGCATTGCCTTTCTTTGGGATTGGGATGAAAACTGACCTTTTCCAATCTTGTGGCCACTGCTGAGTCTTCCAAATTTGCTGGCATATTGAGTGTAGCACTTTCACAGCATCATCATTCAGGATTTGGAATAGCTCCACTGGAATTCCATCACCTCCACTAGCTTTGTTCGTAGTGATGCTTTCTAAGGCCCACTTGACTTCACATTCCAAGATGTCTGGCTCTAGGTCAGTGATCATACCATCATGATTATCTGGGTCTTGAAGCTCTTTTTTGTACAGTTCTTCTGTGTATTCTTGCCACCTCTGTAACATACCCTTTCCTATAAAGATCTTTGCTGTTGCTAAGTCGCTTCAGTCGTGTCCGACTCTGTGCGACCCCAAAGACGGCAGCCCACCAGGCTCCCCCGTCCCTGGGATTCTCTAGGCAAGAACACTGGAGTGGGTTGCCATCTTAGGGATACCCAATAGAATCTGTCATCAGATCAGATCAGATCAGATCAGTCGTGTCTGACTCTTTGCGACCCCATGAACCGCAGCACGCCAGGCCTCCCTGTCCATCACCAACTCCCGGAGGTCACTCAGACTCACATCCATCGAGTCAGTGATGCCATCCAGCCATCTCATTCTCTGTCGTCCCCTTCTCCTCTTGCCCCTAATCCCTCCCAGTATCAGAGTCTTCTCCAATGAGTCAACTCTTCACATGAGGTGGCCAAAGTACTGGAGTTTCAGCTTCAACATCATTCCTTCCAAAGAAATCCTAGGGCTGATCTCCTTCAGAATGGACTGCTTGGATCTCCTTGCAGTCCAAGGGACTCTCAAGAGTCTTCTCCAACATCACAGTTCAAAAGCATCAATTCTTCAGCGCTCAGCCTTCTTCACAGTCCAGCTCTCACATCCATACATGAACACAGGAAAAACCATAGCCTTGACTAGGCGAACCTTTGTTGGCAAAGTGATGTCTCTGCTTTTGAATATGCTATCTAGGTTGGTCATAACTTTCCTTCCAAGGAGTAAGAGTCTTTTAATTTCATGGCTGCAGTCACCATCTGTAGTGATTTTGGAGCCCAGAAAAATAAAGTCTGACACTGTTTCCACTGTTTCCCCATCTATTTCCCATGAAGTGATGGGACCGGATGCCATGATCTTCGTTTTCTGAATGTTGAGCTTTAAGCCAACCTTTTCACTCTCCACTTTCACTTTCATCAAGAGGGTTTTTAGTTCCTCTTCACTTTCTGCCATAAGGGTGGTGTCATCTGCATATCTGAAGTTATTGATATTTCTCCCGGCAATCTTCTTTCCAACTTGTGTTTCTTCCAGTCCAGCGTTTCTCATGATGTACTCTGCATATAAGTTAAATAAACATGGTGACAATATACAGCCTTGACGTACTCCTTTTCCTATTTGGAACCAGTCTGTAGTTCCATGTCCAGTTCGAACTGTTGCTTCCTGACCTGCATACAAATTTCTCAAGAGGCAAATCAGATGGTCTTGTATTCCCATCTCTTTCAGAAGGCAAGATATCCCCATCTCTGCTCTATATGGAAGACAAGTTATTATCATTGTTACCACTTTAAATGACTTCAGCAGGTTAATGTGTTATTAGTAATATAACTCATCACCAACATATATTTATTGATTTCCAGCTAGAAGAATTGATTTCCAACTAGAAGAATTGATTTCCAACTAGAAGACACTGGAGCTGAAGCTCCAATACTTTGGCCACCTGATACAAATAGCCAACTCATTGGAAAGATCCTGATACTGGAAAAGAAGGCAGAAGAAGGAGGAGACAGAGGATGAAATGGTTGGATGGCATCACTAAATCAATGCACATGAGTTTGGGCAAACACTGGGAGATGGGAAAGAACAGGGAAACCTGGCATACTGCAGTCCATGGGGTCACAAAGAGTCAGACATGACTGAGCAACTGAAGAACAACAAACTAGAAGAAAGTCTCGGCCTTTCATAGGTGATACAAGTAAAGATATTATTTCTGCCCCTAAGGAGCTATCAAACCAGTTTCAGAAACTTGTGGGAGTCCCTAGCTTTTCCCTAGAAGCTTTTAGGAGAACAAAGTCATGGCCCGCAGGTACTAACTCATAAAAGATTGTCCCTAAGAAAGGCTTAAAACTCAACATTAAGAAAACTAAGATCATGATATCCTGTCCCATCACTTCATGGCAAATAGATGGGGAAACAATGGAAACAGTGAGAGACTATTTTCTTGGGCTCCAAAATCACTGCAGATGGTGACTGCAGCCATGAAACTTAAAGATGCTTGCTCCTTGGAAAAAAACATATGAACAACCTAGACAGCATATTAAAAAGCAGAGACATTACTTTGCCAACAAAGGTCCAGTCTAATCAAAGCTATGGTGTTTCCAGTAGTCATATATGGATGTGAGAATTGGACTATAAAGAAAGCTGAGTGCCGAAGAATTGATGTTTTTGAACTGTGATGTTGGAGAAGACTTTTGAGAGTCCCTTGGACTGCAAAGAGATCCAACCAGTCCATCCTAAAGGAAACCAGTCCTGAATATTCATTGGAAGGACTGATGCTGAAGCTGAAACTCCAATACTTTGGCCACCTGATGTGAAGAAGTGACTCATTGGAAAAGGCCCTGATGCTGGGAAAGATTGAAGGCAGGAGAAAAAGGGCCCGACAGAGGCTGAGATGGTTGGATGGCATCATTGACTCTATGGACATGAGTTTGAGTAAACTCCGGGAGTTGGTGATGGACAGGGAGCCTGGCATGCTGTAGTCCGTGGGGTCGCCAAGAGTCGGATATAGGACTGAGCAACTGAACTGAACTGAACTGAAGAAAGTTTACACTGCCTTGGCCCATTCAAATTCCTTGTTCTTGTCATCATATCATTGGCATTTGAATAGACTTTTTAATCTTCAGTGAATTTAGTACTTCTTAGGGGCTACATCTTATAAATTCTTGTGGTCCTCAATCCCCAGCTTATTGCTATAGACACAAAGTATATCAATGACTGAATGAGTTAAAGACTAAATGAATAAACTTTCGATATGTTGTTCATAGAGTTGACAAAATGATCTAATTCATTTTCAGGTTAAGATCCAGGACATTATGACCCAATGAAAGAGGAACAAAATGACCCTTGCTTGCACTTTTTGTTGCTTAGTCGCTCGGTTGTGTCCAGCTCATGGACTATAGCCCATCAAGCTCTTCTGTCTATGGGATTTCCCAGGCAAGAATACTGGAGTGGATTGCCATTTCCTTCTCCAGGGGATCTTCCCAACCCAGGCATCAAACCAGTGTCTCCTGCATTGGCAGGTGGATTCTTTACTGTCAGATATTCTTTTAAGTGCTGGGAATACAGTGATGAAGCTAAGAATTTGTTCTAACGAAGCTTACATTCTAGGGAGAAAATGCTGAGGAAAGAATTTCTCTATAGTAAATGAATCATCCAGTGAGGAAGAAAGATTACAACCATGTCAATTTGGGCTTACTGGTAAACAGAACTTGTTTACTCAAGCTTTATAAAATCAACAATAAAATGGTTTCAGCCTCAACAAGTGAATAAAGCAAAATTTCAGTTCAGTTCAGTTCAGTTGCTCAGTCGTGTCCAACTATTTGTGACCCCATGAATCACAGCATGCTAAGTCTACCTCTTATTACCCCTTGAAAAGCAGAAATGAAAAGTTAGCACAATTCTCTTTTACCTTATCAGTTCATCAATAAGGGAGACATTTTAAAAATAAACTAAAATAAAAATGTTTAATTTTCAGAAAGAAATAACTTAACTATGCTTTGCCTAAAGTTTTATTCTGTGCTGTAAGCCCATGTTTCTTTATGTGCTGCTGCTGCTGCTGCTGCTGCTGCTGCTAAGTCGCTTCAGTCATGTCCAACTCTGTGTGACCCCATAGACGGCAGCCCACCAGGCTCCCCCGTCCCTGGGATTCTCCAGGCAAGAACACTGGAGTGGGTTGCCATTTGCTTCTCCAATGCATGAAAGTGAAAAGTGAAAGTGAAGTTGCTCAGTCGTGTCCAACTCCTAGCGACCCCATGGACTGCAGCCCACCAAGCCCCTCCATCCATGGGATTCTCCGGGCAAGAGTACTGGAGTGGGGTGCCATGTGCTATCTGTTCTTAATCCCTTCTGTCTTTTTTAGCAATCTTTAATGCTAAAGATTATGCATTAATTTCTTCACTAAAATTCTTATGCGGAGGAAAATACTGACAAGTTGCCCAATTTTGAAAAAGTACTATGTCTTATATAATCTGGTGAGTAAAATACCTTTAATGTAAAGAAGTTTAACTGTCCTTATCTTCCCCTCCATGACTCTCCAGCCCTACCCTTTCCCCTACCTCCCCACCCCCACCCCACCTTGGAATAAGCTGAAGGTTAGCTATGAATGAGATGAATGTTTCTTTGTTTCTAAAATTTAAATTTCTAAGTTGTTATAATTGAATCACTATCTGGCAACTACCTTTTATCACAAGCAATAGGTCAAGATGGAGAGTAGAAACCCATCCTTCACTAACTTGAAAAATTATTTTTAAAGTAGAAAAAGTGAACTTAAAATGTTACTGCTTATTATTCATTATAACAATTGCTAAATATTGATTTAGACTAGATATAGCGTCCTCCATATATAAAATATATGGGCTCAATTCATTTTGGAAATATTGCACTTCTATGACACCAGGCCAGGTCAGGAATTTTGCAGCCTTTCTGTGGAAAATAATATATTAAAGATATATATGTGTCAGTCATATTTTATTCATTTTTACCCTTTCCATCTTAATGATTAAAACATTTTAAAGCAATTGTTTCTGAATTCCCTTCCAGACCACCCACCCAACACTAAATTAGGTTTCCCAGTACAGAAGTGGTACCCAGACCACTAAGGTACCATCAAGGATGGATAGAACATGGAAACGTCTCACCAGAGCAGCAAGAACTCCAGAGATTCAGGAAGGAAGAGAGGGATGAGGAGGTGAAGGGAAGGACCAGAAAGAAGTCTGGCATCTGTGGTGGAGCTGACCACATATTCACAATCTCATTTCTCTTGCTCGGTTCAGAAGTATCCCACACTTGCCATCTCCCTTGCACTTGGAATTGAACAACAGACTACATTCTAAGGGGATGGAATGAGATGGAGAAGTGGCATTCTCCCTTCAGTCTTGACCCACAAAACTCCCCAAGTAAGACTGCACATTCCTCTTCTCTTTTCTGTCAAACCTGCCAGCTGCAGAGGATTAGGGAAGCTCTCACAGCGGGAGTTAGGTGGTGATGGAGTCACTTAAGGGAGCAAGGGCAGCAGAGCATCCATATTGGGTGTGT
The DNA here is from genome assembly GCA_935064755.1 of Tragelaphus eurycerus. NCBI lineage: Eukaryota > Metazoa > Chordata > Mammalia > Artiodactyla > Bovidae > Tragelaphus > Tragelaphus eurycerus. The sequence continues at coordinate 1,560,691 of CAKXYN010000039.1, forward strand.
GATGTGAGTAAGAAATACATCTTCTCTGGGTTAACATGCTGAGATACTCAGTTATCTCTTACAGTAATACAGTACGCTGACTAATACAGCACCTAAAGAAATGCATTGGTGATGGACTCCATGCCTTCTTCTAGTCCTGTGAAGTGGTGGATCCTCATCAAGACTCTGTTAGGTCATCTCTAAGGAGGAAAGGAACACCTCTAGAAAGTTCTCCACGTCCATGGTAAAGGGGTGCATCCTGTCCATTTATACACTGTAAAACTTCAGGGGGAGGACTTCATTATTCAACACAGGAATATCTTATTCTCTGATACTGTATTGATGGCAAATGATCTCTTTATTCCTTTGGGGAGAAGAGAGAATCCTGGGGCAGTAATGATAGATTTTGTTGACATATGAAGCAATTTTGGCAAATCTAGCAAGCATTTTGGTTGTGATTTATATCTAGCCAGGGAGAAATGACATCTGGGCTGTCTGATTTATTCACTAGCAAAATGCTGGCTGAACCTAAAATAAGAAAATAGAGATTTATGTAACAGATTGCAGCGCCTTAATTTAAGAATGGCTAGGAAACCAGCAGACACTCCATGGCTCAGCTCTGCTTGGAATCACATGCTGCAAGTTAATATTACCTTTCTCAGAGCATGAAGTCACATGTTGAGAGTCAGGGCATTATTTCTTCACCTGAACATTTTCAAAATGACTATTTCATATCCAAATAAGTCCTGGCATTAAATGAACTTTCGACTGCCATGAAAAAGCAAAGAGCTCTTGTGGAATTTAGCAGACTGCTCTGGTCTATTGTGGGCTTCCCAAGTGGTTCTGTGGTAAGGAATCTGCCTGCCAATGACGGACTCAGGTTCAGTCCCTGGGTTGGAAAGATACCCTGGTGAAGGAAATGGCAACCCACTCCAGTATTCTTGCCTGAAAAATCCTAGCACAGAGTAGTCTGGCAGGCTACAGTCCATGGGGTCACAATGAGTCAGATAGGACTGAGCAACTGAGCATGCACACATGGTCTATTATGCCTCAGCTTGGAAACCCACAAGTGACTTTGCATTCATCGCCATGCCAGGAGAACTCAGGAAACACTGCGACTTGAGAGTAAGAATTCTGTCCCTTCTATTAAGAAGTCAATGTCATAATTGTTTTCTTTCAAAAGCCAACAAAGTTTTCCTGGAACACACTCAATGTTGTGAAGTCCAAAATGCAATTTCTCCCTCGTCTCAGCGCCCACACTAGATGCTATTCTCCCAAAGCACCCATTTCTTCTCATCTTGGGGACACTGAGTCACGTCACAGAGTCCTGCTTCTTGCTTCCTGCTTTGCCGAGGCTGTGAGAGATCTCAGCACTGACATGCAGTCCCCTCTAGAGAGCCAGGGGACTCCCTGGCAGGACTGTGATGTGCTAACCTTATTCTAACTCCTCCCTGCATGTCTCCCCTTTCTCAGTCATGCATTAGTCGATCAAGCAATACGTTTATCATGTTGGCTGGCTGAAATTCCTAATGAGGCTGGGAGATCCACAGAGAGAGTGAAAAAAAATGGTAGAAGACAGAAGAATGATGAAATGAGAGGAAAGAAGAAAGGGATAGGAGAGAGGAAAAGAGGGAAGAATACAGTCCATATATCCATCAGTGGTCAGCAGATGAGAAAGTTGAGTCCCTCATCAAAGGATCATCAGACAGGAGTATTTACCTTTTTTCCTTTAAAGAAAATTTTACTTTACCTACTTTCTTTAAAGGCTGTTGCTATTGCTCCCTTGTACTTTCAGATTCCCCACACAGTGAAGAGACTGCACAGAAGAATCCCTCCTGCCATACGGAATTTTGTCAGCTCACCATGCCTTCCTTAAACCCAAGGTTTGGGAAGAATCACTGTTGTCACAGTTGAGGATGAGATTTTTATCCTCAGCAAGGCTGAGGATGCTAGATTATACAACTTCTTCCAGGAATATCTGTCCGTGTAACTACAGGAAAAAATTTTCGCCAGCCAAAGGAATGGATCTGTAGTGGATCTAAAATTTGGTCTGCAAAACTGGAGTGCAAGAAATACCACATTTATTTCTTGTCTTCGTTGGCTCCAAGTTCACTTTTCTCTGAGATGAGGAGAAATCCAATCCCTGTCAGCATTGGGGCTTTAGTTACACCTCCCCAGTCATGCAAAATTCCCTGTCATCATCTGGATTTGACAGTGTTAGGCCAAGGCCCTGGTCTTCTGTCCCACATGGTCATCACTGCTGTGCTTGCTTCCCAACGCCAAGATGTCCCCTAGAGGCAGGGAATTCCTCAGCTTTAAGCCAAGCCTAGGCTCCCAGGAGCTCGGGTGTTATGTCCTCCCATCCCACCCCCACATCCCAGAGAAATCTCCTTTGGGGGGCTCTGTGAATAAGTGTGCGATAGAAGTGTCTGGCACATTCCCCAGTTTCCTTTCCTCCTTTGAGCCCCGTCAGTTCTTCCTTTTGAACTCCAAGCAATACAATTCATCTGCCCACTCCTCTTCCAGGAGCATCCAGTGTTGCCAGCCTGAGTTTTCACAACAGAGCACTAAGCATCAAAGAAGAAGAATCGCCTTCTCTGCCTCCTGATTCCTGCTTTCCTCCCTGTATCACACATCTTTCTGAGCTAAGGGAACACAGAGACCTGGCCACAAGAGCAAAATAACCATCAACAACTCACTGAATGATCCCTCCACAAAGAACCGGATGTGAAATGAGAGGCATCTCCGAGGAGCAGAAGTGGCAGAAACCGCGGGGCGGTGGGGGCTCTGGCTTCACCTCACATCCCTCCCCTGAGGAAGGGGTACCCATGCCAGTCACCCAGACACGAGAAGAGAGCCTCTGTGGGAAAGGGACATGATCTGGTCTTGAGAGGAACAAAGTTTTTGATGGTGAAAAATTCGGGCTCACGTAGGAATTCTACCATGGGGAAGCTATGTGACATTGTGCAAATTAACCTCTACCTCACATCTTAGTGTTCCCTCCATAAAATGGGATGATAACATCTTCTTGCAAAATACTCTTGAGGAGTGAATGAGTCTCCTCTCTGTTGACTCTTCTCTCAAAGGTACCAAATTACTCTCTAGGATGAAAGCAGAAGGGCAGGAAATGACAAAAACGCCAGAGGAACATCCTGAAAATCTGAGAAGACCCTCCTCTCCAGCCCAGTGTCTTACTAAGCTCCATATGTCAGATCAAGCAGGTGAAGAGGGAGATGCCTGGAATCGAAGGTCACCATTCCCACCCCCTCTCCTTTCCCTGAGGCCCTAAAGAGGATCCTGGAAAATATACACCAGGGTGGTTAAACCGCTAAATCTTGGAATCGATGGGAACCAGGTTTGGATCCCAACTTCATCTCAACAAGCTCAGTGAGCCTATTGAGGTGTGAGACAGGGATAATCCTCTTTACAACAAGAATTACCATAAAAAGAAATGAGATGACACAAAAGGTTTAGCCCAGTGTCGTACAATCTAGCAGCACATCTATTATCATGGTCATTAGCATCTTTGTCCACTTGCTAAGAAACCTTTTCATAAATACATCAGTTATGGAGACTTTTCCTTGTGATTTCATTGGTTTTAGCCTTGAACAATTTTAGCCTGTTCTTGATTATGTTCCATCATTTGTGAATCCCGTTAATTTGGAAACCTGATAATTATCAGTCTCTCCAAAGTAACTCCAAGGTACCAAGGTTCACAAACAACAGAGAGCAGCTTCCTTGGAGCCACAGTGAACATCCTGCACTGCAGCACAAAGTCAAGTGTGCACAAGACACATGCTTGTAAACAATCTCACCTTCACCCAGGATACCACTTTTATTATGATGATGACTGTCTTTTTTCCTCTTCAAGGCTGACAAGTTGCACCAGGTATTTCCTTCTTACTTAGATACCAAAATAAAGTCTCCTCCAAACTTCTGGCTGTTGAATTCGGCTGCCAGGGTGTTAGAGCCAGCCACTGAGTCATGCAGCCCAAAGCCAAGTCGAGGGGAGGTGGTTTTCATTTCAGGAACTCAGCTCTGCTTCCTGGAGACTAAACACAGCGGCATCAATAAATAGGGGAGACAGGAGGCAGTAATGAAAGAATTTAAACTTCGGCTTCAATATTCACCAAACAAGCGTGCAGTAGTTTCATATGGTTGTACAATAAGTGCATTTTTATGTGGTAAAAGGCAAGATCAAGATGGCCTGATTCTGCCATCACACAGCCAACAGGGATGGAAAGAGCATTTTCTTAAATGTGCAGCCTTTTTATTAAAATAGCCCAGATGGTCCTAATGGGTATTTGTAAGTACTCTTTTTTTCTTTCAATTGTTCTGCAAATATTTATAAACACCTCTTATCTACCAGCTGTTGAGGGGCACCAGGGAAAGAGACACGGATGGTTCCTAACTTCATAGAGCTTATATTCCGCTGGAAAAGACAAATCATAAGCAAGGGTCTGTCCTTAAACCAAGAGATGATGAACAAACTGACCCAGGGTGAATGTCTTAACCTTCCTATATCACCACTTCCTCTTCTGTGGGAAGGAGTTGCTGTTGCTGATGTTTGTGTGTTCAGTCATATCCGACTCTGTGACATCATGAACTGTAGCCCACCAGGCTCCTCTGTCTGTGTAGTGGGTTGCCATTTCCTACTCCAAGGGATCTTCCCAACCCAGGGATTGAACCCAGGTCTCCTGCATTGCAGGTAGATTCCTTACCGCTGAGCCACCTGGGAATTCCACAGTTCCGTGTCTGCTTACGGAGGGTGGGTACTAAAAGTCCCCCCTTCCAACACTGGAGATTCAGTGTGGCATAAATGAATTGCCATATCAGAGAGAGCAGGGCAGCCTTACTGAAGTGTGCGCTGTTGGTACCCGCCACCTCAAAAGGGGAGCAGAGGGCAGGGGCCTTTTCCTTGTTGCATCGAGTTCTTTCTGCTTAGAATGTGCCTGAACAGAACAGGTGCTCACAAGTATTAGTTACATGATTGAAATAAAATCAAAGGGCAGATTGTGATTCATGCGATGAAAGAAGTGAATGGCATGCTCTAAAAGAAGAATGGGAATGTAGGAAGCAAGAATGATCTGGCTAGAGGGGTCTCTCTGTAAATAGCTAGGGAAAGAGCATTCCTGTGAGAGGGAACGGATGCAAATGCATGGAGGCCAGAAATGCTTGCTGTGCTCCAGAATCTTCTAACACTAGGCAAGCACGGACATCTGCCTGGATGCTGATTTTCCAGCCTGAATCCTGTAACGCCTCAGATATTCATCTCCTGCCCTGGGTCTGTTCCCCTCACATGACAGTACACGACTTCTTTAAATCTGAGTATCTCTCGACTTCAAGATTTCCTGAAAGGAATGGTGTTGAATTCTAGAGGGAACTGGAAGTCTCTGCAGGCTTAGGGGAACCTGGTTAGTGGCAGTGTGGTCACTCACGAATTCTCCGACGTCTCCGCTCTTCTTCCCCTCTAAGTTTCACTCCCTTTCCTGGGATGTTTTACATATTGGAATTCCCAAGATTTTTCCTTAAGCTCTTATTTTTTTTTAAGATTTTTTTTAATGTGGATCATTTTAAAAGTTTTCATTGAATTTGTTATAATATTGCTTCTGTTTTGTGTTTTGTTTTTTTGGCTGCAAGGCATGTGGGGTCATAGCTCCCTAACCAGAAATCAAACCTGCATCCTCTACATTGAAAGACAAAGTCTTCACCACTGGACCACTGGGAAAGTCCCTCCTTTAATTAGTGACTAAACAACAACAACAGAAGAGGTGGCATCTCATAAACTCACTTCCCAGGAAGAGATTTTCATCCTAGGTGTTTCCATCCCTAAAAGCTCAAAACTCTTCTAAAAGGAGTTGCCGATGTGTCTTCAGAAATGCTCATATTTGCTCAGAAGAAAAGTGGTATTTTTATTCTCATAATAAATAAAGCAGACTTCCCCCTGTTTTATGATGAGACCTTGTACAGTCTAGTAGGATTGGCTTCTGACTAGATAGACAGGCAGGAGGCCCTCCAACTGCTCCTGAGAGCTGATCGACTGGTCAGGCCACAGCTGTGCCCATCTGTACCATGAGACACATCACTGCCACCACCCACTTCCCCCAGCTCTCTCACCATCAGCCTTCTCAAATTTGTTGTTTCCCAGGTGGCACTAGTGGTAAAGAACCTGCCTTCCAATACAGGAGATATAAGAGATGTAGGTTTGATCCCTGCATTAGAAAGATCCCCTGGAGGAGGGCATGGCAACCCACTCCAGCATTCTTGCCTGGAGAATCCCCAGGGACAGAAGAGCCTGGCCGGCTACAGACCATGCGGTTACAAAGAGTCAGACACGACTAAAGCAATTTAGCATGCATGTAGCATGAACAGCCATGCTGAGGAAAGCAAAGAGGAGTGATCGAAGAGATATACACTCTCTGGCAGCCAGAGTAAAAAAAAAAAAAAAAACAAGGAGCAAGAACTTCTAAATGAGTCTCTGCTGGCTTCTCTGTCATGGTTGTATTGCAGGCAGATTCTTTAATGTCTGAGCCTCCAGAGAAGCCCAATATTCATGATATGTTCATGAAATCGAGAAATGCAATTCCTCGATGAAGATCAAAATACTTATACATCCTCCTACTGGACATCCACATCCCTTTTCCCCCCAAGACTGTTGAGTGTACTTGAAAAAGTATCCAACTGGGAGCTGAGGCCCAGAGTTCAAGTTCTAGGGGTGAAAGTCCATTCCTTAAGAAGTCCCCTTTGCCTGCAGCATCTTCATTATTGCCCTATATGATGAAGGGCAATGCACTTGATGTCTGTTCTGGCTCTCCAAAATTCCACAGATCTATGTAACAAGCATAGGCTTGTGGATGTTCATCTGGCACACCCAAAGAGGAATTTGCCTTGTTCAGGCACCATTTAGTGAAGTTTGCTGCTTATTGTCTTTGCCAATACCAACTGGACCCATGTAGTTAGGATGTCATCTGTAGCAAGTTCAGATAACATTACTTTTTATTTAGATTAGATTAGATAGATGACTAACAGATCCTGAGCTGATGTTATAAACATAAAATGTATCATTTATTATTACTGCACTTAAAAATCTTGAATTATAACAACTAATATACAGCTTCAAGGTAGTTTGCTGTAATACCCCCAATATTTTCTCCCTAAAGTATTGATAAAACCCTTTAGGCAGATACATGGAAGGCAAGTATTTCTATCATCACCCTGTCCTTGCCTTCTTTTTGTAAGCCTTGTTCAGAACAGGTCCTTTTGTATTCTATACCAGCCTGTATGTGACCTTCTTTATAGACTGATTTGGAGAATTCTTAGTATCTTCTATGATTTCACAACATTCACACATTAAAGTTCAGAATCTGCATCAGTTGTCTTTATATAACTCTAGCTATTTCGATTCCTACTTGTGAATGCACAGACTCACGCAAATGCGAGAACTGTGGAAAGCATGGCTTGTCTCCAGGGCCCACTCTACAACTTGGGAGGGGCTGTCACTTTCCTGCTCCAGAATACCTTCTCTTCTTTGTCCCCCAGCCATGGAAGGACTTGGACAGACCACCCTGACTTTTGGAGAGAAAACAACATCTGAACGAGTGAGTGCTGCCTAAAGAATTCTTCCCCACTAAGCAGAAGCCATTACCCCAAGGTACTTCCTGAATCCCACCAGCCAATGGCCCCCAAAAGATAGCAGCTGTGAGTAAAGCCATGAACTTTCTGGTCACAGGGGTTTTCTTGTTTAATTGCTTAAACCTGACTTATTCCACAGGATACCATCTTGGTTGTCAGGAGTTTGTCTTCTTTGGTTCATTCTTCAGAACTCATTGTTACCTGTATGTATCCAATGTATTGCCATTTATCGGGAATTGCAGAAGAGGAAGCTCAGCTAAGGGCTTTCAAAAGTTGGCCCAGAATGATGCAAGTGGGTTGAAATGAGTAGTAGAAACAGATGATTTTAATTTGTTTCATCTGTTCACTACCTGTGGCGCAGATGTACCGTCTGTGAGTACTTCAGCCCATGTTCTCTTTCTCTTTTACCATATCCCTTGACCCCTTCCATGCACTAGAGATCCTTAAATTCCCTTTTCGAAAAGTTATGTATCATCTCAGCATTCCTGAATTTCCATCTGTGCTTTACATGTGATCAACAAAAATATATAAATGATTGTGTAACTGTGAAAGGCTACTTCTTATTTCCATTGAGAAACTGATCCATTCTCAGCACTTCCTCACAACTTGCAATTCTGTGTTCATTCCCTTCAAAATATGTGACTGTAGTTCATTATTCTTACCATTTCTTGTACGTTCACTGTAAGCATTTGTTCCGTTTCAACCTTAGGAGGCATCTGTTTGTGGGGCATGTAGACTCCCCCTAACTTTGCATGTGTGTGCTCAGTCACTCAGTCGTATCCGATTCTTTGTGACCCCATAGACTGTAGCCCACCAGGCTTCTGTGTCCATGGGATTTCCCAGGCAAGAATACTGGAGTGGGTCACCATTTCCTCCTCCAGGAACTCCTGTCTTGGTGTTTGGCCAGGGCTCTGCCTGGCAGCTGGTTAGGAGGGGGAAGGCCTTGGTTCTCTTTCCCCTCTGCCACTGCAGTTCCGCTTGGAGCCAGATATGGACACCTGGGTGAGTTGTGGTTGGGGCATAGCAGGGTGGGCTGGGTGCACAGACAGTTGCACAAATACTGGAGTGGATTGCCATTTCCTCCTCCAGGTGTCCTCCCTTCTCCTCCCAGGGACTGAACCCGCATCTCCTGCATTGGCAAGAGATTCTTTGCCACTGAGCTACCTGGGAAGCCCCCCTAACCTTACCTGAGGGTTTATCACCTAAGAAAAAAACAGCTTTGTGTCATATGCTCGATAATCTCCAGGAAACATATGTGGCGGCCTCCATCTCCTACAGTAAGTCAGATTCTTGTCCTGGATTGCGTTACCTAAGATATACAAGCGAAAGACCTATCAAAGCACTAACCATCTTTCATGCTCAACACAAGCTCCTGTGTGGACGCTTCCGTGACTCCCACTTCACGGATCACCGCCTTCCCTGCTGTCCCACAGACAGATGCCCTGTGTCCCATGGTTAGTGCTTAATCAGATCTAGTGTCAAATTGATGCCTGCTGCTCTGCCTGGAGTGCTGTGGTCTCACCAATTACACGGGCATTTCCTCAAGTCTGTGCACCTGTAGCTAGTTCTTGGAGTATTACCTGGTCTTCTGTCTCCTCCCTTTATAAAACACTAAAATGAACCCTTTCTGTGATGCCCCACCACCCTCTTTGCCCCTCTAGAAGGATAGTTTTCACACTGAATGTAATTTTCTCTGACATTCCTGGATGTGCCAGTGAACTGTGAATTCACTGAAGGCAAATCAATGTCTTATTCATCGTTACAGCTTTGACGTATGGTACAGAACAACTTTTCAGTGATCATCTGATTTATAATGTAAGGATAAATAAACTTTGTCAAGAATTTATTAATTGCTCATAATGCTTTCATGTTTTAACTGAGCACTTGTTAAATATTAGAGAATCAATAAATAGCACACTTGAACAGTTGAATGAATCTTATATTTTTGACTGGCCAGAGTTATGTACCTAAACGAGTAAAACATTCAATAATGTGCAAGAGGAACTCAGTCATTGCTAAGATGCAAAGAAAATGTAGCACCCTATGCTAAGAAATGTGACCTGAAAATAGTTGCTAGTTTATACATCACAGGCTTAGAGAAGTGCAGAAATATTCAGTGATCCCTGCGTGTCTGATAGCTCCAAGAATGACATCAAAGTATCATTAAAAAAAATTTCTTGCTAAATGTGAAAACCTGACAGTCTGCCCTGTCTCCTGCTGAGGGTCTGCCTCATGCCTGGTATCTGGGAGAAACACTTTCTATATATCATCAAAGTTGGCAGGGGAGATCGAGGTGGACTTTCACCTTGCCTGAGACCTCCAACATAATACCCCTGTACCTCTGCTCTCTAAGCTCTCTGCCAACGAGCTAACCTAAAAATCACATCAGCCAGTTCAACCCACTGTTATTTCAAAGTGCAACCCACATGTGAGAAAGGAGCCTGTGGCAAGCCTTTCAAGGTATTAAAACCGTGACTCACTGCCAGACAGAAAAAAAAAAAAAAAAAAAGTGTTCTTTGCCCAGAAATTCAGTAACATATTATTGCTAAAATTAAGAATAAAAAACTCTCAAAACAGGCCTGCGATGAATTTGTATAAATGATGGCATTACAACATAAGTCCAAAAAGAAAATGGCCTGATTTTCCAGTAAGTTCATGGAAGAACATTAGATAATATCAAATAACATCTCCAGCAAAACAGAGGAGATGGTCCCTGAAAAATGCCTTCTTTAACTGAATGAAGTTGCAGAGTTATGAACAGAGAAGGACGGTCTGGCTTTTTTGGCAAGGCTGTACTTAAACCAAGCTTGGAAGTAATTTCAAAAAGAATTATTGTTCCACATAAAGAAATGTATCAGCCATATACTTTTCAACAGCAGTTTACTTTGCACACAAGACAGAGAGTCCTTCTTGTGTCCCTGGCCCATCATGGGGATTGAGATGGTTGCTAATAATAACCGCAGTCCCTGGGTTGCACTTGGTACCCAGACACTCACTACATTTTACAGCAAGCCACTCCCTTTCTGGGAGCTTCCCATCAATGTGTCAGACGCACATCAACATGATAAAATGAGGCAACAATTCAGGAAAAGAAATATCTATATTGCTATTAGAAAACAATGCTTCACTTTTTTTCCATCCAGGTAGTTGTTCAAGGTGGGTCAGAATAAGGAAGATTAATATGTGTCTCTGCAATGTCAAAATAGGTTGGCAAATGAAGGATTGTTTTTCAGTTGTTTGTATGTGGGGTGTAAACAGCTTCCCTCATACCTCAGTTGGTAAAGAATCTGCCTGCAATGCAGAAGACCTCAGTTCGATGTGGGGTATAAACAAATGCTTGGCTCTTTGAAAAACAAATGCGTCCCTTTGGATATTGCAGAGCCAGAGTAGGACTTGAAAGAATGATGAGTCCATGATCATTTAAAAGAGCAAAAAGGAGCAGGGAAACGTGGACAAGAATCATAGAGAGAAGCCTCAGTATGTGAAGGAAAACACGGCTGAACACACTCATCATCCAACAAAGAGCAATTTCTAAGAACACCACCCAAAGAGCCAAGACACTTTTATGGTACACATTAGCATCACAAGCCAGAGCACATGATCAATAGCCCACTTCCAGAGCATCGGAAGCTGGTATGAAGTGTCATGCCCACACTCCATCCAGGACAAGACTTTGGAGGCTTTAAGCACATAATCAATTAAAGCAAGGAATTCTAACATGAAGAGTAAATTCATATTAACCATATTCTTTATCCACTGCAAATAGATTCATGGAGAAAATTTTATTTTTTTTAATTGATCTTTATTTTGTTTTATTGCTTTGCAATACTGTGTTAGTTTCTGCTGTCAGATCAGATCAGTCGCTCAGTCATGTCCAACTCTTTGCGACCCCATGAACTGCAGCACGCCAGGCCTCCCTGTCCATCACCAGCTCCCGGAGGTCACTCAGACTCACATCCATCGAGTCAGTGATGCCATCCAACCATCTCATCCTCTGTTGTCCCCTTCTCCTCCTGCCCCCAATCCCTCCCAGCATCAGAGTCTTCTCCAATGAGTCAACTCTTCGCATGAGGTGGCCAAAATACTGGAGTTTCAGCTTTAGCATCATTCCTTCCAAAGAAATCCCAGGGCTGATCTTCAGAATGGACTGGTTGGATCTCCTTGCAGTCCAAGGGACTCTCAAGAGTCTTCTCCAACACCACACTTCAAAAGCATCAATTCTTGGGCACTCAGCCTTCTTCACAGTCCAGCTCTCACATCCATACATGACCACAGGAAATACCATAGCCTTGACTAGGCGAACCTTTGTTGGCAAAGTGATGTCTCTGCTTTTGAATATGCTATCTAGGTTGGTCATAACTTTCCTTCCAAGGAGTAAGCGTCTTTTAATTTCATGGCTGCAGTCACCATCTGCAGTGATTTTGGAGCCCAGGAAAATTAAGTCTGACACTGTTTCCACTGTTTCCCCATCTATTTCCCATGACCGGATGCCATGATCTTAGTTTTCTGAATGTTGAGCTTTAAGCCAACCTTTTCACTCTCCACTTTCACTTTCATCAAGAGGCTTTTGAGTTCCTCTTCACTTTCTGCCATAAGGGTGATGTCATCTGCATATCTGAGGTTATTGATATTTCTCCCAGCAATCTTGATTCCAGCTTGTGTTTCTTCCAGTCCAGCATTTCTCATGATGTACTCTGCATACAAGTTAAATAAACAGGGTGACAATATACAGCCTTGACGTACTCCTTTTCCTATTTGGAACCAGTCTGTTGTTCCATGACCAGTTCTAACTGTTGCTTCCTGACCTGCATACAGATTTCTCAAGAGGCAGATCAGGTGGTCTGGTATTCCCATCTCTTTCAGAATTTTCCACAGTTTATTGTGATCTACATAGTCAAAGGCTTTGGCATAGTCAATAAAGCAGAAATAGATGTTTTTCTGGAACTCTCTTGCTTTTTCCATGATCCAGCGGATGTTGGCAATTTGATCTCTGGTTCCTCTGCCTTTTCTAAAACCAGCTTGAACATCAGGAAGTTCACGGTTCACATATTGCTGAAGCCTGGCTTGGAGAATTTTGAGCATTACTTTACTAGCATGTGAGATGAGTGCAATTGTGCGGTAGTTTGAGCATTCTTTGGCATTGCCTTTCTTTGGGATTGGGATGAAAACTGACCTTTTCCAGTCCTGTGGCCACTGCTGAGTTTTCCAGATTTGCTGGCATATTGAGTGTAGCACTTTCACAGCATCATCTTTAAGGATTTGGAATAGCTCCACTGGAATTCCATCACCTCCACTAGCTTTGTTCGTAGTGATGCTTTCTAAAGCCCACTTGACTTCACATTCCAGGATGTCTGGCTCTAGGTCAGTGATCACACCATCATGATTATCTGTGTCGTGAAGCTCTTTTTTGTACAGTTCTTCTGTGTATTCTTGCCACCTCTTCTTAATATCTTCTGCTTCTGTTAGGTCCATACCATTTCTGTCCTTTATCGAGCCCATCTTTGCATGAAATGTTCCTTTGGTATCTCTGATTTTCTTGAAGAGATCCCTAGTCTTCCCCATTCTGTTGTTTTCCTCTATTTCTTTGCATTGATCGCTGAAGAAGGCTTTCTTATCTCTTCTTGCTATTCTTTGGAACTCTGCATTCAGATGTTTGTATCTTTCCTTTTCTCCTTTGCTTTTCGCTTCTCTTCTTTTCACAGCTATTTGCAAGGCCTCCCCAGACAGCTATTTTGCTTTTTTGCATTTCTTTTCCATGGGGATGGTCTTGATCCCTGTCTCCTGTACAATGTCACGAACCTCATTCCATAGTTCATTAGGCACTCTATCTATCAGATATAGGCCCTTAAATCTATTTCTCACTCCACTGTATAATCATAAGGGATTTGATTTAGGTCATACCTGAATGGTCTAGTGGTTTTCCCTACTTTCTTCAATTTCAGTCTGAATTTGGCAATAAGGAGTTCATGGTCTGAGCCACAGTCAGCTCCTGGTCTTGTTTTTGCTGACTGTATAGAGCTTCTCCATCTTTGGCTGCAAAGAATATAATCGATCTGATTTCGGTGTTGACCATCTGGTGATGTCCATATATAGAGTCTTCTCTTGTGTTGTTGAAAGAGGGTATTTGCTATGACCAGTGCATTTTCTTGGCAAAACTCTGTTCGTCTTTGCCCTGCTTCATTCTGTATTCCAAGGCCAAATTTGCCTGTTACTCCAGGTGTTTCTTGACTTCCTACTTCTGCATTCCAGTCCCCTATAATGAAAAGGACATCTTTTTGGGGTGTTAGTTCTAAAAGGTCTTGTAGGTCTTCATAGAACCGTTCAACTTCAGCTTCTTCAGCGTTACTGGTTGGGGCATAGACTTGGATTACTGTGACATTGAATGGTTTGCCTTGGAAACGAACAGAGATCATTCTGTCGTTTTTGAGATTGCATCCAAGTACTGCATTTCGGACTCTTTTGTTGACCATGATGGCCACTCCATTTCTTCTGAGGGATTCCTGCCCTCAGTAGTACATATAATGGTCCCCGCCTACCTGTGACCGGCGCACTAAGAGCACCTCGCCGGCTGCGCGGCGCACTAAGAGCGCAGCGGAGAGGAGCTACCCCACGACCGAAGTGGGACGGCGGTGAGGACCGGCGCACTAAGCACGGCCGAGAGGAGCTACCCCACGACCGAGGTCAGGAAGGGTGGCGGTGAGGAGATACCCCTCCTCCAAGGTCAGGAAGGGCGGTGGTGAGGAGAGACCCCTCGTCCAAGGTAAGGTGCGATGGCTGTGCTTTGCTGGAGCAGCCGGGAAAAGATACCCCACGCTCAAGGTAAGAGAAACCCAAGTAAGATGGTAGGTCTTGCAAGAGGGCATCAGAGGGCAAATACACTGAAACCATACTCACAGAAAACTAGTCAATCTAATCACACCAGGACCACAGCCTTGTCTAACTCAATGAAATTAAGCCATGCCCGTGGGGCAACCCAGGATGGGCGGGTCATGGTGAAGAGATCTGACAGGGTGTGGTCCGCTGGAGAAGGGAATGGCAAACCACTTCAGTATTCTTGCCTTGAGAACCCCATGAACAGTATGAAAAGGCAAAATGATAGGATACTGAAAGAGAAACTCCCCAGGTCAGTAGGGGCCCAATATGCTACTGGAGATCAGTGGAGAAATAACTCCAGAAAGAATGAAGGGATGGAGCCAAAGCAAAAAGAATACCCAGCTGTGGATGTGTCTGGTGATAGAAGCAAAATCCGATGCTGTAAAGAGCAATATTGCATAGGAACCTGGAATGTCAGGTCCATGAATCACGGCAAATTGGAAGTGATCAAACAAGAGATGGCAAGAGTGAATGTTGACATTCTAGGAATTAGCAAACTAAAATGGACTGGAATGGGTGAATTTAACTCAGAGGACCATTTAACTCAGAGTTTCTGCTGTATAGCAAAGTAAATCAGATCAGATCAGATCAGTCGCTCAGTCGTGTCCGACTCTTTGCGACCCCATGAACCGCAGCACGCCAGGTCTCCCTGTCCATCGCCAGCTCCCGGAGGTCACCCAGACTCACACCCATCACGTCAGTGATGCCATCCAGCCATCTCATCCTCTGTCGTCCCCTTCTCCTCCTGCCCTCAATCCCTCCCAGCATCAGAGTCTTCTCCAATGAGTCAACTCTTTGCATGAGGTGGCCAAAATACTGAAGTTTCAGCTTTAGCATCATTCCTTCTAAAGAAATTCCAGGATTGATCTCCTTCAGAATGGACTGGTTGGATCTTCTTGCAGTCCAAGGGACTCTCAAGAGTCTTCTCCAACACCACAGTTCAAAAGCATCAGTACTTCGGTGCTCAGCCTTCTTCACAGTCCAGCTCTCACATCCATACATGACCACAGGAAATACCATAGCCTTGGCTAGGCGAACCTTTGTTGGTAAAGTAAGGTCTCTGCTTTTGAATATGCTATCTAGGTTGGTCATAACTTTCCTTCCAAGGAGTAAGCGTCTTTTAATTTCATGGCTGCAGTCACCATCTGCAGTGATTTTGGAGCCCAGGAAAATTAAGTCTGACACTGTTTCCACTGTTTCCCCATCTATTTCCCATGACCGGATGCCATGATCTTAGTTTTCTGAATGTTGAGCTTTAAGCCAACCTTTTCACTCTCCACTTTCACTTTCATCAAGAGGCTTTTGAGTTCCTCTTCACTTTCTGCCATAAGGGTGATGTCATCTGCATATCTGAGGTTATTGATATTTCTCCCGGCAATCTTGATTCCAGCTTGTGTTTCTTCCAGTCCAGTATTTCTCATGATGTACTCTGCATATAAGTTAAATAAACATGGTGACAATATGCAGCCTTGACGTACTCCTTTTCCTATTTGGAACCAGTCTGTTGTTCCATGACCAGTTCTAACTGTTGCTTCCTGACCTGCATACAGATTTCTGAAGAGGCAGATCAGGTGGTCTGGTATTCCCATCTCTTTCAGAATTTTCCATAGTTTATTGTGATCCACACAGTCAAAGGCTTTGGCATAGTCAATAAAGCAGAAATAGATGTTTTTCTGGAACTCTCTTGCTTTTTCCATGATCCAGCGGATGTTGGCAATTTGATCTCTGGTTCCTCTGCCTTTTCTAAAACCAGCTTGAACATCAGGAAGTTCACGGTTCACATATTGCTGAAGCCTGGCTTGGAGAATTTTGAGAATTACTTTACTAGCGTGTGAGATGAGTGCAATTGTGCGGTAGTTTGAGCACTCCTTGGCATTGCCTTTCTTTGGGATTGGGATGAAAACTGACCTTTTCCAATCTTGTGGCCACTGCTGAGTTTTCCAAATTTGCTGGCATATTGAGTGTAGCACTTTCACAGCATCATCATTCAGGATTTGGAATAGCTCCACTGGAATTCCATCACCTCCACTAGCTTTGTTCGTAGTGATGCTTTCTAAGGCCCATTTGACTTCACATTCCAAGATGTCTGGCTCTAGGTCAGTGATCACATCATCATGATTATCTGGGTCTTGAAACTCTTTTTTGTACAGTTCTTCTGTGTATTCTTGCCACCTCTTCTTAATATCTTCTGCTTCTGTTAGATCCACACCATCTCTGTCCTTTATTGTGCCCATCTTTGCATGAAATGTTCCTTTGGTATCTCTGATTTTCTTGAAGAGATCCCTAGTCTTTCCCATTCTGTTGTTTTCCTCTATTTCTTTGCATTGATCACTGAAGAAGGCTTTCTTATCTCTTCTTGCTATTCTTTGGAACTCTGCATTTAGATGTTTATATCTTTCCTTTTCTCCTTTGCTTTTCGCTTCTCTTCTTTTCACAGCTATTTGTAAGGCCTCCCCAGACAGCCATTTTGCTTTTTTGCATTTCTTTTCCATGGGGATGGTCTTGATCCCTGTCTCCTGTACAATGTCACGAACCTCATTCCATAGTTCATCAGGCACTCTATCAGATCTAGGCCCTTAAATCTATTTCTCACTTCCACAAAGTAAATCAGCTCTATGTTTAGAAATACCCTTCTCTTTTTATATATCCTCTTTTTTATCGTTCTTCTTTTTTGGATTTCCCTCCTGTTTAGGTCATCGCAGAGCTTTAAGTAGAGTTCCCTGTGCCATATGGTAGGTTCTCATTAGTTATCTATTGTATACAGGTGTGCTCAGTCTCTCAGTCATGTCCAAATCCTTGTGACCTCATGGAATGTAGCCACCAGGCTCCTCTGATGTCTCCTGCATTGGCAGGTGGATTCTTTAACCACTACCACCGCCTGATAAGCCCATTTTATGCATAGGGCTTCCCTGATAGCTCAGCTGATGAAAAATCTGCCTGCAATGCAGGAGACTCAAGTTCAATTCCTAGGTCAGGAAGATCCCTTGGAGAAGGGACAGGCTACCCACTCCCATATTCTTGGACTTCCCTGGTGGTTCAGTTGGTAAAGAATCAGCCTGCAAAGCAGGAGACCTGGTTGTATCTCTGGGATGGGAAGATCCCCTGGAGGAGGGCATGGCAACCCTCTGCAGCATTCTTGCCTGGAGACATGGACAGAGGAGCATGGCATGCTGTGGTCCATGGTTTTGCAAAGAGCTGGACACAACTGAGAGATTAAGCACGGCATAGCATACTGTATGGGCGTCAATCCCAATATCCCAATTCATTCCACCCTCCCTTTCGCCTTGCTATCTTCCTGTTCTCTATGTTTTTGTCTCTCTTTCTGCTTTGCAAATAAGCTTATCTAAATAGGAAAAGGAGTATGTCAAGACTGTATATTGTCCCCCTGCTTATTTAACTTATATGCAGAGTACATCATGAGAAACGCTGGGCTGGAAGAAGCACAAGCTGGAATCAAGATTGCCAGGAGAAATATCAATAACCTCAGATATGCAGATGACACCACTCTTATGTCAGAAAGTGAAGAGGAGCTAAAAAGCCTCTTGATGAAAGTGAAAGTGGAGAGTGAAAAAGTTGGCTTAAAGCTCAACATTCAGAAAACTAAGATCATGGCATCTGGTCCCATCACTTCATGGGAAATAGATGGGGAAACAGTGGAAACAGTGTCAGACTTTATTTTCCTGGGCTCCAAAATCACTGCAGATGGTGATTGCAGCCATGAAATTAAAAGACGCTTACTTCTTGGAAGGCAAGTTATGACCAACCTAAATAGCATATTCAGAAGCAGAGACATTACTTTGCCAACAAAGGTCTGTCTAGTCAAGGCTATGGTTTTTCCTGTGGTCATGTATGGATGTGAGAGTTGGACTGTGAAGAAAGCTGAGCACCGAAGAATTGATGCTTTTGAACTGTGGTGTTGGAGAAGACTCTTGAGAGTCCCTTGGACTGCAAGGAGATCCAACCAGTCCATTCTGAAGGAGGTAAGCTCTGGGTGTTCATTGGAAGGAATGATGCTAAAGCTGAAACTCCAATACTTTGGCCACCTCATATGAAGAGTTGACTCATTGGAAAAGACTCTGATGCTGGGAAGGATTGGGGGCAGGAGAAGAAGGGGACAACAGAGGATGAGATGTTTGGATGGCATCACCAAATCAATGGACATGAGTTTGGGTGAACTCCGGGAGTTCGTGATGGACAGGGAGGCCTGGCGTGCTGCAGTTCACGCGGTTGCAAAGAGTCGGACACGACTGAGCAACTGAACTGAAGTAAACTGATACCATTTTTCTAGATTCCATATATTATATATTTAAAATCTTTGTTGAAGTATAGCTGGTTTACAGTGTTGTGTTAGTTCAGGTACAGCCAAGTGAATCAGTTATACATGTACAGATATCCACTCTTTTTTATTTTTACATTCTTTTCCCATATAGGAAAAAGTTTCTTTATACCAAACACAACTAGGTGGATCTGGAAAAGTTTGGGGAAAGGTCTATAGTGTGACAAAGACCTGTCTTGGGCTCTACTGTGTTCACCATTCCTTGACAATTCACATGATAGTGTAGGTGCCATTTCTATCATTCACTGAAAGGAAAAAAATAGAGATCCAGAATTATTTCAGGGGGCTGGGACAATGGACTGACTCTCACAAGAATTCCTTCAGGTCTTCACCTAAATCACATTTCTTCAGCAAGATCTTACCCAAGCCTTAACCGCATAAGGATTGCTATGAGCTTCCATAGCATCTTGCTCTGTCCCTTTCTTTATCACAGATTAAGTCTGTTGACAAGCAAAGAACACAGTCATATCCCTGGTGCCCCCAGCAGTTCCTGGCACATAGCAAGTGTTCAATGAGTATGTGCTGGATTAATGAAAGAATATACCAAAAGCCATGCATTCAGGTTAAGAGCCATCTGAGTGCAGGATTAGGAGATGTAGCAGGGTGGTGGTGGAGATGGTGGGAACTCAAGAGCAGCAGGTGTAAGAGCAAGACATGGAAGTCTCCACAGGTCAACAGTGAGGCAAGACTGCAGAATTAAACAGCTATATAAATATATTCCAAATTCCACCAAAAAAAAAGGTGATGGTTTTCTTCTAAACTTCTCTGAAATATTTTATCCAATTTTGGGGGGAAAATGACAAACTGAAATGAACCCAGAGGAAAGCTTTCATGATAGTGGAACCTGAGAGCCATGAAAGAGGCTTGAAAACCTGAGGCTGATTAAAACCCAAAAACAAGACTCAGGGTGATCTGAAGGCAGTCTTCACGTATATAAAGTGTTGGCCTGAAAGAGTAGAATGTAGGTCTGGAGGGCAGAGAAACGACAAGTACATGTAAATTATAAAGAGGTACGTTTTGACTTGATAGAAGAAAAAAAAACTTTAGTAATTATAGCTATTTTAAAAACCTTAATGTGGTTATTCAGCCTTTGAAAGTGATGTTATGGAAAAATACTAATGACAAAGGATGGTTAAAGCCAGTTCTAAAATATGGGTAGTCTGATTTTTTTCAAAATAAAACTATACATATGCACACACACACATACAACACACACACACACACCTGGGCATATACATCAAAAGATTAATATTGGTTATCTCTGAGTGTTAGTATTGAATGTTATAGATATTTTCAATTTTTATTTTGTGCTTTTTGCTGTTTTATAAAATTATTATGGTAAAGATGAGCTATTTTTCTAGTGACAGAAAAATACTATCCCACAAAAATGGTTGTCTTCACACACAGATAGTTTGTTCTAGCTGGAAGTGTTTGAGCAGAACCTATAAATGTTGTAACTCTCCAGGGTGTGGAAGCAGAGCTCCTCTGATAAAAAAGAAGATATCTATTATCTCTATCAGCTTCTAGAGTGCCTTTGCATTCTGAAAGTCTATCATACAAAATGTTTATGAATAATTATTATAATTATTAATTTATACTATATAGTTATTAGTAATAGGTATTAATTATTTTTAAAAATCACAAACTCAGTTTGTCAGAGAACTCAAAAGTCAGCTTTTCTAGCCCATCCAGGCAGGATTAAAAACCTTCTAGGCAAAAAATGCAGGTAAGTGATTGCCAGGAACTCACATCTTTTCTTGTTGTCCATTTCAGCATGGTCTACTCTAGAAGGTGTGAGACATTTCTGTATTGACAACATTCAGTCCAAAGCTGTGTGAAGTCACCTAATCTATTCATTTCTCAAGCATGAGAATATGGCTTGCACTCAAGCCTGCAGTATTATAAACTTTCTGTGATCTTTCACAATGAAACTAGAGAAGAGTTACTTATCTTATTCATACATTATCTTCTTCCTGTCTTGAAAACTTCATCCTATATTTCTTCAAAGCACATATATTTTTCCTTAATCATGTCATGTGTACTATTATAGAATCTACTTTTTATTTCTTCTGCTCAGGATGTCTGAACATTTGTATATAGAGTGATCTTAAGTACAAACCTAAATAGAATTCAAAACAAGACATCTAACTCTAAGGAAAGCCACAGGTAAAGTTTTGAGGACTAGTATATATTTATCTGATTGCAAGAAGAGGTCCAAATTTTCCCTAGCATCTTCTATTCACTTCTTAGGGAGACCTGATATCTTTTCAACCCTTTCTCTCTCTGGACCTCAGAATCAAAATCCACTCTTAGGAAAGAGATCTGAAATTTTTTTCAAAAACAAAGATAACAGTAGACATCTACTAATTTTGTCATTATCTCTTCTAGTCTGTCACTATGCATGGAAGAAACAGAACGATATAAGACAGTTCTTATTCCTAGGAGCAGACACCTTACTTGGGGAAAATTCATGAATCAGGAGATCACAAGGTAATATGTCATTAACAATCCAGCATCACAAATTGTTAAATGCAGATTTGTTGTTGTTCAGTTGCTAAGTCATGTCTGTTTGTGACCCCATGGACTATAGCAAGCTAGGCTTCTCTGTCCTTAACTATACTCTGTCTAGATTTGTCATAACTTTCCTTCCAAGAAGCATATTGGTGAAAGTGAAAGAGCAGAGTGAAAAAGCTGGCTTAAAACTCAACATTCAGAAAACTAAGATCATAGCATCTGATCCCATCACTTCATGGCAAATAGATGGAGAGAAATGACTCTCCATCTCCAGTCATTTCTCCAGTGAGAAATGACTCTCACTCTCCAGTGAGAGACTTTATGTTTGGGGGCTCCAAAATCACTGTAGATGTGACTGAAGCCATGAAATTAAAAGATGCTTGCTTCTTGGAAGAAAAGCTATGACGAACCTAGTCAGCATATTAAAAAGCAGAGACATTTTTTTGCTGACAAAGGTCCACAAAGTCAGAGTTGTGGTTTTTCCAGTGGTCATGTATGGATGTGAGAATTGGACCATAAAGAAGGCCGAGCACCAAAGAATTGATGCTTTTGAACTGTAAAGTTAGAGAGACTCTTGGGAGTCCCTTGAATATCAACAATTATCAAACCAGTCAATCCTAAAGGAAATCAGTCATGAATATTGATTGGAAGGACTGATGCTCTTGAGAAACCTATATGCAGGTCAGGAAGCAGCAGTTAGTACTGGACATGGAACAACAGACTGGTTCCAAATAGGAAAAGGAGTACGTCAAGGCTGTATATTGTCCCCCTGCTTATTTAACCTATATGCAGAGTACATCATGAGAAACGCTGGGCTGTAAGAAGCACAAGCTGAAATCAAGATTGCCAGGAGAAATATCAATAACCTCAGATATGCAGATGACACCACCCTTATGGCAGAAAGTGAAGAGGAACTAAAAAGCCTCTTGATGAAAGTGAAAGTGGAGAGTGAAAAAGTTGGCTTAAAGCTCAACATTCAGAAAACGAAGATCATGGCATCTGGTCCCATCACTTCATGGGAAATAGATGGAGAAACAGTGGAAACAGTGTCAGACTTTCTTTTTGGGGGGCTCCAAAATCACTGCAGATGGTGATTGCAGCCATGAAATTAAAAGACGCTTACTCCTTGGAAGGAAAGTTATGACCAACCTAGACAGCATATTCAAAAGCAGAGACATTACTTTGCCAACAAAGGTCTGTCTAGTCAAGGCTATGGTTTTTCCAGTGGTCATGTGTGGATGTGAGAGTTGGACTGTGAAGAAAGCTGAGCACCGAAGAATTGATGCTTTTGAACTGTGGTGTTGGAGAAGACTCTTGAGAGTCCCTTGGACTGCAAGGAGATCCAACCAGTCCATTCTGAAGGAGATCAGCCCTGGGATTTCTTTGGAAGGAATGATGCTAAAGCTGAAACTCCAGTACTTTGGCCACCTCATGCGAAAAGTTGACTCATTGGAAAAGACTCTGATGCTGGGAGGGATTGGGGGCAAGAAGAGAAGGGGACAACAGAGGATGAGATGGCTGAATGGCATCACTGACTGGATGGATGTGAGTCTGAGTGACCTCCGGGAGTTGGTGATGCACAGGGAGGCCTGGCGTCCTGCGATTCATGGGGTCGCAGAGTCAGACACGACTGAGTGACTGAACTGAACTGAAGTGATGCTGAAGCTGAAGCTCAATACTTTGGCCACCTGATGTGAAGAATTGACTCACTGGAAAAGACATACTGGGAAAGACTGAAGGCAGGAGGAGAAGGGGACAACAGAGCATGAGTTGGTTGGATGGCATCACTGACTTGATGGACATGAATTTGAATAAGCTCTGGGAGTGGTGATGGACAGGGAAGCCTGGTGTGCTGCAGTCCAAGTGGTTACACAGAGTTGGGCATGACTGAGCGCCTGAACTTCCTTCCTTCCTTCCAAGTAGCAAGCATCTTTTAATTTCATGACTGCATTCACTGTCCACAGTGATTTTGGAGCCCCCAAAATAAAATCTGTCTGTTAAATACTCTTTTAAGTTCAGAAAATAAAAAATAATTATCACTGAACTGACAAATTTACAGTGCCAGCAAATGAATGAGGGAATCATTGCTGTGTTCCAACAGGTTTGATCACAGGGTTGGTAGAGATGGAAGCTTTAGGAACTTCAGAATACTGTACAACAAACAAGCCAATACCAGGGTACAAACCAGCCCTGCCTGCTTCTTGAAGTGCTATCAAAGTGTGGTCTGTGGACCAGCATCCTCTGCACCACTTGAAGCTTGTCAAACATGCAGAATCGAGAGCTCCATCCAGAGCTACTGAATCAAAACTGTGTATTTTAACAAGATCCTTGACTGATCTATGTGCACATTAACGTGTGGGAGGGCTTCCCTGGTGGCTCAGACAGTAAAGAAACTGCCTGCAATGTAAAAGACCCAGGTTCAATCCCTGGGTCAGGAAGATCCCCTGGAGAAGGGAATGGCAACCCACTCCAGTATACCTGCCTGGAAAATTCCATGGACAGAGGAGCCTGGTGGGCTACAATCCATGGGGTCACAAAGAGTCAGACATGACTGAATGACTAACATACACACACACACACACACACACACACGTTTGAGAAGCTGATCTAAACAATGGAGACTCTGCCTACTTTCTTCACATTGAGTCCTGAGTATATCAAAGCCACTTAATTTTTTTAACAGGTTGTTAATTTTTAGCCTGCAATTTTCACAGTTTTGAATTTAATTCATTACTAATCTTTAATCTATTTCTCATTTATTTCCCCTCAACGTCTCCTATTCATCAAAGGAGGTAATGGCTTGACGGATTTTCAGCTTCAACCCAATAATCAAGGAACTACCCTTCCTCTTACACTAGGGGGTGCATGAGGACTAAGATTCGGAATCTTCTTGGCCATCTTCTCCGCAGTGTTTTGTGTCAGCTACTGCCCCCTTTCTTCAGAAGTGGTTTTCCAGTGTCATGACTTGGAAGAAAGAAAAGAATTACCGGGAACCTCCCCTACTTCACAAACCAGACATGTCCTCCACCGGGTTGCTCTGTCCTCTTCACCACAGATCAGGCACACCATGACGTACCCACAGGGTACAGCATTTCTGGGGCATCCTGCCCGGAACTGGGGACCCACAGAAGAAAAGAGAAGCACTGCTTTAAACACAGGACAGGTCAGAAGACTATAGCACATACTGCTACTTTCTTTTCTGAGTTTCTTGTTATATATGGTTATGCAGTCTTGAGGGTTTCTGACACACATCTTCCTCTCCTCAGAGTCCCAGGTTTCAAATGTTTCAGAAGATCATGGTCTTTTAAAAACTCCTGCTCTACTGTTCTTTTATTTAGCTACGTTAGAGACTTCCAGAGAGAAAGCATCTAAGTGGTGTGAGGATGAGAATCCCAGGGACGACTCTGGGTTCCCCGCTAAGCTACTCTACTCACTCAACCTTTAACCTGAAACCTAATTAGAAAATTTAATGTTTTATTCTTTTCAGAGGCCTTCCCTTTTCTCCAGTGGAACCCATTACTCTCTGGAGTAGTCTTTTAGAAGATCTCTGGTTGAGCTCATTTATGGAGGCCACAATGTTTATCTCCATGACCTTAGCACAGATGCATTTTGGAAGTGATTGTAAATAATCAGTGTGATATGGGTTTTCCCAGCTTCCCTTGTGGCTCAGACAGTAAAGAATCTACCTGCATTGTGGGAGAACCAGGTTCGATCCCTGGGTTGGGAAGATCCCCTGGAGAAGGGAATGACTTCCCACTCCAGTATTCTGGCCTTGAGAATTCCACGGACAGAGACTACAGTCCATGGGGCTGCGGACAACTGGACACAACTAACTGACTCGCACTTTCACTTTTCATGGATTTTCCACCTCCTCAAAGTTTTCATCCTAGTGGGATCCTTTAAACAATTATTTAACTGTATTCACTCCTAATAGAGTTCTATATCAAGCATAAAAAATTGTGATGATTTGTGTCCATGTGCAACCCCACACGTCAACAAATGAGAGCCCACTCCAAAGTAAAATTAAAATGGCTTCAAAGAATGACAGGAAAACATCTTTTTTGGCAGGGAACAACAGGAAGCCAGAAGGAATAGAGGAGAAATCCAGTAGAGAGTGTAAAGTGATGAGAGACCTTTTCCATATGTGTGGCCATTAAAAAAATTATTCCCATCCCTTATGTTGCATGTGCGGGAGACAACTCTATCTCACAATAAAAATGGGCTTTTTTTTTTTTTTTTTTTGCCAATTCCTGCAGATATTACCAAGTAGCATTTCTTATAGAAGAAAAAGAATATGATGAAGCAAGAAACGTAAAAAGAAAAAAGACCCAAGGCTAAACAATACGCTCAATAGACACCCAGTAAATGCACCAATAGTAGACTGGAGGCATACCTGTCACACAAGTACGCTTCTTTTCCATACATTGAGAAATTCAGAATGAGCTTCCTCATCATCAGTTTCTTGTGCAATATTGTATGAGCCACACTCACGGCACAGCCCCTTGGGTCCTGAAATACTCTGTCTTCAGCTTTGCTCTGTGTGAAGAGAGCATTTTCACTCAGCTGATGGGTCCGTGAGCAAATGAACAATGGATCTTTAGCAGCTCCTTGGTTATATTTTCTTTAGAGAGTTAAGCAGCGTGGGTCTTTCCTCCCATCACACGGGCTTTCATTTCCTGATGTGTTTTATTGACATCAAACAGAAAAAGGAGTTAGATGACGTAAATACTATGTGTTCATCCCCAAATCTCTTCTCCCATTTACCCCTAAGAGAACACTGAAAGTGCCCAGTTAACCTCCCTGAGGCCAAAGACCCCTCAAGGCTTCCTCTGCTGGAGGAGAATCTGGCTCCCTGGGTGAGCCCAGGACACAAGCAACAATTCCATCTAGTTTATTCATTTCCTCAGGAGTTTAGATCTATTTTTAAATTAGGTAATTCTTTTATTACCATAGATACAAATATTAGCAGGGACCAGATACTATGCCAGGCACAAGAAAGCCAAGTTCCTATAGGTGCTGTGCCCCATTTATAGTTAATTTTTTTATCACGATAATTTCTGTTTCCATAGCATAGATCAACACATAGAAACCATTGCATTTGCCAAGAACAAAAACAACAACAGAAGCATCTAGTATCCAGTATAGATGCATTTGTATGGCCACGGGGAGAGTGAGACCCATTTGAAGTCTAGCGAGCAATCCCAGTGGAAATAGGAAAGAAAGCAGAGGAGTGGGTTCAGAGAGGTGTGAAAAAATGATGAGACTCAAGCCAAGCCACACCTAGCAGTGGCAGAGGAAATCATTTGGGACGGGAGGGCAGAGGGTTCATGGAGAGCTAGATAAAGGTTTGTTGTCATGGTAACATAGGCAAATGGGAATTGCACCGTGGCTCTGAGTAGGTCAAATTCGTAGAGTCAAGACCTGATGGAAAAGGGTAAGATTATGGGGTTAGAATGTAGGATGAATTTGGGTTACAGAGGTCTGTGGTAAAACTTGACACTGTCTTTAAAGTCTTTTGGTAACATATATCAGAAAGCAGTAGGGTTAGACTGATCAATCAACAGGAATTTATCATAAAGATGCAATGTCATCTTTAGGACCCAACGGAAGGACATGTCAGCAGGCTTCTTTTGACTCTTCTTTACTTTGTGTATTTGCATTTTCTTCCCCTCTCCCAAGACTGACTTGTTCCTAGTCTCCCCGCAGATGACCACCGTTGCTCCAAAATATGTGTCTGAGCCAGACTTACATGCTAACTAGCTTTCTTTAATTCCAAATTGCTTAAAGTAAGAATATGATTGTCCAGCTTGAAACTCTGATGCAATTTCTGATGGAAGTTGAGGGCTCCTGGAAAACAGTCACTTGAGGGTCTCTTTTGTGGACAGGGGGGTGTTTCCCAGGGAAACATAGTGTCACAGGCCTGGGAGGGAACTCCAAGGTGTTTACAGTGATCGGCCAGAATTCTGCTGGTGTATTTTAATCCTGCTCTGATATCAGCTTGGGCTTCCCAGATAGCTCAGCGGGTAAAGAATTCACCTGAAAGGCAGGAGACACGGGAGAGGTGGGTTCAGTCCCTGGGTTGGGAAGATCCCCTGGAGGAAGAAATGGCAACCCACTCCAGTATTCTTGTCTGGATAATCCCATGGACAGAGGAGCCTGGCGGACTACAGTCCAAAGGGTTGCAAAGAGACATGACTGAGCGACTGAGCACGGTGTCAGCTTGATGTTAATAAGCATGGGGAAAAGGGATAAATAGAAGAAATTTGTCTTATTCCTAGGGATAGGGCCAATTTAGGACATATATTCGTGTCGGCCGTGGGGTTGGCACCAGGATAGGGCAGTCTGGGCACAGCTGAACAGCAAGAGTTGTTTATACAAGATGGCCTGAGGCAGTGGGTACTGGTCTGGGGTCAGAAGCATTTGGAAATCCACAGGGGACTGCTTTTAAGGATAACGCAGAACATCACTGTGTGCTGGCTTTCTCCTCTAAGGTGGAGATGGGTGTGGAGTTCTTAAAGAGCTAAGTGAGACCTGATATTTTCCAAAATATGGGAGGGAACCTTCCCAGTGTTATTCATCATTTCCCCCAGGATTTATGAAGGCCCTGCTCTGTGCCCAGTGCTGGTCACTATCGCATTGCACGGACCCCGGGGCTCTAGAGACAGAAAGGCTGTCGCTCAGCTGTGCTGGGGAAACTGGGCCCAGCTGCTGGAGAAAGCCCCGGCTGGGGTCTTCAGGGAGCTTGAGGCCAGGAAGCTTCCTCTCGGCCTCCCCTCCAAACTCAGAGGAGCGCACTCTCTCTCCACCCTCCTCTGCTGCCTGCCAGAATTTCCAGATTTGTTCTGTTTTGCAGTTTGCATCAAGCCACACTCAATCCCAACCCTAGCAGAAGGCATAAATTAACATTTTATTATGTGTACTTGTTAGGGTCTCTCTTAAAGCAGACATGCAAATGTGAGGCTCCCATAGTCAATGAGGGTATACCCGGATGAACTGAAAATAAACCAGGTGGCTCTGGCCAAACCCTTGGAAAGCAGGACCTCGCTGAGCTATCCTGGGACAGATACTCACCTCAGTTCCCGCCCCCAGTTGTTTACCCTGGCCCCTGGCCATTTCCTGCTCTGTTTGGCACCCCGGCCCTCCCTGTCCAGCTGCCATAGGCTCCTATGACTCTTGGTCGACTTTCATTTACAAGGAACCAATTTCACAAGCAGCTGTAGGTGAGCCTTTTACTGGCCTCTGGTGAGTGAGTGGGAGGCCTGGGGGCCTTCTCCATCAAGCAGCTGGACAAATACATCTGCCTTGGCCTTCTACGGGGACGGGCTATTTTGAGGCTCCCTCTGATTGGTTCTTGCTGTTACTGTGCCTTTAATTCCAGCTTATAGCTCTTAAAATCTTATATAACAGGAACCTCAAGTTGGATGGAGTTTGATTGGATTTGGCTTGGCTCAAATGGAGGAATTAGTAAAACCAAAAGTGAGAACCACTTGATATGCCACTTAGAGTTCTACCAGGTGAAAATTTTAATTGTTCTAAAGTGTTTCTTAGATTGCTGCTTTGGTCATATATTTTTGTGTATAGATTGGAGAAAGTCAAACAGGCGAAAGAGGGAAAGAAACTTTTCCCTACTGCTGTTTTAATTTTCCAGGATCTCTTTTGTATCCCTTTTATTTTGTGTTATTATAAATAACTGACTTCATATAGGAGAAGGCAATGGCACACCACTCCAGTACTCTTGCCTGGAAAATCCCATGGATGGAGGAGCCTGGTAGGCTGCAGTCTACGGGGTCGCTGAGGTCAGACACGCCTGAATGACTTCACTTTCACTTTTCACTTTCATGCATTGGAGAAGGAAATGGCAACCCACTCCAGTGTTCTTGCCTAGAGAATCCCAGGGACCGGGGAGCCTGGTGGGCTGCCGTCTATGGGGTCACACAGAGTCGGACACGACTGAAGCGACTTAGCAGCAGCAGCAGCAGCCTTCATATAAGCACATGTGAGACAACCCCACCCAAACAATTAAACAATCAGCTGCTGCTAAGTTGCTTCAGTTGTGTCCGACTCTGTGAGACCCCATAGATGGCAGCCCACCAGGCTCCCCCGTCCCAGACAATAAAAGAAAGGAAGATGACAGAACCTTCCAGAGTCCATCCTGGGGCATCTGATTAGAACCAAAATCTTGTGTCTAACCTTGTAGGTGGAAGAGGTTGATTCCAGTGGCCTCGTGTCAGCCTATGTGTGCCCAGTGAGCATTCACAGGGTAGAATATTTGAGCATCTTTACCTTACAGGCTGGGCTTCCCAGGCGGCTCAGTGGTAAACTATCCACCTGCCAATGCAGGAGACACAGGAGATGCGGGTTCAATC
This sequence comes from Tragelaphus eurycerus, assembly GCA_935064755.1. Classification (NCBI taxonomy): domain Eukaryota; kingdom Metazoa; phylum Chordata; class Mammalia; order Artiodactyla; family Bovidae; genus Tragelaphus; species Tragelaphus eurycerus. The sequence continues at coordinate 1,590,391 of CAKXYN010000039.1, forward strand.
CCTGGGTGGGGAAGAGCCCCTGGAGGAGGAAATGGCAACCTGCTCCAGTATTCTTGCCTGGAAAACTCCATGGACAGAGGAGCCTGGTGGGCTACAGTCCATGGGGTTACGAAGAGTAGGACAGAACTGAGCGTGCACACGCACACCTTACAGTTTACACAGGAAGTCACCTTTCAGAGGGTCTTTTGTAATGAGCTTGTCTAGGGATGCCGCCTGGATTCTGGCTCCAGCCACCCAACTGCTTCCAGGCGAAGACTGCCTGACCACCACCCCCACCCACCCCCGTGATTCTTATGAAATTTCCACGTGGATTTCCGAGCACTCATGGATGTTCTGGTACCAATGGCTGTGGCCCTGAGGGACCCGATTCGCCTGCCACGCTGCTGCCTTGGTTTTATTTTTCTTTCCCAGCAGATGCTTCTCTAGTTCCCTCCTCCCTCCTCCCACCTCTATTCCAGCTTTTCCGCTTCTCAGCTCTTCTTAGCATCTCATTTCACCTTTCTGCTCTGCAGAGAGCTGTGTGGGGTTCTTACCTTCCCCCAGTGGCATTTAAAGTGTTTCTTGGTGCAAAACATCCTATTCATTGCCATAGAAACAGGAAGCTCAGTGTGGAAGGAAAGGGGTGGGGGGAAGAAGTCTGGGAGTCTGAAGCTTTGCAATTCTGTTATTTTGCCCAAATCCATAAATGGTGACACACTGGGAGATAAGCAAAATCCTGCTCCTGGCTGGATCTCCAGGAGGAAGGGCCACCCCTTCCAAGGGCACAGGTTTTAAAGCCTGGTTTAAACCAGGAGTGAGCAGGCTTGTATGGAAAGTATTGCTGTTTCTCCCACAGAGGGAAGTTCCCAGTTGAGTCCGGGGAAGTCAGACAAACCTGCCTTCTCTTATCAGTTCTGCATCTAAGCTGAAGGACTCAGGACACTTCTTCAACCCCTCTCAGTGCCTTCAGCTGTACAATAAACAGGTGAACTTCCCTGTGACCTCTTGGTTGGGGTCACAGGAGAGCTTAAGACGTGACGGCTTCATGGCCTCCCTGAATGACTCCCACATTCTTGCCACATCGTTGGACACACTGAGTCTGGGCCACCTGTACTCAGCCGTGAATCCCTCCCTGATATCCAAAAAGAGGACTTCACGTCATTGCTCAAGTAAAGCCAGCCTGCTACGGTTTTCCTTGAAATGCAGTAGAATGTGTTTAATTTTTACATCCTCATGCAAAACTTGGAGAGAAGCCCTTTTCAAACCATTGGTTTTAAAGGCGTACCTTCAACCTACAGCCCCTCTGTTCTGGCGCCCAACCAGGCACCTCGGGGCCATTATTCCTAATCTGAGGATGGGCCAGCGCACTGTGTGGATTAGAGCTTCAGACTAATGACGTGAAGTTTGAGGTTGCAATCTCCACTGGGGCAGTGAGTTGCTCAGAGGCATTCATTAGTTATTTGGCATTCATTAATCACAGGGCCAAACTAATGGCCAGAGTTCTGTACATCTCTCCCTGTGATGCAGATTTTGTAAGAGCACAAAAATCATATCACAAACCCTCCAATCAATTCTGGGTCCAAATCCCCAACTACTTCTTTTTAAAAAAATAAATGATGTTTTTATTTTCATCTGTGTTGTGTCTTCATTGCTGGGTGTGAACTTTCTCTAGTTGTGGCGAGTGAGAGCTACTCTAGTTGTGGCGCACAGGCTTCTCAATGTGGTTACTTGTTGCAGAGAATGGGCTCTAGTCACACAGGCTTCAGAAGTTTCCCCAAGACATGTGGAATCTTCCTGGACCGGGGATCAAACCTGTCCCCAGCATGGGCAGGCAGATACTTAACTACTTGAACACCAGGGAAGTCCACAACTACCTATTTTAACTGACACACCAAGCCAATATTTCTCCTGCCCCAAATCACCCAAGCAACTAGAGAGCCCACCCATATAACCCAGAGCCCACCAACAGTATTCAAATTAGCCAGTCTTAAGCCATTCTTCCTGCCCACCTTTCCTTTCCCATGGAAAATGCAGTACATGTTTTCCCCTGGATCTTGCATCTATCCCCTGAGAAAACCTGGTGCCCATAGGACATGGCATACCCTCTCTGGGAAACTGTAAGCCCCTCCCTGTAAGTAACTGTAAGTAATAAAAATTTTCTTTCGATAGCATTAGCCTCTCTGCATCATCACTCATTCACCTTTATAAATTAAAATCCAGGCACAAATCAACCTTGCCCAGATCCATCCTATTAGCTACAAGACTATCCTGGTAAACAGATGTAACTGGCTCAACATGCACACGTCACAATTAGGGAAGGACGGTCCCAGGGGCCTGCTTTGTTGGTGCTAGTTCAGCAGCATCTTCATCTATAAATAGTGTGACCATATGTCCCACTATGTCCTGTGGAGTCCAAGCTTACCCCTGTCGACCTGTGCAATTATTAATAGTGCTCTCGTTCACTCTCAAAGCAGTCACAGTTTGGAATATAAATCATGTGGCTACCATAATGTAAAGGACCAACAATTAAGCACCCATTAAACAGGTAAATGACTTTGTTACAGAGGAGTAATTGCAATCATTGACTTTTACATTTTCACTTGACAAAAGGGTGTAAATGAATGTTACAGACTTTCTAAATGTATGTGTTATTCTGCACATAATATGCAAGAAGTTAAAAAAGAAAAACCAGCTGCATGAAGTATGTATACAAAGCAGAGCAATGAATTATGATTGCTCTGAGGATATTTTGTGAGGATGGAGGGAGATGGTAGTGTTGGCCACCATGACTGAGTAGCTGGATAAGGATAAGTGTAAGAGTCACTATGGGCCACGCCATGGCTTGAACATCTCCATGTGTTTCACTTTTGTTTATTTTTTATTTTAAAAATATTTCTTTATTTATTTTGCTGTGTCGGGTCTCATTTGCCGTGTATGAGCTTCTCTAGTTGCAACTCATGGGCTAAGTTGTTCCATGGCATGTGGGAACTTAGTTCCCCAACCAAGAATAGAACCCACGTCCACAGCATTAGAAAGCACTGGACCACCAGGGAAGTCCCTCCATGTGCTTTATTTGATATTGGAGATGAGACGTAATCACTCAATCATTTCACAAACATATTTTGTTTCTCTACAATTAGAATCAGCTTCCATTCTTTTCCTCAAGGAGCTTATTCTATAAAGGGAGAATTTAACACACTGGAGTAGTTCCAAAGGTATAAGCACAGATTACTATAGGCCCATCTAGAAGCATATATCCCAGTCCTCAGGGTATAAAGAACTTTACAACTAAAATTTGGAGAGAGTTGTGGGAAGATAGGAGAATGAATTTTAAGACCTGTTAGTATATGACCCACTGAGAGTAGAGCCCATTTTTTAAGGTTCCAGAAGTGAAAGAACAGAGTCTGAGGGCATTGGAGCTGTCAGGGTTAGGGGACAGCCTGACATCAAGCGTTCAAACAAACAGGATCTAATGATGCCTAGTGGTTCAGATGGTAAAGAATCTGCCTGCAGTGCAGGAGACCCAGGTTCAATCCCCAGCCTAGGAAGATCCCAGGGATCCCAGAAGGGAATGGCTACCAACTTCAGTATTCTTGCCTGGAGAATTCCATAGACAGAGGATCATGGTGGGCTATAGTCCATGGGGTTGCAAAGAGTTGGACATGACTGAGCGACTAACACACACAAACCATGATGCCTAAAATGCCACTGAAGTTCTGGCCTCAAGTCTTAGCATTTCTTGACAAATAGAAATGAGGCATGCTCAGGATCACCTTTAAGAAAAAATTACTAGAGCCAAAATATGGGAGAATTGATGGTTAATGTTCCTAATTTTCAACCCATCTCTAAAGAACCTATATTATTCCTTAGGTGCCAAGACTGGTGCAGATATTTGCCCTTAAGAACACTGGACTCAGTTCTGCAGAGAAGAAGGATCAACTGTGTCACAGAAACAGCTTTTCTCATATGCTCCCAGGGATGTCTGTCAGAGGTTGTTTGTAATCAAGCCCTAAAAATCTATGCCATGCAGCTGCACTGTCTGTGATGCCATGTACGTCAATGAGAAAAAATCATGATTTAGGAATGCATCTGAACTGTGTTTTGCTTCTCCATGCCCTAGTCAGATGTAGGCTTGTTTTGGTCCTCTACAGAGTTATAAATAAAGAGCCAACTCTAAAGATTTGCTGAAGCAAACTCAGGGCTGAAGGAGCCATCCTTCTTAATTGACCTGACTTACACAATGTTTGGGGCATAGGGTTCTGCTCTCCCCAGGCAAAGCAAATTCCTATAAAAAGATTTATGTAACATTGGTCCTCTCTTTGACTCATGGAATGTTACACACAAAAGGGATGTTAGAAATTTTTTACCTGTGCTTTCACTTTCAATGAGGAGTGATGGACATTGTAGAGCTATTTAATGGAAGTCCTTGATTGGGATATTTGTTTTTTAAATTTCAGAAGCAAACGTAATTAGATTCAACAGCTTTGTTATATTGCTAAGTTATAGACTGTAGTCTCTGTTGTATGATTAATATGTTTAACCTAGGAAGAAAAACAAAATGGACTGGGTTCTGCACCCCATCATAGTACAGCCCCTAGGACCCTCAGGGCCCATCATGGGGCACTCCTGATCAGTGCTCCCTACTTGGGATCAGTGTCTTCATTCCCTTCAGTTCAGTTCAGTCGCTCAGTCATGTCTGACTCTTTGTGACCCCATGGACTGCAGCACGCCAGGCTTCTCTGTCCATCACCAACTCCCGAATCATGCTCAAACTCATGTCCATCAAGTCATTGCTGCCATCTAACCATCTTATCCTCTGTCATCCCCTTCTTCTCCTGCCTTCAGCATCAAGGTCTTTGCCAGCATCAGTGTCTTTGCCAGTGAATCAATTCTTTGCATCAGGTGGTGAAAGTATGGGAGTTTCAGCATCAGTCCTTCCAATATTCAGGACTGATTTCCTTTAGGATTGACTGGTTTGACCTCCTTGCCGTCCAAGGGACTCTGAAGAGTCTTTTCCAACACCACAGTTCAAAAGCATCAATTCTTCTGTGCTCAGCTTTCTTTACAGTCCAACTCTCACATCCATACATGGCTGCTGGAAAAGCCACAGCTTTGACTGGACAGACCTCTGTCTCTGCATTTTAATATGCTGTCTAGGTTTGTCATAACTTTTCTTCCAAGGAGCAAGCATCTTTTAATTTCATGGCTACAGTCACCATCTTCAGTGATTTTGGAGCAAAAAAACCCAAAAAAACCAAAATTAAATCTCTCACTGTTTCCATTGTTTCTTCATTTGTTTCCATTGTTTCACTGTTTCCATTGTTCCTTCCATCTTTCTTCCATTGTTTCTTCATTCTTCATTCTCTTAGCCTTCATCAAATTTCCCTATTATATTCCTTGTTATCAGAGCTCTGATGGGTGAGAACTGGTCTGATAAAACCATTTACCCAAGATGTTCACATATGCTATGATAATCTTTTCTTTTTTTGATGTAGACCATTTTTTAAGTTTTATTGAATTTGTTGGGGTTTCCCAGGTGGCACTAGTGGTAAAGAACCCTCCTGCCAATGCAGGAGATGTAAGAGAAGCAGGTTCAATCTTTGGGTTGGGAAGATCCCCTGGAGGAGAGCATGGCAACCCACTCCAGTATTCTTGCCTGGAGAATTCCAGGGACAGGGGTTCCTGGCAGGCTACAGTCCATAAGGTCACAAAGAGTCAGACACGACTGAAGTGAATTATAACATTGCTTCTGTTTTATGCTTTTTTATTTTTTGGCCCTAAGGCACGTGGGATCTTAACTCCCCGACCAGGTATCAAACCCACAGCCTCTTCATTGGAAGGTGAAGTTTTAACCACTGACCCACCAAGAAAGTCCTGAAAACATCTTAATAAAAGTGAATCTGTAAAATATTTTCCTACAAAATAGCACCAAAAAATAGAGACCAACATTTTGAGTATGAAGAGCCAGACATTACACCAACCATTTTAAACACATGGTCTCATTTAAGTATGACAACAATTCTACAAGATTGATCTCATGTTATTCCCATTTCTCAGTTGAGGAACGTGTGATCTGTAGTGTTAAACATCATACTATTAATAAGTGGCAGTACTGGAATTTTCGTCCAGGCTGTTTGAATTCAAAGGCTATGAATTTCACCACAGGGCCTGGAGTGATAGAGCTACTCCATGAATTGTGGCTGCTGTAAAGACAACAACGAAGACAATGATAAATGAATGTCTGTTATTACTCATCTCCCCAAGGACATAAGATGTGGTCTTTCTGATCCAATCCCCTTTCAATAGCCTTCATGTTGAGAGTTTAATTAAACCACTTCATAGTATTGCTGCCTTGGCATCATTTCGAACGGTCATGTGGCCTGCAGGGGTCTTGAACTGACAATAGCCCCTCCCCCTTGTATGCCCTAGACAATAGCTCTCAGGGTCACACATAAATGAAAGTTCCTGACATGACTTCCCCAACCATCCTTGTGAGAAACCATCTCCTGCATCTCCAGGGCCTTCTTCTTAGCTAAGAGCCCCAAGACGCTAACAAAAACCCTGTTCTTTTTAGATTGAATTGACCAATCTGGTCTTAGCCTGGGAGCCTCAAAACACTTAGGCCCTAATAAAGTCATATGCCCCAGGTCCTGCCCACACCTGGCCTTAACATCTCTCTGTGGCCCCTGGAGGCATGCTACATACCTCCTCCAGGATCTTTAAATAATGAACTTCTCTATTTCAATTCCCTTGTGGTCTCTTGTGACCCCCAAGGCTCAGACACCATCCAACACCTTAGGGTTGTTCTTAGCAAATGTTCATTTAACAGTCACAGCTCTTCGTATTTCAGCCTATCCGCAGCTTCCTCATTTCTCCATTCATATGATTAGCCCCTGTAATTTCAGTAAGCATAGAAAATAACAACCGGTAAAGACCCTCTCTGATGATGACGCTGTCTCTACTTTTCCAAGACAAGAGCTTGCAATTTCTGCTTCAATTTTCCGTGCTGTTTGTTTTTTTTTTCAATTGGAGTATAGTTGCTTTACACTCTTGTGCTAGTTTCTGCTGTACAACAACGTGAATCAGCTACAAGTCTCCATATATCCCCTTCTCTCTTGGTTCTCCCTCTCTTCCCTCTTTGCTCTGTTTTCAATCATAGCATCTTCATCATTGTCATTACTGTTCTGCTCCCTCCCCCAAAGCTCTGTCCGAACTCCATGAGCTCCTGGAAATGTTCTCTGTTACAGAAAGTGGCTGGAGAGAGAAGGACCATGAACTTGTCCTAAACCACTCCAGAAAGCCCATCACCCTTCAAGATCCCCTTTCCTTACTCCAAACTCTGTCTCTGCTCTTCTGCTTCCTCATCTGCAGCCTGAGAAGGTGTGTGTGTGTGTGTTGGGAGAGAGGAAAGACAAATCCTGAAATACACCATACATTTTACTTTCTGTGAAGAGAATTATCACCTCTGGGCCCAGAAGATCACTGTCGGCCTCTCCAGCTCAGAGAAGGATCACTGATGCCATCCTCTGCTAGACAGCTGCAGCCACCCTGGCACCACCATACAAGGCCACACTGCCTGGCAGAGTGTGTTTTCTGTCACTAACCCTCTCTGGAGCTTCCACAGCTGCCTACAAGTCCTTTAATCCAATAAGAGCTACAGTGTCCTGTTTCTGGTATCATCATGCTCCGATTGCCAGACACAAGATACTCATCCATTCTGGCAAATTCATGTCTCTCAACAGAGTCCTTTCTGAGGTAGCCTGAACTCCCTTGCCTACCCAGAATGTCCAGGGACTTCCTAGGTAAAACTTCATTCTCCAGACCTTGCCCAAGGAAAGGAGAAAGTTAGGAGCGATTTTGTGTCCTTGATAATGTCCCGAGTATGAAGGAGAGCCCATTTCATGCCAGGTATAGGAAGGTATGGAACACAAAGGTAAGCTCTCTCTGTCCACAGTATTCCATCAGGGACCTGCTTACCGTAGGATTCTAACAAGCCACCTCCAAACTCACCTCCAGTGGAAGATTGATCTACATGGGACCTAGCATCAGACAACATTTAGAAGTTTCATGTACAGTTTTTGTCAAAATAACAATTGTATTTTTTTTTGCTTCAATGCAAACAGAATAATAATTGCCTCCCTGCTCAAGATGTTAACATTCTAGTCCCTTAAACCTGTGAATATGTGCCCTTACCTGGCGTGGAGAACTTTGCAGTGTGATTAAGGTATGGATCTTGAGGTGGAGAGAGCTATCCTGAATTATGCAAACGTGTTTGATTTATTCACATGGGTCCTTAAAGTCAGGGAACCTTCTCCAGTCGCGAGCAGAGAGAGGGTAACAGAGATGACACATTGCTGGCTTTGAAGACAGAGAAAGCAGCTACAAGCCAAGGAATTTGGGCCATCTGCACAAGCTGGAAAAGGCAAGGCAATGGCTTCTCCCCTAAAGCCTCCAGAAGAAACGTGGCCCTGCAGATACATCAGTTTCACCTCAGGAAGATGTGTGTTGGACTTCTGACCTTTACAACTGTAAGAAAGTTAATTGGTGCTGTCTCAGAACACAAGCCTGAGTGCTCAGTCATGTCAGACTCTTTGCGATCCCATGGACTGTAGCACTCCAGGTTCTTCTATTCATAGAATTTTCCAGTCAAGAATACTGAAATAGGTTGCCACTTCCCACTCCAAGGAATCTTCCTGATCCAGGGATTTAACCTGCTTGTCCTGTGTCTCCTGCATTGGAGGGTGGGTTCTTTCAGTTCAGTTCACTTCAGTCACTCAGTTGTGTCTGACTCTTTGTGACCCCATGGACTACAGCATGCCAGGCTTCCCTGTCCATCACCAACTCCCAGAGTTTTTTACCCAAGCTCATGTCCATCGAGTCGGTGATGCCATCCAAACATCTCATTCTCTGTTGTCCCCTTCTCCTCCTGCCTTCAATCTTTCCCAGCAAAAGGGTCTTTTCAAATGAGTCAGCTCTTCCCATCAGGTGGCCAAAGTACTGGAGTTTCAGCTTCAACATCAGTCCTTCCAATGAACACTCAGGACTGATCTCCTTTAGGATGAACTGGTTGGATGGTAATCTGAGCCACCAGGGAAGTCTTAAAGCATCTATAAAAAAAAATAATAATAACATCACTGTCAAAGTCTTCTCCAAATTGGACAAGAGAAATTTTGAGAAAGAAAGAAAAATTGTAAAGGATCAACCTTATTCAGGCTAGGTAAGGATATATATTGCTACCAATGAAGTAAGACATCAGATCAGATCAGTCGCTCAGTCCTGTCCAACTCTTTGCCATGCCATGAACTGCAGCACGCCAGGCCTCCCTGTCCATCACCAACTCCCGGAGGTCACTCAGACTCACATCCATTGAGTCAGTGATGCCATCCAGCCATCTCATCCTCTGTCGTCCCCTTCTCCTCTGGCCCTCAATCCCTCCCAGCATCAGAGTCTTTTCCAATGAGTCAACTTTTCGCATGAGGTGGCCAAAGTACTGGAGTTTCAGCTTTAGCATCATTCCTTCCAAAGAAATCCCAGGGCTGATCTCCTTCAGAATGGACTGGTTGGATCTCCTTGCAGTCCAAGGGACTCTCAAGAGTCTTCTCCAACGCCACAATTCAAAAGCATCAATTCTGCCGTGCTCAGCTTTCTTCACAGTCCAACTCTCACATCCATACATGACCACAGGAAAAACCATAGCCTTGACCAGACAGACCTTTGTTGGCAAAGTAATGTCTCTGCTTTTGAATATGCTATCTAGGTTGGTCATAACTTTCCTTCCAAGGAGTAAGCATCTTTTAATTTCATGGCTGCAGTCACCATCTGCAGTGATTTTGGAGCCCCCAAAAATAAAGTCTGACACTGTTTCCACTGTTTTCCCATCTATTTCCCATGACTGGATGCCATGATCTTAGTTTTCTGAATGTTGAGCTTTAAGACAACTTTTTCACTCTGCACTTTCAGTTTCATCAAGAGGCTCTGTAGTTCCTCTTCACTTTCTGCCATAAGGGTGGTGTCATCTGCATATCTGAAGTTATTGATATTTCTCTCGGCAATCTTGATTCCAGCTTGCGTTTCTTCCAGTCCAGCATTTCTCATGATGTACTCTGCATATAAGTTAAATAAACAAGGTGACAATATACAGCCTTGACGTACTCCTTTTCCTATTGGAACCAGTCTATTGTTCCATGTCCAGTTCTAACTGTTGCTTCCTGACCTGCATATAAATTTCTGAAGAGGCAGATCAGATGGTCTGGTATTCCCATCTCTTTCAGAATTTTCCACAGTTTACTGTGATTCACATAGTCGAAGATCTACAATAACCCTTGAGATCATTTTCAATGCAAACTGTTAGTCTTTAACATAAATATAAAGAAGTAATGTCTTCTTTGATTACAAAGTAAATTGCAGAGTTATATGTTTTGTTTCCTAAAGTCTGACAGACATAAGGGGATACTGAGAATGTGTGAGATCATCTAGCATCAGAGCATCTTCAATTATCTCAGCTCACTATAGAGTCTAAAGAGCTTGCCTGTAGACCCTTTAGCATCCTATACCATGGCATTTGGCAACTGTGAAAAGTCTAATCACCAAACCCTCCGAGTAGAGAAACTGTGACTTAGTGCCCTTCCAATATGAAACGAAGCTTTGCCAGATTTGGCCAAGAGCCTTTCAGCAAGTGACATGGTAACTGATGCTTTCTATCAGTGTTTCATTTCATATCCCCTCTCAAATACTGAAAAAGTGATTTTTTTTTCTCTCCCCATCTACTCTTGAATATAATCTTGAAAAGCAATTTTATGTTTCCTCTTTCTATTGGGTTGGCAAAAAAGTTTGTTTGGGATTTCTCATAACATCTTACAGAAAAACCTTAATTAAATTTTTGGCCAACTCAGTATATATGTGTTAGTCGTTCAGTCATGTCTGGCTCTTTGCAACCCCATGGACTGTAGCCCACCAGACTCCTCTATCTTTGGGATTTTCCAAGCAAGAATACTGGAGTGGGTTGCCATTTCCTTCTCCAGGGGATCTTCCCAACCCAGGGATCAAACTCAGGTCTCCTGCATTGCGGGCAGATTCTTTACCATTTGAGCCACCAGGCCAACTCAGTATTTACATTTATTTATGAAATTGTAAAAAACTACATTAATAAAAATCCTATCATTTAGTGAGTAGCTACTATGTGTCAAGCATCTGACATTCACTATCCCATTTAATCCCTTAATAGATGGATAAACAGTGGAAACAGTGTCAGACTTTCTTTTGGGGCTCCAAAATCACTGCAGATGGTGACTGCAGCCATGAAATTAAAAGACGCTTACTCCTTGGAAGGAAAGTTATGACCAACTAGATAGCATATTCAAAAGCAGAGACATTACTTTGCCAACAAAGGTTCGCCTAGTCAAGGCTATGGTCTTTCCTGTGGTCATGTATGGATGTGAGAGCTGGACTGTGAAGAAGGCTGAGTGCCCAAGAATTGATGCTTTTGAACTGTGGTGTTGGAGAAGACTCTTGAGAGTCCCTTGGACTGCAAGGAGATCCAACCAGTCCATTCTGAAGGAGATCAGCCCTGGGATTTCTTTGAAGGGAATGATGCTGAAGCTGAAACTCCAGTATTTTGGCCACCTCATGCAGAGTTGATTCATTGGAGAAGACTCTGATGCTGGGAGGGATTGGGGGCAGGAGGAGAAGGGGACAACAGAGGATGAGATGGCTGGATGGCATCACTGACTCAATGGATGTGAGTCTGAGTGACCTCCGGGAGTTGGAGATGGACAGGGAGGCCTGCCGTGCTGCAGTTCATGGGGTCGCAAAGAGTCGGACACAATTGAGCGACTGATCTGATCTGATCATTGGATGATAAATCTAAGGAAGTGAAAATAAGTCTCCCAGACTTACAAAAGTGAAAGATGGTGAAAGCCAGAGCACCTTTCCTACTCCCTAATCAGGCACGTCAATGATTCCATTCATTGTTAACCATGTTTCTTGAGTGTGAAATCCATTCAAAGACAACATTAAGAGTTAAATAAAATGGATTTGTAACTGGTGGGTCCAGTTTTAGATCATCAGTAGATTTCCCTATCCCAAGTATGGGTCTCCCCAGAGCACACACAGAGAGGGCCACTGGCTTCCCTCTCTAGGATGACCAAAGAGGAAACTGATAAAATTCTCCTTGGCTTTAGTATGGCTTCCATCAGCCAGTAATTAATTCTTTTTGTAATGAGGCATCCTGAGAACCTTGAAAGAGTAGGAACTCATGACCTGAACTTACATGTCACAACTGAGAGTTACAGTTAACTCACCATTTCTATCAGGTAAGAAAATAATGTTGTTTTTGCTAAGCCAGTGCACCCATTCTTTTTTCTCTGTTGTTTTAATTTTATTGCTGCTTCCACAAAACCTTTTCTTCAAAGCAATATTTAGTGTTCTGGTGCCATGCAAAATCCACTTACTTAGTCAAGGTTATGTATTGGTTTCTCAGTCATGTCCACCAAGAGAGATGACTGAGTACTTAGTGTCTTTAAACCCAGTCATGGGGTAGCATGGACTATAGCTGGCCAGGCTCCTGTGTTCATGAAATTCTCCAGGCAAGAATGCAGGAGTGGGTTGCCATTCCCTTCTCCAGGGGATCTTCCCAACCCAAGGATCGAACCCAGGTTTCCTGCAACGCAGGCAGATTCTTTACCATCTGAACCACCAGGGAAGCCCCAAGGTAACAAGACCTCAATTATTCCTTCATCTACAGCTCACAGCTCAACCTCCACTTTTTACATCAAAATGGTCACTTCATGGATATTTTATATAGCTTTAACTGCTGGAGAAAAATTCCTAAACTATTTCTCCTTCCTTTGTTTCCTTTAGCTGCTTTATTTCTGCTCCTTCTTGTGATTTCAGAGGCCAGACTTAATTCTCCCAATTAGTCGTGTTGTTGCCATGATGTTACGATATCCTTGTAAATCACATTACAATGCCTGGAGCCCCTTTCAGGTGGGTAAAGTATATTGAGCAAAGAATTAGCAATAACAGTATGACCTCACTGGCGGCTATAGAAATGACCAAGCATAAAATGAAGTGAATTAATTACCTTCAATTTCCCTTCACCAAAGAGCCAACTTTGTCTCATTTGTATGATGATAAACACCTATAACATTTCACTACTTACCTGGAATAGCCACCTGGAGGAGGATATGGCAACCCACTCCAGTATTCTTGCCTGGAGAATTCCACGGGTAGAGGAGCCTGGTGGGGTACAAGCCATGGGACCACCAAGAGTCTGACACAGCTGAGCACTGAGTGCTTTTACCACTTATACAGGTATACAATCAATATAATATAATTGTTCTTCATATGTTGTGTCAGTAGGTAAAAGAAAAAGGAGAGATGATTTTAGGAAGATCATATTTATAGGCTTAGAATAATCACAGAGACTGAGGGCAATGTATTTGTAGATAGGGCAAAATATAAGAGTAATGGCTTATAAGAAAGTAGGTCATTTCTTGCTGAGGTTATCCTAATGCTAGGAATAAAAGAGAAAGCAATCCATCTGGGATCTGGCCTTTTGGTTTTCTGAGTTTGAGTTCAGGTCTAAAAGTCAGAAAACCTGCATTCTGCTTCTGTATTTGGGACTCCCAGGGTTCCTTGGGGATACAAGTAATGAAACAGGCAGGGGTATAAGTAAGAAGAAATAAACTTTCTTCTAAAATACCAGACAATGTCGGGACAATGTGCAGACTCACAAAGAGTGAAATTCAGGGAAAATGATGCCAGCAAGCAAAAATAAAAAAGTTTAATGACAGCTCAACATCAGAAAAAAATCTAGCTACCTATAATTTGCCTTAATAATTACTGAAGTGAAATGTAGGAATTATAAACAAGAGTAATGAAAAATAAATTTTGAATTTGCAGGTGCTGATCTAGGTGCAATCAGGCCTGAAACACATCCAGACTTAATATCAAGTGTCTAGATGCAAAATATTTCCCCAAGGGAAGCTGAGGAAAGCTTAGTGTATTACAATAAGAGCAGAATAGAAATTGTCTTTATTGCAAAGATAACTGATACCTGCACTAATCACATATATAATCTTATTTGTGATATTGTTTTCCCCAAATCTCAGGGTTTCTAATGCACATCTCAAGGTAATGATTTTTTTTTACATCATTTTTAATGTTTATCAAGGGGAAGGCAATGGCACCCCACCCCAGTACTTTTGCCTGGAAAATGTTTATCAAGCACATTACAAATTTCCTTGAGTGAATTATTCCATAAGAAGAGAAAGGCAAGATGCTGGTATTTTTTTTCAAGTAGCAGGCCAAAAGACAAGCAAAGATATGTTGCGTGATATTTTTAAGCCCCTGCATTAGATCTTTACTTCTGGATAAGGTGAAATAGCTTGCACCAAACCAGTTGTTCTGGTAAGAACAAATCAAAAAATCAGCTGAAATGTAAAAACCCAACAGCCCTCTGGTTGAAAGCATTGGAAAGTGTCTGAGGCAACTAGGATTTGAGGGGCCAAGACCCAGGAAAGAAGAGAAAAGGTGACCACAGAGCTCTGAGCTGATATTCTGCAAGCAAAAAACACAAAATTTCCACTCGGGGTAATAGCTAGTTTGGGGCCTGAAATCAGAGACTAAGAATACACCTAGCGATCTTGGCTAATAAGCAGAGAAACAAAGTTTGTGAAAATATTGCAAGGCTGCAGACTGGAAAGGGGAAAAAAAAAGATTGGGAAAGAAGGAGAGGTTGGTTTGCCAAAGCATCGAAGACTTGAGGGAGCAGAATTCTGGAGAAAAGAGAAGCATAGGGCAGTAAATGAGATACCTCATTTTCTCCTAGAAGTATGTGCCAAATTCTTAAGCTGCATAAGACAAGAAGCTAAACAGGAAGTCACAGAAAAAATGGGAGCAGAGTTTTGAGCCTCACACAGTTTGAAAGACAAAAATTGTAATTCCGAACCTGACTTGGAAGAGAGGCCCCAGCCAACACACCAGGCTCTCAGTTGGAGCTCCTGGGAACTATATCATTGATGAGGAACAAACCAGAAGTAGATGTGGCTTTTGAAACTTCAATCCGGCCTCCAGTCATTTTAGTTACTAATTGAATCAAAGTGATCTGCCTCCTTTCTGACCACATACCCAAGGATAGGGTAACCCTCAAAGGAAGAGGCTGTCTCCACAATTTCCCATATATCCATCAGTCAACCAAAAATTATGGTCATATTAAAGGAAAGAACCAAGAAAAAAACAATAGGTAATATAATCAGACCCACAAATATTTTAACTATCAAAGTTATTATACTTGGATTTTGAAAGATGTAATTAAATGTTACAAAATTAAGACAGAAAAAGTCAAATGTAAATATATTATCAATAAAAATAATTCAGAGATGGAAAATTTTTTACATCTCTGGCTCTCTATTGGCATTTTAGAAAGAATCGAGTGAAAATTATAGAGCAGAAAAAATATAATATTTTAAATTAAATAGTAGATAAATGGCTGGATTTAACAGCAGTTGGGACTCAGCAGCTAGTGGATTAGTGATGGAAAATAGGCCAGCAGGAAATCCACGTAGGCTAATAGAGAGTAAATAGGATGGAAAATGTTAAAAGGAAAACGTGATGGTTAATTTTATGGTAGGCTAAGATATTTGGCTAAGCAGTACCCTGGATGTTTTTGTGAGGGTGTATGTGTGTGTGATTAATATCTAAATCAGAGGACTTTGAGTAAAGCAATTTGCCCTCATAACGTGGGAGGGCATCACTCAATCAGTTGAAGGCCTCAGTAGAACAAAGGCTGACCTTCCCCCTAAGCAAGAATGCATTCTGCCTGTGGATGGTCCTTGGACATGAACTGTATCATCAGTGCTCTTTTCTGGGAGTCTTGAGCCTGCAGGCCTACCCTGCAGCTTTTAGATTTCCCAGGCTCCATAATCACATGAACCAATTCTCTGTATCTCGCTGTACATATACATATTCCATTGGTTCTGTCACTCTGTAGAATCTGGACTAATACAGACCATGAGAGACATGTGGGCACAAGAAAAATGCTTAATATATAGCTTAATGAAATGTAGGAGACAATGAGAGAGTGAGAATGAGAAAGAAACAATACTTGAAGATATACTGGCTTCGTGGGCTTCCCTGGTGCCTCAGTGGTAATAAAATCTGCCGGTGATGCAGAAGACGTGGGTTCTATCCCTGGGTCTGGAAGATCCCCTGGAGAAGGAAATGGCAAGCCGATCCAGTATTCTTGCTTGGGAATTCCCATGAGCAGAGGAGCCTGGAGGGCTACAGTCCATGTGGTCACAAAAGAGTCAGACACGACTTAGCGACTAAACAACAACAACAATAAGTGGTATTTTCAAAACTTGATGAAAAGAACTGACAACAGATTCAAGAAATAGTATAAATACCAAAGAGAATTGAGACTTCCCTGTTGGTCTAGTGGCTAAGACTACACACTCCCAAAGCAAAGGGCCGAGGTTCAATCCCTGTTCAGGGATCTAGATCCCACACGCTGTAACTAAGAGTTTGCCTGTTGCAACTAAAGATCTCACATGCTGCAACCAAGATCAAAGATAGCACATGCTGCAATGAATACCTGGTGCAGCCAAATAAATAAATAATGTCTTTTAATACCAAAGAGAATAAATACATACAAAGCCATACCAAGGCACATTTTAGCAACACTTAAAAACAAAAAGTATTACTTGGGAGTGATATCAGCAGAAGAGTGGATTAGGTAGCTCCAAGCTTCCATATGCCTGAAAAAAAAACATCAAAACAAGCAGAAATATCAGAACCAACTGTTTCAAAACTGAAAAATACTCAAGTTATACAGCAATAGAACAAATGCTTAATTAAGAAAAAGGCAATGTTAAAAAAAACAAAAACAAAAAACTCCTGGCAAACAAGGAAATCCCATCAAAACACTTTCTCAACACAAGCTAAGGAACAGAAACACCAATGACCTCATAATTCAGACCAGCAACCCTTGTATATTGCTACCTGAGAGTATAAAATAGTGTACCCATTTTGGAAAAGAGTCGGGCAGTTTCTCAAGAAGTTAAACATAGAGCACCATATGATTTAACAATTTCCCTGTTAGGTATGTACACAAAATAATGAAAAACAGGGACTCAAACATGTACACCAATATTTATTGCAACATTATTCACAATAGCCAAAGCATGAAAACAACCCATGTTCATCAGCAGATAATTAGACCAATAAAATGTGGTCTACCCATCCAACGGAATATTATTCAGTCATAAAAATAAATCAAGTTCTAACACATGCTACAACATGTATAAACTTTGAAAGCATTACACTATGTGAAAGGATACATATTATATGAGCCATGAAATTAAAAGACGCCTACTCCTTGGAAGAAAAGTTATGACCAAACTAGATAGCATATTCAAAAGCAGAGACATTACTTTGCCGACAAAGGTTTGCCTAGTCAAGGCTACGGTTTTTCTTGTGGTCATGTATGAATGTGAGAGCTGGACTGTGAGGAAGGTTGACCGCCGAAGAATTAATGCTTTTTAACTGCGGTGTTGGAGAAAACTCTTGAGAGTCCCTTGGACTGCAAGGAAATCCAACCAGTCCATTCTGAAGGAGATCGGCCCTGGGATTTCTTGGGAAGGAATGATGCTAAAGCTGAAACTCCAGTATTTTGGCCACCTCATGCGAAGAGTTGACTCATTGGAGAAGACTCTGATGCTGGGAGGGATTGGGGGCAGGAGGAGAAGGGGACGACAGAGTATGAGATGGCTGGATGGCATCACTGACTCGATGATGTGAGTCTGAGTGACCTCCGGGAGCTGGTAATGGACAGGGAGGCCTGGCGTGCTTTGATTCATGGGGTCGCAGAGTCGGACACGACTGAGTGGCTGATCTGATCTGATCTGATCTGAAAGTACTTATAAGGATAAATAATGTATGACCCTACCTATATGAATTATCTAGAATGGGCAAAAGCATAGAGACAAAGAATAGCATAGAGGTTACCAGAGACTGAGGGGCGGGTGTAATGGAAAGTTATTGTTTGATGGGTACAGAGCTTTGTTTGTGGTTATCTTGGTCAGCTCAGGCTGCTAAAACAAACATATCATAGACTTGCTGGATTATAGAAGGCAGAATGTCACCAAAACATTGTAAATCAATTATACTCCAAAATGGGCTTTCCTGGTGGCTCTGCTGGTAAAGAATCCACCTGTCAATGCAGGAGAGACAAGAGGTGAACATCGACACAACTGAGTATACACGCACAGGTCAGGACATGTTCCAATATAAAGTAATTTTTTAAATAGAAATTGATTTCTCAGCTCTGGAGGCAAGTAGTTTAAGATTGGTGCTGTGCTGTGCTTAATTGCTCAGTCGTGTCCGACCCTTTGCGACCCCATGGATTGTAGGCAGCCAGGCTCCTCTGTCCATGGGATTCTCCAGGCAAGAATACTGGATTGGGTTGCCATGCTTTCCTCCAGGGGATCTTCCCCACACAGGGATCGAATCCAGGTCTCCCAGTTGCAGGCGGATTCTTTGCTGTCTGAGCCGTCAGCATATTGTGGCGGGAGGCCTCTTCCAGGTTGCATCCTGTCGGCTTCGCATTGTCTCCTCAGGCGGGAGAGAGGCAAAAGAGGAAGCAAGCTCTCTCAGGACGGTTACACAGGCGTGAGTCCCACCCATGAGAATTCTACCCTTATGACTTCATCTGATTAAAATTACCTTCTGAAGGCCTCACCTTCTAATCCCATCACATTGTGTAGAAGGGTTTCAGCTTACAAATTTTCAACAAATGTTCAGTCTGTAACAATGGTAAAGGAGAAGTTTTCAAACTAGATAGTGGTGATAGCTGTACAACATCATGAATGTAATTAATATCACTGAATTGTATAAATTGTACACTTTAAAATGGTTCAAATGGGGAATTCTCTAGCAGTTCAGTGGTTAGGATTCTGCACTTTCACTGCTGAGGGCACAGATTCTATCCCTCGTCAGAGAATTAAGATCCTACAGTGGAAAGGCCAAAAATATGGCTTAAATGGCAAATATATCTCCATGGGAGTTCCCAGACAAGAATACTGACTGAAATGGGTTGCTATTTCCTTCTCCAGAGGATCTTCCTGACCCAAGGATAGAACCCAGGTCACCTGCATTGCAGGTGGATTCTTTACCGCTGAGCCACCTGGAAAGCCTATGTCACCGTAACAAAAGAAAAAGAAAAAAATAGCCTATCTTAAAAGTAGCTAGATAAAACATTATTTTTAAAGGAGTATCAATGAGACTGACAGCTGACTTCTCAACAGAAGCATGAAATCAGAATATAATGTACTGATAACTTCAAAGTGCTAGTATTAAATAGTGATTTATTTTAAATTCTATAACCAGTGGAGGTACACTTCTGTAGTAAATGAAAAATAAATAAAAGTAAGCTTCTAGAAAAAAACAAAAACCAAGAAAGTGTGTCACAATAGTTCTGTATAACGGAAATATTCAAGAATTGCTCACACAGAAGGAAAACATTGCAACTTTGATGTAAGGAAATGCAAAAAAGGATAATGAGCAAAGGAAAGGACAAATACTTGGCAAAATATAAATAAATGTTAGCTATACAAACAATATGTCTTGTAAAGTTTTAAATATGCGTAAAATTAAAGTGCATGAGGACACTAATCAAAAGGTCAGAGGAAATATGGGCTTCCCTAGAGGCTCAGTGATAAAGAATCTGCCTGCAATGCGGGAGACTCAGAGATTCAGAGATGCGAGTTTGACCCCAGGGTTGGGAAAATCCCCTGGAGGAGGAAGTGGCAACCTACTCCAATATTCTTGCCTGGAAAATCCCATGAACAGAGAGAAGCCTGGCAGGCTACAGACCATGGGGTCTCAAAAGAGTCAGACATGACTGAGAGACTAAACATCAGCAAGAACAGCAGGAGGAAGCAACTGGAGTTTAAATGTTATAAAACTTTCTACATAGGAGAAGTGATAAATATATTAATTTTGTTAGACATTGATATGTCAAGGATACAAATTGTAATCTCTAGGATAAAGACTAAATGAAGAATCAAAGACTGTGTAACTGAAAAGGTTGTGAAGAGGAAAAATGGACTGCGTAGCATAGTTGATTCATCCAAAAATTAAGAATTATAAGGGGGGAAAAGGAATGTAGGTAGATATAATAGAAAATCAGTAATAGTAAGGTAGTAGTTAATATAAACACAAATATATCAGTTATTATATTAAATGCAAAAGGATTAAATATTCCCATTAAAAGACAAAAGGATTAAATATTCCCGTTAAGAGACAAATATTCCCGTTAAGTGCAATTAGATTTTTTATATTTATTTATTTTTAATTTATTGATGATTGCTTTACAATATTGGTTTGATTAAAAATTATATAGCAGGAAATGATCAACAAAAGGAGGCAGTTCTATTCTTGGTCAGCTGTCTCTGTTTTAGAACAGTTTCTTCTGCCTTCATCTTGTAGAAGAAGCTTTTGAAGATTTTCTTAGAACACAGATTCCTGGGCAGCATCCTTCAATACAGGATGGTTGGGAAGATGATTTGCATTTCTATGAGCTCCCAGCTCCCAGTTCCAAGGTCATTCTGGTGCTGTGGGACTTTAAAACTCCATTTTATGCAGCTATTATCTGCATGATGATATCTGTAGATTCCCAGAGGCTGTGACAGAGAACTGACCTTTCTCTTTTTCAGGAGTTTATGTGAAAGGTGGGGTGAAGGGAGCTCACTGGCATGTGTTTTGCCATCGGGTAAGGCATCACTGCACATTATTGTTCTAAAAAGAAATAGCACATGGATACAACATTCTTTATCTTTTCCATGAAGAAAATAAGACTTTCCTCTTTACCTATACCCATCTATCCATCTCTCTATTAAAAGGGAATCCTCACAGTGTGAAATAAAATTATGACCCTCTATCGCCAAAAATTTTGCTGGTACTACGGTCAAACCAAAATTGACACCAGACAAGAGATGAACCACAGCAAGCTGCAAGCTTAGAAATGCACCAGCTGTTTCCTGCGCGTTCTGTCTCCTCACCTAAATTACACCCCATTTGAGGCTAGGTGTCACCTCTGCCCCTTCTTTTGTATCTTCCCCCACTGAGTAACTAAGCGCACACACACACACACATATATGCTTCAAGCACAGCCATCCCCTTCCATGTAGTATGAAGACTAAGAGCTAAAGCAATTGCCAAGAATTAGCAAGGAGATAATCCAAGTTTGCCCTCTGCTTTATCCAGCACTCGCCCATGTATCTTATTCATCACCCCTCAACAACTCAACCCACTTGACTCATACCAACCCACCCAGTACTTCTACAGTGACTGATGGAAGCCTAGTGCTACAATATCCCAGTAGGGAGTCATTCATGAACCTCCTACCTTCACAAGGATTCAGAGAGGGCATACCAAAGTAATGGTGCACACCCTGTTACCCCTATGCCAGTGCAGACACTCCAAACCACTGGCTACAGCAGGCAAATGAGGCAGCATCGCTGTTGAAAGGTCAGAGCCATTCAAATTACATTGATAAGTCACCACCTACTTGGTCCCTGGCAGGCAACCGACTTCAACTCACTCACCTGGGGCCTAAATAACGCAAACCACCAAGACTGCCACTGGCTTGAAGCCAGTTGGTTTGTTTAGTTGTTATTTTTATGGGTGCCAGGCACTGTGTTAGACACTGATGACTAATGTCTCACTTACCTGAGTGATACCAATGATCAATGTTTCATCAGAGGAATGCCATGGTCCATCTGAAGACTACAAAGCGTGATTAATATCTAAGTTCTGAGAGAAATAACCCTGAGACGACTTTGGATTTTAGTTAAGAAATAGGATGAAAGTTGAATCCTCTCCTTTTCTTGGCAAGAGAAGGGAGATTATGGACCTCTCCATGTAGAGGTAGGAAGTCCCCGGAAATACTAATGTCTAAGATCCAGCAAGCTTTCCTTCTTAGAGTTAAGTATATTTGCTTTCAGAAAACAGACGTCTAACCCCGAATACTGTCTTTATTTTTTTAGAAACCACCTCTGAATTAAGACTATGCATTCTGTAGGGCAAAGAAAGTCCTATGAAATCTTGAGAAAAATATATCAGTTGAGAGTTAAGTGGCTGTCTGTCAGGTAAGCAGTCAGTTATGGAGATATCCAGGAGAACCAAAGGAAATGAAGAGATGTGCTGCTTTTCATTTCTAATTGGAAAAAATGGTATCACTTATTTGGAAATTGCACATGTATCTGGGACATAGGAGACCTAGGGTAGTTTCAGTGGACATTGAATACAACTAATGACCATTCCAAATAGAAAAAGGAGTACAACAAGGCTGTATATTGTCACCCTGCTTATTTAACTTATACACAGAGTACATCATGAGAAACGCTGGGCTGGAAGAAGCACAAGCTGGAATCAAGATTGCCAGGAGAAATATCAATAACCTCAGATATGCAGATGACACGACCCTTGTGGCAGCAAGTGAAGAAGAACTAAAAAGCCTCTTGATGAAAGTGAAAGTGGAGAGTGAAAAGATTGGCTTAAAGCTCAACATTCAGAAAACTAAGATCATGGCATCTGGTCCCATCACTTCATGGGAAATAGATGGGGAAAGAGTGGAAATAGTGTCAGACTTTATTTTGGGGGGCTCCAAAATCACTGCAGATAGTGACTACAGCCATGAAATTAAAAGATACTTACTCCTTGGAAGAAAACTTATGACCAACCTAGATAGCATATTCAAAAGCAGAGACATTACTTTGCCAACAAAGGTCCATCTAGTCAAGGCTATGGTTTTTCCAGTAGTCATGTATGGATGTGAGAGTTGGACTGTGAAGAAAGCTGAGCACGGAAGAATTGATGCTTTTGAATTGTGGCGTTGGAGAAGACTCTTGAGAGTCCCTTAGACTGCAAGGAGATCCAAGCAGTCCATCCTAAAAGAGATCAGTCCTGGGTGTTCTTTGGAAGGAATGATGCTAAAACTGAAACTCCAGTACTTTGACCACCTCATGCGAAAAGTTGACTCATTGGAAAAGACTCTGATGCTGGGAGGGATTGGGGCCAGAAGGATAAGGGGACAACAGAGGATGAGATGGCTGGATGGCATCACCGACTCGACGGACGTGAGTTTGAGTGAACTCCGGGAGTTGGTGATGGACAGGGAGGCTGCAGTTCATGGGGTCACAAAGAGTCGGACAGGACTGAGTGACTGAACTGAGCTGAATGACCATGGGCCTCCTAAATAATCCCAGCTGTATTCAACTTGTTTCCTCATCAATTTCTTTATCAATTTCTCCAACAAGTCTAGTCTCATTCCTAGACTCTCACTCCTGAAGTCTCCACCACAGGGATGCCACCTGCCACACCTGATGGGACTCCAGACCAATGAGCTCCTGACAGTAACCAAATTCTACAGAAAGTTCACTGCCTGACTGTCTCTAGAAGCATGCAAAGTGAACTCCCAAGACCTGGGTCCCCCCTGGACACCACCACCCCCATGAATGTGTCTCATGTCCAAGTCCTAATCACTCGTAGACTGACTGTAAACCTCTATCTACTGCCTCTTATGTCTGACCCATCAAACTCTGTGTGCATGTTATATACAAGTACGTGTGTGTACATGTTCATGTGTATGTGCATATTACTCAGAGAATGATACAGTAGAAAAGTCCTTAGCTAATTAGTACATATGGGCTTCCCTGGTGGCTCAGATGGTAAAGAATGTGCCTGCAATGAAGGAGACCCTGGTTTGATCCCTGGGTCAGGAAGATCCTCTGGAGAAGGAAATTGCTACCTACTCCAGTATTTTTGCCTGGAGAATCCCACGGACAGAGGGGTCTGGCTGGCTACAGTCCACGGGATTGCAAAGAGTCACTCAGACACCACTGAGTGACCACACCTTTTGGCTGTGAGCCATGTGCGATCTTAGCTCCCCAACCAGGGATTGAACCTGCACCCCTTGCATTGAGAGACAAAGGCTTAACCAGTGGACCACTAGGGAAATCACAGTACATTTTAGACTTTCTTCTTTATGTCCCAGGGATTTTGTAAAATCCCTTCAAGTTTAGTGGAGGAGATGAGGAAATAGCTCAGGACCCCCAAAGCCCACAATCAGTGCAGCTTCCTCAGTGCCAGATGTATATATTGACATTTGTAGTAAGCATGCTTTTGAAGAAAAGTTGCTCTTACTTTACAAAAAATATCTGCTCTGAAAACCAAATATTTAGTTCTACCCCCTTTGTCTTACAAATGAATGAATCAAGAAGAAGGGACTGATTTATTTTGATGTCTGGCAGAAACCAACATAATACTGTAAAAAAAATTATCCTTCAATTAAAAATAAATAATGGAAAAAAAAAGTTTCTTCCATAGTCACAGGGCTATTTAGCTGGAGTTGGAATTAGAACTACTGAAATTGCTCGATTACCCAACTATGCCATTTCCATTCGTCTCACCGCAAAGAGAAAGGGGAAAGCAACCATATTTATGTGCTTGTTGCATGTTTTAATGGCTAGGATATGTCTTGATGATCATCTAGAGTTTAAATAGCAAACGAAAAATGTGAGAGTGGAATGGCCCATTCTATAATGTGTCCTGGATGCTTGACTCAGTTCAGACTGGGACCGCTCAGCCTTCTGGTCAGCCTCTCCTGTTTGACTCCCCCAGGAGGTGCCTGACAGCCTGAAGTTCTGCCCCAGGGAGGGAGACTGGAGTTCTGAGGTTGGAGGATTAGAAATTTGTCCAACCTCCTGGATACTTCTGTTTTCATTTAGCTGGCAGGAGCTTCCTGAAAGCCTCCTCTGTACTGTGTATGTGAGAAGTAGGGGAATTAAAGCTCTTCTGAGGCAGAAGGGGCAGTGTGATAATAATTCCAATGGTCAAGAGTTAGGAAGTCTGGTCCCAGCTTCATCACTAACATGCTTGGGACATTTCCACAATGATCTCTAAGGAAAGGGCAATGGGAATGGAGGGCTTGGTGTTTCTGTAGTTAGAAATCTGAATAGGAAAACAATTGGAGCACAGACGAAATTATTTGAGAGAAATTCCCAGACAACATATTCAAAATTTCAAAGTACTGTCTTCAGTGCCTTAAGAAATGAATGTTATATTCAAGGAGAGGTATGTGAAACAAGAATGGAGGATACTGCATTTCATGAAGAAACACAATTATTAATATCTTGATCACTTGCTGCATATGTAAGAATTGAATGTTCCCATTTCCTGAACACACAGAGCCTTTGTTCTCCATATGCTGTATTTATACTCCATGCACTTGTTCTCATCAGAAGTACTCAAAATGCCTAGATCTTGGAGAACTGGGATGATTTTGCATCTAACAACTTGGCTTGCAATTTGCATGCCCTGGGAAATGAAATTCTAAAGGGAAATTTAGTCCAAACGAAGCCCCCCACAGGAAAAGCTTACAGGATGCCAGCTCCAGCTTTTCAGAGCTCCCTCAGTAATGCTGAGAACGACAGGCAAACATCAAGAAGAGACAGGGAGCCAAATGCGTTTCACAGATCCATCCACTCTGTGAATGTGCCAGTGAGGGTCTAAAGATGTCCCTGACAGCACAAGCTGTTCCATCATGGACCCAAGGAAGCCCCATCACTTAACAGACCCAAAACTGGCCAGAGAGCAAGCTGACACACACCCTTAAGTGCCCCGCACTGATCTCACAGGGAACCCCGCAGCGTGTCCTCATCCGGAAGGGCTCTTCCTCTGCGGGTATCTGGGGATTTGCAGGCTGGGAGCTTCCTAGGATGAACAGAAGGACGGGTCTGTGCATGTTCACACATCTCATTTCATTCATTCACACTTCAAAAGGCTCCAGATTCTGTTAAAATTTTAGCTCTTTCTTATTCTCAAATCCATTTTTGAAGCTGGCACCAGTATGCCTGAGTTCCAGGTATAATATATAGCTCCTCACTGCCTCCCACTTCCAAGCCTTGCTACCAAGTATGCCACTCACATTTTCCTCCTTTCAACACAAACATGATGCTTTTCATGCTTTCCTTGGCAAATGATGGTTGGTAGCTGAGCTAAATGTGGAGACAGGGGTTACAGACACATTTTGTTCCTGTTAAATGTTCTACTTCTTGTGCTATTATCTTCTCTGCTTCACTTTAACTCACTTCCTTCCTAGCCTCTAAAAGGTAGGAGCCTATGATTGGAGCCCTGGAGGTCAAGAGCAAGACTCCATATTGCAGATCTATATTTAGGTATAAAGAGTGCCTCTATTGATCTGTAATTTCCCATTAGGATGGAGTAAATCAGCTGTCACTTTTGTGGTCTAAGACAAACATGCTTTTTGAAGTTTGAAACACCTGTTGTTTTGTGTACAGTTGATGAGATGGAAGGATGAATTGTGAAAACAGAGCTTCTGAAAAAGTGATATTTATTTCCATCTTTGAACAAGCTAAATGTCGGGGTCTTGTGAAAACCCATAAATATTGACAGAAAGTGAGTGTCCAGGCTTTGGAGGTGAACACAATCAGCTTGGTCTACTCTTTCTGCCTCTTACTACATTGTGACTTTGACCGAGTTTTTTATACTTGCGTAGCCTCAGTTTCCCAAACAAGGTTCCCATGTTGCCTTTGATTGTCATATTTCTTTGGTCTCTTAATATAGAACAATTCCCCTGTATTTTTTAAAATGTTGTTTATTCTTGTCTTTCTTTTTTTAAAAAAAACTTTACATTTCCTATTGGAGTATAACCAATTAACAATGTCATGATAGTTTCAAGTAGACAGCAAAGGGACTCAGCCACACATACATATGTATCCACTGTCCCCCAAACTCCCCTCCCATCCAGGTGACCACGTAACACTGAGCAAAGTTCCCTGTGCTATACAGTAGGACCTTATTGGTTATCCATTTTAAATATAGCAGTGTGTACATGTCCATCCCAAACTCCCTAGCTATCCCTTCCCCCATTCTCCCCTGATATGGACATTTTTTAAATCAAGACAATTATTTTGGAGAATGTCCCTCATTCCGCATTTGTCCCATGATTTCATCATGATTAGGTTCATGTTAAAAATTTTTGGCAAGAATACTACAAAGTTGGTACATACTTCTCATTGCAAAGCATCAGGTGGATTTGATACTAAATTTGATTACTTGCTTAAGGTAGTTTCTGCTAGAATCCTCTGTTAAAAGGAACTTCTTTTCTTTGTAATTAATGAATAATAATATTTGGATCTGTATAACTTTAAAAATTATTACTTCATACTGATACCATGAATTCAAATCCAATAGCATTCTCTGCACATGTCATTCTCATGTATATATCTGTCTTTTACCACAGTGAGAATGTCAGTTCATAAAACATTAATACACTTACTCAATAGCTCAGCATACACAAAGAAAACTTTATAATTATTCCATCAAAACCATTGCCCCAACAAAACTAATAAATAAAACTTGAGATTCTTTTACAGTTATTTTTTTCTTTAAACCATTACCAGTAAGATGTACAGCCAGAGCATTGTGTTCAAAATTATTTGGATTAACTTTTTCTTTGTGACTTCATTAAAAATTTGATATATAGGTAAGTTTTTAAAATGTAATATTAAATGTTTACTCTTATTTCACCATACTTAATTCAGTTTTATTTCGATAATATATAGTATTTATGTGGTGCAAAAATCAAAATCATCAGAGAAATTTTACTCCTATCCCAGTCCCTTCTACTTCATTTTCATGAACTTCTAGAGTTAACCATTTAAATTGCTGACTTATTTTTCCCTTTGTTCCTTTTTGAAAAAATAAGCAGGTATGCATATATAAAAGAACATATATATTCTTATTTCATTTACTCTTTCCTCTTATTTCATATACAAAAGGAAAAACACTGTGTACGCTCCTTTTTTGGGTAGTTTTTTTGCATTTAGCAATGAGCTTGCTACATATAGGGCTTCCCTTGTGGCTCAGCTGGTAAAGAATCAGCCTGCAGTGAGGGAGACCTGGGTTCAATCCCTGGGTTGGGAAGATCCCCTGGAGAAGGGAAAGGCTACCCACTCCAGTATCCTGGCCTAGAGAATTCCACGGATTGTATAGTCCATGGGGTCACAAAGAGTTGGGCACGACTGAGGGACTTTCACTTTCACATGCTACATATAAGATGTTTCTCAGGCATTCATTCGTAGGTATGAAGTAGGTAAATTGGACATATAATTGTAAGGTTCAGAGGAGAGATTAGAGCATAAAGATGTCTTCCTGATAAGTTTCTCTACCAAGTATAAAATAATACCTTGCCAATTATCAAGTAATACTTCATTTGACTTTATTAAAATTTCATCTACACAACTTTAAAACAATAACCTATGCTCTCTAGTGTGCAGTTTTAAAGATAGATTTCTCTTTATCCTGACTAATTGGAGTTGCATTATCCTCTTATCATTGACCCCAGTTTCCAAATCTTGATTCTTAAGTATGACCTTTGAGAACTTTCCAAGTTAACCATAGCTTGCTTAATTTGAGGACATTCATGAATAAAATCATACACAATTCAGATTCAACTTCCTTGTTTCTTTCTAAACATCTCTTTTCAAGTTCAGGGACTTTTGAATTCTATATTTACTTTACAAGCAGATTTCCATAGGAGCCAATGTAAAATTACGGGCAAGAAAAAGTTTTTGTCACTTGATCTGTTAAAGTTATCTTAGTCCAAAATAAACAGTTTGCTGAAGAGCCAGCATTGAAAAAATGTTCCAGGCATTAAACAATAAGAGTAACTGATGTTAATAAATTTCATAGACTGTCTTAAAGCACTTTCGTGCCATCATCTTTTCATTCTTTCAACAGTGTAGTACCACCAAATGGAAGGTCTAGGCTAGAGGGTGAGCACTGCACACCTGAATAAATCAGAACTTTGCCCTGAAAGAGCTTGCCAACAGTTAAGTAGACAACTAAGTTGTGCTTTAAATTATTATGAGAAGAGCCCTAAGTAAAGGACAATGGAAGTTAGTAACAGAAACATTGATTCTGATGGTGGAATTTGATTGAAATTCTAAGAGGGAATAAGATTGAAGGCTGAGGCGGATTTTGAAAGCCATGAGTGACAATTGGTTTTGATTTGATCTAAAAAGACCTATTGGAGACTCTTCGAAGACACGACAGCTTTAATTAAGGTAATTTCAGTGGGAATGGGGAAGACAAAAAGATTCAAAGGTCAAATGTCCTAAAGCAGAAAGATTTAGCAAAATGTCATTGATGGTCCCACATGGCACATTATTGAAAAGAACCTGAAACGAAGATTTAATACTTGAAGATGCTGAGAAAACAAAGTGAGTTTTCTGATGGATTTGTTTTACTTTCTTCACAGGGTTGTCATGAATATCAATGCAGGTGAATGTGAAAAATATTTTGCTTGTTGCATGATGTTCTTGTTATTTCTATTAACAAAAAGAGCAACAATAATATGGCTATTTAAAGGTAGGTAGCTTTTTTTTTCTCTCTCTTTGTGAAAGCCTGGAAGTGAAGAGAAACCAAAGGCTGGAGTGAGTTTTGTTGCAGAGAATAATCCTACAACAGATTTCAGAATAAACTGTTTGTAGCTGCAGGGACTGAACATATTGAGTTCTATAATGGTAGAAAAAGGACCTCCAAACTCATTTTTAGCAGGAAAACTAGTTTCTTTTTTTTTTTTTCCCCCATAGGAGAAGGAATCTGTTGGAAATATGAACAGTTCAGCATCCCAAGAGTGCCAGATGAGTTGGGGTAATTCAAGGCTCTCAGAAATCTTTATCTGGCTCTTCCATAAGGAGAACAGATGATGACTTTGCCATGGCAGGAAGAAACTTATTCTATGACCACCTCTGACCTTTTCTGCACTGCACAGGGCCCATGGCCTCAGAAGGACAAATTCAGGCCATAAATTCCCCAAATAAGTATATTCATCACCATCATCGCTATAGACTGAATGTTTGTGTCCCCAACCCCCTCCCAAGTTCATATACTGAAACTGAAACCTTCTACCTCAGGCTAGAACTCGGACTCAGACAAAACCCACCATACCTGGATTCAGGACCTAATGGAGCTCAGGTTCTTGATGTCTCATCACAGAAAGAATTCAGAGACAAAGTGATAAGTCAGAGGTGGATTTATTCAGATTCTGAGAGAAGCACACTCCACAGACAGAGTGGTCCATTGCAGAGGGCAGGTCTGGTGACCTCAAAAATGTGGCGTGGTTAGCTTTTATGGGCTCTGTGATTGGTGATGGACAGGGAAGCTACAGTCCATGGGATCACAAAGAGTCAGACATGACTGAGCAACTGAACTGAACTGAAATTTCATAGGCTAATGAGTAGGAGGATTATTCCAATTATTGGGGAGAAGGGGTGGTGATTTCCAGTTGGGCCACTGCTCACTTTTTGGTCTTTTGATGGTGCCTTGCAACTGTCATGGGGCCTCTGAGTGTGTCATTTAGTTTGCTGATTGAGGACCAGGGTCTAATCAAAGTCAATGTGTCTGCCATCTTGGACCCATTTGATCCTAATCAGTTTATGTTGTGTCCTTGAGCTATGTTGTTCTCTCAAAACTTGTGCCCTGCCCCTTTCCCTCCTGTTTCAAAACCAGCACTGCTAAGTCGCTTCAGTCGTGTCCGACTCTGTGCGATCCCATAGACGGCAGCCCAGACAGGCTCCTCTGTCCCTTGGATTCTCCAGGCAAGAATACTGGAGTGGGTTGCCATTTCCTTCTCCAATGCATTAAAGTGAAAAGTGAAAGTGAAGTTGCTCAGTCGTGTCTGACTCTTAGCGACCCCATGGACTGGAGCCTACCAGGCTCCTCCGTCCATGGGATTCTCTAGGCAAGAGTACTGGGGTGGGGTACCATTGCCTTCCCCGAAACCAGTACTAATGTGTTGGAATTTGGAGGAGAGGCCTTTGGGAGGTGATTAGGTCAGGAATCTCTCCCTGGAGGTCTACCACTTTGAATTCAGTGCTCTCACTGCTATGGTCCAGGTTTGATTCCCAGTCAGGAAACCCTTTCTTCATTCTCTGCCCCTGCCACCTACTGATCTTCCCAGCATGACCATACCACCCTTTAGCTTCCCTGGGGTGCAGCCATACCATCCTCTAACTTCCCTGGTGGCTCAGACAGTAAAGAATCTGCATGCAACTCAGGAGACTAGAGTTCAGTCCCTGGGTTGGGAAGATCCCCTGGAGAAGGAGATGGCAGCCCATTCTAGTATTCTTGGATGGAGAATTCCATGGACAGAGGAGCCTGGAGGGCTATAGTCTGCTGCTAAGTCACTTTAGTCGTGTCCGACTCTGTGCGATCCCATAGACGGCAGCCCACCAGGCTCCTCCGTCCCCGGGATTCTCCAGGCAAGAATACTGGAGTGGGTTGCCATTTCCTTCTCCAATGCATGAGAGTGAAAAGTGAAAGTGAAGTCGCTCAGTCACGTCTGACTCTTAGCGACCCCATAAACTGGAGCCATCCATGGGATTTTCCAGGCAAGAGTACTGGGGTGGGGTGCCATTGCCTTCCCCGGGGCTATAGTCTATGGGGTCACAAAGAGTTGGACATGACTGAGTGACAAACATTTTCACTTAAATCAGAAAGGCAGAACCTTCATAAA
This sequence comes from Tragelaphus eurycerus, assembly GCA_935064755.1. Lineage (NCBI taxonomy): Eukaryota > Metazoa > Chordata > Mammalia > Artiodactyla > Bovidae > Tragelaphus > Tragelaphus eurycerus. The sequence continues at coordinate 1,621,973 of CAKXYN010000039.1, forward strand.
TGGATTTTTTTTTTCTGCTGTTCTTAATCTCCACTTACAGTCTGGGTAATGACTATGAAACTTGTTGGAGCTTGAAGGGCCATCCTCTCAAGGGGCAGGAGGGAAAGGCACCATTATAGCCAGAAGACTGACCTCATCCCCAAAGTGTGAGGCAAATGGAGACTATAGGAATCCTGATGAGATGGTTGGATGGTATCACTTGACATGAGTTTGAGCAAACTCTAGGAGATGGTGAAGGACAGGGAAGCCTGACCTGCTGCAGTCCATGGGGTTGCAAAGAGTCGGACACAACTGAGCAGCTGAACAACAACTCATGTCAGTGGACTGGTTCATTGAACGGAAGAGAGAGCCAGAAGCCCCAGATGACTAGGACAAGGATCCTGTCCTCCTGGCCCTCCACTCCTTAAACATGGGCAGACACAACTCTAAAAGGTGCCTCATGGGCCGAGCTTCCCCAGGGCGTTAAATCACAAGTACAGCTTCTGCAGTTGAAGCTGTGTTTTGTCACTGGGTCTTGGAATATCCTGGATGTCAGGGAAACTCCCAACACCTTCTCAGCCAAGAGAAACAAAATGTTCCACTGCTCTGGAACTTCTTGAAACCCTAAGTGCATAGGGTGGTTACCTTCCCAGATGACAGGTCCTCTTTTGTCAAGTTATTTTATCCAGCTTTCAACCAGGCTCCTTCCAGGATTTATTTTCTCTACTCATACAGTGTTATGGACTGAATGTTTGTGTTTTCCTCAAAGTTCATGTGACAAAACACTAACTCCAATGTGATGGTATGTGCAGATGGATCCTTTAGGAGATAATTAGGTTCAGGGTAGGGCTGAGGGTAGGGCTCTCACGATGGGATTAGTGACTTGTGTAAGAAGAGGAGGAGACACCAGAGCTCTTTGTCTACCTTGTATTGTAAATACACAGTGAGAAGACAGCCTCTGCAAGCCAGGAAGAGGGTTCTCACCAGGAACAGAATCAGCTGAACCTTGATCTTGGACTTTCTAGCCTCCAGAATTATGAGAAATAAGTATCTTTGGTTTGAGCCACTCAGTCTATGATATTCAATTATAGCACCCCGAGCAGACTAATGGTTTCCCCGGTGGCTCAGCAGTAAGTCTTCCACCTGCAGTGCAGGAGCAGCAGGACACTTAGGTTCGATCCCTGGGTCAGAAAAATCTCCTGGAGCAGGAAATGGCAACCCACTCCAGTATTCTTGCCTAGAGAATCCCAGGGACAAAGAAGCCTGGGGGGGTCTACAGTCCAGGGGGTTGCAAAGAGTCAGACACGACTGAAGCAACTGAGCACACAGGTACAAACGGACTAATATATACAGTTACAGAAGTAGGTCAGGTAACTCTTGACAATATGCTGGTATCTGTTACATTCCTTTTATTTTCACAGATCCATTGAAAATTCTTTTGAGACTAGAAAGAGATATGTGAAGAGCTCTCAAAAGATTCCCTCAGCTTTTGGAAGTCAATGCTCTAAGCACTGTGAGGACTGGTTTGGGTGAGCTCATGCTCACTAATTTTTCTGGTTCAGAGAGTATATAAGAGGATCTTTGAGAACTAAGCAGAAAAGAATTGTACCAAACTGGATTAACTGGGGCTCCTCAAGTGAGGGCAAGCCCAGAACACCTGCCAACAGTTAAAGATTGTGACCTACAGTCATTGTAACAAATTGCGTAAGACTGATTTGGCAGAATTCCAGGTAACACCTCACTAAGAACTGCTACCAGGAAATTGCTAACAAAATGCCAAGAAAAAGTGGCTGTGAGTTGCAAGTTGCAGTCTCTTTCCTCCAATGTAAGAAATTTATTTTTCATTCCCATACATGTGTGCTATCTTGGATTTAGAGGTTCAATTTTTAATGTTTGGTTGAATTCTCTCAGAATAAATGTTAAAATCCTTTGCCTTGTAAAGTATATATAAACATATCACCTCCTGAGGAAGGACATTGAGGGGAGCATGCAAGGAACAGGCTATAATGGGAAAACAAGTATGAACTCACATTCCCACAGACTTTGCAGTTTTAAAACAATTGGCTTTAAGTTTTGTGTTGTTTCCTTTGCCTCAACTTCCTCCTCATATCAGTAAACCCCAATCAGGGTTCTCAAGTGATGGAAGGTCAACATGTCAGCATCTATTTGACACCCAAAGAATCTCTCTTGATGTTTTCATGGTGAGTCCATCCTGGACCTTAGTGTTTCCGGAAGCAGAGGAGATCAGCAGCCACACAGAACATCAGGGGGCGTAGCGATGCACAAGCTGTGCATGAAACATCTTTAATAAATCATCTGCACTGAGTTTCCTATTCCTGTAGTGCAGGAAGTACTGGTTCCACAGGCCCCTGTGCACTCAGAGATAAGGAAGGTTCCACACTGCTCAGGATTTTAGAAAGACCATTGGAATTTTGCACTAGAAGAGCAGTAGGCAGTCCTAAACCTACCAGACAAGAAGCCGTTCTTCAGATGTCATCACCCACTGGAACTCCCTATCAGGACCTGGGAAACATGGATAGCTGGGATTACTCCCCAGGCTTGTGGTGTGTTTGTATAGATAACTGACATCGATGTGCCTATCTGGCCATTGCTGTGGAATTTCATTCATGGGAGCAGTGCCCACACTAAATGAGGCAGATCAAACTGTGTTTGGTTTATTCTGCAGATAAGAAAGCAGACTTAGATTTGACAGCTCAGTGTCTAGTTAGAGGATCAAATGAATCAGTAGATAAATTATTAATCATTTTTCTTTCTGTGACTTGAAACACATTCCCACCCTGAAGCAAGGAAGGATATAAGCAATAAGGTAAAGCATGATGATAAGAGTAGGAATGACTGCACTCTGGGAACTTTTTTTTCTTTTTGAGAGTTATTGTGGGGGCAGGGCTGGGAGGATGGGTGGGGACAGGACTGAATACCTACATTATGAAAAGATGACACGAAACATCTCAAATGGGATATTCAGAAAATTAAAGTGCCTCTATAACAGTGTTCAATAAATATAAAAGCAGAAAATGAGGGTTAAACATATCATAAAGCATGGAATGATGACTTCACGGTAGAAACTGTGTGTTTGTCAACGTGGCTTGAAGGGAAACACAAGAAATGAAAGTAGCTATATTCTTGGAGGATAGTGGGTCCCACAGGACTGTCATACTCAGGAGATACAACAGTTGAAACAGAGGACAATGCGACTTCTGCTTTATTTGCAATCTCTTTGCATTGTACACTGAGTGTGTTCTGATGTTATGGAATTATTTAGCTATCTGCTGTACAAAATACACCAAGACACAACAGTACTGTGTTGTTGTTCACTTAAATTTCTGAAGATGGGAGATCCCATGTTAAGTGCTCTTGTGTGTATGTGTGTGCTATGTTGCTTTAGTCACGTGCAATTCTTTGCAACGCTATGGACTGTAGCCTGTCAGGCTCCTCTGTCGGTGGGGTTCTCCAAGCAAAAATACTGGAGTGGGTTGCCATGCCTCCTTCAGGGGATCTTCCCAATCCAGGGATCAACCCCCCACCTCTTACATCTCCTGCATTGGCAGATGGGTTCTTTACCACTACCACATAAAATTAATTTTTTAAAAAATAAAATAAATTGAAGGAATACCTGAGAAGCAGGCTGGTTTTCTTGCTTTGCTTCTGGAACTTTTTCATATTGGAAATATCAACATCTTTCCTTCAGCCACACAGCGCCCCCCTCCAGGATTCCTGTATCCCAAACACTTTCCTGAAATGGGTAAAGGAGGTATTTAAATGTTAGCTTTTTCAAATATTTTCCCACTGATAGACTCAAGGTTTGAGGGGCCTTCTGTGGTCATAGAGATGTGTTCTCACTCCTGTATGGATCTACTAATGAAGGCCTTTTTTCTACTCTTTAAGTGTCAAATCAATGCTGCTGAGCCAATTAAATCATATCCACAGCTGAGATTAAATCTCTCAGAGTAATGCATGGTTTCTTTCCATTTCTCTGCTGCCACAGTGTGCACAACCTGTACCTTTGGAATAAGTCTGGGGCTTCTCTGGTGGCTCAGTGGTAAATCCTCCTGCCAATGCAGGAGACACAGGTTTGATTCTTGATCCAGGAAGATCCCACATGCCGTGGAACAGCTAAGCTCATGTGTCCCAACTACTGATCCTGTGATCTGAAGCCCGGGAGCCACAACTACTGAAGTCCATGTGGCCATGCTCTGCAACAAGAGAAACCACCGCATTGAGAAGACTGCGTACTGCAACGAAGAGTAGCTAGTGCTTGCCACAACTAGAGAAAACCTGCACAGCAATGAAGACCCAGCACAGCCAAACAGAAATACATAAATAATTTAAAAAAATATAAGTCTGACTATTCCTCCCTAAACCTAGTCCAAGTCACCATCATTTGTCCCCTGAACTGCTGCAATGGCTCCTAATTGGTCTCCCTGCTTCCACACTTGCTCTGGAAGACAGTCTGTGGAGTTGTCTACAGAAACATAGAAAGATATTTTGACTTATTATTACCCTGATAAAGGCAGGAGAGATCTTGAGAAAATGGATATCTGGAGTTTTGATGCAGACTTGTGATTTCTAAAATGTGTTTGTGTTTGAATATATGTATGTGTTGTATGCATGCATGGATTTGGACAAATACACACATTTCCTGGTTCTATCTGCTGAAAGAACCTTGGGAGCAATGACTCCCAGTAGCAAAATGATTACATTTCCCAGCTAGAACTGGACTTCTGACACCACCTCCATGCAAAGGAATCAGGGATCTCAGAGAAATGATTGTTTCCTGGGCTGGGTAAGGGAAATACAAAATGCAAGTTTTCTCTTTACATGAAAGATTAAGGAAATGTTGCCTCAAAAATGACAAAGACTTGTCACAAGAACAAAGTGAAAAATTTGAAGGAACTTTCCCTGGGACAATTTGAGAAATAGTAAAATAATTCAGAGCTGTAGTTAACCATAAACCATTAAACAATAAGAATCCACAAGCCCATACTGATGATAAATCATGAATCAAGGAATAAAGGAGAAGGGGAGTTTTACTAACAGTAGAATGCTGTAAATGTATGATGAGTTCTAGATATGGAAAACCATCATTTTGAAAACATTGCAGTAAAAAGAAATTCAGACAAGGATCATCAAGAAAGGATAAATCTAGGGAATAAATTTTGATAAGGATACACCCATGGCTGATTCATGTCAATGTATGGCAAAACCCACTAAATATTGTAAAGTGATTAGCTTGCAGCTAAAATAAATAAATTAATTTTTTTAAAAGATCAGTATATCTGCATGATTTCTTGTTAATAGCAAGGAGAAAATGTAACTATACAATGGAAAGCTGGATAACACCTTGACTGAGTGATTAAAATTAATATCATGAACAAGGCAGATAGATATTGAGTGTCTTGGAATAAGATATTCTGAGAAGAGCCAGCATCCATTCTGTGACATTCCTGCCAAGAATGCTTAACCTGAATCTAATAATGAGGAAATGTTAGACAAACCTCAAAATGGGGATTGATCTATTAAAAAGGAGTGGTTGGGGTAGGGATGAGGACAGAGGTTGGGAGAATGCCTGCTTCAAACCTGTCAGTAGTCATAAAAGCAGAACAAAGGCTGAAGAAGTGTTACAAATCAAAGGAATTAAGATGCAAAAACTGAGTACATATGTGATCCTAGACTGGACCCTGTGTTGTAAGAGAAAATATGCAATAAGATGTTATCACTGACTTTACTAATGCAATCGGAATACAGATGGTAGTTAGGATAAATGTACTATATTAATGCTAAATTTTACTTAAGTTGATAACTATTTTGTTGTTCAGTTCAGTTCAGTTGCTCAGTCATGTCCGATTCTTTGCGACCCCATGGACTGCAGCACACCAGGCCTCCCTGTCCATCACCAACTCCCGGAGTTTACTCAAACTCATATCTATTGAGTCAGTGATGCAATCCAGCCATCCCATTCTCTGTCGTCCCCTTCTCCTCCTGCCTTCAATCTTTCCCAGCATCAAGGTCTTTCCTGTATGGAGAATTAGTCAAGATTCTTCAGAGAAAAAAACTAATAGTAGATACATAGCTGATAGATTGATAGATAGATAAGGACTTTATTCACACAATTATGAAAGCTGGCAATTCCCAAGAGCAAGTCAGCAAGCTGAAAACCCAGAAGAGCTGATGGGGTAGTTCCAATCCAAAGGTTTAAGACCCAGGAAGAACCAATGGTTCAGTTTGAGTCTGAAAGCAGGAAAATGTTCATTTAAAGTCCATCAGGCAGGAAAAATCTCTCTTACTCTGGGGAGAGTTAGCCATTTTCTTTTCTACAGTGGACTTAACTAGATGAGGCCCACCAACACTAGAGAGTGTTACTTTATGCCATCTATTGACTTAAATATTAATCTCATGCAAAACACTCTCATAGAAACACCCAGAATCATGTTTGATCAAATATCTGAGCACCCCATGACTGAGTCAAGTTAACACCTAAAATTGGTCCTCACAACAGGGAATAGTTGTTTTGTTGGGAAATACACATTGCAGCATTTTAGAGCCATGATGTATGAAATTTTCTCTCAAATACTTCAAATAAATAATGTTTTTGAAAAGAAGAGAGATAATCAATAATAAAGAAAGGAAATTGAGCAAAATGTCAATAATAAATGAGTGAAATGCATATTCCTTGAACTTCTTAACCTAAATTTCCTGTAAATTTGAAATTGTGTCCAAAATAGTTTCCCCTGCACTCAGGATGAATCTTACTTTCCTCACTTGGCCTGCTGGGCAGGAAGCAGCTCCTAGAAGCTCCTAGAGGAGTCCAAGTCAGAAAGAGAAAAATATTGCCTATTAACTCATATATATGGAATCTAGAAAATGGCACAGACAAACCTCTTTGCAGGGGAGGAATACAGATGCAGACGTAGAGAACTGACTTGTGGACACAACAGGGGAAAGAGAAAGTGGGGCAAATTGAGAGAGAAGCACTGAAACATATATACATTACCGTGTGTAAAATCAGTAGCTAGTAGGAAGCTGCTGTAGGGAGCTCAGCTGGGTCCTGTGATGAACTAGAGGGGTGGGATGGGGTGGGGTGGAAGGAGGTTCAGGAGGGAGGGGATATATGTAGACATATAGCTGATTCACACTGTTGTACAGAAGAAGCTATTGCAAACACATTGTAAAGCAATCATCCTCCAACTAAAAAAATTTTTTAATTAAAAAAAAGAGTTCAAGTGCATTCTCTCCATAGAACTTCACACTTGCGCACTCTTCACTGAAAGGTCCTCCCCGCTCTTCACAGGCCACGCCCTCTCACGGCTCAGGTTTTTTATCCGATGTCACTTCCTCAGCATACCTTTTCCTGAAGGAGCCCTCTTCAATCATGTTGCTCTATTTCACTTTTCTCTCTGAACCGAACCATGGTTACTCAGTCCTTTACTTATTACATCTCACTGGGACATACATTTGAGAAGGGCAGTGGCCTCGTCCATGCGTTTACTCCTCTAACTCTGATACCTAAAACACTGCCTAGCATATGGTAAATTATGTGTAAGTTATATGCCTAGCATATGGTAACTGTTCCTAAAAAAATAGTTTTGAGTAAATGGATAAATGTTTAAGTCCCTATAGCACTCAAAGCTTTAAAAGTAAAATTCTTAAATTAGTGATTTGCTTTTCATTCATATTACATAGGCTTTTCTAGTTTGTGACAAGAATTTCAATGGTAAATATTATAATGTTACAGATGAGTATCAAATATAGATTGTTATAACAGAGAAGTTAAGAGAAATTCTAGTGGATAAAGAGAAAGAGTTTTAAGGTTATTCTTTCCATCCAAAAATTAAATTAGGCTGACCTAATTAATGTAAAAAATCCAATAGGTATAGTAGTAGTAAGAAAATTTCTTGGTAACAGGTCCTTCAATTCCAAATATCTAGTATAATAGCTGGAAACTAGTAAAGTGTCCATAAATTTTTAACAATGCAAGAAATAACCAGTCAATAGTTTATAGACAGATCGCTCCAGGGAAACTGAAGAGAAGGGGCTGATGTCCCATCTTCGAACATTAAAACAGGTCCTTTATTTTTAACCAGAAAAAGAGTTCATGATTGTCAGAGGTAAGGTCTCATCAAAGGAGTAGAAACATTGTTAGAAATAACAATGACAGCACTTGCCTCAGGATAGGTACCAACTTTTAACGTTTTGATTTAGTTTGGGAGGGTTTGGGGTTTTTTTCCCATACGTATGGTTCGACCGATGACTCATACTTCTCAAGAAGCCGTGTGTTTCTGTAGAAGGCATTCACTCCATACATTCCCTAGGGTTAAGGGCCAAGCTATTATAACAAAACCCTCTTCTACCCATCAAAAAATAAAAGCAAAATTCCAATTTCAGCATGCTTTAATTAGCAGGCTGTAAATCGTTTCAGTATTGAAAGCATGCACTCTGTTGTGTAGTGATCACCTAGTGATGAGTCAATTTGCACCTTCTTATGAGTCTTCACATTGCGGTAGTTGTACCAATATAAAGGGGTTCTCACCGTTTTTACAAAAAGTCTAGACTTTTCCAAGTTCCATGCATTTAGGTAAAAGTGTAGCTTCTGGGAGGTCTTCTTTAGTGTCTATGTCCTGCGTATTTCACTCCCCTGCTACTCACTTTGCAGCATCCCATACTGTCTCCATGGCAAGGACAACATTTACTTACCTGTAACTAAGTTGTTTCATAGTTAGTTTTTAAACTTGAAATTATCATTGGATCATGATTTTGTGAGGAAACAAATATACTACTCTTGGTCTCTTCAATAATGGGATGTCTCACATTTCCTAAGCTTAAGAAAACACTGAATTGTCAAGCCAATCTTTCTTTTTTAAAAAAATTATGATATAATTTGTATGGAGTAAAATGTGCCTTTTTAATGTATAAAACCATGAATTTTAACAAATGTATTAATAGTTGTATAACTATTACCATAAGCAATGGGCTTCCTAGGTGGCACAGTGGTAAAGAATCTACCTGCCAATGCAGAAGATTTAAGAGACAAAGTTTCGATCCCTGGGTCCAGAAGATTCCCTGCAATCGGAAATGGCAACCATTTCCAGTATTCTTGCTGGGAAAATTTCACAGTCAGAGGAGCCTGGCAAGCTACAGTTCATAAGGTCACAACAGATCAGACACAACTGAGAAAGTGAGCACCAGCAGCACCACCATAAAGATATAGAACCATTCAATTACCTCCGAAAACTCCTTCATGACCCTTTGAAGTTAGGCCTTCCCTTCACTCCTAGCTCTGGGCAACCGTTGATCAAATCTAATCTTTGTACTGATATATGAATACATTCAGGCTTCCCCGGTGGCTGTAAAGAATCCGCCTGCAACGCAGTAGCTGCATGAGACCTGGGTTTGATCCCTGGGTCAGAAAGATTCCCTGGAGGAGGGCATGGCAACCCACTCCAATATTCTTGCCTGGAGAATCCCCATGGACAGAGGAGCCTGGCAGGCTCCAGTCCACGGGGTCACAAAGAGTTGGACACGACTGAAGCGACTTAGCACACATTCAAGCATGAACACATACATCATACCTCGCTCTTTCACTCTAACAGAAGTAAGACTTTATTAGAAGGAATTCAGGGTCAAAATGAAATTTCATCTGCAGAAAGTGAGAAAAGGCAAGTTAATAATGATGCCCTTATATTTGTTCTCATCATATGTTATATTTATTTTCTCTCTAGTCTCAATATGCAGAACTCAGTTAATAAAAAAAAGGATAATTTATATGTCATGACAGATAAGCAAAAAAAAAAAAAACCATTTTGGTGCCCGTGGTGAGCAAATGTCATTTCCATAACAGTATCTAAATTATTAATTAGCTTATATTAACCTTCTGAAGTGATTGATACTAATTAAGAAACCATTCTCTTAATCAGGGATATGAAAATGGTCTCAATTTGAGTCCTGACTAATTGCTAGTAGCTGCCAAGAATTGTAGGTTACAAAGAATTCTGAGGCTTAATAGGAAATTTTAATATGAAACATCTAAGTCTTAGAGATTATTAAACATTATAGATATATTATCTTAATCCTACCAAGAAGCCCAGGAGAATGTTCCTATGGTTATCCCTATGCCATGAGAGGTAAAACTGAGTTTAGAGTGATTAAATAACTTCTTTAAGTTCTAACAGGGGAGAAGTGATGAAGGTGGGATTTGAATCCATTTAGTCAAATTCCAAAGGTTAATATTTATCAACTTTGCCACTTTGCACCCAAGAAATTAATCACAGAATGCATGTGTATGTCTGGAAGATCATACATTTTCCTAAGGAAGTGAATCTGGAATGAAATTTGACTTCATTTCAGTATGTATTGAACAGAGATAGAGGGGAAGCCACAGAACAAGGAATAGCTTTAGGGGCAGAAAGTAGAGCAGGTGCAAAGGCCCAATAGGTGGAGGAACGAGGAACACTGGGGAAACTGATGTGCCAGTCTGCCTGAGCAGAGCCCAGGGGAAGAGACCAGAAGAGAGGTCTGCACACTAGCGCACTATGGCAGTGAGAATGACCTTGACCTTCCTTCCAAGGGCATTGGGAAACTCCTGCATCATTTTAAACACCTGTCTGGTGATACAATGTAGGCTTTCAGAAGGTCACTCTGCCTGCAGGAGAAAGGCTTATTCACATGGGTAAGAGAGATGGAATGGCACCCCACCCCAGTACTCTTGCCTGGAGAATCCCATGGATGGAGGAGCCTGGTGGGCTGCAGTCCATGGGGTCGCTAAGAGTCAGGCACGACTGAGTGACTGCACTTTCACTTTTCACTTTCATGCATTGGAGAAGAAAATGGCAACCCGCTCCAGTGTTCTTGCCTAGAAAATCCCAGGGATGGTGGAGCCTGATGGGCTGCCGTCTGTGGGGTCGCACAGAGTCGGACACGACTGAAGCGACTTAGCAGCAGCAAGAGAGATGGAAGAGCATTGCAAGCCATCCAGTTCAAGACAGAGGCTGTGTTAACCAGGTCTTTTCACTTTCTATATTCTGATACTTGGGCATCTGGCGCTGGTTGACCCTGGGGGACTGCCCTTCCCAGGACTAGCTAATCCCTGGAGATTGTCAACAACTGGCCTTCAAGCATAGCTTTATATGAAAACCAAACTGTTCAGAGTCAATGCCCCAAATTGTCTTTTTTTTTTTTTTTTTAAATCAAGCTCTTACAGTCTGGGCCAGTATCCAGCTACCCTAGTCACCCCAAGGCCAGGTACCATACAACCAGACAACCCCAGGGCCCACTGAGATTCTGCAACTAGCTAACCCTAAACTTGCTAACCCTGCTTTGCCCATTCCTTCCAGTGGGAATCACAATAAAGGCTTCCACCATGTTCTATCCTCTCCTTTGCCTCCTGACAAACCCTGGTGCTTCCATGTGGCCTCCCCATGCAGTGGTATGCCCCTCTTCTGTGAGTATAGCAAGCTAATCTTCTTTGGTAATTGTCTCCTGATACTTTGGCCTTGCTGAACCTTAATAACAGTAAAACTACATTTTAAAACAGTGGCATATTAGAGAAGAGGACACATCTGAGAGTATTACAGATCAATTGGACATTGATGTGATTGATTGTATATTCCGGACAGTAGATGTCAAGAAGGAAATCAAGATTTCTCACCTGCAGACAGAAAGAAATAATAGTAAACGCTTACACAGCATTTGCGTTATTCCAGGCCCTGTTCATTCAATTCTCTTTAAAATTTTATTATTCCCATTTCACACAAGCTGAATCAGAGACATAGAGAAATTATGTAATCCACGGTGGCAGAGACTAGCCAACTAATATCCATCTCCTCTCTTTTGCTTCCTGGTTAGGCAGCTGGGCTACATTTTTCAGCCTCTTTTGAGGCTAGGTGTGGCCAAGTGTCTGAGTTCTGGCTGTGAGAGTATGACTGGGGAATGGTGCACAGCACTTCTGGGCTTGGCTCATTAAATTCTCCCATGTACCATCCATCCTTCTCATGTAATGAATGGGCTCTGGAAGCTTCCTGTTGAAGATGGTGAAGCCATAAGTTAGATGGCGCTTTGGGCCCTAAATCGAGGAACAACAGACTTTTTCTGTAAAATACCAAAAAGTGAATACCTTTGAGGACCAAGAAGCACAGAACTGCAGATATTATGTCGCTATTTATGTCTACAAACACTTAAAATGTGGTAATTTGAAAACATGATTTACTCATGCTGATGTATGGCAGAGGCCAACACAAAATATTGTGAAGCAATTTTCCTTCAGTCTAAAATAAATAAGATTGGAAAAAAATAAAGGAAAATGTAAGAACTATTCTTAGCTAATTGGTTGTACAAAACTTGTGCAGCAGGCCAAATTCAGTCACAGACCTTAGTTTACCAAGCTTACCCTAAATCGTTGCTTAAAGGAAAGCCACTTACTAATCTGGAAAACTTTCTATGAGTTTAAAATAGACTACTTGTGCATGCAGCCCCTGAAACTTGGGGGCTGTTTGTTCCAGAAGTTAGCCTCCCATAACTTATCCAAGGCCACAGAACTAGGAAGTAGCAAAGCACAGATTTGAACTTGCTGACATTGCTGCCTCTTGAGAAAAAGGACAAGCCTGACTACTGACATCCATCAAGAACTGGAAAGGAGCTGAGGAGACTCAAATGCTTCATACTGTCAACCCTGTTCTAAATCTTGAGTCAGACAGAAATGCACAGAGACAAGCAGTAAGAGTTCTATGTTACATAACTGTGCCTTGAAAACCCACCACAGGCTTCCCTGGTGGCTTAGATGGTAAAAGATCAGCCTGTAATGCAAGAAATCCGAGTTGGATCCCTGGGGCAGGAAGATCCCATGGAGAAGGGAATGGCAACCCACTCCAATATTCTTGCCTAGAGAATTCCATGGAGAGAGGAGCCTAGTGGGCTATATAGTTCATCACAAAGAGTCAGACACAATTGAGTAACTAACACTTTCACTTTTTGCCCAATTTAACAGAGATCTTGCTTGATGGTGGCAAGGATGATGGCTTGTTTCTATTTCTTCTGTGAGTAGGACTAATATTTTGAATCTTACAAATACCCCGCAAGTGCCATTTCTTCAAACTCCGACTCTCTCCCTGCCACCTTCTCAGGAGGGTCCCCCAGTACAGAGTCTACCAAATCTGGAAGCAATGCTATACTTTTCTTGGGAGGAGGTGAGATGGCAAGAAGTATAAGGGTTGGCTCTGGGGCCTTCTATACTTTCCAAGGTTTACATTCCTTAGAGATTTTTGACACCTTATTTAATATGACTAAAAAAAAAAAAATAAAGAAAAAAATTTTTTCCTGGAACTTTACAGAAAATAAAAATGAAAAGGGAGCGTTCTAGTATAACTTATCCTAAACATGTCCATGTCCAAAATATTGAATGGTGCATAGTGGACCTAAACAATTGGCAAGTCTTCCTGGTACAAGTTTGGTAAGAAAGAAACAGGCATTCCAAAATACCACTCCTGCTCATTCTTGCCATCTTTCCCCACCAAGCAGGATTTGTTTACACTGGAGTTTATAGTTACCGGTTGGCCTCAAAATAGATATTTTAATTCTGAGATCTCGCTCATGGATAAAGAATGCAAAAAGGAGGTTTCTGTGGTGATGTTTGCATTTTAAAATTAAGGGTGCAGTTAATTAATCTCTCCTGTCCATCTCAGGAAAAAGAGAATGATTAATATGAAAAAAGAGGTTGTTAGAAAACAGTTAATAAGTATTTATTTTGGAATCTTCCTTAGACTCTCCTTTGTCCTTAGACACTGCTTTTTTTTTTTTTCCTTAGACTTTTACTTTCAAAGATGAAAGATGTTTTTTTTTTATCCTGGACCCCCAATGTTATAAAGAGAAACAAATGATGATCTATATTTGCTCTATTTGTGAATTCTCCATTATTGGTTCTTGTGGTTTGGTTATCTTACACCAAACTCAAGACATGCAATACACAGTAAGTTGTTTTATATAAAGCAACCAGAACTAGTAGTTGATCGCTTGATTTTAAAAAGTCAAGGATTATAAAAGTTAATAATTATACCTTTAACTATTTCCTTTTAACTTAGTTAAAAATGCTCATACATTTATCTTCTTTTAGCATATGGAAATGTACCATCTTTCTTTTGATTATGAGTCTGTTGTTGGAAATCTAATCAGGTAGCTTAAATAAAACCCAACCATAATAAACTAAAATTCCAACTTTATTTAAAGAGGAGAGAGAATTCAAAGACATTCAAGAATCAGTTGGAGGGCAGAATCATTTTTAGTTTTTATTTTCTTTTTTGACTCTTTTATAGTTGTATCAACCGCACATAATTCAATGACAAATTTTAGTGACTCATCTTTATTAAGTCTTTCTAAAGCATTTAACTTTGTCGTCATAAGTACTCTCCCTTTTTGTACTCATACTTCATAGTTTTATGGACATTTAAATTATGCAACTTCAATAATCCACAAAACTTGCATAAACTGGTTTGGGATTAAATTCAACCGCATGTAATTCAACTGGTAACAGTAAAAATGCTCAGATACATTGGGAACAGCTTTGAGCATTCAGCTTGGTTTGTGAAGAGAGTAAAGAAATGTTACTTTTATGATTTTATAGGTAGAGGTCAATTTGAAGACCTTTGAATATGTATGTAAAGTAATGTTTGCATGTTTGTAAATTTTACAAATCTATGTTATCACACTGAATAAACAGTAATAGGGAGACTACATGGATGACAATAATGTGAGATATGGTAGTGATCTTGGTGTCTAACTTGGATTTGAACAACATTTTAGTAACAGCAGACATAAAGTAGTAAAAAAGTAGTTATTGGCATCTTTTTTTTTTTTTTTTGGACTATAATTTTTTTTTAATTTTTGTCTTCACCTCGCAGCTTGTGGAATCTTAGTTCCCTGACTAGGGATCTAACCTGGGCCCTTGCCAGTGAAACTGCAGAGTCCAATCCACTGGATCACCAGGGAATTTCCTGGCATCAAACTTAAGTAGTAGTAATCTTCTTAACACACTATGGGTGAATTTATGTCAGCAACTATAATCAGAATAGACTTCTAGAAACCGTCAAATGCTTTGAAAAATCATTTCAGATATAAAACTCAAAGTGTTTGATTCTGTGATATTGAGGATGAGAATTTTAGAATACATATGTACATTTTTGTCTGATGAATTTCTATTTATTTCCACGAGCTTCAAACAGACCAGTGGTTCTTAATTGGGGCAGTATCACACGCATAAACACCCAGCGCCTTTTAGAAATATATGAAGACTTGTCCATTACTGCTATAATTGCAGGATATCATGACTGCAGTGTAACACTGACATTTAGTAGACCAGCTTCTGGGATGTTGGGGTCCCAGCAGTGTGCAGGACAGTTCTGGACAACTTGCTAATGTTCCTCCAGAGGAGATACTCATTTTTTTCTTTTCCCCAGGGGAAACATTCATGAAAGTGAAATATCTATTTAGATTTATTATTTATGTGAATCTAGAACCTGTTTTATTTTAAAGACAAATTGGGGATGGAATAGATCTTTAATAAGTCGTTTCTGCTATAAGACGTGTTTCTAAAAATCATCATGCTATGCAAAATCATGCTAAAAAACACAGGGCCTATGAGAAAAATGCAGTTAGGGAAACTATACTCAACACATAAATAAAAAGATGGAATCCCAGTAAAAATAGTAGCATAGTTTTATACATGGTAAATGGTTAAGAAATATACAAGAACTACAATAAGTACTGGGGGAAAAAAACCCTAAAGTTCACTAGTAGAAGTGGGCAACAGAGGAGTAATTGTGAGTAATTATGAAGTGGTGGAGGGTTATCTGAAACTGGATGGAAAGCCATAGCCCCATTCACTACGTATCCAGGTGTGGTGAAATGAAGTAGCTGATCTGTGTCTGGTGTGTTAATTTGTATGCGTGTGTACTCCTGAACATGGATCATTCAGAAGAAGTGCACTTCTCTGAGTCTGCCAAGTGTTTCTCACTGAAAATGTCCTGCATAATCAGCAAATGTATTGTGTTCAGATTGTTCCTTAATATATCACTTGCTTTGGAACAAATTTTAAAGCAAATGTTAGAGGAGAACTATGACTTGTTCTAGGAAGGCAGCTACCGTCAAGAAAAATGTTGGTTTTGTTTTGTTTGGAATTTTCCAAGATTTGTTCACCATTTCAGAACATCATATCCTTTGGGCAATAAGACTTGTGGTCCATGAACTCCCAACGTGACGCACTGGTGTGAGCCTGCGTTGGCAGCTGTCACGTTCCTGGTGATCTGTGTAGAGGTGCACGTACCAAACAATGTCATTAGATTTTCTACTGTAACCTTTAACTGCAATAGTTAAAGAGCATTTATCCAATGAATAAAGAAAATTGCCTTAGAGATTATGTTCCTGTCATCTCTCCCTTTACATACAGCTAGAATATTATATTGAAAATTTTGAAATGTTATGTAAAGGCCAATTATGTTATATAAAAGGGGCATGATAAAATGTATCAGGAAAGGAGAGTGGCACTGGGTTTAATAGGACTGTGAACCCCTGAGAAACTTAAAAAAAAAAAAAGAAAGGGAAGGTGGCATATTTAGTGTATCCATGAATAGATGTGAGGATTAAATGGGATATTCTTGAACATATGATAGGTTTAAACAAATGATTGGTGGTATTATTACTATTTTTGATACCATATTAGCAGACCCACATATCCAGTCACTCCTTGAATCTTTCCTTATGGATGCCCCACGGGGCGGGGACACCAAACTCAGGAGAACAGGGTCACCAAACTCAGTAGCTGCCATTATTCCCCCAAACCTGCTTCCATCTGGATTTAACCTTATAGTGAAAAGACTTCATGTTTAACCCAGTAGTAGCCAGCTAGCCATGGAGCATTATATTTGACTCTTCTCTTTTCTGAGAGGCCTATATCCAATAAACCCCCTTTCCCATAAATTCTAGTCCCTCTGCATATTTCAAATCTATCTGCTTTTCTCTATCCTGACTACTACCACAGTATTTCAAGCTACCATCATCTCCTACGGAAATAGCCTCCAAGCTAAGGTCGGTTTCTCTCTTATTTCCTCAGATCTCGCCTCTCTTCATCATCATCCAATAGAAACACAAGACATATATACAATTTTCAATTTTCTGGATCAACATTTAGAAAAGGAAATGTGAGCCATCAATTTTAATAACAATTTATTTAACTTACAATATCCAAATGCTAATCATGTCAACTGTAAAAGATATGTGGCCTCCTCCTTTTGCCATGTCTTCAGAGTCTGGCATGTACTTTATATTTATAGCACTTATCACTTTGGACCAGCCACATCTCAGGTACAATTTGAGAAGATGTTATGCTGTGTTATGAGACTCAGTATATACTCTCTGGTAGACCTTTTAGAACTAACACCCAAAAAAGATGTCCTTTTCATTATAGGGGACTGGATTGCAAAAGTAGGAAGTCAAGAAAAACCTGGAGTAAAAGGCAAATTTGGCCTTGGAATACGGAATGAAGCAGGGCAAATACTAACAGAGTTTTGCCAAGAAAATGCACTGGTCATAGCAAATATCCTCTTCCAACAACACAAGAGAAGACTCTATACATGGACATCACCAGATGGTCAACACCGAAATCAGATCGATTATATTCTTTGCAGCCAAAGATGGAGAAGCTCTATACAGTCAGCAAAAACAAGACCAGGAGCTGACTGTGGCTCAGACCATGAACTCCTTATTGCCAAATTCAGACTGAAATTGAAGAAAGTAGGGAAAACCACTAGACCATTCAGGTATGACCTAAATCAAATCCCTTATGATTATACAGTGGAAGTGAGAAATAGATTTAAGGGCCTAGATCTGATAGATAGAGTGCCTGATGAACTATGGAATGAGGTTCGTGACATTGTACAGGAGACAGGGATCAAGACCATCCCCATGAAAAAGAAATGCAAAAAAGCAAAATAGCTGTCTGGGGAGGCCTTACAAATAGCTGTGAAAAGAAGAGAAGCGAAAAGCAAAGGAGAAAAGGAAAGATATAAACATCTGAATGCAGAGTTCCAAAAAATAGCAAGAAGAGATAAGAAAGCCTTCTTCAGTGATCAATGCAAAGAAATAGAGGAAAACAACAGAATGGGAAAGACTAGGGATCTCTTCAAGAAAATCAGAGATACCAAAGGAACATTTCATGCAAAGATGGGCTCGATAAAGGACAGAAATGGTATGGACCTAACAGAAGCAGAAGATATTAAGAAGAGGTGGCAAGAATACACAGAGGAACGGTACAAAAAAGAGCTTCATGACCTAGATAATCATGATGGTGTGATCACTGACCTAGAGCCAGACATCCTGGAATGTGAAGTCAAGTGGGCCTTAGAAAGCATCACTACAAACAAAGCTAGTGGAGGTGATGGAATTCCAGTGGAGCTATTCCAAATCCTGAAAGATGATGCTGTGAAAGTGCTGCACTCAATATGCCAGCAAATTTGGAAAACTCAGCAGTGGCCACAAGATTGGAAAAGGTCAGTTTTCATCCCAATCCCAAAGAAAGGCAATGCCAAAGAATGCTCAAACTACCACATAATTGCACTCATCTCACACGCTAGGAAAGTAATGCTCAAAATTCTCCAAGCCAGGCTTCAGCAATATGTGAACCGTGAACTTCCTGATGTTCGAGCTGGTTTTAGAAAAGGCAGAGGAACCAGAGATCAAATTGCCAACATCCGCTGGATCATGGAAAAAGCAAGAGAGTTCCAGAAAAACATCTATTTCTGCTTTATTGATTATGCCAAAGCCTTTGACTGTGTAGGTCACAATAAACTGTGGAAAATTCTGAAAGAGATGGGAATACCAGACCACCTGATCTGCCTCTTAAGAAATCTTATGCAGGTCAGGAAGCAACAGTTAGAACTGGACATGGAACAACAGAGTGGTTCCAAATAGGAAAAGGAGTACGTCAAGGCTGTATATTGTCACCCTGTTTATTTAACTTCTATGCAGAGTACATCATGAGAAACACTGGACTGGAAGATACACAAGTTGGAATCAAGATTGCTGGGAGAAATATCAATAACCTCAGATATGCAGATGACACCACCCTTATGGCAGAAAGTGAAGAGGAACTCAAAAGCCTCTTGATGAAAGTGAAAGTGGAGAGTGAAAAGGTTGACTTAAAGCTCAACATTCAGAAAACGAAGATCATGGCATCTGGTCCCATCACTTCATGGGAAATAGATGGGGAAACAGTGGAAACAGTGTCAGACTTTATTTTTCTGGGCTCCAAAATCACTGCAGATGGTGACTGCAGTCATGAAATTAAAAGACGCTTACTCCTTGGAAGGAAAGTTATGACCAACCTAGATAGCATATTCAAAAGCAGAGACATTACTTTGCCAACAAAGGTTCGCCTAGTCAAGGCTATGGTTTTTCCTGTGGTCATGTATGGATGTGAGAGCTGGACTGTGAAGAAGGCTGAGTGCCCAAGAATTGATGCTTTTGAACTGTGGTGTTGGAGAAGACTCTTGAGAGTCCCTTGGACTGCAAGGAGATCCAACCAGTCCATTCTGAAGGAGATCAGCCCTGGGATTTCTTTGGAAGGAATGATGCTAAAGCTGAAACTCCAGTATTTTGGCCACCTCAGGCGAAGAGTTGACTCATTGGAAAAGACTCTGATGCTGGGAGGGATCGGGGGCAGGAGGAGAAGCGGACGACAGAGGATGAGATGGCTGGATGGCATCACTGACTCGATGGATGTGAGTCTCAGTGACCTCCGGGAGTTGGTGATGGACAGGAAGGCCTGGCGTGCTGGGATTCATGGGGTCGCAAAGAGTCCGACACGACTGAGCGACTGATCTGATCTGATCTGATCTGAACCAGGTCTGACAATGTGACTGGGCTTGAGTTGAATTGGGAAATACACTACAGTCCATCCCTTTACACCTTGGAGAAGGAAATGGGAACACATTCCAGGGGTTTTTGCCTGAAAAATCCCATGGACAAAGGAGCCTGGTGGGGTACAGTTCAAGAAGTTGCAAAGAGTCGGACATAACTTAGCAACTGAGCACATCCTTTTACAAATAGGGTTCCATAAGAAGAATAAGTCCTGATGCCCAAAGACATCCCAGGTCATGAATTAACTTCTCTCCTATCAGATCAGATCAGTCGCTCAGTCGTGTCCGACTCTTTGCGACCCCATGAACTGCAGCACGCCAGGCCTCCCTATCCATCACCAGCTCTCGGAGGTCACCCAGACTCACATTCATCGAGTCTGTGATGCCATCCAGCCATCTCATCCTCTGTCGTCCCCTTCTCCTCCTGCCCTCAATCCCTCCCAGCATCCTCTTTCTAGCTCTCCAAACACATACACCTTGAGGGATTTCATCCAGTTCAGGGCTCAGCTACCATTAAGTGACAAGAAGGAACAAATCAGCCTCCAGTTTGGGCCTTTCTTGAGACCACATTCCTTATGGACTGTAGTGGGAAGCTCATTTCCTTATCTGCGTCTCCAAATATAGTATAAATCCAAGCTTTTTCTTGGTTAGCAAGACCACCTCTTTCTACTGCCCTGGTTAAAACTCCGGTCATCTTTAGGTCCTCCATCTCTCTCCCCCGCTGACTCTGAATCAGTCACTGCTGCTACTGCTAAGTCGCTTCAGTCGTGTCCGACTCTGTGCGACCCCACAGACAGAAGCCCACCAGGCTCCCCGCCGTCCCTGGGATTCTCCAGGCAAGAACACTGGAGTGGGTTGCCATTTCCTTCTCCAATGCATGAAAGTGAGAAGTGAAAGTGAAGTCGCTCAGTCGTGTCCGACTCTCAGCGACCCCATGGACTGGAGCCTACCAGGATCCTCTTGTCTATGGGATTTTCCAGGCAAAAGTACTAGGGTGGGGTGCCATTAGTTATGATCAATTCCTTTACATTAAGCAAAACTGTCCCTTCTACCTCCATGACCCCACTGTTTGTTTGGATTGTTGCTGCCCTATTTCCATGGAAACAACATGACTTCATAATTCTCCCAATTGGTCTCTTTGCCTCCACTCCCTCTCAACTCGATTATTTTCCTTGCTGCCACGTTGATATTTTTCTAAATAATAACAATGACACTAACAATGGCAATGCCACTTTCTTGCTTAAATCTTCCCTTGGCCCCACTCCTCATTGCTTTCAGGGCCAGATCTGAGCTCCTTGGGCTGGAATAGGATCTTGGGTTTTGACCTGCTTTTCCAGCTTAACTATGTCCACCCTGTCATAGACCCAGGCAGCCAGCTACATCTGGCTTTTCCTCCATTCAGTCTTACACAACACGATTGCGATTATCTAACATGCTGCTTTCCACTTTATTTTTATGCCCCACTTCTACTGGAATGTAAACTCCATGAAGGCAAGGACCTGCTGTGTTTTGCGTAGTACCGTGCACCTAGCACACAGAACAGTGTCCCAGTGTCCATGATGAAGTTTATCTATTGAATGAGTCAATAAATTGTTAGGATGTGACCTGGGACCTGGGACTGTTTGCTCCAGTGCTTGCACCTAAGCAAACGTCTCCTTGAGCAATGAAATACAATGAAGTTATAAAGGACTAAAAATAACTGCACAGACAGTTGGGGCAAATTATGGAGAAAAAGGTGCAAAAAGACCAAGAAGCTGAACGGCCACTTCTGAAGAGCTGGGACAAAAGCAGGGAGTTGGGAGCCAAAGCAGAGTACTGGGCATACCCTCTGCACATGACCACGGAAAGGGTGGGCAAACCAACTAAGCCACCACTCCAGCCCGACCCCTGGACCCACACCTACCCTTACCTCGTACAAGGTACCACCTTGCTCTCCCTCAGCAAGCAGACAAGCAAAGGCACCTGTTGGTTCTTCTCACTCCCCTGTGCTGCAGCAGGTGTGCCCAGTGAAACCTTGCCAGGATTTCTTGTCTGAACTCAGCAATTTCTATTGATTAAGAAGGGCAAGAACCCTGGTTGGTAATGCTCCAGGACCACCTCTGCAAAGAAGCCTGCTCCATCGCTCCTTCCATTCTCAGCAGGGTGGTTGCTCCTTTGCGATTGCAAAATACATCAAATGTACCATTATTTTAGCACTAATAGCACACTGCACACATTTACTCACATATCATCTCTTTTCTTTATTTGGTCTCCTTGAGGGCAGGAATACTCTTATCCACCCTAAATGCGCATTATAGCACCCAGTTCATAGTAGGGTTTCAAAAACTGTTTTATGAGCAAGTGATTCATGCAATGAATCAGAGGAAGAAGCAGAGCATTTGATTTGACCTGGGATCACACACTCACACACACACACACACAAGTGAGGAGTAAAACACACAAATCACCCTATGCAATTAAATGTTTCAAGGATTCTTCTCTGTGAGAGATGGGTATTAGGCTGGTTGTGGTGGCCTTTAAGTCACCTTTGTAAAACAAAGTTTTAAAGAGACAGCCTGGCTCATAAAACATCATACATAAGTTGTAAATCCGCCAATTTGAGATTTCTGGAATGGAAATACCCATAGATTTTTACCTTTAATGAGCTACTTCCATTATTTAAGATTCTACTCTTTTGTAATAAAAGAATTGTGATTTGTGTATATTTTATGGTGTATTGGTTTCAGTTGGTTTTTATCTTCAGTCATTTCAGCAAAAATCAGGAGGTTTCCCCGGTAGTAGAATTTCAGACATGTATGCATGCTGAGACAGAAGCAGAGGGGAAATGATGATTTGATTTCTTCACGAACTCTTTTCAGACACCCATTCCCATGTCCAGGTTCTAAGGACTCCATTTCTAGAACTCGCACTGTGCTGACCACTCTCTGTTCTAATTGGGTGACATGCTGAAGCCAACAACTGCCTTCTCACTTGTTCAAGGCATTCATACTCTGCGCAGCCTGGGATGGGCAGAGCTTAGGAGTGAAAAGCACAGATGGCATGTTGGTAGCATCAACATTTCTCCAGCAACAAAATTGGGAAATCAAAATGTCAAACAACACATAAAAACTAGACACCTCAAGCATGTAACCGTATATTTATTTCTCTTTTTAAAGAACACTCCTTAATGTAATTCAATATACAAACTTGGTTTCACAGAATTATAATCCACTATATAGCACAAAGATAACCCAGATTGTGTGTGTGTGTGTGTGTGTGTGTGTGTGTGTGTGCCCATGTGTTGTACCCCTTCCCTTCCTTCCACTCTTCGGAACCTACAAACAAAGGCTCTGCCCATCGTCAACGCTAACCAAAGCCCATTCTGAATGTTATATACAAAAGACAGCATCTTCCCACAAGTTCTTTTCCCTGGTAAGCTTCTTTTCCATTCCCCCTGAGATAGCCAGGGGTCTGACACTCTTCCCTTCTGCAGTAGGGTCAAGTGGCTTCCCCCAGAGCTGATGTCAACCCTGTTACTGTGCAGACTGGCTGACAGGAGAGCCTGGGGAGCAGGTCCCCATGCCCTTCCCCGCTTCCACACCCACCTCTCAGTCCAAGCGCGACCCCTCTGTAGTAGCCTTAGTTCCAGTCACCATCTCGTGCAGCAAGAACCAAGGAGATTGCTAAGCCCAGGTCTTCTCCATGGGCAGCGCACAGCACTGCCTGCCAAGCCACCGGGCCGGCCGATAACCAAGCTCAACACAGTCCTGTGTGCTTTGTCACTTTAATTTTTAAAGACACCCTAGCATAGGTCTGTGGCAACCTAGTGTCCAACTGAGTTACATAAAATTGTACCAGTGATGCACTTGTACATATTTACATGGGGCGGAATGTTTTCCCATATTTTTAGTTGAGTATATAGATCAACATGTTCACATAAGACCAAATACTTTTAATATTATTTATAACTGATTTATAAAGCTTTGAAAAAACTCACAATAGCACATTGTTTACTTTAATGCTTTACGGTACTATCAGTTTAAAATCACAATCAGCACTTAAGTTATAGTCAATCCAGCAAACAAGAGACAAAAAAATTTACAAGAGTTAAGAACTGACTGATACATCCTTTATCTTTTTTTTTAACTAATGCATAAGTGCAGAATAAGATACTCTAGTTTAAATATCTTGTTTACAATATACATTTTTTGTTCTAGTTACGCAACAGTAAACCCCATGCTTCACATAGAAAAGCAATCCACAACATTAAGAAAAAATGTACAATTTATGAAACAAAGTAAATAAATATTAGTATTACAGAATCAGAGCTGTACATAAAAGCTGTTCAGTTTTAATCATATAAAAATATGTTTTAGTGCAACCTCACATATATATTGATGCTGTTTTGCTTTACATCATTTAGATCCAAGTGTCCAAAAAAGGAAAGAAATTACATTTATTACAAAGCAGATACACAAATTCTAAAATATGTACAAATTACTGCTAAAAAATGCTTATAAGAATATAAGCAAAGTAAAGAAAAGGCACAAACATCTGTACAATTTTAAAAGTACCAGACCCAATAGGTTAATTTCAAATTTTGTTTTGGTCAGGCTCATGATGACTTGTTAATTTACCTAATTCTTTTGATATAACAAAAGTATATATAATAGCAAACTACCAGTAACTTAGGACAGGCATGCTATAAACTTGATTACCTCTATTTCTAGAAAAACGAAAACAAAAACAAATGGGAAAATGTGGAAATGAAAGTCTCCATGCATCTTAGATCAATGTAGTTGACTCTTTTCTGAAGCCGGTTCCTTGCCTGCCTCTGTGCTTGAAGGTAATTCCTTGCTGTCTTGAAAGCCCGATTGTTGGTCATCCAGACAACTCTTGCTGTAAAACGTGGAGTGGGCGAACGCAGTCTGGGATGTACCAAAATTGCCCTTTTCGCCATCATGCAAGTCAGGGTGGGTAGCTGAGGTACAGGGCTGACCTGGCTCAGGTCCACTAAAGTGTCTCATGCTAGCCTGTGCGCTTTCCAAGGGTTTCTGATGAGGCGCCTGCCCCCGAGCTGACTGATCTGCCCCAAGCAGAGCGGCCTCTTCTGTGGCAATCCGGAGGGAGGCAATGGCTTTTGTGCAAGTCTGTATGTTTTCCTCCTGTTCCCGCTCTGTAGCATTCAGGCTGTCTTCTGAAGTGCTCTGTTTCATCAGGAGCCGTGGAGAGGAGGGCGTGCTAGGTGGACCAGACGACTGGGGAGCGTAAGGCGACCGCTTCCCATGCTGCTTCGAAACAGCGTAGGGATCCTTGGCGAAGGAGTCCCCTGAGGCTCCCCTCTTCTCCTCGGAGCCCTCCATTGGCAGAGGCAATGTGGGTGGAGGGTGTAAACTGGAAAGGGCCGGCGGTATGGAGTGAACCATTTGGATCCCACCAACTGGCACCATGGGGATAGGAGCTCGCACTTGTTGCTGAGAGTGGAGTGGAAGATGACTGAAGACATAGTCATTAGGACCCTCAGGGAAAAGGCTGGAGCCTGGATGTTCATAAGCACCTTCTTGGTCTCCATAGAGACTGAAGTAAGGAACCTGAGGTAATCCTCTTCTTAAATTCTGCATCGGGGAAACAGAGAGACAACACTTAGGACCCAGCATGCTTCACGTTTAGGTCAAGCTGTTTCATTCATTCACTCACTCACTCATTCCTTCAAAACACGTGAAGACTCCCTAATCTTTCTATCACTCTGATTTCTCAAGACAAAAGAGGTTTGCTCCGCAGTCTTTTAGGATTCTTGAATGAAGCAGGTAGGTCTGTGAAAGTTGCTCTTGTTGTTAAACAGGAATGTGATAAAACCTGCAGTTATGTTTTCCATTAGGTACAGAGACACGGTCCAGCTCTGGTTTGTTTTTTTTTTTGTAAGACAGAATGAAAAGAAAATAATGGATAATTACCAGCAAAACTTTACTGAGCCAAAAAACACTAATAACAAGTTTTTAAATCCAAAAGAAAGTTAAACGATTACCATCTGTTTATATACTGGGCAGATTTTTAATATTTTTCTTAAGTGTTGATGAATATAAATGAAGTGACAAGCTTGAAAATTAGCTCTCTTTTTTTTTTTTTTAGTCTTCTACAGAACAGATGACAAAATGGTGGTGATACACAAACTGGTCCCTCCAATGTGCAAGACACTGCTCTAAAGAAATAGATTTCTGCTCAGGAGGCATCGAGGCAGAAGATCAGCACCAGCATCTCCATCAAACCATAATTCAAGACCAGATTTTGTATGGAAACGATGCATCAAAGTAGTTACTGTTAAGTATTTCAAATAGTTATAATTCGTATTCGACTATGTGGCTGGGAACCAGAAATAACTGTATTTTAATTTTTCTGTCTATGTTATTATTTCCACTTACAAATCTTCTTGGCAATTAATAAATTAGGACATTTAAGGTTTGGGGCCAGAAATCCAGATTTCATGGTCCCAGTCCTGAAAACGGAGAACCCATTTTGTATAATTGTTTCTATAGCAAAACCTACCCTTAACTGTGAGATTATCGGGTTTAAATGAGATGACAAAGCTTCAGTTAATCGAGATTCATCCTTTTAATGCGCGCATAGTCAGTCACTCAGTATCCCATGGATTGTAGCCCACTAGGCTCCTCTGTCCATGGGATTCTCTAAGCAAGAATACTAGAGTGGGTTGCCATTTCCTTCTCCAGAGGATCTTCCCAGCCCAGAGACTGAACCTGTGTCTCCTGCATCGCAGGCAGATTCTTGACCACTGTGCCATCATTCCAAGAATGTTTCAGGTCAAAAATGCAAGGTGTGCTCTATACCATTAATGATTCATCCAGTTCTAATTAAATTGTGAGACCAGGTTAGGAATGATAAATTATCCACCATTTCTGCTACTCTGTACCATTCTTGGCCCTTACCCTGTTCTAGGCTTCACCTTATTCAAGCCAAAAGCAAACGACTTGTGCTGAAAGTGCAGGAGAAATCATGTAAACATCAATCCTCATAAGCTAAGGACCTCATAAGCTAGGTAAGGGGAGAATTCTATGGTATGAGAAAGAACTCATTAAATACGACCAAGAAAATCCCTCTTGTATTTATTTGCTCTGGTTTAAAAAAGTCACGTTTACTTCATCCAGCACTAGGTAAGATGGAAGATCAGAATGCCTACAATAACCACCTGTGAATGTAACCAAATGAATCTTCTTTGGATCACAATGATCACAGTTTGAAATAAAACATAGCTTGGTTCTTTTTCCATCTTGCCCTTGGTTGCTATTCTGTGATGTCCACGGTATATACCTAATCAGAATGGGGGTTTGTGAGGCAGCCAAAGACAGAGCTGTCCTATTTCATAAGATCTCTGACTCAAGTCCAACAAAGCGAGTGATGAAGTATCCTCTAAAAATAGGATGTATTCAATCTGTTCAAAAGCCAATAGAATTTTGTGTTAAGAATACAAGTGTTATATTCAGACTTTTACTGACCAGACATTAAATGATTACAACCACAGAAGCAAGTGTACAATTCCTATCACGTAACCACTTCCATGGCTCCAGATACTGCCAAGCCTTTCACATACTCCTTGTCCTCAGACTCACCCCTTCTTCACCCTCCAAATAACTCTCCAAAAGATTTTTCTACTCTAATTTTTACTCCATTTGCAACCTTATCTCATTTCACAATTTGAGCCTTACCATTTTAATATGAATAAACTCCCATCTTACTTAAAAATCTTGACACAGAAATATGAATAATGAATGCCTGTGTAGGTTGTGTTAAGTGTACGCATATGTGTGTCTATATCTATCCGTATCCTGTGGACCAGATATTTACCGCAACTCATCTTTTCAACAGTGTCAGTAGGTCCTCTGGAAGCAAAGGATAAGAAGGAGGTAGAGATATAGGAGTTCCGGCTGGGGTTGGTGAGGGGGGAGCGGGGATATAAGGTATATGATGCTAACAGGGAGAGGAAGCAGGGGGTCAGCTGGAACGGATCCAGGCTCAGCCACCGATAGACATTGCAGGGGAGAATGTGGCCTTGGCTTGAAAATGGAGGTCTATCCTGAAGGTTCTAACGTCAGGAGGCTGTTAGCTCACTACATTCCTTACAGCTGAATGGTAAGTTCCTTCAAGGACATAAGTCTACTTGGCCCACCTCCCTGGCTGCCACAGACAGATGAAAAAACTGACCAAGAGGTTAAGTGACTTGCCCAAGACCACACAGAGAGCAAGGGGTGGAACCAAATCATGGCACTTGTACTAAACAGTGTTCACGGACACTCTGCACTGAGGACCAGGACACACTTTCTTTGTCTGCTTGCTATTTATCTACAAAAACTTTAAAAATGGAAAAGGAACAATTCTTGTTTAAAAAGGATGAGGCCAGAAACCATACAATTTTTCCATCATCATCATCATTGAGCCACATACGATTAAACCCTCAAAAATATTTTTTGAACAAATGAATAAAAGACTTTTCTCTCTTCCTCTTCCTTCCTTTCTTCCGTCTGTCCTTCTTCCCTCCCTCCTTTCTTCCCTCTCTTTATTTCTTCTTTGCTTTTCTCTTTACCTATCCATCCATCTACCTATTTACCTACCTATCATCTATTTTAAAATTAAAACTAACTAGAAGACATTAGAGCAGAAACAGCAGGGTTCTAGAATCTCAGTGACTGCATATCATCTCCTCCAAACTTGCTCCCTGGAACCTACCACTACAGACTGAACCAGATAATGAGTGTGCCATGCTTGGCTACAAGGTCCTTTCAATGCCAGAGTCACTGCCCTGTGAGTGCTTGGTCAGTGTTAAACCACAGATACTGCTAACAGAATTTCCATCAAAAATAATTATCTTTAGGGTTATTCCAATTTAATATGTTCATACATAAGACAGTTAGATATCATCTGCTCAATGAACATGAGAGTTTGAGCAAACTCTCGGAGATAGTGAAGGATAGGGAAACCTGGCATGCTGCAATCCATGGGGTCACAGAGAGCTGGACACAACTTAGTGATTGAAGAACAACAACATATATTCTTCAGAGAGAGGGAAGCACTCATCTACCACAGCAATCAGGAGAAGTACTCCTTAAAGGATCACTGATTCTTTTTCACAATGAGAATCTTGTCCATACATCATAGAGAAACAAAAATTCTCTGCTGCCCCTCAAAAACAGAGTGCTAAAGCATCAAATGGGAAGCGTCAGAGACCAAGTGTCCCTGCTTTAGGACGGATTCCAAGGCCTATTCTTTCCTATCACATGAGCAAAGTAGCATGTTAAGAACTGTCTACAGAGAATTAAACTGGGTAATAGAGCAAAAGCTCAACACTTGAGCTTCATAAATGGTAAAGTTCAACAATTTTATTAAATATCCAGGTGAATTGGTATAAAAAAAATACAAATTCAATCATTAATAAAACCAATCTCTTTTCAACAACAACTTTCTGAGCAGAGATCCAAAAATTAGATGAAGTCTTAAAGTCCACTTCTTTGCTTCCTTTGCCCAAAGTGACTGAGTTGCTATTATTTTTTAATAACAATACTGTGTTGGCACAAAGCATTATTTTTTATGCCTACAGATGACTAGATATACTACAACAGTATCTACACATCTATATAGATATACTCCAATATCTCCCAAATATCAGAGTTTTAACCCACTAGGCCAATTAGAATGGGGGAGCCTCAGCTCATACACTCCACAGCACCATTGGGTCTAGCCAGAGATCAAACTGTCAACATCCGTTAAATCATAGAAATAACAAGGGAATTCCAGAAAAACATCTACTTCTGCTTCATTGACTATGCTAAAGCCTTGACCGTGTGGATCACAACAAACTGTGGACAATTCTTCAAGAGATGGGAGTACCAGGCCACCTTACCTGCCTCCTGAGAAATCTATATGCAGATTAAGAAGCAACAGTTAGAATCAGACATGGAACAATGGACTTGTTTAAGTTGGGAAAGGAGTACATCAAGGCTGTAATTATCTCTTTGCTGATTTAACTTATATGCAGAGTACATCATGTGAAATGCCAGGCTGGATGAATCACAGGCTGGAATCAAGATTGCCAGGAGAAATATCACCAGCCTCAAATATGCACATGACACCACCTTAATGACAGAAAGCAAAGAGGAACTAAAAAGCCTCTTGATGAAGGTGAAAGAGGAGAGTGAAAAAGCTGGCTTACTACTCAACATTAAGAAAACTAAGGTCACGGCATCCAGTCCCATCACTTCATGGCAAATAGATGGGGAAAAAATGGAAACAAGTCACAGACTTTATTTTCATGGGCTCCAAGATCACCGTGGATGGTGACTGCAGCCATGAAATTAAAAGACGGTTGCTCTTGGAAGAAGAGCTATAACAAACCTAGACAGATTATTAAAAAGCAGAGATATCACTTTGCCAACAAAGGTTCATCTAGTCAAATCTATGGTTTCTCAAGTAGTCATGTACAGATGTGAGAGGTGAACCATAAAGAAGGCTGAGTGCCAAAGAACTGATGCTTTTGAACTGTGGTGCCTGAGAAGACTCTTGAGAGTCCCTTGGACTGCAAGGAGATCAAACCAGTCAATGAAATCAACCCTGAATATTCACTGGAAGGACTGATGCTGAAGCTGAAGCTCCAGTCCTTTGGCCATCTGTTGCGAAGAGCTGACTCATTGGAAAAGACCCTGATGCTGGGAACAGCTAAGGGCAGGAGAAGAAGGGGATGACAGAGGATGACATGGCATCATCGACTCAATGGACATGAGTCTGAGCAAACTCTGGAGATAGTGAAGGACAGGGAAGCCTGGTGTGCTGTAATCCATGGGGTCACAAAGAGTCAGACACGACTTAGTGACTGAACAACAAATACCAGAAAAAGCATTTTCAACCCCAGGTATGGTATTCTGGTATGAAAGGGATTCCTCACTCTATTTATCCTGCAATAGCATGAACTTCAGAAGAGCCCTCCTTTCTACTTGGTATCACTAAGACACAAAAACCTGTGGAAATGCCCCTTTTTCTTAGCTGGCTGATTTATTAGCTCAGCAGCTAAGTTATGTCTTGATTGCTGTGCATGTCTCTACAGCCATTGCACCCTGAAGACTATGCTGGTGGCGGGCATAAACAGAGGGTCTTGGGGGCTGGGGAGCAGAATGCAGCAGGGAGTTTTCCTAAAGCTCAAAAAATGTGAATCTAAGCATCTAATTCAGGATGGTGAAAAGATGATGAGAGAGGGGAAGCTGATCACTAGGGCTGTGATAAGGCAGCAGAGCTGATAGCTGGTAGTGCTCCCTTTGGCTGTGAAGGGCAGTGACGACCCACATGATGGAAATCCAGAGCAAAGAGAGAATGGCCACGAATAGAGCCCAGGAAACAAAAAGCACATTTAAAGCAGCCAAACTCCAAAGGTATCCTTCCTCTGTCTACACTAGGTATGCTAGGTGTCTGCTTCTTTTGTTTTTTTTTTTTTTTTGTGTGTGTGTGTGTTTTTTTTTAATTTTACACAAGTTGAAAAAGACATCAAGATCTATCATGTTGGTGAAGTGAGGCAGGGCTGATCCTCTTCTATGGATGTGCATTAAGCCCTACTGCCCACATTTCATCCATGATTGCTACTGTTGTTATCTTAATCTATAATGAGGGCATCCACAGAAATCTCCTCTGATGCTTTCTCCCTTACCTCTTCCAACTGCCCACTCTGTGAGCTCACAATATCACTGAACAAGGGCTCTCGGTAATACGAGGTGGTGGGACCAGCAAGAAAAGCATGCATGTTCATGCCTTTCACTTATACCACGGGGTTCATTCTCCCCTCTCCTGGTCCCTTACTGGTTTCACACATCCACTCATTATCAGCAAAGTAATTAGTGTATTAAAAAATTTTTTTGATTAAAAGTCAATGCTAATGCCTGAATCAGAATTTTCACCTGGTAGAGAGTTAGATAATAGATACCTAAATAGCCCTCAGAGTATCTGTCTAGGCAGTCATGTCATTCCAAAGACTTTTTACCTTTCCCACTCATGCCAAGGTTTCAACTCCTGCCTATAATGAGTTAAGCTTAGAAAGCATTCAGAAAGGTCTCACCTGTCATTACCAGATTGAAATGCTCTTCTCTGATGCAATACTACACTTGGGGTAACGCCATAGCCATGTGATTGACAATAGCATGTGATAAAAATGCCTTCCTGCTATTTTCAGTAACCAAGTTCACTCCTCCCCACGAGAGATACCCATGTCATAATAAATTTCACACCAGTGTGTCATCAAGAGGCTCCAATGAGCTTGGGCTTATATATTAGAAAGAGAAAACTAAGGATACTTACAGGAGGCCCCAATACAATTGGCTCTGCTTGCAAATACTGCCCCATGGACAACGGTGGGTTGTGGTATAAAGCCCTTCTGGGAGATGGTGCTCTTATGGTAGTCATGTATCTTCTCTCTCTCCTGGGAGAGAGGTCCCTCCTGGCCATGATTTCTTTCCCAGGTGATACTGGCCTCCTTGGGGATAGATGCCTTCTTGGTGAAACATCTCTCTGTGACATCTCTCTTCTCAAGGCGGCTTCCTTTCTTGGTGAAAGATGTCGCATGGGTGACAGATCTCTCCTAGGTGACAAATGTCTTCTGGGCGACAAATCCCCTTTGGGTATCAGACACCTCTTTGGTGAATTATCTCGACAGGGTGAAGAATCATATCCTGGAGAGGAATGGCGGCTGGAGGGTGAGAAGTCCCGTGGGGAGGAGCCTGGCTCTGAAGACAGCATGCAGTCTTCATCCATACAACTGGGGATGTCTAACCTATCTTTGTCTGGTTCTGAGTCTGTACTTTTGCTCTGGAATAACCTCTGGTATTCTGTCATTTGAGTATCTTCACATGAGTCACTTGGTGTCATCAGCTGAGTGACCTGAATACTTGGCAACGTAACCAAATAGCTGATCAATGAAGAATGCCCCAGGGAGCTATCGGAAGGAACCCCATGGGGCACAGCGCCAACATTCACCGGCAAGGAGGAGAATCTAGGAGGCTGGGGACTGGTGCTTCTTGATCTTGTTTTTGGTGTCAAATCTCCTTGGTCATCAAAGTCTTCATCGTCTTCGTCGTCATCGTCATTATCATCTCCATCTTCACCATCCGATTCTTCAGCATCTGAGAACTGATGATCAGTTGAAATGCTGGACATGCTGTGCTTCTCACTTGCCTTGTGCAAATCTTCCATCGTTTCTGAAGCAATTGAACAAAGAGAGTGAACATCAAGATTCAAGCAAGAAGGTTAGAAGCTCATTCAGATGCCATCTCTTTGCAAAAGCTTTCATCAATCCTCCAGCCCCTAGAGGTGGTCGTTGCTGAACTCCTATAACATGAGCACTTACCTCTGTGACACTGGTTGGTTCTTATCTTTTTATGTAGCTATCTAGTTTCATTCCCACCTACACTATGGCCTCCAAAGTAGGAACTTTTAGCTCAGGCATCACACCACTCATAGAAAACCCTCAATAAGTAGGTACATAATGTTATTAATGATGATATTAGAGAAAAAAAAAAAAAGCAAGAACCTGTCTCTACAAGTCAGGAGGTCCAGCTGATCCCCAGATTTTCTACTGAGGTTATTGACAGACATTTTTTTTCTACTAGATTTCCTCTTGATCAAACATATAAGACATTAAAATGCTTTGCAAATTTCCCAAAAAGTATCATCATAAGATTTAAATCACCATTACAACTTAAGTGCAATTAGATTTCCTTTATGGTTCTATTCTAATAATGATAAAATTATTTTCACAGTACGGCATTTCTACTTCTTCAGCCAAAACTGAAATGCATTTCTTTTCATTAGGTCTCAAGCAATTCAATGAGTCAGACTTCTCTTCTATGTTTAGTATTTAGTAAAATGAAACGTGATCAGTTTTTTTTTTTAAATACCTATATTTATTTTACCACCTTGGCCGCAAAGCTCCAGCATGCACAGTAAAGAGGTCAGTCAACTCAAGTGTGAATACCTGCTTCCTCGGTTTCAGTGTCATCGACTGATGTCATTGAGACCCCCAACTCCAGGCATTTCTTCATGTGTGCTTTAGATTTCATATGCTTCGTTAGGTTTCCTAGAAAATATAGCCAAAAAAAAAAAAAAAAGAGCAATTAATTGGTTACCAAAATGTGATGACTGCTCCAAAATTCAGTGTGAAATGAACTAACTTGAGATAACACAAATTTGTTCCCACCCCCTGCTCCTTGCCTCAAACTTAAGAGGAACAATTTGGCTTCTGAAGATAGGAACCCCCGACAGCTTCAGCCCAGTCTCAGGCTGTCTTTGTTCTAGACCTGTGGAAGTCTAGGCTCATATTATTTCAAGTGTAGACTCAAGTATGACTGAGAATCCCAGTCATACCCTTTTCTGGATGAGAGAGGATCTAATACCTTTGGCCCAATTGGGTCTGCCTTCTTGGGCTCCTCATAAACAGGGTGACACAAGCTGGGTCACACATCTCTGAGCAATTTTAGAAT
This sequence comes from Tragelaphus eurycerus, assembly GCA_935064755.1. Classification (NCBI taxonomy): domain Eukaryota; kingdom Metazoa; phylum Chordata; class Mammalia; order Artiodactyla; family Bovidae; genus Tragelaphus; species Tragelaphus eurycerus. The sequence goes on from CAKXYN010000039.1 coordinate 1,656,363, forward strand.
AAAACTATTGTAATCAACATAGTCCCTGGACCCCAGACCTTCTGTCATCAATCAGATATAGATTAAACTGGCAGGATGCTCACGTGTCAGAAAAAAAAATTAACACAAACTGGTGTTGGGGCCAATCCTGTAAATGAATTCAAAGATCCAGACAAATACTTAGCTAACTACTTACTGAGGACATTAATCTTATCATTTAGCTTCTATCTATCTGACATATATCTGCAGAGTTTATGACAGCAACTTCTAAAGTTCCAGAGCAGCAAAATTCCTTTCTTATTTACCTTGAAACTCTCACTGTTCTAAGAACAAAGAATGTATTATGATGGTGATATAGGCTTCCCAGGTTGCTAGTGATAAAGAACATACCTGCCAATGCAGGAGCCATAACAGACTCGGGTTTGATCCCTGAGTGGGGAAGATCCCCTGGAGTAGGAAATGGCAACCCACAGCAATATTTTTGCCTGGAAGATCCCATGAACAGAGGAGCCTGGTGGGCTACAGTCCATTGGGTCGCAAACAGTCAAACATGACTGAAGCAACATAGCACAAGCCCAAACTCTTGTATCTTCCATACACAAGATAGTTATATATAACTGTCCCTTATGTATAGTATAAATGGTATAGTAAGATGCCCTCTGTATCTGTAGGTTCAGAGTTCATAGATAAGGAGGGCTGATTGTATAATTATACATGTACCTAATTACGTATGTATATATGTTTCTATGTGTGCATGCTCAGTTGCTAAATTGTGTTAGACTCTTTGCGACTCCATGGACTGCAGCCCTCCAAGCTCCTCTGTCCATGGGATTTCCCAGGCAAAAATACTGGAGTGGGTTGCCATGTTCTCCTCCAGGGGATCTTCCCAAACCAGGGACTGAACTCAGGTCTTCCACATTGCAGGGGAATTCTTTACAATCTGAGCCACCAGGGAAGCCCCCAAAATACTGGAGTGCGTAGCCTATCCCCTCTCCAGGGGAACTTCCTGACCCAGGAATCAAACTGGGGTCTCCTGCATTACAGACAGATCTTTACCAGCTGAAGCTACCCTGAAAGCCCATTCCACATCATATATATAACTAATGAAAAGAAATTCAGGAACTAATTCAGCTCTAAGGGCCATTTTATCTTTGTTCTTTGACACTGCTTTAGTCACATAGCAGCAAATGCTTTAAGAGTAGGCTCACTGAATCCAGGCGGAAACTCCAGCCTGCTAAAATAGGTTGTTCCTCTTGCAGGAGTTTATGGCTTACTATTAATGTAATATATGAGCCACAACTCTAAACTGGGGCATGGTTGTTTATTATTTTGTTTATATTACTTTATTTTTTAATTAGGGAAAGCGAAGTCGCTTAGTTGTGTCCGACTCTTTGTGACCCTCTGGACTGTAGCCCCCCAGGCTCCTCTGCCCATGGGATTTTCCAGGCAAGAATACTGGAAAATTTTGCCATTTCCTTCTCCAGGGAATTTTCCTGACCCCAGGGATTTAACTCGGGTCTCCCACATTTCAGGCAAACTCTTTACCATCTGAGCCACCAAGGAATCCTTAACATGTGGCTTATTGCTTATACACCTACAAATTTAATGTGCTATTTTTGTAACTCCAAACATGGAAATATTTCCTGGCCCATGTTGCTCTTACGTACCAAAAAATTATACCTCTAATTTTTCTAAAGATCTCAAAAATTCTTATAGACAAATTATCATGAGCTTCCCTGGTAGTTCCGCTGGTTAAGAATCCACTTGCAATGGAGGAGAACCTGGTTCAATTCCTGGGTAGGGAGGTTCTCCTGGAAAAGGGATAGGTTACCCACTCCAGTATTCTTGGGCTTCCCTGGTGGCTCAGATGGTAAAGAATCCACCTGTAATGGGGAAGACCTGGGTTGGGAAGATCCCACAGAGGAGGCCATGTCACCCCACTCCAGTATTCTTGCCTGGAGAATCCCCATGGACAAGAGTCTGGTGGGCTACAGTCCATGGGGTTGCCAAGCGTTGGACACAACTAAGCACAGCACATGATTATCAAGAATTTAAAAATCTGTAAATTAATAGAAATCATCTGCTTCTGTAAGGGTGCAACTAATCTGTGTATGTGGATAGATGTGGAAGTTAGTTAAATTCAGATAGTTTATTTAGATCTTCGTATGTGTTTCTTTTCTTATATTTTTCTTTCTTCCTGTTTCAAGTAAGCACTCAGGCTTTGGGCTCTCATCCTCAGGGTAGGTTTATAGTTAGAAATCTGGCTCAGAAATGACCCTGCCCTGACTTTGGCTTATTGAAGTCTTGAATGTCTGAAGAATTACAGCAAAGAGAAAAGCAGCAAAATGGCAGGAAAGGGTGTCTGGAGAAGTGACACAGGCAAAGAGGAGGTACCAGTCCTGCAAGAGCACTCTGATTCTGTATTCAGATGATATGACAAGAGGCAGTTGGCTGGAAGTGAACACTGATGAGGGGTTTCCCAGGATGATTTGCTCTTTTCAAGATCCTAAGACATTTGTACTTTTCCAAAGGGTGACAAGGAAACTCCGATAATGATCAAGAATAAATTATTTTCTGCTAAAACTCCAGAACAATAGCTCAGAGCCAAATATAGCATGATAGAAATATCTAGCCATGTGACATTTCTTCAGGTACAGTTTCAGGAGGCTATACCCACAGTCAACTCACAAGCCCAGGAAATATCAGTTGTAATGGCCAGTGGATCAGCTTTATTTCTTAAAACCAAAGTTTATATATTTTTATGTCCTAGGGAGTTCTTACTGAAGTTCTACATAAAAGGCTTGATTGTGCAAAAGTGGATGGTGTTTAAAGGACCTCATACTTATCTTCTTTGAAATGCAAATGAACATTCCCTCCCCCTTTCTGTGGCTTCAAAGAGGCATAATTATAATATAAATATCTTTTTAATAAAGAAAAAAACAGATATACTCAGAGGCAACACATTTACATTTCTGACAAACCAATAAAGACAATTTTGGATTTGGGGTATAAAAGAAAGTAGGTACACATTTCTCTACCAAAGATAGTTTTATTTGATATTTATTTTTCTTGATGGGTAGTGGAGCAGATTAATTAGTATGCAAATTAAAGTTAAAACATCAGAAAATGTTTGTGTAAGGTTAGTGGTGGGGTGTCTACAGGGTTCAATTAGTACTTCTACGTGTGTGCATGTATGTGTGTATGCTCAGTCATGTCTGCTCTGCGACCCCATGGACTGTAGCCCACCAGGCTTCTCGGTCCATGGGATTTTCCTGGCAAGAATACTGAAGTGGGATACCATTTCCTCCTCCAGGGGATCTTCCCAATCTGGGGATTGAACCCATGCCTCCTGCATACTTTGACAGTAAGTAGTAAAATATACTGCTATAGAAGTCAAATCATCTCTATTCCACAACTATTTGTATTCTGAAAACACTGGGTTTATGAATATTTTCACAATTTTACAAAATGATAGAAATATTACTGAAGCAACACTTTTGTATAAAATATTTTCAGGTAAGACTATCTGTTAAAAACAGACTTATTTTTTAAAGACAGAATATCATTTCAAGGCAAGTCTTAGTTTTATGAGATTAATAGCTGTGGCCTGAGAGTAAGAAATTGTCTCTGAGCTCATAAATACACAGAACACAAGCGATCAAATTTCTATACATAATTAATGCAAGTGTGGATGGAGGGGCCCACCCGGGACTCTGTGGGTCTCTACATTATTAATAATTTTGAAACTGACCATGGGCACATGTTTTCTTCCCAGCTGCTGCCTTGCTTTTCTAATGCCCCAGAATGGGTTGTCTCCCTGCAGAATTTCAATACTGGTGCAAAGATTCTCTAGACCACATAACATTTCCAACAAGAAGTAATAGCTATGCAGGCAATTCTTAGCCACTTCCTTCGAGACTACTAGCCGAACCTAAGTCTATAGCTCTTACTTCAGTCATAAAAGGAGCCTCACTGTCTCATACATCCTCAGACCACTTACAGAAAGAAAATACATTTCATGAGTGTCACAGTTTCACAAAGAAAACCATCTAATTGTCTATGACAGTTACAAAATGGTATTCAGAATCTGGAACAGCCATTAAAAAAAAGTTTTCCCTCTTAAAAAAAAATTAAAAAATCAGACCTGTACCTTTTGTTTTGAAGGCAAAGTTACATAACTTGCATACATAAGGCCGGACATCAGTATGCGTGCGGATATGCTTTTTGAGCATGCTCGGTTTCTTACAGCGAATCCCACATTCTTCACAAATGTACTTTCCACGTCCACGTCCTCTGACATATACATAATCTTCATTTGATTTATATCTGTTAAAAAAGGGAAAATCCAGTGTGTTTCCAAATACTTTACATGATTTCAAATACTAACATGTTTCCAAATACATGATATATATAAAATCAAAAGCTAATCACTTGCAAGACAAAATTTTAGATTGGTCTTTTACAATTATTCAACTTTATTTCTACAGAGTCAGTGAAATCTATGCAGTACCTGAAAGAACTGGGTAACAGATCAGGCGCTGTAAATAAAAGGGAATTTTTTTCTATGTGGAGTTCAAAATGGAGTTGGCTCTTCCATGAAATGTGACTATATGGACTCTGTATAGAAATTCAGATGGGCTTATATAAGCCACAAAGAGTTGCAGCTCTGTGCGCCTTACTGCTTCCAGATTTGGATACCAAGAAACATCCAAAAAGTTATACTAGCATACTTAAATCATCACATATCACTTGTTAACATTACATCATCTAAGATGTGCATTCACAACACATATACCCTTCTAAATTGCTAGAATAAATATAACTGATTATAGAATTCTTCACTGCAAGTTTCTACTCTATTTTTACAATCCTGGCACGAGAGTCAGAAATTTCTAGCTTACACAGGCTGAGCTGAGCTCACCAACTGTTGCCTACAGATTTGATCTGTTCTTCCCAAGGACCGTAATTCTGTACTGAAGTGAAGTCTAAATTTCAAGTGGCTTCTGGAAGGTACTATTACATAATAAAAGCTAGAGATTCTATTTTTCAATCAAATTTGACTTTGTTTCTGGAAGGCTTTATAGAGAGGTTTGAAAGGGTGTCTGAGGTCATCCAATTTAATTAAATCAGTAAGATGAACAAAGTCTTAGGTATTCACTGCAATAATCCTGGGAAGAAACCTACCCAATGATCACCATTGGTCACATTTTTTCAGAATTTAAGGAAACATGACCCATCATAGCGTATAGCAGCATTCTACTGAATAACTCAGTGAATACAATTATCTTCTAAATCTCAGGCTAGAATTACGGGTCTACTGCCAAAGATATTTCTTTTGAGGATTCTTTTTATAATTTCCAAAGGTAAAGTGACCTACAAATGCCCTAACTCAGTGTGGGCTGACTGAAAGGCCTTAGATTTAGTCCTTCTTTTTCTTTTGTTTGTTTTTAAATATTCTAAGAGCATTGCAAACTTCTCTATTTTGTTCCAGCTAATCCATTATCAGAAATAAAAGCAAATTCACTTTCATTCGACCAAACCATTAGGATAGAAAATCCATCCTATCAGCTCTGCTATGGATACTATTTGATCTTAACATTATCTATTTTTCAGTCAGTACCAATCCAGGTGAGAATTAAGTAGTATCAAAAAATATGAATAGTCAATTTTATGTACTTTTTAGTCCTTTAAATCTTTCCCCGTTTACAAAGAATTTCCAAAGTCAACTTTTTCTTCAAAACTATTTTAAACTTTATCTTTTATGTCATTGGCTTTTGTAATAAAGCAGAAAGGAACCTAAAGTTGCACAATATGTCACCTTTTAATACCAGTATTCTCTGTTCCAAACTGGATGAAACTACCTAAGGACTACAGAATAAAACAAATAATTTCATAGACAGCAGTTCTTCTTCAGGGAAGGGTACTTCAAGCTTTCTGTGGTGCATCATTGTACTTGATGGAAAATGCATTTTATTTTCAAATAATACTATTTTAAATTCCTTAGCTGATTAACTTGCTTCCAGAATGAAAATTAAGTTCTGTATAAAATATAAATGTATTAGAAAAATCTGTACAAATAAAATATTTACCCTTCAAAAGTTTTACAGACCCATAAATCTACTTGATACAAGAATTAATGGATTTTTTAAAAAATATGGCAACTTACTGTAGTATCCTTGCCTAAGAAATCCCATGGACAGAGGAGCCTGGTGGGCTACAGTCCATGGGGTCACAAAGAGCTGGACCTGACTTAGCAACTAAACAACAACAGCAATGAAATTACTAGGTCTATGAATTAGACAATATACGAAACATATACACTTAAAAATTTGGTCAGTTACAGTAATTTTTTTTTTTTTTGGAAGTTATCACTTTGCAATGGCAAAATAAGAGGTTTTAACACATTTCTTGGAATAAACAACTGGTCACCTCCAGGCAGAAGTTGGATCACAGATTAAGGAATGAATGAGATATAGCCCATAAAGAGACAATGAAAGGAAGAGGAAATGAAATATTGGCACAACCCTTTTGGATCATCAAAACACAGTAATAAAATGTTCACATATGCTTTTCATTTGCATCTTTTGTTAGTGGAGAGGAGCTCCCCAAAGCACACAGAGCCATGAAGGTCTTGCTTATCTAGCACACGTGCACTGCTCTGAAGAAGACTGCTAGACACAAGGGTTGACTCAGTCACAGGAACTTCTTGGTCTCTGAGGAAAGATATTTTCTGTTTCTCTTGTTTGTGCTAAAAGATGAGGAATGTCAAAAAAATACTGAGACAAGCTTCATGACGACAAACAACTGTGCTTTCAGTGGTGACAATACTCAGGCATCCACCCAAAGGGGGCCAACCCTATGAGGGAACCAGCTTCCATAATCTATTTCCAAATGGTAAGTCTATGTGAAGAACAGATATCTTGTATTACTAAGGCTGGCTGTGACGGACCACGCAGAAGAGAGAAGCTACCTCACACTCGAGGTCAGGGGCAATGGCCGAGAAGGGCTACCCCACGCGCCGGGTCAGGGGCAGTGGCCGAGAAGAGCTACCCCACATCCAGGGTCAGGGACAGCGGCCGAGAGGAGCTACCCTGCGCCCGAGGTCAGGGGCGGCGGCCGAGAGGAGCTACCCCACGCCCCGTGTCAGGGGTGGCGGCCGAGAGGACCTACCCCACGCCCCGTGTCAGGGGCGGCGGCCGAGAGGAGTTACCCCACACCCAGGGTCAGGGGCAGCAGAGAGGAGCTACTCCACGCCCGAGGTCAGGGGCAGTGGCCGAGAGGAGCTACTCCACGCCCGAGGTCAGGGGCAGCGGCCGAGAGGAGCTACCCCACGCCCCGGGCCAGGGGCGGCAGAGAGGAGCTACCCCACGCCCCGTGTCAGGGGCGGCGGAGAGGAACTACCCCATGCCCCAGGTCAGGGGCAGTGGCCGAGAGGAGCTACCCCACGCCCAAGGTCAGGGGCGGCGGCCGAGAGGAGCTACTCCACGCCCGAGGTCAGGGGCAGCAGCCGAGAGGAGCTACCCCACGCCCCGGGCCAGGGGCGGCAGAGAGGAGCTACCCCACGCCCCGGGTCAGGGGCGGCGGAGAGGAACTACCCCATGCCCCAGGTCAGGGGCAGTGGCCGAGAGGAGCTACCCCACGCCCGAGGTCAGGGGCAGCGGCTGAGAGGAGCTACCCCACGCCCTGGGTCAGGGGCAGCGGCCAAGAGGAGCTACCCCACACCCGAGGTCAGGGGCGGCGGCCAAGAGGAGCTACCCAACACCCAGGGTCAGGGGTGGCGGCCGAGAGGAGCTACCCCACACCCCAGGTCAGGGGCGGCGGCCAAAAGGAGCAATCCCATGTCCAAGGAGCTGCAGCTGTGCCGGTGCAGGAGGGCTGAAAGGAGCTACTCCACGTTCAAGGTCGGGAGGGGCTGCCTTGAGGAGATGCCCCTTGTCCAAGGTAAGGAGCAGCCGTAAAGAGATACCCCCACATCTAAGGTAAGAGAAACCCAAATAAATGGTAGGGTTTACAAAGAGGGCATCAGAGGGCAGACACACTGAAACCATAATCACAGAAAACTAGTCAATCTGATCACACGGACCACAGCCTTCTCTAACTCAATGAAACTAAGCCGTGCCCTGTAGGGCCACCCAAGATCGGGGGCTCATGGTGGAGAGGTCTGACAGAATGTGGTCCACTGGACAAGGAAATAGCAAACCGCTTAAGTATTCTTGTCTTGAGAACCACAGGAACAGTATGAAAAGGCAAAATGATAGGATATTGAAAGAGGAACTTCCCAGGCCAGTGCCCAATATACTACTGGAGATCAGTGGAGAAATAACTCCAGAAAGAATAAAGGGATGGAGCCAAAGCAAAAACAATACCTGGTTGTGGATAAGACTGGTGATAGAAGCAAGGTCTGATGCTGTAAAGAGCAATATTGCATAGGAACCTGAAATGTTAGGTCCATGAATCAAGGCAAATTGGAAGTGGTCAAACAGGAGATGGGCAAGAGTGAACGTCGACATTCTAGGAATCAGTGAACTCAAATGGACTGAAATGGGTGAATTTAACTCAGATGACCATTATATCTACTACTGTGGGCAGCAATCCCTTAGAAGAAATGGAGTAGACAGAATAGTCAACAAAAGAGTCCGAAATGCAGTACTTAGATGCAATCTCAAAAACGACAGAATGATCTCCGTTCATTTCCAAGGCAAACCATTCAATATCACAGTAATCCAAGCCTATGCACCAACCAGTAATGCTGAAGAAGCTGAAGTAGAACGGTTCTATGAAGACCTACAAGACCTTTTAGAACTAACACCCCCAAAAGATGTCCTTTTCAATATAGGGGACTGGAATGCAAAAGTAGGAAGTCAAGAAACATCTGGAGTAACAGGCAAATTTGGCCTTGGGGCAGAGGCTAATAGAGTTTTGCCAAGAAAATGCACTGGTCATAGTAAACACCCTCTTCCAACAACACAAGAGAAGACTCTACACATGGACAGCACCAGATGGTCAACACCAAAATCAGACTGATTATATTCTTTGCAGCCAAAGATGGAGAAGCTCTATACCGTCAGCAAAAACAAGACCGGAAGCTGACTGTGGCTCAGATCATAAACTCCTTATTGCCAACTTCAGACTTAAATTGAAGAAAGTAGGGGAAAGCACTAGACCATTCAGGTACGACCTAAATCAAATTCCTTATGATTATATAGTGGAAGTGAGAAATAGATTTAAGGGAATAGATATGATACATAGAGTGCCTGATGAACTATGGATGGAGGTTTGTGACATTGTACAGGAGACAGGGATCAAGACCATCCCCATGGAAAAGAAATGCAAAAAAGCAAAATGGCTGTCTGGGGAGGCCTTACAAACAGCTGCGAAAGGAAGAGAAGCTAAAAGCAAAGAAGAAAAGGAAAGATATAAGCATCTGAATGCAGGTCCAAAGAATAGCAAGGAGAGAGAAGAAAGCCTTCCTCAGCAATCAATGCAAAGAAATAGAGGAAAACAACAGAATGGGAAAGACTAGAGATTTCTTCAAGAAAATCAGAGATACCAAGGGAACATTTCATGCAAAGATGGGCTCGATAAAGGACAGAAATGGTATGGACCTAACAGAAGCAGAAGATAATTAAGAAGAGGTGGCAAGAATACACAGAAGAACTGTACAAAAAATATCTTCATGACCAAGATAGTCATGATGGTGTGATCACTCACCTGGAGCTAGACATCCTGGAATGTGAAGTCAAGGGGGCCTTAGAAAGCATCACTACGAACAAAGCTAGTGGAGGTGATGGAATTCCAGTTGAGCTATTTCAAATCCTGAAAGATGATGCTGTGAAAGTGGTGTACTCAATATGCCAGCAAATTTGGAAAACTCAGCAGTGGCCACAGGACTGGAAAAGGTCAGTTTTCATTCCAATACCAAAGAAAGGCAATGCCAAAGAATGCTCAAACTACCACACAGTTGCACTCATCTCACATGCTAGTAAAGTAATGCTCAAAATTCTCCAAGCCAGGCTTCAGCAATACGTGAACCGTGAACTTCCAGATGTTCAAGCTGGTTTTAGAAAAGGCAGTGGAACCAGAGATCAAATTGCCAACATCTGGTGGATCATGGAAAAAGCAAGAGAGTTCCAGAAAAACATCTATTTCTGCTTTATTGACTATGCCAAAGCCTTTGACTGTGTGGATCACAATAAACTGTGGAAGATTCTGAAAAAGATGGGAATACCAGACCACCTGATCTGCCTCTTGAGAAACCTATATGCAGGTCAGGAAGCAACAGTTAGAACTGGACATGGAACAATAGACTGGTTCCAGATAAGAAAAGGAATACGTCAAGGCTATATATTGTCCCCCTGCTTAGTTAACTTATATGCAGAGGTCATCATGAGAAACGCTGGGCTGGAAGAAGCACAAGCTGGAATCAAGATTGCCAGGAGAAATATCAATAACCTCAGATATGCAGATGACACCACCCTTATGGCAGAAAATGAAGAGGAACTAAAAAGCCTCTTGATGAAGGTGAAAGTGGAGAGTGAAAAAGTTGGCTTAAAGCTCAACATTTAGAAAGCATCTGGTCCCATCACTTCAAGGGAAATAGATGGGGAAAACCGTGGAAACAGTGTCAAACTTTATTTTTTTGGGCTCCAAAATCACTGCAGATGGAAATCACTGCAGATGGAGACTGCAGCCAGGAAATTAAAAGACGCTTACTCCTTGGAAGGAAAGTTATGACCAACCTACATAGCATATTCAAAAGCAGAGACATTACTTTGCCAACAAAGGTCCATCTAGCCAAGGCTATGGTTTTTCCTGTGGTCCTGTATGGATGTGAGAGTTGTACTGTGAAGAAAGCTGAGTGCCGAAGAATTGATGCTTTTGAACTGTGGTGTTGGAGAAGACTCTTGAGAGTCCCTTGGACTGCAAGGAGATCCAACCAGTCCATTCTGAAGGAGATCAGTCCTGGGTGTTCTTTGGAAGGAATGATGCTAAAGCTGAAACTCCAGTACTTTGGCCACCTCATGCGAAGAGTTGACTCATTGGAAAAGACTCTGATGCTGGGAGGGATTGGGGGCAGGAGGAGAAGGGGACGACAGAGGATGAGATGGCTGGATGGCATCACCGACTTGATGGACGTGAGTTTGAGTGAACACCGGGAGTTGGTGATGGACAGGGAGGCCTGGTGTGCTGCACTTCATGGGGTCACAAAGAGTTGGACACGACTGAGCTACTGAAGTGAACTGAACTAACAATTTAGGGTCAAACAGATAACATTACTCTGTCCTTTAAATATAACTAGAATAAATTCATGCTCATGGAAAGTTGTAAAATATAGATCTGTTGTAGAGATAAGGTAATTATATCACAATCCCCAAATGTGGTTAATGTCCTTTAAATTTTTTAAATTTTAAAGCAAATATCTGGGCTTTTTCTCCAGTGTGACTGGATTGAAGATACTTTTCTATCAAAATCTAAAACTTCACATTTCACACACATGTAATTTTTCTTAACTAGGTAGATAACAAAGTCATTGAACCTTATCATTTGAGTTTCTGCAACTCAGAATTCTTAAAAAGAAATTCCTAAAGTCAGAGAAACTATCACAGATCAGAGGAGGCTGGGGAAACATGACAACTAAATGCAAGATGGTGCTCTGGCTTGGGTCCTGGAAGAGAAAGAGGGTAGTGCAGGAACTGGTGAAATCCCATACATCTGGAGTTCAGGTAATAATAAAAGCAATAAAACCAACTAGATTCCAGGTACATACATGAGTGTGCAAGATTGCATTTTTGTAATGCAAAATAAAAATATATCCATTAGTAACACAAGTGCTTGTAAAAATAATACTAAAGAATGAACAAACTTAGATGCCATCAAAAGTCCAGCAATTTAAATTAGAGGTATGAAAATTTAAGGCAGAGGTTTAAACCACATACAATAAGACATTTTTATTAAAAGCAAGTCATGAAAGCGTGAACATAAACTCATTATCTGTTACCAAACAGACTTCAGAAATGTGTATAGTAAAAGAATTTGCTTTATGCTTCGAACCAGAGGAGATATGATATTTTCCACACAGACACTCGGGACCATTAACTCTGATGTCTAATAGAATAGTTGACATTTGCACTTATGTTTCCTTACCCTCCTTCAAAGATTTTAATTCGAATAGGCTCAGTTTGCTTGGATCCAATATCCTTATCTCCATGCATATCTCCTTTCCCTCTTTCCTTTAAGATACTTCCCACCAGTTTCCTTTCTAGTTTGCTGCCAAATAAAAAGGACGCATCAGGTTTCATCTGCAGGAAAAAGAGAGAATCATTTTGTAGGCATTCCCTAAAACACAGAGGAAGCCCACATATTCCACTCTTTCATGGTCTCTGAAAATTAACCTAAATTCCATACTAAAAGGCCATAGGGTGGCTACATAAAAGAAGGGACAACGGGGATAAAATAAAAAAAGAATGAGTTTCTACAGAATAAATTCAACATTCTTTTAAAAACAAGACCCCATTAGCACATATACTGTGCAATACTAATAAAAATGTTAAAAACAAGTGCTGTATTTTGGAAGTAGCAATTCAAGCAATCTCTATGCATTTCAAAAATATTCTCAAAAGTTATTAAAGAGAAATGGTAACGGAAATATACTGTATATTTTATATATTTTATATTTATAAATCCTCCATTTACTTTTTTATTAGCATAAATTCCAAAATGGCCCTTATTAATATTTTTATAATTTTACATGTAAGGCAATAATTGTTCATGCAGAAGCAAACACACTAATTCTTGGAAAAATGAGTTGAGAGAAATACATATGTATTATAAATATAAAATCAATTTTAGTAAAAAGTATAGTCAATGGGAACAACTCCTCCCCCAGAAGTTTGCAGAGTTCAGTTCTGACATCCTGCAGTCTCCTTTGTCGACTGAAAAAAGATGCATAACATGTGAGTTGTGAGTTGAGTTTTATTTGAGGCAAAATGAGGAAGAGTTGACTCATTGGAAAAAACTCTGATGCTGGGAGGGATTGGGGTCAGAAGAGAAGGGGACGACAGAGGATGAGATGGCTGGATGGCATCACTGACTCGATGGACATGAGTTTGAGTGAACTCCAGAAGTTGGTGATGGCCAGGGAGGCCTGGTGTGCTGCGAATCATGGGGTCGCAAAGAGTCGGACATGACTGAGTGACTGAACTGACTGAGGACTGCAGCCCGGGAGACAGCACTTTAGATAGCCCTGAGAAACTGTTCCAAAGAGTTAGTGTATGTGTATATTAGTTGCTCAGTTGTGCCCGATTCTTTGCAAACCCATGGACTGTAGCCCACCAGGCTTCTTTGTTCATGGCATTCTCCAGGCAAGAATATAGGAGTGGGTTGCCATTCCCTTCTCCAGGGGATCTTCGGCCCAGGGATCAAACCTGGGTCTCCTGCATTGCAGGTGATTCTTTACCATCTGAGACACCAGGGAAGCCCCAGTGGTAGTGGGAGAAGGTCAATATATGAGATTTTGGAGAAGGGGGAGTTCAGTGCCATCAAGCACTCTTCTTACAAAAGTTTTTTCTGCCAGTCACGAGGAGCTGATGTCACTAAAGGGATTTAGAACTTTTCTAGAAATGAGGAGATGCAAGGATTGGAAACTACTCGTTGGCAAAGACCCTGATACCAGGAAAGACTGAAGGCCGGAGAAGGGGGCGACAGAGGATGAGATAGTTGGATAGCATCATTGAGCCAATGGACAAGTTTAAGCAAACTCCAGGAGATTGTGAAGGTCAGGGAAGCTTGGTGTGCTACAGTCCATGGGGTTGCAGAGAGTTGGACACAATTGAGTGACTGAAAAACAAGGACTGGAATCATGGATTCAGTTCCTGAAAAATATCTAACTATGTAAAGACCTGTTCCACTAGTTTCCCTGGAGTACAGAGTGCTTCACTCTCTACCCTGAATACCCTTCAGGGCATGTCGAAGGTCAACAGCTACAGAAGCACAGGTTCAGATGCAATCTCCACAGAGGCAGATGGTAAATGCCCTTGGCAAGCACCAATTTGTAACTGACACCTTCCCGATCTTTCCTCTCTAGTGCTCACTCCTTGTTCTATGTCCTCATTTCACAATTTCCTGAATTCCTCACATCAACAAAAAGTCGATTTCCTAGGTCACTAACCCAGGTTTGGAAGGGAAAGGAACTCTAAGGAATTAGCCCCTGAGGTGGGATTTCACAGCACCTGGCCGGAGAGATACTTTGTGCTTGGGACAGTCCTAAGACCCTCATAACTAAGTTCACGTCAGTTGTTAAGGCCTGTCTACAGAGGATTCTGCCCACCTTGGCCTTCACTTTACTTGTATCTTCTTGGTCGTACATTCTTTACTACATTATTCTGCTCAGCAATCAAATCCACAACACAGAACACTTTCAGAAACAAAGTTTGTTACCTGAGCAAACTGCTTCCAAGCACTTGATGATGTCAGTTTGCCAGTTCCAGGCCGGTGCATAGCAGCCAGAGTATAAATTTCTGCAGTGATTTTTTGCTTGGACCTCAGAAGAGCCAGCGTGGTCTTGGTGTTCAATCCGGATGGGTTTGGGTTACAGGAACTAATGCACCATGAAGCATAAACCGAGGATTTGAAGGTGGCCTGCTGCACATAATTGGGTTTTGTATAATTCAAGAAGCACCAACTCACAGTTGTTGTTGTCCGCAGACTGGGAAACTGAAGAATCTGCTGGAAATCTACCATGTCCGTGAAAAGAAGGGTTGAATTCACCACTTTCCCGCTTGGGCCTGAGGCCCTGTGGACCAGCACACCAGCAGGCAGCTTCTGGCCCTTTCCTTGCTCTTCGAGCTGACTGTCCCCAGGTGGTAAGGAGGAGGTCTGAGGGCTCATGCTCATATCAGAGGCTGTCTCGTCAATGTCCAACTCATCTGAGGACTCTTTGCTTTCCGAGTGCCCACTGGATGACTTCTGCCCCAGGGGGGATGCTCGGGAGCCTGGCATGACAGGCTCCCTTGAGGGCACACTGGAAGAGGGATGGTCTTGAGATGAGGAGGGGGACAGCGAGGAGAAGGAAGATGACCCTGACGCCAATCCATCCTTTGGTTCAGAAGCACAGCCCTGTCGAACCAGCTGGGGTTTCTGGGGGCGGGAGAGATCCTTCTTGATGTCTGAGTTGGTCAGCTCCACGGCGCTAAGCTCCTCCACGATCTGTCCATACATCTTTTCTTCCTTGACTCTTTTCTGCTGCTTCGTTTCCATGAAGAGTTCTAAGCTGCTGGCTGGAGAAAGCATACGTTTGCTGCCTCCCAGGGTGGCCACGCTGTCAGAGGTGGAAGGTAAACATAAGGGAATTGAGGACTCCAAGCCAAGGGGTAAAGTCTGAGGTACTTTCCAGATGGGGTATTTTTCCAAGCCTGCATGCTGCCCCAACACCTGGGCAATGTTAAATCCTATCCCTTGCATGGCCGCGTTGGTTACCAGGGTTCTTTGGGTCACATTCTCATCGACTTTGCATATGACAATGGCAGGGCTGTTCTGCCCAAGCATCTGAGAAATGCTTGTGTACATGACACTCCCATAGGATGGGACGTGCGTCTGGATCCTAACAGGAACCACCGTTCCGGGCAAGGACTGCAACGGCCCAGCGCTCGCTGAGGCAAAATCTTCCTGAAGAACCTGCTCAGAGGGAGTATCCATTGACTTGGTGCTCTCCCCAGAGGGAAACTTTGGAAGGAGGTTCTTTGAGGGAAGCCCTGATGTTCCTGAATAACCTGGGTAGGTTTGATCTTTCGTGTGCGTGTTATCAGCGGATTTCTTTCCAGTGTGTTCGGCCAAGGGCTCCAAGGGGTACCTGGGGTGAACTTCTGCCTGGAAAGAAGGCTTGCCATAGCTCTTCGGAGCGTGCTGAGCAAGGGGATGGGGAAAGTGCGCCTGCCACCAGGGGGGCTGCTGGGCTGGTAAGTGAACCATACAGACGGTAGGATACTGGAACTGAAACAAGGCGCTCTGGATTGGAGAAAACGGGAGAGCCTCCTGATTGGGAAACAAATGGGACTGTTCAGACAAGTGCTTGCTTGCAACATAGGATGTCGGTTGTATCAAGGGATTTCTCAGAGATTCCTGACTATCCAGGTGCAGGATCTGCTGCTGGGCGAGGTGGAGGGGGCCTGAGCTCAGCTGGGGGCAGGGACCCACGACTTGCTTCCCTGGATCCTCGGCCGGGAGGGGAGGGAGCACGGAGCACGCGGCGTGGGGCCACGTGGACCTGAGGCTGGCGTGCAGAAGCTCCAGCTGCTCCTGCTTGACACCCAGATCCGCGCCGGCCTCCCCCTGCGAGATCTCGGGAGAGCCGCTGAAGGACGCCTGGCGCACCAGAAAGCACTTCTTCCTCTCCCGGGATGGGGACAGCGCAGAGGCGGCCGACGCCCCGGCTGCTGGCGCGTGGGACAGGTTCCCATAATCAAATGACTTGCTCCGAATTTCTGGGACCTCCGTGGGGTGAGGACAAGGCATCTGCTCAGATGAGCAGCGTCGCATCTCCTTTTGGTGATGGTGGTGGCCGGGGACTGACAGAGAGTAGGAACCGGCGGGGACGGTCAAGAACTCCGAATGCTTCCCGAACTCATCCGGCTTGGAAGCCGCAAGCTTCAAGGTCTCCTCTCGATCAAAAGACATGGAGAAGCTGGAGCTGTGGGACAGGTTACTCTCTTGACTGGGGCTGCGGGAGAGGCCGGTGCCCGTGGACTCGAAGCTGGATTCCCCGGAGGAGTGTTCCATGTCCGCGAGTCGCAGACGCTTCTTTTTGGGCGGCAGCTTCTCGGCCGGGAGTTGGGAGAGGGTCTCGCTTCTCTGGGGCCACTGGAACTCCTCCACCGGCTTTTCTGGCTCTTTGCTCTGCGTTTCCTTCTCTTTCTCCGGCTTGTCCGGCTCCTCGGTCACACGGATCTCCGGCACCTGGATGTTGTGCTGGCGCACCAGCCGGGGCGGCGCGTGGTAGGGCGGCGGCTGCGGCGGGACTTGGGGCGCGGGGGACGGTTTCCCCGCACCCTCTGCGCCTTCCCCGGGCGGGGCCCATTCCGGGCTCACCGGGGCTTCGGAGATCTCGCTGTCGCACGTCTCGGAGGGTGATGAGGCTTTCTCCTGGGCGCTAGCCGCGAGTTCAGCGGACTCGGACCGCTCGAAGGAATTGGGGCGGCTCAGCGAGTTGGTGTGCTGAATCACAGAGATCACATTTCCAGGAGGCTTCCTGCCCGCTCCATCCGATTGCTTGTCCGGATCAGCCGCCAAGGGTGACTCCTCCGACCCGAGAGAGGGACTCCCAGATTGCAGCGGGGGTCGACACAGGTCAAAGCGCTCAGAGTGCCCATGAGAAGGGTTTTCCTGTCCAGCCAGGCCAAACCCACTCCTCGCGCCTTCCTGCATCTGCAGCGTGGGCTCGTAATCTGCAGTCGCGATGCCCAAGGGCGTGCTGCTGCAGATCATGGGGGTGTCCTCCTCGTCCCCCACGCTCTTTTCTTTCCGGCGTTTTCGAGTTTCGCAAGTGGTTCCAAACATGGTTGGCATGCCCTGGGATTGCGCCGAGGGATCCATGAAATACTCCCCGCCATGTTTCAAGGGGCTGATGCAGGAAACATCCCTGTAGCTTTGCTTCGTCGTCTCAGAGTCCTCCCACTTCTTATAGGGTTTGCGGCAGACGTCATAGTCATAGCCGACCCTGTCCCCAGGAATCAATTTCTTTTCCTTCAAGGATGGACCTGTGATGCTTTTGGACATCCTGCCATGGTGGTCTCCCTCCAGGTGCCCCTCCTGGACTGAAGGCAGCTCAAAAGCTGCTTGTCTCCTTAACATGCGCTGAGGTGGTATGCCTACTGTTCCTGGGTAGAACACATCATCAGAGCCAGTCATCCGCTCATCAAATGAGTGACTTCCTCTCAAAGAAGGAGGAAGACTTAAGTTAGTTGCTGAAGAAGTTGGCATTGAGTTGCTTCGAATAAGGGGTGAAGAGTCAACTGGAGCTTCGAGGAGAACTGGGTTGCCGCCTTGGAAATTGGCTGGATAAAGTTTTCCTTCATTCCTGATAGATGATGGAATCGTC
Organism: Tragelaphus eurycerus; assembly: GCA_935064755.1. Classification (NCBI taxonomy): domain Eukaryota; kingdom Metazoa; phylum Chordata; class Mammalia; order Artiodactyla; family Bovidae; genus Tragelaphus; species Tragelaphus eurycerus. Next base: position 1,674,433 of record CAKXYN010000039.1, read on the forward strand.
TGGGATTGTCTTGACTCACTGTTGAATTTGGTGGATTTTAGCATGCCTGTCTGACTGGGGTCAATTTCCGCCTTGCTTGGGATCAGCTGTGAAACAGGATCTTCAAACATCTTGACATCTAACCTGGTGTTGACGTGAGGTAATGAGTCCAGGGTGCCCTTCCTACCCATCGTGGCACGCTCCTGACTTGTGGTTGTAACACTGAGTGTATTTCTCGGACTAAGCCGACAGTATTTTCCAAAGATGATTTCTTCATAAGACTTCGCGTTTGTGTTTGGAGGGCTGATCTGCTGCTCTGCACTTTCTGAGCGGGAAAAGTAACCAGAGTCAGTGCTTCCTTTACTGTGCGGGCTCAGAAGGTTCAGAGATGGCTCAGAATCTTGTCCTTTTTTCTCTGACAGTCTTAGTGCAAGTTTCTGTTTAACTGTGTGAGAGTCATCAGCCTTAGTACTTAAAGTCGGATTTGGTAACATATCAGAGCCAATATACTGAGAGCTTTCATTAGGTAAAGGAATTCCACTTTTGGGGATAATCAAAATCGGCACCTTCATTGGACCTCCCAGCGATTCTTCCAACGACCCGTGATAGCCACCTCTGCTGGCCATTTCCAATGGAATGGGTGGGCCAGGACTCATTTTATCAGAAGCCTCAACAAACAAAGAACTTTCCTCATCTGTGTCTGTACTCTGTTCACCGTCCGAATGTATTTCTGCTTCTACATCAATAAAACCGGCCTCTAGATCCAATTTTGATACCGCTGACTCTGTGAAAGGGACTAATCCTGCCTTAATTGCATGGGCATGTGACTTCCTGTGCTTGTACAAATTGCTCTTCGTCTTAAAAGAGAAACCACAAGGTATACATGGATATGGCCGCTCACCGGTATGGGACCTGATGTGTTTTTTCAGTACGCTGGGTTTGGCACATGCCCTGCTGCAGTAAGGGCAAATGTACTTGCCGGGCTTTTTGGGTTTGTGCTCTTTTTTGTGAGCATCTTCGGACTGTTCGATACTTTTCTGGGAGTATTGGCTATAAGCAGGGTTCAGACTTGAAATCTTTTTTCTAGGATAACCACCACTGTGGCTGTGTATAGGAAAGGAAAATAGGTCCTCAGAGGCAACAGATGGCAAAGGGCCAGGGAAAAGCCATGGAGGGCCTTCGAGGCTCTGATGTGGCTTGTTGCTGTGCATGACCCCCTGTGGCAATGAGTGCTGAGGGAAAGAGAGTGAATGTTGGCATGAATAAGGACTTGGACGGTGTGGTGGGTATTGCTTCTCTGTCACTTGCTGGACCACTTCGCTAGGTGAGGCCAGTTTCCCAGAACCAAAGAGTTGTGCTGATGCTGTGTTTCCAATATGCTCAGGATCAATTTGTGGTTGCCGCTGTCCTTCTTGACTGCCAAAAGTGCTCATCTTAATAACAGCTGATTGTTCCTGTCTCCATCTACCTGATGCTTTATCAGTTTCTCCAGACCTTGAGGTAGCTTTTTGTCCTAGAGCTGTGTCCCCAGTGTCCATTTTGTCACACAAGGTCTCAAGTGCTAGTTTGCTTGAAAGCCGTGCAGACTCATGGAGTGTCTTCAAATTGTCCCTTTCAAAGCTTGCTTGCTTCCATGTTCCAGGGTGTCTGCAAACTTGCTGAGTTCTCCTTCTCTTTAGAACCTTCCACACCCACCCCGTTGTCTGTGGGCATTTGATGGTAATGTCCTTGGACCGGGGCTATAACACAGTTCTCTCCATTGTAGAAATGTCCATCCAAAAGCTAAGTGCAAATCTATAAAGATTTCTTATGGCATTTGAATATTTTCAACTAGGATGAAATTGGGATGATGAATAGTCTAGGAGAAATTTTGCCCATCAACTAGAGCGAAGTTCAACCGTCAGTTTCACGAAGACAAAATGGTCTGAAAGAAAACAGAATAAAACACAAAGAGATTGTCAATAACAGATATCAAGTAAGAAACTAAAATCAACCCTAAATATACAGCCTGAAATTAGATACAGTGAAAATATGTTTATTCCAAGAAATCCTTTTTATATCTGTTACACTAATTCCACAATTAAAGGTTATTCATTGCAAATTTAATATTATCATAAGCATAAATCTCTAAACTTTTGGTCACCCTTTTAAACTCTTCTTAACCTTGATAAAATAAGAGCATTTAAGGGAAAACTTTTGATATGTACTACTTATAAAATCATAAAAATTTAAAAAGTCTTCATTAAAATAAATTTAGAGCTATTGCTAGCCAAGTTTTATGACTTACATGCTAAGTGTACTACATATTTCTCTATTTAGATATATTAAATGTATAATATGATACAATTTACAAGTATATAATACAATGTTAACATAAAATGTTATATGTATTATAAATAATGTTAACATAAAATATAAGTATATTTTATAGCTTAAAAACATTGATTAGACTAAGGCTGGCTGCAAGAATTAAAGATTGTCACAGAACTTTGGAAAAGGCAGAAAAGTGCATCTAAATAAAATAGTTATAAAATCTTCATAATATGGACGACAAAACATATTTTAGGGAAAGTTAAAAAATATAATGTTTACCTGAATGGTTTAGAGTTCTCATGGGCATGATTGTCTTGTTGCTTCCTGGGTAGAAAATAAATACAGTTAGGAAATATTGTTCCATTAAACTACAACATTGCCGATTACAAATGTCAATTTAAAATTCATTATATGTAGATCTCACAATGTTTGTTATGAGATGTAATGTAAGGAGATGGCAAGAGTGAACACTGACATTTTAGGAATCAGTGAACTAAAATGGATGGGAATCGGCAAATTTAATTCAGATCACCACTGTATCTACTACTGTGGGCAAGAATTCCATAGAAGAAACGGAGTAGCCCTCATAGTCATCAAGAGTCCAAAATGCAGTTCAATTCAGTTCAGTCACTCAGTCGTGTATGACTCTCCGTGACACTATGGACTGCAGCATGCCAGGCCTCTCTGTCTATCATCAATTCCTAGAGTTTACTCAAACTCATGTCCATCAAGTCAGTGATGCCATCCAGCCATCTTTCCCAGCATCAGGGTCTTTTCAAAGGAGTCAGTTCTTCGCATCAGGTGGCTAAAGTATTGGTCTTCAGCATCAGTCTTTCCAATGAATATTAAGGACTGATTTCCTTTAGGATGGACTGGTTGGATCTCCTTGCAGTCCAAGAGACTCTCAAGAGTCTTCTCCAACACCAAAGTTCAAAAGCATCAATTCTTCGGCGCTCAGCCTTCTTCACAGTCCGACTCTCATATCCATACTACTACTGGAAAAACCATAGCTTTGACTAGATGGACTTTTGTTGGCAAAGTAATGTCTCTTCAGTCTTAAAATGAAAGAATGATCTTGGTTCATTTCCAAGGTAAACCATTTGATATCATAGTAATTGAAGTCTATGCCCAACCACTAACGCCAAAGAAGCTGAAGTTGAATGGTTCTATGAAGACCATTCAATCTTCTTGAAGGTTCTATAAGACCTTCTAGAATTAACACACACACACAAAAAAAATAATGCCTTTTTCATCATAGTGGACTGGAATGTAAAAGTAGGAAGTCCAGAGATACCTGGAGTAAGGCAAGTTTGGCCTTGGAGTACAAAATGAAGCAGGGCAAAGGCTAACAGAGTTTTACCAAGAGAACACATTGGTCATAGCAAACATCCTCTTGCAACAACACAAGAGACAACTTTACACATGAACATCATCAGATGTTCAATACTGATATAAGACTGATTATATTCTTTACAGTTGAAGATGAAGAAGCTCTATACAGTTAGCAAAAACAAGACTGGGAGCTTACTGTGGCTCAGATCATGAACTCCTTATTGCAAAATGCAGACTTGAAGAAGGTAGAGAAAACCACTAAGTCATTCAAGTGTGACCTAAATCAAATCCCTCACAATTATACAGTGAAAGTGCCATACAGATTCAAGGGATTAGATCTGATCGACAGAGTGCCTGAAGAACTATGGATGGAGGTTCAAAACATTGTATAGGAGGTGGTAATAAAAACCATCCCCAGGAAAAAGAAATGCAAAAAAGGCAAAATGGTTGTCTGAGGAGACCTTACAAATAGCCTAGAAAGGAAGAGAAGTGAAAGGCAAAGGAGAAAAGGAAAGATATACCCATCTGAATGCAGAGTTCCAAAGAACAGCAAGGATAAGAAAGCCTTCCTAAGTGATCAATGCAAAGAAATAGAAGAAAGCAATAAAATGGGAAAGACTAAAGATTTCTTCAAGAAAATCAGAGATACCAAGGGAATATTTCATGCGAAGATGGACACAATAACGCACAGAAACGGTATAGATCTAACAGAAGCAGAAGATATTAAGAAGAGGTGGTAAGAATACACAGAAGAACTATACAAAAAATATCTTAATGACCCAGATAACCACAACGGTGTGATTACTCACCTAGAGCCAGACATTCTGGAGTGCAAAGTCAAGTGGGCCTTAGGAAGCATCACTATGAACAAAGCTAGTGATGGAATTCCAGCTGAGCTATTTCAGGTCCTAAATGATGATGCTGTGAAAATGCTGCACTCAATATGCCAGCAAATTTGGAAAACTCAGCAGTGGTCACAGGACTGGAAAAGTTGTTTTCATTCCAATCCCAAAGAAATTCAATGCCAAAAAATGTTCAAACTACCACACAATTGCACTCGTTTCACATGCTAGCAAGGTCATGCTCAAAATCCTCCAAGCTAGGCCTCAACAGTATGTGAACTCAGAATTTCCAGATGTACAAGCTGGATTTAGAAAAGGCAGAGGAGAGATCAAATTGCCGACATCTGTTGGATCATAAAAAAAAGCAAGAGTTCCAGAAAAACATCTACTTCTGCTTCATTGACTACACTTATTCCTTTGACTGTGTGGATCACAGAAAACTGTGGAAAATTTTTAAAGAGATGGGAATACCAGACCACCTTACCTGCCTCCTGAGAAACCTGTATGCAGCTCAAGAAGCAACATTAGGAACCTGACATGGACCAACAGACTGGTTCCAAATTGGGAACAGAGTATATCAAGACTGTATATTATTATCCTGTTTATTTAACTTATATGCAGAGTACATCATATGAAATGCCAGGCTATCTAAAACACAAGCTTGAATCAAGATTGCTGGGAGAAATATCAATGACCTCAAATATGCAGATAATAGATACCACCCTTATTGCAGAAAGTTAAGAGAAACTAAAGAGCTTCTTGATGAAAGTGAAAGAAGAGAGTAAAAAAGTTGGCTTAAAACTCAGCATTCAATAAACGAAGATCATGGCATCTGGTCTTATCACTTCGTGGCAGATAGATGGGGAAACAATGGAAACACTGACAAACTTTATTTTCTTGGGCTCCAAAATCAATGTGTGACCGCAGCCATGAAATTAAAAGATGCTTGCTCCTTGGAAGAAAGGCTATGACAAACCTAGTCAGCATATTAAAAAGCAGAGACATTACTTTGCTGACAAAAGTCTGTATAGTCAAATCTATGGTTTTCCCAGTAGTCATGTACTGATGTGAGAGTTGGACCATAAGGAAAGCTGAGCACAGAAGAATTGATGCCTTTGAACTGTGGTGTTGGAGAAGACTATTGAGAGTCCCTTGGACAGGAAGGAGATCAAACCAGTGAATCCTAAAGGAAATCAATCCTGAATGAAAAATCACTGGAAGGACTGATGCTGAAGCTGAAGCTCCAATACTCTTGCCACCTGATGGGAAGGGTCGACTCACTGGAAAAGACCCTGATGCTGGGACAAACTGAAGGCAGGAGGAAAAGGGAATGACGGGATGAGATGGTTGAATAGCATCACCAACTCAACGGACACGAGTTTGAGCAAACTCTGGGCGATGCTGAAGGACAGGGAAACCTGGTGTGGTGCAGTCCATGGGGTCACAAAGAGTTGGACATGACTGAGCCACTGAACAGCAAACAGCGCCATATTATGTGCTCTAAAAAAATACAGCAAGTAACTGCTTTAGAAAACACTAAAGTAGTAAACATAATATTGATTGTCACTATGCCTAAGGATAACTCAAGGAGAAAAAAATTTTTTAAACTTCAGTCATATTTTCTAAAATATAAGATTAACATATTAAAACATTTGACAGAAAGGCTTGGCTTTAATTCCTTAGATATTAAAAAGTTGAGAAGAGTGGGTTTTTAAAATTTAACCTGTAGATTTAAAAATTTTTTAAATAAATATCCTTTGTAGGAAATTTGCATGACAGCAAGGTGAAAAAGTCTTCCAGATGACTATGAATGGCTCAGGAAAACTTGACAACTTAGAAACTATTAGACATTAAGTGAATACTCAGTTTCCATGAGGGAATGGCCAATGCAGTACACAGAGAATTTTGAGAACTTCAATGTTCAATTCTATCAATTACGATGATATCTGATGTGTTTCCTTAATAGGCAATATAGCAGTGTTTATAATAGAAAGAAAGCTCATATTCTTTGGTCCAGGAATTCCCTTTCTTGAAATGTGTCCTTACAGATGTACACAAGAGCACCAAGATGTGTGTACAAGGATTACTTAGGTCAATTAAGGCTCAGTCATAAGACTCAGCCACTTAAATAAAATTAAGTGTATCTATAAGTACTAATATAAAAGCTCATCCAGAAGGTAGTAACATTGGATGTAAAATAGTTTATTGGGTCCTAGAATGTATTTTATAATCCCATTTGTGTAAAAGAGAAACAGGCAATAAATAGAAAATTTCTGTAAGGATGCCAAAGAGCTTTTACGTTAGTTAAATCACAGAAATGGAGCCAGGGAGTCAAAAGAAGGGACAAAGGAAGGGATTTCTACCTTTAACCTTATGACTTCTGGTAATCTTTATTTTTCTTTGTTTCTTTTTTTTATGTTTTACCATGAGTATGTCCAATGCAGGAGACATAAGAGACTCGGATTTGATTCCTGATGTGGGAAGATCCCCTGGAGGAGGGCTTAGCAACCCACTCCAGTGTTCTTGCCCAGAGAATGTCCAGGGACAGAGAGGCCTGGTGGCTACAGTCCGTGGGGGTCACAAAGTCAGACACGACTGAAGTGACTTAGCATGTACTCATGGATGTTCACATTTTAAATAAAACATTTGTTAAAAAAAGATGCCACTGTGTAAATGTACGGTAATTTCCCAAACTAAAACTCAAACACTGATTTTATTTCCATGACCAATTTGGTCCCTAATATAGAACGCTACTATGATGATAATAGGTACACTTGGAAAAGAGGGAAAAACATGGAAAAAATAAATCTTTTGGATGAGAAATCATAAGCCCCCAGTTATCTGAAGCAAGGTATCTGTAATCAAGAAGTCCTTCTGGGGACTCCACCAGTGGCCCAATGGTTAAGACTCTTCCATACTTAGGATCAGAACCAAAATCAAATTCACGTTTGGCTGACCGCCAAGCATAAGGGGTTCTTACCTTCCCAACCAGAATCCTCTACTCCCAGCTCAACTGTTAAGTTTTATTACAATGTAAAATAAAACATCAGCTTCCCTGGTGGCTCAGTGGTAAAGAATCTGTCTGCCAATGCAGGAGATGCGGGTTTGACCCCTGGGAGAGGAAGATCCCCTTGAGAAGGAAATGGTAACCCACTGCAGTATTCTTGCCTGGGAAATCCCATGTACAGAGGAGCCACCAGACTCAGTCCATGGGGTTGAAAAAAAGAGTCAGACACAACTTTAGCAACTGAACATAACAGAAAAAAATAGATCTGCAATAATGCTTTCTTCTAAGTATTTTCACTTGACTCTGATACGTCCAATGCTTACATTTTTCATAGTCCTGAGAGAATATATGAATTCTGTATGAATTTCAAACAAATCCACAATTTAAACAATGTTAAAATCTGTATATTGAAGTATTAATGAAGACAGCCCCTTGTGAGACCATGATTAAGTCTCATGACATAGAACTGTTTCACTTTGTTCCTTGAAAAGCATTACTTTTAAGAAAGTATTAATAAGAACTACATAAGTGAAAATTAGGCATATGGTCACTTTCCACGTCTCAGTTTTCACAGAATATATAATTTTGCTTAAAACATGGACTTGAAGTTAAACACATACATAAAATTTTATGAAAAACAGGACTGGGATACTATATTTAATAATTAAATACAATATAGTGTTTTTGTGTAGCAATGAGGCAATAACTTTTAAAATCAGATTTAATTTTTGTGGTTTACAGTAAAGAATTACATTTATTAAACCCTAAACCAGATATATACAATTCTTATCCACTAAGGACATATAAAAATAAAAGCACCAAATAAAATTCAAGGAACCATAATAATATTTTGCTATTAAAGAACAGACCAGAAGATGAAGCAAAGTGATTTACACAAAATTCAAAAGTAGATCAGAAATAATACATTAATGGTCAGAAAAAAAATTATCTGGAATAGTTATTTAATTGCCGATGGGTTTAAATTTTAAAGGACAAATCAGAAAAAGTCACACCTACTTTTTATTTTTAAAAAACAATCTTGCTGATACTAATAGAAGAACATCCTATATTCCAATAGCATTTATTATTCAGAAAATGTTTTAAAAATCACAACTTTGATCCCAGTAAAAAACACATTGACTCAATTATGTAAATAGCTTCAGTCAGGAAAGTGTTGTTAGTTGCTCAGTCATGTCTGACTCTTTGTGACCCATGGGCTATAGCCCACAAGGCTCCTCTGTCCACAGAATTCTCCAGGCACAAATACTGGAGTGGGTTGCCATGTCCTATTCCAGGGGATCTTCCCCCAGGGATCGAACTGGGCCTCTGGCAGATTCTTTACCACTGAGCCACCAGACTTCCCTGAATCAGTCAGGAAAACCTCCTCCTTTTAAATTTCTAAGGTAAACCCACCTAAGATGTCTTACCATTTTATCATAAATTAGATAAACCTAGTATCATTCTCCCTACTTCTGTCCAAGAAGAGGTTCTGTCCTTCTGCCTGAACTGAAGATCCCAGTAGCACTTGGGACCTCTTCTGATCTACAGTCCTTTGAACTATAATGTCTAACTTTTCACTTCAGTGACAGGCTTATTAGGGACTATTATACAATTTTGTGTAATTAGACTATTAGGGAACTAGAAATCACTCCTATTTCACATGAACTGTTTACATGAGATTTTAAACATATCTGAGGATATAACTCTCTAACCCATCCTTGGACAGCCTTCAACTAACTGCTATCCATAGGACCACTTTCCTTCTTGGAGTTTCTGAGGCACACAGAAAGGTAGATGGGAGAAAACAGGAGTGACAGATCCTTTGGGAATTTACTGATCCTATTCATGAACCATTTGGACTCTTTTCGTTAATCTCTTGTCTTCGGTTGCTTTATCTTGGATACAAAAAATTCTGCAATGCAAATGGTTTGCACCATAGATCTATTCCTGGGCATGCATGGCATGTCCTTATGGAGTTCAAAGTCTCTTTGCTGCTCTCCTGAACTTAGGAAAATAAATTCACTTGAAAATCCATAAGGCTTTCAAAGTTTAATAATGACATTTGTCTTTTTTTGGTGATATTTTTAAAGGATACTTTTAGGTAGCCATCTAATTCTACCAACAATGGTAGAAATTCTTGAGCTTGTGTTGTATTAATTAAATGTATGAAAATTCTTATAAGATAGAGAAATATCTTCTTTGTATCTCAGAATATTATTATAAACCATCAAATGTATCATTGTATATATCTGTAATTTTAGTATAATTTTCTCAATAGAGATCTACTTGGAGCTATGAAGATCAGTAGTAATTACTTCTCAATGATTGTATAGATTGATTTCATTTTTCAAATTCTCTAATTATGTGTGAAAAGTATATCTCCAATTTCTCCAATCAATTGATGTGTTAAAAATGCAATATTAGAGCAATCCTCACATGGAAAGGAAATAGCTGGTTATCATTTCGTTCTCTGAGGTTTCTTTTTATGGTAACCAAACCCACGCAAATTCACTTTTGGCACCCATTGCCAGCAAAGGAACAGTATTCCAAACACAGCTTCACATTCACATTGAAATTTTTCCCTCATGCCTTCGAGTGCTCTGAAAGGAGTAGGATAATTTACAGGAGGATATGACTTTGGGGTTTCCTGTGGACGGTGCTCTAGCCCATAGGAGTCCTTCGGTTAGTAAAGAAAGACAGGCATTGTCTTGCAGGCTCCGTGCATTTTTCTGAGTGGAGTAATATTGAAAAAGACACTACCTTCTGCATGCTGTCTCAGTAGTAACAGAACTAAAGTAATTGAGCAAAAGAAAAGAAAATGATATTACTTGGAAGAGTTGCCATTTTTCTAAAAGTGTGCCCACTCCTTTGGCCATGCTTTAGTCCCACTCAAATAAATTTGGCACCCAGTTAAATAATTTCCTCAGACAGGCCCTGAGAGGAAAGGCACAGAAACAGCCTCCCGTGTAGACCTCCACAGAGGTCTCTTCAGGATAACAGCTGGGTGGGATTGGCAGCCGGGCAGCCCAGCTCTGTAGACGAATAAAGGCCTACAGTACCCAGGGTTGTCAAGCTGGGATCTTTTGCTTAGAAAAACACTATCTTAGAAAAAAAACTTTACCTCAGGAAATTAATCATTACTTGAGTGGTGGCAAAAGTCAAGTGAGCATTAAATAATAACATCCTAAATAATAATGGTATAAAATGACAGGTTATAAACACTACTTCTCTACTTCCAATGTTTTAATAATAGAACATTTTTAAAAAACTAAAATGGTGAGTTGGTCTTTTTTGAGGCATTGGTGGAATTACACTTGTAAATAAAACAGATGTCTTCTGATAATAATTACTGGACAAAAATTTAGAGGCCATTTCCATGTATTTGCTTTCAAAATGTCATAGATCAACTGCAAAATATTTAAGAAAAAAACGAGCATCTCAGAGCACTGCTGCTTTAACACGGACGGACCCACAAGTCACTACCACCTATGAGTACCGGATGAAGGAAAAAAGGATCTACCGAAAAACCAAGAGCAGTGCCAGAGTCCAGCTGAATACAGACTTATTTCCACAGGATGATTAAAAAAGGGCACCTTTCTGAGAGCCAAATTCATTATAAATGCTTCTTTTATTAGTCAAAATTCCCATCACAACCTTAGTTCTGCCTAAAAGGAGCAAGTAGCCAATATGAGGAAGGTACTGTATACTATATAAAACCTTGCCAAGCAATTAAGAGAACTTCTGGAGAAAAAGTAAAGAGATTGAGATGATCACTGTCTAGTTTGACATACATTAAAATTTAACTTGACATTTCAAACCCAATGGAAAACTGAACAGTATTTTTTGCATGTTGGTTACAATGACTGCAGACAGTTGTACAGTTTGCATATCTGTCCAAAGTTTTTATGACTTATGACTACAGCTTACTAATTTTAATATTTTGTCATAAGCTTTTTGCAAATTTTTTACAATTGTGATTTTGCACTCCTGGTGGAATGTTTTCACATTCTATAACAAAAGTTATTAGGTTTTACTATACAGAATTTTGTATGAAAATAAACTCCTCCAGAAAGAAATTCTCTTAAATGAAACTGCTTCAATTAAGCAAATTATAGTTAAAACTGGGCTATTATGAAAAACAAAACAAAACAAAACCTTCACTCACTAAATAGCATATACGTTGTTTCTTCCCAGACTGGATGATAGTCAATCCACATACGGGTGGGTGCACAGTAAGTTAAAAGTTCTCTTCAAGTTAAATGTAAAAATCATAGAATAAAATAATAAATGTCAGTTATTAACCTGTTATCCTCATATCAAAAAAGTGCATCACAGCCGTCTTTGCTTTCGACGATGCCAACTCCCGCCACAGGAACACATGCACAACTTCTGGGAATCTAAAAAATAAACAATAAGATTTTTAAAAAATGAAGAAGTAGTGAATTTAACTGACACACTACTCATAGAAATGTTCTCCTTGAGAGAAGAAAATTTGGAACTGGATCCTTCAAGACTTTTTTTCTTTCAAGAAAAAAATTTCCTGTCTTTTCACATCTTTTGAATAAGTTCTTGCATTAAAAGAGAATTATCTGTTACAGTAAATGTGGAAGCAAAGTGGAAAATAATGCTAGAGTTAAATCAGTGTAGTGGAACTAGAAATTATGCCACTGCAATCCATAATACAAATCTGACTTAAAGCTGATTCCCACTAAACTTCTTTTGGTGCATCAGCAACTAAATTCCCCAGGATGAAGACTCAGATAACCTCATAGAAAATTCTTTTCTATAGTTTATTTCAGCAATGTTATGTTCCATGCTAAAATTAATTTCTGAAATAGGAAGCCAAAACCAACCAAAGTTAAATCCTGAGACATAACAAACTCTGGAAAGTAACGAAGAAAGGAACTTTCTCATACTTAGAATTAATTTATTCAAGCCTGATCCAAAAAAAATGCATAGAAGATCAGTCAAAGTACATAATCCAAATAGATTAATCAGTCACCATCTTTAGATGGTTTATCTCCCAGTATAAAAGGCCCATATAAAATAGTACTACATATCTATAGATATCCATTGTATACTTATTCATTTTTAAAAACATTGCTCTTTCTTTCAGACAAGTTATGTCTCATAGAAAGGACTAAAGCATCAAGACATGAGAGTTAAAATGTGCCTTAATCCAGTACCATTTCATGTGACTGTTCAGAATGCTTAAAGGAAGCAGTTAGCTTTAATTTTCTCCTCCTCTTTGCATATCACTTCAGGACACCCTGTGCACTTTGCAACATGAATCATTATAAGCATGTAGGCCCACTCGGTTCCTCAAAAGACACAAAAGGTGCAAAAATAGCTTCTGCAATTGAAGCAAGAACCACGTCAGCAGCCAGATGAATGTGGGTGGTCAGATAAGATTCTGTTGCTGCAAAGGGCAAATTATTAAGCGAATGCTAGATTTATTTTCTTTCTAAACTTTGTTCTTGCCTCAAATCAACCATTTTCTGGCATTTAAATGACTCCTGACAAGCTCCACCATTCTCAAAATTGAAAGCTTCATCAAAGCCAAAGAGCATGATTGATTAAACACTGAGGGAATAGTGATGGGGTCCTTAAAGATATATATATATATGTATGTATATGTATGCTGCTACTGCTAAGTTGCTTCAGTCGTGTCTGACTCTGCGCGACCCTATAGATGGCAGTCCACCAGGCTCCCCCCTCCTGGGATTCTCCAGGCAAGAACACTGGAGTAGGTTGCCATTTCCTTCTCCAAATGTATATGTATATATACATATAATGGGGAAGGCAATGGCACCCCCACCCCAGTACTTTTGCCTGGAAAATCCCATGGACAGAGGAGCCTGGTAGGCTCCAGTTCATGGGGTCGCTAAGAGTAGGACACGACTGAGCGACTTCACTTTCATTTTTCACTTTCATGCATTGGAGAAGGAAATGGCAACCCACTCCAGTGTTCTTGCCTGGAGAATCCCAGGGACAGGGGAGCCTGGTGAGCTTACATCTATGGGGTCACACAGAGTCGGACACGACTGAAGCAACTTAGCAGCAGCAGCATATACATATAAAATAAGGCTTCCCTACTGGCTTAGACGGGGAAGGCAATGGCACCCCACCCCAGTACTTTTGCCTGGAAAATCCCATGGACGGAGGATCCAGGTAGGCTCCAGTCCATGGGGTCGCTAAGAGTCGGACACGACTGAGCAACTTCACTTTCACTGGCTTAGAAGGTAAAGAATCTGCTGGCAATATGGGAGATCCAGTTAATCCCTGGGTTGGGAAGATCCCTTGAAGAAGGGGATGGCTACCCACTCCAGTATTCTTGCTTGGAGAATTCCATGGACAGAGGAGCCTGGTGGGCTACAGTCCATGGGATCACAAGGAGTCAGACACTGTTGAGGGACCTAACACTTTCACTTTCTTCATATTAAATTATAGTATATATATTATGTATAGTATATATATAAGGTATAATATATATATATCCTTAAATATATATATATGCTTTTGAACTGTGGTGTTGAAGAAGGCTCTTGAGAGTCCCTTGGACAGCAAGGAGATCAAACCAGTCAATCCTAAATGAAATCAACCCTGAATATTCATTGATGCTGAAGCTGAAGCTCCAGTACTTTGACCACCTGATGCGAAGAGCTGACTCATTGGAAAAGACCCTGAAGCTGGAAAAGATTGAAGACAGGAGGAGAAGAGGACAACAGAGAATGAGATGGTTGGCTGACATCATCGACTCAATGGACAAGAGTTTGAGCAAACTCCGGGAGATAGTGAAGGACAGGGTAGCCTGGTGTGCTGCAGTTCATCAAGTCGCAAAAATTTGGACATGACTTAGCAACTGAACAACAACAACAACAACAACAATATTATAGCTTCCATAATTATATATATATATTTATATATTTAAACCATATCCATATTAACAAACCAAAGAGCACCTCTTTTGAAAAGAAAATCAAGTTCAAGTGCCAAAAAAACACAAAATTGTACACTGGCAATATGACCTGAGCTAAAGCATGGCATCTCTCAGATAAAAAAAAATAATAATAAATCACTGAGCTATGCACACTCTGAGATGAACTCATCCAAGATAGAAATAGGCCAAGATTCTATAGATGCAGCTATTTACAGGGAACAACAACTTGTGGCACCCAGGGACTACCTGTGATGGGTGATCCCGTGGCCACTGAACTAAAAGTTAAAAGACAAAAGGAGAACTTCAGCCTCAGAACGCTGGCACTGACACCCACTCCTTCCAGCTATCTGGCAGCTGCACACAAGCACCTGACCATCCCCTAACCCAGAAAGCGTCATTCCCACCAAGAGCTTCCACAGGCAAAAGGGAGCATGTGAGTCCTCCAGACCAGATGTGTCAGGGGCAGTGTTCCCAGTTCTGACCCTGCTTTTCCAGTCTGACTCTCCAGGACTATGGCCATGGGAAACAGGAAACAGTCGTCTCATGATATGCACATATAACTGGAATGTTAGATGACAGAAGATTGCTTTTTTCACTCATAAAGAGGGTTTGAAAATTGGTTCTATGGTATGAAACTGCTACACATGCCCTCTTCAATGATTGGTTTGCCCGTGAAGAACAAAAAGCAGTGGTCATAATATTGTACTGCTATTTTACCTCACAGAAACTTCCAAGTAATTAGTGTGATTTTAAAACAAAGATCTAAATGATAATAACATGAAAGATAGGACACCAAGTTTGGGGATTTTGCGCAAATCGTTTTGTTGCGATTGGAATCAGTAATGGCCTCTACAAGGGAGGCAATTGTTGTTACTATTAAAATAGAGACATAGAGATAACCATCTCAAAGATTTGTTTTTGCCTTCATTTTAATTGAGTTTTTGTGCCTCGGTATCTTCTTTGAAATAAAAGAAAAATATTTCCTCAACAGTTCCTGAGAATGTAGTATTACAACTTATGCTTGTATTTCCTAGAAATCAGCAGTTCACACAGTATATTTTGTAAACAATGGAATAAAGTAAAGAGAGATTTTTCATTTTTTAAGCTTTACTTCTAGGTTATTGGATTCATAAGAAACCACTCTGCAATGAAACATTAATATCCAATAAAATGCAATGAAACATTAATATCCAATAAAACTAACAAGTTTTCAGAAAATTGTGTTCACAGATCTTGTTAAATATCCCTAAGTTATTTAAAATTCCTTCCTAAATATGAGGCAAAATTATCTTTCACTTTACTAACAAAGACTGAGTTTTCGTTGTTTATAGGCTTACAGAAGAGTTCCTTAAAAATATTTTCCAAACTTCCGTCGCCTACTTGTAACAAACACTTGGAAATTTTGAACATTATTGTTTCTAATCCAGTAGTTTCTCAGATTTGTTTTAGAAAAAAATCATCCTTGACATTAGAATTTATTCTTGGAAGCTTACAGGTTATTATTACTAAGCTAAGTGAGGGTCATGTTGAGCTATGATTAGATAGGTAGGCAGGTAATTAATAGATAGATAGACAGACATGGAGACGTACCTAAAATGTCCTTTGCTGCTAAGATTCTTTAGTATTTCATTTCTCTATTCTTCCAAATTATTTTAAGACAAGTTATCTGATGGTTAGCACTTCATTGGCAAACTTCTCATGCAAATACAAATGTTATCAACCTTTTTTCTAAGGTTAAACACATACACACTAGATGATAATTTTAGTAGAAGAGCCAATAAAATATACCAGTTACACTTGTAGATGAGAGCTGTCACAATTAAAAACAATTATTATGTGCTTCAACTCTATGGAAGTGGCAAACAGGACCTGGAAACAAGATATGATCCTTATATTGCTTGGTTAAAAGAAATGTTTAAAAGAAGGAATACCACTCTTCATATATTCAGTAGTAGAAAAGAGATACATACCTTTTATTTTATAGCAGGGAGTAGAAGAGATTCAAAAGTAGTAGGTAAAGACGGGAGGAGAGTACTGAAAGATAAATGTATTCTTAAATTCTTTATCACAGTGTACCAAAAGTGTACCAGAAGCAGCAGCTTCTCCTTGCTACAAAAAAAGAACTTTGAATGGGGCCACTGTTCCACTTGGGAGTGTCTAGAGGAGCAAGATAAGAGGCACCTGGGAGGTGGTAGAGAAGATAGTTAAAGGCTGGGAAGATACACACACATACACACACACACACAAACACACACAGATAAGTCTGATTATAAGCTCATATTTTTAGAAAGAGTTATGATACGAAGCTATAGGTTGGAACTGGGTTCAGAATGTAAAGACAAAAAAGGGATAAAGAGTAGGAACAGGAAAGAGTGCTAATTTGGGAGCAGGGGACAATTCACTGCTGGGACAACTATACAGAAGGCTTTGAAAAGTGAAAAGTGTGTCTGGAAAAGGGGAGTTTTCACAAAAGGAGGATGGGACAAACAGTCAAAATTTGATTACTCTGCCACTGTGTTTCGGGGGCTGGTTCTGGAAACTGCTGATGAAAATGATCTGAGAGTGCCACTTCTCGGGAGGTTGTCAGTGCTGGAGCATAGGAAAGATACAAAATGAAAGCACTGTGTGAATTAGAACTACTAAAAACACAAAAGAGTAAGTACCTGTGAATTAATGATTACAACTTCAGATCAGATCAGATCAGTCGCTCAGTCGTGTCCGACTCTTTGCGACCCCACAAATCGCAGCACATCAGGCCTCCCTGTCCATCACCAACTCCCGGAGGTCACTGAGACTCACATTCATCGAGTCAGTGATGCCATCCAGCCATCTCATCCTCTGTCGTCCCCTTCTCCTCCTGCCCCCAATCCCTCCCAGCATCAGAGTCTTCTCCAATGAATCAACTCTTCGCATGAGGTGGCCAAAATACTGCAGTTTCAGCTTTTGCATCATTCCTTCCAAAGAAATCCCAGGGCTCATCTCCTTCAGAATGGACTGGTTGGATCTTCTTGCAGTCCAAGGGACTCTCAAGAGTCTTCTCCAACACCACAGTTCAAAAGCATCAATTCTTTGGCGCTCAGCCTTCTTCACAGTCCAGCTCTCACATCCATACAGGACCACAGGAAAGACCATAGCCTTGACTAGGTGAACCTTTGTTGGCAAAGTAATGTCTCTGCTTTTGAATATGCTCTGTAGGTTGGTCATAATTTTCCTTCCAAGGAGTAAGTGTCTTTTAATTTCATGGCAGTAGTCACCATCTGCAGTGATTTTGGAGCCCAGAAAAATAAAGTCTGACACTGTTTCCACTGTCTCCCCATCTATTTCCCATGAAGTGATGGGACCAGATGCCACGAAATTCGTTTTCTGAATGTTGAGCTCTAAGCCAACCTTTTCACTCTTCACTTTCACTTTCATCAAGAGGCTTTTGAGTTCCTCTTCGCTTTCTGCCATAAGGGTAGTGTCATCTGCATATCTGAGGTTATTGATATTTCTCCCAGCAATCTTGATTCCAACTTGTGTTTCTTCCAGTCCAGCATTTCTCATGATGTACTCTGCATATAAGTTAAATAAACAGGGTGACAATATACAGCCTTGATGTACTCCTTTTCCTATTTGGAACCAGTCTGTTGTTCCATGACCAGTTCTAACTGTTGCTTCCTGACCTGCATACAGATTTCTCAAGAGGCAGATCAGGTGGTCTGGAATTCCCATCTCTTTCAGAATTTTCCAGTTTATTGTGATCTACACAGTCAAAGGCTTTGGCATAGTCAATAAAGTAGAAATAGATGTTTTTCTGGAACTCTCTTGCTTTTTCCATGATCCAGCGGATGTTGGCAATTTGATCTCTGGTTCCTCTGCCTTTTCTGAAACCAGCTCGAACATCAGGAAGTTTACGGTTCACATATTGCTGAAGCCTGGCTTGGAGAATTTTGAGCATTACTTTACTAGCGTGTGAGATGAGTGCAATTGTGCGGTAGTTTGAGCATTCTTTGGCATTGCCTTTCTTTGGGATTGGGATGAAAACTGACCTTTTCCAATCTTGTGTCCACTGCTGAGTTTTCCAAATTTGCTGGCATATTGAGTGCAGCACTTTTACAGCATCATCTTTCAGGATTTGGAATAGCTCAACTGGAATTCCATCACCTCCACTAGCTTTGTTCATCATGATGCTTTCTAAGGCCCACTTGACTTAAGCCTCCTTAATTAGGGCTTCTGGACTATTTTTGTGACACTTTTAGACATTTATAGAATGTCTATACTCATCAGAAAATGAGCTAAGTTTACAAAATACATAAATGAAAAAGCAAACTCTACAGAGCCTAGAAGGGAAACATTTGTGAACAAGTAAGTGCTGCAAAGTGTTTTAGGTGCTTTGACAAAAATATAAGCACAGTACTGGGCACAGCACAAAAGAGGAAAGGGTCAATCCAATCAAGACAAGCACAAAAGGCTTGAGAGACACAATGATACTGTCTTTAAAGAAAACTATACGTGCTAATGGGCTTCGCTGGTGGCTCAGTTAGTAAAGAATCTGCCTGCAATGCAGGAGATCCAGGTTCAATCCCTGAGCCAGGAAGATCCCCCAGAGAACAGAATGGCAACCCACTCCAGCATTCTTGCCAGATAAGCCTGGCAGGCTACAGTTCATGGGGTGGCAAAGAGTCTGACATGACTGAGCAACTACACACACACACACACACACACACACACACACACACACAGTAATATGGGACTTCCCAGAGGCCTCAGGGGAAGAATCTGCCTGTCAATGCAGGAGAGTCAACAGATGTGGATTCAGTCCCTTGGTCGGGAAGATCCCTTGGAGAAGGAAATGACAACCCAGTTCATTATTTTTGCCTGGAGAATCCCATGGACAGAGGTCCATGGGGTCACAAAGAGTTGGACACAACTGAGCATGCATGTATGCTAACATACAAAAACCTGCAGTTTCTAGTGTTAGATTTAGAGATAAATAATCAGATTAAATAAAAACTTAAGGCTCTATCATTCCTGTTTCTCTCTAGTTTCATCTATTTTATTTTACTGTGGTGAAAGTCTGGTTCATGGGGAAGCTTAGGGAATAAGGTAAATGTCCTAGTTAATACAATCTTATGGTTAGGTAAAGACCACAGAGAAATAATTTTTGTTTTAACATCTGCTAGTGGTTATTTTCCAAAGTACATTAGCCTTCTCCTTGAGTTAATTACAGTCTCCTGAACATAATTTAATCTTTCTTTGATGATTCAGGATAGTATAGTGTTCTCTGGTCCTTACTCTGCATCTGGGCTATGATTGTCTGGTGTTGGCAATGCAAACTTCTCCCCCACATGTATTCTTAAACATATGTCAAGTTTTCCAAGCTCAGGGTTGTAACTGAGATTTTTCTTTTTCTTGACCACATATTTGACATCAGACTAACTTATTTTAGGAGCAAATAAATAACCATTCACTTCTATCATCATTATTTGTTGAGCTTATTCTAAATCATATAAGGAGTATTTAGTAATGTGAAAGATTTTTAGAAATCATCGACTCTATCAGCCAAATAACAGGGAAAAAAAAGCTGAGAACCAGAGAAGTTAAAATACTTGCTTAAGGACTCATAGGTCATTATGATGACCTAGACTATATATAGCTTAGGTCTTCAGCCATTCAAGTCAACTATTTTCCACTATCCATCAGATCAGATCAGATCAGTCGCTCAGTCGTGTCCGACTCTTTGCGACCCCATGAACCGCAGCACGCCAGGCCTCCTTGTCCATCACCAGCTCCCGGAGGTCACTCAGACTCGCATCCATCGAGTCAGTGATGCCATCCAGCCATCTCATCCTCTGTCGTCCCCTTCTCCTCCTGCCCTCAATCCCTCCCAGCATCAGAGTCTTCTCCAATGAGTCAACTCTTCGCATGAGGTGGCCAAAATACTGGAGTTTCAGCTTTAGCATCATTCCTTCCAAAGAAATTCCAGGATTGATCTCCTTCAGAATGGACTGGTTGGATCTTCTTGCAGTCCAAGGGACTCTCAAGAGTCTTCTCCAACACCACAGTTCAAAAGCATCAATTCTTCGGCGTTCAGCCTTCTTCACAGTCCAGCTCTCACATCCATACATGACCACAGGAAAGACCATAGCCTTGACTAGGCGAACCTTTGTTGGTAAAGTAATGTCTCTGCTTTTGAATATGCTATCTAGGTTGGTCATAACTTTCCTTCCAAGGAGTAAGCGTCTTTTAATTTCATGGCTGCAGTCACCATCTGCAGTGATTTTGGAGCCCAGAAAAACAAAGTCTGACACTGTTTCCACTGTTTCCCCATCTATTTCCCATGCAGTGATGGGACCAGATGCCATGATCTTCGTTTTCTGAATGTTGAGCTTTAAGCCAACCCTTTCACTCTCCACTTTCACTTTCATCAAGAGGCTTTTTAGCCCCTCTTCACTTTCTGCCATAAGAGTGGTGTCATCTGCATATCTGAGGTTATTGATATTTCTCCCGGCAATCTTGATTCCAACTTGTGTTTCTTCCAGTCCAGCATTTCTCATGATGTACTCTGCATATAAGTTAAATAAACATGGTGACAGTATGCAGCCTTGACGTACTCCTTTTCCTATTTGGAACCAGTCTGTTGTTCCATGACCAGTTCTAACTGTTGCTTCCTGACCTGCATACAGATTTCTCAACAGGCAGATCAGGTGGTCTGGTATTCCCATCTCTTTCAGAATTTTCCATAGTTTATTGTGATCTACACAGTCAAAGGCTTTGGCATAGTCAATAAAGCAGAAATAGATGTTTTTCTGGAACTCTCTTGCTTTTTCCATGATCCAGCGGATGTTGGCAATTTGATCTCTGGTTCCTCTGCCTTTTCTAAAACCAGCTTGAACATCAGGAAGTTCACGGTTCACATATTGCTGAAGCCTGGCTTGGAGAATTTTGAGCATTACTTTACTAGCGTGTGAGATGAGTGCAATTGTTCCGTAGTTTGAGCACTCCTTGGCATTGCCTTTCTTTGGGATTGGGATGAAAACTGACCTTTTCCAATCTTGTGGCCACTGCTGAGTTTTCCAAATTTGCTGGCATATTGAGTGCAGCACTTTCACAGCATCATCTTTCAGGACTTGGAATAGTTCCACTGGAATTCCATCACCTCCACTAGCTTTGTTCGTAGTGATGCTTTCTAAGGCCCATTTGACTTCACATTCCAGAATGTCTGGCTCTAGGTCAGTGATCACATCATCATGATTGTCTAGGTCTTGAAGCTCTTTTTTGTACAGTTCTTCTGTGTATTCTTGCCACCTCTTCTTAATATCTTCTGCTTCTGTTAGGTCCACACCATCTCTGTCCTTTATCGTGCCCATCTTTGCATGAAATGTTCCTTTGGTATCTCTGATTTTCTTGAAGAGATCCCTAGTCTTTCCCATTCTGTTGTTTTCCTCTATTTCTTTGCATTGATCACTGAAGAAGGCTTTCTTATCTCTTCTTGCTATTCTTTGGAACTCTGCATTTAGATGTTTATATCTTTCCTTTTCTCCTTTGCTTTTCGCTTCTCTTCTTTTCACAGCTATTTGTAAGGCCTCCCCAGACAGCCATTTTGCTTTTTTGCATTTCTTTTCCGTGGGGATGGTCTTGATCCCTGTCTCCTGTACAATGTCACGAACCTCATTCCATAGTTCATCAGGCACTCTATCTATCAGATCTAGGCCCTTAAATCTATTTCTCACTTCCACTGTATAATCATAAGGGATTTGATTTAGGTCATACCTGAATGGTCTAGTAGTTTTCCCTACTTTCTTCAATTTCAGTCTGAATTTGGCAATAAGGAGTTCATGGTCCGAGCCACAGTCAGCTCCTGGTCTTGTTTTCACTATCCATATTACTATCTTATTACAAGTTTATTAACCTGACCCCACTGCAGAAATTGATTAAATGATAAAAGGAAAAAAAATGAGGAATAAAGAATATTGAACTTAGAATGAGCAATGACATTTACTACCCATACCTTAAAGTTAATAAGTCAAATGAACAGAAAATTACAGTAGCTAAAAACCAATGCTTCGTTAAACTATTTATCAATTTTTATCCCAAAGCAAGAACAGCTCATTAATTGACAGTTAATGGAGGTAAGCCCTTTGGTTCATAAAACCGAAATTTCACTAACAGAGTCTATAGAAATACAGGACCCCAACTTTACAGGTACTACTTTGCTTGCAGAATGCTCTTTGCTGCTTCGTTTTTGCAAAAGGGCACGGCCAATTAGATGTTCTGTATTAATTAAAATTTTTTGTTTGTTTTCTCATATGTGATACATTTTTATATTTATATTCTCACTTTAAGTTTTCTTTTCAATTCCCTCTATTCTATCCCTTAATAATATTATGGCAGGTAAATAACTACTGTTTAACAAGTTATTGTAAATATTTATTCTTTAACTAAATACCTGAAGGATAAAGCCAAAGGAGGGCTATTTGACTATGTACTCTAATGAGAAGTATGACATAACAAAGTCATACCTCCAAGGTATGGTTTTCTCCAGTCTCATCTTTTATGGAACTTATGTTTACTATTTGGTTACAATTTTGGTATATCTAAATAAGATCATAACTCTTTCTCTAAATGTCCTTTTACTCCTGGATGTGCCAAGATTAGCATAAAGAAAAGCCAATGTTAATTTTGGATTCTGTAAACAAAGAGAACAGAGAAATAGAGTGGTAAAATATGCATTATATTCATAAGTATGCATAAACAAGCTGACCTTGCCTGAAGGAAAATCTCTCTCTTAGGGACGAGCCTCCACATCAATGGAAATAATACTCAAAGTAATGAAAGCACAGCTGAAAAGTTGAATTGCATTCCAAAATTTAATGCTACAACTGATTCTCAGATGTAACGAATAAAACTTTTTAGTCTCCATATTATAGGTCCACACACAATAAAGATCCTTCAAGAAGAAATCAAGGCAAAGCCTATGGCATATCTTACAATCTAATCAGATGAGCCCTATTCAGTTAATAACTGCTGAAATAATCAATTCTGTCTCTCTTGAAAATTTTTACAGTCAGTGGGGAAATGGGGACTCATGTAACAGATCAGATCAGTCGCTCAGTCGTGTCCGACTCTTTGTGACCCCATGAATCACAGCACGCCAGGCCTCCCTGTCCATCACCAACTCCCGGAGGTCACTCAGACTCACATCCATCGAGTCAGTGATGCCATCCAGCCATCTCATCCTCTGGCGTCCCCTTCTCCTCCTGCCCCCAATCCCTCCCAGCATCAGAGTCTTCTCCAATGAGTCAACTCTTCGCATGAGGTGGCCAAAATACTGGAGTTTCAGCTTTAGCATCATTCCTTCCAAAGAAATCCCAGGGCTGATCTCCTTCAGAATGGACTGGTTGGATCTCCTTGCAGTCCAAGGGACTCTCAAGAGTCTTCTCCAACACCACAGTTCAAAAGCATCAATTCTTCAGCACTCAGCCTTCTTCACAGTCCAGCTCTCACATCCATACAGGACCACAGGAAAGACCATAGCCTTGACTAGGCGAACCTTTGTTGGCAAAGTAATGTCTCTGCTTTTAAATATGCTATCTAGGTTGGTCATAACTTTCCGTCCAAGGAGTAAGCGTCTTTTAATTTCATGGCTGCAGTCACCATCTGTAGTGATTTTGGAGCCCAGAAAAATAAAGTCTAACACTGTTTCCACTGTCTCCCCATCTATTTCCCATGAAATGATGGGACCAGATACCATGATCTTAGTTTTCTGAATGTTGAGCTTTAAGCCAACTTTTTCACTCTCCACTTTGACTTTCATCAAGAGGCTTTTGAGTTCCTCTTCACTTTCTGCCATAAGGGTGGTGTCATCTGCATATCTGAGGTTATTGATATTTCTCCCGGCAATCTTGATTCCAACTTGTGTTTCTTCCAGTCCAGCATTTCTCATGATGTACTCTGCGTATAAGTTAAATAAACAGGGTGACAATATACAGCCTTGACGTACTCCTTTTCCTATTTGGAACCAGTCTGTTGTTCCATGACCAGTTCTAACTGTTGCTTCCTGACCTGCATACAAATTTCTCAAGAGGCAGATCAAGTGGTCTGGAATTCCCATCTCTTTCAGAATTTTCCACAGTTTATTGTGATCCACACAGTCAAAGGCTTTGGCATAGTCAAGAAAGCAGAAATAGATATTTTTCTGGAACTCTCTTGCTTTTTCCATGATCCAGCGGATGTTGGCAATTTGATCTCTGGTTCCTCTGCCTTTTCTAAAACCGGCTTGAACATCAGGAAGTTCACGGTTCAAGTATTGCTGAAGCCTGGCTTGGAGAATTTTGAGCATTACTTTACTAGCGTGTGAGATGAGTGCAATTGTGCGGTAGTTTGAGCATAAAGGTACATAACCTCAAATCTTGATTCCACACTGTCCAAGGATTGATTAGGCAAACAGAAAGAAATAAACAACAGGGCACAACCCTCAAGAGTTTGGAATTAGACATAAAGTTCAGATCAGATCAGATCAGTCGCTCAGTCGTGTCCAACTCTTTGCGACCCCATGAACCGCAGAACGCCAGGCCTCCCTGTCCATCACCAATTTCCGGAGGTCACTCAGACTCACATCCATCGAGTCAGTGATGCCATCCAGCCATCTCATCCTCTGGCGTCCCCTTCTCCTCCTGCCCTCAATCCCTCCCAGCATCAGAGTCTTCTCCAATGAGTCAACTCTTCGCATAAGGTGGCCAAAATATTGGAGTTTCAGCTTTAGCATCATTCCGTCCAAAGAAATCCCAGGGCTCATCTCCTTCAGAATGGACTGGTTGGATCTCCTTGCAGTCCAAGGGACTCTCAAGAGTCTTCTCCAACACCACAGTTCAAAAGCATCAATTCTTCGGCGCTCAGCCTTCTTCACAGTCCAGCTCTCACATCCATACATGACCACAGGAAAGACCATAGCCTTGACTAGGCGAGCCTTTGTTGGCAAAGTGATGTCTCTGCTTTTGAATATGCTATCTAGGTTGGTCATAACTTTCCTTCCAAGGAGTAAGCGTCTTTTAATTTTCAGACCATGAACTCCTTATTGCCAAATTCAGACTGAAATTGAAGAAAGTAGGGAAAACCACTAGACCATTCAGGTATGACCTAAATCAAATCCCTTATGATTATACAGTGGAAGTGAGAAATAGATTTAAGGGCCTAGACATAAAGTTAGGAAATGACAAATAATCTGAATGTCAGCTATTATCAGAGCTTAACAAAGTATATGATCAAGAAGGGTTTGAACAACCAGGTAGGGCAACAGTGGTAAGTGGTTCAAATGGAAGTCATGCTTTATCCAAGTGAAGCGTGCATAGTTGCTCAGTCGTGTCTGACTCTTTGCAATCCTATGGACTGTAGCCTGCCAGGCTTCTCTGTCCATGGAATTTTCCAGGCAAGAATACTGGAGTGGGGTTGCCATTTCTTTCTCCCAGTGATTTT
Organism: Tragelaphus eurycerus; assembly: GCA_935064755.1. Lineage (NCBI taxonomy): Eukaryota > Metazoa > Chordata > Mammalia > Artiodactyla > Bovidae > Tragelaphus > Tragelaphus eurycerus. Next base: position 1,700,300 of record CAKXYN010000039.1, read on the forward strand.
CTGGACCCAAGGATCGAACTCAGGCCTCCCGCCTTGTGGGCAGACTCTTTACTATCTGAGCCACCAGGGAATCCCTTATCCAAGTGAGGTAACCAGAAAAGCTTTATAATCACCTCTGCTATGTAGTTATTCAGGTACTACCCTGGCATTTTTATAATCTCTGAGTGGCATTCATATTTTCAGCCTCATCCTGGAATATGTCATCACCTGCAAAGTTTAAGGCTAGAAAAATGTTCAAGTTTCAAGCAGGTGCCTATAATATCCTAATAGACAAATTCTGTCAGATAATTCCAGAATTTTATCTATTGGTTCATTCACTCATATGATACATTTTCCAAAGCATATATATCCTAATGTGATGACATAAAATAGTATTGAAAATCAAATTTCATATGAAGTTTTAATCTAGATATTATTGTCTCATTTATCTATTAACATATCAATTTCAATGACATCAAGTATGAATTCAAAATAATGTACACATGTGGAATTCAAAGATAGATAAGACAAGAATCCTTCTTTCAAAGAGCTTGCTGTCTAGTGTGTAAGAAAACCATATAAACAAGTTGTAAAAGCTATAGAGGCATAAAATGGCCTTATGGGAGTACAGAAACAAGACACTGGGCATGCAGCAATTAGGAAACACTCTCTTAGGTCTTAAAAGAATGCTAGGATTTGGCAAGTACAGATGCAGAGAAAAGGCATTTAATATGTACACATTATTATGCATTAGAGAAGAGTAGGGGATGTTGAAGAAATAGCTGGTCTGACTAGAACACTTGGCACATCGAGATAATGGAAGTGAGGCTGAGAAGGAAAGGTCAGGAGGGATGGTAAGGGAACTCTGGTAGACAGTGACTGCCATTGGAAGTTCCAAGCAGACTACCCCAATCCCAGACACTGCAGAAAGTTCACACATATTTCACCTCTTTCCATGTCTTCCTGGACAAACTACAAATGTGTAACCTGAAAAAGAATCAATTTTGAGAAGTTTGTAAGATAAAGAAACTTGAAGCTAAAGGGAAAAAGAAGTGATAAGAGAATTAGGGAATAAACTCTTGGAAAAGTGGGAAAGAAAAGGGAACTCAAAGGTGTCGATTAAAAGATCAGTTTTAGAAGAAAGAATGAAAACTTTTGTTTTATTTATTTATTCTATATTTATTTGATTGCACCAAGCAGCATGCAGGATCTTCCCCAATCAGAGATGGAACCCATGTACCCCGCATTGGGAATACGGAGCCTTAACCACCTCAAGGGAACTCCAACTTTTCTGAATTAGACTGGAGGAAAAGAAGAAATAATGAAGCAAATCAACATTTTAGATAGAAAAGAAACTGAGAATTTTCCTTAAGATGTTCTTAACTCACTCAGAAAAGTAGAATGCTGGTCATCTGACGGGCATGAGGAGCTAGAAATCGTTGAGAGGCTTAATGAGTTTAAACAGCTATTTTCCCTGAGTAATTAATCACTTGACAATCTTAACAACACTGTTTCTTATTAGGCTATTTAAAAAGAGTACTTTGCACTAAAATATACACAAAACTTTGTTATCTAAGTTGATCAGTTCAGTCGATCAGTCGTGTCTGACTCTTTGCGACCCTATGGACTGCAGCACGCCAGGCCCTGTCATCACCAACTTCTGGACCTTGCTCAAATTCAGGTCCATCGAGTTGGTGATGCCATCCAACCATCTCATCCTGTCGTCCCCTTTTCCTCCCCCCTTCAATCTTTCCCAGCATCAGGGTCTTTTCCAATGAGTCAGTTCTTTGCATCAGGTGGCCAAAGGATTGGATGCTGCTGCTGCTGCTAAGTCGCTTCAGTTGTGTCCGACTCTGTGCGATCCCATAGAGGGCAGTCCACTAGGCTCCGTTGTCCCTGGGATTCTCCAGGCAAGAACACTGGAGTGGGTTGCCATTTCCTTCTCCAAAGTATTGGATAAATATATCTAAATACTATATCAAATAAAATATAAAAATTTCTTTTATTTTTTAGTAAAACTCTAAAGATAATGAACTATTTAAGACATTATCTATGAATAGCAGATATAAAACAATCTTTAAAAATTTATATATATCTTTTTTTAATTTATATATTTCTTATCTTTATTTAAAAGAATAGCTGTGGAGATCTTTTACTATAAACATGAAAACTTATCTATTTTGATTCTAGAAATCTTGAGTTTAAAAGGTTGAACTATTAGTTAATATCTAGGATATGGATTCCTTACCTTATTGAATTAACTATATATATTCAACCACAGTGTGAAAGTTAAAAAGTCATTTGAATGTCCCACAGGACATGGGACAGTAGCTGGCAGAGTAGGAATTCAATAGATATTTGTCAGTGAGTGAATGGAGGAATAAATAAATGTGAATAAGCGAATGAAATAATGAATGACTGTGAATATACCACATGTGTGTGCCCAGCACCTGAGAAAACACTCTTCTTGCTTACTGAATAAAAAAGAGCTTCAAAGACTCTCAGACATAGAGCACAGACGGGATCTTGGTGAGTCTACCACCATATCCAATAACTGAGGACACAGAAACCCCCCAGGACTAAGTGACAGACCTAAGCGGACTCCGGGAAAGTTGAGCATTCCAAAACCCCAAAAAGGGTTAGTTTTTGAATTTCTGGCACTTTTTTCATCTACTAACCACAAAGAGAAATTTTTTGCAAATGTTGCAAGGTGCAGAGTGGAGAAGGCAATGGCACCCTCCTCCAGTACTCTTGCCTGGAAAACCCCATGGACCGAGGAGCCTGGTAGGCTGCAGTCCATGAGGTCGCTAAGAGTCAGACACGACTGAGCAATTTCACTTTCACTTTTCACTTTCATGCACTGGAGAAGGAAATGGCAACCCACTCCAGCGTTCTTGCCTGGAGAATCCCAGAGACAGAGGAGCCTGGTAGGAGGCCGTCTATGGGGTCGCACAGAGTCGGACACGACTAAAGTGACTTAGCAGCAGCAAGGTGCAGAGAAGGTAGATGTTATTTAAAAGTTTAGGTAGAAAAAAAGTTAACAGAAATGTGTATTTTTTTAGCCAAATAATAATTTTAAACATCCAATCACCTTATCTTTTGTTAAGAATCTCATCTCAATACAGTAACTAAAGTAAGTAAGAGTTAGGCTTAAATCTCTTTAACTGAAATGTAAACAATAAAATATTAATTTCACATGGTCTCTCCAATTTCTCACTCTTTCTTTCCTGCCTCTGTCCTGATTGGAGTGGTCATTTTAATTACTAAAGACCTGTGAGGTCTGATGCTGATTCTATCATGCATGCATGCTCAGTGGCATCAGACTCTGCGAGTCAATGGACTATAGCCCGCTAGGCTCCTCAGTCCATGTAATTTTTCAGGCAAGAATACTGGGTTGCCATTTCCTTCTCCAGGGGATCTTCCTGACCCAGGGAACAAATCCTGCATTGGCAGGAGGATTCTTTACCACTGTGACACCTGGGAAGCTCTAATTCTATGTATATATATGCCAAACATGTAGATGTAAAAAGCACTGAAAACCAGGTGAAAAGAAAGATCATGCCTGGATTAGAACCTGAAGTATGTTAGGATGAGAGAGAAAATGTGCAAATGAAAAGAATACTGCATTTTAATTCAGGAAATTCACACCCCTGCCTTAGTTCTAGGGCTTTCCAGGTGCTGCAGTGGTAGAGAATCTGTCTGCCAAGCTGGAGAGGCAAGAGATGGAGGTCAGGAATCTAAATCTTGTAACTGCAAAATATCAGACAATTTATGTAACCTTTTTGATACTTCTTTCTTCTGTGAGAAAATGAAAACAATAATTCCTTCCAATCAAGGTTGTTGTATCCAGGTGTTTGTCACAGTAGGTACTCAATAAATTGATTTTTGAAAGATAACAAGATTAAGGGGGAATCCTGTGAGGAAGAGAATATATAGCTAATCATATCAAATCTCATAATTCTATATATCACTATCTAAAGCAGAATATTGCAATAGTCATGCTGTGCCCATTAACGTTAAGGATATATTTATTGATGGCCTGAATATTCATTTTTTATGGTATTGTTAGTGATTGAGATGATTTTTGTCAGTGTTTTAATCAATTTATCAAAGAAAAGTGATGATGATCCTATGCCATGTTTTGGTTTAGGTAACAAATTTAGGTACAAGTCAGTGGTAACAAAAATATGTATTGCTTGCTACTATGGACAAAGCAAGGTGTCTATTTCAGTTTATTTAGCAATTAAAAGGGAGCTGTGCCGTTTACAATATTTGTCTTTTTAAAATGAGGACATATCAGAGATATGTATGTGATATCAATATCAAGGAGAATTTTGTTTTTCCTAAAAACTGGCTTTATAGATTACATTGTAAGCTATTTAGTGCCCCTTTTTAGGTTGACTGCTAGAAAGCTAACATCTACATTGGGGGCCTTTCTCTAGGAAGTATCTAGGCTTTGTTTACATGTATTTTGATCATTAACATCATTTCTAGCTTCAAGTACTAGTCCTACCTTTATCTCCTATTGGCTTATGCTCACACTCACTAATTTATACACATATACACCTCAATAATGAAGACTATTACAGAAGACATAATAAATGTAGCTGGGAACTGTTTCCAAAATTAAATCTATTTGTGTATTTCCATAGTGTTTGGGCAGCACAACTCTGAAAGCTAACTGGTTCCAGGAACATAAAAAGTGATGTGGAAACTCCCCAAATATTTTTCTTTCCTCCAGACTCCAACTGTATTGATTCCAAGAAAAGAAAGGATTTTATAAATACAACTGAAAAGGTACATATAACACAACTCAAGAAAAACATTAATTGTTTTTCCTTCTCTAAGAAATTGCATATGAATAATATGGAAATAATATGGTCAAATTATATTATCTTTGAGACATGGTCAAATTTCCAGCTACTGTCAAGGCTCAGCAGCAGACGTGGTAAATGCATCTGACATATTCTTGGACACAGATAACTTACACTGGCACATCCTACACGCAGATCCTGTGCAGAGTATTCAAAGGGTTGGATGAATGTTTTTTATTTGCTGAACATCCATAGGGTATAAAATCAGATTTGAACACATGTACTTTAACAAGTTTAGAATCCATTTGATCAGAAAGCATTTCAAGTCTCAAATCAACTTCTACTTTAAAGGTAAAAGCATCATCTATCATAAATGTTACTAAAATTCTAAACAATGGGTTAGAATCCCAAAGCCATTTTCAGTGAGGATTTGATTAGCCCATCATACGTGATTTAATTTTCTCTTTGTTTTCAAATAAATCCAAATGCTGGAGAATGTGTATTTGTATCCATAATTTTGGGTTTCAGTCAACATTGACTAGTATCCAATATGGGCATATTAGCTTAATTTCTATATTGTCCACACCTATATAAATAATTTGAGGAACACAATTTAAACAATGCAGCCAGCAATAAGTCACCCTGAAAAAATTAGAATAAGTTTTTAAAATATGCTTTGGTTTCAGCTTTAAAGCAGTTTGCCAAAATCTGCAGACCCACGAATGGTCTTCATCACACACTATTCATTGACTTCACATATACTAAAGTTATTTGGAATCTCACTTTCATTCTCTCTGATATTTCACTGAAGGGAAAATAATTTGTTTAGAAATCTTATTAAGGATTCTTCCTTAGCACAGATTCTCATTAAAACAAACAAAAGTAGAGAAAAATAAGCAAAAACAATTAAGCAAATAGATATACAAAGATTACAAAATTAAATATTTTATCATATTGTCTCATTTATCAGGCTTTCTCTGATTTCATTAAGGGCCTTTAGACTAGGTGCCAGAACTAATTTTATTGCAGCATCTGCTCTTTGGTTTTAACATGGGTATACAAGTAGATTACAATATTTCTTTTAATTGATAACTAGCAATATAGAGAATAAAATGTTTTAATAATGCCTTGAGTACGTGTTATTATTTTCTTTTTCACAGCTTATCATTTCATCTTCATAATATCCTTATAATGTGAGAAAAGCATGTGGAAATAGAGGCTCAGAAAGGTTAAGTAGTTGTCAAAGCAATCTCTCCAAGATTACACAATCAAATCAGTGAGAAGTGACCTGGCTTCCTCTCTCCTGGAATAAGGCTATTTCCATGGACCACAGAGGATGCTATAAGCCGGCTTTAAGAAAGGTTTTTAGAAAGCATGTATGGGATTCATAGGCAGGAGACACAGGTTGAAGACCCCCTCTGCCATGGACTGACATTGGGTGTAGTTCCTTTACCTTCTCTGAGCTTGAATTTCCTCATATATAAAATGGGAATATAAGTCAATTTGTACTGCAAAAAAATTAAGATAAAACAGGAATTATTAAAGTGCTGGCCGTATTTATATACCACTCAGTTGGTGAGCCAAAAATTGAGATGACCTGACATGTCAATTGACATGTCAATTTTAAGTCACCCAATAGTGTGTGTGTGTGTGTGTGTGTGTGTGTGTGTGTGTTTGAGATACTCAGTTGCGTCCAACTCTCTACGACTCCATGGGAAATGCCTGCCATGTGATTTCCCAGACAAGAACACTGGAGTAGGTAGCCATTCCCTCCTCCAGGAGATCATCCCAACCCAGGGATTGATCCCAGGTCTCCCACACGGGAGGCAGATTCCTTACCATTTGAGCCACCAGATACTCAAAGACCAAACCAAATTTGTTGGTAAAGAAACAAAAAGAGAAGGAATTAAAAGGCTTGAGCCTTAACTAATACTTCCTATTTCCCTGAAGGCCCTGAGCAAGTTCTGTCAGCCCACAGTAACGCATCAGAAAGCTTTCTACACAATAATGTGACTACTCTGAGGTTAAGACAGACCAGCCAAAGCCTTCTGTACACATTCATGGGCAACACATTTACGCTCACTGTATGCATTGGTGGGAAATCACTTTAGCCCAGCCAAGGTGAGATTCCATGACAAAGACCTGCCAAGGCCAGGAAGGCTTCAGACATGTGAGTCCTGCTGGGCTGCAGTGGGAAGGTGTGTCCATGGAGGGAGGGTTACTGTTTGTCTAGTGCAGGCCCTGCAACATCTTCACCCCAGAAGCTAAAAATGGCATAATGTCATCTATGCCTGGCACAGTCTACAGGAAGCATAAACCTTCAGTTTAGTAAATGGGAAGGGACATATGAAAAAAGCAAATATCAGCATCACTAGTGTTCTTAACTGTAGGGACCACTGATACCCTTAAAAGCCCTTCAGTAGGTACATCTGCTTAGTGATGCCTTGTCCATAAAAATGACAGGGCTCTGCACTTGAAGACACATGGCCTATTCACCCTTGATGCTTTTCTGTATTTGGACCATGACCCTTTTGACAATTTTGGTCCTTTCTCTCCAAAGTTGTTACAATAAAATCCATTTTTCAGAACCTAGAAATGAGTGAACAGGAGGGCAGAACCAGTATAATAAATAAGCCTGTGCAAAACCTTATTTTATTACCTGCTCCCATGACCCGTTTCATAAAATAGATCTCCCTTTCTTTTCTCCTCATGGAGAAAGGGGCACAGAGAATGGAACTCTTCACTCATAAGAAAAAAAGTAAGAGAAAAGAAACAATATAGGCATAGTACTCAGAACCAAAAAATACAAGTACATCATATGGAAAATATTTATAAATAGCGCCTCCTCACCAAGGGTTTGCTATAAATGGAGGGTTTCCGTATTCTTGTCAGCTTATTTTCTCTGACAAAAACATCTCAAAGAAAAGTTCAAATGACTGTATTGCAATGTGGTCTAATTTCCATGAGATATAAGGTTAGGGTGTAAAATAGCTATACTTAATAGTTTTGGATGGGAAATATGTATTTTTATTTTTATTGGGCATTAGTTAAACTTGACCTACACAAGTGAACCCAAATCAAAATAAAATATTTAGTTCTAAATTGTTTCACAGCCTTTTCCTTCATGGGACAAAGAAAACAGTTGTAACTCATCAAAAGCGATAAATTTGAAATACCTTCTTCAAGGAGACAGCAATTAGGAAATTTAAGCGAAAATTGGCACACATCATTTAGACAGTGAAGGAGGCAATGTCATCCAAAATTGCAAACAAAGAGCTATTCTTCTGGAATAACAGTTTTCCTGCTGTGTACATATGTGGTTGGTATGCAAATGCCATGTACACACATCTCTAAAATCCTTCCCTTTGTTTCTAATGTGGTGATATTATGTCAAGAAAAGTATTCTAAGTAATTATGAATTGAGCTTCTAGGTAATAGCAGGTAGTGCCTGTCAAACATAAAAGAAGATTTTCATCCTGAAAAGCCACAAGAAATTATCTCCTCCTTTGATTTGTGTGGTGAGGAGAGGAAGTCAGGAATCTCTTCTCATTGACACTACCATGAGGGGATTGAGCCCAGTGACAAATCTGATACACACAGGAGGCTCATTCAAAAAATCCCAACAGAAGAAACCATATCCTGGAGGCTTTGCAAGTCTCTGGATCAAGCCTAGCCTGAAAGCACATGACCCCTGAACGACTGGGGATTGTGAGTCAATAATGTTTCCATCTTTGCTGTAAAGAATTTGAGTGAGGTTCTCTGTCCCTTGCTATAAAAGGAATCACCACACAAATAGTATGATTAAAACACATGGGCTCCTGTTTCTTACTTCCTAGATCTACCTGCCTGCCCATGAAGAAGGCATGATACCAAGGAAGGTTGTAGTCTTTCACCTGGCTTGCAATTTTCTGCCCAACTCATTCTCTCAAAATAAGAAATACTGAGCTGACTGAGTTGCTTGTATGTTTTGGAAATTAATAATTTGTCAGTTGTTTTGCTATTATTTTCTCTCATTCTGAGGGTTGTCTTTTCACCTTGTTTATAGTTTCCTTTGCTGTGTAAAAGCTTTTAAGTTTAATTAGGTCTCACTTGTTTATGTCTCACTTGTTTATTTTTGTTTTTATTTCCATTACTCTTGGAGGTGGGTCATAGAGGATTGTGCTGTGATTTATATCATAGAGTGTTCTGCCTATGTTTTCCTCTAAGAATTTTACAGTTTCTGATCTTACATTTGGGTCTTTAATCCATTTTGAGTTTATCAAAATGGGTCAGAATGGACATCATCAAAAAAAAAATCCACAAACAATAAATGCTGGAGAGGATGTGGAGAAAAGGGAACCATCTTGCACTATTAGTGGGAATGTAAATTGATCCAGCCACTATGGAAGACAGTATGGAGATTCCTTAAAAAACTAGGACTAAAACTACCATATGACCCAACAATCCCAATACTGGGCATATACTCTGGGAAAACCGTAACTTAAAAAGACACATGTACCCCAACATACACTACACAACTACTTAGAATAACTAGGACATGGAAGCAACCTAGATATGCATCAGCAGACGAACAGATAAAGAAGTTGTGGTATATATACATACACACAATGCAGTATTACTCAGCCATAAAAAGGAATGCATCTGAGTCAGTGCTAATGAAGTGGATGAACTTAGAGCCTATTATACACAGTGAAGTTAAGTCAGAAAGAGAAAAACAAATATCATATATTTACACACACATATGGAATCTAGAAAGATGGTACTGATGAAGCTATGTGGAGGGCAGCAATGGAGATGCAGACAGAACAGACTTATGGACATGGGGGTGAGGGAAGGAGAGAGTGGGATGAATGGAGAGAGTAGCATGGAAACATAAATGCTGCTATATGTAAGATAGATAGCCAGTGGGAATTTGCTGTCTCACTCAGGGAATTCAAATCGGGCCTCTGTGACAACCCAGAGGGGTGAGATGGAGTGGGAGGTGGGAGGGAGGTTCAGGACAAAAAAAAAGAAGTTAATTCTGATCCTGAGGCTCAGTGTTAAAGGTGACTCCATGAAGAGAAGGGAATGGAATGGAATGGAATGATGAAGTCCAAGGATTCTGGAGAACTGGGTCACAATTGTAACACACCCATCAGCTACAAGACCTTGATTCAATTACTAATGCTCCTAACATCTGTTTCTTCATGTAAAATGGGGTTAACAGTAATCCTTACATGAGAAGATTGTTGTGAGTATTAAATGAGATACCACATATAAAACTCTCAGACAATATCTGAAACTTATGAACATTCATAAAGTACTGGCATTCTTATTGATATACTAGCAGAGTTAAATTTCCTGCAGCTGTAAATATAGGCAGACATTCTATTTATAAAAGTAGACACTTGATTTTTATTATTTGAGGTATATGAATAACAAGTGTATCAAATTCGCTGAAAATGGTTATTTAATTTTGCCTGTACCCAGCCTCTTGAGAATATATTGTCTCAGTGCAAGTAAATATTCAAAAGGCAAACTTTTAAAAATTGTATTTCATAAAGTAAAGCTCATTAAGTAGAAAACCAATGCTGTAATAATTTCTGTTTCTCTCTCTCTCTCTCTCTCTCTCACACACAGAAGAAGGGCTAGCCATCAAATGTAGTTCATTTCTTGGCTTGTCACAGGAAAACCATTCAGGCCCTCAATTCTGACCACGAGGGACATCTAAGTATTTCTGTAAAACAAATGTGGATATGCATCTTATCAACTTCAAAGAGAGCCATTCCTTCACAAGAAGCTAAAACACTAAGGAAAAGGGGACAGAGAGAATCATCTTTTCATAGAAAAACTGGATGTTCATATTGCTATTCATTGTTTCCTCTAGTCCTATAGAATTGATATGATATGCAGCTAGCTTCTGTGCATGCAACCTGAAACTCTAATGAAAGTTCCAGGTGGTGGAGGAAAAAACTAGTTATGTCAGGAAGCAGAGAGGGGCTTCCCGGGTGGCACAGTGGTAGAGAATCCGCCTGCCAATGCAGTGGACATGGATTAGATCCCTGGTCCGAGAAGATCCCACAGGCCACGGAGCAACTAAGCCTGTGCACCACAACTACTGAGCCTGTGCTCCGGAACCTGGGAACTGCAACTGCTGAGCCCCCGTCACAACTCCAGAAGCCCGCGCGCCCTAGGGCCCGCGCTCTGGAACAAGAGCGACCATGGCAATGAGAAGTCCAGGCAGCACAACCTGAGAGTAGACCCCACCTGCCGCAATGAGAGAAAAGCCCACGTAGCAACAAAGACCCAGCACAGCCAAAAATAAAATAGATAAGTAAAATTAGTTTGAAAGAAAAAAAGCAGGGAGGCCTCTGTGAACTGAGATCCAGTTAGGGGGAGCAAATAGCCCCTGTGCAGGCCGGCCTCTGACAGTGACCCAGCACCGCTGAGTAGTTTGGAATCCACCCATCACTGAACACCAGTGAATACTGCTGCTGCTGCTGCTGCTAAATCGCTTCAGTCGTGTCCGACTCTGTGCGACCCCACAGACGGCAGCCCACCAGGCTTCCCCGTCCCTGGGATTCTCCAGGCAAGAACACTGGAGTGGGTTGCCATTTCCTTCTCCAATGCATGAAAGTGAAAAGTGAAAATGAAGTCGCTCAGTCGTGTCTGACTCTAGTAACCCCATGGATTGCAGCCTACCAGGCTCCTCCGTCCATGGGATTTTCTAAGCAAAAGCACTGGAGTTGGGTGCCATTGCTTTCTCCGAGTGAATAATGAATTCTCTTCAAATGCAGGTCAAATGGCTAAAATCTCTTCCACCCACCCCACCCCCACCCCTGTATGTTTCAAACCATTTTGTTGCCCAAGAACCTCCATCAGAAATTAGATTCAGCAGCACATATTTCCCCTTAACTTCAAACTCAGTGCTTGGGTTGCAGCACAGCTGGGTGGCAGCAAAAACCCCTGAAAACGTCTGCATTTGACTGGTGAAAAAAAACCCTGTTAAAGCTCACAAACAGCTGAGGCATGAAGCCGAGGAGCGAGAGCATCACCGCACTCAGCTGCTGAAGTGTGGCTCTATTACTGCAATTTTGAGATACTTATCAACATTCAATTAACATCCATGATATAATATTAGTCACTGTTAACACTTATTAAGCACCTCTGTGCAAAGTGAAGAATTCAAGTTTAATAAGGTAGGACTCCGACTGCCAGATGGCATCTTCATTTGATTTATGCTTCTCGGTGAGAATCTGCTTCCATTCCAAGTGAATCGCCTCAAGTTTCAAAGTATTTGCCTTTCACTTTTATATATGACCAATATGGTGAGGAACACAAAATGCACGGCTGATTAGCATGAGTAAATGTATATATGAAAATTTACAAAAGAACACATTTTCCACTTAGGATATCTAGTTGATGAGAAAGACTTCAATTTGTTGAAGGAGATTAACATTTGAAACCAGAAGATAAAACTCTTAGTAATGGCTTCCTTTTAGTATCTTGAGGGATGATAAGCAGAAGAAAAGGTTGCGGGGGCGAGGGGGGCGGGGGCGTGGGGAGGATTGGGAAGATCTAGGAGGAAGAATCCCTGAAAAGGTATGGAAAGTATTAACGTCGATGGAAATAAAGAACTGATTCTCTTTGCTGAAACTGGAAACATCCCTGTTTAGAATGGAGTGTTTCTCCCTGTGAACGACAGGCAATGTAAACGGTACTAGATAGCAGCGCTGGAAGCATCTCCACTCTATTCTTTGCTGCTTCTTGGTGTTAATGGGTGAATGCTGGCTTTGCTTGACAAAGACTGGTTAGATAATGACGATCCTGTAGCAACCCATACATTTTGAACAGATCAAGGAAGGCAGGAGCCTCCTCCATGCACTTGAGTCTGCATGGGGAAGGGGGCCAGGATGGCTCATGCAGCTGCTCAGCCTGTCCCGCCACACCATTGCCACGCTTCGCAGATCGCATATCTGAATGGACAGCGTCTTCCCTGAGGCCTCCCAGCGTATGGATGAGGTCGAGGAGTGGCCAGTATCAAAAACAACAGGAACAAGGGGTACAGAGAGGCACAGGTGGAGGTTAGAGGTTTCATGATAACATGAAAAGAATGCTGGATTAAAGCAAGCATCTGTACACTTTATAATATCCAAATTCATTGATTTTTCATGATAACACTGAAATGCAACATTTTTACAGTTGAGAATGTTAGATAAGGCCAAAGATCACCCAGATGGTAAAGACCAGGCACAGGACTTTAAGCTAATTCTCTTTTTCTCTAGAACCCCAAACATTTCCACTCATTCATGGCACCTTTCAGCCCATGAATTCAGCTCTCCTGCTTATGTGTCCTCAGATAAATCACTTAAAATCAGTGGGCCTTGGTGTTCCCACCTATAAAATGGACACCATAATTCCCACCCTGCTGCCTTCCTTAGCTATTTTAAAAACTATATGAATCTGTACATTTGAAAGTAATATAAAAATCATCGGAAGACATGAGAGTTAAATTCATGGCGCTTCTCAGTCATAGTTTAGATGACCCCATCACAGGCCTTCTGTGTCATGACTCAAGTTCAAACAGGATTTTAATATTTCATGGATCTAGGGACACATCTGGTTTATTCCTATTCATCTTTAAATCTAAGGATGTCCTGCGTTTCTGAAAGTATCCCAAACTCTGCTTTGTGTCCGCCACAGGACAGACACCTACTAAGGGACCATCACACCGTGCCATAGTTTTGACATGTGTATCTCTCAGACTACAGTAGGAGGCCCTTGGAGGCAGGAATTCTATCTGTATTTGTTGATGTACTAAAGGATGCTGTAACAAACAAAATCCAAAACGCATCATGGCTCATTCACAGCAGCCATCTAAAATGGGTATCCTAACAGATGGTGTGCGTGTGTTAGTCGCTCAGTCGTGTCCGACTCTTTGCGACTTCATGGAGTGTAGCCCGCCAGGCTCTTCTTCCATGGAATTCTCCAGGCAAGAATATGGATATGGGTTGCCATTCCCTTCTCCAGGGGATCTTCCCGACCCAGGGACTGAACCCACGTCTCCTGCATTGCAGGCAGATTCTTTATCCTCTGGGCCACTAGGGAAGCCCCTCACAGATGCTGGCTCCCTTCAACTCAAGAACCTAAGCTCTTTCAACCTTACGATTCACCATCTGAAGCAAAGACTCTAGGGCCACCATGATTATCTGCCTCAAGCTGGCAAAGGAAGGAAAACAGAGGGTTAACCTATGGAAGGGTTTATGAGTCAGGCATGGATGTAGCACCCAGCACTTCCTCCCACATTCCATTCACCAGAACTCAGCCACGTGGCTCCTCTAACTACACGAGAGGCTGGGAAACGAAGCTTAACCGTGAGCCCTGGAAGAACAGGACCCAGGTTTGGAGAAGGGCCAGGCACTCTCTGGTACACTCATACTAGAAACTTCAGAGATGCTTCCTCATGTATGAATGACACACTCAAGCAAAGCCCAAAGTTCCCCAAATCAGAATCATCTCATGAGAAGGATCCCCTCATGAGGAGATATTACAAAGAGGAGAGAATCATAAACAGAGACAAAATTTACTAGCGATACATTAAGAAAAGATAGAACGTGACAGAGTCTACTTGCTGTGATACAGTCTACTTACTGCAGAATTTTACATTTTTATAATACTTTGAGGTAAGGTCCTGTCATGTTTCCATAGCTAAGCTAGACTTTACATCATAAAACTCTGACATTACTGCTTTTAACTGGTCTTAAAATCAACTGAGTTTAGAAGTTGACCAAACCAAAAGCACAGATGAAAAAGACCCTTAAATTTTTTTGTTTTCATTTAAGTAAAGTTACTAAGAACAGCAAGAATGACTGCCTGGTCTTTTAAAGGCATCATAGGAAACTCTGTAGTATGTAAAGTACGTTTTAAAAGTCTATTTGACCAAATCAAAATCGCTAGTGCATTTAACTTTCACTAAAAGAAATCTATCAAGTATAAGTTTAAGCTCCAATAGGAAACTAGGTGTATATTCCAGCACTGCATCACCCCTGGCAACTTTCAGGTGATGAAAGGCTACGGGCGATGCCAATCCAGAGGATCCCTTTACTTTAGTGGAATTTGCCTCACCACACAAGCTCTCAAAATAGGTTTATTTCTGCTATTTTTATGACTGTATTTTAACAGAAAAATGACATAGGTTTTGTAGGTGCTGGAGAAATAATTACAATTGCATAGGCAAGGCATATGATTATTTGAAGAAGAAGGTAAAAAAAGACTTCACCTACACTATATGGGCACAAAAAGTGAGGATTAGTTGGGGAACAACTGCTGTCTGTATCTTGCACAGCTGTACCCAATCCTGAGGCAAAAACAACAACTACACACACACACACACACGGTAACAACTAACTCAGAACACGAAGAGAAGATAGCCTTCTGCACTGAAAGTAAACTCAGTAGTCACCTTTAACCCATGGGTGTGAAGCAAATATCAGAACATGGAGCAAAAGGAGGAGGGAAAACTATGAAGTAATTCTTCCTTTTCTATAATCAAGGCCAAGTACACTTGCCTAATTCACAGAGTAGAAACCTCTCTTCTGGGTGCCCTGGATGTGGGAATGTTGCCTCTTCATGCACCCACAGTCCTCAGGGAAGAGAGGCTAGAAGAACTGGGAAAGGAGCCAAACTCTCTCATTTCCATATAAACCTTTGTTGAACTCCAAAGTGTTTTAACTTCTAAGCTGAAGGAGCTCTTAAGCATGAACATCAAAAGATATTTTTACCTGTTTTCACAATCTTCTTTAATTATTTTATGAAGCTTGCAAGCAAGTACAATGATACAATACAGCAAACTCCAGTTCAAACATTACAGAAGCATGATACCAGTTTACTTTTACCCAAATGTATAAATTCTAATGGGAAGAATTTGCTCACAGCTTCAGTAACCACATCTTATTGGGAAAGAGCTCAAACAAATTGGGAATAATTACAAATGAATACTACACATGGCTAGCCTCATTCACTATTAGAAAAAAATGCATCAGTATTGAACCAGATCTACTGTCCCACAAAGATTGGGGTTTGGGGGCACTTCTCTGGAGGTCTAGTGGTTAACAGTCCACACTTCCATTTCAGGGGGTTTGATCCCTGGTCTGGTTGTGGAACTAAGATCCTGCATGCTAAATGTGTCTTGACCAAAAAAAAAAAAACAGAAGAAGAAGATTGGGGTTTTGGAGGGTATGTACAACAATATGTTCACACTCTCCTGTTCTAGCCTGACATCCCAGGATACATTTTAGAATATCAGGGTTCACAATTCTAGCCCCTTTGGGGCCAAGCAGATATTGAAAATGAGCAGGGTGTCCTGGTGAAGACAAGAGGAAGTGTAGTGTCCAATAATCAGCTGAAGAATGAAGGTGATTTTCAGGTGAATTTCACTTGAGTGGACTGAGCATGTGTTTCCCCCACACCCCTAGAATCCATATGTTGAAATCCTAACCCTCAGTGGGACAGCATTAGGAGGTGGAGGCTTTGAAAGGTACGAGGTCATGAGGATGTAGTTCTCCTGCTGGGATTAATGTCCTTAGAAGATGAGACACAAGGATGCTTGCAACCCCTCTCTCCCCATCATGTGAGGATACTGAGAAGATGGCCATTGTAAGCCAGGAAGATGGTCTTCACTGAGAACTTGACAATGCTGGCACCCTAATCCTGAATTTTCTATCACCTCCATAACTATGAGAAATAAACGTCTGGTGTGTATACCAGCCTATAGTACTTCTGTTATAGCAGCCCAAGATGATTAAGACAGATGGCCAATGGAAGAAGAGCAAAGCTGACGTTCTTTTAAGAAAATAGGGCAATCTAATAAGGACATGTGTCTGTGTATAAGGCCATTTTACCTCAGCCTGGAGAAAGGTTGAAAGAATCAGTGCAGGAAAAGTGTTAGATTAATATTTTAAACAGATTTTTAAGAAGATGAATGGGAGGATGTCAGCCCTTTACATTTGACTCCATAGGGTATGACCACTAAAATTTCAGCCCACATCCAAAGAGCAAAAACACATACTCAGCAAATCGCTTAACACTGCATTAACAGAATCTTGTTTTGTGTAATGCTAAGTGGTGAAGTAACTTACCCTTTGAAAATGTGGACCAGGTAACTGTAAGAAGAAGGGTAATTACATGAATTCCCACGGGACAGCAGGCATCTCTAGAGAAACAAAGAACCAGAGGAGTGAGACGAACATGGCCCATGACCCTGGGCCACTTCTCCTGGCTGCCCCAGCATAGAGGGTACAAGTCTGTGCTCCCCAGGAGGGAAAGAGAAGCAACTACTGCCAACATTCCTTTGAAAGGAGCCCTCCAACTCCTCCACATTCTCTGAGATTTCAACAAGCCTGAGAGAATAATGGGAAAAAGTCAGATCTCTCTCCACCTAATATAAGAACCTCGTGTACCGGGGAACTCACTCTTCTGCATGTTGGGAGAGAGGAGCAGAGAAGCAGAGGGACCTTGCCTTCATCTGATTTTCATCTGCTCTCTTATCAAGTAGGCAGACTCTTACAAAAATAAACCTTCCACTTTTCTTCTGGAAAAGGAGCTTATTCAGAAAACAAACAAACTCTACATGGAAACAGTTTCCAGAGAAGGTCTGAGAAGGCGCGCTGTCTCCTGACCTAAGTTTACCCTCTCATAAACTTTCTGAGCTCATATGTAGGCATACCAGAGCACTTGAGCCTCTATATATACTGTATTCTGCCATCTGCAAAGGATCCAGAAGGAATCTGGTAGAGACTCAAGAAACTCTAACATGTGGGGTGCCAAAATCCTCACCATTCATTCGTTTATTTAACAAATAATTATTGAGAACATAACCATGTTTTGGGTGCTGAGCCTGGTGCTAGGTCTATAGTGAGGAAACAAATAGACATGACCTCAGCCCTGGAGAAATTCTGTCTAGTGAACAGCCCTCCCACCACGGATTAGAACGACTATTCTCCACTAATATATAGCCTAATACATCTACACCTTAGCTTACATCTTCATTTAAAAAGCAGCATTTAGATCACAGTCAATGCCTATATGACCACAGCATGAACTGGATCACAGTAGATTCGCTCTGATTCCACTGCACTGTCAGAACTCCCAAAGCCCTAGTATATTTGGAGAAATAAGATATGAAACGGTGTGCATCCTCAAGTAGTTTACAATCTCCTTTAAGAGACACAATTATATACGTGAAAAATAACACAGTTAGAAAAGTACCATGGACAATTCAAACATGCAAATATTCCATAAATAGGGTGTCCATAATTTATAATCCAAACCATCACCACAAAAAAGGGTACTTTTAATACTTGAGACCAGGTTTTCTTTGGCAAACCAGAACCTAAGGTCACTTTTTAATAAATCCCTTCTTGGCCAGTGAATTCTGCAATTTAAAAATCACATTTATTTCCTTCTCAAAGAAATATTTATGGAATATTTGCTGTATTCGAAGCACTATGACATTCTCTTGTAAAGGCAGGCTTTGGAGAGGAATTCACAAAGATAAGTAAGACACAACATGACCTCAGAACTTATTCTGAGAGGAGAGATGCAAAAACTGCTAACGCATTCTGAAAGACATACCACATGACAGATAACCAGATGCTAAGCTTTGCACATATATTATCACATTTAATCATCAAAACAATTCTCGTAGGTGGTGTTAATCCCATTTTATAGATGATGTTTATACTGGTTAAGTAACTTGTCCAGGGTCACACAGGTTGTAAATAAGGAGCTGGCACTGGAAATAGTTACATCCCAATGCAATGTCCCAGCTCTTAGACTATGACAAATGTATGCTAAGTCACTTCAGTTGTGTCTAACTCTGTGTGACCCCATGGACTGTAGCCCGCCAGCTCCTCTCTCCCAGGGATTCTCCAGTTAAGAATACTGGAGTGGGTCCTCCAGGGGATCTTCCTGATCCAGGTATCAAAGCTGCCTCTCATGCCTCCCACATTGGCAGGTGGGTTCTTTACCACCAGAGTCACCTGGGAAGCCCTACGAACAAGCAGTACGTGAAAAATCCATGGGAAGTAAAAATATACTTATGGCTGGAATAATTATGAATGGCTAAATGAAGGAGAGTGATATTAGACACGGACCTTGAAGAGTTAGAGGGGAGGGCAGCCCAGGCACATGAGGCAATGAACTCATATCCTGCTGCTGGTGGGCATAGTACTCGGCTAGTACTTAGCAGTTTTGTATAGAGGAATTGAGAGTGGGAAGGCTAGAAAGGTCAACTGAGGCTAATATCGCCTTCATGTTTAATTTAAGCAAATATGAAACTCAGTTTGCATGCCCTGAGTACACTCCATATTTAATTTGCATTGAGGGCAACCTGTATATCCAGATATAGATATCTTGTAGGCAGAGTGCCTCACGAGGCTGAACTGAGGGGACAGCTAGAAGGAAAACAAGCAGACACATGTTTCATCCAAAGACAAGTAGGGGGCTAACTCTGGGCTGAATGCAGTCCTGGGAAGTCCTTGTAAGTTGAAATGATATAAATCAAATCTCATTTTTTCCATAAAGACAATGTTATAACAAGAGTGACATTTCCCCTCAATGTTAAAATTAAAAGCATCCCAATTCTAATATATTCTCCCCTCACAAATGAAATTGTTTCCCCAGCAACAATTTGAAGTTTCAAAACTTATTAATTTAAAATCAATATTAATATGGTTCTACTTATTACATTATTTTTTTCCCCTTCTGGACAGCTATCATTATCTTAAATTTAAGTTATGATAAAAATTTTAAAATTCTTAAAACATATTATCCCTAGTAAATAAAACTTACTAATTCCAAAAAAGAAAAGGAAATCAGAAAAAGCATCCTAAATACTATTAGTAATACTACAGAAGACAGAGGTTAGGTCTATAGTTGGAAATTAATTTCCATTAGAGGTAATCAAGGTCATGGCCTTCTACTTCTCCTTCAGGACACCACTCTGGCACCATGTCTTCCTTAAAGCCTTTCTGAGAACACTCTCTCCACCACACTCCCCACCAGATTCTAGGTCCGCCTCTCCATGCTCCCCAGGCACATGCGCACACACTATTAGAAGCAAGGCTGCACACCACTGTGTAACTGCTGCTCCCTGTGTCTCTCCACTTCCTGATGTTCAAGCTGGATTTAGAAAAGGCAGAGGAACCAGAGATCAAATTGTCAACATCCGCTGGATCATCGAAAAAGCAAGAGAGTTCCAGAAAAACATCTATTTCTGCTTTATTGACTATGACAAAGCCTTTGACTGTGTAGATCACAATAAACTGTGGAAAATTCTGAGAGAGATGGGAATACCAGACCACCTGATCTGCCTCTTGAGAAATCTGTATGCAGGTCAGGAAGCAACAGTTAGAACTGGTCATGGAACAACTGAATGGTTCCAAATAGGAAAAGGAGTACGTCAAGGCTGTATATTGTCACCATGTTTATTTAACTTATATGCAGAGTACATCATGAGAAATGCTGGACTGGAAGAAACACAAGCTGGAATCAAGATTGCCAGGAGAAATATCAATAACCTCAGATATGCAGATGACACCACCCTTATGGCAGAAAGTGAAGAGGAACTGAGAAGCCTCTTGATGAAAGTGAAAGTGGAGAGTGAAAAGGTTGGCTTAAAGCTCAACATTCAGAAAACGAAGATCATGGCATCTGGTCCCATCACTACCTGGGAAATAGATGGAGAAACAGTGGAAACAGTGTCAGACTTTCTTTTCTGGGCTCCAAAATCACTGCAGATGGTGACTGCAGCCATGAAATTAAAAGACGCTTACTCCTTGGAAGGAAAGTTATGACCAACCTAGATAGCATATTCAAAAGCAGAGACATCACTTTGCCAACAAAGGCTCGCCTAGTTGGCTATGGTCTTTCCTGTGGTCATGTATGGATGTGAGAGCTGGACTGTGAAGAAGGCTGAGCACCGAAGAATTGATGCTTTTGAACTGTGGTGTTGGAGAAGACTCTTGAGAGTCCCTTGGACTGCAAGGAGATCCAACCGGTCCATTCTGAAGGAGATCAGCCCTGGGATTTCTTTGGAAGGAATGATGCTAAAACTGAAGCTCCAGTATTTTGGCCACCTCATGCGAAGAGTTGACTCATTGGAGAAGACTGATGCTGGGAGGGATTGAGGGCAGGAGGAAAAGGGGACGACAGAGGATGAGATGGCTGGATGGCATCACTGACTCGATGAATGTGAGTCTGAGTGACCTCCGAGAGCTGGTGATGGATAGGGAGGCCTGGCGTGCTGCAGTTCATGGAGTTGCAAAGAGTCGGACACGACTGAGTGACTGATCTGATCTGATAACCCATTGTCCCCAGAGCAGGATCTGACACACACTGGGCACTCAATAAAAGTTTCTTAATAATACTCTATTTTAGAAGTATTTAGTTAACATTCTGATTTTTTATCTACCAAGTATACTCACTACTGTGAACAAGCCTGGGATACGTTGCTTAATCTCTTAGAGTAGTAAAACTTAGCCCAACATCAGCTCTGCTTCTTACTAGGGATGTGGTCTTGCACAAATCACTTGTACTTCTGAGTTGATGCCTGCATGTCTCCCAGGGGGATAACATTACCCACCTGGTAGGCTCTAGTGAGGACTAGAGTTTACGTACATAAGTCACATAACAGAGTTCCCAGCAACTGGATAGTATTCAAGAATGACAGCAATTGTAAGTACTACATCAAAAGGACAGGTGAAAATAAATGTTGATATAAATTTTTTCAATGAATATATAAAAACTGCTTTCTATAAATCCTATACAGACACAGTCCATATCTTTGGGGCTACGAATTATTTGCCATGTTTCTAATAAGAATCTTGATTCAACTGACAAAAAAAATATAATAGAATCTATAGAGGCCACATTGAGTTGACAGAAAAACACGAAAGATGGCACAAGAAGTAAGGTTATAAGGCCTGTCTTTAATCTGATTTCTATGTCAGTTTGCCAAGGAGAATTAAAAAAAAAAATCAGTGGGGAGGAAAGAGGATGTTTTCTCAACATTAAATATTTAAAGTAGATCGATAAGGGCACTTCATATCAGGAATTCTTCATCAGTCTTTCAAACATTAAATATGTAAGTGGTTCACATGTAGGCTATATTGAGAAAAAAACAACATGGAAAAGTGTTTCTGAAACAGTCTCCGAAGAAAAGAATCCAGTGTCTAGCTTCCTGTGTAAACAAATGTCATCACATTCAAAGAACAGTACATCAGGAAGTTCTCTGGAAGATGTCTCTATTTTCGTGTGTGTGAGCGTGTGTGTGTATGAGAGATCTGACAGTCTGACAGCATTCCACCGCAAAATGACCTCAGAAGCACTATAAGACGAATCATGAAAAATGCAACACATCTAAACTCTCTTCCTCTGTAGATGAAGAGAGGTTACTGAAAGCAAAACGATCACTTAAGATCAATTTAAGAAACCTGGCTTCTTACAAACAGGAGTAAGTAGGTGAATTGGTCCAAACCACGCTATTTACATCTTCTAAACCCTATCATTTTGTGCAATGGCTAAAATTTCACTCCTGTCACAAGTCCTTCTCCTCCTCCCCTGCCACACAATGTGGCTACTTTTAAGGACGTCAGGTTGGGAATAAGGAGAAGAAAGAGACATTATTTTGAAATCTCACAAATTCACAAATGGATTTAAATCACACAACTTTAGTTTATTTTAAAATGGATCAAAGGTTTCAAAAGAAATAGCCAACAGTACTTTTGCCTCGTGCTATGAAAACACATCCTAACACATTCTCCAACACAGATTTAATAGTCTTAACTCCTATGTTAGGTGCATACATTGGGTTAAACACTTTTATTTAGCAATTATCTGATAGCACCTTGAATTCTTCAGGCTAATGAATATTATATAAATGAGTAAATAATAACTAAAATAGGCCTGGACTCAACCTCAGATCAACATGATGTAGTAGGAACTGGATTTATTCTCCTGCCTGTAAAGCACTATAAAGGTAAATAATAAATATATGATGATAGGGTTTTCCAGGTGGTGGTAGTGGTAAAGAACCCACCTGCCAATGCAGGTAAATGTAAGAGACATGGGTTCAACCCCTGGGTTGGGAAAATTCCCTAGAGGAGGGCATGGCAACCCACTCCAGTGTTCTTGCCTGGAGAATCCCACGGGGAGAGGAGCCTGGTGGGCTACAATCCATAGGGTTGCAGAGTCAGACACGACTGAGCAACTTACCATGCTTGCACATATGATGATAGCTTCTAAGAAACCGAACAACTGGCTACAAAGGACAGTGACCCTTGAGAGAAAGCAGACAAGTGAGATGAGCCCTAAAATTGCCCCAGATGACACCTTGGAGAACATTTTCACCATGTCAGGAAGGGAAACTCAGAGACCAGTGGTCTCCCTGCAGTGCAAGGAACCTAAGTGTTCAGGGATCACAGGGCATGATAAGCACAGCACTGGACAGACAGAACTTGGAAGACCTGTAGATAAAGTGGTCGGGTGAATACTGACTAGCATAGGCATATGAGGAAACCACCCACAGTCAGAGAAAAACCACTGAAACTATTAGAGACAACAGCACCCAGTACTCACAAAGGGCCAAGAAGAGTGCCCATTTCCAACAGCTAGAGTAGGCAGCCTCATAATTTACAAGGCATCAGTTAGAGTATTAAGAAGGGTCTTGCTTTAGTAGGAGGAAAAAAATTAAACCTAAGCTACACACTGCCCTGGTTACCTAACAAAGCTTAAAAGCAAGATCTGAAAAAATAAAACTATTGTCAAGTATCTTAACTATATCTAATAATATAATAATAAAAACCTCAAGGATATTTTTAGGAATATAAAAGTCTTTGGTACCCACAAGGTAAAATTTTAGCATCCAATCAAAAATTATCAAGTCTGCAAAGAAACAGAAAAATCTGACCCATAAAAAGCCAAAAAATTAATGAATCAAAACTGACCTAGAAATGACACAGATGGCAGAATTAGTAGAAAGGCCATTAGAAGTTATTTTAACTATATTCCCTATGTTCAAGAAACTAGAATAAAGAATGAATATGTGAAGTGGAAGCAATATGGAAGATGTATTTTAAAAGGCCCAATGTGAACCTCTAGAGAGGACCATCTCAAAACTTGAGACGGAAAATACACTGGGTGGCAGATTAGACATTCCAGAAGAAAGGGATAGTGAACTTGAAGACATGGTAATAGAAACGATCCAAAATGAAAGAGAGAGACAAAATATCAGCCCTACTTAAAGTCCACAATTCCAAAAGTGTGTCTGAAAGTTAAATGAGGGCAGTTAGTTGTCTTGAGGTTGAGACAAAATTCACTATATAGTTGAAGATCTATTTAACACTGTGAAAAGAAAGGTATTTTGCCTACTGATAAAAGTATTTGACATTATGACTTGTCTCACTTTATAAGTTCTCGGTTGATGGTTATACCCACTTTTAATAAGACCTGCCACTGTTACCAAACCTTAAATGAGGACTATCAAAACTTAGAAATAACTTCACAGTTTTAAATAACTAGTTTGACTTTATCAGCTACATATATATTAGCATATGTGGTAATAATAAAAATTCACGGGCAGGCCACTATTTTTTCATAATTATTGACAATTATATTAATCCAATCAAAATTGTTGGGAGAGTTTATTTCACTTGAAAGATTAATGTTGTTTTTCTGGTCTAGTTTCTAACTGACCATCTTTGGGTTCATCTACCTCTCCTAGTTTTTGTTTTTGAATCTTCTGGATTCTGAAAATATTCACATTCATGGCTTCATTATGCTCCACACATGGGTAATATACATATTTAAATTAATTTTTCTTAAATTTGTCCCTTAGTGTAATATAAATAGTATATTGTTAAACCATTTAAATGCAATAAAATTTATAAACTACAAGACATTTAAATCTGGATGCCTCATCATCAGTTCAGATATTTTATAACATAAAACTTTTTCAGCTTCTCTTCACAACCTTTCCTTTATTACTTTACAGACTGCTTAGCAGGCCATGGTGGTTACTAGAAATATAATGATAAATAAGATGCAACCTTCATGGGAAATAGATGAGGAAACAGTGGAAACAGTGTCAGACTTTATTTTTTTGGGCTCCAAAATCACTGCAGATCATGACTGCAGCCATGAAATTAAAAGATGCTTACTCCTTGGAAGGCAAGTTATGACCAACCTAGATAGCATATTGAAAAGCAGAGACATTGCTATGGTTTTTCCAGTGGTCATGTATGGATGTGAGAGTTGCACTGTGAAAAAAGCTTAGCGCCGAAGAATTGATGCTTTTGAACTGTGGTGTTGGAGAAGACTCTTGAGAGTCCCTTGGACTGCAAAGAGATCCAACCAGTCCATTCTAAAGGAGATCAGTCCTGGGTATTCTTTGGAAGGAATGATGCTAAAGCTGAAACTCCAGTATTTTGGCCACCTCATGAGAAGAGTTGACTCATTGGAGAAGTCTCTGATGCTGGGAGGGATTGGGGGCAGGAGGAGAAGGGGACGACAGAGGATGAGATGGCTGGATGGCATCACTGACTCGATGGACATGAGTCTGAGTGAATTCCAGGAGTTAGTGATGGACAGGGAGGCCTGGCATGCTGCGATTCATGGGGTCGCAAAGAGTCGGACACGACTGAGTGACTGAACTGAACTGAACTGAAGACACAACCTTGGGAGTATTTATGGTCTAGGGTCAAACGGGTGAAAAATAATCTTATACCATATGCGTCAAGGATGAAGAAAGCACAATGGGAGCACAAGTGAGAAGGTGACTAACTGTGCTGGGGGTGACAAAAGAGGGAAAGGGAAAGGGGGAGTGAGAAAAAACTTCACAACCCAGGCAACTTTTATATCTTGAAGAATCTATGGACATGGAGAGAAAATAGCAACTGTAAATGCACAGAAGCAAGAAGAGACAAGGTATATTCTGGGAATGACTAAATTTGTGTTTTACTGAAGTATTATCAATTTCATGAGGTTTTATAGTGAGATGAGAGAAATGATATAGGAATTACAGAGTTGGTTGAGATAATCAAGCACCTTTATGATATGGTAAGATTTTGAACTTTATCTTAAAGCAGAAGGAAGATTTTTCTTTTACAAACATAGCATTGGAAGCAGCGTAGAAGGTGTAAGGAAGGTGGGTGGGGCTTAAGAGGCTCCTGTAAGAGCCTAAGGACATACCATGTGGAATTGAATGGGGGCAGAGGCAGAAGGCATTGATCAAAAAGATACTGAGGAAGAAGAATCAGCAGAATTTGTGCTTTGGTTATGTGTACAAAAGCTCAGTATCTTTTAAAATTCTTAAAAGTAGATTGAATTCTTGCTACAGGCATGACTTCATATTAGACCACAGAAAAAATTTTTTTACACTGTCAAATTTTATACAAGTTTAGAAGCTCACTCAATAGACAAGACATGCAGGTGAAAAGTTAACTTTGAGCTTTAAATGTCAATTAACTGCCACTGCATTTACAATGGGCTTCCTAGCAGCTCCAGTGGTAAAGAATCCAACTGCCACTGCAGGAAACCAGGAGACGTGAGTTCAATCCCTGGGTTGGGAAGATCCCCTGGAGGAGAAAATGGCAACCCACTCCAGTATTCTTGCCTGGAAAATTCCACGGACAGGGGACCTGGCAGGCTGCAGCCCATGGGATTTACAATAGTTCTATATAAGCTTAGCAGAAGAGCGACTGCTATGAGCTAGTGTTGGGAAAGAAGTATTTATGCAGCTGGTAGAAGTTAAGTAAGGGCTTGAAAATTCTGACAAGCAGAGACAAGGCTTTCCAGGAGGTGAAAATGCTTCAGTAAAGGAATGGTGTGCATCTCACAAGTGCCAAGAATTCATGGCCAATGATTTATTAGCAAAATCTTCAACTGCATTTGCTCCCAATTCAGTCCATATCCAACAAACATTTTGTCCTTCTCTATAGTCTAAATTCAACTCTTTATCTATATCTCATGGGCTTCCCTGGTGGCTCAGATGGTAAAGAATCTGCCTGCAATGTGGGGGACCTGGGTTTGATCCCTGGGTTGGGAAGATCCCCTGGAGGAGGGTATAGCAACCCACTCCAGTATTCTTGCCTGGAGAATCCCCATGGACAGAGGAGCCTGGTGGGCTACAGTCCACAGGTTACAGAGTCAGACATGACTGAGCGAATTAGCATAGCATATCTATATCTCACAGGCACAAGCCTCTGCTCATATTCTGTGTCAACTACAACAACTTCTTCATTCCTCAACTCAGCACCACTGGCAGGCACCTTATGGATCCTCAGTTCCATTTCTGAAGTTCCTTCCATTGGGCCTGATTCATCTACTGCCCCAGCCAGTGTTCTACCCACAGTTTTCTACTACTCTAAAGGTTAGGACTAAGGGTTCTTTCTTTGCATCAAAATCCTTCCCCAGGCCACCAGACATGACCCCCTACTTCCAGCATCTTTCCTTCTCCCCTCTCCACTCTCCTCTTCTCCATCCTAAGTCATTGCTATCTTTCCACACTGGTGTGCTCCAAGACTTCCAGCAGCCAAACAGGCATTGCTCTCTTCCAAGCCTCCCAGGGCTCATGAAGTCATTCTTTATGCCCAAGGCTCTAAATCATAGTTTACTGCTTGGAAACCATTCATCACATATAGAAAGAATGAAGCTGACTGCTACTGAGTTATTCAAGTATTAAAACAATGTGCTTCGATATAAATTTTTTAAGTTGTCTTTAATATATTTGTAACAGTTGCAGGATATACGTGTGTGTGTGTGTGTGTGTGTGTGTACAGAGAGAGAGAGAAATGGGAGTGATGGGAGTTGACAAATGATCAGCTCCTCAAAGAGCAGGACATTTTTGTGCAATTTGAATTGAAAAGCATTAGCAAGGGCATGTGAGGACTTAATCCAAAGAAAGTCAGATCAGATGTCCTTCAAGCTACTGTTCAACCTCAAATCTTAAATAATGAAGTTTGAATAAACAAATAAAATTGTAAAACTAAGGCTTTGGGAGCCCATATTTTCCTCTGAGAGTCAGATAATGTGTAAGAAATATATTTGAGTAATGTCATAACATCTCTTTTTTCCCAATCACCTGGTGATTGACTGGACTGAACACTCTGGCTCTGGTTTAGAATACACTCTAGAGGTAGCCAAAACTGGAAAAGACATACTTTCCATTCAAGGTTCTGTTCTCTCACTAAATCTCATTTCAGCTGTACATGGATCATTTGACCTCTCTTCTGTGATGACTAGCAGTCACATAAGCATGATATAATTATAAATCCAAGTCCAAATTATTTTATTTCTAATAAGCATTCTACTATTACTACTAATGTAATAAATAGGGAATGCTTTTATGTCTTAAGCACTAGGCTGGACACAGCACGCCCAGACATAAAACAATGCTAATAAGACAGAAGAGTCTCAAAACACACATCTTTAGCTGTAACCAGTGAATGACGACACAATTTTAAGAGTAACGAGATTTACAAAGCACTAGAGAAACACTGGAGAAGGAAATGGCAACCCACTCCAGTGTTCCTGCCTGGAGAATCCCAGGGACAGGGGAGCCTGGTGGGCTGCTGTCCATGGGGTCACACAGAGTCGGACACGACGGAAGTGACAGCAGGTAGCAGAGAAACACTTAGGGGAAAAGTGAAAAAAAAAAAAAAAAATCTGCCTTCAGAGATGGCAGAGAGACGTGTAACAAACTGGCGTTTAAGCTACCTCTCAGGGGAAGGAAGGAAAGAAAAGGAGGGGGAGGGATACATATTGAAAACGGACTATTTGTCATCCCTGTTGCCACCCTTTTAGAGATGACGAAACTGAGGCAGGATACCTCAGGTCACTTGCTAATATGTCACCCATGTATGGCTAAGTCACTTCAGTCATGGCTGACTCTTCACAACGCTATGGACCACCAGGCTCCTCTGTCCATGGGATTCCTCAGGCGAGAGTACTGGAGTGGGTTGCCATGCTCTCCTCCAGGTCATCTTCCTGACCCAGAGATTGAACCAGCATCTCTTATGTCTTCCGCGTTGTCAGGCAGGCTCTTTACCACTAGCGCCACCTGGGAATATGTCACCCCGCAGGCTTCAAAGCCAGCTTTGTATGTTCTGTCCAATGTACGTGCTCCTTGCCAAAGACAAGGACACACTTTCCAGGTGGAAACAGAAAAGAATTATGACTGCTACAGTTAAAACTTCTTAAAAAGTGCCTCTTATAAAATCTTTACTTGCAATGAATTAACATTTTCACTATATTTTTCTATCTGTCCATAAAAAGCTTTATAAAACTAGAACTAAAAAAAAAAAAAAGATCCTGGCATCCAAGCTCACTTAAGATAGCTGTGAAACTTTAAAAATTGTTTGTAAAATGTTGTGAATATATGCATTTTTCTGGGAAAAAGTGTCAGGAGGTTTTTTTCAGAGTCCTAAAGAGATCTGTGAACCTCTCCCCGCAAAAGGTTAAGAACCTCAGATTCATAG
This sequence comes from Tragelaphus eurycerus, assembly GCA_935064755.1. Classification (NCBI taxonomy): domain Eukaryota; kingdom Metazoa; phylum Chordata; class Mammalia; order Artiodactyla; family Bovidae; genus Tragelaphus; species Tragelaphus eurycerus. The sequence continues at coordinate 1,729,605 of CAKXYN010000039.1, forward strand.
AGAGTTTTGCAAGGCTTTTTAATGTTTTCCAAAAAGGAAAATATATATGAAATATATATATAAAATCTAGTTTCATATATTAAGAAATACATTTTACGTGTAGTAGAATATTAATATAGTTTATTAATAATGTAACAACTTGATAATGAGACATGAAGCCACCCTTGCCCATGTTTCTAATAGCTACTCAGGATGTTAACAGTGAAAGGATCATTTAGAAAGCTAATTTCCTTTTCATCATGTTTGTTAAGTGTTTACTCTAATTCACATCCTGTGTGACCCTATGGGAAAATTTTTAACTAATACTGGGGAAAATCCCATAGGGTTACACAGGATGTGAACTGGGCTCATACTGAAGTACCTTTGGCTTGAAAAATAAAATTAGATAGGTGAGTTTCACTTTCTGTTTGTCATAAGTTCCACTTTCTGGTTCCCAAAGTTTAGATGCAGAGCCTATCTGGGTTTTTGAAGGGGCAGCTCAAGAAAATCCCCAAATCCCGACTCTCTGCTTTCAGGAATGGCAGAACTAAAGCGTTTCTGCAGAAAATGCAAATGGGTCGGTCATGCCCACCAAGGAGCGCCTGGTGGAGCAGCCGTGGAGAGCTCCTCCATACCTGTGCTCACAGAGTTCAGCTGCCGTTTTCCATTTCCTGTGGAGAACACACATCATACCACTTCCCCTATAGAAAAAAGAAAGCAGCCCAGCTTAATTGCTGATGGAAACACTGTCATACTTTCCACTGGCCAAGCTTGAAACCATTACTGATCTAACCTTCATTAATTTTTCCACAACAATTTGCAGAAATGTCAGGAAGCAGCTGCATGAAAACTGATTAATTGTCCTTATCACCGCTATTTCACTAGGCTATATATACCTTTTTTTTTTTTCCAGTTTAAAAATAAGATTTGGGATTTTTCTGTTTGGATTGGTACTGATGGTGGTATATCTTAGTCTGAAGAACTCAGATCTATTTTTGACACTTCCAATGGCCCAACATTTTCAAATCTGGAGGAGACCCCATAAAATCTGAAAGCATCTGAGAAGGAAAACATTGCTTCCTGCTGATTACTCAGTTATATCTGTTTAAACAGAAGTTAATGAATTCGAATCTTAGAGCAACACTGCATTTATTAGTCAATCACAGAAACTAAAATTCACTTCCAAAATGTGAGTTAGAAAATCAAGTGCCCTTTTTCTATTTTTTTTCATTTTCTCCCCTCCCTCATCATTTTCGCTTAAGCTATACCATCTGTCTCAACCTACCAAATACTGTGCTGTGCATGGCTGGCAAAAACAAGTGGAACAGTACACCTCATAACCCCAAGTATGCAACCAGTGAGCATCTATAAAAGTGGTACACAACGGAATCTGGCCATCTGGGGATAACTGGTTACAGCAAGCTCAGTTTCTCAGCCAGCACTCAGATTTGCAGACGTTTAACTCGCTGGCAAAACATCAACTAGTATTCAAGAAGCGAAACACTAACAAACATTTTTTTTTCTCAAAATACAAGAATTCAGATACAAATTTTCAAAGGTGTATTTGCCAATGTTGCTGACGAGAGGGCTACAAAAGCAAAGATCAAAGCACTGACAACATCCTTGAAAAGGAGACGAAGTCAATCCAAATTAAGCATTTTGTAGCTCTGCTAAACCTTCTGAGTATGAATGTGTTTTTCCTTGTCCATATTGCCTGAATACATACAAGCAAGGGATTAAAGCCGAATGGACTTGGAACCAAATGACACAGTACCTTTCAGAGACAGCTCCGAGAAACTGGAAAGAGTCCCTCCTAGAATTTTATCAAAATAACCCCAAACCAAGGAAACAGAGATTGGACAGTGGTAGTGTGGGGCACTGGGATAGCAACTGGACACATGGCACAGTGGCCCAGATCAGGGGCTCTGGACCCAGAAAACCTCTTTCGAATTCCGTCTCCAACACTGAGTAGACAGACAACTTCAGGCAAGTTACCTAACCTTCCCGCGCCTTCGTTTTCCCATTTGTCAAACAGGGATAATGATAATAACATTATAATAGGTAAGAGAATAATACAGTGCTAAGAAATGCCACTAGGAAGTGAAACAAAAACATTAGTAGTTAAATCTCTATTTCTCTGTTGATATTTCGGCCTTATGCTAGTCTAAAAGAGGAAGAAACTATGTGACAAGAGTTCCTTAATTAATTTAACAAAGCCCACTGGGTTGAACGAAAGATTTCCCTTGCTGGGGGGCGGATATCAACATTGCCTGAAATACCACCACTAAAATGGGGTCAAGCAATCAGGATTAAATTTTCTACTCTTTCTGTTGACTTGCTCAGGTGTCTCAGGACAACATGCTTGATGATGATGTGGGCTGCAGGGCCAAGCAGGGCCAAGCTCAGCTGGAGATGACCATACCCACCACTACCTGCAGGCCTGGAAGTCAGAGGTGAGGGGAAGGCCACCACAGAACAGGGAAGTACAGAGAAAGAAGGAAGCCGACTTGGCCTCCATCATAATAAAAGGGCTTGCTGAATAAGACTAAGGCATTCATTCCCCTGGCACCAAGATGGGGATGGAGCTGCCAGGGGGCCACACACAACAGGAAGGACACTACTTTTAATTCCTGTTCCAGGAAACCGTAAGTAACTCACTACCCTCTCCAAGGCAGTAAAACAGGAGATTTTATCCAGATCAAAACTTCTCAACCTTCTCATCACCATGAACCCCTTGGACAATCTGATGAAGCCTGGGGATCCCTCCTTAACATGGTGTTTCCAACTACGTCAAATAAAATATACAGAGCTATAAAGGAAACCAAGTGAAATGAAATTCAACTACCTCAAAAAAATTTAAACACATCTGTTGACAGTAATATATGTGGCTATTAAAAATCAGAAACAGGATACAGTGCAGGATAATATTCACCATCATTTTGAGCAGTCACAATTTTAAAGATACTGTGAGATATTATCTACAAAGTAAGGTGACATGAAAATATCTGTGACTTCTACTGGTGACAAAGTCACAGAAACTGCTAACATTACTGTCTGTTGCCTACATTAATAATGGAGGGAGTGCCAACATTCCATTAGATGTTTGTGAAAATAAAGTTTTAATTCTTTTCTCAACCAAATTTCTCAGATCCTCTGAATTCTATCCATTTGTGGTTAAGGTTCCCAATCTAGGTAAATAATAAATCCCTTCATCATTCCAATGACCTAGGATCAATGATTTAATTGTTTCCCCAGCTCCCTTTGGCAGCTTGGGGGGTCACAAAAAGTCCGACACAACTGAGCAGGCACAACAGGAGCTAGCTCCCTCCACAGCTCATATTCACAAAATGGAAATGGAACTATCCTATCCAAATGTGTGGAGAAAATGGATTTATGGGATGGAAATGTCTCTCCCCATCCCTATGGAAGTGAAGGGAGCACTTACTGACTTGGAAATGAGCTGCCCAAACACTTTCAGACCCTCTCAGCCTACAGGCATATACAGATGAAGGGGCATCAACACCAATTAACCACAGCTCCTTTTCCAGCCCCACCTGCTCATAGAGGACCTCCAGTCCCCTCGAAAAGTCCCAACCAAGTATTTCTAGGATGCCAGCAAGGAGGACTTACAAAAGCCCACGGGGAGCCTGACTGCAAGTCACAACAGCATCTGTTACACCTTCCTGCGCCGGCTCCCCCTAGTGCTCTTAGGAAGGAGGCGCTCTGCTGTCTCCGCAGAGGGTGCCCCTCAAGAGGATGCTAATACCCAGATTCAATAGCAGAGTCCACACCTTAAGGCAGGAGGCATTCCTGCCTTGGGTCTCATGCCTCAGAAAGCCCCCATACCACAAATACACAAAAGAAATGTGCCAACAACTATATGGGTGCCTCTGTTACTGGCATCCAGTTGTCTTATAGCCTTAAACGTCCCAGCTCCTGACTACAGCTGTTTTAGGCTCAGGAAATGCTTTTTCCTTATGTTGTGCCCAATCTCTGTGCTCCAATCTACAATCAAAGGAGTTCAAATGCCCTGAAGGTTTGTGGGCTGTGACACTGCAAACTGTGGGGTTAGACAAAGTCAATCTGCTTAACTTTTATAAAGCCTGAAACAATGAAAGTAAGCAACCTTTTATTAAGCATGACCCATATAAAATTCACTAACGGGGTATTACAAATTCATTATTTGATGAGGATTTAATTACTATTCAAAACAGCAAGAAGGAGCCAGAAAATTATTCTCACCAAATCCACAACTTAAACTGGTCAGATAAAATCCCTGCAAATCCACATTCTTTACAAATAAAGCATCACTGACTCAGTTAAGAACAAAGCATGTGGGCCTGCATTTGAACTCCTGCCCTGGCGGCCTCACAAGTATTGGTGGCAATAGCCGAGTCCCAGGTTGTGTGTACTTATGTCCAAACCAAGCTTGGCTTCTAATCAACTCTCCCTCAAGATTGTCATGAAAGCAAGCCATCGGGTTTTTGCCTTCCAACTCTTCTTTAGAATCTCACAGATTATTATTTTAAACAGAGGAAGACTTTTAGAGGTTTTGCAGATGTATATGAATATGCAATTATATTATATATATATAAATTAAGAGGGTGGGTAGTGGAATGAGGGAAGGTTGAATTACTTGCACAAGATCCATAGTCTATGAGACCCAGGGCAAGAACCTCAACAGTTTCCTGACATTTCAACCAATGAATTTTCCAACCAATCACTGTTCCCTACCTACCACAGTTATGTGTATGTGTGTGCTCAGTCACTCAGTCATGTCTGACTAGATGCAACCCCATGGACCGTAGCTTGCCAAGTTCTTCTGTCCGTGGGGCTTTCCTGGCAAGAGTACTGGAATGGATTGCCATGTGCTCCTCCAAGGGATCTTACCGGATTGAACCTGCATCTCTAGCGTCTCTTGCATTGGCAGGTGGATTCTTTACCACTAGTGCCACCTGGGAAGCCCCTACGACAGTTAACTATCCACATATTGTTTATGTGTTGCCATGTAACATTAGTATTTTTAAATTCAGAAATCACTCATTAAGATTTTGATAATGTTACAAACTAAGACTTAGATATCACAGAGTTACCAAGAGTCATCCTTCTCATAAGTTATGTATATTATTACTAAATGTACAAACTCAAAGATATCTATTTATAATAGACATTACAAAATTTATACAGAACATTTCCAAACATAATTCTGTAAGATTTCTAAAAGAGGGTTTAAGTGATAATGATATTATGAGTAAAAAGATTTTAAAATGTGTGCTTCAGAAAAATGTTAACTAATTACATCTGTTCTGAAGAATAATTCACAGTGCCAACCTTAAAATGGAATTTATTTAAATTTAAATTTTTATCAGATTCCCAAACTGCATCAAACATATGTATGTAAAATGGGGCACATTAAAAATGTGATTATAATCCTAGCAATGTTTAAAATAAAGTAATATGTATATCTTCAATTAAAGATTAAGTTTTCTTTGTCCACTGGCTCACCTCTAAATTCTAAGTAAAGTCACAAAAAAAGTGAACAAATATTATTTCTCACATACTGTATAAGACAATCTTATTTGTGTCAAAAAATACAAATATAAAATATCTGATATAGAAAACTTTTAATATCTGTAGCTAACTGTAAAATAAAATGTCTTATCATAAAATTCTTAAGGTATATGTTTAAACAGCTTAAGAATAAAAGCTTAGACGAGGGCTCTGAAGAACTCTTCTACTGTAACTAGCATAAAATTTCTTTTTTTTTTCCATATAACAGATATTTATTGAGTATCAACTCTGCACCAGGTACATATTTATCTTTCTAATTCTTTTAATGTTTTTTTTTTTAATACAGCAGAAAATTTGATAACTAAGCATTTCAAGTCTTATTCCTGCCACTGGCAAAATTCACAGCACATAAATTTAAAAGCATGCATACAGTTCTAGATAATTTGAAAAGAATACGTCCCTTTTACCTGTAGATGATCAAAGAGAATTTTATAATTAATTAATCAATAATTTATTAAAATGATGCTATTATGTATTTCCTGACCAGATGGCAGTTTTCCATCCACTTACAACAACCTAGAGTGTGACATGTAATTCCTCACTCTCCATTAATACTATATTTTCCAGTTAAAAACATTTATTTTACTTGCATTTATTGAAATGGAAAATATTAGTCACTGATCAACATCCTTCCATCCCTATCCTGGATGAATGAATAAATGAGTGAATGAATGAATGATCCAGATACACACATCAGACCAGTTCCTGTCCTCTCCATGGCCACAGATTTAGAAAACAGTATAGGCAGGCATAAATGCATACTATTTAGAAAATAATACCAAAGTGAAATTGTTTTCTCTCTCTAGAATAAAAAAAGTCCACATAAACATTTTATTTTTGTCAATAAATACTTCCAAATCTGGGTTAGTGCATTCTTTATATATAATAAAACTTTCAAGTTAACATAGTTTAATTACAATATTTTAGTATCTCTGCAAAAATCTATGTTAATATGTTCATCAACTGCAAAAACTCAAAATTTTGTTTTGACATAATAAAAAATTGCTGCCACTTATAATGAAAATTATTGCCATTTATGGAAATATGATACACATATATTTTTTATTTTACTTGAAAACAAAAGAACTCAAGATTAAGAGTTCTGGGACAAAAGTGCTATAGGTTTCTTAGTTCACTTTAAATTGTTGACCATTTAATAGAGTTAAAACATGGGACCATGCTATATCTGACCTCAAAACATGAATATATGCTGAAAATAAAGGTTTTGTTTTCTTATGCATCACCAAGCTGATAATAAAACAAGTCCTGACAGACACAAACCTATTAGCTACAGTTGCCGGTTGGAAAAAGAGCAGAAAATTATTAAAATGAGGCAAGGAGGGGTAATTAAAAAAAGTAAAAAGAGAAAGAATTCTCAGGTTTACTGTGCCCTAGGAGACCAGTCTAAGTCAGACTTAATGACTGCTGCTTGTAAAGATCTCTTTCAGAATTTTCACAGTTTATTGTGACCAATCTAGACAGCATATTCAAAAGCAGAGACATTACTTTGCCAACAAAGGTTCGCCTAGTCAAGGCTATGGTCTTTCCTGTGGTCATGTATGGATGTGAGAGCTGGACTGTGAAGAAGGCTGAGTGCCGAAGAACTGATGCTTTTGAACTGTGGTGTTGGAGAAGACTCTTGAGAGTCCCTTGGACTGCAAGAAGATCCAACCGGTCCATTCTGAAGGAGATCAGCCCTGGGATTTCTTTGGAAGGAATGATGCTGAAGCTGAAACTCCAGTATTTTGGCCACCTCATGCGAAGAGTTGACTCATTGGAGAAGACTCTGATGCTGGGAGGGATTGAGGGCAGGAGGAGAAGGGGACGCCAGAGGATGAGATGGCTGGATGGCATCACTGACTCGATGGATGTGAGTCTGAGTGACCTCCGGGAGTTGGTGATGGACAGGGAGGCCTGGCATGCTGCGATTCATGGGGTCGCGAAGAGTCGGACACGACTGAGCGACTGATCTGATCTGATGTGATCTGATCTGTAAAGATCTTGTTGTGTTTCAGAAGGTAGATAGTGACCCTACGTTTGGAGGAATTCCCTGAGGACATTTCTATGGTGACACAAAAAAGCTTATTGACTCTATCTAGCCCAAGGCTTTTGATAAGACAGAGGAAAAGCAGCCTGATTAATCATCCTGCTGATTGAATTCTTAAGGAAAAGAAATTCCAATTTTCCTGTAGTAGGTAAAGTCTGATGAGAACACACGACAGTTTCTCTAGAAGTTCTGATAAGTCCCATAACTTCTCAGAACTCCCATAATAGAATAAAGCTGGAGATTACTGTATTGTAGCAAGTTGAACCCATTTTAGGATTTACAATGGCAGAAAGTCAGCTTTGAGCAGTAAAATCAGGAGTATATAATACTCACCTCATAAATGTACTTCTATCAAGCTGTGGGATTCCCTAGCAGCTCAGATGGTAAAGCATCCGCCTGCAATGCAGGAGACCCAGGTTTGATCCCTGGGTTGGGAAGATCCACTGAAGAAGGAAATGGCAACCTGGTCCAGCATTCTTGCCTGGAGAACGCCAATGGACAGAAGAGCCTGGCGGGCTACAGTCCATGGGGTCGGTCACAAAGAGTCGGACACGACTGAGTGACTAACGTACACTAATATTAATGAAACAGGGAAACCTACTTCTATCGGCTAGTTTCCCATAAGAAGGATGTACTGTATTTAAAATGTTACTTTTTTCCCCCTCTACTCAGTTATATTTCCCAGCACTCAGCTCAAGACACGATAGGAAGTTGGTAAACGTTTATTGATTGAGTGATCAAGTGGGTGAATGGATAAATGAATGAATGAATGATAATTAACACACACCATTTGAAGGGTGAAGAAGCAATTGCTTCTTGCTCCACTCTACTACTTTTAAATTCCCTCCTTTCATTTCTTTCAAATTATAGGATGGCCTGATACAATTTAAAATTCCCCTCTGTAGTAATATGAGTGCCTCTGCAAAAATTCTTTTATTATGTTCAATTTACTGTACTAATTGATTTTTTAAAACTCCACTAAACATAACCTTGACACAATGTCATCCCTTCATATTCTATAGTAATGTGTTATTCCTTTAATTTTTTTTCTCTAAGTTCTATCACTATTCCTAAATGCTGTCCCCATTACCTCCTACTAGATGACTACGTTCCTGCCCTGTTTCCTCAGGGTGAATGTGACACAACATGCCTGTAAGTGACGGTATGTTTTGTCTGTTTACTGGCACATGAATATCTTGAAGGACAGGAAAAGAACTGGTGTGTGTGCGTATGTGTCTCTGTGTGCGTGCACTTCCCTGGATTGTTCTCTGTCGAAATCTCCTTCCACTTGGGAAAAGTGCCAAGGAGAGCCCGAGGACTTCCCTGACCTTGAGCCAAGGGTGTGGCAAATGTGCGCACCCTAACCAGCTGGGTGCTTAAAGGGAAGGGGTGGGAAGAAGGAAGTGAGGAAGGGAGGCTGGGAGTCAGTGTTGAAATCTCCGACCTGTGAGAAAATCATCTAGGAATCCAAGACACTTGCAATGTACAATTAGCAAAGACTTCTCAGGAGTAGGTGGCTCAGATGGTAAGGAATCTGCCTGCAGTGTGGGAGATACAGGTTCCATCCCTGGGTCAGGAAGATCCCCTGGAGAAGGGGATAGCAACCCACTCTAGTATTCTTGCCTGGAGAATCCCATGGACAGAGGAGCCTGGCCGGCTATAGTCCGTGGGGTCGCAAAGGGTCGAAACGACTGAGCAACTAAACCGCTCAGGACTAACATATTCTCAAGGGGGTACCTCGAAGACCACCTGGCGCAATCAGATCTACTGTTTCTGTAAACTTGACCTGTCAAGGATAAATCACTGAGGAAAGCTCAGTCTACAGTTTACTTCTATCTTCAAGATTGCTGTTGATGTTCAATCACTCAGTTGTGTCCAACTCTTTGAGACCCTATGGACAGCAGCATGCCAGGCTTCCCTGTCCTTTGCTTTCTTCTGGAATTTGCTCAAACTCATGTCCATTGAGTCAGTGATACTATCTAACCATCTCTTCCTCTTGCTGTTCCCTTCTCCTCTTGCCCTCAATCTTTCCCAGCTTCAGAGTCTTTTCCAGAGTCAGCTCTTCCCATCAGGTGGCCAAAGCATTGAGGCTTCAAGACTAGGAATAACCTTTAGAATATTTCCTTCCCTACTCAACTGAGTTAGTCACTCAGTCAAGTCCGACTCTTTGAGAGACCATGGACTGTATGTAGCACATCAGACTCCTCTGTCCATGGAATTCTCCAGGCAAGAATACTGGAGTGGGTAGCCATTTCCTTCTCCAGGGGATCTTCCCAACCCACGGACTGAACCCAGGTCTCCTGCATTGCAAGCAGATTCTGTACCAACTGAGCCACCTGGCTAATCTCTATCCAACTGAAACCTCTTCAAAAAACCACTCCTAATCCTGAAATTGCTGAATGTAGGGGCCCTTCCTTAGATAACATTGTTACTGCTCTGCAGTACTGTGAGCACTGTGGGACCACTCCTTAAACACAGAGTTCCCAGCTCAGAATCTGACATACCAGGGGCAATAAGTAAGAGCTCCTCTGTCTGTAAGGTTCTTCCCCCTCAGCTTCTTTGATACTTGTCTCACTTAGTTTTTCCCACTATGTTTCTGAGACCTAAAATAGTTTGGATTCCTCTATCTGATCTTCCAGGCCCAAGTGTCCTCTCCCCTAGATGTTTCTCCACTTTTCCAGCATCAAAATTAACACAAGCACCACTCTCTCATATCTCCTGTGATCACACTAATCATGATCTGCTTTGGATTTTAGTTGAGTACATTTATATCCCCAACCAAATTTTCAGCCACTCAGAGATAGCAGCCTTCTCATTTTCCTTAGTACACAACTCTAGCACGGCATACAACGTCTTGCATATGACTCAGGTTTTCCACAAATGTCGACTGGATTCAAAAACTGCCTAAAGTTGTTGAATGGAATTTTTAACTCCTTCCTCTTTTCTACCCGTCATGTAGGCAATCATGTGCCAAACCTATAGACAAATAATTGTACCATCTCTCCCATCTGGGCCCTCCTTTGTATTCTTATTACCACCAACTTAGTTCAAAAATTTATTATCTCTCATGGAGACAATTCCAATGGCTCTTTAACTTGTTGACCTCTAAGTTTTCTACCTCTTACCTACGAGGTGAGGCATATTTCAAAAATATAATCCAATCACATCATTCCTTGGCTCAAAAGTGGTTGGTTCCTTAATGTCTACCAAACTCATGTGCTAATTACTCATTGAAAGCCTTCTATACTCTCTAAATCTCTAGGTATCTCTCTTTCCTCTTCTTTCATGTCTCCTCTTCACTTACCAATGTTGTGTTCCAAACACACCAAGTTACTTTTCATTCCAATGACATCCACATTATACATCCCAACTCTGCCTGCTGCTGCTGCTGCTGCTGCTGCTGCTGCGTCACTACAGTCATGTCCGACCCTGTGCGACCCCATAGACGGCAGCCCACCAGGCTCCCCCATCCCTGGGATTCTGCAGGCAAGAACACTGGAGTGGGCTGCCATCTCCAACTCTGCCTATGTGATTATAATTCTCTCCATCTGTCAAAACCTTGTCCATCTTAAAAGCCTTCCTCAGGGAACACTTCTTGATCGCCAAACTCTTCCCTCCTCGTTCCCATGAGAAAATGCATGTGATTTCTTTCTCCCCTGAATTTGCAACAAATTTTATTTATACATTTCTGAGGTTGCTACTTAAGCCTTCTTATATCCAAGTCATGTATTTACTAATCTTGTCCCTCTTTTAGGTGTATAAGCAACTTAAACACTAAAATGCAGACTTATTCATCATTGTAGTCCTCCAACCACCAGAACACTAAATTGCATATGGCAGAAATGCCATAAATATTCATTGAATTTAACCGAATTAAAGCTCTTATAAATAGCCAAAAAAAGTTCAGGTTCCATGTAAGAAGGATGGAGGCTCAAGCCAACTTAGTGTTGGCGTCTGTGATGATTGGTGTTCTCAAAATTTCCACTTAAGGCTGATGACAGGCTCAAGCTCTGCTACAGTCAATGAATAATTTATTTGTGCAAAAAACATTCTGTTAATGGAAATCTTTTTATGGCTCAAGATCTAAAATATATTTACTGCCCTTTGGTTATTAAATGTTTGCTTTAATCATTAGTACACAAGGTAATGACAAATTATAATTACAGGATCATTATATGCTTTTAAACTGATTGAATCAAGAATATCTCTGCTGAAATTCAGAAACTCCTCAGTGGATGGGGATGGGAGTGTATTACACTGGGACCAGCTGGCTCTCTGCTACCGCCAAATTTAAGAGCCTAAGGATGTTATTGTTAGAAATACCACCAATTGAGAGAACAACTTTGATTCGACTGGCTAATACACACTGATTTGAATGGTTAATACACTTCTTCGAGTTTAGTGCTCAAGTAAAAATGCCCCTGCTTCCCTGAACTAGACTGTCTCAGTTGAATGCCTCAAGCAAAGGAAAGAGGAAGTGCCTGTGTTTTTGCATTCCCTTGCTTTTCCAGCCTGCACGAGAGTGTTTCTTTGCTGTGCTATTTCAGCAAGTCGTAAGGTGACAATGTTCATGCTTGTCAAAAGGAGAGGACAGCTATATTTTTCCCAAATATTTTTATTTTAGGAGGCTGAAAGGTACACTTCTGGCTGCTGTGAGTACTCGGACAAGTACACGTGTTCCTGGAGAGGTGAATTTGTGGGGGATTTTGGCAGGGGTAAGGTTGAACCATCCTCAGCTCTTGGGAAATATTTAAGGAGCTGGAAGAACAGCAAAAAGAGGAAGAAAACTCAAGTCTTCCAATGATTTCCTGTTTCCAGCTATAAATCCTCGTGGGAGAAAAAAAAACGGTCAAGTAGTAGAAAGTACATGTTTTTATCTACTTTTATCTCAAACTCAACTGGTATACAAATTCATCATCCTACAGCCCAAGCCAGCTTCTGGATTCACTTCCCTTTTTCTATTAAAAATCCTATTCAAACTCAAAGCCCGGTGTCATCACTGACAGCTTCTTCCTGCTCCCCGCCCCCAGAAGCACATGTGCACACACACACACACACACCCCTCCTACGCCCAATCAGGCAGCCCTATATGGGCCTCCTGCACATTCTCTCTCATCTGGTCTGTGTCCTGTCCACCCGTATTGCTGTCACTGCAATTCAGGACCTCAACACCTATCTGACCCTCCACGGCACAAAGTCAGATCGAAGGTGCTTTGGGTACAACTGTCAAATTTTCATAGGACAGGTTTAGGCACTGTGCCCTTGGGCAGTGGGTATATGGAATTCAGGGACAATTCTCACAAGTAGTCACTTGTGGAGGCATCAGCAGAGTCTTAAGGGAAATACTTTGAGCTGAAAGTAGCCACAAAGGCATGAGGATGCAGAACCAAGAAGTGAGAAGCTAAGGAAAAGCCTGGAGGAAGTTAAGTCAGAATTCCAGCACAGGGTAGTACAGCCACGACAGATGGAGTGTAATCTATAAAAATAAAAACACTGAACCACTATGTTGTACACCCAAACGAAGGCAATACTGTAAATCAACTATACTCTGATACAATAAAAAGGAAAGAATTCCTTGAACTTGGGATTTAAGTGTTCACTAAGGTTTTCTTAACAGTGCTTTCATCTCTGATGTATGTGTGGGAGGCGAGGGAAAGGGCATAACAGGAGGTGACAGCTTCTTGTGTGAATTAATGTTAAGTGCCTCCTAAGAGGCTTTCAGGGACTCTTGCACCCACTCACCCCACCCTCACCTCTACCCCCACGCCATCCAACACAACCCAGCCTGATTCAGTTTCCTAAAGTGCAGCTCTGATGACATCACTCTTTGGCTAAAAAATTTTCAGGGGCTTCCCAGCAACGCAGGCCAAGTTAAATGTACATCCTTAGTGCTAAGCCTGTGACAGCTATGGTCCACATTCACAGCACAGCTACACCTGTACCTTCTAGGAAGCCTCCAAACAGAGCCCACTGTTATTTTATCTCATTAAGTCTTTGCAGAGATCAATTATTTTTGTTCTCATGGTCAAGACAGGGACAATAAAACACCTTTGTAAGAGATTGTATGGAGTTTGGTTTTGTTTGCGGCTGGAAGCGGGGGTTGTTATTTTACTTCAAGACAAATTTTTTTTGCATTTGAAAAGATCACCTACAAAGCATATAAATCTGTTCATGGCTCTCTGCTAAGGGGCTTTCCTGGTGTCTCATATGGTAAAGAATCTGCCTGAAATGAGGGACACCCAGGTTCGATCCCTGGCTGGGGAAGATCCCCTGGAGAAGGGCATGGCAACCCACTCCAGTATTCTTGCCTGGAGAATTCTATGACAGAGGAGTCTGGCAAGCCACAGTCCATGGTGTCGCAAAGAGTCAGACACGACTGAGCAACTCTTAAACACAAAGACTTGCTAATTCATCTCCCTACTATGATTAAAATGAAATCTGTGCCCAGGTACCAATTTGAAGCTCCTGAAATGAATCTTAGATGAAAGCTCATAATCAAATGTTTTCATTAAACTCAACACTTTATTTATGGAATATCTACTACTTTTTTTTCAACCACTATTTTCAAGGCTGAAGAGGACACAAATGAAATAAAAGATGCAGTCTTTGCCTTCAAGCAGCTTACAGAGTGGCAGGTGTGATAAAAGTCCTACAGGAATCACTTTACTAAAAAGCACAAACACAAAAATATATACAAAAACATGACAGGAGAAAAATACAAAGTATTAATGGGACTCCAGGATTTCTCAGCTGGTTCAGTGGTAAAGAATCTGCCTGAAAAGCAGAAGAATTAGGAGATGCAGTTTCAATCCCTGGGTTGGGAAGATCCCTTAGAGAAGGAAATGGCAACCCACTCCAATATTCTTGCCTGGGAAATCCCATGAACAGAGGGGCCTGACTGGCTACAGTCCATGGGGTAGCAAAAGAGTAGGACACCAATGAATGATTAAGCAACAACAACAAAGAGTTTCAGAGAGAAGAGATAAAGCGTGAAGACCTCCCTGGTGGGTGATGCTCTCCAATATCCCATCTAGTAATTCACAGTGAAAACTATAACTGCCAAGAGAACCAGAATTCCAAAAGCCATTCTTGATCTACAAAGATGTTGCCTGGAGTCTATGAGATTCTCAGAGCAAGGGAGTGATTGGTGAATTTCACAGTATCATCAAGGAAGTAAAGGTGCACTGCCTTCAAGATTCCTTAAAACTGTGAGATCTGGTTCTTCCCCCAAACTCCAATATGGCATCTACTCACATGTTTCATGCTAAACAGAATATACAGATGATATCAACAAATTTCTGGTATTTGAACACTCCCAGCACACAGCACAGCACAGTCAACCAGACTGGTGACCTGGCATCGAATGACATGCCGTCTGAAGTTGGGAGAACCAGGGTTGAATCCTGCCTTTATGACTCACTAATGCTGTGACTTGGAGCAAATCATTCCACTGTAACCCCCAGAGCCTCCGTTTCCTCACACACAAAATTAAATGTAAGTACTACCCACACAATAGTTCTTGATTTAAGTGAGACCATCCAACGTGGAAGCCACTGGCAAACTGTAAAGCATTACACAAATAATTATTCAGGCTATCCTAGAAACAAGGCATATGACTACTCAGTTCATTGTGCAGGTTCTCTGTGGCCAGTACAAGAGAAGGGGTCCTGCCACACAGAGCCATCCTACACTGCAAACTAAAGGAAGGGGCAGAAAGGAGGGGCAGGAGGGAGTACCATGAAACGAGAGACAATGAGAGAAAATCAGTCAGTCTTTCAAATGGCTACAGAATGTTCGAGGAACAAAATGTGCTCTGCTCAGACTACTGGTTTAATTAATCTTGCTGATGATGAAGAAATGAAGCGTAAGGGACTGAATGTATGAATGAATCTAGGCATAGTCCAGTGACCTGCTTGAAAACAAAGCAGGAAGACTGAAATTTTATACAAGAGGTTAAAAAATAATTTTGAAAAAGTGAAGTTCTGTAGCCCGAGAAGCTAACAGTAATGAGCCCCACTCACACAGACTGTAATGACCAAACAAACCACAGTCTGTGGAAGAGTTTATAGGTTATAGGTTTCATATCAGTTTAGTAAAACTCTCTTCAGCTAACTTAAAACATAAAGGACCCAACAGAAGAAACATAGGCATCTGAAAAACCTATAAAAATGGCTCCATTTAAAGTAAATATTCTGAAGGCCACAACACATTGAAGTTCATAAGGTCTGTATGTATTATATGTAACAGCAGGAAAAGCTGTATCACACCATAGAGAACAGAGTGCAAACCTTATTTGAAACCTCATGAAATCTTTATGCACATGCATGCATGATCAGTCATGTACGACTCTCTGCGACCCCACTGACTGTAGCCAACCAGGCTCCTCTGTCCATGGAATTTTCCAGGCAAGAATACTGGCGTGGGTTGCCATTTCCCACTCCAAAGGATCATTCCAGTCCAGGGATCGAACCCAGGTCTCCTGCACTGCAGGCAGATTCTTTACCATCTGAGCCACCAGGAAAAATGTGTCTAAATAAAATGGATTAAAGGTCTTCCGTTTTATTTTCCATATTGGTATAAGTAATGACAAAAATAACTATAAAAACATATAAAGGAGCAGATGGATGGATGAAAACTGAGTCTGGGGAAATCGGAAAATATAGCAATTTCTACAGGAAATAGAATTACATAGTTTGGATTTTCCAATTCAAAGTAAGATTTTGATAACTTCTGATTCTTAAAATTACTATCATAACTGTAGAATTCTCAACAAATTAATTACTTCTCTGAAATCCGATTTCCTCAAATGAATGTAGAATCCTTTATTCTTACTTTTCAGAGATGAAGCAGCTATAGCAAAAACCTGCCTCTGCAGAACATATCCGGCGAATGCTAACAATCTTCACCCTCCGTCTTATTTTTCCTCAGCTTAAAGAAGACATACTACTTACATAATTCTGAAATAATTGCATTCAATGCCATGAGAGCATATAACTCTGTGCACCTGATTTAAAGGTCCAGCTACTAGTAGCTGAAAATGAACAAGGTCAAGACCAGTCAAAAGCACTGGCTACTTGAAGGACAATGGCAGGACATGAAAAGTCACATTATTATAAAGTAATTTGTATTTATTATCTTTTTACAAAAGATACCATAAAAGGAAGATGATCCTAATATGACAGTTTTCTTTTTTTATCATGTAAAATTTTATCATGCAAACTTTCCCTTTTTATTTACCCTATTTTCTATTACTAGCAATTTTGAGTGGGGGGAAAATGGACACATTCTAAAAATTTATTATTTGGAAAAAAAAAAAATTCCTTGCTTGAGTCAATGGACAAGACCAGGCTCACAGATAAAGTGATTGACAGCTTGCTGATAATGTCATATATGGCATGAAAGAGCTGACCGGTTTCATATGCTGTGCTTCTTACCAAAACAAGCATTTGTTTTTATGGAGTATTTCAACAAGTATTTGGTTTAATGGAGAAGAAGTACTCATCTCTATGAGCTATGTCCACAATGACAGGCTAAAGAATCAGTCATGTGATTAATAAAATAGAATTACTGTTGTTTAAACCATGATTGTGACTTAACCACCGTTAATCACCATTGTTATTATTACTACTAGTTACTGAGTCTCTAACACCTGCCAAGAGTTTAATCCTCCTATAACCTTACAAATTAAGTTGTGTCCTTATGTAACTCAAAAGAAAAATTATTTTAAAACACAGTGACTGACTTAACCAAAGGTGCTCAGAATTCACAGTGAGATAAGCAGGAAGGCCAACGTCCATTCTCATGAGGCACTTACAGAACAGTTTCCTAAACATAATTTAAATTAGGTCCCACCAACCAAATTTAACTGTTATACTCTGGGGTACTTTGGGAATAACTGTGTAAGTCAATCCGTGTGAGCAGATGGAAAATGAAATGTAGCAGACAAAGACATTTAAGTGAGTAGTTAAGAGTATCAATTTTCATCTTCCATTATGGCTACTGAAGAAATTAAGGTTTTGCTTTTGGAACTTCTTTACCATTTCTCTTCCTGATGGGTTTTTCATCTGCCTTGTTGTTATTGTTCAGTGGCTAAGTTGTGTCTGACTCTTTGTGACCCCATGAATGGCAGTACGATAGGCTCCCCTGTCCTCCACAATCTCCCAGAGTTTGCTCAAATTCCTGTCCACTGAGTTAGCCTAAAAAATTTCCCAAAAGTACCATGTGCCCATAACAGTAAAAATTTGGTCACAGATGAATCTTGGGTCCATGAACCCATTCAGCCCACATGAAAATGTTCCCTGGGTTTCCACACTTAATATTTCTGCACTCACTGGATGCTCAAAAGCTATACAAACAAATTAAGTTCCAGGGAAGTTGCCAAAGGACGATTATTCTAGGCAAAGCTAAAGCAATTGTTAGCAATGCATTCGACAGTATCCCTGAAAAACCACCTGATCCATCACGTCTAAAGATGCCCACAGGTAAAGCAGACACTGTAAGTTTGGTTTTGAAGTCTTTTCCCTGAATGGTTAGACACTTTCTTCTCATTTACCATCATTCATCAGATTTTTAAATACCTTCAGTTTATCTGAGGAAAATTAAGTACCAGGCTGCATAATTTAGAATCATGAATAAAACATCGAATTTCAGAAAGTCAAATCTTGTGACCTGAACTAGGAATACAAATTTTTTTCCACGTTTTCTGTTACTGTATAAAGAGTAAGCATTTGCCCAGTTAAAACAAAAATTACCAAACCCTAAAACCAGTATTGTTTAGATTTCTGACTTTAAAAATCTGTTTGACAGAGCAGGCTTTACTATACTGACATCTTAACAGTAACCAAAGTCCTGTTTCCACTAAATTTTGGCTTGGCAGCCCCAAAATTTGCTAAAAGCCTAAAATTTCTGTACCTTAAGAGCATTCTGAAGTAACACAGTGCAACAAGGAAGCTGGATTAAGCAAGTCCTTCAGATTGCTATTCTTATCACAGAAACCAAGCCTTCTGCAAAATGAGAATAAGGAGAGTTACTAATTTACTCAGGGGCTTCCCACGTGGTGCAGTAGTAAAGAATCTGCCTGCCAATGCAGAAGACACAGGTTCAATCCCTGGGTCAGGAAAATGTTCCCTGTAGCAGGGGACCCCAACCACCCTCCCCGCACCCCTGGGCCACACGGCAGGAGGTGTGTGGAGGGCAGGCAGGTGAGTGAAGCTTCATCTGTATTTACAGCTGCTCCCCATCACTAGCATTACTGCCTGAGGCCTGCATCCTGTCAGATAAGCAACAGTATTGAATTCTCATAGACGCTCAAACCCTACTGCTTGAGTCATCGTGAAACCACCATCCCCTGCTCTCAGTCTGTAGAAACACTGTCTTCCACCAAACCAGAACCCTGGTGCCCAAAGGGTTGGGGACTGCTGCCTGATACCTTAGATTTGGATCTGATACGATACAGTACCTAATACCTCACTAAAAGTAAAATCTGATATTCTCACATTACCTCAGATTACAACAAGCAAATAATCATTAGAACAGTAAATGAAAGGATCTGGTTTCAAACTATAAATGACAACATTTTCTAATCTTCTCATCTTTCTCATCAGGTTGGTTCTGCTGATGTGGTGAAGTTCATTTAGATAGCATCCTAGACATCTTTCACAGGTTTTGAGGGCCTCAAATTATAAGTGTCAAAATTTCACATAAAGCTTAATATCTCGCTTGAGAGATCATTCCAATAGTTTTGAAATCAAACCACATAGAAAGTACTTGACTCAACTTACCCAGTGGCTAAACGTTAAAGAATTGGTCAAAGACTGTTCCAAACAAATCAATTCGCTTAATTTTTCAAGTAGATCCGATTACTGTTGTCTTTTAAAAAATTCAAAGACTCCACCTATTGAGGAAAGACAAAAAAACACAACAAAGTATAGCATTTAAACCAGAGAAGCATTATATGATCTATATATTAGTAACATGGAAATCAAAGCAAGATTATTATTATATATTCTGTTACTGTGCTACTTAAAACTGTAAAACAACAAAAGCATCTGGCAACTAGATTAAATTTTCCAGTTTGAAAATGAAAAGAATGTTCAGGCACAGAAAAAGCAATAAAATAACAATGTGTGAGAGCAGAAGAGTTTATTTTCAGTACTGATTGGCACACGGAAGTGATGACTATATAATGTCAGTTAGGATATGTAAAATTAGAGATGAGGAAAAGATGTAACTGACTACTTTGGAATTCTATTCATTGATTCTTATTAATTTACTGATGCAATAAAAATGTGGAGGTTGCAGTTCTTTATAGCAGGTTAAGTCCTAGTTATAGGCAATCTCTCTTGAGGAATATAAATGAATACCCAGATAGATCATTTGGGAGAATTCACTAGAATAAATTTCCAAATCATTCTTAGACTGTTACACCCTGTCTCCCACAGTAAGTGTTTACTAAAGACCCATAAACAGCTTAATTATGGTTCATAAGTAATATCAGTTAATTCTACTCATCTTACCCATAGATGTGTATTTTCTGAAGCTCAAATATTAACTTGCTATCTTAGCTTCAAGAGAAAGTTTGACAGAAGGTAAAGCTATATCTCAACTGACGAGAATCAAAGATAAATGGGAATCTGGGAGGCTGAGCAGAAGAGTGAGAAAATTGGACAGCTTCTAGCTACTTCTAAATCAGGTCCTCCCAGGGTAGATTAAGTGACTTTAAAGTTCTAGGACATAAGACACAACTATATTCCAGTGAAAGTTAAAAACCTATTGCAACGTCATAAATATATAATTTTTATACTGCAATTTGGAATTAACCACATATTGTCACTCCCTGAGTCCCACTACACATATTGTTAACAGAAAAATTGAGATACCTTGGTTGTAAAAAAAAAAAAAGGTTTAAATAAATTTGTTACCCACTATTTGAAGGTAGATTTTCCAACAAAACAAAACAAAATTGTTCCTGCTACTGGAGAAGACAAATAGTAATAATAATACTAAGTAGAAATCCCCAGTAGCCATGGGAAATATGTTTTCACTTCCAAGACAATCAATGTCTAGATGCTAGTCTTGCTGCTATTCAAGAAATAGTTATTTAGGAAACTCATTTGGATATGGTCCTCATTAATGGTGATAAACAAGACAAATGTCAAATAGTTTGGTTATTTTAATTACACTGGACCATTACATTGTTTAGGTTTAGAGCACCTAAACAATGAACTGCAAAATGGTACAAAGCATGTAATTTTCACATTGACTATCTAAGACCTGTGCAATATTTTTTGGCACTTTTCCAGGCTCTTTATGAAAGAGTTAGTTATACAAAGGTGCTTTCAAACAATGTTCAGTAGCTAGCTTCCTATCATCTCTGGTTTCTTACATGATGATTTTGTGCTGTCATACTGTTTAGGGTAGTCACTTTCTAGGAAAAATCTAGGGCACTGCCCATCATGATACAGAATGACTTGAAGATCCTAAGAATCCTTTCCTCATTAATGCTTCAATGAATAATATGTCTAGATTTACCATCGCTCTGTTCATGTTCTGATAGATGAAATATTGTTTTCTTAAATTATGTATCCATAGTTCTTGCTTCACTTCTTGCATCATTTCATGGTTGGCCACCAAGCCAGAATCTTATTTAGGCTTTTCATTCACAATATAGCAAGTATGCTCTAGTTCCAAACTAACTAGGACTCTCTGAATGGTCAATGATTTTGAATTATTTAGGAATTTTTCAGCATGAGTGCTCCCTACCAAGCTTCAAAAGCAGTAAGTACAAAATATATTAATTATATGTATGGATGATTTAGTTAAGTGATTGCTGTAATTTACAAAGAAGGTACAGATATGTTGCCTGTGTAACAAGTGAGCCCCATGTTTGCAAACTATGATACAACATTCCCTAGAAACGTTCATCTCCTTAGAAATGACTAACAACTGAGAGATGATGGTTGATTCCCTATAATTCTTACGCCATGCAGTAGTACCTATCTAAAATAATTCTGTAACCTGATGAAAGCAGTTGAATCTACACCTCCTTACATTCATTTTGTTTTCATTGCCTGCCTTACCACACTAGGAAAAAAGGAAAACAAGACCAAAAATAAAAAACAACCCCACCTCAGTCAGTGGTATTTAAGGCTCCATCAGAAAATCTAAATACATTTGAACTTTGTATTTCTGTCAAGTATGTGGTCTAAACAATAGAGTAATTTATCATTAGCTAATATTTGATTGTGCTTGTCACCAATTGGCCTAGTTTAGTCATTTTTGTGTAATAAATCCATATATCTACAATGCTGGATTAGAGTGACTTTCTCTGGCTGAATGGTTCCCCATGTAATAGACAGGAAACCATGCTCCCTGAATTGACAGGGCTACTCTAACAACACTTCAGCTGTCCAAGCTGTTGCCACAGTGAACATAGTAAATTACTCTCTCAGGAGCATGCAAAACTACCCTTGAAGAGAATGAAGGGTACTTTGGAGTCAGTTTGTGAACTGTAATATCTTCATAGCCCTGTACTATGGATTAGTGGCCATGGAGAGTTCTCCTTGCACTGAGGATGAGGCTGAAGCCCAGGAGGTTGCAGACACTTGTCCTGGGCCACAGCCAGTAGGGAGGTCTCCTGACTACTCTTCTACCATTTTCCCCTTTACATCACAGAGCTTCTTTGCTTTCTGTAAGCAAAAGTTATAGTCAAACTACTTCTTTGAAAACTTAATAAAAAACTGGCCAAGAAGAATAAAGAGACTGAGAATACCTTGAGACTCTTACATACCCAAGATATTTGGGCATATTTTGGCAGAGCTCCAAAATAACATTTAGAAAGTAGTGTCCTAACAGTCAGAGTTATTAGCACAGCTGCCTTACTAAGTCATAAATATTATTTTTCCTTATAAATACATAACAACATTGAAGATGTTTTTAACCAGAGAAATACCCTTAATCCTACCACGCAAACACAATCATAGTCATTAAAAAAAAAAAAAATCTAATCCAGTATTTATTTGCCCCCATGCAACCCGCTTCAGTATTCTTGCCTGGGAAATCCCATGGACAGAGGAGCCTGGCGGGCTTACCGTCCATCGGGTCCCAAAAGAACTGAACAGGACTTAGCAACTAAATGATTAACAACAAAGCATTTTTTCACAAAGATACTCTCATAACACTCTCATGCATCTCACGCATAATTACGCATTCTATTTTTTCATTTAACATTTCATAAACACATTCTACATTTCCACATAAGTCACAAAGTTCACATTTTCATCAGCCATATAGTATTCCATCAGTTCAGTTCAGTTCAGTTGCTCAGTCGTGACCGACTCTTTGTGACTCCATGGACTGCAGCACACCAGGCTTCCCTGTTCATCACCGGATCTTGCTCAAACTCATGTCTATTGAGTTGGACATGACATCACAGTCCATAGGGTTTGCATACTTAGTCATTTCCTTAATCATTCCTATATGTGGGAGTATTTTAAATATTCTCATTTGCTTTTTTAAAACATTTTTATTTAATTTTTAACACCAAAAACATTTTGTATTGGGTTATAGTCCATTAATGATGCTGTGATAGTTTCAGGTGACAGTGGAGGGACTCAGCCATACATATATCTCATTTACTTTTAGCACTAAAAACACAACGTTTCCCTTAAAACATTAACAAAAATACGATTATTAAATCAAAGGGTATGACTATTTTATGGCCTTCATACAAAAGCCTTATGGATGTGAAGAGATTGAAATGACCTATAAAGTCACCAGCAACATATGAGCATTCTACTTTCACCAAACTTCCTCACCATGGCATGTAATTAATTTTTTTGATTTATTTAATATAAAACGGCATTTCAGAGTTACTTTTCTATATTAATGGAATCATAATTAATCTCATATTTTAAGATAATTTTATTATTTCAACTTTAATATAAAATTTAATATAATTCTATTCATATAATTTGACTATTTTTAAGTTCTACGTTTTATATGAATTTAAATGGTCTTCAATATAATAAATACATTAATTGTCTACAAATTGTCCTGTAAGTTTATTGTTGGATATTCACCAGTTAATATGTCTGGCGTGTATTTGGATTCTTAGTATGAGGTATATATTCAAAGATTTTTGACGAATCCCAGGCTCCCATAATCCTGCTTACTAAGCTTGGTGTGTTATACTTTATGTATAGATTGTATTATGGGCTCATTTCTGGCTTCCTCAATCTGCTACCTTGATCTACATATTTAAAAGGGAATGTTTGTTCAGATCTAGCAAGTGTTATGTGATTGGCACTGAGTAATATAGTTTTCATGTGCATTATTACATGAACTTGTGTATGTGTGTATTGGGTAATTTTAATTATTGTTACTGTTTCATAGTACGTTTGAATATACAGTGGGCCTACATTCTATTCCCTAGTCTCTTTTTTTCAAATATTACTTGATATTTCCTTGTGTGAACACGTATACTTGAGAAATCCTCACCTATTTTCCCAGATCATATTCTTTGATTAAGTGCATTTTCCACCCTTTATATTCAGCCATATCCAAACAATTCTCATTAACAGGCTGAAAAGAATTGTGTTGAATCACAAATATAAACATTTGTTCAATATTTTTTTTCTCATGTGAAAAAAAAAACATAGTATATTATATGCACCTCTCTATCTACTACCTTTCAACCCTTATATTCAGTAAGCATTTACATGTCTTTTCCTGTTGTGTCTTTCCTCATTTCCACTTCACTTGCTTGGAAATATTTCATTCTCAAGTCCAGCTACTAAGCTGCATTAATTCCTCACAAATACCCTGTACATGTAGGTGAACACTGATGAAATACAAGACAAGTATTTTAAGTCCTATCTTAAATAAAACATCTTAATTGTCTCAACAAAAATGAAAATAACCTGTCTGTAAACGAGACAAGCACCACAAAATAATAGCTCCAGCAACCACTTTATTTTCTTAGTATATTTACAGAACAAAGCCCTGAGTTCATTTAAAATGAAGCTGAACGACTGAGGTTACCAAATACCCTCCTCTTCTCCCTCCATCTTAACCAATATCTCTGATTTCTGTTCTCTGAGAAATATGTTTGGATCAAAAGAGAGAGGAAAAAAATAGGGAAATGTAAATGACTTAAATTAAACAAAATATTTTAAATGTAAACTTGACTGACAATAGTCCACATGTTGTTATATTAATACATCATAATTAAATCCACACATTATCTTCCTTGGTTTAATGAACCTAAATTTTCTTAAAAAGTCTTATATTTTATGAAATCTAGAACTGTAGATACTATGGTGAAAAAGGGGGAGAAGGAATGAGAGGGGAGAAGGCAGAAACATCTGTCTTGTGAAGGTAGGCAAATAAGGACAGAAGCCATTTTCCAACCACACTTAGAAAGTCACACTTTGTGTCAAATTGAGTGAAAGCATGAATGATGTGCTTCTCCACTTTCCTGAAGAAAAAACACGTAGAAGATGTGGCAAATATTTAATCTGAGCCTTGTTTCCTAAAAGACTGCAAGATGCCCACAAATTTTCTTTCCCAGAGTTCAAAATAGCAAGCTGAGTGGGTGTAAGCACTTCAAGTGCAAAGTAGAAAAAAAAAAAAAAAAAAAAGGTAACTAAGGAAAAGGAAGTCATACTTCTTGCTTCTCAGTTTGAGAATTTTAAAAGAGGTCCTTTAAAGGAATTTTAAAGATTTGGATCTAGCATCTGCCTGGAATCAGAACACAAATACAGTCCTGAACACATAAACGGAGCCCTTCCTCCACTTTTAAATGGTACAGTGTCCATGTAAAGACCATATTTACAACTTCATTGTTACAGTAAGAGTGTGCAGTTTCTATTCAGTTACAACCAGATCCCTAAATACAACAGTGACAGAAAGAGAAAGTTAGTTGAAGGACCATGGGGGTCGCTGCCAAGGGACCTTCTTCAACAGGGCTATGAAAACTTTATGGTGCCTATGAGTCACCAGGGGAGCTTGTTAAAATGCAGACCCTGATTCTACAGGCCTGGGTGGGATTCAACTTTCTTAAAGTTCCCAGGAGATACTGTACACTTGCCTGAGGTCTATACTTTAAGAAGCAAGGCTCTAGTCAATCACAATGGCTTACTGACTGCCAGACAACAGAAATAATAATCAACAACTACAAATGTTTGCAAGGCACCTAACAATGGTTATGTGTTAGAGGTGATAACCAAATGCATATGATTAGCCCTAAGCTAACCCATAAGAAAGAAAGTGAAGTTGCTCAGTCGTGTCTGACTCTTTGCCACACCATGGACTCCTGGGATTTTCCAGGCAAGAGTACTGGAGTGGGTTGCCATTTCCTTCTCCAGGGGATCTTCCTGACCCAGGGATCAAACCCAGGTCTCCCACATTGTAGGCACAAGCTTTACCGTCTGAGCCACCAGGGAAATTCTATAAGAAACCATAAGAAACGATTTTAAAAAAAAATAAGTGATAAATGCTAAAGAGTGTGAATGCTAATGATTCTAGAATAATAGGAACTGAAAACAGGAAGAGATCAGTCAGGGCTGGAATAGTGGCAAGGAGCTTCAAAGAGCCAGGTAGACTTGGTCGAGCTTGTGGTTGGGAGGATGTGGATAGAGAAAGAGCCGGGGACCAGAAAAGGACATTCTAGAAGGGAGCTACGTGCCTGGAGTTCCAATAAGAGAAAACTACATCACTTGCTTTCCAGCTGTAAATATCACCATTAGAAATTTTAACCAGAATTCATTTTCAACCAAGTTTAGGGAACTTCCAACTCTGTTTATAATGTGTACACTTGGGACTTATAATGCTGTTTTGGGACAGTAAAGCAACAGGAAATCTTGTTTTAGTCTTGAATTTTCTTCATTGGCAATACCATGTGTCATTAATGACATTTGATAGGTGTAAGCCTGGTAGCACAAAGGTTCCATTTTTGTATATATATTTGGGCTTCCCTGGTAGCTCACATGGTAAAGAATCTGACTGCAACGCAGGAGACCCGGGTTTGATCACTGGGTTGGAAGGATCCCCGGGAGAAGGGAATGGCAACCCACTCCAGTATTCTTGCCTGGAGAATTCCATGGACAAAGGCGCCTGGTGGGCTACAGTCCATGGGGTCACAAAGAGTTGGACACGACTGAGTGACTAAACACATATTTATGTAATATATGCCTCTGATTAATCTATGTCTTTAATAATGAATGATTTTAACAGCATTAGGATTGAACTTTTCACTGTAATAGAATTAATAATTTTCTGTTATTCAGAGTGTTTCCTGTTATTCAGAGTCTACTTTTATTATAAAAATAAACACTTTTTTCTCCTAGAAGATACTTTTGGATGGCACATACCCACACAACACCCCACTTCCAGCAATATTCTTCCTTTTTCTCCCACACTGGCTGACAATGGGAAGAAAACATATTCAGAAACAGAATGAAATTATTAATGAATTACATCTGAGGGCTTTGGTTTTGTGTTTTTTTTTTTTTTCAAAAAAATCTCCTTAAAGAGATTTTCTCACCAACCCCCAGTAGATCAGATATATTGATCCAACAGAAAAGGAACAGAGGATTACAAGGGTCAATATAAACATGGAAAATTCGAACTCTAAACTTTTTTACTGAAGAAAATTATAGGGAGATGAGGGTACCTGTAAGCTGCGGGAGGGAAGAAAGCATTTGAAAGAGAAACAGTGTCTTTTAATCTCAAGGCAGGTCAACACTCTCATCAAGTTCCAGTTCTGTCTTTGGCACTATCAAACTTATCGTGTATGCATGCTAAGTCACTTCAGTTGAATCCAACTCTACGGACTGTAACCTGCCAGGCTCTTCTGTCCATGGGATTCTCCAGGCAAGAATACTTGAGTGAGTTGCCAAGCCCTTCTCCAGGGGATATTCCCAACCTAGGGATCAAACCTGCATCTCTTACGTCTCCTGCATTGGCAGACAGGTTCTTTACCACTAGCAGGATGGGAAGCCCTTCAACCTTATCACCTTATCATAAAGAGTAAGAAAAGATATGTGGGCTACTTGCAAATACTACACTTCATTTGAACATTAAAAGTCGTGACTGGTTTAATTACAACTACTGAAGGAGGAGAGTGAAAAAGTTGGCTTAAAGCTCAACATTCAGAAAATGAAGATCATGGCATCTGGTCCCATCACTTCATGGCAAATAGATGAGCAAACAGTGTAAACAGTGGCTGACTTTATTTTTCTGGGCTCCAAAATCACTGTAGGTGGTGATTGCAGCCACGAAATTAAAAGATGCTTACTCCTTGGAAGGAAAGTTATGACCAACCTAGACAGCATATTAAAAAGCAGAGACATTACTTTCTCAACAAAGGTCCATCTAGTCAAGGCTATGGTTTTTCCAGTGGTCATGTATGGATGTGAGAGTTGGACCATATAGAAAGCTGAGCCCCGAAGAATTGATGCTTTTGAACTATGGTGCTGGAGAAGACTCTTGAGAGTCCCTTGGACTGCAAGGAGATCCAACCAGTCCATCCTAAAGATCTGTCCTGGGTGTTCATTGGAAGGACTGATGCTGAAGCTGAAACTCCAGTACTTTGGCCACTTGATGCAAAGACTGACTCATTAAAAAGACCCTGACGCTGGGAAAGATTGAGGGCAGGAGGAGAAGGGGACGACAGAGGATGAGATGGTTGGATGGCATCACCGACTTGATGGACATGGGTTTGGATGGACTCCGGGAGTTGGTGATTGGACAGGGAGGCCTGGCATGCTGAGGTTCATGGGGTCGTAAAGATTCGTACACGACTGAGCAACTGAACTGAACTGACTGACTGTGCCTTCTGTTTCTGTCCTATAAAACTTTCCTGTGCTTGCTGGAAGATGAAATTTAGGTAATGGATTATGGCAAAACTCTCCAAGTTCAAAATCTGTAAACTTGAACATGGTGAGATACATTCATGACTACTGCTGTGCTAAATAAAGCCCTGGGTTTGCTTCCTGAATCATGAAGATGCCGTGGAGAAGGGCCTGGCAACTCAATCCAGTATTCTTGCTGGAGAATCCCATGGACCTGGTGGGCTACAGTCCACAGGGTCGCAGAGTCAGATAGGACTGAGCAACTGAGCATGCGCATGCACACACACACACACACACACACACACGCACGCACGCACGCACGCACGCACGCACGCACATTCAGCATGCACCAGTGGTTACCTACTCCCCCAACCTAACCCACATAGGCATACACTCATAATGACAAAAAACAGAGATTACTATGAGACTGTTAACCATGAATGGCTGCAAAACACCAAGTAGAAGGCAAATGGACATGCCCTAATAAGATCACGAGGTTTATCTTCTACAAATCTCTTCCTCTTTCTATTCTGAACCCTTTCAGGTGTCCTCCCCTAACTAGGTCGGGGATCGTCGGGGATCGTGAAAGCAGCACTCCCCATCTACTGCAAAAAAAAAAAGAGCTAATAATCTTTTTCATACTTGGCTGCTGAAAATGTAATACATTCTCACTAGAAAAAGAATTTACTTTATGAAAACAAACAAAAGTACTTGGGACAGGACAAAACTTATTACAAACCAATAAATAATGGCTGGCAATGAGGTTTATTTGGGGAATGCATTTTACTAGAATAAAAGTAAGAAACCCTCCACCCCTTTGGGAGATGCTGTTATTAATACCTTGAAGACCCTGTGCAAGGTACCGTGTCCGCTAAACCACCACAAGACATGGTCTGCTTTCAGTTTTGTGAGACCATTGCTCTTTGAATCCAACTGGCCCTCTGAAGACAGTTCCTCAGTGAGACATATCCTTGCCCTCTCCTTCTCTCTTCCCTACCCCCCGCCCTCTGGTTTGGATCTGGCCTTTTGCTTAGTCATAAGACATAGCCCCGCGTTTTCTTCTCTCATATCTCTCCCTATAATGCTCTGTGTTTAGGCATCCACCTACTTTTAGAAACACCCACCCATATTTATCAGCAGTTTTAAGAGTTAACTTTACAGCAGCACAGACTTCTAACTGCAAGCCTGCGACCACTGTGGAAAAAGGTTTGGTGAAAGAGAGATTTCCCAAGCCAGAACTGATGTCCTCACTAACCGGGCTGCCAGGCCTAGATCAAATGAAGGTCGACGCACAATCCCCAGAGGAGGCTGTTCAACTCGTCGGGTCGGTTCCCCTGAGCCCTGCCAAGGAGGCCCTGCAGACTGACAGCCGACCTGGCAGAGCTGGTGTCTTCCCCTGGGCGGGCAGAGAGGCCCTCCCCCACGGACAGGCACCAAGAACGGCAGGACAGAGCCCAGCTGAGCAGCTGGGGGCAGCCACTTGCGGCGACACAAAGGTAGTTCCCTCTGCCTCGAGAGACTTAGAAAGCCCTGATGATGACTTGGGCTGTCGAAATGTGTACTATGAGACAGGTCGTCCCTCCTGGCACTGTGGGTGTATGAAGCCCAGGCCAGGGCAGCAACAACAGCCTGGTCTGAGGACAGCCTGCTCCTTACATCAAAGCTGGAGGCCCTGGGAGGCTGGCGAGCAGCCAAAGACGCAAAGAGCAGCAGGGGAGTGTGTTGCCTTAGGATAATAGCAAACTGGGACAGGGTAGAGTCTGTGAATTCTAAGCACCGGGGAGGTCTGCTCAGAGATTTTACCCTCTCCTGTCAGGGATGTGATTTAATTTCCTTTGAAGAAAAAAAAAAAAAAAGGAAGGGAGAAAAAGAAAAGAATATACATTCCCAAACTTTCTGTCTGCAAAAGCAGACACCACAGTGCAAGTTAATGCACTCTGGTCCTTTTCAGCTTGCAGCCACTGTCTAAAACAATAGGGCTAAGTGAGATGTGACATTCTCCCGTCCATCGTAACAGGGCATTAAGTCAAAGGGGTAATTAAGATCATTGAAATGCAAACATCACTGTTCCATTGCTAATATCCTCCCAGATATTTCCCATCAATTCTGTTTAATTAGAGGAGCACCGCATGTTAATTATAACCTGACAGTTTTATTTATTTGACAGGACACAGCATAGAGTCTCATTTTAAGTAACAAGAATGAGAACTTACACATTGAGGCTTCAAACTCTGTCAACAAAGATAACTCAGCTCTCGGTCCTAGAATGTTCTACCCAGAAAAGTTGACCCAACTTGCTCCCTGGTGGCTCAGTGGTAAAGAATCTGCCTGCTAATGCAGGAGACATAAGAGACATGAGTTCAATCCCTGGGTCGGGAAGATTCCCTGGTGGAGAGGGCCTGGCAACCCACTCCAGAATTATTGCCTGGAGAATGCCATGGACAGAGGAGCCTGGTGGTCACAAAGAGTCAGACATGACTGAAATGACTTAGCATGCATGCACGCACATGCAACAAAAATGGGAGTTTATTCAGGAATTAATTATCTTCTCTCCTCCTCACTTTACTGCATAGCTTTTTGCATAAAAACATACAGAAAACAAAGTAAGAAAGAAAACTCTGGAAGGGAGTAAAGAAAAATCAATCCATTACTCTCCCTTCTGTAATCTTAAAATGTGATTCCTCAGGACCAGGATAGATGCTGTGAATGAACGGAAGCCCTTTCAAGGAAGCAAGCATCACAAGGGAACATGGCACCTATGGGCCAACCAGTGACTGGGTGTCTCCGTGAGAACCCGCACTGAATAAATCCTCCTTAGAACAGAGAGGGCCTTGTGAGCGTTCCTCCAGAGGAAATGAATACAAGTTGAGGTCACTCAACCCTAATCCACCCTGTACATCAGGGTGATCCTTCCAGCCACACATGCTCCACTAAGGCGGTAGTTCGTCAGGGCCCAGCGAGTCACCCCTAGTGGCATGCTGGGGGTGGAATAACTTCCAACTCCTTGCTCATCCGGTGTGGGGAAGGCCAAGGTACAGAGTTTTACTTGATTGCATAAAATGAAGAGCTATTTTCAGCTTCTGAATCATCGCTCTGGCTCTTTTACCAGTCCTAAAGCCATAGTACAACCCTATTCAATTTTAACTTTTTTGAACAGAAGCAAACCCTTCAACTTAATCCTGAGGAATTTCAAAAAAAGATGAAACTGTGAAATAGAAGGGGGAAAAAAAAAACAACCAAAACAGTTTTACAAATATTTGCAATTTAAAATGGTCACCATTGGGATGCAGTGGTTCCCTTCTATTATCATGGAACTCAACATACAAACTCTGGACAATTAACACTTAGCAAGACTTGGGTGCCTGAAGACACAAAGCAATTTTGTTTTAGTTACACTTCTAAGACTTCGAAGAGAAACATTAAATAATGGAGATTTTTTTTAAACTGCTAACTGATATAGGAAGAACCTTAGCTATTTCTGTAATAATTCCACTGGGATTTGGCTGGATATTATAAAAACAGGATGTTTTGTTTGTTGTTCCTCATAAAAGACTACCAAACCAGTTATAAAGCTACAAAAGACAACAAAAAGACAAATCAATGTGAAGTATTTACGAAGCCTGATGGAATTTTTATTCGTGTATTTAAAATTTTTGCTGAATGTGGGATGACCTCTGGAGACATATTTCTTGATTTTATGAATGCCAAAAGGGAAATAGTTACATAACATAATTCTGCAGTGGTCTAATATCAGAGTGCAGAGAACTTAATCTTAAATACAGGACAGTCAGAGATGAGTCTTCAATGCTGGGACCTTTTAGTTTTAAAATTAACATGGATTAACCCATTAATACCTGTCCCATTTAGACAGCGGAGAAGGCAATGGCACCCCACTCCAGTACTCTTGCCTGGAAAATCCCATGGATGGAGGAGCCTGGTGGGCTGCAGTCCATGGGGTCGCTAAGAGTCGGACACGACTGAGCGACTTCACTTTCACTTTTCGCTTTCATGCATTGGAGAAGGAAATGGCAACCCACTCCAGTTTTCTTGCCTGGAGAATCCCAGGGGCGGGAGAGCCTGGTGGGCTGACGTCTATGGGGTCACGCAGAGTCGGATACGACTGAAGTGACTTAGCAGCAGTAGCAGCATTTAGACAGAAGCTGATTCCAATAATATAAAGATTCCAATAGCAAACTTTTTTTTAATACTCCTTCGAGGCAATGTTATAAAGCTACTGGTACTAAAGGATAACATTAGTGTATTTAGAGACGATTTTGGAGAAGGCAATGGCACCCCACTCCAGTACTCTTGCCTGGAAAATCCTGTGGATGGAGGAGCCTAGTAGGCTGTGGTCCATGGGGTCGCTAAGAGTCAGACACAACTGAGCGACTTACTTTCACTTTCCACTTTCATGCATTGGAGAAGGAAATGGCAACCCACTCCAGTGTTCTTGTCTGGAGAATCCCAGGGACGGTAGAGCCTGGTGGGCTGCCATCTCTGGGGTCACACAGAGTCGGATACGACTGAAGCAACTTAGCAGCAGGAGCAGCAGAGATGATTTTAAGTGGGTATGACTAGCACACCCAGATACACAATCTTATCTGTGTGTATGAGGGGAAAGGAGGATGCAGCAGGGCTGTTGTTGTTGTTCAGTTGCTAAGTCTTGTCCAACTCTTTTGCAATCACATGGATATAGCCACCAGGCTCCTCTATCCATGGGAGTCCCCAGGCAAGAATACTGGAGGAGGTTGCCATTTACTTCTCCGAGGGATCTTCCCTTGGAGGGAACCTGAGATGGAACCCGAGTTCCTGCACTGCAGGCAGATTCTTTACTGCTCAGCCACCAGGGAAACCAGAGCAGGGGTCATCACTCTGTAAATTAAATCATGATTTTTCACTACTTCTGCCTAAGTAAACAGAAGCCTACATATCATGCCCATATCCTGACCCACATAGCTCCACTTAGGAATGAAGAGTAAGTGGAGAGGAAGTGCACCTAGGAAACAATTACACCCAAATGTTCTCCAGGCAGACAGTTGAGTTCTGCACTGTTCATTCAGAAGCCTTTTGAAATAGCTGGAAAACCCACTCAAGAAACTATACCTGCTACCAGGACTCTATGAATGAGTCTCCATTCAAGCCAAGTCCAAATACCTGGTTGACCATGAGTCTAGGAAGGAAATAGAGGCTTCCCTTCTCTTCTTTTAGTTCTAGGAGCAACAGCTAATCAACAAGGTTTCATTTTCAATAAAACTATAAGGAAATGTCTTTCTAATAACCAGCCACTTACAAACTATTCTGCCTGGTGAAATAAAAACTGTTTCCTATTTCAGTATCTATAATTTGCCGTTTCTGTCACCTGCTAACATGCTCAGCAACCATTTTCTCAGTAGCTGTCACACACCAGGCACTGTGCTACATCCGAAGGTCCACACATGTGTTTTCTGACCTCAACAAATACCTGGTGTGCAGGTAGGAGGGAAAGTGCCATAGTCCAGGTTCCAACAGCACGCACAGGAGAGTGAGGCACAGGGGTCAAAGAAGGGCTGAGAGTGAAGACACCTGAAATGGCCTGGAGTATTAGCAGAAGCTTGTCAGGCAGACAAACAGAAAACCAGGATTTGGAGGAAACAGTATATTTGACTTTAGAACAAACTAGGTTTGAGGTTTTGAGGTGCCGTAGGAATATTCAGATAGGGACTTTCTTGGTAGTCCAGTGGTTAAGATCCCACGCTTTCAATGCAAGGGGAGCAGATGTGATCTCTGATCAGGGAACTAAGATCCCACATGCCACACGGAGTGGCCAGAGAGAAAAAAAAAATTTTCAGATAGATATGTCCAAGGAGACAGCAGGACATATAGATATAAAACCCACAAGAATATGGGAAGCTGAAACTCAGTTTGGAAGACCACTAGCATCATCAGTATCTAGGGTAATATGAAGCAATGGGCCTTGTCAATGATTTGGGAAGCTATAGACTCAAGACGCCTAGGGGCTACACTCTGGGGAGAGCCACAAAGACTGGGGAGTAGGGAAGGGGCTGAGGACAGAGGTGGGCACCAGGTCACCAGCATCACAGAGCCAAGTGGAGAAACAATTGAATGACAAACAGTGCCAAACACAAATCAAAAAACAGAACAAATAAGTCAAAGATTTCACCAAATTTCAAAATTAAGAGGTTACTCAGATTCCTTTCTAAAGTAGGTAGTCAAAACTGTGATGCAGTTGAGAGGTAACCTGGGAGGTAGAAAATCCATTAGGATTATTGATTTCAGTGTGCTTGTTTATTTATTTCCAAAATGTAAAATATTTGAACATGCTTAATCTTTCAAGTTGGGAGATCTATTTAGAAGCCATAGTCCTGAAAAGAAAAAGTGTTCTAATAAGATTTTACCGAATTACACTTTAGCCACAGTGGAGAGACAGTTAAAACCTGACTGTGGGAAAGTAAAATTTCAAATTCTCAACAATTAATTAATGACTTACAATATTTTGGGGAACCAAAAGGAATCAGTAAGAAATTACACAAAACTGGGAATACCAGACCACCTGACCTGCCTCTTGAGAAACCTTTATGTAGGTCAGGAAGTAACAGTTAGAAGTGGACATGGAACAACAGACTGGTTCCAAATAGGAAAAGGAGTACATCAAGGCTGTATATTG
The DNA here is from genome assembly GCA_935064755.1 of Tragelaphus eurycerus. NCBI lineage: Eukaryota > Metazoa > Chordata > Mammalia > Artiodactyla > Bovidae > Tragelaphus > Tragelaphus eurycerus. The sequence goes on from CAKXYN010000039.1 coordinate 1,764,718, forward strand.
TCACCCTGCTTATTTAACTTATATGCAGAATACATCATGAGAAACGCTGGACTGGAGGAAACACAAGCTGGAATCAAGATTGCCGGAAAAAATATCAATAACCTCAGAGATGCAGATGATACCACATTTATGGCAGAAAGTGAAGAGGAACTAAAAAGTCTTTTGATGAAAGTGAAAGAGGAGAGTGAAAAAGTTGGCTTAAAGCTCAACATTCAGAAAACGAAGATCATGGCATCTGGTCCCGTCACTTCATGGCAAATAGATAGGGAAACAGTGGCTGACTTTATTTTCTGGGGCTCCAAAATCACTGCAGATGGTGATTGCAGCCATGAAATTAAAAGACTCTTATTTCTTGGAAGGAAAGTTATGACCAACCTAGATAGCATATTCAAAAGCAGAGACATTACTTTGCCAACAAAGGTTCATCTAGTTAAGGCTATGGTTTTTACTGTGGTCACGTATGGATGTGAGAGTTGGACTGTGAAGAAAGCTGAGCGCTGAAGAACTGGTTGGAGAAGAGTCTTGAGAGTCCCTTGGACTGCAAGGAGATCCAACCAGTCCATTCTAAAGGAGATCAGTCCTGGTTGTTCTTTGGAAGGACTGATGCTAAAGCTGAAACTCCAATACTTTGGCCACCTCATGCAAAGAGTTGACTCATTTGAAAAGACTCTGATGCTGGGAGGGATTGGGGGCAGGAGGAGAAGGGGATGACAGGATGAGATAGCTGGAAGGCATCACCGACTTGATGGACATGAGTTTGAGTGAACTCTGGGAGTTGGTGATGGAGAGGGAGGCCTGGTGTGCTGCGATTCATGGGGTCGCAAAGAGTCAGACACAATTGAGCAACTGAACTGAACTGAACTGGAGACATTTAAAAAGTAAAACCACTAAAAGGCAAGGTTAAACTTTGGTCATAGGATTTTTCAAGCTGAACAATACTTTACAGATCAGATATACACTTAAATCCCTTATTTTAAAACAGAATTTAACTCCATGCAATAATACCAACTTCCACGGGGAAATATAAAAACCATATTTAAAGTATGCAAGATGAAAGAAATTGGTCATGACAAAAAGGAGGCAATTCCTAAACCTGGCAGTTTTAGGATTCAAAGTTCCCAGTGAGTGTATCAGAAGGATTTCTGAAAGGGTTCCCTCAAGGGTCCACTGACATCCCATACTCCTAGCACCTCATGACTAACTCATCCTGCTCAGACTGATGTCATGTCCCTCAGGGGTCAGTCTTCACTCTGAAAGTTACTACATGACCAAGAAATCCTGAAAAGAGTAAATAAGAATTTATACCAAGGTAAAAAACAGTAGTGTCCATGTGATGGCTTGTGTTGTGGCATGACTGTAACTGAAAACCCAGTTTCATTCATGTGATGAAAAAGTCAGGAAAAAAAGTTTCTTTAGAACTTTGGAAATGACTTATAAAGTCAGTTTCTGGGAAACATAAAAAATAATAGAAGCGCTTTTGCACTTCTTTTATAAGTTTAATTTATAGCTTTCCAACTCTCTCAGTCTTTATGTTTTAAATAAGAGATGAGAAAAAAAAATCACCCAGAGGAAACATTTTTATCAGGCCTGAAATAAATATGGCCTGGTAATAGGATTTAGGCTCCCAGCAAAGACTGGGATACACCTGCCCTCAGTCTGGCAAGATTTAGGATTGCGGTTCTTTTACATGGAAGTGCACACATACACTGAACATTAGCTTATTTCTTTACAAGAAGCAGCAGACAGTTTTGGCAGCCTAGACTCTGTTTAGAGTCAGACTTTCATAAAAAGAAACTTAAAAGTTTGGGCTCACTGCTGAAAACATTAAGAAAATAAAAGATCTAGAAATAGTAACGGAGTTTCAAACAATCATCACGTAGAATGACATAAACATTTTTTATCAACATTTACTGAGTCCTTGTGTCCCATCAGATTACTAAGTGATTCATGTGTATTTCCTCATTAAATTTTCATTAGGCAGGTACCATTACTGCCTCCCTCAGAGAGGGCTTAAGGATCCAAAGGTTTGAGAAATGTGTCCGTGGCCTCATAGTAAATGCTGAAAATGCCTTTTTAATCTAGGGAGTCTGACTCTAAACCAACGCTCTTGAAAAGATATATATAGTGGCAATATAAAAAGTTTCTCGAGTTGAAGAAATCCAAGTACCTTGTAACTGTGTGTGTGTGTGTGTGTGTGTGTGTGTGCGCGCGTGCGTGCGAGCTCAGTTGCTCAGTTGCATCTGACTCTTTGGAACCCCATGGATTATATCCTATAAGGCTCCTCTGTCCATGGGGATTCTCTAAGCAAGAATACTGGAGTGGGTTGCCATTCCCTTCTCCAGGGGACCTTCCCTATCCAGGGATCGAACCCAGGTCTCCTACATTGCAGGTGGACTCTTTTTGTTTTTGCAGGTGGATTCTTAACCGTCTGAGCCTCCAGGGAAGCCCACCTTGTAGTTACCTGCACTCAATTTTCAGTTCCACTTATGATTTTGATCTGGCAAATGGATCATAAGTGCCAAACCAAAAAAAGTTAATATATTGAACCATTCCTAATTATTCACTATCTATGTTAGGACTACAGAATCACATAGTCACAAGAATTTCAGGTGGGTCAACCAGGTCTACATATGACAATGATGGAAATGCTTTCAGGTACAGAATGAAGGTCATTACTCTAAATTTGGCAACAAAATCCAAATCTTTCTTATACAGCTCAAGAGTATTCTTTTACCCAGATCATTGTCCTAATTTACTTTGGCACTAAAAAGTGTTTATTACAATAAAGTATGACTAAAATTGATGGGTCTAGAGGATTTTATATGCCCATGTTCCACTAGATTAATTTTGGAGGGCATGCCATGCTCTCCTTCTCTAGAAAATACAATATTTCTTTGTTCTTAAAGAAAAGCCAAAATTTCTAAAAAGGAAACAAAATGTCACAGCATGACATTCTTTTCAATTTTGTTTTAACTTCATTATTGGAAAATGTCTACATTTTATTTTTCTATCAGGAAAAGCACTATGCTTTTTTTATAAAATGTTCGTGATGAATTTTCCCCCCTCAGTTTTTCATTCAACAAAAAACTGTGTCCTCCCAAAGCCATGATTCTTGTCCTCCAGGAACTCAGAGGCTAGTGATGGAAAGACACTGAAAACAGATTGTTGCTGGTAAATCCCTAACAAAAGGCATGCTATGTAATCAGGACACTGTGTAATAGTATTGGAATAAGGCAGTGAGTGAGTGAGAGTCGCTCAGTCATGTCCAACTCTTTGCAACCCCATGGACTATACCCTGCCAGGCTCCTCAGTCCATGGAATTCTACAGACAAGAATACTGGAGTGGGTTGCCATTGCCTTCTCCAGGAATAAGGCAATTCTTTTCTAAACGTACAGTATTTAAAGTGGGGATCCAAGCATCCCTCCTGTCATCATCTGAAGCCTCAAATTTAGGGGTGATTAAAACTGACACATGTCAAATCCACCACAACTATATATATATTTTTAAACTTCCATATGTTACCAGATACCCTGAATCCAACTTGAAAATCACCAGTATAGATATTTAGAAACTTTTCCAGAGACGTCATTGGCCATCATTCTCATACTCTAGTTGCATAGATTTATCACTCAGACTCACTGGAAAAGACTCTGATGCTGGGAGGGATTGTGGGCAAGAGGAGAAGGGGACGACAGAGGATGAGGTGGCTGGATGGCATCACTGACTCGATGGACGTGAGTCTGAGTGAACTCTGGGAGTTGGTGATGGACAGGGAGGCCTGGCGTGCTGCGATTCATGGGGTCGCAAAGAGTCGGACACGACTGAGCAACTTCACTGAACTGATAACATATTAATATGTGCAACTTGACAAATTTAGAGGGAAAGTGCAAAAAGCCCATATGATTATCAGAATTGGAAGACCCTTTCAAGTCCTTTCCATTGGCTGTTTCTTGTCCAAAATGAAAAGCATTTCTATTTTTAACAAATTTAGTATAAACATTTATGATTTGATATAGATACAAAGAGTAAGGTCATTATTATACTTATATTTTAATTATACCAATTCTTCTTAGTGTAATTGCATTCCTGTACAACATATATCTTTTTTAAATTAAACTGTTTATTTTGTATTGAGGTACAGTAGATTATGACACCACCCTTATGGCAGAAAGTGAAGAGGAACTAAAAAGCCTCTTGATGAAAGTGAAGGAGGAGAGTGAAAAAGTTGGCTTAAAGCTCAGCATTCAGAAAACTAAGATCATGGCATCTGGTCCCCTCACTTCATGACAAATAGATGGGGAAACAGTGGAAACAGAGTCAGATTTTATTTTGAGGGGCTCCAAAATCACTGCAGATGGTGATTGCAGCCATGAAATTAAAAGATGCTTACTCCTTGGAAGGCAAGTTATGACCAACCTAGATAACATATTTAAAAGCAGAGACATTACTTTGCCAACAAAGGTCGGTCTAGTCAAGGCTATGGTTTTTCCAGTAGTCATGTATGGATGTGAGAGTTGGACTGTGAAGAAAGCCGAGCGCCAAAGAATTGATGCTTTTGAACTGTGGTGTTGGAGAAGACTCTTGAGAGTCCCTTGGACTGCAAGGAGATCCAACCAGTCCATCCTAAAGGAGATCAGTCCTGGGTGTTCATTGGAAGGACTGATGTTGAAGCTGAAACTCCAAAACTTTAGCCACCTCATGCGAAGAGTTGACTCATTGGAAAAGACCCTGATGCTGGGAGGGATTGAGGACAGGAGGAGAAGGGGACGACAGAGGATGAGATGGCTGGATGGCATCACTGACTCAATGGACATGGGTTTGGGTAGACTCCGGGAGTTGGTGATGGACACGGAGGCCTGGCATGCTGCAATTCATGGGGTTGCAAAGAGTCGGACACGACTGAGCAACTGAACTGAACTGAGAGTGGATTAACAATATTGTAATAGTTTCAGGTGAACAGTAAAGGGACTCAGCCACACATATACATGTATCCATTCTCCCCCAAACTGCCCTCCCATCCAGATGGCCACATAACATTGAACAGAATTCCATGTGCTATACAGTAGGTCCTTGTTGGTTATCCATTTCAAACATAGCACTGTGTACACGTCCATCCCAAACTCCCTAACTGTCCTTTCGTCCCATCCACCCCTCCAGGAACCATAAGTTCGTTCTCTGAGTTTCTTTCTGTTTTGTAAGTAAGTTCACTTGTACCATTTTTCTTTAGATGCCACTCATAAGGGATGTTATCCGATATTTCTCCTTCTCTGTTTGGCTTACATCACTTGGTACAACATATATCTTTCTTTTCCATTTCTAGGCTTGCTAAGATTCTAGCTGCTTTCTTATTGATTTCCTTCAGTTAGCATCTCAACCCATGGATGAAGGTGCTCTTCTTTTCCTCTTTTGGCAAACTTTGGCAGCCTAAGTACACTTGGCAGAGGTTAGACCGAAGAGCACGTCCAAATGGAATCCAAGGAGATTGCCAGATGCCTATTTTTTCCACATCAGAGAGGCAAACCCTAGCTGGCGCAGTTTGTCTGCCCGCCAAGTCTGGGACTTAGGGTGGGAAGGTTCCGTCCCGCTGGAAGGGAGAGTCTGAGCCACCTCCCCAAGGGTCTCTTTGTGGTTTGGGGGGGAAGAACGTATTCAAAACAGGTGCAAGTTGGATGACTGAATCTCATCTTCCGGCCTGTCAAAGCAGTTCCACTTAAAGTAAACTGTGTTCTGAACATTTTGCTTTGAAACCTACTATTTGAAATTTGGAACGTGTCCCTTTGTAACCAGTGTCACAAACAGTGGTTGGCATTCCAGGCTAGCCTTCAAAAGTTTATATAACCTGATTGAGAAGTAGCCTAAGGCAATGTAATAAGTGGACTCTAGGGCCTGCTCACCATATATGGCATAGCTTCTATCAGAAAAAAATAGTCACACTGCGGACTGGCGTCCTTAGATACAAAACTGCTCCTCACTGTTCCCTACACAGGCTGTGAAAATCTAAGTAGAATGCAAAGAGGTAAATAATGAAGACAGAATAGCCAGACATGTTCCCCAGGATCAGAGGGATGGCTCAAGGTCATCGGAAGGTCTCAGTGGCTCTAAGCTTTTACAGAGGCTCCAGAGGCGGATCAGTTGCTGATGGCAACAGACGTGGCAGAAAATGTGAAGAGAAAGGAGGACGCAGAAAATAAGTGAATCGGAAGCAAGGGCAGTCCTGAAAAGGGAGCTCCCTTCAATTGAGGGTAAGAGGAAGAGAAAGGGAATTCCTGCCACAGCCAGCAGGGGAAATCCCTGGGTTAGGTTGCTATTCACTGTGTCACTGACAAGGAATGTTCATTATTTTGCAATTTAACCCTCCCAGCCCTTACTTTCTTACACTGTCTTCTTAGAGTCAAGCTGTATGTTGTTCATGACAATGTGCTTCAGTCTGGTAGATAAGCCATCCTCCTCAGACTGACTGTTGGCCTACAGAGGTTCTCAACCCTTCTACACAGAGTGGCCATGTCTTGGCTTCTTTCTGGTTATCGTGACCAGGGAGGAGTTGCTATTGTCATCTAGTGGGTAGAAGCCAGGACGCTGGAAATAGCCTACAATGCACAGGAGAGTCCGCTCACAGTAAGTATTATCCATACTCTGATGTCAACAGTGCCCAAGTTGAAAAACCCTCTAAACTTTGTGCTGCAGTAACTTTTGTTACCTGTGAACTGCATTCCTGATGTGTTTAAGCAAGTGATGATAACACAAATCCTGCCGACTACGCTATCACTCAAACTGCAGTGTGAAGACTAAGTTTCCACTAAAAGAAATTCTGCAAAAACTCAACAGCGCTATTCAGCATCATGAAGCATGACATTTGTTTTTTCACTGAAGCAATTAGAGAGAAAAGAGTAAGAGAGCCAAACTTAGAGAGGATGGCAGAAAGAGTCTGGCACAAACTTGGGATAGATATCACCTGGATCACACCGCAGTTTTCTAGAGCAGTGTACGGTACAAACTCCTATGTCAATGTAAACTCTGCCACCAATGCCACATCCGGCTTCTTAGGCATTTCCAGGAACAGCAGCCGTATTCCTCCCCAACATCCGATGACAACCCGGGAGCATCAGCTACTTCCTGAAACGCTCACAGCTCCCCCGTATTAAAGTAACCATCTCCCCCAGGAAAGGCCTCACTGGGCTGTCTATGTGAAACATAATGAAAGCAGAGCCAATAATTAGGGCACAAAGAGTTCCACGACCCGGGCAAGCAACATAACCTCTTTCTGGCTCTCTCTTCAACTAAGTGAGTTTGACTTAGTCATCTCCAACCTCCCTTTCGATCCTCACCACCATGATTGTTTTCTCTCCAGATGGTAATGAGGAGAGGAGGCTGTTCCAAAGAAAAGTAGGTAAAGCCACTTTGTGAAACCCTCCACCATGAGGGCTCCAAAGGCAGGGTGCCTGTGAACAAGAAGCACACGAACTACCCAAACAGTAAGCAGTCCCCACAAGAGAAATCTTTTGGCCCCAAGCTTGACAGAGACAGTCTCTGGTTATTTCAGAGCTATATTAGGAATGGGCCTTCCCAGGTGGTGCTGGTGGTAAAGAACCCACCTCCCAATGCAGGAAGAGACGTAGGATCGATCCCTGGGTCAGGAAGATCCCCTGGAGGTGGGCATGGCAACCCACTCCAGTATTCTTGCCTGAAGAATCCTATGGGCAGGGGAGCCTGGCAGGCTATAGTCCACAGGGTGGTAAAGAGTTGGACACGACTGAAGTGACTTAGTGTGCGTGCCTGTTAGAGATGATGTTGGTAAGACATCAAGGGACAACCTCCACGTGTACACAGTGAAAAAGAACTAATCATTACACATTGACCTCGTCAGCCTCTGCCTCCTGCGCAGATAAGCATCACCTCCGAGCACCACTTTCTCATTAGGAAGAAGAGGACAGTGCGTTTTTAACCATGTCTTTGTCAGAACCATCGCCAATGAAAACAAAATGGGAGGGACACAGCAATAGGAATTTGAGGGCCCTTTAGTAGTTAGCAAACACATACTTTACTTCTTAATAACTTTTTGGTAGGCGCCCAAGTTAGTTCAGGGAACCGCTCAGCATTGCTGCTTGATCTTCTGAGCTTGTTTTCATTCACTGCTCTACTGCAAGAATGAATATGGTTTCCCCTGGTCTCTCCCCTGAGACTTCTAGTCTGTGTTTTTTTCTGTTCATACGCTTAGTGAGGCTATTTAAAGTAATAACGTCAAGGAGAGATTGAGACTCCACCAAGTATGAAAAGCAAAAGGTTATATTTCTAGTTCTCAAGATTTTTTAAAAAAATCGGAATATGAATACATAATTAAAAGTGCACCATGCTAGAGAGATAGATGAGAAGAAGAAAGAAATAAAAAGCCATTTTTCTTCCGTTTCAACATGATCACAACTTCCCAGGGCTATGTTTTCCCAACTTAAAACAAGTATTTTAATCTATGTTTGAAATAGGAGGCTTTTCTGATAAAGCATGTTTGTTTGCCGGGCTCTTTTGTCATCTTGTTTTTCTCAGTAAGAGCTGGTACTTTACAGAAACATCTGTCGTGTGCATTTGCGAGTACTTGACAATGGTTGTCTCATTACTTTTGGCCACATGCTGGCGAGAGGGGAGATGGCAGCTACTCCTGCCCCATCACACTAGGAAACAGCTAGCAAGGGGTTAAAAATAGGGTGACTTTCACACTCCGCATTCTACCTACTGCTCCCAGGCACACACCAACCCCCCACCCCCACCCACTGAGAAAGGAGTGACAAGAATCCCCCTGGAGTCCTGTTACTGCCACCTCCACGGAGACTGAAGCCTCTGTAGACAGTACTTTGTGGTGAAACAAAAAGGCAGATGCAAGGAGCTGATTTCCCTTTCGTTGCAAATAACTCTGATAGGACCAGCATGCTACAAAAATCAATAGCAGTAACGATTGCCTTTTCCGGAGCAGCCTGGGCAGTCAGCTGGATAGGGGGCATTGCTAAGCCCAGGCACACCGCCTGGATCAAGCACGGCAAACAAGCTTCACCAGAGAGAAGCGTGAGTAATTTACTTATTAAAGAGATAACTGTAAAGTCTGATATAAACAGACAAGCGTAAATCCTTCATAGCACAGACCAAATGCTTGACTTGGCGACCATAAAATGCAATGAGCGATCGAATCTAGGTTCCATTACTCCACTTCCAGAAGTTTAACGCCCTCCCTTTCTCCTTAAAAAGATGACATCTCCACGTGCACAAAGAAATGGCCTGCAAGGGAGTGCTCTGGTTTAGAGGGGCTCCCCGATTACACTGAACCCACACAGGAAGTGAAGGGAAACCTCAGTGACTAGTCTGTACTAACCTAGTCTTCCGTGTACAGTGCAGATAAAGGGAATTGCTCTCTTTCAATCTGGTTCTAAAATAATAAATATTTCATCTTATTCCAAAGAACACAAAGCTAATCAATAAGTGCTCAAACAATTCCTTCTATAATCATTTTTCCTGTTTCACAAACGCAGCAGTAAGCATACATTTGTGACAGTCTGAGAACAAGAGACATCTCTATGACCTCAATGATTTTACTTTTTAAATTATATCTAACTGCCACCAACTAGCAAATACAAGCAAAAAATAGAGGTCTAAAACACTGTTAGAAAATGGGAGCTTGAGTTACCAAGCAAATTAGAAAAAAAAATATTATGTCACTTGCCATCCAATGTCATCTGTCAAGTTTTTAAAAAATCCAAGTATAGAGAGAATTTAAACAGTCCTTCTACAATAAGCTATTGTATGGTTCACAGGTCTGGGTCATTCACAGCTCCCGGAAATAACTGCATGGTGGCCAAATGCTCTTATTTTCTGTGTTCTCACAGGCTTTTCAGGACCTGTGCAAATTGTTTTCCAAGCACCATCCGGCCATAATGACCAGGTTACTACTGATAATTATGCTTGCCTGTCTATAGGTTTGTCAGCTAAAGAAATCCACAGACGGCTGTCATAATGAGCAAAAATCAACTTCTGGCACAGCTGCGCTGACCACAATGCATTAGAAAAACAACCCTCTCTGCAATAACCAGTTCTGGGCATCACTGGTTAAAAAAGACTAGTTTCCTGTTTTTCTCAAAAACTTCAGAGTGTGGGTACTGCTATTTTTTAACCCCACCCACACCTTTCCTCTTTAATTGTTGAAGATTCCGTGCTGTAAACACCTAATCATGGCATATATATATATTATATATATTATAGTTCCAGGTTTAATTTTAGATCACACGCATGGTTTCCAAGCCAGGGCCTCCCCTGTACCAAGGCCCACAGGTGGGAGGAGGAGCTGAGACAAAAGGGTCAGGACCTAGGGAGGAAGGGAGGCACCTCTCTGGAAAGGGGATCACAGCCTAGGCTTGGGCAACACCCCAAGTATACAGCCTTGCCCAGCACCTGGCACCTCCAGGTTGGCTGAAGAATACAGATGGAACCTGGTGGCCTGCACATGGCATAAAGCATCAAGTGTCCTGCCTGATACATTATCTCATTTACACTAAGCTGCCCTTCTTCCTCACTGAAATGTTCTCTGCTCTCTTTCAAGGAGAGGTCTAAGTGTCTGGACGCAGCCCACACTATTACAAGAGCCTCTGTTCCTTCTGCCTGATGTGTCAGGTTCCTGCTCAGTGTCCCCTCCTCCCGTACCTTCTCATCTCCCTCCCTGAGTCAGTCACTCTCTCTCTCACACACACCCCCCATATATGCTAGGAAGGTTGGTATATTACTCTATCTGTCCTCACACTAGGACAGAAGCTTCTCAAGAGAGGTCATATTGTTTCGTCTCCCTGTAGCCCGGACACCCTGAATAGTGCTTGGAAAACAGCAAGCGATTGATTAAGATTGGCTCAGAATGAATGCCCCTTTCCCTATTCATGACCTCCCCCTTCTGTGCTGTCCTCTGTGGAAACCATCACTTATTACACTGTAGTTCCTTTCCATCTGCCTTTCTTCTCAACGCAGAGCTTCTGGAGGTGGAAACTCTGCTGAACACTAAGCACGTAGCAGGTGCTCAGAAAAACGTCGGCTGAGAGTTGTTAAATGAATCACTTGTGATTGTCTACTTTGGTGCCAGCGACCACGTAGATACTGTAGAAATATTCAAAGGAGTAAAAGACAGATTTCTGTCTATAATTTTTTCCTTTACTGATTCTGTAATTTTTGGTCATGACCAGAAAATTCTGTGGCATCTTCACAGCCAACAGCATCCTCTCAAAGGCAAGGCAGTAAGACTCAATCCGTACAAATTTGTCAAAACAAAGAGCAGAGAAAGAATTTTTTTTAAGGAAGTTGAAAATAAAATGTTTATTCGTGTCCTGCTAGGCAAGAGGTTGAGGTAATATCCTTTGAAAGTCACTGAAAGGGAAGGATCCTAACCAAAATTAAAATCTTCATTTGGGTTAAACTTCACAATAGGGGAAGTGTTAATATACCCCTCCCCCAACCCATCCTGCTCCTCCAAACTCTCCTTTTAAAACTCTCCTTTTATTCAACAAAGAGAATAAAGATCCTCTCAGACCCTCTAATTGTTCTGAACTGTAAAAGGGATAAGACAAACTCTGAGCCACAATTATGCTTAAATGTACCTATTTTACATTTGGGATTCAGTCACATGAATCCCACTAAGAAGAACCAAGAGGATAAAAACTTAAATGAGCTCCTGATGTGAGGGAAACACGTACAGCACTTATCATTTGTTTCAAGATTTTAAAAAGTCACGAATATGTTCACTCCTATTATATGATGTTCCGCAAGCTATCCGTTACTGTCACTACCGGCCCTGGTAGAAGGCCTTATTCCTAACAAATTTTGCAACTTGTTTAAGTAATAAATAGACTTTTTAAAATGAAGTAAATCCTCTTTAATTCCTAGGAGCTTTGTTAAACTGTGGAAAAAATAAAAGAGAAATAGAAGTCAATTAACATTTCATAGAGAACTGGATCGATTTTCCAAGAAGTTAAAAATCTACTGAGAGGGTATCCGCATCACATAACTGGAAAACACCCCAACAGAGTCAATAACAACAAGAGACAAACAAAGGCAGCATAAGCAGTGTGTGCAAGTGCCGAGTGCATTCATTAAGGCAAATGTTGGCTAGAATAACAAAGCCTCTCTGCTTCTGTATGTTTGGAGATAAATACCGTCACTGTTGTATTATATTACCAAGTAGCAAAATCCTTCCCTGTTCACTGGCAGATCATGTACAATGGCCTTCCCCAGTGGTAACACTCACATGATTGATCTATAAGAAGCTATTTGCTAATAACAGTGTGCTCTAACAAATGAACTTTAGGCTTGAGATGAGTAAACTGTAGTTTCTACATAGGAAAAAAGGGAGGCCATGTCCCATGGAAACCAAATATCTAATGCAGTAACTCTGATGAACTGTGAGCAACACAGTCAGCCCAACAAAATTATTGTTTCTTGGAAAAAGTAGAATAGCATCACACAAATAACAGGAATTTATAAAAAAGATACAATGACACACAAAACATACACATTTTGCAGTCAGGCTGATGTCAAAATTTTAATATTACAAAAAACATAAGATCTGTTTTGGCTTTCTTTCCAAGTTGTCCATAAATACCCTCGAAATTGGTCCTTTTCTTCTGAACAATTTCCTGTCTTCTTAGGTTCTAAGTTGTCAGGCCCACCCTTTCAAAGTATAAATAGGTAAAATTCAGTGTATAGAGCTTCTATTTAGAAAAGGATTCCATTTCAAAGTGGACTCCTACGAAAGAAATGGTAAGTAAGCAGGACAGACAGTGTGACAAGCCTTACTGGAGACTAGAATTTAGTCCACCTGCAAGAGCAGATGGTTATTATGGACAGCTGCAGGAAGATGGGGAGAATAGTTTGAGAGCTATTGATTTCTGTAATGATTAAAACCACCACCACCGACAATGAAACAGCATTTAGATTTTTATAGAGTTACTTAAAAATTTTTTTCAAAAAATTTTAGGATTACAAAGTTAAGGAAGCACATCAGTCCAGCAATCACTCTAAGACTCTGTTATCAATATTTTTTATATCTGGACCTTTTTCTACCCTAGGTTCTTTTTTCCTACTATATAAATCTTCATAACAATGAAACACTAATAATGGAAATGTGTCTGTCTAACATAATTACAAGAAAAGCGTGAAACAAATTTATGGCACTATATTTCACATGTGAAGGACAAATGTCACTTCTTCCTCAAACAATTTCTAATCCTTTCAACAGTTAACTATATTGAACAAAGCATTTGCTACTGTAGTAAATGAAATATAGAAACAGGACAAAAACAGATTTGGTTATATTTTTCTTATAAATGCTCTGTCCACAGCTCCATATATAAAATAGTTCTGCAAAATTTAACATGAAACTTCAGAGAGCAGAATTATAAAAGGATAAATAAACTCTGAATTCTACTAGTTTTTCTTTAATATAAATTGTTTACAGGCAAAAAAATTTTTTCTCAGCCTTGTCACTGTTCCTGATATTAACACAGACATTATTTTTATTTTAAAACCTAAGGTCTTTTTGGAAATTATGAATTCACTTCTTTAGACTATTAGTGTCTATTAATGGTTTTCATGTATAAAATTCTTTCTAAAATATGGCTTTCTGAAGAATCAAAAAGCATATAAGGGGCTTCCCTGGTGGCTCAGTGGTAAACAATTTGTTTGCCGGGGCAGGAAATACAGGTTCGATCCCTGGTCCAGGAAGATTCCACATGCTGCAGAGCAACTGGGCCTGGAAGTCACAACTATGAGTCTGTGCTCTAGAGCCTGGAAACCAAGCAACTGAGCCCATGCGCCCTAAAGCCCATGCTCCACAAGGAGAGAAGCCATGACAATGAGAAGCCCGTGCAACACGAGAAAAGCCCACGCGGCAACGAAAGCCCAGCACAGCCAAAATAAATAAATTAATTAAAAGCATATAAGATACATTACAAAATACTTCTAAAGATAGTACATGGCAAATATCAAGTTATGAATCCTTCTGAAGATTTAATTGAGTTCTTAGAAGGAAAGAGGAAATAAGTTTAGAAAGCCTTTCCCCAAAGAGGTCAAGTTCAACAGTAAATGTCAGGCCAGATTTAATGCACATGAAAAATATCAAATTAAAGTTTTCACAATAACTCACAATTACCTTCATCTAACCATGCTTTTACATGTCACACATTTTGAGGGCCTGCAATTTATCAAACTCTGGGACAAGAGCTAGGATCTTATCAGATGCCTATCTTTCTATGGAAAAGCTCACATTCCACTGAGCATTGGTTCAAGGAATATTTAGAGTCCACAGGTCCCTAAAACACATGTTTACACAAAATCTTTATTTAAATCTCATTCTTATTATTTTATGCAGCTTTTGTTCCAGTATGGAGAGATGTTTATATTGCTATAAACAAAGACTGTTTTAAAAGGATATGTATGTGTTAGCAATTTTCAAATTTAAAGTACATGATTCACCTTTGGCTCTTGCCCTGGAAAGACCACCCAGTAAGCAGCCAAACCAGCAGAAGGACTGCAGGGGGGTTCCTTTCCCCTCCACTACATACACTGGGGATATCACTCTTGCCTTCCTGTCCCCCTAGTTACCTGCAGCCTGAAACCAAAATTGAACTTTACTGGTTCTCTCCCCCATTTTCCAGCCTACAAGAATGTCAGCAAAGGAGCCTCCTCAATCTTTTCAACCAAGAACTCTAAGAGAGACACTGTTCCCACAAGAGTAGATCCCCAATATGTGATCCCCAATATCACTTAGAAGGCATTTTTGCAGAGAAACCGATGCTGCTGCTGCTGCTAAGTCGCTTCAGTCATGTCCGACTCTGTGCGACCCCATAGATGGCAGCCCACCAGGCTCCACTACCCAGTTTGTAATTTCTTGTTACTAATACTTCAAGTACATTACAGGTCAACTCAGTTTTTGTGATTCAGCAAAGAAATATAAATGTTATCCAAGAAAACTGTTTAGAAGTTGAGGATCTCTTCTATGCACATAGAGGGGCAAAGAAATTGGAATCTTTACACGTGACTAATTTCTGTTTAGCCAAGAGTCATTGGAAAACCTAGTAACTTCTAGACAGATACATTTCCTAACACATAGCTCAATTAAATGCCTTTATTCTGCTCTTGATCACCTTTTCTTTTTTTAAGGATTGCCTCTTTTGGAATTATAGCCTTCAATTCAATCTCAGCCCGCCAAAATTTAAAATGAGAAGGGCAAAATTCACCACATTTACAATCTGTCACTCACATGAATGACACCTGATCATGTTTTTCAGTTTTCTCTTTTTCCTGAACACCCAAATCACAAAAGAACAGATTCAGCCAATTCTATTACAAACTGCAATTAACTTCCCAAGGGGCTGAGATACCTATCTGAGTTATCAATTCTCACCTCACAGAATAAATATATATACATATATTTATAAGCTAGAGCTTAGAGTTGAACAATAGACTCTTCAAAAATAGTTTCCTCCAACAAGAGTTTAATTATACCCTATTTGGTTTTGGTCTTTGTTGCTGTGGGTTTTTTTTTTTTTAATTCCTTAATAAGAAAATAAGCATCTTAATAGTCACTATTGCTCTGGTAAAACCAAATCTCCTCTAAATGGTCCCAGGTATCTAAAATGCTACCATTTTTTATAATTCAAAACAGAACTTGGACCACTATATATAACCCATGAATTTAAGTTTTGTTTTCTATTATATTTCTAATGGCTTCTTCATTTAGGATGTGGGGTGGCATGTATGAATGCTGCCCAGAGAATTATAAGAGAAAGCTGAGAGAAAGACAGAAAATCCTAATTCATTAATAATTATCTCCCCAAAGGAATTAGGGTTATGCTACTAACTAGTGAGAATCTCAAATTATTGAACTGAGAAGAGGAGAAATAGGAAAACTTTTAAAGACTGGTATTATCATTCATTTTCTCTTTCACTTGGTTCTAAATCCTTGAATAATTAATACAGCAATACTTAATAAATGCATATGAGGCTACCACCTCTCTTCTCTTACAGTTTAATTACATGATTGACTTCAGGCATACTATAAATTATAATGACAATTTAATTACTTCTGTAATGTGCACACTTAAAAGACTTATAAACAGGAATAGAACAGCCCAGCACACTGAAAAGAGGCACACCAAACAAAATGAACCACAACCCAGGCAGATGACAGAGGCTGTCCATTCTGGAAGAGCTGAACCAGAGGGGTGTCTCTTGCTTCTGTGCACATCTACTCTATGGCCACACGACGAGTTATGAACAACCTACACAGGTTTCTCTATAACCTCAACTGTCTTTACCGGGAAGGAGTAAGGCCTCCCATATTTGTGTGTGAGTGTCAGCTGGGCCACTGAGCCTTCCCAAGAAAGCCTCCTCTTGCAGTGAAATGGCACAGACCTTTGAGAGCGTCCGTTCTTGTTCTTGTTCAGTGGCTAACTTGTGTCCGACTCTTTGCGACCCCATGGACTGCAGAAAACCTTCACTACCTGCTGGAGTTTGCCCAAACTCATGTCCAGAGTCGGTGATACCATCCAACCATCTCATCCTCTGTTGCCCTCTTCTCGTCCTGCCCTCAAAGCTTCCCAGCAATCCTTCTTTTGTCATTAGCCACCAGTGACTTTGACAAAGGTAACCTCTCTGGGCTTCAATTTCTTCAATGTGGAAAGTAAGGAAAAATCTCTTGTTTGCAGGGCTATGGTGGAAATTAAATTACATAGACAGTTGGGTGCATTGGTTAAGAGGCATGTTCTGCCTCTTATTACTGCTAGAACCTTAAGCACATTATCTAGTCTCCTTGTACCTCAGTTTCCTCATCTAGAAAGTGGAGATAAGATTAACTTTCAAAACCTTGTTGGAGAACTAAATAAGTTAGTACAGTTAGCCATCCATATCTGTAGGTTCTACACCCAGGCAGTCAACCAATGGAGGATTAATAATCAGAAAAAAAAAAAATACTCCCGAAAGTTTCCAAAAGTAAAACATAAATTTGATGTGCAATGGCAACAATGTACATGGCATTTACATTGTATTTACGATTTACCTAGCATTTACAGTGTACTAGGTATTATAGGCGGAGAAGGCAATGGCACCCTACTCCAGTACTCTTGCCTGGAAAATGCCATGGATGGGGTAGCCTGGTGGGCTGCAGTCCATGGGGTTGCGAAGAGTTGGACACAACTGAGCGACTTCACTTGCACTTTTCACTTTCATGCGTTGGAGAAGGAAATGGCAACCCACTCCAGTGTCCTTGCCTGGAGAATCCCAGGGACGGGGGAGCCTGGTGGGCTGCCATCTATGGGGTCTCACAGAGTCAGACACGACTGAAGCGACTTAGCAGCAGCAGCAGCAGGTATTATAGGAGGAGAAGGCAATGGCAACCCACTCCAGTACTCTTGCCTAGAAAATCCCATGGATGGAGGAGCCTGGTGGGCTGCTGTCTACGGGGTCACACAGAGTCGGACACAACTGAAGCGACTTAGCAGCAGCAGCAGCAGCAGCAGGTATTATACGTAATCTAGAGCTGATTGAAAGTAGAAGACTCTGTGTAGGTTATATGCAAATTCTACATCATTTTATAGAAGGGACAAGAGCATCCACAAATGTTGGTATCTGCAGGGGTCCTGGAACCAAATCCCCAGGGATACCCAAAGGGTGAGTGAACGCCTAAAGACACCCTCCTGGCACAGAGTAAGTACTCAGTAACTGTTAGCTATTAATAATTACCAAGCATAACCATCGGCACGCACTTCCTTTTCCCCAACCCCCAGCCACACAGAAATTTCCAGCAATAAAAAGTTCCTGAAATTCCATCTCCACTGAGAAGCTTTCTTTCAGAATTAGGTAACAGCTAAATCCTTTATTATCTTTGTCCAACGTACAAATATCCATATCTTGAATATGTGTGTGATTACATGAACATGTGTATTCAAATCTTTGATATGAAGTATTAGTATTTATATAATATTAAGTAATACTAATAAAATATTATATAATATACATATCAAATATATTAGGTATTATATAATATCTAGGAGGCTGTCTTCATAAGGCACCCGTAGCCTTAGGAATCTGTCTGTGCTATCAAGTACTTAGAAAACATGCGGACAATCTCAAAAGCAATGTGTGTTCTGATGTTAATGAGAGTGAGAACTATTGGGAGGTCTCACATGTTAAGCTGTACAAAGGGCTTTCTTTGCATCTTTAAGTAAGTCTGTCCCTTAATTGACTTGATCATATAAGGATTTTATTTTAGCCCAGCAGGGTTAAGAACAAGGAGAGAGAGCCTCATATGGCTAACTGTCCCTTCCTAATGGTTAAAACATTGTTTCTCTTTCCCTTGAACTGTCTTTATAAAAAAGTAGAAAAAAGATAAAAATCTGACTACAGTGTTTTGATGAGGATTTTCAGTTTTCTTCTCTGACCTCATGCTAAACTGGAAAATGGGAATGATGGAAGATGGAGACAAGTGAGATCCAGTGGGTTAAGAGAAATCTTAGACAGGGCTATACTAAGTCCAGCATCCTAACCAGCTCTAGTAAAGTGTGGTATCAACATTCTTCTAATTAGCAATTGGTGTAAATATTTACTTGAATCAAAATACATTTATTTAGAAAGCACATTGCCCACTTATAGCAAAAAACAAACATTTTACTTATTTGCTATTATAGATTTTCATTTGTCCTCTTTATAAATTTTGCATGCTATTAAATATCAAGCTTTATGTTAATAACCTTACAGAAAGGCTGTAGCCAAAACCAATGAATACCTCACATTCATGAGTATTTCCTACTGTACAAGTGAGAAAGTCGTATACACTCAGTTTTTTTTTTTCCTTAAGCTATCAGTGGTATTTATCGCTATGGCATCCAAGTTACTGTACATTTGGTCAAAGATAAAACAAATATCTAGCTTTATCTGCCTTCTACAAGCCAGTTGTTATCATCACAGATTGACTGCAACAGATATGCTTTTGAAACACAGAACCTGAACACCGCATCTCTGATTCTTCCTCCACCCACTTCTGTGACAGCTTTGGTCAGCAACAGCTGCAGCTGATATATTACTCGACTTGTTTAAGAATGTGGCATAAATATAGAGATGAGATGACATAAAGCTGTGAATACTAGATATAGCTCTTTAAAAGTTTTCCTGAACTAGTAAGGAAAAAAAAAAAAAGGTATGCAATGAAAGGATTTGTACGTGCCACCAGTTACCTTATGCTTTCAGTAACTAACACATAAATAGTGGAGAAGCAGCATCCAAGAGCTGCAAGACACCCTAAGGGATTTAAGGATCCCATGTGAAATTCTTGAAATTTTGTGCTAGGTCCTTTCTGTCTTTAGTTTTTTGGTTTTTCTTTTCTTTTCTTTTCTTTTTTAAAGAAACTCAATAGTCTCAGGGTCATCCATGTGAATAACCCTACTTCAAGTCTCATATATTATCATCTTATACCTCTAACTGGCACAATTAGCAAGAGAAAGGAAACATGTGTCTATAATCTTAAAACTAGAAAGACATCTCGTTGCAAGACTGCTGTGTCAGTAATTTCCGTTTTCAAGAGTTACACAATGCTTAAACAATAGTTATCCTCCTGAGCCACAGTTCACCAACCTCACAGTGCGGCTGATGACTGATGAAGGGTCAAGAGGGTAGCAGACTTTGGGTGCACAACACTTCAGTCCTTTATCAACGATGGCGAGAGGCCATGGAGTACAATAACGGAACAAATATTTCCTTTACCCTGTAGTCCATTCCTTCCTCTGATTGGCTACAGCTTCAGTCCACAGTTCACAAGAACAAAACTATGCTCTATCCTTAACAAAACACATTTTAAAAAGCAGTCATGTAATTCATAGGCCAAGCAAAATGTCTCTATCCCTACGGTAGTTAATATAGTAGTTATAGGTGTATCTGCCTCCTTATGCTAAAATAGCTACTAAAAAGTCCATATAGGGATTCCTGAAACTTAACTTCAGCACCATTTGCACAACTGCTTCACTAAGACACACGCCCATCTCTAAAGGCAATTAAGCCTTTCAGTATGTCCATGAGGAACATACTGGATGTTCTTATCAGAGGAAGCATTTAATATATAGCAAACTACAGTTTTATTCCCTGTTATGTGAAGTTAAATTATCAAGTCACTTTTATAAATTAATTCAGAATCAAAGAGATACATCTATTTTGAAAGAAAACAAAGAGAGAATATTAATCTAAAGGTCTGGAATTCTGGTAAACTGGATGTGTCATGGTAACTGAGAGTTAATAAAAAACATTTCAATGCATATTGAAGAAAAATCTTATTATAGAAGTCTGTTGCTTCTATAAATATATTATTTTCTCCTTTTTTGGTGTGATTCTGAACATCTACTCAAAGTGACAGAAAAATGTAGATTTACGTAAGGTAGAAGATTTGAGCATATACTGAAAACTCCAGATCAATGGTCCTCAACTAGGGTAAGGCTGCTCTCTTATGAACCTTTGGCAATGTCTGGAGACATTTTTGATTGTCAAGACTGGGAACAGGGGACAGGATACAATCAGTGAGCGCTGGGGCTGCTGTTGCACCTCCTATAACACAGAACAGCCTGCCCACAACAAAGCACAGTCCAGACTCAAGTGTCAACAGCACCAAGGTTGAGAAAACCTTGGTTTAGTTGTTTAGAAAAGCCAAGTTTAGTGGTTTAGAAAAGCCAAGGTCTAGTTGTTGCTTCGGAAAAAAAAAAAATGCACTGTTACCTAATTCTTCTCTAAAAAGTAAAGTGCATATAGGCAAAAGACAATTGTATTATGGCTAATTAAAATTTTAGTGCATTAAAAAATTATTTCTTTGACAAACATATTGTACTAACTATATGAAAATTTCTTATTCAGAGTAGAAAATGATTTCATAGAAATAAAGCATTCAAACATAATCCTAAAATCAATTCAATCTCTACTCATTCCATGCATAAAATAATTGTTCCAATTTTAATTTGTTCTCAATGTTTTTAAAATTTCAAAGCACTATCCTGAATTTTCTCTGATCACTTGATTTTTAATATAACAAATAGGACAACTAGGATAAGGAGAAAATCAAACTTTTAAAGCTGTGTTTAATCTCAGAATATCCAATCCCCCAAAGTAAAATACATATTATGTAACAACCAACATTTTAAAATGTACAGTTGAATCAACTCACAATGGGAAGACTTACGTAAATCAAACTAAGGTTTAGATTATATATATTAGTCATTTTACTTACTAATTTCAAGTTTATCAACACAGTGACCCCCAAAAGGCCTGGCTTAAACGGTATTCATACCACTAATCTCGCATCACATGTGTCTGACCACTGAGCAGGTGTACTGTAGGTGTACTTCCTTCCCAACAAAAAAGACAGACTGACAAATTCTCCCACAGAACACTGATCCAAAACGGCCCTTCAGAGAAATGAGACACAGTCTTCACTCCAGGCCAGGAAGAGCCTGGGGTCGCTTACCAGCCTCCAGCAGCAGCAGCCAGGCCAGTCCTGAACGGCAGCAGGTTAGTGCTCTGAGGGTCATGGGAGGAGCACCCCCACCGCCCCCTTGGATCTCCACCAACACCCTTCCCTTCCAATCAGCATGTGACCCACAGCTCCTCTGGGATTCAGCACCAAGGTTATCATAAACATAAACCCTTTGTATACAGCAGAGAAGGACCATGTCCTGGAAGGAAGGACATCACCACCCAAGTCCAGGAGTTCTGCTGTGCCCCTCTCTGGCTTCTTGTCTGGGAGCCAGTCAAGGAGTATCTCTGAGGCACGGTTCCCATTTCTGTAAAACAGGGGTTGTGGTGAGAATGGAAGGAAAAAAAGGTGTATAAGAGAACTCTGCAAGGTGCCAACACCGTGAAGCATATGGGCTTGTGTCCAGGAAGGGCTACCTCAGCCCCACACCTTCCTTCCTGTCCCTCCACATGCATACTCTGTTCTAACCACCCTTCCCTGGCCCTTTCTCTTCCTCTGAAGAGGCAGAGCATCAGACTCAACCCCAAATTCCATCAAATAGAGCCTGAAAGAGTATAAGAGTCATCACAGTACATGTCATCACTTCAATATAGAATGTTTATTTCTTTAATCTGTGATTGAGTGCAAACTTTAACCCAGGCCTTTTTGGGGTCGCTGTGTTGATAAACTAGCAGTTAGTAAGTAAAATTACTAACATATATAATCTAACCCAGATGCATTATTCCAGTTAAGCTTCCCAACAGCCCTACCACGTAATGAAATTAGCCCTATTTTACAGTTTAGAAAACTCAGGCACCAAGAGATTTAAAAGATTTCCCAGTTTTCACCCAGCTGGAAATGAAGGAACCAGGACAAGAAGCATGACAATTTAACTTGAGTCTGCACTCTTGACCACTACCAAGAACAGTCTCTCATTTTAAGAATAAAGTGATTTATAAAATCAATGAGAGTTTTTGTAAAGTAAACCTCATAGGGTGCAGATATCCAAATAATGCACAATGGACATAACCTTTTCTCTTCATCAACCTCCCCATCACCTCTTTTCCCTGACAATCTCACACTCTCAGTCAGGACACCAACAGAACAAAGGTCCCACCAGTGAACCAAATTTTCTTAAATTCAAGCAGAAAGTAGCTTCTCCATCGAGATAGACACAATCATCTCTGACACAGCGGAAGTAAATTGCTGGTGTGTTTGGGGGACAATGCAAAGCAGTGAATACATGAAAACAGTAACAACAATAACAACAATAATAATAATACATGCTTACTCACAATACCTCCCAGCTTACAGAATGCTTCCATATATATTATCTCAACAGATCTAGATCATCCAGACATGAAGGTAGATTTGCAAGAACAGGAAAGAAAAAGGCAATTCAAAGGTCAACATAACTAATAAGCGAGAACTACTATCTTATTTTTCCAAGGCCCCTGGTTATTTCAAGGTCAAAAGTGCAATTCTGGAGCTTCTGAAAGGCTGGAAAAGAATACATGTCTTTTGATTTCAAGATAATTTTGAAAATTCTATTTTTCATTTAAAGAAGACAAAGCAAGGGTTTTATAAAAGTAATTTCTATGCAACTTTATATTGCAAAATTAAATTCTAAAAATACAAAATTTACCTTATGGAACACAATATGTGACATATTCACAAACTAAAATCGCAGAAACATGTATTTATAAAAGTAAAATTGAATATGCTTATATTCACACCCTTTGTGGCCCCTCCATTTTGATCTATCTCCCCAATTACTGTGAGGGCTTCCCAGGCGGCACAGTGGTAACGAATCCATCTGCCAATGCAGGAGATGCAAGAAGCATGGGTTTGATCCCTGAGACAGGAAGATACCCTGAAGAAGGAAATGGCAACCCACTCCAATATTCTTGCCTGAGAAATCCCATGGACAGAGGAGCCTGGCAGGCTACGGTCCATGGAGTTGCAAAGAGTTGGACACAACTAAGCTCATACATACAGCCCCCTCCCCTCCGCCAATTATCACATCCTCTTGAATGCGTACAAATGACTACCTTGCCAGAAAGGACTTACATTTGCCTGTCTCCCCCCAAGCCTCCAATAGGACTTGGTACATAGTGGAAACTCAACTAAGGCACAAACTGGTTAACTGATAGAAATTAGGGATTAACTCACTACTATAAAATAAATAGTCTTTAAAAATATATGTATGTATGGAGACAGTAACATGGAAAGTTACATTGCCATATGTAAAATAGATAGCTAATGAGAATTTGCTGTGTGACTCAGGGAACCCAAACAGAGGCTCTGTAACAACCAAGAGGAGTGGGATGGGGAGGGAGACAGGACAGAGGTTCATGAGGGAAGAGGACATAGGTATATCTATGGCTGATTCATGTTGTTGTTTGGCAGAAACCAACAAAATTCTGTAAAGCAATAATCCTTCAATTAAAAAAATAAATACATTTTAAAAAAAGAAAAATATCTTGTTGAAAGCACACAGAGAAGTAACCCTAAACTCAGCTGAAATGCAACTTTGAACAAAGGTAAGAATGTGTTGGTCATTCAGTCATGTCCAACTCTTTGCAACTCCATGGACTGTACCCCACCCCCCCACCCAGATTCCTTCATCCATGGAATTCTCCAGGCAAAGGGCAGATTTAATGCAGGTGCAACAAAAATGCTCTTTTTGGATTTGACAGCTCCTAGTCATTCAGCCCAGTGTTATACACAGGGAGCAGTCCTCTAAAACTACTGTGGTGTCTTCTGAATCACTGCCATTACCCGAGAAAACCCCAGGAAGTGGTTTGATTGAGTAGCTGGACCAGTGTGAGGGATCAGCTGATGGGTCTCACACATACACACAAGCCGGTAACAATGGGGACATTGTGAAACCAGGAATAGCCTTCTCTTATCTTTAGTAGTTTGGGAAATCATTTCTAACCCAGTGAGTATATAACCTGGGAACAAGTCAGATGGTTAATTATTCACTGAGAGTTTAGTAATTAATATGCTTTAGACCAAGGATGGTGGAACCTGAAAACCATAAAGATGTCCGAGATCTGGAACCACGAATCTTTGAAATCATGTCCAAAAAGCAGCAAACTTCCCTCAACATTTATGACCCAACCAAGAACAAAGCCCCAGTTGCAGGCAGCTGCTGGTAAAAATTAATCAAAATGGACTATGATTTCATAAAGTCTTTCAAACTGTATTTTACAATACAAAACGATGCCTTCTTAATTTGCACAAGCAAACGGGTGGTGAAAATCTCACTACTACTTGGTGAAACACCAGCTGTTGATGAATCAGGATGACATGATGACCTCACCAGGGTCACCACAGAACATCACAGGATATCAATTAAAGAGAATTTACATCTTTACCTGAAAACACAAGGGAAAAGTCCAAGTCATCCTACCAAAACATAACTAAAGAGGTGTTAACAAATAAAGTGAAAGTCGCTCAGTTGTGTCCAACTCTTTGTGACCCAGAATACTGTTCTCCAGTATTCTCTGGGAGAACAACATTCTCCAGACCAGAATACTGGAGTGGGTAGCTTTTCCCTT
This sequence comes from Tragelaphus eurycerus, assembly GCA_935064755.1. Taxonomy (NCBI): domain Eukaryota; kingdom Metazoa; phylum Chordata; class Mammalia; order Artiodactyla; family Bovidae; genus Tragelaphus; species Tragelaphus eurycerus. Next base: position 1,789,784 of record CAKXYN010000039.1, read on the forward strand.
CTCCAGGGGATCTTCCCAACTCAGGGAACAAACCCAGGTCTCCTGCATCACAGGCAGATTCTTTACCAGCTGAGCCACCAGGGAAGCCCAAGAATACTGGAGTGGGTAGCCCATCCGTTCTCCAGCGGATCTTCCTGACCCAGGAAGTGAACCAGGGTCTCCTGCATTGCAAGCGGATTGTTTACCAATTGAGCTATCAGGGAAGCCCTACCTAAACACATAGGTCTGAATGAAATATTTCCCCTTTCCCTGAAACTGAAGTCAGCCCCTTTATGGTCAGTTTTGAAGAGTTGCAGTAATATTTCATACAGTATTGTGTTCCTTTGTGCATGCTCAGTCACTTAGTCGTGTCTGACTCTTTGTGACCTCATGGACTGTGGCCCATCAGGCTCCTCTGTCCATGCGATTTTCATCCTGATGCATAAATTTCCCATACATTTTCAGTGTATTACCCTAATGGTTCCTACCCTTTTTGATCGAGGTACCCTGAATCTACTGTTTCTCTATATTCTCAGTCTCCCCAGTCCCAGCTTCTGTGGGTATTAATTCCTGAGGGATCTAACTGGGTCACACCAGCAGCCACAGGATACAACCTTGCCAACGTTCACATCAGCAATGCTCCCCTAAAAGGAAGAATTTGCAATGCCAATCCTAAAGCATTACATAGCGAACCTTTTTCCAGATACCACACGGCTGTGACCCAGCATGAGGCTGCTGTGTAAGAACAACAGAATAGGATTCACCTGCCTTCAACACTCAGCAGTACATCCAAAAAGTGTTCTCTCAGTTCTCCTATACAAAGCTACAGCAACCTTTTGGAAAATCCTTTGCATTATTCACTAGGAAAAAAAAAAAAAAAAAGCTATTTATCCCAAACAAGATATTTATAGAAGCAGACTTTTTCTCATCGCTACTTTTCCAAAAGAAATGGATGCCTTGAAAACAAGCCGTTTATGCAAAACAGTAAATTCTGGGATAGACTGAGAATTAATCCAATCACAGGCATTATCTAGAATAATGCTTTTCACCAATAGTTGATGTACACACTGATTACCGCGGGCTACCAAGTGCTATTTATGCCATTAAAAATAAATTTAAAATACTGTTGGTATACTTGACTGAATTGTTTGAAAACAGCTAATCCCTGCATGGAATAGATGATTGCTCTTAAATTTGAGCACATATTTTCCAGCCACTCTGGATTAAGAGGAATTTACCATTTGTGTATACACACCAATGTATAGCATTAGGTTCACACATGAAATGAAGAAACACGCCTGTGATTCTCCCCAGCACTAGCTCTTCCTGTCCAAGCCTATGGAAATTTGAAGAACAGCCTCTAAAAAAACATAATAAATCAACATGTTTAAAAGAATAGATGAGGTGTTTCCTAGCTTCAGAATTAAACAAAAAAAATTTGACCAGTAATTCTTCTTGCATAACAATGGATAATATCCTTCTAAAATACTGAGTTTTCAAGGATCTGGACAACAGCAAAAAGCAAACACATTTGCACCAAATCCCTGAGTAGTTAGCATGACTTCTGCATGGGATGGGAGGACACACTGTACTTAAATTTACTCACTACAAATGGTTCCCCTCCACTCAGCCATTTGCTATTAAAAGAACCAAGCTGTTCCGAAGACAAGCAGGAAGTGGATATTCAAAATGTGTAGGCGGGATATTTTCATAGAGCTCCTCTAAATTCCTAATACCTGAACAAACCAAACCAAATTAAAAACCCAGCTCAAGCTTTAACCTCAGTTAATAATTTAAAAAAAAAAAAATACCCATTTATTTCTCTTTTCAAATATGTACGACTATACATTTTTTCAAAACTTTTTTAGTAAGATTGCTTACAAATGTTTGCAAAATTCCACCTCATCATAAGCCCCAAATTACCATTTTCAGATTTTTTTCCTCCAGTTCAGACTTAAGAAAGATACACCTATTTGGTTGCTTTTTTAAAATCTCTTTTGTTTCAGGTAAATTAGTAAAACAGTTCAAACATTCTTTTTGTTATGAAATCAATGTTTTGGGACATCATGGCTTCATTACTGAGTTATAAGGCATGTACTGAGTGTGCCCTATGCGCTAGCACATGGGATCCAAAAGTTAAAGTTATAATCCCATGCTTAACAGCTAACCATGTAGTAGCAAGAGGCAAGATATGAAGACACAAAACGATTACATTCCTCTCTGAAGGGTACAGACAAAAGTAGAAGAAGGGAAATCCTTAAGGAATTTGGCACAGAAGGGAGAAGGACACTGAGGAGAGAAGAGAGGGAGCAATGGCCTGAAGACCTGAATAAACACAGCCCATTCACAGGATGTTAAGGAGGTAAGCGGACTCCATCAGAGAACTAGAGACACGATGAGAATTAGAACTGTCTGGATAGGACAGGTTAGGCGGTCACCTGTCCTGACACCTTCATTTAATAAATAAGAAACCGGACTTAAGGTGGTGAGTGAGCCCACGAAAACTCTGAAGCAGCCACTAGGAGCTACTGACTGGGCTCTGAGATGCAGACGGGCTTTGGTGAAATGTCACTGACCTCATGGAGTCCAGAGTGGGGAGAGTCAGACGCAAAAAAAACAAACAGGAAAACAATTAACTTGATCATTTCAGGTTCTGATAAGTTCTATCACAATGGTGTGCTATAAGATGCATTGGAGAAGGAGAGAAGAAACTGCTCAAACTTGGGTCACAGATGGCCTGTCCGAAGAAGGAATGCTGGAATTGAGATTTGAACAAGGAAAAGGAGCCATAATTCAGAGGACATGGGTTAACAGCATTCCAAGCAGGAAAAAAACAGCTAAGTGCAAGAGGAGAACAGCTTAGCAAGTTCAAGGAACAGAATGAAGGCTGAAAGGTTGAGCCTGATAGGGAATGGGCAGTAGAGAGAGATGTGCTCAGGACGGCAGTCTTGCAGAACACAATGAGAAGCTTGCATTTTAACTTTAGTCTAAGGGTAACGAAATTATACTGGAGAATCTGTGGCAAAGGAATGTGTTATATGATTTATACATAAGAGGCTACTCTAGGGAGTGTGGGGTCAGGGAAGTGAGCTAAGAGCTTTTGCAGCAGACTAGGCCAGATGCTGGGGTCTTGAACTGAGACTATGGCAGAGGAAACAGCAAGAAGACTTCTCCTTCAGCATTTATTTTGGAGAGAGAGAACCAAGGGACTTGCTGCACTGAATGGGAGGCCAGACGGAAGGAAATGAATTCTGGAATTTGGGTCTGAGCAATGGTGGGCATGGCAGTTCTACTTAATGAAATCGCCCAAGTACAGTGGGGAAGCAGAGCTTTGCAGACGGACATCAACAGCTCCTTTTTGACTTTCCTAACTTGGATGTGTCCATCAGACAGCCTAGGGCACATAGTAAGGAAATATTTAAGTTGGGAACTTAGGAGAAGACCCATTCACAGATATAAAACTTTGAAAATTACCAATGTACAGATGATATCTGAAACCATGCAACTATTGAAATCTGCTAGAGACCTTAGATAAAGAAGATAAATGGATTTAAGGTAGAGCTACAGGGAACTACAACACATAGGTGAGGGCTAGCAAAGTTAACCAGATCATGTACAAGATCAGTCTGAGGTGGAAGATGCCCTGGTCTCCAGCTGCTGTGTGATGAAAGCCTGAACTGCAGGGCAAGAACAGGGGTGAAGAGACCACAGCTCTAAAGAACGAACAGCACCAGGGCAAGTGAGAATGACGTTCAACTGAGTGCCACTAATCAAAAGTCATTAACTAGGTAGGGGAAAAGTACTGTGTGAAATACAGAAAGGCTAAATAGGCACTTTTGAAAAATCCTACTACAGGATATGTCACATGACATCTCTACTTGAAAAGACGGGCATAAAGATATCTACAAAATATCTATTTTCCATATTGTGTTCTTCTTATTAAATATTATAATCAGCCTTTCAGTTTTGCAAATACTTAGAAGTCTTCCTAACCATCTTTTACCTATTGTACATTCCAATAGGTATACTAACAATCTCTAACAGAACATACATGTCTAATTATTTTTAACCAAGAACGTTCTCGTGAATTATTCAATTTTTATTACCTGGCCAGTTAACTATAATAAAGAACCGATGAAGATTATAAGGTCACAATGTAAATCAATATTTCCAATGAGTAACTTAATAAATAAAACTTTAAAAAATTACCCAGATGGTAATAACACAACACTGAGTTCAGAATTCAAATTCCATTTCAGAAATATTTCCATTCAACACCACTTAGAATTTACATATCTTGTTGGTCTCCCTAAAACGTTTTACTACCCAAGTCCAAATTATACTTCAATCCAATATTTGCATATCATAATACCTTTGGTAAAATTTTAAAAAGTAAAGGAAAAAAATAGAGTTTGGCAGTTGAATCCTTCGTATTCCTACCCTGTACCTTTGAAAAGTGTTAGTCACTCAGTTGCGTCCGACTCTTTGCAACCTCATGGACTGTATCCCACCAGGCTCCTCTGTCCATGGAATTCTCCAGGCAAGAATACTGGGGTGGGTAGCCATTCTCTTCTCCAGGGGGATCTCCTTGACCCAAGGATTGAAACCGGGTCTCCTGCATGGCAGGCAGATTCTTTACCATCTGAGTCACTAGGGAAACCACCCCATACATTTACTGGCCCCTTCACGCCAACATATGGAAAGCACTAGAAAAAGTTAAATACATATCTCAGCCTTCTGAGAAGTATACTATCATCTCAGGAGGCATGTACTATTATAAGGAGGTCAACAACAATGAGGATTATAAAAATACTTTATTTTACAAAGTAAAGTAAAATAGTACATTTTGCTCAGTCGTGTCCAACTCTTTGTGACCCCATGAACTGTAGCCTAACAGGTTCCCCCGTCCATGGGATTTTTCCAGGCAAGAATACTAGAGTGAGTTGCCATTTTCTTCTCCAGGAGATCTTCCCAACCCAGGGATTGAAGCCAGGTCTCCCACGTTGTAGGCAGACGCTTTACCATCTGAGCCACTGAGGCCGTCTCTTTTATTTTACAAAAGAGTATTGCAACTATTCTTCCAAAGATTTTGTCATTGGAAAGATGCACCCTTCGTCACGGAAACCCAAGTTAAAGGATTCAGGGTCACAATTTTCAAACAGATGCCAGATTTGTGTGTGTATGTTGTGTGTGTGTGTGTGTGTGTGTGTGTGTGTGTGTGGCTTAAAGTGAAGCCCCAAGGCAATGCAACACTCTTGTAATACATTATTTAACTAATTCTTGTGCACATATTTCCTACATCAATTTTTATAGGAGTGGAGGCAATTCTTGATATTCTAGACAATCATCAGGCATATTTTTTATGTCATTTAAACTTCTGCTACAGTAAACAATGAAAAAATGATGGAAACAAAGTGTACTCTAAAATCACAGTAACACAGACTCATTAATCATTGCATTGCTCACAAACGGTCTTGATTTTAACAAATAGTTCAAAGCACAGCTTTACCTCCTTCTGTATACAGCATTTCCCGGGAACTATTTATGTCTAAATGGTAACAAATCTATACATATTCATTAATATAACAAATAAGACATTTTTAAACAAGTTTTTAGACCATTAGTTCCTCTGGGTGAAAAAGGAAAGTGTGTTTCGGCCACACCTTCTTGGAGAGAGTGTTGGTCCTGCCAGTGTCAAAAGCCCTCCAGAAACCACTGCAAAACAAGCTTCTCCAAGTCCCAAGAGACGAGCAGGCATTGAGGGTGACATCAGGGGAGTACAGAGTGTTTTCTGTGCCTCCTCAGATGTCCTGGCAGGAGACAGACTTGTCCCAATCTAGGGCAAAATCAGCCAGGAAATGTGTCTCCGTCGACAGCTCTAGATCACAACTTCTCAGCAGTTCTCAGCAGATGGAAGAGTGACTGCAAGGAGGCCAAGAGGCCTTGGTAAAAGCACACCAACCACATCATCACCCTAAGTACAGAAATCACAGCGTTAGGAGGGAGATGGGGCTCCATGGCCAGGTGAGGCCATGGTATACTACAGAACACCTTGCACTTGAACTCAGAAGCCCCTGGTTTCTATTCCTGGCTCGGCCTTTCATGAACTGTGTGACTCTGGGCATGTCTTTAACCTGTCTGATCCTCTGTTATGTCATTTATAAATTTAGAAAGAGAGCAATATCTGTTCTGTCTACCATATGGGTTTTGTAAAAACTCAGTAAGGCTATGTATATGAAGCTCTTGGTCAATTATGAAGTCTTGTGAAAATGGACATTTCTCATTTTATGGAGGGGTGCATCCTTCAAACTGCAGGCAATGGGTAAGTGAAGCTAGTGAAGGTTCTAGATCTTCACAGTAACCTATTAAAAATGGTATTTTAAGAAGAGGAGCCTTGCAGTGGACCATGGAATGAATCACAGATAGAATCATTGGAGTCAAAGTTCCACCTAAAACTGGAGAAGGAAATAGCAACCCACCCCAGTATTCCTGCCTGGAACATCCCATGGACAGGGGAGTCTGGAAGACGTCATGGGGTCACAAAGAGTTGGACACAACTGAGCACACACGCATGCACCACCTAAAAGGCTACACAGTAGACTAGGTGTGATGTGGCAAGGTCATTCTAGAGTAGTGGTAGCTGAAATATACAGTAGGAGATTTTTTTTTTTTTTGGAAGAACACAAAGGTTGAGCATCAGGGATAATGTAGATGGATAGTCCCTGAGTTGCCATTAAAATCAACTCAGTCACTCAACCTTTTCAGCCCTCTACTAACATCTCAGATTTAACACTTTCAAACCTTCTTCTTTCTCCTCTATCTCAAACTCAGATCTGCACTTGCTCATGCCAGACTTGTTTCTCTAAAAGTCTTTCACTTCCTTCTAAATGCTGAGGAGCCTCTTTGCCCTCATGTTGACTTCTGGCCTCTTAATCTCACCCTTCCCAGGCCACTGGACTTCAGCTATTTGGGCAATCATGGACCACAGAGTCAGACATTTCAGTAACACTCTCTTCTCCTCACATCCCTCCATCTCCCCTCTCCTTCCTACACCTCTCCCGACCTGACTCTCCCCAGAGGCTACTTTCTCTGTCTCCCCCTGGGTTATACTGAAAGATCAGCAAAAATTATTCAACAGTGCCCCTCAGGCAGAGGTCTCTGGCTTCTGATGACTTGAGGACAAGGACGATGTCTGGTTCACTTCTATATGCACAGGGCCTGGCACATAGAACACCCTCCAGTATTCTTGCCTGAAGAATCCCATGGACAGAGGAGTCCATGGGGTTGCAAAGAGTAAGACACAACTGAAGCGACTTAGCCCACAGCTCAGCCACAATACACAGTGAACAAGTTTTGCTAGTATTTGGAAACACTATAATCCATCTCTCCTATTCCTTTTTTTCTTGGCTTCCACCTACCCCCTTCACTGCTCCTCTTTACTAGATTCTGTTTTACTTCCTGTCCTCCATTTAAGGCTATTTCCCTGGGAACTAAAGTCAGATCTCTTATAGTCCCATTTTGTTCTCTATCCAACGGAGATCAATTTCCACCAATACAGGAGAACATCAAGATATTTCAGACAATTATCCTCATTAGAACCCAAATTCAACACTCTTGCCAAGATTTCCATAACTTCAACAGCTCCAGGAGGTAAAGCCTTACCAAGGAAAAAAAAAAAAAGACCAGTGAGAAGGAACAAAGGTCAGAGAGGAATCGAACCCTCCCAGTGGGGACAGCTGAGCCTCAAGTGGGACTGACGGACAAGCCTCTGCCCCCAGACAGTCACCAACGTGTCCTACATTAATGACAAAGAAGCCTCTCTTCTCAGAGATCATTATTGCCTTTCCAAGTCCAGGCTCTCTGACGCCCGAGGATTCTACACCTTCAGAGGCACTTGCTGCCCTCCCTTGAAGACAGTCTTCCACATAAAAGAGAAAGGTTTGCTTCAGTATTTCATCACCAATGGGGAACGTGGACCCACTCCGCTTCCCCGTTTGGCCAAACCTGTAAGGACAACATAGCTTTGACTCTGACTACATCCTCAGGCAAAGTTCAGCCTGCAACTGGGTTCCATCCTGATTTCTCTTTCCCATCAATACCAGGGCACAACTCAAAGTCACAGTCAAAACGGCAGGTTCCTCACCCATTTATTGGACAGAGCAGTTCTATAAAGTCATATATGTCTTCACCCAATGTGTCTGCCTTCTGTTGTGAAGATCCCTCCTCTGTGTCCACCCAACTCAAACCTCAGTCACCTTTGATGAGTCCAGCACTCTGTTTGGATCAAGCATGGGACATATCCCACTTTCTTCCCATATTAGACTCAAGCTTCCGAAGACAGAGGTTTTTATCTCATAAGTTATGGTTAAAAGGCCTTTCTCATGGTTCGTACCATATACTCCTGGTCTGTCTTAAACTTATTCCCTCAGGAGGAAAATAAGTTATTTATTGGATTATGCTATGTGACCTTACAAATACCTCTCTACTCACATAAAACTAACTTAAATAACAGAAAGAAACTATTTTCAATATGACCTTACCTAGTTCACACAGGAGTTAGGCTGCAATTTTATAGAAAATGAGGCACTTGTGGGCAATTAGTTATTTAAATACCTGTAAGTCTCCATGTCAAGAATTTTTAAAACTCCAATAAAAAGTCTAAATATCTGGAAAGGGAGATATTTTTAGACAAAATTCTGCAGCAAGTGAAGGCTGAGAAGGTGAATGTAGATAATGATAGCAACCTGTTTAATAGGCAGCAAGAATTCCCCTACATGGGCTCTTAGAAGACATTCTTAGCCACCCCTTAGTTTGGAGGCAATCAGACAGTGTCACCTAACTTTAGTGAGTTAGAAGAATGCCTTTGATGAAAATTCTTAGACCATCATTTGTATCTAAAAATACAGTATCTGGGTTCTTCCTTTTATAGCAAATAGATCTTCTTCCACACTGAGTGAAAAGAGTAGAATAAAATATTTCCACAAGAAAATACATTTATCTCCATCCACCGTTGTCCACAGTGATCTGCATTTACCACTGGGCTCCTTGTTCCTGCTCTACGAGCTGCCATTCAACAGGAACCTCCACCCTGCTGACTTGGGTGATGGTGCCTTGCTGTAGGCACCTGAGGACTTCAGACAGGATCCACTCAGCAGTCACTGACGTACACTGGCAACTTCTGTTCCAGGGACATCAAGACAAGACATTCAAAGCTGCAAACATTGCCCTACCTAATTAACACAGTTCTGTTACCCTTGTCAGGGCTGCAGGAGGACTGGGCCGAGTATCACCAAGCTCTCTCCTGACACCACACCTAGGAGATCTGAGCCTTCCAGTTCCTAAGCCCCAGCAGGAAAGCTTCCAATGAAGAGAGCCTGTCACTTAGCTGCTGTCAATACAATGTGTAACTTGGGGTATAAAGCTCATCTGTTTACTAGACCTCAGGGTCCTCATCTGTAAAAATGATGACAGTAAAATACAAAGCCTTTTAAAACTTGGTAAATCATTAAGAAGAATTCATAAAACTACGGAGTTCCTTCAATGTGATTAACATACTAAATTATATAGGTAACAAGTCGAAGAATCATTTACCGAATGAAATCTTTCTACATCCTCCCAGAATGAGCTATGTATGTAGGTCATTCAATTGTTCTCACACTTCCATTTAGGTATTATCCTAATTTTACACACTTTTGAGGGTTTCACAACGTCTTTTCCTTGTGTAATACTGGAGTAACACACCTGGTACTGCTGCTACTGCTAAGTCGCTTCAGTCGTGTCTGACTCTGTGCGACTCCAGAGACGGCAGCCCACCAGGCTCCCCCGTCCCTGGGATTCTCCAGACAAGAACACTGGAGTGGGTTGCCATTTCCTTTTCCACTGCATGAAAGTGAAAAGTGAAAGTGAAGTCACTCAGTCGTGTCCGACTCTTCGAGACCCCATGGACTGCAGCCTACCAGGCTCCTCCGTCCATGGGATTTTCTAGGCAAGAGTACTGGAGTGGGGCGCCATTGCCTTCTCCCGGAGTAACACACCTATAAGAAGGTAAAATTAAGTATCATATCACCTCAATGTTTTAGGTGGGGTTTTCGTTATTTGCATCATCCCCTTGCAACATAACAGGAAACTTAGTGAAAGGATCACATATTAACCAGAAAACCCCATCAACCGCATGGACCCAAGCCAACACACCAATCACTCCTACTGTATTCAAGTTGTTCTGATCATCCATAAGTAATAAAAGTGTTTCCATAGAAACCAAGTATACAGCAAAATCTGCTCATAGTAAAGGATCTGCTTATCAAAAAGACTTCAAGGCAAGATATTGCTCCAACTTAGGTTTACGCACCATCATACACTGGCATAATTAGATAGTACCCCTTTGGAATTTCACAGTCTTGTACAAAAAGCTCTACACATGGAGAGGAGAGGAAAAAATCTGGAAGAAAAGATGTACATACATAGTTATAAAAATACCAAAGTAGATTCCATGCTAAGCTCTGCCAAAAAGAGAATAATTACTGTGGACCATTTAGCATGCAGCCTTGGAATTATATTCTCATCTTCAAGCAGAAGCCATCATCAGATTATCAAAATGAGGTTAACCTTTCTAAACTCAAATAGTTCTCACACGGAATAAGCACAATGCAATCAACAGACAAGCCGCTATTTCCCTCCCACACAAACTATAATCTTTTGTGAAATATATTTTTAATGAAGAATGCATAACCCTCCTACATGTTGGTTCTTCTTTTACACTCCTCCACATAAAAGCATACGTGCATTTTAAAGAGACGGAGAAGAATTTTACAGCTTCTAATAACATCCCCTGCAATGTATGGCCAAAAAAATAAAAAAATCTCAGCATCTGAATGAACAACTATCTTATTCATGTAATGCTACTTTTATAAAAGTAAAGCTAGTCACTAATAGCTCCTGGGGACAGTACAATGATATAAACAATGAATCTCATTAATATTTTAATGCTTTCTTTCTAATGAGATACATTATGAAGCCTTAACTCATTCAACTACTAATAACTCAAAATTCCTAGAGTTCTGAATTTTAATCTTTCACAAATTTCAAATTATAAAATTGCTTGTCATGAGTCGCACTGCTTATCAAGAAGCAGTTTTTTGAAAGAAAAGTGGTTGTTTTTTTGTAGACAAGGTTTACAGTGGTTTTCTTTTGTCTTTCTCCTTCCGTCATCTGAATTTTCAATGTTTAAAACTGAAACAATATAACCTGACAGTTGAATACTTTTTCACCAGTAGGACAGCTATTTGGAAATGAGACTATCAAAGTAATTATGCATGTCCATATTCACTCGGTAGCATTGGATGAGATACGAAAGATGAGAATAAACATCTCTTTTTTTCCATTAGGATTTTTTTTTACCCCACACAGCACCTGTTTCAGGCTACTAGTGTCTAGGATCTAGCTCAGAATGTGACTCCTAGGAGGCCAGCTGTCATGAAACTAATGACATGAATGGTCACCCTGGTAATCTGTTACATTAAGGAGATGTGGCTTCAGTTCGGGGGAAGAAAGGGGGGAATAAAACTCGGAAAGTCAAATCAATAAATGTTATATTTCCACAATGAATACAGTCTTAAAAGATCAGAAAACCAATTTTGCATAAATGCTTAAATGATGTAATTGCATTACACTAAAAAAGTGTCATTTTAAGTGTCACTTAAAAAAAAAAAAAAAAAAAAGCACTGAAAGGACAGCCTGCAAACACGGGCAGACCAGCATGGGTTTGAATCCACATGTGTACCTCACTCATCTGTGCAGAACCTGGTTTTAACTCAGCAAAAGGTCTGGAACTGCTTTTACAAACAAAATAACATCACAGAGAGAAAGAGAGGGAGAGATAAAAACAGGATGAGGAAGAGGAGGAGATGGGAAGGCAGAGAGGAGGAAAAAAGTTTAGGAGATGGACACGGTTATCCGAAAGCAAATGGAGCTGCAAAATGCTGGTAACTTTCATTCTAGGTTCAGAAACCTTATTCATCATGTGTAAAAGAGGTGGAGAAAAGGAACGAAATGAGAAAACATTTTTGTGAATTCAGTTATAATTCATTTCCACACACATACACCAATGCACGGCTCTATTCCCCCAAAACTTGTTGATGCGAGGTGCAGGTTAACTTTTCCAAATCACCTCCAAACACTGCTGAGGTGAAAGACAGCACTGGATTCCTCTGTATCACCACAAACTGGCACACCTTTGATTCAAAGCCCCTACTTCTATCCAGGACCAGAGCAGTCCAGTGGCTCATGGATCAATCCAACCGATTGGAAAGACAAAATCTGAACTCATGAAAGAGGACTCAATGCCTTCCCCAGCCAACCCTAAGGAGTCACTGGGTGCCTCCATCAAGGGTCTGACTGTCCGCTTCCTCCAGTTCAGGAAATGCACCTTTCCCCACAGGGCACAGCCTCTGAAGGCGAGGATGAAGCAGCCGGCTGAGCCAGAATTGCCTCCGTTCACAAAAGGAATTCCCCCTCCCTTCCCCTTATTCTCCCTCCCCTTGTTTCTCCTGTCCCTCCTCCCATCCTCCGCTGTGAATAATATCACTGCTACCTGCCTGGATCAACACCGTGAGCCCCTGTCTTCAAGCATTCAGAGAATGTAACAGCCTGGAAATTCCTGTTGTCCGTTCGCTGAGGTCACAGATAAGCTGAACAACAGCGTGGTTCCCATCAATCATAAGCCACTCACTGATAGAATGTATGGTAGGAGACCTGATGTAAGCAAGTCACCAGAGAAAATACCCACTGATGACGCATATCCAGGCATAAAAATAGTTACAGGGCCCTCAAAGGGATTATTCAACAGCCTACATTTAGACTTTCTTACAAGAGACCTGAAGTCACTGTGCTGCAGTTAAATGGCTGGAGAGAGTTTAAGTTTAAGCTTTCTCACCAGACATAACCACAAAGAGCTGGTTTAAATAAGCGCCTGCAATAACAGGCTGTTTAGTCCATTTTAACACAACTTTATAAGCATTAAACAGCACCACTAACTATCTTATAAAATGCCACATAACCTCTCCTCTTAGTCACATTCTCCTTCCTATAACAATTCTTCTTTTTTTCAAAGTGTGCTCCCCAAACATTAACACTTAATTGATCTAGAGAAAAAGAACATTAGCTGCTTTCCAAATAAATGTTAGGAAAATGACAGAGACTGCATTTCTGCAGTTATCTTCTTTTACAACATGCTTTTAAGTAGAATTAAGCTTAAATATCAGTTTCACCCAAGAAATGGACATTTTGCATACCATACTTGCAATTATATCTCTCCTGAATTGTTTGATCATTTACAGAAGTAAATCTCCCATGTATGAGATACATCTACTGCAGTATCTTACACATAGTAGGCATATTACTGTTTGCCAAAAAAGTGAATGAATGAATCAATCAATCGATGAAATGCAATATGCAAATACTTTTATTAAGTGACAAGTAAGATGTTAACTCAGACTGAAATCCTGGTTTTTTTTTTTTTTTTATGAGGAGGAAAATAACTTTCTACATGTGTAACAATTTTAATAGTTTTCAAATCATCTGTTCTTTTTCCTCCCACTCAAACATATGCACAGTTACCCTGCAAAGGAAGGTCTTTTCACATAGCTTTCCTATCAGAAAATGCTGGATTTTTGCACATTTTAATATCTGGATATCTAAAAACGTTCGCTCTCCAGTTTCATTTAAGCAACTGTGCCGACACAAGGAACCATAATGGCAACTGGATTTAACAGAACCCAAAATTCTGCCTCAGAACCTGAACACTTCCTACTTGCATGCCCTATTTGGAAGTCTTAATTACCAATCTTTCCTAATAGTGGACAGGTTTTTATTGTTACCCAGTTGATTATTAGCCACAGAACACTTCTCTGTGATAGACAGTATCTCAATGGCATTAATTATCCAGCCCATGCAATTGGCAAAGACCTGTGGGCAGCATTGCTGTAACTCTGGACAAACATAAGGGCTTAATTCTAGAGGGCAGCTCTCCAGGAATGGTAACAAGATGACATTTTTCTTCCTATCCTGGTAGGTTCCACATCACTTTCGTCAAGTATGATAATACTGCTATAAATACAGGTGGAATTATTTTTAGTACTGAGATTTCGCAAAGCATTCACGTTTCTCTCCTGTGCATATGTGTCAACAGTATGTGGCCTAGTTTACAGAACTCAGATGGAAATGTTCGCTGGTGCCCTCTAGTTGGTCACCGTTAAGCAGCTTTGAAGAAACACACACATCACTGTCTTCGTAGAAGGATGGCAAAGTTCCTAATTCATAACTGTTGAGCAGTTAACTCCTAACATAAGATGTGGGATAATGAAACATTAAATCTAGAGTCTCTTTTATTTCACAAGGTTTTATTATTCATTTTGAAAATGAATAGAGGAAAAAAACATTAAGAAAATGGGGGGAAAAAAATCTAAAACACAAGATAATGAGACACGTCTGCATTTGTCCGAGAAGAAAGAAATACTTAAAGTTAACTGACTGGAAACCAAAGATGTTTCACGAATTTTACAGAAGCTCCTGCTTTTAAGTAGCTCGAAACAAAACCAGGCACCCAGAAGTCATCAGATTTCAGCCAGCATCGTACATTTGACAGCCTTCTGTCACGGTGGTCTATGCTGGTCAGGTCTGAATCGAGGATCCTCAGATAATTATAAAACAACGCTAATCTCCAAAGCAGACACTGTTTCAAATTGCACAGACATGACTATCAAGCCAGAGACTACAGGTTGAGATTCAGAAGAAATTATTTCCATCAGCACTCCTGGTTTGGGTAATTTCACACCTGTTAAATGTACTATCAGCAGAACAATTGATTTTTTTTTTTTTTTTTAAGAAAATGGAACTTCCTTACTCTAGATTGGAATCTATGCTTACTCTAGATTGGAACCTATGCTATCATTATAATTATTTAAATCTATGAGGTTATTTTCTGCTACAACACAATTAAACACACCACTGCTCAAAATTAAGGACTGCTAAAAACCATCTTAGAGAACACTTGCTAATCTTTATCTTTTAGAAATGTCAAATAACATAATTACCTGGTCACTAAATTAAAAACAGATTATTTAATTATATAAAAAGAAGGGGGGCATACACCCAAGAAAATGTGGCAAAAACCTGTCTTTTAAACAGGAGGCTCCCTAGAAGCCATACTTAAATCCATTGTCTATGTTACTATTGGAATCTCATGATGATAAGTACTTTTACATGTTGTGACTACTTATAAAAATGGGAAGATACATCCCTCGTTCACTATTCTGTGCCCAGCCTAGGAGAGATGTATCATATTTAGACCATAAGGTTAAGTTTTCCCTTTTCAGTTCAGTTCAGTTCAGTCGCTCAGTCGTGTCCGACTCTTTGCGACCCCATGAATCGCAGCACGCCAGGCCTCCCTGTCCATCACCAACTCCCAGAGGTCACTCAGACTCACATCCATCGAGTCAGTGATGCCATCCAGCCAACTCATCCTCTGTCGTCCCCTTCTCCTTCTGCCCCCAATACCTCCCAGCATCAGGGTCTTAGTCTCAGTATTATGGCAGGATTCTGCTTGATTTTTCATTTTTTAAATTACATTCCTAAAAGCTGTCATTGTTTTACAGCAGCCTGGATAAGGGAATGGCAACCCATTCCATAATTCTTGCCTAGAGAATTCCATGCACAGAGAAACCTGGTGAGCTATAGTCCATGGGGTCACAAGGAGTAGGACACAACTGACTAGCACTTTTCGACTTGGCAAATAATACTGCTTTCTGGATATTTTATGGGCTTGTGGTCTATTAAGTCATTATCTTCACCCCTTCCCACCCTGCAGTTCATCTACTTAAGGATGAACTGAATGGTCACACACACAAACACACAAAACACACACCACATACACAATAAACACAACACACACTCATGCACAACTTTTTCCACATAGCAAATCTCCTTTACAAAGAGGCCAAATATTCACCAAGCACCCAAATACGAGAATCATCTTTAATTGCTCCTTACCCTCAGCTTTAATCACTGAAACCTGACAATTTTACCAAGTTGCTTCTCTCTCATCAACCTTCTAACGCCACCGCTATGATCTTAGGTCTAGCCATCAACATTCCTTCACTTAGGTAAATCTTACAAGATTACAAATAAATAATACAAGAACTATCTTGGGTTCTCCCTTTCCTCTCAAAACAAGGCTCTACATGATTACAGTGGAGTTTACGAAATATTATTCCTGATGTTCACGCTGGTTTTAGAAAAGGCAGAGGAACCAGAGATCAAATTGCCAACATCCGCTGGATCATGGAAAAAGCAAGAGAGTTCCAGAAAAACATCTATTTCTGTTTTATTGACTATGCCAAAGCCTTTGACTGTGTAGATCACAATAAACTGTGGAAAATTCTGAAAGAGATGGGAATACCAGACCACCTGATCTGCCTCTTGAGAAATCTGTATGCAGGTCAGGAAGCAACAGTTAGAACTGGTCATGGAACAACTGACTGGTTCCAAATAGGAAAAGGAGTACGTCAAGGCTGTATATTGTCACCATGTTTATTTAACTTATATGCAGAGTACATCATGAGAAATGCTGGACTGAAAGAAACACAAGTTGGAATCAAGATTGCCGGGAGAAATATCAATAATCTCAGATATGCAGATGACACCACCCTTATGGCAGAAAGTGAAGAGGAACTCAAAAGCCTCTTGATGAGAGTGAAAGTGGAGAGTGAAAAAGTTGGCTTAAAGCTCAACATTCAGAAAACGAAGATCATGGCATCTGGTCCCATCACTTCATGAGAAATAGATGGGGAAACAGTGTCAGACTTTCTTTTCTGGGCTCCAAAATCACTGCAGATGGTGACTGCAGCCATGAAATTAAAAGACGCTTACTCCTTGGAAGGAAAGTTATGACCAACCTAGATCGCATATTCAAAATCAGAGACATCACTTTGCCAACAAAGGTTCGCCTAGTCAAGGCTATGGTCTTTCCTGTGGTCATGTATGGATGTGAGAGCTGGACTGTGAAGAAGGCTGAGCGCCGAAGAACTGATGCTTTTGAACTGTGGTGTTGGAGAAGACTCTTGAGAGTCCCTTGGACTGCAAGGAGATCCAACCAGTCCATTCTGAAGGAGGTGAGCCCTGGGATTTCTTTGGAAGGAATGATGCTAAAGCTGAAACTCCAGTATTTTGGCCACCTCATGAGAAGAGCTGACTCATTGGAGAAGTCTCTGATGCTGGGAGGGATTGGGGGCAGGAGGAGAAGGGGACGACAGAGGATGAGATGGCTGGATGGCATCACTGACTCGATGGACGTGAGTCTGAGTGACCTCCGGGAGTTGGTGATGGACAGGGAGGCATGGCGTGCTGCAGTTCATGGGGTTGCAGAGAGTCGGATACGACTGAGCAACTGATCTGATCTGATGGCACCCATTGGATAGAACCCTTCAGTGGCTCCTGGATGCATCACATGGTCTTGGGCCACAGATCATCCTCCACTGTCATAATTATTCTTTATGACCTGAACTCTCTGTTTGACTAGAACTCCCTACGGTCAGAGACAGAGCTGCACTGATTGTTGTACCTCCTGCTCCCAACAGAGTGACTGCCTGGCACGCTTGCTGAACTGAAGTGGACTGAATGATAAGACAGTGCATTGAGAATATTAATTCCTGATGTAATCCAACTAGGCTACGTAGAAAGATAGCATACTAGAACAAAAGAGCATTCTCTTTGAAATCAAAGAAAACTGGTGTCAATCCATAGCCCTATCACATCTTAGGCAATTACATGACCTCTTGAACCTTAGACTCCCAATTTAAAACATGGTGTGAGGATAAAATAAAGTAAGATAGATTATGTGCCTACTGCTTATTGAGAAGGTGCTCAGTACATGGTAGCTATTATTATGTCTCAGGTAGAAATGTACACCAGAACAATTTCATTTCCAGTGTGAAATTATAGACACATATCAGACACCAAAATTATCTGTATCAGTGACAAACACATATCTATATATCTATACTGTCCAATATAGTGGCCACCAGTCTTAGGTGGCTTTTGATACTTGGAATTTGGTTAGTGTGACTGAAGAACTGATTTTTAAATTTTAATTAATTAATTTTAATTGAAAGTAAATAGCCCTGTGAGACTAGTGGTGGTGGTGGTTTAGTTGCAAAGTCATGTCCGACTTTTGCAACCCCATGGACTGTAGCCCGCCAGGCTCCTCTGTCCATGGAATTCTCCAGGCAAGAATACGGGAATGGGTTGCCATTTCCTTCTCCAGGGGATCTTACCAAGTCAGAGATCGAACCCGGGCCTCCTGCATTGCAGGAGGATGCTTTACCAACCGAGCCGCCAGGGAAGCCCCTATGACACTAGGGGACTACTTTACTGGACAGCAAAGACTTGACTCTGACATATTTCCCCACTTAAGGACCTGTATCCTCCCTTCCCCACTCAAATCAGTATTTACGCGAGGTTCAAGCATCCGTGTCACTACTTCTCCTTCAGTTAAAGGAACCAGACATATAACAAACAGTTTTCTCCAAAGAAATTTAGTCCTGGAGTAGGAGATATGACAGAGTTCCACACAGAATATTCACGCTGAATGAATAACTGTATCATTGAAAGAAACCAATGAAGAATACAGTCTACAAAATAGAATCCCCAACACAACACAAGGAGACAAGTTACGAGTATACAGAATTTGGGACTAGAAGACATTGCTTCAAATCCCAGATCTTCCATTCACATTCCA
This sequence comes from Tragelaphus eurycerus, assembly GCA_935064755.1. Taxonomy (NCBI): domain Eukaryota; kingdom Metazoa; phylum Chordata; class Mammalia; order Artiodactyla; family Bovidae; genus Tragelaphus; species Tragelaphus eurycerus. The sequence continues at coordinate 1,808,553 of CAKXYN010000039.1, forward strand.
TGAGCTCTTGGGAAAATCTTTTGGCCTCCCATTCATCAGATAATGATAAGAGTAATTACATCCCACAAATATTCTTTAATAATCAAATGAGATAAATCAGACATAAATATTAGAGCAAACAGTGTAACTGAGAAAGTTGTATAAACATTTAAATCTCTACCTTCTATATTATTACAGTAGCTAATATCCTATAAATATGAGACACTATGGATGTTTTGACAAACTGGGCAAATATCTATGGGAAAAGAATAATAACTAATGGATGACTACACTTCCGTTTGGAAGCTACAATAAATACTTATTAACTCATTGCAATAATTATCTATAAAGTTTTTATCTGACACCAAGGTCAGATAATGTTGAAATCTGCTTTTGAATATAAGACTCATCTCTTTAATCATACCTCATGTGCTCTCTGGACAGGCTTTGTAGGCCTCAGCAATATTTGGCAATAATCATTCGTTTCTGTGCTTTACAGTTCAAGAAGTACTTTCACATGTATTCATAAAGTTATCTTTAAGACAACTTAAGATAGCCAGAAAGCAAAAAAGAACTAAAGAGCCTCTTGATGAAAGTGAAAGAGGAGAGTGAAAAAGTTGACTTTAAACATTCGGAAAACTAAGATCATGGCATCTTGTCCCATCACTTCATGGGAAATAGATGGGGAAACAGTGGAAACAGTGTCAGACTTTATTTTCTTGGTTTCCAAAATCACTGCAGATGGTGACTGTAGCCATGAAATTAAAAGATGCTTCCTCCTTGGAAGAAAAGTTATGACCAACCTAGACAGCATATTAAAAAGCAGAGACATTACTTTGCCAACAAAGGTCCATCTAGTCAAAGCTATGGTTTTTCCAGTAGTCATGTATGGATGTGAGAGTTGAACTATAAAGAAAGCGGAGCACAGAAAAACTGATGCTTTTGAACTGTGGTGTTGGAGAAGACTCTTGAGAGTCCCTTGGACAGCAAGGAGATCCAACCAGTCCATCCTAAAGGAAATCAGTCCTAAATATTCATTGGAAGGACTGATGAAGAAGCTGAAGCTCCAATCCTTCGGCCACCTGATTCAAAGAGTTGACTCATTTGAAAAGACTCTGATCCTAGGAAAGATTGAAGGCGGGAGGAGAAGGGGAAGACAGAGGAAGCGATGCTTAGATGGCATCACCGACTCAATAGACATGAGTCTGAGTAAACTCCAGGAGTTGGTGATGGACAGGGAGGCCTGGCGTGCTGCAGTGCATGGGGTTACAAATAGTCGGACACGACTGAGCCACTGAACTGAACTGAGGATAGCCAGAGAATTTTATTATTCCCATTTCTCAGAAAGGTAAAGTAATGGTAATGCTAGTAGGTAAAACTGTCAGGTTAATAACTCGAAGTATAGAACTTTTACCATATGTCTGGAAATTCATGGTGCTTCAAATTTCCAAAGAATCCAGATTTTTGTTAAGATCTCCTACATGAAGAATTTTAGCAAAATATTAGGTATCACATCATACATATGTCTCATCATCATATACGTGTGTGCATATAAATATATAATTTACTATTTTTTAAATATTTTTTGATGTGGACCATTTTTAAAGTCTTTATTGAATTTGTTAACAATATTGCTTCTGTTATTTTTTCATGTTCTGGCTTTTTGACCACGAGTCATGTGGGGTCTTAGCTCCCAACCAGAAATAGAATCTGTACCCCCTGCATTGGAAGGTGAAGTTTTAACCACTGGACCACCAGAGAAGTCTCTATAATTTACTTTTAATTGATATCAATATAAACGTATCACTGAATAGTTTTTATCAGTGTTTCTATCCACAATCATTTAGCAGAGCCTTAAAATACCCTACAAAGAAGGCATCCCAGGTAGGAGAATTCCCATTTCCAAGTAAGGAAATGGGGATGTGGAGAGAACTTGACTCTTTACAATGTCTATGTAGCACGATGAAGAGCAATGATATATGTACTTGGGGGGCAGATTGAGATCTACTACCAAGCAGCTGAGGGACTTTAGGTAAGTCACCCAAATGCTCTGAGCCACACTTTCCTTCTAGGAAAAGTAAAGACTGTGAGTCACTCACAGATACCACTTAATCTATGACAAAATTCTATTATTCTGCAACTCAGCGAATTCAGTAGCGTGGCTGAGACAAGGCCCAGATGGTCTAAGTCCTGGCTGGTTCTTTGCCTCATCCCATACTGTACCACCTCTGAGGAGCTCTCCCTGTTTTTCACAATTGAGGAGTTTATTCCATTGGTTTGTACGTCTATCTTTACAGAGCCTTAGGCCCTGTACAGTCTTTGTTTCCTGGCTTATGGACAGCCAGTAAAAACATTCCTTTCAAGGAAGGTTGGTGAGACAGACACGTGCACGCACAGGGCTTCTAGAGAAAAGGGTGTATCCTCCCATGACCTCCCTTCATTGCACGGCCACGCTTTGGATTTGGGGATGGGAGATGCATTCCCATCTGATGGCTTTTGATGTCATTTTCATTTTTCAAAGAAACAATATAAAATCCACAGTTGATAGGAAAGACAGGCTCCTACATCCAGGTCCAGGGACAGGGTCACTTAATTGAATGCCATTTAAATGGCCCAATTAAAACCTTTCTACCATGAAGACTGGGTCACATCCAGAAGTTGGAGGTGAGGATTCCAGTGCCCAGATCCACCCAGAACTTCTCTGCTGGAATAAATCAACTTCTTCCTACATCCCTGCTGAGGCAGGTGCCAAAGAAAAAAGCAACCTGACCCCCTGAAGAGTCTCTGGAGCCCAGCAGTAACCTGAGCTGCTCTAGGTTATTTTTTGCTGAGGGCTAGTGGTTCTTAAAGGGACTGCGCTCTGCATGCACATATCCAGACACAGGACGCAAATCAATGAAAAGACCAATGCGATGTGCCTGTCTTCACCTAAGGTAGTTGATCAGAAGTATGTTCAACGAGAAGGTATGTGAGCAAATATTTTATTGCCCTTTCAAGGGGATCAGTAGTAATGTCTTGTGATATAACATCATTGGATTACAACGTGGGAGTGCTAAATAACAGAGAACTCTATTGGTTTAATGTAGAAAAAGAAAGCAAGCATTCCCCAAGGCTCTGTCCTCAGTGCCAGACTGCTACTTAAGAAGGGAGGGGGCCCAGAGATTAGAGCTGGAGATGGCTGCCAGGACTGGACTCTCCAGTTATCATCCCCCTAAATGCTCACGACAATCCTGACAAGTATAAAAAAGCACAAAGAAGGAAAGCGGCACTCTACAAGACTTCGGAACACACTCACAAGTTTCGTGAGTTACGTGTTAGGTGAGTGCTGGTCTCTTCCAATAGTGTCTACCTGAATGAAGACTGTGAAAGCAAATACTCACCCAACTCATAAAACAATTCTTGTGAAACAACTAGTCCTTTCATTCTCTGTCCCACATCCCTAAACTGGCCAGGGAGGAAGAGGAATAATCCAGTAACGAGGAAAGTGGGATCCAAAGTCACAAGTGCACAGATTTGGAAACCTGCTCCCCCACCAACTCACTGGGTGACCTTGGGCATGTTAGCTACACGTATGGAGCCTCAGTGGCAATAACAGTAATACTCACATCATCAGGCTGGTGTGGAGATTAAATAAGATACTCATAGGCGTAGTGTACTTGGACTTGTGCCTGGCACATGGAACCCTTCAGTTAAACAGTTGCTATTATTAGTTGCATTAGTATTCCTATTCAGCAAGGGTGTAATTCAAGTTGCCTTGAAATCTGGCCACGTATAATCATGAGAAAAATAACGTATCAGCTAGCTGTCCGGCAGGTAGCTTGCAGACGTAATCTCTGTTGCCCACAACTCTGCCAGGCAAGTGATGCTAACCCCTGTGCCCATGACGGACGTGAGGCTCAGAGGTTTCGTAACCAGCCTGAGTCATAACTAGTAAGTGACACAGCATGGATTTTAACTCAGGTCTGACTTCAAAGCCTGTACTCCTTCCATCCAACTGAGAAATAGTTGGGGAGACGCGTGGAAAGAGGAGGCGAGGATCCTCCTAGTCAGTTTTTATTCCACAGCTTGCTAACTATTCCCTTAGGTCAGCCACATAACCTCTCTGTCCCATTTCATCTTCCAGCTGTGATTTTTTTTTGGGGGGGGAGCAGGATCTGATTTCTGCAGCAAATTACCCATCTATTATTGATCTATAGGTAATTCTACAGAGAATAATAAAGTTCTCTGTAATCCTATTAAAACTACATTATCCTAAGTGGTCGTTTCTGAGCCATTGATCTTTAGAAATCCACAAGTTCTATATAATATAAATCATGCAAAAATACAAATGCCGAACATTTCATAGTTCACAAGCATTGGCTCAATTAATCAAGATACTCAGCAAGGTGGCTACGTGCTGGTTTCTTAGGTGAAGAAAGAGAGACACAGGTTAAGTCAACTGCTCACAATCACATAGTCAGGAAATAGCATTCTTAGCACTCGAATATCCAGTTTTTCTGATGACCTATCTCTGTTCTGTCCATTTTACTCTATCTATCTCTGAAAGAATACTAGGATGATCTGCTATGCTGAGAAATACACTAAGGTATGATCTATTATTAGTATTCCCTTCTGTCCTTCATGCACTACCTTTTCCTTATGCTATAAATCATAGTTTCAATTAACATCTATGCTGCTTTCCAACATAGCATAGAGAAAACCAGTCAACAGGATAACTTCAAGGCTGGAGTGGCTGGGGTATAGGGTCATGTTTTATTTGTCACAACAGAACTTGAAGTGTCTTAGGGATAGGTGTTCGATAATTTCATCAACTAAAGCTCAAGATAAATACTACTTTATAAAATCATATGTATATCCCTATTTTGAATAATCATTTTAAAAAAAAGTAGGTGCTCTGAACAAGAGAATGACAACAGATGTTATGTTTCAGAATAACATTTGTTCAATGTCTACCACATGGCCTGCACTGTCCTAAATGCTGTACATTTACTAACTTCTGTATTCCTGACAAAATTTCTAGAGGTAGGCACTATCATTATCCTATGTTACAGTCAAAGAAACTAAGCCACATTAACTTGCCCAAAGGCATAAAGCTAGGTAGTTGCAGGACAATAACTTGAACCCAGCAATTCTGGCAACCAGAGTTCAGATCTCATGTAATCTTCACAACAACCCCAGGCAGCAGTGCTCATCATCTTGGAGACTGAAGGTTGTCCTTGAAGATTCACTGATAATCAGAAGAAAAATTGGCTTCCCTTGTGGCTCAGCTGGTAAAGAATCCACCTGCAGTGTGGGAGACCTGGGTTCGATCCCTGGATTGGGAGAGTCACCTGGTGAAGGGAAAGGCAACACACTCCAGTATTCTGCCCTGGAGAATTCCATGGACTGTATAGTCTATAGGGGTTGCAAAGAGCAACACAACTGAGTGACTTTCACTACACAGGAGAAAAATAAAAGAATCCAGTTTAATTGTTTAAAATAGAAATCCTGTTCTATGACCAAAATTTACCCCAAGTAATACACCTACCATATTACAATTTAAAAAGTTGTTGGAAAACTAAAATTTATTGCTACATTTTCATTTTAGTTTGAATTTGTAACCAGTTTGGCTCTCCATAAACAATATCTTTTGACATTTTTTTCCCCACATAATCTTGCATTCTTCACATTGCTTTCCACTTATAATCTTAAAATCATTGTGATTCTATCACCCTTTGAAACCTATCTTTTGAAACACAGAAATTTGTACAGGGATTTCTTCAGGACTTAAATTCTTATCTCTCTTCTTGCCCTCATCAAGCTTATATCTCCTTATCTTTTTCTGTTCTACTTTCCCTTTCTTGTTATTTATTTTCCTTGTCACATGACTTAGGGTGTTGCCCAGTACTGTAGCCATCTTCCAAAACTAAAAACTCTTTCATAGGATTCTCAAAGTTGAGTGTGCAGACCAACCGACATCATTATCTTCTTAGGTGGATCCCCAAGTCTACATTTTCAGCAAGCTGCCCTGGTAAGTCATACACATACTGGAATACATTATAGGATTTGCACTCTGCCAATTCCTAGATAAAGTCCTTCTACTGAAGTCTTTTTCATTTAGCAAAATCTCTCTGCTAGTTTTAGGAAAATGTAAACATCACTGAAACTTCAGCTAAGAGCATCATACAATATGCAGGTCAAGAAGCAACAGTTAAAACTGGACATGGAACAACAAACTGGTTCCAAATCGGGAAAGGTATATGTCAAGGCTGTATCTTGTCACCCTGCTTATTTAATTTATATGCAGAGTACATCATGAGAAATGCTGGGCTAGATGAAGCACAAGCTGGAATCAACATTGCCAGAACCTGATATGCAGATGACACCACTCTTATGGCAGAAAGTGAAGAAGAACTAAAGAGCCTCTTGATGAAAGTGAAAGAGGAGAGTGAAAAAGTTGGCTTAAAACTCAACATTCAGAAAACGAAGATCATGGCATTGGGTCCCATCACTTCCTGGCAGATAGATGGGGAAACAACGGAAACAGTGACAGACACTATTTTGGGGGCTCCAAAATCACTGCAGATGGTGACTGCAGCCATGAAATTAAAAGATGCTTGCTCCTTGAAAGAAAATCTATGACCAACCTAGACAGCATATTAAAAAGCAGACATTACTTTGCCAACAAAGGTCTGTCTAGTCAAAGCTATGGTTTTTCCAGTAGTCATGTATGGATGTGAGAATTGGACTATGAAGAAAGCGGAGTGCAGAAGAACTGATGCTTTTGAACTGTGGTGTTGGAGAAGACTCTTAAGAGTTCCTTGGACTGCAAGGAGATCCAACCAGTCCATCCTAAAGGAAACTGGTTCTGAATATTCATTGGAAGGACTGATGCTGAAGCTGAAGCTCCAATCCTTCGGCCACCTGATGCAAAGAGTTGACTCACTTGAAAAGACCCTGATGCTGGGAAAGACTAAAGGTGGGAGGAGAAGGGGACGACAGAGGATGTGATGGTTGGATGGCATCACTGACTCAATGCACATGAGTTTAAGTAAACTCCAGGAGTTGATGATGGACAGGCAAGCCTGGCATGCTGCATTCCATGGGGTCACAAAGAGTCAGACATGACTGAGCGACTGAACTGAACTAAAGGTAAATCAAAGATTTTAGCACACTCTTATTTACTTCAATGTGTAGCTATGAGGCAATAATATAAGTGAGTGCTGAATCAAATGAGGACTCCAAATGAATCAAATGAAGACTCCCAATGTAAGTGTTTAAGATGACATGCCCACCCTGTATTGGTGGAGAATGCTGATGCAATAAGTCTTTATTTTCAGCATTTTACTTAAGTGTTAAACCTGACACTTGAGTCCCTATATTTACCCTCACTATCTAAAATCATTTTTATTGAACCAATTAAAAACCAATGACTGGTATGGAGGGAAACACTCAAACAAAACTTAATGAAGTTACTTAATGAAAAATATCTATTGACTAATGGTGCCAGTGGTAAAGAATCTGCCTGCCAATGCAGGAGATGCAAGAGGGTTTAATCCCTGGGCTGGGAAGTTCCCTTGAAGAAGGAAATGGCAACCCACTCCAGTACTCTTGCCTGAGACTAGGGAGCCTGGTGGGCTATATAGGGAATGGAGTGCAAAGAGTCAGACACAACTGAGCACACACACACACACACACACATGACTAGGAGCACCCCACCCCCACCTTAAAGGGGGAATCCTCGCTCAATGAGCATCTCACACACAATAATGCACTTTGCTTATTTAAGTGTTTGATCATTTTCCACAACACCTTACAAGGAGGTCAACAGAACAGGTATTCTAGTCAATCTCATCACATCACCTAACCTGTCACTGCTACTGCTACTGCTGCTAAGTCACTTCAGTCGTGTCCGACTCTGCGTGATCCCATAGACGTCAGCCCACCAGGCTCTCCTGCCCTTGGGATTCTCCAGGCAAGAAAACTGGAATGGGTTGCCATTTCCTTCTCCAATGCATGAAAGCGAAAAAGTGAAAGTGAAGTCGCTCAGTCGTGTCCGACTCAGCGACCCCATGGACTGCAGCCCACCAGGCTCCTCACATTCCCACACTATTGTTTTCCAGCCTCATAGAGACCCTCAGTTCCTCAGCCCCTCCCTTCCAGGAGTTCAGGACGTCTTCTTCCCCATGCTCTCTCCTCCCAGCTCCTTCCTCTCCTCCTCCAGGCTCCTTTCACTATCCTGGCTGGATCCCACTGGGAACCACTTTGCCCTTGCCTCTGCCAGCATCCTCTGTCACTTCGCCCTTCAGCGTGCTCAACCCCAAACCCTCCTTTGGATCATGGTCCCTTTCAGTCCTGTAGCCCCTCCTTGGAGTGGCTGAGAAACATCAATTGCTGAGACACAGCTACTTCTGCTGAGCTTTCCACAGGTCAGGTGAACATAATCACCTCTGAACGCGCAGGTCAGCTCACGCTTCCTCTAGAGTAAGCTCTAAATGTTTCCAGTTTTCTTCACTATCATCCAGTTTTTACAGACAAATGACTTTGCCTTCTCCTTCACAAAAATCCCAAAGAAAATGGAAGGTACGAACTATTCGGTGAAAGTTAGGCTACAAGGGTAGACTGTATAACATGGGGAATATAGCAAATATTTGGTAATAACCGTAAGTGGAGTACAACCTTTAAAATTGTATAGAAATAAAAATAATACATTTTAAGTAAGATAATGAGTTTTTCAAGGAGAAATTTCATCCACATATAGTTTTTCCCATAGACTTAGTAGTAGACATTCCTATCCCCCATCCTTCTGCCCCAATCAATCCTTTCTAGAGCTGGGAGTGCTCTGGCTTCTCGGGATTCTACTCAATCATCGGTCATCTTTCCTTTACATCATCCACCTTTCTCTCTCCAGTGGCTCTTTCTTGACACAAGTTCACATCTATATAAAAATGCTCTGTCTCACCTCACTTCTCCTATGTATAGCCTACAGAACAAAGTAGAGATAATAATTTGCCCTTTATTTAAGAATGGGCTTGAGTCAGAAGCTTTACATAGATTCTCTCTTTGTCCCTCACCAAAGGGCTTCAAGTCAATAACTGCTGTCTCCATTTAAGAGACCAGGAAACTAAGGATCCCAGAGGTTACATAAGTGAAGAAGTGAAGTGAAAGTCACTCAGTCATGTCCGATTCTTTGCAACCCAATGGACTATACAGTCCATGGAATTCTCCAGGCCAGAATACTGGAGTGGGTAGCCTTTCCCTTCTCCAGAGGATCTTTCCAACCCAGGGATCGAACCCAAGTCTCCCACATTGCAGGCAGATGCTTTAACTTACCTATAACTACACAGGTAATAAAATCAGAGAAGAACAATTGAAATTCAGGTTCTTTCTGATCCCCAAACCATTTATCCTCCCACAGATCACACATGACCATAGTCATTGCTTTTCTCAAAGGCCTGTTCATCTTCCTGTCTTTCTCTTCCTGGGCAATGCCATCACTATTTACCCTGTGGTCCAGCTGGAGTCCTGAAGACTGCCTTCCCTTTCCATCATCCTTCATGCTGGCTCAGTGACTAGCACTGTTTTCCAAGCTTGAGGGTCCATCATGTGCTTACTGTTCTGAACATCCCAGCATGAGTTCAAGCCTTCGGTTTCCTTCTTTTGAAGATTACTGTGCGTGCATGCGTGCTCAGTCACTTTAGTTGTGTCCAACTCTTTGCGACCCTATGGACTGTAGCCCACCAGGCTCCTCTATCCATAGGATTCTCCAGGGAAGAATACTGGAGTGGGTAGCCTATCCCTTCTCCAGGGAGTCTTCTTGATCCAGGGATCAAACTGGGGTCTCCTGCATTGCAGGTGGATTCTTTACCATCTGAGCTACCAGGGAAGCCTGAAGATTACTGTAACTGTCTGCAAACTATGTCTTCCAACCCAAGCTTGGAGCCTTCTAATTCATTCTCGTGATGCTGTCTGATGGTTCCTGGTAAAATGCAAATCTAAATGTGTCTCTCCTCCTTGCCTACAGGATAAAGCTCCAACATGGCAACACGGCATACCGTCCTTGACCTGGTCCCTGGCAAAATTTCCAGATCTTTCCCTCGTGACATCTACTCCTCCTCTTTCTAACCCTGTAGTCCAGCCATATGAAGATTTACTTGTTGGTTTTATGTCTTTGGGTCTCCGCATGCCAGGGCTCTGTGTTCCTGGAATGCCTTTCCTTGTGTTGTCTTCCAGGCAAACTGCCATTCAGCTTAAAAGATGCAGCCCTGGCATTTACTCCCCTGTCAAGCCCCCTGCAGAGCTGACTGATTCCTTTTTATGTCACAGCTGGGTTTTGTGCCTTTTCTCTTATAGCCCATTTCACCACCTATTGGAATATTTTTCAGTCTGCACTTTCCTTCTAGAACATTAGCTCCTCAGGAGCAGATACATGCCTATTCTGTTTTGCATGCTTAAGCCAGCACACAAAAGTAAGTCAAAAGCAGTTGCATATGTTAATTAATAAATTAAACTGATGTTATGTGGGTATATGTCTTTGGAGCTGCAGATCATTTATTTTTAAGAGTAAAGCCAAAAAGAATGTTCTAGGCAGAAACAATGGGGGAGATAGATTATTTCTTTGTATGAAGAAGTGATAAGTGTGGCCCCAAGTCTAAGCTGAAAATATTTTGCTGCCAAGTCCTCAGGCACACAAAATCCTCAGGCCTCATTCCTCCACCACAGGAGGAGAAGGTGATGACAGAGGATGAGATGGTTGGATGGCATCACCAACTCAATGGACATGAGTTTGAGCAAACTCCAGGAGTCAGTGTAGCACAGGGAAGCCTGGCATACTGCAGTCCATGGGGTCGCAAAGAGTCAGACACGACTGAGTGATTGAAAAGCAAACAACCATCCCCACGGAGCCATCCATGATGCTGGGCTCATGATGATGTTCAGGAATGAAAAGAAAAGAGTAAAGATCTATATTGAAGAGGGTGTTACCTGGATTCCCTAATCTCTGAACCTAGTGCAGATAACCATCCATATTCGACCTCAAATTTCAAGTGGCACAAAATGGTCTAAGGCTTATTAGAGAATATTCTCAGAGCTAACCAACAGAGAACAGAGCATGTCACTTATCCCACAGATCAGCTAAATTGAATGAAAGCAAAAATAAACATTTTCCAGACTGTTCTATCATTTCCGAAACACAGGGCAGGGACATGGACATATGATAAATAGTTCAGTTGTGAAGATACCTCTTCAAGTAAAAAAAATAACCAAGAGACTGGGGCGGTTGCGGGGGGCGGGGGCGGGGGGGGGGAGGGTGGCGCGGGGTGTGGAGGGGAGGGGAGGGAACTGATGCAGATGAGTGTGTCTGTGAGGCATAAGTGAGAGAAGGGACTTGAAGTTTCAGAGTTGAAACAGACGCCAGTAACTGTGGGCCGGGAGACTTCATTCACCAATCACTCCATGCTGCCCCTGGGTTCTTAGAAGACAGGACACCGGCGCACCAGAAAGCACCCCTCCCCACAAAGGGGGAAGCTGGTTACAGCTTTCACGAGCCCCCATGTGAAGACTGTGATTCAAAGGCTTTGCCTAGAAAAGGATGGTGGACAGAAGCAGCCAAGGATCCCTAGAGACACACAGAAAAGCAATAACTCTGTCGACATTCCAAAAAGAGAAAGGGAGATGGGCATTTCCCTTCCAGCAGCATTCTTTCATTGCCTTTTCTTGCTTCTTTTCTGAGGAGAGAAGGGAGGCGGGTGATGGCAGCGAGACCATGTAAAAGACCAGGGGGCAGTGGACATGAACTTCTATCTGGCTTCCCTGCACAAAGGCCGTATTATAAACACACATAAAAATGCGTGGGCAAGACTTGGAGGGTTGGGCCCTGCATCCCTCCTCCCCCAAACTCACTCCCAAGCCTATGCTTTGAATGCATTTGTGTACACACACCCTCTGACAGAACAGGTTCTTCATGTTGCCATGGAGCTGAGAAATCACACTGCTTTTACACTTCCAGCAGCAGAGGTAAGAATCACTACATGATGTTAACTCTGGTTGTATTCCTGATTTTCAGTTGCTTCTCTCCCTTTTCTCATGAATTTGATTTTTTTTTTTTTTAGCTTACTCTTTGTAAGATTGCTGCAATGGAAGCTGCTGGCAAACTGATGCTTGCTTTTATCAGCTCAGCATGCAGAAAGTAGAGCGTATTTGTGACTGGGCGCTTCCTCCTCCCTTCCAGCAGAGTTTATGACCTTACTGCATCTTAGGGGAGTTGATCAGAACTGCAAACTGGAAATCAACACTTATTTAGTAAATATTCTGTGAAACACATAAAACCTCCCGTAACCAGTAGCTGTTTTTTTCTGACAAGATAAATCTGATTATTTCTACTCCAATGAGTACTTCTCAATAGGCCTCAACAATCAAAATCATATGAATAAAAATTTTGTAAATACAGATAGCCTTCTGCAAAGCCCCCTTGGGTTTTATTTCAAAGCTCAGCTATTACCTTACTGTGTAAAAATCAAATAAAAGGATTTAAAAGAGGAACATAACATGATTTGCTAATGCAACCTCAATATTCATGCCAACCCTCCTTTTGAGTTTTGCATCTCACAAGAAATGGTGATTTGACTTCTACAAAATCAAGTGCCAAGGAGTTCAAGAAAATCGTTTTGACTTCCTACCTGGAAATCTGCTTTCGGTCCTAGTCACACATCCTCCAGATCTTGAGTCTCAGTTTCTCAGGTAAGTTCGCCAATCTGCTGACAAGAAGTTTCGTGTTATGACTTCTCCTTCTACAGTGCACACATTAAGACTTAACTATGAAAGTGACCTTAAGTACTAATAAGAGCAGCAAAACCAAATCTATTGGTTTGAAGAAAGAATGTAAACACGTGGAGGTAGGAGGCCAAAATGTCAGGCAATGAATGTGGCACCAAGCTACGTACGCGGGACATCAGATGGCTAAGCAGAATACAATTTTAAAAGTTGAAAATCAGCTTGCCAGCAACAAAGTAAAGAGTGATTGCCACTGGATGATAACCTCCCAAATACAATAAATACCCATGCCTCCATACCAAAAATAAATGAATCATGCAGGTACTCCCTCCCTCCAAGCTTAATTATTCTCCCTTTAATGTGGGCTGACTTCCAATGAACAGAATCTGGAAAGAGAAAAGTCGTAATTTTACAGTGGAAACCCTAGCAGACTATCCCTTAACTAACTGATCAAGGTTAGCACCACTGGTGACCAGTTATGTTGACAGGACACATCTGATAACACAATGCAATGAGGAGGGCACCTCTGCAGTCTTCCTCTCCAAACCCATAATTCCAGCCTCAAAACTTTTGGCCCAGTACTCTTCGAAAATATCCATCCCTTCAGAAACAAGTGGAGTATGCCATGGTATGCTACGCTGTTATTATATATCGTATTGCATCTGTATTCTGTAGATTATATTAAATCTTTTAAAAATGAGGCACCCAATTAATACCAAATGAAGTTTTCAGGAAACCCAGACAAGTCTTTAAAACCACTAACCAAGCACTCAAACGGACTAGGTTTTTTTAGGTAGTCATTTTGTTTAAATAGTCATTTTCCCTTTTCTTTAATTTTAATGTTTCCACAGCACGTCAGAATGACATCTCCAAATGCTGGAGACCTCAGGTTTTTCCTCGCCACAAATAGTATGTATATTTTCACTGTGACTAGCAACAACGTGCCTGTTATTGATGATCCTAGTAATTATTTAAATAGGCTGACTCTACATTGATCTCAATGGCACAATACTGTCGACAGTTCAATGTTAGCCAGTCACAGGGCCTCGTAAGCACCCTAGCCAGACGCCCCAGGCTGCTTGTGGGTAGGCATTCCCCAGCCTCTTGGCTGGGTGACAGCAACCACAACAGCCCACAAGGCGGGTGGAGAACCGATGAATAAAATGATAAATATTTGTGATGAAACAGGATGTTGGGGAGGGGGAGAGGGGATGGAATATCTCAACTACTGAACTACTGAAGCTACTCTGGAAATTTAACAGTATTCCCTTGTTGTAAAACTGGAAGCAGTACACAGATAGATCTTTTCTCTTGTGTTTTCCTCTTTATTGTAAATAATTTACAAAATTACTACTGTACAATACAACATACACCCAGGCACAGGATTTAAGACTTTGAGCCGCTGAACTATAAGTGCTATACACTGAATGAATGCTTCAAATTGTCCTTTGAAAATGATTCGAACAATGATGTGAAAATATAATTTTTTTCAGGCCAGAAAACACTTTTAATAGATCGTCCCTTACTATTGATTGAATATATAATTTAAATGATTATTTAATAAGTTCAATCTCTCATTTATGCCACTTAGTACCAACAATAGTAATAATTTATAGGCTCAGGGGCATTCTTGTCAAGAGTAAATACAAGAAATTCTGAAATAAAATAGTGCTTCATTTATAGAGTGCTAAGACTGAGATGGGGGAGCCTGGTGGGCTGCCGTCTATGGGGTCGCACAGAATCAGACACGACTGAAGCGACTTAGCAGCAGCAGCAGCAAAACTGAGATACTTCACTTATACAGAGTCTCCATACTCAAGCAGATGACTCAAGTGATTTACTCACATACTGATTCTGATATCCAACACCAATTTAAAGCACAAAACAAAAGAGAGCTCAACTGTAGGGGGCACACTGTGGGGCTCGCTTTTTCAAGATAGTGTTATCAACCAACAATACCTTCTTAGAGTTCACGGTATTCTCTCCTTCATCTATTCTAAGAGAAGAGTGAAAACTCCTCCTCTCTCGCTTTCTTGCTGATTATTCCACCAAAAAAGTTAAAACACTGCCAAAACTAAAACACACCTCTATGACAATTTGCTACTTCAAATGAGTCTCTGAGCATCTCTTTCACTGATTGGTCATTTTGTTACACAATAAGGAGACAGGATGACTGCTGGCTGCTGGGGAATGAGGAGAGAAGCAAGAATGGAGCAAGACGTACAAGCTCTGAAGACCACATATAAATATAAGCACTTATATCAATACAAAATGTGAGCTTCTCACAGTTTTTAGACTTATGTCTAAAATTTCCTTCTGCTAGGATTTCAACTGATGTATTTGACAAGTAGCTCAAAATGCTGAATTAGGAAATTAGAGAGATGAGTTCGAAGACACATATTCTACTTTTGTTTTCCATCTGTTATACTAATATGATGATTTATCAATCCTTTTTATGCCAGAATATCCCTTTGATTCTCCTTAAAAATAATGTCATGGAAAACTTAGTAATTAACATTTGAAAATAATACTGGAGTCGAAGGTCACAGCGTCACATATACTTTCCTTCAATAACAGATATATTTCTGTAAATCTATTGTTCAGCATGGGCAATGGGACAGCAAACTTAAAATGAAAAAATAAAACCTATGAGAAAATACAGTAGGTGCAGGATGAGAGATGAATGTCATATTTCATTCCAAACACGATCAGAACTGACAAAGTTCCCTTTAGTGTACTTGGATCTAAATAGTAACTCACTATTGATATTAGTTCCTATCCTCTTTGTGAATGAAAATAAGACAACCCAAAGAAACTGATCATGTGATTAAAGAGGATAAATTGTCCTTTCTTACCCCACAAAAGAAAAAGAAAGTTCCACAGTAAGAATATCTTTACCAATACTGAAAATATTAAAATGTAAAACCAAACCTACAATATTCTGTAAGCATACTTTATTATTCATTTGTTCTCATCTGTCAATCCTAACTTGCCTCAAACTTCATTCTTAGTCTTTCTAATTGAATTGGTTTGATTTCACATCCCGCCCCATTGTTTATCAGTTAAGTAACCATGGGCAAACTGTGGTTTTCAAATCTACTGACCCAGGATAAGAGTAGGTTGATATGTCATAAACACACAACTGGCATGACTCCTTCTCCTCCATGACACATTAAAACTGACTTAATTACTGTTTTGATGATTTTGTTTGCCTGTTACTATATAGTACTTTTTTGTTGTTGTTCCTATTGCCATTTTCTTAATTGTTTGGGGTTTGAGTTTGCAGATCTTTTTCTTCTCTTGTATTTCTTGACTGTATAAATCCCTTTAACATTTGTTGTAAAGCTGATTTGGTGGTACTGAATTCTCTTAACTTTTGCTTGTCTGAAAAGCTGTTGATTTCTCCATCAATTTTGAATGAGATCCTTGCTGTGTAGAGTAACCTTGGCTGTAGATTTTTCCCTTTCAGTACTCATCTCACACGCTAGTAAAGTAATGCTCAAAATTCTCCAAGCCAGGCTTCAGCAATATGTGAACCGTGAACTTCCTGATGTTCAAGCTGGTTTTCGAAAAGGCAGAGGAACCGGAGATCAAATTGCCAACATCCGCTGGATCATGGAAAAAGCAAGAGAGTTCCAGAAAAACATCTATTTCTGCTTTATTGACTATGCCAAAGCCTTTGACTGTGTAGATCACAACAAACTGTGGAAAGTTCTGAAAGAGATGGAATACCAGACCACCTGATCTGCCTCTTGAGAAATCTGTATGCAGGACAGGAAGCAACAGTTAGAACTGGACATGGAACAACAGACTGGTTCCAAATAGGAAAAGGAGTACGTCAAGGCTGTATATTGTCATCATGTTTATTTAACTTCTATGCAGAGTACATCATGAGAAATGCTGGACTGGAAGAAACACAAGTTGGAATCAAGATTGCCGGGAGAAATATCAATAACCTCAGATATGCAGATGACACCACCCTTATTGCAGAAAGGGAAGAGGGGCTAAAAAGCCTCTTGATGAAAGTGAAAGTGGAGAGTGAAAAGGTTGGCTTAAAGCTCAATATTCAGAAAACGAAGATCATGGCATCTGGTCCCATCACTTTATGGGAAATAGATGGAGAAACAGTGGAAACAGTGTCAGACTTTCTTTTTCTGGGCTCCAAAATCACTGCAGATGGTGACTGCAGCCATGAAATTAAAAGACACTTACTCCTTGGAAGGAAAGTTATGACCAACCTACATAGCATATTCAAAAGCAGAGGCATTACTTTGCCAACAAAGATTCGTCTAGTCAAGGCTATGGTCTTTCCTGTGGTCATGTATGGATGTGAGAGCTGGACTGTGAAGAAGGCTGAGTGCCGAAGAATTGATGCTTTTGAACTGTGGTGTTGGAGAAGACTCTTGAGAGTCCCTTGGACTGCAAGGAGATCCAACCAGTCCATTCTGAAGGAGATCGCCCTAGGATTTCTTTGGAAGGAATGATGCTGAAGCTGAAACTCCAGTATTTTGGCCACCTCACGCGAAGAGTTGACTCATTGGAGAAGACTCTGATGCCGGGAGGGATTGGGGGCAGGAGGAGAAGGGGATGACAGAGGATGAGATGGCTGGATGGCATCACTGACTCGATGGATGTGAGTCTGAGTGACCTCCAGGAGTTGGTGATGGACAGGGAGGCCTGGCGTGCTGCAGTTCATGGGGTTGCAGAGAGTCGGACACGACTGAGCGACTGATCTGATCTGATCTGATATATATATCCTGCCATTCCCTTTTGGCCTGCAGAGTTTCTGCAGAAAGATCAGCTGTTAAAAGTGTGGGGTTTCCCTTGTGTGTTACTTGTTGCTTCTCCCTTGCTACTGGTAATATTCTCTTTGTGTTTAATCTTTGTTAGTTTGATTAGTATGTGTCTTGGCATGTTTCTCCCTGGATTTATCCTGTATGGGGCTCTTTGCGCCTCTTGGACTTGATTGACTATTTCCTTTTCCATGTTGGGGAAATTTTCAACTATAATCTCTTCAAAAATTTTCTCATACTCTTGCTTTTTCTTTTCTTCTTCTGGGACCCCTATAATTCGAATGTTGGTATGTTTGATATTGTCCCAGAGGTCTCTGAGACTATCCTCAGTTCTTTTCATTCTTTTTACTTTATTCTGCTCTTCAGAAGTTATTTCCACCATTTTATCTTCCAGTTCACTGATTCGTTCTTCTGCTTCAGATATTATATTATTGATTCCTTCTAGAGATTTTTAATTACAGAAATTGTGTTGTTCATCTCTGTATGTTCATTATTTAATTCTTCTAGGTCTTTGTTAATTGATTCCTGCATTTTCTCCATTCTGTTTTCAAGATTTTTAATCATCTTTACTGTCACTATTCTGAATTGTTTTTGAGGTAGTTTGCCTATTTCCTCTTCATTTATTTGAACTTCTGTGTTTTTAGTTTGTTCCTTTATTTGTGCAATATTTCTCTGCTTTTTCATTATTTTTTTAAACTTATTGTATTTGAGGTCTCCTTTTCCCAGGCTTCAAGGCTGAATTCTTTCTTCCTTTTGGTTTCTGCCCCCCTAAGGTTGGTGCAGTGGTTTGTGTAAGCTTCGTATAGGGTGAGATTTCTGCTAAGTTTTTGTTTTGTTTGTTTTTATTATATAATACTTTTGATACAAAAATTTATCTTCTAAAATTAATTAAAGGAAATAACCTTTCATTAGCTTTTTAAAATCTTCCTCCTTGTATGAAATAATGGGAGATATATTGAACTTCTATTTGTAAATCAGTTGAGAAACGTACTGATCAACTACTATCCATAAACTAAATATTTACCAGATGACTGACATTATTTTTAAATGAATACAAGAGCAATTAAACCACTGAAAAGAAAATGATGCAATGCTTTATAAATCCTAAAGTATACCCCAGATACACAATAGGATCTGAACCTCAAAAGAAGAATACTAACAACAAGGCACAATTTAGATCATTAATAAGAGGCCACTAGAGGAGTCCCTGGTGGTCCAGTAGTTAGCTTTCACTGCTGAGAGTCCAGGTTCAATCACTGATTGGGGAAACTAATATCCTGCAAGTAGAGCAGTGCAGCCAAAAATTAATTAATTAATTAAAAAATAAAACTGGAGAAAAAGTTTTTAGAGACTGATAAAGTGATTCTCACAAAGGACCAATGATCTGAAAAAACATTTCTGAAATTATATTTAAATTTTAAGACATTGGAAGAACACATCATAAATGTTCAAAAACATGGAAAAACTGATTTCTAAACAGAGTATTTTTAAAGTGTTTTATAAATATGATATGATTTTTTGCTATTAAAATCTGAAGTTAAATATATTTATTTATTTACCAGTCCTTCACTATATTCAGGCCTTAAATGTAATTTTCATCTACCTCCTAAACACTCATCTGTAAATCTACATTTATCTACAGATATAAGAAATATGATTTGTTAGATCCTCTAAATATTAAAAATAAAAACTGGTAAGGATGAAGAAGTGACAAATGTGATCCTGTCCTACATAATATATTGTGGTAAAGATAGACCTACCAATACAAAATACCAAGATGTGCCTAAGATGAGGACACCCAAACTGCACTTTTAGTTTCCTGAACTTTTTATTTCCAGATCAAACCTCCTAATATAGAATGAATTCAACATGTTTTTTTTTAAGTGTTCTTTGTGATTAAAAACAGAAAGCCATTAGTTATGAAATTACATATACTCCTCCCCACCATCACTCCCCTTCTTTCTTCCCATTTCCCTCCCACCCTCATTGATCCTTTCCTTTGTCCATTTTCCCCTGCAAAAAAAAAAAAAAAAATTAAATAAATAAATAAATAAAATAAAATACTTATCTGGAAAAAAAAAAAGGAAGTTCACTGAGCCAAAAAATAAAAAATAAAAACTGATAAATGCCCTCTTGCTGATCATTGTATGATTCTAAAATATACATGTCTATAAGAATCCAATTGGCTTAACAGTAGACCAAGAAGCAAGATGAATAAGCAGAGAACTGCACTATTTAAAAATTATCTTTATAATTTTTAAATAATTTTTGAAACATTCATCAAATACTAATCAGAAGTAGATAAACCAGATAATACTAAGCTAAAATTGTTAAAGTTACAAAATAACAAAACAAAATTAAATCTCAAAAATATTAGAACCAAGTATAAAATGACAAGTATTAGTATTTGTAATGTATAAAGAATTTATAGAAATTTATTTTTTAAAAAGCTAGGAAATAAATTAGAAAATAGGACAAACCAATTCAGAAAAAGAAATATAACTAATAAAGAAGCTTCATTAATTATTAAAGAAATACAAACCAAAACAACAATGCAGGTAAGACTTTCACTTTTGCACAGCTATGATGAAAATGGGAAATGACCTGAAAATAGGGATCATGTATAATAAAAATATTCAAGTACTTCAACAAATAAATTGTGAATATTCAGAAATAGGAGAATTTTAAGGAAACAGTGACCATTAAAATAAATCAAAATTATATGGCCACTAAGAGTACAGAAATGAGCAAAACGGAAAGTTTATGTTTTGAAAATAAGGGCTACATCAATATCATGATTATAACCATTTCAAATGTGTGAATTTGAGCAAAGATCAGGAACATACAAGGAAAAATTAAAAATCAGATCAACAGATTATAAAAGGTGATCAGATAGTTATGTCTTTTATTTATTTGTCTCATAATAGTGCATGTGGGATAAAATTTAAAGCCTGACAAGAACAAAAGAATATATTAATCTAATGAGTCCCTAAATAAAATCTCCCAAACGCATCAGTCAGTACCTACCATGAGACAACGACTATTCCCCCAGACAAGTTCACCAACCGTTGGATCTCTGTACCCGAATCAAGACTCAAAATTTTATACAAAATGAGACCATGAAGGATCCACAGCACATGCCCTCTGAGCCATTAATTCACACCCAGACCTTTAAATATTTATTATATAGCTTGTGATGTTAGGAATGGTTCACTGTTATCCTTTTAACTGTACCATATCCATTATTTCTACAGAAGTTCATGACATGCTACCAAATCACGTTGTTTGAATACAGGCAGTTCTCAACTTACAAACACCTGACTGAGGAAAACCAAAAATAAAACCAGCTGCTGCTGTCCCTGGGCCGTCGCCTTCTAACACTACCAGAGGCCTTGCTGATACTCCCAGAGAGACTCAGCTGTTGTGAAAAAAAAATCTTAAAACTTCTTAGAGCACTGGAAGGCAGGAAGGGTCGAAGGAATGAAAACAGGACTAACCAGGGAAGCCACACAAAGCTGGTGCTTACCCTCCACATGACTCGATAAACATCTGATGAATGAATGAATGAATTTCCACACCCTGCAGTTTGAGCCTGATGACTCGGCCCCTATCCTATTCCAATAGTCTGACGATAACAGCCCTCTTTCTTCGGCTCCTGATTCACGGATCTGGAGCTAAAGAAGGGAATTGAAACCCAGTAACAAACAGCTGTGATCAACAGGTTGCCCACGAAGGCAGTTCACCGGACAGAGTCCAAGCCCAGGACCAACCCAGAAAAGCACGCATCCAAAAGCACAGGCAAAGAGTACGTGATTCACAGAGAGACAAGACGAGACATAAATGGTGAGAGGAAAACAGAAGCTGTAAGTCCAGCAAAGGTTATTAATAATGATGCCACATGAGCTCAAAGAAACCAAGTCTAGATGTGATAGGGAAGAAGTAAAGATGGTGTCAAATTCAGACTGAAATTGAAGAAAGTAGGGAAAACCACTAGACCATTCAGGTATGACCTAAATCAAATCCCTTATGATTATACAGTGGAAGTGAGAAATAGATTTAAGGGCCTAGATCTGATAGATAGAGTGCCTGATGAACTATGGAATGAGGTTCATGACATTGTACAGGAGACAGGGATCAAGACCATCCCCATGGAAAAGAAATGCAAAAAAGCAAAATGGCTGTCTGGGGAGGCCTTGCAAATAGCTGTGAAAAGAAGAGAAGCGAAAAGCAAAGGAGAAAAGGAAAGATATAAACATCTGAATGCAGAGTTTCAAAGAATAGCAAGAAGAGATAAGAAAGCCTTCTTCAGCGATCAATGCAAAGAAATAGAGGAAAACAACAGAATGGGAAAGACTAGGGATCTCTACAAGAAAATCAGAGATACCAAAGGAATATTTCATGCAAAGATGGTCTCGATAAAGGACAGAAATGGTATGGACCTAACAGAAGCAGAAGACATTAAGAAGAGGTGGCAAGAATACACAGAAGAACTGTACAAAAAAAGAGCTTCACGACCCAGATAATCATGATGGTGTGATCACTGACCTAGAGCCAGACATCCTGGAATGTGAAGTCAAGTGGGCCTTAGAAAGCATCACTACGAACAAAGCTAGTGGAGGTGATGGAATTCCAGTGGAGCTATTCCAAATCCTGAAAGATGATGCTGTGAAAGTGCTGCACTCAATATGCCCGGAAGTTTGGAAAACTCAGCAGTGGCCACAAGATTGGAAAAGGTCAGTTTTCATCCCAATCCCAAAGAAAGGAAATGCCAAAGAATGCTCAAACTACCGCACAATTGCACTCATCTCACACGCTAGTAAAGTAATGCTCAAAATTCTCCAAGCTAGGCTTCAGCAATACGTGAACCGTGAACTTCCTGATGTTCAAGCTGGTTTTAGAAAAGGCAGAGGAACCAGAGATCAAATTGCCAACATCCGCTGGATCATGGAAAAAGCAAGAGAGTTCCAGAAAAACATCTATTTCTGCTTTCTTGACTATGCCAAAGCCTTTGACTGTGTAGATCACAATAACTGTGGAAAATTCTGAAAGAGATGGGAATACCAGACCACCTGATCTGCCTCTTGAGAAACCTATATGCAGGTCAGGAAGCAACAGTTAGAACTGGACATGGAACAACAGACTGGTTCCAAATAGGAAAAGGAGTACGTCAAGGCTGTATATTGTCACCCTGTTTATTTAACTTATATGCAGAGTACATCATGAGAAATGCTGGACTGGAAGAAACACAAGTTGGAATCAAGATTGCTGGGAGAAATATCAATAACCTCAGATATGCAGATGACACCACCCTTATGGCACAAAGTGAAGAGGAACTCAAAAGCCTCTTGATGAAAGTGAAAGTGGAGAGTGAAAAGGTTGGCTTAAAGCTCAACATCCAGAAAACGAAGATCATGGCATCTGGTCCCATCACTTCATGGGAAATAGATGGAGAAACAGTGGAAACAGTGTCAGACTTTCTTTTTCTGGGCTCCAAAATCACTGCAGATGTTGACTGCAGCCATGAAATTAAAAGACGCTTACTCCTTGGAAGGAAAGTTATGACCAACCTAGATAGCATATTCAAAAGCAGAGACATTACTTTGCCAACAAAGCTTCGCCTAATCAAGGCTATGGTCTTTCCTGTGGTCATGTATGGATGTGAGAGCTGGACTGTGAAGAAGGCTGAGCGCCGAAGAATTGATGCTTTTGAACTGTGGTGTTGGAGAAGAGTCTTGAGAGTCCCTTGGACTGCAAGGAGATCCAACCAGTCCATTCTGAAGGAGATGAGCCCTGGGATTTCTTTGGAAGGAATGATGCTAAAGCTGAAACTCCAGTATTTTGGCCACCTCATGCAAAGAGTTGACTCACTGAAGTCTCTGATGCTGGGAGGGATTGGGGGCAGGAGGAGAAGGGGACGACAGAGGATGAGATGGCTGGATGGCATCACTGACTCGATGGACATGAGTCTGAATGACCTCCGGGAGTTGGTGATGGACAGGGAGGCCTGGTGTGCTGCAGTTCATGGGGTCGCAAAGAGTCGGACACGACTGAGCAACTGATCTGATCTGATCTGAAAGATGGTGTCAAAGTGAGGGTGGGCTGGTTTGGGAATAATATTGTGGCTCCACAGAGCCCCAGTTTAATGTATGATTCACTTCACTCAGATGACCTTACAAAAGTAGGACTACTTTATACACATCTCAAGTCTAGTAACTTATCAGTTCATTTCACCCTTTGCATATAGTCATCTTCTGAAATTTTAAGCCACTCCATTGCTCAAAAATCTTCCTCAGCTCCTCTTACCAACTGAATCAGAGAAATCACAGTATCTCAGAGTTTGAGATACTGTGAACTACAAGGCCTAACGGGGAAGGCAATGGCACCCCACCCCAGTACTCTTGCCTGGAAAATCCCATGGATGGAGGACCCTGGTGGGCCGCAGTCCATGGGGTCGCTGGGAGTCGGACACGACTGAGCGACTTCACTTTTACTTTTCACTTTCCTGCATTGGAGAAGGAAATGGCAACCCACTCCAGTGTTCTTGCCTGGAGAATCCCAGGGACGGGGGAGCCTGGTGGGCTGCCGTCTATGGGGTCGCACAGAGTTGGACATGACTGAAGTGACGCAGCAGCAGCAGCATAAGGCCTAAGATACTGTGAGTTTTAAGGCCTTTAAACTCACAGTGAAAGAGGTAAAACAACTTCACTCTTTAATGGAAGATCTATCACAAGATAGCCCATAAGGAAGCGTATTCCTTATGATTCTCTGATCTAATCCTTGCACATTTCTTGACTCCTGGCTTTCACTCCTGGGCACCACACTGAACGTATCCAACTCTTTGTGACCCCATGGACCGTAGCTTGCCAGGCTCCTCTGTCCGTGGAATTCACCAGGCAAGAATACTGGAGTGGATTGTCATTCCCTTCTCCAGGGTATCTTCCCAAATCAGGGATTGAACCCGTGTCTCCCGCATGGCAGGCATCAGATGGCAGGCATATCCTTTACCATCTGAGCCACCAGGGAGGCCTGAATAACTACAGAGGACACCATTTATACCACAGTCTATGTGAACAGTGCCCTCAAAAATTTAAAAGTATTCAACACGTAGGCAGCCATTTGGAGTGCTCCCCCTTTCATCTGTAACACTCTCTCTGCATGGAATGCCATCTTCCAATCCCAACTCTGCTTCTAAAGATTCTAGTAGTTTTTCAAAGTCCATGTCTTCCATGAAACCTTTCCTGGTTCCCACAATTGGTTGTAATCTTTTTCTTTGCACTTTCACTTGGTTTATGTCAATTACTTATGTATATCCTGTCTTCTAGTATAATGAGTTAATTATGTACGTCTTATAACCAATCCTCGGAGAAGGCAATGGCACCCCACTCCAGTACTCTTTCCTGGAAAATCCCATGGATGGAGGAGCCTGGTGGGCTGCAGTCCATGGGGTCGCTTAGGGTTGGACACGACTGAGCAACTTCTCTTTCACTTTTCACTTTCATGCATTGGAGAAGGAAATGGCAACCCACTTCAGTGTTCTTGCCTGGAGAATCCCAGAGATGGGGGAGCCTGGTGGGCTGCCGTCTAGGGGTCGCACAGAGTCGGACACGACTGAAGCGACTTAGCAGTATAACCAATCCCAGATTGTATGAATAATGTCTGAAAACGTAAATAGCACAGAATTCCCCTTTCTTTCTATACAGTCCCAAGCCTATTGCCCAAATCACAACAGGTACATAACTACTGGCTGGGACATTTGTACAGGGTGGAGACAGATGATTCAGGAACTAGAAATGTTAGAGGGCGTAGTTTAGACTGGAAAGGAACATAGCCACGGAAAACGTGGGACTAAATTCTGAGAACCTGATGCCTTCAGGCTCACTGGTCTGGAGAGGGTTGCTAAGTGGCAGGATGTCACTATCAAAGTCACACTTTTCCTTATTTCAAAATTTTGCCTAAGACCAAACATGTATTACACTTACAGAAAAAGAGAACCTCCTCCTCACCTCTTTCTCCCACCAATAAGACCAAACCTTCCAAGAAAATGAATTCCCGATTATATACAACCAATCAAAAACACAGTTTTGAAACAAAATACAAAGTAATCCAGCACAATTTAAGCACAATTTAACCTATTTCACATAGTATCAGAAAATAATTTTCCTTCTTCAGTTAACAAAAACCTACTAAAGAGGTTTAAACCTACTAAAGTTTAAACGCAAATTTGAAACACCTGGAGAGCAGGTGTACCATTTCAGAGGGATCTAAATATGATTTTCTCTACTATATGGAGCCCACACTTCTGCCTAGCACATAATATGCATTTTCTTAATTAGTATGCATGCCACCATATCTATTTTAATAGATGTGTCATGCTCCAAGGAAACCATTACGATATATCAAAGGATGATTAGCCATATAAAATATGATGTGGCATTAACTATATAAAGAGACATCTTCAAAATGATATATACAGATTTCTATCTATATACAGAAATGTATCTGAATATTTCTGAAGGCTTTAAAATATGTTGTGCTCATGCGGCATTGGTATAGTGTACACTGGTTGATGATTCAAAATATTTTAGTATCTATCTATATATATGAACATTTATAATCTGAGAAATAAACCCTATGCATTTCAAGACAATTTAAATATGAACAGGGCAGAGGAAAGAGCAACAATATGAAGACTTACATAGGGAACGAATTACATACCAAGCATACAGAATTAGACTTCACATACCAAACGTTTTTGAGTTTTGGCGTTTTTTTAGTATATATCTAAAAGGTTAAATGGCAACCCACTCCAGTGTTCTTGCCTGGAGAATCCCAGGGACAGGGAAGCCTGGTGAGCTGCTGTCTATGGGGTCACACAGAGTTGGACACGACCGAAGCAACTTAGCAAAAGGTTAAAAGTACTTTCAGCCAAAAAACTTTCAGGATCATTATCACAAACACAGATCACTCAGAAAAACTATGCATTTATTTATATAGATTTACTAGAGTTATTATCGTAAGTATAGATTACTATAGCAAATGTCTCTTTATACTTATAGCTAAACACACACACACACACACAGCCTCTCCTGTAAGACCACGAATACATTAACTGGAAATGCTGTACCAGATGTAACGAGCATGGTCTCAACCCTGGTAGAACTCAGATTCTAAGAAGAAAGATCAACAAATAGTTACTATAACCTGCGGTAACTCCGTAACGCCTTCTTCAGCTACAGAGATGAATGCATTCGCTTACTCCTTCACTCTTTGGCTTCCCCACTGGCCTACATTCTGTTTGCCTTTTTAGATCTGTCTGATTTCTATAGCTTGTCTATTTCCTTCTTCACTTTTAGGCTGTCAGCTATCACTTCTGCAATCAACGTGCCGTCCTCTACTGGTGACACCCTTCTCCTTCCATCTAATGTACAGCTCCTAATCTTTTCTAGAAGACTGGATCATCAAGCCGGTAAAAACTGAGACAAAAATAAGGACAAACAAGCCCCGAGTGATGGCTTAATAAGTGTTTCATATCATTGTGGCTTGATGAAATTATGGTATTCTTTCAGATGTGATATTTCTATCATCTCACTAACCCAGGCAGACATTTGAGAAGACAATTAAAACAAATGTTCTACCCACAAAATTTCCCACCTTTTCTCCCATGCCCTTCTAAAAAAAACCACAAAAACATTAAAAGCCCTCAAGAGAGAGGGGACATATGTATACCTATGGTTGATTCATGTTGATGTATGACAGAAACCAGTATAATATTGTAAAGCAATTATCCTCCAATTAAAAATAAATTTTTTAAAAACATTAAAAACCCCACATGTTTGCTTAAAAGAAATACACCTGCTGTCAGAAAAAGGTTTCTTTAAGCAGAGTACTTGGAAACGGTATTATAACACAAAGACTATGTTTCCCAAAGAGTGTCCTCAGATCACCTATATCAAAGTTACCTGATTTGCTTCTTAAAATGCAGGTTTCCTATACTCCTCTTCAGATGTACTGAGTCATATTTTTAGAGCCTAAGACCTTGAACTTTTTAAAAGCACCTTAGGAGCCTGTTGAGCATGATAAAGCTTGAAAGCACCAATCTAAATAATCAAAGAGTGTTTATTGAAGATGTCAGGCTGAGCCCCAAAGACTCAAGTCTTATTTCACTATCAGCTTATAACATTTATTGAGTGCCACCCTCTGCCAAGCACTGGATAAAATTAAGTTCAAAAAGTTTGAAAAATAAAGTTTAAAGGCTGTCGCTGCCCCGGAAGCTTCCATTGTAACCAGGAAGACAAAACAGACAAATGAAAAAGCTTTAAAATAGGCACACGAAGCATTCAGAGGGGGAGAATGCTGCAGTCCCCTATACCGTGGGCAAAAAGACACTGAAAGGAGCCAAGTTCAGGATTGAGCAAAGTATCACTGTAACTCATAAAGGAAGACTCCCAAGATAAGCCTTTGGCAGAATCGAAAAGGAGAGCTTTTTAAACGCAAATCTCTGAAGAGGTGTGGAGGTTGCCAGAGGGCATTTAAGATTAAGAAGAAAATACCTATTATTATATCTCCTGCTGCCATAGACAGAAAGAGAAATGCCTGTATGCAAGGTTGTTAAAAAACCTCAGACACTGTTTGGCGAAACCTTAAAGAGGCAGACAGAAGATGCGCTGTTATGCCCAGTTTACAGATGAGGAAACCAAGAATCAGCCAAGGCTCTTTCCAGAGCTGGTCCTTTTCCTTCCATCAGCAATTCTCTGCCCGGCCTGACACTGCCCCAAGTAGAAGAGTCATCAATTTGTCATGTTCTTCAAAACAGCAAGCCAGTCAGCACACTCTCTCTCCCTCCTTCCATTTCAAAAAGCCAGCCAAAAAAATGTGTGTGCACCTGTGTGTGTATGGCCATATATGAGCATACATGTATGCACAAGTGTGTGTGTGTGACTAATTTAACTAACCACTCATTTTTCTTAATAGTCACTATATTTTGGCATCCTCAAAGATGCTCCAGCAGCACTAGCATTTATGACAAATTATACTGAAAATAAAGTCTCTTTGATTTGTGATCAAAATAATCACCCCAAATCACCATACTGGGTCAGTGATACACATCTTTCCACTGGCTATACTCTCCAATATGACAACCACAGGTGTCTGTTTAACATTAATATTAACATTAAATAAAATTAAACACTCAGTCCCTCGGGTACTCCAAAGCCACACAGAGTTTGTAGCTACCCTATGGTCAGTGCAGGTACCGGGCTTTTCCATCACTGCAGAGTTCAATTGGATACAACTGTCCTAGGGAACCACACCTCCCCAAAATACAACTACAGATCTCAATATAAACAACAATTGTCATTTACCTCTATTTCTAAACATATGATGACGCAGTGATCAAATGAGTTCCCTTCCACTAAACCTGTCCAAGTCCCTTGAGTAGAAACACACGGCTTCCTCCTCAGACATCTCAACTCCTTCTGCTCATCACACTTCTCTTTTCATGGCTGTTTTCATCACAGCCTGATAGGTATATGCACACCATCCTCCCTACAGCAAGCTCTTCCAGACCAATGGGAGTCATGTGAGCACTCTCACTACCTAATTCAGTAAGAGTTCCATAAATACAAGGTATATTCTTAATTAAAAGATTACTAGGTAGAATATCGGCTCCCTAGGTAGTTCAGTGGTAAATAACCCGCCTGCCAATGCAAGAGCCCTGAGTTCCATCCCTGGGTCAAGAAGAGTTCCCTGGAGAAGGAAATGGCAACCCACTCCAGTGTTCCTGCCTGGGAAATCTTATGAACAAAGGAACCTGGCAGGCTATAGTCTATGGAGTCACAAAGAGCCAGACACAACTCAGCAAATAAACAACAACGTAGAACATGATACTAATGGAACCATCCAGAGAATAACGATACAGATATGAAAGGAAGAAAGAAAGAAGTCCAAAGCACAGTAAGGTTTTGTAATCATTACCAAGAGGTAACTGCTTAGATGGAAACGCTGCTTGTGCCACATATTTAGGAGAAGAATGAGATTCTTTTAGGAGTAGGTCCAAAAATGTCCTTAGCTGAGATACATCAGAGGAGGACTGGGCTATCTGACACCTACCCTATGACAGTGTCATCAGCCAGCATACAGAGACTGGCCCCAAGCCCTGTGCTGGGGCACAAAGCCAGTGCTCCTGGTGATCAGTGGGAATCAGACGGTCAGCTCAGGAGAAGCTTCTTCAGGAAAGTCTGTATCAATCTGATTCTCATTCATGCAATTACAATGTCCTCAAACACTCAAGCCTTGGGATTCACATGAGGACCCCTTCTTTCACTCTGAGAACTTTCTCTGGACCACTGAAATAAAAAAGGCAAATTTCCTTCATGGTATCATTTGGATAGTTTCAAAGTATACAACATATGAACAATATTAGTGGACGAGACGGTTAGATGGCATCACAATGGACATGAGTTTGAGCAAGCTCCAGGGGATGGTGAAGGACAGGGAAAAATGGCGTGCTGCAGTCCAGGGGTCGTAAAGAGTCGGACACAACTAAGCAACTGAAAACAACAACAAATGAAAAACACTATCTGATATTTTTGAAAACTCTGTTGGCAGAGAGGAAACCCATGTATCAGGGCACACTGGATATGTCTATAAAGACAGAAAAATTACAAAGGAAAAGAAAAGTCACCCCATGTGTACTTCACCACTCAGGGCTTTATTTGGCCAACTTTAATGCAGCTTCCCTTTCTTCAGTAAGCTCAGGGACACTTTCCCACAAGCCATGGAAGCTAGAGGTACCCTCGAGGCCACCTTAGGCCTGGGGAAAGGTAACTTCACAGGAAATGAAAGTAGGCAGAAGAGTGAGAGCATGAGTGATGACAGTCAGAGAGATTCGAGATAAGCGCTGGAAGGGGGCGCTGAGGTGGCCTGTAGAGGAAACGAAACTTCAAACCCGCGGAGACACATCATTTTCCACAAGAAAGTCACCCACTCTTGCCCCAACCTCACCTTCAACCCTGGCCCCACTGCTCACCATGATGGCCTTTCTTCATTGTTCACATTTTAGGTGGATGAAAAGAGCCAACCAAAAAAAAAAAAAAAAAAAAAAGCTCCGCGTCTAATGCTTGACTAATCAAATCACCAGCGGCAAGTTGCTCCTCTGCAAACACCTTTCCTGTCACAGCATCCCCCAAACTTGGTCAGACTGGGGCCCTGAAACACGACCAGGCTCTCAGCTTAGAAACTAAGACGCTGGGGAGGTGCTTGGACTCTGTGATCACAGCACAGGCAACAGAGCAAGATGGTGAAGCCCCCTGCATTAGAATCCGGGGTCACTGCGTATCCGTGTATAACCCTGGGCAAGCTATTTACCTTCTCGGTGCCTCCATTTCCTCAGCTGTCAACTAACAATGATCACCACATGCCAACCAATTTGATATCCACCAAATTCTCAGTCATTTCAACATACTTGAAACATTTCATGATTTCAACATTTTTGAAACCTGACTGTAGTCTCACTTATCATTAAGAGCATCTTTCAATTAACTGGAGGCTCTGTTGTTCTTTCTTCAGTTCAGTTCAGTTCAGTTCAGTCTCTCAGTCGTGTCCAACTCTTTGCGACCCCATGAATCGCAGCACGCCAGGCCTCCCTGGCCATCACCAACTCCCGGAGTTCATTCAGACTTACGTCCATCGAGTCAGTGATGCCATCCAGCCATCTCATCCACTGTCATCCCCTTCTCCTTCTGCCCCCAATCCCTCCCAGCATCAGAGTCTTTTCCAATGAGTCAACTCTTCCCATGTGGTGGCCAAAGTACTGGAGTTTCAGCTTTAGCATCATTCCTTCCAAAGAAATCCCAGGGCTGATCTCCCTCAGAATGGACTGGTTGGATCTCCTTGCAGTCCAAGGGACTCTCAAGCCTCTTCTCCAACACCACAGTTCAAAAGCATCAGTACTTCGGTGCTCAGCCTTCTTCACAGTCCAACTCTCACATCCATACATGACCACAGGAAAAACCACAGCCTTGACTAGATGGACCTTTGTTGGCAAAGTAATGTCTCTGCTTTTGAAAATGCTATCTAGGTTGGTCATAACTTTCCTTCAAAAGGGTAAGCGTCTTTTAATTTCATGGCTGCAGTCACCATCTGCAGTGATTTTGGAGCCCCCAAAAATAAAGTATGACACTGTTTCCACTGTTTCCCCATCTATTTCCCATGAAGTGATGGGACCGGATGCCATGATCTTCGTTTTCTGAATATTGAGCTTTAAGCCAACTTTTTCACTCTCCTCTTTCACTTTCATCAAGAGGCTTTTTAGTTCCTCTTCACTTTCTACCCATGTTCTTTCTTAGAGGTACATTCAATGCCATTTTACAAGTAATGGCACCTTAATGTCTATGAAGTACTGTAGAACCTACTTCATAGGGTTTTGGTAAAGTTTCAATCCTTAAATGTGGTTCGAGTATTGAGAATAGTGCTTCGTCTTGAGTAAGGTGTGCAATTATTATTAGTTATGATTATTAAATTCATGACTCTAGAAATGGATGCAGTCATAAGATAAAATCCTATTATTAACCAAAACTGTGTGTTGGAATGATGGTTAATGCAGAGGTGTTGGAAGGGATGGTGAAATACCTCATTAAAATCTGATTTATCCACAGCCCTTGGCTTCCCAGGTGGCTCAGTGGTAAAGAATTCGCCTGCCAATGCAGGAGATGCAGGAGGTGCAAGTTCAATGCCTGGGTCAGGCAGATCCCCTGGAGGAAGAAATGGCAACCCACTCTAGTATTCTTGCCAGGAAAATCCCATGGACAGAGGAACCTGGTGGGCTACAGTCCACGAGGTTGCAAAGACTCGGACACGACTGACTGAACAGGCAGGCACTTGGCACTGTGCCTGGCACATAGTAAGTTCTCTCAGTAAGTATTAATAACTGTTGACTAAAGCAACTGAAAGTACAACCCAGCCTCATTCATGCCACAAGACTCCCTGCCACACACAAAACATCCAATACGCTTTATAGGAAGGGAAACAGCCAGGTGCATGGCTCTTCAATGCTATGTTATTATAACAGATTCCTACTTCTTAAAGACTGGGGATATTTTTCCAAATCAAGATTTTGTGCAGATTTTTTTCCCCAATAATTCGCCCCCAGATTTTCTCAATTGTCCACAAATATAAATCCTAAACCCCATCTGTCAAGGCGTACCTTAAATTTCATTTTTCTAAGACGCGTTCCCCATTTTATCCCCTGTTCTTTCTATTCCCACCCTCACATCACCTCAGCTACCATATTCACTTTACTTGGGCCTCACTGGACAGAATAACACGACATGTACCAAAATATTACCTAAGAGAGGGTACTCTGTCTTGATGGTCACTGGCTTCCTTGTAAGGTCTTACATGGGCTTCCTATGTTTGTATTTGAATTGCTACCCTTCCCCCCAAAAAAGATGTTGAAGCTCGAACCCCAGGATCTCAGAATGCAACCATATTTGGAAATAGAGTTGTTACAGATATAATCTGTTAAAATGAGTTGATAATGGAGTAGAGTGGGACCCTAATCCAGTATGATTAGGGGTCTTATGAGAATATGCCATTTGAAGACACAGAGGCACTGAGAGAACATCATGTGAGTGATGCATCTAACGAGCCAACGACCCACAAGAACAGGAGGCCTGGACCAGAAGCTAGGAGAGAGGCATGGACCAGATGCTTTCTCTTGGCCCTCATAAGGAACCAATCCTGTTCACACTTTGACTTCAGACTTCTAACATGCAGAGCTGTGAGAAAATAAATCCCTGCTATTTGCAGGCACCTAGTTTGTGCCACTTCACTAACATTCAGGAAACTAACATCTCTCCTCATTTAAGAGGCTGTGACACTGGGGTCTCTTCACTGCTGTCCTTCTACTTTGACCAGCCCTTTCTCATCTTCTCTGTGGGTTTGCCCTCTGGTTTCAGGTCTTTAAAAGTTGGCGTTTCTCAGGGGGTGGCCCTAGGACTTGTTTTCTTACTAAATGTCCTCCTTTACATCCTCTCATCTACCCCAATTCAGTCTACCCGCTGATGGCTCCCAAATTTCCGTCTCCTATCCTCTCCTTTATATCTACATATTCAACTGGCTACTTACAACTCCACTTAGATAACTCAAAGCCATTTTAAACTCAACAAATCCCAAAACTAAAGTCATGGCTCCCTCAAACCAGGCTCTTCTCATGCCAATGGATGGCGACTCTGCTCCGTCAGACGCACGGGCCTCACACAGGATTCATTCTTGCCTATTTCCCCTCCTTCATTCTCCATATCCAAACTACCATCAGATCTATTTCCCCCAGGGAAATTTCTCAAATCTCCCCACTTGTCCCCATTCTCCATCTTCATCACTCCACTGTAGTACATTAATCCAGTGTAACAACACACTCCCTAGATTACTGCAATAGCCTGTTAACTAGTTCCAGGTCCATTCATGGTGTCCTCCAATTTGTTCTGCAGCAGACTGAGCAATATTCATAAAGCAAATCTGACCCTTTCATCTTCGTGCTCAAACACCCTCTAAGGCTTTCCATTCCATTCATCTTAGGATAAAGACCAATATCTTATTAAACTAAGGCTCTGCATACAATGGCCCCACCAACTCTCCCAGCTTCACCTGCCCTGCTCTTGAAGGGGCTTCAGCCACGGCAGTGCTCCACTGATGGTGAGGGGACCCTTGATCCCAGCTATCACAGGGCCAATGTGCAAGCTGCTCCCTCTACCTGCTGGTGACGGTTCAGTCGCTAAGTCGTGTCCAACTCTTCCGACCCCACGGACTGTAGCCCACAGAGGCTCCTCTCTCCATAGGATTTTCCAGGCACGAATACTGGAGAGGGTTGCCATTTCCTTCTCCAGGGTCTTCCAGACCCAGGAATCGAACCTGAGTCTCTTGCATCACAGGCGGACTCCTGCACTGCAGGCGGATTCTTCACCGAATGAGCTATAACCCGTGAATTTCCTTCACTTAGTTAATGTCTCCTCATCAGTCACTCTGGGCTCAACACACCCCATCTTCAGAAGATCTTTCCTTGACTTTTCCAAAAAGAAAAAGCTGCCCAAATCTCCTCTCTCCTCACACCTTTCTCATCCACAGAGTAGCACTTAAGCATAGTATATAATTATAGATCCATATGAATACTGGATTAATATAGATGGGTAACCCCAAGGGCTGAAACCATGCCTTTCTTATTTCTGCTGTACTTCCAGCTCTTAGAACAGTGTCTGGCATATAACAGACACTCAATAAATATTGGCTAAATAACTTAACAAACAGTAAACAAACATGATATATGTGTTGAAAGAAGTTTCTGTATTTTAATTGTCTATCATATATTAATGCAAATTCTTTCTTCATATACAGTGTTTTTTAATTTTCTAAAAGCTTCTATTCTAACATAGAGGACATACAAAAATACTGGCAATAGTTTAGGTAAACTAGATTTCAAACATATTTCTTCAATATGCTATTGTTAACACTTAGGCTGCTATAAACAATGATTAATATATGTCACTAAAAATTTCACATCATAAACTTCTTTCGTATGCTTAGTCTAATTGTCCACATATGAGTAAGTGAAAGTAACGGTTTTGTCTGTGAAGTACTCTCAGTTTTGCCACCAATTTCTTCCTTCTCCAGGATTATCAATCTATTTTATATGAATAAAATATGCTTAATAATAAAAAAATAAAGTACTGATGTAACATTACCAAAATGAGTGTTTTATCACTCCAGCTCTATTAAAACATTTCCCTCAAAATTTCCTGAGTGCATGTCTTGATGTGGTGCTGAGAAGGGACAGCAAATGCCAGCTGAAAGGGCTTCCGTGTAACAGTCACCCACAGCAGATGGCAACAAGTATGAACACACGTGAACTCCAAACTGACAAATTTCATTCTTGTTAACAGTGATGATAAAAGAGAATGTTAACATATCTTTTCTAAATGATGGGGAAATGTTAGTAATTCAGATTTTGCTTCATTTAGTGGAAGTCTTATATACAATTTCTAGTGATATGTGTACCCAACAGCAGCCTCAAACCTTGCCCATGACTGTACAAAGGACAACGCTAAGCCATATCCCCCAAATAATCATATCTGCACATCAAATAAATTCTGTTTCTCAAACAGCTTCATGCACATTCTGAGAACCATACTATTCTTCTATAATTTTAGCAAGAACACTGTTAGTACTGAAATGAAACTATCACAATAGTCTCTCTCCTCCCCTTTTCAATACCTTCTTCTTTCAACCCCCTCTGCCCTCCTCTTCACCTTCCTATTTATTTCTTCTCTTAAGCAAACTCAGAATTAAAACTGCAACAGTCCTGAGAGTTTTCACGGATGCAAATCCTGCTTCCCACTAGCTACATCCTCCTGGGTCTTACCCTACCTGATCCTCTTATCTTTGGATTCAGTTTTGAATTTAGATGCTACTTAAAAAACAAACTACTAAAGCATTAACAGAGTCGATGCCTCCCGACTATAGCATTTGGGCATTCTGCACTGCCTTTCAACTCTGCAGGCCTGTGGCTGTTTCAGAACTGTCTCCTCAAGATTCATGCCCATGAGGTCATGCCCAGCTGACCTCTTTGGAACATGATACCATGAAGCACAGCTGTAAAAATAGAGCACTCTATAAGAAGTCCTTATTCACCAATAAACACAATGTTCTTTCAATTTTAGAGAACTAACACCTTCTTATATTGTAAGTATGGGGGAAATAAATGAATGAAAGAGCCTTAACCTACAAAAATGTTTTTTCCCACAACCAAGTGATGTAAAAACAAACTGACACATACAGGTTGTAGTAATTTTGAAAACGATGACGGCATAAGAGCAGTTTAACTGAGACAGCCTGAAGTCTCAGATTCATTCCTACCATGATTTAAATATATATATATATATATAAATATCTGTAGTTAACACATTCATGTGTTTCTTCAGGGTATATAATTCCTTACATATTATTTTACTTTTAAGTCATACAATTTAGATTGCTTTATTTTTAAAACATGTTCTTCTGCTTTGATTGAAATGTCTTTGTTAACTCCAAGTCACTGATCTATCCCAAATTCTACCCAGTTTAATGACATTTTCATTCACTCACACTGGGTTTCTTAATTCTAGTGTATTTGCCACATTTTTAAAAAATTTAAGTCTATAAAAACACAAGCAAAAAGAACTCTCAAAAATTATAAAGTAAGTCAGCTCAACTCTTTTTTTTTTTCATGACGAAAGATCTAAATAAATAAAAGGAAAACTAGAAAAATAATAGTATTAAATGTACTTTGTGTGAAATATATAAACATCCTCTATCCTCTTCCTGATGACAGTGCTTTGATTCACCCATTTCAGAGCTTTATGTTTTAAGAGTTGATTCATAATTGTGCTTTAAAAAATCAAAAAGTGAATCTTTCTAGAGTCTCATCGGTGAGGTCAGGGATGCACTTTATTAGTGGCAGCTCAAATCAGGAACTGTCTACAAATATCTCCTAAGTAAATCTAGGTCCACAGTAATCTCACAATCTCACATACAGATCTTTTTTTTTCAAGTCACATTGCTCTTAATAAAACACATGTTATAATGCAGTTTATAGGATGGATAAGTTTATTACCCTTCTATTCAAAGACCCAAATTTATAAATTTCCTCTTATTTGCCTTCTATGAATAAACTCCATGTTCAAACTTATTAAGTTTTAGAAAATAAAACACAATATCCATCATCTATGTAAGGACAGTAAAGGTACATTTTTAAATATTGATAATCAGATTTAGTGTAAAAAACAATACCTTGCCATGCTCCTCACTCTGTTCCTTTCATATTTTAGAGTGACTATTCTTAAGATTAATAACTTATCGATAAATGTATGCCAGCTCCACACTGGTCAGTAATGTTAAAGAGCAAAGAATCTTGGTCCTCAGTGGAGGCAGAAATGTCTGAAGGAATTATCTATTCACAGATGAAATCACAGGAGTTAAAAAAACCCATGCATGCTAAGTCGCTTCAGTCGTGTCCAACTCTTTGTGACCCCATGGATTCTAGCCCACCAAGGAGCTTCTGTCCATGGGATTCACCAGGCAAGAATACTGGAGTGGGTTGCCATGCCCTCCTGCAGAAAAAAAAAAACAAAACCCTCTACGTGTTCTTTATTCTACATAAAAATCAGAGACCTTTCAAACACATTTTTATATCTTTAAACATAAACTTTTAAATATTCCTATAGTAGGAAATTAAGTTTCATCCTATGAAACTATTCTGTTCACTGTAAAGACCCAGTAGTCAAATTTTCTGTTGGGTCCTGCAAATGTTTTCCTTTCACACTCATTTCATCTCCATAAGTAAGAATGATAGACCATTTTGCATAACTGCTACATAAGGTCAGAGAGCTACAGCTAAAAAGAAAGTCACACAAACATAAGAATAATGTCCCTTCTGTCACATTCTGCTACTTATTTGTCACATCGTTATCTTGGTATCTCCAGAGTCCTGACTTCCAAAGCTCAGGGCACTATGAGCTGGCCTGAGGCCAGAGGCTCATAGCACCACCACTTCCCTGGGAGTTCCAGTCTTGCACGACCCAGATAGTTGGATTACCACCACTAACAAACTGAGACACCCCCCGCGCACACACACACACACACACACACACACACACACACACACACTTCAAGACCCAACTCCAGAAGGAGAACTCATTTGGCTATTCCCCAACTACCAAGAAACAAATTCCCAAGTACATCTTAAACTTCCAAGATTTTACCAGACAGATTATTGTTTGAAATAACGAAAGAATAAACTTCCCTTAGAAAAAGAAAAGAAACTTACCACTAACAGGAAGAAAGACTTTTTAGTCAGATTGACTAACCTAAATAAAAGTAATTATCCATCTATCCTCTTCAGTAATTCATTTATTCATTCACCCATGTATCCAGCAAACTGTGCAACGAGCTACAGCAAGGAAGCAGGAGGGGTGGTCATGATAAAGGGGCGTGTCTGAGGTTTGAATTCAGACTGTCTGCTAAACAGAAGCTCCAAAGCACACCACTTTGTGACCTTGGACAAGATATTTAATCTCTCTGTCCTTCAGTTTTATCACCTATAAAATGATGAGACTAAAAGCCCTGCCTAACTAAAAGAGATAAAAATATATAGCAATAGATTAAATTAATTAATACATATAAAGTGGCTAGAAAAGTGCCTGGCATTCAATATTTTTATTTTTTAGTTACCAATACGAACTAAAAACATGATCAGATTCTAAAGTTAGAAAGATAAACAGGCTCTATTGCCCTTTCTCAGCTGAAGATGACAATGGAGTGGGGCCATAAACTAACTATGAGCTTGTGGTTTATTCTAACTTGAAAATATTAGAGAAAAAAAGATTGTAAAACTTATTTTGGTAATTCAAGGATTTAATCCCCTTTAAGTCAGAAACTTCTGTGTCTAATTTAAATGTCTCCCCAATAGTAGGGGCTTAAATAGTCATTCACGCTACAGAACAAATGACAGACAAAAATAAACAACAGCCATCTCGCAGTTATTAAATCACTTTTGAGTTTTTATCTTCCTTTGAGTATCCACAGCCTTTGGTACTGACACTCTCTCTCTCTTTGGGGAAAACCTGGCTCCTACAATGAGACTTTTATGGTTGTTCTCCTGTGTCTCTGATCCACATTTTCATGGCCTGGCTCAGCTTACCATGTTTTACATGGTCTCCCAAATGTCCTTTAAACTCCAGCCACACTAAACTATCTGGGATTCCCCACACTCCCCCATGCATTCTCAAACCCTCCCCATACTGTTCTAGTGACCTACTGACCCCCAGAAGAGCAGCTGAGAGAACACTCCCTGCACCCCTGCCCCAAGGATGGCTTAGGGCTCCTTCCAGACTTTATCACCCTCTACTTCCTTCTATTTTTACATTCATTCCACAATATCCTCATCCTTAGATTATAAGTCAGTTCCCTCAGAGATCAGGATGTCTTTGAGGGTATCAATGTAAGCTTTCAGTTATTATTTGATAATATTGTAAATAACATTAAATAAACAAGGAAATAAGTAGACTTTTAAAAATTTCCTCCTGTAGACCAATTACTTTACATATATTAATTCACTTAATCTTAGAACAACTTTTGAGATCCATTTTAGGAATTATCCTTGTTGTACAGGTGGGGAAAACTGGACATGAGGCAACTTGCCCAAAGTTATACAAATAGAAAGTCACTGAGGCAACATTCAAACCCAGGCAGCCCAGCTCTGAAACCCCCACTCCTGGCCATGCTCTATACTGCCTCTTTTCCAGCCATAAATTTGATTAAGCAACAGAACCGGCTCTCAACAAAAATGATGCAATTTACATCCCTGGAGAGCTTTAAATATAGACTGTTTTTTTTAAGACCAACTTGCTTCTGGAGGCAAAGGAAGGACCAGATGACCACAGCACTATGATGTACCTTCTTCCATTATTTTATATACTCATTCATACTCTCCAGAGAACAAAGAAACACCTTTTAATATAAATTCTGCCCAATATCTAACATACTGAGTATTATTAATAAATCAATACTCATGAATAATTGCATCATTGATAATAGGGACAAATAATTAAAAGTTACTAGTTGGGACATCTCTGGCAGTACAGACTCTGCACTTCCAATGCAGCAGGCACAGGTTCGATGCCTGGTCAGGGAACTAAGATCCTACATGTCATGTGGTGTGGCCAAAAAATAATAATAACAATAATAAATAAAAATAAATAAAACTACACAAAGAGCTACTTTCAAAACAATAAAAAAACAACAGGAAGCTAAGTTAAAAAAAAACACACAAATCAAAAAATAGCTGAGACTATAAAGAAAACAATAAAATACAGAGATGATACTACCTATTATATTTCCCATTATGTGAGCTTCAATCTTCCACATTCTATCAGAACTTTTACTTAGCTCAATCCCACCAGGAGGTTATACTGAACACCTTGGAGAAGACATCTTTTTTAATATTCTAGTTGAGATACTTTATTGGATGGAATCCAGTCTGTTTTTCATTCTCTGCACCTCAGACAGACAAGGGAAACTAAAATTCACCATCAAGCCAATGCTTTCAGGATTAAAATATCTAAGTTTCCAAATCCTGTAGTCAAGTCACTCATTTTGTCATAAATATTTATTGAGCACCAAGATCAACTACATAATTTGCAAAGCCCAATGCAAAACAAAAATACAAGGTTCCTTGTTCAAAGAGTAAGAATTTTAAGACAACAGAAGGTTAAACCAAGGCGGGGGCCTGGGGACTACATAGATCACAGGCCTGCCGACAAAGCTAGTCGTCTGGAGCCCAGAGAGTCTATGCTGGGCACCATTCTAGGCACTGAAAGTAAACCCATGGGCTTCTAATCCACAATTCCCATTTCCAGAAAGGTTCAAAGCCAACATCAAAGATCCTATTATGCAATGAATGGTCAAAGAGAAATTATGTTTAAGAGCTCAGAGAATTTTTGGATCTAAAACTAGTATGTAGAACCTTAGCGTTAAGTGCTAATAGTGAGTGACAGTCACTCAGTTGTGTCCGACTCTTTGCGGACCCCCACGGACTGTAGACAGGCTCCTCTGTCCATGGAATTCTCCAGGCAAGAATACTGGAGTGGGTTGCCATTTCCTTTTCCGTAAGTGCTAATAAAAATGTTTCAACTTCAAGTGGACTTATCTTTTGCTTCACTACATGTCTTCTTTTGTAAATCAATAGTCAATAAGCATTTTTAAAAAATGATTCTCCTTAGATGGAAAAGGAGAGCTGCAAATGATTAGAACAGTAAACAAAGCACTCAGGAAGACAGTATTGCTTAAACATCATGCTTCTTTCAACGTTTTTCAACTTCCTAAATGTGCATCTACTCTGTGTTTTTAATTCAATGAAAGAAAATCAAATACTGTCTCATACTCGCTGAATTCAAATCACTGAACAAAAAGAGGACTCTGAAATTATGACCCAGGGACAGGAGACAGTGTCTAAAACATGAGAGGCAGCGATAGCATCTTAATATCTTCACTGGGCACCCGTGCCCTAGGCATCTGCCCTGACTGGGGCACTGCTCTAGGCCTTGAGGAAATCAGCGGGGACAAGACAAACTCTGCCCTGGCTGGTGAAACTCACTGGGAAAGGTATACAGTACAAAACCAATTACTTTAAAAATACTTTTCAAGCTATTTCAAATCATGATTCTGAAATATAATGGATCACATTTAGTCTAGGATATTCCTCCAAGAATCACAACCTTCTCAGCTGAGGAACAATTTATTCTTCTACCCACCCTACTCAGAATATAGTTTTCGTTACTATACAGACACAAAATTCTTTTGCCACAAAAAAAGTAGAATGTATCCCCCAAAGTAGATCTATTTATAACTCCTATATGAATCAAGTTGTACGTCTGTATCAGAATCACAGATGACGTGTTGATTTGATGTGTTGATATTATAAAAATTCAGATTCTATGTACAGTCCATGTGAGTTCTTCACACAGTGGTTTTCAGAAAACAGCAGGCTAACCTCTGTGTTGTTACAGGATTTAATTAATGTGTCTAAGGTTCTGACTTAGCACCTCCAATGAGATGCTGCATAAAAACTGAGGATTATTTTTAATACAGATCTGGAGTAATTGATCCTTATATTAATAGTGCTAAATAAATACATTCATAATACCAGTGCTGTAAATGGCCAAGCTGGGTTTTAAAGCTGTTAAATCTTAGTATAAAGTAAATAAGCATGGTGAAGGGGACCCAACTATACTCTGGCCACAAAAGTTTGAGACTAATTTCCAGTTTAACAGTTGTCCTTGTTATATCAAAATTTTCTTCTGTGTAATTTTATTACTGGGGAGAGAAGGGAAAAAGAATCATATAATAAACCCAATCTTGCATTAATGTATTGCTTTTCAGTTTTACAAGACACTTTCTCTCACACCATCTCGTTTGCCCCTTGAATCCATTTAGTTATTGAGAGTAAATTTTAATGGAGTCCACTCTCTTTGGCATAATACTGAACAGTCACAACTTCTCCTCTGTTCTTAACTTCTAACTTTATTTCCTTTAAAG
This sequence comes from Tragelaphus eurycerus, assembly GCA_935064755.1. Classification (NCBI taxonomy): domain Eukaryota; kingdom Metazoa; phylum Chordata; class Mammalia; order Artiodactyla; family Bovidae; genus Tragelaphus; species Tragelaphus eurycerus. Next base: position 1,851,197 of record CAKXYN010000039.1, read on the forward strand.
AGTCATTGAGAATATCTGTACAAATATTATTGCACATCTCACCACCAAATAAGAGTGCTATGAAGACAACATGAATGAGGTTCACATGGTAAAAAGAGAGGATATTTATGTTATATTCTGTCAAACCAACTGAGCTATCTAAAAAAGATACAATGTTGCAATCTAGGGCTCTTCTTCCAAGGGTACTCAAAAACTCTGCAGTTTCCTTATTGCATAAATCAGCTGAAAGCATCTCAAGGGAAATGACATTGTACTATATCCACATCTAATGACCCCATGGGGACTTCTTTTACAGGAAAATATTCAGGCAACAATTACAAAAGCATAGGTCAGTCATTAGCCTCGTGAGTCAGTTTAACTTAAACATGTTAATGGTGTATGTCCCCATTTAGAGTGATTTTCTACGTTTACTATGAACTACTAAATCATATTTTCATCTGTTAAATCCTTTCTCTGTCAAGTCTTTGATATAAGAAACCTAAGCAGACCTCCCAGTGAACTCTGGCATTTTGGCTGTGGAGCCAAAAGAACAATCTTCCATTACAAAGCCTATTCATGAGTCAAGCAGAGAAGTAATCACAATGATGACTGCCCGGCTGATATTACCCTTCTTTATCATGCTCATTAGTATATAAAACAGATTAAGATTCATGTTACTAAATAACAGATTATTAACACTAAACAGATTCTAAAGTGTAACTTGAAAGATCATTAATGCAAAGTAAAACACCTGCTATTTAAGGAGGTGGATTTGCTTGGATTCAACTTTTTAAACTGAAGAAAAACAGTGGAGGGGGTGGGGCGGGGGAACAAGCATCTATAATTTGAGCATTGTAAACCCAGGGACACAGTACTGTTTCCAAATTCACAAGATCATAAGCATTTTTTCAAACAAGATTTCACTACCTACAAAACAACGATTAAAATCTTGAATACTGAGTTGTCTTGTAAGAACAGGATGCTCGTGCTTTGCACTAAAACAGTCACATCTTTGCTTCCACAACAAAGTAAACAGGTGACAGTTAGAAGGAGGGTGAAAGGAGAGGTTTCCTGTAGGGCTTTGTGAAAAGACAGACTGACAACGCCAGTCTGTCAAGGCGTTGAACAAGCCGGCTCAGGGCCCTCTGCAGCCAGCATTATTCAGCACTCTTCGCCGCAAGGCTTCGGGTCCGTGGGTCCACAGGGCTTCTCTGTGATGCAAGCGCCGTGGTCCCCCCACGGCCAGTGATGCCCGACCTCCCCGCCCTTCTAGCACAACGGAGTCCCCCGGCAGGCTCCTCAGAGGGAGCCTTGGCAAAAGGCAGTGTCTTCTCAGGGCACCCCAGAAACTAGGTCTGGGCCGGCGCGGCAGGAGCACGAGCCCCACTTTTCTCTGGGCAGGAAGGGGGGAGGCTGAGAGCATTTCCTGTTGTGCAGCTGAAGCCGGTGGAGACGTCATGGCATTCACCCTCCCTTCGCGGTCAGCGGACCCGGGGCCCAGAGTTCAGCCCCTTCCCGGGCGAGTGGCCCGGGGCTCCCCGGCGCTGGAAGGACCCGCGACTCCGGGGGTCGCCACGAGGATCCGCTCTTCCGCTTGCCCGGGTCAGCCTGGCCGGCCCGGCGCTCCTACTCCGGCTTCTTCCCCGGGGTGAAGGGAAAGGCCTGGATTTCCAGGTGTCAGAGGAAGCACTTTCCTAGGGCAAGTTTCTTTGCTTAATTGTTAACGTAATTTCCCCCCAAGATGATTCTTTCTCTCCACTAGGATTGTTTTTAAACAATCAAAAGTGAAAAGCATTTCAGTCTTGTTGAGATTATGCTTTCTCCTCCTTTGCCATCTCCTGTCGGTGGACTCCTTAGCTGTCAGATACAAGAGGAAAAAGGACATTTCTCTCCAGCATAGCTCCAGTGAGGACAAAGGGGGCAAGAAGACACTCCTTAGACGTTTCTAAAAGCCTATTCTATACATTTTCATTATTAAAACACCCACTGCACAACATTAAAGTCATTTGGTCCTAATTTAACATATCTCAAATGTCTAATATTTTAAAGAGACTCTTAAGAATCAGTCTTGTATGCATCCAGTTTAATGGCACTGGATTTTGGCCAGAATGTTTTAAAATTGAAATTACCCATTCATATAAAAATAATGGTGATTTTTTAAAGTTTCCTTTATTTTAAATTTCCAGCCTTCCATTTAGTTAAGAAACCATAAACCAGACTATAACCATGTGTAATTCTAGAGAAGCAGTGGCTTAAGGTTAATAAGGGTTAAAAATGAGACCATAACGTACTGTATAATCATTTTTTAAATAAAAACTAAATGAGCTTAAGAAATTATAGATTCTTTTCTTCTCCTGGTGAATCAAAGTCCCAGATGTCACATTGTGCTGCTGTCTCTAACACTGAACTAAGCAGAGGCTCACAAAAAGACATGAAATTTACGTATTTAAGGCTTTACATGGACTTTGGGTGACAGTGACAATGTCAACATAGGTTCGTTGATTGTAACAAATGTACCACTCTATGCAAGATTTTAACAGTGGAGGACGCTTACTAGGGGTGGAGGTGGAAGGTGAGGAGGGGGAAGAGGTAGATAGAAGCCAAGGGGATATGTGGACATCTCTCTTTCAGTCAATTTTGATGTGAACATAAAAGTGCTCTTAAAAAATAAAGTCTGCTTTTAACTCTAGATTGCTAAAAGAATCATGATATTTAAAATGTGCAGTGCATTGTAACCTATGGATTCACAAGTAAAGGCACCTGAAGAATTATAAAGAAATCATCATCTTGAAGCTTTGAAGAAGTTCATCATTCAGGTCTACCTCTCCTGATAAAGAAGTTACTTTGGGTGTGGGGATGGTAGCACTGTGTAGCTTGCTCCAGGATCTTAGTTCTCAGATCACAAACTGAACCTGAGCCCGAGGCACTGCGAGCCCAGAGTCTAAGCACTGCATGCCAGGGGAACTCCCAGAAGTTACATTTTTTAAAAATTTACCAATTTTTAAATTTTTTTCACATTTTAAACATATATAAAAGACTTCACAATCGGTAAATATTTCTTGTTCTCTCCCAGCATTTACTACCTAAGGGCAGTATTTAAGGTAACCTTGGCTTCCACTCCAAGTGATCCAAAGCCCCTGAGAACCTCTGTTGTTTTATTTTCTAAACTTCTGAATAACACAATGGGATATTTTATCATGTAATAACATGAAACTAGCATAGTTTGTTAAGGTTAACATTTGCGCTCAGTCCTATCTGACTAGCCCACCAGGCTCCTCTGTCCATGGGATTTTCCAGGCAAGAATACTGGAGCAGCTACTACTTCCTCCTCCAGGAGAAATTCCTGACCCAGCATCTCTCAAGTCTCCTGAGTTGACAGGTGGATTCTTTATCACTGAACCACCTGGGAAGTCAGGCGTTATTAACATTTACTTCACATATATCCCTGTCCCCATCTTATCAAGAAATCAGCTCAGAAAACACAGGACTAACATACATGTGTGAACCTCAAATGGACTCCTTCCAATCTGTTTGAAAAGAAATAGCACCCTTCCCATCCCATACTCCTAACTCCACACTAAAACAACCCCTTCTGTACTACATAGGATGCTCTGGGCTAGCTTAGTAGCCACATCTCTGCAGTACAAGTGTTGGGAAGGGCCTGGGAAATAATCCCATCCTACTGCTTTATTCACTTAGTCTGAACACAGCAACTTTTAAACTTCCCTGGGCTTCCCAAGTTCTGTCAAAGGATTCTTGATCATAAAAGTAATTCCGAATGTGTTCAACTCTAGGAAATGCTGCTGTGATTGTCTGTCTCCTGGGTGATTCTTGTGCTTTTGATTAGAACATACTTTAACTTATTCCTTCAAATCATCTGTCAGTGGTATATAATTAACACTCCACAAGCTGCAAATGACTGCCCAAATACTGTCTAAGCTTACTGAAGATTTTATTCAAAGTTCATGCTCTCTGGTTTATATTTAATTGCTGATGATGGCACTTGGAGAGAAAAAAAGGACGACTAAAAACTATTCTGTTTTATAATCCTAATTACAGAATAGAGGAAATCGGTACTACTGTAAATTTAGTATATATGCAGAGTACATCATGAGAAATGCTGGGCTGGAAGAAGCACAAGCTGGAATCAAGATTGCTGGGAGAAATATAAATAACCTCAGATATGCAGATGACACCACCCTTATGGCAGAAAGTGAAGAGGAACTAAAAAGCCTCTTGATGAAAGTGAAAGTGGAGAGTGAAAAAGTTGGCTTAAAGCTCAACATTCAGAAAACGAAGATCATGGCATCTAGTCCCATCACTTCACGGGAAATAGATGGGGAAACAGTGGAAACAGTGTCAGACTTTACTTTTTTGAGCTCCAAAATCACTGCAGATGGTGATTGCAGCCATGAAATTAAAAGACGCTTACTCCTTGGAAGGAAAGTTATGACCAACCTAGATAGCATATTCAAAAGCAGAGACGTTACTTTGCCAACAAAGGTCCATCTAGTCAAGGCTATGGTTTTTCCAGTGGTCATGTATGGTGTGAGAGTTGGACTGTGAAGAAAGCTGAGCACCAAAGAATTGATGCTTTTGAACTGTGGTGTTGGAGAAGACTCTTGAGAGCCCCTTGGACTGCAAGGAGATCCAACCAACCCATTCTAAAGGAGATCAGTCCTGGATGTTCATTGGAGGGACTGATGCTGAAGCTGAAACTCCAATACTCTGGCCACCTCATGCGAAGAGTTGACTCACTGGAAAAGACTCTGATGCTGGGAGGGATTGGGGGCAGAAGGAGAAGGGGACGACAGAGGATGAGATGGCTGGATGGCATCACCGACTCAATGGACATGAGTTTGGGTGAACTCTGGGAGTTGGTGATGGACAGGGAGGCCTGGCGTGCTGTGATTCATGGGGTTGTAAAGAGTCGGACACTACTGAGCGACTGAACTGAACTGATAATATGAAGACCAGTACGAGAGCAGAAACATAAATCAACTTGTGAATAAACATAATTGAAAATATAAATCATCATAATAAACTATGAATTCTTCAGGTTCTTGGTGATATATTCAAATGCATCTCCTTTATATTATGAAAGAGAACAAGTAAACTGTGAGGATGAAAGGATGTTTTGCAGGATAGCCTATTTTAGACTTTCTCTTTAACAAGTGCTGGAAAAAAACTTAAATGCTCCAATTTTGTGCTTTGAAGTATGTTATGAGAGTGCGTGATTCCAACTTAATAAAACGTATTATCACTTCATTCAACAGAAAGAATCGAGACTTGAAATTCCCCAAGTTATTCTTTTAAACACTCATTATTTCATTCAGGAATGGTTTCCCTTAGATGCTCAGTGACAGTATGAGAGTCGTAGTGAGTTACAACAGTAATTATCTGGGTCTCCATGTTTCTGAGATCCCAATTCACTATCACAAGAGGCTCTGCATTCCTCTTAGACTCTGACTAGTCTTTGATGTAACTTGACTATAAGAGACTGGTGTGCCTCACAAGCTGGCATCTCTAAAAATACTCAAGCCTCCGAAGTTTGTATTCTTCTCTCATAATATCCAATATTGAGTCTTTCTTCTCAAATGAGCATCTGCCAGTCATTTGCTGTGTTTCCAGGAAACTGGCTCCTAAGAAATGCCGTGACCAGATCATCAGGATGCTCTTCCTTCTCTGGTCATGTCCTATTTCATGACACACTGTTGGGCTGCGTGGTTCCTCCAAAGCCAGAACTTCCCCGGGTCACAGTCCAGCTCAGAATGAAGAATCTAAAGTATAGTCCAATAGGGATGACAGACAGCTCACCGAGTGAATGGGAAACTACAGGAATAAATGGAGAATTGCATTTTACACACACACACACACACACACACACTACACATGTGCAAATATGAATAAACTTTTCATGAAAAAACCTACCTACTTCCACGCTTGACAATCTGGTTCCAGTCAAACCGTTTTTCTATTTCCACTTTTCCAAGTCCCATGATTTATTTTTCTTACAAACCACTTCCCAAACTATAACCTTCATCAAATGGTCCTCAGCACAAATGATGAGTGTCTTGATCTCTGGGAGGCTGGATCACCATACAAAGGGCAACTGCACCTGTCACTGAGGCAGGCCCTGACCTCCAGGTGCTTCATTCTCTCTAGATCAGCGGTCCCTAAAACTTTGGCCCCAGGGCTGGATGGTTTTAGGATGACTCAAGTGCATTACATTTATTGTGCACTTTATTTCTATTATTATTCCCTGGGGCCTCCGTGGTGACTCAGACAGTAAAAAACCTGCCTGCAATGCAGGAGACAGGGGTTTGATCCCTGGGTCAGGAATATCCCCTGGAGAAGGAAATGGCAACCCACTCCAGTATTCTTGCTTAGAGAGGTCCACGGACAGAGGAGCCTTGCAGGCTACAGTCCATGGGGTCGAAAAGAGTCAGACACTACTTAGCAACTAACACACACATTTCTATTATTATTACATCAGCTCCACCTCAGATCATCAGGCATTAGATCCCAGACCTTAGAGCATTAGGGACCCCTGCTCTAGACAACTGCAAGAGGAAGCATTGTCACCTCATACCCTTCAGGCTCTGGGTAAAAGTCAGTGTCTTCTTCCAATGGAAATGTATTTATGTATAGCACTCAAGTGCTTAAGAACACCCCCTCCTTTTCCACCCTCTGTCTATATTTAATATTTCAGAATTGGCCCTCAATAAAGTCTAAATAATAGCAAGTGCCCCCATGGCCTACCATCAAGCGTGTTATTGAGACATCAGCATTCCCATATGGACTAAAGTGAGATTAAAAATTAATGAACTGCACAAATTATTTTATTACGATACGGTATTTTTTATTCTCTCCTAGTGCCTCACAACGTCCTGTGTACTTCTCCAGAGACTAAAAGTGCGACTAGAGTTAAATCTAAAATAGGCTACTTTCCACAGTGGTTATAACCAGGGCTGCAAGGTCAAAGTGCCCACTGGGGAAATGATAGCCTTTGTTTTGGTAATTCATTAACTTTCAGTTATTGTCTCAGACATCGCTTCTGCATAAAGGGCCTCTTGTGCTATGAAATATGCCCACCATCTAGGTACCTATCTTCTCTCCTATTTATTAGGTGGATTAATAAGCAATCATGCAGGCAAATTAAAAGAAGAGAGTTTCCTCACGGACACTAAAGACCATCCAGACCTAAAGTAAGAATATTTTTCCAAATTGTGATTAAGATGCAACGGAATTCATTCAGTTGCTATCTAAATAACATTCTTACAAGTAAGACACCTGCATGGAAGTACCTCCCAACATTTTATATCCCCACTTTTAACTAACAATACATAAATTGAAGAAAAGGTGTTTTTTTTATGTTCAAGTGGTCTCCATTTGCGCTAAACTTAAGTGTATGGCATGTCATTTCTACGGCCAAAAAGTGGGAAGTAGGAAAGTTTTGAATAACTGGCACAGGTGTGAATAAAGTGCGTCCACTAGCAATATATTTGCTTTACTTTTATGATTAAAGTCATTATCCTCAAGATTTCTGGGCTCCTGGGACAAAGACAGCAATAATAATATGCCAATTCAAAGTCAATATATCTCCTATGCAAAATACACATACTTCACACTAATTATAAATGCAACAGGATTTTCTGCATAGAAGTTTTCACAGACACGCCTTTCAACTGTTCATCTGTGTTTGCACGGAAATGCCCAGACCAGGGACCAAACTCTCCACGTGTTACAGACATGTGCCCTCCTCTCTCTAGTGTTTTAGGTCCACAATCTTTACACTGAAATACAAATCCTCACAAGATGTATCCCAACCTTTCTAACTTTTTCACTAACGTTCAATTCATATGCATTTTGTGCTCTCCTCAAATCAGATGCTTCTCTGAAAGCACCCTTGACACTTTTCAGGTTGTGTGCTAAGGCGCTTCAGTCATGTCCGACTCTTTGCTAATCTATGGACTGTAGCCTGCCACTCTCCTCTGTCCGTGGGATTCTCCAGGCAAGAATACTGGAGTGGGTTGCCATGCCCTCCTCCAGGGTATCTTCATGATCCAGGGATTGAACCCCTGTCTCTTATGTCTCCTACATTGGCAGGCAGGTTCTTAACCACTAGCACCACCTGGGAAGCCCCCTTTTCAGGTTGGCACCTATCAAAATCAAGGCCCACCTAAAGCACCTCATTCTCATTGGAAACTCTCTCCATATCCCCACCCAAGGGTAATGTTGCACCTTAATATTTCATATATTCCTGACTTGTGATATTCAACCTGCTTTTTAAATTTTTTGTGATAAATATTTTATTTATTTTTTAACATTATTTTCTTTTTTATTGGACTGTAGCTGCTCCACAATGTTGTGTTAGCTTCTGCTATACCGAAAAGTGAATCAGCTATACATAAACACCCTCTTTTTGGATTTTCTTCCCACTTAGGTCACCAGAGAGCACTGAGTCGAGTCCCCTGTGCGTACAGCAAGTTCTTATTAGTTATCTCTTTTATATATAGTAGTGTATATATGTCAATCCCAATCTTCCAATCCATTCCACCTCCCCTTCCCTCCTTGGTATTCATATGTTTGTCCTCTTGTCTGTGTCTCTATTTCTGCTTTGCAAATAAGTTCATCTATACCGTTTTTCTCAGAGAAGGCAATGGCACCCCACTCCAGTACTCTTGCCTGGAAAATCCCATGGATGGAGGAGCCTGGTAGGCTGCAGTTCATGGGGTCGCTAAGGGTCGGACGCGACTGAGCAACTTCACTTTCACTTTTCACTTTCACTTTTCACTTTCATGCATTGGAGAAGGAAATGGCAACCCACTCCGGTGTTCTTCACTGGACAATCCCAGGGACGGGGGAGCCTGGTGGGCTGCCGTCTATGGGGCAGAGTTGGACACGACTGAAGCAACTTAGCAGCAGCAGCAGCAGCATACCATTTTTCTAAATTCCATACATATGCACAACCTGTTTCTTTTAATTATAGCTTCCTTTGCATAGTTCTTTTCCTTATAGTAAACTATAAAAGTTTTGATGATGCCTCACAAGGGCCGAAGAAAACTTTTGGCAGTAAGGACTATGTTCACTATCTTGATTGTTGTGAGAGTCCCACAGGTGTAAACAGTTTGAAATCATGCCCCATAGGGTTAATAGAACTGGTGACTAACAGAAGAAAGTCTTGAGCTCGTCTTAAAGAACAGCAGGTAAGGGATCTACTTGTTAAAAACTCCTCTTCTTCTAACCTGCCTTCACTGACCAAGCTCACCTTATTTATTATTTTTTAATTTATTTCACTTAAAAAAATTTTGATGATGAGAATAGTCCATCTTTTTTATATTTTATATACTAATTATACTTAATTTCATATTCCCTTATATTTTACAAATACGAGGATCTCCATAATCATCTACGTTAAAATAGATTTGTATTATATTATTGGACATTCCAGTTCTCCTCCAGTTGTAAGCCTCAAAAAGCAAGTCTAGACCTTTTCTGTAAAATGTTTCTAAACCAGATGGCATGAGGATATATTCTGAAGAGTAATTGGACGTAAGTAATTTTTTTGAGGATTCATAGAAAAATAATAGCCTGAAGTAGATTTCAGACACGAACAGCCTGATCCCTAAAGAAATTAATAAAATAAAAAATGAAAACTACATAATAAGAGGTCTAATTGAAGGAACCAGGGATATTTAGCCTGGAGAAAAGAATACTTAGGGTGAACATGATCACTATCTTTAAATAATGATATGATTGTCATGCAAGTCGATGAGCAAACTTGCTCTGGACAGCGGCAGAAGGCTCAGTTGATGAACTGAAGTGTCCGAGAGTGGACAGGCCTCCCTGAGAAAGGAAGAGTTGTGTGTGCAGAGTGCATGCGGGCAGTCCTTGCTGATTCGTCCTGAGTGATTGCTCCTCACTCAGTTGAGGATTAAATGATGCCTCCAGTGGTTTTCTCTAAGCCTGAAATTCTGTGAAAAACTTCACACTGCAAAGTGTTCTGTCATCCCTGGACAAATCAATACATCAGACCCTACCCTGAAGGATAATCAGCATAATTCAAACTAAGACACTTTAAAAGATGCCCTAAAAAAAGTCATCACTGTAGTCTTACACACTGTATCAGAGTGGCAGGAAGAGGCAAAATTACCCACAAAACGCTGAACTAGTACTGGGGGTGCAGCTTGTTCACCCAAGATCTGACCTGTCTGGAAACCAGCACTAGGAGAGGCTCCTCTGAACAAGGAAGCAGGCCATCTGCAAATTCCAAAAGAGTCTCAGAAATCCACGTCCCCACGCCTAACCCTCTCACTGCCTCACTTTTCAGAAACACTTACATGCCAGACATAAGAACAGTAGTTTGATTTACACAACAGTGTGGCATATTGTAAAAACCTTTTATGAAACATAAACAAAAACCAGTTGGCTTAAAGGAGATGTCAACCATTAAATATATTGTTAGACACTGTTTGCTTTTGTAAGAAGGGTTAAAATAATCACAGTAAGCTGCAAAGCCAGGAAAACTTGTTATTAATTTCAAAATGTCTTCTCTTTGCTTCTCATTGCTCCCATTCTACATAAGGAAAAGGAAGAATATAGGAAAAGAAAGACAAATTATCAGGATAATGTCCTCACAATCTAAGCTCCTGGGATTACTAGCTAGAATGTACAATTCTTCCAAATCAGTTACTAATATTTAGCATAACTATTTTCAGATGACATTAGGTTTGACATTAGTAAATTCTCACCAAACATGGACAAAAAATCAACTGATGGCGGAACGAATTTGAGTTTATCCATTAAAAATCTAATCTCCACACAGCATCCAGTTTTTTGCTATAGTCTATACTGCCGAGTGATTTATTTTTCAAGGTCATTTTGAGTACTCTCAGCCACTTGGCCCATTTTAAAAGCTACACTTGATTAAATTTGGGCAACAAGTTCATCGCAATATCACTGAGGTCATCTGAACAAGTAAACAGACTATAAATTCAAAAACAAATGAATTTGGATTCCTTTTCTTTTGCTTGACATGGGTATAACTATCTCAAAATTTTGGTACACATGTTCATCTGTGACCCGTCCAAAATTTAGATGCATTAGGGATATTACACTAAGCTGTGGAGCTGCTGACCATTATCTTTCTGAAAACAATTACATATGCCTGTAATAAATTGCATCAATAGCAGTCAATTATCTCAAGAACACTCTACTAACCCTTGTCACAAATGTATTGCTGTGCATCAGATTTTTTTCCCCAACAATTGAATTATTCTCGAAACTTAGTATTGCTTCACATCCTAAAAATAGCCACTCCAGTTCTCTTGTGTTACCCTGCTCTGTTCCCAGGAGGTAGGGCAGTGCTATAAACAATGCTTCATTTTTAACAGATGAAGAAACAATGAAATGTAACGGAAGTACAGCCACTTGGCCTGAATCATTTTGAAAATCAATAATGAGGCAAGCAATGAACTAGTGGGGTCAGGGTTTACCGTCAGCCCTCCTGGTGTCCGCTGCAACCCTGGTGTGAGCTCTAATGAGCACATCCTCACAACACGGGCACAAAAGAAATGTGAAATCCTCATTTTTACCCCCCAGATCTCTCTCTCTCCCAACACAACCTTGACACATGGCAAATATATTGAATGACAAGAAAATTGATTGAATGTTTCCAACCCTGGATTCTTTTTTCCCTTGCTTAGAGATTGTTCGAAATAGAAGCATTAGGAGAAAAAATAATAATAATAAAGCCTGATAACTGCTCCATGGATAAAAGAGAAGCTGAACTTCCCATGACCTGTCCATCAAGTGCCGAGGCCAGCCATTAGGTCTGTCCCACGGGGCGCCGCTGAGTTGCAAAGACAGATTTCCTCACTCACTTCAAGTGAAAAGAAAAGATTCACCCCCAGCTTCTTCATTTTTCTCTGCCTGCATAGGGCAAGGGTCTTCAGTGGAGAAAAGGTGCATTCTCCCTCTTTTCTGCCTAATTCATCCAAGCAGGCCCACTAAGAAACAAGTCTTTCTCAAGCCCCACCGCCCTAAGCCATGACCACCTCCATACAACTTTCCTCCTCAGAGCACCCTAACAAAATATGGCCGAAGAAAACTGTTCTTCAGAGAGGAATTTGGGTTCGACACTAAACTTCTCTATCCAACCTCAGGAAAAAAACTACCTCAAGATGACTCCATCTGTTCCCTTGATATAAAAATGAGCGGGAAGTGCAGAACCCGAGGAGAGGCTGACTATGGCTGCAAGAAGTGTCTGTGACTGCTACATGGAGAGGTGAGGGAGCTGTTTCCCGGAGGACTTTTTAAAAAAAAACAAAGAAACAGTTAAGGGTGAGCAGATTGATGTGATGTGGTTCTGATGACCCCTTTGCTTACAGTGGGTCAAAGGTCTGTTCTCACCAGGTAAACAGTAAGCGTCTTGAGAATTAGGACTTTAAGCATTCACCAGTTATCTACTGTGCACCTACTGCACACCACGCCTTGTGTCTACCACACTTTTGTGAAAGCGGAAACCATTCTCACCCATTAGAAATTTTATAAGAAAAATCACATTAAAATGAAAAATTCATTTAAACAAGATTTAAAATACATTTTAAAAATTCATTTAAACAAAATAAAAACAAAATTAAAAATCCAAATATTATTTGTGGTAATCACTTTAACAAACTGATCAATGTGTTTTACAATAGTTATGTGTCATTTGTAAACCATTTTTTCCTCCGTCTCATTAAAAAAAAAAAAAAAAAAATAGCCAGGACGTGATTCTATAAGTATGAAGGGTTGTAATGCTAAAGAGGAATTTTTTTAAAAAGCTAGGGTTATAATATTTAGTTATATACAAACAGTACTCCTTTAAAAACTACCTTACTGCGAAAAATATTTCTAGCAGCTACCTTACTAGAAATACAAATATATATGTATGTGTGTGTGAAAAGTGAAAGTGAAAGTCCCTCAGTCGTGTCCGAATCTATATAGTCCATGGAATTCTCCAGGCCAGAATACTGGACTGGGTAGCCTTTCCCTTCTCTGGGGGATCGTCCCAACCCAGGGATTGAACCCAGGTCTCCCACATTGCAGGTGGATTCTTTACCAGCTGAACCACAAGGAAAGCCCAAGAATATCAGAGTGGGTAGTCTATCCCCTCTCCAGCGGATCGTCCCGACCCAGGAACTGAACCAGGGTCTCCTGCATTGCAGGTGGATTCTTTATCAACTGAGCTATCAGGGAAGCCATATATATATATATATAGTGTATATATATATATATATAATGGGATGTTTTCATTACTGATTTAGTAAGATTTTACAATGTTTCTTTAACTGTTATTTGGGTGGAGTGACTCAATATAAAAGCAGAGATTCCTAAAAACACTAGAAAGTAATACAATGGCTGAATACACCATAAAAAGTTTCTAAATTAGTCCACTAGAATATAAACGCCATGAGGACAGGAATTTTTTTTTTTTTTTTACTATTTTGTTCACTGATGAATCCCCAGTGTATAGTACAGCACTTTTTCCAGAGTAGGTGCCTAATAAATTTTTGTTGAATTAATAAATGTTTGTTTAAAAGTCAGCAGTCTCATAAACACTTTAGCTGGTCTCCTAAGAAAGCCCAAGGCCCCAGGAGTAAACACTGGTTCTCTGGCTCTTGCAATTTACGGAGAAGTTCAAGTTGGGTAATTCTGGCCCCAAAGGCTATTTTTAGATCAAAAACTCAAGAAGGATGATACACAGAGAACCACATAATTTAGTCCACTTCACTAGTGTAGCACTGGCTGAGTTAAAGGAGAAATATCCCAAATTTTAATTGCTATTTCCACTTATTAATTATGAAGAAACAAGTGTCTTCTGACATCACTTCTTAAACCATTTCAATCAAAAGTCTAAGAATTTTATTGTCTTTTCTTTTGATCTAACCCCTTCTTTGGAGAAGGAAATGGCAACCCACTCCAGTATTCTTGCCTGCAAAATCCCATGGATGGAGGAGTCCGGGAGGCTACAGTTCACGGGGTCGCAGAGTCAGATGAGCAACTAACATACAACCTCTTCTGAACAATAATCTTGCCTGCGTGTGTGCATTCTCAGTCACTAATTTGTGTCTGACTCTTTGAGACCCCGTGGACTGTAGCCCCCCTAGGTTCCTCTGTTCATGGGATTATTCAGGTAAGAATACTGGAATGGGTTGCCATTTCCTCCTCTAAGGGATCTTCCCAAACCAGGGATCAAACTTGTGTCTCTTGTATTAGCAGGAGGATTCTTTACCACTGAGCCACCTGGAAAGCCCCAATCATAGCTACGAGGTATCAAATGTTTACTGTGTATTGTAGAGAAGGGAATGGCAATCGGCTCCAATATTCTTGCCTGGAGAATTCCATAGACAGAGGAGCCTGGTGGGCTACAGTCCATGGGGTCACAAAGAGTTGGACACAACTGAGCGACTAACACTTCCACTTTCATTGATACCAGTGGCCATATTCTCATAAAAATTTCACAATGACCCTTAAACAGAGATTACCATTCTCATTTTGTAATTGCAAAGAGATTAGCTGGCCTTCCTAAATTCCCCGAGCTGGTTGTGGAACTGGAATTCACCCAGGTCTGAAGTGAAGTGAAGTGACAGTCGCTTGATCGTGTCCGACACTTTGAGACCCCATGGACTATAAAGTCCATGGAATTCTCCAGAATACTGTAGAGCAGAGCTTTTCCCTTCTCCAGGGGATGGTCCCAGCCCAGGGATTGAACTCAGGTCTCCCACATTGCAAGTGGATTCTTTACCAGCTGAGCCACAAGGATAGCTGCCCTCAAACCAGGTTCTTAAGCCCTAGGCTACCTGGGTATCCCACTGGCAGATGTGCATAAACTACTGGGGAAAACAATGAGATAAGAGACAAAATGGCTGATGATTTCTTTAAATTTTTGAAATAATTTTGATGTGCAAACACCAGCTTATGTGGTGTGGAATGGTGAAAAGACCAAAGGTTGTTGGAGCCAAACGGCCCTGAGTTCAAATCCACCTTCACCACCAACTATCAGAGCATCCTTGCAAAACCACTTACCCTTTCTGAGACTCGGTTTCGTTAAGTGTAACCATGAGGAGCGTGCCTGCGCTGAAGCTTGCACAGAGTAAGTGTTCTTAAAACCTAAATTCCCTTCCTTCTAACGGATTTGCTAAATTGGCACCGGACTGATTTTTTTAAGTGTTTGGTTCATCCTTGTAATACCATAATTACAGAATATAATGACACTGCATTCTCTATAACTACAAAGTAGAATTTATAAACTGATAAAATATGAGTTGGAAGAGCCTTTAGAAGCCATCTGTTCCCATCTTTTCCATTTCCAAATCAAGTCCAGAGTTTAAAATGACCCATTTCCAAGTTTTTACAGAAAGTTAATTGCAAAGACACAACTAGACTTTAAGTCCTCTGCCCCGGCTCCCACTAACCCCCCAGTTTTTGCCTCACATTACACAGACATGGCAATGCATGTAATTTTCAGACAATTAAGCAGTATAAAATAACCTCAGTTTAATTGCATCCAATTAACAAACCAAATTAGTGTTTCATATGTACACTATTAAACTAGTTGTCTGGCTTCCAAAAGAAATAAAACACTGTTTCAAATGAATCTAGCATTTTAGTGAACAAAGCTACTTACAATTTAAATTACCTTTCCTATAATCTTCTTTATATGGAATTAGACCTAATCTCCATTTTAAAAGAAATACTCTCTGCAACTATCAGGATGAGAATTACTACACTGCATTCTAAGTATCAAATTTTCCTTCTCACTGTACACATATGATTTTCTAAGATTAGCGTGTTTGTGCACTTGCATGCCCATACACATATGCATGCCTACAGATCCCCAAGCAAATACAAATGAGGGTGTGTCTACATTTACTTATTGCTTAGTTTCAAAAGTCCCATCTTTCTGTTGAGCTTCTGAAATGTAGTGAATCTGCCATAGTGCAAATAATAAGTTTCAGAGAGCTCCTGCTTTCTTTTTCAGAGAAAATAAAACCACCAAATAAATCTGTCAAAGGAAAAAAAAAAAAAAAAAAAACACTGCTTTTCAAGCACACTGCACTAGGCTATCTGTCCAGTATTGCTGTGAATTAGGTATAAAAGCTATCAATGAAAAAGTAGTATTTTAGGGTTTCCCTGGTGGCTCAGTGGCAAGGAGTCCTCCTGCCAATGCGGGAGACACGGGTTTGATCCCTGGTCCAGGAAGATCCCACATGCTGCAGAGCACCTAAGTCCATGTGCCATGTGCTACAATTACTGAGCTTGTGTTCTAGAGCCCAGGAGCCGCAACTACTGAGCCCCAGGTGCTGCAATTACTGAGCCCTCACACCCAAGGGCAACAAGAGAAGCCATCTCAATGAGAAGCCCACACACCATACCTAGAAAGTAGCCCCTACTCACAACTAGTGAAAGATCTATGCAGCAAAGACCCAGTACAGCCAAAAAATAAATAAAATTTAAAAGCAGTATTCTAATGAACCATGAAATGAATCATCTATTCATTTCTTAAATACTTATACCTAAAAACATAAATACCTTGTAATTCTCAGTATAACCATTTTCATAAGTTGGTCAACTTTAACTATTAGTATTTATAAGTATTTTCTGGAGCAAAAAGTTCTACAGTAGGTTAAAATAATAATGCAGTACTGTATTTAAAATGTAGTTCAAACTGACAATCTGGCATACCTATTGGGCCATTTTTATCAAAATATTTTAATCATTCTTGTTACTATTTTACAAGGTGCTTTTAAGATGTCCATTAACAGGATGAAAGAATCATATTGTTAGGCAGTAGTGTCAATCTTTGTTACTTCTCTTTGGAGCATTACAACAATTTTACTGCCTCTCAGCTACCAAGATATCCATCCCATATACCCTTACCATCTTTCTAAAACATATACATCATAGCATCACTCCTCTGCTCAAAAACCTAAGTGAAATCCAGCTCAGGAGGGCTGTAGAGCCCCACAGATGTGGAACCAATGTTTCTTTTCAGGCTCACCTTATTCTTTCTCTCACATGAACTCTGCCCTGGAACTCCAGATCAAATTATGCTGGGCCTTTCCTTTCCCCTTTTGTTTACTGAAATACTACCCAATTTTCCAAGGCCCCAATTAAAAATCACATCCTTCCAAAAATATTTTCTAATCTTTCCTGCTGGGGGAAAATAAAAAAAGTGCCTCCATTCATACATTGCTTTCACTTGTAAGCTTAGAAAAGTTTACTTAAAAACCATCTGTCTTCTCTAGACTGTACAATTCTTGCAGTCAGGGATCTTTGTCTTTCTATTTCTCAGTTATTCATTCTGATCTCCAGTATGACTCTATAGACCAAGCTTGGAATACCTACAAATACTGACTTTTTCTACCACCTAAGTAAAATTTTTTACATTATATAAATTTTAAAACAGGAAGCAAATAATTAAATGATACAGCTGACAAAATGGAACGTGGGTCCAAGACTACATAAAAGAATGTTGTATTTCAAGAACCTCTTTGCCTTCATATTCTCTTCTAAGTATTACACTGACCACTCATCACACAGAAAGCAAAAAAAAAAAAAAAATCAGATCCAAATTTCTCCATAATTTCTGAAGTTTGCAAACATGTAGACAAATTATCTGGGAAAATGAATGTTTTAGTAGCTATTTAGAATCATATAGATCCAGCTCATGCAGAGCTCTAAAGATTAATCGGTTACTTCACACAGTGACCTTGTAAAGACTTTTGAATTTGCAGTTATTCATTAACTGAATCAGTGATGCCAGCCAATTAGTTAACTGGAGCCCCAAACAAGTATATTTTAAAACAAACTATTTATTCCTAAAAAAAGAAAAAAAAATCTGTTAGTTTTCATGAAACTAACCCCCTCAAACTGAAGTTGGCATATAAAATCATAACAAATTTCCAGGAGA
The DNA here is from genome assembly GCA_935064755.1 of Tragelaphus eurycerus. Lineage (NCBI taxonomy): Eukaryota > Metazoa > Chordata > Mammalia > Artiodactyla > Bovidae > Tragelaphus > Tragelaphus eurycerus. The sequence goes on from CAKXYN010000039.1 coordinate 1,869,135, forward strand.
GTCATTTATATGGAGGTACTATGAAAAAACACAGGTTATACACAAGTCTTCTCCAGGTTCTAGGCCCTGCCTCCCAAATTCCCTCTCCAATGAAAGTCTCTAACATGGCCAATGGTAGGGTCATCATATGCCTGGATTTGCCAAGGACAGTCTCTATTTATGCCAAGAAGGACAATCACTCATGTAGTCAACCTGCCCACATATTCTGAACTCATCTTGCATTACTTCTCCTGTTACCCGCCCTCCAGCCCCAATGGCCTGCTTCTAACTCTTCAAAACACTGTACATCCCCCAACCTCGGTTCATTTGCATTGTTCCTTCATTGAAGGATATTTCCCTCTCCCCATCTATCTTTTTCTCCTCTTATTTGTTCTGCAGTCTCAGCTCAAATATCACCTCCTCAGAGAGATCGCCTCCTCACTCGCAGACAGGGATGACAGACCTCTTGTTACACATTCCTTTATGTTTCTTCCATAGCACTTATAACAGACCTAATGCTTAGGACCGGTCAGCCCCAACAGATCAAGCTCCTTTTGTGATCTGGTTCATCATCATACCTTTGGTAGCTAGCACAAGGTCTGACTCCTAGTATACTTGTTGAATGAATGGATGAGTAAGTTGCAACTGATCAAGACAACCAGGGCACCTGTCATAATACTCTAAAGAAAGGGCTAGGATTTTAAGTGAGTGACAAGGCAAAACACTGGAGGGCCCTGAATACTTCCCGACTTTACATCTAACCATCTTGTGACCAAAGGAGGAGGTCAAACCCCACCTGCTTTCTGCCCAGAACTGTCTTCAGGCACACAAACATCACTTTCATTGCTTCTTTCCAAAGCTACAAATTTGGAGCCTAATCCTTCATTCATTGCTTCTCTCCAAAGCAAGCAGTTTCCTCAAAAACATAAATGGTTAGCCATACCAAATTTGTAGCTGTTAGGAAATCTAAAGTTATGGACACTTGTAAGATCACATGACAGTTAATACATGTCACATGTCAAGTGATGGGCAATGAAAGTATATGTTAAGATTAGTGGCTCATTATTTGACCCAGAACAATAAATGACACACATTATCAAGCAGTTCTGATTCTACTCTAAATGCAGTGGTTAAAACAGTATAGTCCTAGGTCTATATTAATGCTAGTAGCCGTGATCTACCTCAGAAACCAAAGATTTCACAGATCAAGTAAGCTGTGTCCTCCCCTTGTACACAAAGACCTGGTGTTGCTTCACAGCAATAGATGAAATGCTGAAATATTTTTCCAAATTACTTAGAGCCATCTCATAGCTACAAATACTGATCTATAACCTCCCTTTTTATTAACTTTGTCATAAACAGCATATAGAAAGCAGTGCTTTTGATTGTGATCAAATACTAGGCACAAGCAGAAAATTACATGACTTACACAATTTCCTTCAAATAAGCACAATATTATTTCCATAAAGTTTCCCATTTTCCCTCCACCCGCTGTGTTCATCCACAGCTTCGAACATTAAGAAGACTGACTCACTGACTTAAGAAGATTCACTGCAGTTTTACTCAAGATTAATGAAGACTCTGCCTGTGTGGTTACAGCAAAGCCATACACATGGTCTGTTCCTTATGAAATCTGAAGTCCGCTGAGTTGACTTAGCAAACTACGTCTGCTCCTTTTTCAATATCAGTTAACAAGGCACAATACTTAGATACCAAGTTTTACCCAAACTATGGATTCACAATGAATTAATATATAAATACATTAACCAGAAGCATATCACTGGAAGCTTCAGGTGGAAATTTAAATTGTGAACCATTTCTCCACCTACAGGACCAGTGCATAGACCTACAGAGAGTACTGCTGAGGCTGCCTATGAACCAAATATGAAAATCATGTTTAACAGACATAGGTGATTAGTTTGATGCACAACCATCCATCCAGTTGATCTTAGCCACTTTCCCTTTATTATAATATTTACCACATCAGGTTATCAATATTCCACATCTTAATGGATTACACTTTCCTCACTAAATAACATTTTCTATACGTCATTAAAACTACTTTTCCTATGTTGAAGCTTTCTGATTAATTTCAGCTAAGTACTAATAACTCAAAAATCTAAAACCAACACAGAAAGAGTACATGTTATTCGTAGCTGCCACTGCTGAAATAAACCCTGCTTAAAAAAAAAAAAAATTGGCAAATTCTTAAAGATTCTTCATTTTGATTGAATCAGCATAAAAGATTCAGCCTGATTTTCTGAATAGTGACAAAGCGCCAAAACCTCAAGCAGACACATGTACCATTATTCCACAAGGAACACCTGCAAACATGTTGCTACTGTTTTGTTTTCATAGTAACAAGAACATTTATCAACACATCTCACGTAAAAGGAGGCTGATCAATCAAAAGATTTTGCTGGCTAATCTTTCAATGTAGTCAAATAACATGATCTCATTATGTGATAATATACACAGTAAATTCACTTTTATGTTCCATGTTTAAGAGACATATAAACACGTTTTATCTACTCTAATGGTATCTTTCCAAAGACTGTTACAAGGATCTAACCAGTTGAAAATCAGTTACATCTTAATTTGTAGCATCATTAATATATTATCATTCCCCAAACTGCACCCAAATTAATTTCACATCGGTTTAATCATAAATGCCCTTATATAAATAAAAGCAATCTCTAATAAAGTCAACTACATAAAATACAATCACCATCTCAGAAATATAGGTGCCAACAAGCAGATTTTGTTTTATTCCTGACCGATGTTCATAGCAAGAAACTCAGACAATTTTCTAACAGCTTCACCACTGTAATAGAACATTTTCCTATATTTAAGAAATATACTGCATTTCAAACCTAGTGGTCAAAAGGGATTATGACACTTGAAGCACACTGTCATTAAGGAGATACAGGTAAATCCCTTTCACCTCAAAATAAAAATGCACAGTTTTCATCTGGTACCACGACTTCTTAGTGTTCCACAGGAATTTTGTCTGAATAATGAAAATGATATCCTTTCTACTCAAGTGGAGGGCATTTCTGTCTTGATAAATTATTTGGCCTATATCCTAAAAATCAAAACCAGTCTATTTATTATACAATCTTCTTGGGTAAATTTTTGCTTTGGCACTGTTATATGGAGAAAAAGCACAAGACATTCGCAAATTCTAATATATATGTGCTATATATATGATATATGTAATATCTATTTAAGTACATATAACACATACGTGCAAATATTTTAAATAACTTGATTTCCTCAAAGACAAACAGCACCAAACATTACTATATCACTAGAGAAAACATTTCTAATAAAGTTAAACTGTTTTTTTCTAGGAGGACAGATCATAGCAAACTTAATTAAAATGGATCTTATTAATATTTCAAGTAATTTCTGGGCTTGATTATGCACTACAGAAGAAACAACTGTACTGAAGAGAAAAGTCAATAGCCCTTGACCAGGGCTCTGGATATGCTAGAAAAACACAGTTCTCTTCTGCCTTACCCATGTCTAGCCTTTGGGGGTGGGGGAGAGTACCAATAACAATTTGGAAGTCAAGTGAATTATTTTTAACACGGCAAAAAAAGGAAGGAGGAAAATCAGTTCAAATTTTCCATTATAATGAAAGTACCGGAAACAAGCCTTTTTATGTTCATTTTAGGCCCAAGTAACTGTGCAGAGAATAGGGCTTTTGCAATGTCAGTTGCACACTCTGCTTCCTGTGCGAATTCTCAACCATTACAGGTGTCCTAAACCCTCCAGTGAAACCGATCTACTATCAAGGGAGTCCTGCGGTCCCCTGGAAGCCATCCCTACAGCCCCCTACCCCGCACGTATGACTGCCCATTTCCTGCGAGTGTCTCTATTAAGGACCCTCTCTATTCTCTGCACTCCTGCGGTTAAAGTACCCACTTTCCCTTGGCGTGGCATGTAAAAGCTTTCCCATTAGAGAGGACTAGTTCCTGCAGTCCTTTCTACTTAGATGCTTTCAAGTCAGAGAGGAGCCACTTGAAGAAAACCCTCCTCCCCCTCTCCTTTCCGCCCACCGGAGCCACGTCCCTGAAGGACAACACCAAGGGACACTTCCTGACCTTCTACCCCTTCGCCCGATTTGGGCTGGGAGGGCTGGGGTCGCATTTTCTCGTGTCCTCTGCTGCACTGGATGTGTTATGTAAGACGGACAGGACGCGGGAGGCACATGCGTATAAAGCGCACGGATCTGTGATAACAGCTGGGGTGGCAGAGCAGATCTGGAGTCTCCCCCACCAAATACGACAGACACCACACACACACACACACACACACACACATAACACACACACACCACACACACCCCCCGCCGCCGCCCCACCCCCCCACCCCCAGCAGTGTTTTCCTGTCTCGCCCCTACCAGAACCAGACGCACAGAAAGGAAAGGCGGGGGGAGGGGTGAAGGGGGAGGTGAGAGAGGAGGAGGAGCGGCCGCACGTCTGCTTTGATAGCAGCCGGCAGAGCCGCCGCGGCAGAGAGCCCCTCGTTAACCCCCTTCCTGTGGCTGCACCACGTCATGGAACATTCCCGGAACGGGCCAACGTTCCACCCACTTCAGGGAACAGACATAAAGGCGCAGACCCAGCTCCCCACAGTGCACAGCCCAAACACACATGTCCCTTTCCCGGTCCCCCGGCAGACGCACAGACGAACACGCATGCAAGACGCCCCCACCGGTCTCCGCGCGCCCCCGGCCAGCCCACCGCGCCGGGAGCCACTCTGCGGTCGGTGCACCCGCAAGGCGAGGGCGCCTCCGCCTGAACCTTCCATCGAGACAGTCCCCTCCTTCCTCGCTTCCTTCCTTCTCTCCTTCCTTCCTTCCCCGCTGGGGAGGAGAAAGGAGTCACCGAAATGCCAACAGCCGGCTCCTCCGCTGCGCTCGCTCGGCCGCAGGCCGGCGGCCCAGCCCTCGCGCCGCCCGCCCCCGGCCCGGGCCCGCGCCGCGCGGCCCCCCTCCCCCGTTACCTGACGACGGGCGGCCAGCGGCCGCGGCAGCCGCAGCGGTGGCCGGGCGGTGCGCGCCGGTGCACGTCCCTCATTAGTAACCAGGCACATTCCTGCCTCCAGCGCTCCCGCGCCGCCCCCTCCCCCCAGGACATTACGCAAAGCAGCCTCCCCTCATCTGCATAGATCCTCGGCCAGGGTATTCCCCGCATTTCCCAACGCGCCGGACCCCCCCGCTCCCGAGGTCTCCCCCATCCCCGCCCCCTCCGACCCTCACCCTCCGGACGCCGGTCTCCAGCCGGGGGCGCGCGCCGGGAGGGGCCAGAGGGGTCCGGCGGAGGCGATTACGGTGTAAAGTGAAACGAGCTCCCAATGCTAAAGAAGGCAGGAAAAAACACCGCGCCGAGGCCACTTACCGAGCCGAGGGACCTAGATTCCCGCCGCTCTGCTCGCCCGAACGGTCGGTCCGCCCTCCACGCACCCGAGGCTGCACCCAGCACCCCCAAAAGTCGAGACGTGTAGGAATATGGTTAAGGAGCCAGGAGACCCTCCAAGTTGCTCCGGGCTCCCGGGAACCTCAACGTCCAAGACAACTTGGCCAAGACTTGTACCACAGTCACCGGAGATGTTTCTGCGGAGACCCTCCTCGGGCGGGCAGAGACAGCGCTCGTCGGCGCCCCGCTCGCCTCCTCTCCACCCCCCTCACCTCCAGCCCGCCTCCGGCCGGCCGCCCGCCCCCGGGCCGCTAGCCCCTCGGGCGGCTGTCAGCTCCCGGCCGCCACTGGGTGACAGGGGCGGGTGGAGGGCGCGACGCGGCGGCCCGAGCCCGAGCGGGCGAGGGGGATCCTCGCAGCAGCAGCAGCGGCGGCCGCTCACCTGGAAAGTCACCGCTGAGAAGAAGAAGGAGGAGGAGGACGGAGAGAAGGAGGAGGAAGAGGAGGGAGAGGAGGAGGGGGAGGAAACCCCCCTGGTGCCCTTGTTCTCGCTGCCGCGGCGGCCGCTCCTCGCCAAGGCTGAGCGTGTCTGGTGGGGGGTGTCTGGTAGCATTTCCTTAAGGACAGAGGGAGGGCGGGTGCGGAGGGAGGGAAGCGATCCCGACCGCCTGCCCAGGCTCCTCTTTCCTTTTATTTATTTTTCTGACACTGTACGGAGATGGGCCCGGGGCAGGGGCCACCGGGCTCGGGAGAGAGCCGCGAGGCCCGGGCCGCAGCCGTCTGCGTGCGGGAGCCGCAGCGGCCGCCTCCCCTCCCGGTCTGTGGACGCACCGGGTTATTCCTGGCAGCGCCTCCCCGAACAGAAGTTACTAGGAGGAGTGCGCGGCGAGGGCGGGCGGGGGGGAGAGGCGGAGAGAGGGAGGGAGGAAGAGGGAGAGACTCAGCCAGCGACGTCATCGGATCCCCCAGCGCGTCCCAGGGAGGGAGGCTGAACCAGAAAAACCAGTCTGGAGCCGGCGAGCGGAGTGGGTTGAGCCGCTCGCGGGGCGACGGGGCAGGGAGGCGACCGCTAGGGCAGGGCCGGGCCCCCGCGCGGCCGCTCCGGGCGGGAAGACCGCGGCCGCGCTCTCGCTCGCTTGGATCGGGAATCTCCCCCGGAGGGCTGGACTCTACTTGTCAAGCAGAAAAAAAACTTGGGCGTCTCTGGGAGCCTGAGAATTTCCTTTAGGGATGTGGAAACCTCCTCTCCCCACCCCCATCTTCCCTATTTCCCAGATGCTGGTTCCCGGTCTTGAACACGCACGGGATTACAGAATAATGAATATTGTCTTGGACGATTCTGGCCGGTTCCATTCTCTGATTCCTTTCCCTCACCCCGCCTCTGCTACTCACATTTCTGTTATCGGTCAAGAAAACAACAAAATCAGACTGTAGCTGCTGGCTGCGTTTCTGGAGCTTTGCAAAGTGTATTAGTAGCACTTTCCTTGCCCGCCCGCCCCCACCCCCCCGCGGAAGCACGAACTTTTCAAGCGCCCGAAATGCCCCAACTGCCTTCCCTGAGGTCACTCACCAGGGCGCCCTGGGCGCACCCAGTTCGGGGAACGCGGCCCGCCCCGCCGGGGTATTCAAATCGGCTGGGGCAGCGGCGCAGGGAGCAGCTGGCGGCTTCCTGGTGGGCCGAGCTGGGACCTGGGGCGAGCGGCCGCCCCTAGTCTGCGCGAGTCCCTTCCTCGGAAGGGACGCGAGTGAAATCACACGCAGCTCAGGGAGAGCGGGGCCGGGGGCGGGGGAATCCCAGGCGAGTAGGCGCCGGGGCGCTGGGCTTCCTCCCCGGCCCGGCGACACCTCGGGAGACACCGGGGCTCCCTCGAGCCGCTAGCCTGCCCGTGTGGACTCATGTACACCCTCGAGGGGGAGGTTCCCGGGAGGCCGCGGCGGCCAGAGAGCCGCGAGAGGCCGTCGGGCCGGGCGGATGCCCGGAGCGCCTCCTCCGGGTGGTCTCCGGACCGGGCGGGGACCGCGCGCCGCCCCTCCTGGGCGGCCGAGCGGAGTCAAGCGCCCGGGCGCCGCGGGGCCCCAGCCGCCCTCCCCACCCCACGGCCGCGCCGCCGCCCTGCCCCAGGCGGAGTAAACAAGAGACGCGCAAGATTTGACCTGGCGCGACCCGGATTTCTGGCCGGGGTTCCCCCTGAGCAGGTGACTCCGTGGGAGGGGTGGAAATTAGTCTCTGGAATTCCGGGCCAAATACATTCACTGTGGTTCTGCTTTTAAGGCAGGTATTTCACCGACAACTGCGGACTGTTTTGCGTCTCAAGTTTCAGATTTCGCGGAAAGGGACCAAATGTCAAGACATATCAAATATTCCCTTCCCTTTTCATTAAAAGAGAGTGCATTAATAGGACAGCCCCTTTAATGACTGCAAGAATAGCACTGCCGGTTTCGTTTTTGTTTTGTTTCTCTTTTCGACGTATAATCAGTGCATTTCTGAGGTTCCGGTGCAAGGGCGACATAGCCCTGAAGGCCGCTTCTGCACCGTCAAGCGGTAATACATTTTTTAATCGATATTTTTTTAAAGGAGAAAAATCTGAACGATTTGTAAAAAGTTTCACTGTGTCCTTTGAGAATGAGCTCATTTAAATTCAGGGCCTACTTCCACTGAAGCGGCTTCTCCTTTCATTGTGTAAGTTCTTTATGCCATGCTATGCTATGCTAAGTCACTTCAGTCGTGTCCGACTCTGTGTGACCCCGTAGACGGCAGCCCACCGGGTTCCCCTGTCCCTGGGATTCTCCAGGCAAGAACACTGGAGTGGGTTGCCATTTCCTTCTCCAATGCATGAAAAGGAAAAGTGAAAGTGAAGTCGCTCAGTCATGTCCTACTCTTAGCGACCCCATGGATTGCAGCCTAACAGGCTTCTCTGTCCATGGGATTTTCCAAGCAAGAGTACTGGAGTGGATAAGTTCTTTAACGTTCTGCCTGTCTTGACTTAACCTGAAGCACCTAATAAAAACTCCTGATCATCATTTTCTCTTAAATGTATGCCATCGCATTTTTAGACATCCGTTTAATACGCAAAACATGATTTTTGAAAATATTTTTCACTGTCAAACCCACCTGCTACATACTCCCAGAACCCATTTTAATTGCTTAATAGAGAAGATCAAGCAGTTTCTTTAAGAATCCAAATTTCTTTCACACACAACAGCAGCTGCCCAAGTTCCCAGAAGCTAAGCAAGGAAAGTAGCAAGCAGTGTTTTGCTTCACAAGAATAAATGCTAGTTGAAATCTTAAAAGTCTGTTTTAAAGGACTAGATTAAGTGGTATAATGTGAATATTAGGATACTAATTAGTTTACTTTTTTTTAAGCAAATAGACATGAGTTTTGATGACCTAACTGGACCCCTAAAGATAGTCTTTAGTCAAACTTTTGTCCCCAAATCATCAGACACTAAAGATGATATAGCCTGAACTGAGTTGAAGCACAAGTAAAAATACTTATGAATATGTGTACACTAGGTGACTTCCCCTCTGGCAGGAAGAATCACTGTCTTCAAGTAAAAGCATCCCTGTCTACAGCCGCTAATGCTAAGACATGTCTAGTTGCTTCTATTTAAGGGCAATATGGTAACAGAAAAATTCCTTTCCCCCGAGAACTTCAAAGTCAAAACCAAAACTGGCCTTGGTAAACTGTGCACTCAGCCCTGAGAAGTGCTATAGTAAATGAGGTTGACTAGGGCAGAGCTTGACCCAGCCTGGACACCCACGTGGAGCATCCCAAAAAGGTAGGAACTTTCTTTTCATTCCTTCTTTCTTCTTACTTCTCAAGTTCAAAAGAAAGGAAAATCTGGTGATTTGGATTATGAGATATTAAGAAAGTAAAATAATGCCGCATGGCAGTAGGGTATTTTTTTCAGAGTCAGAAATCACTTCAAACTGAAAGCGCTTTTTTTTTTTTTTTTTAAACTTTCACTCCACTGGTTCTTAGTTGCAGCACGTGGGATCTAGTTCCCCAACCAGAGATCAAACCTGGACCCCCTGCATTAGGAGTGAAGGGTCTTAACCACTGGACCACCAGGGAAGTCCCTGAAAGCACTTCATTCAAAAAATATTTCTTGAGTGCCTACTACGTACGTGCTGAAGACACTTAGGATCAGTGAACGCACGAAAAATCTCTTCTTTCCTGGGACTTGTATTCTAGTGAGGGGGAAAGGAGATGGAAGAGGAACAGGATATAAAACAGACCTAACATATAAATGGTGGAGAACTTTGGAAGATAAAAAGAATTACAAGGAAAAACAAAAATAGGGTAAAGGGTGGGGTGAGAGGTGTCATGTTTCAGTATTAAATAGGAAGATCAGAATGGGACTCACTGAGAAGTGACATTTGAAATGATTTAGCAGTGGACATATCTGGAGTAAAGAACTTTTCAGGTAGAGGGACCAGCTAAGATAAAGTTCTAAGACCAGAGCAGGCCTGGCGTGTTTGTGGACCTTAAGAGAAACAGTGTGACGTGAACAGAATGTAACTGCTTGTGAGTTAAACAGCCTCCTAGGCCACCGTAAGGACTTTTCTCATTCAGAAAAAAAAAAAAGCTTGACAAAGGGCAGATTTATTGTGTTACCACCGAATCCCACTTAATCTGAAACTTTGTGGGCCAGGAATCTGCATTTTAATAAGTTTTTGATCCTCATCCATTCTAAATCTCAAGATGTACTGCCACAAAGCACAGTGACTGGTATACCCAGTGAGGTAGGAACTGGGTACCAGGAGCCATTGTACATAACGCTTCCAGAATCAGGCAAGGCCGTGTTATTAATCAGGACTCTTGCAGTTGGTAAGTTGCAATCCTCAACTCAAACTAGCTGAATAAAAGGGACTTCATTGATTCACGCAACCAGAATATCAAGGTGTAAATTCCAGTGGGACCCTGAGGCTCAGATGATGTTACCCTGGTTCAGTCATTTCCCCTCTCTCAGCTCTTTGTGTCTCTCTGTTCATTTCCCTCTTCAGACCAGCACTCTGCAGTGTGCTAGCTGTAGTCCCAAGTCACTGTTTTCCTAGGTTAGCAACCACAGTAGGAAAAGACCTTCCCAGATAGCTCAGGCAGGCTTACTAGTCAAGTCCTTGTACCAGAACCAATCATTGACCACAGTTTCTGGAAGGATACTGTGCATTTTGGGTCCATGCTGCTAGGAAGACTAACTTCTTCATTCTTGAGAGCGCTCAGGGAATACGTACATTTGGTCTTTTTCCTAAGAAGACGAGTTCAGCGGCCTCTCATGGAAAACCTTCTTAATAAAGTACAAAAACTCAGATTTGGAAGCAGTCAATACCAGGTTTACTGAAATCCAAATGCACCTTAGATATAGAGACACAGAGGCTTAACAATACCTCACTAATAATTTACCTACATCACATTGGTGCTCAGACACTCACTCAGTCATGTCCAGCTCTTTGCAGCCCCATGGGCTGTAACCTGCCAGGTTCCTCTGTCCATGGAATTCTCCAGGCAAGAATACTGGAGTGGATTGCCATTCTCTTCTCCAGGGGATCTTCCTCACCCAGGGATCAAACTACATCTCTTGTGTCTCCTATGTTGGCAGGAGGATTCTTTCCCACTAGCGCCACCTGGGAAACGCACATTAGCCCTTTCCCATTCTACTCTTTTCCATCAGCTCCTGCCACTCCAAAATAAATTGTAACTGAAATTCTTTCACTCAACAGTCATTACTTGAGGTTAAGTCTTTGCATCTATCGAAATCTTCCATTACAAGCCAGATACAAGTAGTGAGCTCTTACTATCCTAAGCTCTTAATAGGTCATTAACTTCTTATGAGAGATTTATTTATTAAATTGCCTTTCCAAAGTGACAGCTAGCTCAGGACTCAGACTGATTTATCTTGATAAAGCATAAGATGGGGATGATATGAGGAGGGGGATAAGACAAAGAGGTCAAAGCTTGGGCAGGACTGCTATGGGGGAAAAGGTGGAGAGATATGAAATGAGAGACAGGCAAAACAAAACGAGGTTTTGGGTACTCATTGAGGATGCCTCTGCTCAGGGTCTGTGAAGGGGGCGTCATGATGATCTGGGCTTCTCAGGCAGGAGGGAAGTGGGTGGCTCCAGCAGTCTAGAGTGTAGGTCGCCCTCTGACCTTGAGCTCAAGGGAGACTTGCCTTCCCTCTCCAAGCCTCTACTTCCTCATCTGAACAACAAGGAGATCCCCTTCTAACCACAGATTCTGACAGTTCTGAACTCCGGACAGTCCAGTAGGGCCTGAAGGGAGGGAACAAGAGGGGAGGGCAGCAGAAAGGAGAAAAAGAGGGGAGAGAGCCTATCAAGGACCAGTGCATTCTTCGAAAGCTCGAGAGTAGTTTCTTAGGAGAAAACCTCAATTTCCAATTCTAAGGAAATGGACATATTTGGGAGGATGGATAAATAATGGATAAGGATGAGGGGACAGAGATTTGGGGTTAAACCTTTGCTATATAAATTCATTGTGCTGTATGCCTAGTTATAAGAACTGTTTCCCATTATCAGCCTTAAGACATGTTAGGGGAAAAAAGTATTTTTATTGAATTTATCCAGGGAAGTCTTTTGTTGTTTGTTGTTGTTCAGTCACTTAGTTGTGTCCAACTCTTTAGGACCCCGAAGACTAGAGCCCGCCAGGCTCCTCTGTCCACGGGGTTTTCCAGGCAAGAATACTGGAGTGGGTCACCATTTCCTCCTCCAGGGGATCTGTCCCACTAGGGATTGAACCCACATCTCCTGCACTGGCAGACAGATTCCTTACCACTGAGCCACCAGGGAAGTGCAATGAAGTCTTTTATTGATACCTAAATCCTTATACTTCGGCGATTTCTGAAAATAATGACTTGACCCACTCCCAATCTATCTGCTGATAAGATCTTTCTTTTTTATAGCTTGGACTCTGAGTTAAGAGGAGAAATAGAAGTCAAATAGCTGTCACAAACCTTGTGTAGTAACTCAGGCCCTTATCTAGAAATTTTATGTAAAATAAGATTAAAAAGCATTATGTCAAAGAGAATATGTGCTAGTAGAGGATATTATCTGAGACTCAAAGAAGAATACTCTCAAATTACATAGACGTGCAGCAAAGGGATTCACCAAGCTGTTGCTTTGATCACAATACAGTACGGGGGGTACCCACTGAGATGGTCTCACGCAACCATCAATATGCCTGATGAACTCAAACCACAGAGAGAAGTGTGTCATAGCAATACATTTTGTGTAAGGGAAAGAAGAAATCCAGGATTGTTTAGAAAGATTTCCACAAGAGAAAATTAAAATCATTTTTTAAATATTTTGTATCTAAGAGGACTGATTCAATTATTTGAAAAGTCTGTGTATATAGATAAGACCATTCTCATTGATTTTTCATATGGTATTACAAAGCTAATTATTTGGTTTCTATCTTTTAAAAAATTTTTATGGAGGAGTATTTATTTAGTATGTCATTTTCCACTGACATTCTTACTTATGTACATGAATATGTGAGAAGGCTCTGTCCCAGCAAACTGACATACTCCATGTCCCCATAGTGCTTCTCATTTTATCTGTCATTGTTTTCTAATCATTTCTCCTAATCTAGACTGCTGCTGCTGCTGCTAAGTCACTTCAGTCGTGTCCGACTCTGTGCGACCCCATAGACGGCAGCCCACCAGGCTCCCCTGTCCCTGGGATTCTCCAGGCAAGAACATGGGAGTGGGTTGCCATTTCTTCTCCAACACATGAAAGTGAAAAGTGAAAGGGAAGTCGCCCAGCTGTATCCTACTCTTTGCGACCCCATGGACTGCAGCCCACCAGGCTCCTCTGTCCATCTAGACTGTGGAATCGTCAATTAGCTGAGACTGTGTCAACTATGCATTGGGGTGAATAAATACAATGAATTTTAAAGTTAGTGTTTTATCCCTGCCTTCTTACTTTTCCTGGCCGCTGCGTACAAGCCATGGCACAGCCTTAGCTAAATAAAATCTCATATAATGACACAGACAGGGTCAGATTTAAAACAGATCTACATTAAAAAGAACTGTATGTGCTTTGGGGAAGCAGCCTGTTCAGATGTTGATCTTAGATCTGTTCTTTAAGGAAATTGTTGCTGCTACTGCTAAGTCACTTCAGTCGTGTCTGACTCTGTGTGACCCCAGAGATGGCAGCCCACCAGGCTCCCCCATCCCTGGGATTCTCCAGGCAAGAACACTGGAGTGGGTTGCCATTGCCTTCTCCAATGCATGAAAATGAAAAGTCAAAGTGAAGTCTCTCAGTCGTGTCCGACTCCACGGACTGCAGCCTACCAGGCTCCTCTGCCCATGGGATTTTCCAGGCAAGAGTACTGGAGTGGGGTGCCATTGCCTTCTCTTACTTTCCATCAATTAAAGATTTTGTGCTGGATATTAGGGATGCCTGACAAAACACGAAGGTTACTGAATCCCATGAACATAGACCAGACCTTGAAGGACTGACACAACAGCCAGTATTATTTTAAATTTAGGTACACAAAATTAATAAGTTGTGTGATTGCTTTTTGCATATATACATATATATGCTGTGCTTAGTCACTCAGTCATATCCAACTCTTTACAACCCATGGACTTTAGCCTGCCAGACTCCTCTGTCCACGAAATTCTCCAGGTCAGAATACTGGAGTGGGTAGCTGTTCCCTTCTCCAGAGGATCTTCCCAACCCCTTATCTCCTGCATTGTAGGTGGATTCTTTACTGTCTTGAGTTACCAGGGAAGCCCAGTATATATATATATATGTGGGTCTAGATAGATAGATAGATATGTGTGCTCAGTTGCTTAAGTCATGTTCGACTCTTTGCGACCCTATGGACTGTAGCCCACCAGGTTCCTCTGTCTATGGAATTTCTAAGGCAAGAATATTGGAGTGGGTTGCCATTTCCTTCTCCAGAAGAGCTTCCCTACCCAGGGATGTCTCCTGTGTCTCCTGCATTGGCAGGCTGCTTCTATACCACTAAGCCACCTGGGAAGCCCATATATATAGGTGTATGTGTATGTGTAACCATTACCCTGACCAAAATGGAAAATATTTTTAACACTCCAAGATGCTCCCTTATGACTCTTCCCAGTAAATGTACCCCTGAAGTAATCAGCATTCTAACTTCCATCTCCATAGATTAGATTTTGAGCAAAGACATTTATCATCTATCCATCTATTTATTTTTTTGGTTCCAAAAATTAATTATTGAGTGCCCATGTGGTGCGCAATGTTTGGTAGCTGGAGACACAATAAACAAAGCAGGTGAGGCCTCTAGGCTCTGTGGGGCTCACATTCTGGTTGGAGAACTGATCATAGGCAAATCAACAAGATAGTCCAAATCATGAAAAAACTTATGAAAAATGGATCAAGGTAATTGATAGACAGTAGATAGGTAAGGTTGAGAAGTGTTGGGTGGGGGTGGGGAGTATCTGCCCAGGTAACATTTGGGCTGAGAACTGACCGAAGAGCAGGGAAAGAGAGCCCCAGGAAGAGGGAACTGAAACTGTAAAATCCCTAAGACAAGAAGCAGCTCAGTACCAAGAGGAACTGAAAGGCCAAGTGTGGCTGGACTTGAGGAGTGGGGAGTCGGGGAGAAAGTCCTGAGAAATAATGTAAGAGAAGCAACCAGGAGCCAGAGTAACATGCCTTTATGGGGTAAGTGACTGGAACAAGGGAGAGACCTTGGAGTTAAAAAATATGTATCTGATATACTCTATTAATTAACTGTAAAAACTTTTCCCATAAAGAGCCTTCGGTAAATAAGTAGTGGCTGCTAGAGATGACTTGCAACTGGATGGCAGGTCAGTGAGAAAATAACTCCAAAGCAGAGGACTTTGTGAAAGCGTAATTATACATGTTTAATGTAACAAAGGAAAATAGTTTTTAAGGTAGCAAATCCTAAAAAGAATTTGGATAATGTGGGTGCTGTTCTTCACATTTTTCTATGGCTAATTAGAGAGAACTGGGAAACACACAATGCTGCCCACCGCCCTGCCAACCCATTGTGGGCACTTCTAATTTCAGATAAATGAAGCCCTTGGTTACCACCTCCAGCTTGTCTCAGAACATGCATTGTGTTATCAGAGTAGATGAGTAAAAATAATAGCCTTCTGAATATCTATTAAGGGTAGCTTTCTCTTATTCAGTCAGTTCAGTTCAGTTGCTCAGTCATATCTGACTCTTTGCAGCCCCATGAATTACAGCACGCCAGGCCTCCCTGGCCATCACCAACTCCCGGAGTTTACCCAAACTCATGTCCATTGAGTCAGTGATGCCATCCAGCCATCTCATCCTCTGTTGTCCCCTTCTTCTCCTGCCCCTAATCCCTCCCAGCATCAGGGTCTTTTCCAGTGAGTCAACTCTTCGCATGAGGTAGCCAAAGTACTGGAGTTTGAGCTTCAGCATCAGTCCTTCCAATGAACACCTAGGACTGATCTCCTTTAGAATGGACTGGTTGGATCTCCCTATAGTCCAAGGGACTCGCAAGAGTTTTTTCCAACACCACAGTTCAAAAGCATCAATTCTTCGGCGCTCAGCTTTCTTCACAGTCCAACTCTCACATCCATACATGACCACTGGAAAAACCATAGCCTTGACTAGACGGACCTTTGTTGGCAAAGTAATGTCTCTGCTTTTTAATATGCTATCTAAATTTCTCTTATTAGTAGATACTTAAGTTCAAATCACATCTCCATGTTAATGAAGAAACTCTCAAATTCACTTTGCTCTTAAAAATCTGTTTTCCGTTTTTCCCTTTTACACAAAAAAATGTAAAATTTGGCTAGGTAGCTTAGAAAACCAACATTTTCATATGCGTGTAATTAGAAAAAGTAAGTTATTATGTAAAATCTCAGGTATATATGTATATGCATATACACATGTATATCTTCTCATTAGCAAACAATAGATATTTCTCATTTTAAAAAGCATTTCTAATATTTACTTATCCAACTATGTAAATACAGATATATACTAAAAACAAATGGCCAGTTATCACCTTTAAAACATCCCTTTTTAACCATGATGTTACTAAAAAGCAAAAACTGTGACATATACATGATGGGAAACATTAAATTTCATGGTCAGGGTGAAATTTGAGGATGGAAAAAATCAAGATAACTTACTTAATTTGAGTTGAAGTTCTCCATAAGACATTTCATCACCGGGTTCATTTATGTAAGTATTAATAACAGTATTTGGAAAATGTACTCCCAAAAAAGCCTAAATGAAAGCAGAAATGAAGAAAATTTGCATGATTTTAAATATCAAAATGTCTGAAAGCATGAAGCTATGTGATTGAATTTTCCATGATTATGGAGATTTTGTTTTATGTGGAACAAACTGAAAGGTTCTTCCTGATTCTGGTGCTTCAGAACTTAGAAGAGAGGCTGGCACTCATTTTTGTTAGGCTGGCACCTAACACCTCTGAGAGCAAATTCTGCTGCAAAATTGGGACAATAGTATTTATTTCAGTGTTACTGCAACAGGTAAGTGGCATGCAACAAGCACTTACTATGTGCTGGTTATTTGTATAAATATCTGTGGCTTGGACACTAAATTTTTATATGACTCTGAGCAAGACACTAATCTCTGGGTCTAAGTATTCTTGTTTATAAACTGAGAGTTGAACAATGTGAGCCCTAAGTTTCCTTTTAATTCTGATATTTGATGATTCTTATTATCTACATGGTATCAGTTTCCTCATCTTTGTAATGGGCATACTAATAGCACCTCCCTCACAGAATTTTTGAGAGGATAAAATAAATTGACAGGTAGAAATTCTTAGAACATTGCCTGGCACATACACGTTAGCCATGATGGTGGTAATGATGATGATAACTCCACTGGTAAACAGTGTGGTAGTTCTAAAACATTTAGTGTCTGGTTGATTATATGATCTCCTCTTTCCAGAGTAAATGCCAGATTTACTAAGATTTTATCCTCTAAAGATTCTTCAAAACTAAACTTATGTGCTTCTAAAAAATTGGTAGAGGTTTCCCAGGACAGATACCCTGATCTGCTAACATCTTCATTTTTTTTCTCTAGTAACAATGTTTTAAAAAATTAATTGACTCACTTACTACCACCCTCTCTTTTTGTGAGTCTGAAAATGGGTACTTTTTGTGTGTACTTTTGTTGTAAAAACTCTATCACCAAAATTCTACACTTATTGTCAGAGCTCAGTACATTTACTTGGAGAGTTTCCTCTTCAAATTATTTTAAATAAAACATAATTTAATCAAATAACTCAAGCATGCTAACATTTCATTGGCACTTGAAGAAAAGTTTGGATTTATCCTGAACTGTGATTTGCATAGGTCATTTCCTCATTCGCCCTAACCTTTTTGTGAAAAGCTGCTGCTGCTGCTAAGTCACTTTAGTCGTATCCGTATCCGACTCTGTGCGACCCCATAGACGGCAGCCCACCAGGCTCCCCGTCCCTGGGATTCTCCAGGGAAGAACACTGGAGTAGGTTGCCATTTCCTTCTCCAATGCATGAAAGTGAAAAGTGAAAGTGAAGTCGCTTAGTCATGTCCGACTCCTAGCTACCCCATGGACTGCAGCCTACCAGGCCCCTCCGTCTATGGGATTTTCCAGGCAAGAGTACTGGAGTGGGTTGCCATTGTGAAAAGCTACACACAATTAAATAAGCCCGTTCAGGCAAATGAACCGGTGAGTGCATTATAAATAGCAACCAAAATTATACTTCAGATGTTAACTGATTTGTCCTGATTTAATAATGAATTGCATCATTTGACAAATGAGATAAGGCCTTCACCTTTAGCTTTCTGATACAAACTTCTAATAGTTGAAATATATTATTACCATCTGGTGTCTGGCCTCTGAGATGCCCCAGTGATGTCTGCCTTATTGCAAGTAGTCAGGGCTTGTCTGCCAAAAAGCTCTCTGCTAAGAGTCTTGATTGGCAGGCCCAGTGAGGAGGCTAAGAACCCACTGAACCATGTAGACACAGTTCAAACTCTGTAGAAATTTCCTCTAGTTCCAGGCAGACTCATTTTCTTAGCTTGTATTGCAAAGAAACTATTACTATTAAAGCTGTTTTTATTTTTAATCTCAATCTTGAAGGATGCAGTTCCTACACTTTTCAAGAATATTTGGGCCTCTTTTAAGTTATTAGGCACCGTTTATAAGATGGTCATCATTTTAATGCTTTTCATCCTCAGCTAAAATTGAGGCTGAAGCTAAGAGTGCTATATAGCCTAGGGTTTTAACTCAATGAAGCCCACAAATCTGGCTGTTCTTTATTGTTCTTGATATTGTCCTAGGTTCTGGGAAAAGGCTAGATGAATCTTACTGCTTTCAAGAAACTTAAAATAAGGGAGGAAGGACAGAGTAAACACAAATAATGCTTGTGTACATGCTCAATCACTTTAGTCATGTCTCTTTGCGACGCTATGGAGTATAGCCTGCCAGGCTCCTTCTGTCCATGGGATTCTCCAGGCAAGCATACTGTGATGGGTTGTCATTTCCCACTCCAAAGGATCTTGTTGACCCAGAGATCAAATCGTGTCTCCTGTGTTTTCTGCATTGCAGGCAGATTCTGTACCCACTGAGCCACCTGGGAAGCCATACATAGAACCATAGCCAGTTACATAGATGAACGTGAAAGTGCCAAGCACGATGGTACATATTATCATCAGTGCAATCGGTTATTTGGTATGTATAAAAGAACATTTAAGAAGATAAAATTTAGGAAAACAATTAGAAATGAAGTCCAAATAGCAAGCTAGCTAGTGCCTCTAGAGTTGAAAATTTGGTTTGAGTACTATCTATCTTAGGTTTGACTAGTGTGGAAATGCCAAGCCTGGGAAAAACAGGAGTCTCCAATACTAGTGTCTGCAGCATTCATTACTGCTGCTGCTGCTGCTGCTAAGTCGCTTCAGTCGTGTCTGACTCTTTGCGACCCCAGAGACAGCAGCCCACCAGGCTCCCCCGTCCCTGGGATTCTACAGGCAAGAATACTGGTGTGGGTTGCCGATAATTGATATTAAGTCTTAGTTGGTCTATGTGGAGGCTGAGATGGAGGGAAGTTAAAGGAGGATGGAGGGATGGTGATCTTCCCATGATCACTCAGCCATCAGGTAAGAGCAGAGATTCAGGTCCAGGGCTAAGGGCTCTAAAGTTATGCCCCAGACTCCTCACAAATGCATTTAGTAACCACACCCCACCTTTGCTTGACCCTACAGAGATGACTGTACATTTGAGAGTGAAAGAAGCTATGAATAAATAAATAAGTCTTGGCGAGTGGCACGAACCAAGACAGTCCAGGATCAACTGGACTGGAGGTTTGGTCACCTTCTCTCTTCTTTTCCCCACTCCAGTCATCACCAGACACCCAGTGTTTCTGGTCAGGTGCTGAGTTCTTGGTCTAAATTGATTAAAGTCTTACAATTCTAGGAAGTCTTCCATTTTCAATGAGCCCTCAGAGAAACAGTTTCAATCAAATAAACCCCTGACAGTGGAATTTCAAGTAGTCAGGTACCAGATAATGCAAACTATTTCAAAACAACAGTATTTTCCTGACATCTGTCAGATCACATCTTTCCTATGAGACTCAGCCAGCTCGATGTTTAAGCACTATTGATCAGCTGCATACTAGATGTATTGATGGAATTCACAGGCAAAAACTGTAAATTAACAAGGTAGAAATGAAAGGTGTTCTGCTCAAGATGCTTAGCACTAGACAAACCTTAGAGTTTCATATCCAGTTCAGAGCTCACCAACAAAAGGAAAAATACGGAAATTTGGAGAGCATTCAAAAGAGTCTAAAGACTAAAACAAAATTATACATACGTTTAAATGTTTGTGTGTTTAGTTGCTCAGCTGTGTCTGACTCTTTGCAACCCCATGGACTGTAGCCCACAAGGCTCCTTGTGTACATGGAATTTTCCCAGCAAGAATACTGCAGGGGGTTGCCATATCCTACTCCATGGGAACAAAGCCACCAAAGTGTAATGTGTTTCAATAAAAAGGTATATGTCCCCCAATTCAGCTAAGTTCACAGGTGTCCAATAGATGCAGAGAGGTACAGACTATCAAATGCCTGGGTAGGACTTGTATAAAATTTAAGTTAAAACTCATTTTCATCCCAAGAATGTGTGACATCTAAATTAATATTTTACCTGTTTTGCTTTTATTTTAGGTTTTTGGCAATTTTCAATTTCACTTTTATTTGCAAAAGAAAAAGAGAAAAGTCTACAAGGGAAATTAGTGGAAAAAAGGCAAAGAAGGGAGGGGATAAAATAAATACTGAAGAAGGAAATGGGAATAGGGAAAAACACCAACACATAGAAACTTAAAAATACTCCAGTTAGGCTCAGGGAACCAGCACCCCTGGTAGCAAGTGTTATTAAACATTGGAACGGGTTGCTAAGGGAGGTAAGGGAATCTCCCTTTCCCAGAAGTCTTTAAAAATAGGATCACATCTGGTGGGAATGGAATAATGGTGGTACTGCCTGACTGCACAGCTTCTCAGGCAAACCCAGAGGCTGGTAATTCTACCGTTTCTATTTCTGATTGTTGAGAAGTAACAAATAACTTCAGTCCACCTATCATACTGGGACTTACAATGTCTATCATTTTAATTGTGTTACAAAATTGTTTTCATTGGGTTTTGCCATGCAAAACTAGATAACTAAATTATTCAGTGTATAGTTGAATTTGGGCTTCCCTGAGAGCTCTAGTACTCTTGCCTGGAAAATCCCATGGACGGAGGAGCCTGGTAGGCTCCAGTCCATGGGGTCGCTAAGAATCGGGCATGATTACATAAGCGTCTTCACTTTCACTTTTCACTTTTATGCATTGGAGAAGGAAATGGCAACCCACTCCAGTATTCTTGCCTGGAGAACCCCAGGGTCGGGGGAGCCTGGTGGGCTGCTGTCTCTGGAGTCGCACAGAGTCGGACACGACTGAAGCGGCTTAGCAGCAGCAGTAGCAGCAGCAGGTAAAGAATCTGCTCACAATGCAGGAGACACAGGAGATTCAGGTTTGATCTCTGGATAAGGAAGATCCACTGGAGAAGGAAATGGGAACCTACTCCAGTATCCTTGCCTGAAAAATTCCACTTACAGAGGAGCCTGTCAGGCTGCAGTCCAAAGGGTTGGCAAAAGTCAGACACAACTGAGGACACAAACATACACATAGCATATAGTTGAATCTATAGTAAAGGCTCAAACCTTACTTACCTATTTGTAATATTTTCCCCAAACATTACGAAACCAGAAAGGTACTGAGTTTATGTCCTTACAAAGAAGTTAGGGATGAGACAGTGTACAAATTGAATTCCTGTACAAAATTGAATTCCTGTATTCAATTTTTAATTTTAACTGAGTAGTACTTGGGGGGGTGGGTGAAGTTGTAGGAGGGCTGGATTGAATAAACCTAGTTAGAATTTCAGTCTTTCAGGCCAGTATTTCAAGAAGTGAAAGGATATTTGTTCCTTGGAGAGAGTGTGGGTTGGGATCTGATATATCTGCAGTGCCCCCTCCATCCCTGATATTTTGCTTTATACTGAGCTTCCAGATTATGTGCCCTGTTGCATTTAGTTGCACATATATTTGTTATGCTCCTACTTTTTATCAGGCACTGTGCCAGGAAGACAAGGAGAAACAGATCACAGCCCATGACCTTGAATAACACAGTCTAAAAACAGCAGTTGAGCCCAGGTGTGGTGGGGAGTTCTGCTAGTGTACTTTGGGATCTGCATTTTAAGACAAAGAATCCATAATTACAAATACAAAATTAAGAATGAAAGTGAATATTTATTTCAGAGAGAAAAGAAGCCACAACAAATTACAAGTCTTAAAATTCCAACAAATTTCAGACCATCACAAAATCTAGGGGAAAAAACTGTTTTTAATTAACTGTGAGATTCATATCTGTAATTCTATTTGTCCTTCATATTGGTTGCATATTGTTGACCACAACAAGAATTTTGTTATATCATTTCCCATCAAAAGAATAGAATAATAGTTCCTCTGGTATGCATTCCTCTAATAATCTTGATCAAAATTTGTTTACTTTCTGGTTCACAACTTAGTCATAATTACAAGTAAATTTTCAGATTTGTTGTCAAGTAGAGAAAAACCTCAATCAAGTTTCCTTCTTACATAAACTGTAAGAGCTGTAAGATTTCAAGGCACTGCAAATTTCCCTATAAATGAATAATTTTAAATACTTTTCCAGTTGATGTTACTTGTGAATCAGCTAGTCATTCATGTCCTTTTTGTAATAGTATATTGTAAATTTGATTTTGACTCCACCAATGCCAGTATTATGTATTTAATTGGAAAGACATTTAAATATTTTTCCAATGAGTTCGAGTAATTCACTCCTCTTCAGTCATTAGATTTTCAAAGACTAAAGAGCTTGTTTAAAACCTGTCTCTTCTTAAAGAATTATTACTCTTTCTATTATCCAAAAAATGTTTTTGTTATAATTTATTTCTTGATGACAAAAGAATTTTTATTGATTTTATTACTCTGTTTTATTTTATAGTCCATTAATTTTCATTTGGATTTTTTCCTCAGTGCTTTAATAAATTAATTCATAGGTGACAAAAGAAGTACTCTTCCTGTACGTCCATATCAAAAGTCATTGATTTCTCAGATTTTTTAATTGAAAATTTCCAAAACGTCTGTCAAATTTCAGGTAGAATGAAGTATTTCTTCTTTTTCATCTGTTTGAATAAACTTTTTGCACCTTGTTTGTATTTATACTTCTCTTTGAGACTTTTGAAATTTTATTTTAGTGTCGTTATATTGTAATGAGCCATACTGCAAGACTTGAGCAGCTTTCTATGAACAAACAGTGTTGTTACTCTTAGACTTTTGATATAAATATTCTGGTTTGCATTTTTAAAAAATAGAAGTATAATTACCATTCAGTAGAATGCACAGATCATAGTGTTTAACTCGGTGAGTTTTCAATAAACCCATGTAACCACCACCTAAAACAGGAGGAAGGATATATCCACCACCCCAGGAAATTCCCTTTGTCTCTTTCTCATCAATTTTCTCTTCCCCATTCACCCTGACACCCAGAGCAATCATTTTCTGATTTCTGTCACCATAATATATGTTGCCTGTTCTTGAACTTTATATAAATGGGGTCTGTGTCTGTCTTACTTTGTTCAGCATAGTGATTCTGAGAATCAACCACATTGTATGTCTTAGTAATTTGCTCTGTTTTATGACTGACTATGATTCCATTACATAAACATACCACAATGTGTTTATTCATTCTCCCATTGACAGACATTTGAGTTCTTTCCAGTTTAGGGCCATTATGAATAAGATTGCCTTGAACAGTCTTGTACAAGTGTTTGTGTGGACATAATATGTTGTTTTCCTTTCTCTTGAGTAAATACCTGAGAGTAGAATTGCTGGGTCACAGGATCAAAGCTTATTTAACTTTATTACAAATATGCATATGTGTTTAAAATATTCCATCTGGAAGGAAAACGCAAAAACAAAACATGTAGTTGCTACACAGTACCAAGGCAGTCAGTGATTTGGGGTTCTATAAACGCAGTAATCCTCCACCTGAACGTCCTCTCTGGCTTCTCACCACCATCATTCACTGGTCCAGCCATGCAGAATGACTTGCTGTTCCATGAGTACGTGACTTAGTCTCTTCCCTGTAATTCTGCCTACAAGATACTTCCTCTGGATGGCTGCTCTTCTCTTCTTTATTTGCCCTATCTATCCTCAAAGATGAGAATTATTTTCATCCCTGGAAGGCCTTTATATCACCGTTCTCTAGTCCCCCCACAATCTCTCTCCAAGCTGAATGAAGGGTCCCTTCTTGGTGCTTATATAGAAACCCATGTTTCCCCCATAAGTGGAAAACTTGGTTATTTATCAATGACAAACCTGGACAACATATTAAAATACAAAGACATCACTTTGCCAACAAAAGCCCGTCTAGTCAAAGCTATGGTTTTTCCAGTGGTGAGATATGGATGCGAGAATTGGACCATAAAGAAGGCTGAGAGTCAAAGAATTGATGCTTTTGAATTGTGTGCTGGAGAAGACTCTTGAGAGTCCCTTGAATTGCAAGAAGATTAAACCAGTCAATTCTAAAGGAAATCAACCCTGAGTATTCATTGGAAGGAGTGATTCAGTTCAGTTCAGTCGCTCAGTCGTGTCCAACTCTTTATGACTCCATGAATCGCAGCATGCCAGGCCTCCCTGGCCATCACCAACTCCCGGAGGTCACCCAGACTCACATCCATTGAGTCAGTGATGCCACCCAGCCATCTCATCCTCTGTCGTCCCCTTCTCCTCCTGCCCCCAATCCCTCTCAGCATCAGAGTCTTTTCCAACGAGTCAACTCTTCACATGAGGTGGTCAAAGTATTGGAGTTTCACCTTTAGCATCATTCCTTCCAAAGAAATCCCAGGGCTGATCTCCTTTAGGATGGACTGGTTGGATCTCCTTGCAGTCCAAGGGACTCTCAAGAGTCTTCTCTAACACCACAGTTCAAAAGCATCAATTCTTCGGTGCTCAGCCTTCTTCAAAGTCCAACTCTCGAGTGATACTGAACCTCTAATACTTTGGCCACCTAATGTGAAGAGCGGACTCATTGGAAAAGACCCAGATGCCAGGAAAATTGAAAGCAAAAAGAGAAGGGGTGGCAGAGGATGAGATGGTTAGATAGTGTCACCAACTCGATGAATATGAACTTGAACAAACTCCAGAAAATAGAAGAGGACAGGGAAGGCTGGTGCATTGCAGTTCATGGGGTCATGATGAGTGGAACACAACTTAGTGACTGAACAACAACAATAATTTATCTGTCTCCACCACTGGACTATAAGCTCCCCAAAGATAGAGTTCTGCTCACAGTCAGAATCTAACATCCAGCAAAGTTTTTCACTCAGATTATGTGTGGTTGTTAATCATCTCCAGCTCTTTGCTTCTGCATGGACTGTAGCCTGCCAGGCTCCTCTGTTCATGGAATTCTCCAGGCATGAATACTGGAGTGAGTTGCTATTTCCTTTTCTAGGAAATCTTCCTGACCTAGGGATTGAACCCAGGTCTCCTGCACTGCAGGCAAATTCTTTACCATCTGAGTAGTACTCAGCAAATGTTAGTTGAACCAGTGAATAAGTACTTGAACAGGTTTGATGTGGTTGTTGGGGATGGAGAAGTTTCTTTATACCTGCGTGATATTCAGGTAGAAATAGATAGTTGACAATATAGGTTTGGAGTGGAGGTGGGTGGAGTGTAGATAATATGAACACTCATTGCTCTAGTAGGTAAGAGTTGAAAGCTTCAAACTGGATGAACTCACCTGAGAACAGGTGCCATTTTTAAAAGTAGCTGAAAATGAGATGAGAGGGCCAAATTGTAGTAGGTTGTGGAATAAATGGGAAGAGAGAAGACACATGCAAACTGTGTGGACAACAAACAAAAAATTTGGTGGTGAGATTTTTTTCTTTTTTTTTTTTCTGATATTTTATTTATTTGACTGTGTTGGGTCTTAGTTGCAGCATGCAGGATCTTTCCTTGTGGTGCACAGCCTTCTCTCTAGTGGTGTGTGGCCTTACGGCCTGCGGTGTTTAGGATCTTAATTTCCCCACTAGGGGTCGAACTCACATCTGCTGCATTGGAAGGAGGATTCTTAACCACTGGACCACCAGGGAAGTCCCCGTGCTGAGATGTTGAGTAAAGCAGGTAAGAGAATATCCTAACAAGTAAATGAGATTGGATAGTATTATGCTGTTTTCATCTTTGTTTTATTTGTTCAAAAAAGAAAAGCCAGTTGAGCCTATTTTCAAATTGAGGGACCAGAGTCATTGGAGAGATATTATTTTGAAAGTGTGAAAGTGTTAGTTGCTCAGTCATGTCCAACTCTTTGCAACCCCATGAACTGTAGTCTCTGTCCGTGGAATTCTCCAGGCAAGAATACTGGAGTGGGTTGCCATTCCCTTCTCCAGGGGATCTTCCCCACCCAGGGATCAAACCCAGGTCTCTCGCATTGCAGGCAGATTCTTTACCATCTGAGCCATTGAAATATGATAGCAAATGAGAAAAATTAGTTAGTATTAAGTTTTTACTTAGATCTCACACCTTAGATCATGACTTGGGTTTTTATCTTCTATCCTAGGTGACCATATTTTCAACTCCAAGGCATTGATTAAGATTGGAGGTCAAAAGTATTAGGGTGGTTTCAAGCAGAAGCCTTTATCTATAATGAGTCGAACTCAGTGAAGACTGTGTGAGAGGCTATCCATCAGGAACTCCATGAGCTTGCTCTACTGCAAGCTTGTATTAGAGCCCTAATAATGCTAAGAGACCATTGCATAATGGAACCTAGATAATGACATTTTGGAGCTGGAAATAAGCTGAGACTGTCTTGTCCAACATCGTCTGGTCTTTATTTATTGGTCAGGACACAGCTTAGATGTCATATCTTCTGGGAATTCTTCCTCAGGATGTGAATAAAGTGAAAGTTGCTCAGTCGTGTCCAACTCTTTGCGACACCATGGTCTTTACGGTCCATGGAACTCTCTAGACCAGAATAGTGGAGTGGGTAGCCTTTCCCTTTTCCAGGGGATCTGCCCAACTCAGGGAACAAACCCAGGTCTTTCGTATTGCAGGTGGTTTCTTTACCAGCTGAGCCACAAGGGAAGCCCAAGAATACTGGAGTGGGTAGCCTATCCTTTCTCCAGTGGATCTTCCTGACCCAGGAATCAAACCAGGGTTTCCTCCATTGCACGCAGATTCTTTACCAACTGAGCTATCAGGGAAGCCCTCAGGATGTGAATAAGTACGCCTTTAAAAAGTCACAGGGAGATTCTACATACTCGTCTTGGAGTTTCATGATGTTTATTATTAAATGTGCACTTAAAAACCTCTGAGAAGTTCTGCAGTTAAAAAAAAAAAAAAACTGTTTAATTTTGATGCCCAAAGTGGTTTTCAATCTTATTTGAACTGCTTATGCTTTTATTTTGTGAATACTTACAGGCATCTTATAGAATCTACTTCAAGAGTCACTGCTGCTGCTAAGTCACTTCAGTCGTGTCTGACTCTGTGCGACCCCATAGACTGCAGCCCACCAGGCTCCGCCGTCCCTGAGGTTCTCCAGGCAAGAATGCAAGTCACTAAACTACTCTAATTCTTTCATTCAATTGTGGAAGTCTCATTCAGTGTTTTTATCCCCTTGTTTCAGCTAACTAAACTTAGTAGCTTTTTATTTTATTATTTTGGTTGACTGGGATAATCTAGGCTGTTCTGTTCCACATAATGTTAGCTGAGTTTGCAGTTATCTGTGGCTTGACTTGGCTAGAACACCCCAGACGCCGCACTCTGATGTCTCGATCAGGATGGGTGAAACCTGAACTTAACTTTGGATGATAGGATGGTTCGACATGTCTCTCTCTCTCTTTCCATCTAGTCTCAGGATCTCTAGCTCTTCACGTGTGTTTACCATCTGATCTCCCCTTATGGTATCTTCACAGGATAAAAAGGAGACTTACATAGTGATTCAGGGCTCCCAAATTACCAAATCAGAATATTCTTATGTCCTCTTATGGTTTAGGCACAGAATTGGTACAGTATCACTTTCATCACATTCTACCGGTTAAAGTGGTCACAGGGCCAGCTCTGATTCAAGTGGAGCAGTCCATGGTGGTGACAAAGAAAATTGTAGTCACATTTAATCGACCATACTTCTCATGGACTTTTGGCATCTTGTGAGATAAAGAACCTGTTCACTGACACTGGAAAAGTCCCTAGATAAGTCAGGCTTATTGGCACCACAGAGATGGCTGAGATCCATTGATGTCTTCCTGGACACCCAGGATCAATGTCAGGCAAATGGCCAGTAGGACCCAGCCCATCAGGGAAGGGGAACTTACAAAGACTCACATCAGTGCTAATAATCTAAACCAGAGGGCCAAATCCACTCACTGTCTGTTTTTGTAAATAAAGATTTGCTGGGTCACTGCCACCCCCATTCATTTATGTATTGTCTGTGGCTCCCTTTGTGCTGTAAGGTCAGAGCTGAACAGTTGTGACAGCGACAATCTGGTCTTCTGAGCCTAAAACATTTTCTCTCTAGCCCTTCATCTAGAGAGATTGTCATCCCCTGATCTAGACTGTGTAAGCATTACAATATGCCAGTGACATTATTATGACATAAGTCTATCCATATATCTTAGTCAATTCCAGCTGCTGCAACAAAAATTCCATAGACTGGATCACTTAAAAAAGAAATTTATTTTCAGTTTTGGAAGCTGGGAAGTCCAAGTTCAAGGTGCTGCCCGATTCAGTTCCTGGCTCCATCCTGTTCCTGCTTTGCAAAGGATGCCTTCTTACTTTAGCTTCATATGACAGAGAGAGAGGTCATCTCTTTTGTGTCTTTTCTTATAAAGGCACTAATACCATTCATAAGGGCTCTACCCTCTTGGCCTGACTGCCTCCCAAAGGCTCTAACCTCCAAATACCACCATATTCGTAATTAAGGCTTCAACATGTGGATTTGGGGAAGTATACATTCAGTTCACAGCACCATATATTCAGGAAATTCAGACTATTAGCAAACTGTAAAGCATTTTCCATGGATATAAATATTGTTTTGTGTTGTCACATACATCAGTAGTTCATTATTTGTCAAAGCTGATTGTATTTTCATTATTATCCATTCACCTGTTAATGGACATTTAAATACTTTGTAGTTTTTGATTTATTACAAATAAAGCTTCTATGAACATTCCTGTAGAGGTTTTGGAAGAAACACATGATATTATGTCTCTTGAGGACTAGGACTAGGATTATTTCTCTTGAGGACCTAGGACTAAAATGTCTGGATCATGTGGTTGGGATACATTTAACTTCTTAAGAAACTGTCAAAATATTTTCCAAATATCTTACATTCCCATTATCAGCTTATGAGAATTGTTACTCTGCTACATCCTTGCCAACATTGGGTCTGGTCAGTCCTTTAATTTTAACCATTGTAATAGGTCTGTAGTGGCATGCTATTGTGGTTTTAACTTGCATTTCTCTAACAAATTATGTCTCTGAGCATCATTTCATATGGTGATTAGCTGTAAAGTATCTGTTGAGAACTTTGACCCATTTATAAAAAGAAATGAATTATTTCTTATTGTTGAGTATTGAGAGTTCTTTAATATTCTGGATAGAATTTTTATCAGTTATCTGATTTACAGATATTTTCTATCTGTCTGTGGCTTGTTTTTCTTTCTCTTTTGATTAAGTTCAATCATTTCCATTTCTTCTTTTATGGATAGTGCCTTTGTCGTATCTAAGAAACCTTTGTCTAATCCAAGTCACAAAGGTTTCCAAAGAGAGGTGATGAGAAGGGAGAGAAATATACAGATTAAAGAATTATGGAGAGCTTTCTTGGTGACTCAGACAGTAAAGAATCTGCATACAACACAGGAGACTTGGAGACTTCCCCTGGGTCTGGGAAGATCCCCTGGAGAAGGGAATGGCTATGCATTCCGGCATTCTTAATTGGAGAATTCCATGGACGGAGGAGCCTGATGGGCTATAGCCCAAGGGGTCGCAAATGAGTCAGAAGTCACTGAGCGGCTAAACAACAACAAGGTCTACAGGGCCCAGTTAAAGAGAAGTAAGAATTAAGAATGATGCTGTAGTTTTGGCCTGGCTGATTAGATAGATGATGATGTTCTTCAAAGGTATCAGATCAGATCAGTCGCTCAGTCGTGTCCAACTCTTTGCAACCCCATGAATCGCAGCACACCAGGCCTCCCTGTCCATCACCAACTCCCAGAGGTCACAGAGACTCACATCCATCGAGTCAGTGATGCCATCCAGCCATCTCATCCTCTGTCGTCCCCTTCTCCTCT
The DNA here is from genome assembly GCA_935064755.1 of Tragelaphus eurycerus. Taxonomy (NCBI): domain Eukaryota; kingdom Metazoa; phylum Chordata; class Mammalia; order Artiodactyla; family Bovidae; genus Tragelaphus; species Tragelaphus eurycerus. The sequence goes on from CAKXYN010000039.1 coordinate 1,899,421, forward strand.
TGGCCTCAATCCCTCCCAGCATCAGATCAGATCAGATCAGATCAGTCGCTCTCGTGTCCGACTCTTTGCGACCCCATGAACCGCAGCACGCCAGGCCTCCCTATCCATCACCAGCTCTCGGAGGTCACTCAGACTCACATTCATCGAGTCAGTGATGCCATCCAGCCATCTCATCCTCTGTCGTCCCCTTCTCCTCCTGCCCTCAATCCCTCCCAGCATCAGAGTCTTCTCCAATGAGTCAACTCTTCGCATGAGGTGGCCAAAATACTGGAGTTTCAGCTTGACCATCATTCCCTCCAAAGAAATCCCAGGGCTGATCTCCTTCAGAATGGACCGGTTGGATCTCCTTGCAGTCCAAGGGACTCTCAAGAGTCTTCTCCAACACCACAGTTCAAAAGCATCAATTCTTCGGCGCTCAGCCTTCTTCACAGTCCAGCTCTCACATCCATACATGACCACAGGAAAGACCATAGCCTTGACTAGGCGAACCTTTGTTGGCAAACTGATGTCTCTGCTTTTGAATATGCTATGTAGGTTGGTCATAACCTTCCTTCCAAGGAGTAAGCGTCTTTTAATTTCATGGCTGCAGTCACCATCTGCAGTGATTTTGGAGCCCAGAAAAAGAAAGTCTGACACTGTTTCCACTGTTTCTCCATCTATTTCCCATGTAGTGATGGGACCAGATGCCATGATCTTCGTTTTCTGAATGTTGAGCTTTAAGCCAACCTTTTCACTCTCCACTTTCACTTTCATCAAGAGGCTTTTTAGTTCCTCTTCACTTTCTGCCATAAGGGTGGTATCATCTGCATATCTGAGGTTATTGATATTTCTCCCAGCAATCTTGATTCCAGCTTGTATTTCTTCCAGTCCAGCATTTCTCATGATGTACTCTGCATAAAGGTAAATAAACATGGTGACAATATACAGCCTTGACGTACTCCTTTTCCTATTTGGAACCAGTCTGTTGTTCCATGACCAGTTCTAACTGTTGCTTCCTGACCTGCATACAGATTTCTTAAGAGGCAGATCAGGTGGTCTGGTACTCCCATCTCTCTCAGAATTTTCCATAGTTTATTGCGATCTACACAGTCAAAGGCTTTGGCATAGTCAATAAAGCAGAAATAGATGTTTTTCTGGAACTCTCTTGCTTTTTCGATAATCCAGCGGATGTTGGCAATTTGATCTCTCATTCCTCTGCCTTTTCTAAATCCAGCTTGAACATCAGGAAGTTCACGGTTCACATATTGCTGAAGCCTGGCTTGGAGAATTTTGAGCATTACTTTACTAGCGAGAGTCTTCTCCAATGAGTCAACTCTTCACATGAGGTGGCCAAAGTACTGCAGTTTCAGCTTTAGCATCATTCCTTCCAAAGAAATCCCAGGGCTCATCTCCTTCAGAATGGACTGGTTGGATCTCCTTGCAGTCCAAGGGACTCTCAAGAGTCTTCTCCAACACCACATTCAAAAGCATCAGTTCTTTGGTGCTCAGCCTTCTTCACAGTCCAGCTCTCACATCCGTACATGACCACAGGAAAAACCATAGCCTTGACTAGGCGAACCTTTATTGGCAAAGTGATGTCTCTGCTTTTGAATATGTATCTAGGTTGGTCATAACTTTCCTTCCAAAGAGTAAGCGTCTTTTAATTCCATGGCTGCAGTCACCATCTGCAGTGATTTTGGAGCCCAGAAAAATAAAATCTGACACTGTTTCCACTGTTTCCCCATCTATTTCCCATGAAGTGATGGGACCAGATGCCATGATCTTCGTTTGGGAAAGCTAATGGATTCAATTCGTATATCTTGTATTTGAGAGTGTGTAGGTGCAGTGTCAGTTTTTGGCAAAACCTTGGTGCATAGTATTTTTATGATTTAAAAAATGCATAAATAAAGGAGTCAAATTTGGTAATGATTTCTGCAGCTGTTTTCATTCTGAAGATAGAAAAGACAAGGGAAACTTCCTCTAAGGTCTGGAGAAGGCTGAATCAATTGCTACTATTATAAATTCATGTTCTTCTACATAAATTTGCTGGATGTGAAGCAGTGTTATTATTAGTGACACTGACTTTTTCTTTTCTAGACTTGCTCATTCTATTAAGCTAGTTGTAAAAAAAAAAAAAAAAAAAAAAAAAACACCAAATCACAGACTTAATACGATAAAAATTCACTCTTTTGAAACATATCAAAGTTGATCTAGTGGTTTCCCCTTGTCAGAGCACCTGCTAGCTCAATGATTCAGGCTCCTACAATCTTAAAAACTGCCTATCTTAGAGATCTGATCTGATCTTAGAGATATGACTTCTGAGGGTGTCGTATTTGGTGATAGGGCTGAAGAGTTGCTCAAGATATTTTAAGGATTAGGCCTCAGTTCAGTTCAGTCACTTAGTTGTGTCCAACTCTTTGCAACCCTATGAATCGCAGCATGCCAGGCCTCCCTGTCCATCACCAACTCCCGGAGTTAACTCAAACTCATGTCCATTGAGTCAGTGATGCCATCCAGCCATCTCATCCTCTGTCTTCCCTTTCTCCTCCTGCCCTCAATTCCTCCCAGCATCAGAGTCTTTTCCAATGAGTCAACTCTTTGCTTGAGGTGGCCAAAGTATTGGAGTTTCAGCTTCAGCGTCAGTCCCTCCAATGAACACCCAGGACTGATCTCCTTTAAGATGGACTCTTTGGACCTCCTTGCAGTCTAAGGGACTCTCAAGAGTCTTCTCCAACACCACAGTTCAAAAGCATAAATTCTTCGGGGCTCAGCTTTCTTCACAGTCCAACTCTCACTTCCATACATATCCACTGGAAAAACCATAGCCTTGACTAGATGGACCTTTGTTGGCAAAGTGATGTTTCTGCTTTTCAATATGCTATCTAGGTTGGTCATAACTTGCCTTCCAAGGAGTAAGCGTCTTTTAATTTCATGGCTGCAATCACCATCTGCAATGATTTTGGAGCCCCCAAAATAAAGTCTGACACTATTTCCCCTGTTTCCCCATCTATTTCCCATGAAGTGAGGGGACCAGATGCCATGATCTTCGTTTTCTGAATGTTGAGCTTTAAGCCAACTTTTTCACTCTCCTCTTTCACTTTCATCAAGAGGCTCTTTAGTTCCTCTTCACTTTCTGTCATAAGGGTGGTGTCATCTGCATATGTGAGGTTATTGATATTTCTCCCAACAATCTTGATTCCAGCTTGTGCTCCTTCTAGCCCAGTGTTTCTCATGATGTACTCTGCATATAAGTTAAATAAGCAGGGTGACAATATACAGCCTTGAGGTACTCCTTTTCCTATTTGGAACCAGTCTGTTGTTCCATGTCCAGTTCTAACTGTTGCTTGCTGACTTGCATACAGGTTTCTTAAGAGGCAGGTCAGGTGGTCTGGTATTTCCATCTCTTTCAGAATTGTCCACAGTTTATTGTGATCCACACAGTCAAAGGCTTTGGCATAGTCAATAAAGCAGAAATAAATGTTTTTCTGGAACTCTCTTACTTTTTTGATGATCCAGCTGATGTTGGCAATTTGATCTCTGATTCCTCTGCCTTTTCTAATACCAGCTTGAACATCTGGAGGTTCACAGTTCATGTATTGCTGAAGCCTGGCTTGGAGAATTTTGAGCATTACTTTACTAGCATGTGAGGTGAGTGCAATTGTGTGGTAGTTTGAGCATTCTCTGGCATTGCCTTTCTTTGGAATTGGAATGAAAACTGACCTTTTCCCATCCTGTGGCCACTGCTGAGTTTTCCAAATTTGCTGGCATATTGAGTGCAGCACTTTCACAGCATCATCTTTCAGGATTTGAAATAGCTCAAATGGAATTCCATTACCTCCACTAGCTTTGTTCATAGTGATGCTTTTAGGGCTACTTGACTTCACATTCCAGGATGTCTGGCTCTAGGTGAATGACCACACCATCGTGATTATCTGGGTTGTGAAGATCTTTTTTTATACAGTTCTTTGGTGTATTCTTGCCACCTCTTCTTAATATCTTCTGCTTCTGTTAGGTCCACACCATTTCTGTCCTTTATCGAGCCCATCTTTGCATGAAGTGTTCCCGTTGTATCTCTAATTTTCTTGAAGAGATCTCTAGTCTTTCCCATTCTGTTGTTTTCCTCTATTTCCTTGCATTGATCACTGAGGAAGGTTTTCATATCTCTCTTGCTATTCTTTGGAACCCTGCATTCAGATGCTTATATCTTTCCTTTCCTCCTTTGCTTTTCATTTCTCTTCTTTTCACAGCTATTTGTAAGAAGCTATTTGTAGGTCTATGAAGACCTAACAAGACCTTTTAGAACTAACACCCCAAAAAGATGTCCTTTTCATTATAGGGGACTGGAATGCAAAAGTAGGAAGTCAAGAAACACCTGGCTGCTGCTGCTGCTGCTGCTGTTGCTAAGTCGCTTCAGTCGTGTCTGACTCTGTGTGACCCCACAGACGGAAGCTCACCAGGCTCCCCTGTCCCTGGGATTCTCCAGGCAAGAACACTGGAGTGGGTTGCCATTTCCTTCTCCAATGCATGAAAGTGAAAAGTGAAAGTGAAGTCGCTCAGTCACGTCCGACTCCCAGCGACCCCTTGGACTGGAGCCTACCAGGCTCCTCCTTCCATGGGACCTTCCAGGCAAAAGTACCGGGGTGGGGTGCCATTGCCTTCCCCGAAGAAACACCTGGAGTAACAGGCAAATTTGGCCTTGGAATACGGAATGAAGCAGGGCAAAGACTAATAGAGTTTTGCCAAGAAAATGCACTGGTCATAGCAAATACCCTCTTCCAACAACAGAAAAGGAGACTCTATACAAGGACATCACCAGATAGTCAACACTGAAATCAGATCGATTATATTCTTTGCAGCCAAAGATGGAGAAGCTCTATACAGTCAGCGAAAACAAGATCGGGAGCTGACTGTGGCTCAGATCATGAACTCCTTATTGCCAAATTCAGACTGAAATTGAAGAAAGTAGGGAAAACCACTAGACCATTCAGGTATGACCTAAATCAAATCCCTTATGAGTATACAGTGGAAGTGAGAAATAGATTTAAGGGACTAGATCTGATAGAGTGCCTGATGAACTATGGATGGAGGTTCATGACATTGTACAGGAGACAGGGATCAAGACCATCCCCATAGAACAGAAATGCAAAAAAGGAAAATGGCTGTCTGAGGGGGCCCTACAAATAGCTGTGAAAAGAAGAGAAAGTGAAAGTGAAGTCGCTCAGTCGTGTCCGACTCTTAGCGACCCCATGGACTGCAGCCTACCAGGCTCCTCCGTCCGTGGGATTTTCCAGGCAAGAGTACTGGAGTGGGGTGCCATTGCCTTCTCCAGACTCAGACTATAAGCCAACCAAAACTTATTATTCACAGTTCTGGAGGCTGGGAAGTCCAAGATGAAGGCACTCAGAGATAGAAAAGAAGAGAAGCACAAAGCAAAGGAGAAAAAGAAAGACATAAGCATCTGAATGCAGAGTTCCAAAGAATAGCAAGGAGGGATAAGAAAGGATTAGGCCTAGAAGCAGATTAAATCACCTCTGCCCACATTCCATTGATAAAGAGTCACGTGGTCTCAGCCCAATGCAAAGAGGCTGTTAAATCTGATTCTATGTCTGCCTAGAAATGGGAAGAAGGATTGATGACCATCTGGCCAGTCTGTAGAACAATTCATAATCAGAGAGCTAGTTTTCAGGTAAGTGCATAAATAAATAGACAATACCAATCGCCAGCATTTGTGTTTCCATGCAGATTTACTGTTCAAAGAATGAATCATTTACAGTATTTTGTAACTGCAAAATAAGATCATACTATTTTCTCCTACTCATTTAAGACACTGTTACGTGGATGCCAAAGGCTTGCTAATTCTTCTGGAGTAATTCAGATCCTATGCAAAAGGTAATAATACTTGGTGGTTCTTTTCTTCTTTCTCAGCTCTATGAGAGTTTGCCACCATAGTTACAGGGGAGAATTTGACAAACTGAAATAGAGACCTTCAAGAGATGTAGAACTCAGATGTTTCAAGTTACAAAATCTCAAATGTCATTATTGAACAATAAACAGTCTGTTGGAGATATCAACAACTGGCATAATAAGAATCCTTATGTTTGAATAATATCTTATGTACATATATTATGTTATCATCACAGTCACTTAACATAGTCTCTCTATGTGTCATCATATCATCCAGATTTTCTATGAGGAACTGCTGGGTGGAGTTGGCTCTACCTCTAATTTATGGGAAGGGCATATGGCCTAGACCCGGCCAGTAACACTTCAAAACTCCTTATTACAAGGAGTGGTTCAGAAACTATCACAACATCCAAATCATACTAGTCAGAGTCATTGCCAATTGATTATTTGACTACTGTTGCACTAATTAAGAAATAGACCTGTTTCTGAAGTTCGCTAGATATAAGCTGGAGTTGTTGGAGGCCATCTCACCCCATGAGGAGAACCTGCCTGAGAACTGTGTCTAACAGGAGAAAGCAGAGTCAAGGCATTAGTCTTGGCATAGTCTCTTAGTCTATTTGGGCTGCTATAACAGAATACCATAAACTGGGTAGCTTATAAACAACAGAAATTAATTTTATCTTAGTTCTCGAGGATGGGAAGTCCAAGATCAAGTTGCTTGGCTGATTGCTGTCTAGCGAGAACCTGTTTCCTAGCTCATGGACGTCATTTCCTTGATGTGTCCTTACCTGGAAGGAAGGGCAGGGGTGCTCTCTGCAGTCCTTTTTATGAGGTCACCTCTTGACTTTCATGACCTAATCACCTCCCCCAAACCACACCTCAGAATACCATCACATTGAGAATTAAATTTCAACATATGAGTTTTTGCGGGGGGACAGAAACTTAGTCTGTAGCAGTGACAACATTTAAACCAGAATCCAGACACACCAATGCATGGCTAATCCTGGAGGGTCAATGCATTCTTTTTGTTCCCTTTTGCCATTTTGAGCTGAGTATTTTTTTTATTTGCAACTGAAAAATATCAATAACCTCAGATATGCAGATGACACCACCCTTATGGCAGAAAGTGAAGAGGGGCTAAAAAGCCTCTTGATGAAAGTGAAAGTGGAGAGTGAAAAGGTTGGCTTAAAGCTCAACATTCAGAAAACGAAGATCATGGCATCTGGTCCCATCACTACATGGGAAATAGATGGAGAAACAGTGGAAACAGTGTCAGACTTTATTTTTCTGGGCTCCAAAATCACTGCAGATGGTGACTGCAGCCATGAAATTAAAAGACGCTTACTCCTTGGAAGGAAAGTTATGACCAACCTAGATAGCATATTCAAAAGCAGAGACATCAGTTTGCCAACAAAGGTTCGCCTAGTCAAGGCTATGGTCTTTCCTGTGGTCATGTATGGATGTGAGAGCTGGACTGTGAAGAAGGCTGAGCGCCGAAGAATTGATGCTTTTGAACTGTGGTGTTGGAGAAGACTCTTGAGAGTCCCTTGGACTGCAAGGAGATCCAACCGGTCCATTCTGAAGATCAGCCCTGGGATTTCTTTGGAAGGAATGATGCTGAAGCTGAAACTCTAGTATTTTGGCCACCTCATGCGAAGAGTTGACTCATTGGAGAAGACTCTGATGCTGGGAGGGATTGGGGGCAGGAGGAGAAGGGGACGACAGAGGATGAGATGGCTGGATGGCATCACTGACTCGATGGATGTGAGTCTGAGTGAAGTCTGGGAGTTTGTGATGGACAGGGAGGCCTGGCGTGCTGCAGTTCATGGGGTTGCAAAGAGTTGGACACGACTGAGCGACTGATCTGATCTGATCTGATGCCTTTGGTTGGGCTGTTACCAGTTTCCTTCCCAGATGTCTCAGTGGTAAAGAATCTGCCTGCCAAGCAGGAGACACAAGTTTGATCCCTAGGTCAGGAAGATTGCCTGGAGAAGGAAATGGCAACCCATTCCAGTATTCTTGCCTGGGAAATCCCATGGACAGAGGAGCCTGGCAAGCTCCCATCCATGGGGTCGCCAAAGTGTTGGACACAGCTTAGCAACTAAAACAACAACAACAAGCTGAGATTTGAGAACTTTAGCAACTCACTTGGGTAGAGCAAAAGGAAAATTGATTTAAAGGGCAGTCCTCTAATTAATTTTTATATAATTAAGATTCTTTTAAAGTTTAAAGCACTTTTCTCTTTGCTATCAAGACTTAAGAAAAGTTTCCTCAGGATAAAATAATTACTGAACTGTATCTAGAAAGTTCAGCCTTTCCAATATTTATTGGCAGTTCTTGTGTAGCATTTTTTATTATAAATATGAATGCTGAGTCATTCTCAAGAAGTAAATAGTAAATTTAAGCACTTTATGAGCCATATGATGGATGCATCTGCTTCTGTTCTATACTTGAAATTTTTTCTATAGTTGTCTCAGGTCTAATCTAAAGTTAACAGAGAAGGTTTGAAATACTCAAATGTGTGCTTCTTGTGAAATCTCGTGGTTTTAGAAAAAAAAAAGCATGTATGTACTGTATACTTCAAAATAACTAAATAACAGTATTCTTAATGGGAAAAAAATCCCATTTTTTCCTGGAACTGTGAATGGAAAACTCAACTGCATACCATTCCAATTCAAGGATCTGTAATCTTAGACCATTGAAGAGTTCCTCTTTCCAAGGAATGTTTCTCTGTGTGGTTTCTAAACCTCCTGACTTTTTTTTTGCAAAAATTTAACATGCCCTGAGAAGCTTAAGAGAAACAGCAATGTAAGAATATCATGGGTCTCCTTGAGTTTTCATATCTGACACAGAGTTTTTCCATTTTTATCATATTTAGTCACACTCTTTACTTCATTTGATTTTACTGACTCTTCAGAGCAAGACAATGAGCTGAATTTTCTGTTTCACAACAAATATGAAGACAAGATTTGCCAGGCCTCAGCCATAGGTACTACAGAAACACGTGCATAGCCAACTTGTCAGAAATCGAGGGTTCTACTTTACTCTTTTACAAGTCAATAGTTATAATTTTATTCTTTTAGAAGATTTTTCTTGATGTGGACCATTTTTAAAGTCCTTGTTGAATGTGTTACAATAGTGCTTCTGTTTTGTTTTGTTTTTTTTTCCTTAACATTTTGGTTTTTTGGCCACAAGGTGTGTGGGGTCTTAGCTGCCTGCCCAGGACCAAAATCACATTCCTTGTACTGGAAGCTGAAGTTTCAACCACTGGACCTCCAGGAAAGTCCCAGTAGTTATAATTTTAATCAAACTCTGGGCCTTCTATATGGTATTTGTTTACCTTAATAAGACTATTTACTAATTGCTTGCCTCCTCGGGTGCCCTCTGGACATCTCATGGGAATAAATAGCTCAAACAGAGTCACAAACAGGGTGGAGAGAGAAGTCGTTCTTCCCTTTCTACAGTGATGAGAATGATCCTGAAGCCCAACAAAAAGATATCCTCATACTGGTGCTCAGATTTTTGGCTCAGAGGCTAGTGCTGCACTTGGGGTTAGGCAACCTAATTATTCAATTTATCTGATCCTCAATTTCTTTTTCTCTTAGTAAAATAGAAATAATAATGTTTTCCTCAGGGAATTTGTAAAGATTGAAAGATTAAATGTCCTTTCACTGTTCAGTTTTTTTAAAAAGCACTGTAAATCTGTATGTGAATATAAGATATTAAAGATAATTGAGCATCAGTTTTCAGCTCCTTCCCTGACATAAAAATTATAGTAAATACATTTAAAATCCAAAAACTAGCATAACTATGCTGCTGCTGCTAAGTCGCTTCAGTCGTGTCCGACTCTGTGTGACCCCATAGACAGCAGCCCATCAGGCTCTGCCATCCCTGGGATTCTCCAGGCAAGAACACTGGAGTGGGTTGCCATTTCCTTCTCCATTGCGTGAAAGGGAAAAGTGAAAGTGAAGTCGCTCAGTCGTGGCCGACTCTTAGCCACCCCATGGACAACATAACTATAGTCACCTATAAAAAATAACCTCAGATAAATTAAAGTCAGATTACAAGTGAGAGTAATTGTACAATTACATTGTATTAGCTATCATATATATGTATTTAGATCATCCCTGGTAGTTCAGACAGTAAAGCGTCTGCCTACAATGTGGGAGAACTGGGTTCGATCCCTGGGTCTGAAAGATCCACCTGAGAAGGAAATAGCAACTATATATATATATATATATATATATATATATATATATATATATATGGATGGATGGATATACACAGAGTCACTTAGTCAAAGCTATGGTTTTTTCCAGTAGTAATGTATGGATGTGAGAGTTGGACCATGAAGAATGCTGAGTGCCCAAGAATTGATGCTTTTGAACTGTGGTGTTGGAGAAAACTCTTGAGAGTCCCTTGGACTGCAAGGAGATAAAATCAGTTCTCAATATTCACTGGAAGGACTGATAATGAAGCTGAAGCTCCTATAGCTTGGCCACCTGATGTGAAGAGCGAACTCCTTACAAAAGACCCTGATGCTGGGAAAGATTGAGGGCAGGAGGAGAAGCGGGCAACAGAGGATGAGATGGTTGGATGGCATTGACTCGATGGACATGAGTTTGAGCAAACTCCAGAAGGTAATGAAGGACAGGGTAGGCTGGCATGCTGCAGTCCATAGGGTCAAAAAGAGTCAAACATGGCTGAACAATTGAATAGCAACAACATATACAGAGTTTCAATTTAAGTTTAGTCAAATGAAACAATCAGGTCTGAGAAACATCCCTCTTCAGTGAAGATGTTCGAAATGATAAACCTATGGCTGATTCATGTTGAAGTTTGGTAGCTGCTGCTGCTGCTAAGTTGCGTCAGTTGTGTCTGACTCTGTGTGACCCCATAGACGGCAGCCCACCAGGCTCCCCTATCCCTGGGATTCTCCAGGAAAGAACACTGGAATGGGTTGCCATTTCCTTCTCCAATGCATGAAAGTGAAAAGTGAAAGTGAAGTCACTCAGTCGTGTCCGACTCTTAGCGACCCCATAGACTGCAGCCTACCAGGCTCCTCTGTCCATGGGATTTTCCAGGCAAGAGTACTGGAGTGGGGTGCCATTGCCTTCTCCAGAAGTTTGGTAGAAACCAAAACAATACTGTAAAGCAATTCAGATCAGATCAGTCGCTCAGTCGTGTCCGACTCTTCGCGACCCCATGAACCGCAGCACGCCAGGCCTCCCTATCCATCACCAGCTCTCGGAGGTCACTCAGACTCACATTCATCGAGTCAGTGATGCCATCCAGCCATCTCATCCTCTGTCGTCCCCTTCTCCTCCTGCCCTCAATCCCTCCCAGCATCAGAGTCTTCTCCAATGAGTCAACTCTTCGCATGAGGTGGCCAAAATACTGGAGTTTCAGCTTGAGCATCATTCCTTCCAAAGAAATCCCAGGGCTGATCTCCTTCAGAATGGACCGGTTGGATCTCCTTGCAGTCCAAGGGACTCTCAAGAGTCTTCTCCAACACCACAGTTCAAAAGCATCTATTCTTCGGCGCTCAGCCTTCTTCACAGTCCAGCTCTCACATCCATACATGACCACAGGAAAGACCATAGCCTTGACTAGGCGAACCTTTGTTGGCAAAGTGATGTCTCTGCTTTTGAATATGCTATCTAGGTTGGTCATAACCTTCCTTCCAAGGAGTAAGCGTCTTTTAATTTCATGGCTGCAGTCACCATCTGCAGTGATTTTGGAGCCCAGAAAAATAAAGTCTGACACTGTTTCCACTGTTTCTCCATCTATTTCCCATGTAGTGATGGGACCAGATGCCATGATCTTCGTTTTCTGAATGTTGAGCTTTAAGCCAACCTTTTCACTCTCCACTTTCACTTTCATCAAGAGGCTTTTGAGTTCCTCTTCACTTTCTGCCATAAGGGTGGTATCATCTGCATATCTGAGGTTATTGATATTTCTCCCGGCAATCTTGATTCCAGCTTGCAATTACCCTTCAATTAAAGCAATTACCCTTCAATTAAAAATAAAATTTTAAAAATAAAATTAAAAAAAAGAAATGACTTCTCTGGAAGTACTGTGATAATTCATCCTTCAACTACTATGGTCTCTTCATTAATTTGAGATATTTTAATTGGATTCTTCCTCACTTTCACTTTAGCCCAGCACCTCTGGATGGGATCAACCACTCTCCTCTCCTATCCTCACTATCTCCCACCCCAACCCAGGCAGCTGACAGTTAAATTGCCACCAGGAAAAGCACTTCATCACCTAATCACAAGGAGAGTCATGTGACAATGGATCATAAATAAAATTCATCTTCACTACTCAGCATTTCACTTCAGTTTCTTGGTTCTTATCCTCTGTCTCCTAACCCTCTTCTCATCCTTACCCAGATCTCCCCTTCCCTGCTCCCCAGGCATCTGCTGTCTTCTCTGCTGACTGACTTTTCCCTGCCTCCTCTGAAGTCTCCCCACTTCCAACACGATCACTGTTTTTTCTCCAGTTTCCTTTTCCATGAAACTCACATTCTGTCATACCTGCTGATCTCAAAGAAGTGTAAACAGAAAAACCACCTAAGCAAACTCGAAGTGTGAATCATTGCTTTTTCCTGACTGGAATTTTGCATTTTAAGCTTGTTAACCTATATTCAACTACAATTAATGAAATCCCATTTGAAACATTGGGCTGGAAGAAGCCCACACTGGAATCAAGATTGCCAGAAATATCAATAACCTCAGATATGCAGATGACACCACCCTTATGGCAGAAAGTGAAGAGGAACTAAAAAACCTCTTGATGAAAGTGAAAGAGGAGAGTGAAAAGTTGGCTTAAAGCTCAGCATTCAGAACACTAAGGTCATGGCATCCAGTCCCATCACTTCATGGGAAATAGATGGGGAAACAGTGGAAATAGTGTCAGACTTTATTTTGGGGGGCTCCAAAATCACTGCAGATGGTGACTTCAGCCATGAAATTAAAAGATGCTTACTCCTTGGAAGGAAAGTTATGACCAACCTAGATAGCATATTGAAAAGCAGAAACATCACTTTGCCAACAAAGGTCCATCTAGTCAAGGCTATGGTTTTTCCAGTGGTCATGTATGGAAGTGAGAGTTGGACTGTGAAGAAAGCTGAGCACCGAAGAATTGGTGCTTTTGAACTGTGGTGTTGGAGAAGACACCTTGAGAGTCCCTTGGACTGCAAGGAGATCCAACCAGTCTATTCTGAAGGAGATCAGCCCTGGGATTTCTTTGGAAGGAATGATGCTAAAGCTGAAACTCCAGTACTTTGGCCACCTCATGTGAAGAGTTGACTCATTGGAAAAGACTCTGATGCTGGGAGGGATTGGGGGCAGGAGGAGAAGGAGACGACAGAGGATGAGATGGCTGGATGGCATCACCAACTTGATGGACATGAGTTTGAGTGAACTCCAGGAGTTGGTGATGGATGCGGGGCCTGGCGTGCTGTGATTCATGGGGTTGCAAAGAGTTGGACATGACTGAGGGACTAAACTGAACTGATGAAATTTAGGGGGGCTTCCCAAGTAGCCTAGTGGTAAAGAATTTGCTTGCCAATGCAGGAGACATAGGTTTCATTCCTGGGTCAGGAAAATCCCCTGGAGAAGAAAACGGCAACCCACTCTAGTGTTCTTGCCTGGAAAATTCCACGGACATAGGAGCCTGGCAGGCTACAGTCCACACGGTTGCAAAGAGTCAGATATGACTGAGCACACAGTCCAGTCCACGTGGAATTTAAAGGGGATTTTGGTTTCAGGGTGGAGATATCTATGGGCAACAGACTTTTCTTCATTCCTTTAGCTTTCTATTCATATGGGATGCTTCCCCCGCCCTTTGGCTTGGGTGAGTCTCTAGAGACTCTGCCTTTATTTCCAGAGAAGAGTTACTACTGACTGCCATCTAAGCTTGACGCTGAGAATGCAGTTTTGTTCGTGGAGCATGAAAGCAGCTTGCAGAGTCCTGCTGATTGGCATAAACCCATGAGGAAATGAAGTTTTTCATTTACATATATACACACACACAAACACACACACACAAAGTCGTACTTCTTCCCCATTCGTGGTCAGAAACAATTTCAATTGCATTGGACACTTTTTCATCTTTCTGGTTTTAGAACATGGAAAAACACAGGTGTGACTGGTGATTAATTACTGAATTGTCAATTGACAAGAATAGACGCTACAAACTTCAGCTTTCTTGGCCTTTGATGAACTTCTTCTCTAAAGGTCTTAGAAAGTCTTAAGAAGAATGAGTGTTTTGTGTAAATTTTATTCTTTTGCTGAATATGTGAAGTTGCAGTGAGTCTGTCTGGGGCACTGTTCATAAATTGTTGCAATATATTCTTTTTACTAATTGCTTTGCATAAACTTACATATAATTGATTGGTAGAAATAAATTATGCTTATTGTTTATTTGATATTTTTTGTTTGCACCCCTTGAACTCTAAGAAGCAGGAAGATCAAAGTGTTTGAGGACCATAGAACCACATATTCCCTCAGTTTGAGCACAGACCCATGAAGGGAGCAAGAAATATACACTGTGTTCTCAAAAACTAAAATTAGGTAGGAGTTACTAATTTGCTTCTGTGAAAAAAAATATTCATGAGGCTGGTCTTGAAAAATAGTCTCAACATTCTTCAACATGTATAATCCAACTTTTACTTCCACTCTACTATTACAATAATTCACAAGCTAATTCACCAAATGACTTTCAATGGTCATATTTTATGACCTCATTTTAGACCTTACATCATACAGGTGACACCTTCTCATATTGACCCTTAAGTATTGGAGCTCCCAGAGTTTTACCCACTATTAAAACTCTTCTTCACTCTTCACTCTTCTTCAGAGTTCTCAAAGTAGGAGCCTACAAACTGGATACAGTCCACAGATATATTCAATTTGGGCTCAACAGTATTTCAGGCAAATTTAAGAAACAGTATTTAAAAGTAGAACTTTTCACTTATTCATTTGGATTTTCCAGGTTCTTTTAAAACATAGAAAGATTTGACAACAGTAGACCAGCACTTCTGCATAGCTAATTCAGTTCAGTCACTCAGTTATGTCCAACTCTTTGCAACCCCATGAATCACAGCACGCCAGGCCCCACATTCATCATCAACTCCCAGAGTTCACTCAGACTCACATCCATCAAGTCAGTGATGCCATCCAGCCATCTCATCCTCTGTCGTCTCCTTCTCCTCCTGCCCCCAATCCCTCCCAGCATCAGAGTCTTTTCCAATGAGTCAACTCTTCGCATTAGGTGGCCAAAGTACTGGAGCTTCAGCTTTAGCATCATTCCCTCCAAAGAAATCCCAGGGCAGATCTCCTTCAGAATAGACTGGTTGGATCTCCTTGCAGTCCAAGGGACTCTCAAGAGTCTTCTTCAACACCACAGTTCAAAAGCATAATTAGTTGGAACTAAATAGAGGTTGTTGGACATTTGCCGTAGTTCTCACCACTCCCTGCTGCCTTGAATCTCTGGCCCATCCCCTTAACTCACTTCCATGACCCCTTGAACTCATCCTGTGGAGTCTTACCCACACTTGTGGTCTGAACTACCTCACTCTAAAGTTCTAATCCAGAACACATTATTAAATGCCCTACAGTATCTCCACTCCCTCTAGAGGGACTGTAGGTTCCTGAGTCTCAGTGTGTCTAAAACCAAACAGATTTTTTTCTCATTAGCCACCAAATTTGCTTCTCCTATAGTCTCTATATAATAATAATAACACCATCCACAGTGGTCAGGTGTTTTTAAAAAAAATATTTATGTTTGGCCATGCTGGGTCTTAGTCGCAGCATTCGAGACCTTGAGTTGCCATATGCAAACCCTTAGTTGAGGCATATGGTATATAGTTCCCTGACCAGGGGCAGAATCTGGGCCTCCTGAATTGGGAGCACAGAGCCTAAGCCATGGAACCACAAGGGAAGTCCCTGTAATGTTTTACATGTCAATTTGCCTAGACTGTAGTACCCTGTTATCAAATAAACACTAATCTAGGTCTTGCTGAGAAAGTACTCTGTAGATGCGGTTAACATCTACAATCAGTTGACCTTAAGTAAAGGAGAATATCTTTATAATCTGAGTAGATCTCATCCAGTCAGTTGCAAAGTAAAATTGAGGCTTTCCTGGAGAAGAAGATATTAGGCCTGAAGACAGCAGCATAGCTCAGCTCCTGCTTGAGAGTGTCTAGCCTGCCAGTCTTCCCTTTCGACTCCAGACTAGCCAGCACCCCACCATCCGACTGTTTCTGTTTCTTTGAACAATCTGAAAGTGATACCTCAGTTGTCTAGATATCCATACTAAGAACCTACAAGACTTCCTCAACACATTCTACATACAGCTTTCATCCAGTCATACTCCTTTCCAATTATTTTTCAAAATAATTATCAGATCTGATTTCATACTTCTATAACTCAAATATTCTCCCTATTACTTAGACATTAAAGTCCAAACTCTTAAGTAGGGTATACATGGCTATTTATTTTCTGGACCTGCCTACTTCTCCAGACTAATGTTTACCTGTACTACCCACTTATCTTGTACTTATCAGCTTGATGGAAACACCTATATATTTGAAGGCACCCCATAATTTTCTGTTCTATGCTTAAGCTGCTCCTATAATTTCAAATATCCTAGCTCATAGAGCATCTGGTGAAAACCTACTCAACTTCAAAGACTTGGTTGAAGCACCTTCTATAAAACCTCCCCATCATCTCCCTTCCCGGTAGAACTGATCAATTCTTCCTTTGTACCCCAGCTTCCTCGTGTGTACTTCACCCAATTACAGCTGTAATATAAGAATTTATTACATTTTTTCATTTACATGTTTCTCTTTCCCCATTAAGCCGTGAGGCCTAATTCATTCCCTAATGTAGTAGACTCTTGTGGCAACAACTGCTAATGTCTCACGGACATCCATTCTCTCCATTTTCCACAGTAATAGAACTGCTAGCTTGGCACATGGCCACCCAGAATAAAGTCTACATTTTCAGTCTCCCTTGCAGCTTGGTGTCGTTAAGTGACTGAGTTCTGACCAAATGAAAATGAGTCTAATGCAAGTGTCCTGGGCCAGCATTCAAGAAGCTTCCATTGGGGACATGTGATCTATTTTCTTTTAAAATTGAAGTATAGTTGATTTACAATGTTGTGTTAATTTCTTCTGTTTTCTATATACAGTAGTTTTTGTCTGCTTACCCCAAACTCTCAGTCTATCCCTCCATCCTGTTCACTATATCGGGGCAGCTGTCTTGATGAACAGAAGATAGTAAACTGGCCAGCACCTTAGGCCAACATAAAGGTGCCTTCTTTGACCCTTCTTCTTCTCTTCTTTCAGTATACTTTTGGAACATGGATTTGATAACTAAAGTTCCATTTAGGTTCTTGAGGAAAAGGCATGGTCAAGTGAAAGCTGCAAATAGTCTAGGTCCCTGAAAACTTTGTAAAACAAAGTCATGATACCAGCCTTAGAATACTACTTCTGCACATTCACTCAGGAAAAAAATGAATTTTCACTATATGTTAATATATGATTATAGTAACACCTTCACTTGGCACTCATTTTCATTTAAGCTTTGAAATAAGCACAAAGATTTCTTCCTAGGTCCAAATCAGAGAGAGGCTGATAAGCTCAACAGTGATCTGACTGTGTCTGGGTTTTAAAGCTTAAGTCCAGTGTTTACATTTGGTCCTCATTTTGCTTGTACAGAGTAACTTCTGCTTTTCAACCTCTGGACTTTGACTTAGTTCCAGCTTCAGTCCCCAGGAAACCCAGTCTTTGACACATTCTGCTCCACTTGGCCAGTATCTGACTTACCAGGCCAACTCCATCTCCTACATGTAGGGATGAGTTAGCAAACCAAACAAGAGGGAGGAACAGCTCAGTTAGAGCCAAGATAGAGGCGAGATAGGAGGCTGTGAGCTGAATGGAGAAAGTGCCAGCAGCAAAGCAAAGAATTTGAGCCCACAGTTGGTGCACTGGGAAAGCAAGACTAGGAGAGAAATATGACAAACGATTGCTAGGATGGATCTAATTTACTGCTTCAAGGACCATGTTCATTTCATGCCCAGATGAATTATGACACATTATGACTCTTTTCCAATATGGATATAGAAAGTAGACACTCTTAGATACTTGAGTGGGGATATAAATTGAAAAAAATGTTAAGAGGGAAACTTGACAATTCTCTCAAATATTTTAAATGTGCATTCACTAGCATGCATGTGTGCTTAGTCGCTCAGTTGTATCCACTCTTTTACGATCCCATGGACTGTAGCCCACCAGGCTCCTCTGTCTGTGGGATTTTCCAGGTAAGAATAACTGGAAAGGGTTGCCATTTCCTCCTGCAGGGGTTATTTCCAACCCAGGGATTGAACCCATGTCTCCTGCATTGGCAGATGAATTCTTTACCACTATGCCACCTGGGCATTCACTAGCAGCAAAAAAACTTTAAAGAAAGAAGCTCTATTATTTAATATTGTTCAAGATATCTTACTTATACAATAAGACACACAGACCCACATTCACCTATATACTCTATTCCCAACAGAAATAAGAACTAAATTTAGCAAGAAATACCTAAAACTCTTATGAAGAAAACTGTATAAATTCATTGGTGTTTACATGAGAACTAAAAATATTAAATCTCTCTTTGATGATTTTAGTATTCTTACATAGAAAACTCAAAGAAATAACTGATAATTTAACATTAGAATTCAGTAAGATAGTTAGAAATAAGGAAAATATGTAGAATTAACTATATACATAAGTAATAATAATCAGAAAATATAATGAAGGAAAGGAAGCTATTCAAATCAGTGAATAACTGACAGATTAATCAATAGTTTGGAAAAATTTGCTAATCAAAGTAGGAGAAAAATTATATTCTTTCTTCATACAACACACACACAATCCAGATGGTTTAAATATGCAAATAAAGAATATAAAGAATAAAACATGAGAACACCAAAACAAAATATAGTACCAAAACAAAAATCTTTCATAGTGTAGAAAAGCCTATTGTAACCCTCAGAAAAAAATACAAAAACTGAAAAGGAAAATATTGACAGTTGATTATATAAAATTAGAAACTTAAATATCATAGAAAACTTGGCCAGTAAATAACACACTAAGAGGAAATACTTGTGATACATTTGAAGGTTGAATAGTTTTATTATAAAGAGTCCCCACACATGGGAAAGTGAAAGTCGCTCAGTTGTGTCCTACTCTTTGTGACCCCATGGACTGTAGCCTGCCAGGCTCCTCTGTCTATGGAATTCTCCAGGCTGGAATACTGGAGTAGGTGCTGCTGCTGCTGCTGCTAAGTTGTTTCAGTCGTGTCCGACTCTGTGCAACCCAATGGACGGCAGCCCACCAGTCTTCCCCGTCCCTGGGATTCTCCAGGCAAGAACACTGGAGTGGGTTTCCATTTCCTTCTCCAATGCATGAAAGTGAAAAGTGAAAGTGAAGTCGCTCAGTTGTGTCCGACTCTTCACGACCCCATGGACTGTAGCCTACCAGGCTCCTCTGTCCATGGATTTTCCAGGCAAGAGTACTGGGGTGGGGTGTCACTCCCTTTTCTAGGATCTTCCCAACCCAGGGATCGAACCCAGGTCTCCTCCATTTCAGGCAGATTCTTTACAGTTGGAGTCACCACGGGAGCCCATGGGAAAAGAATCTAACAAAAAGAGCGGAATTATATGGCTATATAATTGATTTACTTTGCTGTACAACTGAAACTAAAAAAACAATGTAAATCAACTTACTCCAATTCAGAAAAAAGGAATGCTTACACATCAATAAGAAAAAAACCCATCCATTAGGAAATAAGCAAAGAAAATGAAAAAGTGATTCACGGAATAGACTTAATAAATGAAAAACATTGGAGAGGATGACCAATGTCACTAAATAAAATACACAGAAATTCAAATAAAGTAAAATATAATCCAATACCTATTAGGTTCACAAAGATTAAAAAGATTTCCAATCAATGTGGAAGACAAGAAACACCTCAAGAGAAAAATGAGCCAAGAAAAGAATAACAATTTTTGTATATCAGATTAACAGAAGAAAAAGACACAATGAAGTAAAACACAGCAAATAATCTGTTTGTTCTTCCTATAAGCATGTTCTACCTCCAGCCTTTCTGTTTTCTTACCTCATGGATTTTTCCAGCTTTGGCAGACAAAATCTGCCTGGCTTTGCCTATCATTTGTACACAACTGAACTCATTGACCAAACTGTATGGTTTCATAGATAGGTGGGGAGAAGGTGGAAAGAGAGAGAGAGACAGAGGGAGACTAGACAGATGAAGACAGAGGGTGACTTACAGGGGAAAAGAAAGTTGAGATTCAAAGGTCCTGAGGGCAGCAGGACTTATGCCATTTCCATGGGCAGCAGCCTGGGGAGTCTGGGGACCAGCTCTAGGTTTACAGCTTTTTAAAGATCCCCAAGTATGGCATGGAAACAGCAGAGTCATCGGATGCCAGGGGACATGAGCCTTGGAGGATAAGCATGCCTATTGTAACCTTATGGACAGAAGGCTTCAGGAAGCTCTCTGCTGCACTGGAGTAGTTTCAAGAATCCCCAGGTTTTGCAAGACCTTGTGGCTTTGGTGGAAGAAAGGCTTGGAGGAGATCCTCAGTTAAGGTTGTAATTTAATTCCTTTTCTCACGTCAAGAGGATAGACCACCAAATCTAATTTTAAAAATTTTTAAGTAAATAAGGGAATATGACATTTCTTGTGCACCAAGTTTCAGTGGCTTAGTTGCGACATGGTTAACCAGCATGTGGAAAAAGAGGCACCACTGGGAAATAAGCATAAACTATTTGGGAGAGCCACTTGTTAATACGTATTAAAATAAAAAATGAGCACTTTTTTGATGAGCAATCTTAATCCTAGGACTTTACACTAAAGAACTTTATTTACTGGGCAAAGTGAATAGATATACTGTAAAATTAGTTATAATACTGAAAAGATTTTGGAAAATTCTGCATGCTTCTCAGTAGGAAACTACTTGAATAAATTATGAAATAAACCAGAGTATATACATACAATGGACTATTCTGAAGCATTATAAGTGATTATGTGCTCAAACATCATTTATTAAGGAAATAGAAGCCAAAGCCACAATGAGATGCCACTTCATACCCACTAGGCTAACTATAATTAAATCTTAATTATGTTGAATTGATTCACAGTGCTTATCAGGTCTACTATATCGTTCTACTTTTCTGTCTATTCATTCTATTAATTTCTGAGTTTGATATTGAAACTCCAACTAAAAATCTAGGTTTATCTACTTAAAAAATTATTGTAATACATAGTGGAATGATGTGTAACTTTGTTCTGTATTTTCCAGGTCTCCTATAAATGTGTTATCATACTTTCATCATTTAAAAAATAAATTTGTTTTAAAAAAGTGCTAGTGAGGATATGGAGAAATTGGAATCTTCATAAATTGCTAGTGGGAAGGTAAAATGCAGCTGCTGTGGAAAACAGTTTGGCAGTTCCTCAAAAGCTTAAACATAGGATAACCATATGACTCAGCAATTCCACGCTTACTTATATAGCCAAATGAATCGAAAACATATGTCTATACAATAACCAGTACATGTGTGTTTATAGCAGTATTATCCATAATAACCCAAAATGGAAACAATCTGAGTATAGATGAATGGGTAAACAAAAGTGGTGTGTTCATGCAATGAAGTATTATTCAACAATAAAAGGGAATGAGACAACCATGAAAAGGAACAAGGTACTGTGATGGTTAATATTTTGTGTCAACTTGACTGGGCTAAAGGGATACCCAGATAGTTGGTAAACAATACTTCTGGATATGTCTGTGGGAGTGTTTCTGAAAGAGAATCAGTAGACTGAGAAAGACTTGCCTCCCCAATGTGGATGGGCATCATCCAGTACAGTTCAATCCAGTCCACTGAGGGCTCACATAGAACAAAAAGACAGAGGAAGTGTGGCAATTACCCTGTGTGGTTCTTGTGAAGATTGAGAAAATGTGCATTAGAAGATCTTGATTGTTGGGACAATGTCCCAGGTTGATGGGACATTCACATCTCCTGCTACGACGTGGAACTCCTGGTTCTTCAGCTTTCAGACCAAGTAATTCTGAGGCTTTGGGCCTTCGAGTAGGAGTTATATCATCAACTCTCCTGATTCTCAGGCCGACAGACTGTGACTGAATTACGCCACCAGCTTGGTGTTCCAGACTCTGGGACTCCTTGGACTCCATAATTGCATGAGCCAGTTCCTGTAAGTCTCCTCCTATCTATCTCTCTGTATATCCCACTAGATCTGTTTCTCTGAGGAACTCTGACTAATACAAGTATTTATATTGATATCTTTCTCCATATATTAATAAGTCACATTCACAAGGTCTTGGGGAACCTACCTTTGTGGGAGCACCCATCAACACACTACAGATGTGTAGTGAAATATTTCATTGGCCACAAGTTCATTCCGGTTTTCCCATGAGATCTTATGCAACAAATGAACAAAATTTTTGGCCAACTCAGTATTTCAATAGAATTTCTTGAAGGGTGTGATTTCAAGGGTTATTAGTTTTTCATATACTTAACTGTATTTTTAAAATAAGGGACACACACTATTTCCCAACACCGGTAGAAAAAAAAAATTGTTAACAACTAGAGTTTGCCAGGGTGTAGAGAATTAAGATTTTCATGTGCCACTGGTATAATTGTAAATTGGTATAGCCTTCTAGAGGGCAATTTGATGATTCAATTTCTAGGAATTTATCCTGTGGGAGTAGTTATACCCTTGTGCAAAGTTATATATGCTCAGTCGTGCCCATTATAGCATTGTTTGTGACAGCAGAAAAGTTTTAAAAATTACTTTTTGTGGTCTATTTTCCCTCAGCAAAGATTTCTTATGGACCTAGTTCAAGAAAGAGTAAACAAGTCTATATTATGTAACCACTAAAAATAAGAGACTGTTTCCTACATATTGATAAGGACCACAGTATATTGTTAAATAAAAATAGTAAGTTAAACTATTATATATGGTGTGATCTCATTTAAAATTAATGTTTTTATACACTCCAGACAAAAAATTCTAAAGGATGTATACTATTTGGGTAGCAACAATTATCTCTGAGGGATGAGATTATAGAATTTTCACTTCCTGTTTTATAGATTTCTGCATTGTAGAAACATTTTGCAGTGAGCATCTATTATTTCTACTATAAGAAGGAAACAATGTAATTTAATCTTTTTTTTTTTTTTGAAAGAACAAAAGGAAAATCTCACAGAGAGCAGCATTGTTCCAAGGCTGGGTCTTGGGCCAAGGTTTAGACTCTGCTGCACAGCAGTGGACAGGACCTTACTCAGCTGGAGCTTGTGCATAGCTTGATTGACATTCTCTTCCTGGCCTGGGCTTTCATGCATCTGGCATGGCTCAGCTGGGAACCCCGTTGAAATTTCCATGAAGGGGCTTCTCCCACTGTGTGTGTGATATTGACCATTTCTTAGTTTTCTGCACAACCAGAGGGCCAAGAATGCTACCAGCATTGAAACCAAGCTCCATTTAGATCACTGCTTCTTAGCTGTGTGACTTTGAGTAAATTATTTAACCTCTCTAAGGTCCAGTCCATCCTAAAGGAGATCAGTCCTGGGTGTTCATTGGAAGGACTGATGCTAAAGCTGAAACTCCAATACTTTGGCCACCTCATGCAAAGAGTTGACTCATTGGAAAAGACCCTGATGCCGGGAGGGATTGGGGGCAGGAGGAGAAGGGGACGACAGAGGATGAGATGGCTGGATGGCATCACCGACTTGATGGACATGAGTTTGAGTAGACTCCAGGAGTTGGTGATGGACAGGGAGGCCTAGCATGCTGTGATTCACGGAGTTGCAAAGAGTTGGACACGACTGAGTGACTGAACTGAACTGAACTGAGGATGCCTATCTCAAAAATTGATTTTTAAGATACAGTTTAAAAAATATGTGAGATACTTTCATAGACATTGCAACGTAGTAGATGTGTTGTTGTTGTTCATTGTTTTTCTGTCACCAAGTCGTGTCCCACTCTTTGCAACACCATGGACTGCAGCACATCAGGTTTCCCTGTCCTTCACTATCTCCTGGAGTTGGCTCAAACTCATGTCCATTGAGTCGGTGATGCCATCCAACCATCTCGTCTTCTGTTGCCCTCTTTTCCTCGTGCCCTCAATCTTTACCAGAATCAGAATCTTTTATAGTGAGTCAGCTTTTCACATCAGGTGGCCAAAGTATTGGGGCATCAGCTTCAGCATCAGTCCTTCCAATGAATATTCAGGGTTGATTTCCTTTAGGATTGATGGTTTCTATCTTCTTGCAGGCCAAGGAGTTCTCAAGAGTCTTCTCTAGCAACACAATGTGAAAGCATCAATTCTTTGGTGCTCAGCCTTCTTTATGGTCTAACTCTCACATCCATACATGACTACTGGAAAAAACATAGCCATGGGAATACCAAACCACCTGATCTGCCTCTTGAGAAATCTGTATGCAGGTCAGGAAGCAACAGTTAGAACTGGTCATGGAACTACAGACTAGTTCCAAATAGGAAAAGGAGTACATCAAGGCTGTATATTGTCACCATGTTTATTTAACTTCTATGCAGAGTACATCATGAGAAATGCTGGACTGGAAGAAACACAAGCTGGAATCAAGATTGCCAGGAGAAATATCAATAACCTCAGATATGCAGATGACATCACCCTTATGGCACAAAGTGAAGAGGAACTAAAAAGTCTCTTGATGAAAGTGAAAGTGGAGAGTGAAAAGGTTGGCTTAAAGCTCAACATTCAGAAAACGAAGATCATGGCATCTGGTCCCATCACTACATGGGAAATAGATGGAGAAACAGTGGAAACAGTGTCAGACTTTCTTTTTCTGGGCTCCAAAATCACTGCAGATGGTGACTGCAGCCATGAAATTAAAAGACACTTACTCCTTGGAAGGAAAGTTATGACCAACCTAGATAGCATATTCAAAAGCAGAGACATCACTTTGCCAACAAAGGTTCACCTAGTCAAGGCTATGGTCTTTCCTGTGGTCATGTATGGATGTGAGAGCTGGACTGTGAAGAAGGCTGAGCTCCAAATAATTGATGCTTTTGAACTGTGGTGTTGGAGAAGACTCTTGAGAGTCCCTTGGACTGCAAGGAGATCCAACCAGTCCATTCTGAAGGAGATGAGCCCTGGGATTTCTTTGGAAGGAATGATGCTAAAGCTGAAACTCCAGTATTTTGGCCACCTTATGCGAAGAGTTGACTCATTGGAGAAGACCTGGATGCTGGTAGGGATTGGGGGCAGGAGGATAAGGGGACGACAGAGGATGAGATGGCTGGATGGCATCACTGACTCGATGAATGTGAGTCTGAGTGACCTCCGAGAGCTGGTGATGGATAGGGAGGCCTGGCGTGCTGCAGTTCATGGGGTCGAAAAGAGTCGGACACGACTGAGCGACTGATCTGATCGGATCTGATCTGATGACTGTATGGACTTTCATCTGCAAAATGATGTTTGTGCTTTTTAATATGCTCTCTAGGTTTGTCATAGATTTTCTTCCAAGGAGCAAGCATCTTTTAATTTTATGATTGCAATCACCATCTGCAGTGATTTTTGAGCCCAAGAAAATAAAATCTGCTACTGTTTCCACTTTTCCCCCATCTATTTGCCATAAAGTAGTGGCCCTGGATGCTATGATCTTAGCTTTTGAATGTTGAGTTTTAAGCTAGTTTTTTCACTCTCCTCTTTCACCTTCATCAAGATGCTCTTTAGTTCTTTGCTTTCTGCCGTTAGCAGGTGTGTGCATGTGTGCATTCTAAGTTGCTTCAGTCGTGTCCTACTCTGTGTGACCCTATGGACTGTAGCCTGCCAGGCTCCTGTGTCCATGGGATTCTCCAAGGAGGAATACTAGAGTGGGTTGCCATGACCTCTTCCAGGGGCTCTTCCCAACTCAGGGATTGAACCCAGGTCTCCTGCATTGGCAGGAGGGTTCTTTACCACTAGCGCCACCTGGGAAGCCCTAGTAAGTGTGTAATAAATAGCAGTTCATACCCCCATGAATGTTGACACACTCCTCCTTTCTCCCTGCTCACATTCACTGGCAGATGGATAACTTAAAGCAGTGATCTCAATGGGAACACTCTCATCTTGGTGGCATTTTATAAATGGGGGCAGAGGAACAGTTTTGGGTTGTTCCCACAGTGAAGATGCTACGGGTTTTCACTAGATCTGTAGGCAGGGTCCAGGAATACTAGGTGTCCTGGAATACATGAGACAATCCAGACAATAAAATCTATTAATAGCATAATACATAACTTATCATTGTCCCACAAATTATTCATGTAAGTTAAAACCCTGTTTAATATTATCTGAGTCTAGAAACTAATTCCATTTTATATAACAGCACTATTATTTTTCAGGGAAAGGATTGTATTCTGTATTGTTTGGACTTTACCACTATTTCTGAAGATCACATTCTGACAGGAGCACCATTTATGTATGCTATTGGAGTCTCCAAATAAGCATACCTCTAACCTTCTGCCTGTGTGTTTGTCACAGGTTGGTTTGGTACACAGGTACAATCATATGACTACACTATTGTATCTTTTAGAATGCTCAGTCTTAATCATTTACATAATGAAGTTCATGCTGCTGCTGCTGCTAAGTCACTTTAGTCATGTCCGACTCTGTGTGACCCCATAGATGGCAGCCCACCAGGCTCTTCTGTCCCTGGGATTCTCCAGGCAAGAACACTGGAATGGGTTGCCATTTCCTTCTCCAATGCATGAGAGTGAAAAGTGAAAGTGAAGTCGCTCAGTCGTGTCCGACACCAGGCTCCTCTGTCCATGGGATTTTCCAAGCAATAGTACTAGAGTGGGGTGCCATTGCCTTCTCCAGAAGTTCACGCTAATTTATTATAAATTATTTTTCTCTTACCTCTCTCCTGTATTGGTTTGTGCATCTTATTGATTTTTTTGAAACTTTGTGTATGTAGCTTACATTATTCATGACTTTTGCTTTGGAATCATAAAGGTAGCATCACAAAATAGTTATCACAAAAAGAGGACATGGAAGAGTCTAAAAGATCATAAACTTTTTCAATTGCAGCCAAAAACCTGGAAGAGAAGATCTCTCCTGTGAAGTAGGGGGGTTCACAATTAAATGCTTGCAACTGAAGAATAGTGACATTGACAAAAATTCCAGTATCTCACTGTTCCCACTTCCACAGGGCTTATAAGCATTCACGATAATAGCCAACACATTTCTGGGTAGGTCTGTGAGGTGTTTCTGGTAGAGACTAACTTGTGATTTAGAATACTGAATAGAGATGCAGCCACACCAGCATTGGAGGCAGGCATCTTTCAGTTCATCGAGAGTGTGAATGGAGCAAAAAGGCAAAGGTAGGGTGAATTCTTTGACTCTTCTTGAACTGGGACACCCATTTTTTCCTGCCCATAGACATTGGAGCTCCTGGTTCTCGGGCCTTCAGACTTCAGGATTTACAGCAGCAGCCTCCCCGCTTCTCAGACTTTCAGACTCAGATTGATCACACCCCCAGCTTTTCTGGTACCTCTGCCTGCAGACGACGGATTGGGAACCTCGTCAGCCTCCATAATCACGTAAGCCAAATCCTATAATAAATCTCTTTTATCTGTCTGTCTATCTAGCTGTCTGTCTGTTGGCACTGCTTCTCTGGAGATCCCTAACAATCATCATGGCAAATAAAATGGAAAATAGGCAGACTTTCAGTTCTTTTTAGTGCCTGGAAAAGGGGAAAAGAAAAAGTGGTTATAACGATATTTTAGATAAGGTAGTACTATTATTTGAAGCTACACCATGTGTGAAAATGAGGAACTATGTGAGAAATGTGAGGAAATCAGTGCTACTACAGAAGAACAGATGAAATAGCAAGGCCACTGGGTTTAACCAGAAGAAATCACTGTTTATCTCAAGTGGATACCCAGTTACATGATAGTGCAAAAGGAGGGGAAATGTTAACAGAAAGCAAAACAATGATGAAATTACCAAGAGAGATAGAGGGTGGAAGGAAAAAAAGCAACAAAATTTGTCTGGACCTCAGAAGTATGGATGTGAGAGATAAATGTGAAAAGCATGAATAAAAGCCAGAATTGTTCTGGTCATTTTAGAACTCCCGCTACTTTTTATTGCTCTATGAAGTATGAATTGTGGAGCCTTAAAATTGTTTTTAACATAGCATAATAGATGGGGAGAGAGCACGGCTTCAGCCCACAGTGCCTCCGTCTTGTCTTTCATCCCTGAGAAAGCCAAAAGTGGTGCCATGAACACAGAGGAGTAGGAGAATCTGGTGGATGAAATACAGATACAGTAGTGGGAATAATGGCTAAAGAGACAAAAGGAATAAGTGTGGGGAGGGAATAAACATTTATTTTCTGATATGAACCAGATGCTCTAAATACATTATCTCATTCAACCTTCACCACAGTCCTGAGGAGTCACCATGGCCCTTTTAGGATCCAAAAAGCAGGAGGTTAAATAACTTGTCCAAGAACATACAGCTCCACTGAAGCTGAGACTGTGTTCAGAGTCTCCTGTCACAACACGTGTCTCCTCAATACAGAAAAAAATGGCATTTGCAGAATAGAAGAAACAAAGTTGAAGCTGAAAATTCTTAAGTAGAAAAAAATCCTAGGGAGATGACATTAAAAATATTCTAATAAGTCATGGTCAAAGTCGAGCCAAGGGTCACAGTCATTGAACTGTTGTGGAAAATGCTCCTGAACTATTAAGTAAACAGGAGCTATTTAATAAAATGTAATTTTCACATATGGAGAGGTGGGAAGAGACTTTGTAATCAACTGAGACATAGTATGAAAATTGTAAATAATGAAGAGACTGTCATGTTTCCTCTGGCAGAAAAAGATGGCCAGATTGTGGCAACAGTTCAAAAATTTTATAAAGGAGAGACCCACACCCCACCGCCCCAACTCCTAGAGAAGAGTCATCTTTTCTCTCCCTTCCCCCAGTTCTTTCTTCCAGCCAGACCTTTCTCAGAAACTCTGATTTGGGGAAATAAAAACGGCAGGAAATTCAGCGTTTGCTCTTGGCAGCACTGCCTCTCTCTTCAGGCCACCCCCCACATTTCCTATTTGATCTATCTGTTCTAATCTGTATCCACATCTCACACGCTCCATAACTAAAAGAACTAGTAGCTATTAGCAAAAAAGTGCCTCCTTCACAAGTGATCTTCTTACACGCCCCTACATTGAATCCACGTGGAATAAATCAATCCATAAAATGTAAAATGTCTCTTTCCCGGACAAAACATTTCTGAACATTGTTTATTTCATGACAAATGCATGACAGATGGTGTGAGGAGTAGTGAGGCATTCAAAGCAGTACAAAGTTTCCTACTGTTCTGTCAGATGTTTCCACTGTCTGTTCCATCCATTAAATGCTGCCTGATTTTTCCTCCACAAACTTCAGTGTGACTTTTCAAAAACAAATAATGCTTTTGGTGTTCATATAAAATCTTCTTACACTATTGCTGGAAACCTCCACCTGAAATGGAGCCCTCACGTGCCTTAGAACAAGAAGTGGGAAGCTTTCATTGTCACATCAGTGTCCCAACACAGAGAATATGGAGCTCATTGATGAAGGAGTGTCGATTAAATTGCCTGTGATTGCTGAAATTCTTAAATTCAAGGTGTCGTGTGATACATAAGTGATTTTAAAATTTGTTTAGTTATAGAAAATTAGTCTTACAATTTTAAATGTCCCAATCTGTCAGTAACTGATTGGTTATAACAATATCAAATTATGTTACCTCAAGGATAGTTCTTTTCGGCTCTATTTGGGTAAATGATGACTGGTATTCCCCTTGAGGTCCACTCTTCTTGACTATGAATTAATAAATACACGAAACAGGAGTATTTGCATATCTGCAGGCACACGTGTGCACACAAACACGACTTCCACCAAGATTCTATTTAAAAACGGTCGTACATGATCCAGATGTTCCAAGCCTACTACATGCTGCTCCTTCATTCAGTTTGTTTTGTTCATTTTCCCTTTATGAATCTTTTGAAGAACAATTTTGGATCGAAGGTAACAATGAGCTTCTAAAAGAAAACTTGTAGAGATGTGGATGATGTTGCTTTCAGTGGGCCTTCCAGATGACAACTGTGTTATATTTTTGTTCTTCCTGCTGAGTCAGATCCTTTATAGAATCAAGTGGCTGTGTATATGCTGATCCCTGGTAGAAACTGAGATTTTTATCACATTTTTATAAAAAGACCATAATCTCTAAAATGAAACAGGAAAAAAGCAAAGATATTTGATGAAAGACCCCAATTAAAAGCCAAAATCTTTTCAGCAAAATCATATTTGCTGAAAATTAGAAGAATGTTTTTGAAGTTATTCTGAAAATAAGTTGACTCTACTTGGCATCCTTCACAAAATGGAAAGTACTGCAGTGTCCACTGCCCGTTTTCTTGTGCACAACTGACCCATGATAAATAGGAAACAAACCCCAAACTCCTTTGCCTTAATTTTTTGTCTGACCAGCAAACCAACTTAACGAATTATTTTATTTCTACTGAAGAGATTTGCCAAGTAGATTGCCATCTGTAATTGTTTTTTTTTTTTTAAATACATCACTCAGTAGCATAATTGGCTAAAATTTTGTTGTGGATAGAATCCTAATGGTAATTGCAAACCGAAGAGAAAACGAAGATATTGAAATGTGAGTAATTTGAAGCAACATTTTTAAAGCAGCAGTGAAATAAGTCTGCTATGCAGTGTTACCTTCCAGTTTTCTTGTCTCCAGAATTCAAACCTGTGACAAGGGCAGGTTGGCATTTCAGCTTTATAAGGCTCAGTTTCACTGAAGGACTAATAGAGAAGGAGACTAGGGAAGAGAGAGAGAGAGAGAGAGAGAGGAAGATGCTAGCAGTTTAAGTAGATTGTATGTGGTCACCAGTTCAACGACGGCAAGAGCAGACGTCTAAGTCATGGTATGTTCCCACCATCTTAGTAGAATAAAGTGTGATTCCGTCTTCGAAGGTTAGCTAACTACTTTAATGTATCCATTTAAGAAGTATGTATAGAGTATTTATCTGCCAGTAATTACAAAGTGAATGTTAGCCACATTACCCATGGTAAATATCACCACTAAAGAATGGAACTTTAAGTCTGGTTCTTTGTTATGATTTGAAAATTAAAATAAGATTCTGCTGAAATTAATTTCTCTGCAGAATAAAGGGAGACTGAACTATCATCAGTTCTCTCTGAACTACCATCAGTTCTCTCTCTCATGACATTTCATCTGGTCCCATCACTTCATGGGAAATAGATGAGGAAACAGTGAAAACAGTGTCAGACTTTATTTTTCCAGGCTCCAAAATCACTACAGATGGTGACTGCAGCCATGAAATTAAAAGACGCTTACCCTTTTGAAGGAAAGTTATGACCAACCTAGATAGCATATTCAAAAGCAGAGACATTACTTTGCCAACAAAGGTTCGCCTAGTCAAGGCTATGGTCTTTCCTGTGGTCATGTATGGATGTGAGAGCTGGACTGTGAAGAAGGCTGAGCACCGAAGAATTGATTCTTTTGAACTGTGGTGTTGGAGAAGACTCTTGAGAGTCCCTTGGACTGCAAGGAAATCCAACCAGTCCATTCTGAAGAAGATCAGCCCTGGGTATTCATTGGAAGGACTGATGCTGAAGCTGAAACTCCAATACTTTGGCCACCTCATGCGAAGAGTTGACTCATTGGAAAAGACTCTGATGCTGGGAGGGATTGGGGGCAGGAGGAGAAGGGGATGACAGAGGATGAGATGGCTGGATGGCATCACTGACTTGATGGATGTGAGTCTCAGTGACCTCCGGGAGTTGGTGATGGACAGGGAGGCCTGGCATGCTGCAATTCATGGGGTCATAAAGAGTCAGACATGACTGAGCGACTGGACTGAACTAAGGATTAACAACAGCAAAAGAGGAGGTGTGTTCCAAGCAGAGGCAAAAACATTTTCAAAAGCAAGGAGGTACAGTTCTGACTCACCATAAAATGTCAAACAGCAAGAGCTCCCTGGCTAAGTGGCTCTAACTGTGGTTTAGAACCATTTCCCTGCTAGCCTCAGAAATGGGGGACCAATCACTAGACCTAGGGTTTTGCATCATGTCCCAAACTTTCGTCTATGAAACACTCAACCTGTTTCCCCTAGAGACTATCTATCCCCATCGAGTGGATCTGGTTTTCTTCCTGGGCCCGTGATGGCAGATATACAACATATTGTTATAGTCACTCTGACCAAGCTGTTTGGAAATGAACTTTTTTTGACATCACTACTCATGTTACAACTCCAAATCTAGTGCTACTTTAAAATGAAAGAAGTCTTCCTTTCTTTATCATGGACTCTTGAGCATTTTTCTAGAGGAGCAGCTTAGTAATGATCACTTTCTGCCTTAAACCAGTGCCTGAGAAAAAGACACTGCTGCATTGGAGAAGTGCTCATAGTAGCTATTAGTTGGTTGCATAAGGGATGACCATAGTCATCTTTAACTTTTTTGAATGGATTTTTTACTATTGTGATGCTAGTAACTTAAGCATTGGGTTGCTGTAAGAATGTAATGAAATAAGGTAATGTTGTCCAGGGCCTGGAATAACAGAAGTGCTTAATAAATTTGATCTTATTCTCAAGAAGTTTCTCTATAAGAGGAGAGATTGTGTCCTATTCAACTTGAAACCCCTGTAACACAGTGCTTTATGACTATCAAGTTGAATTCTCAAAGGAAAACGTAAACAGCCTATCTAGGTATCTTTCAATCACTCTTGAGGATTGTACTTCACTGCTCATCTGTAGTGTTTAGAAAGAGTAATGCTTTGTATTGTAGATATCTTAGCATTAAAGGGCTCTCACTGTATAAATTTTACATAGAAAATTACAGATCAAAGGTTTTAAGTGATCTGCTCAAGGAAATACAAGCTGGCCAGTGGCCATGTTACTCCTATGAGATAGTTTCTATTTCTCAAAAGTTGAGCCAACACATATTAAATATCTACTCTGTATCAATCACTATCATAAGTACTTACAATAAAGATTTTATTCTTAAATACAATCTTGGCATTTGGATGTTACTTCCTGCATTTCCCCAGTTTCAGCCCTGACTACTGAATTGCATTTTGACTGTGAGCAGTTGTAGCTGGATGTGCTGACCGAAGAGTCCATTTTAGTTTGCTGTCTAATCCCATAATGTTCCTGATGTCATGTGAGAAGTTTCAGATTACTAACAGACTCCTTTCCTTACTCAAGCTCTTTCCTTTACTCACACCTGCTGTCTCTGCTATTCTATGTCCAAGAAACTCACCAACTCCTGACACAGTCAATGAATGGTAATCATTCAGCTAAAAAATATCCACTTCTTCACTCTAGGTTAAACTGTACCAAATTCAGACAAGATATAAAGTCACAATGTGTGATAACTGTGTAATGTTTGATCAGAGAACAGCAAATTTCCCTAGTTATTTTAATGCAAAATTGTGTGATACTGTGCTTTGTTTATATAATTAGAGGTGGATATTTGTTATATATATATTTACGTATGTATGTAACTGAGTTTCCATAACTGAGTTACCTCTCTTTAGAAACATTAAAAAATACTTTAAAAACTCAACATGTTAGCCACAATATTGAAATCATTGGGATGTGTGTTTTATTTTTTTCTATCATGTTTATAAATTAATATTCTAGAAAACATGTATTTCTATTTAGACTTAATATGAAAAAGTATTTGGAGTCATTGTATATTAATGTATATATATGGAATCTATAAAAATGGTATCAGTGAACCTAGTAGAGAACTGGAGAAGGCAATGGCACCCCACTCCAGTACTCTTGCCTGGAAAATCCCATGGATGGAGGAGCCTGGTGGGCTGCAGTCCATGGGGTTGCTGAGAGTCAGACACGACTGACCGACTTCACTTTCACTTTTTCACTTTCATGCATTGGAGAAGGAAATGGCAACCCACTCCAGTGTTCTTGCCTGGAGAATCCCAGGGGCAGGAGAGCCTGGTGGGCTGACGTCTATGGGGTCACACAGAGTCGGACACAACTAAAGTGACAGCAGCAGCAGCAGCAGTAGAGAACTTGTAGACACAGTAGGGGACGGTGAGGGTGGGACGAGTTGAGAAAGTTGCATTGACAGATATGCATTATCATGTGTGGACTTCCCAGGTGGCGCTAAACTGCCTGCCAATGCAAAAGGTGTAAGAAACGCAGATTTGATCCTTGAATGGGGAAGATCCTCTGGAGGAGGGCATAGCAACCCACTCCAGTATCCGTGCCTGGAGAATCCCGTGAACAGAAGAGCCTGGCAGACTATAGTCCATAGGGTCGCACAGAGCTGGACACAACTGAAGTGACCTAGCACACAAGCAAGTGTAAAGTCGTGGGATCAGATCAGATCAGATCAGTCACTCAGTCGTGTCCGACTCTTTGTGACCCCATGAACTGCAGCACACCAGGCCTCCCTGTCCATCACCAACTCCCGGAGGTCACTGAGACTCACATCCATCGAGTCAGTGATGCCATCCAGCCATCTCATCCTCTGTCGTCCCCTTCTCTTCCTGCCCTCAATCCCTCCCAGCATCAGAATCTTCTCCAATGAGTCAACTCTTCGCATGAGGTGGCCAAAATACTGGAGTTTCAGCTTTAGCATCATTCCTTCCAAAGAAATCCCAGGGCTCATCTCCTTTAGAATGGACTGGTTGGATCTCCTTGCAGTCCAAGGGACTCTCAAGAGTCTTCTCTAACACCACAGTTCAAAAGCATCAATTCTTCGGCGCTCAGCCTTCTTCACAGTCCAGCTCTCACATCCATACATGACCACAGGAAAAACCATAGCCTTGACTAGGCGAACCTTTGTTGGCAAAGCAATGTCTCTGCTTTTGAATATGTGATCTAGGTTGGTCATAACTTTCCTTCCAAGGAGTAAGCATCTTTTAATTTCATGGCTACAGTCACCATGGAGAAGTCAATGGCACCCCACTCCAGTACTCTTGCCTGGAAAATCCCATGGATGGAGGAGCCTGGTGGGCTGCAGTCCATGGGGTCGCTGAGAGTCAGACACGACTGAGTGACTTCACTTTCACTTTTTCACTTTCATGCATTGGAGAAGGAAATGGCAACCCACTCCAGTTTTCTTGCCTGGAGAATCCCAGGGGCAGGAGAGCCTGGTGGGCTGACGTCTATGGGGTCACGCAGAGTCGGACACGACTGAAGTGACTTAGCAGCAGCAGCAGCAGCAACAGTCACCATCTGTAGTGATTTTGGAGCCCAGAAAAATAAAGTCTGACACTGTTTCCCCATCTATTTCCCATGAAGTGATGGGACCGGATGCCATGATCTTCGTTTTCTGAATGTTGAGCTTTAAGCCAACTTTTTCATTCTCCTCTTTCACTTTCATCAAGAGGCTTTTGAGTTCCTCTTCACTTTCTGCCATAAGGGTGATGTCATCTGCATATCTGAGGTTATTGATATTTCTCCCAGCAATCTTGATTCCAACTTGTGTTTCTTCCAGTCCAGCGTTTCTCATGATGTACTCTGTGTATAAGTTAAATAAGCAGGGTGACAATATACAGCCTTGACGTACTCCTTTTCCTATTTGGAACCAGTCTGTTGTCCCATGTCCAGTTCTAACTGTTGCTTCCTGACCTGCATAAAAATTTCTCAAGAGGCAGATGAGGTGGTCTGGTATTTCCATCTCTTTCAGAATTGTCCATAGTTTATTGTGATCCACACAGTCAAAGGCTTTGGCATAGTCTTTGACTTCGCGGGAAGCTGCTATAAAACACAGGGAGCCGAGCCTGGTGCTCTGGGATGATGTCGACAAATGGGACTGGAGGAAGGGTTTCCACTCAGGAGCAATGGGAAACCAATGCAAAATCGTAAAGCAGTTTTTCGCCAACTAAAAAATGAATAAAATTTAACCCCACCCTCCAAATATGAAAAGGTATTTGGGGTTGAGACAGAGTAGAAATCTGAATATGGTAGAAAGCTATATTAAGACACTTGAAAATTGTTTTTGCTAAATTTTTAAAGAATTTAAAGCTGGTCAATGTGCTCATCAAGGTAACTATTAATACACAGTAATATAACAATTACAGATGTTCCTTTTACATTCTAAGAAGTACATGACTGGTTTGGTATAAAAGATGTATTGATAGAACAGATATCTTTCCTTTCTGTGTCAGCACATGCGGGTCAAAGGGTGCAAACTCCCAGCTATAAGATGAATAAGTTCCACAGATCTAATACACAGTGTAGTGACTATCATTATCGATACTATATTGTATACTGGAAAGTTGTCAAGAGAGTGAATCTTAAAATTATTATCACCAAAAAATGATAATGATATGCGAGGATACAGGTGTTAACTAACTTTATTGTGATAATTGTTTCATAATATACACGTGCATCAAATCTTGACGTTTTGCATCTTAAACATACATGTTATATGTCAATAATATCTCAATAAAGCTGGAAAATAAGAGGAATCTAGAAAAATAGAACTCAGATACTAAGGAGTCTACATTCCAATCATCTTGAGGCACTGGGGGAATTATAGGTTATCAATCATATACTGAAATAAACACACAAAGTCATAATTGTCTCTACATTATATATGTGTTATTTTTTTCTGGCATAGAATGTTAGGTTATTATTTATTTAATTTGGCTATTATCTTTAGGTATGACTTTACTGATACTAAAACACTTGGCAGTTAAAAATGATTCAGAGCCATTTCTTGTTTGGTTTACTCCCCCTGACCAAGTGCCTAATGAGCACTCATAAAATTTTCTTGATGAAAGGAAAGCATTCCCTTGTAGGAAAAGATCCTGCTGTTGGGCTATCACAGTGCAGCCCATCTTTATCCTTACTTAACATCACCTTGACCTTGAAAGCATTTAAATGTTTTATTGATTATTTCATGAGGTTGATATGGTCTCAGTGCTTGTTTTATGTCCTACTCTAAAGAACTGAATCATAAAAGTGAAGGAGTAAGCCCTTTGCAGCCTTTGAAATACAGATCAATCTGGGGGAAACTGGGTTTAGAAAATGGTGAGTCTGTGAGATGTAACAGCAAATCAAAAGAAAAATATAAGACCTCTGTATTCTGTCTTAATGGAGTAACAGAACCCAGATTCACTTTCCCACCATAAACTGGTAGAACATTGGACAAACAAATGTTCCTCAAGCAAATGAAACAAATGTTTCTAGATGTCTGCATGTCTGTGATCTCTGATAAAAACAACTTTTTTAAAACTGTGTATCAAGCATCAGTGACCTGTGGAACAATACCAGCTGGTTTAACATATTTGAGTATTGGGGAAAAGGTAAGATTATTTGTCTGACTCTTTGCGATCCCGTGGACTGTAGGAAATAATGAACTAAACTGTTGTAAATTTGATGAAAATTTCAAAAATGTCTTCAGAGAAAAGTTAACAATGTAAGATAATAATAATTTAGATCTACATTCCAGATTATATCAATCAAAATTGTGAAGTGGGGGAGAAACCGCAAGGACAGCAAAAGCCTGAAAGATTTCTCATTTTATACAGATGATAATTATTAGATACGGTTACATTCTTAGGCTTGATAAGAAATATTTCAAACTGCTCTTAACAACAAAAATATAATCACTAATAGTAAAACTGTATGTAATTGTACCTTCCAAACTACTAGAGAAATAAGAGCTAAGAAAATATAGTTGGTGGAAATATAATGGATATAAAGACTTTTATACAATACGATCCTGTTTTATTATATGTATATATAACATATATAGAAAAATTAAAAACTGAAAATCCCCAGATTATAAAAGTGGTTGTGTCCAACAGGTTGGAATCAAGGGGTTTTGGCTGTTTTTGTTATTTATGTATTTCAACTTTTTCTAATGTTCTATGATTAGGACACTATTTTGTGATTCAAAAAAGGTAATAAACATTAAAATTTTAAATTTAAAAACACACAATATATATACATCCAGATAGATTATATTCCATGCTGGTGAGGGTGTGGACTAGTAACTGGAAATTCCATTCATTGCGGATAGAATGCAAACTTGTACACCTTTGTGGAAAACCACTTGACAGTTTCTTGTAAAGTTAACATATGCTTACCATACAACCAAGTAGTCCCATTTCTGATATTTACACAAAGAAATGAAAACATATGTCCACAAAAAGACTTGTATATTAATGTCACAGCACCTTTATTTATAATAGCCAGAATTGTAAATAACTCAAATGTTCATTAATAAGTGGTGACTGGATAAACATGTTATATATACACAAATGTGCATAAAGGACTACAATTAAAAAATAACAAATTACTGACATCATAAAAAACATGAATGAGTTTCAAAACATGATCCTAAGCAAGAGCAGTCAGACACAAAAGAATTTACAGCAAATGATTCCATTTATATGAGATCCTAAAATGACAAATTCAATTTAAATGGACAGAGAACAGGTATGACTCTTTGGGATGGGGAGAATGGTAGCAAATAACTGGAAAGGGATGTAAGGGAATTTGGGAGGTTGACAGAAAGTTCTATATCTTGATTGTGGTGGTGGTTGCAAGGCTGTCTATGTCTTTCAAAGCTCACTAAACTATACCTTTGAAGTGTGTGTAGTGTGCTCAGCCACTCAGTCATGTCGAATTCTTTGTGATCCCATGGACTGTAGCCTGCCGGGCTTCTCTGTCCATGGGAGTTTCCAGGGAAGAATACTGGAAGGGGTTGCCATATCCTCCTCCAAGAGATCTTCCTGACACAGGGATTGAACCCATGTCTCTTGCATTAGCAGGTGGGTTCTTTATAACTGCACCACCTGGGAGAGTGAAAATGAAGTCGCTCAGTCGTGTCCGACTCTTGGCGACCCCATGGACTGTAGCCTACAATGCTTCTCTGTCCATGGGATTTTCCCAGGCAAGAGTACTGGGGTGGGTTGCCATTTCCTTCTCCAGAGGATCGTCCCAACCCAGGGATCAAACCTGGGTCTCCCGCATTGTAGGCAGATGCTTTACCATCTGAACCACCACCTGGGAAGCCCACCCTTAAATTAGGTACATACTATTGTATGTAAACTATTTCTCAATAAAGATGATTTTTAAAGCAAAATAACACTGGCATAATTATATGATGAAATTGAACATGCCACTTATCTTTTAAGGCTTTAAAGCCAGTTGTTAAAGTCCATGACTTCAACTTCCTTAACTTTTTCCTTAAAACGTGGATAATTCCTCATAGGATTGTTACTCCAACAGTACTCTGAATTGTTTGTGAGATTGTATTTCAATCAATTTTTATGCTTTTTGAAAAGTTTTTACTTGATTTTCATGTAACTTCAGATTTATATATGATAACATTCCCCATATCACTTCACCCAAATCCCCCAAAAGTTAACATCTTGCATAACCAAATAATCAAAATAAATAGATTAATATTGTTCAGCACAATCACTGGATCTTAATCACATTTTTATGAATTATCCATTGATGGTCGTTTTTCTAATCCAGCATCCAATTCATGATCACACGTTACATTTAGTTCCCACATATTTTTAGTTTGCTTTAATCTGGAGCTATCCCTCAATCTTCATCTTTTCACATCCTTGATACTTTTGAAGAGTGTTGGTCAGGTATTTTTAGAAATGTTCCTAAATTTAAGGTTATCTGATATTTTCTCCTGATTAAACTCTGGTTACTCATTTTGGGTAAAAATTCCACAAAAAAATGAGATTGTGTCCTCGACAGGGTAGCACAGCCTGCTGTTGACTATCATCTCATTACCGGTGATGTTAATTTTAATTGGTTAAGGTGATATCTTCTAGGTTTCTTTACTGTAGTTACTATTTTCCCTGTTTTAATCAATAGGTAGCTTATAGAGGGATACTTTGCTACTGCTGCTACTAAGTCACTTCAGTCGTCTCCGACTCTGTGCGACCCCATAGATGGCAGCCCACCAGGCTCCCCTGTCCCTGGGATTCTCCAGGCAAGAACACTGGAGTGGGTTGCCATTTCCTTCTCCAATGCATGAAAGTGAAAAGTAAAAGTGAAGTCGCTTAGTTGTATCTGACTCTTTGCAACCCCATGGACTGCAGCCCACCGGGCTCCTCTGTCCATGGGGATTTTCCAGGCAAGAGTGCTGGAGTGGGGTGCCATCGCCTTCTCCAGAGGGATTCTTTGCTGCTAAGTCACTTCAGTTGTGTCCGACTCTGTTGGACCCCATAGATGGCAGCCCACCAGGCTCCCCCGTCCCTGGGATTCTCCAGGCAAGAACACTGGAGTGGTTGCCATTTCCTTCTCCAATGCATGAAAAGGAAAAGTGAAAGTGAAGCAGCTCAGTCGTGTCTGACTCTTCGCGACCCCATGGACTGCAGCCTACCAGGCTCCTCCATCCATAGGATTTTCCAGGCAAGAGTACTAGAGTGGGGTGCCATTGCCTTCTCCGGAGGGATACTTTAAGACTACATAAATATACCATTTTTTCAGTTAGAACTCTATCAGGAGGACAAGCTTTCCACTTTCCACTTATTTGTTTCAATTATCTATTTACATCAGTACTCACTCACGGCTTGTTGTTCTAGCCTCTGGATTTTAATTCATTATTATCATGATTAATTCATTTGCTTTTTGCTCACATTGTTCAGATGTGGCCATTGGAATTCCACTCAAATTGACTCCTGTGTATTTTTTGACACTTTGCCATCACTTTTGTTGTTGTTTAGTCACTAAGTGGTGTCCGACTCTTTTGCGACCCCATGGACTGTAGTCTGCCAGGCTCCTCTGTTCATAGGATTTTCCAGGCAAGAATATTGAAATGAGTTGTAATTTCCTTCTCTAGGGGATCTTTCTGACCCAGAGATCAAACCCATGTCTCCTGCTCAGCAGGTAGATTCTTTACCACTGGGCCACCTGAGAAGCCCATTCTTATTACTTTTAGTTCAGTTCAGTTCAGTTCAGTTGCTCAGTCGTGTCGGACTCTTTGTGACCCCATGAACCGCAGCACGCCAGGCCTTCCTGTCCATCACCAACTCCTGGAGTCCACCCAAACCCATGCCCATCGAGTGGATGATGCCATCCAACCATCTCATCCTCTGTTGTCCCCTTCTCCTCCTGCCCTCAATCTTTCCCAGAATCAGGATCTTTTCTAATGAGTCAACTCTTTGCATCAGGTGGCCAAAGTATTGGAGTTTCAGCCTCAACATCAGTCCTTCCAGTGAACACCCAGGACTGATCTCCTTTAGGATGGACTGGCTGGATCTCCCTGTAGTCCAAGGGACTCTCAAGAGTCTTCTCCAACACCACGCACCTCCTTTATTATCTGGTGCCACAAAATATTATCTTGCACTTTTTTTGGTCTCAGTTCTGGAGTCAGACATTTCTCTATGGAGCTCTGCCTTCTTAGTAAAGAAAATGAAGGCTCATATCCCACTTCTTTAATCAGTCTTAAAATATAAGTCTGGGAAACAGTGTGAGTAGTGGATGGTAATAGAAAAAAGACATGCAGAAGCTTGTGTTTTCATCAAGTGATTGGCTTTAAATTCAAAATTGTTGTTGGCTTTCAGTTTTGCCAGCTGAAACATACCTTGGGATTTTACATACTATCAAACTGATACTGGAGTCAGAAGGTGACAATGGCATGCGGAGGGTGTGAATTACCATTCAAGATCTTTCTGGTGCCGCACAGAATACCACAAACATGGGTCATAACCAAGACTGTGGAGCTAATATTTGAGTCATCATAAAATTCTGGGCCCAGAGTATGGAAAAGAGGAACTAAGCTTAAAGTGTCAATGAATGAGCCACTTGATGTCCCGAATGACTTACTAGTTAGGGAATAACTCAGAGAAAGACAGTCTGACTGAACTCTGAGTGAAGTTCAATAAGC
Organism: Tragelaphus eurycerus; assembly: GCA_935064755.1. Taxonomy (NCBI): domain Eukaryota; kingdom Metazoa; phylum Chordata; class Mammalia; order Artiodactyla; family Bovidae; genus Tragelaphus; species Tragelaphus eurycerus. The sequence goes on from CAKXYN010000039.1 coordinate 1,941,286, forward strand.
AGCCTATGCAGGAATCCAAAATAGTAACTTCAGTCTCTTCTGAGAAATGGGATTGAGGCACTAAAAGACATTTTCCATTGGGATTTCTGTGAAAAGGTGAAATTCAAACACAATTTTAAAGAAATTATCAACTGAGCCATTTCACTTGGTAAACTCAGTTTTCAAAGTGACTCTTCTAATTTTTTTAGAAAGAGTGAAAAATTGGTCTGCAGAGTACATCATGAGAAACGCTGGGCTGGAAGAAGCACAAGCTGGAATCAAGATTGCCGGGAGAAATATCAATAACCTCAGATATGCAGATGACACCACCCTTATGGCAGAAAGTGAAGAGGAACTAAAAAGCCTCTTGATGAAAGTGAAAGTGGGGAGTGAAAAGGTTGGCTTAAAGCTCAACATTCAGAAAATGAAGATCATGGCATCTGGTCCCATCACTTTATGGGACATAGATGGGGAAACAGTGGAAACAGTGTAGACTTTATTTTTCTGGGCTCCAAAATCACTGCAGATGATGATTGCAGCCATGAAATTAAAAGATGCTTACTCCTTGGAAGGAAAGTTATGACCAACCTAGATAGCATATTCAAAAGCAGAGACATTACTTTGCCAACAAAGGTTCGTCTAGTCAAGGCTATGGTTTTTCCTGTGGTCATGTATGGATGTGAGAGTTGGACTGTGAAGAAAGCTGAGCACTGAAGAATTGATGCCTTTGAACTGTAGTGTTGGACAAGAGTCTTGAGAGTCCCTTGAACTGCAAGGAGATCCAACCAGTCCATTCTGAAGGAGATGAGCCCTGGGATTTCTTTGGAAGGAATGATGCTAAAGCTGAAACTCCAGTACGTTGGCCACCTCATGTGAAGAGTTGACTCATTGGAAAAGACTCTGATGCTGGGAGGGATGGGGGGCAAGAGGAAAAGGGGACGACAAAGGATGAGATGGCTGGATGGCATCACTGACTCAATGAAAGTGAGTCTCAGTGAACTCCAGGAGTTGGTGATGGACAGGGTGGCCTGGCATGCTGCGATTCATGGGGTTGCAAAGAGTCGTACACGACTGAGCGACTGATCTGATCTGATCTAATTATTGTCACAATACTTGAAGAGTAGAACCTACTCAGGTAAAATTCCAGGTTTTTATAAAAAGGGAAAAAACTCTCAGAAAGTGTATGCTGCCACAGTTTACCCCCCAGTGGGCATAAATAGAGAGGAAACGGAGTCCTGACATCTTTTTCAGGATACGTGGTATCCCTTTCTACATTTCCATATTTTTCCTCTGCTGCTGCTAAGTCGCTTCAGTCGTGTCTGACTCTGTGCGACCCCATAGACGGCAGCCCACCAGGCTCCCCCGTCCCTGGGATTCTCCAGGCAAGAACACTGCAGTGGGTTGCCATTTCCTTCTCCAATGCATGAAAGTGAAATTGAAGTCACTCAGTCGGGTCCGACTCTTAGCCACCCCATGGACAGCGGCCCACCAGGGACCTCTGTCCATGGGATTTTCCAGGCAAAAGTACTGGGGTGGGGTGCCATTGCCTTCCCCAATTAGTCAAATGTTTTTCTTGAAATACTTTAACTTTTTTTTTTTTTTTTAAGTAGAGATAGAAGGAATTTTCTCTATCCTCTTGCCAGTCAGACTGGAGTTAACTTAGCTATGCCAAGTATAAAGAACTCATCACGCCCCTGAATTGTATGGATAGCAACTGTTTTTATGTGGGAAAGCCTACGAAATCTATAAGGGGACCGAGAGTGTGCTAACGTGGGTCTTTTCCTGGGTTTTCCTCTGTGTAGCATGCCATTTTCTACTTCATAAGGTAGTTACGTGAGCTGCCATCCTTCATTCCACCCCAGAAGTTGGCCTTGAATAGCCTGAAGAAGTCAGGCAGCTCTAAAGCACCTCCCTCTCTGGAATGTTAAACAAGCACATTTTTACCTGACACTGTAACCCTGGATTCATCCTTGGCTCTGAAAGCTTCTCCTCCCATGTGGTCTGCAAATCAACTTATCCTCCCCTCACTATGCCTGTTTGCGACTTTATCTGTTGATCCTTTTAATGGTAACATCTGTGGCTTCTCAGCCTTTTAGGAGGTTGTGGAGATGAGTGAGGTCATGTGTGTTAAACCGAAAGGGAAGCACTTCAGCTCACTGTTTGCCAGGAATAGAGTGCCTGAACACGTCATTTTCCCAGAATGCTTCCTGATTTAATAACAGAAGGTGTCCTTTTACATGTAGGAAGGTGTAATTCCCAAGGAATGGAGAGACTTAGTGGAAACACAATTGAACATGTTAATAATCCAAATTTAGAACTCAAATTTCCAGATTTTCCAAGGGCTATGTTTAAAACTCTACTGTCTCTCTACTTCATGGAACACGTAAGAAAGGTGTATTAACACATGCAAGATTCAGCTTCATAGTTAGTTACACCACATTGCAGCTTTCTAGACTATAAAGCTCAAGGTACAGTAATTCTTCTCATGGAGGAATGCATTTAATGAGGAGTAAGGCTAAGTTAACCATTTGAAAATGACTTTATTGAATTTACATTCATATCACAGCCTATTTTTAAGCATGATTTAATTTTTTAAAAATCATATGCATTTTTTCTGATTTAAAAAGTAATATAGGAACAACGTAAACATTGAAAATGTTGGAAAAATGTAATGTAAAAAATGTGAAGTGTAATGTAATAAAAATAAAAATCATTGTTAAAGACACCATTATTATTTCAGTTAGTAAATCCCTCCCAATTTTTTTCTTTCTTTTTTTAATTGAAGTATAATTGACATATCCCATTGTGTAATTTGGGCAACCTGGGATGGGCAGGTCATGGTGGAGAGATATGACAGGGTGTGGTCCGCTGGAGAAGGGAATGGCAAACCACTTCAGTATTCTTGCCTTGAGAACCCCATGAACAGTATGAAAAGACAAAATGATAGGATACTGAAAGAGAAACTCCCCAGGTCAGTAGGGGCCCAATATGCTCCTGGAGATCAGTGGAGAAATAACTCCAGAAAGAATGAAAGGATGGAGCCAAAACAAAAAGAATACCCAGCTGTGGATGTGTCTGGTGATAGAAGCAAAGTCCGATGCTGTAAAGAGCAATATTGCATAGGAACCTGGAATGTCAGGTCCATGAATCAAGGCAAATTGGAAGTGGTCAAACAAGAGATGGCAAGAGTGAATGTTGACATTCTAGGAATTAGCGAACTAAAATGGACTGGAATGGGTGAATTTAACTCGGATGACCATTATATCTACTACTGTGGGCAGGAATCCCTCAGAAGAAATGGAGTGGCCATCATGGTCAACAAAAGAGTCCGAAATGCAGTACTTGGATGCAATCTCAAAAACGATAGAATGATCTCTGTTCCTTTCCAAGGCAAACCATTCAATGTCACAGTAATCCAAGTCTATGCCCCAACCAGTAACGCCGAAGAAGCTGAAGTTGAAAGGTTCTATGAAGACCTACAAGACCTTTTAGAACTAACACCCAAAAAAGATGTCCTTTTCATTATAGGGGACTGGAATGCAAAAGTAGGAAGTCAAGAAACACCTGGAGTAACAGGCAAATTTGGCCTTGGAATACGGAATGAAGCAGGGCAAAGACTAATAGCGTTTTGCCAAGAAAATGCACTGGTCATAGCAAATACCCTCTTCCAACAACACAAGAGAAGACTCTATACATGGACATCACCAGATGGTCAACACCGAAATCAGATCGATTATATTCTTTGCAGCCAAATATGGAGAAGCTCTATACAATCAGCAAAAACAAGACCAGGAGCTGACTGTGGCTCGGACCATGAACTCCTTATTGCCAAATTCAGACTGAAATTGAAGAAAGTAGAGAAAACCACTAGACCATTCAGGTATGACCTAAATCAAATCCCTTATGAGTATACAGTGGAAGTGAGAAATAGATTTAAGGGCCTAGATCTGATAGATAGAGTGCCTGATGAACTATGGAATGAGGTTCGTGACATTGTACAGGAGACAGGGATCAAGACCATCCCCATGGAAAAGAAATGCAAAAAAGCAAAATGGCTGTCTGGGGAGGCCTTACAAATAGCTGTGAAAAGAAGAGAAGCGAAAAGCAAAGGAGAAAAGGAAAGATATAAACATCTAAATGCAGAGTTCCAAAGAATAGCAAGAAGAGATAAGAAAGCCTTCTTCAGTGATCAATGCAAAGAAATAGAGGAAAACAACAGAATGGGAAAGACTAGGCATCTCTTCAAGAAAATCAGAGATACCAAAGGAACATTTCATGCAAAGATGGGCACAATAAAGGACAGAGATGGTGTGGACCTAACAGAAGCAGAAGATATTAAGAAGAGGTGGCAAGAATACACAGAAGAACTGTACAAAAAAGAGCTTCAAGACCCAGATAATCATGATGATGTGATCACTGACCTAGAGCCAGACATCTTGGAATGTGAAGTCAAATGGGCCTTAGAAAGCATCACTACGAACAAAGCTAGTGGAGGTGATGGTATTCCAGTGGAGCTATTCCAAGTCCTGAATGATGATGCTGTGAAAGTGCTACACTCAATATGCCAGCAAATTTGGAAAACTCAGCAGTGGCCACAAGACTGGAAAAGGTCAGTTTTCATCCCAATCCCAAAGAAAGGCAATGCCAAGGAGTGCTCAAACTACCGCACAATTGCACTCATCTCACACGCTAGTAAAGTAATGCTCAAAATTCTCCAAGCCAGGCTTCAGCAATATGTGAACCGTGAACTTCCTGATGTTCAAGCTGGTTTTAGAAAAGGCAGAGGAACCAGAGATCAAATTGCCAACATCCGCTGGATCATCGAAAAAGCAAGAGAGTTCCAGAAAAACATCTATTTCTGCTTTATTGACTATGCCAAAGCCTTTGACTGTGTGGATCACAATAAACTATGGAAAATTCTGAAAGAGATGGTAATACCAGACCACCTGATCTGCCTCTTAAGAAATCTGTATGCAGGTCAGGAAGCAACAGTTAGAACTGGTCATGGAACAACAGACTGGTTCCAAATAGGAAAAGGAGTACATCAAGGCTGCATATTGTCACCATGTTTATTTAACTTATATGCAGAGTACATCATGAGAAATGCTGGACTGGAAGAAACACAAGTTGGAATCAAGATTGCCGGGAGAAATATCAATAACCTCAGATATGCAGATGACACCACTCTTATGGCAGAAAGTGAAGAGGGGCTAAAAAGCCTCTTGATGAAAGTGAAAGTGGAGAGTGAAAAGGTTGGCTTAAAGCTCAACATTCAGAAAACGAAGATCATGGCATCTGGTCCCATCACTGCATGGGAAATAGATGGGGAAACAGTGGAAACAGTGTCAGACTTTGTTTTTCTGGGCTCCAAAATCACTGCAGATGGTGACTGCAGCCATGAAATTAAAAGACGCTTACTCCTTGGAAGGAAAGTTATGACCAACCTAGATAGCATATTCAAAAGCAGAGACATTACTTTACCAACAAAGGTTCGCCTAGTCAAGGCTATGGTCTTTCCTGTGGTCATGTATGGATGTGAGAGCTGGACTGTGAAGAAGGCTGAGTGCCCAAGAATTGATGCTTTTGAATTGTGGTGTTGGAGAAGACTCTTGAGAGTCCCTTGGACTGCAAGGAGATCCAACCAGTCCATTCTGAAGGAGATCAATCCTGGAATTTCTTTGGAAGGAATGATGCTAAAGCTGAAACTCCAGTATTTTGGCCACCTCATGCGAAGAGTTGACTCATTGGAGAAGACTCTGATGCTGGGAGGGATTGAGGGCAGGAGGAGAAGGGGACGACAGAGGATGAGATGGCTGGATGGCATCACTGACTCGATGGATGCGAGTCTGGGTGACCTCCGGGAGCTGGTGATGGACAGGGAGGCCTGGCATGCTGCGGTTCATGGGGTCGCAAAGAGTCGGACACGACTGAGCGACTGATCTGATCTGATCTGATTGTGTAATTTTAAATATAGAGCATAGTGATTTGATGCATTAAGTATTGCAATATGATTTCCACCCAAAACTTTCCTGTTCATGTAAATATAATTATACTTTTATATGTTTTATATTATATAAGTACATTTATTTTTACAATTACATAGATTATATATAATAATAATACACATGTGGTACAAATCAACATATTCTAGGATATATATTAGTATCTATTATTATTTGTTGTTGTTGTTTAGAAGCTGTGTCCATCTCTTTTGCAATCCCGTGGACTGTAGCCTGCCAGGATCCTCTGTCCATGGGGTTTTCCAGACAAGAATACCAGAATGAGTTGTCATTTCCTTCTCCAGGGGATCTTCCCAACCAAGGGATTGAACCCATGTCTCTGTGTCTCCTTCATTAGCAATCAGATTCTTTACCACTGTACCACCTGGGAAGCCCCATCTACCCCATCTATTATTATACACTATTAATACTAATTAAATAATAATTACTATTTTATTTTGGATAAGGGAATGACAACCCATTCTAGTATTCTTGGCTGAAGAATCCCCATGGACAGAGGAACCTGGCGGACTACAGTCTATGGAGTCGCAAAGAGTCGGACACAACTGGGAGAGTAACACATAACACAATATTAATTAAATAATAATTATTATTTTATTTAAAAATCAGTTAGCTCCTACTTCTTTAAAAAAAACTCCTTCTTACATTTAGTATGAAACTTTACCTGTGAACTTATACAACTTGAGTTTTAATGACTGTGAAGTGTTCTTTTGAATAATTATACCATAATTTATGTAAATATTTAAAATACTTAGGTAAATAACACATTGTTGGGACATAGAGCCTTTTTTATACTATTGACAGTGGTCAAATAATGTTCATATATTTGAATCTTTATGCATACTCATATTTTTCCTATAGAATAAATACAAATAGGTAAAATACATAATAAAGTTTAAAAGATTTTGTCGCACATCTCTACATTGCCTGTAAAAAGTCGGCTCTAAGTTATACCCTTCAAGCACTGTGTGTTTCCCTATCTCTTTGTTGTAACTATTACAATTGCGTCTGGTGACAGGCAACTGAAAAGTCTGACCACAGTGGTTTTCAAAAGTAGGAAGAGTTGTCTCAGGCCACAAAAAACCAGGAGTCAAGGTCAGCCTAATATAGATGCTCAAGGAGAGCACCAGAAAGCTTGTCTTTTTCAGATTTTCAGCTTTGCCATATTTGGCATTTGGCTTGCATCCCTGTATTGCGAAACAGCTGTTGTACTTACAGGCATGTGTTAGTAATGCTGATTCAAAGAAGGAAAAGCACAGGATTTCTCCATGTGGACCTTCATCATTTGTTTGGGAAGGACCTCCCTGGGGACACCTACCTGTATTCCATCATAGCACATCCCATGCTATCAGGAGAGGTGACTGTTTTTGCTTTCCCAATTCCTGATTCTGTAATAGGGAAAGGCAGGAACAAGGACCTTGAAGTCAGGTCAGGCTCAGGTTTGTAACCGAGGGTATGCCTATTTGAAGTTTTTAAAAACAATGCTAAAACCCACAACTGCACCGAAGGCTTAGACCAAAATACATTCTCACCAACAATGCGGGTTGTAGGTGAGATATAGAGGGTATCAGTTGCCCTTTATATAGTTGCCCTATAATTTTGTCTTTTTAATTTTTAAAAATAGTTTCAGAGAGTAGAACTGATGTATTTACACTAAGTAAGTAAGTAAGTAAGTGAAGTTGCTCAGTCGTGTTCGACTCTTTGCGACCCCATGGACAGTAGCCTGCACCAGGCTCCTCCATCCATGGGATTTTCTAGACAAGAGTACTGGAGTGGGTCTCCATTTCCTTCTCCAGGGAATCTTCCCAACCCAGGGATCGAACACAGGTCGCCCACATTGTAGACAGACGCTTTACCGTCTGAGCCACTGGGGAAGACTATATTTACACTACCGTGTGTAAAATAACTAACTAGTGGGAAGTGCCTGTAGAGCACAGGGAACTCAGACTGGTGCTCTGTGACGACCTGGAGGAGTGGGATGGAGGAGGGATGGGAGGGAGGCTCAAGACAGAGCGGGTATATGTACACATACAGCTGATTCACCTTGTTGAACAGCAAATACTAAAATATTGCTGTAAAGCAATTATCTCCCAATTTAAAATAAATTAAAATAATTTTAAATTAATTGGAAAAACAGTTTTAAATGTATCTCCTTTATCATTACAATTTTTTGGCTCAACTGTATTCTATTTTTCTAATTGAGTATTTTTGTAATATGTGTTGCTCATATTTTATATATAATTTTACATTGTCTTTTCCTTTAAAATTATTTCATATACATTTTCCCATGCCATTATTACTTTAAAAAAATTGACACCAAATGGCTGTCTAATACGATGATTTTATTCTTATCTTCCCCAATTTTCCCTTTTTGCTATCTCAATTTTTTTTTGAACAGCTTTAGGTGTAATGTTTAGTCTGAATCTTGGATTATTATTTTATGAATGAGGATTTCTATTTACTCTGATGCTGCAGTCTAATACTTTTTTAAGTAAAAAATTGTTTTTAATTTTATTTTTAAATGAACTTTTTATTCTAGAATAGTTTTAGATTTATAGGAAAATTGCAAAGATCATAAGAAGGCTCCCCATAAACGTTGCACCCAATTTCTCCAATTGCCAACACCTGACACTAGTAGAGAACATCTGTCACAAGTAATGAGTCAATATCAATACATTATTATTTACTAAAGTCCATGAAATATCAATAACCTCAGATATGCAGATGACACCACCCTTATGGCAGAAAGTGAAGAGGAACTAAAAAGCCTCTTGATGAAAGTGAAAGTGGAGAGTGAAAAGGTTGGCTTAAAGCTCAACATTCAGAAAACGAAGATCATGGCATCTGGTCCCATCACTACATGGGAAATAGATGGGGAAACAGTGGAAATAGTGTCAGACTTTCTTTTTCTGGGCTCCAAAATCACTCCAGATTGGTGACTGCAGCCATGAAATTAAAAGACACTTACTCCTTGGAAGGAAAGTTATGACCAACCTAGATAGCATATTCAAAAACAGAGACATCACTTTGCCAACAAAGGTTCGCCTAGTCAAGGCTATGGTCTTTCCTGTGGTCATGTATGGATGTGAGAGCTGGACTGTGAAGAAGGCTGAGCACCGAAGAATTGATGCTTTTGAACTGTGGTGTTGGAGAAGACTCTTGAGAGTCCCTTGGACTGCAAGGAGATCCAACCAGTCCATTCTGAAGGAGATCAGCCCTGGGATTTCTTTGGAAGGAATGATGCTAAAGCTGAAACTCCAGTACTTTGGCCACCTCATGCGAAGAGTTGACTCATTGGAGAAGACTCTGATGCTGGGAGGGATTGGGGGCAAGAGGAGAAGGGGACGACAGAGGATGAGATGGCTGGATGGCATCACCGACTCGATGGATGTGAGTCTGGGTGACCTCCGGGAGTTGGTGATGGACAGGGAGGCCTGGCGTGCTGCGATTCATGGGGTCGCAAAGAGTCGGACACGACTGAGCAACTGATCTGACCTAATCTGATCTGATACATTATTCATATATTCTTAGATTTTTACCTATTGTCTTTTTTCTGTTCCAGGATCCTATCTAGAATATCACGTATTAACATGTCTTCTAAGGATCCTTTTAAGAAAGACTGTGGAACTTTCTCAGACTTGCCTTGTTTTTCATGGTCTTAATGGTTCTGAAGAATACTGGTCAAGTACTTTGTAAAATATTCCGCAGTTTGTACTTCAACTGCTGCTGAAGCTGACACTCCTATACTTTGGCCACCTGATGCGAAGAGCTCTTCAAATGCAAAGAGCATTTGAAAAGACCCTGATGCTGGGAAAGATTGAAGGCAGGAGGAGAAGGGGACAACAGAGGATGAGATGGTTGGATGGCATCACTGACTCAATGGACATGAGTTTGAGTAAACTCTGGGAGTTGGTGATGGACAGGGAGGCCTGGTGTGCTGCAGTCCATGGGGTCACAGAGTCAGATACAACTGAGTGACTGAACTGAACTGAACTGGGTGCTGTCTCAAAAACAAAGCCTGATCTAGGTTTGTTTCCAAGGCAAACCATTCAATATCACAGTATCCAAGTCTATGACCCACCCACTGATGCTGAAGAAGCTGAAATTGCATGTTCTTGAAGACCAACAAGATCTTCTAGAACTAACACAAAAAAAGATGTCCTTTTCATCTCAGGGGATTAGACTGCAAAAGTAGGAAATCAAGAGACACTTGGAGTAACAGGCAAGTTTGGCTTTGGAGTACAAAACGAAGCACGGCAAAGGCTAACAGTTCTGTTAAGTGAACACATTGGTCATAGCAAAACCCTTTTCCAACAACACAAGAGACAACTCTACATGTGGACATAACCAAATGGTCAATTCCGAAATCAGATTGATTGTATTTTTGCAGCCGAAGCTGGAGAAGCTCTTCACTGTCAACAAAAACAAGACCTGGAGCTGACTGTGGCTCTGATCATCAGCTCCTTATTGTAAAATGCAGGCTTAAATTGAAGAAAGTAGAGAAAACCATTAAGCCATCCAGTTCAGTTCAGTTCAGTCATTTAGTCATGTCCAACTCTCTGTGACCCCTTAGACTACAGCATGCCAGGCTTCCATGTCCATCAAAAACTCTTGGAGCTTGCTCAGACTCATGTGCATTGAGTCGATGATGCCATCCAACCATCTCATCCTCTGTTGTCCATTCAGTTCAGTTCAGTTCAGTCACTCAGTCGTGTCTGACTCTTTGTGACCCCATGAATCACAGTACGCCAGGCCTCCCTGTCCAACACCAACTCCTGGAGTTTACCCAAACTCATGTCCATTGAGTTGATGATGCCACCCAGCCATCTCATCCTCTGTCATCCCCTTCTCCTCCGGCACCCAATCCCTCCCAGCATCACGGTCTTTTCCAGTGAGTCAACTCTTCACATGAGGTGGCCAAAGTATTGGCATTTCAGCTTCAGCATCAGTCTTTCCAATGAACACCCAGGACTGTTCTCCTTTAGAATGGACTGGTTGGATCTCCTTGCAGTCTAAGGGACTCTCAAGAGTCTTCTCCAACACCACAGTTCAAAAGCATCAATTCTTCGGTGCTCAGCTTTCTTCACAGTCCAACTCTCACATCCATACATGACCACTGGAAAGACCATAGCCTTGACTAGGCGAACCTTTGTTGGCAAAGTAATATCTCTGCTTTTCAATATGCTATCTAGGTTGGTCATAACTTTCCTTCCAAAGAGTAAGCATCTTTTAATTTCATGGCTAGAGTCACCATCTGCAGTGATTTTGGAGCCCCCTCAAATAAAGTCTGACACTGTTTCCACTGTTTCCCCATCTATTTCCCATGAAGTGATGGGACCAGATGCCATGATCTTCGTTTTCTGAATGTTGAGCTTTAAGCCAACTTTTCACTCTCCTCTTTCACTTTCATCAAGAGGCTTTTTAGTTCCTCTTCACTTTCTGCCATAAGGGTGGTGTCATCTGCATATCTGAGGTTATTGATATTTCTCCCAACAATCTTGATTCCAGCTTGTGCTTCTTCCAGTCCAGCATTTCTCATGATGTACTCTGCATATAAGTTAAATAAACATGGTGACAATATGCAGCCTTGACGTACTCCTTTTCCTATTTGGAACCAGTCTGTTGTTCCATGTCCAGTTCTAACTGTTGCTTCCTGACCTGCATATAAGTTACTCAAGAGGCAGGTCAGGTGGTCTGGTATTCCCATCTCTTTCAAAATTTTCCACAGTCTATTGTGATCCATACAGTCAAAGGCTTTGGCATAGTCAATAAAGCAGAAATAGATGTTTTTCTGGAACTCTCTTGCTTTTGCCATGATCCAGTGGATGTTGGGAATTTCAAGTATGATGTAAATCAAATATCTTATGATTATACAGTGGAGGTGACAAATAGATTTAAGGGATTAGATCTGATAGTCAGAGCGCCTGAAGAAGTATGGACAGAGGTTCATAACATTGTACAGGAGGCAGTGACCATAACCATCCCAAAGAAAAAGAAATGCAAGAAGGCCAAGTGGTGATCTGAGAGGACTTTGCAAACAACTGAGGAAAGAAAGGCAGAGAAAGGCAAAGGAAAAAGGGAACGATATACCCAATTGAATGTAGAGTTACAGAGAATACCAAGGAGAGATAAGAAGGCTTTCTTAAATGAGCAATGCAAAGAAGTAGAGGAAAACAATAGAATGGGAAAGAATAGAGGTCTCTTCAAGAAAAATGGAAATATCAAGGGAACATTTCATGCGAGGAAGGGCATGATAAAGGGCAGAAATGCGAAAGACCTAACAGAAGCAGGAGAAAAGAAAAGGTGGCAAGAATACACAGAAAAACTATACAAAAAGGTTCTTAATGACCAGGATAACCACGATGGTGTGGTTACCCACCTAGACCCAGACATCCTGGAGTGTGAAGTCAAATGGGCCTTAGGAAGCATTACTGCAAACAAAGCTAGTGGAGATGATGAAATTCCAGCTGGGCTATTTAAAACCCTAAAAGATGATGCTGAAAATGCTGCACTCAATATGTCAACAAATTTGTAAAACTCAGCAGTGGCCACAGGACTGGAAAAGGTCAGTTTTCATTCCAATCCCAAAGAAGGGCAGTGACAAAGAATGGTCAAACCACCGTTAACTATTCATTTCACATGCTAGTAAGGTTATGCTCAAGATCAAATTGTGGTGCTAGGGAAGACGCTTGAGCGTCCCTTGGACTACAAGATCAAACAAGTCAATCCTAAAGGAAATCAATCCTGAATATTCATTGGAAGGACTGATGCTGAAGGTCCAATACTTTGGCCACCTGATGCAAAGATCCAAAGCATTGGAAAAGACTCTGATGCTGGGAAAGATCAAGGGCAAGAGAAGGGGGTGACAGAGGATGAGATGGTTGAATAGCATCACCAACTCAGTGGACATGAGTTTGAGCAAGCTCCAAGAGACAGTGAAGGACAGAGAAGCCTGGTGTGCTACAGTCCATGGGCTTGCAAAGAGTCGGACATGACTGAATGACTGAACAACAACAACCTACATAAACTGTTTTGGGTCCTTCCACATGGCTTAGTTATTAATTCATTCATTTATGCTAGTGAGAAACTCATGGATGTTTGTTAAACACTTTGGGTTATAACGCAATACTGCATTATATCTTTTCTTGTTCAAATGGTTCCAGTTTTGGCCACTGGGAGCTCTTTCTGTTGGCTCCTGTTTCCTTTGGCATAATTTCACCTTTGATTTTGTTGTTGATGAACATCCTTACTTCGTGATACCACAAAATGCTTCACGCTTATCTTGTATGTTGCCTGCCTCAGTCGTGGAATCAACCTATTCTCCAAAAAGTCTGGACTCTTCTTTTGGAGAATTGGAAACCTGGCTCCGGACACTGGGTCTGTTTAGGACGTTACATCTTATAATCAATGAATATATTTTCTTCAGTTTTAATTTTCTCTTCATTTTATATATATATGTTCAATTTAAGCTAATTCTCTGTGTCCTATTCTTGATAGAAATAAAGGATTTTTTCAAACATGCATTAGGTTTCTTCTAATTTTAACATGAATAGGGGTGGTACAGGGCTTCCCAGGAGGCTCATTGGTAAAATATCTGCCTTCCAATGCAGGAAATGGAGCTTGATATCTGGGTCAGGAAGATCCCTTAGAATAGGAAATGGCAACCCACTCCAGTACTCTTGCCTGGGAATCCTGTGAACTGAGGAACCTGGTGGGCTACAGTCCATGGGGTCAGAAAGAGTCAGACACAACTGAGCATGCATGCAAGGTGGATACGTGGATATTTGTTTGCTGGCGGCAGAGGCCTTTTCAGCCTTACTGAGGTCCATCTGAAGTTTACAGGACTTGTGAACTTGCAGAGGAGGAAGAGGACTGTCCGCTCTGCCATTCTTCATCAGCTCAGTAAATCCAGCCATGAAAAGGCACTTCTGCCCTTTCTTTACACCTCCCATTACGGATCCCCAAGATTCTGCCTCTGAAAAAGAAATTTTATATAGCAAAATGACAACTGAGCAAAATACACCCTGATTCGAAATTCCATTTTGTACCGTTCCATTTTTAACACCATGTTTGTGGAATGACAAAACAAAAAGAACAGATTTAAGAAACATGAGTAGCTCCATTCATTTTTATGCAGGCATTATAGGCATTGTACAGTGACAGAGGCCACTGGCATCAGAGCTAAAATAAGAACAGAGAAGTAGTATAATGGGGAATCCATCAGTCACATTAACAGCAAATGGCACACTAATCTTTTATCTATTATTTATCATACAGATAAGTGTATCCTGTCTAGACTGCAGAAGCACTAAAATACAAGGTGTCAATAAGCACAAATAGAGAATTTTGTTGAATAATAATAGACATAAATTATAAATTAAAATGAATGGAATATAAAATGAAAGCAAATAGTTTACTTTGATCAAATCTACCAATCATCACTTGTGTAGACTTAAATAAAGAAAGATCACTGTTAAAGACAATAGCTATTATAATAATCTTAATTAGTGAAATATTAATTAATCTTAATTAGTAAAATTAATAAAATAATTGGAAAAGACTCTCATGCTGGGAGGGACTGGGGGCAAGAGGAGAAGGGGCAACAGAGGATGATAGGGCTGGATGGCATCACTGACTCAATGGACGTGAGTCTGGGTGAACTCTGGGAGTTGGTGATGGACAGGGAGGCCTGGCGTGCTGCGATTCATGGGGTCACAAAGAGTCGGACACAACTGAGCAACTGATCTGATCTGATCTGATCTAATTAGTAAAAATCACAAAATGCAGTGTAGAATTTAACACGTAATTGCTTCCAAATAGGAAAAGGAGTATGTCAAAGCTGTATATAGTCACCCTGCTTATTTAGCTTATATGCATGAGAAATGCTGGGCTGGATGAAGCACAAGCTGGAATCAAGATTGCTGGGAGAAATATCAATAACCTCAGATATGCAGATGACACCACCCTTATGGCAGAAAGTGAAGAAGACTTAAAGAACCTCTTGATGAAAGTGAAAGAGGAGAGTGAGAAAGTTGGCTTACTGCTCAACATTCAGAAAACTAAGGTCATGGCATCCACTCCCTTCACTTCATGGGAAATAGATGGGAAACAGTGGAAACAGTGGCTGACTTTATTTTCTGGGAATCCCAAGTCACTAAGATGGTGATTGCAGCCATGAAATTAAAACACACTTACTCCTTGGAAGGAAAGTTATGACCAACCTAGACAGTATACTCAAAAGCAGAGACATTACTTTGCCAACAGAGGTCCATCTAGTCAAGGCTATGGTTTTTCCTGTGGTCATGTATGGATGTGAGAGTTGGACTATGAAGAAAGCTGAGCGCCGAAGAATTGATGCTTTCGAACTGTAGTGTTGGAGAAGACTCTTGAGAGTCCCTTGGACTGCAAGGAGATCCAACCAGTCCATCCTAAAGGAGATTAATCCTGGGTGTTCATTGGAAGGACTGATGATGAAGCTGAAACTCTAATACTTGGCCATCAGCAAAGAGCTGACACATTTGAAAAGACCCTGATGCTGGGAAAGATTGAGGGCAGGGAGAGAAGGGGATGACAGGATGAGATGGTTGGATGGCATCACTGATTCGATGGACATGAGTTTGAGTAAACTCTGGGAGTTGGTGATGGACAGGGAGGCCTGGCATGCTGCAGTTCATGGGGTTGCGAAGAGTCGGACACGACTGAGCGACTGAACTGAACTGAATTGTGTTTACACAATTTAATAGAAAAAACTGAGTTTCCTCTTTTTTGCTGAGTTGTTCAGTCAAAAGAAAATTTCATTTGGACAGTGTTAAAAATGGCTTACAGTGGGCCAAGGCAGGCAGTGAGGAGCCTGGCATTACAGAGGGGCCCATTCTTTCCACTAGGAAAGCAGACCAGCATCTAAGACTTATATCCTTGGGTTTAAGCTCATGGGCACTTACTAGGAGACAATTGAGTACATTACCATACCAGGAGCCATGGGGACCCCCTCACAATCATTAGTTTCATTTAGGGAGTCCTCAAACTACCGCACAATTGCACTCATCTCACATGCTAGTAAAGTAATGCTCAAAATTCTCCAAGCCAGGCTTGAGCAATATATGAACCATGAACTTCCTGATGTTCAAGCTGGTTTTAGAAAAGGCAGAGGAACCAGAGATCAAATTGCCAACATCCGCTGGATCATGGAAAAAGCAAGAGAGTTCCAGAAAAACATCTATTTCTGTTTATTGACTATGCCAAAGCCTTTGACTATGTGGATCACAATAAACTGTGGAAAATTGTGAAAGAGATGGGAATACCAGACCACCTGATCTGCCTCTTGAGAAATCTGTATGCAGGTCAGGAAGCAGCAGTTAGAATGGGACATGGAACAATAGATCAGATCAGATCAGATCAGATCAGTTGCTCAGTCATGTCCGACTCTTTGCAACCCCATGAATCGCAGTATGCTAGGCCTCCCTGTCCATCACCAACTCCCGGAGGTCACTCAGACTCACATCCATCGAGTCAGTGATGCCATCCAGCCATCTCATCCTCTGTTGTCCCCTTCTCCTCCTGCCCCCAATCCCTCCCAGCATCAGAGTCTTCTCCAATGAGTTAACTCTTTGCATGAGGTGGCCAAAATACTGGAGCCACAGCAAACCTGAATGGGACCAAAAAAGAGATGAAGACAATCTGAATACTCATTGGAAGGACTGACACTGAAGCTGAAGCTCCAGTCTTTTGGCCACCTGATGCAAAGAGCCGACTCAGTTTAAAAGACTCTGATGCTGGGAAAGATTGAAGGCAGGAGGACAAGGGGACAACAGATGATGAGATGGTTGGATGGCATCACCAACTCAATGGACATGAGTTTGAGTAAACTTTGGGAAATAGTGAAAGACAGGAAGGCCTGATGTGCTGCAGACTATGGGGTTGAAAAGAGTGGGACATGACTTGGCAACCTAACAACAACAATCTGAATAATTTATGGACTTAAGTTAACTATAATGTATCAATAATACCTATTTGTTACAAAAGTGTGGAGGTCAACCATAAGAGAACCTGGGTCCAGGGTATCTAGCAAACTTTGTACTATCTTTGAACCTTCTCTTTAAATCTGAAACAATTAAAAAATAAAAATAAAAGTTTCATTAAAAAAAATCAGGCTTCTCATCATCTTCCTCTTCTTTTTTCTCTTTATCTTGTAAACATTTTTCCTGTTCAGTGAGAAAACAGCATTTCTAATTAATTAGATTGGGATGTTTTTGGTATTTTACAACTCAAAATATCTTCCTAGTAATATGATATTTATGTACATATTTTGTGTATTTCATATACAAAAGCTAGCCAATTTGCCTACATACTACTTTGTGTATCATTTTAAGAACAAACATACAGTGACTTCAAGTGTAATAATTCATTTGAAAAAATGCATTCAGAAGAAACACATTTTAAGAACAGTATTATTGAAAAACAGAATCAACATCTGTCAACAAAGATGAATTTTTAGATTAAAACTTGAAATCTTTCTAAATTTATTTCTTCACCTCTTTCCTTCATCTCTCACTTTCCTTTTTCTTTTTCCCCTCTCCCTCCTTCTGTTCCTTCTTTATCTCATGCCTAGTTTCTTTATTTTTCACTTTAATAGGCTTGAAATCCTTATTTAGATAAGTCTTCTTTGGATCTCTCCATGTTCTAACATTATTTAGCAACTCCCTGTGAATTAGGATATATATACCCTAAAGTATTTTGTTAAAATCTGCAATTATATTTGATAACTATAAACATCTAGTTCAATCTCATCTTTTGATTAAAAACTTGAGGTTTAGGGTTTGGAGAGGTTGGCCAAGCTGAGCTATGTAATTCCACAGATTAATAAGTAGCAGTGTGTGTCAGCTGCACAGTCATGTCCAACTCTTTGTAGCCCCACGGACTAGCTCACCAGGCTCTTCTGTCCATGGGATTCTCTAGGCAAGAATACTGAAGTGGAACTGAGGTGGATAGCCATTCCTCTCTCCAGGGTATCTTCCTGGCCCAGAGATTGAACGCGGGTCTTCTGCATTGCAAGCAGATTCTTTACCATCTGAGTCACCAGGGAAACCCAATAAGTAGCAGAATTGGGCCTAAGTCCATCAATCTACCTTCCAGTCAAATGCACATGTTATTGCACAGTATTGCTTTCACTCTATAAAAATTTCTTTGTTTGCAGAGTACTCTTGAAATTTCCCTCCCTGTAAGAGAAGGACAAGCTTGGGCCACTAACTATTTGCCTGGACTTTGTCATCTATTGTTCCACCAGGGTGCTGTGAATCCTTTTACAGCCTAACTTTATTATCTCTCTAAAAGGAAATGTTGAGAAGAAAAATTCATGATTCTCTTACTTAGATGAAACTATCAGCTAGTTAATAATTTATAAAATTAATTTAAAACCATATGGATTTCCCTCTTATCTAAACCTTTCTACAAGTACAAATATGGGCTGAAATTTTAATAGTATAAAGAGTGGTGTTTTATTTTAAATTGTCTTGCCAAAGAGTTATCTAGATGTAAAGTAGATGAAAGTTATTAGCCTTGAAGGTGATGCTGTAAAGATATATAGTTACTTGTTCAGAAAGGCACACTTATTTATACATTCTGGGCTGTTCTCTATTTTGTAGCTATGGTCTATTTGCTGTAAACTTGTCTGAGGGAATTTCTGCTTCTGTAACAAATGGTCTGTGTTCAAGAAGAGCTACCCGAGTTAATTTCTAATATTCTCTTTATTTCCTACAAGTCAATGTCCTGCTTCATGAAAGATATGTTTTTATGTCCTCAGGGCACTTCTGCCCAAATAGCAGTTGCCTCAGGTGGTTTTACCTGAGAGCAATTGCTATCTTCCTACTTGGCTTTCAGTGATGGTGCATGGAACGATGGGAGAATATTTAGAGACATTTAAAACAATGGCTGGGTAGGTCAGATTGGTGGTTCAGCGGGCGTGGGTTTCTGGTTTTGTTGATGGGAGACCCTACCCTGCTCTAGTGCTGGAGTTTGGTTTAGGGCTAGGTGACTCTCTGGCGCCACACACTGGTGTCCTGCTCACAGGCAAATCCCTTCGGACTCTCCATCAGTAAGTGCCGCAGATCATACCCAGAGAAATTGGAAAAGGCAAGGTAAACACTTTTGCAAAACCAATCTGATTCCAGAGGTTTAGGACTAGTATAAGTAATTTTCCTCCAAAATTTCTTCCCTTCAGGTATTTACAGCTAAAGCACAAATTTAGCTTTGCGTTCCCATTTGTACCATAGATTCCTTAATTTTCATGTTATCTTTTCTATTTTCTAATTAAAAATAACATGAGTGAGTGAGTGAGTGCTTAGTCACTCAGTTGTGTCTGACTCTTTGCCACCCCATGGACTGTAGCCCACGAGGCTCCTCTGTCCATGAGATTTCAAGGCAAGAATACTGGAGGGGGTTGCCATTCCCTTCCCAAGGGGATCTTCCCGATCAAGGGATTGAATCCGCATCTCATGCATTGCAGGCAGATTCTTTACTGTTTGAACCACGAGGGAAGCCTCAAATAATATAGGTATCATTTTAAAGAATCATTTAAAATGAAGAAAATAGAGAAAATCTCTACCCTACCCCTTAGAAAAAACTACTAAATGGCATATATCCTTCCAGCTTTTTAACTGTTTATGCTACCAAAAATACATCATATTGTGTGTGACTTGCACTTACTTTTTAACTTATCAATACACATTGGGCATCCTTCTATACAATATACATCAAATCATCCCATTCTTTTCAATTGCTGCATAGTATTCTATTTTGTTATGTGAAGTCATCTCATAACTTATTTAACCACTCCCTCAATGATGTACATTTAGATTATATTTTTGCTGGAGGTAACAGCATTATTTGTTTACCTGTGATTACTTTGGACAATATTTCTGCAGGATAAATTCCTAGAAGAGAAATTACCTAGGTGAAATATTATAGCTTTCCATTTATACTTCAATTATAAATTGAAATTATAATTTCAATGTATACTTATATACACAGCAGATGGTGACTGCAGACATGAAATTAAAAGACACTTGCTCCTTGGAAGAAAAGCTATGGCAAACTTAGATTGCATCTTAAAAAGCAGAGACGTTACTTTGCCAACAAAGGTCCATATAGTCAAAGCTATGGTTTTCCAGTAGTTATGTATGGATGTGAGAGTTGGACCATAAAGAAGGCTGAGTGCCAAAGAATTGATCATTTTGAACTGTGGTGCTGGAGAAGACTCTGGGGAGTCCCTTGGACTGCAAGGAGAACAAACTAGTCAATCCTAAAGAAAATCAATCCTGAATATTCATTGGAAGAACTGATGCTGAAGATCCAATACTTTGGCCACCTGATGCAAAAAGCCAACACATTAGAAAAGACCCTGATCTGGAAAAGATTGAAGGCAGGAGGAGAAGGGGACAACAGAGGATGGGATGGTTGGATAGTATCACCAACTCAATGGACATGAGTTTGAGGAAGCTCCAGGAGATGGTGAAGGACAGAGAAACCTGGTGTGCTTCAGTCCATGGGGTCGCAAAGGATTGGACATGACTGATCAACTGAACATCAAATCAAGAATGTATGAAAACTTTTTCTTATGGTCATACCTAATACTGTAAGTTTTTAATCTTTTCATTCTTTGACAGAGGATGAGATGGCTGGATGGCATCACTGACTCGATGGATGTGAGTCTGAGTGACCTCCGGGAGTTGGTGATGGACAGGGAGGCCTGGCGTGCTGCTATTCATGGGGTCGCAAAGAGTCGGACACAACTGAGCGACTGATCTAATCTGATCCGATTCTTTGCCGGCCTAATTGAAATTTACTCTTAGAAGTGAGCATGGGTAGCTTTTTAAAAATGTTCAATCATCATCTGAGTTCCTTTTTTTAAAAAATGATTTTATTTTTGTCTGTGCTGGGTCTTCCTTGCTGCACTCGGGCATTCTCTAGTTGTAGCAAGCAGAGGCTACTCTCTAGTTGTGGGTGCATGGGGTTTTCACTGTGGGGGCTTCTCTTGCTGCAGAGCTGAGCTCTAGGGCATGCAGTAGTTGCAGCACGCGGGTTCAGTAGTTGCAGTTCCTGGGATCTAGAGCACAGACTCAGCAGTTGTTGTGCATGGGCTTAGTCACTCTGCTGTATGTGGAATCTTCCCAGACCAGGGATTGAACCCACGTCCTCTGCATTGGCAGGCAGATTCTTTACCACTGAGCCACCAGGGAAGCCCCGTCTGAGTTCGTGTATTTTATGTTCATATTTTTGGAATATTTTCCATAGCGGTGTTTTCCTTTATCTCATGGATTTGTGACTGTTATATTTCCCTCCTTTGTCATTTTTCTTTTATCTTTGTTTATATAGTCCTTTCTGTTCATCTTTTTCTTTATGGTTTCTATCATGATGTTATTTAGCAAGGTGTTCCTCACATAAAAATTATTTTCTCCTTGGACATTTATTACTTTTGTAATACGTTCTAATAAACTACAGGTCTAGACTTCATTAATTCTTTGTGTATTTTTCTTGGCTCTTTTAATTTACTTATTCTTTTCCAAATGAAATTTTAAAATAATATTTCAGTGTTCTGAAAATGCTACATTTAGTTTTCAATTGCAGTTGCAGTAACTTTATTAAAATTTATCACCTTATACTCTTTCCCCAATATGGTTATGTTTATTCTTTATTTTAGTCTGCTTTTTGTATTTCATTAAAGCCTTGTGTCTTTCTTGTTGAATTTATATCCAAGTATGTTTATTAGTGTTATTAAGAAGTCTTCTTTCTCAGTCCATTTTCTAACTTGTTATTAATTTTTGGTATATTTCTCTTGAATTGACTGTTTTCCTGTTCTTACTTTCTGTTGCCACTAATGCATCAAATAATTTTCTTGGTTTTGCTCCAAGGAGGTTATATAATTTTTGTTAAGTGATGGTACACTTTCACCTAATATGCTTACCTCATTTCTTTTTCTTATATTCTTTCATTGGTTAAAAGTTCCAAAATATTGTTGGCCAATGGTGGTGTTATCAGAAAGATTAATTTATGATTTCAATGTATTTTTGATATTTAATTACTAAGTATCATATTTGTTCTGGATTTCTGAAAAATACTCCTTATCGAATTAAGAAGGCTTGTTTCTTTCATAGCTCACTAAGAATTTTAATGAGAAATAATGTTGAAGGACTTCCCTGGTAGAGTGGCTAAGACTCCATGCTCCCAACGCAAGGGGGGATTGGTTTCAACTCCTGGTCAGGGAACTAGATGCAACTTGATGCAACTAAGACCTGGTATACAATAAATATTAGCCAAATAAATTATAAGCCAAATAAATAAATATTAAAAAAAGAAAGAATGTTGAGATTTTGGACTTGTCCTTTTAGCATCTACTAACATCAAATTTACATATTTTCAACACTGGATATAAACATGATACATGTGTCAAACCCATGTGAAACTAGACAACACAAAAAGTGATTCCTAATGTAGCTATGGACTTTTATTAGTAGTAATGATCAATTGTAACAAATATACCGAGCTAATGCAAGATATTAGTAATAGGCGAAACTGTGGTAGAAGAGAGAATATATAAGAATTCCCTGTTTCCTGCTCCATTTTTCTGTAAACCTGAAACTGCTCTAAGAAATAAAATCTATTCAGTTAAACAAAATAAAAAGAAAAAAAATTACACTAAAAAAGTCATTTAACCCTCTTCAGCCTCAGTTCCCTCATCTATGAAATGAGGGGTTTAGACTAGTTGATCTCTACCTTTTCCTCCGAATAGAAGATTCCATCATTCTGACTGTCTATATAAAGATGTCTGTCTGCCACTACATATATTTTTTCTTTCCGTTTTACTGAGATATAATTGACATGTAGCACTGTGTGAGTTTAGGATGTATAGCACCGTTATTTGATTAACATACCTCACAAAATGATTATCACAATAAGTTTAGTGAACATCCATCATCTCATAAAGATACAAAAATAAAGAATTGGAGAAAAAAAAATTTTCTTCTAATGAGAACTCTTAGAGTTTACTCTTTTCACAACTTTCATGTATCAGATCAGATCAGTTGCTCAGTCGTGTCCGACTCTTTGCGATCCCATGAACCGCAGCACACCAGGCCTCCCTGTCTATCACCAACTCCCGGGGGTCACTCAGACTCACATCCATCGAGTCAGTGATGCCATCCAGCCATCTCATCCTCTGTCGTTCCCTTCTCCTCCTGCCCTCAATCCCTCCCAGCATCAGAGTCTTCTCCAATGAGTCAACTCTTCGCATGAGGTGGCCAAAATACTGGAGTTTCAGCTTTAGCATCATTCCTTCCAAAGAAATCCCAGGGCTCATCTCCTTCAGAATGGACTGGTTGGATCTCCTTGCAGTCCAAGGGACTCTCAAGAGTCTTCTCCAACACCACAGTTCAAAAGCATCAATTCTTCGGTGCTCAGCCTTCTTCACAGTCCAGCTCTCACATCCATACATGACCACAGGAAAGACCATAGCCTTGACTAGGCGAACCTTTGTTGGCAAAGTGATGTCTCTGTTTTTGAATATGCTATCTAGGTTGGTCATAACCTTCCTTCCAAGGAGTAAGCGTCTTTTAATTTCATGGCTGCAGTCACCATCTGCAGTGATTTTGGAGCCCAGAAAAAGAAAGTCTGACACTGTTTCCACTGTTTCTCCATCTATTTCCCATGTAGTGATGGGACCAGATGCCATGATCTTCATTTTCTGAATGTTGAGCTTTAAGCCAATCTTTTCACTTTCCACTTTCACTTTCATCAAGAGGCTTTTAGTTCCTCTTCACTTTCTGACATAAGGGTGGTATCATCTGCATATCTGAGGTTATTGATATTTCTCCCAGCAATCTTGATTCCAGCTTGTATTTCTTCCAGTCCAGCATTTCTCATGATGTACTCTGCATATAAGTTAAATAAACATGGTGACAATATACAGCCTTGACGTACTCCTTTTCCTATTTGGAACCAGTCTGTTGTTTCATGACCAGTTCTAACTGTTGCTTCCTGACCTGCATACAGATTTCTCAAGAGGCAGATCAGGTGGTCTGGTATTCCCGTCTCTTTCAGAACTTTCCACAGATTATTGTGATCTACACAGTCAAAGGCTTTGGCATAGTCAAGAAAGCAGAAATAGATGTTTTTCTGGAACTCTCTTGCTTTTTCCATGATCTAGCGGATGTTGGCAATTTGATCTCTGGTTCCTCTGCCTTTTCTAAAACCAGCTTGAACATCAGGAAGTTCACGGTTCACATATTGCTGAAGCCTGGCTTGGAGAATTTTGAGCATTACTTTACTAGCGTGTGAGATGAGTGCAATTGTGCGGTAGTTTGAGCACTCTTTGGCATTGCCTTTCTTTGGGATTGGGATGAAAACTGACCTTTTCCAATCTTGTGGCCACTGCTGAGTTTTCCAAATTTGCTGGCATATTGAGTGTAGCACTTTCACAGCATCATCTTTCAGGATTTGGAATAGCTCCACTGGAATTCCATCACCTCCACTAGCTTTGTTTGTAGTGATGCTTTCTAAGGCCCACTTGACTTCACATTCCAGGATGTCTGGCTCTAGGTCAGTGATCACACCATCATGATTATCTGGGTCGTGAAGATCTTTTTTGTACAGTTCTGTGTATTCTTGCCATCTCTTCTTAATATCTTCTGCTTCTGTTAGGTGCATACCATTTCTGTCCTTTATCGAGCTCATTTTTGCATGAAATGTTCCTTTGGTATCTCTGATTTTCTTGAATAGATCCTTAGTCTTTCCCATTCTGTTGTTTTCCTCTATTTCTTTGCATTGATGGCTGAAGAAGGCTTTCTTATCTCTTCTTGCTATTCTTTGGAACTCTGCATTCAGATGTTTATATCTTTCCTTTTCTCCTTTGCTTTTCGCTTCTCTTCTTTTCACAGCTATTTGCAAGGCCTCCCCAGACAGCTATTTTGCTTTTTTGCATTTCTTTTCCATGGGGATGGTCTTTATCCCTGTCTCCTGTACAATGTCACGAACCTCATTCCATAGTTCATCAGGCACTCTATCTATCAGATCTAGGCCCTGAAATCTATTTCTCACTTCCACTGTATAATCATAAGGGATTTGATTTAGGTCATACCTGAATGGTCTAGTGGTTTTCTCTACTTTCTTCAGCCTGAATTTGGCAATAAGGAGTTCATGGTCCGAGCCACAGTCAGCTCCCAGTCTTGTTTTTGCTGATTGTATAGAGCTTCTCCATCTTTGGCTGCAAAGAATATAATTGATGTGATTTCGGTGTTGACCATCTGGAGATGTCCATGTATAGAGTCTTCTCTTGTGTTGTTGGAAGAGGGTATTTGCTATGACCAGTGCATTTTCTTGGCAAAACTCTGTTAGTCTTTGCCCTGCTTCATTCTGTATTCCAAGGCCAAATTTGCCTGTTACTCCAGGTGTTTCTTGACTTCCTACTTTTGCATTCCAGTCCCCTATAATGAAAAGGACATCTTTTTTGGGTGTTAGTTCTAAAAGGTCTTGTAGGTCTTCATAGAACTGTCAACTTCAGCTTCTTCAATGAACTGTTTCAGCTTCTGGCCTACCCGCGAGCAGTGCAGTGAGAGCGCCTCGCTGGTTGCGCGGCGCACTGTGAGCGCGGCCAAGAGGAGCTACCCCACGACCTAGCAAGGATGGCGGTGAGGACTGGCGCACTATGCACAGCCGAGAGGAGCTACCCCACACCGAGATCAGGAAGGGCGGCGGTGAGGAGAGACCCCTCGTCCAAGGTAAGGTGCAATGGCTGTGCTTTGCTGGAGCAGCCGGGAAGAAATACCCCACGCCCAAGGTAAGAGAAATCCAAGTAAGACGGTAGGTCTTGCAAGAGAGCATCAGAGGGCAAATACACTGAAGCCATACTCACAGAAAACTAGCCAATCTAATCACACCAGGACCACAGCCTTGTCTAACTCAATGAAATTAAGCCATGCCCGTGGGGCAACCCAGGATGGGCGGGTCATGGTGAAGAGACCTGACAGGGTGTGGTCCGCTGGAGAAGGGAATGGCAAACCACTTCAGTATTCTTGCCTTGAGAACCCCATGAACAGTAAGAAAAGGCAGAATGATAGGATACTGAAAGAGGAACTCCCCAGGTCAGTAGGGGCCCAATATGCTACTGGAGATCAGTGGAGAAATAACTCCAGAAAGAATGAAGGGATGGAGCCAAAGCAAAAAGAATACCCAGCTGTGGATGTGTCTGGTGATAGAAGCAAAATCCGATGCTGTAAAGAGCAATATTGCACAGGAACCTGGAATGTCAGGTCCATGAATCAAGGCAAATTGGAAGTGGTCAAACAAGAGATGGCAAGAGTGAATGTTGACATTCTAGGAATTAGCGAACTAAAATGGACTGGAATGGGTGACTTTAACTCAGAGGACCATTATATCTACTACTGTGGGCAGGAATCCCTCAGAAGAAATGGAGTGGCCATCATGGTCAACAAAAGAGTCCGAAATGCAGTACTTGGATGCAATCTCAAAAACGACAGAATGATCTCTGTACGTTTCCAAGGCAAACCATTCAATGTCACAGTAATCCAAGTCTATGCCCCAACCAGTAACGCTGAAGAAGCTGAAGTTGAACAGTTCTATGAAGACCTACAAGACCTTTCATGTATAACATATAGCAATATTAATTATGTTTATCATGTTGTATATCATATCCTCAGTGATTATTCCTTTTATTACTGGAGATTTCTACTTTTGGACCACCTTCATTCAATTTCCCTCCCCCAAACCCCCACCTCTGCTAACCATAAATCTGACCTCTTTTGCTATAAATGAGTTTGTTTTTGAAGAATAATTGACCTACAACCCTATGTTGGTTCCTATCTCACAACACAGTGGTTCAACGTTTCTATACATTTCAAACTGATCACCATAATGTCTAGTTATGATGTCCAATTATGACATCATACAAAGATATTACGTAATTATTGACTATATTTCCCAGTGTACATTTCATATCTGTGCCCAATTTATTTGATAACCAGAAGTTTGTACTTCTTAATCTCTCTCACCTATTTCTTTCCTCCTCCTGACCTCACTCCTGTCTGGCAATCATCTCTTTGTTTGCTGTATCTATAACTATTTCTGTTTTGTTATACTTGTTCACTTGATTTGTTTTTTTTTTTAAGATTCTATATATAATATCATATGATACTTGTCTTTGTCTTATTTACTTGGCTTAGTATGATAGTCTCCAGGTCCATCCACGTTGTCACAAATGGAAAAGTTTTATTCTTTATTCTTTTCTATTGCTGAGTAGTATTCTATCCTCTGTATCCATTCATCTTTTGATGGATACTTAGGTTGCTTCTGGGAGAAGGCAATGGCACCCCACTCCAGTCCTCTTGCCTGGAAAATCCCATGAATGGAGGAGCCTGGTAGGCTGCAGTCCATGGGGTCGCTAGGAGTTGGACACGACCCAGCGACTTCACTTTTCACTTTCCTGCATTGGAGAAGGAAATGGCAACCCACTCCAGTGTTCTTGCCTGGAGAATCCCAGGAACAGGGGAGCCTGTGGGCTGCTGTTTCTGGGGTCGCACAGAGTCGGACACAACTGACGTGACTTAGCAGCAGCAGCAGTAGGTTGCTTCCATATCTTGGCTAGTGTAAATAATGCTGTAGTGAACACGGAGGTGCATAGATCTTTTGCAATTAATGTTTCTATTTTCTTCAGATAAATACTCAGCAGTGCAGTTGCTGGATCATATGGCAATTCTTCTTTTCTTTTTGAGGAATCTTTATACTATTTCCCACAGTGTATATTTTCCAATACATAGGAATATCATTATGCAGTTCTGAAAAATAAAAGAAACAATATAATTATTGGATGAATCTGGTGATGAAATGTAGTTTATAGGAAAGGGATAATGGAGAAATGCATTCATTTAAATAAAACATCTCAAGTTTTTAAAGGATAACTTCAAATGACTCAGGTGCCATGAAATGATAACTAAAAGACTGTCAGTAATGGAACCTATGAAAAATATTATAAAATGATTTGCGACTCAGGAAATTCTTACCTAAAAATTTCTTATCATCATGAATCAGACAATAATGTCCACAAAGATGCTGAGATACAGATGTTGTTTCTGCCTCATATGATATGTCTCCATCAGATGTTAGTGTGGGTGGAGCAGGCGGCTGCTTGTGAGGGGCGGAGGGAACTGTAACACGAGAAAACACAACCCGAAGCACATGGCTCATCCGAACCAGAAGAGGAATTACACCCGGGTCTGAGATGCACCGACTGGCAGCTTCGGTGTGGTGTTGTGATTAAAAACCCCAAACACCTGTTTTTATTTCCCAGCTTTGGCATTCTTTGCTTGTGTGACTTTAGGCAGTTTACTCAATTTTCTCTATGTCTCCATTTCCTTTTATGTAAAAATGCAGATAATAATAGTAACCCTTCTCAGTGAGGATAAGAAGAGTTAATGTTTACAAAGTTCTTAGATCAGAGCCTGGCCCACAGTAAGTGTTATGTGAGTGTTTATTTAAAAAAAAAAAAAATAGATGCATTAGAACCCCGGTCTCCTTAGTGCTAGCCTACTATCCTATGACTCAGCACTTTTTGAAGCCTGCCAGGAAATCACAAGTATCTCCTGGTATCATCATTTAGCTGCATGTAACAGAACACTTTTCTACATTGCTTTAAACAAATACAGGGAGTTATTTTTCTCCCATCACAAGAAGTCTGGAAGGAGGCCACAGCTGGCATAGGTTCAGCAGGTTAAATGTGTCAGGGCAAAGAGCTCTGAGATTCTCTGCTTCTTTTCTTTGAGCTTACCAAGTGGTTACTGAAACTTTAATCATCCTATATACAGTGAAACAGGAAAAATAGGGATGGCAGTGGTAGGGGTTGTACTATTGCACCATTTCTCAAAAGTCCTTCCAGCAGATTGACTTTCCATAGAATCATGGCTTGGTCCAGATACCTCATTGCATTCCCAGGTGAATTTCCAAACACCCTTTTGGGTGTGTTCTTCTGTGTTCAGAGTCCAGCTGTCAGTGAAGTAAGTAATTCACCAGCTTTTTCTGACAAATGAAATTTTTTTATTAAAGTGTTTTTTTGATGTGGACCATTTTTAAAAGTATTTTCTTGAATTTATTGCAATATTGCCTCTGTTTTATGTTTTGGCTTTTTGGCCCCAGGGCATGTGGAATCATAGCTCTCCAACCAGGGATAGAACCCACACCCACTGGTGAAGTCTTAACCACACCCCTGGTGAAGTCTTAACCACGGGACTGCAAGGGAAGTCCGGACACATGAAGTTTTGAGAGGAAGGCAAAGTGGATGCTCAGTTCCTGGGATGGGAGATGAGGTGTCCAAACTAGCCTGGGTTCCAGCGTGTCTGCTTGGCTACCAGTCTTCCCTTGGGACAAGGGAAGCTGGGGTTGTCTCTGCTCTCAACTGGCCAGTTTCACAGATAATTTAAACTGGCTT
Organism: Tragelaphus eurycerus; assembly: GCA_935064755.1. Classification (NCBI taxonomy): domain Eukaryota; kingdom Metazoa; phylum Chordata; class Mammalia; order Artiodactyla; family Bovidae; genus Tragelaphus; species Tragelaphus eurycerus. Next base: position 1,970,770 of record CAKXYN010000039.1, read on the forward strand.
CTGGCACTTGGCAGGACTGCTTGACACTGCCATCTCTCATTTATGTAAATTATATGTTTCCTGAAAACAAAATGAAAACAAAATTGTTTAATTTTGTCGAACTCCTCTTCAGTGTTGGATGTTTGTTACACTAGGTTCTAAAATGAACTTTTAACTAGCTCTGAGGATAACTAACACAGAGGGCTAGTAATGGACTGCAAACATTTAACTGCCCTTAACTATGGGGAAAAGTTCTTTAATATGGTAAGAAGAATGATCAATCCCATCATCCCTGCATTCCACATTTCTGTAACATTGCCTTCCTGCAGATGCTACCAGCTTGCCCAATGTTTTACCTTCTATGGACAAAGAGTTTGGGACCCAAGTTTATAGTTTAATTAGCTGTTTCACATAATTTCAAACTACTGAGAAATACATTTTCCATCTTACGAAAGACAGGGAGTGTTCTTTGGCAACTACACCTGCTGCAAGTTGCTTACTTCCACCTGAAGGGCATCTCAAGGCAACCCCTTATGAGGGTAATGGTGGTTGTTTCGGAGGCTCATAGGCTGCCCCCTCAGGAAAAGATGCCCTTTAGTTTAATGTGAAAGTGCTCCCTAGTTGGCAAAATATTTGCAAATATAGGCACTATTAGAGAATTTTTGCCAGAGATGGGCTTTGAGAGATGAGTAGAAATTCGAGAGATGGAAAAAATGACATGAATCATTAGTGCTTAAGGGGCATGGAAGAGCAAATGTTGAGTTTGGGGGGGTGTTCCTATGATAACGAAATACATAATTATTTTAAAAGGTGCAGTAACAGAAGTTGAAACATTGTGTTAAGGTCAGATAAATGGAAGACACCGAACACCAAGTCAAGGGAGTCAGTTGGTTGTAGGCCATGGGGAGCCACTGACTATTTCTGAGGCAAGGAATGACATAATTGAAGCTATGGTTCCAAGAAGATAATTCTAGTGGCCGTGATAAGGGGTACTGAAGGTGCAAGGATGGTGGTAGGAAGAGCAGTCACAGAGCTTATGCACTAAGGCAACAGCAGTAAAAATAAAAACAAAGGCTCAGAATTGAGAAATGTGGCAGATAATGGATTCCTGTAATTTGACTACTGGTTGGATGTTGGGAGGGAGGAACCATTAGTGGTCTCCCAATATGTCTGTTTTCTCCTTATATTAGTGTTCTGGAGGTGTCTTGACAGAGTACCGCAAACTTGATGGCTTAAAACAGTTAACACATTTACTGTCTCAGAGTCTGGAGGCTAGAAATGGAGGTCCCGTCAGGGCTGGTTCCTTCTGAGATCTGTGGGCAGAATTGGTTCTGAGCCTCTTCCACTTTCTGGCGACAGTCTGCAGTCCCTGGTATTCCCTGGCTTGTCACGACTCCAGTCTCTGCCTCCATCTTCTGGTGGCATTCTCTGTGTGTCTCTGTCTCCTTATAAGGACACCATGTTGGATTAAGGATCCACTAGGATGATGTCACCTTAACTAATGACATCTGCAATGACTCTGTTTCCAAAGAAGGCCACTTTCCAAGGTCCAGGAGATTAGAGCTTTCACATATTTTCTTGGAGGACATATTTCAACCTGTAACATTCCCCCACCCCTTCCTTACAAATGGAGCCCTGATGTGGGGCCTGACCCAGATGGAGGCTGCCTTTCTGGGTGGAGAATTGTGTATCTCGTTTCATCAGGTGTCCAACCCAAGCAAGTTGCTGCAGCCATTCCTGACCTTGAGACCAGATCAGCAGTTCTAATCTCACCTGACCGACAAGGGGAGGCTGACAGCTGCCATGGAGGATAAGCGGGGGCCGCTCAGGAGCAGGAAAGCAAGGAAGGGCTGAGTGAGGGGCAGAGCTCCAGAGCAAGCCAAGCCCAGCTGGGATGAAGACAACTCACCGTCTTTTCTTTTTAAACAGTGTTTTTCATTTGTGAATTTTAAAAAATCTGTGTAAAAAAATTTTTTTTAATAGTTATAAAAAAACCCATACTGGAGGCTGCTTTTCCGAGCTTTGGCCACATGGAAGTGCCCTGGCTAGTGACATGAAGGTGGAAGTGTAATGTGGGAGCTTCTGTAAACATCCTTTAACGGACAGTGTGCATATGCCCTTTTGACCTGACTGCGTGTTTTCCTTCGTCCTACTTCAAGGAATAGGGATGCCAAAGTAATCTCAACCCTTACAGAGGAGGAGGCAGATGGGGTATGATTCTAAAGCAGGCTTGAGAGAGTTCTTTGGATATCCTGGGTAAGGTGTGAACACGGCCTTCTTTCAAAGTCCCACCCTGCAGCTGATTCCAGCTGAGTGACCCTAGCAAACGGTGACCACATCAGTGTGGTGATGGTGGTGTGGTTTTGGCTGACTTAACTTTTAAAAATTTGAATTAAAATGCACCCACATAGGCCATTTACTCATTTTTCATAGATCCGATTTTACCCTATTATCTTACATCTAGCTTTACTTATATATATGCCTGGTCTCTGAATGATTTGAGTTTAAGACCTCTGAAATATTTTAAAAATATCTGTTGAACATTTATTTAGACTAGAGGCTGAAGACTGTGGGGGGAAAGAAAGACCCCTTGGTGATGGAGGTCTTCCTCTTCTCTACTGCCCAGAGCAAGAGATTTTGAGTTCCAAACTCCTGTACATGGGTCACTCAGCAAAACAAAAGCTCTGCAATTACCCTGACACCCACTGGGGAGAGGAAATTTAGCAATGATTTACTGTCATTCTAAAATGCATTTAGAAGGTTCTCTTACCATTCATTCACCCATCCATCAAAGCAGTTTATATGAACGTTTCTTCTAACAACACACAGTTTTGTCTGCGAGAACAATTCTGGCAAGTGGATTACCTTCAATGTGCCACACTTCCAGGGATATTTTGGCACCATTAAGAGACTGTGGGCCTCCCTGGTGACTCAGTGGTAAAGAATCTGCCTGCAATGAAGGAGATGTGGGTTCCATCCCTGAGTTGGGAAGGTCCCCTGGAGAAGGAAGTGACAATCCACTCTAATATTCTTGCCTGGAGAATTCCATGGACAGAGGAACCTGGCGGGCTACAGGCCATAGGGTCACAAAAAAGTTGGATATGATTCAGCAACTAAACAACAGCAAAGAGACTAGCGCCCCCCAGGCCATCTGTTCTTCTAACACAGTACACTGGTGATGCTTCCAGACAGTGGGGACATTGCAGAGGGGGCAGTTTTTGAGAAGGAAATAAGGAGCACAGGTAGAATGTGAATCACCACTGAGCAATCCGCATGGATTGTTGACAGCAGAAAAATGACATCTTACACGATGAAGAGGGACTGGGACGGTGGATGTGCTGCGAGATGTGCTGGTCTGGATACATTCACATCGAGAGCATTCCTGGCAAGACAAGTAGCTTTGGCAAATCTACGGACAGATCTTTGGGAGTGAGGGGGTGCTGCAGATCTGCGTGAGATTTAGCCAGTGTCTTGCGCCTAATCTCAACACTATGCTTTCTGAAGCTTTTCAGTGACTCCCTATGATGTTCAGAAATCTCATAACTTAGTAGAGCTCTCTATAGCAAATAGAGTCCATTTTTAAACCTGTAAATAACTGTTTCCATCAGCTATATCAGCACAGCTGCTAGTTGCTGCTGCTCTTTTGGCCTGTAAGTAACAACCATTCCTGGTTAATAGCAAAAAAAAAACAACAGTCAGGCTAATGAAAGGCACTGGCACTATATTTCATATCTAAAGCAATTTTTAAAAAATCTGTAATGAGCATCAATTATTGGGAAAAAGAGTGATTTTTACCTGCTTCTTAATCTTCCCAATTGCCCTCTAGAGCAAAAGAGCTCTCCTTGGAAACTCAGTCCACAATAAACACATGTATGTGAACAAATATACACATTATTTTGCCAAAGGGTGATTTCTTTGGTTTTTGAGCTACAAATAATCTCTGAAAAGTGGCTTTCTCGACTAAATATGCAGTCATTACAGTGTATTTATAGTGATTAAAAATCTTTATTAGGGACTTTCTTAGATTTTCAATAGATCTGCTTTTTAATTTTGCAATTTTATGACCATGAAGCATGAACACACAATTTTTTAAAAATGTATCCAACTTCTACATGAAGATAAAATCAGGCTTTGTCAATAATGAATAGTTTTATGCTAGCAGAATCTTCTTGGAATTATCTTGATTTGCGGGACACTATAATTTCTATTAGCATAATTATAAGGCCAATTAGAAAATATATACTGGGTTTCTCAATTTTGGTTAAGAGGTCGGTTGGAAAAATTCAGGAAAACATTCATGAGTCGCTACTTCACCTCCAGCACTCTGCTCACCCTGTCCTGACTCCACATTCTCTGACTCAGAGACTATTTGCAGAGGACACCTGTTTTAAATGTACCAACAGGAAATACCTATGTTGTCTTTTCATAATCTGATGCTGCATCTGGTTAGCTGAAATGTGACGCTGCCCACGGACTGAAGCAACTTCAGTGTGACAGCATTTACTGGAAGGCGGAGGGAATCCAGTTTATATTTATTTTCCTTCTATTAAGACCTGGCATTGTAGCATAAGAAAAAATAAATAAGGAAAAGGGCAAAACCAGTTTAACTCTCAAAAGATGAGTATTAAATTTACATCCAGACTCAGTATGATTTGCCCTTCATGCATAAAACTTGTCTGACAATGCTTGCTTTATAATATTTTATTTATAAACTTTTTGTCCAGTCTGTCTTGTTATATATTGACAGAATATTTATTAATATAAACCTTCAGTGGAAAACTGCAGGGCAGTCTGCCCACTGGAATAGAATTAACAAGGGAATTTCACAATTATTAACGGTAGTCTTAACACTAAAATTCCAACTGGGTCCAAACGCAAGCAAGTCACAGGGGGCGCGTGGGATGCGCGGTGGGCGAGGGTTTACACCCCACGTGCACGCCTCCGACGGTGCCACTGGGCCAGCAAGTCCCCAAGCCGGACCGTTGGTCCACACTAGAGTCCCCTCCTTCCCAGCGGGTTTCCAGGTTCCGATGCCTGGCCCCGCGCCCACCCAGCCGGGGCAGCGCTCCGTCTTCACCCGGCAGACGTCGCGGGCCGCGGTTCCCGGAGCCCCGTGCGCGCTCTCCGAGCCCCGGCCGCCTTCGGAGGCCGCCCACCCGCTCCCGGGACTCCGAGGGGGTGTCCCCGGCCAGGTCTCCAGGGCTGGCGAAGGCAGCAGCAGAATGACGGAGATGACGAAAGAGCTGACGCCACGCCGCCCACCCGGCCGCCGCCGGAGCCCGCACACGCCGCCCCGCCCGCAAGGTCGCCCGCGCGCTCGCGCTCGCGCCGGTCCCGCGGGGCGCGCCCCGCCTCCTCCCGCCCCGCCCCGCCCGGGGTTCCCACGGCGCCCGCCCGCGCCCGGCGCCGTCCTCCCCGCCGCCCAGGCCTTTGGCGAACATGGCGCTTGTCCCCTGCCAGGTGCTGCGGGTGGCCATCCTGCTGTCCTACTGCTCTATCCTGTGCAACTACAAGGCCATCGAAATGCCCTCGCATCAGACCTACGGAGGGAGCTGGAAATTCCTGACGTTCATTGATCTGGTAAGGCCGCCCCCCTCCCCTACCCCCTTCCTCCCCGCACCCGGAACCGGCGTGTGTTTGTGCGTGCGTGCCGCCGGCATCCAGCCGCGTCCTCCCTTCTTGCCCAGTGACTGCGTCTCAAAGGCCCCGCTACCCCCGCAGCAGTACCTTCGGAAGCACCCAGCGTTACCTGGTAGCTGGGGCACAAGTGCAGATGGGTCGAAGCCAGGTGGTGGGCTCTTTGGAGGGGAACACACACCTGCTTCTAAGAGGTGCCTTGGGAAGATTTTCCTCTTAGCAAATGGATCGGACGACCTTGATCAGGAGCGGCCTGAGACCCATTCGACCCCCAAGATGCTTTCCAGAGCACCCACCTTGGGATCCATTCGCAGCAGCTGGAAGACACAGGGTATCTTCGAATGACTTGGACCTTCCTCTGAAAGGACCAGAGTTGTCCTCACAAAGAAGAGAAAGCTCCTCAGAAAGAAGAGAAGTCGCCTAATAAACTTGTCTTCCTTTTATCTGTTTTTTTTTTTTTTTTTTTTTTTTTTGCTCCTTGTCACTAATTTACTTCCAAACTTTGTCCTCAGAAACATTAGAAGAGAAAGATTTTCCAAATGTATTCTCAGTGTGACCCTACACTTCTCCCTATCTTACGGTGTAAAAGTTCACAGTAGTTTGCATAAGCAACTCCTCTGTTGGCACAACATCATGGCCTTGGAAGTTGTAGTTTGTTCCCTTTTTTTCCCGACAGCTTACCACTTTTGTCACTAAAAGGGTCAGAGAACCTGAGCATAAGACTCAATAAGGACATGGGGTGGAACCTAGGAACTTCAAGGTGATAGGTGACTAAGACGAGCTCAAACACACACTAAAAGATGGTCAAGTACACACAGAGAAAATAAAAGCGAGAAGTTCTAGGGACTAGAGAAAATGTAGAACCCAGTAAATCCGTCGCCAGAACTACCGCTACACGAGGTTCGCTGCACAAACGAGATTGTAGTCTCTTATTGTTGACCCTTCATTTTGATGAAGAGAACTTGATACCTGATACTTCCAAAGGCTAAGGATCCTTCAAAGAAATGCAGTTAGTGGGAGTTTTGTGTAGAAATACCATTTGAAATCTGTATCTTGTTAGATATGTTCTGAGAGGAATTTAAGTCTTTTTTTTTCTCAGCACTCTCCAAACTGGGCACAAAGACTGCCCAGGACATGGTGTTTTAGGGGTTTCAATTTCCAGTTCCTCAACTTCCTAGCTCTTTCTTGAAACTGATCTGCCTCTGAACATGGCTATTGCCTGCCAGTTCTTTCTTCTGCCCCATTCATCCAAGGCCCAAGCACGTGACAAGACTCTGTGTTATATTTATCTGTTCCTTTTAGCTTTGAGAAGATGGACTGGTGTTACTAGAACTATCTTCATATTTGCTTGAAAAATGAAGTCAGGCTTGTCTTGACAAAAAGTCATCTTGGGTTGATTAGCTCATCCACGGGCCCTACCTTTTCTAATCTACCATAGACTCAGTGAAACCTGCAGTCCTGAGGTTCTGATAAATATGGACCAGAGCATTAGAAATCATGCTTTCAACTGTGCAAACTTAGGTTATTTAGATGTTTAAACATTTAGATGTTATTTAAAAATATGTGCATAGATTTTCAGAATTCTTTTTTACTGGCTATATGAAGAAAATCTGTTGGATCACTACCTTATCCTGTTCTTGATCTCCCTTAGAGCTGGTCCAAGGAACTGCACTGAGTTGATACACTGATGAAAACCCTACCAGAACCATAGGAGCTGTGAACAGTTCTCAGAAGTATTAGATGTAATTTTGAGGGCATAGGAGAGAGGATCAGCAGGTGAGAGGGGTACATATTGAGGGTGTCATTAACCCGTGCAAGAGATGACACCTTCTCACACTGGCATGGCTTACTGTGTGTTACAGAAGAAGACTCACAAGAAACAATATATCTCTCATAACCTTTGTGTGACATCAAACTTTAGTAGAGCCCATCTGACTCTGCTAAAACTGTCATACAATTTGTATTGTAGCATTTGGCGATTGGACCTGCCTGTTTTAAATAATGATAATCACCACAAACATGCTTTTGTCTATCAGAATTCAGGCCATGGATTCAAATTTGAAACTTTTACTTTGTTTCACGTTTAGATTCAGTTTGCATAGGGCCTTCAGCCAATCATTCAAACTCTATCTCTGTGGCTTTGGATTGAAATATAATAAATCCTTAATCGAGAGTTCCTGTGAGAAAGTACAGTCTAGAATATATTCAAAGAAACACTCATGCAAAGTGTTATTCTTTTTGTTATTAGAGATTTAGAGTCTTTGGCGCTTAAGCATTGTACAGCTGTTTAAACAACCATCCTGTCAATCCCTAGTAATGGCATGAAAAGATTAGGCTACTATAATTTACTCATTTAATTTCTCATTTTTTGTGTGTGTTTAAGAAAATAATAAACACTATTACTTAAGTGCTTTGGACATTTTTAATGGTTCTAAACCCATTAGAGCAATTCTGAAAGAAGGTTTAGTTTCTTAAAACTTCAAGGAAAAGGCCCTTTTTGTAGGCAACTTAGATCACAGAGAATCAAGACATTTATCCTGGTGGTCACACCTGATTCTGTGATCGGTGGCATCAGTTTACCAAAATGTAGCTCAGAAATTTCAGGCAAAATGGATCAGGAGAATATGGTTATGCAGCAGTGGCCATTCCAGCCATATCTGTGTCTTTCTTTGAGTATGAAAGTCATCCCAATAGAATCAGAGCTCATGGCTAAAAACTGAAATGCAAGTTATTGCTCTCAGTAATCTTATCCTATTATTGTTATTCCCTAAGAGCTTTGTTTCCTAGAATCAAAGAACAGTGAGAGAACTAAACGTGCATCAGGAAAATTCAAGTTAGTAAATGGAAATGGAACACTTGGCATGACAGGCAGAATAATAGACCACCTCCCCCTCCACACACACACACACAAAAAAGTCTGCATCCTGATCCCTGAAGCCTGTAAATATGTGAGGTTACATGGCAAAGAAATTAAGATTGCTAATCAACTGACCTTCAAAGAAGGAGGTTTATCTACAGTTTATTGCAGTTTATCTACGTTACTGCAAGGTTTCTTAAAAGTGAAGGGACACAGAAGAGACGAAAAAGTCGAAGGAAGATGTGGCAATGGAAGAAAGTCACAGAGAGATACAACATTGCTGGCTTTGAAGGTGAAGGAAGGGGCCAAGAGCCAAGGAATGTGGGAGGTATCTACAGGCTGTAAAGGGCAAGGAAATAACCCCTCTCCCAGAAACTCCAGAAGAAACACAGCGCTGCTGACACCCTGATTTTAGTCCTGTGAAACCCATTTTGTACTTTTGACCTCCAGAACCATAAAATAATAAATCTGCATTTAAGCCACTAAACTTATGGTAATTTGTTGCAGCAGCAATAGAAAGCTTGTACACTTGGCTCTACGGCCTCTGACCTAAAAAAAAGCCTTAAATGTTATTGCACTTATGCAATAAGATAGTGACTTAGTTCTTTATGTATATTAATTTTAGTTTTAACCAAAATACAGGTTTTTCCCTTTTGCATCTGTGAAACTGCGCTGGGGAGACATACCTGTGACAACGGGCAATGTAAGAATCTATAAAAGTGGAATAGCTTCAGAAAAACTAGGCCTTTTCTTTACTGTGAAGTATTTTAGAAATTATCATTGTGCAGTATGCCATGCCAGGAGGAATACTCTTAACTGGAAATAAACTGGAAAGAAAAAAATATTGAACTGACTACTGTTCAAATATTTTCGTGACCAGTATTATAGCTGATGAATTTTCTTCAAATGATGTAGATTCATTCACTTATTCACTAATCAAGTAATTTCCCAAGTTATGTAATAATTGACCCTCAATATGATTGAAATGAAGAATCAGAATCAAACCAACATAAATAAAAGAAAAAAGAAGCCGGATGTTGAGGCCTAAGAGTAGTACTGGAATACAGTGGGGGTTTAGTAAACATTTGAATAGATGGAATCTTTCCATGTGTTCAGTAAGTATTCTTTCCTTGTGTGTCCTCCTATAATCATTCAAAATACTGTGGATTTTTGGAAATATATCAATCAGAATTTTACTGAGCTCTATATCATAGAATGTCTAAACCATGAATGAGAATCAACTTCTTTGAAAAACATGAACTGGACATTTGTTACAAAAAATTATTATAGACTTTGGATTTAAGATGCTTTGATTTTTAGAAATTGAAACAGAAATGTGATGATCTTGTCCCATTTGCTCTAGTTCATGGTTCTCAGCATTTTGAGGGTTATCATGTCTTGTGTGTGTGCATGCTCAGTTGTGTCCAACTCTTTGTGACCCCGTGGACTAAGAATACTGGAGTGGGTTTGCCATTTCCTACTCCAGGGGATCTACCAGACCTAGGGATCAAACCCATACTTCCTGCATCTGTTGCAGTGGCAGGTGGATTCTTTCTCACTGAACCACCTGGGAAGCCCTATCATGTCTTAGGGTTCCATTATATTCATTATTTCTCCTGTACTGACTTTTCATTCATGCACAGGCAGAATGTTGGTGAGGCCCTACCTCCTCAAAGTGAGGTCTGAGAACCAGAAGTGATCTTATCTGGGAGCCTCCTAGAAATGTGGAACCTCTGGCTCCACCCCAGACTTTTCTGAATAAGCATTTACCTGTTAATAAGATTATTCTGTGATTCTTTTGCACATTCCAGTTTGAAAAATACTGCTCTAGGCCACACCGTTTCTGTTTTATCATTTACTATGGAATAACTTGTAGAAAACAGCCTTCATATATTAATTCTGCCTACTGTATTTAAAACATTTAAGCATACTTCAAAATATATTTAATTATATCACTTTTATTGTGACATGGTTAAAACGATATTGTTAAAAAAATGACAACTTTAAGAGAAAGAGAAAAATATGTATTTGGCACCAAGGGTAGGCTGTTTGTTGCAACTGAGAAACAAATTTGGCTAATCTTTAGGGAAACCAAGTGAAAAAGAATACACGTTTGATTACATTGTCTCTACTGTTGGAATTAAGGAAGCATAACAATTTATCAGGAAAAATACAATTCTTTCCAGACAACTGACTTTGTAAGATTCTTTATCACTCAGCTAGTCATATAAATGACCTTGGGTAGCATAGCAGATAATGCCTTTGATTATTTTCTAGCAGATTATCTATGGAAATATTCTTATAGTTTATTTTTTTATATTATGATTTTATGAAAGCCAAAGGCATGGTCTTCTGTTTTGACTGGGTGAAGGCATTTTTGCAGAAGTTTAAGGTAATACAATCTGGATACTTATTTTTGTTACCTAAATCTGTTTTGCAAAAGAATTTAAGAAAACCACAGAGGGAGCAGGATAAATAAGAGCTCAGATGTGGAAAAGCTTGGGGTGTTCAAAGAACAGGAAATGGTCAAGTATACCTGGAGGATACATTTTTTTCTTTTAGACATGCTAAGAATTTTTGACCTTTAGAAATATTTAAAAGGGAGAATAAACAGCATAAGTATACTAAAGGATGCATTTGAGTTTGTCTTACATTTTCTTATATACTTATAAGAAAATATTCTTGACTCTAGTCCATGGCTTAATTTCAAATAGGAAATAAAATATCTTGAGAGGAGAGTCTATATACCATTAAGTAATGATGATATTTAGCTTTGCCAGTCAAAACCACATAATGCCATGTGAAGGCCAGTAGTTCATTGAGTAGTCTAAACAAAATTAGACAGGTTTGTTTTGTTCAATATTATACAAAGAGGGTGAAACTGCAGTTTTTTTTTTCAGTGCAATCAGACTTGACCCTAAATGCATATAAACTTCAAGGATTAAATAATGCTTTTTCCTAACCTGGGGGAAGAATTTTGAGTAGGATACTTTGCACAGAGTTCTCTTCCCTCTTTGAAAGTGTTTCTTTTGGATCACACATAAAATAGGGGCCTGGATTTGTCAGAGTTGGGGAAATAGTTGATGATATAATCACTCATTCCCTTTCTTAGTTGCAAATGTTATTGAAATTACAGAGTCATCTGACCATGCTGAGGTCACTTCTTTTCCCATCTCTGCCATTCCGCGTGTCTGGTATAACATTTAGCAAAATTGGTAGCTGCTCTTGAGGCTTTCATTTGTTTCTCTGTGTTCCCCTGAAATGTCACATGTTTCTGTGGAAGTGTGAACAATAGTACAGTTTTCCATATTGAATCAGATGTCCGCGTGATCCAAGCACACTTGGAAAAATCTTGCTGCTTAGGATTCCATAACAACATAGCTTGCTTTGTGTCTAGCAGTCTGTGGCTAGACAGTTAAAGGGCCCCTGTCTCCTCTGCCTGATAGTCCTGCCAGAGGACAGTGAGTACAGGGCTCTCTCTGCACATGAGAAGACCCCTGGAGCAGATCCATCATGGAGGGCAGCAAGGGATGGGATGTTGCTTCGGTAGGCTGGATCAAATAGGCTGATGGAGAATCATCAGAGAAATTGCTGGAACTCACCAGGTGGCAAGAATACTGTCATTTTGAATCTTGAGCAAATGGCATGTGTTCAAGACAATGCTTTAGAAGCATGAAAATTCTAAAAAGTCATTGAGATAATGGTTTAGCCCCTTCGTGTTGACTTTATATGTAGACCTGTCAGGATGTGTTATAACTTAACAATTTAATTTCAGATCAACACATAGCATTCCAGAAAATTTGTACAATTCTGTTGCATAGAATTCCATAGCCTGCGTGCATGCTCAGTCATATCCAACTCTTTGCGACCCCATGGACTGTAGCCCACCAGGCCCCTCTGTCTGTTGGATTATCCCAGCAAGAATACTGGGGTGAGTTGCCATTTCCTCTTCCAGGGAATCTTCCCAACCCAGAGGTCAAACCCATATCTCCTGTGGCTCCTGCCTTGGCAGGTGGATTCTTCATCATTGAGCCACCTGGGAATCATGTAGCCACCACCACAATCACTTAAAAATATTAGAATATTTTCCTGTGATATCCCCTTATGGTCAAACCCTCCCCCTGAATCTTAACAACCACAGGTTTGTTTTCTGTCCTTATAGTTTTGTTTTTCTAGAAATACATATATATAAAGCATATGGTATATAGCCTTTGAATCTGGCTTTTTTCATTTAGCATAATGCATTTCAGATTCGTTCAGGTTACTGTGTGTATCCACAGTTTGTTCCATGTTCATGCTGAATAGTATTTCATGGCATTGATATATTGCTTTGTTGATTCACTGATAAACTGAAGTGCATTTGAGTTTTTTTCTAGTTTGGAGTGATTGTAAGAAAATCTGCTATAAATATTTGCACAAGTTTTGTATGAACATGAGTTTTCATTTTTTCTGGGAGTGGAATCACTTGGTTATATAGCAATTATACATTTAGCCTGATAAGCCAAATTGTTTTCCAGAGTGGTTACGTCATGTTGCACTGCCTTCAGCAATTTATGAGAGTTCCAGTTGCTCTGTGTCCTCGTCTGTGGGCATTGTCAAGTGTCTTCTACTTTAGCTGTTCTAATTGGTGTACAGTGTTATCTCATGGTGGTTTTAATTTGCATCTCCCTCATGACTAATGATGGCGAAGGCAATGGCACCCCACTCCAGTACTCTTGCCTGGAAAATCCCATGGATGGAGGAGCCTGGAAGGCTACAGTCCATGGGGTCGCAAAGGGTTGGACACGACTGAGCAACTTCACTTTGACTTTTCACTTTCATGCATTGGAGAAGGAAATGGCAACCCACTCCAGTGTTCTTGCCTGGAGAATCCCAGGGGCAGGGGAGCCTGGTGGGCTGCCGTCTGTGGGGTTGTACAGAGTCGGACATGACTGAAGCGACTTAGCAGCAGCAGCATGACTAATGATGTTAAGCCTCTTTTCTTGTACATCCTTATCATAAATATGTCTTCTTTCCAGGTACTTGTTCAAATCTTTTGCCCATTTTAAGAAAAGATTATTTTATTATTGTTAAGCTTAGAGAGTTTTTATGTATGCTAAATAGAAGTTCTTTTTCAAATATGTGATTTGCAAACATTTTCTCGCTCTCTGGGGCTATCTCTACACTTTTGTTAGTAGAGGCAGTCCCCAATTTACATTGATTCAACTTTATAGTTTTTTGATGGTATGAAAGCATTACACATTCAATGAAAGTTACTCAGTGGTAGTGTCCAACTCTTTGCGACCCCATGGACTATACAGTCCATGGAATTCTCCAGGCCAGATTATAGGAGTGGATAGCTGTTTCCTTCTCCAGGGGCTCTTCCCAACCCAGGGATCGAACCCAGGTCTCCTGAGTTGTTGGCTGATTCTTTACCAGTTGAGCCACAAAGGAAGCCCTCATTTTACTTAGAAGTGAGCAGTTATGGATGATCAAGGGCTCAGACTCTCCTCTAGTGGCTTCCTTTGCTTAGGCAGAAGGGAAAAAAAGGAAAGGAACACTCTCATACAGAAGTGGATGTCACCAGAGTGAATCCCTCCATTCTGGATGTGAAGCCACTTGGAAATACAAGCAAGCCCGAGGGGCTCAGAGCATTGGTTGGGACAGGACGCAGGTAGTTAACATCTAGGAGCAGAGTCAGGAAACCAGCAATCACGTCCTGTCTACACTGTGCATTGACAGAAGAAGCCAGGGCAAGATGCTTTACTCTGCCGACTCTTGCTTTGTTTATCAACATGTGATATGTAGTACGATATGCTCTTGTGATGCTGGGTAGGATAGCAAGCCTCAGCTCCCAGTCAGCCATGGGGTCAGGAAGGCAAACAACTGATACACTTAAAACCATTCTGTATCCACACAGCCATTTCATTTTTCACTTTCAGTAGATTATTCAATAAATGACATGAGATGTTCAACACTTTATTATAAAATAAGCTTTGGGTTAGATTATTTTTCCCAACTGTAGGCTAATGTAAGTATTCTGAATACGTTTAAGGGAGGTTAGGCTCAGCTATGATGTTTGGTAGGTTGTGCATATTAAATGCTTTTTCAGCTAAGGCAATATTTTCAGCTTATCATGCATTTGTCATGGTATGGATGCACCACACTTTGTTTAATCATTCATCCATTGAAAGTAATCTGGCTTGTTTCTACTTTGGAGCTATTATGTATAAAGCTGCTATGAACACTCATGTATAGGTTTTTTTGTGAACATAAGTTTTTATTTCCCTGGCATACATGTCCAAGAGGGCAATTTTTGGGTTTTATCATGATTGCAATTTTAGTTTTAAAAGAAACTATCTAGGACCACAGAATGGCTATACCATTTTACATTTCCACCAGCAATACACAAGTGATACGTTTTCCCCTCATGTTGCCAGTTATATGGTGGTGTCAATATTTTGACATTTTGGCCATTTTAACTGATGTGTAGTGCCCTCTCATTGTGGTTATAATTTGCATTTCTCAAGTGGCTAGTAATCTTGAACATCTTTTCCTGTCTTACTTGCCATGTGTATATCCTCTTTAGTGAAACAAATAGTATTCTTTTGTTAAATTTTACTTCCTGGTTGTTTATTGTTAGTATATAGAGATATGATTGATTTTTATATACTGACCTTATATCTTGTGACTTTGCTAACTCACTTATTCATTCTATGAGCTTTGTTGTGAATTTCATGGAGTTTTTTTTTTTATGTAGACAATTACATCATCCGCTAATAGAGACAGTTTTCTTCCTTTCCAATCATCATGCCTTTTATTTCTTTTTCATGTTTTATTGCCTTGTTTAAGACTTCTAATATGATATTCATCATATGCATTGAGAGTGGATAGTCTTATCATTTCACTTTTAGGGGGACAGTTTTTTGCACTTAAGTATATTAGCTATAGATTTTTTGCATACCCCCTTTATCACTTTGAGCACAATTCCTTCTATTTCTTGTTTACTGAGAAGCTTTTTTAAAAAAATATCATAAATGGATGTTGAATTTTGTCATGTGACTTTAACTGCATCTATTGATATGTTCATGTGACTTTTTCCCTCTTAACATTGATTGATTATTGGATATTAAGTTGATCCTGCTTTCCCAGGGTGAATGCACTTGATTGTGGTATATTGTCCTTTTTACCCCTGGAGAAGGAAATGGCAATTTGCTCGCATTTTGTTGATTTTACCTCTCTATTAATGAGGAATATTAGTCTGTAGTTCTTGGGGTGTTTTTTTTTTTTTTGGCCTGACTTTGATAGTATTGTAATGGTTTAGCCTTATTCCTTCTTGATGTTCTGGCAGAAGACTGAATAAATTTGGTATTACTTTATCCTGAAATTTGTGAGAGAATTTACAAGAGAAAATCACTGAGCCTAGAGTTTTCTTTGTTGAAAATTCAGTTTGGTTGATTTCAAGACATAGGACTATTCAGGTTATTTCTTTTCTTTTGATATGTGGCAGTTTATATCTTTCAGGGAATTGATCCATTTCATCTAATGTCAACTTTCTCTCCTTTTCTTTCATTGTCTTTAGGGTCTGTAGTGATAACCAAAATTCATTCCTGTTATTGGGAACCTGTATCTTTTTTCTTCATTAGTATAGCTAAGGACTTCTCAGTTTTGTTTATTTTTTCAGAGGTCAGCTGTTGGTTTCATTGGCTTTGTCCTGTTGTTTTTTTTTTTTTCAGTTTCATTGCTTTCTGCTTTTAAATTTTATTACTTTCTCCCTTCTGTTTGTATTGGGTTTAATTGGTTCTTATTTTGTTAGTTTTCTAATGTGGAAACAGGTTATTTATTAAATTGGGTTCTTTTTCTTTTATAATATTTAATACTGCTTTAGTTTCATCTTACAAATTTTAATACACTTTATTTTCATTGTCATTCATTTTAAAATATTTTAATATTTCCTTTGAAATTCAAAACATTATTAAGACTTCATTTTTTTAGAGCAGTTTTAGATTCATAGCAAAATTGAAGACATGTAGGGAGGTTTCCTGTACACCCCTTGCCCTCACCAGAGTCTTTCTATTTTATAATGGGTTATTTAAACATGGATTGGAAGAATCAATATAGTGAAAATGAGTATACTACCCAAAGCAATTTATAGATTCAGTGCAATCCCTATCAAGCTACCAATGGTATTCTTCACAGAGCTAGAACAAACAATTTCACAATTTGTATGGAAATACAAAAAACCTCGAATAGCCAAAGCTGTCTTGAGAAAGAAGAATGGAACTGTAGGAATCAACCTGCTTGACTTCAGGCTCTACTACAAAGCCACAGTCATCAAGACAGTATGGTACTGGCATAAAGACAGAAATATAGATCAGTGGAACAAAATAGAAAGCCCAGAGATAAATCCACGCACATATGGGCACCTTATCTTTGACAAAGGAGACAAGAATATACAATGGATTAAAGACAATCTCTTTAACAAGTGGTGCTGGGAAAACTGGTCAACCACTTGTAAAAGAATGAAACTAGAGCACTTTCTAACACCATACACAAAAACAAACTCAAAATGGATTAAAGATCTAAACGTAAGACCAGAAACTATAAAACTCCTAGAGGAGAACATAGGCAAGACACTCTCCGACATACATCACAGCAGGATCCTTTATGACCCACCTCCCAGAATATTGGAAATAAAAGCAAAAATAAACAAATGGGACCTAATTAAAGTTAAAAACTTCTGCACAACAAAGGAAACTATAAGCAAGGTGAAAAGACAGCCTTCAGAATGGGAGAAAATAATAGCAAATGAAGCAACAGACAAACAATTCATCTCAAACATATATAAGCAACTCCTACAGCTCAATTCCAGAAAAATAAATGACCCAATCAAAAAATGGGCCAAAGAACTAAATCGACATTTCTCCAAAGAAGACATACAGATGGCTAACAAATACATGAAAAGATGCTCAACATCACTCAGTATCAGAGAAATGCAAATCAAAACCACTATGAGGTACCATTTCACGCCAGTCAGAATGGCTGCGATACACAAGTCTACAAGCAATAAATGCTGGAGAGGGTGTGGAGAAAAGGGAACACTTTCACACTGTTGGTGGGAATGCAAACTAGTACAGCCACTATGGAGAACAGTGTGGATATTCCTTAAAAAACTGCAAATAGAACTGCCTATGATCCAGCAATCCCACTGCTGGGCATACACACTGAGGAAACCAGAATTGAAAGAGACATGTGTACCCCAGTGTTCATCGCAGCACTGTTTATAATAGCCAGGACGTAGAAGCAACTTCTATGTCCATCAGCAGATGAATGGATAATAAAGCTGTGGTACATATACACAATGGAGTATTACTCAGCCATTAAAAAGAATACATTTGAATCAGTTCTAATGAGGTGGATGAAACTGGAGCCTATTATACAGAGTGAAGTAAGCCAGAAAGAAAAACACCAATATAGTATCAGATCAGATCAGATCAGTTGCTCAGTTGTGTCCGACTCTTTGCAACCCCATGAACTGCAGCACGCCAGGCCTCCCTGTCCATTACCAACTCCTGGAGGTCACTCAGACTCATATTCATCGAGTCAGTGATGCCATCCAGCCATCTCATCCTCTGTTGTCCCCTTCTCCTCCTGCCCCAAATCCCTCCCAGCATCAGAGTCTTCTCCAATGAGTCAACTCTTCGCATGAGGTGGCCAAAATACTGGAGTTTCAGCTTTAGCATCATTCCTTCCAAAGAAATCCCAGTGTTGATCTCCTTCAGAATGGACTGGTTGGATCTCCTTGCAGTCCAAGGGACTCTCAAGAGTCTTCTCCAACACCACAGTTCAAAAGCATCAATTCTTCGGCGCTCAGCCTTCTTCACAGTCCAGCTCTCGCATCCATACATGACCACAGGAAAGACCATAGCCTTGACTAGGCAAACCTTTGTTGGCAAAGTGATGTCTCTGCTTTTGAATATGCTATCTAGGTTGGTCATAACTTTCCTTCCAAGGAGTAAGCGTCTTTTAATTTCATGGCTGCAGTCACCATCTGCAGTGATTTTGGAGCCCAGAAAAATGAAGTCTGACACTGTTTCCACTGTTTCTCCATCTATTTCCCATGTAGTGATGGGACCAGATGCCATACTAACACATATATATGGAATTTAGAAAGATGGTAACAATAACCCTGTATACGAGAAAGCAAAAGAGACACTGATATATAGAACAGTCTTTTGGACTCTGTGGGAGAGGGAGAGGGTGGGATGATTTGGGAGAATGGCATTGAAATATGTATAATATCATATATTAAACGAGTTACCACTCCAGGTTCGATACACGATACAGGATGCTTGGGGCTGGTGCACTGGGACGACCCAGAGGGATGGTATGGGGAGGGAGGAGGGAGGAGGGTTCATGATGGGGAACACATGTATACCTGTGGCGGATTCATGTTGATATATGGCAAAACCAATACAATATTATAAAGTTAAATAAAATAAAAAAAAAAATAAACACGTGGTGTTTAATTTATACATTTTTGTCTATATCTCAGATATGTTTCTGTCATTTTTCTAGTTTAATTTCATTCTGATCAGAAATCATTTTCTGCATAATTTCACTTCCTTTAAATTTGTTGTTTGTTTTTATGGCCTAGAATATGGACTGTCATGTTAAATATTGCATGTACACTTGAAGGTCAATTACATTAAGTTAGTGAATTATGTTGATTGGGTCCCCTATATCTTGCTGATTTTCTGTTCGACTACTCTCTTATTAACTGAGAGAGGAACCCTGAAGTCTCTGAATGTAATTGTGGGTTTGTGTACTTCTTGTTTCAGTTTTACTTCACATATTTTGGGGCATATATTTTGTTAAGTACATACACATTTAGTAATGCTGTATATCTTGATGAATTATTTGTTTCATGATTTTAAATATTCTTCTTTTTCCTTGATAATTTTTATTGTTCCAAAGTTTACTTTGCCTGATACTAACATAACTTTTCCAATTTTCTTTTGATAAATGTTGGATTGTATATTTTTTCATCCTTTTACTTTTTTATCTATAGCGACATATTTAAAGTGGATTTTTTTGTTGACAACATATTGAGTCTTGTTTTTAAATTTAATTTGATAACCTCTATAGTAGATACCACATACATTTAATTATTGAAATGGTTAGAATTAGATCTGCCATTTATTATTTATTTTCATTGTCTGACCTTTTTTTTTTGTTCCCTCATTCCCCATTTCCTGCCTTCTACTGGTTTATTTTTTAATATTCATTTTAATTTCACTATTGGCAATAGGCAATCATCCCTTTGTATTATTATATCTCTTTGTATTTGTACTTGGATCATCTCTTTGTATTATTATAGTTGCTGGTCTTTGGATTACTGAATACACAGCTTACTTTACATACTCTAAAGTGAATAGTTTACCATTTCAATTAAAACATCCCAACCTTATCGCTTCACTCACCCCACTTAGTTGTCATATTAAGTACACCCACATAACTTGAGAAATCCACAAACAGTGTTATAAGTTTTGCTTTCAAGTCAAACGTTTTAAATAACTTGGTTGAGTAAATAGTCTATTTATTGACCCAGATATTTACCATTTCTGTTGTTCTTCTTTCAGCCCTTGTGTCCACATTTCCATCTAATATCATTTCCTGTAAGCCTGAGAAATTTTTTTTTTTTTAGTATTTCCTTAATATTGGTTCTACTGGGAACAAATTATATATTTTAGTCTTCCTTAATCAGAGTTCCTCCTAATTTTGTTTTCAGTCCCGAAAGATATTTTCACTGGGTATAAAATTCTGTTTAATCTTGTATCACTTGAAAGATGTTGTGCCACTGTCATCTGGCTTCTGTGGTTTCTGATGTGAAGTCTGCAGTCATCCAAACCATTGCTCCCTTGAATGTAATGTGTTATTTCCCGCTGGCTTGCTTAAAGTTTTTTACCTTTGTCTTTAATTTTCAACAGTTTGATTATAATGTGTCTGGCCATGTTTTTATGAGTTTACCTTATTAGGAATTTGCTAAAGAGCCTCTTCATGAAAGTGAAAGAGGAGAGTGAAAAAGTTGGTTTAAAGCTCAACATTCAGAAAATTAAGATCATGGCATCCAGTCCCATCACTTCATGGCAAATAGATGGGGAAGCAGTGGCAGTGGCTGACTTTCTTTTTAGGGCTCCAAAATCACTGCAGATGATGATTGCAGCCATGAAGTTAAAAGACCCTTACTCCTTGGAAGGAAAGTTATGACCAACCTAGATAGCATATTGAAAAGCAGAGACATTACTTTGCCAACAAAGGTTCGTCTAGTCAAGGCTATGGTTTTTCCAGTAGTCATGTATGGATGTGAGAATTGAACTATAAAGAAAGCTGAGAGTCAAAGAATTGATGCTTTTGAACTGTGGTGTTGGAAAAGACTCTCGAGCAGTCCATCCTAAAGGAGATCAGTCCTAGGTGTTCATTGGAAGAACTGATGTTGAAACTGAAACTCCAATACTTTCGCCACCTGATGCAGAGTTGACTCATTGGAAAAGACCCTGATGCTGGGAAAGATTGAGGGCAGGAGGAGAAGTGGACGACAGAGGATGAAATGATTGGATGGCATCACAGATTCAATGGACATAGGATTGGGTGAACTCTGGGAGTTGGTGATAGACAGGGAGGCCTCGCGTGCTGCAGTTCATGGGGTCACAGAGAGTCAGACAGGACTGAGCGACTGAACTGAACTGAACCTCTTGAATCTACAATCTTTAACCCAGTTGGAAAGTTTTCAATCATTATTTCTTCAAATATTCTTTCTATATCCATCTGTCTCTTTGATCTCTTCTTCTCAGACTCCATTGGTATGAAGATCATACCTTTTGATTATTGTCCCACAAGTTTTTGAGGACTTCAGATTTTTTTTTTCCCCAGTCTTTTTTTCCTCCCTGTTCTTTAGGTTCTGTGATTTCTATTGATTTATCTCCTAATTCAGTGACTATTACCTTTGTTATCTACATTCTGCTATTAAAAACATCCAGTGAGTTTTTAAATTTCAGCTTTTGTCTTTTCAGCCCTAAAATTTCTTCTTTTCTTCATAGCTTCTACTTCTCAATTAAACATCTCTATATTTTATTCTTTTAAATAGTGTTCACCTTTACCTTATTCAGTATTGTTGAAGAACTGCTCTAAAGTTCTTGTGTGATAATTCCAACATCTCTGCCAACCTGGAATAAGTATTTGTTAATTGTCTTTTTCCTTGAATATTGATCAGATTAATGTCCTTTGGAAACTGGTTTTCTGTTTGATTGTTTAGGAGGTAATCAATCAATTTAGGTTCAGACTTCATATTCTGTCTCATAGTGGTTCTGATGTCAGCTGTAATTTCAAATACTGTGCCAGGATTTTTGGATATTACTGGAGTTTATACCACTCAGGAGTTAGTCTAGAACTAGTGTAATGGTTTCTATGGTAGTTTATGTCTTGACACCTCTGCTGAGACTCTTTAGGTTTGTTCTGGTCAGGTCCAGGACTTATGTTAGTTCATAATACAGACTTAGGAATTGCTTCTTTTCATGTGTCTTCTCTCCATGATTTCTCCCATGCTCTACAACTCTCACATGCTCTTTTTCTTGGTTCCTCTGGTCAGAAGGATGGAGTCCTCTCAGAATTTTAGCCTCCAATGCCGTTGTGCAGCCTACACAATTGGAGCTTTCTTATAGACAAGCAGCAGGAGAACCCTTTGCAAAAAGGTCTTTTCCCAGTTCCTCTGGCTGGAAAGATGGGCTTTTCTTGGGGTTTCAGATACCTGTGCCGTTGCCAGTGAAGCTCTCTATCTGGGACCTGGCTTCAGAGCAAAGCTGAGAGTGAAATAAAAGGTGAAAAAAAATATTCAAAGTCTCCAGCACACAGGAGTCATTTCCCCAGTCCTCTGTCTGGGAAAAAGGCAATTCTCCTGGAGTTTTGGCTGTCTGTGCTTGCTGCATAATTCCAGGGTTCAACTTACCCTCAAGTCAATTCTAGATGAGAAAGGACAGTAAAGCTCCACAAACCTCACACATTATGGGTCTTTATTTAAGTTTTTCTCTAACTCCTGATATGTGTACTTTTCAAAGTCTTCAGGTAGTTGGTTTTTGTATTTTGTTAGGAGCTTTAGTTATAGTCAGTGGGAATGTTGGGCTGCAATCAGCTTTCTTCATCTTGGCTGACACCAAAAACAGCTTATATATTATTTTATTACTTGTTTTTCACCTAGAATATTTTATAAATCCATGTCAGCATACGTTCTTCCATAACATCATTTTTAATGACTGCATATTCCTTCCTATGGGAGTTTATATTATTGATTGTCTTAGTGAATATATGGATAGATAAATCTTTACATACATCTGTGATTATTTTCTTAGGATAAATTCTTAGAGGCAGAATTGATATACAAAGTCCTTAAAAGAGTATCTTAACTTTAGGTCAATCAATTTATAGTCTCGCCAATATTTAGAGTGTTTATTTCTCTATTAATGCTCACACATTTTCTATGAATAGAAAGATAATGCCAGTGATCACTGGAGGTACTTCAGCCCCACAGTTTCCTGTCCAGGAGATGCTCTGCAAATATTTCATCACATTATCTCATAAATATAAGTGATTAGTTGTCTTTGATTATTTATAAAACTCAGTGGTATTAGACACATTTAGTATGGGCTTATAAATGCTTAAGGCAAATATATATCTTTAAGTTCCTAAATACCCCATCATAAATAGGATGGAATTGACATGGCTGAAGTGAGCAATATAGCTTTCTATACAAAGTAATCATGGGTTTGCTTGTGCATTCCATTCGTCTTGCATTGAAATTGTAATTTAGCTGAGTCATGAATGATTTATTAGATTCAGATTGAAAAGTCAACATTAGGAATTGAGGAAAGTGTGTTTGCTGTAGCATTAACTATTTTTTTCTTTGTAATTACATTTATACAATGTTGCTATTTCTAAAAAGACATATAAACATTCCTGTCCTACTCACTGCAACCCCAGGGACTATGTAGCTCGCCAGGCTCCTCTGTCCGTGGAATTCTCCAGGCAAGAATACTAGAGTAGGTTGCCATTCTCTTCTCCAGGGGATCTCTTGACTCAGGGATCAAACTCGGGTCTCCTGCACTGTAGGAGAGTCTTTGCCATCTGAGCCACAGGGATGCCCTACATGAACATTAAAATTCATAGAATGGGAAAATACCCTCTTCTAGAATATTAAAGCATTGTTCTATACCAGAATAGATAACTTCTGTATCAGCCCAGGCTCTACAGAGAAAAGAGATGGGATGCTTAAAGTGAGTAATTTAAGTGAATTTAGGGAAGGAATGATTTACAAGGGTGGACAGGGTATAGTGAAGTCACACGAAACAGTCACACAAAACTTGTGGCCTAGTAATAAGGGTAGGTTGGCAATCAACTCCAGTACTATTGCCTGGAAAATCACATGGACAGAGTAGCCTGGTAGGCTACAGTCCATGGGGTTGCAAAGAGTCAGACACGACTGAGCAACTTCACTTTCACTTTCACCACTGCGAGGCCTGAGCAGTGACCTTTGTTTCTCATCCAGCCTGCAAAACAGAACACATATCCCAAGGTTCTTTTTCTTTCTCTGTCTGATTTTCTGCCAGTACTCCTTGTCGGTTAAACACTACAGGAAGTCAAAGGGTAAGAAAGCCTCTTGATGCAATGCACAGCTATCTACCAGGGTGCATATAGGAAAAATTATGAAATTTAAACTCCCTACCGCAAGTGCATTCAGATGTCTCTGGCTAATTTGTAACCTTTTGTATTTAATGAAGGAAAATTTTTGTCTCAGAAGGTATTAGTTTATTGTTGAATATCGAAAATGATCATTCTTGACATATGAAATTTCTTAGCAAAATACACTATACATTTACTGGAGTATATGCAACATATTATACCTATTAAATAGAGGTGTTATAGCATAAGAGATGAGTGCTTGTGTTTAGAAGTCAGATTGAATTTGAATCCCAACCTTTTCATCTGCCAGTTATCTGACTCTGGATAAGTTTATTCCCGTCTCTAAGGCCTAATGTTGTTATTGCTGTTGGTTTTAATTTATTAAATGGGAATGATAATAGTATCCATCACATAGACTTGTGAGTATTAAATATACTAATGTTTGTTAATTGCACAACCCAATGCCTGGCACATATCAGTTAGTTAATAAATGTTATCTTCTTGTTGTTCAGTCAGAAAGTTGTGTCTGACTCCTTGGGACCCCAAGGACTGCAGCACACCAGG
This sequence comes from Tragelaphus eurycerus, assembly GCA_935064755.1. Taxonomy (NCBI): domain Eukaryota; kingdom Metazoa; phylum Chordata; class Mammalia; order Artiodactyla; family Bovidae; genus Tragelaphus; species Tragelaphus eurycerus. The sequence continues at coordinate 1,995,518 of CAKXYN010000039.1, forward strand.
CTCCTCTGTCCTTCACCATCTCCCAGAGTTTGCTCAAATTCATGTCAGTTGAGTCAGTGATGCTATCTAACCACCTCATCCTCTGCCGCCCCCTTCTCTTTTTTGCCTTCAATCTTTCCCAGGATCAGGGTCTTTTCCAGTGAGTTGGCTCTTTGCATCAGTTGGTCAAAGTATTGGAGCCTCAGCTTCAGCAACCGTCCTTCCAATTAATATTCAGAGTTGATTTCCTTTAGGATTGATTGGTTTGATCTCCTTGCAGTCCAAAGGGACTGTTAAGAGCCTTCTCCAGCACCACAGTTTGAAGACATCCATTTTTCAGTGCTCAGCCTTCTTTATGGTCCAACTCTCATACCTGTACATGACTACTGGGAAAACAATAATTTTGACTATATGGACCTTTGTCAGCAAAGTGATGTTTCTGGTTTTTAATATGCTGTCTAGGTTTGTCATAGCTTTCCTTCCAAGGAGCAAGTGTTTTAATTTCATCACTGTAGTCCAAAATTCCACAGTGATTTTGGAGCCCAAGAAAATAAAATCTGTCACTAATTGTTTAATTTAGCATTTGGAAAGAATAGAGAATTCAGTGATTAAGTGCACAGGCCTTTGAGTAAAATCTCCTGGGTCAGCAGCCTAATCCTGCCTCTGAGTCTTTCCTTGGAGAAGCCACATTTGGTGACCTCGTTTCTTCATCAGAATTATATATATCATCCTCAATTTTCATTATATATATGTATCTATAATGAAAATTCATAATAATATAAAAAATTTAGAATTAACAGTCAGCCTGGTTTCACACTCTGAGTCGGCAAATCCCATGAAAGCTAGTGAAATTATCTCCAAATATATAATCAATAGCCCTCCATATCTGCTGGTGTAAAACCTGAGATGATAGTACTGAAGCTGTTTTCCTGTTTCTGATTCAGGGATAAAAGTGTCCAGAAAGACTTCTCTTTTTTTATTCATTTTTTTCCATTTTATTTTTAATTAACATGCACTAAATTTGATTTTTTGTGTATATAGTTCTATTTTAACACATGCATAGATTTGTGTACCTGCCACTGTGATCAAGATACAGAACACTTCCATCGTCCCATAAACTCCATCATGCTATTTATTTGAAGTCCACCCTCCCCCAATTCCTAACCACTGTTCCCTTCTCCATCACCATATTTTTACCCTTTCAAAAATGTCATAGAAATGGAAGCATACAGTTTGTAATGTTTTGAGATCACCGTGGAACGACTTCTTTATTCCAGTGGTATGGATCTGAAAGGAGGCCCAAGTGATGCCTAACTGGTGTCTGTAAAACCCAGAAAACAAGTAGGCAAGAAGGAAGTAGGAGAAGGACTAACAGAAGTGCATTGCATCCTGAGAAATTCATATACACAAACCAAGTGGTATAGGTTTCAACTAATAAGCAGTAGTGTACTCTTGGATTTATAGTTTCTTTTTCATGAACTCCATTACTTCAGAGTGATAGAGAACCAACCCATGAGTGCAGCAAAATGCCTTTTCAATGGGCAAATGCTCACTATTTGGAAAGCTTACAAAATACTACTGAACTGAGCTAAAATTATACATATATATTATTCAGTTCAGTTCAGTCGCTCAGTCGTGTCCGACTCTTTGCGACCCCATGGACTGCAGCACACCAGGCTTCCCGGTCCATCACCAACTCCTGGAGCTTACTCAGCCTCATATCCATTGAGTCAATGATGCCATCCAACCATCTCATCCTCTGTCGTCGCTTTCTCCTCCCGCCTTCAATCTTTCCCAGCATCAGGTTCTTTTCTGATGAGTCAGTTCTTCATATCAGGTGACCAAAATATTGGCGTTTCAGCATCAGTCCTTCCAGTGAATATTCAGGACTGATTTCCTTTAGGATTGACTGGTTGGATCAATACAATAATAATTATAGATTGTATTTGACCATAATTCTGGGACTAGAACACTGAAGAAAAGAGTGACCCTCAGATTAATCTACATATACTATCTGTTGGAAAAATATTAGTCTTAGATAAATCTTTTTGTTGTTGTTCCAAGCTGAGTAAATAGAGAAACAACTTATATATAACCCTTGAAAATTATTGCATAACATGGGAAACTGGAGAAGGAAATGGCAACCCACTCCAGTGTTCTTGCCTGGAGAATCCCAGGGACGTCGGAGCCTGGTGGGCTGCCATCTCTGGGGTCACACAGAGCATGACTGAAGAGACTTAGTAGCAACATGGGAAACAGAAGTGAAAGTGAAAGTCGCTCAGTCATGTCCTAGTCTTTGCCACCCCATGGACCCCTTGGAATTCTCTAGGCTAGGTGGAATGGGTAGCCTTTCCCTTCTCCAGGGGATCTTCCCAACCCAGGGATCAAACCCAGGTCTCCTGCATTGCAGGCAGATTCTTTACCAGCTGAGCTGCAAGGGAAGCCCAGGAATACTGGAATGGGTATCCTATCCCTTCTCCAGGGGATCTTTGCGACCCAGGAGTCAAGCCAGTGTCTCCTGCATTGCAGGCAGATTCTTTACTAACTGAGCTACGAGGGAAACAGAATGTCATCCTAAAAACTCACAAGAGGAACATGCTAATAAAGATCTTTTACACTAGGAACCCAAAATGTGGCTAATAGAAAACTTCAAAATCCTCAGACTCATTAGAATGAATAGTATCTAAGAAATAGAGTACAAGATCGAAAGTTGAGAATGGAGAAATGAAAAGGAAGGTGGGTGACAGAACACTGATTGCAAGACACTGAAAATGCAGTGGCAGAATTAGATTTACAGTGGGGCCAGTCAAAACTAACATTGATATTGTGGAAAATCAGATCAGTGTGGTGCAGAACAAGCTAAAGAAATTCTCTCAGAATTCAAAAGGAAAAGGAACCAAAATACTGAAAATGAGGCTATAAGGTAGAAAGAATGGAAATTCAATGGCAATTATTATTTCTGAAAAATAGAACACAGCAATTAGGACAGAAATAATAAAGCAAAATAGAAAAAAAAATTCCCAGAGCCGAGAGAAAAAAAGTCTGAGTATATGGATTGAAATGTTCATATTTCTCAAGCAAAATAAATAAGAAATGACACACACCTGGACTCATCCTGGCAAAGTTTGTGATTTAAGATAGTTATTAAGTATCATGTAAGACTCCATGTGTGAAAAACAAAATAAAATATAAAGAGTACTTTTAACAAATTACCTGCTATGGGAGCAAATATTATGATACTCTGAGTTAATCTAAATTTAGCATCTGTCATTTAGATGCAGATTAAAGAAAGTAACAGAGAAACACCTACAGAATTTTGAGGAGAAAATGATGTGATATAAAATTTCATGTTCAACCAAGTTATCTTTTCAAGTTCTGGCAATTGGCATTTATTGTCAGTTATGTCAGATTTCATAAAATCCTACCCCCTATTTACCTCTTCTTGTTTTTTAAATTCTATTTATTTCTGCCTTTTCACAGAACAAGCTGAGAGAGGAATTAAAAATGTAAAATTCAGGAATGAAGTAGGCACAGTATAAATTTTGTCCTTGAAAATGATGAATTATAAAGTCTAAAAAATTGGTTAGGTTTTCTAAAGTAGCAAGGAATAGTTGAATAGTTAAAAGCTAAAATGTCACTAAGAGAGACTTTTGGCCAATAATCTAGCCTGAGTTAATGAAGTCTGAATTATATATTTTTCTTTTTTTAATATAAATTTATTTATTTTAATTGGAGGCTAATTACTTTACAATATTGTATTGATTTTGCCATACATCAACATAAATCCACCATGGGTATACGTGTTCTCCATCCTGAATCCCCCTCCCACTTCCCTTCCTGTCCCATCCCTCTGGGTCATCCTGGTGCACCAGCCCCGAGCATCCTGTATCATGCATCGAACCTGGACTGGCGATTTGTTTCACATATGATATTATACATGTTTCAGTGCCATTCTCCCAAATCATCCCATCCTTGCCCTCTCCCACAGAGTCCAAAAGGCTGTTCTATAAATCTGTGTCTCTTTTGCTGTCCCGCATACAGGGTTATCGTTACCATCTTTCTAAATTCCACATATATGCATTAGTATACTGTGTTGGTGTTTTTCTTTCTGGCTTACTTCACTCTGTATAATAGGCTCCAGTTTCATCCACCTCATTAGAACTGATTCAAATGAATTCTTTTTAATGGCAAGAGCTAATTACAATTTGGATATACTTATTAAAGTAGTCTCTCTGCTTGGAAGTATTTGTCTAGATTAGTTCTTGACACTCTAATCAATAAAATAGCATTAAAGGGACTTCCTTGATGGCACAGTGGTTAGGACTTCACCTTCCAGTGCCTGGGGTGCACTTTCGAACCCTGGTCAGGGAGCTTAATGCGGACCATTTAAAAATCTTTACTGAATTATTTTACAATATTGCTTCTGTTTTATGTTTTGGTTTTTTGACCATGAAGCATGTGGAATCTTAGCCCCCTGACCAGGGTTCGAACGTGCTAATCTGGACAAATACTTCCAAGCAGAGAGACTACTTTAATAAGTATATCCAAATTGTAATTAGCTCCTAAAAGTGCTAAACTGAGCAGTTTTGGTTTTGCTGCTTTCATTGTGGTTTATGCCAATGAATATAAATTGATATACCTAAACTGGCTAAATCACCTTTTCTAAACCTTTAGAATACTTTCATCATTGGTCAGTTTCAAAGGCGAATAAATACAGTCTTATTTAGGTCAGTCTAAAATGAGAGACCTCTGTTGTCCAGATTGCTCCTCTCTTTACTCTTAAATTCTGATTTCAAATGAATTAAAAAACAAACCAAAAAAGAAGATCCTTGTTTTGTCACTGTAAGTAAAACTTAATCTTGAAACCTCATTGTATAAATTTCCTTGGACTAAGATTTCACCTATGTGCATATTACCGTAGTGCTATAAATACTATATAATGGTCAACAAATACTATATAATAATAATTGATTGGAAGTTTTCTTAATGACTTCCCTGTCTTCAAAAAGTAACTTTAAACAGGAAGAGCCTTCAATCTAGACATGGTCTCTATCAAATATAAGTTAGAAATTAATAGGAGTTTATTACATGCGTGCATGTGTGCTCAGTCGTGTCCAATTCTTTGCAACCCCATGGACTGCAGCTTGCCAGGCTCCTCCGTCCATAGGATTTTCCCAGGCAAGAATACTGGAGTGGGTTGCCATTTCCTTCTCCAGGGAATTTTCTCAGTCCAGGAATTGAACTCACGTTTCCTGCATGGGCAGGCAAATTCTTTACCACTATGTCACTTGGAAAGCCCTATATCATAGATACTATGTAACACATTTACAGTTGCTTCATTCCTACTTTACATTTTTACTGAAGGGCAACCTAGAATTATCATTTTAAATGAATTTTTCCTTCTAATTTAAAATTTCTTCATACACTAAAGAAGTTAAACCCTTGACTGTAATAAACACATCTGAGTCAATTTCTGTTTGCCACAGGGAGCCATTTATGATGTGACCTCATTTGATATTTTAAAAATTGCCATCAATGACCTTAGGCATAAATAGAAAGGGGAGCAGCACTGTTCCCAAAGATCTAAATTATAGAGGAAAAGTGAGACTTTTTTTTTTCTAGGGGAATACCTGTTGGAGATAACATCCCTTGCTTTTTGCTGAACTTGGGATTGCTCTGTTACTTTGCAGTGGGATAGTTTCTCGGAGACATTCTGCTGTAGCATCTTTTCCAGTCCTTACGCCCCGCTTCCTTTCCTCATTTTTTAGCATAGATTCTGTGGTCCAACATTGTAATCACACCCTTGCAAACCATCACCTACTATATCCTTTTCTGCCTTCAGTCTTGTTCGCCTAGAAAATCTGTAATTCTGATTAAACTCAACCACCTACTTACTCATTCTTGCCCCTGAGCAGTTGAGCACGATTAAAGTAACTCACGGAAGCATGCTGCTTGGTCTTCCTTTATATGTGTGACCACAGATATCCTGTGGGCTCCCAGTACTGCCTAACAATGCATTTCCCTAATCATTTGACTCTCCTGTTCTCACAGCACCTCTTTCCTCTGTGTTCTTTTGTCCTCAGATCTTGGGCACCCTTTCTCTGATCCTCTCACTCAGAGAAGTCTTCATACTGGCCAAAGAGCATGGTGAACTTACTGTTTGTTTCATTTAGGAAAACAAAGCAACCAGAAGAAACCTCTTCAGACCTGTCAGTCCACCTTCATCTGAACCGGGACTCCATGTTCCCTCCTGTTAGGATGGATGACCTGCCCAGACTTCTAAGAACAACTCTTCCACGTGTGTCCTGGACTCCAACACTTCTTGTGTACTTGAGCATTCCATTACTGAGATTATTTCCTCTCCTTCCTGTTTTATTCAATTTTCCATTTCAGCTTCTTCATTTCCATCAATCCACAAACATTTGCTATCTGTTATCATAAACAAAACAAATAAAATTTATCTCAGTCTTTAATCTTTTATGCTACCCTGTGTGTCTTGTTCCATTTCCAGCAAAACTCTTTGAAAGAACTATGTTTCCAGTTTTCTCTTCCTCTTCGCCATTGTCTCTTATACCAACTCCATTCTGAGTAAGGTCACCAGGGACCACCTCATTGACAAATACAGTAGCAATAATAATTCTGAGTCTTCAGTTAACTTAAACTCTCAAGAACATTCGTTCCAGCCAGTCACTTTCTCGTCCTGGAGACAATTTCTTACTTAACTACTGGGAAAGTACATTTTCCTGACCTTCCACCTTCATTTCTGACTCTTCTCAGTCTTCCTTCCTTAATTCTCTTTCTCTTCTTAAACTTTGAATTTCCGATGCCGCAGAAATCAGCCCTAGATTCTCTTTTGTGTCTAGTCCATATTCATTCCCTGGGGGAACTCATCTTATATCGTGACTTTAAATACATTCTGTTGATGATCTTCCAGATTTATATTTTGAGCCCCAGTCTCTTCTGAGCACCTTATTCTTATATCCAACTGCCTGATTTGTGTCTCTGCTTAGAGGATTAATATACATTTCAACGTATGTTCAAAAAAAAATTACTGGTTTCACCTTCCAAACCTGTGTTCACCTCATTGTTCTCTATTTCAATAATGATTACCATCACCCAGGACTGCAGTGTTGTAAAAATCCAGGTGACATTGTTCTTGTGAATTAAGTGAATTTTTATTTGCATCTTCTGTGTGTTTTTCCCAATGGGCATCTTATTTATAATGGGCTTAAAAAGGTAAACAATTGAGCATCAGTATCTAGCTCTTGAAATTTTCAATCTACTGCATATGGTGAATGCCACCATGAAATTAAAAGATGTTTAGTCCTTGGAAGCAAAGTTATGACCAACCTCGACGGCATATTAAAAAGCAGAGACATTACTTTGTCAACAAAGGTCCATCTAGTCAAGGCTATGGTTTTTCCAGTGGTCATGAATGGATGTGAGAGTTGGACTATAAAGAAATCTGAGCACAGAAGAATTGATGCTTTTGAACTGTGGTGTTGGAGAAGACTCTTGAGAGTCCCTTGAACTGCAAGGAGATCCAACTAGTCCGTCCTAAAGGAGATCAGTCCTGAGTGTTCATTGGAAGGACTGATGTTGAAGCTGAAACTCCAATACTTTGGCCACCTCATGTGAAGAGCTGACTCACTGGAAAAGACCCTGATGCTGGGAAAGATTGAGGGCAGGAGGAGAAGGGGACGGCAGAGGATGAGATGGCTGGATGACATCACCAACTCAATGGACGTGAGTTTGAGTGTACTCCGGGAGTCGGTGATGGACAGGGACGCCTGGCATGCTGCGGTTCATGGAGTTGCAAAGAGTCAGACATGACTGAGTGACTGAACTGAACTGAACTGAACCGAGCAGCTACTATACTAATAATATGATGAAAATTGCTAACTAATATGCCTTGGTTGGAGAAATTGCTGTAAATCAGGGAATAATCTTCATACTGGCCAAAGCACATACATAATGCCAAAAAATCTTTAACCAGTTTTAGGTCTTGGAGATTTTTTAGCAAAGGGTTTTTGATTTTTTAAAAAAAAAGAATCAATTTTTAACCTAGTTCTTAGAGAAGTAGCAAATATTATAAAAATAAAGGTAACTGTAAATGGAAAGTAACCTTTAAGAATTGTATAAAATTTTTAAAAAATAATGGGTAAAGGACCTGAATAGACATTTCTTAAAAGAAGACATATAAATAACCCAGTTATATGAAAAGGTTCAGTTCAGTTCAGTCACTTAGTCATGTCTGACTCTTTGCAACCCCATGGACTGCAGCACTCCAGGCCTCCCTGTCCATCACCAACTCCTGGAGTTTGCTCAAACTCATGTCCATTGAGTCGGTGATGCCATCCAACCACCTCTTTCTCTGTCATCCCCCTTCTCCTCCCACCTTCAATCTTTCCCAGCATCAGGGTCTTTTCAAATGAGTCACTTCTCATCAGGTTCAGAACATCACTAATCATAAGGGAAATGCAAATCAAAACACAGTGAAATATCACTTCACACCTGTTAGGATGGATATTGTTAAAAAGACAAGCAATGACAAGAACTGGCAAGGATGTGGAGGAAAAGGAGTGCTTGGACACTGTTGGTGAGAATGTCAATTCATGTAGCCATAATAGAAAACATTATGGAGGTTTCTAAAAAATTAAAAATAGAACTACCATTCGTCCATGGTAAGTTGTTTCCATTGTGTCCGACTCTTTGTGACCCTACGGACTGTAGCCTGCCAGGCTCCTCTGTCCATCGGATTCTCCAGGCCAGAATACTGGAGTGGGTTGCCATGCCCTTCCCCAGGGGATCTTCCTGACCCATGGATTGAACCCAGGTCTCCTGCACTGCAGGCAGATTCTTTACTGTTTGACTTACCCATATATATGACTCAGCAATTACACTCCTGGATGTATGCCCAAAGGAAATGAATTCACTATCTTGAAGAGATGCCTGCATTTCCATGTTCATTGTAGCATTATTCACAGTTGTCAAGATATGAAAACCTAAATGTCTGTCATTTGATGACCAAATAAGGAAAATGAGATAGATAGAGAACATTATTCATCCTTAAAAAAGAAGAAAATCCTGCCATTGGCAGCAACTGGAATGAACCTAGAGAAAATTTTGCTAAGTGAAATAAACCAGACACAGAAAGACAAATACTTAATGATCTTATTAATATGGGAAATCCAAAATAGTCAAAGAGGCAGAGACTAGAGTGGTGCTTGCTAGGAACTGGGTGAAGGGGAAAATAGGGAGATTATTAAAAGATGAAAAGTTTCAGTTATGCAAGATGAATAATTTCTGGAGCAGTATTATATTGTACACCGTAAATTTTCTAAGAAGGTAAATCTTGAGCACGTTGAAAGAAAGAGAAAGGAAGAAAAGGAGGCAGGGAAAGAAAATGATAACTGTGTGAAGTGATGGATATGTTAATTGGCTTGTTTGTGGTGATCATTTCACAGTGTATACATGTATCAAATATAAGTGATAAATCTCAAATATATACAGTTTGTCAATTGTACTTCAATAAAGCTGAAAAAAAAATCAATTTTTACCTAGTGTTTAGAGAAATAACCATAAATCATTTTTTTGATTTGACCAAAGATGGCCATGGTTGTTTTTGACTAAAAAGAGGTAAATATTATGTAGAAAATCTGAAAAAACAGACCCAAAAAAATCCTGAAAGTAATAAGTGATTATAGCAAGATTGCAGGATATACTCACTTTCCTGTATACTAGCAATAAACAGATGGAATTTGAAATTTAAAAATGCTATTTACATTAGGATGCCCCAAAATGGAATACTTAGGTATAAATCTAAACCAATATGTACAGGATCTATACGAGAAAAACTAGAGAATTATGATAAACAAAACCAAAGAACTGAATAAATGGAGAGAGAGTCTATGTTCATGGATAGGAAGACTCAAGTTGTTCCTCCCAATTTGAATCAATGCAATTCTGATCAAAATTCCCAGAAAGTTAGTTTGTGGATATCAAAACACTGATTCTGACCAAAGACCCAGAAAACCAACAGAAGACTGAAGAAGACCAAATTTGGAGGACTGACTCTATGTGACTTCAAGACTGTTGTAAAGCTATACTAATTAAGACAGTGTGGCATTGGTGAAAGAATACATGAGTAAATCAGTGGAACAAAGTAGAGAGCCCAGAAATAAACCCAGACAAACCCAGACTACTGATCTTTGATGTGAAGAAACAAAGGCTATACAATGGAGTAAAGATAGTCTTTCCTGGATGCCTACATGTAAAACTGAATCCAGACATAGACCTTATACTCTACAAAACTTAGCTCAAAATGGATCACAGGCCTAAAGGTAAAACACCAGGCTATAAAACTTAGAAGACAACATAGGAGAAAACCTAGATGACCTTGGCTATGGTGATGACAGTTTAGATACAACACTAAAGGCATGATCCATGAAAGAAATAATTGTTAAGATGAACTGTATTAAAATTAAAAATGTCTGCTTTGCAAAATAAGATGAGAAGACTAGCCACAGAATGGGGGAAAGTATTTGCAAATAAAAGGGACCAACAAGGGATTAGTCTCCAAAACAGACAAACAGCTCATGCCAGTCAATAAAAAAAAAAAAAAAAATCAAAAAATGGGCAGAATATCTAAATAGACGTTTCTCCAAAGAAAACATAAGTTCAGTTCAGGTCACTTAGTCATGTCCAACTCCTGGCGACCCCATGGACTGCAGCAGGCCGGGCCTCCCTGTCTATCACCAACTCCTGGAGTTTACTCAGACTCAAGCCCATTGAGTCAGTGATTCCACCCAACCATCTCATCTTCTGCCGTCCCCTTCTTCTCCCACCTTCAATGTTTCCCAGCATCAGGATCTTTTCAAATGAGTCAGCTCTTTGCCTCAGGTACCCAAATGATTGGAGTTTCAGCTTCAGCATCAGTCCTTCCAATGACTGTTCAGGACTGATTGGATGGATGGGTTGGATCTCCTCACTGTCCAAGGGACTCTCAAGAGTCATCACCAACACCACAGTTCAAAAGCATCAATTCTTCAGTGCTCAGCTTTCTTTATAGTCCAACTCTCACATCCATACATGACTACTGGAAAAGCCATAGCTTTGACTAGATGGACCTTTGTTGGACAAGTAACGTCTCTGCTTTTTAATATGCTGTCTAGGTTGGTCATAACTTTTCTTCCCAGGAGCAAGCATCTTTTAATTTCATGGCTACAGTCACCATCTGCAGTGATTTTGAAGCCCCCCAAATAAAGTCTGTCACTGTTTCCACTGGTTCCCCATCTATTTGCCATGAAGTGACGGGATCAGATGCTATGATCTTCGTTTTCTTAAAGTTGAGTTTTAAGCCAACTTTTTCACTCTCTTTCACTTTCATCAAGAGGTTTTTTAGTTCTTCTTCGCTTTCAGCCATAAGGGAGATGTCATCTGGATGTCTGAGGTTATTGATATTTCTCCCAGCCATCTTGTGCTTCATCCAGTCCAGCATTTCTCATGGTGTACTCTGCATATAAGTTAAATAAGCAGGGTGGCAGTATACAGCCTTGACATACTCCTTTCCCAATTTGGAACCAGGTGGTTGTTCCATGTCCACTTCTACCTGTTGCTTCTTGACCTGTATACAGATTTCTCAAGAGGCAAGTCAGGTGGTTTGATATTCCCATCTCTTTCAGAATTTCCCACAGTTTATTGTGATCCATGGATGGAGAAGTCTGGTGGGCTGCAGTCCATGGGGTCGCTAAGAGTCGGACACAACTGAGCGACTTCCATTTCACTTTTCACTTTTATGCATTGGAGAAGGAAATGGCAACCCACTCCCAGTGTTCTTGCCTGGAGAATCCCAGGGACGGCAGAGCATGGTGGGCTGCCGTCTCTAGGGTCTCACAGAGTCGGACACGACTGAAGTGACTTAGCAGCAGCAGCAGCAGCATACAGTCAAAGGCTTTGGCATAGTCAATAAAGCAGAAGTATATGTTTTTCTGGAACTCTCTTGCTTTTTTGATAATCCAACAGATGTTGGCAATTTGATCTCTGGTTCCTCTGCCTTTTCTAGATCCAGCTTGAATTCGGGAAGTTCACTGTTCACATACTGTTGAAGTCTGTCTTGGAGAATTTTGAGCATTACTTTGCCAATGTGTGACATAAGTAGAATTGTGCGGTAATTTGAGCATTTTTGGCACTGCCTTTCTTTGGGATTGGAATGAAAACTGACCCTTTGCAGTCCTGTGGCCACTGCTGAGTTTTCCAAATTTGCTGGCATATTGAGTGCAGCACTTCCACAGCATCATCTTTTAGGATTTGAAATAGCTGAACTGGAATTCCATCGCCTCCACTAGCTTTTTTTGTAATGATGCTTCCTAAGGCCCACTGTACTTTGCATTCCAGTATGTCTGGCTCTAGATGAGTGATCACACCATCGTGTTTATCTGGGTCATGAAGATCTTTTTTATATAGTTTTTATCTGTATTCTTACCACCTCTTCTTAATATCTTCAGCTTCTGTTAGGTCCATGCCATTTCTGTCCTTTATTGAGCCCATCTTTGCATGAAATGTTCTCTTGATATTTCTGATTTTCTTGAAGAGATCTCTAGTCTTTCCCATTCTGTTGTTTTCCTCTATTTCTTTGCACTGATCACTGAGGAAGGCTTTCTTATCTTTCTTTGCTATTCTTTGGAACTCTGCGTTCAAATGGGTATATTTTTCCTTTTCTCCTTTGCTTTTCGCTTCTTTTCTTTTCTCAGCTATTTGTAAGGCCTCCTCAGACAACCACTTTGCCTTGATGCATTTCTTTTTCTTGGGCATTTTACTGCCTCCTGTAAAATGTCACGAACCTCTTCAGGCACTCTATCAGACATAATCCCTTGAATCTGTTTCTCACTTCCAATGTATAATCATAAGGGATTTGATTTAGTTCATACCTGAATGGTCTCGTGGTTTTCCTTTCTTCAATTTCAGTCTGAAGTTGGCAATAAGGAGTTCATGATCTGAGCCACAGTCAGCTCCTGGTCTTGTTTTTGCTGACTTTGGAGAGCTTCTCCATCTTTGGCTGCAAAGAATATAATCAGTCTGATTTCGGTGTTGACCATCTGGTGATGTGTAGTCATCTCTTGTGTTGTTGGAAGAGGGTGTTTGCTATGACCAGTGTGTTCTCTTGGCAAAACTCTGTTAGCCTTTGACCTGCTTCATTTTGTACTCCAAGTCCAAATTTGCCTGTTATTGCAGGTATCTCTTGACTTCCTACTTTTGCATTCCAGTCCCCCATAATGAAAAGGACATCTTTTTGGGGTGTTAGTTCTAGAACGTCTTGTAGGTCTTCATAGAATCATTCAACTCAGCTTCTTCAGCATTACTGGTCAAGGCATAGACTTGGATTACTGTGATACTGAATGGTTTGCTATGGAAACGAACAGAGATCATTCTGTCGTTTTTGAGATTGCATCCAAGTACTGCATTTTGGACTCTTTTGTTGACTATGATGGTTACTCCATTTCTTCTAAGGAATTCTTGCCCATAATAGTATGTATAATGGTCATCTGAGTTAAATTCACCCATTCAGTCCATTTTAGTTCACTGATTCCTAAAATGTTGATGTTCACTCTTGCCATCTCCTCTTGGACCACTTCCAATTTGCCTTGATTCATAGACCTGACATTCCAGATTCCTATGCAGCATTGCTCTTTACAGCATCAGACTTTACTTCCATCACCAGTCACATCCACAACTGGGTGTTGTTTTTGCTTTGGCTCCATCCCTTCATTCTTTCTGGAGTTATTTCTCCACTGATCTCCAGCAGCATATTGGGCACTGACGGACCTGGGGAGTTCATCTTTCAGAAGACATTAGATGGCCAAGAGGCACATGAAAAGATCTTCAACATCCCTAATTATTAGAGAAGTGCAGATCAAAACTATGTGGTATGACCTCACACCGATCAGAATGGCCATCACCAAAAAATCTACAGATAATTAATGCTGTAGAGGGTGTGGAAAAAAGGAACCCTCCTAAACTGTTGGTGGGAATATAAATTGGTGTAGCCACTGTGAAGAACAGTATGGAGTTTCCTTAAAAAACTAAAAATAGAGCTGCCATAATATCCAGTAATTCTACTCCTGGGCATAATATATTTTGAGAAAAACATGATTTGATAGGATCCATGAACCCCCTTCATTGCAGCACTGTTTATAATAGCCAAGACATGGAAGCAACCTAAATATCCATTGACAGATGAATGGTAAGGAAGATGTGATACATATATGTAATGGAATATTACTCAGCCATTTAAAAAAGAATGAAATAGTGCTGTTTGCAGCAACATTAATGATCCTGGTGATTATCATATGGTTATCATACTAAGTGAAGTAAGTCAGAGAGAAACAAATATCATATATCACTTTTATGTGGAATCTAATAAAAATGGTAAGAATGAGCTTATTTACAAAATAGAAACAGACTCACAGACTTAGAGGATGAACTTATGATTACTGGGGGGCATGAGTGAGGGGAGAGATAGATTAGGAGTTTAAGATTGACATGTACACACCTTTATATTTAAACTAGATAACCAACAGGGATCTACTGTATGGCACAGGGAACTCTGGTCAATATTGTGTAATAACGTAAATGGAAAAAGAATTTTTAAAAGAATAGATACATGTGTATGTATAACTGAATCATTTTGCTGTACATCTGAAACGAACACAACATTGTTAATCAACTGTACTCCAATATGGGCTTCCCTTGTAGCTCAGTTGGTTAATAATCTGCCTGCAATGTGGGAAACCTGGATTCAATTCCTGGGTTGGAAAGATCCCCTGGAGAAGGGAAAAGCTACCCACTGCAGTATTCTGGCCTGGAGAATTCTATGGATTGTGTAGTCCATGATCACAAATAGTCAGACATGACTGAGCAACTTTCACTTCACTTCATACTCCAATATAAAATAAAAATTACAAAAATTAAAGTCCTAATTTAAAAAGAAGTGGTAAATATCAAAGAACTGAAAGTACATCATTAGCTCTTCTTATATGCTGTTTTGTTGTTGTTGTTTAGTCCCTAAGTCATGTTCTACTCTCTGTGACCCTGTGGACTGTAGCCCACCAGGCTCTGTCCACGGGATTTCCCAGGCAGTCTGGAATTGGGTTGCCATTTTCTTCCTAGGGGATCTTCCCAACCTAGGCGTTGAACTTGCGTCTCCTGCCTTGGCAGGCTATTTCCACTACTGAGCCACCAGGGAAGTCCTTATATTCTGATACTATTGCAGAAAATTTTGCTTTTCAGCTGGAAATATTGGAAAGATCAAGGAGCTTTCAAAGGAATTTCTAGCTAACAGTAAATACAAGTACTCTGCATAATCTGGGCTTGCAATGCTGTCTTCCATGTTGTTGTTCAGTCGCTAAGTTGTGTCCAACTCTTTGCAAGCCCATGGACTGCAGCGTGCCACATCCCCCTGTCCTCCACTATCTCCTGGAGTTTGCTCGAATTCATTTCCATTGAGTCGGTGATGCTGTGTAACCATCTCATCCTCTGCTGTCTTATATAGAGGACTCCATATTCCAGGAAAGATAGAGACTTTTCAAAAGTCAATCATGGAAAAAAAAAAGGCAAACATAAAATGATATAATAGGTCTGTGCAAAAGTTATTAAGTACAGTTGTAAAATTGATTTTGCCATTGTTGCTTTCTACGTCATGTTCCTTTCCTATCCCATATTTCTGCCTCTTGCCAAGGGGTAGCTGCTATCCCTAATTTTGTGTTTATAATTCCCTCTTTTTAAAAGATAGTATGTACTCTTAAACAATATATTGTGTTGGTTAGTTTTGCTTGATTAAGACCTTTATAGAAATGGTGTTGTTATGGAGGCTTTCTTCATCTAAATAGAGATGGCATGTTTAAGTAGGGTAAACTCAAGAGGACAATGAGCCATTGTGATGTTGTTTACACGCCTGTGTTTCTTATTGCCTCAGTGCTGTGTAATTTGGTCTTGCAACTGATTAGCCAGTTAGGAACTGGAAGGGTGATATGTAAATGTTACTGTCTAACTGACAGAATGATTTATTAGATGCGTATATTTGAGGAATTTCACCTGCTTTGTTGTTTGGGAGGCCCAGTGCCAAACTGCAACATGCATGTCCAGGGCAGCCCCGTGGCCAGCTTTTTAAGAAAATTCAGCCAAAGTTGAATTCCATTCAAGTACAGTTTTGTTTGTTTGCCAATGGTGTCAGACTGATTTTAAAATGGATTTATCTTTCCTATAGTTTCGATCAGCGCTGTTGAAACTTTGAGCACGCCTGAATATAACCCTTGAGGCCTGATGTCACCCACTCATTGACTGCACTAGCTTGGCTTTTACCACTGCTCATGCGAGGGCTTTCTGTTCTTCCAACATCAACTGCCAAGTGGAGCCTCTGAACCATAAGATTTCCGTAAAGATGTCTTCCCTTTTTGCTTAGGGAACAACATGTACTACTCATTGAGCCCAGGGTGTTTACCTTGGTCTCAGAGATTGGTGGAGTTTTGTTTTCATTAAAAATACTCTTTTGAATTCAGTGTTTGTCTCAATGTGATTAGAAAATGCTATCATCAATTATTTTTATAAATAAAGCAAAAAAAGAAACTTGAAGTTGGATGTAACTTTAATTTTCAAAATAAAAAAGCCTTCATTTACTTTAGGAAATAGCAGGAGCCAGTATTATAAAAATGTGTTGGTTAAAGCTTCCTAATTTTAAAATGGGTCCCTTAATATTCTAATCTTTTAAACCTTTGTTTTAAAAGGCAAGTGATATATACATGCCTCTATAATAAGATTTTATAAGATGCTAGTGGAGAATAGGGTTCCTCAGATCTCAGTGGTAAAGAATACAGCTCCAATGCAGGAGAGGCAGGAGTTGTGAGTTTGATCCTTGGGTCGGGAAGATCCCCTGGAGAAGGAAGTGGCAACCCACTCTAGTATTCTTGCTTGGGAAATCCCATGGGCAGAGGAGCCTGGTGCTCTATAGTCCACAGGGTTGGAAAAGTGTTGGACACACTCAGAGACCAAACAACGACAACAAATGGGGAGTAGGATAATGTGGTCACAGGGAAATTTAATGCCTTAAATAATTATTTTAAGATTGCTGGTTTAAAAGCTTGAATTTTATTTTCTATCATTTTTATATGTGTATCTGAGAAGCTTTTGTTTTCCTTATAACTCTTTTTACTTGTACTGAAACTCAGTATATTGAAAAACTCAGCAGTGGCCACAGGACTGGAAAAGGTCAGTTTTCATTCCAATCCCAAAGAAAGGCAATGCCAAAGAATGCTCAAACTACTGCACAATTGCACTCGTCTCACACACTAGTAAAGTAATGCTCAAAATTCTCCAAGCCAGGCTTCAGCAGTATGTGAACCATGAACTTTCAGATGTTCAAGCTGAATTTAGAAAAGACAGAGGAACCAGAGATCAAATTGTCAACATCTGATGGATCATCAAAAAAGCAACAGAGTTCCAGAAAAACATCTATTTCTGCTTTATTGACTATGCCAAAGCCTTTGACTGTGTGGATCACAATAAACTGTGGAAAATTTTGAAAGAGATGGGAATACTGGAGCACCTGACCTGCCTCTTGAGAAACCAATATGTAGATCAGGAAGCAACAGTTAGAACTGGACATGGAACAACAGACTGGTTCCAAATAGGAAAAGGAGTATGTCAAGGCTGTATACTGTCACCCTACTTATTTAACTTCTATGCAGAGTACATCATGAGAAACACTGGGCTGGAGGAAGCACAAGCTGGAATCACAATTGCTGGGAGAAATATCAGTAACCTCATATGCAGATGATACCACCTTTATGGCAGAAAGTGAAGAACTAAAGAGCCTGTTGATGAAAGTAAAAGAGGAGAGTGAAAAAGTTGGCTTAAAGCTCAACATTCAGAAAACGAAGATCATGGCATCTTATCCCATCACTTCATGGGAAATATGGGGAAACAGTGGAAACAGTGTCAGACTTTATTTTTGGGGGCTCCAAAATCACTGCAGATGGTGACTGCAGCCATGAAATTAAAATATGCTTACTCCTTGGAAGGAAAGTTATGACCAACCTAGATAGCATATTCAAAAGCAGAGACATTACTTTGCCAACAAAGGTTCGTCTAGTCAAGGCTATGGTTTTTCCTGTGGTCATGTATGGATGTGAGAGTTGGAGTATAAAGAAAGCTGAGTGCTGAAGAATTGATGCTTTTGAACTGTGGTGTTGGAGAAGACTCTTAAGAGTCCCTTGAACTGCAGGGAGATCCAACCAGTCCATCCTAAGCGAGATCAATCCTGGGTGTTCATTGGTAGGGCTGTTGTTGAAGCTGAAACTCTAATACTTTGGCCACCTGATGTGCAGAGCTGACTTATTTGTAAACACCCTGATCCTTGGTAAAATTGAGGGCAGGAGGAGAAGGGGAAGACAGAGAATGAGATGGTTGGATGGTGTTACCCACTCAGTGGACATGGGTTTGGGTGAACTCTGGGAGTTGGTGATGGACAGGGAGGCCTGGCATGCTGTGGTTTATAGGGTCACAAAGAGTCGGACAGGACTGAGCAACTGAACTGATCTTGTACTGATGTTAAACTGCTTTAAGTAGCAGACATAGTTAAACATGAGATGCTGAGTTGATGGCTTTCATTCTGCAAGTTTTATTTTAGTGGAATAAGATGAGAAAGTATGATAGTGAGATGGTACAAATGGAGGTAGCTGGGAGACCACTGAACCCAGTGCTCAAGAATCCCAGGGAACACATTTTATCAGTTAAAGCACAAATAGCCCATAGGGTGGTACAGATCAATTATGGACAACATAGTGTGAATTACTCTAATTAGGTGATCACATTGTTTGCATTCCAGCCTCTTAGTTTAATGTCTAGGGAATTGTTGGTTAGAGGAAAGAGGATCAAGTTGGAAGGATTGGGAGAGGAAGACCTTGTTCAAGGGCATCATTGGAGCCTGGAATAGGAGAGGTCTGCAGGGGCTGGTGTTTTTGGAGGTTATGTGAAGGGTGGGGCCCTGAAAATCAGGAAGAATGAATCCAGAGTGGATTGTCAGACAAGATCACCATAGACATCATCTACTGTGACTTCCTAATTAGTGTCTGAGTAAACCATTGGACAGAAAGGAGATCAAACCAGTCAGTCCTAAAGGAAATCAACCTAGGATATTCACTGGAAGGACCAATGCTGAAGCTCCAATCCTTTGGCCACCTGATGTGAAGAAACAACTTATTGGAAAAGACCCTGATGCTGGGAAAGATTGTAGGCAGGAAGAGAAGGGGATGACAGAGATGAGATGGGTGGATGGCATCACGGACTCAATGGACATGAGTTTGAGCAAACTCCAGGAGTTGGTGATAGATAGGGATGCCTGGAGTGCCTTTGCAGCCCATGGGGTGCAAAGAGTCAGACACAAGTCAGTGAGTAAACTGAACTGAAACATTTTCAGTCGGAAGAATGACTTAAAGCAACCAGGACATGTTAAATGAAAATGTCATTATTTCAGGTCTCTTTGGATATTTTTTAAAGCTCATACACAGAACATACCCAATGGGAAATTACATTAGTTGCTCATCATTGCATTCACTTTAACATTCAGATCCCTGCATGTAAAAGTGTTCTAGGTAAAATAGTATTATTGCTTGATATTAAGATATTTAATATCTTTCACCACATCATACACCTTTACTTTCTGTTCTAGTTAACAGATAACTGACTTAGTAAAATCCGAAAGTTTCTTAGAAGCAGACGGGTGTAGACATGCTGAAGTAATTATTGATATTTTCATCAAAGCCAAATCCAAACTAAATAAAGAAACAAACCCCAAACTCCATACATCTGATCGCCACTTTATCTTTTATAATGTCCCAAAGTCCTGACCAAGGTCCTGAAGATTTGTATACAGTTCAGGCACAAGTATCTAGTATTCAAATAGGACTTGGGCCATTAGCAGTGAATCTCTACTTTTGGAGGGTGTTGCTGGAGTGTACATTTTAAATCAACACAAAGGCAATGAAAACTGGCCATTTTTATTAGTGGACTGATTTACCCTGCAAACACTTCCTGAACACCTACTATGTGTTGCTCTGATAAGTTGTGCTAATACAATGATAAGTAACACCCAGCCTTTGCCTTCAAAAATGCTAGTGTGTAATGGGAGCATCAGACCCAAACACTTATAAAACACTGTAGAAGAATCGTGAATGAGAGATGTACAGGATCTTACGAATGATTGAAAGGTCTACTCCTTACTGTCATGGTTGGCTTCTAAGGTGACCCTGATTAGTCAAGTTAAGTCCACCTATATCCAAAACCCTCATGCTTGGTAGAAAGTATATATGATTCTTCCTTTGCCTGGTGAAGTCTATGACTGTGTTTAGAAGTACACTGTTTTAGCACATTGAGGTCTCATTTATAGCACTGGGAAACAGGGGAGATATGATAAATATAGAAGCCTTCAAAAACAAGCTGCTGAACCTCCTTTTTTTCCTGATAAGTTCAAACCAGAAATTATTCACTAAAAGAGAATTACTTTAGTGATGGAAGGGGATTTGGTCACTAGCCAGGATTCTTACGAAAAACTGAATGAAAAGTACTTGCCCCACCAAAAGATTTTGCCAGCCCTTTCTGCCCTCCAAGGAAGGAATTGACAATATTTCTGATTGTTATTTTTGCTACTGCTGCTGCTGGTGATGACAGTTGTGTGTGCAGTGGAAAGAGATTTTTTTTTAATTGTGGTAAAAATAACATAAAAGATACTATTTTAACCATATTTAGCTGTATAGTTCGGTGGCACTGAGTACACTCACATTGTCATGCAACTCTCACCATCATCCATCTCCTGGCTTTTTCACCTTCCTAAACTGAAACTGTTCCCATTAAACACTAACTCCCCATCTCCCCTCCCCACCACCCACCCCCATAGCCCCTGGCATTCACCAGTGTACATTCTGACTCTGAGTTTGATTCCTGTAATACTTTATATAAGTGGAATCCAACAGTATTCGTCTGTACCTAATGTATTTTGGAATGCATTTTTTAAAAATTGGGGTATATTTGCTTTACAGTGTTGTGTTGATTTCTGCTGTACAGTGAAGTGAATCAACTGTTACTTAATCAACCCCAGAGGTGTTCCGGAGAAGCCCTGAGATAAGCAAATGTGGAGTTGAGGGTTGGTCTATGGTGATTTCTGAGAATCCTCTTTGCTGCCCTTCTAATGCCTCCTTAGAATTGTTTTTTGAGTTTTACAACTAATCATTCCATGGAAACAAACAAGATTCCAAGATAAAAAGTACTAACACTGAAAATTTCTGGCACTTACAGCCCTTGGCCTTGTATTCTTCTACTCCCTTCACAGAAATAAATGTAGGACTCTGGTGTTTCTTAATGTTGAGGGTGGAGCTTTGCTCTGACCTCATCTTAGTGAGGGACTCTTCTCCATGGAGGCCTCTGTTCCCATCCTGAAGATGCCATCTGTGCAGCGGCATAGTGGTCCTTTGTCTCAGCTGGGTGCTCTGTACTTTGAAAGACCTTGGAGTGTGTGACATTTGGTTCACCATAGACCTCTTAGCCTGTCCGAGGTTTGAGCCCTTCTGTTTTTGTTTTTCTGTGCTGCATCAGAGAGAAAACCAGAGAAGCCATAGAAGATCCCGAGTGTGTCCCACAGCCCCAGCTTGTAAGCTGAAAATAAACTCCAGAACTAGGGATGTTTATCCTGGGCAGAAAAATGGCATATTAGCAGTTTAGCTCAGCTAAGATAGGATTCTTACAGTACCTCTCAACTCATGCCCACATTTCTATATTTTTAAAACTTTTTAAGTTGAGGGATAATTGCTTTGCAATGTTGTGTTAGTTTCTGCTGTACAACAGCATGAATCAGCTATAAATATACACGTATCCCCTCCCTTGACACCCCCACCTTTCCATCCCTCTTTGTCATTACAGAGCACCAAGCTGAGCTCCCTGTGTTATACAACAGGTTTCTGTTCAGTTCAGTTCAGTTGCTCAGTCCTGTCCAACTCTTTGTGACCCCGTGGACTGCAGCATGCCAGGCCTCCCTGTCCATCACCAACTCCCAGAGTTTACTCAAACCCATGTCATGATGGCATGGTTGATGTCGTCTAACCATCTCATCCTCTGTAGTCCCTTCTTCTCCCACCTTCAATCTTTCCCAGCATCAGGGTCTTTTCAAATGTGTCAGTTCTTCGCATCAAGTGGCCAAAGAATTAGAGTTTCAGCTTCAGCCTCAGTCCTTCCAATGAATATTCAGGACTGGTTTCCTTTAGGATGGACTAGTTGGATCTCCTTACTGTTCAAGGGACTCTCAGGAGTCTTCTCCAACACCACAGTTCAAAAACATCAATTCTCTGGCACTCAGTTTTCCTTATGGTTCAACTCTCACATCCATACATGACTACTGGAAAAACCATAGCTTTGACTAGATGGACTTTTGTTGGCAAAGTACAGTCTCTGCTTTTTAATATGCTGTCTAGGTTGATCATAACTTTTCTTCCCAGGAACAAGCATCTTTTCATTTCATGGCTGCAGTCACCATCTGCAGTGATTTTACTGCTGCTACTGCTAAGTCACTTCAGTCGTGTCCGACTCTGTGCAGCCCTATAGACGGAAGCTCACCAGGCTCCCCCGTCCCTGGGATTCTCCAGGCAAGAATACTGGAGTGGGTTGCCATTTCCTTCTCCAATGCATGAAAGTGAAAAGTGAAAGTGAAGTCGCTTAGTCGTGTCTGACTCCTAGCGACCCCATGGACTGGAGCCTACCAGGATCCTCCGTCCATGGGATTTTCCAGGCAAGAGTACTGGGGTGGGGTGCCATTGCCTTCCCCGGCAGTGATTTTGGAGCCCGTCAAAAAATAAAGTCTGTCACTGTTTCCACTGTTTTCCCCATCTATTTGTCATGAAGTGATGGGACCGGATGCTATGATCTTAGTTTTATGAATGTTGAGTTTTAAGTCAACTTTTTCACTCTCCTCTTTCACTTTCATCAAGAGGTTCTTTCTTTAGTTTTTCTTCGCTTTCTGCTATAAGAGTGGTGTCATCTGCATATGTCGGAGAAGGCAATGGCAAGCCACTCCAGTACTCTTGCCTAGAAAATCCCATGGATGGAGGAGCCTGGTGGGCTGCAGTCCATGGGGTCGCTACGAGTCAAACGTGACTGAGCGACTTCACTTTCAATTTTCACTTTCACACAATGGAGAAGGCAATGGCAACCCACTCCAGTGTTCTTGCCTGGAGAATCCCAGGGACGGCAGAGCCTGGTGGGCTGCCGTCTATGGGGTCACACAGAGTCAGACACGACTAAAGTGACTTAGCAGCAGCAGCAGCATCTGCATATGTGAGGTTATTGATATTTCTCCCGGCAATCTTGATTCAAGCTTATGCTTCATCTAGTCCAGCATTTCTCATAATGTACTCTGAATATAAGTTAAATAAATAGAGGACAATATACAAGTTTCTGTTAGCTATCTATTTTACACATGGTAGTGGTGAAGGCAATGGCACCCCACTCCAGTACTCTTGCCTGGAAACTCCCATGGACGGAGGAGCCTGGTAGGCTACAGTCCATGGGGTTGCAAAGAGTCGGACATGACTGAGCGACTTCACTTTCACTTTTTACTTTCATGCATTGGAGCAGGAAATGGCAACCCACTCCAGTATTCTTGCCTGGAGAATCCCAGGGATGGGGGAGCCTGGTGGGCTGCTGTCTATGGGGTCACATGGAGTCGGACACGACTGAAGCGACTTAGCAGCAGCAGCAGTGTATTGTTAGTGCAGCTCAGTTCATTCCACCCTCTCCTGTTCCCACTTATGTCCACAAGTTTGTTCTCTACATCTGCATCTCTTCTCTCTTATTCTTGCCCTGCAAATAGGTTCATCAGTACCATTTTTCTAGATTTTATATATATATACATTAATATATGATATTTTTCTCTTCTGTTTTACTTCACTCTTACTTGACTCTAGGTTCATCCACATCACTACCAATGACCCAGTTCCATTCCTTTTTATGGCTGAGTAATATTCCATTTTGTATCTTTATTTTTTACAAAATTTCATTTAAAGTAAGAGCCCATGGCACAGATCATCAGGACCAGAGCAGAAAACTGAGGGTGTGGTCAGGCCAGGTAAATTTAAGGAATTTGGTTGCCCAAAGAGAAGGTTCAAGATAACATGAAGAGTGAGAGGTACTGAGCAGCATTTGACGGGGAAAGACAGAGCCCTCCATGCCATTCAGAAGAGGCATGGCCTGTGAGTCATGTTCAAGGTGAAGGTACTGATAAAGCTATGAATGGTGAGTGATCAGAGCATAGACCTACAGAGAAAAAAAATCAGGAAGCACAGCCACCTGTTGAATATCATAATTTTAATACCACTTACCTCCTTAAATCTAAAATACTTGCCTAGGAGTTGATAGCTGGAATGCTTCCTCAAGTTGACCACAAACACTATGAAGTGTAAGTTTTACTGAGAAAAAAGTGTCAAACCGTGTCAATATCCTTTCCACAGCTCCAGAGAAAAAACATGTGCACAAGCACAATTCTACCCTTGAATTGGCAATGCAAGTGAAATGGATCATTTACTGTAGAGGAATGTGTTATTGAGTTCTCTGATTTGTTTTCTGAAACTTCAGTAGCCTGGGTTCAGACGTAGGGCTTTGCTTTGGAAGTGCAATAGAACATGAGGACCTTCGCAGAGCTTCCCAGTTCTTGGGCACACTCAGCTGCAGTGGTTGTCATTCCTGGGAATTTAGCTCTACAGGCAGCCAGCCTCCAAGCAGGGCAGATGGTGGGAACAGATTGACTTTTGGGGAAAGGTGGTAGGAATGGAGACCATTAAGGAAATGGTAGCCTTTCTACAAGGATCCCCAAAGTCCAATAGGGGAGTACAGTGAAACTGAATGCCTTTTCTTTCTGTACAATGATGGACTGAATTGTGTCCCCCCTGCCCCTAAATTCTTCTTGCTTGGAGAATCCCTTGGACAGAGGAGCCTGGTGGGATGAAGTCCATTGGGTCACACAGAGTCGGACATGACTGAAGCGACTTAGCATGCAGCACAAATTCTACTATTGAAGTCCTAACATCCAGTACCTAAGAATGAAACCAGACAGCAAGGAGATCAAACCAGTCAATCCTAAAGGAAATCAACCCTGAATATTCATTGGAAATCTGTTGCTGAAGCTGAAGCTTCAGTACTTGGCCACCTGATTCCACTCATTGGAAAAGACTGTGATGCTGGGAAAGATTGAGGGCAGGAGAAGGAGGGGATGACAGAGAATAAGGTGCTTGGATGGCATCACTGACTCAATGGAGATGAATTTGAGCAAAATGCATGAGATGGTGAAGGACAGAGGAGCCTGGAGTGCTGCAGTACATGGTAGCAAAGAGTTGGACACGACTGAGTGACTGAAAAGCAAGATGTAATTAGTTGAGACCCTGAAGCATAGGACGGGCCCCTCATCCAACATGATTGGCATCCTTGTAAACAGGGAGAATTTTGCCCGAACACACACATGGGGAGAGCTCTCTGAAGATGAGGGCAGAGACTGGGGTGATGCCTCTACAGCCAAAGAAGGCCAGAGATGGCCAGGAAACCACTGTGAGTTGGGGAGAGGCGTAGTATAGTGTTCCTCTCATAGGCCTCAGGAAGAGCCAGTCTGCTGACACCTTAATCTCGGACTTCTAGCCTTCAGAACTCACAAGACATTTTTGCTGTTTAAGCCATTCCATTTTCGGTACTAGAAGATGAATAGATGTTTTATGGTTTCTTGTCTGTCTCTTCCAATTCACCCTGTGTTCACTGAGGTCAGGGGCTACAACCTGGTCATTTCCAAAACCTCATCCCATAACACAGTGTCTAGCAGCACACTTGGTAGTGATGGTGGTTTAGTCACTGTGTCTGACTCTTTGCAGTCTGATGGACTACAGCCCATCAGGCTCCTCTGTCCATGGGATTTCTCAAGGAAGAATACTGGAGTGGGTTGCCATTTCCTTCCCCAGGGGATCTTCCTGACCCAGGGATCAAATCCAGGAATTCACCTGAGCCACCCAAGAAGCCCGAAGTATTTATTGAATATACAAACAAATATACTGGTTCCTACTGATAAACATTTGGATTACTCTCAATTAGGAAAGGAATTATTCTGTTTTCCCAATTCTCAAACTTATTCCTGTTTATTTTTGACATTGGTTTAGGTTCAGAGTGGCTTCTTTTCACTGGTGCTGCTTCTCCCCAGATCCTACTCCTGCACTTAATTCAGGCATTTAAAAGTTAAATATATCAATTTTTATAGTTTCTGTAGCTTCCCTGGTAGCTCAGTGGCTTGGGCAAATCTGGGAGATGGTGGGGGACAGGGAGTCCTGGCGTGCTACAGTCCCATGGGGTCTGGAAGAGTCAGAGATAACTTGGTGATTGAACAATAGGAAAGCCTTCCTTTATGATAAAATTTGTATCAGATCAGATCAGATCAGATCAGTCGCTCAGTCGTGTCCGACTCTTTGCGACCCCATGAACCGCAGCACGCCAGGCCTCCCTGTCCATCACCAACTCCCAGTCACTCAGACTCACATTCATCGAGTCAGTGATGCCATCCAGCCATCTCATCCTCTGTCGTCCCCTTCTCCTCTTGCCCCCAATCCCTCCCAGCATCAGAGTCTTCTCCAATGAGTCAACTCTTCGCATGAGGTGGCCAAAATACTGGACTTTCAGCTTTAGCATCATTCCTTCCAAAGAAATCCTAGGGTTGATCTCCTTCAGAATGGACTGGTTGGATCTCCTTGCAGTCCAAGGGACTCTCAAGAGTCTTCTCCAACACCACAGTTCAAAAGCATCAATTCTTGGGCGCTCAGCCTTCTTCACAGTCCAGCTCTCACATCCATACATGACCACAGGAAAGACCATAGCCTTGACTAGGCGAACCTTTGTTGGCAAAGTGATGTCTCTGCTTTTGAATATGCTATCTAGGTTGGTCATAACTTTCCTTCCAAGGAGTAAGCGTCTTTTAATTTCATGGCTGCAGTCACCATCTGCAGTGATTTTGGAGCCCAGAAAAATAAAGTCTGAAAATTTGTATAGGTTGTGTCAAACATTCAGTCAAGAATTTTTTTGAGGGAAAAAAAGCAGTTTTTTTTTAATTGATGTACAAATAAAGTCAAAGATTCATTTCAGCATAAAGATGCCTACACGTTGTAGAGATGTCTCATCAGTAAATAACCTGCATGGACAATTTATCTAGACAGAGCAAAAGTGATAGCTTATCTAAAACTTTGCCATAGACTAGACATCTAACATCTAGATTGTGGGAACTAGCTATACCAATTTCTAGTGATATGTGAGTGAACTGAGATATTTTTAAACTAGAAGTAAAATGCAGGTCCTCAAGAATAAACTGGAAAACTTGCCCGCTTCCAAGTACAAGCAATGAAATTATGCCAACTGGGAATGCGCAGACACCCAGCATCCATCTACTTAGCACTGAACCTTTCTTTCAGGGGGCTAAAACGCAGAGGGGAAGGAGGTTTACCGAAGACTCCAAGGGAACGAAATTACTCAGAAGGACACAGGGAAGGGGAGAAGAATTCTGTTTCAGAGGCCTACGCTGCTGCTGCTGCTACTAAGTCGCTTCAGTAGTGTCTGACTCTGTGCGACCCCATAGACGGCAGCCCACCAGGCTCCCCCGTCCCTGGGATTCTCCAGGCAAGAACACTGGAGTGGGTTGCCATTTCCTTCTCCAATGCGTGAAAGTGAAAAGTGAAAGAGAAGTCGCTTAGTCAGGTCCGATTCTTAGCGACCCTATGGACTGCAGCCTACCGGGCTCTTCCATCCATGGGATTTTCCAGGCAAGAGTACTGGAATGGGGTGCCATTGAGGTGTATAGTTTCTGTGATATTGGTTCTTAGAACTCCTAAGTTACAAATCTTTTCTGAAAACTTGGGAATCCCTAAAATATCCTTACATCATGATAACCTGGAAATGTTTCTAACTTAACATCAACATCTTTTGTGTGTTTTGGTTTCTGTGGTTTTTTGTGTTTGTTTAATTGTATTTCTTCTAAAGGAGGGAGGGAAATAGAGAACAAATACTTCGTTAGATTCATGGCCCGGTTATATAGATGATGGACAACATGGTTTGTACAGAAAACTTCCCTCTGAAAATTCATCTGCATGAATTATTGTTGTTTTAGCTGGAGAAATATATTTTGCTTAAATGTTTAGACTTGTCAGAATGGCTGCACACGAACTTTCATACTGAATTGTGTCTCTCAATTTACAGTTCGGTAAAAAAACTTTTTCAGAGTACAGGGAAGATCATATCCCATGTGGTCACAGGTGACTCCATGAAGGTTTTTGTCTACCGTGTTTACTGTGTAAGATTATTGTAATGTGAATTAGAGGCTCTAGACTCAGATCTAGTTTAAAAACATTCCAGATTTACTCTACCAAAAGTGGTTAAGATAAAAATTTTCTGCAAGATTTCCCACTTACTATGTAGCATTTAAGAAAAATTTACTCAATTTAAGACAGTATCTTGAGAAACCTAAGATCAAGCAAAAGAACTTGGAAGGAAAAACATCTTCTGACTGTGATGGCCATTCGTGGTGTCTATTTGATAGCACAATAAGTGAAATAGAACTCCTTGCTTTCCCTTTTCACTGAGCTAACCTCTGTTTCTAGAAATACCAACTAGAAGGGCAGCTCAGAGAATTCTCACTTAACAACTTCAGCTGGATGGGACCCAGAGCCTGGCTCTAGGGTATAAAATTACACTTTTAACTGTATGTGTGGATATTAGCACTTGCCTTTGCCAGTTTCAGACAGACACATATATGTGGTATGTATGTGTGTGCCAAGCGTGCTAAGTCACTCAGTCATGTCTGACTCCTTGCACCCTGTGGACTGTGGCCCACTGGGCTCCTCTGTCCATGGGATCCTCCAGGCAAGAGTACTAGAGTGGGTTGTCATGCCCTCCTCCAGCAGATTTCCTGACCCAGGGATCAAACCTGCATCTCTTATGTTTCTTGCATTAGCAGATGAGTTTGTTTCTTTTTTTAACCACTAGTGCCACCTGGGAGTCACCATATGTGGTACACTCATAGATATTTAACTTTCTAAGATATTTACTATTAGAAATGCCTTTTAAGCCCCGGGGCTATAGATGTATTCTCTGGAGAAGAGAATGGCAATCTACTCCAGTATTCCTGCCTGGAGAATTCCACGGACAGAGAAGCCTGGTGGGCTACAGTCCATGGGGTCGCAAAGAGTCGGACACGACTGAGCGACTAACACACATAGATGTATTAGTGTGGAATGCTATAATTCCATACCTTTGACCACACCTCCTTTATATATCCCATTTATATATACATTTATTCACACACTCATTAACTCACTCATTTATTTATTTTATAAACACAACAGGTATACTGAGAAATGCACAGATCTTATGTGAGTACCTCAGGAAACTTTTGCAAAGGGAACATGTCTGTGTAACCAACGCCCAGATCAGGATCTCCAATAGCAGTCCAAAGTTGCCTGTGTCCCCTCCCTGTCATCACCTCCTCAAAGGTAACCACTATTATGGCCTCTGTCACTATGGACTAGTGCTGCCTCTTCTTGGTTTCTATGGAAATGGAATCATGCATTTGTGCTAGGGTTTTTGTCTAGCTTTTCTTGCTCAGTATTGTAATCTACATGATTCATCCATGTGCTTACATGTAGCAGTGATTTCTTCTTTTTCATTACTATGTAGGATTCTGTTTTAGGTATTTAAAAATTTACCTTCCATTCTGTTGCCGGCACACTTTGGGGTTAGTTTCCGTTTTAAGCTTTTGGGAATAATGCATCGGTGAACATGCTGGTGCATGTGTTTGGTGCATTGAGTGTGTTTGCCTAGGAGTAGAATTGCTTGGTTAACATCAACTGTTAATACACCCATGTTTAGCTTAGTAGGTACTGCCTAACAGTTTTCCAGAGTGGCTTTAAAATTTTACATTCCTGCCAGCAGTGTTTAAAAGTTACAGTTATTCTGTGTCTTCACCCACACGTAGGGCATCCCTGGTAGCTCAGTTGGTAAATAATATACCTGCAATGCAGGAAACCCTGGTTCAATTCCTGGGTCGGGAAGATCTCCTGGAGAAGGGATAGGCTACCCTATCCAGTGTTCTTGGGCTTCCCTTGTGGCTCAGCTGGTAAAGAATCTGCCTGCAATGCGGGAGACCTAGGTTTGATCCCTGGGTTGGGAAGATCCCCTGGAGAAGGGAAAGGCTACCCACTCCAGTATTCTGGCCTGGAGATGTCCATGGACCATATATATAGCCCATGGAGTCACAAAGAGTCAGACACAACTGAGCAACTTTCACTTTCACTTTTTAACCAACACTTTGTAGTGTCAATTTTTAAAATATTATTTTATTATTTTAATTTAGCTATTCTAAGGGTTATAATTAATACTTTGGCCACCTCATGCGAAGAGTTGACTCATTGGAAAAGACTCTGATGCTGGGAGGGATTGGAGGCAGGAGGAAAAGGGGATGACAGAGGATGAGATGGCTGGATGGCATCACTGACTCGATGGACGTGAGTCTGAGTGAACTCCAGGAGTTGGTGATGGACAGGGAGGCCTGGCGTGTTGCAATTCATGGGGTCTCAAAGAGTCGGGCACGACTGGGCAACTGAACTGAACTGAAGGGTTATAATTAATACTTCATTATCTTTTAATGTATTTAATCAATAATAATGTTAAGTTTTTTATTTGCTTATTGACAATTTCACTAGCCTTTTTTATGTAATGCCTGTTAAAGTCCTTTGCTATTAAAAAATGTGTATTCTCTCTTTTTTGATTTGTAGGAAGCTTAAAAAATATATGTATATATCCATTTCATTGTCTTAACTCACTGAAACTATGAACCATGCTGTATAGGGCCACCCAGGATGGACGGGTCATGGTGGAGAGTTCTGACAAAACATGGTCTGCTGGAGAAGGGAATGGCAAACCACTTCAGTATTTTTGCCTTGAGAACCCCATGAACAGTATGAAAAGGCAAAAAGATAGGACACTTAAAAGATGAACTCTCAAGTTCAGTAAGTGCCCAATATGCTATTGGAGATCAGTGGAGAAATAACTCCAGAAAGAATGAAGGGATGGAGCCAAAGCAAAAACAATACCCTGTTGTGGATGTGATTGGTGATGGAAGTAAAATCTGATGTTATAAGGGACAATATTGCATAGGAACTTGGAATGTTAGGTCCATGAATCAAGACAAATTGGAAATGATCAAACAGGAGATGGCAAGAGTGAACATCAACGTTTTAGGAATCAATAAACTAAAATGGACTAGAATGGGTGAATTTAACTCAGATGACCATTATATGTACTACTGTGGGCAAGAATTCCTTAGAACAAATGGAGTAGCCTTCACAGTCAACAAAAGAGTCCGAAATGCAGTACTTGGATGCAATCTCAAAAACAACAGAATGATCTCTGTTTGTTTCCAAGGCAAACCATTCAATATCACAGTAATCCTAGTCTATGCCCTGACCAGTAATGCTGAAGAAGCTGAAGTTGAACGGTTCTATGAAGACCTACAAGACCTTCTAGAACGAACACCTAAAAAAGATGTCCTTTTCATTATGGGGGACTGGAATGCAAAAGTAGGAAGTCAAGAAATACCTGGAGTAACAGGCAAATTTGGCCTTGGAGTACAAAACGAAGCAGGTCAAAGGCTAACAGATTTTTGCCAAGAAAACACACTGGTCATAGCAAACACCCTCTTCCAACAACACCAGAGATGACTACACATGGACATCACCAAATGGTCAACACCGAAATCAGATTAATTATATTCTTTGCAGCCAAAGATGGAAAAGCTCTATAAAGTCAGCAAAAACAAGACTAGGAGCTGACTGTGGCTCAGATCATGAACTCCTTGTTGACAAATTCAGACTGAAATTGAAAAAAGTAGGGAAAACCACTAGACCATTTAGGTATGACCTAAATCAAATCCCTTATGATTATAGAGTGGAAGTGAGAAATAGATTCAGGGGATTAGATCTGATAGAGTGCCTGAAGAACTATGCATGGAGCTTCGTGACATTTTACAGGAGGCAGTGATCAAGACCATCCCCAAGAAAAAGAAATGCAAAAAGGCAAAATGGTTGTCTGAGGAGGCCTTACAAATAGCTGAGAAAAGAAGAGAAGTGAAAGGCAAAGGAGAAAAGGAAAAATATACCTATTTGAATGCAGAGTTCCAAAGAATAGCAAGGAAAGATAAGAAAGCCTTTCTCAGTGATCAGTGCAAAGATGTAGAGGAAAACAATAGAATGGGAAAGACTAACGATCTCTTCAAGAAAATTAGAGATACCAAGGGAACATTTCGTGCAAAGATGAGCACAATAAAGGACAGAAACGATATGGACCTAACAGAAGCAGAAGATGTTAAGAAGAGGTGGCAAGAATACACAGAAGGACTGTACAAAAAAGATCTTCATGACCAAGATAATCACGATGGTATGATCATTCACCTAGAGCCAGACATCCTGGAGTGTGAAGTCAAGTGGGCCTTAGAAAGCATCACTATGAACAAAGCTAGTGGAGATGATGGAATTCCAGTTGAGCTATTTCAGATCCTAAAAGATGATGCTGTGAAAGTGTTGCACTCAATATGCGAGCAAATTTGGAAAACTCAGCAGTGGCCACAGGACTGGAAAAGGTCAGTTTTTATTCCATTCCCAAAGAAAGGCAATGCCAAAGAATGTTCAAACTACTGCACGATCACTCTCATCTCACATGCTAGCAAAGTAATGCTCAAAATTCTTCAGGCTAGATTTCAACAGTACATGAACTTCCAGATGTTCAAGCTGGATTTAGAAAAGGCAGAGGAACCAGAGATTAAATTGCCAACATCTGCTGGATCATTGAAAAAGCAAGAGAGTTCCAGAAAAACATCTACTGCTTTATTGACTATGCCAAAGCCTTTGTGTGGATCACAACAAACTGTGGAAAATTCTTCAAGAGATGGGAATACCAGACCATCTGACCTGCTTCTTGAGAAATCTGTATACAGGTCAAGAAGCAACAGTTAGAACTGGACATGGAACAAGAGCCTGGTTCCAAATAGGAAGAGGAGTACCTCAAGGCTGTATATTGTCACCCTGCTTATTTAACTTATATACAGAGTACATCATGGGAAATGCTGGGCTGGATGAAGCACAAGTTGAAATCAAGATTGCTGGAAGAAATATCAATAACCTCAGATATGCAGATGACACCACCGTTATGGCAAAAAGCAAAGAACTAAAGAGCGTTTTGATGATAGTGAAAGAAGAGAGTGAAAAAGTTGGCTTAAAACTCAACATTCAGGAAACTAAGATCATGGCATCCGGTCCCATCACTTCATGGCCCATAGATGGGGAAACAATGGAAACAGTGAGAAACTTTCTTTTTGAGGGCTCCAAAATCACTACAGATGGTGATTGCAGCCATGAAATGAAAAGACGCTTGCTCCTTGGAAGAAAATTTATGACCAACTTAGATAGCATATTAAAAAGCAGAGACATTACTTTGCCAACAAAGGTCCATCTAGTCAAAGCTATAGTTTTTCCAGTAGTCGTGTATGGATGTGAGAGTTGGACTCTAAAGATAAAGCTGAGCACTGAAGAATTGATGCTTTTGAACTGTGGTGTTTGAGAAGACTCTTGAGAGTCCCTTGGACAGTGAGGGGATCCAACCCGTACATCCTAAAGGAAATTAGTCCTGAATATTCATTGGAAGGACTGATCCTGAAGCTGAAACTCCAATCCTTTGGCCACCTGATGCGAAAAAGTGACTCATTTGAAAAGACCCTGATGTTGGAAAAGATTGAAGGTGGGAGGAGAAGGGGATGACAGAGGCTGAGATGGTTGGATGGTATCACCAACTCGATGGACATGAGTTTGAGTAAGCTCTGGGAGTTGGTGATGGAGAGAGAAGCCTGGCATACATACTGCAGTCCATGGGGTCTCAAAGAGTCGGACACAACTAAGTGCCTGAACTGATCTGAATTGATATTATTTTAGAAGTACATGTATTGCAAATATATATATATATGTATATTTAAATATTGCTTGTCATACTCTACACTGCATCTTTTGAGCAATTGAAACATGTACACCCATGGCCGATTCATGTCAATGTGTGGCAAAAAACCACTACAATATTGTAAAGTAATTAGCCTCCAATTAAAAAAAAATTCTTATTTTCAATGAAGCCATTTTATTAATCTGTTCCACTGCTGTACATGATTACTTTTGCCCTTTTAAGAAATAGCTATGTACTCCAAGATCATGAAGATATTCCCTTATTCTATATTCTAGTTTTGTCATTGACATCTCACATTTATGGTCCATCTGGTAGTGAGTTTTGTGTGTGGTGTGAGGTAGGAGTCTTCTCTCTCACATGGATGTCTGTTTTTTCACCTAAAGAATGGCAGTGGCAGCTTTTTTCTATATTAGATGACTGTTATGTGTCGATCTGTTTCTGGGTTCTCTTCTGTCTTATTGGTCTGTTTATCTGTCTTTGCCACACACTTACAGTAGCTATAAATTAAATCTTGATATCTGATACTGTAAGTCCTCCAACTTTATTCTTAAAGATTGTTTTGATTTCTCTTGGCCTTTTGCATTTCTATTTAATTTTAGAATCAGCTTGCCACCCATTTTTTTACATAAAAAATGAGGTTGTTAATTGAAATAACATTGAGTGCTATCAATTTAGGGAGCATTCACACTTTTCAATATTGTACCTTCTGGGAACATCGTCTATTCCTCCATTTCTTTAGGGCTCCTTTTAACCTTATCTCTGTAAAGTTTTGTGGTTTTTCTATGTGGTGGTCTTACACATCCTTCTTTAGCTTTTTTCCGGTAATGTGCCTTCTTTGTAGTTTGAGAGCTGCTTCTAATTTGTATAAAAGCAAAATCTTCCTTTAGAATCACAACCTTAAGCAAAGTGTTATGGAGAAACTATTCTGAAGCTGAAGAGAGGAAGTGCCCTTGTGCCTTGAAGAGGAGGTGTGGGGTTTTTTTGGGTGGTGGTTTGAGGTAGGTGAGATGCAGTATGTCTTGTCCAGATGGAGTCTCTGGAAATCTTAAAAGCAGCAGATGGGTGTGGGAAGAATGACAGAGAATTGAAAAGCATACTGACTTACTGCCTTGGGTAATTGCATAGTTGAATGAAGAAACCAATGTGTATTTTAAGTATCTGAACCACATTCATTGACATTAAACAAAGGCCCATTCTAAACAAATAAATTACATCCTGGACCTTCCTTCCTAAATGTTTGACTTCTCTTCACCAATTGCCAGAGATTAAACATTTTACCATTAATGATCAAAATATTATTCAGGTGACTGAGTAAGGGATAAATTCATTGGATTTACTATCAAATAGAT
This sequence comes from Tragelaphus eurycerus, assembly GCA_935064755.1. Lineage (NCBI taxonomy): Eukaryota > Metazoa > Chordata > Mammalia > Artiodactyla > Bovidae > Tragelaphus > Tragelaphus eurycerus. The sequence continues at coordinate 2,030,956 of CAKXYN010000039.1, forward strand.
TTTCCATTAAGTAAAAAAATACTTCAGAATTTCATAAATCATTCATGAGTCAGTGAAAACATACTGTTTCAGAATTGAAGTCTCTTAAGGTCCCTGTAATTATTCGTCTATTTTTCTTCCCTTTCCCAGACACTGTTTGGGAAAGAATATTTCTTATTCCCTGATTTCAGTGTCTCAACTCCAGCTCACTTCTCACACTGCTTCCTGATTCCTGAAGTCTGTTGAAATTACTGTTTTCATCAAGACACAAAACCTCCTCATTGTCAGATTCAGTGAAAACATTTGTGCTCCTCCAACTTCTTTTCAACATTTGAGGTTATTGAAATACTCCTTCTCTGTGGAACTATTCTGTCATGGCTTCCTTGATGCTCGTCATCCTTGCCTCTTTCTCCTCCCTCTCTGACACTCTTCCTCAGGCCATTTTCCAGACTCTCTGTGTCCCATAAATGTTGGTTTTGCATGCGGTCAGCTTCCCTGATAGCTCAGTTGGTAAAGAATCCTCCTGCAATGCAGGAGACCCCAGTTCAATTCCTGGGTTGGGAAGATCCCCTAGAGAAGGGATAGGCTACCCACTCCAGTGTTCTTGGGCTTCCCTTGTGGCTCAGCTGGTAAAGAATCCACCTGCAATACAGGAGATCTGAGTTTGATCCCTGGGTTGGGACTATCCCCTGGAGAAAGGAAAGGCTACACACTCCCATATTCTGGCCTGGAGAATTCCATGAATTGTATAGTCCATGGGTCATGAAGAGTTGGATATGACTGAAGCAACTAAGCTCAGCGCCACCTGGGAAACCCCTTCAATATTAACAACTGCTGTTTTTTTGTTTCCACATTTGCTCACACGTGGCCTTCCTAAACAGCCTCCTCACGGGTTCCTCTGCCTTCGGTATTCTCACTCTTTAGTCTGTTATCTGCTCTTAGGGTGAGCTCTCTTGAATGTGCTGCTCCTCTATTGAAAATTGTATAGAGGCGCTGATTTTCCTTTGACATAAAGACCGAACTCCTCACCGTGGTATTCTAAACCTAGTCATACTGGAGCTCCTTTCTGCTTCTCTTATCTCATGTCTTCATGTTAGTTCTCCAGAATTGCTTGCAGTTCCTTCTATCACTCACTGCTGCTTTTGCTCAAACAGGCACACCCCTGTCCTCATCTATCCTCCTCCTCCTGGGGACTGCCTCCTACTCATTCTCCAGAAATCAAGATAGGACGTACACTAGGGAGACCTTATCTCATTTTCCCCTGCCAGTCTGGACTCTATTAAATTACATCGTGATTATTTTGGTCACCCCACTGTGAACTTCTTGAAGGCAAGGAACATGCCTTTCATGTTTGTGTTCCTCCTCCATGGCTGCTTTTACAAATGAGCACTGTGTTAGGCCTTGGGAGTGCCCAAATGAGTAGGACATTATCTCTGCCCATGGGACTCCCACAATAGAGAAGGAGAAATAGAAACATCAACAGATAATTACAGTGTGATTTGATGTGTACCATGTTACGGGTGTTTTTAAAACAAGGAAGAAACAGCACCTGATTCTGGGTCCAAGAGAGTTCTATTAAAGAGTACAGAAGGGATCTGTAGAGAAATCACATATGGAGAAATAGTCCACCAAGTAAAGATCATCTCCAGGAAAATTCCTGACAGCCTTGTAGCCTATGTGAAAAATTGCTCTCCTGAGAGTGTTCCCTCGGGTCTCCAGATGAACAGGACTGTATCAGTTCAGTTCAGTTCAGTTGCTCAGTCATGTCTGACTCTTTGTGACCCATGAATCGCAGCATGCCAGGCCTCCCTGTCCATCATTATCTCCCGGAGTTCACTCAGACTCAAGTCCATCAAGTTGGTGATGCCATCCAGCCATCTCATCCTGTCATTCCTTTCTCCTCCTGCCCCCAACCCCTCCCAGCATCAGAGTCTTTTCCAATGAGTCAACTCTTTGCATGAGGTGGCCAAAGTACTGGAGTTTCAGCTTTAGCATCATTCCTTCTAAAGAACACCCAGGGCTGATCTCCTTTAGAATGGACTGGTTGGATCCGAGGACTGTATGGGAGTTAAAATATTTACAGTTGATATTGAAGCATGTAAATAGACATTATGAGGTTTGTATGCAGAGATCTATGCATTGAGCTGTATTTTAATTGGAGAGGTATATGCATTAAGATTAGTGGAAAGAAAATCAGCATCTTATTTTGTGTGCTCAGGAATTCTCTGACCAAAACTCTCACCCTACTTGAGGCAGATGTCCACCCTGACTTTCTAAATGTTTGCCTTGACAATGAATGAGAAAAACCTAAAGCCTTGAAATGTTCCATCTGGTTCTTTTTTTGGATATACTGTTAAATCGCAGAAAACCAGGATCTTTACATTTTGGTTTCCCTGAATCCACATCCCAGGAGAGGACACATCACAGTTGAGTGTTCCTTAGGTATTCTTCCAGACCCAAGGATAATGACCAGAGCCTTATGCAGTGCAGGGTGAACTCACACCAGCCATCAGAGAAGGAAGCTGAATTCATCTGGACCAGAGTCATCTAGTCTGTATACGGGACTGTCTTCAGTAGTGTCTTGTGCACTACTACACAAGGAGAAGGCAATGGCACCCCACTCCAGTGCTCTTGCCTGGAAAATCCCATGGGCAGAGGAGCCTGGTAGGCTGCAGTCCATGGGGTCGCTAAAAGTTGGACACGACTGAGCGACTTCACTTTTCACTTTCACGCATTGGAGAAGGAAATGGCAACCCACTCCAGTGTTCTTGCCTGGAGAATCCCAGGGACGGGGGAGCCTGGTGGGCTGCCATCTATGGGGTCGCACAGAGTCGGACACGACTGAAGTGACTTAGCAGTGGCAGTGCCTTGTGCCCGGTGTGCTGCGGTTCATGGGGTCACAAAGAGTTGGACACGACTGAGCGACTGAACTGAATTGAACTGAACTGAACTGAACTGAGTGCCTTGTACTGATGCCTATTGACTTGAGGGGCCATGACTAAACTTCAGGAGGTTTGGAGAGTCCCTAAAATTCCACCTAAAACCGAGTATGTGTGCATAGGGAGAGAAAGGCCATAGCTTTCATTGTATCCTTGAAGTTCTTGTAACTCAAAGAACCACTAGTCTACACCCTTTGGTTTCTGTTAATTGTATTTATTCATTGGGTAATCATGTATGGAGGATCTAGGTCTTGGGCATTTTGCTACCTGCTGACTTACTCTTCTGACATGTGTTGCAGCAATGCATGGAGTGGTGGGAAAAATTGAAGGCGGGAGAAGGGGATGATAGAGGATGAGACGGTTGGATGGCATCACCAACTTGATGGATGTGAGTTTTGAGTAAGCTCCAGGAGTTGGTGATGGACAGGGAAGCCTCATGTGCTGCAGTCCGTGGGGTTGCGAGTGTTGGGAAAGATTGAAGGCGGGAGGAGAAGGGGACAACAGAGGATGATATGATTGTATGGCATCACTGACTCGATGGACATGAGTTTGATTAAGCTCTGGGAGTTTTTGATGCACAAGGAAGCCTGGTGTGCTCAGACACGACTGAGTGATTGAACTGAACTGAACTGAACTGATGGAGTGGTTCAGATTCAAGTTAGCAGTCTTGACAACCTAGGTTGCAGGCACTTCCATGTGCAAGATCTCACTGAGTCTTCACAGTAAATCTGTGTGGTACATATTCATATTCTTATGACCATTTTACAGAAGAGAAAACAGGTTCAGAGTGTAAAAAATACTGAATACTCAAGCAGGTGAACTGAACCTAAGGATCTAAAGATGAATAGAACATTATGCTCCCAGTCTTAAGCTCCCAGTCTTCTGGGGCAGTCAGATAGAAACAGATACTTAAATCTAGTGACATAAGTGCAAGGATAGACCAATATACAATATAAGATCTCAGTATCAATGTGTGTATATCTTTCCTCCAGCTGTACTTTGTCAAGGAGAGAGAGGAGCTGGGTCTCTAAAGATGAATAATAGTTGACTCGGTGGACTGGAATTAAAAAGCATACCAGGTTGATGGAAAAACATTTACAAAACATAGATGTGAGCCAGTTTTCTGTTTGTGATTTTTCTGACAGTGATTTGAAACAGTGAGCACATAAATAAATATCACAGCTTTTAAAAAGAGGTAAGTGGGAGAATCAGGTTCTACCCTATGTGTTTCTACATATATTAATGAATCTACAGTTTCCTTCCAGAAAGTAGTAGTCCAGGCTATACAGTAGCCACAATTTTAAATGCTTTTTTTCCTTTTTTTAAGAATTTTCCCCCCATGGCTAATTCAATATGTGTGTCCTTCACACTGTATGTACTTAGGACTTGTTGATTCTGTAAGTTCTCTTAGGACAGAGACCCACTGTAAACATTTTCCTAACCTAATCTAGATACAAACAAAATCTCAGCTTAACAACTAACCCATACACACAGGTAACTGCTTCATTTACTTCATGGCCCTGAATAGCAGGGAAGTTCATAGAAAGTATATTTTCAAATTAAATGATCAAAACATATCATTTTCAAAACTCTTTTAGGGATAGTAAATTTAACGCTTGTTTTTTTCTCCTGAAAAACAGCAAAAGTAGTATAAAATAATGGTAGGTAATTCCTAAGGGGAAATACTTCAAGAAACTTTGACATATTAATGCTTATGTTTTAGCATGCTGTTTTCTTTAAAAGTTTTCAGCAAGTTCTCAGAAATATGAATGGAAAAAACTTTTCTGACTCTACTTTAAAATATGTGGGAAAGAAAATGCAACAAAATTGGAAGTGGTGGCAGGGAGGGAAAGAGAATACAAGCAAATAGGAAGCCAGCACTGTTTTTATTTTATTACTGATTAGACGTAGTAAGTTATAATTTGAATAAAATATTCAGGTTGTAAGTGTGTATTTTTCCACTTGAAAAAGTTAGTTACACTATGATATAATTTTCAACGCATGTCAGCTTGCTGGTTATCAATCAGTAGAACATAGTATACCAGCGTACTGTATACCCTTGTAGTGTCCATCAGTGGACATCAAATGTCCATCAACTGCTTCAAGTATCCTGGCTAAAAACTATAGTTTTGGGTCATTATTTCTTTGTATGTTTTATATAAACTGAGATCATGCTCTATATAAAAGTTTTCTGGGCCAGTATTATTTAATCTGTAAAATCAAGTTTGTTGGAGTTTCTGGCTTCTGAGGTTTTTGTAAGGATTAAATGAGATGGGTCAGGAGGGAGCTCAGCTCAGTGCCTAGCACACAGTCAGTGTTCAGTTATATTAGTGTTGCTTTTGGGGTTGTGGTTACTTTGTGTGTGTGTGATGAGAATTTTTTTGAGACCTTCTCTTCAGTTCAGTTCAGTCGCTCAGTTGTGTCCTTCTCTTAGCAACTTTTAAATAAGCAATACAGTATTACTAACTATAGTCATCTCTGGTTACTTTCTGTTACTTGTTTTTCACACTTGATTATGTGAATATTTTCTCAAGTTGTTCACTGTTGTTCAAAGACATGACATTTCAAGGATATAGAAACATCCCCCCATCCCTTCAAAGTTAAAATATGTCATTTGGGTCAGGTTAACCATTTCTAGATCGTTAATATATGGACTGCAGTGAAATAAATGTTCTTGTCTGTAAGTTTCTGTGAGCCAGTAAGATGCATTTCTAAAAGTATTTGAAAAACTTTTGATTCATCTGCTCAAATTATATCCCTGAAATATTGTACCTGTTTGGAACTCCCCATTTCTATTACAGTGTTGAAATAAGAATTAAGTAAATGTAAAAGAATGTGGGGAAATGTAATAGAAGGCTGTGAGTTTCAGAATCAGAAGATTTGCATTCATTTATACCATGGAAAACAAGGTAAATTTAATGTCTATTATCTTTCATATTTAAAAGAAGCTTTTGTATAGATAATAGCTTTTTTGTGTATAAATAAAAGCATTGTATAGAAGTCAAGAAGTCTAATCCCAATACTCAATAATATGGGAATGTATACAAGCTTGAGGAAGTCACTCTACCTCCCATATTTATTTAGTTATAGTTTGTAAAATGGTGATGCAATCCTATCTTAAAGGGCTCTTGTGGTGGTTAAATAAGATTGTTAAGCACCAGGCAAAGGTCTTGGCACAAAGTAAGCACCTGTGGTTGACCCCAGTGTTTTTGACCAAGAATATAATTTTTGCTGAAGAACACGCCTCCAGCCTTCCTCATTTATTGCCTCATTTATAAAGCAGTAGAGTTCCCATCAGGTGCTCTGGGCTCCTTCACAAGTGAGCAGAGGGCAGAATTCCACGACACTTGTCTGTTTCACTGTCAGCATTTTCCGTCGGCCACTTCAGTGGTCCTGGTTAGGGTTAGCTTCATACGCTTCTCTTCCTTAACTGAACATATGTTTAGCTCCAGCCTAGTTCTAAACTCTGAACCAAGCGCTAGTGATTGGGGAATGAATAAAATATAATCTTTGTGATGGGTTCACAATCTAGACAGGAAGTGGTTGCCATCCTTTTTGGGTAAAATTCTTCTCTGTACTTTTTATTTATTTAATTTTTATTATAGTTCTCTTTTTTTGGTCATTTTTATTTTTTTTTTACTTTTTATTTTAATTTAAATTTATTTATTTTAATTGGAGGCTAATTGCTTTACAATATTTAGTGAATATTTTTTAATGCTTTTCCACTGGGACATGAACTGGTAGATATGGCAACCCACTCCAGTATTCTTGCCTAGAGAATCCCATGGACAGAGGAGCCTGGCGGGCTACAGTCCACAGGGTGGCAAAGAATCTGGACACGACTGAGCAACTTCACTTCACTTCACTTGGTAAGAAAACCAAGTCTGAGGTGGTACTCCTCATCTGAGATGATAAGACTATGGTAATGTGTTAGTCCCTGAGTCTTGTCTGACTCTTTGCGGCCCCATAGACTGTAGCTTGCTAGGCTCCACTGTCCATGAAATTCTCCAGACAAGAATACGGGAGTGTAGCTATTCCCTTCTCAATGGGATCTTTCCAACCCAGGGACTGAACCCAGGTCTCCTGCATTGCAAGCAGATTCTTTACCATCTGGGCCACCAGGGAAGTCATATTACAAGTTAGTTAGCAAGTCTTGGTAGAAAGAGGATGGGCTTTTCATCAAAAGACCTGGGTTGACAGCCAGCCTTCAAAACATACTTGTTGAATGATTTTGAGCAGGGCAGGCGCCTGTCTTCTAAGTGAGAAGACACAAAGAGGTAAAATTTGATCATTCATTCATTTGGCAAGTATTTGTTGAGCACCAGGAAATCACCAGTGAATAACTTATACAACAAATACCAACCTCATAGAGATCAGATTCTAGTGGGAGAAAGGGTAGGATATAAAAAATGATGCTTGTGAAGGAGCAACATTTTTTTTTTTTTAATCCTCTCCTTTCTCCCACTAGAATCTGCTCTCCATGAACCTATTTGAAGGGCAGTAACGGAGATGCAGAAATAGAGAATAGGTTTGTGGACACAGGGAAGGAGAGAGTGGGAGGAATTGAAAGAGTAGCATGGAAACATATACATTACCATATGTAAAATAGGTAGCCAGTGGGAATTTGCTGTATGACACAGGGAGCTAAACCCAGTGTTCTGTGACGCCTAGAGAGGTGGGATGGGATGGGAGGTGGGAGGGAGGTTCAAGAAGGAGGGGGCTTATGTTTACCTATGGGTGATTCGTGTTGATGTATGACAGAAACCAGCACAAAGTTGTAAATCAATTATCCTCCAATTAAAAATGAGTAAGTATATTTTAAAATGTTGCTTGGGAAGGAAAAAAGGGCAGTATAGGAGCTAAAAAGTATCACTGGGGAGGATCCTCCCTACAAGCTAAGGTTTGCATGAAGACAGTGGAAAAGTGGTTTAAGAAAACAGCAAATTAAGAGGCCCCAAATAGAAGACCAGTGGGGCTGGAGCAGGGCGAGCTAGGGGGAGAGTGGCAGGAAACAGCAAAGGGCCTCTTGGCATGTGCTGCGAAGGGCTCTTTGGCTTTTACTGAACATGAGATAGGAAGCTTTTGAAGGGCGTTGAGCAGAGTGACGTGATCTGACTTTTCATAGCCTCACTCTGGCTGCTGCACAGAACGGAGTGGAGTCAAGCAGAAAAGCCAGACGGTCAGGCAGGAGGCTTTGCCAGCAACCGAGGGGAAAGTTGGTGGTGACTTGGACCACGGAGGGAGCAGGAGAAGTGGTACAAAGTGTCAGATCCTGGACATGATTTTTAGACATAGAGTCATCAGGATGTGCACATGAATGGCACAAGCAGAGCTGGGGGACGCATGACTATAAAATCAGAATTTCCATCCATGGAGATGAGGGTGACTGTGAGAGGAGAAGATTTGTCAGGGAATGCAGGAAGGTCGATGTTGGACCTGTGAAGTTGGAGATTCCTATCTGAAATGTTCAAATGAGGATGTTGATAGATAGCTGGAATTCAAGGGAGAGGTCTGGACTAGAGATGTCCATGTAAATAGGAACCCTTATCACAGAGATAGTATCCAAAGTCAGGAGACTGGATCAGATCTTCAAGGTAGTGAATGAGGCTGGAAAAACAGACGCACTCCAATGTCTGAGCCCTGGGGTATGCAGAGTTTAGAGGCTGAGGAGGTAGGAAGGAACCAGCAAAGAGACAGAGAAGGATTATTCATTGGGAAAGGGGGAAAGCCAACTTGCAGAACAATTATATAAATGCACATTATATGTCATAGACTACCATATGTTGTTGTTTAGCTGTTAAGTCGTGCCCAACTCTTTTGTGACTCCATGGACTATAGCCCGCTATGGAGTTTCCCAGGCAAGAATACTGGAGTGGGTTGCCATTTCCTTTTCCAGGGGATCTTCTCAACCCAGGGATCGAAGCCATGTCTCCTGTTTTGGCAGGTGGATTATTTTTACTGCTGAGCCACCAGAGGAGGCCTAGACTGGATGATCATTGCTATAACATACTTTTGGAAAAATGCAATATATCATGATTTTAATGCACAAATTCATTGGGGTATATTTCAAGTATAGCCTTTATACCCTATACACTGTGGTGACTACCAAAAACTTTTTTTTTCACTATAAGTTGTCCTCATGGCCTGAAAGATTTAAAGAATTTTCTCATCAGGGATTGATTCAGGCAAGAAGATGATTTGGGCATCACTGGAGCTGATTACGTGCAACCCTGTGCAGAATATTCTGTGATAATGTTCAAGTAGAAATAGTAACTTTAGCCTCTAAATTTACTACCTAAAAACACAGTGATTTGAAAAAACATCAAAGGATTTGGGTCCATAATTACAGTATTACTAAAATAGAGATATACATTATTTACAATGTGCTTTCAAAATTAAGGTAAGACAGACCTGTTGATTGGACTTGAAACAGGGACCAATTTTTCTACGTTATTGACACCTTCCAGAAAATGGTTGTGTAAACATGCTTTTATCATCAGGTATCTGTAGCGAGCTTTTCCACATGTGACTAGATTTATTTAATTTAAAGAATTTAGTAGTTTAATACATTATGCTAAGTGAAATAAAACCAGTTACAGAAGGGCAAATATTGCATGATTCCACTTATACAAGCTTTCTAAAATAATCAGACTCAGAGAACAGAATAGAATGGTGGTTGCTAGGGGGTGGGCAGAGGGGAATGAGGAGTTGCTAATCAGCAGTTACGAAGTTTCAGTTACATAAGGTGAATAAATTCTACAGACCTGTTTTACACCATTGTACCTGTAGTTAATAATACTGTATGATACCCTTAAAATTTGATGAGGGTAGACTTCATGTTAAGTGTTCTTACTCAGATCAGATCAGATCAGTCGCTCAGTCGTGTCCGACTCTTTGCGAAAAAAAAAATGAATTAAAGAAACGAATTTAATGACATAGCCTAAGATCTATCATTTATGTTGCATTATGTTAATAAGTAACTGAATCATATTATGTTAAGAGTTTAAAACAAAGAGGGAATTGAGAGACTTAAGTAAAAACATTGCCAAAGACGCTCCTATAGGGAACTTCTAGAGAGTGTTTCTAAGAAAGAATTTTCATAGCACTTTCTCTTTATCACTTACTAACACGTCTCTAAGCTCATGTCTGGAAGCATTCTGGCTACCAGAAGACGTTAAAATATTTTCCCAGATGTGCTCAATTTAAATACCAAACACATCATAAACTTTGTCACATATACGTTTAAGTCAAGGAGTTTTGAAGACTAAGCAGTTCAAAAGTAGGGAATAATTTTCGTACTATGCTACACTCTCAAGAGATATCCCTGTCTAGGACAATACTTAAGTGGAGTAAAGCCCACTTCTGTGCCTGAGTAACAGCCGCTGGACCTAAAACACACAGGCAGCTGGTCCATATCATAATAGATACACATGCTGTGCATGGAAGAGAATGATGCTAAAGCCCTATACCTCTTATACGCCCAGTGGAAGGTAGGATTTCCAGAACTGTGAAGCTTTCACTTAAGATATAGAGATAAGCAGCTAAGTGTTTGCAGTAGCTCAGGAACACTTCGAACTTAGTTATCTAAGTGGCTTATCCCTTCTTCCTCCAGTGTTTGGGATCTGGGGCTTCTATCTGGCTAAAGGGTCTTGGACAGAAACCTTCATCCCTTTCTGTAAATTCTACTCAGTACATTGATACGTGCAATTAGCACCATCACAGCATAAGGAAGGAAAAGAAGGCCACTAAAAGGAGTTTTCAGATCCAGCATTTGGGGAGATTTGATTCAGGATATTTTGATGTCACGAAAGTGTATTGACCAAAACATTTGTCCTGGATTCAGTATCAATAATGGATTTTTAAAACAATAGCTGAGGCAAATATTATGTGTGTGTGTGTGTGTGTGTGTGTGTGTGTGTGTGCACGCGTGCGCACTTTGTGTCCTTAGTCACTCAGTCATGTCCGACTCTTTGCAACCCCATGAACTGTAGCCTGCCAGGCTCCTCTGTCCATGGGATTCTCCAGGCAAGAATACTGGAGTGGGTTGCCATGACCTCATACACACACACATATATGTATGTATATATATACCTACATATAGGCTTCCCAGATGGCTCATTGAGTAAAGACTCTGCCTGCAGTACTGAAGATAAAGGTGACAGGGGTTCAGTCCCTGGGTCAGGAAGATCCCCTGGAGAAGGAAATGGCACTCCACTCCAGTACATGGACACAGGAGCCTGGAGGACTAAGGCTCATAGCATTTCAGAGTCAGAAATGACTGAAGCAACTGAGCACACATGCAAGCTTATATATATATAAGCTTCCTCATGGTCAGTCTATAAATTTGAGATAATCTGATGAACATCTCTAGATACTAATTCAATTGTAGCATCTGCATCTGATGTCAATTAAGATAGAAAAGATGGCTAGATTAGGTCTTCTTTGCCCACCCCATATTCTCAACTACATCATTTTTTTCTAGCATTTACTAGTTTGAAACATTAACCTTCAGCTACTGCATTCTGATCAAGAGAGTTATTGACTCTGAGTTTAACATCCATGTAATATTAAGGATGGAGTGCATATATAAACTTTTCCTTCAGAACATGTGAGCTTATTACAACTTTACGTTTTCTATGGAGTAAATTTTTGTGTTCCGTGCCTCCCTCCAGCCAAATCCATATGTTAAAATCTTCAAGGTGATGATGGTATTAAGAGGTGGAACCCTTGGGAAGTGATTAGGTCATGATAGTGGGACCCTAGTGAATGAGATTATAGCCTTACCAAAGAGACCCCACAGAAGTCTCTTGACCATTCTGCCTTGTAAGAGCACAGCAAGAAGACTGCCATCTGTGAACCTGGAGGCAAGGCTTCACCAGACACCAAATCCACCAGCACCTTGGTCTTGGACTTCTCAGCCTGTAGAACTGTAAGAAATGAATTTTACTTTATAAGCTACCCGGTGTATGGTGCTTCTATTCAATTCAGTTCAGTTCAGTTGCTCAGTCATGCCCCACTCTTTGCGACCCCATGAACCGCAGCATGCCAGGCCTCCCTGTCCATCACCAACTCCTGGAGTTCACCCAAAATCATGTCCATCGAGTCATTGATGCCATCCAACCATCTCTGTCATCCCCTTCTCCTTCCTCCTTCAATCTTTCCCAACATCAGGGTCTTTTCAAATGAATCAGCTCTTTGCATCAGGTGGACAAAATATTGGAGTTTTAACTTCAACATCAGTCCTTCCAATGGACAACCAGGACTGATCTCCTTTAGGATGGACTGGTTGGATCTCCTTGCAGTCCAAGGGACTCTCAAGTGTCTTCTCCAACACCACAATTTAAAAGCATCAATTCTTCAGCGTTCAGCTTTCTTTATAGTCCAACTTTCACATCCATACATGACTACTGGAAAAACCATAGCCTTGACTAGGCGGACCTTTGTTGACAAAGTAATGTCTCTGCTTTTTAATATGCTGTCTAGGTTTGTCATAACTTTCCTTCCAAGGAGAAAGTGTCTTTTAATTTCATGGCTGCAATCACCATCTGCAATGATTTTGGAGCCCCCCAAAATAAAGTAAGCCACTGTTTCCACTGTTTCTCCATCTATTTACATCTATTACAGAGCCCAAACAGACAGAGGCAACATTCCATAAATCTTTTCTCCCAAAGATCATTTAACATGTCTTTGTTTTCCTCCCTTCTTCCCCCACCCGCTATTTTCTTCCTTCTTCACCTACCAGAATTGCCATTAAAATATCACTAATGGCAACCCACTCCAGTATTCTTACCTGGGAAATCCCATGGACAGAGGAGCCTGGCGGGCTACAGTCCATGGAGTTGCAAAAAAGCTGGACACGACTTAGTGACTAACAACTAGTTATTTGGAGAAGCTGTTAAAACCACTTCCTTAGGATCAACTCCAGTGTGGTCCACAGTTTGGGCTTTCTCACTGGCATGTGGCTGAGGCTGTACTCTTCACGTTTTAACTCTTAGAAACATAAGTAAACATTTGATTTTTCTAAAACCCGGTGGTATTTATTTCAAATAGAGTTATTTTTAGTGGTTCTGATTTTTGAAAGCTCAGAAAAATCTTATTTGGAATCACTTAGAAATTTATAAAGTTAAAAAAAATTTTTTTTTACTAAATTTAGTATATTATACCCTGCACAAGAAAGCTTTTCATAAAGTTGGCTTTCCCAGCTGTCTTTAAAATTTGTTATAAATTTTAGTATGCTTCCTAATATAAAAGTTAGTATACTTTCTGATTTCTAACCAACAACAGATTATTTTCATTTATTTGTTATCCTGGTGAGAAAATTATTGCTAGCTTTAAAAGTTAATGTACCTTATGAAGCAACATAAAATATGTATTTTTGTTTTGTTTTGTTTTCTGAGGTTCTAGAACTCTTGGGTTGTTTATTCTTGAGTTTATACTTTTAAATGTATTTTGATTTTATAATGGGTACTATTAAATTAGAATATCTTAGGAGAAGTTCCTGGATGAATAGTATTTTGAAGAAGAAATGAATATTTTAAATGAATATCTGCTGGAACTCCACAGGATTTTTGGTTTTCCTTCTTTATTCTACCTATAATAAAAGTGGTGAGTTTTATCCCTTTGTGGAATATATTTATCATTTTTCATTGCTCTGTCCATGACAGCATTGGTTTTTGTGTGTGTATGTGTGTGTGTGTGTGTGTGTGTATGCACTATTTATTGGCTTTTAACTAAAAACCTCTTGATGAAAGTGAAAGTGGAGAGTGAAAAAGTTGGCTTAAAGCTCAACATTCAGAAAACGAAGATCATGGCATCTTATCCCATCACTTCATGGCAAATAGATGGGGAAACAGTAGAAACAGTGTCAGACTTTCTTTTTCTGAGCTCCAAAATCACTGCAGATGGTAACTGCAGCCATGAAATTAAAAGACACTTACTTCTTGGAAGGAAAGTTATGACCAACCTAGATAGCATATTCAAAAGCAGAGACATTACTTTGCCAACAAAGGTTCGTCTAGTCAAGGCTATGATTTTTCCTGTGGTCATGTATGGATGTGAGAGCTGGACTGTGAAGAAGGCTGAGCGCCGAAGAATTGATGCTTTTGAACTGTGGTGTTGGAGAAGACTCTTGAGAGTCCCTTGGACTGCAAGAAGATCCAACCAGTCCATTCTGAAGGAGATCAGTCCTGGAATTTCTTTGGAAGGAATGATGCTGAAGCTGAAACTCCAGTATTTTGGCCACCTCATGCCAAGAGTTGACTCATTGGAGAAGACTCTGATGCTGGGAGGGATTGGGGGCAGGAGGAGAAGGGGACGACAGAGGATGAGATGGCTGGATGGCATCACTGACTCAATGGACGTGAGTCTGAGTGACCTCCGGGAGCTGGTGATGGACAGGGAGGCCTGGTGTGCTGCGATTCATGGGGTTGCAAAGAGTCGGACACGACCGAGTGACTGATCTGATCTGATCTGATCTGAAACATACTTTGCATGTCTATGAGAACAAGAATGTGGCAGGGTCAAAAGAAGATGAATTACTTTAATGTAATTGAAAGGAAAAATGCTATTCTTTGTATTTCTATTGATGCAAGGCACTCAGTTAATATTCATTGTTTAAAAACATATATTTTATATTGATATACTTAATTGACAGGTTTCTAAAATATCTGTGATAGTTTTTTAGAACCTATGCTTCTTTGTATTTTTGGTTCCAGTTTCTTTTTTTTTTTTTTTTGCCCCAGAGGTTTACAATCCCATTAGTACATAAAATTCACTCCTCATGATATTTTTTTCTCTCCAACTCTGCTGACTTTTATCACAACCTCCCAGGAGCTGCTTGCCATAGCCACCCCTGGATCTCATGGTCGCTGAGAACAGCTTGACCTCTAGGTCATTCTTGGACCACAGGCTCCCACCATTCAGTTTATTTGCTCCCACTAGATCTGTGACCACCCCCCCTAAAAAAAAAAAAAAAAAAACCTCCTGCTCTGTCACTCTCCTGACTTGCTGTTCTTCTCTAGCCACGCTAAACCCCATGATCTAGCTCTGTAGTCATTCACCTCCTGATGCCGTCACTGTCCTAGCACCTTGTGGGTTTTCTCTGCTGACCCTCACACCCACTAGGTCTACCTGCACGCCCTTGACTGGGGCGCTGAGCACGACTGGAAGCAAGTGTGGGTATCCCCCCGCACCCCGGTTTTCCAGAGCTTGCTGTATACCACTTGGCTTTTATTATAAAAGACCTACATTAGTATCTTTTTGCTAACTGAAAGAAAGTCGTAGAGGATTTTCACTTTTACATGGAAAAAAGATGAAAGGAAGAAATAGAGTTCAGCTTCTGCTTTATAGTGAATTGTATGTGCTTCAGTGCAGTGACAGGGATGTCACCAAGCTCCTTCCTTGGGAACCCCACTCAGCCTAAAACTATGGTGGCTTAATGCTTTATGTCAGTTTGTTTTGTGCATCTGTTAGCATGATACGTCCCAAGGTCCTTGCTTCTCTGCTTTACCCTTACCAGCTTGTGAAGGGTTTCGTGGGAATGCTCTACTGTTGGAGAGTGGGGAAACCTGCACAGTGCAAATCAGTTGAAAGGTAGCTGTGCAGTCACCTTCGTAACAGGGCCCTCTGCATCTCCTGGCCATCCTTCTACCAGCCCTCCTTCTCTACTCAGCTGTCTTTGCCACTGTCATTAATTCTGTAATTAGATGTCTTTAATTCTGTAATGTAGATATGTGTTAATACTACACCCTAGATGTTGTGTCAATCTCTAGAGATACAATATCAAACAAAAACCATGCTCTGCCCCCACGTGCCTGCAAGAGAGTCAGGCATTTATAAAATAGCAGCACTAATGATGATTTTATTAGACTTGAATCCAGGGGGAAAAAGCAAAAGATAACCTAAAATGCATACTGGGATAGGGAGAAGGAGACTCTAACTTGGCTCTAGGTCGCATTTTATTGTTATTATTGTCTTGCTTTTCCTTATGGTTTTACCACATGTGTGTCCCTGGACTGATATTGTGGGCTTTTTTTCCCCTTTCTTTTAGAACGTTATTTAAATGGTGTGATACTCTTTTGGTCTTCTAAGACTTGCTTTTATTGTTCAGTGTTACACTTGTGTGATCATCTGTATTAATCTATGTAACTCTAGGTACTTTATTTTCACTGCTGCATATTATTCTTTTATACCTCTGTTTATCCATGGTTGAGTCTGCTTTGTGCACATTTGGATTGTTTTGTACTTTCTGTTATTATAAACAATTCAGATACGATCAGGAAAGGTGTGATAAAGATTGGTTAATTTTCAATACACATGCAAATTTTAGTTTAAGTCTTTCACTTCAGCCTGATCTATCTAACACAAGTACCACAAATTGGGCTTCCCTGGTGGCTCAGTGGTAAAGAATCTGCTTGCCAATGCAGGAGATGAGGATTTGATTCCTGGGTCAGGATGATGCCCTGGAGAAGGAAATGACCACCCATCCTAGTATTCTTGCCTGGGAAATCCTATGGACAGAGGAGCCTGGTTGGCTACAGTCCGTAGGGTCGCAAAGAGTCAGACGTGACTGAGTGACTAAACAACAGCAACCACAAAGTAGCAGCAAATTTGACCACTTTGAATGTTGCATCATATTTTAAATGTTATGATAATATCTCCATCATCTTTTCCTGTTATACTATCTATAGAAGGTGGCATAAAATAATCAAATGACCCAAAGTCAAGAGACAGGTCAGACTGTCTGTCTGAATAACTAAAAGCAAATGTCCTTCCCTCTTCCTTAGCATTTCATTAGAATAATTACAGTATTGTCAGCGGTGCTCTTAAAATATCAGTTAAGTCATGGTGAGTTAAACAAGATAGCTATTGTCTCTCAGCCTCAAATTCACCCTGTAACACCTGCTCTTCCATAACCTTTTAAGCGTTTCTCCTTTACATTGAAGATGATGTTGAGCTTTGTCAGTAAAGGACACTGAAGGGACGTTGCATAAGGGTGGGGTGTCACTTCCTGGTTCCAGCTGCTGTCCCAGTGGTCTGCTGTGTGGGTAGAAGAACATTTAGTATTGCTCAGCCCCAGCTACAGGCAGGGGGTGTGCTGTCCCTGCAGCCCCTCCCCCTGACCTGGGCACCCACCATCTGCTCCAGATCTCCTGCCCACAGTGGTCACTCAACTCCTTCTGTGCACCTGCCCATTGGCAGATGCTCACCTGTACCTCCATCATCTCCCTGACCTCCAGCACACCGTCTTCAGTGAGGTCTGAAGCCCATCCTTGGGTAGGGGACTTCTTCCAAGTTCTTCTTTCCTTGGCTGCTCTCCCTGAGCCCCAGGGCACCATCTAGCGTCCTCTTTACATGGAATACTTATTCTCCTATGATAACCTAATCAATATTTGTATTAAACATACCCTGCTTAAAAAAAAATGAATGAAATACAAAACCTAGCGTAAACCTACACTCAGGTGTCTTAAATGTCACCAGTTTTTTTTTTTACTTTTTTCCTATGCATGATCTAAAGTCTTGGTTTATTTTATTATTTATTCTTTAATTGGAGTAAAATTGCTTTACAATGTTGTATTGGTTTCTGCTGTACAACAGTGCAATTCAGCCATAATTATACATACATCAGTTCTCTCTTGAGTCCCTCCTCTGCCCCCATGCCACTCCTCTAGGTCATCACAGAGCACCAGGCTGTGCTCCCTGTGTTATATGGCATTTGAATCAGTTCTAATGAGGTGGATGAGCGTAGAGGCTGTTATACAGAGTGAAGGAAGTCAGAAAGAGAAAAGCAAGTATTGTATATTAGTGCATATTATAGAATCAAGAAAAATGGAATTGATGAACCTATTTGCAAGGAAGGAATGGAGATGCAGATACAGAGTATGAACTTGCGGACACAATGGAGAAAGGAGAAAGTGGGACAAATGGAGAAAGTAGCATCGACGTATGTACACTGCTATGTGTAAAACAGAGAGCTGGTGAGAAGTTGCTCTATCACCAGTTTTTAAGTACAAGAAAATGATGTTCCAGTTTAGTTATGACTCAAAATTATGTCCATTAAGTTACTGTTGGCTATTGAATAGGTAGGAGTTAGAGACCCTCATTCAGTAGAAAAGCCTGTGTATAATTTTATAGTCGGCCTTTAGTATCTGAGGTTCCTCATCTGTGTACACACCCAACCACAGATCATGTAGTAGCATGGTATTTACTATTGAAAAAAATTCATGTATACATGGAACCATGCAGCTCAAACCTGTGCTGTTCAAGGGTCAACTCTATGTTTAAGCATAAGAATATCTCATTTCCTAATAGAAACTTAAGGTGATAACTTTGTGAAGAAAGTAATGGTTGTATTTAATTTGTTACCTGAGTAATTGAAAACTGTAATGTACTTCTTAATTTCTTAATGTAATAAATTACAATACCATTTCTGACTTTTTAAAAATGTCATGCTCGTCTAAAGGACAGAAGCATATACCTAAAACAACAATCTCATTTCACGTTACACACTCTAGGTACGAGGAGACAGGCATAAGACCACTAATATGTGTATGCAGCCTCAGCTTTCCTAGATAATACTGTTATTTCCAAAGTGAATTAACCAGAATATACTCCCTTTAGCATTGTTCCACACATTCTTCCTCACTTGGTATTGTCCGATTTTTCTGAATCATTAATGAATTTTAAAATGTCTCGGGGACCTGTCATTTTTTCTGAGATTTTTACATTGTCACTTAAGTTGATTATTGGTAGGACCCTTGCAGCACTAGCTTCATACTGTGTCAAGCTATAAGAACCCAGGGATTTTATAATATTCTTAACAAAGAGGTAAAATGTTATGAAGTCATAGATGAACTAGTAGAGAACAGAAGTGAAAAGAATGGTTCATCATACCTTTTATGCTCTGCAGCAGTTAACTTCAAAGTGATATAGTAAATTAATGTGGTAGAACAGTGGCCAGTTTGGGTTTAAAATGGAAAATGCTGTCTGATAGGGAGTAAGACCTTTTAGAGCCCATCTAGAAGCTTTTGTCTAGGAAGACCCTGTTTCTGAAGGCAGAAGTCAGCATCTCAACACAGCGAACCACTTTCATAAGTATTTTAACCATTCTGTTTCCTGCCAAGTATTTATCTACAATTATGCAGACATAGTCTTTGTGTAGACTCAGTGTTAGACCAAAATCAATAGATTGATAAGTATTTAAAGGAGAAACATCTATGAACAGGGACCATGTTTTTCTTATGGGCTTAATACAATGTTACCTGCAGATGTATGTGCTCTTAATGCATATAGTTTAGCTTGTTATATATAGATTGCACATGAGTTATGTATGATTATCTGATTTTATGTCATCACTTGTGGCTCAGACAGTAAAGAATCTGCATGCAATGCAGGAGACCCAGGTTCAACCTCTGGGTCAGAAAGATCCTGTGGAGAAGGGAATGGCAACCCTCTCCACTATTCCTGCCTGGAAAATCTCCATGGAGAGAACAGCCCGGCTGGCTACAGTCCACGGGGTCACAAAGAGTTGGACGTGACTGAGTAGCTAACACTTTCATGTCATAACTTAGGATCTGGTTTGATCTTAATTCAGTTCCTTTTATTTAGATTTCAGAATTATCTAGTTCTTTAATGATTATGTTTGGTACTTAAATAATATTTTGCTGCACAAGTAAACATTTAGTTGGATAAAGCCAATTTTACAGTGTTAGAAAACTAGTGCACTTTGAAACAAATTTGTGTTATTAAAGATACAACATCTTATTTCTTTAAACAATTGTTCACCACTGTTACTGTGCATTTAGTAAATGCAGATGCCACTGAGTTAGAGGCTAGACACTTCTAGGTACATGCACATTTGCTCACAGCGTGCAATCATTTAATAGTCTGTGTTGCTGCATTAGTAGTTTACTAAGTGTTTTGTATGTAGTAGTTAATAAATATTTGTTAAATGGATCAATAGTATGTTTAATTCAGTATTAAAATGATTCATGCTAGTATTAATAGTTGAAAAAATCTTTAAGCCTGTAAAAAGTTTGGGGTAGCTTCTAATGTCAGTGGAGCACAGGAAACACCCAAGGGGGATTTTCTGTTGTTATTTGCAGATTAGAATGGAATCCCCAGAAAGAACTCTGCAGCGCTCTTATCAGGATGTTGCTAGAACATGGAATGATTGCAAACCTGCAGCGCTCTTATCAGGACGTTGCTAGAACATGGAATGATTGCAACCCTGCAGTGATATTATCAGGACGTTGCTAGAACATGGAATGATTGCACCCTGCAGCGCTCTTATCAGGACGTTGCTAGAACATGGAATTTGCACCCATTACTTTGTGAAGTGCATGCAATGCTTCCTTTAGATGACTGCTCTCCTTGCTACTTATTGAAAACAATTCTGTGATGTTTGTAAACAAATTTTGTGGACAAGATTTCCTCTCCAAAGCAGCCTATCTAAGTGCATTATTTCTGACTGAAAAGCTTATTTTTCTTTCTATCTGAATAGATTGCTTGCCAGTGGTGACTTACAGCTGATTTCATCGATTTTCAGTAATGAGATAGAGCAGTATGAGGTAAATGTCTGTGTACATGGGCAGGACTCTAAATCGCATTCTGAAAACCACGGGCTTGATGATGCAATGAGTCCATCTCCTCAGAAATGTTTGTGGTGAAGATTCCTTGAAAATACTTGGGCTTGAAGCACATCACTTAAATGGTGGATTTAGAAAAATAAGAGTTACAGTCATTAGAGTGAGAGAACCATTTTGGCTTGTTCAGGCTAACTCTCTCCAAGGGTAGTGCTGGAAAATTCACCAGGCAGTACGTCTGATGGAAACAGTCTCAGAGGATGAAGGAGGCAGACAGAGCTTGTGGTACCTTTTAATGCATTGGTTTCTCTACAGAGTAGCGTTCAAACATGTAACTAATGATGGCTTCCATGTACCTGATGGGCTCCATTCTGTAGAATTGCCAGAAATGTTCAGATGTCTGTAGCAAGGAAAGCACTGGAAACACATGTGAGGAAATCCTTGCCGAATTCACTCATCTGACTTCATACTGAGTCACTGTCCCTTGGTGCCAGACTACTTTTGGCATTCACTCTTGATCTTGATAATAAGGAGTTATGCACTATTAAAAAGTAAGGCATTTATGGAATGAATGGGGAGTCCCTTAGAGGATTGTGTTTTATGGTACTGCTATTTTGTACCTCTTGTATTCTTTCAACGTGGTATTTCACTCCTTAGATTCACTCTTCATTGAATACATTTATATTGGGGGCCGGCGTGAGGCACTCCTCCTGTGGCAAAGGTCATGAGGAAGGAGGCTCAACATACGCAAATGCAGGATCGAGCCTCAGGAGTCCCCCTGGAAATCTTCAAGCATCTACCCCTATAACCAGAGCCTGCCTACTTTACTACTTTGTGCTCTCACCTACACCTCTGACTTTACGGGGGGCTGTCCCCCACCACCTCTTTCAGAAAAGGAGTTAACTTAGAGCTCCAGTTAATAAAAATTCTTGGGCATGACAGGACTGTTTTAACCTACAAACTCCTCTGAAGGTTCTCTAGCCTGCCTGACAGGCTTGTCTGGCCACATGTGATTACTCACAGCCTCCCAACCGTGAGAGGCACGAGATGCTTAACCTTCTAAAAACAGGTTCTTTAGAGAAGTTAGAAAAATATTAGTATAAGTATAGTGGGCTGATTAGAAATTGTATTGGTGAAAGGTTTTTCATTTGTTGAGCCAATGTTTGCTGCTAAGTCTCCACATCCCCTGCCCTTACACACATTAATGAATATATAGAAGAAATAAGTATTAACCTTTGATATTAATCATGTTAGACCTGAGGCTAAGTAAATTCTTTCCTTGACTAAAACCCACTATACCCTCACCCTATAGGAATGTAACTTTATTTGGGTGGCGTCTGTTTTAAGAATAATCACCCCTGGAGAAATAAGTGTCCTGGATTGACCACTGTCACAAGGAGAGGGTCATAAATTGTCATGTAACACCCCTAAGACCTCTGTATACATTTGTATGAAGCACCTGACTTTGATAAAAGTCAGGACTGCTGACCCTGCGTGACTTTTGTATACCATCTCAGTGTATAAAAGTAGACCATGGAAAATAAAGAATTGGGATCAGTTTCTCAAAATACTGGTCTCCCCATGTCACTTTCTCTCTCAAATTCTGGGGTGCGGAACCCACCAAGCTTACTAATTTTGCCTGGGCTTCTAAGATCCGACCAGGGAGGCCTCAGTGTCTCCTCTCCTTCGGGAGAATGGAAGGACGCCTGTGGCCTATGAAAGTGGTGCAAACTTCTTGTCTTGAGGTTTTATTGGTCTCCCGCGTAAACCAAGCTACTCAGCCTCTTTTCTCCACTGAATTTTCCTACTGAGCTATCCTCATTCTATTATTCTTTATATCTCTAATTAAAACTATTGTATCCTGATTCCTCACTGACACTGTCTCTGCTTCAAACTCCCTGGGTCAGCCGGGGCTGGACCTCGGCACATTTATTGCCGTGGATTGGTTTTGAGCAAGAACTACATTGAAAGTTTTATGACCTGAAAACAAAATAACTGTTTATGCTATACAGTGCCATGGCTTCCCTGATAGCTCAGTTGGTAAAGAATCCATCTGCAATGCAGGAGACCCTGGTTCGATTCCTTAGTCAGGAAGATCCCCTGGAGAAAGGAGAGGCTACCCACTCCAGTATTCTTGGGTTTCCCTTGTGGCTCAGCTGGTAAAGAATCTGCTTGCAATGCAGGAGACCTGGGTTCAATTCCTGGATTAGGAAGATCCCCTGGAGAAGAAAAGGCTACCCACTCCAGTATCCTGGCCTGGAGAATTCCATAGACTGTATAGTCCATGGTGTTGCAAAGAGTCGGACATGACTGAGTGACTGTCACTATTTACTGTACCATGCCACATGATGTATGAGAAACTGAAAGGTCTTCAGCTCACCCAATTTCTCCAAATGTGTCATTCACCCTTCTGCATAGAAGAAATTACACAAACACAACAGTGCCATGTGTGTTATATAAGCATGTTCCATCTGTCTGTCTATCCCATTCTTTCCTGGTTTACTAGAGTTTACATAATGTTATTCTTTGATTACTGAAGAGCTTAGATAGATTTTTCACTTCTTCTTTTTCATCTCCCCTTTAATTAATGCTCTTGTCCTCATATAGAGGACTCCTCCAGGCCTTCCCTTATGACACCTATAAATCTCACTGCCTTCTTTCCATCTGTTCTCTCCACAGTTTTCCTTCATTCCATGATCCACATCACTCCAATCTCATTGCCACCCCTCAGAGTTCCATCTTCTTGTTTTCTCTGTCTGCTGTGTCTAAAAATTAACTTTAAAATAAGCAAAATATTCCAAACAAGCATTATGGTACTCTTTGCATTAATCTTATGAAAGTAAAATATGAGCAAAATGCAGTACGTTGATTTATAAGCAATCTTATTCCCAAAGGTCAAGACACCTTTAGTGGTCTTAAAGTTCATACAAATAATGATTCCATTTATTACTTATACTACTTTTCCTATTTTGGTGCATCCTTGGTTTTTGCCTGAGTTTGGCCAATTATTCAGAAATGTAAAAATTAGCAACGGAAGTAATGACATAACCTGATATAGAGACTACAGCTTTGGTGCAATTACATGTAATTGGGGATATTGAAGTTGACCTAGTGAAATGAAATAAAATCCATTCTCGATCATCTGTGTCCTATATGTTTGGGAATAAATGTTAGAAGTCTAATGAATTTGCCCTCTAGTACAAACAGAATTGTAATAGTTTAGTGCACTCCAGAGAAAAAGGAAAATAATGTTAATTTAATAAAGATACTCATGTCAAGAAAGATGAAGACATGAATGGAATTTGGGTACATTTCCACACTTGTGGAAGTGAGTCCTAAACATAAAATGACTCAGTAAATAAGCTGTGATTTTCTGCCAGGGAGAGTTGAGGAGTTGGACGGAAGATGCAGAACGAATTAAACAGTAGAGGACATTCTAGAGGAATAAATGCTGGAATGATGGCAAAATATCCTGGGATTTTTTTTTCCCATTCTGATAGATTTCTATTTATATATTTTGGAGAGATATGATACATTTGACCACTTCATTTCTACACGTGATACAAAATAATAAGATCAAGCAGCCTGCTAAGAACTCAAAGCCAGATGGTGTATGTGTATGTCATGCTGAGCTGATGGTTTGAAAACGCCAGCTCTGCAGAATGGCTGGAGCCGAACAACGCTTCAAGGGAATCCTACTTAAGATTCACTTGTGCATCTTCATGTGACTTTTACATTCTTAACTTCATGAATTTTAAGTTGCAGTGGACAGCATGATGCATATAGGCAGCAGAGTGAAATGTTTCTAATGTGATTTGTGAGCTGTCAGCACAAGTCAGATTTTAACAGAATTGCAGAAATGTAAATGGTTTAACAATATTGACTAACTGCTTCTTAAATGAACAAATAACCAAAAGTCACTCCTTGCTTCTCTGCAGGAAATGATGGACTGTTCCATAATTTTTAGGTATTATCTTTTGAGTATTAGCCAGTGTGAGTTAAAAAAAAAGATAGCAATACCCAACATCCCTCTGTGTCTCCTGATGTTTGGAAATTGGGAGAAAATTGTTTTGTGGTATCTCCTCACTTTGATTTCCACATTCTTTGGGGAGGTCTTCCACAGCAGTTAAGGCCTGGCAGCCATAGTGTGGTCATAAGCAGGGGAGAGCCACTGGAGAGACCTACAGACAGTGACAAGGTGGCCACCAGGTAATGGTGAGGGGACTGCAGTGGTTAAGAAGAGGAATCAGCTGTAGAGATGTATAAGACTTCATAATACCATTAATCTTCTAAATTTGGCAAAATGTTTAGACTATTACATTTATATTTGCAGAACTTTTGTTTTTCTCTTCTGGAATATGAGATTCTATTTCTCTCCTTTCATTTGCACTTTAAATCTTCATAAAAGCATCTGTTATCCAAGAACAAGTGAATCATTTATTTATTTTAAAAAAGCTTATTGAGCAATTTAAACCTCTGTTAAATCAGTTTTTGCTCCCTCCACTTTGAAGCTCACTATGGTAGTACACATTTAAGATCATTGAACTGTGGTGTTGGAGAAGACTCTTGAGAGTCCCTTGGACTGCAAGAAGATCCAACCAGTCCATTCTGAAGGAGATCAATCCTGGAATTTCTTTGGAAGGAATGATGCTAAAGCTGAAACTCCAGTATTTTGGCCACCTCATGCGAAGAGTTGACTCATTGGAGAAGACTCTGATGCTGGGAGGGATTGAGGGCAGGAGGAGAAGGGGACGACAGAGGATGAGATGGCTGGATGGCATCACTGACTTGATGGGTATGAGTCTGGGTGACCTCCGGGAGCTGGTGATGGACAGGGAGGCCTGGCGTGCTGCGGTTCATGGGGTCGCAAAGAGTCGGACACGACTGAGCGACTGATCTGATCTGATCTGATCTGATGCCTTCTTAGTGAATTGATCCCTTTATCATGATTTATTTTTGGTAATATCACTTATCTTGAAACCTTCTTTTGATATTAGTATAGCTATTCCATCTTTCTTATGATTAGTGTTCATATTCATTTACTTTTAACAAATCCACATCTTTATACTTGAAGTGCTGTTTGTTTTTTAAATGCAATCTGTCAATCTCTGCCTTTTAATTGGAAACTTTAAATCATTTGTATTTAATGTAATTATAGGCATTGTTGGATTGAAGTCTGCTGTCTTACTTTTTTTTCCTCTGTATCATCTGTTTTTTGTTTCTTTCCCCCAGTTTCTGACTTCTTTTAGATTAATTTGATATTGTTAATATTCTATTTTATTTCTAGTATTTGTTATTTACAGTAGATAGAATTTCTAAATTGGCCCCCAAAGATGTCCCACTCTAATCCTGGGAACCTTTGAATGAATGAACTACAACTCCTCTGATTACACTGATACACAAATAGTTGACCTTAAGAAAGAATATTATCCATGTGGGCTTGATCTTATTATCACATGAGCCCTTAAAATTAGAAGGCTTTTTCAGGCCAGAAGAGGAAAACAGAAGAGAGATGTAAAAAGATCTAAAGCATAAAGAGTAATTGATATTATGGATTTGAGTATGGGGGGAGCCATCATACATGGATTGGAGAGCAGAAACAAGGAGCTGAGAGTGACTCTGGCTGGCAGCTAACAAGAGAATGTGAACTTCAGTTTTATAGTGTAAAAAAGCTAAGACTCAAGGCTTGAAAGTCAATCCTTTTCTTGAGCCTCCAAAGCCCAACTTGGTCAACAGTGTAAGTTAGCTATTGTGGTACCCTGAACATAGAAGCCAGACTAACTTACCTGGACTTCTGACCTAAAGAACTGTAAACTAATAATTTGTGTGTTAAGCTACTAAGTTTGTGGTTATTTGTCTTTCAGCACAGAAAACTGATACACTAGCTAAAGATCTCCATTTTATTCTTTGAGACGTTGCTCTAGGGTTTATAATATGCATCTTTAACTTGTCACTGTCTTCTGCCAAATAATAGTATACCACTTCATATGTAATTAAGAATTCAACAGCAGTATGCCTTCCATTCCTCCCTTCTTAGCTTTTGTGCTATGATTATCATAATTTTATTTCCAAATATGTTTAAAACCGCACAATATATTGTTATATTTTTGCCTTAAGTAGTCATTTATCTTTAAAAATAAAACAAGATAAATTTTTTATGTTTATCCACATATTTACTATTTTAGCAATTGTCATTGCTTAGTTTAAACTTGAAGTTATTGGTATCACATTCTCAATTCCTTTTACATTTCTTTTAGTGAAAGCCTGTTGGCACTATTTGTCTATTTGTCTGAAAAAGTCTTTCACCTTTGACGGCTTTTCCCCCTTAAGAACTTTAAAGATACCATTTTACTGTTTCCTGGCTTGTTTTGTTTTAGAAGCCTGAGATATTTGTAATCTTTACTTTTCTGTACACAATGCCATTTTCTGTAGTGACTGTTAAGATTTCCTCTTTTTCACAGATTTGCAGCATTTTATTGCATTATGCTTATGTAGTTTTCTTTGTACATGCTCCATTATTTAGGTTCTTGTACATGTGGGTTTATAGTTTTGGAAAACTATAAACATGGAAAAACATCAGGCATTATTTCTTCACATATTTTTCTACATGACCTTTTGCTTCTTCAGGGCTCAAATACATGTATATTGGATTGCTTGATATTTTCTCACAGTTCACTGTTCAGTTCAGTTCAGCCGCTCAGTTGTGTCTGACTCTTTGTGACCCCATGACCACAGCATGCCAGGCCTCCCTGTCCATCACCAACTCCTGGAGTTCACCCAAACCCATGTCCATTGAGTCGGTGATGCCTTTCAACCATATCATCTGTCGTCCCCTTCCCTCCTGCCCCCAATCCCTCCCAGCATCAGGGTCTTTTCAAATGAGTCAGCTCTTCACATCAGACGTCCAAAGTATTGGAGTTTCAGCTTCAGCATCAGACCATCCAATGAACACCCAGGAATGATCTCCTTTAGGATGGACTGGTTGGATCTCCTTGCAGTCCAGGGGACTCTCAAGAGTCTTTGATACTGTTAATTTTTACAGTCTTTTTTTTCTTTCTTTGATTCATTTTGGATAGTTTATTTTTGATGTGTATTCAATTTTAAATCTTCTCTTCTGTAGTGGCTAATCTATTATTCCCATGCAGTGACTTTTTAATTTCAGGTAATATCTTCTTCACTTTTAATGTTCAGTTTGATTCTTTACATTTTGTTCCTCTCATTGTTTTCATTTAACTTCTTAATTTAATTTAGTTGTTTAATGTTCTTGTATTCCAATTCCAATATTTCTGTCATTTATATACCTATTTTTATTTAATTCATTTTCTCCTGGTTAAAGGACTTTCTGTTTCTTGGCATGTCTAGTAATTTTTGATTGGATGTTGGATATTGTTAAATGTTTGGATTTTGTTCTCCTCCTTTAAGGAGTATAGAATTTTATATTTGCAAGTATTTAAGTTATTCATAGATCAGCCTGATTGTTTTTTCTTTGAGGCTTGTTTTTAAATATTGTTGGGTTAAATCTAGAGTCACCTTTATTCCAGGGCCATCTGAGCACTGCTGTTTAAGTATTCAGTGTCTTGGGTCTCTACTGAATGCCTGTTGTAGTCTATAAGGCTTCTCTGTTTGGTCAGAACTTGAATACCTGTATATCCTAATTGGGCTCTTGAGAATGTGTTTATGGTGGGTAGAATTCTCAGATGACCCTCAGTGATACTCACATTTGCATAATCTCCTCCCACTGGGTTTTGGAAGATCCTGTGAGTATGATCACTCCTTTAATTACATTACTTTATATGACCAAGGAGAATTAGCCACAGTGGGCCTGATCTCATCATGTGAGACCTTAAAGAAACAGGTTTCTCTGACTGATTACAGAGGGGAAAAGCCCAATATATGAAAAATTGATTTCTATATTTAGTACAAATGTCTAGTTTATGGTAGGAGACAAACATGGTACCTGTTACTTGATCATGAAATTTTAAAATTCACCTAATTCACTTGAGTTGGAGCTCACTAAATTCTGCTACTATTAACTCATCTTTAAAACTAGAGGAAACTGATTTGGAAGGAAAGGAATTGAAAGAAACTAGTTAAATATATTCCAAAAGTAAGAAAACCACTGTTTTTAAAGTTATTTGGAAATGTTTCATAATAATGCAATATATAGAGAAGACTATAATAAACTTCCATATACCCAATAATCAACTTAAGAAATAAAATGCTGATATAGTTGAGGCCCTTCTGTCCTTCCTTCAATCTCATCCTCCTTGTAGAGGTACTTAATTTTAGTATTATTAATTCCATGTGTTTCTTCATTTTTTACCTCATATACATGCATCTTTGAATTTATCTTTGCATTTTTTGACATTTGTTTTAATGATATCAATATGCAACATTTTTTGTTTCCTTTTTTGTTTGTCTAGTATTTTGTTGTGAGACTGAAAAATTGACGTGTGCTTAGAATTCCATTGTATGACTGTAGCATGATTTATCTAGTCAACTATTAAAAGATTTTAGATTGTATTCATTTATTGAAGCAGTGAATACTGAAATTAACTTTCTTATAGATGTGACTTCATAGTGAAGTCACTAGATAAAAGAGTAAATGAATTTTTAGATCACTAGCTACTAACAGTTTTCTTCAAAGTGGTTTTCCCAATTTTCATTCCTACCATAAGAATTCTGGTTATTCTCCACCCTTATAACCCTTGGTACTGTCAGAATTAAATTACAGTAGTTAATAGTTACATGGATGAGAAAATTGCTCTTGTGATCTAAATTTGCATTTCTTTGATTATTAATAAGGGAGGACACCTTTTAATATGTTCACTACCAGGTTGTAATAGAGATTATTATTCTCCAGTATTATTCCCCAATTTCTCAAACCCCATTAGGATTGACATAAAGGTCTAACATCTAAAGTCATTATGATGTGCGATGGAAAATTTTCCCAAGTGAAAAATTATTCCCTGAGTCATTTAAATTATTTCTGGTCATCATAGCATGTTTCTTGCCAACACTTTTAATTGTGCCATGCTCAATGTGGCAGTCTTAGCTTCTCCCACTCTGGTTTTTCTGGTTGTAGACAAGCAAGAAATCTTAAGTCATTGAAGGCTAAGTTATGAAGAAGAATAGAACATTATTCTGGCCAAGAATGACTAATAACAATAGGGTTTGCTGATTTCAGAAGAGCCTGGTGTATTACCTGGTGATGGAATCTTCATATTTGGGAATTTTTCAAGTGGCTTAGATACAAATTTAACCAGAATGGTTAACAAAACTGAGTGTGTCTGTGCTTTTCCAAGAGATAGAACCAGGTAATTTTGAGGGTCCTTCTCCCCTCTTTGTCCTGTGCCTCAATGAGGAACAGAACTTTCATAGATGCATTCCACTGCCAAGATGATAATCCACTAAGAAAATTATTTTGTTATGTTTTCTAACCATAATGAACAAAATTGTATCTTGTACAAATACATCATCAGTAAATTATTTCTTGTAAATGGAACTAGAAAAATTCCCCTGAATCTGTTCTTGGTGCTAAATGGGTATGACTTTGAGCCCATGGAATATATTTTCTGCCCTTTGCGTAATTAGAATTACCATCTGCCAAGTTATGTTACAGTATTCTGCTTGCCTTCACTCTTACCGCTGGATCACCAACACTTTTACCCTCACTTTAGGAATTTCACGAATATCTGGGCTCTGGCATTTCAATGGTCTCTGTGATGGTCCAAGTAAACATAGCTATATAAGTAATTCAATTTGTAATTGATTTTGGAATGTACAAGTTGTTGTACATTTTGGAGGAAAATGGGTGAGTAAGTTTACCTTACTTCGGAAAGATCTTATTTCATAAAGATTGAAAACTTCAGATGGAGGTCATTTAGTTCAAGTTTGAAAAGAGAAAATTGCTCTGTTTCCATCTTGATGATCGCATTCAGTTGATTTCTCTGTGACTCAAGGACTAGAAGCTTTCTACCACTTCCTTTGGTAGAAAAAATTTTGACCCTAAGAGATTAAATCATAGGAAGGTTTCTTCACATTCAGACTTAATTGTCTCGTTTATTATATCTTTTTCTTTGCACTTTTAGATGTTTGTTAAATTGCACTAGTCAATATTACTAAACCACAGATGTGATGTTTTAAAATAAGGAGTATGTCATTTTGAGAACTGATACCAGTTTCTGCTCACTCATGTTTTGCATTTGTCCTTAACAAAAATGGAAGTAGTGTTTTAAGATGGATTTTCTCACCATGATAGCAAGTTGTAAATATCTGAGTCTCTCTTTTTGCAGGGCCAGGTGTTTAAATGTGCTTCTCATCCTCTCTTACCCTATGTCCTGTCACAGAGGTATAGCTGGTTTGCTCTTCTCCAGGTTGGGTCTCTTTCTATCTTATTGACTTACTACCAATCGTTGTCTCCCTCCAGGTTATCCAAGCTGTCTTTTTTGGCATCTGTGTGCTGACTGATCTTTCCAGTCTTCTGACTAGAGGAAGTGGGAACCAAGAACAGGAAAGACAGCTCAAGAAGCTCATCTCTCTCCGGGACTGGATGCTGGCTGTATTGGCCTTTCCTGTTGGGGTTGTGAGTATGATATAAATCGCATTTAACCACAAAAGAAATGGGTCTTATATTAGACTTCTCAGTAGGGAAAACAGGGCAAATTATAGGCTTCTGCTCTGGGGCTGCCATAGCATAGCACCACAGACTGAGTGGCTTAAACAACAGAAATTTAGTTTTTCCCATTTCTAGAGGCTGCAAGTCTGATATCCAGGTGTCCGCAGGGTTGATTTCTTCGGAGGTGTCTCTCCTTGGCTTGCAAATGGCCTCCTTCGCCTGTATCTTCACATGCTTTTTCCTCTGTGTATCCCTGTCCCAATCTCCCCTTCTTAGAAGGACACAGTCATACTGGCCCTCAATGACATCATTTAATCTCACTTGCCTCGTTAAAGATGCTGCCTCTGAATATAATCACATTCCAAGATATTGAGAGTTAGGACTTCAGCGTAGGAATTTTAGGGGGACACAATTCAACATTAAGCAGCCCAGACTTAAAATG
Source organism: Tragelaphus eurycerus (assembly GCA_935064755.1). Taxonomy (NCBI): domain Eukaryota; kingdom Metazoa; phylum Chordata; class Mammalia; order Artiodactyla; family Bovidae; genus Tragelaphus; species Tragelaphus eurycerus. The sequence continues at coordinate 2,062,516 of CAKXYN010000039.1, forward strand.
TATGGGTCTGTGATCATTCTTGTATTTTTGAACTTGGGAGAGGAAGTCAGTAATAGCTCATACTTCTTCACTTACTCAGTGGTGCCATTAGCTAATACCACTTAAGTAAATGCCGCTTAATGTTTGATTCTACTCTGGCTTCATTGATTTCCATTGTTTTCAGTTAGATTCCCTCCCTAGCTTAACTTCCTTCACTGATCTGTTAATTGCCCATCGTCTCTACATAGAGGGCCAGGGCACCATGAAACTCTATAGATTTTAACCTGTGAAGAGCCAGAAGAATGAGAGAACACTTATAAATTGTGATAACAAATAAGAGCATTTTTGTAAGTCAAATACAGAACTTTCATTGGCCACCTGATAGAAATCAGGTGGAGAAATAGAAACCCATGTACCAAGTCCAAGGTCCTTTGTAGGCAGAGTCAGAAAGTTGCTTTTTAAATCCTTCCAATGGCTCTTACTCATATTTGCCACATTTATACCTGGCTGAAGCCTCTATACACTTGTTCTAAGACCAGTTAGTGGGCACCAAGACTATTACTGAATTGCTTTTTCTACATACTGAGTTGTGTCTTCTTGGAATGAAGGAACCCTTAGCTCTTAACAACAGGACAAGGAAAATAGTATGATCTGGTTGTATGTCTCCTCATTCATCCTTACCCTCTGAAAATCTAGATAGATGCTCAGATTAAAGCCATCTAGCAGATCTCTCAAAATTGGTTACTTAACATAACAGAGTTAAATACCTTACATACTATTCAATATTTCCTTCTTTAGACTTGCCTTATAAAATTCAAACACCTTCTATGAGAATACTTATCTAAGAGAAAATTTCCATTGCCATAAGCTGTAAAGACCTACACTTTCTACTTGAAAGAATTATCTAGAAAATCCAAGTTTGTATGTTTTCTGTTACTTTTTACCTGCTTGAAGTGAAAGTGTTAGTCACTCAGTCATGTCTGACTCTTTGCAACCCCATGGACCTATCTATCAAATTCTCCAGGCAAAAATTCTGGAGTGGGTAGGCATTCCCTTTTCCAGTTTACTGCCTTGGAATGTCTATAGGCATGTCACTAATTCTGGAGATCCTCCTTAATTAGAACGAATACAGTAGTAATGCAATACAAAGTCAAATAGAAATACAGTCTTGTCCTTTCCTCTTTGCTCTGCCTGTTTCTGTTATGTGGTGTCAGACTGTGTCTCTATAAGCTTAAGTTGTGTGTCTTGCTACTCTAATCAAAGGCTCATTGCATTTGCCCTCTAGACATTTATGACATTACTTTAGCCTAAAACATTTTATCCTGCTTGAGACTTGAGATATTTGTCCACTTTCAGTATCCTTCCTGAATTTAGTTCATCCATCTTTGTGATTTGTAAAAAGAATGGGAGTCTTTTTGTTTGCTTGTTTGTTTGATTTGAGTACATTCAATATTTTCTCCCATGTTTCACTATGTCTGTTGTTTTCTCTGTATTTTAAAAGAGAGAGGAGACATCATAATGCCTTTATTATGCTCCTTTTTGAGCCAAAAGTCATAATATCATATTTTCATGACATAATGTATGCACCTTTCCTAGGCAATGAACTTCACAGAGGAATATAAAGAATAAATAATGAATCAGAGATATGCCATTTCACTGATTTCTTTGACTCTTATTTTTTCCTTGCCTGCTGATATGTTATAGTCAATGTTTGGGTCATAATTTTCTCTGTTAAAATGAGCCACTTTCCTTTTTATAGTCACTAGCATTCTATTTTTCCTGAGCTTTCTGGAGCCTCGCTCTCCTTCTGCCCCTCTCTTTTTCTCTTTCTGTCTCTCTTTTTCATATAAGGAAGAATCCTGGCCTGTAATCGCCTTGCATTTTCCACTTTTTCTTACTCTGTCATTTGATTTTTTGTGTTTTTTACCTGATTTCACACTCTAACACCCAGAAATTCATTGAGGCCAAAAACCAAAATGATTGATAAATGCCTTCTTCCTAGATTCCACTAATTTTATTATAAAGTCATATTTTCAGAGGATATGAATATAACTCTTTATAACCATTTTTATATAATTTTAAACTCAGTGGACATGAGTTTGAGCAAACTCCAGGAGACAGTGAAGGACAGTGCATGGGGTTGAAAAGAGTTGGACGCAACTGAGCAAAGAAACACTAACAATTATTTTTATCCAGTTTTTTTTTTTTCATGTAAATGTACAGTTTCATGATATTTCCCTTGTCTTTCTCTCTACTTCCCAGCTTTCCTTTCAAATGAGCCCTAGTCTCTGCTGTGACTTCAGAGGTTCCCTTGCCCTCCTATATCTCCCCCAGCTGCTCATTAGGATCTGGAATTCCACAGTAGTTTCATCACTTAAGACTTTCTTCCTTGTTAGCATATGAGCCCTTCCTGAAGCAGCGTCACTGGGAATCACTTGAAGAGGTGTCATCTTTACTCTTCCTGTGGCTCCTGGCCTGAGAGGGAGGTAACCAGCCCAAAGGGTTCATTACATCAGACAGATGGAAATAGCAGTGATGCCCAGGACTTGTAGGAATCTGTAGTGTAAGAATGCCTATGTATGCAAATGACTGATTATAACATTTGTAATTGAACACCTTGTATCATGTTGGTTGACACAGTCAAAATGCTAAAGAGAAAATCCCAGCACTCTCCCTGTGCCCAGAAAGCCTGGGATGCGGCTTGAGCCTCTGAAGAAGGAAGATGCAGAGACTCCACTTAGAAGTCTGTGATCAGTCCCCAGGGCCTCCAGGCTCTAACTGCCAGGTAGCTGCCAGCCTCACAGAGGACCTCTTCTGCTGCCTTCTCCAGCTTTCTCAGCTCCACAGTTTTGTCAACCAAGTTTGAAGGGGAAAGCAATGTCATTTTTGCTTCTTGGTGCAGGGCAAAAGGGCTTCCCTTGTCGTGCTAGTGATAAAGAACTCACTTGACAATGCAGAAGACATAAGAGACGTGGGTTCGATCTCAACGTGGGTTGAGAAGATCCCTTGGAGAAGGGCATGGCAAGCCACTCTGGTATTCTTGACTGGAGAATCCCATGGACAGAGGATAGGATCCTGGCAGCCTACAGTCCATAGGCTTCCAAAGAGTTGGACATGAAACTGAAGAGTCTTTTAGCACACAAGGCAAAAAGGCAGTGGGCCTGAAAAGAGGGCAGAGTGGCAGCTGAATGTATTACCTCTGCTCAAGGTTTCCCAAAGAGACCTCTTCACCCTAAGGTTTTCCGGACATTTCCATTATTTCTGTCTCTCTCACCTCAGCTTCAGCTGTGGCAGCAAGAAAGACCTGGGTAGGTTATCTAGGACTTGTATTTTCTCCACTAATGCTTCCTCCAATAACGAGGTTAATTGAGAGCCGACAGTAATTGTTTTATGTGGGCATGAAGCGCTAAGTATGATTCTGTGACCCGTGGACCTGATGCCTCTACTTCATGCAGTCTGTCTCTTTCAAGGATATATAAAAGTAATGAAGCATTCCAACCCAAGATAATTGAGGTGAAGCTTTGTTTCAGCATAACCTTGAAGAAACCAGGCAGGGTTGCTTGAGTGAACAAAGCATGTATCATTCTGATTTGTGTAGATTCCCATAAATGCAAAGCTGGCCTTGATTAGTGATGCTAATGGCCGGAAACCACCACCACTCCCAAAGCCTTGCAGCTCATTTTTGCAGGGACAACCCCTGGGAGGCTCATCGTACCATGTGCAGTTCATTTCTGAACCCTGTCACCCTTTTAAAGAAGCATTACAAATAATTCTATGACATTATGTGGTCTGGAAGCACTGAAGTTTATTAGGAGCAATCAAACCAAGAATGTCTTTTGTCTCCCGTGAGTTCCGTTGACTTTCATGCTGGCAGATACTCTTCTAGTTAAGAGAACAGGCTCAGGCTTTCAACCAAAAATAAAAAGAAAATAAGAGTAGTAAAAAATGAGTATGATGAGTATGAAATTGCCTCTTTCAAAAGTCCTAAATGTGTCCCCAACTGTAGGCCTAAGCAGCTCGTTTAATGATGAAGAACAATCATATTTTCCATCAGTTCAAGTCTGTGCATCCCATTCATCCACAGCTGCTCAGCTTGCAGGATGCACATAATCCACTCTCACCACCTCCTTGATACACCTTTGTCCCTGGCCTCACTTAGGTAGCTCTAGACCCAATGTGAGGTTGCTGCTTAACTAACTTTTGCAGGTGGGTGACAATGAGGATGTACCAGTCTCAAAAAATAGGGAACCATCTGAGAAAGTCCTATAAATTTGAATCTGGTCTAACCTAGGGTGGGATCCAAGATATTGTGAGCAAACCAGCATGTGCCTGGATGAGCTTTTCTGGAATTTGAGGTTTTCATCTGAGTTTAGTTTCAGAGCTGTTAAGTAACCCTTTTCTGGTGTTATAATCATGTTTTTATAAAGATTTTATGAAGATTTGACATGGAACAACCTAGTCTAGATCCCTGTAAAACTCACTTTTGCTTATGATGGGAACTGTGTGGTACCTGCTTCTTTGGGAAACATGGAAAATGCAAATTGAAATTTTAGATGCATACTCAAAGAAAAAGTATCTAGCAATTATTTTCAAAACAAGATTCGTCAAATTCTTCATGTATTGATATGCTAGCTAACTAAACCATCCTTCAGAAAAATTTTTGATTCACATGAATTTAGATTGTCATACTTCTACAATTTAAAAAAAGTGTTCATTTCTGATTTTCAGAGGTAAGAGATTGACTTAAATGGAAACAAACATTAATGAATATTAGTTACCAATATCAATGTCTGTTAACATAACACAAAGGAAGGAAATTTGGTTCCATTTGAGATTGTAAATAAAAGCAAATGTCTTTTCTTCTATTTTGATACTAAGGGAAAACTTGGGATTAAATACACTTAATATCTCCTGATCTTCTCTTTATTAGATTTTCACACAAGTACCTAAAATCAAACTTTTCTAATTTTTCTTTAAGCCTTCATTGATGTTTTAAGTTTCTTCCAATGCCCTTTCTAGTCACCTTTGAAGTTAAGAATATAATATCTGCTAGGTCATATTTTATGGTTAAACCTAGTACTTTGATGTTGAGTCAGTCTTAGGCTTTACCCCTGTGCTGAAATGAGTGTGCATTGAGTGGTGCAAGGGGGAAGGTTTAGAAATGAGGAGTCATTCAAGATCAGTAAGCAAAAGGAGCATTTTCCTCCCATTCCAGGAGAAATGCTCAGAAGACAATCATTACCTAACCTAGGTTAGTTGCCTATGATCACCTTTTGATAGTCTTTTCAAAAGACCAAGAATGTAATATGACCAGTCAGATATACCTGATATGGAACTGAGTTGCTTCTTAACCATCTTATATATTCTTCTCTGCTAAATGAAAACCAAAGATTTTCTGTGTAGTTGAACTATTTAATTTGTACACATTCATGCTAACACAGCAAAGTCAGCTCGCAAAACAAATTCCTTCAACACAAAATATAACCACACCTTTAACAAAATTTTACTATAACCCACTCATTTATAGGTAGAGCATTCAAAGAATGGAAGTTCTATTCAAATCAGTAGTTATTTATGGGTATATGGAGCTTCCCAGGTAGTGCTAGGAGCCAAGACAGTAGTGATTGATTTTGCCTTTCAGGGTCTCACAGTCTAGAGAAGGTGACTTTATATAAGTTATCTCAACAAGTGGATTAAAAGAAGACATGAAGAGTATAACAATACATATAAGTATAGAAGTAGCCTACAAGGACATGGAAGCAACCTAGATGTCCATCAGCAGATGAATGGATAAGAAAGCTGTGGTACATATACACAGTGGAGTATTACTCAACCATTAAAAAGAATACATTTGAATCTGTTCTAATGAGGTGGATGAAACTGGAGCCTATTACAGAGTGAAGTAAGCCAGAAAGAAAAACACCAATACAGTATACTAAAGCATATATATGGAATTTAAAAAGATGACAACGATAACCCTGTATACGAGACAGCAAAAGAGACACAGATGTAAAGAACACTCTTTTGGACTCTGGGAGAGGGAGAGAGTGGGATGATTTGGGAGAATGGCATTGAAACATATATAATATCATATAGGAAATGAATCACCAGTCCAGGTTCAATGCAGGATACAGGATGCTTGGGGCTGGTGCACTGGGATGACCCAGAGGGATGGTATGGGGAGGGAGGTGGGAGGGGTGTTCAGGATGGGGAACACGTGTACACCCGTGGCGGATTCATGTTGATATATGGCAAAACCAGTACAATATTGTAAAGTAATTAGCCTCCAATTAAAATAAATAAATTTATATTAATTTTTTAAAAAAGAAGTAGCCTGCAAGACAGAGAAGGCAGTGGCACCCCACTCCATTACTCTTGCCTGGAAAATTCCATGGACAGAGGAGCCTGGTAGGCTGCGGTCCATGGGGTCACGAAGAGTCGGACCTGACTGAGCGACTTCACTTTCACTTTTCCCTTTCATGCACTGGAGATAGAAATGGCAACCCACTCCAGTGTTCTTGCCTGGAGAATCCCAGGGACAGGGGAGCCTGGTGGGCTGCCGTCTATGGGGTCACACAGAGTCAGACAGACTGAAGCAACTTAGCAGCAGCAGCAGCAACCTGCAAGAAGAAGGAATTTATTTTAGTGAGTAAAGTCCTGAAAGACTTCCCAGAAATGATGATATCAGAGCTCTGTTTTGAATAATGACTAAAAACTTACTGGATGTGGAAGTTAGTAATGCTTTCAGCTCTAACAATCAGAGTATCACTAGATAATCACCTAGCTCACTTTTTCACATCATTCAAGACTGCTCAAATTATTTCACCTCAGAACAGCTCCCATGAATAAACTTTGTAAATTAGCCCTTGTCGTTCTCTGTCCCCTTAACTTTCTTTGTATTCTCCATCATGATTATGGCTACCAGGCACATTATATGTTTATTCTTTTATTTGGTTTGTCTTCTCTGACTTGGTACATGCTCTGTGAGGTTAGACAGCTTGTTTGTTTGGCTTACTGCTATAACCCAAGCATCAGAAGCAATGTCTAAATAATTTAGTGTTTTTTGAGTGAATATCCAACCAACTGTGGTTTAAACAATAAATATATTCAGAGTCTCATAAAATAAGAAGTCTGTAAGCAGGAAGTTTTAGGGTAGTATGGCTCAGTATTATCATTTGAAGCTTATGTATTTTCTGTTTTCTACTTTTCTATCTCTGGAGTGCTGACTTTCTTTGAACTTGCTACTTTCAATCTCTGGAGGGCTGATGAACCACCACATATTGTATGCTTTGCAACCATGTTCACAGCAGGGAGAGGAAGACACTCTTAAGGGAGCTCTCCTCAAAGGGTTTGTCTTTTGTCGTACAAATGAACCTTTCTCAGAAGTTCCATCAGCCAGCGTCCCCATAGATCTCATTGGTGAGGACTGTCATGTGGCTCGAGCCAGCTGCAAGGAATGCTGGGAAAGCAAGTACGAGAAGCAAGGAATGAGGTCACCATGAGGACTTATTCATGATTTATCTTAATGTGCCTTATGGGTTTTCACTTTCATGCATTGGAGAAGGAAATGGCAACCCACTCCAGTGTTCTTGCCTGGAGAATCCCAGGGCCGGGGGGTCCTCATGGGCTGCCGTCAATGGGGTCGCACAGAGTCGGACACAACTGAAGCGACTTGGGGGTGGGGCGCGGGGATGGGTTAAGCATACTGCTGCCCAAAGAAAATCACTAGTTTCAAGAAATATAAATAACAATTGTTGAGACTAATAACTACATGTAAAATAAGTAAAAACCAATAGAATTTCAGGTAATTTATTGTTTATCTGTGTTGATATAAAAATAGATACTGTAAAACCAATGCAACTAATCATGGATATCTTCTGAGCCAAGAAAGGCAGATTTTTTTTCCATTTAGTCTCTGCCAATACCATTTTTTGGGAGTGCAGTCTCAGCAGTATTATCATGAACAGTTATCTAAATCTGACATTTAAAATTCTTCTCAAAGAAAATCACATATGTTACACGATTGACTAAATGGCTTATGTTCATTTTCTGAAAGTCCATACAAAATTTGTCACAGGTAGCCCTGCTTTAGTCCAGCAACTCAGATATGTAGATACCAGGTTCAGTGAGTAAAATCTGCCTCTAATAGTAGCTAGTGGGAGGTTGCTGTATAACCCAGGGGGCTCAGCCTGGTACTCTGTGACAACCTAGAGGGGTAGGATAGAGTGGAGGTTGGGAGAGAGGTTCAAGAGGGAGGGGACACATGTATTCTTATGGTTGATTCATGTTGTTGTATGGCAGAAACCAACACAGCATTGTAATTATCCTCCAATTAAAAATAAATTAAAAAGAAATAGTAGTCCCATAGAAATTATAGAGAAGTATCATGTCCTCTGGACTATCTCACAGAGTTCCCACTCTCTCTGGGCAAAAGGGCCACAGATATATCTCAGAAAATGAAGATATCTTTTTCCCATATTTATATCCATAAGCAAGATATAGATTTGAAATATGTGATCGAGAAAAAGTAGAATTGTTAGTTAATTATGCTATTAATAATTAACATTGATTGTGTTAGTCACTCTGCTGCTGCTGCTGCTAAGTCACTTCAGTCATGTCCAACTCTGTGCGACCCCATAGACGGCAGCCCACCGGGCTCCCCCGTCCCTGGGATTCTCCAGGCAAGAACACTGGAGTGGGTTGCCATTTCCTTCTCCAATGCATGAAAGGGAAAAGTGAAAGTGAAGTCGCTCAGTCATGTCCGACTCTTTGCAACCCCATGAACTGCAGCCCACCAGGCTCCTCTGTCCATGGGATTTTCCAGGCAAGAGTACTGGAGTGGGTTGCCATTGCCTTCCCCGAATAATTACCATAATTAATGTTAATTCAATAACACTAATAATGTATATGATTCCTATTCTCAAAAATATGAACCCCCCCGCCCCAAACCAGGATCTTTTGTATGCTCTTGTCTGGGAGACCAAGAACAAGATGCAGTATTATTTGTTTGTTTGCTTGTTTTTTAAGGAAAGAAAAAACGAACACTTTCACTTTTTGTCTTCCTTCTCTACATATTTCCCTCCCTCCCTACCCCTCTAGTTCAGTTTCTCTCTTAACCCTTCCCCGCCATCCTCTGCCTCAGAACCATCTCCTTGTTTGTAGAAAAAGAAACAACAATTTGCTGTGTGGGTGTTCCTGAAATTACTACACAGCCCCTGTGGGCGTTTTGAGGTAACTCTTACCTGTTTTAGCTGGATCAAAATGTGCTGGGTTAAATCAGCCAATATGAAAAGAAACATTTCCCCCCAAGGAAGGAGCTAGTAGACTTTCCACCTACACAAAATGTATTAACTTTTCCTTGTGCAATTACCATGCTAATGATTTGCTTATTTTGCCACAAAGAGCCAGTTCCAAATAGGACTTTCATTCATCCTGCCTTTTTCAAACTTTCCTGGGAACAAAAGTGGAGGCATGATTCCGGCTTTGGGGGGGATGTGTCCTGGAGACATAGGTAGGAAGGTGGGAAGATGAAAGATGGTGAGGAGAGAGATTGTGTGTAGCCACAGTTCACAGGTCGCCCTGCCCTCTGTCTGCTAAACCCGGATGAAAAAACTTTCCAAAGAAGTTTCCCTCTTCGAAATGTCCCTTTACCCTGTTGCCTTGGTCTGTGCTTCATTTACCCATGAGGACCAATATGTACCAGAAGTTTGGGCTGTGGTGGCCCCAAGAGTTTGGTGCAACATGAGGGAAATGAAGGGAGCTGTGTCCCAGAGGGAACCAGAAAAGGCCTTTCCATCCCATCTGCTCTTCTGCTTCTCTGGGTTCCCACCACTGTGTGTTGTTTCCTAAGGAAAGGCTGGGGAGGGACGTGAAATAGGAAAGAATCCTCAGCATAGATTAGTGGTGTGCCCAGGTTGGAAGGCACGTGTGGAGAAGAGTTTTCTGGGCCCATTTTTATCACCTTACCTCTTAATCCTAAGAAGGGCCCCTCCCCTTTCTTCACCTTCACAGTCAACTATGAAATTAGAATGACAGCCTTCCTACAAACACAAATAACTTAACAGAAACAGCCTCAGCGCTCCCATGCCAAGAAAATAACACGAGTGCTCATGCCCAGGAGATGGCTGTCAAAATTAGCATGGAGTCAAGAAAAGAAGACGCTCCCTAGAATCATTGATATGGTAATATTTTTGTCTGACTGGTCCACCACTCCCCATGGTCACATCCTGGGCAGTGCTACTTCCTAAATCACACCTGCAGCCCAGGCTGCCGTCTCTGACTGCAGAGAAGGAACAGTGGTCCAAGGGGCAGAGAGCATCCTTCAGGTTCCCATGCTGCTCCTGACACTCTTGCTCTCTAGTCCCTGCACGTCTACCTGCCCTGAATCCTCTGAGGATCTCAAGCCCCCGAACAAAAGCCCAAAGCACTGTCAGGCAGGTGATAGCCCCTAACCTGGCATTCCCCTACCTCCATCACTTATGAACCAGAGTCTCAACTGGGATCTGCATTGTTTACCTTTAATCAACTTGCATTTAAAAATGCTTTAAATACTCAGGGTTAGCTTTGTCCTAACCATGATATCTATGATGGGAATTGACATGCTGGTTATATTTCTCTACTACACATTGAAATAAACATATAATCATTACAATAAACTCATTTTCTGTGCTGTGCCGCTATGCTCAGTCACTCAGTCATGCCTGACTCTTTTGGCCCCATGGACTGTAACCCACCAGGCTCCTCTGTCCACGGGATTTTCCAGGCAAGAATATTGGAGTGAGATGCCATTTCCTCCTCCATGCTATCTTCCTAACCCAGGAATCAAACCCATATCTCTTATGTCTCCTGCATGGCAGGCAGGTTCTTTACCACTAGCTCCACCTGGGAAGCACCAAAAATCATTTTCATTAAGTTTAAAAAAAAGAGAAATTCTACCTGTACCCCTTTCCCTTCCAAATTACCATAGAGTTATAAAGAAGTTGCCGCACACTCGGAGACATTTGCTGTAGCCTTTCTTCTTTGTTTCCAGCTGTTCAGTTGCTGGGGACCAGCAGTTCCATTTATAGCTTACCTTCTGAAACTTCTCGCCGTGTCCCTTCCCATAGTGACAAAACCCATAGCAACTCAAGAGCCTGAAAAGTCTATGAATGAGAACTTGCTTCTCCCACGTACTGCTATGGACCAGACTAAGGGCTGTAGTCTGTTATTTAATCCTCGGAGTCCCCAAAGGTAGGAATGTCTGTCATTCTTACTCCACAGAAGAGGGTTCTGTCGTACAGTTTGACCAACAGGGTTCACATTTCCTAGATCCCTTGCCTGAGGTCCATGGCTAGGAAATGGTGCCATCTGGGCTTGAACGCAAGCACTCTGATCATGAAGCTTTTCACAAGTACTCTAAATTTTTTGACAATCCAGACCCAATCTTGCTTTTTATCATTCACCTGATAGACACTTTCAGCTATATATGTGAACTCTAAGCTGGCCACAGTTTCTCATTTAGGGTAATACATCAAAAATGAGAAAGGGACTTAGGCATTATGTGACTCAGAAATCACTGTTTATCCTTTTCCTTGAGGCTGTTTTTTAACAAAAGCCTGTTCATTTGTGCTTATTATTGTTTCCCTGTGATATATTATTTCATTGGCACCATAGAGCCAATGGTTTCATATGGTTTTACAGGCTAATTTATAAAGTACAAATTTTGGCAAGGAAAGAACGTCTTCCTGCCTTGTCTTCTTGTTTCAACAATTGGACCCAGATTTAAGCTACCATATATTTTACCCAATATGCTTGTTTTTAATATGTGAAAATAAGGTTTTGTCAGTAGAATTAGCTACATTTAAAGAAAAGGACTATTAAATGTATCTAGCATCTGTAAACCATCTCTGGGTTTCTAAGAAGGCGTACGTAGTTCAGAGGTACACAATTGCAGAAGAATATTTTTAAGAAATGATCCAATACATTCTGCATGGGTAGCCTAACAAATCAACTGCGCCTACCCAGTGAAGTATTTGACTAAGGATTCCTAAGGGCCATCTTGTTCTGCTTCATCAAGAGCTTTCAGTTAAACTGCTTTCCTTTTTTAAATTTATGATTTATCCCCTCTCCTATTTTCAACAAGGATTTGAGATGGTCTGAGTCGAATCGCTTCATCAAAGTGGCCCAGTCTTCTCGGCCTCGGCATCCTTCAGCAAAGGCCACCTGTAAATCATTTTGCCTATTTGGATAAGTGTCTTCTGTGTTACGCTGCAGGGTACACAGAGCAACTTACTTATGTACTTTCTCTTGAAAAAAATGAGGCAAGCCAGGAAAATGGGGAGAAACTAGATCTTCTGGCAAATTCAGTTAACATTTATTGAGTGCTATACACTAGATACTATGTTAAATGCTCTCACACGATTTCACTTACTCTGTTAGTGTATAAATGCATTGCGGGCTCAGTCATGTCTGACTCTTTGCAACCCCCTGGACTGTAGCCTGCCAGGCACTTCTATCCATGGGATTCTCCAGGCAAGAACATGAGTGGGTTGCCATTTCCTACTCCGGGGGATCTTCCGCACCCAGGAACTGAACCTGCGTCTCTTGGGTCTCTTGCATTGTTAGGCGGAATCTTTACCACTGAGCCACCTGGGAAGCCGTTACTCTATTAGGGGATCTCATGAAAACACACGGCAGTAGACAGCTGCTGTGCCCTCATCCCTGCAGACTGTGATGCCGGCAGGAGGACTGGAGCGCTGAGGAGGGGAAGCTGCTGCCGCGCTGGCCTTCAGAGCCCCTTCTCGTTTTGCTCAGTCCCGTCTAGAGAATAATGCCTCATATTGGATCTGGTCAGAGATGTTTGATCCTCTGTGCCTGAAGAGTCTTAAGCGAAAATGGCAGTGAGGAGGAGAAAGAAAGAAAGCTCTGAGGCTGGGGGATCATCCATACCAAGTAGATTTTCTTTGGGTCTCTTTGCTCTGTGAGCAGATCAGCATCAAAACAGATGTTTCTCCCCAGTCTTGGCACCTTCCTGAGATGCTGATCCTCAAAGTAATTAGTTTAGTAGAACCTCCTGGTTCTTAATTGACGAGAAGGGTTCTTGAACCACCCCCTCCCCCCAAAAAATCCGTAATTGGTCAGCTGTTCTAGAGGGGGGCCTTAGCAGATGACAGGGAGTTCAGGTAGACCAAATGCCAAGAAAAAAAACTCTTGAAGTGCTGTCAGGCAGATGGATTGCTGACGCTCTGGCTGCATGCAAGCATCTTCGAGCCGTTTCGGTTCCAAAGATGATTTGCTTTTTGACTCCTTCCTCTTTGTTTATACAGCATAGATCATCACAGAATGATTTAAAGGTGAAAACGAAAATCCACACAACTTGCCACAACAAGCATTTGTTGCTTTTGTAATAGGAAAACTGCACATGTGTTCTCATTTGCAGATGTATTCTCATTTGGGATGGTCATGCTCTGAATTTAATGGATAAATTGTTCGTAGCAGGAAAATGAAGGAACATTGGCATGTTGTTATGATACTAAAAAACAAACACACCAACCTCTGCAAAGGGTCTTTTCCTATTGCAAACTGTGGCTAGAACTTGCTGCCTGTTTTCATTGTTCATGCATAAATCTAAAATAAACAAAACACAGAAAACCTTGGCTTCCTCCCTCTCTTATCTCTATAGCAATTCAAAGGCAGTGAGTGGCCATTTGTGGGTGTCCCAGCTGGGACAGTACTCAAATACCGTTATAGCCAGGGACCAAAGACCCAGACACTCAATTTTGTGAGTCTATTTTACAGGAATTCTTCTCTCAGTAAATGAACTTATGCTAACTAAATGAATATAGACTGAAGTGTAGCTCAGAAAGGTAATTAAGTCATTTATACTTATAAAAAGGTTGTCAGGCCAACTGGAGTCTCTGTAAGCTTTTCCTAGGGGCAGAACAACTTTGGAGATAACAAAGAGTAGCCAGAAGAATCCTGGGCGAACTCAAAATCAAGGCACAGGGGATAACTGGATGATGATAGTGGTGGGTAGTCAAATTACTCTGATCTGAGCTATCCTTTTGTATACCAAGGACTGACTTGCTAGGTAGACTGGAATGCTGCCCTGGGTGGCCAGAGAACCCCCTCCTCTATACAGAGTTGAAGACAAGTCTTTTTTTTTTTTTAACTTAGTTTTTTTTGATTAATTAATTTGTTTTAATTGGAGGAAAATTACAGTATTGTGATGGTTTTTGCCATACATCAACATGAATCAGCCACAGGTATATATGTGCCCCCTGCATCCTTAACCCGCCTCTTACCTCCCTTTTCACTCTATGTGAATTGTCTAAGAGCATAAACTTTGGGTGCCCTGTGAAAACAATTCTTATTCTTTAATACCCATAAGCCTAAACACTATGATGACCAGTTTGCTCCTGTTAACAAATTCTTCTTGGGCATCTTTAATCTGTTTGTTCAGGCTTTGTCTTCCACTGTTACAGTAGTGTTCTGGTCAGGCCATTCTGATACTATACTCAAGGCACTGAATATAGGTAATCATTGACGCATAGCCACCTAACTTAGGATGCTTCTACAAAAGGATGCACGAATTACTTACATAATTAACTTTCATTCAATTAGATTACTTTAGATTTTTCTTTATTCTCAGGTGGAACTTTAAATTCAAGTTGCAGTTAGCTGGCTGTCTCTCTTATGTACTTATAGCTATCCTGTGAATATTCATTTTAATATAATCATATTAAATAACTAGACTATAATCCCCTTTTATTAAAAAGAGAGAGATGGCAGGAGTTGGATTTTATGACAAAAAGTCCAAATTGTCTTTCAAGAAAGAAACACATATCAATGCTAATCGATTGGCAGTGGTTTTCTAACATAATAAGGTAGTCTTGTGTGAGGTTCCTGGATTGTTTAATTATCCTATTTACCATCATTTGACAGAGAGGAAGAGAACCCTTACTCAGTTTATTTAGATATGGAATTCAGTTTAAAATGGATCAATTTACAACTTTGAACCCCGTAAAGGAGGATTAGTTATTAGAATGCTAAAGTGACCCACCTTCTGGAGTCACCTCACCTGCGTAAGGCATAAGGTGACCAGATAGCAAAAGAGCGTGAGCCTGGAGACAGAACATTAGTGATCCATCTATGTCTGTTTCATACTCTTTATGGGAAGATTTTAACTTCTGATCTGATTTCACAATTATAAGGTGATCTGTGTTTTGTCCCTATTTCTGTAAGTTTGGCAAATGACCAGAAAGTGGAATACGCAGAGTGTCTGCCCACAGAGCCTCCTTTTTTCTGTGCCCTGCCCTCTCATAATGCACACCACCTTCCTGCCAGGCCCACCACCTCTAGGATGTTCTCAATCCAATGTGCTAATAAGCCTCCAAACATCACTCTTCACAAAAGAAGACTGCCACAAATAGGGGCCAACCCCAGGCAATTTGGATTCTGTTGGTGGGAAAGAAAAGCAAACTTTAAAAAAATTGATCATTTCCATGTTTCAAACAGGCCAGGCAGAGATGCCTGAGTCTCGGGGGAAGAGCCAGAACCAAGGGAACCATGTGATTGGTGCCATTTCAGCCTGTAGGCACAGGGGTTATACAGGGCATGACCCTGGATAGAGAGTCTGGAGACTCTAGGTCAGAGGGCCCCAGCCCCACAAGCTGGTGTTGTAGGGAAAAGCATGCATCTCAAAGATGACATAAGAATCAGAGATCCTGTCAACTAAACTTTGAGTATGGAAGGTAGCATGGCTTCATGAGGCAAGATAAGACCCAAGTATCAATTAGGACCAGCAAATAGTCTAAAAAAGTATTGCTTCTCTGGCCTTTGGATGTGAATTTGCCAGAAGGAAGGTGTACCTGGTCACATCAACCTTGTTGAGATGCTTGAAGTTCCATGAATGTGTTTATTAACTTTGAAGTGAAGAATGATTCTTCCAACTTGTTCCATGCTGCTGTCCTGTAGTATCACATGTATATCATGTTGGATCCATGATTTTTGGCAATTTTTCTCCATCTCTGATCCATTTTTCTCTTCCTTTTTCCAGACTAATTAACCAAAAGTATTTACTCACCAAATATTCATTGAATTCCTACTCTGTGCAGGAAATAACTGCACCATAAGAGTAACACTAATTGAGCTTGAATTTTGAAAAAAAAAATGTAATGAATTTTAATCCACGGTTATAAAAAGCACAAAGGAATGGGCACTTGGAGGTGTATGGTGACTTTGGAAAACAACACATAGTGTGGTAATTGGGTTTCTGGAAGAAGCTGGAAATAGACTGCATGGAGAATTTGTGGCCCAATCACAGAGGGAGTTTTTATTTTATTCTGTAAACAAGGGGGAGCCATTGGAAGTTTTAAATTGGGAAATTCTTAAATGTTTTCATAACTTAAGCATTCTGAGATCGCAATAAAGCAAAAGTAGAGTTAAGAGGACACTGAAGCCAGTGGATCAAGACAAGAGGCAACCACAATAGTCCAGGAGCGGAACATGGTGGCCTGGATCTGGAGTATAGACTAAGGGTGCTGAGAGTAGAGAATGACACAGGAGCCTTTGTGAAAGTCAGCTCAACAGACAGTGGTGACCTGGGATCCAAGAGCTTCATATCTAATCATTTATTCCCCTAAGGTTCTTATGTAGGCCCAAGAACCATACACATAACATGTCCATTGCAACATTATTCAAAATTGTGATAATTGGAATGAATGTACACATTTATTAGTTGAAATTGAAAGTTGCTCAGCCATGTCCAACTCTTTGCAACCCCATGGACTGTAAATTCTCTAGGCCAGAATACTGGAGTGCGTAGCCTTTCCCTTCTCCAGGGGATCTTCCCAATCCAGGGATCAAACCCAAGTCTCTTGCATTGCAGGCAGTTTCTTTACCAGCTGAGCCACAAGGGAAGCCCAAGAATACTAGGGTGGGTAGCCTATCCCTTCTCCAGTGGATCTTCCTAACCCAGGAATTGAACTGGGGTCTCCTGCATTGCATAAGGATTCTTTACCAACTGAACTATGAGGGAAGCCCTATTTATTAGTGCTCACATAAATGATGGTGCATAGCATACAGTGGGGTACTATGAGGTGCTTCAGAAAAATGGGATATCTCTTTAAAATATTTTTAAATTAAATTGCATAAGACTAGGTATAGTATGACCTGATTTTGTAAAATAATATATGGAATGCATTTAACATGCTTGGGAAAAAGTCCTGAAGGATATAACCGTCCTTTTGGCAAGACTAAAGTACAGGGTGAGATTGCAAAGTATTTTTGTACATTTCTGTATGCTGGCTGATTTACAACAGATATTTTAATATTTTAAAATGTCTGGCTATTGCACTTATACATGAATAGCATAGTCTTAGATGGGCCTTCCTGTGAACAGCTTGTAACAGACATCCTGGGAGCTCTAGAGCAGGGATGACCCTTCAGAGTTGCCTTAAATTGAGGCAAAGCGGCTGGACCTCTATGTCCTTGGATTTAGACTGCCCCTGGGAAAGGGGCATGGCTTTAGGCAAGACCTTTCCCTGCAGCTGAGGGCAGTTCTAATGAGGGATGCAGCTGACAGTGGCCAGCAACAGATATTCCCAACATCTGCAGGGTGGATGCACAGGCCCTGAAGAGGGAATCTGGGAGAAGTACTACAGTATCCACTACAGTTAATTGATATAAGTATAAAATTTGTTTTCTGACTTTGCAAAACTTGCTTAATTACCACATGTAGCTTCCATGAATACAAACATAAAGGAGATAAATGGAAGATCTAGGTGCAGAATAAATTTCAATGAAATGAAGCCTTTTGATTAAAACAATCTTAGCAGCTAGAAATAGAAAGTAATTTATGTAACCCTGACATGGCATCCGGTCCCATCACTTCATGGCAATAGATGGGGAAACAGTGGAAACAGTGGCTGACTTTATTTTTTGGGCGCCAAAATCACTGCAGATGGTAACTGCAGCCATGAAATTAAAAGACGCTTACTCCTTGGAAGGAAAGTTATGACCAACCTAAACAGCATATTAAAAAGCAGAGACATTACTTTGCCAACAAAGGTCCGTCTAGTCAAGGCTATGGTTTTTCCAGTAGTCATGTATGGATGTGAGAGTTGAACTATAAAGAAAGCTGAGTGCCGAAGAATTGATGCTTTTGAACTGTGGTGTTGGAGAAGACCCTTGAGAGTCCCTTGGACTGCAAGGAGATCCATCCAGTCCATCCTAAAAGAGATCAGTCCTGGGTGTCCATTGGAAGGACTGATGTTGAAGTTGAAACTCCAATATTTTGTCCACCTGCTGCAAAGAGCTGACTCATTTGAAAAGACCCTGATGCGGGGAAAGATTGAGGGCAGGAGGAGAAGGGGACGATGGAGGATGAGATGGTTGGATGGCATCACTGGCTTGATGGACATGGGTTTGGGTGGACTCCAGGAGTTGGTGATGGACAGGGAGGCCTGGCGTGCTGCGGTCATGGGGTCGCAAAGAGTCGGACACAACTGAGCGACTGAACTGAACTGAACTGATGAAGGGCACTTTCTGTAGCCTATCCCTTTATAGAAGGTATGGACCCTCTGTGGGCCAGGCTTTTCAGGTTCAAGACCCACTCTACAAATTTGCATGGGCCTAAGGCCATTGTCATCCATCTCTGTGGCCATAGTTCACAGAACACTCAGATTTTAGTGTTGCCATTTGCCTCTGGGGCAGGCTCAGTTTCTGTGTTTGCTGCTGTTCAGGTTTTTCCCGTTCTTTTTTTGTCTGCATGGGTTTTTCGGCTCCTAGTGATTTCCCTTCCTTTCTTGTCCGCTCAGCAATGTATTTGAAAGTATATTTGTCATAATTTATTTAGGACCTAGTGTTTCACAGCAGGAAGGTTTCTCTGTGCATCTAGTCCTCTAGACTGCAGAGAGCTAAACCCCCACTGTCTACACCAAAGGCAGTTTTTCCTTTTACTGCTTATAATGTGACTTTCAGTTTTATGTGGTTTTAATTTTTATATTTTATTTCTTTCAATAATTCTATCCATTCACTTTTATCCTCTTGCTCTATCATCTCTTCTTTATAAAGTCCCAACTTTTCCTCTTTGACTGCTTTTTTTAAACAGAATTATTTGATCATAAATTAATGAATACATTTTCTGGTTTGTGTTGTTCAGGTGCCCTCTCCCATTTTGCTCATATTCAGCTTTCTCTCTGACCTTTTTATTGTGGTATCTATGAATATGTTTCATGCTTTTTTTTTTTTTTAATGATTACTCATCCTTAAATCTGTTTGTCCTTCCTGTCTAGCTTTTTATGAAAAGCTAGAACTGGAGACAGGCTAGGAACTTATAAAGGGCAGCTTGAATTTCTGTTTCCCATCACTGCTCTCCTGTGGAGAATGGCTTCTTTCTGGGCCAGAGTCATTTCTCTCTCCTTGACTCATATTGCTTTCAGTCCTGCTGCATGGTGATAGGAAGCTTGGTCTTCATCAGGTGAGCAGGAGCACTCCCTTCAGGCTGGTTATCACAGATCCTGTCTTGTTACATCCTGCTTCTCGCAGAGATACCATACTGGCCCACTTCCACACTGAACATCACCACCTCTGACCTCTGAACATTCCCCAGGGCTCCCATGCACCTCAGACCTCCGGTTCCCAGCAAAGGTCACTGCGTGTCTCTTACAGTGGGCCACCTGTATGATCTCTCTGTTCTGCTCACTGGACCTCAGAGCCCTGCAATCTTGTTTCTTACATAAGAGTCTCTTCCTGGCCCAGTTCAGGTTCCCTACTACTTGGCAGCCTGTTGAGTAGAGTGATGTTTGGATTAGGGATGTTTTCTTCTCCAGTTGGTCTCTTTCTCATTCCTCTTATTCTTGGTTGATTTCAAGAAAGAGAGCCTTTAGTCTTCCATCTTGATCTTGAAGTTCAGGGAAAGATTATTTCAAGATAACAGAAGACTTAAACAGGTAAAGAGGAGCTAATGGATAGAAAATCTGAGAAGAAATGGGTTAGAAGAAAAACCTTGGAAAGAAAGGCTTATCTCCTCACAGACAGGAGGGCAAAAATTGTGGATAACAATTTTTGAAAAATTTTAGGTCAGTAAGAATATTGAAGGAGTAAAAGGGTATTTGCTTCTCTGGAAGATGTGGTCTGATACATACAAGCAGCAACCCACTTTTATTCAACAATTTTTTTTTTTTTTTTTTACCACTAATGTGTTAGGCACCAGACAGGGGGAAACAGCAGTGAACATAACAAAGAAGTTCCTGTTTCCTAAGACTTCACTTTCTCATTAAAGATCCAGACAGTGAACAATTGAACAACAGCAAAGGGAGCTTATTTTCTACCAGGGTCTCTGACAGAAAATAATGCACCAGTGGTGAGGCTTCCATGCAGAGGTCCTGGCTTACCTCAAGCTAATGGAACAGAGAATCCAGCCACATGAAAACAGGAAAAGAACATTCCTGGTATAGAGTGGAAAATGCTACAGCTCTGAGGCAGGAAAACTCATAATGAATTTTAGGAACAATCAAATTGCCAGTTGTCTTAGGGAGCAAGAAAGAATATGGTATAAATGAAGGTTGGAAATCAAGGCAGGCATCAACTCATAGATTTTGTAGGAGTTGGGTTTTTTAATTCTCACATTAATTACTCAGTCAGAAAAGATAGTTAAGGCCTGTGTGCTATGTTGTGCTAAGTTGCCTCAGTCATGTCTGACTCTTTGTGACCCCATAGACTACAGCCCGCTGGCCTCCTATGTCCATGGGATTCTCTAGGAAGAATACTGGAATGGGTTGCCATGTCTTCCTCCAGGGGACCTTCCCAGCCCAGGGATCCAACCACATCTCTTGTATCTCTTGCCTTGGCAGATGGGTTCTTTACCACTAGCACCACCTGGGAAGCCCATTAGTTAAGGCCTAAGGGTGGAAAACTCAGCAGTGGCCACAGGATTGGAAAAGGTCAGTTTTCATCCCAATCCCAAAGAAAGGCAATGCCAAAGAATGCTCAAACTACCGAACAATTGCACTCATCTCACATGCTAGTAAAGTAATGCTCAAAATTCTCCAAGCCAGGCTTCAGCAGTATGTGAACCGTGAAATTCCTGATGTTCAAGCTGGTTTTAGAAAAGGCAGAGGAACCAGAGATCAAATTGTCAACATCCGCTGGATCATGGAAAAAGCAAGAGAGTTCCAGAAAAACATCTATTTCTGCCTTATTGACTATGCCAAAGCCTTTGACTGTGTAGATCACAATAAACTGTGGAAAATTCTGAAAGAGATGGGAATACCAGACCACCTGATCTGCCTCTTGAGAAATCTGTATGCAGGTCAGGAAGCAACAGTTAGAACTGGTCATGGAACAACAGACTGGTTCCAAATAGGAAAATGAGTACGTCAAGGCTGCATATTGTCACCATGTTTATTTAACTTATATGCAGAGTACATCATGAGAAATGCTGGGCTGGAAGAAACACAAGTTGGAATCAAGATTTCTGGGAGAAATATCAATAACCTCAGATATGCAGATGACACCACTCTTATGGCAGAAAGTGAAGAGGGGCTAAAAAGCCTCTTGATGAAAGTGAAAGAGGAGAGTGAAAAGGTTGGCTTAAAGCTCAACATTCAGAAAACGAAGATCATGGCATCTGGTCCCATCACTACATGGGAAATAGATGGAGAAACAGTGGAAACAGTGTCAGACTTTGTTTTTCTGGGCTCCAAAATCACTGCAGATGGTGACTGCAGTCATGAAATTAAAAGACGCTTACTCCTTGGAAGGAAAGTTATGACCAACCTAGATAGCATATTCAAAAGCAGAGACATTACTTTACCAACAAAGGTTCGCCTAGTCAAGGCTATGGTCTTTCCTGTGGTCATGTATGGATGTGAGAGCTGGACTGTGAAGAATGCTGAGCGCCGAAGAATTGATGCTTTTGAACTGTGGTGTTGGAGAAGACTCTTAAGAGTCCCTTGGACTGCAAAGAGATACAACCAGTCCATTCTGAAGGAGATCAATCCTGGGATTTCTTTGGAAGGAATGATGCTAAAGCTGAAACTCCAGTATTTTGGCCACCTCATGCGAAGAGTTGACTCATTGGAGAAGACTCTGATGCTGGGAGGGATTGGGGGCAGGAGGAGAAGGGGACGACAGAGGATGAGATGGCTGGATGGCATCACTGACTTGATGAGTGTGAGTCTGAGTGACCTCCGGGAGCTGGTGATGGACAGGGAGGCCTGGTGTGCTGCGGTTCATGGGGTCGCAAAGAGTTGGACACGACTGAGTGACTGATCTGATCTGATCTGATCTGAAGGGTGGATAAATATGGAGAAAAGATAAATTCTATCAAAAAGATGGAAGCCATGAAAAAGATATAACATCAACATGTGCTTTACAAACTCTAAATGGAGATTCTGATATTAAAGTAATTTGAGCAGAATATATAGCATAAAAATATAGATATAGATATATAATATCATGGAGAAGGCAATGGCACCCCACTCTAGTACTCTTGCCTGGAAAATCCCATGGATGGAGGAGCCTGGTAGGGTGCAGTCCATGGGGTCGCTAAGAGTCAGACACGACTGAGCGACTTCACTTTAACTTTTCACTTTCATGCATTGGAGAAGGAAATGGCAGCCCACTCCACTATTCTTGCCTGGAGAATCCCAGGGACGGCGGAGCCTGGTGGGCTGCCGTCTATGGGGTTGCACAGAGTCAGACACGACTGAAGTGACTTAGCAGCATATATATATAATATATATATAAGGTAACTCACTATCTCATCATTACAGTAGAGGAATTCTTTATCACACTTCTTGGAATCAGTACTAGTAACACACTGTACACTGAAACAAAAGATGCTACACCATTTCAGAGTGCTTATGCTTCACTGTGCATTGCTGAAGTTAAAGGTATGGCTGAGGAAAGTCAGGCAAAAAGAGAGCACCTAGGATCTCCTAGATGTGTGAAGTAGGAAGACAAGAGCCATGTAAAACTGAGGCATTCACTCTCTGCTTGGAGGCCATCAGGGATAAAGCCAGCTATCATCCGGAACACACAATTTACTCCCAGGCTGTATGTGTTTGCAAAGAGAAATCACAACTGGAAATATGTCTAGATATTACCGCTCAGCAAGAGTATGGCCTTGGAAAGAATCGATGGGAAAGAAAATCATGAAAAAGAAATCTAGAAGCAGAGCTGCTGCTGCTGCTCAGTCGCTCAGTCGTGTCCGATTCTTGCGCCCTCATGGACTGTAACCTGCCAGGCTGCTCTCTCCATGGGATTTCCCAGGCAAGAATACTGGAGTGGGTTGCCATTTCCTTCTCTGGGGATCTTCCCGACCCAGAGATCAAACTCTCATCTCCTGCTTGGCAGGCAGATTCTTTACCACCTTGGAAGTCCCAGAAGCAGAGCAGTTGAGCCCAAAAGTGAATCTAAATGTTTTCCAATCAGTAAAAGGTCAAGTCTTAGTATTAATAGATTTGTTTTAAGGGGAAAAGCAATTTCATAGGCTCATGTCATGTTGAAGCTGAAGACTTAAAGATGCATTCATTTAGTTCCTCCTTCCCTTCTTTAACGGTGGATAATAGAGATCATGCTAAAAGGCCTTTTTAAACCTATTTACAGATCAGTGGTCATGTATGGATGTGAGAGTTGGACTATAAAGAAAGCTGAGCGCTGAAGAATTGATGCTTTTGAACTGTGGTGTTGAAGACTCTTGAGAGTCCCCTGGACTGCAAGGACATCCAACCAATCCATCCGAAAGGAGATCAGTCCTGGGTGTTCATTGGAAGGACTGATGCTGAAGCTGAAACTCCAGTACTTTGGCCACCTGATGCGAAGAGCTGACTCATGTGAAAAGACCCTGAGGCTGGGAAAGATTGAGGGCAGGAGGAGAAAGGGACGATAGAGGATGAGATGGTTGGATGGCATCACCGAGTCAATGGACATGGGTTTGGGTGAACTCCGGTAGTTGGAGTGATGGACAGGGAGGCCTGGTGTGTTGCGGTTCAGAGTCAGACACGACTGAGCGACTGAACTGAACTGAACAGATCAGTGACTTTTTCTCATCCTTCAGGGCAAATGTCTTGGCAACTTGCTTTGCATTCTAATTGGTGTTACTAAACTCTAATCAGCTTTAGTTGATCACTGATGAGTAAAACTGCTTCGTAGATGTGAACTAAAACATTCGCTTTAGCTTCTGTTGGACTCCATATGAGAGATTCCTTCTAAAAAGAGACAGAGCGTGAATCCAGTTTTCTTGTGTGTTGGTTTCTAATCCTTCTGAGGGGTTCAAATGAGGTCTCAGGAACCACTGTAACACAAGTATTCTGTCTGGGAAGCTGGAAGGACTGGACAGTGACAGTGCTGATCCCCCTGTCGTCCAAGTACAGTGTTCTGGTCCTGGCAGCACAGCGCCAGCAGGTGTGTGCTGAGGAAGAGCTGGCCACTGGTCCTGGCTGGAGAAGAAGCTTCACAGCCGTAGGACATTTCAGAATCACTTAGCCTGTCCAAGAGAACCTATTTTTGTTCATATCCATGCCCTGCTAGTAGAGTTCAAGCTTATTTTGGGTTTGCTGATGACCATACCATCAAGAGGATGTCGGTGCAGGAAGCCAAGAAGCTACCATCTGTGCCGTGTTTTTCATCTCAAGAATTATTTAGAAGGCTGATTACTCAGTTAGCTGTACCTCTTGACCTTCTAGTGTTACAGTAAGGAAGGGGACTCACCCTTTCTTAAAAGTCACTTTGTTTTTAATAACCCACATAATTCCCTCCAGGTATGGTGGGGGTCAGAGGATTGGCCAAATTGCACGATTAAATATTGACCCCACAGTGCTTTCTATGTGATAGGGACACCACAAATGATCGTTCCTAGTGACGGAAAGTAGCTCTCCACAGTGGTGTGCTGGCCAACATTAACAACTGGCTCTAAAGATAAAGATAGCTCTAAAGATAAGCTATCTGATTTGTAGCATTTGCTAATTTCCATAGTAGAATATTAAGAGCAACTTTTTAAGTTCAGATTTTAGATGAAATAGAGAAATTCTACAAAAGGCACAAATGACTGTAACTAAAGAAAAAATTAGAAAACCAGAAAAATCTGTATCTGTTAAAGTTTAATTCACAATTAAATCTTCTCACAAGAAAACTTACAAGCCCAGATGATGCCACTGGGAAAGTATATCAAATAGGTATGGAAGAAATAATATCAATCTCACACAAAGTCCTTCACAAAATAAAGGAGGAAACACTTTTTCACTTTATTTTTTGAGGCCAGGATTATCCTGTAACCAAAAATTTTAAAATGACATTATGAGAAATTAAAAAAAAACTAGGGATCAATATACTTTATGAATAAAGATGGATGAAATAGCAGCAAGTCAAATCCAGTAATGTATAAAAATGATCATACATGATGACCAGGAATTAAAGATTGATTTAACATTAAGAATCAATTGCTATCATCCATCATATTAACAGAATAAAAGAGAAAAAAGCATATGGTCACCTGAAAATATGCAGCAAAGTTATCTGAAAAAATTCATCACTCATTCATTACATGCATAAGTTAGGAATAGAAGAAATTTTCCTCAACTTGATAAAAGACACCTAAGCAATACCTGCTGCTTCTGCTGCTGCTGCTGCTAAGTCGCTTCAATCGTGTCCGACTCTGTGCGACCCCATAGACGGCAGCCCACCAGGCTCCCCTGTCCCTGGGATTCTCAAGGCAAGAACACTGGAGTGGGTTGCCATTTCCTTCTCCAGTGCATGAAAGTGAAGAGTGAAAGTGAAGTCGCTCAGTTGTGTCCGACTCTTAGCAACCCCATGGACTGCAGCCCACCAGGCTCCTCTGTCCATGGGATTTTCCAGGCAAGAGTACTGGAGTGGGGTGCCATTGCCTTTTCCGAAGCAATACCTGCAGTTAATATCAAACTGAAATGCTGAAAAACTGAACACTTTCCCTAAGTAGAGAAGAAGGCAAACATGCTCAGTCTTCATCACTTCTAGTCAACATTGTACAATAAGAAAAGAAAAAGAAGTAAAACAGCATACAAATTGTAAAGAAAGAAGAAAGAACTGTCATTTGCAGATTATGTTCATATAAAAACTGAAAATAATTTATGACATAATTACTCAAATTACTAAGTGAATTTTGAATAGACACAGGATACTATGTCAATATACAAAAATCATTTGTATAGAATAGAGAAATTTAAATAGGGGATTCTTAATATGCCACCAACAAAGAATGTAAAAAAGAAGTTTAAAGCTATCTACAATAGCAGAAAAAACATGAAATGCTTGGTAATAGATAAAACAAAATATGTGTAAGAGCTGTACACCCAGAATGATAAGCAGTGAGAAATTAAAAATCTGAATAAATGGAGACATAGTTGTGCTCATAGGTTAGAAGACTCATTATGGTTAAGATGCCATCGTTTCTCTTCATATTGAATATATTGATTCAGTACAGTTCTAGTCAGAATTTGAGGACAATGTTTTTGTATGAATTCACAAGCTGAGATTCTGAAAAATTAAGTGAAAAAGCAAAGGACTTAAAATAGCCAAAACAATTTTGGAAAAGAGTAGAAAGCAAATGGAAATCTAAGGAATCTAAGATGGCCTCAAAATTCTGCTCCCTTCTACACAGGCCTGTACGGTCCCCTCCCCTTGCGTGTGGGAGGGGCCCTGTGACAGTGATGGGATGTCACTGTCTTGATTAAAGTACCTTATGTGGCAAAAGTAAAGAGGTTTCCACCTATGACTCCATCCAGGATTTGAAATGGTTTTGTGCCTGTGTATGGATCACCAGGCCAGTTGTCAAACTTCGGTTCTCACCCTACAGAAACGAATACCTCTAACCATCTCTCTGGTCAAGAGTACACACATTTATTGTACAGTCTTCCCTCCAGGGTCAGACTCAAGAAAGAGACCCACACAGGCCCTGAGGCATACTCGTGCCTATTCAGGCAGGAAATTCCAGGGTCATGGCTTCCCAGGATGTGGTTTAGCAAAGGAGCAGCATGCAGGCTCTGGGTAGACCAGCCATGTGGACTTGGGATTGCCTCACTCCATGGGAGAGAGGAAGGTTCCAGGTGGCTGGAGCAGACCCTTGCAAAGCAGAACATCTCAAACTTTGATGTGCACAGGAATGACCTCAGGATCTTATCAAAATCCAGGATCAAAACCTATCAGGCTGGGATCTGGCATTCTGCTAAAAAGTTCTCAGGTGGCATGGTGCTGCTGATCCAGGGAGCACGCTTTGAGTAACAAAGCTATAAAGCATGGCACCCACCCAGATCTGAGGACAGAGAACCCTGATATTCAGTACACATGAAGTTAGTGGTGGAGTGAACAAACCCAAATTGTGGATAATTCAAAAATTGTTTGTTGTACTTGGAAAGCTCCTGGTGATAATTAGCATTAAGCTAATAATACATGTTTTTTTTTTTTCTTTTTGTGCATTTATCCACTGAATAAACACAGTTGCCCCAAAAGCAAGATAAATAACTAGGGACCCTAATCTGGTATTAAACTACGTGTGTTATCTACAATTACTATTGTAATTATTATTCAGTGTGTTTTATGAAACAGTAAATGTTCATAACATCCTGGATTTTAAGGGTGAACTTTTTCAGGCTAAGATTATCCATGTGATAACTGATGTACTTGGAAATAAACTTTGGAACCCTTCTGGTTTATAACCTTGAGCTATAAACACCAGGAGTTTTATAAAAAGTGGCAATAAAATAGATATTATTAATAAAATGTCAGGGCATAGATGCCTTATGAGAAATGAGATAAAATTGCTCCTACTTAATATTCATGCTACATTTTATCATTCTGTAGTATTTATTATTTTGAGACATAACTCTGAAGAGACTTTGAGACCTCCCTCTGAGACGGTTCATTCTCTTTTCTATGCTACATTTAAAAACTATTTACAAAACCATTCACTTAAAAAAAAAAATTCTATGGTGAAAGTTAAGACCTTGGGCCATTTATTTCTTTATTTTATCTGAGCTGCTTCTCTCACCGTTAGTTTGAGGAAAGGTAAAATAATCAATTGAGTACACTTTTGATGATGAGGTTGCTGATGGTTCAAAATAAACCCCTGGCATCAAGATGAATTTATGAGCTATTCCAAGAGAATTAGGAATCTTCCTTTCCTCTCCATACACTCTGCTTCTCAGTGCCACTAAAGCCCCTGCTTTAAGCTATATAAATTAATACATTTGCTGGGAATGTGACTTTAGGACATTTTATAGCAGTGATTTCAATGCTGTTAGTGGTGAAATAGAAACTTGAGAATGTGAAGATTAATTTAAACCACATGATGGGTTCAAGGAAAATACACTACAGCTTCTTGAATGTGTTCTAACTCTGTACAATGGGGAATGGGATCCAAAAACCACCAATGAACTTTTAAACCCTCTTGAGGGGAATCAAACCAACACAATTAGCCCTGGAAGGGAGCTGTTCCAGATGACAGACAGACTATCTCTCTGTCTCGCTCACAAACATCCCTGTGCCTGAGAACACAGTTGGGAGATCAAGGAGAGAGGAAGAACCCCAACAGTTACCACTAATGGGATGAAGTTAGAATGATCTTTCCAGTTATTAGCTGGCTTACTGATTTATCTTTCATTGTAAATTAAAGTTTTGTTGGGTTCTTTGAACAATAGAAAACCAACCAATTGTATGCTGTGGACAGTTGGTGCCTTTGAAATAAAAGGATTTCTTTTTCCTTCCAGTTCGTTGTAGCGGTGTTCTGGATCATTTATGCCTATGACAGAGAGATGATTTACCCGAAATTGCTTGATAATTTTATCCCAGGGTGGCTGAATCACGGAATGGTAAGTGAACAAAAACAAATGATTTCTTTTTATTTAAAAAAAATCTACTAAAGAGCTGTTTTCTAATTCAAGCTGTCCATAAAATCTAGCTAAGTAGCTGTGAAATGGAAATTATAATGAGACTGTAGTTAGAGAAGAAAACTGAATGTAAATTTAAAAAATGTTTTCTCATGACACTGAGTCACTATTAGAACTGTAGAAACTGAATCCATGGTTTATGAGAGGTGTCAGTTGTGTTAGTTATAATACAATTGGCTCATTCCAGGATGGATTTAATTTCCCTACCATTCAAAGGCTCATCCGCTATTGGAGATGGAGGATTGATTCCCACCTGCACCACTATGGATACCCCATAGTCCATGGAATTCTCTAGGCCAGGATACTGGAGTGGGTAACCTTTCCCTTCTCCAGGGGATCTTCCCAACCCAGGGCTCAAACCCAGGTCTCCCACATTGCAGGACTCTTTACCAGCTGAGCCACAAGGGAAGCCCAAGAATACTGGAGTGGGTAGCCTCTCCCTTCCCCAGTGGATCTTCCTAACGCAAGAATCAAACCAGCATCACCCTCACTGCAGGCAATTCTTTACCAACTGAGCTATCAGGGAAGCCCATGGCTCCTCCACATCACATCAGTGAGATTGTGTTGAAAGTAGCTAATGTACTTGGAGAACTTTCCCCTGGAGGAGTGGCAGGCTGTTACTTTCCCTGGGAGGGCTGCTACAGACATTGGAGTTGTCTTGTTGGGTTCCGTTCATCCCAGGTTTTTGCCTATGGCTGTGACGTCTTTTCCATTTTCATGGTCTAATTGTTTTGAACACTTTAGACTTGATATTACCTTCACAAGTTTCAAATAAAATACTTCATACAGTTTGCACATCACTTGACAAAATTTGAGGATATATTTTCTGCAGAGGAATTTTGTGTTGTCTTCCCTATCCATCTCTGGAATTGAGTGCTGTTTCATTTAATAACTTAAGAAGCTCACATTTCTTGGTTGCATCAGTTTTTAGAATATGTCCCTGGGTGCTCCTAGTGAAAAGGGCAACCCATGGCAAAAATTACAGGGGAATGAAGAACTGGAAATCACGTGTCTGAGGTTCAAAATAAGTGTTCCCCTTTCCTCCCCCCGCCGCCAGTTTTGGTATATTTTAAGAAAAGTGGTGTGTAGTAACAAACAAACATTATTGTACTGAGGAGCGAGCGTTGATCAAACCTTTTGTAAGCCAACTCCTCAAAAGTAGCACATCTCAGAGAACTGGAATTTTCCTTGAGTCCAATTCCAGCCACACTGTAGAAGGATTAAAATGGCACCTCAGGTCTAGTTAAAAACAAGTTAATCAGTTTGAGCTTCTTGTCAACTGAATGTAACCATCTCCAGAGGCTGACATGGTTACTCTTCCTCTCTCTTAACATGTCTCTTTTCTTAAATATGGAAATCCTCTCATAACTCCCAAGTCTTTGCAATCCTCTGCCTGCAATGCCCTCCCCACTCTTCACTGGGAATCTCCTGCTCATGTTGTTCATGTTGCATGTGGACTGTTTTCTTTATGGAGCCTCTGCCCACTCTCACAAGCCAAGTTCACTCTGCTATTAGCTGTGCTTGCCTGGCACTTTTATATCTCCATAGTACATGTCTGTATCCCCCACGAATATGTTATATGGTTAGTGCAAAATGGTAGCCTTTGAATCCTGAGTCTTTGCCCAGCCACCTGGCCTATAGGAGGACCAGTACATGTTCATTAGATTGATGACTAATTCAGTACAGCCAGTCCCCACAATTCTTTGCCAGTAAATACTAATAGCTACTATTTTTTGAGAACCTACTGTGTGCCAGGCTATATAATTTAATCTCCACAGTGGTTCTATGAAGAAGAAATTATCCCTTTTACAGAAGAAGACGCTGAAGCTTAGAACGTTTCCGACACCGGAAGGGCTTTAGAAGTATAATAGAGTCCTGGGCAATTTGGCCTGTTGTCTACATCCCTAAACTATACGGTGTTACCTTCTAGCCAGAGAATAAATCACAATCTTTGCAGATCCTGGGGCTGCTTAATGTTTGGAGTGAATGATTTGTTCAGTATGTATGCATTTATTAGAACTTCAGCTGGACGCTTCTAATTTTCCCTTGACTCACCTTAACGGGTTAAAATTCTGACTCTTGCAGGAAACACTACTTAGAAATGCAAGGAGGATTTGAGTGACACAAATATTTAGGAGAAGGAAAAGGAAAAGAAAAATTAATGAACATGTCCAGTCCTCTTGACATGTGCTCAGTAGATTTCTTCTCAATGAATTTTGTCTCAGAAAAGTCATGACCATTTCTTGGCTTTTTTTCTTGTTCCAATTCATGGTTCAAGAGAGGGTGGGATGATTGGGGAGAATAGCATTGAAATATGTATAATAAAAAAAAAAAAAAAGAATTGCTAACAAAGAAGTTACTTCTGGTGGCTAAGGAATATTTTGTAATATTAAACAATTTATATTACTCTAAATATATATAGATGAAACTTTAAATACAATATACATAAAACATGATGCTGATTCTTTAGATTGGCAATTAAAATATGAACATTAAATACTAGAATCATGAATAATTTAATTCATGATTATTATAAAAATGTATAATACAATTTATGAAACATCAAAAAATTAAGTCAGCATTTTCAGCTTTTTTTAAATTGTATTTAATTAATTATAGTTTGTATTTGCCTTTAATTTTAATAGCTACTTTTGAATATCTAATTATAAAAATATGAAAATAATTCATTACAATTTTTACATTTATTTGATGTTCATATTTTGATGAAAACATTCAAATTATATACACTTTAGTTACAATTATATTCTATTTTTAATTGATGTTTTTGTTAATACTGTCAGTAGAGCTGAACTTTTGTGAGAATTTCCATTATAAAAAGAAGGGCATGGCAACCTGCTCCAGTATTCTTGCCTGGAGACTCCTATAGACAGAGGATCGCAGGCTACAGTCCATGGGGTCACAGAGAGTTGGACGCGACTGAAGTGACTTAGCGCACATGCACAAATTTGCTGAAATAAAAGCAAGACAATAAAACTGGGAGTATTTGCATTATACTGAATATTTATATTTGTAATTATTAAATTCTACTACTCAACCATATTTTTCAATTTTGTTTTACAAAATTATATCTAATAACGTTGGAGGATAGAATATATTTTGTTTAATACTTACTAAGTTTAATTTGTAACTTTCACATATTTCTGCAAATGGCTTACAGCCCTCCAGAACGTGAACGTGAATGTGAAGTTGCTCAGTCGTGTCCGACTCTTTGCGACCCCGTGGACTGTAGCCTACCAGGCTCCTCTGTCCATGGGATTTTCCAGGCAATAGTACTGGAGTGGATTGCCATTTCCTTCTCCAAGGGATCTTCCCAACCCAGGGATCGAACCTGGGTCTCCGGCATCGTAGACAGATGCTTTACCGTCTGAGCCACCAGGGAAGTCGAGCCCTCCAGGCCTGTTTGCTATTATTGCCTGCTTAGGTTGTTATAAGAATTCCAAGAGAGAATGTACTGTGTTCTTACATATAGAATCAGATTCATTGTTTGAAGGATCTCAACATCATTTCTAGGGATCCAGACTGCTGTACCACAGAACTGAGATGCAATGTATAAGTCTATCATGGCACTATTTCAGGAGAATCAAGTCAGTCTTGAATTTACAGCATTCAAATAGGCATAAGAGAACACTTACAGGGTCTGAAATTCACAGGGGTTTCAATTTTGATTTTCATTGAAGTTGCCAGAAGTTAGACATGATTAGAACTAAAGTAAAATACTCTCTCTTTTTTTCCATTGTCTTTCTGTTTGCTCTCAGCAATCCTAGAATTTTATTTGCAGAAGAGAAGAGGAAATGGCTGACGGGAAGGGTAATATACCCTTGCTGTGCAAACACTAGGTTATCTCCAGGCCCATTTAAATAGTAGTATATGCACACACACACATGCACACCACACAAAGAATTTTAATTTATTACAACTGAAAATACAAGCATATAAAGTATGGCACTTTTAAATAGAGTCAGCTCAATATCCAAAATCAAAAATGTTTCTGTCCTTGCAACCCTATTTCCCTTTGTATTCCCAGCAATTCAGACAGTGCACAATGCCTATTAGACCTTCACTTAGTGTCAATGATAAAAAAGATGCTTGTGTATTTGCTTTTGAAACTTAGAAGAATGTCAAGTTTACAATTATTTCTTTCTATCACCTTTTATTCTCAGTCCACTGATAATCAGACAAAGAGAAAACAGAAGTGATATCAGCAAATGAATCAGAGTTTCCAAAATGTAATGTTATGGTAGGATCTTCATGGCTGCTACATATGGAGGCCGATAGAGTCAGACTCGACTGGGCGACTTCACTCTCACTTTTCACTTTCATGCATTGGGGAAGGAAATGGCAACACACTCCAGGGTTCTTGCCTGGAGAATCCCAGGGACGGGGGAGCCTGGTGAGAGGCGGTCTATGGGGTCGCACAGAGTTGGACACAACTGAAACGACTTAGCCGCAGCAGCAGCAGCTAGCATTTATTGAAATGCAAAGCACCCTGGTAGGGCACTGTGTAGTTACCGGACGAGAAAAAGACGTGCAATTTTAAAGAATGGGAAAGACATGTTTCAAGTGGATGAAAGTATTTATTAATAAGAAAACGATTTCCCAGACCAACAGAGCATCCCCAATAGGTTGTATTCACTTACACTAGGAGAAGCACTGTTGTTATTCTGGCTTATTTCTTGGATGCAAAAGTAGAACCGTGAACCTTTCTCTTTTGCTGAGTATAATTTTAAAGTATTGTCAATGGAGTAAATATACATTAAAAGCAATAAATAAATATTTAAACTTTAGAAAGATTGCAGACTCTCAGTGATGTTATAATAGGGAAAAGCAACAATAAGACAGTCTCCTAGCTTATGGAAGACCTAATGAGTGTTTATAAAGTGCTTTGAGAATGTCAAGCACTGCAAAAGTTTAGGATATTATTATTATCCCACAGATCTTTAAGCAGACATGACCTGGATGCTCTTATCATCACAGCAGGAGTTATTCATTCCCTGTATTTATCAGGAGACAGAAAAGAAATCCCACCTCTTCTCATGCTTGATTTGTCAGTCGTTCTTGTTATATGTAACTGATCCTCAAGAGAACCTTAATTTAGGCAAATGTTTATTCTGTTCAATATTATTTTGACATTTGGTAATTACTAAAGTTCTTGTACATCTGTCTTTCACAGAAGAGAAGCCATTAAATACTGCTTGGATGATCATTGGTTTTGTAAAAACTCAGATGTGATGTTCTTCTTTTGGTAAATAATAAAGCTTATGGAAATTTTCCATTTCTGGGATACAAGGATTATGCATTTCATTGCCCATAGAGTCTGCCACGCTGACATTGTATATTTCATAAAATAAGCTGTTGATTGAAAGAATACCTTCTTTTTCATGTAAAAAAACAGACCTTTCTCAATTTTCCCAATATATTCTAAAGTAACTAGAAGA
Organism: Tragelaphus eurycerus; assembly: GCA_935064755.1. Lineage (NCBI taxonomy): Eukaryota > Metazoa > Chordata > Mammalia > Artiodactyla > Bovidae > Tragelaphus > Tragelaphus eurycerus. Next base: position 2,096,855 of record CAKXYN010000039.1, read on the forward strand.
TATCTGGAAATTTTCAAAAATAAAAGTGAGACTGAAGCAGAGGTTAGAAATTTCTTGGGAACCTCTTTCTAAGGCTCCCAGTGGACCTCCCAAAGAAAGCAAAGACACCAAAGAGCAAGGAGAGGTACAGAATTACTAAATTCTGTTCTTGTGTGTAAGCTTTTTTCATAACCAATGCTTTTTCCACTGTGAATTTCATTTATGATCATTAGTTCTGCCAGGCCACTGGGCTTGGGGTATCAGATGTTGTCAGTCTAAATTTTGGCTTGAAGATTTGATTATTCCATCTCTTTAAATCAGTAATGGATTTTAAGATATTTAATTTTAGCTTTTATCATTATTTTTATTATTTATCATTTCAATCAGAAATATTTTAAATTGAGAAGAATATATTCTTTTAAATGATATTTGAGACATTTAAACAAGTTTGTAAGGTAGAGAGACAGAGGTTTTTCTGGTTCCATGTATGAGGAACTTGGGATTTGCAACTCAATCATAACAAGTAAAAAGCTGAACAGATTGAGAAATCATCGACTCCTCTTGGATCCCTGTGAGAGTGGAGAACATAGAGCATGCTGCTGCCCCAAGGTTAGTGAGACCAACCATCAGATACAGAGAATAACAAAGAAACTGGAGCAGAGTCTCCTGAGTGGAAACCACCATAGGAACCAGTACCATGGGAGGGAAACCTGAACTCTAGTTGATAGATTGCTGGAGGCTCAGTGAGGATAAGCTAAGAGTGAAAAAATCCAGGGTGGCCTGGGTATATAGAGAGGTTCCCACAATATTGTGAGATGTACCTGCAAGAGCTCAACCAGATTCCCACAGTAAATTTCAGAGAAACATTCCTTCATGCTTCCAGCAGAGGGAAAAGAAAAGGAACTATTGTGAGAGACACCGGAACACTCAGCTCTTGACAAAGCCTGACCTCAAGAGAAACTAGTTAGCCAGAGCCTAACCTGCTGGGGCTGGAGAAGGCAATGGCAAGCCACTCCAGTACTCTTGCCTGGAAAACCCCATGGACGGAGGAGCCTGGTGGGCTGCAGTCCATGGGGTCGCTAAGAGTCAGACATGACTGAGCAACTTCACTTTCACTTTTCTCTTTCATGCATTGGAGAAGGAAATGGCAACCCACTCCAGTGTTCTTGCCTGGAGAATCCCGGGGACAGGGGAGCCTGGTGGGCTGCCATCTATGGGGTCATGCAGAGTCGGACATGACTGAAACGACTTAGCAGTAGCAGCAGCAACCTGCTGGGATATCATCAGAACCTAACTGACCTGAGAGGAGGGACATAACCAACTCCAGCTGGCTCTAGCCTTTCTGTCCTGCCTACGGGAAGGAGAGGAGAAGCCTGAGAAATGCTTGGAAAGTTCATGATCCAGAAGCACAGTCTCACTGAAAGATTGAAGTATTCTATAATCCTAATCGTAGGGCCATAGAATATTTCTCCTCCCCTGACACCTCACCACCATATTACTAAAGGCCTTTTATAGCAGTTCCTTTTATTCAGTACATCATGTCCACCTATCAGGAAAAAAAAAAAAAATCACAAGGCATACCAAAAGACAATAAGCACAATTAGAAGAGACAGAGCAAGGATCAGAGCCAGACATGGTAAGGATATTGGGATTATCAGACTGGGAATTTAGAACAACTATGATGGGTCTTCCCCAGTTATCCAGTGAATTCCACACTCCAAAGGCAGGGGGCCCAGGTTCAATCTCTAGTCAGGGAACTACATCCCACATGCTGTAACTAAGAGTTCGCGTGCCCAGCTAAAGATCCCGTATGCTGCAGTGAAGCTTGAAGATTCCATATGCCACAACTAAGAATTCGTATGCCCAACTAAAGATCCCATATGCTTCAGTGAAGCTTGGAGATCCCAGGTGCCGCAACTAAAACCTAGCACAGCCAAATAAATAGTTTAAAATAAATAATCAACTATGATGAATATGCTAAGGATTCTAATGGATAAAGTAGGCATCCTGCAAGAACAGATGGGCAGTATAAACTGAGATGAAAATCCTCAGAAAGAGCCAAGAAGAAGTGCTAGCAATAAAAACACTGTAACAGAAGTGAAGAATGCTTTTGATGGGCTTATTAGTAGACGAGACACAGCTGAGGAAAGAACCTATGCCCTAGAAGACGTATCAATAGAATCCTCAGAAACCAAACAGTAAAGAGAACAAAGACTGAAAAAACAGATATCCAAGGACTGTGGGATAATGACTAAAGGTATAACAGATGCATGATGGGATTACCAAAAGGAGAAGAAAGAGAAAGAAACAGAAGAAATATGAAGGAGAATTTCCCTCAAATTAAATTCAGACCTTAAACCACAAATCCAGGAAGTTCAGCAAACACTAAGCAGGATAAATGCCCAAAAAGCTATGCCTAGGAGTATCACTGTTAAACTATAGAAAATCAAAGATAAAGAAAAAAAATCCTTAAAGAAGCAAGAAAGAAGTGGGAAGGACGAGACAGAGGCTAGGATGAGGAAGGGGCGGAATAGGGAGAAGAAAAAGGAAAAGAGGGACCATTGTGACTGAGAAGAGAAATGGCTGCAGAAAGGGGGGGCCGTGGAGCAAGGAGAGAGAGCACGACAAGGGGAAAGGGGGTTAGAAGTAGCCTAGGGTAAAGAAGGCACGATGGCAAGGCCAAATCACATGGTTTTTTATACCATGTCTCCTTCATAGCTTCTGAATTTCAGGATTAATTTTTCTCTCTGCAGTACCTGGCATAGCCCTTGGCATAGTATAGGTACACAATAATCATCTGATGAATCAATAGATGTTAGTAGTTTGAGCTGGCCTCTGTTCTGTTCACACAGAACACACCAGACACCCTTCTTGTCTTAGAATGCTCTCCCTTGGAGAAGTACTTGACTTACTTCTTTGCCTCCCTCAAATCTTTGCTCAGTCTCACTTTCTCAGTAAGACTTACTCTGAGCAGCCTATTAGGCATTGCAATTTCCCCAACCCCCTGGAATCCCCTTCCCTTGCTATCTATTCCCCTCATGGCATTAAATGTCCTTGACATATTATATGGTTTTGTTATGTGTTGTATTTATGGCTTATTGTCTATTTCCCTCTGCTAGAATGTAATTTCCATAAAGGCCAGGATCTTTGTTTCAGGGACTGATTTATCCCAGGCCCTTAGAACAGTGCCTGATTTGTTGCATAAATGAATCAACTTTATCAATATTCTATGTCCATGCTTTCTCTTGTTCTCTTTTATCCCACTCTTTCTTTTCCCTTCCATAATTGTTGACAGACAGTGTGATTCCAAACCATTTACTTTATTCCTAACTTGTATTTCACTTCACTTTTCAAATTGATTTTTCACTGCAGCCAAATCTTATATTCATGGCCTGCTGTCCCCCCGAGGGTCTTATTGGTTGTACATATATTGTTCTTCCTGCCTGAAATAGCCAGAATTGATGTCTGAAGAACACATCATGGGCCTTTGGAACATTTAAGAGCTATAGGCCAGGTAAATAATAACTTGGATCAAATGTATTGAAAAGCTCTTCAATATATTGATTATTTTATCTGGGTACTGGTTATTTTTTCTCTAGGGTAATAGTCAGACAATGCTTTTTAAAGCAACTTCCTGCCATCACAAATTCCTTCGTAGAACTATTTTCCATGCAAGGGTAGAATTCAAGGCTAATATTACTTGGCTTACACCCTACTCTTTTCCTTGCTACATTTAATAGATGAGCAGGCCCAGAAGTAGTGCGAGTTCATCAAAAGGTCTATAAATTATATTCAGATATTTTGGGGTCAGCAAAACCCAACGTGTGGTTTACTCAAGTGTTTTTACCCCTAATCCTTAAATCCATAGATATTTCAAAGTAAACTTCATTCATGTGTTTCCCATTCATTTGCCCTTAGTGCTTCATAGCTGGGGGAGGGGTGGAGACAGGCGGAAAGGTATTGTCCTAAGAACTGGCTTCCTTCTTCACTGCCACAGACAGATCATTCATTAGCCACAGACCTAACTCCTTGGCAGAAGTCCATCCCTATATCCTTTCCAGTTCCCTTTTAATTGAAGCTCCAACCTCAGCAAGCATCAGTGATGGCTGCCAAAGAAAGTGAAGTGGAAAAAAGCTGCATTTTCTATCACAGAGGCACAGAATTCCAGAATCTTAGGCTTGGGAAGTGACTGTAAAGATCATCTGGTCCGTACTGCATGTGATATTTAAATCACTTGAACAATATCCTGGCAGATTCAGGCTCTGCTTGAGCATCTCTGGTGATGAAACTTCAACAGTGGACCAAGACCCTGGGGTCCTCAGCCTAGGAAGAACTCTCATAAGGTACTCTGTTCTTTGTAAGTACCGATCTGCCCAGTCCCTTCATTCATTATTCAAGATCGAAACACCAGTCCTGTCTGTTCTCTTCGTGTTCCCTTTCATGAGGATGTCACTGTCCCTCATGACTTCAGTCTGTGCCCTACATGGATTGTTCCCAAGACTGTACTTCCTGGTCCAGCTTCTCATTGGGAATGACACTCTGCATTTGATGTGAGGACCTTGAGAAAAACATATTAATATGTTAAACCATATAAATACGTTGAAACAACCTCATGTAACCCCTCCTCTAAATCTTGTAATGCATCTTGCGTTGCCTTCTCAACAATGGCAAGATGCATCTAAAATTCCTCTTTATACCACACCCACCACACTAGGTTGGCAAGCCATGTCATCCGTACCTCCAAAGTAGCTGCTGAATCTGCTCCAGGCTTCTCGCCTCCACCATCCTTCTTTAGATCAGGGCGTCATCATCCAATCAGCTGAACTGAGGCATCGAGCTCAGTTCATCTCTCTGCCTCCCCACTGTCTCCTCCCCACACCTCTCTCCATATTGTTAATTTTCTAGAAGAACTGAGGTTCTGCAGCCCCTTTATACATTTCCTTCTCAGACATCGCCTATGAGTCAAGTGGTCCAGAGGCTCCTCGGCATCTGAGTGGGTCTTCTGACTGCCCTCGAAACACTTGTTCCTACACCTGTGGTTTCTCTTATCACATTGCGTGAATACTGTTCACTTACTTGTTTACTCCTCCAATGAGCTATGAGGCTAAATAGGACAGCAACTTTTAAATTTCATCCTTTTCTCCAAAATCTAGCATAGCCTCTGAGGTAAAGGGCACACTCAGTAACTAACATTTATCGAGGTACACGAGCCCTTTATAACACTGTCTTCCCTGACCAGGCTTCTGCTTGTCTACATTTGTTTTGACAATTTTATATGAGTTGGCAAATACTTGCTTATGAGTCCTTGTTTATGAGTGTTGTCTACGCTTCCATTAACTTTTTTGGCAGTTTCACTGCTGTGGTTGTTGTCTGGTCCCTAAGTCATGGCCCACCGTTTTGCAACCCCATGGATTATAACCTGCCAGGCTCCTCTGTCCATGGGATTTCCCAGGCAGGAACTGGAGTAGGTTGCCATTTCATCTTCCAGGGGATCTTCCCGACCGAGGGATCAAACCTGCATCGGCAGGCGAGTTCTTTTCCACTGAGCCACCAGGGAAGCCCAGTTTCACTGTATCAGATCAGATCAGATCAGATCAGTCGCTCAGTCGTGTCCGACTCTTTGCGACCCCATGAACCGCAGCACGCCAGGCCTCCCTGTCCATCACCAGCTCCCGGAGGTCACCCAGACTCATACCCATCGAGTCAGTGATGCCATCCAGCCATCTCATCCTCTGTCGTCCCCTTCTCCTCCTGCCCTCAATCCCTCCCAGCATCAGAGTCTTCTCCAATGAGTCAACTCTTCGCATGAGGTGGCCAAAATACCGGAGTTTCAGCTTTAGCATCATTCCTTCTAAAGAAATTCCAGGATTGATCTCCTTCAGAATGTACTGGTTGGATCTTCTTGCAGTCCAGGAAGCAACAGTTAGAACTGGTCATGGAACAACAGACTGGTTCCAAATAGGAAAAGGAGTATGTCAAGGCTGCATATTGTCACCATGTTTATTTAACTTATATGCAGAGTACATCATGAGAAATGCTGGACTGGAAGAAACACAAGTTGGAATCAAGATTGCTGGGAGAAATATCAATAACCTCAGATATGCAGATGACACCACTCTTATGGCAGAAAGTGAAGAGGGGCTAAAAAGCCTCTTGATGAAAGTGAAAGTGGAGAGTGAAAAGGTTGGCTTAAAGCTCAACATTCAGAAAACGAAGATCATGGCATCTGGTCCCATCACTTCATGGGAAATAGATGGGGAAGCAGTGGAAACAGTGTCAGACTTTGTTTTTCTGGGCTCCAAAATCACTGCAGATGGTGACTGCAGTCATGAAATTAAAAGACGCTTACTCCTTGGAAGGAAAGTTATGACCAACCTAGATAGCATATTCAAAAGCAGAGACATTACTTTACCAACAAAGGTTCGCCTAGTCAAGGCTATGGTCTTTCCTGTGGTCATGTATGGATGTGAGAGCTGGATTGTGAAGAAGGCTGAGCACCGAAGAATTGATGCTTTTGAAGTGTGGTGTTGGAGAAGCAGAAGATATTAAGAAGAGGTGGCAGGAATACACAGAAGAACTGTACAAAAAAGAGTTTCAAGACCCAGATAATCATGATGATGTGATCACTGACCTAGAGCCAGACATCTTGGAATGTGAAGTCAAATGGGCCTTAGAAAGCATCACTACGAACAAAGCTAGTGGAGGTGATGGAATTCCAGTGGAGCTATTCCAAGTCCTGAAAGATGATGCTGTGAAAGTGCTGCACTCAATATGCCAGCAAATTTGGAAAACTCAGCAGTGGCCACAAGATTGGAAAAGGTCAGTTTTCATTCCAATCCCAAAGAAAGGCAATGCCAAAGAATGCTCAAACTACCGAACAATTGCACTCATCTCACACGCTAGTAAAGTAATGCTCAAAATTCTCCAAGCCAGGCTTCAGCAATATGTGAACCGTGAACTTCCTGATGTTCAAGCTGGTTTTAGAAAAGGCAGAGGAACCAGAGATCAAATTGCCAGCATCCGCTGGATCATGGAAAAAGCAAGAGAGTTCCAGAAAAACATCTATTTCTGCTTTATTGACTATGCCAAAGCCTTTGACTGTGTAGATCACAATAAACTATGGAAAATTCTGAAAGAGATGGGAATACTAGACCACCTGATCTGCCTCTTAAGAAATCTGTATGCAGGTCAGGAAGCAACAGTTAGTTTCACTGTATACTCTACACTAAAACTTCCACATCATTCTTACCTGACTGCTATGTGGTTAAGCTAAGATTTAAAGTTATTATTGTTAAATGCAGTGTGACTATAGGATAGGGGAGGCTACAGGGCTAAGAACGTGAGGATCATTGAACGGACGTACTGGGAGTTAATAAAAATGATGGAATCTTTGTTCTGAGTTGCAGTTGCCTAAGTTTGTGCCATTGCATTGAAGCTGCCTTGGAGACAACACTGAGTAAAGTCAGTAACAAAGCAATTGATTTGCCAGAGCAGTAAATTGTAGCCACATTGTAACTGTGCTTGGAGACGATGGTTGGTTTCCTAAGGTCAAGACAGGTATTTAAATGAAACTGCCATACCTGTGGCAGAACGAAAGAGCAGGCCGCAGTAACTGTTACTGAAAATGGTGTCCACTTGTCCAAGCTAACCACTGGTGAGTGGACTAGCTGGGGGTAGAATGCTGAGCTGCCTGACTCCATGGCACTTCCTGGCCCCAGAGCCTCTCCCCATGGAGCGTCAACAACAAGTTAAAGAGATGCCTTTCAACATGCATTGTCATTGTAACTCACAAACATATTTCATCAAGACACTGGTAAACATATCTGGCATTTTAAATTATTTTCCTTTTCATCTGAGCAAGAGTGATTTTTTCCCCCATTGTTCTGCCATATCCATATTCAGAGAAGCTTGTAATTAATGATCCAATTAAAGTATGTTTTAACCCAAGTGCAAAGATTAGCCCTGATTGGTGGAAATGTTTCCTTTTAATGCAAACTTTTTCATCCTTATCAAATACATTCATTCATGTGACCTGGTGATGGATCCAATTATCTTATATGTCCAAGTGCTGCTGTTCACATTGCCACTATCTATATAGGGTGAAAAGATTGATAAACATGCCTTTTATCAATCTTTATAAGTTCCTTTTATCAGCATTCCTTTTATCAATTCCTTTTATCAACTCTGAATATTCATTGGAAAGACTGATGCTGAAGCTGAAGCTCCAGTAGTTTTGCCACCGGATGTGAGATGGCTGGATGGCATCACCGACTCAAAATGTCTGTTGAAATGTCAGTGATTGATTTGGTGATGCCATCTAACCATCTCATCCTCTGTCACTACCTTCTCCTCCTGCCCTCAGTCTTTCCCAGAATCAGGATCTTTCCAATGAGTTGGGTCTTCGCATCAGGTGGCCAAAGTATTGGAGCTTCAGCTTAGCATCAGTCCCTCCAGTGAATATTCAGAGTTGATTTCCTTTAGGATTGACTGGTTTGACCTTGCAGTAAAAGGGACTCTCAAGCGTCTTCTCCAATATCACAGTTTGAAAGCATCAGTTCTTCAGCACTCAACCTTCCCTATGGTTCAGCTCTCACATCCATACACAGCTACTGGAAAAAACACAGCTTTGACTATGCAGACCTGTGTCTGTAAAGTGTTGCTACAGTGTAGTATACATAATTTAAGAGTCTAGTGAGAATAGAATTCTCTGCTCAACAGTCTATCTATATTTCTCTGCTGAGTTCCACTAGTAGGAAATGTTTAACTTATTGTGGGAATTCATAAGATGGTAGCCATGGAAGCAAAGAGCCCCAGTGCCTACTGGGATAGTAGGATGGAGGATAAAGAAGGTGTGGTACATATATGTAATGGAATATTACTCGACCATGAAGAGGAACAAAATTTGGTCATTTGTAGTGATATGAATGAATCTAGAGCCTATCATACTCCAGTGTTCTTGCCTGGAAAATCCCAGGGACGGGAGAGCCTGATGGGCTGCCGTCTATGGGGTCGCACAGAGTCGGACACGACTGAAGCGACTTAGCAGCAGCAGCAGCAGCAGCAGCAGAGCCTATCATACAGAGTGAAGTAAGTCGGAAAGATATTCTTTGTTAATGCATATATATGGAATCTAGAAAAACGGTACTGATGAACCTGTTTTCAGGGCAAGAAAAGAGATGCAGAAGTAGAGAACAGACTTGCGGACATAGTGGGGGAAGGAGAGGGTGGGGCAGAGCATTTACATATATACACTGTGCCGTGTGTGAAGTAGACAACTGGTAGGAAGTCCCGTATAACACAGGGAGCTCAGCTTGCTGCTCTCTGATGACCTTGCGGGGAAGGATGGGGGGCGTGTAGAGGGAGTAGCCATTTCCTTCTCCAGGATATCTTCCTGATACAGGGACTGAACCTGGGTCTCCTGCATTGCAGGCAGATTCTTGATGGGTGAGCCACAAGGGAAGTCCGGTGGAATGGGAGGAAGGCTCAAAAGGGAGAGGACATATGTATACATGTAGCTGATTCACCTTGTTGTACAGCAGAAGCTAACATAACGTTGTAAAGCAATTATACTCCAATTAAAAAATAAAATAGGATGGGATAAGTTAAAATATTAAAATGAAAATATTCTTTAGCTAATGATTTTAATTCATTATCAAATACTAAGTAACAAGTTAGTGTCAAGCTCTATCTAAAGCTTCCAGGGAAAGTGCCTGGGTGGAAATCTTGTATTTATAGCAACACAGAATTTGTATATACTCCTAACCTAAAAAGTTAACGATACGTCTTAATAGCTCCTACAAAACATAAAATATTTATCTTTGGACATAGACTTCAGGTCTTCTTTCTTTATTTTAAAGCATGTGCCCTCTGTTGCACTTCTTGAAAAGAACTTTGCTGAAACTCAGAATGTGACTGCTAATATTCACACATATGGCAAATATGAACTCATCAGACCACAGCTATTTTGCTGCATTCCACAGTGTCTCATTTATTTGTTTAATTTGCAGCTATAGCAACTAGATTCCACCACTTCAGGCTCTCAAACAGACCTCCAGTCTGATCAGCTTGGTCAAAGTTTGGCACTCAGCACTGTACTCAATTGAAGACATATGCACAGACTCACTTACCACATTTTTTAACCCGGTTTTCACACTGGGTAATGTGTAATCTTTGCATAAAACTATGAAAAGCCACCGTCTGCACAGATAGTAGGCAATTAAAAGATGCTGCGACCTTCTTTTCTGTAACATTTCAAATCTTAAAGTTTTCTTGGCATGCTCTTCTGAAGCCCATCTGACTGTGAAGCAGGCTGCCTCTCCACAGAAGGCTCACTCCAGCAATGACTAATGGATTGACCTGGTGCCACGCTAGTGTAGCTCCACGCATGCTGCTCTGCACAAGACAAGCATTTGGAAATGACCTTGAAACAAAGTTTTGCCAAGTTAGTGAAATATGGGCCTTCAAGGAGTGCCCATTTCACCAGCCATTGCCAATACAGTCTTCACTGTATTGTCAAAACCTGGCCCTTTCATTTGGTATTGGTTTACCACGAATGTTTAAGGAATAATACTCTCTCTTGATTTTATTAGTTGCAGTTTTGTAACAGGTTGGAAAAATTAGGTAATGTTGAGAATCAGCTTCCCACTATTGTTTCTCTTAGGTGTTTTTTTTTTTTTTTTCTTTCAAACACTTGCTGAATGAAAGGAGATGCTCAAAAGGTCCGACTGTAAGTGGGGAGATGGTAGCTTAAAATGGAGGGTAAGCTGCAAACAAGGGTGAAGATGCAGGTGGTGGATAGAGAAAAGACAGTAGGAAGAAGTAACTGTGTGCTTGAAAACTGCCCAGTTGATAGGATTTCATTTCACTGGGATTCAGACTCCAGACAGGGAGCGTTTCTCTGATCTCAGTACACATCCATATAGTAATCTGTTGTAGTTGTTTGAAAATGTTCCTTGATGCTGACATCAGTTGTTACTATATGGTTTCCATTTTACTGAATGATCTGTTTATCTTAGTGCCCAGTGTCTCTAGATGGCGCTTCTCATGCTGGTGGAGTTGGCTGACATTTCAGATCTGGATAATGAAGCTGTACTTTCACCTTATTTGGAAGTCAATGATCAAGCTGCTGTATTGGTACAACTTGGAAAGGTCCCCTTCAGCTTCTTCTCTTATGACCTCACTTCAGCGAGGGACAGTTGTGACAGTCAAAAGGCAGGGCAGTCAAGATGGGCTATTGGAAGGGCATTGGGGAGCAAGTCATTTCTCTTAATGCATTGTTAATTAATTCTCTTAATTTTTCATGACTTCTCTGAAGCTAGCTCTCAGACTTTTATGCAAAATCAGATTCTACACTTCTATTAAAAAAAAAGAAAAAGAAGAAAAGACTATCAATTCAACTCCTTTAGAATGCTCTAAGGAAACTGTAAAAAAAACCTCTGGCCAGTCTCATTTTTAAAATGCTGCTAATCCTCACTAAGTAATCCTGGGAAACATACATCTATAGAATCAGGGCGACATACTGTCAACAGCAACTTCCCAGAACATTCCTTCTTACTTCATCTGGGATTTTTCAATAAGTAATTTGATATTTCTGCAAGTGTAAACTGGAATCACTAAAATGAAGGCATTTTTTCCTTATAAGCTCAAACCTTCCAGACTCATCATTTTGTAAAGTTACATAAGTAAGCCATGCAACTGAGCTAAAAGTAAATTATAAAATATAACAGTTGCAACATATCCAACTAATGTTAGAACCAGAAATATATTTGCAAAACAGTTTTTGCATGATTTCAGTTTATATTGAAATCATGTTTGGTGATTTTTCATTAGATTTTGCTTAGTGTCATATGCTAAATTATTTGCTTGTGAATTTTTTTTTTCTCCCCAGTTGCCTGCATTTGGAAAGTTTGCTTGAAAAGTTCTGGCATAGGAAACTTAGATTCCATTATTTTATCCTGTTTTCTTTATCTGTCTGTATTTAGGATAGTTTGCTTTAAATTGCAGCTACTACACTTTTTTTTTTCCACTTTTAAAAGTTTTAAAATAAAGAACATCATTTTCCAGTAGCCCTAACCCCTATGCTCTCTCATGTTAACATGACTGATTTTTAATGTGCTTCCTAAAACATCTCTCAACTTCTTACATAAAGTAGGGATGACAAAAAATGAATAAAGGACTGAAGGAGGGATGATAAAAGGAGAGGGAAGTGCAGCAAGGAATATCAAATGTAAGTTACACTGTGACTTCTGGCATTCAGCATCATAGATCGCAGACCACAGGGACAGAGAGCCAGAATTAAAAAGAGAAGGTCAAGGCCAAAGAGCTTTGGACCCCTAAGAAATCTTGTGTCCTTTTTGTCTTGCTGAATTCAGCACGCAGCTCGGCTGTTCTCCTCCTGATAATATTTTTCATTTATCTTTTCAGTAAACATTTTAGATCTGAGGAAGTAGGAGCTTATCATTTTTCAATATGGTCAGACAATACCTTCACCTTTAAGCTATATTCACAATCTCACCATCCTATTTTTTAGCATCAAATGAGACTATTTATGTGTATGTGAATTGAATATAATGCATTTTCTTATGAAAAATGTATTGATTTATTCTACATTCTCTCATAGCTCCCTTCAGTTGAACAGTGGCCTTTTCTCCAAAGGTAGGGACTTTCATAACCTTTATTCTAATGTGATGACACTTTGTCCTCTTTGTGTTCATTGCACAAAGGAATAAAATGAACACTTTGTGCTCATTGCAAAATCTCTCTCAAATATTTTTGGTGTACCTTCATGTATATTTATACTAGGATACACAGTGGAAAGAACTATGATCCTGTGTTGGTCAGGGTTCTTCAGAGACACAGAATCAATAGGATATATGTATGTAATAAGGAAGACTTGTCTGTAGCTCAGAGGTACAGAATCCACCTGCAATGCAGGAGACGTAGGTTCGATCCCTGGGTTGGGAAGACCCCTTGGAGAAGGAAATGGCAACCCATTCCAGTATTCTTGCCTGGGAAATCCTACAGACAGATGAGCCTGGTGGGCTACAGTCCATAGGGTCGCAAAAGAGTCGGACACAACTTGGCAACTAAAATAACAACAACAATGTAATAAGGAATTGGCTCACATAACTTTGCGGGGTGAGGAGTCCCAAGATCTGAGGTCACCAAGCTGGAAACCTAGGAGAGCCAGTCATTTATTAATAATTTCAGTCCAAATCCAGAGGCCTGAGAACTCTGGATGGTGTAGGTTCTAGTCTAAGTCTGAGTCCAAAGGCAGGAGAATACTCAGGTCCCAGCCAGAAGACAGGTGGGCAGAGGCACAAATTCTCCCCTATTCAGCCTTTGATTCTGTGTACATACACAGAATGTGTGCATACTCAGTTGCATCCACCTCTTTATGACCCCACCGACTGCAGCCTGCCAGGCCATTTGGGCCTTCAGTAGATTTGGATGAGGCCCACCCCCACTGGGGAGGGCAGTCTGCTTTACTCAGCCTCTTAGTGTTAATTTCATCCAGAAACATCCTCCAGACACAGAAGAATGTTTAACTAAATACCTGAACACCCCATGATCCAGTCAAGTTGACCCATAAAATTAAGCATTACAGATTCCCACTGAGAATTCCTCTTTCCCTTTAGAAACTACTCCATGTGTAGAGGTCTGAATAATGCTTCCTTCTTTCCGTGTCATCAAAATTGCATTAAAGTTGGTCAAACAGGTTGGCTCAGATCTCAGGCTCAGAGACCAACCAGTCATTGCTGATTGATCCAGTCTGCAGTGGGACGCGTGCACCATCTGTAATTTTTTTTTTTAATGTACCCTCACATGGTTCTGGGAGAAGGCAATGGCACCCCACTTCAGTACTCTTGCCTGGAAAATCCCATGGACGGAGGAGCCTGGTAGGCTGCAATCCATGGGGTTGCAAAGAGTCAGACGTAACTGAGCAACTTCATGTTCACTTTTCATTTTCATGCATTGGAGAAGGAAATGGCAATCCACTCCAGTGTTCTTGCCTGAAGAATCCCAGGGACGGGGGAGCCTGGTGGGCTGCCGTCTATGGGGTCGCACAGAGTCGGACATGACTGAAGTGACTTAGCAGCAGCAGCACATGGTTCTGAGGTACAGCCAAGTTTGAGAACCCTTGAATCCATGGGTCTCTAGGCTTTTGGGGGGCTTGATGAAAGTGGGTGATGGAAGAACATGAAGCCAGACATCACCACGTCACCGTGATGATGACTGGAGCTGAGCTGAGTAGAGGGCATGGCAAAGAGACAAACCTGGGTAAACATGGATAACTGAATCAACTTAACCATTATGGATTGGTCACAAGGTGCCTCGGTTGGCACCACCCCAAGACTCTAAGAAAAATGAACCAATATTAATGTTACTTAAAAGATTAAAAGCATAATACATGTCAATTATCATTAATCCTTGAAAATATTTATGGAGTTAAATGGTCTGTAACTAATTAGAGATGGCAGTTACCAGGGGATATTAGTTTCCTTTGAATTTTATGAAACAAAATATAAATCTTTTATATAACTCTATTTCCTACAAATTGGATTTTTACTTGTCAGTGGGTTTTTTTTTTTTAATTTTATTTTATTCTCTTGGATTTCACTCCTTTTCCATAAATCCTACAAAGAGAATTACAATGAGGTGAGTCACACTGTCTTAACACTTTTTTTGGAGCTTCTGCTAATGCAGCTTGGAATATGGGAATTTTTTTAGAGATGTGTTTGGGAAACATGGAAAGAGAAAGGAAGGGATGGAGGGAGGGAGGAGAAAAGGAAGGAAAGGTACAAAATACTTTAGATTATGTGTTTTTAACTTTATGGCATTACACAGGTGAAACTTTCATTGTGTCTGTCAGACCACCTGAAGTACAATTGGGTTTGGGTTTCAAAAGTTTATTCATGAGCTAGTCATTTGGAACTGGGAACATATTTTCACATGAAGATTTTGTTCTATAAGTGGTAATTCATTTTTGTAGCTAGCTCATAAACTCTCCTCATTCTCTTTGAAAACTGTGCCTTCCCAGTAATAAATAGTCAGCTATACTGTTGGAAACGTGTACAGCTACAGAACTTAAAAGCAATGAAATCAATTGCCTTCGCTTTTCACTTGAATGTTGATTGATGCTAGAGGGAAAACAGGTTTAGCTGGAGGAGCAGGAGCATGTTCAGAACATTTAACATGGATATTTGAGAGCGACAATCAAAGGAGCAGAAATCATTCTCTCTTGAGGGTCTCTGCAGCCACGCATACACCACCAAAAACCAACACGTTTAGACCTTATTAGTAAGTTCTCACTAAAAATGCCTTCTTTCCTTCCTGCAGCAAATATTGAAAGTGAAAGTCGCTCAGATGTGTCTGACTCTTTGTGACCCAATGGACCATACAGTCCATGGAATTCTCCAGGCCAGAATACTGGAGTGGGTAGTCTTTCCTTTCTCCAGGGGATCTTCCCAACCTGGGGATCGAACCCAGGTCTCCCACATTGCAGGTGGATTCTTTACCAGCTGAGTCACAAGGGGAGCCCAAGAATACTAGAGTAGGTAGCCTATCCCTTTGCCAGGGGATATTCCTGACCCCTGGGGTCTCCTGCATTGCAGGTGGATTCTTTACCAACTAAGGGAAAAGTGAAGTCACTCAGTCGTGTCCGACTCTTTGCGACCCCATGGACTGTAGCATACCAGGCTCCTCAGCCCATGGGATTTTCTAGGCAAGAGTACTGACGTCGGTTGCCATTTCCTTCTCCAGGAGATCTTTCTGACCCAGGGATCGAACCCAAGTATCCCTCCCTCATTGCAGGCAGACACTTTACCGTTTAAGCCACCAGGGAAGTTAAGCTGTCTGGGAAGCAGCAGATACTAGTGGACCACATACTTGTGTGTGCTTAAATACTTACCACTTGTACCAGAAGAAGAAACAGCAAGTACCTCTTTTCTTGTGGAGCTTGTAATGTATTAGGAGAGACAAATAATTTTTCAAATAGATGACTTTTGATTCACTCGTTTTTATGAAGAATTATATATGAGCTTTGAAGTCTATACATATTTATAAGGAATGATGACTCATAGAGGGTATACCTGTATAGGGGGCGGGGGACATAAATCTTTGTCATATACTTGCCATGGACCAGCCACTTACTGGCGCTGTCTCATTATCACCATCTCTGAGATTCACAGAAGCTAATGTGTCAAAGAGGGTAGGACATGCTGCAGCTGAGCCTAGAGGCAAACCAAATGTGTCTGACTGCAGGCATTTTATGTCAGTCTCAGCTGCCTGTTCTGCAAAATGACTCTGGAGATATTTCCTATTGTTCAACTCAGTATTTTTTATATAGGTATCCATGCAATAATCTCCCTCCTAGAATTTAATAATGAAAACGGTGCTGTCTGTCCTGGTGCTTTTCATTAATGTGAGCCATTTCTGCTTCTCTGATGCCACACTTTGCCTTTCCATGCCATAACCAGCTCACCTGTGGCTTCCAGGATGGTTTTCTCTCTTTTCCCACTGTATTTTTGTCTCATTCTTTATTGTGTGTGGATTTCCACTACCCTGAGTGTTTCATTGCAAGCTGCCTTGTCCTTTTGAGAAACACAAAAAAAGAAATTGTTATGACTTCTGGAATTCCTCAGTGCTTTTTTTTTTTTCTTTTTGTATCCTCTACATGACTTGGAATAGGGCCTTGCACTTAGGAGTGAGAAATAAGTGTTGATTCATTGTTAACTGATCATAGCAATTCCTAAGGACAGCTCTGGCTATTTTAAAGAAGTTGAAGGAGTTGATGGCTCTGGCCATATATGTTAACTTTATCATAAGACTTACTACTTTACTTTTTCTTAATAGAGACTTGTCTCTTGCATTGTCTTGTGTTTGTAACTCATAAATGGAATATAAAGGACAGTGGTCACGGCCAGCGTTCATCCCACTCCTACTGTGCTAAGCACTTTATAGATATTGTCTACTCAATCCTCCCAACCTTATCATTATTCCCATTTTATAGAAGGAGAAACTGAGGACTAGAGAATTTAAATGGGTAACAGGGAAATAACCTTTCTCCTGATAATTCAGCAAGAGATGGGAGAAAGGAATGGGTAAGGAGAAAGGATTGTACAAGAGAAATATCAATAAATTGCTTCAGATATGATCAGTCAGGGGCTTCCCAGGCGGTGCTAGTATTAAAGAGCCCACCTGCTGATGCAGGTAGACTGAAGAGATACAGGTTTGATCCCTGAGTTGGAAAGATACCCTGGAGGTGGGCACTGCAACCCACTCCAGTATTCTTGCCTGGAGAATCCCATGGACAGAGGAGCCCGGCAGGTTACAGTCCATAGGGCTGCAGAGAGTCAGATACAACAGAAGTGACTTAGCATGCTTGCATGATTAGTCAAATGTAGAAGGCCGGGAAGAAATGTAAGTGATTTAGAAGGGAGTTATTCCTACCACCCATCCCATGCTCTGTTAACCCTAGGGAGGAAGAAGTCACATGCAAATGGCTGTTTTTATATATGAGACATTCTCTTCTCCTGACTTGGTGGGATGCTGATCTTAGAAATTTCTTTAATCCACTTATTTATTTGGATAGCTTCAAGTTATATAGTTTAATGTAGGACAGAAACCTTAAGGTCTCCTGTAGCCTTCTGGGTTGGTCCTTGCTTTTCTGTGGGCCCCCAGTCTGCTGTAACCTCAGGGTCCCTGGAGAAACTGAATGTGTGCTTTGCTTGATCTCTTTACTTTCTGGGTAGTGACCCCAAGACTCTTGCGGTCATTCTTGCCCCCGGAGCAGCAGCTCAGGTCCTCAGGGACCTCTGTGGAGTTTCATAGCAGAAGGACAAAGAAACACACTGAAAAGAGGGAGAGGCAGGATTATTGGGGCTTCCTCAGGGAATGAGGAGGAGTCAGATGAACCCATTCGTGCATATTTGCTCAACACGCTGTTGCTTGGGACTGTCCTGGGCACTGATTTTGTTCTTCTTGAGAAAGAATGCAGCCAATCATGGGAAAAAAACTAAAGCTCCAAGAAAGGATAGAGAATGAAAGAGATCCAGGGACCACTTTTCAGGAGCTCACATTGGAAGTAGATGCAGTGATCTGGGGAAAATATCCTTTCACGCTGAGCTTCAGGAACTCGAAGTAATTGGATGTGTCTAAAAGTGATGTCAAAAATATGGGCATAACTGGAGCTTTGGTTAGAGAAATAAACAGGGACTCGGGTGTAGGCAAAGCCTCCATACCAAACACTAGTTTTGGTTTTATCTTTTAGGAAACAAGAAGCAGGGCAAAGTTTTGCATTAAGAAATTGATTTGGACTTCACTTTCACTTTTTCGCTTTCATGCATTGGAGAAGGAAATGGCAACCCACTCCAGTTTTCTTGCCTGGAGAATCCCAGGGGCAGGAGAGCCTGGTGGGCTGACGTCTATGGGGTCACACAGAGTCGGACACGACTGAAGTGACTTAGCAGCAGCAGCACACATGGGAAAGGTGAGAACAGAAAGGAAGGGTGTCTGAGCTAGAGGAACAGCGGAGGCAGGATATGCCGCCTTACGTTGATACATGCAGAGTAATCTGACTGCAGAAAAGGTGCAAGGGGTTCACCCAGGGCCAAGCCAGAAACACCAGGTGTCCTGGTCTAGGGGACCGAACTTGTTCCTAATGGCTTTGGGGAGTGGCTGAAGGATTTCAGGGCGGGGAGTGGCTGAAGGATTTCAGGGGGAAAGTGAAGTCAGAGAGTTACTCCCTTCTTTGGGGTTGAGGGAGAAGAATTGATAGGGACAGCCTGCATTTAGGAGGTAAGAAGAGAGAGTGGAGCTTTGGCCAATGCCCACACTACACTGGGGAAGAACTGAGAAGGCACCGTCACAGAGGTGGAGGGATAGTTGTGGGAGAAGGTGGAGATGAAGAACCAAGAGAGGAAAGCACTTCCAGGATGTTGCTGGGCACTTCTGGAGATGATAGGTGGACAGCATCCTGGGCCACATGGAGGTCTCATCAGACAAGGACAGCAACCACATGGGTGCTGACAGTGGCAAAATGATCACAAGGGATCAAAGGGTGGAGATAAGAGGAGCCTGCCTGAAATGCAAAAAGCAATAAACTTTTGTTATCCATGTAGCATTTCTTTAGGTGGGGGAAGCTGGATCGCTTTGTCTTCCTCTTGAGCCAGAAATAAGGGCAGATCAACATTTGAGTAGATAATTTTTCCATTCCTGGCCTCACCTTCTTGTGAGCCTCCACTTCCTCCAGGTGAAAGAGGTTCTATTTCTCACCCCACCGCAGGGTCAGTTTTCCCAGCTAGAGGATGATGGCCTTTGGTGTCTTTGTCTACCACTTAATGTAGTTTCATCCAGAGCGTTTTTCCTATATTGATCTCAGTGTTAATCTATACACATGTGCTAAGTCGCTTCAGTCATGTCCAACTCTTGGCGACCCTATGGACGCCTGCCAAGTTCCTCTGACCATGGGATTCTCCAGGGAAGAGTACTGGAGCAGGAAGCCATTTCCTCCTCTAGGGGATCTTCCCAACCCAGGGATCAAACTCTCGTCTCTTACGTCTCCTGCATTGGCAAGCAGGTTCTTGACCACTAGCACCACCTTGTATATACATAATAAGGATGAATAAGGTGTACCAAATATATACACCAGTATATACATAATAAGAATGAATCATAGGAGAATATGGGAACCTTTGATGAAAGCAATTTTCTAGTTTTGTGCACTTCTTGAGAGGTGGGGAAGAGAAACTTTAATCCTTCCCATTTGTGATGTTTCAATTGTCAACACATCAGAAACCAGAAAAACAAAAACTTAATTTGATTATTTGGAAGCATGAATGATTTAGATTATATGTCTTTCTTTAAAATATTCTGAAATTTAACTCAGATATTTAGGAATCTTCAGAAATTTCTGTGGACATGCAACTAGAGATAAGCCATTTGTTTCACTGAGAATTCAAAATGAGAAATGTATTTTTAAAAATAGATAAAATTGGGCCTGAATTGGAGAAATAGTTTGCTGACCAATGTCATTTGAAGACATTGAACTTGAGACTCCTTGCTTTGTCCATTTCTCAAGATAAATATGTAGTCATGAACCGGGATGGGCATTTCAGGTTGCTGTGAAGTTGACATTAGAATGGGCTGAGCATGCATGACATCCTTGGAGGTACGATAGTTCAGATGAGACATAAATGCTTTTCAGTTCTTTCTCATAATTTCCCTAATCTTTCTGGCAATAAAAGAAAAAAAAAAAACAAAACTTTCCAGGAGTATAAAATGTTATTGAATTTGTAGCCATTGTCATGGTTACCTGCATAGTTTCATTGCTTTATTAATGTGTAATCCCCTTTATTTCTGGAAAGGTCATTATCGTGAAACACAATAGTTTGCAGCCTCTTAGCAAGTTTCACCACATATCTCAGAGATTCTGACAGTAGCTGTGATCAATGTGTGTGTGGTTTCTGGGCCACCTGTGTGCTGTTGACTCAGTAACTAGGACATCATTGTTTAGGAAAAGACAACTTGAAGTTAATGACTCTGAGAATCCTTTGAACGTTTAAATGCTTCCCTAAACAGAAGTGCTTATTTTTTCCTCAAGGAGAATGATCCAGGGCTTGAGTCTTTTTCTAACTAAAATAATTTAGTGTTTCTGACATTAAAACTTTTTAAAGTAATTATTAGTACTCACTAAAGGCACTTGGAGGTTTCAGGAAGTTTTTTTTCTGATAAATTCTTTAAAATACTATCTTTCCTAAATTAGTTTCTTACATCATAGAAGGGTTTTTGTGAGACGCTGTTAATAGAGGTGTTGAGTAAGATTTTCCAAGGATATTCTCCCACTACTTAAGTTGAAGCTAAATATAATAGCTCAATAAATCATTTTTCAGGCTAACTGCTGCTGATGGTAGATGCTGCTGGCCGATCCCCACATTCATTTCTCTTCTTCCTTGGTGCTCAGCCAACTACGTTTCCCAGCACCCCCTGCAGTTACGTCTGACCATAAGACTCATGGGGCAGTGGAAATCATACATCAACTTCAAATCATATGTATCAGCTTCCAGATGTGGTCCATAAGTACCTCCCCCTTATTCTCCGTCACTTGTTATCAGGCTGGCTGATGACTCTGCCGATCTGGACCGTTGAATAACTAGATGGAGCAGAGCCTCCCTGCCAGCCAGAAACATCCATTGGAAAAGAGACAGACCCTCTGAGATGTGAGGTTTGTGTGCTATATCAGCTCGTGTTACCCTAACTGCTGCTGCTAAGTCGCTTTAGTCGTGTCCGACTCTGTGCGACCCCATAGACGGCAGCCCACTAGGCTCCCCCGTCCCTGGGATTCTCCAGGCAAGAACACTGGAGTGGGTTGCCATTTCCTTCTCCAATGCATGAAAGTGGGAAGGGAAAGTGAAGTCGCTCAGTCGTGTCTGACTCTTAGCGACCCCATGGACTGCAGCCTACCAGGCTCCTCCGTCCGTGGGATTTTCCAGGCAAGGGTACTGGAGTGGGTCACCAGTGCCTCCTCCGGTTACTCTAACTAATATACTGCTAATCAACATTTCTTCTAAGCAGTCACAGAATCCTTGATTTTTCATCCACAAGTTTTTCCTACAACTTCTTCCACTGTTGCAGGGTCTCCAATTAGTGTCCAGTGATAACTTTGCGGTTTTGAACAAGGGCTGGTGACCTGAATGGCTGCAGCTGTAGAGAATTACAAAACATCATTAGATCCTTCTGACTTATGTGCACAGAGAACAAAAAGAAATCGAATTAACCTTTTCTGGAAACTTCTGTGTGCCAAGTACTGTGTTCATTCCTTTAATATACATTATTTATTCGCTATAATTCATCTTCTAGGGAACTCTGTTATTCTCATTTTTAAAAGTGTCATATAGTTTTAACAATTTCTTTATAGTTAGGGAGAAGCCAGGGAGGATTCAAATAAAAGTTTCTCTGGAACCAAATCCAGCCACACTGGACTCTCAAAGTGTATATTCAGTTAACCAGTGTCAGTCAATCATCGTACTCCAAGACAGACAACTAGTAATAAGTGAAAACATATGCAAAGAATACTGGATTATCTGTGATATTGGCAGTAGAAACTCTCATTAGATATTTAGAAAATTATAATACTGACATTGTTGAATTTTACCTTTTGTCCTAAGATATCAGAACTGCTATTGT
This sequence comes from Tragelaphus eurycerus, assembly GCA_935064755.1. Lineage (NCBI taxonomy): Eukaryota > Metazoa > Chordata > Mammalia > Artiodactyla > Bovidae > Tragelaphus > Tragelaphus eurycerus. Next base: position 2,119,019 of record CAKXYN010000039.1, read on the forward strand.
AACAGATACCAAAATAACTGTAGTTTAAAGCCAATGGTCTGGAAGTTGGCAGGCTAGCTCTCCCTCATGAGGTCAACTCGGGCCCCAGGCTCTTTCACCTGGTTGCCTTGGGATCTTCTAGGGTTTTTCTTCATTGACTTGGTGACAGATGGCTTACCACACAGCTTCTGAATATAAGCCCTTAAGAAGTGGGTATAAGAGAGGAGAGGGCACACATCTTTTCAGTTAAAGGTTTGACCCAGAAATGGCGCACATCACTTTTGCTCAAAAAGTCGCTGACTGCAATAGATCTGACTGCAAGTGAGTCTAGGAAATGTCATCCCTAAGGGCTTTGCCTTGTGCCAGGGCTTCTTTTCTTACAGAAAAAAGGGACAGGAGGGTTGATGGGACAAGTCACAGCTTTTGCCCCACCTCCTTTCCCTTCCCGTTCTTGACATGCATGCTAATGAGAAGGATCTAAAACAGCAGTGGCTGGAACAGAGAAGGAAATGAATCAAGCAAACGAAGTATAATTCAGAAATTGAATATCTCCTCTCTCCTTAACCTCTTCCAGCACATATGCTAAAAGAATCGAGAGTTAATGTCTTGCACTAAGTTGTTTAAAATAGGCTATAACTATTAAATCAAGCATTCTTTGAATAAAATGTTTACAACAAATGGAGGACATATGAACAAAGACTAGCTGTTAAATCATGTGAGGTAATTAGAATTTCATTAGGTCTGACATGTGGTTGAATTATAAAGCAAAACCTCATCTGCTAGAGATATATAAGTGGAATGATATATAAATGAAATGGTATGATGTCTGGAGTTTGCTTTAAAATACTCCAGGAAAGAAAAATGGGAGTAAGTTTGATGAATAGATGAAATTAGATTGGGAAAATGTTATGAGTTGTTGAAGCTGGATGATGGGTTCATGGGGGTTCATTATGCTTTTCTTTCTACTTTTATGTATATTTGAAATATTCCATACTACAATAAAAAGTTAAATAAATACTTGTTCCAGGAAAGAAAAGCAATTTTTGGCCGTGCCCAGATATTCATATATGAGCTCATTTCTGTACTCCAGTTAAGTACACTCTTAAGTTTTCAGTGAATTATTATTTATTTTGCATGCATGCAACTGGAAAAATTCACTTCATCTAAATAATTCATTAATAATTTGAGCCAATTAAACAAAACTCTGGCAAGTGCCTGCTGCATCTAGTAACACAAGGAACGCAAAAATGAATAGGGTAAAGCCCATAAGTTTAAAGTCTAATTGAGCAGATAAGACAGTCTCTCAAATAAATCTAATTTAAGAGAAGTATTCAAAGAGGTTTAAAAGTTAGGAGGTCACACCAACTTGGAAGGATTGGCAAAAGTTTCCTGAATCGGCTATCATAAGCTTTAAAGACAAGAGTAAGCTTTTTGGCAGATGGGAGTGGTGGGTAGAATGGTCTAGGCAGGGGACCACCAAGAGCAAGGCTCTAAGCCAGAGATGGTGAGATGGTTCCCTGGTGACAGGAAAGACAGAAATAGTTTTGAGTGTTGAGTCTCTGGATGTCCCATTAAAGGAAATCAGGGAGTAAAGAGGACCTGGCCAAGAAAATTTATATTCTTTATAGAACCATGTTATCTTTGAGGAGCTTCCCAGGTGGTTCTAGTGGTAAAGAACCCGCCTGCAAAGGCAGGAGACGTAAGAGACGTGGATTTGATCCCTAGGTTGGGAAGATCCCCTGGAGAAGGCTATGGCAACCCACTCCAGTATTCTTGCCTGGAGAATCTCATGGACAGAGGAGCCTGGCGGGCTACAGTTCATGGGATCACAAAGAGCTGGACACAACTGAAGCAAGCAGTACTGGGTGATCATTGGAAGGACTGATGCTGAAGCTGAAACTCCAATACTTTGGCCACCTGATGCAAAGAGCTGACTCATTGGAAAAGACCCTGACTTTGGGAAGATTGAGGGCAGAAGGAGAAGGGGATGACAGAGGATGAGATGGTTGGATGGCATCACCGACTCAGTGGAAATGGGTTTGGGTAGACTCCGGCAGTTGGTCATGGATAGGGAGGCCTGGTGTGCTGTGGTTTGTGGAGTCACAAAGATTTGGACACAACTGAGCGACTGAACTGAACTGAAGCGATGTGAGCACGCTTGCACGTTGTCCTCAAGACCCTGGTGAAATGCTAGGTGTCCATCTTCAGATACAGCGTTGGGGTACACAAAGGGGTTTGTGTGGGTAGTCAGCTGCGTGAATGGATAGTTGAAACTGTTGATAGATAATGACTTTACTGCCAAGGAGAGGAGAAAAAAGATGTTTTGGTTTTTTTTTTTAAAGACTAGTTCAGTAGAGTAAGGGCTTCCCTGGTGGCTCAGCGTGTGCCTGCAATGCGGGAGACCTGGGTTTGATCCCTGGGTCGGGAAGATTCCCCTCAAGAAGGCAATGGCAACCCACTCCAGTATTCTTGCCTGGAGAATCCCATGGACGGAGGAACCTGGTGGGCTACAGTCCATGGGGTCGCAAAGAGTCGGACACGACTGAGCGACTTCACTTTCACTTGCTTTCACTTTCAGTAAAGGATGATGATTGTGACAGCAACATCACTGTGAAAACTACTTGATGATTTCAGTTGATATGAAATCAGAATGAGCCTCTGGGGTAACAAGATCCATGTCCTTCCTCTCTGCCCTCCTCCCCCCTCACACCCTCCCACCCGTTGAGTTCTCAGCACTTTCTTACCCTCCCAGAGCCCACTTATCTCTACTTAATCTCTGCTCTCCTTTAGTTTAAGCTTCTCCAAAGCGTTGTCCCCTCGACATGTCTGCATCCCTGACTTCCATGTACCCTTTAACCCAGAAGCCTGCTGCACCACTCTGCTGAAACCATTTTCAGTTCCACACGGAGGGTTTGCAGTCACCTCTTGGTTCACCAGGTCCACCGACATCTTTTACTCCTCACTTGCCTTGACTCTCTGAGCAGTTTTTGACTGAACTAGCCACTCCCTCTTCCTCTCTCTTCTTGGCCCCTGGTTTTCTCTTGGCTGTTGCTTCTCATTTTCTGTGCAGGCATCTCCTCTCCAGAACATTTATGTATTGTGTTGCCTTGGGACCAATAATGCTGGACTCTCTTTTCTTCCTACAGTCTCTCCTAAAGAGGTTTCTTCCTGTTCCATTGTTTTACTTATCAAAAATCAGCAAGGCTCTCACATAGGTATCTCATCTGAGTCCTGCACCTACCTCATACCTCCACTCGGATTTCTCATAGATGTTTCATACACAACAGATTCAGACTGAAGTTTGGACCCCTACCTTCCCCCAGACCTGCTGTACATCTCGGTATCACCACCATCTACTTTGCTGTTCGAGCAGATAAAGTGAATCGTTTTGTCTGCAAAAGATCCACAGGACAGTTCCACTAGGAAGCCCAAGTAAACACGACCTCTTTATGAAATGCCCTTTGATCCCCAGACTATTCCCTAAAATAGTGAAAGTGTGTAAGCTGTAAAAAATAAAGCTTTCTCACATAGCTTCATTGTAACAGAGCAGTTTGATTCAGGTACCAGTGCTAGCTTTAAATTTAAACTTGTGCTGACTTTAAGTTACATATTTTAAAGGATTTCGTAGCCTGCTTATACTGGGCAGCCAAGCTCCCTGAGCTGACCTCATTTGGTTACAGTTAGGACTGGTCCCAGGGGGTTCCATAAGTAGATAGGACCCCACAAAGCATCCAAGAGATGCCTTTCTCTCAACCAGAGCAGAAATCGGCAGGCTGTGGACCTCTTCACCACCCTTTACACTGCCCCAAGTGGTGAAAAACAGTAACTCTAATCCTCTATGGTGAAGAACTGGGGACACTTTTCTTTATTTCCCACCTAAGGCTTGAGAAGATGAACTTAAAGACAACTTGTGTTTTATCTTTGCCTTATGAATCCATGTTCTCTGTGGAAAAGCACAGTAATTTGCAGGAAAGAGAACCTTCTAACTTCAGCTCCAGGACTAGAAAATTAGTTGTAAGCCTGATTAGTAGAGTTGTCCTTACCTCTTTCCTATACCTCCGTCCATATCCAACATATAACAATAAATAACTTTTTCACTCTACTCTTTCACTTTCATCAAGAGGCTCTTTAGTTCTTCTTCACTTTCTGCCATAAAGGTGGTATCATCTGCATATGAGGTTATTGATATTTACCCCAGCAATCTTGATTCCAGCTTGTGCTTCCTCCAGCCCAGTGTTTCTCATGATGTACTCTGCATATAAGTTAAATAAGCAGGGTGACAATATACAGCCTTGACATACTCCTTTTCCTGTTTGGAACCAGTCTGTTGTTCCATGTCCAGTTCTGACTGTTGCTTCCTGACCTGCATATAGGTTTCTCAAGAGGCAGGTCAGGTGGTCTGGTATTCCCATCTCTTTTAGAATTTTCCACAGTTTATTGTGATCCACACAGTCAAAGCCTTTGGCATAGTCAAAGTATCATCTATATGTATACATATATCCGCTCCTTCTTGGACCTCCCTCCCACCCCACCATCCCACCCTTCTAGGGCATCATGGAAGCTTGCATCCTCTTAACCACTCTGTTACACCAGATTGCATAGAAACTAAACTACCTCTGAATTACATTTTCCCCTCATTTGTATCATGCCATTGATGTAAGATGTACCATCATCTTAATTTAATATCAGTTTTCAGAAATAAAGTAAGCACTACCAAATCAAGTGTCATTGTAATAGGACTATTTTTTAAAAGCCTGACCAATTTTTTTTTTTTTAATCCTTGGTAATTCCATTTTACCTCATATGCAGACTAATTGCAGAAAACAAAGAGGCAAATTCTTGGTGACTGAGTTGTAAGATTGAGCCTTCTGATTCATAAAGGATAATTTGGATATTCATAAAAGATAGTTTTGTTTAATTACAAGATAGAATGTTTTTAAGGTAGACTTCAAAAAAATGTCTTCAAGGTTTGCTTTGCATGTCAAGAGCCAAAGCCTGACAATTTGGTAGGTTGCAGAGAATGAAGGATGGTGTCTAAGAAGCTTCGTGTCCCAGTGGAGATAACATTTTCATTGTTGGAAGGAGAGGAATCTGCAGCTGAGATGCTGAAGGACTCTTAGAAGGTGATCCACACTCCAGTGCCTCTGGAGATGGGAGATAATGGAGCGCCATGGGGCAGTTGGAGGAATCTCACAGTACAAGAGCACCAGCTGAGATCCCAGCCATCCTTCCAGGGGGTTCAGTTCACTTCAGTCGCTCAGTTGTGTCTGACCCTTTCCGACCCCATGGACGCCAGGCCTCCCTGTCCATCACCAACTCCTGGAGTTCACTCAAACTCATGTCCATTGAGTCAGTGAGGCCATCCAACCATCTCATCCTCTGTCGTCCCCCTCTCCTCCCTCCTTCAGTGTTTTCCAGCATCAGGCTCTTTTCCAGCGAGTCAGTTCTTCGCATCAGGTGGCCAAAGTATTGGAGTTTCATCTTCAGCATCAGTCCTTCCAATGAATATTCAGGACTGATTTCCTTTAGGATAGACTGGTTGGATCTCCTTGCAGTCCAAGGGACTCTCAAGAGTCTTCTCCAACACCACAGTTTAAAAGCATCAATTCGTCAACACTCAGCTTTCTTTAGAGTCCAACTCTCACATCCATATATGACTGCTGTAAAACCATAGCTTTGACTAGATGGACCTTTGTTTGCAAAGTAATGTCTCTGCTTTTTAATATGCTGTCTAGTTTGGTCATAACTTTTCTTCCAACGAGCAAGTGTCTTTTAATTTCATGGCTCGAGTCACCACCTGCAGTGATATTGGAGCCCCCCAAAATAAAGTCAGCCACTGTTTCCACTGTTTCCCCGTCTATTTGCCAGAAAGTGATGAGACCAGATGCCATAATCTTAGTTTTCTGAATGCTTAGTTTTAAGCCAACTTTTTCACTCTCCTCTTTCACTTTCATCAAGAGGCTCTTTAGTTCTTCTTTGCTCTCTAACCCTAAGAGTGGTGCTTATCTGAGGTTATTGATACTTCTCCTGGCAATCTTGATTCCAGCTTGTGCTTCATCCAGTCTATCATTTCTCATGATGTACTCTCCAAGGGGAGTCACACCCAATAGCATCTCTTGCAGCAGTACAGTGGTGGAGGGGAAGACGCAACTGGTTGAGATGTCCATGCAACATGGAAAGTATCTTAAAATTTCCTGTGTCCCTAGAGGTTTCCCTGGGAGGGGATCCAAAAGGCCTTGGTGTCTTATGAAAGGAACACCAATGAACATATTTGATACGCATTCCACATTTCATAGTCTGCAGAAACAGAAGCAACATCAGCAGCAGAAGCATTGTAGGTCGAAGTTCCAAGAAAAGATTAGCAGAGTTGGTAGGGTTGGGTGGGGGATTGGTGGGGGTAACGATTAGCAGGATTAGGGATGGGTGGGGGGAAACTAAGGGATTGGATGTCTCTTCCTAGATGCCATGGCACTTATGAGCCTTCTTAGAATATAGAGGCTAGCCCAGGGAAAAGACAAGGAAGGGCAGAACCCTAATTTGACTCTTAAGTTCTGAATCTGATTGACGTTAAGTGAACATGACTGAGTATCGCTAGGCGTGGCTGTGATTTTAGTAGCTGAATTATTCAAGGTCACAGAGATAAGAAAGAACTGCAGTCAGGATTCTCCCACTATCTATGCCATATCATTCTGTACTATCTCCGTGTTTACCATAACTAAATGGAATGATGACTCAAGACCTACATTAAGTTACATGATAGAAACATGAAGGGTGATTGTGACACTCACCCTGTGATGTTAGACATCAGTTTTAAGATTGTATACACATTTTCATAAACGCTAAGATGGAAGTGGTGTAAGATACACTCTGTCCTCTCCATCTCTGCTGCCACCACCTAATCCATGTGTTTACCTTGGTGATTGCCCAGTGCCTCCAGACTAGAGATATGAGGCGTTTTGTATATAATGAGGAGCGAGAGAATTAGAAATTGGATGAAAAATTTTAAACAGACAGAATGCTGTGCAGAATCAGGGAACTTCCTTGTAATCTCGGCTATCCAAGGACAGAAGGAGTATCCTTGAGGGGCACCTAGCACCACATCCCTTGAGATGTTAGAGCATCTTCAAGACGCCTACTGCTAGGATGGGACCTTATGGAAGGGAATTCAGTGGAGAACATATGCCAGTTGATGCAGTCTTTAAGGTCCCTTCCAACTCTGGAATCTTGCCATTTTAGAATGGAGATTGTGATCGCCAGATTGCTCTATATTTAAAGAGTGAAAAGAGGACACGGACAGTAGACTGGCCTTTTGGAGCTGGTTCTCATTTAGGAAAGCAGCGCTTTATTGTATAATCTGGTAGGACTGAGGGAAGATTTTAACACTGGGAAAAACTGAGCAGGTTTCTTGAAGAAGGTAATGAACTGGTAAACATGAAAAATTTCAAGTTAGAGTTCTGTTCTAGTATCTACAGCTGCATAGTAGCCCTAAACTTGGTGGCTTTAAACAACCACTGTACTCTCCCTCGGGATTTTGTAGCTCAGGAATTGAGGCAGCGCTCAGCTGGGTGGTTTTTCTGCTCTACATGGTATCCACAGAGGTCACTCAGTGTATTCAGTTGGCATGGTCCTGTGTCCTGGCAGGGATGGCTGGAAGGCTGTGTTCTGCTGGGACTGTTGACTAAGGCATCTGCATATGACCTCATAGTCTCTCGGTAGTCTTAGCTTCTTACATGTCAGGTCCATGCTCCCAGAGAAGTGTTCTAGGAGGTCCAGGTAAAACTACAAGTTCTCTTACGGCCTAGCCTCAGGAGCCTAAAGCATCACTTCTGCCGCATCACTTCTGCCGCATCCCATTGTTCAGTCACGTTCCTAAGGCCAGGTCATACTCAAGGGGAAAGGATCTTCATGCCACCTCTCAATGAGAAGCATAGTAAAAGATTTAAAGCCATCTTTAATCTCTCGTAGAGAAAATGACTCAGTATTCTGAACCATGTGGGAAGTTCAAGCTGACAGCAAAAGTGAAAGGGTTCTCCTTAGAATAGCAGGGGGACATGTCTGCCTTGTGACAAGGACCAGAAATAAGGGTTCCAGGGAGCATATGGCTGATTCATTTTGCTGTACAGTAGAAACTAACAACATTGCAAAGCAACTATACTCCAATAAAAATTAGTTTAAGAAAAAAAAAAAATTTAATAAAAAAAAAAAGCTTCCCAGGGCATGGAGATAGAAACTTTGAGATGGAAACAAGAGATGGTAGAAGGAGTTTTTCTCAGGGAATTCAAGTAACCCAAGGCTATCTAGTTGAAGAGGAGTTTCACATAATGGAGATTACACCTTCCACCCACTCTCTCTATATATTACCTCTGGGTTTCCTCATTCTAATAATATATCTTCACTGGTTTTACCAAGCATGTATCACAGAGACTTCTATCTGAAACCACCAACTGCAAGATTGGGGGCTCATATTTTCACTGCTCTTCATCCAACACACCAAAGTCTGTTGTAGTCCAGGGTTGTGAGACAGGTAAATCGGTCTCCCTGGAAAGCAAGCCTATCCGTGGCTTCATTCCCAGTGCACTGTTAAGGGATTGAGCAGACTAGCCATGAACCCAGGCTTGTGTAACAAAACATGAAATCTGCTCTCTACAAATTATCCAGATAATCTCTCCCAAGCCCCTTCTGGATAAAAAGCAGAGCCACATGAAGGTGACATGCTGGCAGGTATTCAAAGCGGGAGTGGTTATGGCTTGGCTGTATGCACAGAGCAATTGGATTGGGTTGTTTGATGCAGGTCTGCTTGTATGTAACCTTTTAATAAGTTTTTTAAGAAGCTTGCTAATTAATTTTTAAGGAGTATTTCTCTTTGGCATCGTGTCTCATTCTTTTCACATTATATATTCCGGTGATAAATGATGGATGCATAAATACATTACCTTTGCTCAATCAGTGTTTGCTATTGTTGATGTTCAAGTCCACAAACTGGATTTGTTTCAGGATAGCTGAATTTGGAATGTAACATTTTGCCAAGTCAATATCTCACTTGCCCAGACAACACACATGTGGATTTTGCTGTTGCTTTCTTTTTAAAATAGTATATGTCTCTGGTGCCATTGATTAATGTAATATTGCATTAATGTGCTGTTACAACACCCTAAGGCATGCATGAGTTCTTTTAGACAGCAGTAAAGAATTCCCCAGACTAAAGTTTTTAATAAAATACAGATTGCAGGGCAAAAGGAAAAAATCAACGTTGAGAATTTATGGATAGCAAAAGTGCTTGAAGAATCAACTTTTGGTGGACCTGCCAATGGAAATACAGTGTAATTGTTATATAATTTCATTCCTCTAAATCATTAGACATTATCTATATCTATTCATTTATTGCATGTGTTTTTAAATGACCCAAATATCTGACAACATTGTTCCACAACTTCTCTTTATATTTTTATGTTTCCACTTGCTCCAGTGTTTGTATAATCCTTATTGTTGGATCCAAAACTTCAATGAGGACTTGACAGCCACATGTGCAACAGAACTCAAAATACAAAAATTACAATGGAATTCTTCATTGCTCATTGTAAATAGCTAGCATGCAGCCTTCTTCAATGCAGAGCTGATGTAACTCTGGCATGGAGTCATTATGTACCTATTATAAGTAACAACTATCTTTTTCTTTCTCAAGGTAGTTTTCGATCTTTATCATATTTTCTTATCACAAAAGTTTGGAATAGTATTTTTCTAAATCAATTAACTGATGTAAAATTTAACTGAATAAAAATATTCTTGATACAATATCTTCCACTTTGTGAATAAAGATGCTACTGCATCCTGCCTGTAACAGAGGGCATAAATCCAACTTCACTCTTTTGTTTGACCCCAGGGTATTGCTGTTTGCCCTGGAGGAGGAGATGGCAACCCACTCCGGTATTCTCACCTGGAGAATCCCATGGACAGAGGAGCCTGGTAGGCTAGGGTCCATGGGGTTGCAAAGAGTCAGCCACGAATGAGCGCACACACGTATGCACAAATACACACACACACACACACACACACAATTTCCAAACTTAATTTGATAAGAGAAACACAACAAGGTTTGCTTTTTTAGTGTTAACCTATTTTTAGTGTTAACCTGTTAACATATGCCTTATAGCATATGTAAAATACAGAAGGTATCATCTCTCGTTTTAACCCCCTAAAATTTTTTAACATCCACACAAAAGCAAACAATGTGAAAACAAACCAATGAGGAAAAGTATGATTGCTCCCTAACAGACAGTTTTTATGTAAGCAAGTTTTATGAATCAGCACTTTGATATGAATAATTTGCAGATATAATCATAAGATCATTAAGTTCAAGCATGCAGAAACCATCCTGCTGTTTGCTAATAGTGCTAACAGAAGCCAATTGAAATGAGGTAGATCACTGGTCTTAACAGGCCTACAAGTCCAACTGCCGTTGATAGGTCATAGCTTAAATAAAGAAGAGAGTATTTCTCTTATATTTGTATACTTGTAGATCTGGACTTTTTTTATTCAGTTGATTCTATAAGATATCAATTTAGATTGACAATTAAAAATTAAAATAGGGGATAGTATCTCTGTGGTAAGTGATTGTGCTGTGCTTAGTCACTCAGTGGTGTCCAACTCTTTGCAATTCCATGGATTGTAATCCACCAGGCTCCTCTGTCCATGGGGATTCTCCAGGCAAGAATACTGGAGGGGTTGCCATGCTCACTTCCAGGGGATCTTCCGAACCCAGGGATCGAATCCAAATCTCCCACACTGCAGGCAGATTCTTCACCATCTAAGCCACTAGGAGACCCCTCTGGTGAGTGATTTTCTGAGTTTTAAACTACATGCGAAGGGACAGGGCTCAGGATATCATAAGTAATATAAACCCAGAAGACTTTGGGGCAGGCATCCCCTACTCTGTAAAGCGGTGCAGGAGGAGAGTGGACAAATTGTCACTCCCTTCTAGATATCATCTCTTTTGTTAACGCAGGTTTTTTTTTTTTTTTTCACTGTTGCCCAAATTGTAATGACCTAAGACATAGATTCCATCCCATGACTGTCCTTTCCCTAAAACCACCAGATTGAGTGCCTCCCATGTCCCAATTATAAAGTTCTCTTGTGTTTTTCTGGTGTTTGTATTCCCATAGTTGCAAATAAAAAGTGTATTTTTAGTTTTAGAATTTTCCTTTCCATTAAAAAAAATCCCCCGAAGATTTGTGGCACCACTGTTATTTCTGTTAATGTCATTGCTTCCATAGCAGCAAGCTAAGATTTTGCAAGAAACTATGTTTACAAAAAAGCAGTTGTCTAAGTGAACATTATAGCTCCATGTAGCAGAGTGTCAGCTTAGATTTCCTAGAACCGTTAGAGTACACACACACACACACACACACACACACACACACACACACACACCCCTTCCAATTTATGTTATAAACACAGTATAATTGGCTAGATTCTCTTGTCCATGAAACTGAGATGTAACTAGCTCTTTGGGTTTCTGTAACAGAATAAACAGTCAGGCAACTCACATTCTTAACTGCAAGGTGGATTCTTTCCTGCTCTCTATTCTAAGTGGGAGTAGAATATAAAATAAATGAGTTAGTATTGATATTTAAGCATTAGGGTGGATTTAAGGGAAATAAAAAATAGGAAACAAAGAAAAAAATCATGATTTCCACAGCTCATTTTGCTCAGCATAAACCTTATGATATTTGTTTTGCCTAAAAGGTTTTTTGCTCTCGGGATTTCAGTTGGTAGAACCATATCTTTAATTTAGGAGACTTCAGATTTGCTTTACTGTCTTCTAGGTCAGAGATTTCAGTTACTGTTCTATAGAGAAATAAAAGTGTCTGTATGAATGGTCATTTCTAATTCTGTCTCACTCGGCATGAAATGACATGAGAACATTTAGAGAAACGATGCTAAGAAAGTCACTGCTGAGTTTTTATCTTCATGGGAGTTGGGTTGGCCTCAAAGTGTCTGAATGTGGCTTGGCATTACAGATTTTCTCTGAAAAATGCATTCCAAAATCTTTCTGATAGATGTGGCCTGTATTCAGTTCTACAGGTAAAAACCTAGCTGGGAAAGAAAATTAATATTTTTCTGCAGCATTTTCAAGCAGTGCTCTTTACTACAATAATCCATAGCAACTTTTGGCCACAGAACTCTGCAGCCGTTGTGCAGAAGGACAAGCAAAATAAGAGCAATGTGCCACTTCGTCCCTTCCTGCTGAGAGCTTACAGTTGCATGGAGAATACAGCCGTGAATCCAGAGTGAAATAGATGGATACAAAGAAAAGAAGCAAAGTGACACGTGTTCACCCAACTATGTTATATAATCAGGGGGCAGGAAGGGTCACTGATGCATGGTCTTGTTAGGTTGTCAAGGCTTAATTCTTATGAGACATTTTGAGGAATGAAGGGTATAATTTAGTGAGGAGGAAGAATCGCATGCCTTGGCTTCATCCAGCAAAATAGTGGCATCATACAATCAGTAACTCTGCAGAAATCAAAAATAAAACTCACCATATCCATACTGCCTGAAAGCAAACCCTTAAAACTGTCTCATCTCACAGCCACCAAACAAAAGTCTTTCTAAATCATATTGTTTTTCTTAAAGATTTTTTTAATGTGAGCCATTTTTAATGTCTTTATTTAATTTGTTGCAGCACTGCTTCTGTTTTGCTTTTTTGGCCACAGAGTGTGTGGCCAATTCCTAGCTCCCTAACCAGGAATTGAACCTACAATGGGAAGGCAAAGTCTTAACCACAGGATGACCAGGGTGGTTGTTCAGTTGCTAAGTCATGTCCTACTCTTTGCAACCCCATGGACTGCAGCACACCAGGCTTCCCCAGGGACGTCCCTCTAAATCATTTTAGATTTTTCCCCAGCTATTCTAAAATTCAGTTTCCTTACCTGGAACTGAATCCTAGGATCCTTAAAAATAAAAAACAAAAACCTGCATTTTATAATTCAAGAAAATTGCCATAGCCAACAAAAATAAAAGTGGTGGAGCTCTTAGGAAGCTGCAGAAAGGAAGGCTCCTGGGAGGAGAGAAAGATCACCACCAGGGGTCCTGCACTAATGGTGCAGGAGGGGCAAGCCCCAAAGGAGAGCGAGAAAAATTCAGAGGGAGCTTCTTCTTCAATGTCTGATGTGTCAGGGGCCCCTAAGCCTCTCTCTACATTGACTTTGGGGTAATCCAGAAGGTTGACTGAAACCACCCACCCTTCACCTCTGCAATACCTCAGTTCTATAGAACCAAAAACACAGCTCATGTCTAATCCTGCAACATAGAAAACACAGATCTTGTGTTCATTTAACAAGAAACCAACATGTGTAGTTATGATACATTTACTAAGTATTGAATTTGTTAAACAGCTATTCTATGTAGATAGAAAAGAGGATACTTAAGTTATCAGATCAGATCAGATCAGTCGCTCAGTCGTGTCTGACTCTTTGCGACCCCATGAACCGCAGCACGCCAGGCCTCCCTGTCCATCACCAACTCCCGGAGGTCACTCAGACTCACATCCATTGAGTCAGTGATGCCATCCAGCCATCTCATCCTCTGTCATCCCCTTCTCCTCCTGCCCCCAATCCCTCCCAGCATCAGAGTCTTCTCCAATGAGTCAACTCTTCCCATGAGGTGGCCAAAATACTGGAGTCTCAGCTTTAGCATCATTCCTTCCAAAGAAATTCCAGGGTTGATCTCCTTCAGAATGGACTGGTTGGATCTCCTTGCAGTCCAAGGGACTCTCAAGAGTCTTCTCCAACACCACAGTTCAAAAGCATCAATTCTTCGGCGCTCAGCCTTCTTCACAGTCCAGCTCTCACATCCATACATGACTACAGGAAAGACCATAGCTTTGACTAGGGGAACCTTTGTTGGCAAAGTAATGTCTCTGCTTTTGAATATGCTATCTAGGTTGGTCATAACTTTCCTTCCAAGGAGTAAGCGTCTTTTAATTTCATGGCTGCAGTCACCATCTGCAGTGATTTTGGAGCCCAGAAAAGAAAGTCTGACACTGTTTCCACTGTTTCTCCATCTATTTCCCAGGTAGTGATGGGACCAGATGCCATGATCTTCGTTTTCGGAATGTTGAGCTTTAAGCCAACCTTTTCACTCTCCACTTTCACTTTCATCAAGAGGCTTTTTAGCCCCTCTTCACTTTCTGCCATAAAGGTGGTGTCATCTGCATATCTGAGGTTATTGATATTTCTCCCAGCAATCTTGATTCCAACTTGTGTTTCTTCCAGTCCAGCATTTCTCATGATGTACTCTGCATATAAGTTAAATAAACATGGTGACAATATGCAGCCTTGACGTACTCCTTTTCCTATTTGGAACCAGTCTGTTGTTCCATGACCAGTTCTAACTGTTGCTTCCTGACCTGCATACAGATTTCTCAAGAGGCAGATCAGGTGGTCTGGTATTCCCATCTCTTTCAGAATTTTCCACAGTATATTGTGATCTACACAGTCAAAGGCTTTGGCATAGTCAAGAAAGCAGAAATAGATGTTTTTCTGGAACTCTCTTGCTTTTTCCATGATCCAGCGGATGTTGACAATTTGATCTCTGGTTCCTCTGCCTTTTCTAAAACCAGCTTGAGCATCAGGAAGTTCACGGTTCACATATTGCTGAAGCCTGGCTTGGAGAATTTTGAGCATTACTTTACTAGCGTGTGAGATGAGTGCAGTTGTGCAGTAGTTTGAGCATTCCTTGGCATTGCCTTTCTTTGGGATTGGGATGAAAACTGACCTTTTCCAGTCCTGTGGCCACTGCTGAGTTTTCCAAATTTGCTGGCATATTGAGTGCAGCACTTTCACAGCATCATCTTTCAGGATTTGGAATAGCTCCACTGGAATTCCATCACTTCCACTAGCTTTGTTCATAGTGATGCTTTCTAAGGCCCACTTGACTTCACATTCCAGGATGTCTGGCTCTAGGTGCGTGATCACACCATCATGATTATCTGGGTCGTGAAGCTCTTTTTGTACAGTTCTTCTGTGTATTCTTGCCACCTCTTCTTAATATCATCTGCTTCTGTTAGGTCCATACCATTTCTGTCCTTTATCGAGCCCATCTTTGCATGAAATGTTCCTTTGGTATCTCTGATTTTCTTGAAGAGATCCCTAGTCTTTCCCATTCTGTTGTTTTCCTCTATTTCTTTGCATTGATCGCTGAAGAAGGCCTTCTTATCTCTTCTTGCTATTCTTTGGAACTCTGCATTCAGATGTTTATATCTTTCCTTTTCTCCTTTGCTTTTCGCTTCTCTTCTTTTCACAGCTATTTGTAAGGCCTCCCCAGACAGCCATTTTGCTTTTTTGCATTTCTTTTCCATGGGGATGGACTTAAGTTATAGTCCCTCCTTATACAGTTATCCCAGGGACGGGGGGAGCCTGGTGGGCTGCCGTCTATGGGGTCGCACAGAGTCGGACACAACTAAAGTGACTTAGCCGTAGCAGCATACAGTTTTGCTAAGCAGACTAGTGCCCCACCCCCAAAAGGCTATACCCTAATCCCGGAAACATATGAATATGTTAGAGTGGAGAGTTAAGAGAGTAGACAGAGTGCAGATGGCTAATCAGTGGACTTTGAGATAAAGACATTATACTGGTTTATCCAGGTAGATGCAAATGTCCTTTAAATGTGGAAGAGGGAAACAGCAAAGTGAATGTCAGAGAAATGATTTCAGAAAGGCTTAACTGGCCACTGCTGACTCTGAAGATGGAGGAAGGGGCCACCTGCCAAGGAATGTGGACCCCTTCTAGATGCTGGAAAAGGCAAGAAAATAGATTCTCCCCTAGAGCCTTCAGAAGAACAGCAGTCTGATGATGTCTAGGTTTTAGCCCATCGAGACTCATGTCAGACTTCTGACCTCCTGAACTATAAGATAAGAAAGCTGTGTTGTTTTAAGCCATCAAGTTTATGATAATTTGCTATAGGAGGCATAGAGAACCAGTGCAATTATGCTGTTGATTTCCTTTATATTGTGTCATAACTTACCTTTTGCATTTGCTTCTTTGTTTTCTCTTGGTCTCCTTTCATGCTCAAGAATGCACCCTCTAGGAGGGCAGGGTCTGGCCTATCTGGCCCAGCTGTACCCAGGAGCTGGGCGCAGAGCCTGGAATACACTGGCGCTCCATAAATGCTTCCTGAGTGTCTGGTGAATGATTACATATGTAAAAGATGCTTAGAAATCATGCCTCTCTCTGGAGCTTCTGCAAGATATATATGTATGTAATAACCAAGGAAAACGGAACAGTAGCGAGGGATCAGAGACCCAGAGGAAGAGTAGATGTGGAGAGCAGAAAATATCAATTTCAAAACAATTAAGATTTAAATCCTCTGTGCTTGAGAGAGTCCCATGCTACAGAAGAATGTAAGACTGTTGAAAGAAGCAGCATTTATACAGGAAGAAGACTGGTGGTGTTCAACCACAGAAAACTGTTAAAACCCTTTCTGAGACTGACTTACCATAGTGCTATAAATCAGTTTTTATCAGGAGACAATAGAAAATGAAATTCACCTATGGCAATAAATACAGTGAAAAAAACTAGATGTGGCAGAGAAACTGGGTAGAACATTAATTGTGAAATAAAATCAATATGTCAAAAATGTATATCCTGCTGAGGCTTTCACTGCCTTTGCCTGTAAATGTTAACAAACTGCTTTCCATGTTTGTTATATCACAAAGAAGAAAAACCTTACATTTAAAAGCTCCCGAAAGTAAAAGCCAAGGTGTTTTATGTGCTTTTCTTCATTAGTGGTTTGTAGGCACATCTTTTTAAAATTTTTATTGAAATACATTTGATTTATAATGTTGTATTGTTTTTAAGTGTACAGCACAGTGGTTCAGTGGGACAATGAAAAGTGAAAGTGTTAGTCGTTCAGTCATGTCCAACTCTTTTGTGACCCCCATGCACTGTACCCCGCCAGCCTCCTCCATCCATGGAATTCTCTAGGCAAGAATACTGGAGAGGGTAACTATTCCCTTCTCTAGGGGATCTTATTGACCGAAGAATCGAACCCAGGTCTCCCACATTGCAGGCAGATTCTTTACCATCTGAGCCATACACATATGTGTGTATATATATATATGTATTCTTTTTTACATTCTCTTCCATTATAAGTTATTATAAGATATTGAGTCTAGTTCCCTATTCTATACAGTAGGTCCTTGTTGGTTATCTTTTTTATATGTAGTAATGTATGTATTTTAACCCCAAACTCCTAATTTACTCCTTCCCCCACCTACCATGCAGGCAGATTTTTTAACCCTATCTTTGTTTTTTGATGCTTCACCCATCAATAAATATTAATCACTTTGCACTTAAACATTAAATTTCAATATTAAATTTAATAATTAATGATTAAATTATTTAATTCTGCCTGTGAGGTAGGTACCATGTATCCCTGTTTCTATGAAAGTTGCTTAGTCATGTCCAACTCTTTGTTACCCCATGAACTTAATAGTCCATGGAATTCTCCAGGCCACAATACTGGAGTGGGTAGCCATTTCCTTCTCCAAGGGGTCTTCCCAACCCAGGGATCGAACCCAGGTCTCCCGCATTGCAAGCGGATTCTTCACCAGGTGAGCCACCAGGGAAGCCCTGTTTCTATAGACAAGGTCTTTGCAAAACTGAGTCAGACAGTGAATTAGTGGTGGAGCATGGGTTTCTGCCCAGGCAGTCCACTTTCTTAGCTGAGAGTCCAGACCACTCCTTAGCTGCCCCTCAGCCCATCCTCCCCACCAGACGCTGGGCTGGGTCCTAGAATAGACAGGCGAATATCAGCCCCTGGCCTCACGTGACTTAACCTCTAGGAGGAGAGGCATAGCACCAGTGAAGGAGACCACCGCACAGCATGCCGAGGAGTGAACACCAAGGTAGACAGACCCAGCTCCGGGAGCACCAGGGGCTGTCACACTGCAGGTTGCTAGTATTACTCTGTACCAAGAGCAAATGAATTTTTGTAATGAAATATATAGCCATAAGTGCCTCATATGCAAACGTTAGGTGAGGTGGAAGTTGATGAGATGTGATCTGAATGATGTTTTTTTACAGGTTTGCCTCATTTTATTGCACTTCACAGATACTCTGTGGGGTTGTTTTTTTTTTTTTTTTTTGGAAGGAAAATAGATTATTAAGGAATGTACAAGGCAAATACATGCTTAGCAATTTACATTCATGTTATATAAATTTATGTAAACTTTACACACTGAATGACTTTCTTTTTAAATTCCAACAGTAAGTTACTTCTCTACATTTTTTTTTCCTTCTTACAGTATGACACCTGTTCTGAATGTCTTTTGTCTAGCTCAGGGTTCCTCAGCCTCAGCAGTATTGAATATTTGAGGCAGATAGTTCTTGGTTGTAGGGGAGGGGTGCTGTGTCAGATGCTTAGCAATGACCCCTCCCACCCCCAAGTGTGATAACCAAAAACGTCTCCAGACATTGCTGAATGTCCCCTGGAAAGCAAAAGAGCCCTGGTTGAGAAGCATCGGTAGTATTCTTGGGCTTCCCTTGTGGCTCAGCTGGTAAAGAATCTCCCTGTAATGCAGGAGACCTGGGTTCAATCCCTGGGTTGAGAAGACCTCCTGGGTTGAGAAGGGAAAGGCTACCCACTCCACTGTTCTGGCCTGGAAAATTTGTCGCAAAGAGTAGGACACAACTGAGCGACTTTCACTTCACTTCACTCCTGAGAAGCACTGGTAATTCAGATCCCACCAGTCCTTGAAGACCATTTATCTGGCTGAATGCTTTGGCCATTCCCCTCATCATCCTCTCTTCTCAGCAACCCTGGACAGTCTGAGAAGCTCAGCAGTTACATTTCTTATATCCAGCCATCCCCAGCCTCCACACCTGCTGCCTGAGGATGGGAAGGACCTCATTACCGAGGGCAGTCAGCCTGCCCTCATCTCCCCAGTGCTCCAGTCAAGGCTTGATTTGGAGTCTCCTCCTCTACCCCACAGACTCTCCCCTCTGCCTCCCTGGGTTCTGAAGGTGTGCGGGTTTGGGGGCTCAAGAGCAGAAGAAAATAGGAAAACTGAGGTTAACAATTTTTGAGAAAAAAGAAAGGAAAAATAGCTTGCAGTTGGATACCAGTTTCGTTGGCTCTTACTGGGCAACATGCCTCAAGATATAACTTAATTTGGCATGTATGAAAAAAACTGAGTGCTCATCATGGCTACTTTCACAGGAAGTGTGAATGTAATTCTAGTCTCTTTGAAGTTCTTTGTATTTCCTGGCATTCTCTGGATTCTTCCCTTCCAGGTGGGTAAAAACAAATCTGAGACTTTGAATTCTGTTTTAAGGATAAAAGCTATACAGTAAGAGGCTTTTGGGCTTCTCAGGTGGCACTAGTGGTAAAGAAACTGCCTGCCAATGCAGGAGACATAAGAGTCACGGGTTTGATCCCTGGGTTGGTAAGATCGCCTGGAAGAGAGCATGGCAACCCACACTTGCCACGGAGAATCCCATGGATAGAATCCCACGGATAGCCCTGATGGGCTACAGTCCGTAGGGTCACAAAGAGTGGGGCACAACTTAAGCGACTTAGCACGAGGTTAACAAAACAAACGGAAGGAAAGAGAGAAAAGTCAGGACGGAAGGAACCATTCTAAAGTTAGAGGCTGTTTGAAGGTACAGATATGAACAGGGTCTGACACAGTTCTGAAAGAAGGCTTCCAGACGTGTGCTGAGCAAGAGACCGACCAGAAGATGAATTGTGCTCTGTTGATGAAAATGTCTCATTACTTTGTCATTATACCTATTCAGTCCTCAAAACTGAACTGTGAAATCAAAGCATTGCACCCTATGGTGCTGCGCTCTTGCGGAAAGAAGTTTCCTCTGTGTGAGTCGAGAAGAGCTCACACATCTAGGACAAGAGGTTCCTTGCGTTTAGCTCCCATTTGGACCAAAACTTCAGAGACTCCCTACTGTAGAGTACCAACATGGAGAGCAGACAGAGAATAGAAATCAAAGTGAATTTGAAAGGCATATATGCCCATCATAACATCTGGTCTCCTAAGACAGGAACTTGAGAAAGCAGAAAGGCTTTGCTTTTAAACCAAGAAAAGCAACCGTAATCTGTAAAGCCAAGGCTTTGTGTGGACGGTGTGCTGGAGGGTCTGAGGGAAGGAACCCAGAAGCAGATATCTCCAGATCAATTTGTTAAAAGGCATTGTGACCCTAAGTCTTAACAAATAGCAAAATAGACCCCTAAATAGCCCCTCTGAATTCCACACCCCTGAAGTTTTACCTAGAGGTTTGATTTCTTGCAGTAAAATTCCAGTGAAGGTAGATCTTTTTAAGGTGCTCGATACTCTACTATAGCAGAATACATTTTAAATATAATTGTATGTGTTTAATTACATTATTGCTCCACTTTATTAATCTACAAACAGTTATTGTGAGCCATCAAGTGCCAATTACTGTGCCTGGAGATATACAAATAAGTAAATACTCTGTTGCTGACCTCAAGGCTCTTACTGTCCAGTGGAGAAAAAGACAAGGAAACTTCGCAGTCACGATGCAGATTTTTAGTGTCTTGACAGTGCGGTATGAGAACAGTATCTGGAAAATTCCTTCTGAGAAGACAAATTTAAAAAATAAAAATAATTGTTTAATTTTGTTGATTCAAGACTTTTAACAAGTCTTCTTAAAGAATGCTTTCAGCTCTCCACATAAATGAGGAAAGATGGGGTATAATCAAATAGAAAGTTGGAACTGCAGAGCAACATAGCTCTTTCATGAGTGTTTGAATAATTGCCACAGCACTGAACAAAGAATAATAAAATATACAGTTGATTTTTCCTATTAAGAGAATTTGCCAAAACCTAATAAAATCCTCTTGATATCTTGCCTCATAAAGTAACTGAAGGGAAATGCCTCCATGTTTTCATATGTTTAATGCCACTAAGATATGTTACTGCCAAGATATGCAAATTTAGGGCCTGAATTTAGGGGTGACAGGTTGAGTCTGGAATGCTTGTTGCTCTCAACATGCAGTAGAAAGAGCTCCAGACTTGGGTCCTTACTGCCGGCTCCGCTCTGCTGCTTACTAGCTGCCAAGGTTTCAGATAAGCCAGTTAACCTTTCTGAACCTCAGGTACCTCCTGTGTAAGGTGGGACTTTACAGGAAGACTGTGAGGACTCAATGAAGTACAGGTTATTTTTAGCCATTATATCCATTAATTAGCTTTTGGGATCTTCTCATGCATCAATTCAAGATTATAACTTTAGCATAATTATAAAATATGTAAATGGAAGCCTTCTGCCTCTTCCTACCTCCTCACCCCACCCTGATCTATCCTTACTGTGACCAAAATGATCTTATGAAACACAGAGGGATCATATCACTCTCCAAGTGATACACTTAAGGTGTCTACTCATCACTGTCCAGAGGAAACCCAGCACCTTGGAGCTCAGGTCCCTTCTGTTCTGGGGGGTGAGGTGTGCCCATCTCCCCAGCTGATCTCTGGTGGCCCCTGGCACACCCAGTGCTCAGCCAGGCTCACCGTGCTCATTCTCTCTTTCTCCTCCATGTCTTTACACATGCTGCTGCCTTATATTGGAGTGCCCTTGACCCTGCTTCTTCACTGACAAATTCCTTCCAATGAGCTCCTCAACATTCAGCTCAAGTCTTAACACCTTCCCTTGTGCTTTTCATGATATGCCATTATCTACCTCCCTAGTAAACTTCTCTCCCTGAAACACTACTGTCCATGAGCTTATCCGTCTCCCTTGCTGACTCAGATTTTTCAAAGGCAGGGACCGGGGGCCATCACACTTGGCCATTGCCTCACAACATGCTTGGAACATTGTTGGTCCAAGCATCCACTCTCACTTTTTCCAAAATAATAGACTCTTATTTTTAGTTGCATACAGGGCCACCAGAAATTTTTAAAAAGCACAAAACCTTTATTTCCCAGTCCTCTTTACAGCTAGATAAGACACGTGGTGAGGTTCTGACAAATAAAATGGAAGTGGAAGTGTTTTGCGGAACTTCCAGGAAGGAGTCTTAGTAAGAGCTGACTCACCAGGGGAGGGGGTCTCCCTTGACCTTCTGCTTGTCCTTTTTCTTCTGGCCTGAACTTTAGAAATGGTCATGACAATCTCAGAAGCCACTTGGGTCACGAGGTGCACTTGACGATATAAGTTAGGATGTCAAAGTAGAAAGGCAGAAAGGGTCCGTTCTCTGTTGTTCAGTGGCTAAGTCATGTCCAACTCTTTGAAACCCCATGGACTGCAGCCAGGCTTCCCTATCTTTCACCGTCTCCTGGAGTTTGTTCAGACTCATGTCCATTGAGTCTGTGATGCCATCCAACCATCTCATCCTCTGCCGCCCTCTTCTCCTTTTGCCATCAGTCTTCCCCAGCATTAGAGTCTTTTCCAATGAGTCATCTCTTCGCATGAGTGGGCTCGTTCTCTGAAGACACTATTAATCCACTGTCCTGGCCTGTGGGCTTCTTTTCATGAGAGAGAACTAAATTGACGCTGGAAAGCAGTGGTCGGCACACATTTTCTGTGAAGGGACATAGTAAGTGTTTTAGGCTTTGTGGCCCATGTAACCTCTGCCACAGCTGCTTGACTTCTGCTGTTGGAGTGCCAGGGCAGCCCTAGACAACACACCTGCGGATGAGTGGCTGTCTTCAAATAAAATTCTAGTTTACACAATTAGAGAGATTGCAGCTTGCTAATCCCTGCTCTGAGGCACTGAGATGTTAAGTCTTTATGATATGTGTAGCCAAATCTAACCTTAACTGATACATCCTGTTGGGTGAGATGAAACGTTTGATTTGGAGGAGAGAAATTGCCATGACCCTTTTTTCATTTTTTTTTATGTTTTCTTTCAGAAGACTTTCTCCATTCCCTTCTCCTGATTGAATTATACAAAGTTCTGACATTGCTGTTTCCATACTCTTTTGATTATTAAGACCAGCTGGGGACTTCCCTGGCGGTCCAGTGGTTAAGATGCCTCACTTCTAGTATGGGGTGGGGGGATGGGGTGTGGGTTCAATCTCTGGTCAGGGAACTAAGATCTCACATGCCAGGCAGTGCAGTCAAAAAAATTTTTTTTTTTTTTTAAAGACCAACTGAATTGGACTCAGGGATTTTCTGGGTTTCCCTCAATTTCATTGTGTTCCATTTAGAGGATTCCATCAGAATAAAAATGGACAGTCATCAGGTGTGTGGACAAGGAGAATGGAAGACAAGGCAAGGCCTGTAGGAACTGAATGAGAAATGTCATGCTGAGCGCTCCTAAAGTACGATTGAAGTACACAACAAAACTTTCAAGCTGACGGGATGATACCGATTGTACTCGGTTACCAGGGAGATCATACAAGCTGAACTGATGCTTAGCAGCAGGACAAGAGATGGTCTTGAAGATTCTTTTGAGCAAAGACTTTGTCTGATGTTCTTAGGATATCTTGGTTTTTCTGGATTAGCTCACCCTGTGAAAGCAGAACAATATACTATGGACCAGGAATGGCAGATTGATTTTCCCTTCCATGCAGATTCCAGCCCATGGGTAGTAGACATCTGCAGTATTGAGAAGGATTCTGTGGTTGTTCAGTGTTTTTGTAGAAGTGGTCTCTGCGTCTTCCCTGATAGTGGTTCTCCTCAGGTGCATGGGAGCCGGAGAGGAGGGCCTAGATAGGTTCTTTCTCTTGAAATATACTCAAGGATCATGAAAGCTAGAAGGAAACCATAGTTTAAACCACCTCTAACCTGGTTCTTTATCTTGCAGAGGATTATATTAGGCTTAGAAATGTAAAGTAACTCATGCAGTGTTACACAGCTAATTAGTGGTAACACCACAATTACTCGTCAACAGTAATTACTCATCAACTTTTTCATTATATAGCACTACACATATTTATGGGCTTCCCTGATAGCTTATTTGGTAAAGAATCCACCTGCAATGCAGGAGACCCCAGTTTGATTCCTGGGTCGGGAATATCCGCTGGAGAAGAGATTGGCTACCCACTCCAGTATTCTTGGGCTTCCCTTGTGGCTCAGCTGGGGAAGAATCTGCCTGCAATCTAGGAGACCTGGGTTTGATCCCTGGATTGGGAAGATCCCCTGGAGAAGGGAAAGGCTTACCCACTCCAGTATTCTGGCTGGGAGAATTCCATGGACTGTATAGTCCAGGGGGTTGCAAGGGACTTTCACTTTACTTCACACATGTTTAACTAAGATCTTTTTACACTTTTCACTAATATTTCATAATTTCTTTCTAACATAAAACTTGAACCAGCTCATCAGTGAGATCTTGCTTTGTTCCTGTGACCACATGCATATCTAGACCTCTTGTTCTTGGCACTTTACAAACCTAATTCTTCAGATTCCATTTAGTCCTGTGAGTCCCTGATTACCTTCCAAAAATTGCTTTTTGTTGTTTTTAGGTTAATGATGATCAGTTAAATTGCCTGCAGTCCAGAACTATGGTTGATATGGAAATGGATCCTGGGCATGGGGTTCAGGAAGCTTTCAGGAAAAAGGAAGAATTGGGAACTGAGAGTTGACTCATTGGAGAAGACTGATGCTGGGAGGGATTGAGGGCAGGAGGAGAAGGGGACGACAGAGGATGAGATGGCTGGATGGCATCACTGACTCGATGGGTATGAGTCTGGGTGATCTCCGGGAGCTGGTGATGGACAGGGAGGCCTGGCATGCTGCGGTTCATGGGGTCGCAAAGAGTCGGACACGACTGAGCGACTGATCTGATCTGATCTGATATCTTACCTAGATTAGGTAAAATGCAGAGAAGTCCTAGGTGATAACAGGAATGTGATTCCAATAGCTCATGGCACCCAGTGGCCAGGGCATGAATTAAATGCACCTGCGCTCACCTGAGCAGCTGGCATCATGTGATGGAGAGGAGGCAAGCTTTTGGATTATTACTGTCATAGAAGAGCAGAGTGGATCTGAGGGGTTCAAGGGCTGTGAGGTGAGAAGTAGAATGCTGGGTGCAAATCCAAATGGACTTGAATCAAGTTCAAGAAAAATCCAAGAACTTTCAGTAGCCATGAAAAAAGATTTTTCTGGAGCCTCAGATCAGAGCTTTTTTTTTTTTTTTTAATTCCCACAAGTTCTGATGCCATGGGGTTGAATCACAGTGTTAGTTGAATTCAGTGTGTTTAAGTCCTGGAAAGAACAGAGCCCAGAGGACTAGAGCAGTTATCTGGGGACTCAGAATGCGTGGGAGACCCCTGCCCCCATGGGCCTCCATCACCCTTGGACGTAGCTTCTCCTCCTTGCTCTGCTACATTGCCTGCAGGAGCTTTTGCCAGGAGGAATCCACCTCTCCCACCTTGGTTAGGACACCAGAATCTTATCTGTTCTTCACTTTGGAGTGAATTTTGGCCTCTCGTGTTTTAGGTAGCAGAATTTTGTAAGCTTGTGCCTCATAGTAACTTTTATTTATGTGAAATTCTGAAGACCTCCATGAGTGAGATTCAATAAATCCCTGATTTAGAATCCTCATAATTTTTCTACTAAAATAAAACAGCTTATTGAACTAACAAATCATTAGTGCTAATAATTGCTAAAGATATACAACTAAAAGCAGTTTTTAAATAAATAAAAATTCTTGACTGTACTTGACTGTACTGTACTTTTTCATTAATCTTCATCTTTAGTCACTCACCACCTTATTTTTCTGTTTCTCTTCTCGTTTATAATTGTCCTTTATTTGAAAGTATTATAGCCACATTAGAGTTAAGAAAAAGAAAACTCATTATTCCATCATTGTTACCATTTTAGTTTATTTCCTTCTTGCCTTTTTCATTTGCTTTTTTTCTCTTAAACATTATGGTAAATATAATGCTGGTGTACAACTTCTAAACTTTAATGTATCACACACATTTTAATCACTTAAAATGTATTTCCGTGGCCTTCTTTCCAGTGGTTACATAATACTGAAAAGAGTACAGGCATTAAGTTGTGATTGTGAATTTTTTTTTCTTTATTTTTTTCCACTTTACCTTTTTAATTGAAGGACATTTCCTTTACAGAATTTTGTGGTTTTCTGTCATACATCAACAAGAATCAGCAATAGGTACACCCATGTCCCATCCCTCCTGAACCTCCCTTCCATCTCCCTCTCCAACCCACCCTTCTAGATTGTCACAGAGCCCCTGTCTGGGTCCCCTGAGTCATGCAGAAAATTCCCACTGGCTGTCTATTTTACATATGATAATATAAGTTTCCATGGTACCCTCTCCATACATCTCCCCTTCTCCCTCCTCCCCTCCCTCCATGTCCATAAGTCTGTTCTCTATGTCAGTTTCTCCACTGCTACCCTGCAAATAAATTCATCAGTGCCATCTTTCTAGATTCTATATATATATGGATCAGTATACGATATTTATATTTCTCTTTCTGACTCACTTCACTCTGTATCATAGGCTCTAGAGCGAAGAAATTCTGCTTTATTATACCCAGCTACTCAGAATTATTTAATTATCATTCGTTGAATTAAAATCCATTGCCCATTCTAAGTTTGTAATGTTTTTAAACACTATTCCAACAAACACCTTTATAGATACAGCTTTTCACATATTTTTTTAATGTAAGATAGATTTCCAGGGCAGGATTACTAGTCACATGGCATGACCATGTTTATGGCTCAGTACATTGCCAAAGTGCTTTTCTTCTAGAAGGGCTGTATTGATTTACAGTGCCCCCTGTGATGTGTGAGATCACAGTTTCACTACACCCTTGTCAGCACTCATGCAGCAAAAGTACAGTGATTTTAGTGTAAACGTTTTCTCACATGTGTCTTCACTAATTGCATTTTCTTATTCGTGAATTCACTGACTTTAGCTACTTGAAGGAACTCTTTATAGAGTGAAGATGGTAACATATTTACTGCTTAGTACTGTTCTCACTTTTCATGTTTTTTTTTTTTTTCTATGCAGTTGTGGGATTTTTTTTTTTTTTTTTTGGAATATCCTTACTCTCCTTTGAACCTGTTAGCCTTCTTCTGAGAGTACCTTGAGCTCTAAAATTTGCAGCCTGTGAGTCTTTTCTTGTCATCTTGCCTTCGCTGTCAGCATTAACTGACTCAGTTCAGTTCAGTCGCTCAGTCATGTCTGACTCTTTGCGACCCCATGAACCGCGGCATGCCAGGCCTCCCTGTCCATCACCAATTCCCAGAGTTTACTCAAACTCATGTCCATTAAGTCGGTGATGCCATCCAACCATCTCATCCTGTTTTGTATCCATGACTGCTGTCAGCCAATCCAGGAAACACCTTAAATTACCTTTTCTTACATCCCAGTATTGCTTTCCATGGTCAAAAGTAGAATAAAATATCATATGTTTTCCCAATGTTACTGTCCTCTTCCAGCTAGAAAATGTGCCTTTATTTAACCCATCTCCAGGCTTCCCAGATGGCACTAATGGTAAAGAACCTGCTTGTTTATTCAAGAGACATAAGAGATGTGGGTTTGATCTCTTATGGGGATGGGTCGGGAAGATCCCCTGGAGGAGGGTATGGCAACCCACTCCAGTATTCTTGCCTGGAGAATTCCAGGAACAGAGGAGCATGGTGGGCTACAGTCCATAGGGTCAGACAGAGTCGGACACAACTGAAGTGACTTAGCATGCATGCACGGTTCATCTCTCCTGCCCAACTTCCTGTCCTTGAAGGAGGTGTCTGATGCATGTCTTTACAAATCTTTGCAGATTTCTGCCTTCTGCTAAACCTGCTTCCAATGTTTGAAAGTAGCCAAGTGGTCCCCCTGAATACCAAAACTTGAGTCTAAACAGGACATAAACTGTTCCCTTTACATCAGGGAGTGATTTCTAAAAAATAGGTGTTCTGAAGGTTCTCTTATTCATTCTCAGTATTTTGCAAATCACGTCTTTTCTTGTTTTCCTAAACCACCAGTGCTTCCTGACCCCTGATTCTATTTACTCTTTTACCAATATCAGCTCTGGTTTTCTCTGAGGTAGAAAGAGGAATTCAGCCTTTTAAAAATCTTTTCAGAAGTTGCTACTTTAATTTTACTCCCTCAAATTTCACTCCTCAACCTAACAGACACATTTTTTGGTTCTGAGGAAACCTCTGTGAACTGCAAGTCACTGAATATAGATCCTATATTGTTGTTCAAAATTAATTAACCAGAAGTGGGTAATTAACCACTTAATATTAACCCACATAAGTATTAAGCCACATAACTATTTATTAATAGTAAAAAGCAGAACCTGGATTCGGACTCAAATTTGGCCTAAGAACAACTCACCTGTTTTTTGGCCTCTCGGTGGAAATGTTTTCTACTCTAATCAGTGCCCTTATCTATGTGATGGAATGCTGACAAGATAATGATCACAAGGACAAAAGAAACTGTGGTCCCAATAACGGTACACCCTGTGAGTGTCTCCTGGGGCTCCCTCTCCTTAGTCACCCACAGAGCACACACCACCTCAGTAGGCAGCATGATCGTTGTTGGATACTTTTAGGTTGTTTTTTTTTTTAAGTTCTCTCTTTTATCTTGAGCCAAAATCTGCCTGCATGCAGCTTCCATTCACTGATCTCCATTTATCCCTTTGTAACAAAACCAAATGCATATCCTTTCTAACTGCTGGGGTGGAGAGAAGTAGGTAGCAGTAGTTGGACTCTGTCTGGATTTCCCTCCATTTCTCGCCAGTGTGCAAGCACTTGGTATGTCAGACACTCTCAAGTGGGCAATTAACGAAGCAGTTTACCTGCTGTGAGTGCTTTAATGAGTAGTGTTGTTTCATCGTAATGAATGGTGATATTCTTATCCTTCACCAGTAGATCAGTACATTCTTATTAAGGAAATTGGGTCCTTCCCACCAGCTTTGACTGATTAGTTTTGTCTTTGCAACTGCCTTCCTATGAAAGAGGTTTTCATCCTATGTTCACCTTCCTCTCCAACTTGAGTGTGGTTAAGATTGATGAGGAGATGGGCGGTAAACCCTCTGAGCTCTTTGAAACCAGTGCCCAATACAAACCTGTTTAATTCTGTTCTTTTGTGGTCACTGGCTTCAGCATTTGGCCTTCAGGAGCATTTTGGTCCAAGCTATTCTGTGGTCTCTGTGGTCTTCACCGGTGGCAACTGGTTCCCAGGGATATTACCTATGTTTGAATCTTGCATGGCTTATAACTTTCATCTAGATCCAATTTCTGTGGTCTGTTCCATATGAAGAAATAGGAGAAAATGTGATAATCAGATGAGATCAGATCAGATCAGTCGCTCAGTCGTGTCCGACTCTTTGCGACCCCATGAACCGCAGCACGCCAGGCCTCCCTGTCCATCACCAGCTCCCGGAGGTCACTCAGACTCGCATCCATCGAGTCAGTGATGCCATCCAGCCGTCTCATCCTCTGTCGTCCCCTTCTCCTCCTGCCCTCAATCCCTCCCAGCATCAGAGTCTTCTCCAATGAGTCAACTCTTCGCATGAGGTGGCCAAAATACTGGAGTTTCAGCTTTAGCATCATTCCTTCTAAAGAAATTCCAGGATTGATCTCCTTCAGAATGGACTGGTTGGATCTTCTTGCAGTCCAAGGGACTCTCAAGAGTCTTCTCCAACACCACAGTTCAAAAGCATCAATTCTTCGGCACTCAGCCTTCTTCACAGTCCAGCTCTCACATCCATACATGACCACGGGAAAGACCATAGCCTTGACTAGGCGAACCTTTGTTGGTAAAGTAATGTCTCTGCTTTTGAATATGCTATCTAGGTTGGTCATAACTTTCCTTCCAAGGAGTAAGCGTCTTTTAATTTCATGGCTGCAGTCACCATCTGCAGTGATTTTGGAGCCCAGAAAAACAAAGTCTGACACTGTTTCCACTGTTTCCCCATCTATTTCCCATGTAGTGATGGGACCAGATGCCATGATCTTCGTTTTCTGAATGTTGAGCTTTAAGCCAACCTTTTCACTCTCCACTTTCACTTTCATCAAGAGGCTTTTTAGCCCCTCTTCACTTTCTGCCATAAGAGTGGTGTCATCTGCATATCTGAGGTTATTGATATTTCTCCTGGCAATCTTGATTCCAACTTGTGTTTCTTCCAGTCCAGCATTTCTCATGATGTACTCTGCATATAAGTTAAATAAACAGGGTGACAATATACAGCCTTGATGTACTCCTTTTCCTATTTGGAACCAGTCTGTTGTTCCATGACCAGTTCTAACTGTTGCTTCCTGACCTGCATACAGATTTCTTAAGAGGCAGATCAGGTGGTCTGGTATTCCCATCTCTTTCAGAATTTTCCATAGTTTATTGTGATCTACACAGTCAAAGGCTTTGGCATAGTCAATAAAGCAGAAATAGATGTTTTTCTGGAACTCTCTTGCTTTTTCCATGATCCAGCGGATGTTGGCAATTTGATCTCTGGTTCCTCTGCCTTTTCTAAAACCAGCTTGAACATCAGGAAGTTCACGGTTCACATATTGCTGAAGCCTGGCTTGGAGAATTTTGAGCATTACTTTACTAGCGTGTGAGATGAGTGCAATTGTTCGATAGTTTGAGCACTCCTTGGCATTTCCTTTCTTTGGGATTGGGATGAAAACTGACCTTTTCCAGTCCTGTGGCCACTGCTGAGTTTTCCAAATCTGCTGGCATATTGAGTGCAGCACTTTCACAGCATCATCATTCAGGACTTGGAATAGTTCCACTGGAATTCCATCACCTCCACTAGCTTTGTTCGTAGTGATGCTTTCTAAGGCCCATTTGACTTCACATTCCAAGATGTCTGGCTCTAGGTCAGTGATCACATCATCATGATTATCTAGGTCTTGAAGCTCTTTTTTGTACAGTTCTTCTGTGTATTCTTGCCACCTCTTCTTAATATCTTCTGCTTCTGTTAGGTCCACACCATCTCTGTCCTTTATCGTGCCCATCTTTGCATGAAATGTTCCTTTGGTATCTCTGATTTTCTTGAAGAGATCCCTAGTCTTTCCCATTCTGTTGTTTTCCTCTATTTCTTTGCATTGATCACTGAAGAAGGCTTTCTTATCTCTTCTTGCTAGTCTTTGGAACTCTGCATTTAGATGTTTATATCTTTCTTTTTCTCCTTTGCTTTTCGCTTCTCTTCTTTTCACAGCTATTTGTAAGGCCTCCCCAGACAACCATTTTGCTTTTTTGCATTTCTTTTCCATGGGGATGGTCTTGATCCCTGTCTCCTGTACAATGTCATGAACCTCATTCCATAGTTCATCAGGCACTCTATCTATCAGATCTAGGCCCTTAAATCTATTTCTCACTTCCACTGTATACTCATAAGGGATTTGATTTAGGTCATACCTGAATGGTCTAGTAGTTTTCCCTACTTTCTTCAATTTCAGTCTGAATTTGGCAATAAGGAGTTCATGGTCCGAGCCACAGTCAGCTCCTGGTCTTGTTTTTGCTGATTGTATAGAGCTTCTCCATCTTTGGCTGCAAAGAATATAATCGATCTGATTTCGGTGTTGACCATCTGGTGATGTCCATGTATAGAGTCTTCTCTTGTGTTGTTGGAAGAGGGTATTTGCTATGACCAGTGCATTTTCTTGGCAAAACTCTATTAGTCTTTGCCCTGCTTCATTCCGTATTCCAAGGCCAAATTTGCCTGTTACTCCAGGTGTTTCTTGACTTCCTACTTTTGCATTCCAGTCCCCTATAATGAAAAGGACATCTTTTTTGGGTGTTAGTTCTAAAAGGTCTTGTAGGTCTTCATAGAACCTTTCAACTTCAGCTTCTTCGGCGTTACTGGTTGGGACATAGACTTGGATTACTGTGACATTGAATGGTTTGCCTTGGATGCGAACAGAGATCATTCTGTCATTTTTGAGATTGCATCCAAGTACTGCATTTCGGACTCTTCTGTTGACCATGATGGCCACTCCATTTCTTCTGAGGGATTCCTGCCCACAGTAGTAGATATAATGGTCATCCGAGTTAAATTCGCCCATTCCAGTCCATTTTAGTTCGCTAATTCCTAGAATGTCGACATTCACTCTTGCCATCTCTTGTTTGACCACTTCCAATTTGCCTTGATTCATGGACCTGACATTCCAGGTTCCTATGCAATATTGCTCTTTACAGCATCGGACTTTGCTTCTATCACCAGACACATCCACAGCTGGGTATTCTTTTTGTTTTGGCTCCATCCTTTCATTCTTTCTGGAGTTATTTCTCCACTGATCTCCAGTAGCATATTGGGCCCTTACTGACCTGGGGAGTTTCTCTTTCAGTATCCTATCCTTTTGTCTTTTCATACTGTTCATGGGGTTCTCATGGTAAGAATAATGAAGTGGTTTGCCATTCCCTTCTCCAGCGGACCACACCCTGTCATATCTCTCCACCATGACCCGCCCATCCCAGGTTGCCCCTCGGGCAGGGCTTAATTTCATTGAGTTAGACAAGGGTGTGGTCCTTGTGTGATTAGATTGACTAGTTTTCTGTGAGAGTGGTTTTAGTGTATTTGCCCTCTGATGCCCTCTTTCAAGACCTACTGTCTTACTTGGGTTTCTTTTACCTCGGGCGTGGGGTATCTCATCCCGGCTGCTCCTGGCTGCTCCCGGCCAGCGAAGCACAGCCATTGCACCTTACCTTGGACGAGGGGTCTCTCCTCACCGCCGCCCTTCCTGACCTCGGTTGTGGGGTAGCTCTTCTCCGCCCTGCTTAGTGCACTGGCCCTCACCGCCGTCCTTCCTCGGTCGTGGGGTAGCTCCTCTCGGCCGCGCTCTTAGTGCGCGACGCAGCCGGCGGGGCACTCTTAAATGGCGCGCCGGTCGCGGGAAGGCGAGGGCGCTCTTAAATGGCGCGCCGGTCGCGGGATAATAGCAGCTAGTATTAATGTGCTCTGTGAGTCAAGAGCTGTTCTAAATCCCTACCTTGGATTATTGCATTTAATAGACAGTCATGTGTCCTGGGAAAACAGTGTAGGTTCTGTGCTAAGTACTTCACATTCATTACTTCATTTCATCCTTCATTTCCATTTCTTACCCTATGGTATTCTAACTTCCTCAATGACATGACTGATTAGATGCAATAATCCATGTAAAGTTCTTAAAACAGTGTGCCTGGTATAGCTAACATTGTAGAAATGTGCTGTCGTTGCAGCACATGGATTCTCTAGTTGTGGCCCATAACCTCAGTAGTCGTGGCACGGGGGCTTAGTGGCTTGGCAGCATGTGGGATCTTAGTTGCCCCACCAGGGATCAAACCTGCATCTCCTGCATTGTAAGGTGTATTCTTAACCACTGGACCTCCAGAGAAGTCCTAGCTGTGCCACTTCATAGACCGAGCACCCAGGCAAGTTCCTCAAGTCCTGAGAGTTTTGATTTCACATCTACACATAAGAGATGTGACCCTGATGATCTCTAAGATCCCTTGCCCTCTGTAATCCTCCCCCGACACATTTGTCAAAATGTGAATGTCACCATATTAATGGCTATATTTCTACCATCTTAGCCCATGAAAGTGAAAGTCACTCAGTCATGTCCGATTCTTTGCAACCGCATGAAGTATATAGCCTGCCAGGCTCCTCTGTCCTTGGAATTCTCCAGGCAAGAATACCAGAGGAGGTAGCTATTCCCTTTTCCAGGGGATCTTCCCAAACCAGGAATCAAACTCAGGTCTCCCACATTGCAGACAGATTCTTTACCTTCTGAGCCACCAAGGAAGCCCAAGAAAATGAGTGGGTAGCCTATCCCTTCTCCAGGGGATCTTCCCAACCCAGGGATTGAATCAGGGTCTCCTGCATTGGAGGCAGATTCTTTACCAGCTGAGCTACCAGGAAAGCACTATAATGGGAGATGCTTCTGGAAATTCTTAGGCAGGAAGGTGAGAAGAGCACCCTCCAAGATGTCCTCTGTCTGCCCCCCAGCCCTCTCACCATAAGTGAAGCCATCAGTAACCACTTGGTTTAGGAGTTGTCAGGGAAAGTGCAGTGTAAAACACATTATTGGTAGTATTGTGTTTTTGAAATCAGTTTCTTACGACTCGTCTGCATGGAGGTGGTATGTTGTCATAAGAAAAGTGCTGGCCCAGGAATCAAGAGCCTTTGAATTTAATTCCAGCTCCAGTTCTACCGCTGTCTGATCCTTGGACAAATGGCATTTACGTTTCCTGGGCCTTAGTTATTTCAACTGTCACAAAGGGATTGTTAAAAATTTCTTCTGATTCTAAAACTTTGCTATAAAATTCTTTATATGAGAACAATACTCAGATGAAATCCTATGGGCAGAAAAGCATTTGTCTCTCCTTTCTCTCTTTTTTTTTTTTTTTTTTGCCAAGTATAATGAGAGTTGGTGTGGAAAAAAAAATGTGCTGTGAAAAGGTTCATTCAGCCTTTTCTTAATAGATCGAGTGGTTGGTATTTCTGCTGGCTTCTGAAATACATTACAAATCACAATCTGGAGAAAGTTCCGAACCAGCTCCAAGCCTTCCTGCTGAATTTGGATACATCTTTAGGTCTTACTCTGCAGCTCATCCTTAACAACTGACAAAATATTTACTTTGCTCAGTACAGAAAAGGGTAACATTTTCCAAAATATTAAACTAGGTTGGATTCAGAACACAGACAATGAGGCAAAAAGTTGGACCTCTGTTTGAAGCCATGTTGTTGAATCATTTTCCAGAGTGCCATGAGAAACAGAGCCGGAGTGCATGTTTGTGCTCCACGGTAATTCTGAAAAGGGCAGAAGCCAGCCAGTCTCTGCCTAGCATATTCACTGGTACGTAGACCGGAGGTTCTCAAAGTGTGGTCCCCGGACCGGCAGCATTTCCGTCCCCTTGCAGCTGGTCGTGATGCAAACTCTCACGACCCATCCCAGAGCTACTGAATCAGGAAATCCTCAGAGGTGGCCCAGCAGTCTGTGTTGTAATGAGTCCTCCCAGTAAACAAGTTCAGGGAAATCTCATGCTGGGAAGAGTTTGAGAACCACTGGTGAGGCCCGTGAAGGCTACAGGGCTTGTTAGCTCTGAATTAAGGGTATGAAGCAATAACAAGACTGGTAACTTCTTATTAATCATTCTTTTTCTAATATAAATGAACTGGTATGTAAATTGAAAACCTTGGCATATCTCTTTTTGAAATGCGCTCTACTCTTTACCCCCACCCCTCTTCTCTCCCCGTCTTCCTCTACCCTTGCCAACCTCCACTCACAGGTTCCTAACAATAGTGTCTTAAGTTACACTTGGCTATTATTTAGGATGGTAAAAATGCACTGCAGTTTGTTTTAACGTACTTGCATGTAGCTCGTGATTCTGATGAAGAACTAACTGCACTTAAAAACCCTCTCATTTAAGGCCTCTCCTAGCATAAAACTGTGGACAATAATTGAATGACTACAATTTATAGTTTTCTGTTCTGTTAAGTCTTATGGTTAACAAAATTACTGTTTTTTTTTATAAATAAGTTGTAATTTTAATGAAAGTACCAGAAATTGCTCTAGTTGCCAATTTCAATGAAGAAATGGACTACTGTTTTAAGGATCGTATTATTTCTATAAAATTGCAAATACTTTCTGGAAGAAATTAAGATAATCCTCACAAATGCCTCCTTCTGTCACTGCCACCTCACTCATTCGTGTTACCTGCCTGGCCCCTGCAGGCATCTGAGCTGTGACCTTTGTCCTGCAGTCTCCTGCTTGGCGACGTCATGCAATCCCAGGGCCCTGCATCTGTTGATTTGGAAAGCTCACAGATCTGTAACTGGAGTGTGATTTTGTTCCCAAATTTCAGCCAATACCTCCAACTGCTTCCATATCCTTCCAGCACCTTAAAGACGTAACAGACCACACAGCCAAACCAGAACACGTCATCTTTTACCTGAATTTGACTTTTTCTGATGTCCCTGTTTGTTTGAATCAACCTCCCCCTGCCCTGGCCTCTGCAGCCTGTCGCAGGTTGGGGGCAGGAAAGTTGTGGCACAGGAGAAAGTTTGGGGACGGTGTAGATCTGAGGTCAACTCCCAGCTCTACCACTTCGTGGCTCCATGCCTTTGGGCCACTCCTCAAATCTTCAGCCTCTTTATGTGTAAACCAGAGAATTCTTTTGAGGAATCAAGAAGGAAAAGTATATGAAACATGGCTGTGTAACATATTATCCAAACCAGAACATATTGAGAATGAAAGAAGCCATTGTTAATAATTATTCCATGAGAGAGAAAGAAAGAGGGAGGGAGGAAGAGAAGGAAAGGTTGAAGAGAGAAAGAAAGAAAGGCATAAACTCAGACTGTGCCAAGAAAAACAGGACATGTGTTCACCCTGTGTCATGTGTTGTTATTATGTGTGAGTGTAATGTGTGGTGTGTCCCCTATAAATACTAGCTCCCTTGCCCTTCCCGTCATCCCATCATTTTCCTTCAGTGTTTTCTGGATCTGCCTTCACTTGTATCCTCAGCTGTCCTCAGTCCCTGTCTCTGAGAGCAGTAATGCTGTCTGGATTGGCGTTTCTCCCCTTTGCTGTGTTCTATGTACTGCTGCCAGATGAATCTTCTCGAACTGCCTCTCTTAAACCATTCTCTGCCTCAAGACCCTGTAACAACTTCCCCACAGCCCACCTAATGGAGGTAAAACTGCCCAGCATGGCATTGAAGAGCCTTCCTGTTCGGGCTCCAGTCTGTTTGTTCAGACCTAATCCCAAGCCCCGTCCTTTATTTATACCAGGTTCTTGGCAAACCCAACCATCTTCCCAACTGCCCAGTCTTCCCTCATGCCTCTGCTTCCAGGCTTCTCCTATTCTAGAGCCTCAGATGCTTTCTGTCTATATTAAAGGTTTATGCCTTAGGCATCCCACAGTAGAGGGCGGGGAGAGGAGGCAGCAGCTATATCTGGTTCAGACCTCTTTCCCTTAGATGATCTGCATAGAAGAGGAACTCAGTAAATGCTGCTTGAATGAATAACTGACTGAATGAAAGTCACTTTTGCCCTGCCAATAACTAAATAACTCCACTGCCTCCTCAGTGCGTCAAAAGTTCCTTAAACTATATGGCAGAGATTCCCATTGACTTTGCTATTTTTTTAAGAACTAGGAGATTAAAACCATTAAGTCTGTAACAGTAATGACTCTAAAACTGCACATAACTTTCCCCTGACTCTTCATATTGATTCGTTTAGTCTGATTTGCCCAGAAAGAGATTATTTGATTTTTTTTTTTAAACTTTTGGCCAAAGAAAGAAATTTTACACATGCATATTGTGAAAGTCAGGTATCTGCTTACAACTTGGACATTGTAAAATACTTAAAATCAATCTTTTTGACTGCCTCTCTCCAGACTCCAAAATATGTGGGACAGCTTTGTCTTGCCTTTTCCTTGTTCTGTCCCAATTTGGGAAGAAAATGTTTATCTATTCTAAGGTAAGGTGGCTTTACTGTCTCTTTTGGCATATTTGTTTGTATAACTATTTTATAGTCAATAAAAGCATGCACCTGTAGTTTAAAGAATGGAAAGAATTGGTTTTATCCACCCCAAATTTTTTTTTTTTAATTTTTATTCAAATTCTCTTGAAGAGAAAGTAGCTTGTGGAGAAGGCAATGGCACCCCAGTCCAGTACTCTTGCCTGGAAAATCCCATGGATGGGGGAGCCTGGTGGGCTGCGGTCCATGGGGTCACTGAGGGTTGGACACAACTGAGCGACTTCACTTTCACTTTTCACTTTCATGCATGGGAGAAGGAAATGGCAACCCACTCCAGTGTTCTTGCCTTGACAATCCCAGGGACAGGGGAGCCTTGTGGGCTGCCGTCTATGGGGTCACATAGAGTCGGACACGATTGAAGCGACTTAGCTGCAGCAGCAGCTTGTCTGAAAATAGACCCTTTGGAATGGTGGTAACAGGAGCTCAGTCATAAGTTTCTGACTTCTATTCTGATATTTATCCACTTGTTTGACTTACAAAAGTGTTCCGGTGCAGTGAAAAAATGTCACACCTGTACAAGTTTACCTTAAAATGACAGTTCTCGATTCCATTCTCCATTAACTTTTTAATTCGAGATCGTTTTCTTTGCATTAAATAATTGCTCATGTAATTCTGCAACTGCTGTGAATATTTTTACCCAAGACTTTTATCTCAGTGTGAGCTTTCATAAATGAAAATAAAGGCAGTTAACTTTCATTGAATTTGAAATGCTTAGGTCTCAGAATTTGCATAATTTTATGAAAATTATGTAGAAACTACTTAACTTAGGTAACCATTAAAAAATTAATGGAATTGCAGAGGGGTGGTTAATTCACATTCCCTCTGAGGAGACTCTGGGATGTCAGGACAGGCCACTAAGCATCCTATTTCCAAAGATAACCTAGTGCCCCATGGAAAAATAATTAACTGTCTGAATTTCTGCCATTGAATTAAGACTCTTGAAGAAAGATAATCTAGACTTACTTCTCAGAGGTAAGAGGGTTGTCCCACAAAGCAGGAATCTTACCGGAGTCAGTCAGTCAGCCAGCCTGTCAGGAAACATATATGTCAGTCCTTGCCATATGCTAGGCACTGAGCTAGGTGTTGGCGTGCAGAGGGAAGCCAGGAGCTGCCCTGTCGCATGGAGCGTGCTGACTAGTGGAAAGGAGCTGTCACAGCAGTATCTGTGCCTCTGCCCCAGGCCCTTCCTTCACCTCCATCCTGTTCCATCCTGGCAGCAGGAGGAGAACTTTAAAAAGCAACACTGAGAGCTATCTGATAAGGGTCCTCCAATCTGGAATCTGGAGACTTCTAAACTTTTTGACCTCAGAGATTATGGGACTAAAAAAAACAAAAACAAAAAATAGGCCAACCTTAAGGCCTAAAATACCTGAAAAATGATGCAGAGATTAAGTCCTTTAAGTATAGGCCAAGAGCTGTGATCTATTTGAGTTAAAATCTTTTTCATTGTGGACCACCCTCTTGGGTTTTTAGGGGTTCTAAAAACAGTCTAAAACAGTCTAAAAACAGTCTAAAAGGGCTGTTCTTTTAACAGCCCTTCAGACGTAGAACCGAACACTCAGCTGCCTGAAGGGATTGGATAGTGCGGGAGTGGTGGAGGAGGGCATGGTTGTTTACTGTAAATATACACATGCATGGGCCCCAGGGCATCCAGGAAGAGCTGGAGTCCCAGAAAAACAGAAGCGCCTGGGTCTTGAGTCCGTGGTCTACATTAATGGGACTCTGTCTTTCTCCCAGGACCTACTACCTCCTCTTTCACCTGTTAGATAACTATTTTCTAACTTCCTTAAGCTTCTTTGGCCCTATTTTTTTCTCTTCTTTATGATTTTGCTAACACTTTTAAGCAGTAAAAACCTTTCTTGTCTTCAAGTAACATCTTATATTTAAAGCTGATGAGAGTGGAAATACTCCAAATAAAGTGGGTGTGGGCTTGGCCCCTCCCCTCGGAACCCCCCCATCCTTAGGTCCCATCGTTTACTTTTCCCCATAACCTAATATAACCACTGTAGGTCCCCAAGAGAGAATCTAATAGGCTGTATCAAGACTTTTTGCACTAGGCCTATTTATAGAGTGGCTCAGACAGTAAAGCGTTTGTCTACAATTCAGGAGACCCGGGTTCGATCCCTGGGTTGGAAAGATCCCCTGGAGAAGGAAATGGCAG
Organism: Tragelaphus eurycerus; assembly: GCA_935064755.1. NCBI lineage: Eukaryota > Metazoa > Chordata > Mammalia > Artiodactyla > Bovidae > Tragelaphus > Tragelaphus eurycerus. The sequence continues at coordinate 2,158,562 of CAKXYN010000039.1, forward strand.
CCCACTCCAATATTCTTGCCTGGAAAATCCCATGGACCACGGAGCCTGGTAGGCTACCGTCCATGGGGTCTCAAAGAGTCAGACACGACTGAGCGACTTCACTTATTTATAGAGCAGACTGTTCTAGAATGAAGTGGTCATCCTTGCACCAATCATTTGAGGCCAAGGGGTGGGGTTAAGTGAAGTGAAGTTGCTCAGTCGTGGGTTAAGTGGTGCCAAATGTGGCTACAAGGGTCTGTCCCTCCAACCAAGGATGGCTAAGATGGTGGCCCTGCGCAGGGACTGTGTGGCAAGCACCATGACTGCCCTCTAGTGCACGGTGTGAGTGGAGCCTTGCTGGCACCCGAAGCAGCAGATTATGTGGGAAGGTGGAAACATTGAACAGTCATTGGCCAACATGAAGGCGAGAAGAGCTAAGGAGCAATAAAGAGTCTGGGCAGCCATCACGGGGATCTGAACCTCCTTTCCTTACACAGATGAGAGACTCAGAGGGCTCTGGACTCAGGGAACTTTTGGAAACTCAAAACCAGTATAGAAAAGATTGTCACCAAATTGATGGGTGTGATCTGGGGATCAGGGAAAACAAAGGTAACTTTTCATCTGCCTCTTTATGTAGGTGTGGAGCCAGCTTTTTTAAATGTGTTCCTGTCAAATATAAAAACACCAACTCATTCTCAACTTAAGAGTTCAATTCTTATTCCTGGGAAAAAGTCAAAAGTTGCTTTTGTGGTCCCAAGAGCCACTACTTTAAAGGATGCCAGGCTGAGATATTTCTGGCGGTTGGATCACACCAACACTAGGTTAGAACCAGGTGGAGGAACTGTGATCTCAGCCAGAGGAAGCTGGACATGGCCCTCCATGGGCCCAGCACCTCCAGTGGAGCGAAGGCCCGACTCCAGGAGTGCCCTTGGACTTGGCAAGAAGGCACTGTGAGGAAAGCAGCTCTATTTCCTGCAGTTTGAACAAAGTGCTTGAAAACTATTGGTACTTAACTACTAGCATTTGAAGTAGTTGCGAGTAGTTCTGGAACTTTGCCTCCAGAACAGAGTATGTCTTAAGAGACTCCAGTTCTAACTCTGGCACTGGCTCCGGCTTATGGTGTAACTGAGTTCCACTTGCCTAGCCTCTTGTTTTCTCTTTCTGTGAAAGAGACATCCCACAAGTAATGTTTCCCAGGTTGGGAATCCCACCAAAGCATTCCCACAACCTGCTGTCCATTCTCTTCCACCGTCTCTGCAGTTCTACCCCAAATACGTAGGGGGTGCTTGTTGGCAGTTGGGGAAAAGATACTGTATGATGTAATATACCTTTCACATTTGCAAGTTAGCACCTTAAAATCCACCAGAACACATGGATGACCACCCATGCCACCACCCCTGCCTCACAGAAAGACTGCTATGATGTCACTGATTGGGTCACTCAACATGTCCTGGGCCACCATGACCTTGCCAACTTGTCATTCTCATTTCAGCAGATAGCACCATCTCTGCAAACCACCCTCCACAGAAAATGATCAAGCCAATGCCACTGGTTAATTTTTTCTTAATTTTTTTTATAACAGTTTCATTATTTGGATGCTTCTGGGATTGGCATTCCCAGAAAAAAATGACTTTTGACTACAGTCATGGAAGAACTTTGCTGGTTCATTGTGGTACTAATTCATATGCAGCCTGCCCCCATTTACAGAGCCTCATTCAGAGGTAGAAAACGATATTACATCAGATTCTACTTGACATTTCATGAACTTAGTGTCTATTTTATTTAAAGGTAATTTAAAATGTGGTTCCAAACTCACATAACTTCTCTTAACGTACTGTTCGCTAGAGTCCCCATCCCAATGCCCTTCCTTCCTTTCCCTCTCAGGCTAGAAGATCAGCTTCCTGAAGTCTAAAATGTCAACCTGATGGTGTCACTTCCAGGTTTAAAATCCTTTAAAGGAATCCCTAATGTCCACAGCTCCCCTGGTGGCTCAGTCGGTAAAGAATCTGCCTGCAGCACCAGACAGGTTCAGTCCCTGGGTGGGGAGGATTCCCTGGAGAAAGAAATGGCAACCCATAAAGTACTCTTGCCTGGAGAATTCCATGGACAGAAGAGCCTAGTGGGCTACAGTCCATGAGGTTAAAAAGAGTCAGACACGACTATAGCGACTTAGCACAGCACAGCACTCACCCCCTGGTAATCATAAGTCTGTTTTCTACAAATGTCACTCTATTCTTGATTTGTAGGTAAGTTCATTTGTACCCATTTCTAGATTCCATATGGTATTTGTCTTTCTCTGTCTGCCTGACTCCATTCAGTATAACACCTTGGGGTTTGGACCATAGCAATGACTCTGCTGGACACTGCAGCCGTTTCTCAAATCTTATATTTTAAACCTAAATTTTAACATGTAAAGTTTCTTAAATTTCAAATCCAAGGCCTTGGATCACATGACCATGGTTGATTGATTTTGCTCAAATGGGAGCCCAGGAAATTGAGGAGATAATACAGAAGTTGAGGGGTGTGAATTCTGTTTAGGTACTCCGGGAGCCTCCTCAGCCTTGCCAGACCAGTTGTGAATAACTGCTGTTCTTTATCATATCCATGGTTTATTAAGTCAGTGAATCATTAGAAAAACAGGCTTTTTCTAATGATCTGCATTTTGAGTTGGATGCTCTTGGAGGCCAGCTCCAGTGCCTGCCTGGCATCTGTCCATGGTGCTCAAGCAACAGGGATGATGTTCTAACAACAACCAAGCCCTCCTAAAGCACACCTCTGCCTAGTCCTGTGGGACTGGTGTGGCCAGAGGCTTAGTGGAAGTGGGTAACAGGGAGGAGAGGACAACCTGGGTTGTGACAGTGACAGTTTTTCCTACCTTAAATAAAACACTAGGCAATACGCCTTTTTAAAGGTAAAGGATTTCTTTTTATGATCTCTTCACATTCTGCTCACTCATAAAAGAAGGAAAGAGTAGTTAGGTTCTGGAAAACTGCATGCGCTCTATTCCTATTGTTTTGTCACCTACTGTCTTCTTACAAAGGTGGATTAGAGTGATTAGTGATAATCAGACGGATATTCTTAAAGGGAGTATCCCCCCCAAAAGAGAAAATCCTTGAAATTTTCCTACCTTCTCTGGAGCCTCGGAGACCTTCCAGGAATTTTGTCTCAAAAGAGAAGAAATTATTGACTGAGCGCTGACCTGGAGGTTTTGTCTTTATGTGGCGGGGGCGGGGGGGGGGGCACGTGGGGGGGTGGGGGGGAGGTGATGGATCATCAAAAAAGCAAGAGAGTTCCAGAAAAATATCTACTTCTTCTTTATTGACTATGCCCAAGCCTTTGACTATGTGGATCACAACAAACTGTGGAAAATTTTTCAAGAGATGGGAATACCAGACCATCTGACCTGCCTCTTGAGAAATCTGTATGCAAGTCAGGAAGCAAAAGTTAAAACTGGACATGGAACAACAGAGTGGTTCCAAATCAGGAAAGGAATACATCAAGGCTGTATATTTTCACCTTGCTTATTTAACTTACATGCAGAGTATATCATGCGAAATGCTGGGCTGGATGAAGCACAAGCTGGAATCAAGATTGCTGGGAGAAATATCAATAACCTCAGATATGCAGATGACACCACCCTTATAGCAGAAAGCAAAGAACTAAAGAGCCTCTTGATGAAAGTGAAAGAGGAGAGTGAAAAAGTTGGCTTAAAGTTCAACAACATTCAGAAAACGAAGATCATGGCATCTGGTCCCATCACTTCTTGGCAAATACATGGGGCAACAGTGGAAATAGTGAGAGACTTCATATTGGGGGGCTCCAAAATCACTGCAAATGGTGACTGCAGCCATGAAATGAAAAGACGCTTGCTCCTTGGAAGAAAAGCTTTGACCAACCTAGACTTTAATCCATGCAAGAGTTTTTTAAAATAGAATTTCGTATTTTCTTTTCATCATTGCATGTCTGCATCCGGGCACACATTATGCGTTTCTTTTTCGTTGGAAAGAGAAAAATACTCATGATTTACTTGGATACTTTTGCATGGGGTTTTGCATTTGGCTTTATTTTATAAAATAATGCCAGGGAAAATAGACAGGAAATAGACATATCCATAGGAGGATTCTGATTGGAAGCTAAACCTGTGTTTGAGAAACAAAGTGTCTCCCATAAGCTCCCAGAATGATGACCAGGAGCTTTTTTTTTTTTTTTTTTCTGCTAAATGCCTCCCCAGACTCTCCATCCTCCTTCCTTCCTCCCCTGATATATTTTTCTTTTCTTGAACCAGTAAGTATCCCCCAAACTGTCAAGTTTACCTGGCCAGGATATTTTGGTGTGTTTGACCCTGGCAAGCCTCTTTGGGCCTTACAGGCTGTACCAGCTCCCTCCCTACAGCTGGTGTCCCTCCCGGTGACCTTCGTGGCCATCTGGCCTGGGACCCACGTCTGCCCGTTCAGCCCAGCAGGGCAGGACCTTGGCCGTGAGTTTGCAGATGCTCCACCAGGACTCCACTTCCGTGACTCACGCCATCTGTTGGTAATTTGTCGTTATTCTGGAGTCAGGGGTTTTCAAAGACTTCCATCCCTGGAGTCCCTCCACGGGGTGCACTTGCTGTCTGACTATAGTTTTCTGACACCAGCTTCCCATCCGGTCTCAGGCCAGACCCCAGTGCTGAGTCAAGCTGCCACGAGCGTAATGATTGTGTTCTTTGCACTTTCGAGAGCCTGACACCAAGTTCTTCACCCCCTCTTGGGTGAGTTACGCTTTTTGTGGGACTTGTTTGAAGTTCGTCCAAGCTGGCAGCCATAGGGTTCCATTTCTACAGGCTCCAGCAACAGTAGGCTGCAGCCCTTTGTGTCACCAGGCCATCTGCTTAGCTTTCTTCCTCTTCAAACTGTAAATAAAATGAGCTACCTACACCAAAAAAAGCACCCCCTCATTATAACCCATTTGCATCAAGTCAACCCGGATAGCGCTGCTTTGTCTGTACTAAACTATATTGCTTTCTCACACCTCTTTAAGAAATGTTATTTGCACCAAAAGCATAGACAATAATAATAGTGAATATATATTAATGTTTTTCTACATGCCAGGCACCATGCTACATCTTTCATGTTCACATGATTCCATTTTATCCTCAGGGAAAAAACAAAAACATGAAAGAGATACTGTTCCTATTTCTGCTTCTGCCTGTAAGAAAATTGAGGCTCAGACAGGTGATGGAACTTGTCCATGACTGTTCTGCTAGTTAATGACCATGCTGAAATCTAAACTCCACTCACTAGCTCCTGAGTGCAAGAGTTTAACTTTTTGTGTGTACGGCCCCATTCTTGATCTTAAGTATCTAATGCTTTGAATTTCAGTGCCTTTGACTAGTTAACCCCTCACTCTGTTTTCATTTTATGCTATTTATTTATGTTTGGCTGTGCTGGGTCTTCGTTGCCAGGTGTGACCTTCTCATTGCAGTGGCTTCTCTTGTGGAGTACAGGCTCTAGAGCATGCAGGCTTCAGTAGTTGGGGCACTTGGGCTCAGTAGTTGCAGCTCCCAGGCTCTAGAGCACAGACTGAGTAGTTGTAGTGCATTGGCTTAGTTGCTCCAGGACACATGCAATCTTCCCAGACCAGGGATTAAACTCACATCCCCTGCATTGGCAGGTGGATTTTTTACTACTGAACCGCCAGGGAGGTCTTGCCTCATTCCTTAAAGACGGCATCACATTTATTAGCAATTTCATTCATCTACTCAGATGTTTTATTGAGCATCTACTGTGTGCCATGCACCATCCTGGGGCCTGAGGAGTCAATTATGGAAAAGTCATCTCATGGAGCTTATGATATAGTTGGGGCTGCATTTATTTATTTAACAAACCTTTGGTGTGTAGTCACTGTGCTAGAGACTGGGCCTATAAAATCAAAAATGATATGATCCCTCAACGTATTTTACTCAGAGTTATTTCCCATCTAGCAGAACTCTCAGGGAGCTACAGTTCCAGGATTAGGAATCAGAAGAACTAGGCGTCAGCACCCAGTCAATATATGTTCTGGCGAAATCGTTGAACTTCTCCCTCCCTTGATTCCTTCATCTATTAAAGAGAGACAAGGTAAGTTTTACCTTCAGCTCTGGGAAAAGAATCTCTCCTCTGAGGGTTTAGAATGGTGGGGAAAGAGAAAAGGGATAAGTCTAGATTCATGAGAAAAGCAGGAAAACATGTCAAGAAGTGAATTAATCAGAAAACTTTTCACTTCAAGTAACAGAAAACATGACCAATGACTTGAAAAATTAGGAATTTATTTTTTCACATAAAGAGGCCAAAGAAGAAGTGTTTCTGATGTTATTTCAGTTGCTCAATGATGTCACCAAGGACCTCGTTTCCTTCTAAGTTTCTGAACTGCCGCCCTTACTATGTTGGCCCTAAAAGTTAGTGCCTTGTGGTTACAGGATAGTTCCTCTTGTTTCCAGAATTATTTTCTTATAATTGTGTCTCGAGCAGAAAGGAAACCATAGGAGATCATGCCTTTCTCCCTAGTGTGGCACTTGTTTTTGTGTTTACATCTCTGTGGATCCATGCCAACAGCTATCCTCGGTCCAGAGACCACACTCTGAGTGTCTCATTGAAAGAACTTTCATGAGGATCTAGTTATTCTTTGGGCGGAAATGTTTTATGTTCCAGTTTGCACTTCATGGCCACATTCCTCAGATCTCTAGCTTTTCCTATACATACACTGATTGACTTGATGTTGGCAAGGCCACCCAGAGAACTTCTGTCCATCCTCACAGGCCATGAGAAAAATGATCTGAAAAACAGCAAAAACAAGAACCCCACAAACTCTACAGTTGCCTGTGCTGGGCACAAGGTAAAGTCATGTTTAGCAGATTCAAGAGAGCTGCTAAGAGACAGGCCCTGGGCGTACTCAGAAAGCCTGTAAGGTGCTGTATTTTTCCTTTATGCTTAGTTGCTCAGTCATGTCCATCTCTTTTGTGACCTCATGGACTATCGCCCACCAGGATCCTCTGTCCGTGAGATTCTCCAGGCAAGGATACTGGAGTGGATTGTCATTCTCTTCTCCAGGGGGTCCTTCTGATCCAGGGATCAAACCTGGGTCTCCTGCGCTGTGGGCAGATTCTTTACCATCTTAACTCTGAATTAATGCAAATCCCCCATGAAGCCCTGTCCTCACGAGTGAGACTGAGCCAAATGAGAGCTATGTGGCACCTTTTACCTCGCAGCCTGTACCCCTGACTCAAGTCAAACTTGCTTCAAGTTCAAACTCAAATTTGGCGGTCACCATCTTCCCAATTCTGGGATGGGGGTGTTAAAAGACAACAGAAAGAAAGGAGCCAGGTAAAAAGAGCTTATTCCCTGCAGCCATAAAGTTACACCTCCTATCAAGATTTCTACTTCTATTTTGTTTCCTTGTATTTTTGTGTAACAAATATTTTCAGTGTGCTTACTGGGTTTCAAGCCCTGTTCTAAGGAATTTACAAACAAATTCCTCATGACAATCTTATGAGGTAGGTTTTGCTATCCTTCCTATTTCATAAATGAGGAAACTAAAGCACAGATCATTTAAGCAGTATCTCAAAGTCACACAGCCAGGTTTTTATTCATGTCAGTGAATCTCCTCATCTAGGGTAAAAAGGAAAGTGTCGTTAGTCACTCACTAGTCATGTTCGACTCTTTGTGACCGCATGGACTGTAGCCCGCCAGGTTCCTCTATCCATGGTGTTTCCCAGGCAAGAGTAGTAGAGTGGGTTGCCATTTCCTTCTCCAGGGCATCTGCCTGAGCCAGGGCTCGAACCTGAGTTTCCTGCATTGGCAGACAGATTCTTTATCACTGAGGCACCAGGGAAGCCCAAGAAGGAAAGTAGACGGAAGAGTTTAGAACAAGTGGGTGTAAATAGCAGTGTGAGAAGAAATGAGCCTCATTCCAGGAGAAACAAGCCTTTTTGGCATGAGAAAGCAGCCGTGTCTCAGAAATAACAAAAAGGGATTCTAGTCACTGTAAGGGAAAACAAACTTTTGTCTGAGTGGCAGGTTTGGGATGTAATATGAGAAAGTAGCACCAAAATCATGTGTATATTGTATGTAACCAAACTCACATCAGAGATATGGTAATACATCTGTAGCAATAACAAGAAAATGGCTATGCTGTTTTGGTTTTTCTTTTTGTTTTTAAATTAATTTTTGGGGGAGTATAGTTCCTTTGCAGTGCTGTGTTAGTCTCAACTATACAACAAAATGAATCAGCTATATATATATATATATCCCTCCCTTCTGGACTTCCTTCCCATTTATGTTACCACAGTGCATTAAGTAGAGTTTTCTGTGCTATATATTATATTCTTATATTATCTATTTTATACATAGTATCAGTAGTGTATATGTGTCACTGATATTCCAATTCCAATAACCCAATTCCTCCCACCCCCCTTTCCCCTTTATTATCCATATATTTGTTCTCTATGTCTCTGTCTCTGTTTCTGCTTTGCAAATAAGATCATATATTTTCTAGATTCCACGTATGTGTTAGCTATTTTGAATCTCCACAACATGGCAAGTTACGTATGTAACTTTGTTTAATTTTGCAATCCTATGAGAAAAACAGTGTTATGCCCGTTTTTCAGATGCAAAAGTTGATTAAGGGAAAAAGAGATACAATCACATGCTGTTAATCTCATAGCTACTGACTGGTAGAGTCAGAATTTCTATCTGGTTTTATACTGACTCCAAATCATAGGTTGCTGTTACTCAGCCACACCACCAGATTTAGTGACGCCCCCCTCCATGCCATGGGCAGATGGAACAGAGGACTCCTAGCACTGTGTGCCCAGTCATCATGTGTCCAAGTCTCAGAAAATAAATCTAAACCAGTTGCTTGCTTGTTTGTTTTCAATTGGAAAAATCCATGAAAGATAAGCATAGGCCCCCATTAACTGGAGACAGAACACTTCTATTTCCTAGAAGTGGAACATCTTAGCCTCTAGCAAGAGGACTATCCCACATGATGACTGAGAATTTGTGCCCCCAACAACCTCATGGAAACTCCGAGGGGATCTGTCTCCTATCCCTACACAGAGTTGTGTGTGGTCTGTGGAAGGTGAAGTGTTACTGAGCCTGACTCCAATCTGATGCCCTGGATGGGTGACCCACTGGAGGTCTGGGGTTCTGCCAAGGTTATTTCCATCCTAGATCTGCATAGAGTTTGTTGGCAAATAGAGTTGGTCCCTGAGACCAGACTAGTGGGTGTTTTCATTACCCCATGGGGCTTGTATAAATTTATTCCCTTCCGTTTACAGAAATCTTCATTCCAGCTTCTTTTCAGTCTTTGTGATAAACAATCAGTTGATTGTGTGGGAACATTCACAGTCACATACGTAGATGCTGAAGCCTTACTGAGTGCAGAACTGGAATTCTAGCTTGGACACTCATGGTTTATCTAAAGCAATTCAAGAAGGTAATAAAAGCCAAATCATTCCAGAATGGGTCATCACGAGTGGTGTTCTCGGAATGCCAAGTGAAATTGTGCAAACAGCACTGATAGGCATTTCAAAAAGTAAGTAAGAAAGCTCATGCACTTTTGGAATTGACAGGGTACATCCCAATAATTATATACTTGTTTGGTGCCTTAGTCTTCTCTTTCTTTGAATGACCTCCCAGTTATAAATAACCAGATAAAGTATCCTAGATTCCAAAATGCCAGGAATCTTTTGACCAGGTGAAGTCTCACCTTTCAAGGTGTCTGATGTTAAGTCACCCCAGGTCAACCTGTACATTTTACTTGATGACATAGGTATTATTAAAGTACTGATGCACGACAGTGGAGGAAGGAGACTTCCTATAGCTTGTTTAAGAAGGGAAGTAGTTTTCTTATTTCCACCTGGCTATGCTCCAGAAGTATTAGCTCAACTGATAAAGAATCCACCTGCAATGCAGGAGACCCCGGATCGATTCCTGGGTTGGGAAGATCCACTGAAGAAGGGATGGGCTACCCACTCTAATATTCTTGGGCTTTCCTTGTGGCTCAGCTGGTAAAGAATCTGCCTGCAATGTGGGAGACCTGGGTTCGATCCCTGGGTTGGGAAGATCCCCTGGAGAAGGGAAAGGCTACCCACTCCAGTGTTCTGGCCTAGAGAATTCCACGGACTGTATAGTCTGCTGCTAAGTCACTTCAGTCGTGTCTGACTCCGTGCAACCCCATAGATGGCAGCCCACCAGGCTCCCCCGTCCCTGGGATTTTCCAAGCAAGAACACTGGAGTGGGTTGCCATTTCCTTCTCCAATGCATGAAAGTGAAAAGTGAAAGGGAAGTCGCTCAGTTGTGTCCAACTCTTAGTGACCCCATGGACTGCAGCCCACCAGGCTCCTCCATCCATGGGGTTTTCCAGGCAAGAGTACTGGAGTGGGGTGCCATTGCCATGGGGTTGCAAAGAGCTGGACATGACAGAGCGGCTTTCACTTTCAGTACCATACTATCACTGAGGGTGAAGTAGGAAGAGAAGTCCCTTGTGGAAGGTGTGGGGGAGGGGAAGAGCAATAAATGGAGATTTTCTGGAAAGAGTTGAGGTTAAGAGAGAGATAAACAAGTATTTGTAATCTGTTCTTGCCAGGCTTCTCTGTGACTAGATATCTACTGAGTTTGAACCAGAAGCATTCTCCATCCATGCCACAGACATTATTGTGCTCACACCTCTATGGGAAAGCTCTTAGCTCTCCCCTCCTTCTCTCAGCACAGACATAGCTAATCAATCATAGCACTCTTCCTGCCGAGCCAGGATTTGGCATCAAAATCCTCCACACCCCAGTGCTCCGGGCAGATCCTCTCGTGTGCCATGGCAGCTGGCACTTGAAAGCGGTTTACTTTCTCAGTCAGCTTCCCCAGTAGCTCAGCAGTAAAGAATCTGCCTGCAGTGCAGGAGACACAAGAGACATGGGTTCTGTCCCTAGGTCAGGAAGATCACCTGGAGAGATGGCAACCCACTCCAGTATTCTCATCAGGAAAATCCCATGGGCAGAGAAACCTGGTGGGCTACAGTCCATAGGGTCACAAAGAGTCGGACAAGACTGAGCAACTGAGCACACACACAGTGGTGATGCAAACATGAATAAAACATGGCACCTGACCTCAGACAGCTCACAGGCTGTTAAGGGAAACATATTTGGCAACAGGAACTTACAGTATTTTGAGATGAAATGATAGAATTATATTTCAGTGTTGTGGCAACACAGAGGAGGGTAACTGTCTATAACTAAAGGAGTGTTTCCCTGAGGAAAGGAACATGAGTCAGACTGAAAGGAGGAGAGACTTCAGTTCCCAGGAAATGGGATAGGCATGGGGGCTCTGAATAGCTTCATCTGTGACGGTGCTTTCTCAGCCTCGGGTCCGAGTGGGGGAATGGCAAGGCTGTGGGAATGGGGGCAGCCACAGGTCAGGAGCTGTCCCTCCTCAATTGCCAAATAAGATGTTGAGGACTTTTCTTGCAGAAAAATTCCCACTTTGCAGCATGTGGCCCCCTTGGGGACCATAGAATTATTACAAGGGCTCCATGAATTCACAGCAGACTGAGAAGCCTGCATTAGCAGTAAGTGCGTCATGTGAGTATGCACTCATAAAAGAAAACACCATGCTACGGGCAGAAGACACAGGGGAAAGAAGGCTCTCACCCTCAAGAATTTAGTCTGAAGTCCGCAAACCAAACTCTGTGCACCTAGGGGTCCTGACTTGGAGAATCGGTTTAATTGTGAAAATGCACTACCTGTGCAAGCTGGGAAATGTGAAGAGCTTGGGAGTCCTGGGTCCTGGACATCTATTCAAGTGCTTTTATGATATTTTACATGATCAGATTCTTTTTTTTTTTTTTTGACAAATACATAAATTTGCTTTGGGTTCACAAGCTCATAGCATGTGTTCCCACTAAAGCCTTTTCTTAAACTTAAGGTCATTCTCTGAGAAGTAATTATATTTAAATAAATACTATAGAGGAAATATGCTCAGCCATTAATCTGCCAAATAGTTCAACCTTGAAAGAAGACACAGTCTGTAACATTGTTATGACTAAATTATCAGCATTAAGGATCAGCAAGCATTATCAATTTAGTTGGGGTTCACACCTCTCAAAATCCAGTTAATGAACAAAGCTTTCAGTTTATTTGTCAAAATATTGAATAGCCAGCCCTCATTACCCAAGTTAATGTTATAATAATCTGCATTTGTAAAGGACAGTTGGCAAAGGACTTTTCTCTGATTTACGTTATGTCACTTGAAGCTCACAATACCATTCAAGGTGGATGGAAAGGTATTAAGCATATTTTAGTATCAGCAGTATAAGTATTGCCATTATCCTAGGTCTGGATTTTTTTTTTTTTTTTACCAAGTACCTATATAACAATGAAACAGAGGATTGAATAATTATCTTCAGTGAGAACTTGGGGACAGTTAGGTATATTGGTCCTTTCCCACCCCATACCAGTTAAATCATAGGAGGGTTACCCTGGGTTTTTAAGAGCTCTTTAACACTTTTCAAGGTGAGTAGGCACCCCAAAGATGAACCAAGTGAACCTAATAAAAAATCGGGTCCCATGGCAACCTGGCAACATGCAATTTGAGGAATTATCCCAATTTGAAACATTACTATTAATAGCACATTTTCATAAGCACAGAGTGTACCCTGGAAAGCAAGAAAAACAAAGTCAAATTTTTAAGAAACTGAAGAAAAAGGAAATTGAAATGAACAAGACTGAAAAGGAGAAAGAGGCGGGGTTCTAGTTGCCAAGGAGAGGTGAACTGGTGACTGTATCATCCGTATGACCCACAAAAGGAGAGAAGCTGCTGCAGGGTTTGTTGTCAGTTCTTTTTCTAGATAACATTGGATATATGCAGCAGCGAAGTGTACTGAAATGGCATCTAGTCATACAAAAGTAGTAAAAAAAAAAAAAAAGAGTGGGAAAGAGAAACACAGTTTCCAGAGATTTTAAGTGTGTAGAATTTCATAGTGATTAGATTTTCCCCCTGAGGGTTCTAGTTAAATTTATTGCTTCTTTCATTTTATTGATACTATAATGGAATTTGATACACTAATTCAGAAACTTCAAATGTTTGTTCATTTCATATGACAGTACAGAATCCAATCAAGAATAGAGATTGCCCCTCCCAGAACTACAAATATACAAAATGATACTTGCTTGGAAAAGAAATAACAAGTTTGGGATGAGGGTGCTGTTGTCTGCTGTTGGCCAATGAAGCAATTTCAAAAGTGTGGCTCTTCCAGATGTTTCCTGCAGAACTATTTGTGTGTTTCTATGCAGGAAGGACAAACTGTTGAACGTGATGGCTGTGGGTCCACTTATTGATCAGTCTGCTTGGGGACTTGCAAACATCATCTGTAATCCTAGCAATGCAGTCCGTGAATACCCTCAACAGAGGTGTCTTATGGGGCAGTTTAGCCTATCAACCAGTAAGGTAGACTTTCATGAAATCTGGGGCTGTGCTCAAGGCAGAAAGGTCTGGGTTTAAGTCCTGGCTTCAGCTCACTGAATTAACTTAGATAAATGTCATTCAGTTTCCTCATAAAGTTAGTTGGGAAATAAATGAGATGATCCATTTGAGCCATTCAACACAGAAACGGGCACATAGTACACGTTCATTGTTAAAATGATTTGTGTGTGTGTAAAGTATATAAAATAATAGCCAGCATTTACAGAGCCACTTATCCGTGGTAAAGAATCCGCCTGCCAATGCAGGAGACATGGGTTAAATTCCTAGGTCTGGAAGATCCCCTGGAGGAGGAACTAGCAATCCACTCCAGTATTCTTGCCTGGAAAATCCCCATGGACGGAGGCACTTGGCAGGCTATAGTCCATAGGGCTGCAAGAGTCAAACATGACTTAGTGACTAACGCTTTCACTTAGTTACACTTTCATGTATTGTCCTACATGTTTTGCATGTCAAAACTGGTGCTATATGAGGGAATGCAGGAGTTTCAACTCATGTGAGAGTTAGCCAGTTACAAGAATACACCAGACTAGCCTCACTACTGGCACCAATTGCAAATTCAGGGGTTCTCAAAACCATCCTCAGGTTCAAAAATCCACTAGAACGACTCACAGAACTCACTGAATGATGCTGTGCTCATCCTTATGATTTATCACAGGAAAAGGATAGGGATAAAAATCAACCACAGGAATAGGTATGGAACGGAGACCAGGACAGATCCACAGGTGGTTTCCAGTTGAACAGCGTTCATTCCTCCTGGTGCGGGTGTGTGACCCTGTGCACGATGGACAGCCAACCAGGGAAGTGCCCTGGAGCCTTCGGTGACCACAGCTCAAATCACATGCTGCCTGCATGGTTGACCTTCAGTCTCTAGTCCTCCCCAGGGACACAAGTGCTACCATGTGAGCTAAAGCCATCATCATAAAATCACATTCTTAGATTGGCTGGCCAAAGCTCCCAGGCAAAGACACCCCCGAGAGGTAGGATATTCCAGGAGTCTAGAGAGCACCTCTTAGTAGCTGAGAGCAAAGACCAGACCTCTCTTTGGGTAGATTCATTCTTCATTGTGAGTATTTCCATCTCATAGATGAAGAAACTGAAATGGAGGGAGGTTAAGGAACTTGAGCCAGGATTCAAATCCAAGCAGTCTCTCCCTGGTATCCGTAAACATTACCCCTCACTGCCTGCTGCTGTGTTCACTGACTACTGAGATCAGACTCCTGATAGATGGTAGGATTTAAATTTGAACTTAGGTACGTCTGATTCAAAAGTTCTTGGTCTCACCATGTCCCTCTGACTTTTACTTGCAAAAACATGAGAACCCCACTGACCTAAAAGACTCTTCTTCAGCTTCTTATACCCCTGAAAGCAAGTGAAGTTGCTAGCACCCCTCCCCGGGTTCTTTCTCTGGCGTGTAAAACTGTGCTTGGATCAGAGGAAAGTGCACCTTCGTGGTTTCCTGGGATGCTCTTATGACTGGTAAGAGTCAACAGGGTTTTTATGAGCACTAAAAATAATATAATCTATGAAGCTAATAATTCTGTGTTATTTCTACAGGGGAAAAAATGTGCTGCCAGTGGTGGTTTAGTCCCTTAGTCATGTCTGATTCTTTGCAACCCCGTGGACTATAGCTCACCAGGTTCCTCTGTCCATAGGATTTCCCAGGCAAGAATACTGGAATGGGTAGCAATTTCCTTCTCCAAGGAATCTTCCCGACACAGGGATCACACCTGGGTCTCGTGCATGGCAGGAGATTCTTTACCACCTGACCTATATGTGCAGTAAAGCTAAGGGAAGGTGTTTTAGTCATATGCTATGAGTGTCTTCATGAAAGCTGTGCTAGAACCATCTGTTTGCATATAGTGCATCACAGTGGCACATGTAAGAGCATGCTTCCTCTTGTATTCTTCAGGTCACAGTTTGATGTCTCGCAGTTCAGTTCAGTTCAGTCACTCAGTCGTGTCCGACTCTTTGCAACCCCACGAATTGCAGCATGCCAGGCCTCCCTGTCCATCACCAACTCCCGGAGTTCACCCAAACTCATGTCCATTGAGTCCATGATGCCATCCAGCCATCTCATCCTCTGTCGTCCCCTTCTCCTCCTCCCCGCAATCCCTCCCAGCATCAGAGTCTTTTCCAATGAGTCAACTCTTCGCATGAGGTAGCCAAAGTATTGGAGTTTCAGCTTCAGCATCAGTCCTTCCAGTGAACACCCAGGACTGATCTCCCTTAGGATGGACTGATTGGATCTCCTTGCAGTCCAAGGGACTCTCAAGAGTCTTCTCCAACACCACAGTTCAAAAGCATCAATTCTTCGGTGCTCAGCTTTCTTCACAGTCCAACTGTCACATCCATACATGACCACTGGAAAAACCATAGCCTTGACCAGACGGACCTTTGTTGGCAAAGTAACATCTCTGCTTTTGAATATGCTATCTAGGTTGGTCATAACTTTCCTTCCAAGGAGTAAGCGTCTTTTAATCTCATGGCTGCAATCACCATCTTCAGTGATTTTGGAGCCCCTCCAAAATAAAGTCTGACACTGTTTCCACTCTTTCCCCATCTATTTCCCATGAAGTGATGGGACCAGATGCCATGATCTTAGTCTCTAGCACTCTGAAATTTAGGATGTAGTTACACATACCAGGCTAAAGCTTGTTCCTCTCAACCCTATCTCAGTTGCTTGTCAGACCTGGAGGGTTTTGAAGGGAGCAGTGGGAGGACAGCCATACTCCATCACCCTCAGACAAGAGCTTTTCTGAGTAACCACTGCAAACAAAGGGATCACTGATGAAAACCACAGAGGGGCGGGCCTCTCCCGCCTACAGATATCAACTGTGCTAATGTACATGGCCCGCTCATCACCAGACTAGGGGTCAAGCTATATGAGTTCAGTCAGTTGAACTTGAATCAAGGCAAAAAGTACATGTAACCCACCCCCACTTCCTACAGCTCTCATCAGTTAGTTGAATTCCTCATTAATCAGAGTCTCCCAGGGTAAGACATCAAAAACAGTATGTATTTAAAGTTCCAGGACCTCCCTGGTGGCTCAGTAGTAAAGAATGCACTTGCCAGTGCAGGGGACATGGGTCTGATCCCTGTGCTCTAGAGCCCAGGAGCCACAACTACTGAACCCCTGCTCCCTAGAGCCAGTGCTCTGCAACAAGAGAAGCCCCTGCAGTGAGGAGCCCGCACACTGCAACTAGAGATAGCCCCTGCTCGCCACAACTAAAGAAAAGCCCTCACAGCAATGAAAGCAGTGAAGACCCAGCACAGCCAAAAATAACCAAACAAATTTAAAATAAAATATTTAAAGTTCCACAGAGATTCTTAGGCTCGACAAATGTCAAGAGCATAATAGAGCTAAAAGGATGCCACCATTGAAAAATTTAAATTTGCAATATATGTGAAACAAGACAATCTATCATCTAATATTTATTTTCAGCATCTAAAGCAGGTTCATTCTTTAAAGGGGAGGGAAATGATCCATCCCCACTTAATTTAATTTTGGTTTGTAAGAGGGGCTGTTAGTGTTAATTGAAAGTTAAGCACTTAATTATATAGTAATGCATATTTTTAAAATTAGGGCAAGTGTACCACAAAGTAATTTAATTGTCATTTACAAATACATTGCCATTTTTAAAGTGTTTTCACACTGGATGTTAATGCCTACAACTGAATGAAAGCCTAAAGCCACTGCTAGGCATGAAAATGTCCTCTGACTCACGTCTCTTCTTGGGGACAAGGGTTGGTTTGCAGCTATTTCCTCAATGCACTGTCAGTATCACACTGATGGAATAATTAGTTATTAAGTATTTGTTGATGCCAGTGGGACATGCAGGCTGGGTTTCAAGTTCTTTTGCTGCAGTTCACATAGACGTAGTAGGAGGCCACATGGAAAAGTGAGGGAAGACATAAAACCAGGTGGGCAGCCTCACAGAGAAGCGAATATGGGTCACTGTTAAGGCCAGGGTTGGGCAGTAGCTCCTTCATCTGCTGTTGCTGCTGCTGCTGCTGCTAAGTCGCTTCAGTCGTGTCCGACTCTGTGCGACCCCAAAGACGGAAGCTCACCAGGCTCCCCTGTCCCTGGGATTCTCCAGGCAAGAACACTGGAGTGGGTTGCCATCTCCTTCTCCAATGCATGAAAGCGAAAAGTGAAAGTGAAGCCGCTCAGCGACCCCATGGACTGGAGCCCACCAGGCTCCTCCGTCCATGGGATTTTCCAGGCAAAAGTACTGGGGTGGGGTGCCATTGCCTTCCCCCCTTCATCTGCAGGTGGTTCTAAAAACTCAACAGCAACTCTAATAGCTTCCCAAGTTCAATACTCAGCTCTTCCATCTCTGCTCCCCTGTCTGCCGGTTGGACTTCCTATTCCCGGGCCAGCTATGGTTTCTGCTGCTGCTACCAGTGACCTTCCCATGCCATAGCTTCTGTTTACACAAAGCTTCTACTCTCTTATGGCTTCTGCTTCTTGCCTTCCTCCTCTGTCTCTGGCTTCAGCCCACCCTATTGTTTTTCGATGCTCTCAGTGTCTCCCATTTAAAGCCCCTAAAAGACAGATGGATCAGCAGTCATGATCCCATTTGATGCACCTCCATTGGGTATACATGACAACAAGCAAGTCACCATAAAGGTCAGTGGACTGCCTGCAGAAGGCTGGCTTGGGATCAACCACTGGTTCTTCATCTAGCTGCCTTTGACCAGGAAAGGGGAGTCATGGGATATACAGCATGGCAAGCTATGCATAATAAATCCCTTAGGAAAAGGAAACTATGAGCATGGCAGGCACTGTGGGACTTCTCAGAAAGCCCTGTGACATCCAGAACAAGGCACATCACATCAGCATCCCTCTGGTTGAGCCCCTGGCCAGTCCCCTTTTGGGCCCAGCTCTCTGTGTGCTCTGAGCTCAAGCCTGGGGATTCAATTGCTCTTCTCCATGAATGTGACTCTCTGTGTCTTCTTTCCCATCCAGGCTGGCTTTCCAATAGGAAGCAGCTCTTTATAGTCTTCCTCCCTTCCTCTGTGTCCCTGAAAGAACCACATGGTTTTCCTATTTTCAGTGCTTTCCTGCTAATTACCCTGGTTTGAGTGTGGGCTAACTAGAACAGCAAACATTAGGCAAGGTATACATCTCAGAAGAGTTCCATGAGTAGTTTAGGTTGAAATGTAAACATTTTTGACCAAAATAATAATAACATGTCTACATCTTAATATCCAGATAAGTGTGAATACCACTTCTTATGGCAAAAGAATGATTGTTAACTTTTATGGCAAAATGAAGTGATTAGTTAAGGATCTGAAGGGAGACGCCTGTCCTGGATCACGAGTGTCCTTGTGTGAGAAAGGCAGCGGGAGGTTAGACAGAACGCAGGGGAGGAGGTGGCAGCAGGCCTGCGGAGGTAGAGACTGGAGTGATGTGGCCACAAGCCAAGGAATACCAGCAACTTGAAGATGTGGAAGAGGCAAGGGAAGATTCCCCGCAGAGCCTCTGGAAGCACTGCATCCCTGCCGACACTTTTATTTCAGATTTCTAGCCTCGAGGGCTATGAGGAAATAAACTTCAATGGTTTTTAAATTATCCAGTTTATGGTACTCTTTGTAGAAGCCCTAGGAATCTAATATACATGCTGTCTTAAATGTTACATGGAAGTCTCCAAAGTTTCTTGAGACCTGACCTGTCTTATGCTATCTGTTTGCAAACCAGAGTGCATTGTGGCCTGAAGTAGGTTCAGGATAGCACCCCAGCTCGGTCTGCAGAGGCAGCTGGTCAGCAGGTTTCGTGAGAGTAGAACACGGTGCTCATTCTAGGTGCATTATTTGTTGAACAAACGAATGCATTCTCTGGCTTCCTTCTAATCCACTTTTTTCCTGGTTCTGTGCATCCAGGTGACTCCTCTGACCTCAGATGGCCCTGCAGTTTAAAGATGGGACTTAAAGATGGGACTTTTCTAGCCATTTGCTTCATCCCAATCTGGCCCCTGGCCTCTTGCAGTTCTTTCCACTGTTCTTCCTTTCAGCACCACATAGACACTCTGGATAAGAGAGACATCTTGCCTTTCTTTTTGTTTCTTTAAATCGAGCAAACTATTGTTTCTGAAATAAACCTCATTACAAACAGACCTTGTTTTATTGCATTTTGCTTTATTGCCCTGTGCAGATACTATGCCTTTTTTTACAAATTGAAGGTTTGTGGCAAATTGAACAAGTCTATTGGCTCCATTTTCCTAACAACACTTGCTCACTTCATGTCTCTGTGTCATATTTCAGGCTTTTTCTTTATTATTGTGTCTGTAATTTGCAAAATATTTCACACTTTTTCATTATTATTGTATTTTGTTGGTAATCTGCCATCAGTGATGTTTGATGTTACTTTTATGACTCATTGAAGGCTGAGGTGATAGCATTTTTAGCAGTAAAGTATTTTTTAATTAAGGTGTGTACATTTTTAGACAAATGCAACATATGTTGCACCCTTAATAGACCACAGTACAGTGTAAACATTGGAGAAGGCAATGGCACCCCACTCCAGTACTCTTGCCTGGAAAATCCCATGGACGGAGGAGCCTGGTGGGCTGAAGTCCATGGGGTTGCTAAGAGTCAGACATGGCAGAGTGACTTCACTTTGACTTTTCACTTTCATGCATTGGAGAAGGAAATGGCAGCCCACTCCAGTGTTCTTGCCTAGAGAATCCCAGGAATGGGGGAGCCTGGTGGGCTGCCATCTGTGGGGTCGCACAGGGTCGGACATGACTGAAGCAACAGCAGCAACAGCAGCAGCAGCACAGAGTAAACATAGCTTTAATTTGCACTGGGAAACCAAGAACTTCATGTGACTCAGTTTCCTGGGGTATTTGCACTGTTATCTAGAATCAAATAGCCAGTGTATCTGAGTCGTGCCTGTGTATCTTCTTTCCATTTCTGCTCTCCATCTCCCAAGCTTAATCAAACTCTGTTTCCCCACCCCCTCCCCCTGACAGAACTTTCTCCTCTTTGGAACTTTCATGCCACCTTATCTCTTTTCTATATCATTTATTTCTGTTTGGAAACCATATATTTATGAGAATACCATCTCTTCTGCCAGACCATCCACTTCATCTTTCTCTTACTGCATCTTATAGGGACAGCTTACAGGATAGGAACCCAAGAAATATTGGATAATTGAATAAACAGAAATTGGGGCGTTTCAACAAACATAGAGAAATTTTGTAATAAAATCCTTAATATGCTATGAAGTTAAGAAGGTAAATAAAATTATTTTGAAACAACATTGAAGGCCCAGTTGAAATGGTGGTGGGCTAGTCTGAACTTGGGTGGGTAAGGTCAGAATAGTTAGATGGATCTATACTTGGTTTCTTCGGGGGTTTTTTTCTATTGCTCAATAGCAAATTACTACAAACTTAGCAACCTAAAAGGGCACTCAGTTATCATCTCACAGTCTTTGAAGGTCAGTAGGCCAAACATGGTTTAGTTGGGTCTTTTGCTAAAAGGCTTCTTACAAGTTGCAAATCATCAGCCAGTGCTGGGGTCTTACTGGAAGGACTGAGTGGGGAATGAGCTCTCACAAAGAGCATGGCTATTGGCAGGATTCAGTTATTCAAGGGCTGCTAGACTCAGAGCCTCAGTTTCTAGCTGGCTGTTGGCCAGAGGATACTCCTTTAGGTCTTGTCATGTGGGCCTCCCCAGCATAGCTCTGTGACTCATCAAAGCCAGCAAGAGAAGTAGCCAACTAGCAAAACAGAACTCACAGTCTTAACTAATCATAGAAGTGATTGATTCTCATCACCTGTACCAGATACTTGTAGGTTAAGGCAAATCAGTGCCTACCTTCCAACAAGGGCATAAACATGAAAATACATCTTTGAATATGTCTGCCACTCCTGATAAGTATACCATAGACATTCTTTAAGTATTCTGAAAAGGTCTTGTTCCAAAAATTGGTTTCTTTTGGCTGGAACTAAGAATTCAGTAGGGTTTCCTTACAGAAGTTATATTCCTGGGCTTACCTCCAGGTAAGGGCCATTTTACTCAGACTAGGCCAAGTAGCACCCTAACCAAACTACAATAAACTACATTTATTTATGCCATTGTTATTCTATGAGAATATGCTTTCCAAATGTCAAGTTGGAGTGTTGGGACAAATTCTCCAATTAGCAGATCTTTAGCATAGCCGTGTAGGGAGGTTAGGAGTTCTATACATCTGCCATCAGGAACTCATCAAGTATTTCACACTATGTATATGAACAGATGATCCCCAAGCAAAATATTTATCCATAAGCTGATAATAAATGACACATTTACGGTGTAAATGCATGTACACCGTAAATATATCATTTAGGGTGTACTCATTCTCTGACATCCTCAATATTTGTATGGAAAATCTGAACATTTCCAATAGGGAGAGCAAATCATTTTCAAAGACTTTCAAAAAGTATCATTCAAGAAAGCATTTCAAATCATTTTTATAATCTTTAGACTAAACAAAAACTTCCACCGAAGCAATACCGAAGCCCCTAGGCTGAAGTTCCTGGTCGTGGTTTGTTTACACTGAATCTCATGGGTTAGTAATGATGCCACCTCCTCTGCCCGAAGCTCAAGGTGGAAGACTCTCCCCATTAGGTCAGCAGAAGAATTTTCTTTTGAATTTTCAGCTTCATCAAAGACTGGCCTTCTCCCTGTTTGAAGTCTTCTCTTGCTTCTTAGCCATTGGGGGTGCTTTGAACTCAGCTCCCACTGACCCCGTTTCCTCTTCAAAGGCTTCTTCCCTTTAGTGCAGGGAGAAAATGCCCTTTGAAAATAATGGGTTCCTACTTTATATGAGTCAGTTTGTGTAAGTGACAATAAACAAAAATAATAATAAGCAGCAGGAGAAAATGGGGAGTGGAAAGAAAGCCACTCTGTAGTATTACTTGGAGGAGAAAGTATTTAACATATATTAAATTAAAGTATTCTCTGCTCTGCTGCAGCTTCTGTAGTTTGCATGAAGCAGGGGATGGGCATTTAAAGTGGCCCATCCTTTGGTGGGAATTCTGGCCCAAGTGGACTTTCCAGAGATGTCATACATACGAAAATCCAAATTTAAAGCAACTTCACTTTCTGAATGAGAATCTTCCCCAGACACATAACCAGTGAGACCCTGCCATGAGGCAAAGACCTGGACATTTTGTTTCATCCAGAAACACAAACTGAAGCTGAAAATTCTTGAGAATTATTCTTTTTCTGAGATATTGACTCAGGAGTTCATGGACTAGTTATGGGTTAATTCTGCTGCGCTTTTTTTATTTTGTCCAATTTAAGTCACTAACTTTCATATGTAAAATTGTAACCCTGATGAAATAGTTTCTGTTTTCTTTTCTCAGGAAGATGCTACTAGAGTTGTGATAGCTTGTAAGACACTTAAAAGTAGGTCCTTCCCATTCTAGAAGTCTCTGATTATGTGATCTTAGGTAAACTATCAGTTGGAGCATCAGCCACTGTGACGTAGAATACCTCCTTAAATTGCTGCCTGATACGGAATCCAGCATTAAACAGCAGTGGCCTGTAGTTAGAACACTGATCGAACCACATTTTCCTTCATGTCTGGTCATGGGGTGTATTAATGTGCTAGGGCTGCCATAACAAAATAGCATGGACTGGATAGTTTAAACACCAGAAACTTATTACTCACAGTCCTGGAGGCTGGAAGTCCAATCAAGGTGTTGACAGGGTTGGTTCCTCCTGAGGCCTCTGCTGCCTTCTCACTGTGACCTCACATAGCTTTTTCTCTGTGTGATCACACCGCTGGTGTCTCTTCTACTTAACAAGGACACTAGTCCTGTTGGTTTAGGGCTCCACCCTTATGATCTCATTTAACCTCAGTTACTTCTTTAAAGATCCTGTCTACAAGTAGTCACACTGGGGGTTGGGGTTTCAACATAGGAATTTTGGGAGAACGTATTTCTGTCCATAGCATGTGGTTACCAGTAATGTCCACAGGTGGATTGAAAGTTGTAAATAGTTTGTCAAAATTGTGTGTGTGTGTTTGTGGCTTTTTTCTGGGGAGAAAGTTCACACTTTTCTTGCGAATTTTGAAGAATGTTAATAGGACACTCTGCTTTACATCAACTTCCCTAATTATTTTTCTAGTTGGGATGATATATGCTGATCCTTCACAAAGATTCTGTGATTCTGTTAGCCCTGTTGTTCCATTCTTCCTAGATTTTGAGATACTCTTATTTGGCTATGAATCATAACTCTGTTGAAAGGTTAGGGAGAACATGTTTTCTTATTCTGCTGAGATGACTAAAATGATGATGTTGCATTTTTTCGGTACCGACCAGCTTAGAGTGTCTTTTTTTTGTAAATGGTGGCTTAGGTGCTTAAGAAAAATATGTAGTTTTATAAATCAAATAAACATCTGAGAAAGTTAAAGAAAATAACAATTAAAAAGCAGTTATGAATTTAGGACATAAGAATAGTACTGCAAAAATAAATAGAGTTGAACTTCCCAGTTATAGGCAGTGTTGTTTGTATGGGCTAAGTTGCTTCAATCGTGTATGACTCTTTCGACCCCATGGACTGCAGCCCGCCAGGCTCCTCTGTCTGTGGGATTCTCCAGGCAAGAATACTGGAGTGGGTTGCCATGCTCTCCTCCAGGGGATCTTCCTGACCCAGGGATCAAACCTGCGTCTGTTACATCTACCTGCATTGACAAGTGGGTTCTTTACCACCAGCACCACCTGGGAAGCTCCAGTGTTTATGCCTATGTAATATGCAGAGGAAAGCCATGAAAACCAGTAGTAGGGAGACAGGCCCTATGATAAAAACCTACAGAAATCAGAATTTTTTAAATAGAAAATGGGTGTGACTGATACTTCAATAGTTATCCCTAGCCAGTACGTTCTCTCCCTCTCCCGTCAGCCTACACTTTTATGTGAGTCCCATCATGTGCTGATCTCTGCGGCTATTTTTATTGAATATATGTGCCACCGACTTTTTAAACTTGAACTTTGGATTTTCAATTGCCATCAATAAGTTTAATTTTGATAGGTTTAGACATTTTTCTTGCCCAGTGGTATTCAATTTTTTTTTAATTGTGGAAATTTTAAATCCAGACAAAATCTTCTATGGATGCCAAGTGGACAAAAATGAAGCTTATAGCTGAGAGAGAGAGAGAGAATGGGCCCTGTTGAAATAAAAAATATATTATCAGTATATTTCCCTAATCCCAGTTCTGCTCTATTTGGAATTCCCAGTTCATCAACTGTCCAAAGCAGATTATTTCTTTCTTTGCTTAATTCTCTCTATATATTAAAATATCATAAGAAACAAAGAAAATTATGTTTCCAGTTGTTTTGGTTTTTTTTTTTTTTTAATCAGCTGGGACATAGTTATTTTTCTCTGACAGCAACCTCTTGTAACAATGTCAGTAGTGGATGGGGAAATTAAGGCGATATCCACTTCCCTTTCCTCATTTAGGACAGTGATGGTGGGGGGAGATTGGAAATCCTACATCATATAACTGGCTTTGGAAACATCGTCAACCTTTGGTCTCATTTGCTCCTAAAGCATGCATATGGAGTCATAGAAACTAAATATATAAGGTGTCTTATGACTTTCTGGTGAACGGCTATTTTGGAAAAAAAAAATCCTTTCAAAGCCCCCACGTCATTTTTACTGAAGTCACTGTATCAGTATCAAAGACAGCTGGTAACTCACTGCCTTGATCCATGCCTGATGGCTTTTAGGGAGTGCTCCAAGCTCCTGGAGTCAATAACACCTGAATCGCTGAAATAAAATGAACTTTGAAATGGGTGGCTACTGTTAGAGTTTGAATATTTCCAATTTTTTAATTAAAAATATTTTTTAAAAAGCTTCATTCACTGACCTTCGCAAAGATTGAAGGAAACTTTTCTTAAAAAGCAAATTAACTTCTGAAATTAGTACAGATGCAACACTTGGGAGTCTTTGGAGTTTTCAGTGAAAATACATACTGAATCCATGCATGTATGTGTGTGTTGAAATGTTATAGTTAAGCATTATATTTTGACAAAAAGTTTTGTGCTTGCTTTTTTTGTTTTTGTTTGTTTTTTTGTTTGTATTTGGTTTAGTTTCTTTGTATTTGTTTAGGTTTGGTTTCTTTCAGGTTGGGTTTTTTGTTTTGCTTCTCACAACATTTTGGCTCTAAATGGCTCAGCAAAGAAATAAAAGTTTGCAGTGTTTTATGTAATTTGCCCCTAAGTCACGCAGAGTTTGTGTCAAAACTAAATTGAGATCTTTTTTCAGCCAGGATTTTTTTTTTTTAACCTGCTGGTTTAACTAGCAAATACACTGCCCTCTGTTTCTTAGTGTATCTGGTAGGTTCTGATACTGTGCTAGGGGCCAGGAGGACACAGAAATACATCTCGGGCCCTCTCCTCACATCTGCACCCTCTACCTTGACTCCACAAACTCAGACAGTCCAATAGGCCTGTCTTCATGACTTCTAATTTTTACTTCTGCCCAATGATGTCTCTGGAAGATGGAGACTTGGTTCCAAAAGCATACATTTTGGTGAGAGGCTGAGTTCCCCTCGCCATTCATCACTTCCTGCCAGCCCTCAAGATGAAGCATATCTGTGTGCTACAGGTGGTGCTTTTTCTGTTGGGATTTTGAGAATTAAGGAGGCAAGGGAAAGAAAACTAGTAACTGCTGAATGCCTGTTTATGGCCAGCTATGGTTCTATAGAATTTAATTTTCATAAGTGTTATACTATTCCCATTTAACAAATCAGAAAAGCCAGGTAGATGTCCAAGGTCCTCCAGCTTAACCCCAGACATCAACAATATTTGAATCTAGGTTTCTCCAAAGTCAAAGGGCAAATGTTTCTCACTAGACTGAATCATTTCTATATAATTACTAGAGAAGCCCTCAGTTTCCTCACCAGGAAAATAAGGACAAAAGTCTTCCACTTTGTTTAATCTGTCATAAAATGAGAGCGTATTGAACAAACTGAATAAATTCAAATGAGCTTGTGTTCATTTAGCCTCTTTATGAATCATGAACAACCACTGGCAAATTATGACTCAAGTCATCAATAGCCTTAATGCTGATTCAGCAATGCTGAATTACTTATCACCCCATCAAAGTTTTCTCCTTTGACACTGTTAACATCAAAGAGAGTAATATCTTCCATTTTCACACACACCCTTTTGCAAAACTCATTAAACTTTTGTTTAAAGAGTTTGCTTCTCTCAAATGCTTCTTACCCTACAGCCTCTCTTAGCTGATGAAGGTATTTCATAGACTTAATTGGCAGAGAGAATCAAAGATGGACATGTAAACAGAATGCAAAAGGAAACCTATAGAGGGAATGGCATAACTGAGGCAAAGAAACACTTTGGAAATTATAAATGAAAGGTTAAATGGAAAATAAGTTGGAACTTTCCTGGTGGTCCAGTGGTTAAGACTCTGTGCTTCCACCACACTGGGCACAGGTTTGATCCCTGATCAGGGAAATAAGATCCTGCTTGCCCCACAGCTCAGTCAAAACAATAAATTTTAAAAAATAAATAAAGTGAACATTGCGTTACAAGTGTCTTTTTCAGTTAATAGTTTTCTTGGGGAGCCCAGTCTAGCACTCTGTGATGACCTAAAGGAATAGGATGGCAGGATGGGAGGGAGACTCAAGAGGGAGGTGATATGTGTATATAATTATGGCTGATCTGTGTTGTTGTAGGTCAGAAACCAACACAACATTGTAAAGCAGTTATCCTCAAATTAAAAAATATTTTTAATAAAGTGAGTTTCTTATCTTAAAAAATAAATCAATATAAAGTTTAGGAAAAAAGAAAAGAAAACAACTTGAGGAGCAATGAAGGAAAGGTCTTAAATTCTAGAACCAAGAGTGTGGATTAGATGATATGAGTTACCAGGATCTACTGCAGTTTTATCTTCTGTCCACATGAACTGCTGTCATGGGCTTTACTAATGTCTCTGCTGATCCATTTGCCAGGACATTGGTAGACATTTTTGGTCCTGTTTTGCCTTCTCAGAGGAATTGAATGGAACTGACTGTTCCATCCTCTTATTTTCCTCCCCTTGACTTCCATGATACCTTTTCTGGCTTTCATTTTCTCTGTCTGGCTCCTTCCTCTACTATGCATTGCAGATTCATCTTGTGCCAACCAGCTTTAAACATGGAGTTCTGCCAGACTTGTTCTCAGGCCCTCCTCTGGTCTTAATACACACCTTTCTCTTAAATGAGCTTGTCTACACAGTAACTTCACCTGCCACCTAGCTAATAAGGATTCTTTTCCAAGCTCTAAACCCATGTGAACCTGAACATCATAAAGATTCCTCTTGTCTAACATGCTCGTGGCCAAAGTTGGGAACGTACACAATGTCTTTTTGAACAGTTGTTTGTGTAATAGAACTCTGGAAGAGCAATGACATGGCAAAATGACTGTTGATGAATTTAATTTTGGATTGGCTGCTTTTCAGCAAGTTTCAGCTCTGTAAGGTTTGGATATAGTTACCTTGAGGCCAACTGAACAATTTCTGTAGAATATATGTGGGCCAAAATTACATTGCAGAAGGGAATAAATGGAGACAGAGAGGATCTTCTACTTCTTAAAGACAGCTCTCCCCATCTGATATGTTAGTTCAATATACATAATTGTACTCAGTGTTTATTAACTACTTGGAATTTACTTCTGTCCACTGCTTATCTTTGGGGACAAGTAAACTTAACCATTCATTTGTTCATTCATTCATCCAGGGCCACAGATTATCTGGATGGGCAAGTTAAGTCCACTTTATTCCAAGTTCACTCTAAAACCTTTGGGATACTGTAATCACAAGGGAAAATATAGTCAAGGAAAGACTATAGCAAGAACAACTAAATAACAATAACACAAAGAAAGCTGAGCACAGAAGAAATGATATTTTTGAACTGTGGTGTTGGAGAAGACTCTTGAGAGTTCCTTGGACTGCAAGGAGATCCAACCAGTCCATCCTAAAGGAGATCAGTCCTGGGTGTTCATTGGAAGGACTGATGTTGAAGCTGAAGCTCCAATACTTTGGCCACCTGATACGAAAAGCTGACTCATTTGAAAAGACCCTGATGTTGGGAAACATTGAGGGCCGGAGGAGAAGGGGATGACAGAGGATGAGATGGTTGGATGGCATCACCAACTCAATGGTCATGAGTTTGGGTGGACTCCAGGAGTTGGTGATGGACAGGAGGCCTGGCATGCTGCAGTTCATGGGGTCACAGAGTCGGACATGACTGAGCAGCTGAACTGAACTGAACACAAACATTAATTGAGTGCTTATAATATGCCAGGTACAGTACCTTATATATACATTGTCAGATTTATTCCTGCACAACACTATTTAGTTATTCTCTTTAACCGCATTTTACAGATGTGTGAACTGAGGTTTAAATAAGTTAACTGTCTGGCCCAAGATCACAAAGCTAGTGAGTGAAAAGCTAGAATTCCACCCTGGTCTCACTTGAGAGCACTTCCCTTAACCCTACACTTTTCATCCCACACTTGCAAAAGTTTCTAATTCACTGATTGGTATATTTTGCATAAGGAAGTCCGCCATTGGCCTCATTCTTCCTTTTGCTAACTAAAGTTCACACACAAACAAAAAGCATGTTTAACTTTAACTTCTTTAAAGCATGTTTAACTCTAACTTCTCTTTAGTTGAAGGGACAGGGAAGAAAAATTAAAAAAAAAAATGAGAGTCCCCTGGAGATGACCTGAGAATCTTACCATATCCAGACATGGAGGATCCTGTGCAGAGGAGCAGGGAGAGATGAAGGAAAGCATGGGTTACTCTTCAAGTTGGCATCTTGCCACTCATGCAAGGCTGGACTCTAGGGTGTCTACTGTGACTACTGGTGGCCTTGACCTAAGCAGACAAGTTTCCCTCTGAAAAGCAGTTTTGTGTATATGTCAGAATTAATTGGGGGGAGGGGTGGTGGGGAATAAAGCTAATAAAATAACATAGACAAATTGTAACCCTTAACTTTCCTTCATATAAAAATTTTTTTTAATGCTTGAGTCTCGCGTTTTTCAACACAGCTGGAGAAACAGAAACACCACCAAACTAACCCCACAGTGGGTTGAGTTCACAAAAATGGGAAGTTAAAGAAAACTCCATTAACTTAGAGTCATGATAGCCTTCTGAAAAGAAAAGAAATCTAATTCAGAATACCTCCAAGAGGGCAATGAGCTAAGCAAACAGCTCTAACTTCACAATGATTTTTTTTTTTTAACTTTTTATTTTGTATTGGGGTATAGCCAATTATTGATGCTGTGATAGTTTCCGGTGAACAGCTGTACATATACATGTATGCTTTTTCCCTCAAACTTCCCTCCCACCCAGGCTGCCAAATAACATTGAGCAGAGTTACATGTGCTATACAGTAGGTCCTTTTTGGTTATCCATTTTAAATATAGCAGTGTGTACATATCCACCCCAAACTCCCTTACTATCCCTTTCCCCATCCTTGCCCCCAGCATCCATAAATTCACTGTCTAAATCTGTAATCTCACAATAATTTGAGGAACTTCCTGAAGTTATTTTCTCTCCTTGATGTTAGTGCAGCAAATTTAAGTTGTCCGGTTATCTTTGGGCTCTGGGAAAAGCAAATGGTTAGTTTATGGTAAATTTCTCTCAGTGATTATCTTTCAGAAAACATGTGAGTTATGAGAGAGTAATAGTACCTAATTCACCCTGCTGTTGAAAAGAGAATTGGATGACAGGTTCTAGATGCTGCTGCTAAAAGGCTTTCAGCAGTTGCTGTGCTCAGCCATGGATATGTCAGTGAAATAAATAACCAAAAGCGGTCTAAGAATTTGCAGAAGGAAGTGTTTTCATACTATGACTTAGCAAAAACATCTCTATATTAAATCTACTTGCAAATTTAAACTGTACCAGTGGAATGGAAATGGGTTTATATAATCCAAGTAGCATAGGAAATATTAAATACTTTATGTTGTTAAAACAGGGTGATATCATTGGCAAGGTACCTTTTTCTCTAGGAAATGGAAGGCTCCATCCACCAGTAAGAGGTTGGAAGAATTATTCACTGTGGCAGAAAGGCTAACATACTCAACAGCCCTGCCTAAAGTTTATGGTAGCACTGGAAAACAAGAACTGACCTGTTTTATCTCACCATATTTCCAAGCTGCAACATAAAAAGGGAGCAGAGGTGGAGACAATAAGGAAATTCTGGGAAACCATGGCTTTCAAATGGAGGAAACTGCTGCCAAGAATCACATTAATGTACTACTTGATCATATGTGGGTTTTAAGAAATAGGATTCTTAAGGATTTCTAGAATGAAGGGAGGGATTTTATACAGAATTAGAAAAAGATAGAGGCAGCCAATATATATCAAACAAACTATAAACTGAGGACTTTTTTTTTTTTTTAAGGTTTACAATCTAGCAAGTAGAAGATCTTAGAATTATGCTGTCTGTCCAGTGTCCCAGAAGGCCAGTCCAGGGACAGAAAATCATTAGGGGGACCACAAATGAGAGTCATGCAATTTACTTTTTGATCTAAACATTGTGGTCAGTTTTTCAGAAGTTTTCAATGTGCATTGTTACTCCATTCCTGTCTAATATTGTCCCCTTTACATTCCTCCTCAAACAAATCTGCTTAGCCATCCTGAAATATAATTTATACATAAAATTACACATAAAATTTTATACATAAAATTAACACAAGAGATAAACAAGAGGATATTAATCCCCAGGAATATTTGTTAGGACACTTCAGCCCCAGTGGACTCACTTGAAAATTCAAAACCTAAGACACCATAACTCTTGACCATCACTGTGTACAAGGAAAATCAGATTAGTACCCCTCCTTCACTTGGCCCAACCATGTTTGACTTTTCTGTTTGTAAAGTTAATTACTTATGGTGACCAAGCATTTTTAAATAGTCCTCTAGTCAAGCAAAAGGGTTCTACTATTCAGCTCTACAACTTTTATCTGATACCTATTCCTTTTCCTTTTCTGTGTCCTGGTATTTTGCCAGATTTTCTTCCATTCTTCCACTTACTTAAGCACTCATTTAAGCTTCTCCCTCCTCCTCACTGTGTTTTATATCTGATATCTGGAACTTGCTCATTTGCCCTTTCTCCTGTTCATCTTCTCAGCTAATACTATAAACTGTGCCTTGCTTCTTTGTATTTCTTTTTTTTTTAATGCTATATTCTAATATTTTCCTTTACATATGTCACATTCTCTTTAGTGTATCCTTTTAAACATTTAAATGAAGTTATCTTTAACAATAAAGTAATCTGTGTAAATTCAAGAACATTTGAAAAAATAGAAAAATGTAGAAACATGAAAGATGACTCTTGGTTCTTCAGACAAAGGAAGTCACCGTTAACATTACAATGTGTTCTTTTTAGATTCTTTTACAAACAAGATTTTCCAAAACTATGTTTGATAGTATAAGTAGTCTTTGATTTTCTTTGATGTCTAAATATGATAATGTAAGTGTTTTTCTTAATGTGTGCTAATGGCTACGTAATATTCCACTGAGTGGCTATAGCTTAGTTTAAAAACCGTTCCCTCATTGTAGATCATTAAGATATATTTTAATTATTTTACTGTTGTAAGTAGTGTTTGGGGAAGTATCTTTTTTTACTAAGTCAAGGAAGGGTGTGTTTATTTGTTTTATTCAGGGAAATTATTATTTCTTTGTCATAGATCTCTGAAGTTCAATTACAGTCTTTGGGAAAGGGTTTGGAGCCCTTGATAATAAGGTCAGTTTGCTTTCGAAACAGTATTTGCAACATGTTCTTTGTCCAGCGTTCATGAGTGTGTTTTTCACCTCATTCTTGCAACATTGCTACTGCTGCTGCTGCTAAGTCGCTTCAGTCGTGTCCGACTCTGTGCGACCCCATAGACAGAAGCTCACCAGGCTCCCCTGTCCCTGGGATTCTCCAGGCAAGAATACTGGAGTGGGTTGCCATTTCTTTCTCCAATGCATGAAAGTGAAAGGGAAGTCACTCAGTCGTGTCCGACTCTTAGCGACCCCATGGACTGGAGCCTACCAGGATCCTCCATCCATGGGATTTTCCAGGCAAAAGTACTGGGGTGGGGTGCCATTGCCTTCCCCGTTCTTGCAACATTAGGTCTTTTTATTTTAAGAGAAAGATTTGCTAATTTAATATGTGACAATGATTTTCTTTTGAATGAAACTGCTTATTAGTACGGCGAAGGCAATGGCACCCCACTCCAGTACTCTTGCCTGGAAAATCCCATGGATGGAGGAGCCTGGTGGGCTGCAGTCCATGGGGTCGCTAAGAGTCGGACACGACTGAGTGACTTCACTTTCACCTTTTCGCTTTCATGCATTGGAGAAGGAAATGGCAACCCACTCCAGGGGCAGGAGAGCCTGGTGGGCTGACGTCTATGGGATCACGCAGAGTCGGACACGACTGAAGCGACTTAGCAGCAGCAGCAGCAGCAGCTTATTAGTAAGGGTACATGCATTTCCGTGAATTTGTTTATTATTAGCCCTCATGCATTAGGTCTTTCACCCCTTCTTTCCCTTCCCATCACCTTGTAGCCACATGCTAATTTCCTATGCTTATCCTCAGTCCCTTCTGCTCGTTTTTCCAACCCCAAAGTTAATTCTGTAATTCTCTTTTGTCTCGTGTCCAGTAACTTGTGGGGCAGTGGGACCCAAATTGCATTTTAAGATTATTTTTATGAGTCGTTCTCAGCAGGCGTTTTCGAGGCCTGAGGTTCTTTTTCTGTCCCCCACTGTGAAAAACTGATTGGCAGCTGGTGACAGGCAGGGTACTGGTGCTTGGCACTCACAGGAAGCCCTGCAGGAGGTGCCCAGAGCCACAGCAGAGGAAGTGTGGCCAAGCCAGCACAAGGTGGGGGACCAGATGTCGCCCGATTATGTTCCATTGAAATCCAAACAAAGCCCCAGATTCAGGATCATTTCCTTGAGACTCCCCAGTTGGAAACTGGCACCAATCCAGACCCTCACAACAGCTGGTCTCCCCATGCTAGGATTTATGTGCCTTGCAGAAACCTTTACCTGTGTGTTATTGATTGGTTTCTGCAAAGCAATCAAACAGTATCTTGAAGACCCAAAGTGTACTGCTCTCTGCTGAAAATAAAAAGAGCCCATATATCACTGAACATGCCAGCGGTCTTATTACAGGCTTGGGAACTCTGAGGAGGATGTGTTGTCCTTGTTATTTATGCCACCCATGTTAACCTTGAGGCTGTGTTCTAACACTTGCAGCTTGGCAATGACAATGCTCTACTCTTGTTAGGAGACTAAGTCCACCCTTTGGAAATAAATTCTACTATAAAATAAGCTTTCAGGGAACACCAACAGATGAGAAATTGTGCTTATGTTTCTCATCATCTAGTTCATGCTGGGAAATCTGAGAACCTCTCCAAAAGCTCCTGACTTGTTATCTCCAGGTCATTTGCATCCATGCCGTCCACTTTCTTGTTCCTGAGGAAGGTGAACTGGAAGCCTGACAATTTCATTTTCTGAATATCAAGGTGGAAGAGCAAACAGAAACCATCCTCACCACCACACCCTACCCCCGCCCCCAAAAGATATTGTAGTTGCTTGTGCTGCGCAAGAGAGGAAGGTTTTACTTTTAAAACACAAGTATTTTTAAGGAAAACTAAAATAAAGAATTGTGAAAGAACACCAATTTATCTAATACTTAGCTAAAAATGTATTCCTGACCTAGATCCAGGAGCTCTATTTTATGGGTTGCCTTTATAATTGGCTAGCCCAGCTGTTTCAATCACCTGATAAGGTCTGGGGGACTCTCTCTCTCCCCTCTGGTTGCCTGGCGGTCCTCAACCCAGATTCTCAGACCTCACAGTAAGATTCTGGAGCAAACCCTCTCCATTAGAAACAAACAAAATAAATTGTTTCCATTCCCCCAAAGGAATGTGCTAAAGCCTTTTTCCTCTTTAACATGGATACAATTTAAGTTTGGCAAGAGCTGGACACAGTATACCTCAGAGGAGTGCACTTTTGTGAAAGAGACCCTTATGGAAAGACCCCTTCATCCTCCCTGTAAACTTTCAATGACAGAAAGTAACCAGGTCATGCCTTCAGCATCCACAGAATTTCTGCAGAATCCTTAATGCATTCCCTCATTCCACAAAAATGGCTTCAGCACCTACTGTGCGAAAACCCTGTGTACATGTTCCTTTCTGGCTGTCCCCACAAGGCTGTGAAGTCAGAGCTTCTGACAATGTGTACTTCGTTGGCTTCATTTCTAGCCCTTAAAGCTGCACCAGGGGCATCCAGATATCATTCAGTGACATTTCATTACTCTGATTCAGAATCCTGTTTATCTGTAATGCTCCATGGTTGAGAAATTCAAGGGAATTAAAGATAAGACATGGTCCATTCATCCTATCCTAAGTCGCTCAGTCATGTCCAACTCTTTGCAACCCCATGGACTATACAGTCCATGGAATTCTCCAGGCCAGAATACTGGAGTGGGTAGCCTTTTCCTTCTCCAGTGGATCTTCCCAATCCAGGGATCGAACCCAGGTCTCCCACATTGCAGGTGGATTCTTTACCAGCTGAGCCACAAGGGAAGCCCAAGAATACTGGAGAGGTAGCCTATCCCTTCTACAGCAGATCTTCCTGACCCCAGAATGGAACTGGGGTCTCCTACATTGCAGGTAGATTCTTTACCAACTGAGCTATCAGGGAAGCCCTGGTCCATTCGTGGCAGGCATTGAAAGGGAAATCATCAGAGATGATCTCAAGAATTGATCAAAGACAATAATATGATCAAGAGCCGACTCAATTAGAACCAAAGGAATTGATCTCACAGTTTTTGTGCATGGACTTCCCCGGTGGTCCAGTGGTTAAGAATCCACCTGCCAGTGCAGGGGACACAGATTCTATCCCTGGTGTGGGAAGATCCCACAAGCAGCAGAGCAACTAAGCCCGTGTACCACAGCTTCTGAGCCCACACCCTGGAGCCCACGCTCCTCAAAAGAAGCCACCACAGTGAGAAGCCCGCACACCACAGCTAGAGAGTAGCCCCCACTCACCTCAACTAAAGAAAGCCCCTGTGCAGCAACAAAGACCCAACACAGCCACAAATAAAATAAATAAAGATTAAGAAGAAAAGAATATGCATGTGACTCATAAACGCAGCCCTGACCCTTGCCAGTGTCCTGCTATCTCTCCGTCCCTTCCCTGTCCCTCACCTATGTTTGTAAAACATTTCCTGCTCAAGATTCTAATGGATTCCAGCATCTTTGCTCAAACACTGGGAGCCATCTTGTTTCCCTGGATGGAAGCAATCCCCGTCAAGGGTCCGACCCCAGGTCAGTTAAGGCCAGAGGATGGTCCCCTGTGGCCGCATTGGAGAAGGACGTATTTGTCTTCAACTCTAAAGACACTTGATATTCTTAACGTAAACTAACCTTTCCTTGGAGAAGGCAGTGGCACCCCACTCCAGTACTCTTGCCTGGAAAATCCACAGACAGAGGAGCCTGGTAGGCTGCAGTCCATGGGGTCACTAAGAGTCGGACACAACTGAGCAACTTCACTTTCACTTTTCACTTTCATGCATTGGAGAAGGAAATGGCAACCCACTCCAGTGTTCTTGCCTGGAGAATCCCAGGAACGGGGGAGCCTGGTGGGCTGCCGTCTATGGGGTTGCACAGAGTTGGACACGACTGAAGCAACTTAGCAGCAGCAGCCTTTCCAGCAATCCATTTTTCATTGATCATACTCACAAATTTACCAAAACATTTACTGAATCGATTTATACTTTCAGTCCGCTCCACTTTCATAACCCAGAAGCTGCTTCTCTTCATACAGCTCAGCACATAGCTTTTTATATTCCTCAGCTTGCTTTATTCCTAGCTCCAGTATTCTGGGAACTGGCTGTCATATCTAGTTCACACAACCCATAATGGTCCTCATTTGATACCTTTTGAACAGTCTTTCTCTCATCCATTCTCCCTTCATCCTCTTCAGTTCTTGAGACCGAAAAGATTCTCAAGGCTCCAAGTGAGCTCTGACCTCATCCAGCTTCCTTCTTTAGTGGCTCCCATAAAGCTGAGATTTATGGCTATCAAAGTGAGAGGAATATTGGGTCAGGGAGATATGTTGGCTGGAGCAAGGAATTGACCTGCAGACAAAAAGTGATGAATAGCTCTTAAAAGTCCACTCTCCACTAATGAGGAAGGCTCCGGGTGAAGAGTCGTAAATTCCACTCACGACTGCAGACACTGGGGATTTTTCTATTTACCTAAGATATTTGCAGGACGGGGACCTGACTCTTAATGGGGTCAATAAAAGTAGGTGTGGGGAAGAGTCCCCAAGCTGTGTGTAAGCTTGCAAAAATGTTTCTCTCCCCTTGATTAGTCTGGAGAGGCTAATTGAAATGTCAGGTTTCTTTGATTTGGCTGAACAGTGAACACTGGGTAGGTAATACCGTTGATCTCATACTGATCTGAAGCTAGCCAAAAATATATGTCTTTGATTAATTATATAAAAATGGGGGAGGATTAGGACTTGAATATATACATCTTGGCTGCTGCTGCTGCTAAGTCACTTCAGTCATGTCTGACTCTGTGCGACCCCACAGACGGCAGCCCACCAGGCTTCCCCGTCCCTGGGATTCTCCAGGCAAGAACACTGGAGTGGGTTGCCATTTCCTTCTCCGATGCATGAAAGTGAAAAGTGAAAGGGAAGTCGCTCAGTCGGACACGACTGAGTCGCTTAGCGACCCCATGGACTGCAGCCTTCCAGGCTTCTCTATCCATGGGATTTTCCAGGCAAGAGTACTGGAGCAGGGTGCCATTGCCTTCTCCGATACATCTTGGCAAATAAAATCATTTAAAATATTGGTTGGTGGGTGCAAGTAACAGGACCCAAGGCCATAAGGAAAAATAAAACTGAAGATCTTCTGTGTGATCTAGATACAGAGCATGAAGATTCTTCTTCCTCCAGAAGCCCCTCCCAAACACAGTCTCACAGGGGAATTAGAGCTTTACAACATCTGTATGACTGGCATTGTTCCTGGAGGCTCAGATTCACAGGGACCAAAACTACATGGTCTAGCATGTGCCTGATTCAGCCTTACTCAGCGGAATAAGTTGTTGTATAGCTATAGATGGATGGCAAGTTTTAAAGAGCGTTAAGTGCCAGCCATGCCTTGGTTAGTAAGAAACCCAGTTATATGTCAAGGAAGCCTGTTACTCACGCATGACCATGTATAAAATTACGGTAGCTGCCTTTATAGATCCCAAACTAGGCGGTAATGAGGAATTTACTGTAGACTGACCAGTTTCTTGTCTCCTAAATCAGTAAACCATATGATGTCAGGGGAGTCATAGTCCTGGAGTGAGTTGTGAGCTGTCAACCAGGTGGTGCAGTAGTGAAGAATCCACCTGTCAATGCAGGAGATGCAAGCGACATGGGTTCGATCCCTGGGATGGGAATCTTCCTTGGAGAAAGAAATGGAAACCCACTCCAGTATTCTTGCTTGGAAAATCCCATGGACAGAGGAGCCTGGCAGAAAGAGCCAGACACAACTGAGCACAGCACAAAGGACAGAAAACCACCCATCACTGTATTGATATATTGGTATATTCCCTTGGTGAGTATCACACACAGCTGGGACCTGGCTGCGTGATGACTATGGGTATGCTCTCCTGGTGCTGTGATGTCCTGGGTGGGCCCCTTTTGGGGACTGAAGGACTTACTTCCACAGCAGCTGGAGGTTCTGTCTCTTCAGCCCCTCATTGGAGGTTCTCTCTGGGAGCCACTCTCACCTGAACCAAGCCGTCTTGCTAAAGGTCAGGCCCCCTTCCCCAGACAGCCACATCCCATCACTAGTCCATGCTTGGGAAAAAGACCTGGCCCATTTACCCCAATCTGACAACACTGAAGGGCCAACCCAGCTTCAGATCTCCTGGTAGAGTCAGTTAAGACCCTTATTGAGCATCACGAGCATACTTCACCCTCTGCCTTATTGCCCTTCTTTTCCGCCTACAGGCACTGACCCTCGGAAACTCCCAAATAAACCTCTGCACACCAGTTCCCGTCTCAAGAGTCTGCTTCACAGGGAACCTGACCTGTGCAGGATCCCTGCTCCCAACTGCTGCAGACTCTTACAGATGAACAGCCTGGGGTCCAGAGGGACCCCTGTTGGCTCAAAGTTATATGGCCCTCTACTGGTGAATGGCTTCCTGGTCCTGCCTTCTCTCCATCTCTGCACAGCAAGCAGAGCCTGTGTGGCCACTAGAGTCTGGATTCAGCACTGGCTACTTAATCATCAGTACAGCCTAAGCAAGATGAGACTGTGCAGGGAATGACTGCTTGAACAAAGGCCTAGAAGGAGCAGTGAACTTGATGTGCTGTGTGCCCAGGGCAACAGAGATGTTATCCATTTTCTAGAGCACCCCCCACCCCAGAGGCCCTCCCTCCCACCTAGTACCTACTGTCTGACCACCCGCACGACTGTAACAACCAGCATTGCTCTGAGTAGAAATGTGTGTCCTTTTCTGTTTGCAAAGTCAAATTAAGAGACTACAGATAAAACGTTTTGTGCTCTGAGCTAAATTGCCTCTTTATCCCTTGACTTTCCCTTGTAATCTTTGGGAGAATGTTTAAATACTTGATGCTATAAAGTCTCCTCTGACAGTATTACCTTATGTCATGGAATGATTGTGAAAAAGAGCTAAATCACAGCTACTTTTATGCATGTTAAATAGTGCTTCTGAAAAAGCTTGAATTTAGTTTAATAGATCATAGAAATAAATTTCCAGACTTCCCTGGTGGTGCAGTGGCTAAGCCTCCATGCTCCCAATGCAGGGGGCTCGGGTTTGATCCTCAGTCAGGAAACTAGATCCCACGTGCTACAACGGAGACCTGGTGCAACCAAATAAATATATATATATATATATATATTTTAAATAGAGATGAATTTAAAGATGAAAACTGAGATCTTCCCCATTCCTCAAGTATGTTGTTGTATCTGTGCATTTGCATGTATATTCACATGGGTGTGTGTGTGTGTGCACGCACACAGGTATGTGTGGGTGTATGCATGTATGTATTCATGGATGGGTTTGCATATGCCTTACGGTGTGTGCATATGTGTATGTTTGCATGAATGTGTGTGTATGCATATGCACACTCTATTAACATGATGCCATTGGCAGGGTGCATGTCACCCTCTGGAGATTCACGCTCTCTGCTTTCGATTACACTCAGTCTAGTCCAAAACCCCTCTGAACTAATCCTAATCAACTTGGAAGCCACCAGGCTCAGGCATGAGGCTGTCAAATGTGAGTGTTTGCAGATGTCAGTGAGGATGGCAGGATTCCAGGAGGACAGATCAAGGCTTAGTCACTGAAAAATGCATGCCAGTGCATCCCGGCTCCAGAGCACCAGCGCAGCCATAAGAAAAACGTGTCGTGACAGTAAATCAATAACCTCTTGGAGACGATTCTTTTCTGAAACATCCCTGATTAATTATGCCAGTGCACACTTGGCCACAGTACTTTGCTCCAGCATTAACTTAATGCTTTTTGCGTGAAGCTGGATTATAACTGGTTCTCATAAGTCAAACTTGACATTTCAAATCGGGCTTTAAAGGTTTGGGTTATAGATTTTATAACGTCTTCATGTCAAACATAATTGCTCCTATAGCTGCTGGTAGACATTTGCCGATCAATCAGAATAACATTTATTTTATCATAAACAAGGCTAAATGAAAACC
Source organism: Tragelaphus eurycerus (assembly GCA_935064755.1). Lineage (NCBI taxonomy): Eukaryota > Metazoa > Chordata > Mammalia > Artiodactyla > Bovidae > Tragelaphus > Tragelaphus eurycerus. Next base: position 2,198,771 of record CAKXYN010000039.1, read on the forward strand.
ATTTGAAATCATTGTATTTGAAGACTCAGTGAAGAAGTTTCTTTGGGATGGCTGAAATCTGCTTATGCATTGCAGTGGAGGAATACAGGGAAATTACCAAAGTTGATAGAAATGTGTTACTATTTTCTCACTTCAAAAAATTAATGCCTCTCTGTATTTTGTGACTGTTTAGCTTCAGCTTTAGTTAGGTGATTTAGTACCAGATGAATATGATTTGGGGCAAAGTAGTCCTGTTCCTATCTGTAATAGAAAATTTTATTTTTTGTCCCTTCAAGATGAAGGTATTTTTAATGCATTTATATACTGCATCTAGGAATTTATTTTTTATTCATCTTAAATTTCCAGGTCTTCATAATATTAAAACTAATGGAAAACAGGGCTTACCTAGGGGAAAATCATATTTTCGTGGTCCTTGAACAAAGGTTTATTGCAGCACTGTTAAGTTGCCTGTTCAGAGCAGGGGGCTAAGTCTACAATGATCAGTAGAGCTTGTCCCTTCTCCCTAAAGAAGTTTCCCATGCCTCACGGTGCTCTCCTCCCTGTGTGTCCACCGTAGCATTCTGTGGCCTATTGATACTCAGTATCTTCACACCAGCGTCAACCTAGAAGCATCCACATCACTCTTGTTAATAATAGCCTATTGACCAGATCTAGTCCCACTGCCCAACTTAACTGTGAAGCAGCAGAGATCTGTGAGGGATGATTCTCTGATAAGCAGAAAATGACCATGCCTTCAGTGTGGACTAAAGAGAAGCTCCCAAATATCAGAGGATTATAATCAGAGAAAAGAGCTTGAGCAAAGGCCTGGCCAAGAAAGGTCTTTTGGTGGAACAGTAAAGTTGCCAGTACACAATGTGTGAGAGTCCAGTAGATGGGATGTGTCTCTGAAGGCAGTGGTAAGAAACTCGGACTTTATTCTGAAGAGGGTGAAAAGGTTTCAGAGAAGGGAATCAAGTGGTCAGAATAATACCCTAACAGTAGAGGATGCTGATGGACTTGGATGCATATTTCTCTGGAGCTCAAAATAATTTTAGAGAAGCATGTGAATGACATTAAAGTCCTACTTTCTTATTTTGCCAGTTCTTTTTAATTTCAGAGTGCCCCTCACAATGAGTTTCGTTTTTCTGTACCTGCTCCCTGAACTTGACAGTGTGTCATGAGCTTTAAGAAGAAGGCAATGGCACCCCACTCCAGTACTCTTGCCTGGAAAATCCCACGGATAGAGGAGCCTGGTAGGCTGCAGTCCATGGGGTCGCTAAGAGTCGGACATGACTGAGCGACTTCACTTTCTCTTTTCACTTTCATGCATTGGAGAAGGAAATGGCAACCCACTCCAGTGTTCTTGCCTGGAGAATCCCAGGGACGGGGGAGCCTGGTGGGCTGCCGTCTATGGGGTCGCACAGAGTCGGACACGACTGAAGTGACTTAGCATAGCATAGCATAGCATGAGCTTTAAGAGTGCTGAAAATTTTCCTGACGACAGAAACACCTGATTAAATCTCCTTTCCCTCGCCTTCTACCTCTAATATGTCTCCCATTACTCTTCCTTCCATTCCTCTTCAACCACCGACTAAAATGCTTTCCAAATACATTTATCCAACCAGTCCATCCTAAAGGAGATCAGTCCTGGGTGTTCATTGGAAGGCCTGATGTGAAGCTGAAACTCCAATACTTTGGCCACGTGATGCAAAGAGCTGACTCATTTGAAAAGACCCTAATGCTGGGAAAGATTGAGGGCAGGAGGAGAAGTGTACGACAGAGGATGAGATGGTTGAATGGCATCACCGACTCAATAGACATGAGTTTGGGTGGACTCTGGGAATTAGTGATGGACAGGGAGGCCTGGCGTGCAGCAATTCATGGGATCGCAGAGTCAGACACGACTGAGTGACTGAATTGAACTGAACTGAGGCCAAAGAAAAGACAAGAAGCAGCCACCCGTAGGATCTCAGTACCTGCCTATGTCAGTGGACTGTGGTTATTCTTATTTCTTTCTCTCTGCCTACCTGAGGCTCTTGGTACCCATGAGATTTACCCCCAAACATGAATGGGAAGTCTGTTCTGATAGTCTCCCTTTTAACCCTGGGGGTAGAGGCCCCTCATTCTTCAGCCTTGAAGCCCCTTGAGGTAAATGGGTGAGTGAGGGAAGGGCCAGGGTCCTCCTCCCAGACATAGTCATGAGACCAAGAGCATCACTTCCTTGTCTCCATTTTTCCAGTGGCCATTCTCAATCCTCAGGTCTTCCCAAGGGCTTCACAGGCAATAGAGCATCACAGTTCAAGAATAAGTCTGAAAGCCAAACTGCCCAAGTCTAAGCCCAAACCCACTACCTTCCAGTTGGTGAACCCAGGGCAACTTCATCAACTTCCCTGTGCCTCGATTTTTGTAAAACAGAATTGATGTAAACATAAGCCTCAGAGGATCACTGTAAGATATAAACGACTTTGGACATGAGTCTGAGCAAACTCTGGGAGTTGGTGATGGCCAGGGAAGCCTGGTGTGCTGCAGTCCATGGGGTTGCAAAGAGTTGGACATGACTGAGCGACTGAACTGAATCCACGTAGAGGACTGGCATGCAGTAGATGTTAGACAATATCATTTAGCAATTTGTCTGAAGTGAGAGATCTCCCAAAATCTCTCTCAGTTATTTTTGCACGTAGTGTATAAGTCCCTTTTACTACAGAATCTCATATAATACTTATGCAGTCCTAATGACTTTGGTCTTTTCTGAGCTGAGAGACTCCACATTTGTATTTACCTAATTGAAATGCCTGATGTGCTACAGTCTATGAGGTCACAAAGAATCAGACACAACTTAGCAACTGAACAACAACAACAAAATTGAAATGCATTCCCGAGAACAGCCGTCCATTGGGGCAACGATCTTTGTCTCCTCTATCCTGGAATATATTTAAATACATGAAATCGTGAATTGCCCGTGACAGGAGTACAATAAGCTTTTAATTGAGTGAATGAACAAACAAGCTAGTTCGGGGAGCAGTATGTGTCACTCAGGAAAAAAACACAGGTTTGGAGTCTAGTAGATCTGAGGTCTACAAACTTCCCTGGTATCTCAGCTGGTAAAGAATCCACCTGCAGTGCAGGAGACCTCAGTTCAATTCCTGGGTCGGGAAGATCCCCTGGAGAAGGGATATAGGCTACCCACTCCAATATTCTTAGGCTTCCCTGGTGGCTCAGATGGTAAAGAATCCACCTGCAATGCGGGAGACCTGGGTTCAATCCCTGAGTTGGGAAGATCCCCTGGAGAAGGGAACAGCTACCCATGCTAGTATTCTTGCCTGGAGAATTCCATGGACAGAGGAGCCTGGTGGGCTACAGTCCATTAGGTCATGAAGAGTCAGACATGACTGAGCGACTTTCACACTCACAGATCCGAGGTCTAAGGCTGGCTACACCATTGCCTACTTCTGTGTAACCTCTGACAAGTTCATCCCTCTGTTCCTTCACTTCTTCATTTATAAAATGGAGATGAAAATATGTTTTATTAGAGTTGCTCTAAGAATTAAATATAATGCTGACTGGAAATGTTTAGAATATAAAACTGGGCTTGTATTAGAAGCTTAGGAAATGGTAAACATTCTTATTACTGTATATGCAGTGTTTCTGCACATAATGAATGATGGGGGAAGCAACACAAGACAGAGAGATGAATGAAGTCATTGGCTTGTTCAACCTATCATATATGTTTGCCAGAACTTTTTCAATGCACGGCAGAAACTAACACAACATTATAAAACAATTACACTCCAATAAAATAATAATAAAATGAAGACCAGATTTCTCTTTTAGTCTTTCCCCTGTACTGTTTTCCAGTAGTACGGCAATTATTAAAGTAAAAGAGAAAAGAGAAGTAAAGAGGGGAAAATTGTAGGTGAGGAAGCTGTAGAGAGGTAAGGGAGAGAGGAGGCTGAGGAAGACCTAGAAGAAAGTCATGGAGAGAGTCAAGTTCCTGCCTTGAGGAAAGAGCGGGCAGGACAAAGGGAAGGAAGGAGAGAGGACCATGTCTGTAGACAAATCTCTCCTCTTTCCAGTCTGTCCTCCATCCTGCCTCCAGTTTGCCCTTTCTGCTTTATTATTGTTCAGTCGCTGAGTCATGTCCAACTCTCTGAGACCCTGCCAGGCTCCCCTGTCCTTCACTATCTCCTGGAGTTTTCTCAGATTCATGTCCATTGAGTTGGTGATGCATCTAACCAAATCATGCACTGTCACCCACTTCTCCTTTTGCCTTCAAATCTTTTCCAGCATCAGGGTCTTTTCCAATGAGTCAGCTCTTTGGATCAGGTGGCCAAAATATATTGCCCTTTCTACTATCAATACTTAAATATGTTTCTCCTACATCGTGCACTTCCAGCTGTATGGAGGAATTTAAGCAGAGCTACCTCTGCTTCTCACAAAAACAGAGTCCATATAAAAATACTGCATGATTTGGCTTCTGCCCACCTCAGCTGTCCAGAGATCATTCTTCGTGCTCTTTCATGTCCTGTGACACATGGTGATGGTTCCTTAGTGGTCTGTACGGTGCCTTTATATCATTTCTTCTTCTTGAGCTGGAAAATGAACTTCTTCCTATGCCATTTCTTCTACTTGTGAAGCCCTAGTCACATGTAAACACCCAGTTGAAATGTCTTCTGGTGTGTGAAGCTTTCCCTCGACCTACCCCAGCAGACCAGATCGCCCCAATTGTTGCACCGTCCCAAGTGTGCACATCTACACCAGTTGTTGCACTGTCCTGAGTGTGCACATCTGTGTAGCGCATCATGTTGTAATCACTTGATCATCTCAGACCAGTCATCCTCACATTGCTATTCTGTGCGAACCACAGATACTAATTGTGAAATGTTCATGGAACAAGTGACTATGGGGTCACTTCCAAGTCACTCTTACCTTTTAAGATACAGCATGGGTTATTTCTGGAACCGCATTCACAAAATTCCTTTTAGTGGCCCACAGGCTGCTGGGCTGAAAAGAAGGCACCACTCTGGAGCTTCCCAATAATGCCACAGAGCCTTGGCACGTGGTGGATACCTTCACTAGCAAGACTCTGCAGGAGGGACTAACTTCCCTCGAGTCATATTAAAAGTGCTTTTTAAATGCAGAAATCGTAGCCTGGTACCTGTCCCAGTGTTAATTGTTTCTGTGATGCATCATTTGCTTTTAATTGCAAAGATATGCATGTCTTGGTTCAATGCATGACTCTGTTTTGTTTATTTGGCCTAATTATTAAAACCATATCCTAAGAGCTGCTGGGGCTAATGTTAGAACTGGATGAGTCCCAAATTTAGTATTGAGTCCATAAAGCATTTTAGAAGTGCCTGGAACATACTGACACTTAAGAAATATTGGTTCCATCTGAATCTACGTTTCTGACCCTGGGTCATATTTCTAACCTCATTCTGAGAAGCCTGTGTAAGTGTATCTCAGACAGTTTGAGAGCCAGCGGTGACAGGTATCCAGCTCCACAGAGAAAAGGCACAATTTCAAAGGCTCTGATGTTTCTGGGGAGATTCTGTATTATACTGTACTGGTGTGACCACATTAAAGCCAGCACCTCAGCTCTCAGGAGAGGGAGGCCCTTGACACGGGGAAGTCCCATTTGACTCCTAGAGACTGGAAACTACTGAGGATTAAAAAAACACCAAAATATCCCTATTGTGAAGAGAGTGAGCGAAGATGACAGATTTTGAGCTGAGCAATTAATGAAGTTAATAATGACAGTTTTGGTGGCAGGAGGAAGCATTTGGTTGGGTTTTCAGAGTTTAAAATTCAGGATTTTTAGAGCTTGCCTCAGCTTTGTTTCCAAGCTGCCCGGTTTGACATTGCCATCTGGGCACATCCACTGACTGAGTTTATGGTTGCTCCAGGAGCAGCTCCACCCCAGTTCTGCGCATGCCCCACCCAGCGCTGCTTTTCTCTGCGTTCATCAAATGTTTGCCTTATTTGGAGAGCCCAGAAGCTTTGCAAAGGTTAGAATCTGTCAGTGTTTTGTGATTTTTTTTTTTGCGGGGGCGGGGTTGGGGGGCAGTCTTTCTCATATCAATCACCCTTCCTATCATTTTAGATCATGTTTTGCTAATACAATGGGCTTTAACTTCAAACTTGGAAATTCCCTGTTGCTTTATGACAGCACAGAAATTTCTATTTTAATCCCCCTTTACTCTGGTTAAGGGGTGGCAGAGCAAAGGAACAAAATATTCAGGTTAAAATATGGAGTGTATGCCTTCTGTATCCTATAGCTGTTTTCCATATTATTTTTATTTATAATTTATGAGGGCTTCCCTGGTGGTTCAGTGATAAACAATCCATCTGCCAATGCAGGAGATGCAAGAGACGCAGGTTCGATTCCTGGATGGGGAAGATCCCCTGGAGTAGGAAATGGCAACCCACTCCAGTATTCGTGCCTTGGAATATTCCATAGACAGAGGAGCCTGGCAGGGTACAGTCCATGGAGTCACAAAGAGTCAAACATGACTGAGTGACTGAATAGCAGCAGCAATCAATTGCTAGGATATCATTAGGACTGTCCCTCACCCCTTGCTCCCAGGCAAGTCTGATCACGTCTCTCATCTTGCCTGCAGCCAAGTGCCCACAAGAATGCAGGTGCTCCAAACACACACATACACACACAGAGCCATCCTTCAGTTTTTTATTTATGATCAAAATTTGTCCTAGAATATAAGAAAACCTATCCTGACAATGACAGAGGAGGAACTGTGTTCTACTCACATGGGGGCCACCATGAGCACTATGCCACTGGAATCCAGCAAGCCAGACATCCCCAGCAATCTCATTTTTAGCTAGCTCAGACAGCGATTTGATGCATCCGTTACCTTGAGAACATTCCCAAAGGTCTGCCTGTGCCCTACTGATGCAAATCAGTGGATAGAGGATGGCCAGCTCTCTCGTTATCCAGCTAGGCAAGGGATGGTCTGGAACCCCTCATGTTCAAAAGATGTTTTTGCTTTCAAGGAAGAAAACCTTTTTTTTTTTTTTGGTCTTTTAGAAATTTATATTAACATGTAATTGATTTACAACGTTGTGTTAGTTTCTGCATAATCATCAATTCAGTCGCTCAGTCGTGTCTGACTCTTTGTGACCCCATGGACTGCAGCACACTACGGTTCCTTGTCCATCACCATCTCCCGGAGCTTAATCAAAGTCATGTCCATAGAGTCGATGATGCCATCCAACCATCTCATCCTCTGTTGACCCCTTCTCCTCCTGCCATCAATCTTTCCCAGCATCAAGGTCTTTTCAAATGAGTCAGCTCTTAGCATCAGGTGGCCAAAGGGTTGGAGTTTCAGCTTTACCATCAGTCCTTCCAGTGAATATTCAGGACTGATTTCCTTTAGGATGGACTGGTTGGATCTCCTTGCAGTCCAAGGGACTCTCAAGAGTCTTCTCCAACAACACAGTTAAAAAGCATCAATTCTTAGGCGCTCAGCTTTCTTTGTAGTCCAGCTCTCACATCCATACATGACTACTGGAAAAACCATAGCCTCAACTAGACTAACCTTTATTGACAAAGTAATGTCTTTGCTTTTTAATATGCTGTCTAGCTTGGTCATAGCTTTTCCTCCAGGGAGCAAGCATCTTTTAATTTCGTGGCTGCAATCACCATCTGCAGTGATTTTGGAGCCCAAAATAAGAAAGTCTCTCACTGTTTTCATTGTTTCCTCGTCTGTTGCCATGAAGTGATGAGACCAGATGCCATGATCTTAGTTTTCTGAATGTTGAGCTTTAAGCCAACTTTTTCACTCTCCTCTTTCACTTTCATCAAGAGGCTCTTTATTTCTTCTTCACTTTTTGCCATAAGGGTGGTGTCATCTGCATATCTGAGGTTATTGATATTTCTCCTGGCAATCTTGATTCCAGCTCGTGCTTCATCCAGCCCAGCATTTCTCATGATATACTCTGCATATAAGATAAACAAGCAAGGTGACAGTATACAGCCTTGACATACTCCTTTCCCGATTTGGAACCACTCTGTTGTTCGGTGTCCAGTTCTAACTGTTCCTTCTTGACCTGCATTCAGATTTCTCAGGAGGCAGGTAAGGTGGTCTGGTATTCCCATCTCTTTCAGAATTTTCCACAGTTTGTTGTGAACCACACAGTCAAAGGCTTTGGCATAGTCAATAAAGCAGAAGGAGATGTTTTCCTGGAATTCTCTTGCTTTTTTGACGATCCAGCAGATGTTGGCAATTTGATTTCTGGTTCCTCTGCTTTTTCTAAATCCAGCTTGAACATTTGGAAGTTCATGGTTCACGTACTGTTGAAGCCTGGCTTGGAGAGTTTTGAGCATTACTTTACTAGTCTGTGAGATGAGTGCAACTGTGTGGTAGTTTGAGCATTCTTTGGCATTGCGTTTCTTTGGGGTTGGAATGAAAACAGACCTTTTCCAGTCCTGTGTCACTGCCCAGCAAAGTGAGTCAGTTACAATACATATACATATATCCACTGCTTTTAGATTCTGTTCCCATGTAGGTCATTACAGAGAATTGTGTAGAGTTCCCTGTGCTGTACAGTAGGTTCTTATTAGTTATTTGCGTTGCACGTGTCGCTCAGTTATCTTATACATAGTAGTATGTATATGTCAATATATACAATCCCCCAATTTATCCCTGTTCACCCTTCCCCTTTGGTAACCCTAAGTTGTTTTTTTTTCTACGTATATGACTCTATTTCTGTTTTGTAAATAGGTTCATTTGTACCACTTTTTAAGATCCAATATTTAAGTGATGGACTTTCCTGGTAGCTCAGCTGGTAAAGAATCCACCTGCAATGCAAGAAACTCCAATTCAATTCCTGGATCAGGAAGTTCCCCTGAAGAAGGCATAGGTTATCCACTCCAGTATTCTTGGGCTTCCCTGGTGGCTTAGCTGGTAAAGAATCCACTTGTAGTGTGGGTGACCTGGGTTCGATCCCTGGGTTGGAAGATCCCCTGGAGAAGGGAATGGCTACCCACTCCAGTATTCTTGCCTGGAGAATCCACAGGGACAGAGGAGCCTGGCAGGCTATAAGTCCATGGGGTCAGAAAGAGTTGGACACAACTGAGCCACTAAGGACAGCATAGCACAGTATTCCATAGTATATATGGTATATATAGACCACATTTTCTTTATCCATTGCTCCATCAATGGACATTTGTTTCTATGTCCTAGTTACTTGAAAACGTAAATGAGCCCCAATGTCCACTGAAATTATTTTGAATCCATGTTATATGGTATGGAAGCAGTACCTTTCTATTAAAAAAAATAAATTGGGGACTTCCTTGGTAGTCTAGTGGGCTGAGACTCTGTGGTCCCCATGCAGGAGGGGCCTGGGTTTGATCCTTGATCAGGGAACTTGATCCCTTACGCTGAAGCTAAGACCCAGGGCAGCCAAATAAATATTTTCTTTTAATGTTCACTTAAAATATCTACATATTTTGGAAACCAGGAGAAAGACTAAATAAACGGAAGGTGAAAGTCTTGAAATTTTATTTAATATTTTATGTATTACATGTTCTGACTATAACCACAGATGCTAGAACTTTAAAGTGATCTTGAGCAGTCTCCTAATTCATCTGCTCTACTTTTGTACCATCACACAGCATATATTTTAATCCTTCTATTTATTCTGCAGGAGTTTATTATAAAACTTCACTTTAGTTTATAGATTACCAAATGCCATCACAAATAATGAAAGTATTTTCCCCGTAGCAAGTCCAGACCCTTCTGTGTAATATAAATCCGTTTTTTAAATCTTCTTAAATACCATTAAGTTCCTCCATCGATACCTAAACTTCCTACTCATCTGTCTCTCCATTTTTTTCTGGCAAAAGCACCAGTTCATTTCAGTTGTTCAGTTGTGTCCAATTCTTTGCGACCCCATGAATCACAGCACGCCAGGCCTCCCTGTCCATCACCAACTCCCAGAGTTCATTCAGACTTACGTCCATCGTGTAGGTGATGCCATCCAGCCATCTCATCCTCTGTCGTCCCCTTCTCCTCCTGCCCCTAATCCCTCCTAGCATCAGGGTCTTTTCCAATGAGTCAACTCTTTGCATGAGGTGGCCAAAGTACTGGAGTTTCAGCTTTAGCATCATTCCTTCCAAAGAACACCCAGGACTGATCTCCTTTAGAATGGACTGGTTGGATCTCCTTGCAGTCCAAGGGACTCTCAAGAGTCTTCTCCAACACCACAGTTCAAAAGCATCAATTCTTCGGTGCTCAGCCTTCTTCACAGTCCAACTTTACATCCATACATGACCACAGGAAAAACCATAGCCTTGACTAGATGAACCTTTGTTGGCAAAGTAATGTCTCTGCTTTTGAATATGCTCTCTAGGTTGGTCATAACTTTCCTTCCAAGGAGTAAGCATCTTTTAATTTCATGGCTGCAATCACCATCTGCAGTGATTTTGGAGCCCAAAAAAATAAAGTCAGCCACTGTTTCCAAATTTCCCCATCTATTTCCCATGAACTGATGACACCAGATGCCATGATCTTCATTTTCTGAATGTTGAGCTTTAGGCCAACTTTTTCACTCTCCTCTTTCACTTTCATCAAGAGGCTTTTGAGTTCCTCTTCGTTTTCTGCCATAAGGGTGGTGTCGTCTACATATCTGAGGTTATTGATATTTCTCCTGGCAATCTTGATTCCAGCTTGTGTTTCTTCCAGCCTAGTGTTTCTCATGATGTACTCTGCATATGTTAAATAAGCAGGATGACAATATACAGCCTTGCCGTACTCCTTTTCCTATTTGGAACCAGTCTGTTCTTCCATGTCCAGTTCTAACTTTTGCTTCCTGACCTGCATATAGGTTTCTCAAGAGGCCAGTCAGGTGGTCTGGTATTCCCATCTCTTTCAGAATTTTCCAGTTTGTTGTGAACCACACAGTCAAAGGCTTTGGCATAGTCAATAAAGCAGAAGTAGATGTTTTCCTGGAACTCTCTTGCCTTTTTGACAATCCAGCAGATGTTGGCAATTTGATCTCTGGTTGCTCTGCCTTTTCTAAATCCAGCTTGAACATTTGGAAGTTCACAGTTCATATACTGTTGAAGCCTGGCTTGGAGAATTTTGAGCATTACTTTACTAGCATGTGAGATGAGTGCAACTGTGTGGTAGTTTGAGCATTCTTTGGCATTGCCTTTATTTGGGATTGGAATGAAAACTGACCTTTTCCAGTCCTGTGGCCACTGCTGAGTTTTCCAAATTTGCTGGCATATTGAGTGCAGCACTTTCACAGCATCATCTTTCAGGATTTGGAATAGCTGCACTGGAATTCCATCACCTCCACTAGCTTTGTTCATAGTGATGCTTTCTAAGGCCCACTCGACTTCACATTCCAGGATATCTGGCTCTAGATGAGTGACCACACCATTGTGATTATCTGGGTTGTGAAGATCTTTTTTGTACAGTCTGTATGTTCTTGCCACCTCTTCTTAATATCTTCTGCTTCTGTTAGGTCCATACCATTTCTGTCCTTTATCAATCCCATCTTTGCATGAAATGTTCCCTTGGTATCTCTAATTTTCTTGAAGAGATCTCTAGTCTTTCCCATTCTGTTGTTTTCCTCCATTTCTTTGCATTGATTGCTGAGGAAGGCTTTCTTATCTCTCCTTGCTATTCTTTGAAACTCTGCATTCAGATGCTTATATTTTTCCTTTTCTCCTTTGCTTTTCACTTCTCTTCTTTTCATAGATATTTGTAAGGCCTCCCCAGACAGCCATTTTGCTTTTTTGCATTTCTTTTCCATGGGGATGGTCTTGATCCCTGTCTCCTGTACAATGTCACAAACCTCTGTCCATAGTTCATCAGGCATCCTATCTATCAAATCTAGGCCCTTAAATCTATTTCTCACTTCCACTGTATAATCATAAGGGATTTGATTTAGGTCATACCTGAATGGTCTAGTGGTTTTCCCTACTTTCTTCAATTTAAGTCTGAATTTGGCAATAAGAAGTTCATGATCTGAGCCACAGTCAGCTCCTGGTCTTGTTTTTGCTGACTGTATAGAGCTTCTCCATCTTTGGCTGCAAAGAATATAATTAGTCTGATTTCAGTGTTGACCATCTGGTGATGTCCATGTGTAGAGTCTTCTCTTGTGTTGTTGGAAGAGGGTGTTTGCTATGACCAGTGCATTCTCTTGGCTAAACTCTATTAGTCTCTGTTCTGCTTCATTCCATATTCCAAGGCCAAATTTGCCTGTTACCCCAGGTGTTTCTTGACTTCCTACTTGCTGGGGTCCAGCCCCAGCTGATCCAGGGAGTTCGAGGTGTAGACGGTGTTGGTGAGGATCAGGATACAATAGTTTTAATTAGAGATATAAAGAATAATAGAAAGAGGATAGCTAAGTAGGAAAATTCAGTGGAGAAAAGAGGCTGAGTAGCTTGGTTTACACAGGAGACCTATAAATCTTCCAGACAAGAGGCTTGCACCACTTACATAGGCCACAGGTGTCCTTCCATTCTCCCGAAGGAGAGGAGACACTGAGGCCTCCCCAGTAGGATCTTAGAAGCCCAGGCAAAATTAGTAAGCTTGGTGGGTTCCGTGCCCCAGATGGAAACTCAGCCAAAGTCTGAGAGAGAGAGTGACATGGGGAGGCCAGTCTTTCGAGGAACTGATCCCAATTCTTTATTTTCCATGGTCTACTTTTATACACTGAGATGTTATACAAAAGTCACGCGGGGTCAGTAGTCCTGACTTTTTTCAAAGTCAGGTGCTTCATACAGATGTATACAGAGGTCTTAGGGGTGTTACATCATCTTCTGGCCAGGGGGCCTGCTGACAATTTATGACCCTCTCCTTGTGACAGCGGTAAATCCAGGACACTTATTTCTCCAGGGGTGATTATTCTTAAAACAGACTCCACTAGATAAATTTACATTCCTATAGGGTGAGGGTGTAGTGGGTTTTAATCAAGGAAAGAATTTACTTAGCCTAAGGTTTAACATGATTAATATCAAAGGTTAATACTTATTTCTTCTATATATTCATTAATGTGTATAAGGGCAGGGGAAGTGGAGATTTAGCAGCAATCATTGGCTCAACAAATGAAAAACCCTTCACCAATACAATTTCTAATCAGCCCACTATACTTATACTAATAGTTTTCCAACTTCTCTGAAGAACCTGTTTTTAGAAGGTTAAGCATCTCGTGCCTCCCACGGTTGGGAGGCTGTGAGTAATCACATGTGGCCGGACAAGCCCGTCAGGTAGGCTAGAGAACCTTCAGAGGAGTTTGTAGGTTAAAACACTCTTGTCACGCCCAGGAATTTTTATTCACTGGAGCTCCAAGTTAACTCCTTTTCTGAAAGAGGTGGTGGGGGACAGCCCCCCGTAAAGTCAGAGGTTTAGGTGAGAGCACAAAGTAGTAAGGTAGGCAGGCTCTGGTTATGGGGGTAGATGCTTGAGGACTTCCAGGGGGACTCCTGAGGCTAGATCCTGCCTTTGCGTTATGTCGAGCCTCCTTCCTCATGACCTTTGCCATGGGAGGAGTGCCTCATGCTGGCCCCCAACACCTACTTTTGCATTCCAGTCCCCTATATTGAAAAGGACATCTTTTTTGGGTGTTAGTTCTAAAAGGTCTTGTAGGTCTTCATAGATCCGTTCAGCTTCAGCTTCTTCAGCATTACTGGTTGGGGCATAGACTTGGAGTACTGTGACATTGAATGGTTTACCTTGGAAACAAACAGAGATCATTCTGTCGTTTTTGAGATTGCATCCAAGTACTGCATTTCAGACTCTTTTGTTGACCATGATGGCTACTCCATTTCTTCTAAGGGATTCCTGTCAGCAGTAGTAGATACAATGGTTATCTGAGTTAAATTCACCCATTCCAGTCCATTTTATTTTGCTGATTCCTAGAATGTCGACATTCACTCTTACCATCTCCTATTTGACCACTTCCAATTTGCCTTGATTCATGGACCTAACATTCCAGGTTCCTATGCAGTATTGCTCTTTACAGCATCGGACCTTGCTTCTATCACCAGTCACATCCACAACTGGGCATTGTTTTTGCTTTGGCTCCATCCCTTTATTCTTTCTGGAGTTATTTCTCCACTGATCTCCAGTAGCATATTGGGCACCTACCAACCTGGGGAGTTCCTCTTTCAGTATCCTATCATTTTGCCTTTTCATACTGTTCATGGGGTTCTCAAGGCAAGAATACTGAAGTGGTTTGCCATTCCCTTCTCCAGTGTACCACATTCTGTCAGACCTCTCCACCATGATCTGCCCATCTTGGGTGGCCCCAAAGGGCATGGCTTAGTTTCATTGAGTTAGACAAGGCTGTGGTCCATGTAATTAGATTGACCAGTTTTCTGTGATTATGGTTTCAGTGTGTCTGCCCTCTGATGCCCTCTTGCAACACTTACCATCTTACTTGGGTTTCTTTTACCTTGGACGTGGGGTATCTCTTCACGGCTGCTCTAGCAAAGCGCAGCTGCTGCTCCTTACTTTGGACTAGGGGTATCTCCTCATTGTTGCCCCTCCTGATGTTGAACATGGAGTGGCTCCTCTTGGCCCTCCTACGCCTGCACAGCCACTACTAAATCAAATAATTCAGCACTTAGAAGGTACAGGTATAATTTACAGATAATCTGTTCCAGGGTATAGATGTGTGGCTCAGATGGTATTTGAGATAACTTAAGGGCACAGGGCCCTGGCATTAAATTAAATTGAATCACCTGGTGAAAAGTTAATTCTCTCTCAATTATCTTTGAATCCTTCTGATTTCATTTAGAAGGGTCTCTATTTCATTCATTCTGGCCTGTCCTTGTGTATTCATACTAAGTCACTCAGTTGTGTCCAGCTCTATGTGCATGTCTTTAATGCCCCTCTAATTCTAACACCCCAACTTAACACATATAGAGCAGGCCTCTGAATCAAATAGGCAAATGTGTCTATTGAATATTTATCAAGATCAATTAGTTTTCATTGTATTTGTTTTTGTGGTTATCTTCTATCAATATATTCCATTTAGGAGCGTTTATAAACCTTGTAAATTTTCCTTTAAATATATTTATATTTATATTAAATATATTTATTTAAGAAAAAGAGTAAATTGACTAAAAAAAATTATTTAAAAAAGCATGTAGCATGCAACAGGACTGAATTAGGACTTCTGACTTTTGTAGGCACTTTGTATTTGTATCCTTCCTCCATGGTACTGTTCTGACTGCCTATACATCACAGGAAAGAACTCATTTAGTAAAATGTGTTTTCTCACAGTGAAAATCTTTTTGTTTATATTGACGCTTAACCAAAAAAATAGTTCTGGTTTGTTGAGAGACAGCATAAGTGACCTTAAATCATGTACTGCTGCTGCTGCTGCTGCTGCTAAGTCGCTTCAGTCGTGTCCGACTCTGTGCGACCCCATAGACGGCAGCCCACCAGGCTCCCCCGTCCCTGGGATTCTCCAGGCAAGAACACTGGAGTGGGTTGCCATTTCCTTCTCAAATCCAGGAAAGTGAAAAGTGAAAGTGAAGTCGCTCAGTCGTGTCCGACTCTTAGCGACATGGACTGATTTTCCAGGCAAGAGTACTGGAATGGGGTGCCATTGCCTTCTTCGTAAATCATGTACTGCCACAAGCTTATTGAGTCAAACATGATTTATCTTAGATATCTTTTAAAGACATAATTCTAATATATGAAACAGCATGGAATTTGGAGACAGAACTGGTCTTGAACACTTGGTAGACTTACTTAGTAGGGCACAACAGTTATTGCCTTTGGATTTCTCTGGTGGTCCAGTGCTTAAGAATTCACCTGCCAATGAAGGGGACACAGGCTTGATCCTGGTTCAGGAAGATTCCATATGCCGGGGGGTGGGGGATTGGGGGTGGCCACTAAGCTGGTGGGCCACAACTACTGAAGCCCACACGCTCCAGAGCCCGTACTCTGCGACAGGAGAAGCTACTGCAGTCAAGAAGCCCACGCACCATAACTAGAGAGTAGCTCCCGCTCGCTGCAACTCTATAAAGCCTGCACACAACAACAAAGACCCAGTGCAACCAAAAACAACAAATAAATAAATAATTTTTAAAAAGACAGTTACATTTTCCGAGTCTTTGTTAATCCCATCTACAGAAAAGAGTTAGTAACTCTCATTTAGGATGTTGTTTCAAAGATTAAATGATCTCCACAAATATTTATTGAGCCCCTCCTATGTGCCGGGCTCTTTTTTAAGTGCTACAAATACCAAAGTGAACAAAATGTAAGCTTACCACTCTTGTGCACCTTTGGTCTTAAACGGAGCTGAATATTTCTTTCCTGGTTCTTAAGTCATTGAAACAGTGTTGCCTGGGAGTGGATTAGAACCGAATTTCTTGTACCCCTACTTCTGAAGTAATTGCCCCTCTTGCTGCTACAGATTTTGAGTCACAATTAGCTGCCAAAGGTAACTTAGAGATTCAACAAGGCCTTTCATAGATTTTTTTAAACTTTTCTTTAGTCATAAGACTTTAGCTACATGCAGAGAAACATTTATACTTGCTGTAAATATTTTGCACTATTTTTACTTTTGTTAATATGTAATGTTTATCAGTAAACATAATTTGCATTATAAAATTTTAGAAAACGTTCTTTAGTGCATGAAAATTCTATATAATAAGCTGTTACTACTCTCATGTAGAATTTGCCCCTGGTCAAAACTGGCATAGGCACAGCTAGCCACAGAAAGATCTTTTATCCTTGCTGATGGAAGAAATAGTTCCTTTTTAGTGGCAATGATGCCAGAAATGAAGTGACCTGGAGAGATTTTCATTTTTCAAAGAGATTTTTTTTTTTTTTTTTGCCTGGCATCACCAAAGGACATCCTAACCTTTCCAGGTTTGACATCTGATGATCAGCAAATAGGCTTGGTAAAATAATATTAGCTGGGTAAAAATATTCAGATTAGTGGTTGGAACTTATACAAATTTATGGAAAAATGAGTGAATTTTAACTCAGTGTGGTGCAATGGAGTAAGAAGTAGAGCTTAGATATATTTAATATTAAAAAGTCAAAAAAATATCATTTTATAACCAACACAGACTATTAGAGTCACCACTGTCTTCAGAGTAAACATTTGATTTGCAGGGATTTTTATTCTACGTGGGATCTGAGAAGTCTCAGGCTTATTGCTAACTATATTTTTGACTTATTACATGAAATCACTATTGTAGAACTATTTTTGGCATCTCAAATTGTTGGTGAAATTCCAGGCCAACATTATCTGAGGTGATTAAATTATAGTGGAAAAATAAAAACAGTGAAATAGGTCTTTAAAATACATACCATCTCTGTATTCACACATATGTACATTTTGTCTTGTTCCCTTTAGAGCTAATTATACTAATCATTTAAAATAATAACAGAGAAGCAAAGGATAAGGAAATATAAAGCTACCCAACTATGGAGTCACCCACGTGACACTATAGGCGTACCATAGTCTAATTGCCATGTATTAGCAATCAGAATAATTATGTAGAAGAGAAAGTTTAAAGCAAAGGATTGCCAGTGTCTTATCATTTCTTACAATATCCTGTTTTTTCTATGAACGTAAATAGTGAGTTGCTCCAAAGATGATCCCTTCGCTATCCCTACCGTGTCTTTCCTGCCCGGGTCTACCCGTCTCCTGGTTCCATTTTGTGACAGTACTTATTAGAGTTTGAAAATCATAACATACAGTTTCCTGCCTTTTCCTAGAACATGCAAACTATACAGCAAGAGCAGAACAAAGCCTCTTTCATGACCATTAAGGAGTATCCTTAATAGAATTCGAAGTTGCTGGTGGTTCACTTCTCGGTTCCACCGTCTTTTTACTCTTGGAAAACTCTCCAGTAATGGAAGGTAAATTTATATCCTGAGTCAGTTTTACCTAAGAAGCTCTTTTTCCCTTGTGTCTTTCCACCAAATTTCAATGTCAGGAGTGCTTGACCTTCCTTTCTTCTTACCATATGAAGGGGATAAGTTTTATCCCTATCCTGTCCCACTGAACTGAGAATCTAGAGTGGCCACTGGGTTTGAAAAACAAGTGGAGATATTCTCGCAACTTCTTTGGAGTGTCTCGTCCAACGTCATATCTAAATCCATGCACTGCTGGTACAAGCCAGAACATCCTTTCTGCAAGCTAATTTGGCCTTCTTTTCTAACCTGCTGCTGGTTCACACATAATTTGGCATTATGTATCGACAGCCTTAAAATCATAACCTTTGACTGTAAGAAAATAATTTAAATCACTATGTTGTACACCTGACACGAATATAATATATTGTAAATCATCAGTACATCAGTTAAAAAATAATTTTACAAGGATTTCTACAGAAGATATTGATTTAAAATGAATATCTTTAAAATTATTTAAATAAAAACTGGGACGACCCAGAGGGATGGTATGGGGAGGGAGGAGAGAGGAGGGTTCAGGATGGGGAACACCTGTATATCTGTGGCAGATTCAATTTGATATATGGCAAAACCAATACAATATTGTAAAGTTAAACAAAATAAAATTTAAAAAATTTTAAAAAAAGAATTTTAATTGAAAAAGATAATTTTCAATTATCAGCAAGTAGAAAATAAAAACAAAATTATTCAAGTAAAAATTTAAAACTCTTATACTACTTAATGACCAAGAATAAAAATCAGTTGAATAAGTGTTGGTACACAGAATTCCCTGGCAATCCAATGGTTAGGACTCAGCACTTTCACTCCTGGGGCCTGGGTTCCATCCCTTATCAGAAAACTAAGATCCTGCAAGCCATGTTGTGAGGTCAAAAATAAATAGATGGATAGATAGAAAAATGTTGATACATCCATAAAAATGGAGTTTTCAGCAGCTCTGGTCAGGGTTTATATTCTAAAATAATTTCTAAAATTGCATATCAAAAATTCTCATGCTGTAATTCCAAATAAAATGGCATGCACAGTATGATCTTAACTGTGTGTAAAAAATATGAACAAAAAGTTGAGGGGGGAGGACGTATAGCAAAATATTAACAGGGTTGTTTTTATTCCTTTATTATATTCTCATTTGTTCCCTTTACATCTTTCTATAATTTCCTATAATGAGAATAAAGAAAATACAGTTTTAAAAACTAAGATACAGAAGAAAAACCAAGGAAGCAATTGCTGGACTACATGTTTTCATGTCCATTCTCCCACTTAGACAAGCCATAGTCTGGTCTGTGCTGAGGCACTTTTGCTAGGAAATGACACTATCCTTTCTCCTAGTGATGGCAAAACAGCTGTTGAGGCGTGATGAGAAGAACCTGTGTCACCTGGTCTCTGTTCTTTTTCAGCACACAACGGTTTTGCCCTTTATATTAATCGAGATGAGGACATCACACCATGCGTATCCCAGCAGGAGCAGCGGACTGGCCGCCATATGTACCTTCTCTGTTGGCTATATATTATGGTAAGGATGGTGCCTGCTGGGCTTTCGTATTGTATTAGATTTTGTGCTGCTAAATTTGGGCACATATTTCATTATGGATATAATCACTAACAGATTCACACTGTGTGCCTCATTTGGTCCAAGACCTGGGCTTTGTCTCATTTCCCCAGATGCTTATATTTTTAGA
The DNA here is from genome assembly GCA_935064755.1 of Tragelaphus eurycerus. Lineage (NCBI taxonomy): Eukaryota > Metazoa > Chordata > Mammalia > Artiodactyla > Bovidae > Tragelaphus > Tragelaphus eurycerus. The sequence goes on from CAKXYN010000039.1 coordinate 2,218,338, forward strand.
AAGTATATGCCAAACCTCACACAACAGGAATTTGTTGAACAATCCCATGTAAGCAGTGCTTCTTCCAAGTCTGCATTTTTCAACTCTTTTTCAAACTAAATGTTTTTCTTGGACATCAGTTTTATTGCTTTTTTTGCGTGGGGTTTTTGTTGTTGTTGTTCTTGTTGTTGTTGCTTTTTTGGGGAGTGAGGGAGTTGCAGCAAATGCAAATGAGGACAGAAGGAATGACCTCTTCCGGGAGTGACTTCCACCCTCTAAATGAAACAAGTGAAAATGCACATTTTACTGAGTCAGTTTAAAGCCTGACTGTCACCTAGAGCATGCATTTAATGGCTTTGTTTTGAAAAACTGGGGTAAATAAATGACAGGAAATCTCCACTTGGTCTACTGGGCATGAATAAATCCCAAGTGGGAGGTAGCCACATTTCTCTGATATAAGACTTTTTACCTGATGAATTTATTTCACTTCAATTTCAGTTCTAACCATGTGTTAAAATTTCAAAATTATTTAAGATAGAGAATTTCTTATTTCTCTGTATAATTCCAAGTCCTCTTTAATATATTAGCATATGCCAAAGAGGTCTCTGCCCCTAGCACTTCTGTCTCTTGGGACTCTCATGTCCTGAGTTCTGGATCACCATCCCCTCCTGTAAACTTTTGGGACTGAATCATGTTCTTCCAAACACCCCAGAACTGTACTTACTCCCACCAGAATCCTGGAGCACTTTGGGAGGTCCAGTCCTCGTGGAGCATTTTGCTCCAGCCAGTCCAGAAATATTAAATAAAGGTCAGTACAGTATTTCACATACTTTGCCTGAATAAGGCTCCAAATCTGAACCAAAAGGGGCTTTGCTGTTGAGAAGTCATACGCGCCCTATAGCTGGATCTAAGGGGACATCCAGACAGTAGACCCTAGAACAGACATGTGGTCATGCTCCATCTGCCACTTCATTGACCAGTCACTGTTCAAAAGAACTGGGCAGTGTTTGTTTTCCTAGTCACTTTTTAGGTTGGTTTTGTTTCCAACCAAAACGTTAAGTATTGGCTTTCTCTGAAAGAAAATTTCAAATGATCCGGACTCACAGGTTAAAGTGTGACCCTGAAATAATGTCTTAAAAATGAAGGCATGTGCTTTATACATAGGAACTTGATGTTCAGATGACTTTTTTTTAAATTGGAGTATAATTACTTTTACAATGTTGTATTAGTCTCTGCTGTATAATGAAGTGAATCAGCTATACGTATACATACATCCCCTCCTGCTTTGACCTCCCTCCCACCCACCCCGATCCCAACCATCCAGGTCATCTTATCTTTCAGAAGAGTCAGGTAGGGAAGCTAAGAGTTATTCCAGAGATGTTACAGTGTTTACAGTTCATCTGGAACTGCCTATCAGATCAGATCAGATCAGTCGCTCAGTCGTGTCCGACTCTTTGCAACCCCATGAATCGCAGCACGCCATGCCTCCCTGTCCATCACCAACTCCCGGAGGTCACTGAGATTCACATCCATCGAGTCAGTGATGCCATCCAGCCATCTCATCCTCTGTCGTCCCCTTCTCCTCTTGCCCCCAATCCCTTCCAGCATCAGAGTCTTCTCCAATGAGTCAACTCTTCGCATGAGGTGGCCAAAGTACTGGAGTTTCAGCTTTAGCATCATTCCTTCCAAAGAAATCCCAGGGCTGATCTCCTTCAGAATGGACTGGTTGGATCTCCTTGCAGTCTAAGGGACTCTCAAGAGTCTTCTCCAACACCACAGTTCAAAGGCATCAATTCTTTGGCGCTCAGCCTTCTTCACAGTCCAGCTCTCACATCCATACATGACCACAGGAAAGACCATAGCCTTGACTAGGCGAACCTTTGTTGGCAAAGTAATGTCTCTGCTTTTCAATATGCTATCTAGGTTGGTCATAACTTTCCTTCCAAGGAGTAAGCGTCTTTTAATTTCATGGCTGCAGTCACCATCTGTAGTGATTTTGGAGCCCAGAAAAAGAAAGTCTGACACTGTTTCCACTGTTTCCCCATCTATTTCCCATGAAGTGATGGGATCGGATGCCATGATCTTCGTTTTCTGAATGTTGAGCTTTAAGCCAACTTTTTCACTTTCCTCTTTCACTTTCATCAAGAGGCTTTTTAGTTCCTCTTCACTTTCTGACATAAGGGTGGTGTCATCTGCATATCTGAGGTTATTGATATTTCTCCCAGCAATCTTGATTCCAACTTGTGTTTCTTCCAGTACAGCTTTAGTTTAAAAATCATATACCCTTCCCATCTCCCCTCCCCTGCAAACAGTCTCATTACTTTGCGCTCATATTTACTTACCTATGGTAAGAGAAGATTTTTACTCTGGGAATGCTGGGTGTATTTCTGTGAATTCATTTAGATGCCATTAAATTATGTGGATCGTGTAGCACCCCAGAGGTTTTAGGAAGTACATACTTTCTGATGGCTTTTCTTCTACTGCGGGTACAATCAGTCCACATTCCAAAGAGACACGTGGGAAATACCACATAGTCTTTATTATAGACCCCCAAGATCCCTCATTAAAATGAAGCATTACTCATGCTCTGCATGCCAAGGGAGACTTGCCAGCTATGCGTCTTTCCTGAGCAAACCAGTGCTTGTTTGGACACGTATCTGCATTAACCAGCAAACTCTTCCAGATATATTCTGAGAATGCTCTCAGAGTCAACTTTTTCCTTTGGTGTTCTGCCTTAGGCATTCATAGCTGTGCCAAGAGCTAAACAATGCCCCTCACATCATATCACATTATATAAATCCAAGAATTTTAATTGTTATCACAGAAGGCACTGGCTTTTGCTCCTTTCCAGACTATCTCAGATACGACATACCAGTGACACAGCAGCAAAAGGTTCAGGATATGAAATCTTTTGACAGCATACCAGGGTTATAACTGGACATTCCAGAACCTTATGCCAAAATATAAGAAAGCATTCTTCTTGTCACACACTAATTATAAAGCAGATCTCCCTGACAGTCCTCTGTGTCGTTGAGCTGAAGCTATACCTCCGAGGCTCCTGGCCAGCCTCCCCGTCTGCTCGGCTCTGATTCTGTCTTGCTGCTCATTCTCACAAGTCTCCCTCCCCATCTGAATCTGCAGTCTTTCTAGATTTGGATCTCGAGAGTTGAGAAAGCGAGGGGGTATTGGAGCTTTCCCTCATGGACTGGAGTCCACTGAATACCCACGGTCAGTGACTCCATTTCCCAGCCTCCATCTCACTCTAAGCCAAGCTTAGCATCTGAAGTCATCCCAGATCCTTCTCGTGCCCATCTCCACCTGTCTTCCCACTTACCCGGGAGTCTGGGACAGAGACACCCCCGACCATTGATGGTGGGCTCTTAACTCCCTCTCTTCACACCTCACCTCCACCATCACTGCTCCATGCATTTCTCTGCACCTCACTGAGATTTCCCCCTAATAAATAAAATCATTACTTTTCCCTTATGCAGGACACAGCACTGAAAGTCCCTTTGGTTTCTAATGCAGCTGTAATTATCAGGAAATGTAATGAATGCCATTATTTTGACTGCTGTGCCAAGCAATTTAAAGTATTATCATATTGAGTTCCCCAAATAACCCTTTGAGATAAGCACTATCTGGCTCATTTTACAGATTAGGAAACCAAACTTGAGAGAGATGATATGGCTTACCCAAGGAAAAGAGACTGTTTTTTGTTGTTGCCAGACCTACTGTTGACCCTTGAACAGTGTGGATTAGGGGTGCCAACCCTCTCTGCAATGGTAAATCTGAGTATAATTGTACAGTCAGCTCCATATACATGGTTCTCCTGTACCCACAATACCTTTGTACCTGAGATTGCACATCTGTAGATTCAACCAATTTCAGATCATATACCAATCTCAGGTACCGTTGTGAATATTGAAAAGAAAAACTAGGGGCTTATCTAATTGTCCAGTGGCTAAGAATCTGCCTTCCAGTGTAGGGGGTGCATGTTCCCAACTGGGGAACTAAGATCCCACATGCCATGAGGCAACAAAGCCTGCCTGCTGCAACTAGGGAAGTCAAAGAACCGCTACAAAGACCCACCACAGCCAGAAAAAAAAATCTGTGTCTAAATAAACAAATGAACCATTGAAGTTCAAACCCATGTTCTTGAGGGGTCAGCTGTAAGTACAAGCACTGGAGTGTAGCTGCAGAGTCTATACGGGAACCCTACTCTCCTCCCCTCTATTGACTGTGTGAAGAGTAACTCTATGGGTGAACGAATTAAGTGGGTTTTTAGTTTTCCTTTAGTTCTGCAGCAGTACATCAGAAGCAGCCATGTCTAGTCATTAAGGCCGCTGGGTACGAAGTGCCTGCCACATGACTGGCCCTCAGTCTGCTACCCATTGTTGTTGTTCTGTATTTATACCAAGGATACTCAGTCCTTAGGGAGCCTGAACTCAGCCCCTTTCTGCATGTTTTTTCCCTCATTAACCTGTCTTGCTACTCTGAGAGGTGGAGGTCCGGATCCTTGCAGTCAGACAGTCCTTGTTCAGATCCCCTCTTCTTAGGAGCTTTGAGCAAATTACTTATCCTCTCTTAGCCTCATTTTTATCACGTTTAAAATAGGAGACATTGCCTGCATGTTCTCTCCCTTTAGAAATAAATGAGCACACTGGTCATTCAAGAAATGATAGTATCTTTCCTCCCTCCCAGTTGACTAAAGTCCTGAGTGTCTGAGTCTCGATGGAAAGTTTTCATTTCTCTCTCTTCCTCTTTTCCCCACCATCCTTATTTTCATTTTATTCTCTGCTCTTGTTAAGAATTTTGGGCCCACCTGGTGCGTTTTATGTCTCCTTCTATTAAGAATGCCAAAGAGTGTTCTGAAAATTTCTTATGTTGCGTATACTAAGGTATTTCCCAAGCTCTGCTTTTCCCCTGAGAATTGAAAACGTCATTGCTCTCCCATTATCCTCATCTATTTGTTTTTTACAAACACTTCGTGTAGCGGTAGTTACTGTTTTCTTATCCTCTAAGGAGAAGTCTATGTAGACCTGAGGACTTGCTGTGTGAGAGTGTGGCTTGCACAGGGCTCCTCCAGTGTCCATTTGGGTGCTGGTAGGATCAGAGTTTTAGATCAGCATCTGGACAGAACAGGCTTCTGTGTATTATCCATCTGAGTTCCCAGTGTTTAGTGTTTGTTATTCTGAGTTTCATCTTTTCTTACCCCCAACAGCTTGTTCTCAGACATCCTGGGTACACATGAAGACCTAGAATTCTCCATATGTATTAAGCAGGTCCCTCACCAAGACCATCTATATGTGGTCATGACCCTTCCCACACTCCTCAACATCCCTAACCTTCATCCAAACCAGTACAACTGCTTTTCCCTGCCGTCTTCCAGAATCACCATTTGGATGCTGCTTATGCCTTTGATGCTGTTGGCAAGTTTCCTTTGTATTTCTCCAGCCTGCTCTGCCCATCCCCCTCCACCTCCCTCTCACTCTGCCCTTTCCTCTCTAGGCAGATGGCCTGGTCTTTAATTTCACACAGAATGTAAAAAACTTTGAACAGGAACTCTTGAGTTCTTCCTGCAAGCATCCTTGCTGTCCCCTCCCTTTCCTGTGTCTCCTGTGCCAGTGGGGGAAGCGTTTCCACAGCTTCTAACGGGTATCCCCTCCCTCTGTACTCTGGCTCCATCCCCTCCCAGCTCTCTACCCTTCCTCCATCACTTCATTCTCCTGTAACTCCAGCCTCACTACCAGAGCCTTCCCATCAATACTTGAACAGACTCCTGTCCTTGTCTCCACCCTAAAAAAAAAAAAATTATTCTTGGCCCACCCCCTTTTATACCTGGCTACTGCACTATCATTGGAAGGACTGATGTTGAAGCTGAAACTCCGATACTTTGGCCACCTGATGCAAAGAGCTGACTCATTTGAAAAGACACTGATGCTGGGAAAGATTGAAGGCAGGAGGAAAAGGGGATGACAGAGGATAAGATGGTTGGATGGCATCACTGACTCAATGGACATGAGTCTGGGTGAACTCTGGGAGTTGGTGATGGACAGGGAGGCCTGATGTGCTGTAGTCCATGACGTCACAGAGTCAGACATGACTGAGCAACTGATCTGAACTGCACTATCTCCCTACTCACAGCCCAGTTTCTAAAATAGTTGTCTGTTGTTGTTCAGTCGCCAAGTTGTGTCCCATTCTCGGCGACCCCATGGACCGCAGTACGCCAGGCCCCCCATCCCTCAACATCTCCTGGAGTTTGCCCCAGTTCATGTCCATTGAGTCAGTCAAGCTATCCAACCAAAAAGTTGTCTACACTGTCTCTGCCCCCATTTACACACTTAGCAGACAGGACAGGGGAACCGTCTGGAGAATGGATTTTTTTGAGGCAGGCTGCCTAAGCCTGGATTCTACTTCTCTCATAAGACCTTGGGCAAATCACATGACCTCCCTGTGTCTTCATGTTCTCATCTGTAGAATGGAATAAGAAGAGTACCTACCTCATAATGTGCTGTGATGACTAAAGGAAGATTAATTTTTAGTACATGTGAAGCCTATATGTCAGTATCTAACAGAGTGTACTATGTGAACAGGATTATAAGCCACTCCAGTGTGGCTTAAGCTTCATTACTTTGGTTAAACCTTTGTGAATGTCACCAGGAACTTCTATTTTTATAAATCCACTGGATGCTTTATAGACCTCTTCTCAACTGACATGTCAGCAGTTCTGATACTAAAATATCCCCCCACTTCCTGAATCACTCTCCTCCCTGACTTAGCTGATGTAACAACCACCTTAATTTCCTCCTGCTCTCTCAGCATTACTGGGTTGCCATTCTTTTCTCAGGGGATCTTCCTGACCCAGGATTGAACCCGGGTCTCCCGCATTGCATGCAGATTCTTTACGGTCTGAGCCACCAGGGATGCCTGACGACTGAAACAACTTATCTTGCACACCATTTTTGCAGCGGCTGTCTCAGATCTCCAGCTCAGAGCTCTCTCTTGATGTTTTCTCACAAGTCTCTCCCCTTTAGCAGCTGCAGACCTAATTCATGTGCTTTCCCAGTCACACCCTCAAGTCTCTATCCCCTGAGCGTTGCCACCCACTCAGTTTTTCATGCCCCAAAACTATGAAACCTCCTCAGCCCATCTCTCTTGGACCCACAACAAAGAATCATCCACCAGTTTTTGGCTTCTGTGCCTCCAAAGTGCTTTTAGAATACTTACACTTTGATCCCTCTCCATTGCCAACATCATGGTCCAAGCTGCAGTTATCTGTCTCCTGAGCTACTGCAAAGAGCTGGCATTTCTTCACCTCTAACTCGTCTGTATATAGGATCCCTCAGTTCTTTTATAAAACTACATATGATCATACCACTCAATTGCTCAGAGAATGTGGATGACTTCCCATCGTGTCTAGTGATAAATTCCAAACTTCCTTTACATGGCCTAGGGGACCTACATTGTTTGATTCCACCAACCTCTGTATCTTCATCCTCCTTCTCTGTCACCTTTGCTTAGCTCTAGACATGGTGATCTTCACACCAATTGTCAAGGGCGATACACTCATTTCAGCTTCAAAGCTTTCACCTCCCCATACACCCATCCAACCCTACCTTTCCCTCAGTTATGTCTTCCATAAATATTAGTTCCAGATCCTACTTATCTGTCATGGATCTCTCTGTCTCAGTTCAGTTCAGGTGAGTCACTCAGTCATGTCCAACACTTTGCAACTGCATGGACTGGAGCACACCAGACACCCTGTCCATCACCAACTCCATGCTCAAACCCATGTCCATCGAGTTGGTGATGCCAACCAACTGTCTCATCCTCTGTCGTCCCCTTCTCCTCCTGCCTTCAATCTTTCCCAGCATCAGAGTCTTTTCCAGCGAGTCAGTTCTTCACATCAGGTGGCCAAAGGATTGGAGTTTTGGCTTCAACATCTGTTCTTCCAATGGATATCAAAGGTTGATTTCCTTTAGGATTGACTGGTTTGATCTCCTTCCTGTCCAAGGGACTCTCAAGAGTCTTCTCCAACAGTACAATTCAAAAGCATCAGTTCTTCAGCACTCAAACTTGTTTATAGTACAACTCTCACATCCATACATGACTGCTGGAAAAACCATAGCCTTGACTAGATGGACCTTTGTTGACAAAGTAATGTCTTTGCTTTTTAATATGCTGTCTAGGTTTGTCATATTTTTCTTCCAAGGAGCAAGTATCTTTTAATTTCATGGCTGGGGTTACCATCACAGTGATTTTGGAGCCCAAGAAAATAAAGTCTCTCACTATTTTCATTGTTTCCCCATCTGTTTGCCATTAAGTGATGGAACTGGGATGCCATAATCTTGTTTTTTGAATGTTGAGCTTTAAGCCAACTTTTTCACTCTCCTATTTTACCTTCATCAAGAGGCTCTTTATTTCTTCTTCACTTTCTGCCATAAGGGTGGTATCATCTGTATATATGAGGTTATTGGTATTTCTCCCTGCAATCTTGATTCCAGCTTGTGCTTCATCCAGCCCAGCATTTTGCATGAATTACTCTGCATATACATTAAATAAGCAAGGTAATAATATACAGCCTTGATGTTCTCCTTTCCCAATTTGGAATCAGTCCATTGTTCCATGTCCTGTTCTAACTGTTACTTCTTGCATGCAGATTTCTCAAGAGGCAGGTCAGGTGGTCTGGTATTTCCATCTCTTTCAGAATTCTCCAGTTTGTTGTGATCCATACAGTCAAAGGCTTTAACATAGTCAATAAAGCAGATGTTTTTATGGAATTCTCTTGCTTTTTCTATGACCCAAAAGGTGTTGGCAATTTGATCTCTCGTTCCTCTGGCTTTTCTTAATGCAGCTTATATATCTGGAAGTTCTCATTCATGTACTGTTGAAGCTTAGCTTGGAGAATTTTGAGCATTACTTTGCTGGCATATGAGATGAGTACAATTGTGCGGTAATTTGAACATTCTTTGGCATTGCCCTCTTTGGGATTAGAATGAAAACTGACCTTTTCCAGTCCTGTGGCCACTGCTGAGTTTTCCAAATTTGCTGGCATATTGAGTGTAGCACTTTCACAGCATCATCTTTTTGGATTTGAAAGAGCTCAGCTGGAATTCCATCACCTCCACTAGCTTTGTTCAGAGTGATGCTTCCTGTGGTCCACTTGACTTTGCACTCCAGGATGTCTGGCTCTAGGTGAGTGATCACACTATCCGGGTGGTTATCTGGGTCATTAAGATCTTTTTTATATACTTCTTATAGTTCTTCTGTGTATTCTTACCACCTCTTCTTAATATCTCTGCTTCTGTTAGGTCCATACCATTTTTGTCCTTTATTGTGCCCATCTTTGCATGAAATATTCCCTTGGTATCTCTAATTTTCTTGAAGAGATCGCTAGTCTTTCCCATTCTGTTGTTTTCCTCTATTTCTCTGCACTGATCACTGAGGAAGGCTTTCTTATCTCTCCTTGCTGTTCTTTGGAACTCTGCATTCAGGTGAATTTGTCTTTCCTTTTCTCCTTTGCCTTTCACTTCTCTTCTTTTCTCAGCCATTGGTAAGGCCTCTTCAGACAACCATTTTGCCTTTTTGCATTTCTCCTTCTCAGGATGGTTTTGATCACCACCTTCTATACAATGTTACGAACCTTCATCCATAGTTGTTCGTGCAGTCTATGTATCAGATCTGATCCCTTTAATTTATTTGTCTCTTCTACTGCAGAATCTTAAGGGATTTTATTTCGATCATACTTGAGTGGTCTAATGGTTTTCCCTACTTTCTTCAATTTAAGTCTGAATTTTGCAATAAGGAGTCTGTGATCTGAGCCACAGTCAGCTCCCGGTCTTGTTTTTGCTGACTGTATGGAGCTTCTCCATCTTAGGCCACAAAGAATATAATCAATATGATTTCAGTATTGACTATCTGGTGATGTCCATGTGTAGAGTCTTCTCTTGTGTTGTTGGAAGAGGGTGTTTGCTATGACCAGTGCGTTCTCTTGTCAAAGTTCTATTGGTCTTTTCCCTCCTTCATTTTGTACTCCAAGGCCTAACTTGCCTGTTACTCCAGGTATCTCTTGACTTCCTACTTTTGCATTCCAGTCCCCTATGATGAAAAGGACATTGTTTTGAGTTGTTAGTTCTAGAAGGTCTTATAGGTCTTCACAGAGCTGTTCAGCTTCAGCTTCTTCAGCCTTAGTGGACGGAGCATAGACTTGCATTACTGTGATACTGAGTAGTTTGCCTTGGAAACAAACAGAGATCATTTTGTCGTTTTTGAGAGTGCACCCAAGTACTGCATTTCTGATTCTTTTGTTGACTGTGAGGGCTACTCCATTACTTCTAAGGGATTCTTGCCCACAGTAATAGATATCAGATCAGATCAGTCGCTCAGTCGTGTCCGACTCTTTGCGACCCCATGAACCGCAGCACGCCAGGCCTCCCTGTCCATCACCAGCTCCCGGAGATCACCCAAACTCATACCCATCGAGTCAGTGATGCCATCCAGCCATCTCATCCTCTGTCGTCCCCTTCTCCTCCTGCCCTCAATCCCTCCCAGCATCAGAGTCTTCTCCAATGAGTCAACTCTTCGCATGAGGTGGCCAAAATACTGGAGTTTCAGCTTTAGCATCATTCCTTCCAAAGAAATTCCAGGATTGATCTCCTTCAGAATGGACTGGTTGGATCTTCTTGCAGTCCAAGGGACTCTCAAGAGTCTTCTCCAACACCACACTTCAAAAGCATCAATTCTTCAGCGCTCAGCCTTCTTCACAGTCCAGCTCTCACATCCATACATGACCACAGGAAAGACCATAGCCTTGACTAGGCGAACCTTTGTTGGCAAAGTAATGTCTCTGCTTTTGAATATGCTATCTAGGTTGGTCATAACTTTCCTTCCAAGGAGTAAGCGTCTTTTAATTTCATGACTGCAGTCACCATCTGCAGTGATTTTGGAGCCCAGAAAAACAAAGTCTGACACTGTTTCCACTGTTTCCCCATCTATTTCCCATGTAGTGATGGGACCAGATGCCATGATCTTCGTTTTCTGAATGTTGAGCTTTAAGCCAACCTTTTCACTCTCCACTTTCACTTTCATCAAGAGACTTTTTAGCCCCTCTTCACTTTCTGCCATAAGAGTGGTGTCATCTGCATATCTGAGGTTATTGATATTTCTCCTGGCAATCTTGATTCCAACTTGTGTTTCTTCCAGTCCAGCATTTCTCATGATGTACTCTGCATATAAGTTAAATAAACATGGTGACAATATGCAGCCTTGACGTACTCCTTTTCCTATTTGGAACCAGTCTGTTGTTCCATGACCAGTTCTAACTGTTGCTTCCTGACCTGCATACAGATTTCTTAAGAGGCAGATCAGGTGGTCTGGTATTCCCATCTCCTTCAGAATCTTCCATAGTTTATTGTGATCTACACAGTCAAAGGCTTTGGCATAGTCAATAAAGCAGAAATAGATGTTTTTCTGGAACTCTCTTGCTTTTTCAATGATCCAGCGGATGTTGGCAATTTGATCTCTGGTTCCTCTGCCTTTTCTAAAACCAGCTTGAACATCAGGAAGTTCACGGTTCACATATTGCTGAAGCCTGGCTTGGAGAATTTTGAGCATTACTTTACTAGCATGTGAGATGAGTGCAATTGTTCGGTAGTTTGAGCATTCTTTGGCATTGCCTTTCTTTGGGATTGGGATGAAAACTGACCTTTTCCAATCTTGTGGCCACTGCTGAGTTTTCCAAATTTGCTGGCATATTGAGTGTAGCACTTTCACAGCATCATCTTTCAGGACTTGGAATAGCTCCACTGGAATTCCATCACCTCCACTAGCTTTGTTCGTAGTGATGCTTTCTAAGGCCCATTTGACTTCACATTCCAAGATGTCTGGCTCTAGGTCAGTGATCACATCATCATGATTATCTGGGTCTTAAAACTCTTTTTTGTACAGTTCTTCTGTGTATTCCTGCACCTCTTCTTAATATCTTCTGCTTCTGTTAGGTCCACACCATCTCTGTCCTTTATCGTGCCCATCTTTGCATGAAATGTTCCTTTGGTATCTCTGATTTTCTTGAAGAGATCCCTAGTCTTTCCCATTCTGTTGTTTTCCTCTATTTCTTTGCATTGATCACTGAAGAAGGCTTTCTTATCTCTTCTTGCTATTCTTTGGAACTCTGCATTTAGATGTTTATATCTTTCTTTTTCTCCTTTGCTTTTCGCTTCTCTTCTTTTCACAGCTATTTGTAAGGCCTCCCCAGATAGCCATTTTGCTTTTTTGCATTTCTTTTCCATGGGGATGGTCTTGATCCCTGTCTCCTGTACAATGTCACGAACCTCATTCCATAGTTCATCAGGCACTCTATCTATCAGATCTAGGCCCTTAAATCTATTTCTCACTTCCACTGTATAATCATAAGGGATTTGAATGCAGTACTTGGATGCAATCTCAAAAATGACAGAATCATCTCTGTTCGTTTCCAAGGCAAACCATTCAATGTCACAGTAATCCAAATCTATGCCCCAACCAGTAACGCCGAAGAAGCTGAAGTTGAACGATTCTATGAAGACCTACAAGACCTTTTAGAACTAACACCCAAAAAGGATGTCCTTTTCATTATAGGGGACTGGAATGCAAAAGTAGGAAGTCAAGAAACACCTGGAGTAACAGGCAAATTTGGCCTTGGAACACGGCATGAAGCAGGGCAAAGACTAACAGAGTTTTGCCAAGAAAATGCACTGGTCATAGCAAATACCCTCTTCCAACAACACAAGAGAAGACTCTATACATGGACATCACCAGATGGTCAACACCGAAATCAGATCGATTATATTCTTTGCAGCCAAAGATGGAGAAGCTCTATACAATCAGCAAAAACAAGACCAGGAGCTGACTGTGGCTCAGACCATGAACTCCTTATTGAGTAATAGATATAATGCTCATCTAAATTAAATTCGCCCATTCTAGTCCATTTTTGTTCACTGATTCCTAAAATGTCAATGTTCACTCTTGCCATCTCCTGTTTGACCACTTCCAATTTACATTGATTCATGGACCTAACATTCCAGGTTTCTATGAAATATTGTTCTTTATATCATTGGACTTACTTACATCACCAGTCACATCCACAGTTGGACTTGGTTTTCGCTTTGGCTCAGCCTCTTTATTCTTTCTGGCACTGTTTCTCCTCACACTTCTCCAGTAGCATATTGAGCACCTACCAACCTGGGGAGTTCCTCTTTCAGTATCTTATCTTTTTGCCTTTTCGTACTGTTCATGGGATTCTCAAGGCAAGAATACTAAAGTGGTTTGAATTCCCTTCTCCAGTGGACCATGATTTGTCAGAACTCTTCACAATGACCTGTCTGTCTTGGATGGCCCTACTCGGCGTGGCTCATAGTTTCACTGAATAAGACAAGGCTGTGATCCAAATGATCAGTTTGGTTAGTTTTCTGTAACTGTGGTTTCCATTCTGTCTGCCCTCTTACGGATAAGGATAAGAGGCTTGTGGTAGCTTCCTGGTGGGAGGGACTGGCTATGGGGGAATCTAGGTGTTGCTCTGATAGGCAAGACCCTGCTCAGTAAATCTTTAATCCAATTTTCTGTTGATGGGTGGGGTTGTGTCCACTCCCTATAGTTTGGCCTGAGGCCAAACCATGGGAGGCGTAATGGTGGTAATGGCCACCTTCTTCAAGAGGACTTATGGCCACTGTCGACTCATGCCTTGCTGGGGATTCCTGATCGCTCACAGACAAGTCTGGCCCAGTCTCTTGTGAGGTCACTGCTCCTTTCTCCTGGGTCCAGGTGTGCACAAGGTTTTGTTTTTGCCCTCCAAGAGTCTATTTCCCCAGTCCTGTGGAAGTTCTGTAATCAAATCCCACTGGCCTTCAAAGTCAAATTCCCTGGGGATTCTCTGATGCTCTGCCAGACCCTAAGGTTGGGAAATCAGTTGTGGGCCCTGGAACTTTTGCAACAGTGCGAAACTCTTTCTCAGGGAGGCCTTCTCTGATTTCCAAGACTTGGGTCAACCCCTCTGTGGTACTCTACTGTAGTCACCTGTTCATTTCCATCCAGGAAGGAAAAACAGTTGTAGATATGTGGTTGTTCGGTTAATTTTTTTTTCAAAGTCTGTTAACCAGATCTCTTCCCCTCACAATCTAGAGGAAGAGAAAGAAGCAGTTGAAATGGTCTTAAACAAAATAGAAAGTGCTTCCTCATCTACAGTTTTCTAAGGGTTTATGCAGACCCATTCTCTTTAGATATTATGCCAATCAAAGTGTCAGAGAAGCCATTCTTAAGATCAATTGCTTAATAAGAAAAATTGTGATAGTGTATGAGTTTTAAATACAAGCAGATAAAGTAAGAAAAAATTTTAAATTATATTTGCTAATTCATGTCTGACTTTTGCAACTCCATGGACTATAACCCACTAGACTCCTCTATCCATGGAATTTCCCAGGCAAGAATATTGAAGTTGGTTGCCATTTCCTTCTCCAGGGGATCTTCCCAACCCAGGGATCGAACCTAGATCTCCTGCATTGCAGGCAGTCTCCTGCATTGCAGGTGGGTTCTTTAACAACTGAGCTACACTATAAGTATTATTGAGTTAAGTGTAGGGTAAGCTCAGTATCTTACATTTAGATCGATTAAAACCATATAAAGTGTTTACAATACCCTTTCCATCTTTTCCTCTGATGTTGAGTTTCAGCTTTATTGCCTCTTTTCCCACCTGCCTGGCTCATTTAAATTGCCACCTGCAAGGACATCCTTGGTGGTTCAGTGGTTAGGACTCTGGCGCTTCCACTGCAGGTGAGGAAGGTTCAGTCCCTGGCTAGGGAACCCAGAAACTAGGAGGTGTGGCAAAAATGAATAAACAAAGAAATAAATTGCCACCTGAAGCTGATAGACATGTAGGAGGAAGCTCACAGACTGTGCCTCTTGCCAGAGTGACATCCTATAAGGGAAATGACCCAGTTCAGGCAATACAAAACTTTCAGGAAGAGGCAAGATCCATCTTTAAGCCGAAGTATAGCCTCTCCTTTTCCTGAGGAGAGCCTTCTTGATGAGAATGTGAGAATATTTTGAAGACTTAGAATATATTCTGTGAGGGTGGCATTATGTGAATCTCTTTACTGTGATTCCGGTCCTGCCCAGTCCTGTCTTCAGCAGACAGTTTCCACAGCTCTCAACAAACAGGCACCGGGTCTCCCACAGCACCCAGCAGTACTGGGCTCCCAGGAGACACAAAGTAAAAACCAACTAAAGATAAACAACTTAGATGAGGAGATATGTACACCAGAGTTGAGCTTATACCTCAAGAGTCCAAAGAAGTTTACAACCCCAAAGACCTTTTGTTTGAGATAGAATGGAAATAGCAAGAAAAACTTCATCTAAAATTGTTGTTCAGTTGCTCAGTCATGTCCAACTCTTTGTGACCCCTTGGACTGCAGCACGCCAGGCCTCCTTGTCCTTAACTATCTCCCAGACTTTGCTCAAACTCATGTTCATTGAGTCGATGATGCCATCCAACCATCTCAGCCTCTGTCCCTTCTCCTGCCCTCAATCTTTCCCAGCATCAGGGTCTTTTCAAGGGACTAGGCTCTTTGCATCAGATATCCAAAAGATTGGAGCTTCAGCTTCATTATCACTCCTTCCAGTGAATATTCAGGACTGATTTTCTTTAGGATTGATTGGTTTGATCACCTTGCAGTCCAACAGACTCTCAAGAGTCTTCTCCAACACCACAGTTCAAAAGCATCAATTCTTTGGTGCTTAGCCTTCTTTATGGTCCAACTCTCCTATCCATACTGGAAAAATCATAGCTTTGACTATATGGATCTTTGTTGGCAAAGTAATGACTCTGGGTTGGTCATAGCTTTTCTTCCAGGGAACAAGTGTCTTTTAATTTCTTGACTGCAGTCACCGTCTGCAATGTTTCAGATCCCAAGAAAATAAAGCCTGTTACTGTTTCCATATTTTCCCCATCTATTTGCCATGGAGTGATGGGACTGGATGCCGTGATATTCATTTTTTGAATGTTGAATTTTAACTCAGCTTTTTCACTCTCTTCTTTCACTTTCATCAAGAATCTCTTTAGTTCCTCTTTACTTTCTGCCATAAGGATGGTGTCATCTGTGTTTCTGTGGTTATTGATATTTCTCCTGGCAGCCTTGATTCCAGCTTGAGCTTCATCCAGCCCGGCATTTCGCATGATATAGTCTGCATATAAGTTAAATAAGCAGGGTGACAGTATACAGCCTTGATGTACTCCCTTTCCCAATTTGGAACCAGTCTGTTTTTCCATATCCAGTTCTAACTGTTGCTTCCTTACCTGCATACAGATTTCTCAGGAGGCAGGTAAGGTGGTCTGGTATTTCCATCTCTTTAAATGTTTTCTTTAGTAGTTTGTTATGAACCACACAGTCAAAGGCTTTAACATAGTCAATGAAGCAGAAATAGATGTTTTTCTAGAAATCCCTTGCTTTTCTATGATCCAGTGGATGTTGGCAATTTGATCTCTGGTTCCTCTGCCTTTCCCGAATCCAGCTTGTACATCTGGAAGTTCTTGGTTCACGTACTGTTGAAGCCTAGCTTGAAGGACTGAGCATTACCTTGTTACCATGTGAAATGAGTGCAATTGTGTGGTGGTTTGAACATTCTTTGGCATTGCCCTTCTTTGGGATTGGAGTGAAAACTGTCCTTTTCTAGTCCTGTGGCCACTGCTGAGTTTTCCAAATTTGTTGAAAACAGCCGTTCTAAACTATGTCTTTATACATTAAGGTAGACCTATTTCCTTAATAATTTTCAAAATAAGAGAAGGAACTATCTTAGTTATCATGATCATATTTTACTTCTCCTCTATTCTGAAAGCATCAGGTCCATGTTGATTTGGGATGAAGCTCCTTAGCTCTCACAGACAAGTATTTTCCTCCCATGTGTCAGGCATGGTGTTAAGTGTAGGAGGTAAGCAGTGTATAAGTCTCAGCTCTGCCTTCAGGAGTTTATGGTTTGTTAGAGGATAGAGGAAAATTAAAAAGCAATTACCTGGGACTTCCCTGGTGGTCCAGTGAAGTCCAGCAGACTTCACCTTCCAGTGCAGGGAGTTCAGGTTCACTCTCTGGTTAGGAAGTTAAAATCCCACATACCTCTCAGCCAGAAAACCAGTACATAAACAACAGAAGCGATATTGTAACAAATTCAATAAAGATTTCTAAGAAATAGTTCTAGTTAAAAAAAAAATCTTAAAAAAAAGCAGTTGCCCTACAGTTCACAAGGGCTCTAATAGAAGAAATACAGGAGGCTCTCACAGTCCAGAGGAGCATGCCTGCATGCGTGTGTGCTAAGTCGCTTCAGTCACGTCTGACTCTTTGTGATCCTATGGCCCGTAGCCCACCAGAGACCAGGCTCCTCTGTCCGTGGGATTCTCCAGACAAGAATACTGGAATGGGTTGCCATTTCCTCCTCCAGAGGATCTTCCCAACCCAGGGATCAAAACCACATTTTTTGTGTCTCCTGCACTGGCAGGAGAGTTCTTTACCACTTGGACCACCTGGGAAGCCCCCACAGGAACATATCCTATCCCAAACTTACAGGTCCATGGAAGGCTTCCCTGAGGAAATGGCAAGTAAGCTGGCCCTTGAGAAGGGTGAATAAAAATTAGCCATGAGAAGGTCCCAAGTAAGGGAGTCCCCTGAAGAGCAAGGAGACAGTCTAGAGGCAAGAAAAAGCAAATCACAGTTGGGCAGTGACGGATCAGGGCACCTGGAACCATTGACATGTTCCCAGCTCCAATTACTACCTCTCCTCTCCCTACCAAAACTGCTTTCATTTTGCCTGTCCACAACGTTGTTTTCTCAGTTGGATTTTTGTTTGGTTGGTTGGTTGTCTGATCAATCGATTTCTCAGTTTCCTAAGATGCCAGGCTGTCTTTGGCTTCTCCTTCTCGGCCTCCTTGGCAGCCCCGTTCAGCTCCTCACTCCCTAACTCTCAAGCCCTCTGAACAAGCTTTCTTCCTTTCTGCTTCTTGGCCAGAGATTATTTTAAAATGCAAATCTGGTCCTGCCAATCCTCCTGTTTAAAACTCTTCAGTAGTTTGTTTTTGTTTCCAATTTGGGGGGATTTTTTTTTTTTTCTCTTTTGGTAGCGCTTTTATTTTTCCTTCAGCCATGCATGACATATCCTTGGGCCATGATATTCTCACCTGAGAGCAGAAAAACAGGATGTCTAAGTCATCCTTAAGAGCTGAGAATTACGTACAAAAATCTTACGTAAATTAAAACAACGCATAAATTTGCAGGTACAAATACAAATCGTTTTGCGACTAGAGTGAGTAATTTAGCCCCGTGATATTCTGCTGGAAAAACATTGGATACAAAAGAAAATGGAGGTCTGAAGGCTGGAATTAGCTCTGGTTCTTAGCTGTAATGGAAGACTACGAGAAAGAAGTCACAGTTCATTCATAAATTCTTGCCAGCCTCCAGAGAAATCTAGAAATTGTCGTTAAGGCTCTGTTTACATCTGATCAGGCCCCAGAGGGATGAACAGCTCAAGAGAAATTGTTAAGTTGGCTGAAGCACCATCAGATCAGGCCAACTCCCTTCCATAGACACATTACCCCTTGCCTCCGTTGGTTGCACAGTATCTCCAACCAGATATACTAAAGTTTAAACTAAACATAGATACCTATTGAACTTCTATCCCCAATTTTTTATCTTAATCATTACTTCTTCCAAGAAATCTTCCATGATTCCCATCTAGTTTAGATCTGCTCTGGTTCTTCTTCTTGCTTCTTGCTTATTTTGAATGCCTCCTTACATGTCTGGCTTTCCTTCCTAATGGGGATATCCTAAGGGTGGGAGCTAGTCGTCTTCTGTTGATTTCTGTATCCCCACCTCCTAGCAGGATGTTTGTGCAAAGCAGTATCAAACTCAGAAACGAATGAATGAGGAAAGGCTGTAAGCAAATGTTACGGT
The DNA here is from genome assembly GCA_935064755.1 of Tragelaphus eurycerus. Classification (NCBI taxonomy): domain Eukaryota; kingdom Metazoa; phylum Chordata; class Mammalia; order Artiodactyla; family Bovidae; genus Tragelaphus; species Tragelaphus eurycerus. The sequence goes on from CAKXYN010000039.1 coordinate 2,237,282, forward strand.
TTGGTGACCACCAGCTAAGTTAGCCCTTGGTTTCTGTTTTCTTTGTGACATAAAATTGCCTAACTGCAAGGAGGAAGACGGGTGACATGGAAAGGGTTTTTTGTTTTTGTTTTTGTTTTAAGAAAGAATAATATAATATGTGGGGGCTTCCCTCGTGGCACAGCGGTAAAGAATCCGCCTACAGTGCAGGAAATTGGGTTCAGTCCCTGGGTCAGGATGATTCCCTTAGAGAAGAAAATGGCAATGCATTCAAGTATTCTTGCCTGGGAAATCCCATGGACAGAGGAGCCTGGGGGGAGGGTGGGGCAGGCTACAGTCCATGGGGTCGAAAAAAGAGTAGGACACAATTTAGCGACCAAACAACAGAATATACCCCCTAACCCCTCACTTAGCACCAACAATTATCAATATATTTCCAAACTTGTTTCATCTATACCTCTACCTTGTTTTTGTTTTTTTTTTAGAGAGAGATAACTTGTATATCATAGCATTCACCCTTTTAAAGTGTACAATTCAGTGGTTTTAAAATATACACAAAGTTGTTCAAGCATTATCCTAATTCCAGAACAGTTTTCTCATCCCCAAAAGAATCCCTGCACCTTCAAGCAGTCACTCTTCCCCCAGCCCCCGGAAGTGGCTCATCCACTTTCCGTCTATATGCATTGCCTGTTCTGGATATTTCATGTAAATGCAATCATACAATATGTGGCTTTTCATTCTGGTTTCTTTCACTTATCATCATGATTTCAAGGTTCATCCATATTATAGTATGAATTGATACTTCAGCCATTTCTATTGCCAAATAACATGTCATTGTCTGGATATATCACAGTTCATTTCTCCATGCATCCATTGATGGACATCTTTGGATTGTTTCCACTCTTGGGGCTGAAGATGGAAGTTTAAAGGTATAATGTATACATAGTTAAGGGGAAAAGAGGTAACAGAGAAACTGAAAGATATCAGGCCACAGAGAAGGCCCATTTGAATTGAGACCAAAAATAATTCTGTGTGGGCATGTAATCTTATGGCCTACAAAACCCTTTAAACATGAGTTCTGCCTCTTCTCTGGAACTGCACACACCAGCTCTACTAATCTTTTGTAGTTCCATGAACCTCCCTTGGTCTCGCTCACCTCTGGCATTCACAGCATTCTCTCCCTGGGGACCATTTTCTTCCAGGCTTCACTCACTCACTCATTCTATCTTTTTAAAAAAATTTTAATAAACAGATTACAATGTTATAAAATTCAGAAGTTACAAGATTGATACAAAACCAAATCTTTGAGTCTCAGATCAGACATCACTTCCTCCAGGAAGCCATCCCTGACACTCTAGGTTGCTGATGGTGCCACTTTCCAGCCCTTTCCAGTTCTCCCATAGCATCCCCTAGTCACCCATCAAAGCACTCATTGTGCTGCTCTCAGTCCCTTCCCTGCATCCCTGCCAGGCTGATGGGCAGTAACTACTAGGCCATTCTCCATGTGATTCCCCAGTGCCTGAGACAATACATGTGCCTAATCAGGCCTCAGTACATTTTGAAGGAATAAATGAATGAATGAGTGATGCATACGTGCAAAACCATGAAGCCATGAGGGTCAAAGAGGCTGAGAATCTGAGCAGGATAGTAATGTGCCTGTCTTTCCAACACATTAGTGGTTGCAATTCCTCAGAGATAAATTTTCACACTCTTAATAAGTGAGAACTAGAGTGTTTAATATTTATTTCTGTTTCTGAACAAGCCTTCCATCAAAGCTGAAAATAAATTTTCTAGCAGTATTAGCCCATCGATTCTCCCATTTTCTTTCTATCCACATTTGGTATTCCATTCTTGAATAAAGGTTTCCAGAATATAAATCAAAAGTGGCAAGAATCTATTCTCTCTGGTGGAAACAGGTAAAAAGAATAGGAAACTCACTGGGATTTCAAATGTAATCTAGCATTAGAGTACTATACTCTTAATTGACATTGGAGCGAGTGAAAGTGCTTTTTTCAAAAGAAAGAAAACTGGGAATTCCCTGGTGATCTAGTGGTTAGGACTCAATGCTTTCACCACCGGGGGCCCAGGAAAGTCCCTGGTAGAGGAACTGAGATTGGGCAAGCTGTGCAGTGCCGCCAAATAAAAACTAGAAAAAGAAAACTACTAGTGATATGCTCCCCCACAACTACCATCAATTCTGTTAACTCAAATTTTGTATTCCTTTGGTTAACTCAGTAAACTTTCACTATTATGCTCACACACAGTCACTTAGTCATGTCCAACTCTTTGTGACCCCTGGACTGTAGCCCGCCAGGCTTCTTTGTCCATGGAATTCTCCAAGCAAGAATACTGAAGTGGGTTGCCATTTCCTACTCCAGGAGATCTTCCCCACCCAGGGATCAAACCTGTGTCTCTTGTGTCTTCTGCATCGGCAGGCGGATTCTTTAGCACTGTGACACCTGGGAAGCCCTTCCCTACGTATACTCCCCCCAAGATATTAATTTTTTTTTTAGTAATGGAAAATAAAAAATTTTACTAGCATATTGAGTTAATAGGGGTTCCCTGAACTTAGCCAAATAAACTCATCATCTTTAAAATATCTACCCAAGGATTTCCCTGATTGTCCAGTGGTTGGGAGTCCACCTGCCAGTGTGGGTGACACGGGTTCGATCCCTGTTCTGGGAGAATTCCACAGGCCTCATGTCACATGTGCCATGTCTGGGCACATGTGACAACTACTGAGCCCAAGCTCTAGGGCCTGCATGCTGTAGTTACTAAAGCCCACTCACCTAAAACCTGTGCTCCACAACAGGAGAAGCCACAACAACGAGACTTCCATGCATCACAGCTAGAGAGTAGCCCCCACTTGCTGCAACTAGAGAAAGCCTGTATGAAGCAAAAAGAGACCCAGTACAGCCAAAAATAATAAATATGAACTAGAAAGAAATCTTGAACTTTAAAAATAAATTATCTACCCATATAAATTATAGCTGCATTTAAAACACTATATGCTCAGAGCCTTTGAATTAATTTCCTTTGAGGAAGGCACTGCGTAGAGGAAGCAATATCTGACACATACAAATTAAGTGAGATTGATCTATTGAAATATAGCTGGCAACAATCCAGCTTCTTAGTTTGCTTTTAATAGTTTATTTCTAAGCACATGCATCTTTAAACTATGTAGCTTGTTTTTACAAGAGACAAATAGTGGGAGATGGCCTTAAATTGACTCTTGCTTTACAATCCAAAGTATATCTTAATGCAAGTTCCCCTGCGCTTTTCTAATAATGAGGTTGGACAAGAATAATGCTGCCTTGGATTGCAATGTTCAAGGCATTCATTAAAGTTAATAATCAGTGCTCTTGTATAGAAGCTCTATGCCTAATGTTGATCAGCCCTTTATTGTGTGGCGTTTGCTTGTATTCAAGTAGCAAGGAGCTCACCACAAAGGCCATCAGGTGGGTTTCCATGGTAGCAGTCCTTCTTTTGTTATTCCCATTTGTAATATAGACAGTAACCAGATACTCACTGTGTCACTGCTTAATGAAAAGAAATAGAATATTGATAATGCTGGCAGAGCAGGAAGCTGGTCTTTGGGTGTGATGCCCAAGGAGGACATGCCATCCACTCAGGGTCTCTTTTAAGCAGCTGTCCAAGAAGTGGGACTTTGTCCTATTAATGACCTTCAGTGGCCACATATCATTGCTCTAGAGACAAATAGAGCTTAAGTGATGACTAGGATAGTCATCTCTGAATCTTACAAAAAACAAGTTCGTGATTATGCCTAAAAAGAGTGCAGTATGAAACTAGGGAAGAAAAAAATCAACTCTTTTTTTAAAGCAATTATCTTTTAATTCCCCCCAGTTTTTCATTAAAAAGTATACTGCACTGAGATATTCTGTACTGATATCCTATTAAGTTGAATCTTCCACCATGAAAATGTTGTGTTGGAAATTGGAATAAACATGAAAAAATTAACTTTTAACATATAAAGCTTAACACTGAGGAAAGAAAATTGCTTTCCTATTTTTGCTGTGTTTGTGTAGGTATTCATCTTCGTAGGGACTCAACACCTGGATTTTCCCATTGTCTCTGTTGTTGAAAAATAGCTGTTACTGGGAAGTGTCATTCCCATTGGTTGTGAATCAGTTATTGGAGCTCACAGCAGCAAGGGAGCTCTGTGAGGCAGCCTGGCTTGTTCTAACAGAGACCCCCAGAGAAGTCAACTGGTCCTCAGTCATTCAAGCAGAATTTACTATGCCTTACCATTATTCTTCTATTCAGTCCTCCTCAAACATCATTTCTGCCACTCACTCAGGAGAGAGTAAAAACTGTAACTTTAATTTAATTTACTTTTCTCCTTCCCAGAGGCTAGGAGATCCAAAAACGTTTATGAACTGGTAAGACTTCAGTGCTTCAATTTTATCTGCTTTAACCCATGAAATCTCCACAGTGCATTGTAAGACTTTCCCTTGTAGTTCTCGTCTTCATCATAAAGGGTCATTTAAGTGTAACATACATGGAGGCATTAAAATTATGTTGTATGTTAAATATATTTTTAAAATACTTTAAAGAGAAAACTTCAGTGAGATAGATGGAGAGCAGGAATTACTAGGAAATAAGAGTGTGGCTGGTAAGACAGAAATGGAAAGGACCCAGGATCAAGATAGAAGAAATTTAAACTCAATCAAGGACTGAAGGTTTCCAGCTTGAAGTTGTTGGGAGGCATCCTTTGACCTTTAAAGTTGGATGGATGATAGAGATGTGAGCTTTCCCAGTGGACAGACCAGAGTGAGTTCAAGGGACAGAGTCAAAGACAGCAGGACTGGAAACTGGGGAACTCACTGAATACCAGAAGAAGCAGCAGCAGCTGGGGCAGGCAATTAAGGTCTTGTAATAGAAGAAATTTTGAGGTCAGTGTTCATTTATCTATAGTTTCTTTTTCAAATTTATTTATTTTTGACTATACTGGGTCTTCATTGCTGCACATAGACTTTCTCTGGCTGCAAAGAGCAGGGGCTCCTCTCTAGTTGTGGTGCTCAGGCTTCTCATAGCAGTGGCTTCTCTTGTTGCACCTCACTGGTTCTAGTTGCATCGGCTCAGTAGTTGAGGCTCTGGGACTCTAGAGCACAGGCTCAGTCGTTGTGGTGCACAGGTTTAGTTGCTCCGAGGCATGTGGCATCTTCCCAGACCAGGGATCTTACCCGTGTCCCCTGCATTGGCTGGTGGGTTCTTAACCACTGGACCACCAGGGAAGTCCTATCTATGGTTTCTATTGCTTCATTTAGAGTTATTTTAGTTTACAGACTGTTGAAAAGAAAAACCATCAACCTAGAATTCTTTATCCAGCGAAATTATCCTGCAAACATAAAGGAAGAATAAAAATTTTCTCAGACCAAAAAAAAAAAAAAAACTAAGGGAATTCATTGACTGCAAACCTAATGTAGAAGAAGTGTAAAAAGATATTCTTTAGGGAAATAGAAATGTCTGGAAGTGTTGCTGTTTTTTAAAGAAAGTTGGCAATTAGAGAGACTGGCGGTCCAAGGAGGTCATGGGATTAAAGAAGATGTAATCATGGCAGGGATAACCCGAACACTGTCTGCAGTCCTAAAAACAAGAATCTAGTAAAGGGAGATGGATGAAATGTGCTAGAGAGACACTAGAGATCACTTCTGCAAAACCCGGAAACCTATGCTTTTCGGTTGTGGGATTTAGGATGTTCTTCCTCCTCCTTTTCCAGAGGCAGCAGTTTAAATGCACAAGTGTCTCACTCCCGCAGCCAATTCTGATGATTGCTTGGGCCACAACAATCTCTTGCTGACCACACTCCCCGCCTCCCTCCAGAAAAAAGCACATGTTCCCTACAGTGTTCAGAAACATGTCAACTTGGCACCTTGATGCTTTAAGAAGGTCCAAATGATTAAATTTAAGCAAAACCACTCATGAATTTCACTAAGAGAAATTCACATTGAATTCTCTTCAGGGAAACATCACCATAAGACCAGGTAGGCTATAGAGTATGGGACCCAGAGAAAACCAGTCATTTGAAACCAGTTTACACGTGTGCCAGGACCTGTGTGTGGGAGGAATATTCTGAAGTAGATTATTGGCCTGCCTTTGTGGATAAATTACTCTGATTTTTGTCATTTAAAATCAGGAAGAAAGCACACCCTCTCATTACCTCATTACAGGAATTCATTTTGGGAGGCGAGCACAATTTGCCTCTTTCCCTAGAGATGGGTGGAGGGACTAAGTAACCTTGAAAACATCTTTGTGTATGAGAAGTACAGGAAAATATTATACATCTCTGCCTAAAGAGAAGCAGTGGAAAGCTTTCTTGTTTGTTTTGTTTGCTTGTTTTTTTTTGTCTAACCTAAGTTGACTATTCTGAGAACTTTATGTTATCTGATGACTACATCCCTAAAGGAAGCAATACTGTCAATAATATCCAAGGTGACCTAACTACCATGTAGATGAACTGGATGTTGATCTGCAGTAGATATGACACAGGGCTTCCCAGGTGGTGCTAGTGATAAAGAACCAGCCTGCCAGTGCAGGAGACATGAGATGTGAAATTAATCCCTGGGTCAGGAAGGTGCCCTGGAGGAGGGCATGACAACTCACTCCAGTATTCTTAACTGGAGAATCCCATTGACAGAGGAGTCTGGCGGGCTCCTATAGTCCATAGGGTTGCAAAGAGTTGGACACTACTGAAGCAACTTAGCACGCATTGATGACACAATGGCGTAGACAAGGCCTGCTATATAATTTGTGGGGCCCAGAACAAAATAAAAACGTGGAGCTCCTTGTTCAAAAATTATTATGAATGTCAAGATGGTGACAGCAGAGCCTTAAGCCCACTGTGAGGCCCTTCTGAGCACAGGACCCCATGTGACTGCACCCATGAAGCTTGCCCCATGTAGAGGTTGTTGTTGTTTAGTCATTCCTTCATGTCTGACTCTCTTGAAACCCCATGGACTATAGACCATCAGGCTCCTTTATCCTTGGGATTTTCCAGGCAAGAATACTAGAGTGGGTTGCCATTCCTTTCTCCAGGGGATCTTCCCTACCCAGGGATAGAACCCACATCTTCTGCATTGTCAGGCAGATTCTTTACCATTGAGCCACTAGGGAAGCCCCATGTAGAGATACATCCTGTAAATTTAAGCTAGCTCTGATGAGAAAATTGAAAAGACTTTGATGAATCTTAAATTTTGATTTTACCTTAAAAGACTGTCTTAAGAATGCTCTTTTAACCCCACAGTAAGTGAAGATCTGTCTAATTATATCTCTAGCATCTAAAATTCTCTCTGTTAACTGAGTTAGAGGATGTTTCCATGCTGCTGGAATGAGATGCCTCCATTTGGCAATTGCCTGTGAACTGATGCATGAATACATATCACCAAGGGGAGTTTTTTGAGCCCCATTTTCAGAGCCCTATTCTTACCTAAACACATGTCCTTTGTCATGTTCTCTGGAACCTACAGCCTTTTCAGTGGGAAATTTGGCACCCATTCCACACTGATCTCCTCAAGGGCACACCTTTGCACCCTCATGACTGCTCACCCCACCTGGCACACAGTAGAGACTCAAGAAAGCTTTGTTGGATAAATGAGTACACAAACTCCAGAACACATCAGAAATCTAGATTCTCAGAAATGTAGCAGGAACCAGTCTCCATGAAGTCAATACTCAGGAGATATCCAAAGGGCCTTTAGAATTACCCTCATGTGAGATAGTTAGATCTAAAGAGAGGGCTAGGTCTAAAGTCAGCAGTTGAGCCAAAGGTCAAAACTGCCCTTGAAAAGTCCTTCAGAAGCATCAGGTTGGAGGTACCACATGAGAGGTGCAGAAACCCACTGGGCAAAAAGCTGATGCACATCCTTTGTCTCATCCCACCTTGGGGTGCATGCTCATTGCTTGCAGAGCAGTCGTAAATTCCAATAGGCTAACTGCACGTGTGATATGACTCTGTCTTAAGGGGTAAGTCAAAACCTTCTCTGAAGGAAGTATTTATCACTTTATCCCTGCAGTGGCTTTTCTCTCCTTGGGAGTTGTAAAATTCAATTTCTGAGTTTTTTAAGAGACTCAGTCTTGTGTTACTATTGTTGTTGTTCAGTCTCTAAATCATGTCCAGCTCTTTGTGACCCCATGGACTATAGCCCGCCAGGCTCCTCTGTCCATGGGATTTCCCAGGCAAGAATACTGGAATGGGTTGCATTTCCATCTCCAGGGGATAAAGCTTCACCAAAACTGATTTATCTTACTTCTTGTAAAATGTCTGTGTCTCACATATTTTCTACACTGAACTTGAGTTGCTTTTATAGTCAATGGGGGGAAAAAAAGAAAAAAGATTTATGCAGAGATTTCAAAGTAGGGTCATTTTTTTGGTTCTGAGCATATTACCAGCTGTTGCCATCCATTGTATCTTAGTCTTCAGAGCACTCAGGGAGTGCTGGCATACAGGCTAGGAGCTAAACTGCTCAGTGGATGTCTCTGCTTCTTGACCCTCTCAGGGTTTTTCAGGCAAGAATACTGGAGTGGGTTGCCATTTCCTTCTCCAAAGAAGGCTGAGTGCTGAAACATTGATGCTTTCAAACTGTGGGTTGGAAAAGACTCTTGAGAGTCCCTTGGACAGCAAGGAGATCGACCCGGTCAACCCTAAAGGAAATCAACCCTGAATATTCATTGGAAGGACTGATGCTGAAGTTCCAATACTTTGGCCACCTGTTGCAAAGAGAAAACCCATTAGAAAGATCCTGTTGGTGAGAAAGATTGAGGGCAGGAGGAGAAGGAGGTGACAGAGACTAAGATAGTTGGATGGCATCACCTACTCAATGGACATGAGTTTGAGCAAGGTCTGGGAAATAGTGAAGGACAGGGAAGCCTGGCATGCTGCAGTCCATGGGGTCACAAAGAATTGGACACGACTTAGCAACTGAACAATAACTACTCTAGAACCACTTGTCCATTGATTTCAAGACACTACATTTCTGTGTTTCTTCCATGTCTCTAGCTTATCTGTTTTTGGTATCCTTTTTAGCCACATCCTCCTCAAACTACCCCTTAAATCCTGATCTTTTTAAGAACTCTCTTATGGACTTACTTCCATCATACTGTGTGTTCTGCCTTAATCTGTTCTGATGGCCTCAACCACCGTCCTTCTGCTAATGAACCCAATATCTGTATTGCCACGTCAGTCCTTTCTCTGCAGCCCAAACCCCTGTAACTGCCTTCAGGATATCTCCACTTGGATGTCTTACAGATGCCTCAGATTCAATGTATCCAAACTGAACTCACTATCCTCTCAAACCAGCTCCCTGACAGCATTCCCTATCTCCGGGAATGGCAGTACTCTCCACCCAGTTAATCAAGCCAGGAATCTATGATTAATTCTTAATTCATTTCAGTTCCCTCATTGCCTAAATCCAATCCATCACCAAGTTCTCTGAATTCTATTTCCTATATCAAAACAAATCTTACGGTAAATAAATGAAACATCTTCTGCATCATGACCCAACCAGCATGCAGAAGCACACACCCAGCATAGACACACACACACACACGTGGAACAGACGTTTCACAAAATAATTTTCATCATCATTATATGCCCAGCTTTCTACTATTTTCTGTTATGTTTTCTTCTGCTGTTGCTTTTTAAAATTCTTTTGAATTTTAAAATGCTTTTGAACTGTGGTGTTGGAGAAGACTCTTGAGAGTCCCTTGGACTGCAAGGAGATCCAACCAGTCCATTCTGAAGGAGATCAGCCCTGGGATTTCTTTGGAAGTAACGATGCTAAAGCTGAAACTCCAGTGTTTTGGCCACCTCATGCGAAGAGTTGACTCATTGGAGAAGACTCTGATGCTGGGAGGGATTGGGGGCAGGAGGAGAAGGGGACGACAGAGGATGAGATGGCTGGATGGCATCACTGACTCGATGGATGTGAGTCTGAGTGATCTCCGGGAGTTGGTGATGGACAGGGAGGCCTGGCATGCTGCAGTTCATGGGGTCGCAAAGAGTCGGACACGACTGAGCAACTGATCTGATCTGATCTGAGTGGGTTACTGGCAAGTGTTTAACAACCAGCTCTTCTGGAGGTGAGCAAAGGGGACCCTGATATGTAGCATTTGGCAGTTTTCAGTATAAATACTCCCACCATGGTTGAGTTTATGCCGCTAACTGACAAGCTTGCAAACATCCTAAAGTACTTGCTCTCCTGACCATATACAGCATGCAATTGCTTATGACCTACCGTTTTTGATGGACACTGGTCTAAATAGCTCTTAAATCTACTAGTTAATTTTCATTCCCAATGCTACCACTCCAGATCTGTCTACCACCATTTCTGATACAATTGGTTTTCAGTTAATCTGATCTGTTTCACATTTATTTAATATCCTTCAAGGACTTCCTGTTGGCCACACTAAGACAGAGTCTACAATTCTTACCTTGGCTTAAAAAACCACCCACAGTTTGGCAACTGCCTGCCCTCATGCCCCTTTCTTTGATTTCAATAAGAATGATTTCTTCTTGAACATCTGGGAGTTCTCTCTTGTTTTCATGACTTTGAACATACTGTTCCATTTGGCTAGAAAGTTCTTGTCTCCCATCTTTGTTCAGCTAACTCTTACTCATTCTTCCCATCACAGCTTCAGTGCTACATTATTCAGTTATTCCTTCTCCAACCATGTGTCAGGCATTATGGTAAGTGCTGAGGATGCAATGATATGAAGCAATAGAAACAGTCCCTCCCCTCACAGAACTCAGATGTGCTAGAGGGGAAGAAATGTTATGCAAATAAAGATATTCAGATTTAAATACTAATAAAAGAAGAGCTTAAAAGAGATTCATGGTTCTGTAAGAATGAATAAAATCTGACCTATTCTAGTAGATCAAGGAAAACTTTCCTGCATGATGGCTAGTTAGTTATAATAGTTGAGATAAGATACAGAGGAGAAATATAACAATGAGTCTAAGGGGCAGATAACTAACACAATAGACAGAAATAGAAGCACATGTAAATCTACATGGCATGAGGGAATGTGGTAAAACCAAGGAACCAAATGAAAGCCAGTGTAAGAGAAGCAGGGTAGGAGGTCGGATGTGAGATAGGTAGAAGCCAGCTCTATGAAGGGCACTCTGCTGCTGCTGCTACTGCTAAGTTGCTTCAGTCGTGTCTGACTCTGTATGACCCCATAGACGGCAGCCCACCAGGCTCCCCCGTCCCTGGGATTCTCCAGGCAAGAACACTGGAATGGGCTGCCATTTCCTTCTCCAATGCGTGAAAGTGAAGTCGCTCAGTTGTGTCCAGCTCTTAGCGACCCCACGGACTGCAGCCTTCCAGGCTCCTCCCTCCATGAGATTTTCCAGGCAAAAGTACTGGAGTGGGGTGCCATTGCCTTCTCCGGAAGGGCACTCTAGATGTCGTTAAAAACTGAACTCTTTAAAAAAAAAAAAAAATACACAATGGAGTATTACTCAGCCATTAAAAAGAATACATTTGAATCAGTTCTAAGGAGGTGGATGGAACTGGAGCCTATTATACAGAGTGAAGTAATCCAGAAAGATAAACACAAATACAGTATACTAACGCATATATATGAAATTTAAAAAGATGGTAAAAATAACCCTGTTTACGAGACAGCAAAAGAAACACTGATGTATAGAACAGACTTTTGGACTCTGGGACTGGGAGAGGGCGGGATGATTTGGGGGAATAGCATTGACATATGTATAATATCATATCTGAAATGAGTCGCCAGTCCAGGTACGATGCCCGATAACAGATGCCTGGGGCTGGTGCACTGGGACGATCCGGAGGGATGGTATGGGGAGGGGGGAGGGAGGAGGGTTCAGGATGGGGAGCACGTGTATACTGCTGGCGGATCCATCTCGATGTATGGTAAAAGCAATACAATATTGTAAAGTTAAGCAAAATAAAAAAAATACGCACACTGGAAGGCCATTGATGTGTTTGAAGCAGGGATGCAATGTGTTCAGATTTCTGGTTTGAAACACTCACTATGGCAATTGTGAGGCTAAATCAAGAGACAAAAGTAGATATGGAGACAAATTAAAACTATTACACCACTCCAGACAGAGATGAGCACAACACGAATTCACATGTTGCTCATGGAGATATAATAGAGAGATGTGTGAAATAAGCTTGTCAAGACAAGGTAATGGACTAACCATATGTGGTGAAAGAGATGGACACAGCAAAGATGACCCCCAGGCTTGAGTTACAAAACTGAGTGAGTGATAGTGCCGTTCACAGAAGGGTATACCAGAGGAGGACCAGGTCTGCTGGGGGAAAAAGCATGACTATGGCTGTAACTAAATTGACTTCGAGGTAATTTTAAGATATGTAAAATGAGATGTTTTGAGGACTGTTTGATAAACTGTTCCAGAACAGAGGAGATACCTGTTCCAGACTCCGTAGATTTGTGGAGTATCTGTATAGGTAGTAGACACGCAGCATTGAACACGAAAAAACTCATCAGCCAAGAAGACATGAGAGGAAGGTTTAAAAACCAATCCTTAAGGAAATTCAACATTGAATGGCTGGAGTAGAGGGTGAACTTAGAAAGGAAACCAAGAAGTGCAGTCAGAAACAGAGAGCAAAGAGGAGAAACTGAGGTCAAAGAGCCAGTATATTTTGGTGGAATATCAAGAAAAGAAGCCAGACTGTTGATTAAAGAAGAGCACAAAGCACAGAGCTGGAGTCAGTGAATGTAAACTCAGTGGAGAAGATTGTCTTTGACAAGATGGAAAGATACAGAGCAGTATTTATGAAGCTGATGAAAACTTTTTGATTGTTTGAATGGAAAGCATTTGGGCGTATATTCATCAGCTATGAAAAAATTGGTTTGAAAGAAAGATGAATACATAAGAGAAAATAAGTAACTGTAAGGTTCACAAAAAAGCAGAGAATGATCCCTGGGCACCCGTGACACTCCTCCACTTACCCTAATTCTGACTACGCTTGTCATTTTTCCATGAGTATCTCTATCCCTCGTTAGACTGTACTGCATGGGGACAAGCATCACCTTTGCCTCATTTTGCTTCTGTATTCCGCATGTTCAACACAGCTCAGATAGGAGGCATTCATCTTAATTACACATTCAAGTGAATGAAATTGAAGGGACATTTAATAATCAGTCCCAGAAGTCTTGTGATACTACAGCATATGCATATATATGTATGCACAGGCACGCACTCACTCACACACACACACACACACACACACACACACAAACTATGGTCATCAGTTTGTTTAGACTAAAATTAAAATTGGCATCATTACCTTAAGCAGAAACTGTTTGGGCACTAAGACAGAAAGGCCTTACAGTGAGATAGAAATGGAAAGTCAACCAAGAACTGAGAACTCTCCACCAACAGATGAGCAAAGTCATGAGTCGTTTTTGTGCAGAAAAAACGAGCCCTGATTATATCAAGGAAACAAATGGTGAAAGCACACAACCTGTTAAGACAAGTGTCTGCATCATTCACACCAATTCAGGTGAAGCCCCACATAACAGGACTTTTAGATCTGAGATAGTATGATACCTACTAAGGCAAAACAAGTGTAAAAAAAAGAAAACCTTCTCTTCCTTTGGAGACAGTTTTGAATATCTCATACAGGGAAGCAAGTCCACGTAGGAGAAAAGAAATCAGATGTACCTTCCTTTCCTGGCTTTGCCATTTTTAAACACAAGTTGTTTAATCCAGTCTCTGTTTCTTTGTTTGTAAAAAGGAGATGAGTCTACCTCATGGGATGGTTAAATAAAATAAAGTGGCTTACATATCAGAGCACCATTCTCAGAATAGCTCTCCACTTCCCTAACTGGAGAACTTTACATTTCCATCATCACTTCTGACATATCCTCATTTTACTCCAAAAACTCTTGATTTTTACGTCAGTAGATAAGGACGATGGGCTTCCCCGGTGGCTCAGACAGTAAAGAATCTACCTCCAATGCAGGAGACATGGTTTCAACCCCTGGTTTGGGAAGATCCCCTGCAGAAGGGAATGGCAACCCACTCCAGTATGCTTGCCTAGAGAATTCCATGGACAGAGGAGCTTGGCGGGCAGCAGTCCATGCGGGTACCATATCTAATCACTCCCTATTCCACATCCCTCCTAGTCCCTGGTAACCTCTATCATACATTCCGTCTCTACAAATTTGCTTATTCTAGTATCTTGTATAAATGAAATCATACAATATGTGCCCTTCTGTGTCTGGCTTGTTTCACTTAGCATTATGTTTTCAGGGTTCATCCATGTGTAGAATGCATCAAAATTTTATCCCCCTTTATAGCTGAGTAACATTCCATTGTGTGTGTATACAACATTTTATTCACCTATTAATCTGCTGATGGACACTTGGGATGTTTCCACCTTTTGACTATTTTGAATAATGCTGCTGTGAACGTTGGCGTACAAATATCTGTTTGTGTCCTGCTTCACTTCCTTTGGATATATACCTCAGCGTGGAATTTCTGAGCCTATGAAACTTTAATACCACAGATAGACTATATCTGTTGATGTTCAGTATGTATGTATATACATATATGCTGCTGCTGCTAAGTCTCTTCAGTCATGTCCGACTCAGTGCGACCCCGTAGACGACAGCCCACCAGGCTCCCCCGTCCCTGGGACTCTCCAGGCAAGAACACTGGAGTGGGTTGCCATTTCCTTTTCCAATGCAGGAAAGTGAAAAGGGAAAGTGAAGTCGCTCAGTCGTGTCCGACTTTTAGCAACCCCATGGACTGCAGCCTACCAGGCTCCTCTATCCATGGGATTTTCCAGGCAAGAATACTGGAGTGGGGTGCCATTGCCTTCTCTGATATACATATATATGTGTGTGTGTGTGTGTGTGTGTGTGTGTGTATCTCTACTTCATGCATTGAAAGAGTAATATTTCTTTGCTACCTTCCTAGAACCAATTTTTACTTCCTTGAGGTGGGAGTAATATCACCCTCATTGAGATTGCAAGCTCTAAGATAAAGGCAGGTTTGTTGTCTCAGATGAGGTTTATAGATAGGCAATGTACATATAGATCAGCTGCTCAAAGAGGAGTGAAGCCACTGATGATATGGAAAATGACCCACAAACACATAAATGTTTAATTTTTATTACCCATGCAATAAAGTAATTTACATCCTACTTAGTCTTCAGAATTAACAACGGTTGATAAAGTAATGAACTCAAGACTGTTTTGGAAAATAGTGCTCAGCAGTTGCGTCAGGACTAAACCAACGAAGCAGATATTTTACTAAACTTTTAAAAACACTGGAAATTAATGATATATTCCCAGTGAGCCTAAAATATCTCCAGAACACAAATAGAATAATTGCAAGCAAGGATTATGTAAAGCAGGGTGAAAAAAAAAGATAAACAAAAAGTGATCTGTGGGAAGCCAGATGTCAGTGCGGGTACTGGATGGTTCTGTCAGCACATGGGATACCTATTGGTACCTAGCTGGACAGCAGCATGGCAAGGTTCCTGGAACATTCTCACCTAGGTGTTATGATAGTGTGGTTGCCTAATGCTGTATTGTTTCATTACATAAAGAAGAGATTAGGACAATTATATAACTGTGTTTAGAAAAATAACAGTTTCAGATACTTGACCAGACCCTTCAAGTGTCAGGAGAGGCAAGGAGAGAATGGAAAGCGCAAGATTGGAGGAAACTTAAAGAGACAGGACTGCTAAAAGCAACATGGGATCCTGGACCAATAAAGGACATTGGTGGGAAAACGGGGGAGTTTCAAGTGACATCTACAATTTAATTACTTCATTTTAGCAACTGTACCGTAGTTACCTGTCGTTTAGTCACTAAGTCGTGTCTGACTCTTCTGCGACCCCATGGACTATAGCTCCCCAGGCTCCTCTGTCCATGGGATTTCCCAGACAAGAATACTGGAGTGGGTTGCCATTTCCTTCTCCAGGGGATCTTACCGACCCAGAGTCTCCTGCATTGGCAGGTGGATTCTTTACTATGAGCCACCAGGGAAGCCTATGGTTAGATAAAATGCTAAGATGCAGGGAAGCTAAGGGAAGGGTATACTGGAACTCTTGGTACCATATTTACAACTCTTCCTGTGAGTCTAAAATTCTTGGGTTGGCCAAAACGTTCATTCAGTTTCTTCCATCACATCTTATAGAAAAATCGGAGTGAACTTTTTGGCCAAGCCAGTATTTTAGAATAAAAATTAAAAGAAAACAAGCAACAACAACAAAGTTTCTGGGAGCTGCTGAGCGTCAGGTGCAACTGGCATTGCTGACCACGGTTTGGAGGCGGGGGTCTGTATTTGTCGTACCAGCAGCTCTGAAATCTGAC
Organism: Tragelaphus eurycerus; assembly: GCA_935064755.1. NCBI lineage: Eukaryota > Metazoa > Chordata > Mammalia > Artiodactyla > Bovidae > Tragelaphus > Tragelaphus eurycerus. The sequence goes on from CAKXYN010000039.1 coordinate 2,253,608, forward strand.
GCCGGAGTAATGTCTATCTCTGTCTCCTTTCCGATTCCGCTGCAGGGTGTGCTGGGTGCATCATGTAACCGGGATGTGGGTGTACCCTTTCCTAGAACACATTGGCCCAGGAGCCAGAATCCTCTTCTTCGGGTCTACTACCATCTTAATGAACTTCTTGTACCTGCTGGGAGAAGTTCTGAACAGCTATATCTGGGATACACAGAGAAGTAAGTATTGTTCAGCGGGGCATAAAACAAAAGAACTGCTGCAGAGACAGATGGAAAATTCCACTGTAGCACAGGATCCCTTATGAAGAGTTGCATTTTTATAACTTCAGTATTAATTTAAGAGCTGCTGGCAGTTACCTGAAAGGTTTATTACTCACTGTGTCATTTTCGCTAGTAAAACATCCAAATCTAAAAGAAAAGAAGCACGTCTATAAAATTTTATAGGGAGAAATGTAGTGTTTGCCGAAAAAAAAAATTAGGAAATTCATTCTGATTAACAAAATACTGCCTTAGCTAAAAGGACTCCTCCCCACCCTGATGAAATAGATAAATTATTAAATGTAACCAAACAGTCTCATTAGAAATCACCCAGATCTCCACTTTTTGCGTCATTGACTGTGTGGGTGCAGTAGCTGCCGAGAGGTCTTGCCACCATTCTGCTAAAACTCTGGGCAGCACAGGAATGCCTCCGGCAAGAATGATTCACCAGTGACTGTCATGTTCAAGACTGGAAGGTGGCAAAGAAGAATGGGCAGTAAAGGGTAACACTTCATGGCCGCAAAAACCTTCTTAACCTATGATTTGATTTCTCTTTTGTTTCTGTTTATGGCAGAGCCTCCATCTTGGCAAGACACGTAACCTCACCCCAGCTGTGCAAAGCTGGTCCTAAGTCTATGTCAGATAACATAAAAATGAGAAGGTGGAAAAAGTGACAGCCCAGTATGTAGTGATTTGAGTCCTGCATGAAAATACAACCAAAGGGAAGATGGTTTGAGGATCTTTGAGAGCTCTGGGCAGCTCCTCCGATACAGTCACAACATTGTAGATGTCACCTGTAAATGATCCCTGTTCCACAAACATTGGGCATCCTGCTTTGTGCCACATACTATGCCAGGAGGTTGATCTAATTAGACAAATAAAACCCAGTCGTTGCATGTTACTGAATTGGACTTCTTTTGTGTGTGGATCTTCTAAGATTGCATGTGTCAAGGTGTTGGCCAGTGTTAAATGGCCCAGAGGAATTTAAGGGTTTCCTTTCTCAGCAGCTGGCTTGATTTTAGGCAGTGTTCTATTAGGAAAAGTGCCAAATATTTGTATTTCATTCAGGCTACAGCTTGATGGACCAAAAATTAATCTTTTAATAATTTTCTTCTCTGTTCAATGGAATTGTAATCTTTCTCTATTAGATAACTTATAAAAGTATTTAGTTAATGTACAAAAATATTTTGAGAACAAAATATAAACTTTTCTCAGCTTCTTGAGAGAAAGGCCATATTTAAATTTAAGCTAATGTGTCCAATCTGTGTTATTCAGAAAGTACTTGTGACTCCAGCTTCTCCTTTGTTAGCTCAATTCCCATCTTCATTTGCATGTTGTTCTACTACTTCTAAAAGAGGATGATCTGAAAACCAGGAGAGAAAAAAGCCAGTCTAGATTAATCGAATATTGCACTTTAGCAGCTTTGAGTTAGACATGAAAAATGAATAGTGAAGCTAAGGTTTTTGGGGTTTTTTTTTTTTTTTTTTAATGATCTGTCCAGTTTAATTTGTGCCTTTCTCTTAAGCGATACAAGTTAAGGTCACCTAACATTTTGTAACTCATTACAGATGTAGAGATTAATTTTATCTACATGGAACCATCCAGTTAATTCCCCAAAGGCAGATGTTGTGTGTCAAGTGGGCATCTTTTTGTTTATGCGAGCAGTTGCAAACTGATGGCCTGCTCCAAATTTTACCTGCCAAAAAGTTTTGTTAGGCCTACATAGAATTTTTGTTTTTGAAGCAGTATCTAAAAGTTGGGAGATTTCACATAAAGTCTAGATTTCTCAGCTAATCAAGTGTTTTAAGATCTGGCAACTCCAAGCCCACTGTTCTCTGCTGGCAGCAATGGATTAGAATTGGGTATCAGTTGCCCCCTTTCCGATGGCTCTTAAGTTCTCCCTAGTTCTCACCTGGCCATTTTGCTCCTTCACAGTAGCTGCCTGGTTCTGTAGGTAGTTGAATTTGAAATTGCTGATTAAAAGCAGTCATGTGCGTGTGTCTGTGTGTGTGTTAGAAGGAACTGAGTACAATCAAGTACAGTGTTATAATCCTGATTGTGTTTATTCCACCCCAAACAAAATCCCCCAAGGAGCTAGAATGCCAAATTTGAACCGTCTTCCTTGGATCCGTCATTAGGGATTTTTAATGGCTCAGCTTCCTCCACTTGGTTATGTTGGCTTCAACTTCAAAATAAAAATTACATTATTACAGAGTCTTAGAATTAAAATTAGACTAGAAATCATCTAAACCAATATTATTTTTAACTAAGAGGCAGCTGAGCCCAGAAATAAGTGACCCACCACAATAGATGGTAGCAGAGTCAATACCATTCAATCCAAGTATGGTGTCTAGAGAACCATCAGAATGTCACCACTGGAAACCCAGACACAGGAGAGCTCAGAAACTTCACTCAGAATCATGGATCTAGCTTACAGAATAACAAAATAGATCAAAACTGATATGAACTATGAACAAAAATCCCTTAAAACAGGCTAAATTAACAATGAAACATTTTACTCTTTTCAAAAGAAAATATTAATAACTCAAAGTGGCTTTGTGGATGTTATGTTGGTTTGCTGGGGCAGCTGCAACAAAGGACCACTGACTGGTCAGCTTAAACAGTAGAAATGTAATATCCCATGGTTCTGGAGGCCAGAAGTCCAGAATCAAGGTATTGGCAGGGTTGGTTGCTTCTGAGGCCTGTGAGGGAGGGATCTGTCCCAGGCCCCTCTGCTTGACTTGCAGATGGCTATCTTCATGTTCACATGGCATTTTCTCCTATATGGGCTGTCTCCAAATTTCCCCTTTTTATAGAGACATTGGCCATATTTGATTAGGGCCATCCTGACAACTTCATTTTGTTAGAAAAAACTCTATCCACAAATAGAATCACATTCTGAGGTATGAGGGTTTAAGTTTGGGGAGACATAATTCAGCCCATAACATTCTACTTTCTGCCCCCCAAAATTCATGTCCTTCATGAAAAATACATTCCTAATAGCCTCCAAAGTATTTCCAGCATCAACTCTCAAAAATCCAAAATCTCATCTTAAATATCATCTATGTCAGGTATGGGTTAAGACCTGGGTTATGGTTCATCCTGAAGCAAAATTACTATCCAGCTGTGAACCTGTGAAACCAGACAGAAATGTATCTACTTTCAAAACACAGTGGTGGAACAGGCATAGAACATGTATCCCCTTTCCAAAAAGGAGATCGTAAGGAAAAAGGGGGTCACAGTTCTCAACCAGGTTTGAAAGTAGCAGGACAAATTCCATTCGCGTTTAAGGCCTGAGAATAATCTTTGGCTGAAGGCTGTATCCTCAGGACTCATCAGAAGCGGGAGTGTGGCCCTACCCTCTCGGGCAGCCCTCTTGGGCCAAGGAGGAGTGAACCCCCTGAAGCACCCTGGGAGTCACTCATCCTTCGTTTCGTCTTGTCTCTGTCCCTTTCAATCCAGGCTCACAGTGTTTCTGCTGACACAAAGTTCTCCCATGTAATTTCATGAGGGTCCAAATCATCAGACAGGAGGGTCCCCCACAGGTCTTTCTTGGCTTCTGCTGAAGTGGTAAATTGGATCCATGACTCACATGCCTCATCTCTTTAGCAGATGGTTGTCCAGACACAAGCTTGGCCTTCTCTCACATTCTGAGGTCCTGGGCTTTAGGACTTCTACATAGGAATTTGAGGGGGGACACAGTACAGCCTGAAACAGCTGAAATATTCTGTGCATAAGCTAAAACTTTCTTTTAATTTCAGTGCATCTGACTGGAGTGACCAGTCTTATTAAAGTCAAATTTTTACGACCAGAAATGAAAATGTCTGAAAGTGAAAGTTTGGGGTGAAGGAGGAGAAAGCAGGCCAAGAGGAGAAAGGAGAAGAGGTCAGAGCAAGGCCCATGGAACAGAAACCTCCACCTTGTCCACCTCACTCCCCACCGGTTTTCCATCCTACTCATGTCCCCCACAGGCCCACACAGACCTCCAGAGTCGCTCCCGCTGCCCTCGGGGTCCCTCTCCCAGCCTGGGGGAACCACATGTGACTGACTCTCTCAAGGTCAATCAGCTCTTCCGCTCCGCTTCTAACAGAACATCCTGCCTCAGCTTTGTGACAGGTTTCTTTCTGCTGGTGGTGTGGAAATTATACCTCTGCTTCTTCCAAATATTATTTACAGCTGTCTAATTTTTTCCCTCCACCTCAAAGCTGCCAAACTAAAGTAGGTGGGGAGCCATTTTCCCCGTCTGGGTCAATGAACAGCCCCTGTTCTCCACCCCCGCTTTTGAAGATTCCACTGTTGCTGCCAACTCAACCCATCTGCAGGAGAACACTTAGGAGGAAAGAGACTTGAAAAGCAAGCGGTTATTAGCTTCTCCACAGGAGAGGGAGCATGGGACAGAGTCAGGACCCAAATCATGTGCGCTCTTTGAACAGAATCTGTGTTGTGTTTTACTGCCTTTGCCTTGGTTACCCAACAACAACCAAGCCATCTCCTGCCTTCTCCCCCTCGGCCCTACTCCTCCTCCCTTCACACGTCCTTACTCTTCAGCTTGAAGTTTTCCTTAATATGATTTCTGAGAAGTACTTTGGAAAAAGTGTTACAGCTCTCTGCCAGTTCCTTAGTCATGAAAACCAAACCTTAAAGACTGTCTCGGAACACCTGTTCTGAGCGTTGTTACCCACATTCCACCACTACCACCCCGACCACACGAGCAGGTGGTGCTAGCAGCTGGGGGCTGGAAGAAGGGGTGGGGGTGTCTCTCCTATCACAAGCCCCACTGTGATCACCCTCCAGGTTTCCTTCTACTGATTTTCCACTAGTTCGCCCTTCTCTATAGTCATTGTTTACTAATTTATCTCATAAAGATTACTTGAGCTCCTACCATGAGACAGACATGGTGTTAGGTCCTCAGGATATAATCAGGAACAAAATAGTGGGCTCTGCCCTCAGAGAACTTGCAACTTTTAAAAGAATACCTGGAACTTGCCTCGTGGTTCAGCGGGTAAGACTCTAAGCTCCCAATGCAGGGGGCCCGGGTTCTATCCCTGGTCAGGGAACTGGATTCCGCAGGCCATAACTAAAAGAGCCTACGTGCCATCGCTGAGACCCAGTGCAGCCAAATAAATTAATTTTTTTTAAAGAATACCAACAAAACCTGCAATAGATGGGGTCCTTTTGTTCCAGCAAAAAGGCTCCGATAATGTGATGTTAGGAGAAAAGTGTTTAAGTAGAAGTAAAAGAGAAAAAGTGGGGGGCATTTGCCAGATTTAACTTTAATTTATGAGAATGACCTAAACATGTTCATCTCCAGGAAAATGAAATATCACTAACTATTCATTACAGACAACTGGCAAGGTCTCACCAGTCCGGTACGTATGAGTCTCTCAGGAAGAAAAACATAGTTTTACCAGGCTTAGGTTGAATAAAGGGAGAACTCGAGTTTAAGTACACATGGGTCTGGAAATAAATAGTTCTTGTGGCTAATAAGCTCTCTATGAGAGCTTATAAAAATAAAACAAAACAAACCAAAAAAAAAAAAGTGATTTGACTTTTGAAAATCCAGAGTCCTTGCCTTGGGAAGAGTCATGAGTAAAATAAAAATAAATGAGGTTTCTTTGAAACTCATCAGCGCCACACCTCCTGTTACTAGAAGCTGGTTACAAGGCAGTCCGATTGGGATTTCTGTGCAAACTCAACAAGACAAGAACTAACTTGTGTTCCTCCCAGAGGCCATAAGAGCTAGGTGTGTCACAGAGGTGTTATGTCCCGATTTGGGGAGAAGGAAGGAGAGGGAGGTCACTGAGGAAATTTCTGGAGAAAGTTGTGAATGACTTTCCTTCTTGGCTAGGAGAAAAGGGATGGACATGAAGGGTGGATGGGGAGAAGTGTGGTGAGATGAGAGTTCTTTTAAACCTGCTCCTGCTGAATCTCATGTCCACATAAAGTGCTTTGCCTGTATTTCTAGGTATGGAAGAAGAGAAAGAGAAACCTAAATTGGAATGAGATCAAGTCTAAACAGAAGAGCAGAATGGAGCTACGACTGAAGACTCATTATCCCCTGGGCATCGCAGATGGAGGAGAGGAAGCTTCAAAGAAAATGGTGGAACCAGCCTCTGCCTCCCTGCCCCAGAGGGAGGGAACACCTTTTATGGAGAAATATGTGTAAGAATAGAATATGGATATTTCCAAAATAACTTCCCCTCAATTGTGTTTTAAAGAATTCTTTCCAAAATCATTATTGATAATAGCATCTTTTTTTTTTTTTTTGACTTTTCCAGTTTTTACAACTGAAATTGGTCATTGGATTTTAATTTTTGCAATTGTAATTCCATTTAATCAAGGAAGAGAAGAATCCTATTGTGTTTCTTGTTGAAAAATATGTGAAAATCAAAGGGGCTGATGTGAAGCAAAACATTTGTGTATATGTTTTTTCCTATACTGAGTAACATAAGCGTAAGCCTGGAGGAAATGGGACAGATGTTCCCTACTGCAATAATGTGACGATTGTCTTAAACAGGCAATATTAGTAATAATTGCATTGATTTAGTCAAAACCCTGAGTGTATTTGGATCTCATGATTTAATCTTGTGAACATTTCCTACATGCAAGCTATAACTTTAATAAACAACAAGTAACCCCTAGCCCAGTGTCTACATGGTGCATCTCAAAACGCTAGCAACACTGGTGTTTCTTTTCTTATTTTGTTTCTATTATTAATACTTCACGAAAAATGGGTGTACTGAGCCTCTGCTATGCTTAGTCATCAGTCGTGTCTGACCCTTTGTGACCCTTTGGATTCTAACCCACCAGGCTCCTCTGTCCATGGGATTTTCCAGACAAGAATACTGGAGTGGCTTGCCATTTCCCTCTTCAGGGCATCTTCCCAACCCAGGAACAAACCTGCATCTCCTGTGTCTCCTGCATTGCAGGACACTTGGATTCTTTATCCACTGAGCCATCAGGAAAGCTCAAGTTCCTATAATTTTTGTTCGTTTGTTTTAAAAATCTGGATCTTTCTGATAAACCCAAAAAAGAAAAAAGCTAACTCATGAAAAAGAAAGCTAACTTAAGAAATCTTTGACCATAATGATTTTTAAATAATACTCACACCAATAGGTAGCAGAAAACACATTAAATCTTAGAGGAATATAAGCAAGGAATGAATATAAATAAAAGCAAAAATTAAGTAAGGCAGCAAGAAACAAAGTGGAATTGATAAATATATTGATTAATAAATGCAGTATCTCATCTATACAAATAGGATTAAAATATGCAAACTACTGATATGTTAACTGAAAAGAAAGAAACACAAAATACTTGGCAAAACAAGCACGGATGTGAACAAATTTTTAATTACAAAAATATGTTTTAAAGTTCTATGGCAACAAATTCTTAGAACCCATGAAATGTGCAATTTTCAAGGAAAATGGATTCAATAAGAATTAGAAAGCTGTAATGGATTGAAATTCATGAAGGATATCTTTTTAATGTTCAGTTAACTATCTCCAATAAAGGAATTGGGTCCAAAGTATTTTATAAGCAAGTTCTTGAAAACTTTCAAGTAACAATTCTCATGTTTATTAAATTGTTCCAAGGTTACAAAATGATGAAACACTTCCCAAATTACTTTTCAAAATTAATAAAACCCTCAAAGCCAACATAGCAAAAGGGAAATTTTTTTCCTTGCTTTAACAAAAATATCAGCAACATAAACCCAACACTTATAGGAATCATTTTTCAAGACTGAGGTTTATTCTAAAAATTCAAGGATGGGTTAATACTATGATTTTTGTTAAAAAAAAAAATTGTCTCAATAGTACACACAAAAAAACCTCATATGATTCTCTCCATAGTTGCTCTGAGGCAGTTGAGAAATTTTAGCATTTCTGATAATACCATTAGTAATATAAAAATATTTCATATTATGAGAAGCAATAGTTATCTCAAATTCCCTTTTAAGGTCAGAAACCAGATAAAGATGTCTGTGACAGTGTTACTGTTATTTTTCTGAGATGTTTGTGTGAGCTACATCCAGTATCAAAAAAGTTATATTTTGACCTAAAATGAAAAAGTTTTATGTTTTTAAAAAACGGTTTATATAACTATAGAATTGATATTATTTACAGAAGGGAAAATTAAATATTGTTTACAAAGAGGCAGGAAAGGAGGCAAACTACCAGAGGAAATTATTTCTCCAGTTGACTCTTAGAATGAAGAAACCTCAAAGAATAGAATATTTCTCAGGGCTTTCTGGAGCAATTCCTCTGGGACCCTGTAACTACACCTCTTCCCTAACAAATAACACTTTCCTATTATTGCCACAAAGCAACGCCTAAAGGAACTGACACCTGTGGGGCTTTAGACCTGAAGCTGATACGACTCATTTCTTGGCAGCATGCTGAATTCACACACCGCTTTTAGGTTTGAAATATGATTCAGTGATCAGATTTGCAGTTAGGTTTGGTTTTCCCATGGTGGATCATTTTTGCTTTGGGAACCCCAGGCCCTGAACTCTGGCCATACTTCTGGCAAGATGCCCAGGGCTGTCTGTACCAGGACAGGGGATTCGCTAAAACACTCCCACCCAGCCCAGGTGCTTCCAGTGCACCCACTGACCCTCCACAGAAACCCCAGGCTTGCCCTGGAGCAGAATCCATCAGGATGACTCGACTAGTTGCTCTGCTGCTGCTGCTTCTAATGGAAGAAAAAGATTATTACCTGTGATTACTCTCTTTGGCTTGGATCCATGGGCTTAACCCCACCAGTGCTCAAAAGGATGTTCATGCTTCACCGTCTTCCCTGTGCACCTTATAAAGATGAATCTGCCATCCATGTTCTTGAGGGAGTAGGGAGGAATGATGTGCTTTTAGCTCCACTTCTGAAACAAGAAATAATAATTAATTAATGCAAATCAATAGATAAACATTTAACAAGAAATTGTACCAAAGATGCACCTCAACGAAAAGCTTCTCAAATTATTTATCAGACTTAATATACCCCTCAAACCAAAAGAGCACAAAATTTTGCTTATCATAGGTAAAATACTAGCAACCTAAATCTAATAATTACTATAGTAAAGTAATAATTTTTCATGACAAAATGATGTATATTTTTCTCCTGAGGGGCTTTTTAAAAACACAAATAAAAATGGAAAGATAGACTTAATTCTGGAAAAGAAGGCTTCGTTCTTAAAAAAGATTATTTTGTCTGAATAATTAATAAGTTCAATGTAACACCATTCTAAATTTGACAAAGTTTTCTTTTTCCATTTAGCAGAAGAATAAATAAGTAAAAACTGAAAAACCTTGAAGAGGACACTTAAAGCACACATGTGCTATTAAAACATATAAAAATGCAATAATTAAAATAGCACGGTATGGCTCAAGAATAGAGAGAAAAATAAGCAAAACAGAAAGCAAACCCCAAAACAAGTCCTAGTGTGTGTGTGTGTGTGTATATATATATATATATATATATACACATTTAGTAAATAATAAAGATAGCATTTCAAAGCAGGAAGGGCATAATAAATAGTTGAAAGGTGCTGCAACAAATGAATAATTATTTGGTAACAAAAAAAGAGAAAGCTAGATTTCTCTCTTAAAAAACACACAGAAAACGTAAACACATACAATTTCAGATAAAGTAATGAAATGTAAAAAGTATAAAAATATAAGAAAATATATATGAACATTTCATCCTATAATAGAGATGGGGAAAGTATGTATACATTATATATAATATGTATATTATATGTATAATAATGTATTTGTGTATTTAGGAAATTGATTATTACATATATATGAGGAAATTGAATATAACATATACATTAAGAAATTGAATCTTCAGGTCTCATAGTTGATATACTGTGGGGTAATTGAGAAAATACCAAGATGAGATCAGGATAATAAGAGCACCATTTCCTTAAATAAGAAGCATGGAGGTGAATTAGGCTGGAATGGGTTTGGTGATGAACTTGACTTTGGATTTTTCTCTAAGTCAGGTGCTAATTTAGTGAAATTGTGGGGACAGAATCTATATTCCAGAGATTTGAAGAATCATTGACATTAGTGGATGGTAAAGAAGTAGAGCTAGCGATTACAGAATGCCCCCCACCCCCATTTTTTGTTGTTGTTTGTTTTGGTTTTTGCTACACCCTGATGCATGGGGGATCTTGTGACTAGGGATTGAACCTGTGCCTTCTGCAGTGAAAGTATGGAGCCCTAGTAGAAAACCACTAGGGAATTCCCCAGAATGCCATTTTGAAAGCAGAACTTAGACCTATCGAACACAAGGGGGTACAAATCAGTTGTGGATATTCCTGGTTTGTGAATATTGAGGATTGCCTTAGGAAAAAATAAGAGACAAAAGGCCTTGGAAGTGAGTTTGTAGGGCAAGGGCAAAATTTATGGACTTCTTTTTAGTGGCTTTAATGGCTTCAATTTTTTTTCCTCAAAGAATTGTCTGAAGAGAGGGAGAGAACAAAGAATGGGGTTGGAGTCAGTAACATACCCTAAAAGAGTGGCCTAGACTATGAAAACATAGAAAGCTTTTGAGCCCACGCTGAGGGCCCTGGAAGATCGTGACTTTACCTTAATGATAATAAGGACCATTCGGGAATTTCCTCCAAGAAACCTCAACAGGCCAGGCATCATAAAGAAGTTGAAAGTTTGGTTTAGAAGAGGAGGGGTCACAAAAAAAGCAAGCGGGTAAGAGCCAAGAACATTGGCAAGGATGGTTGGAAGGAGGACCCATGGTGAGATGCGGGGGATACCCTGGATTATCCAGTGTGTGTGCGCGTGCTAAATCGCTTCAGTCGTGTCCAACCCTTTGCTACCCTATAGACTGTAGCCCTCCAGGCTCCTCTGTCCATGGACTTCTCCAGGCAAGAATGCTGGAGTGGATTGCCATGCCCTCCTCCAGGGGATTTTCCCAACCCAGGAATCAAATCCAGGTCTTCTGCATTCCTGCATTGGCAGACAGGTTCTTTACCACTAGCACCACCTGGGAAGCCTATTATCCAGTGTATCTAGTGTAATTACAAAAGTCCTTGTAAGAGGGAGCAGGAGGTTCACAGTGACTGCAAGACATCTGACCACAGATGGTGTCAGAAGTTGGAGTAATGCAAGGAAGGGGCCACAAGCCAGAGATATACAGGTAGCCTCTAGAGTCAGATAAGATTGAGTGACTTCACTTTCACTTTTCACCTTCATGCATTGGAGGAGGAAATGACAACCCATTCCAGTGTTCTTGCCTGGAGAATCCCAGGAACAGTGGATCCTGGTGGGTGCCGTCTATGGGGTCACACAGACTCGGACACGACTGAAGTGACTTAGCAGCAGCAGCAGCAGAGGTTTGAAAGGGCAAGGAAACAAATTCTTCCCCAGACCCTCCCTACACCCTTATTAGCATCTTTACTTTTAGACTTCTGACCTCCAGAACTGTTAGCTAGTAAATTTAACCCACTAAGTTGTGATAATTTTTTATAACAGCAATAAGAATTATGTTTTCATTAAGCACTTTCATATGTTTTGTGGGTTAGTCTTGCAATGCTAAACACACACACAGAGTCATAGCCACATGGTAATTGCTAGAACTCATATTTGTGACTTTCTAATCATTGAATGACCAACACTCTTGTCCTTCACTAAGCCAAGCCAATTTCCCAGTGCTGACAAGCCCATCAGAGTCATGCAGACTCTGATTTATTGAAATGGAAGTGCTGAGGAACATTGAAGACATCCCCATGGAAACATCCAAAGACATTTGGACACTTTGCCTCGTCATCAACTAAACAATGAAAATTTTTGAGACAGATGACCCTAATTTCCAGTACAATTCAAAGGATTTTGGAGTAATAACACATGTCTATGTTTGCAACAGGGAGTTTTGCCAGGAAGAAGGTAGCCATCTTATGTCCAAGCTTCACTGAAAATGTACATTTTGAGGCACTTCCCTGGTGGTCCAGTGGTTAAGACCCTGTGCTTCCAAAGCAGTGGGTGCAGGTTCTATCCCTTGTTGGGGCATTAAGATCCCACATGCTGCATTGTGTGACCAATAGAAACAAAGAAAGAAAAGAAAAGAAAATATACATTTTTAAAAGCTTCAGTCAAATCAATCCATGCAGTAATATTCTTTCAAGGGAATTTTGCATGCATGTGCAATCAAACCCAATGTAAAAGCTTTTAAAATTCTATCTCTGTTTTTATATACATGCACAAGCATATTAATAAGTTTGATAGAATCATCTCAACATAGACATTCGCAAGAAGGAAATTCATTCATTTTCGAGCAGCACTAAATGTCCTGGGCCCTCAACCCTCTATCCTGCCTGAGCCAGACACCTTATTTCTTCGTCCTATTGAGGTTTAATATTTAATCCTGTGCTTTTTGAAATCCAAACAGTCAAAACTTCTCCTCACCCTGCTTTTCCCTGTGGCTGGGGGAGAGTGAAAGGAGCTCTGCTTACATAGCAAATGACATCAGAGCTGGCAAGTCTCTGCTCTGCCTCTTAGTCTAACACCAAGGGGCTTAAGTGTTGGCTCCGGCTTTGAGTGAGGATGAAACTGTTCGCCCTTTAGGGAGCCCTGCCAAGGCCCACCCTCGCACAGTTCTCTGTCCTCTGCTCCCCTATCCCCAAGGTGCCAAGCAGCCCACCCAGAAGTTCTGCTCCTATCCAGCCCAGCTGCCTCCCATGGCAGCATCCTTCAATACTGGCCAAGCCAAGGTGGGGAGCCCAGGTTGCCCTGCTCTAGCAGCACCAAATGCTCTCACACACCACCCTACCTCCAAGCCCACAGCTCGTGCAGAGGGTGGAGGGAACTTGGGAAACACAGATTGCATCAGAAGAGGGAGGAACAAATAGAAATTTCCCTGCTTCCTGTCTCCCAGCTTCTGCAGTAAGGGAAAGAAGGAGAAGACATTGTTAATACTTCAGGAACCTTCCTTCAGATGACTGATACCCCTGACCACCCAGTGTCCTTTACCGTATAAAGACCAAAGAAGTGGAGTCTAAGAAACTTGATTCTGTTGGAGGCCTTCTGTCAGCAAAGCTTGCAATGTGGGATTGGCATCAGGAAGGCAGTTCTCAAAAGGTGAGACACTTAGCAGGTTTTACCCTGAACCATGGATTCTGGTTGGCGTTTCCAAGGAAGCACAAATGTCCTTCATCACCACTTTACCACTCTCTTTATATATATATAAATTTTGTATTATGGTCACCATCATTTGGAATTTTTATAAAAATGGTTTTCCACAGACAGATCCCCTATAATATCGTGGCTGTGAGTTTTCCATTTAAACTCGCTCAGCTTGAGACTCTAATCTTGGCAGTAGTTAAGTTATAATTTAGGAGGTTCCTATATTGATTTTGAGAATCTAGTTGAAAGTCTGGGATAAAAGTTTGTGAGAATTGAGCATGGTAGGGATAAGGGGAGAGAGTCCAAAAACAGAGTTTGCACTTGTGAGAGAAACTAGCAAACTGCAGCATATATTCTGCACTTAAAGTAGGAAATTAAGGCAAAGTTGAAAGAAAGTATCTGTGGGGGAATTTCCACTTCCTGCCATGAGGAAGTGATAGCATCTGGAATTATCTCCCCCACAACTGTAAACTAGAAAAGATTGTTAAAATATAATAAAAGTACTGATTTTTGGATGTTGGTCAACAGAGCTGCTGAAGGCTATGATCCCTAAACAAAGGGAAATTAACTATATGTGCCCTATGATGGCCTTGGCTTTCTGCCTGGAGGCAATTCCCAGATTATAGCACTGGGGGTGGGAATCTCAACCAAAGTCCAGCAGTCTCACTAAACTAAGGAGTCCAGGTTTCAAGGAGACTGAGGTGGCTCAAATGTGTGGAAAGAGTATTGGACATAAGAGACCTCTGAAAAGAAGGGGCTCGAGGAATCTGCATAGACTTTCCTCTAGTCCTTGACAGTCAGTCTTCACATGAATACAATGAAGTTCTACAGTTTGAGAAAAAGAACAATTAATGAGGATCTGTAAGCTGATTAGGGGCTTCCCAGGTGGTGCTAGTGGTAAAGAACCCACCTGCCAATGCAGGAGATGCAAGAGACGTGAGTTCAATCCCTGGGTCAGGAAGATTCCCTGAAGGAGGCCATGGTAACCCACTTCAGTATTCTTGCCCAGAGAGTCCCATAGACAGAGGATCCTGGCAGGTACAGTCCATAGAGTCACAAAGAGTTGGACTTGACTGAAGTGACTGAGCATACACGCACGTAAGCTGAATAAATCCAAGAGCTCGTGTAAGGCCAGGACTAATTCATATTCCCACTAGCCAGAGTAAATAGACCTCATTGAACAGAAGGGGCTTGAAGGGTCAAGTTGAGTCACAGACCTTGAATAAATTTTATTCAAGTCCCACTTTTAAAAGCGTTAAAAATAACTTCAAAATTATTTAACTCAGAAACTTAACTGCCTGAGAGAAAAAGCACAATGATCTTTAACCAAGAGCAAAACAAACATCCAGCACTCAAGAAAAAATTTAGCATAATTATAAATATACTCTATATGTCAAGAAGTCACCCAGAAATTTGACATAACTGGGAGACAAAGGAAAGATGCCAAAAAAAAAAAAAAAATACAAGCAAAACTTTTATTTATGAAAAATATACTGAGTGGGATTAACAGAAGATTAGAGAATGTATGAGGAAAAGGATCTGTGAATGTGAAGGCATTGCAATAGAAATGATGCACCCTGAAGCATAGAGAATAGGAAGATGGGGGTGGAAGGCAGTGAACACAGTCTCAGTGACTTGTGGAACAATATATAATTGAAGTCTTATTTTTAAAAAAGAAGAAAAGAAGAGATGGGGAGGAAGTAGAAAATAATACTTGAATAAATAATAAAAATTTTTCCAGCTTTGTTGAAAACTATAATGGCACAAATCTGAGCTCAATAAATCCCTTGCTGGATTAAAAAAAAAAATCACATCAAGAGAAATATACTGAAAACACATCATAAATAGAAAATCTTCAAACCATCCATAGAAAAAAGTCAGATTACATAGAAAGGTTATATCTAAGAATCACAGATTTCTTCTCACAAACTATGCAAGTCCAAAGAAATGGAAGGACATCATTAAAGTGCTGAGAGAAAATAATTGTCAGCCTAGAGTTACACATCCAGACAAATACATTTCCAAAATCAAGGCAAAATTAAAAACATTTTTGAGACAAAAGTTAAAAAAAATCTATCATCAACACGACACTGGCAGTATAGGCAGAAGGCAATTGATCAGATCAGATCAGATCAGTCACTCAGTCGTGTCCGACTCTTTGTGACCCCATGAATCGCAGCACGCCAGTCCTCCCTGTCCATCACCAACTCCCGGAGTTCACTGAGACTCACGTCCATCGAGTCAGTGATGCCATCCAGCCATCTCATCCTCTGTCGTCTCCTTCTCCTCCTGCCCCCAATCCCTCCCAGCATCAGAGTCTTCTCCAATGAGTCAACTCTTCACATGAGGTGGCCAAAATACTGGAGTTTCAGCTTTAGCATCATCCCTTCCAAAGAAATCCCAGGGCTGATCTCCTTCAGAATGGACTGGTTGGATCTCCCTGCAGTCCAAGGGACCCTCAAGAGTCTTCTCCAACACCACAGTTCAAAAGCATCAATTCTTCAGCGCTCAGCCTTCTTCACAATCCAACTCTCACATCCATACATGACCACAGGAAAAACCATAGCCTTGACTAGACGGACCTTTGTTGGCAAGTGATACCAGATGAGAATTTGAGTGTCCACACTGGATGAAAAACATTAAAAGCCACAAATTGGTCAAATGTGGTTAAATATCATTTTTCTCATATTATCTTTTTAAAAGATAGTGTTTAATCAATATGTTGTGGGTTTAAAGCACATATAGCAGTAAAAAGTATGAAAACTTATAGCACAAGGGATGGGACAAGGAAACTTTGTAAGATTCTTCCATTATTCACAAATCAGTATAGTGTTTTTGAAGACAAACTCTTATACATTAAAGATGTAATTGAAGGCAGCTACTAAAAAAAAGGAGATATGGCTAATAAACCCAATTGTGGGGATAAATGTTAGTCGTTCAGTTGTGTCCGACTCTTTGCAACCCCATGGACTAAAGCCAAGCAGGCTCCTCTCTCCACAGAATTCTCCAGGCAAGAATACTAGAGTGGGTTGCCATTCCCTTCTCCAGGGAATCTTCCCCCAGTAAATTGAACCCTGTCTCCTGCATTGCAGGCAGATTCTTTACCATCTGAGCCACCAGGGAAGCCCCTGGGGATAAAATGGAATACTGAAAAGCCCAGTTATCAAACTGTTCTGTATCTTGATTGTAGGGATGAATCGATATGCATATGCAAGTATTAAAACTCATCAAATTCACATTTTCAGAGAATGTAGTTTATCATACATAAATCATTTCTCAATAGTTGATCAAAATAACCTAATGGAAAGCAAGAAAATGGAAGAAGCATAAAACAGATGGGACAAATAGAAAATAAATTGTAAGATTATAGATTTAAACCCAACCTTTTAATAATTTCATGAATCTAAATATTTCTATAAGAGATAGGAATCTTCTAGCTGAGAGACATGGTAAGACCAAACTATATTCTGCCTACAAGAAATTAATTTTTAAAATAAAGTTACAGGCTAAAAATAAAAGGATTAAAAAGATACACCATGCACCACTAGTCATAAGAAAGCTGAAGTAGCTTAATTAATAACTGACAAAATAAACTTCATAACAAAGAACACTAACAAGAAAAAAGCAGAACATGTTGTAATGATAAAAGAGCTAATTCATCAAGAAGACATAACAATCCTAAATGTGTGTGCAACTAACAATTGTTTTAAAATTTAAGGTAAAGCCTCGTAGTTTTGAAAAAGAAATTAGCAAATTCATAATTATAATTGAATGTGTCAATACTCTCAGTAATTGATAGAACAATTAAATAAGGTTTCAGTACTGATATAGAAGCTTCCCAGGTGTGCTACAGCTAAAATAGTGCTTCGAAGAAAACGCATATCTACAAATGACTATTTTAGAAAAAAAGTTCTAAAATCAATGCTCTAATATTCTGTCTTGAGGTAAATGAAGAAATCAAAACAAACCTAAAGACAGAAGGAACTATTAAGAACAAAAATGAACAAAACAGGAAATGAACAAGCATAGAGAAATTAAAAGAAACTAAAAAATGATTCTTTGAAAATATCAGTAAAATTGATAACCTTCTAGCTAAACTGATCAATAAAATAAAGAAGACAAATATTTACAAGTATTAGGAGTGAAAAGCGGGAAATTTCGCACTACACTAGAAGCATACAGACATTAAAAAGGTAATTAGAGAATATTATGAGCAAATTTATGCCAATAATTTAAATTGAAGTAAAATAGACAAATTTCTTGATAAGCAAAAATTACCAAATAGACTCCAGAAGAAATGGAAAACCTGAATATCCTATAAAAATTGAATAAATTTAACTCCTGATTCAATTCTCACCAAGATACTTCTAGGCCCAGCAGGCTTTACTTCTTTACTAGAAAATTCTACGAAACAATTAAGAAATAATACAATCCCCACTTTCAAGAAGTATCTCACAGAATGGGGGTTGCCGGAAGTGGGGAGTGGAAGGTGGAGGAATGAGTGCAAGTGGTCAAAAGTTGCCAACTTCCAATTATCAGATAAATCAGACTGGGCAATGTAATGTACCACATGGTAACTGTAGTTAACAATGCTCTATCGTGTGCTTGAAAGAGAGTAAATCTTAAAAATTCTTATCACAAGAAAATAAATTGTAACTCTGTGAGGTGATGGATATTAAATTATTGTGCTAATTATTCTGCAATATATACATACATCATTATATTATACACCTTGAACTAATATGATGTTATATATCAATTATATATCAATAAAACTGGGAGAAAACATTTCAAGAAGAATAGCAATCCTGTATAAACACTTATACAGTGTTTCTTTGGAAGGAATGATGCTAAAGCTGAAACTCCAGTACTTTGGCCACCTCATGCGAAGAGTTGACTCATTGGAGAAGACTCTGATGCTGGGAGGGATTGAGGGCAAGAGGAGAAGGGGACGACAGAGGATGAGATGGCTGGATGGCATCACTGACTTGATGGACATGAGTCTGAGTGAACTCTGGGAGTTGGTGATGGACAGGGAGGCCTGGCGTGCTGCGATTCATGGGGTCACAAAGAGTCGGACATGACTGAGCGACTGATCTGATCTGATAAACACTTATAGACCACAGAGGAAGGAGGAACACTTCCCAGCTCATTCTGGTAGGCCGGCATCACCCTGACATTCAGTACTGCCCTTAGATTCCAACAAGCAGGTCTTAGCTCTGGACTCAGAAGCCTCAGGAAGCCCCACACTATGGGAGGGGAGGGCACTCCTTAAGATTTTCTGAGTCCCCTGGTGTCTGGGATCAGTTGAGGTTAGCAATGACACCTGGGCAGAGTGCCTTGAGTCTGGACCCTCGTGAGTCCTGGTCCCATGTTTTTTCTTACCTGACTCTCTACCATTCACCTGGGCTCAATTATATGCCATATTTGCCTACAGGATTCATACCTATAGGGTCCACCCAAGAGCCTCTGGCAAGGTTCCAAGGGCCCGTGGCAAGGTTCCAGTTCCAGGAAGGGGGACTGGCAAGTAGATTGCTCCTCTTGTCTAATACAATATTGTTTTTGAGCAGTCATGAAATTTCGGGCCTCCAGAATGAAGCTGATATGATAATTTTTTTCTGGCTGTGCTTGTGACATCCTGTTTCCCCAATCAGGGATTGAACCCATGCATTGGAAGCATGGAGTCTTACCCACCAGACCGCCAGGGATGTCCTTGATATGCTGATTTTGAGTGACTTATGTCAGACACATTGGTCTTCCCAGGTGGTGCTAGTGATAACCAGGAGACTGGTTGGATCCTTGGGTCGGGAAGATCCCCTAGAGAAGGAAATGACTACCCACTCCAGCATTCTTGCCTGGAGAATCCCATGGACAGAGGAGCCTGGTGGGCTACAGTCCACAGGGTCGCAAAGAGTTGGACACAACAGAAGTGACTTAGCATGCACGTATGTCAGACACATAGCAAGTTTAGGTCTCTGGGCTACTAAGAGTTCACTGCCAACCCTTGGGTTTGAGTCACATATTCGGACCAATGCCTCGACTTTCACTCACCTACATTCTGACAATTGTGTCGTTCATGAGTCCAGCCCCTGAAGGAAGCAGGTGTCCTTTCCCTGTGTGGCAAGAACGCTTTACCCCTCGCACTCCCCTCTCTGGCCTCGGGGTTGGTCACCCACTCTCTTCTACATGCTTCATATGACATATGACATGTCAGGCAGTCCTCTGGAAATGGTTGTACCTGTCTCCTGTCTCCTCTGGGAGCTTGAAAATCATTGCTCAGCACACCCACTGCCTTTCTGATTGATTTCTCCCTCTCACCTCTGACGAGTGTGGCCCTGCTGCCCCTGGGGTTTAGTCCTGCCAGATGATCAGGGAACATTCCTTATACAAAAAGGGATGGCCTTTCTTGCTTTGCTCACAGACCCCCACGTCTCTTCCCAGCTAGTGGCAGTGTCTGGAAAACAGCAGTGTGGTCAACACTGGGAAAGATTACATTCTAAAAATGCACTGATTACAGTCTAAAGACTTACAACTAGGCTCTGAAATTTCAAACTGTACATTGAGCACCATCAAAAATAGAAAGATCATTCACATTTCCTTGCATACGTGGGGTGAGACTTGTGTTTGTGGTCATCATCCACAAAGTATAGTAATAACTGTCGTTGTGTCTCATTGGAAGCCGGTATTCAAGGGTGGTAGATGGGTCATGTGACATTGTGAGTTAATGGTGTGATCAGCATCAAATAAAAGGTGGTAGTAGAGAATGGCAGAGGTAATTTTGCAAACAGGTTCCATCTTTATGAGTAATACTAGCATTGCTATTTCATTTCCGGTAGTGAGGTAAGGCATAAACCAGAAATGATGCATTTGATAATAAAGAACTGGAAGAAATGGTTCCTGGACTTAAATTCGACGAGCTGGATAATAGAAAAGAAACTTCCTGTGCACCGACAAGACAATAAATACATGAGCATCTCTTTTCTATCTATGCATCGCATAGACTCATGGATTTTGTAGTACATTTTTAATCAAATTATTTATATAGACAAAGACCTGGCAAAAAAAGAATGCCTGGAGCCTCACATAGTCTAGCGAATAACAAACCAAATACATCATACAGAAAAGAAGCCCACAGACAGTATCCCTCAAGATCTTAAAGATCTCAAAATTCTTAACAGAACATTAACAAATTGAATCCAGCAATTCTAAAAAAGATAATCCATCACAAATAACTGGAGTTTATCTCAGTGATGCAAGGTTTGTTTAGCATTATAAAAAGCCATCAATTCAGCCTATTAGCTGAATAGAAGAGAAAATGGCATGGTAATCTCAACAGAGGCAGGAAAAGAATTCGACAAAAAGTAAATGTCCATTCATGAAAGTATTCTGTGTCAGGCAAAGGGTTTGGGTGACAGAGCCTCCTGAAACAGAGAAATCCCTGGTTCTGGAGATAGACTGAGTTATGACCATGTACTTATTACTACACCTTATTCCAGAACTGAGGCTCAGAGAAGACCAGGAACATTCTCGAGGACCCACCCTGAAGCAACTGAGCTCACGTGCATGTTCTGGGTCTTTGTTGCTACACAGGCTTTTCTCCAGCTGTGATAAGTGGGAGCTCTTCTCTAGCTGCAATCCACAGGTTTCTCATTGACGTGGCCTTCTCTTATTTTGGAGCATGGGCATTAGGGCGCACAGGCTTCCGTAGTTGCAGGACGTGGGCTCAGTAGCTGTGGCTCCCAGGCTGTAGAGCACAGGTTCAGCAGCTGTGGCTCACGGGCTTAGTTCCTCCGTGGCATGTGGGATCTTCCCTGATTAGGGATTGAACCTGCTTTGGCGGGAGGATTCTTTTCCGCTGAGCCACCAGGGAAGTCCCGCATCTTGACGTTCTTATCCTTAGTTTCCTGCGTACTTCCATCCTTGTTATCTGGGCTGGAGCAAGAAGTCCCTTAATCAGGGGAAGAAATCCAACAAACAGAAGCCGAAAGCACTTGGGTTGCCATCCATAAGGTTCCACTGGTGGGACCAAATCCTAGTCAGGCTCATTTTCAGGCATATCACTCTTGACAGATGCCCTTTGAAGCTTTGGGGGGGTTTGCAAATAATATCCCAGAGTTAACCTCTTGCTACATCATCTAACTTTCAGAAGAGTTAATTAGGGCACAGAGTGCTCTCTTATTTTAACATCAGTTAAGATTAAGACTAAGAGAAAAGACTGTTTCCCTGCAGGAGAGTTTCAGTGTAAATCCTCTCTCCACTTCAGCTGTGTTGGGGATGTGAGTGAAAGCTCTGAAACAGGGCAAAGCTGTTCACTTTCCTAAAAAAAAAAAAAAAATTTTATATATATATATATACACATACACATACCTGCAGTATATTCTTTCTAGCAGTCCAGGGGCAGTTTTTAAATGCTCCACTCTAGCAAGTGGAGATAAAGACGTTATCTCCCTTTCTTGCATTGCCATCCAGAAAGGGAAACTGTTTTACTTACTGTGTGCTTTCTCACTCTTTATTTAGACATGAAATTCTAATGACTTTAAAATAACCTGGGATATGTACATATTCTTTTGTACGCATCAACTATGTAGACATTTAAAATGATGACACAGGAAGAATAATTTGGAAATGGTTCTGATGGATTTCCTCCCCCTTTTCTCTGCCCCTCCTTGGCCCCCATTCTGCACAGGGACCCCTCCTCCTCCTTCTCCCAGATTTCTGACCATTTGCTAGCCAGGCAATTTCTTAACTCATTATTTCTGCCTATTTATCAGCCTTCAGCCTCTTCTGTTTATTCCTGTCCACACTGTTTCCCTCTCCAACAATTTTCATTCTGTCTCCTTGCTTGAGACAGCAGATTTCATAACCTCCGCTGGGAGTGGTGGGCATTCCCCACTGCTGGAGGGCTTGGTCCCTTTTATCCAGAAAAATGACAGGCGAGGGGGCCTGAGACAAGGGTGTAGACGTGGGGAGAACTGAGCTGGGACTCTGCCAGGCCCCCTGCTAACCTGAACAGAGTGCCTTTGTGTCCCCCAATGTGTGGGAATAGAAGAGGAAAGTGTGGGTCCCAGAACACTGGAAGTACTCCTGTTAAATTGTTTGGGGATTGTTAGGCGATTAGCATATTGATTGTTACCACAGACCTCAAACTCTGGATCTCCCCAAGATCCTTCAGCGGCCCCTCATTCTGTTGCTGCCCCCTCCACAGCCCCTTCAGTGAGTGAAAAGGAACAATTGTAACAGACAAGAAAGGGCAGAAAAGCATTCATGGTCTTTTGTGACAAATTCCTGAGTTTACCTTCCTGAGGCTGAAAGAAAACTATTCTGTTTGAAACAAAAAGGAAATGGATGGTGAGGTCCAATGGTGCAGAGCCTGGGCTCTCAAGCTGCAGAATCGGACAGGCGTGGCTTTGGTTCCCAGCTGGGCCATTGCCTCCCTGAAAAGTGAAAGTGAGTCACTCAGTGTCCAATTCATTGAGACCCATGGACTGTAGCCCACCAGGCTCCTCTGTCCATGGTATTCTCCAGGCAAGAATACTGGAGTGGGTTGTCATTTCCTCCTCCAGGGGATCTTTCCCCAGGGATCAAACCTGGGACTCCTACATTGCAGGCAGAGTCCTTCCCATCTGAACCTCCAGGGAAGCCCCTGGGGGGCCTCTTTATTCAGCTCTCTAAGCCTCAGTATTCTCATCTGGAGAGTGGAGATAATAATCTACCCTTCCTCACTGAGCTGCTATACATGAGCAGTGAGACAGTTTTAATGGGCTCAACCTAATAAGGACTCAAGAACGGAAGACAGTCCTACTCTTCCAATGCAATGTAGAAACTAAAGAACTCATTAGACATGGCAGGTATTTGCTGCCCTTCAGGAACTCACAGTCTAATCAAAGAAACACAAACATAAAGAAAAAAATAAGTAAAAATATAATTGAGGAAAAGATTGATGTTATAGACAGTGGCCATTATAAGAGACAAGAGAAATTTGTGAACCCTGAGGAAGGTATTAGAGATGCTATAACGGACACAGAACGTTTGCTTAACTTTAAGAAATCAAAACTGCCTGTGTAAAGCCATTCCCACACTGTCTTTACTATCCTTAAAGTTCAGAGATAGTGGAAAACTACAGATGGTTTTGCAGGACAACGTCTGTGACTACAATTGAACTTGGCCTGAATCTTAGCCTTCTGCCCTAATGGCTATGGGAATCCTATCAAAGGGAAAATTGGACGAAGCTCTGAGTAAGATCACTGTGACGAGGGCCACAAGGATGTTCTTCAGCCCCTTATCTTAGACAACTCTCAGGGATAGTTGCTTTTAATCAAAAGATTGATGTTTTTCAGGCCTAGAAAATATTGTGAATTATTTATCTGTAATTTATTCCCCTCATTTTTCTCTGTTCTTTGTGTCTGGAAATCCTGTTATTCAGATGTTAGACAGTCTGGACTGGCCCTACATTCATCAATCTTTTCTCTAATCATTTATCTCTTTGCGTTTTTATTTGATATGCTTTCTTGGGAATTTCCTCATTTTGTCTTCTAGCCCTTCAATTGAGCTTTTCAAATGTGAACATGTTTTTAATTTCCAAAAGCTCTTTTATGCTTGCTATATGTTTCTATTTTATAGCATCCTATTTTTTATTTTCTAGATGCACTCTCTTCTCATTTCTTGAGCCTCTTAATGTTTGAAACATTCCTGGGATAAAGCCCACTTGGTCATGGTGTATGATCTTTTTAATGTGTTGTTGGATTCTGATTGCTAGAATTTTGTTAAGGATTTTTGCATCTATGTTCATCAGTGATATTGGCCTGTAGTTTTCTTTTTTTGTGGTATCTTTGTCAGGTTTTGGTATTAGGGTGATGGTGGCCTCATAGAATGAGTTTGGAAGTTTGCCTTCCTCTGCAATTTTCTGGAACAGTTTGAGTAGGATAGGTGTTAGCTCTTCTCTAAATTTTTGGTAGAATTCAGCGGTGAAGCCGTCTGGGCCTGGGCTTTTGTTTGCTGGAAGATTTATGATTACAGTTTCAATTTCCTTGCTTGTGATGGGTCTGTTAAGATTTTCTATTTCTTCCTGATCCAGTTTTGGAAGGTTATATGACCCACCTCCCAGAATATTGGAAATAAAATCAAAAATAAACAAATGGGACCTAATCAAACTTAAAAGCTTCTGCACAACAAAGGAAACTATAAGCAAGGTGAAAAGACAGCCTTCAGAATGGGAGAAAATAATAGCAAATGAAGCAACAGACAAACAACTAATCTCAAAAATATATAACCAACTCCTACAGCTCAATTCCAGAAAAATAAATGATCCAATCAAAAAATGGGCCAAAGAACTAAATAGACATTTCTCCAAAGAAGACATACAGATGGCTAACAAACACAGGAAAAGATGCTCAACGTCACTCATTATCAGAGAAATGCAAATCAAAACCACTATGAGGTACCATTTCACGCCAGTCAGAATGGCTGCAATCCAAAAGTCCACAAGCAATAAATGCTGGAGAGGGTGCAGAGAAAAGGGAACCCTCTTGCACTGTTGGTGGGAATGCAAACTAGTACAGCCACTATGGAGAACAGTATGGAGATTCCTCAAAAAACTGGGAATAGAACTGCCTTATGATCCAGCAATCCCACTGCTGGGCATACACACTGAGAAAACCAGAACTGAAAGAGACACGTGTACCCCCAATGTTCATAGCAGCACTATTTACAATAGCCAGGACTTAGAAGCAACCTAGATGTCCATCCACAGATGAATGGATAAAGAAAGCTGTGGTACATATACACAATGGAGTATTACTCAGCCATTAAAAAGAATACATTTGAATCAGTCCTAATGAGGTGGATGGAACTGGAGCCTATTATACAGAGTGAAGTAAGCCAGAAAGAAAAACACAAATACAGTATACTAACGCATATGTATGGAATTTAGAAAGATGGTAACAATATCCCTGTTTACGAGACAGCAAAAGAGACACTGATGTATAGAGCAGACTTTTGGACTCTGGGACCAGGAGAGGGCAGGATGATTTGGGAGAATAGCATTGAAATATGTATAATATCATATCTGAAATGAGTCGCCAGTCCAGGTACGATGCCCGATAACGGATGCCTGGGGATGGTGCACTAGGACGACCCAGAGGGATGGTATGGGGAGGGAGGAGGGAGGGGGTTCAGGATGGGGAGCACGTGTATACTGGTGGCGGATCCATCTTGATGTATGGCAAAAGCAATACAATATTGTAATGTTAAGCAAAATAAAATTTATTTTTAAAAAAGACACCAAGATGAAAAAACAAAACAAAAAAAAATGTTTGAAACACATTATCCCTATTCTATATTGCTTTTGTTGACTACACACTGCATTTGCTGATATTTTTATTTGGGTACCTCTCTGCCACTTTAGAGCTTTCCCCAGAAGCAAGAGAGTTTTTGGTTGTTCATTCAAGTTTAAGAGAGTGATGCTAAAAAATCAATTTGGGTCTCTAAGAAGGTGGGAGGGGTTGTCAACCTAGCACTTCCCATCAGAGGATTTATCTGGACAGCTTGATGCTCTCCAGTTTCACCATCTGTAGATCTTTCTTCGTTGATTAGGTGCCCTGAGAAGAGACTTTCAAACTCCTGCCCGAAGGCCTAACTGCGAATGCTCTGGGAGTCAAATAGGAAGATGAATGGTGGAAGAGGAGTGTCTCAAAATTTGGGGTCAATAGTTGTGTGTGTGTGTATGGATGCAGGCAAGGGAACTATTTGTCAACCCCATGTACCTCTCCACAATTACCTTATTCAGACTGCTATAGCAAATAACCACAGATAGGATGGCTTAATCTGCAAACATTTATTTCTCGTAATTCTGGAAGCTGGGTAGTCTAACATCAAGGTGCTGGCAGATCCAGCTCTGGAAAGACCCTCCACCTTCATTTCCTGCCCGCTCCTTCTCCCTCTTTATGTGCCAGGTCTCAAAAAAACATTGATTCACTCGTTCCCTTTGTCTAGAAAGTTTGAGCAGGAGAGTAGCAAGCAGACTTGCATTTCTGAAAGATGGCCCTTGTTTCAATGTGGAGACTGAAAAGCAGGAGACCTCTGCTCTGGTAAAGTAATGTGGGGCGTGACGTGAGAATGAGAGGTGATTGGGACATGCTTTAAAATAATGCTGTCCAGTAGAACTTTCTGCCACGATGGCAGTATTTTACGTTGACACTGTCTCGTGTGGGAGCTACTTGCTATACGTAGCTTTTGAGCACTTGAAATACAGCTAGCACAACTAAGGAACTGAATTTCTAACTTTTTTCCAATTTGTGTGTGTGTGTTAGTTGCTCAGTTATGTCCGACTCTTTGCAACCCCATGGATTGTAGCCTATCAGGCTCCTCTGTCCATGGAATTCTCCAGGCAAGACTACTGGAGTGGGTTGCCATTTCCTTCTCCAGGGGATCATCCCGACCCAGGGATTGAACCCAGGTCTCCTGCATTGCAATTTTTTCCAATTTACTTAACTGAAATAGTCACAGGAGGTTCTTGGAAGTGTAGCTTTAGAAGTAGAACTGTATGTGCATGCTTGCATGAGTGTGTGTGCATTTCAAAAGCATTTTAAAAGACCATTATTAAGGTATAATTGGTAAAAATAAGTAAATTGCATATGTTTAAAGTGTACATTTTGATGTTTTGACATTTGCATCTACCTTGAAACCATGACCATAATAAGAAAGTGTGCACATCCACCCTCTGAAAATTATACGTAAAAGTAGCACACCTGAAAAACAGATGCTGGGTAAACATCAAAGACACTAGATTGCGTCAGCTGTTTCTTTTTCTGCTTCAAGGATAAAAATGCAGAAAAATAAGACTTCACACCTTTTTTGTCTTTTTGGTGCTTTGGGGTTTTTCCTTTCCAATTTCAACATTATATAAAGATGCTTATAGCTGAGGTAAAAGTTTTAGAAGGGCTGGGAATAAGAATAGATTCAGATATAGAAATGACTTAGGGCCCAGAAAAGTCAGAGGAAGTCTCTGCACCGGGGTCTCACTGTGCCTCCGGAAACAGTCAACCAACTTGAAACATGTCATGTATGAAATTCAGACTACTTTCAAAAAATGATGGCTCAGATGGTAAAGAATCCACCTCCAATGTAGAAGACCTGGGTTCAATCCTTGGGTCAGGAAGATCCCCTGGAGAATGGAATGGCAAGCCAGTCCAGTATTCTTGCCTGGGAAATCCCATGGATAGAGGAGCCTGGTGGGCTACAGTCCATGGGGATGCAAAGAGTCAGACACGATTGAGCGACTAACACTCATTCACTCAGGCTTCCACTTGGAAAATCCTATTGTCCCTGGGAATTTCACTTGAGATTAAGATTTTCTCAACAAACTTTCTTGTGGGTTTTTTTTTTCATTGTATATATTTTTACTGCTTAAATGCTTGCATTACATCAGATTTCTGTCAGGAACATTGTGCTAATCTAAGGAGGTAGGCCATTTTCAAGATTTCAAGGAAAAAAGAAGGAAAATGGTTCAGAAAAAGTTAATGGGGGAGCATTTAAAATGTATCAGTTTGGGATTTCCCTGGCAGTCCAGTGCAGGGGGCCTGGGTTCGATCCATGGTTGGGGAACCAAGGTCCCGCATGCCATCTAGCAGGGCCAAAAAAAACCCAAAACACCTACCTATCAATATTAAGACATGGTCCTCTCTTGTCTTTGCTCTGAGGCTCACAGAGTGTGTCTGTGGGAGCCCCGAGGCCCCAACTCTCCAGGGCATCCGTGAGGATACTGCCTACAGCAGAACACTCTCATCTTCTGAAATATTTTTAAAGCAAATTCTTATTACTCCCCACAAAACTAGTCATGTTGATTTAGGAACTGTCCTTAGAGGCTGATATGGGCCACTTTGTTGAATGATAAAAATGAGATAATTCCTTTCATTAAAAAATAAATGTGTGGGAATTTCCTGGCAGTCCGGTGGTTAGGACTTGGAGCTTTCACTGCGGTGCCAGGGTTCAATTCTTGGTTAGGGAACTAAATCCTGCAAGTCACATGGCACACAAATAAATAAATCAGTTGATTTGTGATAAATCCAGGCATTCTACTTAACAATGATCTTTCATTTTCCTTCACCTCACAAACCCCCTCCAGGCCTGGGTAGACTAAGAGTGCTTCATGCATGCACCCATTGATTTCATGCACGAAATACTGATGATAGTTCTCTCTGTGCCAGGTACTTTTCTAGGAACTGGAGATGCAACACTGAACAACAACAACAAATCCTACTCTCACCCTCGCTGACATGGGTAAGACAGAAAATTAAAAAGAACAGCAGTAAATATACAGTAGGTAAATATAAGGACTGTAGGGAAAATAAAATAGAACAGGTGATGGAATTGTCAGAGGAGGGGGAGCTGCTATCATTTATAATTTGGTCAAGCAATTCACTGAATAGATCTGATCAGATTTCTGCAGTTAGTGGGGAATTTGGCCATGTGGATATATGAGGAAAAGGCTCCAGGGCAAGCTTTTCTGTGGTGTGTCTGGGATTGGCTGGGGCAGAGCAAGCCAGAGATTGGGGAGAAAGAAGAGGGCCAGATGATGTAAGACACAAGAGGTTTTATCACAGAGACCTGGAACCCAGATGAGAGCAGACGTTTTTGGCTGATTGCAGGCAGAGCTGTGATGTTATCTAACATATGCTTTTAATGGACCACTCTGAAGTTGCTGTCATAAGACTAGACTTGACATGGTGTGGGGAAGTCCAGTAATGTCCATGTCCTAATCCTTGGAAACTTCGAATATGCTATATTACATGGCAATAGAAAATTCGGGTTGCAAATGAAACTAAGGCTGCTAGTCAGCTGGGGAGAAATAGGTAGATTATCCTGGATTGTCTGGGTGTGCCCCCATGTAACCAGAGGGCTCTTCTTTTAAGTGGAAGAGGGAGACAGGAGAGTCAGAGTCAAGACTGAGGCAACGTCAAAGATGCAACTGTCATTGCTGGCTTTGAAAATGGATGGGGCTCATGAGTCAAGAAATCCCGGCAACTCAGAAGCTGGAGAGGGCAAGGACCCTTCCAACACATTTTAGATTTCTCATCTCCAGAAACATGAGATCATTAAATTTGTATTGTGTGAAGCCACTAAACTTGTGCGAATTTGTTACAGCAGCAATAAGACACTAGTAAAGATGGGGTGCGAAAGTGGAAGCAAAGACAGTTTAATCACTGGGCACTTACATGGGCCAGACACTGGCTGAAGCACAGATGATAAAAAGATAAAACATATAGTTCCCATCATCAAAAAGCACACAGACGAAAAGAGACACATAAACAAGGAATTACAGAAGAGAATAAATACTGCACACAGATGTACACGAGAGCCTCACCCCCGACACAGAGAGAAGTTGTCAGTCCTCTTCTTCTCTTCGGAAATTAGGAAAGGTGTTTTTTGTTTTTTTTTTTTTAATTTGAGTAAAAGTTCTAGATGAATGTTGAGGAAGAAAAGATCTAGACATGCCCAATGGGAGAACAAGCACATGTAAAGTCACAGAGAAATGAAATGGGGCAGAATAGTCCAGCACTGATGGAGAAGGCAATGCCACCCCACTCCAGTACTCTTGCCTGGAAAAATCCCATGGACGGAGGAGCCTGCTGGGCTGCAGTCCATGGGGTCGCACAGAGTCCGACACGACTGAAGCGACTTAGCAGCAGCAGCAGCAGCAGTCCAGCACTGTAAGTAGTTTGCAGATGATAAATATGATGGGGCAGTGGGAAATGAATTGTGAGACATACAGATCATGAAGAGTTTTCCATACTAAGAATTGTAGACAGTGGGATAAGTGCAATAATTGCAGGAAATTAATCAGGAAAGATTAATTCTAAGATCATTCCAAGGGCAGTGTGGAGAATACATTGGATAAGGATGAAGGACAGGATTGGAAAAATAAAGGCTTAAAAGAAGAAAGATCCCAGAGTGGTAGATTCAATAGGACTTGATGACTGATTGGATGTGGGTCTTGGAGGAGAGGGGATAGTCTAACATTACTCTAGGATTTTGGTTTGGCTGATATATCAGTTAGGACTAGGTTTGGCTGTGAGTAATAGAGACAAAAATAGCAAAGTCTAGAGAAAATTGATGCTTAATTTCTTGTGCATAAGTCCAGAAGTTGGCAATGTAGAATTAGAACAGCTCTGCTCCCTGAAGCTCTCAGAGACTCAGGTTCCTTCCGGCACAAAATTCAGTATTTCTGGCGTGTTACCTCAGCCTTGTGGTCCAGGATGGTAGCTCAAGCTCAAGTCATCACATTCACATTCTCAGCAGAAGAATGCAGGAAGAAATAAAGAAAATAAAGGCAAAGGAAGGATGCTGGCAATATTTTCAAAAGCTGCCACATGGCACATCAGTTTGCACTTTCCTTTGGCCAAAACTTAGCTGCAGAGAGATTGGGAAAGTAGCCTTTATTCTGAGTAACATTAGTCAGCTAGAAATATGAATTGTATTTCTATGGAAGGAGGGGAGAGTAGACGATGGGTGACAATAGCCACTTTGCTGCAGCTGATCTCTGGTGATGCTATCACTGAACCAGATAGAGACTAAAGAAGGAAGAAATGGAGACCAAGAGAAAGAACTTGGCTTGGGTCATGTTGAGTTTCAAGCATTTTGAGACTATAAAATTTGGAGCTGTATAATGGTTGTTAAAGAAAATGGGTCTAAAGAGCAGAAGCAAGAAATATGCTAGAGGTGAATACTTGGAAATCATTGTGATTTAAGAGTAAAGGTGACTGAGAGGTGTGAGGCAGGTTCAAGAGGGAGAAGACACACGTATACCTATGGCTAATTCCTGCTGATATACAGCAGAAACCAACACAATCGTGTACAGCAATTATCCTCCAATTAAAAATAAATAAATTTTTTAAAAAGAGTAAAGGTGAGCTTTTTAATTCAAATAGAGTCTAAAGAATGTCAGAGGAAAAAGGTCAAGAAGACCTTTGGCAATGTCAATATTTATAGGAAACAGAGGAAAAAGGAGTCAGCAAAGGCACAGAGAAGACCACGAAAAAAGTGATTAATCAGAATCCATAGGAAGAGTGAGTTTCAAAAATGTGGAAAGAATCAGCAGTGTGAAAGCTTAGAAAGATGATGAAAGGAAGATCAGCTAGAGAAGGAACCGCACAAATTCATAATTAGGAGGCCATCGTAAAGACTGGCAAGATGGTTTCGGAGGGTGTGATGAAGGGAGAAGCTAAGCTGCAGAGAGTTAGGAAGCAGATATTTTTTAAAAAGTATAACAACTGTAGACATCTTTTAAAGATGAAAAGTTTAACAAAACAGAAACACTGGGTGATAAGAGAAATTTCACATGGACATGTGTAGAAGATGATTTTATTTAACCTGAACTTCCTTTTGAATAGAGTGATGATGAGTGAAGGGGTAGGGGAAGTGGGTGGCTGTCCTGCAACCCCTGGCCTACAGCTCTGGCAAACCAGCCCCCATGCGTACCCACAGGCGCCGAAGGCTAGCGCAATATTCAAAGAGCTCACTTCGGCCTCTAATTTCATTTTATACTTCTTCTCTCTAATTTTATCTCCCTCTACGTCACCACCTCCCACTCCCTCACTAATCTCCCCCACCACAAACACATGACCAAGGCAGGGCCTATGAGAGAATCCCAGCCCTCTGACTTTAGTAATTAAAACAGAGATGAACAACTAACTCAAGATGTGTCATTAGAGTTCCCTGCTCTGGGTTTCGACTTTAAAGAGGAAAATAAAAAACAAAACAGATCTTGCCTTTTATTGTATACAACTGGAAGAATATGAATCTGGAACAGTCATATTTTTAACATGTGTTTTTACTACATCTCCAAAGCCTATATGTTGGAGGAAAGACTTAAACTGATGTAGAAGGGAAATGGGGGTGAATGTAGGAAGGAGAGGGTACCTGATGTTACTTAGCCCTCATGTTCAAGGAGCTTACCTGACTCCTGGTTTACACAGCTCTTCCTCTCTGAGAACCACCTTGAGTCTTGTCAATAATTTCTCCTTTTTGGTTAGGCTAAGTTCAGGAGTGATTTCTCTGACTTAACTGAATACACAAAAGCACTTACAGGGTCCCCCAGTTCCCACCACCCCAGCAAGCTATACTCACATGGGAATAGATGTAATATTCATGGAGGTTTGGGCAGCTGGGCATTCAAAACAAATACAAATGGCTTCACTGTAGTTAAGAGCCCCAGACAAATGAGCCAGACAGTACCCACACAGTACTGTTTTGGAGGAATGAAGGCAACACCTTCTGAAGGTCAAAGATTCAGGTGTTTGGGAAGACAGAGAAGATTGAAATATAGAAGTTTAGGAAGATACAGAAGTATACAAAGATATAGACAGGTGTTTGGGAAGAATTAAGAGCAAGGATAAAATACAACTAGTGTTCTACTTGAATTAAGAAAACTAAAAGTGAGTTGGTTGAGGACAACTGAATGAATTGCCTTACCACATGAAATAATTCACTGGGGCTTTAGAAACTGCTTTGGAGAAATACAGATGGTTGAGATGACTCAGTGACAGAACTTCTCTTGTAGTACAGTGGCTAAGACTGTGCTCCCAGTGCCAGGGAACCCAGGTTCGATCCTTAGTCAAGGAGCTAGATCCCACATGCTGCAACTAAGACCTAAGACAGTCAAGTAAATATTTTTAAAAAAATAAGTATCAACCAGTTGCAATAAACCTTATGTAGATCCTGATTCTAAGAATTAAGAAAAAAAAGAAAGAAAGAAATGACTCAATGACATAAACTATAATACCAAACTGTTTGGCAATGTAATTACCATCAAACATTAACAGTTCGTTTCACTTAAGTATTTTGGGAGACTTATTAGGGACTCAGAGAGTAAAGCGTTTGTCTGCAATGCGGGAGACCCAGGTTCAATCTCTGGGTCAGGAAGATCCCCCGGAGAAGGAAATGGCAACCCACTCTGGTACTCTTGCTTGGAAAATCCCATGGATGGAGGAGCCTGAAGGGTCAGTCTATGGGGTCACAAAGAGTCGGACATGACTGAGCGACTTCACGTTCACTTTAGGAACTCAGAGAGAAAAATACAGAAGAAATAGGAGGCAAAGCTCTGACCTCAAATGCTCCGGTGCCATGGAGAGGACAAGGCTTGACACACATGAAACCCAAGGGTTTAAAAGGACATAATCACAGGCAGAATATATGCTATTTTACCTCAAAGTTTCAGTGACATAGAAGCAGCTGAAGCCTTTTGCATCTCCACTTATGAGGATTCCATTTCCTAAACTGGATCAGACTAGATGGGAAAATGTAAAACCTTAGTATTACCAACACTTTTTGCCCACTGAAAACGCAATGTATCTAAACCAGCAACATTCAGAATAAAATTAATTCTGGTCAGTTGTTAAGCACTGCAGCACCCCACTCCAGTACTCTTGCCTGGAAAATCCCATGGATGGAGGAACCTGGTGGGCTGCAGTCCATGGGGTCGCTAAGAGTCGGACACGACTGAGTGACTTCACTTTCACTTTTTCACTTTCATGCATTGGAGAAGGAAATGGCAACCCACTCCAGTTTTCTTGCCTGGAGAATCCCAGGGGCAGGAGAGCCTGGTGGGCTGACGTCTATGGGGTCACACAGAGTCGGACACGACTGAAGTGACTTAGCAGCTGCTAAGTCGCTTCACATATTGCTGAAGCCTGGCTTGCAGAATTTTGAGCATTACTTTACTAGCGTGTGAGATGAGTGCAATTGTTCGGTAGTTTGAGCACTCCTTGGCATTGCCTTTCTTTGGGATTGGGATGAAAACTGACCTTTTCCAGTCCTGTGGCCACTGCTGAGTTTTCCAAATTTGCTAGCATATGGAGTGTAGCACTTTCACAGCATCATCATTCAGGACTTGGAATAGTTCCACTGGAATTCCATCACCTCCACTAGCTTTGTTCGTAGTGATGCTTTCTAAGGCCCATTTGACTTCACATTCCAAGATGTCTGGCTCTAGGTCAGTGATCACATCATCATGATTGTCTAGGTCTTGAAGCTCTTTTTTGTACAGTTCTTCTGTGTATTCTTGCCACCTCTTCTTAATATCTTCTGCTTCTATTAGGTCCACACCATCTCTGTCCTTTATCGTGCCCATCTTTGCATGAAATGTTCCTTTGGTATCTCTGATTTTCTTGAAGAGATCCCTAGTCTTTCCCATTTTGTTGTTTTCCTCTATTTCTTTGCATTGATCACTGAAGAAGGCTTTCTTATCTCTTCTTGCTATTCTTTGGAACTCTGCATTTAGATGTTTATATCTTTCCTTTTCTCCTTTGCTTTTCGCTTCTCTTCTTTTCACAGCTATTTGTAAGGCCTCCCCAGACAGCCATTTTGCTTTTTTGCATTTCTTTTCCATGGGGATGGTCCTGATCCCTGTCTCCTGTACAATGTCACGAACCTCATTCCATAGTTCATTAGGCACTCTATCTATCAGATCCAGGCCCTTAAATCTATTTCTCACTTCCACTGTATAATCATAAGGGATTTGA
The DNA here is from genome assembly GCA_935064755.1 of Tragelaphus eurycerus. NCBI lineage: Eukaryota > Metazoa > Chordata > Mammalia > Artiodactyla > Bovidae > Tragelaphus > Tragelaphus eurycerus. The sequence goes on from CAKXYN010000039.1 coordinate 2,288,510, forward strand.
TTTAGGTCATACCTGAATGGTCTAGTAGTTTTCCCTACTTTCTTCAATTTCAGTCTGAATTTGGTAATAAGGAGTTCATGGTCCGAGCCACAGTCAGCTCCTGGTCTTGTTTTTGCTGATTGTATTTGCTTCCTGATGTTCTTGTATTTGCTTCCTGATGTTCAAGCTGGTTTTAGAAAAGGCAGAGGAACCAGAGATCAAATTGCCAACATCCGCTGGATCATGGAAAAAGCAAGAGAGTTCCAGAAAAACATCTATTTCTGCTTTATTGACTATGCCAAAGCCTTTGACTGTGTGGATCACAATAAACTATGGAAAATTCTGAAAGAGATGGGAATACCAGACCACCTGATCTGCCTCTTAAGAAATCTGTATGCAGGTCAGGAAGCAACAGTTAGAACTGGTCATGGAACAACAGACTGGTTCCAAATAGGAAAAGGAGTACGTCAAGGCTGCATATTGTCACCATGTTTATTTAACTTATATGCAGAGTACATCATGAGAAATGCTGGACTGGAGGAAACACAAGTTGGAATCAAGATTGCCGGGGGGAAATATCAATAACCTCAGATATGCAGATGACACCACTCTTATGGCAGAAAGTGAAGAGGGGCTAAAAAGCCTCTTGATGAAAGTGAAAGTGGAGAGTGAAAAGGTTGGCTTAAAGCTCAACATTCAGAAAACGAAGATCATGGCATCTGGTCCCATCACTGCATGGGAAATAGATGGGGAAACAGTGGAAACAGTGTCAGACTTTGTTTTTCTGGGCTCCAAAATCACTGCAGATGGTGACTGCAGCCATAAAATTAAAAGACGCTTACTCCTTGGAAGGAAAGTTATGACCAACCTAGATAGTATATTCAAAAGCAGAGACATTACTTTACCAACAAAGGTTCGCCTAGTCAAGGCTATGGTCTTTCCTGTGGTCATGTATGGATGTGAGAGCTGGACTGTGAGGAAGGCTGAACGCCGAAGAATTGATGCTTTTGAACTGTGGTGTTGGAGAAGACTCTTGAGAGTCCCTTGGACTGCAAGGAGATCCAACCAGTCCATTCTGAAGGAGATCAATCCTGGAATTTCTTTAGAAGGAATGATGCTAAAGCTGAAACTCCAGTATTTTGGCCACCTCATGCGAAGAGTTGACTCATTGGAGAAGACTCTGATGCTGGGAGGGATTGAGGGCAGGAGGAGAAGGGGACGACAGAGGATGAGATGGCTGGATGGCATCACTGACTCAATGGATGCGAGTCTGAGTGACCTCCGGGAGCTGGTGATGGACAGGGAGGCCTGGCATGCTGCGGTTCATGGGGTCGCAAAGAGTCGGACACGACTGAGCGACTGATCTGATCTGATCTGAAGTCGCTTCAGTGGGGTCCGACTCTGTGCCCCCCATCCCTGATAAGCACTCAGATCAGATCAGATCAGTCGCTCAGTCGTGTCCGACTCTTTGCGACCCCATGAACCGCAGCACGCCAGGCCTCCCTGTCCATCACCAACTCCCGGAGGTCACCCAGACTCATACCCATCAGGTCAGTGATGCCATCCAGCCATCTCATCCTCTGTCGTCCCCTTCTCCTCCTGCCCTCAATCCCTCCCAGCATCAGAGTCTTCTCCAATGAGTCAACTCTTCGCATGAGGTGGCCAAAATACTGGAGTTTCAGCTTTAGCATCATTCCTTCTAAAGAAATTCCAGGATTGATCTCCTTCAGAATGGACTGGTTGGATCTCCTTGCAGTCCAAGGGACTCTCAAGAGTCTTCTCCAACACCACAGTTCAAAAGCATCAATTCTTCGGCGCTCAGCCTTCCTCACAGTCCAGCTCTCACATCCATACATGACCACAGGAAAGACCATATCCTTGACTAGGCGAACCTTTGTTGGTAAAGTAATGTCTCTGCTTTTGAATATGCTATCTAGGTTGGTCATAACTTTCCTTCCAAGGAGTAAGCGTCTTTTAATTTTATGGCTGCAGTCACCATCTGCAGTGATTTTGGAGCCCAGAAAAATAAATTCTGACACTGTTTCCACTGTTTCCCCATCTATTTCCCATGTAGTGATGGGACCAGATGCCATGATCTTCGTTTTCTGAATGTTGAGCTTTAAGCCAACCTTTTCACTCTCCACTTTCACTTTCATCAAGAGGATAAGCACTAGAGGGCTCTAAAATGACTTCCCTGGTGGCTCAGATGGTAAAGCGTCTGCCTATAATGCAGGAGACCTAGGTTCAATCCCTGACTTGGGAAGATCTCCTGGAGAAGGAAATGGCAACCCACTCCAGTATTCTTGTCTGGAAAAATCCCATGGACAAAGAAGCCTGGTAGGCTTCAGTCCATGGGGTCGCAAAGAGTCAGACATGACTTCACTTTCACTTTCAGAGGGCTTTAAACATCATCATATTCCCCCTTGGCATTCTGATATGAAATCGAAAACTGAGAATGTCCTAGGATGTTGATTACCTTTTACCCACACAGCATGGACTTGAAGTCATGTGGATAAAAATGACAGCAAATAGAGTAAAAGGAGAATAAATATTAAACTATTACAACTTTATGTGTGTGCTAAGTCACTTCAGTCACGTCCCACTCTTTGCGACCCTGTGGACCATAGCCCACCAGGCTCCTCTGCCTGTGGGATTCTCAATGCAAGAATCCTGGAGTGGGTTACCATTTCCTCCTCTTGGGGATTTTCCCGACCAGGGATTGAACCCGAGTCTCTTACATCTCCTGAAAATTGGCAGGTGGCTTCTTTACCACTAGCGCCACCTGGGAAACACAACTTTGTGTTTTATTGAAGAAAAAAAAAAATGTTAGAGATGTTTGCTTTAAACTTCATAAATAGCACTTCCATACACTTTTAATTCTGCATATAATACTTAGAAGCTAAAAGTGAAAGTAAAATTAGGATAACATAAATAATTTTTAACAAGGTAAACTCAACCACAGTTGAATGCTTGAATGGAAAAAGGTTCCATTATATGATTTCAGGGGCTATTTTTATTATCCACATGTCTTTAGGGAAGGAGGAAACTGTTTAATCACACAATTGCTCAGATTTTATGGCAATGCAAATTTCAGCTCTCTGCATCTCTATACAGTTGCATATTTTTTAAAAGTTAGAGCTTTAACAGAAAAAAAAAAAAAAAAAAAAGCAGTCCAGAAAAAAGAAAATACAATCCAGAAATATCTTCTATGTCAGAGCTTACTTTCACACACATGGAATGAAAAAACTTAATTGAAATACATCAAAACTTGCTCATTATTTTATATAGCCATGCACATTTTGGATGTTTCATCTTTTCCTGGGCATCAACATGTGTTTCAAGGAAATCTTCACTGGGTTACATTTTGTCTACACAGATAAAAGAAGGAGAATTGCACTCTTCTAAATTGGTGATGGCTTTTCACTCCAATTCAAGATTAAAGAAGTTTAAGTTCTTGCAATTATAGCTCTCTAGACCACATCAATGAGTCTTCACAAACCTACCTTCGCTAGAAATTGTACAACTGAAGAGATGAAAAAACAATGACATCCTCTTTAATTAGAGCTTTGCTAGATCCATTCTCTGTATATTATAGACATCCTTCAACTGGATTCTAACACATTTAAGGCATCTGAGGAAAAAAAGGTGAACAGATCTCATAACAGCTTTAAGAATGCCTCCCATTAGCTACTATTTTCATGGGGCCACAGAACTTCCTGTGGTTAATGGTTAACTCCATCTGGTGGCCTGCAGGACAGGTGGCAAATGCAGACTCAAGACTTGAGAGGCCACCTTAATTCATTTCTCTGCCTTGAGGCAGAAGAGGGGAAATATGAGATGCTATCAAATTTTTGAAGACTCTCAAGAAAGTAGATTCTAGGACATAAAAACAATAACTCCCCAAAACGTCAGCATCTAGCAACCTGCATCATCAACTCTCATTGTCACTGTCAAGATATTTTAAATCTGTGAGCCTTGGAAAATAGAAGCATGACACAACTAATCTCTGGAGGTCGACATGTTTACCAGTTGTGACTCCCCAGAAAATACATGTAACTCATATCTGCACAGTAAAAAAAAAAAAAAAAAAAAAAAAAAGAGCTCAAAGCCCTCATCATTTCTGAAGGGGTTCTAAGCCAGAATGACTTCCATTCTCTCGAAAATGAAATATTGATTTGGAGCGTAAAACTACCAGTCCCGTTTCTATTTACCAGAACTAGTCAAGATTTGAGATTTTCAAATGTTATTGTTCTCTTTGAAATTTGTTTCTACACTGGAAACATGAAAGTGAACATGTGCTTTAAGGACTTCAAAAGAAACACACCCTTTAAATGTTAATCATGTTTATAATTATCTAGCACCTGCTCAAATAAAGACAAGAATAGCTCCAAACAAAAAGTGTTGCTTATTTTCATTGATCTTAGGATCCTGGAGAAGAAGGTGGGATTTTAGAGTGGAGAAAAATAATTCCCTGAGAGTATGACAAGGAGAAATTGTGAAAAACCCTGGCAGTTGCAAATCAAAACTATCCCAAGCCAATGACTGTATTCTTTTTCTTTGATCACATCAAATCTCAATTCATGTTACAAATTACATCATGCCGTGGAGTTTGTTTCTCTATCAATCCCAATCCACACCTGAGAGCCTTTGGTGACATCATGTTCTCAACCAGATGTGCCTTGAAGAATAATTTAAGGAAACAGAATGTAAGATGATTGCAAACCTGCAAGTCAGGATATAAAAAATAGATCTGCGACTATTCCAAAACAGATGTTTATGGTGAGAAAAATGGCCCATGCACTTCCATGGAAAGAATAGCAGAAGGGAAAGAGGTAGAAGAGTGAAATGTACATGTTATAAGAAGAGACAAAGAGAAGAATGGAAATAAAAGCAAAGGGAGGAGATGGCAGCGTCAACTTGTGTGCAATGAGTTACATCCTGCCTTTCAGGGAAGCCAAATGCACGTGTGTCCATGAGTAGTGCATGTCTGTGTGTGTGTGTGTGCGTGCGTGCGTGCGTGCGTGCAGAGTATGAGGGAGAAAGCTTGTGATCTGAAATTTGGATTCAAAACACCTGTATTTTGAACCCAGATTTAGCCTTCTCTGATGACATGACCTTAGGTACCATAGGTAGATGTGTTTGTTAGGGCTGCCAAAATGAAGCACCACAGACTGGGCGGCCAAATCAACCAAGTATGGTATTTTCTTACAGCTCTGAAAGCTAGAAGTCCAAGATCAAAGTGTCATCAGATATGGTACATATACACAATGGAATACTACTCAGCTTAAAAAGGAGCAAAATTGTGGCATTTGCAGAGATGTGGATGGACCTAGAGATTATCATACAGGGTAAAGTAAGTCAGAAAGAGAAAAACAAATACCATATTTTAACACTTACAGGTGCAACCTAGAAAAATGGTACAGATGAACTTATCTGCAAAGAGGAAATAGAGATACAGATGTACAAAACAAACTATGGACCCCAAGTGGGGAAAGCGGGTGGGATGAATTGGGAGATTGGGATTGACATAGATACACTGCTGCTGCGCTTAGTCTCTCAGTCATGTCCAACTCTTTGTGACCCCATGGACTGTAGCCCAACAGGCTCTTCTGTCCATGGGGATTCTCCAGGCAAGAATACTGGAGTGGGTTGCCATGCTCTCCTCCAGGGGATCATCCCAACCCAAGGATCAAACCCAGGTCTCCCTCATGGCAGGAGGATTCTTTATTGTCTGAGCCACCAGGGAAGTCCAAGAATACTGGAACGGGTAGCCTATCTCTTCTCCAGGGGATCTACCTGACCCAAGAATTCAACTGGCATCTCCTGCATTGCAGGCAGATTTTTTACCAGCTGAGCTACTGGGGAAGGCCCTATAAATACACTGCTGCTGCTGCTGCTGCTGCTAAGTTGCTTCAGTCATGTCCGACTCTGTGCAACCCCATAGACGGCAGCCCACTAGGCTCCCTTGTCCCTGGGATTCTCCAGGCAAGAACACTGGAGTGTGTTTGCCATTTCCTTCTCCAATGCATGAAAGTGAAAAGTGAAACTGAAGTCACTCAGTCGTGTCCGACTCTTCATGGCCACGTGAACTGCAGCCTACCAGGCTCCTCTGTTCATGGTATTTTCTAGGCAAGAGTACAGGAGTGGGGTGCCATTGCTTCCTCCATATATATATACACTAGTTAGTTAACTTATATACTTATGCACTTATACACTCAGATCAGTCGCTCAGTCATGTCCGACTCTTTGCGACCCCATGAACCGCAGCACGCCAGGCCTCCCTGTCCATCACCAGCTCCCGAAGGTCACTCAGACTCGCATCCATCGAGTCAGTGATGCCATCCAGCCATCTCATCCTCTGTCGTCCCCTTCTCCTCCTGCCCTCAATCCCTCCCAGCATCAGAGTCTTCTCCAATGAGTCAACTCTTCGCATGAGGTGGCCAAAATACTGGAGTTTCAGCTTTAGCATCATTCCTTCTAAAGAAATTCCAGGACTGATCTCCTTCAGAATGGACTGGTTGGATCTTCTTGCAGTCCAAAGGACTCTCAAGAGTCTTCTCCAACACCACAGTTCAAAAGCATCAATTCTTCGGCGTTCAGCCTTCCTCACAGTCCAGCTCTCACATCCATACATGACCACAGGAAAGACCATATCCTTGACTAGGCGAACCTTTGTTGGTAAAGTAATGTCTCTGCTTTTGAATATGCTATCTAGGTTGGTCATAACTTTCCTTCCAAGGAGTAAGCGTCTTTTAATTTCATGGCTGCAGTCACCATCTGCAGTGATTTTGGAGCCCAGAAAAACAAAGTCTGACACTGTTTCCACTGTTTCCCCATCTATTTCCCATGCAGTGATGGGACCAGATGCCATGATCTTCGTTTTCTGAATGTTGAGCTTTAAGCCAACCTTTTCACTCTCCACTTTCACTTTCATCAAGAGGCTTTTTAGCCCCTCTTCACTTTCTGCCATAAGAGTGGTGTCATCTGCATATCTGAGGTTATTGATATTTCTCCCGGCAATCTTGATTCCAACTTGTGTTTCCTCCAGTCCAGCATTTCTCATGATGTACTCTGCATATAAGTTAAATAAACATGGTGACAATATGCAGCCTTGACGTACTCCTTTTCCTATTTGGAACCAGTCTGTTGTTCCATGACCAGTTCTAACTGTTGCTTCCTGACCTGCATACAGATTTCTCAAGAGGCAGATCAGGTGGTCTGGTATTCCCATCTCTTTCAGAATTTTCCATAGTTTATTGTGATCCACACAGTCAAAGGCTTTGGCATAGTCAATAAAGCAGAAATAGATGTTTTTCTGGAACTCTCTTGCTTTTTCCATGATCCAGCGGATGTTGGCAATTTGATCTCTGGTTCCTCTGCCTTTTCTAAAACCAGCTTGAACATCAGGAAGTTCACGGTTCACATATTGCTGAAGCCTGGCTTGGAGAATTTTGAGAATTACTTTACTAGCGTGTGAGATGAGTGCAATTGTTCGATAGTTTGAGCACTCCTTGGCATTGCCTTTCTTTGGGATTGGGATGAAAACTGACCTTTTCCAATCTTGTGGCCACTGCTGAGTTTTCCAAATTTGCTGGCATATTGAGTGTAGCACTTTCACAGCATCATCATTCAGGACTTGGAATAGCTCCACTGGAATTCCATCACCTCCACTAGCTTTGTTCGTAGTGATGCTTTCTAAGGCCCATTTGACTTCACATTCCAAGATGTCTGGCTCTAGGTCAGTGATCACATCATCATGATTAGATCTTGAAGCTCTTTTTTATACAGTTCTTCTGTGTATTCTTGCCACCTCTTCTTAATATCTTCTGCTTCTGTTAGGTCCACACCATCTCTGTCCTTTATCGTGCCCATCTTTGCATGAAATGTTCCTTTGGTATCTCTGATTTTCTTGAAGAGATCCCTAGTCTTTCCCATTCTGTTGTTTTCCTCTATTTCTTTGCATTGATCACTGAAGAAGGCTTTCTTATCTCTTCTTGCTATTCTTTGGAACTCTGCATTTAGATGTTTATGTCTTTCCTTTTCCCCTTTGCTTTTCGCTTCTCTTCTTTTCACAGCTATTTGTAAGGCCTCCCCAGACAGCCATTTTGCTTTTTTGCATTTCTTTTCCATGGGGATGGTCTTGATCCCTGTCTCCTGTACAATGTAACGAACCTCATTCCATAGTTCATCAGGCACTCTATCTATCAGATCTAGGCCCTTAAATCTATTTCTCACTTCCACTGTATAATCATAAGGGATTTGATTTAGGTCATACCTAAATGGTCTAGTATGTATAAAATCAGAGAAGGAAATGGCAACCCACTCCACTACTCTTGCCTGGAAAATCCCATGGATGGAGGAGCCTGGTAGGCTGAAGTTCATGGGGTCGCTAAGAGTTGGGTATGACTAAGTAAATTCACTTTCACTTTTCACTTTCATGTGTTGGAGAAGGAAATGGCAACCCACTCCAGTATTCTTGCCTGGAGAATCCCAGGGACAGAGGAGCCTAGTGGGCTGCTGTCTATGGAGTCGCACAGAGTTGGACACGACTGAAGCAACTTAGCAGCAGCAGCAGGTGTAAAATAGGTAACTAATGAGAACCTACTGTATAGCACAAGGAACTTTACTCAATTCTCTGCGGTGACCTAACTGGAAAGAAAATGCAAAAAAGAGAGGATATGTGTATGCATAAAACTAATTCACTTTGCCGTAGGGCAGAAACTAAAACTACATTGTAAAGCAACTCAGCTCCGTTCAGTTCAGTCGCTCAGTCATGTCCGACTCTTTGCAACCCCATGAATCACAGCACGCTAGGCCTCCCTGTTCATCACCAACTCCCGGAGTTCACCTAGACTCATGTGCATTGAGTGGGTGATGCCATCCAACCATCTCATCCTCTGTCGTCCCCTTCTCCTCCTGCCCCCAATCCCTCCCAGCATCAGGGTCTTTTCCAATGAGTCAGCTCTTCTCATGAGGTGGCCAAAGTATTGGAGTTTCAGCCTCAGCATCAGTCCTTCCAATGAACATCCAGGGCTGATCTCCTTTAGGATGGACTGGTTGGATCTCCTTGCAGTCCAAGGGACTCTCAAGAGTCTTCTCCAACACCACAGTTCAAAAGCATCAATTCTTCAGCGCTCAGCTTTCTTCACAGTCCAACTCTCACATCCATACATGACCACAGGAAAAGCCATAGCCTTGACTAGACGGACCTTTGTTGGCAAAGTAATGTCTCTGCTTTTGAATATGCTATGTAGGTTGGTCATAACTTTCCTTCCAAGGAGTAAGCGTCTTTTAATTTCATGGCTGCAGTCACCATCTGCAGTGATTTTGGAGCCCAAAAAAATAAAGTCAGCCACTATTTCCACTGTTTCCCCATCTATTTCCCATGAAGTGATGGGACCAGATGCCATGATCTTCGTTTTCTGAATGTTGAGCTTTAAGCCAACCTTTTCACTCTCCACTTTCACTTTCATCAAGAGGCTTTTGAGTTCCTCTTCACTTTCTGCCGTAAGGGTGGTGTCATCTGCATATCTGAGGTTATTGATATTTCTCCTGGCAATCTTGATTCCAGCTTGTGCTTCTTCCAGCTCAGCGTTTCTCATGATGTACTCTGCATATAAGTTAAATAAGCAGGGTAAAGCCACTAAATCCCAATAAAAATCAATTTTTCAAAAAGTGTCATCAGAGTTGGTTTCTTTTGAGGTATTTAAATGATGATTATTCTTCTCCCTGTGTCTCCCTGTGTCTTCCCTCTGCACCTGTTCGTGTCCTAATTTCCTTTTATAAAGACACTGATCATATTGGACTAGAGCCTACCCTAGTGACTTCATCTTAATTTAATTACCTCATTAAAGGCCATATCTCCAAATACAGTCATATTCTGAGGTACTGAGGGTTAAGATGTCTACATAACATTATGTAACATTTTCAAGGTCTTTTTTAAAAAAATTAAAAGGATTATAATAAGAAGAGGGCTTCCCAGGTGGCACTAGTGGTGAAGAACCTGCCTGACACGAGATGGGGGTTCCATCCCTGGGTCGGGAAGATCCCCTGGAGGAGGGCACAGCAACCCACTCCAGTATTCTTGCCTAGAGAATCCCATGGACAGAGGAGCCTGGCAGGATACAGTCCATGGGGTTGCAGAGTCAGACATGACTGAAGCCACTTAGCAAACATAATAAGAAGTAACTCAAAATGCTATTGTAATGACTAAATGAAGTAATGTACTTTAAAGGTCAAATGTTCAACAGCAAGAAAATGGCTAATTACATAAAATTCAAATAATTGACTATTATGTGAAAAATTAGAAAAAAAAATTTTAATCAAATAAGGGAATACCTCTTATATTAAGTACTTTAAAAAGCACAATTCTTGAACTTCCCTGGTGGTGCAGTGCATAAAAATCTACCTGTCAATACAGGAGTCACAAGTTTGATCCCTGATCCAGGAAGATTCTACATGCCACAAGGCAACTAAGCTCGTGGGCCACAACTTCGGAGCCTGCACTCTAAAGCCCGGGAGCCACAACTATGGAGCCTGCGTGCCGTAACTACTGAAGTCTGTGTACCTAGAGCCAGTGCACTGCAACAAAAGAAGCCACGGTAATAAGAAGCCTTATTATCTTATTATGCAACAAAGAGTAGCCCTCACTCACTGCAACCAGAGAAAGCCCACTTGCAGCAACGAAGACCTGCTGCTGCTGCTGCTAAGTTGCTTCAGTCATGTCCGACTCTTCGTGACCCAATAGACTGCAGCCTACCAGGCTCCTCCATCCATGGGATTTTCCAGGCAAGAGTACTGGAGTGGGGTGCCATCGCCTTCTCCGAACGAAGACCTAGTGCAACCAAAATATAAAATTAAAAAACATAGTTCTCCTTAATATGTGTGTGAACATACTTAAATATATTTAGTTTATAACAAAAATAATTTGTTGAAGGACAGTATGCTGTTACGGCTAACTTTGGGTGGTGAAATTATTCAGAGACAATCTTTTTTCTTTTTGTATTAATCTATATTTTCTAAGTCAAGTACAATGTGATGCGTGCATGCTAAGTGGCTTCTGTTATGTCTGACTCTTTGCAACCCCGTGGACTGTAGCTGCCCAGCTTCTCTGTCCACGGGATTCTCTAGGCAGGGATACAGGAGTGGGTTGCCACACCCTCCTCCAGGGTTACAGTGCACATGCATTTATTTAATTTTATTTTGCAACAGGATAAGACTTGACTTTAATTTGAAAAGTCAAATATACTATAAGGCTCCAGTCCTCCTCATTGTCAGCTTCTGCTACATGAGTGACTACTTTCAACTCTTTTGTCTGTGTCTTCTGATAGTTATCTCCATGTTTCTAATACAGGTTTAAACTTTTTTCTCTTGATATCCCCATTTTTGTTTCTATTGATTTTCTACTATAGGCAATGAGGAATTAGGCCTCTTACACTTACAACTTCTAATTTTCCAGACATTGCCTATCTCCTATAATCCTAATCTAGTTTTATTACATTGTTATTAATTAAATATCCAGGGTTCACATTTTATGACCAATAAAACTAACCTTTTTTCTCGATTCTAAAAATTTGTTGACATCTGTTATCAATTGTCATCACCTTTCCCAAAACCATCTTTTAAGATGGAAAAGGAAAAGCTTGTATCTCAATTACAACCATTCTTGAAAAAAATAAGCTTGAGGGTAATTTAGCATATAATTTACTGACATATGTAAACATATACATTTTGTAGTGTGACTATCAATGTAGTCATGTGTAGACACCATGTGCAGAGTGACACATCCATGCTTAAATCTTGGCTTTGTCATTTACTAGCTGAGTGACTTTGGAAAAGATACTTAACCTTTCTGATGCTCAGTTGTTGTTGTTTGATAAATAGTAATAATACTAGCTGTATTACATGATTGTAGTTTGAAATGAAAATGATGTGTTTAAAATGACTATAGTGTGTTAAGAATGTACTAATGGCTCAAACCAGATAATCAGTATGTGGTTGATTTTATTGACAGTCTTGTCTGATTCTTTGCAACCCCGTAGACTATACCTCGGCAGGCTCCTCTGTCCATGGAATTCTCCAGGCAAGAATAGCCATTCTCCTGGCATGTGGCTAGTCAATCCCTTCTTCAAGGGATCTTCCCAACCCAGGGATCGAACCCGGGTTTCTCTCATTGCAGGCAGATTCTTTACCATGTGAGCCACCAGGGAAGACCATAATTTAAGTTACTTTGTATAAAAATATGATGTAAAAATCTATACTATCATGTTTCAAGTCAAACAATACAAAAAGAGATCAGGAAACTACTAAGAAATTCTTCTACCTATTTCCTGGTGAAGATAAGACTTAATTTGTCAGAATGAAACTAAACACTTAATTTTAAAGTGTAGGTAATTTGGAGGTATAAATAGCTAGCGTTGCCCCTTGTACAGTCCAGATGGTCTTATCAGGTCTTATCAGGTTTCTTGTACATTAAGAAACTGAGTTTAATGAGCCAACAGCACCCTGAAGCAGGCTTGCAATAAACTTAACAAACATAATGGCAGCCTTCCAAGTGTGTGAAGGGTTGCCTTCAGCCCAATCAATCTCCTCCCTTCTTGTGGCAAAGAAAGGAATCTTGACTCCAGACCCTCACCTACCTTCAGCAGACAGTGGAATGGCCCTTGGAAGGGCTGTTGTAAAAATGCTTTTGAGACCAAATGCTTTAAAGAAGCAGAGAGACTTGGGTATCTTTTTCTTTCCATTTGGGGACAAAATATCCAACAAAGAGTCTTTCCTCCCTTGTGAAAGGAAATAAAGAGGAGACAGTTGTGGGCAGATGGAGAGAAAGGCTTGGCAGTGGGCAGAGGAAAAGTTTTGTGAGAAAGGAAGAAGAGAAGGAAGGGGGAGAGGGAGGTAGTGTGGGTAAGGAAATGACTCTCTTGAGTCTCAATGTCTGGTCCATCTCCTTCAAGGATGGATGTCTGGTCCCTCCCACAGTGCCCTCCCCACAGAACAAGCAAGGAGGTCCTTTCCTCCTCCAAGTTCTATTAGAGGTCCAAAAAAGTCCACTATACTCAGCAAGAAATTATTCTTTTAACCCTAACGCAATTAGCCTTGTCTATTCCACCAGACTCTGCACTCCTTAAGGGCATAGAATATAGCTAATTGTCTTTGTACCAACAATACTTACATTCTGGCACACAGTAGGCACTCAATAAACAAATAATTTCCTATTAAAACATTTTAGGGCCCACATGCTCTTTTTCTTCCCATAAAGTTCATTATCTTGGGCTGGAAAAAATTAGCTTAAATGTTAATAATAAAATTTTCTATTTGGACCACTCCAGTACTCTTGCCTGGAAAATCCCATGGGCGGAGGAGCCTGGAAGGCTGCAGTCCATGGGGTCGCTAAGAGTGTGACGCAACTGAGCGACTTCACTTTCACTTTTCACTTTCGTGCATTGGAGAAGGAAATGGCAACCCACTCCAGTGTTCTTGCCTGGAGAATCCCAGGGACAGGGGAGCCTGGTGGGCTGCCATCTATGGGGTCGCACAGAGTCGGACACAACTGAAGCGACTTAGCAGCAGCAGCAGCAATAAAAAATAAAGCCCATGTTCTATAAAATATTTGGATCTTCTGCTGATGAATGGATGTCTGCTGGTGGATAGAGAGATGTCCTTAGCGGAGATTGACTTTTTGAAGCTTTGACGGTAATTCCGACCCTTAGGAAGGCAAGTGAATTCTGGAGTATGACTATTGTGGAATGTCATTCAGGAAGTCATTGAACTCTTATTATAAATAATGAAAACATTGACCAAAGTAAAAATCAAGATACCTCTTTGAGCTCCAGAGTGTTGATGATACAAAAAGCAAATGGCAATAAAGCAAAATTTACTTTGGCTTGTTCCTCCTTTATGGAGAGGATAGACTGAAAGTATTGTTAAATAAGTAAATGTTGACTTGGAAAGTTCTGTTTTGGAAAAGAATTATTAGTTCATTCTATAAAAGTCTGAGTCTGTTTTGTAAATAAGTTCATTTGCATTATTTTTTTTTTTAAGATTTTGCATATAAGCGACATTATATGGTATTTGTCTTTCTCTGTTTGACCTACTTCACTTAGTATGATAATCTCCAGGTCCATCTCTGTTGCTTCGTATGGCATTATTTCACTTTTTTTAATGGCTGAGTTATATTCCATGTATCATATCTTCCTTATCCACTCCTCTGTTGACAGACATTTAGGTTGTTCCCATGTCCTGGATATTGTGAATAGGGCTGCAGTGAACACGGGGGTGCATGGGTCTTTTTAACATTGTGCTTCCCAGAATACAACTCTATCTCTTTCCTCTGTTCATCTCTCTCTCTCTCTCTCTCTCTCTCTCTCTCTCACACACACACACACACACACACACATCTTCTACAAAGAAATTAACTCTCGATGGAAGATTTTTGGGGCAGAATAGAATGCATTTTGCTCAGACCAACAAAACCAACAAGGGTCAATTAACAGACTCTGGATCTGCTATCTCACTAAGTCCTTCATGTAGATAAATGCTATAAAAATATTCTCCAGGTAAAGATTTTGCCTTGGTGGCTATAAACTGTGACCCTCACCAAACTAGTCATCACACACCAGTGAGCAAGCACTAGGTAACAGACACAGCATATTCAAAAAGAACTAAAATATTACAGTTGAAGGAACCTTGACGATAGTGACTCATTCAGTCACCATGAGGAAGTGATGAAGAAACTAAGGTCTTGCAAAGGGTTAGGAGACGAAACGAGACCAGAACTTGGGTCTTCTTACCCCGAGGGACACGGCTCTTCCTCAATACACCATGCTTTCTTTCTCCTGAATTCAATGAAAACAGGAACTACATTTTATTGAGAAAGCTGAGTTAGGAAGAACACACGTATATGAAAATTCTCGTCCTCTGATACCAGTACCCTGTGATTTCCCTGGATGGAGCTCATTTCTCTTTTCCCATCTTCCCAACCCAGCGATTATAACTTTTTTCCTCTGAAATGCTGTGATGCCTGTGAATACTCACCTGCAGGGACTTCAGAATTCAGAACAAAATCCTTGTTGAACAGGAAAGGAGACTGAGGGAACATTGCCTCTTCATGTGCAGAAATTTTATGGCATTTCTCCCAAGTGTGTAGTATGTGTGTGGTTGTATTTTATGAAATTTTTATGAGAGCACTTCATTTCAGTTCTCCTATTCCTTTTATGGTGGGCCTGTTCCTATTATTTTTCTGTAACTGAGATTTTATTTTTAAATATGAAATTGTGATTATGAAAAAAGGTTCTTTATTCCCAAAGCTGCACTCATGTATACATAACTTCTTCTGACTTATGTGGAAGCAACTCCCACATCAGAGCTTCAGTCCTGGGCCCATAATTTGCAAGCATCAAATGGAGCCTCATATTGCAATGCAAATTATAGTACCCAGGGAACTGCAGTATAATCACCCAGTTACAAGGAAGGTAAAGAGGAGAGGAAATTACCATAATGGGCCACAGAATCTACACATGATGATGCTCAGAGGCCTAGATGGCAGATTTCACCACCATTCGGAAGATATGCTTGCTTTCCTCTGAAAATGTGTTCTCCTTGGTAGAAAGATGCTGTTGACTCTCTCTTGGAGAAACTTGATCTTCAGCTTTTTTTTGGTAGTGATTGATTGGGCTGAATTATTCATATTCTTTCATCTGAACTGTGAAATGGCCAACTAGGAGTGGAAATCATTTTAAAAATTAAACTTCAATGGATGAGTAAGTTGAAATATGGAAACATGGAACATGAGAGAGAAGAGCATTCTATTAGTAAGAGGAGGAAAAAGGATGGGCAAACCTGTAGAGACAGAAAGACCTGTCTGGATGAATGAATAAATAAGATGTGGTACATATATACAGTAAAATGTTACTCAGCCATAAAAAGGAATGAAGTTGAGTCATTTGTAGAGATGTGGATGAACCTCCAATCTGTCATACGGAGTGAAGTAAGTTAGAAAGAGAAAACAAATATTGTATATTAATGCATATGTATGGAATCTAGACAGATGATACTGGTGAACCTATCTGCAGAGCAGGGATAGACACGCAGGCATAGAGAATGGACTTGTTGTCACAGCAAGGGAAGGAGAGGGGGCACGAACTGGGAGACTAGGATTGACACGACTATGTGTAAAATAGATAGCTACTGGGAACGTGCTGTAGAGCACAGGGAGCCCAGCTTGGGACTCTGTGATGCCCTACATGGGTGGGATGGGGTGGAGGGGATGAGAGGGAAGTGGGAGGAGGGAGGAGGTGTATGCTTATAGCTCATTCACATTGTCATACAGCAGAAACTAACACATCCTTGTAAAGCACTCATACGCCAGTCAAAATTTTTTGAACTGAAGCACTCATCACCCAGTGAAGCTTAGAGCCTGGACCCCTGAACCCTGATAAGGGGTTCATCTGAGTGAAAACTTTCTCTGATACCCTAAACATCTAACCTTGAGTCAGGATTCCAGAAAGCCCTCTCTGTCAGGAATTAAAAGAGACCTAGAACTCTTCCATTTTCACTCCCAGGATCTCCCCAACTGGGAGCAATCACAATTTCTTCTAGGATGATACCTAATAGAATATTGAACATAGGTGACTCTTCCTCACATCATTTAGAAACTAGCAAAGAATAATCCAATATTTCTTATAAGAAATATTTGTTATTAAGTTCATTAAATTATTTTTTTCCAATTATTCACCAAACAATTATTGAGCACCTACTAAACAGGGAGATAGAAAAATAAATAAGACACATTCCCTTCAAATCTCCTCTTCTTGGAAGTGCTGGAGATGACAATCAGATATACAATTTTAAGAAACTATGGAAATATAAATGCTAGGGGAATGTGAATGAATCATGGGAGCCAGAAGAAGAGTAGTGACCCCACCTAGGTGGATGCAAGTCAGTGATGGAAAGCCCACACTGAATCATATGGGTAAAGAGTATTTGAGCAAGAAAATGCAGGCTGGAGTGAGAAAGAAACATGGGGGAGGGTATTCCAGGAAGGAGGGATGGCAGCAGGATAGCAGAGGCTTTAAGGGCAGGATGTGTGGGTGGTGAGCATCAGACAGACTGGAGTTGCTAGAACATCAGGCACTAAGCAGGATGGAGTGTTTCCTGTGGCTGCTGTGACACATCGCCACAAACACAGAGGCTTAAAACCACACAGACGTGTTCTCTTTACAGCTTTGGAGGTCAGAAGTCCACACTCAGTATCTCAGGGCTAATGTCTAGATGTTGGCAGGGCTGATCCCTTCCAGAAGCTCTAAGAGAAAACCTGCTTCCTTGTCTTTTTCATCTTCTGTGTTGGTCTGCATTCCTTGGCTTGTGGCTCCACTTTCATCCCCCTCAGAGTGAATGATCCCAGTCTCTGCTTTTATCATCATGTTACCTTTTCCTGTGATTCTTCTCTCCCAAACCCTGCTTCCTCATTGACCTTCTCACCTCCCCGTGTGAGGACCATTGTGAGTAGATTAGGTCCACCCAGATAATTTTAGGACCATCTCCCCATTTCAAGATGCAATGTAATCACAGCTGCAAAGTCCCTTTTTGTAAGGTAATGCTGACAGTTTCCAGACATTAGGATATGAACATACTTGGGAGGCTATGATTCAGTCTATCCCACAGGGAAAGGTGGGAAATGAGCTTTAGGAAGCAAAAGGGAATCCAGAGAAAGAGGGTGTTGTAAGCCACATGAGAAGCTTGACTGTAATCCCGTAGTCGGCGAGGAGTCATAAGCAGGATAGACACTACACAGAGTAGAAGCTGGACTGTGGGGGACTCACTGGAAGTGGAAAAACTCCCAGGGAAGCTACAGTGAGAGTTAATGAGAAACACCACTTATGCCTAAATACTAGACAAAGTGCATCCCATTCCCACATAATCCTATGGGAAAAAGACAAATGGACTTTATGTTCAAATTTTCATAAATCCTTAATAGGGAGTTCTTTCAATTACTTTAGTTGGAACAACAAACCAGTACTTGATGACATGATTAATGATCAAACTGGGACACTTTTGAGATGGCCCCATTGAAAATTACACAGGGATAACAGAACTGTCCTCAGCCAAACTGGACATATGGTAGCCCTGTGTTTGGAGAAGCCACACTGGCCTGAAATGGTTTGAATCAATGCTGGTCCAGGGTGTTAGAGAAGTCTCCTGACTTATTCAGTCAGAAAAAGGCAAAGTCAATTAATCGAACTGTAGTAATAGTAAGTTTTCCTGGGATTATGACCTCACAATCACAAGTGTTACATGGTGTTCTAAACAAGGTTTGAAAGATTACTTCTAAATGAATATATTAAGTGATGACGTGCTGAAGATTACAATGCACAGTTGGAAAAAACCCCGCTGTTTGATGGGTTCTTGTGACTTTAGGAAATGTTTCCAGAGACAGGATCACATTTGGATTCTAAAAGTGCTGTGTCTCAAACACCACACAATTGACCATGATATGCTCTAGAAAACTATATTATTTCTACAGGTGGTTCTAGCCATGAAAGAAACCCTGATGTCAAAATTGCACATGAGAAGTTTGAATAAAACTCCTTCAGGAAATATGAGTGAGGATGTTAATTTCTAAATTAATATCTAATATCTTGAGTACTATTTTAAATATGTATATGTTAAATTATATAAATTTAACATAAATTAATAATTTTAAATATAGACATTAGACTATTGATTCAATTTGTTGCCTCAGAAAAATGATTGAGTTTGAGATAAGGTTATCTTCCAACTGAAAAAGCCAGGGGGCTCTATTTGAAATGCTGGTGCCTTCTATTCTGACATATGCAGTATTTTGAAGGTAAACCTATAGCATTTGATAGGTAGGATCCTGGGTGGAGGAGAAAGGTAGTCAGTTGGGTAGGAGGTGGTATCACCAACTGAACTCATCTATAGCAGATCAGATCAGATCAGTCGCTCAGTCGTGTCCGACTCTTTGTGACCCCATGAACTGCAGCACGCCAGGCCTCCCTGTCCATCACCAGCTCTCGGAGGTCACTCAGACTCACATCCATCGAGTCAGTGATGCCATCCAGCCATCTCATTCTCTGTCGTCCCCTTCTCCTCCTGCCCCCAATCCCTCCCAGCATCAGAGTCTTCTCCAATGAGTCAACTCTTTGCATGAGGTGGCCAAAATACTGGAGTTTCAGCTTTAGCATCATTCCTTCCAAAGAAATCCCAGGGCTTATGCTTACAGGGGTAGGATGCATGTTGATACTGGAGAGGCTAAATGACCATAGAATTTTATGTCTGCGGAAGTTAATGAAATTGACCCAGAAGGTGTGGCACAGTACAATCAAGTGGCCTTGGGATTTCTAATAGCACCCATCTAAAGGGACTCCTGGACTTTCCAGGTGGCGCTAGTGGTACAGAACCCGCCTGCCAATGCAGGAGACATCAGATATGCAGGTTTGACCCCTGGGTTGGAAAGATCCCCTGGAGGAGGGCATGGCAACCCACTCTAGTATTCTTAACTGGCGAATCCCATGGACAGAGGAACCTGGAAGGCTACAATCTATAGGACTCCTGAAGACATGAGCTAAGACTACACTGTAGTCAAACCTGGTACAACCAGGATGGGGCAGGTAGGCTGGGGCAGGGTGAGGCCAAGAGGAGTCAGAGGCCAATCTGTAGGGTTGAGGCTGACTCAGGGACATATGCAGAGAAGGCAATGGCAACCCACTCCATTACTCTTGCCTGGAAAATCCCATGGATGGAGGAGCCTGGTGGGCTGCAGCCCATGGGGTTGCTGAGAGTAGGGCATGACTTCACTTTCACTTTTCACTTTCACGCATTGGAGAAGGAAATGGCAACCCACTCCAGTGTTCTTGCCTGGAGAATCCCAGGGATGGGGGAGCCTGGTGGGCTGCCATCTATGGGGTCGCACAGAGTCGGACATGACTGAAGTGACTTGGCGGCAGCAGCAGCAGCAGCAGGGACATATGACTCTGTGTTTCTTGGCTCTCAAAACTGAAGTGTGAAGAAAGAAAAGGGAGGCAAACACATACACAAATGAAAGAGAGAGAGCAAGTTTAACTATTGTCACACACAAAAATGTTTGTCCTCCCAAAACTTACATGCTGAAGCCCTAACTCCTAAGGCAATGGCATTAGGAAGTGGGGTATTGGGAAGGTGATGAGGTTTAAATGAGTTCATGGGGGTGGAGCCCCTATGATGGGATGGGTATTCTTAGGGCTCACCAGAGCCTCCTCTCTCTGACATGAGAGGATATAACGAGAAGGCAGGTGCATGCTGAGTCGCTTCAGCTACATCCTACTTTTTGTGACCCTATGGGCTGTAGGCTGCCAGGCTCCTCTGTCCATGAGATTTTCCAGGCAGTGATACTGGTGGGTTACCATGCCCTTCTCCAGGGGATCTTCCTGACCCAGGGATCGATCCAGCATCTCTTACGTCTCCTACATTGGTAGGTGGGTTCTTCACCACTAGCAAAGCCCCAGAGAGAAGGCAAAGGTGGCCAATTGCAAGCCAGAAACAAAGCCTCACCAAGAAACGAATCCGCCAGGACCTCAACCTCGGACTTTCCAACCTCCAGAATCCTGAGAAACAAATATGTTATCTCAGCCACCCAGTTGATGGTATGTTATTATAGCAGCCAGGACCAACTAAAATGATTATGCCTCAGGAATTAATTGCCTCAAGGGATTGTCATTCTGCCTTTTCAATGTGTTGGGGCATCCTGGTTGCTAAAGAATGGAGACAGGAACTTGGGGTTGCCAGGAGCAACCATGAGTCTACCTCCCATAGTCTCAGCCCTCCACCATCTCTGAGATTCACTGTGATCAAAGATGAGCATCAGGACCCCAACAGCTCCCCACTACCCAGAGTTAGGGGAGAACACACTTCTTGCTCTGACGGCTGATTGGAACCAAGACCTGGTTATGGAATGACTCTCTGTGAGCCCTGCCCTGAGTTCACTGTCCCTTCAGAAAAGCACAAGCCTCCTCTCTTTCCACAAACATCTGTTCTGTGGGGCCTCCAAGTGGGAGGGTGGGTGCGAGTGGCTGCCTGGCTCTGAAAGTGCCCATTATGAGCAGCAGATCATCTTGCATTCCATTAAGCATGTGATTACAGCCAGATGCTGTGGTGATGGGCATACAACAACTCCCTATAATAACCATAATTAGAATCCTGGTGTTTCTTTAGCTCCACGTACTCTGAACTTCTTAAGTCAGAAGAAATTTGAAAGAATTGCTTATTAGAGGCTGCAATCAAATTGGAGAAGGAGAACTTTATAAAGGTGGAAAATTCCTCCCTGACATTTGGGCCTACACACAGCATTGCCTTGACGGTGGTGTGGTTCTGGAGCCCAAAATGAGCCAGCTCTGGTTCCACAAGCCTACTCTCATTTCTCTGCTCCCCTGCGCTTTGCTCTGCCTGGTTCTTTCTCAGCTGCTGCTGGCTGGTGAGAAAAACAAACACCTGCCTGCCCGTCAGCACCCATGTCCCCTGCTGTGGGGGCTTGCCGAGAGGGGGTTCCTCCCCTGCCCATCAGAGTGAGATTCTTGGAATACCCGGGGAGAGGGGGTCGTTCGACGCTAAAATTGGCTGTTTACTGTGATGACTAACGGCCACCTGGGCCTGCCATTCTCATGGACTCATCTATTTGCAGAACACGGAGCTGTTTAGGAGATATTTGTGCACGCGCAGTATTCTTGCCTGGAGAATCCCATGGACAGAGAAGCCTGGTGGGCTACAGTCCACGGTGTCGCAGAGTCGGACATGACTGAGCGACTTAAAAAAAAAAAAGTCTTTACTTATAGGAGCACACTAACAAGACTTGGAAATGCAGTCTGTGATGAAACACGTCTTCGTTTTCTAGGGCTGCCATGAAAGTGCCACACACTGGGTGGCTTCCACAGCAGACGTTTCTTGTCTCTCAATTCCAGAGACTAAAAGCCCAAGACCAAGGTTTCTGCAGGAGCAGTTACTTCTTACAGCTGTGAGGGAGGGATTGACTAGAGGCCACCTTTCTTGGTTTATAGGTGAATGTATTCTCCCTGGATTATCTTCATGTTATTTTCCCTCTACATATGTGTCCTTCTCTTCCTGTGGTTTTGTTTTGAAGGACACCAGCCAGATTGGATCAAGGGCTCACTCTCCACCAGTGTGCTCAGTTGCGTCTGATTCTTGCGACCCCATGGACTGTAGCCTACCAGACTCCTCTGTCCATGGGATTTTTTAGGCAAGAATACTGGAGTGGGCTGCCATTTCCTCCACCAGGACCGAGGGATCAAACCCAAGTCTCTTGTGTTCTTGGGAAGTCCCACTCTTCACCAGTATGACCTCATTTTAGTTAATTATATCTGCAAGTAAGATCACATTCTGAGGTGCTGGAGGTTAGAACACCAGCACCTGGTGTTGAACCGGGGGATTTCCCTGGTGGTCTAGTGGTTAAGACTTCACCTTCTAATGCAAGGGGTGTGGGGTTGATCTCTGGTCAGGGAGCTAAGATCCTACATGCCTCACAGCCAAAAAACCCAAAACATAGAACAATAGTGTAACAAATTCAATAAAGACTTTTAAAATGGTCCACATTAAAAAAAAAATTTTTTTATGTGAATTTGGGGGAGGGGACAATTCAACTCATAACATGTATCATGAGCCCACCATGTGCCCAGCACTGCTGAATTCAAGGGACACACTTGAACAAGAAAGGCAATTTCTTCCCTCCCGGAACTTGGTGGGAAAACAGACTAAAGGAAAAAAATTACACAGTAGACAAAGTGATCAGCAGTGCAATAGGGCCCTAGGAGAGGCCGTGGGAAATCACAGGAGGAGCCCCGGCCTGGCTTTGAAGACTGGGGAAGGCCGCTCCCGGAAGAGAAGGCCACTCCCTGAGAAGAAGCTGAGGCTGAGTCTGGAGGATGATAGCAGTTTGCCAGGGGAAGGCGGGGCAGAGCAGAGAGGTGTGCCAGGTGGAGGTGATTAAAGAGCCGAGGCCCAGGGAAACTTCCCTGGTGGTCCAGTGGCTAAGACTCCGTACTCCCAATGCAGGGGTTCAATCCCTGGTCAAGGAACTAAATCTCACATGCTGCAACTTAAGACCCAGTACAGCCAAATGAATAAACAAAAACAAATAAATATTTTCTTAAAAAAATAGCCAAAGCCCAGAAGGGAGAAGGACTATGGCCTGCAGAGAGAACTGAAAGAAACTCAGCAGGGTTGAAGTATAGCATGTGAGGGTGCATCTTGGGGGTTAAAGGGAAGAGGAAAAGGAGGACCGAGATGATGCTGGAAGGGGAATGATGTGGGACCTTGCAAGCCCACAGAGGATACTTGGATATAGACCTGAGGGGATCTGGGAGTCAGTGAAGCCATTTAGGAAACGAGACAATCAGACTTAAGATTTAAAAAAAAAAAAAAAAACACTAGCCATGGTCTAGCAAGGAAGGGAGCAGGAAAGGAAACCACTTAACAGGGAGGTTTCTGTGGTCCAGGAGATAGGTGACCATAGCTCAAGTGAGGATAGTGACAGGAGATGGAGCCCACGGGATTTTGATGCTCACCTGTCCTTCGCATCCCAGCCTGGGCTCTTCGGATCTCACAGAGCCACCACCCTCGCACACTTGCCACTTCACTTGTTTGTGTGAAGGCTTGATACCAATGTCTCCCCCATTATTTTATTTTGCAGACACTTACGTGGTATTGACCATGTACCAGGCACTGAATACATTACAAATTATAATTCATTTAGGTGTCAAAAAGTAACCATGAAGCAGGTGCTATTTGGTCCCCATTTTACACAGGGAGACAGAACGACCTTGCCCGAGATCAGTAACACAGCTAACGGTGGCATTGCCAGCCCATGACCTCTGGTTTCAGAGTCTGCACTCTTTTATTTATTTTTTATTTTTTTTAATTTTAATTGGAGGCTATCTTCATGAACCAGATAATCTTGATGGTGTGATCACTGACCTAGAGCCAGACATCCTGGAATGTGAAGTCAAGTGGGCCTTAGAAAGCAACACTACGAACAAAGCTAGTGGAGGTGATAGAATTTCAGTTGAGCTATTCCAAATCCTGATGCCATGAAAGTGCTGCACTCAATATGCCAGCCCATTTGGAAAACTCAGCAGTGGCCACAGGACTGGAAAAGGTCAGTTTTCATTCCAATCTCAAAGAAAGGCAATGCCAAAGAATGCTCAAACTACCACACAATTGCACTCATCTCACACACTAGTAAAGTAATGCTCAAAATTCTCCAAGCCAGGCTTCAGCAATATGTGAACCGTGAACTTCCTGATGTTCAAGCTGGTTTTAGAAAAGGCAGAGGAACCAGAGATCAAATTGCCAACATCCACTGGATCATGGAAAAAGCAAGAGAGTTCCAGAAAAGCATCTGTTTCTGCTTTATTGACTATGCCAAAGCCTTTGACTGTGTGGATCACAAGAAACTGTGGAAAATTCTGAGAGATGGGAATACCAGACCACCTGATCTGCCTCTTGAGAAATCTGTATGCAGGTCAGGAAGCAACAGTTAGAACTGGACATGGAACAACAGACTGGTTCCAAATAGGAAAAGGAGTACGTCAAGGCTGTATATTGTCACCCTGTTTATTTAACTTATATGCAGAGTATGAGAAACACTGGACTGGAAGAAGCACAAGCTGGAATCAAGATTGCAGGGAGAAATATCAATCACCTCAGATATGCAGATGACACCACCTTTATGGCAGAAAGTGAAGAGGAACTCAAAAGCCTCTTGATGAAAGTGAAAGTGGAGAGTGAAAAAGTTGGCTTAAAGCTCAACATTCAGAAAACGAAGATCATGGCATCCGGTCCCATTACTTCATGGGAAATAGATGGGGAAACAGTGGCTGACTTTATTTTAGGGGGCTCCAAAATCACTGCAGATGGTGATTGCAGCCATGAAATTAAAAGACGCTTACTCCTTGGAAAGAAAGTTATGACCAACCTAGACAGCATATTGAAAAGCAGAGACATTACTTTGCCAGCAAAGGTCCGTCTAGTCAAGGCTATGGTTTTTCCAGTGGTCATGTATGGATGTGAGAGTTGGACTGTGAAGAAAGCTGTGCACCGAAGAATGGATGCTTTTGAACTGTGGTGTTGAAGACTCTTGAGAGTCCCTTGGACTGCAAGGAGATCCAACCAGTACATCCTAAAGGAGATCAGTTTTGGGTGTTCATTGGAAGGACTGATGCTGAAGCTGAAACTCCAATACTTTGGCCACCTCATGAGAAGAGTTGACTCATTGGAAAAGACCCTGATGCTGGGAGGGATTGGAGGCAGGAGGAGAAGTGGATGACAGAAGATGAGATAGCTGGATGGCATCACTGGCTCGATGCACATGAGTCTGGGTGAACTCTGGGAGTTGGTGATGGACAGGGAGGCTGGCATGCTGTGATTCATGGGGTCGCAAAGAGTTGGACACAACTGAGCAACTGAACTGAACTGAACTGATGGCAGTTCTATTTCCAGTTTTTTTAAGGAATTGTCACAATGTTCTCCACCGTGGCTGTACTAGTTTGCATTCCCACCAACAGTGAAAGAGGGTTCCCTTTTCTCTGCACCCTCTTCAGCATTTATTGCTTGTAGACTTTTTGATAGCAGCCATTCTGACTGGCATGAGATGGTACCTCACTGTGGTTTTGATTTGCATTTCTCTGATAATGAGTGATGTTGAGCATCTTTTCATGTATTTGTCAGCCATCTGTCTGTCTTCTTTGGAGAAATGTCTGTTTAGTTTTTTGGCCTATTTTTTGAATGGGTCACTTATTTTTCTGGAATTGAGCTGCAGGAGTTGCTTGTATATTTTTGAGATTAATTATTTGTCAGTTGCTTCATTTGCTATTATTTTCTACCATTCTGAAGGCTGTCTTTTCACCTTGCTTAAGTTTCCTTCATTGTGCAAAATCTTTTAAGTTTAAGTAGGTCTCATTTGTTTAATTTTGCTTTTATTTCCATTACTCTGGGAGGTGGTTCATAGAGAACCCTGCTATGATTTATGTCAGAGAGCAGAGTCTACACTCTTTTAAAAAAAATTGTATTGAAGTATAGTTGTTTTACAATATTGTGTTAGTTTCTGCTGTGCAGGAAAGTGAATCAGCTACACGTATACATATATCCTCTCTTTTTTGGATTTCCTTTCCATTTAGGTCCCCACCCCTGGAGAAGGAAATGTCAACCCACTCCAGTATTTTTGCCTGGAGAATTCTATGGACAGAGGAGCCTGGCAGGCTGTACAGTCCATGGGATCGCTATGACTCAGACACCACTAAGCAATGATCACTCACTAGCTAGGTCAACACAGAGCATTTAGTAGAGTTCTCTGTGCTATACAATAAGTTCTCATTAGTTATCCATTTATACATAGGATCAATAGTGTATCTATGTCTCCCATATCTCCCAATAGAGTTCACACTCTTAAACATGACCCTACGCTCTCCTCTGGTGGCTCAAATGGTAAAGAATATACCTGCAATACAGGGTTCGATGCCTGGGTCGGGAAGATTCCCCTGGAGGAGGGCATGGTAACCCACTCCAATATTCTTGCCAGGAGAATCCCATGGACAGAGAAACCTGACGGGCTCCAGTCCATAGGATCACAAAGAGCTGGACATGCCTGAAAGACTAAGCACACACACACACCCTCTCCTCTACAAGCAAGAGATCACTTCATCATCCCACCCAGCAGAGCGCCAGGTATGCAGCAGACCCTCAATAAGTACCTGTTGAGTGAATGTTGGTGATGATCAGATGTGCACAGTATGTAACAGAGGTTGGGGACAGGTGTAAGGTGATTTCCAGAACTTTCAGCTTGGATGGGAGATGAGGCTATTCCTTGAGTTGAGGATCACAATGGCAGAAGCCGTTATGAGGGCTGCAGAGGGAAAGAAGAGGGACATCCTGCTGGGACATATCACTTCCAACACCCCGGTCATCTGGAGCCTCACCCTTGACCCCCAATAGTTTCATATCACTCACTGCACTGGTGAGGATAACATTCATCTGAAACTTTTTCTGCCTTACCCCATAACAGCTGAATAACAGCTATTAGCTTTGGACTCTAGGCATTTTTATGAGCTCTTAGTTCCAAGGCTTGAGGTTTGGCAAAAGGAGCATATTATTCACACACAAAACAACTGCATTAAAATAGCATTAAGAGTCTGGCTTACACCGACAAAACCTAGGAAATTCAGAATTATGGGGAAAAGCCTGTCCTGAGTTCACCCCCACCACTAGGCTGATGTTACTCCTTCTGCATTGAGGGCAGAGAGAAAGGTCACCAATGGGCAGAAGAGGCCACACTGGAGAAAGAGAAGGCAGCCCAGGTTAGGGGGATGGTGGAGGAGAAGGAGGTGCAGGAAGGACAGTTACAGCAAGGGCAAGGGTACCAAGGCCAGGCCCGCTCCTGGAGCCTGCATGATGATGCAAGCAAGAAGCACCAGCCCCAATCCCAGGGCCAGGAAAATGCCAGTACCACCCTCTGTCTCCTCTGGGCTGCAGACCACCTTCCTACAAACTGAGACATTCACATCTTTGCCCCCCAGGACAAGCCTCAGATTTCCACTCCTCTACTCAACTTGGACATGGGGGAACTCACAGGCAGGTACACCATTCCCCACTTCATTCTCATCTTTTGAAGGAAATGAGGAGAAAAAAGTTCAATAATGAGTAAACAAAAAGTGATGGCTGTATTTCAACAAAGAAGCATGGTTGGTTATAACTTTGGAAGACTATTGTGTTAAGCAAATTTGAGAATTTAAATAATCTTGATTTGGGGTTGCATTGAGTTCTGACAAAATGTGGTCCACTAGAGAAGGAAATGCAAACCACTTCACTCTTCTTGCCTTGAGAACTCCATGAACAGTAAGAAAAGGTGAAAAGATAGGGTACTGAAAGATGAACTCCCAAGGTCAGGAGGTGCCCAAAATGCTCCTGGATATCAGTGGAGAAATAACTCCAGAAAGAATGAAGAGACAGAGACACACACACACAAAAAAAACAACATCCAGTTGTGGATGTGACTGATGATAGAAGCAAAGTCCAATGCTATAAAGAGCAATATTGCATAGGAACCTGGAATGTTAGGTCCATGAATCAAGGCGAATTGGAAGTGATCAAATAGGAGATGGCAAGAGTAAACATTGACATTTCAGAAATCAGCAAACTAAAATGGACTGGAATGGGTGAATTTAACTCAGATGACCATTATATCTACTACTGCGGGCAGGAATCCCTTAGAAGAAACAGAGTAGCAAGCACAATCAACAAAAAAGTCTGCAATGCAGTACTTGGATTCAATCTCAAAAATGATGGAATGATCTCTGTTCATTTCCAAGGCAAACCATTCAACATCACAGTAATCCAAGTCTACGCCCCAACCAGTAATGCTGAAGAAGCTGAAGTTGGATGGTTCTATGAAGACCTACAAGACCTTTTAGAACTAACACCCAAAAAAGATGTCGTTTTCATTATAGGGGACTGGAATGCAAAAGTAGGAAGTCAAGAAACACCTGGAGTAACAGGCAAATTTGGCCTTGGAGTACAGAATGAAGCAGGGCGAAAACTAATAGAGTTTTGTCAACAGAACACTGGTCATAGCCAACACCCTCTTCCAACAACACAAGAGAAGACTCTACACATGGACATCATCAGATGGTCAACACCGAAATCAGATTGATTATATTCTTTTCAGCCAAAGATGGAGAAGCTCTATACAGGCAGCAAAAACAAGACCAGGAGCTGACTGTGGCTCAGACCATGAACTCCTTATTGCCAAATTCAGACTTAAATTGAAGAAACTAGGGAAAACCACCAGACCACTCAGGTATGACCTAAATCAAATCTCTTACGATTATACGGTGGAAGTGAGAAATAGATTCAAGGGATTAGATCTGATAAACAGAGTGCCTGACGAACTATGGAGGGAGGTTTGTCATTTTGTATAGGAGATAGGGATCAAGATCATCCCCAAGAAAAAGAAATGCAAAAAAGCAAAATGGCTGTCTGAAGAGGTCTTACAGATAGCTCTGAAAAGAAGAGAAGTGAAAAGCAAAGGAGAAAAGGAAAGATACACCCATTTGAATTCAGAGTTCCAAAAAATAGCAAGGAGAGATAAGAAAGCCTTTCTCAGTGACCAGTGTGAAGAAATAGAGGAAAACAATAGAATGGGAAAGACTAGAGATCTCTTCAAGAAAATTAGAGATACCAAGGCAAGGAGATCCAACCAGTCCATTCTAAAGGAGATCAACCCTGAGTGTTCTTTGGAAAGAATGATGCTAAAGCTGAAACTCCAGTACTTTAGACTCATGCGAAGAGTTGACTCATTGGAAAAGACTCTGATGCTGGGAGGGATTGGGGGCAGGAGGAAAAGGGGATGACAGAGGATGAGATGGCTGGATGGCATCACTGACTCGATGAAAGTGAGTTTGAGTGAACTCCGGGAGATGGTGATGGACAGGGAGGCCTGGTGTGCTGCGATTCATGGGGTCACAAAGAGTAGGACACGACTGAGTGAAGGAATTGAACTGAAGGGAACATTTCATGCAAAGCTGGGCACAATAAAGGACAGAAATGGCATGGATCTAACAGAAGCAGAAGATATGAAGAAGAGGTGGCAAGAATACACAGAAGAACTGTACAAAAAAGATCTTCATGACCAAGATAATCATGATGGTGTGATCACTGACCTAGAGCCAGACATCCTGGAATGTGAAGTCAAGTGGGCCTTAGGAAGCATTACTATGAACAAAGCTAGTGGAAGTGATGGAATTCCAGCTAAGCTATTTCAAATCCTGAAAGATGATGCTGTAAAAGTGCTGCACTCAATATGCCAGCACATTTGGAAAACTCAGCAGTGGCCACAGGACTGGAAAAGGTCGGTTTTCATTCCAATCCCAAAGAAGGGCAGTGACAAAGGATGCTCAAACTACTGCACAATTGCATCATCTCACACTCTAGTAAAGTAATGCCCAAAATTCTCCAGGCCAGGCTTCAACAGTATGTGAACCGTGAACTTCTAGATGTTCAAGCTGGCTTTGAAAAGGCAGAGATCAAATTGCCAACATCTGTTGGATTATCGAAAGAGAGTTTGAGAAAAACATCTATTTCTGCTTTATTGACTATGCCAAAGCCTTTAACTGCATGGATCACCACAAACTGTGGAAAATTCTGAGAGAGATGGGAATACCAGACCAACTGACCTGTCTCTTGAGAAATTTGTATGCAGGTCAGGAAACAACAGTTAGAACTGGACATGGAACAACAGACTGGTTCCAAATAGGAAAAGGAGTACATCAAGGCTGTATATTGTCACCCTCCTTATTTAACTTTTATGTAGAGTAAATCATGAGAAACGCTGGGCTGGAGGAAGCACAAGCTGGAATCAAGATTGCCGGGAGAAATATCAATCACCTCAGATATGCAGATGACACCACCCTTATGGCAGAACATGAAAAGGAACTCAAAAGCATCTTGATGAAAGTGAAAGTGGAGAGTGAAAAAGTTGGCTTAAAGCTCAACATCCAGAAAATGAAGATCATGGCATCTGGTCCCATCACTTCATGGGAAATAGATGGGGAAACAGTGGAAAGAGTGTCAGACTTTATTTTTCTGGGCTCCAAAATCACTGCAGATGGTGACTGCAGCCATGAAATTAAAAGAAAGACACTTACTCCTTGGAAGGAAAGTTATGACCAACCTAGATAGCATATTCAAAAGCAGAGACATTACTTTGCCAACAAAGGTTCATCTAGTCAAGGCTATGGTCTTTCCTGTGGTCATGTATGGACGTGAGAGTTGGACTGTGAAGAAAGCTGAGCGCTGAAGAATTGATGCTTTTGAACTGTGGTGTTGGAGAAGACCCTTAAGAGTCCCTTGGACTGCAAGGAGATCCAACCAGTCCATTCTGAAGGAGATCAGCCCTGGGATTCCTTTGGAAAGAATGATGCTAAAGCTGAAAGGCCAGTACTTTGGCCACTTCATGCAAAGAGTTGACTCATTGGAAAAGACCCTGATGCTGGGAGGGATTGGGGGCTAGAGGAGAAGGGGACGACAGAGGATGAGATGGCTGGATGGCATCACTGACTTGATGGACATGAGTCTCAGTGAACTCCAGGAGTCAGTAATGGACAAGGAGGCCTGGCGTGCTGCGATTCATGGGGTCACAAAGAGTCGGACATGACTGAGCGACTGATCTGATCTAGGTTGGTCATAACTTTTCTTCCAGAGGAGTAAGCGTCTTAGTTTCACGGCTGCAGTCACCATCTGCAGGGATTTTGGAGCCCAAAAATATAAAATCAGTCACTATTTCCACTGTTTCCCCATCTATATGCCATAAAGTGATGGGATCGGATGCCATGATCTTAGTTTTCTGAATCTTGAGCTTCAAGCCAACTTTTTCACTCTCCACTTTCACTTTCATCAAGAGGCTTTTTAGTTCCTCTTCACTTTCTGCCATAAGGATGGTGTCATCTGCATATCTGAGGTGATTGATATTTCTCCCGGCAATCTTGATTCCAGCTTGTATTTCTTCCAGTCCAGCGTTTCCCATGATGTACTCTGCATATAAGTTAAATAAACAGGGTGACAATATACACCCTTGCCATACTCCTTTTCCCTATTTGGAACCAGTCTGTTGTTCCATGTCCAGTTCTAACTGTTGCTTCCTGACCTGCATACAAATTTCTCAAGAGGCAGATCAGGTGCTCTGGTATTCCCATCTCTTTCAGAATTTTCCACAGTTTCTTGTGATCCACACAGTCAAAGGCTTTGACATAGTCAATAAAGCAGAAATAGATGCTTTTCTGGAACTCTCTTGCTTTTTCGATGATCCAGCGGATGTTGGCGATTTGATCTCTGGTTCCTCTGCCTTTTCTAAAACCAGCTTGAACATCAGGAAGTTCACGGTTCACATATTGCTGAAGCCTGGCTTGGAGAATTTTGAGCATTACTTTACTAGTGTGTGAGATGAGTGCAATTGTGTGGTAGTTTGAGCATTCTTTGGCATTGCCTTTCTTTGGGATTGGAATGAAAACTGACCTTTTCCAGTCCTGTGGCCACTGCTGAGTTTTCCAAATGTGCTGGCATATTGAGTGCAGCACTTTCACAGCATCATCTTTCAGGATTTGGAATAGCTCTACTGGAATTCCATCACTTCCACTAGCTTTGTTCGTAGTGTTGCTTTCTAAGGCCCACTTGACTTCACATTCCAGGATGTCTGGCTCTAGGTCAGTGATCACACCATCGTGATTATCTAGGTCGTGAAGATCTTTTTTGTACAGTTCTTCTGTGTATTCTTGCCACCTCTTCTTAATGTCTTCTGCTTCTGTTAGGTCCATACCATTTTCGGCCCTTTATCGACCCCATCTTTTCATGAAATGTTCCTTTGGTATCTCTGATTTCCTTGAACAGATCCCTAGTCTTTCCCATTCTGTTGTTTTCCTCCATTTCTTTGCATTGATTGCTGAGGAAGGCTTTCTTATCTCTCCTTGCTATTCTTTGGAACTCTGCATTCAGATCTTTATATCTTTCCTTTTCTCCTTTGCTTTTCACTTCTCTTCTTTTCATAGATATTTGTAAGGCCTCCCCAGACAGCCATTTTGCTTTTTTGCATTTCTTTTCCATGGGGATGGTCTTGATCCCTGTCTCCTGTACAATATCACAAACCTCATTCCATAGTTCATCAGGCACTCTATCTATCAGATCTAGGCCCTTAAATCTATTTCTCACTTCCACTGTATAATCATAAGGGATTTGATTTAGGTCATACCTGAATGGTCTAGTGGTTTTCCCTACTTTCTTCAATTTCAGTCTGAATTTGGCAATAAGGAGTTCATGGTCTGAGCCACAGTCAGCTCCCGGTCTTATTTTTGCTCACTATATAGAGCTTATCCATCTTTGGCTGCAAAGAATATAATCAATCTGATTTCGGTGTTGACCATCTGGTGATGTCCATGTGTAGAGTCTTCTCCTCTGTTGTTGGAAGAGGGTGTTTGCTATGACCTGTGCGTTCTCTTGGCTAAACTCTATTGGTCTCTGCTCTGCTTCATTCTGTATTCCAAGGCCAAATTTGCCTGTTACTCCAGGTGTTTCTTGACTTCCTACTTTTGCATTCCAGTCCCCTATAATGAAAAGGACATCTTTTTTGGGTGTTAGTTCTAAAAGGTCTTGTAGGTCTTCATAGAACCTTTCAACTTCAGCTTCTTCAGCATTACTGGTTGGGGCATAGACTTGGATTACTGTGATATTGAATGGTTTGCCTTGGAAACGAACAGAGATCATTCTGTCGTTTTTGAGATTGCATCCAAGTACTGCATTTCGGACTCTTTGTTGACCGTGATGGCCACTCCATTTCTTCTGAGAGATTCCTGCCCACAGTAGTAGATATAATGGTCATCTGAGTTAAATTCACCCATTCCAGTACATTTCAGTTGGCTGATTCCTAGACTGTCGACGTTCACTCTTGCCATCTCCTATTGACCACTTCCAATTTGCCTTGATTCATGGACCTGACATTCCAGGTTCCTATGCAATAATGCTCTTTACAGCATCGGACCTTGCTTCTATCACCAGTCACATCCACAGCTGGGTATTCTTTTTGCTTTGGCTCAATCCCTTCATTCTTTCTGGAGTTATTTCTCCACTGATCTCCAGTAGCATATTGGGCACCTACTGACCTGGGGAGTTTCTCTTTCAGTATCCTATCATTTTGCCTTTTCATACTGTTCATGGGGTTCTCAAGGCAAGAATACTGAAGTGGTTTGCCATTCCCTTCTCCAGTGGACCACATTCTGTCAGATCTCTCCACCATGATCCGCCCATCTTGGGTTGCCCCATGGGCATGGCTTAGTTTCATTGAGTTAGACAAGGCTGTGGTCCTAGTGTGATTAGATTGACTAGTTTTCTGTGAGTGTGGTTTCAGAGTGTTTGCACTCTGATACCCTCTTGCAACACCTACCGTCTTACTTGGGTTTCTCTTACCTCGGGCGTGGGGTATCTCTTTAAGGCTGCTCCAGCAAAGTGCAGCCATTGCTCCTTACCTTGAATGAGGGCTGTCTCCTCACCGCTGCCCTTCCTGACCTTCAACGTGGAATAGCTCCTCTAGGCCCTCCTGCGCCCAAGCAGCCACAGCTCCTTGGACGCGGGGTTGGTCCTCCTGGCCATCGCCCCTGGCCTCAGACGCAGGGTAACTCCTCCCGTCGCCGCCCCTGATCTCGGAGGCAGGGTAGCTCCTCTCGGCGGTTCCTGCACCGTCGCAGTCTGGTACTCTCGGCCGCTGGCCCTGACTTCGGACGTGGGGTAACTCCTCTCGGCCGCCGCCCTTCGGGCATGGGGTCCTCCCGGCTTCTGCGCCTGACTTTGGACGTGGGATGGCTCCGCTCGGCTGCGCTTAGCGCGCCAGTCGTAGCCGCCTGCGCTTAGCACGCCGGTCGCAGCCGCCAACCTAGACAGCATATTAAAAAGCAGAGACATTACTTTGCCAACAAAGGTCCGTCTAGTCAAGGCTATGGTTTTTCCTGTGGTCATGTATGGATGTGAGAGTTGGACTGTGAAGAAAGCTGAGCGCTGAAGAATTGATGCTTTTGAACCGTGGTGTTGGAGAAGACTCTTGAGAGTCCCTTGGACTGCAAGGAGATCCAACCAGTCCATTCTAAAGGAGATCAGTCCTGGGTGTTCATTGGAAGGACTTATGTTGAAGCTGAAACTCCAATATTTTGGCCACCTGATGCGAAGAGCTGACTCACTTGAAAAGACATGGGATGCTGATGCTGGGAAAGATTGAGGATGGGAGAAGGGGATGACAGAGGATGAGATGGTTGGATGGCATCACTGACTCAATGGACATGAGTTTGCGTATACTCTGGGAGATGGTGATGGACAGTGAAACCTGGTGTGCTGCAGTCCATGGGGTCACAAAGAGTTGGACATGACTGAGCAACTGAATTGAACTGAACTAAGAGTTGGGAAGAGAGGCTAGAAAAATAGTTACCTCCTCTTGGCCAGAAAAGATCTTTGTCTTATTGAGGTGAGGTGGTAACCATTTGTTACCTATCTACCTAACCAGGTTTATCGAGGTTTGAAAGTTAAAGTGAAAGTCACTCAGCTGTGTCCGACTCTTTGTGACCCCGTGGAATTCTCCAGGCCAGAATATTGGAGTGGGTAGCCTATCCCTTCTCCAGGGGATCTTCCCAACTCAGGAATTGAACTGGAGTCTCCTGCATTGCAGAGAAGGCAATGGCACCCCACTCCAGTACTCTTGCCTGGAGAATCCCATGGATGGAGGAGTCTGGTAGGCTGTGATCCCGGGGTCGGCAAGAGTCTGACATGACTGAGCAACTTCGCTTTCACTTTTCACTTTTATGCACTGGAGAAGGCCATGGCAACCCACTCCAGTGTTCTTGCCTGGAGAATCCCAGGGACGGTGGGGCCTGGTGGGCTGCCGTCTATGGGGTCGCACAGAGTTGAACATGATTTAAGCGACTTAGCAACAGCAGCAGCAGCAGCAGCTCCTGCATTGCAGGTGGATTCTTTACCAACTGAGCTATCAGGGAAGCATAATTGACAAATAAAACTATAAAATATCTAAAGTGTACAACTTGATGATTTTACATACATATCCATTGTGAGGATCTTCCCTGGTGGCTCAGACAGTAAAGAATATGTCCACAATGTGAGAGACACAGGTTCTGTCTCTGGGTTGGGAAGATCCCCTGGAGAAGGAAATGGCAACTCACTCCAGTATTCTTGCCTAGAGAATTCTATGGACAGAGGAGCCTGGCAGGCTACAGTCCATGGGACTGCAGAGCATCAGACAGGACTGAGCAACTAACACACACATACATTCACTGGGAGAAGATTCCCCCTGTGGAGTTAATTACCACATTCATCACCTCACATATTTATCTTTTTTGTGTGTGAGAGAACATCTTGGTGCTATTCCTTTGGCAAATTTCGATTATGTAACAGTGTTATCAATTATAGTCATCATGTTACACATTAGACCTTCTGATCTTATTCATCTTGTAACTGACAGTCTGTATGATGGGTTCTTTGGATGTACTTCGGGAAGAAATTTCTATAATTCTAGAATTCACCAGGCCTTTTGGGTAAGAACTTCCCCTAAGCTTTTGAAAATAGTTAAGTGTTATCCAGGGCTTCCCAGGTGGTGCTAGTGGTAAAGAACCTGCCTACCAATTCAGGAAATGTAAGAAATGCAAGTTCAGTCCCAGGGTCAGGAAGGTCTTCTGGTGGTAGGTCATGGCAATTCACTCCAGTATTTTTGCCTGGAGAACCCCATGGACGGAGAAGCCTGGTGGGCTATAGTCCATGATATTGCAAAGAGTTGAACACAACTTAAGTACTTAGCGTGCACGATACTTTAATCCAAGAGTTCAAAGATGGGTTAAGTTGGTTTTAAATATGGTGAAAGTGACCCCCAGCTAACTAATTTTAAAATAACAAAATTATAGTCCTTGGAGACATTCCTTTGGTCTAGCCCAGGGGTGACAGAGGTGGCAGGATAGTGAGACTTGCCTCTATTTACAAGAACCACAAAGGGATTTTGTAAAATCAAAACGTGATGTTAATTCCACCAAGTAATTGCCTTGTTCCGATAGCTTTTGAATTTCATTAAACTGTTCATGCTCCCAGTTTCTCAGTGATTAATAAATCTGCTCTCTCTACCCTACAATTGCTATTCACCAGAATAATAACTAAATGGTTGGGCTCATTTAACCCTTACAATAATCCTATGAAGTAGCTACTTTTGTTAGCCCCACTGATAACGTAACAATGTTATTTATTATTGTGCTCTGTAATGATGTTAAGATAGTGACCAAGGTCACATATGTGTGATGGAGCTGTAGTTTGAACTCCATGTTCCAATTGTTGTTGTTGTTCAGTCACTAAGTTATGTCTGACTCTCTGCGGCCCCATGGACTGCAGCACACCAGGCTCCTCTGTTCTCAACTATCTTCCAGAGTTTGCTCAAATTCATTACTGTTGACTTGATGATGTTCCACAAGCAAATTAAGGTGGGGCTTAGCCATCCATCCCAACCCAGACCTGAGTTGCCCGTTAAAGCCAGCCTTGAGGGACTTCCCTGGTGGTCTGGTGGCTAAGACTCCATGCTCCCAATGCAAGGGGTCCAGGTTCTAGCCCTGTTCAGTGAACCAGATGCCACATGTGATGATAAAGAGCCCATGTGCTGCAACTGAGATCTGACACAGTCAAATACATAAAAATAAATATTTTTAAAGATTTATTTAAAAAATAACAACTGTGAGACATCCTCCAGAGTCATAGAACTCATGACTCTTCAAGAAGTTCTCAGTTGGAGAAATCCTTTTCTCTACTAACCAACAAAAAGACAGAAGAGACAATCGTGGGCATTTCTAAATTGTTCAAAGTGACTTTAAAAATCATGTCTTCTATACAGGTGGCCAACAAACACATGAAAAGATGCTTAACATAGCTCATTATTGGAGAAATGCAAATAAAAACTACAGGGAGGTATCACCTCACACCGATCAGAAATGCTTTCATCAAAAAAAAAAAAAAAAAATCTACAAACAAATGCTGGAGAGGGTGTGGGGAAAAGGGAACTCTCTTGCACTGTTGGTGGGAATGTAAACTGATACAGCCACCATGGAAAACAGTATGGAGAGTCCTTAAAAAAAAAAAAAAATAGGAATGAAGCTACCTTATGACCCAGCAATCCCACTCCCGGGCATATACCCTGAGAAAACCATAACTGAAAAAAACACATGCATCTCAATGTTCATAGCAGCACTATTTACAATAGCTAGGACATGGAGGCAACCTATATATCAACAAGTGAATAGATAAAGAAGCTGTGGTACATATATATAGTAGAATATTGACCATAAAAAGGAATGTATTTGAAATCAGTTGTAGTGAGGTGGATGAACCTGTTATACAGGGCCTGTTATACAAAGTGAAGTAAGTCAGAAAAAGAAAAACAAATTTCATACATTAACACATATATACAGAGTCTAGAAAGAAATACTGATGAACCTATTTGCAGGGCAACAGTGGAGACTCGGGCATAGAAAACAGACCTTGGACCCATCAGGGGAAGGAGAGGGTGGGACAAACTGACAGAGTAGTATTGAAACATATGTTACCATATGTAAAGCAGATAACTAGGGGAAAGTTGCTGTATAACACAAGGAGCTCAGCATGGTGCTCTGTGACAACAGAGGGGGCGGGATGAGGTGAGGAGTAGGCAGGGAGGTTCAAGAGGGAGGCAATATATGTATACATGTGGCTGATTCACACTGCTGTATGGCAGAAGCCAGCACAATATTGTAATGCAATTATCCTCCAAATAAGAATCAATGTTTTAAGATATTTAAAAAAATCATGTCTTCTTGAAAGCACATTGAAGGTGCAGTTCATTCATCCCTCTTCTCAAATGGGAAAACTGAGATGGTTTTATGCTACCAGCTCAAAAGCTGAGCTGAGAAAAATGCAGGAAGACTCAGACTTCAGTAAATGACCTGGCATCACTTTTCCAGTCTGCTATAAAATGTTAATAATTCTGAGTAATCTGAATGAGAATACATTAAAGTACAGACCAGCTGGAGGTTGAAAGCAAGCCATTCTTGTGCCCCATCCTGACCTGTCATTTAGCAAAGCAGGGACAACTTTGTCATGGAGTGCGGCTAATAAGATGTCACAGCCACGATTCTGTGACACTCCATCAGGGGATACTGGTGATACCTTCTTTTCTGTTTGTAAGAAAGAGACAGGAGGGATTGTTCAGATACAATGATTGCTTGGGGATGGGGATGGAGAGACAATATAAACGTGGGCTGTAACAAGTTCAGAAAGACAGTCAGGACATGGTAATATCAGTAGAACCAGGCTTGTTAAAGCCAGTGACAGGCAGCACATGGAAGAATTTTGTGGAGCTCAACATAATTCTGTCCTGGCTGGGATCGTTTTCTAAAAAAAAACAAAACAAAACTTTTTATTTTGTATTGTGGTATAGCCTATTAACGGGGAAGGCAATGGCACCCCACCCCAGTACTCTTGCCTGGAAAATCCCATGGACGGAGGAGCCTGGTGGGCTCCAGTCCATGGGGTCGCTAAGAGTCGGACACAACTGAGCGACTTCACTTTCACTTTTCACTTTCACACAATGGAGAAGGCAATGGCAACCCACTCCAGTGTTCTTGCCTGGAGAATCCCGGGGACTGCGGAGCCTGGTGGGCTGCCGTCTATGGTGTTGCACAGAGTCGGACACGACTGAAGCGACTTAGCAGCAGCAGCAGCATAGCCTATTAACAGTGTTGATAGTTTCAGGAGAATAGCAAAGGGACTCAGCCATACATACACATGTAGCTGCTGCTGCTGCTGCGTCGCTTCAGTCGTGAGCTATTCTCCCCCAAAATCCCCTCTCATTGTCCTGGCTGGGATCTTTCATTAATGGTCTAGAAGGGCCTCTTAAGTGTGACTTGACTTTAAGTTTGAATGAAAAGTATAAGCATTTGACATGTTTCTTGGTAATATGTTCTGATAAAGGATGCCTTTGTCTCTAGCTTTGTACTAGAATTCTTTAGCGGGAACTCTCTTAAAACTCCTCTTTGGAGGCTGAAGTTTCAAGGCTTTTTCACACCTTCCCCATCCCAGCGGGCTGCTTCTTGAACAAGCACACATGCACACATACTCAACATGTACACAGACCCACCAATCCCGGGGGAGGACTTGCTCAGCCCGGATGTGAGCTACAGACCTACACCCGGTTTATTCCCACCAGACTGAAACCATGAGGCCCCAGTGGGACCAACACAAGAGGTCTGAGCTGCTCTTGCTCCCTACCTCCCAGGAAATGCTTTTCCTTAATCTTGCCCGTGGGTTCTTTCCCGTATTTATTTTCTATCTGAGCTGTGAGGACTCGGTGAGAAGAAAATGGTAGAAGAAACAAAGGCTTGGGTATCAGAAACAGGGCTGGTGGGCTTCTCTGGTGGCTTAGTGGTGAAGAATCTGCCTGCCAGTGCAGGAGACATGAATTCGATCCCTGACCCAGGAAGATCCCATATGCCGCAGAGTAACTAAGCCCGTGCCCAACAACTATTGAGTTTGTGCTCTAGAACCCAGGAATTGCACCTACTGAGCCCACACGCCCTAGAGCCCACGCTCCACAACAGGAGAAGCCAGCACAATGAGAAGCCATCACACAACAACTAGAGAAAGACCCGTGCAGGAACAAAGACCCAGCACAGACAAAAGTTAATTAATTCTTTAATCTTAGAAAAAGAGGTGGTGAGAAATGAAAATGATGTATAGGATTTCTGTGGCCCTTTCTCTTTTCCTGCTTTTTTTTTTCTTTCAAAATATAACTACATGGTAAAATATATATCTTTGTTTTATCACATCATTAAGTAACACCTCACTGTGAGTCAGGTTGAGTCATGAAACTTGAAGGTTCACAAAATCAGGTCAAAGCTGGCAGAGGGGGGACAGCCTTGTGCTCTGAAGTCACTGGATTTACCCCCTGGCACCCGTGAAGGACAAGGCCATCACCTCATGAGCAGCTCCCCATGGAGATGACAAAACCCACAGGAACGTTTCAGTTCCATGGAAACCGTGGGAAGGCAGGCTGGTCTCTGAGTCTGGGAGAGAGAACTAAGCCATCTGTTGGTCTGGTCCCACCACCAACTTCCTGTGTTGTCGCTTCACACACCACACTGAGGCTTTGTCTTTGGAAACAATGAAGAGAAAATGTGTTTGCGTGAATCCTGTGAAAGCCCTCTGTTTGACTAGGGTGGGTTCACTTTGTCGCTGCCCAGAGGCAGGAGAGAGGACAAGATGAGTAGCCTCATTACTCGTTGGCTCTCCTACAGCTCTGGATGGCTTCTCGGGGTCTGTCCTGGGCTGGGAGCAGACACTCCAAAATCCTGCCATCCATGATTCACGGGACCGAGTGCTCTTCATCCCGTCCTGCTGTCCAGGACACATTGTCATCACCGGAAAGCAGGAGAGCGTTCTGGGTGGATCCACGCATGTTGGGAGTTGTACATTTTAGTCAGTAGACAAGCACGCCTTTGTTGTTTCTCTCAGGCAACGAACTCCCTTTCTGAAGAGGATAGCAGGTCCATTTAATAGAAGACCCAGGCCCCTTCTAGTA
Organism: Tragelaphus eurycerus; assembly: GCA_935064755.1. Taxonomy (NCBI): domain Eukaryota; kingdom Metazoa; phylum Chordata; class Mammalia; order Artiodactyla; family Bovidae; genus Tragelaphus; species Tragelaphus eurycerus. The sequence goes on from CAKXYN010000039.1 coordinate 2,329,671, forward strand.
TGAGTTGATAGCATAGGAAAAAAATTTGAAAAGGAGGTGGGGGGGTAAATCACAAATGTTTACTTCCAAGTAACTGAAATTATAATTACAGAGTACCCTTGCCCGTTCTCTCACTGTTACCTCTACATCAAAGGATGAAGTAACATTTCTAGAAAAGAATATCGGTGAATGTAAATTTACACAGAACACCTGTGAGTATGATGGCACCTGAGGTGTGCTGAGGAGGGACAAGGGAGATGGAGGGAGAGAAGGGTGTCCTTAGGGTAGGAGCTGCAAATGCAGCCTTCGAGGAGACGGGGGAGCATGGTGAGCAGTGCAAGTGAGTTCCATGGAGCCAGGGGTGGATGCAGACAAGTCTCTGGGATAATAGAACTGTACTTTTTCATGTGTCCAAAAAAGCAAGTGATATCAATCCAATAGGAAATGCAGATTTATAACATAGTCAAGACAATTGTTGTGAAGAACTTTTATTTTCTTAGCTTGCTGCTGTTGTTCTGACTCTCAGAACACTGACGCTCACTCTGCAGGGCTTCCCCAGCAGCTCAGTGGTAAAGAACCGACCTGCCAGTTCAAGAGATATAAGAGCCATGGTTCGAAACCCAGGTCGGGAAGATCCCCTGGAGAAGGGAATGGCTACCCACTCCAGCATTCTTGCCTGGAGAATTCCATGGACAGAGGAGCCTGGTGGGTTACAGTCCATGGGATCACAAAGAGTCAGACACAACTGAAGCGACTTAGCACACTCTGCCCCCAGTGGAGTGCACACTTGTGGAGCCAGCCTCTCCTCCGAGCCAAGCCCTCTCCTTGGGACTGCCCGGGGGCCTCAAACCACACTGGCAATGTCCCTGCTGCCATGGACCTTGCCCTCTTGCCTGGGAGACAGGCAGATAGCAAGTGGATAAACAGATCAATTCTCAGAGTGATAAGAAAAACAAAACCCTCATGTGATGAAGTGATGGAGAGGGAGGAGCCTTTGATGGGGGAGGTTGAGACATTTGGTCAGGGAGCTAAATAAATGTCAAGAAGCAGGAGCCAACTTTGTGGAGTAAGATGTGCATTCCAGGCAGAGAAAGCAGAAACTGTGACGGCCCTGAGGAAACCAGACTGGGGCTCTCAAAACAGAAAGAAGGCCAGGGCAGCTGAGAAGGAAAGGGACTAGGCAGGAGACTGACAGGAGCAGAGGTAGGGAGTGTGGGCCACATCAGAAGGGCCTTGGAACTCAAGTAAGAATTTGACTTTCTTGTTGTAGCAAATAGGGAAATGAAGCAGGAATTTAGATAGAGTAGGCTTATAATTCAACATATAAATACAGTGTGTGAATTAGACCCTGCTGCTGCTGCTGCTAAGTCGCTTCAGTCGTGTCCGACTCTGTGCGACCCCAGAGACGGAAGCCCACCAGGCTCCCCCGTCCCTGGGATTCTCCAGGCAAGAACACTGGAGTGGGTTGCCATTTCCTTCTCCAATGCATGAAAGTGAAAAGTGAATGTGAAAAGTGAAAGTGAAGTCGCTCAGTCGTGTCCAACTCTTCGAGACCCCATGGACTGCAGCCCACCAGGCTCCTCCATCCATGGGACTTTCCAGGCAAGAGTACTGGAGTGGGGGCAATTAAACAAAGAAAGAAAGCTGAACACCAAAGAACTGATCCTTTCGAACTGTGGTGTTGGAGAAGATTCTTAAGAGTCCCTTGGATTGCAAGGAGATCCAATCAGTCTATCCTAAAGGAAATTAGTCCTGAATATTCATTGGAGGGACTGATGTTGAAACTGAAACTCTAATACTTTGGCCACCTGATGCGAAGAACTAACGCACTGGAAAATACCTTGATGCTGGACAAGATTGAAGGTAGGAAGAGAAGGGGACGACAGAGGATGAGATGGTTGGATGGCATCACTGACTTGACGGACATGGGTTTGAGCAGGCTCTGGAAGTTGGTGATGGACAGGGAGGCCTGGCGTGCTGCAGTCTATGGGGTCACAAAGAGTCAGACATGACTGAGCCATTGAAATGAACTGAGGCAATCCCAGAAGCTCTCAGAGCACTGAGGATGTGAGTGAATGGATGACTTACCAGAGATCATAGGTGTCCATGGGGACTATAAAGTTGACAGATCTACACAAGATCTTTTGGACCTTATGAGACTCTAATACCTTACACTGGTACCTTTTCACAGCTATTCATACTGGACCATGGGCATCTGAATAACATATGAATACTCCATTTCCTAAGCATCTGTGTGTGTGTATGTGTGTACATGTGCATGCATGCTCAGTCATGTCAGACTCTTTTTGACCCAAGCCTGTGGATGGTAGCCCACCAGGCTCCTCTGTCCATGGAATTCTCCAGGCAAGAAAATTTGAGCAGATTGCCATTTCCTCCTCCAGGGGATCTTTCCCACCCAGGAATCAAACCCACATCTCTTCTGTCTCCTGCATTGGCAGGCAGGTTCTTTACCAGCTGAGCCACCAGGAAAGCCCAGTGATATCCATATTTAAGACAGTGAATTCTACAGGCTGCATCCAGTGTTCACAGTGGCTCTTCTAAGATTCCATGTCTTGCAAGCATGCTTCAAACACAATCTGAAAACAAGAAGGGGAGATCTCAGCTCTTATTTCAGACCAGCTGCCACTCTCAGGAAGCCCCCGGGACCCTCAGGAAGAACCAGTCTGTCTATTCTCATCACTGGAACAGATCACAGTCATGGCTGTCTTGTCATCAATTCATGGCCAAGATTTTGTCTCCAGATTGCAGCTCACTCATGCCTCCCCACCCCTCTTTCCTTCCTTATAAAATGTATGAATTTTGCAGTTATGTTAAAATCAAAAGTTGCTTGAGACTTTAAGAATGAGATATCTCTTCACAATTTAAGAGCGCCCTCGCCTTCCCGCGACCGGCGCACAATTTAAGAGCGCCCTCGCCTTCCCGCGACCGGCGCACAATTAAAGAGCGCCGCGCCGGCTGCGTCGCGCACTAAGAGCGCGGCCGAGAGGAGCTACCCCACGACCGAGGAAGAACGGCGGTGAGGGCCAGCGCACTAAGCAGGGCGGAGAAGAGCTACCCCACGACCGAGGTCAGGAAGGGAGGCGGTGAGGAGAGACCCCTCGTCCAAGGTAAGGTGCAATGGCTGTGCTTCGCTGGTCGGGAGCAGCCAGGAGCCGCCGGGATGAGATACCCCACGCCCGAGGTAAGAGAAACCCAAGTAAGACAGTAGGTCTTGAAAGAGGGCACCAGAGGGCAAATACACTAAAACCATTCTCACAGAAAACTAGTCAATCTAATCACACAAGGACCACACCCTTGTCTAACTCAATGAAATTAAGCCATGCCCGAGGGGCAACCGGGGATGGGCGGGTCATGGTGGAGAGATATGACAGGGTATGGTCCGCTGGAGAAGGGAATGGCAAACCACTTCAGTATTCTTGCCTTGAGAACCCCATGAACAGTATGAAAAGACAAAATGATAGGATACTAAAAGAGAAACTCCCCAGGTCAGTAGGGGCCCAATATGCTACTGGAGATCAGTGGAGAAATAACTCCAGAAAGAATGAAAGGATGGAGCCAAAACAAAAAGAATACCCAGCTGTGGATGTGTCTGGTGATAGAAGCAAAGTCCGATGCTGTAAAGAGCAATATTGCATAGGAACCTGGAATGTCAGGTCCATGAATCAAGGCAAATTGGAAGTGGTCAAACAAGAGATGGCAGGAGTGAATGTCGACATTCTAGGAATTAGCGAACTAAAATGGACTGGAATGGGTGAATTTAACTCGGATGACCATTATATCTACTACTGTGGGCAGGAATCCCTCAGAAGAAATGGAGTGGCCATCATGGTCAACAGAAGAGTCCGAAATGCAGTACTTGGATGCAATCTCAAAAATGACAGAATGATCTCTGTTCGTTTCCAAGGCAAACCATTCAGTGTCACAGTAATCCAAATCTATGCCCCAACCAGTAATGCTGAAGAAGCTGAAGTTGAAAGGTTCTATGAAGACCTACAAGACCTTTTAGAACTAACACCCAAAAAAGATGTCCTTTTCATTATAGGGGACTGGAATGCAAAAGTAGGAAGTCAAGAAACACCTGGAGTAACAGGCAAATTTGGCCTTGGAATACGGAATGAAGCAGGGCAAAGACTAATAGAGTTTTGCCAAGAAAATGCACTGGTCATAGCAAATACCCTCTTCCAACAACACAAGAGAAGACTCTATACATGGACATCACCAGATGGTCAACACCGAAATCAGATCGATTATATTCTTTGCAGCCAAAGATGGAGAAGCTCTATACAATCAGCAAAAACAAGACCAGGAGCTGCCTGTGGCTCGGACCATGAACTCCTTATTGCCAAATTCAGACTGAAATTGAAGAAAGTAGGGAAAACTACTAGACCATTCAGGTATGACCTAAATCAAATCCCTTATGATTATACAGTGGAAGTGAGAAATAGATTTAAGGGCCTAGATCTGATAGATAGAGCGCCTGATGAACTATGGAATGAGGTTCATGACATTGTACAGGAGACAGGGATCAAGACCATCCCCATGGAAAAGAAATGCAAAAAAGCAAAATGGCTGTCTGGGGAGGCCTTACAAATAGCTGTGAAAAGAAGAGAAGCGAAAAGCAAAGGAGAAAAGGAAAGATATAAACATCTAAATGCAGAGTTCCAAAGAATAGCAAGAAGAGATAACAAAGCCTTCTTCAGTGATCAATGCAAAGAAATAGAGGAAAACAACAGAATGGGAAAGACTAGGGATCTCTTCAAGAAAATAAGAGATACCAAAGGAACATTTCATGCAAAGATGGGCACGATAAAGGACAGAGATGGTGTGGACCTAACAGAAGCAGAAGATATTAAGAAGAGGTGGCAAGAATACACAGAAGAACTGTACAAAAAAGAGCTTCAAGACCTAGATAATCATGATGATGTGATCACTGACCTAGAGCCAGACATCTTGGAATATGAAGTCAAATGGGCCTTAGAAAGCATCACTACGAACAAAGCTAGTGGAGGTGATGGAATCCCAGTGGAGCTATTCCAAGTCCTGAATGATGATGCTGTGAAAGTGCTGCACTCAATATGCCAGCAAATTTGGAAAACTCAGCAGTGGCCACAAGATTGGAAAAGGTCAGTTTTCATCCCAATCCCAAAGAAAGGCAATGCCAAGGAGTGCTCAAACTACCGAACAATTGCACTCATCTCACACGCTAGTAAAGTAATGCTCAAAATTCTCCAAGCCAGGCTTCAGCAATATGTGAACTGTGAACTTCCTGATGTTCAAGCTGGTTTTAGAAAAGGCAGAGGAACCAGAGATCAAATTGCCAACATCTGCTGGATCATGGAAAAAGCAAGAGAGTTCCAGAAAAACATCTATTCTGCTTTATTGACTATGCCAAAGCCTTTGACTGTGTGGATCACAATAAACTATGGAAAATTCTGAAAGAGATGGGAATACCAGACCACCTGATCTGCCTCTTGAGAAATCTGTATGCAGGTCAGGAAGCAACAGTTAGAACTGGTCATGGAACAACAGACTGGTTCCAAATAGGAAAAGGAGTACGTCAAGGCTGCATATTGTCACCATGTTTATTTAACTTATATGCAGAGTACATCATGAGAAATGCTGGACTGGAAGAAACACAAGTTGGAATCAAGATTGCCAGGAGAAATATCAATAACCTCAGATATGCAGATGACACCACTCTTATGGCAGAAAGTGAAGAGGGGCTAAAAAGCCTCTTGATGAAAGTGACAGAGGAGAGTGAAAAGGTTGGCTTAAAGCTCAACATTCAGAAAACGAAGATCATGGCATCTGGTCCCATCACTGCATGGGAAATAGATGGGGAAACAGTAGAAACAGTGTCAGACTTTGTTTTTCTGGGCTCCAAAATCACTGCAGATGGTGACTGCAGCCATGAAATTAAAAGACGCTTACTCCTTGGAAGGAAAGTTATGACCAACCTAGATAGCATATTCAAAAGCAGAGACATTACTTTACCAACAAAGGTTTGCCTAGTCAAGGATATGGTCTTTCCTGTGGTCATGTATGGATGTGAGAGCTGGACTGTGAAGAAGGCTGAGCGCCGAAGAATTGATGCTTTTGAACTGTGGTGTTGGAGAAGACTCTTGAGAGTCCCTTGGACTGCAAGGAGATCCAACCAGTCCATTCTGAAGGAGATCAATCCTGGAATTTCTTTAGAAGAAATGATGCTAAAGCTGAAACTCCAGTATTTTGGCCACCTCATGAGAAGAGTTGACTCATTGGAGAAGGCTCTGATGCTGGGAGGGATTGAGGGCAGGAGGAGAAGGGGACGACAGAGGATGAGATGGCTGGATGGCATCACTGACTCGATAGATGCGAGTCTGAGTGACCTCCGGGAGCTGGTGATGGACAGGGAGGCCTGGCGTGCTGCGGTTCATGGGGTCACAAAGAGTCGGACACGACTGAGCGACTGATCTGATCTGATCTCTTCACCCATCAGCATATACATAGCAAGTTTTAAAGGGGTAGAAAAACATTCAAGTAGATCATCTTGGAATATACAGAATAAGATTTAACATTTTTAGAGAAAGGAAGAGGATTTTAAAACTCAGACAGCTCAACAAACACCAACCAAGAGTGTGTCAGAATTATTCTTATTCATCAGTTGTTACAGCTCCAGGGCCCCAACAAAAAAGGCCACTCTGTTCTCCATTGTCTGATGGATGCTGGTTAAAAGGCTATCATGCAGAAAAGTGGTTCCGGTCTCCAGTCTTGCCTGCCTTGTTCTGTCAAGTCAAGGTTGATAAGAGAGGCCAAGGTAATGTGTTCTTTTGCTCTTGTCCTGATAGCTAATCTCAGAATGGCACTAGATTGATATTTACTATTTGGCCATCTGCCATGGGTCCTGTATTTTAAAGGACTTTAAATAGAAACACACATGTAACTCAGAATGTTAAGCTATAAGAGTCTTATTTCCAGTTTTAAATCTTTCAACTTACAGTTAAGGAAAAAGATCTATTTGTTGTTCAGACACTACGTCTTCTCATGATTCCGTGGACTGCAGCATGCCAGGTTCCCTGTCATTCACCATCTCCTGGAGTTTGCTCAAACTCATGTCTGTTGAGTCAGTGATGCCATCCAACCATCTCATCTTCTGTCATCCCCTTCTCCTCCCGCCTTCAATCCTTCCCAGCTTCATGGTCTTTTCCAGTGAGTCGGCTCCTCACATCAGGTAGCCGAAGCATTGGAGCTTCTGCATCAGTCCTTCCAATGCATGTTAGGGTCTATGCCACCAGGGAAACCCTAAATAGATCCAATTAATTTTCCGAAGCAGCAACAGAACCAGGTCAGGAAGTCACATTTCCTTCTGCCTAATTCACCCAGAGCTACTTTTCTGTATTACAATCTCTTCAATCATCTAGGCTCGCTGACAACCCATCTAGGCCTCAGCCACAGGATGTCAAAGCAGTTGTAGGGGATTCTGCCTTAATGTGGTCAGGTTAGAACACAACCTCCAAATACAATATGACCTTTACCCTATTTTTATTTACGCTTTTCCTTCGTATCACAGAGATTCCTTATCTATCTTGAATTATACCACCCCAAACCCTAATCAACACGAAACAGCCAGACATTAGAAGTAATCAAGAAAGGCACCTTTAGGCAAAAACAGCTCTCTTCTGGTCCACACTAAGGGTAGTGCTGGCTGAGTCCTCTCAGGATTTGGCTGGTGTCTCAGACTCCAGACAAGCTTGTTTGAGGGGTGCCCAGAAGCCTGGAAACAGCAAGGAAGGAAAGAGAAGCGATGCTCCTATGGGTCAGCAGTGGCAGGCCAGACCCTGATGGCGCTGAGAAGGTGTCCCAGACCGTAAAGCAGTAAACAGCACGGACAGCCACCAAAAGCAAACACAGTATTCAAAAGGATGATCTCCTAAGCCCTTACGGGCCCTGGAACCAGTTCTGCCAACAGCTTGAACAGCGATCAATGCTTTAAAGCTATTCTTGATTTAAACATCAAAAAAAAAAAAGTCTTATTCATCATGCTTTGGAAAAGAAAATGAAGAATGTGATACATTTTAGCAAGGCTATAGAGGCTACCATGTAACATGCAGTATCTGTTAAGATTGCATTGTTTGAAAGATATAAAGACACAAAACTCTTCTGCTGTGTATGATCCCCAGGAGTCCAGATGCCCCCAAATCTCTATTCTCTTCTCTTCAGCCTGCCCTGAACATCCAGCGCTATCCAGCCAAGGAGTTCACCTACTGATTCCCAATTTTTACACTAAGGAGATGTTGATTGTCTTGGAAAATGGCTTCAATTACACCTCAGTGCAAATTACAGATAACCTGGGAGGTGAGCATTTTGACGTGATGTCCATCTCAGTCCTAGGCCTATCCACAACAATTAACAAATCCTCACTGGAAGGGCGATTCTTCTACGTTTACTACCTAAACCAGACACCTTCTGAACGCACTGCTCTCAACTTCCTCCTTTGAAGGGTAGTTTGTTTGCTCTTGGGATTTTTTTTTGTAAATAATGTGCTGAACCATGCAGATTAGAAGAAAGCATTGTCACAGCTGTTCTGTTAAAGTATACATTTCTTTTATGCTCTTTATGCCATGCTCCCTTATAAGTGACTTCCCAGCTGTTCTAGTGGTAAAGAATTCACCTGCCAATGCAGGGCCGGGTTTGATCTCTGATCTGGGAAGATTCCTAATGCCATGGAGCAACTGCTGAGCCCATGTGTCTAGAGTCTGTGCTTTGCAGTAAGAGAAGCCACCACAGTGAGAAGCCTGTGTGTCGCAACTGGAGAGTAGCCCCCACTCTCTGCAACTAGAGAAAGACCACACACAGCAGTGAAGACCCAGCGCAGCGCCGCCCCCCCCCCCCCCCAAAAAATTAAATGAATATGCTTTTATGGTTTCTTCTCATAAAAAGCAAACTGGAAACCAAAGAATACTATTTTTAAAACAAAGAATCTTTACAAGAAAAGACTCTCTTCTGAGGAAAATATTACCCTACCCTTAACCTATCTCTTACCAAAGTTACCAAATGGGGAAAAAATGGCTCAATATAACCTCGGGGACACTAGTTGTTCTTTTGAAGCTATTTACAAACAGGGCTTCTGTTCAAACCCTGGAGTCTGGGTCACAACATAGAAATATGTAGGAGACACTTCATGCATAAGAGAAGGAGGCACAGTGCTGCCTGCTGGTGTGGACTCACAGGAGAATCGTGAGCACCTCAGGAATTGTTCTAAAGCTAAAAACACAGCGTTTGGGAGAGAAAAAAAAGATGCCCAAGAGCTCTCCTCATAAGTGGCTGCCCACAAAAAAAAAAAAAAAAAAAAACAGTGGCCCAGGGCGGCAGTCCCTAAGATATCAGAATCAGTTAGGAAAAACTATGGCCCCAAGTAATTTGGATTTCCACACCCAACTTTTTCCCCATCTGGACAACTATAAATTGGTCTTTTTCCAGTTGGACTGAATAACTCAGGAAAAAAAAATTTTAAACAAAAAAAAAAAAAAAAAAAATCCTCAACAAGACTAGCTTTTGTAAATCAAATAGCTGTTTTTTCCTTTTTTCCCCTTCCTCCCCGTGCCTGATGTGGACTTACAGCCACAGCCTCACTCAGGCCATTCCACCAATCCTGCCAGCAGCTGAGAGTTTAGCTAAAATGACCATCATAGTTAACTGGAATTATGAAACCAGTTAATGCTCGGTTTGGTGCTATTTATTGGATATGGGTGAATTATTCCATGATCTAAGTGCTGACCCCTTTGGTGTGCCTTCCCAGACAGCTGTGTTCTTCGGAAAATTGCAAAGGAACACAGGAGACTGCAAGAACCCAGGATGGCTGGGAAAGATTTTGCTGGCACAAAAGTAGAGGGAAACAAAGAGTTTTTGAACAATACTGTATAAGTTTAGCAATCTAAGTACTTATTCTCTCTCCAAACAGTGTACATGACTAACCAATTATGAGTGAGTGCTGAAAAGAAGTATAAAATGAAAGACAATTTCAAATAAGTTATACTGTGAAGCTTCTGAAATTAAACTTCTGGTTGACATGGTAGAAGAAGCAGGGATTTTATTTTACTCTCTTCTCTTAAAACTCACAGAAGAAAACTCTGCCTTCGTGGAAACAAAGAAATGATCTTGCCCCAAACAAAACTGCCAAACATATTCCCCCAAACTCTAAAGCTTGGACTGAGGTGGGAAGGAGGTTGGGGTCTGTGTCTCTAGAGCTCAGGTAAAATGCCTGTTTCCTAAAAGTTAGATCTGAAGCACGTGTCATACATGTGACATACAAATGTCACATCTGAGTGTGTAGATTGCTAAACTTATTTGGTACTATTCAAAAACACTTTTTTCCCCTTATCGTTTGTGCCAGCAAAATCTTTCCCAGTCATCTTGGGTTCTTGTACTTTCCTATGTTCTTTTGATCTGAAAGACAAAGCCAGTATCCTTTGCAGGGCCTCAGGTAAGGTTGTGCAGACAGGGCCCTGCACAGGGATGACTGGTCCAGAGGATGAGGGGAGGGGACTCCAATTGGGTCCCTGCTCTATCCCGGAAGCAGAGCTAAATCCTTTCCCCAAGTCACCCAAAGACAGCATCTGTTCACCAAGTACTGGCCGGCAGGCATAGACCTAAGAGTGATGCCTCCTTGTAATTCACACTGGGCCCCACATGGGCTGGTGATAGTCATGGGTCTTCAGTTAGAGAAAAGAGATCTGGAAGCTGGACAGACTACGGATGAAGAGGAGTAAATCCCAGTAGAACCCAGTTTCGACCCCTAGAATGGTTAGGAGTCGGCCCCCGCTTGTGATGTCTCCCTACATCTGCTCATTCCTTTCCTTGAAGACACAGCTCACGTTTACTTCTGACCTCCAAGAATGAGGGTGACTCTCAGCCAAGTCCTTTAAGTAAAAAGTAGCCCAGTTACAGCTGCTTTCCTCTCTCTGAACAAGCAAGGATAAAAGGAACATAGGGGAAATCAAGTGAAGGACATGCATCACAAGAAGACTCTTCTAAGGAAGCAAATATCAGCCAGCAAGATTTCTTTAAAAAAAGAAAGAAGGAAGGAAGAAGAAATTGTATGTGTTAATTTTAGTGTCAATATACTCGAGCTAAGGGATGCATGGATAACAGGTAAAACATTATTTCTGAGTGTTTTGTGAGAGTGTTTCCAGAAGAAATTGGCATTTGAGGTTGTAGACTAGGTAAAGAAGATTGCCCTCATCAGCGTGGGTGGGCCTCACTCAATCTGTTGAAGGCCTTCAAAGAACAAAAAGGCAGAGAAAAAAGCTATTTGCCCTTCTTGCTCGAGATGGGACAGTCATCTTCTCCTGCCCTCAGAGTACCCAGTTTTCAGGTCTTCAGACCTGGAATGGAATCTACATCATTGTCACCCCTGGTTCTCAGGCCTTCAAGCATCGTGTGAACTACACTGGCATGGCTGGTCCTCCAGCTTGCAGATGGCAAATAGTGGGATTTCTTGGCCTCCAAAATCATGTGAGCAAATTCCTAGAATAAACCTTCTCCCTTATTTATAGTTGTAGCTCACTGATTCTTTTTTCCTTCTATCTACCTACCTACCTACCTATTTCCCTGTTTTTCCGGAGAACCCTTACACAGGAAAAAAAAAAAGAGAGAGAGAAAGAAAAAATTTCAAAAAACAATTAGAAAATAACAGAAAATAATCAAATACACTGGCAAACATGCACATTTTAAAATGTAATTAACACTGTTAATTGGACATTGAAAGATATCTAATACTCATACACGCATGCAAGCTCAGTCACTTCAGTCATGTCTGATTCTTTGCGATCCCGTGGATTGTAGCCCGCAGGCTTCTCTGTCCACAGGTTTATCCAGGCGAGAATACTGGAGTAGGTTGCCATTTCCTATTCCAGGGGACCTTCTCAACGGATCAAACCCAGGTCTCCTACGGTTCCCACATTGGCAGGCGGATTCTTTACCACTGAGCCACCTGGGAATCCCCGTTCATTATTCACGCCCATCAAAATATATGAAAGTTTTCCCACATCTATGCTAACTTTGGATATTTTCAATCTTTTAAATTCATGATAATCTGATGGCTGGGGAAAAAAAATGTCTTCTCTTAATTAGCATTTCCCCAATGATTAGTGAAGTCAAGCATGTTTACGTTTTGTTTACTGGTTATATGTATTTGGCTGCAAGTAGAAGTATCCTCCTGTGCTTGGAAGAATCTTGAAAAGACATGTGAATGACATTCTCCGTTGGGAAGAAGCAGACTCAGCACTTTTGAGGTCAGACGCTGCTGGCAGTTTAGCAGTATCAAGTAAGATCAGTCATTAGATACAGATTTAACTTTTCAGAAAATCCAGAGGGCCAAATTATCTTATGAGGTTTTCTAAATTTGGGGTCAGCCAAAGGCACAACAAAGAGAAAACAGAATCAGAGGAGTCAGAGAAACTGTATTCAGGGTCAAACAAGGCAGTGCGCTAAGCAGCATGGTTGAGATGAAAGCATAATACTGGAAAGACGTTCATTTTCCAAAGCAGCCTTCCTAGCACCTATGACTTTGAAAGTAATGACTAGGGGGTCAGGCTTTGAAACTTTGAAAGTCCATGATTAAGCTACAAATAAGCACAAGATTCTAGAGTATCTGCAATGCAACAGACACTGTCCCAGGCACTAAGTAAATCAGAAAGCATCATAAACTATGGTCCAGTGTCTAAGTCTCTGTGCTCCCAATGCAGGGGATCTAGGTTCGATCCCTGGTCAGGGAACTAGATCCTGTATGCCACAACTAAGAGAGCCCACATGCTGAAACCAAGACCTGACAGAGCCAAATAAATTATAAATAAATAAATCTGAAAAAAAAAAAAAAAAAAAAAGAAGGCATTGCAACTCAGCACAGGCTCTGGGGCAGGCAGAGGGGAGAGAAAATCTAGCTCATGAATGACAGTGAAAAATGAGGCTAGAAATGCCCACTTCATGGGGAACTGTAATAATTAGATGAAACAAGGTACTTAGAGCACTTTGCCTTGGACAAAATAGAGGCTCTATAGATATTAATTCCCTCCCCTTTTCCTCCAATTCAGTTTAACAGTTAATTTGCCATTATTAATCCGTGTGAAAATAATAATATTCATAAAGTGGAACTCAGAACCGGGGACAGTGGGCTGCCCCAGGCAACAGGGCAGGATGAGATGGTGCCCATGTAAGAAAGGGGTGAGGACGTGACAAACTGAGCTCACCTCACAGTCTTATCACCAAGGGGGATAAATCAGGGCTTGCTGCTTACCTGTTTATTAGCATACAACCTGCTAGATTCTTTACAAACGTTAAGCTAAAAATACAAAATTCTTGAATTTACTTTAGGAAAAAGGGAAACATAGCAAGTCGCATTTGTATGCTTTAATGAAGTCTCAGAAGAGGCTGTAAAGGGGCTTCAGTCTTTTATGGGAGGGAGGAAGTGACACGTGTGTGTGGAGGACAGGACTGGTGGAGCCCTGTGTGGCAGGGAGCAGGTGAGAGTGAAGACACAGACACAGCCAACCTGCAGTCTACAAATTCTAACTCCCCACTCGGCGATGTGGTGTGTTCTTACTGCAAAAATCAAACCTGACACCATCTAAAGTTTTTCTTTTACCATGAACACTTTATTTCCTCAAATGCTTTCACTTTACAGTAACCGTGCTTTAGAAAGGATACCAGGCTCAGGATTATTTAAGGAAAGGAACCCTTTCCATCTCCAGAAACTGAAATAGCCCCAAATGCGAGAATTTGCATCAGCTCTCACTGCTATGCAAATCAGACAGCGGCTTGTAGGGTGGCCTTGTTTATTTTGGTAAATGTGTGGGTAGGGGAGGGAAAGTGGCTGTTTAAAATGCATTTAAAACTTTCAGTTTCAAATTATCGAGCTCTGCAAGAAGGAACTTAGATTTCCCAGGAACAAAAGGAAACAAAGCTTACTCCAGAAATATGTCAGGCATAAATACACTTAAACAAAACTCTTTAAAGCCACATTGTTGGCTATTAGAATAGAGAGTTGAGAATTTTCCTACCCAATGGGTAATTTAAATTCACTTCACCCGTGAACTCAGAATTCGAGGGCCCCCACATTGAGCCTGCTGGCTCTTTACTACAGTTGTGTAAGGCTGTAATTCCCTGACTTCTTCTGGGCTTGGCCACTGCTTCTGAACTTCTGATTGGATGCTCTAGCCAACCATGACTTCCAGGATATGGATCTTACCTGCGGTCTGACACCTCCTTTTATGACTTTTCTCACTCCATCTAGGCTACTGATAGTCCTAAATCTTCTTCCATGGCCAAAGTCTCTCTGTCATTGATTCCTATTGGCTGAATTAACTGCTGTTGCAGATGTACCTCTGAGTTCCTGAACTGCTTCCTCTGTTTAGTATCACGTAATTGAATCATATTAATATCAAGTACAAGTTGATATTAATGTTAGTATGGAAAAATAAATTCATAAGAAGAGTCAGGAGATCGATTTTTAAAAAACGGCAATAAGGGTAATTGGCTTTCAGTTCAGTTCAGTTCAGTTCAGTCACTCAGTCGTGTCTGACTCTCTGTGACCCCATGAACCGCAGCATGCCAGGCCTCCCTGTCCATCACCAACTCCCGGAGTCCACCCAAACCCATGTCCATTGAGTCGGTGATGCCGTCCAGCCATCTCATCCTCTGTCGTCCCTTTCTCCTCCTGCCTTCAGCCTTTCCCACCATCAGGGTCTTTTCCAATGAGTCAGCTCTTCACATCAAGTGGCCAAAGTATTGGAGTTTCAGCTTCAACATCAGTCCTTCCAATGAACACCCAGGACTGAGCTCCCTTAGAATGGACTGGTTGGATCTCCTTGCAGTCCAAAGGACTCTCAAGAGTCTTCTCCAACACCACAGTTCAAAAGCATCAATTCTTTGGCACTCAGCTTTCTTTATAGTTCAACTCTCACATCCGTGCATGACCACTGGAAAAACCATAGCCTTGACTAGATGGACCTTTGTTGGCAAAGTAATGTCTCAGCTTTTTAATATGCTGTCTACGTTGATCAAAATTTTCCTTCCAAGAGTAAGAGTCTTTTAATTTCATGGTTGCAATCACCATCTGCCGTGATTTTGGAGCCCAGAAAAATAAAGTCAGTCACTGTTTCCACTGTTTTCCCATCTATTTGCTATGAAGTGATGGGACCGGATGCCATAATCTTAGTTTTCTGAATGTTGAGCTTCAAGCCAACTTTTACTAAACTCTAAATCTGCTATGAAGCTTTTATCTCTGAAACAGTTGGGTACTGGCATATGATTAGGTAAACAGATCAGTGGAATAGAATAAAAAGCCCCTGAAGGGACTCAAGTACATATGGAAATTTGGTGTGTGACAAAGGCCATCTCAAATTGCTGGGGCAATGGTAGGGGAAATTGGGTAACTACTGGAAAAAGATCATCTGTATCTACATTAAACACAAGAATAAACTCTAAATGAATCATGAATCTGAATATAGACATTGAAACTACACAAGAATAAGAAAAAACATGGGTACATTCTTCTATAACTTTGGTACAGGGAAAGTCTTTCTAACCATGACTCATTATCCAGGAAAGAAAATAATAGATTGACTTGTATGGCAAAAGTATCTCATGCAAAGTCAAAAACTGTTGACATGCTGGGGAAAATATTTGTAACTTGTACCAGAAACAAGGGGCTAATACACTCAATATTTAAAGAATCCTTTAAGAGGTAGAAATTACTAAAATCAATAGGAAAAACAGAAAGAAGATAGGAACATAAAATTTATTTTAAAACATATGTCATTTAAACATACGAAAAGATATTCAAACGACTTATAATTAAAGAAATGCAAGTTAGAACTCTGTCTCTCACTTATCAGATAGGCAAAAATGTAAAAGCATGACAACACATCCCGTTGGCAAGGGAAGAGGAAAACAGGCACTCTCATGCACTGCTGGTGAGAATACAAAGTGGCGCAGCCCTTTAAGAGGGGATCTTGGCCTTGACTAGCTAAACAACTCATGTACTTCTCAACTGAGCGATCCCACGTCTAGGAATCTATTCTGAAGATACAGCTCCCCAAATACAAAAAAATATATTTATGCAGATTATTTATTATAATATCATTTGAAAATAACCATGCTTTTTAAAAAGTAAGCATGTTAAACAGCCATATTTAAATAACTATGCATAAAAGAGCGGCTGAATAAACTACAGTACAGACAGTGGAATACTATGCAATTGTAGAGAGGGATAGTGATTTCTGTGAGCTGGTATAGTGTGCTTGTGTGCATGCTCAGGCATGTCTGACTCTCTGCAACCCCATGGACCATAGCCTTCCAGGCTCCTCTGTCCATGGAATTTTTCACAGGAATACTAGAGTGGGTTGCTATTTCCTACATCAGGGGATCTTCCCAACTCAGGTATCAAACTCAGGTCTCCCACAATGCAGGCAGATTCTTTACTGTCTAAGCCACAGGGTAGCCCATAAGTGTAAACGATACTCTAAAAAAAAAAAAAATAAACTCTGAGAGTATAAGGAATGAACACACTTGGAAGGGGCTCCTCCCTGAAGATGAGATTCAGAACGTATCAAAGCAGGTGTGATAGATGGAGACAGTCAGTGAATGCTAAAAATTAGTGAATTGCTTGGACCAGAGCTGCTCCACAGTCAGCAGACAAACAGGAAATAACCCTCTGGGGTGCAGGCAAGCAAACTGGCAGGAGGAAAGGGCAGCCGGGGCCAGCAAACCAAAAGCTGGGTTCTGGAGTCCAAGTGGCCAAGACTAGCAGACAGGCACACAGGAGTTGGGTCATTGGAAGCCTTCTCACCAGCTGAGCAGCATGAGCCCAGTGTGATGTCCATGCCGGAAGGGCTACAGTGAGGTGGGCACTGGGCCAGTGCCAGAGTGATGAGCTCACGGGGACTATGCGGGCTGGACGAGCAGCACTACAGTTTCCCACCCACCACTAGTGGCCATGTGACAGGAGTGAGAAGGTAACAAAGGAGCAGCACGCTGAAACCAGGAAGAAAAGCCCCCGTCTCGACAGTGTCCCTCCAGGGCCCTTGACTGGCAGCTCATAATACGGTGCTCTCCGGAAAGGAGAAATGCTTAATGGAGTCATCTCCATCACAGTTGAGTAAGTAATGAAGGGAGAATTTGGAGATGAAGAGCAATAAATTGGTAACTGGTAGAGAATACAAACAAAGAAATAAACCTAACTGAGTAATAACAAATGAAAAACATAGCCACACAGAAAGTGGAGAAAAAACCATTGTCATTACTTTGATAAAGTGCTTTTACTATGTTCACTAAAACTAAAGATAAAAAGCTAAAACTCACCCCTGTGAATATGTGCACAAATGTACTCACAGGGGTGTGGGAAATTACTTTCTGTGAATTCTAATATAGAGCAAATAAGAGACAGGGGTTATAAATAGAGTGTTTAGGATAAACCTTGTGGTGATCAAATGGAATTGGAGGTATCACTATGAAGTGATGATTTTATTATATATATGTAGAAAGACAAATATACAAATAAATACAGATGTGTGTGTATGCTCATATATTTCTAGCTCTCTCCACAGACGGCGACTAGAAACAGTGATACTCTAGCAGAAGTAGGTACACATACTGCCCAAATCTTGGTTTCTGAATACCAATCTCCAACTGAAGAAACCGGGACTCCTTGGAATAACAGCTCAAGTCACGGCTGAGCAGCAAAAGCACAAGATGGGCCTGGAACAAACAACCTGGGGTCTAGAAGTTAAATACTTTAAACAAATGATGGGAATGCATCAAAAGGATATAGAAGCCAAAATGAAGAGGATTTTTTGGCCAAATTTGAACAAAAAACAAATGATGAAAGTAATAGACTATAAACCACAGAATATAAGAAGAATCCATCAATCCATACTAATATAAGTAAATAATTGAAAAAAAAAAAAAAAAGAACAGAGAAAGCCCTTCCTTACAATAAAATTCCAATTTAAAATGTAGAAGTAATGATGGAAGGAGATCAAACCAGTCAATCCTAAAGGAAACCAATCCTGAAGATTTATTGGAAGGACTGATACCAAAGCTGAAGCTCCAATACTTTGGCCACCTGATGTGAAGAGCTGACTCACTGGAAAAGACCCTGATGCTGGGAAAGACTGAAGGCAGGAGAAGAAGGGGACAACAGAGGATGAGATTGTTGGATATCACCACCAACCTAATGGACATGAGTTTGCACAAACTCCAAGAAATAGTAAAGGACAGGGAAGCATGGTGTGCTGCAGTTCATGAGGTCGCAATGAGTCGGACACAACTTAGTGAATGAACAACAAGAGTGATGGAAACAGGATGTCACCACTTTCAAACACTATCATAATCTTTGATTTAGACAAGAATGATCAATAACAGATAAAAATTAGTGGCAAAAGTATTATGAGAAACAGGACATTTAAATAGTCTGAAAGTAGCTCCCCTCCAAAATACTTACTGATGGCAAAGGAAAAATAGTAAGTTTACAGTGGGGAAATCTAGCAGATCTACCTTAACCAAATGATCAAAGTCAGTATCACAAGCAATGCAACAAATCAACATAACGTGCCTCTTGGTAGGATGCATCAAGAGGGATAAAACATAACTTCTATAGCAGTTAGTGCACAATGCCAATGTATTCATGAAGAAACAGCAGACAAACCCAGATTGAGGAACCTACAGAAATAACTCAGTTCAGTTCAGTCGCTCAGGCAAGTCCGACTCTTTGCGAGCCCATGGACTGCAGCATACCAGGTTCTCTATCCATCTCCAACTCCTGGAGCTTGCTCAAACTCATGTCCATTGAGTCAGTGATGCCATCCAACCACATCCAACTCTGTCGTCCCTTCTCCTCCTGCCTTCAGTCTTTCCCAGCATCAGGGTCTTTTCCAATGAGTCAGTTCTTCACATCAGGTGGCCAAAGTATTGGAGTTTCAGCTTCAGCATCAGTCCTTCCAATGAATATTCAGAATTGACTTCCTTTAGGATAGACTGGTTGGATCTCCTTGCAGTCCAAGGGACCCTCGAGAGTCTTCTCCAACACCACAGTTCAAAAGCATCAGTTCTTTGGCACTCAGCTTTCTTTATGATCCAACATTCACATCCATACATGACTCCTGGAAAAACCATAGCTTTGACTAAACAGGCCTTTGTTGGCAAAGTAATGTCTCTACTTTTTAATATGCTGTCTAAGTTAGTCATAGTTTTTCTTCCAAGGAGCAAGCATTTTTAATTTCATGGCTGCAGTCACCATGTGCAGTGATTTTGGAGCCCACAAAAAAATCCCTCACTGTTTCCCCATCTATTTGCCATGAAGTGATGAGACCAGATGCCATGATCTTCGTTTTTCGCATGTTGAGTTTTAAGCCACCTTTTCCATTCTCCTCTTCCACTGTCATCAAGAGGCTGTTTAGTTCTTGGCTTTCTGCCATAAGGGCAGTGTCATCTGTGTATCTGAGATTATTGATATTTCACCCAGTAATCTTGATTCCAGCTTGTGCTTCATCCAACCCAGCATTTCTCATGATGTACTCTGCATGTAAGTTAAATAAGCAAGGTGACAATATACAGCCTTTCCCAATTTGGAACCAGTCTGTTTTTCCATGTCCAGTTCTAACTCTGTTGCTTCTTGACCTGCATACAGATTTCTCAAGAGGCAGATAAGGTGGTCTGGTATTCCCATCTCTTGAAGAATTTTTCAGTTTATTGTGATCCACACAGTCAAAGGCTTTGGTGTAGTCAATAAAGCAGAAGCAGATGTTTTTCTGGAACTCTCTTGCTTTTTTGATGATCCAACAGATGTTGGCAATTTGATCTCAGCAGTGGCCACAGGCTTGGAAAAGGTCAGTCTTCATTCCAATCCCAAAGAAAGGCAATGCCAAAGAATGTTCACACTGAAATAACTGTCCAGTGCCTTTTTAAAGGGTTAAGAGTATGAAAAACAAAGAAAGATGAAGAACTGTTCTAGATTCAAGGGACTAGGATGAAGTGAGCAATGCAACTAGAGTACCAAATCCACAGACACTCACTCCCAGAGTTGTGTGAGTGCAGGGTTGGCCTTGAAGGAAATCAAGGCAACGTGACAACTAAATGCAACATGTCA
The DNA here is from genome assembly GCA_935064755.1 of Tragelaphus eurycerus. Classification (NCBI taxonomy): domain Eukaryota; kingdom Metazoa; phylum Chordata; class Mammalia; order Artiodactyla; family Bovidae; genus Tragelaphus; species Tragelaphus eurycerus. Next base: position 2,349,793 of record CAKXYN010000039.1, read on the forward strand.
TCCTGGTTTAGATCCTAGACAGTTGTGGGAAAGCTGGTGAAATTTGAATAAGGTTCTGTAGATTATATAACAGAATGGTATCAATGTTAATTTCCTGATTTTGATCATTGTACTGTATTAGGTAGGATTAACTTTTGAGGAATCTGGATTTGCAGGAATTTTTATACCATTTGTACAACTTTTTATAAGTCTAAAATTAACTTAAAAGGAAAAGTTTGAAATTTTTTAATTAAAAATATATTAAAGCCAAACAGGTAAGGGCACAGGTTTCCGGTCAAGAACCAAGCATAACGTCACATAGGGGGACATTTGTTAAGTAAAGGAACTATGATGCATAGTGAAAGGGTAGGCTTTAGAAACATCCAGATGTGTGCTCAAGTCTGGCCTTGTTAGTTACTGTGTGATGGTAGCCTAGTTACCTGATGTTCCTAAGCCTCAGTTTCCTCATTAGACATCTATATTAATGAGTCATCATAATAATACCAATTTCATATGATTATCTGTGTTGTTGCTGTTGTTGTTCAGTCACTAAGTCATATCCAACTCTGTGACTCCATGGACTGCAGTATGCCAGATCTCCCTGTCTCTCACCATCTCCCCAAATTTGCCCAAGTTCATGTCCATTGCATCGGTGATGCCATCCAGTCATCTCATCCTCTAATGCCCTCTTCTCCTTCTGCCCTCAATCTTTCCCAGCATCAGGGACTTTTCCAAAGAATCAGTTGTTCACATCAGATAACCAAATTATTGGAGCTTCAGCTTTAGCATTAGTCCTTCCAAAGAGTATTCGGGGTTGATTTCCCTTAAGATTGACTGCTTTAATCTCCTTGCTGTCCAAAGGACTTTCAGGAGTCTTCCCCAGCATCACAGTTCAAAGGCATAAATTCTTTGGCATCAAAGGTGCCAAAGATGGACCTTTTATGGTCCATCTCTTTCAACTGTATATGACCACTGGGAAGACCATAGCCTTGACTCTATGGACCTTTGTCAGCAAAGTAATGTCTCTGCTTTTCAACACACTGTCTAGGTTTGTCATAGCTTTCCTGCCAGGAATCAATCTCTTCTGATTTCATGGCTGCAATTATCTATATTCCAATCTATATTATGATTATTGATATTCAATAGACAGTATTTGTAAACAACTTTAGTACAAACTCAGTCAATAGGAGTCCCAGTAGTTGTGACTGTGGTTGTTAGGATTAGCCATATATTTTTAGTTACTTATTTACTTGGCTGCATCAGGTCTTAGTACCGGCACACAGGATCTTCGCTGTGTCATGCAAGATCTTTCATTGTATGGGGGCAGGCTTAGCAGGCCCTTGGCGTGTAGGATTTTAGTTTCCCAACAAGGGGTTGAACCCATGTCCCCTGCATTGCAAGGTGGATTCTTAACCACTGGACCACCAGAGAAGCCCCAGGGTCAGCCATATTAATGAGTAGGTTATTCCTCGTGAAGAATTACACTGAGTACACTGAGAGGGCCCCTTTAAGATCAAGTAGATACATTTTGGGGGGGCTTCCCATGTGGCACTAGTGGTAAAGAGTCCATCTGCCGATGGAGGAGACACGGAAGACACGGGTTCAATCCTTGTGTCTGGAAGATTCCTTGGAGGAGGGCATGGCAACCCACTCCAGTATTCTTGTCTGGAGAATCCCATGGAAAAAGGAGCCTGGTGGGTTATAGTCCATAGGGTCACAAAGCGTAGGGCCGCAAAGAGTTGGACACAATGCAGTGACTTAGCACATACAGATACATTTTTAAACTGACAAAATGGATAAATAAAAAGTGGCTATTTTTTTTAAATCAAAACATGATTCTTAGGCCTCTTTTGGAGCAAATAGCTTTTGGTTTACTTTTAACTTTGTAAAACCAGATGTATGACACAAAGCAATTATTGGCACATTGCCTTAAGCAGATGGGGAAAAGGCCACCACAGGGTGACTTGGGCATGGCGAGAACCTAGCTCACTAATAAGACTTAAATGTTGACTCTTTCAAAGAGGTGAGGAGAAGCTAGACCCCTGGTTTGTCTTTTCTAAGCAGATTCTGAACTACTTAAATGTGATGACATAGATCAAATATTTGAGGTTCAGGATTGCTTGTAGGTTCATGCTTTCTCCTTTAATCCATTTTTTGAGATAACTCCAGCACAAATAGTGGGCAAGCACGGAAGAAAGTTGAAAATGGCTCAACAGATTCTATTTGGTGCTGTTTCAGTGCTAAGTCAAACACGAAAACGTCTGGTGTTGTTAGTGATACATTTATTTTATGAAAAGGATAGAAGACCAAGAGACTTCTGTGGCAACTATTCCCTATATAAACAAGGGAAACCATCATAAACAAAATATGTCAATCTGCTATCTTCCAAATATTGCCAATAATCCTTTAAGGTTAAGAACAAAGGCTACATTCCTGAATGAAGTTTCTTATCTTTAAGATCAACCCCAAAGTTTTGGAAATCCTGGCTTTTGAATATTAACCTCAAAGAATTTCCATCCAGTCATTTGGAAATGCAACTCAAATTCATGCTAACCTTAACTGAGGCTTGTGTGTGTGTGTGTGTGTGTGTGTTCAGTTGTGTCTGACTCGATGGACTGTAGCCCACCAGGTTCCCCTGTCCATGGAATATTCCAGGCAAGAATACTGGGGTGGGTTTCCCTACTCCAGGGGATCTTCCTGACCCAGGGAACGAACCCAGGTCTCCTGTTTTGGCAGGTGGAGCCACTTCAGAAATTCTAACTGAGGCTTAACTGTCTGTAATCTTTCCCTGACTTCTTGTTGATTCATGAGAACTCTGATCATATTGGATATTCCAAAGCATCTTTGTCTTTGAATCCTCATCCAACACTGCTCCCCCTCACTCAGCAGTGACCTCTGACCTCTACCTTATGGTGCCAAGATCTGGTCTGTTTAGAGCAAGTGTCATCTAAATCATTGTGCTGTTACCTCCATTTTTATCCAGCCCTTTCCTACCCTCCAGCCTCTGCTCAGTAACTTTCCTTCTCCAGGACTCACCCCTTGATTTGGATTCTCAATCACATACCCAAAAGCTCTTTCCAACCTATCATTTATTTTTCTGATTTTTCTGTCAAAAATCCATGGTATTTGGGACTTCCCTGGCAGTCCATTGGTTAAAATATCACCTTCCAGTGGAGGGGATGAGGGTTTGATTCCTGGTTGGGGAGTTAAGATCCCACATACCTCGGGGCCAAAAAATCAAAACATAAAACAGAAGCAATAGTGTAACAAATTTGATAAAGGCTTTAAAAATGGACCTCAAAAAAACTTAAAAAAAATATATAGTCTTCCTTTATGCTTTCCCAGAAGTGCTACACTTATGTTTCCCTGCACAAATCATTGATTTATACTTTACACCTGGCATCTATCCTCACTCCTCTACTGAGACAAAGGCAAGAACTTTTCAGTAACATCTGTCTTTTCTGTCTTTGCCATGTCTGACTTTGGTGAACACACAGGCTCAGTCCTAATTCTAGACCTTTGCCCTACGGCAGCCCCACCTGAAACCTTCCCTCCTCTTCGTTTGTGTCATCCCTACCAATCCTTAAAGTCCCACTTGAACCCCTCTTCATCTGTGAAGTCTTGCCAGAATCCCTCTTCTCTGAACTCTTGCAACACTGCTATTAGGATCCACTCCATCTTGGAGGTGCCCCCAAATAATGGTTTGGGGGACTACCCAGTGAGCGCTTCATGCAGTCTTGCCCGGCAGCTCTTTCTTGCCCAAGGAGTTAGCGTCTTTCCCTAATCATGCCAACTGGATTCTCTCTCCCAGGAATAGGAATCCTGAATGGAGTGACCAAAAGAGAAAGTGGATAGAAGTAAACCATCCTGACTGCAGGATCCTGCTGAGCCTGTGTCCTGACCCCACCTCTTAGATCACAGGATGTGGTCTTCCTGAGTGTGGTTCTTACACATTTTCTTCATTTCTGTGAGCCATGCTTTTTTTTTTTTTTCCTCTTAACTTGACCAGAGTAAATGTTTCTCCCTACATCCAAACACACTTAACTAGGATTCTCCCACTGCCTTTTTAAAAAAGAATTTGTTTATTTGGCTGGGTCGGGTCTTAGTTGTGGCACTTGTGATCTTCGCTGCATCATGCAAGTTTTCACTGCAGCGCATGGCCTCTCTAGTTGTGGCAGGCGGGCTCCAGGATGTGTGCGCTCAGTAGTTCCAGCTGTCAGCTTAGTTGTTCTACAGGATGTACGATCTCAGTTCCCAAACAAGGAATGGAATCCCCATCCCCTGCACTGCAAGGCAGATTCTTAACCACTAGACCACCAGAAGTCCCTCCCATTGTCTTTTATTAACTGTTAAATTTGAGGAAAGAGTAACTAATTAAATCTTGTGTACCTACGAGATAGGAAGTTTCCTGAGGGCAGAAACTCTGCCTTACAATTCTATACATCTTACGTAAGTTTTTAATAATTCAACTGCATGATACTACTCATGTGAAAAATCTCTATCTATGAACAAAGAAATAAGAATAACTATCTGAAATCATCTTTATGATTCTTTGTTGTAGTTTGGGATCATTCATTAATCCCATAAACACAGCCCAAGTGCCAATTATTGATCATGAAGCACGTTAGGCCCCGCAGTTGTGTGCAAGACGAAAAAGACAAAAGACACGGCTTCTGTATCTGGAGTTCTTCCTTCCAGTTTAAACTGTGTGTTACCCAATGATAGTACCTCATATCAATTTGGTACTTCCAGTTCTGAAACGTTTCCAAGTAAAACACATCATTGGTTATTTCTATTTTATAAATGGGAAAGCTGCCGATGCGTCATGTGACCAAGATCAAGACCAGAGCAACCAGGAGAACACAGGTCTCTTGATTCACAATATTTCCCTTCCTTCTCTCTCTTCCACAGTGAGAAACATTTCCTTCAGGACACAGTTAAAGACTGGTATTATGTTTTCTTTAATTCCCATGTTACATCCAACTCGTGGGTTATTCTTCTGTTACACAAGATAAAGGTAGTTTTTGAGGTCTTGCTAGAGAAAAACAACAGAAGTATTAGCTGATTCTGGGACACCTGACTAACAAATATATGTGGAGTGCAAGCTCAGTGCGATGCATTGGGCCATCCTGTGATTAAACCACTCAGGACACACACAGTTCCTGCCTTCACTAAGTCTAGGGTCTTGTGGGAGAGCAGGAAACTGTCATATATATGGTAAGTTCTAGAAGGAGGAGATATAGCCCATACACAAGTTCCTCAAGTTTTTATGTTCACAAAGAATCTGAATTGAACTTCTCAGTCTCCCCCAGCTATCAGCTGTGCTTATTCCCCTCATTCCAGAACCAGTACCCCATCATCTTTAGAGTATCACCTCTTCTCAAAACTTCCCTTTTCTTTATAGTCTCTCCTCCTAATTCTTTATTTCCATGGTGATCCTCAAAATCTTTCTGATCCACAGGGCACTCATAAAGATCCTGCTAGATCCTCAGAGCTCTGTTAAAAAATATATTTTTTTTCTTTTCTGAGAAGCAGAAAGTTATCTCTGTTATATTGTCGTTGGTCCAGGACAGGACCAGGAGACCAAGAGCCAAAGGGCATGCTGTGAAATTTCTCTTTTAGGGATGCATTATTAGCAAGCAGTGCACCTAAATGTGCCCTTCTGCTGCTGTGCTTTTAGGGTCGACAGAAGTATATAAAAATTTTCAACTTTCTTCAAAACATTTGCCATAAAATTGACTTAATAGTATAACAACAGTAGCTTCAAGTTACAAAGCAAAACTAGGCTAGGACACATCTGTTAAAAGGGCAGTTGATGGAAAAACTAAATTTTCTATCAGTTAAGAGTCCACATTCATCAGTGGTTAAAACATACAACTTTCTGGACCATCTTAAAAATATTACTATCAAATTACTTTGAAAAATAAATTTGTATAGGGTATAATTTCCATGTATAATTGCTGCTAATATAGGCAGATGAGGCATTGCTAGGATGATATGACAGAGGTAGGAGTGAGAATATTAAAAAATTATATACTCACTGTATTTCTCAACTATGGCTGGTGAGAGAGATCTGAAAGACTACAAAATGTAAAATGAGGTCAGGCAGTGATTTAAAAGTCTGCGTATTTATTTGATCATAATACCCAGTACTTTTTCATTGAATCTGCTAACATTTATCACTCCTCACAGCATTCTCATGATATATTATCAACAGGTGGATTTTGTCTTCATTGGTTAAGATGTGTAATAATGGAGTTAAAAGATCTGTAAAGGGGTTGGAGGCAGGGCTAGTTTCTAAATCTTGCATTTATAGTATAATACATCATTAAGTATAGTATAATACATCTTTTTGAACTGTGGTATCGGAGAAGACTCTTGAGAGTCCCTTGGACTGCAAGGAGATCCAACCAGTCAATCCTAAAGGAAATCAGTCCTGAATGTTCATTAGAAGGACTGATACTGAAGCTGAAACTCCAATACTTTGGTTGGCTACCTGATGCGAAGAACTGACTCGTTGGAAAAGACCCTGTTGCTGGGAAAGATTGAAGGCAGGAGGACAAGGGGACAACAGATGAGATGGTTGGATGGCATCACCGACTTGATGGACATGAGTTTGAGCAAGCTCTGGGAGTTGGTGATGGACAGGGAAGCCTGGCTTGCTGCAGTCCATGGGGTCACAGAGTTGGACACGACTGAGTGACTGAACTGAACTGACATCATTAAGAGCTCCAGCTTTGTGAAAAGACAAACCTAGGTTTAAATTCAAGCTCTGTCACTTAATTTGTCTATGTGATCCTAAGCAAGACACTTACTATCTGTCAGGTTCTCCATCTGTAAAAAGAGAATATGTAATAGACTGCAAAAATGGGCCCAACTGTTCAGCATTTCCTGTATCTATACACTTTGCCATGCTGTTTTCCAATGCTCTTTAAAGGGATGGAGGGCATTATTCCACATCCTTACACTATGTGACTTGCTTTGACCAATGAGATATTAACAGACATGTTGCAAGAAGAAGATTGAAAGGGACTTATGCAATTAGGCTTTTTCAGAGCTTGCACTGTGCAGTTAACAACAGAACACGCCCAGTCCAAGACTTCTGGAAAAGAGATACAAATGGAGGAACTGAATTGCCCTCACTCATCTCAGCAAAGGTCAGGCTAGATCTGTCTTCACTGAATCAAATCCTACAGGTCGTGAGCCAGTCCAGTCAAGGTTGGCAGATCGATTTAACCAGTCACCCTGCATGTATAAGCAATAAATAACTATTTATATATGCCACTGAGGTTTTGTGGGGTTTTGTTACATAACATTGCTATGACAACAGACAATTGACACATAATGGGGGTACCTATCACATACATGTCAATGTGAGAAAATACATGTAAATCACTCAGTACAGAACCTAATGATGATTCTAACAATAAAAATAATAATGTGTATTGTTATTTTGGAGAAACAGTTTCAGAATATGCAAAGGTATTGGCACTTCATCTGTGGATCCTGAACATGACCTATTGCGTTGAAAAGTTTTTTTTTTTTTATAAAATCAGGCAATTTTATTTCCAGTTTTTGCAAAGAGCCAGGCAATTTTATTTTTTAAGCTTGTAAGTATCCTCCAGGCCAGAATACTGGAGTGGGTAGCCTTTTCCTTCTCCAGGGGATCTTCCCAACCAGGGATTAAACCCAGATCTCCCACATTGCAGGCAGATTCTTTACCAGCTGAGCCACCAGGGAAATCCAAGAATACTGGAGTGGGTAGCCTATCCCTTCTCCAGGGGACCTTCCTGACCCAGGAATGCAACCGGGGTCTCCTGCATTGCAGGCAGATTCTTTACCAGCTGAGCTACCAGGGAAGCCTCCCTGAATATAACCAGTCTCACTGAAAAGTTTTTTTACAAAATCATACAATTTTACTTCCAGTTTTTGCAGAGAACCAGGCAGTTTTATTTTTTAAGCTTGTAAGTATCCTGAAATCTGTTCTTATAAGTAAAAAAGTTCTTTTCATCTACAAGATTTACCTTGTTAATTTTTTTAAAAACATAAAACAAACAACCCCCCCACACACACACACACACACACACACACAGAGTAGAGAAACACATTCATATTTACAACCTACTCAGAGACGCCAAAGTCTAGGCTCATGAATAAACTCGAGTTATGAGATTTTTGTTCTAGCGGAGGGCTGGGCTGGGCAGGGATGAACAATCCTCATCCTTCTGGTTCTTTTCCTATTCGGGTAATCTTCTTGAAATAGTTCAGTGTGATGGTGAGGAAATGGAGCTCTCAAGTTTAAATTCTGGTTCTGCCCCTTACTAGCTCTGTGATCTTGAGCACATTAAATTCACTCACTCCTTAAGTGGGAAAAAGAATAGTAACCTTCAAGGTTGCTGCAAGAATCACATAATAGCTGCAAAGCCTCTCACAGCCATGCCTGGCACACGATAAAGTCATGAGTCTGTGTTCTGTCAGCTCCATTTCTAACTAGGCTGGATCACAGAGAACACTACTATTTAAGACAGGTGAGCCTAATAGGCTTGGATACAAAATATTGGTATTGAACTCTCTGTAAACATGGGCTTCTCAGGTGGCGCTAGTGGCAAAGAATATGCCTGCCAATGCAGGAGATGCAAGAAACTTGGGTTCAATCTCCCTGAGTGAGGAAGATCCCCTGGAGCAGGCAATGGCACCCCACTCTAGTATTCTTGCCTGAAGAATTCCGTGGACAGAGGGCAGGCTACAGTCCTTGGGTCACAAAGAGTCTAACACAGCTGAGCACACCTCCAGAACTTGTCTCTTCTTCTTTTCCATGAGGGTGGCTTAAGCCATTGATGTTACTCAGTGGTCCCCATGCCATCTCACCTAGCTCCCTTCAGAGTTTTGAGAAAGAGTCCAAAGTGACTTCTAACTTGGCCCTATAACTCTGTCCATTAGCACAAAGACAAATCAAATGCCCTTCACCTAACCAATCAGTAAATGAATATACAAGTGACTTGCCTTCTTTTAGACATCAACATTCTTTTCTCTTTTTTTTTGCTATTTCTCTTATTAATCCAGTGAAATTAACCATGGGAGCCATAGTCTACTTTGAGAGTTACTGACCTCCACAGGAAAGGAGAGATCAGGACAGAAATCATAAAAAGGCTTACCCTTTCCTTCATGGAGCTACCTCTTCCATGCCGGCTCCTAAATTCTCTTCTTCTATATCCTCCAGGAGTCAAAGAGTAGGCCATGTTATTTCTCCGAGGATTTTATGAATGCCTCTCTATTGTGGCCCCGAAAGCTGCTGAAACAGTCAGGACGTTAATTGCATTAGCCCCAACGCCACAGTCAGCCTCAATTCTCCCTTCTCTTGGGTCCTGCTCAGCTATGCTATCTAATCGAGCAGGGTGGACAATAAGCACCAGATGAAAATACAGCCCAAACATTATGCCAGCACTGTAAAATTCCCGAAATTGACTGCCACCTTGTAAAAGTTAACAATACAAACTTTCTCCTATTATCAGTTCAATCTGTTGCTGCTACAGAGAAAATTCAGTCCAAAATTCTGCCCAACCCTATTTCCTTTTACTGACTCAGTTCCAGGCAGAAGAGATGGTATTCAAGCCTTTGGGTGGAATCTGCGATCTTTTGTTAGCAGCTGCCCCCTGGGCCATCTGCCAGGGTAACTGGAGGAGAGCCTTAACACCTTCAAAGTTTGATCATTTCAACCCTAAGCCTCTCATTTTCTTCTCTTCTGAAATACCTAAAGGTCAACAAAACACACCCGAACATCACAGTACCAGCCTTAATTTCACGAATTTCAAAAGCACAAACAAATTCCCAAGTTATCAATCTAAACATCAATTTCCAACTGAGGGCAGTTCCTAAGCAAAAGACTGCATTTCCCAGAGCCCAACATGTTATATTCCAGACGCTTAGTGCTAATGCCAGCTACAGACAATTGTAAAAATTTTGTGTTACCCACGTCTGTAAGAAAACAGACAGACAAACAAAAAGACAGAGAGAAAGCCCTCTTCCTTTAGATTTCAGGATGCCAGTGAATTTGTACCAACTGTTAGAATTCAGGTCTTGGGAAGCCAAGTTCACAGGAAAAGAGAAATTCTATATCAAGACACAAATTGTGACATTGTGTGCTCCCTGCCAGGCTTTGCCTGCACAACTGAGCTTATACACACAATTAAAATGGTAACTTAAAAAGAAAAAGATGAAAGATTTTCTATAGCCCTCATGGCTAATTCTGCCAAGAGTAATCAGCAGTGAAAAGATAAAGCCATCAGTATTTGAATTTAAATGTTAAAATAATAATAAAGCCTATGGTCTCCCTAAGGTTAGTTTATAATAAAAATAACTTCTTGATCCTGGAAAACTTATCTGGTTTCTTTCTTCCTTTCATTCTCCACTTAATGACTGAAGTTATTATTTCCATGGTGGTCTCCAAACCACACTTGGTTTCTATGTAGATTGGCATGTCACCTCCAACATTCACCAGCTGCCTTTTCCTCTCAAGAGAATACGATTAAAATATTAATCCAGCTTCTGGACTAATCTTGCAAAAAAAAAAAAAAAAAAAGGTTGTATAAATCAATCTCTGCACAGCATTTTCCTCACTTTGAAATGTACAATGTGTCCTCATTTTATTTGTGATGCTTGCACAGGAAAGTAAGGTTCTACAAAACAGATCTAAAATGTTTACCTCTCTGCCCCTCTCTCCCGCTGCTTCTTCCTGACTTCTCAAATCTGAGAATGGGAAATGGCATGCCCCAGCTCAAAATGTAGGTTTCTAAAGGAGAAGAAAGGAGCTAGAAGAAATCACCAGGGGTCTAGGTGATACTCTCTGGGCTGCCCGGCAGTGACCAGTGGCCTCTGGCAAAGCACACAAAGATGGAGGGCACGCTCAGCCAGCCGACAGGGCACTCTCAGCCATGCCAATTCACCCATTTGTCCTGCTGGCTGGAAATCATCCAGAACTGCAAATCCAACAGTCAGTCAGCACTGACCAAAACTGCCTCTGGGCCTAGCATCAGGCTAAATCCTTGCTTTTGAGGAGCTTACAATCTAATTACTGTAATTAGAGGCCAATTGACTATTAAACTATGTGACACTAAATAGGAGTTTGAAGAAAACGGTAGTTGTGGGCTGGAGACGTTGGAAAAGCTTTCATGGAGCCTGCAAAACGCTGAAGGCAAGAGTACAGTCATGCTTGAGGATTATGAAGTTGATAAAATGTGCTTAGGGTAGGAAAACCAGAAAAAAACCTTTGTGTGGCGTCTTGGGCTCATCTGAGGAGGAAATCCCACAGTGAAGGTGGCGGGCCTGCAAGGTTCCCTGGGCCATTCTGGCCACAGAGCTCGTCACCAAAAAAATGCATTCCTCTCAGGTCAGGAAGAAGTTCCATCTTTCCTGAAATGGTTTAGCAGTTGAATCAGGATGGCGGTCATTGCCAATATAAAAATCAAGCTGACATCCTTAACTTACTGAGGCCTCCAATATAGAAATGTCATTGAAAGAAATGGCTTTCTAGCAATGTCAGCTGAGACTAGATTGAAAGTTGAAAGTACTTTCCTGGGAAGTCAGCCTTACTGATGGAGTGTGTGTGCTCTTTGCTGCTCAGTCCTGTCCAACTCTTTGTGCCCCTATGGACTGTAGCCTGCCAGGCTCCTCTGTCCATGGGATTTTCTTGGCAAGAATACTAGAGTAGGCTGCCATTTCCTCCTCCAGGGGATCTTCTCGATCCAGGGAGCAAACCTCATCTCCTGCATCTCCTTCATCGGCAGGTGAATTCTTTATCCTTGAGCCATCTGGAAAGCTCCAACTGATGGAGGGATAGGCCTTTTGCCAAAGGGCATTAACAGTTGAGAAAGATGACTGATAGAACATTTTAGGACTAGGATTAGAATGACCCAGCATTAGAATTCTGTTCCATTAATTTAAAAAAGTCATAGTGTAGGTTTCAGCCGAAGTAATTAATAAAAATAGCAAGACTTTGTTTGTTCTGTTCCCTTATTAACTTTGCATTCATCTGCATATTTTAATTCAACTACATGCATTACATGAAAAAAGTACCTCTGGAGAAGCAATCTGTTTCCTTCAGCTCTTCCCATGATTAATGACAGATAAAGTGGGCAGGGGTGAAAGCATTTTTCAACATGGCAATTTTGATTTTCCAAAAGAAAAACTGTCAAGGCCCATTTTCTCAGATTGCTGATTGAAATCAACTAGCATAATGGGTTAATTCTGAAATCTCATCTCCAATTATTGTATAAAACTGATATGTACTTCTATCTCCTTTGTTTGGGGGGGGTGGTTCAAATTTTATTTGAGGCAGACTTCATGGAAAAGGAGGGACACTGGCTGTATTCTGAAAGGCAAGTAGGATTTGGGACAGCAGGGAAGAGGGTGAAGGGCAGCATATGCAATCTTAGAGGATGGAAGAAGGAAGCATCATTGGCAGGTCAGGTTTCCCGTAAGGTGGTCAGGGCCTTGCAGAAACGGATGTTCCTGAAGAGTTCGTCTCTGCTTGCGCCTGGGAGATGATTGCAAAGTGGGCCGCAGTGAGAATGAGAGCTGGGCTTTCCGTGAAGGTCAAAGGAGGTGTGACGTTCACTCACTTCTGTGTTGTAAGGAACCCAGGTCTCTTTGCCCCATGTAAAGAGTTATAATGAGGTGGATGAACCTAGAGCCTATTACACAGAGTGAAGTAAGCCAGAAAAACAAATATGTATTAACGCATGTATGTGGAATCCAGAAAAATGCTACTAATTAACCTATTTGTAAGGCAGCAATAGAGATAGACTTGTGGACACAGTGGGGGGACGGGCGAGTGGGACATTGAGAGAATAGCATTGAAACATATATATTACCATATGTAAAGTAGGCAGCCAGTGGGAATTTTCTATACGACACAGACGGCTCAAACTGGTGCTCCGGCACAACCTAGAGGGTGGGAGGTGAGAGGGAGGGGACATATGTATGTTTACCTACGGCTGATTCATGCTGATGTATGGCAGAAACCGACACAACATTGTAAAGCAATTACCCTCCAATTAAAAATAAATAATTGTTTTTAAAAGATGATGGGAAGATTACCAAGAAAAACAATAAAGACTCTAACGTGGGCTGATATCCACCACTCACTCCCACAATTCCCAATTTTTAAGGACTATCTCAGAAGTTTCTAGGCATGGGGGTAGGCTGCAGGCTCAGACAGGCTGCTTCTCAGCCACCACCAGATGGGAACTGAGTATGTCATGCTGACCCCAAGCCTAGGACTCCGTCAGACCGGCAATTCCAGCACTTTGCACAAACACACATGATGAATGGTGTGTGAACACACCCCCGTGGGCATTCCCAGGCTCGTGCACAATTCCCTGAATGCTGGCTTTAACCCCACCCCTTCTCCAAAACAAGAAAGCACAGCAGAATATTACATGAGAGACAGTGTCATCAAGAAAGGCTTGAATCCACTCTAAGGTATGCTTTGAACAAAAATAAATAATTCAGAGATGTCAGCACACTATTAAGAAAAAAAAATGGATTGAAACATTTCACAGAGTTGCGACATCACGTTGAGAACCGCTGCCTTTGACACGAGGCTGCCTGGGACACCCAACACTTGTCACACAAGTAGACCGCAACTGATCCGTCTTGAGGGCTGCCCCACCCGGCCGCCCTCCACCGTTCTGTGCTTTCTCCATAGCAAATGGATTGACACCTATGACTGTATGGAGTGATGACTAAGAGCACGTACTGCTGTATATAAAACAGAAAAACAATGAGGACCTACTATACAGTAAGGGGAACTATAGTCAACATCTGGTAATAACCTATAATGAAAAAGAACCTGAAAAGAATAGATATAAATATAGATACAGAGATACCTATGAATCGCTTTGCTGTACACTGGTAACTAACACAATATTGTAAATTTACTACTATTCAATTTTTTTTAATGGTTAAAAAATGTAAAATAAAATCTGGGAAAGTAAACGTGAAAACAGAAGCCGTTTTAAAAAAATGAAAGAAGAAGCATGCACTCTGGAGACAGCCTGCATGAATTCAAATCCTAGCTTCACGTCTTCCTGTTCTTCATGAGGGCTGTTCACGAATATTACCATTCTCTTCCTCTTGAGATAGACAGATTACATTTCCTGCCACCTTGAAGTCGGGCATGTCTGTGTGATTTTAACTCCTATGTGAGAAGAGATGAGTCTCTTCTGGGCAAAAGCCAGTAAGCTGTCCTTACTCAAGAGTGGCCCATGGTCCAGCAGTATAGGAATCACCCGGAAACTTACTAGGAGTATGGATTCACCGTGTGCCCTTAACGAGCTCCCCAGGCTGTGCACACGCACAATCGAGGGTGAAGCCCTGCTTCACTTCTTGCCACCCTCTCACCTCCCTGCCATCATGGCTGACCATGTTCCAGATGGTGACCCAAGCTCTTGGCCTGACCTGAAGTAAAGCAGGAGAGAGTTTAAGATTTGTTTTAAGTCACTAAAATGTGAGGGTTGTTCCCGTGGCATAAACTAGTCTGTTCTAACCGAGACAAATACTCAGTGCTCTGCGACTCTGGACAGGTGTTAAACCTCCCGTGCTTTGGTTTCCTGGGTGTAAATGGAGATGATTACCGTACCGATTCTTAGGGTTGATGTGAGGTTTACTGAGGTAACATATGAAAAGAGCCGGGCACATATTTGATGTAAATGTTAGCGTCTGTTTCTGATACATTCCATCCCCACAGTTCAGATCTTGCCTTGTGATGTGAGATTCCAGTCGCTTTACCTCAGTGACAGTGGGGTCAGAACCTCTGCCCGTGGCAACCCCCTCCCCCAGCCACACAGACTCAGGAACTCACATCAGAGACAGAATGAAAAACGACTCCTTCTCACAGGGAAGTAGGGGATCTTTGTAACTTGGTCCAAACATCCCTTGCCTGGGTCTTCACACCACTGTCTCTGCTGTGCATATGCTGTCCTTCACCTTCTCCCCTGCCTTCTCAAATCGTACTTGCCTTTCAAGATACAGTCAGTGTCCCTCCTTCTACATGAAGTCTGCCTCAAATACTTCTTTACTGTGCAATCTGGAATTGACATAGTTTCTGTCTATTGGGAGTCTCAGGTGGCGCAGTGTTAAAGAAAGAATTTGCCTGCAAAACAGGAGACTCGGGGTCAATCCCTGGGTCAGGAAGATCCCCTAGAGGAGGAAATGGCAACCCACTCCAGTATTCTTGCTGAGAGAATCCCATGGACAGAGGGTCCTGGTGGGCTTTAGTCCATGGGGTCACAAAGAGTCAGAGATGACTGAGCAAATGAACACACACACACACACACACACACATCTATTATGCATAAGACTTTGTCCTGAACTCAAAGTTAGGTAAAAACAAAATGTGCACACACAATACCTAATAAATATTTATTTTTTGTCTTCTCTTCAAACTATATATGTGATTCTAGCAGCAAAGGGCTACCAAGCTTGTTCCCCAAGAAAATTAGGGAAAGCGCAGTGATGGGAATGGTATGGAGATAGTTTTTGTTTAAATACTGCTTTTTAAAAGGGTCCAATAGATTTCTGAAATTATAGTCACAGTTCTTAAAAGTGATAAATATTTGCTAACATTTTCAATAAGATGATGATGAATAAAATGTATTTTTTATTCTAAACTCAAATAAAATGATAAAGTATCTTTGCTCCTTGACACTCTCTTAAAGTGTATGTAAGGAAACAAAATATTCTAAGCCAAGACAAATATTTTATACTTTAGTGTCTTGGATCTCTCTTTCATATTTATAAACCTACTTAAAGAATGAATCACAGTACTGAAGCAATTCACCACAGCTGTGCAATGAACCATGAGATTCAGTTCCAAAGTCACAGAACTTGAATAAGCACCTTAGAAATCCAATCTCAACATTTTATATTCTCTAGACCAGGGCGGGTAGGATATGTTTTCTTAAAGGGCCAGAAACAATTTTTTAGACTTGGGAACCACAGGTCTCTGTCACAGCTACTCAACTCTGCCATTGTAGCACAGAGGCAGCCCCAGACAATATGGAAACCAATGGGTATGACTCTGTCTCAACAAAACTGAATTTATGGTCACTGACATTTGAATTTCATATGTTGATAGGTCACTAAAATCTCCTTTTGATTTTATTTCAACCATCTAAAAGCTTAAAACCATTTCTGACTTGTGAGTGGTACCCAAACAGACAGCAAGCTGAGTTTTCCGGCTCCTGCTCTAGACTCCCAAGTTCATGCTTCCTCAACCACATCACGAGGTCTCACTAGTAGTCATGGATACATGGTATGGAGCCCAAAGATCACTTAAAAATAAGGTGAGAAATAATCCCATGAGCCTGCTTTTATTAACTCGACTTGAAAAAACAAAGATCCTAAAGATGTCAAACTTTCACCAGAACATATGCCAGTCTTACTTACCACAAAAATAACAACGTCACCCACCACCCCTTTCCTCACCACGCAATTAACGATTTTCAGAGGAAGAAAAGAGTTGGCAGTTTTCTTCATAGATGAGGTCAGTGTAGTCTCATTTCCTTGCCAAAAGGGAGGGAGAGCAATTCCTAATGCCTCGTCTCCCCAGGGCTGTTCAAGACCAGTTGAGGCAGAACGACTGGGAAGGACAAACAAGCTTTGGCTTCAACATGGATTTTTAAACAGGAAACACTACTTTAAAAAAGTTTGTTTTGTTTTTTTGTTTTTTTCAAAAAGAGCCTTGGCTTTTGCTATTTTTACTGATAGTCATTTTGAAAGTAGCAATGCTTATAACATTTTAAGTCTAGATATCTCTATGGAAACCCAAGAGAACTCACATTTTATGACCAAACAGCTACCTACCTAGATCCTCTTGGACCATTGAAGGCCATCTGTGAAGCCAGAAACATCTTAGACCTATTTTTCCAAGACTCTGTCTTATCAGATATATAATTAAATTGATAGGATTATTTGCTCTGCTGAGGAAAAGATTAGGAAAAAACTTATTTCTGAGGTTGCCTTTTGATTTTTAAGACATCCCTATTTAAATATTATTAGGAAAATAATTTTATGAAGAATTTTATAAATTTCGGCAGACATGCTAAAAGAGGAAGAACACAATCAAATAATTTAACAGTTGCTTTGAAATATATATCATTAATTTTCTTTCCATCAATGTCAAATACATTTTCTTTTAAAAAAATGTAACAGTTCCTCTCCCCAGACGGCATATTCTTTGCAAGGGAGTTGCGGGGGGCAGGGGGTTGGGGGGAGGAGTAATTATATAGCAAAGAAATCAGATAACACTTTCACCCAGTGACTAAAATTAACATCACCAGTGAGGGACAGACGGCCTTTGGGGACCTCCAGATGTGACACTCTGAGAAGAACATCTTATCACCTAGAATGCATAGCCTGTATCAAATCACGAGGAAACACCAATATTAAAAAATAAAAAGGAGGTGGGAACAGAAGGGCTGTATTATTTTTTAAATGTCACAAGAGACGAAGGCTGTGGGAATGTTCTAGAATAAAAGAAGCTAAAGCTACTTGACAATCAAACGCAACACCTGACCTTAGAATGGATCTGATATTGCAGGGGAGTGGGGAAGATTCTCTAAAGAATGTTAAGGTGTCAACTGCCAAATTGGAATACAAATAGTATATTAGATAAAAATATTATACCAATGTTAAATTTACAGAAGTCAATAACTATACCAGGATTATATAAGAACTATATGAGTGTATATATAAAAGAAGTTCTTATATAGCTTCCCAGGTGGTGCCAGTGGTAAAGAATTCACCTGCCAATGCAGGAGACATGAGAGACGTGGGTTCAGTCCCTGGATGGGGTAGATCCCCTGGAGGAGGAGATGGCAACCCACTCCAGTAATCTTGTCTGGAAAATTCCATGGATAGAGGAGCCTGACAGGCTACAGTCCATGGGGTCACAAAGAGTCGGACACTACTGAGCAAAGCGAATAAGCGCTAAGCAATACAGGAGTGTATCAATATGATATATGTAACTTTCTACTAAATGGTTCAGAAAAAAATATATATATGTTTTATGTATTGTGTGTGTATATATATATATATATATACTTAGAAAAACAGAAATCAAATGATAAAGCTTAAAGTAAAAAATGTTAATAGGTTTAAAGAATAAGGGACATATAGCTATTTTTACAACTTTTCTCTAAGTTTGAAATTATTTCCAAATAGCATTTAAAGAAAAATGAACAGTTCTAGCCTACATTGGAGTCCTTGGCTATCTGTTTTCTCTCCATGATGTTCCAAATACAACACAGGAAGGGATGCTTGTGCCAAGTCACAAGAAAGCACAAAGATATTTTAACATGATCTTTTATCAGTGATTGAAGGCTGCCAAAGCATTACACACCACCCAGTGTGCAGAGTCCAGTGTACAGACCAGTAACCACTGGACACTCTAGCAACTCAGATGCAATCATTTCCCACTAATTTCTCTAAACAAGGCTGTGATCCTAAAACCTTTCTGCATCCCACAACTTTCAGAATTATCTCATACACAAAGCAAACCTCTCAGCTGGCCTCTTAGACATGCTCCATCAGTATCAATCAGTTGGATTCAATCGTTTGAAATGGAATAATACTTTAAGCCACGTCTATGTAGCTAGAGAATGTACAGCGACTGAGGAAGCAGGACACCTTATCACACATCCTCACTATCATTGCTTAACTGCTGTCAAAACCCCACAGCCTTCATGTCTGTGAGCCCACGGTGGTGCTGGGGAGCTGGTGATGCCCACATCCAATCTTCAGTACTTCATTCAAACCAATTGTTCACCAAAGCAATGCCTAAGACCAAACATTTAGGAGAGACTATAACTCACCTGGTGGAAAGAGAATCAAAAAGATAATAACCAAAATTAAAATTTTCAGCAATGCTTAGGAATTTGGAATACTTATACATTCTCCAAAACAGCAAAGAATATATGTATATTGGTAAGTCTTTTGTATCCTTCCCTATTTATAGTTTTATTATTTTCTTGACCCTTTTAGTAGTGACTGTCTCTGGGTTAAAATACTAGATTCTATTTCTGGCTTTGGTTTTGTATCCCAGATACTCTCATTATTAATTTTCCCCCAAATTTCATCAATAATTTTATTTGACAATGTTTACCAAGAACTTAAGAGGTTTTAAGTTTCCCTGGTGGTTCAGTCAGTAAAGAGTCTGTCTGCAATGCTGGAGACCCAGGTTCAATCTCTGGGTGGGGAAGATCCCCTGGAGAAGGAAATGGCAACCTATGCCAGTATTCTTGCCTGGAGAATTCCACGGACAGAGGAGCCTAGTGGGCTACAGTCCATGGGGTCACAAAGAGTCAGACATGACTGAGGGACTAACACCAAGAACTTACTTGACATAAGATGTGTGGCTGAACTTACGGGGTGGTACTCCCCAGAAAAAAAGCTCTCAGAGTTTTTTTTTTGGAAATAATCCCCAAGAAAATGACACAAAGACAATAACTACAATGAAGTCCACTTGCAGAAAAGCCTAAAAAGCAGAAATGAATCACGACCAACAGCAAAAAAATGTCTAAACTAGTCAAAGCACTAAAATTTAATGAGAAGATCATTTTTAAAGAAGGTGAAATTGAATGGAAGGTACATGCAAAATTATTATAGATTTAAAATCATGCATATTCTTCTCCATAAAACTTCTCAAATGCAGTTAAAAACACACGCGTACAAAACCATGCCATTATAAACCCTCTGTAGTATGTAACTGTGATTAGCTGCTACTCTCGGCAATATAAAAATCCCTCCACCACAATTACATTCCAGCCTGTAATGTAATTCAAAACAAACAAGTCAGAGACATCACTCAAATGGCAGAACCAACAAATACAGATGCTTTGCATCAAGGAAATGAATCCACTGAAGAAATGCAACCGAGAGGGAGCTGCCTTCCAAGGCTTGGAGCTGGGTTTCTGATGGAACAGCGAGGCCCCCTTCTGGGCAGACACAGAGCATCCCCAAGAGGCTCTGAAAAGCTGAGGTTCATAGTGGCAACCACTGCTACAGTCAGGAAGGTGAGTATCTGAGCTTCCTGCTGTGGATATCCTTTCTAGGGCTGTGCCCCATTTACATTTTCTTTTTTTTTTTTTTTTTGGCCACGCTGCATGGCATGTGGGATCTTAGTTTCCCAACCAGGGATGGAATCCTTGCTACCTGCAGTGGAAACTCAGAGTCTTAACCACTGGATTGCCAGGGAAGTCACTTTTACATTGTAGATTTTAAATTCTAAATCTGGATTTTCATAGAGAAATAGCTGTGTTTGATTTCAGGTGTAATGAATCATTCTATTTAATCCTGCAACCATTCCTCCTACTGAGTGGCATGCCCATCCCCTCTGCCTTGTTCTTTTTGCCATAATTCTTATCAACCTCTAACATACTGTATAATCTATTATGATCATTATCTGTCTCCTCCTGTTAGACTAGGAGCTCCATGAGGGCAGGATACTTCATTTTGCTAATGGAAACCCACTCCAGTATTCTTGCCTGGAGAATTCCATGGACAGAGGGCTACAGTTCATGGGGTTGCTGCAAAGTTGGACACGACCAAGCAACTTTCACTTCAGTGAACGAACAGAGCCTGGCACAGTAGAGTTGCTCAATAACAAAGAAAGAGTCATCCACTTAGGCATTTCTTTTATTTTTAAGACTATTCATCTTCAAAGAAGGCATGACAAAGTTTTATGATAGCAGTATGCTGTTAAATGATGAACATGTGTTTTAAAAGTATGTACTTTCTTAAATGCTTTATAAAAGCAAAAATCTCTTCTAAGGACCACAGAATCATGGTCCAATATGTATATGATTCATATATTAATACAACTTCCAAGGAAGTCTCCCTCCCCCACACACGCAACCCGGGAGAACACAGCGGCTGCCAAGGATGAAGGGTCCCCGTCTGTAAGGCCCAGAGCAGCTGTCTGTCGGGTGATGCTCTCCAGGCAGACACACCAGGCAACTGAGTCTGGATACACATCCTCTGAAAGTCAGTGCATTCCTGGACCAGGCATAAGGATTTTGGCATGAAGAACAGAAACTGCTTGCTAATTTCTAAAACCTCAATCTTTAACTTTTCCCCTTCTTAAAAATGGTCTTTCAGCTTCTGGAAAAGCTAGGAGTTGTTTGCAACTGTCAGCCTTTTAAAAAGTGCTCATTTGTTGCCTTAACAGAGCAAATGATGAGAAACCATTTTCCTGCGAATTATGGACAATACATAAACATATGCTTCAGCGATGTCAACAGCTTTCTGTCCAAGAATGTCGTCCCAGGGGCATGAGTCTTTCATTAGAACAAGTTCAGGATTTGTGACATTCCTTTTTTCGAACCTTTGATTTTGGTGCTGTGAAAATAATAGAAAAGAAAGAGAAAATGAAGAGGTAAGCCCACGCAGACTTGCTTCATACCAACCAAGTATGTGTACACAGGAGGGGAAAACTGACCATTTGGATTTTCTTGTTTGTAGAAGGTCTTTAACATCTCCACTGCCTCCTCAGCTCGATATCCAGGGGTACACTGATGAAACAAGAAAGCTCAGGATGAACACAGGTCTAGGAAAATGTGTGCTGTATTCCATGAAAATGCAACACATACATCATTATGTAAACATATTTCAGATAACGTTAATACGCCTCATGGATATTAGGAAAATCAGTAAGGAAGTATATTTCCAAAAAAAAGACCTCAATTAAACATCACTAATCAACTCATTATTATTTTTCAATCAACTAACTGTGTGATCCCAGTACACCTACTAGTTATGTGATCTTGTGTAAGATACTTCAACTTTCTATGCCTCGGTTCCCTCATATGTAAAATATAGGTAATTATAGCAATTAACCCAAAAGGATTTTGTGAAAATTAAATGAGATTAGATAGTCAAAGGTATGGTTTTCCCAGTAGTCATGTACAGATGTGAGAGTTGGGCCTCTGAAGGCTAGGCACTGAAGAACTGATGCTATGGAACTGTGGTGCTGGAGAAGACTCTTGAGAGTCCCTTGGACAGCAAGATCAAACCAGTCAACCCTAAAGGAAATCAACCCTGAATATATGCATTGGAAGAACAGATGCTGAAGCTAAAACTCCAGTACTTTCGCTACCTGATGCAAAGAGTTGACCCACTGGAAAAAACCCTGATGCTGGGAAAGACTGAAGACAGGAGAAAGCGGTAACAGAGGATGAGATGCTTGTATGGCATCACTGATTCAATGGACATGGGTTTGAACAAGCTCTGAGAGACAGTGAAGGAGAGGGAAGCCTGGCATGCTGTAGTCCATGGGGTTGCAAAGAGTCGGACATGACTTAGCAAATGAAGAATGACAACAACAAAATAAGATTAGATAACATAACCCCTGTGAATTAAAACACCTGGCACATTGTGAGTGCTCACTGAGCGCTAAGCTATTTTTATCTGCTGTTCTTTAACAGGGGCCCATGAAGTGTTTGATTCTATAGAGCTCGGGTTGGCAGTCCACAGCTAGAAATGGTCAGCTAAGAATGGGTTTTATATTTTAAAGGGTTAAAAAAATATATATGTGACAAAGATATAAGTGGCTCACAAAAGCTAAAATAGTTCCTCTCAGGCTTTTTACAGAAAAAAACTAGTCGAACCGTACTACAGAGGATATTTTTTAAGTGTTCAGTTTCTTCTATCTTTGATTCTTTCAGTGAAAAGATCAACATGTGAAAGAATAAGAAACTGGGATAACAGTAGGAGGATGAAACTTAATACTAGAGAATATTTAGAGAGACTGAGCAGATCATCTCAGGAAAAGAGCAGGAATAAGCTTAGGTTGTGAGACAACCAGCTGATAGTGGTGGGGTGATTATTAAGGGAGTACAAGGAAAGAAATTAGAGCCAAAAAATGAAGTCAAAATATACAGGCCTTTGAAGGAGCACAGCGTGATGCGGTCACTGGTAATGTCACTGGCAACATCACTGGCATGTTGGACAGAAATGTCCCACCCATGTCTGATATCTAAGGGCTCATCTTTGTTCAGCTGAGAAGCTTTGAGGAATTCTTCAGATCTTTCTCATAAATGAAGTACAGAGTCAGCGATTCATTTGCAAAGAGTTATGTAAGCAAAACCTGAGTTACTGATAGAAGTGACTGGAAGAAAGCAAATCACTTTGCAGATTGTTTTAATGGTCAAGCTAACTGTACTGCCTACTCTCCATCCTATGACAGTTTCTTTTCTGATGTGATGGTAAAAGTTATCTGTTCTCAAAAGGGCAGGGCTTGTTGGGAAAGCCGATGTTCAGCTGGGAAAACTCAAAATAGAATGTTTTCCAAAACTTGTTCTCATTGGGATTCAACCAAATTTAGCCCTTCATAGGTACTTAATATTCTCCCAAGAATATCTGAGATCTTTGTTAACTACACACTATGTCCAGCATTCATTAAGTCCTTTTCTTTTTAAAGCATAATACTTTTAAGATTAACCTTAGATCTTAGAAAAAAATCAAACCAATTTATGGGAACTGGTATTTGTCTAGAGACCAAACTCTAAAATAAAAATTCCTTCTGCTCATAGCCTTAAACACGAAAATTCTGGGAGAAGCGTCAAAGTTAAAGAGAAAGTAGAATTTCTAAATGGATTCTTGGGCCTGGGGGAAATTTCAACATCAAAAAGGCAGGGGGAAAAAAAAATGAAATCAGGTATTGATTGCTAGATGCCAAAAATAGTACAGGGCAATCAAGCAAAACGACTGACTTTGTGAAAAATATTGTGTATTCACTGTAAATGGCTGCTATAGTCACCAACACCGGAGAAGGCAATGGCACCCCACTCCAGTCCTCTTGCCTGCAAAATCCCATGGGCGGAGGAGCCTGGTGGGCTGCAGTCCATGGGGTCGGGAAGAGTCGAACACGACTGAGCAACTTCCCTTTCCCTTTTCACTTTCATGCACTGGAGAAGGCCATGGCAACCACTCCAGTGTTCTTGCCTGGAGAATCCCAGGGAAGGGGGAGCCTGGTGGGCTGCTGTCTATGGGGTTGCACAGAGTCGGAAACGACTTGAAGTGACTTAGCAGCAGCAGTCACCAACACAGACTAAGCATCATGCAAATTTGGTACAGCACGGAGCCAGGCACACATGTGGAGGGGAGAGGCCCATAGTGGTAGGGTCCTTACACATAGCTGATGATGTTGGTGAAGACTGTCAGAGGAAAGCTTGGAAGGCTGGAATTCTCCTTCTGGAGGGATTCTGTGCATTAAGACAGCTAAGAACTCTCCTGGAAATGATTACCTGCAGTCTTACACTGAGGCATCCATGACCTTGACCAGAGGTTCCCAGCACCCACCTGGTTCAGTCAGGGCTCCTTGGTGTACTGACAACACGCTAATTACCCGCAAGCCCGTAGGTGAGATAAGAGTAATTAGAAAGAAAAAGTATAACAGTTCATGTTACCTGAAATGGTTTCCCAGTACTCGGTAGATCAGCAGAGGCAATATCCAGAACAGAGCCACAACCACCAAATCTTTCATTCTGGCAGCCATAGACAACCAGCGGGATTCCTGAGAAAGAATTAAGGTCCTACAGAGAACAGGCAGTTCAAGTGCATATTGTGACAAAACTAGAGTGGGTTTATACCAGCTATCCTAGAGAGGAAAGCCCATGTTACCCTTAAAAATAATTAAACTTGGGCTTAGTCTTAAAAATTCAGTTTTGGAATCAAGTAGCATGGCCAAGTAGTCTAAGGTGCTGGATTTAGGCTCGTCTCTTCAGAGTCGTGGGTTCAAATTCCACCACTGCCAGACCAGAGGTATTTCTCTAGGTCTAAGCACCCTTTAATTCAGGAAGTTCCTTCTAAAATATAACTTAGTTTTAGGCTTCCCTGATAACTTAGTTGGTAAAGAATCTGCCTGCAATGCAGGAGACCCTGATTTGATTCCTGGGTCAGGAAGATCCACTGGAGAAGAGATAGGCTACCCACTCCAGTATTCTTGGGCTTCCCTTGTGGCTCATCTGGTAAAGAATCTGCCTGCAATGTGGGAGACCTTGGTTCAATCCCTGGGTTGGGAAGATCCCCTGGAGAGGGGAAAGGCTACCCACTCCAGTATTCTGGCCTGGAGAATTCCATGAAATGTATAGTCCATGGCGTTGCAGAGTTGGACATGACGGAGAAACTTTCACTTCACTTTACAATCTAGTTACACAAAAGAAAGAGGTTAAAGGATTTAAAAAATTAACATCTCACAACTGCAAATGGAGTGAAAACTGAATGTGTATTTGCTAAATGCTTGCAGCTTGGTGCTCTCTCTGGCCTCTCCTAAAGGAGATATTTTGGACTCACTAGAGAATTGGAGCCAAAAGAGAGGCAGGAATTTAATCCAGAGATTTTCACCTCTTAAAAATAACAGATTTTCCCTCTGTTCTTTCCTCAAGCAAATATAACTGTGGCTCAGAATAAACCAGACTAAAACGGAGCCACTCTGGACGGCACGATGGGCACAGAGTTTACAAAGTGGAAACTGTATGTCTTATCATACTCAAAGCCCTCTCTATTATTTTTAGTGATTAAATGATTCACACCCACATACCAAAATAATGGACATGAGTTTGAGCAAGCTCCGAGAGATGGTGAAGGACAGGGAAGCCTGGCATGCTGTAGTCCATGGGGTTGCAAAGAGTCAGACACGACTGAGCGACTGAACAGTGGACAACCAAAATAAATACATAAGAACATGCTAGCATGAGATTCAACAATTAATTGTTGAATTATCCAGCAATTTTTAAGAAGATCTCTAGAGGCTAACTTGCTGTACTCAGTATTTGTATCACTTATTCCGTGAAAGACACAATTCGAAGAGCTATATCAACTTCCCATTTATTTAGTTTACAGTTCTTGGGGTCCAAATCACTGTGGATGGTGACTGCAGTCATGAAATTAAAAGACATTTGCTACCTGGAAGAAAAGCTATGACAAACCGAGACAACATATTAAAAAGCAGAGACATCATTTTGCTGTCAAAGGTCCATATAGTCAAAGCTATGGTTTTTCCAATAGTCATGTATGGAGATGAGAGTTGGACCATAAGGAAGGCTGAGCACCGAAGAATTGATGCTTTCAAACTATGGTGATGGAGGAGCCTCTTGAGAGTCCCTCAGACTGCAAGGCGATCAAATTTGTCAGTCCTAAAGGAAATCAATCCTGAATGTTCATTGGAAGAATTGATGGTGAAGCTGAAACTCTGATACTTTGGCCACTTGATGTGAATAGCTAACTCACTGAAAAAGACCTTGATGCTGGGAAAGACTGAGGGCAGGAAGAGAAGGGGACAACAGAGGATGAGGTGGTTGGATGCCACCAGTGACTCAACAGACAAGAGTCTGAGCAAACTCTGGGAGACAGTGAAGGACAGGGAAGCGTGGCGTGCTACAGTCCATGGGGTCTCAAAGAGTCTGACTGACTGAGCGACTGAACAGCAACAACATAGAATCATAAATACTTTCACTTTGAATTCACTTGAATTTTTCAAGCCTTCTATGTAATAGGTATTCATGGCAAAAATAAATAATAAAGACTTACAAACAGAGAAAGATAAATTTTAAGTCACCTGTAATCTGTTCACCAAAGGCAAAATAGGTGCATATTCTTCAGGTCTTTTCTTATGTACACCGTTAAATAGTCTAATTTATGGTCTGTCTTTACCTGACAGCTTAAGTTAGCTTGAAGCGTTTCTTGCTCTCACTTACTTGTTATAGTTTATTGATATTTTAAAAAAAGACTTCAGTATTCAAAAATCTTTCTTAAAAAATGTTTTGGCCTAGGAACACTGTATTTTGTAAAGTACATCTTCCAAAATTTGTTTCACAATTCTGTTTTCATATAGTAGAATCTTTTTTAACATTGTTTGGACTTTTTTTTGTTTTACATTGATGCCTTTGATTTTTTTTTAAAATTGAAATATAATTGCTTTACAATGCTGTGCTGGTTTCTGCTGTACAACATCGTGAATCAGCCACGTGTATACATATAAGCTCCTCCCACCCGCATTCCACCGTCCGTTTTTGAGTTCAGGAGACATGAACCTGTGAAGTCAAAGGATACTCATCAGGCGGAGAGCAGCCGCGCACATGATACAGGGCTCCACGGTGACGTACAGCACAGTGTGTTCGAACACTTCAGAAGGACTCCTGCTGCGGCGACGGCACCAGTCTAGGGCTTGGTCAATGGCCACCATTTCTGCATGTCGAGTGGCCTGGAAAGAGAGCTGCCTGCAGTGACCTTGTTGGCTACAATATATTTTACAGATTTTCCAAAGTAAACATGAAAAACAGGCCTATTGTTTCTGCAAACATTTCAGCGAATAAAGGTTTCAGGACACCCTTAGCAGCTGACAGTGGATTTCCTAGTTCAAGTACCATAGCCTTGCGGACAAAAGATACCTAATCTGAGATGTCACAGGAATTAGTGCTCTATTTTTAGTTAAGTATCTAAGTACTTTAGGGGACACTCTTTCAATTAAAATACCAGAGAGATAAGTCTCAAATAAAAAAAAGATGTCTATGGTTCCTGAATATTTCCAAGGAACCTGAAATTTTCATAAGCATGTGCTTTAGGTTTGAATATGTTTTCAAGACTGTCACTGACCTCACTCTAAACAAATGTATATTTAGAATGTCATCACTGGGATATCATCACTTACATTTTCTCTGGGATAAGATTTTATATACTGGCAGACTCTACAGAGAAGCAGAGGTTTGGTATCAGTTTCAGATACCTTTTTGGAGCAGTAGAGTATAGGAGAAATGCACAAAATTTGAAGTCAACCATACTTCAGTCTGAATCCTGACTGTGACATTACTAATTGTATAGCCTTGGGCAAGTTACATAGCTTTTCCAAGCCTTAGTTTCCCCAAATGTAATTCTAGTATCTACATCTCATAAAGTGATATGAATTATATGAAGCACAGTCACACGTAACACTATATATGTACTCTGCTATGTGGCAATTATTCATAGTACTCATGAATAATTATGTTAATCAATAAACTTACACTTAGTGTCAACTATGTATAAGCCACTACAATAAACTCTGTGGGGAAAAAAGTCTCTGTCCTCCAGAAGCATAAAATTCAGTGGGGCAAACAGAAAGGTGTTCATTTACCTGTGGAAAGTGCCGGCACAGTGGCCAAGGGGCCACGGAAGCCAGAGGCAGATGGGAGCCCTGCTAGCCCAGAATGATAAACTCAGAGCTGGAACGTTCTTTGGCAAAGAGGGTCCCATACCTGACTGCATACCAGAACCAACTGGGGAGCTTAAAAAAAAAGCAAAGTTCCCCCAACTTGGGTGCTTTTTAGAAATCAGGTTCAGAATTACTGAATCAAATGTCCTCATAGTTCTCGGGAAATAATCACTGACCTAAATCATCTCAATCAACTCTTTTACCACTGAAGAACCAGAAGCTAAGTAAGCTATGTTAGGAGGTTACTAAAGACACACAGCTGGGCGAGGTGATGACGGTGGTGACAGCGAGTAATGGTAGCAGAGCCGAAAGTAGGACTTGGGTCTCCTCTTTTGGGGTCAAGAGTCTTTCTATACTGTGATTGTAGGGTAACCTTCTAAAGAGCACAGAATACTAAAAATAAATCCAGGTTAATTTCAAGGTGTGGAAGAAGCTCAGGTCACTGGGGGTTTAGACAGATGTTGCTAGGACATCAGACTTTCTCATGTTAAAGATACTGTACCGAACCACAAAATACAAATAGGGAGATATGACAATTATTTAAAACACAAAATTTTACTCCCAAATAAGTATCTGTAGATTCACTAATTGGTGTACTATGGCTTATTGGGCTTTCCAGGTGACTCAGACGGTAAAGAATCTGATGGCAATGCAGACCCAGGATTTGACCCCTGGGTCAGGAAGACCCCCTGGAGAAGTAAGTGGCAATTCACTCGAGTAATCTTGCCTGGAGAATTCCATGGATAGAGGAGCCTGGCAGGCTACATTCCATGCAGTTGTAAAGAGTCAGGAACGATTGCGTGACTAACACACATGCACACACATGGCTTACTACTTATCTTACAGGCATCTTGATGTCCACGTAACAATTGTTTTGTGAATTTGGGTTCCTATTTTGCTTGTGTTTCACTAGATCTGAGTTTTCTTGTTGATAGGTGTGATGAATGAACTTGAAAGTACTCATAGCACCCCCAGCTCATTCTCTGGCTCTCAATTAAGACCAAAGTCGAGACGTGAGGGGTGTTAAAGTTACCAGCTGTCCTTGAGTCCCTCGAGCACTTCTTATAATCCTAAAACTTATGATTTCATTTCTACTCTCTGTAACACGTGTGGTGATACCACATTCAACAAGTGTTTCCTTAATTCATAACTTCTCAACCTAACCACAATAAAGTCACGAAAGCTTTTAAAGTGTACCTGCAGGTTCAGATACAGCAGGTGGTGGAGACTGTACTCCACCGAATTACCTGATATAGGAATAGCTTTCTTTATACAATCCTTTTATATCTCCACAGCTATCAATTGAGGGTGACTTTTTAATTGACTAGGAGGAACACAATAATTAAAGGTACTGCTGCTGCTAAGTCGCTTCAGTTGTGTCCGACTCTGTGCGACCCCATAGATGACAGCCCACCAGGCCCCCCATCCCTGGGATTCTCCAGGCAAGAACAATGGAGTGGGTTGCCCTTTCCTTCTCCAATGCATGAAAGCATACACCCAAGTATACTGGAGTGAGTAGCCTATCCCTTCTCTAGCGGATCATCCCATCTCATGGATCAAACTGGGGTCTCCTGTATTGCAGGCAGATTCTTTACCAACTGAGCTACCAGGGAAGCCTCACTGAAGGATACAATATGAGCTAAATTGCTGTCTTATAAAATAGAATTTCCAGGTATTACATTTGCTTAAAATGGAGATGGACTCTTTTCTTCTGTATGGACACTCTGATGTAATAAAACCCCTCTTGGATTTTACTCGTGTTAAAGCTCTATGAAATAGAAAAATCAGACTCAAAGAATTTACTGCTTCATTAAATTTTTCTGAATTATCCAAAACTTTGAAAATCAGTA
Source organism: Tragelaphus eurycerus (assembly GCA_935064755.1). NCBI lineage: Eukaryota > Metazoa > Chordata > Mammalia > Artiodactyla > Bovidae > Tragelaphus > Tragelaphus eurycerus. Next base: position 2,379,868 of record CAKXYN010000039.1, read on the forward strand.
TGGATCACTTTTTATAATCAGAAAAAAAAGACATTTTAAAAGGTTTCAGGAAACCGTCCTTCCACTTATGGTCACCTACTACACAGATCCACCTTGCCTGCAACCATGAGAAATCCATTCCACGCCTACCATCACTGTCATATGTTTGCAATTATACTATTCAACTCACATACATTTTTGGTTTGATTAACTTCATTTCTCCCCTTCCCCACAACTTCATTGTTGTAGACCATAAGGCAGCCAACAGGAACTTCAGTATTGTCTAGGGCATCTTTGGCCTAAAAGACAAAGTGGAAAATCTAACAAGTGATGTTCAATACTTGAAAAGACGAGAGAAACAGTCAACCTAAGGAGTATACACATGAACAAACATCAGAGCAAAGAAACGCGCCTCAGTTTCCCCTTTTCTAAAACACACTTCAGTATTCAGTGCCTTTATTCTCTGTTGTGTCTATATTGAGAGAGACTCAAGAACAAATCCCCATCATAGTCCTGAGCTCCCTGAATTTTTCTTTTACTGGAAGCAGAATTGATCAAAGACTACTTTTTACCCTTGTTCTTATATTGCCAGGGGTGTTGGAGAAGACTCTTGAGAGTCCCTTGAACAGCAAGGAGATCAAACCAGTCAATCCTAAAGGAAATCAGTTCTGGATATTCACTGGAAGGACTGATGCTGAAGCTGAAACTCTAATACTTTGGCCACCTGATGTGAAGAACTGGCTCATTGGAAAAGACCCTGATGTTGGGAAAGATTGAAGGCAGGAGGAAAAGGGGACGACAGAGGATGAGATGGTTGGATGGCATCACCGAGTTGATGGACATGAGTTTGAGCAAGCTCCAGGAGTTGGTGATGGACAGGGAAGCCTGGCGTGCTGCAGTCCATGGGGTCATAAAGAGTCGGACACAACTGAGCTACTGAACTGAACTAAACTGTGCACTCTTTTCTGACGGAGTACAGGCTTCTCAGGTGGCACAGCAGTAAAGAACTGCCTGCCAATGCAGGAGACGTGGGTTCAATCCCTTGGTTGGAAAGATCTCCTGTAAGAGGGCATGGAAATTCACTCCAGTATTCTTGCCTGGGGGATCCCATGGACAGAGGAGCCTAAGTGGCTATATTCCGTAGGGTCGCAAAGAGTCGGACATGACTGAAGTGACTTAGCACAGCACAGCACACATGTATTTGTAAACAGGTAGAAGAATAAGTAACATTTATAAGTCTTTTATTAAAATTCTTTCTTTGTTGAAATTCCACTTGCTTAATCTTTCTTTTTTTTTAAATTTATTTTATTTAACTTTATAATATTGTACTGGTTTTGCCATATATCAAAATGAACCTGCCACAGGTATACATGTGTTTCCCATCCTGAACCCTCTTCCCTCCTCCCTTCCCATACGACCTCTGGGTCGTCCCAGTGCACCAGCCCCAAGCATCCAGCATTGTGCATCGAACCTGGACTGGCGACTCGTTTCATATATGATATTATACATATTTCAATGCCATTCTCCCAAATCATCCCACCTTCTCCCTCTCCCAAAGTCCAAAAGACTGTTCTATACATCAGTGTCTCTTTTGCTGTCTCGTATACAGGGTTATTGTTACCATCTTTCTAAATTCCATATATATGCTTAATTTTTCTGATGCTTTAAAAATTACAGAAAACATCCTTTGGTGTTCAACAGCATCAAGGTGACCAGACTGCTATCTCCCTGTGCCCACAATCTCTGTTCTAAGCGAGACAATAATGGCTTTGGAGCACTTTATACAAAACTGGCACAACCGTTTTGAAAAACATTTTAAAAGCTTCTTTAAGAAGTAAACACAGATGTGTGCTAAAGTCGCTTCAGTCGTGTCTGACCCTTTGCAACCCTATGGACCATGGCCCTCCAGACTCCTCCAGGCAAGAATAGTGGAGTGGGGTGCTATTTCCTTCTCCATGAGATCTTTCCAACCCAGGGATCAAACATGCATCTCTTACATCTCCTGCACTAGCAGGTAGGTTGTTTACCATCTAGGAAACCCCAAGAAGTAAACCTACATAGAGCTTATGAACATCTAGCTCATTCTACTCCTAAGTATTTACTTAAGAGAAGAGAATATGTATCTAGCAAAAACAAACAAACCTTGTAAAAGAATGTTCATAACAGCTTGATTCATAATAGCCAAACACAGGAAACAGCACAGGTGTCCATCAACAAAAGAATGGATAAACAAGCCATGGAATACTACTCAGCAATAAAAAAGAAACAAACTACGGATACACACAACACCATGGATGAATCCCAGACATGCTAAGGCAAAAGAAATCAAACACAAAAGTGCACTCACTGTATGATTCCCTCCAAGTGAAGGACTGGAACAGACTAAACTATGATGAAAGTAATTGCAACAGTGGTTCCATCACCAACAGGGATGAGTAGCTTGATTGGAAAGGGACACAAGGAAATCTGAGGAGGAAAAAACTTTATCGTGATAAGGGTGTGGCTTACATAGATGTCTGCATCATTCCGAACTGAATGAACAATACATTTAGACCTGTGCATCTCACTGTATGTGAAATATGTGTGCTAAGTCACTTCAGTTGTGTTTGACTCTGTGTGACCCCATGCACTGCAGCCCGCCAGGCTCCTCTGTTCATGGGATTCTCCAAGCAAGAATACTGGAGTGGGTTGCCATGCTCTCCTCCAGGGGATCTTTCTGACCCAGGGATCAAACCCAAGGCTTCTGCACTGCAGGTGGATTCTTTACTGCTGAGCCACCAGGGAAACCCATGTGAAATATATCTCAACTGAAAAATACAAATGAGAAAAGTAAGTTTAGGCACAGTTCCGCCACCATCCCAGGGATAGTAAACTAATCATTATAGTTGCAGAGTCACCCCTCCATCACCAGCTGTCCATTTTTCTTCCAGCCCTACGGTTAAGGGAATGGGCTTTCCTGCCTGCTCAGCAGTAAAAGAATCTGCCTGCAATGCAGGAGATGCGGGTTTGATTCCTGGGTCAGGAAGATCCCCTGGAGAAGAAAATGGCAACCTACTCTGGTATTCTTGCCTGGAGAATCCCATGGACAGAGGAGCCTGGTCGGCTGCAGTCCATGGAGTCGCAAAGAGTCAGACATGACTTAGGGATTAAACCACCACCATGGTGGCTGAGGACACCTAAGGACACTTCTAAGGAATACTTCTTCAGGCAGAGAGCAAAAACAGGCAGGTTACTTCTGGGACGCCCAGACAACACAGGTGAGAGAGAACCTGAAATGGCTGCAACTCTTGGACTAGCGTACAGTCATTTCCACCTCACTATGGTTTAAAGAACCCAAGTACCGCTGTTTCTAGAAAGGCATGGCATTTCCTGTTTGGGCAGGCTGGAAGACACTCTAGAAGACTACATTCCTCCTGAAGCAGAGGTATTTACACACACCACAGGGCACACGAAATGCCAAGTTAGTTAAAGGCTTTGCTGAAATCAGTGTGTGTTCTGTCTCCTGCACTAGCCGCCTGCTCCCAGCAATAACCCTATCATAATGCTAGCGTGGGTCCCTTAGCTGCTTCACACATGCTCAGCTGACACTTTCCATTTGGCCAACAGTGGTGAAAGGAGAGGCATGTTGTGGGAGCATATGATACTTCTCTCGCATCTGGAGTAGTGGAATAAAGCTGGGCCCTGGAGAGATGGAAGGAGACAGTATCTGAAGCCATAAGACCACGTTTTTCAGAACTGGGTCATGCACTACCCAAGGGCTAGTTCTGTCCCAGTTCTGTAAAAAGTTAAAGCATACCCAGTTTGCACAAAGTTTGAAAGACTGCAGAGGTCTTTCAAAGGTTTGGTGCATATATATAAATAAAAAATGTACCATAGGTTACTACAGGAAGGAAAGCTGGGAGGATTGACAGCTGGGGAGGGAGGAGATAGTAAGAACCAGCACAGTTAAGGCAATCGTCACACAGAGAGTGAAACTTAAAATAAGTTCAGGATGATGCATAAACTGGGGTCCACAAGAAAGACAAGTCATGTGCTCATCCATCAAATATCTGTCGAGGGTCTTGAGATAGGGAAGTTATCCTGGATTATTAGGTGGCCACAAATGCTATCGTAACTGTCCTTATGAGAGATGTGGAGAGAGATTTGACACAAAGTAGATAGCAATGGGACGATGGAAGCAGAGAGATTTGAAGATGCTACGCTGTTGGCTTTGAAAATGTGGGAAGAAGTCATGAACCAAATAAGGAATGTCACGTTACTGTTACTGTTAAGTCGCTTCAGTCGTGTCCGACTCTGTGTGACCCCATAGACGGAAGCTCACCAGGCTCCCCCATCCCTGGGATTCTCCAGGCAAGAACACTGGAGTGGGTTGCCATTTCCTTCTCCGATGCATGAAAGTGAAAAGTGAAAGTGAAGTCGCTGAGTCCTGTCTGACTCTTAGCGACCCCATGGACTGGAGCCTACCAGGCTCCTCCGTCCATGGGATTTTCCAGGCAAAAGTACTGGGGTGGGGTGCCATTGCCTTCCCCGAATGTCACGTTAGAAGCTGGAAAAGGCAAGGAAATATATTCTCCTCTAGGGCCTCCAGAGGGCGCACAGCCCTGCTGACACATTTGTTTGTGGGCAGTGAAACGGAGAGTGGACTCCTGGCCTCCAAAATCATAAGAGAATAAACCTATGTTCTAACCCACCAAGTGTGCAGGCATTCGTTACCGAAGCCAGAGAAAACTAATACATCCTGTTAAGAGGAAGAAAAGATAAGCTAAAATGGGAAGAAAGTACTTATAAACCACATATTTAAGGGGACTCTTGAGAGTCCCTTGGACAGCAAGGAGATCAAACCAGTCCACTCTAAAGGAAATCAACCCTAATATTCATTGGAAGGACTGATGCTGAAGCTGAAGCTCCAACATTCTGGCCACCTGATGCAAAAGAGCCCACTCGTCCGAAAAGACCCTCATGCTGAGAAAGACTGAAGGCAAGGAAAAGGGGAGTGACAGAGGATGAGATGGTTAGACAGTATCACTGACTCAAGTAACATGAATTTGAGCAAACTCTGGGAGATAGTGAAGGACAGAGGAGCTTGGTGTGCTGCAGCCCATGTGGTCACAAAGTTCAGTTCAGTTGCTCAGTCGTGTCTGACTCTTTGTGACTCCATTAACTGCAGCACATCAGGCTTCCCTGTCCATCACCAACTTCCAGAACCTACTCAAACTCATGTCCATTGCATGGGTGATGCCATCCAACCATCTTATCCTCTGTCGTCCCCTTCTCCTCCCACCTTCAACCTTTCCCAGCAATAGGGTCTTTTCCAATGAGTCAGTTCTTCGCATCAGGTGGTCAAAGGATTGGAGTTTCAGCTTCAGCACCAGTCCTTCCAATGAATATTCAGGACTGATTTCCTTTAGGAGTGAATGGTTGGATCTCCTTGCAGTCCAAGGGACTCTCAAGAGTCTTCTCCAACACCACAGGTCAAAAGCATCAATTCTTCAGCACTCAGCTTTTTTTATAGTCCAGCTCTCACATCCATACATGACTACTGGAAATAGCATAGCTTTGGCTAGACAGACCTTTGTTGGTAATGTCTCTGCTTTTTAATATGCTGTCTAGGATGGTCATAGCTTTTCTTCCAAGGATCAAGCGTCTTTTAATTTCATGGCTGGGTCACAAAGAGTCAAACACAATTTAGTGACTGAATAACAACATATTCAACAACAGTCTAGATCTGGATTATGAAAAGAAAATGCTCAAAATTCAACAGTTTAAAAAAATTGTTAGAAAATGGGCAAAAGATACTAAAAAACATTTTATCAAAGATGGCATACAGATGGCAAAAAAGTATATGAAAAGATGGATACATCATTAACCATTAAGGAATGCAAATTAAAACCACAATGAGATATCACTACACACTTAACAGAACGGCTGAAATAAAAAGTATTAACAACAGATGCCAGTGAAGTAGAGAAACAGGATCTCATATATTGCTGGCAGGAATGTAAAATTGTTACAGCCACCCTGGGAGATGGCTTGGCAGTTCCTGAAAGAGCTAAACATGTACTTAACATATGACCCAATGATTGTACTCTGGGCATTTGTCTACCCAGGGAAACGAAATCTTATGTTCATACAATAACACAATGTCATATACAGACATGAATGTTCAATGAAATTTTACTCGTAGCCCCAAACTGGAAATGACCCAAATGTCCTTCAAGGGCTGTCAGGTTAAACAAAGTACATCGCATCCACCCATGGAAAACTACACAGCAATGAAAAGGCATCAGCTATTAACTGACTCAAGGAAACAATGTTGAGTGGGAAAAAAAAAATCCCAAAAGGCGACATATTCAAGTACACCACATTCCCAAATGACAAAACTATAGGTATGGAGAATAGATTAGTGACTGCTGGGGGTTAGGGTGTGGAAAGGATGGTGGTCATAAAGGGGCAGCAAGAGGGAGCCTTGTGGTGACGGAGAAGTCCTGCTGCTGCTGCTGCTGCTGCATCGCTTCAGTCGTGTCCGACTCTGTGCGACCCCATAGACAGCAGCCCACCAGGCTCCCCCATCCCTGGGGTTCTCCAGGCAAGAACACTGGAGTGGGTTGCCATTTCCTTCTCCAATGCATGAAAGTGGAAAGTGAAAGTGGAGTCGCTCAGTCGTGTCTGACTCTTAGTGACCCCATGGACTGCAGCCTACCAGGCTCCTCCGTCCATGGGATTTTCCAGGCAAGAGTACTGGAGTGGGGTGCCATTGCCTTCTCCTAGTGGTGATCAAACAAAACAAGTAACAAAACTGCACTGAACTACGCATACACAGATGCACACACAGGCGCACATACATAAAGCTGATGACATGTGAACAAGCGCTGCAGACTGGGTTAATGCTATATTCCTGGCTGTGATATTTCACTACAGTTATGTAATATGTTACCACTAGAGGAAACTAGGTGAAGGGTATTGGGGCCTTCTCGGTATATTGCGTTGCAACTTGCTGTGAATTTGTAATTATTTCAAAATGAAACATTAAAAAAATAAAAGGTGGAATAAACCAGAAGGCTCTTACAATGGCAATTATGAAGAGATGGCTACTAAGGTAGGAGGAAAACCAGGAGTGTCTGGGGTTATAGAAGATCCAAGGAAAATACTGGGCCAAGAAGGAAGGGTCAGTTTGGGTGGGATGGAGGAAATGAAAACGAGTAGCCTGAAGAGGGACTTATGTGTAAGTTACATTTCTAGTTTCTGTTACAACAGACTGCTGTGTCTGTATGTCAAGTGTTCTGATTCTGAGCTCGCAAATAATAAGAGCTGAGAGCTTGTTGGAAAGCTCCCCCTGATGTAGGACTAGTTCAGGCACATTATTAATTCATGTACTTTATAACCAGGTGCGAATGGTTTGTGATTTCCCCATTTTACAGATAAGGAGGCTGAGCCGTGGGAAGTTTATGGGATCAGTCCCTGTGTGAGGCTGGGCCTAGAGCCCAGGCAATGTGGATCCTCCACTCACTTGTTCAACAAATCTCTGTGGAGCACCTGCAAGGATCAAGCGTCAGGAGCCTACCAGGCTTCCAGCCACAGCTCTGCCTCTAATGTCTACTCCAGTCACCACCGACCAGCTACTTTACTGGTGCCTGGGTTCTTAGCAGCGCTAGTTCAAGGGACAGAGGGAAAGGGGACGTTTAGCAAGACAGTGAGACATAAAAAGTTTAAAGAAAAACAGAGTAAACAAACAGGGGGCCACGTGACAAGGATTATCTGTAAACCTGTCTGCTAAGAGCTCTTCATGAGGCTACTTGTTCATTTCAAATGTGCAGGAGAGGATCCAAGAGCAGAGGGAAGGAGGAGCAGGTGGCAGGCAGAGGCAAACCCAAGCTGCCCGGTGCGGCTCCTTCCACATCCTGACTTGTTCACCTGGAAAACAGCCGGGGCCATGCTCCAGCCCCCGGAGAGGGGGCGAGACTTGGGCCTTTCATTCTTTCCTTTGGGTTTTCTCTTCTTTCCTCCAAGAAAATTATCTGCTTTTAACTCCATTTTCCATTCTATATTATCTTCCTGTTTCATTTTTGTGAAAATGCCTTCCACTGCTGTCCCAATTAGAGAGAAAGCATGAGTGATGGTAGTACTTGAAAAGGGCAAATAATGCTGTTGATGAGGAGTGGCCTAGACTGAGGGTGAGGGGTGAGCAGCTGGAATGGTGAGTTAGGGAGGAGGTGGCAAGAGCAGCCTCAGAACCCCACAGAAACGAGTCACGTGTGTATATGCATATATCAAATACATATATCTGCTTTGCTGTGAAGTTCAAAACAGATTTAATTACACTGAAAAGACTTTTTAATCCATCCCATCTTGTACTTTCCAACATTCTCATGACCTCTTCTGCCAAGTCCAATCGTTTTATTATAAATGCACAAAAGATCAGGCAAAATGGCTCTGAATTGTACCTATGTAGGTTTTCAACCACCTCATCTTTTTTGAGAGGCTCGGTTACTATTTAAAATGGCTATTTTGTCTTTCATAAATTAATGTTACCAAGGTTCATAACTGAAGAATGAAATCTCTCTTCTCACTGGCTCAAACACTGGTCCCTACTCCAAATGTCTTTAATGTTGTTTCTTTTGCTCTTCAAATATCATCTCCTGCACTCCAGCCAGGGTCCACCTGCTACAGATAAAGACAGCTCTAGGATGGAAGAGACTGTGCATTTTCTCTAAAGCCATTCTTCCTACAAACTACTTTCTAGTGATGCTGTGGTAGCAGGAGGAGAGAGGGGATCAGAGTGCCTAGACCCTTGAAGAGTACCTGAGTATATTTCCTACAAAAGAAAAAAGACAATTGGAGGAAAAGACAATTTGGCCAGGATAACTCTTAGGTAGAAAATAACAACGTTCAAAAGGTCCAACGACACCAGAGCTGTTACTGCTGGTGACTCTGAGAAGCTCTGTTCTCCTGTAACACACTAAACTTCTCCACACCCAGAGGCGAAGAGCCTGGCACCAAGAGCCTCTCAGCCATCACCCAATGCTCCCCACCAGCCAACTGAGTCAGCCAAATCTTTCATTATCCTTCCAGGTCCTTTGTCCTTAAACTTCTTGGAGCCCCTCTGAGAATCTGGTAAAAGTTATGGACACTCCCACGTGAAAAAGGCACAAGCACGTGACATTTTTACACACAGCATCAGGGTTTATAGATTCCTCCTAAAACCTGAGCCCTGGTTAGGAAGTCCTGTTCCAGACAGATAGTTGGATCTCCTCCTAACCCAAGACCCAGTCCTCCATTTCTTTGTACTTGATGATTCCCCCCTTGAGAACCCATCTCTTCTTTTCCACTCACCTACATCCCATTTCCCTTTTTCAAGTTAAGAAAGCATCCTGCAATTTCACTCAACTAACTCGCTCAGGACCTTGTCACCTGTTATCTGATAGCATTTTATGTCTGCCTCTTATTTTGGACCCTGGACTTGCTAGTATTATCTTTTTCATTTTGCGCAGCTTAATTTCATCAATTAAATAGCATGCTCCTGGGGGGAAGCACTAGATCCAAGCAAACCTGTTCTGCTCACCTTTGTAGGCCAAGCACACGGCCCAAGGCCTAACACAAAGAGACATTTAATCACACTACATTTGATACAATGGATCTGTCTGTGCTTGATTTCTTTTTCAATTTCCCTTAGACATGCCATAATCTTACACTAATAATAGGTGCCTGGAAAAAGCAACTATAATACACGATCTATTCCGGAAACCTTGCAACTTTTCTCCCTCTGACTCTCTGATGATATATTTATACACTCAACCTTTCTTTTTTCCTAAGTGTAAAGTAAGTATGGCAGAAAACTTGGGGGTAAAAAAAATTCACACATCAAAAAATAAAAACCACTCATAATCCCAACACTACAAAATATGATCACCAGTATTATTCTGTAACAGAAATTTTTCAGGTTTTTCCCTATGTCTGCATATACATATTTGTAGCTTTCTAAAAAGTCAAATAAATTTATATTATATATACCATTCAGCGGTCTGCGTTTTTCATCCAGAAACATATTACAAACATTTATCTATGTTGAGAGTAATATCTTTTCTGCACATGATTTTTTTAAGGCTACACAGTGCTTCTCTGCATAAATATTTATGATTCACTTAATTGATCCCCTATTGTTTGACTAGCACATGTGGCTATTTTTCAAATTCCTCACTATTATAAACAAATGGAGAACTTCTCTTTATAACTCCACTGATTCCTTATGAATTATTCCTAGAAATAGCTATAAAATACAAACAGTTCCTACAATGTAATTTTTTTTTTTAGAATGAAGCATTGTCAACCATTCTTTTTTTTTTAAGGCACACCAGAACTTTTTTTTAATATTTATTTATTTGGCTGTGCCAGGTCTTACCTGCAGCACCCAGAATGTTTTAGTTGTAGCATGCAAATTCTTAATTGCAGCACGTGGAATCTGCTTCCATGTTGCTACTGTTTTTCAGTTGCTAAGTTGTGTCTGACTCTTCCCAACCCCATGGACTGCAGCATGCCAGGCTCCCCTGTCCTCCACTACCTCCTAGAGTTTGCTCAAATTCATGTCCTCTGAGTCGGTGATGCCATCTAACCATCTCATCCTCTACAGCTCCTTTCTTCTTTTGCCTTCAATTTCTCCCAGCATTAGGGTCTTTTCCAACAAGTTGGCCCCTTGCATCAGGTGGCCAAAGTATTGGAGCTTCAGCTTCAGCATCCATCCTTCCAATGAATATTCGGAGTTGATTTCCTTTAGGATTGACTAGTTGGATCTCCTTGCTGTCCAAGCAACTCTCAAAAGTCTCCTCCAGCACCACAGTTTGAAAGCATCAACTCCTCGGTGCTCAGCCTTTTTTATGATCCAACTCTCACATCCATATAGGACTACTGGAAAAATCATAGCTTTGACTATAGGGACCATTGTTGGCAAAGTGATGTCTCTGCTTTTTAATACATTGTCTAGGTTTGTCATAGCTTTTCTTCCAAGGAGTAAGTGTCTTTTAATTTCATAGTTGCAGTCACTGTCCACAGTGATTTTGGAGCCCAAGAATATAAAATCTGTCGCTGCTTTCACTTTTTCCCCTTCTATTTATCATGAAGTGATGGGACTGGATGACATGGTCTCAGTTTTTTGAATGTTGAGTTTTAAGCTAGCTTTTTCACTCTCAACTTTCACCCTCATCATGAGGTTCTTTAATTCCTCTTCACTTTCTGCCATTAGGCTGGTATCATCTGCACATCTGAGGTTGTTGAAATTTCTCCGGGCAATCTTGATTTCAGCTTGTGCTTCATCCAGCCCAGCATTTTACATGGTGTACTCTGCATATAAGTTAAATATGCAGAGTGATAATATACAGCCTTGTCATACCTCCTTTCCCAATTTTGAACCACTCAGTTGTTCCATGTCCAGTTCTAACTTGCTTCTTGACCTACATACTAGTTGCCTGACCAGGCATCAAATCCAGCCCTACTGCACTGCGAGCAAGATGTCCTAGCCACTGGACCACCAGGGCAGTCCCTACAATGTGGTTTTTAAAAAGGAAAACTAATAATAAAATTGGGCAAAAGAGAATATATCTAGGCAATTCACAGAGGAAAAAAAATCCAAATGTCTAATTAGGATTCCCAATGCATGGTAGTCAGTGGGAATAAAGTGAAAAGGCAGAGGGGTCTAATAGAGTACAATGCGGAGCAGTGAGCAACCAAACACAGCACAGGACAAACTGGGGGTGAAGACAGGTGGCTGGGCTCAAATCACATCTCCGTTCTTACCAGCTCCCTAACTGTGGGAAGCTTACTTAACTCTAAACCTCGATGTCCACATCTGAAAATGAGGACAGTAATAATACACACCTGATATGCTTTCAAATTGTGGTGTTAGAAAAAACTCTTGTTCAGCAGTCCCTTGTTTAGCAAGATCAAACCACTCATTTCTAAAGGAAATCAACTCTCAATATTCATTGGAAGGACTGTTGTGAAGCTGAAGCTCCAATACTTTGGCCATCTGATGCTAAGAGTCAACTCACTGAAAAAGACCTAGATGCTGGAAAAGACTGAGGGGAGGAGAAGAAGGGGATGATAGAGGATGAGATGGTTAGACAGCATCACTGACTCAATGGACATGAATTTGAGCAAACTCCAAGAGACAGTGGAGGACAGAGGAGTCTGGCATGCTGCAGTCCATGGGGTCACAAAGAATTGGACATGACTTAGTGGTGACTGAACAATAACCACCATAGAGCAGGACGACTGTGGACCTTATACATATGGTCAGTATGAAACACAGCCCATGGCCATGTCTGGAATGTTATATTTTTTATTTGATTCTAAGCCTACACCCTTAGAATTATATGCTGTGATGATTAAAACAATGGCCTTTACTATATGCTATCTCTCCAAAAGAAAACTGTCATGAAAAATAGCGATTTTACAAAACAACAATAAAATATAGAGAACTTTCTTCAAAGTTTGATAACTTCACCAAAGAACAACAAGAAATGTAACACAGATATTACTTCTCACCTGTAACATTGCCAAATGTTCAGTAGTGGTAATTCCAGGGATGGTAGGAACAGGGGTAGGACGGAACATTCTCACACACTGGGGATGGACGTGGGACCGTTTCAGGCCAGTGCTACCCAACAGCACTGTCAATAGCGATGGAAACGTCCTGTGACCTGTGCTGCCCAATATGGTTGCCACCAGCCATGTGTGGCTACTGAGTGCTTGAAAAGCGGCTAGCGTGACTGAGAAACTGAATATTTAATTTCATCTTATTCAGGAAATAACTAGCCACATATGCTACTGGCTACCACACTGGGCAGTATAGTTCTAAAAGGCAATCGAAAAACATCTAGATAGATGGCTTTAAAGTACATACATCCTATGTTCTATGTTTGGTAATTCATTCCAGAGCAATAAAAGAACTATGGGATGGGGGTGAGAGGAAAATAAACTGAAATAAGAAATAATTATACCTAGGAAAAAAGGATACTTACAATCATGAAGAGAATATGTAATTTTACTTATTTAAAAGTATATATGTCAATAAGTTTATAAAAATCAATTTCTTATGACTATGAATTATCTATATAATCAGAAAAAGAAAACATTAAAATATTTTCATTTGGGAAAAAAAATACCATAAAGATATTACTGAATCAAAGGATAAACTCAGTTTTAAGGCTTTTTTATATGTATATAATAAAATTGTCCTCTAGAAAAGATGCTCCAATTATAGCAATCAACTAACCAACTCCTCACACACACATCCTTATCTACAACAAGCATTGCAAGTTTTTGACCTTTGCCAATTTAACAGCTGAAAAATTATGCTAAGTCGCTTCAGTTGTGCCTGACTCTCTGCAACGCTATGGACCACAGCCCGCCAGGATCCTCTGTCCATGTGATTCTCAGGCAAGAATACTGAAAAATTATATCTCTTTTTAATTTGAATTTAATCTATTACTAGTGAAATTGCACATTTGTTAACTTGTTCATTATCTGTGTTTCTTTTAGAAATAGCATGTTCATTCATATCCTTTGACTTTTTCAACATTAGGATGTATATCTCTTTGCCAAGGTTCTTTATATATCAAGGTTATATCAAACCTGTCCTTTTATTTACACTGCAAATATTTTCCCTCTGTCCTTTGCTTTGTTACTTTGTATCTTATAGAGTAAGATACATTCTTACTATTCATTCTTCTTTTATGTTTTCTGCCTTTCATCATATACTTTAAAGAATCCATCTCCATTCCAATTCCTCCAGGCCTTCGCTCAACAAACACTAATATCAGCCAAACACTTCGCCACTTGAATTGGCCATATAAATATGTCTACTCTGTCCAGGTGCTGCAAGTATGCTAGAATCCTCCCTATTATTACATGTACACTGGACACCTCACTTTCAAATTCCTCAGAACACATTAGCTGCCTCTGAATCTGGTACTAGTTATGCTTCTGGCAGGAGGAGAAGGGGACGACAGAGGATGAGATGGCTGGATGGCATCACTGACTCGATGGATGTGAGTCTGAGTGACCTCCGGGAGTTGGTGATGGACAGGGAGGCCTGGCGTGCTGCGGTTCATGGGGTCACAAAGAGTCAGACACGACTGAGCGACTGATCTGATCTGATCTGATGCTTCTGGTCTGATTGTAAACTCTTCTCAGAAGTACACCGGACACCTTCTATTACTTCTTCATGTCTTCAAAGTAGTTTAAGATTTGAAATTTCTTTAGTGGAGGTGGCGGGGATGGTTGAACAAAGTCCAAGATTTATCACAAGCATTGTTTTCCCTTTGTTTAAGACCTGGAAGAAACATATGTGTGTGTGTGTTAGTCGCTCAGTCGTGTCCAACTCTGTGACCCTGTGGACTGTCGCCCACCAGGCTCCTCTGTCCATGGGATTCTCCAGGCAAGAATTCTGGAGTGGGAAGAAACATATACTACTGTCCAAAAAACAAAGTGCAAACTAAGGACCTCCTTGACCCTGTGTAGATAAACTAGGCAATCACACCTTTAGGTGTTTATAGTCCGATTGTGGCTCAGATGGTAAAGCGTCTGTCTGCAATGCGGAAGACCTGGGTTCAATTCCTAGGTGGGGAAAATCCCCTGGAGAAGGAAATGGCAACCCACTCCAGGACTCTTGGCTAGAAAATCCTATGGACGGAGGAGCCTAGTAGGCTACAGTCCATGGGATGGCAAAGAGTTGGACACGACTGAGAGACTTCACTTGACGTTAAGAGACAATAATGTCAAGGCCAGAGAGACCCTAGAGACTAATAGGAGTTCAACCATCCCATTTTATAGAGTAGGAGGCAGTACTCTAGGGGGATAAAGTGACTTGCCCAAGGTCATATCAAACAGGTACACACTGCTACATTTAAAATGGCTAGCCAGCAAGGATCTGTTGTATAGCACAGGGAACTCTGTTCAATGTTATGTGGAAGCCTGGATGAGAGGGAGTTTAGGGGATAAAGGATACATGTATATGTATGGCTGAGTTCCTTTGTTGTTCACCTAAACTATCACAACATTCTTTTTTTTTGTAACAACATTCTTAATGGGTTATATGCCAATACAAAATTAAAAGTTTAATTTTTAAAAAAAAAGGTAGTAAAAAGACTCAAATGTTCAGTCCAGAAGTCTAGAGAATAGTGTGGAGGATATGAAAGGAGAGAAAGAAAACACATTTCTGATGCACAAAGGGGAAAAGTTCAATGGCTGAATAAACTTGGCTATTTCTAAAACCACTATTGAGTCCTCTATGGTAGGATCTCTCAAAATTTCATCTATGCAAACTCCCCATAAATATTCTGAGGAGAGTTCCTGAAGCAAATGAAAATAAACAGAAGAGACCAAAAATTTTCAGCATTTCCACATCCCCTGATCTCCAGATCTCTTATTCATAGAAAAATGTAAATGAAGCTTAATTTGAGACATTTCAATCTTCCCGTGCATTTACTATCATCCTCATGACTTATGCCACCCAGCATATGATAGTATTGAAATCATTTGGGGGAAGGAGAGAGATTTTGATATCACATGAAAACTCCTTTTTTCCAGCTGGAAGAATTTAGTAACATAAAATGAGTTCAGGACAAACAATTCCATATTATAAATTAATCATTTAAAGCATAAGTGAAGTAAAGTCGCTCAGTCGTGTCCAATTCTTTGTGACCCCGTGGACTGTAGCCTACCAGGTTCCACCATCCATGGGATTTTCCAGGCAAGAATACTGGAGTGGGTTGCCATTTCCTTCTCCAAGAGATCTTCCCGACCCAGGGATTGAACCCCGGTCTCCCACATGGTAGGCATTATAGGCAGACGCTTTACCCTCTGAGCCACCAGGGAAGACCCATTCAAAGCATATGTGAACATTAAAGTATCAAACAAAAAGTTACGCACCCTATAAGTTTAATGGGGAGAATAAATTTTGAAGTGGGCTGAAAGACTGCATCATGAAATCAAATCAGGTATGATGATCAGCATTTGTTTTTACAAAATGGAATGAAAGAGAAATACCAGGAAAACTGTGCATAGGAAGGTTTTGTCTCAATTATATCTAAGTGTATACTTGGCCGGCTGGATGGCATCACTAACTCGATGCACGTGAGTCTGGGTGAACTCCGGGAGTTGGTGATGGACAGTGGGGCCTGGCCTGCTGCGGTTCATGAGGTCGCAAAGAGTCGGACACGACTGAGCGACTGAACTGAACTGAACACAAAATAGATTTTTTTTTTTTTTTTTTTTACTGAGTCACTTACAGTCCATGGGATGGCAAGAGTTGGACACGACTTAGCTACTAAACCACCACCACCACCACTTTCAAAAAAGTATGAGAAACAAGTCTTTAAAAATATGCATGTATGTGCGTCTATGATTTATATACCTATACATACATTGGAGAAGGCAATGGCAACCCACTCCAGTACTCTTGCCTGGAAAATCCCGTGGACGAAGGAGCCTGGTGGGCTGCAGTCCATGGGGTCGCTAAGAGTCAGACACGACTGTGCGACTTCACTTTCACTTTTCATTTTCATGCATTGGAGAAGGAAATGGCAACCCACTCCAGTGTTCTTGCCTGGAGAATCCCAGGGACGGGGGAGCCTCGTGGGCTGACGTCTATGGGGTCACACAGAGTCGGACACGACTGAAGTGACTTAGCAGCTTAGCAGCAGCATACATACATACAAGCCAAATACACTTTTATCCCTATTAAAGAGTTCGCTGGCACACATAATAAGTACGGGTAAAGCTTGGGTTGTACACAAAGCTTATCAGAGCCCTCCTTAATCAGGAGTCCTGAAGGGAGTGAGGGAAGAAAGTAAAAGGGCAGAGGGCAAGAGGACGGATGGATGAATGAATGAATGGCGGAATCTGACTGCTCAGGGGCCTGTTCTTATCCTGCTCTCTACCAGAAACATCCTCAGCTTCCTTCCTTCTCCTAGGTAGGTTCAAGGGGACATACATACAAAATAATGTATCGTCGCGGATCTGCCAGTGTCCACAGGAAAGAAGGGAACCAGCACGCACGTGCCAGCAGCCCCCGAATAGGGATGTTGACGCTTACTTCAAAACAGTGAAAAAGAAACAATTTCTGTATTTCCTCTCTTCCTTCCCTCAGAGCCACGTGAGAATGGACTAAAGTACATTTCAGGACAGTAAAAGCCAGCTGTTTACCCAGAGATTGTGAGCGCCATCGAGATTATTAAGACCCAGAAAGCACCCCGGGGACATTTACTCAAATGCTCTGTCGGGATAAGCCGGAGAAAGTTCCGATCCTATGCGTCCACTCCCCGGCCCCCTCACCATTTGCATCGCCTGCTCCATCCACTTTTCGGTCTCCTCCGCAGACACCGAGTACGAGCCATCGGTAGCCGCGGTGGACCCCACCTTCGCCTCCATACTGCACCCGGGCCGCCTCGGTCAGCGATAGAGACAGCGGGGAAATAGGAGCACAGGCTGCGGAACGCGGCGGATACGGGCCGTCGTTTCCGGGGGAATCGAACAGTGAGGTACTCGGGAGCGAATTCTGGACGGACCTGGGCGCACCGGACCAGTGAGCTGCGGCTGCAACAGAAAAGGGCAACTGCTCAGCTATAGTCCACGCCCCCTTCCCGCTCCGGTGACAGTGTCTGCGGAAAGTCGCCTTTGTGATTTCTGGAGAGCACCGAGCGGGACGACGGCCGTCCAGCTGGGTCGTCCGTGCCAGGCGACAAAGGGTTTCCTGGTGGACCATCATCCCTTCCCTCTAGACAGCCCGCATCCCGGGGGCCTGAAAATGCTTAGATCTACGTGGAATTTTCTGAAACGTCACAAAAAGAAATGCATCTTCCTGGGCACGGTCCTCGGAGGTGGGTGACAGCGTTCTTGGCAAGGCGCACTGGAAGAAGGCGGTGGGAGAGGGGTGTCTGTCTTCAAAAATAGAGGCGGAAAAACCACAGCCCAGGATTCGATCAACCATGAGATGGGGAATGGGGTGCCAAACCTCCAAGGCTCTTTAAAGAAAGAAAGTGAAGTCGCTCAGTCGTGTCCGGTTCTTTGCGACCCCATGGACTGTAGCCTACCAGGCTCCTCCATCCATGGGGATTTTCCAGGCAAGAGTACTGGAGTGGGTTGCCATTTCCTTCTCCAAGGCTCTTTACATCTCTGCAATTGTGAAATGTGTGCCCTTTGCCCTGGCACTGCCCCTTACTCTGTTTTTCGCCTTTTTCTCACTGCCTTTGGGATAACCCACCTCAGTGTTTGGGCGGTGGGGGTCATGGGGGGTTGTTTGTTTCTTGGGTTCTTTTCTTTCTCTCTCTTATTTTTTTGTTCCAAAACACTGTTCTCTTACACATTTTTTTCTTATTCTCTTCTCTTGTTTTCCCATGAGATTCTTCGTTTCTATTTGCCACTCTCAGGACTTGATTTGGCATTCATCCTTCACACAGAGAAGTTTCACAATATTCGAGGAGAGTAAACTAAAGCTTGCACTTCGAGTCTTGTTTAAAGTTAATTCGAATTTTTTGAAAACAGCACAGTTGTACTGAAGGACTGTGCTAGAAGGTATATGCTAGACAAAGAAACACAGATCAATATTTTAGCTCTGTTCCTGCTCTTTTAGAATACAAACTGTGTAGTAAACTAGGTAGTAAGAAAGTACTTGCAGGATGCTGGGCAAGCAGGATCTTCAAGACTGGGATGAATTCCCACCTAATTCACATAATTAAGTTACCCAGGCTGAGAGGAGATTTAGAAACAGATTAGATAACAATCTTGAGAGCCTTTTCCTCATAAGATAATCATGTCCTAATGAGTGGAGACCTGAAGGGAAGAACAAAATGTCTTGGGTGATACAGGAGAAAAAAATGCAGGAATGTGAAGAGGGAATTTTTAGCATTGGGGTCTTTTGAGAAATACGGTCACTAACTACATACTTTGGTTACAAAAGTAGTCAAAGGCAAAAGCAGCAGTTTCCCAAAGAATTTGGTTGTTTTTCTCTTACTATTGATTACATTTTATGGCTCCCAAACAATTTGAAATTGACAGTACTCTTAGTAATTCAGCTCTGTTGATTCTTGAAAATTTGAAACAGGCTTCTTGTTAATGAGGCAAGGCGAGTGGTTTCCTTTTCTCTGAGGTCTATCACAAATCAATAAGGATCAAGTATAAATTTTTATGGAATTTGAAAAATTCTTTACAGATAAAAATATTTTTCAGCATTTTTATCCACTGATATCTAATGTATTTTTAAACTGTGCTAAAACTACTGAGTCCAATTTATTTGTAGAAGCTAATGATTTGTATGTGATTGAAGATGTATAAATAGAATATTTTTGCCACGACTGAAGGAAATAAAATAGTGTCTCTTTAGAACCTAAGAAAAAATAGCATATACTCCTTTAGATTTGTGGAATGACCTAATGGTGTATTAGAAATAATCATAAGAGAAGCAAAAAAGTACATTTAAGAGATATACATTCTTTTTTTTTTTTTTTTCCCCAAAAAATCTGTCGAGAGCTTTACAGGTACAGATTAAGAGGAAAGAGAAAGGTGAGGGTGAGGGGTGGGGGAAAGTTCAGAGAACAGGAAAAGAAAGTAATCCTAGTATTTTATAGCAAAAAGGATGTCAGTTTAAAAGGAAAAAAAGAGTAGATAAGCGTGACTGGCATTTCTTTGAGCCTCATAGTCTTTCTTCTTCAAGGGATAGGTCTTATAACGTGGTACATATCAATCTAATTTAAGAAACATGTATCCCTTGCCTATAGTGTTGAAGGGCTTCCCTGGTAGCTCAGTCGGTAAAGATCTGCCTGCAATTCAGGAGATCTGGGTTTGATCCCAGGGTTAGGAAGATCCCCTGGAGAAGGAAATGGCAACCCACTCCAGTATTCTTGCCTGGAGAATCCCATGGACTGAGGAGCCTGGTGGACTGCAGTCCATGGGGTTGCAAGAGTCAGACAAGATTTACTGACTAAACCACCACCATAGTGTTGAAAGTAATATGATTGGAAATACAAGATTCACAGAGATTTTTAATAGTAATAGCTACCATTTTGGGGGTACCCAGTGGGCCCTATATTAAGTTCTTCTGTTGAGTGGGGATGATGACAAGATAGCTATTGTTATCTCCATTTAAAAACATGGGAACCAGACTGCTAAGAATTTAAGAAACTTGCCAAGGATCCCAGAGTCCGTAACCAGGAAGCTAGAACTCAAACCCCAGTGTGTTAGATCCAGAGCACTTTCTCTTTCTACACTGTACCATTCTATCTTCATGAACTTATGGTCTGAGAGGAGTGAATACAAATGACTTAGTTTGTTCCAGCTGGTACAACAAAATACCACAGACTGGGTGGCTTAAATAAATAAATAACAGAAATTTATTTCTGACAGTTCTGGAGCCTGCAAGTCTAAGATCAGGGGGCAAACCTGGCTTGGTGAGGGCCTGCTCCTGAGTTAGATCCTCACATGGCAGAAGGGTCTAGGTATCTCAGTGAAGTCCCTTTAATAAGAACATTAATCTCATTCTTGAGGGCTACACACCCATGCCCTAGGCACTTCCCAAAGACTCCATCCTCCCAACACCATGCCCTAGAATTTCCACAGATGAATGTAGAGGAGATACAAACATTCAAAGCATAGTAACAAGTGTGCAAAACAATAAGAGCTGAAAAAATGCTATACATATAAAACTGGCAAATAGCATGCGCAGTTGGGAAAAAAAATTAGGAAAAGTCTTCATGGAAGAAGTGGCATATTTTGATAGACTTGCAAATTAGGTAAGATATCAATATTCCTGCCCAAGAAGTTTGTGCATCCATTGGGGGGCGGGGGGCGGGCGGAAACCTCAGTTAAAAACTTTGAGTTATGGGCCTTCATAACTAGGAATTTGAATGACTGCTTTAGATAAAGTCATACGATTTGATCAGTTTTAAGACTAGAGCAGTGGTTCTCAACCTTTTTGGCCTGAGGTCTCCTTTACACTTTTAAAAATTAAGGACTCTAAAGAGCTCTATAAAACTTATGTCTAGTAATAATTGTTTCCCTATTAAAAATTAAAACCAGAGTATTTTTGAAATAGTAATTATTTTAAAATGACAATAGTAAATCTTTCACATATTAACATAAATATTCAGAAAACAAGTGAGAAAAGTAGCATTGTTTTACATTTTTACGATCTCTTTACCGTCTGGCTTTTATCTCTTTCCACATTTAGTCCATTGCAATACTCACTGTCCTGTAGTCTTTAGAAAACTCCACTGTACACTCACTCATGCGAGAATGAGAATGAAAAAGGCAAAGAGCATTTGTGTTATTACAGAAATGATTTGTACTCGCAGATGCCCTAAAAGGTTGGAGTGCCCAAGCCACACTTGGAAAACCTCTGTGCCAGGTGACTCAGACAATAAAGAATCCGCCTGCAGTGCAGGAGACACAGGAGATGCAGATTTGATCCCTGGAATGGGAAGATGCCCTGGAGAAGGAAATGGCAACCCACCCCAGTATTCTTGCCTGGAAATCCCATATATAGCGGAGCTTGTTGTTCTACAGTCCATGGGAACTCAAAGAGTCAGACATGCCTGAGCGAATAACACTTTCTCTTTTTCTCTTTAATGCTAGCAAAAGTGTTGCAGAGAACAACCAAATTCATATGTATTCACTTGCTGATTTATAAAAATCTCAGAGCATTGATATATAATTTATACCTTAATCCCTGTAATGTCTTGGTCTCTTTAGTTTTCATTTATTCATCCATTCATTCAACAAACATTTGAGTGAGAGTGACTAGCCCCACTGTTTTCAACTCAGGTGACATAGAGAAATAAGGCTCAGTTCTTGACTTTGAGGAACTCGTGGTGCATCCAGAAATGGAAATAAACAAAAGTAGTGCAGTCATCGTATCAGAGTACCATAGTAGAGGAGGGTCTGTGGGAGCAGAGAGAGTCGTGTTCAGCAAGCCCCACTGAAGAATCAGCTGGAGTCACAGCTACAGAGGAGAAGGGAACACGGGAAAGGGGATGTTCAGCAGCAAATATGTATTGAGCATCAGTTGTGTGCCAGGAGAATTCTATACAGTCCATGGGATCACAAAGAGTCAGACACAACTGAGAGACTTTCACTTCACTTCATGATATAGAAAGACTAGAAGACATTTTTCTTTGCCATCCATGTTCTGAAAGGAAACCTCAAAACATTTTACATTTATTTTTTGAGATATTTAATGAATTTTCATTATTTATAACTATCATAACTAAAGACATTTTAAAGCTCCTATAATCCCAACCTTTCATTTTTATGAAGAAATTTAAACCCACAAAGATGGGACATGCTTAAAAGTTTCCTACCTAGTTGATGCCTCAGCTGTCAGTGTCTGTTCTCTTTCAGACCAGAATTCAAGCAGCAAGTCAGGTGTATAGATCCTGAGCTCCATATTTCAGGCAATGAATTCTCTGCCTTCATTCTTAGTTCCCTAGGGAGACAAATCTGACCAAAAAAACCCCCAAAATTTATGAATTTTGAGACTGAGAAGCTGGATAAATTAGTCCTTGTATAGAAACTTACTTCAGTGCTAATTCAAGGGAAAGAATGGATTATAGAATTTTATGCTAACACTGTGTGCTAGTTTGCTAGGACTGCCATAACAGAGTACCACATACTGAATGCCTTAAGCAAGAGAAACTTACTGTCTCACAGTTCTGGAGGTCAGAATTTATTCCATTTAAGGGCTATGAGAGAAGGATCTGTTTCAGGCCCCTCTCCTTGGCTTGTAGATAACTCTCTCCTCCCTGTGTCTTCATGTCATCTTCCCTCTACACATGTCTGTTTCCAGACTTACACTTTTTATAAGAACAACAGTCATACTGGATCAAGCCCATCTAATGACCTTTTAACTTGATTATGGCTACAAGACCCTATCTCCACATAATGTCATTTCCTGAAATACTGGGGCTTCAACATGTTAATTTGGGGTAGGACACTCTTCAATCCATAATAATTTATTCTTTTAGCTTTAGTAATGATATACTACAGTTATCAAATAGACAATACAGTTAGTTGAGCTTGAACAATGCAGGTTTGAACTGTGCTAGACCTTTTATAGGGAGCTTCCCTGGTGGCTCAGTGGTAAAGAATCCTCCTGCAACACAGGAAGACAACGGTTCAGTCCTTGGGTCAGGAAGATCCCCTGGAGAAGGAAATGGCAACCCACTCCGATATTCTTGCTGGAAAAATACCATGGACAGAAGAGCCTGGTGGGCTACAGTCCTGCTACTGCTAAGTCACTTCAGTCGTGACTGAAGTGTGCATGACTGTACGACCCCATAGACAGCAGCCCACCAGGCTCCCTCATTCCTGGGATTCTCCAGGCAAGAACACTGAAGTGGGTTGCCATTTCCTTCTCCAATGCATGAAAGTGAAAAGGGAAAGTGAAGTCACTTAGTTGTGTCCGACACTTCACTACCCCATGGACTGCAGCCACCAGGCTCCTCTGTCCATGGGATTTTCCAGGCAAGAGTACTGGAGTGGGGTGCCATTGCCTTCTCCGTGCTACAGTCCATGAGGTTGCAAAGTGTCAAACACAGCTGAAGTGAGGGAACATGCATGCACGCAGGCAGGCCACTTATATGCAGACTTTTTTCAGTAAATACTGCAGCACTGCAGATCCTCAGCTGGTTGAATCCAAGGGTGCAGAACTGTGCAGTGGGCCCACTGTAAAGTGGCTTGCAGATTTTCCACTTCTGGAGGGAGTGTTCTGCACTCCTAACCCTGGAGATGTTGAAAGATCAACTATAGTCCCTAAAGTACTTTTATCAGACACTCTTGAAAATTTAATAAAAGCAGTGAACCTTCTCAGAAAGCACATAGACCAATCAAATTTATCGTTACTCCAGAAAATTCTTAACTATCCAAGGGGTGTCACTGCAGCATTTCATTTTACACTATTGTTGTTTGAGGAATAATAATTATGTTACACAAAAATTTTAGCCATCAATCAAATAAAACCAGTTCACTGAGAAGTTTTTATGTAAGAGTTGCCTGTCAAACAGTTACTTTGTGAAACATAAATCATTTTCTTCATTCTGTTAGTATTATGGCACTGTCATCAGTTTATTGAGGCTGGGTTATGAGAAGGGTAGCTCTGGAGCCATTTATGTGAATTTTGATTTTTTCTTTACAGATGAGTATAATGCATTTATTTGCATACAAACAAAAGCAGTCACACTTTATTTCTAATTATTTGTAGCATATACTCTTTCACTGAACTGTGACTTTTAAGATATATAACATATCAGTTCATCTGTATTGGTTACATTAGTGAAAATAGTTCAGGATATGTATTCACTTTGACATTCCTAGAGGACTGTCTCTTCCCCACTGATGACAAAGAAATCAAATCCATTTATTGAGCTCACATACAATCCTTAGGTTCTTCTTGTCATATTGAAGGCTACAGACAGTTGGAGGTAGGTGAGGATTAGTTACTTCCTACAACCTTGTTGCCAAGTTATTATGAAACAAATTTGGCACACGTTAAAACATCTGTTAACAAGCATAGATTAAAACAGTATCATTACTTGGTCTGTAAATTAATTGAAATCCCAGTGTCCTTGGTGCAGCACCAGAACCACACATAAAAGATATACTTGAGGCAAATGCAACAATATTCTCCATGTAGGATTCTGTTGGCCTTTTGGTTAACTCTCTTGTCTAAGAATCCTTTGAACTATCTATTCCTAAAAAGTGAAGGACTTGCTAGGTTAGTGTATTCTTGTTCAAATGAATATTACTAAAATGTTTTAGCTAACCCAGTATCTTAAACATTTAATCTGTAAAAAGCCATTTCTGATATTTATTGTGCTTGGTAAAAGTTAGTTTAAGTACTTACACCTTGAAATGTGGCTTTTGACCAAATGCTTACTAACCATGCCAGAGTGTTCATTTTACCAGCCAGGACATTTGATTGCCCACAGGGTATGACCAAAATGTGCCCATTTATGTTACACTGTCTATACTAAAATGTGTTAAAGTAAATTACAGGCACGTGACCCCACCTATATTTTTATACTATTATAAGTTAGGAATTTCTGTACCCTCTTCCCCCTCCCTTTTTCGCCTGAGTTTCTAGTTTTCCATGTCTGCCTGACTACCTACCTTTCTTTTAGTCTTCCTTTAAAATTTTTTCTTATATTTTTAAAAATACTACATTTTGATTGAAGAAAATGTGGAAACCATAGAGAAGCAAGCAGAAGGGAAAAAAATCACCCACTATCCCACTCTTCAGCAGTCATCATTGTTTAATATATGTTAGAAATTAAAATCCAACTGTTACATATATGTCTACTTATATTAAAAAGCAAAACTTTCAGTATCTTATTTTATTGTCTAACAATATGACATGGATATTTCCTTGAGTCATGAACTATTTAGCAATGTGTGTTTTAATAGCTGTAAAATTCCATTGTATAGCTAGGCCATAATGCATTTAAACAATTCCCTTTTGTTGGGCACTTAGAATATCTCCAGTTCACTATTAAAGGCATTGCCTGACTTTGTACACTTAATGCCTTTCTGTTTCTTCAGACTTCATCTTTATGTACCCATCTGCCATTGACTTTTAAAACGCCAATCTCCTTTTCTTTTTCTTTAGGTTGCAATTTTTATATAATTCTTTAGGTTTTTAAAAGTTGTGATTTTTAGCTTTTCACTAATATAAGCCCTATATTTGGAAAACTTGGATTAAAAATATCATTTGGAATTTTTAATACTCTAATAAACTGGATTAGTATACTAACTTGTTTTTGAAAATAATTTTAGGAGTATATATCCTGGGGAAATATGGACAGAAGAAAATCAGAGAAATACAAGAAAGGGAGGCTGCAGAATACATTGCCCAAGCACGACGACAGTATCATTTTGAAAGCAACCAGAGGACCTGCAATATGACAGGTACGACAGAAATATTTATACATGTGTGAAGTTGCTTGATGATTTATATTAATTTACATATCTCCAGGAGCAAAATTAGAGGAAAAGGCAAAAATGACAAATCTAGCAAGTGTTTACCTGATTTAACTGAAATACATCATTTAATGTATATTTTAAAAATCAATGTAAATTAATAATTCAACATAAATTCTAGTTTATCCATTTTCTTTATTCATCCAGCAAATACTCAGTACTGGGGAAGCATAAGGTGAGCAACTGAAGAAAAAAAAGACCTGACATTCAGAGTTTATATGCTGAAGTGAAGTGAAGTCGCTCAGTCATGTCCAACTCTTTGCGACCCCATGGACTGTAGCCTACAAGGCTCCTCTGTCCACGGAATTTTCCAGGCAAGGATACTGGAGCGGGTCGCCATTTCTTTCTCCAGGGGATCTTCCCAAGCCAGGGATCAAACCCGGGTCGCCTGCATTGCAGGCAGACACTTTACCGTCTGAGCCACCAGGGAAGCCCATTTATATGCTAGTGGGAGAAAATGATGATAAACACCAGGTAAATAGCTTTAACTGTTTATAAAGAGAATGAGCTGTGTGAGGGGTGGGGATGCTCTTTAAGGTAAGGCAACCAATAGAATCAGGTCTCTTTACCTCTAAGGAGAAACAAAGTGGGACAATGGAGAGAGCCCTGCAGAATGCCTGAGGTGGAAACAAGCTTGGCTATTCCCATATTTGAGAAACAGCAGAAAGGCTGTGTAGCTAGACGAGCATGAGCAGTGAAAGAAGTGTGATAGGAGATGAGGCTGCAGGAGTGCCCTGCTGCCCTCTGGCCATGTGGGCCATAGTAAAGACGCCCAAGTGTCTCACACTTATAGAGGCACCTGCAGAACTGTCCGTCTAGCACAGTAGTATGCATTCAACCAGTGTGATCAGTGGTAATAATTTAATCTCCAGAGCTAGAAACCTCCTGGAAGGATGCTGTGACCAAATCAGCTGCCCATATTTGAAGAGGGCAAGGTGTTGTGATATATTTTTCTTAACTCCTTGAAGAATTAGTCCTCAAATCCATGTCAAACTTGTTTTTCTTTTTTTGTTGTTCAAAGTCTAATCCTTGCTTCTTTCAAGAACAACTAATTTAGAAAAAAATTATTAAGGTAGGTTCTTTTTGTTCAATTTTAAAAGTAGAAATATTTTTTTCAAGGTTAGAAGAACTTTATTTTTAGTTTAGTCTCATTTGACAGATAAAGAGACTGGAATTAAGAAGGTTAAGAGACACATTTAGTTGTGTCCATAGTATGGTTTTTAATGTTTGCAATAATAATACTTCAGTCTATAAAGAAAAAAATTAATCATAAATGCTATATAAAATGGCAACTCAGATAAGGTACAGTAAGTAAGAGCACAGGTTCAAGGTAGAGGCAGTTCTGGTTCCATGCCTAGTTTTGCTTGTGATGTGTGTGTGTCTTTGGGAAAATCTAAATGTAGTTCTTTCTCTATAAAATGACCATCATAAAATGCACTTCATAGATATTTTATGGAGAAGTGATGAGATAATTTATATAAAGTGCTTAATATGTAATAAATGCTCAGTAATGAACAACTTTTTAAAAATTATATATTTCTTTGAATCAGTATTTAGCTTTCAACATAGTGGTACTACCAAGGGCATTTTAATAAATTTTTAGATAATAAGAACAGTCCATTTTTCCTTTCCTGTTTTTTTAAGGGGAAAAAAAAAGTCTCATCTCTTGAATGAGAGATTCTTTAAATTCTGTAGTGCTTTACAATTTTCAGAAGTTTCACACACATAATTTCATATAATCCCATAATAACCCTTCCCCCCCCCCCCCCCGTTATAATGTCCCTCCTCCTCTTCCCTCTCTCCACTGGTAATGACTAATTTAAGAATAGTTCATTTCTAGTTATTACTCAGATTTTTAAAAACTGGAAAAAGCTAACTTCTGGGGTCTGAAAATACATCTCAGTTTGACATGGACCCTTGTGTCAATTTACGTGCTCTGAGCAGCACAGATCAGATGCACTTAGACGTACAGGAGACTGGCTGGGAGGACACCTCTGCAGAATAAAAGGCAGGGAGCAGAAGCTGCCAAGGAGAGCCTTTAGCCCATGGTGCGGGTGTGATGCTGTGACTAGAATGGGCAAAGGAACGAAGGTTGGTAAGAAGAGCCTCTGACAGCAGCGCAGTTCTAAGAAATCTGGACAGGCCGATGGGAGTCCTGAAGCCTACGAGTTCTGGTAGAGGGTCCCTCAGAGATGGGCCTGCCTTCGTATCCTCACTAAGTGACTGTCCCTGTCTGGGAGCAGTTTAGTTCCAGAGACATGGCAGCTAGAGCGCACAGTCAGTTATGGCTCCTTCCAGCAGAAAATGTGTGGACAGCACATTTCCATGACAATCACACCCATCAGATGGATAAATAGCTGATATAAGGCAGTTAAAACTAAAATATAGTGCTAAAAGCCAAAATATAGGTTCACTGAAAAAATTTCCAAATTAGCTTTCTGATGTATATTGATAATGGGGTTACAAATCGTGTAAGTAATTTCTATTCTTTTGAGTAAGAGGTAATGAACATACTAGAAAAATGTAGTGCTTTTAGGTAAATATAATTAGTTTTTTAACATAAGAAGTTGGTCCTAGTTTGAAAGATAGCATCTAGTGGAATGCCTCTGTACTCTGCCCATTGACTTTATCATGTTCATGATTTTTATTAAAGATTTGTAAAGAGTGCCTATGAAATTTACACATGACACAATGCTTGGATGTGTAACTAACACTACAAATGAAGTTTTGGAATACAGAATAGTCTAGTCCCATTTAAGTGATAGACTAGGATGAAAGAATTGTTCTGCGTTAAAAGTCAATTGTACTGAGTCAGGATTATCCAAACTGGCTTAGAAGCAGGATGTATGAGAAAAGAGTGGGAATTCTAGGTGAGCATAAGCTTATGAACAGAGTAGGATATGACTTCTGGAAATATTAATTTAATCTTAGACTACAGTAGTAAAGTCTGTTCAGCTCAAAGGTAGTTATATAACATGTTCTGTGGTAGTCAGAGCACAAGTCCATTTCTGCCTTTCACATGTTAAGAAGATACAAACTGGAATGTGTCAGAAGAAGCCAAATAAGTATAATATTAAGAAGAGCTAACAGTTACTGAACACTTCCATGTGTAAAGAAGCAGTGTTCTAAAGGCCTTTTATCCTTAACCCTTACAGCAGTCCTGTAAGGTAGATCCACTGTCATCCTCGGTTTACAAATGAGGAAACTGAGGCACAGAGTTAAATGATTTGCTCAGGGTCACACGGATTCAAGGCAGGTGAAGTGGTTGCACTAGGGGTGTTTATCATGGAGGCCGGATGGCTAAAACAGGACATGAAAGCTGTATTCAACTCAATACAGAAACATACTTGTTCAGTGCTTTGTACAGATGGCTAGAAGAGAAGAATAGCCTTGTCTTTAGTTAAATATGCTCAAGTGGAAAGTCAGGAGCTCTTATCTCTCCCGAGATAAGAGAATTACTGAAGAGATTTCTCTTAAATCATGTCATCATACCCCTTAATCTTTAAAGTTTCCTACTAACCACATTTCCTAAATGTAGGACTCTAGCAGTGCTTTTTCTCGGTAGGATAAAATATCATGCTTAGGCTAGATACATATACCATGGACACTAAGAAACCACATTTTACATTGACTCTGAGCTCCTGCTATCGCTAGTGGTCTCAGTAGCTTAGGTGATTTAATCATGTGCCTTAAGGAGCTATGCTAAAGCAACACAGTGCAGTGCTGAAGTAAAGGATTAGAGTAGGTCAGAAGCTGAACTTCCTATAGAAAAAAAATTAACATGGCTTTTATAATGTCCTGCCTAGTCAAGAAGTAAAAATCATACACTAAAGTTTTCCCTTTTAGAATATGGCATTTGTAATCTCTGATATTTTTCATATTGTTACCATTGCTTCTTTAGTGTTAGACATTCACTTTAAATTTATGTGTTTACACTTCTACAACATGTTGGTATTCAGAGTTACAAGCAGTAGCCATTGTCAAAACCAAAACTACGGCTCAGCAGTTCTGAGTTTCTATTAATAGCCTGATGTGCTTTTGTCTGCTGCTGCTGCTGCTGCTAAGTCACTTCAGTCGTGTCCGACTCTGCGCGACCCCATAGACGTCAGCCCACCAGGCTCTCCTGCCCCTGGGATTCTCCAGGCAAGAAAATGAGTGGGTTGCCATTTCCTTCTCCAATGCATGAAATCGAAAAAGTGAAAGTGAAGTCGCTCAGTCGTGTCCGACTCTTAGCGACCCCATGGACTGCAGCCCACCAGGCTCCTCCATCCATGGGATTTGCCTATGCTTTGTGGTGGTGGTTGGTGGTTTAGTCGCTAAGTCATGTCCGACTCTTGTGACCCCATGGACTGACTGTAGCCCACCAGTCTCCTCTGTCCATGGGATTTTCCAGGTAAGAATAGTGGAGTGGGTTGACATTTCCTTCTGCAGGGGATCTTCCTGACCCAGGGATCGAACTCAGGTCACCTGCATTGCAAGCACTCTCCTGCATTGCAGGCAGATTCTTTACCAACTGAGCCACCAGGGAAACCCACTGCGTGTAGTAATTTTAATAACTAAATGTTTTCTAAAATTAGAAATAAAATGTGAAGCAAAAGGTACAGCTAAAGATAAAATATCATTTTATTAAATCAGAAATAAACATTTTTTTAAAAGATCTGCAAAAATAAAGAACTATCCATAGTCCATAGGTTAAAGACCAACACTGTTAAGATTTGGGAATTAATTCTTCCCATTTTTCTTCTATATGTACTTGCGATCATAATAGGTATATGCATAATTTTGCTTCGTGAGCAGGTAAGTGATTTATTAGTATGTAACTAGTTTTTATTAGTAAAAATTTATTTGAAAACTCCAGCCTTCACCTTCCCTCCTGACACTCATTATTTGCTAGCTCTGTCATGTAGCCCAAAACAATGTGCATTTCTCGGTGAAGGCAGTCCTGTCACTCATGAACTTTCTAATTTTCTGTTTGTATTACAGTGCTGTCCATGCTCCCAACACTGAGAGAGGCCTTGATGCAGCAACTCAACTCTGAGAGCCTTACAGCTCTGCTGAAAACCAGGTAAACCCAAGTTATAGCAATTCATTATGCAGCACACTGAGAGTTTATAGACTGTACCTGAAATACTTTTCAAAAGTCTTTAATTTCCTTATTTTTCTGTCTAATTAAAGCTTAAGATAAATAGACACACTTATAAAAGATATTTACTAACAATATCATTGAATTCATATTTTGTGCATTTGTTTATGCTCTACCTTGATGTGCAAAGTATTTAGAGTGACAGTTTTTGTATGTATTCTGGTTTTCATGTGAAGAGGTCTTCTGTCACTTTGATATTTATTCAGAAATATAATTTTGAGTACTTATTTAATGTGTTGCTGAACCAGATGTTATGAAGCTACCAGTTATGTTAAATATTGTGTCTCTTAAAGAGTTTACGGTGTAATAGATAAAGCATGTGAACATACATTTTAAGGCATATGAACTTACATTTTATATGATTAATAAGATGAAGTACAAATACAACATGAATGTATGATAATGATTTATCATACCATCACAGTGTACCTTTCACATAGAGGCCCTTATATATGGAGCATAATATGTTTTTGTTTAGTTGCTAAGTTGTATCTGACTCTTTTGCAACCACATGACTAGTCCACCAGGCTCCCCTGTCTATGGGACTTACTGGGCAAGAATACTGGAGTGGGTTGCCATTTCCTTCTCCATGAATCTTCCCGATCCAGGGATCAAACCTACGTCTCCTGCATTGGCAGGCAGGTTACCACTGAGCCACCTGGGAAGCCCGTAGTGTGTATGAAATACTGTAATTTAGTGTGATGCTGTGTTAATTTAAAAAGATTTCCAGAAGGAAATGGTTCTTCCTTTAATGGACAAGAAGAGGGTAGGGGTGAGGAGTGGGGAAAGGTTTCACTTGAATGTATTTTAATCATTGGGGCCTTAGCAAAAAATATTCACCTGCCTTGTAACCATCCTCCAGTAGGCAGGGGATAGAAGGTGCTCTTTCTGGAGTGTCTCTCTGTGCCAGGCCCCGTGCTGGATACGTTAGGGTGAAAGTGAAGTGAAAGTGAAGTTGCTCAGTCGTGTCCGACTCTTTGCGACCCCGTGGACTCTAGCCCACCAAGCTCCTCCATCCATGGGATTCTCCAGGCAAGAATACTGGAGTGGGTTGCCATTTCCTTCTCCAGGGGATCTTCCCAACCCAGGGATTGAACCCAGGTCTCCTGCATTGCAGGCAGATGCTTTAACCTCTGAGCCACCAGGGAAGCCCTCCCAGTTACTTTCCACAATATCCTTGTGAGGCAGATAGTATCTATCATCTGCACTCTGCAAATAGGAATTTAGTGTTCAGGCAGATGACACAGCAAGCTGGAAAGTTCCTTTGAAAACATTTTCTATAATCAAGTCATACCTTCCAAAATAACAATGGATTTGTGTACTCGGGTACACAAATGAATTTGTATATAATAGGTTTGTGTAGTGTTTTTAGAGAGTGTAAATTGTAACTTTTTAATTGGAAAACATACACAGCTTGGAATGGATTTAAGGCAAATTGTGTCACAAGCAGTTTTTAAAGGGTTAAAACAAAGTTTAAAAATCAAGTAACAGTAAAAGAAAATGTATCCCCCCCAAAAAGTGTGAATACCTGGATAATACACCCATTTTGCAACAGTGCAACTAAGTACATAGTATTGACTGTCCGTAGTCCACGCAGAATTACAACTCTACTCATCAACGTCTTGCTGACAGTTCCCAGAGATAACTATTTTAGAAAAGGTAGAACCTGGATGTTCTCTCCTTCAACCAATTGATCAGATTTTTAAATCTGATTAAAGTATAATGCTAACAATACAAATTTTTTCCCTAACTTCGTGATTCTTAGAGATTGACACACTTTTACTACTTACGGATGTAGAGTTTAATTTATAAATCAGTTCATATAATTATAAAAAGAAGAAGCATACAAGCAGATTGCTCCCAGTAAAATAAATAATTACCTATATGCACATAAGGAAGAGATACAAAAATAGGCTTTAATTGCCTTAAATTTTAGTGTTATTGGGAAGACAAGACAAATGAAATAAGTGAATACACTTTATTAAAAGCAGCATATCAGTAGCAGCAAACACAGTAAGTGTAGCAACAAACACAGTGGCCTTCTTTCTTGGTGATTAAACATAGGATTCAAGATAATTAAGATAAGGTCTCTGTCCCTTTAAGACCTTGTCATCCAAAGGAGGAATTAGATGAAATAAATTGTCATAATTCAAGACGTATTGTGGTTGCTGCTGCTGCTGCTGCTAAGTCGCTTCAGTCGTGTCCGACTCTGTGCGACCCCATAGACGGCAGCCCACCAGGCTCCCCCATCCCTGGGATTCTCCAGGCAAGAATACTGGAGTGGGTTGCCATTTCCCTCTCCAATGCATGAAAGCGAAAAGTGAAAGTGAAGTTGCTCAGTCATGTCCGACTCTTAGCGACCCCATGGACGAGCCTACCAGGCTCCTCCGTCCATGGGATTTTCCAGGCAAGAGTACTGGGGTGGGGTGCCATTGCCTTCCCCTGTATTGTGGTTAGTCTGTGTTAAAAACTAAAAGCAAAATGTGGAAAGAAAATGTGAGAGGCTAGAGAGCAAAGGGATTAATTGTGATGGGTAAAACCTGGGCAGCTTTAAAGAAAAGGCATGAGCCCTCTTTTCTTTACACATTGAGGAGAACTCTTGGAAGGATAAGATGGACAACAGTTCTCCTCATTGCCTGTTTCCTCTTTAAATATTTTCGTGTTATTTTTTCTTATCTTTCTTTTGATTTGAAATTGTTAGATTCAGTTGGGGGCAATGAAGTTTCAGTGGCAAAGAATCTTAAACATCCTTCATCACAGGAGAGGCAGAACACTTAGGATTAGTTTAATTCTTAATTTGGTAATATATTTTGGTAACATTTAAGAGCCTGGTCATATTTAACTTGGAGTTGATTTCCATTAGACAAATCATTTAATAGGAATCTTGGCATAGAAAGTACCCTTTACATAGGTTTGGAATTAGAATCTTTTAAAAAGATAAGGTGAATTTTTCTCATTTTTTGTAAACACATACATTAAAAATGATCACCACAATCAAGCTAATTAATATATATCCGTCACTTCACATAGTTACCATTTTTTTAACGTGTGGTGAGAACACCTAAGATCTATTCTCAGGAAATTCCAAGTATACAGAAGCATTATTAACTGTATTCAGCATGCTGTACATTAGGTCTCATCTCAATTAAATCTTCCTGGGTAGCTCAGGATGTGGGAGATGGGAGACCTGAGTTCAGTCCTTGGGTCAGGAAGATCCCCTGGAGAAGGGCATGGCAACCCACTCCAGTGTTCTTGCCTGGAGAATTCCATGGACGGAGAAGCCTGGTGGGCTCCAGTCCATGTGGTTGCACAGAATCGGACACAACTGAGTGACTACCAGTTTCAGTTTCACGTAAATCTACCTTTCAGTCTGTTAGCAGTGAAGGTCAAAATGAAGAAATGTCCTGTGTGGCTATAATTCTGTCCTGTCCCACCAAAATCATGCCAGCTAAGTACAGTTTCAAGACAGATAACCTTAATTTGCCTTTCCATAGCCAGCTGCTATTGAGTACTTCCTGTATTAAAATTTTGGAACTGCTATTTTCTTTTTTTTATTATTTATTTATTTATTTTACTTTACAATATTGTATTGGTTTTACCATACATCAACATGCATCTGCCACGGGTGTACCCGTGTTCCCCATCCTGAACCCCTCTCCCACCTCCTTCCCCATACCATCCCTCTGGGTCATCCCAGTGCACCAGCCCCAAGCTTCCTGTATCCTGCATTGAACCTGGACTGGCGATTCATTTCTTATATGATATTATACATGTTTTAATACCATTCTCCCAAATCATCCCCCACCCCCGACAGAGTCCAAAAGACTGTTCTATACATCTGTGTCTCTTTTGCTGTCTCGCATACAAGGTTGTCGTTACCATCTTTCTAAATTCCATATATATGCATTAGTATACTGTATTGGTGCTTTTCTTTCTGGCTTACTTCACTCTGTATAATAGGCTCCAGTTTCATCCACCTCATTAGAACTGATTCAAATGTATTCTTATTTGATTTAGAATTTCGGTAAGAATCACTTTGAGATTTATCTTAGGCAACATTCAAGAGATGTAATTTAACTGCATTAAAATACCTAATCCTTGAATTATGGTTGATTCCCAGTTTAATATGGGACTAAAATATGGTATTCACAGCAAGGCTTGAACAGTAGCTAAGGCTGCAGTAGGGCCCTGGTAGGATTTTCTCCATGTAGCCGTCAAACTTGTGCCATCTAGTAAGAGGTTACCTGAAGCTCTGTAGTCCCTCCAGTGGCAAAGAAAGATAAGAAACTAGCAATATCCCACAGTGGTAATGGTAGTTCAGCTTCTTATTGAAATGTAAATTTATGTCTGATAATAATATAAAGAATATGGGATTGTGTTTTTGTCATTTTTTTATTTCATTTTTCTTGTAATTTATTTTTATTGTATTTTACAAAAGTGTTCATCTGTGACAGATTGGAAATATGAAAACAAAAAGCTGGTTTTGCCATGAAGGTGATTTGAACAGCTGTGAACTCCATCCACATAGTACAGTAGAGTACTATGCTGTGGTTTAAAAAAAAAAAATGATGGCTGTTTTCTATATACTATTATGGAATGATCTCCAGGATATATTGTTGTAAGTTTTAAAAAGTTAAAGGAAAGGCATATATAGTATGCTACCATTTGTCTAAAGGGGCAGATATGAATATATATATTTGCCTATATAAAGAAAAACAATACAAAGTTAAAGTATTTTTTTAATAGTTGCCTGTGAAGAAGGAAACAAAAGTGAATAGAAACAGACTTCTTTGAATATACTCTTTTATAAAGTCATCAGGGAATATAAATATAAATATTTATAAATATGTAAATATTTTACATATTTATAAAACTATGTTTAGTGTTTGAAAAGCAATGTTTAAAGTGATAGTAAAATAAATGAAATAACCTACATGTGTATCTAGTTGGTGTCGTAAGCACAAAACCAGAAACTGCTGTACCTGCATGCTTAGTCACGTCCAGCTCTGTGTAATCCTGCCAGGCTCCTCTGTCCATGAGGTTTTCCAGGCAAGAATACTGGAGCAGATTGCCATTTCCTTAACCGGGGGATCTTCCCGATCCAGGCATCAAACCCATGTCTCCTGTGTCTCCTGTATTGCAGGCAGATTCTTTACCCACTGAGTCATCAGGGAAGCCCAACAAAAACTATGCCAAGTGACTTTAAAACAGAAATTTGACTGTGTATTTTTAGTGGGATATATACTCTTAGAGCATACAGAATTGAAAAAACAAAAACCTTAAACTCTTTTCAGTATTGCTAGTCTGAGACTGTTGTCCACAGAGTGAGGGATGAAGCAAATTGTAATTATATTGGTTTCACTGATTTCTAGTGCAGGTAGAAAGAAATACAGATATAAGATTAATGAGATTGTTTAAAAAAAAAGTGATCCTAATTTTGAATTAGAAGTATAAATATGAATTCATGATGTACTTTATCTCTTTAATATATGTACAATAAATAAATAAATACACACATATAGTGTACTAGCTGAGTCTTCTGAACCAGGACTCTCAGAGAAATGGATGGTTTCAGGCTTGCAGCAAAAATTGAACAAAATGAACCCAGACACCTTTTGTGTCCGAAAGCAAGGAAGCTGTCAAAGACTAAAGGGTTCATTTCAGAAGAACTTAGCAAGTAATCTGGATAGCCCCACAATGGTCAAAGATGGGCAGTTTGAAAATCAGTAAGGGTAACAACTACAGTGGGTAGAAACACATCAAATATACATTTAAATGCCTGTGTTTGTAATGATATTTTAAAAAAATACTTACCATTGAAGGATTATAGACCTACTTCATTATTTGTAAAATAGTAAATAAGGGAAAGATAAATATTATTCCTGCTTTTCCTGTACGATTTTATAGTACACATATGCATATGCTCAGGAGGAGAAAGACTGGAAGGACATACACAGGTAATCGTCATGGTGGTCGTTCAGTCGCTAAGTCCTGTTTCTGACTCTTAGGAAAATAGGTGTTATCATCTGTTACTGAAATTATAGTCATTTTCTAGTATAGCTTATGGGCTTGGTTTCTACAGTTGTTGTTATCTTGTGATAAAATATAATTAAATATTGAACTGCAAAGTTCAAAGTTTTCTATTAAATTATCTAGATTATTATTTTCATATTTTCTGATATTTTTCTTTAGGCCTTCAAACAAGCTAGAAATATGGGAGGATCTGAAGATAATAAGTAAGCCTACATATTTCAAGGCATAGCCTTAAAACATTTTTAATGGGAAATTGTTGTATTCTATTATGTGGGTGACTCTTCTTTATCTACCACATGGAGTTGTCGTCAGGATTAAAAAATTCTCGTGAAGCAAGTAGATTGATGTCTACTGGTCATAGAAACTACTTAGTAATGTTAGTGGTAGTGGTGGTATTACTGTTATAATAATACATAAACCTGTCCTAGACTACATATGTGTATATTAGGCACTGATACAATAAACGAAGTTTTTACTCCAACCTAAATAGCAATTTTACTTTGATATTGTATGCAAACTTTGATTAGTGATAAAAATTTCAAACAAAAAGCTTCCCTAGGACAGATAGATATATATATCTCCATGTCTCAGAACTTCATACTCATCATTCTTGTGTTTTCCTAACTGAATCATGCTTGTTGTCAAACTAAGTCATGTCTGACTCTTTGCAATCCCATGGACTATACCTTCCCAGGCTCCTCTGTCCATGGAATTTCCCAGGCAAGAATGCTGGAGTGGGTTGCCATTCCCTTCTCCAGGGGATCTTCCCCACCAAGGGATTGAACCTGTGTCTGCTGCTTAGCAGGTGGATTCTTTACCACTGAGCCACCAGGGAAGCACAAATCATGCTTAAGCTTTGCCTGTTTGAAAATGAAATAAACCTGTGTGGTACCCTATATTTCCTTTCAGCTATTGTACTTTCTCATCTCCCTTGTGTAATACTAAAGCTTTCTACATTCTCTTTCTTTTCTTCTGCACTCCTACTCACTGTCTGACACACTTGGAGCCTGGTTTCCACTCCTGTATCTCCATCCAAGCAGACAGCACAAGATCAGTAGTGTTGCTAAATCCTCTGGACATTTTCCTCCTCTCAGCAAGAGTCAACACCTTTCTCTTACCTCTGTTTTGAATAGTCTTTCCTAAGCACCTGTGAAGACTGGTCTCTGTCTTTCTGGACCTTCCTCCATCCCTGTATGAGCTTATCCTTTGTCCTCTTTTATCTGCCAGTGACAGCTGGAGCTCTTCATGCTCAGCCCTCTTCTCTGATTCCGAATGAGCTCCCTGGACAGCTCAGAGTTCTGAGGCTACAACTGAGTGCTTCCCAGTCCTTTAACCCTCCACTGAATATATTGGTTATTATCTTTATCGGTTATTATTTCAATTAAGAGATCATTCCTAATTGACAATAAATATTTTGTAAGCAGATAAACTGAAATATTTTTAATTGATACATTTTTGTACTTGAAATAATTATAAACGTATATTTTAAGTTGTCTTATGAAAAAATAACATAGGGATGGTTTGTAATTATACACATTTGTTTGTGTTTTAATAATTAGTACCAAGAGGTTTTCTTTTCTCTGCAAAGGTTTCACAAGAAGTATCGTAGCTGTGTACAGTACTTGCATGCTGGTGGTTCTTTTGCGAGTCCAGTTAAACATAATCGGTGGATATATTTATTTGGATAATGCAGCAGTTGGCAAAAATGGCACCGTAAGTTTAATAGACTTAAATTGATACTGCCTTATCTTTCAAGAGGTTCAAAATTTAACCAAATATTATTTATCATGATAATTTATATTTTTTATTTAATTTATATTTTATATTTTGAAACTAGACTTTTTGTTATGTTAAAGAGTAGTGTTTCCTATTGTTCTAGGTCCTAGAATCTCAGCTTAAGTTATAATGAAAACATTATTCTTTATTAATAATATTGAGTACCTTATGTCTATTTGTACAGACAGTTCTTGCTCCCCCAGATGTCCAACAGCAATATTTATCAAGTATTCAGCACCTCCTTGGAGATGGTAAGATTCTTATTTGTGACCTGTAAACTAATTCTAATTCATTCATTTATATTATTGAGGAATTAAAAATGTAAACAAGGCTTTTACATTTATTTTTCTTTTTATAGGCCTGACAGAATTGATCACTGTCATTAAACAAGCTGTGCAGAAGATTTTAGGAAGGTAAGGCATTTTGCTTTGGCTTTTCCTAACTTCCTGATTCTGATGAATAAAAGAAATATTAGCATAGTTCTAATGAAGCTAGTGACTTAACAAACAGTGGTCTGCAAAGCTCTTTTAATCTAATATAGACACAGCCCTGGGGTATTACATTGTGGAATCTGTTTTCTTCATCAGTATCAACCTTTTGATACTAAGAGGAAAGCTTTAATGTTTCATTGTGTATTGATTGATTTCAAAACAAACCAAAAATATTTGGGTCATGAGACAAAAGACCTGCTTTTAAAAATCTGCCTCTGAGGCTTTTAACTCCTGTTTATACAGACAGTATCTTTAATCACAGTGGGAATTTTCTTGTGAAATCTGCAACAAGATTTTTCTTGGCCCCAAACCAGTGGCTGATTTCTTAATCTACTCTAATGATTTCACAGTCAGTAGTTTCAGGTTTGACTGGATGAAACAGGATCTCCAATAGTAACCTGTTAGGAAAAGAGTATTAATAGGACGTGTTGTATAGTTTCACTTATCCCAATTTCCTTTTCTCTGTTTCTAGTGTTTCTCTTAAACATTCTTTGTCCCTTTTGGACTTGGAGCAAAAACTGAAAGAAATCAGAGATCTCGTTGAGCAGCATAAATCATCTTCTTGGATTAATAATGATGGATCCAAATCTTTATTATGCCATTATATGATGCCAGATGAAGAAACTCCATTAGCAGTTCAGGTGCTTAATTCAAAACTATTTAACCAAACCAGTCACTCTTTGTTTTTAATGTCTTTTTCATTATGTCTTAAAATTTAGATTTCTGAGTCTCTTGAAAGGTAAGTGATTGAAAGACATATATTTCAATAATTTAAATAAAACCTCACTAATTTAGAAAACAAACTATAAATGTGATTGATTTCTAGTTAGAAAGCATTTTAGATATTCAGCAAGATTTTATTGAATATTAGTTATGTGACAGACACTATGATGTATGATTGGGATATAAAATGAATAAGCATGTTCAGTAAACCTGGGGAATTAAGAAGACAAATTCAGTTCCAGTGACTAAAGCATATTTGTATGAGATCAAGTAACAGAAGATAGAGCTGGTAGGTGGGGACAGTATCATAAAGAGCTTTGTATGCCAAGATAAAGGGTCTAAACTTCCAGTTCTAGACAAAGGTGAATTTTGATCAGGTCAGAACCACAATCATGTTTGCTTTTTAAGATAAATCAGTGATGACAGTATCAGAGTGCACTGAAGGAGGTTGTAGGCATCCAGCTGGGAAACAAAGAAGGCCAGTTCTAACAGTTATCAGCCATGGTGTTACCAGTTCTAACAGTTATCAGCCACACTACACCCTGGTGAGTCCGGACAGTTGTGATCTAAATTACTCGTTGATTAAGAATATAAAAATACCAAGGGTTACAGGTTATAGGCCTCTTTTAAAGTAATTGCTGCTTATTAATATATAAGCAGATTGCATCCATTCTTTGCAGTTGAGAGAAGGATCTTTCTCACTTAACAACTGGAGAAGCCTTAGACTAAAGAGGCCCTTGTGCCATACCTCAGCCTAAAGGCCCTGTTAGAACAAAGATTGCCCTGTTTTTCACTGCCTGCCTCCCGCCCCCCTGGAGACTCCAGAGATAGATTGTAACCCATTTAAGAGAACCTCATGAACCCCTGCAGGATGGAAGCTAAACTGAATGAACAGAACAGACCTGTCAGAATTAACAAGAGAAACAGAAGAAAACTCACTTAAAAATTAGAATCTTGAGGAGATGCAATAATAGTATTCTTAAAGCTTTCTGGAATGATAAAGCAATTTCTACATTTTAAAATTCAACAGTGGACTTAGAAAAGAAAATAATTCAAAAGAACAGGTAATGAGAGGGACGATGGACCAAATCTTACCTGAATTGAATTTAAACCTACAACTTAGATTGGAAGAACACATGGAGCCTTAGACTAAACTAGATTGATGAGAAAAGACACATGCATATCCTAATAAAATGCCTTAACAGTAGTAGAAAAAAATATCTCTGGCCTCTGCAACCTGGAAGAACTAATTTTTCTTTGTTAATATGTCCTTCAGATAAATAAAGATCCTATAAGGGTCCTATTGTGACTCAATGTTTTAAATGCTACTCCTCTGTGCACATCAGTCTGTATAGTTTCTTTGAGTTGAACATTTTTTATTGTTGATAGAACATAGACACTTGAGATTTCCTGAACTCTTGAGTTTGTTTCATCATAACCCTGTGCTAATATTTGAAACCCTGAAGTGTGGCATTTTAATTTCACAGGCCTGCGGACTTTCTCCTAGAGATGTTACCACTATTAAACTACTCAATGAA
This sequence comes from Tragelaphus eurycerus, assembly GCA_935064755.1. Classification (NCBI taxonomy): domain Eukaryota; kingdom Metazoa; phylum Chordata; class Mammalia; order Artiodactyla; family Bovidae; genus Tragelaphus; species Tragelaphus eurycerus. Next base: position 2,421,567 of record CAKXYN010000039.1, read on the forward strand.
ACTAGAGACATGTTGGAAAGGTATGTACACTGCATGTAACAGGAACATGTGCTTCTGTTTTAAATGTACTCATGACCATGTTATAGTTTTTCTTGAACAAATATTCAACATAATATTTTGTTAAAATTAAATTTTAAATATATTCCCCTGCTTTTAGTAGGATTTCCTACCTACACTTGTGCTTGTCTTATTAGGGTAGGGAAGTAAGCAGAGATTTTTTTTTTCTAAGATACCCAGGATTGCCCCTACCTGTTTTCCTAGCCTAGAGATTCTGATATACTAGTTAAGGGACGGGAAGATAGTTAGCATTTATATTTTGAGGAAAGCTTTAAACGGTGATTCTTATATGCCCAGTGTGTTCTGGTACATGTTTAACAACCAGCCCTGTAAAGAAAAAAAAATGAAAACTAAAATTGTAGCCACAGCAGTGCTGACTCTGCTGACTCCCAACCTGATGTCACTCAGTGCTGACTTGGGAAGAGGTGCTCTTGCCAGCCAGAGCTAGCCAGCTCTAGCTAGTCCTCAGGTATACACACATGTGCACATGTGCTGTGTATGCACACACATACTCAGTTATGAGAACTACTTCCCCTAACTCTTTCAGGTTCGACTCTAATGTTACTAAATCTTTGAGTGATAAAAATTCACATCTGCCTTCAATAGAGTATTAACTTTTAAAAATTACCCAGAAGAGAGCCAGAATGTTACAAATGGGAAAAGCCCCAGATTATGCATTAGAAGATGAGAGGACCTAGATTCAAGGTTGGCTCTGCTGTTTATCAGCTGGTCAACCTTGGTTGAGCCACTTAGACACTTTGAGGTAGTTTTATCATTGTGAAGTCTTAGTGGTAATACTAGTTCATCTGCTTTATCTTAAGTGATTAAAGTATCAGTTGTTTTTTTCTAATTAAAGATAATTTAAGATCATTTTCTCTAGTTTTGTTTTCTGGGCAGATTATACCCTCTGTTTATAATACTTTTTCATGATCTTGAAGAAAATCAGCAAATTTTTAGGTTAATTCAGCTATTATCTGAATTCATCAAGTTCTAGTCCCTTGACTTTCTACAATATCAATCTCCACTTATTTTCTTATTCAAATCACTTCATGAAACTCTAGAAGGTCATCAGTGTTCTTTTGTCAAATCCAGTCAACCTGTAGTGTTCATCTTTCTTGACCTTTCTCTGATAATTAATGCTGTTGATCAAGATTTTCTTGAAATTCTTTCTCTTATGGCTGCCTTGACAGTCTCCCAATTTTTTCCCCCAGTTCTCAGATCATTTCTTCTTAGGTTCCTTTATGCCTGTCTTTCCTTTAAATACTGATGTTTCCCAGGTATTTGTTCTTTTTTCATCCTCAACTGCCCCAAGCAATTTTATTTACTCCCATTACTTTACTGTTTATATGTTAATAATTACCAAATTTATAGCCCTAGCGCCCCACTGCCATGCGTTGAATTGCGATTTCTACATGTCAGAGACAGAACTAATCTATTCAACTAGGCAGTTTCTAACTCTGATAGCATATATATTACTCTTTATATCAAAGAGTTTCTGTGAGGTAATAACATGATATAACAAAAAGAACTTGAACTTTAAGATCAGAAAGGCCTGGGTTCAAATTCTGCCTCCTATATTTACTAGTAACATACCTTAGGATAAATTTCTTCATGCATCAAGTGTCTAGCTCCTCATCTGAACACATTAACAAAATATTCTGTCTCACTAGGATGATATGATAGACTTTCCTCTTTAAGAGTTTCCTCAAGAGAAGTATTGATTACTGATATTTATAAAAGTACATTTATGAAGTACCACATAATGTAAGAAAATCTAGCAAAAAGAGCAAATATCCTCACTACATTGCATTACATAATTAGCCCTCTTTTTATGCTTAACTTTTAAGATTGACTCCTTGATATATTTTTTATAGTGTTTTAGTTTATAAAATTGTGACTAGAAATGGTGGTGGCTGTCAAAAGTAGCCACATAGTTAATAAATTTTTGCCCTTTTCCATTGAAAATCTAAAAAATAATTTATCTTCTTGTTTATGTAGTCCAGATTTTAGTACAGTTTTGAATACCTGTCTCAGCCGAGGATTCAGTAGACTGCTAGACAACATGGCTGAGTTCTTTCGACCTACTGAACAAGACCTGCAACATGGTAACTCCATGAATAGGTAAGAAGACATGTAAGAATATTACCAGTCTAATGACTATTCTGATAAAACAGTGCTTTTTGATATGTTTATTTTTTGTTCCAGATAACAAAAAAAAAATCTCAGAGACAAATGTGAATGTTTATTTTTTCAACAAATTAAACTCTGTTAAGCCAATGACTCCTTCATTAGGAGGAGCTCTTTCAGTATTCAAATTCAGTAAAATTTTTTCTAAAATTTTGCCACTATACAGAAGTACTTAACTTGTGAAACTACTTTTCCATAGGCCAGTTTCAGTTATGGACGCTTTTTTAATTTAACACTTTAGAATACAAAACTGTGAAAACGTTATTTAAGTTTTAACATTTTCTCTTACATTATTCCAGTACTATAAGCTATAATTGGCCTTCATAATTCAACCAGGCATTCTTGTTCTAGATTCCCATTTGATGAATTATCTCCTAGTTCTGTAGCCCTTTTTGTAGAATTAGGAATGTTTATGCCTGGAAAATCCCATGGATGGAGGAGCCTGGTGGGCTGCAGTCCATGGGGTCGCTAAGAGTCGGACACGACTTGAGCGACTTCGCTTTCACTTTTTCGCTTTCATGCATTGGAGAAGGAAATGGCAACCCACTCCAGTTTTCTTGCCTGGAGAATCCCAGGGGCAAGAGAGCCTGGTGGGCTGACGTCTATGGGGTTACGCGGAGTCAGACATGACTGAAGTGACTTAGCAGCAGCAGCAGCAGCAGATAGTACAGATGATAGCGATTTTAATCATAATTACTAAGTTGTGGATTCACTCTGCCAAAAGATAGCTTATGGTTTTATTATAATCATCTCAGCATGAGCACCTTAAATGTATTAGGATTTACACTGTTTTGCAGTTTTTTTGTATTAAATTCAGAAAATAATAGGTACTAAATCAATGTTAACTGACTGTAGACTTATCTGTTAAAATTAGGGATAACAGTAACTGATATGCAGTATGTATGGGCAATGCCTGCTTTAATTCTCAAATACATAGAGCAAGAGTTTATTTGCCCAGTTCCCTGGAACCACTCTTTATTATACAAAAAGGAATAATTTGCAGTAAACATTGAGGATTTGGAATGCTTAGGGTCATAAAGTTTATTTTCTGAAACAATTTAAATGTCATCCTAAAATCTTTTTTAGCAATTCTTTAAATTTTCAAAAAAAATTCAGCCTCAATAAGTTCTCTAAATTAAGGTGCTCCTGTCAACAAAATTTCACTACAATCTCTATCTAGCAAAAGTATTAGTTATTTACTGAATAGTGATAAGAATTTTTATATAAAACAAATACTTGATCTTGTACACTAGAGAATTATAAAAATTATGTTGCAGTTGTATCAGCCATTTCAATCTTTTCTTAACTCCTGTAGGACTCATGATCACTCCTGTAGGACTCAAATGTTTATTATACTTAACTATTTGGCATTGCTAGTAATTAAGAGAAATACAGACCAAAACTGTGAGATAATCATTTTTAGCTATCAAAAAATGCTTGATGTAGAAAGGAGTCATGATAGAGCAGGTATCCTCTCATTCTGTTGGTAATATGCATTTTAAAGCTTAAAAGCATTCATACCCTTCGACTCAGTAATTTACTTTAAATACAAAGAGTTATTTATATTAAGGAAAATTAGGCAAAAACTCAATGCCCAACCATAGGGAGCTGATGATATAAGTTGTTACAGCTAGAGGATGGATTACTATATAGTAATTAAAAAACAGACAATACTTTGGAAAAACTTTTAATGAGATGGAAAGAGTGATTATAGCATGTGAATAAAAATGCAAAACAGTGTTGCTTGGCAGGTTATAGCTGGGTGTTAAAAACACCCAAAAAGTATAGATATGTATAAAAAAATTACTGGAAGAAATTAACTATGGTGTCAATTATAATTGTTATTTCTAGATGGTAAAATTGTGTTTGGTCTTTATTTTCTTACTAAAATATTTCTATAAGTACTTTTCAATGGCTATTTCTTTTATAATTAAACATTAAATTCCTATAAGATAATTTCAGAAAATAATTATTACTGTGATGATTTTTCAGTCTTTCCAGTGTCAGCCTGCCTTTAGCTAAGATAATTCCCATAATAAATGGACAGATCCATTCAGTTTGCAGTGAAACACCTAGTCATTTTGTCCAGGTAAGAGAAGAGTTTGGGTTATTATTAAAAACAGACTGTACTTTTGGTTGTGGTCCTGTTTCTCTAACATAAAATTACATTTCTCTTCTATGATATTTGTTCAAAGAAGCCAAAACCTTGAAGCCACATGTAGAGTACAGTAGAGTGCCCCATGAGAGTATAATATCATGGCACTTTTATGAGGTTGGGAATACCTTTCTCCATGTTATAGTACAACATGTGTTAGACAGACTGCATTTTAGTCCAGATATATTCTAGTGGTCAGTTGAATTTACAGTGTTAATGTTTTGCATTAAGCTGTGCCTTGAGGCAAATCAGTGAACCAGTCCCTCAGATTTTGAGGAAAAATGAAACATTTTTGTAGGAAAGTAAAGCATTTAAATAGTTAATAAATATAACTGTTAATAGTGCACCAATAATCTGTTCATTCGGGGAAGGCAATGGCACCCCACCCCAGTACTTTTGCTTGGAAAACCCCATGGACGGAGGAGCCTGGTAGGCTCCAGTCCATGGGATCGCTAAGAGTCGGACACGACTGAGCGACTTCACTTTCGCTTTCCACTTTCATACGGTGGAGAAGGAAATGGCAACCCACTCCGGTATTCTTGCCTGGAGAATCCCAGGGACAGGGGAGCCTGGTGGGCTTCTGTCTGTGGGGTCGCACAGAGTCAGACACGACTGAAGCGACTTAGCAGCAGCAGCAGCAACCTGTTCATTAAAAGCTAAATCCTCAGTAGGTTATTTAAATTTTTCACTTGTCTCCCTATAACTCCATCTCCTTTCTTAGGAAAGCAGTTTATAATAGAATACATTGAATAAGACTAATTTTACTAAAAGAACAGCTTTGAACCCAAACTTTTTTTCCAAGTTATTTGCAAACTTGGAAACTGTATAACCAGCAGTAAATTACTCACAATACACTTCAGTTCCAAACTACTGCCATAATGTGCAGTGAGAAGAGAGAGACTCTAGGCCTAAGTGTAAAGATAGTATCTTCTCAGTAATATTTATCTCAAATTAGAGTATCTCTGGTTTTCTGCTTGAGAACGTAAGAGCCATGAGGCTATGGGTTGTAATTCTTCCTTTCTCTTGTATAGAGTCATAGGCTTGTCCTTCACATATGACTTAATTTAATTTTAAGTTTAATTTTAGCTCAAAATTTTTTGAACACTTAAGTTTTAAATACTTTTTCTTTTAATTTTTATGTGCATATTAGTGTAAGAAAAAAATAGTTGTAACTTCTGGCATTTAAATCTTAACTTTACCTTTCTCATTTTCATAAAAATCTCTGGCTTCATCAGTAAGCTGTTCATCTTGATGAGTAGCATAATATATACACCAGGGCTTCCCTGGTGGCTCAGATGGTAAAGAATCTGCCTTCAGTGCAAGGGACAAGTTCAATCCCTGGGTCAGGAAGATCCCCGGGAGAAGGGATAAGCTACCCACCCAGTATTCTTTGGCTTCCTTGGTGACTTGCCTGGTAAAGAATCTTCCTGCAATGCTGCAGACCTGGGTTCAATCCCTGGGTTGGGAAGATCCCCTGGAGGAGGGCATGGCTACCCACTCCAGTATTCTTGCCTGGAGAATTCCACAGACAGAGAAGCCTGGCAAGCCACAGTCCTTTGGATCGCAAAGAGTCGGACGTGACTGAGTGACTAACACACACTTAATACAACACGAGCTTTGGTGCTTAAATAATTTACATACTATGATAAAGCCTATAATTGAGAAGAAAAATTAAAGGTACAAACATCATTGATACTAATGCTTAGTATTAATGAATTTTCTTAGTATCACTGGATGTAGATTGTTTATGTATTAGACCATTAATTGACAAGACTTCCACCAATTTTTTAAATTATGATTTCTGTGGGTTAAAGTGCCATGTGGTATTCAGAGAATTTAACTATGAATTTGTGAGATGAAGACTTGCTGAGCTTACTTGGGTTTTCTGATGCTTAAGAGAGAACATCAAGGATAGGTTCACTTCCTGTTTTCTCTGCTGCTCGCTGGGCAGCATAAACCACGTAATGGTTTCTGTTGCCATGGTTCCTTTCACTCTCTGGGGAAGCCTAGGGGCACCTCAGAATAATGCTTATAAGTGTATATTGTAAAATATGTAGGTTTTAACGAAAACCAACTGCATACAGTTTCAAAATACTTTTTAAAATGACAGTTCATGTAACTTCCACAACTTACTTAGCATATGGTATAAAAATGTCTGAATTCTGCTAAAGGACAACTCACAGGTTCTCCTGTCAGTTTGTTGCTTACATACACAGCTGAAAGAAATGCTAAATTTCAGTTAAGGGTTAATGAAAAGAAGATGTAATTTTTTCTTTATCTAAATTGAAAGTGAAAGTGAAGTCGCTCAGTCATGTTCAAATCTTTGCGACACCGTGGACTGTAGCCCACCAGGCTCCTCCGTCCATGGGATTCTCCAGGCAAGGATACTGGAGTGGGTTGCCATTTCCTTCTCCAGGGGATCTCCTGGCCCAGGGATCGACCCAGGTCTCCTGCACTGCGGGCAGACACTTTAACCTCTGAGCCACCAGGGAAGTCAACATTAACAAATCCCGTAAGAACCCCTGTTCTCAGGTATATATGTGCGGTTGGTTATGTATGTGTGTATATATTGTTGTAATCATTTATTCAACAGATACTCATCCAGCATTAGACACACACACACACAGAAAGACTATTTTGGATCTTCTTAGTGTGAGGGGGAAAAGTTATAAGTTGTGGCATTTATACTTTATCTTTGTCCATTTCATAAAAGTCTCTGCCTTCATCAGTAAGCAGTTCATCTTGACAAGCCACACTTGAATACTTATCATACCCACTGTCTCTCATACAAGAACTTAATAAATATCTCCAGGAATTTATTATAAAAGAAAGTACTTTCATTAAATGGTTTTCTTTTTGGCCTTAATGCCACAAAACTTTGAGCCAAATTTGTTGCTTGATTGCAGAAATGAATTCAGATTATCTGTTCTTTTTACAGACTGTAATGTTTTATTCTCATCTTTGCTAGGATCTGTTAATGATGGAGCAAGTGAAAGATTTTGCTGCTAATGTGTACGAGGCTTTTAGTACTCCTCAACAACTGGAGAAATGATTATTTTTTTTTCCTTCAAGAATAGCTACAATGGAATTCAGTTACTTTTTTTAAAAAATGCATCGAATAAATCAACAATATATAGGGTAATGATTTGTTACCATAATGTCTAATAAAAATATATTCTTAAAGTCTTCATAATAAAATAGATTTATTTGGCATCTTAATATATTTTTTTAAAGCCATCAACAATGGTTTTTGTGGGCATATCTGAGTGTATACAGTGCAAATATCAGAATTGTTAATAGTTTGTTACATCATGGATATTAGTTCTAAGTCAAACAGTGTAAATACTTTATACTTTGACATTAATACTGAGGTAAAATCTGTTTGGGAAGTAGATATAAAGTTTGGAAAAGTGAAAGTGAAGTAGCTCAGTCGTGTCCGACTCTTAGCGACCCCATGGACTGGAGCTTACCAGGCTCCTCCGTCCATGGGATTTTCCAGGCAAAAGTACTGGGGTGGGGTGCCATTGCCTCTAAAGTTTGGAAAAAATGCTATTTAATCTTAAAGTTCACCGGACTGCAGTATACAGAAGAGAATCAGACTTTTCTCCAGTTATTCTTCAAAGGGATAAATACTTTGTCTTAAATATACCAGGTTGAGAACTTTCTTTTTTAATAGAAATCAGTTAATTTAACAACTAGAATTAGGACTTCCCTGGTGGTCCAATGGTTAAGGCTCCACGCTCCCCCTGCAGGGGGCACGAGTTCAATCCCTGTTCCCTGGCCAGGGAATCTAAGATCCTGCATGCCATGCTAAGTCACTTCAGTCGTGTCTGACTCTGTGCGACCCCATAGACGGCAGCCCACCAGGCTCCCCGTCTCTGGGATTCTGCAGGCAAGAACACTGGACTGAGTTGCCATTTCCTTCTCCAATGCATGAAAGTAAAAAGTCGAAGTGAAGTCACTCAGTCGTATCTGACTCTTAGTGACCCCATGGATTGCAGCCTACCAGGCTCCTCCACCCATGGGATTTTCCAGGCAAGAGTACTGGAGTGGGGTGCCACTGCCTTCTCCTCCTGCATGCCATAGCACGGCCAAAAATAAGAAGGAACAACTATGATCAAGAATTTTTTCCTTTACTGTTGTTAACAATCCTTAGGAAATTACATACTGATTTAGAAGTGGACATTGTGTTGATGCTGTTTACTCAGCTATTATTAACTACTGTACATAGTTTCATTTATTTGTATGTAAATAATTATAACTTACTTTGTATTGATTTTGAGCACAGTGAATCTTATTACAATAAAATATTTTAGTAAAATAGTGTTTTATCAAGTTAATACTTTACAGCTATTATATGTACCATAGCATTTTTGCTGTTTTTTGGAGATTACACTGGTTTTCAAGTTTCATTTTTTTAACAAGCAATCGATGCTTTAACTTACTTGTTTAGAAAAATAACATTTCCTTCTAAAAAGAAATAATTCATTGTTCTAGTATATATATGTAGTTCTTTATATGGGTAACTAGGACAGAAAGAAATGAATCATATCATCATTATATTAAATATATTTTCAGTAGCATCATTTATGTTGTTTTATGTTCCTTCAACATATAACATATAGCTAAATACGAGAAGATAGAAAATGAATTGTAATGTCTCTTCTAAGGCCAAGTTAGGCCTGAAGCCAACTGCTAGGGAATCTATGCCTAGGATATTAAAAAAAAAAAAAAACAGACAAAAGCAGATATCAAAGTAAAGAGGAGAACACATACTTCTTTTCAAAATTTGTCAGAATATAATGATGTAATTTCAAATCCTAAAAGATGATGCTGTGAAAGTGCTGCACTCAATATGCCAGCCCATTTGGAAAATTCAGCAGTGGCCACAAGACTGGAAAAGGTCAGTTTTCATCCCAATCCCAAAGAAAGGCAATGCCAAAGAATGCTCAAACTACCGCACAATTGCACTCATCTCACACGCCAGTAATGCTCAAAATTCTCCAAGCCAGGCTTCAGCAATACGTGAACTGTGAACTTCAGATGTTCAAGCTGGTTTTAGAAAAGGCAGAGGAACCAGAGATCAAATTGCCAACATCCGCTGGATCATCGAAAAAGCAAGAGAGTTCCAGAAAAACATCTATTTCTGCTTTATTGACTATGCCAAAGCCTTTGACTGTGTGGATCACAATAAACTGTGGGCAATTCTAAAAGACATGGGAATACCAGACCACCTGACCTGCCTCTTGAGAAACCTGTATACAGGTCAGGAAGCAACAGTTAGAACTGGACATGGAACAACAGACTGGTTCCAAATAGAAAAAGGAGTACATCAAGGCTGTATATTGTCATCCTGCTTATTTAACTTATATGCAGAGTATATCATGAGAAACGCTGGGCTGGAAGAAGCACAAGCTGGAATCAAGATTGCCAGGAGAAATATCAATAACCTCAGATATGCAGATGACACCACCCTTATGGCAGAAAGTGAAGAGGAACTCAAAAGCCTCTTGATGAAAGTGAAAGTGAAGAGTGAAAAGTTGGCTTAAAGCTCAACATTGAGAAAACAAAGATCATGGCATCTGGTCCCATCACTTCATGGCAAATAGATGGGGAAACAGTGGCTGACTTTATTTTTCTGGGCTCCAAAATCACTGTGGATGGTGACTGCAGCCATGAAATTAAAAGACGCTTGCTCCTTGGAAGGAAAGTTATGACCAACCTAGATAGCATATTCAAAAGCAGAGATATTACTTTGCCAACAAATGTCCATAGTCAAGGCTATGGTTTTTCTTCCAGTAGTCATGTATGGATGTGAGAGTTGGACTATAAAGAAAGCTGAGCACTGAAGAATGGATGCTTTTGAACTGTGGTGTTGTAGAAGACTCTTGAGAGTCCCCTGAACTACAAGGAAATCCAACCAGCCCATCCTAAAGGAGATCAGTCCTGGGTGTTCATTGGAAGGACTGATGTTGAAGCTGAAACTCCAGTACTTTAGCCACCTGATGTGGAGAGCTGACTCATTTGAAAAGACCCTGATGCTGGGAAAGATTGAGGGCCGGAGGAGAAGGGGACAACAGAGGATGAGATGGTTGGATGGCATCACCGACACAATGGACATGGGTTGGGATGGACTCCGGGAGTTGGTGATGGACAGGGAGGCCTGGTGTTGCTGCGGTTCATGGGTCACAAAGAGTTGGACACGACTGAGCGACTGAACTGAACTGAACTGAAAGTAGAGAGGAGAACACAAACTTCTTTTCAAAATTTGTCAGAATATAATGATGTAATAGGATGGTGGAAAACTGTAATTTGGAAAATGAGTGAATGTGTGTATAATAGAGCATGCATCTCTTCCAGAAAAATTAACCCAGGATTTCATACAAGGAAATTTTGAGACTGAACAGGTGTGACTTTGTAAGGATAGATTGCTGATCATCAGAAAATTATCACTTGGAATCATCTGCATCTGTAGAGTTGTGGCAGTTGTAGAGATGACAAGGTAAAAAACCACATGTATTTGAAGCTTGCTGCTATGCTAAGTCACTTCAGTCGTGTCCGACTCTGTGTGACCCCAAAGACGGCAGCCCACCAGGCTCCCCTGTCCCTGGGATTCTCCAGGCAAGAACACTGGAGTGGGTTGCCATTTCCTTCTCCAATGCATGAAAGTAAAAAGTGAAAGTGAAGTCGCTCAGTCGTGTCTGACTCTTCGCGACCCCATGGACTGCAGCCTACCAGGCTCCTCTGTCCATGGGATTTTCCAGGCAAGAGTACTGGAGTGGGGTGCCATTGCCTTCTCCGATTTGAAGCTTAGACATTACAAATTAGTGTTCTAATTGAACAGTAGGAGCCCTTTTATCTGGACCCCTTAGTTGTTTGGTTAATCCAAAAAGTCTTTTAAAACAGGATGTCATTTTTAAAATAACACATATATTCTTAGATATTTTAACTTAAAGTACAAGTCATCTTTATTTGCCAGTTATTTAATGTAGGACCTAGGTCCTTTCTGCCTTTTCATTGTAGGTATGCTTATAAGCGTTCTCTGACTTGTCTTATACAAATCATATGTGTTACGTTATATAGTTGTACACTAGTACAGAATACTTGTGGATTTTTAGTACATTTCTGGCCAGTCTTTTAGAACTGTTTTACCAATAATTAACCAATACATTTAAATTGGGCATGGGGAAAGCAACACACTTTCATCTAGCTTTTCCAAAGTATTCAACTTGGTTTTCACAGAAACTACAACTCTTCACACTCATTTCATCTGCTTATGTAACATGATAAAAACATAAATTTATCATAAATTAGCAAAGATAATCAGTTTGGTGACTGTGTTAGTTTCCTAGAATTGCTGTAATAAATTACCACTAACTGTGTGGCTTAAAACTACAGAAATTTATTCTCTCACCATTCTGATAATTAGAAACCCAAAATTAAGGTGTCAGCAGGGCCATGTACCCTCTGCAGACTCTAAGGAAGAATCCTTCCAACCTTCCTTGACTCTTCTTGCTTCTGATGGCCCCACATATTCCTTGACTTTCAGCATCATAACTCCAGTCTCTGCCTATCTTCATGTGGTCATCTACGTGTTTGTGACCTCACATCCACTATGATCTTACCTCAGAACTTACCTTAATTCTTAATTGCATGTGCAAAAACACTGACTCTAAGTAAGATCACATTCTGAGCTTTTGAGTGAAAGTGAAGGTCACTCGGTTGTATCCAACTCTTTGTGACCCCATGGACTATACAGTCCATGGAATTCTCCAGGCTAGAATACTGGAGTGGGTAGCCTTTCACTTCTCCAGGGGATCTTCCCAACCCAGGGATTGAACCTAGGTCTCCCACATTGCAGGCAGATTCTTTACCAGATGGGCCACAGGGGAAGCCCAAGAAAACTTGAGTGGGCCGGTACCTATCCCTTCTCCAGCAGATCTTCCCAACTCAGGAATCTCCTGCATTGCAGGTGGATTCTTTACCAACTGAGCTATCAGAGAAGCCTTTTGAGTAGTTTTTGAGAGCTTTTGAGTAGATATGATTTATTGGGGAGTACTATTCAACCCCCTGCAGTAACAAACTCAGCTAACTGGTGGTAAACATATCCTGTGACATGGGCTTTACTGGTGGCTCAAATGGTAAAGAATCTGCCTGCAATGCAGGAGACCCAGGTTCAACCCCTGGGTCGGGAAGATCCCCTGGAGAAGTAATTGGCAACTCAGTCCAGTATTCTTACCTGGAGAATTCCATGGACAGGGAGAGGAGCCTGGTGGGTTACAGTTCATGGAGTCGCAGAGAGTCAGACACTTTCACTTTTTACTTTCAAATTGATTGCAGCAAGTGGAAACCAAGGTGAAGCATGTGCCGGACAGAAGCCTGCTAACTGAAAGCCTGCATCTTGCCCAGGCATCAGTTAGTGTTCTTTTCCAAGAAAATGGAAGCATTCATTGCTCTAGTGAGTTGGTTAAATGGAGATTACTTAAAACAATTATACTTTCTCCTTCAAACTTGTATAAATATGTTTGTTACTGTGTATATATAAAAATTCAATACGAACAACTATTTGTTTGCAAGTTAGGAAGGTTTTTATCTAACCCGCTCTTTTACCTACAAAATCAAAAATGAACAGCAAGCAAAATATCTGTCTTGTTTTCTGTTGCCCTAATTCATATTTATTTGATTAGTCTGAATTTTTAAAGTAATTGTGTTGTTTCAATATGGCACTCATAAGAAAATGAGATAAAATCTTATTAAAGTGGTATCCAGTCTAACAATCTAGTTTTGCTTGCCTTCAATATTTCTCTCATTATTAAAGAAAAATCCAATGTTACTGAAATTTAAAACAAGTCCATTTTTTGCCTATGTAATAACTCTGGGAAAAGAATCAGTTGTGGGGGATAAGAACTGTCAGGTGAGTGTATGCTCCTGGGTTCTGCCTCGTCACAACAAAGATTTGGAGTGATGGATATTACAGCCCTCGCTGTGTCACAGCTCTCGGGTCTTGGACAGACTGTGTTATAGCTCTCAGGTCTCGAACGGACCATGTTATAGCTCTTAGACAAATCAGTGCCACAGCTCCATGTTACAGTTCTATTTTATTTAGATAATAGCAGGAAAATCCATCTTCGAGGTGTGAGGGCATGTTGACCAAAAGACGCGAACAGCACCCCAGCATGTGGGATTGAGAGAGAGAGACCCCAGCCCGTTGGCTCCTCTTTTTGTGTTTTTTTTTCTCCCCCTGGGCCTGCCCTATGTAAATTGGGCTAGCCAGGAATGTTGTTTGTTCTACCTGAGGTCCTCACTCTGGTCCTCGGACCTTCCTTTATTCTATTTTCACGGGCTTTTCTCTTTCTTGTCTTTTAGCCACCGCCATTCTGGACTCCTGTTTCCTATTCTAACTACCTAATAGAACTATTGGCTTAAACTAAGTAATGAGAGATCTGATTGCCCTTCATACCAATGATAATTCCAAGAATTTTACGCACTATTTTATTTTATTTTTTTATATCCTGTTTTGGAATATTTTTTTAATTAAATTTTATTTTGCTTAACATTACAATATTGTATTGCTTTTGCCATACATCAAGATGGATCCGCCACAAGTATACATGTGTTCCCCATCCTGAACCCTCCTCCCTCCTCCCTCCCCATACCATCCCTCTGGGTCGTCCCAGTGCACCAGCCCCAGGCATCCGTTATCAGGCATTGTACCTGGACTGGTGACTCGTTTCAGATACGATATTATACATATATCAATGCTATTCTCCCAAATCATCCCACCCTCTCCCTCTCCCAGAGTCCAAAAGTCTGTTCTGTACATCAGTGTCTCTTTTGCTGTCTCATAAACAGGGTTATTGTTAGCATCTTTCTAAATTCCATATATATGCATTAGTATACTGTATTTGTGTTTTTCTTTCTGGCTTACTTCACACTGTATAATAGGCTCCAGTTCCATCCACCTCATTAGAACTGATTCAAATGTATTCTTTTTAATGGCTGAGTAATACTCCATTGTGTATATGTACCACAGCTTTCTTATCCATTCATCTGTGGATGGACATCTAGGTTGCTTCCAAGTCCTGGCTATTGTAAACAGTGCTGCTATGAACATTGGGGTACACGTGTCTCTTTCAACTCTGGTTTTCTCAGTGTGTATGTATGCCCAGCAGTGGGATTGCTGGATCATAAGGCAGTTCTATTCCCAGTTTTTTGAGGAATCTCCATACTGTTCTCCAAAGTGGCTGTACTAGTTTGCATTCCCACCAACAGTATAAGAGGGTTCCCTTTTCTCCACACCCTCTCCAGCATTTATTGCTTGTGGACTTTTGGATCGCAGCCATTCTGACTGGCGTGAAATGGTACCTCATAGTGGTTTTGATTTGCATTTCTCTGATAATGAGTGATGTTGAGCATCTTTTCATGTGTTTGTTAGCCATCTGTATGTCTTCTTTGGAGAAATGTCTATTTAGTGATGCACTATTTTAAAATCCTTGTTACAAGTCCCACTTACAGTATATTTCACATATAAGCAAGATATACATTAAACTTAAATTTGATCTCTCATTTTGTTCCATATATAATATATGGTTATTAGCAAAGCATTTTATCAGCACCTCTGAATGCTGATCTGTATTTTATCATTTAGCTTCCTCATAGCTACCCATTAACTAAACCCTAATTATATTTTATATTATATATATATAATATATATATATATTAACTAAACCCATATCTAATTATAATTTACTTAAATAGCTCCATTTTCCCTCTATATTCTCTATTAGTAAAGGTCATTATGGACAAGGTAAGAATTTAAACTGACTGACAGATTTTCGTCTCAAAACTATTTGCTTCAGATGACCTCACTTACATGTTAAGATTCTTCTAACTCAGAGTTTTTTCCCTTTTTTTGTTTTTTCTTAGTCTAGTGTTGGGCATCATGTAAATCTGTCCTTACTGGACCTCTAATAAAATGGTAATTGGGATTTAGAACTCTTAAAGTACCTATTCATGTCAATACTTTAGAATGGTTTTAAAATTTTGGTAGTTGTAGAAACTTCAGCAATGAATAATTTTTTAAAAATATTTTCAACTTCAAGATGATTTTAGAAAATAAATGTGAATAGTGTTTTACTTCCCTCTCTACTTGAAGTGTCTACAGGGAACAATGAGATATCTGCAGTTGATTAACAAAATGGAGCCTGTAGCACTTCAACTAAAGATCTAACCTTGTGGAACATCTTTTGTTAAGGGAAGTGAGTTCTTTAATCAGTGTTTCTTTAAATTTACATCAATATCAGTATTTTTGCGTCATTCTTAGGGAAAATCTGAATACACAATAATTTTCAGAAAGGTTTTCAACTTCAATTCGCTTAAAGGCAAATACAGGAAAAAAAAATTCATTTAAATTGGACCTCAAATTAGCCCACCTACAAAAATAAGCCCACACCTCCAATCCTACACCCTCACCTGCCTCTGCCCAAAAAACCCTGGAAGAATAAATACTAAAATATTAATAATGGTGACCTTAGTGATTTTGTCTTTAGGATTTCTGTATATTTTTAAATATCTATAGTAAATATATCAGTTTTATTACCATGAAGGAAAAAGACAATTTTTTTATAAAAAGACAGTTACTGTAAGCGTAAACAATAAGTCCAATTTATTATATACCTATGACCCTGTTAAGTCTTTGTTGTTGTTGTTTAGCCACTAAGTTGTGTCTGACTCTTCTGCAACCCCATGGACTGTAGCCCTCCAGGCTCCTCTGTCCATGAAATTTTCCAGGCAAGAATACTGGAGTGGGTAGCCATTCCCTTCCCCAGGGGATCTTCTCAACCCTGGGGACTGAACCAGCATCTCCCACTTTGGGAGGTGGATTCTTCACCGCTGAGCCACCTGGGACGCCCTTATTAGTCTGCTAGAGTTGTCATAAATACCACAGACAGGGTGCTTAAACCACAGTAACTTATTTTCTCACAGTTCTGCAGGCTGAAAACCCAAGGTTTCAGCAGGTTTGGTTTCTCTTGAGGCCTCTCCTTGGCTTGCAGTTGGCCACCTTCTCACAGTGTCCTTAAATGGTCTCTCCCCTGTGTGCTTCCATCCATGTTGTCCTCTTCTTATGACTCCAGTCATATTGGATTAAGGTCCCACCCTGATGACTTCACTTAACCTTAGTTACTTCTTTAACATCTCCAAATCCCATCCTTCTCCAGGGGATCTTCCTAGCTCGGGAATCAAACTCATGTCCCATGCATTTTCAGGTGGATTCTTTACCGCTGAGCCACCAGGGAAGCTCCACTGAGGCTTAGAGTTTCAAAATGTGAATTTGGCATTAGACATGATTCAGTCCTTACCACCACCAATTTCTCACTACAACAAAGATCCCCACCTCTGATTCAGACATGGAAATAAATTCAGTGTGAAGAGACATAGCAAAGTGCATTGGACAGTTAAAAGTTATGTGGGTAATTTAGGAAATTCATGGCTAATTTTATTTGCTTTCTCCATGTGCTATAATTACAGAAACCTGATATACATTCTAGTCTTAGATATAACTGCATTAGGAAGCACTCTGCTGCAGATCAGGTCACATTAGTTAGTGCTAGAGCCCAGCCCCACTTGCAGGGCATCTGATGAATGGTTAGCTGAGGCAGGTCTACCTTGATGCCATTTTCCTTCAAAGGTGTCCAGTGAAGGGGCTGTCCGTGTCCCAGGAGTTTAACCTGAAATTTAAAACATACACATAAATGTCTCCATATGTGTCTCTGACTTCCTCACTGTATTGGGAAGAAGCAGTTGACATGTTTTAAAGAGCAATGTAGACAGGAGAGTCATTGTTTTTACTTATGATTTTACTGCTTTATTAATTTATTAATTTAATTTATTGTTTTACTGCTTTAATTTATGATCCAAATGCATGTATATATCTCTGTTGCTCCTTTCTTACTCTTGAAAGTGTATAGGATTTGAGAAAGAATCATATAGACTGAATAGTGTCAGAGTAGAGAAAATTATTCTTGAACCAACCTGCACAACTAAGGCCTGCCTGGCTCTGATGCAGGATGTTCAGGGACAGGCTCACCTTCCTTATCCAGCCACCCTCCCTCCCCAGATGGCCCAGTAACCTCCCCAATCAACATTACATACGTGTGATCTATTATTACTGTAACTGTTCTATAGCCTCAGTCTTGCACAAAATGAATTTAAATAAGTAGTTTTCTATATATTTGTGGTTATTTTGAACCAGAAAACTTTGTTTACCATGTAGAATAATGCAAAAACAAAACCCGCGGACTTTCAAATAACAGTATTAAGGGCGGCCAAAGCTTCCCTGGTGGCTCAGCAATCAAGAATGTGCCTTCAGTACAGGAGAAGCTGGTTTGATCTCTGGGTTGGAAAGATCCCTTGGAGAAGGCAATGGCAACCCACTCCAGTATTTTGCCTGGAAAATCCCATGGACAGAGGAGCCTGGTGGGCTACAGGCTGTGGGGTTGCAAACTAGACAGACATGAGCGACTAAACAACAACAAAGAGAACGTAGATAAAATAAAAAGGTAATGTTATGCCCAGGCCTCTAAGCTGCAGTTAAACAAAAGATTTGAAAAAAAAAAAAACAAACAGATTTGAACTCTTTATCTCCTTTTCTGCCAGATCAGCCGGAAGTGTTAGAAATGAAACATGGAAAAATGGTTTAAGGAGAAGAATTTGGACAATTCATCTCCCAGAAAACTTTTATTTTCTTAAAACTAAGTTATAAAATATATTAAAATGAACTCATTGTCAGAGTTGATGGCCACAACTGTTAGATTAACCTTTTGTTATTATTGTTCAGTCCCTCAGTCCTGTCTGACTCTTTGCAACCTGTCTGACTCTGCAACCTCACGGATTGTAGCCCACCAGGCTCCTCTGTCCATGGAATTTCCTAGGCAAAAATACTGGAGTGCTTTGCCATTTCCTCCTCCAAAGGATATTTCCGACCCAGGAGTCAAACTCTCAGTTGAACCCACATCTCTTGCATGGCAGGCAGATTCTTTACTGCTGAGCCAACAGAGAAGGTTAACCTTTAACCTCCAAATTTTTTAACAACTTCAAATAGTAGGGCCATGACATCTTACATTTATTCAGATGTGTTCTGGGGTGAGATGTCAGGGGAAGAATCTGAACTCCAGTCTTATGAAAAGAGTCATTTTTGGATGCATGCAGTGAGAGTCCCTTGGATTGTAAGGAGATCCAACCAGTCCATTCTGAAGGAGATCAGCCCTGGGTGTTCTTTGGAAGGAATGATGCTAAAGCTGAAACTCCAGTACTTTGGCCACTTCATTCGAAGAGTTGACTCATTGAAAAAGACTCATGCTGGGAGGGATGGGGGCAGGAGGAGAAGGGGATGACAGAGGATGAGATGGCTGGATGGCATCACTGACTCGATGGACGTGAGTCTGAGTGAACTCTAGGAGTTGGTGATGGACAGGGAAGCGTGCTGAAATTCATGGGGTCGCAAAGAGTCGGACACGACTGAGCGACTGAACTGAGCTGAACTGAAGTGAATCTGAACAACACGGCACTTCTCCAACAACACTGTGGAGAAGATATTTTAATTGATAAGCATGGAGATGATGTAACTGTTTTATAGGCTTGGTTTTCTGGGGAATGAAAATTTTAACAGTTTTTGCCAAACATTGCCATTGATAAAGCTCATTTTAAAATTACTATCATGAGATGTAAATGGAATACATATAAGGCTCACCTTGAAGTTAAAAGTTAATGTTATCCTCAAGATGTTCTAGTCAGCAATTTAAAGGAAAAATAAAGACAAAATTCCCTCTTACCTTTGTTGCCCCCAGAGTAGCTTTGGGCTGAGCAAGAAAGAGCTGTCCTGATATGGGCCATTTGAGAAATATGGCATAGACCAACTTATCTTTAGGTTTGGATGTGTACCTGGTTAAGAAAAAAAAAATGCATAGTAATATTTATCATTATTTATGGGTCAGGTTCAGAATTATCTTCCAGAGATACCTCCGTTTAGTAAATATTTACCAATGTTTTCTTTAATAGAGGGAAGAAAAAATAGCCCCATGTTAGCAATAAAAAGCACCCAAAAGGATTCTGACCCCAATCCCAGTGTAGTGTGTGGTGTGGGGGAGAAGTTCCCGCATCACCAGGCAGTTCTCAGGTACCAGCTGGGCGTCCTATGACTCCTTCTGACACCATCTACCCAGAGGCAGTGTCACATTCCAAAGGGTCAGGGTTTATGCCTACCAGACTGTCCCCTCCCCAAATTTAGATAGCAGTCATGTGTCCAGATTGTCATGTGGGCTTCTGACCCACCGGCTATAGATTGGAGGTTCCTACAACCCCCTCCTTGAGTTCAGCTAATTTGCTAGAGCAGCTCTCAGAATTCTACTTCCTGGATTACAGGTCTATTTTAAAAGGATGTATCTCAGGAACAGCCAGATGGAAAAGACGCACAGGACAAGGTATATGGGGAGGGGCAGGGGGCTTCCACACCCTCCCCAGGTACCCTGTTCTCCCAGCACCACCACCAATCCAGAAGCTCTCTGAACCCCATTCTTTTGGTTTTTTATGGTGGCCTCATTAATCACTATTGATTAAATCACTGGCCATGAATGATTGTTTCAACCTCCACTCTCTCTAAAGAGCTGTTTGGAAGCTGAAGTGAACTGAAACACAAGAGAAGGGAGTTAGACAGTGGGATGATTCAGATTGAGATCATGAAAGGAGTACAAATATTGGTCTAAGGTATGACCAAAAGAAGGGGACAGGATCCCTAGAAAGAAGGAAGTACAAGAACTGCATGCCTGCTAAGTCACCTCAGATCAGATCAGATCAGTCGCTCAGTCGTGTCTGACTCTGCGACCCCATGAACTGCAGCACGCCAGGCCTCCCTGTCCATCACCAACTCCCGGAGGTCACTCAGACTCACATCCATCGAGTCAGTGATGCCATCCAGCCATCTCATCCTCTGTCGTCCCCTTCTCCTCCTGCCCCCAATCCCTCCCAGCATCAGAGTCTTCTCCAATGAGTCAACTCTTCACATGAGGTGGCCAAAATACTGGAGTTTCAGCTTTAGCATCATTCCTTCCAAAGAAATCCCAGTCACTTCAGTAGTGTCCAACTCTGTGCAACCCTATGGACTGTAGCTTGCCAGGCTCCTCTGTCCATGGGATGGTCCAAGCAAGAATACTGGAGTGGGTAGCCATACCCTCCCCTAGGGGATCTTCCCAACCCAGGGATCGAACCTGCATCTCTTAAGTCTCCTACATGGCCGGTGGGTTCTTTACCACTAGCATCTCTCGGGAAGCCCAAGAACTGAGGGGCCAGTAAATTAGAAGAGCTGTGAATATACAGTCAGAATTATATGAAGAGTAGTTCTGGAAACCCACTCCAGTATTCTTGTCTGGAGAATCCCATGGACAGAGGAGTCTGGTGGGCTAAGTTCATGGGGTCGCAAAGAGTCGGACACAACTGAGTGACTAACGTTAAGTTCTGGGGACAGCAACAGTGAGCCAGGGCTTAAACTCAAAGGATTTCAAAGATGGCCTTGGGAGTCTAGATAGCCATCTAAAGATGCAGCAAGGAGGGGAAACACACACGAACCTGTGGGGAGAGAGCTCCACTGATGAGGCAGGGAGAGTGGCCACCTGCGCTCAGTGCAGGGGAGCCAGGCAACAGCCTTACAGGGACTGTTAAGTAGTTTGACTTTTATCTTTACTTACTGAAAGAAAACTTAATGGAATAATGCTTAATAATTGTCAAGCCCCAGATCAGACACCCTCATAGTCAAATATAAACACAGAAGCAAATTCTAAAACCAAATTTAAAACTAGCTTCTGTAAAATGAAAGATTGGTTCTGAGTTCTCAGTATGGCTTCTCCCAGATCCAGTATTCTAAAATTTTACAGTTAGCTGCTTCTGTGTAGACTGCCTTACTTTATTTTCTTCAGTGAATTGACAGTTGAAGTCATAAGTTCAAAGAGTATTTAGTCTAATCTTTTGGTATATGCTTGACCAGGCTATACTCGCTTTGGTGGTAACACAGGTGAACTTTTAGAGCTTCACTAATACTGTGCTGTGCTTAGTCGTTCAGTCATGTCCGGCTCTTTGTGACCCCATGGACTGCAGCCCGCCAGGCTCCTCTGTCCATGGGATTATCCAGGCAAGAATACTGGAGTGGGTTGCCAAGCCCTCCTCCAGGGGATCTTCCCAACCCAGGGAATCTTCCCAACCCAGGGATCAAACTCAGGTCTCCTGAATTGCAGGGGGATTCTTTAGTCTGAGCCACCAGGGAGAACTACTCTTATTTACGTATGTTAAGATCCTACATCAGAAACCACCATATGCTTTTATAGGAGATACTAGTTAAAATTTAGCTAGTTGAGATAATTTATTTTAAAGAAAGTTCAGGTTTAGATTTATTAGAATATATTTTTCCTGCTCTATGGCACCTCCTGCTAATTTGATGAGATGTAGGAAGGCAATGGCACCCCACCCCAGTACTTTTGCCTGGAAAATCCCATGGACGGAGGATCCTGGTAGGCTCCAGTCCATGGGGTCGCTGAGAGTCGGACACGACTGAGCGACTTCACTTTCACTTTTCACTTTCATGCATTGGAGAAGGAAATGGCAACCCACTCCAGTATTCTTGCCTGGAGAATCCCAGGGACAGGGGAGCCTGGTGAGCTTCCGTCTGTGGGGTCGCACAGAGTCGGACACGACTGAAGCGACTCAGCAGCAGCAGCAACACCTGCAAAAGTTAGAATTTACCTGACTAAACCAAAAGTCTCTTTTGGATTAACCACTCAGCACTTTTTTTTTCCTTCATTTTTCTGAATGACCTACAATTTTTTTAAGAAATTTTATTTCTCCCTAAAATTTATCCACTGTTAGAAGGAATGTAGTGATTATTTCAGCTCAACTTGATAAATAATTGTTTAAAATACACTGATTTTAAGTAAATAAAATATTTTGTATAGGTGGGCATTCATCCAATTTCCTCTTTATTACACTGTGCTCTTTATCTCTGAGAAATGTTAAATGCCTTCTTCTATCAAATAGCACTTACCATACGTCTGGGGTGACAGTGTCATTCTGGGATCTCCAAGCATAGGTTTCATAGATGGCTTCTCCATTGACTTTTAGCCAGATTCCCATTTGCTTCAATCGCTCCTCAAAAATTGCAGAAATGGTGCCATCTTGTGTGGGTCCAATATTCATCAAGAGATTTCCTCCACATGAAACTGTTTGTACAAGTTGCTTAAAAATTAAGAATAAATATAGTTCTTAGAGGAAGAAAACAATTCCATCACTAATCATTGTCTAAGAGAACACACGTAGAAAAAAAAAGCCATGTCCTGTGTTTATAGGCCGTTGAGTCATACAGTTTAGAAAACATACTTCTCACACGTGTACACTATTATGAATATTACTGTAATGGTCACCAGACATTTTACTGTACCTTCACCAATTCTTCAATTGTGAGATAGTCAGAGATTCCAGCATTCCTCCTATAGCCCCAGGAAAACTTGTCTATTGTCATGCAGTTTTCCCATTTATGTGGCAAAAGATGTCCTGGGTTATAACGATCACTACATGTATAGTAGCCACCATGCTTACAAATGCTACCAGCTCCCCAACGGTCATTGGTGACCACTGTGTCCCGAACTGGGCTGAAATGAAAAGGATGATAAAAAAAAAAATTTACACAAAAGCAATGTCACTGAAAAGAGGTCTGACTGAAATCCACTCTTAGAAAATAACCATAGTCGAATATAACACAAACCCCATGATTTTGAAGCAAACTAGGCCTGAGGAAGGTGTAGTTCTGGCCTGTTACTTGCTAAGTTCCTTGTCCTAGAGCAAATTACCTAACTCCTCTGAATAATCAATTTCTTCATCTGTTATTAGAACAGAACTTCGGCTTCCCTGGTGGTTCAGACAGTAAGGAATCCTCCTGCCACCGCAGGAGACACAGCTTCAATCCCTGGGTTGGGAAGATCCCCTGGAAGAGGGAATGGCTACCCACTCCAGTATTCTTGCCTGGAGAATCCCACAGACAGAGGAGCCTGGCGGGCTACAGTCCATGGGGTCGCAAAGAGTCAGACACGACTGAGCGACGGACATAATCTACGTAAGACACCTATGTATGCCCAGCACACACAGCACTTAAAAGAGTTTTACTATTATTTAAACGTTCTCCCCAAGTCTCTTTCTCTTATAATTGTGCCTAATATTGAAAGATCTCAGCAAAGTTGACTGTTATGGATGGAATTCACTGTGGCATAAAATATTCCTACAACATTATTCATCATAGCAGGTGGTACCTCCTGCATTTCTCCATTTAGAGGGGATTGTTTTGGTTCACAAACTGAAGTGGAGGACTCCTATATTTCCTTTTGGAAAGGAGTACCTAGAGAAACTACAGTTATGTACCAAGAGCTCTCCAGAGGATTTGTCTATGCGTCCTCTGTGGGCCCAGAGAACACTAGCAGGACTCTCCCTAATTTCACAGCACAATACCAAGTACTTTCGAGATACAGATACCAATTTGGTCCATATAGTGTGAGCCTTATAGAGGAGCTTAGTCAGAACTCCCTGTTCTAATGGGGCAGCCTGGAACATGCTAGAAAACAAAAGGAAAGAACAGGAAGAGGTGAAATGCTGACGAGGAAGGAAAAGAGAAAGACAAGGGTGACGTCCAAGCAGCAGAGATTATCAAAGGTAAGAGGATGCAAAGAAGCAATGAGAGGAGCTGAAAAGCACAGCATGAGAAACAGTGATGGATAAACAGCATTGCCCCAGAGAGGTGATGAAAATGGGGACCTACAAAATTAGTCTTCAGAGTTCTTGATGCTGTGATTTTTTTTTTTTTTTTAGTCTCAATTCAAAATCAGACTGTTGAGCTGTATCTGACTCCTGATTTGTATCTCTTAGGGCTTCCCAGGTGGCTCAATGGTAAAGAATCCACTTGCCAGTGCAGGAGACATGGGTTCGATTCCTGGATCAGGAAGATCCCCTGGAGAAGGAAATGGCAACCCACTCCAGTATTCTTGCTAAATAATTCTTAAGAATATTCCAGTGTTCTTGTAACTCTTGATATTTTGAGTAAATATTGATATATCTAATATGCATTATTTATAATGATTTTCTCCCCATGTCACAAACAAGCCTGAAGGGGAATATTTCAAGAAGCAAGAACTAATGTTATACAGGTATTAGGAATGTCACGACAGCAGTCTAGTAGCACACACACCTCTCATTGTACAACCAGGCTAGGAAGTCTAAGCTTTTCCAGTAGGTATCTGGGGCCCCTCCATCGCCATCTGCCCACAGCACCTCTGGCTGATACTTGTTCACTAACTCGTAGAGCTCGGGCAGCATCTTAGACACTGGATATTGTCGTTTCTGGAACAAGCTGGATTCATCTTCAAGGAAGAGTGGATGAAACCACTCAAAAAGGGAGTAGTACAGCCCAAAGCGCAGGTCAGTCCTGTTCCTAACCGCAACTGCAAGTTCCTTGACGATGTCCCTCTTCGGCCCCACGTCTACTGCGTTCCAGTTCCACGAGTACTCTGAGCCCCACAAGGTGAAGCCTGAAACATTATATTAAAAGCCTCTGTAAGCATATCAACTCTGTTCTAGTAAATGTGCACCTATACCAACACCAAGTTATAGAGGCAGTACACGTGACATATAAATCACTGTTTCTACAAACATCTGTTTTATGACCATTTTTTTCCTTAGTATATATTTTGCTTTCATGCAAGAAACAAACGAGAATTTAAAAAATATTTTTATTTATTTATTTGGCTGAACTGGGCCTTAGTTGCAGCACGCAGGAATCCTTAGTTGCAGCCTTCAAACTCTTAGTTATGGCATGTGGGCTCTAGTTCCCTGCTGCTGCTGCTGCTAAGTCACTTCAGTCGTGTTTGACTCTGTGCGACCCCAGAGACGGCAGCCCACCAAGCTCTGCCGTCCCTGGGATTCTCCAGGCAAGAACACTGGAGTGGGTTGCCAGGGATCAAACTTGGTCCCCCTGCATTGGGAGCACTGAGTGTTAGCCACCAGGGAGGTCCCTAACAAATGAGAATTTAAACAAAGTAGAACCAAGATTTTATAAGTACTTCTCAGGGTACCCCACTGTTGTTGTTCAGTGGCTAAGTCGTGTCCAACTCTTTGTGACCCCCGTGGACTACTGGACGAGAAGCTCCATTATCTCCCGAAGTTTGCTCAAATTTGTGTCCATTAAATCAGTGATGTTATCTAGCCATCTCATCCTCTGTCATCCCCTTCTCCTTTTGCTTTCAATCTTCTCCAGCATCACAGTCTTTCCCAATGAGTCAGCTCTTCACATCAGGTGGTCAGAATACTGGAGCTTCAGCATCAGTCCTTCCAATGAATATTCAGGACTGATTTCCTTTAGGATTGACTGGTTTGATCTCCTTGCAGTTCAAGGGACTCTCAAGAGTCTTCTCCAGCACAACAATTTGAAAGCATCAGTTTTTCGGCGCTCAGTATTCTTTATGGTCCAACTCTCACATCCATACATGACTACTGGAAAAACCATAGCTTTTGGAGTGGGTTGCCATCCCATGGATGGAGGTGCCTGGTAGGCTGCAGTCCATGGGGTCGCTAAGAGTCGGACACGACTGAGCGACTTCACTTTCACCTTTCACTTTCATGCATTGGAGAAGGAAATGGCAACCCACTCCGGTGTTCTTGCGTGGAGAATCCCAGGGATGGCAGAGCCTGGCAGGCTGCCATCTGTGGGGTCACACAGAGTCGGACATGACTGAAGCGACTTAGCAGCAGCAGCAGCAGCAGCCAGTGATTTTGGAGCCCAAGAAAATAAGGTCTGTATAGTCTGATCTTTCTCCCTCTTAGATGATAAGCTCCTGGATGGACAGTGTCATGTCTACAGTGTTCCCTGTTATATCCTCAGCCAATGGCTAGCACAAAGTCTAGTACAAAATCACAATCAACATTAGCAAATCGTAGCTGAGATGGGACCATCTTCCACATCCACCATTCTAAACAATGACTGTGACCACTTACAGGGAAGAACCATAGATGCACTTCTGCATGATTCCTGTCTTATAAATCAAAGAATAAATTCCCTGATTTTAGAATTATTTTATTATAGTATGATTCATAGAACACACTCCATGTTCAGGAGTAAATCTCCTTTACCCTCATTATTCATTTAACCCAGGTGGGGGTAAGGTGCTCTTCCCCAGTAGTTCTATACTTGAAATGTACCCACCATCTGTAATCTCATCCTACTCTAAAATCATAAGCTTGGATGTTGTGCTTTAAATTACCTAAAAGTGAATTATCTACCAACTAAATGGATAAGAAGAATGCCATTACATAAGCACTGTGAAATAATTTATATTTTAAAAGGAATTTGTGTTTAGATTGCTGGCTATTCTATATAAAAATCATATAAGCACTATATAAATTGAGATGCTTAAGGAATAATATAAAAGCCTCAAAATCTTTAGTTAGGATCTAGGAACATGAATGAAAGTGAAGGAATGGCAACCCACTCCATTGTTCTTGCTTGGAGAATCCCAGGGATGGGGGAGCCTGGTGGGCTGCCGTCTATGGGGTCGCACAGAGTAGGACACGCCTGAAGCAACTTAGCAGCAGCAGCAGCAGCAGGAACATGAATACATTGTTACTGTCCTACTAAAATCTAAAGCAAGGTTTGTGAACCAACATAACTAAGGTGTTTGGTGTAACACTTTACTTTTATAAATTAGGACAAGTCTGAGGCAGAAAGTGAAGAAGAACTAAAGAGCCTCTTGATGAATGTGAAAGAGGAGAGTGAAAAAACTGGCTTAAACATCAACATTCAGAAAACTAAGATTATGGCAGCTGGTCCCATCACTTCATGGCAAATAGAGGGGGAAACAGTGGAAACAGTGGCTGACTTAATTTTTTTGGGCTCCAAAATCACTGCAGATGGTGACTGCAGCCATGAAATTAAAAGACACTTACTCCTTGGAAGGAAAGTTATGACCAACCTAGACAGCATATTAAAGAGCAGAGACACTACTTTACCAACAAAGGTCCATCTAGTCAAGGCTATGGTTTTTCCAGTGGTCATGTATGGGTGTGAGAGTTGGACTATAAAGAAAGCTAAGTGCCAAAGAATTGATGCTTTTGAACTGTGGTGTTGGAGAAGACTCTTGAGAGTCCCTTGGACTGCAAGGAGATCCAACCAGTCCATCCTAAAGGAGATCAGTCCTGGGTATTCATTGGAAGGACTGATGCTGAAGCTGAAAATCCAGTACTTTGGCCACCTCATGCAAAGAGCTGACTCATTTGAAAAGACCCTGATGCTGGGAAAGATTGAGGGCAGGAGAAGGGGACAACAGAGGATGAGATGGCTGGATGGCATCACCAACTCGATGGATGGGTTTGGGTGAACTCCCGGAGTTGGTGATGGACAGGGAGGCTTGGCGTGCTGCAGTTCATGGGGTCTCGAAGAGTCGGACACGACTGAGTGACTGAACTGAACTGAACTGAACCGAAGATGGACACACTCTTTGGATTCATTTTGAAGAAACTTTTAAAAGAGCTCACACTAGTCCTAAAGATGTTTGTAGTAAGCTTAAAAACACTGTCAGTGATATTTAAAGTCATTCCATATGTCTCAACTTGGCAGGCCCTAATGTCTGGTGGTGCTAAAACCACTTTGGGTCTTCGGTTCAGTAGCACCACCAGAAGCTCACACAGTGGTCTCCCAGCCTAACCGGGCTCAGCAGAGTCCCTTCTATAGGCATGAAAACTTCCAACAATATGGTCCTAGAAAGTGTATAAATATGGGCTACATCATTTGTCCTCACAGCGTGATTAAGAGTTGTTTTGCTGTGTTTTAAAATAAGCTAAGTAATACTTTGTACCATATAGCCTGGAGAAGTTCTAGGCATTGAGAAATCAACATGTCCTAAGTATCCATCTCAGCCTGAGAAACACCTGCAGGAAAAAAATCATTAAGCCACTGGACTGTGGCCAAAAGGAAAAATATCCTGATTCCTTATTTTGAGTTTTCATTCTTCCCTCGTAATCCCCCGCGCACGGCTGCAGAAAACAATGAGACAATTTTTTTTTATTCCAATGCAAACAAATCATCTAATTATTTATTTTTCTTTGATTGCACTGGGTCTTTGTTGCTATGTATCGGCCTTTCTCTAGTTGCTGCTGGTAGGGGCTGCTCTCTAGTCATGGTGCACAGGCTTCTCGTTGAGGTGACTTCTCTTGTTGTGGAGCTTGGGCTCTAGGGTACATGGGCTTCAGGAGTTGCAGCTTGAGGGCTCTAAACTCTGGCTTAGTTGCCCTGAGGCATGTGGGACCTTCCCGGACCAAGGATTGAACCTGCATCCCCTGCACTGGCAGACAGATTCTTAACCACTGGACCATCAGAGAGGTCCAGATTATCTAATTATTAACATGCTGTTGGAAGAATAATAACATGCTGATGTTTCCTTGATCTTGTAGATACAGGAATGGTAATGGGTAGATTCTATCCTATTAATGTAAGATACTTTAATGGTTCATTTTATGTGCTAACTTGCCTGGGCCACAGGGTGCCCAGATATTTGGTTAAATATCATTCAGGATATGTTCCTGAAGGTGTTTCTACAGGAAATTAACATATGAATAGTTAGACTGAGTAAAGCAGATTGCCCACCCGAAGTGGTGGGCCTCATCCAATCCATTGAAGGCCTAAATAGAATAAAAGGCTGGTTAAGAAAGAATTCTTCAGACTTTCCTGGTGGTCCAGTGGTTAAGACTCTCCACTTCCACTGCAGGGGGCATGGGTTCAATCCCTGGTCAGGGAACTAAGATCCTGTATGCTGTGCATTGTAGCCAAAAAGAAAGAAAGAAAAAAAAGCAGGAAAGTTTAAGGAGTGGTGTTTTTTGTTTTTTAATTAAAAAGCAAAAATGTTTTCTCTGTATATCTTTGAGCTGAGACATTAGTCTTCTCCTGCCTTTTAACTTAGATTTGGACAGGTACCTATATTATCTGCTCTCCTGTTCCTGATGCCTTTGGGCTCAGACTGGAACTATATAACTGGCTGTCTTGGGTCTGGACTTCTCAGCCTCCATAGTTGCATGAGCCAGTTTCTTATGATAAATATATATGTATTATACTTCCTGTATAATAGCTCTATTTCCTATATAATACTTATACTTCCTCTATAATAGCTCTAACTTCCTATTAGCTCTATTTCTCTGGAGAACCCTAATTCAACCACTCTGTTTCTTTTTAGATATTCTTCCACCATCTCTGATATTTCTGGGCATCATTACAGCCTTGTAATCCTGTTCCTTTCAGGTGGCCATGTCATTTTCATCAATAGCAAACTTTCCTCAACTGGGTCACATAAGAGTTGGCCAAAAGCACCCCCTTATATGTTGGTCATGAGGTAAAACAATAGCAAATAATCCCCAGGGTACCTTCCCAGAATGCATTACAGAGGTGAGAAGAAAACGGAAAGAATGCAATTCAGTTGTAAACTTTGACCTGCAAACCACATTCCCCTTCAAAGGGCTTTAATCAAATCTTGAGTTACTTGGAAATTGTTAAATATTCATATAATAAAATGCGATCAGTTTCCATTTTTTTCTATATGTGGAGGGTATGATCTTTCTGCATACTTAATGCTCCTTTTTTTCTTAATGCTTCTTAATTGGGTGAAACATATGATCTCTTAAATTACAAGCAAATGTCAGTAGCCACTTGGGATTTCTCCTAAGAGAAAATTCTGTTTTCATGTGGATGACCTTGCTTTAGTTTCTTCTTCCAAAAGAACTACTTCACATTCATAACCACTGTCAGTGTTTGCAGATTTTGTTCTTACTTACCTTCATGATGTTTGGAAGTTAAGACAACGTATTTGGCACCAGAAGCCTGTAAAATATCTGCCCACTGGTTTGCATCAAAAAATTTTGCTGTAAATAGTGGTCCAAAATCTTCATATGTGAAATCCGGAGGGTAATTATTTTTCATAAAGTCCACATAAGCTGGTATCTTTTCCTTTTGCCAGTACCACCTAGGGGGATGAAGGAAACAGCATGTAAGTAGCATACACATAAACACTTGAAATATAGGTATTCATAGAGAATGAGTCCCATGTTTCTCAGCAGATACCAAAATCTGTGAGTACTCAAGTCCCTTACATAAAATGGCATACTACAGCCTGACCTCCATATCTGCAGTTTGGGGATCTGCAGATTCAAGCAAACATAGATGAAAATTTCTGTCTGAGGTTGCTTAAATCCAGAGATGCAAATCCCTTGAATATAGAGGGCCAATTATATATTTTGAAAAAAATACACATAAAAGAAGACCAAACTTGTGCTATTCAAGGATCAACTATAGCTCCCTTTACTGAAATCCTCCCTTATTCAGATGTTACTAAGATTCCCTTCCTAACTTCCCCATTTAGTCTGATTTCACTTAAGGAAAGCTTACATGAACTTCCACAGTCTTCCGTCTATCCCCCAGTGAACTCTACTCAGCTTATCAACCAGAACATTCTAAACAAACTAGTCACCCATTTGCTCTTAATTCTTCACTTTTAGATTGCAATATGGAGAATACATAATTAGTCCTTTGTAACATAAATGATGAAGTCTTCAAAAGAAGACAAAGTGCATAAAATATAACACAAATGTATTTTATTCACTAGCAGGGAACAAGTGGGGGAGGAAATGACGGTAAAATTAAGAAGATGCTGTTATTTTAATATACTGACTCATTCTTCAAGGATTACTGGTTATATGCATTTATTCTGAGCAGTGGGGCCTCAACTGCCTAAGCAGAGCTTCAGAAGGAAAACAACATTGAGAACACAACTTAAAAAAAGAAAACTATTTATTTTATTTTGCTGCCCTGGATGTTAGGCACAGCATGCAGGATCTTTAGTTGCGGCAATGCAAACTCTTAGTTGCAGCATATGGGATCTAGTTCCCTGACCAGCGATGGAACTCGGGCCCCCTGCACGGGGAGTGCAGAGTCTTCACCATTGGACCACCAGGGAAATACTCAAAGCATAATTTTTAGATAAACATTTTATATAAACATGGCAGTAAAAGCCCATGGTCATGAAGTAGATGCAAGTCCCCCCTCTGACCCATCTGTTACTCTTCCTTTCACTACTTCTTTCCTAAGAGTGTTTTTACTGGATGAACAAATTCATAATCAGCACTAGATGACCAAAGATGACCAGGAGGTTCTTTCTGCTGAGAAGGCTTTGCTGAAGGACATACTGTGTCACGGGCACTATTCTTTACCTGCCCAAGAGTCAGATACATACTTTCCCAGCTTCCCTCACAGCTACCACATGGACACCTGACCCAAGCTGGCCAATGGAACTTGAGGGGAAGCCAATTTGGGAGATTCTGGGAATGGTCTCCTCTCTAGTAGAAAGAGATACAATCTGCCTTTGGACAAGGCTGTGTGACGTGATGCCTGGCCACCATCATGTCACCATGACAGGACAAGTCAACAGGCTGAGGATGACAAAGAGCCCAGGACTTTGATTTCATCACTGAGCCAAGTACTTCTAAATTTCTTATTATGTATAGTAATAAGCTCCTATTATTATGCCTTTTATTTGAGTTTTCTGTACCTTCAAGTGAAAGTATCCTAATTGATCCATGATGCATTTTTATTTAAATGGAACTGCAAAAGAGAAACTGGGAGAGTCAGAAAGGTAAAAGATAAGAGATTTCTATTTTTTTCCTAGCACATCTAATTTGAACCTGCATTCTCTATTATAGTCTAGAGTCACTTCTCAAATTTCATAGTAACAGAGATGAGAAGCACTTACAGTAAACAGCCCACCATTTATATTTGTTTTTGAGCTGCCATTAAGGATAGTCAAATATACTCATCTCTGCTGTTGACTGCCCGAGGTCAAATTTAGTGAGATCAGAGATTTAGAGGAGATAAAAAGGGAAACTATAGATAATTAAGAATCTTCTACAAGGTTATTGCACTTCCAGATCATCAAAAATATACTCTGTTTTGTATGAGAATTATCTTTATTGTTCCAGGTGAAAACAAACAACTTTGTGTTCATTTGTAGAAAACAAGAAGTTAACCATTACAAAGAATAAGATGACTCAAAACTAGTTGTTTTGTGCAGAGCACTAGTTTCAACTAACAAACATCAAATCCTCTCCTAGCATCAAATGTATATTTATCTAATCTTCCCAGTTGAACAAAGGTGCTAGTGGTTAACAGAACCTGCTTGCCAATGCAGGAGGCATAAGAGACGTGGGTTCAATCCGTGGGTTGGGAAGATCCCTTAGAGGAGGGCATGGCAACCCACTCCAGTATTCTTGCCTGGAGAATCCCATGAAAACAGAGGAGCTTGGTGGGTCCATGGGGTCACAAAGAGTCAGACATGACTGAGCAACTGAGCACACACAATATAAGATGAAGAAGTCTGTTAATTTATGTACCTTGCTGTCAAGGAATGTTTAACAGTAGGATTCCTGTGTGCTGTTTCCTGTCTCTCATGAGCCCTCTGTTCCTTATCAATTCCTGGTAGCAGGAACGAGCAGAGCAGCATGTTGCTCCCAGGACTGAGGTCATGAGATGGAATGCATGCATAGCGTTTCCTTCATTAGCTTTTCCGTATGGTAAAAGTGATTATTTACAACCCTCTTTCTTTGATATGGATTGTCTTCTGGTTTTTTGACCTCTATTACTCCTTGTTTCCTTGGTAACTTGTAAAGTCTGGTCTTTTGATCTTTATCTGAAGAAGCTACCTTGTAAAACAGTATATATACTCACACAGAGTTCAATAAAGCACCCTTGTTCCACCAGAGACTTGGGTCCCCGTGTCCTTCTCTCTCTCTGTGTCTCTCTTTCTGGCTGATTCTCTGGAGCAGGGAAGCCTGCTGAGCTCATTTTCCTGCCCGGGCTTTCAAGAGCTCTTCGAGAGGATGCCCTGTGCCTATGTGAGCGGTACAAGCCCTGTCCTAGGGCTTTATTGGTTCTCTGTGTAACCCAGGGAATATTAGCCTCTTTCCTTCTTTCACTTTCTTATCGTCGACTCCAGACCACCAGGTTCCACTGCAACACCTTGCTAATCAAAACATTTCAAAAGTAAATTCAAAATGCCTCACAGCACAAAGCTTGCAAAGACAGATTTATAATATCCTGAAGGAAATATATTTGGTAATACAGGTTATGGAAAGAAAGAGGCCCATATTTTACAAGTAGATTTCAAAAGGATATATGAATAGTACTCCATAGCTTATGCAGTTCTTTTACATCAATTGGCCTAACTGAGTAAGAAAAGTTACTGGTTGCAGAAAGTCAATGTCTACAGAAAGTGGTACAATGTTTACAGTGTAATACAATATATAATTTATACTCTGTATTGTATCAGCAAACTAAAAATTGTCACTTCCCATCTGATTCTATAAGAATGAAGTCCTTAGCTACTGTAGTTGCTGACTTACAACACACCCTGAAAGGACAGGGTGGAAATTAGGAAAAACTGCCAGAACAGCCTTTCAGATAGTCAGATATTTTCAGAAGATTTTATGAGCCCAATTTCTTGCATGTTTCTCATAACTAGAAAAGCACTAAAATCATTAAGGGAGACGTCCATTCCTGGTGACGAGCAGTGACCTTCTTGTGACTAGCAGTAA
Source organism: Tragelaphus eurycerus (assembly GCA_935064755.1). NCBI lineage: Eukaryota > Metazoa > Chordata > Mammalia > Artiodactyla > Bovidae > Tragelaphus > Tragelaphus eurycerus. Next base: position 2,455,669 of record CAKXYN010000039.1, read on the forward strand.
CCATCTGTCACAATGTGTGCTGATTGCATATATCCCCTTTCACCAAAAAATGACATATATACTGACCTCTGGCTTCCCTGGTAGCTCAGCAGTAAGGAAACTTCCCGCAATGCAGGAGATGTGGTTTTGATCCCTGGGTCAGGAAGATCCCCTAGAGAAGGAAATGGCAACCCATTCTAGTAGTCTTGCCTGGGAAATCCCATGGACAGAGGATTTGGGGTCACAAATGTAGGCTACCATCCAAGGGATCACAAAGAGTAGGACACAACTTAGCAACTCAACAACAACACACTGACCTCCAACCTTGCCTCTTCAGAGCGGTTCCACAGAGCTCTCTAAGAGGCACTCTCCTAGGTTACAGTCCTCATTTTGCCCCAAATAAAACTTAATTCACAACTCTCACACTGGGTGCTTTTTTTATAGTATATGTTTATTGTATATTCATACAATATATATTGTATGAATTTTGTTGTACATTATGTATATAGTATAACATAGGTTTAAATATTCATTGTTTATTTTCTTATCTTACTTAGGAACATATTATTTATGTGTATATATGTGTGTTATGCATACATATATATGTAGTAACATTTCTATCTTGAAGAACTTAACATACCTGAAGTATTTAATCAAGAAAGATGCAAGACACTTAAAGCTGTAAAGGTATGGCTCTCAAGGTAAAATCTAAAGAGCAATTTTTTGTACACCACTTTTCACATGTTGTTGCTGTTGTTTAATTGCTAAGTTGTGTCCAAATCTTTCTGAGACCCGATGGACTGTAGCCCACCAAGCTCCTCTGTCCATGGGATTTTCCAGGCAAGAATACTGGAGTGGGTTGCCATTTCCTTCTCCAGGGGATCTTTCTGACCCAGGGATCAAGCCAGTGTCTCCTGCATTGGCAGGGGGATTCTTTCCCACTGAGCCACCAGGGAAGCCCACTTTTCACATTTTGTTCAGTCGCTAAGTTGTGTCCAGCTCTTTCCAACACCATGGACTGCGGCATGCCAGGCTCCCCTGACCCCCACTATCTCCGAGTTTGTTCAAATCCATGTCCATTGAGTCAGTGATGGTATCTGACAATCTCATCCTTTGCCGCCCCTTTTCCTTTTGCCTTCACTCTTTCCCAGCATCAGGGTCTTTTCAAATGAGTCAGCTCTTCACATCAGGTGGCCAAAATATTGGAGCTTCAGCCACAGTCCTTCCAATGAATATTCGGGACTGATTTCCTTTAGGATTGACTGGTTATATCTCTTGCATCCAAGGGACTCTCAAGAATCTTCTCCAATACACCCCAGTTCAAAAGCATCAATTCTTCGGCACTCAGCTTTCTTTATAGTCCAACTCTCACATCCATACATGACTACTGGGAAAACCTTTGTTTTGACTAGACGGACCTTTGTTGGTAAACTGCTATCTCTTGCTTTTTAATATGCTGTCTAGGTTTATCATAGCTTTTCTTCCAAGAAGCAAGCATCTTTTAATTTCAAGGCAGCAGTCACTGTCCACAGTGATTTTGGAGCCCAAGAAAATAAAATCTGTCACTATTTCCATTTCCCCTCATCTATTTGCCATAAACAGACCAGATGCTATGATCTCAGTTTTTTTAATGTTGAATTTCAACACCTTTTTCACTCTCCTCTTTCACTCTCATCAAGAGGTACTTTAGTTTCTCTTCACTTTCGGCCATTAGAGTGGTATCATCTGCATATTTGAGATTGATATTTCTCCCAGCAGTCTTAATTCCAGCTTGTGATTCATCCAGTCTGGCATTTCTCATGATGTACTCTGCATGTAAGTTAAAAAGCAGGGTGACAACATACAACCTTGTCATACTCCTTTTCCCAATTTTAAACCATTGTTCCATGTCTAGTTCTAACTGTTGCTTCTTGACCTGCATACGGATTTCTCAGGAAGCAGGTAAGGCAGTCTGGTATTCCCATCTCTTTAAGAATTTTCCAGTTTGCTGTGATGCACCCAGTCAAAGGCTTTAGCATAGTCAATGCAGCAGAAGTAGATGTTTTTCTGGAATTTTCTTGCTTTCTCTGAGATCCAATGGATGTTGGCAATTTGATCTCTGGTTCCTCTGCCTTTTCTAAATCCAACCTGTATATCTGCAAGTTCTTGGTTCATGTACTGCTGAAATCTAGCTCAAAGGATTTTGAGCATAATCTTGCTAGCATGTGAAATGAGCACAATTGTGCAGTAGTTTGAACATTCTTTGGCATTGCCCTTCTTTGGGATTGGAATGAAAACTGACATTTTCCAGTCCTGTGGCCACTGCAGAGTTTTTCAAATTCGCTGATTTATTGAGTGCAGCACTTTAACAGCACCATCTTTTATAGGATTAGCTCAGCTGGAATTCCACCACCTCCACTAGCTTTGTTCATAACTTTTCACATAGCGATCTGTTAATAATTGGAATTTCTTAGGGTTAATATTCTAGAATCTTTTTTAAAATTTTTCCTTGGGTTACCTGTGGTAACATTTTAAGGTTAAAGAGCCAGTGAATGCCCAAGTGAACAGAAGTCTCGCATACCTATGAATTCATGCTTAAACCCTGCTTCGTGGCAGAACCATTGACAATTGACAAGTATCAGCAGAACAGCAATGGAGCAAGCCTGCAGTTCGAAGGACAAGGAGGGTTTAGGCCCAGAGCTTCCTCCTACGACCCCCACACAAGCCCATTACTCTTCTGCTATTTTATTCTGTCAATGGCTGCAGAGTGATAAGAACAACTGAGAAGTACACCTACCAAGAAGCTGAGAAGCCAGAGCCACATCAAGTGTCTGACTCTTGCAGTCACACGGAAGAAAAATTCAGCGTTCACCCAGCACCAACCACTTACCCAGTAAATCATAAACGTAACACCCGGAAATGCAAAGCGCGGCTCAAACAGCAGGAGGTGAAACTAAGAGACGAAACAAACCCGCAAAGGCTGGAGGTCTGGGTCCCGGCTGCAGGCCAGTGGGGTGCAAAGTGGGATTAGAGGAGACTGAGGGAGGCGTGCTCACCAGAACCATTCGCTCCCGAAACTGGGCACGGAGAACACGCCCCAGTGGATAAAGATGCCAAACTTGGCCTTGTCGAACCAGGCGGGCAGCTGGCGGGCGTCCAGGGACTCCCAGGTCGGGTCGAAGGGCGCGGGGCCGCCCGCGGAACCCGGAGGCGGCAGCAGAAGCAGCAGGATCAGCAGCGGGAGCGCCGGCCCGGGCAGCTTCGGGGATCGCATAGCCTCGCAGCCCCCGTCCTGGACGCTCTCCCGCGGCCTCCGAAAGCTCGTCCTTCGGCGTCCCCGGCTAAGAGCCGCCACGGTCACCTGACCCAGCTGCCTTAGAAAAAAGGTACCCTCCCCGCTGGTATGGGAGTGGCCGCGGTTCGGGCCCTGGAACAGAATGACCCCAGGAGGCCTGCAGCGCTCTCTTGCATAACTAAGGAGGCCAGTGTTACCCCAAAGCCTGCCCTGAGCCGCCTCCTCTCAGCCTCCTAGATTATCCTCTCGAGGGAGAGTCTGGTTCAGGGACCCTGGGAGCGCCTCTCCTCTCAAGCTGCAGGAGGCTTCCAGAAACCGCCCAGAGAAGGCAGGGTACTGAGCAGCCTGGGTGGAATCCTGGACCTGGAGCCCAAAGCGGACACCGCAGGCGGACCATCCAGCGGGTGGCATGGAAAAACCTAGATCATTCTCAGCCTCTCCCACCCACCCACCCCACTCCCACCCACCAAGGTCCAGGGTGTGTTTGGAACTGTGGTTGTCAGCCTTGGAGTCTGTATCAGGTGAAATTCCACAAATTCCCAATTCAGGTTGGAGCTCCAGAATTTGCATTTCTAACCAAGTTCTACATGATGCTGGTTTTGCTGGTCTGAACACCAAACTTAGAGAACCACTGCAATTGAAAACAGTGACCTAAGACAGGTGAAACCAGTGAAATGAATGCTTGAGACATCTGAAGTCGGAAACTTGGAATGATTAACCAAGGTTGAAAGCGCAATTCGGATGGGCTTCAATCCCAGCCAAAGCTGTCGACTAAAAGACACACAACTCGAGAGTTGCGAGTTAAGTTTTGTTGTTGTTCAGTCGTTCAGTTCAGTTGCACAGTTGTGGCCTACTCTTCACGGCCCCATGGACCACAGCACACCAGGCCTCCCTGTCCATCACCAACTCCCAGAGTCTACTCAAACTCATCTTCATTAAGTCGGTGATGCCATCCAACCATCTCATCCTCTGTCATCCCCTTCTCCTCCTGCCCTCAATCTTTCCCAGCATTAGAGTCTTTTCAAATGAGTCAGCTCTTCGCATCATATGGCCAAAGTATTGGAGGTTCAGCTTCAACATCAGTCCTTCCAATGAACATTCAGGACTGATCTCCTTTAAGATGGACTGGTTGGATCTCCTTGCAGTCTAAGGGACTCTCAAGAGTCTTCTCCAACACCACAGTTCAAAAGCATAAATTCTTCGATGCTCAGCCTTCTTTATGGTCCAACTCTCACATCTGTACATGACTACTGGGAAAACCATAGCTTTGACTAGACGGACCTTTGTTGGCAAAGTAATGTCTCTTCTTTTTAATATACTATCTAGGTTTGTCATTGCTTTTCTTCCAAAGAGCAAGCATCTTTTAATTTCATGGCTGTAGTCATTGTCCACAGTGATTTTGAAGCCCAAGAAAATAAAGTCTATCTCTGTTTCCATTGTTTCCCCATCTATTTGCATGAAGTGGTGGGACTGGATGTCACAATCTTCATTTTTTGAATGTTGAGGTTTAAGCCAACTTTTTCACTCTCCTCTTTCACTTTCATCAGGAGGCTCTTTAGTTCCTCTTTGCTTTCTGCCATAAGGGTAGTGTCATCTACATATCTGAGGTTATTGATATTTCTCCCAGCAGTCTTGATTCCTGCTTTGGTTCATCCAGCCTGGCATTTCTCATGATGTATTCTGCATATAAGTTAAATAAGCAGGCTGACAATATTCAGCCTTGACATGAAAGTGAAAGTGAAAGTCGCTCAGTAGTGTCCGACTTTTTGCAACCCCATGGACTATACAGTCCTTGGAATTCTCCAAGTCAGAATGCTGGAGTAGGTACTCTTTCCTTTCTCCAGGGGATCTTCCCAACCCAGGGATCAAACCCAGGTCTCCCTCATTGCAGGCAGATTCTTTACCAACTGAGCTATCAGGGAACATACTCCTTTCCCAATTTTGAACCAATCTGTTTTTCCATGTCCAGGTCTAACTGTTGCTTCTTGACCTGCATACAGGTTTTGCAGGAGGCAGATAAGGTGGTCTGGTATTACCATCTCTTTAAGAATTTTCCACAGTTTGTTGTGATTCACAAACACAAAGGATTTAGCATAGTCAAAGGCTTTCCCTATGTTGTTAAATTTAAGCCTGAATTTTGCAATAAGGGGTTCATGATCTGAGCCAAAATCAGTTCCTGGTCTTGTTTTTTGCTGACTATGTAGAGCTTCTCCATCTTTGGCTGCTGCTGCTGCTGCTGCTAAGTCACTTCAGTCGTGTCCGACTCTGTTTGACCCCATAGACGGCAGCCCACCAGGCTCCCCCATCCCTGGGATTCTCCAGGCAAGAGTACTGGAGTGGGGTGCCATTGCCTTCTCAGCCATCTTCAGCTACAAAGAATTTAATCAACCTGATATCAATATCGAGCATCTGGTGATGTCCATGTGTAGAGTTAAGCTTTATTTGGGGGAGAAATGAGGACTACAGCCCTGGAGACACACCTCAAATAGCTCTGAAAGACTGCTCCAGAGAGGCAACGAAAGTGAAAGTGAAGTCACTCAGTCGTGTCCTACTCTTTGTGACCACATGAACTGTAGCCTGCCAGGCTCCTGCATCCATGGGATTTTCCATGCAAGAGGACTGGAGTCAGTTGCCATTTCCTTCTCCAGGGGATCCTCCCAACCCAGGGATCGAACCCAGGTCTCCCACATTGCAGGCAGATGCTTTACCATCTAAGCCACCAGGGAAGCCCTGGTGGGAGTGAGAGAAGAGGCAGTGGGGCAATATATAAGATTTTGGTGAAGGGGAATTCAGTGTAATCAAGCACGTACTTTACAAAAGGTTTTCTCCTCATCAGGAGGAGCTGATGTCACCACAAAGGGATTTAATGATTTTCTACTTATGAAGAGATGCAAGGATTGGGATCATAAAATCAGTTCCTGAGAATATCTAACTATCTAGAGATGGTTGGATGGCATCACCAATTCAATGGATATGAACTTGTGCAAACTCTGGGAGATGGTGAGGGACAGGGAAGCCTCTTGAGCTGCAGTCCATGGGGTCTCTAAGAGTCAGATTTGATTTGGCAACTTCCCAACCAAGGGATTAAACACACATCTTTTATATCCTCTGTATTGGCAGATGGGTTCTTTGCATTAGCGCCACCTGGGAAGCCCAATTGAAGCACATTACATTTAATTTATCAATGCAAACGCTCATGTGACAGGAGGCAGAGCTCAGGTGGGGAACGCAAGTGATGAGGAGTGGCTGTAAATACAGATGAAGCTTTACTGGCTAGCCCACTGCTCACCTCCTGCTATACAGCCTGGTTCCTGACAGGCCACAGACCAAAAACAGTCCATGGCCTGGGGATTGGAGAACCCTGCCTTATGGGAGTGCAGGGGGTCTGGAGCAGATTACCTCCCTCGTGCGGACCAGGAAATTTCAGACTGAATTATTTAAAATTCTACTCCTGAGAAAGGCTGAAACTGCTATTAGCTGATATTAAGTCTTGGTTGGGTTTAGCATAAGTGACTCCATTTGGGGCTGCTTGTTTCCTTTTAACAAGTATTATGAAAAAACAAAGCAGAGAATGAGACTAAATAACTGTTGCTTTCATTCTCCTTTCTCTGCAAAGATATGGGAGCAGCAGCAGCCACCTGTCACCCCAGGTATAAAGGCATTTACCCTCTTGATGCAGTGTTGATGGCTTCCCAGCACCACAGTCTGACAGGAGGGCTCCCAGTCTTTTCAGAGTGTGGTTATCCTGAAAAAAGACAATCTGAGAATCTACTGGACATCATTACCAAGTGCAGTAGCCCCAGCTAGTGAAAAAGTAGGATAATCATTTTTATTTTCTAGTCTTTGATCCTAGGATGATCTAGTACCTCAGTGGCCCCTTGAACCTCCAGGGCACATTTGAACAAACAAAGAAAGTCACTGTGCCTTGACATCCCTTGAAACAGACACTTGCATAATAAATGTAAAAGTGACAAGTGACAAGAAGATTGTGAACTCTTAGAGGGACAGTAGACACAACCATGGTGACAAGACATGTGGCCCAGTCTTCTCATCAGTCATCCTTTGCCCATGTGAACCTCACCTTTCGAAAATTTCCATCTTCCAGACAAATTTATTTTCTCGTGTAATACATTATTGTATTTTGGCACTAGTGGTAAAGAACTTGCTTGACAATGAAGGAGATGAAGAGACACAGGTTTGATCCCTGGGTTGGGAAGATCCCCTGGAGGAGGAAATGGCAAACCACTCCACTATTCTTGCTTGGAGAATCCCATGAACAGAGGAACCTGGTGGGCTATGGTACATAGGGTCACAAAGAGTAGGACATGATTGAAGCAACTTAGCACACAGCATGTATTTCAGTTAAAGACTGCAAATTGGACCTTCTGATCTGCATAAATGCCACTGGGTCATTTACCATTTCACTAGAAAACAAAGAACTTTTTTTTTTTTTAAGTTAATAAGTACAACTGAGAGAGTCATTTCCAAGGCAGGTTGATATGGAGTCTAGGGGTCCTCAAGGAGAGAGGGGTCTGGAATTCTCAAGGAGGAAGAAAGGACAAACCTTTTTTTCCTTCTCTACATTCCTTAGGATTATATAACAAAGCTAGTGGAGGTGATGGAATTCCAGTGGAGCTATTCCAAATCCTGAAAGATGATGCTGTGAAAGTGCTGCACTCAATATGCCAGCAAATCTGGAAAACTCAGCAGTGGCCACAAGATTGGAAAAGGTCAGTTTTCATCCCAATCCCAAAGAAAGGCAATGCCAAAGAGTGCTCAAACTACCCCACAATTGCACTCATCTCACACGCTAGTAAAGTAATGCTCAAAATTCTCCAAGCCAGGCTTCAGCAATATGTGAACCATGAACTTCCTGATGTTCAAGCTGGTTTTAGAAAAGGCAGAGGAACCAGAGATCAAATTGCCAACATCCACTGGATCATGGAAAAAGCAAGAGAGTTCCAGAAAAACATCTATTTCTGCTTTCTTGACTATGCCAAAGCCTTTGACTGTGTAGATCACAATCAACTGTGGAAAATTCTGAAAGAGATGGGAATACCAGACCACCTGATCTGCCTCTTGAGAAATCTGTATGCAAGTCAGGAAGCAACAGTTAGAACTGGTCATGGAACAACAGACTGGTTCCAAATAGGAAAATGAGTACGTCAAGGCTGCATATTGTCACCATGTTTATTTAACTTAAATGCAGAGTACATCATGAGAAATGCTGGACTGGAAGAAACAGAAATTGGAATCAAGATTGTATGCAGATGACACCACTCTTATGGCAGAAAGTGAAGAGGGGCTAAAAAGCCTCTTGATGAAAGTGAAAGTGGAGAGTGAAAAGGTTGGCTTAAAGCTCAACATTCAGAAAACAAAGATCATGGCATCTGGTCCCATCACTACATGGGAAATAGATGGAGAAACAGTGGAAACAGTGTCAGAATTTATTTTTCTGGGCTCCAAAATCACTGCAGATGGTGACTGTAGCCATGAAATTAAAAGACGCTTACTCCTTGGAAGGAAGGTTATGACCAACCTAGATAGCATATTCAAAAGCAGAGACATTACTTTACCAACAAAGGTTCGCCTAGTCAAGGCTATGGTCTTTCCTGTGGTCATGTATGGATGTGAGAGCTGGACTGTGAAGAAGGCTGAGCGCCGAAGAATTGATGCTTTGGAACTGTGGTGTTGGAGAAGACTCTTGAGAGTCCCTTGGACTGCAAGAAGATCCAACCAGTCCATTCTGAAGGAGATCAACCCTGGAATTTCTTTGGAAGAAATGATGCTAAGGCTGAAACTCCAGTATTTTGGCCACCTCATGCGAAGAGTTGACTCATTGGAGAAGACTCTGATGCTGGGAAGGATTGGGGGCAGGAGGAGAAGGGGACGACAGAGGATGAGATGGCTGGATGGCATCACTGACTTGATGGGTGTGAGTCTGAGTGACCTCCGGGAGTTGGTGATGGACAGGGAGGCCTGGCGTGCTGCAGTTCATGGGGTCGCAAAGAGTCGGACACGACTGAGCGACTGATCTGATCTGATCTGATCTGAATGTATCCTGCCTAAGGACAGTCTTTGGATTAAACCTTCTTTTATCTTAAAATGTAAATTATGGGAGTCAGACAGGTCAGATCAGATCAGTCGCTCAGTCATGTCCGACTCTTTGCGACCCCATGAACCGCAGCACGCCAGGCCTCCCTGTCCATTACCAACTCCCGGAGGTCACTCAGACTCATATTCATCGAGTCAGTGATGCCATTCAGCCATCTCATCCTCTGTCATCCCCTTCTCCTCCTGCCCCCAATCCCTCCCAGCATCAGAGTCTTCTCCAATGAGTCAACTCTTTGCATGAGGTGGCCAAAATACTGGAGTTTCAGCTTTAGCATCATTCTTTCCAAAGAAATCCCAGGACTGACCTCCTTTAGGATGGACTGGTTGGATCTGCCTGCAGTCCAAGGGACTCTCAAGAGTCTTCTCCAACACCACAGTTCAAAAGCATCAATTCTTCAGCGCTCAGCCTTCTTCACAGTCCAGCTCTCACATCCATACATGACCACAGGAAAGACCATAGCCTTGACTAGACGAACCTTTGTTGGCAAAGTGATGTCCCTGCTTTTGAATATGCTATCTAGGTTGGTCATAACTTTCCTTCCAAGGAGTCAGATCAGATCAGATCAGTCACTCAGTCATGTCCAACTCTTTGCGACCCCATGAACTGCAGCACGCCAGGCCTCCCTGTCCATCACCAACTCCCGGAGGTCACTCAGACTCACATCCATCGAGTCAGTGATGCCATCCAGCCATCTCATCCTCTGTCGTCCCCTTCTCCTCCTGCCCCCAATCCCTCCCAGCATCAGAGTCTTCTCCAATGAGTCAACTCTTCGCATGAGGTGGCCAAAGTACTGGAGTTTCAGCTTTAGCATCATTCCTTCCAAAGAAATCCCAGGGCTGATCTCCTTCAGAATGGACTGGTTGGATCTCCTTGCAGTCTAAGGGACTGTCAAGAGTCTTCTCCAACACCACAGTTCAAAAACATCAATTCTTCGATGCTCAGCCTTCTTTATGGTCCAACTCTCACATCCGTACATGACTACTGGGAAAACCATAGCCTTGACTAGACGAATCTTTGTTGGCAAAGTAATGTCTCTGCTTTTGAATATGCTATCTAGGTTGGTCATAACTTTCCTTCCAAGGAGTAAGCGTCTTTTAATTTCATGGCTACAGTCACCATCTGCCGTGATTTTGGAGCCCAGAAAAATAAAGTCTGACACTGTTTCTCCATCTATTTCCCATGTAGTGATGGGACCAGATGCCATTATCTTTGTTTTCTGAATGTTGAGCTTTAAGCCAACCTTTTCACTCTCCACTTTCACTTTCATCAAGAGGCTTTTGAGTTCCTCCTCACTTTCTGCCATAAGGGTGGTATCATCTGCATATCTGAGGTTATTGATATTTCTCCCAGCAATCTTGATTCCAACTTGTGTTTCTTCCAGTCCAGCATTTCTCATGATGTACTCTGCATATAAGTTAAATAAACATGGTGACAATATACAGCCTTGACGTACTCCTTTTCCTATTTGGAACCAGTCTGTTGTTCCATAACCAGTTCTAACTGTTGCTTCCTGACCTGCATACAGATTTCTCAAGAGGCAGATCAGGTGGTCTGGTATTCCCATCTCTTTCAGAATTTTCCACAGTTGATTGTGATCTACACAGTCAAAGGCTTTGGCATAGTCAAGAAAGCAGAAATAGATGTTTTTCTGGAACTCTCTTGCTTTTTCCATGATCCAGTGGATGTTGGCAATTTGATCTCTGGTTCCTCTGCCTTTTCTAAAACCAGCTTGAACATCAGGAAGTTCATGGTTCACATATTGCTGAAGCCTGGCTTGGAGAATTTTGAGCATTACTTTACTAGCGTGTGAGATGAGTGCAATTGTGGGGTAGTTTGAGCACTCTTTGGCATTGCCTTTCTTTGGGATTGGGATGAAAACTGACCTTTTCCAATCTTGTGGCCACTGCTGAGTTTTCCAGATTTGCTGGCATATTGAGTGCAGCACTTTCACAGCATCATCTTTCAGGATTTGGAATAGCTCCACTGGAATTCCATCACCTCCACTAGCTTTGTTCATAGTGATGCTTTCTAAGGCCCATTTGACTTCACATTCCAGGATGTCTGGCTCTAGGTCAGTGATCACACCATCATGATTATCTGGGTCGTGAAGCTCTTTTTTGTACAGTTCTTCTGTGTATTCTTGCCACCTCTTCTTAATAGCTTCTGTTTCTGTTAAGTCCATACCATTTCTGTCCTTTATCGAGCCCATTTTTGCATGAAATGTTCCTTTGGTATCTCTGATTTTCTTGAATAGATCCTTAGTCTTCCCCATTCTGTTGTTTTCCTCTATTTCTTTGCATTGATCGTTGAAGAAGGCTTTCTTATCTCTTCTTGCTATTCTTTGGAACTCTGCATTCAGATGCTTATATCTTTCCTTTTCTCCTTTGCTTTTCGCTTCTCTTCTTTTCACAGCTATTTGCAAGGCCTCCCCAGAGAGCTATTTTGCTTTTTTGCATTTCTTTTCCATGGGGATGGTCTTGATCCCTGTCTCCTGTACAATGTCACGAACCTCATTCCATAGTTCATCAGGCACTCTATCTATCAGATATAGGCCCTTAAATCTATTTCTCACTTCCACTGTATAATCATAAGGGATTTGATTTAGGTCATACCTGAATGGTCTAGTGGTTTTCCCTACTTTCTTCAATTTAAGTCTGAATTTGGCAATAAGGAGTTCATGGTCCGAGCCACAGTCAGCTCCTGGTCTTGTTTTTGCTGATTGTATAGAGCTTCTCCATCTTTGGCTGCAAAGAATATAATCGATCTGATTTCGGTGTTGACCATCTGGTGATGTCCATGTATAGAGTCTTCTCTTGTGTTGTTGGAAGAGGGTGTTTGCTATGACCAATGCATTTTCTTGGCAAAACTCTGTTAGTCTTTGCCCTGCTTCATTCCGTATTCCAAGGCCAAATTTGCCTGTTACTCCAGGTGTTTCTTGACTTCCTACTTTTGCATTCCAGTCCCCTATAATGAAGAGGACATCTTTTTTGGGTGTTAGTTCTAAAAGGTCTTGTAGGTCTTCATAGAACCTTTCAACTTCAGCTTCTTCAGCGTTACTGGTTGGGGCATAGACTTGGATTACTGTGACATTGAATGGTTTGCCTTGGAAACGAACAGAGATCATTCTATCGTTTTTGAGATTGCATCCAAGTACTGCATTTTGGACTCTTTTGTTGACCATGATGGCCACTCCATTTCTTCTGAGGGATTCCTGCCCGCAGTAATAGATATAATGGTCATCTGAGTTAAATTCACCCATTCCAGTCCATTTTAGTTCGCTAATTCCTAGAATGTCAACATTCACTCTTGCCATCTCTTGTTTGACCACTTCCAATTTGCCTTGATTCATGGACCTGACATTCCAGGTTCCTATGCAATATTGCTCTTTACAGCATCCGACTTTGCTTCTATCACCAGACACATCCACAGCTGGGTATTCTTTTTGTTTTGGCTCCATCCCTTCATTCTTTCTGGAGTTATTTCTCCACTGATCTCCAGTAGCATATTGTGCCCCTACTGACCTGGAGAGTTTCTCTTTCAGTATCCTATCATTTTGCCTTTTCTTACTGTTCATGGGGTTCTCAAGGCAAGAATACTGAACTGGTTTGCCATTCCCTTCTCCAGCGGACCACACCCTGTCAGATCTTTCCACCATGACCCGCCCATCCTGGGTTGCCCCAGGGGCATGGCTTAATTTCATGGAGTTAGACAAGGCTGTGGTCTTGGTGTGATTAGATTGACTAGTTTTCTGTGAGTATGGTTTCAGTGTATTTGCCCTCTGATGCCCTCTTGCAAGACCTGCCGTCTTACTTGGGTTTCTCTTACCTTGTGCGTGGGGTATCTCTTCCCGGCTGCTCCAGCAAAGCACAGCCATCGCACCTTACCTTGGACGAGGGGTCTCTCCTCACCGCCTCCCTTCCTGACCTCTGTCGTGGGGTAGCTCCTCTCGGCCGAGCTCCCAGTGCGCCGCGCAGCCGGCGGGGCGCTCCTAGTGCGCAGGTCGCGGGAAAGGCGAGGCGCTCCTAGTGCGCCGGTCGCGGGACAGAGGCAGTAAACTTTACAGAGGCAGTAAACCTCTCCCCATTTTAAAGACAGGGAAACTGAAGCACAAAGAAGAGAGGGCTTAAGGGTGCTTAAGCCAAGTTCAAAGAGTCACCAGGGAAACCCCAAATTATGGGAGTAGACCTGGTCTTTACAAGGATGTATCCTGCCTGAGGACAGTGTTATCTTAAAATGTAAATTATGGGAGTAGGTCTGATGAGGTCTTTACAACCTCCAGACATTCTTTGGATTATGAAACTTCATTGTTAATACTAGCAAGCGGGTACTCTTTCTGCCCCCTTCTGATGCCTATGTCAGAAGCTTTCTCTATCTCCTTTATACTTTAATAAAACTTTATTACATAAAAGCTCTGAGCGATCAAACCTCGTCTCTGGCCCCAGATTGAATTCTTCTCCTCTGGGGGCCAAGAATCCCGGTGTCTTCGCGTGATTCAACAACAACCTTTCACAACCTTATCATAAAAGTACAATTTCTGTAGGAAATATTGAAAATAGGTGAAAGACTTTCCCTAGAGCCCTGAGGAAACATAAGAATCCTAGAATGCCAGATGGGAACCATTGATGAAGGATTTGGAATGAATAGGAAATAGATTTATCTGGAAATGAAGAGATGCTACTCAAAATATACTTTTTTAAAATTTTATTTTATTTAACTTTACAATATTGTATTGGTTTTACCATATATCAAAATGAATTTGCCACAGGTATACATGTGTATACATCCTGAACCCTCCTCCCTCCCCATACCATCCCTCTGGGTCGTCCCAGTGCACCAGCCCCAAGCATCCAGTATCGTGCATCGAACCTGGACTGGCGACTCGTTTCATATATGATATTATACATATTTCAATGCTTAAAATATACTTTTTAAATGACTGAGAGGATGAAACATTTTAGAACATGGTCACTGATGGTGAGAGTATATATCCCATTTTATAATATAATGCTTTACAAAGCTACAGCCTTAGCACTTAAAGCTACTGCTAATTGAGCAATAGAACACCACCACCTAGGGTTTAAACTTTGTATTTTAAGGTTTTGGTAGAGAATCCAGGTATCTGAGAAACAATAAATGTTTTAAGTGTGCTTGGCTCATCTTGGAAAGCTTTTGGCCTCAATGGGCAACACAGTTAAGGGGCCCCAATCCCATCCCGTTTGTCTGAGGTCACCTGGAGGCAGCAGGTGAAGAAAGTAGAAGGGTCAAGTATTTGTCCCTTGTAGCAACAGGTGGGGCCACCAACGCCGGCAGCCACGTATTGGGGAGCTGCTGGTCCTCGGGGTGCTTACCATGGTCACTGCTCCTGATCTCCCATGGGAAAAGGCAGCTCAGCCAGCCTTGGCCAACGTCTATTGCTGCCAGAGGACGCAGTCATGCTGTTGATGGCCTCAGGGACTGCCGAGGCTGGAGCTGCTATCTGAGTGAGGCTCTCGAGGATACATTCTGGATCTCCATATGGGAGTTGGGTGGCTGCCAGAAGCCAGTCTTGGCAGTTCCCAGAATTCCTCTGAAGTGGACAATGGAAGAAGTGAAACATTTGCCCCACGCTGACATCAGGATGGAGCCTCTCTCTTGGAAACGCAGAAGTAAAGCATTCAAAACAAACTGAAAACCCACGCCATTCTTTATATGGTAAAACAACCGGCCTCATGGTAGAGACAACATGTGACATGGGGAAATAAAATCCGGATTTTTCCTGGCCTGAGGGCAGGGAGTAGAAGGAGGAATGAAGAGAAGAGGCCAGGGGTCTCAGAGGAGGCAGAGGAGCAGCATAGCTCGGAGCCTGAGAGCACGGGTTCCACAGTCAGCCACAGGATGCTCGTCCTGGCTCCCTCCTTGACTCCAGGGCTCTGTGGTCCTGAGGGAGTCGTCCAGCCTTTCTGTACCTCAGTTTCCATACCTGTTAGATGTGAATGATAATAGTACTTCTTCCTCATAGGGTTGTTCTAAGAAGTAAGCCATGCAAAGCACATATTAAGCCTCACCTAAGTGTAGACTAGTATCATTATATGGGTCAGATAAATAAGGGGTGACTAAGAGGGACATTTCTGTCCTAATGCCCACTTAGGACTCAAGAGGAAGCCTCTAGCCTGACAGGCAAGTTGAACTAGTTGGAGCCTTCTTAGATGGAGGGAAGTGCTGTTTTCAGATTTCCTGGGGGACCCTGATACTCCAGTCCTGATGTAGACAGGACCCAGAAGTAGCAGAGAACCTAACAGGAAATCTGACTCCTGTAATCCCCTGGGGTCTTTGTGCCAAGGATTTGGGGTTCACAACCATATCTTAGAGGGCTCCAGCATATCACTGAGAGCTGAGGTAGACCCGACAGAAACCAGATCATGAATTATGGCAGCTTCAGGCTTCATGTAGGAACATCAACAGGACAAATATTGGCACTCAGGGGCCAGAGGGGCAGGGGCTCCAAGTTCTTCCTAGTGCCTGGAGAACAATGCCTAAGCCTGCCAGCTTAGGGAGAAGCAAGGGATGGAGAAGCATCTGAGATACTAAGCTTAGCATTGGGATTTGTTGTTGTTGTTCAGTCACTAAGTCATGTCCACTGCGATCCAATGAGTCAGTTCTTTGCATCAGGCGGCTATTGGAGTTTCAGCTTCAGCATCAGTCCTTCCAATGAATAGTCACGACTGATTTCCTTTAGGATGGACTGGTTTGATCTCCTTGCAGTCCAAGGGACTCTCAAGAGTCTTCCCCAGCACCACAGTTCAAAAGTGTTGGGGTAACATTCCTCAGTGGGGCAGTGGAATGCACAGCCATTCACTGTGGACATGGCTGGAAGCCCCTGGGAACCTGAGTTCTGGACCTGGCTCCTGGATACACAGACAGGATGAGAGGCGGCTGGTTCTGAAAAGGCTGCCTTGCTCTGGTCTTCTCTGAAGTGGCACTTAGTCCTGGCAGCTGAACCTGGGTCTCCTGCATTACAGGCAGATTCTTTACCATCTGAGCCACCAGGGAAGCCCTTTTTACCCAAAAGGAAGCCCAAATATTTCCTAAGTAGGCTAATTTACAGGGTTTGTCTCCCTGTAATGAACAAGTAATTTTGCTCACCAACCAACTAGTGTGTGTACTGGGGGTGTGGCGGTGGGAATAGGTCTGCAAGGCAAACTGGTTGACTATTAACAAAACAAGAAGCCACATTTCCTCTGGATGGCTTTGGGTGGCCTCTGTAATTTTATGACCCTGAAATTCAGTCAAGCATCATAATATGCAATCCGCTTGTCTTCATTGAAAAATGAATGATCTGACTAGCATCTGTGCATGGAGGACCAGTTCAGGAAGAAGTCTCTACCGTACATCAGGTCTCCGTTCCTGTGGTCTTCAGTGGGTCAGAGCAGAGGGTGGAGTTTCCACAGCCCTGGTGAGGTGGGAGGGAATGGACCACGTCTTCAGAGAAAGAGAGAGCAGAAAAAAAGGCAAGGAAATAACCGAAAACTGAAAAAAGAGTGGACAAAAGGGAGAAAGGAGACATTAAAAAAGATCTTAGCAGGGAGGTCTTTAAAAACAGTAAATTAAAAAGGTAGCAGAGGAAATGAAGAGTGCTTGAAATTAGAGTCAAAAGGAACAACAACATAAAGAAAAGCAGAGAGGAATTGGGAAGAGGGACCCAAAGCAGTGCTCCAGAAGTAAAGCAATGTGAGAAATGCAGGAGAGCATCTGAGAGGTGAAGGATGCTGAAAGCCCAGAGGAGGCTAAGAGTACGTTAGAGGAAGCCTGACAGGCAAGGTAGAGGAGAGTGAATGAGAGGGAGGCGGGAAAAGAGGTGAGTGTGTGCAGGACACCTGTGGATGAGGCGATGTGGGAGGACTGAGGAAGAGAGAGGAGGGTGGTGAGCGGAGTCCTCTCTGCAGCCGGGCTCTAGCTGAGTGCATTTGCTTTCGGAGGGTAGACCCAGAATAGCCGGATCACTTCCTGCCAGGCTGTGCTTTCTCAAGGAGCCGCCTGCCCTGAAACGATTCAGATGGCACATGAAAGCTGTCAGGCATTTTTAAGAATGGCAGTATAGTTGCTTTACCATACTGTTAGTTTCTGCTGCACCAAAAAGTGAATCGGCTCTACATAGACATTTATCCCCTCTTCCTTGGATTTCCTTCCCACTTAGGTCACCATGGAGCCCTGAGTAGAGTTCCCTGTAATGTCACACAAGCATTTTTATTCTAATTTCTTTTAACTGAAGAGCGAAGGTTCTGGTGCATGGTGTCAGGCTGAACTCTGACTTTCCTGGGCCCTGGGCACTGTTGCCTTCATGGGCCCCTTCCACCTCCATAAAATAGATAAATAAAGCATATGTGTTATGACTGTGCTGGGGTAAAGGCAAATATGTTAATATTATACATTAAAACATTTTTTTTTAGTCTAAAAGATTTTAGAAGCTAAAATATTTTTGTGGGTCTCTATAAGTATGATGGTCTTGGGCACTGTGCCTACTACCCTGATAGATAAATCAGCCTGGAGAACATAGAGACACAGGGTAATGAGCACTAAAAATATACAAAGAGATTAGATGAAACATCAATACTAATGTGAGCCAGGGTAAGTGCACTGGAATAGCAATGGCTGAATGTGGTGACCATGAGAATTCCATGATCATAGGGAGGGGGGTTTTAAGGTGTTGGAAAATGCTGTTTAGTGATAACTATATGCTGGGCATTCTTCTAAGTATTTAAAGATATATACACAGATATTTCTCTATCTACTTATATCTATATCTATCAATCGATCGACCCATCTGTATACATATATATTGTTTCATTAAATCCTCAGGGATGCATACATGCTAAGTTGCTTCAGTCGTGTCTGACTCTTTGCAACCCCATGGACGGTAACCCATGAGGCTCCTCTATCCATGGGATAGTCCAGGCAAGAATACTAGAGTGGATTACCATGCCCTCCTCCAGGGGATCTTCCCGACCCAGGGATTGAACCCTTGTCTTCTGCGGCTCCTGCATAACAGGCAGATTCTTTACCGCTGAGCCACCAGGGTGGTCCTAAGTCCTCATAAGACATTTTTATTATGCCCATTATGCAGATGGGGACAAGAGGCACAAAGAGGCTAAAGAACTTGCCTAAATTGATTAGGGCCTGTGTTTTTGACCATCACGCTACACTGAGGCACGCTATTTGGACTCTGGTTATTATATTAATGAAATGCTCTATTCAGTCTCTCATTCATTTAGTCATGACATCTTTATTGCATTAAGTGAATATATATTCCATTAGCCCCAACTCTGTGCCAGGTACTGAGCTGGGCCCAGCAGATGCCACGAGGAAACGGACAGTTCTTTCCCTCATATGACTTTGTCTGTAGTGGGAAATACGGACATTGAACAAATGACCCAGATATAATATTGCAAACTGCGGTACATACCATGAAGTAAAGAATACTATGCCAGCATATGGCATGGAACCCCAATCTAGTCTGGCTCCACTGGGGAATTAAAATTAAGAACTGAGGTCTCTCAAACATGAGTAAGTTAATTAGGTAGACAGACAGTGGGAGCAAACATGTTTCAGACAGAGGCCAACAGCATGGGTGTTGCTGTTAGGCCTCTTTACGTCAGGGGCCCAGGATGCAAAGCCTCAAAGAAGAAGCTTCAAAAGCTCTGTTGCCTCCAGAAGCAGAGTCCGGCATGAAGAGAGAAGCAAACCACAGAGGTGAGCCATGATAGCAGCATGGAGGTGCTATTAAGAGAACTGTGTGGAGCATTTGAGTGGTGGAGGGAAAGTTAGTACTGGGGTGGTGGTATTTTAAGTAATAACCTAAGGGTAAGATGGGTAAGGAAGACTCTAGAGGCCTCCAGTAATTTTCACATGAGGCAGGCAGAGGATCTTACCCATTTTAAAGCCCTAAGGACTATTCACTTGACTAACTGAAGACACTCAGGAGACCAAGAGTCAGTCCTGCAGAGTCAAAGAAAGAATTTTCTTCTGACCTTCTGATAAGACGGGGCTTCCCACGTGGTGCTAGTGATAAAGAACCTGCCTGCCAACACAGGAGACATAAGTGTCTTGGGTTCGATCACTGGGTCGGAAAGATCCCCTGGAGGAGGTCATGGCAACTCATGCCGGTATTCTTGCCTGGAGAATCCCATGGACAGAGGAGCCTGGGGGGTTACTGTCCAAGGGGTCGCAAAGATGATCAGAGCTGCATGTGAGGCTGCATAGGTGAAACCTGTATCACTATGGAAGATTCTAGCATGACACACTGGTCAAAATATAGAGAAGTCAATGTACACAGTGGTGAGGTCATCTGAAGAGACGAGGTGCCCAACAGACACACCAAGCAGAGACCCCTTCCTCATACTGTTACCTGTAGGATTTCTTATCTAGGAATAAAGATGGTGGCAGGTGTCACACACATGACTGCGATCTCTGGAAGCCTCTAGATGGGGCCACATCCCAGCTCTCTTCACAGCACAGTCTCTTCATCCTTCAGTATTGATACCTTGAGAACATCAGTCATTCTGTAAAAATCAGTTAAGCCCACATTATCTGATCACAGAACTGCTCAAATGTTCACTCCAAAAACTACAAGTCTCTCTCGAATATCCATAGGAGATTTATTTTCTATATTTTATGTATTTTTCCCCCCACAGGAAATTTACAATTTAAACCATGTAGCTATTCATTAGCAAGGAAAATGGAATTATGAAAATGGAACATTCGGTACAGTGTTCCAAAAACTACTATGAAATCTTCTTGCTTATTTTTGAAGGCAAGATCCATAGCTAAATCCTTTTATATCAGCTACTGAGCAACATAATAAATGAGGAACTCCCAGAGCTGCCTTACTTTTGTCTAAAATGTTGAAACTCATTCTTATATGTATGGATCCATCTTCAGAACAACAGAATTTTTTTCATTTACTCTTTCGTCTTCCTTAAGTGTAGGGTTGGGTCCTGTCTTTATTTAAAATTTTGATATTTTGTTCACAGTGTTTTGCTTGTTTGTATCAATTCTGCCTCAATAGCTACTTCTCTTCTTGGCAGAAAGCTTATGGCTATGCCTTGTCTTGAGGCACGGCCAAATACAAAATAAAGAAGGAAAGTGGTTGGGATTATCTGGATGAGCCCAGTGTAATCACAAAGTCCTTAAATGGGGAAGAGGGATGCAGAAGAGTCAGAACCAGAGGGATGGCATCATAAGAAAAACTTGACTGGTCATCGCTACCTTTGAAGATGAGTGGGAGTCAACAGTCAGAGAAGGGCACAGCCTCTAAACTGAAATATGAAAGGACATGGATCCTTCCCTAGAGCTTCTTGGGAAAAGAAGCTTGATTTTAGCTAAAATCCCCTTGATTTTGGCTAAAAACCCCTTGATTTTAGCTCACCGAGACCCGTTTTGGACTCTGATCTCCAGAACTATAAGATAATAGACTTGTGCTGCTTTCAGCCACTAAATTTGTGCTAATTTGTTCCAGCAGCAACTGGAAACTAATCACACATGTGTGCTTAGTCGCTCAGTTGTATCTAACTCTTTGCAACCCCATGGACTGGAGCCCACCAGGCTCCTCTGTCCATGGGGTTTCCCAGGCAAGAATACTGGAGTGGGTTGCCATGCCCTCCTCTAGGGGATCTTCCCAACCCAGGGATCAAACCCACATCTCCTGCCTCTTCTGCATTGCAGATAGATTCTTTACCCACTGACCCATCAGTGAAGCCCGTGGGGCCTCTCTAAATTCTCAGGGTACTGGTGCGTGGGTTTTCAAGGTGGTAGCTCTCCACAGTCCCTTCTTTTGACTTGCATGTGTAGCTATCACCCAGAGGGCCTAGGGGCTGTGTCTGGATTTTCAAAGTGCTAGGTCTTTACAGTTGGCACTGTTAGCTCTCAGTGCCTAGATGCCCTCCTCCCTGGGTTCAGTTCCTTCAGTTCAAACACATAGCCTTCTCCAGAATTCTGGATGGACTGGGTCACCGCTAGTTCTGGAGGCTGGGCCCTTACAGATTAGGAACATCTGTTCTGTGGGGTAGGAACACTTTTCCTTGTAAACCCTCAAGACACAAAGGGTCTAGCTAACCATCTCTGACCACTGACTCAGAGCTACTCACTAGTTTCTGAAGGAGGATTATCCTCAGTGCTTCCAGGAGACCCCATGGCTCCATAGAGGAGGCTACCTTCAATACAGCCAAGCTTCTTTACCATTCAAGGGGCCATATGTATCTTTCTAGAACTGGGGATAGTTCTAAAAAATGCTCCAACTAATTCATAATGACAAAAAAGGAGATCAGTGGTGGCCCAGGGCTGTGGACAAAGGGAGAAATGGACTGCAAAGAAGCATGAGGAACTTTCTGGCCGTGATAGAAATTGTCAGTATCTTGATTTTGGCCATTGCACCACGTGTCCACCTGTCAGAATTCATCGAATCATACATTGAAATAGACACAATGTATTTTATGTAAATTAAACTTCAGTGAAGTTGATTTTTTAAGGGAGAAGGAATACTGCCCAAAGGAAAATCAAGGGACTCGAGAAAATTGTCCACAACACAGAGAATAAAGTTGAGGAAGACTTTTTTTTTGCCCTCAAACTAAATGTATGGTGTAGCTAGTGTGGTTTCTGTATGAAGTTAAAAATTTTGCTTTGGTAGATAGGAATAATATCCTGCCACAATAAATGCTTTAAAAAAACTTAGAGGGGCTCATGTACCCCTTCTCCCTTGGGATTCCCTCCATCCACGCTGGTAAATAGTATTTAATTTGTATCTTGTTCTGAGTTAAATAAGAAACTAAGAATGCTTACTGCTGCTGCTGCTGCTGCTAAGTCGCTTCAGTCGTGTCCGACTCTGTGCGACCCCATAGATGGCAGCCCACTAGGCTCCCCGTCCCTGGGATTCTCCAGGCAAGAACACTGGAGTGGGTTGCCATTTCCTTCTCCAATGCATGAAAGTGAAAAGTGAAAGTGAAGTCACTCAGTCATGTCTGACTCTTAGCGACCCCATGGACTGCAGCCTACCAGGCTCCTCCATCCATGGGATTTTCCAGGCAAAAGTACTGGGGTGGGGTGCCATTGCCTTCCCCGGCTTACTGCTAGGTACACATTGTTAATGAAATAAACACTGAATAAATGAAATAAAGGATATCATTAAAAAAACTTAAAAGGGTGATTATATATTCATATGCTAATTATTAATACTATGTATCAAATGAAAAGCCAACTTCACAATTAAGAATGAAATTCCAGAGACATTCTCATTAGATTAAGAAAAAAAAAACCCTGATATTTGTTATTACCAAATTTATTGGAAATTCTGGCTAAAAAAGTAACATATCAAGCCTAAATAAGAGTTTTATTATTAGCAAGGAGGAGAAAGCATCCCCGCACCCTCTTCTTTCTTCCTTTCCTCAGTCCATCCCTCCCTTCTTTTTGTAGATGATGTCACTGTGTGTGTGCTAAGTCGCTTTCAGTTGTGTCGCTTCTTTGTTACCCTGTGGACTGTAGTCTGTCGGGCTCCTGTGTCCATGGGATTCTCCAGGTAAGAATATTAGAGTGGGTAGCCATTTCCTCCTCCAAGGCATCTTCTGGATTCAGGGATCAAACCCATGTTTCTTATGTCTCCTGAATTGGCAGGCAGGTTCTTTACCACTAGCGCCACTTGGGAAGCCCAGATGATATCATTGCTGCTGCTGCTAAGTCACTTCAGTCGTGTCTGACTCTGTGCAACCCCATAAACAGCAGCCCACCAGGCTCCCCTGTCCCCGGGATTCTCCAGGCAAGAACACTGGAGTAGGTTGCCATGTCCTTCTCCAATGCATGAAAGTGAAAAGTGTAAGTGAAGTCGCTCAGTCGTGTCCAACTCTTAGCGACCCCATGGACTGCAGCCTACCAGGCTCCTCCATCCATGGGATTTTCCAAGCAAGAGTACTGGAGGATGATATCATTATAGACCCCCAAAACCCAAGAGAGAATCAACTAAAATCTCCCAAAGCTAAAAAGAGTTCAATAAGGTGCTAGGTTACAAAGATATAAAAATCAATAGCTTTCCTGTACACATAAAAACTGTCTTAAAAAAGGAAAAGAATATTCCATTAACAAAAGCAACCTCACAAAAAAATGTAAAATAGAAATTGAAAGATAAACAATGAAGTAGGTAGATGCATTTTCTACAAATATGAAAAAGAAGTACTCTTCTTAGTCTATAAAGTGCTCATACAAATCAATAAGGCTAAAATTCATGCAGATAAACATAGAAAGTGCATGAACAACCATTTCACAAATAGGAAGTGCAATAAAGATATCAAACAGGTGATTGAAGACACCAGACTTTTAAAATGCTAATTGTAACAACAGATGCTTACCATTTTCTTTCTTGTCAATTTAGAAAAAAAAAATTAAAAAAAAATTTTTATGGCCAATGCTGGCAAAGTATGATGGGTCCTCTCAAGCACCATCTTGTGAACCATAATGTAAATTGGATACAATACTTCTGGAAGATAATTTACTTTTTACTTTGTTTCTTAATTGTTTTGCATTATAGTTTTTAATTTTTATGAAGTCAGACTTATTGATTTTTTCCTTATGATTTCTTCCATTACTTTCATTTCTAACCAGTGCTTTTCTATCTCATAGTCTCTTCTAAATTTTTATGGTTTGTGTGCATGCGTGTGTTTGAACATTTAACTCTTTAACCCATCTTTATTTAGTGTATTAGTGAGTGTGCCAAAGGAAGATTTAAACAGTCGTTTCCATACACTTAGGAAAAATTTCAGACACTGTTCCTGGGTTAATTCCCATCGATTTGTAATGGTATGATAGACTGAGGTGTAGGTGCATTTGAGAGTTTTTAGGATTCCACATTCTGCTCCACTGGCCTGGGCAGGGTTTGGGGTTTGTGGTTGGAGCGTGGGTTTGGAAGCCAGACTACCTGTCGGCTTTGGACTTGGGAGATTTTACTTATCCTTTCTGTGCCTTTGTTTTTCACCCTTAAAATAGTGCTAGTAGGTCCCTGTCTTGTAGATTTTTTTGTCAGAATTAAATGTTATACATCCCAAGCACTCAGAGGGACGCCTGGTGCATTCTGCATGTTAAATAAGTCTTAACAACTCTTGATAAATGAGTACCAAATTATTTTAATTATTATAGCTTTATCTCATTTAAAAAATATTGAATAAAGCAAGGCTTCCTCATTTCTATTCCTTTAAAAACAGCTAATTTTACCACTTATTTTCAAGTCCAAAATCTTGCAGTGAGCCCTGGATCACTGCTTTTCCCTAACCACCTGCCCCCAACCTCAACTCATCAACGCATGCATGCTAAGTAGCTACAGTCGTGTCCGACTCTTTGCGACCCTATGGACTATAACCCACCAGGCTCTTCTGTCCATGGGATTCTCCAGGCAAGAATACTGGAGTGAGTTGCCATGCCCTCCTCCAGGGGATCTTCCCGACCCAGGGATCGAACCCACATCTCTTATGTCCCCTGCATTGGCAGGTGGGTACTTTACCACTACTGCCACCTGGGAAGCCCTCAACCCATTAATACTTTCATTAAAAAAAAAAAATCCAGAATTTCTTTTTAATGTAATTCAGAGCATGTCATTCCTCTGCTGAAAAGTTTTCATTAACTTCATTCCACTTGAATTAGTGAAGGGTCTGAACCCCTCTTCCCTCTCTAGGTCACCTTTACCCCACCCTCCAACCCCCACCCCCATCCTGGACAACTTGCTCATTACATCCCAGCATTCCTGGCCACCTTCCTGTGGTTCATTCTCCCAGAAGAGTTTTTACATTTGCTAGTCCCTCAGCCTGTAATGGACTTCCCTGTTGGCTCAGACGGTAAAGCGTCTGCCTACAATGCGGGAGACCAGGATTCAATCGCTGGGTCGGGAAGATCTCCTGGAGAAGGAAATAGCAACCTACTCCAGTATTCTTGTCTGGAAAATCCCATGGATGGAGGAGGCTGGTAGGCTCCAGTCCATGGAGTCGCTAAGAGTCGGACACAACCAAGCGACTTCACTCACTCACTTGCTCACTCAGCCTGTAATGACATCCTTTGTGCTCTTGGTGGGGTTCCCAGGTGCACAGTGGTAAAGAATCCACCTGCCAATGCAGAAGACCCATGAGAAAGGGGTTCGATCCCTGGGTGGAGAAGATCCCCTGAAGTAGGAAATGGCAACCCCCTCCAGTATTCTTGCCTGGAGAATCCCATGGACAGAGGAACATGGCGGGCTATAGTCCGTGGGGTCGCAAAGAGTCAAACACCGCTGAGCACGCAGGCACGCATGTGCTCTTTTTGGTCCCTTGGATGCCTCATCGCTCAGTCTGTACAAAGGTCACATCTTCAGAAAGGCCTTCCTTGACTATCCTAGACAAAGGAGCCCTTCTTCCAGCTGCTTCCTATCAGGTCCCCGATTAATTTCCTTCAAAGTATTATATCTGTGAGAAATGACCTTGTTTGTTAGTCTCCTTTTTCAGCCTCCCCTGCTGCTCTCCCTGGTCCTGGGTGAGCTCCCAGAAGCTCCCAGAAGCCTGCCCCCTCAGTCCAACAGACCCAACCTTCAGAACAAACCCGGGAGGGGCTGCTCTTCTGAGATTGAATGTAACAGAAAACCTGCTGAGAAGTTACATTATCTCGTTTCTCTGCAGGGCAATCGCATCCAAGAATAAAGGTAATTTTTATCTACTCCTCCCCCTTCTGGAAGTCCAAGCTTAAAAACAAACAAGCCCAAAATTGTGGAGTCCCAAAGACAACCTGCACACCGGCCTCTGGTCTTTGTTGTTACTGTTGTTTGAATTGTTTGGGTTTTTCTACCTCTCACTCCCACCACCAAGCAGCTGGAGATGCCTCAGGAAGGTACAAAAAAGATTTTGTCTTCCTTCCAGAAGGGTAGACTTTTGCTTCCTGGGAGCCATAGGATAACATTTTAACATTAAAAAAAAACCCAAAACTTTTTTGTATGTGAGGACAAGGCTTCCAGACCAGAGATATTTCTAAGCACAGAACAACCTGCTCTCTGTTTGCTGGAAGTCTTGGCCATTCAAGAGAATTAGGCTGAATTGTCCCAAAAGGAAATAAAACTTGGTGGGTTTTTTCCTTTTTTTCTTTTCTTGAGGTATAATTTATACACAGTAAATTTCCATCTTCTTAGCATACAATTCTATGACTTTTCAACAAATACAGTTTTTTACTCACCATTACAATCGAGACATAGATTCCTTCAGCCAAAAAAATGCCTTCCCTTCTGTCTGCTCCCAGCAGCTGACAACTGCTGCTCTGTTTTCAGTCCCCATCGTTTTGCCTTTTCCAGAATGTCACTGAAGTGGGCAATAATACACAGGGCCATGCATGCCTGGCTTATTTTACATAGCAGAATGCCTCTGAGGTTCTTCCATCTTGTATGTACCAGTAGTTCATGCATTTATATTGCTGAGTACTATTCCACTGGGTGGATGTATTTATTTGGGTTGTTTTCAGTTTTTGGAGATGGTGAGAAAAGCTACTGGAAACACTTGCTCTCATGAACATGAGTTTTCATTTCCCTGGACAAATGCCTATGAGTGCAACTGCTGAGGCACAGAGTAAATGTATATTTCACTTTATGAAAACTGCTGAACTAGTTCACAAAGTGGCTGAGCCCTCTTGCATTCCCACCAACAACTGGTTTGAGTTGACAGTTGAATTGACAAGGACCTAATCCTCAGGTGTGCTGGACCCTTCCACTCCCACTGGGAACGGGGTTGAGACATTTGACATCTGAGTGATGGACATCTTAGCACTGTCTCTGACAGTCTCTAAGGAGTCAGGACACGGAAGGGGTGGCTTCTGTAGATACCAGGTGTCCTGGATACAACATGCTGAAACCTTGGAGTCTAGGTGAAAGAAGCCGTGGTTGACCTTGGCAGCCACTGGACTAAGAATCAGGATAGTCCCCTCCTATCTTCATAAATCCAAAAGCACTAAAGTTCTTGCTTGATCCAAGGAGCAGGAAGGAGTTTTGGAAAATGTCTTCCAGGTAACCTTTGTGGATGAGCTGAGCTGGATATGATTTATGGAAATAAAGAAATATAATGCATATCCCCAATGTCTTAATGCACTGAATGTCAGCCATTGTGCTCAGCACTTTATATACATTTTGCAGTCCCTAAAGAAGCAACCTAAGGAGAAACAGCATTTGGGATTCAACACTAAGGACCAACTTTGGCCTCTCTCATAAAACAATTTCATCTCCATCTTCAGTTTTAAAATGAATCCAGGGATGTCCCTGGCAGCCCTGTGGTTAAGACTCACCACTTTCCCTGCAAAGGGCAGGATGCCTAGTCAGAAACTAATATCTCACATGCCTTGAAGCATGGCCAAAATAAATAAATAAGACACCTACATTAAGAAAATAATGAAATAAAATAAATCCAAATAAAAATTTTTTGTAGAACCATCAAACCCTATACCAGAAGAAACCTTAGAGGTCATCAAAACTGATTTCCTATTTCTTGTTGTTGTTGTTTTTTTTAATGTGATCTTGATGCAGAGCTGGTAGCTCAGACAGTAAAGAAACTACTTGCAATGCAGGAGACCTGAGTTCAATCCCTGGGTTGGGAAGATCCTCTGGAGAAGGGCATGGCAACCCACTTCAGTATTCTTGCCTGGAAAATCCCATAGATAGAGGAGCCTGGAGGGCTCCAGTCCATGGGGTTGCAAAGAATTGGACATGACTGAGAAACTTTCACAAGACAATGCAGACCTACCTTCACTATATTATGGTCCTCTACCCTCATTTCCTTTGTCATCAACTCTGTATTATGTGGATTCCTCGCCTTTCTGTTATTTCATTTTGACTTTGTATCGTCCATTCTGATCTTTGCCACTTCTTTTCTGATATTACCTTGGTTACCTTTTTTTCACTCATGGACATTTTATCTACCTGTAATAAGAAAACAATAATGTCCACAAAAGACACCATTTCTAATGCCATGCATTTTGGAATAGTATTTCCTAGGGAAACATATATACTGTATTTGTGTGTGTGTTTTATATATAAAGTCTGTCCAATCAGTGGAGATTTGTATATATGTTGGGGGAAGAGAAGACAACAAAATAACAATTATAATAATAATCCATGTGCTCTCACTGACAGCAGGGTGTACTAAACAGAGGTAGGCAGACCAAACTAGTTGATACATTTTCATTTATGTCTTTTTAATCTTATATAAATCATAATTTTTATAAGGGTAAAACAAATACAGTTTTGGTGTGTTAAACCGCTGTTACAATATGTAATTAAAAGTAATTCCTTTTTCATCTTCAATTTTTATTTTCAGCCTTCAGAAATGATATTTAATGAAAAGAGCAGAACAAATAAAGTAATAATACCGAGCAACTTTTTGCTTTGAAAAATGGAATGTTCTTCCCCTCTTTTTATCAGTCTGTCAAACAGCTTACATTTATTAAGTGCTGGGCAGAATATTGTCCTAGGTGCCAAGGGACATTGCTAAGGAAATTGAAATCTTATACGAGGAGTGAGATAACATCAACAAAACTGGAAATAAACAACCCCTTTAATAAATATGATTTCTCATTATTTTAGGATGGCACAGACATAATGGCATTTGAAAAGTGAATCCTAATCCACTTCTTGTCTACTTTTCAGGCTCAGAAATTAGCTACTTCCCTTTCCTGTTCTCCAGCTATTACAGCATCCTGAGGAGCCCCACTGTCTCACGTTTCTTTGTCCTTCAAAAGCCTGCCCACATCCTGGGTGCCTGGGCATCTCAGGTGCCTCTTCCTCCAGGAAGCCTTCCCTGATCCTCCCCCTTAGACAGACTAGGTGCCTACTCTTGTGGGTTTCCATAGCACCTTCCATGAATTGCCAGGGAATTACTTGTTAATGTTTGTTTCCTCAAATAGACTCAATTAGCTGATTCATTCATCCAACACACAGCGGATGCCAGGAGAACAAAACCCAATCTAAGTACTTCCTGCCCTGAGGCAGTGCACAGAGAGTTGAGGAGATAGGTTAGCACCCCAACAACTACAATTCTGTGTGAAAAGGGATCTAACAGGGATATACATGGAACGTTATGGCACTGTTCAGGAAGGGCCCTCGCCTGGCTCTGAGTTCAGGGAGGTATCAGGAAAGCTTCATGGATGGAGAGACACTTGACCTGAGGCGCCAAAGATGAGTGATGGTCTGTGAGTGGGACAAAGTTAGGGCAGGTGGGGGATGATGCTACAGGCAGAGGAAACGGGGGTGCAAAGTTACCGTTAGAAGAGGAACAGGTTGCTTCACAAGGTCTGGACACTAGAGAGCAGGATGTGAGGAGCAACGGTAGAATGTAGAAGCTCTGATATGCCACTTGGAGGAGCAGATGCTTGAACAGGTGGCATGGATACTTGTTTTGAAGGGATGTAAATGGGGCAGCAGCAAAGTCTTGGGAGCATTTTGGAAAGATCATTCTAGAAATGAGGAAGAGAGCAGAGCGGAAGAAAGTGAACCTAGAGGCAGAGTCTCTTCCTTTAAAGGGAAAGAGAAGATGAAGTTTCAAGCTAAAGACATGGCAGTGAAAGCAGGCTGGAAACCCCAGAGATATTTATTTTAGATGGAGAATGGACAGAACAGACAGATTCATGGAGGAGGAAGAATTTGGCTCTGGGCACACAGACTGCCAAGTGTCAAAGAAACTGCAGGAAGACAAGCCCTCTTGGATATTGACATCTAGAGACCAGGAAACCAGTCTAGACTGAGGAAGAGATTTGCGAGGTGTTTCTTGGCAGTTTAAAGCTAAAGGTAAGGTTTCCCTGGGGAAAAATATGCCAGGTGTGAAAAGAAGACAGCTGATGCTGGACTCCTGGGGAGCACTGGGTAAGAACAGGAAAAAAGAGATCCTGAGAGGAGGGTAGCAGGGAGACAGAGAGGCAAGATGAGTGTCCTAGAAACCAGGGACACAGAATCTAGAAAAGGAACAAGTGGTCCAGAGTGTCAAGAGCTGCAGCAGTCAGACCTGAGAGGTCCCCAGTCCATTCAGTAACCAAGTGCTCAAAAGCTGTAGTGCTCAAAGAAGCTCATGAAACAGCATAGGCAGAAGTCACACTGTAGACGGTGATGGGATGAGGATGGGGAAAGGGGACTATAAGAACAGGGACAGATGTTATTATTTCTAGAAGCGTGATGGTGCCTGGCCCAGTGTCTGGCCCTCAAGAAACACTTCAACACATAATGACTTAGTGAAAGTTGAAATGATTAACTGCTGACTAAAGAACAAGGGAAGATTTCATGTGTTCTGGCATATTTTGTTGTTGTTGTTTGGTTGCTAAATTGCGTCTGACTCTTTTGGGACCCCATGGACCGTAGCCCTCAAGGCTCCTCTGTCCATGGGATTTCCCAGGCAAGAATACTGGAGTGAGTTGTCATTTCTTTCTCCAGGGGATCGTCCCAATCCAGGGATCAAACATGCATTTCCGGCATCAGCAGGTGGATTCTTTGCCAATGTGTCACTAGGGAAGCCCTCTGGGATATTCAGTAATTCATTTATTTAGCATCAAAAGAGACGACATATAGGATAAACCCGAAAGGGAGAGGCAGGAGGCCTGGAGGGACAGTGAGAGCGCCCCTGTTGTGAGCAAAGGGGAGAATCCAGCGGGGTGAGACCTACGTGCAGGGAAAGAGGCAGGTGTGCCCCAGAAGAAAAGCAGCTGGCAAGGAGAGCTAACCCCTGAGAAAGTGGACGAGTGGGGTACAGACAGCATCACTGGGTAATAACATATTCAGGACAGCAAACGATGATGAGAAATAGCTTCGTAATCTAATGTCAATTACAGGGGAAAGGGGCAAATCCTTCCCACGGCCCTTTCAATCCCACCAAAAGACCTATCTGCTGAAACACCGCACGTTGGTGCACTGAAGCACAGGCATCTTTTTTTCTGTCCTGAACTACACAAGGTATCGATCAAGGCAATAACACTTGAAGCTGTGTAAATTTAAGGAGGTGGGGAAATAGATATTTAGAGCAGGACCAGACATTCATGGATGACTTTGTGGAAATGGACCTGTTTTTGGAGAGTTCTCACAGCAACGCTGGGGTAATCATGCCCTTCCCAGAGTTGCTGTGAGAATTATAGGTGAAAACTGTTTCAAATTATTAAGGGCAAGCTGCTGTTATTATGACCGAGTGGCCACAAAGGCCTTTGTGCGTATTAATGTACCTCTCTAGTTTGCATCCCTCACTTTGGACCCCCCTTTCTCTCAGCACCTCTGCTTGAGTTTTGTTTTTTGTTTTTTTTTTTTTTAACTAAAAGGTATCATATGTGCAAAGTGTCTGACAAGGCACTTGGCATATGGGTGTGGGTGCCAATAAAGGTTAACTGTGTTAACCCTTCCTCCCCCTCCCCCTTCTTCTCTGCCTGCTGCCTCACTGTGGCCGGTAGCTGAACCCAGGGATCTTCGTCCCTTGCCATGAGCTTTCAGGAATGGTGACACCTGGGTCTGGCTCTGGGCAAGTCACAACTTGGAGGCATAATCATAAAACTGATAAAGCTTAGGTCGTGAAGTCACCAGCTGAATCAGCCAGATCTCCATTGCCCATCTCGCACAATGCTACACAGCACGGAGATAACCCTGATTTCCAGTCCATGGCAGCTGGGAGACTCATCTTTCCACTGCAAAGCTTTGACACAGACTTCCAGTAGGCATTCATTCACTCGGTTCTTTGGAAGCCTGGCCTTTCAAACATGACCTACGGGTCTACTCAGGAGACAGAAACCCAGAAATGTGGGCAAACGTGGGAGGCAGAGAGGGCTTCGAGGGCAAAGGGTGAGAGGAGAGGTCTGTGGCCTTGACTTAAGGCTCTCCAGGATGGGTCACCAGCCCACCAGCAAGTCCAGTGCCTTTTGGTGCTGCAGTTTGGTAGTTTCGCATCCTTCAGCTGGGTATGAGCCTTTCCATTCCAGCACAGGGCGCTCAAGTGTGTGTGCTTGGCATTCCTTGCAACCCCGGCCCACCGCCCCCGTCCCACCCCCCCACCCCAACTCCCCATGAAAATAGTATTGTTAACCTTGACCTTGCATCCCAGCTCCTGACGCCCTGGCTTCACTAATCTGAGGCCTGCGAACTGGATATGACCGGAGGGGACCCTCCTGCCGCCAATCTGCAAAGGGCCGTGCCCCGGCCCGGGGGGGTGGAGCAGCGGGCAGGTTCGCGGGCACTGAGGGCGGCCCAGCTCCGAGCCCTGTGGCTTTCGCCCGCGGGAGTGAGAGCCGGCTGTAGGCGGCTCCTTCCTGTGCAAACTTTTCTGTCCTCTTCCTCCTCCCGCCCTCCCCACCAGCTTCTCCGCGCCCGGCGTCCAGCCTTCCCCGCCCTTGTCGCTGCCTCGGGGTCGCCGCACGCCGGGCAGCGCGGTCCGCGGCGCCGGCCCCACCCCGCGCTCCGGGCCGCTGGGAGCCGATGGCCGAGGCGGGCAGGAGCCCCGCGGAGCCCCCGGGAGAGCCGGCCGGGCAGGCGGCGGCCGAGGTGCCCGAGCCCGAGACGCCAGCCGGGCCGCCGGCGCCCGCCCTGCGCAGGCTGCCGGGGGACCCGAGCCCCCGCGGCCGCTCGCAGAGCGACCTGTCGTCGTGCTCGAGTCGGGGCCGCCCGCTCCGCGTCCACATCTCCGGATCAGGTGAGGGCCGCTCGGGCGCCGGGGGCCGGCGGAGGGCCGGTGCGGGCAGGTGGCTGCGATGGGGACACGGCCAGCCCGGGGCGTCCGCGGGCTCTGGCGGCGGGAGGGGGAGGAGAGGATGGGGGGTCGGGGTAGGACGAAGCTGAACCCCTCACCTTCCCGGCGGTCCCATCTCCAACCCCCTCCCCACCTTCTGTCGCTGCCCCTCTCGGGTACCCTCGGAGAGAGATGCTCCAACCCGGCTTCGGCCGGTGCGCGGGGTGGTCGCGTGTTTCTCCAGGGCTAGGTGCACCCGCCGCGATGCGGAGCGCTCCCTCCTGCGCGGCTCGGCGGCTGTGCGGCGCCCGGGAGCACCGGCGACTCTGGTTCTTGGGCTTGTCCATCAGGAAGAGGAACCTTCTCTTGGTCTTCAGGGCGACTTTGGTCCCTCGGAAGGGTGCGGTCCTCTCACTGGGGGGGCGGGGGATGGTTAGCCTGTTACGGTTAACACGCAAGTCTTGAAAACCCTTCCAACTGCTAATGCTTCTGAAATAAAGCCTTCTTTGGGAAGTTGCTGGTTAGAGGACCCGGGGTATAAACGCCCCCCAGGTGTGGTCAGAGTTTGGTTGTGCTGTTGGACCACTGATCCTTCACCATTTGACCAAGCCTGGAGCGGGCATCTCTGCGGTAACCCTGGCCCGCCGGCTTGGGGGCATCTCCGGGCACCGGCTGGGCAGAACCCGGCTGAGAGCCGAGCTGTGTGTAACGTGGGGCAGATGACTTAACCTTGTCTCTCATATCTCGGTATTTAAAGTGGGAATCAGAGTGTGGAACTGCCACATGGGGAGGTGAGGGGGATTAAATAATTAATAATTTTTAAAATGCTTTTGAACAAAGCATTATCCTAAGAACTGCAGAACGGTTTTTGAAAGTCCACCAGATTTGTTAAGTTTCTACAGATTGTTTTCTGGTTTGCAGTTTTGGGAGGACTGATACTAAAACTACCAATGGTGCAGCGACAGGCAATGGTGCGCAGCTGATACACTGCGCTCCCAGGTTCCCCCACAGGCTCTGGGCTTGAGTGGGGGCGGGCGGGAGGTGGCCGGGATGGGTAGGTAGGCCTTGAAGGTCTAAGGCAACCTGACTCCTAGTTGAAACCTAGTTTCCCCTTCAGCAAAGGCACATTTTCATGTTTCTGACTCCATTCCATGGGCCGTCTATCTGTTTTCCATTCCACCGCTCCTTCCTATTCTTGTAATATCGTTTTTGCCCTATCATGTGTATAGGTAAAAAACATCAAACGTATTGTTGATCTGACTTTGCAGATCACTTTGGATAAAGCCAGGCAGAATTCTTAAATTCAATTGGTGGGATATAGGTTATGGGATGTGTTGTAAAGAGTCTTCCGCCAAATTCATGTTGTGGAAAGTATTGAGTTGAATGTGTTTTTCCTCCTGGTTTTCATGTCTTGGCCAGACTGAACTTGACTCCTGGATAATCTTGATTGATTTTTTCTTTTGAACAAAGATTAACTGTTCAGATGACTGTAAAGAGGAAACTGAAAATGTGTCCAGTTGGTGACTGCAGATAAAATAAGCATAGCGTGTATCACCATTTTTCATTTTTGTAGATGGAAATTAAGGCCTACACACAGAAAAGAAGCAGTAAAAACCATTTGGGGCTTCCCAGGTGGCTCAATGGTAAAGAATCTGCCTGCAATGCAGGAGACTCAGGTTCAATTCCTGGGTCAGGAAGATCCCCTGGAGAAGGAAATGGCAACTCACTCCAGTATTCTTGCCTGGAAAATCCCAAGAACAGAGGAGCCTCACGGGCTACAGTCCATGGGATCGCAAAAGAGCTGGACATGACTTAGCAACTAAAAACAACAAAATAAGAACCTTTTAAATATGAGCGTGCAAAGTGCCCATCGTGTGAACTGTGGACTTCAATTTATAAAATTATTTTATCTCCAAGAGCTCTACGCATTCTTTATGCTTTTAAAGGATATTAGGAAGGGACAGGTTTCAGCTGCCCCAGGAAGCTGACCCATTGTGTGAAAGAGTGAGCTTCTATGTGAACGCATCATCTTCAGCACTGAGCCTTGAATTTCTTTAAGAATAGGCTAAATACAATGAGGAGCTCCCTGCATTTCTTAAGAGTCAGAGATCAAATGAATGAGTTGGTCCCTCACTGACACATACAGCCAGGCTAGATTGATGGAGAATCAGCTAGATGACGGAGCTGATAACCGACTTGTCTTAGAGGCACAATAGGAAGGTTACAACCCCTTGTGATAACACCCCTTGACCCGAGATAGGGTAGTCCAAGTTCGAGGCCCTCCCCAGAAGTTGTGGGCACACAACTGGTCAGTGTCCCATGTGAGATCACATGTGGCCTGACAGGAGCCAGCCCCAGAGCAGCAGCATGGGCCTCATCTCAGAATCTTGGACCCCACCCCAGATATCCTTAACCCCAATCTGCATTTCACAAGGTCCCCAGGTTGTTATAGGAAACTTAACATTTGAGAAGCATTTCTCCCTGGCACTGGTTTTCAAAGTTGGTTACACCTAGGAGTCCCTTAGAAAGTTAAGAAAACAGAACCACGACCAAAATCACAACAGAACAATTTATGGCTGTGTCCCAGCTCCTGGGATTCTGATTTAATTGGCATCAGGTGATTCTAGTGTGTGGCAGGGTCTGTGGAAGAACCTATGGCCAGTATATCAGTGTGGCTTGCTGCCATGTGATACCGTGACAAGGGCTTGGCCTGGGCAAGCCTAAGGTTGAAGAATTTGGTTTAATATCTTATCGGTATTCTCCTTTGCTGCTACCACCTCCCAAGGGGCTTTTCTCACTACCTTTCTTTTTTTTTTTTTTTTTTGGCCACACCATGTGGCATATGGGATCTCAGTTCTGTAACCAGGGATCGAACCTGTGACTCCTGCATTTAAGCCCTTGACGACCAGGGAAGTCCCTGTCTTGATCTCAGCTCAGTTCAGTTCAGCCACTCAGTCTTGTCCGACTCTTTGTGACCCCATGGACTGCAGCACACCAGGCTTCCTTGTCCATCACCAACTCCTAGAGCCTACTCAAACTCACGTCCATCTCGTCAGTGATGCCATCCAACCATCTCATCCTCTGTTGTCCCCTTCGCCTCCTGCTAGTTGTCAGTAAGTTCTTCCTAAGGGTTCGTTTCTAATAATGAGGGAACTGCCGGTGTGAGTCCTTAGGAGAGTGTTGAGTGGGGACTTTGCAGCGGTGTGTGGCCAGGAGGGGTGGA
The DNA here is from genome assembly GCA_935064755.1 of Tragelaphus eurycerus. NCBI lineage: Eukaryota > Metazoa > Chordata > Mammalia > Artiodactyla > Bovidae > Tragelaphus > Tragelaphus eurycerus. The sequence goes on from CAKXYN010000039.1 coordinate 2,491,950, forward strand.
GGAGGACAGGGAGGAGAAGACTGCAAAGTGTCTTTCAAGGGCCATCAGAGAAGAACCTCACTCCGTCATTACCAGCCATCCTGCCTACCCCGTCTGTCACCCCACCTCCCAGCCCTGCTTCCTCCTGCTCTTCTCTGCATGAAACAATAATAAAAACCTGAAACTCGAAAATTTTTCCTACCATGCTGATACGAGACTGTCCAATACAAACATTTTGAAAAGACCAGTTCTGTGCTTTCCCTCTGTTGACTCTCTGGAGATATCACAAGAGAATCCACTTTGTTTGTGCTTTATTACTGGATTTCTGTCCAAGCTTCTGTGGCTTTTATTTAGCTTGTGATTTGAACAGTTGATTTTTCACATGATAAAGATGCATATGCTTTGTCAACAAAAACTTTAGTTTTCAACTTTAAAATCCATATAAAACGTGTGCAGAAAGCCACATATTTTCAAGTAAGTACACTTAAAGAAAATAACTAAAGTAACACTGGAATTGATACATCAGTCCTTTTATTGAGGTTAGGAAAACAGATTGTTTTTGCTTTATGGTTTTGAACTCACAGTTCTGGAATTCAACAGAAGTTTTGCATTTTAAAAATCTAGTATTGCTTTGTAAATAAAGTGGTGTTTTATCCACTTAAAAAAAATACCCAAACAAGGTTTTCACAGTATATGGACAGATGTTCTTTTAATTTTTACATCAATCTTCTTCCGCACTGGAAACTTTAATATATTCAGTGGGTTCCGATGTTCTTTTCTGATAAGCCCAATAATCAATAAGTGAAGAAGCTTAGGACGTAGCCCAGGGCTTATTCCTATTTTAAGCTCTTAGCAAGTGCCGACTGTGGACCTACTGTGTGCCAGGCACTGTGCCCATCAGTCTGTAGGAGTACCAAGAGGTATTTGGTACTTGGTCTTGGTGTTTGGTCTTCAAGTGGTGACTCTTAGTCTTGCATATAGGGCTGCACAGAACAAAGAACATTTGAGCCACCTCAAAAGGGAAATATGAGCAGATGGACCACTTTATGTCCAGACACAGTCTCATTTCTTTCAGTATCTGATTCGTTCCTCTGGCATCCTTTTGCCCTGGTGTATATAGGTGTATGTGCATGCTTTCTAAGTTGTTTCAGTCGTGTCTGACTCTTTGTGGCCCTATGGGCTGTAGGTCCCCAGGCTCCTCTGTCCATGGGGATTCTCCAGGCAAGAACACTGGAGTGGGTTGCCATGCCCTCCTCCAGGGGATCTTCCAGACCCAGGGATCGAAGCACGTAACTTATGTCTCCTGCATTGGCAGGTGACTTCTTTACCACTAGCACCACCTGGGAAGATGACAGATGCAGTGTCTTTTTCTTAAGTCTTTTATCCCTGGCGTGTTCAGTGAGGAGTGGAGCGAGAAATCTAGCCAACCTGGATGTTCCATCCACCCATACCTAGGGCTGCCTGGCCACTGCCATGGGGTGCCACTTCTGCAGTCGATGGTCACCTGTCCCATTGGGGGAGAAGTCCTTGTTATTTACACCTGGCTGGTGCCCCCAGAGTGCCTCCCACTACCCTCTGAGGTTCTAAGTCTTCCAGTTGGTGTTTGCATGCTCAGCCATTGTTTTCCAAAGCATAATGCCATGCTGTGGGGGTGGGGGAAGGGGGTGGTGTCCCAAGGGGACTCTTCGGCTCCATCACAGCGGGACTGGAGCAGCCCGAGGCAGGAACAATGGATGCCGGCTCACTTGCCATTCACATAACTCAGAGTGGTTTCTTTTACCAAACAAAGACCATTTGGCTCTGGGTACAATTTTTGTCCTTGCCTTCTCCCTGGAGAGTAAAGCCATCCTGCTGGGAAGGGCAGGGCAGACAAGACCTAGCCTGTGCCCTGGCCTCTGCCAAGCTGTGCGGCCCCGGGGTGGACCTGCGTGCTCCCACTGCCCCCAGGAAGGGAACCTTTTTCTTTGTGCAAGGGCTACGGGCTTCTCATCCCACCAGGAGCTGACCACTGGTCAGGCTTCATTCGCAAATGGGTGCCTTTAACCAGCTCTAAGCTGAGATAGTCCTGTACCCAAGGCTAACACGTTTTAGAACTCAGCATCACCTGTTAGCCTGTAGCAGCAGCTGAAACACTAAAACTCATTCTCACTTATTAGGTAAGAACGTGCCTGTTAAGTCTGGTTGCACTAGACCTGAAGCTGAGACCAGAGAAGAGCTGTCAGGAATGGAGTCAGCCCCACAGCGGTTCCTCTTTCTCTTCTAGCGCCTCCTCAGGATGGCAGGGTCTCCCTGACACTCAGCTTCTCTCAGCCTCTCTGCTTCCTAATCTGAACAGGTTCTCCTTCACAGATGCTTCCTCATCCATCTAGTTCCACAGACCTCATGCCATGGCTTCTACCTCCCCTCCCGCAACTTAACCTTTGCTTCCTCTTAGCCCTCATCTGTATATGTACCTGAAAATGTTTCTTCATACTTTTAGTTCAAATTTTCTAGAAAAGATCCACTGTCTGAAGTCATAGGTCACACAGAGGTCAGGGAGCCATTGTCTGTCTTGATCCAATATCCGCGCAAACTCGAGCCAGTGGTGGCCTGAAGGGTGAAGTGATTACATAGTGCCATTAAGGTCACTTAGGAAGAACCAAGCCAGGGCAGTTTCCTTCCTTCATTCAATATTTCATTCATTTGTTCATTCATTCATTCAAATATTTCCTGAGGCAAAGGCTGCTGTGTGCCATCACTGTTCTAGGCTCTGGGTTCACACAGGTGAGCAGATACGGGCTCTGCAATTTAAGGAGTAAGATTGAAAGCAGAAAGGTTATGGCCAGCTAGAGACAGCAGCAGGTCCAGTGGTCTAAGGCATTGTTAACCAGCCATCAGATCAGATCAGATCAGTCGCTCAGTTGTGTCCGACTCTTTGCCACCCCATGAACTGCAGCACGCCAGGCCTCCTTGTCCATCACCAACTCTCGGAGGTCTACCTGACTGGTGATTTCATGCCTGTTGTTCTTGTTTTCAGAGGAGCCACACAGAGTGAATTACCCCTTGCTAAGTTGCTAAGTCACTTCAGTCATGTCTGACTCTGTGAGACTCCATAGATAGCAGCCCACCAGGCTCCCCTGTCCCTGGGATTCTCCAGGCAAGAACACTGGAGTGGGTTGCCATTTCCTTCTCCAATGCATGAAAGTGAAAAGTGAAAGTGAAGACACTCAGTCATGTCCGACTTAGTGACCCCATGGACTGCAGCCTACCAGGCTCCTCCATCCATGGGATTTTCCAGGCAAGAGTACTGGAGTGGAATGCCATTGCCTTCTCCAGAATTAGCCCTAACCTGGGGAAGTTCTGGTGGGCATCAGTAGTTCAGTGGTAGTTCCGAGACTGCTGGCAAAGCTGTGGATTTGTTTTGAGCCCAGCCACTGCAGGGAGCACACTAGATGAGGGGGCATAGGTTGATTTTTTTTCCTTCATTCATTTAGTCAAGAAACAGCTAGTGGGCTACACACAGAGGCTGCAAAGACATCCCTGAGGAAAAGTGAGGGAGAAGACAGTCAAATGAACCAATGACTGCAGTGCCAAATACCCTGAGCTGTCTTGTGTCTCTTGTGGGCCTTGGGGAGAACGTAGAAGACTCAGCTATTTGAAATGGCTTAAAGGAGGGTAATCAGGAAGGGCTTCCTGAAAGAGGTGAAACTTGTACTGCCTCCAGGCAAGAGAAGGAACAGGAAGGTGGAGCTGGGTGGACTGCAGGCGGAGTATTTGGGGAGAAGAAAGTGTAGAGAAAACGCACCAAGGCTGGAGAGACGCTGGCATCATCAGAAAACAGCAATTCATTCGGCTCTCAGTTGGGTCCTGGGGGAGAGAAGGGCGGTTAGGGTCTGGGCCAAGTCTAGAACACGAGAGCTTCCTGTGTCTGAATGCTTCCTGGGGAACACAGTTTAGGAGACATTTGTAAGGCATTTGCTGACTTGATAGGGGGCATGTTCGGAGTATATTCTGACATGGACTCAGCGACAGCCAGCTGAGATTTGAGACCCAGAATCACGGTTATTGTCTATGTGATCTTGGTCAGCTCACTTCCCCTCCTACTCCTGGGCTTCCTTATATCTGACCTGGAAATGATTAGTAATGGTGACACCCAGCTCATAGTGTAAGTGGTGGCACCCCGGGCACTCGTCCATTACAGGACTTACTGTGGTGCGTTATACTGCTCATTCTTCTTCATGCTGTAACAGCACTGAAAACAAACTATATTTCAATGATTTTTCATTCTTAGTGCCAGGTATGGGGCCTGGTATATGGTAGGTACTTACTAAATATTTATAGACTTAATGCATGTATTCCCTAAAAGTCAGGTTGTTGTTAGGGTGTTTTAGTTTTTGTTTTCTTTCTTTCCTTTTTTTTTTTTTTTAAAGGCAGGCCATGCATCAGGTGGGATCTTTGTTCCCCAAGCAGGGATCGAACCTGAACCCATTGCATTGGAAGTGCAGAGTCCTGACCACTGGACTGCAAGAGAAGTCCCTAAAAGTCAGTTCTTCTGACGTGAAGTTGCAAATCAAAAAACTAGGCAAACTGATTTAAAAAAAAAAAAAAGAATGGAAAGTTGGGTAGAAGTTATGATTCTCTACGGTTTAGAACACACACACAAAAACTCTAACTGGAGTGTTCTTTTTATTTATTTTTAATTGGAGGATAATTGCTTTACAGTATTGTGTTGCTTTCTGCAACCAGAGTGTTTTCAAAGAGCAGTTGATGAGACACTGAGCGTTTCCTTGGGAGTATTGTACAAACCTCACTTCACAACATCTTCATAGAAGTACTTTGTGAAAAGGAGATGGTGAATGTCAGTCCTTCTGCAGGGCTGGTGCTGATGGAGCCCAAGTAGGCCAGATTCTGCAGCCTCCCTGCAGAGGGTTGCATGCAGGAGTGTGGGCAGGAGGGCTTGGAAGGAAGTGAACACTTAGGCAAAACCAGTCCTGCATTATTTACACATGCTATCACGTTTCGTCTTTATAACCACCCTGTGACATAGCTCTGTATCAGCTCCATTCTTTAAAAAAAATTTTTTTTTTCCCTGCACCATGTGATATGCAGGATCCTAGCTCCTAGAAAATGGCAACCCACTCCAGTGTTCTTGCCTGGAGAATCCCAGGGACGGGGGAGCCTGGTGGGCTGCCGTCTGTGGGGTCGCACAGAGTCAGACATGACTGAAGCGACTTAGTAGCAGCAGCAGCAGCAGCAGCAGCTCCCCAACCACGGATAGAACCTGTGCCCCATGCGGTGCAGCAAGGAGTCCTAACCGCTGGACCACCGGGGAAGTCCCTCAGCTCCATGTTTTAAATAACGAAACTGGCTTAAGAAAACTGGAGCAATCCACCCAAGTCCCGCAGATAGGACTGATACATTTTGATGACTTCAAAGCTCACACTCTCATCCTTACTGCATTAGACCTAGCGCATAGCCATTGCCCCTCAAAGAAAATGACTCATATGTACCCTCTACCACCAGGGAAGAAATCCAGTCACGTTTTACTCTATAAATACTATTCTGAGCGAGATCATCAGAATACGCATCTATTTCTATCAAAAGATCATTTTCAAGCCTCAAGCAGTTGTCTATTTTAAGGTCTACCCAACACTTCATATTTCTAGTGTAAACAACACATTTGAATTCACTCTACTGGGATTTGGGGATCCAGTATTTTCAGACAAGCGTGCTTCAGTTTTCATCACTGAGGTGCAGTCTTTTAACCTAAAACTACTCAATCTTGGAGTCATGTGTTGAATTCATGCCCCGTAGCCCTGTCTTGTCTCAAAGTATAAGTGTAGTTTCAGTTACAGTGAAGCTCAAGAAGAAAACCCTGAAGCAGTTTTAGTGTTTTTGAAATCCTCTACCGGGTGACTCATTATCTTTGATCACACTAGCTGAAATTTGCACAGAGAAGTGGGTTGCATGGCTTGCCCTTAGAAGGGTTTCTGAGATCTAGCTCACGGTGTGACCTATTGGCTAAAACTTGACATTTATATACCTTACTTAGCAGTTTCTCGATGCCTCTGTGAAAGCTTGAGAAAAAGTAGCTATTGCTTATCCCTCATAACAGGAAGAAACTTGTGACTTGAAGAAAAATGCATTATCTATCTCCAGAGCTCAGGGCTATGACCAGGGCAGGAATATCATTGGTAAGATGCTTCAGTTTTGATTGGCAGCTCACATATTTTAAGTATGTGACATATAATTTATGGCTATGATTCGGGCTGTTAGGGTTGGTCTGTAATGTTTTGCCTTCGTGTATATTTTTACCTACCTGAATGGCATCAGTTTTTTTTACAGGTCGCATCTAAATTAGATACTAATTAAGAAACCTAAACATCAATAACAAACATTCATTAAACCCCTCATCTCCAACCTACTGGGCTTTATAAATCTTAGATTTCTCTCCTTTGGATGAAGGGTACAGAAAGATGTGATGATGACAAAGAATGTGGTTTATATTTAATAAATGTAATAGCACATAGCATGTGTGCCTTCAGATGGGTATTATCTTTTAGAATTGTGATCTGCTTATTCCGATTATGGGAGATACGCTTGTTTCGATTAGGATTCTACTGGGGAAAACAAACTTTATGATTAAAATGTTCGATCCTTCATTTTATCCACTTTCCCTGATTACAGCACAATTGTAGTTGTTTCTAAAAATCATGAGACACAGATTTACCGTCAGTAAGGAAGATTTGAAGAGACATTCCAGAAATGGCTGGGGTATTGGCCACATTGTGGGAATACATTTATAGTTTCCCAGTATGATTATTTTGGTGGGAATAACAATCATATGAATATCTAAGTCATTTGTATGACTTTATAGTAAACTTCATGCGAGGTAGTATGTGCTAACCAAGCAGGTCAGTTTGGACCATTGATGTAGTGACTCTGAGGCTGAGGAAGTAAAGAAGACAATGTGACGCTTGTGGGAGAGATTCAGTAAGACATGGATGAGAGGGTTATTAAGTGACAGTAAGGATTTGCTCAAAATGAACAACTTTCCATAGCCAGTAATAGAGACTCCCTTGTTTGTTTGAAAGAAGAGATGCAAGATCCTTTGTATAAGGATGCAAGAGCTGTTCAGAATCAATAAACAGAGCTGTGTGTCATGAAGACCTAGAACCAGGAACTGATAAGTTGCTTGTGGCCAAGAAGGGCACCATTTCTCTCTCTTTCCATCACTTTTTCTTTCTAGGGCCATATCTATCAATCAGTCCATGTATAATCTTTCTATCCATTCATGCTTCCATCCATCCATGCATCCTCTCATACCAGATTTCTCTGCTGTTAGGAGCACAGGTCTCCTCAGAGTGTCTGCGTTCACTTGTCTTCAGGTAGAGCAAACAGAGACTCCTCGATGTCCCCAGATCCCAATTCAGAATGCCCAGTCTGGGCCAGGTAGTCATTTGCATCACTAGCTGTATCCATCATGTGGGATGCAGGATACCTCTCTTATAGGTATAGAGAGGGCGGTCCTTAGATTAGAGATGGTTAGAATGTGGAAACCCACCAACAGTTACCTCAGTGTGCCAGAGGACTATCAAGGTGCGGAATTCCTGGGCTTCTGGGAAGCGACAGAGAAAAGCTAATGCCTGTTAAGGTCAGAAAGAAGAAAGAGTGTGGTGGATGGAGGCCACTAGGAATCTTCCAGATTAGGAATATGGGATTAACAGATATAAGTACTATATATAAAATAGATAAGCAACAAGGATTTACTGTGTCGTACAAGAAAATATACTCAATATTTTGTAATAACCTGTAATGGAATATGGGCTTCCCAGGTAGCACTAGAGGTAAAGAGGTAAGACTCTGTGCTTCCCATGCAGGGGATGCTGGTTCAATCCCAGGTTAGTGAACTAAAATCCTCAAAGTCGGTAATTTGTCACTGGGATAATGTCTCTTAAGGCAGCTGACAAATTCCCAGAGGGCTGGGATCTGGAAAATGTCGGTGGCCTCAAGCGATGGCAAGATGGGAATACACTGGAGGCACTAGCAGCTGCCAGACAGCTGCAGAAGGAGAAAGAACGTGTTTTGAACTTTCTGATGCTGAAAAACCTACCTTGTCCATCACAATCCGTGTGTGAAAGTCCCCCCATCCTGCTTCCCGCTGTGGGCGTGGCTGTCGCCCCTGCCTTCTCTTCTGCGCAGGAGCACATCCTGCAACTGCTACTCTTTCGCTCCAGGTCCGTACCTTGATCACGTTTGTTAAACGTGTTTAACACGGTGTGTTAAACTCTTGCTGAGGACGCGGGTGGAGGTGTGTTGATATGATTCAGCTGGTCCCTGTGCATCAGCAAGGATGCTCTTAATCCCAGGCTGTGGTTTTCAGCCATCCTCAGCTCGCTGCTCTGTTCATAGTCAACAGGACAAAGGCAGGCCCCAAACAAGTCAGAGTCCCAGTCAGCCTCCCCCTCCCCCGGGAAGCACAAAGTCCACCATTTTCTTCTAGAAGGGGTGATGTTACAGTGCATCAGAGCTGTCACCGGCGTCCACATCTGACTTAGGTGACACGATTACAGTGTTCACTTTCTCCAACGTTACTGTGCTTATGAATCACCGAGGATCTCGTTGAAATTCAGTCAGGGTGGAGATCAAGCTTCTGCGTTTTTTATAAACTTCTAAGTTTGGCTGACGCTGGTGGTCCATGAAGCTCACTTTGAGGAGCAAGCCTCTGTGGATAGCTTTCATTCAGCTTGTCAACTATTTTAAGGATGGATTCCTTCTAGTACTAATGTAGCTTACAGTTCTATCCATGGAAACTTCTGTGCTGCTTGAAAGTCTGGTCTGGCTTTCCTGTTTGGTAAGCCTGAATATATATTATTTATAGTTGGTGGAAACGCTGAAAGATTTAGTGAGAGGGAGCCTTTAGAACTTCCACCCATGCAGGATATTTTGCTTCAAGACTGCCCATGTGAATTGGCTCCTGGAATTTTATCTGTAAAGGCTTTTTGTGTTTAGTGTCTAGCGGGTTTTCAGATAGTAGGAGGTAGAGATAGAATCTGAGATGTAATTTTCATATAACACTGTATTAGTTTTAGGTGTATAGCATAATGTTTGATGTTTGTGTTGTGAAATGATTATTAGAAATTTGTACCCTTGGACCTAGAATTTTAAACTTTAATCTAGATTTTTTTTTAACTTAAGATTAGAACACTTTATTCACTAGAAGCTCAAGACCCAAATCCAGGTTTTGAGATAGCATTACCCCAAACATGAAAAGACAAGAGTAAAAGCTATTCAGCTTTTATATTTTCTTTTCTTTTATACTTTTTTTCTTTCTTTCTTTTTTAAATTGAGATATATTACTTTACAATGCTATACAACAAAGTGAATTAGCTCTATATATACATATATTCTGGCAATGGCTGCAATGGCAGCCCACTCCAGTATTCTCGCCTGGAAAATCCAATGGACAGAGGAGCCTGGTAGGCTGCAGTCCATGGATCACTAAGAGTCGGACATGACTGGGTGACTTTGCTTTCACTTTTCACTTTCATGCATTGGAGAAGGAAATTGCAACCGATTCCAGTGATCTTGCCTGGAGAATCCCAGGGACAGGGGAGCCTGGTGGGCTACTGTCTGTGGGGTCGCACAGAGTCGGACACAACTGAAGCGAGTTAGCAGCAGCAGCAGCTGAGTCTTAATTGCGGCACACAAGATCTTCGATCTTCATTGTAGTACATGGGATCTCTAGTTGCATCATGAAAATTCTTAGTTGCAGCATGTAGGATCAGGTTCCCTGATCAGGGATCAAACCCAGGCCATCTACATTGGGAGCACGAAGGCTTAGTCACTGGACCACCAGGAAGTCCTAACAAATAAATATTAAAGCAACAAGTATGCAGTAAAGGCGAACTTATCATATAAATTATAAACTGTGTCCCTTCTCTGTGAGTGTAGCATTTGAGTTTTAGACTCTTGTCATCTCCATACTGCCTCACTTACAGTAGTTGCTTATAAAGCACGTTTTGGAAGTGATAGATTATAGTTGGGACAACTTGTCGGCACCTAGAAGTGGTGAGAAGCCAGTGAGTAGGATAAGCGAGAAAGGTGTGAGTATTCAGATCACCTACGAGAACCTAAAGAATCAACACTTTAAAGGCCTCATTGGATTGGAAGGAAGTTACTGGAATTCACAGAGAAAGCACTTTCACTGAAGTTGGAGGAATGGAAACTCAGAGAGGCACAGGGGGAATTGGGTTGAAGGGTAGTTTCAAAACCAGGGCCACGGATGGAAATAAAGGGTGGGGCGTGGAGGAAATAACACCCAAAATAAAAGTCTTCCTATGAAGCAATACTTTTCACATGGTCCCTTTCAGTAATCATTCATTAGCATGGTATTCAGTGCTCGGTTGTGTTTGTTTATGGAGGATATTAAGCATGTAGAAGATGGTGCTTTATCAGGATTAAATACAGTAAATCGAGACAAGTGTAGGGAGCGTAGGAAGACTGGAATGATCTGTGAGAGTCAGGCACCTGTCACTTGCCAGGTATTTAAGGAGTGATGTGAGCACTGTATTTAATCTAAATGCTTAAACATGCTTATCCCAACCTGGAAATGTGCCCTCAGGACTAAAGCCCATGCACATTTGTTGATCCGTCAATGATATTTAGCAGATATTTACTGAGTCTTTACTATGTGCCAGTAAGAAAACAAAATCTAGCCCTTGGAGCCTATATTACAGCTGGGAATGTTAAAGATAAACAAAGCCTGATGCTAGTTAAAGTTGGAAGGACAGATTCTGAGCAGTAACATTATAGGCAATAGGGAAAAGAGTTCAGGATGGACCCAACTCAACTTCACTTTGTACAGAGGTGGCTGGGTGTTTTGAAGCAGGGGTCCCCAACCTCCCAGATCTAAAGTCTGATGATCTGAGGTGGAGCTGATGTAATAATAATAGAAATAAAGTAACAATAAATGTGATGCACATGAAAAATTCCCAAATCATCACCCCACCTCAGTCCATAGAAAACCTGTTTTCCTTGAAATCAGTCTCTGGTGCTAAGAAGGTTAGGGACTGCTGTTTTAAAGGAAGAGGCGGGAGTAAGGAGGGAGGGAGGTAGGGGCTTAGTAGGGTTGGGAAATTTTTAAAAAATCACAAAAATTGTGAAAAGGGGGTGGTGCATTTGAAACCCATTTGGCCTTGTTTGCTGATGCTTATTGCTTACCACTTATGGAAATTCCACTTTATTTCTATTATTATTACATCAGCTCCACCTCAAATCATCAGGCATTAGGTCTGGGAGGTTAGGGACCCTTGCTTTAAAACACCCAGCCATCTCTGTACAAAGTGAAGTTGAATTCAGTCCATCCAGGACTCTTTTCCCTAATGCCTATAATATTACTGCTCAGAATCTTACCCCTACCAGAGGCTGGAAGTCAGGGGGCCCTATGTTCAGATTGGTTGGAACAAATAGTAAATTCTTTGGCAGCCTTGAGTTTTCTTAGGCAGGCACTTTAAGGGGGACTAGGGAAGCAGCTTGAGCTGTTAGAAACTAGGTGAGCGTTTTTTCAAATATCTGTAGGTTAAGATTGAGGCCAAGTCAAGAAGAGGGCTCAGAGGAGCCTGGCTAAAGGTTGATCATAGAGATAATCTTTATCATGGGAGAGAGACAATAAATGAAATAAATTTAAAAATAATAGAGGTGATAATAGGAACTTCCCTGGTGGTCCAGTGGTTAAAACTCCAAGCTCCCAATGTAGGGAGCGTAGGTTTGATCCCGGGTCAGGGAACTAGAACCTGCATGCTGCGTGTTTTGAATTAGAGTCCGCATGCTGCAACTATTTGGCCAATGCAGCCAAATAGATTTTTTTTTAAATCTACTTTCTTTGGGGGTGGCGGGGGTGGGGGGGGAGGAAGATGGTGGTAATAAAGTGCAAGAGGGACGGGGAATACTAGGGTGGAGGTGTGGAGATTGCAACCTTAGATACAATAGTCAAGAGGGGACTCACTGAGAGGGCACCATCTGGGAAAGCTCTGAGAAGTGATGGTGAGATTTCTGGGCAGAGGGAACAGACAGGGTGAAGGCTCAGAGGTAAGGATATTTTCTGCGTCTGAGGAACAGAAAAGAGGCCTGAAGGACAGAGTGAGTTGGGAAGAGCAGTAGCAGCCCATGGGCCTCTAAAGACTGTTCACCGATGTCAGTTTTTCTCTGAGTGAGATGATAAGTCAGCGGAGGACTCGGGCAGAGGGGTTCCATATTCTCTGATGAAGTAAATGTGGAAAGTGGACTTGGGGAGACAGCTGCTTTGTACCAATATCTGATGAAGAGTGAGGCCACAGATCTGACAGGGCTAGGGTGTCTGCCAATTCTTTCCACTCCCTTAGTTAATGGGCAGTGAGAAATGGAATATTTCCTGCCATATTAGTAAACAAAGAATCCCACAGTCATCAGTGATGGCAGTCATCACTGGGTGGTGAGTTGGTGAACCCTGAGGGAACTCAGAAAGCAAAGAATACCTGCCATCTAGCAGCCATCAGACTGCGGCCACTCCCTAGGTGAGCCCTGAGGAAACTAATGATATGAAGGCATCAGGATACCGGCCCCAGAGAGCTGAGGTACATATCAAAGGAACGATTTCAGTGAGCCCAGACTGTTGCATCTTCCCATACGTGGTTTAGTCGCTAAGTTGTGTCTGACTCCATGGACTGTAGCCTGCCAGGCTCCTTCTGACCATGGGATTTCCTGGGCAAGAATACTGGAGTGGGTTGTCATTTCCTTCTCCAGGGGATCTTCACAATCCAATAATCAAACCCGGGTCTCCTGCATTGCAGGAGGATTTGTTACTGACTGAGCTATGCTGCTGCTGCTGCTACTAAGTCTCCAGTCGATGAGGGAAGCCCATATGTAGAAAAACACTAAATTTCTTAACTTGGGATACATGGTGTTCCTTTAATCAACAATAATCTTTTGAGTTCAGAATATCTGCCCTTTGTTGCAAGACATCTGTGTAACCCGGCTTCCCCGCCCCTCCTCTGCACCGCCCCCCCACCCCCACACCTCCTCAGAACAGGGTCACTTGAAATGCTGCCTCCCAGGCTTGAAGTCCTAAAAATTCCTGCAAAACAAAGCATAACTCAATTTTTAGGTTGTGAATATTTTTAAGATGACAGAATAATTAGCAAATTAGTGGGCCCTCTAAAGTCAATGTTTTTAAAGGATATTTGTTTATTTATTTGGCTGCACTGGGTGTTAGTTGTAACACTCAGAATCCTTTAGTTCCAGCACGAACTTGTGGCATGTGGGACATAGGATCTGGTTCCCTGACTGGGGATTGAACTCAGGCCCCCTGTATTGGGAGCTTGGAGTCTTAGCCCCTGAACCACCCGGGAAGTCCTTCTAAAGTTAACATTATGTGAAAGCAGCTGAACTAATCAATGACCTTTAGAATGTCCTCCTCTAACCCCAGCAATTCACACTGAGCTTGAAGAAGAACCAAAACAACAGTTTTCCACTTTTCCAGCCTCAGTAAAATCGGTTTATATTTTTTCCATAATTAAAATACATAATACATTCTTGATGCAGATATGAAAGAAGTATAGTTTCTTTCACATACCCTCAACCTCATCTGTTTTAGACTACTACTGTGGAAATACACATGAATATAGAAATCATTTTTTTTTCTTCTTCACAAATTTGGGATTATGTAGGCATAATCTATGCAAACTACATCTTGTAGTCAAAAGTTTCTTGAACATTCTTTTGTGTCAGTGTACACGATTTTCTCTCGTTTTAAAGTTTGTAGAAAATTTCAGTCTCTATCATATTTTGGATAAGCACTTCCCTGTTGATGAACATTGTGTTTTCTGGTGCGTTTTTGATTTTACAAACAATGTTCAGTGAACCTTGGACGTGTATGTCTTTCTGAACATGTGGGTGTATTTCCATGCGAATATGCCCAAATCAACAGTGATCAGTCTTTAAAATCTAATGGGCGCTACTATATTTTCTTCTGAAGTTTGTACAAATGTACACACCCAGGAGAACGTGGGAGCACCCATTTCCCCACACCCTCCCCAGGACCGAAAACGATCAACACTTTTTAGCTTTTGCTAGTTTAAGACGGATAGATTGTCTGTAGTTTTCTTTTTTTGTGGTATCTTTGTCTGGTTTTGGTATCGGGGTGATGGTGGCCTCAGAGAATGAGTTTGGAAATTTTCCATCCTCTGCAGTTTTGGGGAACAATTTCAAAAGGATGGGTGTTAGCTCTTCTCTAAATGATAGGATTCGACTGTGAAGCTGTCAGGTCCCGGACTTTTGTCTATTGGGAGTTTTTAAATCACAGTTTCAATTTCAGTGCTTGTGATTGGCCTGTTCGTATTTTCTGCTTCTTCCTGGTTCAGAAAGATGGATAGCTGGTCTTTAGTTTTACATTTCTATGATCACTGCTATACTTAGCTGGTGTTTTATATCTTCAGCCATTTGTGTTTTTTTCCTCTGACTCTGATCACTGCTGTACTTAGCGAACATTTGATATCACTAGCCACTTGTACATTTTTCCCCTCTGTGATCTTCCTATATGTTTCCTCCTCCTGTTTTTCTAGCTCTTAGCTCTTGGTAATTACAGGTAATACTCCTTCATCTGTTGCATACATTGGACATACGCATTTTCTATGATTTGGTTGCTTTCACTTTGTTCTCAGTACCTTCTCTGGGGTGGGAACGGATCTGGTCCTGATGTGTGAAGGTACATGTTTACACACATTTGGAAGATTACAAATATGCCATATATGTCTCCACTGGCTTTGAAATGCCCTTCAGTAAAAGCCATTCCGGCTTCTGTGATTCTTATCTTCCACCTCTAGTGTGGGAGGCTTCCTGCTTTGCTTTTGTCTGCACCTTTGCATAACTTCATGTAACCAGAGGGAAAACAGAGAGAGGATATGTACAATCAGGTCAGGTTACTGTGAACAGCTGTGAAATTCAGGATATTTTCTGGGGGCAAATAAAAATGTGGGACACCACCCTGCCTGAAGCATGTTTTCTATTGTCGTTGTTGGACAGATTGAGAGGTGTTACTTGGAGCCAAAGCCTTATCACTTTAACACCAGCACTGCCGCTAAATTTCATTGCCTCCAGCCCCAGATCCTTGTGTAAGTTTGGAAACAGCTAACATAACCATCTGTGAAAACTTGTGGGAAAAAAAGAAGTGGGAGGTATCTTTCTGGTCTGTCTTGTTCTCTGCCATGATGATCACCAACAGAAATACTGTACATTCCATTTATCCGTTTACCTCCTGCTTTTCCTCTTTCTATAATCTACATTCCTAAATTTCTGGCCATAGAGGAACAAATAAAATGTATGACCACTTCATCGAAGGGTCAGAATTTTCCTTGATTAGACAGTAACCCCAGCCACCTGTTTGAGTAATTTTTTTCCAAACTAATCATGTGAATTGCCTTGTTTTGGTCACATGTTGGCACTCCCACCTACTCCCATCTTGCCACCATTACTCACAGATAAAATCTAATTATCACCTTGAGACAGTTTCTTGTCACGTAATAGAATCACAGGCACAAAAGAATTTAGGAAACTTGACATTTAGTGGGGCCTTTTTTAATTGTTGTTTTTTTAAACTGATGTTTTAACCTGATATTTCACAATTATTAAAACATGGGGAAAGGGGAAAAAAAGGAAGGAAGGAGAAAAGGAGGAAGGAAGGGAACCTCATATTTTACTAATTAGCCTATTTGTAGTGTTGCATGCATGCTGCTTATTCATGTCTGACCCTTTTCGACCCCACAGATTGCAGCCACCAGGCTCCTCTGTTCATGGGATTTCCCAGGCAAGAATACTGGAGTGGCTTACCATTTCCTCCTCCAGGGGATCTTCCTGACCCAAGGATCAAACCTGTATCTCCTGTGTCTCCTTGGTGGATGGATTCTTTACCACTGAGCCACCTGGGAAGCCCCATTTATGTGGAAGTTAGTAGTATAAGTGACCTTGAAAACTCAAGATGTATAAGAAACAAATGAATAAGGAAGAGATTTCAAGGACTTCAGGCAGGTTTCTGTTCTCACATTGTTCAACACAGAATTTTATGACACCATGTACTCAATCAGCCAATCCCAGGTCATCTCAGACTTTAGTCCTTAGAGTTATTTATTTCAAAATGTTAAGTATGGACTTTTGGTTTAGGCAGCTTCAGTGCGCCCAGGCGCCAGGTATAAAAAATGGGCCAAGAACTAATGGAAATGATGCTTGCTTGTCTTCATCCTGAAAGCCACATTTGTCTTTGAAATAAAAATAAGGTGAGAATGAAAGGGCTGACTCGCCCCAGACTCCTTAAAGAGGGCCAGAAGAATTGGTTGAGCAGAGTGCACCAATAAGAGATTCATTTGATTTGACAAACTTTCCATTTTAAAGATAAACATGACATTACTTTGCCAACAAAGGTCCATCTAGTCAAAGCTATGGTTTTTCTAGTGGTCATGTAAGGATGTGAGAGTTGGAGTATAAAGAAAGCTGAGCCCTGAAGAATTGATGCTTTTGAACTGTGGTGTTGGAGAAGAAACTTTAGAGTCCCTTTAACTGTGAGGAGATCCAATCAGTCCATCCTAAAGGAAATCAGTCCTAAATATTCATTGGAAGGACTGATGCTAAAGCTGCAACTCCAGTACTTTGGCCACCTGATGCAAAGAACTGACTCATTGAAAAAGCCCCTGATGCTGGGGAAGATTGAAGGTGAGAGAAGAAGGGGAAGACAGAGGATGAGATGGTTGGATGGCATCACTGACTCAATGGACATGAGTTTGAGTAACTTACAAGGGCCTCCCATACATTTTTCTTTACTTACAATCCCCTTGTGGGATTAATTATTCAATCACCTGCTTTGTCCCTTTACTCTGTCCCTATCACCTCCAGAAATTCTAGTTGCTTTACCTTGGCCACTTCTTCCACCTAATTCTCTTGTCTCAGGACTGGAGGCACCAATGCCTTGTCCTTCCTCCCCTCCTCTCCCCTGTTAGCCTTGGAAACATGTCATTTCTTTTGCCTGGACTCTGAAAGAATCATAAAGGTGATACCTTGTAAGTAGAAACATAAGGCAACCATGTTCTTGAACAGGTAAGTTTCCATGGAACAAGTTGAAACCATCTTCCATCCATGAGCATAGTCTGTTCATTGCTATCAGAGGCCCCCTTCCCAGGTGGTGCTTTTGTTTTTCTCATTCCTTCTTAGAAACACACTTAAAGGTTGGAGAGGGTCCCTCACGTCCAGTCCAGCCTCTCCAGCTTCAGGAGACCCTCCCAGTGGGAGCTATTTCCCTCCATACCTCCCGTAGGTCCATCTGTTCTACTGCCTCAGGGACATCTTCTTTGTGACCTCATGTCCCAAGTCTTTTATTTGTGCCCTGGATTGGGAACCCAGAGACTGACTGAAAGAGAATGAAGAGAAATGTTGTACAATCGAAATGTGAAAGACTCTATTTACATATAACAATATTATAGGGAGAATAAAAGTTATCCACCATTTTTTCTCCAACATGTTCAAGTCTCCTGTTCACCTACTTTTTCCTTTTGTGGTATAAATGACATTCTATCAGTATTAGAAATGTTCAGTTTCCAAGTTCACATGTAATAATAGTAAAGTTTTAAAAACAGAAGTCTTGACTGTCAGATCTGTTATAAGGAACAAGTTAAACATTTTTATGTTCATTTTCACTTTGGGGTCCACGTGGTGGAGAGACCAGGAAGCTCACTTTTACTTATTCTTATCATCTTTTTCTTAGTAATATTCTGGGCAGAGGAAGGTTTAAGAGGATGTGTAGGCAGATTGTGTACTTCCAAGGTAGATTGAGGCTACTTTTATATTGCAAAGAAGTAGAGATCTTCTTACAAAATCTAGGGTAGGCTATTTGTTTCCTAGCTGGTCTTTGAGTAGACAGGGTTTTTTTTCTGGCCCTTTGAAGAAAATTCCAGGACCTCATTGCAAACTGTAGACCAAGTAGTGGTGACCAGGTGGCTGAAGGGTGTGTAAACTTCTCTCCAATGACTGAGCAACTGGAATGCCTGGGTGTGGGTTAGGTGTCTCCCCCCTCATTCGGGGGCCGGGAGATCTGTAACAAAGACCAATCAAAGAAAGGGTTGCTTGGCAGATGATAGTAGCTTGCAGCCCCTCTCAGCACATCTTTGGCTTTCTCCCACATCCGGGGTGGACTGGAGGGTTGCTAGGTCAAAAGAGGAATGATCTAACCTTGAATGGTCTGTGAAGGTTTCCTGAAATGTTGTGAGGACTCTCCCCCACTGTAATATGTAGCTGAGAGAGCAAGCGTGCTTGTACTGTTCCTTTGGGTCGCTTTGGGTCTTGGCTGCCAAAACATCCTCCTTGCAGGCATCTGCATTTTATTTGCGTCTGATCTACTGGGTCAGCTCCACCCACATCTCTTGGACCCTTATGAGTTCAGAGTCAGCATCCCTTGGATCTAATGGGAGACTAGCCTGTTTCAAAATCATCTCTGATCCTACTGAGGAGATGTCAGAAGAAAGGGAGAAGGGGAAGATTCATGGGTAATTTATTAGTTTGCAATACTATGTATATCGATGGTAACTCTATCCTGACACCTCTCCCTCCCACCCCCACCCCTCACTCTTCCTGGGTCTGAAGTAGGAAGAGACAATGGAGGAAGGAATTGAATATAATTCATTCATGAGTATGTAAGATAACTCCTCCCCACTCTCTTTGCCATATAACAAATGTTACCAGTTACTTTCCAGTACTTAGAAAAAATAGAACAGGGACTATGAGAATTGTTATGAAAATATTACAAACGTATAGTTGTTATGTGTATAAGAATTATGTGAAGACAATATTTGATTTTTAAAATATTTTAGTAAATATTATGTCATATTATTTATTAAGATATAATTCATTGGGTTTTAAAATTTTAAATCAACCCCTTAAATAATTCTACTTATGGAGAGAGATTTGGGAGGGAAGTATGTTGCCGAATTTGTATCTATAAAAAGAGCCCTGCAGTTCTGATTGATCTAATCAGTCAATTAACTGGTTAGAAACTGAAGCAAGGGACTTCCCTGGTGGTCCAGTAGTTAAGACTCTGCACTTGCAGTGTTTCCACTTCAAGGGACACCAGTTCAACCCCTGGTAGGGGAACCAAGGTCCCATAAAACAAAGCAAAAGGAAAAAGAAACTGAAGCACAAATTTTGCATCTTAAATTAGGCTAATTCTTCTATAAATCATGTGACTAGCAGCCAATTAAAAATTATTTGAAATCTGATTAGTTTAGGCCACCTGTCTTGAGCTCTCTCTTTGATTCTACCAATTGTCCATTTATTTATTTGATCAGCCCTGATTGAGACTCCACTGTGAGGAAGGTGCTAGAGGCACAAGTATGAATAAGATGTCCTGAGTCTCTGTGTCTTGGAGCTTATTTCTGTGGCATAAACAGACCTCTGATGAGTCCACTTCCATTACCTTGCCCCGTGCTGCAGGATGGGCTGCCATGGGGAGGCCAACGGGGACTGGGGTTGTCTGCAAGCCAGAAGAGGTGATGGGGCCTGAACTGAGTCATAAAGGATTAAGTGGGTGCTCACCAGGTGTGGGAGAAGAGGTTGTTCTAGGCAAGGGGAGCAGTGTGGGTACATGGATAAGACGGAGGCTAAGGACCATGAGAAAATCCCATGAATGGCAAAGCCTGGGGGGCTGCAGTCCATGGGGTTGCTAGAGTCAGACACGACTGAGCAACTTCACTTTCACTTTTCACTTTCATGCATTGGAGAAGGAAATGGCAACCCACTCCATTGTTCTTGCCTGGACAATCCCAGGGACGGGGACGGACACTACTAGAGCGACGTAGCAGCAGCAGCAAGGACCATGAGAAATACAAGATGCAAGGCAGGGGACACGACTGAGCGACCAAGCACACACAGCATGGGGTGTGTGGGTGTGTGTGTGTGGGTGTGGGTGTGTGTGTGTGTACACAGATGAGACAGAGGCTAAGGACCATGAGAAATACAAGATGCAAGGCAGGGGACACGACTGAGCGACCAAGCACACACAGCACGGGGTGTGTGTGTGTGTGAGAGAGAGAGAGAGAGAGAGATGAGTGTGAAGGAGAGGGATGTCAAGATTTGGTAGGAATCCCAAGCTTAGGACAGTCAGAACTCTGGGGAGTTTTAAGTGATGATCTGGCCAGATTCCTGAACCTGGCCGCCAGCATGGGTTCATCAGTCTTGGACCAGTTAGGCTCAGCTGGCAGCCGGCCTGGCCCAAGCCCAGCACACCCCAGACACAGGCCAGGGCTGGAGAGAGGCGGGAGCTGCAGCAGGACTAACCTCCTTCTGACCTTGGCATGATGTGTGTGCCTCTCAGGAGGTTTCCATCTTCCAGCAAGTTTCCCCATCTATGTGATAGCAGTCTTAGCGCTTAGGGACACTATGGCTCATCAGTCATGGGGGCCTATTTCAGGGCTCTCCAACCAGGGCATCCAAATGGTGCTTGCAAATTCCTCTGAGCTCTGTGGGTGTGAAGACCCTCAGGCCCTCCAGCACTGCAGAGTGTTCTCAGATGTCCAGGAATGCTGCTGCTGCTGCTGCTGCTAAGTCGCTTCAGTCGTGTCCGACTCTATGTGAGCCCATCAACAGCAGCCCACCAGGCTCCCCTGTCCCTGGGATTCTCCAGGCAAAAACACTGTAGTGGGTTGCCATTCCCTTCTTCAATGTATGTAAGTGAAAGTGAAGTTTCTCAGTCAGGTCCAACTCCTAGCGACCCCATGGACTGCAGCCTACCAGGCTCCTCCATCCATGGGATTTTCCAGGCAAGAGTACTCGAGTGCTACGGAGCTGTAATCTCTGCTTCTTCATGCCCACTTATCCACAAGGGGGCCTCACTGATGAGGCCAGGACGACCTCAAATCAGACACAGACCAGATAGGAAAGAAGGAGGTATCCTTAAGGAAAATGACTCACCAGAAGTTGTCCTTCTGTTATTTACAAACTCTTGCTTTTATTACATATGGAAGTGAAAATGAATGTAAAATATTTTTATCTAATTTGAACACGAAACCTTATTAGTTTGTAGCATGTCTTTTTTTTTTTTTTTTATTACTGGATACTGTTTAAAAGGAGTGTCATAACTCTTCTGAGATTCATTCTGTAATTCTGAGAAAGTGACGTTTATAGACTACTCACGTAAACAGAGTGTGGAGTTGCTCTCAGCCCACTCATGGTTTTTGTGGAGGTTCTGGGCAGACAGAATTAGGCACCTGAAATAAGGCTGTGTGTTGTCAGTTCGGCTGGGCGGGTGATAAGAATGTAGGGTTTCTGTTCTCAGCCTGCCTTCCCAGGAGGGCCTGGCTGCATCTCACTTGCGCACCTGGGGTGGGTTCCACACCCAACCTTCCCAGCCAGACACACCCAGCCCATTCTCCTCCACGCTGCACTGCCCTTCTCCTTCATCATATGAGTTGAATGAATAACTCAATGAGGGAGGCTGATGGGGAAGAACTTTTAGGAAGTCATTTTGTGGTGGGCATGCATCAGACCCTAAGGTTTAGGTCTCAGCTTTTTGGAGAACGGAAGGAACTGTGAGGCTAAAATGGGCTGGATGCACATGGGGTGCTGTGTGCCCCTGTGGGGGTGTTGTGGGCCCAGAGGGCAGGGGCCTCACACAGCCCCCTGGATGGCCCAGCACTCAGCATGCCCCACACAGTATGATATATGGGGGTGCAGCCTCGTGGGACTCTAGCACAGTAGTAGCAGAGAGACACCCCATCACCTTGAAGGCAGGACATCTGGGGGGAGTGGAAGAACAAGGAATGAAGACTGCCAGATTCACGAGACAGCTGTGCTGGGGACCAGAAGCCCTGCATCAGCAGTGGGGAGTGAGCTGAAGAGGGCTGCTCTATCCCCACTCGTGGATCTCATTCTTACCTACTGGCTCATGACGTCTGAAGAAACACGTTGCTCCCGGTGTTCACCGCCTTCAGGACTAGCACTGGTTGAGGTTCGGGAGCACGTTTCCTCTTCCTTTGCTGTTTCTCTGAGGTATGGAGGCCTGATCTCTCAGTTATGTCCTATTCTCCAAACGTGACCTCTCTTTTCACCCCATGTCTTGACGTGTGTGGTTCTCTGGGCTTTGAGGGCCTCCTGTTTCCTCTTCTTCTGAGGTGGAGCTTCCATGCATCGTTCAAAACCCTGGTGAGATTCTGTTGCCTCACTGGACACTTAATTAGCCTCTCTGGCCAGAGTTGCTTGCTCCCCACACCTGTGGTGTCATAGCCTCATCACGATGTTTCTGCTCTGTGCAGCATTAATCTGTTTATTCAGCTGTCTCTTCGGTGTGACTGAGTTTTCAAGGATAATGGTCCTCTCTTGAAATTTGCTTATCCCATCTTCATGTCACAATATCTGGTTTTGAAAGCAAAAAAAAAAAAAAAAAAAAAGCATTCAAAATGTTAAAAACAGATCACCCACAATCTTTTTCTAAAAGGCAGTGAGTACCTGGATACACAAAATGTGGTGGATACATGCAATGGAATATTATTCATCCATGGAAAGGAATAAAATTCTGATACATACCTACAACATGAATGAACCTTGAAAACATATGGTAAATGAAATAAACCAGACACAGAAGAATAAATATGTGATTCCATTTACATGAGATGTCTACAACAGGCACATTCAGTGACAGAAAGTAGATTTGATGTTGTTAGGGGTTGGAGATGAGAAGGAGGAAATGATACAGAATTTCTGTTTGAGATGATGATAAGTTCTGGAAATAGTGCGGGATATACTTAATGCCGAGCTTCCCTGGTGGCTCAGTGGTAAAGAACGGGAAGATCTCCTGGAGAAGGAAATGTCAATCCACTCTAGTATTCTTGCTTGGGAAATCTCATGGACAGAGGCAGAGGAGCCCGGAGGGTACAGCCCCTGGAGGCTAAAAAGAGTCAGACGTGACTTAGTAACTAAACAATAGCTACTTAGTAACTAAACAATAGCAACAATGTACTTAAAGCCACTGAATTATATATATGAAAATGGTAAATTTTATGTTATGTGTATTTTACCACAATTAAAGGCAATGAGTAGAGAAGAAATAAATGGAAGAATTTGCAGTAAAATTCTCCAAAGACACAAATGCAAAATAGTTCAAAATTATGTAGACCAGTTAAATGTGATACAACTCACTACAGACTCTTTATCAAGAGAAGAAAACCTGTGTTCTTTCTCTTGACACTAGTTTTAGAGAAGTCAGTAGGATTCCATCAAAGTCCACATCGTATTCTCTTATTCTTCTGTGATATCAGCAGCAAGTACATTTTCCCAACATTAAATTGAACTACTTCTCTGAGATGTTATTGCAAGTAAGCTAAGATCACTCAAACTTGGAGGTATTGAAATGCCTTAGAAAATTAATTTTCCTTGGTTAATTTTAGTTTTTAAATCTATGTTTTAAAATTATATATATCCAAATAATCTTCAAGAGTGAAAACTAAGTAAACAGTTATGATTAGTGGTTATATTTTTATTTTCCTGGGATTAGAACCCTCTGTTATGCCAGATAAATCTTTTGCTTGGATTTTGTATTTTTAAGTCATGCACATTTATGGGAACTCATTAGAGGGGGAGTGTAAAATTCCCCTTCATGACAGAGTTACAGAACAAGAGGTGAATTGTGCTGGATGCAAGGAGGCACATCAGAGCTGATGATGAGAACCGTGGCGGTCTTTTGGATCGCATAGGGGAGAGACGCCCCAAGAAGGTGCCTGGTATATGATCAAATGGCAGTTCTCGGAAAGGTTGCTGAGCAGAAGCAGAGGCTGGCAGAACCTAAACGCCAAAGTCACAAACAGTAACAGGCTCTAAAAATAACAACTGCAACTCCAGCAAAATGCAAGTCCTTATATGTGGAAAGTATAATGGGAAATGTATCGATTGGTATTTTTGTCCAGGTGCGTGAACAGTGATCACAAGTAGAGATGCTCATCCTTTCTCCAAAGGTGCGTGGTATAAAACATCTGTCACCATTAGCAAAGTCTTCTAGTGAGAATGGTAACTCAAGTCAGTAGAGTTGTATGAGGAGTTTTCTGACTGCAAGTGGCTGGAATAGAACAAAAATCAACTTTCATGTATTCATTCTCTCATTCTGCTCATGTTTAATGAGCACCTGCGATATGCCAAGCATTATTCTAGGTACTTGGACTATATCACTGAATCAAATTAAGTTCTCAGCCCTCATGAAGCTCATGTTGTAGCAGGAAAATGCAAAAAATAAGGTATAGGTACTTTATAGGTAAGTATGTTTTATAATGTGTTAGAAAAGGGGGGAAAGTAGAGCAGGAAAAAGAAACTTGAGAGTGCTCAAGGGAGGTGGATGTGGGAGCAGGGGGCTGCAGTAGGGTGGTCAGGGCGAGCACTAAGGAGACAGAGACGTGTGGACAAAGCCTTGGAGTGGGGAGTTAATATGACTTCCCATGGAGGGGATATTGTGGTGGGCGGGTCTAGGATGGCTCAAGGTGTTTGTCCTAAGTAGTGAATGGAAGTATGGAGTTGCTCTAGGTGGAAAGCATGAAGCAGGCTTGGGGTGAAGATCCGGTGTTCCATTTGGACATCAAGCTTGACATGCCTAGTAGACTTCCAGGGGGAGATAGTGAGCAGATATTGGTATATGCATTTCCTATTCTTGCTGTCGTGAATTACCACAAATTCAGTAGGCTAAAACAACACATGTGTGGCTTCCCTGATGGCTCAGTGGGTAAAGAATCTGCCTGCAGTGCAGGAGACACAGGAGATGTGGGCTCAATCCCTGGGTCAGGAAGATCCTCTGGAGAAGGAAATGGCAACCCACTCCAGTATTCTTGCCTGAAAAATCCCATGGACGGAGGAGCCTCGTGGGCTACAGTCCTTGGGGTGGCAAAGAATCGGACATGACTGAGCAAAACAACCCATGTTTATTACTGCATAGTTCTGAAGATCAGAAGTCCTAAAATTAAGGTATATTCCTTGTGGAGAGTCTAGAGGGGACTCTGCTTCCTGCCTGCATTCCTTGACATGTGACCCCTTCCATCTGCCGAGTGCTTCATTGTCCAACCTTTGCTTCATTGCCCTCTCTCGGATCCTCATGCCTTCCTTCTTATAAGATTTATGATTATACTGGACTCCCCCAGATTATTCAGGATGATCTCCCCTTCTCAAGATCCTGAAGTTAGTCACATCTGCAAGGTTATTTGAGTCTGGAGTTCTGGTAAGAGACCCAGGCTAGAGTAAACCTCTGGCATTTAAAGTCCTTATGGGAGAATTCAGTGACTCCCACAACTTTTTGGTTCAGTCGCTAAGTCATGTCCAACTCTTTGTGACTCCACAGACTGCAGCACACCAGGCTTCCTTGTCCTTCACTATCTCCCAGAGTTTGTTCAAACTGATGTCCACTGAGTCAGTGATGCTATCTAACCATTGTCTCATCCCCTGCCACCCCCTCGCCTTTTGCTTTCAGTCTTTCCCAGCATCAGGGTCTTTCCCCACTGAGTTGGCTGTTCACATCAGGTGGCCGAAGTATTGGAGTTTCAGCTTCAGCATTAGTCCTTCCAATGAACATTCAGGGTTGATTTCCTTTAGAATTGACTGATTTGATCTGCTTGCAGACCAAGGGACTCTCAAGAGTCTTCTCCAGCACCACAGTTTGAAAGCATCAATTCTTTGGTGCTCTGCCACAACTTAGGACATTGGAATGCCCTAAGTGGACTTTAGGTGGAATTGGACACTAGATCCTTCGATTGAAAAGCTGTCTGCATATCTCTTATTCTCTCTTTCCCTTCCTCCCCGCCTCCTCAACCTGCCTCAGCCCCACTCTCTTGGCCCTGGGTGTCTCAGACAGGTTCATTCTCTCCCACCTCAGGATTACGTATGGTTGCCAGGAACTCCAGGTTTAAATGATCTTAGTGAGAAAACCCAGAGAAGGCAATGGCACCCCACTCCATTACTCTTGCCTGGAAAATCCCATGGATGGAGGAGCCTGGTAGGCTGCAGTCCATGGGGTCGCTAAGAGTCAGAGATGACTGAGCGACTTCCCTTTCACTTTTCACTTTCATGCATTGGAGAAGGAAATGGCAACCCACTCCAGTGTTCTTGCCTGGAGAATCCCAGGGACAAGGGAGCCTGGTGAGCTTCTGTCTATGGGGTCACACAGAGTCGGACACGACTAAAGTGACTTAGCAGCAGCAGCAGCAGTGAGAAAACCCAGAGAAAAGACAGAACTCCTGTCTCATGGGATCCACACTTGACGACGCCCCACGGGGCTCTGATAGGGCCAAGTTGGATGGGGCCTTTGGTGTCACCCCTGTGGCTGGTGGCTGTTGGTCCCCCAGGGAACCAGAGGGACCCAAAACAGGGGCAGTTTCTTAAAGCAAAGGGGGAGGGGCTGTTACTAGAAAAGAGGAAGAGAGGCTAGTAAAACAAAAGCTCTAGCTACACGGAAAACCCTGCAGACTTTTATTTTTTAGATTATCTTATAGAAAAATTTAAACTTAGCCCAAAGTAGATTCCTCATCTACCCATTACCTGTGGTTTAACAATTACACAGTTTGTTTTCTATTTTTGGCCACGCCACTCAGCTTTACACAATCTTAGGTTTCAGAATGGAGAAGCCAATGGCACCCACCCCAGTACTCTTGCCTGGAAAATCCCATGGACAGAGGAGCCTGGTGGGCTGCAGTCCATGGGGTCACTAACAGTCGGACATGACTGAGCGACTTCCCTTTCACTTTTCACTTTCATGCATTGGAGAAGGAAATGGCAACCCACTCCAGTGTTCTTGTCTGGAGAATCCCGGGGACGGGGGAGCCTGGTGGGCTTCCATCTATGGGGTTGCACAGAGTCGGACACGACTGAAGCGACTTAGCAGCAGTAGCAGCAGCAGGCTTCCGAATCTTAGTTCCCCAACCAGGGATTGAACCTGGGCCCATTAGAAGCGAGAGTGTGAAATCCTAACCACTGAACTGCCAGGGAATTCCAACAGTTGCTAACTCTTAGCCAACTTACTTCTTCTATATGCCTAACTCCTCCTCTGCCCCCACCTCAGGACTATATTAAATTCCAGACATCATCTCCATTTCACCTGTAAATACTACCGTATGTCATATTTAGTAACTCTAAAGAATAAGGACTCTTAAAAAAACAGGGCCACAATACCATTATCGCCCTAAAACATTTTACCATTAATATCATTAACTGTTCAGTCAGTGTTCAGGTTTCCCCAGTCGTCTCATAAATGAGGGTTTGAATCAGGATCCCAGTGAGGTTGATCCATTCCATCTGGTTCAGAATTTCCTTGTGAGATATATCCGTGGGTTAATTGTCTAAAGCTGTTTGCAGATGACACACTTGGGTTGGTATTCTTCCTAGTCCGTACACCGTGGACGTGACTCTGTCTCTGCCAGGTCAGTTGCTTCTTTCTTGTCACTGTAACACTTTCACTTCTTCAAATTCACTGACTCCAAACACCAAAGCAGCTTTTGTGCAGCAAGTATTCTGGAGTCATTTTGAAAGCGGCAGATGTGGTTTAGGTGAATTTGGCTTTTGAAAAGCCCCAGAGATCTAGATAGGCAAGCCAGCTGTGACGCTTCCCTTCCCCTCCCACGATCTCCCACTGTTTGCTCCAGCGAGAGTCTTCGCTGGAGTGGGTCCACCTGGGCCTGTTAGGACAGACTCGAGCCGAGGACTGAACTTCCCTCCTTGTGGTTTGTGTGTTGCGTGTTTGACCTGACAGTGGATCTCTCAGTTGAGGTTTAAGGTTTGTTCTAAGGGAGGGGGATGGAGAGAAAGGACGGGGCCCTTGAAAATATGAACCAAGAAGTCCCAAGTGTCTAACCTGCCCTTTCGAAAGGGTTCAGCAAGTCCCACTGTGCTCGCAGTGCCCTGGAGAGGGTTTTGGCATAGCTGCTGTGCATCTTTTCACAGAACTGGAATCACATAGACAGGTCTACTCTGTCATTCACCCTGACATCATAAACACTTCTTTACTGTTATTACATATTTTCCTTTAGTTTTTTAAACATTCATAATAGCCAAGAAATTCTTTTTTGGCAGAGCGATAAATCTACCGGGCTGTGAAAGGAACACCTGGAGTCAAGAGGACTGCATCGCAGGCCTGGCTTTGTCCTGAACTAGAAATGACTGGAGGCCTAGCCCCAAACTTCTCTGGGTTTTCTCCTTCATTGAATGGAGACAGTGGTTCTTGTTTCACAGGACGGTTACAGAGATGACATGAAGAATGATGTTATAGGGCTCTGAGTGTTAGTCATTCAGTCACGTCCGACTCTGCACCCCTGAGGGCTGTAGCCCACCAGACTCCTCTGTCCGTGGGATTCTCCAGATAAGAATACTGGAGCGGGTAGCCATTCCCTTCTCCAGGGGATCTTTCCCACCCAGGGGCCGAACCTGCTTCTCCTGCATTGCAAGCAAAATCTTTACCGTCTCAGCCACCTTCTAGGGCCTTTGTACACTCTAAATTGATGTTCAGAAATAGAGTGCTAATGTCTGTGATTGGGTTATGTAGGTTCAGTAAATGATGTAGAAGTTCTCATTCTTCCTAATCCTCAAAGAGACTCACTCCTTGAAGCCAATACCTGACAGTTAAGGAGAGAGAAGGTACTTATCGGTCTGTGCTCCTGTGGCTGCACTTTCTGGAAGATGTTCCTGCTCGTCCTCATTCGCTCCCTCCCATGTAGAAGCAGCGGGAAATTCCTAAAGCATAGGAGAAGTGTTAAATCCAAAATGTGGTACATCCTGGAAACATTGTTCCTCTGGTGTCTTTATAAACGGAGCTGAGACTCTCAAATGTTTCTGATGAAGATATGTGGAGTCTTCCCATGGACTTCCCATGAACAAAAAAAAAAAAAAATAAAATTATTTTTATATTTTAGAATGAATGTGCTCAGAGTGTGGAAATTTTTCTTACACATTGTAAGAGTCCAAGAGATCTGTGTTGACCTGAATTGAGGTATAAGCAGAGGATTTAGTAGCAACCTGGATGACCTTGGAGGGCATTATGCTAAGTAAAATAAGTCAGAGAAAGACAAATACTGTATGATCTCACTTACATGTGGAATCTAAAATATAAATGGCAAACTAGCGAATATAACAGCAAAGAAGTAGACTCACAGATATCGAGAGTAAATTAGTGGTTACCAGTGTGGAGAGGGAAGGGAGGAGGGGCAGGGGTTGAGGGGGGAGAAATACAAACTCTTAGGTATAAAGTAAGCTATAAAGATATATTGTACAACTCGGGGAATACAGCCAGCATTTTATGATTACAATGCTTCATTGTAACTTTTAAAAATTGCAAATCACTATTGTACATCTGTAACTTATATAATGTTGTATATACAGCAACTATCATTTAATAAAAAATTGCCTTTAAAAAATGAAATACATGTATTTTATATTAAAATGCATAAGCAGAGGAGAATTATACCTGTAAATATGGTGATTATTTCTACTTCTCTTATCATTGAAGAGGTGAATAATATCATCTCTTATTTCTACAGAATAGTAGATCCCCAGGCACATTTTAGGCTTTATTCATCAAAGCCGCACGTGTGATCTGACAATACCTCTTATCCATTTGGTTCTATTCCCTTGGCAGTTCTCTCTCTTCCTATTCCCAGATATATTTCTCCCTGGAGATTGTTTTCTTCTAGACCAGTTGCTTAATCTTCCCAACCCATATTTGGTAGAGACTGGTAGTGCTCACTCCCATCCATGAGAAAGGAGTGCACTTTCCAGCCTCCCTGGCAGCTGGACAGGACTGTGATTAATCCTGAAAAATGTGTCGCTTATGGGCTGAAGCAGTGAGGTGCTCAGATGTACATACTTCTCCAGGCTTCCCTACCTCACCTCATAAACTGAGAGAGTCACAAGTTCAGGAAATTGCAGCTACATGATGGTAAGCCTCCGTCCGCTTTGACCTTGAGTCACCACGTGAGGACAATTTCCTTAGAGAGTTTCCATGCCCCCTCAGTGGACTCTGTGATTGAGAAATAAATTTAGGTGGCATCGAGCCAAGGAGACCTGGGGACTTTTTGTTATTGTGGCACAATCTGTTCTCTCCTGACTGCTGCACATTCTGTCTCTAAAATGGCCTTAACCAATTCTTTGATTGTTAAGTCTTTTCTCTGTGTGGATAGTAAACCCTTAAAATTTTGATATATCTACATTTTTTAGATTGTACCAGAGTATTTTCCAAACTGTGGTATGCATACTGCTAATGGTATGCGAGATAATTTTATGTGGGATATAGATAGACTTTTAAGTATGTTAGATATTTATTTATATTTATAATTTGCTTCTATTTATAGCAAGTGATTCCCATTTTCCATTCATAGTAGTTATATAAATATTTCTTTTAAAATAACCTTGGAGAACATGGAGAGATTTAAAAAGAAAAATCCAGTAGATAAAAGTATAATTGGCATGCAGATATGGCAAAAATCAGAGAGGTGGTATTCAAATGACTGAAGGGTTGGAAACTGTATAGATAAATTACTTGATGGCATGTCTGTTAAAGAAGATCCCCGCTGGACAGAGAGACTTTCATTTTTGACACCCAGTGATTAGCATCAGATGGACTTCCCCGATGGCTCAGCAGTAAAGAATCTGCCTGCAGTGCAGGAGACACAGGAGACTCGACATTCGATCCCTGGGTCAGGAAGATCCCCTGGAGGAGGGGATGGCTACCCACTCCATTATTCTTGCCTGGAAAATCCCATGGACAGAGGAGCCTGGTGGGCTACAGCTCATAGGGTCTCAAGGAGTCGCACACAACTGAAGTGACTTAAGCACAGACTCATGAATATTTATTTTATTCTGTGTTATAATCCATTACTGTTGTTATTTTGTTGCCCAAATTGTAGCGTTTTTGGCTATTGAGAGCTTATTCCAGTTGGCTCCTATGTCCTTTTGACCTGTCCCCATCATTTTTTTAAAGCGCCTCCTTATTTCCTGGCACTGTATAATGTTCCAGTCTCATTTTGTGTTCTCTGTCCCCATCCTGGAATCAGCCACCTCTGCTAGATGCCTTATTTTTTCAGTATTATTTTAATGCTATGTTTATAACATTCTATTCATATTCTTTGAAAAATGGTATTTACCTTGTGAAATATTTATGTAGGAGATATTGGATATTTTCTTACCATATTTAGTACTCAATTATTCATGAAGCACTGACCCGCCAACATGTCTGACTGCAGAAAAGCATATTCTGTGTTGTTCTATATGGTTGAAAAGAATGGAAGCCACACAATTAAAGGTTTTCACCAAAAGATCTACTATGCTTTCTTATTTCTCCATTGCTTTTTTGCACCTAACCACAGAGTCAATATCTTTTAGATTTTTCCTTGCTTTTAAACTTTGTTCTTGCTAAAAATTCTTTTCTGTCTCATATAAATTTTCTCTGGCATTCCTCTTCTGCAATTTAGCTCTTCACTGGCCTAAATTCCTCTCACCTCATATTTTATCCTGACACCTCCACCCTTTGCTGAATTCCTGGTATAGCATCTCTGTTTCTCTGACCCTTGTGCCAATTTCCTAGTCAATTCAATCAATATATACAGCTCAACACTGAAGTGGACTGGAAAGTCTCTTGGCCGAAACTAGAGGGTCTAAATGCCTCCGTCAAATGTAAACCTAACCTTATTTTTTTTTTCTTCTGAAAGAGTATGTTTCTTATAGAAATTGATTTCAAAAAGTGGTTCCTTTCAAAATTCACAAATCTTACTCCTATGAGTCTATTTTTTATTATCTCATTTAAAAAAAAAACCTATTTGTTTTTAAACTATGGATGGTTGGTCTTATCTGTCTAACCCAGAGTACAAATATAAAATGTTTCACTTTTTAATTTGAAATAATTTTATACTTATTGAACTGTTAGGAACCTAGTATATGCAGTGTTCTCCTATACCCTTCATGCAGTATATAGTTGTATTTCATTATATATTACATCCATGATCTCCCAACTCAGAATTAGTGAGGTCCCGTGATCCGTGTTGATTGGTGACTGTCTTTGCATTGATTTCCTTTGACTCCCATCAGTTACCTTCAGATTTTCCTGTGGAGGAAGCACCTCTGTGCAGCATTATCCTCTGCGTGGTTTAAAGGGAATGACTCATTCTTTGCTCCAGGGCTGAACTCTGATTGGCTACGGCGTGGAGCTTGGCTGAACGGTACATGTGTTTATGACTCAATCCGACCAATGAGATGCATGGAGACTTTCACTGGGGCTTATGAAAGAGAAACTTCTGTACTTCATGGTACCGTGTGACCCCTGTGGTTGTTATTTGTCAATATGGGGGCGGCCTGCCCAAGTGTAAAAGTGACACACTTAGAAGGGAAGAGCCTAGAAAATTTCTGAGGGTGGATGCAATTATGCTCGAGGCTAGCCCTACCTCCACACTTCAGTTTTGTGAATCAGTGACTTCCTTCCCAGTCTATTTTTTTTTTCCTGGCTAACTTTTTTTTTTAATTTGAGTTTTCTGTAACTTGCAAAGATTTCTACTGATACAGACCCTTTTCGGTGCATCCTGTCATGTTGCTTTTACCTGTGTTACTGTTTATTTTAGTTATTTATCAGAATTAATTACATGTCCATTATGATATTCTCAGAACTGGGCATTAAACTCTTGCCTTCCTTTCTGAACTTTATATGGGCAGAGCACCTCTGTTTAGCTATGCTGTCAAGGTCTATTCTATGCCAGGCTCAGATCTGGATCTAGTTCTCCATATGTGTTTGTAGAATTGTGAATTTTGTTTATCACACCACTTGTATCACTGCATCACAAATTATCACAAATTTAGCAGCTAAAACAAGTCATAACTTCTCTGAATCGGAAGCATGAGACAGCTCAACTGGGATCTCTGTTTAGGGTCTTGCCAGACTGCAATCAGGGTGTCAGTGGGCTGTGTTCTCACCTGGAGGATTGACTGGGGCAGAGTCTACTTCTAAGCTCATTCACCTTATTGACAGAATTCCTTTCCTGGGGCTGTATGACTCCAGGTTTTTGCTGACTGTTGATCAAAGGCTGCTCAGTGGGTTTCCTCAACCTGGTCGCTCACTTCTTTAACCCAGAGAGGAGTATCTCTTGCTCAGGTCTGCTGAAACAGTCTTATCTAACACCATATAACCACAGAGGGACACCCCACCCACTTTGCCACATTCTACTGGCTAACAAATCACAGGTCTGATTCTCACTCAAGCACTGGGGGCGATTCAAAGGCGTGGACATCAGGAGATGGGAAATCACTGTGGGTCACCTTAGGGTCTGCCCTCCACACTACCTTCAATGTTCATGTTTAAAGTTCAGGAGATCTTGTGGGTTCAGCCGCAGAACCACCACAATAAAGTTATATTGTGATAAAGTGAGTCACAGGAGTTTTTCAGTTTCCCATTGCATATAAAAGCTATGTTTACAGGACTTCTCTGGTGGCTCAGAGATAAAGAATCTGCCTGCCAGTGCAGGAGACACAGGTACGATTCCTGATCCGGGAAGATCCTACATGCTGTGGAGGAGCTAAAGCCTGTGCACCGTAACTATTGAGCCTGTGCTCTAGTGCTCAGGAGCCACAGCTACTGAGCTCATGTGCCCTAAAGCCCGTGTCCTGCAACACGAGAAGCCTCTGCAATGAGAAGCCAGCACACGGCAGCAAAGAGTAGCCCCTGCTCACCACAGCTAGAGAAAGGCTCGCATAACAACGAAGACCCAGCACAGCCAAAAATAAAATAAATCCCTGGGTTGGGAAGGTCCCCTGGAGAAGGGAATGGCTACCCACTCCAGTATTCTTGCCTGGAGAATTCCATGGACAGAGGAGTCTGGCGGGCTACAGTCCCTGGGGTCACAAAGAGTCAGGCTCGACTGAGCAACCAAAATTTTCACTTTATGTTTACAATACAGTGTATTAAGTGTGAGATTCCTGGGTCAGGAATTGGCCCACGCGGAGGAAACGGCAACCCTCTCCAGTATTCTTGCCAGGAAAATTCAATGGACAGGGGAGCCTGGCGGCCTACAGTTCATGGGGTCACAAAGAGTCAGATACAAATGAGCATCTGAGTACGCATGCATCACACTATTAAGTGTTCAATAGTATTATATATATATACATAAACCAGTTTACATGCCTTAATTTTAAAATACTTTATTGCTTAAAAAATGCTAACCATCATCTGAGACTTCAATGAGTGTAGTAGTAACAGCAAAGATCACTGATCATAGATCATCATTACAAATATAGGAATAATGAAACACTTGAAATATTGCAAGAATTACCAAAATGTGACCTAGAGACATGAAGTGAGCAAATTCTTTTGGAAACATGGTATTGATACACTTCCTCCACTCAGAGTTGCTACAAACCTTCAATTTTATGAAACAAAACAAAGAGAAAAAAACAACACAATGTCTGTGAAGTAGTAGAGCAGAGTGCTACACAATGAGCTCTGCCTCTGTCTTCTTTTAGCTCCGTAAGTGGCTTTTATATCTCAACGTATAAACTCCTCTAAAATTCAGTTTTTAAAAATTATAGATATATTTTTTCACCTTAGGAAAGACATGAGTTTACTTGAAATTTCTTTTTATGATCATATGCATTTTCTTTTGGTTGAATCACTTTATCAGTATTCATAATAAAATGATTCATGAGGACATGTTTAAAATTTCAAATTATTTTTATGTTCTTTTAAGGACATTTTAAAAAGCAACAGTTCCTATAGTTGGTTGCATTGGAAATTTGATGTAAATATTTTTCAAACAAACCGGGACCTCTTCAATAGCAATATTGAGAAGAGCCACGAAAGATGAGGCCCTGTCTCCTACAGTTATTTCATTTAAATTTTAAATTTAACAGCTGGCCTTCTGCCATTTGTTTTTCAGTAATAGAATAGTGTTAACAAAAAAGCAAACTCCTTTCCCAAATGTAAAAAAATGACGCTTTTAATAGGGACCTGTGAAATTTGGCTAGATTTTTCTTTATTTCTACAGAATGGCTAGATATAAAGATCAGATTAGATTTCTTAATATTTACTTGGCTAGTTAATTCCAACAAAATATCCTTTTGTATAGTTTAGAGCTATAATTAGGTGAATAAATAAATAAACGTTGACAACTCTGAAAACATTTCCAACCAATAAATTATTTTCTTGCATATATTTTCTTATTTTTATGTTTGATTTTATATCTTCGAGTATTTCCCCCCATTTTAACTGTAGAGTATATGAATGTCATAATTCCTAGCCACAGTTCAATAAGATGTCTTAGCCTTGTCATTTACAAAAAGTCTTAAACTATAAGTTGGTTAACTTACTCCTGTCTTTACCTGTGATTTTTTAGAAAATGTTTTTTTATATTTCGTGTGACATTTTATAGGAATCCAGTCTTAATTTCCTAAGACACGTGGACATTTTATGGTGCAGAATAGTTCATATATAAACAATCCGTCCTTTATATTCTTAGTAATAAACTTGTCTCAAAACACCATCTTAAAAGATGGTATTCAGATAGATGGGCTTGCAGAAAAATCTCTCCTTGGTTGCTGTTTGAAGTTCAGCCACTAGATGGCAAAATGGTTATACGGATCAGCAAAGTTAGCCGCAAAGGAGACTTGTTATTTGCACTTAATAGCTTCTATTGAAAAGACAGATGTACCTGTAAATGCTGTTCTTTGAGTTTTCTCCTCTTGCAAAATACTATCGTCTTTGAGAACCAATATTAGATGAGTGACTTTTTGTTTTTAACGATTTAATGTTTATTTATCTTCCAATCTATTAAAACTGTTATTGGACTGTTTTGTTAAAATAAAAAGCCAGTCCCTCTTGGGGTAAATTGTTTTCAGAATACAATTGATTCTTAAGTACACTGAGTCTTTCTAAGTGGACATTTGTTTTCAATTTAGAAAAAGGAGTCTGTGTCCAGGCTGTGAACAATTGTTTAAAAAGTTTTTAGGAACTTTTAAAGGGTCCCTGTTTTCAGTTAATAGGGCATAATCACGTTTCTGGAATGAGATATGTCCGAGGAAGCCAATGCCCTGGGCTGCATTGGATCTCTTTTCCATCAATGTCCAACACAGCTGATGTAGATGATAAGACCTGTCTATCCATAGGGCTTTTCTTTATGTTGGCCAGACATATGGAGCGTCTCCAAACTTGGTGACTTGACAGTAGATTGCTCTTTGTGTGATAGGATTTGCACCCCAACCCTGATTCTCTTAATTACACCCAGAGTGTAACTAGTGAGGAAGGCCGCTGTATGAATGACTGGGATCTCCTGATCTGGCTCTGAAAGGGTGCCCCTTCTCCCACATTTTCTGGGTTACATATTTTACAAGTCACAAGGTAATTTTCTATTCCTGCAAATGAAAGTTTGCCGAGTTCCGTTTATTCAAAAAGGAGCTGTTTTGAAAGCAAAAATGTTTAACAGACTTTACGTCTATGAACTTTTCAGAAGAGTATTCGTTACTACCTAAAGCCCTGCCACTGAGAAGTTTATTTATATTATTCAGCTTATCGGTTTTTAAACATAAGTTGAAACAGATAATATTCATTCTTTTTAAAGTTAGCAGCCTAAAATTCTTCGCAGAGGGCCAGATTTTCCACCACAGGTTATGTTGTAGATAAACTATACTTCAAATTCAGAGACACACATGCACACATATAGAGACACACAAAACAAAAAGCTTTGATATCAGATTATGTATTTATGTCCTTTAATTTTGTTAAGATACACTTTTCAGAGTTTGCAAGTAAACTTTAAGTGAACTTTTTTGTGAGAAGTTGAGTGGCATGTAATAAAAAAAAATTTTATTTTCTAAGTCATACTTTAAGTCCACAAAGAATTTTGTTAATGGTGGATCTTCTGGTAAAAGGAAGACTCAATCCATGAATCATTTTACTTTGCTTATATGCAAAACCTTATACTAGGCTGCATAAAGAGTGCATGCATGCTCAGTCATGTCTGATTCTTTGCAGTCCCATGGACTGTGGCCTGTCAAAATTCTCTGTCCATGGAATTTTCCAGGCAGGAATATTGGAGTGGGTTGCCATTTCTTACTCCAGGGGATCTAAGATGTAAAATAGTAAACAATTGCTCTTATTCCTGCCCCTATGAATTCATAGTCAAGGGCCTCA
This sequence comes from Tragelaphus eurycerus, assembly GCA_935064755.1. Taxonomy (NCBI): domain Eukaryota; kingdom Metazoa; phylum Chordata; class Mammalia; order Artiodactyla; family Bovidae; genus Tragelaphus; species Tragelaphus eurycerus. Next base: position 2,529,091 of record CAKXYN010000039.1, read on the forward strand.
GCATTTTAATATAAGTTATTGCATGATGTAGGAAAATTTAATTGTGATCACAAATAATATAAAAGATAGGAAGAGACTTTAGGGGCTGAAGGAGTTAGGAAAGGATTTGGGAGAAGGGAAATTTTTCATGTTAATATTTAATCATCAATATGTTAAAGGTTATATAAGATTTTGTTTAAAAAAAAAAAAGTGTCAAAAATCCCAACCAGAAGAAATGGGATGGACAGAGGCATTAAGAGGAGAGAGCTCCAGGTGAAATTTCAGTTCGGCTGGAATCACAGGTTAGGAGAATGGGAGATGAAACATAATGTATACATTGAAATCCTACTGGGCAAGGCTTTGAACCCAGGCAATGATTTGGATTTACAGCCTCTAATAAGTATGGAGCAGTTGAAAATGTTTGCGTACCACAGTGATATCCTGAAAGTCTTCATGAAAATCTTCGTGTAAAGAGATGAATCTGGTAATCATATAATATGTGGAGGGAAAGTGAGAGAAGAGAGATGCAGGGAGAGCCCTGAAATACCTGTTTAAGTAGCTTAAATATGAAATGAACGAGTGAGTGAATGAGTGAGTGAAAGTCTCTGTCATATCTGACTCTTTGTGACTCCATGGACTATAGCCCGCCAGGCTCTTCTGTCCATGGGGATTCTCCAGACAAGAACACCAGACTGGGTAGCCATTCCCTTCTCCAGGGTATCTTCCTGACCCAGGGATCAAACCTGGGTCTCCCACATTGCAGGTGAATTCTTTACCATATGAGCCAGAAATAGAACCTCAGCAAAGGCTTAAGGAGTGCAGGTAGCAGTAAGGGATACTTGGGAGGTTTAGTGGGAATCTGGGTACAGATATAATGTTATACTGTGCAGGTAAAGTCTGATTATTTATCTTTTTACATTAATTTAATCTGGTCCAAGACACCCCATCCTTCAGTGATTTGCCGACACTGGGGAGATTGCCCTGGTCAACTGCTTGCCTTGGCCCCTGCCCCTCCTGTGGGTCAGTCGAGGGAGAAGCCTTATTCTCTGCTCCTTCTGCTCACAATTACTGTTGCTCCTTCACTGACCATTGCATGTGGGATGGGGGGCCCTGTGGCTGCTGGAGATGCGCCCCTAGACTTGCCTTCCTCAGGGGAGGGAAATCCTAGCCAGCTTTACCCCTTCCCCCCTTCAGTGCGAAGCAGCATTCTCTATCCTCCCACTTCTTGGATCCTCTAATGTAATTCAACTCTTATTGGCCCTTGACTTTCTTCTGGGAGGCAAGGGAGCCCAGAACTCAAGAGAACAAATTGGCTTTTCTCTGTATGAAGGGTTGAGCAGGATAACAATGTAAGGATGTGTAGGCTGTTTACTGCATAAGAGCATTGGCCCTGCGGGAGAGTGTGTCCTGAAATCCAGCCTGTACACTGCTTGCCAAGCTAGGAAGCTGCCAAGAAGAAAAGATTTTTGTACTCTCACAGTTGTGTGTTCTCATTTGTGACTCCATGGACTATAGCCTGCCAGGCTCCTCTGTCCATGGAACTTTCCAGGTCAGAATACTAGAGAGGGTTATCATTTCCTTTCCTAGGGGATCATCCTGACCCAGGGATTGAACCTGAGTCTATTGGATCTCCTGCACTGCCAGGGGAGTTCTTTACCACTGTGCCCCCTGGGAAGATGCCAAGAAGAAAAGAGACCCGCTTTAAAAAATTTTGCATGAGGGGGCATTATTGGCTAGCAGATGACCTGGTTGTAGGAAGGAAAATATTTTCATTTGGCAGGAGGCTGTCTTTAGTAGAAAGCAACATCAACAACAACTCAGGGAAATCTCCAGCGGTCCAGTGGTTAAGACTTCACGCTTCTACTGCAGGGAGCATGGGCTCCATCCCTGGTTGGGGAACTAAGATCTCTCATGCCACGTGGCACGGCCAAAAAGAAAAAAAAATCAACATACCAATACTAAGACATGCGCCTCTCTTGTCTTTGCTCTGAGGCTGACAGAGTGTCTGTGGGAACCCCCAGGCCTTGATTCTACTGGGGGCCCACCAGGGAACTGTGTGCTGCAGCCCTCCTGTCTCCTGAAGTGTTTTTAAAGCAAATTCTTAAAACGCCCTGAAAAGTAGTCGTATGGACTTAGGCACTGTCCTTAAGAGGCTGATATGGGCCTCTTCATTTAATGGTATAGCTGAGAGGATTCTTTTCATTGAAAAAAATAAATATGTGGGAATTCCCCGGTGGTCTGGTGATTAAGACTCCATGCTTCCCCTTCAGGGGACTCAGGGTTCCATCCTTGGTGGGGAACTGAGATGCTGCCTGAACAAAACAGCCTCAACAAAACACGAAAACGAACAACACAGCCGCAGCACCCGTTTCAGCAAATGGCTGTCGTGTGTATACTTTCAAACTAGATTTCCATCTTTTAAGATTTAAAACGAATGACACGGCAGTGCCAACTCTCACCAAAGAAACAGACTCTCTCCAAAAACTCTTTGAATATCCATTCCTGATACTTGACTCACCAAATTATTATGAAGAGGCTTTCATGTTCAAAGAATGCTGGTGGGCACAACAATGAGCCAGAGCAGTGTGGCTCCTGTCTTCACTTAGGTTCTACTCTTAAAGGAGGCGTGTGGACACGGGTGATGAGAAGGCGGGAGGAGCCCACACGGCAGTGAGATCTTGGAGGAGGAGCTTGTTTGTGGGGCACCGACTAGGACCTGGGAGCAGGAGAAGGAAAAGGGCCTCTCCCACAGGTGGTGGAATGTTCCCAGGCTGGGAGATGCACCTTTCCCACTGCCACAAGGGCAGGAAGGCTGAGTGGGCGTGTGTATCCCTCATCTGTTGCTGTGTGACCACGAATTAGCCCAAGATGTAGCTGCCACAAACAATGCAGTGATTATGTCTGTGGTCAGGAATCCAGGCATCTTAGCTGAGTACTCTGACTCAGAGAGTCTCTGAAATTGCAATCCAGGTATGTACCAGGACTATAGCATCTCCACCCTCAACACACGAAGGATCCGCTTTCAAGCTCACTCACCAGGCTGTGGGCAGGGTTTTGGCCTTGGTGAGCCATTGGACCAAGGATCCCAGTTCCTGGGGGGTTGCTGGCTGGTGCTCCGCCCTTCAGATTCCTGCCCCATCGGCCTCTGCACGGGGCAGCTTGAAACATGGCAGAGTGAGCCCGAGAGAAAGCAGGAGAGGGCCAGCAAGGTGAAGGTCACTGTCTTTGTTATCACCCTCAGAAGGGATGTATCCAGTCACTTCGGCTGAACTCTGTTTGTTACAATGGAGTCATTTGGCCCAGCCCTCACTCAAAGGAAGGTGACTGAACAGCAGTGTGAATCCTGGGAAGCGGGACCATTACAAGGCTGCCTGCCTGCCACAGTGGGGTAAGGTAGAAATTTGATGGCAGGAAGGCTGAGGAGTTCTCTGAGGGCGTCTGTTTCTACTGTGAAGTAGGAGGACAATTCTTTTGTCAAGGGCTGTGGAGAGAGTCACGGTTTCCTGGAGAAGCTTGCGATGATGGTTGTGTATCATGGCAGACAGAATGAACTATGGAGACCTAAAAGCATTGCTGAGCAGTTTAGATACAGAGACGGGAATATAAGAGCCACCATATACATAGTTTATGTGGATTTTCGCATAAGCTCAAGGGGAAAGTATGAAAAAGGCAGACTGTTGCATTTCTCTAAGTTTGTTTTTGTTTAGGGAGGTGCCACTGAAGTGTGTTTGGGCAAAGTGGGTGGACTGAGAGTGTAAAGTATGGACTCTAAGATGTAAACAGGACAGGAAGGAAAGGGAAGACTGGAGGAAATGTCAAGGAAGTAACTGAATGAGAGAACTGGAAATATAAGGGATCATGGTTCAAGAGGAACATGATGGAATTCACTTTTTGTAAAGGTGGTGTCACTGACGTGGTGGAAAAGGACGTAGTAGGTGACTGAAAGAAGGTGAAAATAAAGATCATTAAAAGTGAGAAATTTAAGGAATTAAGAGGCTGAGATGTTGGATGGGTCACCCAGATCCATGCTGACAGGGCCCAGGATGATGAGACGGCTTGGAGTGGAGACAGAACTGTGAACAGGATGCCAGCAACTCTGGAGCGTGGGGCGGAGGGTGGTGACAGGAGGTCTAGAGGTGATGGATGGGACCACTTCTAGCAACATGGCAGATGAGATAACCCTGAATACTGTTCCCTTGCAGAACACCTACAAATCAGGGAGTCAGAATGAGATGGTTGATTGGTTGGTTTTAGTCACTAAGTCGTGTCCGACTCTTGAGACCCCGTGGACTGTAGCCCCCCAGGCACCTCTGTCCGTGGGATTTCCCAAGCAAGAATACTTGAGTGGGTTGCCATTCCCTTCTCCAGGAGATCTTCCCAACCCAGAGATCAAACCCAGGTCTCCTGTATTGCAGGCAGATTCTTTACTATCTGAGCCATCAAGGAAGCCCAGAATGAGATACATCCCTCTAAATGTCAAGGTGAAATTTCAAAACTGTGGAGCCAAAGCCAGAGGGAGTTGGACAACACCATGATAACCAGCACTCAAGCCACTGCTGACCTCAGGGCTTTTGTCAGCATCTGAAGGCTTTGGGGGAATCTTTCTGGTCTCCAGGTGGACAGGGGTGAGGTCACCTGGTGTCCTGCTCCTGGGAACTGGCACCTGAGCCTTGGGTTTTAATGCCTAGGTGTATCACATAGATCCTAAACAAAGAGTTTTACCCTCAGTAGGAGGGAAAGTTAGAGGAAAAAACTGTCATTAAAAGGAATAAGGAGGGCTTCCCTGGTGATTAAGCCTCTGAGATTCCATTGCAGGAGACAAGGGTTTGATCCCTGTTTGGGGAAAATCTCTCATGCCTGTACAGTGTGGCCAAAATAAATTTTAAAAAAGTATATCTATATCTATATATTTAAAAGTGGATAAAGAAACTTAACAGTGGCTTCCCAGGTGGCTCGGTGGTAAAGAATCCATCTGCCAATGCAGGAGACACGGCTTTGATCCCTGGTTCAGGAAATCCCCTAGAGGAGGAAATGGCAACCCACTGCACTATTCTTGCCTGGAAAATCCCACGGACAGAGGAGCCTGGTGGGCTGCAGTCCATGGGGCTACAAAGAGCTGGACATGACTGAGTGACTGAGCACACAAGGAAATTTACCTGTTTCCTCTTAGGCTGTGGACAGAAAGAGACCACCTATAAAATTTTATAACCATAGTCCCATCCTCATGTAAGTTGGGCCTAGAATTTATGCCACTTATTTAGGCAAACAAATAAATTTGTTCCATATTGGAACCCCACTGGGGTACTGGCACAATCCAGAGCAAACTCTGGAAGTGGAACCTCAGTCCAAGCTTATGCCATTCCCATGATTCTTAGCTGACCGCGCACTCACAAACCACAGTAACAACACACTAAGAAATGAGCCACATAGAGAGGGAGACAGAAAGAACATAATATGACATAAAATTAGATTTCTAATTATCAGATGCAGACAGTAGATACCAGCAGGGGCAGAGAGGGCAGGTAATTTGATGCCATGGCAGGTAACTGGAACACAATTTGGCTGTTTACTGAAAAACCTCAAGAACATTAATTATCTTCTATTTAACAACTTGATTCCTTGCAAGTTTTTACAAAAGAAGGATCAGATATTGATGTATGATGATATTCATCATAGTGTTACTTATAATAGTAAAAAAAAAAACTTGGATATCCTTCATATTCAAGAATAGGATAAAAAGTAAGTAAATGATAGAAATTATAGGGTATTATTCATATTCATCAACAGTTTTAGTGACATGAGTATGTGCTTACAATATAACATTTAGGAATAAAAGCAAAATCAAAAAATGCCTGCCAAATATGGCAGGGTTGAGCTCTCTAGATTATTTAGCTAAATAAAAATATTTTACACTGTTTAAATAGGTATTTGATGTATTTAGCAGTGGCAGCAAGGGCATAGGAAAATGATTAGCCATGCCAGAATTTGTTGAAGGATTCAGCTGTATTAAAAGAGAAAAGTCTACAAATAATTTAAGTATAAAAATACTGGTTTGTTCGCATAGACTTTAATTTCTAACCCTGATGCACTTAAAACATGCAGTCAGAATTCACACACTTGAATTAGAAACACTGTACTGAATCTTTCTATTTTGAGTATGAAACTCAGAGAACTTAGGAGTTAGTAAATTTCTGTTCCTGTCTTTGAATGTAATTTTGTATCATCTATTTACACCATAAGAGCCAAAATATGGGCCACTTAGTTACCAATAATTTCACCATGACTCATAGTAGCAATAGAGAACACTCCTTTGCAATTCTTCTGTCTATAGGAGTCCAGAAGATTGAATATATTTTTTTACTAAACAGTGATTGAGCTAAAGAAAGCACTTGTCATATCATATAAAGGTGGATTACAGAAATGCCTGCTAGCAGCTATCTTCAGATTATATCTGCACAGAATGATCTGTAAAGAAAACGCAGTCTTTTCCCACTTTTGAGATTGGTAGAACATGGGTTTACACTCTCAGAGATTCATCCTAAAGTTGCCAAGTGACGAAATGATATGTTTGCACTTTGCTTAATCACAGGAGGAAATTTGGCAAGAACTTATGAAAAGAGGTCTATAGAATAAAAGCACTATGAAACTGGTGATAACACAGCTATGAGGCACCTCTTTCTTGACTGGAAGGCCGTGAGTCCTACCTAAGGTGGACAGGAGTAGATTCAAATCTGTGGTGGTACAACTTTATTCATTCATTCAACAGATGTTGATTTAAAAATTTTTTTGATTTAATTTTGTTTTTTAATTAATTTTTATTGGAGTAGAGTTGATTTACAATGTTTTGTGCTATACGGCAAAGTGGCTTGCTTACACATTTATAGATAATCCACTCTTTCTTAGATTCTTTTCCCGTATAGGTCATTACAGAGTATGGAATAGCTGTTATAAGTAGGTTCTTGTTAGTTATCTATGTTATATATAGTGATGTATGTATGTCAATTCCAGTGTCCCAATTTATTCATCCCACTTTCCATGGTAACCATAAGTTTGTTTTTTACATCCATGACTCTATTTCAGTTTTGTAACTTCATATGCACCATTTTTTTTTAAGATTCCACATATAAGCAATATCATATGATGTTTGTCTTTGTATGACTTCACTCAGAATGACAACCTCTAGGTCCATCCATGTTGCCGCAAATGGCATTATGTCCCTTTTTGTTGTGGCTGGGTAATATTCCATTGTATGACATCTTTATTCCTTCATTGATAGACACTTAGGTTGCCTCCATGTCCTGGCTGTTGTAACTAGTGCTGTAGTGAACTTTGGAGTAGATATATCTTTTGAAATTATGATTTTCTCCAGATATATGTCCAGGACTAGGATTGCTGATTCAAGTGTTGATTGAATTGGAAACTTAATACTTTTCAAGTAGTATCAAGTATTAACCTGTTCACTGCTAAAGGTTGTGGATACAAATTTTTTAAAAGACATGATTCCTGACCTCAAGGAGATTTTAATGTGGATCAAATAAGCCAAAGAGACTGGCAGGATATAAAAGACATATTTTTACTGTGGCGCTTAGTGGGGCACAGTGAGCATCGTCATTATGTGTGAGCTTTGTCATCCAGTTGCCTCTATTCAAATACCAACTGTACTGTACTCATACTAGTCATGTAATCCTAGGTAAGTTGGTACATCTTTCTGACTCAATTTTCTCATCTGTAGAATGGGTCTAATAATAGTACCTTCATTACAGAGTTGTTGTGAGGGTTATAAATTTAGCTCACTACTTAGCACTTAGGAACTATCCTAAAATGTTAGCTACTGTTTTTAATAGTTTAGTCAGAACCTGGGATGAGGGGTTGAGGATATTTTGTAAGCAGTTTTTCCTGCACAGAAAAAAAGATAGCAGTCATGAAAATCTAAGCACCTCTCATTCCAAGCAAAGCAGCACCATGCTTTGGTATTAATGGGCTCCTTGGAGAGGGGTGGGTTGTCTTTTCTTTCTGAGAGTGACTCTGTACCATCAGTTATATTCAGACATGGTTATGGATCTTTTTGGATGTTTTTCTCATGCCAATTTTTATTTCGATCATGGATCATTTTGTGGATTGAATGTTCCATAGCAGCATCTGGCCTATAGGTCTGTCAGTGGCTTCTGACAGCAAGGCCCATCCTAAGGGAACAGCTGTTGGCAGAGTCGGGCTTTCTGGAAACTATGTATGCTCTAGGGGTGGTTCAGGATGAGAGTTGAAGTTTATCATTCATCCTCGACTTGTTATTATCATCCTCAACTTGTTTATTTGGAAAAGGAATTTCGCTTAGAAGGCTTGATTTTTTGAATTGCAGAAATTTCCCTAGACCAGTTTACATAAGAATTTATAGGAGGGATGAAGTGAAGTGGCTCAGTTGTGTCCAACTCTTTGCGACCCCATGGACTGTAGGTCACCAGACTCCTGCGTCCATGTAATTTCCTAGGCAAGAATACTGGAGTGCGTTGCCATTTCCTTCTCCATTTCCTTCTCCAGGGCATCTTCCTGACCCAGGGATTGAACCTAGGTCTCCCGCATTGCAGGCAGGCGCTTTAACCTCTGAGCCACCAGGGAAGCCCAAAGGAGGGACGGGCTTCCTCAAACAGCTTGATGGGCCTACGGCTCTTATTATTCCTTAACCTGATGTCCCATTCCCCAGTGACACGGAAGTAGCGCCATCGCACCTGCTTGCAGCTCCTGCTTTGTTTGGGAAACAGACTCTTGTCTTATCTCTTCCTTTCCATGTAACAGTGACTGTGGCCAGGAGCCCAGCACTGCAGTAGCTGTGAGATAGAAAGTAAAGTGGGCTTCCCAGGTGGCACTAGTGGTAAAGAACCTGCCTGCCAATGCAGGAGACATAGGAGACATGGGCACGCAACCCACTCCAGTATTCTTGACTGGAGAATCCCAGGGACAGAGGAGCCTGGCAGGCTGCAGTCCATAGCGTGGCAAAGAGTCGGACGTGACTGAAGAGACTTAGCACGCATGCAGAGAGTAAAGTAGTTAAAGCCTGCCCTTGCTAGCAAGAAATTTATTATCTGGCCTATCACGGGCACCTAGCAATGTTTGTGGATGGAGATTGATGATTGTTACAAAAAAATCGTTATCTGTAATGTTCAGTCTGGCATATGACACCATAGGAATGTTATGTAGAAGAAAATTAATTTAGAAGATGCAAATTAGAATCCTGAAATCTGAAATTGTGTTCCATGAGGATCAGTTGAAGAAATAGAGGACACAGAGACTAGAGAAGATCCTTTGGGGGTGACTGTTGAATTGTTCCTGGTGCCAACCAGGTGTGCACAGTTTGACTCAGCCCAGTTGTCTGTGCCACAGCAATGTGGTAGGGGAATGAGGGGCTGGGGGGTGAGGTGGGAGGCATGCACATTATAATGAAGCTTCGGTCAGTTCAGGGGGCCAACAGTACACAGCCTCCAGAGGTCATGACCACAACCACAGAGAGTGGTTCTGGTTCACAGTTAACATCGTCGGAAGGATGGAAGGTTGAAGGAGGTGGCTGTGGTTCAGAGCAGTTTGGCACAGCCTGACAGTGGGAAATCTTGGAGGAGGAGAGTTAATTGGCCGGCAGGGAGACAGGCAGCTTCAGGGAGTCGTCTGACAGTGCGTGCCATCTGTAAATCCATTCCTGTGTCAGATTGTAAAGAGTATCCTTGGTGCCAGGCATGGTGCCAAGGTAGAGAGGCAGCAGTGAATCAGTAGCACACAGTCCGTAACTGTCCCTCCCCCAGTCCCTTCCATGCTGGTAACCATACATTTGTTCTCTAAGTCTGTGAGTCTGTTTCTGGTTTGTAAATAAGTTCATTTGTATATATATATATTTTTTTTGGATTCCACATATAACTTCACTCAGTAGTTAAGAGGTTTGGGAATGACATGTACACACTGCTATATTTAAAATGGATAATCAGTAAGGACCTACTGAATAGCACAGGGAACTCTTCTCAATATTCTGTAACAATCTAATTGGGAAAAGATTGAAAAAGAATGGATACATGTATATGTATAGCTGAATCACTTTGTTGTACACCTGAAACTAACACAGCATGTTAAACCAACTATACTCAGAAATAAAATAAAAAGTAAAAAAAAATAATCCTGTGATAAACCATAATGGAGGAGAATATGAAAAAGAATGTATAAGTGCTGAATCACTTCAGGATACAGTAGAAATTAACACAACGTTGTAAACCAACTATACTTCAATGAAATAAATTTTAAAAAAGACACAGTCCTTGCCCTTTAGTTCTCACTTGAGTGAATCCCGCAAGTCCTTATTTGAGTGAATTCTGGCTACTCTAAGTCTTTCTCTGGGTTTGGTGCCTACCATCTATTATAGTAGCCCCGGTATTTTTTAAATCAATTGACTGATTAATGATTATTTTGCATCTAACATGTGCTAAGTACACACGCTTGTGGACTCAGATTCAAAACCATTGGGTGGAGAACTAGCAAAACAGAATTACCAGCTCTGGAAATTACAATAATAAGGACATAATTAAGAAAGAGGTTTGGCCTCAGGGCCAACTATTAGAACTTGGGTTCAGATGGATCGGCTTTTGAGGTCACAGCAGTTAAGTGATGATTGCTGGCACCAGAAAATTCAAGATATGAAGAGAGAAGAATGGAAAAGTGACTTGATGTTGAATCTCAGGGTGCTGGACGAGGCATCCAGATCCCTCTCTTGTACAACAAAAGTTGGTCCCAGCTACAACTTAAAGGGAAGATCAAGTCCTAAGCTTTGGAATAAGTGTTTCATTCTGACACAAGTGAAGCATCATGTGATCTCTAGTTATGGCACCAGACCCTGGCTGGCTTTACTTGATGATATTCTCCGGAGACACTAAGGCAGTGTTTCATCCATCCTGGAAGGACTTAAGAGGTTCAAACGATGTATAGGGCTTGATGCAATTATTCAACAAACCTTGGCCAATCTCTACCTCTCAATGTAAGAAATAAACAAATGTGCGCTGCTCACCCAGAGACTGTCAGACTCTAGCTGATCATATCCACCACGGCTCCCTGGGAAGGGTGAGTCCAGGGTGAGAGGGAGCAGCTGAGCTGGGGGGAGGAGTTTCTTTCTTTGGGATCAGAGTAATGGACGGGTGATAAAGACTAGGACCCCTAGCCCCAAGGGAGAGAAGAATGTACGACTGGGAGTCATGGAAAGGAAGATGCTGACTTTCTCCTCTAAACATTGAAAGCCTGATTTGTCTGGTCTGCATGAAGGAAGCTCAGCTCTCTAGGCTTGGCTGTCATAACTCTAGTAGGGGAAACACATGAGTGTCTAATCAGCAATTAAGGCAGGGTAGGTGTGCAGGACCAGGCTCCCATGTTCGACCCAGGCACCAAGGGAAACCAGTGGAAGAATGTTAATGGGCTGCAGGGACTGAGAGTGGGGCTCAGCTGGGTAGAACTGCATCTGCTCTCAGATACAGGCAGAGCCGTGTGGCTGGAAATGGACAGGGGTTGGGGGCTGGGGGGAGACTTTGGAAGCGCTGCTAAGTGGTCCCTGTCAGGAAGCTGGTCTGTCTGTTGGAGCTGGATTCCAGCCAGTAGGAAGGGATTGGAGGCTGACTTTCAAGTCAGAGTGAGAATGATTTAGCCCAGGCAAAAGTCTCTGTTTAAAGTAGAAACTGAGATACCAGATAGGAAAAAGACAATGCATGGGAAAGAGGAAACTAGGTTCACTGCTGACCTCGGGCTTAGGGAGGGCGGGATTGGATTCAGAATCAGAGCCCTTAGAGCCCCTACCAAGCAGCATACTCCAGGGGTGCCCTGCAGCTCAGGGGGCAGTGCAGAGGCTGAAGGCATTGTCTTGGGAATGTTGGGATCTGAAGAAAACCAGCCAGGACTAGAAAGCAAGCTTCGTGAGGACAGTCTTTCCTGATTGTCACCAGGCTTGACACCTCATAGATGCTCAACAAATGATTGTGGGTGAATGAGCTATGTGAGTGACTCTGGCCCAAACCCCTCAAAATGATGTGGAAGAATGAGGCTTCTTATGTAATTTGATGCAAGGTAGCTATGGCCAGGGAACCAATGTCCAGTATATTTGATGAGCCCAAAAGCAGGGCATTAAGCTGGGGCTGCTAGCACTTCCGGAGAAGGCGATGGCACCCCACTCCAGTACTCTTGCCTGGAAAATCCCATGGACGAAGGAGCCTGGTAGGCTGCAGTCCATGGGGTCGCTAAGTCGAACAGGACTGAGCAACTTCACTTTCACTTTTCACTTTCCTGCATTGGAGAAGGAAATGGCAACCCGCTCCAGTGTTCTTGCCTAGAGAATCTCAGGAACGGGGAAGCGACTTACCAGCAGCTAGCACTTCATGGAAAGGACAGATTTTTTTTTTTGTTAAAACAACATAAACCTTGGAAACCCATTTATCATATGCTTGGATAAGAACTGTGCCTTCTGCATTGTACAGAGTGGAAAAGAAGTTCTTATTTGGGGTAATTTTAAGGGCATAAAATAGCTCAGAGGAACCATGGTTTGTCTAATTGTGAGACCTGCCATGAGTCCATTATACTTCTTTAGCTCAAACATGGTGGTGGTGGTTTAATTGCTCAGTGGTGTCTGACTGTTTGCGACCTCCATGGACTGTGCTCTGCCAGGATTCTCTGTCCATGGGATTTCCCAGGCAAGAATACTGGAGTGGGTTGTCATGCCTTCCTCCAGGGGATCTTCCCAACCTAGGGATCAAACCCAGGTCTCCTGCATTGCAGGCAGTTTCTTTACCAACTGAGCCACCAGGGAAGTCTTTAGCTGAAACATATTTTCCTCCCAAGCTCTGAAAGGATGCCCATATTTAATGGTGTTTAGCACCATTACTACAATATTAAAGACTGTCTAAACCAGCAGTTGAGATTTTTGTTATTGTTGAGTCTTTTTTTTCTCCTGTTGGTAATTAGCTAGCAGGTTCAGCTAATTAACTGCTCCTGGTTTGTGAAATTCACATCAATTGCATGAAGGCAGGTAATCATCTATTTGCCATGGTGGAAAGACATGATAATTATTATTAATTTTAAATCAAATTACTTATCTGCAAGTGTAAAAAAAAAAAGAGAGCTGTAGCTAAGACTCAGTACTATTCTATAGTATTTTAATTTTTAACTTGTTTTTCTAAGAACCCATCACATTAATTTTTGACAATAAAATGTGATACAGACATAAGAGAAACATTTGTAGACTATTTATGCCAAATCATATAGATAAGCCCATAAATTATTTCTGCTTGTGGAATCAAAGGCATATATTAAATGACTTAATGTTATCCAAATTTTTACACTAAGAAATACAATCTGATGTTATTAACTCATCTCTCACTGTTTATGGCAGTGATCTACAACAGGATAATTTACCAAAAGCTTGTTAACAACTCATTTAAGATTAAAAAATTAAGTCTGGAGATGAGGAAAAAGCTGGGAGAGTTTTTCATAGACATATTCAGCAAACTAATGAAATACATGAAAGCAAGAAAATTGTCTATTTTGAAATTGAGAAATACTATTCTTTCATCCATCTCATAGAACTTTACCTGAAGGGAGTAAAAAATTAGCTAATACTCAGCACAAATTCTAAACACTGCTGGCCTGTGAAGGATCTTCCAAAGCCTTTTATACTTAAGGTCATTGATCTTGTAAGTACAGATAGAATTACAGGATCTCAATTTAGAAGGGTTCTGGCATTGACAAATGTGGGAAGATTTCCCTAGTTATAAATTGGTACTTTAATATTAACTCACTGCATTGTCAATAGGAATATGTGTATCTATAAGTACTAGAAATACACTTCCTTGTCTCAATTCTTCTGTAGCCTTCAAACTTTTAAAAACTATCTTATTTTTTAGAAGATGTAACCATTTCCCACCCCCAAAAATTTTTTTATGGAATTCTACATGTAAGATTGATAAAAGTAGAGCGAAGTTGATTTTTTTCTTTTTTTGGCCTTGCCATGCAGCTTGAGGGATCTTAGCTTCCTAACCAGGAATCAAACCTGTACTTCCTGCAGTGGGTTTGGAGTCCACACACTTGACCACCAGGGAGTCCCCAGAGTTACTTTGATGAAAACAGCTGAGCTTTCTTAGTGGCAACTGGAGTGGGTAGGAGAGAGGAACTCTGGATGGTAGCCTCTGAGACCCCAAGAATATCCCAGCGTCTTCAGCACAGCAGAGTTTGAAAACCACTGACTTATACTCGATATCCCAAATGTCAGTTCTCAGAGAGTAAGACTTTCTCAGAATCAACCCAAAGACAGCAGAAGGAAGGAAATAATAAAGGTAAATATGAGAATTCATGAAACAGAAACAAATATACAAGCATCAATAAAACCAAAGGTTCACTCTATGAAGAGACTAATAGAAATGACATACCTGGAAATATCGAAGAGGGAGAGAAGAAATACCCAATGAACAGTAGTAGAAATGAAAAGGAATATATCTATGGAGGTTGCACAGATTAAAAGGTAGCAAGAGGATGGAATAAACAATTTGATTTCTATAACCTTGAAAATGGGCTTTCCAGGTGGTAGAGTGATAAAGAATCTGCCTGCCAGTGCAGGAGACACATGAGAAATGGGTTCGATCCCGGGGTCACAAAGATCCCTTGGAGTAGAAAATGGCAACCCACTCCAGTATTCTTGCCTGGAAAATTCCATAGACGGGAGAGTCTGGCAAGCTACAGTCCATGGGGTCACAGAGAGTTGGACGTGCCAAGTTGCTTGTCATGTCCAACTCTTTGCAGCCCTGTGGACCATGGCCCACCAGGCTGCTCTGTCTATGGGATTTTTCCAGGCAAGAATACTGGAGTGGGCTGCCATTTCCTCCTTCAGGGAATCTTCCTGACTGACCCAGGGATCAAACCCACATCCCTTACATCTCCAGCATTGGCAGGCAGGTTCTTTACCACTAGCACCACCTGGAAATCCCAAAGAGTTGGACATGACTGAGCAAATGAACACACATCCTTAAAAATAGGTGAAACATATATTTAACTTGCCAAAACTGGCTCAAGAAAAAATAGAAAATTGAAAAGTCCTGAAACTATTAACTAATTTAAATCAGTGATTAAAATGTTTCACTGGACCCAAAAGCTTTTAACTAGTGAGTTCAACTCAACTTTCAAGGAACAAGTCATTCTAATTGTATGTCTGGTAAAGCTGCTGTAACAAAACACCGTAGACCGGGTGTCTTAAACAGAAATTTATCTTCTCACAAGTCTGGTAGCTAGAAGACCAAAATAAAGGTGTGAGGAGAACTGATGTCTTCTAAGGCCTCTCAACCTTGGCTTGCAGATGGCTTCCTTCTTGCTGTGTCCTTTCAAGACCTTTTCTCTCTATGTGTGAACATCCCTGGTGTCTTTTTATGTCCAAATCTCCTCTTCTTATAAGGACACTGGTCAGATTGGATTAAGGCCCACCCCAAGGGCCTCATTTTTACTTAATCACCTCTTTAGAGGTCCTATCGCCAAATCAGTTATATTCTGAGGTATTAGGGGTTAGAACTTCAATATATGCATTTGGGGAACACAATTCAGCTCTTAACACTAATCTTCCACAAGCTATTTCATGTTAAAGAAAATAGTGAAACACAGCTCAGCTCACTCTGAAGCCAGAAGGGAAAATACAAATGACTCTCACTCATGGAAGGAGATAGGAAATTCCTAAACAAAGTGTTTGTAATCTAATCCAGTGATTTATTTAAAAATATAATAACCATGCCCAGGTTATTTCAGAGTATTGTAGTCACTAAAACTCTGTGCTCAACAATTAAAACTCATGGTGACAGAGTTTAAAAATAGTTACTGGTATTTAAGTGATTAAAGAAAATGTACTTACTTGAAAGTAAATAAGATTTACGTAAGAATTGGAATTTTGGGTGGGCTGATGTTCATTTTGGGTGGGCTGATGGCATCACTGACTCGATGGATGCGAGTCTGAGTGACCTCCGGGAGCTGGTGATGGATAGGGAGGCCTGGCGTGCTGCGGTTCATGGGGTCGCAAAGAGTCGGACACGACTGAGCGACTGATCTGATCTGATGTTCATTTAAATCTATAGGCCTTTTACAAACCTGATTTTTACTGTGGCATCTTTCTTGCATTTGGTCTTATTATCATAAAAACTTTTCACATGCTGCTGATACCTTCCAGGAACTCACCACTTTGAGGGTGAAGGATCCACATTCATAGGATCATTGTTGTTTTCACTCAAGTCCTGATGAGCTTCTGATTGAACTGTTCTGCAGCAAATCCCAGTCTCTGACTTTAAATGTGCTTTTGGAGCCAACATCTATCAGCATGTGGTTGCTTCCTTCTGTTGTTTTAAGACACTATTCAAGAGGAGCCTAGCATTTCACCTCCCTCTTGTTATTTATGTACCTTAATAGGAAATCGGTGTTAGAAAGCTAATTACAGTATTCTGGATTGCACAGTCAGTAGGCATCTATGATCACAAGTGGGTGCTATTGAAGACAAAAAGGAAGGAAATACCCGCAAGCAAAGACCATTCAGTAAGCCTTTTAGGTGTACATGCACTCTGGGAGTTCAACGACTTTCTATTTATTTACTTATTTGTGTGTTTGCTTATTTTGTCAGTTATAGGAACGAGCTGTCTTATATGCTATTTCTGAAGGTCTAAGAAAGAAAGAGCCTTGTGTCTTATTTGCTGAGGTTACTGTGGGAAGACTGGTCGCGAGAACAGTGTTACGGTGTCTTGGTGTGGGTGGATACAGTTGTTCCATTGTGTGGGCTCATCCTGTCCCCAGGACCCAGAGGGGCAACTTGCCAGGGCATGTGCTGGTCACCAGGTGGGTGAGCTGACACCATGGACAAAGTGGAACAAATCCATACCTCCTCCCAGAAAAACTCATCTATATCCTACGGCTGATTGGCCAATGTCATCATATTTGTAGATGAAGGACAGCATTTCTTATGTTAATTTTATGTATGTTTTGGAGATAGTATTTTGAAATAGTAGCAGATTTTTCTTTTTCTTTTTTCCTGTAACTCTTTGTGCCTTGCAACATCGCCTTCGGTGCAGGCAGCTGGGGCATTCTGCCTTCACTTCTTTAGAAAAGAGTGACAGCCGAAGGCAGAGGCCAGTGAGGTCAATTCTTGACTTCTGAGTTTCCAAAGCCTGGGCCTGGCATAAGATAAAAGGCTGGAAAGAATTCCTTGAGGATAATCACCGAGGCAGACAGACGGAGACACATTTAGGACACTCTGGAGGGACCTTGCATGAAGCCTGCTGAGAAAGAAAAAGAAACATCTGCTTGGTCTTCTGGGCCACTTGCCGGAGAGTGTCACCAAGCTCCCTGCCCCCACAAGAGCAGAGAATGAGCTGGTGAGGCCAGCAGGGCCCGGGGCAGCCTCTGCCTGGCCCAGAATCATGTGAGAAAAGCAGAAGGTTTCCAGGCACCCAGAGCAGCATGTACGGGCTACAGAGAAGCCACAGCCCCGCGGAGGCTGTGTGTTTAGGAAGGACTTAGAGGTGACTCAGGGCTTCTAGTGCAAGACCAGTGAGAGCCAGGTGGGATGAAAGCCTTCCCAGGGGAGGCCGGGAGGAGCGCAGATGTGCCCCCAGTGCTGCACTCAGACCCAGGCATGAGGAACTTGCCCCAGACCCTCTTGGCCTCTCCACTTACCCCTCTCTCACAATATAGGGAAATGCTGCCCTCTTTCTAGGACAGTGCCACCTGAAAATCCCATTCAAACACAAATGCCTGCGTTTAGAACCGATGAAAATATTCACTGGGATATAGAAACAATACCCAGGGATTGGCATAGACTCAACGCCTCGAATTCCCTCTCTCTCTCTTTTTAGATTGGAGTATAATTGCTTTACAATATTATGTTGATTCTGCTGGGCTTCCCTGGTGGCTCAGTTGATAAAGAGACCATTTGCAACGCAGGAGACCCAAGTTCGATCCCTGGGTCAGAAAGATTCCGCTGGAGAAGGTCATGGCAACCCATTCCAGTATTCATGCCTGGAGAATCCCATGGACAGAGAAGCCTGGAGGGTTACAGTCAAATGGGTTACACAGATTTGGACACAACTGAAGCAAGGCTTCTGTCTGTGGGGTCGCACAGAGTCGGACACGACTGAAGTGACTTAGCAGCAGCAGCAGAAGCAACTTAACACGCATGCTTGTGCAGCAAAGTGAATCAGTTATGCATATACATGTACCTACTCTTTTTAGATTTCCTTCCCACTTAGGTCTCACTGAGTAGAGTTCCCTGTGCTACACAGTAGCTTCTCATTAGTTATCTATTTTATATATAGTGATGTTTATATGTCAATCCCAATCTCCCAATTCACCCCTCTCCTCCATCCCCTGTTGGTAACTGTAAGTTTGTTTTCTATATCTGTGACTATTTCTGCTTTGCAAATAAGTTTATCTGTACCATTTTTCTGGATTCCACATATAATCAGTATTATATAATATTTCTCTATCTGACTTCTTTCACTCTGTATGACAGTCTCTGCATTCATCCATGTTACTGCAAAGTGCCATTATTATGCCCCTTAGTATGGCTGAGTGATATTCTACTGTGTATGTATGTACCACATCTTCTTTATCCATCCCTCTGTTGATGGACTTCTAGATTGCTTCCATGTCCTGGCTATTGTGAACAGGGCAGCAATAAATATCAGGGTGAACCCCCCTAATTTTCTTCTAAGTGGATCTGGGTGGTATCTCGGGGGAAGGAAAATAGGAAAAGCCTTTGACTTGATGATGACGGTCAGGGAGCAGGCCTGGCCTTCCGCCTCGGCACTGGCCCTGGCCAGATCCAGCAGACCAGCATGCAGGCTTTCTCTGGAGCCAGCCGCCAACCCATCTAGTGCCAACAGCCTGCACTTCTGGGCAGGTAAGGCTCGGCCCCTGCCCCAGTGCATGGGGCACTGTGCTGGGCCGCGCCAGTAGAGCGCGGGTCCCTGGCTCCCGCTCACCAGGCTGTCAGTAGCGAGAATTCAGTCCGTAGGGACATTTGACTTGGGGCTCTCTTTTTCCAGTCTGCTGGTTTTAGCGGACTTTCTTTGCAAACACCTCATTTAGGGATTGAGGGGAAGAAGTTCTGAAAGGAAGACTATTACATAATGATTTTAAGAATAACGTACAGCTTCCTAAAACTGGTCTTTTTTTCTGTTACATTTTCAATTCAGGTTTTCAGAAGCAAGCCAATTTTAGAATCCTATAGTAAGAACACATTTAGAAGCCTTTATAAGGTGTGACGCATGTGATGCAAAATATAGACGGACAAAGAATGATGTCGCTCAGTAAGAAGTCCATTAGATGATGGACACTGAAATATACATGAACAAGGGTAAGGATGTCAAGTGACACAGGAAAGGCTAATTAGACAGAAAAAAAAGGAGGGTCGGTGATGGGCTTCTGATATTCTAGCTTTATTTGGCATGAAATGAAAATGGTTTTGTGCAACATTTACTAGATAGAGGGGTTTTATGCCACGTTTACTTGGGGCTGGGGGATACTTTTATAATCTTTTGATGTGGAACCCTCATGGCCCAGGACATCTCTGGGGTCATGGCATTCTGTGGTACTGACTGGCTTTGGAGCTTAATTATTTAAATGTTTCCAGACTCAAATGACTGATGAGCCAACATATTTTTAGTTCACACTTTCACAGAGCAAGCTGTAAGGTGTGCCCAAAGCTAACGTCGCAGGGGACCTTGACAAGCAATGCTAACTGTAAAGTTCCACATGTATGTTATTTTGGCATTCACATTTTAAATTACACATTTCAAACTTTATCCAGAGTTCAAGGGAACAGAGTCCTGCATTAGGCTTTCATGAAGAGGATAGAGCTTGTTTTGTTGTTCTTGTTTTTAAAAGGGAGAAAGAATGCTGTTAGAATAAAGAAAAAGAATGTCGCCAGAATGTTCTACTTAATTTAGCCCTGCAAAGATAAACACACTGGTGAATCACTGCAGGCTGATGTTACTATTTTAATGTTAATTCTGTATCTTCCCCCCACCCCCAATCCTACCCCCTTTTCTGAATAGGTGGGTTGTAGGTAGTCTCACTTAGAAGTTTGTTCCTCTCAAATTCCTTGGAAGTTTCCCATGTTCCAACTATTTATGATATAAGTGATGGCTCCTGGGGCGCTCAAAATACTACTTTAAAGAATTTAAGAGTGTGTTTGAGAATTATCCAGTTTGCAGAGATTCTATAAAGTTAAGAGAGTCTCAGTCGGTCAGTTCAGTCACTCAGTCATGTCCCGCTCTTTGCAACCCCATGGACTGCAGCACGCTAGGCCTCCCTGTCTATCACCAACTCCCAGAGCTTGCTCAAACTCATGTCTACTGAGTTGGTGCCATCCAACCATCTCATCCTCTGTTGTCCCCTTTTCCTCCTATCTTCAATCTTTCCCAGCATCAGAGTCTTTTCCAATGAGTCAGTTCTTCACATCAGGTGGCATATTGGAGTTTTCAGCTTTAGCATCAGACCTTCCAATGAACATTCAGGACTGATTTCCTTTAGGGTTGACTGGTTTGATCTCCTTGGAGTCCAACACACTCTCAAGAGACTTTTCAAACATCACAGTTTAAAAGCATCAATTCTTTGGCATTCAACTTTTTTTTATAGTCCAACTCTCACATCCATACATGACTACTGGAAAAACTATGGCTTTGACTAGATGGACTTTTGTTGGCAAAGTAATGTCTCTGCTTTTTTAAAATGCTGTCTAGGTTGGTCATAGCTTTTCTTCCAGAAAGCAAGCATCTTTTAATTTCATGGCTGTAGCCACCATCTGCAGTGATTTTGGAGCCCAGAGAAGTAAAGTCTCTCACTGTTTACGTTGTTTCCCCATCTATTTGCCATGAAGTGATGGGACCGGATACCATAATCTTTGTTTTTTGCATGTTGAGTTTTAAACCAACTTTTTCACTCTCCTCTTTCACTTTCATCAAGAGGCTCTTTAGCTCTTCTTTGCTTTCTGCCATAAGGGTGGTGTCATCTGTGTATCTGAGGTTATTGATATTTCTCCCAGCAATCTTGATTCCAGCTTGTGCTTCATCCACCCTGGCATTTTGCATGATGTACTCTGCATATAAGTTAAATAAACAGGGTAACAATATACAGCCTTGATGTGCCCCTTTCCCTATTTGGAACCAGTCCGTTGTTCCATGTCCGGTTCTAACTGTTGGTTCTTGACCTGCATATAGGTTTCTCAGGAGGCAGGTAAGGTGGTCTGGTATTCCCATCTCTTTCAGAATTTCCCACAGTTTGTTGTGATCCACACAGTCAATGGCACCCCACTCCAGTACTCTTGCCTGGAGAATCCCATGGATGGAGAAGCCTGGTGGGCTGCAGTCCATGGGGTCGCTGAGGGTTGGACACGACTTGAGCGACTTCACTTTCATGCATTGGAGAAGGAAATGGCAACCCACTCCAGTGTTCTTGCCTGGAGAATCCCAGGGACGGGGGAGCCTGGTGGGCTGCCGTCTGTGGGATCACACAGAGTCGGACACGACTGAAGTGACTTAGCAGCAGCAGTGGCAGCAGCACACAGTCAAAGGTTTTGGCATAGTCAATAAAGCAGAAGTAGTAAGAGAGTCTACTCATCATCAAACTTAACTAATTTAATTTGAACCCAGGTCTCCTGAGTCTCAATGGGGACTTTGCAGTCATGATTAAGTTAAGGATCTTGAGTTGAGGAAATTATCCTGGATTATTCAGTTGAGCTCAGTGTAATCACAAGGATCCTCATAATAGGAAGGCAAAAAGATCGGGCATGGAGAAGGCATTGTGACAGCAGAAATAAAGATTAGAGTGATATAGCCACAAGCCAAGGAAGAGGCAAGGAGTGCTTTCTCCCCTGCAGCCTCCAGAAGACCAGTCAAGTCATCACTTTAATTTCAGCCACATAAAACCTTATTTCACACTTCTGACCCCCAGAACTGTATGTATAAATTTAGTTTGTTAGAAGCCACTGAATTTGGGGTGATTTATTACGATGGCAACAGGAAGCTAATACAGATGAAAGGACAATGGAAGGAGCAAGTTGAAAGCAGCGCCATGAATCAGGCAGAGCAAGCAGTCGTAGGACAGCTAGTTTCTTTTCTAAGAGCAACCACACGGGCTCCCTGTCTTGGCCCATTTCCGTAGTGTTCTTTCAGAACCTGGCTAAACCCTGATTGTTATCCAGTGCCTTTCCTTGTCTGACTTTTTTTTTTTTTTTTTAATCCCATGGCTCCCAGAAACTTTTCTAACTTGGAGGAATCACTCGGCTTTCCAGACCTCAAAGATTGCAGCTAGATGTTTCCTAATGAGTCCTTCTAGAACTGTTTAGATGGCTAGTGTTTCTCACTCTTCCTTGTGCCAGGTTTAGTGGGTTAAGTAGTAAGCACATGAGACTAGTCCCTACTAATTAAACTTAGATGGGATCATATCCCTCACTCCCTTAGAACAATCATGTTAGTGGGAAAAGTCAGAGAACTTAGTCCCCAGTTAAACCAGCCAGGTATTTATTGATACTGCCTTGTGTACTTTGCTCTAGGTGTCCTGGGTTGATATGAAAAACTCAGGTCATTTGCTGCTCTCATCAATGAGGGCCTGGATGAGAAGACAGAAGGAACATAGAGAAAAAGAATCATTGCCCCAGTTGATCTGAAGACTAAGTACATATCGGTACTTATCAACTTTTTACTAGTAGATGCCAAAGTGTACTTTTGAAGGTGACCAAATTTTTGTTGGGCCCTTTAAAGAGATCAGGCAGAATTTGATGATTGATTGAAAAAAAGTGACCAGTGCTTTTGAGGCATGGTGGGATTCTCCTGTTAGTGAAATGAATGTTCCTGGACCACAGTGTTTGTTTCTATCCATCACTTATCTAGTCACGTATTCATTCTAAAGGTAACTGTGCAGCACTTAGTACTGTTTTCAGAGTTATGAGAAAGAATGACCAGATTCCTCCTTTTGTGGACTGTGTCTTGCAGTAGATGTAATCAGTACATGTTTAATAAGGAATTGTACAAGTTAAGAAACACCTTATCACTAAAGAAATGTTAGACGTTTAATTTAAGTCACTTAGAGCCCAAAGCACTTTGTTGCAAGAATCCCAGAGAGGTATCCCATGAAGGAACACTTTTTGGTTGCAAAGTGATGTTTCCTGTGCCAGCCTGTAGGAACAGCTTATTAAGATCCAGCCTAAACATTTCCACATCTCCAAGCTGTACAGGTAGCTGAAATATCCCACCCTTTCTTTACAAAACTACGATTCAGGAAAGGATTTGAGAGGTCATGAAGCCATTCTGCTGGCTTAGACACAGATGCTATCAAGAGCCCGGTAGGTCACAAAGCTGTGTGCAGTTCAGTGTAAGACAATAGGGAGTGGTGGGGACTTTGGTAAACTGAGAACATGTGACTCATCTTAAGATTCTGGGGTTTGATCTGGCCAAATGATCACGTTAGTGGGCCAGATTTGATTAGACTGTCGGTTGACAGCCTTTGATTGCTTATCTAAGAAAACAGTAGTCTGACCCTTTCTGCAAGCCTGACAAAGACAATCATCTCTGTGAGTTTGGGTGGCAGGCTGCCTCCGGTCAGCCACCTGCCAGCACCTGCTAGCCATCTGTTAGTTGAAGAGAACTTGCTCTCTAGTTGAAAGGGGCACTCATCATGCTTTTGGCTAAGTGATGAATCATGGGGAGAACTTGAGGCTGTATATTGCTGGAGCAGATTCTGAGTCAGTTTTTTCCTTTGTTTGCTTGTTTTTATAACAGTCAACTCATCCACAAGCATTAGTAACTGCCCTTTAAGCCACCTTTTTGGCTGATGGATGGTCAGGAGCTGTGTTTTGCCAGTTGCTCAGTACCAATCAGACAGATGCCCTCCTCTACATTCCAATGACCTGGTTGTATTGCAGCTGATTCAGTGATTTTTTTTTTTTTTTTTTTTTTTTGAGAATTGGCCATAATAAAGTAGGTGGAAAGTCCTGAAAACTATTTTTAAAAATCCTTAAAGTGATAAATACATCGATCTGGATAACGGTAAGCATATATCATTCTGCTATAACTTAATAGATTTATAAGATAGTCTCCCTTCAGAAATAATTTTTAAATGCAGCTCTCTCCTGGAATTTAGAGACAGGCTCATATGTCTCTTTTCAGGCAGAAATTGTACCATTCTTATTTTCATATCAACACTATTGAGTATTATTGAAGACTAAGAGATTTCTTTTTTGGTGAGGCACAAAAGATTCGCTTTAAACGTTTTATTAGGCAAACTGAGACATAAACCTGAAGCCTTAAAAGAAATTTTTCATAGACAACACACTTATTGTGTGTTACCAAAGGTTACCACAGGTGAAATGTAAAAGGGAGGGATAAATTAGGAGCATGGGATTAACTGATGCATACCACTATATATAAAACAGATAACCAACAAGGACCTATTGTATAGCACATGGAACTATATTCAGTATCTTTACTTACAATGAATTAAAAATGAATTAAGTAAAATATTATTATCAGTTCAGTTCGGTTCAGTCACTCAGTCATGTCCGACTCTTTGCGACCCCATGCAATGCAGCATGCCTGGCCTCCCTGTCCATCACCAACTCCTGGAGTTCACTCAAACGCATGTCCCTCGAGTCAGTGATGCCATCCAGCCATCTCATCCTCTGTCGTCCCCTTCTCCTCCTGCCCCCAATCCCTCCCAGCATCAGAGTCTTTTACAGTGAGTCAACTCTTCCTATGAGGTGGCCAAAGTACTGGAGTTTCAGCTTTAGCATCATTCCTTCCAAAGAACACTCAGGACTGATCTCCTTTAGAATGGACGGGTTGGATCTCCTTGCAGTCCATGTATAAACAAGCCAAATAGTATTATATTTTGTGTGGTGATCTGCAAAAGCAGAGTGCCACAAGTTTCATGTGCTCTTAGGTTGTTAGGGGAAGTTTTATAGACAAGGTGAGAAGGATGTAATTCCTTGAATGAAGGAAGAAAAGTGATCCAGTGACTGATAGGAGGGTAAATGCGTGGGCAGAGGCTGTGCTGCAGATGCCTGACAATCAGGGTGCTATAGTAATCTAAATCAGAAAAAAATTAGCATGTTTTCTCAACGTATGTGTGCTTACTAATTGAGAAGTTGTGTTTGTTGCCTGGTGGCTCAGATGGTAAAGCATCTGCCTGCAGTGCAGACCCAGATTTGATCCCTGCTTGGGTCAGGAAAATTCCTTGGAGGAGGAAATGGCAGTCCACTCCCCAGTACTCTTGCCTGGAGAACTCCATGGATGGGCTACAATCCAGGAAGTCGCCAAGAGTTGAACATGACTGAGTGACTAACACACACATTTTTTTGCCTACTAATATTGATATATCATGTATATTATGTAGCATAAAAACAAAACATTCTAAAGGCCAGAATCAAGGTGAAATCACTGATATTTCAGAAATAATAAAAATGTATTAATAAGACAAAAGTCCTATGGACAAAATTATTTATTTTTAATGAAGGCAGTGATTGAGTGTGGATCATTTTTTTTTTTTAAATCTTGGTTTAATACTTCAAGAAATAACAAGTCCACTATTTGATTCTCAGTGAGTTTATTGTGATGCCTGGCTTTAATGGCAATCAGAATTGAAAACGATATCTGAATTGAAAAACTGCATCATTGACTGAGCTTGTTAAATCATAGTTCAGTCCCATCAACTTTTCGTGTGGAGCTCTTGGTTGAAATTCAGCTAGTAAGTGACTTTCTCCCCTGTTGTCATTGGTTATTCTTGAAAACTAATCAGTATGTGTTGCACAATTATATTTCAGCAAATGAGTTAAAAATCCACTAAAATTCATTTGAAAGCTTTTAAAACCAAATTAAGAAAATTGTTTCCTAAATTTGGATCAACTTTATATGGAACTATTTACAGTATGTTTCAAGTCTGGCATACAGAAAAGTGAAAGTGCCAAGAAAATCTGTACATTAAACATCATTGTAGCTTTTTATCTTTTATACAAAAATCAGTGTTAATAGACATTTGGGTATTTTCTTCCCTCAAAACAGTGGGATCACTTTGTATCTCCCCAGTGTGCAATTCAGTTGATTTTAGAAATTTGATCTAAGTAACCAAAATATTTCTGTTCTTTTAGTGGTTGTTCCTACTTTTTACAAAACATATATAACTAAAACTTTATCTAACAATTTAAAATTTAAATCTAAAGTTAGTCACTGTTTCTCTTTTCCTTTCACACTTTAAGGTCTCATGGAACATCTCCCCCTATTTTGTTATGTTTATCCTGTTTGGCTTCTTTTTTGCAGATGTTTTGTGAATTATAAAATTACTGTTTCATAACCAATAGTTATTTAAATATCCAAATGCATCTTACCAGTTTCTTACTCATTATTATTTTTTTTAATTCTATTCCTTCTCTCTGGGTTGACTTTTCATCTCACAAATTGTATCCTTTAGTAATTTTTAGTTTCTGTGTCTATATCAGTGAATGTATCAATGTTTTATTCATGAGCAGTAGTAAAGCTGGGTATACAATTCAAGGTTGACATTTATTTTCTTTCAGCCTCTTGTCTTCTGGCATCTGTCATTGATGATAAGAAGTCTCTGTTGGTCTGAGGGTCATGACTCTCTTTCATTTCCAAGATTTCCTGTAAGTTATTTTCCATATTCATCTATTATTGTCCCATAGCCACCTGTTTTCTTTTCCTATTTTTTTTTATAGAAATCATCCTTTCACTGTCTCTTTGATAAACATAGTCATTAAAAAGTCTTTATGAGACTTCCATGGCATTGATATTATTAATATTGAAATCATGTTTTATTGGTTATTTTATTTACTTGCTTTGTCAAATTTTGGATTTTTGGAATTCCAAATATTTGGAATTCAGCTTGTGCATTCATTTTGAGTGGAAGGTCTTTTAAAAAAATCATTTGCCTCATTGGTTTTGGTTTCAACTCTTTTCCTCTCTAACAGTGTTACGATGTGAAGTTGCCTCCACCTTGTTCCTCTGGTCCTCTAGTCTAGAGTCAAGTCTTCCCAATGACTTTGGGGGCTCCTGCTCTATTTTGAGGGGATATTGCAGATCTCATATTGTGGGAGACAGCATGAAGCTTATTTTGTTCTTTCTTGTGAGGTTTATCCTCCCTCCACCCATCGAGACTTTATAAAGTCTTGGCTTCTGGAAATAAGTCAGCAGCCATTTTTAAACTTCCTTTCTTGAGTCAAGGAGCCCTTTTCAAGCAGAGCCTGACTCTGACGCCTCCTTTCTGAATTGGAGCTCTTTTTAATCCATCACCACACAGGAGCCAAATGCCTGGGCTGGAGCCCCTGCTTTTGCCCCTTGAGCACAGCACGGCTCAGTGGAAGCTGAGTCAGTGCTTTGAACTTTCCACTCCTTTCTAATTCATGGAAATGGTTATATAGGTTCTCCAGCCCAGCTGTGACTTACCTATTTAACATTTTGTCACATTACTATGTCTTTGGTGTTCTGAACCAAAAGTCCAAACCTGTCAGAAGACTATCTGGTGGTTATAGCTCATCAACCCTAAATATTCGTTGGATAGACTAATGCTGAAGCTGAAGGTCCAATACTTTGGCCATCTGATGTGAAGAGCCAACTCATTGGAAAAGACCAGATGCTGGGAAAGATTGATGGCAGCAGGAGAAGGGAGCAACAGAGAATGAGATGATTGGATGGCATCACCAACTCAATGGACATGAGTTTGAGCAAACTCCAGGGGACAGTGAAGGACAGGAAGCCTGGTGTGCTGCAGTCCATGGGGTTGCAAAGAGTTGGACATGACTTAGCAACTGAACAACAACAGTAATAGCTCATCAACGTCTAGATGCCAGCTGAGTTCTAAGTTTGTTGAATAGTTCCCTGTCCTCTGCATGAAGATGTTCTTAAAGTCTGTGTGAATGGAAGTCATAATCTAAGGATCACGTATAAGGAAAGTGAAGCAAAAGTTAACGAGTACTTCAGAAGACCCCTCCCCATACTCTCACCTTATAGTAGAAGAGAAATCTCTAAATGAGAATGGTTAGGAATAATAAAAAACATAGGTATGTCAAGTAAATATTGTCCTAAAATCCAGGTAATGTAACATTAGATAAATGTCTAATGTTTTTCTGCCCAAATCTTCCTGGAAATAATATGTGTTGCAGAACTTCATCCTATGAACTTAATAGTTCAGGGATTGGGTTTAGTACTTAGGAGAGTTATAAATCCAAGCAATGTATTCATCAAAACTATCTGTGTCCCACAGCTGTTCTTGTCAGAGCAGTGGCAAGAATCTTTTCAGAACAGATTTCCAGTAGGGACTGGAAGCAAGCTTGACTATTTCCTAATTGGAAGTTGATCTTTCAATACTTCTTTCTTTGGATAAATCAAGAGATGACAGGCTGACCAGGGTCTCCCAGAGATCTGCTGAGTCAAGCAGCATTACGACCTGGGCA
Organism: Tragelaphus eurycerus; assembly: GCA_935064755.1. Classification (NCBI taxonomy): domain Eukaryota; kingdom Metazoa; phylum Chordata; class Mammalia; order Artiodactyla; family Bovidae; genus Tragelaphus; species Tragelaphus eurycerus. Next base: position 2,557,553 of record CAKXYN010000039.1, read on the forward strand.
ATTTATTCTCTAATTCTTCTGTTCTAAGGAAAAGAGTTTAACTTTGTAGAGAAGGAACCCAATTAGTCTTGAAAGCCAAGCCATATTTGTAGCCTATGGTTCTGGAGTTACTACACCTCCTGAAAAAGACTTCCTGCTTCTAGTTCTGCACAGTGTTCATGTGAACAGCTCTTGGTATATCTGGGCTCAGATTCCCATCAGAAGTAGATTGTGGTTGCCACCATTTCTTCCCTATGTCCCCAACACATGAAAGCACCTGCTAGGAAAGTTGAGAAATAATATGAAACAATATGAAAGGTACAAACTTTCAGTTATAAGATAAGTCCCTGGGAGGTAAAGTACAATCTGGTGACTATAATTAACCTGGCTGTGTGGTGTATTTGAAAGTTGTAAGAAAGTGGATCACAAGTTACATTTTTTTCCTTTGTATCTATATGAGATTATGGGTATTAAACTTATTGTGATAATCCTTTTGCAATATGTGTAGGTCATTATGCTGTGGGCTTCCCTGGTGGCTTCCCAGATGGCAAAGAACTTGCCTGCAATGCAGGAGACCTGGGTCTGATCTCTGAATTAGGAAGATCCCCTGGAGGAGAGCAAGGCAACCCACTCCAGTATTCTTGCCTGGAGAATCCCCATGGACAGAGGAGCCTGGTGGGCTACAGTCCATGGGGTCGCAAAGAGTTGGACATGACTGAGTGACTAAGCACAGCACAGCGTTATGCAGTACATCTTAAGCTAAGTGCTATATCAGTGATATCGCAATAAAACTGGGTGACGGGTGAAGAAATAATGTCAAATAAGGAGAACTTCTCTGGGAAGCCAAGACAGCTTTGAAATTGAAAGGGAGAGCTGTTAACAGAGTTTTGTTTTGTTTTAAAGTAATTGTATTTATTTATTTTTGGCTGTGCTGGGTCTTCGTTGCTGCCAGGCTTTTCTCCAGCTGTGGTGTGCAGGCTTCTTTTTGCAGTGGCTCTCCTTGCTGTGGAGCTCTGACTCTAGAGCACCAGCTCAGGAGTTGTGGTGCATGGGCTCTAGAGTGTGGGCTCACTGGTTGTGGCACACCGGCTTAGTTGTTCCGCGGCATGTGGGATCTTCCCAGATCAGGGATCGAACTCATGTCTCCAGCATTGGCAGGTGGATTCTTTACCACTGAGCCACCAGGGAAGCTTGTTCTGTTTTTTTTGACAAAGATGTGATAGTAGCCAGGTGATCACCAGGTGCCTGACGATACATTTGAAGGTGCTGGACACCGCTGGTGGCCTTGCTCTTGTGACCTCGGCTGTCCAGTCCTGGAGTCACAAACATCTCACAACCCACCTCAGGCAAACAGTTCTTAGAAAATCCTGTGGGTAGGCTGTAGACTTCTTTCTGCAAGTGGGAGAGCAAGGAGGGTGGGCTTTTTTTTTTTTTTTCTTTTTCTTTTTGAATGCAAGTACTCCAAATTACCACTGGCCTCAAACAAATGAGTCTGATTCTAAGAAAGATGAGGAATAGAGATAATGGGACAGTTAATAAAAACAGGAACTAAATCTATTTTAAAATCTGATGTAGAGCACTACTCTTTTGGATGCTGCTGCTATGCCGTACAGTATCTTTGGGACCATTAGTAAGGGCCTGTTTTGCATTCAGGCGTTTCCCAACTAGAGCATATTATTTGTGGGTCTGAATTAAATTGGTGGAGTGACTGGGTCCTCTCTGGAACTTGAGGGAAATGTTTCATTCACCATGCTTTTCCATTGTTAGGTTGGCTTCTTCTGATTCTTGGTCAGGGCAGTTGTGGTACTGATGGCAAGAGCAGGGGTACCTGAAGCTGATGAGTCCTTAGCAATTTGTGCAGTTTTAAAATGGCCTGTTAAAAACTGGCCATATATGGACACCAGGGAAGTCCATATATGTATATACATATATGCATACATATATGTGTATATATATCCTTTTTCAGATTCTTTTCTCATATAGATTATTATGAAATATTGGGCAGAGTTCCCTGTACTATATTGGTTATCTATTTTATATAGGGATGTGTATATGTTAATTCCAAACTCCTAATTAATCCCTCCTCCCACTTTCCCCTTTGGTAACCATAAGTTTGTTTCCTATGTGAGTCTGTTTTCTAAAACAAACTTCTAGAGCACAGTCTGTTTGTACTTTAGGGACTGATTGTATTAATAAAAACAATCAATTCACACATTGAGCTCTGTGCAAAGATTATATGTTTGTTGTTTAGTTGCTAAGTTGTGTCTGACTTTTGTGACCCTATGTACTCTAGCCCACCAGGCTCCTCTGTTCACGGGATTCTCCAGGCAAGAATGCTGGAATGGGTTGCCATTTCCTACTCCAGAGGATATTCCTGACCAAGGAATTGAACCCACATCTTTTGCATTGCAGGTGGATTCTTTACCACTGGGCCACCAGGGAAGCCTGAAAGTTAATATGAATATATTCCTGTCAGTCAGCATGCATGATGAATAGATGACACTTCTGAGCTATTCCTTACCAAAATCTCAAACTTCGTAATATACCATCTCTCTCATTTAGCTTTTATATTTCCCTAACTCTTCTTTTTTTTAATGATTAGTTTGCCCTAGATTTCCTACAGACAACACTCATTCTGCATAGTTGACAGTCTTAATCAGGGCAGGTAGATGAGTTATGGAAGCCACAGTGATTTGAGTCTCCTGGGATCAAAGCAATTTTCAAAAACATATGAAGAACGGTTTTCTGAAATTAATCTAGTGATATATCCTCCACTTAGTGTGACAGAATTAAAATAATGGGGATAAAAATCTCAGGGCAGAATCACTGAGAAATGCAGCTTTTCTTTGAGGAAAATATATGTTCTATCACAAATGAAGTATATCACCTAAACAGTACAGAAACCTCAAATCTATAAGTTTGGTGACATAAAAAACAAAAATACTTAGAAACTGTTGAAAGAGAAGCCCAGATTGCAAATAATTTGCAACTTGTTTGTCGCTTGGAATTCTAGTGGCATTAAATGAATTGCTTTTTAAAATTTAACAATGCAGGGGGTTTGCTAACACTCCAACTGCTTTTTTAAAACTTGTGAAAATAAAAAACCTGTAGAGCCTTACTATACATTGTTTCATAGGTTAAATGAGGCCATGCTATTTTTTTTTCCTATAGCTGAGAAAATGCAGTAAACAGAATTGTGCTCTCCTCAGATTCTAGTATAACAGCCTCAGGGCATGGCCCATGATTGCTTCAGCACTCTGCCCATCTTTATGCCCCGACCCAGGAGGAAGCAGTGCAGTGTCTGGTGGCTTTGAGGGTCATGTTTAGATAGACAAATTAAAGAAAAGGAGTGCGATGGACTTTCTTGTGTTCTTGTGTTAGTAAATGCATTTTTCTTGGTCCTCAAATTTCTGTTACTTTAATGACTATAGGATTCCCCTGGCATCTTTTGACAATTATTTTTTGTGTTATTAGTGACATTTAGGGAGATCCCTTTGAATTTCTGTGTTAACACAGGTGGGCAGAAATTCTGACCAGAAATAGGAACATGAGTCATGATGAAAACATAACCAAAATGAAATGAAAATACTTACCTTATTAGTATGTATGTAGAGCAGAAATATTACAGATGGCCTTTATTTTAGAATGCTGGATCTGCTGTTCCTTGCCTCCCCCCACCCCCCCAGCAACAACAATAACTGAAAATAAACTTTAAAATTCTAAATGGAAAAGTTGCCCAGTCATCCAGTGATGTCAGTAATAAAGGCTGGACCACGTTTAGATTAGTACCCCACGAAGGATAATTTATTGCATTTTTTTTTTAAAGATTTCTTTCTACCTTTTAATTATCTGTGCCTCTTCCTGTTCGTATTTGCTCTGGCATCTTTTGGAAAAGCACTGTGCTCTGCATAGCATGTGCGCTGCTTTTCGGAAATGTGCAACACACTCCACATTGCAGTGATTTTTTTTTTTTTCCCTCCCTTGCTTGGAACAGAGGTGAAAACCCCAGTGGATTCAAGTACCCACTTGATAGGCTCAGTCTCTCTTAATCAGCCCGTAATGGAGCTAATGGCTGTTTGTCATCCTTGGAGATATAAATTTCCTGGCGGTGTCTCCTGCAGACAGTGCATGAAGTATGCTCTGTGTGCCAGCAAGGACTGATAATCAGCAGAAGGGCAGGGTGCTTCGTTAGCCAGGAGAGGAGCTGGGCTTCCTAGCCGCCAGGCTCCAGAACTCGTCACTCCTGAGACATGGACAATGCCGGTAGGTAAAGCAAGCTTGTCCTTCTTCACAGCCTCTGGGGCTTGTTTGCTGTCTGCATCCCTTGCTACGGAGGGTTTGCCTGTTTGTTGATCTTATTCTGCCCTGAAAGGTTCAGGACCGGGAGCTATACAATGGGTTAGCCCTGCTGCATTGTCCACAAGGCAATTAGTGTTTGCTTTCAAGTTCAGGAATTGGGAACGCGGATTGTAATTCCACATTCGCCTTTTGGAAGACTGCACTGTTATTTCGGCTGCAGGCTTGTGTGCTATTTGATTCTTTTGTGCTCAGAACAGTGGGTGAAAAGGGCATGTAGTGAGTGATAAAACTAGTACTAAGGGCAGGAGGTGGGGGCAAAAGGTAGATGGTGTTAATGAGCTGAACAAAAATGTTTTTTCACTGTTACAAGATGTAGAGTGTCACAGCAGACGAATTCTTATGTCCGATGCTTAGTCTTCATGTTGGATGCAATGTAGGAAATGTCTCAGGATCGTCCGATGTTTTAATTTCAGAGTACAGACATTAGGGGCCAATCACGCACCTTTTAATAATGTGTTGGTTTTTAACATCTGTACTTGACAGCTAGACATGCATGACTACAGAAGTATTCTAACGCCAGTCAAATGATTAGCATAAAACTGCTTCTCAGGCAGAACTTTTTCTCTTGCCTTTGCTATATTGAACTTTTAGATGATACACACTATGGGATTACTTCCTATTTCAGGGTTGCTGACACTTAAAGCAGAATTCTCCCAACTGTGTTATGGATCCTCTGCCTCCTGAAGGGTATTAGTTCAGTTTCTCTGCTGGTGTCTGTTTTATAGCAATGCCTGCAGCTCCTGAGATGCAGTCAGCTCTGCTAAGAGAATAATACACCATGTAAAACACACTGTGCACAGTAAGACCCCCCCCCCCCATTTTTCGGAAAACATGATTTTGTTTATGAAATGTAGCTGTTTCAGGGCTTGGCGCAGGTATTGCAGGCAAGCAGAAATTTTGAAGACAGAGTGTTTTGAGGTCTTTTGTGAAATCACTTACCAGGAGTCAAACTCTGTGACTCAAATAATTTTGTATTTGACATGGAAAGCATTGAAATAAATTGGGACACTATGTTATTTGGGATGAACATTGAGGGTTGTGAAACACACACATATTAGGGTGTGTGTGTACGTGTGTGTGTGTGTGCCTGTGTGTGTAGTAGTAGTAGTAATAGTAGTAGTAGCAGTGAGGAAGAGCCTGGGTTGATGCCTATGCATTTTTCCCCCATCTTGATCATGAAAAAATTTGCCATAGCGCTTATCATAAAAGCATGTAGATATGATATTCCATGACAAGGCACAATTTCAAGATCAACCAAAAGCTTTTCTAGTTACAGCAGGAGAGTGAGTAAAAAATAAATAAATAAACCAAAATCCCTAATTTAACCTCATTTAAAACTTCTGCCACCCACAATTAATTATACTGATGTCCTGGAAGAATTATCACTTTAATTCAAGCAAATGCTTTTCCTAACTGACTCATATATTTATTTAAAGGCCATTTAAGAAAAAGAAAGAAACTACTGTAGCAGACTTTTTGTAGGTTTAAAAAAAATGCTAAAGGTTATGATTTACTTTTTGGCTAACCATAGCTTAGGGGGATAAGTGTTGTCACAATTTTATACTTGATTATGGTTTTAAATGCCATTCATAAAATACTTCTGCTCCTGACATGTTTAAGAATATTTATGCACTGTGTCAAGTGGCTTTTAAAGTAGCAGTCTCTATATCTTTTGAACTGTGGTGTTGGAGAAGACTCTTGAGAGTCCCTTGGACTGCAAGAAGATCCAACCAGTCCATTCTGAAGGAGATCAATCCTGGAATTTCTTTGGAAGGAATGATGCTAAAGCTGAAACTCCAGTATTTTGGCCACCTCATGCGAAGAGTTGACTCATTGGAGAAGACTCTGATGCTGGGAGGGATTGAGGGTAGGAGGAGAAGGGGACGACAGAGGATGAGATGGCTGGATGGCATCACTGACTCGATGGATGCGAGTCTGGGTGACCTCCGGGAGCTGGTGATGGACAGGGAGGCCTGGCGTGCTGCGGTTCATGGGGTCGCAAAGAGTCGGACACGACTGAGCGACTGATCTGATCTGATCTGATCTGATGCACTGTGTCAAGTGGCTTTTAAAGTAGCAGTCTCTATATCATATCAAATTTTAGGTGGAATCTCAGATTTGGATATGTATACCTATGAGTGCAATAACAGGATTTTAAGTGACATTTTTAAAATATTTCAGAAATAACATCTTTCTTATAATGGTGAATTGGCTGCTACCGATCACTTTTCATGGTAATTTCATGACTGTAAGCTGCCTGTTTTATAGGGGGGGCAATGTAAATATTTATTTCTCTCTCTTTCTCTCTCTCTCTCTCTCTCACACACACACACACACACACCCTTTCAATAAATTATATTGACTATAAGGAAGGCATTTGAGATGGTACTGGTAAGTGGTCAAAAAGGAAAAACCCTCAAAATGTCTTTAACATCATACCAAAACACCCAATTAACTTGGAGTACTGCAATTTCTCCCATTTAATTTAAACAAGATAATGATGATGCCTGCCTAAATTTTTCCCATCAGAGATGGGTTCAGGCCCTGATAACAGAGGCCAGCAGTAAAGAGCTGAGCACCAGTCCTGCCGATTGGACCATCAGCTCTAAGGAGTCAGGCTTTCTTCCAGGAAGGCTTTCTGTGTTGGGATTTGGATAATTGTTAGGAGAAAAAGCACAACGATAACTACACATGAGCTGAGTGCCTCTGATTTATTCAGATCACACAGAGGCTGCATTAGAGCTATTTGTGTGTTTTTTCTATTATTAACAAATAAGAAAGGATGGCTGCCTGGGACTTATGGCTCTTTCAATGAATATATGTTCATTTCAGCAAGTCTGCCAGGGGTGAGTGTGTTCACCCTCTCTTTATAAGCAAGAACTGTCATTCCTACTATCTCTGAGAAGGAGACATCCCTTCCCCATAATTGCTGGCTTATACATTACTTTAAAAGCTTTTCCTGGAATAACAATAAAATATTTATCAAACAGTATATGTGGAATATGTCAGGGCAGCCTTAACAATATCTAACCTTTTCTTCTTTTTTCCTTTTCATATGACTATCTCTTCATGTAAATGCTATAACAACTCAGATGGATGGTCATTTTTATAAAAACAAACCTATGATCACATCTTCAGTCCCCATTGCTCTGTCCCCGCACTTGTGTCCGGTGGCTTCCTCTCTGCCTGGCCTTCACCAAATGACTGTCATGAATGAATGAGTTGTGGAGAAAGATGATGAGGCAAAGTTGATTGGTCGTGTGTGATTAACCTCTGAAAAGCAATAGCTTGAAATCTGATTCTGCATTCTACAGCAGCAGAGTAGTATAAGAAGTTCTGCAGCACGTGTGAACTAATTTTTTCTTGCTTGGAATCAAGATATTTCTGTAACCATGTGTGTTGAAAGAGGCATACTCATTTGGGGGGCAGGTGGCAGTTCTGAGAGCCCTAAGCTCTCATCTTACATCCTAGCCAGTGACTGAAGGGCTTCTGATCCTTGATGTACAATCCCTGAACGTGAGAGGCTCATAGTCTATGATCTCCTTGCAAAAAAGACTGGAGAGTTGTTTGGGAACCAACTGAAGGAAGGTTTATAATGGAGCCATCAAGAGCATCTGATAATCGGAGATGGACGTTGGTTCTGCCATCTGCTCTCCCAGTGACCATGAACAAGCTATATAAATTCTGTATGCATTGATTTTCTCATCTGTAAGTGCCAATAATAATTGTATCCATCTCATAGGATTGTCATGAAGAGAAATAAAATAATACGTGTAAAGCTTTTGTTACAATGGCTGGATTATGGCAATGTTGAATACATGTTGGCTGTTGAAAGAACCATCAGAAAAACTGAAGCAGAGCTGCTTGATGAACAAATATATGCTCTAGTAGGAGAAGGAAATGGCAACCCACTCCAGTGTTCTTGCCTGGAGAATCCCAGGGATGGGGGAGCCTGGTGGGCTGCCGTCTCTGGAGTCGCACAGAGTCGGACACGACTGAAGCAACTTAGCAGCAGCAGCAGCAGCAGCGGGACAGCTCTAGCAGTGCAGTGGTGGTATGGAAAGGCGGCAGCTATAACAGAGGCCAGTTGGGTGGCTGTCCCAAGAGTGTGATTGGAAATTGATGTGGGTGGTGCCATGGGGGTGGGATTGAGAGGTGGCCTGGGTACAGATCAGTAGAGCGTGATAAGTGGATAGGGCATGCAAATGAGAAAACCTCTGAGGATTCTAGTTTTGAGAACCTAAGCCATAGTCCTGTACTGTAGGAACACAAGAGGAATTTTAAGGGAAAAATAATGAGTTCTATCTTGAAATTGTTGGGTTTGAAACACCTCTGTGTGACCCACTAGTCTTAGTAACTATTTATGACCTCGGATATGCAGATGATACCACCCTTATGGCAGAAAGTGAAGAGGAACTAAAAAGCCTCTTGATGAAAGTGAAAGTGGAGAGTGAAAAGGTTGGCTTAAAGCTCAACATTCAGAAAACGAAGATCATGGCATCTGGTCCCATCACTACATGGGAAATAGATGGAGAAACAGTGGAAACAGTGTCAGACTTTATTTTTCTGGGCTCCAAAATCACTGCAGATGGTGACTGCAGCCATGAAATTAAAAGACGCTTACTCCTTGGAAGGCAAGTTATGACCAACCTAGATAGCATATTCAAAAGCAGAGACATCACTTTGCCAACAAAGGTTCGCCTAGTCAAGGCTATGGTCTTTCCTGTGGTCATGTATGGATGTGAGAGTTGGACTGTGAAGAAGGCTGAGCACCAAAGAATTGATGCTTTTGAACTGTGGTATTGGAGAAGACTCTTGAGAGTCCCTTGGACTGCAAGGAGATCCAACCAGTCCATTCTGAAGGAGATCAGCCCTGGGATTTCTTTGGAAGGAATGATGCTAAAGCTGAAACTCCAGTATTTTGGCCACCTCATGCGAAGAGTTGACTCATTGGAGAAGACTCTGATGCTGGGAGGGATTGGGGGCAGGAGGAGAAGGGGACGACAGAGGATGAGATGGCTGGATGGCATCACTGACTCGATGGATGCGAGTCTGGGTGACCTCCGGGAGCTGGTGATGGACAGGGAGGCCTGGCGTGCTGCAGTTCATGGGGTCGCAAAGAGTCGGACACGACTGAGCGACTGATCTGATCTGATCTGAACTGATGATGACTTTTTAATACAGTAAAAGGTATATATATATACAATATACACATACACACATACATAATTCCTTACTAAGCATGGATTTGAGATAATGCAGGATTGTTTGTTTGCTTGTTTTTTACTGCCAATTTAAAATCTGTTCTATTTTGCATATGCTTTGTTTACTTCAGCCCGATGAACCCAAGAGCAACTAATGCTTTCCTGTTTTTTCTCCACCCACCCTGTGGGAGACCCTGTGGTATACTAGACAAAAAGGAGATTTTCAAATGCTTCTTGAAAATCTTTTCAACACAGATGGAGATACGACCAGGCCCAGAGAAACATGCCCGTAAGCACTGAAATAATTTAGGTAAAGGCCAGGCTGTTATATAAGAAAATGTAGGCACAAAGACATTTCATTTCTAACTGGTTCAAAACTTTTGTAGGAGAATTTACCTTCACACTCAGCCTGTTATCACTAAGTTCCTGAGGAATTGAAGAAGGTATTTTGGCCACCTCATGCGAAGAGTTGACTCATTGGAGAAGACTCTGATGCTGGGAGGAATTGAGGGCAGGAGGAGAAGGGGACGACAGAGGATGAGATGGCTGGATGGCATCACTGACTCGATGAATGTGAGTCTGAGTGACCTCCGAGAGCTGGTGATGGATAGGGAGGCCTGGCTGCTGCAGTTCATGGAGTCGCAAAGAGTCGGACACGACTGCGCGACTGATCTGATCTGATCTGATGCAGGAGAATGGTTACCTGATGGAGCAAATATTTGTGTGAATTAATTTAAGATGAATGCTTTTAGGACATTTGGTTGTTTGAAAACTATCAGGTGCAATTAAAATTTTCCCCTCTAATCCCCTGCTTTAATGATGTCTTGTCTTAGTATTTATAATTGTGTTAACCATGACACTTTTTAGAAATACAATGTTATATCATATATATAGCTGCATATTATGTATGCGTATATTTGCATATTTGGCCACCTCATGCGAAAAGTTGACTCATTGGAAAAGACTCTGATGCTGGGAGGGATTGGGGGCAGGAGGGGAAGGGAATGACAGAGGATGAGATGGCTAGATGGCATCACTGACTCAATGGACATGAGTTTGAGTGAACTCTGGGAATTGGTGATGGACAGGGAGGCCTGGTGTGCTGCAATTCATGGGGTTGAGAAGAGCCGGACAAGATTGACTGACTGAACTGAACTGAACTGAATGTAATATACGTGCTTCCCTGGTAGCTCAGCTGGTAAAGAATCCACCTGCAGTGCAGGAGGCCCTGGTTCAATTCCTGGGTTGGGAAGATCCCCTGGAGAAGGGTGAGGCTTACCCACTCCAGTATTCTTGGGCTTCCCTAGTGGTTCAGGTGGTAAAGAATCTGCCTGCAGTGTGGGAGACCTGGGTTTGATCGCTGAGTTGAGAACATCCTTTGAAGGAGGGCATGGCAACCCACTCCAGTATTCTTGCCTGGAAAATCCTCATGGACAGAGGAGCTTGGTGGGCTACAGTCCTTGAGGTCACAAAGAGTCAAACACAACTGAGCGACTAAGCACAGCACAGCACAATATAATATATACTTTATATATGTACTTGTGAGTGGATTCTTTGATTATCAACCTTGATGTAGGGGGACAAACAATAAAAATTAGAACATATTTCCTTTTTAATTAAAAAAGAAATTCATTCTTATTCTCTGAAATCCTCCTTATATAAGTGTTAGTTGCTTAGTCGTGTCCTACTCTTTGCTACCGCATGAACCGTAGCCCTCCAGGCTCCCCGCTCCATAGAATTTTCCAGGCAAGAATACTGGAGTGGGTGGCCGTTCCCTTCTCCAGGGGATCTTCCCAACCCAAGGATTGAAGCTGGGTCTTGTGCCTTGCAGGCAGATTCTTTACCATCTGATTGAACATTTTATTAGCTATAAAACTTATAGCATTTTCTTTTGAATTTATTGTGATTTATGGTGCTACTGTAGCATTTCATAGTTTATCAAAAAAAATATTTCTAAGAGCACCCAGGATTCATATAAAGACTTATTTCTAAGGGAGAGATTAAAATATAAGTAATCTGCTCTTTGGAACATCTGTTTGCAAAATGCCAATATTATTATAGAAATTCCTGTCCTTTAAAACAAAAATGCCAAATGGAAAACTAGATTTGTGTTAAAACATAAAAGTACTTTAAAAGAGTCATTTTAGTAGTTTTTAACTCTAATTGTACAATAACTTTGGCCTCTCGAGAATGAACTGGCAGACTTGGCTTAAGAGTATCTTGGCAGAAGCAGAAGAAAGTCTTTGTTTCTAAAACAAAGTTTTGGGTTTTGTTTCAGTTTTTTTTGTTTGTTTGTTTTCAGATCACTGATATTAGTTCTGAGAGTGTGTTTCCTTTGCAACCACGCATCTTTCCAAAGGCAAAACAAATTCTAATATTTCTGTAAGATAAAACAGGAATTCTCATCAAATGGTTTTCTTGGGTGAAGAAAAGACATAAAGAACCAGCAAGGATGCATTTTTGTGGCAGACAGAAGAAATTAATAATCTAACATTTTCTGAATTATATGCCATTGCATATTAATTCCACAGAATATTAATAAAGTCTCACCCCTTCCCCTTCCTGTGCTCATAACCCCGTGCAGAAACACAGAATTTAGTATGTGGACAGTTTTGGGAACTGCTGAGTTTAACAGTGTTAAACAGATTTTTAAACGTGCTAATAGAATGGACATGTAAATTCTAGCCTGTGCTAATATACATTGTGAATTCCCAAGATGGAATACAAATGGCAACATTTCTCAGTTTTATTAACTATAGGTTCTCCTGGGGATGCCTAGTTACAAAATGTATAACTCAGATTTGAGGATCACTGTTAAAATTCCTTCATTCTCATTTTTGCTGTCCTTTATCATCTTATTCTTAACTGAATTCTTCTCAACTTCCTGTTTCCCAATATAGAAGTCATTTGAAGGAACTAGCAAACTATTCACTTGTATAAAAATCGATGCTTGATTCTTTAGAAATTAAATATTTGTGTTAGCTCTGTCCAGGATTTCTCTTCTTTGAGAAAGAGAAATTTGTTCCTTGTTTCTAGGCTTTGGGGCACTTCTCTGCTTGTTAACATCACCATCAGATAAAATAGGGAAGGGAAGGGAGCAGGGACTCAAACCTGCTTTGGAAATGAGTGGGATTCAATTACATCTATGAGATTAGGAGCAATGTGCAGATTTTATTTATCCAAACTAACATTTCACATGAATTATTAAAGATAGATGACAGGAGATTTTATATGTAAAACATTAATTTCAGAGGTCTGCTTTGTAAGTCAGGTATCAAGAACATATATAACAGGCAAATCCTATTTAATTCAATGTCAAATGTCTTCAAAGGAAGGGAGCTTACTTTTTTAAAATGCCTATTATGTTGTAGGCACCAATTTACTTGTTTTTTATAGATTGTATCATTAATTTGAACTGTGGTGTTAGAGAAGATGCTTGAGAGTCCCTTGGACTTCAAGGAGATCAAACCAGTCCATCCTAAAGGAAATCAGTCCTGAATATTCATTGGAAGGACTGATGCTGAACCTGAAACTCCATAACGTTGGCCACTTGATGTGAAGAACTGACTCATTGGAAAAGATCCTGATGCTGGGAAAGATTGAAGGCAGGAGGAGAAGTGGATGACAGAGGGTGAGATGGTTGGATGGCATCACCGACTCGACGGACATGAGTTTGAGCAAGCTGCGGGAGTTGGTGATGGACAGGGAAGCCTGGCATACTGCAGTCCATGGGGTCGCAAAGAGTCGCAAAGAGTCAGACACGGCTGAGTGACTGAACTGAACTGATATCATTAATTCTTGCAATCCAGTTGTAAGTTAGTGTTATTTACCCCAAGTTATACATGAGGAAACTGAGACTAAGTAAGAGCTCACTCAATAAATAGGTGATTTATAAACTCAAGTCCAACCCTTTTTTACATTAGCAAAATTCAACCCAGCAGTATTCATGCTGTCACTTTGTTTTGAGAGTGAGAATTCTTCATTTTGTATCTTCCATAGCATCAAGGACAATACCTGGGATGCAGTATGCACATGATATTTTAAAAATAAATCAAATGTCATTTAATTGTGTGTGCTTATGTCCAACTAGTTATGACCCCATGGCCTGTAGCGTGCCAGGCTCCTCTGTATATGGAATTCTCCAGGCTAGAATACTGGATTGAGTTGCCATTTCCTGACCCAGGGAATCTTCTCGACCCAGGGATTGAACCTGAGTCTTCTGCATCTCCTGGATTGACAGGTTGATTCTTTACCATTGCACCACCTGAGAAGCCCCATCATTTAATAAGTCCAGAGCAATTTTTCCAAAAGGAAATTCTTTTTTAAATACCAAGGTCAGAGATGATCTTCTATCTATACACTTTATTTGGTAGAAGTCAGTGTGTGTATGTGTGTGTGTGTGTGTGTGTGTTAATCACTCAATCATGTGCGACTCTTGAGACCCCATGGACTGTAGTCTGCCAGGCTCCTCTGTCCATGGAATTCTCCAGGCAAGAATATTGGAATGGGTTGCCATTCCCTTCTCTAAAAGTCAGTACATGGGTAAGAAAAAGATAGTTGAAGTGTTTTTTTTTTTTCATAAACATTCATACAGTTATGACAATTTGTAAAATAGAATGCTTTTTGATAGAGTCCACCTGTGAACTTTGTTACCACTATGAAAAAGGTATTCAAAAATTTCACTTGAAGAATGTGATAATCTTAGGATCATTAACAGAAATTATGAAAAGAGGCATGAAAGAATTTTTAAGTGGTATTTAAATTAAGTGCAGAGGCATTATTCTGGACAACTGGAGAATTTGACCCTTTCATTTTCTTTCAGTGAAAATAGTGGTTAGAGAGAAGGTCACAGAATAGTCGTGATTACATCTCTTTTTACACCTGTGCACAACGAGATTTTACATCACATTAATTCTTGTCAAATTCTGTACTTCCCTGTGAGCCATTATAAAATTTGAAAAAACATGCTGGGAAATAATACTCTCCTTTATTTAAATTTTAATATATATGTCAAGAGAAGCCATAGTTTCAGAGAGATTCGTATACTGTTTGATATACTGTTTGATTAAAGTATTTGCAATGTTTTGATAAGTAGCTCTGAATAATAGCTTAATTGAAGATAATTCTCCAACATCCAGTTATCTATCTCCCCAAAATTAGTTTGAATTTCCTCACATAAGCCAATTTTTTCCAAATATTTAATCTTCTGATTATATACAGTAACTAAAATTATGCCTCATTACTTTTTGTGCTTTGGAAACATTTCCTTTTTAGCCCTGGATCATTCAGTCCTCGGGCAGTTTTTACACCTTAACAGGTACGACGTTCAAGCCTTGACATCTGTCGCTATGAGGACCTGACTATACATGATTTGCTTATCTTATTTCCAGAGTACGCTCTGCTCCCCTTGGGCGGTCCTGCTCTCTCTTCTGCAGACACAAACACGCGTGCGTGTCCCCTTTTCTTACCCTTGTTCTCCCCACCTTGACTAGCCTTTCCTCCTCGCATTCAGTCACTCTTTGTTTTTGTTTTTTTCTAAGTATGGCCCATGCTCCTGTGGCATGTGGGACCTTAGTTGCCTGACCAGGGATTGAACCCACACCCCACGCATTGGATGGTAGAGTCTTGGCCACGAGACTGCCAGGGAAGTTCCTCAGTCACTCTTATTTCCTTACATCCAGGAAATATTTCCTGGTCACTGACTCTATGCCAGGCCCTGTGCCAGTCAGTGTGGGTATGAATGAATGAGATAGAGCTTGTTATCATGGAAATTCATTCTAGCAGAGAAAGCAGAAGTTAAGAAGGAATAGAGAAAATGCTTGGGTCGGAACGAGTGCTGTGAAGTTCGTAAAGAGGCCTCAGGCCTAGCAGGAAAAACCTGCGGCTTGGCTTTTATTCTACCAGTAAGTTTTGGGCAGAGTCATGGTGAAACAGCGGGAGACGGCGAAGGACAGGGAAGCCTGGCGTGCTGCAGTCAAAGGGGCTACAAAGAGCTGGACACGACTGAGAGACTGACAACAGTGGTGAGACGGGACTGATGATTTCAAGGCGTAACCCTGGGAAGGACAGATGGGGGACAAGCAAGAAAGGAAACCCCCTAAAGAGGAAATCCGTTGAGAAAGGTCTAGACTGTGGTGTGGCCCTGGGGATGAGGAGAGAGAACCTGATGAAAACCCAGCTCTTGTTTCAAGGCCCAGCACACATCCCACCTTCAGTGTGTCTTCCCGGAAGGTCTTGAGGCCCTGCCTTCCTTGCACCACAAAAGAACTCCCCTCACAGTTTTGTACCTCTTGGTGGCCTCTCTGAGAGGACCCTGCCCATTTCAGGCTTTTCTTCCCAGTCTTTAAGCATCTTGATGGTAGTTAACACACCATGGACATTTGTTGTGTCCTCCAAAGAGTTAAAGAATTAGAGTTCTCAACTGTGGCCATCCAGTAGAAGCGCCTGGAGAGCTTATAAAGTATATCCATCACTGGGCCCCACCCTGGGCAAATTCGATCACATCCCTGGAGTGGAGTCGGGACACTGGGCTTTGTTTAAAAGCTCCTCAGGCTATTCTAATGGGCAACCAGATGAGAATGACTGTTTCAGACATCTATTCATAGAAATTGCTACCTTGCAGAAGTCAGCAACCAGCTCTTCACCCGCTTCCTCTCTCTTCTCTTCTTCTTTCTCACTTCTCTCTTTCTTCCCACAAAGAGTAGGCCGGTCTAGCTGAGGATTTGTGCTTGCGAATTATCTGTTTCTGGATGGACTGTGAGACGGGCCAGGTGAAGAGACGTCTGAGGAAACAGCTGAAAGAGAAGGGCAGAGGAGGCAAAGGACTGCTTCTGGAAGACAACAGCAGAAGAGGAGCGCAGCAAGCTGAGTCCTGGCTTTCTGTAATCCGTCCTTTGGGAGTATGTGGACCTGATCGAAGAAGGCGATGTGGAGAGACTTCCTAATTGGGAAGCTTGTTTCCTTCTCCAGTGTCTCCCTAGCAAATTAAATACTGAGTAACAATTCACCATAGCAGCAGAAATGTTCTCTGGTGAGACTTTACATGTGGGTTTTAACTAATAAGAGATGTTAAACATCCCTTGTCAAGTTTTATCTAATAGAAAAGGTACATTATTAGACCCCGAAGAGCACAGCTCCGATTTAACCATCCCTAGCTGTGTATCTGTGCCGAGTGGCTGGGTCAGAGCCACTCTTAAACACTGGTGCTCTGATTGCTGTATCATGTGGCTCACCAGTCACCACAGGCATGCTGCTTTTTAGTGATGGAGAAATAGGTCCTGTCCACCTTAGAGTCCCCCTCCAAACATGCACACGCCAGAATGAGTTTCATATCATTTTGAACTGACCGTGACCTTAAATATTAAAGTGTGGAGCTGACTCAACAGTTTGCTTTTCTGAGTATTTTGGTAAATAAGTGGTGCTTTTTACACAAAGCTTAATACAGAATGCTTAGTGGAAACAACAATATTCATTAAAATCGTCTTTTATAATGTTAAATGTAATGATCTCATATGGTCATGAGCATCACTTGAAAAAGTATGGCAGAGGGTTTTAAGCTCTGAGTGTTTTTTTGGCAAATGAACCATCTAGTATTGGAGGCTCCGAGGTGCCCCCATCCTGGTTTTGCCGGTGAGGTCACCCCTGCACCACATTCCTGGTATCCCCCCAACTCACGGCCCCTCCTGCTCCACCTCCTGCCTGTTCTCCCCACCCCACTCACTCTCACAGAGTGTAGCCTGGCCACCCTGTACTTCTCAGTACACCCCCAAAACACACATCATTAAACATGTTGATCCTTCTGTGTGGACCCCCCATCGTGGCCACCCCTCACCAGTTTGAAACACCTCCTCATTGAATAAGTCCCAACTCCACTGTCCCCTCCTCTGTGGATCCTTCTGCAATTTCTCGGGATAGAATCAGTCTTCTCTTTTCTCTACTGCCGTGAACACTCTCCCCTGCCTTCCCACACGTGCCGGGCGTGCTACGATGCTCTTCTGTGTGTCTACCCTTTGCACTAGGCCACATGCACCAGAGGACAGGGCTGTCTTCTTCATAAGTTCATCCCCTAGTGGAGCGTAGGAGGGAAGATACATGTTCAATAAGAGGGCAAAGGAATAAACCGGCTGAAATAAAGCCTGAGGTGTATCTTGTATTTTGTGCTCCTACTTACATAGAAACCATGAATTAATTTATACTGGCAGTTGAGTGATGTAGCCACTTACCATTTAAGACAAGCAGTGGGGAGCTCATCAGAAGCACTTATGGAATTAAAATCTGTCTATCTACCTACCTGTTGTATCATCTCCCTGTTTAATCTGTCTATCTATCCAGGCTTCCCTGGTGGCTCAGCACTGAAGAATCCACCTGCAATGCAGGAATCTCAGAGCCACAGTCAATCCCTGGATTGGGAAGATCCCCTGCAGGAGGAGGGCATGGTAACTGACTCCAGTATTCTTGCCTAGAGAATCCCCATGAACAAAGGAGCCTGGCTGGCTATAGTCCATAGGGTTGCAAAGAATTGGACATGACTGAGTGACTAAGGACACAGACACAATATAAGAGGAAGAAATCTATCTATTGCCAATCCAGTCCCAATCTAGAATCTCTCATGGGGAGAAAGGACAGCTGTATAAAGAATATTTCATGGATATACTGCATACTGGTAAGACTCATTGTTGGTCTAAGGGACTTTTAACAAAGCTGCTCAGACAGAGCAAGTTTCACTGCTCTGTGTGTTTTTAAGATACTTGATTGTTGTCATTATGAAATCACATTATTACTAGAATTGTGAAGATCTCGTGCTATTTACAAGATTGCTCTGATAGATCCTATTGGAGACCTTCACCAACCTGTAAACAAAGAAGCGTCTTTCAGTGAGGCAGTTGCCCAGGTCTCTTCACCCTCTCCCCTGTGGAGAGTGCCTTGACTGCGACCTCCTTGAAACTTCACTCGCCCAACTTACTTTTAGTTTATCACCTGCTACCTGCCTGTTTGCTTTTCATATACTTGGGTGTGATTTTCTTAGCAATGGAAATTGGCAACCATCTATTTTTACAAGCAGCTTAACTCAGGGCATTTTAAATAAGGGTATCCCCTTATTAAGGGCTTCTCTGGTGGCTCAGAATCTGGATTCTGGTGGTGAAGAATCCGTCCACCAATTCAGGAGATGCAAGTTTGATCCCTGGGTCAAGAAGACCCCCCTGGAGAAGGAAATGGCAACCCACTCCAGTATCTTGCCCAGGAAATTCCATGGACAGAGGAGTCTGGTGGCTATAGTCCATGGGGCCAAGAAAGAGTCAGAAACCACTTAGCGACTAAACAACAACCACACCCCCTTATTAAAGGAAAGATGGCCAGTCTCGATCTATAAGAATGGCCAGCATGGCTCAAGAGCAAAAATATCTTAGGTGTCCCCTGCGAGACTTGTATTTTCACAGTACCTGGGATGCTTGTCTGGTGTTTACGGAACAGACGTCAGTAGGCGGAGCCAACCCATTTGCTCAAACAACAAGCATTTTACAACACTCATTAACCTAAGAATCAGTCTTTGAACTTAAGAAAGTTCAAATACATTTGTTTAAATAATTGTGTGACTATGACTCTAGTTGAAAAAGGCCAGAGAGTTGAAGACAAAAACCAGCTTTGCCTATAAAATCCAGACTTTGTAGAGAACCAGGAGACCTGTGGCATACATTTAGAATGAAGCATCACCAGGAATTTTTAACTTTCCTGCCTTGTGTCAGTTTTTATCACAACTCTAAGCTTCTCTAAACGGAAGTGTCCTTTTTGCTGACATACATGGGGCTTTGTCCCTAGCAGTTCCAAAGAAGGTTTACATGGACCTTCAAAAGTACAAAAATTCCTAATGTACTTTTGGGTTCTTGGGTAATTTTAAAAGAAAACTGAGTCCCACAGAACTTTTTTTTTTTTTTTAACACAAACTGAGAAATAAGTGATTTTTTTTGGAATACTGTACATGCTTCAATAATATCCCTTTCATCTTCAAAAATGCTAACAAATATAGTTCATTTCTCACAGTTCTCCAGTGAATTATGTAAACATTTTAAGTGATCAGTTCTACTTTTACAGATTTGAAACTAAGGCAAAGAAGTGTATTTAGTATTTATTTTCGGAGATCAGCCTCATGCATAGCTTAACTGCACCACGGGAAAAGTTGTATTGACATATAAAAAGCATGTCTGGTTGAGGATATGCTTGGCCATTTGCCAACTCATGAGGCATGGGCCATGCCAAATCTGATTCCCATTGACTTTTATGCAGAAGGAAAGCCAAACACAATTTACCCTTTTTGTTGCATACAATATTGTTTTTCAGGGAAATGTGGTTATGTTTGTCCTGGCCACAGAGGCTGTCTCAGGGGAGGACAGACAGATGGCTTTGGTCACAGTGTCCATGGAACACAACTGTCCCAGTCTGTCATCTTGAAGCTGTCTGTTCTTGGCTATGCAGTCAGGTGACTGGAGACTGGAAATCAGCCGGAAATTCCAGTAGACGTTCGTTAATGAGGGGTCCAAGCATACGAAGGGCATGTGTTTACATGGCAGGTGGGGAGCAGATGGAGGGGGGCAGTATGAACCCCCAGGGAAAGGGCAAGAGTATAACAAATAAGCAGCCCTAACATTTTCAGAGAGATCGGGCATGGAGATCCAGTTCCGGAGTAGGGACTGAAGTACTGGGTAGGGGATTTGGGCAAATTAGAGAGAGACACCAAAGCAGATACTAGATTATGAAGCAGGTCAACAGAAGCCATTGGGGAGGGTGGCACAAATTTCATTCTGGCTCATTCAACAAGAAGAACTCAGGAGATCAGGGCTGAGTTCCCACACACCCCTGGCCTCCTCAGTGTGGAAGGGCATTTTGTTACCATAGTGGCATCCTCCCTGGAACAGCACACGACTCAGGGGACCAGCAGCAATGAGAGTGCTCATCTACCAGCAACTCTTGGGTTTATATTTGGCATGAGAGTCATTCTTATATTTGCAACTAAGTGCATCACACTTTCCTGTCTTCTCCAGTTGAACAGACTCTACTATTTGGAGTCGTGGACAGAAACAAGACTCAAGAGTCAGAAAAGGAGGATATGTTTCCTGGCTGAATCTCTTCCACAGACTGGCACGTCATGTTGGGCACATCCACGAGCTCACTTTCCTCGCTGAAATACAGGGTTAATTACACTTGGCTCTAGGAGAAGTATGACGTAGCAGCAGACTCATTTAGTGCCCACATGCATTTTAAATATTTAAAAATATGAACTCATTTGATCCTGACAGCTACCTTTCAAGTGGTTGAGAGGACCCCCTACCAAGCCTGGTCTGGCTCCCCTGCCCTCCGACCTTGCATCTTCTGATGCTTAGTTATCCCATTTTGATGTTTTAAGTGCACTGGCTTCTGGCAATTCCATTCCCATCTCTTTCTATGAGCTGTTTCTTTCTTTTTTCCTTTCAGTATTATTGAGATATAATTGATATAAGAGCACTGTATCAGGTTAAGGTGTATAGAATCATGACTTGGCTTATATATCTGGTGAAATGATCATCACAATCATTTTAGTTAATATCTATCATCTTACATAGATACCAAATAAAAAATGTTTGCATGTTCTGTTTCTTATCTTTTGTGGTCTAGGAAACCAGACCGTCAAGACTGTTACCCTTTTATCCAAAGTAATAGGACACAGACCCCATGAGGGCCTGAGTAGTTTTCCTGTGATTCATGTGTATGAGCTGGAGTTCATGAATTTTTTGGACATTTACTTAAACTAAGCGGCAGTTCAATTTATTTCCTAGTTTTTGACAAAATCTTCACTTATCTTGCCCATGCTCTCAGGGTAAAATGAAAATTCAAGGTTCTCACACAAAGTTCTTGTCTGCTTATAAGAGCAACAACCTGTGTCATCAACATTATCTCCCACCTCTAGTCACATGGCTTCCCTGATAGCTCAGTTGGTAAAGAATCTGCCTGCAATGCAGGCGACCCCAGTTCGATCCCTGGGTCAGGAAAATCCTCTGGAAAAGGGATAGGCTACCCACTCCAGTATTCTTGAGAAACAAGGGCTCCTCTTGTGGCTCAGCTGGTAAAGAGTCTGCCTGCAATGCAGGAGACCTGGATTCAATCCCTGGGTTGGGAAGAGCCCCTGGAGAAGGGAACAGCTACCCCTCCAGTATTCTGGCCTGGAGAATTCAGGCCTTGGTCACAGAGTTGGACAAGACTGAGCAACTTTCATTTTCTTTCACTTTGAGTCACACGGCTTTGGGCCCTCACACTCCAGGCTCTCCGTCTCACCCTCAGTATTATGTCTTCTTACTTCTTTCCTTTGCACCATGCTCTTTTCCTTGTCCCCTGTTTCTTCCTTGTTCTTCACCTGGTGGATTCCTGTTTGTCTTTCAGGACACTTGGTTCATTATCACCATCTGGAAACCCTTCTCCACCTGACTGCAGGGTTATCTACTCCCTGAGCTCTCCTGGCCAACATACCATTGTATTGTCATTGATCCCTTACCTCCATTATCCCCATCATCCAGGTCCACACCTTCAGCAGTGGCTCAAGGGCAAAGTTGTCTTCTCCTTGGTTTCCTTAAGGCCTAGCCCCATATGTGGCACACAGTGGTAGGCTCTTAGTGTACACTGGCTGACTCACTGCTTGCACCATTGTTCAGTTCAGTTCAGTCACTCATTCGTGTCTGACTCTTTGAGACTCCATGAATCGCAGCACACCAGAACTCCCTGTCCATCACCAACTCCTGGAGTTCACCCAAACTTTTGTCCATCGAGTCAGTGATGCCATCCAACCATCTCATTCTCTGTCGTCCCCTTCCCCTCCGGCCCCCAATCCCTCCCAGCATCAGAGTCTTTTCCAATGAGTCAACTCCTTGCATGAGGTGGCCAAAGTACTAGAGTTTCAGCTTTAGCGTCAGTCCTTCCAAAGAACACCCAGGACTGATCTCCTTTAGGATGGACTGGTTGGATCTCCTTGCAGTCCAAGGGACTCTCAAGAGTCTTCTCCAACACCACAGTTCAAAAGCATCAATTCTTTGGCGCTCAGCTTTCTTCACAGTCCGACTCTCACATCCATACATGACCACTGGAAAAACCATAGCCTTGACTAGATGGACCTTTGTTGGCAAAGTAATGTCTCTGCTTTTGAATATGCTATCTAGGTTGGTCATAACTTTTCTTCCAAGGAGTAAGTGTCTTTTAATTTCATGGCTACAGTCACCATCTGCAATGATTTTGGAGCCCCCCAAAAGAAAGTCTGACATTGTTTCCTCTGTTTCCCCATTTATTTCCCATGAAGTGCTGGGACCAGATGCCATGATCTTTGTTTTCTGAATGTTGAGCTTTAATCCAACTTTTTCACTCTCCTCTTTCACTCTCATCAAGAGGCTTTTTAGTTCCTCTTCACTTTCTGCCATAAGGGTGGTGTCATCTGCATATCTGAGGTTATTGATATTTCTCCCAGAAATCTTGATTCCAGCTTGTGCTTCCTCCAGCCCAGTGTTTCTCATGATGTACTCTGCATAGAAGTTAAATAAGCAGGGTGACAATATACAGCCTTGACGTACTCCTTTTCCTATTGGGAACCAGTCTGTTGTTACATGTCCAGTTCTAATTGTTACTTCCTGACCAGCATATAGGTTTCTCAAGAGGAAGGTCAGGTGGTCTGGTATTCCCATCTCTTTCAGAATTTTCCACAGTTTATTGTGATCCACACAGTCACAGGCTTTGGCATAGTCTAATAAAGTAGAAATAGATGTTTTTCTGGAACTCTCTTGCTTTTTCCATGATCCAGTGGATGTTGGCAATTTGATCTCTGGTTCTCTGCCTTTTCTAAAATCAGCTTGAACATCAGGAAGTTCATGGTTCATGTATTGCTGAAGCCTGGCTTGGAGAATTTTGAGCATTACTTTACTAGCGTGTGAGATGAGTGCAATTGTGCAGTAGTTTGAGCATTCTTTGGCATTGCCTTTCTTTGGGATTGGAATGAAAACTGACCTTTTCCAGTCCTGTGGCCACTGCCGAGTTTTCCAAATTTGCTGGCATATCGAGTGCTTTCACACTCGATATGCCAGCAAATTTCACACTTTCACAGCATCATCTTTCAGGGTTTGAAATAGCTCAACTGGAATTCCATCACCTCCACTAGCTTTGTCCGTACTGATGATTTCTAAGGTCCACTTGACTTCACATTCCAGGATGTCTGGCTCTAGGTCAGTGATCACACCATTGTGATTATCTGGGTCGTGAAGCTCTTTTTTGTACAGTTCTTCTGTGAATTCTTGCCATCTCTTCTTAATATCTTCTGCTTCTATTAGGTCCATACCATTTCTGTCCTTTATCGAGCCCATCTTAGCATGAAACGTTCCTTTGATATCTCTAATTTTCTTGAAGAGATCTCTAGTCTTTCCCATTCTGTTGTTTTCTTCTATTTCTTTGCATTGATCGCTAAGCTGCAAAATGTTTTATGCAGCACCATGATGGCAAATCAGTCAATCCTAAAGGAGATCAGTTCTAATTATTCTTTGGAAGGACTGATTCTGAAGCTGAAGCTCCAACAGTTTGGCCACCTGACGTGAAGAACTGACTCATTGGAAAAGATCCTGATGCTGGGAAGGATTGAAGGCAGGAGGAAAAAGGGATGACAGAGGATGAGATGGTTGGATGGCATCACCGACTCGATGGACATGAGTTTGAGCAAGTGCTATGGGAGTTGGTAATGGACAGGGAAGCCTAGTGTGCTGCAGTCCGTGGGGTCGCAAAGAGTTGGACATGACTGAGTGACTGAACTGAACTGAACTGATGACGGTGGATCTATACATTCTTATTGGTAAACTCCTTATATCTCGAGGTGTAGTTGTTGGGAATCTTGATTTTTTTTTTTTTTTTTTTTCCTGCTTGAAAATGAAACTGAAAGTCGCTTAGTCGTGTCCAACTCTTTGCGACTCCATGGACTATAGCCCACCAGGCTTCCCTGTCCATAGAATTCTCCAGGCCAGATTACTGGAGTGGGTAGCCTTTCCCTTCTCCAGAGGATCTTCCCATCCCAAGGATTGAATCCAGGTCTCCCACGTTGCAGGCAGATTCTTTACCTTCTGAGCCACTGCTTGACTGCCATTAAACCAAACCTAGAATTTTTTAAAGTCTTTATTGAATTTGTTGCAATGTTGTTTCTGTTTTTTGTTTTGGGTTTTTTTGGCCCCGAGGCATGTGGGATCTTAGATCCCCCACCAGAGATCAAACCCACACTGCCTGCATTGGAAGGTGAAGTCCTAACCACTGGACCACCAGGGATATCCTCAAATCTATAATTTTTAAATGTATATTTTTGTAGTGGTTCCTTGCAGGGGAAGCTAGAACATGTAATAATTACAGTGTGTGTTAAATATGTGTTAAATTTGATATCTCATGAAGTACCATGTAACTAAACAAAGGCTTTGTTTTTTTTTTTAACTCCCTCAAGGAGGATTTGAGTATATCAAAGGAATGAGACAGGTGAAACTTCCACATACATGAGAAGCAAAAAAACCAGAGTTCAGCTGGAAAAGGGCTCAATTTAGTGATACTTTTTATCCATTTTCTTTGAATATTTCCAATTGCCTTCCTCAGAAAGAGAAATTCTTTTTCAAAATACCTAAAATGTATCACTGGGCTTAAGTGTATCTTGCTCTTCATACCTAGAAGGTGGGGAAGAAACTTAAATGTAATACCCGGATGAGAGAGACATAGTTCTGAGCTTTTGTTAAAAATAACTTAATGTGATTATGGCATATGAAACCAGTTTTGTATTTATAAAAACAATTTGTGGGTTCATGAGCAATGCCTGGAAAGAGTGTATCCCAAGCTATTAGCCATTCTCAATCTCTGGGGAATGAGGGGGAACGTTTATATTTTACTTCGTACTTTTCGATTTTGTTTGAGGTCTTCTGAGTTTTGCTTTTACAATAAGCATGCACTGCCTTTAGAAATGTTTAAAAGCCAGTACATTGTGTTTTTGCATCAGTTAACCAGAAAGCAGCACAGCTTATACTGCCGTGCCATGTGGGGCCCAATAGCCTGAGTAAATATACCTTAGATACTAACAGTGTGGGTCCCCACCTCACAGTATTTTAGGATGAGTGGTTTGAAGGTTCTGTCTTACCATCATTCTGCACACTGTCCCTACACAAGCTATTATTGAATTTCTTCTTTCATTCATCAGAACTAGCTGTGAAATCTTGTTAATACTTATCTTATAAGCATTTGGTCCTCGTGATTCATTTGCTGGGCTTCCCAATGCAGGGCTAGTGGTAAAGAATCCACCCGCCAATGCAGGAGACAAAAGAGACGCAGGTTCAATCTGTGGGTTGGGAAGATCCTCTGGAGAAGGAAATGGCAACTCAATCTAGTATTCTTGCCTGGGAAATCTCCAGGACAGAGGAGTCTGGTGGGCTGCAGTCCATGAGATCATAAAGAGTCAGACACAGTTGAGTGGCTAAACAACAACATGACCACAATAAGAATATTTCAGCTAGATTTTTTAACTTCTTCTGGTGACCCAGTGGTTAAGACTCCGTGCTTCCAAGGCATGGGGCACAATTCAGTCCCTGATCAGGGAACTAAGATCCTGCATGCTGCACAGTGTGGCCAAAAATTTTAAATTAAAAAAATTTTTTTTAATTTGAACTAGATTTTTTTTTTGTTTTCCTGTGTTGAGAGTGGACTTGAGATTTATGGGTAAAGTAAGCAACTTGGAAATATACCCTCAATCCATGTTCAGGGAAGCAGTTGGTTTTCATGGCATATAGTTAGATTCAGATGGGTAAACTCCACTCTGAGTCTGCTGGATGGGGACATGGCATTCCAACTGTCTTTAAGGCCAGCCCCTGGAGGGCACTGGATCAGGTGAGGGGCTTCTAGAAGGGCTGAGCCAGGAAGCCAGAGGGTGACCCAGCCAGGGAGATGAATCTGAGTTATCACTGAGTCTAAGAGTTGAGTGCAGTAGTAGAAATGAGAGATGGAGAGCTGAAAAAAAAAAAAAATACCATAATGAACCGGGAGTCAAATAAAGTGTTACTACCTTGGTCTCCTGTTATAAATACTTGCTGAGTACATTATTTCTCTCACATTAAAAATATGGTCACAAGGACTTCCCTGATGATCCAATGGTTAAGAGTCCACGCGTCCACTGCAGGGAGCGCAGGTTTGATCCCTGGTAGGGGAACTAAGATCCCTCATGCTGCTCAATGCAGACAAAAACCAAAAGTGTGTGTGTATGTATGTATGTATGTATGTGTGTATATATATATATATATATAGTCACATATGGGGCTTCCCTGGCCACTCAAGACAGTAAAGAATCTGCCTGCAATGCAGGAGACCCAGGTTCAATCCCTGGAAAGATCCATCGGAGAAGGGACTGACAACCCATTCCAGAATTCCATGGACAGAGAGCCTGATGGGCTACAGTCCATAGGGTTGTGAAGACTCAGACACAATTGAGAGACTAACACTTTTAGTCATATATATACAAGAGAATAACATAGTTTCTTCTCTGGAACTGTGTTATTTTGAGATATATTAAAGTTTTAATTTAAACTCCACAGCTACTTGGATGGTTTATTCAAATAATATTTGATAACTTATCAAATTAAGTTCTATACTACATAGTGATTTCAGCTTCAACTGAGGACTTTATGTCCCCTTTTATATCACATCAATGTATCTCTAATGATTTAATTCCACTAGCAAGTGTGTGAATTTTGCAATTGTTAAAAATGACTGGGTGAAGCTTACTGTTTTGAATTGCTTCGAGGTACATCTTTCTTATAACTTATCTCCTTTTAATTATTACAATTTTAGGATATACTTTAAATGAAAGATATATTCAACAAATATGAATGGAGAATCTACTGTGTTAGATACCCTATTGACTGCAGAGAACACAACAGTGATAAGACATACCCAGTCCCTGCTCCACAGAACTCTCATGGTATTGGGACGAAAAGGCAACAAAGAGATAAGCAAATAAGCATATGCTATAATGCCAAGTAGTGATCAGAACCCTGAGTGCTTGTGCTGGGGGGATGGAAGTACTATTTTTGGTAATGTGAATTCCATTCCAATGATTGGCTGTTTAAATAAGACTGGGTTACAGAACTCAGGAGATGTGAAGCATAGCTTTGTAAAATCTTGTTATCAGTTTGGTGTGGTTTCAGTTGAACATTGATTTTTTTTTTATTTCAATTTGCTTGAATGCTTTTAAGTTTCATGCTGTTTCAAGTTTCAAGAAGTGGCGCAATGTCAAAGAAAAATGCTAAGAATTTCATCTTGTTTTGGGTAACAAAAGAATGAAGCCACATAATTACATGACTATCCCCACCCCTTCAAACCTGCAGTGGCCCAGATTTGTTTGAAATTTAGCACAAAACTGCATTATTATCAGAGGATGTTCCCATGAGATAAGAGAGGCCTGGCAGAATTGCAGTGGCAGCTTGATTACAAAAATATTAAAATATTTCTTCCTTAATGACAAAGACCTGTTGTTTACTTTTATGAGAGCAAGTTAGCACAGGTTTATTGTGAAAAACTTTGGTCTTAAGAGCGTCTTTCTAAAAAAAAAAAAAAAAAAAAAAGAGCGTCTTTCTTAAGATGCTTAAGAATTCTGTGCATGCCAGTCACTCTAGGGAGAAAAAGTATAAGATGTCAATTAAAGGACAGGGATGGATTTTAGCAAAGATATTAGAATTTAAACAGCCAAAGAGAATGTCTTTCAAAAACCACACTGGATGGTATACGTTAATTTCAGAATGTTGATATTACTCAAAACAAATAGGAAATTCTGATTTTTAAGTTGTCTGTCAAGTCAGTTTACAGACCACCAAAAACTTTGTTCATTCATTTGTCATTCGACAACATTTGTGAAGCCTTCTATCTGCCAACATGGTGCTTCTTGCTAAGTGTCTGTCAGTAAAATGAAACTATTGTTTTCTTTTGATCTGACACTGCTGTGGGAAGACAGATAAGTTCTAGAAGAGGAAGTGCTTAGGGTAGCTGTGTACAGCACAAAGGGGAAGAGTCAAGGGGAAGCTCTGCTTGACCAGAGTGGAGAAGCTCCAAGGGGAGGTGACATGTGGGCTGAGGTTGAGGAATAGGTTCTCTAAGCAGAGGGAAACATGAGTTACCAAGCAAACCTGAGTCTATTCGCCCATGCGCAGTAATGCCAATCTACCAACCCTGGATTGTGGTGAAGGAAAGTACGGTGTTTATTGCAAAGTATCTAACAGGGGATCAAACAAGGAGAACAGGCAGCTCATGCTCAAAAGACCTGGCCTCCCCATTGGCTTTCAGGGAAGGGCTTTTAAAGGTAAGTTGAGGGAGAGGGTCACAAGGTACCTGATCAACTCGTGGACATTCTTCTGATTGGTTGATGGTGGAGAACCTGGGTGGTATTTCAGGAGTCAGCATTATCAACATCTGGTTCCAACTGGTCTGGGATCAACATTCTGGTGTTAGCTTCGGAGAAGGCAATGGCACCCCACTCCAGTACTTTTGCCTGGAAAATCCCACGGACGGTGGAGCCTGGTAGGCTGCAGTCCATGGGGTCGCTAAGAGTCGGACACGACCAAGCGACTTCACTTTCACTTTTCACTTTCATTCATTGGAGAAGGAAATGGCAACCGACTCCAGTGTTCTTGCCTGGAGAATCCCTGGGACAGGGGAGCCTGGTGGGCTGCCGTCTTTGGGGTCACACAGAGTCGGACACGACTGAAGTGACTTAGCATAGCATAGCATAGCATAACTTCTTCCACCTGATGGGGGTTATAGTATCTTCAAAACAACCCAAAGATATGGCTCAGGATATTATTGCTAGCTCTTGAGAAGGAACTAAAGACCCTTGACTTTGTTTTATGGCTAAACTCTGTTTTGTCTTGATTGACTGCTTTCCTTTGTTTCTGCATTTTTTCACTCCTCTAATTAAACTTGCTCTTTGGAACTTGGGGAAGGCCTAGGAGGCTAAAGCTTTTCAAACAAGAAACAGGGAACCTGAGGGATGGGAGTGGAGGCATCTATCCCTGGAAAGGCCCCACAGGGTCCTGCTCCGTTTTATTCATCTCTGGCAGTGGTCTCTGATTTTGTAGTTACACATTATTATTTTTACAACTAAGATGGCATGATTCAATTTGATAACTTATTCAGCTGACTTGGCCTAGAATGATCTTGACCAATTCTAAAAAATAAATTTGCTTTCAGGGCATAAATACTTTCGATCATTAAGTTTCATAAATATTTATTAAGTAACTAACCACAAGCAATATGATATGTCACTACGTAGGTAGCCGTGGAGAATTCAAAAGAATCTTCTCATCTTTAAAAAAAATGTTTTTAATTGAGGTGAAATTTATGTAGTATAAAATTAACCATTTTAAAGTATACAATCCAGTGGTATTTAGTAAATTCACGGTGTTGTATAACTACCAATTACTCTGTGCATGCATACCAAGTTGCTTCAGTCATGTCCGACTCTTTGCAACCCTATGGAACTATATAGCCCACCAGGCTCCTCTGTCCATAGGATTCTCTAGGCAAGAATACTAGAGTGGGTTGCCATTCCCTCCTCCAGGGGATCTTCCCGACCCAGGGATTGGACTGCCATCTCTTATGTCTTCTGCTTTGGCAGGTGGGTTCTTTACCACTAGCACCACCTAGGAAGCCCACCAATTACTCTACCTGGTTCTAAAATATTTTCATCACCCAAAAGAAAACTCTTTCTGTATCTACTGTGCAGTCATCCTCTATTTTCCTCTCCACCTAAGCCTCTTATATGCACCAATCTGCTTTCTCTCCATGTGGATTTACCTATTCTGAATATGACCTTTTATTATCTGATTTTTTTTTACTTAGGATAAAGTTTTCAAGGTTCATCTACATTATAGAATGCATCAATATTTGTTTTTTATGCCTGAATAACATCAGTATGGATTCTGCATAGATATGCCACATTTTGTGTGTCCATTCATCCACTGATGGACATTTGTGTTGTTCCCACCATTTAGCTGTCATGAATAGTGTTAAATATTGTAAGCAATTGTGTACATGTATTTTTCGGGTATCTGTTTTCAGTTCTTTGGGGTATATGCCTAGAAGTAGAATTGCCTAAGTCATATGGTAATTCTGTGTTTAACTTTTTGAGGAACTACTAAACTGTTTCCACAGTGGCCGCACCATTTCACATGCCCACCAGTAATATATGAGGGTTCCAGCTTATGAATATCCTCATCAACACAGGTCACTTTTCATTTTTTAAGTAAAAACCATCCTAGTGATGTGACATATTATCTTACCATGGTTTTGGTTTGCATTACCCTTGTGACTAATGATGGTGAGCTTTCTTTCTTATGTTTGCTGGCCATTTGTATATCTTCTTTCTTCCATCTCTGATGGTAATTCCAATTGAATTTATAAAAATGTTCAGAACACTAATAACCTCATTAGGTTGAGTGAAGTACTTCACAAGAGGATTGATTTTAGGCAGGAAATAGTTTGCTCTGTAAATTACAGTTTGATTGTTTAAAAACCATTTTTATT
Organism: Tragelaphus eurycerus; assembly: GCA_935064755.1. Lineage (NCBI taxonomy): Eukaryota > Metazoa > Chordata > Mammalia > Artiodactyla > Bovidae > Tragelaphus > Tragelaphus eurycerus. Next base: position 2,588,677 of record CAKXYN010000039.1, read on the forward strand.
ACTTTGTGTTTATTATATTTATTATCATATTACACACAGGTGTTGTTATATTGGTTAAAATATGAACTTGTGAGTATCTTCTCAGTCATAAGCATTATCTTATTCTCTGTAATAGCTTAGGTCTTATAGAAAGTTACTCAATTTGAGCCAGATCTATGCTGCATCTATTAGTAATTCATAGCCTTTTGAGATATCATTATAGGTTTTGTTTGTGGAATAAAGTTTAATAAATTGTGTACTATCCCAATATGTATATTTTGCTATATAAAGTATATACATAAGTATATAAGAGATGGAAAAGAGTGAAAGAGAGGGAGTGTCTTAGGACTCAGAGAGATATTGAAGTTAGATTTCAATAATTCAACTCAACAATTATTTCCATATAGCATATTTATTCTATTGCCTCATCCGAAATAAAACTCTCCCTTTCTCTCAGTCAGAAAGTGAAAGATATCTTTCTTAATATTTCCAAGGGAATTTGCTGCTCATTTTTCCTCATTAACTCCAGAAGTATACAAAGATTAGACACCCTAACAAGGAAAGGCCTAGAGCTAATGTTCTTTATCTGGAGAAAAAGAAATAGCCCAGCACTATTTGCAGTGCCAATCAATATCCCAATAGTAGTTTTGTGTACTCAAAAATTTTGTGTTGAGCACTCACAGTGTTGCAGAAATTGTCCAGGTTCTGGCCATATAGCAGTGAACAAAACAGGGCTTACATTCTATCAGGGGAGATGGATACATGAGCAAATATATGAGGTAGTTGTAAGTGTTGTGAAGCAAAATAGAATGTGGTGTCAGGAGCATGACATGGCTGCTTGAAGACAGAGTGGTCAAGGAAGGTGTCTCTGAGGACATGCGCATTTGTGAAGAAGCTGTGAGTATCAGGAAAAGGGAACAACGTGAAATCAGGCAGGCTTCATCCACTGGGGGGATGGCTTGGAGGTCAACATAGAGGAAGTGACATGATTTCAAGGAAGGGTGGTAGAGGATAAGTTCAAAGAAATAGTCAATTTAGGGTAGGCCAGTGCTCAAAGTCCATGGCACCCCCACCCCAGTACTTTTGCCTGGAAAATCCCATGGATGGAGGAGCCTGGTAGGCTCCAGTCCGTGGGGTTGCTAAGAGTCAGACACGACTGAGCGACTTCACTTTCACTTTTCACTTTCATGCATTGGAGAAGGAAATGGCAACCCACTCCAGTGTTCTTGCCTGGAGAATCCCAGGGACAGGGGAGCCTGGTGAGCTTCTGTCTATGGGGTCGCACAGAGTCGGACACGACTGAAGCGACTTAGCAGCAGCAGCAGCAGCAGTACTGAAAGTTTATTTTAAAAAAATGAAAAAAAAAATGAAAGTTTATTAGCAGCAGGAGACTCAGGTTCAATCCCTGGGTCAGGAAGATTCCCCTGAAAGAGGAAATGGCAACCTATTCCAATATTCTTGCCTGGAAAATTCCATGGACAGAGGAGCCTGGCGAGTTGCAGTGCATGGGGTCACAGAGTCAAACATGATTGACCACGCATGCACAAAGGTTTATTATACTTGGAGCTGCAAGGATCAGATGTATCTGTTTTTGTGCTGGGAAGCAAGTCTAGCTTCTAGTGGGGTAAAGAGAGTCTGTATTAGTTTCCTGTCGTTGCTATAACAAATAACTGCAAGCTTAGTGGCTTAAGCCACACAAGTTTATTTTCTTATGGTTCTGGAATCTGAAGTGTGCCGGTAGGGGTGCATTTCTTTGGAAACTCTAGTGTGTGTGCTAGGTGTGTGCTAAGTCTCTTCAGTCGTATCAGACTGTTTGTGACCCCGTGGACTGTAGCCCAGCAGACTCCTCTGTCCGTGGGATTCTCTAGGCAGGAATACTGGAGTGGGTTGCCATTTCCTTCTCCAGTGGATCTTCCTGACCTACGAATTGAACCCATGTCTCTTGTATCTCCTGCACTAGCAGACGAGTTCTTTACCCCTAGCACCACCTGCGAAGCTCTAGAGTAGAATTCATTTCCTTGCCTTTACTTTCATGTAGAATCCACCCACACTCCTTGGCACATGGGCCCTTTCTCCATCTTCAAACCAGTACCCACACTTCTTCTCATCTCTAACATCTGCTCTGGTCCTTACATCTTCTCCCCTGATTCTCATCCTCTTGCCTCCCTTCTCTAAGGACTCTTGTAGTTAGACTGAGCCACCCAGATAATCCAGGATAATCTCAAGATCTAATTTAATCACACTTGCAGAGTCTCTTCTGTCATATAAGGTAACATATGCACAGGGAAGCCTCGTGTGCTGCAGTCCATGGGGTCGCAAAGTGTTGGACATGACTGAGCAACTGAACAACAGCAACATGCACAGATTCTGCAGGTTAGGATGTGGCCATCTGGGGTGGAGGAATTGGAGTGCTCTTCAGCCCATCACTGTGGGTTTTCTTGCTTAAGAGAAGTCCGATTTCTTTTATAGTGCTAGTCCCAACCCTCCCCAGGCTGTATTTTCCCTACTGAAGGTTTCATTTTTAAGCCTCTTTCTCTTCACTTTCTGGCCAACGGTAAGGTAAAAATTTTAATGCATTAGAATTTTGGATTGCAAAATTTGTTTTGCAAAATTTGTGGGATTGCAAATACATGAAGGTAAAGATGGCCTTTGTTGTTGTTTAGTTGCTAAGATGTGTCTGACTCTTTTGCAGCCTCATAGACTATGGCCCACCAGGCTTCTCTGTACATGGGATTCTCCAGGCAAGAATACTGGAGTGAGCTGCCATTTCCTCCTCCAGGGGATCTTCCTGACCCAGGGATCAAACCCACATCTCCTGCACTTGGCATGCAGATTCTTTAGCACGGAGACACCAGGGAAGCCGAAGATTCCCTGATTAATTTCTTTATCCCCAGTGCCTAGTAGAGGTCAGAGTACACATTCAATCGATACAGAAAGTGGTGGATTTTCCTGGTGGTCCAGTGGTTAAGAATCCACCTACCAATGCAGGGGACATGGGTTCAATCCCTGGTCCTAGAAGTTTCCATACACTGTGAGGCAACTAGGCCCATGCCCCACAACTGCTGAAACCTGCACACCCTGGAGCTCATGCTCTGCAACAAGAAAAGCCCCTGCAGAGAAGCCCAAACACTGCAACAAGAGAGTAGCCCCTGCTCGCTGAAACTAGAAAAAGCCTGTGGGCAGCCATAAAGAGATAAACAAAAAATTTTTTAAATGCATAGAAGATGGTGATGATAATTACATTATGAAATGAAGGAGGGTGTAGTTTATGGTTTTCTTAAAGATGCCCATACAAATGATGAGATTTTCTAATTCCAAGTATGAATACAATCTATTATATGAAAATCATATTTATCGTACATCCTTTCCCTGGACAGTTCCTGGGTGGGGTGGGCGGGGGCTAGAAAGTGTCAGGGAAGGAATGTTACCATCTCAGAAAGAGAAGAACATATTTCTGGTACCCAGTCTAAATTTTCCTTTTGGTGGTATTTTTAAAAACACGTGAAGTTGCAGCATTTGAATTTCTATCGAGCCCCACTTTTGGTGAGGAATCAGCTAAATATTAAATTAAGTAACGTGGGCTTTCTTCTAACGTAGCTAATACTTCTCTGTGATGAAGAAATACAGTTTGGCCTCATAATGGTATCTCCATAAAATGCTGTTCAGTGTGGGGATGGAAGGTGATACGAATTAGTGAGAGACATGCTGTGCAAAAGCTGAGGGTTGTACTAGCCACTTTACGGGGCATGAAGAGGCTCCTGCGCGTGGGGGGCCTTGCACTTGCAGTGTGTGTCACTGCACGGCAGTCCCGTGGAGTTGTTTACTGCTGAGTCTGCTGCCAAGGGGAGGAAAGAATTCCAAGGAGACACTTATTGAAAGGGAGCCCAAACAGAGCAGTGTGCTCTTCCAGGACAAGAATTCTCAGCCCTGGCATAATGAAATTCAGATTAAAGGAGCGTTCAGACTGCTGCTCAGATTCATCCGAAGTGTTCTCTGCAATGTGTTATTCGTCACTGGGAACAACCTCTAAGATGCGCCGTCTGTAACACATAGCATCACAGACCTCATCCAAGAGCAGACAGTGTGATCCAACTGACCTCTGAAAAACAGTCAACAGAATTGCTGCTTCTGTATCTTCACCTTCCTGTGGTTTGCACTTTCTGCTAAGGTGATTTCTGTGACAAGAGGAGGATGAAAATCTCGGATGCCTGACAAAAATAAATAATATGATTTGACTCTTACAATAGTCCCTGGTGGCTCAGACGGTAAAGCATCTGCCTACAATGCAAGAGACCCAGGTTTGATCCCTGAGTCGGGAACATCCCTTGGAGAAGGAAATGGCAACCCACTCCAGTATTCTTGCCTGGAAAATCCCATGGATGGAGGAGCCTGGTGGGCTACAGTCCATGAGGTTGCAAAGAGTTGGACATGACGGAGTGACTTCACTTTTACTTCACTTTACAATAGTAAGATGAGTATTCATAGATATTGTTTATTTAAGATTAAAAGCCTTTATTTTACTATCACATGAAAATCCTCTTGTCTTGTATGGATGAAGCATGTCCGGGAAGCCATAGTCAGTCATATCAATTTTATCTAATTTTAGAGGAAATTTAAGAAATATCAAATCTTTGATTTGGTGACATGTTTGGTTATGGCTGTAGGATCTCTGTAGGTACTGTATGTTGCTTAGTCGCTCAGTTGTGTCCGACTCTTGGCGACCCCATGGACTGCAACACTCCAGGCTTCCCCGTCTCCTGGAGTTTGCTCAAACTGTTGTCCATCGAATCAGTGATGCCATCCAACCATCTCATCATCTGTCATCCCCTTCTCCTGCCTTCAGTCTTTTCCAATGAGTAGGCTCTTTGCATCAGGTAGCCATAGTATTGGAGCTTCAGTTTTAGCATCAGTCCTCCCAATGAATACTCAAGGTTGATTTTCTTTGGGATTAACTGGTTTGATCTCCTTGTTGTCCAAGGGACTCTCAAGAGTCTTCTCCAGCACCACAGTTCAAAAGCATCAGTTCTTTGGTGCTTGGCCTTCCTTATGGTCTAACTCTACATCCATATATGACTAATTGGAAAATCATAGCTTTGACTACACAGACCTTTGTCGGCAACAAAGGTGATATTCTCTAGTTTTTAATATACTGTCTAGGCTGTTATACCTTTTCTTCCAAGGAGGATGTGTCTTTTAATTTCATAGCTGCTGTCACTATCTGCATTGATTTTGGAGCCCAAGAAAACAAAATCTGTCACTGTTTCCACTTTTTCCCCATCTATTTGCCATGAAGTGATGGGACTAAATGACATGATGTTGGTTTTTTGAATGTTGAGTTTTAAGCCAGCTTTTTCACTCGCCTCTTTCATCCTTATCAAGAGGCTCTTTAGTTCCTCTTCACTTTCTGCCATTAGAATGGTATCATCTGCATATCTGAGGTTGTTGATATTTCTCCTGGAAATCTTAATGTACAGTATTTCCAGTTCCAACTCATTTGCCCAAATAATTTTATTACTAAACACCTATCCCCTTATTATAGCTCAGAAATAAATACTGAGTAAAACTAATGCTAAGTAGACAAATTAATCTAAGTATCATTAATCCTTTATGGGGTTGTTACATAGATTGCTCAGTGTTCAGTCGTGTCCAACTCTTTGTGATCCCATGGCCTGTAGACCAGCAAGTTTCTCTGTTCATGAAATTTTCCAGGCAACAATATTGGAGTAAGTTGCCATTTCCTACTCCAGAGGATCTTCCTGACGTAGGAATCAAATCTGCGTCTTTTTTGTCTTCTGCGTTGGCAGACAGATTCTTTACCACTGTGCCACCTGGGAAGCCTCATTACATAGGCTAAATGAATTAATATTAGTAGAGCCCCATTCCTGAGATATTATTTATCAAATGAATAAAGAATATGAGAGTGAATTCCACCTATGCATCTCTCTTGGTAAGACAAAGTAAATTCTTTTGTTTATCTGAACTTAATAAAGCAGGTCTGTATCATACTTAATTCACTTGGGGTAACAGTAAGGGGATGTTTTGTACTCCAAGTCTCTCACACAGTAAGTTACACATAGGTCTTCTTAATAAGCAATGTGTTATGTTTGTTGTTGTTGTTGTTTGATTGGTTGCTTTGTTGGTTGATTTTGTTTGTTTGTTTGGTGTGGGGGCACATTGTGCAATTTGTGGGATCTTAGTTCCCTAATCAGGATCGAACCTGGGCCATGGTAGTGAAAGTATGAAATCTAACCACTGGACCACCATTGAATTCCCAGTGCTTCATGTTTTTGTTACTTGAAGAAACACAAGCTGTAGGAATGCCTTATACCACAAATTCTTTCTTCTTTCTCTCTCTTCAACAGTAGAGTTCCTTGGTGAAAGTCATGAGACAGGGATTAAAGGGCTTTATGCAAAAACGGAACATCCTTCTCAGGTTTTAATAAAAGTTTTTTTTTTTTTAAATAGTAACTAACTTATGTATGGTGTACTTCAAGGAGATTTAAGCTTCTTTAAGGAGAGCAGTCTTCAGAACCCTTCCTGGTTCCATCTACATCATGTGCAGCGGTGCTCTGTTGACGGTACACCCATTGAATATGCACTCAGTTGAAGACTTTCTCACTCTATAGGGAAAATACAAGGCCATGGATCTAACTTCACTCCCAAATCCCACAAACTGGGTCTTATCAGCAAAGGAAGTTTAGATCCCAGTCCTTGCAACTGTATATGCATCTTAGAAATGTTGGACTTCTCATAAAGGGCTCAGTGAAAGTCGTTCGGTCGTGTCTGACACTTTGTGACCCAATGGACTATAAAGTCCATGGAATTCTCCAGGCGAGAATTCTGGAGTGGGTAGCCTTTCCCTTCTCTGGGGGAATTTTCCCAACCCAGGGATTGATCCCAAGTCTCCTGCATTGCAGGCGGATTCTTTACTAGCTGAGCCACAAGGGAAGCCCTTCATAAAGGGCAGATATTCTAAAAAAAGCATCATTAAGAGACATAGTGAGTAGAAAAGGAAAAAAAAATAATGGTAGCCCTAAGATTCTTTCTTTGGGGAAGGCAATGGCACCCCACCCCAGTACTTTTGCCTGGAAAATCCCATGGACAGAGGAGCCTGGTGGGCTACAGTCCATGGGGTCACTAAGAGTCAGGCACGACTGAGTGACTTCACTTACACTTTTCACTTTCATGCGTTGGAGAAGGAAATGGCAACCCACTCCAGTGTTCTTGCCTGGAAAATCCCAGGGACGAGGGAGCCTGGTGGGCTTCCATCTATGGGGTTGCACAGAGTCAGACACGACTGAAGTGACTTAGCAGCAGCAGCAGCAGCAAGATTCTTTCTTATTCTGTAGGGCTGTTTTCATGGAATCTATTTCATTTCTAGGATTATGGTACAATGCCATTTATTCTGGAAATTTGTAACTAAGGTATGAAAGTAAGTAACGAGGGAACTAAGCCAGAAACATACTGCCATAGATTGACCTTGAAATCCCAGTGAAGGAACTGAGATGGATCACTTCCCAGGTCTGCCGCCCATCACCCAAACCACCCCAGCCAGCCCCTCCCTTGACCCGACGCTAAGCCAATGCTCAGTGTGTATTCCTCCAGAATTGGAGAAGCAAAAGTACACAAACCGCCCAAAGGAGAACCTTGAGCTGTTTCCTTTCCGCCACCTCAAACACTGGCTAAAGCTCACCTAGAGATGCCGCTACTTTGAAATCCATATGATACCGTTCTTTAGGCTGCCTCTATTTGTGGGACACCGCAAAGAGTCGGACACGACTGAGCGATTTCACTTCAAGTATGGTAGGCTGTAGTCCATAGGGTCGCTAAGAGTCGAACATGACTGAGCGACCTCACTTTCACTTTTCACTTTCATGCATTGGAGAAGGAAATGGCAACCCACTCCAGTGTTCTTGCCTGGAGAATCCCAGGGACAGGGGAGCCTGGTGGGCTGCCATCTGTGGGGTCACACAGAGTTGGGACTGAAGCGACTTAGCAGCAGCAGCAGCAAGTATGTTTTTATACCTTCTCCTGGGTATCTACATTTTACCTATATATTTGTTATATTTTTAAAATTACATTTTACAAGGGAGCATTCAGTTCAGTTCAGTTCAGTCACTCAATCGTGTCCGACTCTTTGCAACCCCATGAATCACAGCACACCAGGCCTCCCTGTCACCAACTCCGAGAGTTTACTCAGACTCATGTCCATCGAGTCAGGGATGCCATCCAGCCATCTCATCCTCTGTCGTCCCCTTCTCCTTTTCCAATGAGTCAACTCTTCGCATGAGGTGGCCAAAGTACTGGAGTTTCAGCTTTAGCATCATTCCTTCCAAAGAAATCCCAGGGCTGATCTTCAGAATGGACTGGTTGGATCTCCTTGCGGTCCAAGGGACTCTTAAGAGTCTTCTCCAACACCACAGTTCAAAAGCATCAATTCTTCGGTGCTCAGCCTTCTTCACAGTCCAACTCTCACATCCATACATGACCACAGGAAAAACCATAGCCTTGACTAGGCAAACCTTTGTTGGCAAAGTGATGTCTCTGCTTTTGAATATGCTATCTAGGTTGGTCATAACTTTCCTTCCAAGGAGTAAGCATCTTTTAATTTCATGGCTGCAATCACCATCTGCAGTTATTTTGGAGCCCCCAGAAATAAAGTCTGACACTATTTCCACTGTTTCCCCATCTATTTCCCATGAAGTGATGGGACCAGATGCCATGACCTTTGTTTTCTGAATGTTGAGCTTTAAGCCAACTTTTTCACTCTCCACTTTCACTTTCATCCAGAGGCTTTTTAGTTTACTCAGCCATAAAAAGTAATAAATTTGAGTCAGTTCTAGTGAAGTGGATGAATCTAGAACCTCTTATACAGAGTAAAGTAAGTCAGAAAAAGAAAAACAAATATAGTATCTTAATGCATATATTTGGAATCCAGAAAAATGCTACTAATGAACCTACTTGCAAGGCCGCAATAGAGAATGCAGACATAGAGAACAGGCTTGTGGACACAGCAGTGGAAAGAGAGGGTGAGATGAATTGAGAGGGTAGCACTGAAGCATGTACATTACCACATGGAAAATAGATGGCCAGTGAGAACTTGCTGTGTGAAGCAGGCAGCTCAGCCTGGTAATCTGTGACCACCTAGAGGGGTGGGATGGGGTGGGAGGTGGGAGGGAGGCTCAGGAGGGAAGGGTTACATGTGTACCTATGGCAGATTCACATTATTGTAAGGCAGAAACCAACACAACATTGTAACACAATTAATTATCCTATTTAGAGCTCCCCAACTTACTAAAATACCTTAAACTGGTATTTCTTAAAATTGGCAAATGCAATTTTGAATGTTTGATTTTTTAACTAACAAATTTTCTTTTAGAGTGATTTTTAGGTTCACAGGAAAACTGAGCCGATAATACGGGGAGTTCCCATTTATTCTTGTCTCCACACATGTACAGCTCTCCCTGTTATCCACACTCCCCACCAGAGTGGTACATTTGTTACAATGGATGGACCTAAATTAACCTATCATTGTCATCCAAAGTCTGTCATGGTCTACATTAGAAATCACCTTTTTTCTTACCAACATGATTTTTTATTTGCTGCATAAATAGTGGTAATTCGTGGTACTCGATACTTTGTGCAGACATGAAAGTTCAGTTCAGTTCAATTCAGTTGCTCAGTCATGTCCGACTCTTTGCGACCCCATGAACTGCAGCACGCCAGGCCTCCCTGTCCATCACCAACTCCCGGAGTTTACTCACTCATGTCCATTGAGTCGATGCCATCCAACCATCTCATCCTCTGTCATCCCCTTCTGCTCCAGCCTTCAATCTTTCCCAGGGTCTTTTCAAATGAGTCAGTTCTTTGCATCAGGCGGCCAAAGTATTGGAGTTTCAGCTTCAGCATCAGTCTTTCCAATGAATATGCAGGAGTGATTTCTTTTAGAATGGACTGGTTGGATCTCCTTGCAGTCCAAGGGACCCTCAAGAGTCTTCTCCAACACCACAGTTCAAAAGCATCAATTCTTTGGCACTCAGCTTTCTTTATACATGAAAGAAGTTTCATGAAATCAGGAGTTGCCATTTTGAAAAGGGTCTTGTTTCGTAAACTCAAGATAGACCTGTTCATCACAATCCAATAGTACCCCCTCAGTCCTTTATAAATGGAATTTTCTTCTACCTCTATCCATTTCCCAGGGCTTATGAACCCATTCACATGCTCCACATTTAGAATCAAAGGTTCCTTTCTGAAGAGATCCTAATTTTAAGGTAAAATGTGTTGCAAGTTCCTGAATTCCCACTTTCTTTTCACTCTTGAATATGTATCTGTGACATCTGAAAAATATATAATCCTGTTGATTGTGGAATGTGGCAACCTGCCTTCCAATAAATTGAGGATTAAGGGGAAAGAGATATGCAAATATATATCCACTAGAATGACTCAGTCATGTTGTTAAAATTGTTCAAAATTATTTTAGGTGTGTGTACTGTTGGGCCTTTGCCTCTTCTCTTAATTTCTTTAACTTCCCTGGTGGCTTAGATGGTAAAGCGTCTGTCTACAATGCGGGAGACCCAGTTTCCAGCACTGGGTCAGGAAGATCCCCTGGAGAAGGAAATGGCAACCCACTCAAGTACCCTTGCCTGGACAATCCCATGGACGGCAGAGTCTGGTAGGCAGTAGTCCATGGGGTCGCAAAGAGTCGGACACGACTGAGCAACTCCACTTTGTTTACTTTCTTTATGCAGATGAGCACTGCTTAAACTGAGCAACTGACCCGTTTGGCAGCTGACTCAGAATTAATCCATTTGGTATTTTATGATCTTTATTAATAACAATCAGGTCTGTGAAGTCTCTTGAGATGGCACTGTGAAATAATTTTTTCAGAGCCAGTGCTCTTCTGTAATAAGCATGTGAGGTCGGTATAACTGAGGGCTTCCCAGAGGGCTTCCCAGGTGGCTTCCCAGAGGGCTTCCCAGAGGGCTTCCCAGAGGGCTTCCCAGAGGGCTTCCCAGGTGGCTCAGAGGTTAAAGCATCTGCCTGCAATGCAAGAGACCTGGGTTCGATCCCTGGGTCGGGAAGATGCCCTGGAGAAGGAAATGGCAACCCACTCCAGTATTCTTGCCTGGAGAATCCCATGGACAGAGGAGCCTGGTGGGCTACAGTCCACGGGGTCGCAAAGAGTCGGACACAACTGAGCGACTTCACTTTCACTTTGGTATAACTGCAGAGAAATGGTCATAGAGTCGTACTGTTCTCCCATGAGATCACCCTGATGTAGTGATGAGAATCTTGGGAGAAGTTTGTCTGTTGAAGTAAGAAGCAAATTCGTCTGTAGCTCTGTCATAAACAACCTCTTCATCATCGGGATATCAGATCAGATCAGATCAGTCGCTCAGTCGTGTCCGACTCTTTGCGACCCCATGAACCGCAGCACGCCAGGCCTCCCTGTCCATCACCAGCTCCCGGAGGTCACTCAGACTCGCATCCATCGAGTCAGTGATGCCATCCAGCCATCTCATCCTCTGTCGTCCCCTTCTCCTCCTGCCCTCAATCCCTCCCAGCATCAGAGTCTTCTCCAATGAGTCAACTCTTCGCATGAGGTGGCCAAAATACTGGAGTTTCAGCTTTAGCATCATTCCTTCTAAAGAAATTCCAGGATTGATCTCCTTCAGAATGGACTGGTTGGATCTTCTTGCAGTCCAAGGGACTCTCAAGAGTCTTCTCCAACACCACAGTTCAAAAGCATCAATTCTTCAGCGCTCAGCCTTCTTCACAGTCCAGCTCTCACATCCATACATGACCACAGGAAAGACCATAGCCTTGACTAGGCGAACCTTTGTTGGTAAAGTAATGTCTCTGCTTTTGAATATGCTATCTAGGTTGGTCATAACTTTCCTTCCAAGGAGTAAGCGTCTTTTAATTTCATGGCTGCAGTCACCATCTGCAGTGATCTTGGAGCCCAGAAAAACAAAGTCTGACACTGTTTCCACTGTTTCCCCATCTATTTCCCATGCAGTGATGGGACCAGATGCCATGATCTTCGTTTTCTGAATGTTGAGCTTTAAGCCAACCTTTTCACTCTCCACTTTCACTTTCATCAAGAGGCTTTTTAGCCCCTCTTCACTTTCTGCCATAAGGGTGGTGTCATCTGCATATCTGAGGTTATTGATATTTCTCCCGGCAATCTTGATTCCAACTTGTGTTTCTTCCAGTCCAGCATTTCTCATGATGTACTCTGCATATAAGTTAAATAAACATGGTGACAATATACAGCCTTGACGTACTCCTTTTCCTATTTGGAACCAGTCTGTTGTTCCATGACCAGTTCTAACTGTTGCTTCCTGACCTGCATACAGATTTCTTAAGAGGCAGATCAGGTGGTCTGGTATTCCCATCTCTTTCAGAATTTTCCATAGTTTATTGTGATCCACACAGTCAAAGGCTTTGGCATAGTCAATAAAGCAGAAATAGATGTTTTTCTGGAACTCTCTTGCTTTTTCCATGATCCAGCGGATGTTGGCAATTTGATCTCTGGTTCCTCTGCCTTTTCTAAAACCAGCTTGAACGTCAGGAAGTTCACGGTTCACATATTGCTGAAGCCTGGCTTGGAGAATTTTGAGCATTACTTTACTAGCGTGGGAGATGAGTGCAATTGTTCGGTAGTTTGAGCACTCCTTGGCATTGCCTTTCTTTGGGATTGGGATGAAAACTGACCTTTTCCAATCTTGTGGCCACTGCTGAGTTTTCCAAATTTGCTGGCATATTGAGTGTAGCACTTTCACAGCATCATCATTCAGGATTTGGAATAGTTCCACTGGAATTCCATCACCTCCACTAGCTTTGTTTGTAGTGATGCTTTCTAAGGCCCATTTGACTTCACATTCCAAGATGTCTGGCTCTAGGTCAGTGATCACATCATCATGATTATCTGGGTCTTGAAGCTCTTTTTTGTACAGTTCTTCTGTGTATTCTTGCCACCTCTTCTTGATATCTTCTGCTTCTGTTAGATCCACACCATCTCTGTCCTTTATTGTGCCCATCTTTGCATGAAATGTTCCTTTGGTATCTCTGATTTTCTTGAAGAGATCCCTAGTCTTTCCCATTCTGTTGTTTTCCTCTATTTCTTTGCATTGATCACTGAAGAAGGCTTTCTTATCTCTTCTTGCTATTCTTTGGAACTCTGCATTCAGATGTTTATATCTTTCCTTTTCTCCTTTGCTTTTCGCTTCTCTTCTTTTCACAGCTATTTGTAAGGCCTCCCCAGACAGCCATTTTGCTTTTTTGCATTTCTTTTCCATGGGGATGGTCTTGATCCCTGTCTCCTGGACAATGTCACGAACCTCATTCCATAGTTCATCAGGCACTCTATCTATCAGATCTAGGCCCTTAAATCTATTTCTCACTTCCACTGTATAATCATAAGGGATTTGATTTAGGTCATACCTGAATGGTCTAGTAGTTTTCTCTACTTTCTTCAATTTCAGTCTGAATTTGGCAATAAGGAGTTCATGGTCTGAGCCACAGTCAGCTCCTGGTCTTGTTTTTGCTGATTGTATAGAGCTTCTCCATCTTTGGCTGCAAAGAATATAATCGATCTGATTTCGGTGTTGACCATCTGGTGATGTCCATGTATAGAGTCTTCTCTTGTGTTGTTGGAAGAGGGTATTTGCTATGACCAGTGCATTTTCTTGGCAAAACTCTATTAGTCTTTGCCCTGCTTCATTCCGTATTCCAAGGCCAAATTTGCCTGTTATTCCAGGTGTTTCTTGACTTCCTACTTTTGCATTCCAGTCCCCTATAATGAAAAGGACATCTTTTTTGGGTGTTAGTTCTAAAAGGTCTTGTAGGTCTTCATAGAACCTTTCAACTTCAGCTTCTTCGGCGTTACTGGTTGGGGCATAGACTTGGATTACTGTGACATTGAATGGTTTGCCTTGGAAACGAACAGAGATCATTCTATCGTTTTTGAGATTGCATCCAAGTACTGCATTTCGGACTCTTTTGTTGACCATGATGGCCACTCCATTTCTTCTGAGGGATTCCTGTCCACAGTAGTAGATATAATGGTCATCCGAGTTAAATTCACCCATTCCAGTCCATTTTAGTTCGCTAATTCCTAGAATGTCGACATTCACTCTTGCCATCTCTTGTTTGACCACTTCCAATTTGCCTTGATTCATGGACCTGACATTCCAGGTTCCTATGCAATATTGCTCTTTACATCGGGATATATATGACGTCATCATCAGGATATATATGACGTCATCATCAGGATATATATGACGTCATCATCAGGATATATATGACGTTTTCATCATACATTCCACTGGCTGTCCATGGTCTTGGGTACAGGCTTTTGTGGAACCTTATCACTGAGAGCCTCTCTCTCTGAGTTTTTCTTAATTGCCAACTTTTTCTTCCGCTGCTGCTATTTCTACCAAACGTTAAGTGTCACCATTGTTTGTTCTTAGTTTCCGAAATGCTGAAGCCTGGAGGAAAGGCAGCCGTCTTCAGTGGTTGGACCCTGCTTTGCATCATCCCATCCTCTGCCACTGCAGCCTCTTGAGCTTCTTCAGTAGCAGCTTTGCGCTTCAGGCCTTTCTTTCTGCTCAAAAACCACTTTTGATGTTGAACGTTCTGTGGGTTTTGACAAAAGTGTAGTAGTATTACACAGAATAGTTTCACTGCCCTGAAAATCTCTACACTCTGCGTAGCAGTCCTTCCCACCCCTCTATAGCCCCTGGCAACCACTAATCTTTTTACTGTCTCCATAGTTTTGCACTTTCCATAATGTCCTGTAGTTTGAATCATACAAACTACTACTTTTCAAATTAACTTCTTTAAACTTTGTTTCCTTCATGGCTTTTCATGGCTTGATAGCTTATTTCTTATTTATTTTTAGCACTGAAAAATATTCCATTGTCTAGATGTACCACAGTTTGTTTATCCCTTCACCTACTGAAGGGATAGGTTGCTTCTGAGTTTTGGCAATTATGAATAAAGCTGCTGTAAACTACCCAGGTACAGAGTTTTGTATGGATGTAAGTTTTCAGTTCATTTAGGGAAATACCTGGAAGCATTATTGCTGGATCATATAGTATGAGTATGTTTGTTTTCATATGAAATTACCACACTGTCTTCTAAAGTGGCTATACCACTTTGTATTCCCACCAGCAATGAATGTGAGTTCCTGTTATTCCTCATCTTTATCAGCATTTGGCATGGTGGCCATTCTAATAGATGTGTGTCATTGCTGTTCAGTAGCTAAGTTATGTCTGAATCTTTGCAACCCTGTGGGCTGCAACACGCCAGGCTTCCATGTCCTTCACCATCTCCTGGAGTTTGCTCAAACTCATGTCCATTGTGTCAGTGATGCCATCCAACCATCTCATCCTCTATTGTCCCGGTCCCCTTCTCCTCCTGCCCTCAGTCTTTCCCAGCATCAGGGTATCTTATTGTTGCTTTAATTTGCATCTCCTGAATGACATATGATGTTGGGCATCCTTTCATATGTACTGGCCATCTATATATTTTCTCTGGAGAGGTGTCTGTTCAGATCTTTTGCTGTTTAAAAATTTGGTTATTTTATTTTTGAGTTTTTAGGTCTTTATTTATTTTAAATAACAGTCCTTTATCAGATGTGTCTTTTGCAAATGTTTTCCAGGCTGAGGCTTGAGTTCTCATTCTCTTGACATTCTCTTAAAAAATGGTTTTAATTTTAATGAAGTCTTATCGACTGCCTTTTGTGGATCTTATCTTTGCTATATTTAAAAAATCATCGCCTTACTCAAGGTCATATAGATGTCTCTCCTTTGTTATCTTTAGGAGCTTTATAGTTTTGTGTTTTACATTTAGGTCCAGGATCCATTTTGAGTTAATTTTTATGAGAGCTCTAAGATCTATGTCTAGATTAACTTTTTTTGCATACGGATGTTCAGTTGTTCTTTTTTTAAGTGAATTTGTAAAATATAGGTTTAAGATTGGAGTAGAAGTTTATTTGGCCACCTGATGCACAAAACCAACTCATTGGAAAAGACCCTGATGCTGGGAAAGATTGAAGGCAAAAGGAGAAGAGGGCAGCAGAGGATGATATGGTTAGATAGCAACACTGACTCAATGGACATGAATTTGAGCAAACTCTAGGAGATAGTGGAGGACAGAGGAGCCTGGCGTGCTGCAGTTTACAGGGATCACAAAGAGTTGGATACGACTTAGCGATTGAACAAGAAAGATTATGTGAATTAGAGAGGTGGCTCCTAGTCACCAGAGAGACGCTGGATGCTCTCTGTGTGGAGTGACCCAGAAGTAAAAGATGCTTTCTAGAAAAATAATAAATCACTCATTTAATGAAAAAAAAAAAAAGATTGAAGTAGAAACAGTCGTGGTTTAGAAGCAAATATTTTACATATCAAGATGGTGTCATGAAATGACTCTGAAAATTACATTCATTCTATTTTTAGAAAACAATAAAATGCAAATGTGTCTACAGACCTCATTTTTACTGTACTCAAATGGGTCTTCCTGGCAGTGGGCTGCTTGGTGGTTCAGATGGTAAAGAATCTGTTTGCAATGCAGGAGACCTGAGTTCAATCCGTGGGTTGGGAAGATCCTCTGGAGAAGGAAATGGTACCACACTTGGGGCTTCCCTGGTAGCTCAGAGGGCAAAGCGTCTGCCTGCAATGCAGGAGACCCGGGTGCAATCTCTGGGTCGGGAAGAACACCTGGAGAAGGAAATGACAACCCACTCTGGTGTTCTTGCCTAGAGAACTCCCGTGGACAGAGGAGCCTGGTGGGCTATAATCCATGGAGTCACAAAGAGTCGGCTACAACTGAGTGACTAATGCTAATGAGTCTTTACTGGGAAAGTAAAATAATCTCATGTAGAAAATGACCTAGAAAATTTTAGGTTCCAAGTTCCATTTTCACCTTATTCTGTGTGGTAATTTTAGGAAAAGTATTTCTTTTTTTCATTGCAGATAGCCTAACAATAACAATATAATTATTGAATTGCACCCTTTTCAAGGAAGGTCTTAATATAGTGGAGGACACATAGAAAGTTGTGGAAAGTTGCTGCCTATTATTTAATTAAAATCCTTTTCAGGGAAGGTTCTGATGTATCATATATCCTAAGCTCTTCCAGAAAGTTGTAGCCTAAGAATGTGCTATTCTCTTCAAAGACTGTAATTAAACAAATATATTTTCCCGCTGTCTGATCTTGCCAGAATGGGAACGCTGAGTCCTGATCATTCAGTGAGAGAGCAGTTTTGCTGCAAATGAAATTTGCACTTTTCCTTTTGGTATGTAGTATCCTAAATATTTGAACCTGGTATATATCTACGTAGAGGCTGTTGAAGAAAACCTGGTCTGATTTTTACACTGAGGTCTCAGGGCCAGCTGTGACTCATGCTACTGATCAGTTTGTGTTCATTGTGTGCTAAGTGTTCACAACAAAGGAGGCTGGTGATGGCAAGGTTGAGTCAGTAAGATGATTTACCTCTTGTCTATTCCACTGGAGAATGAGCCTTGGATTCATGCCAAGATGATAAAAGCCAGCAGCATCTATGTTCTAAGGTGTCAGGCTGATGACTGCACAGCTGGGCATGTGCAGAGTGCTGCAGGCAAACCCTGGGTGATTTGCATGCCACAAATATTTGTTCATTGGGTCTGGCTGGCAGAAGAAACAGGAATTGCAGCAGATATCAAACATGGTCTTGTCCCCATGGGATCTCATTGCCACAAATTGAGGGCTCTTCACCAATTTAAAAATCAGCACCAGTATTTAAGAAGTTTTTTCATTATTTTAGGAAGAACAAGCTAATTTAGATAATCCTAGGAATTGAAGTAATTTCTATGCACAGAACATTTACCTACTATAAGAAAATGAAACCTTTTTTAGATTCACTATTAGCATTAAAATGGCCTTATGAATTTAAACATACAACGTTTATCTTCTCTATCTTCTTCCTATTTGCAGCGAGCAGGTGTTACCTAACTTACATACAGTGTATCTTTTCTTTTTTTTTAACTCAAATTGGATTATACTTTTTATCATATATCAATAATTTCTAATTTAACAGTATCTCTTTGCTATCCATCTATGTTGATATGTATGAATATTTTAAATTCTGTTCCATTATTTGGACACACCCAAATATATTTAACTAGTCCACCTTTGTTGGGGGGATTTAGGATGTTTCTTGGTGTGTGTGTATTCTATTACAAAAATGCCATACAAAGCACACATATTCAGAAATCTTCGTTCACTTAAATATGTTTATAGGACAAGAGAAGAAAAAATAAAGAGCCTAGGAAACGTAGTGTGTGCTTTGTCACTGAGTTGTGTCTGACTCTTTGTGAACCCACAAACTGTAGGCCACCAGGCTCCTCTGTCCATGGGATTTCCCAGGCAAGAATACTGGAGAGGGTTGGCATTTCCTCCTCCAGGGGATTTTCGCCACCAAGGGATCAAACCCAGGTCTCCTGCATTGGCAGGTGTATTCTTTACCACTGAGCGACCGGGAAGCTCCAAGGAAACATAGTTATGATATTTAGATTTTCTTGGGCTGGCGGTCTATCTGTTTCTAATCCTCAATATAGTCTCAGTGATAAATGTTTCCTAGATAGTATTTGTTTTCTATGCTGCAAAACAAATGACCACAAAGTTAGCAACTTTAAGCAATACACATTGTCTCACAGTTCTTATGCATTAAGAGTCCACGCACACCTTAGCTGGGTCCTCCCCAAGGCTGCAGTCAAGGTGACAGGTGGGGTGGGTTTACATCTGACAGCTCCAGTAGAGAAAGGTCTGCTCCCAAGTTCACTCATGTTGTTGGCAGAAATAAGTTCTTTGTTGCTCTAGGACTCATGGCAGCTTGCTTCTTCAAAGTCAGCAAAGACAGCAAGACTAAAGCAAGTCTGCTATCAAGGCAGGAGTCATACAAACCTCACATAACCACAGGAGAAACAGTCCATCACCTCTGCCATATAAGATCACATGGTCATGCGAGCAGCATCTCATCTTGCACCGCATCTTTGCCATGTTCTGTTGATTAGAAGCAAGTCCCTGGCCTCACCCATCCTTGAGGGGATTACACCAAGGTGTGAGTCAAAAAAGAGAAATATTATCTTGAATTCACACTTTGTTTTATGTTCATGTAGATCGCCCAATTTTACTTTTACAATCTAAATAATATTTGGCTCCTTCAAAATGAATCAAATTGTTCGGAGGGTAAAGTCTTTTAGTTTGGGGGTGATAAATCTGAATCATTGTGAGAGAGGTGATTAAGCCTCCATCAGATAGAGAATCCAACATGAGTAAAGATAGAGATGATTCAAGCAATATGATTGACAGGCTTGATTTAATTGATCAAATAGATCTATGCAAACTCCTCTTCAGCCCACACACAACATATACAAATATTGGTTGTTTACTAAATCACAAAAGAAATTTAAAGAACTTTAGAGGATTGATTTGATGCAGAAAACATGCTTTTACTACAGTGCAATTAAATTAGGAGTAGATATGAGAGCTGGACTGTGAAGAAGGCTGAGCGCCGAAGAATTGATGCTTTTGAATTGTGGTGTTGCAGAAGACTCCTGAGAGTCCCTTGGACTGCAAGGAGATCCAACCAGTCCATTCTGAAGGAGATCAGCCCTGGGATTTCTTTGGAAGGGATGATGCTAAAGCTGAAACTCCAGTATTTTGGCCACCTCATGCGAAGAGTTAACTCATTGGAGAAGACTCTGATGCTGGGAGGGATTGGGGGCAGGAGGAGAAGGGGACGACAGAGGATGAGATGGCTGGATGGCATCACTGACTCGATGGATGTGATTCTGAGTGACCTCCAGGAGTTGATGATGGACAGGGAGGCCTGGCGTGTTGCGATTCATGGGTTGGCAAAGAGTCGGACATGACTGAGCAACTGATCTGATCTGATCTCTGATGGCTGCCGTAAAGATGGTGTGTTATGAGTCCTAGCCTGAATGAATGACACTTGTTATTACTATCTTCATTTTACTCCATTGATTGTCATTTTATACTTGTCTCTGTGGTACTGTAAATACCATGGGAAGGACTTCTAGCTTAGATTTGTTGGGTCAGGAACTCTTCCTGGAAAAGTAACTCAGACTGAAACCCAAAGTATGGACAGATGAGCAAAGTCAACCTGGAGACTCAGAGTGCAACAGAATAAAATAATATCCTCAGGCAAAAACCCTGACGAGAGTGAGGAGCAACTTGCTGTCTGGGGTAAAGTGAAGAGATGGAAGAGAGATGAGCCTAAAGATGAGGCTGGAAGCTAAAGCAGATTTAACAGAGCTCATACTTCTAATATACGAATATAGCACTACTTAATTTGAAAATCACTGCAGATGGTGATTGCAACCATGAAATTAAAAGACGCTTACTCCTTGGAAGGAAAGTTATGAACAACCTAGACAACATATTAAAAAGCAGAGATGTTACTTTGTCAACAAAGGTCCGTCTAGTCAAGGCTATGGTTTTTCCAGTAGTCATGTGTGGATGTGAGAATTGGACCATAAAGAAAGCTGAGTGCTGAAGAACTGATGGTTTTGAGCTGTGGTGTTGGAGAAGACTCTTGAGAGTCCCTTGGACTGCAAGGAGATCCAACCAGTCCATCCTAAAGGAGATCAGTCCTGGGTGTTCATTGGAAGGACTGATGTTGAAGCTGAAACTCCAATACTTTGGCCACCTGATGAGAAGAGCTGACTGATTTGAAAAGACCTTGATGCTGGGAAAGATTGAGGGCAGGAGGAGAAGGGGACAACAGAGGATGAGATAGTTGGATGATATCACCGACTCAATGGACATGGGTTTGGGTAGACTTCAGGAGTTGTTGATGGACAGGGAGGCCTGGCATGCTGAGGTTCATGGGGTCACAAAGAGTTGGACACAACTGAGCAATTGAACTGAACTGAACTGAATTTGAAAAATACTAAAGATATTATTAAAATACAAAGAGCATTCTTGGACAGTTGTGCAGTGAGTTAAAAGGTGCCCTCCCCCAAAGATATGTCCACATCCCAACCCCAAGAACCTGTGAATATGAGCTTATTTGGAAAAAGGGTCATTGCAGATGTAATTAAGTTAAGGATCTTGAGATGAGATCCTCCGGGATTACCCAGTAGGCCCTAAATCCAGTGATAAACGTCCTTATGAGAAACAGAAGAAGGGAAGATGTGTGTGTGTGTGTGTGTGTGTGTGTGTTAAGTCACTTCAGTCGTGTTCGACTCTGTACAACCTATTGATTGTAGCCCATCAGCTTCCTCTGTCCATGAGATTCTCCAGGCAAGAATACTGGTATGGATTGCCATGCCCTCCTC
The DNA here is from genome assembly GCA_935064755.1 of Tragelaphus eurycerus. Taxonomy (NCBI): domain Eukaryota; kingdom Metazoa; phylum Chordata; class Mammalia; order Artiodactyla; family Bovidae; genus Tragelaphus; species Tragelaphus eurycerus. Next base: position 2,610,001 of record CAKXYN010000039.1, read on the forward strand.
CAGGGGATCTTCTACCCAGGGATGGAACCCAGGTCTCCTGCATTGGCAGGTGGATTCTTTACCACTAGTGCCACCTAGAAAGCCTAGAAGGGGAGATAAAGACACATATAGGACAAGGCCTGTGAAGACAGAGGCAGAGGTTAGAATTATGTGGCCACACACCAAGGAATGCCTGGAGTCAGATGCTGGAAGAGCCCTGGAATGATGTTCCCCCAGAACCTTCGGAAGGAGCACTGCCCTGCCAACACCGTGATGTTGGGCTTCTCACCTCCAGAACTGTGAGAGAATAAATTTCTGCTGTTTATGTTACCAAGTTTGTGATCATTTGTTATAACAACCACAGGAAACTAATACAAGTTGCATAGATGAAATTCAGTTCTGTTTTCTTCTTGCAGTGCCAAAGAAGGCTCAGATCTTTATGTAGATGACTAAGTAATAATGTTTTTCCCACTCCTTTGTGGTCAAACCTACCTAGAGGCAAAAGCTACCTACATTACATTACAGATGACATGGGGTCAGGGAAACTGTATCATTGTTCTGATTGTCAGGAGACCCTTGATTCAGAATGACCTTTCTATTTCACATACAATATCTCCAAATTCTTGGTGAGTTCAGATATACTGGCATTGTACTGGTTCAGTTACAAAATAAACAGTATTTCAATCAAGGCCCTATTATTTTTAAGCACCTGGTTTCTATAATGCTGTCTTATTAGGGACCAGTTTTTAATTGTCTAAATTGAAAATAGGCTTGCTTTTGGAAGTACTCAGAGAACCTAAAAAAAAAAAAAAAAAAGGATCAGTTGGCCAGAGCAATGAAGAGCTATGTTAACACAAGTGAATAACATTTATGAGTAAAACAAACATTTCATTTGAGTTAAGGGTTTGAACTGTCTTCACAGCTCTCATTAGACCTGGCAATCCGGGGTTCTGGTTTGGGCATGTTGTCTGTCTGTATTATGCATTGACTTGTGTCCCTCCAAAGTCCATATAGGTTGAGGTCCTAAGCCCGTTGCAGAATTGGGACCTTACAGATGTAATTAGTTAAGATGAGATCATTAGGGTGGGCCTTAATCTGAATCAACTGATGTTCTTTAGAAAAGGGGAAAACTGGACACGGAGAAAGCCACGGGGACAAACAGCATATAAAGATGGAGAGAGAGACCAAGACATGTTTCCACAAGCTAAAACTCGCCAGCAAATCACCAAAGGCGAAGGGAGGACCTGAGACAGATTCTCTCTTTCTCAGGACCCCTTTTCCTTGGGCTTCCAGCCTCCAGGACTGTGAGACAATAAATTTATGTTGTTTAAGCTGCCCAGCTTGTGGTACTTGGTGATACAGCAGCCCTAGTTCGGGGAAGGCAATGGCACCCCACCCCAGTACTTTTGCCTGGAAAATCCCATGGACGGAGGAGCCTGGTAGGCTTTAGTCCATGGGGTCGCTAAGAGTCGGACATGACTGAGCGACTTCACTTTGACTTTTCACTTTCATGCATTGGAGAAGGAAATGGCAACCCACTCCAGTATTCTTGCCTGGAGAATCCCAGGGACAGGGGGAGTCTGGTGAGCTTCCATCTATGGGGTTGCGCAGAGTCGGACACAACTGAAGCGACTTAGTAGCAGCAGCAGTGGGTTAGTACAGTTTGCTTTCTATTAATTTGCTTGAGAATTGTGTGTGAGCACCAAGACAACTCATGAAAATAGGAAGAAAAAGACTCAGTTTGTATTATATTTCAGGTGACTTCATCCTAAATTACTTTATAATTAATTATGTAAATATATATTATATTAATATATTTGTATTGCACACATAATAATTAATGCATCATTATTTTACAGACATATCATCCTTAAGCAGTTTATACAAATTTCTGCTTAAACAGGTCTTTTTTTAGGGTGAAATGTTGTACAAATAATCTACCCACTGACTCATTGAGTGGTTTCGGAGTTGTATTGGAATAGATATAATCTCAAACCAAATCTAACTTTACTTCTATTTGGAGAATATTTTAATGGCCTAATTCAGAAATATTTTTAAAAAACCAATAGATAGTGTCATATTGTGAACAGGTTATTTATAAAAACTGGTTGATTTGTAGCTCAAAAATAATTAACATTTGGGTTTAGCTCAGTTTGGAATTCAGTAAATTTTGGTAACATTTTTTGCGTATGGAGTCAAGTTATTGATCATAAAAGTATTCTATTAACTGATCATGACAATGGATTATAATGAATTATTTCATTTATCTATGGATATTGAGCCAGGATAATGTACCTAATAGTAAACTTTGAAATTTAGTTCCACAAAACAGTGTTTCCCTGGAGTAAAATAGAGGTAAAAGTATAAAACTCACTATGTACGTGGCTCATAAATGTTCAGGTCTAGATAATGACATGTAATTTTCACCTTTGCTTGCCATTTAAAATCAGACCTCTAGGCATTTTTAATCTAGCTCTTTAGAATGTTAAATGTTTTATTTAAAATGCATATTTAGTTTATAAGTAGCAATTTAGTGTTCTGTTTCCATGATGCATTGATATTAAATAAAGCCCTGGAAAGAAGTAATTTATTACAACTTGTTTCTCCTTTGTACAAGTCCCTATATGGACTTGATGTTGCTTGCTGGATATCAAAAGAGATTAAAGGCAGCATGATTTCAGATGAAAGAATAAGCATCTGCCTCTCCTAGGATTTTCAATTAAATTTTTTTTTGTCTCATTAAAGAAAAGTAACAACAGAATTCTAAATAAAACACAATTTTAAAGAGCTAAGTAATGTTCCTTAAATGTTTAATAGCTGATACTTCAAGCTATTAAACATTTATATGTTTTCCGTTGTACTGAAAGTAAAAGTCAACTTACTTGTTGAAGAATACCTAAAATACACTGAAATTTTACATCCTAGTACAGTTATCAGTCTGTATTATTATAATATATTTACACCCAAATGGCTTTTCATGACATGTACTTGAGCTTTTTTAAGACTTGGTTTTCATAATAGAAGATATGGGTTGTTTATTTAGAGTCAGTGATAGAGTGTATGTTTGTAATTGTATGCTTTAGGTCCAGTTTGTATGGGTGCTCAGTTGCTCAGTCGTGTCTGACTCTTTGTGACCCCATGGACTGTAGCCTCCCAGGTTCATCTGTCCATGGAATTTTCCAGACAAGAATACTGGAGTGGCTTACGGGCTCCTACTCCAGGGGATCTTCCCAGCCCAGAGATTGAAGCAGTGTCTCTTATGTCTCCTGCACTGGCAGGCAGATTCTTTACCACTAGCACCACCTGGGAAGTTCTTTAGGTCTGATATCTCCAACTTCAAAGTGTGAATATAATGAAAGATTTTGCAGATTTGTTTTACTTGGGGGGTAAATTCCTCACAGGAAGGAAAAACTTCAGGTGGATATATTAAGAATGATTGTGTTGGCGTTTCTAATTCTCCATCTTTCCCATTGTTTGAGAATATAGATGTCTGACCTATAAGATAATTTTTGGTTTATGGTAATGTCTTTGAAATCAATAGCAAACAAATACATATTAGTAAGTAGAGTTTGGCTTTATTAATGAACAATTTGGAGGAGACTACATATATCTTACCTCATGCAATATACAAAAATAAATTACAGGTGAAATAAAGATTTACATGTGAAAAGTAAAGCTCAGTCGTGTCCAACTCTTTGCGACCTCATGGACTATACAGTCCATGAAATTCTCCAGGCCAGAATACTGGAGTAAGTAGCATTTCCCTTCTCTACGGGATCTTTGCAACCCAGAGATCAAACCCAGGTCTCCTGCATTGCAGGTGGATTCTTTAACAGTTGAGCCACAAGGGAAGCCCAAGAATACTGGAGTGGGTAGCCTAACCCTTCTCTAGCGGATCTTCCCAACCCTGTGAAGAGTAAAAGTACTAGAAGAAAATATGAAAAAACTGTATTACATACCATTAGAGTATGAAAGCCATTCCTTAATACAGCACTAATATCAGAAAACATAAATGATTGGAAGGTTTGAGTACCTATAAATGTAAACCAATGCTCTGTAAGAAAATATAAATTTTTAAAAACTGGGAGAAATATTTATACAGGGGTAACCATGTCAGAAACAATGGCATGAATACTTTAAAAACCTTTTTATATTAAAATGTATATTCTCCTACAAACATATGGATACCAAGGACGAAGGAGGGTAGGATGAATTGAGAGATTGAAATTGCCATATATACACTATTGATACTATGTATAGAATATATAACTAATAAGAACCTATTGTATGGCCTTGAAACATGTATAATATCATATGTGAAATGAATCGCCAGTCCAGGTTTGATGCAGGATACAGGATGCTCGGGGCTGGTGCACTGGGATGACCCAGAGGGATGGTATGGGGAGGGAGGTGGGAAGGAGGGGTTCAGGATGGGGAACATGTATGCACCTGTGGTGGATTCATGTTGATGTATGGCAAAACCAATACAATACTGTAAAGTAATTAGCCTCCCGTTAAAATAAATAAATTTTTATTAAAAAAGAAAAAGGAGGTCTGAGCTAACATCCCATTACCCAATGGTTCAGACTTTCCATTATGTAAAACCAATAAGCCCCACTGTCACTGCATTTTCTGTTGAATGTATTCCTAACTGATGTAATTTTACTGTTTCTTAAGGCTGGCCCAAGAGTGGGAAACAAGAGCAAAAAATAAAATTTCACAGCACATAAAAAAAAAGAACCTATTGTATAGCACAGGAAAACTCTACTCAGTGCTCTGTGGTGACCTAAATAGGAAAGAAACCCAACAGAGAGGAGATGTATGTGTACGTATAGCTGATTCACTTTGCTGTACAGTAGAAATTAACACAGCATTGTAAAGCAACTATACTCCAATAAAAATTAATTTAAAAATAAAAACAAAAAATAAATAAAATATATGTTCTCTAGTCCTTTAACAGGTATTTAGATAATCTCCTGATATGTCTGAAGTCATAGGCTAGGAGATACAGATTAGACTCAGGTGGGTCCTTCAAATGGCCCCAAATCTAGAGTTTCATTTCCATTGTTAGTATCTGTCCATAAATGGTTATGTTTAAATTATAAAACTGTATCCCACTTTAAAACCTCTAAATAGAGTCAGTTTTATCTAACATTAATGTCATAATGACTTTTTAAGATAACTAAATTAAGTAACTTCCAAGTATCTGTGATGTAATGACTAACAGACCTCTAGGACCTAATTGCCTTTATTTGACAGACATATACAAACACGTATACATGTTTGTTAATGTAATATGGTCACTTCTTACACATAACTTTATCCTTCCAATACAACTGAAAAAGTGTCCCACTTTGCATGATTGAACCACAGCCCCCTTTTCTGTGTTCATGGAACAAATAGAGAAGATAGACATCTGCTTTTCTTGAACTGTCAAGAAGGGTACATGCACTCTGACCTCACCTTTAAATTTAACCAAGTATATAGATGGACTGGAGGCTGCTCAAAATGCTTCTCAAGGAATTTCCCCCAAGCACTAATATCTGAAAAGCCTGAAAAAATATGCAAGAAAAACCTTCGTCTCCCCTGACATGAAGTTATGCTCAGTATGCTAACTATAAGGCCAGGGCTTAGTTTCAGAACAACAAAGAACAACATTTTCCCATTCTTTGTGACGTTTCTGGTAAAATAACAGTCTTACGATTCTTCTTCTCTATAGTCAACATTTCTTAAGTGCCTACAGTGGGGTGAGACTTGCTTCTAAAGACTTAAGCATGTGTTTTGAGGAAGGCTTTACCATTCTGTCAACAGTAACTTTTTTTTAAAGCATGCTGTCAACAGTTACATTTTCTTAAAGGACTAAAAGGAACAAAACAAAATATTCTAGGTCTCTATTAAAATGTAAAACCTTCTGTGGTGACCAGTTGCTACTGACCTCTGCTGATAACTGGAAATATTACAACATGCTTGCTTCTTGGAAGAAAAGCTATGGCAAACCTAGACAACATATTAAAAAGCAGAGACATTACTTTGCTGACAAAGGTCTGTCTAGTCAAAGCTGTGGTTTTTCCAGTAGTCATGTATAGATTGAGAGTTGGACCATAAAGAAGGCTGAGCACCAAAGAATCGATGCTTTTGAACTGTGGTGTTGGAGAAGACTCTTGAGAGTCCCTTGGACTGCAAGATCAAACTAGTCCATCCTGAAGGAAATCAGTCCTGAATATTCACTGGAAGGACTGATGTTGAAGCTGAAACTCCAATACTTTGGCCACCTGATGCAAAGAACTGACTCATTGGGAAAGACCCTGATTCTGGGAAAGGTTGAAGTCAGGAGGAGAAGGGGATGACAGGGGATGAGATGGTTGGATGGCATCACCAACTCAATGGACATGAGTTCCAGCAAGCTCTAGGAGTTGGTAATGGACCGGTAAGCCTGGTGTGCTACAGTCCATGGGGTCACAAAAAGTCAGACATGACTGAGTGACTGAATTGAACTGAACTGAACTGATTGAGCTACTACTAAATGATATCTGTTGCAATAAGCACTTCACATAATTTTGATGTAATTTTGATATTACCTCCATTTTGCAGGAGAGAAACCAAGATTCAGAGAGGTTAACAAACTTGCTGAGTTCTCATAGCAAGATGCAAACACAGAACAACCTGACTTTAAACGCTGTTCTTAACCAATGATTTACTTTCCTCTCAAAATTCCTGCAGTAGAGAGGAACAATTTAACACGTTCATCCACACCGACAGTGTGCTAGGCCCTCGGCTAGTCTCTAAGGATACAATGGTGAAGACAGGCTCAGTCCCTGCCTTTGTGAGCTTGCATTTGTTTGAAATGTATAAATACCTGATAATAGTTAAGTGGTAGCTCAGTTGGTAAAGAGTCTGCCCACAATGCAGGAAACCAGGGTTCAATATCTAGGTTTGGAAGATCTCCTGGTGGGGGGAATGACCACCCACTTCAGGATTCTTGCTTGGAGAATTCCATGGACCGATGAGCCTGGTAGGCTACAGTCCATGGGGTCACAAAGAGTCAGACACAACTGAGTGACCAACACTTTCACTTTATGGGAGGAAAAGAAAGGAAAATAGACAGACCTTATGAGAGGGACAACTTTCTGTAGAGGCAGAGAAGCCTCCTGGAGAATTGTTGGCTTGCAGGATACCTTGGATGAAGTGAGGAGGAAGGATGGATGAAGTCATACAGATATTTGGAGAGAGGAGCGTGTGTCAAGGAAGGAACAGCAAGGCCCTGAGGTGGGAACACACTTGTGTTTGAGGAAAATAAGGACTGCCAGTGTGGCTGGAGAGGGGAGAGTGAAGGAAAGGATGAGTGCAAATGAGGACACACAGCCAACCAGGAGGCTTTGTAGCCCGCGGTAAGAGTTTACTTTTTTTTTTTTTTTTTTACATATGCAATAGGAACCCACTGAAGGGTTGGGCATAGTGGAGACACTGGGTCTCCGTAACCCCGGCTTTTGGAGGACATGCTGTCAAGCAACTATAGAGAAAATAGGAAGGGTAGTTAAGACGTTGTCCTCATCCCCCAGATAGAGATAAGGGCTGAGATGCAGCATCAGCATGGAAAGACTGGAGAGTGGTTGCATTTGGGGTCTATTTTGAGAATCCAGGGGATTTACTGTCTAGCTGGGGATATGCATAAAACTCACAACAGACACAATCGAACAATAAAGACAGTGTTCTGTTAAGAACTACACTGTACGGACTTCCCTGCTAGTCCAGGGGTTAAGACCCTGTGTTTCCACTGCAGGTTTGATTCCTGGTTGGGGAACTAAAATCACACATGCTGCAGGTAGGACCAAAGGGGAACAAAAAGAGAGAACTGTGTTGTTAGCTGCAAATTCTTCCAGTATCTCCTGTATATCCTTGGAGATCTGGTCACAGTGGTGGGTGTTTTGAGATAGGGGAAGGTTGTTACAACCCGTTTGCATTTCCCTGGAGAGCTAATTTGGACTGTGAAGAAAGCTGAGCACCGAAGAATTGATGCTTTTGAGCTGTAATGTTGGAGAAGACTCTTGAGTGTCCCTTGGACTGCAAGGAGATCCAATCAGTCCATCATAAAGGAAATCAGTCCTGATGCTGAAGGTGAAACTCCAGTACTTTGGCCATCTGATGCAAAGAACTAGCTCATTGGAAAACACCCTGATTCTGGGAAAGATTGAAGGTGGGAGGAGAAGGGGACGCCATAGGATGAGATGGTTGGATGGCATCACCGACTCGATGGACATGATTTCGAGTAAGCTCTGGGAGTTGGTGATGGACAGGGAGGCCTGGCATGCTGCAGTCCATGGAGTCGCAAAGAGTCAGACACGACTGAGTGACTGAACTGAACTGATGCTGCCCCAGGCAGAGACAGGGATGGGAGGGAGGGAGGAAAGGGATGGCAAGCTGGTTCCTTATCTGGGAGGGCAAGGGTGGATCCTGGGGCTGGGCTCGCAGGGTGGCTTGGGTGGTCTGCCCACTCCCTTGATGGTGCTGTGTGCAGAGTGCACATCCTGCTTGTGCCCCCACTCCTCAGAAGCGGCAGTTGGGTTTTGGGTCTTTTTATAACTTATTGTTCATAATGTGCCCCAATTGTGCACATATAGAGTTATTTTTAGTCTCTTATATTTTCTTTGTATTTTGTCGCCTTGAGATGTTTGTCAAGGTGCAAGCACTGGTCCCAGGCCCCAGGTTTCAGTTCCCAGCCTATGTCAGTGAGGTGGTAGCCTGAGGTAGAAGGAGTGAAGAACGGGTGGGTTTTTCCAGGCTCTAAGGCACTCATTCTCTAACTGATGCCTGTGGGCACAGTGGAAGGGGCAAGCCAGCTCTCAGTCTGCTGAGGCAGGTGGACGGGGGGCCTTTCTTTCCTGCAAAGGCTTCTTCTTCCCAGAAGTGTGTGTGTGCGCGTGCGCATGTCGGCTCAATGAAGCCGACCAGATCTTGCGTCCCTCGTGGTTTCCTGTGCCCTACCCACCACAATCCAAAGTCAACAGCTTTTCCTTCCTCTTTTCCTTTCTTTTTGTATATTCGTTTATAAACACTGACATTCAAGCTCAAAGGCTAAGGAGGGTATGGATTGAGCCTGAATCAGAGAAAATTTAAGAAGTGCACAAATGAGGTTTTTTGCCTTGATTTTAAAGTGTAGGTAGGCTTTGTAGATTCTCATTCATACTTAAAGAAGGGTGTGTGTGTGTGTGTGTGTGTGTATGTTTTCAGGGCCAAGAGTTTGCTAGAGAACTCTAGGATATTTGACCAAAAAGGAGAGAAAGCCATTACCTAACACACTCGTGTCTTGAAGAGTGTTTTTTCCCCTTCCCATTTAAAAAAATTGAAATATAAGTGATCTACAGTACTGGGTTAGTTCTAGGTACACATCATATTGACTTGATATTTCTATATATTACAAAATGATCACCACTGAAATGAATTTTTTAAGTACAGATGAGTTTGGGGGGTCTTTGTCATTAAATGTGAAATCCTCAATAAAAAATGTTTTAGCTTCTTCCAAGAAAATGAAATTTCACCTAACTGTATCAGAGTCCAACCTTGAGCTAAACAAGGGTACTTGAGCACCTGCTTCTTTTTGTGTGTCTGCTTGATTGTTTTAGCTGAAGGGCTTTTCAGCCAGCATTTCTCAAATGAAAAATCTCTTCTGAGTGATTCATTTTTCCCTGTAAGATGTGAGAATTGCCTGTAGATATTGTGAATACACATATGTGTTTGGCTTTTGCTTCTCTGTTACATAGGTTGCTTCTGAACTGGGTCAGTTTTCCGGTCTTGTTACAAAGCTCAGAGTTTTGGGAACCCGCCTGTGGGGCTAATTCTTGTTGATGAAAGTGAGCAGCCCTCAGAATTCCTGAATAACCTGTGAGGTAGACAGAACTGAGAGTGACTTTATCAGAAGCAGTGACATTGCACACCCAGGAGCTGAAATGAGGCTGAATGCCCACCTGGAGCTAAGCCTTGGCCGTCACACCTGGACTGTTTGTCTCTTGGTAGACGAGGTGTGTGTGTGTGTGTGTGTGTGTGTGATAATAATTCATAGCATTTGAAATTCAGTTGATTTTTGGCAGCCACACACAACAGGATAATTCATGAGCCTGGTGCAGGCAGGGCCCCAGCCCCATCCCGGGAACATCCCTGTTATTTCCGGCAGGCTTTAGGCCGGAAGTTCCTGGCGGACAATAGAAAAGCACCAGGTGTTCCCAACAGTAGCCCCCTCCTCCTCCCTTAAACACTGTGTTTGGCAGGTTTCCCAAAAGAGGAGAGGTGTGCTTGGTTGCACGTGCGTGGTTGCACGTGGTGTCTGTCACCTCGCTGCAGCAACATTTGTCCCAGACACCTCTGCAACCGGCTGTCTCTGAGGCATCCTGTGCGATTAAGCTTTGACCCTTTGGGATAAGGCCAGTCACAGGGCACGCCAGGAAGCTAACTCGTGCTTAGAAACCAGGCTGCTTTGAGGTTTCACTCTGGATTTTGGAAAAGCTGTTAAAATGAGTTGGTCTTTCCACAAGTGGCTCAGCGGTAAAGAAACTGCCCACCAATGCAGGAGACGTGGGTTTGATCCCTGGGTCGGGAAGATCCCCTGGAGAATGGAATGGCGCCTACTGCGGTATTCTTGCCTGAAGAATCCCATGGACAGAGGAGCCTGGCAGGCTTCAGTCCATGAGTCATACAATCCGCTAAGTCAGATGCACCTTAGCGACTGAGCACAGGCAGACACGATGAAGGCTGCTCTGACTCCTCTCTGTGAATTCCACCTTCTTACTTGGAATGAGACAATGGATTGCTTTTCCACTGCTCCTGCTAAACTTCTTACCTTAATAGACTGTGGAAACATGAAGCTAAAATCTTTGAACTGTTTCTTAAAGGGCTTTAAGGACTAGTAGTTTACTACTGACCTGAAAGAATGAACAAGCTTTCCACATGCCAAGTTTATTTGTGGAGAAGTAGTTTATATGTGCGGAGAAGGCAATGGCACCCCACTCAAGTACTCTTGCCTGGAAAATCCCATGGATGGAGGAGCCTGGTAGGCTGCAGTCCATGAGGTCGCTAAGAGTCAGACACGACTGAGCGACTTCACTTTCACTTTTCATTTTCATTCATTGGTGAAGGAAATGGCAACCCACTCCAGTGTTCTTGCCTGGAGAATCCCAGGGATGGGGGAGCCTGATGGGCTGCCGTCTATGGGGTCGCACAGAGTCGGACACGACTGAAGTGACTTAGCAGCAGCAGTTTATATATGCAGTAAATGGAAGAATATTGAGAGTCTCAAGCTTCCCAGGTGGCTCAGTGATAAAGAATCTGCCTACAGTGCAGGAAACTCGGAGACCCCTGTTTGATCACTGGGTCTGGAAGATCCCCTGGAGAAGGAAGTGGTATTCTTGCCTGAGAAATCTCACCAACAGAGGAGCCTGGTAGGCTACAGTCCATGGGGTCACAAAATATTTGGACATGACTTAGCAACTAAATAACAACAACAGAGAGTCTGGAAATAAACTCTCACATTTATGCAAAATTGGTTTTTCAATAAGGATAAATTGACTGTCAAGATACTTCAATGGAGAGTAGACCGTCTTTTCAGTAAATGGTGCCAAGGAAACTAGATATCCACATAGCAAAGAATGAAGTAGCAACTCAATCTCAGATCATATTTAAAAATATTAACTCAAAATTGACTGAAGATCTGAATGTAAAAGCTAAAACTATAACACTATTAAAAGAAAACATAGATATAAATCTTTAGGATCTTGGATGAGGCGATAATTTCTTAAATGTGACACCAGAGGTATCTTGGCTCCTTGGTGGTCCAGGTGCTGAGACTCTGAGCTCCTGTTGCAGTGCTCCCAGGTTCGATCCCTGCTCAGGGAACCAGATTCCACATGCTACAACTAAAAAAAAAGAAAAATGATACCAGACTCAAAAGAAAATAGATCACTTGGACATCATCAAACTAAAAGCTTTTGTGCTTCAAAGGATATGTTGAAGAAAATGTCTGACAATTCCTCAAATAATTAATCATAGAGTTATAATATGACCGGCAGTTTCACTCCTAGGTATATGCACAATAAAATGAAAATGTGTTTCACAAAAACTTGTCCGTGAATTTCCTAGCAGCATTATTCATAGTAACCCCACAGTGGAAACAATGCAGATATCCATCCAACAAATAAATGGATAAAAGCATACAGTATCTATACACAATGGAATATGGTTTGGCAATAAAAAGAAATGAAATACTGATATGTGCTACAACATGGATGGCCCTTGAAAACATTGTACTTCATTAAAGAAGGCCACATGTTGTATTCCATTTATATGAAGTCCAGAATAGGCAAATTCCGAGAGACAGAAGGTGCCTATAGTGGTTGCCTGGGGCTGGGGAATGGTGGGGAAGTGGGGAGTGATGCTAGCAGTTATAGAGTTTCTTGGAGTGATGAAAATTTCTAAAATTGGTTGTAATGATAGTCACACAACTCTGTATATTAAAAAAACCCATTTAATTATAGACTTTAAATGGATGGCTTTTATGCTATGAGAATTACATCTCAATTAAGATGTTATAGGGACTTCCCTGGCAGTTCAGTGGTTAAGACTCCACCCTCCCAACGCAAGGGGCACTGGTTTGATCCCTGATTGGGGAACTAAGATCCCACAGGCTGCCTGGCATGGCCAAAAAAAAAAAAGATGTTATAATAAAGCAACCGTAGAAAATAGACGGGAAGAGATTGTTGTTATTTAGTCACCAAGTCGTGTCTGACTCTTGCAACCCCATGGACTATACCCCACCAGGCTCCTCTGTCATGGGATTCTCCAGGCAAGAATACTGGAGTGGGTTGCCACTTCCTACTCCTCCCCTTGGATCTTTCTGACCCAGGTACTGAAGCTGGGTTTCCTGCACTGCAGGCGGATTCTTTACCTCTGAGCTACCAGGAAGCCCACATATGTGAGGTAACATTGTCATCTGTCCTCAGTGTTATTACAATATTTTTTGAACATATTCCTTACACAGGATATTACACCCCCATGACTTACATAAATACCTAGAAGTTTGAACAGCTTAATCCTCTTCACCTATTTTACCTGGCACCACACTGTCCTTGCTTCTGGCAACAACCACGCATTTGTTCTTCATATCTATGAATCTGTTTTCATTGTTTTTTGTTTCTTATATTCTGCATATAAATAGATCATGCAATATTTGTCTATGTCTGACTTCTTTCACTTAGCATAATGTCATCTAGATCCATCCATGTTGTTGCAAATGGCTAGATTTTTCTTTATAATAAATCTGAGTATAATAAATGGCTGAGTAATATTCCAGGTTGTGTGTGTGTGTGGTGTAGAGATTAGGTGAAGCCAATCTTTTCCAAAATGGCTCATACCTATGACACTCTCTAGTCAGCATGGAACAAAAGTCTGCTATTTCCACATCCTCAACACTTGATATTGACAAAATTTTAACTTTTTATCTTTCTGATGGGTGTGAAAAAAAAATATGGATAGAGAGGATGGACTCTGTTATTAATTGTAGTTTTCCCTATTTTTCATTCTCCTCTCTTAGCCTTCATCTGCTTTTCCAGATGTTTCTTAGAAAGAAGCAAAGATTTATAACTCATTGTGGAAACCATAGGATTTGTGAGAAAAAGCTAGAGATAAAGACGATTGCATACAGTGTGTACTTTTAAGATTTCCTTTTTGTTCATGTTTCCGACTTAATTCTTAACTTTGCACCTATTACCACATACTAGCTCTTCTCTTCTCTTGCACAGAGATGGAAGAGCTTTGGAATCTTTAATAAAATCTGTTTCTTGATCAAATCTGTCTACTGAGAATCAAATATAATTTACTTTTCACCAAACATGCCTTCAACAAATTGCCACGTGAGAGGGAGAGGAAAGCAGAGAGCACACAGATGTGCTCTTTTCCCCTACTTTATGGCAAACATTATATCTCTGTCAAAATCAAAGAAGAGTCCTTTATTCCACCAGCTGAACTTCTTATCCTAAGCTGGGGAACTGTTACCAAGTAAGGAACCTCAATGGAGGGAAGAGAAAAATCACAAGATAAAATACATTTTTAGGTGTTCTCTAAGCCGAGCTGCGGAGGGGAGCATTGCTACAGAGCATGGGGCACAGTTGCCTGATGGATACACCCTGGGATGTCAGCCTACTCTTGCCTAGACCTAGGCAACTGACTTTAGCAACTCGGTTGTCTCCTGTGAGCCTAAGCCCCCTTTGTTGTTGAACTGAGGGATCTCAAGTCTTTCTAGATCTAAAAATCTAGATTTTATGCTTTCATAATTTGATCTAGAATTCTTTGAATGACCAATGCTAAATGAGCATGTGTTGGATGTTCATTCATGTCTCTCTTTACAACACCATGAACTGTATCCCTCCAGGCTCTTCTGTCCATGGAATTTCCCAAGCAAGAATACTGGAGTGGGTTGCTATTTCCTACTCTAAGGGATCTTCCTGACCCAAGGATCAAACCTTGTCAGGTGGATTCTTTACCACTGTGCCACTTGGGAAGCCTGCTACATGAGCATATAGGTAGATAAATCTATAGTTGAATGAATACTGTACCCAATGCTTGGAGTAATGAGTAAATGTCATAAAAGAAGCAATCTTATGACTTTTTCAGGCCTCTGGAGCTGTAACTGATTAGCATAGCATTTTTTAAACTTTTTATTTTATATTGGAGTACAGACAATTAACAGTGTTATGATAGTTCCAAGTGGAGAGCAAAGGGACTCAGCCATACATATGCATGTATCCATTAGCATGGCATTTTAAGTTAATGTCTCAAAAAGAAAGAGCAAGTCTGTTAGTTTGGTGACCCACAAAAAGATGAGCACAACAGACGTCAATTTCCAAACTTAGTTTATAAAGGTAACTGCTGCTGCTGCTACTGCTGCTAAGTCGATTCGGTCGTGTCCAACTGTGTGCGACCCCATAGACGGCAGCCTGGCAGCCCGCTAGGCTCCTCTGTCCCTGGGATTCTCCAGGCAAGAACACTGGAGTGGGTTGCCATTTCCTCCTCCAATGCATGAAAGTGAAAAGTGAAAGGGAAGTCAGTCGCTCAGTTGTGCCGGACTCTTAGCGACCCCATGGACTGCACCCTACCAGGCTCCTCCATCCATGGGATTTCCCAGGCAAGAGTACTGGAGTCGGTTGCCATTGCCTTCTCCAAAAGCTGACTACCAGATTCCAAAGGAATAGAGGCTCAGTTGGCCATAGTGAAACTTTAAAATATATCCAGTGTTGATTGATAAGTTCTATTTGAGCCAAATTTGATGTGGTTACTTTTCTGCCTGAGGTATAATTTATATACAGTGAAATGCATAGATTTTAAGAGAACAATTCAGTGAGTTTTGACAATTGCATACATATATGCAACCTACACCCCTATCAAGATACAGAATATTCCCAACCCCACAAAAGATCCCTCATGGCCCCTCCCAGTCAGTCCCTACCCAAAGACAAACACAGTTCTAATTTCTTTCTCCTTCTATTAGTTTTTCCAGTCCTAGAACTCTATCAGTGGACTCATACAACGTACACCCTTTTGTGTCTGTCTTCTTTCACTCAGCAAATTGGTTTTGAGGGTCATCCATTGAGCTGGGTTTATCAGTAGTTTCTCACAGTGTCTCCCTGGAAAGAGACAATGATTAGCATGAAGGGCATTCATTAAGGAGGCCTCTTGGGATCTAAGGCTTTGGAAGGGAGGGAAAGAAACAGGATTGAGCAGAGAGAGAAGTGGAACTTCTGACAGTACTGCCACCAGCTCTGGCTGGGTCCCCTGGGGAGCTCTCAGTCAGCTGCCACGGGTAGAATTCTCGCCTGCCAATGGGAGTGCTGGAGCTGTATGGCCTGTCAGAGTAATTTCAAGTTGCTCCCAGGCCCATGTTAATCTGGTCTTGAACAGGGGCGGCTTCTCCAGGAAGAGATTGGTACTTTGGGTAAGACTATTTGTTTCAGCCAAGAAAATATGCCCCTTCCCCAGAGGGACTGACTGCTGAGGGCTGTCTTCCAGGAACAGTCCCAGCAGATGGAGAAGTAAGTCCTTCAATTCTGAGAGGAGTGGGGAGCACAGTGCTTTATGACTGAGTAGTATTCCACCAAAATGGACACACCAAATTATATTCATTCACTCCTGCTTCTGGTGATGGGCAGTTGATCCATTCCAACTAGGGGCTTATTATGAATAAAGCTGCTATGGGCGTTCTCTAACAGTCTTTTTATGAATATATGTTTTCATTTGTCTTGGATAAATGCCTAGAAGTAGAATATCTATCTGATAGGATAGGTGCATGTTTAACATTATAGAAAATGCCAGGCCAGGTTTCCAAATTCCAAATTGTCATTTTATACTCCTACCAACAATGTATGAAAATCCCAGTTGTTATATATTCTTGCCAGCACTTGGTATGGTCGATCTTTTTAAATACATACAGAAAAGACTTGAAAAGTATCCTGATCACTTAGATGGAAATATCAGAAGGGATTTCTGCTTGAATTAGAGTTTAGACTAGACAGATTCTGAATTTATGATATACAGCAGGCACAATTTCATATATATTTCTACAGCAAAAATCACATTTAACTTGTTGACTTCAAGCCCTTTGTTGTTTTGGTGATGTACTGCCATATCCAAATTTATTTCAAAATTAGTTTAAATTTTTGAAGTTCAGATTAAACTAAATGTACACTTAAAGCTTAACCTGTAGTTGAACCTCCTTAGAGGTAAGGTTTCTCTCTATTTTTCCCCAGGAGATGCAACTGATTTATTTTTCTTAATGTTTACTTCTTTCTATTTTAAAAAACATTCATTTATTTAAATTTTATTTATTTTTGACTGTGTTGGGTCTTCGCTGCTGTGTGGGCTTTCTCTCTAGTTGCGGAGAGCGGGGGCTACTCTCCGGTTGAGGTGTTCAGGCTTCTCGTGGTGCTGGCTTCTTTTCCGGAGCACAGGCTCTAAGGCGTGCACGCTTCAGTAGCTGCGGATCAGGAACTCCAGAGCGCAGGCTCAGTAGTTGTGGCGCACAGGCTTAGATGCCCTGTGGCATGTGGGTACTTCACGGACCAGGGATCAAACTCATGTCTCCTGCATTGCAAGGCAGATTCTTAGCCACCGAGCCTTCAGGGAAGCCCATGTTTACTTCTTTTTATTTGTTATTTATTTGGCATGCTGGGTCTTTGTTGGGCCATGTGGGATCTTTGCTGCAGCATGCCAGCGTTCAGTTGTGGCAAGTGGGATCTAGTTCCCTGACCTGGGATTGGATCTGGGCCCCCTGCACTGGGAGTGCAGAGTTTTAACTGCTGGACCATGAAGGAAGTCCTTGGTAAGGTTCTGTTGTACTAGAAAATGAATTACAGTACTCAGGTTCTTTTTCCTAACAGCTTCCTTCAACAAAGTATATTTAGATATTATGACTTAATAGCAGCTAAGTTTTACTGATCAGATACTATATGCAAGACAAGGCCATGTTCTAATCTGTTCACATGTGTTACACCACTTAATCCTTACACTTGATTCACAAGTCAAGTGTATTACTATTATTATCTATTATTATTACCCCCATTTTTACCAATCCTTACACTTGATTCGGAAGTCAAGTGTATTATTACTATTATCTATTATTATTGCTATGCTAAGTCACTTCAGTCGTGTCCGACTCTGTGCGACCCCATAGACAGCAGCCCACCAGGCTCCCCCGTCCCTGGGATTCTCCAGGCAAGAACACTGGAGTGGGTTGCCATTTCCTTCTCCAGTGCATGAAAGTGAAAAGTGAAAGTGAAGTCACTCAGTCATGTCCGACTCTTAGCGACCCCATGGACTGAAGCCTACCAGGCTCCTCCATCCATGGGATTTTCCAGGCAAGAGTACTGGAGTGGGGTGCCATTGCCTTCTCTTAATAATAATAATTATTATTATCTATTATTATTACCCCCATTTTTACCAAGGAAAAAATGATAGGGAAAGATGGACCTGCTTCATTCAACAAATATTGATTGATTGCCACCAACTTGCAAAGAGAGTTTAAAAAAATCTTTGCCTTGTGGAGCTTACATTCCAATAGTAGGAAACAGATAGATGGGAAATATGAGCAGTTTTACTCTACTTGGGCTTTCAGTCCATGTTTTCTATTTGGGATAGTAATTAGATAGAGTGTTAGGATGTACACTACTTACAGTGCACTCTATTATTAAACTACTCTACATTATGTGGCACAATAGGCATTGACAACTGAGTGTCTCAGAATTGCAGATATGGGTCCAGATAATTGTTTGAGAGTTGAGAATGGATCACAGGTCACATTCTTTGGAACCTGAACTCATCCTTTGGGCTCTGACTGATTTACATGACCTCAAAGAATTGCTTCTGCAACTGAGAGATGCTTGGTAGGGGTGGACTATGCCAGTATAATATTTTTTAATGAAATATGATCTAGGTTCATAAATGCTACATGTTTTGCTGTATGAGCTACATTTCTCCCCAGCTATTGTCTGTAGTCTTACTTTTCTGGCTCTGGCCCTCTCTGAAGTCATCAGAGGGGAGAGGGTTAGCTTAACCACCTGGCTTTCTTCCTCTGCTGCCTCTCCTTTCTATTCCAGGCTACATTTCTCCCTCAAAGCCGATGAAACTTCATCTACCCTACTTCTAGTCCTCCATTTGGACCGAGTAGATCTTCTTTTCCGGAGAAGGCAATGGCACCCCACTCCAGTACTCTTGCCTGGAAAATCCCATGGACGGAGGAGCCTGGTAGGCTGTAGTCCATGGGGTCGCTAGGAGTCAGACACGACTGAACGACTTCACTTTCACTTTTCACTTTCATGCATTGGAGAAGGAAATGGCAACCCACTCCAGTGTTCTTGCCTGGAGAATCCCAGGGACGGGGAGCCTGGTGAGCTGCCATCTATGGGGTCGCACAGAGTCGGACACGACTGAAGCAACTTAGCAGCAGCAGCAGCAGCAGATCTTTTTAAGTAAGCCATGTTCCCACTGGTGTTTGTATTGCTGGAGAACTATGCTATCACAAACTGAGCAGCTTAAAACAACATATGTTGTATCTCTGTTGCTATGTGTCAGCAGTTAGGGCACAGCTTCATGGAGTCCTTTGCTTAGAGTCTCGGCATGTCATAAAGGTGCAATCAAGGTGTCAGCCGGGAGCTGTGATCTCACTAAGGCTTCACTGGGGAAGGCTATATTCCCAAGCTCACGTGGCTGCTGGCAGCATTCCATTCCCTGCAGAATGCCAGAGGAGGGCCTCAGTTTCTTGCTGGCCATCAGCCCGAGGTTGCCCTCTGCTCCTTGCCTCATGGCCCCCTCCAGGTGGTGATTCACAGGTGCTTCTTCAAAGCCAGGAAGAGCATGAGTGTCTTCCAGCAAGACAGGTGTTTCAGTCTTACACAACATAATCACACATGCAACACACACACACACACTCACATACATCATCCCCAGAGTCGATTGGTTAAAAGAAAGTCACAGATCCCATCTGCCCTCAAGAGAAGAGATTTCCATGACGCTGTGACTGTCAGCGGGCCACCTTAGCCTTTCTGCTGCATCCTCAATATTAAGAAGCACTTCTTGTGTTACTTCAGTCAAACGTTTTTTCTCTGCAAAGGCAGAGTGAGCTTGATGTCTCCATCCAGTTTGTTCATCTGTATACAATGATCTATAAGTTAATGAACATTCCTATTTGGTTTTAGCACTGCTATATCTCAACCAAATACTGAATTTTTAATAAGACATAGGCCAGTAATCTCAGATGAGAAACTGAATGAAGCTTTAACTAGGGCTCTTGAAAACATAATGTATGTGTTTAATAGATGCATATTAATGTAATTATGACAATATTCTGATTCTGTGTTTTCTGAATCGCTGAACCAGAAAACCTAAGTGATCCTCTGTAAATGGTATTTTACTGGCACTATTGCTTATTGCTGGACCTGACAGTAAACCCACTGTTATACGTCCCCAGTTTTCTTTTCGTGTTTCTCCTGGCAACCATAGATCTAAATGGTGCATCAATGCAGATCAGATTCATTCATTCATTTATTTGCATATAAAGTACATACTTCCTGAGCATTTACCCATGTTCTGGCCCTGTGCTGATGCTTTAATGGTAAACCAGACATGGCCTCCAGGTGACATTCAGTTCAGTGTAAGAGACAGATGAGGAGACAGCCTTGGGGTAAATACCATGGGGGCAGGTTGCTATGGAAATATACAGATTTAGGTCCCAGAGGATTTGACATCTAAGCCAATGTATCTCTTAGATCATAAAATATAGGAGAATTGGAGGCAAGATATTGAGAATTAACCAACCAAAGTAGACACAGAAAACTCAAGGAACAATGAGTCCTCCGGTTAGTAATAAAAGAGGGAGATGAACAGAGGTTTGAGAACCAAAAAGTGTCAGTCGCTGAGTCATGTCCAACTCTTTGCAACCCCATGAACTATAGCCTGCCAGGCTCCTCTGTCCATGGGATTTTCCAGGCAAGAATACTGGAGTGGGTAGCCATTCCCTTCTCCAGGGGATCTTCCTGACCCAGGAATTGAACCTGGTCTCCTGCATTGCAGGCAGATTCTTTACCCTCTGAGAACCAAGCCTTGATATAAACCTAGACGGAAGATGGGAAGAAAATAAGCCATGAATATTTAGTAAGTGCACTTTTGCCAAGCTATAATGAAAGTCTCATTCTTCACATGGTAATAATTATTTGCAGAATAAGGTACTAGATATTTCTACATTGACACAAATAATGGACCCCAACTAAATACTCATATGTTCTTGCATAAAGTGAAAATTTTATTACCCTACATGAAATAGGGTAATATTTATCTCAGAAACAAAGCAAAACTTATCATCCTAAAACCACAGACTCAAGTGAGAAATGTATGTTAGTGTTGAGTATTTTATTGATAAATGTAACTGAGTATTGTAGTCAGCACTGGTTCACAGAAACAAATCACTAGATGTATAATTGGCTCACAAAACAGTACGGTATATACACCTATAAAGAAGACATAAAAATCTGTAGAGATGGTGAAATCTTTGGAGCTTTATGTGAGTTTTGGAATAGTTATAGCAAAGCAAAACCCACAGCACTTTCTCCTGCTAAATAAATAAATAAAGAGAGAAAGAGAATAACAATATTCTTTTAAAGTATAACAATAAATCTTTCAGGTAAAGATTCCTTTGTGTTGTATATTGGGCCTCTTTCTCTCTGGTAAAGATATCCCTTGTGCATTCTCATAATTGAAAGCCCTCTGCTTAAGGAAGTTGGGGAATGAAAACCCTTCAGTGTCAGAGCCTCATTGCTTTGGAGAGTGGTATATAGATTTTATATGGCAAGATTCCAAGCCCATTTTGTATATCTACTTCTTAATTGTGTGATTATATGATTTCTCCCTGAATAAATCTTATTTTGATGAAAGATTAAATCTAAACACCTGCAAGTTGTCTCATCCCCCTTCTTGGCTTCCATCTTTATCACCTGTTTGAAGAATGTGTCAACTTTCCTTATTTGAGAAGTAATGTGCAGTTACTGAAATCCATTTTATATTCTAATGCTTCAATATGTGCAACTTCCCCTAGAGGGCTGTTTTACTTGGAGGCATCTTAGGTTTAGATTTAAGTTCTAATAAAACTAAATGTGTTTTCAGAAACCAATCTTATAGCTTTTTCTTATTCTGTTTTAAAATACCAGAAGCATAAAAGTCAAGAACAGTTGAAGTTAAGCTTGTTAAATATAAGAAACTACTTATTTGTAATTCCCTTAAGATGTCATTTGGAGTTTTAAAGATACCACTGTACTACAAATAACAAATACTACAGAGAGATATTTACTCTAAAGAAAACAAAAATAAGCAGGAGATTGGAGTTCTTCATCTGTTTTTAGTTATAGAATGCTGTGTTATTTAATAATGGAAGTGGTTTAAAAAATACTAAATATGTAACTGTGTTTTCCCCAGGATGCAGAATAGTAAGTTTTAAATTCACCTTTATACTAGTAATGTTTCAGTTCTTGGAATAACTCAGATAGTTGTTTTTCATCTTGAATTTTCTTTACCTGCATTTCATTTACTTTTATTCATTGAAAAATGCAGAACATTCTCTTATTAAGAGAATTGACCTTATTCACATGGGTGAATGAAGGTTCTGTATCAGTCAGTTCAGTTCAGTTGCTCAGTCATGTCCAACTGTTTGCAACCCATGGACTATAGAAGATTCTGTATATATCAAAGCAAATTTCTTGAATTTTAGTTCTTTCATTTGCAACCTTTTTTTTTTTTTATATATTTTCCTTTCTTACTCTGTTCTTTTTTTTTTTCTTTCCTTTTTTAGCTTAATCAGTTTAATACTTATCTACTTTACTTATCTGGAGAAGGAAATGGCAACCCACTCCAGTACTCTTGCCTAGAAAATCCCATGGACGGAGGAGCCTGGTAGGCTGCAGTCCATAGCGTCGCTAGGAGTCAGACACGACTGAGCGACTTCACTCACTCACTCAATTTACTTATGTATTATTTCTCTGAATAAACCTCTGTTTTTAAAAATGCATTTAAGACTTTAAATATACCTCTGATTACCACATTACCACCATCTCTCATAATTTGTAATGCTTTCATTTCTTGTTCTTCACACATTATGTTACAATTTGATTTCCTTGTGTTACTTGCTGCTGCTGCTGCTGCTGCCGCCAAGTCGCTTCAGTCGTGTCCGACTCTGTGAGACCCCATAGACGGCAGCCCACCAGGCTCCCCCATCCCTGGGATTCTCCAGGCAAGAACACTGGAGTGGGTTGCCATTTCCTTCTCCAATGCAGGAAAGTGAAAAGTGAAAGTGAAGTCGCTCAGTCGTGTCTGACTCTTTGCGACCCCATGGACTGCAGCCTACCAGGCTCCTCCATCCATGGGTTACTTAGGAGTGCTTTTATGTTTGTTTCCAAAAGAGTGTGGGAAGGTTGTTTCTTGAGCACTGAGAATCCCGGGAAAACCCTTTTTATCATATTACTTTATGTTAAAATCTAACCATATCATTGTGGATTTGTCTGTTTATGCTTCTAATTCTGTTGTTGTTCAGTCGCTAAGTCATGTCTGGTTCTTTGTGACCCCGTGGACTGCAGCACTCCAGACTTCTCTGTCCTTCACTGTCTCCCTAAGTTTGCTCAAACTGGTGTCCACTGAGCCAGTGATGCCATCCAACCATCACATTGTCTGTTGTCCCCTTCTCCTGCTGTCCTCAACCTTTCTTAGCATCAGAATCTTTTCCAACAAGTCAGCTGTTTGCATCAGGTAGCTAAAGTATGGAGCTTCAGCTTCAGCATCAGTCCTTCCAATGAATATTCAAGGTTGATTTCCTTTAGGATTGACTGCTTTGATTTCCTTTCTGTCCAAGTGTCTTCTCCAGCACCGCAGTTCAAAAGCATCAATTCTTCGGTGCTCAGCTTTCTTTGTGGGCTCACTTACCCATGTTCTGGCCCTGTGCTGATGCTCAGTCGTGCCCCACTCTTAGCGACCCCATGGACTGCAGCCTACTCCTCCGCCCATGGGATTTTCCTGGCAAGAGTACTGGAGTGGGGTGCCATTGCCTTTATGCAATTTATTGTTTTTGCATGCATATGTGCATGCTCAGTCATGTCCAGGTCTTTGCAACCCCATGGACTTTACCCCACAGGCAGGCTCCTCTGCCTGTGGAATTTTCCAAGTAAGAATACTGGAGTGGGTTGCCATTTCATCCTCCAGGGGATCTTCACGACTCAGGGATTGAACTTGCATCTCCTGTGTCTCCTGCATTGGCAGGTGGATTCTTTACCATTGGGAATAAATAAATAAATAGGATAATTTATAATAAATAAATGATAAATGGGATAATACATAAATAAATGGGAATCCCATTTATTATTTTTTATTGTTTTTACTTCAGCTTTAATTCATCTATTATTAATATTGAAATACCAAATTTCCCTTAGTAAGTATTTGCTTAAGGATGTATTTTTTATGCTTTTATTTTCAGCTTTTGCTGTTTGGGATGTATCTTCTAAAATTGGTAGACAGAGACATGTATTATATTTCTGCTCCTCCAATCTTTTACTGTCATTAAATATGAATATTCCTTTCACATTTTTTGCAATTACTGTTTTGGACTTAATTTGACATCTTAATTTGTGTCATCTCTTTTAGCCAGCTCTTTTTCAAATCTTCTCTCATTTTCTTTTTTCATTATTGGATTAGTGAAACTTTTTATTCCCCTTCCTTTTATTTACTGATTTGGAAACTTACTATTTTTGTTGTTATTTGAAATAACACATTTTTCTGACAAACTCAAGAAGTATTTAGTTTGTCTATCCTTCTAACTTCAAAATCAGGACCTCAACATATGTTAAAATTCACTGACTACCTCTCCATTTTGCACAACTAATACTTTATTAAATTCACCATAATTTTATCAGTTTCTATGCTCACTGATGTTTCTTGTCCACTTCTTTTGAGAACCCACGGACTGTATAGTCCATGGAATTCTCCAGATCAGAATGGTGGAGTGGGTTTACATTTCCTTCTCCAGGGTATCTTCCCAACACCAGGATCGAACCCAGGTCTCCCACACTGCAGGTGGATTCTTTACCAGCTGAGCCACCAGGGAAACCCAAGAATACTGGAGTGAGTATCCTATCCCTTCTCCAGGGGATCTTCCTGACCCAGGGATCAAACCGGGGTCTCCTGCATTGCGGGCAGATTCTTTACCAGCTGAGCTACAAGGGAAGCCTGTATCCCACCCTTAATCTGAACTCTTTTTTTCTTGCTGAGGAATTTTCTATAGATGTTCCTTTAGTGATTAACCACTTTCAATGAGTGAGTTTTTGACTTGATGAATAATTATTTATCTGGCTATGGAATTCTAAGTTATGTCCCTATAACACCAAGAATATATAATTCTACTGTCATCTTGGTCTTATTGCAATTCCTTGTAGTGGCATCTGACTTCTCTACCCACTACTTTCTCTTTATTCTTAATACTCAATGTCCTATGATATATCCAAGTATAGGTTGATTTTTTCCCTTGTAAAAAATTATTTTCATTCTGTACTTGGATGTCTAATTGAACATTTCAAATTTGAGCTTCTAATTTTTTTTTTTGCCAAACCCACTTCACTCACTGTTGTCTCAGACTTAATTAAGGACAACTCAGTCCTTCCGAGTGCTCAGACAAAATTTTGAAGTCATCCTTGCTTCATCTCTTTTCTCCCATACTCCACATTCAGTCTATGAAGAAATTTGCCTCTACCTTAAAAACGTATCCAGAATCCAGGTACATTTCACTTTTCTCACTGCTACCAACCTGGTCTAAGCCCCTGTCATATCTTGCCTTGCATATTCTTGTAGTCTCTCCTTGTCTCTCTGCTTCCCACCTCGTCTCTTCTATCCTCTGCTCAGAAGCAACAGTGATTTTAAAATATAAGATAGATTATGCCATACCTTTGGTCAAAACTGTCATTGCTTCCCCATCTCACTTATAGTAGAAACCAAAGTCTTTATGCTCAGCTACAAGGTCTTACATGGCTTATAATCCCCTTCCTATCTCCCCTTAACTTACTGTCCTCCAGTCACACTGGACCCTTAGTGTTTCTTGCAGATGCTCTCATCTTTGTATGAAGTGGTCTTTTTGCTTAGGATGTACTTTTTCCAGATAACCACGTGGCTAACTCCATCATGTCTTTTGAGTCTGTGTTTACTGATTGCCTTTTCAGTGAGGACTACTTTAACTATGACATACTAATCCATCTCTCTTACCCTTCCCTGTTTATTTCATAGCACTTTTCATTTTCTAAACTGCTATAAATTTTATGGATTATGTTCATTGCTTATTTTCTGTCCTTTCATAAAAATGTAAGTTCTCTGAGTGCATACATTTAAACTTTTTGTTTTCATTCTATATCTCAAATACCTAGAACAGAACCTGGTACAAAGAAGATGAATAATAAATATTTGTTAGATGACTGATATATATGTGCATACATGCTAAGTTGCTTCAGTCATGTCCAATTCTTTGTTACCCTATGGACTGTAGCCCGTGAGGATCCTTTGTCCATGGAATTCTCCAGGCAAAATTACTGGAGTGGGTTACCATGCTCTCCTCCAGGGGATCCTCCTGACCCAGGGATTGAACCCAAGTCTCTTGTGTCTCCTGCATGGGCAGATGGGTTCTTTACCACTAGCACCAACTGGGAAGCCCAACTGATATATATATATATGATATGATATATATATATTTATCTTCTGTATTTTTATGGAATAGAAATACAGTGAAATATAGTTACAACCCAAATGCTCATTAACTGGTAAATAGATAATCAAAACTTTGATATAGCCATACAATGGAGCTTGACTCAGAACAAAATACTGATACAGACTACAACATGGAAGAATATCAAAACATTATATGAAAATAAAACAGATATAGAAAATGTCATGTGCTGTTATTCCATTTATAAAGAGTCTAAACTATGAAGATGAAAAGCCTGTCAGTAGTTGCCTGATGCCAGGGGGTGGGACTGGGATTAACTCCAAGAGGTGATGGGACTCTTTAGGGTTCTCAAAACTTTCTAAAATCTGACTATGGTAGTGATTGCACTATGCTGCTGCTGCTGCTGCTGCTGCTAAGTCGCTTCAGTCGTGTCCGACTCTGTGCAACCCTATAGATGGCAGCCCACCAGGCTCCCCCGTCCCTGGGATTCTCCAGGTAAGAACACTGGAGTGGGTTGCCATTTCCTTCTCCAATGCATGAAAGTGAAAAGTGAAAGTGAAGCCGCTCAGTCATGTTTGACCTTCAGCAACCCCGTGGACTGCAGCCTTCCAGGCTCCTCCATCCATGGGATTTTCCAGGCAAGAATATTGGAGTGGGGTGCCATTGCCTTCTCCGATTGCACTATATATTAACTAAAATGCATTGTTTACTTAAAATGGGTAGAATTTAGTGTATGTAAATTATTCCTCAAAAGCTATAAGCAATAAAAAAATACAATTAATATTAACTACATACGATCAGAATTTAATTAGGAAGCACTTGACAATCTTTAGCTCATCTTCAGAATAAATTGCTGACTCTGTATTGGGAAGATGTGGATTTAGCAGTTCATAAAGTTCAGAGCCTTCCCTGTAGCCATGCAGTGTTGGTGGAACACACCTCTATCACAGTACTCACTGTTATAGTCATTTACTTGTAAGACCCAACACCTACTCTCTACCATATATATATATATATATATATATATATAAAAACTCCAGGTACGGTCTGATCTTGAACAGGTATGGTCTACCTTGAACTCCAGGGTATGGTCTGTCCCTCACTTATCCTCGTGTCCTTTGCCCTAGAGGTGTGAGACACATGGGAGGTCCTGAGATAATTCTAGCTAAAGGACTAGATGATTATGAGTAGAATGGCATATAAAAGGAAATTTACCAGTCAGTGACAGAAATTGATATTGTCTCGCTATGCAGTCCATATAATATTACCAAAATCATACACTTATTCCTAGCTGTATTTTTTTCATCCATGCTTCAAGCTGCTCTAATTGAATAAATCACATAAATGCTTATTCTTTGATTTATCATGTGTGTATTGAGTGCCCTCTATGTGCCACACACTTTGTTAGGTTCTAAGGATGGATATGATAGTTAATAAAACAATGATTTGGAACTTATTTTAAGCAATTACTTTCTTTAAATTGGGCAGTAATTATTAAAGATGTCTTGAGGGAATGTTCTCTATAGATTTTGGTTAGTAACTTAAAGATTATAAATTTTGTCAGAGTTTTAAATGCTGTGGATAAGTATTTTGTTTTTCTTGTAAAACGAAGTGCAGCAAACTACACTCTTTCTCCGGGGGTGAGGGAAAGTTTCTGGAAAAGGAAATTCCAGCACCACCCCTCGAGGTATTTATTTTCCAGAGTAAATCTTCCAACCATCCAGCTCAATCACTAAGTAAGCACACATGTGACACACCACGCCCTCTGCAGAGACTCACTCAGGGCAAAACAGAGTAGGTATTTTGTTAATCCTTTTAGCCTGAACAAGCAGTAGAAGAAAAACTCAGGAAATAAATCACATAAAAATATGAGAACAATAGGAAAGAAAAGCCCGTCTTACAGGTTTGTTTCCTGTTCTGTCTAATACTTCTGGAATGTGGTTTTCTCTCCTATTGATGCTGAATATAACTAGAATGTCTAAAGTTGTCATTCTTTTCTTAGCCAGAGTTCTCCTTTGTCTGTGTATATTACTATCCTGTTAAAACTAAAATCTCTCAGAATTGTCCAAACAAAAGTTATAGGAAGTATTTGGTGACAGTTGCTATAGAGTAACATTTTTAAAAAAGTAAGCACAGGTTGCATATACAGAATTTCAACTGAAATTATAACATTCTATTTGCTTCTTAGCAGTTATGTGTTTCTAAGTAAGCTGACTTTCACAAAATGTAGCCAAGTTTTGGAGTAACACAAAGTTTTTTAAAACTGGAAGATATTCTAGTAAAAACCTACCTTAATGCTTAAAAACTTTTGCATGCTAGTGTTTAGTTTCTGAGTTATATACTTTTTTTACAGGATTATTAGAACCTCTTGTGTTAAAAATAGCCATCTGACTTTAAAAATTGCCCTTTAGCACCTCCATCAGAGAAAGGGAGAAAAGACAGTTTTCTGTTCTTTAATAAATCTGATAATGGTAGGTAGGAAGAAAATATATGACTAAACTGATCCTTTCAGATGATCTGTGAATGTCTGTTGTTTCTTCTGACCACCGTATCTAGAAAACAAACTACATTACACACTCAGTCATGTTCAACTCATTGCGACCTCATGGACTATGGCCCACCAGGCTCCTCTGTCCATGGGATTCTCCAGGCAAGAGCACTGGAGTGGATTGCCATTTCCTCCTCCAGGGGATCTTCCCAACCCACGGATCCAACCCGCATCTCTGACATCTCCGGCATTGGCAGGCGGATTCTTTACCACTGAACCACCTTACTAAGTTTTAATTACTACATTTCATTTCCTTCCCACTAGGAGAAGGTTTTCTGTGTCTGTAATTCCCATTACTCAGGCAAATGTCGTCATTCACTAGATCTTCATGGCCAAGTTCAGGAATGTTGTGATGTGCTCAGTCGTGTCCGACTCTTTGTGACCCCTGTGGACTGTGACCCGCCAGGCTCCTCTGTCCATGGGATTCTCCAGGCAAGAACACTGGAGTGGGGTGCCATTTCCTTCTCTAGGTCCAGAAATAAGTGTAACCAGTTAAGAGAGCTTCACCTACTTGTACATGGCCACCACCAACCACTATTCTTCCTGAAGCACCACTGCTCTGATCAACTGTCTCATCTTCTGAGCTCTGCCTAACCCTTTCCCTAGCCCTGCGCCCCTGCCCACCTGCTGGCACCTCAAAATGGGGTCCTAGCAGACATCATCTGGGAGAGAAGACATCTACAATGAGTTCTCATGGCACGTGTGCTTTGAGGGCAGATCTCACTCTTTGTCCTGCTCCAAGCTAGATGTGGCCACTAGAAAAGCCTGTCAGTGACCTAAGTTACAGTATTTGGTAATAATGACTGTACTTATTGTAAACTGTCTCTCTGGCCACCTAATTGTATGTCTACAATTTGGACTTTGATCTAGTAGGAAAGGACTTTTCCACAGATTGCTAAAGTTTAAGTTTATGTCTGCTTTTAACTTTTATCTAATGTAATGAGTGACTTCCACCCATGAATAGTGCAGGTGTCACTTGGGTACCCCAGATGGATGAACTTAATAACCCCTACATTGGGCAAGCCAGTGGAATCTGTGTTAGAGGGGAGAATGCTTGAAAACCACAAGAAGAGCAACCTCTGTCAAAAGGCAAGCAAGTTTCAGGAAGAAAATTCTCTCTAATCCACCCAATTTAATTTTTCTGAAAGTAAAGGAAAAAAATCACAGAAGATCTTTCAGGGGTTGAAAAATATTTAGACTGTATTGTGGAAAAAATCAGTAGATGCTGTCAGTCTATATTTTTAGGAAGGTTTAACATACACTGTTCCACACAGTCAGTCATGATATAATTTGATGACCGCATACTATGAAAGATGAAATGGTGCTATGCTAAGATAGCTCATATTGTTACATTTCCAGAAATTTGGCAAACAAGGTGATATAATCTTGCAAGCCAGTTGACCACTCATTGAATTGGTCATCATAGGAATATTTATAGCATAGAAAAACAGCAAACCAATTGTTGAGCATTTACCAGGATATCACTGGATAAGAAACTGATTTAGAAATATAGACTGAAGAGCAGGACTAATGGGATAAATGCTGGATATTTATGAACAGATAGTTTCCTCTGAGTTATATGCTGGCACTAATTTTCTTTAGCACTTTTATAAATTCTCTGGAAAGAGGTAACACACAGAGAAATGTCCCTTTTTTTTTTTATAGATGACATTAAACATTTGCACAGTTAAACTATAAATTCAAGGAAATAACACCCAGAGCTCTTAGTAAAATTGTGAGTTGGCTCAATAATAGCAGATGAGCTGTAATAAAACAAGAAAAAGGCAATTAGGGGAAGATTATCTTAACATACTCTTGTTAGATGATAGAGTCTAACCTTTATATTTTGACCTATAAATGAAATTTAGGGATTTCTGTAGACTTCTCCTATGTTCATGAATATTATTTGTTAGTTGTGATAAAAAAGGATGTTAAAACACCATGCCTCATCGGAAGCACTGGAAACAAAATAAACTGTCCCACCCTTATAAAGAAATCTTAATGCACACTTCCTGCAGTTTTGGTTGACATGCTTCAAGGATAATGTAATGGAACTGGAAAAATTTCAGAGGAAAGTGTGTAACCTGATCGAGGGATTATAAGAATCCCAGATGAGGCTAAGATTATATTAACTAGCAAATCATGAAAGGTTTTGAATAAAGTAAATATAGATGGATTTAGCAAATCCTGAAAGACCAGAGCTATAATGTACCCTTTTGATGTTTGAAATACAAATTTGGAGAAGAAATAAAAGGAAACACATTATTGCTTCTCAAGGAGGAGTAATGATAGCAAAAATAACATTGTACCTCAAAGTTTAGTTTTTGTCAATTTCAAAGAAAATTGTTATATTTACATATAATGTAAATGTACCAAACAGATAGTGCCAACTCATTGGAAAAGACCCTGATGCTGGGAAAGATTGAAAGCAAAAGAGAAGGGGGTGGCAGAGGATGAAATGGTTAGATAGCATCACCAACTCAATGGACCTGAATCTGAGATAGTGAAGGACAGGGGAGCCTGGCGTGCTGCAGCCCATGGTGTCGCAAAGAATCTGACGGTACTTAGTGACTGAACAACAACAACAACATATTCTAATATGCAAAATTTACTGTATATAGTCTCTGATCAGTGACCTCCCCACAGTTAGGCTCAATCAATAGAAAAAGGAATGAGAAGCTTCCACTTCTCAACCTAGATTGAGACAACACACAATCTGCCTTTTTATGGTTGTTGTTTTAAGGCGATTTAAAGGAAGAAACAGAAGAGCCTTTATAATTGTTTTCTCTCACTGCCGAACCTTCAGGGTAGAATGTTTTCCCAAAGCACACCAGTTTTCCACTTGATAAGGAAATTTAGTTGGGATTAATTTCATTGTCCTAATTAGAACTCACAGTTTGGTTAATCCTCAAATTCATTGAAAAAAAAAAAAAAAAAAATCAGGGTTTCTTTATGGCACTGATCCGCCAGCTCTGCAGTGGCATCTCGGATGGATTGAGGTCTCTATGGCTTTGGTGATCGTACTTAAGCATTCCCACCCTGCCTTCCTGGCTCTGCTCCCAGCCTGGCTACTACTGCAGCCCCCCTCACCTGCCCTTGGGGTTTGGGGAGAAAGCAGCACCTCTAGGCTAGGTGTTTTTGCTCAGGAAAGATGTCAGGCTTCCTGGGGGATCAGGCTTTGAGCTCTACCAAGGTCCAGCTGGCCTGGCACCGGCCCTCACCTAGAGATGTGCCTCATTCAGTGCCTCTGTAAGGGCTGTGTTTGTGTTAATCGCTCAGTCGTGTGCGACTGTGACCCCATGGACTGTAGCCTGTCAGGCTCCTCTGTCCATGGGATTCTCCAGGCAAGAATACTGGAGTGGGTTGCATTCCCTTCTCCAGGGGATCTTTCCAACCCAGGGATTGGACCCGAGTCTCTTGCATTGCAGGCAGATTCTTTACCTTCTGAGCCACCAAGGAAGCCCCTGGAAGGACTAGGGAACAATTTTGTTATTGTGTCAACTTTACTCAGTTAACTCACTTGAGAAACTAACCATTTTTCACTTTGTCTAGATGATGAATGTGTAGGAGAGTGAACCATAGTGCTCCCAAAGTTCCTTTTTTTCTCTGATATAAATATGTTTATAAGGACCTGGTCCAGTGATTCTTGGATGTGTTTGCTGCATCGAGATGTTAGGGACTGGGTTTGTATGCAGTGGGGATATAGTCTGAAAATGGGTTCCCTTCTGTGAAGATGGGAAAGGAGCTCAAAGTGGAGATCTGAGCAGTGGGGTTAAGCCAAACCCCTGAAGTGACCCTTTCCTTGTCACCCAACTTCTCTCAGGTTCTTAGGAGGATGTTTTTCAAAGCCCAGTGCTCCAAGCCTGGTCTCATCTGAGTCCCTGGCAGGTTCATGTGTGAACCACATTAGACCCCAGTGACCTGAAGACTCTGTGTAATTGTTTTATGTGTACACGTGAATACATAAATGCCAAAATTTTAAATAATTTGAAAATGTCTTTGTAGCCATTCAAAAGAAATATCAAGGTTTCTTAAGAATTAGGAAAAAGGAAGTAGATAATTGATCATACTATTCTAGGGAAAGAGTTTTCCCCACAATAGAGGGTGGGCTATTTGGGTGTGAAAAAAATAGGGCAATTTATTTAAATGATGAGACAGACAAGCAAACATCTTTCAAAAAACAAAACTAGGCTCTATGTGATCTTAATAATACAAACTTTAGGAAAAAATGTGCATGTGTAAGGCATTAATAATTTATTATTTTATAAAATAGATATACTATACAGATTTATTTTGAAAAAAATTTTATTGGCATATAGTTGATTTACAAAGTTGTGTTAATTTCTGCTGAACAGCAAAGTGAATCAGTTATACACATCCATATATCCACTCTTTTTAAGATTCTTTTCCCATATAGCTCATTACAGAATATTAATTGTGCTATACAGTAGGTTCTTCTTAGTTATCTATTTAATATATGGTAGTGTATATGTCAGTCCCAATATTCCAATTTATCTTTCTCTTTCCCACTCCCTCTCCCCTCCTCCCAGCAATAATTTTTTTTGATTCCACATATAATCAATATGTGATATTTGTCTTTCTCTGACTTACTTCAGTCAGTATGACAATGTCTTAACTCATCCATGTTGCTGCAAATGGCATTATTTTGCTGTTTATTATGGCTGAGCAATATTCTATTGTATATATCTGCCACATGTTCTTTATGCATTTCTCTCTTAATGGACGTTGAGATAACTTCCGTGTCTTGGCTACTGTAAATAGTGCTGCAGTGAATATTAGGGTGCATGGATCATTTCAAATTATGGTTTTCTCTGGATATATGCCCAGGAGTGGATTGCAGGATCATATGGTAGGTCTATTTTTAGTTTTTTAAGGAACCTCCATACTGTTCTCCATAATGACTATACCAATTTACATTCCCCCATCAACAGTGTAGGACACTTCTCTTTTCTCCATACCCTCTCCAGCACTTATTGTTTGTAAATTTTTTAATGATGGCCAATTTGACCTGTGTGAGGTGATATCTCATTGTAGTTTTGATGTGCATTTCTCTAATAATTATATACTATATAGATTTTTAATAGTTCACAGTCAACTGCCTGGGATAACCTAAAATGTGAAAGCTGTGGCAAGTGACCTAAATATAGTTTTTAATAAAATATACTTTTAAGGGAAGGGGAGGGATAAGTTGGGAGATTGGGATTGACATATCCATAAAGAGATAACTAATGGGGACCTACTGTATAGCACAGGGACCTGTACTCAATACTCTATAACAACCTATATGGGAAAAGAGAAATGCTGGACTGGAAGAAACACAAGTTGGAATCAAGATTGCTGGGAGAAATATCAATAACCTCAGATATGCAGATGACACGACTCTTATGGCAGAAAGTGAAGAGGGGCTAAAAAGCCTCTTGATGAAAGTGAAAGTGGAGAGTGAAAAGGTTGGCTTACAGCTCAACATTCAGAAAACGAAGATCATGGCAACTGGTCCCATCACTACATGGGAAATAGATGGGGAAACAGTGGAAACAGTGTTAGACTTTGTTTTTCTGGGCTCCAAAATCACTGCAGATGGTGACTGCAGCCATGAAATTAAAAGACGCTTACTCCTTGGAAGGAAAGTTATGACCAACCTAGATAGCATATTCAAAAGCAGAGACATTACTTTACCAACAGAGGTTCGCCTAGTCAAGGCTATGGTCTTTCCTGTGGTCATGTATGGATGTGAGAGCTGGACTGTGAAGAAGGCTGAGCGCCGAAGAATTGATGCTTTTGAACTGTGGTGTTGGAGAAGACTCTTGAGAGTTCCTTGGACTGCAAGGAGATCCAACCAGTCCATTCTGAAGGAGATCAATCCTGGAATTTCTTTGGAGGGAATAATGCTAAAGCTGAAACTCCAGTATTTTGGCCACCTCATGCGAAGAGTTGACTCATTGGAGAAGACTCTTATGCTAGGAGGGATTGAGGGCAGGAGGAGAAGGAGACGACAGAGGATGAGATGGCTGGATGGCATCACTGACTCGATGGGTATGAGTCTGGGTGACCTCCGGGAGCTGGTGATGGACAGGGAGGCCTGGCGTGCTGCGGTTCATGGGGTCGCAAAGAGTCGGACACGACTGAGCGACTGATCTGATCTGATCTGATGGGAAAAGAGCATGTGTGTATGTATAACTGACTCACTTTGCTGTACAGCAGAAACTCACACAACATTGTAAATCAACTATACTTCAATAAAAATCAGTTAAAAATTAAAATATACGCTTTTTTTGGAATCCCCTCCTGGTCCAGTGGTTAGGGCTTGGCACTCTCACTGCTGGGGTCCAAGATTTTATCTGTAGTAGAGGAGCTAAAATCCCATAAGCCTCTTACCCAGCCCCCTCAAAAAAAAAAAAAAAAAATACGCTTCAAAAACTTTTTAATGAAATATATAGGTTCATTGCTAAGTCTGTCGCTTCAGTAGTGTCCGACTCTGTGAGACCCCATAGAAGGCAGCCCACCAGGCTCGCCGGTCTCTGGGATTCTCCAAGCAAGAACACTGGAGTGGGTTGCCATTTCCTTCTCCAGTGCATGAAAGAGAAAAGTGAAAGTGAAGTCCCTTAGTCCTGTCCAACTCTTTGTGACCTCATGGACTACAGACTACCAGGCTCCTCCATCCATGGGATTTTCCAGGCAAGATTACTGGAGTGGGGTGCCAGTGCCTTCTCCATATAGATTCATAAAAATGTTCAAATCATAATAAACGGTTCAACGAATTTCCATAAAGTGAATCACATTTCTCTAACCACCACCCTAATGCCATATCTATCTCTAACTAGCGATCTATAGATGGAGCTAGACATGGCATCTAGCGTTCTCATCAATCTTAAATACCGAGAGTATTTACTTGTATTCATATTAAGTTAGAGGTTAAGATTTAATTACAGTAGTATTGAGTTTAACTTTTATGGAATTTTAGCTTCTAAAATAAATTACTGTGGTCTTCACCTTTTGGACATTTTAAACACACAGTTTCATAGTCTCACAGGGATTCTTTCGAATATAGGAGAGGTGAGCTTCACAGAGTTTAGATGGTAAAGAGCAAAGTGTAGCCTTTGTTTGACACATAGACCCATCATTCAGATTTACTGTTCAACTTGATTGAGGCCACTAATACTGCAAAATTCTATTTGTTAAAAGGAAGATTTTTAAAACGAGAAAAAAATGCACACATAACAGGAACGAGAGAGGAAGGAACTAACTTTCTAGAAACAAATTTTCTTAAATTAAGTACCGTGACTAAGTACTTTAATTCCTTTTCTTCCAGCCCTAAAGGATCATTTGCCAGTGAACCTTTTAAGTTTAATGGGGAGTCGCCCGAACTCTCTGCTATTGGGGGGTGAGGGGGTTGCGGGGCTCACAACCCCCGCAGGCGCGGCCAGACCAGCCCGAGCCTCTCCCCTGCCCACTTCCTTGCCCTCCTCATTCCACCGCCCCCGTCGCCCACTCCCCCTCTCTCCTCCCCCGTGACCCTTGACCCCAGCTAATCTGCATAGAGGAATGACAGGCATCCGCTGGGCAGGATCCGCCGCGCCGGCTACGGCCGGCCGGACTGGGAGACCCGCGAAGGGGGAGAAGGTGAGGGGACTCGGCGGGCAGCTCCGGACCGACTGGGAAATGAACGCTTGGAACTCTGTCTGCGAGCGGACCCATGATCCAAGGACCGAAAGAGGCGCGTGATCGCCGGAGCTGGCCCTGCGACCCGAGACATGGGCCAGACCTCGGTCTCCACGCTGTCCCCGCAGCCCAGCAGCGGTGAGTCCGGGGCGCGCGCGATGCGCTCCCGCCGTGCGGGCGCGGGACCGGCTCGGGGCAGCGGGGGCGGCCGAGGGCTCCGCGGCGAGCCGGGCTCTGCCCGCTCCGGCCGAGTCCCTCCGAGAAACCCGAGAGGTAGCGCTCCCCCAAACTCTTTGTCGTGGAAAAGTGGAATGCCTTTTGGGATCCAGCCGATTTTACCTTAAAGGCACAGGCTCCATTTTCTGTCGGAGATGCCTCGCTTTCGGGTAGTTCTGAATCACTTCTGAGCCTGAAATTTAGGAGAAACGCCATATGCGTATTGCTTTGTTTTTAAAACGCGAAACTTAAAGAGCAAGATAAACGCGCCAACAGGTTTCTCTGTATTTACACTTGGCTTCTGAGCAGACTAGAACTGAATTCTTTCAAGCTTGTCAACTGATTTATGGTTTGTTTTTTCGGAGGAGAGTGCTGATTGCCCTCTCTTATCCAGGCAGAATGTTAAATACTTAGTAACAGAAAAAAGCTTAATTGTTTTAAATGATACTTTTTTATTAGACATGCTGTAAAACTAGGGGAAACTTTTCATGAACTCAGTTATCTAGTTTTATGGAAACATGTGTAATGTTTCTGACCTCTATTGCCCCGTTTGAAGTACCATTTTTTCATTTTCTTAAAAAAAAAAAAAAAAAAAAGGAAGGTACGTATGTCTGGCGTTTCTCCAGTAGTGTAGGGACAAACAACCTTTTGATGGGGATACTTGTACTTGGACAATGAGACAAATTTAAAAGGTACTATTTTGACATTTTTTTCCGTCAAGAATTAAAAAAAAATCCTCAGAGGGAACATTTACGTTATTTCTTGAGGTATTTGATGCACTTTGCAAATTGAGAAAACAGCAACAGGATCTTGCTGAAAGGAAATGACAGGGCGCAGATGAAGTTTTTTTGTTTGTTTGTTTTTTGTTTTTAATCAGCTCCAGGATGTCTCTAACTCGATAGGATTCTACCATTCCAGCTTCACCCCACTTGGGTTGGTTTAGATTGCAGAACTTCACTCCTTGAAATATCATAAGATTTTGCCTCAGGAGAACCAACCCCTCTGCAAAGGAGAGAAATCAGAGTCCAGAAGAAATCACACCTTCCCTTACTGTTCATGACGAGGTTGTACAGTGCTGCTGAACAGAAGAGACTTCATATTGATAGTGTTTGGGGGTATTTTGGAGGGGAGTGTTGATTAGGATCTTAATCTTAGTATAAATTATTTTGTGTGATTAAGACTTACTCTCATTTGTCTTTAAAGCAGTGTGACTTCTTTCAAGAAAGAGTTATATATTTAAATTTGTGCACTGGCAAAACATAGAATTAGATGAGTACTCTGGTACAGTAGGTATAAAGTACTGCTCTGAATTTAGTTCTTTAGCCACACAGTATTGTTAGGGTTAATATGTAAAAAGTGAATTTTGCTTTTATAAAAATCAAGGAATGTTACATAAATGATGCTAAGATGCAGAGTAGAATTCTAAAATTCAACCTCTTGGATTGTGTGAGTGCTCAGTTCTATTACACTCTGCGACCCCATAGACGGTAGCCCACCAGGCTCCTCTGTCTGTGGGCTTTTCCGGGCAAGAATACTAGAGTGGGTTGCCATTTCCTTCTCCAGGGAATATTCCTGACCCAGGGATTGACCCTATATCTCTTGTGTCTCCTGCATTGGCAGGTGGATTCTTTACCACCGTGCCCCCTGGTAAGCCCTCCTAACTCTTACCCAGTACAGCAAAAAAACACCCAGATTACTATAATTCTTAATACACTGATTAATCATGTCAAGAGATTGGGCAGTTTATTAAGACAAAAAGTAACTTAAAAAATTATGCTTGACCATAAAAGATATTTCAAAGAAATATTTCATGGAATGGTATTACAATTAAATAACAGGTTCTCTGTTAAGTTGATTAAAAGCTTGTATATATTGAAGTGTCCAATCCGGACGTCATGAGTAAAGGGTTTCTTGGTTTTGTTTGGTTGGTTTAGGGGCGATGGTTGCTATGATTGAAGTTTTTTGATGGTTAAAAGCAGTCCGATTTTCTCATGATACCCGCTTAGGTCCTCTAAGTGTATTATTATCACTCCATTTCCCTAAAGTTCCACCATCAGATTCCAAATGAAAATGAAAAAAAACAACAAAAACAGAACCCTTGGTTGCTATATCTAAGTTTTGTATTGAAGTTGGTGTTCTTCTCTGAGTCTGAAAACATCAGACCCTCTGCTCTTCCAAGTATCTTGTTGACTCTTGTTAGCTGTTTGCCACTGGCTTCACGAGTGGTGGCTCCGTGTGATCTCAGTTATCTACTAGGTGTTTTAGTCTAGAGCGGCTGCTAGGGATTACAATGGTGAAGATAATTCCCCTGTTAAATGCTTAACAGAATCTGAGTCTAAGAAGTCAATAGTAGCACAGAGGCCGATAGTTTACAGCTGTTACTCGACTTGGGCTTTTGTAAAAATCAGCTCTGTGGGCCACGGGTCAGCTGGCTTCTCTTTGTCCATTTCAGACTCTCTTGAACCCTTCAGTTTAGGACCGCATCTGTTTCTCTGGGTTCTAAGAAGACCAGTGATAATTAATTATTGCTGAAAACATGCAATTAGAGTCATTGTTTCTATTTTTTAAAACAGCTTTATTGACATATAATTAGCATACCCTTTTTTCAGTATTTTCACAGTGTTCTGCAACCATCAGTCCCTATTCCCATCCTTCTCAACCCTCCATTCCTAGACCTGCTGCTGCTGCTGCTGCTGCTAAGTCGCTTCAGTCGTGTCCGACTCTGTGCGACCCCATAGAAGGCAGCCCACCAGGCTCCCCCGTCCCTGGGATTCCTAGACCTAATTAACCACTAATCCACTTTCTGTCTCTGTAGGAAGAATATATGTAAGTGGGATCATACAACACAACATGCCTTTTGTGACTGGTTTCTTTCACTTAGCATGATGTTTTCAAGGGTCTGCCGTGTGTAGCGTGTATCAGTGCTTCATTTGTTTTGTATTGCCTAATGATATTCCACTGTATTAATGTACCACATTTTATTTATCCATCTGTCAGTTGGTCATTTGGGTTATTAATATTTTTACTTCTTGTCTCTCTGAATAGTACTGCCATGATCTTCAGGTAAAAGTTTTTCTTGAATATATTTTCATTTCTCTTGGGTAACGGCAGTATTCCTAGGAGTGGAATTGCTGGGTCATATGTTAATTCAACATTTATGTTTTAAGGAACTACTTGCTTTGCAGAGTGGCTGTACCATTTTCCATTGCCTCCAGCAGCGTATGAAGGTTCCAGTTTCTCTGCATCCTCATCATTTGTGATTGTATTTTGATTATGGCTATCCAATAAGTGTGAAGTTATATTTCATTGGGATTATGATTTGCATTTCCCTGATTTCTAATGACATTGTACATCTTTTCGTGTGCTTATTGGCCATTCGTATATCCTCTTTGGAGAAATGTCTATTCAGATCTTTTGCCTAATTTTAATTAGCAATTTGACTTCCTATTATTGCGTTATAAGAGTTCTTTGTATACTGGATGCAAATCCCTTATCAGATAATGTGATTTGCAGATATTTTCCCCTTCTCAGAGTTGTCTTTTCACTTTTTCTTCCTTTTCACTTTTCTGATCTGAATTTTTTTGTCCAGTTTATCTGTTTTGTTGTTTGCATTTTTGGTTTCCTTGCTGGGAAACCATAGCCTAACCAACAACAAGATTTACACATATGTTTTCTTTGAAAAGTTTTATAATTTTAGCTCATACATTTAGGTCTGTGATACATTTTAAGTTAGTTTTTGTGTGTAGTATGATAGGGATTATGTTGAACTTGTAGATTGATTTGAGTGATACTGTTCTCTTAACAATGAAGTGTTTCAACCCATAAAGGCAAGGAATGGAAATGGACATTGTGTTGTCTTTCCATTTAATTCAGATCTTCTTTGATTTTTTCCCCACAATGTTTATTAGTTTTCAGTGTATTAAGGCTTGTCGTTCCTTTGTTAAATTTATTGTTTATCAGTATTTTTATCATTTTGTGCTAGTTTAAATGAAATTGCATTATTTCATTTTCAGAATATTGCTTGCCAGTGATAGAATATACGTTTTTATATATTGATTTATACATTGAGTTTTATATATTGATCTTGTCGCCTGTAAATTTGCTGAACTCGGTTTTTTAGTCCTAATCATTCTTTAGTGGCTCCTTTAGCACTGCTATATACAAGATCATATTATACACAAGATATATATACAAGGTCATGTGCAAGTAGAGATACCTTTACTTCATCTTTTCCATCTGAATGTCTTTTCTTTTCCTTGTCTAGTTGCCCTCACTTTTTATACAGTATAATGTTGAAGAGAAGAAGCAAGAGTGAACATTCTTGTCTTGTTCCTCATCTAAGGAGGAAAGCCATCAGTCTTTCAACATTGTCATGTTAGCTGTGGGTTTTTCA
The DNA here is from genome assembly GCA_935064755.1 of Tragelaphus eurycerus. Lineage (NCBI taxonomy): Eukaryota > Metazoa > Chordata > Mammalia > Artiodactyla > Bovidae > Tragelaphus > Tragelaphus eurycerus. Next base: position 2,651,086 of record CAKXYN010000039.1, read on the forward strand.
TAGATGTCCTTTATCAAGAAGTTCCCTTCTAGTCTTAGTTTTGAGCATCTTTATCATGCAAATGTTAGATTTTGTCAGAGGCTTTTTCTTTGCCCTTATTGAGATGATCATAAAGATTTTGTCCTTTGTTCTATTAATATGGCATATAACATTAATTTCAGATGTTAAACCAACTTGTATTCCTGGGATATAAAGTTTTGTCAGAGGCTTTTTCTTTGCCCTTATTGAGATGATCATAAAGATTTTGTCCTTCGTTCTATTAATATGGCATATAACATTAATTTCAGATGTTAAACCAACTTGTATTCCTGGGATATAAAGTCTACTTGGATATAATATGTAATCCTATTTATATGTTGCTGGTTTTGATTTCCTATTATTTTATTGAGGATTAGATTTATTATTTCTAAGCACAGGCCGAACAAGTGTGTCCCCAAATAGTGTGGTTTCCTTGCCCTCTAACCTCATGCCTTAGAAGAGTTGAGACTTCTAGTAATCTCACTGCCAAGTACAGGGCATAATAGATTGGATACAAAAGAAGTTTGTTGAGCATATGAATGAGTCAACAAATATTCTCAATGCAGTCTGACTACTTTAAGCCAATGATTATGTGAATGAGAGTTTTGTATTATTTTTATTCTTTTTAACTTCAAAAATTGCATGCTACTCTGGCTCTGTTGTTGGAAGGATGGTATCTGAGCCTAGTAACTATTTCTTTTGGTCTTCAGCCCCACCCCATGCTCACTGTGCAACAGATCAGGTGTTTTTGCATTTCCCCGTGAGTTGCAAGGGCAGACGGAACCTCTTTTATCATTTTTAGGAGATAAGAGAACAAATGAATAAAGTATATAAGTTCATACCTAGGCCATGGTAGAACCTGTATCTCTCTGTGTTTCCGTAGTTTGATCAGAGACTTATTTTTGTCCTGCCCAGGATGTTTATCCATTTCCTTGCAAAGTCCATATTAGAAGAAATCATAAAACAAAAATTGATTGTTTTTCTTAATGAAAACATGCATTAAGTTCAGAAGTCAAACTTTACAAGACAGTTCAGACAGGATAAAAGTGAATTTTATTCCTTTCTAGGCCCCTCAGTCCCTTTAAAATTATAACTAAGCATGAATTTTTTTTCACTCCAGACAGTTTTCCTTCATGTATGTATCTTTATCAAAATGCCAGCAAGAATAGTATGCTTGCTGCTCTAGAGGCTGAGTTTTTTCATGCAGTGTAACTTGAAAATATTTCATATTAATGCCTTTAATCTATAAACAATATTATAATATGTGGATATATCATAATTTCCTTTAAAAAGAACTATTGTGTTTTTATATTTTGTTTGTTTTTTTTATATTGTTTATAGGTTGTTTTGTGTGTGTTATTATGAACAAAGTTGAAATGATCATCCTTATCCAAACTTCTTGCACTCTGTGTACCAGTAAAATCATAGCAATGAAATTGCTGGGTTAAAAGATTTATATGTTTTATTTTGATAGACTTTGCCAAATTACTCCCTAAGAGTTGTATCAGTATATTTTCTTGCTAGATGAGATTTCCTTTTTCTGCCCTCTCACCAGCACTGCATATCAAGATCTTTCTTGAAGCACCTGGTCATTTGTGAGAAATAGAAGTCACTCCCTCTGGGTGAAGCAGTACTGCAGGAATATGGTTTCACTAGCAGTTCAGTAGCAGGACTTCAGTCCCAACTCACTCTCTTGTCTGGTTGTCTTTGTGCAGCGAACATTCTTGCACAATTGTTGTTGTTTAGTCGCTAAGTCATGTCCGACTCTTTGCGACCCAACGGACCATAGCTTGCCAGGCTCCTCTATCCACGGGATTCTCCATACCCTGTTCCAGAGGGTCTTCCCTACCCAGGGATAGAGCCCGGGTCACTTGCATTGCAGGCAGATGCTTTACTGACTGAGCCACCCATATAGGACCACAATATTGTGCATAATTAACTTTTAAAAAATCCTTGTAAATCTATATGTAAAAAAGTGGTGTCTCATTTTGATTATAAGTGAAGTAGGGTGTTTGTATTTCTTTTTCTTTGAACTGCTTATTTGTAGCCTTTCCTTATTTATATTTTCTTTTCTCAAAGATTTGTATGTCAAGATTAGTCTATATCTATCATATATTGTGAATATTTTTCTGTGTTTTTCTTACCTCTTATGTTTGTTTGATTTTTTTTAATGTTAAAACTTCAAAATTTTATAGAGTCATACCTATCCTTTTCTTTCTTAACTGGAGTTATTAAGAAACATGTTTTCCTTTGCTGTTTTTCTCATATTTGACATTTAATCTCTGTAATTTATTCTCATTTAAAGTGAATAATTTAATGATATTAAATCCTTAAATTGCCTGGTGAAAAAGCCATCAGATCAGATCAGATCAGATCAGTCGCTCAGTCGTGTCCGACTCTTTGCGACCCCACAAACCGCAGCACGCCAGGCCTCCCTGTCCATCACCAGCTCCCGGAGGTCACCCAGACTCATACCCATCGACTCAGTGATACCATCCAGCCATCTCATCCTCTGTCGTCCCCTTCTCCTCCTGCCCTCAATCCCTCCCAGCATTAGAGTCTTCTCCAATGAGTCAACTCTTCGCATGAGGTGGCCAAAATACTGGAGTTTCAGCTTTAGCAGGAAATCATAAAATTGACAAAAAATGTGCATTGTATATAGAAACCAATGATTAATATTTTAATGTAGTAAGACCTCTTAAAAATCTGAGAGAGAAAGAAATCAGTAAGAAAAAGGTAAACAATCAAATAGAAAACTGAGTAGAGATCATGAACAAAAATTTTTCAAAATATCTATTGGCCATAATTGTGAATTCACTATGAGTCAGGAATTATTCCAAGTGCTTTACTTGAATTAACTTTTCAATCCTCACAACATCCATATACAGTAACTACCATTAATATCTGCACTTAAATTTTTAATAGTACATTTTATCTAATGCAATATATCTAATTATTATCACTCACCATGTAATCAAAATAAAGATATTAGTGAGATATTTTGCATTCTTTTTCATATTGTCTTTAAAGACTTGTGTGCATTTTATACTTCTAACACATCTCAATTTGTATTAGCCTCATTTCAAGTGTTCAGTAATACCATTCATGCTGTCGTAATAGAGCACATCTGAATGGTTCAAGGAAGGCCTTAGGCAAAATTAGAAGATGCCAGCACTTTGTCCTCAATGTTCCTCTTCTCTCTCTTCTCCGTTGAGACACCTTCCTGCTTCCCTTCTCGCCCTGTGCGCTTGCCCTTCACACTCTGACTCTGGGAAAACGAGAGCGTAGGGCATGGAAATACATTGTGATGCAAGCAGCCCTGGATATAAACCCAAAGTGCCGTTTACTAGATCTTGTAACATAAGGTAATTTGAGCTTAAAATTCTTCATCAGGACATACCTCGCTACCCTTCATAGAGTTTCATAAAGTTTAAGTGCAGTGATATCCGTAAAGGCATTTAACACAGTACTTGGCACTGTAAAAGAACTGTGAAGAAGCTACTGTTAGTTTTGCTTTTAAATCATATCTGCCAGAAGGCAGTGCCCATTATATAAAAAAAAAAAAAAAAAAAGGATCACTTTTAGAATTTCAGGCACCAGTCACAGGGTTTAGAGAGTATTCTTTGAGAAGAGGAGAATAAATCAGGGATGTAAACAGATAGTGGGGAAAAGTATGTTACAACAAGGTGTCCTGTGAGATTGGTGATACTTCTAGACTCTTCTCTCCTTCTGATACTATAAAAGGAAAATTAGGCCTTAAATCATATTTCATATGTTCATTCAACATAATAGTTATTTTCCTAGTGAAGACTTATTTTTTAGCAAAGTATGGAATAAACTATACTTCTGGTTTAGTTTTTTTTAAGCCAAGGAGCATACTGATTTTCCAAACTTGGACAAGCTGCAGTCTCACTAAATATGGCAATGAAATCAAGACAAAAGGACAGACTCATGGATAATCTATAGTTTGTTTAAACCTCACAGTTTTTCCTTCAAGGTAGGCACAGCTAAATGCTGCTACATGAAAACAGCATAGTTCATACTGTGAATCACTGCCCTTTCAAAAATGAACAAAAATATACAATTACTAGCTTCCCAGAAAGTGAACACAGTGTTGGCAAATTCAATAAACTATTCCCTGTGAGTCAGTGTTCTTAGGTATTTCCAAGACATACGGTCTCAATTGCAAACATATTGTCCTTGGTCTTCAGCCCATGTGATTGGGCACCAAGTTATCTGACAGACGTGACAGGGGCAAACGATAACTATCCGAGAAGTGCTCGGGGGCTAAATAGTCATCTGGGCAGACGCTAGAATGTGTTTCTAAGTTACTTGGTGTATTAGTTTCCCAGGGCTACTGTAATGAAGTACCTACCACTAACGAGGGGCTTAAAACAGAAGAAATGTGTTGTCTTAGAGTCCTAGAGGCTAGAAGTCCAACATTAGGGTTTTGGCAGGGCTACTCTCTGAATCCTGTTGGGCATCCTTCCTTCCCTCTCCCCTAGCTCTTGGTGACAATCTTTCATGTTTGTTGGCTTGCAGCAGCATAACTCCAATCTCTCTTTGTTAACACATGGTGTTCTTATATCATCTTCATAGCTGTCTTTTTATAAGGACACTGGTCATACTGGAATATCTACGTTTTGCAGATGAGGACAGCTGAAGCATAAGAGTTAACTTGCCCATACTACTCAACCAAAGAAGAAATAAATGCAAGCGACCATTTGATATAATGAGTAAAATTTAAGCAATTCAGTGAAAAAAATGAATGCCAGTGATCACCTATGAATTTAGTAAAGATTAAAAGGAATGATTTCTGGGAGATATTGTCTTGTGGTAGTTGAAATTGGTACAGGATGTGAGAGTTGGACCATAAAGAAGGCTGAGCACCGACGAATTGATGCTTTTAAACTGTGGTGTTGGAGGAGACTCTTGAGTGTCCCTTGGACTGCAGGGAGATCAAACCAGTCCATCCTAAAGGAAATCAGCACTCAATATTCTTTAGAAGGACTGATGCTGAAACCGAAGCTCCAATACTTTGGCCACTTGATGCAAAGAGCCAACTCGTTGGAAAAGACCCTGATACTGGGAAAGATTGAGGTTAGGAGTAGAAGGAGATGACGAAGGGTGAGATGGTTGGATGGCATCTTTGACTTCAATGGACATGAGTTTGAGGAAGCTCCAAGAGATGGTGAAGGAGAGGGAAACCTGGGTGTGTTGCAGTCCACGAGGTCGCAAAGAGTTGGACATGACTGATTGACTGAATAACAACAGCAATCAGGAGAGCAGCTTGGTATTATGTATTAAAAATCTTAAAATGTGCATATTATACTCAGGCCCAGTATTTCCACTTTTAGAAGCATATTGTAAAGGGAGTAATTATTTGCTCACTGGAGCAGTGTTTTTCAAAGCCCCAAATTGGAAATAACCTAATAGTTAAACAAGATAATTAGTTGAGATTTGTTGTTGTCTAGTCACTAAGTCTTGTCTGACTCTTTTGCAACCCCATGGACTGTAGCCCACCAGGCCCCTCTGTCCATGAAATTTTCTGGGTAAGAATACTGGAGAGTTGCCATTTCCTTCTCCAGGTGATCCTCCTGACCCAGGGATCGAACCCATGGCTCCTGCATTGGCAGGCAGCTTCTTTACTGCTGAGGGAATCCCAACTGAGATATAGTCATGTAATAAAACTAGCCAGTTAAAAATGATGTAAAAATATTTTTGTAAAGTGATTTTCATAATAAGTAGTGTAAGAATGTGAAAAAGCAGTTATTTGAAGTTATATAATTCTATTTTTAAAATATGTACATGGAGAAAAACCTATACAGGCAGAGAAAGAGGAAATTCATTTATGAAAAGCGTGACAGTCATGGCTTTCCTCTGCTTTGGACATGATCAAGGCCAGAGTTTCTATGCGCAGCATCCACCTGGACCTCCTCTGGAATTAAAGCCACAGCTGACCTGCAGGTATATCAGTTTTTCTCTAACTGTCATGGACTCCGACTTAGCTTTAAGTTCAATGACTGTTTTTCAACCAGTTTTACTATATCCTGTGAAGTCAATGATGAAAACAAAAATATAGGTCCTACTATAGCCTATAGTAAACCTGCTTTTTTAGGTTTAATTTTTTTCTTTGTTTGTTCATAATGCAAAATGTCAATCAGCTGGAAAAAAGGAAAATGAACACAAATTTGAACCTTATTCCTTCTCTTTGGTCTGTTGCTCATCAGGTCTGGCCAGTGAGTAATATCCTAAATGTTTTTGTTGTTGTTGTTGTTGGGTTGCTCAGTTGTGTCTGACTCTTTGTGACCCCATGGAATGCTGCATGCCAGGCTTCCCCATCCTTCACTACTTCACTACTATCTCCCAGAGTTTGTGCAAACACATGTCCATTGCGTCGGTGATGCCATCCAACCATCTCATCATCTGTTGCCCCCTTCTCCTGCTGCCCTCAATCTTTCCCAGCATCAGGGTCTTTTCCAATGAGTTGGCACTTCCCATCAGGTGACCAGAGTATTGGAGCTTCAGCCTTAGCATCAGTCCTTCCAATGTATATTCAGGGTTGATTTCCTGTAGGATTGACTGGTTTGATCTCTTTGCTGCCCAGGGGACTCTCAAGAGTCTTCTCCAGCACCACAATTCTAAAGCATCAGTTCTTTGGTGCTCAGCTTTCTTTATGGTCCAACTCTCACGTCCATACCTGACTACTTGAAAAACCATAGCTTTCACTCTGTGGATCTTTGTCAGCAAAATGATGTCTCTGCTTTTTAGTATGGTGTCTAGGTTTGTCATAACCTTTATTTCAAGGATCAAGCATCTTTTAATTTCATGGGTGCAGTCACTGTCAGCAGTGATGTTTTTAACATAAATTTATTTTATCTTTATGCTATGCTATGCTAAGTCACTTCAGTCGTGTCCAACTCTGTGTGACCCCATGACGGCAGCCCACCAGGCTTCCCCGTCCCTGGGATTCTCCAGGCAAGAACACTGGAGTGGGTTGCCATTTCCTTCTCCAATGCATGAAAGTGAAAAGAGAAAGTGAAGTTGCTCAGTCATGTCTGACTCTCAGCGACCCCATGGACTGCAGCCTACCAGGCTCCTCCATCCGTGGGATTTTTCCAGGCAAGAGTACTGGAGTGGGGTGCCATTGCCTTCTCCGATTTTATCTTTAGCTGTCTGAAAAGATAACAACTGATGGGCGAGCCAGACTTCATCCTTTGCTTACTTAATGCAGGAGGGAAGGAGATAAGAAACTTGAATTGTTGATCCTTTAATTAAGCCTGTTTAATTTAAATAGAGGAAAGGTTCCAACATACTTTCTTGTCCTAGGGACTTTAGGGTAACTGACTGTGAGTTTCTATTCTTGAAAATAAAGAGTCATATTTAGTGAAGACTCAACTTATAGAAAAGTGATGTTGAGATGGAAATAGTCTTAAGAAAAGAAACAGTTCTTGGTTGCCCCACCCCACCCCCATCTGAAGCAGGGGAACCAAAACCGAAATAGCTTTTGTTTCCCAGAAGGGAATGGGCAGATAATATGACTTCAAAGTTGGATCTGACCATTATCATTTATGTTTATAAATTAACTCCTTCATGTATCTCCATTTCAAGGGACTGGATGTGTTTATTCATGTAAGCCTGCTGTTAGATATAACACTGGAAGCCTTAATACTAGGACAGTTTTGAGATATTCCTACAAATCAACTCATTTTGTGAGGGGATAGTGAGAAAGTGGCACCTTCATCTAAGAAGCAGTTCCTGGAACTGGAGTAATTCTGTGTAAGGTACTGGGCTAAACTTTGGGGGAAAGATTCAAAGATAAATCAGGCACAGACCTTGCCCACAGGGTCTGAACCCAGGAGACACTTAGTGAAGATGTGCAGAAATGGGGCCGGAAGGGAAGGGACCCCAGAAAACTGTGGGGACAGACCTGGGAGGCTAAAAAATACAGAAGAGGAACAAGAATTCAATCTCTGAGCTGGAGAGGGTGGGAAGGCAAGAGTGCAAGACACAGGGGGTGAGAATCATGGAAGGCTTTTTTATTAAGTGAGAGAGATGATGAGAGCTTTTCTTTAAATGGCTGAATATGCCTGCTGCTTGCAGTACTGATTTTGTGGGGGTAGACTGAAGACAGGAAGCAAGAGGTAGACTTCTAAAATCCAACAAGTTGGAATGAACACTTGACCTGGCGGGGGAGGTGCCTGGGTGATGCCCAAGTTTGTATCTGCAAATCTGCCCTTTCTTCGTGCTCCAGGCTCAAGTAGACAACTGCCTATTTCACAGATCTGCTTGAATCCTTAATGCGCATCTCACAAGTAGTAGGTCTAAATGGAAGACCTGATTTTGCCCTCCCAACCGGTTCTTCCCTTGATTTTCTACAGTTCAGCAAAATACCTCTTAATCACTCACTCATTCTAGCCAGAAATCTAGAATTCATCCATGGGTTTTTCCCTTTCCTCTTCATATTGATCTATTAGAATGTCCTGCCCATTCTTCTTTGAGAGTAAATCTCAAAGTGTACTCACTTCTCTCTGTTACTCTGTCTACTGCCACCGTCCAGTCCACCGTCTCTGTCTACAGTCCATCCATTGCATGCCTAACCACAGTAGGTTCGCACTTGTATCCTGCTTGTGTTTTAAACCTTCTGCAATTCATTTCCCACACAACAGCTAAAGTAATTTTTTAAAAGCATAAATCATGTCACTTCCTTACACAAGACCTTCCTATGACTTGCTGTTGCATTTAGAATGAAATCTGGATTTCACCCTGGTATCCTCAAAGCCACACATGATTCCACATGATCTCTGATTTCCTCCCATCTCTCTGACTTTCCTGGTGGCTCAGTCAGTAAAGAATCCACCTGCAGTGCAGGAGACCTCTTCCAATGCAGGAAACCCGAGTTTGATCCCTGGGTTGGGAAGATCCCCTGGAGAAGGAAATGGCAGTCAACTCCAGTATTCTTGCCTGGGAAATCCCATGGACAGAGGAGCCTGGTGGGCTACATACAGTCCATGGGGTCTCCAGAGTCAGACACAACTTAGTGATTAAACCACCAACTCTTGACTTCATCTCCACGACTTTGCCCCTCACCATCAATCCCAACAATTTTAGTTCCATTTCCCGTCATCTCACAAGCCTGGCTCACTCTTACCCATGACTTTGGCGGTTCCTTCCTGTAAGTCCAGGAGATCTGAGACACTCTGCCTCTGGCTCTTTCCAAAGCTGGCTCCTTGTTTCAGCTTCTGCATCACCCTCTTCACAGGAACCTCTCTTACCCACCCCTCAGTCACACTTCTCTGCTCTTATCACTCAGATTATCTTGTTTATGTGTTTCTTTTTCTTTGCTTCCCTTCACTAGGACCTAAGCTCCAAGAACGAAGGACTTACCTGTGTTGTTTACCAGCGTGTCTTCTTATTCCTGTGAACATGAGCGTGTTAGTCACTCAGTCATGTCCGACTCTTTGCAGCCCCATGGACTGTAGCCTGCAAGGCTCCTCTATCCATGGGATTCTCCAGGCAAGAATACTGGAGTGGGTTGCCATGCCCTTCTCGGGGGATCTTCCTGACCCAGGGATCAAACCCTGGTCTCTTACATTGCAGGCAGATTCTTTCACGTCTGAGCCACCAAGGGAGACCCTTCTTATTCTTAGATGGGTCTGGACACAAAAAACTGCTGAATAAATGAATAGCTCTATTTGACCATGTCATATATTCGTAGTGATAGGCTGCGATTGGAAAGTTAAATGGCATCCAAGAAACATAGTGTCATTTAAACTGATTTAGTATTTTGTCTCCAATCTCTAAATACTGTGTTTACAATATTAATTATTGGCTGTTCAGCTTGACACATTGCTTTCTCAAACTGTCTCACCTCTGTCATGCATTTCCCATCCTTTGATGATGCCCCCACCCCAGTCATGCATTTCCCATCCTTTGATGATGTTCTCATCTTCCCAACATTTTTCTGTTGTCCTTTAGATTAGATCAGTATCACTTATAACTACGTAAAAGCTGATGACAGCTAAGCCTTGAGGTAAACCGTGGTTCCTTTTTCCTTCCTGCTTTGCTTTTGCTTTCCCTACTAATGTTTTGGCTGAGGATCCTGTATTCCCATCACCAAACCTTCCCCCAGTTACGTAGGTCTCTTCTCAGTATGTCCAGACAATTTCGTTCTTCTTTCAAGTTCTTCTTTGAGAAGTTTATCTGAGGTCTTTGTTCCAATTTGGGCCCTATTTCCTCTAAATAGGAAATAGGCTGTTGCCCTGGGATCTCTCTTCACATCATTCTGGGGATTTCTACTATTTCCCTCTTCTGTTGGATCTCCAGATAGCTAGAGCCACGTCTGACTTTTTCCCTGCATCTATTTCCTTATTTTGGCCAAGCACACGGATAGCTTCTTGAGAAAAGCTCTTGGGGATTTTCTTTCTTTCTTTTATTTTTTAAAATTTCTTTCTTATTTTTGGCCACACCATCTTCATTGCTGTGTGCGAACCTTCTCTAATTGTGGTGAGCAGGGACTCCTCTCTAGTGGTGGTGTGTGGGCTTCTCATTGCAGTGGCTTCCCTTGTTGCAGAGCGTGGGCTCTAGGGCGAGTGGGCTTCAGTAATTGTGGCACCCAGGCTTAGTTATCCCATGCATGTGCAGTCTTTCCCCAACCATGCCCCTTGAATCGAATCCATGCCCCTTGCATCGGCAGGTGGACTCCCAACCACTGGACCACCAGGGAAGTCCCCTCCCTCTTTTTAATTATTTATTTGGTTGCACTGGGTCTTCCTTGCTGCACACCAGCACAGCAGCTTTCTCTTGTTGCAGTAAGCAGGGTCTGCTCTTTGTTGTGGTGTGTGGGCTTCTCATTGTGCTGGCTTCTCTTGTTGCAGGGCACAGGCTCCAGATGCACAGGCTTCAGGAGTTGCAGCACCCAGGCTCCATAGTTGTGGCTTTAGTTGCTCTGCAGCTTGTGGAATTTTCCTGGACCAGGGATCAAACCTGTGTCTCCTGCATTGGCAGGCGGATTCCTATCCGCTGTACCACCAAGGAAGTCCTCTTCCCCCCACCCCCGGACACACACCTTGTATTAGGACCTGTTTTAGTGTCTCATACTTAGTTGATTGCTTGGGTGGGTCATAAAGCTAGCAAAAGCAAACTTACTGTATATGTGCAAACACTCATTGCCACTTATAATCCATCATGATTAACCTTTTCTCTTTTTGTAGAAGACTATTTTTTTTTTTTTTTTAGAAATTTAGCAGACTTTTATTCATTTCAAAAGACTTTCTTGGATGATTGTCCCACAAGAATTTGACTTTGACCTGCTTTTGTTATCACAATGTAAAAAAATGTTTTCTGAAAGTTTATGTTTTATAGCTGAACAGACATTAAAATGTTGGAATAGTGAAAGTGTTATTTGCTCAATCATGTCCGACTCTGCAACCCCATGTAATGTGGCCCACCAGGCTCCTCTGTCCATTGAATTCGCCAGGCAAGAATACTGGAGTGGGTTGCCATTCCCTTCTCCAGAGGATCTTCCCAACCCAGGAATTGAACTTGAGTCTCCTGCATTGCAGACAGATTCCTTACCCTCTGAGTAGCCAGAGTTTATTTTGATAATAATCTGCTACCATTTTTTAAAAAGATACATGTTTAAGGTCTGTTTAGAATAACTGTAGTTTTCCTGTATTTTGTGCATTTTAAGGATGTGGGATACTGGTCCAAACAGAAACCTAGCGTGTTACAATTAAAGGTTAGTATTTCATGAACTTGTCCAATTGTGAGAAGCGCCTACATGCTTGCTAAAAACGCTCAAATTGGGGCTCCATATTCTAGATGAGCAAAATCAGAATCTTTTGAAGAGGAGTCTTGGAATCTGGTTTTTCAACAAGTATTCCAGAGCATTCTTATGAGAAAGCTCCTTTGGAGATTAGTAATATTCAGAGGGTGGCTTCAGATCAAAATTTATTTGCCAGCAATGTGTATCTTGTCTTGACTTGAGGTGGAAATTACAGAGCGTCCAGTTAAAAACCACTGATGTTCTGTAGCCAGTGCCTTGATGCATTTGCTCATTAACGTGTCCTGTTCAGAATCAAGTATTCCCATTTCCAAGTACAATTTTGGTGAAATCTCATTGCCAGAAAATCTTGCGTACATTTTATTAATATTATTAGCTGCAAAATAATTCATTTCCCACAGTAGTCACGTTTGAGCTAAATGTAGTTACACTCGAAGGGAAAGAGGCTTCAGAAGGTCAGTTACTATTTAAGGGAAAGTCACAGAATTTCAATTCTGTTGCCTTTTCAGGAAGACCCCTGTGAACTTCATTGGAGGTAGCTGTGGTCTAATTACTGAAGGAGGAACCAAAGTCAAAGAACAAGGCACTGTATGAAAACAGGTGTTTAATAATGAGTGGGAGGAACTGTAAGAAAGATTTGACTGAAACATATTTCTAAAAAGAAGGCTGAGCCCTTCAGAGATGTGAGCAGCACATTCTGAAAACTCCAAAAGGAAGCAGTCGTTTATTTAAAAATTCTTTTCATATGTTCCTTTTTGGAAACGTTTAGCTTTTTATTTTTGCCTCTGTACTTCAGGGGTCTTTACTATCAACGGTGGGCCTATTTGCAGTACCTTGTCCATTGTGAAGTAAATTCTAGTCAGTTCTCTTAAAAGCTTTTTCTAAAGAGTCTCTCAGCCTCTCCCAGGAAGGCCTCCATTGACTGCCTGAGGTGTTCTGAGGTGGGCCTGCTGAGTTGGCCTTGGACCTTCCTTCTAGAATAAAAATGCTTCTGACCATAGCTGGGTAGCCGCCACAGGGCTGAGAAGGGGCAGCGTGATGGGACAATTCAGGATTGCTGTTGCCGATTCCATCTATTTTTGTGTTTTTCAAAATTTCCCCTACATCTGTAAAGTTTACTTGTGCTGACGTGCCAGGCTGTCTGTGGAGGAGCCGGCTGAGGATGGAAACTTGGAAGAAGGAGTTAACGGAGCTCACGTCGAATGTTCCTGTGGGCCAGACTGAGCTGAGCCTCATTTTCCTAACGTCTTCTAAAACGGAATTGTATACATATGTGCGCGACTGGTGTTCTGTCTCTTGGAAAGTACTTGGCTGCCAGTTTTTGGAAAGAAAACATGAAAAGGATAAAATCGAACTGGAGATTTGGAAAAGAATCTAGAACTGTGCACTTTTAGAAAACCGACCCCCTCTTGAGTCATCCAACCACAGAATATCAGAACACTTTATACCTCATTTTCCAAACGATGATGTTTTAATTTACAAAGCCGCCATCCAGTTGGCAGAGCAGAAGTCTTTAACGAAGCTTTCTTTTCCCCTCTTTTCAGTGGGGAGAGGCAGAGGTGAAGTTGAAAGCCATGCGGCATTTTCATCGGTTTCAAATGTGTTCCTGGGATTTTTCAGGCAAGAATACTGGAGTGGGTTGCCATTTCCTCCTTCAGGGGATTTTCCCCACCCAGGGATTGAACCTGCGTCTCCTGCATCTCCTGCCATGCAGGTGGATTCTTTACTGCTGAACTATCGGGGAAGCCCATGAATTAATAGCTTTACAGATAATAGTAAATGTTTGTGTTAGTTTGCCAGGGCAGCTATAACAAATGATCACAGACAAAACAACCAAAATTTCTTTTCTCAGTTTTGAGTCCAAGAGCCGAGGGCTCAGAAATCCAAGATCAAGGTGTGTTTTCTTCTGAGGCCTTGGAGGCACCGCCTTTTCCCTGTGTCCTCTTGGGGTCTTTCTTCTGCGCATACACATGTCTATGTCCAAAATCATCTTCTTATAAAGACATCAGTCATACTGGATGAGGGCCCACCCATAGGACCTCGTTTTTGCCTTAATTATCTCGTTGAAGGCCATATCCAATATAGTCACATTCTGAGGCTCTTGGTGTGACTTCAACATGGGAATTTGGGGGGACACAATTCAGCCTGTAACACTGTTCTTGAAACAGGTTTGCAAACTGGGGTCCATTCACAATGGCCCATAAAGCACCTCAGATCTGTTATCTTTCTCCGGGTTTCTTCCGTTCCACTCATTAACAGATCCCAGCCTCTTCTCTGCTCACCTCCAGCAATACCACAGGAATGACCTGAGTGAGAAGATGCGCTGAAGGGGATTTTCAGCAATGGCAATAACGAATGTCATGAGGCAGTGCCACTCAGGAAGTAAAGTGTAGAATGTAAAGTGTCTATAGGGTGAAATTGGGAAATAGTCTACGTGAATGTTATATGGCCACCATAATTGTGCAAGAAATAATTACCACTATCTTGTGACTGGAACACCAACTTGATTTGAGTAACACTGAGAGAGAAAAAAATAGCTTATCAAGATCCTAATTCCAGTGTGGTCATCCACTATATATGTGCTACCTGACTGGTTTCATAATCTTCTTCAAGGCCCCTGGAGGGTGAGGCATGGTATATAGAGAAATGTTTTGTTTCCAAATGTCCCTCCATATATACTTTTTCTTTGCTGGGTTTGATTTTTCTTACTTGGTATGCTTTCATTGTCTTAGATGTGTTTGGTATCCAGCAGAGTGACGTGTCTCTTTACAAAGAGCTGCTAAAATAAGAAAGGAAATGAATAGGGATGCTAAAGAAAGATAGTGTTTAAACACCTGTCAAAGTAAAACCCGAACAGGAATGTTCTCACAGCTCCATTGAATCACGTTGGTAATCCAAAGATGATTCGTGTGTGACTAAACACATTTGTGTTATATCCCATCACATTGCAAAATACTCAGAAGGCTTTCGTTGATACCTTCCTACCTCTTTTTTTTTTAGTGTGTGTTTTTTTTTATTGTGGTAAAAGTCACATAATACAAAATATATTATTTTAACCATAGTTAACTCTACTGTTCAGTAATCCTAATACAAACACATGCTGTGCAACTCTCACCTTCATCCATCTCCCCAATTTTTCACCTTCCTAAATTGAAACTCTGTTCCCATTAAACACTAACTCATCATCCCACAACAACACCCCCCACCCCACCCCCGCACCGGCCAGAAAACATAAACTAGATGAAAAGACAACCCTCAGAATGGAAGAAAATATTTGCAAATGAAACAACTGACAGGAAATTAATCTCCAAAATATTCAAACAGCTCATGCAGCTCAATATCAATAAAACAAACAACCCAATCAAAAAATGGGCAGAAGACCTTCCTATCCTGTATTAAAAGTCATTATTCACTGGGATGCACAGTTGGGTGGACTTGCTCATCTTGTCACAAATCATGAAGATGGTGCTTCAAAAACATACTCACCTTTTTGAGGTTCAGAATTTCTTAATTTAAATTGAATGGGTCCCACCAGAGAGTTAAGCACACAAGTAAGATTTGGGTGCATCTGAATCTAGCAATCCTAGGTCCTCACTGAAAAGGATTTAAAATTCTCCAGTAACCTAAGAAATTATTGCATTGTTTAAGGCATGTTCTGGACCAGGAGTTTCCTAGAATTAAGGGTGTGTGTGTGTGTGTGTGTGTGTGTGTGTACACTCAGTCTCTTCATTCTTTTCCAACTCTTTGCGACCCTGTGGACTGAAGCCCGCCAGGCTCCTCTGTCCCTGGGATTCTCCAGGCAAGAAAACTGGAGTGGGTTGCCGTGCCTTCCTCCAGGGGATCTTCCGACCCAGGGGTCAAACCCACACCTCCTGTGTCTTCTCCATTGCAGGTGTATTCTTTACTGCCGAGCCACCGGGAAAGCCCAGAAGTAAGTTAGACCTTGATATAGCTGAGATAGAAAACACTGCCCCAGAAAGCTGCACAAAAGACCTGGTTCTTTGGGGGCCTTGATCTGAATCCTAAGTGATGGGGTGAAGGATGGGGGGATGCAGAAACTCTTAGCCAAGCCCCCTCTCCCACTAATTGTGACTCTGTCACTTTCTCATCTTTCGAGGCATTTTGCAGATTAGAATCTGCTAGACACGCAATCTAAGGAAGGTTAAAAGTCACAGAACGCTGGTGTTCTTCCAAGGAGAACATTTTACCTGGCCCAAGACCATGATATTTCAGATGCAAAATTCAGTAGCCTTAGGCTTAGGAATGAACTTCTTATACAATGGAAATAACAGATCAGGATTTAATTAATAATTACCTGTGGTCTCACAATGCCAGTCTAACCTTATTTTTCTTGCTGGAGATCTCGTCCTAGGCATGAAGAGTATGGGCACAAGGTTCTCATTAACTTTCAAATAGGGGAAGGTGCAGAATAAACAGAGGCCTCCTTTGCAGCGATTTCTTAGCCAGTCCAGTGGATAACCTGTCGCAGTGAACTAGAGTCCTTAAGGACTAAGCTGCCTGTGTTAAACCTAAAGGTGGCCTTAACTGCAAAGGATCTGAGGTTAAGAGTCACAAAGCGGAACTTTTTTCCCTCTTTAGATTTTGACATTAGGTATATTTGGAAACAGGAGTAAAATGCAACTTCCTGTGCTTGGCAGCTATAACAGCAACAACAACAAAAGCTAAAGGAACAACTTGTAGCCCCACTACATGTAGGCAGTTCTATAACTGGGTTTTCAACATGAATCACTAAGTATTATATTAACCAAGCAAGCAACTGGTCTTTTGAATAAAACCGTTTTTTTTTTTTTTTTTTAACTTTTTAAATTTTTTGCAGGTTTAAGCATAAAAATAAATTGTGCAATTTCCCACCTGGTGGGAAATAGAGCCGAGTCCAGATCTGGGTTTGTTCTCTCATCCTTCTCGGTGATGTCAGCTTTCTTTCTTCCCTGAGTCCAGAGCATTTATGCTGGAGGATAACAGGGATCTCCCCTGAGTACTCATTCTCCTCAGCAGCTCCCAGCAATTGTCTGGAGACCAGTGGAGAATGCAGGTGGCTCTATGCAGGTGTCTATTGTGGAGGGAGATGTTTTTGTTTTCTTGGAACCCTCTGGAAGACCAGAAAAATAGCTTTCAAAGACATTTCATTCTCTCCATTGCTCCAGATCAGAAATAATCCACTTCTATCATTTATTCTCCTCCAAACCTTTTCATAGCTCCTTTCTAGTTGCTTGGGGCTTCCCCCATGGCTCATCTGTAAAGAATCTGCCTGTAGTGCAAGAGATGCAAGAGATGTGGGTTCGATCCCTGGGTTGGGAAGATTGGCAAACCTGAGATGCCCGACGTGCTTGTAGTGTTCAGAGAAGGAAAAAGCGATGCCGGTGTGGTGTGTGTGGATGAGTAGCTTCTTAAAAACTGATAATTTTCACCACTTACGCTGTGTGAAAATAGGAAGTTCTTTTTTGGTGGGGGTTGGGGAGTGCCATGAGGCATATGGGATCCTAGTTCCCCAACCAGGGATTGAACCCACACCACCTACATTTGAAGTATTGGACTGCCAGGAAAGTCCCAGTAGGAAGTTCTTCAAAGATAAGTTCACCTCTAAATGATTCCAACTGTTTTCTTTTTTCAGCGATTTATCTTTAATGATTGTCTTTTCACGTTATTTAAAATTACATAGTAAGCAGCAAGTGTTTGTTCACCTGAAAAAATTTGTCAACAATGCATGTACCATTCTTCTGAGTGTTAATCACCCTTTCTGGTGGCTTTGATATTTTCTCAGTTTCAAACTTTAGTGTCTGTTATATTATCTTTCAAAATATTTGGAATTCTACAGGAAAGCACTGTTGGAAACAATTTCCCCTGTGTGAAAAATCTTAAGACCTGCTAAAATAAATCATAGCCTAGATAGGCCAGGCTTTGTAAATTATTGCCAAACGTTTGTGCATGACTTAGTTATTCATTTTGTAAATATTTATCAAGTACCTTCTGTGGCTTATGTTCAGGGTGGGGGGTAGCACCAGGAATCATGGGACTCCTGAAACAGCAGGGAAGACTAGTCCTTTTTTTTCTTTTTTTCATGTACTTACTCTTCAAAGAGACAATCTTTTTTGCCCTACTCACTTGATAAGAACAGTAGTTAAGAATAATTTTGTGGCTTCCGGGAAGTCTGTGAGTGGCAACTAGCTACTTCTGAAGCTCAGTTATGGGCTTTTTTCATCATTCTAGTACATGTTCAACATTCCTTCTGGCCAGTATTGAAAATCTTAATAAAAATAATATCAGAAAAGAACTTTGGAATCAGCTGGTTGGCTTGATGGTGCCCTAATTGGATTCAGAGGCTTTCTGTGTAGGGTTATATCCAAGTCCTGCTGGTACAGCTCGTTCTCTGGAATGCTTGCTTAACACACATGTCATTTTCAAGAAGGAAACCGAAATAGAACATCTTGTAATTGGGATAGCTTTAGTGACTATATTGGAGAAAAAAAAATTAAAATCAACTTTGAAGGCATCATTACTGTAATATTATTTTTTCAAAACACAGCTAATGGAATTCTGTCTTTCTTGTCTCTGTCGTTAGAGAATTAGGTGTTGTTCAAACTAAGGAATGTTAATCCTTTGCTTTTCAGTGACTTTTCAGTGGTCTCCTGCTTAATTGAGACAGGGTGTTCCTACTTTTTAAGTAGTGTTATGAAACTGGGCTAAATTTCTGTACCCCTCAATTTTATCCTGAATTTTAACTCAGAGCTGGGAGACCATTTCATGCTATGCCTGTCCCAAGAACTAATGCTGCCCTGCCTCACTGGGAGATCCTCAGCCGCCTCACCCCCTGTGCTCTCAGTACCTGCTGTATTTCTGCGCTGGAGTGGATGTTGCCAGGATAATGTCAGCTCCCATCGGAGACCATAAATAAGCGTCCTAAGGGCAGAGATCCAGTCCATTTTTGCTCACTCAAAGCCCCAGTGCATTACCTTGTCTCAAGAAATTAATTACGGATGGATGACTCCATTCCACAGGAAGCAGAGTTTCCTACATCCTCATCTCTTTGTGGACTTCTCCTTCCTCTTCTTTCTTGTTTGGTCAGAAACCCACCTCTCCTTGGCAAGTCTCCCCTGGTGGAAGAGGCTCGGTGTTCCTTCACCCCTCACTACTGACCTTCTATCCACTCCTGATCGCCCACCATTCCTGCCTGTTTTGTTTCCAGTATTGCGTGGAAGAGGAGTTAAATTGCCCTCCTCCAGGGAATCTTCCCATCCCAGGTATCAAATCCTGGTCTTCCACATTGCAGGTGGATTCTTTACCATCTGAGCCACCAGGAAAACTGCTACCTCCTTAATGTAATCATCCCCTAAGAAGTCAACTTTGCTTTTGAAAGTTATTTCTCATTTGAAATACGTGCCATCCTGCTGAGTTTCTCTTCCCACGTCTTTGCTGCTGTAATTTCCTGACTTTCTGGTGACTTCCTGATATTCACCATGTGAGGTTCGGGCTCTGCCCCTCCACCCACGCCTTGCCCTTATCCGGCAGGCGTTCAGTTCTCAAATTCTAGTGTATTCTCTCTCATATCTTCACTTTCCCTCTCCCTCCAGGCTTTCTTCTTAACCCATAAACAGGCTGGAGCAGCGCCCCCCACCCCCCCCCCGCCACCCGCCACCACCACCACCAACCTGCCAACACACACATACACACTGTGTGAATTTAAAACAAATAAATAAACTAAACTTTTTCCTTTACCTGATGACTCTCAGTACAAAAGCAGTCCAAGGGTCTTGGAATTTAACAAAACATTTGCTTACTTCTCTGGAAGTTTTCATATAGAGCAACATAAGTATCAATCACTTCTCCATTTGTGTTTGCCTGCTTTAACAGACTGGCATCCCAGGAGATACTTGATTCTCAAATGGGAGTTGAGATAGAAGAGGTGGTGTTTTCTGTTTAAACTGGAACAGTAACTTGTAGGTTGCCTGTTTTAAAGAATGATTCCTGATAATTGAGCATGTTACATTATGTAGTCAGATATTTGCCACCAGACACTGGGCTGCTATGCAAAGGGCCTTGTAATTCTACCAGTTTCACGTGTATTGAGTGAATAAAAGTTTTAAGTAGCAACACATAGCTCAATACCCCTAATAATGTTATGAAAGAATATGATAACAGGTTTAAAAAAAATGGTTTCATGGTTTTCTAGCTGATTTCCTAATATGAGAGATTCGAATTCTCATGTGTAATCCCTGAAAAATAGAAAAAACAAATGCAATTGGGTTTTAGCTCCAATTTAGTTAGATACCTTTCCTAGTAAAAGCTGTGTGGGTGTGCTTAGTTGCTCAGTCCTGTCTGCACTTAGTCGTGTCTGACTCTTTGCGACCACCAGGCTCCTCTGTCCATGGGGATTCTCCAGACAAGAGTGGAGGGCTGCTATGCCCTCCTCCAGGGGATCTTCCCAACCCAGGGATCAAACCCAGGTCTCCTGCATAGCAGGCGGATTCTTTACCTTCTGAGCCACCAGGGAAGTTACTATCTCCTTCATGTACTCATCCTCTAAGAGATCAACTTAGCTCTGCTTTTATTTGGAAAAACCACCCCTAATAACTTCTTTAACTTCAACTCTGTTTTCTTGCTAATGTCTAGTACTGTTAAATGTCTTTTTCTTTTTAACATAGATCAGTTTCTGTAATGGAGAAGGCAATGGCAACCTACTTCAGTACTCTTGCCTGGCAAATCCCATGGACAGAGGAGCCTGGTAGGCTCCAGTCCATGGGGTCGCTAAGAGTCGGACACGACTGAGTGACTTCACTGTCACTTTTCATTTTCATGCATTGGAGAAGGAAATGGCAACCCACTCCAGTGTTCTTGCCTGGAGAATCCCAGGGACGGGGGAGCCTGGTGGGCTGCCGTCTATGGGGTCGCACAGAGTCGGACACGACTGAAGCAACTTAGCAGCAGCAGCAGCAGTACTGTATTTATTCACATCTTCCCTTGAATGTTCAGGGTGCTTGAACTCAAGCCACAAACCTTTTCTCTAAGCCTTCATCTCTTTACATCCCACCGCATCCTCGGAGAGGTTCAGACCCTGGAGTTGCCTGTGTCTTTTCCAGGCAGCTCCTTGGCCTCCTTCTTCCTTCTCAATGTCTGTTGGAAGCATTCATCATTTCTAGTCCTTTTTCTCTGCTCCAGTCCAAGTTCAGATGCCTGGGTTGTTACAGTCACCTCTTTTAACTGAATGGTAGGGATATAAAGCTGAGTGCATTGGGGACTCTTTATGACTAATTGACATAAATTCTCCCAGCTTGTGTCTCCTAATGTCCTGCATTCCCTTGTATAAGGTTTCATTTCTGCCTTGGGGGGATAGTCCAGAATTTTACACGTGGCCACCCTTCTCTTCACAGAACTTGGTGTGACTCCCAGGGGACTGTTGGACTGCAGAGAGGGTTAGTATAAGTAGACTTTTATGGATCTTTTGACCCAAAGCTACCAGTCCAGATTTAACGTGTTATTTTAATAATATTTCTATTACATTCATCCTCTACTGGGAAGTTTTTCATAATTTTGTTTGGGGCAAAGTGGATCCAAAATCATTACATTTAAAAAATTTTAATTATCTTTAGCATATGTTTTATTTAAAAAATTTTTTAAAGACTTTTTTATGTGGACCATTTTTTAAAAAAGTCTTCATTGAATTTGTTATAATACTGTTTCTGTTTTATGTTTTGATTATTTGGCTGCAAGTCACGTGGCATCTTAGCTCCCTGACCAGTGATTGAACCCGCACCCTCTGCATTGGAAGGTGAAGTGTTAACCTCTGGACCACCAGGGAAGTCTCTTGTATTATTATTTATTTTTATTTTTGGCCACACCACTAGAAATGTGGGGTCTTTGACCAGGGATAAAACCTGTGCCCCCTGCAGTGGAAGTGCAGGGTCTTAACTGCTGGACCACCAGGGAAGTCTCAGATATTGTTAGATTGTATTTTACAGTTTATTTTATAATTTATATCTAAGGTCTTCCAGCTTCTCTCCTAAAGTTTCCTCCCCAAGTACAAGCTCAGCATAAAGGAAATAGTCACCATCTTCACTTAGAGGTGAGATTCTCTCTTACTCGGCAGTTTGCTCACTGGAGGTGTGTCAAACATTTCCACAAACACAGCACACCTGCCACACACCATGACCTGCTCTCCATCCTGGTCTCTGAGGGCTGATGTAGGAGATGGCTTAGGAAGGGAAGAAAGGTAGGAAGTGGGTTTGTTCCTTTCTCGTTTCTCTGTAGCACACGTCTCGCTCTTCCTAAACACAGCCATCCTAACTCTTTCTAGAACCCTTGGCTTGCAGCAATAATAGTGATATATGAAACTTACAATGCTTTTGTTTATATTAAAATTGATTTCCCTTTTGCCAGGTGACCTTTTTCCTGTTCAATCAGAATTTCTTCGAACCCTAAGTACGAGTGACATTATTTAATCTGTTAAATGTCCTGAAGCAAGTCTAGGGTCTATTGTTCACGTCAGTGCGCCAGGATGTCACACAGCTGCACAAACACGCCCCTTCTGCAGCCCGTCGGCCCACAAGTTTAAACTCTGAAATTCTCTCTCAGTGTTTGCGAGACAGATGGAAGTCTTTAGTCGCTTTTCCCTTGGGGGTTTAAAAATAATGGCTGCCTCTGTTAGAAAAACAAGTCCAAAAATTGATGGTATCATATTTCTAAAATTAATGCTGTGTTAAATAAGGATTCTGTGCAATCAAAGGACCGTAGTTATTATAAGTGAAGAGGACACACTGCCTGCAGCCCACATAAACTTAACTGTGATGACAGTGGGCATCGTTTCAGAGACTAGAACAGTATCTGCCCCGTCTCGTTAGACTAGTCCAAAGAAGCAGTTGGGCATAGACTTGAATTATTATTCATCAGGCTTTATGTCTTGCCTTCTCTTAAAATATAGCCATATTCCCACCCACAAGCCCCTGGCCCATATTGTGCAAGGGACACTCGGGAGGTAGACCATCTGGAGTTTAAATCTCTCTGACGAGCTCTGTGACCTTGGGTAAACTGCTTGGTCTTTCTGGACTTCAACTTCCTCATTTATAAAATGGAAATACTAATAGCACCTTACTTTATAGGGTTGTGATGGCAACAAGGCAATAATCATGAAGCACGTAGAACAGGTCTAAAAGTGACATAAAAGTATATCAATTTTATTGAGCCTAGAGACCCTTTAACTGAATCTGATAATCTCAGCAATGAAATATTGGGGTCTTTGCTCAAGGTCACAGGGCCAGTTAAGTAGCAGAGCTGAGTCTGGGACTCAGTTCTCTTTTCAGATTACAGTGAGCCATCCCACCTGGATGCTCAAAATTCCGAACATTAACTGAGATTTATTGTCTGTCCTGATTATGTGATGTCTTCTTTGCTTTTTGCTCTATAAACAGAGTCTTGCTGCTCGTCTAGAGGTACTAGGGTGTGCTGCTGGTTCACCATAAGTTTAGCTATCATATTCCAATGAGGACAGCAGGAGAATGGGAGAAAAGCCCCCAGTCAGGAATCAGACGACCTAGACTATGTATCTGTGACTAGTTAATGATTTGGAAAGCCACTAATCTTCTTGGGTCTCAGTGTCCCCATATATAAACCTTTAATATACTTAAGATAGTGTAGGACTCCTGTAATAACACAGTTGATCCTTTAATGGATAATGTTATACTCAGTGTTTCTCTGAACTGCGCTGCTCAGACTACTGCTGCTGTCAGGTGCAGAATAAGACTAAAAAGCTGCCATTATTTACAGCAAATAAACTGCTTCTCCATCCCTAAGCTTGTTGAGGTGAGCTTCTAATTTAGCATGGCTTCAGGGCAACCTGAAAAGATGGTAGAACGGTCTATTAGTCTTCTCATAAATCTAGTAAGGGAAAGGAGTTATTATTTATGTTTTCCAGATAAAGAAAGTGGAAATGATATCCTTTCTTAAAAGAAGAGCTGTGAAAAAACTCATCATGTTTCAGTACTCTCCCATCTGAGGTCTTGCTGAGGTAGATGGCACACTTTTCATTTTGTACCCGGGTAGCTCTGCTTTGAAATGCTTATGTATTTAGATGCCTCTCAGGCACAATGCTCAGTGAAAGGCACATACAACAAAGAGTAGGTTGTATAATTCTGAGAAGTTGAAGTTCTAGAACAGGTGAAACAAGTGGCGATGGAAGTCAAAACAGTGGTTATTTGGGGATATGGATATTTCTTGGGCTCTAAAATCAGTGCAGATGGTGACTGCAGCCATGAAACTAAAAGACGTTTGCTCCTTGGAAAAAAAACTGTGACAAACCTAGACAGTGTATTAAAAAGCAGAGATTTTGCAGACAAAGGTCTGTATAGTTAAAGCTGTAGTTTTTCTTGTAGTCGTGTATGGATATGAGAGTTGGACCATAAAGAAGGCTGAACACCGACTTGATGCTTTTGAGTGGTGGTGCTGGAGAAGACTCTTGAGAGTCCCTTGGACTGCAAGGAGATCAAACCAGTTAATCCTAAAAGAAAGCAATCCTGAATAACCATTGGAAGGACTGATGCTGAAGCTGAAGCTCTAATACTGTGACCACCTGATATGAAGAGCTGACTCACTGGAATAGACCCTGATGCTGGGAAAGATTGAAGGCGGGATGAGAAGGGGAAGACAGAGGATGAGATGGTTGGATGACATCACTGACTCAAACCCCAGGGCAGTGAAGGACAGGGAGGCCTGGCGTGCTGCAGCCTGTGGGGTCGCAAAGAGTCGGACACGACTGAGTAACTGAACAACAACAACATGGATGGAGAGGATGGTATTGATTGGGAAGGCACACAAAGAAATGTTCTAAGCCTGGAAATGACCTAGACCTTGATCTGGATGGTGCTCTCATGTACCAGATCATTTTCTTGCTGTGTGCATATTATTTCTCAAACATTATTTTCAAAAATCTTCATAGTATTCATTTCAAAGACAGTGGGAATACTGATTTAATCCCAAACCTATTTAGATAACTATAGTGACAGTGAAATTGAAATTGTCAACTTGGGAGGCAAATGATAGTCTAGTACATACCTAAATAACTAGTAAATAAATGTTAGTCTTCCTCCAGAGGAGCCAAAACTCTTCTATTTAACTATTATTAGAAGGTTTTTCACATTTTTTCTTACTTGTTTGCATTCTGTTCTTTTACTCTTGCTGGATTTAAAAATATGGTGGCTAAACATTAAAAAAACATATTTTTAGCCATGATTCTTACCTTAATGCTGATGATTTTGCCTTGAGAATCCCAGGGACAGGGGAGCCTAGGGCTGCCATCTATGGGTCGCACAGGGTCGGACACGACTGAAGCGACTTAACAGCCGCAGCAGCAGCAGCTGATTATTTTTAAAGGAAAAATTAGCAGATGAAAAGCAATTTTCTTCTGCATCAACTAAGATCTAATTGATAAAATTCAGATTTTTAATCTAGTTTACATACACTAATATCTAGAAAGTACAAAAATTCTCTCAGATCAGATCAGCCGCTCAGTCGTGTCCGACTCTTTGCGACCCCATGAATCACAGCACGCCAGGCCTCTCTGTCCATCACCAATTCCCGGAGGTCACTGAGACTCACATCCATCGAGTCAGTGATGCCATCCAGCCATCTCATCCTCTGTTGTCCCCTTCTCCTCTTGCCCGCAATCCCTCCCAGCATCAGAGTCTTCTCCAATGAGTCAACTCTTCGCATGAGGTGGCCAAAGTACTGGAGTTTCAGCTTTAGCATCATTCCTTCCAAAGAAATCCCAGGGCTGATCTCCTTCAGAATGGACTGGTTGGATCTCCTTGCAGTGCAAGGGACTCGCAAGAGTCTTCTCCAGCACCACAGTTCAAAAGCATCAATTCTTCGGCGCTCAGCCTTCTTCACAGTCCAGCTCTCACATCCATACATGATTGAGGATAGGACTTTATAAATTTGCTTTGTTTTTTCCCCATAAATATGTGTCTGATGAGCTCAGGACTGGGATAATGAGAACATTTTTCTTGGCATTACTTAAAAAGGTCAGCCATCCTTGAATTTTCACTTTTAGGGCATTTCTCTTCCTTGATTTCCCCTGCAAAGGCTACTCTCTTGGCAGTCCCAGTTCAAGTTCCCTATGTATTCATGTTCAGTTGCGTGGTCCGGTCTGACTGATTGCAATCCCAGGGACTGTAGCCTGCCAGTCTCCTCTGTCCATGGGATTTTTCAGGCAAGAAAACTAGAGTGAGTTGCCATTTCCTTCTCCAGGGGATCTTCCCAACCTAGGAATTGAACCCACGCCTCCTGAGTCCCCTGCATTAGCAGGTGAATAAGTCTCCCACTCCCTGTGAAATCGCCCCAAGCCGTGCCAGCCAGACCTCATTGCTCTGCTTTTGTCTGTATTCTAGCACCTTCTCATTTGGCTGGTGTCGTTGACCACTGATCACTCCTGCTTCCCGAACCTTACTGTGAAGTCTTGTAAGGGAAAGAATCCTATCTTACTCTCCATCACTGCCCTGACCTTTACAGGGTGAATCAAAGCACCAAGTTGGTTGGACTTCCCTGACTCCCCAGTTAATAAGACTTCACACGTCCACTGCAGGGGACACAGGTTCGATCCCTGGTCCAGGAATTAAGATCCTGCATGCTACAGGGTCGGGGAAGGCAATGGCACCCCACCCCAGTACTTTTGCCTGGAAAATCCCATGGACGGAGGATCCTGGTAGGCTCCAGTCCATGGGGTCGCTAAGAGTCGGACACGACTGAGCGACTTCACTTTCACTTTTTTCACTTTCCTGCATTGGAGAAGGAAATGGCAACCCGCTCCAGTATTCTTGCCTGGAGAATCCCAGGGACGGGGGAGCCTAGTGAGCTTCCGTCTGTGGGGTCGCACAGAGTCGGACACGACTGAAGCGACGCAGCAGCAGCAGCAGCAGCAGCAGCATGCTACAGGGTGTGGCCAAAAAGGAAAAAGAAAAAAAGCACCGAGTTAAAGGAGACCTTGCAATACAGTGGTTAAGAGGGCCACCTTTGGAGGCAGGCAGACATCACTTCTCACTCAAGATCTCTGCTAGAGAGATACCTATTTTATTTATTTTTGGCCATGTCATGCAGCCTGTGGGATCTTAGTTCCTTGACCAGGGATTGAACCTGTGGCCCCTGTATTAGGCATGCAGAGTCTTAACCACTAGACCACCAAACAAGTCCTGAAACATACCTATTTATTCACAATCTAGTTATGTATGTAGTCAATAGATACTTATTCAGTCTTACTCTGTCTGAATGTAAACACACACACAAGTTACCACATCCTGAGTTAGATGCTTAGTCTTTGTGTTACAGTTTTCTTGTCTCAGAAATGGGATCGATGAATGGTACTTATCTGAGAGCTATTGTAGGCATTGGCATGAGCTAATGAATGCAGGTAAAGTACTCAACACAATGCCTGGCTTATAGTAAATACTCAGTAAATACTAGTGATTATTAATTCTGCTCTTAATAAAGTGCTTGTGAATTTCCACTTTCAGGAGAGCATGAAACCCAGGATGAGACAATGACTAGTTCACTGTTGGTTCTGCTCACCAAACCTTTCACGCCAGTGTGAGCTCTGGGATTTCTGTTCCTGAATTATAGTACCCTTCTCCCATACCCATGAATTCAGGGGAAAAAAATGGATGAGCTGGAAAAGATATCCTCCATGATCATAAAATAAACTTCAGTCTTTTAAGTTTACTTTTGATTCCCAAGGAGAAGTTTATTGTTGAAAATAATTGAGCTTCAGTGCTTTAAAAATAAAGTACAGGTAACTTTAAACATTTATTCCTAGATTTGTCATTCTATGTAGGCAGGTCATGCTACTAACCTAGCACGTGTGCATGGGAATTGCCACTGTGTGGTTCCACAGTAACTGGGATCAGTAGTTACTGGGCCCATGGTCTACTCTTTTGTAAGATGTTAGATGCCACTTACCTCATTAGGATCCATCAGGTAATACAAAGTGTTGAGACAGCAATTTGATGACCTGTAAATATTCTCTTAGTGGTAAAATACTAGGAATTTAAAATATTAATGAAAGGAGATTTTGGAGAAAAAAATGAGCAAGTCTAAAACATATTATATTATTGATACTTTCTAAAACCCTCAGCAGAAATCTTTACTGTTGGTACATTGACAACACCCCGCAAGGTCTCTCTGCAGCTAAAATGCTGTCCGCTAGGAATCTCCTCTAAGTCTTCATCCTCTCCATGCTAACTACTACACATTTTTGAAAATGAACCTTTTATTTTAGAATAGTTTCAAATGTACAGAAAAGCTGCAGACAGTACAGAGTTCTCATATACCTCCAGCTTAGTTTCTCCTATTGTTCATCTCTTATGGATGGAGGAGCCTGGTAGGCTGCAGTCCATGGGGTCGCTAAGAGTCGGACATGACTGAGCAACTTCACTTTCTCTTTTCACTTTCATGCATTGGAGAAGGAAATGGCAACCCACTCCAGTGTTCTTGCCTGGAGAATCCCAGGGACGGGGAAGCCTGGTGGGCTGCTGTCTATGGGGTCACACAGAGTCGGACACGACTGAAGTGACTTAGCATAGCATAGCAAAGCATAAATGTCTAGAATTACATTTATTACAACCAAGGAAAGGGTTTTGGTGCGGTATTGTTAACTAGACTCCACAGTTTGTTAGGATTTCACTAGTTTTCCCCTAAGGTCCTTTTGTTATTGTTGTTGTTCTGGTCTTGCTTGAAGGATACCGCTTTATATTCATTCATCATGTCTCCTTAGCCTTCCCTGCTCTGGGACAATTTCTTAGGCTTCCCTTGTTTTTAATGACCTCAGGTGTATTTATTGGTCGGGTATTTTGTAAATGACCCTCCCTTTGGCTTATCTAATGTTTTTCTCATGGGTTACAGTAGGGTTATAGTATTTTTTTTCCTTTTTTAAGTTATGAAGGTATGATAACATATTTACAGGAGACTTGGAAAATACAGAACAAGATTATGTATAGTTCTGCTGTATGTTGCAATTATTTTTAAGTAGATATATTAAGATTTTATTTGGAGTTTCAATATAAAAATCTAAAAAATTAATAAAATTAATATACAAAGAAGTAGAAGGGCAATATAGTAGACCTGAAGAGTGCTGTGAACCAATTCAACATAATTAAGATTTATACAGTTGTCACACAACTGGAACATATCCAAGGACATAAAACAAGGTGCAAAAATTTTATGGTCTTAAAGGTATACAGTGGGGTTATAGGTTTTGAGATCTGATTCTCATCCATCATATCAAGGGTCCATGCTCTCAACATGACTTGCTGCTGCTACTGCTGCTAAGTCTCTTCAGTCGTGTCCGACTCTTCGCGACCCCATGGACTGACTTAGCAGTGATCAAGTCAACATCCGTCACTTGGCTGAGGCAGTATTTGTCCGTTTCTTCACTGTAAGTGCCTCCTTTCCCCCACCTTTCCATTGAAGTCTTTCAAAGGAAGTCACCATGTAAAACCCACACATTTCAGGAGTGGGAAGTTAAGACCCACCTTCTTGAGAGTGGAGCGTTATGTAAATTAGTTGCAGTTCTTCCATACAGTTGTTATATCCTATACTTACTTATTCACTGTTCATCAGTTTGGATGATAATCGAAAACTGCACTATTGCCCAGATTGTTCTGTCTTTGGCCTGTGGAACTCTCTGTTGGCTCCTGTGTGACTTTGACATTCTCTCATGAGAATGTGTTTTGAGCACTTGTTTCCTTTCTGAAAAAGAAGATGCTCCAGGCTCATCTAGTATTTTCCTTGCCCCGGCCCTGGAAGCAGACATTTCTGGAAAGTGGTCTGATTCCTTTTATTGGAGCATGCTGTTAGAAACCAAAGGCTGAGTGTTCACTGGGGTGTCATTGCTTCTAGCCCCAAAAATGAGTGGGAAAATACAAGTATGTATACCAAACCATGTATATACATACTTATAATCTGTCTGTCTATCTATATCTTTCCTGTCTCCCTTCCTTTCTCTCTCTATTCAAAACAGGAGTTCATACTGATATCTCTGACTCTAATCCAGTCCACATCAATCATTCTGGCTTCCCCCTTTGCTTATCTGTAACCTCCATTTCCAAGAATGAGAAATTTGGCTCCTAACATCTATTATCCATTGTTCCATCCTGTTTACAAGTATACCGGTTTCAGGATTAACTCCTAACCCCATGTAATACCACACATTTTTATTCTTCTGTTCCTTTTCACTTTCCTTCCACTGGTTATTCATCCTTCCCCCCAAAAGGAAGAGATTTGATCCAACCCAAATGTCGGTGCTGATTAGCAAGAGAGTAAGGATCTTCTTTTGCGGGCTTTCCAGGTGGCTCAATGGTAAAGAAGCCGCCTGCCAATGCAGCAGACACAGGTTGGATCCCTGGTCCAGAAAGATCCCCTAGAGAAGGAAACAGCAAGCCACTCCAGTATTCTTGCTTGGGAAATCCCATGGCCAGAGGAGCCTGGCAGGCTACAGTCCTTGGGGTCCCAAGAGTCATATATGACTTATGCCTAAACAACAGCAACAAGAAGGACCTCCTTTAGATGACTGAAGACAAGGAGACCCACCAACTTTCCTAGAAACTGTTAGCCAGTTTCATCTGCAGTGACTCATAGCGCCAGTTCCCTCTGACCTTATTGTCTACTTGGTTCTGTGCCCAGAATTGAATGTACGCCCCTGTCTGACAGCATATTTTTTAAGTCACTTTCATGAGAGAGAGGCCTCACGGAAGGGTAGGAAATAGAGTTAAATGTTCCCCAAATGCTGCCCTAATGTTTCTTTGCTGTGTGTTCTGTAGCTTTTAAAGAGGAAGGTGGCAGAATTATAGTGGAAATGCAAAAAAAAACTGTAATAGAAATAGAAATAAATATATTTATTATGGTGATAACATTATGTAAGCATAATAATTTACAAAGGGACAAAGAGGATAGCCTAGAAGCTATATTTTAAGGAAATAAACGTAGGTTTCTTGTTTTCTTACTTCCTTTAGGTTCTTGATTTTTAAATGTCAAATATTTTTGTACAGTGCCCATTTAATAGATATATTCTTTGAGACAGTCAAATCACTATGAGTAGTATTGTAAGTGTATACTTAGTACAACAGAGAATTATCAGCATTTTTCTTAAAATCACATATGATTTCTCTTTGTTTTTGTTATTATTGGGCTTCAAAAATGTATTCTCATTAACCTTCAGATATGTAAGGATTTCAGGGCACAGTTGAGGCCGTCTTCACCACTTGTTTTCTCATAGAATGGCTATCACTTGCTTTAGAATCGGTCCCCAGGAATTCTTTTATTGGGCTTCTTTTCTAAATGCTCTTTCACCTATGAAATTTGTGAGGTGGAAGGCTCTGTCACACTTGTCTCACTTTCTCAATGACTGAAATAATTATGTGGAGAAAAATCAGAAATGAGTATCTGGAATATCAGAGAACTATCAAGTATTATAAAAAGTACAACACACTCTCATATTAAATAGCTTCATTTATCTAAGAATCCTTGTCATTCAGTTCTCAAATATCAAAGAAAAGATTCTCCCAAGTCTAGAATTTAATGTATATGATAATTATCTAGCTTCCTTTATTTTTTGCTTCTGTGATCACATTAGCACTGCGATCGCCTAATTGATAAATTTCTGTTTAAATGGAAGAGAAAACCTTCATGTATTTTCTGGATCTTACTGGTTGGTGTGGGCAAGTTCTGTTAGGAATGGACTGACTTTGGTGGGAAGATAGACTGAGCTATGTCATTTGACTTGTCTACATTCAAAGAGCTAATGACTGGCTTTAAAAATATTTAAATAATATTTAAATTATGTTATAATGTTGATTTTCATTGTGAAAAAGGAAAACCTGATGAACGTTAGGTCCCTCTTCATAACACTTAAGTCAGTCAAAATTAACATTTAAGACAGGAAATTCAGACTTTCGTCTGGGGTTTACCTGGAGATTTGTTTTTATCTGTGGGTAAATGCCAGACTCACTAGACTTGTTGTTAAAACAATTTTAGAAAGTTTCAAGCCAACTTTAATGGTACACTGGCCCAAAAGAAAAATAGTAGAATGATCAGTGGTCCTGGCAGTATCGTAGGTGTTTGGGGAAAAGAAGGGAGTAAAATTTCTGTTCATATGACTCCAAAGCGGGTGACAGTCCCCTTCATGTTCATAAATGAAGAGAAATACCATGGCAGTGTGGCCAACTATGCCAATATATGGTTCCTAATTGTAAGTGTGGTTTACTGTAATCACCCAATAATTACAAAATTGTGGGTGGATTCTTTCAGTCAGGAAAAAGATAATGTGTGTGAGCTGTGCTGTGGTCATTGGCCCAGGACACTGCCCCGGCACTTTCCAGGGCAGAGATAAATACTAAAACTGTAAATGCAACATGAAGAAAGATATGGCAGTTAATGTCTCGTGTAGCTATGAATTTGAGACCTTCACTTTTCATTTTTCAGCTACCTCATTCAGTCTCCCTATCTGTCACCTAAGGAATTATTTAATTTTTGTTTTCATTTGCTTTTCTTTTCAGGAGAAAAAAAAAATAGGTTATTCCTCAGTGGTTCAGATCAAAAGCAGAATTTTGATGGCGTGTCAGGTTTAGAGAAAATGAGAATGGAATGTGTGTCTGTAGCCACAGATGTGAATTGGAGATGGTAGCTTTAGTTCCCATGTTTGTAGTAGTCCTTTTATATTTCACAACATTTAAATTGTTTCAAAATTGAATCTTCGGCATAAAGTCTCCATGAAGAAGAAATATCATACACTCAGTTTTCCCCTGGTTTTGCTCCTAGTTTAAGGAAAGCAGTTGGACAGGAGTGGAAGTGAAGTAAATAAGGATTTTACTTTTAAACTCTGACTTAGCTTTACGATTAGTCTGACCCATCTCTCTCTCTGCCTGCGGCACTGTGGCCAGCACGGGATCGTTTACAAACGACTCACTCACTGCAGTTCTTGCATTTCTGTCTGAGATTAGAATTGTCATTCTGAGTGGGAAGAATGGGATTTATCATTCTTGTTTGGAAGGAGATCAGATCAGATCAGTCGCTCAGTCGTGTCCGACTCTTTGCGACCCCATGAACTGCAGCACGCCAGGCCTCCCTGTCCATCACCAGCACCCAGAGGTCACTCAGACTCACATCCATCGAGTCAGTGATGCCATCCAGCCATCTCATCCTCTGTCGTCCCCTTCTCCTCCTGCCCCCAATCCCTCCCAGCATCAGAGTCTTCTCCAATGAGTCAACTCTTTGCATGAGGTGGCCAAAATACTGGAGTTTCAGCCTTAGCATCATTCCCTCCAAAGAAATCCCAGGGCTGATCTCCTTCAGAATGGACTGGTTGGATCTCCTTGCAGTCCAAGGGACTCTCAAGAGTCTTCTCCAACACCACAGTTCAAAAGCATCAATTCTTCTGCGCTCAGCCCTCTTCACAGTCCAGCTCTCACATCCATACATGACCACAGGAAAGACCATAGCCTTGACTAGGCGAAACTTTGTTGGCAAAGTAATGTCTCTGCTTTTGAATATGCTCTCTAGGTTGGTCATAACTTTCCTTCCAAGGCGTAAGTGTCTTTTAATTTCATGGCTGCAGTCACCATCTGCAGTGATTTTGGAGCCCAGAAAAATAAAGTCTGACACTGTTTCCACTGTTTCTCCATCTATTTCCCATGTAGTGACGGGACCAGATGCCATGATCATCGTTTTCTGAATGTTGAGCCTTAAGCCAACCTTTTCACTCTCCACTTTCACTTTCATCAAGAGGCTTTTGAGTTCCTCTTCACTTTCTGCCATAAGGGTGGTGTCATCTGCATATCTGAGGTTATTGATATTTCTCCCGGCAATCTTGATTCCAATTTGTGTTTCTTCCAGTCCAGCGTTTCTCATGATGTACTCTGCATATAAGTTAAATAAACATGGTGACAATATGCAGCCTTGACGTACTCCTTTTCCTATTTGGAACCAGTCTGTTGTTCCATGACCAGTTCTAACTGTTGCTTCCTGACCTGCATACAGATTTCTCAAGAGGCAGATCAGGTGGTCTGGTATTCCCATCTCTTTCAGAATTTTCCACAGTTGATTGTGATGCACACAGTCAAAGGCTTTGGCATAGTCAATAAAGCAGAAATAGATGTTTTTCTGGAACTCTCTTGCTTTTTCCATGATCCAGCTGATGTTGACAATTTGATCTCTGGTTCCTCTGCCTTTTCTAAAACTAGCTTGAACATCAGGAAGTTCATGGTTCACATATTGCTGAAGCCTGGCTTGGAGAATTTTGAGCATTACTTTACTAGCGTGTGAGATGAGTGCAATTGTGCAGTAGTTTGAGCATTCTTTGGCATTGCCTTTCTTTGGGATTGGGATGAAAACTGACCTTTTCCAATCTTGTGGCCACTGCTGAGTTTTCCAGATTTGCTGGCATATTGGGTGCAGCACTTTCACAGCATCATCTTTCAGGATTTGGAATAGCTCCACTGGAATTCCATCACCTCCACTAGCTTTGTTCATAGTGATGCTTTCTAAGGCCCACTTGACTTCACATTCCAGGATGTCTGGCTCTAGGTCAGTGATCACACCATCATGATTATCTGGGTCATGAAGCTCTTTTTTGTACAGTTCTTCTGTGTGTTCTTGCCACCTCTTCTTAATATCTTCTGCTTCTGTTAGGTCCACAC
Organism: Tragelaphus eurycerus; assembly: GCA_935064755.1. Lineage (NCBI taxonomy): Eukaryota > Metazoa > Chordata > Mammalia > Artiodactyla > Bovidae > Tragelaphus > Tragelaphus eurycerus. The sequence goes on from CAKXYN010000039.1 coordinate 2,685,574, forward strand.
CATCTCTGTCCTTTATCGAGACCATCTTTGCATGAAATGTTCCTTTGGTATCTCTGATTTTCTTGAAGAGATCCCTAGTCTTTCCCATTCTGTTGTTTTCCTCTATTTCTTTGCATTGATCACTGAAGAAGGCTTTCTTATCTCTTCTTGCTATTCTTTGGAACTCCGCATTTAGATGTTTATATCTTTCCTTTTCTCCTTTGCTTTTCGCTTCTCTTCTTTTCATAGCTATTTGTAAGGCCTCCCCAGACAAGGAGAACTCCTAAGGATTTAGGTGTTAGCGTGTACTGATTATCTTTTCTCACTTAGTTTAAGATTTTCCTGGTTTGTGGTATGTCAGGTGATTTTTGATTGAAGCTCCAACACTTTTGTGTTATGTTAGACTGTGAATCTTTATTGAAACCCTTTAACTGGCTTTGTTTGACACTTCTCCGGGCAAGGAGGCAAAGGGGGCTGCCTCACTATTGCCAGGAGGTTAAAAACCCAGGTTCAGCCCTTCATTCTTTGTTGGTATCTCTTGGCAGAAACAGGGAGAGGGGTCTTCGTTACTCTGGGCGTAGTTTGATTTCTAGATCCCCACGTGGCCTCTAGTGACACCATAGTGGACAGAGGTTGTCTTGTTCCTCTGGGCAGTGGTTTGGTGTGATCCCAATTTGGGGAGGGAGGCAGAAGAGATGCCTCATGACTGGGTGTGGGTGGCAGTCCAGGCTCCCATGTGGTCTCCACTGACACTGTAGACGATGACATTATACCTGGCATGCAGGAAAGTTCCGGCTCTCTACTTGGTCCTCTCTGACACCACTCTCTGAGGGGCGCTGGGCTCCTCATTAGAGCTTTGTGAGGACGGACGTCTGTTCTCCCCACTCAGCCTTTGTTGGCTTGGGTGGTCATAGTTTCTTCTGTGGTGTTTGTCTGGAGTTGGGAGCAGTATCATCTAAAAGTTCTCTGTGTTGCTAGCCTGTCCCTTTTGGCTTGTTTGAGTAGAGGGAGCAGGCTGTTTCTTGAGGCTTTATTGGTCTGTGCTTGTTGGTGTTTTCAGGTTGGTGACCACTTCAGCTGCAGTCGGAAATACATGAGACTAAAAGAAAATTCAGGGATCTTACCTCCGTGTTGTTTCTTAGGTCTTGAGGTCCCAAGCTGGTCTACTTTCTTTTCAGCTCGCTAGTCTGTTCATGGTTTGTTTGTTTGTTTTGGGCCACCCCACACAGCATACAGGATATTAGTTTCCTGACCAGGAATCGAACCCCCTGCAGTGGAAGCATGGAGTCTTAACCGCTGGACCGCCAGGAAAAGTCCCTCATGTTTGTTTTATATATAGCATCCCGGGTATCTTTTAGTTGTATTTAGCAGGAGAAATAGTAAAAAGTAAGTCTGTTTCATTTTCCTAGAAGCAGAGGTTCTTGCCATTCAATTTTTGTTTTATTTATCCTATGCTATGCTAAGTCACTTCAGTCGTGTCTGACTCTGTGTGACCCCATAGACAGCAGCCCACCAGGCTCCCCCGTCCCTGGGATTCTCCAGGCAAGAACACTGGAGTGGGTTGCCATTTCCTTCTCCAATGCATGAAAGTGAAAAGAGAAAGTGAAGTCGCTCAGTCATGTCTGACTCTTAGCGACCCCATGGACTGCAGCCTACCAGGCTCCTCTGTCCATGGGATTTTCCACGCAAGAGTACTGGAGTGTGGTACCATTGCCTTCTCCTTTATTTATCCTAGTATTTCCTAATATTTTATTTTGAAAGTTTTGAAGATGGGAGAATTATACAACTAATCACCACACATCCACCACCTGGATTCAACACTTAGCTACATTTTACTATATTATATATTTATCCATCTCCATTCTATCCATCAATTTATTATTTTTGATGAACATCAGTACACTTCATCACTGTCAGTATGCATGCCATTAATTGGACTTTACTATTTATGGTTTTTTAAAGGTACATTTTACGTAAAGTGAAATACACAATATCATAAATACCATTTGATGGGTTTTGTATGCACGCATGCGAAGTCACTTCAGTTGTCCCTGACTCTGCAACCCCGTCAACTGTAGCTTTCAAGGCTCCTTTGTCCATGGGATTCTCCAGGCAAGAATCCTGGAGTGGGTTGCCGTGCCCTCCTCCAGAGGATCTTCCCAACCCAGAGATCGAACCCACATCTCCTGCATTGGCAGGTGGGTTCCTGACCACTGGTGCCACCTGGGAAACACGTGTTTTGTATAGTCCATCCTTTACTGAGATAATTTCTAGGACCCCAGGAAGATACCTCAGATCTCTTCTCAGTTAATTCCTACCTCCATCTCACTCCAGGAAACATCTGTTCTGATTGTTTTCTTCTTTCTTTTCTCCAGAATTCATTTTGCCTTTTTAAAAAAACTTCATAGAAATAAAACCACACAGCACCTATTCTTTTGTGTGTCATGTTTTTTCTTTTTTTCAGCAGTGTTTCTGAGATGCATACATGTTGTAGGTACCAATAGCTCCTTTTAAAAAAATTGCTAAGTGCCATTTCATTGCATGAAAAATACCATCATTTATTCATTCTGAGTTGCTTCCAGTTTTTTGTCACTAAAATTTGATTGTCAGGGTAATATAAACTATCACCATCTTCTTTCAGTTATGAATGTAGTACAAGGCAACGTAAAGTTCAGGGCCTTTCTTCTGGTTGACGAAAAGATTGAGGCACATAAAAATGCATTCTATTACCTAAAACATCCACCTTTCCCACATATTTCTTGTCATTTGTGATAGCTATCAGTTTCTTTGAAGCTAAAATTTGTTTTGGTAATAGAAGCAAAAGAGTTTTGGTGTGGTAAAATTTAAAATTTAGCTTCTCGGCATTAAATTTTATTTTGTGAAGAAAAAAAGCCTGGTTTCAACTACACCATGACTGTCATATTCATTACTGAAAATGCCAAATTAGTCTCTGGAGGAACATCCTGTTTCACTTACAGTACTCTGCTGCTGCTGCTGCTAAGATGCTTCAGTTGTGTCCAACTCTGTGCAACCTCGTAGATGGCAGCCCACCGGGCTCCCTGGTGGGAGCCAGGTCCCTGGGATTCTCCAGGCAAGAACACTGGAGTGGGTTGCCATTTCTTCTCCAATGCATGAAAGTGAAAAGTGAAAGTGAAGCCTCTCAGTCGTGTCCGACTCCTAGTGACCCCATGGACCTCATCCTACCAGGCTCCTCCGTCCATGGGACTTTCCAGGCAATACTCTACTTTTGCACAAAAATATAGTTGTAGTTGTTACAGATGGATTCAGCTGTGTTTCTCAGACCCTTATTTGTCTGGCCTTAACTTTTATGTAAGTCATTTGCTTCTTTTCTGTTACCTCAAAATGAGTATCTAAGGAACTATAATTTCTGAGTGATTGATTTATTGATTGATATTAGAGGAGAGCTCTAACAGCAGGGAAATGGGGGAAAATAAACTTTATGTGAAATTCCAGTTAAAGTGGGTATGCTTACTTTGAACAGTGCAGGAGAGATAGATGATGTTGTTTCAAACTTTTATTACAGCTTTTCTCTGACTTTTCTTTCTACAGTTGATGGACTGGACAAAGCTTCTATAGCAAACTCAGATGGCCCAACAGCAGGCTCCCAAACACCTCCCTTCAAGAGAAAGGGGAAACTCTCCACCATTGGTAAAATTTTTAAACCTTGGAAATGGAGGAAAAAGAAGACGAGTGACAAATTTAGAGAAACATCAGCAGGTATGAATATCATAACTTTATTAAAGGATAAATTGTTAAATTTTCCAAAAGGTAAAAGATTGTATTTTGCAATTTTTTTTCTGGAAAAAAATTAATCTGTATTTGAAATGAAATTATTTCATTTAAGGGTGATACAACTTAAGGTTCTGATTTGTCTTCTTTTTCTATTCACTTTGGCTTTTTAACATAGTCTTGTTTTTAAATACGTACTTGTAAATTCATATAAAAATTAATGTATAGGGAAAGGAAGATGAAATGGAAAATTAGAAGTGGAAATATTATTTGTCAGTATTATAGCTCCAAGTATGCATTTACATATATATATACACTCTATTATCTCTGTCTGCTTAGTTCCATTAGCATGATCCTATTTGTTAATTAAGAATTTTTAAAATGTCTTTCAAATGTACTTGTTCTGTGGGCAAAATTTAAATGTCTGTATGAAAAAGAAATGTTGCTATATTTATTAATTTTAAATTTCTATCATGTCCTTAGGACAAATAAATGGTGTGTGTCCTGGAGGACACATAGTGTGAAAACACAGATGTGAAAACTTTTTATTGTTACTTTATTTTGTGGATTTGTTAAGCCTTAACAGTTACATTATTTAGTACCTTTCATATGGGCTCATGGATGAAGTTGGCTTTAAATCTCAGGCCAGAATTAAGCTTGATTTAAACAAGTGTACAATATCAGTGGTATTGTTTAAGGTAGAAAGACATTTTATCTCTTGGTGTAAGTTCAGCTTTTTCCATGTTTGTTGTCTAAAATAATCCCTTCATCAAAAATTCCTCACTGCCCCAGAATCTAGTATCGTCCATGGATTACAGAGCATGTCTTACCAGTCTGTGCGGAGATAAGAGCTGGCCTTTAGTTCTAGAGCCGTGAAATAAAATGGAAAACACCACCAATAGCACAAGAGTATAAGATAGAGACAGCAGGGCTTCCTAAAGAAAATTGTCTCTGCTGCATCTACAGGTGTATCATTTCTTTGAGCATTTCATATTTAAAAAGTAGTAACGATAGGTCTGTCTAGTCAAGGCTATGGTTTTTCCAGTAGTCATGTATAGATGTGAGAGTTGGACTGTGAAGAAAGCTGAGTACCGAAGAATTGATGCTTTTGAACTGTGGTGTTGGAGAAGACTCTTGAGAGTCCCTTGGACTGCAAGGAGATCCACAAGTCCATTCTGAAGGAGATCGGCCCTGGGATTTCTTTGGAAGGAATGATGCTAAAGCTGAAACTCCAGTACTTTGGCCACCTCATGCGAAGAGTTGACTTACTGGAAAAGACCCTGATGCTGGGAGGGATTGGGGGCAGGAGGAGAAGGGGACGACAGAGGATGAGATGGCTGGATGGCATCACTGACTCAATGGATGTGAGTTTGAGTGTCCTCCGGGAGTTGGTGATGGACAGGGAGGCCTGGCGTGCTACAATTCATGGGATTGCAATGAGTCGGACACGACTGAGTGACTGAACTGAACTGAATGATACTATTTCTGGTATTTGTTTTAAAATAATCCTGGAGGGGAGGGGAGGATAGATGAAAGACGATCAGCCATAAGTTGGTAATTTTTTAAGCTGGTTGATAGATACATGGAGTTTATTATGCTCCTATCTCTATTCGTGGGTATTGGAAAGTTTCTGTAGTAGGAAGACAAGCAAAGAAAAAGACTTGACTTAGGGGCAATAATGATAGCTTGCTTATTGAATTCTCTTTAGCTCTTAATTGGCTTCTTGGGTTAGGAGCAGTGGGAAGTGATGCACTGAGCCTGGTGCTAAGGCAGGATACGTGGATTCTAGTTGAGTCCTTGCCACCAGGATGCCGTGTAACCTTGAACAAGTTAGATTAGAGTTGAGTGAGTTGAATGCTACTGTGCTTTCAGCCCCAGATTCTGTTGTGGGTCCTTGACTCCTTCAAACTCCTGTTTGGGCATCTTGTTCTGCCTTATTCTTCAGTTATAGATGGAATTACACTGGCCTTCTTGAGTACATCCCTCTCAGGTTTTCCTAAGCATTGGGGGAATCTGACTTTTCAAGTTACCATGGAAACCCAAGATGGAAGTAAGGCTCTGGACAGTAGCAGTAAGACATTGAAAAGAGGTGATGGACATCTCTTCAGTTATCTCTCTTAACCCTTTTCCTGAATCTTGTCTGCTAACTTCTCTCCCTAAACCAGAAACAGTTACAAAGAACTTCCTTCCTCTTTTTTTGTCACCTCTTTTTAATTATTTTAGTAGTAGGGAGGCTGTAACATTTCTACCAACCCGGAATATTTAAGAAAAGTCATTTTAAACAGCACTAAGTGTTACTTTATATTATCCCATATTTATTGAGGATATCTTTGCATTGTTTCCTTTTCAGATTCACACAAGATTTTATATAAGTTGAGCACCAAGAAGTTGTTTATGAATATGCTATTTCTAGTTCCTAAGACTACTGAATTACATTAAAAACCCGAGAAAGTTATTAGATACCTCACTGGGTTGTTTTTTTATATTTGCATCAAAGTTGTGACATAACAGAGTGAAACAAGCCAAGTAGATGTATTAATAATTCATTTTGAATTTTTCTGCTGCAAATGCAGCATTTCTTTAAAACTCATATTATTACTGATATTTGGCTCGAATTTCCTAAGATGTTATCAAGTGTCCCAAGAATTTTGCTGTCACTTTATATATAAACATATGTATATATACATATGTTTATTTTACGGCTTCAATTTCTGCTGAGCTTTATGGAATGTATTAGTAAAGCCTAAAATAAAGGGTGGAACAAAATGGTGTAACATGTTTTTTTCATATTGAGGGAAGATGTCATATTTAGAGGAAGACCGATACATTTGGAAATAATAAGAGAAAGGTGTTCTCTTCTTTCATACATTGTCTCAAGCAGTGAAATCCAGGGGTTTGGATATGACCGAGGCCATCTGCAGTCAAAGATCACCTTATGTAAGATCTACAATATTTGGGGATATGAAAGAAGATTACTGTCTTCCAAGAAAAGTGACTCTTCTTTGTTTTGCTTTCTTCTAAACTCTTAGCTTTAGAGTCATAAGAATGTGAATCTTACTGTCTTCCTTTACACAGTGATTATTACTTTTCCTAGTCTGGGTGTCTGTCGTAGGAATTTTCTAAAATTAATTTTTATTGGAGTATAGATGAAAGTGAAAGTGGAGAGTGAAAAGGTTGGCTTAAAGCTCAACATTCAGAAAACGAAGATCATGGCATCTGGTCCCATCACTACATGGGAAATAGATGGAGAAACAGTGGAAACAGTGTCAGACTTTCTTTTCTGGGCTCCAAAATCACTGCAGATGGTGACTGCAGCCATGAAATTAAAAGACGCTTACTCCTTGGAAGGAAAGTTATGACCAACCTAGATAGCATACTCAAAAGCAGAGACATCACTTTGCCAACAAAGGTTCTCCTAGTCAAGGCTATGGTCTTTCCTGTGGTCATGTATGGATGTGAGAGCTGGGCTGTGAAGAAGGCTGAGCGCCGAAGAATTGATGCTTTTGAACTGTGGTGTTGGAGAAGACTCTTGAGAGTCCCTTGGACTGCAAGGAGATCCAACCAGTCCATTCTGAAGGAAATCAGCCCTGGGATTTCTTTGGAAGGAATGATGCTAAAGCTGAAACTCCAGTATTTTGGCCACCTCATGCGAAGAGTTGACTCATTGGAGAAGACTCTGATGCTGGGAGGGACTGAGGGCAAGAGGGGAAGGGGACGACAGAGGATGAGATGGCTGGATGGCATCACTGACTCGATGGATGTGAGTCTGAGTGACCTCTGGGAGTTGGTGATGGACAGGGAGGCCTGGTGTGCTGCAGTTCATGGGGTCGCAAAGAGTCGGACACGACTGAGCGACTGATGTGATCCAATCTGATAGTTGCTTTACAGTGTTGCGTTAGTTTCGGCTGTGCAGCAAAGTTTTGTGTGTATATATATCAGTCATACATATACATATATCCCCTCTTTCTTTGGATTTCCTTCCCATTTAGGTTGCCACAGTGTTGAGTAGAGTTCCCTGTGCTATACAGTAGGTTCTCATTAGTTATCAGTTTTATACATAGTAGTGTATATATTTGCCTGGAAAATCCCATGGGCAGAGGAGCTTGGTAGGCTACAGTCCACGGGGCTGCCCTGGAGAATCCCAGGGATGTGGGAGCCTGGTGGGCTGCCATCTCTGGTGTCGCACAGAGTCAGACACGACTGAAGCGACTTAGCAGCAGCAGCAGGAGCAGTGTATATGTGTCAATCTCATATAGTGTGTATATCCCAATCTCAAATCCATCCCACCTCCCTTCCCTTCTTAGTAGCATTATGTTTGTTATCTACATCTATGTCTCATTTCTGCTTTGCGAATAAGTTCATCTGTACCATTTTTCTGGATTCCCCATATAAGTAATATTACACAATATTTGTTTTTCTCTTTCTGACTTACTTCACTCTGAATGATAGTGTCTAGGTCCATCCATGTCTCTGCAAAGGCACAATTTTGTTGCTTTTTATGGCAGAGTAATATTCCATTGTCTATATGTACCACACCTTCTTTATCCATTCCTCTATTGATAGGTGGAATTTTAATTGGTGGCAGGTAGGATGCAACACTGATTTATTAATTCCATTGTGATAAATGTCATTGTTCTCACACGTTTATGGCAGTGGAAGTTAAGAAAGGTCCTGTCTTCTGCTGCTTGGTCATCCTTGAGTCAGTTAGATTTGGAAGGCTGTCTTGTCCTCTTAAGGCAGGCTGGGCCTATGCCCTGACTTCACGTTCTCTGGGCTTGTTTTATTGCAGAAATTTACTTGTGTCTTCAGTTCTATTTGGAACGATCTGTAGGCCGTTCGGTTTTATGGAAGAATAGTCTTTGTCTATTCTCTCTCCCTCGGTGATTCTTTTCTTCACTTTTCATCTCCTGAGTGAAAGGACCCTTCTTGGGTCCCACCTAAGCTCTGTCCCTTCCCTATCTTTAGAACTCACAATCTTATTTACACTTTTCCCCTACATAATCATTTCTTCCCCTTTTTTTTTGGTGGGGGTGGGAGTGGGTAGGTAGTGGTAGCTGAGGTTCCTCCCTGCTTTCATCTCCCCAAAGCTGACAATACAAACAAGCCCCCTACCTAAACATGGCTATTCCTCTTTCACATGGCTGTTTATGACCGAGACCAAATGTCTTGAAAATCCAGCCTTTTCCTCTGCTTCTGCTTCCTCCACAATATCATCGCTTTCCATCTGCCGTCTGCCCCTGCACCCAGCACTCACTCCATCCAAGCCTCTCAATCCTGACATTCAGTGTCACTGTCTCATTTTCATCCATCTCATTCTCCACCACTTGTGCCTTTACAGGTGTGCCTTTCTTCCTTTACAAAACAGCTCTTACTGACTTTCAAAAGATGCCTTTATTTTGGTTGTCTTTGACTTTTCTTTCTCTTTTGTCCCCTCTCTTCCCCTTCCCATTTCCCCTAAACCCATGGGAGAGTTTTGGTACCTGTCTCAGCCCTTCTCTTTCTGTGAACGTACCCTTCCTCACCCCACACTCTTCTCAGTATGCACATCTCTCAAATCCAGGTTCCAACGGAGGCCCGGACACATTGACCCTAGTACCCAATGGGCAGCAGTGCCCGAGGACCACGTGTTAACTCAAAATCCACTCATATGGTCTATATAGTTCTATCCATACATTGAAAAGATGGTACATGCCAGACATCAATTAATTTCCTTCTGGATGTCAATTTTTTAATTAAAAGAAAATCAGATATTTTTGTGAGACTTCTTTTAAGAAACATGCATCAGATTTTGCTTTCACACAGTCAGGGGAGACATTCAGTTAAGTTGGACTGTAAGATTGCAGAATTAGACTGAGAAGTTTTTACAGTGAGATATTTTGATGTTTGAGAGCAGTGCTGTGAATATCTGCTGTATGCCCTGTGGTTTAGAAGAGAGGGTCTGTGGACCTCTGACCACATTCAGTTCTTCCTCAAACTGCTGAGTGATGGGACAGGTGCCTGGAGTAGTAACCATCTAATTCCATTCCTCCCTAAAGGTATCACAAGCTTTGAACAGAACATAAGATACCAACAATAATCTTTTGCAAGAATGATTCTTCAGTACTGTTTAAGGCAATGGCACCAGAGATCTTACAACTTGATTCTTTATTCTCTTCAACACATATCCACAGTTAACGCTTAATATTGGCTTAACATCTAAAATGTCTTCACTTTAATATCTTTACTTTTCCATGAGAGTTGGACCATAAAAAAGGCTGAGTGCCAAGGAATTGATGCCTTTGAGTTGTGGTGCTGGAAAGACTCTTGGGAGTCCCTTGAACTGCAAGGAGAGCAAACCAGTCAATCCTAAAGGAAATCAACCCTGAATAGTCATTGGAAGGACTGTTGTTGAAGCTGAAGCTCCAACACTTTGACCACCTGATGTGAAGACCTGACTCATTGGAAAAGACCCTGATGCTGGGAAATATTGAAGGCAAAAGGAGAAGAGGGTGGCAGAGGATGAGATGGTTAGATAGCATCGTTGTATCAATGGACATGAATCTGAGCAAGCTCCAGGAGACAGTGAAGGACACAGGGAAGCCTGGTGTGCTGCAATCCATGGGGTCACGAAGAGTCAGACACAACTTAGCAACTAAACAGCAACAGCAAACTTCTACATTCAGGAATACTTCTGTGTTTTGGGATGGTATTAAAATACAATTTCAGGAATAGAAACAAATTATTTTTAGTGAAGCGAGGTAGAAAATTTAAAGTTCACTTGGCAGCAGTAGCGGTCACCAGAAGGTTTCATTATGCTGCTGCTAAGTCGCCTCAGTTGTGTCTGACTCTGTGTGACCCCATAGATGGCAGCCCACCAGGCTCCCCAATCCCCGAGATTCTCCAGGCAAGAACACTGGAGTGGGTTGCTATTTCCTTCTCCAATGCATGAAAGTCAAAAGTGAAAGTCAAGTCGCTCAGTCGTGTCCGACTCCTAGTGACCCCACGGACTGCAGCCACCAGGCTCCTCCGTCCGTGGGATTTTCATTATGCTAGCCCTACTTATTTCTATCTGTTAACTTAAACTTTGGTTTTAGAGAGGAAAGGGACAACACCTGCTCTGAATGAGCACAGAGAGGGAGAAGACTGGGAGGGGAAAAGTCTGTGTACAAATGCTTTCCAAACCCAAGCAGATTTCCCACCTTCCCCAATCTGGCTTTTGGCTTTCTTCGGCATCCAGACTTTGACCATGGAGTTCTTTGATCTGTCCTTGCCTGTTGCTGTCTTCTACATTCTTTCAGGTCCTAAACCTGTGATTTATTTGATTTCTTTGTCCTTGTGCAGGTCTCTACTCTTGGCCTTTCTTTCGGTTTCTCCATTATCTGGTCCTTATCACTGAAGATCTCGATTATTGCAGGTTGCCTCTTTGCTCTACTTACGTATGAGCCATCCTGGCTCTAGAAGGCTGTGGAATGCTAGAGGAGGCAGGGAGAGGCTAGGTTAAGCCTACCTCTAGGAGGAGAACCTGACCTAGCTGGGGAGGCTGACAGAGAAGATTCAGGATGGCGCAGGCTGTCAGGAACCCTAGAGTAATTAGAATAGTGTTCAGGTCTCAGATCAGCAAATAGAGCAATGGGTCCTTCACAACAAAATGGCACGTGCTCCACCAGGAAGGGTAACATAACAGAGCACCCAGTGAGTGAGGCTGGGCAGTGCAGGCAAGCCGTAGGAGCCAGTGTGTTCTTTATTTAGATGGTAGTATTCATGGGCAGATGGTGCCGGAACCAAAAAGACTCAAACAGGCCTCACCACTCCCACTTTTTTTTTTTTTTTTTTTTAAGGAACCAGGCAATAGAGTAGGTAATTAGGACAGGAAGTTATCAAAGGATTCAGGACAGAAACTCACTGTTTGAAGTGGAACACAGAGAATAGGTCTGCAAGAGTGGCCTCCTTAGATGCCAGACCTCAGATACTGGAGCTCCTCTTAACTACTAGGACACAGCCCAAGAGTTGGGTGGCCTGAGAGATGAGGGATTATTGTGGATTTGGGACGAGGTGGGGGAAATCTCTCCCCACCTTCCCGGATCATCTTGTGTACCACCGTAGGAACTCTGCCTCACGTGGAGCTTTGGTCCTTTGCTTCTTGCTCAACAAGTGTGACTGACTCCACATTATTTCCTGAGTGAATTCTAGCCTCTTCAGCTCTTCCTAGTGTAATTCAAAATGACCTTTCCTGCCTGATCTTTCTGCTATCAGTCGTTTGCTTTGGACTTCTGTCCCCTCAGGTCCCTCAGTGAGCGTGCCCTGAGCCTCCATGTCCCCAGGCCTTTCTTCTTGCTCTTCCCTCTTTCTCTGAGCACCTTCCTCCTACAACTGCACCTGGGGAAAAGCCAGACCTGCAAAGGTCCCGACTTATCCCTTCTTTCCATAAGATATTCTTGTCCTTGATTGAACATCATCTAGTAGGAACCTCCCCTCTTGTGTTTATCCTTCTGTTAGGACGTGTGGACTGGGACTTCTTTCCTGGTTTAGGTGTCTGCTACCAATTTACTATGTAAATTATTTAAAAGAGGCGACTCTCTCACTCATCTTTGCCCCACTTCCTGTGCTTTACATGATAATTTGAACCTGGTATGTACTCTTAAAATATGCCTTGAGTTGGTTATTTATTGACTATCCACTATAACGGAAACAGTCCTAGGTGCTTTAGGACTTTATAAAAGAAATTGAAAATTGAAAAAGTATCATGTAGAAGGATGACAATAAATTAAAATACAAACCAAAAGCATGTATGCACAATTGCAACAATGTACAACTATTAAAAAGCCAATAAAATAACAAGGGGAAATTTTATCTTTTTATCCTTATTTTAAAAGTTACACTCCTAAATGAAGAAAATCAAGACAGTTTATTTTCATTATAATTGTGACTTTTATTTGTGTTGCCAGCAATGGAGAGGGAATGCCTGTCTTAATTTTCAGATAACGTTGTTGCAAATTATCAGTCTTCTAGGAGTCAGGGGCTTGCCTTGTGGTTCAAATGGTAAGGAGTCCACCTGCAATGTGGAGGGACCCCCTGGGTTTGATCCCTGGGTCGGGAAGATCCTCTGAAGAGGGAATGGCAACCCAGTCCAGTATTCTTGCCTGGAGAATCCCATGTTCAGAAGAGCCTGGTAGAGCACAGTCCACGGGGTCGCAAAAAGTCAGACACGACTGAGCGACTGAGCAGCAGCAGCTAGGAGTCAGAGTAATTTGCTCAAAGTCATCTGGTAAAAACTTCAATTTACTAAAGGTACTCTCACTCCCTGATAATATAATGGCTCTGTTTTTATTGAATGCTATATGTGCCAGGTTCTGCTATAAAAACTTTATTCCTGTTAAAACTCACTTATTTCTCAAAGCTTATGCAGTTTAAGTGCTGCTGTTATCCCAGTTTTACTGATGAGGACACTAAGGCCAGAACATTCAAATGACTTACTCAAGGAAGCACACCTAGCAGGAGGCAGAAGCAGTATTTGAACCCAAGCAATATGGTGCTACAGCCAAAACTCTGTACCTTTACCCTGTGTGGCCTCTGTGGAAGATAACTTCATATTCAGACTAGTAAGGACTGATCACTGAAGGATGATCCTAATTCCTGGATATGCTTCTGATACTGGAGCTTTTGCTTTAAGAAGGATTTGGTCTAAAGAATTATTTTGGTTCTACTTGCCTAGCCTGATTTCAGGCTGTGTACACAGAAAAATGGTTGACAAGGATAAAAATTCTATTTGGTTCAGTTAAGATACTGTTTTTTGTGGTCATAGAGGCATAAAGTTGCTTATGGTGTTTACTTCCTATATCTAGAAGATAGGGCAAAATTAGAGGATTTTCCTGGGGTAATAGTTGTTCAGGACTGGTCTGGTTGCATGAATAAATGACAGAATTTTGATTTTATGTCTTGTTCCACTAAGAAGATGGAACTGCCTTCATGGATCATTCACTCTCACATCATATTGGAGGAAGCAAGGAGAATCTCTCGCTTATCCCAACATGCAGCAGCAGAAAGAAGTTACATAGCTCACAAAGACCACACAGCACATCCTGGTCCATGTAGATAGGGCCCCTTGCTTATATGCTAGACAATACTCTTGCCCTCTCAATGGACATTTATTGAGCATCTACGTCTGTTAAATGTCAGGCACTGTTGTAGACCCCTGTGATACAACAGGAACAAAAGAGACAAACCACTTTCTCTTATGGGATGTACATTCTAGCAGGAGTAGGAGGCAGATAGTAAACTCAATACATTACATGGTGTATTATAACATGATAGGGAAAAAGATAAAGCAAAGAGTAAGGAATGTGGGAGGGAAGTTTCAGTTTAAAATGAGGTTGTCAGGGACTTCCCTGGCAATCCAATGTTTAGGACTCTGCGCTTCCACTGAAAGACACTTGGTTTGATCCCTGATTGGGAATCTGACATCCCACAAGTCTCTCCATGCAGCCAAAAAAACCCTAAACAAAACAAACCAAAAAAATGGGATGGTCAAGGAAACTCCACTGGGAAGGCACTATTTGAACAAAAATAAGAGGGAAAGAAAGAAAAGCACAAGGAAATCCTATTAAGTGATCACATGAGTTAGAGATCAGATCAGATCAGATCAGTCGCTCAGTCGTGTCCGACTCTTGCGACCCCATGAACCGCAGCACGCCAGGCCTCCCTGTCCATCACCAGCTCCCGGAGGTCACCCAGACTCATACCCATCGAGTCAGTGATGCCATCCAGCCATCTCATCCTCTGTTGTCCCCTTCTCCTCCTGCCCTCCCCAGCATCAGAGTCTTCTCCAATGAGTCAACTCTTCGCATGAGGTGGCCAAAATACTGGAGCTTCAGCTTTAGCATCATTCCTTCCAAAGAAATTCCAGGATTGATCTCCTTCAGAATGGACTGGTTGGATCTCCTTGCAGTCCAAGGGACTCTCAAGAGTCTTCTCCAACACCACAGTTCAAAAGCATCAATTCTTCGGCGCTCAGCCTTCTTCACAGCCCAGCTCTCACATCCATACATGACCACAGGAAAGACCATAGCCTTGACTAGGCGAACCTTTGTTGGTAAAGTAATGTCTCTGCTTTTGAATATGCTATCTAGGTTGGTCATAACTTTCCTTCCAAGGAGTAAGCGTCTTTTAATTTCATGGCTGCAGTCACCATCTGCAGTGATTTTGGAGCCCAGAAAAACAAAGTCTGACACTGTTTCCACTGTTTCCCCATCTATTTCCCATGTAGTGATGGGACCAGATGCCATGATCTTCGTTTTCTGAAAGTTGAGCTTTAAGCCAACCTTTTCACTCTCCACTTTCACTTTCATCAAGAGGCTTTTTAGCCCCTCTTCACTTTCTGCCATAAGAGTCATGTCATCTGCATATCTGAGGTTATTGATATTTCTCCCAGCAATCTTGATTCCAACTTGTGTTTCTTCCAGTCCAGCATTTCTCATGATGTACTCTGCATATAAGTTAAATAAACGTGGTTGACAATATGCAGCCTTGACGTGCTCCTTTTCCTATTTGGAACCAATCTGTTGTTCCATGACCAGTTCTAACTGTTGCTTCCTGACCTGCATACAGATTTCTTAAGAGGCAGATCAGGTGGTCTGGTATTCCCATCTCTTTCAGAATTTTCCACAGTTTATTGTGATCTACACAGTCAAAGGCTTTGGCATAGTCAATAAAGCAGAAATAGATGTTTTTCTGGAACTCTCTTGCTTTTTCTATGATCCAGCGGATGTTGGCAATTTGATCTCTGGTTCCTCTGCCTTTTCTAAAACCAGCTTGAACATCAGGAAGTTCACGGTTCACATATTGCTGAAGCCTGGCTTGGAGAATTTTGAGCATTACTTTACTAGCGTGTGAGATGAGTGCAATTGTTCGGTAGTTTGAGCATTCTTTGGCATTGCCTTTCTTTGGGATCGGGATGAAAACTGACCTTTTCCAATCCTGTGGCCACTGCTGAGTTTTCCAAATTTGCTGGCATATTGAGTGCAGCTGATAATAGTGTTAATACATTGTGAGTAAAATCCAATATAAACTTAATCCAATAATTTAACAGTTAAATGCTTTCACATTCATGAACCTCACAGTTGCTAATCTTGATGTCTGTTGTTGGCATCCTAGTTGTGAAAAAAATCACGTAATTTTACTCTACAACTCTACTAGAAGAGGAACAGGAATCCAAGAAAGGGATTTAGGTCTATAATACAAATGTTTCATTATGGCTTCCTTTCTTAAATTCAAATGTAAGAGCCAGATAGTCCGGCTTCATGAAGTCCAAATTTCCAGTCCCTCATATGTTGATATTTTTTTGGTGGCCCCAAATATCAAGTTCAAGATTACCTTTGTAAGTTGAAACAATACGTTATTGCCTCAGTGATGAAATACCCCTTGTTAGTAATGTCCCCCGGAGAAGGCAATGGCACCCTACTCCAGTACTCTTGCCTGGCAAATCCCATGGACGGAGGAGCCTGGAATGCTGCAGGCCATGGGGTCGCTAAGGGTCGGGCACGACTGAACGACTTCACTTTCACTTTTCACTTTCATGCATTGGAAAAGGAAATGGCAACCCTCTCCAGTGTTCTTGCCTGGAGAATCCCAGGGACGGGGGAGCCTGGTGGGCTGCCATCTGTGGGGTCACACAGAGTTGGACACGACTGACGTGACTTAGCAGCAGCAGCAGTGATGTCCTCATATTGCTGGGTTAGAGTACAAGGAATGACAAGTAAATACCCAAATTAATTTACAAAATTCAGCTTAATCCACAATACACCTGAAACCTGGGACTGTTAATACTCATTCCTCTAAATACAGCCAAACACTATTTATTGTTACTGAAACAAGACACCTTCTGAGTTTTCAATGGAAATTTTTAATGGAGAATTTCAGGGTTGTAAAGAACTTTACCAGTCATCTAGGTCTGTCTCCAGGGAATCGCTCTTGGCTCTGGCAACCCTGATAATACATAGTCAGTTTCTTCCTGAGATCCTAATTCCTACTCTCATTATTGAGGATGTTTTCTTTTATATTGTCCTGAAACAGATTCTCTCCAGGTCTTCTAACTATCTATCCCGTGATGCATGCATGCTCAGTCGCTTCAGTCATGTCCAACCCTTTGAGACCCTGTGGATCGTAGCCCACCCCACCAGGCTTCTCTGTCCATGGGATTCTCCAGGCAAGAGTGCTGAAGGTAGTTGCCATGCCCTCCTCCAGGGGATCTTCCCGACCCAGGGATCAAACCCAGGCCTCTTACATCTCCTGCACTAGCAGGTGGGTTTTTTACCATTAGCACCACCTGGGTACTTATCTGTCAATCTGTCTACTAATCGCATTGGTACAAAATGGTCTTCCCATCTCTTTCTGAAGTTCTTTCATCCCCTTAATCTATTTTCAATTTAGAGTTTCTCACCATACTAAATTGCCTAATTATTCGAGTAGTTTGTATTGAGTACAGACCTAATGCCTCAGCTGCTGGGTCATAGTGGGGAACAAGCCTGACAAGCTACCTGCCTTTCGTAGCCTGTGGGTCTGGCCATACCTCATGTTCTTAGTCTTGACTATTTTAATGCCAAGATAACATGGTAACTCTCCCCCAGATTCCTATTATGGCACTTTAGCATCCACATTTTTAATATTTAGAATCAGTGTCCCGAAAAAAATTTATCCTGTTATTAAAGTGGTAAGAATTTGTCAGTAGGAATTAAATATCTTTTAAATGTCCAAGTAATTGAAAGACCCCCATTGACAGTCTATATTACATTTATGCTCATTTAATGTTCTATATATAGAAAAATATCACCCAGATTCTCCTAGTTGGGTGATCTGTTTCACCTCCTTATAACAGTATGTTGTATGTTCTTTCTAGGTCTCCACTTCTACATATTCTCTAGGACGTGATCCTCCTCAGTTCTGTGTTTTCCTGCAGGCATTCACCTTCCTGATGGTGTCCATCAAGACATACTCCCTCCTGACATTAGACCTCTCTTTTGTATCAGATCTGTCTCCTTTGAGCCATCCAGAATCCTGTCCCCACCATGCGTCAAAAATTACTTTCTTATGCTGATACCTCGTAGCGCTTTGTTTTATTATTAATACTCTACTTTTATTGCATCTATTCATACTGTGCCCACTCTTCTGGATACTGTTTGCTCCGAAAACACTAGAATTCTCCACTCTTGTTTTTTATGTTCACACTGCTGTCCTCCAAAATACCTGATTTTATGCTATTATCTGAGTTGTTTTTCCTGCATCCCTCATTCAACTTCAGTAGACCAGCTCAGTCAGTCTCTACCCAGTGTATCATTTCTATGTGCATGGAACAGACTCTGTGTCCTGCCAGGCCGGACGTTATTGTATGGACGTTATAGTCCAGAAAATCAGCCCTTGTCTCTGACACTATTCGTTCAAATGGCTGTTCACAGTCTTTGTTCGGTCTTTGCATGTCATGATCTTCAGCCAGAAGAGAAGAAAACCACATCCAGTCTTCCATACATTTCTGTTTCCCCCTCAGGACTTCTGACGAGATGGGGCTTCTGATTGCTTCTAGGAAGACAACTATTCCTATTTTTAAAAAATCAGTAGAGGAAAGTTGATGACATCTTGGCATGTCCTCCTTTGTGTCCTAAGAAACATCATGAAAATCCAGCCTTCCTTCTGCTGTCCCACACAGTCCACGCATCAGTAGCAGTTCCTGGGTGACTGCTGCTGGACTCTTCCTGCCAGTTCTCATCAGTCTCCCTTCTTGTTCTTTCGTACAGCAAACTTTCAGTGATCTACTGTGAGCTCAAATCTGTTCCAGGCGTGTGGGACACAAGAGTTAACAAAAAGGGCAAGTTCCCCGGCTTATGGACTTCATCCTGTGCTCTTTGCTTTAATATGTCTGGTACCACTGTTCTTGTCTGTCTCTCTGACCTGCTGTCCAGCCCCAGATCTGCAGAGCCCGTCAGCTTTCCCCTTCCTTTGTGTTTTTCCTCTTCTCAACCTTTTCCTCTTCTCAACCTCTCAACTGCTGTTTTGATTCCTTTTTTTCTTCCTCAAAATATTTCTCTTTGTAACTCCCTTAACTGTATTATTCTTCCATTCCTTGTATATATTAATTCACCTTTTCCAGAGCAAAGGGTGATGTTCCCCAACTCCTTTACTTTCCCACGTGGGAAAACTGCTTTGTATTTATAGCTCTATCGGTGGCATCTCTCCAAGGAAGAGAAGCAAAGGTCACAGCCAAGAGATCACTGGAATGGGTTCTGCACAGTCCAGACCCCTAGGTCTCAAGGTTACCTGTAGTCATTTTTTTGGCAGCTCCTCTTGGAAACATTTGCTGTAAAGTTTCCCCAACAAACCGGGCGCCTCGGAAGGAGGCTTTTTACAGAGCGCTGGTTTGAGCTTGCAATGTCAAACTGTACCTTTTTCAGAAAACATGAATAGGATTTTTATTTTTCCAAAACTTTTCCCTGCCTGGCCTCTTTTGGACTGTGGTCTTGAGTCAGTGAGCCTGTATTCCACAGGAAGATACTCTGTTTCTTCTTGACAGTTGTGATGGTGAACTCCCGAGATTTTTTTTAGAAGTGGCTGTAGGAGGCAGATATGCAAAGGAACCACCAGCTAGTTCATACTCTGTCACAGCATTTGTGATCAGGACTTTCTCTAAAGAGGTCATTTTTTTGGTCATTCACTACTCTTGCATTTTCTTTGGGGTGTGTGTGTGTGTGTGTGTGTGTGTGTGTGTGTGTGTGTACAGTGGCAAACTGCTCCAGTATTCTTGCCTGAAGAACCCTATGGACAGAGGAATCTGGAGGACTGCGGTCCATGGGGTCACAAGAGTCGGACACGACTTGGCGACTGAACCACCACCACAGTTTTATGAATGTTTAAAAGTTTGTGTTTTTTTTTTTGATGCGGACCATTTTTAAAGTCTTTATTGAATTTGTTACAATATTGTTTCTGCTTTTTGTTTTGCTTTTTTGGCTGCAAGGCATGTGGGATCTTAACCTCCCTGACCAGGGATTGTACCCTCAGCCCTTGCATTGAAAGGCAGAATCTTAATGCATGTATAGTTTGGGTAACTAGCACCAGAATCAAGGTAGATCACGGTTCCATCACTCCCACAATCTCCCGTGTGCTGCTTTTTTATGGTCACGCCCTACCTCCTCTCTACGCACCCCCCTGAACTTCTGACCTCTGGCAGACACTGCTGTGTTTTTCTTCACTGTCATCTTGTTTTTTCAAGTATGTCATTACACTTGTAATCATTGAGCATAAACTCTCTTGAGACTGGCTTCTTTCATTCAGCATAGCACCTCTGAGGTTCATCTGGGTTGTGGCATGTATCAGCTATTCCTTGTGATTGTCAGGTAGTATTCTTTGGTATGAAGGTTCATAGTTTGTTTATTTGTCCACCTGTTGAAGGACTCCTGGATTGTTTCCAGTTTGAGGTAATTATGAGTAGAACTGCTCTTAACATTCTGTAAAGGTTTTTGTGTGAACAGAAGTTTTTCTTTCTCTAGGGAAAATATGTGGGAGTAGATTTTGGGTCCTATGTTAAATGCGTTTTTAACTTTATAGGCAACTGCCAAACTATTTCCCAGACTTGTACATTCCTACCAGCAGTGTCAGAGAGTTCCAGTTGCTCCATATCCTTGTCAGCACTTTGTGTTATCGTTGTAATCTTTTTTATTGTGGTGAAAACATATCATAAAATTTATAATCTTAATCATTTGTTTTAAATGTACAGTTCAGTAGTAAGACACATTTACGTTATTGTAAAGCAAATCTCCAGGGACTTCCCTAGTGGTCTGGTGGTTGAGAATCCATGCTTCCACTGCAGGGGCACAGGTTGGATCCCTGGTTGGGGAACTAAGATTCCCTCATGCCATGCAGTGTGGCCAAAATAATAATAATAAAGCAAATCTCCAGAACTTTTCATTTTTAAAGAACTGAAATTCTGTACCTATTAAACAATTCCCCTTTTCCCCCTCTCCCCAGTACCTGGTGATCACCATTCTACTTTCTCTGACATTAGATACTTCATATAAGTGGAACCATAGAGTAATTGTCATTTTTATAACTGTTTTATTTCATTTATCATGTCCTCAAAGTTCATTCATGTTGAAGCATGTGACAGCATTTCCCTCCTTTTAAAAACAGCATCGTATTTCATTGCATACACATACCACATTTTGTTCATACAGTCATCAATGGGTATTTGGGTTGCTTGCATCTCTTGGCTATTGCTACTCTGAACATGGATGTGCTGTCATTATTTTTTTATTTTAGCCATTCTAGAAGGTATGTAGTAGAATTTTATCATGGTTTTAATATGCATTTCCCTTATTGTTGTTCAGCCATTTAGTTGTGTCTGACTCTTTGAGATGGGAATACCAGACCACCTGATCTGCCTCTTGAGAAAATTGTATGCAGGTCAAGAAGCAACAGTTAGAACTGGACATGGACCACCAGACTGGTTCCAAATAGGAAAAAGAGTACGTCAAGGCTGTATATTGTCACCATGTTTATTTAACTTATATGCAGAGTACATCATGAGAAACGCTGGACTAGAAGAAACACAAGTTGGAATCAAGATTGCTGGGAGAAATATCAATAACCTCAGATATGCAGATGACACCACCCTTATGGCAGAAAGTAAAGAGGAACTAAAAAGCCTCTTGTTGAAAGTGAAAGTGGAGAGTGAAAAGGTTGGCTTAAAGCTCAACATTCAGAAAACGAAGATCATGGCATCTGGTCCCATCACTGCATGGGAAATAGATGGGGAAACAGTGGAAACAGTGTCAGGCTTTCTTTTTCTGGGCTCCAAAATCACTGCAGATGGTGACTGCAGCCATGAAATTAAAAGACACGTACTCCTTGGAAGGAAAGTTATGACCAACCTAGATAGCATATTGAAAAGCAGAGACATTACTTTGCCAACAAAGGTTCTCCTAGTCAAGGCTATGGTCTTTCCTGTGGTCATGTATGGATGTGAGAGCTGGACTGTGAAGAAGGCTGAGCGCCGAAGAATTGATGCTTTTGAACTGTGGTGTTGGAGAAGACTCTTGAGAGTCCCTTGGACCGCAAGGAGATCCAACCAGTCCATTCTGAAGGAGATCAGCCCTGGGATTTCTTTGGAAGGAATGATGCTAAAGCTGAAACTCCAGTACTTTGGCCACCTCATGCGAAGAGTTGACTCATTGGAGAAGACTCTGATGCTGGGAGGGATTGGGGGCAGGAGGAGAAGGGGACGACAGAGGATGAGATGGCTGGATGGCATCACTGACTCGATGGATGTGAGTCTGAGTGACCTCCGGGAGTTGGTGATGGACAGGGAGGCCTGGCGTGCTGCGATTCATGGGGTCGCAAAGAGTCGGACACGACTGAGCGATTGATCTGATCTGATCTGATCTGACTCTTTGAGACCCAGTGGACCACAGCATGCCAGGCTCCTCTGTCCTCCACTAGCTCCTGCAGTTTGCTCAGATTCATGTCCATTGAATCGGTGATGTATTTCCCTAATGGCTAATTGGAGAAGGCAGTGGCACCCCACTCCAGTACTCTTGCCTGGAAAATCCCATGGATGGAGGAGCCTGGCAGTCCATGGGGTGGAAAAGAGATGGATACGACTGAGCGACTTCACTTTCACTTTTCACTTTCATGCATTGGAGAAGGAAATGGCAACCCACTCCAGTGTTCTTGCCTGGAGAATCCCAGGGATGGGGGAGCCTGGTGGGCTGCCATCTACAGGGTCGCACAGAGTCGGACACGACTGAAGTGACTTAGCAGTTAGCAGTAATGGCTAATTATGTTCAATTTCTTTTTATATACTTATCTGCCCTCTATATATCCTCTTTGGTAAAGTTTCTGTTTAAGTATTTTGCCTGTTTTTTGATTGTTTGCTTTCTTCCTGTTACATTTTGAGAGTTCTTTATATATTCTGGATACAGGTTCTTGGTTAGGTATGTGATTTGCACATATTTTCTCCCAGCTGGTCTCTTTGCCTAACACCAAACCACAAAAATTTTTTCCTATAATTTCTCCTAAAAGTTTTATATTTTAGTCTTTTACATTTAGATCTATGATCGTTTTTATGTTATTTTTTATGTAAGGTATAAGGTTTAGGTCAAGATTCATTTTTTTGCATTTCAGTGTTCAGTTTTCTCAATAGCATTTTTTGAAAAGACCATCCTATCCCCATTAAATTGCTTTTGCATTATTAAAGACCAATGAACATGTTTTTCTTCCATATACTCTTCCTTGGTAAAGGTGTGTTCAAGTCCTTTGACCAATTTTTTATTGAGTTGTTTCCTTAATGTTGAGTTTCGTGAGTACAAGGCCTAAATATGTACAATGTGTTTGTCGGATATGTTATTAAAGTTATTTTCTGCCAGACTGTAGCTTGTCTTTGCATTCTTTAACAGTGTCATTTATAGAGCAAAAAATCTTTTTGTTGATGAAGTACAATTTATCACTTCTTTCTTTTAGGATCATGCTGTTGGTATCATGTATAAGAACTTTCATTACAAATAAACCTGCTGTGAACATTCATATGCAAAACAAAAAAAACAAAGAACTTTCAAGAGCTTTTGCTGCAAAAGCTGTTCTTTCTCCATGGAACTGCCTTACAGCTTTGTCAAAAATTAATTGACCACATAGTCTTTATCAAAAATTAAGATCTATGTTTGTGTGGATCTATTATTGGATTCACTCTTCTGTGCTCTTCATCTGTACGTCTGTTCCTTCACCAATATCTTGTTATCTTGATTACTGTGGCTTTATAAGCCTGAAAATCAGGTTCTGCGGTTTCTCCAACTTTATTCTTCATTTTCAAAATTGTTTTACTAATCTAGTTTCTTTGTGCTTCATATACAGTTTACAATCAGCTTCTTTATATTCTCAAAATTTCCTACTGAGATTTTTATTGGAATTACATTAAATCTATAGTGCAATTTCGGTGGAACTGATATCTTTTCTATGTTGAATCCTCTAATATATAAACTGATATGTCTCTCCATTTATTGAGCTCATCTGTTTCTTTCATTTGTGTTTAGAAATTTTTAGAAAACAGTATTAGGTTTATTCCTATTTCTTTCCTATTCTTTCTTTTTTAAAAAGCTATTGTAAATGACATTTTTTAAATGTCTGTTTGCAATTGTTCACTGCTACTTTCTAGAAAAACAGTTGTATCATGCTACCTTGCCAAACTTACTAATTGTAGTAATTTTTTTATGATTTTCTATCTAGATAATTATTAATATATCATCTATATGTAGGGATGGTTTTATTTCTTCCTTTCCAATCTTTATGCCTTTCATGTCATTTTTTGCCCTTTTGCACTCGGTAGGGCTTCCAGTATGACAGTAAGTAGGAGTAGGTGAAGGGGAGAGTTTTGCCTTGTTCCCATTCTTACAAGGAAGCATTTATGAAGTATGATGTTAGCTGATGGTTTTT
Organism: Tragelaphus eurycerus; assembly: GCA_935064755.1. Lineage (NCBI taxonomy): Eukaryota > Metazoa > Chordata > Mammalia > Artiodactyla > Bovidae > Tragelaphus > Tragelaphus eurycerus. The sequence goes on from CAKXYN010000039.1 coordinate 2,709,745, forward strand.
TTGTAGATACACTTTATCAGGGTGAAGTACCATACAATGCCTGAATTCCTAAGATATTACGAATAGATGTTGAATTTCTCAAATATTTTTTTTGCCTCAATATATATAATTATGTATTAATAGTTTTTCTTCTTTAGACTATTACAATGCTTGATTACATTGATAGATTTTTTTGAATATTGAACCAGCTTTCCTTGGACAAACCCCACTAAGTTGTAATTTATTATTCTTTTGTATACTGCTGGGCTTTATTTAATAATATTTTGTTGAAGATTCATGATATCGGTCTGTAGTTTCTTACCTTGTACTGTCTTTGCTTTCTTTGGTATCAGTGTGATGCTGATCCCATAGAGTGAGTTAGGAAGCCGTTCTTTACCCTTTCCCTTCCTATTCCTGAAAAAGATTATGCAGACTTGGCATTATTTCTTCCTTAAATGTTGAATAGAATTCACCAGTGAAACCATCTGGACTTGAAGACTTCTTTTTAAAAAAGGTTTTAAACTGCAAATTTTATTTCTTTAATTGTTACAGGACCATTAAGGTTATCTCTTTTATCTTGGGTGCATTTTGATAGGACTTCTGGTGCTTTGAATGGAAAACAGAGTGAGGCCCTTCCTCCAGATTTCTTTATGGCTAACCAGCAACCTCATCAAACCAGTCAATCCTAAAGGAAATCAACCGTGAATATTCATTGGAAGGACTGATGCTGAAGCTGAAGCTTCAATACTTTGGCCACCTAATGTGAAGAACTGACTCATTGAAAATGACCCTGATACTGGGAAAGATTGAAGGCAGGAGGGAGAGGGAGCGACAGAGGATGAGATGACTGGATGGCATCACCAACTCAATGGACATGAGTTTCAGCAAACTCTGGGAGATGGTGAAGGACAGGGAAGCCTGGAGTTCATGAAGTTGCTGAGTCAGACACAACTTAGTAGCTGAACAACAGCAACAATCTCATCTTCATTGAATTCATGTTCATATTGTAAATTCTCAGTGAGTTCTACCTAGTTCATCCTATGTTGAATCTCTTTTCAGATCAGATCAGTCACTCAGTCGTGTCCGACTCTTCGCGACCCCATGAACCGCAGCACGCCAGGCCTCCCTGTCCATCACCAGCTCCCGGAGGTCACTCAGACTCATATCCATCGAGTCAGTGATGCCATCCAGCCATCTCATCCTCTGTCGCCCCCTTCTCCTCCTGCCCCCAATCCCTCCCAGCATCAGAGTCTTCTCCAATGAGTCAACTCTTCGCATGAGGTGGCCAAAATACTGGAGTTTCAGCTTTAGCATCATTCCTTCCAAAGAAATCCCAGGATTGATCTCCTTCAGAATGGACTGATTGGATGTCCTTGCAGTGCAAGGGACTCTCAAGAGTCTTCTCCAATACCATAGTTCAAAAGCATCAATTCTTCGGCGCTCAGCCTTCTTCACAGTCCAGCTCTCACATCCATACATGACCACAGGAAAGACCATAGCCTTGACTAGGTGAACCTTTGTTGGCAAAGTGATGTCTCTGCTTTTGAATATGCTATCTAGGTTGGTCCTAACTTTCCTTCCAAGGAGTAAGCGTCTTTTAATTTCATGGCTGCAGTCACCATCTGCAGTGATTTTGGAGCCCAGAAAAATAAATTCTGACACTGTTTCCACTGTTTCTCCATCTATTTCCCATGTAGTGATGGGACCAGAATCTCTTTTACCCACTAGCAATCGTTTTTTAACAGCTTTGTTAAGATATAACTTACTTACCATGCAATTCACCTGTTTAATGTGTGTAATTCAGTGCCTTTAAGGAATAGTCACGAGCTATGCAGCCGTCATCGCAGTCAACTTTAAACAGTTTCAGCATCTTGAAAAAACTCCATTCCATTAGGGGTCACTCCCCATTTTCTTCCCAACCCCCAGCTCTATTTTCTGTCTATAGATGTGCCTCTGTAGATCTGTCTCTATAGTTCTGCCTATTCCTGATGTTTCATAGAAATGGAATCATGTAATAAATATGTGGTCTTTGTGACTGGCTCCTTTCAGTTAGCATACTATTTGCAAGGTTTATCTATGTTGTGACATGTGGCAAGATTTAATTTCTTTTTATTATCAAATAATGTTTCATTGTTTGAATAAAACCACACTTTACCCAGCAGTTGACAAACATTTGAGTTGTTTCTACTGTTGGCTATTATGAATCATGCTGCTGGGAACATTTCTGTGGATGCGTGTTTCCACTTCTCCTGATTATATAACTAGAAATGGAATAGCTGAGTCGTATGAAAATTCAGTGTTTAACATTTTAAGGAACTGCCAAGATTGTTTTCCGAAGCAGCTGCATCATTTTACGTTCACAGCAATCGTGTATGAAGGTTCCAGTTTATCCACATTTGGGGTGGTATTTGTCCTTGTCTATTTGTCTTATTGTTACCATCCTGGTGGATATAAAATTGATCCCCTGGCACTCTAGGTTCCTCTTTTTCTGCCTTAAAAAAAAAAAAAAAAGATTTATTGGGGTATGGTTGCTTTAAAACCTTGTGTTATTTTCTGCAAAATAAATCAGCCGTACGTATACATACATCCTCTCTTTTGGATTTCTTTCCTATTTAGGTCACCACTTAGCATTAAGTAGAGTTCCCCATGCTATTCACTAGGTTCTCATTAGTTGTCTTTTTTCTACAGAGTCGTGTATATATATGCCTTAGTTTGTTCTCCATAGCATGTTTTATCTTCTAACAGTTATTATTCTTTCTATTGTTTGTTATCTGGTCCCACTTCCTGCTAGATTATAAATTCCATGACGATGGGGATTTTCATTTTTGTTTATTTCCTGATAAAATCCCAAGTAACTAGAATAGTGCCTGGTTTATGTTCAGCATTCAGTAAGAGTTTGTCAAATGAATGAGTTAATGAAAGGCTCTGGGTGGGCCTTACCCTATCCCAGCATGTGTGCTGTGCTGTGCTAAGTCGCTTCAAGACTGCCGGGAGAAATATCAATAACCTCAGATATGCAGATGACACCACCCTTATGGGAGAAAGTGAAGAAGAACTGAAGAACCTCTTGATGAAGGTGAAAGAAGAGAGTGAAAAAGGTGGCCTAAAGCCCAACATTCAGAAAACGAAGATCATGTCATCCAGTCCCATCATTTCATGGCAAATAGATGGGGAAACAGTGGAAATAGTGTCAGACTTTCTTTTTCTGGGCTCCAAAATCACTGCAGGTGGTGAGTGCAGCCATGAAATTAAAAGACGCTTACTCCTTGGAAGGAAAGTTATGACCAACCTAGACAGCATATTAAAAAGCAGAGACATTACTTTGCCAACAAAGGTCCGTCTACTCAAGGATGTGGTTTCTCCAGTGATCATGTATGGATGTGAGAGTTGGACTGTGAAGAAATTTGAGCGCCGAAGGATTGATGCTTTTGAACTGTGGTGTTGGAGAAGACTCTTGAGAGTCCCTTGGACTGCAAGGAGATCCAACCAGTCCATCCTAAAGGAGATCAGTCCTGGCTGTTCATTGGAAGGACTGATGTTGAAGCTGAAACTCCAGTACTTTGGCCACCTGATACGAAGAGCCGACTCATTTGAAAAGACCCTGATGGTGGGAAAGATTGAGGGTGGGAGGAGAAGAGGACAACAGAGGATAAGATGGTTGGATGGCATCACCAGCTCGTTGGATGTGGGTTTGGGTGGACTCCGCGAGTTGGTGATAGACAGGGAGGCCTGGCATGCTGTGATTCATGGGGTTGCAGAGAGTTGGACACGACTGAGCTACTGAATTGAACTGAACTGAGGTCACTTCAGTCGTGTGGTATCTTGGCAAATAAATTTGTGATTTGGAAAATACTAGAATTTTGGAGGGGAATATCTATCCTCATTTTCATCTTTACTTCATGTTCATATCATTTTAGAGCTTCTTAAGAGCCTTAAGGAATCTTGAACAACCAAAATAGACAAAATGAATATTTCACCAAATTTAATGGACAGGGTGGGGGCCCATTCCTTCATGAATGGATGATGAACTTAAGTAAATATTACTGTCTGCACTGTGTGGTAACAGCCTTTTAAAGCTCAGTGTGAGGGCATCATTGACAAAAAACAGGAGGGTGGGCCTTGTGTTTTAGTTCAACCATTTGTATACTTACATATTGTATAACTGAAACTAATCAGACCAAATGAGAGTTAGAAATTCTGTGAATAAGAGATAATGTATAATAATCTTTCCATCATACTTTCTTGAAATGCTTTTATTCTGTTTTCCTAAAGATATATGATGTTGTTTAAACAAATTTCCTCTATGCATTGAATGTGTAAGACACTATTTCTCTTCCTTTTTTTTCCTCCCAGTAGAATGAATTTTTTCTTGGTTTCAGTCTTTTACTCACAGATGAATGCGAAGAATCATTATGGTTCCACCTTTTTACATATGGAGCATTTATTATTCATCATGGATCTGTTCTAGGGGTAGAACCAATTTATGGGAAAGAGTAGTATACTATGAGTGCTAACTTTTTGTATGTTTGTCATAATTGAAATTCATGGTTTCATAAATATGAAAACCTTCCATCACAGGTTTAAAATAGCCAGCTGCACAATGAATGACCAAACCATCATGACCCATCTCCTATAGATAACTAGAAACCATGAAACCTTATTGCTAAATGAAGTTGAAGAGACTCCTTTGCTTCCTGAACATTCTAGAAAATGTGAACTTGTTTGTTGAATCCAGGCTGAGCTCTAGGTTTAAATTTGTTGAACTATAGAGCTGACTAGGATCTTTGGCCTCTTGCCTTTTCCAGGGGGAATTTAGGTTTTTTTAGGGCAAGTGAACTCGCACAAGGCATTTTTGCTGAGCATCCTATGAAAACATCCTCAAACATGCCATGGATGCTATCTATGATATCTAATAATCAGATTTTGCTGATTACAAATGACATTTTTAAAAAATCACACCCACTAGCATGAAATATAGAATTGTTAACTCTTGATTCTTTTTTTTCTTTGTCATATTTACTTCCTGAGGAGAATGTGGAGGAAAGGAGCAGTGTTCCCATTGATATTTTTAATAAAAAACAGCTTCCACAGGGATGAGACCTAGTGACTTCGTATTGTTTTAAAAGAGGATCTGATTGTTTATATGCCTTACTTGGGTGGATAATTTCCTAATTTCATTTTCCTTGGGAGTGGGGCCACTTTTAAACACTTTTAAAGGTACTACAGAGCTCCTTCTGGCCTGGCTCAGAGAACTCATGTCAGGAAAGTCCATTATTTTATTTCCTTTGCATATTATTTCCCTTTGTGGTTTTGTTTTGGTTTTTTTCATCCTGTGATACGAATCCGGTCTTTATCACTAAGGGCTGAGTCCTGGAAAGTGACTGGTTTTTGGCATGTTTTCCTGATTTGTTTCCCACTTGGAATATAAATTAGAGCTTAATTTGTATTTTTCTTTGTTAGGTGAAAGGATTTTGCTCATTGTGGTTTATAACTTTTTTTTTGTCCTGAGTTTTCCTCAATTGCTTTCTCAAATTCAGACCCTTTAGTTTTTGAAATAGATATTTTTAAATTTTTCTTTATTTGAAAGTATGTTTACCTAGTACCTATTATAAGATACGGCATGAGAGACTATGTAAGAAATGTGTGCTCAAATCTCTCAGTCATGTCTGACTCTTTGTGACCCCATGGACAGTAGCCCACCAGGCTGCTCTGTCCATGACAATTTCCAGGCAAGAATACTGGAGTGGGTTGTCATTTCCTCCTCCATTTCCAACTCAGGGACTGAACCCACATCTCTTGCGTCTCCTGCATTGGCAGGTGGGTTCTTTACCACTGCACCACCTGGGAAGCCCAAAATGTGGAAATAGATGAGAATAAACAGCATGGTTGGAGGAAAAGCTGGTTTCTGGAAAAGAGTGAACACATAATACATCAGGGTAGTTCAAATTCTTTGAAAATTCCTTCTGATCTCTTCTTCATCTTAGATATGGCTCTCATTCTTAATGTAGTTCAAAAATATCTTATAATTTATTTTAAAAATTGTGGTAGAAGGCACATAAAACTTACCACCTTCACCATTTTTAAGTGCAGTTCACTAGGGTCAAGTATGTTTACATTGTTGTGCAACAGACCTCCAGAATCTTTTCATCTTGCAAAAGTTAAACTCTACCCATTAAACAGCAATTCTCCATTTCCTCGGCCCCGTAATTTGTCTTAAAAAACCTTAAGTGAATCAAATGTAAAACTTCAGTGACAGGAAACCTTAAGCGAATCAAATGTATAACTTCAGTGACAGGAACTAAAACTTAATCACCTATTTAAATCTGATGTTAACATATTGCTGGCCTTACATAGTCTTTCCTTGTTTTTTGATTCAATGCTAAAACGTTAACTTTAGTTACTTCCTTATGAGGTTGAATAAATGTTCCCTTAGGGAATTCCCTGGTGGTCCAGTGGTTCAGTCTGCACTTTCACCACTGAGGGCTCGGGTTCAATCCCCAGTCGGGGAACTAAGATTACACAAGACACAGCAGAAAAAAAAAAAGATCTCTTTGAATAATTTACTACATGTGTAGCATACAAAGTGTGTTTTTTTAAAATACAAGTAAAATAACCTTTATTTCTGTTACTCACTTGAAGTCTTATTTGTGATTAAATTTAAAGGAGGAACAAGAAACATGGATATTAATAATAACTAAATTCATGGGGTCGCAAAGAGTTGGACACGACTGAGTGATTGAACTGAACTGACTGAACCCTTGTTGAGTTTTTAACCAGATGCTGTATTAAATGCTTGATGTCTTCCCAGTTACTCTGTGGGTCGGTCACTATTATAATCCTCATTTCAGTGACGGATAAACTTAAATAAAAAGTTAAATAACCTGCTCTAGGTTCCTTTGCTTGTCAGTAGAATAGCCTGTATTTGCACCTCAGGAACCTCAAGTCTTCATTCTTGACTCCTGTACTGTGCTGTTTTCTAGATCAATAAGCCTATGCGTGTGTGAATAAGCCTATCAAGTAAAAATATCAGAGTATTGTCAAAGCATATAGATATATAGAAAGAGAAGATGGGATGCAAAGGAGGAAAATATCTAATACTTATGGGGTCCCTGCTGCTGCTGCTGCTAAGTCACTTCAGTCGTGTCCAACTCTGTGTGACCCCATAGATGGCAGCCCACCAGGCTCCCCTGTCCCTGGGATTCTCTAGGCAAGAACACTGGAGTGGGTTGCCATTTCCTTCAAACACTTTATAAGACATTTTAATCATTCTAATGTCTGCGTCCAAGTCAGACTGCACAACCTCTATTTTCATCTGGAGAAACTAAGGCATGAAGAAGTTGAGGAGTTTGCCTCTGATCACCTGCAAGTTACAAGGTCTGAATTTGAGCTTGAGATGTATTTTTTAAAGGGCTAGAATATGTAGTTTCATTTTCTATTTTCTAGCTTTCTTATGCTAGCTTTATCACCTCCATAATCAGAAATTTAGAAACAGAGTGGAAAGAATACTAACAGGGAGCATTATATCAAAGTGGAAAGTATGCATTGCTATCAGACTTTGAACATTATAGTTCCAATTACAATGCAAAGGTTGCTGTTGTTGTTCAGTTGCCAAGTCGTGTCTGACTCTTTGCACCCCATGGATTGCAGCACACCTGGCACCTCTCTCTTCCACTATCTCCCAGAGTTCGCTCAGATTCATGTCCACTGAGTCAAGGATGCTATCTAACCATTTCATCCTCTACTGGCACCTTCTCCTTTTGCTTTCAGTCTTTCTCAACATCAGGGTCTTTTCCAGTGAGTCAGCTCTTTTGCATCAGGTGGCCAAAGTATTGGAGCTTCAGATTCAGCAACAGTTCTTCCAATGACTATTCAGGGTTGATTTCCTTTAGGATTGACTGATTTAATCTCCTTGCAGTCCAAGGGACTCTCAAGAGTTTCTCCAGCACCACAATTCAAAAGCATCAGTTCTTTGGTGCTCAGCCTCCTTTATGGTCCAACTCTCATATCCATACATAACTATTGGAAAAACTATAGCGTTGACCACGTGGACCTTTGTTTTCAAAGCGATGTCTCTACTTTTTAAAACACTGTCTAGGTTTATCATAGGTTTCCTTCCAAGGAGCAAGCATCTTTGAATTCCATGGCTGTTGTCACTGTCTGCAGTGATTTTGGAGCCCAAGAAAAGAAAATTTGCCACTGTTTCCAATTTTTCTCCTTCTGTTTGCTGTGAAGTTAAGAGACTGGATGCCATGATCTTAGTTTTTTGAATGTTGAGTTTCAAGCTAGCTTTTTCACTTTCCTCTTTTACCTTCATCAAAAGGTACTTTTTCCCAGAAAAACTTTTTGGTGTTTTACCTTGAAAAATAAGTTTTAGTGAATACTCTTGGTTGTCTCTCTGAAGTGTCAGGCAGGCATCTTGGTTTAGTCTAGGCATGGACCAGTTTTTCCAGATAAATACTGTTCTGTATAGATATTGCTCATTCTGTTGTGTAGGCAAGATAGTTGGTAGAAGAGGGGAATGTTTAAAATGCTCAGGAACACTAACTTCTTAGTCATTTTAAAGAAGCTGATCTGATTAGACGTGTTGTTGAGTTGCTCAGTCGTATCTGACTCTTTGCACCCCATGGACTGTACCCCACCAGGCTCCTCTGTCCAAGGGATTCTCCAAGCAAAAATACCAGAGTGGGTTGCCATTTACTCCTCCAGGGGATCTTCCCAATTCAGGGATCGAACCTGTGTCTTCTGCATTCGCAGGCGGGTTCTTTCCTACTGAGCCCCCAGGGGAGCCTGATTAGATGTGTGCATGAAAGTCATGAATGTGGACTTGGGGTCAAGCCTGCTGAATCTTCCCACGGACTGGGTACTCAGACCTCTCAGTTTTAATTGCTAATGTTTTGAGATATACTGGTCGTAGGCTAACTAAATAGGTGCTAAATTCCTGAAATTGATATAATGTTGTATCTCAGTTACATTTCAAATTTTTCCCAATTTAAAAAAAGCGGGCTGTTAAAGATTATGGTAACCCCCGTTTAAAAAAAAATTGGCCTAATTTTCAGATGCTTTTAATCCTGGACAATGGAATTTGATATTTAAATAGGCGAGAACATCTTAATTTTGAATGCACGTGTATGCTTGGTTGTGTCTAACTCTTTGCAACCCCATGGACTATAGCCCGCCAGGCTCCTCTGTCCAGGGAATTTTCTAGGGAATAATACTGGAGTGGGTTGCCATTTCCTACTTCAGGGTATCTTTCTGACCCAGGGATTGAATCTGTATCTCTAGCATCTCCTACATTAGCGGGCAGATTCTTTACAGCTGCATCTTCTTTATCGCTGCGCCACCTGGCAAGTCCCCTAATTTCCTATGGTTTAGTATTACTAAGGTCTCTATCATATCCACTCTTGGCTTGTCATTTGGCTAGCTGCTGCTGCTGCTGCTAAGTCGCATCAGTCGTGTCCGACTCTGTGTGACCCCATAGACGGCAGTCCACCAGGCTCCCCCGTCCCTGGGATTCTCCAGGCAAGAACACTGGAGTGGGTTGCCATTTCCTTCTCCAATGCATGAAAGTGAAAAGTGAAAGTGAAGTGGCTACCTGATCAGTGTTAAAATGAGACATTGTCCCATTTCAATCTGTGTTAAATCCCTGAAATGGGTAAGACTGTCTTAAAGCAGATTATGGGGAAGTGTGTCAGAATCAGAAGTTCAGACTCTAGATGTCTCTTCTTTCACAGGTATTGTTTACGATCTTTTAGCTTAAAATATCTCTTCACCATTCAGAGCTGAGATTTATTTTTTGGTCACTTCTCTAGCCTGTTATCGGGGAAGGCAATGGCACCCCACCCCAGTACTTTTGCTTGGAAAATCCCATGGACGGAGGATCCTGGTAGGCTCCAGTCCATGGGGTCGCTAAGAGTCGGACACGACTGAGCGACTTCACTTTCACTTTTCACTTTCATGCATTGGAGAAGGAAATGGCAGCCCACTCTAGTGTTCTTGCCTGGAGTATCCCAGGGACGGGGGAGCCTGGTGAGCTTCCGTCTATGGGGTCGCACAGAGTCGGACACGACTGAAGCGACTTAGCAGCAGCAGCAGCAGCTAGCCTGTTATTGGGAGGTTAGAATTTAATTACTCTAAGGATGATTATCATTGTCCTTCTTTCACACATCTGTGCTTTTGCTGGTCTCACACTGTTTGGAGTTTACTCTCTTTGAATGGGAAGAAACAAGAAGTGGAAACACACAGACTTTCCATCAAACGTGGTGAACCCCCAGGGCACCTGTCTAGTGCAGTTTTGCCTCTCATGACTTTACGAGAGTCAGCCTGGAAGGGGGAATGACAAGCAGAGTTTCACGTAGCTCACAAATCCTGGCCTCTGATTACTCTCCTGAGATCACTTGTACTTCCTGGCCCATCTGGGATTGAGGACTTGCTCATTGTTCTAGTCCTGAACCTTTATCCCTTGGGAATAAACCCCATGAGTCCCTTTGGATGGATTTACCATGGCTGTTCCCAGCTCAACCCCTTTGGAAACAGCAATGGTTTCATCTGCTACTGCTGTTTGCACAAGGCAGAGAGCCATCACCTCTTCCGTCTCCCCTCCATCACCTGAAATTTTAGAAGCATTAATGAAGTTCAGTGAAAAAGAATGATGATGAGCAGTTTTTAAAATCCTATCTTTTATGTAGAAAAGGGAAAAGTTAGAAATGAATGTTTGAATTTGCCTAAGAAAGTCTGGGAGGATACAAGGACACTAATAAAAGTGGTTATTTGCTTGTGGAGTAAAAGTGAGGTTCAGTTTGAATAGGTGGGGTCAAGGTGAGAGCCAGTAGGGAATAGAAAGAGACATTTTTTTTTTCTACTTGTTCCTTTTATAATTTGAACTATGAGAGTGTACTACTATTCAAAAATTGCCCATTGAAAATTAACTTTAAAAAGGTTTCCTTCTGAGACGATCTCTGTTACCACATATGCAGAATTTATAAGATAAAGCAAATGAATGTATATTAAAAAATAGAAGCAAACTTACAGATATAGGGAGCAAACTGGTGGATACTATTGCGGAGAATGAAGCGGTGTGGGATTAAAAGACACAAACTATGTATAAAATTAGGCAACAAGATATATTGTACAGCATAGGGAAATATAGTCATTGTTTTTAGTAACTTTAAGTGGAGTATTATCTATGGAAAATTGAATATCTGTGTTGTACACCTGAAACTAATATAGCATTATAAATGAACTATACTTCAACTTTTAAAAATAGCATATATATTTACATATGTTTATATGTGCATAAACAATGAAAGAATATACAAATGACCAATAAGAGCAAGACTTCCAACTGTGTACTATATTTTAAAATTTCTGAATATGAATATTACCTGTACAAAATATTACCTAGTATTTTTATAAAATTTAATTTAATTTAATGCCTTGAAACAAAGCTATGATAACTGTTCATTTAATTGTTCGGGGGAAAAAAAGGTTTTCTTCTGTCTCGTGTCTTAAAGGAAAATTAAAAAGCATTGTAGCTCTTGAGAAATTTGAAATCTTTGTAATTATCAATTCCGGATGGAGAATGCAAGTGGTAGGCTTTTGCTCAGACACATTAGGGTTCAACCAGATTCTAAATCTGTGGCTGGAAAACATGTTTGGCTTCTTTTAAGTCTCAGTGTCCTTCTCTATATGAGAGAAATAAGAATAATAATTGACTAGCCTGTCTTTCAGGAATACTGGGAGGACTGATGAGAAAATAAATACAAAAATGCTATCTAAGCACCAGATAAACAGATGGTAGCTGTCACGTTTTTGGAGGAAGTTGTGACAGTGATTTCCCAAGAGGAAGAAGGGACCGTAGACACCTTCCTCTTTCTTAAGGCCTTGAGGGGGAAAAAGAGGGTCTGTATAGTTCTTCTTTCATATTTCTGCCTTGAAAACTAGAGACTTCTTGGGTTCTGCTGGAAGAAAATTTAGCGTTAAAAAGCATCTGTTTAACATCTTGATTAGTCAGAGCTTTTCACTGCTGATGAATGGTAACAGGCTTTAGCAAATAGGGAATTTATTGGTTCACTTAACCAAGAAGCCCAGGGCAAACAACCTTCAGGCTTGGAGTTGGATCCAGGTCCTTAGAAACTAAGATTAGGAGTCTGTCTCCTCCTGTTGAGCCTGTATTCCTCTGTATTGGCTTTCTTTCTTTCTTCTTCTTTTTTTTAAGTTAGGCTCTCCTTTTTTGGAGGCAGAGTGACTGACTGCCAGCAGCCCTAGACGCCTCTTCAGCTGGTTTTACAGATCCAGAAGGAAAAAAACACCTTTCTTTCCTTTTGTTACACCAAAGTTCTCGGGCCTGAATCTTACTATGTGGTTCGGACACAGCCCTTCTCTGCACCAGTCACCAATGCCTGTAACATACTGGGCTCTGACTGGATAAGCCTGGCAGTCTTGGACCCCAGAGGTGGGATTGGCTTCACGCAGGTAACATGGACTCAGAGGGGGACAGGTAGTTCCTCAAAGGCTACATAGCATGAGGGCTATTTCTAAGATGAGTAGAAAAGGTAGAAAAGAGCTGGAGATATACCTCCTCTGCCTCCTTGTAAAAACAAAGCAGAAGTGCACAGTATCTTCTCTGTGCATTGTATCGTTTTTGGCTTAGTGGAGATGAAATGACATGCAGAACTTCCCTCTTAGGGCTTGGACTAGAGTCATGTGAATATGCAACTTTGTACACACAGTACACAATCAAAAATGTAGTAAGTTCTATAAATTAATAATAATAGTGGCTAACAGTAGCTAATAACAATAATAGTAATAGCTAGCATGTATTCGGTGCTTTTTAGATTCTAGGTATTAATCTAACATTTCCACTTCTTAACTCATTTAACCTCCAGAAGAACCAGAAAGCCTGGAGAAGGCAATGACACCCCACTCCAGTACTCTTGCCGGGAAAATCTCATGGATGGAGAAGCCTGGTAGGCTGTAGTCCATGGGGTCGCTAAGAGTCGGACACGACTGAGCGACTTCCCTTTCGCTTTTCACTTTCATGTATTGGAGAAGGAAATGGCAACCCACTCCAGTGTTCTTGCCTGGAGAATCCCAGGGACGGGGGAGCCTGGTGGGCTGCCGTCTATGGGGTCGCACAGAGTCGGACACGGCTGAAGTGACTTAGCAGCAGAACCAGAAAGAAGCAGCTGTTATCCCATTTTATAGATGAGAAGACTGAGGCACAGATAAGTTATTTAAAACTTCTCTACTTAGATAATACACTTACAGTTACCAAGAGGGAAAGGAGAGGGGAGAGGGATAAATTAGGAATTTGGGGTTAACATATACACATGACTATATATAAAACAGGTAAACAAGGACCTACTATATAGCACAGGGAACTATATTCAATATCTTTTAATAATCTATATGAAAAATCTTTAAAAGAATATATATGTATCACTTTGCTGTACACCTGAATCGAACACAACATTGTAAATCAACTATACTTGAATGGAAAAAAAAAAAGTGCCCTAGGTGCTAGGAGTTGTACATTTTACCAACCAGAATAGTGAGATTGCCATGTAGGGGGCGCTGTTTGAAGAGGATTTAAAATTCAAGCAAGATTACAGTGGAGAGGGAGAGGGAAATAGCCTGATTATAGGAGAAGGAAACAAATGAAGGAACGGAGTAGAGGTTAGTACAGGAAGTGTTTAGGAAATGACAAGAAACAACGGTTGACTTTAACTTTGGGCTTGTGCAAAAGTGAAATGGAAAAAAAAAAAAAATTAGGGGGAAGAATGGTGCTTTGGGGCTGGTTATAAAGCTTGGCTGCTGCTCCAAGGAGCTGGACTTGTTCTGGAGTCCGTAGAATTTGTGAGTAGAGGAGTGGCCTGGATAAACAAGAAAACAGCCAGACCCCTGAGTGTCTCGAGATGGAGATGTTGGCTTTATTTCTCTGCCTGACATTCTTGAGATGTTTTGGAAGGTTTTTGCAAACGTCCCGTTGGGTGGCATTTCGGTGGCTGTAGTTCTTTGAATGATTTAGCTAAGCCTTAGTGAAGGGTCTTTTAAAAAGGAGACCATTTCTTGACATTCTGCTTTCTGTACTGACTACTGGGGAGAGGTAAAGCAAAGCCAGGCGCTTATAGAACACTTTCCACCCAAGACAAGCGGGTCTCTGTGTCTGTCTGTGTTTCACAGTAAGGCCATTCAGTACTCAGGACCAAGAAGATAACATGGTCCGCTTATTTAATGGTCTCCTATTTGCTCTTCTATTTTGTTACGACATTAAACGGTGTTAGAATTGAGAATTAGAACTCTCTTTCCTTGCCAAAAGAAAACACAAGTGGCTTGTTGACTGCAAGATTTATTCTCACAGATACTTCCAGAGTAATATAAAATCTTGGCCAGGCGTCCACAGAAAGGAGCCGGAGGCATATGCCCCAGCCTCCTTCCCTGAATGCGGGCTTGGTGCCCAGAAGGACACCATAAATCACCTATAATTTATGATGAGCCCCATCCTGTGTTACACCCTGCTCGTTGGTTGGTGTCTGTCCTCTATGCACTGTGACCTCCCTTCTTCAGAACATTCAGAGACTTTTTCAGATGAGCCATAGGACGGAGAGCGGAGGATTTTCCTTTTGGCTGGTCCAGCCAAGCAGTCCAAGGGGGAGAAGACTGAAGACTCTTGTTCTTAGAGTTTAGCCACAGGTCTCGCCTGCGCTTTCTCTAGACTGGAGGTGGGGAAAGGGCAGAAAATAAGATCTTACTAGCCTATTTTCTTTTTTAACTCATTTTTTAATCCCTTTTTTTTTCCTCTAACAAATACACTTTTTTTTTTTCCTGAGTGTCAACAACCTGCAACAACCAGGCAATGCTGGTGGTAAAGAACCTGCCTGCCAAAGCAGGAGACATAAGAGACTCGGGTTCAATCCCTGGGTTGGGAAGATCTCCTGGAGGAGGAGATGACAACCCACTCCAGTATTCTTGCCTGGAAAATCCCCTGGACAGAGGAGCCTGGTGGGCTACGGTCCATAGGGTCATAAAGAGTCAGACACGACTGAAGCAACTTAGCATGCATGCACACAGCAACCTGCAGAGCACTAATGGGAATACAGCAGTCAGTGGAGGCTACACTTATACAGAGTAGTAGGTCCTACTTGCTACTTTGTGTAAGTGTGAGTCCTGCACTTAAGCAGAGTAGCAGGTCCCAAAATGTGTCAGGACACATTCTGTGGGTTAAGGATAAAGATCAGAAAAGAAACAAACTGTCCTCCATCAGGTGTGCAGGGAAAGACTTCAGATAAGGGGACCTTTGAGCAAAGACTTGAAGGAATTGATGAGATGAGCCATGTGGGGTTTGAAAAATCTCATCCTGGTAAGGCCAGAGGCCACCAGGCAGGGATTGGCCTCAGGTGAGAAGCAGCAGGGGCTAGAGCAGAGAGAGCCAGGGGAGGGAGTGTTAGGAGAGGATCAGGTTGTGGGGGAAGGCCATCCTGCATTGGGGGGCATCATAGAGATCATGCCAAGGAGCTGAGATATTATGCAGTATGAGATGGACAGATGTCTATTGGAAGTGTTTGGAAGATCAGTCCTTTTCAAATACTTGAAAGCCCAGAGTTTTTCAAATACTTGAAAACCCAGAGTTTAAGTGTGAAGTCAGAAAAATGGGACACAGTGCTTCCTTCACTTTGAACATTGAACATTGTAATTTGAGCTGTTGTAATCAGGATTGAACTGTCAGAACTTTAAATCACCCAAGGTGGGGAGTTAAACAGAAATCATGGTTTTGCACAAAGAATTACTGGCCAAGATGTGGAGAAAAGGGAACCCTCTGACATTGTTGATGAAAATGTAAATTGGAGCAGCCGCTGTGCAAAAGAGTAGGGAGGTTCCTCAAAAAACTAAAGTCAAACTACCAAATAATCAGCAATTCCATCCCTGGGAATATATCTAAAGAAAATGAAAACACTAATTTGAAAAAAATACACGCACCCCAGTGTTCACAGTAGCATTACTCACAACAGCCAAAATATGGACACACCTAGATGTCCATTAGTGGAAGAATGGAGAGGAAGATGTGGGATATATTTACAATGGAATATTACTTGGCCATAAAAAGAATAAAATCCTGCCATTTGCAACAGTATAAATGGACCTAGAGGTTATTTTACTTAGTGAAAAATGTCAAACAGAGAAAGACCAATACTATATTATCACTTATATGTGGAATCTAAAAACTGAAATGAGTGAATATAACAACACAGAAATAGAGAACCAACTAGTGGTTACCAGTGGGGAGAGGGAAGGGCGGAGGCCCAAGACAAGTAGAGGATTGAGAGATAGAAACGATCACGTATGTATAGAACAGACTTTTGGACTCTGGGACTGGGAGAGGGTGGGACGATTGGGGAGAATGGCATTGAAATATGTATAATATCATATCTGAAACGAGTCAGTCCAGGTACGATGCCCTATAACAGATGCCTGGGACTGGAGCACTGGGAAGACCTGGAGGGATGGTGTGGGAAGGGGGGAGGGAGGAGGGTTCAGGATGGGGAACACGTGTATTCTGGTGGCGGATCCATCTCGATGTATAGTAAAAGTAATACAATATTGTAAAGTTAAGAAAAATTAAAAAAAAATAAAATAAAATAAAACCACTAGTGACTACAAAAAAAAAAATAAAATAAAAATTCCCAAAAAAAAAAAAAAGAAACGATCACGTATAAAAGCACCAAGCAGTAAGAATATATTGTACAGCATGGGGAAATATAGCCATGATTTTTTAATAACTTTAAATGAAGTATAATCTATAAAAATATTGAATCACTGTGTTGTACGACTGAAACTAATATAATAATATAAATCAGCTAAATAAAAAAAGTGAAAAAGAAATCATAGTTTTCCTTGGCCTTGGTGTAAAAATCACATGTGCTTTTTTAATTAGGATAAAAGTGAGTAACTCTGAGCCATTTACTCAACTGGCAACAATACTTTTCATGGAAAAGCCCAGCTATTCCATCCAGTGGTCTGTGTCCTACAAGATTCTGGGTATGCTGCTGCTGTGAGTGAGATCCCCCCCCCAGGATTAGTGCTGTTGTTGCAGAGACGA
Organism: Tragelaphus eurycerus; assembly: GCA_935064755.1. Classification (NCBI taxonomy): domain Eukaryota; kingdom Metazoa; phylum Chordata; class Mammalia; order Artiodactyla; family Bovidae; genus Tragelaphus; species Tragelaphus eurycerus. The sequence continues at coordinate 2,726,819 of CAKXYN010000039.1, forward strand.
GTGTGAGCTTCAGAGCTGAAGAGCAACACTGGTGGATACTTAGGATCCGATTCTAGGAGGCTTCCACGACACGCTTTGCTGCCAGTGGACCCAGTGTCTCCTGTGCTGTTTTCCACTCACAGATTACTTGCTCAGGTCTAGAGCAGTGGGGAGTGTGGCCTTGATTAATGGCTACAATTACAGGGACATAGTGCAACGTTGACTTCTTCGTTCAGTTGCTAAGTCACGTCCGACTCTGCAACCCCATAAAGTGCAGCACACCAGGCTTCCCTGCCCTTCATTATCTCCTAAAGTTTGCTCAAGCTCATGTCTACAGGAAAAACCATAGCTTTGACTCTACAGACCTTCATCAGCAGAGTGATGGCTCTACTTTTTAATATGCTGTGCAGGTTTGTCCTAGCCTTTCTCCTAAGGAGCAGGCGTCTTTTAATTTCATGGCTGCAGTCACCATCTGCAGTGATTTTGGAGCCAAAGAAAATAAAATCTGCCACTGTTTCCATTTTTTTCCCCATCTATTTGCCATGAAGTGATGGGACCGGATGCCATGATCTTAGTTTTTAGAATGTTAAGTGTGAATTCCTTCTTACAAGGAATAAAGTGAGAGTGATGGAGAACTGGAGGGGACTCTGCTGTAAAGGGACCCTCTTGCCTTCAAATATCTTTAGACAGGTGAGCACATCTCAGGAATGTTCCTGAAAGGACTCTTGCTTGGTGTAGCATGTTGGACTAGAATGACCTCGCAGATTCATTCCAATGCAAAACACTTCTGGGCCCATGAAAAACTGTCTTGTGAATGTGTTCTGCAAACAGACAGACACTCTGTAAATATGAGGCACATATTTTAAAAGATGAAGAGTGAGATGCTTGTTCTGGGAGCGCGGTGGTTGGAACTTGGTGCCCTGACAGCATACCTTCCATGCCTGGTCGCCTGCAGTTTGTTCTCCTTGGCCCAGGACACAGTTATCTGCATCTGTGTTAAAAATGCCCGCAGCCAAAGACCAAACAAATATCCAAAGGCATTTTCCTATCAGGGCCCCTTTATGCGAGGTAGAGCGAATAAACAACGCTGTCAGGTTTGATTTTTGGCAAGAAGCCGAGCTGCCACTTCTAGCTCCAGTATTTACACAGAAGAAAGAGGGGGGATTTTTAGCTGAGATTAAAATTAGAATGAAAGCAACAGAAAATGTAACTCTCAAATTAAAGGATCCTCTGGGATCCGTAATGGAAAGGCAGAAACAGCAAGGGGATACCTTCTGGGCCCTCTGTTGATTTTTTTTTTTTTTTTTTTAAGTTCAAGTTTGAAAGCTTTTAAAGGTACCCGAAGCAGAGATTGGGCTTCCCAGGTGACTCTAGTGGTGAAAAACCCACCTGCCAGTGCAGGAGACCCAAGAGACTCAATCCTTGGGTTGGGAAGATCCCCTGGAGGAGTTCATCACAGCCCACTCCAGTACTCTTGCCTGGAGAATCCCCATGGACAGAGGAGCCTGGTGGGCTACAGTCCGTGGGGTTGCAAAGAGCCGGCCATGACTGAAGCATGCATGCACAAACAGTGATTACAGAATGGCCTTGATTAATGATCCAGGATCACCCAATATTTGATCTGGATGGGCTGTCCTTAAGTAGTGGCCACTGAATCGCATCCCTCAGTTTACAGATAATGGATCAGAGCCTTGGAACCTGAAGAGTTCCCAGCATCACACAACTGGCTGTGGAAGTTCTGGGACTAGAATCCAGGACTTTGGACAACTATTTTGGGTTTTCGGGCACTTTATTGAAGCAGCACACACAGTGAGAAGCTCTGTTTCCTGAGCACCAGGGGCAGCCAGCCACAATGACTGTGTTCTGTATCAGCAGTGCCCTCGCTTTCCCAGGATGTGGCCTCATCCTGTCTCCAGGGGCACCTGCAGCCTTGAGCTGTGTGCGCGAGGTGCAGGTGCACACAGCTGGGCGGGAGGGAGGGCATGATCAGGGCCCACCCCCCAAAAGTGGGGGCTGAGACCCTGGCTGCAAGAGGTCTCAGACGCCTTGGAGCCCCAGTCAAGCGTGAATGGGTTGTACCATCCTCAGGAGACTGCAGTAGGGTCTGTCTTCTGAACCTCTGCTCTGTCTGGGCATGGCCCCAGCATCACTGTGGGGGGTGGCGTTTGGCTTCCTGTGCTGAAGGGGGTTCTCTCCTCTTTGACAAAAGCTTGAATCCGCTGAAGCTACATTTAAGTAACAACACTCTTTTTTACAAACAAGAGCTCCCACTACAGAACAGCTCCTGCTGGCCCCCACACCCAGTGAACTTTGTTCTGTTGAAACTGCCAACTCACTTGTTTCTGGAAGGGATGTTGGAGGGTGGGTGAGTGAGCTAAAGGAAGGAGGGAGAGTTCTTTGTGTGTCTTCATGTGAACCTATGAGATGTTCATTATCATTCTTTTGACTTTTCATTCATTCACTCATTCATTTCCTCATTTGTTTGCACTGTGATTCTGCCCCAGCCCAAAAAAGTTTGACAAAACTTAGAACAAAGAGCACATACGCTATAAATAAAATGTAAATGAAGTCAGGTCCCTAAGAAGGAGGAAATAGAATTCACCCATGAATTGCCATATGAAATCAGTGGTATACATCAAACTTTACTCTGACTTTTCTGGCAACCAGGATACACGATTCCTAGTTATCAGAAAAGAGAAAAATATTGCAGTTTCTTCAAAAGATGCTCAGTGTAGCTCTTCTGGGGTTCATGTCATTGCTTAATACAAAGCTGCTGATCCAAGGCACCCCTGCTCCCTCCCCACTCCCTCCCCAGTGTCCTAGCTTCAGGCCACCTGGAGCACCCCCAAAAGGCATGTTATTAGTGTCATTACGAGTTCTGTTTGTATGTGCTAAGGATGGCATAGGGTGCTTCAGTTCATGGGGTCACAAAGAGTTGGACACAACTGAGCGACTGAACTGAACTGATGGTGTAGGGTAATGGGGTTCTGGTTGGGTCTTGAAATTATGTTGTCCAGGGTGACTTTAGGAGTTACAGATTACAAGGCCAGAAGTAGGAATTTTAGGGAGAGTCAGAATCTAGTCCTGCTGTGGCTACCCAGTCTCCACCAATGAACTTTTCCTTCTCCCAGAAAGTGCCCTGGCTTGACCCCTTCTCTGGCCCTTTTTTGAGTGTCAAGGTGCTTTCCTGAACAGGGCATCTGGAGGAAATAGAGTATGGCAGAATGCACCGTGAGGAATGTTGATTCAGAGAATTCGTAGATGGTGCGACCCTGTGTTAACTCGACCCACCTTCTTGGCCCCTGAAAGTGGGGACTGCAGCTAGTGGTTACATGACATGTAAGGTTTAGGAACTAACACAATAGACACAGGGTGACAACTACTGAAGTCTCATCCTGAGCTCCTAAGCTTCATTCTGAAGTTACACCAGGAATTTAGATTTCTTCCTGAAGAAGAATCACTGTTGAGTTTCCTGTCCCATTACATTCTGTGAAAGCATGAATTGACTCCATCCTCCCCAAACTTGGTATTTGTCAGGGAATACTCCAGAACACTCTAGAACTTGTTAGTATGGCAGGGAAAAGAATTACATAAATGTCGGACTTCTGTAATAGACGGTGTGAGAAAGAGAACACTAGGAAAGTAATCCTTCTGTCTGGGATTCAGATGAGTTACCTGAATGTCTACTAAAGTTTGTTTTCGTGTAAGCATGCATATCCTCTATATTCATTGTCCATTCATAAAAGCCTATGTTTTAGAATGCATTAAGAAAGGAATATTTCAAAGTGAGAAGTAGCTTTGGTACTCCATAGTTGATTTGAAATAATGTGTCTGAATTCTAGGCCAAATACCATCATTTGGAAGACAAGGCACAGCGACTGGGCTTCAGATCATGGGCTCGGGCTATTTGCCCATCCTAATTATGTTGATTACATTCATGTGGTTTGTGGGGCAACTAGAAAAACTGGGGTCTGAGTCCTCAAGTGAACAGAATGAATGTACTCAATTCTACTTGGAATGTTTTTCATAATTATTTTAAGCAATGAAGATTCTTACTTGTGCTTATTCTTTTTAAAAGTATTAGAAAGGAAGATTTCTACAAGACAAAGTAGAGAGGAGCTGATAAGAAGGGGAGTTCTTAAGGAATTGCCTGATCAAGGTGAGGAAATTAATCATACATTTAAAGTAATTTGATCCTTCATTCTTTGATCTTTCTTTCTTTCATTTTCTTTTGAAATTTAAGATGATCATGGTCTTTGGGAGATAAAGTATGACAATCTGAGAATCTTGCTTTAATTCAGACAGCCTTTGTGGGCTGCAGGGTATCTAAGGTATTCTAAAGAAGAAATTCAAGGACCTTTTTGGTGAGTCCTTCACCATATCATCCTAAACCTAAAGCCTAACAGAGCTTCTCTGTGGCAGAAGATACAGACAAGATACAAATGCTTACCTGATTCATGCTCTGTTCTTGAACTTCAGTCTGTCTCTACAAGAAAACTCAATTGTTTGAGTAAATGCAAAGTTTTAGCTCAAAGTTTTAACTCATGCCTTTTGGTTTCTTAAGTCTACCAGTAAAAGAAAAAAGACATGATAAATGGACCTCTTGTCCTTTATACTCTGTAATACACTCATGTACATTCAATAAGGCATGAATGGGCAGATTATGTTAGTCTACTTTACGCATCTCTTAAGTAATTTTCCCAGCTTTGTTCTCTTTTCATTTCTTCAAATCTGTCTCACCTTTTCACTAACAATTATTATTTCCAAGTATTTTATCCCCTACATCTCATCTTCTTCCCTTTATCCCACTATCCTCCCAAGGGATAATCTTGCTCAAAAAGACAAGGATTAGATAAAAACTGAGATAGACCCTCAAAAGAAGACACCAATATTGGTTATTTCTCCAAATAAATAATAGTGAATAATCTTCATTGCTCCCACTACTATAAAACTTATGGAAATTTTTGTTGCAACATTGTTGGTTTACCTCATACCTTCCTCACCTCATCCCCTGAATGCTTACTGAGGTAAAAATATTATTGTGCTTTTATGGGCACAAATAAAGTGCACTTAATTTAGAATCAAAACAATAGTACTCCTCTTTTCCTAAAATATGTTCCTTGCAAAGAGCTTAACGTCTTTTGGTGTTCACTATTCATAAATCCAAATGACATGATATTCAACATCTGAATATTATAGAAGAAGCTAAGAGATGCTTTACTATTTTATTCTTGCTTTAAAGAAAACAGAGAAGTCCTGAATAAATAATGGCATTTTTCTTGAGCCCTCAAAATTTTAGACGTTTTACTTATTATACTTCTCTCACTCTATTTTGGACTCGGACAGTGAAGAATCCACCTGTAATATGGGAGACCTGGGTTTGATTCCTGGGTTCGGAAGATCCCCTGGAGAAGGGAACAGCTACCCACTCCAGTATTCTGGCCTGGAGAATTCCTTGGACTATACCATGGGGTTGCAAAGAGTCAGACACAACTGAGTGACTTTCACTTTCACTCCATTTTATGAATGAACTTTTAAGTATCCCCTAATTTTCTGTTAACCTTGAAGCTATTCATTTTCTGCCTAGGGCTTTTAGAAATAAAAAATGTACCTCCTTAACATTTTTGTGCTTGAAGGTGGACTTGCAGTATCAAAGTCTGCCTCCTCTCTTACCTTCCTGGAAAAGGCAGAGAAATTACATGTCCCACTGAAAACTTAGTGTTGCGCTATCACCATTACAGGACAGGCCATTGCACTGGTTTGGTAACCTTTATTTGGAAACCTTTTAAAGGAAGAAAAAGAAGTGGAAAAATTTATGACCAGAACTGTTAATGAATATTAAACATAGAGACTAAAGGTCTCTTTTTTTAATCCATTTAAAATTATAGCTAGAAAAGCATTTACTTTTTCTAAAAACAAGTGGCTTAGGGAAATGCTTAGTATTGCTTGGTTTTTATTTTGCCTAATCTGTTAAGCTATTTGCAAGATAGATTGCAATTTCATTTACTTATTTTCCAGAAGTCTGACTCTGTTGAGTCTTTTTATTTAATGTTTACAGACTGAACATTATAAGTTTCAAAACATAAAATAACAAACATGCTTAGGTTTTAACCTAAGCATGGTGTAATAGGTTTAATGTTTGGGAAGTCATCAATTACTGAATTTTACTTTCTACTTTTTGCGTGGCCCTTATATAGAACTACATAAATTACCTAATACTTAGAAGTTCCCGGTGAGGCTTATTGTAAATACTCTCCTTCCCCCCGTTTCAGCCAAGGGCTGTAGAAAATAGTTTTTTGTCATTTTTCCAAAAGCAATTATCTTGAGAATTTCAGTCTGTTTTCAGCCCTAGCCAGAGACTGGAAACTGCTGTGCTTGGTGACAACCTGCTCTCTTCTGCCAGTCAAGGCTCATTCTTTCCTTGATGTTCTTGACCTTGCCTTAGCTCTTGACAGTGCTTGTCAGTTATGCCCTTTATTCGGTCAGCCAAATAGAGTTTTAAAATACCACCAACTACCCTGGGTTTGACCTCGTCCCATTCCACCCCATACCCTTACTCCCAGCTATTATTATTCCTCTTAGATGACCTTTTTTATACCAAAATCTAACTTCAATGTAAAAATTCAGTGATTGGCCTTCTCTCCTGAGAAGTCCATGGTCTAATCCAAGTTTAGTCATCTTCTGGTTCTTACCTTTCTTTTCCCTTAGCTTTAACCTGAAGGCATGCAGATGTTTTTGTCTGCATGCCAGCCTCCTTTCCTTTTCTCCTAGGATGCCTTTTTTAATGAGTCACTTATCTTCCATTCATGATTTTCTTCTTGTCTCTGTTCCTCTGTTAACTCTATCCCCAAAGAACCTATTTACCTGAAAGAGGGAAGACCCTCAAACACTCTCTTGCTTCTTACTTAACCACTTATTTCTATATGCTTTATCTCTTGGTTTACTTTAAACTTAGGACTCTTTGAGTTTTCTCCTTTCTTTGCATACAAATGCTCCTGTAAGACATCTTACTGTAACTGGCAGCCTGGCTCAGGTATTATTTTAATTCTAAGACAACACAAAAAACTAGAAAACCTTTTCAGTACACACACCAGTTAATTAATAATAACTTTAGTTCTCCTCTGTTTTTCTTCTTGAATTCCATATTTATTACGAACATGGCTCATTTTTATATTATTCCCTATACTTTAGCTTTATTTCATATAAATATCTCAGAGTAAGTATCTTTATACGTTACTGACCATTTCTCTTTATCATGTGCTAATCCAGTTTCTTCTTATGCCACAATTTTTTGATTTTCTCTCTAGCATTTTTGTTCTGAATTTTAAATATTAGTTATTTAATCTACTAAAGAATTTTAATGTAATAATGGTTAAAGTAGAATTAAATTGTCATTAACATGATTTCAGCATGTTTTTATTACTGGCGAAAGTCATAGAAAACAAAAATAAATTTGTATTTGAGTTACCTAAAAACTGAGGATTTTTTTATATAAAGAGATGGTTTTCTATTCTGTCTGGAATTTTCCATTCTTAGATTATTTATTTTTTTGAATCCAATACCTGAACATTACATTGTGTCTCCCCTCCCTCTTTTTTTAATAGTAAATTTCTTGGGATCCAGTAATGAGAACCAAGGATCTTCTCTATTTGGTTTGTCATATAGTCTTTTAAAAATTATTACCTTAATTTTATTGACATAGTTAAGATTTACTTGCAATAACATTGCCAGGTATTATCTATTTTAGTTTTATTCAAGTATCAGATTATAGGTGCTTAGAAGTTACACGACTGAGGGACAATTATTTGTTTATTTTAAATATGATTGCATTATATGTATTTTACTTGTTAAAAATGCCATATTTGTTTTTGTCAAAAAAAGACAGTGGATTTTATTGTTGAGCCTAAGCAGTTCAATCATATTTAAAGAAAAATTAGGAGATGGTCATTCTGTTCAGAATAATTGCGAAAGTAAAATTAATCAAACTTGCCTAAAATTAGCTCTAACTATACATTTCTTCAAGTTTGCTAAATAAAAATATTATCATTAAATTTTTTTCCAATGGTAGCATAGCTTCTTAAAATTTTCCTGATATGAACTAGTGTTAAATTTTCAAGCATCACTGAATTAAGAGTTTCTGCAAAATTTCTTACTTTAGAAACTCCTAGAAATTTATAAACATTCATGAGTGTTAAATTAATTATGGTTTTGATAACATTAAATTTTAATTTCAGTTATGATTTTTAAAAAATTCCCTCTAATTGCTCTTTTCTTAACATTTTTTCTTAATGTTTTCAAATTATTATTGACCCAACTTAAAGACTTTTTGGCCAGCAGTATACAACAGTTCCATGAGTACATTTTAATATTTCCATAAATAAGAAAATGAAAATAGAGTTAGCCTTACTGACATCTTTCCTGAGTAGAGTAGAGGGTATATTACTGTGTAAAGTTAACGTGTCATGGATATAATATTCTGGAGACAGTGGTGCTTGGAAATGTTCATGTCTCCCACTAATCATTTGTATGTGTAATTGCTTTTCATGTTTTTTGTGTATTTGCATTCACCTTGTGTTTTTGGTGCTTGTTAAAAATGTTTATTCCATTTTTCAGATTCCTCCTTTTATCGTTCAGTTTCTGAATGACAAAGAGACTCCCAAGTGTGACTTCAACCAAAACTAAGTCCAAGAAGAGAGGGCCTCTCCTGTCCAGGGATATTCTATAATTAGGTTACTCATTCCTGCCTCGAGATGGCATCTGGGTACCCCCTCCATAGCTGCTTTCCCCCAACACTAAGAACTTCCTAGCTCTTTCATTTGAATGAATTATTCAGTAAAACATGGTGAAAATAGTCCAGAATGTATTGGGTTCCCAGGTCTGAAACATAAATCTGAACCTTACAGTCCTAGTACCTGAAAAACTGGGTTTTAAGAAAGCCATCAAAGTTAGACATCTAGGTGTTTCTCTCCCCATTTTTAGATGGAGATGTAACAGTTAACTTTGAAAATTCAAACGGGCACATGATACCCATCGGAGAGGAATCTACCCGAGAGGAAAATGTAGTAAGATCTGAAGAAGGTAATGGCTCTGTAGCTGAAAAAGCAACACCTCTGGAAGAAAAGGCAGAAGATAAGAAAGGTAAAATCAAGAGAAACCCCTCAATTCTTTTACAGCTCAAAGTTGAGAAGCAGGTCTTGGGTTCCACATAGTGACCCTGAGACCAGTAGAGAGGAGTTCTGCAAATACAAGGAGAGAAATGATAACTAGCAAAGAGAAATGGGATGCTTTCCTCGGGTAGATACATCTATTTTATAAGCACATCATTTACTATTTTATTAAAGAGGGCTAATTAATGGTAAGAATCAGAAGTGGTGGCTTCTTCTATCATTAGAGATGTCTGGGAATGTTATCCTTTCATCAGGAGTTTTATCTCAGTGTCTTCTATAAAAAAAAAAAAAATCCAGCAGTCCGAATACCTTCCTCTGTGGGTTACTTGACAATAATAGCAGCTCAGCTTGGAGGAATAGCAAAACAAGATGGCTCACTCAGCCGATCACCACCTCTTCAGAAGTGGGAGCTTGGCTGGTGGCATCCACACACCCAACACTAGTTCTGATCCAGGCTCAGGCATTTCTGGGAGACCAGGAATGGTTCCCAGTAATGCGAGGGATCTGGGGTGCTGGAGTGGCTATAGCCTCTGCCCCATGATTTGTCTTGTGCAGTTGGAAATTTTAAATTATGCCAGAAACAATTATGCCATTCCCAGAAGCTTTCTTCTGAGACCTTGGTTTCCGGTGTGAAATACTGTGGTAAACTACAGAACTGCAAAATACATGTCTGTCAGGGACCCCCAGAACATTCACAGGTTCCTGGGCACTGATAGACTGCATTATCCATACTACACCTATCACAGTTGCAGGAACCCCCAAGCCTCTTATGCAAGCCTGAACTGAAATGCATATAAAATAAGCCTTTGTTGGAACATTTTAGATGATTTCCTGCTACATGTAAATGAATCATCAGGAAGCAGGCTAGTTTTCCATCATGTCTCCTTCTAAGTTGGATGGCAAAAATTTGTCAGACTTAATCTGAACTTTCTAGGCATTTTGAAGACTCTTAGAAACTGCTGGAAGGAAACTTCTCTTCCTCTATTCTTGACCCAGATCCTCCAAAGACAAAAGGAATGAAAGAACATTTGACAGATGTTATAATTTAAGATCATCTCCTTGGGAGGTCCATAGCGTCTTATTTGCATGTAAATTAGCCTTAAAAAATTTTAGAAGCCTCTTTTACCTGTTGAAAGTTATTCTGCTTTATTCAGTATTAAGTATGGTGCTCATGGAGCTTTACTTTAGTCTTTCTGTTGAACAACTCTGGTTATGCTTAAGAATATTGATTATAAGAAATTACTAATGTTTTTAGTGATACAATTATGGAAAATAAAAAGAAAAGAGACCTGAATAGATTTTAAGAGTATTTAGGTGAAAGCATTGATGCAATGATTTCTTTTTTTTTTACTTTTATCTTTTTTTTTTTCCAGTCCAACTGTCCTGTCTCACCACACTGTTAAATTTCAAATCCATCTGTGGTTTTCCCCTGGTCCAGCTTTTTCACATTCAAGGGTCACATCCTTCATCACGTAACAGAGCCGTCTCTAGTGCTTGCCTTGTCCATGTGGCGTATCAGTCAGTGGACTGGACAGGCTTCAAAGGACGTGCTTCCTTTATCAGCATAATAAAAAGTTGCTGACAATTTTATGTTAATTAAACCCTCAGGCCTGGACGTGCCAAAAAGATGGCAGACTTCATAGGTTCATGGATATTTGAGAGATGTTTTTGTTTTCTTATTTTTTATTTTGGACTAGTACATTCTGTTCTTTTTGGTCAAGTAAGATCCGAGATAGCATCATGCTTTGGCTGGTTTGTACCTGAGGAGATGAAAATGCTGATCTTGCTACCACAGCCCTCGTAAGACAGAGGAGCCTCCCTTTCACTATGTGGACAGTGTCCCCACCGAAGCCATGCGAGTGAGGGGAAGCCACTTGCTGACACTAGAAAGAATGTCAGTCCTAACCAACATCACAGAGTATCATGTTAAATGGGAAATACCTTTTAAACAAACCATTCATTGCTCTGGAAAGACAGCATTTAATTCTAAAAAAAAAAAAAAAATAGCTTAAGAGTCACCCTTACCTCTGTTCCTCTTCTGATCTCACTTCTTACGTGAGCTTACTGCTGTGCAAATCCACCTTCCCATGTTCTCAGTTTATCCTTTATTTGGGAGTTCAGTGTTCCCCTTCCTTTGGCATTAAGTCAGTTTACCCATGAGCTTCATTTCACCTGTTAATTGGTTATATTTGCAAAACACTAAGGCCAACCTGGATGCTTGTGTATCTTTTTAAGACAGCATATTGGCATTTTAATATTTAAAATATCTACTCAAAGAGAACAAACAAATGGCAAATGACCTTCACCCTACTTTATGGGTAGTTTCTACCTAGGACTCATGGTACTTCTGGGGCTCCCGAGAGGCTCCCAAGGGCCTGATTCTGGAGCTGGAGCAGTGGGGCCTTTTCTGCCTATCGCTGGAGACTTTTCCCGTAAGCCCTCTGGGCCTGTTAGCCTCTCATTATTCCTTCTCAATAAGTATATAAGAGGCAGAAAAACTGATCTGCAATCTGTTAAATATAGCATGGTATTAAATATGAGAAATCTGAAGAAGTATCAGATATTATTTCTATTGAATCATTGTAGAGGGCTTTCCATAAAGTAACAGATCACTTGTGTGCATTTATTCCCCACGTAAGCATGAAGATATTGGCCACAGGGGCCAGGGAAAGAGCACAGTGAACGTGAAAGACATCCTTGCCCTCAAGCACATTGTGGCCTACATGGAGACCAGCCTGCATAAAGGCCACTGCAGTGCAAGATGCAAAGTGCTCTGGGAGACCTGAGGACAGCAAGCCAGGGAGCTTGCAAGGGGTACCAAATTGGATCTTAGAGGGAGATATTTCCAAATGGAGACCTGGAGGAGACCAGAAGGAAGCGGTCAGGTGAAGTAGGGAGTTGGGGGCAGAAGGGCATTCTAGGCAAGATGAAGGCTGCCTGCAGTTCTCAGCGTTGTTTAACTTGACTCTCCGTGCGGTGGAAGGAGGCAAACCTGGAAGTGTAGTAGTCAGCCACTCGCCTCCAGACCCTTGTTGTGACACGTAGTATCCTCATCAAGCCAGACCGCATAGGCAGCCCTTGCTTAACCTCCTCTTAAAAACGTTATACTCTCTCCGCCATCTGTCTTTTCTTCAGGTCATATAGTAATAGTAAAAAATACCTCTTGACTTACGTTCATTGTCTGCCAGATACAAGAGTTTGCTCCCTACTGATGTGTGTGTTAATATCTATCAGCTGATCAGTCACATTCACTGAATAGACATAATGTTTTGAGCATCATGCTTGATGGGATATAACACTTCAGACAAAAGGAGGTCATAATTTAGTCAGAAAAGCATACTGTTTGCATGCATGCGCGTGCATACACACACACGCGCGCACCCATTAGGAATCACCACAGAATAAACATAAACATTGGCCATATGGCAAACACACAGAGATAATTGATAGAACTTACAGAGAAAGGAGGATGGACTGTGCTTCTCCAAGAGTGGCCAGAAATTTTGTGTAGTGAGTACATTCTCAACCCAGGAGGGATTGTCATTCCCAACTGTCATAGAGGGAACCATCTCCTTCTCAAACCCAGTAGCTGGATAACTTTAGAATTTGAAAACCTTTAGGCAGATCTAAAAAAAGATCCCCCAGTAATATGGCATAAAGGCAGAGAATAAGAGATGGTGAGGGTTGTAGCAAGAGAGAATTAAGGTACCAAATGCGCAGATCAATGGTTTTGGCCCTCAGTCTGGATGGTGCTCTTATAGGGCTGGATTATCATGCAGGAGGCTAAAGGTACAAAGATGTATTGAAAGAACTGTCCTCTCCCTGAATCAAAAGACTAGTAAGTCAATATGTATTTGTAAGTTTTACATTAAAATACAATGTTTTCAGTGACTGTCAACTCATCTCTTTCTCAGCCCTGACTAACACTTGGTGATGCACTGGTTTTCCAGTTCAAACCAGGTGGGTTAGGAGAGCCATTCCTGCATTAAAGACTCTCAGCAGCTTAGATGAGGAGTCAAGATGTGTTAACAGAAAGGCAAACATACAAAGCAGCCTCTGATGAATGTTGACTGAGGAGCTCAGACTATGTGTACAATTAAGTCCAAATGCAGGAGGGCTCCATATGGGCTGTTGTGATGGGTGGGTTTCATGACTGAGGAAAGGTAAAAGAAAAGTTTTATCCATTACTCACTGCACTTTAAATCACTTTTATGGTAGTTATACATGGATTGATGGGGATGTAGAAAATAGGGGAGGAGTCCCCACTTCACATGCACTGGGGTGAGCCATGAAACAAAAGAGATAATAAAATAAATGCATTTCAATATTAAAATCCTTTCTTGGTCATTTAATAATAGAACGACATCTTCAGTAAAGGCTTAGTCTTGTCTTAACACTGTCTTATGTTTTCTGTTGTGCTCCACTTTTAAAGAAATGCTGCTTAGCTCTTTGGACCCAAGCTGTATTTTAATTTTAATTAGTCACGATGAGAAAAGACAAGAATATGAAAATATGAATGAACATTCAGCATCTCCACTTTTTAAAATGACAGACTGATACTCCTCTAGTTATGCAAAATCTTACAGGGGGCTTCTATTTGTAGGTGTGATTTTTTTTAATGAATATTAACCTTTATCTTTTCAAACTTGTTACTTGTGTTTACATGAAAAAACAAGTTTGGTGGTTTTTTTTTTTTTTCTGTTGGATTATGCGCCCTCTACTACCTACAGTTGTGGCACTGTTTGAAAAGGTCAGAGGAAGTTAGAGTAAAACAGGAAGCTGCCCTAGTATACTGGGAGAGCTTGAGAAAAATTTATTCTTCAGTGCATTATGTTTCCTGTACCAGATTCGAGAGAGTCTCCCTTCACTTAGAAAATAATTGATTTTTTTGACCACAGTGAGACAGACACAGGGCACACATCCCTTTCAAGTTGATGGGGATTGTTTCCTGAGAAAGTCCCTCACTCAGTCCAGCCATAGCTGTTCAGTCAGCCCTCACCCCATGGCGGTGTGTGTAATACACTGATCTGCCACTCCTTGGGCCCTTCAGTTTCTTTAAAAATTTAGCACTCATACCCACATCATCTTCGAGCAACCCCCCATCCAGGTGTCAGCCCCTGATGGTGGATATTTACACTCACCCTAAACCTCATCACAGTCAGGTGTGCAACTCTGTTTTATCACAGGAGTGATTAAGGGACCTGGAGAACACACCCCAGGTTGGTTGCCGCCTTTGATCTCCTTTACCCCAACCTTCAGTCTCTCTGGTGCAGAAGCCCCGCTGGTTCCCAGGGGCTAAGCAGCCACGTGTTTGTATCACTGTCGCCCTGTGTCTTGCTCCTATCTCTGTGGTGTGTGTCTGTATCAGTCTGCTTCTGTTCACTTTCTCATTTGTAGAGAACACTGAAAACCACTCTGAAACACCGGCAACTCCTGCTCCACCTCCTCCAGCTCTTCCTAAGCCTAAACCCAAACCTAAGCCCAAAAAAACACCCGTGCCTCCAAAAGGGGCCGCTGCTGGGGCCAGCCCCAAGGGTGATGAAGTGCCTCCTATTAAAAAAAAAAACACCAAGGCTCCTGGTAAGCAGGTCCCCGTCCCACCACCCAAGCCGGCAAGCCGAAATGCAACCCGAGAGGCCGGTGAGTATGCACTCTGTGGGGCTGAGTCCAGGGTGCTTGGCTCTGGGGTGGGTTCATTGCTTCTTCTAGGAACAATAGTCTTTTTGGTGTCTGGCGTCTTTGGATGTAACACCAGTGGATTCAGTTGTAACACAGAGAATGCCTTGGAGATTCCTTTGTTGCTGTCTCTACCAAGTGGATCTGTTCACCTTATTAGGTTTAGGGTGAATAGATGTCTTTCTTCCTGAGTCTCCACTATCTGCACAAACCCAGTAGAAGGATACAGGGAGTTGTCTGCCTGAGGAGTGGTGATGATATGATCTGACATTGGTGGCTTCTCAGGGTGGCACTCGTAGTAAAGGCACTCATAGTAAAGCCTGCCAATGCCAGAGACGTAAGAGAGGCGGGTTTGATCCTAGGTCTGAAAGATCCCGTGGAGGAGAGCATGGCAACCCACTCCAGTATTCTTGTCTGGAGAATCCCATGGACAGGGGAGCCTGACAGGCTATAGTCCATAGGGTCAACAAAGAGTTGGGCCTGACTGAAGCGACTTAGTATGCACAATCTGACATTATGGAAATTTCGACTGGCCTGCCTATTTGAGTTTATGGGTGCCTCTTTGGCTTGGGTTTTTTCTTTCAAAACATCTCAAGTTTGCACGTTAAAACATGACACATCTTTGACATATTTGCTGGATCTTAATATCCTAAATCTCATAGTCATCTTTCTAATGAGAAAGGGCTCACATCACTTAGTTGCTCCACCCCTCCCCCACTCTCTGCTGAAGTCACAACTGCTCAGCAGAGTTGGACGTTACGTGCTCAGTGTCCGCTTCCTGACCCCATAAACTTCAGCATGTTACAAGGGGTGCGGTTGTAAGCTGCCACTGCAGATCACCAGGGGATGTTTGGGTGATTCTGTCACTTCATGTCGTGTGTGTCCAGCTTTCCTTTCCATGTCAGATGTGCTTAATGCAAAGTGGAGTCGCCATTCTAGTGAAGTGGAATGAAGAAGCCTCCCCTGTCATCCAGCTTTTAAAAGGATATTAATCCAAATATGTAACACTGAGCGGCTTTTTCCCATGACATGCATAAAAATTCTCCATGTTAGAAGGTCTGCTGTGCCTAGCAAACCTTATTCTCCTTAAAATCAGCAGCCACTTTCTCAAAATCAACTACCACGATATGCCTTGGTGTTGATCTTTCCCCATGGTAATTTATACCCATAATGCTCAGGTTCAGAGAATGGCTTGAGTGACAGTGTAACAGAACTCACTGTAAGTAGGTTCCTCTCTACCAGTGTTTCTGTTATCCACCTTTGACCTTGCTTGTCTGGGTCTCTTCTAATAAGCTCTGAAATGAACGTCTCAGAATGCTGTGCCTGCAGGGCCTACAGGGCACTTTCTCAGGGACCAGCTGCCATCACACATCAGCGTCCGCTCCTGTTGGTGTCTGTGTGTGTCACCCAGACTGCCTAGCACGCCCCAGGACAAATGCTTCAAGTGAGGCTGTTGCTGGTTTATTTCCTGAGGAGAAGCCCCAAACTCTCACCCCATTCCTGGGCGTGAAGACACACCTCCCCATGCCCCACACAGCAGCAGCTCACCATAGACTTGGCTTGTCCTCTCTTACTTCAGGAGAGATTTTGAATTATTTTCAGGTATTTTATTTGAAGACTAATTTATTAACTCAGGATGTTCCTAAGAGCAAAGTACAGTCATGTTATCCATGTATTAAAAGAGGCCCAACTGGCCCTTAGTATGAACAAGAAGGTTGCTGTTCTCAGGGTTATCACAGAGAAACAGGGTTGCCTTGAAGTCTACCAAGCCCAGCGTGTGAAGATCCTTTTATCGAATGTTGGTCATGCTCCTTCTGAATCCCACTTACATTCCATTTGTAACCATCTGGAACTTTCTACTTGGTAACTTTGCTTTATTTGAATAATGTTGACATTTTGGAAAAGTTATTTCAAATGTAACTCCCGATTTTTAGTCAGACGTTTTATGCTGTTTCAAAAAATCTGTTGGTTCAGATTCTTCCTGTGTTACTAAGTTAGTTAGTCCTCCAGATCACCAGATACAGGTTAGCACATTCACCTGCTTTGCTAGTAAAGTAACATCTCATACGTTTTTCTTTCTCGTTATTATACACTGTGTTAACAACAGAAATATTTAACTGAGAAGAGGTAGCATTTCATTTTTAATCCTAGCCATAATTCAATGTAACTTGAGCAACACTTGAGCAAAATCCTCATTTTAGGAGAACATGGCATGAATTTGCACACTAGGCTTAAAAATTGTCTTTTTTCTTAAGCAAGGCTGAAGTTAACTTTGCTGTTAGAAAAGAAAGAACTTTTTAAAAGAAAAAATAATTAGAACTGATGTGTAGAAGAAATTCTGTTCAACTTACCTAAGACCTAACTGAACATGATTAGACAGACAGCAAGTCTTTAGCATCTTGGTTGTGAAAGATAAATTTCAGATGTACTTAGACTCCAGGAGTATGCTTCATATGTTTGTCCAATAAGCAAGTGAAGATTGTTTATTTCAAAGAAACATTGACAAGCTCTGACATGGGGGAGGAGAATTCTTGTAGTTACAGGTTTCTAAATCAATAAAGCCCTCAAGCCACAGAGACTTGTTTTAAGCCTGCATCTTTACACACAGTAAGACTGGCTTTTCTCTGTAGATCAGAGTTGGTAGAGTCATACATCTCATTGTCTATTCCTTTATTTGTTCTCCTGACCCTCCCAATTGGCTTCAATAAAGTTATAACCAGAGGTAAGTTACAATAAATAACATCTGTATGCAGTGTGGGTTGGCTCCACAATCTAACAAGATTTTTCTAATTTTTCTGTGGAAGATAGTTTGATCCCTCAGGGAAAAAAAGGGAATGTACAGCCTTGTCACAGAAGAAGCAATTAAGGGAAATGCATAGATCATAAAGGTCATGAGATAATAGTTTAAATGTATTTCTATGATATAAAGAAAAAGAGGGTTAAATTTTATTTTCCCTGAAAATGGTTTGGTTGAAGGCAGTTCTGTCCAGAAGTAGACCAACATGCCACGACCATCGTCATGACCCTGGCTGTCCTCCGATGAGGATATCCTTCTAGGAACATAAGGAGTTTCAGAAGATCTGAGAATCATACTCCTTCCCTTCAGTTTATTCAAACACTACCCATTTACACATTTTTGGTTTAAAAAAAAAAAATGACTTTTCTGCCTCTTGATGATTTGAAGGGGACTTGTCTTTCGTATGCGGCCATGTGTTTTGTTTTTTTTTTTTCCTTTGCCCCATCAACCCTGCAAGATGAAGAGATAGGCAAGCGTCTCTCCAGCCACTGGGGCGAGCTGGTTTGAAGTTCACTCTTTTAGCAGTAAGATGAGTAAATTTGCTTTTGGCCAGAAAGGAGCAGGTGGTATATACACCAGCCTCTTCTGAGTGTGGGCTGCTTTGTTCCCAGAAAGGCATCAGAGAACGTGTATAGTTTGTGATGAGAGGAAGGTTGTACTATACCCAGGTAGCTGCTGGTGTCTTGTCTTCTCCACACTATAATGTCCCTTCTTCGGAGCATACAGAGACTTTTTTAGGTGACCATAGGGCAAAGAGGTGAGGCATTCTCTTTGGCTCAGCTGAAGACTGGAGGAGGGAGGAGACCTTGTACGTTAGGGTTTGGCCTCAAGCGTGACTTGCTCCCTTCTAGGCTGGGGCAGGGAGGGGACAGAAAACAAGACCATTGTTATCATTTACCTATTTTCCTTAATGCATTTATTCAGAGGTTTAGAGTTTAAAGGGAACAGTGTCCTTGGCAATTGCAACTCAGTTATTTGTTTTTAAAATGTGTTTTCTTCTTGGACTCTTAATGCAAAATCTCTCTGCTTCAGCTGGTTCCTCTCATTCAAGAAAAACAACTGGCTCCAAAGCATCAGCTTCACCGTCTACTTCCTCCACCTCATCTCGTCCCAAAGCTTCCAAGGAGACAGTTTCTAGCAAAATGGGGACAGTGGGAATCACAAAGGGCAAGAAGAAAGCTGGCAAGCAGCCAACGTCTCGACTGTCCTCAGAGACAACCACTTCTGGCACATCTGACCTTAAAGGGGAGCCTTCGGAGACCAGGGTGGAGAGTCTCACACCCGAGCAGACTGTCCCTGGGGCCGAGGAGCAGACCACAGGCAAACCCAAGTCCGCAGTCCCTCCGCCCCCGGTGACTCCAGCACCTCCCACCCCCGCCCCTTCTCTCCCTCTGGAGGAACAGAGCGCTGTGGCCTCGGACACCCCTGTCGTCCTGATCAGCAATGGAGCCGACCTCCCTGCCTTAGACCCAGGTCAGCTTCTCTGGACTGAAAAGGCGACAGACAGAACCACTGTCCACTCAGGCACTGGCATGAGTATTAGCAGAGAAAATGGAAAATGGTGAGTTGGGGCAAAAACCCCATATTCTGTCCATGTTACTATGCAGCTAGGAACTAAAGATCACTAACTCACTCTACTGGCAATGAAGGAACTTACTTTGGTTTCTTTAATAATGTAATCTAGTGAATGTTAGGTAAGCACATCTGTGATCCAATCCTCGAATTATTTTTCTAATTGAAATACAGCTGATTTCCAATGTTAGTTTTAGGAGTACTGCAAAGTGATTCATACATATATATATATGTATGTATGTGTGTGTGTGTGTGTGTGTGTATACAATGTTTCTCAGATTTTTTTCCCCTTATATGTTGAAAGATATTGAATATAATTCCCTGCACTGTACAAATAGGTCCTTGTTGTTTATCTCTTCTATATAGGGTAGTGTCTGTCTGTTAATCCCAAACTCTTAATTTATCCCTCCCTCCCCCTGCTATTCCCTTTGGTAACCATAGGTTTGTTTTCTCTGTCTGTGAGTCTATTTCTGTTTTATAAATAAGTTCATTTGTTTCATTTGCTTAGATTCCATATATAAGTGATATCAAAGGATGTTTTTCTTTATCTGACTTAGCCTGATAATCTCTAGGTCCATCCATGTTGCTGCAAATGGCATTATTTCATTCTTTTTTTGACTGAGTACTATTCCCTCATATATATAGATGTATGTGTACCACATCTTCTTTATCCATTCATCTATTTATGGACATTTAGGCTGTTTCCCTGCCTTGGCTATTGTAAATAGTGCTGCTGTGAGCACTGGGGTGCATGAATCTTGATTTTTCATAGCCCTGTCCCAGAAATGCCAGGGGCTGCTGTAGACAGTGGTCCTACTGACAAAGAGACCTCAGACCTGTGGCTTCAAGGACAGAGTCGCCTTCATCAATACTCAGCAGTCCTTTTTCTTTGTCCTAAACAGTTTCCTCCTCTTTCCTTACAGTGATTATTTTAGATCTTTACCACTAGTGTCCAGATTGCTCCACCCACTCCTGAAAACCATCTTCATTTCAACAAGTTGCTTAGCATTCTCCATCTCTTAAGAAAATAAAGACGATTAGAAAAGAACTCTTTTCCAACTCCTTTTCCTCCAACCTTAGAGTGATTATCTTTCTTGCTTTCTCAGTCTCCAACCCAGTTTAAGTGTTATTCTCTCTGAAGCCTTTTGATATTCATCCAGACAAAATTGGCTATTACGTATACTGTGAGAGTGCTTTTTTCCCCCCAAATATGAGGCAGAACTGGGCTTCTCTGGTGAGTCAGTGTAAAAGAACCTGCCTTCCAGGAAGATCCCCTGGCAAAGGACATGGCACCCCACTCTAGTATTCTTGCCTGGATAATGCCATGGACAGAGGAGCCAGGTGGACCACAGTCTATAGGGTCACAAAGAGTCGGACACGACTAAAGTGACTTAGCATCCATACACGCCAGTACAGGAGATGCAAGTTCGAGCCCTGGGTTGGGACGATCCCCTGGAGTAGAAAATGGCAACCCACTCCAATATTTTTGCCTGGAGAATCCCATGTTTAGAGGAGCCTGGCAGTCCATGGGGTCACAATAGTCGGACATGACTTAGCAACTAAACACGAACAGCAACATGGGACAGAACTAACCACTCTGTCTTATTTATTTCTTATCTGCAGCAACCAGTACAAAATCTGGTATGACATAGGCATGACATCATCCAGTTTCCCAAGCCAGAATTCATCCAAGGGTGCTCGTTCTCCTCTGCTTTCCAGATCTTATCACTCACAAAGTCCTATAAATTTTCTACTTAAAGATCAATAAGACACATTAGCTCTCCTGTCCCTTGAATATGAGGAGAAGACTGTCAGAGTGTAGTACATGTTATTGCCAGTTCTGTCTGGGAAAGCCTTGGAGATATCCAGTCTCTTCTAAGAATAATATCCAAATTCACTCCTTGTTTAATTTACTATTTCTCCTTTCCAAAAAAATCTTTGTCATATCATACTTAAAAAAAATAGTACATTAATTAAATTGATTTGGATCAAGAGACTCAAGTATCAACTTTAATTAAATTGCTAATAATATTGACCTTCATCTATTGAATACTTATTTGATGTCAGGAACTGCCACTTATTTAATTCACATCAATTTCTCCTGAAGTATTTCCATTTCATAGATGAAAAAACTGATGGTGAAAGAGATAAGAGAGTTTGCCTAAGATCAACCAGGTAGGAAGTGACAGGATACAAACCCAGAGCTGCACATCAAATTCAGTGCTCTGTTGTTGTTCAGTAACTCAGGCATGTCCGACTCTTTGTGACCCCATGGACTGCAGCACGTCAGGCTTCCCTGTCCTTCACTGTCTCCCAGAGATTGTTCAGACTCATGTCCATCTAGTTGATGATGCCATCCAACTGTCACTTCCTCTGTTGCCCGCTTCTCCTCCTACCCTCAATCTTTTGCAGAATCAGGGTCTTTTCCAATGAGTCAGCCCTTCACATCAGGTGACCAAAGTACTGGAGCTTCAGCTTCAGCATCAGTCCTTCCAGTGAATACTCAGAGTTGATTTCTTTTAGTATTGACTGATTTGATCTCCTTGCTGTCCAAGGGACTCTCAGGAGTCTTCTCCAGCACCACAGTTTGAAAGCATCAGTTCTTTGGTGCTCAGCCTTCTTTATGGTCCAACTCTCACATCCATACATGACTATGGAATTTCATAAGTTTCCAAACACTTGCTTCTACTTCTTTTGCAGGTTCTTTTGTGTTTGTTTCTATCATTTTGGGTACTGTCATTCAAAAGAAAGCCAAGGGAAGATAAATAAATGTTAATGTACAAATTATTTTTTCGATATCTTAATAAATGATACGAAAAAGAATATATTGAAATGAATGCTTATGGTGTCCTGAATACTTCCAGCCCAGAGCAGATGTCTTCATTTAATTATTAGTGTTTGCTAACATGAACATCAATTCCAGTCTTTAAAACAGAACAGTCATTCAACCATATATTTTTTGCTTGCCTTCTATGTGCCAGGCAATATACAAAGCACCAAAGATAAAAAAAAGTGGATAAGACATTATAATTAAGATTAGTTTTTACCTGGGCTTCCATGGCAGTCCAGTGGTTAAGATCTGCCCTTCCATAACAGGGGCTGTGGGTTTGATCCCTAGTCAGGGAACTAAGATCCTACATGCCGTGGTGCATGGCCAAAAAAAAAAAAAAAAGATTAAAAAAAAAACAAGATTGGTTTTTACCAAAATAATTAGGGAAGAAGATCAAATACATGGATTCACTATTCAGTATATAAAAAAACAAAATATAAAATAATTCCTCAGATAGTCTCAAGCACTGAGAAAGCCCATTTCCAAAGGTGACCTGACTCTGTCCAGCTCACTAGCAGAATCATTTTAGGTAGGGTACTGCACAGTGCTAAGCTTCATGCTGGAGGCTTAATATCCATCTTCAGCCCGAGTACTTGGAGGATTGACAGATGAGAGGTGAGTATCTCTTCTCCATTTCCATTGGGACTGTGACCAGAGGGAGTGAGCTAAGAACATCATTAGACAATGAGGTATTTAGAATAGAGTTTCCTGTCAGTCAGGGTAACTATAATGCTTTCCTAGAAGAGGGCATGGAGATTTTCTTCTCTGTACATTCTTCAAAATTAAAAATTTAAATTACAGTTCATCCCACAGGGACAGTTTGTGTTTGCTTTTGAGTTAATGAGCTTGGAATAAGTAGTCTCTCAAATTTCCTTCCAAATACTTCCGTTTTTAAGTGGAGATGTGAATTAGAATTTCTGGCTCTTCGTCTCTTGCTGTCCTTAGAGCTCTCCCTCAGTTATGTTTAGTCAAAGAATGTGTGAAAATTCTGTCATTTTATGAAGAGGCTTTTGTTGGGGATGCAAATGTGAACACTGTAAAGAAGACAAGTGGCCCTGTGTAAAAACACCTACTTTTATTCACATAGTGCAGACTAGTAACTATTTGGTAGATTTCTGTTTGTTGGTAGGTTCATTAGTAGTGTATAATTCTGGTGTAATGTAAAGCAGAAACTAATACATCCATTTGAAGCCCATATCCAAATGAGATTCAACTCTTTTATCCACAAACATTTATAGAGTTCACTGTATTTTACAGTGTGCCCAGGAAATGTAGGAGTAAAATAAGAGCCAAGTCATGAATTGATTGATAAAAATTTAGAGTAAAATATTTAATATTTAATATTAAATATAATGTATAATATATCAACATAACATATTATTAGGTATGAATTAAAATATAACATCACATTTGATAGGTAGACTGTGAATCTTAATAACATAACATTTGATAGAGTTTTGAGTCTGGACTGGTTTGTAGATTGGAATTGCCACGTTGTTTGGGCAGCTCGTTCATGGCATTCTTGGATTCCATGAACTATACATTACCTGCCATCCTTATACTATAGAACATAGGTCTCCCCTCCACACAGGCCCGCGGCTTGTTAGGAACCAGGCCACACAGCAGGTGGTGAGCAGCAGGTGAAGCCCCACTTCGATTCATGGAAAAACTGTCTTCTGTGATACTGGTCCCTGGAGCCAAAAAAGGTGGAGACTGCTGCTGTAGAACAGTGGTTAAGTTGTCAATGTAGGCAGACGTCTTTAAAAACTGCAACACATTATAAAATGCAAATGATAACATTAAAATAATAGTATCATGATAAATTAATGAACAGTGATATGAACAAATACTAGGACTCATTCCTGAGATAGTTTGTTCAGCTCCTCAGAATGTGTTAATAGTTGGCATATCTTTTTAACGTGCTTCAGTCACCCACAGTGGCAGACTCTCCAAGCAAGAATGGCCTCCAGTGGCAGTACGCTAGAAATCCAGACTGTGAACAAGTGTTTCCACAAAATAAATCTTCTTGTATTTAAGTGAGATGTCATACTTTGGAAGCAAAATGGTAGTTTCTCAGAAAATTAAACATAAGATTACTGTATGATTCCACAATTCTACTTCTGTTTGTGCGTGCTTAGTCACTTCAGTTGTGTCTGACTCTTTGCAACCCTGTGGACTGTAGCCTGCCAGGCTCCTCTTTCCATGGGATTGTCCAAGCAAGAACACTGGAGTGGGTTGCCGGGCCCTCCTGCAATGGATCTTGCTGACTCAGGGCTCAAATTTATGTCTCTTGCACTGAAGGTGGATTCTTTACTGGCGAGTCACTGGAGAAGCCCTCTTCTTTGCATATAACCAAAAAATTTGAAAGCAGGTACTCAAACAGATATTTATACACCAATGTCCACAGATGTGGGAAGATCCCCTGAAGTAGGTAATGGCAACCCACTCCAGTGTTTTTGCCTGGAAAATCCCATGGACAGAGGAGCCTGGTGGGCTACAGTCCATGGGCTCGCAAAGAGTCAGGCACGACTGAGCAACTGAGCACACATGCACATCCATAGCTGCATCATTCACATCAACCGGAAGTTAGAAACAACCCACGTGGCCAGAGAATGATGAATTGATAAGCAAAGTGTGACATATACATACGGTGGAACACCATGCAGCTTTGAAAAGGAAGGACATTCTGACACATGCTACAACACACAGGAATTTTTAAGACATCTTAAGTGAGTATAAGTCAGACACAAAAGGACAAGTGTTGCATAATTTCACGTAAAGAAGCACCAAAGACAGATTTGTAGAGACAGAAGGTAAAATGGTGGTTGCCATGAGTTAAGGGAGGAGGAATGGACACTTACTGTTTAATGGGTACAGAGTTTGAGTTTAGGAAGATGAAAAACTCTGGAGATGGATGTTGGTGACAGTTGCAGAACAGTATAAATATACTTAATGCCACTGAACTAAACACTTCAAAATGGTTTACATGGTAAATTTTATGCTTTATGTATTTTATGCACTTAAAGAGGACATTTCATATTTCCTCACTTGAAAACAAGAATTTTTGGCTGTTGTATTTCCCTAATAAGTTTAAAATTGAGTATTTCAGGCTTATCAACCACAAAGTAGAATTTTCAATACCTTAGAGTCTGACAGGACTTCCCTGGTGGCTCAGACAGTAATGTGTCTGTCAACGATGCGGGAGACCCGGGTTCGATCCCTGGATTGGGAAGATCCCTTGGAAAAGGAAATGGCAATCCACTCCAGTACTATTGCCTGGAAAATCCCATGGACAGAGGAGCCGGGTAGGCTATAGTCCATGGGGTCACAAAGAGTTGGACACGACTGAGCGACTTCACGTTTAGAATCTGACAAAGCTTACCTGTTTTTATCATTTAAACAACTATTTAGAAAAAAAAATTTTTTTGCAATGTGAACCACAAGCACATGTTTTGCATTAAATGGTTGTTCAGAAGTGTGACATCCAAATTTGCGTTCTTCTTTTTATATCAGAAAGCAGTGTGGGGAGCTTCTGTATCTTAAAATGAAGATTGCATTGTTTCTGATGTGATATGTTTTTGATGTAAAGTATTTTAAAAATTCTAGTCTGTGAAATTGGCAAGCTTTGTATATTTATAGTAACTTTAAGTCAGAAACTTTTATCAAGCTAAATAATAGAAACTCATTGCATCCTTACATATCATCTTTCTTCTAGAGAGGCCACTTAGCTTTCACATTTTCCATCTTGTATTGTTAATATAATCTTCAGTTCAGTCGCTCAGTCATGTCTGACTCTTTGCGACCCCATGAATCGCAGCATGCCAGGCTTCCCTGTCCATCACCAACTCCCAGAGTTTACCCAAACTCATGTCTATCGAGTCGGTGATGCCATCCAGCCATCTCATCCTCTGTCATCCCCTTCTCCTCCTGCCCCCAATCCCTCCCAGCGTCTTATGGTAATGTTAATATCATATAATATGACAGACAGTTTTATAAATGGAAAAATTGAAGCATAGAGAAGATATATAGTTTTTGACTGTTAGTACACTTGCTGTGATGAAAAAATAGGATTCATTCACATAGCAGTTGAAGATGATGTACTTTTCTGTGGCAGGAGCCTGATAGATGCTGGGCTGTAAAACAAGATGAGTCCTCCTTGTCAAGGAACTTTGCAGGGTTGGGGAGGCAGACTGAGATGCGTGTGCTAAGTGCACCAGTTGGTGGTGGCGGGGGCGGGGGGGGCGGGGTTCAGGTCACCATGGGAGCAGGGAGAGGGAGGCAAGGAACTAGTCTGATGGGCAGTGAAAGATTCCTTGGGGAGTTGAGTCTTTAACCTAGACCAGGAAGGATAAGTCAGAGTTACAGATTCCATAAAAAGTACAAAGTCAAATATCCAAGCACTTCTGGCTCATTGTTCTTTCCACTGAACCTCCCTCAGGCTAGGGAAAAATACATTTTCAAAATACAGTTTTTTTTACAGTATTCACGTACTAAATGTATTGGTCACTACCTGGTCAAACCTTTTCATTTGTCAGATGAGACTAAAACCTTGAGAATTAAGGAATGCAGTACAGTTGCCCTGTTTCAGCGACTTTAGCTGGCTGATGTCTGCTTTCTCCTTTCACACCCAAAGGATGCTTATGAAACTAGAGCTCTGTCTCCTGTGTTGGCATCGTCCTCGAGGGTTGCTCTGAGCTTCACACCACCCCCATGTGTCTGTGCCTTTCACAGCTTCACCACCAAAGACGAGCTGGGGAAGGCAGCGCCTCGGCTCCTGACTCCTGGGCTGATGGGAGAATCTTCAGAGGACGAAGGCCAAAGGGAATACCAGGCCAATGACTCCGACTCTGACGGACCTATCTTGTACACCGATGACGACGATGATGAAGAAGATGAGGACGAGGATGGCAGTGGAGAAAGTAAGACTTTTCAAGAGGAAGGGAGGGAGGGAAGTCCACGGTGGCCAGAAACAGGCGCACTTTGAAAAAACAAAAGCGTCATCAGGAACCAGACACCTGATGCTTTCTTTCCCCTCATCTGCCCTTCTCAGATTAGAAATGTGTATCTTCTGAAGTTTAGGTGTAGATGACAGACCTTTCTGAAAGATGATTCCACAGGGCAGAGGGGTGAGGGAGACAGGCGATGAGGCCAGTATGCCTATTTGAACTTGTCTAAAAAGTCGACGACAGAGGCCTTTCTCAGGTTGGTCAGTGATGACCCTTCTACCCTGGGACCTTTCTTGAATAACGAGCATCAACGGGGATTCTCTGGATTACTCATGGGAGGTGTTTGAGAATTTCACTCAGTTTTATACTGTGGTTTAAAATGAGGAGTGAGTCAAGAATGACTAATACCTTTTAAGAACTAAAAGCAGTCAGTCAGTCATAATAATAAAATGGTATGCTTTCTAAGAAGGAATGATAGTAAAGTGGATAAGGCCAACCATGTACATATAACTTGGGCAACTGGAAGGATGCTGTTCTTTAAAAAAGAACTTTTTTAAAAGGATGACTTTTTAAAAAGTCATGGATGACTTGGGAGGGATTCACTATGGAATTTACAGTTTATGAAAAGTTATTAATATATTCATGATTAAATAGCAGTTTGTCAAATTCCTTCTAGTTTGTACTGAACAATAAAAAAGATCATTATTGAACAACAATAAAATCAAGCAACAGCAAAAATCATTGTCATCCTTTGGTGTTTACTATCCTCTGAGATATCAGGAATTCTTGGGTAATTTAGGATTAAAACACTGGTATGGAAGATAGAGGCCTCCCAGGTGGCACTAGTGGTAGAGAAGCCGCCTGCCAGTGAAGGAGACAGAAGAGACACAGGTTCAGTCCCTGAGTCGGGAAGATCCCCTGGAGGAGGAAATGCCAACCCACTCCAGTATTCTTGCCTGGGGAGTCCCATGGACAGAGGAGCCTGGCAGGCTACAGTCCATGGGTTCACAAAGAGTTGGCGACAACTGAAGTGACTTAGCACACATATGTGCATCGAAGATAGACTTCTTTTGGTGTGGTTTTCTGAGTGAAGGGAGGAAAAGAGAAGACAAAGATTTACTATACAAAATAAGCAAGGAAGCTAGGTTTTTAAGACTTGAAAAAGAAAAGAAAAGGGTATTATGCATTCAGTGATTTCCATGATATGCCGTCTCGGCAGAATAAACTTCAGATACCACTGTCTGGTTCTATGGACACAGGAGCCTGGTAGGCTGCAGTCGATGGGATCCAAAGAGTCAGACACAACTGAGCAACTTCATTCATCATCACTGTCCAAATGATGAGGTGATAGTTGCAGGTTTTTTCAGAGTTTCCCAACATTTTCCAGAACATTAAAAAACAAACAGTTTTTAGTTTTTCAACATGAATTGCATCTAACGTAAACTTTTTTTTTACTTTAGGTTAATTGAAATTCTGCTCTTGCATGTGGATAAAGAATTTGGTCCAGCTCTGTTTAAAAAGCCTCTGCCATGTGTAACCTGATGGCCACTTGTTAAAAGCCTTTCTCTGCGCTTCTGCCTTTTCCAATCCTCAGGTGCTTTGGCAAGCAAGATACGACGAAGGGACACTCTTGCTATCAAACTTGGCAACAGACCGTCTAAGAAGGAATTAGAGGACAAAAACATCTTGCAGCGCACATCTGAAGAAGAGAGGCAGGAAATCCGACAGCAGATTGGAACCAAGCTCGTCAGGTAATTGCTGACGTTTGGGAAGAGCTCTGATGAGTTCTTACTTTTCCCTCTCTTGCAATTCCCTGCCTGACTGAGATCACTGTGAATTCCTCGTGGAAGGGCATACTTGGCCTCTCTGATCTTTTAAAGTTGGTCTTCAATGGTAAATCACTCAATGAGCCTGCCTTTAAAAAAAAAAATACTGTTTTTAATTTTTTTGGCCAAGCCCTGTAACGTATGGGATCTTAGTTCCCCAACCAGGGATCAAACCCATGCCCCCTGCAGTGGAAGCTTGGGGTCTTAACCACTGAACCACCAAGGAAGTGCAAGGCACCTGCTTATTGGTCCAGCTAGCCAGTTGGCTCTGAGGTCGCCAAAGCCTGATCCAAGTAGGGACAGGCTCTTTCTATAAAGGATCAGTTAGTAAATATTTCAGGCTTTGTTGGCCAGACAGTTCCTGGTGCAGCTGCTGGACTGTGCTGTTGTAGCATGGAAGCAGCCATAAACAATACAGAAATGGATGAGTGTGGCTACATTCCAAGCAAACGTACCTGACACCCATAGTTTGCCCATCTCCTGGTCTGATTCATGGACTCCTTAACACTGCTGTGATTTCTGCAAGGTTCTGCCCTGGGGGCTGTGAGACAATAGAAATATTAGTTAGCGCCAGTGGCCAATTACATCCAAGTCAGGGAACCATAGCCCCTCAATGAAAACGTCCCACTTTTTACTCCAAATAAACGGTCTCTGACTGCACTTCCTGCTTTTAGCCACTGGAGGATGTCTACTTTGCCACTTGTGTCTTCAGGAGCCCATGTAATTGGCAGGGTTTTTTTTTTTTGCATTATTATTTTTATTGGAGTTATTTAGTTTACAATTGCTTTGCAATGTTGTGTTACTTTCTGCTGTACAACAAAGTGAATCAGCCATGTGAATACATATATCCCCACCCTCTTGGACCTCCTTTCCACCCCATTCCCCCCATCCCACCCCTCTAGGTCATCACAGCACCAAGTTGAGCTCTCTGTGCTGAACAGCAGCTTCCCACTAGCTATTTTACACATATTAGTGTATATATCCTAATCTCCCAGTTCGTCCCACCCTCCCCTTCTCCTCCTGTGCCCACATGTCTGTTCTCTACGTCTGCATCTCTATTCCTGCCCTGGAAATAGGTTCATCTGTACTGTTTTTCCAGATGCCATGTACGTGCATAACTGGCAGTTTTAATAGCAGTCAGTGCTGAAGCTCTCCTTTTTATTATCAATATAAGCTTATTTAAGTATTACTTTGCTACCTTCCCTCACGCTGCATAAAAAAACAGGTTGCCTCAATTAGGGAGAAGGGAACAGTCTGAACCACCAGAACAAGATTTGGAGGTGGGAGAGAAGTCCCCCCCTTGCTTGAGCGTGGGAGATTTCTATGACTGTGATGTACCTGCAGGGTTGGCTGTGAGGGTTCCAGAAGCCGTTATCTGTTTTACAGATTGGGGCCAAGCCCAGCGCTTATGCTGGTAAAATCAATGGTACACTGAAGCCATGGATCCTATCGAGCACTTAATACAATTAAGTATTTTTCATTAAGTTAAATTATTATGTATCCCTTAAATTGGTAAAACACTTTTAAACATTAAACCCAATGTCAGCAACTTTATGAAAAAATAGACATATCTACATTGCTCTAGTTCAGTGTTTCTAAAGAGCAACTTAATATGAGAAAATAATTCTAAAGCAGTATTTCTTTACATGATAATACTATCTGGAAGGTTTTATACAAGAAAGAAACAATCCAACCAGGGGGAGAAAAAAACACTGCATTTTATGAAGATATTTATTTCAAGGGTATTTATAGCAGTGACAAATTAAAACAGACCCCAAACACTCCAAGGCAGGGACTGATGAAGAACATTGTGAGAAGTTGACACCATGAAACAACCATGTTGTGGTTGTTCAGTTTCCTGGTGGTGTCCAACTCTTTTTGACCCCGTGAGCTGCAGCACACAGCCCTCCCTGTCCCCATCATCTCCCGAAGTTTGCCCAAGTTCATGCCCATTGCATCAGTGATGCCATCCAGCCATCTCATACTCTGACACCCTCTTTTCCTTCCGCCCTCAATCTTTCCCAGCATCACGGACTTTTCCAGTGAGTTGACTGTTTGCATCAGATGACCAAAATACTGGAGCTTCAACTTCAGCATCAGTCCTTCCGAAGTGTATTCAGGGTTGATTTCCCTTAAGATTGACTGGTTTGATTTTCTTGCTGTCCAAGGGACTTTCAGGATCTTCTCCAGCACCACAGTTCTAAGGCATCAATTCTTTGGCATTCTGCCTTCTTTATGGTCCAACTGTCACAACCATACATGACCACGGGGAAGACTGCAGCCTTCACTATATGGACCTTTGCTGGCAGAGTAATGTCTCTGCTTTTCAATGCACTGTCTAGGTTTGTCATAGCTTCCCTGCCAAGAAGCAATCGTCTTCTGATTTCATGGCTGCTGTCACCGTATGCAGTGATTATTATCTTTATGATGATAAGTTCTTTAATGTTTAATTTAATAGATGTATAATTTATGTGGGGCTTCCCTGATAGCTCAGTTAGTAATGAATCTGCCTGCAATGCAGGAGACCCTGGTTTGATTCCTGGGTCGGGAAGATCCCCTGGAGAAGGAATAGGCTACCCACTCCAGTGTTCAGGGTTCTTGGCCTTCCCTTGTGGCTCAGTTGGTAAAGACTCTGTCTGCAATGTGGGAGACCTGGGTTTGATCCCTGGGTTGGAAGATCCCCTGGAGAAGGGAAAGGCTACCCATTCCAGTATTCTGGCCTTGAGAATTCCATGGATTATTGCAAAGAGTCAGACACGACTGAGTGACTTTCACTTTGGGGGGGGCTTCCCCTAGTAGCTCAATTGGTAAAGAATTTGCCTGCAATTCAGGAGACCTGGGTTCAGTCCGTGGGTTGGGAAGATCCTCTGGAGAAGGAAATGGCAACTCACTCCAATACTCTTGCCTGGAGAATTCCATGGACAGAGGAGCCTGGGGGGCTATGGTCTATGGGATCGCAAAGAGTCAGACACGACTATGTGACTAGCTTTCACTTTTTCACTTTCATAGTTTATTTAGAACCAGCAACCTACTCCAGTGTTCTTGCCTTGAGAATCTCAGGGACGGGGAAGCCTGGTGGGCTGCCGTCCATTGGGTCGCACAGAGTCAGACACGACTGAAGCGACTTAGCAGCAGCAGCAGCAGCAGAGGGATAAAGAACCAGGAGCCTTTAATAATTTATGAGGTTTCAGTGGGTGAAGAGGGAGAGAAGGGCATTCCAGATAAAAAAAGTCCATAAGCAAAAGAAGAACAGTGTCTTTGGGGGACCATATAGTACAGATATGTAATGTAGGATACATGAATGGCACAAAATTTGGCTGGCATAGATTTTCACCGGGGCTTTCTGTGAATATGCTCACATATTAAATGAATTTCAGGATAGCTCTAATGAAGATTAAATATTAAACTTTTTAATGAGCTATTCAAAATAGCATTGTTTTTAATTCTTCATAACATTTCTATACAGCCATAAACAGAGTTGACAGTATCGTGTATTAAGATCGCCTTTCATGTATATTAATTTAATTTGCACAAATTCAGTCTACATCCAGAGAAAGTTTTTGTCAGTGATTAACAACAAATTAATAATGTAAGTAAGACCAAGACCAAGGGTTATCAGGACATTGAGCTCTTATGTATAAATGGTTAGGTACTAATCCCAACTGAGCCTGGCTTTTCTCAAAGGTAGATGGAAAGGGCTTATGTAGACCGAGATAACTTTATATGCATTGTAAAATTATTTGAGATCCCAAAGCAGTGTTTTCCTGAAAACACTGTACAATATAGATTGATCATCTCATGAGTTGGTATGAACCCTTGAGCAGCAGCCTTTTCTTAGATTCTAATGATCTGTATGTTAATTAGGGTACAGGCTAAGCTGATCTGAAAGAAACTGTTAGTTGCTCATTCACGTCTGACTCTGCGACTCTGTGGACCATAGCCTGCCAGACTCCTCTGTCCATGGGATTTCCCTGGCAAAAACACTGGAGTGCGTAGCCATTTCCTTCTCCAGGGCATCTTCCTGACCAGGGATTGAACCTGAGTCTCCTGCACTGTAGGCAGATTCTTTACCATCTGAACCACCAAGGAAGCCCCTTAACAGAGACAGAAAAGTGCCATGGTCCAAGCAAGGCACTTTGATGTGTTTGTTTCTTTTTTACATCGCAGTGTAGAGGGCGGTGGGCTGTCCAGTGTGGGTGGGGTACGCAGCTTCTGGCAGTCAGACAGATTCCCAGGTTCCTTCCATCTTGTTGCTCTTCCGTCTCCATGATATCCTCATCTGTGTAATCTGAGCTGATTGAACATGACCATGTTCAAGTTCTGGCCTGTGGAAGAAGGAAAGAGAGAGAAGGGAATACACTTCTAGTCATTTTAAGGGTAAAAAGTAGACGTTACAAACACCACTTCTGCTCACATCCCAAATCACAAGAATTCAGTCACATGACTATACCTTGCCACTGGGGAGGCAGAAATTTATAGTTGTGTGTTTAGCTAAAACTCTGGGAGTTCTGCTTCTAGACAAAAGAAGGGAGGATGTGTAGTTAGCAATCTCCAGTCTCCAAACTAATGGAAAGGAGGCTTTTATTTTGTAGGCTTAAAAGTGGATTTTTGTGAAACATTTCTGTGATCCAGTGGTAAAAAATCTGCCTTGCAGTGAAGGGACTTGGGTTTAATCCTTGTTCAGGGAACTAAGATCTCACATGTTGCGGAGCAGCTAAGCCTGCACACCACAGCAAAAAAAACACCCCATGATTAAATTAACATCCCACGTGCCACAACTAAGAGCTGATACAATCAATCAAATAAATAAATAATTTTTAAATGGATTTTTGTTTCTCAAAACATGAAAAAATGAAGCTTTGCTTGTTGCTTTATTTTGCATCTCTCACTAAGGGGACCTTGTTTGTAACCTGACATGTATCTGTTTTGTCATCATAGGAGACTTAGCCAGAGGCCCACCACTGAAGAATTAGAACAGAGAAATATCCTGAAGCGTGAGTATCATGTACTACACAGTGAATTCCTTGTGTAACCATGAACAAGCTCCCTCTAGAGATGATCCATTTATCAACAGGGAACCTTAATATATTTATTCACAAATGATTGAAATAACCCATTTAGATCACATTTTAATACAATTATTTATTTGTCATGTTAAAAATAATTTCTTGAAGTATGAATTTAATTTTATGGCTTGAAGCCTGATATCCCCCACAGCAGTTGTGGTTGTGACATTTGTTTTTAAAAAGCATGAAATATAGTCCATGTATTCTTTTACCCAGATACTAAATAGAAGAAAATGCTTCAGTGTGCTTGCAACTAAATGTCAAAGAAAAGGCCTAAGAATCTACAAGGAAATAAATCAAACATTCCTATATTATTATTAATAGTACAATTTGTTGCCAGGTTTAACAAATGACTCCATTTAAAACAGAATTTTGGGAAAAGGAATTTTTCAATCCATTTCATTTTCCTTTGTTATGATAACACTTATTTCCCTCCTGAGTTATTTATAATTTCTCAGCTCCTAAGGAGTTCTCCATTCATTTTCCTACTTCATTTTCCCATTCTCTTTCCCCCTTTGTTTTCTTTGACTTCACTTTTTGCTCATCAGTCTGGTCATATTTACGTTACTGGAGTTCATATGTTGAAGCTATAAAATGAATAGAAGCAGCTTGTCCTGCTGTAAGTGGATCGATGTGGTTACTAACCACAGTGAGTTAAGTAATGGATATTTTTAAATTGAGCCTAGCTGTAGTTTTATACATTATTAGCCCAGTTTCAAAAGAGCTTTTTATTGTATGAAATATCAAAGAGCAGGGCTGGGCAGAACTCCAGAGAGTACTGTAATAGTAATGAGTCGCCAGTGTGTGGGAAATCTTTTTCAACCAGGATTTTAGAGTCAGGTTGGCCTGTCTGGATGATCCCCATTCTCCAAGTGAGTTGTTTTCTTTCCCAAAGGAAAAGAAAGATTTTTTTTAACAGCATATGTATTCTACAGTTGCTTTTGCTAAGAAAACCCAACTGTGAAGACTGTCTTTGAGGTCCTTTCCTTGGGAAGGTTTCTTTCTGGCTGTGAGCATAACTGAAATGGAACCCAAGGACTTAAGTGACCATCAGTGTGTCCAGGAGCCAGTTTGGAGATGGAAAAAGTCACGGCTAGATGAGAAAAAGAAAAAAAAAATGTGTGTTTAGCTTTCTGAGGAAGAAGAATGAAAGCAACGTCTAATTTTGACAACAAACATAAACCAAAAAGACTTATGGCTTTTGATAATAGGTTCCTGGGAAATATTGATTGAATTAAATTGTAGATAAGCTCAAATGTAGTCCATAAGCTCCTGAAACACAGAGTGTGTCTTATTGGCTGCCTGATGCAATACCTAGAGAAAAAAAAAAGAGTGAATTCTGGGTAATTCTTTCCTGCTCCTGGGAGACAGACTGTGCCAAACCACAGTGGTGTTTGGTTATTTGAGGAACTGTTTCATAGATCTAGAAATTTATCACACACTGATCTTAAGTGCTGTCTTGGCGTTTATACTCCATTTTCCTGGAGGTTCAGGAAAGAGTGAAACGCCAAAGTCAACTTCAGATTTGACTCCAGCCCTTTTTTTAACTTCCTTCTTGGTTTGTCTGTGCATGCTTATTCTGGAAACAAAAGACACGTTTCCAGTCTATAGAGGATGAGAAATGGCTTATGATCTCCTGACACAATATTGTGTGGCCAAGGGAAGCAGAAAAGAGAACTGGTGGAGGTCGCCCAGAACATTCTTCTGAGCAGTCCCAGGGAAACGGATGGCTTCATTTTCCCATTCTCTTTCCTCCTGTACGTTCCTTGACTTTACTTTTTACTCATCAGTCCGGTCATATTTATGTTCTTCCATGCAGATTACTCTTGTTTGTTTTATCTCCAGCTTTTTGTTCTAAAGAAATATGACTGTCAATTTGAAGAAGAAGTGTGTGTGTGTGGTGTGGTTTTTAAGGATTCATACTTAACTGGGTCATCTTTTCTTGGCAGATTAGGAAACTAATTCACAGCATAAAACATTCAACAGTTCTCAAATCCAAGCCTGTCACTAGTTTCATAAACATGAATCAAATGGCACACAACGCTGATGGCTTTAATCAGAGACTACAGGACAAATTTTATTTCTTAGTATCATTCCCAGTATCACACCTAACTTGATCTCTTTCTTATTTTAGTACATCTAGGGGTTTTTTAAATATATATATATATTTAAGTTAGATTTTAGTACTAGTTTCTTAATATTGTTAAAATAGAAAGCAACTTTTGGTGCTTGAAAGGTCAGCTTTTGCTTCTCAGGAAAAGAGATGTTCATGGGACACCTTTGACAGGGTAGGGATAAAATATTCAGATCTTCTTATACTATTTAGTTATGACTATAATTTCAGCTCAATCTTCCACAGAAAAAACATGTGTTAAGTCATTGAGTTCTACATGTGTTTTTCCCTGGCATTTTGTTATGAAATTTTTTAAGCATACAGAAAAGTTGAAACAACTTTACAGTAATATCCATGTATCTACTATCTGTATTCTACCATTAACATCTTACCTTGTCACACATCTGTCCATCTATGGAGTCTTTTTGTTTTTGGATGCATTTCCAAGTAGGTTTATTACTGCATTCTTGTTTGTTAACAAAATCCATATACTGCTAAGTCACTTCAGTCGCGTCCGACTCTGTGTGACCCCATAGACGGCAGCCCACCAAGCTTCCCCGTCCCTGGGATTCTCCAGGCAAGAACACTGGAGTGGGTTGCCATTTCCTTCTCCAATGCATGAAAGTGAAAAGGCAAAGTGAAGTCGCTCAGTCGTGTCTGACTCCTAGCGACCCCATGGACTGCAGCCTACCAGGCTCCTCCGTCCATGGGACAAAATCCATATAGAAACATGTAAAACAGCACAAAGTGAAAACAATCTCACAAAAAAAGTTTAACTTTTTTTTGAACCCATCTTGTCTGAGTTGAAAAGGATCATCACACTCAGCTGCTGGCACTTGGCTGCTTTTCTGTTTCTCCTTTTAGCTCATCCATATGAGGTTCTGGGCAGCACTTGGAGGGCAGGTTTCCTGCAGTGCACGCTGCTGTTCAACTGCATGCATTGTTTGTGTGTTTATGGCAAGTGCTTTCTGTGGCTGTTCTGATATCTGCCCCTTTCTAGTCTGATGAGCTACTGAGGGCAAGATTTGTCAGTGAGCCAGCAGCTTCCTTCATGAGCATTCTTCCAGTATGTTTAAAGTGGCATGTTTACATCCTACTTTATAATTAACCCTCTAATAATTTTTTTTTAAGTTCTATAAACTTGGTGAATTTTTTTTCAAACTAAGTTTAAGGTTTAATTTTGACTCTTAGTAAAAGATTTAACAATGACTCTTTAACACATTCAGAGGAAGAATCACATTAGCCTTCTTCCACGTCTCACCCTCTTGCTTTAATTTCTTTAGATACATAATTTCAAAAATGGGAAATGTAAGGAAGTCAGTTCCTGATGTTAGAGAGGAATTCCCAATTGGTATATAAAGTCCTGTGTATTTAACTAAGTACAGTTGGCCCTTCTTTTTTAAAAATATCACTGTCTGACACCTAGATGTGCAGTGTGCTTCATAGAGCAAAATTAGGTAATAATCTCTTCAAGGAAATGAAATTTCATGTATTTAATGCAAATTGGGGCATTTGTTAGCTTTGAGTCATATTAGATAATGAGTATTTTGTCTTTGAAAAGTACTTTTGAAAATTGTAACATAATCATTGTATAGGAAGAATGACTAAAAAGGTTTTAATGATTATAATTTTTTTCTTAAAATCATCAAATGCCTAACCTTGTAAAGCCCTCGTTTGGATCACGTGAACCACAAGTTTGGTCTTTGTCTGTTACAAGTAATTTACAACCTACATGCCTTTTCCAACTCATATAAAGTATTTGACCCTAAGGATGTATTTTAAGGATATCAAAGGATATATATTTTGTGAAGCAATTAGAAAAACCTATAGTATTTTCAGAAGAAATCTGAATTATAATCAAATTTTATTTGGCTCTCTCAGACACTTAATGAAAACATACCAACTAGTCATCTCTTGTCTTACAAGGTAATTTCAGTTTATGTCCACTCTCTGTCTAAATAACCAGACAGATCGTCCTCTTTCTGATGAATTAAAACTAGTATTTCAGAAGAATGTCAAAACTTTTCCCTGTCCAGATAAGGAAAATTAATAGAGAATTTAGCATGCTCAGCAAGCAAATACAAATGTTGCAATATTGAATACTGATATTATATTCACAGTAAAAACAGTCTTAACAGTAAGAAGCCAATATGAATTTTAAAAATTGTAGAGGAGACTTTTTCAGCTCTTTGGTTGAGCTTTTATACTAAGTGTGACTTTCCTTCAGTAGAATTCATTATGGCACTTTCTAAAAGATAATCTTTTGTAAGCATTGGTATCCGAGAATCTGTGCTCACTTACCAAACAAATAATGAGCTACAGGAAGCAACCAAGAGAAGTTCATCAAGTAGCAAGCATTAAATCCTGAGCAGTGTTTATTTCTTTTAAAGTTCTGGACATTTTTTTCTTAACCCCATCTGTTGGACAGCATTCATTTGAGTTGGCCATTAAATTGTACTACTTGGTGAAGCACTGGATAAAGAGAAGACTTTGGAAAGTTAGAGCCACAAGAAAATAAATCATCCACATCAACCGAACACCATAACCCCATTCAGAACATTCTGGTTTGAAAGCAAAATCCAAAGAAATGATTACATTCTGCTTCTATGGAAATCAAAGCAAAAAAAATCAAGTATTTTGCTTGGATTTGAATGGAAATCAGCAACCCAGACAGGCATCAGATGGTTTTAATTTGTTCTTTTGATGTGATTCAGATTTTCACATGAAGGCCAGATCCAGTAATAAGTTTTTATCTGAATTCAGATAGATTGTTCTTATAAGACTATAAGATGATCAGCAGTGAGAGATTTTCACCAGAGTATGGGCATTCTTGGGGTTTTTTCCAAAGAAAACAAGAAACCAGGAGGCAAAAAGTTTTACTGTTAGTAAATAAACCAATGCTATAAGAAAAAAAATAATATATCTATAAATTAATGATCAATCTTTCTGCAGAATCTTGAACAGCTTCTTAAAGATGTTGGTGGAGTGTTTGATCAATGTGTCAAATAACTGGCCTGATCTACTTTTCTGATTATATAATCTTTTATAGTAACTAAATCTTCATGCCTTTTCTCCCCTCCCTCACCCAATTAATAAACAGAAAAAAATGAAGAAGAAGAGCAAGAAGCAAAAATGGAACTTAAACGCAGACTCAGCAGAAAGGTAATGAAACTATGACTGTTAATGAGCATGTTGTGTATTTTGAGATATATTTCATTTTAAAAATGTAGATCAGTGCTCTACATGTAAATCTGATATTTAGGAATATTCCTATTAACCTACTAACCATAAACATTCCTATTAACCTGCTAACTAATCAGTGACATTAAAATAAATGTAATGTTTATAATGTGAATTATGTTTATATTAATAATTGCATAATATGCTAATTTTGAAAAGTTGACAATCAAAAGTTCTAAATTACATTTGCCAGTTATGAAAATAGCATAATCTGTGTGAAAAAATTTAAACACCATAAGAAACAGAAAAGACTGGAAAATCATGCAAATATCTCCCATTCATAAATAGCCATTATTAACATTTCAATCTATAGTTTTAAAAAATGCTCACACTTCCCACGTGGTCTTTGAAATACTGAATAAATATTTGTTATTATTGAAGATTCTGAGCTGAGTAATTTATAAAGTGAACTTAATCATCCAGCCTGCCTGCTGCAGTACTACCCAAGTTGACAAATGGTTTTGCTCCAAAACTCAGTCAGTTGTTTCTACTGATTTATGAAAATAAAAGTCTGATACTAGGACCATATCTTTTTTCTTTAAGTATTAAAATAGTAATAGTCTTAGGAAAAATTAAGCACTATCAGAGTTTTCATTTATTATAAACACCGTGTTCAGACATTCTTTAGATAAACCTTTCACACCTGAATAAGGCAGGAAGAGTGAAATATGACATCTGCAGCAAAGTGTGTGACCTGACCCACATTTAATCGGGGCTGGCTGTGGAGTTCACAGCAAAAGCATTCACAGGCAAGTAGAAGAAGCACTCCATTCCCATTGGAAGGGTGGAGACTGTATTTCGAGAGGTTTTGGTTTTGATTTTTAGGGCAAAAGATCCTTAATTCATCTCTTTTTTTTCCTCAAAGAGCCTAAACATCAAGTAATAATCAAGCCGAGAAAGATGCTGGAAGCCATTCTAGAGATGGCTCTTCTAGTAATTCATGGCCATTAAGTTACCAGGTCCCTCGGAGGGAGGGTATGGCAGCCCAGTCCAGTATTCTTGCCTGGAGAATTCCAGGGACAGAGGAGCCTGGAGGGCTGTAGTCCATAGGGTCACAAAGAGTCGGACATGACTAAGGCAACTTAACGCTTATGTTACCAACTACAGATAAGCAGTAACCCCTCCCCGTTGCTCAGTCCACCGCTGTCATACATGGGATCTTTTCTCAATCCGTCTGGTGGCTTCCAGGAGACAACAGAGCTGCCCTCCCTCCACTTGCCTGTACTGCACAGAGCTCCCTCCTACAGGTGTGAAACATTCCATAGACCTAATAGCCACCCTGGGACTGGCACAGCCCCGAAGGACAAGACTGGATGGGGAATTTCTAACCTGTGTGGCCATTGGTTACTTGCCTTTTGGGAAGTCGCCAGAGGCAAGGGTTTCTCTACTTCCTCAACCGTATCCACCCTGGAAGGGCAGTAAGAAGCTAACTATATATATATATATATATATATATAGGACAGTAACTGAGACGATAACAAAACCACTTAGATTGTTCCTTCCTTTGTCCATCACCTACCAGGGCTTTATGAATATAGAAGGAGCCAAGTTGCCATATCCCAGATCAAGTGGGTTCAGTGTGTAGACCCAGACTGTCTAAGAATCCCTGAATGCCTTGAATGATAGAGCACTGACAGTTCAGCCTCTGGTTTTACTCAAGAGGAAGCTGAGGAAAGGGAATATTTTTTACTACAAAAGCATCCATTTTTTGGTGAATGTGCTTAATTTTTCCAAAAATTGAGCCCATGCAAATACGGAATGGTTCCAAAGAGGTCCACTTATATCATAGATAGTCTGAAAATGGACCTTTTCTATAAAAGAGAGGACTGAGTCTACCTAACTGACAATACTATGACACCTCCCAACTGAGAAAGGTTGCAAAATCATGAATTTTTATATTAGAGAGTGGATACCTGTCAACCAGGGACTAAGTTTCTTTAGTCTCTTAAGAATCATTTCTGTCTTATTCTTGGGCTTGAGAAGGGTCCAGGAGAGGAAAGCAAATGCACACAGGGTATGATAGATTAAATATAACTGTAAATTTGAATTTCACAAAGACCACAGACAGAATCCACCTAACTGGAAGTGTCTTAAAGGTTGCAGCTGGTTTTAAGCAGTTGTGACCTCCCTAAAGTGCAGTTTTCCAGCAAGTCCCCCTTCCTCATTCCTGCACATCAGTTTCTCTGGCCAAGGGTAAATGTCAAATCTTGGCCTGGGTCCTTAGACTTTCACAGAAGACTGTTGTAGGCTCACCCTTCACTGGACTATTTCTTTGTTCTAACTTTGTGCATCTGTGAATATGCAGGTATAATGCAGAAGGAACAAAGATTTTTATTCTCATTTCTACAGTTTGTAGGGCTTCTGTCTTGATAATTCAATCTTAAAGCCAGCCATTCCATATCTGGATTACTATTGTGTCTCTATTGCTTCCTGTTCCCCATGTCAGAGATGCCAGGCAAGGTGGGGAAGATAGCATAATGCAGCCAGTTGCCAAAGATTGTGACCTATCTAACAAGGATGATTTTTATAGCCTCAAAATTAGGGCATACTGCTTTCTAGTTCTCATTAGAAACTCCCAAGATGCTGGTGCCTTTTTTTTTTTTTTTTGATATCTGAAAGTGACCTTATAACTTTGAAGTTCTCTATAGAAAAACATGCCACCGTGAGGCTGTAAATGGTTTATTGAACTATCCTTTTTTCTTTATCCTCCTGCAGCTCAGCCTGCGACCCACAGTGGCAGAGCTGCAGGCTCGAAGGATCCTGCGGTTTAACGAGTATGTGGAAGTCACCGATTCACCTGACTATGATCGCCGGGCAGACAAGCCCTGGGCCAGGTTAACACCTGCAGACAAGGCAAGACTTCAGTGGCATGAGCCATGATTTTATTTATTTATGATTTTATTGCTTTTCTGAAATTGCCAGTACCTACTTACCCTCTACTTAGTCATCTTGGGGATTAAGTATTACCAAATATCCTAATACTTTTCTGCCTTTGATTATTTAAGCCACTTAAGTGATATATTTAATATCAACATAGTTCTTTCAACTAAGTTACAGAAAAAAAAACTTGTTCTTAGTTACCATGTAATCCATCTGCAAACAAATCTGAATTGGGGTGCGAGAGTGCTTTCCCACAACCATTATTTACCCTTACTCTTAGAAAATATCCTAGTTATTCTTGGAAAAGGTATTGATATGTATCGAGGCTGGCACACATTTTCTATAAATGGCCAGAAAGTCAATATTTTCGGCTTTGTAGGCCATCCAGTCTTTATTACAATGGCTCAACTCTGCCTTTGTAGCAGGGAAGCAGCCATAGACAATATGTAAGTGAGTGGATCTATATGTGGTTCAGTAAAACTTTATGAAAACAGATGATGAGGCAGAACACTCAATGACATAAATCAAAGCAAGATCTTCTATGACCCACCTCCTAGAGTAATAGAAATAAAAATAAACAAGTGAGACCTGATTAAAAGCTTTTGCACAGCAAATAAAACTACAAACAAGGTGAAAAGACAACTCTCAGAATGGGAGAAAATAATAGCAAAGGAAACAACTGATAAAGAATTAATTTCCAAAATATACCAGCAGCTTATACAGCTCAATACCAGAGAAGCAAACAACCCAATCAAAAAGTGGGAAAGGGACCTACAGAGACATTTCTCCAAAAAAACTATACAGATGGCTAACAAGCACATGAGAAGATGCTCCACATCACTCATTATTAGAGAAATGCAAATCAAAACTACAATGAGATACCACTTCACACCAGTCAGAATGGCTGTCATTAAAAAGTTTACAAACAATAAATGCTGGAGAGGGTGTGGAGAAAAGGGAACACTCCTGCATTGCTGGTGGGAATGTAAACTGATATAGCCACTGTGGAAGACAGTATGGAGACTCCTTAAAAAGCAAGGAATGAAACCACCATATGACCCAGCAATCCCACTCCTAGGCATATACCCAGAGGAAATCAAAACCGAAAAAGACACATGGACTCCAGTGTTCATTGCAGAACTATTTACAGTAGCTAGAACATGGAAGCAACCTAGATGTCCATCAACAGATGAATGGATAAAGAAGCTGTGGTACATATAGATATTGGAATACTACTCAGCCATAAAAAGGAACTCATTTGAATCTGTTCTAATGAAGTGGATGAAACTAGAGACTATTATACAGAGTGAAGTAAGTCAGAAAGAGAAATATGAATATCATATTCTGACACATATATATGGGATCTGAAGAGATGGCACTGATGAATTTATTTTCAGGGCAGCAGTGGAGAAACTGACATAGGGAACAGACCTATGGACTTGGTGGGAGGAGAGGAGGGATAAGGGGAGATTTATGCAGAGAGTAACATAGAAATTTGCAATACCATATGTAAAATAGATAGCTAATGGGAATTTGCTGTATGACTCAAGGAGTCTCTGTCACAGGCTGAAGGTTGGGATGGGGAAGGAGATGGGCAGGAGGTCCAGGAGGAAGGGGACATGGGTGTATCTATGGCTGATTCTCCATGTTGTATGACAGAAAGCCACAAAACTCTGTAAAGCAATTATCCTTTAGTTAAAAACTTAAAAAAAAAAAAAACAACAGATGGTCGACCACATTTGGCCTGTGGGTCATCTCTTTCATGCCTCACAGTTCAGAAAAACTGTGATATAGACAGGGTTCCATCATGAAGAAAGACAATTTTATGAGTATTATGGTTACATAGTTAGAGAATTTTGCCAATCAGTTGTTTGGTTT
This sequence comes from Tragelaphus eurycerus, assembly GCA_935064755.1. NCBI lineage: Eukaryota > Metazoa > Chordata > Mammalia > Artiodactyla > Bovidae > Tragelaphus > Tragelaphus eurycerus. The sequence continues at coordinate 2,770,789 of CAKXYN010000039.1, forward strand.
TACATTTTTCATTTTAAAGTTTTCCTGATCTCCCAAATAATGGTTTCTAATTTTTGTTTCTGAACAAAATTTGGTATCAAATAAACCCATGTCATACCCAGTCTTAATATCAGAACTAGGCATTTAGTTACACTCTATGCTGACACCATTTAATTGAATTCATTCTGTAAAGCACCTAATATGAGTCAGGCTCATATTGGAGATATAGAGTCAGTAATTCTTAGCTCATAAGAAGCTAAAACTAGGAAAGAGTAAGGTTACAAAGGAAGAATGTTCCGAATGAAAAGGGAATTCCGGAGGCTGAGAATAGTGCCCAAGAAATCCATGCTGACGCTGAAACTCCAGTACTTTGGCCACCTGATTCGAAGAACTGACTCACTGGGAAAGACTCTGATGCTGGGAAAGATTGATGGCAGGAGGAGAGGGGATGACAGAGGATGAGACGGTTGGATGGCATCACCGACTCGATGGGCATGAGCTTGAGCAAGCTCCAGGAGTTGGTGATGGACAGGGAGGCCTGGTGTGCTGCAGTCCATGAGGTCGCAAAGAGTTGGACACGAATGAGCAACTGAACTGAACTGAAGCCAACATAAAGAGCCATTAAAAAACACTGAAATGAAATGTCTATGAGGTGGGGAAAGAGAAGAGTTAGCCCAGCAGCCTGGGGAGGGGATTGTCGGCTCACAAGTGGTTGGTTATGTAGTGTGAGGAGGCATTTTAACAGACTGACAGGTGGAAGCCTGACTGTGGTGGGAACCCTCAGAATAAAACACAGTCCCAAGAGTCTTGCTGTGAAGAATAAGTATAAGGTAGTCACTTGAGGGAGAATGGGGATGCTGCACGCTTGAGTGAGTAGATTTGGAAAATAAGAATATCAAGAGAATGATTTTTTTCTAATCTGTGGGAAATACTCGAGCAATCTTTTATGCCATGAGAAAGGAGCCAAAAGAAAAGGAAAGGTTGCCTCTGGGAGAAAAAGTGATAGAGTGATTTATAATCAATGGAGCAAGTCACTGCTTATGCAGAAAAGGTGAGGAGAAAACCCTTGAGGGTGGGATGGTCAGTGAGGCGGAGAAAGGTGCACTAAAAGAGGAGGCTTTCCCAGGCAGGGGGAATCATGTGGATTGAGGGCAGCCATAAGGGCGTGAAGGAGACTGTGATACTCAGGTCCTGGGTCAAGCCCACCATCAGTCACTACCACGTTTCCTGAAGGAACTAATCAAGTTTATGGGTTTCTAAGAATTGCCTATAAACTACTTCATGTGGTCTCTTGCCCTTAGGCAAGAGAGACTCAGGTCATTGACTGTTACTCAGCTGACAGATGGGCTTCTATGGAGGGTCTGAAGTGGTTTGTTCACATGTCTGGTGTCTTGGTGAAAAGTGAAAAGAAAGTGTTAGTAACTCAGTTGTGTCTGATTCTTTGGGACCCCATGAACTGTAGCCCCCCAAGCTTCTCTGTCCATGGAATTCTCCAGGAAAGAATACTGGAGTGGTAGCCTTTCCCTTCTCCAGGGGATCTTCCTGACCCAGGGATCAAACCCAGGTCTCCTGCATTGCAGGCAGATTGTTTACCCTCTGATGATGTCTCAGAGGCTAGGCTTAGCGCTGGGCTCAGCTGGGGCTATTCACCAAACCACCGACATGCGGCTTTTTCAGCATGGTGGCCTCAGAGTTGTTGTCAGATTTCTTACATGGTGGCTGGCTTATCCCAGAGAGAACCAGGTAAAAGCTGCGTGGACTTTTCTGACCCAGCTTTAGAAGGCACCCAGCCTCGCTTTCCCAACATTCTATTAGTTCTAAGCAAGTCATAAGGTCAGCTCAGATTCAAGGGGAGGGTAGTTAGCTCTACCTTTCAGTGGGGGGAATGGTGGCAAGGTCAGATTGCAGAAGAGCGTGTGAGCTGGAATTATTATTGCTGCCATCTTTGGAAAATGCAGTTTGCCATTTCCACCATTCCCAGTTATTATGTTACTCAAATGTTGAACTTCAGAAAGGCAGGTAGAGGGTGGCCAGGTAAATGAGTAGAAATCACATGCATGTGCAAAGTGTACAAGCAATGAGAATCTAAATGATTAACCACCCTCGTATGTAAACTGCATTTTCCCATATGCTCGAAATACTCCTTCCTGACTCTTGTCTGTTATTGGAAGGTAAAGTTTATCCACCTTGAGCTATAATAACAGAGAGGGTTTTTCTTTTAAATTTTGTTATTGAAACAAAAATAGATTCTTGTGCTGAACTTGTAGGCTGCAGGGGAGATGTATTTGGTCAGGTTTTATTCTGCAGGCTTAATGTCTGTTCATGAGTAACTTGAAAGCACATGACATTCACGTCTCCCTTGCTGATTGAACCCTGAGTGGCAGAGCTAAGCCAGGGGCCTCTCTACCCATACACGAAACTCATTTTCTCCCTTTGGCATTTTCTCTCCCCTTAACCCTGAGATTTCTGAAGGTCTCGATGACTGCATTTTTAGAACTGGATTTGTATTGTAGGTTTTTTTCCTTCCTTAAAGAAAAATAAGAACAATTTCTTTTTAGATAGAAAAAAATGTTGTGTACTTTTTAAAGATAGAAAATAGAAAAAAAAAGACAATTTAAAATACTTCTTTTGCTGTACACCTGAAACTAACACGTTGTAAATCAACTGTACTTCAACAAAAATTTTTAAAAAGAAAATAAAAATGCTTTTAATGTATAGTACTTTGTATACACACAAGTGACTCGTGTTCATTGGCACAAATCAGAATATTCAAAAATACAAGGCAAGAAAATAACAATTACAGTGCACATCAATGCATAATATTTTTAAGAGTTTCTAAAAATACTGTTTTTAACCTAACACTGGAAAAATATCATTTATTTTCTCTTGATGTTAAAAGATATGTATAGTGAAATGTTACTTATTGCTCAGAGATACTAAAAGTATCAACAGTCTTAGGATATATTTTATTTTAGAATGAAAATGTATGCTAATCATCATTATTATAAAAATCATTTCTGGATTTCTGTTGCTTTTTACCTTAAAATATTTCATAATATATAATAAGATTTATAATAATATCAGATCAGATCAGATCAGTCGCTCAGTCGTGTCCGACTCTTTGCGACCCCATGAACTGCCGCACGCCAGGCCTCCCTGTCCATCACCAACTCCCAGAGGTCACTCAGACTCACGTCCATCGAGTCAGTGATGCCATCCAGCCATCTCATCCTCTGTCGTCCCCTTCTCCTCCTGCCCCCAATCCCTCCCAGCATCAGAGTCTTCTCCAATGAGTCAACTCTTCGCATGAGGTGGCCAAAATACTGGAGTTTCAGCCTTAGCATCATTCCCTCCAAAGAAATCCCAGGGCTGATCTCCTTCAGAATGGACTGGTTGGATCTCCTTGCAGTCCAAGGGACTCTCAAGAGTCTTGATAATAAAAACTTGTATTTACCTTTCATATTAAAAAGTTTTGCTTTTGAACTGCTGCTACTGCTGCTAAGTCGCTTCAGTTGTGTCCGACTCTGTGCGACCCCACAGACGGAAGCTCACCAGGCTCCCCTGTCCCTGGGATTCTCCAGGCAAGAACACTGGAGTGGGTTGCCATTTCCTTCTCCAATGCATGAAAGTGAAAAGTGAAAGTGAAGTCGCTCAGTCGTGTCCGACTCTCAGCGACCCCATGGACTGGAGCCTACCAGACTCCTCCGTCCATGGGATTTTCCAGGCAAAAGTACTGGGGTGGGGTGCCATTGCCTTCCCCGCATCCCATTTAAAGAAAAAAAAAAAAAAAAAACTATTGAAAGTAAATATTTCTACCTCTGCTCTCAGAATAAACACTGAACTTCCTGCCAGGCTAAAGAAGCCATCCTTTCTCTCTCTTTTGTTATTGCTATTTTCTTAGCCCCTCTAAGATACCACTTTGCATTTAAAATTTCTTTGAACTTCAAGTGTAAGGAAAAGGAATCAGTGTCAATTAGTCAATAACCAATCAATGCCCAGTCTATGAAAACACTGTGCCAGGCGCTCTGGGAGATGTCATAAATCTGGTGTGTGTGTGTGTTAGTCACTGTTTGCAACCCCATGGACTGTATAGCACATCAGGCTCCTCTGTCCATGGAATTCTACAGGTATGCATACTGGAGTGGGTAGCCATTCCCTTCTCCAGGGAGATCTTCCCAACCCAGGGATTGAACCTTGGTCTCCTGCATTGCTGGCAGATTCTTTACTATCTGAGCCACCAGAGAAACCCTTAAATCAGGTAGTCATGTTAAACTGCCCACAATGGGAAAGAGAAGTGGGGGCGGGGGGTGGGGGGGATGCCTTATTAATTGTAAACTCAATGGAGCTTAAGTCACCTTTAAGGTAAAATTTTTTATTTTAGAATATCTGTGCTCGGGTAGGTTGTTTGGTCGCTTAGTTGTGTCTGACTTTTTGTGACCCCCCATGGACTGCAGCATGCGAGGCTTCCCTGCCCTTCATCATCTCCTGGAGTTTGCTCAAAACTCATGTCCATTGAGTCGGTGCTTGGGTAGAGCACTAGAAACAAATATACATATAGTAAGATATATGTGGCCTATGTAATCTACATATGGCCTCTATCAGTATCTGTGCTGAGGTAGATGAACCCTAAGGTGACAAGTAGAGCCCGAGAAGGCCGTTAACTTGGCTTGAAGACCAAGGCTCACACAGCAGTTGCCATCTCCCTGGGGTTGGCCATGGAAGCTCCGTGGGTGGGGAAGGCAGGCTTTAGAGGTGGATGCTTATGGATTTGATTCCTGCTTGGCCACTTGGTAGATGTTTGACCATCGCCAAGTCATTTAACTTGGGTTTCCTCACTAGTAAAGTAGATCCAATTAGATCTATCTTGAGAATTAGGTAGGTTATTTGTGAAGTTTCAGCTCATCAATAAATGGTAACTCTTACCAATATTACATTCATGGTCAGGCTTGATAATTTAACCTTTGTTCCCCATTGGTGACATTTTCACTACTCATTGAAGCCTCAGTTTACAGTCTAGTCTAAATTTATCCAATGAAAGAGAATCCAGAATTTTTCCAATGATACATGGGTTTGTCCAGCAAATTACCTAGTAGTCATTTATTAAAAACCTCCTAATATATTAAGTATTATCTTAAATGCTGGGAACATAAAAATGAATAGAACATACCACCCTTCCAGGGATACAGTGTCTAAACAGGTCCTAGGAAAGACTGAGATTTTAATTCCATATGGAGATATTCTTTGGCTTGTTCGTGCTTACGACAGCTGAGTATACTTAGCTACCCATGGCATTGATCTTGACGAGTAGTCAAGAAATGCTCTCCATGCTAAATATCAGATTTTTATCAAAGAAATAAACAAAAGACATGAAAATGATGGGAGTTCTAGTTCATCCTGGCTTCACAGATTATGTTATTTGAGAACGCAGCAAGGTGTGTGTATTCAGCAAATCACCTGTTGCCTCTGGCCAGGCTGACCCTTGCGTGGACTGGGAGTGATAAATAGATGTTCTGTGACCAGTCATCACAAGTAACCAGTCATCAGTTCTAAACCTAGTTCCAGTCTTTTTTGTTTTGTTTCTTTGACCTTTCTATAATTCTCACGGTACCAAAAATTACTACCTGGTGCCAGTACTGTCTTCTGTGGCCTTGATTTGTTTCAGTCTTAGAAATACCTAGTTTTGGCTGAATGACTTCCCATGGTTGATAGAATTCAGCAGCATTCAGGCTCCAATCCCACTAACTTTGCCTACCTCTTCCTGTCCCATTATCTTTCAAAAAAAAAAATATCAGTCCCAGGACTTGCCTGGTGGTCCTGTGGTTGAGACTCGATGCTTTCAATGCAGGGGCCACGAGTTCGATCCCTGGTCAGGGAATTAAGATCCCACATGCTGCAGGGTGAGGCCAAAAACAAACACACACACAAAAACAACTCAGAAAAATATCAGTCCCATTTACACTTATGTGAATAGTTACTAGACTTCAATTCTGGTCTCGTTTGTATAGAAAGGAGTTAAGATTATTGTCCATGTATTTCCCTAACATAAAGGGCATTTAATTACTTTTTTTTTTCCTTTCAAAACTCTCTCAGGAAACTTTCTCTTTAAATGATAAGAGGAAGTAACTTGTGGAATAAAGCCGTGGTCTTTCTTCAGTAGATTTTTAAAATGAGTTTTGCATTCCTTTAACTGCCTAGAGTCACATCTTCCTGATGTATATTTTCAAACAACCAGCCCCTGTAATTTCCTATCATATTCATTGCCTGTAATTGACTCGGCATTTCTAATTATAACCAGCACACACAGCGTAGAGACCTGAGACAATTATGCGGATGACATAGGCCCTGAAGTTCATTTTATTAGAAAGAGTGTGGGACTTGAAGTAAGAGGGTCTACCTGTCTCCATACAGAGTCGTCACAATATTAATGACTGTATCCCTGTGCTGTACATTATATCCCTATGACTCATTTATTTTATAATGAAAGCTTGCACCTCTGAATCTCTCTCACCTATTTTACTCATCCTTCTTCCTACCCTCTTACGCCTGGCAGCCACCAGTTTGTTCTTTGTATCTATGCATCTGTTTCTGGTTTGTTATGTTTGTTCATTTGTTCTTTTAGATTCCAAATATAAATGAAAGCATACGGTATTTATTTTTCTCTGTCTGACTTAGTTCACTTTACATAGTACCGTCTAGGTCTATCCAGGTTGTTGCAAATGGCAAGATTTAATTATTTTTATGGCTGAGTAATACTCCATTGTGTATGTGTGTGTGCATGTGTGTGTGTGTGCATGTACATATACCATATCTTCTTTATCCATTCATCTATCAGTGGACACTTGAGTAGATGAAGGAACATTTTTTGATAGATGTTAATTGGTGATGAGTATAGAGAGTCTTTGCTGTTTTAACTATCTGTTTCTTTTTTGGCTATGTTGGGTTTTTGTTGTTGCACTCAGCCTTTCTTTAGTTGCGGTGAGTGGGGTCTATTTTTCTGGCAGTGCACAAGCTTCTCATTGCGGTGGCTTCTTTTGTTTCAGAGCACAGGCTCTAAACGTGGGCTTCAGCAGTTGTGGCATGCAGGCTTAGTTGCCCCTCGACATTTGGGATCTTCCCAGACTAGATATCAAACCGGTGTCCCCAGCATTGTGAGGTGGATTCTTAGCCACTGGACCATCAGGGAAGCCCCATTCTTCACTATCTTAGCTCCTGGTTCTGGGTATCAGTTTTTACAGTGAATAAAGAAGAGTGTCCTTACTGTTGATCTCATTTGTGAAATAAGATATGTACTCTTATCACAGGGGACTTGGGCCCTGAAATATTTCTCTACTGGATTCATCCTCTTTCAAAAGCCAGTGGCAAGAACCATTGCCACAGTTCCCAGCCTCAGCTTCCTCATAGAAACTACAGGGACTGAGGAATAGATTTGGAGAGAAAAACAATCTGTGACTATAGGATTTAAACATAAGATTGAAAGCAGCATTGGGGAAAAGCTTATGTATTGCAGAGTGATAGCTAGCGATGAGAGAAAGCCAGAGAGAAGCCTCAGGGATTTCTTCTGTTTTTTTGCTTTTCTAAAATACATCATTTTCCAACCACATAGTGTGTATGCTGTGCTCAGCCACTCAGTCGTGTCCAACTCTTTTCGACCCTTTGGATTGTAGCCAGCTAGGCTCCGTGAAATTTTTCAGGCAAGAGTACTGGAGTGGGTTGCCATTTCCTGCTCCAGGGGATCCTTCTGACCCAGGGATCAAACCTGCATCTCCTGTGTTCTCCTGCATTGTAGGTGGATTCTTTACCTGATGAGTTATCGGGAAAGCCCCCCCAATCACAAAGTAGATTTTCTTATCACCGTGGTTTGTAACTTCATTCTGTGTTTCAGCTGAGAAGTCCATTTCTCAGAGGTTCTGAGGATGCTTTTATGAGTATTTTTTCATTTACAAAACTTCTTCATAAGGACTTCCCTGGTGGTTCAGTGGTAAAGAATCTGCCTACCAATGCAGGGGACTCAGATTTGATCCCTGTTGCAGGAAGACTCTACATCGTTCAGAGCAACTAAGCCCGTGAGCTACAACTACTGGGCCCGTGCATTCTAGGGCCCGTGCTCCATAACAAGAGAAGCCACCACCACGAGAAGCCTGCATACCACAACTAGAGAGTAGCCCCTACTTGCCACAGCTAGAGCAATCTGCCCACTCCCAGCAACAAAGATCTCAAGCAGCCAAAAAAAAACAAAAACAAAAAAAAACCAAACTTCTTCATAGAAAAATTAGAAAATAAAGATAAGCATAAAATTGAAACCAAAAAACCATCCATGATCTAGCCAGTATTATTAATGATAACTGGTGTTAACATTTGAATGAGTATCTCAGCTTTTCAACCTGTAAGCACCTCTTCCAACCCCAGCATGTACATGGCTTGGATTATGTATTCAGTAAATAATAATGGAAACAGCATTCTCCTCGATATTTTCTTTGAGTGGCTTTAAGTGATATGCTGAAATGTTTAATTCTAATTGTCTAAACTTTCAATACCAAAGAATAAATAGCAATTGCCTTCGCTGTAGCTCTGTGGCAGCTTGTCAAAGCCATGTTGCTGTGGGTGGTATGAAATGCAGAAGTTTCATAGGAAAATGATACTGTTTCTCAGAAAAACTCATGACCTGGGCTATCCTTGTGGTCATCGAGGATGCAGTGGGTGTGTGACTCATAGAACAGGCCCCAGGGTGGGTTTGGCAAAGGTCCCCTTGCCCTCTGCCTTGTGAGTGACACTTGCAGAGATCTGCTCTGATTTTTGTTTGGCTGTAGTATCGATACTCCATTTATCCCATCTTTAGAGGTAGGAACTCGAAATTCCTTTCTTCAAGATACTTCATAAAAGAATGTCTGCTTCATTGTTTCTATACATGCTGAGGAAATGTGCGTTCTAACTAGTAATTCTGTTTATCTATTGTTTCCTACTTAGGCAGCAATAAGGAAAGAACTAAATGAATTTAAAAGCACAGAAATGGAAGTTCATGAAGAGAGTCGACAGTTTACCAGGTAGGTAAACAAGATGCAGTTGTGCACATTAAAAATGAGTAAGATGGTAAATTTTATGTTACATGTATTTCATCAAAATTTAAATTTTTTTTAAATATAGTTTAGCACAACACCATCTAGTGAACATTTCTGAAATTAAGTCCTTTTTTTGTTTGTTTTCTTCCAAAGAAGTCTAAGTCATTCTAGAGGGCTGTGTTTTGGTTTCTTTCTTAGTTTTATATTCTGGTCCAAAAAACAAGCATCAGCATCATTTATTCTGCTCTTAAAGGGACTCAGTTGAAGTTTTATGCCCAGAACAGATGTTGGTGAAAGTCATTGTGGGCACAGACATGTCTACTTTGGACTCACAGTAGACATAGCTTAGAAAGGGTAGAAGCTCAGTTTTTAGAAGGCATAGCTTAGAAAGGAATCTGATTTTTACTGATGCCGCAGAAGCCCACTATAGTCCTATCATTTTTTCTGCCAATACACTTCAGTTTCACAGGCTGCTAAAACTGAAAGAGGCTTGAGTGATCAAATAGTCTGACCTCCATACTTCATAGGTGTTCTGTTTGTTTCTCTCTTATGGGTTTAAGTGCTTTGCTATATGTGTGTGTGTGTGTCTGGCTCTTTTGCCACCCCATGGACTAAAGCCTGCCAGGCTCCTCTGTCCATGAAATTTTCCAGGCAAGCTTCTTTTCCACTATAAGAATCTTGGAGTGGGTTGCCATTTCCTACTCCAGAGGATCTTCCAACCCAGGGATCAAACCCATCTCTTGCATCTCCTGCTTTGGCAGGTGGTTCTTTACCACTGAGCCACCAGGGAAGCCCCTTTGCTATATATACATAACAGATGTTCTATAAGATTTTTCAGAGAATTTGCATGTCAGTCAAATCTTTGAAGCCTGTTGTTGTTCAGTCACTAAGTGGTGTCCTACTCTTTGCAACCCCATGGGCTACAGCATGCCAGGCCTCCCTGTCCCTCACTATCTTCCAGAGTTTGCCCAAGTTCATGTCCTCAGTCAGTGATGCTATCCAACCATATCATCCTCTGCTGCCCTCTTCTCCTTTTGCCTTTAGTCTTTCCCAGCAGTAGGGTCTTTTCCATTGATCAGGTGGACAAAGTATTGGAGCTTTAGCTTCAGCATCAGTCCTTCCAATGAGTATTCAAGGTTGACTTTCTTTAGGATTGACTGGTTTGATCTCCTTACTTTGAAACTTAAATTGTTTTAAAAAAAAAAAAAAAAACCATACTGGGACAGATGATTACATGAAGAATACCATGGTAGATCTTTCTGGAAAGCAAATACTGATCCCAGAACCAGAAACAGCCTCCTTAGAGCAGCCTTACATCAGGGTGTGATGGTATCTGCAGTGGTTTGTTTATTTATTTATTTATTTTTTGGTAACAGCTGATATGAAGGTAAGCTTTCAAAGCTTTTCGCACAATATAGTGGTTAACACTCTTTAAAATGTCTTTAAAGACATTGGTGGGAGAGTGGGTGAATTAGATGAAGGGGATTAAGAGGTACAAACTACCAGTAATGTACAGCAAAGTAATGTACAGCAGAGGAAATATAGTCAATAACATTGTAATAACTTTCTATAGTGACAAATGGTAACAGACTTATCATAGTGATCACTTCATAATGTATAAAAATACTGAATCACTTATGTTGTATATCTGAAACAAATATAATTCCCAGGTAACTCAGCTGGTAAAGAATCTGCCTGCAATGCAGGAGACCACCCACCCCACCCCCGCTTGATTCCTGGGTCGGGAAGATCCCCTGGAAAAGGGGTAGGCTACCCACTCCGGTATTCTTGGGCTTCCCTGGTGACTCAGACTATAAGTAATTTGCCTGCAATGCAGGCAACTTGGGTTCAATCCCTGGGTTGGCAAGATCCCCTGGAGGAGGGCATGGCAACCCACTCCAGTATTCTAGCCTGGAGAATCCCCATGGACAGAGGAGCCTGGCAGGCTACATACAGTCCATGGGGTCGAAAAGAGTCGGACATGACCGAGCAACTAAGCACACACTAGTCAATTACAGTTCCATTTTCTAGAAAATTAAATTTCCAGAGAAGGAAAAAGTGTTCATATCACTGAGATAAATATTCCTTGCTTAGGTATTCTTTAAAACTTGGCAGTAAAGCAAATGTCTCCTGGTATTTTTCCATTAATTTATATTACATCATTAGTGTTGGATTATGGTTGAGATATATTTAGGCTCTGAGACTTTAAAAATAATACTTATGATTTTCAAATTGTTTTCAGTATTTCTTTAAACAGTAAGAGGTTTGGTAAATGCCACTCTTATCAAAATAATACAAACATATGATAATGTTTTACATTTAGAAAATTGCTCATATGGAAGATTATGGTGCTCTTAGCCCCAGCCATCCTTAGAGGGAATAAACACGCCATGAATCATGACCTGGCTCTTCAAATGGAATCCGACATAGAGCAACTCAATTATTGGCCTTTCTTATTAGTGCCAGGCGTTATCTGCTTATAAGAGGAAGCCTTCCCTTCAAAATCTAAACCAATTAGCTGCCTGCAGATTTAGGGTGGTTAATAAAAGGATTGAGACAGCACTGCTTCGTCTGCCCAAGCACCTCTTTATCCAGAGATAATCTCCCACACAGTGATGTGTTAGTCAACTCCAGGAGGACCCATTCCCACATTCCCATTCCCTTCCTTGTCTCTGCATCTCCAGAGAGAGTCATAAAAAGCTGGTAACACTGGTTGTCTCTGGGAGGGAAATTAGATGACTAGGGGCCAGGCACAGTGTGGAGATGACTCTACTTACCCTTCTGAACCTTTTGGATTTGTGAAACATGAGAATGTATCACCTTGTTGAAAATGTTTTTAAATTTTTAAAAAAATGAAGGATCCATTTCCAAAGTTGTCTTTCTGTCAATAAGGTTTCCAGCATGGTGGTTTTTCATGAGTGTGCTGGCACTAATGCCATGACACGCTTGCTACTGGTGTACCGAGAAGACACCTCTAAAAAACTGCATCATGAGTACGTTCTCTGAACGTTTGACCTGAAGATGGATTGTAGTCCATCCATCTAGAGTGGAAAGGGCCACTCTTTCATCTGATTTCTCCCAGTTTCTCCAGATACCTCTTGAAATTGAAATGCATTCTAGGGCCATATGAGAAACATGAGGATAAGTGGTCCATATAAGAGTTCATCCTTTGGCTTGCAAAGTACCAAGCTCTAACCTCTGTTCTTTGGAACATTTTCAGCTTGTCCAGCCACATACTGTTTTTTCTCCCCAACCCAGCAGCTGCCCACCTGGTCCACTGTTAAAACCCCAAAAGACCATTTGAAGAGCACTGTATTATTAAATAGGGCCAGTGCATTCTGGAAAGAAATCGCCATGGCAAAGAAAACCCACTTCCCTTTCCAAAGTAAGTGGGATTTCTACCATTTAAAGTAATTCTTTAAATTATAGACATGTAAATTATTTGAAAAGACTTTACATAAAGAACTAAACTTTAAAATGGTTACAGCTGAATGGTAGGATCTATGACTAGTTGTAACCTATGAATATTCTGTTTTCCAAATTTTTTAAAATGTCAACATATATCAGACTTATAATCAAGAGAGAATATTGCTTTTAAAAATAAACATCAAATTTTGTAAACAACATTTTTAGAATATGCAAAATAATACTGTCATACATATAATTCCCTGTGGGTGCATGTGTGTGTGTGTGGGTGCTCAGTTGCTCAGTCTGACTCTTTGGGACGGTAGCTTGCCAGGCTCCTCTGTTCATGAGATTTTGCCAGCAAGAATACTGGAGTGCATTGCCATTTCCTCCTCCAGGTGATCTTCCTGACCCAGGGCTCAAACCCACATCTCCTGTATTGCAGGAGGTTTCTTTTACCACTGAGCCATCTGGGAAGCCCCTTATATAATTTTATTAGTTTCTATATTATTTGCTTAATATATTAAGCAAAGAGTCATTAAATTGATAACTCTTAGAATCAAAATGGGCCCCAAGAGATTACTGGCATAATGTTAAGTGGAAAAATCCAGATACTGACTGAAGTATATGTATATAGCAGTGGTTTGTTTTAAAATGCAGATGCATAGGAAAAAGATTGGGAAATAACATTAAAACAGCCATAAAAAGAATGAAATATTGCCATTTGTAGCAACATGGATGGCCCTAGAGAATATCATATTAAGTAAAGTAAGTCAGACAGAGAAAGACAAACATTATCTGATATCACTTATACACAAAATCTAAAAAATACAAATGAAGCTATATACAAACCAGAAACAAACTCAGACATAGAAAACAAACATGTAGTTACCAAAGGGGAAAAAAGGGTAGAAGGGACAAATTAGGGGTGTGGAATGAATGTATATAAACTACTATACATAAACTGGATAACAAGAATTTACTATATAACATAAGGAATTATATTCAGTATCTTTTAATAACCTATAATGGAAAATAGTCTGAAAAAAAGTCTTTATATGATTGAATGAATTTGTTGTACATCTGAAACTCACTCAATATTATAAATCAACTCTACTTCAATAAAAATAAATAAATGAATAGATAGATAAAAGTAAGTAATGCCAAGTCTTAAGGAAAAAAAACAACTCTTAATTGTGTGTCATAGAGTGGACCTATAGGGGGTTTTTCTCTACTTTTCAAGTTTCCCTAATGTCATTATCTATGTTGAGAAGTGTGTTTGTGCATGTGTATGTGTTTAAAGTAATTATCTAGGGACTTCCCTGGTGGTCCAGTGGTTAAGACTCTGTACTCCTAATGCAGGAAAATGGGGTTCAGTCCCTGGTAAAAGAACTAGATCTCACATGCCACAACTAAAAGAATACTGCATGCTGCAACTAAGACCTGGCGCAGCCAGATAAATAAATATTTTTTTAATACAGTAATTATCTCATTCTGTGCCATCTTGAGCTATTATAGCCTATGTAGATTTACAAATAAACTACCCTTTGAGCTTCTACACAGGCTTATCAAAATTCGACATGGCAAGAACTATACTTGTGACCTCAATAAACATTAATTCAGTGACTTCCATCGTGGTCCAGAGGTTAAGACTCTGTGCTTCCACTCAGGCAGCAAGGGTTCGATCCCTGGTCAGGGAACTAAGATCTCACATGCCGTGCAGTGTGGCCAAAAATTAAAAACAAACAAAAAAAAAAAACATGAATTAGGGGTCCTCCACAGAGAATGAGAAGGAAATGGCAAACCACTCTAGTATTCTTGCTTGGAGAATCCCATGGACAGAGGATCCTGACAGGCTACAGTCCATGGGTCACAAGAGTCGGACACGATTTAGCAACTAAACCACTACCACCACAGAGAATGAAAAGGCTGCTTCTGTAGAGATACTCCCTCAAGGGCTCCATTTCCTTGCTACCGGGACAGAAACTGAAAAGAATTGCAAAATGTCACTTAGACCACCAGAGTTGCAAGCATGGCTTTGTATTCGGACTCACGAATTCCCATCCAGCATGTGGTCTGACTTCAGTTGAACAAGGAGCAGTGGTCTAGGAGAATCTCCTCATTTGTTTAACATAATTGTATGTGCCTTGACCATTAAACCCTTTTAAATAAAGAGGAAATTAATTACTCAGGATTTCTGAATATATCAACTAGGAGAGTACAGGAAAGTAATGTTTTACACTTAGAGAGTCATTTCATATTTTATATTATCTGAACTGAATTTATAGGAAGGTGAAGAAATTTTTAGGTATTTGTGGAGGAGCCATTATGGGAAAGAGTTATTTTTAGCTGAATTCCGCGACTTAAAGTTAGTTTTTTGCTTCTATTCACTCTCTCTCGAAAGTATGAATATAAGAAAAAAAAATATTGACGTTTTTAACAAGAAGAAAATATAGATAGCTTCCAAGTTTGAGTTTCAGAAAGTTCTGAAAAAAGGGTAGATGAAAAGCTTAAGTATCATGAGGGCACAGTAATTCTATATATTGCTTCATCAACTTGAAGCCTAAAGCCAAACTGTCATTCTGTCAGATAGGCAAACTTCCCCGGAGGTAAAGCTGAACTTCATGTACCTCAAAATGAATGCAAACCACTGAGCAGTACCAAACTTAAGAATAATTTTGCATTTTCAGCACCTCTAACCGTAAAATGTTGGAGTTGATTTTGAAGATAAGATGCCTAATTTAAACAGGATATAAATGTTCCTTTCTGATTGGATAGTGTAAGAAAATATATGGGTATTTTGACCAGATCTGGGCAGTGCTTATAAGGAGGGGTTACAGTTCTGACCCCCCAGCTTTGTCAGCATATTACCGCATTCAGATTATTGGTTAGTTGTCGTCTTCTCCCCAGTCTAGACGCTATGCTCATGGCCTGATTTTCCAACAAAATCCAGTCTGTGAACTCATTCTGCAATGGGATCCATGGGCAAATATTGTCTGCAGAAAAACAAAAAAAAAATTTGTAGTGTCCTGCTAATTTTTGGAAATTAAAAGCAGGACACTTTCCAGGAAAATGCTCGGTTTTAAAAGGTTTTAAATCTTCTCTGGTCCACTGGCTACTTCCATTATTGTCCAACCCAATTTCTTTTTAAATATTTATTTATTTATTATTTGGCTACACCGGATCTTAGTGGCAGCATGCAGGATCTAGTTCCCTGACTAGGGACCGAATCCAGGACCCTTGCATTGGGAGGTCTCACCCAACCCTATTCTTAATTTACCGTCTTCCTCTCAGAGACATTACTGATTGAAGAGAAAGCCTCTTGTGTCAGTTTTCCCCACATTTGTTCTTAGAACCCAAGACCAAGTGAAGATTAGGACACTGTGGAATGATTGGTCCTGCAAATTTGGAGAGACCTTACAAAATTGTTAAATTAGATGAGTTTATATTTAATTCCAGGTGGGGGGGCGGGGAGGGGCTCGGAAATGAATCCAACAAAGAGGGATCTTTGTTCTGTCAGGGTGTGAAGATCCTGCAGGTGTGGTATGTTTGTGTTGTCAGGGCTCCCAGGGCTCCTCTGCCCTCCCTCCATGTGGTGTGGGTGGTGCTTCTCTGTCCTGCTTCCCCTTTCACTTTCCCTGCCGCCCCCCACCCCAGGACATCACTGGCCTTGCTTTTTCTGGTACTTGAGAAAGTTTGTGCTGAGCCCATTTCCATCTAGTTCTCTTTGTGGCAAAAGGCAAATGTGTTTGAGACAACTGTGGCAATCAAAATGTAGCCTGGAAAAATGGACCAAGATTTTTCTCTGGTCAGAATTGATCAAAACTGGTGGGTGTAGAAATCCAACTGATTACATTTTCCATTCCATTCTACCCAGAGGGCAACAAAAGTACCCTTTGAATGAAAGCATGGATGACAACTGAGGAGACTTCACATGCACGCATAGACATTTAATCTCATAGCCTCACATAGGTTAGGAATACAGAGTCTAGAGCCTGGCCTTCGAGCTCTCTGCCTTGAGTACGTGACTGAGCATCCCTGTGCCTCAGTTTCTACATCTGTACAAAAAGGATACAGGAGTACTTACCTCATAGATTACACATAGTAGAATTTAATGTGTGTGCTCAATCATGTCTGACTCTTTGCAACCCCATGGACTGTAGACTGTTAGGCTCCTCTGTCCATGGAAATTTTCCCGGCAAGAATACTGGAGTGGGTTGCCATTTTCTCCTCCAGAGGATCTTCCTGACCCAGGGCTAGACCCCTCATCTCATGTCTCCTGCATTGGTAGGCAGATTCTTTACTGCTAGTGCCACCAAATTTAATAGTTAGGTATTATTATTATTATCTGCCTTTCACGTTTTATATGTTTGATTTTTAAGAGGTTTTCAATTACTCTTGAAACATTTTTATACAATTTTATAACAATTTATAACATTTTAACAATTTTAAATTTTATTTTACAATTTAACAGTTGTAAAATTTATTTATTTAACATTGTAACAATTTATAACATTTTATAACAATTTCCATAGCTTTTCTTCAGATTATAGTTGACTTTTCCTAGAAAGCATGATGGAATATCATATCAAATGGGTTATCATGGATTAGTATATACTCAGTTGTAATTAATGTTAAGTGGATCTCATGATTAAACTCTTCAGTTGCATAGAATTACTTATAGAACAAGTAATCAAATAACCAAGTACACCTATATATATGTACTCAGTCGTTCATGTGTTAGCAAGTATTTATGGAGCACAGAGAGTGAGTCATACTTTTCTGGACCCTAGGAGTTTAGAACATGTCAAAGTCCTCACTCGCACATGCTTGTGTTCTAGTGAGGGAGACAGACCGTTAGCAAGTAAATGAACAAATAGACAATAATCATTTCTTTTCTTTTTAAAAGGGTGGGTGGTCTTTTTTATTTTAAATATTTATTTACTTGGCTATGTTGGGTCTTAGTTGCGGCACACGGGATCTAGTTCCCTGACCAGGGGTCGAACCTGGGCCCCCTGCATTGGTAGCACGGAGTCTTAGCCATGGGACCACCCAGGAAGTCCCTAGACATGATCATTTCAGACAGTGCTAAGTGCTATGAAAAAAAAACGTAACAGGATGCTGTGCCAAGAGGAGGGTGGATATGGATAGAATGGCTAAGAATGGGGTCTCTTGAGAAAATTAAACTTACTCTGTGATTTAAATGACAAGAGGAAGTTGTCAGCACTGTTTGGGGAGAGAAAAACACTTCCCCTAAGGGTATCAGCTAATGTAGTGGGGAGAGCTGCTGCAAGAGGCCTGAGGTGGCAAGGATTTTGCATGATCAGAGGGCAGGAATAAAGCTCAGGTGACTGAAACAGTCATGTTGTCCTTGTGTAACACTGTAGAACATGGAGGTTCACATACCTGCCCAAGGTTGTGGACAGAATAGAGTCAAGAACTGAACTCACAGTAGACACATCCCTACTTGAATCACAACGTGTTTCAAGCATAAAGGCAGGTTCACAAGAGAAGATAATTTGTATACCTGTATACATGCTTAGCATGTTGCCTGTGGAACATTTGTAAGGAAATGCCTGGGAGGTGTTTGAAAATTCAGGTATAGAAAGTACATTTGGAGTCTTCAGCGGCAAGTGAAGCGAAGCGGAAGCTAATGAAATAGTGACTACATGATGGTGTTTTCCTTTTTGTAATGACAAATCAGGTGTAACCAAATCCTTTATGAAACATCTCATTTTGTTCAATATAGGTTAGAACATGACCCTCAAGATAGTGATGTTTTGTGTATTGATTGCTCTCTATCTCGGATGATAAAACTAGCATCTTTTGCAGAGCTGTCTTTGTTTTCCCACATGACATTTATAACGATCTTCTGTTAAGACAGTAATTTATTAAGAGAACAGTAATTCAGTTGGGGATGCCAGAGCTGCCTTTGATCATAAGCATGACTGTACCATATTCATGTCACTGAATAGAGTTGTGTTTCTCTACCACATCACAGAGTTTCTGTTTTGTATTTCAGGTTTCATCGTCCATAATGAAGCATGAGACTCTTGGGAAACAGACTGATCATCTTGGGGGAAGCCTCGCTTCCTGAAAACCTGATATTGCACTGGGATTTGAATGTGTGTGTTTCTATTTAACTTGTGGAAGCGTGTGGAAAGTGCTCCCCACTTGTACAGCCCAGGTGGGCCAACAAGCAAAGGGGATGGTTCAGCATCCTGGCTGTTCAGCAACCCTGCTGTCCAGCATGTGGACTGATGGTAAGGGACACCATGTTTATGCCAGTTACTCTTCATCAGGAGTTTTAATCAAAGAAGATGAGCAGAAGACAATCGCTGTTGCCAGAAAGCCACATTTGAGAGTGTGGGTTAAAGAATGGGGAATGGAATTTCTGAGCACTGGAAAGGGTTGCGGGGGTGGGGAGGGGTGGGTGGTGAAAATCAGAAAGCAAGAGAAATACTTCATTACGTTAATGAAAAAAGGAAATAGAAGCATAAATGTATTTTTGAAGAGACTTTGGGTAATTGAGAACTTATTAAGGAATTTGGGAATTTAATCACTCAATGTGGATTTCTTAGACCTGATCCTAGAATATTCTTGTTTCACCATTCTATTGGTACAGCATAGTATCATTATTTTCTTGTCATTGTGCCAGTGAATCCAGTTGCCAGAAATAAGTCTGAGTGTTTTCATGTATCTTTTTCTTAAATGCAAGAGGCTTTTACTGACTCTTAATAAGCATGCTTACCCAAATTTTGTTGCATGCTTCAAGTAGCATAGCTATACATACTTTACATTCTTTTAAATACTCCTTACCTAACGTACCAATCTTCCACAAGGATAACAGGACTGGGAATAAAGATGTAGTGCGACCCTATACATCTGTAGCAAGCTGTAGAAATGAATCTTTTGGTCTTTCCCTAGCTTATCTCCAAAGTTGAAACAGTCCTACTTGATTTAAGGAAGATACGATCTATAATCATGGCACCTTTTGAAAAAGTCTGAATCCAAAGTTAAACTTAAGCAAAATACAGGTGTTCTGCCAGCAGTTGGCTCTGAATGGGAACGGAAAGAACTACTTAGTTTTCATGCTGCATTAAGTTGGATTGCTGCTATTAAAAAAAATAAAGCACACAGATTAAAAAAAAATACTCACCCAAAGACTTAAAAGACCAGAAAATTTTCTGCTAAGTTGTTAAGTAAGGAGAACCTCATTTGGTATTTTAAGAGTGCACATTGCGTCCATAAATAGAGAACTGACTTTCAGTACAAAAGGATCAGTGAATTAAAGTTACGAAAGATTTCCCCATGAGCCTACAGTCAATGTTTACATTAAGAAGCCATTATTGTCATCTTGCTATTTTCCATGGAGTCATGGGCATAGCGTGGCTTCCACTCCCAAGTACCTATGACCACATGTAAATACTACCTTGCATCTAATTGTTCTTTCACAATTATTTTGTGCCCCTTTTATTAAAAACACATGTGATGTAGAACAACATGACAAGACCTAAAGAGACTATTTTATTCTCGGAGTTTGGACTAGGATTGTCTGAAGTGATTCTGGTTCATTGTATGGAAAACTGTAATTTTCTATTCAACCAAAAGCAAGCATTTCATCTAATGGGTAAATGTGGGTCCTGCCATTCACTTATATTTTAAAGAACCACTTAAAATTGGATTTGTAAGAAATAAAAAACGTCGTCCCACATGGACTATTACAAAAAGCCAGGACCATTTTTAACTAAGAAAAGTAGCTGGCATCGTTGCCTCTCTTGCTGTACACAGCTGTGTGCATTAATACAATAAACCTAGAATTTTGCACTATTGTCATTTCTTTGATAGAATAACTTATTTTTGCTTTGAAAAAATTTTTCTGCATGTCCTAGTGTCTTTAATCTGGTTGAAATTTTGTTCACTTCATAATGTTTAAATCCAGCCATAGATATTAACTGTGTTCCAGGTTTTTTTGCTGAAGTCATTTTTTTCCTTTTGTATTTCCTTATTGTCATTTTAGTGTCTTAGGAAAAATACAAAGGCATGTAATGTTATTTTAATTTTCTATACTTATAATCTTAGAACATTGTTTTGATTTCTAGTCACAAGGCTCCTATAAAAATGGCAAATATAATTTATCACTGTTTTATCACTCAAGATGAGTGTCATAGAAAGTCTCTATTTGGTTGATAAAAGGAACAATTTTTTTCCCCCTAGCAGTACATGTGATATAATTTTTTATTCCCTATATAGTGAGATGCACTTAGTACAAAAAATAGGACTCTGGAAAAGAAAATGAGATTCTAGGTCCTCAATATATTGTTTTCCTTCTGTATGTCAGATTTATGAACTACCCATACTTTCTTTTCTACTGATCGATGTGTCTAGGGAGAAGTTTTAAACTTTTTCTTTTTTTTTTTTTTTTTTAAGAAAATTTAAAAGTCAAAAAAAAAAATTAACCACTACTAGTTTAAGAATTGGAACCATGAATTATTTCATTGGAATGATCTTTTAAATAAAAAGAATGGAAGGATTATGAGCTAAGCTACATTCACAGAATGAAACTGTTTTAATAGCTAATTTTAAAAGGCAGAAACACTGCATATCCACATCAGCTGCCCATCCAGAGGTCTCTTGCAAAGCAGCTCTGAAAGGATACAAGGATGTGGACCAGCTGCCATAGAATTATGTATCTGCCTAGTGCCAGCATTTCTGCAATCCAGCCAGTAAGCTGTGGTTCTGTAAAAATAAATGTGTGTGTGTGAATTTGGTTGTTCCAGTACAAAATGAGGGTTTTTCTTATTTACTGTGCGACATTAGGCTGACATAGAAGTAAATAGTTTTTTTGAGTCCCTAAGATATGATTAAGGAAGAAAAACAAGTCCATCTCTAGAAAAGTTCAGGCACAAAAGAACTAGACGGATTAGTTTGGTTTTGTAAAAACCAAAGTGGTCATTTCCATCTTTTTTAAAATGGAGAAAAAGAACCTTAACGTTAAGGTAATAAGAAGATGCCATGAGCTTTAGCATTATCTTCATGGTCTGACAAAATTAGTTCTCTGATGATTAGTGTTAATTTTAGGCAGCCTTGCCTGGTAATTTTCTACATGTGTGAAATAGCTTGCATTTTTTTTTTTTTTGTTCAATATAGTTTACCTTTATGATAATTCCTAAAATCTATAGTAGAGAACTAGTTTGGATATTTGAACAGCTGTTTCAAATTGAGGGGAAAAAAATACACATTCTATCTGATTTATCCAGAAAAATCGACTTTCTGCTTTCATTTTCATGTCCTATATTAGCATATTGATTGTAATCATGTATCTTTCTCTTACATTAGTAAATATATTGTGTTAGGAGAAACTTCTGAAATGTCAGTGAAAATCTTTTTAAGGAAATAGAGGAACTGAATACACTCCTTAATAATCATTAAATATTGAAAATGAGAGATAAGTCCTTAAAACTCATAACTCAAGTTTTACAACCTGCAGTTAATTCAGTGCTGCATTGGCACTTAAAAAAAATACAATAGCTTACACCTAAAAGAGAAAAATCTGCATTAACACTGCATATCCTAATGTGTACCACATTTTAACACAAAACAGGCATTGTATTTATCCTTAATAGAATCAGACACAACTGTCACAAAATTATAGTGCATTCACAATAGAAGAAAGCAACCTTGTCTATCACAGAACAGTGTCTCCACATTTAAACAGTGAAAGCTCTTCAGAAGTGTCAGAGCACTTCTTTAAGTGGTTCCAGCAGCACATTTTACACCTAAATGAGAAATCTTCAAAGGAGGTAAGATGGAATCAAGCTAGTATAAGACATATACATTTATGTCATTTCAGCAGTATGGTAGCCTTAAACATTCCTAGATGCAATCACATTATGAAGCCTAACCTTACTAACGAAAATATGTATATTTTGAGACAAGAATTAATTTCTTCACATGGTTAGAGCATGTTACAAGCACTAAGGAACCACTAAGATAACAACTTATTTACAAAATTTTCCCTTGACCACTTGAACCGGCTAGTCGTCCACTGTTGCGTGTCTAAGTGTCTGTCACAGTATTTCACTCGCCAAAGCAGAATGAACTTTTCCAGCTGAACTGTTTCCTAGAGGGGAATGCAACAGCAAAAGTAATCATCAAATTCATAGGACCATCTTTCCGAGAGAAAGCACATCTCCAGATAGAGGACACCCAATTTTCAAAGAGCAGCATGAAGTGCTATTATAATTTGTTAGTGATCAAAGGGTGGTAGAAATAGGGTGGAATACTCCCAAACCATTCTCATTTTCACTTTCTGTTTACTTTTTTGTAGCCATTAAGCTTAAACTCTTTGTGGAAATGGCAAACCAGCAGTAGCATTTCTAGAAAACAACCCCAAAATAGTCCACTTATGCTTTTTTGAAGATAGGGTCATCCCATATTAAGAAACCCTATTGTATACACTGTAAGATTTCTGGCACAAAAAAAGAGAGAGAGAGAATCCTCTAGCAGCTATTTGCACTAGAAGCCAGCCCTCTCGGCAAGGGTCATTTTTTAGCCATGCTAGGATTTACTGCAGAAACAATGCCATTTAGCTGGCATAGCTGTGCATGTAAGCAGACCACTCCATCCGTGTTTCTCAGTAGGGCTGCTGCTGGCATTTGAGCAATGCCGGGCAATTCTTTGTTGTACAGAAATGTCTCATGCATTGCAAGATGTTTACTCTCGCAGGCCCTTGCTGACTAAATGCCAGTAGTATGCCCAACTGAGGGGAAGGCAATGGCACCCCACCCCAGTACTTTTGCCTGGAAAATCCCATGGACAGAGGATCCTGGTAGGCTCCAGTCCATGGGGTCGCTAAGAGTCGGACTCGACTGAGCGACTTCACTTTCACTTTTCACTTTCATGCATTGGAGAAGGAAATGGCAACCCACTCCAGTATTCTTGCCTGGAGAATCCCAGGGATGGGGGAGCCTGGTGAGCTTCCATCTATGGGGTCGCACAGAGTCGGACACGACTGAAGCGACTTAGCAGCAGCAGCAGCAGCAGCATGCCCAACTGTTGTAAATACTACAAGTAAAAAGCCCTCCCCCATGTTCAAATGCCCTCCTAGGAGGGCAGTGCCACCTCTCTTAAATACCACTGTCTACTGCAATTTGAGGACACAGGAAAAAGTATCTATCTCAGAACCTCATCTTGACTGCCTTGCATTTCTCTGGGCCCTGAGTCATTTTTTCCTCTGCCATTTTTCTTGACTTCCGCATCTAGCCTTCTGATGGCAACTTCAGTTTTCCAGTTCTTCATGGAGGAGGTTATTGAGTAGGCTTGGCAGTTCCAACAGGCATCATCACTTGGTTAGTCCCTGTATGTAAAGGACAGAGTTCACATGAAGCACAGTTTTTTTTTTTGCCTCACTGTTTTACGTCACAACTACACTGTCGGTCGTAGCCCTAGTCAGTGTCATGAGGATCACTGCATGGCTTAACCACAAACACGACTGCTAATTATCCACACACAAACAAAACTGGTGGTCTGTCAAAATCACCATTAGGTTTCACCTAGTAAACTGCATCCCATGAGTTCCTAAACAATCTCATTTTTCCTATTAAAGAAGCATTTAATCGGCATGCAAATCCTTGCATTTCCCCTGCAGAGACAGTCATGCAGTTCAACTTTTAGATTTGTGAATACTAAACTATGAAGGGAAGAAGGGTGAGCTGTGGATTGCATGCATATTGTCCTCCATACTTCAATGATGGTCATTCGCAAAATGAGTTTTACCTGGGTGAAATATTATTATATTAACTATACATAAACATACTTATTCTCTTTGTAACTTTTTATCATCAAAACTGAATGATAAATATATCTTGAAATGATTGGGTGAATGGTGACTAATGGATCAAATTAAGTTAGCTACTATAATTTTTTTCAATATTAAAATTTCTAAAATCTTTTTTGAAGCAGAGTAACTCAGTCAGTAAAAGTGGTTATATTGTAAACTTTAAGGTGGTGCTTAAGAATTCTTGTTAAATACCTTTTTTTTTTTTTTTTTTTTTTTTTAAGAATAAATTTAAGGGAGTAAATGAGGCAGAACGCCACTCCACCCTCAGGTCAATTTTGTGCTGTGTTAAAATGCCAATAACATTTGTGCCACTTGCCAGTTTGGGGGGCTTTTCCCTTACTGGATGTTTTGTTATCGTTTGACTGTGTATTACATTGCTTAGAGAGCTTCCACATGAAGAAGTCATCATGGCAATGCTAACTAGCATTCATAAACAACCTGAATGAATCTAGGGTCAAACCACTTTCATCACTAAAAATACAAGCACTAATTTTTTATTTTTATTTTTCAAAATATTTCTTCTGTGGCTTAGAGATGTGCCAATGCATTCAAAACATTTTGCACCAATTTCACCAGATTGAGTACCTACTAAAAATTCAACCTAGTCATTTTTTTTTTCTATGTAACAGATTTAAATAAAGAACTATATGCATTCTTCTGTTATTTCAAGCTTCGGTGAAAGTGAAAAGAATGGTAAGCTGTGATTGTTATCAGGCTGACTAATTTCTAATTTCCAGTGAGTGATCTTATCCTACATATTACACAGGTATAATATCTGTGACTGTAAATAACTGGAACTGTACACTGATTAACATGACAGTTTCTCTTTTTTGTGTGTTGTTCTGAAACCTGTACTGTATTATAGTATGTGGGTATAAATATCTACACAAGTATACACACATATGTATATGTAATTCCACTATTGTAACCTGAAAGAAAGACTATGTATTATCTTTTTTATTCTGTATTGGTGTTTGTGTTATTTAAAAAGCAAAATTATGCTCTGTGTAGTTGTATGATATTATAGTATGCTTTGCCGTGCACAATTCCAAGTGCCTTAGAACATTGTTTAGCTTTCTTAAGTATATATAAATGCATATATGTATAAAATTGGGAAAAGTTACCTCAATAAAATCATTGGGAAATCCCAGCTTTAGTTTGTTCCAGTTTCTGTTGCATTCAGACAGGGCTCAGTATTTCTAAATTAAAGGCTCAGAGTCCATACCTGTAAAGCAAGAATAAGATAGCTTTTCTAATTGCCTGTAATTTCAACTCCTCCTGACTTGTAACTTTTTGTATGCAAGTCCTCACGGTTTGTACCTTTAATTAAAAATATCTGTCTAAAGAACTACTGCTTTAAACAGCAACTTACAGTTTATTTGTACATTTTATTTAAAAATAAGCTGTCTTTTTATGTCTGTCTTTTTTACATCTGAGGAGATTTGAAATTGCTATTTTCATTCACATTATAATGTGTAAAAAATAAGATAGTGCCTTTAGAGTTAGTAATATAGAAAATAAACAGACTTCCTCATTATGCCTACTATTTAATATGTTTACAATCAAGGAGAGAGCTTGGGAACATATTTTGACTAGAAAAGGAATTGCAATATACTTTTCCTGTTTTTCAGCAGTGGTTAAAATTTATATGTGAACCTCCTTCATGCTCTAAGACAAGGGCAAAGGTATGAGATGGAAGTTGAAAAGCAATTTTGTGTACCTTTATGACAACCGTCCATCTAGTCAAAGCTATGGTTTTTCCAGTAGTCATGTAGGGATGTGAGAGTTGAACCATAAAAAAGGCTGAGCACCAAAAAATTGATGCTTTTGAACTGTGGTGTTGGAGAAGACTCTTGAGAGTCCCTTGGACTGCAAGGAGATCCAACCAGTTAATTCTAAAGGAAATCAATCCTGAATATTCATTGGAAGGACTGGTGCTGAAATGGAAGCTCCAATACTTTGGCCACCTGATGCAAAGAGCCATCTTATTAGAAAAGACCCTGATGCTGGGAAAGAATGAAGGCAGGAGGAGAAGGAGATGACAGAGGCCGAGATGGTTGGATGGCATCACCAACTCAATGGACATAAGCTTGAGCAAGCTCTGGGAAATAGTGAAGGATAGAGAAGCCTGGTGTGCTACAGTTCCATGGGGTCACAAAGAGTTGGACACGACTGAGCAACTGAACAAAAACAACCCTAGAGGGAGGACTTGTAAGAGAAAAGATCAGGACCAAAAAAATACAGTAGGTTTAAAAACTGGACCCAAGTATGCTATTAAAACTCAGGGTTGCATCTCCAAGGTAGGAGTAGTAGTTGGACAACCACTTTCCATTTTTCTCACACAAAACCAGGAACCATTCTACATGGAACCATTACTTTCTTTTTTCCTCGTAACCAAAAATGTTTTATTTCAGGTTTGTAGGGTAAGGGAAAAGAGCCAAAAGAATCAGTGATGGAAACATTACTTTGTGAAATCTAACAGAGGGAGTTCCCCAGTGGTTAAGACTGCACTTCCAGTGCAGGGGGTGTGGGTTCAAGCCCTGATCTGGGAACTAAGATCCCACAGGCTGTGCAACACAGCCAATAAATAAATAAGATAAAACTTAATGGAGGTGAGAGACAATTTTCTCATTTTCTGCATTGCTTTCATAGCATCAAATTTACGAAATTTTATTAGATTTGACTAAACTCTTTGTGGGACCTAAACTCAGACATGGCATGGAGTTGCTGCCAAGCACTGCTGTCCAACAACCCAAGTCCTTGTCCAGTTTGTGATCTTTGAAGTCTGTCCTGTAAAAAGTGGACACTAATGGTGACTGCAGCCATGAAATTAAAAGACGCTTACTCCTTGGAAGGAAAGTTAGACCAACCTAGATAGCATATTCAAAAGCAGAGACATTACTTTGCCGACAAAGGTCCGTCTAGTCAGGGCTATGGTTTTTCCAGTGGTCATGTATGGATGTGAGAGTTGGACTGTGAAGAAGGCTGAGTGCCGAAGAATTGATGCTTTTGAACTGTGGTGTTGGAGAAGACTCTTGAGAGTCCCTTGGACTGCAAGGAGATCCAACCAGTCCACCCTAAAGGAGATCAGCCCTGGGATTTCTTTGGAAGGAATGATGCTAAAGCTGAAACTCCAGTACTTTGGCCACCTCATGAGAAGAGTTGACTCATTGGAGAAGACTTTGATGCTGGGAGGGATTGGGGGCAGGAGGAGAAGGGGACGACAGAGGATGAGATGGCTGGATGGCATCACTGACTCGATGGATGTGAGTCTGAGTGACCTCCGGGAGTTGATGATGGACAGGGAGGCCTGGCGTGCTGCGATTCACGGGGTTGCAAAGAGTTGGACATGACTGAGTGACTGATCTGATCTGATCTGAGTAGTAGAATGCCTAAAACTCTAGAGAAAGGTTTAAAATGTAACATTTGTATAAAGCTTTTTTCTCTTTAGCTACAAGTGGTGCCATTTCTAGGAACCAAATAGTGGTAGAAAAATTTCAGTCCCTCCTAAAAGGATGAGTGGGATGTTACAAAATAGAAGAAATTTCCAATTGGAGAGAATGATGTAAACAAAGTAATGCTGAAAGAGTCCATACTGTATTGGGGGGGGGGGGGGTGGAATTGGTCTCATTTAATTGGAGTGAAAAATAAAAGGAAGGTAGTGTGAAACTATGGTCTGTGGTGAAACTGCAGAAGATCTTGAGGGCTGACTAAGGCCCCTGGGAGGTATTGAATAGGCAACGGAGACTCACTGGAAAATTCTGAGTCAGAATAATACAAGAGTTGTCTTTAAGAAAGAATAATATTGTAGCAAGATTAATAAAGGTTGGAGAAGACTCAGTGAGGCAATGACCAAGATTTCAAAGGAATCAGGGACTGATCTAAAGAGGTAACAAACTTATTAAACTGTGGGAAAGGATCATTTATGGCTTGGATTTGAACTGCTGAGTATACCTACAAGAACAAATAGGGGCAAATTATTTTCTACGTTGAGGACTCCCTATTCCAGATTGTCTGACCTGGGCCAACAAAAGTTAAAAGTTCATCCAGGAACACACCATTAGGTCAACAAGCCCTGAAAATACCAGTTCTTTTCTCTCTAGAGTATTTATTCAATTATGAAAAGTTAGCATCTACAGCTATATGCCAATAGATGTACAGTTGGATCCATGACTCTGAAAGTCAGGGAAAAGTTCTGGGCTATAGAGAGGAAGATGAGACTCATCAGCACATGTAACGGAAGTTGTGGAAAAGGATAAAAATACCCCCATAGACAACGTGGCCTAAGACTATTAAGAAAGTACTACAATGAAATTTTAACAAACTATTTCTTCTTCACCTGACTTTGTCTCCAAGACTGTAAAATCATTTCATTTACACATCATCTGAGTGCTTTGAACACAACTGAAACATATCAAAGAACACTCAAAAATCATTTTATAATTGGAAAGATACAGTAAAGAAAATTAATTTGGATCAGTATTTCCAAAGTGTATTCACCAATGAAATGTATGTGCTTGTAACTCTAAGAACAGGAGTTAGTAAGCAGAAAGCCAAGCAATATCAATGTGCAGTTAAAAAGAATTTTAAAGAACATACAATTACTATGGACTAGAAGCAAGTAAAAAAATCTATGCATGTAATTTAAGTGACATGAAAGGTACCAGAAATGAAAGCAAAAGGATTAGGATTCCAGGAAGCTGATAGTTTGGGTCAAGATGCAAGCTTACAGATTCCTATGATGTGAATGTGAAGTGAGGCAAAGAACATACTCACTGACAGATCTCAGATGCTAAAGACCCTAGTTTCAGGAGCTGGTGATTCTAAGGCAACAATGATGATAGGTAAATAACTACACTTAGCTGAGATGAGAACGATTGCTCACCTTCATGGAGCAATGATCACAAGCCATGCACAGGTCCATGCATTTCACGTGTGGTTTCTCACTTAACCCAACAACAATCCCATGGGGTGTCAATAATATTCTCATCCCATTTTACATTCAGCTCAGTAAACTGAAGGTTTACAGGTTACACAATAAGAGTAAAACAAAGGCCAGAAACAAATTTCAGCTAGTATACCAAGTATATTGCTATTATTATTCAATTTTATAGGGGGAAATTTGTGCTTCAGTGGAAAATGATGCATGTTTTTAGACAAGCAAACCCATCCAATTCTGATTTGACTTGCTTTGACTTAGTGTTTATAATAGTACCGCTTTCATAGTGCTATGGTCAGGAAGATCTAAGATAATTCAGGTAGTGTCAGAATGTTACTTCATTTAAACAAGTATTTATTGAGTGTACCTGCCAGACACTATTTTAGGTCCTGAAGATAGATAAGGTAGTAAACAGATCAAAACAAAACCTTCATTCATGAAGCTTAATTATTCTGAATGTGAAGCACATAGGAGTGTTCTGTATTGATAGTATCCCCGTTACAAAGCATTATTCCAACACAAGTTCTGTGATCCTAAATTGTCTGTAATATTCACTATAATAAAAGTATAATATTCCATAGAAATTTATAATAGTAATGCTCAGATATGTCTAACTCTTTGTGACCCCATGGACTGTAGCCTGCCAGGCTCCACTGTCCATGAAATTTTCCAGGCAAGAATACTGGAATGGGTTGCCATTTCCTCCTCCAAGGGATATTCCTGACCCAGGGATGGAACCCATGTCTCTTGCACCTCCTATATTGGCAGTCGGGTTCCTTACCACTGCATCACCATAGGTAGGATATAAAGACACAGTTCAAGGAAAATTAGACTTTGGAAAGACACCAGAAATTGGGAAGAGGAAATACAAATTTGAAGAAAGGCCTGCTGATAAAACTTGACTACACTACCACCCTCTTTTGCCCAGGAAAAGCTCTGAGAGTGGGCCAGCACCCATCTGAAATCTTGTAGTGGTGATGGGTAGATATGGTGGTGGTTTAGTTTTTTGTTTTTTTTTTTTTCAGGGGAAAATGGACAAAGGAAAGGATCAATGACGGTGGGAGGGAAATGGGAAGAAAGAAGGGGAGTGATGGTGGGGAGGAGTATATGTAATTTCTTAACCAATGGCTTTCTGTTTTTAATCACAAAGAACACTTTAAAAAAATCATGTTGAATTCATCCTATATTAGGAGGTTTGTTCTCGAAATGAAAAGTTCAGGAAACAAAAAGTCCAGTTTGGGTGTCCTCATCTTTAGGCACATCTTGGTATTTTGTATTGGTAGGTCTGTCTTTACCACAATATATTATTTAGGACAGGATCACATTTGTCACTTCTTCCTTAGTTGTGCCTGACTCTTGTGATCCCATGGACTGTAGTCTGCCAGGCTCCTCTGTTCATGGGATTCTCCAGGCATGAATACTGAGTAGGTTGCCATTTCTTTCTCCAGGGGATCTTCCCGACCCAGGAATCAAACCCTGGTCTCCTGCATTGCAGGCAGATTCTTTACCTACTGAGCTACGAGGGAAGCCCTAAGTAGATATGCTTATATATTTTGCTTAAACTATGACCAAATGTTTGAGGGAATAGCTTGAAAAAGAATAAACATTAGTTTCCACCTCCTAAGCTAAGGTATGCAAACACCAAAGAGATTCTGAATATATTAGTCTGAATGCCTTGACTGTCACCAGAGTTGGGGGGAAGGGTTGTTAACTGGATGTTTGAACACAGTTCATTAAGTGGAAAATAAAGACCTGATTAAGCCTAAGTGCTGCCTAGAATAGCAAGGCCCCATTTCATGAGAAATGCTGGACTGGATGAAGCACAAGCTGGACTCAAGATTGCCAGGAGAAAATATCAATAACCTCAGATATGCAGATGACACCACCTTTATGGCAGAAAGCAAGAAGAACTAAAGAACCTCTTGATGAAAGTGAAAGAGGAGAGTGAAAAAGGTGGCTTAAAGCTCAACATTCAGAAAACTAAAACCATGGCATTTTCTCCCATCAGTTCATGGCAAATAGATGGGGAAATAAGGGAAACAGCGAGAGACTTTATTTTGGGGGGCTCCAAAATCACTGCAGATAGTGACTGCAGCCATGAAATTAAAAGATGCTTACTCCTTGGAGGAAAAGTTATGACCAACCCAGACAGCATATTAAAAAGCAGAGACATTACTTTGCAAAGGTCTGCTAGTCAAAGTTTTGGTTTTTCCAGTAGTCATGTATGGAGAAGGAAATGGCAACCCACTCCAGTGTTCTTGCCTGGAGAATCCCATGGACGGAGAAGCCTGGTAGGCTGCAGTCCATGGGGTCGCACAGAGTCCGACACGACTGAAGCGACTTAGCAGTGGTCATGCGATGTGCGAGTTGGACCATAAAGAAAGCTGAGCACCGAACAACTGATGCTTTGAACTGTGGTATTGGAGAAGACTCTTGAATGTCCCTTGGACTGCAAGGAGATCAAACCAGTCCATCCTAAAGGAAATCAGTCCTGAATATTCATTGGAAGGACTGATGCTTAAGTTGAAACTTCAATACTTTGGCCACCTGATGTGAAGAACTGACTCATTTGAAAAGACCCTGATGTTGGGAAAGATTGAAGGTGGAAGAAAGGGACGACAGAGGATGA
This sequence comes from Tragelaphus eurycerus, assembly GCA_935064755.1. Lineage (NCBI taxonomy): Eukaryota > Metazoa > Chordata > Mammalia > Artiodactyla > Bovidae > Tragelaphus > Tragelaphus eurycerus. The sequence continues at coordinate 2,802,639 of CAKXYN010000039.1, forward strand.
GATGGTTGGATGGCATCACCGACTCAATGGACACGAGTTTGAGTAAGCTCTGGGAGTTGGTGATGGACAGGGAAGCCTGGCGTGCTGCAGTCTATGGGGTCGCAAAGAGTAGGACACGAGTGAGCGACTGAACTGAGGATCCTCCGTTGCTAAGGCAACCAGCTCTGCGTCCCACCCAAAAAAGGAACTTGAAACGTCGGGGACCCAGGAGAGTGGCCACCTTTCTTTTGTGTAGTTTATTTGTGTGTTCTGTTTGTCTTGTTTACGGCGAGGAATAGGCAGGAAATACAACTGTCAATGGGGATGCTAGATCCGTGGCTTCTGTTCTCAGCAGAAGGCAATATAAAAGCAAGTTCGCCCATAAACAGCGACCCCCTTTCGCGCCTCATCTCGCACAAGAGCCCACGACTCCCTTCCCCAGCAGATTTAATTACGGACGGAAAAGACCCGCCCCCCGCCCCGGGAGTGGAAACAGCCCCACCCACCAATAGCTTCTCGCGATCCTTGAGCCGGCGTGAGCTTTGCGTAATTTCCGGTCGTGATCCTTCAGCCTTTCGGCGATTGGTCCGTTTCCATGGCCTGCTGAGTGATTTCCAGCCGGTTCCTGGAGCCGCACGTGTGGAGTGGAGCAGACTGGGCGGTGAGCTGATTCTCAGAGGCTTTCGGGAGATACCGTGTTACCTGCCGTCCGACTAGGAGAGTGCTGTCGTCCCTGTTTGGCGTGAGCGCCGTGGGGCTGCAAGCATGGTAAATAGGAGTTGGGGCGCCCTGGTTTGGTAGAGGCCAGGCTGGGTACCCTAAGCCAATGGCTTCTGCATCCTGGCACTGGGATGGCACGTCCGAAGGTGAAGGCAGGTGGCTTTTGTCCCATTGTCCCGGTTTGGGTCACCCTCACCACCGCGGGCACAGTTTGCAGTTTAGAGTGGGGCTTCTACGGCCTAGCGTGCCTGAGGAGTAGACAGAAGAGGATGGCCTAACCTTTACCCTGCTGCTGCTGCTAAGTCACTTCAGTCGTGTCCGACTCTGTGTGACCCCATAGACGGCAGCCCACCAGGCTCCCCCGTCACTGGGATTCTCCAGGCAAGAACACTGGAGTGGGCTACCATTTCTTTCTCCAATGTATGAAAGTGAAAAGTGAAAAAGGAAGTCGCCCTTTACCCTCCTGGAGGCCTAAAAACGTGTAACAAAGCACACAGATGCGACACCCAGTGCTTCGTGACGTCAGGCGGAGAGGGGTTTGCCCGTCTCTCCAGACGTTGCAGTGACAGGTGTCTGGTCATCTGCCTACTCTGGCGAAGAGGAGCTTCTAAGATTGGGCCTACTCGACTGGAATGATCTTTCAGTTTAGAAAGTCGAGGTTGTGCAGTGAAACGAGAAGGTAGAACGATGGTTAATCTTGTATTTCAACTTCAGCTGTTGTGTCCTGGTTTTAATAGATGGTATAGGAATTGTTTCTCCTGCTTGTAACTCTTCCTCAGATTTTCCTGTGGTGGAATCCCATTCTGGTTCAGACTCTCAGGGAACTTCTCTGAGCCCCTGCTTGAAAGTAACTGTTGAGTCGTTACCCATACCTGTGTTTCATTTTGCTTGCCTTCACCTGAAACCCCGTCCTCGGTGATTTGCTTGTGGAGAACAGGAACTTTAACCTTCCCATTGCTATATTCCCAGCACCTGTAACGAGGTTTGGCACGGAGTACCTCCCAAAAAAGGTTTGTTGAAGGAAGGTAGTTTTTTTTTTTTTTTTTTTTAAACATAGTTGATGTTGCCTGCCCTGAAAGTGCAGGTTTTGACAATCTGTTGATCTTTCCCATAACTTAATGAAGATGCCTATGTGAGGTATAAACAGTGTTTTTTTGCTGTTGTTCTGATTTATTACTGTGATTCTGTTTCTTTGAAGCCTCACAGGAAGAAAAAGCCCTTTATAGAGAAGAAGAAAGCTGTGTCTTTTCACCTGGTCCACCGGAGCCAAAGAGATCCTTTAGCAGCAGACGAGACTGCACCCCAGAGGGTTCTTTTGCCTACACACAAGGTAGGTCCTGTTCTATAACCAGTAAGTTTGTAGGTCGATTATTGATCATTTTTAATTATATTAGTCAGCTGCTGTTCTCAGATAACTGATCTTCTGGGAAACAAAATATGTGATTTAATTCTCAGTAAATATGTTCATTTTTACATCTTGCATGTTTATTTTGATTGAGAGAATACTTTTATTGGAGATGTTTAAGTGAGCAGTCTTGTAGAGTAATGGAAAATACTTACTAATCCATCAGCAACAGTGTTTTATGGTGTTATTTAGGGGACAACCATATGCTCAGTTTGCTTTTCATGAGATATTAGCATTTCATAACCACAAACTGCATTTTTTGCCTCCTGGTCATCTCATGAAATGTGAAACTCATGACTTAGCTTTAGAAAATGCAAGGGAGCTTTTTAAGAGGTTGATTTGATAATTATCAGTCAGAGTATACTTGTTAAGTGTGGGTAATGTGGAAGGAAGTATTGGGGAACCCAGGCATATTTAGCTTTGTTGTAAAGCCAATCGGTGTTATGCCTTGAGAAGTTTCTTTGCATATAAATTCAGGAAATTGTACTTACCTTTCAGTGCGCCCTAGTCTTTTAATTCCCCACATAACATGGTAAAATAGTGTGTGTGTGTTTCTTGGCTTGAATTGTTGCACAGAAGTGTCTAATGGAAGGAGGAACTGTTTTCATTCCATTTTAATTTTATGTGGCATCCTGTGTTTCCTGAGTTTGTCAAGAAGTCTTGGTCTCATTCCTATCAGCCAGAGTGTTCATGGGTCATCTGCCCCATGTTCTGAAAGCTGTGCTCATTGGAAGGTTCCTGGGTTTTATCCTTGGAGCAGGTACTATGTCCATTTTGTTTATTATCCTAGATAAAAGATGAAGAAAGGCGAGCAGAGCAGAGGAAGTATGGAGTGTTCTTTGACGATGACTATGACTACCTGCAGCACCTGAAGGAACCATCTGGGCCCTCAGAGCTCATTCCCACAAGTCCCTTCAGCGCACCTTACACGGGAGATGGGAGAGAAGAGCCCTTAGTAACTTCAGTAAGACTTTTTTAGCAATTTGAGTATGTGTGTGTGTGAGGGGCCATGAGTGAGTAAACCACCACTTTTAAATCAAGGTAACTGTTTGAGGCAGGAAATGGTGTCAGCTAGAGAGCTGAATCTGCGCTCAGTAGTTGCTGCTCATGGGCTCTAAGCTCGGGCTTAGCTGATCCCGCGGCAGGTGGGATCTTCCAGACCTGGAATCAAACCCATGTCCTCTGCATTGGCAGGCAGATTCTTACCCATTATACTACCAGGGAAGTCCTTCTTTATAATTTAGTAGTGAAGTGAAGTCGCTCAGTCGTGTCCGACTCTTTGCGACCCCATAGACGGTAGCCTACCAGGCTCCGCGGTCCATGGGATTTTCCAGGCAAGAATACTGGAGTAGGCTGCCATAATTTTCCTGTGAAACTTTTATATCACTTTTGGCACTTAAAAAAAAAGATGAATATATTGGGTTTATAGACAGAAAGTAGAGATACAAAGAACATCAATTTCCGCTGCTTCTCATCTCCAGTCCTGTCATGGTCTAGACTTTTTCCTTGGGGAAGATGTGATCATAAGCTCCTCCAGTCCATACTTCTTGCTTAGTTCAGTTCAGTTCAGTCGCTCAGTCGTGTCCAACTCTTTGCGACCCCGTGAATCGCAGCATGCCAGCCCTCCCTGTCCATCACCAACTCCCGGAGTTCACTCAGACTCACATCCATCGAGTCAGTGATGCCATCCAGCCATCTCATCCTCTGTCGTCCCCTTCTCCTCCTGCCCCCAATCCCTCCCAGCATCAGAGTCTTTTCCAATGAGTCAACTCTTCGCATGAGCTGGCCAAAATACTGGAGTTTCAGCTTCAGCATCATTCCCTCCAAAGAAATCCTAGGGCTGATCTCCTTCAGAATGGACTGGTTGGATCTCCTTGCAGTCCAAGGGACTCTCAAGAGTCTTCTCCAACACCACAGTTCAAAAGCATCAATTCTTGGGCTCTCAGCTTTCTTCACAGTCCAACTCTCACATCCATACATGACTGCTGGAAAAACCAATGCTCACGGGAAAAACTTCTTGCTTAAGAAAAGTCAAAGGGTTAGGCGTCAGCATGTTATACCAAAGAAGTATTAATAATAACTGTTCACCTGATCATTCACTCACTAGGTCGTAGCTCTCTTGGGAGGCCACACACCCCATTACTACATCTTTACCAGAACCGATTTCTCTACACCTTCTTCCCCAAGCCTGTTATATCCAGAGTAGGATATGTATCTTATTGACTCATTTCCTTCCAAGGACCCATTGAAGGCGGAAAGTGGCTCAATTTCTTTATCCTAAGTAATAAATGTTTTCAGTTCAGTCAGTCGCTCAGTCATGTCCGACTCTTTGCGACCCCATGAATCGCAGCATGCCAGGCCTCCCTGTCCATTACCAACTCCCAGAGTTTACCCAAACTCATGTCCATCGAGTCAGTGATGCCATCCAGATATCTCATCCTCTGTTGTCCCCTTCTCCTCCTGCCCCCAATCCCTCCCAGCATCGGGGCCTTTTCCAAACAGTCACCTCTTCGCATGAGGTGGCCAAAGTATTAGAGTTTCAGCTTCAGCATGAGTCCTTCCAAAGAACATCCAGGACTGATCTCCTTTAGGATGGACTGAATGGATCTCCTTGCAGTCCAAGAGACTCTCAAGGGTCTTCTCCAACACCACAGTTCAAAAGCATCAATTCTTTGGTGCTCAGCTTTCTTCACAGTCCAACTCTCATAATCCATACATGACTACTGGAAAAACCATAGCCTTGACTAGATGGACCTTTGTTGGCAAAGTAATGTCTCTGCTTTTGAATATCCTGTCTAGGCTGGTCGTAACTTTCCTTCTAAGGAATAAGCATCTTTTAATTTCATGGCTGCAGTCACCATCTGCAGTGATTTTGGAGCCCCCAAAAATAAAGTCTGACACTGTTTCCACTGTTTCCCCATCTGTCTGCTATGAAGTGATGGGACCAGATGCCATGATCTTAGTTTTCTGAATGTTGAGCTTTAAGCCAACTGTTTCACTCTCCTCTTTCACTTTCATCAAGAGGCTTTTGAGTTCCTCTTCACTTTCTGCCATAAGGGTGGTGTCCTCTGCATATCTGAGGTTATTGATATTTCTTCCAGCAATCTTGATTCCAGCTTGTGCTTCTTCCAGCGCAGTGTTTCTCCTGATGTACTCTGCATAAAAGTTAAATAAGCAGGGTGACAATATACAGCCTTGACGTACTCCTTTTCCTATTTGGAACCAGTCTGTTGTTCCGTGTCCAGTTCTAACTGTTGTCTCCTGACCTGCATATAGGTTTTTCAAGAGACAGGTCAGGTGGTCTGATATTCCCATCTCTTTCAGAATTTTCCACAGTTTATTGTGATCCACACACTCAAAGGCTTTGGCATAGTCAATAAAGCAGAAGTAGATGTTTTTCTGCAACTCTCTTGCTTTTTTGATGATCCAGCGAATGTTGGCAATTTGATCTATGGTTCCTCTGCCTTTTCTAAAACCAGCTTGAACATCTGAAAGTTCACGGTTCATATATTGCTAAAGCCTGGCTTGGATAATTTTGAGCATTACTTTACTAGCGTGTGAGATGAGTGCAATTGTGTGGTAGTTTGAGCATTCTTTGGCTTTGCCTTTCTTTGGGGTTTGAATGAAAATGGACCTTATCCAGTCCTGTGGCCACTGCTGAGTTTTCCAAATTTGCTGGCATATTTGCTGGCATAAAGTGAGAGTGCAGCACTTTCACAGCATCATCTTTCAGGCTTTGAAATAGCAACTGGAATTCCATTACCTCCACTAGCTTTGTTCGTAATGATGCTTTCTAAGGCCCAGTTGACTTCACATACCAGAATGTCTGGCTCTAGGTGAATGATCACACCATCATCATTATCTGGGTCATGAAGATCTTTTTTGTACAGTTCTGTGTATTTTTGTGAAGTCCTAACATTCTTCCAGCTAAATTGTATTGGCCAGTAAAAGATTGTTTAATTCATTTTGGATAAAAGTAACCACTATCTAATTAACTCTTCTAACAGAATAACACGATTGAAGGGTACTTCAGTGATATTTATAAGGATATGTGGATTATGTTGGAAAAACAAGTGCCATTGGTTTTCAGTAGCATGATGCAAAAATATGGATGGGTCCCATGTGTTTCTTACTATAACATGTAACAAACAACCAAAGTGAGTAAACCAGGAGTACTGAATATGCCCTAAAAACAGAAAGTAAAGCAGTACAGAAAGGCAGTGAAGAAATTAGTAATGTGTGGTCAGTCTCTGATTTTTTCATGAAGCAAAGCAGGTGTTGTCACAGCAGAGAGCAATTCAGAATCGTTGCAGCCACTAAAAAAGTCACAGGCCTTTATCCAAAATGTAATTACTGTCTAAACTCTATATATATGATTCTTTTCTCCAGAGGTTAATTCATTAAGCACAAGCTGATCCTCCTCTTTTTAACCCCAGAGTCCAAGGATAGATAATCACAAAGTGTCTTAAAAGTACATATTTTACCACAGTTTTTAAAAAGTTATTATAATATGTACCAAAATTATTAAATTATGCACTTTAAATGGCTGAACTGTGTAATATGTGAACTATATCTCAGTAAATTTTTTAAGAAATAAGATTCTACAGCAGAAAGCCAGATCTTTGCCTATGCTTATATGCCTGAAAACTCTTCAGAAGCCCTAACAGCTTACTGGATAGGCACTTGTGCTCTTCAGTGGCTTTCAGCAGGCTCTGTCTGTGCTCCAGTGAGAGTGTGCAGCTTGGCTTCCTGCCTGCTCCTTGACTGAGGATGGGGCAGTTTTGAGGTCCATGGGCAGAGAACACATTTGGTGACTCTTACATTATCAACTGTGTGGTTGAAAAGATGAAACTAAAGCTTAGGGACCAGTCAGAAAATATGTGCCAGCCCGTGTTGAAGTAGATTGTATGGTGTGCAGAATGAGAGAGTTGACACGGAGGAAAGTTCCAGAACAGTAATCAAGAAGAGCTTCATGGAGAACGAAGAAACTGAGCTGGCCACTAAAAAGGGTGGATTCTATTGAAAAGAGAAGAATCATTACAGCCAGAAAAAAAGGGACATGAGGTAGTATTGTGGGTCATTGTGTCTAGCACATGTGTGCTCCATAAATTACTTTGAATTAGTCCCTGTTGCAAGGAACTAGACTTGATTTTGTGTGGAGGTTCCATTACTGAGTAACTGTAAGGAATCTGGACACATAGACTAGACAAGGAGTTTTAATCTGGCAATAATAGCCTTTGACTATGTGGATTACAACAAATTGGAAAATTCTGAAAGAGATGGGAATACTAGTCCACCTGACCTGCCTCTTGAGAAATCTGTATGCAGGTCAGGAAGCAACAGTTGGAACTGGACATGGAACAACAGACTGGTTCCAAATAGGGAAAGGAGTATATTGTCACCCTCACCCTGCTTATTTAACCTCTATGCAGAGTACATCATGAGAAACGCTGGGCTGGATGAAGCACAAACTGAAGTCAAGATTGCTGGAAGAAATATCAATAACCTCAGATATGCAGCTGACACCACTCTTATGGCAGAAAATGAAGAACTAAAGACCTCCTGATGAAAGTGAAAGAGGAGTGAAAAAGTTGGCTTAAAATTCAGCATTCAGAAAACGAAGATCATGGCATCTGGTCCCATCACTTCATAGCAGATAGATGGGGAAACAGTTGAAATAGTGACAGACTTTATTTTGGAGGGCTCCAAAATCACTGCAGATGGTGACTGCAGCCATGAAATTAAAAGATGCTTGCTTCTTGGAAGGAAAGTTATGACCAACCTAGACAGCATATTAAAAAGCAGAGACATTGCTTTGCCAACAAAGATATAGTCAAAATTATGGTTTTTCCAGTAGTCATGTATGGATATGAGAGTTGGGCTATAAAGAAAGCTGAGCGCCAAAGAATTGATGTTTTTGAACTGTGGTGTTGGAGAATACTCTTGAGAGTCCCTTGGACTGCAAGGAGATCCAACCAGTCCATTCTGAAGGAGATCAGTCCTGGATGTTCTTTGGAAGGACTGATGCTAAAGCTGAACTCCCAATAGTTTGGCCACCTCATGAGAAGAGCTGACTCACTGGAAAAGACTCTGATGCTGGAAGAGATTGGGGGCAGGAGGAGAAGGGGACAACAGAGGATGAGATGGTTGGATGGCATCACCGATGCAATGGACATGAGTTTGAATAAACTCGGCGAGTTGGTGATGGACAGGGAAGCCTGGCATGCTGCAGTTCTTGGCGTCTCAAAGAGTCGGAGACGACTTAACAATTGAACTGAATAAAAGATTGGTCTACATGTAGATTAAGCAACATCTAACTGTCATCTGTGCCCTGGTTAGCCATGAGTAAGATGGTGCCCAGAAAATAGATGTGAGGTAACTGTATGCAGAAGTTCAAAACAATGAGTGGGTAACAATGATTTATGATCTTCCTAGGATTTAAGCAGCCAATTCAGAGAAAAGTTGTGCCAATACCAGAAATGAGGACGTTACCTCTGGTTTAGGTAGGAAAAGACTAATTTTGTTTTGGAATTTGAAGAGGAGTTGTGAGACCAGGATTTGAATCCCCCAAACCTCACTTAACTAGTCTCAGGCAGTCATGCCATTTAACCTTTCTTAGCTTGTGTTTGACTAAAACATGCTGACCACTCATGGAGTCAGTAGGATTAAGTGAAGTGATATACTAGATTAAGTTTTGTGAAGTATTACAGAGAAGTTGCTTTTGAGATGATGGGGATATACGTGTTCAAAATTCGTAACTGGAGTATAAGTGAGACAATGCAGAATATGGTTGTTAGTAGAATTGCCGTAACAAATTACCACATATTACCACTGGGTGGCTTAAAACAACGGGGATGTATTCTGTCACAAGAAGTCCGAAAGCAGGCTTTTGGAAGGTTGTTCCTTCTCGGGGCCTCACAGGAAGAATCTTTTTGTGCCTGTCTCCTAGTTTCTGGTAGTTGCCAGCAATCCTTAGTTTTCTGTTGCCTGTAGGCATAGCACTCCAGTCTTCCTCCATCTTTATATGCCCTTCTCCCTGTGTGTCTTACTGTCTTCGCGTGGCCTCCTTATAAGGACACAGCATCATCCAGTATCATCTCATCTTAACTAATTACATCTGTGAGCAACCTGTTTCCAAACCAGCTCACTTTTTCAATTGGATAGACATGAATTTGGGGGCACTTCAATTCTTAGTAGTTCAAAAGTATTTCTAAATAAATCTAACCATTGCATAATTTATTTTTCAAGACCAGTGGAATTAAGTTGCCTTCCTCAGTGTTTGCATCAGAGTTTGAGGAAGATGTTGGATTGTTAAATAAAGCAGCTCCTGTTTCAGGTACGTATAATTTTAACTTCAAGTGGACAGAGCTGTATTTTACAAAAAGCAACATATTGTAACGATACAAAGTTTTTCTGTACCTGATAAAGTGTTGGAACAATTGAGATGTGTTTGAATTCAGATTAGAGATCATTAAATTAGGAAGGGTAACTGTGATCAGTGTCTCCGTATTGCCCTCAAATTCTTAATCTTTAAAGTTCCTATTTGGAGAGAAAAGTGGGAAAATTATTTTTGGTGATCTAGTAGGGAATTTTAGCCTTGACCTAACCTCTCACAAAGGAAACAGTGATAACTCAGCTAGCCTTACATTCATGTGATGCAGTCATGAAAATACTTAATCTGTTTGCTTTCAGAATTTCTCCCAAGAATGTAGAGAAGTATTTTATAGAAGTCCATCTTACTGTCTATTCTAGATACACCAAAAATTAATAATGTTTGGGTTCTTTTTTGCAGTATCAGGACTAAAATGAACAAACAGAAGTCCACAGATGTGGTGTTTGATATTTCCTACTAAACTGCCTTAATTATTGACCAACACTTGCCATGTGTCATTCCTTCATTTAATCCATTTTGCAAATTTTTTAGTTGCACTATGACCTAGTTTGGGTTAAATCAGAAAAAAACATCGTCTCTGACCTCTTAATTATCATTAGCTGGGAAAGATAGACAAAGAATTGGAAATTACAATCATAGTACAAATGAATGAATTGTTGTGAAGCCCCATAGATGTCGTGGTTGATGTCTTAGAACTTAAGTAGCTAGATGGGGTGAGGTGGGGAAGAGAGGATATTCCAAGAAAAAACATAAATATAGGAATCTGCACACCTTTTATCTGTAGTAGGCCTGGAATGAAGGGTAAGGGTTAATGTGAAACAAGGCTGGAGGTCAAGTAATGGCCACTCTGTGAAGGGTGTTGAAAGCCATGTCAGTTTACAGGTTTGAGCTTGAAAGTGTTTCTAGGACTCTTAATATTTTTACATATATAGAAGAACACAGCTAAAGAACCAGGTTGGCATTTGATAAAATCTTATAGTCTGGAAAGACAAAAAGTCTGAAAGGACAGGAGTTTTCACAGGCTACAGATATTTATTAGGTTGGTGCAAAAGTAATTGTGATTTGCATTGTTGAACTTTGCCCTTTTGATGTGAGAATCCATTCTTTAGCAAAAGTAGTTATGTTATACATCATTTTAATGTGCATTTCCTGCTTTATGTGTTTTTTTACTAATGACTTATTACTTGCTGTTCATTTCATGTTTATTTTAGACTGTAGAAATGATGTTTGACAAAAAGCAAATTTGAGCGATTTTTTTTTTTTTTATTGGAGTTCAAAACTGGGTCATGGTCATAAAGCAGTGGAGACAATTCACAACATCAGCAACTCATTAGGCCCAGGAACTGCTAAGAAATTTACAGTGCAGTAGTAGTTCAAGAAGTTTTGCAAAGGAGACGAGAGCCTTGAAGATGAGGGAGCATAGTGGCCAATGAGAGGAAGTTAATAGTGGCCAATTGAGAGCAACCATCAAAGCTGATCCTCTTACAGTACACAAAAAGTTGCCAAGAAATCTGTGTTGACCATTCTACTGTCATTCGACATTTGAAGCAAATTGGAAAGGTGAAAAAGCTTGATAGGGGTGCCTTGTGAGCTTACTAAAACTCAAAAAAATCGTTTTGAAGTGTCTTTTATTGTATGCAGCAGTGAACCATTTCTTGATCAGATCATGACATACAGTGAAAAAGTGGATTTGATACAGCAGCTGGGGATGACCAGCTCTGTGGTTGAATGGAGAAGCTCCAAAGCACTTCCCAAAGTCAAACTTGCACCCAAAAAAAGGTCATGATCACTGGTGGTCTACTGCTGGCCTGATCCATTGCAGCTTTCTGAATCCCAGCAAAACCATTACAGCTGAGAAGTATGCTCAGCAAATCAACGAGATACACCAAAAACTGCAAAGCTTGCAGCCAGTATTGGTCACAGAATGGGCCTAGTTCTCCACAGCAACACTGATCACACGTCACACAATCAACACTTCAGAAGCTGAATGAATTGGGCTACAGAGTTGTAATTCATATGCCATATTTGCTTGACCGCTCACCGACTACCACTTCAAGTGTTTCAACAACTTTGCAGGGAAAATACTTCCACAACCAATAGGATGTAGAAAATGCTTTCAGAGACATTACTTTGGCAACAAAGGTTCATCTAGTCAAGGCTATGGTTTTTCCTGTGGTCATGTATGGATGTGAGAGTTGGACTGTGAAGGAGGCTGAGTGCCAAAGAATTGATGATTTTGAACTGTGGTGTTGGAGACGACTTTTGAGAGTCCCTTGGACTGCAAGGAGATCCAACCAATCCGTTCTGAAGGAGATCAGCCCTGGGATTTCTTTGGAAGGAATGATGCTAAAGCTGAAACTCCAGTACTTTGGCCACCTCATGCGAAGAGTTGACTCATTGGAAAAGACTCTGATGCTGGGAGGGATTGAGGGCAGGAGGAGAAGGGGACGACAGAGAATGAGGTGGCTGGATGGCATCACTGACTCGATGGACGTGAGTCTGAGTGACCTCCGGGAGGACAGGGAGGTCTGGTGATGGACAGGGAGGCCTGGCGTGCTGCGTGCGATTCATGGGGTCGCAAAGAGTTGGACACGACTGAACTGAACTGAAGAGTTCATTGAATCCTGAATCATGGATTTTTACACTATAAGAATAAGCTTATTTCTCATTAGCAAAAATGTGTTGATTATAATGGTTCCTATTAATAAAAATGTGTTTGAGCCTAGTTATAATGATTTAAAATTCACAGTCCAAAACCACAACTACTTTTGTACCAGCCTAATAATTTGTTTTTTCTAACAGGTGAATTTAAAGCCCAATTTTTTCCTGCGGGTAAAAGCTTTGAATATTTCTAAATAGACACAGGTTAATATTTCAGATCCGTATTTTACCAGTGGGTAGTCGAACCAGAGGGACTTTTTTCTCTTTTAAATTTTCTTGCAGTTATGTTTTTATTCCTTAACTTTTAAAAATTTTAATCACTGTTTTATCCTCAGTATATAGAGTCAGGCATGTAATAGCTGCCGAATTACATTAGTTAAGCGAATGAATCATGCTTTCTTGGAAATTAGTGCTCAATTTTTGTTTTCCTTCTAGGACCTCGGTTAGATTTTGATCCTGACATTGTTGCAGCTCTTGATGATGATTTTGATTTTGATAATCCAGATAATTTACTTGAAGATGATTTCATTCTTCAGGCCAATAAGCCAACAGAAGAGGAAGAGGGAATGGAGATACAGTATGTGTGGTTTGTTTTGAAGGAGGAATGCCCTGACTGTTGCTTCCATAGGACTATAACCATTAGTTATAGCTGGAAGAGACCTTTGAGAGCATTTAGTCTGAGTCTTCTCATTTTAGGATAGAAAATGTAAGACTTGAGGTCCCTACAAGCCATCAATAGATGGGGCTAAAGTCCAAGTCGCTTGATTGCTAGTTCATTACTTTTCCAACCAAATCATACAGGTCAAGCAGCACAGCTGTTCTTGCCTAAACAAGGATCCTGCCTGAAATACCCTCAAATTTTACTTGTGTAAAGTCATTTGGTTCTGTTGTTTTTCAAGTTGTTTTGACAGTTAATTTATGGCTCTGACTTTAGGAAATCTGAGGCTGAAGATGACAGTGAGTGGGAAGATGTGGATGATGAGAAGGAAGGGGGCAGTGATGATGATAGATATGACCATGCAGCCTCATCAGATGAGGATATGTCTGCCCCTGGAAGACCTCTTGGGGCTGTAGAAAATCACTTCTTCTGGGAAGAGGAAACAAAAAGTCGCTTTACTGAGTATTCCTTGACGTCCTCAGTCATGAGGAGGAATGAACAGCTGACCCTACATGATGAGAGGTTTGAAAAGGTAAGGTTTCAAAATGGGGAGCCTTTTAACACTAATTCCTAGTACATATTATGACATTGGAACCCAAAGCTAGAATTTTCAGTGTTAGAAACAGACTGTGTCTTTTAATAACAGATCATAAAATGGCCCCAGTTTTCATTTTGGAAAGAATGTGTTTAAGTCAGAAAGTGACTGATCAAACCTCCTGACATTCCTCATAGAATCTGATAATTTGACTCTGAACCTCTCTGATCCTAATCTCTAAGAGTATGCTATCTATCTTCAAGCATTGGCCTGCGCATAAACAAAATTCCATTTTCCCTTTTTTTTTTTGAGTGTTTTTCTTACTGTTATATCCAAGACCTAATATGGTATCTGGCATATGTCAGGAATTCAGACTGCTAAGTAAATGATGAATAAATTCCTTCAAGGAATACCTAAGATAAAGGTTCTAACTTTGCCTTTTCAGTGAGTATTCATTTCCCTCTTTTCTCCAAGAAATAGGCAAACTGTTAATAATAACCTCACTTTTCAGGAGTTACATCACCCCTTGCTTAATTCTTTCACAAAGCCTGACAGTGTTTACAGCATTTGAATAATAAACACCATCTAAACAAAGACTGAAATCTGTGCACTAACACCATTTATTTACACAGTCTATTAGCTTGCATAACCAGTGACTATGGAAGTATCTGAAATATTCTGAGGTAAAGATTTCTGCCTAGGATTTGTTCAAGCTGAACAGAATAACTGCCTTTCATTTTAAAAATTAAATTGATGTACAATGTTATTACAAATAACAGGTGTACGGTATAGTGATTCACAATTTTAAAGATTATATTCCATTTATATTTATTATAAAATATTTATAGTTGTTGTAAAATATTTGCTATACTCTCCCATGTTGTACAGTACGTCCTTACTTTATACCTAATAGTTTATGCGTCTTAATCTGCCCCTATTTTGCCCGTCGTCCCTTCCCTCTCCACTGGTAACCACTAGTTTATACTCCATATTGAGTCTTTTTTGTATTCACTAGTTGATTGCATTTTCTGAGGTTCTACATATAAGCAATACCATACAGTATTTGTCTTTCACTTAGCATAATACCCTTCAAGTCCATCCATGTTGCTGCAAATGGCAAAATTTCACTCTTTTTTTATGTCTGAGTAGTGTTCTTGTGTGTGTGTGTTTATACATGTGTATACACATACCACATCTTTATTCATCTGTTGATAGGTCCTTAGGTTCCTTCTATGCCTTAGCTATTATAAATAGTGCTTCTATGAACATTGGGATACACATATCTTTCCAAGTTAGTGTTTTTGTTTCTTTCAAATATATACCCAGAAGTGGAATTGCTGGGTCATAATGGTAATTCTATTTTTAGTTTTTTGAGAAGCTTCCATAGTGTTTTCTACATTGGCTACACCTATTTGCATTCCTGTCAACAGTGTACAGGGATTCCCTTTTCTCCACATCCTCACTAGTATTTATTATTTTTATTTTTTCTGATAGCCATTCAAACAGGTGTGAGGTGATACCACATTGTGGTTTGGGTTTGCATTTCCCTGCTGATTGGCAGTTTTGAACATCTTTTATGGCCTGCTGACCATCTGCATTTCCTCTTTGGAATAATGTCTGTTTATGTCTTCTGCCCATTTTTAATCAGATTATTTGGGCTTTTTTTTTTTTTTTTGATGTTGAGTTTATGAACTGTTTATGTATATTGGGTATTAACCTCTTAACGATCTTAACATTTGCAAATATTTTCTCCCATTGAGTAGGCATTTTTTCTTATATCAGTGGTCATTTTCATGTTAAATGGAAGCCTATTTTCAGTCTTGATGTCAGTTTTAGAATGCTGAGTAGAATGTCTTCCACATCATATTATTATGGTGCTAAATCTCTCTTAATACTTTATTAGTAGTTGTGATCTCATGGTAGTGCTTAAGTATTGTACAGGAGTAAAATGTAAAATTAACATTTAAATGCTATAGTCTTTACATTCACTTTTCATGTTATGTTTTCTCTTTACATTCAAGTTCTATGAGCAATATGATGATGATGAAATTGGAGCTCTGGATAATGCTGAATTGGAAGGTTCCATTCAAGTAGACAGCAATCGCTTAGAGGAAGTTTTGAATGACTACTATAAAGAGAAGGCAGAGAAGTATGGTGACTTTTCTTTGACTTCTTGCTTGTTTTCATTTTCAAATAGTCTGTAATCGCACAGCAGAATCTCAAAAATTACTCACTCCGAATCCATATTTTGAAAATAATACATTTTCCCTAACCTTTTGCTCATATTTTGCTATGAAGAGTCCTGAAGCTGAATATAACAGTAAGTGGAAACACTGAGAGCCACTTTCTGTAGCTTTGACCTGAGAGTCGTGATGGAATAACAGGGTTAAAGTACAGGGTCATGTACACTTGGAGGATATGGTTCCTCTAGCCTCTTCGGCTGAAGAATCATTCTGACTTCTCAGTATATATACTCTTCATCTTCATGAAAAGGTGTTCTGAGAAGTAGATCAGAGTTTGTCTCTTCAACCTGATTAGCATAACTTTCTAGCAGAACGTTTGGTAAATCATCCTCCACATCAAGGTGATTTCTCTGAGAGAAACTAAAGAGGTGTTTACATCTGCTCAAAAGGTCTGTGTTGCGTGATGACTATCATATGTAGATCCCAGTGCAGGACAAGGGTTACATTTTTTGAGTTCTTTGAATACTTTCATGAGACAGATGGGCTAATGCTTTTCAAGGCTTTAAAAAGATAATGTTATATAGGAAAACTTCCATCTTGTTTAATGCGCTAAAACTGTGTAAAGATACAGATAGGTTTTTCCTTCCTGTCAGCAGAAGGACAGGGGAAATGCAAGGCTGGATAGAGCTAATTGTGACAGGAAGTGACAGATGGGGCAAATGAGTTTGTGAATTTGAAAAAAGGCTGTTGTTTCCTTAGCTCTGTAGTGCAGTTTGAGTCACATATAGTGTAATAATAAGTGGTATTTTTCCCCCTCCTCTATCTTCGTTTTGGAAAACTCAACCAAAAGTTGTGTAAAACTGAATACTCTTGAACCCTTCGAGGATCAAGACCTGCCAGTGAATGAGCTAGATGGGTCTGAAGAGGAAGAGATTGTTACTGTAGTTCTTGAAGAAGCCAAAGAAAAGTGGGATTGTGAATCTATTTGTAGTAAGTATCTTAAGTATCCGTTTTACTGCTGAAAGTATGGTAGTAATTTTAAAGTATTGATTACATTGACTTTTTAGAAAAGGTACATTTTTTGGGAACATATTTCAGTTTGTTTTTATTCAGTCACTAAGTGGTGTCTGACTCTTTGCAGCCCCATGGAACTACAGCACACCAGGTGTCCCTGAACCCTCACTGTCTCCTGCAGTTTGCTCAAACTCCTGTCCTCAGTGTTTCCCAGCATCCGGGTCTTTTCTAGTGCACTCTTCACATTAGGTGGCCAAAGATTTGGAGCTTCAGCATCAGTCCTTTCAGTGAATATTCATTTCAGTTACATAGTTGTAAATCGAAATATTTAAAAATATAGCAGACACCATTGTTATTTTGAACTGTGAATACACTAAAGAATATAGGAGGAACTCTAATGTTTTTGCTGAACCGAAAGTGAACTTGTTAATACATGATTTTTGTGTGTTTGTGTTTTTTTTTAAGGTACATACTCAAATTTATATAACCATCCACAACTTATCAAATATCAACCAAAGGTAAGGCATAGTGTTCTGAGCTGTTTGAAGTATGCAGTGTAGGAAATTGAGTGTACAGATTATTTTCTCAGGGCTTTACCTCTTTGTGGCTTTCAACACCATTATGAAAAGGAACAAAATGTGCCATTAGTGAGCTGTTTTTTAGTAGGAGTGGAAAATAACCCAATTCCATTTTATCTTTCTTTCAGCCCAAACAAATCCGACTATCTTCTAAAACAGGAATACCTCTCAATGTCTTACCTAAGAAAGGACTCACAGCAAAGCAAGTTGAACGAATGCAGATGATTAATAACAGTGATCTCCCTAAGATGTCAACCCAACCACGTTCTAAAAGTGAAAGCAAAGAGGACAAAAGAGCACGAAAGCAAGCTATCAAAGAAGAGCGCAAGGTAAAATAATCTTCTCAGATGTGAGAATTAGAAAGAGCTGGGGCGGGGCAGGTATGGTCATGGGAAGTTTCTTTTGTAAAGTTAGTCTACATCAGCGTAAAGATTTGAATAACATGAACATTTTCTTGCACAGGAACGGAGAGTGGAGAAGAAAGCTAACAAATTAGCCTTCAAATTGGAGAAAAGAAGGCAGGAAAAAGAGCTGCTGAACTTGAAGAAGAATGTTGAGGGTCTAAAGCTATGATAGTGGAACATTTAAGATAAGGGACTTCTTGTTACGTTAAAAAATGAACGAGGATCTTCAAAGAGAAAACTGTTCAGTCTGCAATTTTTATTGGCAGGTATTTTTAAAAAAACAAAAAACAGTACGGTATTTGTATTTATATCATCAAGTTTTCTCTGCCAACTGTCTTGTAAATATTGTAATATTTTAGAATTTAATATTATGGGCTTAAATTTGCTTAAATAAATGACAATGGGCCTGAAATGTTTGGCTAAATTAAAGGAAAAATGTCTTCATAACTTAAACGGAATTGATTTATTCTTCATTTATTTGTACAGTTGTCCCAGTTGCCTTTTGCAGATGTTCTCAAATATTTCTTTGAAAGCTTTCCACTCCTTTTCAGGACTTAAGTAGTTTGATTTCCTGTACATTGAAAAGTAACACAGTTAAAAATTCAAATTTGAAACAAGAGTGGCAAGAAGAGCTTCCCTGAGAAGGTTCCACTGGTTGGAAGCTAAATTTCCCATTGCTGTGTGCAAAGGGTTATTTCAAAAGGGTGGGAAAACAATATCAAGGTCACTGGGACTCAATTGCTGGCTGACTTGTTTTTGGGATTTAGGAACAGTGAAGACAGGAAACAGAAGAAATAATCAAGAAAACTTCCTTGGCTTCAGTGAGTACCTGGCTCAAAATCAGAAATATTAACTTAAGTTCAAACTAGAGAGCTTGTCTTTTCAGTGTTATTTAATGCTTGGAACCATTCATACTGATTAAAATACATAGTTGAAAAAACTCCCTGTCTTTTGGTGAGATTTTTTTAACTTTTTCAAGGCTCAAGCAATGGTACCATCACAATTGTTAATTATTTGGTAAGCTGTGACTTTCTTGCAACAGACAAGTTGTTAGTGATCCTTGTTCATGTGTCTGTGACTAATGCTTTGTTATCTGGACTGTTGTGAAAAAACAAAAAATCTGGACACTGTTGGTCTGAGCAGGGTACAGAATGGCTGGGGCACAACCATTCTTAGCAGGTGAGCTATATTTGATATCTAAATTATTAGGAAGTGCCTTCATCTATAATTTGACTGTGGCTTTTCCTAAGCTGATAGGTGTTATCTTTCTCTGTATGTTATGTATTCTAAATCTTAAGTGTTAAGTAGTTACTGTAGAATTTAAAAAGAGTTGTGGAAAACAATAGCATTAGGTGCTCTGCTGACATTGATACAAAAAAATTTGGCTGAAGAGCTTGTCGTTATAGAAGTAGAAAGCTGGAGAGCATGAATTTAAATGCCAGCCTGTGGAAGCAAAGGGCCAGATGATGATTTATATTTGTATTTGTATTGGGAATGTACTTAAATCCTAAAGAGATGACCATATATTTTGGTAGCTATCTCATTTGAAGGTTTTTTAAACCACAAGAATCTTAACAAGATATGGAATGTTACTTCTAATTTTATCACACCTGACTCAAATGGTTTAAGTCAACATGTTATATATTTTGCAGTTAGGAGAATGTGACTAAAAGCCACTAGTCTTCATAAGAAACATTGTGATTTTGGCAGATTAGCCTCCAAATATAAAGATCTTGATTTTAATTAGGAAAAACGTTCTTAACATAAGTTCATAACTTTTTGAAATATTTATGATGTGAGTCATGTATAAACAATGGTTGGAAACTTCAGCTCTATGTTTAAATGTATGGTGTCCTAAGTAATAAAGGAGTCTTACCTTCAAGGACAGCATTGTCCAAGGAGGCAGGGTGTGTGCAACAAAATATGACCAGCATTGTCAAGTCACTGCGATAAGTATCACTTGAAATGAGAATCTTGGTACTTGCTATTCCCTCTGAAGTGCCCTTAACTGTAAATAAATCTTCCTTAAGGGTGATGCTCAGTTGTCACCTACCCTATAAACTTTTCCCTGACCATGTTTTTCAAAATAGCTCAAACCTTTCTCTGCATTCTTTATGTTCTCTGTAACATCTTTTGGCATCTGAGATGTATCTTTTCAGTCTCTCACTAGAGCACACTGAGGGCAGGGTATTTTTCTTTACAGAGTTATCCCCAATGGCTATTTGGACAGGTATTTCAGAAAAGAATTGCTTAAACTTAAAAGGGCCTAGATTCAGTCTTAGCCAGAAAGAAGGCCTCAGGCATCCCAGATAGTGGGCAAAAATTACTTAAAAATATGCCTCCTGTATCTTAAGGACCTGTTCTGTTTAAACACTGTTTGTAATTGGGGTAAAGTCACTTTTTTGGATACTTTAGAACTTATTTGACAAGTCAAAGTATCGAGAACTATTATAATTTATGCTACCTGTGATGTGTCCACACCTCCATTGTGATGTCATCAGATCACTTCAGGTGAAGTACAGAACTTTATAAAGATTGTCAGTAACTTTGAATTTTCAATACTTTTATGTTCCTTCTTGTGTGTTACCATTAGTATATTTTATTCAGCTTACTTGTTCCAGTTAAAGGTCAGAAGAAGGTAAAAATTCTAATGGCCTTGATTTTTACTTGTAAAACTTACAGGAGAATGTATAATAAACATTCCAGTTATTCAAGTTAAGTAGAACAAGTTATTCAAGTTAAGAAATAGAACACAGAAACCACTTGTGTGTTTTTATTCAATTTATTCTTCCCTTTGGTAACTCTTACAAACCATCTAGACTTTTGTGTTAATCAACATCTGCATGGTATCCCTATGAACACAATATCTTGTTTAGCTTTGAGCAGCTGAGATGCACAAGTCTAGTTCAGTGACTCTTTGATCAAGGCATCCTTGAGAAGATAGCTGAGTAATCTGAGTCTTACTTCAGCTCCTAGAGTTTTAAGGAACCCCACGTGTAGGTGTCTGAACTGGGTGATGAGTGAGTCCTGGGAACGCAAGTCACCACAGTTGGAGTATCCTGGATCTCCTGCCAAAATAGGCTTAGTGGTTGTCTGCTTAGTCGTTTATGTTTTCTGCTTCTCCACTTAGCATGACCTCTCTCCGTCTGAAGAGATGAGTGCAGAGCTTTCCTGTGGAGTGAGATGAGTCTCCTCAGCTGATCTAGACATCAGTATGAAGAGCAAGCAGGGACTTTTCTGGGATTTGGTCAAGTAAACCAAGTGCAGAACAGAACGAGAGCCAGATAAACATAGGAAATAGTATCCTTAGATTACAAAGGCTGTGAATATCTAAGTTCTGACCACCTTCAGCATATCTATGTCTTTAGTCACTCTCCTCCAGTCTGCTTCTCTAGTTCTGGGGCCCAGCCGTCATCCTGTCATCCTTCTCTCCCCCTTGTGTTGAATGCCTGTTTGCTGTATCTTTTACTCACCATGTGGAGTATATATCCTCCAGTAATTCTTGAGGCAGAGAACATAGAATGTAGTCTTTTTGAAAGCTTTTACATGTCTGGAAATGTGTTCTACCCCCGTATCTGATTGGTAGATTGATTTGGGTATAAAACTCTAGATTGCAGGTTATTTTCCGTCAGAAGTTTAGAAAACTTTTCCCTGCTTACTTTCATTTTTATTATTTGTGAATCTGAAGCCATTCTGACTCCTAATACTTTGTAAGTTAACTTTTTTCCAAGTCAACAGAATCTGTCTCCAGTGTTATAAAATTTTACAATAATACTTATTGGTATAGATCTGTTTTCATTTGTGCTGGATCCTCTCAATCAGAAGACTGATGTCCTTTCATTTTTGGAAATAGTTTAAAATTATTTTTATTTTCTTCCTTGTATTTTCTCCTTTCTCTCCTGAATTTCTGTTTTGGAGTAGGACCTTCTGGATATGTACTGTAATTCGCTTATGTTTCAGTATTTCTATGTCATTTTACTCTCCTTTTGGGGAGATTCCACTAATTCTGCCTGCCAACCTGCTGTTGAGTATTTCTCATGTAAGGCTTTTAATTTCTTAAGAGCTTTAATTCTCCTTTATAGCGTTTACTATGGGCTTACATGCTGGAGACTTCCCTCAGATCTTTGGAAATTCCTGTCTGTTGTTCACAATTAAGATTGGAGGAAGAAAACACTGGAGACTGAATGGATGGGTAGCATCAGATGATTTTGAGCTTTTATTGTAGGGTGGTCTGGGCTGAGCTGTTCCTTGAATCTTCCCAGTGTCAGTATCTTTAGCTCTTTCTCCATGGAATGATCATATTCTCAGGAAAGCTTCCATTCTGCCTTGAGAGTAAGGGTCTGGCAGGCAGAGTTCTGTGAGCCAAGTAGAGGAAGGTGGGTGTGGGATATTTTCTGCTTTCAGCATCACGGTAAATGAGATTAATCACTAGATTGTGTACACATATGTCACTTATACAGTTAATCCTCATTAACCATGGAGTTCCTCTTGCAAATTCACCTACTTGATAAAATTTATAATCTTAAATCAACAGTCAAAGGTGCTTTCATGGCTGTTCACAGGCATGTACATAGCAGTTTAAAAGTTGAGCCATCTAACACCCATGCTCCCAGGTAGGGTGGCACGATGTGATGCTCTGCCTCCTCATTTCAGCTGTCCTACTATAAACAAGTGAACATTTTATGGTCTACTTCATGCCATGCTTTTCATAATGATGTACTTTTTCTTGATGGTTTCACTGTTTAAAAGGCTCCCAAGCATAGTGTTGCAGGACTGTCATGTGCCTTATGGAGAAAATATGCCTAAAATATTATCCAAAATATGTTAGATAATCTTCATGCCGGCTTGAAGTGTGTAGTTGGCTATGAGTTCAGTGTTGTTGAATGGACTGTGTTTAAGGTGTCTTTGAACAAATACAAAGAAGGAGGTTAAAATGTGACCCAGAGGCTCACAGGAGCTTAACTTTGTATGTCCCCCAAGAGTAATGTATTTGCACATTTAGTGCTTGCAGGGATATATTTGTGTTACTAGCACAAATATTGAGAATCAACTATGTATATATGAATGGTGTCTACCTACCCATGCCTTCAGCTGTGCCTCATGTTGACTCGTACACAGACCTTCTGTCTTATCCTTTCCAAAGAGTAAGTCGTCTGCTAGAGTTGGAGAGAGGCAATCACACAGCGGCTGTGGGATGAACGGGGGAGTCTAGGAATCTCTACCTCTCTTTAGAAGACTTTCCCCCTGATTCTCCATATTTTTGCAATCTCTTCTTCCTCACGTAACCTATCCCTGTGTCAGATGTATGTCCTGCTTCAGAAGTTTCTATGATTTTGAAGGGTTCTATGTATAAATCTGGATGGTTCTCAGTTGGGTTTTTTTTTTTTTCCCTGCCATCAGCTTGGGAAGTGGATCTTAATGTAGTTTTATGTCCTCCAAGTTGGTTACCATGTCCTTCAGCTTTCCAGATTCCAGTTTTTTGTTGTTGTTGTTGTTGTTTGTATTTGTCCTCTTTCCTCCCTGTCCTCAAGGTTCTCCATGTTTCCAAGTCCCTTTACCATAGGATTTGGGGAGAAAGCAAAAAAGAAAATGGGGTATTCTCTGCCATCCTAATTTCTTTAGTCTCAATTCCTTTTATTTTATAACTCATGTTCCTGAGATAATAAGTTTTGGCTCGTATCCCAGCCCCTTTGCTGCAGGGCCCTGAAAGATGTTAGTATTGCTCATATTTGCATGTTCTAGGACTGCAAAGAACTCAAAGAGTTTTTTTTGATTCACTGACAACTAAATAAGAAAATATCTTTTTCCTTCTTTGCAATGTCTTTATAAGGTGCAATATAAGTAATGTGGATTGCTAAGTGTCTCTACAAAGCATTCTTAACTTCCAGCTCAGAAAGAGAATGTCTAGTTTCAAGTAGAATTTTTTCCAACTTCACTACAGCCATAATCCTCTCCAGGTTTCTTATAAAATTTTTGAACTGAGATTTTGTAATGCTTATTTATCATTGTTAACATGCTAGACAAAACTGTTGATTGCTTCCAGATCACTTTCCTCATTTTAAAAATTGTCTTAAGATTGTGAACCAATGTATAAAAACAATAGCCACTTTAATAGTCTGCTGAGACTCCAGTTAGGGTAAAGTTAGAAATAGGTAAGTTAATGTTTTAGAATCTTTTTTATCAAAAGTTTTTTTAATGTCACTCTTTCTTTTAAACAGCAATACATAATGCATATAGAAAAATTGAAAATTTAGGAAACTCAAGTTTCACCTTTTTTCATAGCACTCTAGGTAATTATATGTGTTGTGTGTACCATATATATGTGTATATATATATCCTTCCAGTCTACTTGTAAATACATGAATAAAAATACATCTTAAAATTTTCCATATTATTTTCCCACAAATCATTTTTAATTACTATATTTTCATTCACTCATTAGCAACCTACTTCTGTAAATACCAAAAAGTATTTATAACTTTTTGGCTTTGCAGGCCGTATGGTCTCCGTTACAACTACTACACACCTCTACCTCTGTAGTTTGAAAATAGCAATAGAAATTATATAAACAAATGGGCCTGACTGAGTACTATTAAAACTTTATTTATAAGATCATGCAGCCTCAGATTGGGCCCAATGGCCATGAGTTGCCAACCCAAAAGTATTTAAACTTTTAATTTTTGATGCAATTCATAAGTGGAGATTCCTGCACTCTTTATCTAGTTTCCACCAAGTTACATCTTAACTACAGATGTTAAATCCAATGTTAAATCCAGAAAGTATACATTGGTACAATGAGTGTTTGTAGTCCCATTCCATCACTTCTCGGCTAAGATCAAGTGTAGTTCCATGCCATGTTACTACATGCATCAACACCACAGTGAGGATAGAGAACTAGCCCATCACCCTCAGGTCTTCCTCATTCCACCTCCCTCACTGACCATCCCTACCTCTTGGCAATCACTAATCTCTTTTCCATCTCTGGTTCTGTCATTTCAAGAATATTTTACAAATGGAATCATATGTGACCTTTTGAGAACAACTTTTCACTCAGCAGTGAGATTGAATCAGGTTGTTTTATGTATCAGTAGTTGTTCAGTCTCTTAAAATGAAAGTGAGGCTCCTCCGCCCACAGGATTCTCCAGGCAAGATATACTGGAGTGGGTTGCCATTCCCTTCTCCAGGGGATCTTCCCGACCCAGGGATCGAATCCAGGTCTCCCGCATTGCAGGCAGACACTTTAACCTCTGAGCCACTAGGGAAGCCCTGTTCAGTCTCTTAAATTGTGTCCAATTCTTTGTGACCTTATGGTCTGTAGCATGCCAGGCTTCCCTATCCCTCACTATCTCCTAGAGTTTGCTTAGACTCATATCCAGTGAGTCGGTGTTGTAATCCAACCATCTCATCCTCTGTCACTCCCTTCTACTGCTCTCAATCTTTCCCAGCATCAGAGTCTCTTTCAGTGAGGCAGCTCTTCCATCAAGTGGCGAAAGTATCAGAGCTTCAGCGTCAGTCCCTCCAGTGAATATTCAGGGTTGATTTCCTTTAGGATTGACTTGTTTGATCTCCTGGCTGTCCAAGGGACTCTCAAGAGTCTTCTCCAGCACCACCATTTGAAAGTATCAATTCTTTAGCCATCAGCCTTTATGGTCCAACTCTCACGTCCATACATGACTACTGGAAGAACCATAGCTTTGACTATCCAGTCTTTTGTCAGCAAAGTGATGTCTCTGCTTTTTAATACACTGTCTAGGTTTGTCATAGCTCTTCCTCCAAGGAGCAAGCGTCTTTTAATTTTGTGGCTGAGGTCTCTGTCCACAGTGATTCTGGAGCCCAAGAAAATAAAGTCTGCCACAGTTTCCACTTTTTCCCCATCTATTTGCTATGAAATGTTGCGACCAGGTGCCATGATCTTGGTTTTTTTAATGTTGAGCTTTAGGCCAGCTTTTTCACTGTCCTCTTTACCCTCATCAAGAAGCTCTTTTGTTCCTCTTTGCTTTCTGCTGTTAGAGTAATATCATCACATATCTGAAGTTGTTGGTATTTCTTCTAGGAATCTTGATTCCAGCTTGTGATCCATCTGGCCCAGCAAGATGTACTCTGCATAGAAGTTAAATAAGCAGGGTGCCAATATACTGCCTTGACGTACTCCTTTTCCTATTTGGAACCAGCCTGTTGTTCCATGTCCAGTTCTAAGTGTTGCTTCTTTACCTGCATATAGGTTTCTCAGGAGGCAGGTCAGGTGGTCTGGTATTCCCATCTCTTGAATTTTCCACAGTTTGTTGTGATCCACACAGTCAAAGGCTTTAATGTATTCAGTGAAGCAGAAGCAGTTGTTTTTCTGGAAACCCCTTTTTTCTATGATCCAGTCGATGTTGGCAGTTTATCAGAGTTCCTTTCTGTTGCTCAGCAGTGTTCTAGGGTATGAATGTATCACAGCTTGTTTAACGATTCGCATATTGAAGGGCATCTTGGTTGTTTCAAAGGATTCTTCTAAGGTTCTATTGATCTCCACATTTGGTTCTCCGCGTTTCCTTTTCTTCTTCTTGTCAAGCTTCCAGGACGAATGTGTTTCAGAACATGGTGGTTCATCTGTTTCAGGAGTTCAGTTGAATCATATTGTGTTTGTCATTATTTCAAACTCATTGAACTCAAAACTCAACTGATTCAAACCAAAGGCCATTGATCTTCCAGGGGCTTCCATCCATTTACTTTGCAGGTTAGTACTGATACAGTGCATTTATGGCAATGGTCGAGTAAATAGTCTTAATACTTGTGGAGACAGAGACTCAAGTTTGAGTCTCACTGTTAACACTTACTACCTGTTGTCCTCAAGAAGTCACCTAATCTTTAACCTTCATTTTCTTATCTCTTAAGGAGAAAAAAAGAAAAAGGAACAACCCTATCTCATAGGATTGTTGTGAGGATTAAATGAAATTATGTAGGAAAAGTATTTGGGGAGCAGGAAATCACCCTACGAATGTTACTGTAATATTCATAAAAATAAAGCATCCTTCATTAGTGTTTTAGAAAATTTTATAATTAGGATGAATAGTTTTTATTAACAGATAAGTATGTGGAGGAATGGGACATCCTTGCTGAAGAAAGAAAATTATGACCTAGTTTTTACAGAGTTAGAAGGCCAAAAGAACAGAGGAAGAACAGTATTTCTGTATGCTGCAATGGATGACCTGTGTTCTAATACAATACCATCTGGCAGATGTGAGAAGAAATCATTTAAATCAACAGTGTCTGTAATGAGCTACCATCTGATTCCTGTTAATCAAGACTTCCTTTCTCAAACTGTCTTCCCATGGTTTCCATGACCCTGTTCTCCCCTGCTTTCTCCTGGCTTATCATCCTCATCTTCTTGGCCCTTAAATATGGAGTTCTCTAGGGATCATCCCTGTACTTCTCTTTCCATGACCTCTTCCCTGGCAATATCATGCCTTTACATCACTCTCCAAACAAAGCCTACATCTGTGTCTCTAGCCCTGACCTCCCTTATTTCCATCCTGCTGGCTGGATAACTCTATCTCAGACTCAGTATTTCCAAAGCTGAGGTCATTTTTCTTACAAGATGTCCCTTCTTTTTGAATTATTTCTTCCTCTCCATAGTCCTATTGTCTTTCCAGTCCCTGAGCATTCTTCTCTCTGTCACCTCCTAGTATCCCCCAAATCCAGTCATCATCTTATTGATTCTTTGGCCACAATGTCTCTCATTTCCTCTTTCCTTTCCATTTCAGGTCTATACTGTTAGCTTTTTAACTAAAATCCCACTTTCCATCCCCATTGCTATCTGTTCATCTCTCCTCAGCTTTGTCACATGAATCTTCTACAGTGCCATCCAGGTTCTTCCTGCTCAGTGTCCTCAATTGCTCCCCTTATTTGTATCATAGAGAGTAGCCAGGTGGTTAGTCTAATATAAAATATTCCCCATGATCAAACTGCTTTTTAATGATCTTTATATTTTAAATATTTATGTTTTCTGAATTTACTGATTTGGCTACACTGGGTCTTAATTGAGGCATGCAGGACCTTTTTTAAATTGATCTTAGTTCCTTGACCTGGGATCGAAGCTGAGCCCCCTGCATTGGGAGCACAGAGTCCTAACTGCTGGGCCACCAGGGAAGTCCGTGCTTTTTTAATCTTTATTCTCAACTCTAGATGAACTGAAAGGCAGTAATATGAAACAAAACTTTTTTCCTGAATTCCACAATGGTTTGCTTTTCCAACTTCATTTAAAGTAATTTATGGGCATACCTTCTCTCCTTTTCTGTGCTGGACCCATGTATAGTTTCTCTCAATATCCCCACAGAGTTGCATATAGCAGGTGTTTATTTATTGAATGAATAATTGGTCCTATGGTGGAAACTCAATTCTCATTTAACCCATACATCCAACAAGTAATTATTGAGAACCTTATTGTGGGTCAGGCACTTTGAGGCATTAGGACAGAGTGGGCACAGTTTTGTATTTCTCTTTTTTTTAAAAGATATTTTCAGTTTATTCATTTAATTTTGAAAAACTATAATAATTGAACTTTTTTAGAAAAATAATAGCTAGTGAATATATTATTGTGGTTCTTCACTTATTCTCTACTACATATAAAATGTTTTCAGTGAGTATTCTTCGCAGGGCCTGTGAGAGCTCGGACACAGAGCACCACACCTGGGATGATGCTTGTCATTCGCACGTGCTGCTTCATTGTAACGGCTTTGTCTTTCCTAGTTTGGACAAAGCCCACTGGTTCTACTTGGTCCACTTCATCCTCTTCTACTTCCTTTCTCTCAAGTAGTTTCCTAGCAAAGAGATTTGTTGAGAAAGCCATTCTCAGGAAAAAGTTCAGTTGCTCAGTCATGTCTGACTCTTTGCGACTCCATGGACTGCAGCATGCCAGGCTTCCCTGTCCAT
Source organism: Tragelaphus eurycerus (assembly GCA_935064755.1). Taxonomy (NCBI): domain Eukaryota; kingdom Metazoa; phylum Chordata; class Mammalia; order Artiodactyla; family Bovidae; genus Tragelaphus; species Tragelaphus eurycerus. Next base: position 2,831,083 of record CAKXYN010000039.1, read on the forward strand.
CACCAACTCCCAGAGCTTGCTCAAACCCATGTCCATCGAGTCGGTGATGCCATCCAACCATCTCATCCTCTGTCATCCCCTTCTTCTCTTGCCCTCAGTCTTTCCCAGCATCGGGGTCTTTTCCAATGAGTCAGTTCTTTGTATCAGGTGGCCAAAGTTTTGGAGTTTCAGCTTCTCAGGAAAGTTTACCTTAAATTCAGTGATTAGACAACCCATTTCATACAGTTCATGATAAATTGGCATGCCTTCATTTAGCACACACATGACCTTACATTCTAGTGGCAGTCTTAAAGATGTTACCATTGGATTATTTGTGAAGTGTCTTCCTACAATGCAGGAGACCCGGTTTCAATCTCTGAAGGGAGAAGATCCCCTGGAGAAGGAAATGGCAACCTACTCCAGTATTCTTGCCTGGAAAATCCCATGGACGGAGGAGCCTGGTAAGCTACAGTCCATGGGGTTGCAAAGAGTCGGACATGACTGAGTAACTTCACTTTCACTATACTAGAGTATCAGCTTTATTTGTTGTTTAGTCACGTAGTCATGTCTGACTCTTTTGTGACCCCCGTGGACTGTAGCCTACCAGGCTCCTCTGTCCATGAGATTTCCCAGACAAGAATACTGGAGTGGGTTGCCATTTCCTTCTCCAGGGGATCTTACCAACCCAGGGATTGAACCCACTTCTGCATTGGCAAGGTGGATTCTTTGGTGGCTCAGTGGCAAAGAATCCGCTTGCCAAGCAGGAGGTGTGGGTTCAATCCCCTGAAGAAAGAAATGGCAACCCACTCCAGTATTCTTCCCTGGGAAATGCTATGGACAGAGGAGCCTGGCGGGCTACAGTTCATGGGGTCACAAAAGAGTTGGACGTGACCTAGCACTAAACAACAACAAATCAGCTTTGTACTTAGTGCCTGATGGCTTTCTTTAGACATTAGTTTAATGATATATTAAATAATTGCACTCTGGTTGCCTGAGCATATGGAATTTATCTGTTTAGTGAAGTGAGAAGTCTATGTTAGGAAAACATGGGTGAGTTTTACAAAGAATCTTCCTAAGAGAAGGAAGTCACTGGATGATGGGGGGAGAGTGAGGATATCAAGCTATTGAGGTCTCCTCCACTTAGTCATTTCTTCTTGGGCAGGCAATTCCACGAAACTAACATTATGTGCTCTTGGATCCTATACAGATGGCAATCAGGAATTATTTCCCTGTGAAGTCTGTGGAAGACGCTTTGCAGCAGATGTTCTGGTAAACATAAAGACATTTTGTAGATGTGTTTCATTGGAGTTAAATGAACTGTCAAGTTAGTGAGGAGGCCACAGTGGCAAAGATTAAAGACAGATGTGGAGGGAAAGCAAGGAGAGAAAAGTACATAACCTATGGCTGCCAGGCCCTGAAGACACTTAGGTAGGTTGATGCTGCCCCCTTCAAAAGGGAGCTTTTTAAATCTGGTCCTCTTACTGAAAGGAAGCCAGATAAAAGTGTCTTGGCACAGCTGATCGTCTCTTGAGAGGTTTTGGCTCTTTCACCTTTTCTATAAGCATCAAAAATTCAAATTTTAAGGCCAAAGCACCAGGGAAATTAGCTAGTCAAGAGGAATGAACATTGAATTTGGAGCATCTGGAAACTTGGCTTTTAGCTTCAAATTTGTCACTAATTCTGACAAGTCCTTTAACCTCCCTCTGTTTCCTGCTTTGCCACGTATAAAGACAGAACTCTCTAGTTTCAGGGATTTTATGTAATTTGAACAAAATGGGTGTTAGTCCTGTTCCAGGACCTGATTGTTAATTAAATTTAAGCTAACTGCATGTCAAGTCCCCTGATTGATGCCCATAAAGTTGAATAAAGGCTTGATTTATTTCAAAATTAGGCAAACAAACTTCCCATATTATGAAGGAGTTCCTGAGAAAAATGATTTTTTTTAAAAATCTAAGTAGATAATGAACTATTAGCTGGGACATTTAGATCAAAGAGACTTGTTTTCAAACTTAAAGAATTTGGACTATAATCCTGACTACATTTGGGGCAAAAGATTACCAAATGAGGTTATAGGTTTTATTTCTCTGGGGAATTTAAAAATAGAATATCTGTTCTAGTTAAATGCAGCTAGAGTTTCCTGGATCTAGAAGGGGAACTCACAGGGCCTATTGTGGCCCAATAATCCCCCAGGGAGCTGCCTTTGCTAACCCAAGACTTCACCCCATGAGACTGGATTTGAGACCTAGGGAGGTACCTTTGAAGAGAGATCACTAAATGCTAAGTATTCTTGAGTTCTCTTGAGTTTTACTTTGTTGACCTATTTCTAGGCTACAAAGAGCATTTGATCAAGTGATCTGCTCTTTCTCTTCTCCCCTTCAGTTTTAAAATGGCATGGCTTGTTCATCGCCAGGTGCAGTGATTTTCATGGATCCTGTATTTTTTGGGTCTGGACAAAGTAACTAACTGAGCTGTTATGAGTTCCATGACCATGAATGAAGAGCACTTAGAGTGGAAGGCAAAGATTGGCATAATCCTTTAGTGGTACAGTAACTTTATAAAGGCAACACACAGGCAGTATTCTTGCCTAAGAAATCCCATGGACAGAGGAGCCTGGCGGACTACTCTCCATGGGGTTGCAAAAGAGTCAGACATGACTTAGTGACTAAATCACAACTACAAACAGCAGAGGCAAAGCTACGTGCTGGTTCCCTGGTTTTTGTACCAGAAATGCTGAGTTTTTACAGGTCTGCTGGCTGGAGTCGTTTTCTCTGCCAATGGTCTTGTAAGTATTGTAATCAGTTCAGTTCAGTTCAGTTGCTCAGTTGTGTCTGACTCTTTGTGACCCCATGAATCGCAGCACGCCAGGCCTCTCTGTCCATCACCAACTGCTGGAGTTCACTCAAACCTCACGTCCATCAAGTTGGTGATGCCATCCAGCCATCTCATCCTTTGTCCTCCCCTTCTCCTCCTGCCCCCAATCCCTCCCAGCATCAGAGTCTTTTCCAATGAGTCAACTCTTCGCATGAGGTGGCCAAAGTACTGGAGTTTCACCTTCAGCATCATTCCTTCCAAAGGAATCCCAGGGCTGATCTCCTTTAGAATGAACTCGTTGGATCTCCTTGCATTCCAAGGGACTCTCAGTCTTCTCCAACACCACAGTTCAAAAGCATCAATTCTTCAGCACTCAGCTTTCTTCACAGTCCAACTCTCACATCCATACATGACTACTGGAAAAACCATAGCCTTGACTAGACGGACCTTTGTTGGCAAAGTAATGTCTCTGCTTTTGAATATGCTATCTAGGTTGGTCATAACTTTCCTTCCAAGGAGTAAGCATCTTTTAATTTCATGGCCGAAATCTCCATCTGCAGTGATTTTGGAGCCCCCCAAAATAAAGTCTGACACTGTTTCCACTGTTTCCCCATCTGTTTCCCATGAAGTGCTGGGACCAGATGCCATGATCTTCGTTTTCTGAATGTTGAGCTTTAAGCTAACCTTTTCACTCTCTTTCATCAAGAGGCTTTTGAGTTCCTCTTCACTTTCTGCCATAAGGGTGGTATCATCTGCATATCTGAGGTTATTGATATTTCTCCCGGCAATCTTGATTCCAGATTGTACTTCTTCCAGCCCAGCATTTCTCATGATGTACTCTGCATAGAAGTTAAATAAGCAGGGTGACAATATACAGCCTTGATGTACTCCTTTTCCTATTTGGAACCAGTCTGTTGTTCCATGTCCAGTTCTAACTGTTGCTTCCTGACCTGCATATAGGTTTCTCAAGAGGCAAGTCAGGTGGTCTGGTATTCCCATCTCTTTCAGAATTTTCCACAGTTTATTGTGATCCACACAGTCAAAGGCTTTGGCATAGTCAATAAAGCAGAAATAGATGTTTTTCTGGAACTCTCTTGCCTTTTCCATGATCCAGTGGATGTTGGCAATTTGATCTCTGGTTCCTCTGCCTTTTCTAAAACAAGCTTGAGCATCTGAAAGTTCACAGTTCATGTATTGCTGAAGCTTGGCTTGGAGAATTTTGAGCATTACCTTACTAGCGTGAGATGAGTGCAATTGTGCGGTAGTTTGAGCATTCTTTGGCATTGCCTTTCTTTGGGATTGGAAGGCAAACTGACCTTTTCCAGTCCTGTAACCACTGCTGAGTTTTCCAAATTTGCTGGCATATGGAGTGCAGCACTTTCACAGCATCATCTTTCAGGCTTTGAAATAGCTCAACTGGAATTCTATCACTTCCACTAGCTTTGTTTGTAGTGATGCTTTCTAAGGCCCACTTGACTTTACATTCAAGGATGTCTGGCTCTAGGTGAGTGATCACACCATCGTGATTATCTTGGTCGTGAAGATCTTTTTTGTACAGTTCTTCTGTGTATTCTGTATTTTAAAGTTTAATATTATAAACTTAGGTTTGCTCTAAAATAAATGACTTCATGAAAAATGTTTGGACACACTAAGGGAAAATATCTTCATAACTTAAATGGAATTGATGTATTTTTCATTTGTCATATGGTTGTCCCAGTTGTTCCTTGCAGATGTTCTCAAATATTTCTTTGAAACCTCTCCACTTATTTTTTTCAGGAGTTAAGTGGTTTGATTTGCTGTATGTAGAAAAACAACTCAGTTAAATTCAATTTTGAAATGTTGAGTGGTAAGAGTTTTTCTGAAAAGGTTCCACTTGTATAAGGAGCTAAGTTTCCCCTTACTTTGCATACTTTTGTATGCAGAGAATTACTTCAAAAGGATGGAAAAACAAGGTTGTTGGGACTCAATTCCTGGATGACTTGCTTTTGGAATTTAGAAACAGTGAAGGCAGAAAACAGAATAGAAGTAAAGAAAATTTCCTTGGCTTCAGTGAGTACCTAGCCGAATATCAGAGATAATTTATTTCAATTTAAACTAGAAACTGAGTCTCTTCAACATTGTTTAATGCTTGGAACTATTCACTGAGCCCAAGTGGTAAAGTTAAATATGTAAGACTAAATTTTAAGTCCGTTTCTTTAGCTGGAGTGGCCTTTTACTGACCTTGCCCAAACACAATATCTAGTTATGTGTAACATGGGTGAAGAGAGCCAGATGGATTTGCTCTGCTGTGATTTGAGAGTTAGAGAATGAACTTGGCTCTGAAGGTGCAACCCAGTCACTGCAGTGGGGGCTGCTTGAGTACACTGAGCCATCACGAACTCTGTGATTGTACATGTTAAAAATTTTAATCCCCACTCCTTCTTTTCTAGGAAAGACATGGACCAATTTGTAGGAAACTCTTCAACAAAAAACGTAAACCTTTCAATTCCTTCAAACAAAGATTGCAGGGCACTGACATTCCCACTGTGGGAAAGGCACCTCAGTCCAAGGTACTATCAATATCTTCCTTGCTGTTCTTGATTATATCCTTCAGTACATGAAAGCCTCTTTCTGGCTCTCTGCTTTCATTTTTGTTTGATAGGGCAATGTAATGTCATGTAAGTATAATCCACCTTTACTGTTTTCTTTTTAATCATGCTCACTGAGATTTCCAAATGTATTTCAGATACTTTCCAGATGTGGCAGAAAACAAATCTCGTTTATATTTTCATTAGAGTAGCATTAAATCCAGCAATTAACTTGGAAGACAGTCACTTTTAAGGTTACATTTAAGTCTTCCTTTAAAGTTTTGTAATTTCTTTGTTTTTTTTGTGATTGTTGTTTTGTATTTTCCCTCACTACTGTGACTTGAAAATTTTATTACTGTGTTTTCCAAGCCTCTTTTAGTGCTTTTGGAAAGCAAATTTCTCTTTTTTCTCCAAATTTCACAGTTCTGTTTCGTGTAAATTCAAATCCCAGCTTAAAAAAAAAGATTATAACAGTGAGATATATAGCCTAGATTAGTATATGTTGGCTTAATTTTTTTTTTTATAGCCACAGCCCGTGAGAAAATCTAACTGGAGACAACATCATGAAGACTTCATTAATGCAATTCGGTCAGCAAAGCAGTGTACACTAGCCATTAAAGAAGGCCGGCCTCTCCCACCTCCACCGCCTCCGACCGTCAACCCAGGTGTGTGGACAGTTTGCTTTTGACATTTTACTCTTAACCAGTTACCAGTTGAGGCTATGCTTGATTTTTCGGCCTAGTCATTATGTCTTGCTTCCTCCTATATGCTCTAAAATTTTAAACATTAGCAATTAAATTATATAAAAGTAATTTTACCATAAAAATTATCTTATCCTATTTTTTCAGTTCTGTATAAAGATTCTGTGTTAGCTCCTAACTTTAACATGAGATCACCACTGTTCCCAACGTCATGGCACTACAGAACTACGGGGGGTGCTATTCATGTCCAGGTTGATGACAACGGAGCTAGGCAGGGCAGTTTAAGCAGTTCTGTAATAACTCCATAGTATCAAATACCCACAGCTCTTTTATTTTTTTGAGATCAAATTCCATAATATAAAAATCACCGTTTTAAATTGTACAGTTTAGTGGCCCACAGCATTTTTACACTAAGCTTTTTATTTTGAACATTTTCAAATTACAGAAAAGTGGATGGAATAGTACAATGAGGACTCATATACCTTCCACTTAAATTTGACAGTTTTGACATTGTCATATTTTCTGTCTCTTTCTCTCTTTTTCTGTGAGGGGGAAGAAAGATTTAAAAGTAAGCTTCAAACATCATAATACTTTATAACTATTTCAGCATGCATTTCCTAAGTACATTTCCTATGTAACTACAATACTATTATTGCACTAAGTATTAATATATCATATTTTCCCAGTTATGCCAAGAATGTCCTTTAAAGCTCTCTCCTCACCACTCAGCCACAACCCAGGATTCAGTCAAAATTTGTGCATTGTCTTTTATTGTCTCTTTAGTCTCTTTTACTCCTGCACAACACCCCTGCCAGCCCAGTTATTTTATAGACTGTTTCATGTACTGGATTTGTCTGCCTCTGGGCTTCTCTGGTAAAGAATCCTCCTGCAATGCAGGAGACCTGGGTTTGATCCCTGGGTTGGGAAGATTGCCTGGAGAAGGCACCAGCTACCCATTCCAGTATTCTGGCCTGAAGAATTCCATGGACTGTACAGTCCATGGGCTCGCAAAGAGTTGGACACGATTGAGCAACTTTCACTTAGGTCATATTAACATTTAACTTGTTCTCCACCTCCTGTCTTTGTAAATTGTAGATGAGTACTCGAGGCATGAGTTCAGTTCAGTCACTCAGTCGTGTCCGACTCTTTGCCACCCCATGAATTGCAGCACGCCAGGCCTCCCTGTCCATCACCAACTCCCAGAGTTCACTCAAACTCATGTCCATCAAGTCGGTGATGCCATCCAGCCATCTCACCATCTGTTGTCCCCTTCTCCTCCTGCCCCCAATCCCTCCCAGCATCAGAGTCTTTTACAGTGAGTCAACTCTTCGCGTGAGGTGGCCAAAGTATTGGAGTTTCAGCTTTAGCATCATTCCTTCCAAAGAAATCCCAGGGCTGATCTCCTTTAGAATGGACTGGTTGGATCTCCTTGCAGTCCAAGGGACTCTCAAGAGTCTTCTCCAACACCACAATTCAAAAGCATCAATTCTTCAATGCTCAGCTTTCTTCACAGTCCAACTCTCACATCCATACATGACCACTGGAAAAACCACATCCTTGAGGAAACGGACCTTTGTTGGCAAAATAATGTCTCTGCTTTTTAATATGCTGTCTAGGTAGTTCCTCTTCACTTTCTGCCATAAGGGTGGTGTCATCTGCATATCTGAGGTTATTGATATTTCTCCCAGCAATCTTGATTCCAGCTTGTGCTTCTTCCAGCCCAGCGTTTCTCATGATGTACTCTGCATAGAAGTTAAATAAGCAGGGTGACAATATACAGCCTTGATGTACTCCTTTTCCTATTTGGAACCAGTCTGTTGTTCCATGTCCAGTTCTAACTGTTGCTCCCTGACCTGCATACATGTTTCTCAAGAGGCAGGTCAGGTGGTCTGGTATTCCCATCTCTTTCAGAATTTTCCACTACACACGGACATCACCAGATGGTCAACACTGAAATCAGATTGATTATATTCTTTGTAGCCAAAGATGGAGAGGCATGATTAGATTGATGTTAATATGAATCCCTTATCAGATATAGAATTTTTGGATATTTTCTCTCATTCTGTGGACTGTCTTTTCACTTTGTTGATGGTATCCTTTGATGCACAAAAGTAATTTGATGAATCCAATTTACCTATTTTTTCATTTTTTGCCTAGCTTTTCATGTCAAATCAAAAAAAATATTGCAAACCTAAATGTATTGAAGTCTTCCCCCTGTGTTTTTTATTCTAACAGTTTTTATAGTTTTAGCTCTTATATTTAGGTCTTTCATCCAGGTAATTTTTGAGTGTGGTGTAAAGTAAAATCATTTGAAGTTGGATATCTAGTTTTATATGTGAATAAGTAACTTCCTCATCACTATTTGTTGAAAAGAGTTTGCTTTCCCCATTGAAAGGTTTTGGTGCTCTTATCAAAAGTCAATTGACCATATATATGAGAGTTTATTTCTGAGCTCTATATTCTATTCCATTTTTCTATATGTCTGTCCTTACACCAGCACCACACTGCTTTGATTACTATAGCTTTGTAGTAAGTTTTGAAATCAGCAAGTAGAGAGTCTTTTAAGAATATTTTGGCTCTCTGGAAACCTTTGAGATTCCATAAGAATTTTTCAGATGGGGTTTTTTGCTGTTTTGAAAAATGCCATTGAAGTTTTTAATCTGTACATAACTTTGAGTGATGTTGTCATCTTAATGAGCAGCCTCCAACCTTTTTGGCATAGGGACTGATTTTGTGGAAGAAAACTTTTCCATGAACTGGGGGTGGGGGATCGTTTCAGGAGGATTCAAGCACATTACATTTATTGTGCACTTTATCTCTAATCTAATGCTTCTGCGGATCTCACAGGAGGTACTGGTCCACAGCTCAGAGGTTAGGGACTCATGATCTTAACAACTGTTGTTGTTCAGTCACTAAGTCATGTCCAACTCTTTGCAACCCCATGAACTGTAGTACCCCAGGCTCCTCTATCCTCCACTATCTCCCAGAGTTTGCTCAAATTCATGTCCATTGAATCAGTGATGCCATCTAACTGTCTCATCCCCTGCTGCCCCTTCTCTTTTTGCCTTCAGCATTTCCCAGCATCAGGCTTCCCTGGTGGCTCAGATGGTAAAGAATCCGCCTGCAATGTGGGAGACCTGGGTTCGATCCCTGGGTTGGGGAGATCCCCTGGAGAATGGAAAGGCAACCCACTCCAGTATTCTTGCCTGGAGAATTCCATGGACAGAGGACCCTGGTGGGCTATAGTCCATGGGGTCACAAAGAGTCCGACACAACTGGGCAACTTTCACTTTCCTGGTATTAGGGTCTTTTCCAATGAGTTGGCTCTTTGCATCAGGTGACCAAACTATTGGAGCTTCAGCTTCAGCATCAGTCCTTCCAGTGAATATTCAGAGTTGATTTCCTTTAAGGAGTTTGTCAAGGCTGTATATTGTCACCCTGTTTATTTAACTTATATGCAGAGTACATCATGAGAAACGCTGGACTGGAAGAAACACAAGCTGGAATCAAGATTGCCGGGAGATATATCAATAACCTCAGATATGCAGATGACACCACCCTTATGGCAGAAAGTGAAGAGGAACTAAAAAGCCTCTTGATGAAAGTGAAAGAGGAGAGTGAAAAAGTTGGCTTAAAGCTCAACATTCAGAAAATGAAGATCATGGCATCTGGTCCCATCACTTCATGGCAAATAGATGGGGAAACAGTGTCAGACTTTATTTTTCTGGGCTCCAAAATCACTACAGATGGTGACTGCAGCCATGAAATTAAAAGACGCTTACTCCTTGGAAGGAAAGTTATGACCAACCTAGACAGCATATTCAAAAGCAGAGACATTACTTTGCCAACAAAGGTTCACCTAGTCAAGGCTATGGTCTTTCCTTTGGTCATGTATGGATGTGAGAGCTGGACTGTGAAGAAGGCTGAGCGCCGAAGAATTGATGCTTTTGAACTGTGGTGTTGGAGAAGACTCTTGAGAGTCCCTTGGACTGCAAGAAGATCCAACCAGTCCATTCTGAAGGAGATCAATCCTGGAATTTCTTTAGAAGGAATGATGCTAAAGCTGAAACTCCAGTATTTTGGCCACCTCATGGGAAGTGTTGACTCATTGGAGAAGACTCTGATGCTGGGAGGGATTGAGGGCAGGAGGAGAAGGGGGTGACAGAGGATGAGATGGCTGGATGGCATCACTGACTTGATGGGTGTGAGTCTGAGTGACCTCCGGGAGCTGGTGATGGACAGGGAGGCCTGGCGTGCTGCGGTTCATGGGGTCGAAAAGAGTCGGACACGACTGAGCGACTGATCTGATATAGATCAGTTCAGTTCAGTTGCTGAGTCGTGTCTGACTCTTTGTAACCCCATGAATCTCAGCACGCCAGGCCTCCCTGTCCATCACCAACTCCCGGAGTTCACTCAGACTCTTGTCCATTGAGTCAGTGATGCCATCCAGCCATCTCATCATCTGTTGTCCCCTTCTCCTCCTGTCCCCAATCCCTCCCAGCATCAGGGTCTTTTCCAATGAATCAACTCTTCGCATGAGGTGGCCAAAGTATTGGAGTTTCAGCTTCAGCATCAGTCCTTCCAATGAACACCCAGGACTGATCTCCTTTAGAATGGACTAGTTGGACCTCCTTGCAGTCCAGGGGACTCTCAAGAGTCTTCTCCAGCACCACAGTTCAAAGCATCAATTCTTTGGTGCTCAGCCTTCTTCACAGTCCAACTCTCACATCCATACATGACCACAGGAAAGACCATAGCCTTGACTAGGCGAACCTTTGTTGGCAAAGTAATGTCTCTGCTTTTGAATATGCTATCTAGGTTGGTCATAACCTTCCTTCTAAGGAGTAAGCATCTTTTAATTTCATGGCTGCAGTCACCATCTGCAGTGATTTTGGAGCCCCCCCAAAATAAAGTCTGACACTGTTCCCACTGTTTGCCCATCTATTTGCCATGAAGTGATGGGACCGGATGCCATGATCTTCGTTTTCTAAATGTTGAGCTTTAAGCCAACTTTTTCACTCTCCACTTTCACTTTCATCAAGAGGCTTTTTAGTTCCTCTTCACTTTCTGCCATAAGGGTGGTGTCATCTGCATATCTGAGGTTATTGATATTTCTCCCAGCAATCTTGATTCCAGCTTGTGTTTCTTCCAGTCCAGCGTATGTACACAGAAATTCAAAATGAATCATTGACCTAACATAAGTGCTGTAACTGTAAGATTTCTAGAAAAAACAAACATATTTGATCTAAGAGTCAACAAAGATTTTTTAACCTGGATACAAGATACAGTAACAATTTTTTTTAAAGGAAATTGATCAACTGGGCTTTGCCAACATTAAAAACTTTAGTTGTGAGAGACACCATTGGGAGAATGCAAAGGTGAGGTATAGGGCAAGAGAAAATATTTATAACACATGTATCTGAGGGAGGTCAAATATCAAGAATATTTAAAGAAGTTTTATGACTTAGTAATACAACAACCCAATAAGGAAAAGGCAAGAGATGTATTTGAACAGAATGTCATAAAATAATGGTCAATAAGCACATGAAAAGGTACTCAACATCGTTTTTAACAGGGGCATGTAAATTAAAACCACAGTGAGATACCAGTACACAGCCACTTGAATGGCTAAAATTGAAGACTGACAATACAAGTGATGGCTAAGATATAGAACAGCTGGAACTCTCATTTGCTGCTCCTGGGAGTCTAAAATAGTACAGTCACTTTGCACTGGTATTTTCTTAAGTTAAACATACAGTTACCTATACAGCAATTCCATTCCTAACTATGCAAAAAATGGAAAACATGTCCTTAAAACAGACTTACACATTAATGGTCATAGCAGCTTCCTTTAAATAATAAACTATGAGCAACTGAAAATGACCGTCAGCAAGTAGATGGATAAGCAAATTGTGGAATATCTACAAAATGGAATACAACTGAACAGTAAGAAGAAAGTGTAACTATTCATGTAGCACCGTGGATGCTCTCTTATAGTAAGATATACAAGGGCTAACACTCATCTTTAGTGACAGGAAAATAGGAGTCTGGGTTTGGGAGAATATTGACTGAAACAGGGGCATGAGGGGACTTTTGGAGGTAATAAACTTGTTCCATATTTTGACTGGGTTGGTTACACAGTTGAATGTATTTGTCAGAACTCAAATAGGTGCATTTTATTGTATGTAAATTATTCCTCCAAGTTCATTTTTAAAAGTAAAGAAAAAAGAAAATTCCCTTGGCAGTCCACTGGTTAGGACTCCACAATTTTGCTACCAGGGGTTCAGTCCCTGATTGGAGTACTGAGATTGTGCAAGCCACACAGCACAGCAAAAAACAATTAATTAAGAAGTAAAACAAAGTCACAGTGTAATATGATAAAAACCATCCAAATAATCATCAGAACCTCAATACCAGAAAATACTCTTAATAACCGCTACACTTTTGCTCGGTGCTAAAGAAAATATGACTTGGAATAGTCTGTTGTCTTAAGATGTTCCATAGAAAGATCTATGGCTGTAATTTTGATAAGACTTTGGCAACAAGCTTAGTATAATAAAAGCATCTTTTATGAGAACTGCTTCCTTTTATAGCAGAAGCTGCAGGGTTGATGGTTACTTCTAGTTCTGTAGTTGAATAGTGAAAGCATGTCAGATGTCCCCCTGTGTGAATTTCTCTAATTTCCACGTTGGATTTAAAATGTGGGGATTATTGTTTCTTTAAAATAAATAATTCCCTTTGTAAGGCCTCATCAAGTGTACAGTTTATTTTCCTGCCTTTTAAATTTTTATGCTAAAATATAGTTTTATAATTAAATTCTTCCCCATGCCCTTATTATAATTTTATGCACCAAGCAAAATGATAACCTCCAATAGCACATTTTCATTATGATCCAATTATTTTGATTGCACAGGGATTTTATATTAGCCCATATATCCTCCAGCTTAAATACTTAGAAAATTTATACAGACATAACTAGAGTTATTAATCATATGGTCTAGTATATATGAGTTTGGAAGTAATTTCCTTTTTTTTTTCCCCAGCATGATTCCCTATTTCGTGGCCCAATTTTTTGACATGCATATATTGTAATTCTTATGACTTAAGTGAGTTTGCAGTCATTCAACTTTCCAAGATTACGTGACAGCTTATGGGGCAGTGATACAGAATATTTACATTTGGGGTTTTCAGTGAGTCCTGGGATATTTGCTCACCGTTTCACAGGGCTACATGTTGATACATGGGTATTCAACAAAATGCTTGCATTTTCAAATGATGCTTAATTTTCCACTTTAATCTTTCATGAGAACTGGAGTAAGACTTTAAAAATCATTAGCTGTTGAAATAGCACATCATGATTTTATGACATTATTGGCAGAGGAAGAGGAGACTGGATTGAGATGAGGGTAGAATGTGTAGCTCAGTCATGCTGTGTTCAAATTATTGCAGGAAAAAAACCTCTTCCATTCTCAGTGTGTTTGATCTTCTCTTCCTCTGCTCTTTTTTTTTTTTTTTTTTAAATTTTTTAAAATTTATTTGGCTGTGCTGAGTTGCTGGGTCTTAGTTGTGGTATGTGGGATCTAGTTCTCTGACCAGGGCTTGAGCCTGGGCCCACTGCATTGGGAGCACGGACTCTTAGCCACTGGACCACCTGAGAAGGCCCTTCCTCTGCCCTCTTAAGCCTGGGCTTCAGGTTCCTCCTGTGGTCTCCTGGAAGACCTAGAGCTTCCTGCTTTCAGAGCTTATTCCACAGAGTGGTAATTGTCTTCCTAGTCCTCTAGCCATCTCTGAGATTTTTGTCAGCAGGAAAATACAGTTCAGCTTTGTTGTCTCCACAGAGGGATATAGTGAGTGCCAAATCCCTAGAAAGGTGCAATGAATGAATGAACAAGTCAGATTAAGGAAGCCACATGTTCACTGCGGTAATCATTGCCTTTGACCAAACTGTCTCACTTATGGTAGCAGTATCTCTGATATAAACCATATAAATTGTAACTTTGCAGTTGGTAAAACTAAAGAAATAACCACTGAACCACGAACTCAGTCCTAAATGGTTTTCTACACTATCGTAAATGAGTTCTGCATGCTAATGGCACTTTCTATTTTACTTTTCATAAGCAGTTTCTCTCTTGTTTGATAGTTGGAACACAAGCCGGCGGGGCCTGTTTCCTTCTAGTAACAGCACTCGCCCACTGTGCCACGCCCCACTATGGATTATCATAGGTAATTTTCACAACACCTCAATGAAATAGGTGATATGTAGGTGCTGGGGAAATTGAAGCTTAAGGAGGTTAACTAACGTGCCCAAGTGCACACATGTAACAGGTGAAGAGCTGGGGCTCAAAACCAGTCAGGCAGGCTGTAGAGCCTTCACCATTTCCCAATGCTGTCTTCTTTTATTTTGCTCAAGGAATTTGTCACCATGGGAAAATTTTTGTTGCTGTATTAGAATGCTTAGCCCATGATTACAGAGACACTGTATCCTTAAGTTACTTGGAGTGTAATAGGTGTTCAGTAAGTATGGAATTAATGAGGAAAGGTCCATACAGTCAAAGCTATGGTTTTGCTAGTAGTCAAGTGTGGATGTGAGAGTGGACCATAAAAAAGGCTGAGTGCCAAAGAATTGATGCCTTCGAACTGTGGTACTGGAGAAGACTTTTGAAAGTGAAAGCTCTGTAGCTCAGATGATAAAGAATCTGCCTGCCATGCAGGAGACCCAGGTTCGATGCCTGGGCCAGGAAGATCCCTTGGAGAAGGGAATGGTGGCAAGCTATACAGTCTGTGAGGTCGAAAGAGTCAGACATGACTGAGTGACAGTCAATTCCAAAGAAATCAACCCTGAATATTCACTGGAAGGACTCATGCTGAAGCTGAAGTTCCAATATTTTGTCCACCTGATGTGAATGGCCAACTCATTGGGAAAAGACCCTGATGCTGGGAAAGACTGAAGGCAAAAGGAGAACAGGGCAGCAGAGGGTGAGATGGTTGGATGGCATCACCAACCCAATGAACATGAGTTTTAGCAAACTCAGGGAGATGGTGATGGACAGGGAAGCCTGGTGTGCTGCTGTCCATGGGGTCGCAGAGTTGGACATGATAGAGCGACTGAACAACAATAAGGGAACATTTCATGCAAAGATAGGCCCAATAAAAGAAATGGTAAGGATCTAATGGAAGCAGAAGAGATTAAGAAGAGGTGGTAAGAATGCACAGAGGAACTGTACAAAAAAAGGTTTTAATGATCTGGATAACCACAATGATGTGGTCACTCACCTAGAGCCAGACATCCTGGAATGTGAAGTCAAGTGGGATTTGGGAAGCATTACTATAAACAAAGCGAGTGGAGGTGATGAAATTCCAGCTGAGCTATTTCAAATCCTAAAAGATAATGCTGTTAAAGTGCTGCCCTCAGTATACCAGCAAATTTGGAAAACTCAACAGTGGCCACAAGATGGGAAAAGGTCAGTTTTCATTCCAAAGAAGGGAAATGCCAAGGAATGTTCAAACTACCGTACAGTTGTGCTCATTTCACATGCTAGCAAGCTAATGCTCAAAATCCTTCAAGCTAGGCTTCAAAAGTATGTGAACCAAGAAATTCCAGGTGTACAAACTGAATTTATAAAAGGCAGAGGAACTAGAGATCAAATTGCCAACATCCATTGGATCATAGAAAAAGCAAGGGAATTGCAGAAAAATATCTGCTTCATTGACTATGCTAAAGCCTTTGACTGTGTGGATCACACAAACTGGAAAATTCTCTAAGAGATGGAAATACCAGACCACCTTATCTGCCTCCTGAGAAACCTGTATGCAGGTTAATAAGAAACATTTAGAACCAGATATAGAACAACAGACTGGTTCCAAATTGAGAAAGGAGTACATCAAGGCTGTATATTGTCACACTGCTTATTTAACTTCTGTGCAGAGTACGAAATACCAGGCTGGATAAATCACAAGCTGGAATCAAGATTGTTGGAAGAAATATCAACAACTTCAGATAATGCAGATGATACCACCCTAATGGAAGAAAGTAAAGAAGAATCAAAGATCCTCTCAATAAGGATGAAGGAGGGGCATGAAAAAGCTGACTTAACCCTTACATGACATACACTGAGGAATAAAGCCATCCCCCCAAAAAAAGCTGACTTAAAATTCAATATTCAAGAAACTAAGATCATGACATCCAGTCCCATCACTTAACGGCAAATAGATGGAGAAAAAGTGGAAACAGTGACAGATCGTATTTTCTTGGGCTCCAAAATCATTGCAGATGATGACTGCAGCCATGAAATTAAAAGACACTCCTTGGAAGAAAAGCTATGACAAACCTAGATACTGTATTAAAAAGCAGAGACATCACTTTGCCAACAAAAGTCTGTATAGTCAAAGCTATGGTTTTTCCAGTATTCATATACAGATGTAAGAGTTGGACCATAAAGAAGGTGAGTGCTGAAGAACTGATGCTTTTGAATTGTGGTGCTAGAGAAGACTCTTGAGAGTCCCTTGGACAGCAAAGAGATCAAACCAGTCAATCCTAAAGGAAATCAATCCTGAATATTCACTGGAAGGACTGATGCTGAAGCTAAATCTCCAATAGTTTGGTCACCTAATACAGAGCCAGCTCACTGGAAAAGACCCTAATGCTGGCAAAGATTGAGGGCAGGAGGAGAAGGGAGCAACAGAGAATGAGATGGTTGGATGGCATCATTGATTCATTGGACATAAATTTAAGCAAACTCAAGGAGACAGTGAAGGACGGAAGCCTGGCATGCTGCCGTCCATGGGGTCACAAAAAGTTGAACATGATTTAGCAACTGAACAACAGCTGCCAAAGTGTGAAGTAAAAGTTAAGTGTTAACCATTTCTTTTATTTCAATTTCTTATATATTCAAATTATTTCATTTTATGAGTATTCATTTTAGGAAATGATCTATTTAAAAAACTCCCCAAACTGCTTAAAAAAGATGCCTTCAAAAAAATCTTTAGCTTTGAAAATATCACTACTTTAAATATCTATTCACAAATGTAGGGGTTTTGTCTATACACTAAACCAAACGTCTATGCAGAGCTTAAGATGGTACTATCTCATATCCTTCTAGGGAAGAGAGATAGTTATTATCCTACCTCTTGAATATCACCTTTGTCATCCCTTCAAGGTGCCTAAAACAAAACAACACAACCCCGCACCACCCCCCTTGCTGTGGAGGAAGAGGCTCCAACCTGGCTTCAGAACGTGTGATCACCTCCCTGATCTGAGAAGACTGGGAATCTTTCGCGCTTCTCCTTTCTCCCACTTTTTGTGTGTGCGCATGCTCAGTCGTTCAGTTGTGTCCAACTCTGCAACCCCATGGACTGTAGCCCGCCAGGCCCCTCTGTCCATGCGATTATCCTGGGAAGAATACTGGAGTGGGTTGTCATTTCCTTCTCCAGGTTTTCAGGAATCGAACCCGTGTCTCCTACATTGCGCGCAGATTCTTTACCACTGAGCCACCGGGGAAGCCCCTCCCACTATCTAGTAATTGCAGATTGGACTGACTGAGACGACCGAGTACAGCCCAGAACCTCAGAGGATTCCACGCCCTAGCAGCTGCCAGAGAAGTTCTGACACTGGAAGCTGGAGTCCTAGCATCCCTTACTTCCTGTTTGTCTTTGGGAACCCTCACCTGTTCCCTTTTCTTTACCCGCTTTCTGAACATATTAATGTCTCTTCACTTAGGAATTCAGTAGGAAAATCTAGTTACTGCTGAAGGAGTGTGATGTTGGTTTCAAATTCCAACCCCCTCCCCCAGTCGCTTGGGCTTTCCTTTCCTGCTAGCTCAGTTGGTAAAGAATCCACCTGCAATGCGGGAGACCTGGGTTCGATCGCTGGGTTAGGGAAGATCCCCTGGAGAAGGGATAGCTACCCACTCCAATATTCTGGCCTGGAGAATTCCATGGACTGTATAGTCCATGGAGTCGCAAAGAGTTGGACACAACTGAGCGACTCTGACTTTCTCAGTCATCACTGCTAAATTTCATCAGTACCACATTTATAATTAATCTATTTACTAAAAAAGCATAGCATGTAAACATTTTAAGGGAACACTCGTAATTGAAATAAGTACATAGGTATAAAATTTTTCCTCCCCCTTGTCCTTTATCTGAGCCCTTGCATGTCTCCCCCTCTGGAACAGGCTGTCTGAAACCAGAGTTTTGTACCTCACTCTTTCACTTTGGAGCAGAGTTCATATTCTATTTGTTTCATTTCATATAGTCCTTCCCTTCCAGAGTTGTTTTTGAAATGTTAATTGCCTTTTCATTGTTATCTTTACTTTCAGATTATATTCAGTGTCCATATTGTAAGAGGAGATTTAATGAAACTGCAGCCAGTCGACATATTAATTTCTGCAAGGATCAAGAGTCTCGCCGAGTCTTTGATCCAGCCCAGACAGCAGCCAGATTGGCATCCAGAGCACAAGTAAGTCT
Source organism: Tragelaphus eurycerus (assembly GCA_935064755.1). NCBI lineage: Eukaryota > Metazoa > Chordata > Mammalia > Artiodactyla > Bovidae > Tragelaphus > Tragelaphus eurycerus. The sequence goes on from CAKXYN010000039.1 coordinate 2,849,606, forward strand.
CTCACCCTAGGTGTTGGCTCCTGTGCCCTTGTCTGCCCAGGGAAAGCAGGTAGAATTTGCAAGGGAACCTAAATCGCCTGTCCTGAGAACTGTAAGGATCAGGACAGCCAGTCTTCATGGGACTTGGCTACTTTTGAGCAATACTTTCCAGCTAAACAGCACCGTTGGATGTTGTAGAAAAAATTCTCTACAGGGTCTGAAGTTTCTTAGGTTGAAGACTTAGCTATCTAAGTATTGTTTCTATACTGTTATGGTAAGACTCTAACCAATGGTGATTATCCTCAGCTTTAACCACCCTCAATAGTATTTAGAACCTGAAGTGAAACTGGCATAAGTGGAAGAAACTGTCACAAGGAGCCTGTTCTACAGGTTTGTGTTTGCTCTATGGAGAAGGGTCTTCGGCCTATTCAAAGCCACAGAATCATCAATGTAAAGTAAATAAATAAAACAGCTACTATAAATTGGAAAAGACCCTGATGCTGGGAAAGATTGAATGCAAGAAAACAATAGGAAACAGCAAACAGCTGGAAACAACTGGAAACAGCAAACAGCTCCATACACATCAAAGGTACTGGAGACATAGCTTACAGTATACTATGAAAACCATTAGTTTCATAAACATGTCTTAGATACCAAGAAAAGATTGTTATATTGTTCAGGCACTAAATCACGTGTGACTCTTTGCAACTTCCATGGACTATAGCACCCCAGGCTTCCTTGCCTTTCACTGTCTCCCGGAGTTTGCTCAAATTCATGTCCATTGAGTCAGGGATGCCATCCAACCATCTCAGCCTCTGCCTTCCCCTTTTCCTCCCACCTTCAGTCTTTCCCAGCATCAGGGTCTTTTCCAATGAGTCAGCTCTTCACATCAGGTGGCCAAAGTATTGGAGCTTCAGCATCAGTCCTTCCAATGAGTACTCAGGGTTGATTTCCTTTTGGATTGATTGGTTTTATCTCCTTGCTGTTCAAGGGACTCTCAAGAGTCTTCTACTACTACTACTACTACTAAGTCACTTCAGTCGTGTCTGACTCTGTGCGACCCCACAGACGGCAGCCCACCAGGCTCCGCCGTCCCTGGGATTCTCCAGGCAAGAACACTGGGGTGGGTTGCCATTTCCTTCTCCAATGCATGAAAGTGAAAAGTGAAAGTGAAGTTGCTCAGTCGTGTCCGACTCTTAGCGACCCCATGGACTGCAGCCCACCAGGCTCCTCCGCCCATGGGATTTTCCAGGCAAGAGTACTGGAGTGGGGTGCTGCAGCACCACAATTTGAAAGCATCAGTTCTTCAGCACTCAGCTTTCTTTATGGTCCAACTCTCACATCTGGATCAGATCAGATCAGCCGCTCAGTCGTGTCCGACTCTTTGCGACCCCATGAATCGCAGTATGCCAAGTCTCCCTGTCCATCACCAACTCCCAGAGGTCACTCAGACTCACGTCCATCGAGTCAGTGATGCCATCCAGCCATCTCATCCTCTGTCGTCCCCTTCTCCTCCTGCCCCCAATCCCTCCCAGCATCAGAGTCTTCTCCAATGAGTCAACTCTTCACATGAGGTGGCCAAAATACTGGAGTTTTAGCTTTAGCAGCATTCCTTCCAAAGAAATCCCAGGGCTGATCTCCTTCAGAATGGACCGGTTGGATCTCCTTGCAGTCCAAGGGACTCTCAAGAGTCTTCTCCAACACCACAGTTCAAAAGCATCAATTCTTCGGCGCTCAGCCTTCTTCACAGTCCAGCTCTCACATCCATACATGACCACAGGAAAGACCATAGCCTTGACTAGGCGAACCTACTGGAAAAGCCATAGCTTTGACTATACAGACCTTTGTTGGCAAAGTGATATCTCTGCTTTTTAATACACTGTCTAGGTGTGTCATAGCTTTTCTTCCAAGGAGCAAGTGTCTTAATTTCCAAAGAATAACAAGGAGAAATAAGAAAGCCTTCTTAAAAGGCTGCTATCAAAAAGTCTACAAACAATAAATGCTGAAGAGGGTGCGGAGAAAAGGGAACCCTCTTACATTGTTGGTGGGAATGCAAACTAGTACAGCCACTATGGAGAACAGTGTGGAGATTCCTTAAAAAACTGGAAATAGAGCTGCCATTCGACCCAACAATCCCACTGCTGGGCATGCACACCAAGGAAACCAGAATTGAAAGAGACACGTGTACCCCAATGTTCATTGCAGCACTGTTTACAATAGCCAGGACATGGAAGCAGCCTAGATGTTCATCAGCAAACGAGTGGATAAGAAAGCTGTGATACATATATACAATGGAATATTACTCAGCCATTAAAAAGAATAAATTTGAATCAGTTCTAGTGAGGTGGATGAAACAGGAGCCTATTATACAGAGTAAAGTAAGTCAGAGAGAAAAACACCAATACAGTATATTAACATGTATATATGGAATTTAGAAAGATGGTAATGATGACCCTATGTGTGAGACAGTTAAAGAGACACAGATGTTAAGAACAGACTTTTGGACTCTGTGGAAGAAGGTGAGGGTGGGATGATTTGAGAGAATAGCATTGAAACATGTATATTACCATATGTGAAACAGATCACCAGTCCAGGTTCGATGCATGAGACAGGGTGCTCAGGGCTGGTGCACTGGGATGACCCTGAGGGATGGGATGAGGAGGGAGGTGGGAGGGGGGTTCAGGATGGGGACACATATACACCCATGGCTGATTCATGTCAATGTATGGCAAAAACCACTACAATATTGTAAAGTAATTGGCCTTCAATTAAAATAAATTAATTTTAAAAAAAGAAAGCCTTCTTAAGTGAATAGTGCAATGAAACAGAGGAAAATAATAGAATGGGAAAGAGTAGAGATCTCTTCAAGACAATTAGAGATACCAAAGAAAAGATTAAGTAGGTCTGAATACTTAACAGTAGAGGATTGTTTAGAAAGATTTCCATGATATCCAACATGTCATAGGAATGGGACCCTCTCTAACAATAGCACACCCTACAGACTGTGGATTCTGACCTCCACATATACTAGACAGTTACTGAATATCTATGCTGTAGCTGCTGCTGCATCAGGTACTGGTCGATCAAGGATTTGTGATTCAGAGGAGGCGGCACCCTTGAAGGCAGTGCAGTAGGAAGATGTAGTGGGTGGCATATTCAGGAACATGGTGGAGGCAGAGGCCACTTGGGATTCATGGAAAGCTTCAAGGAGGAGCAAATACTTTCCCCAAAATATCAAATGAGTTTACTGGTCTAAATTTGAAGTTGGAAAGGACGTGATGCACTAAATGTCCAGCCTGTGACCTGAGAAGCCCACCATGTAGAGCTGAAGGACAGAGAACCTGTGGGCGAGTGACGGGGTGGCACAGGCCAGGTGAGCATCAGAGTGAGGAGGGCTTTAACCCAAGTGGGTTCAGAGAGGAAGAAAAGGGATTAGTGGATAGATGCCTTAAATCTGAGGCCAACCGACCTGAGGGCCTGGAAGAAGGAATTGAAAGCCCCAGGAACCCCAGAAAGTCCTATCCATCTTTTATTCTTGTCTCTTCTTCCTACTCCACTGCTGCCTCATTGTCTTTCTGCAAAACTCGGCCTTTCTGTCCAATTGTCCATCACTAGCCTCACACATCATTCTATGTGCAATGTAGACTGGTTGCATAATGCAGACTTGAGTAACATGGAATTGGGTATCTTAGAAAGATCACCCTGGCAGTTAGTGTTCAAGATGGACTGGTGAGAGACCAGTTAGTTACGCCAACCGAAAAAGAAAATGAGGGCCCAGAGTCAGAGGACTAATGTGGGGATGTGTGTGTGGGGTGTTTGTGTGGAGGGTATGGATTTAAGAGATAATTGTTGGAACTGAGAAGCTGTTTGGAATATAAGGTAAAAGAGTATCAGAGTTGGCAAAGAGGCTTTTAGTTCCAGAGCAGATAACACCACACATCTAGATGAAAGAACCCAGAAGGCAGCAGTGGGGAGGTAGTCATTTTGGTAAAAGGAGCCTATGATAACTACAGTTGTAGAGATTCAGTCTTTACACCAGAAATAGCATGGAAGCAGTGCAGTGTCAGAAGAACTTGGATTCTACAATCAGTAGTCAGGGTTTGACCTTCAGTTTTATAATATACTATCCGTAGGTTAGTTTGGACAAGTTCCTTGAATTCTTTGAGACTCACTTTAGCCTGTGTCTGGCTGAGCTATTAGGGGGATCACAAGTAACAGCAGTACCACACAGGCCCCCCTACCTTTACCCTCTAAACACTGTCCCTGACCCCCCTTCCCCTCTCTGACGGTCCTCTCGAGTGGGGCAGGCACCACAGTTTTGGGGGAAATATGACTGCTTTGGACTTATGAGAGTGAAAATGTTAGCCTCTCAGTTGTGTCCGACTCTTTGCGACCCCATGGACGGTAGCCCACCAGGCTCCTCTGTCCATGGGATTCTCCAGGCAAGAATACTGGAGTGACATTCCCTTCTCCGAGGGATCTTCTCAATCCAGGGATCGAACCTGGGTCTCCCACGCTGCAGGCAGATTCTTTACCATCTGGGCCACCTGAATTCAGCTTAATATTGGGGGGCAAATAAAAGTACAACTCTACCTAGACTTTCTAAAGCAGTAAAGGGTGCATTCTGTTTCTTCGAATGCTTCTAAGCAGTCCACGAAGTGAGTTGGTGTTCATGGGGCCAAGGGGAGCAGAGGGGGAAGCAGCGGACGGAAGTGCTCTTTATTCCTGAAGAAGGCCAGCTGGCTGTCCTGAGCGTAACCAGCAACTTGGCCTGGTTCCTCTCCTTGTCTTCCAGAATGAAGTGGTGATTGGGAACACAGAAGAAAAATTGCTTGCTTTCTGAGTAAACTCTCTGTAGAGTGTATCTTAACATCAGTGCTGTTTGCCCATGCCAGCTTCGCCACTCTGCTGCCTGCCTCATAGTGGAGCTTATTCAGAGGGAGAACAAAAAGGGAGGTGTTGTCTCAGTTAGGAAGGGCTGTTAACAGCACAGCTGAAATGTGTTTCTATTTTAAACATAATCAGCTTTTAAAAATGTGTTATACCCTTAACCAAAAGAGACCAGGATGGGTTCTCTGAAAATAGCTTTCTTTGTTTGCCTGGGGATGAGCTGCATGCCATCGCCTTGCAACAGGCCCTGCCCAAGTGAGGATTCTCACTTGGAGGAACAGGTTATCTTTGTACCGGAGTTGCCATGGAAATGTGGAGGGATCTGTGGCAAGGTAAAAGGGAGGGCACAAAGAAACTCCCAAGGAACCTGTCGGTCCTTCTTCTGTGTTAATATGACTCTTCTGCTACTGCCACTCAGTAGGGTAGGGAGTGGCATGGAGATGTTGGAATTCCATGTTTAAAACATTTGGTGCCTGCCATTGTCTGTTTTTCTTCTCTGTGCATGTATTTAAAAACAAAATCATCTTCGAGTGTAATGAAAGCCCAAATGTTCCATAACTATCCTTATTGACATTAAGTGATTTCTTATGTCTCCACATAACTGATCGAACGGGATTAACACATCACCACTCCCCTAAAGGGCTTGATTGTGGAACGAAAGCTCCAAAACCCAGACATGGTTTTGTGCCCCAGCAGGAAGGACAGGAGTCAGGTTACTGAGGTGCAGGGTGTGTGGGTCCCCCTCCCCTGGGTGTCACAGGTCCTGGACATGACTCCACCCTGCTGCTGGTGCATGGGAGACCACATTACCTCCTGTATGCTTCCCGAGCTGACAGAGCTCTTCCCTTCTCCTCCCCAACTCCCCACCTCCCCTCTGGTCTCCCTCTCCCTCTGTCTCCTTCTCCAGGGTAGAGCTCAAATGAGTCCAAAAAAGGAACTGACTGTAACCAGTGCTGTGGGAGCTCTGCTACAGAACAGGGCCCTGGAGACCAGTGCAGCGCCAACCAGGCCAGGTGAGTTGGAATGAGCATCTCAACTATCGAATGACGGGGTCAGAGGAGACCACTGTTGGCTTTGGGATTTGCTGGCGGTCAGCAAAACTATGACATCCAAAGTTGCTTTGGGACATAAAGATATGTGAGTTTGTTTGAGATTTAGAGCTTATTTGGCAAGAAAGGATATTTCCTAATTTACTAAGATTGGACAGCTCTTGACAGTATACAAAATCAGATCTGATGACAATAGCTGGGGCTAGAACCGTTGTTCCCAGGTCTGGTAAAATTAAGAAGAGATTAAGGATGGGAGATGGCAGTGTGTCAGGTTTTGTGTTGAAAATAAGGGAAGAAAATGAAATTGTGGTCTCAGAGGGATATCTGTACTTCCATGTTCATTACAGCATGTTTCAAATAGCCAAGATACAGAAACACCCTTCATATTCATTGAAGGATGAATGGGTAAAGATGGGGTATATATGCACAATGGAATATTATTCAGCAATAAAAAGAGAAGGCAATCCTTCCATTTTCAACTTCATGATAAACCTTGAGGTGAAATAAGTCAGAAGGAGGACAAATACTGTATGATCTCGGTTATGTGTGTGCTCAGTCGTGTCTGACTCTCTGCCATCCCATGGACTGTAGCCCACCATGTCCTCTGTGGAATTTTTCAGGCAAGAATACTGGAGTGGGTTGCCATTCCCTTCCCCAGGGGATCTTCCCAACCCAGGGATCAAACCTGAATCTCTTGCATCTCCTATATTGGCAGGCGGATTCTTTACCAGTGCACCACCTGGGAAGCCATGTGTGGAACCTTAAAATGTTAAACTCAAGTATAGAACAGTCTTTTGGACTCTGTGGGGTGGGGGGTGACTTGGGAGAATGGCATTGAAACATGTATAATATCATATAAGAAACGAATCGCCATTCCAGGTTCGATGCAGGATACAGGATGCTTGGGGCTGGTGCACTGGGATGACCCAGAGGGATGGTATGGGGAATGAGGTGGGAGGGGGGTGCAGGATGGGGAACACGTGTACACCTGTAGCGGATTCATGTTGATGTATGGCAAAATCAATACAATATTGTAAAGTAATTAGCCTCCAATTAAAATTAAAAAGAAAAAAAAGAGTAGAATGGTGGTTGCCAGGGGTGGAGGGTAGGGTGGGAGAAATGAGGAGATGTTGGTCAAAGAGTAAACTTCCAGTAATGAGATGAATGAGTTTGGGGAATCTAACGTTCAGCAGGGTGACTAGAGTTAACAGTACTGTATTATCTACTTAAAAGTTGCTGAGAGGATAAGTCTTAAATATTCTCACCACACACACACACACACACACACACACAAAAGTAACTATGTGAGGTGACGAGTGTGTTAACCAGTCTTACTGTGGTAATCATTTTGCAATACATACATGTGATAAATCATCACTTTGTACACCCTCTTGCACATTATATTCAGTGAGATCACAATAAGGCTGGAAAAAAAAGAAAATGGGGAAGAATTTCCTTCCTAGAATGAAATAATGTCTTCGAAGTAGGAAAAAGGAATGCCCACCATTTTAGTATTTACTATATGCTTGACCCATTTCTTTACTATATGCTTGACCCATTTCTTCACAATAATCCTCCAAATGTTTTAACCTATGGAATGGGAACTGAGGCTCAGAGAGGGTGAGTTGTTTAAGACACGCAACTGGTAGAGCTGGATTAGATATCTCCTGTGTTTTTCTTCTTCATTGAGCTGCATTGCTAGTAATGGACATTCTTCTTTATGGTCAGCATCACTATGAAGGCAGTGAATGAAATCATGACCGTATTGGCACCTCTGGTCAGGAGTCTTATTCTGAAGGTATTATCAGAACCAGAATAAGAAGTGCCAGTCTCATAGTCCATAAGGTAACAGCACCAGAAATCTTCATCATTAGTTTTTAAATTCCTCCTGAGTTGCTTATCATGGGAGAAAAATTGAGTTGATATTTTAAAAATTCATAGCCATCTAAACTCAAACCACTAGTTGTTTTTTTCTTCATTATCTGTAGAGACTTATCCGTGAGGTAGGTTTTAGCTTTTACTAAGGAAAAAAATAATTCAAATCATTTATGTATTCTTTTGGTAAAACTTCCACTAACAAGCTTTTTTTTCCAAAGTAAAATGACTAGTGTCCTTGAGAAAAGACAATTTCTTTATATTATAGTTTCTTCTTATTTTTTCAAAGAATATATTATAATACTTCCCCTTCAGTGAAAAACATCCTTTTGAGTTTGTTTGTCAAGAGGGCATATTTCTTAATTCATTGGGATTAGACAACTCTGACAGCGTGCCAAGTCAGATGCAAGTACAGCCTCGGAGTGTAGGACCTTCACTCCCCAGTTTAGTAAACCAGGAAAGAGACTGGGAATGAGGGAAGACAGGCCTAGTATTGAAAAGAGGAAAAGAGTTTCCTTCCTTAAACTCAATAGTTAGAGCAGCAGCAAGGTAAGGTGGAAAGGTCCTGAATCAGGGCAGCAGCCCAGTGTCCCAGTATGTGGCGATGAGCAGGCGATACACAGACACTGTTCTGATACACTAGGAAATAGATGAGCAGGCCAGCAGACCTAAGCAGAATATTTCATACTTGTTAACTCGTCAACAGTGGTTTGTAGATCACTGTGATGTTGTTAAGTAAAAGGAGAATCCAACATAGCCCACACTAGGTTCTGGGCCACCAGCTGACCGCACTGTCCACTGTCTCCTCTCCATCCAGCTCGAGCAGCCTCTCTTGCTCCTGCTCACTCCTGGCTCAGGGCCTTTGCACTGGCCGCCCCCTCTGCCGAAAACCAAAACATCCTTCAGTGATCTACCCTGCTGTCTCCCTCCCTCCCTCCCTCCCTCCAGCTCTTAGCAGAGTGTCTTCCCAGTGGGCCCCACACCCACCCAACCTCTGTGTTTCAAGGTAATCAAACCCACTATAATTCTTTTTGTAGTTTCTCAGCAGTTGCCATCATCTAATATATTCAATACATATTTATTTTCTTTCTGTCCCATCCACTATGCCAGAAAGGGGGGATGTAAGCTTCAAGAAGACAGGAATCTGTCAACTTGGTTTATTTTGTATTGTACTGCTCAGGTTTGATCCCTGGATTGGGAAGATTCCCTGAAGGAGGGCGTGGTAACCCACTCCAGTATTCTTGCCTGCAGAATCTCTTGGATAGAGGAGCCTGGCAGGCTCCTTAGACAGAGAGTTAGACACAGCTAAAGTGACTTAGCACACACACACCTCTACTTGTTAGAATTGTTCGAGGCATTTATGAAATGCTCAGTAAATACTTTTTGAATGAAATATATTGGACAAAGTGGGTATCTTGAGTCTATAATTTCTCATTTAAATTACTGAAATATGAATAGTCATGTTAATTAGCTTTAAGAGATAGCTTTTTATTTTATTCCTGGTTCAAAATGCTTTTTCAATTTTAGTTTCTGTTCTTACCTATGGCCTCACCTGTTAACATTTAAAAATAAAATCACCAAGGTTAGTGTGCTTTTAAATTAGTCACATTTCATTTGAAGCCATTCTAGAGAGAAAGCAGAAGTATATTGAAAGGAGGTGAATTTTCAAAACTGTTTAAGGCTTGGAGAAAAGCCTGAGTACTTTTTACTAATGTAAATAGGCCCATGTATGAATCAGATTCTCATCTACTGGCCATTGTTTTTGATCTGGTCAGTACTAATCTATTTGAAATAAGAGGATCTTTAAAAAACTGTTGGTGGTGCTCTAGCTGTCTTTAGATTGACATTCCGTCGTTTAGGCCACTTGATGTCACTTACCTTCCACGTAAATCCTATTATTGTCTTTCATCTAGCTGGTAGTTAGCCTTCTAAAACCCAGGCTTTCATTCTTTGACTCTCTTGAGTAAAACAAACATTTAGAATCTCCCATTTATAACCTTTTGCTTTAAATTCACAGTGAGGGAAGACGTGTTAGGCACAACCCACAGTCAGTAATCATTATATCTAATGTTTAACAGTGGGATATAAAAGTCTTAAGGGACTACAAGAAAGAGATCTACTTTTCCCAGGAGATTTTATGGAGGCGGTAATGGCCAGAGAGAGAAAGTTTCATAGAGATGGAGGCTTTGGGGATGAGCTAGATTTTAACCAATGGAGAAAAGTTGCGGAAGCAACAGAGATATGAAAATAAGAACACAACACATACTCTGGGTGGGGGGAAGGGAATGGTCCATTTGGCCAAAGGTGGAGAAGAACTGGGAGAAGAGTCCCTGATGTGGGGGAAGATTGAGGGCAGAAGGAGAAAAGGGAATCAGGGGATGAGATGGCTGGATGGCATCACCAATGCAATGGGCATAAACTTGCACAAACTTCAGGAGATGGTGAGGAACAGGGAGGCCTGGTATGCTGCAGTCCATGGGGGTCACAAAGAGTTGGACACGACTGGGCGACTGAACAACATATACTAGTATATATATTAGGCTTCCCTGGTGGCACAGATGGTAAAGAATCTGCCTGCAATGCAGGAGACCCAGGTTCAATCCCTGAGTCGAGACGATCCCCTGGAGAAATATGTATATTACTTAGTAGATATATGTTTAGGAAATTATTTTAGAAAAGGATATGGCTCTTCTTTCTCACAAAGATTCTAATGTTCAGATGAGAACTGAGTTTATAACCTAGTCAGCAAATATCTACATGGCTATTTTCTCAAGGGATTTGATATAGGAGTGACAGATTTATAGGGAAGATACCTCTGGGCAGCAGCTTCTCCAGCACCTTTATACAGAGAGACTGAGACCACCGTAAAGCTGTAGTTTTGGTTTCTGGAGCCAGTGGATTTGATCAAGTTAAGCATCCTGCCTGCACTAGCCTCCCCTTGTGCTTGCATGCTCAGTTGCTCAGTCATGTTCTACTCTTTGTGACCCCATGGACTGTTGCCTGCCAGGCTCCGCTGTCCATGGGATTTTTCAGGCAAGAATATTCCCCTCCTTACCTAACTTAATTGTGTAGCAAATGTAATGAGTATTGAAGGGTCAGTTACTGATTCCTTGGAAAAAACAAAGCTTGTAAATCTTCGGGTAGTATGATCACTGAGTCTACCTGTGTCCTTTGATATTGGTTCACAGTTTCCTGGGGTGGTTTGGTCATTCTTCCTTTGTAAAACACTGATTAGAAAAGAGGCCTCTAGGACAGAGAGTACTATTCTTTTTTCTTTTTTAATGATTTCTCTGAGAATCCTGTTCCATCCCATGTGGTCCAGCACAAACTGTGGCATGTTATGCCCATAGATTCCTATGTCTCCATTCCTAGCGATGCTGCTGAACACAGAGGAAGAGAGTCCTGTTTGGGAAATGAGTCCATCACTGTGTAAATAAGCACTGGGAGGGAAGGCCTCTCATGTTTCCATGAGGTTTATCAAACCCTTTCTAGCATGAGAGCAGGCAAAGAATTTTGTGAAGATGTGGAACATTCTCTGGGTACATTTTGAAAGCTGGGGCTATAGTGGGATCAGGTGTTGAGGGTCAATTTGTATAAATGGGGGGGGGGGGCAGTCACTGAGGTGGTGGGCCAGCAGGCCTGTCCATGGGTAAGTGAAGGCTTAAGGGTAGAAGACAGAGGACTTCTAACACAGATTCTGTTTTCCTTATTATCTCGCCCAGGATAGGGACTGAGAACTTGTCTATAGCTCCGAAACAAAAAGGAAGAATAGAGACTTTTGAGTCCAGTGTGAGAATTTCATAATCATCCCTTTTTTCTGTTGTTGCTAATGTTTGCTTTCACATAATAACAAATCTGTTTGTGTCTGCAAAGGATCAGCAGTGGACCCTGCTTCTGGAGCAAAACTCAGACAAGGATTTGCTAAATCTTCTAAAAAAGATTAACTCCTAGAGGCCAGGTAAGGAAACAAAAATTTTAACTTCTACGTGTTGCCAGTCATCTAATGGGCAAGACAGTTAATGAGCCTTTAAGAGAATGAATCCATAGCAGGCCAAAGAGGAATGTGGGCAAATCCTGATTTGGGTTACTAAAATGTATGCTCTTGAAACTTACTCTTTTGTTAAACATATAGTTTGAAATGATGTTCAGGTTTTGCTTCTCGGATTTGACAGGAAGCAGGAATTCATTTTGTTTCTTGGATTTAACAGGAAAGGGAAATGATTCTTCATTTTGACCAGGAAGGTTACTGCCCTGTCCCTTTTTCTAAACAAAGACAGGTCCCTGAGATTGACACTGAATAGACACTGCTGTGAACCTGGAGAATTCTTGATATTGTGAATTGTTAAAAACAATGAACAATTAAAAGAGGCCTGTATTACTTAACATTCTCAGTGTGGGAACAACAAAGCTCCAAAGTAAGTGCCTTCTCTTTCTGCTTTCAGCCTGGCTCCCTCACTGTCTTCGACCTGGATGGTCATACTCAGGAACACCACCTAAGGTGAGGGAACTGGAGGCATCTGTTTACACGCCTGCGATTTCTTTGGAGACATCATGTAGAACAAGTAAAAACTACGTCCAAATTTTCTTATCTACTCCCTTCAAATTTTCCCCCTCAAAGCATTAAACAACGCATCAACCTGTATGATAAGGCTTGATTTAAAGATTCACTTGAAGCTCTTTTTCCCCTGTGCTATACAGTAGGTTCTGCTTAGTTATCTGTTTTATACATATGTGCTTAGTGGCTCAGTCGTGTCTGAGCCTTTGGACTGTAGCCTGCCAGACTCCTCTGTCCATGGGATTCTCCAGGCAAGAATACGGGAAGAGGTTGCCGTTTCCTCTTCTAGGGGATCTTCCTGACCCAGGGATTGAGCCTGCATCTCCTGTGTCACCTGTATTGCAGGTGGATTCTTTACCGACTGAGCCATCGGGGAAGCCCTTTTGTGTGCAGTAGTGTATATATGTCGATCCCAGTCTCCCAGTTCATCCCATCCCACCATCCCCCTTCCCCCACTTGGTGTCCATACATTTGTTCTCTGTGTCCCTATTTCTGCTTTGCATATAGGTTCATCTGCACCGTTTTTCTCGGGGAAGGCAATGGCACCCCACCCCAGTACTCTTGCCTGGAGAATCCCATGGACGGAGGAGCCTGGTGGGCTCCAGTCCATGGGGTCGCTAAGAGTCGGACATGACTGAGCGACTTCACTTTCACTTTTCACTTTCATGCATTGGAGAAGGAAATGGCAACCCACTCCAGTGTTCTTGCCTGGAGAATCCCAGGGACGGGGGAGCCTGGTGGGCTGCCGTCTGTGGGGTCGCACAGAGTCGGACACGACTGAAGTGACTTAGCAGCAGCAGCAGCAGCAGCACCGTTTTTCTAGATTCCATATATATATGTGTTAAGCTTTTTTTTAAGTGGACACTTTTTAGTCTTTTTAAAGAAAATGTTGCTTTGATATTAGAAACTTTTGGTGAAACAGTCTTTATTACTTCCCAGGAAATCTTTTTTTTACCTATTCTACATAATAGGCATGAAATCTCAAACTTTGATGTTTGTTTCTAATGAACATTAAACTGTCATTAGTAGCTACTCCTGTTTTAAATGTCCATCTGTATTTCATGTAGAATTGCCTCAAATACACCAGTGTTTTGGGGTAACACTACAGTGAGAGCAACAGGTTACAACCACCTTCCCACCCTGTAGAAAGGATCCTCTAAGTGCACTCAGGCCATCTAGTTACCGTGGCCAACTTGGAACTCAGCTGTTCATTACACTTTTGGTTCATGTAGCTCTGTTGGGAGGTGGTGTCGCAACTATTTTTTTCTCTTGATCTTCCTAAGGGTTGGTACACTCTTTTTCTACAGTTATTTATACTTAATTCATGCCTTTTACGGGGAAGGCAATGGCACCCCACCCCAGTACTTTTGCCTGGAAAATCCCATGGACGGAGGAGCCTGGTAGGCTCCAGTCCGTGGGGTCGCTAAGAGTCGGACACGACTGAGCGACTTCACTTTGACTTTTCACTTTCATGCATTGGAGAAGGAAATGGCAACCCACTCCAGTGTTCTTGCCTGGAGAATCCCAGGGACAGGGGAGCCTGGTGAGCTTCCGTCTATGGGGTCGCACAGAGTCGGACATGACTGAAGCGACTTAGCAGCAGCAGCAGCATGCCTTTTAATCAGAGAATTTTATTAATGTCAGGGAACTTTATTTAGGAATAAGCCATTTTTTCCTGTCTAAATAAGAGTACCAGCCTCCAAGTACAGCAAACACAACATTTGAAAGTATTACAATCTGTATTTTGGAGACCAATTGCTATGTTTTATGCTCAGGTGAATCAGGTGTGTGTTCTACAACTGACTTAAGACATGTAAAAGTGTTTGTGGAAGCTTCTATAAATGGAAAATGGAAGCTTTAGTCAGGGTGAGCTGGCTCTCTGCCCCTCTCTACTTGCTCTGAGACTGCCTTCCCTCAGCGAGAGTTAAGAGTGGACATGGGAGCTTAGACAGCGCAGAGTGGTGGAGCCCTGCTGACCAGGTAACCTGTGTTCCGTTGTATCATTTCTTTTATGGTCACCAGCTCACTCCTAAGGACTGTGCTGAACCGTGGTTTCTCACATTGGGCTAATATGCTGCTTTAACAGGACAAATGAACTCAAGGTTCCCCTTTCTCTACCCACCCCCACCCTATTTAGAGGTCAAACAAGCAAAAATTATGGGCCATACTACTTTTTGAAGACATCCCAATAATTTATAATTTGTACTGGAAACTAATGGTAAACACCACTGTAAAACTGGATCATGTAGCCCAGCATAGATGAAACTTCAGAAGCTAGTATTCTGACCTATACATCAGAAATAAAGTACACAGCATTCTGGAAGAATTCACAATGTCATACAGTAAGTTTAGAAATAAGTTCTTTGTGAATTTAATGAAGCATACAAGCTTCAACCTTAACAAAATTATTGTTTTTAAAAGATAGTTTCTAATCGATCCTGAATAGAGGTCAGAGTAGTTGTTTCTGTAGGGGATGTGATGACCAGCGAGGGGGCATGACGGAGCAGGCTGAGGAGCTGGAAATGTTTTCCATCTGTGTGGAGAGTGGGGGTGTGGCTGTATATAAAAATGAATCAAGTCATTTGCTGAATTTGTACTTTATTTATTATATGTAAGATATATCTTGATATTGAAAGCCTCTAAACACAAAAGACAGAGGAGCTTTAAAAAAAGAAGGTTAGGTTTTACAGTTTAAAAACTCATTAGATACCAAATTCCAGAGATAGATTATAGTTACATTGTAAAATGCTATATTTTTTGAATAAAACTAATATTGACTTAAATGATGAATTTTAAAATGCACTTACTTATTGGTGATTAAAAATACTTAAGCAGAGTAGTATTTTAAGCCAGACAGAGCAGAGCAAAAGAAATTCTTGCTTGATAGATAGATATATATACTTTAAAATTCCAGTAATATTCTTAAATTCCTGTTAAAAATATAATCAGTATTAAAGTCAGTAAAATGCTTATTTTGACTGATGCCTGGATTATTTTACCACTTAACCTGGTTACACAGTGATTTTTTTTTTTTTTCTGTCAGATATAACTGACAGTTTAGTCTTTAAGATAAATGAAGTGATAACTCACATTGTAGCATCCTGTGGAAAATATTCAAACTACATTTAAAATGCTTTAAAATGAAGATGTCTATTATTCCACAAGAAATTGTTCCTGTAAAACTACAGGGTGGCTATGGCAATAGTAACTAAACTACATCCAACCCTGAAGATAGAAAAATCCCTGAAAAGAAATACACAGCCAAGTGATAATATGCGATATAAAGATTACTTATGTTAAAAAGCCTCCCATTTTGGAAAAATCCAAACCTCCATAGTTCCCTTACTAGGCAGTGCCACGTAAAGTAAGTTACTAGGCAGTGCCACTAAAGTTACTTAGCAACATTATTATGATCATGGCTTAGGATTAAGTTGACAAACAGCAATATATAGCTACACCAATATATAGCAGCCCTCTTATGGATGTCGGTTATGATAATGGTTGCAGTTACATTGAAGAATACTTGATTAAATTTGGTACAAAGCATGAACACTCAGGACAGATTGGCACAATACATGCAGTTGGAGAACTCTCTTCTCTCAAGCCAGTCATCACTGAATAAGCCATATTCCAATCCTGCTTCCTAAATCTTTCCTTGTATTATCATAGCTGATGTTTAAAATGCTTCTCAAAATATCTTTCAGAGTAAGAAAAGTATGCTTTAAAAAACAAAAAAAAAACCATTCATCTGAATGCATGATGGAAATGAGGCAGGATAGCCGAACCAGTGCCAGTTGGGAAAACATGGGGGATGGGTGGGAGTGGGAGCTGGCCCAGGCTCATAGTGCTCATGGCTAGTGAGGGGTCTTGGGGCTGCTGCCCCAGACAGCTCAGCCTATGTGGCAGAGATTCCCCAGCCCCCAGGGCAAGACCAGTACTCCCAAAGGCATTCTGGGTAGCAGGAGGCAGCTGCCAGAAGCCCAACAGAGGGGAGAGGTCCAGAGAGGCAGGTAATATGTTCACAGCTTCTGGAGCTAGCTCTTTGGGCGGGTTTACTTTACCTGCACCTCCCTTAGCCAGGTCAAAGCCTGCATTGAGCTTGTGAGGTGACTGAGGCTCTTGCAGAGGCAAGTCCTCAAGCACATTGACACTGCAAAATCCTTTAGTATCTGTTTTGAGGGGCAGGCCTGCCAGTGGGGGGTATGAGGTAGAACCGGTGTTGTACTTGTGATTCTGGAGGGGTGCAGGGGGGAGCTGGGGGTGGCCATGGGGTGGAGGGGAGCCAGGAGCTCCGACAGCACTGATATAGGCTGGGTGGGCTGCTCCAAGATATTGAGGCATTGCACCTCAGCTGGCAAGCCACTTGCAAGCCCATTCTGGACAGGGGCCCCTATAGGAAAAGGAGACAGTGGGGCAGCCTTCAGTTGGAACTGGGGAGAGAGAGCATGGAGAGTATTCAGAAGCTCTCCAGCCTGCAGGCTCTCCTTCATCAGCTCTTGTGGGTGGGTCTTCTTGGTGTGACGCGTGAGGTGGTCTTTGCGCCCGAATCTCTGGGCACAGAACTGACACAGGAAGTCCTTGCAACCTGTGTGGACCACCAGGTGGCGCCGCACATCCTTCCGGGTGTAGAAGCATCTCTCGCAGTGGTCGCACTGGTGCTTCTTCTGCTTGGTTCCAGTCGAGGGCTTCTCTTCGGCGTGGGCTTTGAGGTGGTCGAGCAGCACCTCAGTGCTCTCCAGCTCCAGGGCACAGACCCCACAGGTGAGGTCGCCATTGTTGGCTGCGTGGAGGGCCATGTGCCTCTTGTAGCCCAGCATGGTGTGGTACTTCTTCCCACACTCCTCGCACCCAAAGGCCATTTTGTTGGGGTTGTGCGTTTGGAGGTGGTTCTTCAGGTGGTCTTTCCGGTTGAAAGTTTTCTCACAATAAGGACACTGGTGAGATTTCTGGGGTGAATGAGTAGCCATATGCCTAGGGACAGATGGAAACAATGCACAACAGACACAGTTTTTTAAGAGCCAAAGAAACATATAGAAACAATATTAAAATGTTAGTAGTTTTCTCCAGGTGGTGGTATATACATTTTAGTTGTTAAAATACTTTTCTATGTTTTCCAGATTTCTACACATAAACTTTATAATAAAAGAACAAGTACTACATGATGCGATGCAGCCGTCACACCTGTAAAGAACATGCATTGAGAACGTTTTTCCTAATCTATACACAGATTTCTAAACACGAGTACATACAAGTATTTTAAAATATATGATCATGAAGAAATAGTTTTCAGGAAGGGGTTTAAATGACTATTCTGTACTCTTAAAATTTCTGAATTTCCAAAAATGATCCAATGTGCCTTCTACACAGAACTCCCCCCCACCCCACTGTTACTGTTTCTAGTACAATCTCTGCTTTATCTTGATAGAAAGTTCAGGCCTTAGACATAATGCTAAAAAGACTATCCTTAACGTCAGAGAAAGTGTCTATTATGTATCATGGACCCAGAATGGCAACCCTACCACGTGTTCTCTGAGCTTCACCCGCAGGCCTCCCAGGAGAACGTTACAGTGAGGTCTTAAGTTTCTGCTGTTTAATACCTTCCAGTGAGCTCTCATGTCAGATGCATGAACCCCCTGTCTCCATTTCTTTAAGATCCCTCTTAGATGCTTCCAACTCACTTCCTAAAGGTTACTGGTAATTTCACTGGCAAAACTCAGAAGGACTTTCTCTAGAAGCACCAAGCTGCTGCCCGTGGACACCGGGAGGGAACCAGACACCGACTGCGCACAAACAATGCTGAGCAACAGGGGCCAGCGCAATAGATATTTGGGGTCTGAGATGATGCTGGTCTCTCTGAGTTCCAGATGTATTTAAAAACATTCACAGGTTGCAGAAAGGGTTTCTCAAGCTGGCTAGAGGGCAAATAACAAACTTGGCATTTAAACAGTTTTCTCTCTGGGCAGTACTAGTGTTCAGGAACCTAAAGCTCTGTGATAGATCTTGCCCCTCTCTCCTTTTTCCTCTGTGGAGGACTGTTATCTGATTAGCTCTCATTTATCAGCCATGTGTAGATCAATGCCCAAGTGAGCAGCTCTGGACCTGGTATTTCCTGTCCTGCTCCTGTCCTGTGAGAAAGGTTCAGGGGGACACAAGTCATACCTGAGCAGTAACACCACTTGTCACATCACATCCCACAAGCTTCCAACCCCTGTTTTTTTGTTTTTTACTTTTTCCCTTTGCCTGGCATCCAGTTCTTCTCCATGTAATTTACTCCTCACTTGCTCACGCAACAATCCCAGTCTAGAACATGATCACCTTAGAGCTAGAATGACTACCACGTCTTGCTGCCCTCCCTAACTTCTCTTCTCACCTCACAGCCCAGGAAACCACCACTTCCGGTCTGTCTTGTAGTTTCCAAACCACCATCTTTGGGTGTCACCTGGGCCACGTCAATGAGCTTAGAACGCTTCCGGGGTTAACTGCTGACCCTGGGACTTCCGTCTGCCTTGCCAAATCATCTGTTCCTGCCTTTGGCTGTCTAACGGCTTTCGTCCTTTGCTATATTAGGTCCCACGTGCTCTTTTCTAGTTAAGCAAGTCAGTTACTTTCTTCTTCAACCTTTGCTTATGAAATGGAACTTTTATGTGGCAACTGAGACACAGGATGGAATGCTACCTTTTTTTTTTAAAGGCATCCTGCCCTCTACCCTCCCTCTATTGGATCACTGCTGCAGGCCAGAGGGGCGAGACATGCTGGTGGCTACGGCAGGGAAGGCCATCCTTGCAGAAAGTACACTGCTTCCCTTTTTTGCCTCTCTTCACACCCTTAGCTGAATAAGTTGTTTCCCTTGCTCAGAACTACCAGTTCCTAAATATTGCTTAAGACATCTCCTTCAGTGCGGTTTACCACAGTAATCCCACCTAATTCCTGTCATTCCAGTAATCTGTTGGCGCCACTGTCTGTTCCAAATATTTATCTCCTATATGTATTTTGGTCTTTACCCACAGTTATAATATCCTCACTGTGGCTTAACTGCAGCTAACCCTGCCTTTGGTGTTCGGGTAAGGATAATTACTGTGTATACATAAGAAGCATGCTGCAAAACAGGAAGCCTTTGCAACAAAACTGGTGGATACAGTAGGCACTCAATACTTATATTTATGGCAACTAGAGATTGGCCAATGTACAGAACACATTTGAATTTTAAGCACTCGTAGGCTTATTTGAACAAATCAGCTTATCAATGGTCTATAACAGGGCTGTTTATAAGGGTCAGGAACGTAACTTATTTCTCTCTTTGACTCTCCCCAGTGCCTTCCACCAGGAGCACTCCCAAATCTGATCATAAGGTGGCCCGTGCTCATAGCATACTCAGATGGAAGTTGTCTCTCACTCAACTCTCACCCTCACTTATGCACTTATCTGCTGGTCTGAAAGTTACAGTTCACTACATGAAGACTAGAGGCCAAAGATGCATTTCCCTTAAGCAGGTATCCAGACAGGCATGCGTTCATGGGATCTCTGTGTGAACAGCTCTGAGTGTATGGCACACATAGCACACGCACAGCATTCACTGTCAATCCGTCTACCGTGCAGCATACTCATTATGAATGTATTTTGAGTACTGTCTTTCTATGATATAAAAATCCTTTACAGGCAGTAACTACATCTCATATACCATTTCTCTCATGGAAGTAAGACGATCAAGAAATAATTCAGACTAATGTTACTATTTTTAAAAAAGGACCTATCTCCGCAAAGTAGTTTTTACCCTTTGTTGAATCCTTCCCCTCCATCCTCACTCTCGGGGCCTGGAGAGGCTCTCCATATTTCCTATCTGGACTGTTACAACAGATCGTACATCAGTCTACTTGCTGCTTCCCTCTTCTCCAAATTACTGCCAGAGCCATCTTTCTAACATCCTGATCAAATCATGTCGTTCAGTTCCTACACTCCTCAGAAGAAAACAAGCCTTTTAGGACAATAGACACAGCCTGTTCTGAGTGGCTACCCTCTTGCCTCCAGGTTGGGCCTCACTCTGATCCTCTTCCAGCACGCCCCTCTGTCCACATGTGCTTCCAGGCCACAGCTTAGGGCTTTCCCAGAACCTACTCTCTGTCCACCTCCCATTCATTCTTCTTATCACAGCTAAAGACTACCACTCTGACGAGCCTCCCCCGGTCTCACCAACCAGTGGAGAACAACGTCCACCACTTCCACAGCTCTGTGATTAAAGCCCTTGGATTACATTTTAGTGGTGTTTCCATGACTATCTCCCCAGCCATAGGTCTTCTCATCTTTCTGTTCTTAGGCCTGGCCTATTGTAGGCACACAAGACATACTTGTTGAAAAAGTGAACTGAACACTGCAGAGCACAACTGTCATATAAAAACTATAGTAATCACCGGAGATACAGCCTTAAAGGCTAAAGGGCATCCGCTTTCCCCTGCAGTGTTTGGTCTGAGGGCTAGCAAAGCCTTTGAAAGGTATGTGGAAAAGCACATACCTTTTCTGAAGCCTCTCACCTCATTAATTTATATCTGGAAATGAAGGCTTTGCCACAGTCTGGCTGCAAGCACTTGTAAGGTCGCTCCCTGGAGTGGGAATAACTGTGGATAGTGAACTTCTCCAGGGTGAGGAACATCTTGCCACATAACTGGCAGGGGTAGGTAGCCATGGGTTTTGTCTCTCACACTTTCCTTTTCAGATGCGCTGACCAAATGCTGTGCCATTTAAGTGCAAATAGAAGGATAGGACTGTGCTGAGCACATCAGCAGAGCCCCAGCAGCCGACCGCCAGGCCCAGGGGGAGGCAGCGTTGTGGTCCCCGACCTGGATCTACTCAGACATGGGCCTCTCGGTTACCACTATCTCTGCTTCCTGCATCCTACATCCCAGTTTCCACGCAGTCTCAGGCTGAGAGGAGCAAGTCTGAGGCACAGATGATGTTCCCGAGCAGAAGGGCAGACTGCATCACTAGAGCTGGGGCACGTCCTGGGTCACCAGACTGTGGAGAGAAGAGGAACAGTTTCTGCGCATTAGCCGTCGGCAAACCACGCTTCTCGTCCACCCGTTCAGCATCGACTACCTGGACTCAACGTGTTCCTTTAAATGGCTCTAATGTGGCACACCTCTCCATCTTCCCCTGTGCTTTAACAGGTCCTTCTGCATATGGATGCACCTGTCTGTACTTCTTCAAAGTGGCAGGAGTCAAATGCACAGTGTTCTGATGGTGGATGAAGCACACTTTCCCTTGTGATAGAGACAGCTATTTCCACAGACTTGGTATCATCTACTTCAAGCCATGATTTCAGGTCAGTGTGAAGTTCAGTCTGCCAATTCAAAGGGGAAAATAAAACACAAGCACACACCCCCAAGTGTGCTTGAGTGTCTTATTGGTACAGAAAAGAGAAGCATCCTCGCTTATTCAAACCATTGGCTATTCCTCGTCACTCACTGTTGCCAGAACATAAGTTGTTTATCACACCTGTTTAAACTTCCAGGGTATGAGACGAAATCATTTGTATACATCTAAGTTGATTTGTTTGTGAGGTTACCGTGCAGAAGGACTCAAGTCTACGATGTAAACAAAGTGGGAATAAAGCTAGTTTCGTTCACTGAGGTGTTGCCTTTGAAGGGGAGACGAGATTCACACAAAGACAAGAGTGATGACGGCTGGGGCACAGCTCAGCACATTCTGGTATGCAGGCACCATCTTCCAGGAAACCGTCCACTCCTCTTTTTCCCTTTAGTCTGTGGGAACACTTCCTCATTCCCCAGCCCCACCCAGCAGGGGTGGGGGCGGGGAGCTACCTGCTGGAAGGCCACTCCTAGGAGACAGGCTTGCCGCCTTAGCCTGTCTGCAATCCCAGTTCTTACCATCCTTGCAAGCCAGGCAGATCACCCAAGTCCAGGCTTTTCTTTTTCTGCCAACAGACCCATCACTTGGGAGCCTTAAGAGTCCAAAACAGCATCATGAACACAGCATCAACAACAACGCAGGAAAAGCCTGGCGACCTAGAACCCTGTGCTATTCTAGTGAAAGAGAATTCTCACGCAACGGATGTTAACCTTTCAAATGCCGATACTTTAAAAAAAAAAAAAAAAAGCATACTGTCTGCTTACATTAAACACACTGAAGTAACGTCTGCACACAGGCCAGCCTTTTCTGAACTTTGTCAAGTGAGCAGGGCATGTGTGTGAACCTGACCAATCTCGGCAGGCCTTCGAGGCATCTAGTCCCTGCCGTCATTCATTTATTGCCAACTCTTTTAGGGCTGCTCTTTACTGTTCAGTTAATTTTTACTTACCTCTGGAGTTATTTTCAGATCAGAAAGCTGGAGTCTAGCTAGATGAAGTTTTACTATCAGAAAGCTGGAGTCTAGCTAGATGAAGTTTTACTATAGTAATAGTTCAAGCATCTTTATATCAGCACCTAGCACATGCACATAGACACACACATTCCTTTTTTAAGGGGCAAAAACTGCAGGCAACTTTTCGTATTCCTCATCAACTAGCTCAGATGTTTTTCATGTCTGGTCAGAGTTCACAAGGAGCCGACACCGGGCAGATACCCCTCGCTGTCCTGCCCCACCTGCCTGGAACCTTCAGAGCTGACGTGTGCACTTTGACCTGAAACTTCAAGCACTGATCCAAAGCTGGGGACACTGGTGTTCTCAGCCAGCATCTTGGCACCAAGCCTCCTTTCTGATGGCAGCACACTGAGAATCCTCTGGGACCAAGTATGATCTGAACTGAGCCCCTGTTCCAGCCCCGTCCAAGCCCCTCTCCTCCAACTCCCCGTTCCCTCACCGTGCACCAGTTCACCCCAAGGCCCAGCCTCCAGGCATCCCAAGCACCCTGGCCACAGACAAAGTAATTCCTTCCAGGAATTCTATCCTGTGTGGCCGAGTTTCTGCTGCCAGGATTCATGGTGTGTCCTATTTCTCCATCCAGCCTGAGTCTGGCCATAACACTGGCCCAGCCATAAAAGGCACAGAATTTATCATCATCATTAAATATACTCATTCATTTGAGATTGCTGTGTTTTTCAGGTCTATTTTAAGAGATTAAAATGTATACACAATATGAAGCTTGAAATTCATTTTTTTTCTCGTTCTCTTTATAGCTGAACTCAAAATAGCATTAGTCACTCAAGAGAAGGAGTTGGTCTGGTGGTGAGATTTTATATTTTCTCATCTACACTAACCCCTGCATATATACTCTAAATTGATTCTCCCCAACTCCTGCATTTATGAGAAATGACCAGTGTCCAATAGAACTTTCTGTGATGGAAATGAATGGCTACTGAACACTGAAATGTGATGCTGAGAAACTGACATTGTCATTTAAGTACCCACACAAAGCTAGTGGCTGCTGTGCTGGAAAACACAGGAGCCATAAAAGGTGAAGGTAAAGCTAACACTTCCTCCAGACAAAACTAGGCTCTGATTCGGCCTCATGCATTCCCCTGAAGCACAGAAAGTGTATATCCAGCTCCAGTCATTATGAATATAGTAGACAGACTCCCTGGTTCAAATTCCAGCTCATCCATTTGTTAGCGCCTAAGTTTCAGTTTCCTCATTTGTAATATTTACTTGATGCATGTAAATGAGCCAGTGGGGACAACCAACTGAAGCAAGATGAATCTTGAAAGCACTCTGTAATCTAAAAACACACCATACAAATATATGGTAGTATTTATAAACACTAGGATTAAAAAGAAACCATCAGCTGCAAACTGGCACAGTTTGAACCACTCAGCTATGGATGTAATGGAAAAGAGACACACGTCCTCTCCCCGCATATACTCGATCATCCGTTACTCATAGTTGGAGGAGCCAGAAGCCTGGATAATACACGTGCTCAACACACAGGACGTATGAAGTTGCAAGTAGAAACTTGCCTGAGGTCTTTGTTTCTCAACAGATACCAATGTTTGCTCACCAACACACCAAGAATACAAAGGAAAAATCAGATTTTTTCAATTAAAGAAAAAGTACCTGCCCGTTAGCATTGAATAAAGCTTCTCAAATCCACTTTCTAGTCACTTTCCTAGATTCAAAAGTCCAACAAGTTGTAGACGTCACTGCATTTCCCTCGGACCTTCAAAGATGGTGGGTGTACAATCAAGGCATTTTAGACATGACTATACTGTATTTAAATGTGAGACATTTCCTCCAACTCTTTCCCCATTAAACTTGCAGAGAACAACATAACATTAAGTCACATAAACATTTTTACACTTATTTGACTTATTGCATTCATGTCTTTGCCCAAGACTTTTCTTAGCTTTTTGAGTTTTAGGTCTCTGTGTTAAATACACCCAGTCCAACCCTACGTACAAAATTTGTCCTTAAATGTTGAACTCAATTACTTTATGACAGTAAGCATTCCTTAGTTTCTTCAGGAAGGCTTTTTATTAAATGATGTATTCAAATTCACTAGTAGTTATAACATTTCATTCACCATAACTGTGTAATTCATTAATATGGATCTTCAAATATAAATACTTGCACTGTTTTCATGATATAATCACAAACTTCTATAAACATAGCCTTTCTCAGCAGATTATAAATACTGTGGCTGAGGATCAAAGCCCAGCTATTTTTAAAAAATAAGCTGTGTAGATAATACAACATCTCCCATCACCACGTACTTGATCAGTACTGGCTGGCTGCTGCCGATTCCAATCTTTCCTTGAAACCTGATGAGCTCTGGCCACACCCTTGAAACAGACTTGTGATGAACTTTCTATTATTTGGCCAACTGCCAACAATCCTAAACAGAGAACTAACAAAGGGATGGTCCCGATGATCATCAGTCTGCCCTGTGACCTGACATACAGATTGAATTTGAGTCTTAAATATGGTAATATTTCGGCACCTGTCACCCTGGAAAGAGAGTAAGTCTTCCCCCAAAACAACTCAGGACATAATTGTCAATCCCCTTGATTCTAAAAATACTGAGTGAGTGATACAGATCTGCCCGTATGCCAAAGAAGGCTTGTGCCATCTGCTTCATTCTGTTCGTGCTGATTATTTTGGGGATGAGAGAGGATCAGATTGGAATAAGAACATATATATATGGCAACAGCCAGGAAGGACTGTGTTCCCTGAGGGCTGGAGGTACGGTGGTGGAGGGAGAGGTCGGAGCACAAGTGGAGTTCCAGGACGTCCCCAGTGCTGCGTAACACAATCAGCTAATGGGGGACAAATGTTTTACAACATTCTTAAAATAAACTATGACTTCTGGCTTCTATTTCCATTGTCCCCAGTGACACAATGCAAGGCCCATTTCTGGGAGGAAATTGAATTTCCATTTTTAGTCTTCCAACATGGGTACTCTTTTTTGTTTTTTTTTTTGACTCCATTCATCACCGCTCCTTGTGGATAAGAAGGTTCTATTCGAAACATTTCTTTTCCACTCATACTCCTGAAACCTAGGATGGCTTTTATATAAATGTGTTAAGGTCAGTTTTAAAAGTTCTGTTTCTTCTTATACAATATGAAACAGCCAATCATGGAGCAGGGCAGGTGGAAATTCCCTGTTTATTTGGTTCCAGGAGGCTTCTAGAGAGGTGCTGCCCTCCGTATTTGAAGGACTCTAGTAGCAAGTCTCTATCATGAAAAAGCCATCCAGAAACATCAGCAGGAGGAAGAAGATTCTCTGAACCTCCAGGTGGCGGCTGCTGCTGCTAATTTTCTATTATGCACGTGCACTGTGAAATGTGATAGGGCTTGTACCTGAGCAAGGAAATGCCAGAAGAGTTGAGGCTCATTACATGTCTAATCAGTAAAGGGGAGCTCCCGGGGCTGGACTCATAACTTGGCTAAGGATTATAGATGCGAGGCCTGTTGAGTCCCCTACCAGATGGCTGTCGCTGGGTTTTCAGCCTTCACTTAGAACAGAGGTTTTTAAGTGGGGCCCATGGCAGACCTTCCAGGGCCTGTGACTGAATTCTCCAAAATTCTGTGGAAAATTTGGAGGCATGTGTATTGCAGTTCTTGCAAGGAGAAGGACCACAGCTGTCTTCAGATTTTCTAAGGGATTCTAGATTTAAACAGATTAAAGGACACTGACTTAGACGACAAAAGAGAAAAATCCCTCTTGTGCCATCAGTTCAGTTTGACTCTTCACAAAGTCACTGACAATTCCTAAGCCACGGGCCATATATTTTATGCCTCAATCACTGCATTTTATCAGATGAAGGTTAAAAAAAGGAGGGGAGGGGAGGGCGCTATAATAATGTTCTTTGGAAATTCAAGCAATAAACAATTTGTACAAATTTCATTTCAAATAGGGGTACAGATGATAATATAATAGATCCTATGATGTAAGACAGGCCTACCTTTTGACTTTGACTAGAGGGCAGGATGCCTTCCAAATCACAGGGATTCATTTGTCAGCATCTTTAAAAATCTGTTATTAAAGTGTGTATGTGTATGTACATCCTCAATAAAGTACTAACAGACCATCGTTAAAATCCACAACTGAGTTGACATACCACTTGGAAGAAGCTTCCTGGGTAGGTTGCATTCTAGGCTGGACCCTCAAAGCCTGTCACCCCGCCATGACTGCAGACGTCTGCCCCACAGTGGCCAAAAGGCAACTGAGGCTGCAGATCAACCCACTGGCTCTTTGCTTAACATGCTCAACATCACTCATGCTTCTGTCTTTTCCACACCATGCCCCTTCCTGGACTGTCCTGCCACCCAGCTTCTACCTGGCCAACTCCTGCTTCCCTCGTCATTCCCGGGCAGAGGAATGAGCGTCTCTTCCACATGGTGAGATGGTGAAATGGGGAGACCACTGAAAAAGCGATCACCAAAGTCCAGGTGAGCCCACACGGGACTCGGGCTAAGCGGGCCATGGTGGAGGTGCTGAGCGCGGGAAACCCAGGCTCAGAAGGGAGGACTGGTTTGGTGAGAAACTACTTCCACAGAGGGTTTCTCTGTGTTTCCTCCAGAGCCACTCAACCCCAGGTACACACGTCCACTTTAAACGTGTGAGACAATCTGCTCTTGGTGGCGGGAGGCACTGGCTCTTGCCCCCTTCCACCCCTGCCCGTCCTGCTGTGGGGAGCGCCACGCACAACGAGGCCACCTCCCCGGCCTGCCAAGCCATCAGCTTTGCTGCCTACTGACTCTTAAACTGTCATCTGGAGAGACTTCATTTTGTTAACCTGTGACTAAGCTCTTATTTTCTTAGAAATGAGGCTTAAAATAAGCCAGAAGGCTGAAGTGAATTGTTTATCTCATATTTAGAGAGAAAATTATACTGCAGCTTCAGAACATCAAATCTACATACTAAGAAAAACATGAAAAAGGACAGGGTGCTAACCTTCTAGTCACAAGTAATGGTAATAATGTCAAGTTAAAGATGGTAAACCAAATTAAAGTATACAGCCTCAGTCTCTCCTGAAACTCTATTAAAACAGTATTAATGAAAGTGTCTAATGGTGCATGATGTCTATTGTCTTTGTGAATTGTACCTTTTATCATTAAAAATATCCATCTTTGTTTCATTTTAAATTAATTAATTAATTAAAAAATAGTGTAAATGAGATTTTTTTTCCCACAAAAACACAGCCTAAGGTAAGAGGAAAAGAGAAAAGTGCAACGTTTTGGAAAGTAGGTAAACAAGCAGGAACTGATTTAGCTGTCCCAAGAAAGCTGAATTCTAAGGCAGTGATGAAAAGCTATGAAGCAACCATCAAAGGCTCAAATTTAGGCACTAGGAACTTCTGGAAGTGGGGATGCATGTGGGCATAGAAACAGAAAGAGTGGTTTCAACTCTGGCAGTGCATTCAGCCCTCTGACCCCCTCCCGACAGAGGGTATGAGAAGTGGGTACTGTGCTGAAACAGGGTGAATTAAGTGGAAGTTTGCATACTTCCCCTATTTGGCGATCAGAACAATGGCAGCCAGGCCTATTATACTCTCCAAGACAGGAGACTGAAAGAGTCTTCTCTGGGAAAGCTGACTGGCCCAAGAGAAAAGAGCTCACGACAAGGACAAATGGCAGTCCTGAAGGGTTTACCCGTGTTACCCTACAGCGAAGCCCTTGTTGACAAAGCCTATCTAAGTACACAAAGCTCCCATCAGCTTTTTTTATGGCTCCACTCACAAGTCAGGCGGCTGAGGATCACCAGAAATCAGAAGCAAGCACCTACTAGGAAAAACCGACACAGAACAAACAGGAAAAAAGCAGCCAGGTTAAAGAAGAGGAAGAAAAAGACTGGAGAAAAAAGAAAACTTCAGAAACAACTAGCATTAATATTCTAGAGAGAATCAAGAGATCCCTAAATGAAGAACAGGATTTTAAAAAAAAAAAACAATAACAAAAAGGGCAGTGACAAGTGCAAGACCCCAGGGGCAGGGGCAGGCATTTGAGTCAGACTTGCTGGGGGAACATCTGAGAACCTGCCCTTTAAATAAACTCCCGAGGACTCTAAGGCACCTTTATGTGTGCCGCTGTGGCCTCTTTTGACAGTACCTGCTATTTTTACATCTTTGTTAGTTCTAGTGCTCACCTAGTGATTAGCACCATGAAACAATCTTTTATAACACAGCTAATATAACCCAGAGACTAAAATTATCCATAGCTTAAATGGTTAAAATATATATCATTAGACTAAGAAGCAGGAAAGAAGAGATAATTTTTAAGTTAATGAAACAGTATAGCATCTTTGCTATACAAAAAAAGGTACCTATTTATCACCATTTCTTGTTAAAGATTTGTATTAGAAGTTGCGGTTCATACAATAAAGCAATAAAAAGACAACATTGGGATAGAATAAACATTTTGATATTTACAGATGACCACCTATATAGAAAACCCCAAAGAATCCACTCATAGAATGTGGAAGTCTGACAAGGTATTTGGTTACAAAAGTCAAAATACAAAATCAACTGCATTTCCAAATGCCAGCAAACAGAATATAATTTAAAATTAATTAGTAACAAAGCAAAGATATCTAAAGTAAGTCTAACCAAAGATAAACAAAATAGTTATAGAGAAACTATAAAATTCTACTGAAAGACATAAAAGAAAATCTAAGTAAATTGAAAAACATACCATGTTCATGAATAGAGAAATACAGATAGTATTACTGTAATATTCAGTTATCTAGTTATCTTCATATTAATATACTGATTCCATGAATTTCTAATAAAAATTCAATAAGGTTCTTTGTTGGAACTTGACAAGATCATTCTAAACTTTTATATTGAGGAGGAAAAATCAACAGTATCAAGACTTTCCCCATTCGACTGGATCATACTCATCATCCTATAAACTGATCAAAGAGGAAATGGTGAAAGATAACAGATAAACCTGGAGAAGGGAATGGCAACCCACTCCTGTATTCTCACCAGAATCCCCATGGACAGTGGAGCCAGGCAGGCTATAGTCCATGGGGGTCACAAAGAGTCAGACAAAACTGGGTGACAATGGCACCCCACCCCAGTACTTCTGCCTGGAAAATCCCATGGACGGAGGATCTTGGTAGGCTCCAGTCCATGGGGTCGCTAAGAGTCGGACGCGACTGAGCGACTTCACTTTCACTTTTCACTTTCATGCACTGGAGAAGGAAATGGCAACCCACTCCAGTGTTCTTGCCTGGAGAATCCCAGGGATGGGGGAGCCTGGTGGGCTGCCGTCCATGGGGTCACACAGAGTCGGACACGACTGAAGTGACTTAGCAGTAGCAACAGATAAAAACATTTTTTAAGAAGCTACAGTAATTAAGGCAGTATGATATAGGCATAGGATTAGACAAGTGGACCAATGGGAGTAGAATGAATAGCCTAGAAACAGATCCCCCTTTGTATAGAAACTTAATATACAACAGGGCTGGCACTGCAATCACTGGGGAAAGCATGGACTACTTAATAATTGGTTATCTATCCATAAGGAAACTGGATTCCTACCATACATCTATATAAAATTAATCCCAGAAAGATTACAGACTTAATATTTAAAACAAAACTTTAAACCTTTAAACCTTCAGGCAAGAAAAAATAAAAAGGTATTTCACAGAGAAACTCAAATAGTCAATAAAACAAATGAAAATATGTACAATTTTATCCAGGTTTCATCTCTTGTTCCATCATTAAAATCATTTCCCTTTTAAATTTTATTCTTTGGGTCTTCCCTCTTCTTGACTGGCAAAACTTCAATCCTGAGTAATTTAATCTGGAACCAGCTCCACCCTATCCCTGGCACACCTTATGCCTCTGTTTCCTGCCCTTCTTTTCTTGTGTCATGCACTTATCACATCTGACATTTTTTGTTTTATTTCTTAACACACACACCCCCAATTAGACTGGCAAAAACCAGAAAGTCAGGCAAAACCAAGCAATGCCCAGTGGAAGGGAAGAGACAACACCCAAGACTGGAGTGAGGCTTTTTGCATTCGAAGATGCTCTTTTCCTTAGGAATTAAGATATGATGCAATTAAACTGCTCTATAAAGACTTACACATGAAAAAAAGTGAAAACAATCATTGACACTCAAAATGGATAAGAATTTATCCAGATTTCATCTATTGGTCCACCATTAGAATAATTTCCTTATACATTTACCCTATGATTGTTGATGAATGGGGGATGAGGAGAGGTTTCAAGGAGAAGCCAAAATTTAAGCTGAGCTGGCAACTTTACCTGGTATTCAAGGGGGAGTGGTCTATTTCAGGCCAAGGGAATGAATCAACACAAAGTACGTGAAAGTAACTACTTCAGTATGACTAGAAACGAATGTAAACATGCAGGCACCAGGGACAAACAGGCTGGAGAGAGAGACCAAATCATGAAGTGTTAGTGATGCATTTGCTCTGTTGCACTGGGAGAAGGTGGGCTTTTTTGCTGTAATATTTTAGCAGACTGACTAACCTATTTAGTCAAGGGTAGCCACTAACTCCAGGTTTATGTGGAGGTAAGAGTGAGAGAGGCAGAGAGAGAGAAGTAGTAGAAACAAGTAGAAAAATGCCAATGAAACACTGTCTCAACAGGAATAGGAGGCAGTGACAGGAAAGGCATAAATGGCTCAAGAACCTAAGCCTCCAAGAGCCACAAAAACCAATGGGAGCCGAACTGCAAGGGGCAGGGAATCCCAGGACTAGTGACTGGGTGGGGTGGGGGGGGACAATAGGAGTCTATTCTAGTTGGCCCCCTTATCCACAGGAGATACGTTCAAGACCCTCAGTAGATGCCTGAGCCCACTACCAAACCTTATGTTTTTTCCTATACATACCTATGACAAAGCTGGATTTAGAAATTAGGCACAACTAGCAACAACAGTAAAATGGAACCATTATAACAAAACACTGTACTCAAAGTTGTATGAATGGGGTTCCCCTCTCTTTCAAAATATTTTCCCCAAAACATCTTATTGTATAAATGCAATATCTTTTTCTAAGCACTTATCATGAACCGCAGCCGTAATGTCTGTGGTCTGAAGTGCAACAGCAAAACTCGCACGAGTTTTTTTCCTTCCTCCCAATTCAGATAGAAGATTCCATCCTAACAAGCTAAGCATGCGATTCTTCTCCTTGTGAAGTTATAAATCTCATCTTTTCACTTAAAGGAAGCACTTTATGGCTTCTTGTTGGCTCATCCAAATTGCCAGCATCATCACTTCTGTGCTTATTAAGTCAAACAAGGGCTACTTGAACACAGGTAACTCTGTGACACACACAGTCGATCTGATAACTGACCTGGCAACTAATGACCACCAGGCAGGGTATGCTGGGAGAAGGAAAGATTCATGCTCTGGGTAGGATGAACAGGCTGGCACGACCACTTCACCATGCTACTCAGAATGGTGTGCAATTTAAAATTGACGAATTATTCTGGAATCTTTCATTTTCAGACCAAGGTTGACTACGGGTAACTGAAATCATGGAAAAGGAAATCTCAGACAAGGAGGGACCACTGTAGTCAAATAAGAATTTAGAAAAGTTTAAAGGAAAGAGGGGGAGAGTGATGGAGAGGGAAAGAAAGATCAAGACCCAGAAGAAAAACCTAGCAAAATCAGGAATTTGGAGTTTGGTTTCAGCTGTGTTGAGTTTAATGGTGAGGCCTGGCGTGCTGCGGTTCATGGGGTCGCAAAGAGTCGGACACGACTGAGCGACTGATCTGATCTGATCTGAATGGGCCTGGTGGCTCAGTGGTAAAGAACCCACTTTCCAATGCGGGAGATCCAGGTTAGATCCCTGGGTCGGGAAGATCCCCTGCAGAAGGAAATGGCAACCCACTCCAGTATCCCTGCCTGGGAAATCCCAGAGCCTGGCAAGCTACCGTCCATGGGGGTCACAAAAGAGTCGGATACAGCTGAATGATTAAACAGCAGCAACGGGTATTCAGGCCAGCAAGGAGATCTCCAGCACGGAGGAGGTGCTGAGGTTATCTTCCAACTAAAGAACAGTGAAAGGTACCCGTGGCTGCAGGGAAGTGGATAGTATTCTGAGTCTGGGCTCTGTGTGGGTGTCCTCAGTCTCACATGCTCAACCTTGATCATCCCTGTTGGTCTTCCCTGGAGCGGTGTGGTGTGTACAGTGGGGTGTCCTGGGGGTAGGGTGGGATTTGTTTTCTTTGCAACAGGCTGCAGCTAGACTGATGCCCTCTTAAGAGATCTACTCTGCACTGTGGAGCCTGAGGGAAGCAGGCTTGTGGGGGCATGTAATTCTCGGAGGCTTCAAAAAAACAGAAGCCTTCTGCCTTTAAACTCCCTCAGTTTCTCTTAGGTAAGACAGTGCAGTGACAAGTTGATGGTGATAAAATGAAGCAAAATGAGAATTCAGCCTGCATTTTAAAAAACTTGATGAGATATTCCAATAATTTCTGTCTGGTTGCCCACTTTCTCCTACTAGAAGAGGTAGGCCTTTTTCTTTTCTAACAGATGAGAGCCTTTTGTTGTTATGATGTGTTTAGCAGATGGAAGATAACATGTAATTGATTTTGTCAAGACCAGCCACTCTACACGAAGGTGGGGAGAGGCACAGGCAGACACAGAGAGAGAACGCCCATAGCTCTGCCTTGACTGGGAGGGGAGGAAGCACTGGAAAAAGCACAAGCCCAGGAGTAAGAGCCTCAGTGAGCTGCAGAAGACTGAGAAAAACCAAAGCACCAAGGGCAAAGGGGACTGCTGACCGGGAGCCAGGCTCCCAGAGGTGTCACCTGAAAGCAGCCTATAAGGACCCCACTGCCTCCTGCACCCGTACCTGAGTGGAAGCAGGGGGCTTACACAGCTCAGGGTCCCCCAGACAGGGCCAAAGCACCTCAACGGGATGGTCACTCAGCTTAACATCCATGAGGCAAGGGGAGGGAAAGGAAATATCTTTACAGAGTCTGAAATCCTTCCCATGCCTCCCCGACCCACGTCTTACACGGTGTTTTTAAATATGAACATTTAGGAAGAAACAGACAAAGGTCGCCAAGCAAGCAAAAAGGTATGTGCATCCCGAGAGGCAAGCTGAGATGGGACGGAATGTTTCAGGAAGACTGTTAATGAACTCTAGGTAGCACGTTGGGGAGGTGGGGGAGGGGTGCAGCGCAGACCTGAAATCCAGACCAGAGCCTCTGGTATTAGGAGAAGATTTTCTAGTCATTAACATCAGTGGCAGGGATACTCCTTTGTGACAGCTGGAAATATATCCCCCTCCTCCCTCCCAACAAAGGACTATCCCCCTTGACGCCCTTTAGGGTGTGTTTCTCTAGCTGACAGTGGCGATCTTTCCTAGGGCTCTAAGAGTAGGCCACCGAGGAACCCAACTTACCTAATTATCGGCCGGGTCTATGGTCCTAACACGGTGACTATTCTAGGGAAGAGAAAAGCCCAATTCCTTCCCAGGAAGTGTGTGAGGGCAAAGGCTCACGCTGAGAAAAGAAACAAGAAAAGCCCACGAGTCACACGGGTTATGGGAAGCCAGATTCCTGAGTTCAAATCTCAGGACGGAACCTTGAAAGTTACACAGCGTGATCAGGAAAGGATGCTCAAGACCTGAGTGGGCGGTTTTGTCCTAAAACAACAGTCTCTAAATTAAAAAAATTAAAAAGGACTGAAAGTACAGAAAACAATGTGTCAGCAAAGGGCTGCTGGAGCCAAAGTAGAGAGGACTCTTGTTTCTCTCTGAATATCTGTACTTTCTAAGTTTTCACAATTTTGACTACCTACGCTGGGTTTAGAGCAAACCAGGTGAAGAAACGGGAGAAGGTCTATTTCAGGCTGAGGGAAGATCATGTGAAAGCAGAGAGGCCTGAAGCAGGACAGGGCAGTGTGGATGCCATGGTCTAGTTTGGCTGGAAGGTGGTGTGAGCAGGAGACAGGCCTATAAAGGAGGCAGTGCCCTAAACGCACTGGGGGCGGGTGGGGCTGGTGCTCCAGGCAGAGGAACCTGGGGGCCAGAGAAAGGGAAGATGTTGCACGGACAGACTGCTGCGCACAAAAAAGTGAAAAGTGATGACGGACTCCCCCCTTAGGGATAATGTATAGCACACATAATAGTACTGTTCGCAAAACCTAAATGGTTCCTTTTTCTTCCCCACAAGGAAGTCCTGAGACCTAATCTGATTAACTGAATGGACACAAACGTAACTGGCAGTTTTAAAAGACAATTTACAGCTTTGGATGAACATCCAGAACTCACCTGACCATAAATTGTGTACACAGTCAAGGGATAAAAAAGTAAAACTGCTGCACCCACGCCAACGCTCACTGCCCGCCCTCCAGGAGCAGAGGGCTGCCCACCTCTGCGGCCACCTGCCTTATTTATGGAATAGAGTCACTACCCAGTGCTTGTGTGAGAACTCTCTCTTTGCCTTCCACAGCATATCCCATAAATTCAAAGGATGCCAAGGCAATTTCACCCAGAAACACTTGGTTAGAAATATAAAAATATGTATCCCTATTCCTTTAAAATGACCCCGGTTTCTCATTTTGTCTTTGTAAGGGGATAGACATTTCCTCCCATTTCCAATTTAAAAGGAAACGGGGTTGGAGACACAAGGTGGTAACTTTTGCAAGTTACTGCACTGCCTTCTCTGAAAGGGGGAAAGGAATGTTGAGGAAATGGGGGAGAAAGCTTAAAAAGAGTGAAACACTAACAAACAGGGCCTCCTCTCCTTTTCACCTTAAGTCTTTTCTCTCCCCCATTCACAGCTTTAGGTCCTTTGTTTGTTTAACAAACCATTACAATCATAGCTGGTTCAATGGGGAGGAATGTGAACCTCTCTAAGTAGCTGTCCTGGCAATCCACATGTGTGGTCCATCCCCAGCCCATCCCGGGCGGGGCTTCAGTGCACTGGTCTGTGCTCCTGTTGCCCCAGGGGCCAGGCCCCTTCCTTACAATAAGGCCCAATTTCCCGCCACATGCTTGCTGCTCCTTCCCAGTAGCCTAGAGCGATGCCTCCCTGCCCTCCCTGCCTGCCGAGCGAACTGCCCCATCCAGGCTGCCTGGGCTTTGTCCCACTGAGCTGCAGAGACACACAGGGCCTAGGCTATTCGCCACCTCTGTCTTCAGCCCACGGACTCACCGCCCAATACTTGGTAGTCATATTCTAGGATCTAGCTGGTTATCATATAGTCTATTGCATCATGACCAGAAATAAAATGGCAAGACCTCGCCTCCCCGCCCCCGCCCCACCAACTAATTAGAACTGCCTTTCTCAGTTCCCAGTAGATATGTTAGCCACTTTGGGACAGATTTCAATTTCTCGGCCAATAAATCAAAATATTATTTAGTAAGACAATTCTATTTCAAACAGAACCAAAATAACCTTTAGTAAAACAACATTACATTTCAGTTGAATTCAAAGTCCTCTTAAGCTCCTTTGTCTACTAATGTCCATCTAACAGCCCTGTGAGATAGGCTAGAAAAGACATCTTTATCCTCACTTAATAGGTGAGGAAACTGAGGTCCAGAGACTAAAGTTCTTTGTGCATAGGTACTAAGAAAAAGATACGACAGGGAATGTACTATACCAAACAAAGTACCCAATGCACAGGGTTAACTTCCCTTCACGTCATGACTGCTGACCACATGGTGACCAGAGGCCTAACCTGGGTGTTTTGAGCTAAGCGGAACATTCCCCACTTCCACCTTGCCATTGCCCCCGGGCTAAACCGTCTACACAGCCTCTGACGCTGGCAGTAGCTTTTACAGCAGTATTTCCCAACAAAGCCTAGGAAGCTGGAGCTGGAGTCCCAGGGCAACTTATACGAGACACTAGCATCTTTCTTAGGCTTATCAGTCAGCATCTTCCACAGATGGGAGGCAACCTTACACCTCTTCTTATGTACACAAGTCGGGAGTGGAGATAGGGCAGCTTTAAAGCTTTTGAACTGATGGGTTGACAGCAGAAAATTCCAGAGATTTGCAGGTATTATCAGGGCTGTGGGTGGGGGACAACAGAGGATATGAGAAGTTGCTAATTGCAGGATCTGATTCCCTGAAACACAGGGGATCCTAATGCTTTTTAAAAAGAAAAGGATAAAACAATGCCATTATAAGGTACTTCACAGTTTGAGGGAGAAAAGTATTTAGCCTTTTTGAAGTGCCTTGAACCTCCTGCACATCCTTATTTGACTATGTGCTTCCAAGCAGTTACTAATACACATGCTCAGACAGAAATAATTTTTCAAAGCAATCATGGCTTGCGTACCTACTCGGTGACAGGAAACGTCAGCTCCAAGGCAATCAGGGAGTCCTCTCAGAAGGTTTGAGGCCTCAAACCTGCAAGAAGAGATCTTGCACACCTTCAGTGAGTGAAGCGAGAAAAATACCCCCCACCACTGCCGCCATGAGGCAACTTGAGCTTGCTTACTTCAAAAGCACACATGCACGCGCACACACACAACTGTGAATGTACAGAGGACATTTTCTACTGCTTTTTAGGTATTTTAATAGATGATAGATCAATTTCAAATTTTAAAATCCTAGGGTATAATACTGCAATAGACCCACCACCCTTAATTTTAAAATGTCGCAGATACACCACATGGTAGAAGTCTTAAACATTGAGATTATTTGATATATTTAAAAGGGGTGCTAAAGTTCATAATATTGTAACAAAAAAGATTTTCAATATCTCATATAATCTTGCCTAAGAAGCTCTTTAAGTATTTATATTATAATCTTTGTCCTACTTGTAAGTGGATTAGAAAAACCCTGATGTTTCTCCCTGCTTTCTGCAAGTAGAGAAAACACATGAAATTGCTTACATAAAATATTCAAAAGAGCACTCAGAGGAAATGGCATTTTTTTTAAACCAACAGTATTAGAATACCATAAAACAGGTATGCAAATCCATGCAATAACAGAGCCTAAAGCAAATTATGAATTGAAAAAAGTCAACAACAACCAATAGGTACTCATTTTCAACAAAAGCTTCATATAAAAAGCTTCCTGTCTTCATACAGATTTATCAAATGTGCAGGGTGAAAAGGCTGAAGTCTGCAATTTGCATACATGATTCAGTGGTTACCAAACCCGACTACGTTAGAATTACCAGGGCAATCTTTTAGAAATACACATTCCCAGGCCACAGCACAAACTAAACACAAGCTGACAGCACCGCCAGGGCCCCGGGAACTTAGGTTTCCCTGAAGTCTCCAGAAAAAGTCTACAGCCGGCTTCACACCACCGTCCCTGAGGAGCACTGGGAAACAGGTATCTCTGTTCACCAATTAATTATAAAAGTCGGATTCTTCCAGCTAAGACTATTCCAGTCAGTCGATAGATACTCTTAGGGGCAAAGCTTTTCGGGATTTTCTTTACCAGTACAAAGGTAAACCTATTACGTAACAGCCAATTATATCTCACCTACGGGATTTATTCACTGAGTTGCCCGTTTTCTTAATTTGATCAAAAAGGCAATGTCCATTTATTATAAGTAACCTCCTTTTAAGTTACAAATGGAAAAATTAGGGCCATTTTCAGACAACAAAAGTCTAAAAATAAGCCACAACAATTTAGGGAAAAAGCTGGAGGCAAGTAGGTTCTCTGAATCATCCAGAGTATTTGTTTCAAATGTATTCCTTGCTTTGCATGTATAAACATGTCACAAATCGTCTTCATGGTCCATCTCTCATCTCAAAATGCTCAGCATTTATTGTGGTGGTTTAATTGGGTGGTCTCCAAAGGCCTATATTAATTATTTTAAGAGCTTGAAAACAACATGAAAGCAAGAGAGCAGAATTCTTCTGGATGATTCCTCCTTTGCTCCTACCCATCTCACCCACGGACAATGCCAATTTATGAATTCAGAGGGCAGGGGCTCTCTTCGGCTTCACTATAAAGGGCGCCCATGATACGAAGTACGCAAACCAGGCAGCGGAGTAGCTTAACTGCATTGTCAAAATATTCAAATTATCACTAAAAGAAAGCGATTCCTTTCTGAATTCAACAATGCCCCTCGGCCTCCGAGGGCTCACACAGGAGCTTATTCTTAAGCTGTTCAATGTAAGCAGCACCAGTGAAAGCGGAGAACTCTGGCAGGGAGGAGATCAAGTCCCTCGGCCTTTCCCCCCTGCCATCTCAGCCCGGGTCTAATGCTTAAATAGTTAACAATGCAACAGAGAACCCGAAAGCATGCGTGGCCCCAGGGAAAAGCCATGTGCAGTCTACAACAATTTAATAAAGCGCAGAGGAGACAGGAAAAATATCACGTACACATTCGACAGTAGGCCACTTGCAGGCTGGTTTTCAGATCTGAATTTTAGATTTCAAAAATCAAAGAAAAAGCTTCTAATAGGTGGGCTCTATTTAAAATAATAGTTGTTTTTTTTTTTTTAATGAACCTGTAACATAAAATATGTCTAAGTATACTCATTTCTGAGCTCCAGATAAGCAGGAAAAATCACATTTTTCTAGAAAATGGGATGGACGCACAATAAACAGATCATGTATGGTGAACTGTCTTAAATAAAGGGGAGATATTCAGGGGGGAGTGATTTGTTTATTCAGCGATGACAAAAACTAAAGTTTCCTGAATCTAGAGCATTCAGATTTCTAGAATGCATTTTTGGCTGTCACAGTCTGTTTTTCTAGGCATTAGCTGCTGAGGGCTGCGTTTGAGAAACACGGCTTCTTCTCTGTTAATGAACTGGTTTAGCTGCCTGCTGAGCATTCACTGAAACCCGAATTGAACAAAGGGATTTCCCTCCAGTTTCAGCTCATTCACTTCAAGCTACTCCCGATTTCACTTAAGTAAATTCTTCAAACTGACTTTTTTTTTTTCCCCCCAAATGATTTGAGTGGGAAAGAGCCGGGCAAGCCCTGACACCAGGGGGCCTGTCTGGGCTTTCAGCGAGAGTCCTCTGGCTGGAGGACGTGCAAGCTCTGTTTTCGAAAAGCCTCTCAGATAAGTTCTTCCCCGTGCCGCCCACCAAGGACTATAATTCCTGATGGAAAGGAGCCCACCCGATTTGGTAGATTCTAGACAAGTAAATCTTACTTCAGTGAGCTGATCACTGCAACTGAGATTATACCTCTGGAGTGGAGGCTGTAAACTGGATATTTGTATTCATCTCACAATAACTGAGTCATTCTGAAGATGACCCCCGAGGCCCATGCTGTGAAAGGGTAACTGGGAGTGTGAACAGATCTGCGAGCCTGGCACCTGGCCCCCTACCTTCTGACACAGTCCCTGGGGGGTCAGTCACAGCCCAGGGTTTCAGCTACTTCTTGGGGTCTTCAGTCCTGAACTATCTACTATCTATCTTCTTCAACTATCGATCTATCTACTACTGTCTTCAGCCATCAATTTCTTTCACATTTCAGACAAATCCACGTAACTTCCTCCTGCATCTCTCAGCTTAGATACTGTCCGTAGCCCCAGAGGCTCCCTGTTCTGAAGCGGGGTCTCCACACGGCTCACCCTCCAGCATCACCCATTTTAGCTACTGGCACTGCTACGTAATAAGAGCTTACATTTAGTGGATGCTCAGCAGATCATGGCTGTTTTTTTCTTTTCATGGCTTTAGTTAATGCTCCAAACAGCCAAATGAGTAGGGAGCATTAACCCCACCTTACTTATGGGGAAACTGAGGCTGAGGAGCTACATGAGTCGGCCTATGGTGGCACGATCAGTGAGCAGCTGAGCTGAGCTTTGCATCCCAAGCATGGGCTTTGAGAGTCCATGTTAATAACAGGTCACTCTCTTCACCATGTTGCTTTCTGGCTGCTCCCAAGTCAGAAACCCTGGAGGCATACTAGATTTTTCTCACTGACTAAGCTGCACAGTCTTCGGGCTTATTGTCTCTCAGATGTGTTTCCTTCTCTTCGTTTCCATAGTTACCAGTGTTTGGGTGGTGTTTTGCCTTCGTGACAGAGTCCAAATCAGTGCAGCAGGACAACTCTGGAATTTTACTTTGTTTGTCCTCCCAACAGTTTTCCTGTCTAGCTCATTTAAAACAGGTGCAGGCTTTGTAATTGCTTGTGTTTTAGCCCAGATGACGGCAGAAGCAGTCTATCCTTAATATCTAAACCCAGTGAGGAGGTTCTGCCCAACTTCAGAGTTGGGAGGAAGTCTTAAGGGTGAGAAAAAGATACTCTCCCCTAAAGGAAAGGGGGTTGAGGGGCCTTGCACAGCTCTGTCCCTAGGGCAGGACAGAAGCTTCCAGAGGACAGTGGCGGCTGTGCTCAGGGAACCCAGGCCTGGGGCAAGAGCATAGGGCTTCAAAAGACCACTCAGCTACTCTCATCATACACCAAAGGCCAGCCCTCACCCACCAGGGGCCATGGAAAGCTTCAGGCTCTAGGACACATGCCATGGGAGAAAGGGAGACACCGAAGACTGACTGCAGTGAAATCTCTCTCTAGGTTGACGGAATGAACACAAAAGGGAGTGCACTTTCTGCATGCTTGACACGCAAAGGGAGTGAGAGTCAGACTTATGAGGGTGCCTACAGTGCAACGCCCTCAGGGTCATGCGCATCTGTGCTACAGACGAGCTTCCACTGCTACAACATGGAGCCAGGTTATTTCAAAAAAAAAAAAATGCTACCCCTCTGCTGCAGGGGCAAAGGGACTCTGCAGAGGTGCTGGGGTCTGTGCTTTGGTCCCGGGGCTGATAGAGAAGGAAGGAAGGAAGGAAGGAAATAAGGGCAGATGTTAGGAGTTTACTTGCAAGATTAACGCCTCTGATTCCTATGCAAATACCTAAAGAGGGAGAGGCAGAGAAAGTTATCTTAAAGGCCTTTATCTTAAACTCTGAATTGCTTAAAAACCAAAGGAGAAAACATAAGTCTACCAGGGATTAGAAAGTGAGAGGCTGATGCTGCTAGACTTCTCGAGGCCCAGGACAGCCCTGCTTCAGAGCCTGGACATGCCCCCCCAGACCAGCCCACTGGGACACAGTGGGATGTTGGTTCTCAGAAGATGGAAGTGAGGGTGTGCTGGAAACTGAGGTGTCACAGAGGAAAAACCACATAAATGTGACAAATCTGTTGATTCAAAGACACTGCGGTAATCATAGGTCCTTGTGGCACCAAATGTCTACAGCGATTTGGACCCCGAGGTCAGTCACGTCCTCAAAACAAATTCCACTTAAATCCTGTGGCTGAACATCTGAGACTTCGGATGAGGCTCATAAAGTCCCTGATGAAAACCAGAGAGGATTCTAGATAAGTCGAGATGTATCAGCCAGGATGCTGAGATTAGAACTTTTAAACAGGGAGCTCTGGTTGGCCGAATGTCAGATGTACAAGGATCACCAAACAGGGGACCCCTTCTTCCTGGTGCACAAGTATCCACTAAGTCTGCCTGGCATGAGGGGCACGTCCAGAGGGCAGACAGACCTCGGACAGAAGGAGCCGTCTGGGGAGCACATGCCCCATCACAGAGGCTGGGTGGCCAAGCCAGTCCCCACTCTCTGCTTTGGTTAGTAGAAAAATGAGTGTTTTCTATTAAATGGTACCCAAGAAGAGAACCCATAAATGGGGAGCTTGGAAGTTGGGGTGGGTTGAGCAAGCAGATAAACGTTTGGAAAACCAGAGCACAGGGCTACTCGGCTCTCACAAGGGTCTGGCTTCTGTTGACCTTGCTTCCCTTTTCACACTGGAAGTGGGGATGAGGGAAGATTGGAGGGGGCAGTCAACAAACCCAGGCCCAGCCCCAAACCCTCACCACCCACTTTCTAATATGTGGCACCCCAAAACTGAGTGGGGATGAGGGTACACAGCAGAATGGGGGCCCAGCCCACTCTACTGGCCAAAACTCAATTTTCATGTGGCTGCCTTCAAATGACTACCAGCCTGGCAAATAAAGAGCTCATAAGTAAAGGGATATTTCTACATACTGGAGACCGAGATCCCTATGGACTCCTCAGTCTTTCTGTTCTCAGACTGGCCCCCCTTCATCCCTTCATTCTAGTCACAATGCTGCTGTCAGAGCGATTCTTCTAACATGCAAATACGCTCCTGTCACTTGGCCGTTTGGAATTGTTCAGTGGTCCCATTAATTTCTGCCAGTTGCAACCAAGAGTTCTGACTGATGCACTGCAGTTTTTAATCAGGACAGCAATACGCTCAGGCTCAAGTTATAGAAAGAGACCTCAGAAAGCAGATGGACAGAGGCGCTTCTGCATGTGTCCAATCTATACATTCAAATCAGTAAAACAGTAATTCCTTGGGAAGAAACACAGCCAACAATTTTGTTAAAAAAAACTGCACACCGAAAGACTAACTGCAGTAATTGAACACTGAAGCTTCTCTGTAAAACTGGGTGTTCACAGGGAGCTCTAAATCTCTCCTGAGTTGGAACTTACAACACTTTTGCGTACTTTAAGTTGAATATACAGGGCAAACTGGAACCATTTTAGGAAAACAACAAAAGATGATGATCACCCTAATGTGGTTCTAATTTACATGCTGGTTGTAAGTGTGTGTGTTTTTATGAATCACTTTTAATTCCTGTGCTCAAACAAAAAGGAAAAAATTACCTTGGCAATGCCACATAATGGATCAATTAAGTTATTCCCCAAATACACTTTGTTATAGTATAAACACGTGTAACTGCTAGCTCTAAACACACTGATAGAGAAATGTGCTTTATTTATTCGTTTTAACAATAATATTTAATACTCTCCTATATTATGCCCCTGCCCTCAGCTCCCCTCAGGCCTTGACTACTTTCTTTTTGGGGAGTCAAGAAAGTGAAAAAAAAAGTTAATACTATTTCTTAGATAGCAACTTTCCTTACCTAAAAGTGGTGTATGATAATGAGTTTTCCTCTCCCTTATTCTTTTACTAAAAGCATACTCTACCTAATACAGGTTGTGGTTCCTACAGTTAGTTAAAAAACATTAACCAAATGATAGTGTTCCTAGACGCAGTCTAGGAACAATGGATTGGTGGGTGCAGAAAAGACCGGCTATGGAATCAGATGGATCTGGGTCCAAACTCTGGCTCTGCTACTTGCCAGGTATGTAACCTCAGGCAAGTTCCCTAACTTCTCTTTATGCTGACATCTCTCTACCTGGCAGAGCTGTTACGAGATGATGTGTTACAGATGTACACACAGAGGCACAGTGA
The DNA here is from genome assembly GCA_935064755.1 of Tragelaphus eurycerus. NCBI lineage: Eukaryota > Metazoa > Chordata > Mammalia > Artiodactyla > Bovidae > Tragelaphus > Tragelaphus eurycerus. The sequence goes on from CAKXYN010000039.1 coordinate 2,893,485, forward strand.
CTGGGGCAGAGTCTGAAGTTTATGTACAAAGTAGATGTGCCCTGTTAATAAGTATTACGAGTGCTTTCACACACTGGATATGCTCACAATTAGGAAATATTAATAATCTGTGTCAGGATACAATACATCTAACAGCAAAAATGTAAGTTTTTGATTCAGTTCAACAATCTTTCTTTGATTTGGACCACCATGACACAATTCTTTTCTAACATTTTCTTGTAAAAGAAATTTCTAATTATTTCTCTCCTGCTTCAAAGTTTTGTATGTCATGTAGTCTAAAGACTTCTAAATTCTTAAGCAGCATAATATTATTAGCTGGGCTTTTAACGGCAATGTCACATTTAACTGGACATTTACAATTACAAACAATTACAACTGGACCTCACATGAACTGGTCTTACACATATCATGAAGCTACACAAATGACATATAGAAGTGATTCTGGCAACTTTAGATTTTGCTAGAATTTTTCTTTTGAATGTGTGGGTGGGGAAGTGGACCAATTTCAATTAGAACCATTTGGAGAACAGGAACTTAAACACACATATCTGATATTCTCTTGACTTTGGCCTTTCACCTGGAGCAGCTGTGGGCAGCCTTTCTAGAAGTCAGTCCCAAGAGTAAAATGAAATTGGAAGTGGTTTATCTAGTTTAAGATAAAAAAAAAAAAAAACCTTAAGTATAAAATGGGACATAAGGAAACTTACAAAGAAGATTGGAATTAAAAAAAATGTGGCATATTACAGTCAAGGACACTTTGCAAAAAAATCTGTGGAGAGAGGCCAACAGTTACAGTTAAGCAATACCGTTAGCACCAGAGCTGCAAACAGGAGGAGGGTTCCTTAAGGGTGAAGAAGGCAACGGGCTTAAACAAAGAACTAATACATTTTACAGGAGAAAAACAACCAGAATGTTGGATATGAAATTTAAGGCTCGAACTAGGTGTCATTATTTTGAAATGGGTGTTTAAAACAAATCATAATCTCCACACGTATGGTGGAGGAAAATAAAAAGTTCCGATAAATATCACGGATCCCATCAACCATGAGTTCCCACAAATTTAGGTTACCGCCACTGGATTTAGCAGCATACTTATTTCATAATTTTAGGAAATTTGGACAGAATATACGCAAACTGAAAAATCACCTCATGTTACGACGCTGGAGCATGATTTAGAAACTGAGTTGTAACGTATGCAACATTCTAAATATGATTCTAAACAGAAGATAATCCCTACCCCCAAGTTCCCCTAGTATTAATCTGTTTTCATCTGAAAACATCTTTTTAAATGTCAGGGAGGGAGGTCACAAGTTTCTAATAAACAAGTCATGATCAATAAAAGTCAGCTGTATAAAGCCCCTTATTTCTAAAGTTACATGAATGAATAAACATTAATGACAGTTCTTAGCATGTTCTCTTGATTTTTCTAAAGAGTGAAAAACAGGCTTTTGTATTCCCCAACCCACTTTTTTCCTTCAAGGCCTACGGTTCCTCCAGTGAGAAATCTCAGACAGTGAGTGTTCTCTGGGACATCAGCCCCTCTACTGCGGAAGGCTGTGGCATGTGCTCTAAAGTAGGAGAATAAGAACACAGACTCACGCTGGCCATGGCACGCAGCCTGGGCAGAAGTCAGACGGTGTCATGGGGATACACTTACCTTTCTAAGCTTGGGGTCCAGAGGAGCTTCAGATGTGACCTGAAACAGAGGCCACACCAGATGTGAGAGCAATCCTAGAAGAGGAGGGAAAAAAAAAATCAAAAGGTTAAACAAAGAAAGGCACCGAGGGAAGTCGCACTGAATACTGTGCAAGGAGACGTTCACACTCAGGACGCAAGTTCAGGAACGCCAGGATCAAACACTGTCTGTCCGTATACCATCATGTCATATTCCAACCTTCCAGAGACACATCTCTGAGTTCTTACAGAATTTTTAGCTTGAGAGATGCAACGTGGTGACGTGAGGAGCCACAGCCATGGTGCCAGAAGGCCCACGGTTCAGACCCAGGTGTCACCTGGAGCCACTAGAAACCTCTCACCACCTGTGGAACAGCTCTCTGCCTCGGCTTCTCACCTTAATACAGAGACGATCACCATACCTACAGCCCAGGGGCCTTTTGAGGATTAAAGGAGTCAGAGTGAAGTGCTGAACACTGCACCCAGGAAGCAAGCTGTACTGGTATATTTGCAGTTCTTTTCCAGAGACCCCAACTCAAGTGAGAATGTCTCAGAGCTTCAGGAAGCAATCAGATGATAATCAGAACCTTTTCTAAAAGGGTCAACTAAGAACACTGTCCTCTAGGAAAAGGGAGTGTGGACCCACCGGAGCAGGGCGTGAAGGGGCAAGAGGGGAAGACAATGTCAAAGAGCCAGGAAAGACCATTAAAAGGCAAAAAACAAACATAAAAACAAAACAAAAACCTAAGACCAAAAGGAACCTTTGCTGAACTCCATTTTTTTTTTTTCTTCAAAGACAAGGTTACTACTCAGAGGAGAGGCCTGAAGGACAGAACTTGCTGACAATAAGTGTACCTGTCTTTCGTATCATTCAGCCTAACCCACAAGGAGGATGTCTCCTTTCGATGACTAGGTAAGCCCCTAATAGGTCTGCTTTGTTTGTTAGATGGATAAAAACCATCTGAGAGGGAGGATCCAGTATCTTTCTGCTAGGAAGTTTGCTGATGGAGGTAGACACACACAAAAACATGAAGACTTCATATATGCCGATCCCCAAACTTATTTTGAGGGCTTGACTCTTACCAAATTACTTGACATTCTTCTTCCTGTATATGACAACAGACTTCAGGCCTAAGAAAAGGGCTCTTTTTATAAAGGATCATGCAGTTGACATTAACTGGTTCTATAAACACAGCAAGAACACAACTTTTAACTGCAGTCACCCCCTGGGGCGTGCATGTCATTCTATCAGTGGGGACAAGATACGCCTCATCACTTTTAAGCTGAAATATCCAACGCAAAAGTGTTGTTTGACTCCCCACTTCTCCTTCCACCCTTCATCCCCCCGCAACTTAGGTATGATGTCACACTAAATTACTTCCAGAAACTGGGAGGACAGAGCAGCCAAGTTATAAAACCTAAGTACGAGGCTTACAGCTTTCTTATCTACAAGTTAATACTTCTGGGGGCGAGACTCTATCAATGATCAAGGCCACGGTAATTTTCCTGTTTCGTAAGAAATCTAAAATCTCAGCAGAAACATAATCTGCTGACTCGATCACATTCGTACAGCCCACGCAAGTGCCTATCCCTACGCAGGACGCTCCCACGACACACCAATATGTAAAACTGTTTTTTAAACCTCATTCCTACTTTTAATCAAGATAGAAAATCAAATAGATGTCTTTGGACATAATCTTGGAGTAAAAATAAAACAAAAATAACATGGAGAATAAAATATGAGCCAGATCCTATACTTGTGTGCTTACTTCACTGCCCCCCCCCCCCCGCCAACATTTTCTAAAGTTTTCCATTATGATTTTAAGATGTAATGTTTTTCCCAAAGAATATTGACAACTATTTCCCACTTACACCTCTGGTTTAAAAACCAGTTGGGTTTAACTGAGAATAATTCAGAACTGGGCTTGTCTTAGGCTCCTGTGAACTCATGGGAGTTAGTCCTCTAGGATCAAAATTTCCTTTACATTTTTCACTGAGAGTCAAGGGGTTCATAAAATACAGTAGTAGTAAACCTAGTTACAGAAACTGTCAAAGGTTTTGTTTTGCATTATTTAACATTCCACCATAGAATTAAATCATGTAGAATGGAAGTCTGTCCATCTCAATCACTAAATCTGGTCAGGTGAAAGTCTACAAAACTCTAAAATTTTTTTCATCTTCTTACTGAAAATATCTAAACACTATGTTGAGACATGATTTTTAAAAAGAATATTACAGGAGAGAGCCTGGATTTGAAAAGGACAACACCGTACACTTTCTATGCCTCCTGTTCGCAGGCTGAGGGACTGCCCAACCAACTTGCCACGTTGAAAAACTGTTTAATAATTCTCCATAAAGGAAAGATTTTAAAAAGCTATAGCACCAATCAGGTAACAATAGATGAATCAGGTTTTCCCAAAATGTAGTATTTGCCGTTGAAGCCTGCATAAGTAATGACATTCAAAGTAATATACGGGGAGCTATCAATCCCCATTCATTCAGCACACATTCACTGAGCCAAGAGCTTTGCTGCGCTTGGAGATATAAAAACGAATACGACACAGCTGCTTTACTTCCAGCTAGAAGAATACACCTAAACAAAGAGCTACAAGGCAATGTGTTAAGCGCTATAATAGAGGTGTGCGCAGAGGGCTGAGGGCCAGAGGCAGAAGCTATAAATTCTTCCTGGGAAATCAAGCCAGAGAGGGAAGATATAAAAGAAGGTCTGGTGATGTTTCCTTGCGATAAATTCGACTTTTTCTTTACTGTGTTGTCAAAAGTAAGGCAGTAATTTTAGGATTTATGTACTGTTCTCATAGCAAATGCTAAATTGGTCTAGAGTTTTATTTATGTTTGACACAGACTTCCGGTTACAATATCCTAAGAATATACATTTTTAAAAATAACTATGATTTGTTGTATTCCCACTCAACACACACAATCCAGAACGGCATGAATAGTTTGAATAGTTCCCATGAATGAAACTTAGATACAAAGTTCAAAGATGTTTCAAAATGTAAGTGAATAAAAGTCACATTCTAGAAACTTGGTAATATCATATTAACAATGCTTATTTTCAGTATCATTTTTTTTCTCTTCTTCTGAAAGCAAAAGTAAAAGAAGCACCTGATTATATATCATGGCTAACATCTGCCTTTCTCTACTTCTGTGTTTAAAAAAACAAGGAGGGTGTTGAATCAACTTCTACTTAACATCATTTATTATGCGTATCATATTCCCACTTATAACACAGTTGTGACAGAACCTCCACTGTTCATTACACACTAGCCCCAAACTCGAGTAATTCTAATGTAAGCATGAGAAACCACCGTCTCCTTTGGGGTGAATTTCCAAATTCCTCTGTGTTAAATTGAGGTCTAATTTTCCCTATGCCTGGTTTTCACATGAAGGTCCATTCCACCCCATGTGCTCCTTTTCAGCTGTCAATAAACAGAGGCAGTGAATTCCCCCACGGCTTCACAAAGCTAGTTAGGCAGAGCCATTCATTCCTTCAGGAAAACAGGGCATTGATTTCAGCGAGTTCCCAGGGAGCAGCTGCAACAAAGAGATCAAAGGCCCACCTCTCTTTCCCTCCATTGCTTTCATTAGGCCGGGCCCAGACAAACAGCGACAGGTTTCCTTGAGACAAGGAGAGGGCCCGGCAGACCACCTCATGGTTCAATTCAAATTCATCCGTTTCCTACATTCCAGTGACAGTCCAGAATGCCAACCATGACAAACCAGCACAATCAAGCGGCATAATATACTGCTCCCTAGTTCATCCAAGGTCAGAGGGGGAAAACAAGCGGGGAGGGAAGTCCTCTGCCTCCAGGACCCGCTGAGCCACCATGGCCCCCCGACATTCCATAAATAAACTGCACCCGCTCACTCTCCCTTTCTTTCTCTACCCTGCGATCCTACAAGCAATGGTCTCACTTAATCTGCAATTTCTTTCGTGTCACCATACCCAATCTACTGGGACACTATTCTAAATGTAATGGGGCTGCTGATGACAGGAGGGTGGCCACACGCACGGCCCTTCTTCATTCACACCCAGGAAACTGCTCCCATATGATGAACTGAGAGCTGTAATTCCTGGGGCTTCCCTCAGGCCTTCATCTCTAGCCGAGGCCACAGGACCTAAAGTGAGACTCAGCGTGCATAAACTCTTGTCTGCAAAACACATACCGAGACAGAGATAGAACAGTTAGCTTTTTGATGGAAGCTAGGTAATCACGGAAACTAGTAATCCAAGCTCTTAAGTGACGGTCTGTGTGTGAATGAGGTGTTTGTGTGTTTGTGGGGAGTGACGAAGGTTAGTGAGGGGGAGAGGAGAGCCAGAGGGAGGAACTAGGAAAGAAAGTGGATTATCCTGACTGGTTTCCCTACACTGAACACACAGAATTAAAAGATTTCCAAAGTCCCCACTGAATCCTGAACGGCTGCCTTGACTGGCTACCACATTCATGAAAACCTGGAATAAAATGTGTTCCTTTTATTGTGGTCTGTTCCATTTCTGCCACTAACCCTGAGTAAACAAGGGAATACATGGGTTAAGTTTCAAAATTCCTAAACTAAAAAGAAAATAAACAAGATTGGAATGAAAGGTATGGAGAACTCATTCCTTGACACAGAACACGACCTTCCCACGTGTCCATCTTAGGAGCTTCGGGGAGGAAGCGGGGGAGGGGGTTCCTTCACTGATTATTCATTTAACTGCCAAAGAGGCCATTTTGTGTAGGGTACTAAACAGCCCTCAAAGTAAAGACTTTTGACTTTTCTCAAATTGGGACAGATATAAACTTAAGAGACTACAGAACTCCCAACTGTACATGAAAGGTGGCGGAATTCTTGGAAACTCAAAGCTGACTCTGGCACTAACTCACTTTGGCCTCTCTGCCTCTCTTCTCTTCCAAAATGGAGACAAAAACATCTGTGAAGAATTTCTTCACAAAGTATTGTGAAATAACCGTTCCTCAAAAACAATGTACCTCATCGAAGAAAGCTGGTCTTATGAGTTATTCTGTAATAGATCTATAGAATGCAATCTATAACAGATCTCATTTTGCAACAGATCACTCTAATTCAATAGAGCTGCTCTGGAAACTCCTGTTTCTCTATAAATCAAGTCACTTTTTAAAAGCACTCAGAAAAGTTGCTACTTGAAGGCTACAGCAAATGACGAAACACACTCATCAATTCATTTACATACATTTCAAAAGCATTTACCAAGCACTTAGAAACATCAATTTGCTCTTCACTATAACCAACTGATATAGATGGTTTTATGAATTTCTATTTTTGTACGAGGAAAACAGCCTCAAGAGAGGTAATAAATTGATGTGCCAAAGTCACAGAACAAATAAGTAGATGAGTCACAACTTTAAATACTTTTTCTAAATCCCATGCTATTTCCATTGCACCTAGCTACCACCTCTGTATATAATTATTCACTGACATTCTTCGTAATTTTATTAAATAAGTCCTCAGAATCTATCTGCAAGCTCAATGCATTGTGCTGCTCATTCAAGGAGGAAGCGTATAAGAGTATGGGCTCTGCTGTCAGATTCACGTTTAAGTTTTAGTGTCAACTTTTAGTAATTTTGTAAATTAAGCAATTAATAGTATTTCCAGAAACTCAATTTCCCCATCTGTAAAAGAGGAACAGTACCTTCTTTCATGAGCTTCCCTGGTGGCTCAGTGGTAAAGAACCTGCCCGCAAGGCACAAGATTTAAGAGATGCGGGTTTGATTCCTGGGTTGGGAAGATTCCAGGAGAAGGAAATGGCAACCCACTCCAGAATTCTTGCCTGGAGGATCCCATGGACAGGGAGTCTGGCAGGCTACAGTTCAGAGTCACAAAAGAGTTGGACAGGACTAAGGTGACTTAGCACACACGTATACACCTTCTTTCACAGAGTTTGCAAAGGATCAAACTACTAGTAGGACATAAATTAAACTATTTATTGACTAACCAATATTTTGAAATGTCTACTTTAAGATCTTTCTATACGTAAATAACCTATAGAAAGCACTTAGAGCAGTGTTAGTATGTAAGAAATCCTCAGTAATGGTAGCTGTTATCATTGATGCTGAAAATCAAACCAATATAAAACTTGTTAAAAGGGGAAAAAAATACTTACAATAAAAGAAACAAAATTTAACTTTCTGCATCCAGATTACATGATTCCCTCTAGCACTAAAAATTTAGCCCTCAAGTCTATGTTTTTATGGGGCCAAGTAATTTTAAAACCAAGATCAAACTGTCATAAAAGATAAGCTCCGATTCAAAATAGAGAGATTAACTGAGTTGTCTTGAAAAAATAATAACTGAGACAAGTGCCTGGTTGCTATAAAGCAACAATGTTGTTTTTCTGTAAAATTTTATTTAAAAAATGCAAGTTTTACTTCTTGCCATTTAACCATTTTAAGTAGAAAGGTACTGGTGATAGGCAGGAATTCAGACTATTGCCACACAAAGAGAAAAATACCTAATAGGAATACTTGCTTTATGTAGCTAGTGCTTTAATAAAGATTTGACCCTCACACTAATCATTAGGAGAAAATGGGTTGACTTCCGAGCATGGAAAAAGACTGCCAGTGGTAAACGGCAAATCTTACTTTTTCCTCTTTGTCTCATTTTTCGTAACCCTTAATTGATAGATGGTGGTATGTGGATGCTACAGTGCAGAGTACACAAAATACTATGGGAAGACAGAGACAGACCAATAAGTCCTACAGAGCCAGAAGAGGCTTTGGAAAGGAGATGGGTTTATCCAACTTTTACCAAGTATGTAAGCATGTCTAGAATATTCCTGATTGTCCTTGAGCTTCATGGGATTTTCTCTGAATTCTAAATATGTCATTTAGTGATTCAACTGTCCTTCACTGCTTTTGCTGATGTGCAAACTTAGATGGACCCCCCTCTTCAATTTTTTTTTTTTAATATTTATTTATTTGGCTGCCCAGAGTCTTAGTTGTGCCATGCAGTATCTTTTAGTTGAGGCATGCAAACTCTTAGTTGAGGCATGTGGGATCTAGTTCCCTGACCAGTGATCGAACCCAGGCTTCCTGCACTGGGAGTTTGGAGTCTTAGCCACTGGACCACCAGGGGAAGTCACTTTTTTGTTGTTGTCTTTTAATCCAAGGCTTTGATATTTTAAAAGGCAGGGAATTGAGGCTACTATTGTTTGACTAAACATCACTTAATGCTCCTTCTAATTCTAGAGTTCTGTGATTTTAAAAATTAGTGCTCATTGTATTACCTACTCTATAACACATCAGTTTAAATCAGTTTGTTAATCTATAGCCTACTAACACTGAGAAATTTTTTTTTCCTTCATTATCATTTATCTCAAGAATTAATAGTTGGGAAGAACTCATAAGAATGTTTACAGAAGTATGTCTCACAAAGAAACTGAGTCCACAGCTGTGGAAGTTTGATAGCTATTTCTTTCCTATGATGGGCTAAGAATTGCCTTTTTATAACCCACCTTTAACTGTCTTTTCCAACCATATGAAACAAACATATTTTTAAACAAAAGACATTCAGATATTTGAAGACAATTTTAACAATCCTTTACCTTGAGTTGTTAATTTGATACTGTTCTTCCCTAGTATAAGTACCTAGTGCTATAAGTTTGCCTCTATGCACTGCTATAGTTGCATCCTATTTGGAAACACATTTCATTTCTCTTTGGTTGAAAATACTTCCCAATTACTCTTTTCATTTCTGTCACGTGGGTTATTTGGTAAAATTCACTAGTGTGCCCATCTGGGCTGGGTGTTTTCTTTTTGGAAAGTTTTTGGTGGTGGTGATGATACTGTTTGCTTTGAATGTATACTATTAATATGATGTCTTTAATAGATATAGGGCTGTTCAGGTCATCTATTTCTCTCTGCATGAATTCTAGTAGTTAGTGTCTTCCTAGGAATTGGTTCATATCATCTAAGTTCTCAAATTTATGGGCAGAAGCTGTTTGCAGTGTTCTCTCATAAGCCCTGTAAAATCCATGAGGTCGGCAGTCATGGGCTCCTCCTCCCTTTTTGATACTGATAATTTATGTCTTTTTTCCTTGGTTAGCCTTGCTATAAGTTTATCATTTTATTAATCATGTTCAGAAACTTCATTTTGTTGATTTCTCTTTATCATTTTCCTAGTTTCATTTTTTTTTACTTCTGTAATTTTTATTATTTACTTTCTTCTGCATGCTTGAAGTTTAATATGCTCTTTTCTAGTTTCACAAGGTAGAAACTTCAGTTATTGATTTTAGGTTTTTCCTAACATAAATATTTAATGCTATAAATTTCCTTCTAGGCATTATTTTAGCTGCATCCCACACATTCCTGGTGGCTCAGTCAATAAAGAATCTACCTCCAATGCAGGTGACCAGGTTCAATCCCTGGGTTGGGAAGATCCCCTGGAGAAGGGAATAGCTACCCACTCCAGTATTCTTGCCTGGAGAATTCCAAGGACAGAGGAGCCTGGTGGGTTACAGTCCATGGGGTCACAAAGAGTCAGACATGACTGAATGACTAACACTTTCACACATTTTTATAGACTATATTTTTACTTTTTGTTTAAAAAAGTATTTTTAAATTTTTTGTGAGACTTCTTTGATGCATGCATTATTTGAAGTGTTATTTTCCAAATATTTGAGAATTTTCACACTATCTTCTTGTTATTAATTTCTATTTTAATTCCACTGTTGTCTGAGAATGTATTTTGTATGACTGTCATTCTTTTAAATGTAAGGTGTTCTATATGGCCTAGAATGTGCCCTGGGGTTATTCAGAAGTGTGTTATTCAGTTACAATATATTTTTCCAAATATATTTGTTGTAATTTAATTCCATTATGATCAAGAACATTCTTTGTATGATTTCAACCCTTTTAAATTAACTGACTTGTTTTCTTACCCAGAATACAATCTATCTTAATAACTGATGCGGGTGTGCTTGAAAAGAACATGTATTCTGCTTTTGTTGGGTTCTATAGTGCTATATATATACATATATATATATATATATATATATATATAGTGTTATGTGTGTGTGGGTGTTAGTTGCTCAGTCATGTCTGACTCTTTGCGAACCCACGGACCATAGCCCACCAGGCTTCTCCATGGAATTTTCCAGGCAAGAATACTGAAGTGGGTTGCCATTCCTTCTCCATATAGTGTTTTATATATATACTTATATATATATATATATATAGTGTTCTATAAGTATCAATTAGGTCAAGCCTTACAGATCTTTATTGGTTTCTTTTCTACTTGGGATATATATCTGACAAACGCCAACTCCATTGTTATTATTTTTACTTAAATAATTATCTCTTTTAAAAGATTTAAATTAAAAAGAACTTATACCTTTTCACACGTGGTTACCATTTCTGGTGCTCTTTATTTCCACTTGGTATTATTTTCCTCTTCCTGAGGACTTTTAACATTTCTTGTAGTGTAGGTCTAATAGTTATTAATTATTTAAGCTTTTGAATGTCTGAAAATGTTTATTTCATTATCTTTTTTGAAAAATATTTTCACTAATTAATAGATTTTTCTAAGCTAACAGTTTTTTCTTTCATTAAAGACACTGTTCCATTATCTTCTGGTTTGCATTGCTTTTGATAAAAAGTCTGCTGTCATTCTCTGTTCCTCTAAATTTATAGTTTCTTTGTTCTCATTTTAAAATCTTTCTCTTTATTACTGGTTTTAAATTATCTGATTATATTGTGCCTTGGTATAATTTTCTTCATCTTTTTCTTCTTTGGATAACTGCTAGATATTTATTGAACCACTGAGATTCGTGGACTTATGGTTTTCATCAAATTTAGAAAACTTACAGCCATTATTTTTAAAAATATCTTTCTTCTGTTCCCTCTTTCCCTTGGATACTCTAATTATACATATATTTGGCTGTGTAAAGTTATCCTGCAGCTTATTGATGGGCTTTTCCCCCAGGCACTATGTGTGTGTGTGTGTGTTTTATTTCATATAATTTCTATTGCTGGGTCAAGTTCAGTGTCTAGTCTGCTGTTAATCCTGTCCATTGTATTTTTGATTTCAGATGTTTGTTGTCTCTAGAAGATAAATTTGGGCAGTTTTATAGCTTTTATGTCTCTCCTTAACAAATTAATGCTTCCTCTATTACCTTGAGCATACAAAACTAGCTTTACTCATAGATCTAATATCTTGATTTAGTGAATTTATTAAAATCTTATTAAATAAAAATGTTTATTAAATTTGTGTATTAATATCTGTTTATTAAATCTGTTTCATTTCTGAGTCCATTTTGTTGGCTGAATTTTCTCCTAACCACTGAAATTTCCTATTTTTTTGCATTATCTGGTAAATTTTGATTGGATGCTAGATACTGTGTACTTTATCTTTTTAGGTACTGGATTTATGTGTTTCTGGGTTGCCATTTCCTTCTCCAGGGGATCTTCCCACCCCAGGGATTGAACCTGGATCTCCTGCACTGCAGGCAGATTTTTTTTTACCAACTGAGCTACAAGGGAAGACCCCTTAAATATTCTTGAGCTTTGTTCTGGGCTGCATTTGAGCAACTAGAAACAATGTGACCCTTCATTTATTTAATGTTTTGGCCATATCATGTAGTATATGGGATCTAAACCTAACCAGGGATTAAACCCATGCCCCCTGCAATTGAAGCACCGAGTCTTAATGACTGGACCACCAGGGAAGTTCCATAATTTGACCCTTTAAACCAGGAGTCCACAAATTATGGTCCATAAGTCAAATCTGACTCACAGTCTATTTATGTAAATAAAGTTTTATTTTAGAATACAACCACCCCCATTCATTTAAATATTGCCTATGGTTGCTTCATCATTACAATGGCAGAGCTAAGCAGTTGCAACAGAGGTCATATATGCCTGCAAAACCCAAAGTATTTTCATTTGGCCCTTTACTAAAAAAGTTTTATGATTCCTCTTTAATGGCTTACTTTTAAGATTTTTCAGGTGGGATCAGAACAGCCTTTTGTCTAGGACTAGTTCTGCCTCACCACTGAGGCAGTACTTGGGAAGTCTTTTCTCAAGACGTGGGGAGTTCTCTCCTAAGCGTGCACTAATCAGTACTTAGCTCAAAACTCCAGTGGAACCTGCTAGAGATCTCTAGAACTCTCTCTGTGCAACTCTCTTCTCTTTCATCCTCTGTCCTGCAAATTCTAGCTACCTCTGTCTCCTGAATTCCCAGTTGTATCCCAGCTCTGCCATCCCAACTCAGTGCGACTACTGAGCTGTGTTTGGGTTCTCCTCTCACACTGTGTCCCTGGGTACATTTGTTTCCTTTATCTCATGGTTAGCTGTCTCATGCCATTTGTCATCCAAAGTCTAAAAATCTTTGTTTCACACATTTTATGGAGTTTTGTTTGCTTTGATAAGGCAGGACAGTAAATTCAGTCCCTGTTACTACATCATGGCTAGAAGTCATGGTAAAAAGTACCCTCAGTAAGAAGTTTCAACTCCTTACATTTGCATTAGTGCTTTATATTTACAAATAAGCTCTGACAAATCTAAATTATCTCATTTCATCCTCTTTACACTGCTAAACTATAGATATTACAAAAAATGCAAAAAATTGTCTGGGGTCATATTACAGAGCAGTCCATGTCTCCTAGTCATGTTCTCTTCCATAAATACATATAATTTTTCAAAATTTACTATATGTAATGATGTAAATAATAAAAGATTGTCTTATGTACAAAGTATACTATAAAATAATTTATTATGAGCATCTCACACATATAATACCAAGCAAAATTGGATTAAAGAATTAAGTTATTAAATGCTGCTAATGGCTAGGTCTATCACCTCAATTAATCCTCATAAGCCTCATAGTTGTTATTACTGCAATTTTACAAAAGACAAACTGTGACTAAGAAAGCTTCATTAGGTTGCTTATAGCATACTCATTGGAATCACAGCCAGAATTCAAGCCAGGCTATGCCTGGTTGGAAAACTTGTGCTATCCACCATGCTGTCTGCTAATTTACAGCTCTTAAAAAGGGCACTTATGGCACTAAATTCTGATAGAACACTAAATCTTCAGCAACAACATGACATTAGGAATCATTTACTAAAATTATCAAGATCTATTCATTTTTACCAAAGAATTTCTACTCAAATAAGCACTGAAAAGAAAGTGAAGCATATTCTAAGAACAAATTTCATATCTAGTTTTTCTCCTAGTCATGCTTAGAAATATACAGATGATTGACATTTTCATTACCTTTTTTACTTACCTATCTTTGTGGTCAGGAGGCAACAAGAGAAGGTTGTATTGGGCAAAGTCAGTAACTACTATACAATCCATTTTCCCACCCCACTTTCCCATCTTTGTAAACAGAACACACAAAAATGCCCACCCTCATGGAGTTCATATAGACAAGAAAGTGATTAAGAAAAATAAAGTACTGTAGGGAGGGGAAGTACTAGGGGTATAAGGCAGGGAGAAACAGGGGTAATTTCAAACAAGCTAGTCAGAGAAGGCCTCGATCAGGCGATGACAGTTTTGTGAAGATTTGAAGGTAAGAAAGCAAGTTATGTGGCTATTTGTGGGAACAGTGCCTGCAAAACCCCAGTGAAGAAACAAGAATATTGGTGTGGCTGAAGCCGTGAGTGAGGACAAGCAGTGATAGGCTGGGTTAGATCAGAGGTAATGGGGGCCCATATCATGTAAAAGTTGATAAGCCTCTGGGAAGAGAGGCACTGGAGTCACTGGGGCAGAAAGGTAACATGATCAGACTTAGGAGTTTTAAATAATTTATCTGGCTGTCATTTGAAGAATGGATTATAGGGGGAAAGCATAAAAGCAGGCAAGCCAGTTAGGAGGCTATTTTAATAAAAAGATGAAGGCTTGAACCAGTATGGGAGTGAAAGATGCGGCAAGAAGCAGTCACCTTCTGGATATATTTTAGGTGGAGTTGACAGTATTTCCTGATACCAGGGATGACCAAAAGATGTGATGATAGTGTCACAAAGACTATGTGAGCAACTGGAGAAATGTAGTTGCCATATACTGAGACGAGGAAAACTAATGAAGAAAGTTTGGCTGAAATAGAGAGTATTAGCCATTTAATACTATAAATGTGTTCAGTGATAGAGGGAATAATTTATTTCCCAGGTTAAAAATATTTACTAAAATCTATTTCAAATGTTTAATTTCACTGAATTAAAAAAAAAAAAAAAACCTACCGTGAAACAGGAGATCTTCCTGTTTTTCTTCCATATGCTACAAAGAAAAAGTTATCGAACGGAAATATAGCTACTCCAAATGATAAAATGAGAATAAAGCTAAATTCTCCCAATCTGCAGTTCTCCATTCACTTCTTCTATTTGACAGATTTTCACAAATAAATGAAATAGAATTTGTTATACCTCATTAGTCAAACCATTCACATTAGTGGCTTTCTCCTGGGGTGCTGTGCCCCTCTTACCATCTGCCACAACAATGTGAAGACTGTGATGCCCAACAGGATGGATGTATGTACAACCTCAGATCCACGGATGGCACTTTGCTCCTACTAATCATAACCCTGATAGGAAGTCACTCTAAAGAAACAGATGGCCTTAGCCCAAGATGTGTAATTCAAACTTTCTCAAAACAATTATCACCTAACAGTGTCAGAAAAAGTGAAACCGTCCTTAAAATAACAATCAATAAAAAAAAAAAAAAGTTTTGCTCTAAAAGTTCTCCAAAAGAAAATATAAAAGGTTGGAGGTGAAGGACAGAAAAAATTAAAATATCAACTTACAAAAGCCAATGATGACTATGTTCCCTCAAGTAGGCAGGGAAGAACCTAAAAACAAAAATAAAAATTATTAGTTCTATATAGTAGTTGTGTGCACACTTTAAATTGTACCTTTACTGAGATAACTGCAAATTCCACATGAAGTTTTAAGAGAGATCTTAAGTGTCCTTTACTCAGTTTCTCCAGTGGTAACATTTCACAAAATTAAAGTACTATATCACAATCAATATACGTGTGTGTGTGTATGTATTATACAATATACTGGTCTCTTGAGATTTCCCCAGTTTCATTTTACCTATTTGTAGTGTATTTAGTTCTATAGAATTTTATCACCTGTGAACTCACTGATCCCCGCTACAGACAAAACACTGAACGGTTCATCAACACAAGTTTCCCTCAGGTCATCCTTTCATAAAGCACACCTATCTTTTTTCCTACAACCTCCCTTTGTCCCTAACACTAAAATAACATTCATTTGTGAATAAGCATTTCACTCATTATGTGTTGAGTCTACTATGTAGTTATATGTCAAATCATAAATAAAGAATTCTGTCCTTCTGCATTAAAGAATAAGTTTCAGTTTAAGAAAGAAATTCTCTGGAGAGATGTTTTTTCCTCGTTACCTTAACATACACTACTCATTTCAAAAATCAAAAGGTAAAAGGTAAGCTAAAGTAGGGTCTGCACTCAAAGATTCCACAATTTCAATATTTATTTTAAAGTTATCTTTTTTAGAGCAGTTTTAGGTTCACGATAAAAATGATGCAAAGGTGTTTTTAATTTGTATCCTACAACATTACTGTAATTATTTCTTGGTTTTGGTAGTAGGGTAATGCTAGGCTAGCCTCACAGAATGAGTTTAAAAGTATTCCCTCTGCTTCTATCTTTGGAAATTAATTATAGAGAATTGGCATAATTTCTTCCTTAAATGTTTGGAAGAATTCACCAGTAAAACCACCTGGGCCTGGTGCTTTCTGTGTTGGAAGATAATTATTTGAATTATTTAATTGAGAAATCATCTTCAATTATCTATTTCTTCTTCTGTGCTTTGGCAGATCATTTTCTTTAAAGAGTTGGTCCATTGCATCTAGGCCATCAAATCTGTGGGCACTGAGTAGTGCACTGTATTCCTTTATTATCCTTTTAATGTCCAAGGGATCTGAAGTAATGTCCCTTCATTTCTGATATTAGTAATCTGTATCCTCCCTCTTCTTAGTCTCATTAGAGAAATCAACTTTACTGATCTCTCAAACAAAACCAATTTCGATGTCATTGATTTTTTTCTATTGACATCCTATTCTCAATTTCATTGATTTTTCTGCTTTAATTCTTACTCTTTTCTTCTGCTTACTTTAGTTTTCTCTTCTTTGTCTAGTTTTTTAAGGTGGGAACACAGATTAATGGTTCTTCTTTCCTAACATATCCATTTCCTTCTACGCACTGCTTTCTCTGCAATCGACATATTTTGATAAGTTTTATTTTCTTTTAAAGTATTTAAAAATGCCCCTTAAGACTTTTTCCTTTGACCTATGTGTTATTTATATGTATGTTATTTAATCTCCATATATTTTGAGGATTTTCCAGATGTCTGTTATTTCTATTGTAATTTCATTATGGTCTTAGAGCAGACACCATATGATTTCTGTTCTTTTAACTTTGTTAAGATGTGTTTTATGGACCCAAATGTGGTCTATTTTGATAAATGTTCCATGTGAGTTTGAGAAGAATACAAGTATCCTTTTCAGGTAAGAATCCTATTTAAGGTTGCAGACTGATGACTTCTTATATTCTAACATGGCAGAAAAAAAAGCTGGCTAATTCTCTGGCCTCTTCTCATAAGGGCACTAATCCCACTTACCAGGGCTCAACCCTTCATGATCTAAATACCTCCCAAAGCCCCATCTTCAAATATCCCCACATTGGGTGTAAGAAATTCAACGTATAAATTTTGAGTGGATATAAACATTTGGTCCATTGTAAAGACCTTTTATAGACATGAAGACAATTTAATCATTTCCGAAAAACCTCACTCTCTACGAAATCTCACACCAAAACAACAAGAGCTAGGGGAGAAAGCTGGGTAGACTACTCGAACCCTATACAACTTGGTAATCAGAGAGCTAACCAAATAATTATGGATACCTTGACTTGACTTGGACAGCCACAGTAGGCAGCTCAGTGTAACTGGAGAGTGCTCAGGTAATATTAAAAATGCAGCAAAACAACACAGTAGAAAGGCTACTGCAGGAGTAGTGGGGATCTCACAGCTAGGGAGAGTGACATTACTCTGTCAATTCAGACTTAGCTGAGTTCCATAGCCTCCACAACTCCAGAATGTTCCTACGTCTTATTATTTCCCACTTTTGCTACTACCTTCTAAATGAAATCTAATTTCCCACACTTGTAGATACAGCTCTCTCTGCTAACATCCCTACATCATGCTTCACGAGAGAGAAAAGGAAAAATTACTGGATAGAGCATCTTATCTTCCCAATGCTAAATCTACAAATTACCCTTCCTAGAACAAAGACCAATCCCAGCTCTCCATCCAAAGCTTTCTCTTCATGATTATCCTCTCCCTTTCTACTAGAGGTGCTTTTCCCCAAAATACAGTCATGCTCTGGTATTTAATAAACAAAATTTTCACTGACCTTGCATTGCCTTCTAGGTTCCACCGGGTTTCCAAATTTTTTCAAATCAACTTAACGGAAAAGAAGTGAAAACCGGTAATCCCCATTTCCTCACCTCCCATTCACTTTCCAATCTATTCCCTTGGCTCTTATCTCCAACACTCTATCAAAGGATCCTTATCAAGGTCACCAAAGCCAATTCTTATTATCCTCATTTAAAAAATCAGGACACTTAAGCTCAAGAGAGATTATTAAGTTGAGATAGTAAAGATACTTACCTTCCCCTCAAGATAAGCAAGAGCCCAGGGCTGCCCCAAAGCACCCTTTACAGGATATTAGACTGAGGTCTTTAATGTCCAGGGACTCCCACCTCTTCTCTTCCTCATGTCACTTTCCCTGTATTAAATCTCTGATTTATTCCTTGAAATACCCCATTGCATTTCATTACTTTAATTGAGAAAAAGTCTTTGCTTAACCTATGGATATGTTCTGTGTAGGCCACTTAGTGTATATTATACTGGTCACAACAACCTGAGAATAGGTGGTTTTTTAAATCCCTTTTATACAAGAGAATTTTGGCTCAGAAAGAATAAAAACTTTTCCAATATCAGACAGTTTATTAAGTAGTAGAGCTAACATTTGACCTCATCACCCAGATTCTGCACCTCAAGCTGACTGCCCTTCATGATGGTTAGATACCAGAGTTTCTTAGTTGCTCCTATTACATGGTAACAAGAAGTCACTCACAAAGAAGTACATACTACTTGGTTACCCCTAAAGTTCAAAAACAGACAAAACTAATCTACAGTGATGGAAATCAAAAGAGTGTTACTTCTAGGGGAGGTACTGGCTAGGAAGAGAGAGAATTTTCTCTTTCTGGATGGATGTAATATTGTCTGTCTTCATGCAGTGATTATACAGGTGATATATATTTTTAAAAATCATCAAGCTGTATATTTAAGACTGACACACTTTATGCGTTTCCCCTACCCATGTATTTCATACCTCAGTAGAAAAAGTAGCATACTGTTAATGTAAGTGAAGCAATTTCAAAGTTGTGTTTTATAAAAAAAAAAAAATACATCTGTTTAATAATTTTACTTAACTATTTATTTTTAGTACCAAGGTGGGATGACATAGAAGAAATAGCAATAACTTTTGAATCAGACAAACCAGTTTTGCCACTTACTAACTATACTGTTGTCAGGCAAGTTTCTTAATCTCTTTGATACTGAGTTTCTTCACAATTTAAAACTGAGACAATAATACTTACTTTGCAAAATTGTAGCACAATTATAGTAGGTATTTAACAGTGGTAGCTATTTAGCAATAACTCTTTGTATGTAAGTATCACAGCAGGTACAAGAACCCTATCTCTAAGAACCTGACCAACTGGAAGTGACATTGAAATATAAAGATTAATGATGAAAGGGAAGAATTTAACAAGGGCTATGGATTACAAATTACAGGGTTCCTATCTAGCTAGTAGGATTGTGGAGTGAGTGTTCTCTGAACTGAGCCTGAAATTTTTCGGAAAATTCACGTAAGGCTGAGGAAATTACACAAAGATAAAGCACAGCCTCATATACAGTGCAGTGACTTCAGATTTTAATGAGCAGTTAATATCAGTTGTGTCACTGGTCTAATTCTGAGGAGCAAGACTATAAGGCTAGAAAAGCAACCTGGAACTAAATAAATGACCACTGTCAGGTTAAGAAGTCAAGAACCTGTTTTTTTCCCTGAAGTCCTGGGATGTACTGAAAGAAAATCCCAAGGGAATGACCCCAGTGGTTAAACACATGATAGGGAAGGAAACTCTCAATATGGAGGAAAGGTAAGTAATTGCTCAATATTAAACTGTACAGCAAAGGAAGGCAAGAACTAGGAACTGAACTCAGGCAGTCTGGCTCCTGAGTCAGAATTCCAATAAAAATACAAAGAATAAAAGAAGTGGAAAACCACCACTAGAATACTACAATAATAATTGCTACAGGCAAGGTCTAAATACTAAAACAGTGGACAAAACTTTTAAAGAGAAACGGCATTTACACAATCTCAAAGTGAATCCCTCGATGTATTTATTAATTATTATGGTAGTTTTAATACATACTCACAAGTCATTTGATATTTTTTCCTTGTCCTTACCTTGAATGTTAAATTGCTTCTAACATAAAGAGTGTAAAAAATGAAAAACAGAAATGTTACAATAGAGAAGCCTGGGAGATGCTACTTAAACTATGTGATCAAGGTTAACGTGTTGATATGGATATCATGTGCCCTCAGATATGATGCAATAAGGATACAATATTTCTTTGGTATGCTTCCTTTGAAGCCCATAACCTCAGTCTAATTGTGAGAAAACATCAGACAAACCCAAACTGATGAACCCTGTATAAAATACTCAACCAGTACTCTTCAAAAATGGCAAGGTGATGAAAAACAAGAAAAGACTCAAAACCTATCATGGGTTAGAGTAGATCAGGGAGACATGGCAACTAATGTAATGTGGTATATGGATTATATCCTGGTAATGTGGTATATGGATTATATCCTGGAACAGATTGGTGGAAAAACTGGAGAAATATGAACAATGTCTATAGTTAATAGTATTGTGCCAACATTAAATGCTTAATTTTGGTAAATGCATCGTGGCTGTGTAATCTGTTAACATTAGAGGAAACTAGGTGACTCATATACAGGAACATATATGCAACTTCTCTGTAAATCTAAAATTATTTCATAATATAAAGTGTTTTAAAATTTTGATACACCTTTGTGAAAACAAATTTCAGTAAACTAGAAATAAAAAATTTCTTACTTTGGTAAAGAGTATCTACAAGAGAAGGTCCAGTAAACATCATTCTTAAAAGAGAGATATTCTCTAGGATTAGGAGAAAGCAAGGATGTCCATTTCTAACACTTTTGTTAAAGTCTGTTCCAAGCCAGTGCAATAAGGCAAGAAAAAAAAAAAGGAACAGAGATTAGAAAGAAAAATTTTAAACTTTTTTAACAGATGACATGATGGTACATTTAGAAAATTTGCAATAATCTACAAACTAGGACTTCCCTCGAGGTCCAGTGTTAAGACGCTGAGCTTTTGCTGCAGGGGGCATGGATTCTATCCCTGGTCGGGCCATTAAGATTCTGCATGCTGTGTGGCAGAGCCAAGAAATAAGGGGGATAAAAAGGATCTACAAACTACCAGAACTGAAAAGTGAATTTAGCAAGACCCAAAAGTGATGACTAGAAGTATAAAGCTTCTACAGGAAACAATAAGTAAATGTCCTCTTGGATCTTGATGGAGGATCTTGATGGAGGGCAACAATGAAGGTGGAAGAAAATCCTGTGGACAGGATACAAAAAAGCACCTTCAACCCTTTCTACCCTCCCACCCCCCAAAAAACACTGACATATTGGACTTCAAAAAAACAGATCTGGTCATCCAAAGGCACTATTAAGGGAATAAGAGAGGTAGAAAATATATGCAAACATGTACCTGATTAAGGTTTCCTATTCAAAACACATAAGGAGTTAAAAATCACTAACAAAAGATAACCTAATTAAAATAAGTGGACAAAAGACTTAAGAGAGACTTCATAAAAGAAATTGGAATGGCCAAAAAAGATATAAAAGGATGTTCAACTTTATTATTATTCATGGAAATGCAACCAACTTACCCAAAGACCATCAATTCAGCTCCCTGATACATATCGAAGGGATAAGAATATATATATTCACCAATGGCAGTTTCAAGAACATCTATGGCAATTTTATTTACAATGGTTGAAATCTGAAAACAACTCTTATGCTTATCAACAGGAAAAAAGGTAAATAAATTGTAGTATATGCAATATTATAGAAGAGGCATCACCAAACTTCCTTTGCAAAGGATCATATAAAATATAGGTTAGGCTTTGTGGGCCATATGGTCTCTGTTATAACTACCCAACTCTGCTCAATGGACATGGCTATGTTCAACAAAATCTCATATAGGAAAATATATTATGGGTTGGAGCTAGCTCATAGTTTGCCACTCCTTGCAACTTTTACATGCAAGCCATACACTTTATTCTTATGTCTTCATTATTTGTAAATTATAGCTCAATTTGAAGAAGAAAAAAATTTAAACAAAGTTCAGAATACAGGATCTGAAGAAATTACCTAGAATTCAACATGAACAAAAATGTATAATATATAAAAGCTATGTTAAAAGAGATAGACGACAGAATGACAAAGTCTAATAGGAGTCTAATCAGAGTTCTTAAAGGAAAGAATGGGAAAAAATGGAGGAAAAGCAATACTGAAAGACAAAAAAGGTAAAACTTTCAAGAAGTGATGAAAAACAAACCTTAGAGACAGGAACACAATAAATCCAGGATCAGTGAAATGTCCACACCGAGACACGTTCTGTCACAAAGCTGTAGAGAACAAGAGAGATCTTAAAATCAGGCAAAACAAACAAATTACCAACAAATAACAGTTGTTTGAACTAACTGTAGCACTGAAAGTAGAAGTCACTGGAATGTCACCTTCAAAGGGCTGAGAAAGATACTGCTGGCCGGGAAATACACGTCTAACAAAACTACCATTCAAAAGTGCATGCAAAATAAAGCCATTTTCAGATAAAGTTTGCCATCAACTGTCCCTTAATAAACAAGCTTCTAAAATATATGTTTTAAGAAGAAGAGAAAGATCTGAGGTGTAAGAAGGAATGACAAATCAAAAAAAAAAAAAAAAACAGTGATGTCAAATTTATAGGAGAAAAAAAATCAAGATGGAACTAAACTCTGGAAGACAACATTTAAGCTGGGAGATTAAATGGTTATCAAGGCAACTTATGCTTCTTGAATTATTTGTAAAAGGAAAAAAATTGATAAACTTCAGATTAAGTTGGTACACTAAAATTTTGAATGACACCACTAAAATAAATAAAATACGTGATTTTCATACTAGTGGCCAGGGAAAAAAATGGAATAAGAAAAAATCCAAAAGGTAGCAAAGAAGAGGAAAAAAAAAAAAAAAAAGGACAAAAACAACCATAAAGATAAAGCTAACTTTCTTCTTAAGTGCATCAGTTACTATATTAAATTCAACTGGACTGAAGATCCAGTTAAAGGACAGACTGTCAGAGGGGATTAGAGAAAACTATCCGGTTTTACCTATGAAAGAGATATTTTAAACAAACGCTAACTAAGAGAGAGGTGTGACTAGGATATTATAAGACAAAATGGATCTCAAGGTAACAGGCGTGTGGGTGAGGAGGCATAGAACATTACTACAGAATGACAAAAGATCTAATACAGAGAGAAGAAAAAGCAGTATGTACTCTTCTTGTAGGCATGTAACTTATATGTACCTTCAACTTTTATAAAGCAAAGTTGACAGAATTGCAAAAAGAAACTGAGAAAATTCATTATTTTATTGTGACATTTTTATTATACCAATCTCAGTAATTAAACAAACCAAAAATTAGCAAGGTTAAAAAAGATTTGAACATTACAATTTTTATGCCTAAGACATATATATATGTGTGTGTTCATTTACTTATATACCTACCTTGTCCCAAAAGTCTGTGAATATATATTCTTCTCAATCATTCAAGGAGCAGTTGAAAAACTAACCGTGAGGCCATAAAGCAATTCTTAAATTTCAAAGAACTGGTAGCACGGAACCCTAATTTGCTGACTACACTGCAAGCTTTAAAAAAATCAGTAACAAAAGGATAACTCATAAAACTTTCCACATTTGAAAACTGAAAATACTTCTAAAAATCTCATAGGAAAAAAAAATCATAATGAAAAACATTTTTAATTCTTAGAACTGAAAAATATACTATACATAAGACAAAAGTAAGGAAAAAAATCTGTAGTCTTTGCAGGAAGAGACAAATAAATGACCAGAGAATCCAGAAATAAGCCCAAGTATTTCTGGAAATATGTATATGAGAGAGGTGGCACCGCAAACCATTGGTACTGTGCATGGGAAAAAGCAAACAAATAAATATGTTCATTTATGTATACCTATATTTATCAGATAAATTAAAGAAATGTGAAAATGCAAATTTTAAAACTTTTAGAAAAAATTTTCAACATATATTTCCTTAATAATAAAGAATATCTTAAGACACAAAAGCACAAAGAAGAAATTGCCTGCAGTTTATACAACCGAAGGGCCTGTATCTTGAATTGTTTTCCAACAGAAATTTCTGCAGTGATGGAAATGTTCTGTTATATAATACAGAATAATATAAAATAATACAGCATAATAAAATATAAGAGCCACTAGTCACATGTAGTTACTGAGCACTTGAAATGTGGCCTAGAGTGACTGAGGAACTGAAATTGTTGAAGTAAATATAACAAACAGCATGTTAGCATTTTAAACTCCTTGTAGAAGATGTTACATTTTCATATACTTTTCAGTATTCAATTTTTTTGTATAAAGAATTTGATTTTAGCTTACATTACTATATAAATTATAACTTCAATTTTGTAAAAATACATAAAAGTTGCTTTCTAGAAAGCAAGCACACTAAAATGTTCACAGTACTATCTGTGAATGACTTTTATTTTCTTCTAAATATTAACAAATTATTAAAGATATAAAACAAAGAATTTAATGAACACTGATGTATCCCCAGAGTTTATGAAATAAAATATTATTCTTTAAATTCCCTAAGTACCTCTCTCTGGTCAGGACTTCTTTAAAGGAAAGCTGGGAAGCTTCAGGTTTCTTCATTTTGTGAAGCCCATGTTTTAATATACTTTCAGGAAAATTTAACATACAGACATTATATGTAGCATTTAACAAAGAGTTATAAAGTAAACACCCATGTAACTACTGCCGAGGTCAGGAGATACAGCATTTTCCGTGTCTCAAAACCTGCGCCTGGCCAAAACCTCATAGTGTGTTCCTTCATATTCATCCCTAAGAGATGACCACTAACTTGATTTTTATGGTGTTAATTGCTTTACAATTTTTCTATAGTTTTTAATGTCTACATATGCACCCCTAAACCACACCTTTATTTCATCAGGTTCTGAATTTCATATAGATGATATCATACAGTCTTCTTCAGCAATGTTCCCCCCCCCCACCCAATGTTATTAAGACGCATTTGTATTAAGACACAAAACTACTTTATTCACCACTGTACTGGGTGGGCTCCATTTTATGACTGGAGTATAATTTATCTTCCTCCTTCAGATGGACACGGAGGTTGCTTCCAGCTTCTGAGTTTTACAAACAACACCATAGTCAAACTTCTTGTACACGTCTGCTTGTGTATATGTATGAAAATTTATCTAGGGCAGTGGCTTTCAAACTTTTTCGACCATGACTCATACTAAGGAATGACGTTTTACATCATGACACACATCTGTGTGTGTATAAAACTGAGAGAAAAAAAAAAAGTTTCATGAAGCAAATACCCTATGACCTGAGACACATTCTGATGATTTTCTATTCTCCGTTAGTTCGTGTTTTACAAATTCTGATCACTCGCCACTTGATTGTTTTCATGACCCACTAAATGGGTTTCAATCCTGTAAAAACATCACGGCTGCAGGATAAATACCTAGGAGTGGACCTGCTGGGACGTGTCGCCCGGACATCGGATGTTGTCAACTTTTCTAGATCCTTAACTTTAAGTAAACGTTCTTATATCAGCTCGTTTTATCTTTTCCTTTGGTCGTTAAACAGTATTAATCACTTACCATGTGCCAAGTAGCCACTGGACTCCGAGCGAGACTGATGGGTTAATACACGCGAGGGGGGTAGGGGGAGAACATAGGGACCAGGACCTCAGTGAGGCCCCAGAAAGCTCACAGGAGGGGCCTCCGATCCTGCCTGGGGAGGGAGGGGTTAGAGAAGGATTCCTGGAAGAAGGAGGACCTAAGCTGAGTGTTTCTATTTTTAATTTTTATTGGTTTCCTAAAACATAAAAGTAATACATTTGTTGAAGAAGAAGGAAAAAAAAAGGAATCAAAATTACAGGAGTATATTTATTAAGAAGTAAAAATCCCCAGCACTACCCTGAAAGTTTGATGCTGAGCGTAAATAACCAAAGTTGCATTATCAGTTATCCTAATCTAGGAAATTTTCAAGAGCCCGCATTTTAGAATCGTATTCGGTGCCTACCTGATAGGGTCCATAGGTCTAAATTTTGCATGAATCGAATCACATTTTCCATCATGGATGTAAATGCAAACACTTCATGTTTAGTCACATTATTACTTTGAACAGACTTTCTCCCCCTGCCCGCCCCCCCCACCAACCCCACCCCACCCCGGCCTTTTAGCAAGGTTAGAGTGCCAGGTTTCAAAAACCGAGTCTATTTACCGCAAATCAACTACACGCGAGCGTTTCAAAAAGTGGCATGAAGAACAGCCGAGGGGGGAAAGAATTCGTTCTTGGAGCCGAGCTGGCTTGCCCGGAGACAATTTGTCAGAGTTTCACGCCGGGTCCCAAGTAGCCCGGACCCCCTCACGTACGCGGCGCGGCGGCACCGGCACACCCTCTGGAGCGCGGCACGGAGCCCGGCGCGGTGCCCGTTCCGCGGCAATGTTGCCGCCCCACAGCCCCAGGCCGGCCGCGGCCCCTCAGTTCCCCCACTCAGCTCGCCCTGAGCACGGCTGCGAGCCTCCCCACCACCTACCCTGCAGGGTCCGGAGCCCCCGGAACTCAAGCGCGGCAGCTCGGGCGTGCCGCCTCCGCGGCCATGACGGCGACCCAGGGAAGCGCCCCGTGTGCCAAGGCCCTGTGGTCCGAGCGGCTGCAAGGAGAGCCGCCCAGTCCACCCGTCCGTCTGTCCGCTCTCCAGGAGAGTGAGGCCAGAATCCGCCCCACACGGGCTTAAATCAAGGCTTGGGGCGGTACCGACGGGCTGAATGACAAATGGCAGATGCCGTGGGCTTTTGCCGCCCTCGGCGGCCGCGAGGATGGTTGCGCCGAGGAGGCCGCGCACAGGCGGGGCCCGGGAGCCGGAACGGCGCTGCCGCGGGGAGGGCGCTGGGGCCCCTGGCGGGGGCGTCACGTGGCAGGAGGAGGCCCCGCTGGGGAGCCAGGGGGTCGGCGGCCTGGGCGGAGGAAGAGGACCGGCGCCCAGACGCCTGGCCGATGGAGTCATCTGTATGGGGCTAAGCCAAGGTCGCCCAGGTGCAGAGCTGGCGCAGGTAGACCCGAACCAGCCTGGAGCCCCATACCGTAGCAGGGATGGTTCACTCAAGTTACCACCAGGATGAACCGCCCGGAGCCAAATCAGAAATGAGAAACACGACAGATGCTAGGAGAATATTGCCATAGGCCAAACTTACCTCCTCTCTCCGTGCCGCGTGGAAATCATGGCAGCCTAACCGTGCCCACTCGTCCTGAGTCAGGCAGTGTGCTAAGCACTTCACAGGTAAACACACGGAGTCCTCACGACCCCCTCCCGGCAGAGAAATACTCCTCCTCCCGGTCTCACAGCTGGAGACACTAAGGCACAGAAAAGATTAGAAGGAAATTATTTTACAGTTATGGAATCATACTGAGTGTGCTTGAAGTCATTTTAAAACGGTCTTTGGATTGGAGAAACAAGCAAACCTCCAGCGGTTGCTTTCTTCCCTGCGAGATACACATTGCTAAAAGAGGCCTATAAGCATTAAGTAAAACGACTTAGAGAAGCAGTTCACTGCGTATTTCAGACTCTCTCGTAGCTCTGAAATATGTTAACAACATCGTCCTCGTCTATCCATCTTCTCCGCAGTCTCCGGATTTCCACCGCTTGTAATACTTTCAGCTTTGAGCACTCAGCACATTTACAAGTGCTCGACCATCTTCTTCTCCCAGATGTTCACTCTTAATTCTATACTTAAATGAATTCAGTGTTCATCCTAACATATCCGTTGTTGAATTATTTTATTTCTTGAGGGACCCTCTTTTTTCAAGCTGTTTTCTTAAGGAGCACTTACAGAGTAATGTTTTATCTGTTTATCTCTACACATTAAGCAAACAAACAAACCAAAAACTCAGAGTGGGTAAATATTTTCAATTCACACCTCCTCTTCAAAACCTAACAAAAAAGAAGGCAATTGCTTCAGTGATTTTTTTAATTAGGAAAGTATGATAACACATTCATAGGAGACTTGGAAAATACAGGAACAAAGTTACATATAGTTCCACAATATATTATAATTATTTTTAAGTAGATAAATTAAGATTTTTAGTTGGAGTTTTAATATCAAACTCTCAAAAATTAATAGAATGAATAGATAGAAAAGTAGGAGGATATAGTAGGCCTGAAAGGCACGATGAACCAATTCAACATAATTAAGATTTATATAATTTTCACACACACAGCAGCAAGATATAAATTCTATTCCCATAGACTATAAACCACAAGACACTCGAACATATCCAGGAACAGAAAACAAGGTACAAAAAACTTACAGTTTAAAGATGTTAGAAATCAATATCAAAAGATATTTGAAAATAATTCACATATTCTCAAGAGCAATGTGACATTTACCAAGACACTTAACCATTGAAAGCCTCAATAAAGTTAAAAGACTGAAAAAAACAGAGGGTGGTTGAAGAGAAGATACTTCACTGATTTTTTGACATTCTAGATTTCTGTGGAGAGAGCTGAATCCGGTGTGATTTTCCCTGGGAAATGATTTTTCTGCTTGGATAAAGAAAAGAATTCTTTATCATTAAAGCAGCTGTATATCCTTAATTGGACTATATCTTAGTGTCAATTTTTCTGTATCAATTTTCCCCCAGTAGATAGTATGATCTTTCAACTTACAGATTTCATTCGTCTTAGTGTAGTATCCCATTCATATTATATATCTGAATAAATTTATCTTTCATTCATTGGCTTTTCTACTTCAGAGTCACCCATTAGTCTTATATTTGATTTTTATTTTCTATATCTATCTTTTGATTTGCATTCATTCTGATTCTTTAAACAATTCTGGTCTTTGGTTTTTCTAGCTTATTGGATTTTAAAATCATGTTCTTTTGAAAAATTGATTTTCTTAGCTATGCAATTTCCTTTTTCATCACATTCTTGTTTTATCCTTGAGCTACTTCGTGGAATCGTACTCTTTTCCTCTGGTGAGTCAAACATATATAAGGAATATAAATGTCTGTTCCTTGGCTGTGTTTTCTTCCAGTTTTGCTTCTTCGTCTCCTGCACACTGTTTCCCTTGCTTTCCATTTATAACATGTTTACATAACAGCTATGTCATATCTTTTATCTTGCTTATCCTTAAAAGTTAACAACAGACCTTGTGTTTGCACTAACAAACAAAGTGAATTCCCGGTGCACTTTCCTCTTCACCCGAGATGTGCTTGTCTTCTCTATCCAGAGCTTCAGTTTCAGGGCTGAATGTTATTTCTATCCATCCTTTCTGGGACTTGAGGGTTTCAGGAAGATAGGGGACTGTGAAACTCAGACTGAAGGTGAATACAGAGCCTTCTGTGGGAAAGTCAGCCATCACTTCTGAGGCTCCTGTAAGTCCTCACCAGCCCATTTTCAAGCCACTCAAGGGAATATTCCATATCTATAAGCATCAATTCATTTGCCCGATTCAGCACAGTACTCCAGAGGGTGGCAAACTTTCTTGCTTTGGGCAAGATCCAACAGTGGTTTGTAAAGGTTCCCTGATGTGTCACAAGGATGCCACTTTCCCAGTTGGAGGATGTCTGTGAAAATTCTCAGACTTTGATCATCTGTTTCCTCAGCATGTCTTGCAGGAGAGTGGAAGGATATACACCACACATCTATCACAGAGTATTTGGTATCTTTGCTTTGCCGTCACTTCTCACATTTTACATCACAAGGTTGTACTTCTTTCTTTGGTTGCTGTAGGTGTGGGATTTTGTTCTGTTTTTTGCTTTCTTTTCTTTGTGTGGTCTAGGGTTTTTATTTATTTATTTTAGTGCTTCTTTGTCTCTTCTTTATCCCTAAGTCAGTCGATCAGCTTGTCTCTCTTGTTGGTAATGAAATATGTGAAAAATCTTTTTTTCTCTTTTGGTTATTTCCACAAAGTTCTCTTTGAACATGAATATTGTGAGCTCGCAACTGTGATGCCCTCCTTTTCTCTAGGTTTTCCCTGAATGACACGTGCCTTGGCATTACAATGTTCCCCAAAAGTTCTAAAGCAAGGGCTGTAAACTCAAATCGATATGGAGTTTAAAACAAAAAAGAGCAAGACTATGTTAAAGTAAAAAGAACATTTTTTTTTTTTGTATAAGGGGCAGATGCTTATACAAAGCTTATACCAGCTGAGGCCAGCATTGCCAAATGTATGCCATTTCCAGCCATGATATATAGTGTTTCAATATCAAATTCCTTAATTTTGGAAGCACTATGGAAGCTAACTAAATTTATCTCAAGGCCAAACTGAACCAATGGGTCACCAGTGTGGTCCCTTTTATAGAGAACTATTCAGGATAAATCTTAAAATCACCATTTGTCTCTAAGTATTTTGAGATACAGTTTTATTCTGATTCTTCAATGACTTCCTAAGATGTCTTTAGCAAACATAAAGCTAGAAGATCCATGCTGACGTATTTACAGTTCGAAACAATGTGTCAATACCCAACACTTTCACAAATAGGTGTTACTGGAGTAACAGCTTTGATCATACTACAATTAATATCATGAGAGCAGAGAGTTTATATAGATCACGACCACAGTAACAAAATAGCAGGAAAAAATATTTTTCAATTGATGCAGAAAAGGTATTTGAAAAAATCCAAAACCCATTCTTGTGGGAAAAAAAAAAAAAAAAAAAAAAAGCTCAGAAAAAGAAAGAACTTCCTCAACCTGATAATAGATGTATTTGTTTCCTATGGGTGCTACAATAAACTATCACAAACTTGTGGCTACAATGAGAAATGGAATCTCTCACAGCGCTGGAGGCCAGAAGTCCGAAATCAAGGTGTCAGCGAGGCTTCACTCCCTCTAGTGGCTCTAGATGTGAACCCACCCCTCGCCTCTTCCAGCCTTCGGTAGCTGCTGGCATTCTCGGGCTTCCTTGGCTTCTGGCCACATCACTCCAGTCTGTGCATCTATTTTCACATTGCCTTTTGCTCTGTGAGTGTCCTGTGTTTTATCCCGTGTGTGTCTATCTTATAAGAATACTTATCATTGGATGTAGGATGCACATGAATAAGCCCAGGATGATCTCTCTTCATCTCAAGATCTTTAAATTATTACATCTGCAAATACACCCTCCTATTTTTCCCCCAAATAAGGTAACATTCACAGCTTCCAGGATTAGGATATAGATATATATTTTGAGAATTCATCTTTCAACCCTCTTATAATAGGCCGAATCACAATACCTTTGGTGTGGAAATTGACAAGCTGACTTTAAACTTTACATGGGAATGAACCTACAAGAATGAAAATGAAAAAGTGGAACAAAGTTGGAAGACTTACACTACCTGATTTTAAGGCCTACTACAAAGCTACAATAATTAAGTCTGGATGGCATAAGGATAAATGGAACCATACATTGAGTCCAGAAATAGACCTATATGTATATGATCTATCGATTTTAGACAGAGATACAACATCATTCCACTGGAAAAAGAGGAATGGTATGGGAACTGGTTATCTGTATGGAGAAAAAAACTTACACTTAACATCATACACAACTTAGAGTATTTGAAGAACTCATACAATACAAAGACAAACAATGTAATAAAACTGGGCATGCATGCATGCATGCATGCAAAGTCGCTTTAGTCATGTCCGACTCTTTGCAACCCTATGGGAGCTCCTCTGTTCATGGGATTCTCTGGGCAAGAATACTGGAGTGGGTTGCCATGCCCTCTTCCAGGGGATCTTCCCAACCCAGGGATCGAAACTGTCTCTCTTATGTCCCCTGCATGGCAGGTGTTTTTATCACTAGCTCCAGACTTAAAAACACACTTCACCAGAGAAGATATACGAATGCCTAATAAGCACATAAATGACACTCAACATCATTTCCTCCATGACTAATGCAAATTAAAACCATAGTAAAATATCATACATACCAACTGGAATGGCTAAAGCTTAGAAGACTAACAATATTAAGTGCTTCCAATAAGGGAGAAAACTAGAATTCTCAGACATTGTTGGTGGGAATATAAAATGGTACAACCACTCTGGAAAACTGTTTTGAGTTTCATTTAACGTTAAACATGCATTTACTACTTGACCCTGCAATCCTATTCCTAGGTATTTATTCAATAGAATTAATAATATGTCTACACAGACTTATACACAAATATTCATGTTAGCCCCAAACTGAAAACAACCCCAATGTCAGTAGGAAAATGAGAAAACAGATGATCACCTCATAAGTAAATCTAAAAAGCATTATGCTGAGTAAAAGAAGCTATATATATAAAAGATATACATACTATGTGATTCCATTCATATGAAATTTTAGGTAGAAAGTCTAACAGAGTGACAAAAAGCAGACCAATGGTTTCCCAGAGTGGATGGAGGAGGAACATGAAGGAACTTTGTAGGATAGGAATGTTCTATATCTTGATCAGTGAGACTATTACCTGAAAAAATATATACATATATACATATACATACATACATACATACATACATACATATATATATATATATATATATATATATATATATATATATATATATATATATATATATATATGCTACTGCTGCTGCTAAGTCGCTTCAGTCGGGTCCGATCCTGTGCGACCCCATAGATGGCAGCCCACCAGGTTCCCCTATCCCTGGGATTCTCTAGGCAAGAATACTGGAGTGGGTTGCCATTTCCTTCTCCAATGCATGAAAGTGAAAAGTCAAAGTGAAGTCACTCAGTCGTGTCTGACTCTTAGCGACCCCATGGACTGCAGCCTACCAGGCTCCTCCATCCATGGGATTCTCCAGGCAAGAGTACTAGAGTAGGGTGCCACTGCCTTCTCCAATACATATGTATATATATGTATATATCATACCTCCCCAAATGATACACTTAAAATAGCTGGATTTTGTTATAGATGTACATTGAACTCAGCAAAGTTGAAAAAAAATGTTCCTAGTCTTCCTTGAATGGAATGGGGAGAAAAGAAATTATAGGAGACGGTTTTTCTCCTCATCCATAGCAGTTTGAATTAGAAATCACCTTCTACTTTTGTTGACTTTTTCATTAGTACTGCCTTGTACTTTATCAATCATTTTCTCACCTGGAGGATTTAGACGACAGAGATGAAACTCAAATCCTCTGACTCCTAATCCAGTGTTCTTTCATTACACAGTTTGCATTATGTTTAACATTTAAATCATAACAACTTTATTTTCTAGTAAATTCAACTTAATAAATATTCAATAGGTGCTGCTAGATTTAATTTTCTCTAAACGAAATATAACCCTCAAATCCATATAAACATAGTTCTTCTGAGGCCCATGGCTTCTGGCCAGACAACCTCTCACTGGCCATATGCTACTCTCTCTCAACCTTCAAGTTACTTCTCTTTTTTGAGAGACTGTAATTCTTGGCTCATGGGATTTCTTCCCCCTTCCCTACTCTTGTCGATATTTGCAGTGACTTCTCCAACCAGGTATCACTTCCTCAAACAGGCCTCCATGAGAACATCTTTTCATATTTCCCAAAGCAACACTGACTAATGTCCATTTCTTTCTTCAACTGACTGGTAATTGATGAGCATAGTAAGCTCACAAAGCAATGTCTGATAAATGTCAATATTTATTATATTATATGGCAAAGATTTTGTGTTACATACATGTTGAACAGAACAAAAAAATAATCATGGTTCTTAGTTACATACCAAAGACCAAGATGGTACATGAGATGAAAGAATATGGCTACTTGTGGCTCTCAAAGAAGTTAGTAAGGATGCCCCACTGATTTAAGCAGCTATGTGCTTTCTATTTCTATAGAATAATGTACTGATGTAATTCAAGTTATACAAAATGTGGATATGAATTTTAAAGTTTTAAGCAGGAAAATTTACTGAATTTTTAGTGAATTTTCCTACTTGAAATGAAATGAAAATACAACATCAAATGAAGATACAACCCCAAACTTTCACCTTTTATTAATAAGCAACCAGAACTGGTCAGAAGTGATTTAAAGTAGAATCAATGGCATCAATTTTCATTCCTGTTTGATGTGGCATGAAAAAAAAGTAAGCTGACAATGACTGACCAAAGGCTGGCCTTTGGAGCAAAGAAATAAAAGCAGTATAGAAATATCAAATATTGATAGTTGTTCTGTTTTTCTCTTTACTATAATTAAAATTTCATCACAAAATTCAACAGCAATAAGCAAGATGACACAAGAAATAGGGAAGGTGGTAGAGGCTTTTCATAATTTATGAGTACTAGCCACTAATTTTAAAGTAAAAGAATATGGGGATGATGGCTCTATCTATTTATCTTATCTCTTTTCCAGACCTCCTCGAAAACAAGGACATCAGAGGAGAGACATGAGCTGTCTTGGAGAGAGTTCAATGGATTTTGAAAGACCAAAAGCAAATGCAACAGCAAAAACGGACTTAGGAATGGAGACAGGCCCCCCCACGGGCTGGACACACAGCAATGCCAGAGAATAAGTCAAGATATGAGGCTGTCAGGAAAGTGTTGGTTGAATGTTTTTACTTTGCATACAGAGCAACTGGGTGACTGGTCCCTCTGTAGTCAGAAAAACATGCCATCTCCACCCTACAGGAAACCAGAAAGTTATTTATTATCTGGATAATAACCGGATAAACTGAACTGAGAAAGATGCAGACTCAGAGATCCATAAAGGAAGAGGATTAAAAGAGGAGAATTACTGAACATCAAAAGACTGAACTGGGGGCCCATATATTTATTTCAGTTTAAATCTATCATATACTTTTCATTAAAACTTTTAAAAAACACTTAAAATTACAACAATGAACTGCCTTGCATTAATTGCATAACTGCTTCATCATATTCTTTATTGTCCATCTTATTTAAAATTTTCCTTTTCAGAATTAGCAGTCTGATCCCTTGAACTCTAATTCCTTGAACTTCACCAATAATTACATGTGCTTCCCAGGTGGCTCAGTGGTAAAGAATCCACCTGCCAATGCATGAGGTGTGAGTTTAGTTTCTGGCTGGGGAAGATCCCCTGAATAAGGAAATGGCAACCCACTCCAGTATTCTTGCCTGGGAAATCCCACAGACAGAGGAGACTTCAATTCACAGTGTCTCAAAAGAGTTGGACACAACTTAGCAACTAAACAACATCATCATCAGAAGATATATTTTCCTCCTCCTCTCAGAATGTCCCCAGTGACTCCCAAGCTTCTGCTTTAACGCATAAACTCCTACACCTTTACCTAGTGAGTAAAAATTGAAAAACAGGATATTTCCATAGTCTACATAGTTTTCAAGCATCTATCTCCCTACAAATTACTTCATTTAAAGGGTAAAAACAGTAACTCTTCAGCAAAGGGACCTAACAGATACCAACTCAAATTATCAAATTTAGTATCACCAATAATAGAACAAGCCGAGTGTGTCTCTTGTTGAAAAACACTGGATAAGAACACATCACTTACATAGTATTCTTGCTAAAAACGCAAAACCCAAGTTTTACAATGAGGAAAACAGACAAACCAAAATTGATGGATCTTCAAAAATAAATGACTAGACTGTATGCTTCAAAAACATCAATGTTATGAAAGACAGAGTAAGGCTTAAAAACTTTTCCAGATTAAATGAGATGAAAACCTGAATGCAACACTTGGATCTAAAAATTCTGGGTTTTTTTTAAGTTAGAAAGATACTTGAAGAAACTTAGATATGGACCATTCATTGAATAACTGTACTGTGGATATGGTAAACTTCTTGAGTGTAATCATTGTTATGTGGTTATGAAGAATGTCATTGTTCCTAGGAGATAAATGCTGGAGTGTTTAAGATTAGGCAGTCATAAAGTCTAACTCTCAAACAGTTCAACAACATAATTATTATATATGAAAGTGATAAAGCAAATGTGGAAAAATGTTAACAATTGGTGAATCCATGCCAAGGGTATAGGGAGAATTCATTCATTTTTTTTTTTTTTTTATTTTGAAAAGCTTTAAAACCACAAAAAATTATTAAAAACACAAGGTCAGATTCAACCACCTGATTATAATGCTCCCATATTCTGCTGAGAAATACTGGGAAAGCTCCCATAAATGAAGACATTCATGAAGATGGATATTGCCTGATCAGCTCAATCTCATTTGATGGGTAGCTTGTCTAACCCCTCATCCCCATCTACAAACTGTCTCAAAATCCCCACCACCACTGTTTTCCTACTTCCTGGAAATCTGAGATTATCAAGAACAAACTCTCCCCTTCCTTGCCTTCCTACTACCTATAAGCTTGTCAATATCATTTGTCTTTAAAAAAACAAAAACTTATTCAATCAGTCAGCACTCTGTATCTCCTCAAACTCCCATATTTAACTCTCCATTTGCTCTTTCTCCTCTCCAAACTTGTAAAAATTTAACCCAACTTACAAAAAATTAAAACTCAAATCCCACATCTCCTCTAGAAACATTTTATAATCCCATTTCCCCTTCAAGCTTCTTGAGGATAGCCTCCACTTGGGCTCTCTACTTTTTTATCATCCTTCATGCCTCACTTTTGAACCCCCACCTGTCAGCAATCCTTGCCTCCTATCCTTTCCCTCCACTGATACTCTTCTGTACTCCTAAGCCAATGGAAAGTCTTGTCTGGGATCTCTCTGCAGCCTCTGGTGCAATCCCCACTCCTTCCTGCTTGGAATGACCCTTTCTATCAGTGGCAATGGTACCCTTCTCTCTAGGCTTTTCTGTTAATGCTCTGACCAGTATTTCTGAGTCTCTTCAGAAGGTAAGGGTGATTTTGCCAGATACTTTAAAATATAGTCTCTTCCACAGGTTCCTGAAATGTCTTTGGTCTTCTGATCTTCTCACTCAAAGTACAATACCTAGGTGACTTCACGTAAACCAGCAGTAGCAGCAGCAAATGTACGCCAGGCACTGCACCAAACACTCTTTAGTTTATATTAGTTTCTTTGACACAGCAATTCAAGTGGGCACTATTATTATTATGATACACATGAGAAAACAGTTTAGGGAGGTTAAGGAACCTGCCAAAAATCTCTCGGCTAATAAGTAATGAAGTTCAAAACTCTCTAATTCCAGAGTCTGTGCTATGCTACTCCCACAAAATCATTAAGATAAGACAACATGGGCATAGTGGCAGAGGCCAGAGACAGAAACTAAATGAGTAGCAAGGCTTTCTGACTATGAGGTTTGAGTTTATAATGCACTGAGCTAATATTGAAGTTGAAAAGGGTCTCCACAGCCCACATTTATAATAACACCATGTGATGGGGTAAGAGCCTCCACAAGTTCAATTTTGTTAGGAAGTTTTGGCAATTATTACTGTACTTTCTGTGTTACTGTTCTAAGGTTTAATTAATATCTAAAAGTATTCCATCTATAGATAATCTTCAAGATACTGTACGCTTCCTCTTTGTGAGTCTAATAACTTGCAGTTTCTCTCTTCTGCCTTTCAGGAGACATATTTGCAGGAAAAGAAAACCCAACTTTTAGAGAAATAGGGTCTGCTTTTTAATGATGGACTAGCTACATGGAGGAAGGATAGAGAGAAATTCTAAACTGCCAAATTGTTTTTCTCACCTGCCTACAAGTGTACAAAGTTTATAATACATGGTAAACATGGAGGCCTTTTCTGTGAGCAGCACCTTTGAGACATGATCCAGTAGATTTTGTCCTTTTGTAATTTTAAAGTTGCTGACAGATTTATTCTACTCTGGTATGCCACCATAACAGTTGAGTTTTAGGCAGTGGGAGTAATAAAATTCCACAATGAAATAAAAGACTCTCAATGTCTAGATCAGGCAGTTCTTTTCCTTTGTGAAAGCAATTAGAAAGGTAAGGAGATCTAACTGTATACTGGTAGCATTCCAGGAGGGTTTCAAAAGGTCAGGTGATCACAGAATCATAGAACTGAAAATTGAAAGATACCTACTCTCCCAAAGGTAACTTAATATTCTACGAATGAGGCCATCAAGGCCCAGAGAGGCTGACTAGTGAGAAATGCAAAGGAAGGGGAGAAGGGAGCTGAAGAGGTGATCCAGCTCTCCTATTTTAATCAGACCTGGGGCTTTGGACTAGAGATTCAGAATCACCCAAAGAACTTTTAAAAACGCACAGTCCCAGGACAAGACACAGACTGGGAGGAAAATATATGTAAATCACATATCTAACAAGTGACTTATACTCAGATATACAAAAAGAGTACTTAAAACTAAACAAGAACACCAGTCATTTTAAAAGACGGGCAAAAGATCTGAACAGGCGCTTCACTGGAGGAGAGACACAGAGGGCATCTAAGCCTATGAAAAGATGCTCAGCATCACTTGTCATTGCTGCTGCTAAGTTGCTTCAGTCGTGTCCAACTCTTTGCAACCCCACCAGGCTCCTCTGTCTATGGGATTCTCCAGGCAAGAATACTGGAGTGGGTTGCCATTTCCTTCTCCAGAGGATCTTCCCAACCCATGGATTGAACCCGCATCTCCTGCATTGGCAGGCAGGTTCTTTACCATTAGCACCACCTGGGAAGCCCATTTGTCATTCAGATCAGATCAGATCAGTCGCTCAGTCGTGTCCGACTCTTTGCGACCCCATGAATCGCAGCACGCCAGGCCTCCCTGTCCATCACGAACTCCCGGAGGTCACTCAGACTCACATCCATCGAGTCAGTGATGCCATCCAGCCATCTCATCCTCTGTCGTCCCCTTCTCCTCCTGCCCCCAATCCCTCCCAGCATCAGAATCTTTTCCAATGAGTCAACTCTTCGCATGAGGTGGCCAAAATACTGGAGTTTCAGCTTTAGCATCATTCCTTCCAAAGAAATCCCAGGGCTGATCTCCTTCAGAATGGACTGGTTGGATGTCCTTGCAGTCCAAGGGACTCTCAAGAGTCTTCTCCAACACCACAGTTCAAAAGCATCAATTCTTCGGAGCTCAGCCTTCTTCACAGTCCAGCTCTCACATCCATACATGACCACAGGAAAGATCATAGCCTCGACTAGGCGGGAAATGCAAATTAAGGTAAGATGCTACTACTCATTTATTGGAACAGCTAAAATCCAAAAACCTGACAATATCAAATTCTGACAAGGTTGCAGAGTAAGAATCCATCATTGCTAGTGGGAATGCAGAATGGTACGGCCACTTTGGAAGACAGTTTGACAGTTTATTACAAAACTAAGGATAGACATACCCTAGCATCCAGCCACTGTCCTCTTTGGTATTTATCCAACTGTTGGGAAATTTTATAGCTGCCAAAAAAACATGCAGATGAAAGAGTATAGCAACTTCATTCATAATCATCAAAAACTGGGAGCAAGATATCCTTCAGCAGATGAATGGATAAACTATGATGCATTCACACTATGGAATATTATTCAAGAATCAAAAGGAATGAGCTACTAACTCATACAACAACATAGAAGAATCTTACCCCATATTGCTAAATAAAAGGATCCAGTTTCAAAAGACTACATACTGTTATGATTGCACTCATATAACATTCTGATAAAAAAAAAAGAACATTGTAAAGATGAAAGCCAGATTGAATTCACCAGTTTGGGGAGGGAAGAGTACTGACTCAGTAACGCACAGAAGGACAGTGAAGCTATTCTGGATAGCAATGTAGTAGTGGATACATAACACTATGCATTTGATAAAACCCATAGAATTATGTGGCATTAAAAAGTAAACCTTAATGTATGCGAACTTAAAAAATAATCAACCAGGAGGTCAAGCAGTCCCAGAATGGAATGCGGACTGTGAAAAGAATCTATTACTAATGTATGGCATAAATTCACTGAAGGGGGTTGGAGAAAAAGGGTGATGACCTAAGTGACTTTGAAAAGGACTAAAGACAAAAGGACTGTACATAAAAATTGAACTCTAGTTGGTAAAGTTGTTTCCCATGGGGTACAAATTAAAAGGACTTCCCTAATGGCTCAGTGGTGAAGAATTTGCCTGTCAAGCAAGAGACACAGGTTCAATCCCAGGGTTGGGAAGATCCTCTGGAGAAGTAAATGGCAACCCACTCCAATACTCTTGCCCGGGAAATCCCATGGACAGAGGAGCCTAGTGGGCTAGAGTCCATGGAGTTGCCAAGAATCAGACATAAGTTAGTGACTGAACAATAAGAAATTAAAAGTTCTGAAATCATATACTGGAATGAAAAGCTGGTAAATAGATGGTGGATTGTGGGAACCAAGTTTCTCCCACTGTTGGAGAGAGATGATGAGAACCAAGTTTCTCCCAATGTTGATGAGAAAGAGGGGAAGGAGAGAATAAGCCATGTCATACTGGATTAGAGTCAGAGATATCATTATAAGCTCATGTTTAGCTTCACAAAGATACAGATGGATATTGAAATAGTTTAGAGATATGTTTAATACGCAGATTCATATATCCTATCTCTGAGAAGACCCAGATGCAATGACATACCAAAGCAGAGAACACACCCAGCGCTTAGATCTTTCTTTCCCAATAACATCCTCCGATAAAAGGAATTGGCCCCCTTTGAGAATCTGCTGATTCTAGGACTGGGACAGGGAGTAAACAAGATAAACCCAGAGCATCTTGTACCACCAGTAAGTAGGGAAGTGCTCAAAAACAAAATGGGGGTGGCAGTGTCTCAGAGGGACACAGGAGTCAACCTAAAACCGTTCCCAATAACCAAAACTGGGATAATCTGAACAAACAAAATAATTTCACACTGTGTTGAATTACAAGCCAAAGTATAAAATCAACATCCATTTACATCGGTATGACCCCATCAGATCAGATCAGATCAGTCGCTCAGTCGTGTCCGACTCTTTGTGACCCCATGAACTGCAGCACGCCAGGCCTCCCTATCCATCACCAGCTCCCGGAGGTCACTCAGACTCACATCCATCGAGTCAGTGATGCCATCCAGCCATCTCATCCTCTGTCGTCCCCTTCTCCTCCTGCCCTCAATCCCTCCCAGCATCAGAGTCCTCTCCAATAAGTCAACCCTTCGCATGAGGTGGCCAAAATACTGGAGTTTCAGCTTTAGCATCATTCCTTCCAAAGAAATCCCAGGGCTGATCTCCTTCAGAATGGACCGGTTGGATCTCCTTGCAGTCCAAGGGATTCTCAAGAGTCTTCTCCAACACCAGTTCAAAAGCATCAGTTCTTCGGCGCTCAGCCTTCTTCACAGTCCAGCTCTCACATCCATACATGACCACAGGAAAGACCATAGCCTTGACTAGGCAAACCTTTGTTGGCAAAGTGATGTCTCTGCTTTTGAATATGCTATCTAGGTTGGTCATAACTTTCCTTCCAAGGAGTCTTTTAATTTCATGGCTGCAGTCACCATCTGCAGTGATTTTGGAGCCCAGAAAAATAAAGTCTGACACTGTTTCTCCATCTATTTCCATGACCCCATACTGATATAAATAAGTAAGTAAGTAAGGGAGAATAAGCAGATTCTGTGCAGGAGAACCCCAAATAATGTGTGTAGCCACTCTGGCCTCAAGAATGTAGAGCATAACTCCCCCACCCCCACTCCCTGCTTAGGTGTGGGCTGCACACCTGCGTGCTCAGTCATGTTTGACTCTTTGCAACCCCGTGGACTGTAGCCAGCAAGACTCCTCTGTCCATGGGACTTTCCAGGCCAGAATACTGGAATGGGTTGCCATTGCCTTCTCCAAGGGAT
Organism: Tragelaphus eurycerus; assembly: GCA_935064755.1. Classification (NCBI taxonomy): domain Eukaryota; kingdom Metazoa; phylum Chordata; class Mammalia; order Artiodactyla; family Bovidae; genus Tragelaphus; species Tragelaphus eurycerus. Next base: position 2,935,338 of record CAKXYN010000039.1, read on the forward strand.
TTTTCCCAACCCAGGGATCAAACCCATGTCTAATACGTTCGCAGGTGGGTTCTTCACCACTGCACCCTCTGGGAAGCCTGCACACAGCGACTTTCTTCCAAAGTGTACAGTACAGAATGGAACTGGGTCATTTATAGTGATGTGGATGAACCTGGAGTCTGTCGCACAGAGTAAAGCAAGTCAGAAAGAGAAAAAGAAAAAAGAAATATCATATTAACACACATACATGGATTCTAGGAAAGTGGTACTGACGCACCTATTTAGAAGGGTGGGAAGAGAGATGTAGACATAGGGAATGGACTCGTGGATACGCAGAGAGGGGAAGGAGAGGGTGGGATGAACTGAGAAACTAGCATTGACATATACATACTGCCACGTGTAGCATAGCTAGCTAGAGGGACGCTGCTGTATAACACGGGGAGCTCAGCTCAGTGCCCTGTGACGACGCAGAGGGGTGGACTCGGATGGGATGGAGGTCCGAGAGGGTGAGGATACATGTATACATAGAGCTGATGCACGGTGTTGTACAGCAGAAACTAACACAACACTGTAAAGCAATCATACTTCAATTTAAAAACAAATTAATTTTTTAAAGTGTACAGTATGGAAAGGGGGAAAAACAGTAACACTGCAGTGGGCTTCCCAGGTGGCGCTTGTGGTAAAGAACTTGCCTGCCGGTGCAGGAGACCTTCAGAGAGGCAGGTTCAACCCCTGGATCGCCAAAATCCCCTGGAGAAGGAAATGGCAACCCACTCCAGTATTCTTGCCTGGAGAATCCCAGGGACAGAGGAGCCTGGCAGGATACAGTCCATGGGGTTGAAAAGAGTCAGACAGGACTGAAGTGACATGGCACATATGCAGTGGAGAAATCTGAAATATACCATCTCAGTCAGGTGATCATGGTCAGCACCGGTAGCCATAAGTCATATTCACTATGGTCTTCTTCCCCCAAACCCGAGTTCATTGTGAAGAAAACAAACCTAGACAAACCCAAATTAAGAGACTCTGCACAAAATTCCTGACCAGTACTTCTGAAAACTGTCAAAGTCATCAAAAGTAGGAAAATGTGAGATATGGTCACCACAAAGGGGTCCCCTAGGGAGAGGAGAGGACTGAGTGTACGTGCTGCCCTGGATGGGATTCTGGGGCAGAAACAGGATACTGGAGAAAAAACTAATAAAATCTGAATAAAGTATGGAGTTTAGTTCCTAATAACATCTCATTATTCGCTCACTAATCATGAGTGTGAGTGAACTCCAGGAGATAGTAAAGGACAGGGAAGCCTGGTGTGCTGCAGTCTCAGACATGACTTAGTGACTGAACAACCACAATCATGACAAATGTACCAGAGAAATGAAAGACATTAATAATGGGGGAAACTGGGTACTGGGTAACAGGGAGCTTTCATGGCTACCTTTGCAACTTTTCTTTTTTGTAAATCTAGAACTATTCTAAAACAAAAAATATTTTAAAAAATGAGAAACCCACCTGCCACCTAAAGAGATTTGAATCCAGTCAGTCTTGGAACCGGGGAAGGCAATGGCACCCCACCCCAGTACTTTTGCCTGGAAAATCCCATGGATGGAGGATCCTGGTAGGCTCCAGTCCATGGGGTCGCTAAGAGTCGGACACGACTGAGTGACTTCACTTTCACTTTTCACTTTCATGCACTGGGGAAGGAAATGGCAACCCACTCCAGTGTTCTTGCCTGGAGAATCCCAGGGACGGGGGAGCCTGGTGGGCTGCCATCTATGGGATCGCACAGAGTCGGACACGACTGAAGCGACTTAGCAGCAGCAGCAGTCTTGGAACACTCCAAATAGAAGCCAATAGGAATACTAATAAAGGACAATAAGTAATGGACAAAATCGGCCTCTAAAGAATTTCTCTAGTTTACTCCAGCTCCTTCTTACTTATTCAACTGAATCATTCATTCATATATTGGATAAACATCTGCAGAAGGCCTACTATATTCCAGGAGTTGTGAGATGTTATGGGAAAATCTAAATGAACTTTGTGGCCAGTTCAATACTACCAACCAAAACCTAATAAGCTACTGTTTTTGAAACAGTGAGTTATAAATTATTAGTGGGTTACGAAATCAATCTAATAGGTCACAATCACCATTTTCTCTCTATTGAAATGAAAGGATAACAAAAAAAAATCACAGTTTCCATAAAAAAGGTTTTGAGAAATTATTTTCTGTATGTGTGTGTTTGTCCAATGCATTTCTTAATTGAGATTAAAATCAAAAGAACTTGAAAGCTACTCATAAGGTTCATCCCTGGCCTTAAGGAGATTAAGTTTAGCAGGAGAAGAGAACTAAGTAAATCTTGACGGAAATTCTTTTTTTAAACTGTAACATAATGAACTATTTTATACGATTCATACAAAAAGAAAGAGCACAATGCTAACTATTTTATACTCTCTCAGCCTAAGTAGTATCACTGCATTTTATTTATTATTTACTTATAGTTTATTCTACCTATTATAGACTGCAATATGTCCCCCACCCAAATTCATATGTTGAAGCTTTAACCCCAAATGTGACTACATGTGGAAATAAGGCCTTTGGAGAGATAATGATGGCTAAATGAGGCCCTGTAGTGGGACTCTAAGTCGACAGATCTGATACTCTTGCAAGAAGAGGAAGAAACACTGAAGATCTCACCCACATCCACAGAGAAGAGGCCATGTGAAGACAGAGAGAGAAGGCAACTGTCTATGAGCCAAAAAAAGAGGTCTAGTCAGACACTGACCCTGATGACACCTTGATCTTGGACTTCTAGCGTCCAGAACTGTGAGAGAATAAATTTGTTGTTTAAGCCACCCAGTCCATGGTATTTTGTTAGGGCAACTCTAGTAGACAAATATATTACTGTATCCTCCCCTCAAAGGAATTTAATGTGGCTAACTAGCTAAGATAGTCATCCACGCTATGAAATTTAGAGACCTAGCACTCATTTGCTCTACAAATTTCTTTTCTTGACAAAAGGCCCCCAAAATTTATCATAGCATATTTTTAGAGAAATCCTTATGGCCATGATTTCCCAAAAATATCACTCAAGCCTCTGAATTGTTTACTAAATCTGTTTAGCTGTTATTTTTGAGTTGGGATATACATTCATTTCTAATCTCTCAGTCAATCTATAACCACAAAATGATGCTTAAGATCAATTAGTATTTCATCCTTTGGCTGCCCTGCAAACCGTTGTAACTACTGGCAAACAGATGGAAAAAATATATATATAAAGATTGAGAAAGCAAATTTCAACATAGATTTCCAGGTTGGATCAATTCATCCCAGGGTCCTCAAATACAAATGAAACCAGTTACTAAAACTTAGCCTTAATGTTGCTTTATCTAAAGTATGAAGTTTTTGAGAAGTTAAATCTATAGTAGTCAGAATAAAAAGTGAAATTACAAGTGAGGGCCTTCTTTTTGTTTCTTTTACAATTCCAAGAAAAGAGCCTAGGGAGGAAGAGAAAACAGGAGAGAAGAGTAGGGGACAAGTCGTTTAAGGACAGAACAAACAGGAGGATACCTAAACCACTCAGCCAAGTGTGAGGGAATAAAACCTAAGCAGCCCAAATGACAGCACTGATCCCCATCGCCACCCACCTCCAGCAAGCATTAACTGTTCCACATTACAAAGAATCTATGAAATTTCCACATTCGGATTCTGGAGATTGTGCAATGGTTTGATTTACACAAACAGAGGCTCTTGCTCCAACAGATGAAAGCGTCTTTAAGTGCTTCTCTTTTGAAATGAGGTTTGATATTTAAAATAATCTCTTTACCGGGAAAACACTGTCCTGTGGGGAAATCTTAATCATGTTTGCCTAACTTGCTATTTTATGTCTATCCTAATTATCTCAATTTCTCCAGTCTGGCTAATATGTTTACAGACTCACATATAAGATCCAAAAGAAGGGATTTTTGCTAATGCTCCCCAGTTGCCTCAAAAATATCATTCATTTTGATTTGAGCATAAACAAAATACCTTTCAGGATTAAGAAAAAAAGATGACTAGGAAATGCAAAGAAATCAAAATACCCAAAATGCGCAATACTGGCCCTTTGAAGTCTCTGCACCTCAAAGAATTCAACTAATGGCTCATATGGTTCTTTATCGTGTTTACTTATTACAATTTTATGCTATAACCAAAGCAGAGTTCCTTGTGAAGTTAATTATTTAACTATATACAGTTACTATATAAACCATTAACTTTTTAAACGTTTATACCTCTTTCAAAAACTCTACCTAAAATTAACTGTCACTCTTGTAGGTAATTCCAGAGTATATTACTGTAAAATACATTATACCTTTAAAATTATATATATTTTAAAGTCAGGTCTCTGTAGTCTTCTGATGTAAATGTTCTCTCAACCATGGTGGCAGCTCTAAGGATAAACATATTTGTCAAAATTCAAGCATTGAGATTGGCTACATTTGTTTGGAAATTAAAACTGAACAGGATCCAGAAGAAATAACTCTACCAAGTATTATGAGGGTGTACAGAGCCAAAAAAAAAAAAAAAAAGGAAGGGGGCTTAATTTAAAAATAAAGTCCACTATTAACAATTTCAAAGAGAAATTAGAAAAAAAAATCACTATTCCATGCTGACTTTAGGTTATCATTGTAATCTGAGCTGCACCTATTCTACAGTGAAATACATAATGAAGAATGTTCCCTGAGATCCTGATACCTGACAGTAGAAAAAGAAAAGAAGAAAATCTGGATAAACTAGCTCTATTCTGGACAATTATCGGTTTGCCTTGTCCCACTATGGGGCTGATAAAGATGTGGAGATTGTCAAGCCTCTGAAGTGAGTGGATCCTACAAAGCACACAGAACACTACACGCACAAATGCAGGGCCAACCGTGTGGCGGTGTTTTTCCTCTATAACAAAAAAAAGGTCTGGTTTTAGAAGTTGGCAAAGAACCAAAATTTTAAATAACAAAATCATCTCACCACCCAATTACAACGATTAATTTACCTCCCACTGATTCCTTTCCATTTTTTATATCATGGAGATAATCTGGAATAGAAATGGTCTTGATTCTGGTCTCAACCTGAACACAAGCATCTTGCCCTGACATTCATCTGTAAATATATGAGGAACTTCCTCTAAACATTATTTACACAGGTTACATAATAACCCATTATGTAGCTATATCACAGTGAAAGCCATCATTCTCCAATGATTGAACTTCTATATTGTTATCAACTTTTAAAATTGCCAAGAATGCAATAAATGCCTTTACATATAAAGCTTTCAACATACTTAAAATGAATTCCTGTAGAAGGGAAAGCCAAAGTTTGACATAAACTCCAAAAGCCATGAAAAATAAATTGATAAATTCAACCTTATGGCAAAATCAAATTTTCTGCATGACAAAACACACGATAAGCAGAGTTAAAGGACAAGCTGGAGTGGGGGCATGGGGGCACCATGACTCATGACAAAGGACTGATTTCCTTAATGTGGAGAGAGCTTCTACAGATCAGTAAGAAAAAGACTACAACTCCATAGAAAGGTGGGCAAAGCATATGAACAGACACAGTTCATTTAGAGAAGAATACAGAGACAGCTCTTAAATCCACTAAAACATGCTTCTCATCATAAGAGAAATGTCAAGTGAAACTATGCGGAGCTTTTTCCACTTATCAGATTGGCAAAGATTCTAAGATTTTAACACATACGATGTTGTCAAGGGTTTAGAGAAAGGCACTGTCATTCCTCATGTATTACTGGTGAGAGTTTACACTGCCTCTGTGAAAAGCAACTGGACAGTATCTGTCAGAAGTATAAATGTGGTGACTTCCCTGGTGGTCCAGTGACTAAGACGCCACACTCCGGATGCAGGGGTCCCGGGTTTGGCCCCTGATCAAGGAATCAGATCCCACATGTCCCTACTAAGACCCAGAGGAGCCACATTAAAAAAAAAAAAAAAGTATAAATGTGTATACCCTTTGATCTCACAATTCCAGTTCCAAGAATATATCCTGTAGCTAGACTAATGCACTATATGACGTATGAACAAGATAAGACAATAAAGCAAGGTTTACAAGACCAAAAGTCCGATAATACAGGACACAAATTTCCATACACCCATGAATGATCAACATGTGAAAGATAATTCTGATACAACACAGGAAGTGAAGGACCACATGCTATTATGGGAACACAGAACAGGGTCGCTTAGCTCAGCTCAGAAGCGGAGTCCAATTTTCTGGAAGAGATTATTGTATAGATTAAGTAGAAGATAAAGACATCAGCTAATACAGGGATGAGCATTAAAGGTGCTATGGACTGAATGTTTGTGAAAGTGTTAGTTGCTCAGTCGTGTCTGACTCTTTGTGACCCCATGGACTACAGCCCGCCAAGCTCCTCTGTCCATGGAATGCTCCAGGCAAGAATATTGGAGTGGGTAGCCATTCCCTCCTCCAGGAGAACTTCCTAACCCAGTTCTCCTGTATTGCAGGCAGATTCTTTACCATCTAAGCCACCAGGGAGGCCCTTGTGCCCTCACTCCAAATTCACATGTTGAAGTCCTCATCCCCAATATGATGGCATTTGGAGGTAGAGCTCTGGGGAGAGAATTAGGTTTTGATGAAGTCATGAAGTTAGAGCCACCAATGATGGGATTAATGCTCTTGCAAGAGGATGATGAGACCAGAACTCACTCTCTCTGCATGCACACACAGCAAGGAAATGCTATGTGAAGATAAAACCAGGAAGAGGGCCCTCACCAATAACCCATCCATTCTGCCACCCTGAGCTTGAACTTCCAGTCTCCAGAACTGTGAGAAATAACTGTCTGCTGGTTAGGCCACCAAGTCTATAGTAATCTGTTACAGCACCCCAAAGCAGCTAAGATGGAAACTGGTACCAAGAAGTTGGGTGTTGCTGTAACAAACACCTAAAAATATGGAGGGGGCAATGGGACTGGGTAATGGATGGAGGTTGGAAGAGTTCTGAGGTGCAATGCTAGAAAAAACCAATATTGCTATGAAGAGACTTTTGAAGAAGATTCTAGAGAGAGCTCAGAAAGCAAAGAGCTGCAGAGAAACATTCTAGCTTCCTAGAAAATACTTAAGTATTCACAACAGATGCTGGTAGAAATGTAAACAGCAAAAGCCTTTCTGATGAGGTCTGAGATGAAGGACTCTCTATTGGACCAAGGAGGAAGGCAATCCTTGTTATAAAGTAACAAAGAACTTGGCTGAATTGTGTTCATGTTTCTGTGTTTTGCACAAGGTTGAATTTGCAAGTGATGAAACTGGATATTTAGCTGAAAAGGTTTCAGAGCAAAGTTTTGAAGGATCTGCTTGGTTACTGCTGATTCCTTATAGTAAAACGTGAAGAGAGAAAAATGAATTGAAAAAAAAAAATGTTAAGCAAAAAGGAACGAAGAATTTAAAAATTTGGAAGAGTCTCAGCTTATCTATATTGCAAAAAAAAAAAAAAAGAGAAAGTATGTTTGGAGAGAACACTGTGTCTGACTGACCGTTTGATAAGGAGATTCGTATGGGTGTGAACCATGGACCTCACCTAATCAGCTACCCCAGCAGGAACACTGCCAGTTTGAACTGAAGGGGGAAGAGATGGGACAAAATAAAGGCAGGCTGTCAGACTTCTCAGCTCCTATAGGACCTGACTGTAGAGTTCGTTCGTTATGATCACACACTATTCTTTAAGACAAGAGAGAAAGAAGGACACGTCAACAAGATTAAGAAATTATCAGGGCTGCCATTCCCACCACAGACCCAGAGTACATGGGCCCAGAGAGGGCCAGGTTGCCCCAATCTATGTTTCAGAGGGTGGGCCCACTGCCTAGCAGAGCTGTGTGGGTGAGGCTGGCCCAGAATAGCAGGAACACAGTTGCAACCTAGCATAGCTGCAGATTCAGGACTATTGCTCCAGTGGGTTCAGATGATACAATACCCACTCTTAAATGATTATTCTCAAACCTTAAGACCCAACGGTGGAGAAGGAAACAGCAACCCACTCCAGTATTCTTGCTTGGAAAAGCACAGGGACAGGGGAACCTGTCATGCTATAGTCCATGAGGTCACAAAAGAGTTGGACATGACTCAGCAACTATAAATGCAACAACACAAGGTCCAGTGGAGTAAGCCTTAGTAGGTTATGTGCTTACTTGAGATCCACTTTTCCTTCCTTCTTTCTGATGTCTCCCTTTTGGGATGGGAAAGTACATCTTATATCTGTCTCGCTATGGTAGTTTGGGGGCACACAACTTGTTGATTTCACAGGTTCATGGCTGGAGAGGCATTTTTGCCTCAGGTTGAATCATATTTCAGGTCTCATCCATAGTAGATTTAGATGATATTTACATAAGACTCCAGATTTTAGAGCTAATGCTGAAATAGAGCTCTTGGGATGGAATAAATACATTTTGCATGTGAGAAGGATATTAATTCGGAGAAGGCAATGGCAACCCACTCCAGTACTCTTGCCTGGAAAATCCCATGGACGGAGGAGCCTGGTAGGCTGTAGTCCATGGGGTCGCTAAGAGTCGGACACGACTGAGTGACTTCACTTTCAATTTTCACTTTCATGCACTGGAGAAGGAAATGGCAATCCACTCCAGTGTTCTTGCCTGGAGAATCCCAGGGATGGGGGAGCCTGGTGGGCTGCCGTCTATGGGGTCACACAGAGTCAGACACATCTGAAATGACTTAGCAGCAGGATATTAATTTGGGGATGGGCAGAGGCAGAATCCCATAGATGGGGGAGTCTGGCAGGCTGCAGTCCATAGTGTCACAGAGAGTCAGACATGACTGGAGCAACTTAGCACACAGCATGCACAGAGAGGCAGAATGCTATGGATTGAATATTTGTGTCTTCCTGAAGTTCATATATTGAAAGTCTAATTGAAAGTGAAAGAAGAGAGTGAAAAAGTTGGCTTAAAGCTCAACATTCAGAAAATGAAGATCATGGCACCTGGTCCCATCACTTCATGGCAAATAGATGGGGAAACAGTGTAAACAGGGTCAGACTTTATTTTGGGGGGCTCCAAAATCACTGCAGAGGGTGACTGCAGCCATGAAATTAAAAGACGCTTACTCCTTGGAAGGAAAGTTATGACCAACCTAGATAGCATATTGAAAAGCAGAGACATTACTTTACCAACAAAGGTCCGTCTAGTCAAGGCTATGGTTTTTCCAGTGGTCATGTATGGATGTGAGAGCTGGACTGTGAAGAAAGCTGAGCGCCGAAGAATTGATGCTTTTGAACTGTGGTGTTGGAGAAGACTCTTGAGAGTCCCTTGGACTGCAAGGAGATCCAACCAGTCCATTCTAAAGGAGATCAGCCTTGGGTGTTCTTTGGAAGGAATGATGCTAATGCTGAAACTCCAGTACTTTGGCCACCTCATGTGAAGAGCTGACTCATTGGAAAAGACTCTGATGCTGGGAGGGATTGGGGGCAGGAGGAAAACGGGATGACAGAGGATGAGATGGCTGGATGGCATCACTGACTCGATGGATGTGAGTTTGGGTGAACTCCGGGAGTTGGTGATGGACAGGGAGGCCTGGCGTGCTGTGATTCATGGGGTCGCAAAGAGTCAGACACAACTGAGCACCTGAACTGAACTGAACCTCCAAATAAGGGCTTCCCTGGTGGCTCAGATGGTAAGGAATCTACCTGCAATATGGGAGACCCAGGTTTGATCCCCAGGTTGGGAAGATTTCCTGCAGAAGGGAATGGCTACCTACTCTAGTAGTCTTGCCTGAAAATTCATGGACAGGAGAGCCTGTTGCTTTACAGTCCATGGGTTCGCAAAGAATCAGACACAACTGAGTGACTCTTTAACCTTCAAATGTGATATTTGGAGCTTTGCAGAGAGAATTATTTACATGGGGTCATGAGAGTACAGCACTTATGATAGGATTATCAAAAAAATTTAAGGGGATAATGAGACCGCTGGTGGCTCACTGGTAAAGAATCCTCCCTGCTAATGCAGGAGACATAGGTTCAATCTCTGGGTCAGGAAGACCCCCTTGAAAAAGGAAATGGCAACCCACTCCAGTACTCTTGCCTGGGAAATTCCTTGGACAGAGGAGCCTGGTGGGCTGCAGTCCACTGGGTGGCAAGAGTCAGACACGTCTTGGCGACTAAACTACAACAGCAGCAAGGAGACCATGGCTCATTCTCTGCGTGTAAGTACTAAGCAGAGATGATGGTAGGACATGACCAAGAAGAGAGTCCTCACATCAAAAACACAGCCATGCTGGCACTTGGACTGATCTTGGATTTCCAGCCTCCAGAACAGTGAAAAATAGTTTGCAATTTAAGCCACCAGTCCACAGTAATCTGTTATAACAGCCCACAGTAACACATTAGGTAAAAGGAACACCATAAGAAGTGCAGAGATATGTAAGTGACATGATATCTACAGGGAACTATTCACTTTTTGTTATCGCCAAAACCCGAAATACAGGAAGACTGGCAAGAGATAATGCTAAAGAGCAACTCAGGGATCAGCCCAGACTTGAGACCTATAGAACTGTGAGGTAATAAATGTTTTAAACCACTAAATTTATGTGAATTTGGTACAGCAGCAATAGAAACTAGTATCAACTTTGGTGCCTGGAAGTGGTATGCTGTTATAGAAAATACCTAAAAATTTGGGATAGCCTTGGAATCAGGCAGTTGGCGCAGGCTGAAAGAATTTTGAAAAAAAAAGAAAAACGGTAGAAGAAACCTAGATAGTCTTAGACCGTTGGTAAGAATACAGTCACTAAAGGGGCCACTGGTGAGGACTCAGAAGGAAATGAGGAACACTTTACTAGAAATACAGAAAGTAACATCTGAAATAGATCCATGAGTACAACACAACCTATCAAATCCCAGCTAATTTCAATGCAGAAATTGAGAAGCAGTTCCTAAAATTCATGTGCAAATTCAAGGGAACTGGAATTATCAAAACAATCTTGCAAAACAAGACCAAAGTTTGAGGGCTCACCCTTCCCTATTTCAAAACTTACTATAAAAGGCACAGCAATGAAGACGAGGTGGTACTCACAAAAGACTAGACAAAGACCCACAGAATAGAACTAAAGGTCCAAACCCCATCTGTCTATGGCCAGTTGGCTTTTGTTTGTTTTTTTTTTAACGAGTGCCAAGTCAATTAATTGGAGGGAAAAAAAGAGGTGGTTTTTTTTTTTTTCAACAAATGGACAAATATGATATACCCATATAAAGAAATATTATTTGGGAATTAAAAATGAGGTACTAATGCATGCTACAGCAGGGATGACCTTTGAAAACATTAAGCTATGTAAAAAATCAGTCACAAAAATTACATCATGTATGATTCCATTTATTTGCAATTCTTAGAACAAGCAAGTATAGAGAGACAGAAAACAGATTAGTAACTGCATAGGGCTGGAGGGGTAGAAGGATTGAAGGTGATGACTAAGAGGTATGAGGTTTCATTTTTAGGAAATGAAAATGATTTAGAATTGATTAAGGTGATAGATCTACAACCCTATGAATACAATGAAAGTCGTACACCCTAAATAAGTGAACTGTATGACATACAAATTATATCTAAGGTGTTTAAAAAAAAAAAACAGGAAAAGAAAACCACATCAAGACTACAATCAAATTGCTGGAAATCAGAAACAAAAAATTTTCAAAAGCAGCTAGAGGAGGGAGAAAGACATAAAGAAAGTGAAAAGACAAAACACAAATTTGGAAATTGGCTTATTGTCTCAGAATTATAAAGGACTACTATAAATAAATGGAATAGACAATCCAAAATAAAACCGGGCAAAATATTAAATGGGCATTTCAATGAAAAATAAACCAATATGATCAAGAAATAAATAAAAAGATGGCTGACCTCATCAGTTATCTGATAATATAATTTTTTTCTTTTTAGTGGAGTGCAGTTTATTATACCAGTGGGCCCAAGGCAGAGTCTCCTCTTCGCCAAGGACCTGATAATGTAATTTAAAATGTCAGATACTGGGAATTCTCTGGCAGTCAAGTGGTTAGGACTTGGCGCTTTCAGTGCAGTGGCCTGGGTTCAATCCCTGGTTGGGAAATTGAGATCTTATAAGTCGCATGCCACAGCCAAATAAAATAAAATATCAGATACCATTTCACATCCCCAAATATAAAAGTCTGAATTTACTTTTCGAGAATCCTAGAGAAACTTGTGTATATGTATGCCAGGATACACATATAAGAATGTTTAGAGCAAACTCATTTAGAATAGCAAAGGTCCAAATATCCGTCAACAGGAAAATGAATAAATTATAGCATATAATGACATTCTCTATCCCAATAAACATGGATGAAATGATAGTTTGGTGCAAAAAAGCAAGCCTCCCTATAATTTATATTGTATAATTCCACTTATAAAGTTCAACAATATACAAAACTGCCGCTGCTGCTGCTGCTAACTTGCTTCAGTCGTGTCCGACTCTGTGCGACCCCATAGACGGCAGCCCACCAGGCTCCCCCATCCCTGGGATTCTCCAGGCAAGAACACTGGAGTGGGTTGTCATTTCCTTCTCCAGTGCATGAAAGTGAAAAGTGAAAGTGAAGTCGCTCAGTCATGTCCGACTCTTAGTGACCCCATGGACTGTGGCCCACCAGGGTCCTCCGTCCATGGGATTTTCCAGGCAAGAGTACTGGGGTAGGGTGCCCTTGCCTTCCCCGATATACAAAACTAAATATGTACAAATATTAAGTAAATCTATGAAGAAAGTAAAAGAGTGATCAACATAAAAAGCTGTATAGTGACAACACTCAAGAGAAATGAGGAGAGGAGGACACAGTAGATTTCCCAGATGGCTCAGCAGGTAAAGAATCTGCTTATAATGCAGGAGACTTGGGTTTGATCTCCAGATCGGGAAGATCCCCTGAAGGAGGGCATGGCAACCCAATACAGTATTTATTATTGCTGGGAAAGTCCCGTGAACAGAGAAGCCTGGCAGGCTACAGTCCACGGGGTCGCAAAGAACTGGACAGAACTCAAGCAGCTGAGTGTACATGGGACTCAAAAAGTACTTACTACATCAGGGTTCAGAGAAGTCAAAATAGAAAATAGTTTATAATTTTGTATATAGTCAATATCTCATTAAAAAAAACAATTTCTACAAAGAAAATAAAAGCAAATAGAAGAGGAAGAAGTGCACAGAGCTAACCTTGAATAATCTTTAAAATATTTGAGAAGGAAGAGGAAAGAGAATACAGTAGTTAAAAAGGGACCAGGGTCAAGAGAATGTTTGGCTTCATTCTTTTCCAGAAGAGGAAATGGTTCAGCAAACATATGGGTTAAGGAATGAAAAGCATAGAGATTTAGAGATTATGTTAATGGTGGTAGTAGTAACAGTAGGAATGGCAGAAACTAACATTCACTGAGAGCTTGTACCAGAGTCAAGGCCCCTTAACTGCCTTAACTTACGGTTGTGCTCACAGTAAGATAAGCGCTTATTTCTAGTCCCATTTTTCAAATGGAAGCACATAGATGATAAGCAATACGTCCATGATCACACATTTAGAAAGTACAAAACCATATTTCAAACTGGTAGACTTTGCCTCCAGAGCCAGGATTTTTATGAAGGAGAAGGTGTAACTGAGGGACATTTAGAAAGTAAAAAACCATATTTCAAACTGGTAGACTTTGCCTCCAGAGCCAGGATTTTTATGAAAGAGAAGGTGTAACTGAGGGAGCAAAGTCCTGGAGGAAAGAAGACAGGCCTTGACCAATACTGGAGTAGGTAGCCTTTCCCTTCTCCAGTGGATCTTTCCAACCCAGGGATCAAACCCAGGTCTCCCACATTGCAGGCAGATTCTTTACCAGATGAGCCACCAAGGAAGCCTAAGAATACTGGAGTGGGTAGCCTATCCTTTCTCCAGTTGGTCTTTCCACCTCAGGAATTGAACTGGGGTCTCTTGCATTGCGGAGAAGGCAATGGCACCCCACTCCAGTTCTCTTGCCTGGAAAATCCCATGGACAGAGGAGCCTGGTAGGCTGCAGTCCATGGGGTCGCTAAGAGTCGGACGCAACTAAGCGACTTCACTTTTCACTTTCATGCATTGGAGAAGGAAATGGCAACCCACTCCAGTGTTCTTGCCTGGAGACTCCCAGGGACGGGGGAGCCTGGTGGGCTTCCGTCTACGGGGTCGCACAGAGTTGGACACGACTGAAGCGACTTAGCAGCCCTTGCATTGCAGGCAGATTTTACCAACTGAGCTATCAGGGAAGCCCCTGAGGCTGGAGAAGAGATAAATAAATAGCGGGGGTGGGGAGAAGTAGGAAAGGGGAAAAAACACTTCATAATCTATAGATTTTTTTTTCTTTTTAATCAAGTAGGCAGTCAGGTTGTTTGCTGGGAGACAGTGCAGTACAGTTGGGGTAAACTAAAAATACCTATTGCTGGAAGAATGAATGACATTGAGACTAATCAAGGAAGAAGACATTCACATCCCTATGATACACTGTTCTAGAACATTCCATTGTAGGAAATGCTAGCTACAACCTCCTGCACTAATTATTAGTTAGTTCTACTTTTGCTTTCTCTTGACCTTGACTAGTTGAACTCAGGTACATTCAAAGTGCCCATAATGCAATCCCATTGGAAGGTATCTAATACCAACAAAAAGGGCTTGCTCAGCTTTCCTGGCCAGAAGCCTTCTCAAGGAAATTTTCTTTTATATGTTGCTCTCCTGTCCTCTGCCTGAGGAAAGAAAAACATCTTTACACCCTTTTAAGCATAGCCTTTCTTCTGTGCTTCTATCTCCATAATTAGATTATAAACTTATCTAGGGAATAAGTTCATGCCTTGCAAAGAATAAGCAAATACTATTTCAATACATCTCTGTCTTGGTCATCTCAGTAATGGAAATTCTACACATATCTCTAAAATAAATGACAATACAGAAAGATAGATTTTTTTTTCCTTATGTGCCTCCAAAGATGTATTTATACACATAATTAAAACTCTAAAAATTTGCAACTTTTTTTTAGCAACCAGCTTTTATCTTTCCAAAGATAAAGTTCAATCCCTACCCAAATTATTGCAAATTTCAAGTTAGTAAATTTTCCTATAATCTATATAAGTGTATAAAAAAAGTGTATAAATTGTAGTCTTCAAGTGATTTCAAGTGGGTGAGGCTATTTTTTGTCCGAGGCCTACCACAAACACTTTCTTGAAGAACAAGTAACTGTGATCTGATGGGTGTTCATATATGTAGGTGTGTGTGCATACACTCAGACGTGTCCAACTCTTTGCAACCCCATGACCTGTAGCCTGCCAGACTCCTCTGTGTATGGAATTTCCCAGGAAAGAATACTGGAGTGGGTTGCCATTTCTTTCTCCAGAGGCTCTTCCTGATCCCGGGATCGAACCCACATCTCTTGCGTCTCCTGCGTTGTCAGGCTGATTCTTTACCACTGCTACTGCAGCTGCTGCTTCAGTTGTGTCTGACTCCGTGTGACCCCACAGACGGCGGCCCACTATTGCCTATGAGAAACCTCAATTTAGGGAACTGTGTTACTTTTTTCTTCTTAACAAATAATATCTTCAGATAAAATCCACTAGCATTTAGAAACGAAATGAAAAAAATAAAATATTAAATCAGTTCTCAAATTACTATGTAATATTTAACAACTCTATTAAAGTCTAATCAACCGTAGACTTTATCATAATCAGATAATGTATAGGACATTGCCTCAAGTATTTATTTCCTCAAATTTCTCTATGTGCCATGCAATTAAATTACAAAGCAAATATGTTTCAAAAAATAATGAAACCACTCAATACTGGGAACTGCAATAAAAGTACAGGACACAGGGTAACCAGTAACTGCAACGTGTGTGTTTAAAGAAAAAAAAATCTGTTTGGGCATATACTCAGGTGCCAGATAATTTCCACTAGTACTTTCATCACACAAATTCCACTTTATTGCTATGAATGCTTTAAGTAAACAATACCCACATTCAAATGATAGCTAAGGTTAACCATACATCTTTTTTCATAAATTTCTTTTTTGCCACAAACACTATCTCACCTGATGCCCTTTAAACCATTGTTTCAAATGTTTTTGACCACAACCAACAACAAGGAAAAAATTTCATGTTGCAATCTACTAGAAACATATAATCATGGAATAAAAGTTTTACATATTTAGCTTACTAGTTGTGATGTACTCTAAGATTAAAAAAAAAAGTTTTCTAAATGTTGGTTTCATTCTACCAAATTAAAACACTCAGATTTGGAAAAATACTGCTTAAATTTCTTTATTTCACTCATGTTATTTTTAACAGCATGATCCTAGTTTCTGTTCAGAAACTGAATATGATTTGCCTAAGGCCTTAGGACACTCTCATGGACAGAGTATCTCTCAGAATCCACACCATTCCACATAGGATCGAAAACAATGGACCCCAAACAAGGGGAGAACAAAGAAAAGGCAGACAGAACTGGCCTGCTGATCGACAATCAGGGTCCCCCAAAATTACATGAGATAATGTGGTGCAAAGGTTAGAACAGAAAACTTAATCAAGTCCCAAATCTACCACATCAGGCAAGACACTTTGGAGAGATTTAATTTTCTCATCCATATTAAATAACATGGGATAGGGGCCCAGTCTCATGCCCTTAACTCTACTCCTAAAGTCTAGGACAGTGCTTGGCAGGTGGTAGGTGCGCAGTAGATAATATGAAATGAATGAATGCATGAATAAATATCTTGTACATCTGGTTGTAAGCAGGATGTCATCCAAATACGTGATTTTGTTTTTAAATTCAGTCTGAAATAATTGGAGAAACAGTATGCTGGCAGCTTCTCATTACTCTGATTAATTAAGCACGTCCCTCTTTTTCCAAGAAAAAAAGGTGGGGTCAGCGGAGGGTTGGAATGACATGTTCTGTTTTGTTCTTCTCCACCTGCTATTCTTTATGAATATAAATGGTGTGTGTACCCTCTCTCTACATGCAGTATACGTGCAACACTGGTACCTTTTTAAACTACAAATGTAAAAATTGAGCTACCCACTGTTATGCGTGTAAGTCATTTAGCTCTCTTGGTGTCAAAAATTAAAAGGATTAAGGTAAGGTAAGTCACTTCAGTCGTGTCCAACTCTGTGCGACCCCATAGACGGCAGCCCACCAGGCTCCCCCGTCCCTGGGATTCTCTAGGCAAGAACACTGGAGTGGGTTGCCATTTCCTTCTCCAGTGCATGAAAGTGAAAAGTGAAAGTGAAGTCGCTCAGTCGTGTCCGACTCTTAGCGACCCTATGTACTGCAGCCTACTAGGCTCCTCCATCCATGTGATTTTCCAGGCAAGAGTACTGGAGTGGGGTGCCATTGCCTTCTCCAAAAGGGATTAAAGAGGGTCACAGATAGAAATTCTAAGTCATAGTAGTCAATTTCAGCTTAACATCAATCCTGGTAAATATTTCTATAAAGGAGGATGAAATTATTTTAATTGATGCTCAATCAGATTGAATTATCCTTATTATCTATAACCTCACATTGCCCAAATAAACAAATTAGTCCGTTCTATCATTAGTCATTAATTCCTCAATTCTTTCAAGTATAGTATCATGCCAGCTTCTATGAGGAATACAAAAGATTCCAGTCCTTGCAATCTTAACATGACTTATCATGAAACTGTCAACTATATAAAAATATAAAATATTATCTGATTAAGTATAATCTTCCCTGGTGGCTCAGATGGTAAGGAATATGTCTGCAATGTGGGAAATCCGGGTTTGATCCCTGGGTTGGAAAGATACCCTGGCAAAAGGATTGGCAATCCACTCCAGTGTTCTTGCCTGGAGAACTCCATGCACAGAGGAGCCCAGTAGGTTACAGTCCATGGGGTCAGTAAGAGTCAGACACAACTGACCGACTAACATACACATGTATTATTGGAGTAGGAAATGGCAATCCACTCTAGTGTTCTTGTCTGGAAAATTCCATGGACAGAGGAGCCTGGTGAGCTACAGTCCATGGGGTCACAAACAGTAGGATACAAATGAGCACACACCATATAGTACAGTTTAAGAGATCTGGACAAAAAAAATTTACCTTCATAACTTATCATCTAAAAGTCCAGATTTCAGGGACAGCAAATAAATGGCAAGTGATTAGCCATTTTCTTCATCCTCTAGTACCTATGTCAGGCTAATTATTGGAACTTAGGTATGACCTCTCTCAACACATCTCTCTAGCCACAATCAAGGATGATGAAACTTATTTTTCATCTCTAGGCTCAGGCTTTGAAAGGGCTAGAGAAAAGTATTTGCTTACATTATCTATCACATGAACCCTGTCCAACTACACACCAAAAGAGCACCATCAACTTCTAAATCCATTGAAGAAGGGGTATTCATTTCTCTACATAGTGTAACAAAATGATTAGTTTTACTTTAAGTCTTAAATTGTGTCAAATGTGACACCATTATGTCAAATGGTGATTATATCTATAAATCCAATAAAGATACTTTATAATCATAAAGGCTCATTCCATAACAAATAATATGCATGAAATTGTGACAATTAATGTGCTCATTAAACAATACAAAAGTACCTAAAGTAGAAATTACAAATTTTCTAACCCTTCTCATAGTTCAGTCCCTAGAAGTAGCCACAATTAAGTTCGGTGTATGTTCTTCAAGCTTCTTTATTTATGAGATATACTAGAGCTACTTTCTTCAAAAGCAGAGACATTACTTTGCCAACAAATGTCCATCTAGTCAAGGCTATGGTTTTTCCTGTGGTCATGTATGGATGTGAGAGCTGGACTGTGAAGAAGGCTGAGCGCCGAAGAATTGATGCTTTTGAACTGTGGTGTTGGAGAAGACTCTTGAGAGTCCCTTGGACTGCAAGGAGATCCAACCAGTCCATTCTGAAGGAGATCAGCCCTGGGATTTCTTTGGAAGGAATGATGCTAAAGCTGAAACTCCAGTACTTTGGCCACCTCATGCGAAAAGTTGACTCATTGGAAAAGACTCTGATGCTGGGAGAGATTGGGGGCAGGAGGAGAAGGGGACGACAGAGGATGAGATGGCTGGATGGCATCACTGACTCGATGGATGTGAGTCTGAGTGACCTCCTGGAGTTGGTGATGGACAGGGAGGCCTGGCGTACTGCGATTCATGGGGTCACAAAGAGTTGGACACGACTGAGCAACTGAACTGAACTGAGAGCTACTTTCTTTACAAAATATTTCTGGCAAACTTAACTTGTAAATGAAATATAGTATTTAAATAATAGATGAATGATAATACAAACTTTAAAGACATTTAATTCTGTTTAGTGCCATTTTATATCTAACACAGAGTCCAAATGAAACATGGGAAAAATGCTTTAAACCCAGTGCTTTTTCAACATGAAGTCCCAAATACATGTTTCATCTTTCATAACAAAAGATTCCACCCAAATCTTGTCAAACCTCAAAAAGATGGAACTTTCAATTGAAAAACATCCTGAACAGATGGTGGTACCACATAGATTGAAAAAGAAATATCTAATTTGTGTTTGTATGAGAAACACGAAATTTGAGAAACGTGCACTGAGAGTCACATCAATAGATATTCATGAAAACACACTTGCCCTAAAGCACAGGTTGTTCAGCAGAGAAGGAAGCTTGGTAAGAGCTTAGTTTAACACTTTCATTTTACATATAAGGAAGCAGACTCAAAGGTCACAAAGCCAAGAACACAGGCAGACCAGACCGCAACCCACCATCTCTTGCTGTAGAAAACCTGTGCTGCCTCGGCATTTACTAACGTGAAGAATTGTCTTATGTAGATGAGGATGGGTTTTTGTTTTGTTTTGTCTTTTGATGGTTTAAACACAATTGCCTTTGTTTCCAAGTCTGGCTTCTTAGCATCCTAGGTGCCTCTATCTAAGGACCCCCAGCTGCCTCCAAGCCTACAATTCTTTCTTCTCCACTCCAAGCTGTATTCTACAGTCTCTTCCATTATCACTCTGCCTACCCCTGCTGGCCTGTCTCCACCCTGTCCAGAGCCCTGCCCTTCACATTCACCCTTAGCAAAGTCTCAAGGAGGCTCAAAAATCAGAAATGTAGATGTACACATCTCCAGATTGGGGGCCACAATCGTCAGAGAAATTGTAAGAAATTTAGTTTTTCTCTAGGAAAACTAAATGTACAGTTCTATTATTAAGGATAATCAGGCCTAGGAGAGAGAATCTGATCCTCACAATTACCCAGCCAATGTCTTGACTCAAATTACCATATTCACATTCCAAATATGGGGCAGCCCTATAATTTCAAAGGCTAAAATTTAACCTTTGAAAGTTCACATAATACTGGCACTCTTATGTTAGAAAACAGATAACTCTTTTTCATAACAATATATCAAAAGCTTAACAAAGAAAACAAAAATTCAACAGAATGTGAAGTCAAAGAAGCAACATGGTAAAAGACTATTTGTTTTACTTTTCCCTCATCTCTTCTCCTGATCCACACCCACCTTTGAGCTCTCTTGAACAATCTAGAATTCAGAGAACCAGTTTGAGAACCACCACCATCTTTTAAACACATTCACCTTCATTAAACAATGTCAACACCTATACAGGGTAAATGACGTGTGTAAAACACTGTAAATTGATAAGAATGGAAAATGTTCTATTTACCTGGTGGCTGAAAACTTCATGCTCTTTTCCCCAAACATTAATGAACTATTTATAAATATTCAGTTCAGTTGCTCAGTCGTATCCAACTCTTTGCGACCCCATGAATCGCAGCACGCCAGGCCTCCCTGTCCATCACCAACTCCCGGAGTTTACGCAAACTCAGTGTCCATTGAGTCGGTGATGCCATCCAACCATCTCATCCTCTGTCGTCCCCTTCTCCTCCTGCCTTTGATCTTTCCCAGCATCAGGGTCTTTTCCAATGAGTCAGTTCTTTGGATTTGTAAATATTACATTGGTACAAAAGTAATTAAGGTTTTGCATTGCTGAACTTTGCTGTTTTGATATTGGAATACATTCTTAAATAAACATGATTGCTATTCATCATTTTAATGCATATTTCTCACTTTATGTTCTTTTGCTAATGACTTATTACTATTTATTTTATATTTATTTTAGACTAAGGAAATGTTCTACAAAAAGCAAACTCAAGCGATTTCCTTATTCAAGTTCAAAATGGGTCATAAAGCAGTAGAGACAACTCACAACATCAACACTTTTGGCCCAGGAACAGCTAACGAACGTACAGTGCAGTGGTGGTTCAAGAAGTTTTGCAAAGGAGATGAGAACCTTGAAGATGAGCAGCATAGTGCCCCACCATCAGAAGCCGACAATGACCAATAACTACACGAGAAGTTGCCAAAGAACTGAACATCGACCATTCTGTGGTCATTCAGAATTTGAAACAAATTTGAAAGGTGAAAAAGTTCGATAAGTGGGTACCTCATGAGCTGACCACAAATCAAAAAAATCATTTTAAAGTGTCATCTTCTCTTATTTTACACAACAACAAGGAACCATTCCTCCATCGGATTGTGACATGTGACAACAAGTGGATATTATACAACAACCAGTGTTGACCAGCTCAGTAGTTGGACCAAGAAGACGCTCCAAAGCACTTTCCAAAGCCAAACTTGTACCAAAAAAAGGTCATGGTCACTGTCTGGTGGCCTGCTGCCTGAATGATCTACTACAGCTTTCTGAATCCTGCCAAAACCGTAATATGAGAAGCATGCTCAACAAATTGATGAGATGCACGAACACGGCAACACCTGGAACCATCTCTGATCAACAGAAAGAGCCCAATTCTTCTCCATGGCAACGCCTGACCACAAGACAAACAACCAACACTTCAAAAGCTGAACATATTGGGCTACCAAGTTTTGCCTCATCTGCCATACTCACCCAACCTCTCGCCAACCAGCTACCACTTCTTCAAGCATCTTGACAACTTTTTGCAGGGAAAATGCTTCCACAACCAGCAAGAGGCAGAAAATGCTTTCCAAGAGTTGGTTGAATCCTGAAGTATGGATTTTTATGCTACAGGAATCAAGAAACTTATTTCTCATTGGCAAAAATGTGTTGGTTGTAATTGTTCCTATTTTGATTCATAAACATGTATCTGAGCCTATTTATAATGATTTAAAATTCACAGTCACAAACTGCAATTACTTTTTCACCAATACCTTGTTCTATATGGGATAATATGCATATTAAAAACAATTTTTCCCCCTTATCACAGATGCAGCCCACCTGTGTCCCTGGCCAAGGTCTGTCTCATCCATGGCAGGAGGAGGGCACACCCCAGCACCAGATCCTCAGGTATGCTACCCATAGAACTGTACCCTTTCCTGATCCAGGTGCCACCTCTCAACAAACCCCCAAAATTCCAAACCTTCAAGCTGCTGAGGATACTATTTGCCCTTTGGTCCTCCTCCCAAAGAAAACCCCACAAAAATTAGCTTCATCAGCTCATGCTTTTAGCCCCTCTCCCCAAAAACCCAGACTAGGTAATAGTGTTCCTGGGATAAAGGGTTCTTTTATTTTTTGGAGTGGGGAGCAGGTGTTTGCCAAATACCGTCACATCTCTTTCCCTCCCCACATTTCCCCTCCATTCCTCTTACCTCCACATGCATCTTCTCTCTTCATTCAGCTCAAAGTCCTCAGGTTCGTGGACTCACACAAATTGATGCCTGAAGGAACCTATTATTATTGCAGTTGTACCTTCAGCCAGATGTTGATCCAAGCTGAGGCCAAGCCAATATTTGATTATCTCAGAGAAGAGTGACTCCAAATTCACACACCTCTATTGAAGCTAAAACTGGTGTAGTTACCAAAATAGTATCAAAAGTACTAGACTTTCTCCGAAGAGAAATGATCTCCAATTTGGGAGAGATGATCATAACTAGATAAATCAAAATCATAAACATCTGACAAGTGGTTAATACATACAAGCAAAGCCTGGTGGTGATATCTGAGAGCCTAGGAAACTTGAAGAGCATTTCATCAAGTGAAGCATCTCCACCACGTACAAGGGGGAAGTTGGCTGACCAGCCTGCCAGCAAGGAAGTCCCCGTTCATGGACAAGTGACGGGCATATCACAGGCTTCAATGGCTCTGTGACACTGACACTGAATCAGTCAACTCTTTTGTTCTCTTTTCTCAACAAGCAGCCCTCCAGCCTTTAATTGGTTTCCCCTGCCATGATGAAAATGCCTAAACCTGGCAGAAAAAAAGTAATTGGACCTGCTAGGCATTTTCATGGAGAAGGTAATGGCACCCCACTCCAGTACTCTTGCCTGGAAAATCCCATGGATAGAGGAGCCTGGTAGGCTGCAGTCCATGGAGTCGCTGAGTTGGACACGACTGAGCGACTTCCCTTTCACTTTTCACTTTCATGCATTGGAGAAGGAAATGGCAACCCACTCCAGTGTTCTTGCCTGGAGAATCCCGGGCACAGGGGAGCCTGGTGGGCTTCCATCTATGGGGTTGCATAGAGTTGGCCACGACTGAAGCGACTTAGCAGCAGCAGCAGGCATTTTCATCTTTCAGACGTAACTTAATAATCTGAAAATGGGATGTGTTAAGATTCTCATGAGTTAACTTAGTGCAACTCAAACCCACAGGTCCTGCTAAGGTACATCCAACCTCCAAACAAGACTCAAGGGCCTTTGTGTCTAAAGACAAAGGTCCCAATCAAAGTTTTTTTCTGATACTTTCCCTTCCCATTCCCTTTTCCAGAGACCCTGTGACTTCCTGATTTTTAACCCCATTCCTGATAATAGAGAAGAATTGTGTATATTAATATTTTGATAAAACTATTTACATCCCTGGGCTTCCCAGGTGGCATTAGTGGTAAAGAACCAATCTGCCAAATCAGGACACAAAAGAGAGGCGGGTTCAATTCCTGGGTCAGGAAGATCCCCTGGAGGAGGGCATGGCCACCCATTCCAGTATACTTGCCTGGAGAATCCAATGGACATAGGAGCCTGGTGGGCTACAGTCCATGGGGTCACGAGTCAGACATGACTGAAGCGACTTAGCATGCATGCATTCACATCTGTCTTGCTCCATCTCACTGTTCACAATGTGTTCTCTGGTGGTTGACCCAGCAGATATAGTCATAACGCAGCCCAACTCAAGGCTACTGAACTCTACTCAACTGGACTACTCACCTACTAGAGCTTTTCAGGTGGTGCTTATACAGAGCATTGCACATATGCAGTGCTATAAATGATCTCAGCTGTTACATAACCATGTATTTACAAAACGTGGGGCAAGAGCAAGAGGCTATGGGGCGATAGAGCCTGACTATTGCCATCTTGGCCAATTGCTCTTTCCCTCCAATATCCCTAACCTTAATTCTGAGAAAGAAAGCTCAGTTGTGTCCAACTCTTTGTGACCCCATGGACTTTAGCCTACCAGTCTCCTCAGTCCATGGAACTTTCCAAGCAAGAGTACCAGAGTGGGTTGCCATTTCCTTCTCCAGGTGATCTACCTGATCCAGGGATTGAACCCGGGTCTCCCGCATTGCAGGCAGACGCTTTACTGTCTGAGCCACCAGGGAAGCCCTAACTTTTCCAGGCATTTTTGATACATTGAGCAAATGTATTCAACAAATGGGTCTGCCCTGGTGGCTCAGACAGTACAGAATCTACTAGCAACGCACAAGACTCAGGTTCAATCCCTGGGTCAGGAAGATCCCTTGGAGAAGGAAATGGCAACCCACTTCAATATTCTTGCCTGGAGAATTCCATGGAATGAAGAGCCTGGCAGGCTACAGTCCATGGGGTCACAAAGAGTCATACAAGACTGAGTGACTACACTTTTCAACAAACAGTTCCTGTCTATCATAGCCACTCAAGAAATCATCTCTCATGCTTTGTGAATTTCCAGAGGCCTGGCAGCAGAGAAAGCAATGGCACCCCACTCCAGTACTCTTGCCTGGGGAATCCCATGGATGGAGGAGCCTGGTAGGCTGCAGTCCATGGGGTCGCTAGGAGTTGGACACGACTGAGAGACTTCACTTTCACTTTTCGCTTTCATGCATTGGAGAAGGAAATGGCAACCCACTCCAGTGTTCTTGCCTGGAGAATCCCAGGGACAGGGGAGCCTGGTGGGCTGCTGTCTATGGGGTCGCACAGTCTGACACGACTGAAGCGACTTAGCAGCAGCAGCAGAGGCCTGGCAGAGGAAGCTTTGCTTTGCCACTAATGTTCTTCTGTCCTGAAGACTGCCCCGCAAGTAAGCGCCTTTTGGGATACCTAGGGTGCTTCTGGGGGGTCAAGTATTTGTACCTTTCCTCTTGCATCTCTCTATCCTCAATGCCACTCACTGTTCCTGCATTTCCCAGGTGAAGGGGATTTGAAAGGCCATTCACATCCTACAGCAAGGACATGTCTCCTCTCCCTCCCCAGGAAGAATTCTCAAACTCTGAGAGCTTTCTGATCGCTTCAAGAGACCGCACCACACCTACTCCGAATTTATATTAATTGCACCTCAGGCTAAATGTTGACTTTGTACCTTCCAGGATCACCTGTAAGCATCCAACATTATTCTGGGCACATATATTTTAAATTGCTCACTTGAGAAGGTTAACAATGCTGAATTGAAAGATATGAAATTGGGGGCCATCTGTACCTAAAAGTGGAAAGGTCATCTATGAAGATTAAGTCTGCTTCTTTATAAGAAAAACTGAACTAACAATGAGGGGCTATTCTCAAAAACATCCTTCCTTTGTACTTTTCTGGATCCTGGTATAATATATTCTTGGTCATACTTCTTCCACTGTGTGTGCGCTCAGTCGCTCAGTCGTGTCCAACTCTTTGCAACCCCATGGACTGTAGCCCTCCAGGTGCCTCTGTCCATGGAATTTTCCAAGCAAGAATACTAGAGTGGGTTGCCATTTCCTCCTCCAAGGGATCTTCCCAACCCAGAGATTGAACCTGCTGTCTCTGTGTCTTCTGTATTGGCAGGCAGATTCCTTAGCACTGCAAAATACCAATTAACATTCTAATTAAAATCTGAGCCACATGTATGAGCTTTCTGTACAGAGCTATCATCCCTTCTCCCCATGTCTTCAGGGACCAGACATGTATGTGAAAGGGGCTATGATAGGAAATATTCTGCATGAGAACCCCCAGTTGCAGATGAAAGCAGTTAAGTCACTGAACAATAAAGCTGACTTTTTTCTAGTAATATTACAACATACTACTGGAACTTGGAGAGAGGGGTTCCCCCTTTGAAAGGTCTTCCACGTGTGACTTCCTTATGGCCTTTCCACTGTCTCCCCTTACCACTATGCAGGAGTGGGCTCCCACTGATAAACACTGAAGAGAAACGTAATCAACGATAGAAATCAACAATCACAGGAAAGTCACTGGGTGACAGTGTGCATGGAGAGCTGAAATGATTCCAGCCTCTACCCCCTTTAAACTCCAGGGAGATCAACCTTAGCCATCATCTAAATCAGCACCAGCACGGAGCAGGAATGAAGGCACAGGACTAAATTGCAAATGACACAGCTTCTCACTTCAGCTCATCTACCCATTAGCTTAGATGCTTTTAGCAAGTCAGCCTCTCTCAATTTCAGCGTCTTCAACTGGAAAGGTGAACGAAGCTATCTGCCCCGTTTTTCGGTGCTTTCACTAGGCTTCCGTTAGGTGAAAGACACAAGAGCAGAGGCCACTCCTGATCAAGGCTTTATCACAGCCAGGTGTCCAGATTAACAGCATCCTAGCTGTTAATCCTCACAAGCCTCTTGGAGCTCATATTAACATCTTCATTCTACAAATGAGCAGACACAGCCAGTTAAGGCCCTTGCCCAAGGTCACTACCTAATACATTATTCAAACTTGGGGCTCCTTAGCCTGTGCTTTAACTACCACATTAGACTGCCTCCCTCTGTTTTTGAAATAACATTGAAAACTAAGGGTCTATAAACAAAATGTCTAAGACAGCAGATGCCCAAAGAAGCTGGCAGCCATGTTTGATTCACCCATTTCTTTTGGACTCTCTACCCGGTAAGTGCTTACTCTTGTCTCCTTCTTTCAATTTTGTCAAACTCCTTTCTCCTCCTCCTCCTAGCTTTTCCTTTTCCTCGTAGTTTTGCTTTTGTGCCCCTCTACTCTATTAGATCATTTTGAAGCTTTCCTAATAAACACAATGAGAATCACTCAAAAAAAAAAAGCATACCTATTAAAAGTACATGTAATTAAAAGACTTTATCTGAATATGTAAGTGGAACTAAATATTCAGTAAGAATGTAGGGCACATTTACATTTTTTCTTTTCGTTTAACCACCTCTTTCTTGAATTAACTTTAGACATAGTTGAGACTTTTACAAAGGTAAAATAACAGAAAGCCTAGTAAATTTTTAAGAGTCATCATGAAACCAAAAGTCATTTCTGCTTTAGACTGTCAGCATATGATTACACGAGAATTTCATCAGATTGAAAAATAAGAACATAGGTTTGACTCTACACAGAATCCTAAATTCTCAAGCTTTGGCAGAAGGGGGCTGTTTACCAATTTCAGTGTTGCCTCTTAGTCAAAGCTGATGGAGCTTCTCTTTCCTATGGGCCACAGGACACTTTGCTCATTCTATACCTGTATTATCATCATAACCAGGTTATATTGTGGCCTGTTTTTACATCAGTCACCTCCACTAAACAGACGGCTAGGGCAAAAAACAGCATTTTACTCCCCTTTGTATTTTGAGCATGAAGGTCCTCAACACAAATTTGTTGAATAATGGAACAGAAACTTACATGCAGTAGAAAAACACACAGCCTTGGCCAGTAGGGGTAATCACAAGATAGGACACATTAGTGATTACTGACTTTTGATTTGCCTAAATGAAAATAATCTAACGTCTTTGGGTTTAGAGAAGAGGCAAGATATGTGGTGTGTTTTTCAAACCATCCTTCACAGATGGAGCAGGCTGGAGCTTGCTTGCTTTCATCCAGGTGGTACTGATTTTGAAATACAATTTACACCAACTCTGTTACACTGATCACCTAAAAACAAAACCCCTCATTTCCTCTCTAGGTATAGCCATTTGTGATTCTTCCACTCCCCTCTCAGTCTGCACATCACTTGTGGAAAAGGGCATGCATCTTTCATTCCCACTGCACCAGAATTTTGTATTATTATTGACTTCTCCCTTTTCAACACACTCCCACACATCTTATACTAACTTATCTTTAGAATAAATTATTAGAGGCCACATACAGACGAAGAAACACTGTGCCTAAAATTTCTTCAACCCGCCACATGGTAGAGTCCAGTTCTTCTACCTCCTGATTCCTAAGCAGGCACCCCCAGCAAAATCCCCAGGGGAAACTTTTACAAAAATGCTCAGGTCAGGACTTCAGCCTCATCACTTGCGATTCAAGACCTCTGTGGTGGGCCCAACAGGGATAAAATTTGAAAAACTCTCCAGGTGCTTAGGAGAACCACCTGCAGTTAGGCAGCCCCGCAGCAGACCACGTAAATCTTTGGGTCAATATGTACTCCCCGAACACTTCGGCGTTACTTCTTTCCATCGAAGTGGCCAAACAGACGCGCAATCCAAATGAAGTAGCTGCAACAGTTATCACTTGACTCGTTTTTCTCAGTAGTACAAGGGGCTCCTGTGGATCTCCTCACACTTGGTAAACGAAACGAGCACCGGGGGTCGTTTTCCTTTGGTACCCCGCCCTCCTCATCGCCCCCAATACACACACACACACGTCCGGCGCCAGTCGCTGATACCAACAATTCAGTTGCGCACCTGCAAACCCTATGGCCACTGTCGCCACGGGCAGCGTGTCCCGCCCGCCACCCAACAAGGACACCCCGCCCCCATCATTCCGCTCCGTGCGTCGCCGAGGGTCCCGGGGGGTGCCACGGCCGCCAGTCCCTTTTCTCCCGAAGTCTGTGGGGACTTCCCTCGCCTTCACTCGGTCATTTTCTTGCCAACAGCTCGGTCTCTCGGGGGAAGGGCTACGCTTGAACTTGAGGTTCTCACGTTTGGGGTGGTTCAGAAATGATTCCCCTGCGGTAATGCAGACCTGCCGTACCCACCGCCCCCCAGCCCCCGCGCACCCTGAACTTGGATCCCGCCAAAACGTACCCCCGCGGGGGGACGGCGGGCCGGGCGGGAGTGGGCAGCGCCAACGGCTCCCCGGTCAACGTTGCCCGCCGGGCCCCGCGCACGAGCGAGGAGCCGCGGGCTAGAGGCGAAGAGGAAGACCGCCCGGAGCTGCACCAGGGCGGCCGCCCGCCGCACGTGGAAGCCGCCTCCCTCGGGGCGGCCTGCACCCCGTGCCGGGCACCTGCCGCCCCACGCGCGCACCTGAGCGCCGCTCCCCCACCCCGCGCCTCACTTTCTTGTCCTCCCGACTGGCTGCCAAGTTTCTCTTCCCTGCAAAGTTCTCGAGCCGGACCCCGCGGCCTGGCGCCGGCAGCTTGGGGGGAAGCGGGCCGGGTTGGGCCCGGCGGCCGCAGGGCGAGCGGCGCGGCTCCGGCTCGGCGGCGCGGAAAAGAGGAAGGGGAAGAGGGGAGGGGAGGCTCAACGGGGTGATCCCCTCCGACCCCGGCCTGCCCCGCGTAGCCGCACCGGGGGACGCGGGCGCTGGTTTTCCGCCCGGGGCCTTGATCATTCCTCCTCTCCCAGTGACACCATTGTTACCACCTCCAGGGGCTAAGAGCTCGGGCTCTTGGGTCAGGCCACTCCGGTTCAATTCTTGCTCTACTACTTAAAAGTGTGTTATCTTAGACAACTTACTTTACCCCTCTTTGTAAAACTGAATGCCTTTTGGCTCAGTGGTGAAGAACCCGCCTGCCAATGCAGGAGACGTGGGTTGGATCCCTAGGTCGAGAAGAGTCCCTTGGAGTTGGAAATTACAATCCACTTCAGGATTCCTGCCTGGGAAATCCCATGGATAGAGGAGCCTGCAGGGCTGAAGTCCATGGGGCGACAAAGAGTCGCACACGATTGAGGGCGCATGAACACTTATTAGGCAATTTACTTTACCCTCTTTTGCAAAATTAGGAAAACGGTCCCCGTCCACGGCGAATTCAGACTTTGTGGGGCCTGAAACTTAAAACAGGGAGAGGAGGAGTGTTCTGTTAGTTCCAGGACCTCGCGAGGAACTCGAGGAAGTGAGGGCCTACTGCTGAAGCCTCATTAACTCAACGTGTCAAACGCTCAGTTTGTTGCAAGAATTAAATGAGGCAAACGGTGAGAAAGGCCTGGAACGGGGCCTGGAACGCTCAACAGGTGTTGTTTGTCGGGACAATTTCTCTGTAATCGGTCAGGTGGATCTGAGAGGGGAGGAAATGACACTGATTGTCAATTATGTGACAGATGTTTTAAGTACACATGTGCTTAATTCATGCACTAACGTTAGGCCAATTTTACAGCTCAAAAGTTTCAAGCGCAGAAAAGCCATGTAACTTGCTCGTGGCCCACGGTCACACACAAGCCAATTCTGCCATCTTGCAACTTCCCAGTTTTTCCACCCCTCAGGTAGAAATATGTAAATATATCACTATAAATTGTCGTTTGGGCAGGAAAAGAAGAAATTCCCTCCATGAGAGAGCAAAGTGCCTCAGAAATACCTGTATTTCTGAATTTTCATTGCAAAATTTTCCCAGCTAAGTACAACAGCAAATGGATTGCCCTTGAAACTACAGGCCTGCCTGTGAAGTACCCTGTTGGAAAATCAATAAATGGCTTTACTTAAAGGGGTTCGGGTTACACATTTGCTTGCTCAGCTAGCATTATGTGTTTACTTTTTCTATCGATTATTAATACTACTGCAATTCAGATTAATGAATTTATAAACTATCTGCAAAGGGCTTACTTATAAAGTAAGATAAACAATAGTATAATGAAAGGAAATCTCCTTGTATAAGGCACTTATTAAAAATTACATACTTTCGAATCTCATTGAATCACCACATCTCTTTGCTCTAATTGTAGTTACCCTCCATTAACAGATGAAATCTCAAAACTGTGTAAGTTTATGTACTTTTACACAGATAATGGGGATTTGAACCCAGTGTTGCTTGGATCCTAAACCTTGGCTCTCTTTCCTACACTTCAGGGAGAGAAGACACGAACAAAAATACATGAAGTCACATGTCTTGCAAAGTGGGAAGAAAGAAGATATCAAATTCTAGTAGTTATTTTCTTAACTTAAGTTTCTATAGCAGAAGAACCAAACATAATGCCTAGATCCACAGCTTGTTTTTGTAGAATGAGAAAAGTGCCTAGTACAGTGCCACACATATAACCATATATTTGTTGAATGAATGAATGAATTCAGCAAAGAATTAGTGATGTGGTACTTGGTGGTGTCTATTAAGTCAATAGGTGTGACTTCTTGTAAAAATGACACTATAGCAAAGAGGTTTTCCTTCTCCCTCTTTTTTTTTCTCACTGTCTTCACTCTTCAGTCACTATTGACCAGGAAAATGTGCAAATGTTAAGAAGAAGCAAAAGCAAAAAGGAAAGAACAAAGGAAAAAGGACCATAAGCAAGAAGTGTGGAGAAAAAAATGGCAACCCACTCCAGTATTCTTGCCTGGGGAATCCCATGGACAGAGGAGCCTGGCAGACTGCACTCCATGGGGTCACAAAGAATGGGACACGATTTAGCGACTAAACAACAACAGCAAGAGGTGGGCGCGGTGAGGGGGAAGAACGAAGAGGGACATCCTTTTCTTTGCCTGTTTCTCAGGAAAAGATTTTATACCTAAGAAATACGAAAAAAAAAAAAAATTCAGTGTTCAAAAATTTAACATTCAAAGACATTAAATCCTCTAAATTGTGAGATTGAAGCCATAGCTTTGTTTTTATTGCATTAATGTAACAAAAAGCAATATTTTGTTAAAATGAAACCTGCCTCTAAGCAACTTGTTGGTGCCACCCCCACCAGCTGGTTAGTCCTGCAGTGACTTTGGAGGGGGTAGGGGACAGAGGTACGCTTTTAGATAAGAAAGTCAAGTTCACTACCTCTCCCTCAGGCAGGGAAGCAATCATGCAGGAAGTGAACTTTCAAAGACTTTCAGAAACGAATTCAATAAAGGAAGTGAGAGAGGGGGCCTACAGGCAACTTTCAAGGAATAGGTAATTTTTTCAGAAATTCTCAGGATGAAATGGTAGCTCTAATGAAGCTAACGTTTTAATGTTTACCCAGGCTAGCTGACTCAGGGTCCGTGCTCTTTAGCCCATGCTATTAAGCACTCACGCTAGACCACCTGATGTAGATACGGCAGGCTAGAGAGCAGAAAGGGAGGGGGAAAGGAATTCTAAATGACCTGCAGAAGATGTGAGTTTCTGGAGCTTGAAGTTTAAAGCAAAGTTTAAAGAAACAGGTGAAGGGGGTCAAAAGGTCAAAAACAAAAACACAAAGAACATCTGTTAAATGAATAAATATGTTGGCCAAACTGCAATCTGAGTCATCTCTTATAAAAAACAAGAATACAGAATTGACTTTACTCATTCAACTTTCATTCAATAAATATTTGGTATTTTTAGTTTTATCACAATGTACACATCTAACTCATGGATGAATAAACATCAAAGTTAACCATATTGAGACAAAATGAAAACTTCAACTCCACATTTTTTTCATTGAGCACAAGATCAATTTTGATGTTCAGCAATTGAAATATATTTTTTTTCATTTATCCTTCTGTATTTTTAATATTTGAAGAGAAAATCACTTACTGTGTAATTATCTAACAAGACCAAAAAAGTAAATGTTTTTACCAATAAATACATACAACGATTAAAAAGGATATTTGTCTCTACTCACAGATTTTCGATCCCATCACTTCATGGCAAATAGATGGGGAAACAGTGGAAACAGTTGCTGATTTTAATTTTTCGGGCTCCAAAATTACTGCAGATGGTGATTGCAGGCATGAAATTAAAAGATGCTTATTCCTTGGAAGGAAAGTTATGACCAACCTAGACAGCATATTAAAAAGCAGAGACATTACTTTGCCAACAAACGTCAGTCTAGTCAAGGCTATGGTTTTTCCAGTAGTCATGTATAGATGTGAGAGTTGTACTATAAAGAAAGCTGAGTGCTGAAGAATTGATGCTTTTGAAGTGTGGTGTTGGAGAAGACTCTTGAGAGTCCCTTGGACTGCAAGGAGATCCACCCAGTCCACCCTAAAGGAGATCAGTCCTGGGTGTTCATTGGAAGGACTGATGTTGAGGCTGAAACTCCAATATTTTGGCCACCTGATGCAAAGACCCTGAAGCTGGGAAAGACTGAAGGCAGGAGGAGAAGGGGATGACAGAGGATGAGATGGTTGGATGGCATCACTGACTCAATGGACATGAGTTTGGGTAAACTCCAGGAGTTGGTGATGGACAGGAAGGCCTGGCATGCTGCAGTTCATGGGGTCGCAAAGAGTCGGACACAACTGAGCTACTGAACTGAACAGATTTTAAGAGTAAGGTTATAAGACAGTATACCCTGAAATATTGGTTTCTCTGATGGCTCAGACAGTAAAGAATCTGCAATGAAGGAGACCTGGGTTCCATCCGTGGATTGGGAAGTTCCCGTGGAGAAGGGAATGGCAACCCACTTCTGTATTCTTGCCTGGAAAATCTCATGGACAGAGGAGTCCATGAGGTTGCAAACAGTCAGACGCGACTGAACAACTAACACTTACACCCCGAAATATTATAACTTTTTTATTGCAGCAAAATACGGAGCACCTCTATTAAAATTTTGCTGCTGTTGTTTAGTCTCAAAGTCACGTCCAACTCTTGCAACCTCACAGACTGTAGCCTGCCAGGCTCCTCTGTCCCAGCAGGAATACTGGAAAAGTGAAAGTGAAAGTAAAGTCGCTCAGTCGTGTCCGACTCTTTGCGACCCCATGGACCGTAGCCCACCAGGCTCCTCCGCCCACGGGATTCTCCAGGCAAGATATACTGGAGTGGGTTGCCATTGCCTTCTCCAGGGGATCTTCCCGACCCAGGGATCGAACCCAGGTCTCCCGCATTGCAGGCAGACGCTTTAACCTCTGAGCCACCAGGGAAGCCCAGGAATACTGGAGCTGGTTGCCATTTCCTTCTTCAGGGGATCTTCCTGACCCAAGGATAGAACCCATCTGTCTCATGTCTCCTGCACTGGCAGACTGATTCTTTACCTCTGAGCCACCAGGGAAGCTCCCTATTAAAATTAAATCAAAATATAAAAGGCAAAAAATAATGGAAATTCAAGAAAAAGTTGACAAATCCACTACTTGTTGGAGGAGATCATGGAGAGGACATGACCACTGGTAGACTTGAGCGGTGAACCTGGGCAATCAGAGGTCCCAGACCCCTCCCCTGTCCTTGGATTATTCACTCTACCCACCCTTCCCACAGTGCAAACTGTGTTCAAGGATAGAGTCTTGAGAGAGAAAGGTGTTACTGAGACCACCTGGATGGTGTATGAAACTGAACCCAGTTAAGGCCTCTATATAAACTTTTAAGATTGGTAGGTGCAGAGTTCTACTTACCTTTCAGCTGCCCAAGACAAGCCTTATATGAAGTTTGCTTGCTTATTAAACCTGCCACCTGCCAATCTGGAGTGGTCTGCCTCTTACTAGGTCTCTCCTTGCCCTCGGTGTACAGGAACCAGTTTAAGAACCAACACTACTGCAGCAGGAGATTTCAACAGAATCTCTCTATATTACTCTTGGGTTAAGCAGACAAAAATAGTAAGGATACAGGAAGTTTGAAAAACATAAATAACAAGTTTGATCTACCAGACATATATAAAAATAAAATAAAGCAAAATTTGTTCCCCAACCTCAGATTGAGAATACTATTCTCCTTAGTTACATATCTAATTAGGACAACCCTGATATCCAGGTTTCACTGGCATGTCCAGCAGACCTCAGCTTGTGAATGCAGTATCTTAGTTGTGAATATACTGCACAGTTGTACACTCTACATTAATCGCCCTCCGCTCCCCACATCCCCCAGCTACCTTTCATACACCCAGTTCCATCTGGGTCATCATCTGCTGAGAGATGACATGAGCTGCCAAGTGACGGGTGGTATTAACCTCTCACCAACAGGTCAGACTCCTGGGAGAGCCTGAGTAGTGCTGGGGGCTTGTGACCCCAATGCTCAGTGCCCCATACCTAATGACAGTGTTCTTCAACCTCTGCTGCCCCTGAGATGGCATCTGGAAGGAGGCTTGGCAGGGGGGCTGGGGGGGGTCATGTCCCAGAGGCTAGAACATGCTCCACCCAGTGGGTGGCGGGGAGTTCATGGTTGTTTCAGCAGACAGCTTCTAACCCTTAATGACAGCTTCAAGCCTTGTCCCCTTCCCTGTTCCAGCTAGATAGCCTGGCATGACCCTGGAGTGCATGCTAAATCACTTCAGTCATGTCCTACTCTTTGCCACGCCATGGACTGCAGCCTGACAGGCTCCTTTGTCCATAGGATTCTCCAGGCAAGAATACTGGAGTGGGTTGCCATGCTCTCCTCTTCCCGACTCAGGGATTGAAGCCACATCTCTTATGTCTCCTGCACTGGTAGGTGGGTTCTTTACCCACCGAACCACCAAGTTTAATCTCTCTAGGTGCCTGCGACAGGAGTAGCCTGATGCCAGCCACTGTCCATCTTTCTTCTTGGTTCCAGGGTGGGAACAGGGAGGTTATAACTCTCACTTGCTCCCCAGTCTGCTCAAGCCTGAAGGAGCCAGAGCTTACAGAAACCGTAATGAGGAATTCTGCAATCATTTCTTTGTTGTAGTAATGAGAACCATTTATAACATTTATGGGTTTTCTTTCCTTATACATTTGCCTTTTGGACACATTTCCAGGGAGCTAATTAGTTACCGATGTAAAGGACTCCCTTAGTGAATACATTACTCCAAGTTTATAGAATTCTCTTCTCGCACCACAGCCTTCCATTCTGCTCTGTTCTCTGTTGCTTCCTATTTTAAAAAAACTTCTCAATGACCTTTAATCCCTGGACCCCCTTCCTATTTTCTCAGTCCATTACCTCCATTCTAACTTCCTTTATCCGCCTACCTGGTATAGGTCAGTAATTATTTTTTTAATGCATATATTTCCTTACCACTGTGAAAATCTTCCGGAGAAGGTGATGGCACCCCACTCCAGTACTCTTGCCTGGAAAATCCCATGGACGGAGGAGCCTGGTAGGCTGCAGTCCATGGGGTCGCTATGAGTCAGACACAACTGAGCAACTTCCCTTTCACTTTTCACTTTCATGTATTGGAGAAGGAAATGGCAACCCACTCCAGTGTTCTTGCCTGGAGAATCCCAGGGACGGGGGAGCCTGGTGGGCTGCCGTCTATGGGGTCGCACAGTCAAACACAACTGAAGCGACTTAGCAGCAGCAGCAGCAGCAATGAAAATCTTCATTACCTTCTGGGTCAGGAATCTACCTCCCCTACTCTTTTACGGTTCCCAAATGTTTTGCATGTTGCTGAAATACCAGAGGAATATGTTAATAGGATCCACAGTGAATTCATAGAATCTAAGAGCATTTATAAATTTTTAGTATCATTTTCATCCTCTCTCCATTGCATGCTCCATCTTTACAATTCTAAACCTTTTCCATCCAAGACCTTAACTGATGCCTCTTCTCACATTCAACCAATGGGGCCACTTTCTACTTCAAGTAGAGTACTTCCTACCCCCAGGAGTTTCCACAAATAATTTTTCATCTTTCCATTATTTATATTTCTTTCTTCTCTCTGAGAAACTGCTACTCCCCGTAAAAGCTAATCCTTTGGCCTTAAACCCCCAGTTTCTCCAGGATTAGTAGTAGTTGTTTGTAGTCGCTCAGTTGTGTCCAACTCTGCAACTCTGCAGACTGTAGCCCTGTAGCCCGCCAGGCTCCTCTGACAATGGAATTCTCCAGGCAGGAATACTGGAGTGGATAAGCTATTCCCTTCTCCAGGAGATCTTCCCAACCCAGGGACTGAGCTCAGGTCTTCTGCTTCGCAGGCAGATTCTTTACTGTTTGAGCCACCAGGAAACCTCCTCCAGGATCAGACTCTCTACCATTTGTCATCTTTAACTTGTGTTTTCAAAGTCCTCCACTTTGTGGGCTCTGGGGTCTCTACCTTCAAGCCAAGTCTTTATTATTCTTTAAATAAAAAATTAATATTAATATAAAATTGTTCAACATCTCTGCTATTTCCTTAAACTATTTACCTATAGATAGTGTTCCTTTACCATCAAACTTTGTCACTGAATGTCTATTACCATTGCCTCAAATTCTGGCCCTTGCTCTCTGCCAAACATCTTAGAATCCACCCGCTTTGGATTTTGGGCTTCCCAGCCATTCTGCTTTACCTCCTTCCTTAGAAATAAATGTTGTTGTTGTTGTTTAGTCTCTAAGTTGTGTCCAACTCCTTTGTGACCCCATGGACTGTAGACCGCCAGGCTCCTCTGTCCATGGGATCTCTCATACAAGAATACTGTAATATTCCTTCTCTAGGGGATCTTCCCGACCCAGGGATTGAACCTGCATCTCTTGTGTCTCCTGCATTGGCAGGCAGCTTCTTTACCACTGAGCCACCTAGCAACCAACAGTCATGTCCTAACTGCTGGCACACTGGGCTCAGTCTTCATCATCCTTGACACGTCTCTGAACCATTTGCCAGGTTGACCTGCCCCTCCTTCTCACTCTCCTCCCAGGGATTTTTCTTTTTTTAAAGGAAAATTAGTGTATTTTTTAAAATTGGCTACATGACATCTACCTGGTACTACCCTTATTAGAGGTTCCTTTGGTAACCCATCAGTTTGCACACTTCAAAACAAGCCAGATTCCTGACATTCCATGTCACACCTCAATAATCCAAAATTATGTGAACTTCACATACCTACATTTTATATACTCTTTCAATATTTTCTACCTATAAACTTGCTGGGGAGACAGAGAAAGTCTTGGAAAGAGCCCCAAGGAAATATCTAACATCTCTGTGCTGTGCTTGGTCTCTCAGTCGTGTCTAAGTCTTTGCGACCCCATGGACTATAGCCGGCCAGGCTCCTCAGTCCATGGGGATTCTTTCTCCAGGCAAGAATATTGGAGTGGGTTGCCATGCCCTCCTCAAGGGAATCTTCCCAACCCAGGGATTGAACCCAGGTCTCCTGCATTGCAGGTGGATTCTTTACCATCTGAGCCACCAGGGAGGCCCATCTAACATCTCTAAGCAGAGGCAAAGCAATTATCAAGAAGCTAAAGGAAATCCTACATGAAATTGTCTGTCTATTCAAAGCTATTATCTCTGAATTGAAGAAATAATGTCAGCTCTGGCAGTAAACAATTTCTCATTTAGCCTCTGTGACTCTGTATTGCCTGTTCTTTCAAACACACTGGAAACACTCTTTGTCTCCATCCTTTCCTCTTCCCCTTTCCTAAATGTGGGGGTGGTTCCTCAGTGTTCTAGCTTCAGACCTTTCCCCTTTTCTGTCTTCTCTCATTCTCCTTTCCACTCATGTCATTACTAAGTCTGTTATGAATCACCTGCAGTCATACAAATCATGAATTTCTAGCACTGAAAGACTGTGAGTCATCTCCCCCTGGGCTTCCCACCAGCCCTGTTAACTCAGCATTCCAACCTGAAGGCAGTATCTTGTCACTCTAACTAGTTTCATATTTCAATTTTTGTAATTGTATCACCACCGCCATTCTCCTACATACCCTACTTGAAAACTTTGTGCTTTTTAAGTTTTTTCTTGGTCCCATTTCTCCCATATCATACTCCCTAAATTTTATCATAAGTGTACTGGGAATATGCTTGGCATGTATATTCTTAGGATACCTATCTTACCTTGTCTTGAAATTACAATATGTGACAATTTTAAGAGAAAAATTCTGTAAAAGGAAATTTAAACATTACTAGTTAGATACTTTAATATCAATGATATTATTATTCACTGTATAAAAATGTTCTTTATGGCAAAAACAAGATGTAAAACTCAACCTCTACTTTAAAATTTTAATAGGCTAAAATTACATGCAATTATATTTGTACTTACTAGAAAAAATTAGTAATATTGTAAACTATATTTTTAAAGTAATTGATTTTATTATGTGTTATGGATGGAATTATGTTCCCCCCAAATTCGTATGTTGAAGCCTTAACTACCCAAGTGCCTGCATTCAGAGATAGGGCCTTTAAAGAAGTAAAGTAAAAAGAAGTAATAAGGGTTGGGCCCTAACCCAACATGGCTGTGTCTTATAAGAAGAGGAAAAGACACCAGAGATTCACATGCACAGAGGAAAGACTATGTGATGACATAGGGAAGGGAAAAAACAACCATCTGTAAGCCAGGAAGAGATCTTCACCTGAAACCGATCCTGTTGACACCTTGATCATAGATTTTCAGCCTCCAGAACAGTGAGAAAATAAATTTCTGTTGTTTGAGCCAGCCAGTCTCTGATTTTTTTTTCTTATGGCAACAGTCAATACATTATGAAAAATCTAAATATACAAGAAGAGAATATAGTCAAATAAGCCCCTGTATAACCATTGCTCAAATTTAATAGTTACAGTTGAACCATTGGATTTATGGGTTCTGTACCCTCAGTTTGAAAAGACATATATTTTTTAAATTCTGGAGAGTTCCAAAAAGCAAAACTTGAAATTTGCCATGTGTGGACAGGAATTTACATAATATTTACATTGCATTTACATTGTATTAGTTATTAAATATAATCTAGAGATGGTTTGAAGGATATGGGAGGAGGTACCTAGGTTATAGGCAAATATAATATTATACTATTTTATATAAGGCTTTTGCACATCCACAAATTTTAGTATCTGAGGGGTTCTGGAACCAACCCTCTATGGATACTGAGGGACAAAAACACCAACATCTTGCCACATGTATAATTTTCTTCCTTTCATTTGCTGAAGCATTTAAAGCGAACCCTAGACATCAGCTTATTTCACCCCACCTTCCTTCACTGTGCACCTTATATACAACATCAAAGCCATTGCCACACTAACAAAATAAACAATAACTTGGAATTGTATAAAACCTAGTCCATATTCAAACTCTTCACAGTCTAAAAATGTATTTTTGCAACGGATTTTTATATTGTCTTGATGTGTTTCAGTCAAGACCCATACAAGTTCTATCCAGGGCATTTGATTGTTGTGTTTCCTAAGTTTTTTTAAATGTTTTTTATTTTCTGTGACATGGATTTGTGGAAGAAACCAGGTCCATAATGTCCACATTCTGCATTTGTCTGTTTACTTCATTCCTGTGGCACTTGTTCCTCTAGCCCCATGCTTCCCATAAAGCTGTGCTATTTGGTTTATTTTCTATGTTGTGTTTTAGTCCCTCTACCTTATGGGTCACTTATAAAAACATGCCTTTCAGTGATGCTTTTTTCTTCTGAATTCATCTCAGTTGGTTCTTAGTCTTTTAATAGGTACCAATTGTGATGAATTAGTCATATTCTAATGGTTTCCCTGAGCAGAATGATGACATAGTGTAGGATCTGAAGACACATAAACATGAGTCAAATAAAATTATTTTAGAAGAAATTCAGGAAATGATCATTGTTTTATGTGACTCTGTTCTTTGATTCAGTATGCTCTACTGTAAGAATATTCTCTCTTTAAAAATTTACCCATTTAAAAAGAAATAAAATACTCCCACATGCCAATTACTTTTCCTGATTATGAGGGCCGGATTTTGAAGTTTTTAGATGTATAGAGGCAATTATTCTTAAATAACTGGAGGGATTTAGCTTATGTGTGTGCATGCATGCTATTCTTTGCAATGTACATGCAGAATCTTGTGTTTGTAGATTAAAAACTGAAACAGTAAGATGAAGTGTCTTTCCTAAAGTATATAGAGATATCATACTTATATATTTTATGATATATACAACTTTTTCATAAGTATGTAGTTTCTAAGTATTCTTTCAAGTCTTGATAATTTCTCAATGGTATGGAAATTTCATGAAGGATATGGCACAATTACTTACATTTATTAGGTACCTACAATTTTGAGATATTAGTTTATACTCTTTATATCTAATAAAGCACTTAAACTTCATAATAAACCTAGAAATAGATTCTAGAATTATTTCTATTTAATAGGTGAGGAATCAGAGAGTCATAAACTGATTAGGTTCCAAGTTTTTTCTTACAGCCGGTAAGTAGCAGAGACAAGCTTTGCATCTAGGCAGCTTAACCCCTGATCCTTAGAGGCCTGATCCTGAGCCTTAGATCCTTAACTTCTATGCTATGCAAAGCCTGTATTAAAGTGGTCTAAGTACAAGGGAGGCGGAAGTCACTAATTGGTTCTCAGCCTGTGCTGGCCAGTGCCCACTTCCCCCATGGCTCCGAGAGGACTTCTCCAGTTTCAGAGGGGATTCAGGGAATCCCCATCCAAATAAGGCCGTGTTGGATGGATCTGAGAATACTGCTGATGAGAAGCGGAAAGCCCCAGCCATTGAGAGACTTGAAAGAATCTAGCTATTTCCCTTCCTGTCTCTTCTGACAGAATTAGGCAAAGTTAGTTTTAGGAGACTGCAGCAGGTCAAGAAAGAAGTGGGTATCAGTGCCTTTGAAGGAGTGCGGATCTAATCTGTGTCAGGCCACACTGCCAGGCTCCACCAAGCCTTCCAAGAACACTGAGGATAGAGGAGTTTGCATTTTGGAGATAAGTTCTGATAGAACTGACTTGGTGACAAACTGCTTGTCACACGCGCCTTTTTAATCCTTCATGATGAATGTGTGTGTGTTTGTTCAGTTGAGTCCGACTCTTAGTGGCCGTATGGCCTGTAAGCCTGCCAGGCTTCTTCTGTCCGTGGAATTTTCTAGGCAAGAATACTGGAGCGTGTTGCCATTTCCTACTTCAAGGATCTTCCCAACCCAAGGATCTCTTGTGTCTCCTGCATTGGCAGGTGGATTCTATATCACTGCACCACTTCAGAAGTCCCTGTGCTGAATACGTCACTTTAGATCTTCAAAGACTACAGCAAAGAAAACCTGTCTAGAATAAAAGACAAAAAGTTGCAATTGGACTGGTTGGGCTTTGTTTTATTGTAAAACCCCTCTATGTATCTATATTACAGCACCTGGAAAATTGTTGTTCAAACTTGTTTTAACTATATATATATATCACTTTCTTAGGGCTGCTATAACAAAATACAACAAATTGGGTGGCTTACACCACAAAAATTCTTTATTTTTTGAAAAATGGTTATAATGTTTTCCACAGTGGCTGTACAACTTACATTCCCACCAACAGTGCACAAGGGTTCTCTTTTCTCCACATCCTTACCAACACTTGTTATTTCTAGTCTTTTTGAAAATAGCCATTCTAACAGGTGTGAGCAGCAAGCAGGGGCTACTCTCTGTTGTGGAGCGTGGGCTTCTCATTGCCGTGACTTCTCTTGTTGCACAGCACAGGCCCTACGGTTGTGCAGGCTTCAGAATCTGCAGTACACAGGCTCTGGAGCTCAGAGTAAGTAACTGTGACATGTGGGCTTAGTTGCTCCATGGCATGCAGAATCTTCCTGGACCAGAAATTGGACCCATGTCTCCTACATTGGGAAGCAGATTCTCATCCACTGTGTCACCAGCAAGTCCTTGTTGTGGTTTTGATTTGCATCTTCCTGATGGCTAATGAGGCTGACCATCTATTCATGTACCTGTTTGCCATCTGTATGTCTTTGGAGGAATGTCTGTTTAGACCCTCTGCCCATGTTTGGTTTTTGGCTATTGAGTTTTATGAGTTCTCTATATATTTTGAATATTAACCCTGT
Organism: Tragelaphus eurycerus; assembly: GCA_935064755.1. Taxonomy (NCBI): domain Eukaryota; kingdom Metazoa; phylum Chordata; class Mammalia; order Artiodactyla; family Bovidae; genus Tragelaphus; species Tragelaphus eurycerus. The sequence goes on from CAKXYN010000039.1 coordinate 2,978,104, forward strand.
ATCAGATATATGATTTGCAAGTCTTTTCTCTCATTCTATAGGTTGCCATTTCACTTTGTCAATAGGCTACTATGTTGTGCAGAGCTTTTTATTTGATGTAGTCCCACTAGTTTATTTTTGCTTTTGTTGCCTTTGCCTTGGTGTCAAACTCATAAAGTCCTTGAAAAGACAAAGGTCAAGGAGCTTACCTCTTGTGTTTTCTTCTAGGAATTTATGGTTTCAGGTCTCATGTTCAAGTCTTTAATGTGAGGTATGAGACACTAGTCTAGTTTTGCATGTGGTTGTTCAGTTTTCCCAATATCATTTATTGAAGCGATTGTTCTTTTTCCACTGTACATTTTTGGCTCCTTAATCATAAATTAACTGAACATATCCATTTGGATTTATTCCTGGGCTCTCCATTTTGGTTTATTGACCTACATGTCTGTTTTTATGCCTATACCATACTGTTTTGATTACTAAAGCCTTGTTCAGTTCAGTTCAGTTCAGTCACTCAGTCGTGTCTGACTCTGCGAACCCATGAATCACAGCACGCCAGGCCTCCCTGTCCATCACCAACTCCCGGAGTTTACTCAAACTCATGTCCATCGAGTCAGTGATGCCATCCAGCCATCTCATCCTCCTTCTCCTGCCCCCAATCCCTCCCAGCATCAGGGTCTTTTCCAATGAGTCAACTCTTCGCATCAGGTGGCCAAAGTATTGGAGTTTCAGCTTCAGCATCAGTCCTTCCAATGAACACCCAGGACTGAAGTCCTATATGATGGACTGGTTGGATCTCCTTGCAATCCAAGGGACTCTCAAGAGTCATCTCCAACACCACAGTTCAAAAGCATCAATTCTTCGGTGCTCAGCTTTCTTCACAGTCCAACTCTCACATCCATACATGACCACAGGAAAAACCATAGCCTTGACTAGACAGACCTTTGTTGGCAAAGAAATGTCTCTGCTTCTTAATACACTATCTAGGTTGGTCATAACTTTCCTTCCAAGGAGTAAACATCTTTTAATTTCATGGCTGCAATCACCATCTGCAGTGATTTTAGAGCCCAGAAAATAAAGTCTGACACTGTTTCCACTCTTTCCCCATCTATTTCCCATGAAATGATGGGACCAGATGCCATGATCTTAGTTTTCTGAATGCTGAGCTTTAAGCCAACTTTTTCACTCTCCACTTTCACTTTCATCAAGAGGCTTTTTAGTTCCTTTGCACTTTCTGCCATAAGGGTGGTGTCATCTGCATATCTGAGGTTATTGACATTTCTTCCAGCAATCTTGATTCCAGCTTGTGCTTCTTCCAGCCCAGCATTTCTCATGATGTGCTCTGCATATAAGTTAAATAAGTAGTGCAGTGTAGTTGAAAATCAGGAATTTTGATACCTCCACCTTTTTTCTTTCTCAAGATTGCTTTGACTCTTTGGGGTTTATTATGATTCTTAAGAATTTTAGGATTGTTTCTTCTAAAAATAAACAGGTGAAAATACCATTGGGATTTTGTTAGGTATAGTATGGGACCTGTAGATTGTTTTGGATAATATGGGCATTTTAACAATATGAATTCTCCCAATCCATGAGTAAGGAATAACTTTCCACTTACTTGAGTCTTCAACTTCTCTTATCACTGTCACAGTTTTCAGTGTACAAGTCTTTCACCCCTAGGTATTTTGTTCTTTTTTGATGCAGTTGTAAATGGAATTGTTTTCTGAAATTCTCATTCTGGCCATTCATTATTAGTGTATCTTTTAATTCCACCTGCTAATAATTCATTGAGGATATTGCCATCTATATTCATCGGGAATACTGGTCTATAATTTTCTTGTCATATCTCTGTCTGGATATGTATCAGGACAATGATTGCATCATAAAATGATTTGGGAAGTGTTCTCTTCAATTTTTATGAAAAATGTGAGAAGGACTGTTTTAATTCTTTAAATGTTTGTTAGAATTCACCAGTGAAGCCCTTTGGTTCTAGACATTTTTGTTGTTTGGGGAGGTTTTTGATTATGGATTCAATTTCCTTAGAAATAGTTGTTCTGTTCAGATTTTCTGTTTCTTCATGATTCAGTCTTGGTGGATTTTATACTTCTAGAATTTTCCCTTTTTTCTAAGTTGTTCAATTTGTTGTTGTATAATTGTTCATCATAGTTTCTTATGCCCCTTTGTATCTCTGGGGTATCAGTTGTAATGTCTCCTTTTTCACTTAAAAAATTTATTTATTTTTAATTGAAGGACAATTATTTTACTCCTCTTTCATTTTTTATTTCATATGCTTGTGCTTTCTCTTTTTTTCTTGGTAAATCTAGCTAAAGGTTTGTCAGTTCACTTGCTCAGTCATGTCTGACTCTTTGTGACCCCATGGACTGCAGCATGCCAGGCTTCCCTGTCCAACACCAACTCCCCAAGCTTGCTCAGACTCATCTCCATCAAGTTGGTGATGCCATCCAACTACCTCATCCTCTGTCGTCCCCTTCTCCTCCCACCTTCAATCTTTTCCAGCATCAGGGTCTTTTCCAATGAATCACTTCACATTAGGTGGCCAAAGTATTGGAGTTTCAGCTTCAGCATCAGTCCTTCCAGTGAATATTCAGGAATGATCTCTTTTAGGATGGACTGGTTGGATCTCCTTGCAGTCCAAGGGACTCTCAAGAGTCTTCTCCAACACCACAATTTAAAAGCATCAATTCTTCAGCATTCAGCTTTCTTTATAGTCCAACTCTCACATCCATACTTGACTACTGGAAAAACCATAGCTTTGACTAGACGGACCTTTTGACAAAGTTTTGTCAATTTTGTTTGTTTTGTAAAAATCAGTTCATAGTTTCATTTATCTTTTCTATTGTCATTTTAGTCTCTATCATTCATTTTCTGATTTTTATTCCCTTCCTCCTATTAACTTTGGACTTCATTTATTCTTTCTTCTCTAGTCTTTGAGGTGTAAAGTTATTTTTTGAGTAATTCTTTGAGTAATGTAGGCATTTATTGCTATGGACTTGTCTCTTAGAGTTTCTTTTGCTGTACTACATACCTTTGGGGATATTGTGCTTCCATTTTCATTTATCTTAAGACATTTTTTTAAGACATTTTTAAATCTCTCTTTTCTTTTTTGACCCATCGATTATTCAGTAGCATTGCTTAATCTCCCCATATTTGTGGATTGTATAGCTTCTTGTAATTGATTTTGAGTTTCATACCATTGTGACTGAAAAAGATACTTGATATGATTCTATTGGCTTAAATTTATTACTTGTTTTGTAGCTTAACATATGATCTATCCTGGAAAATGTTCCATACACACTGAGAAAAATGTGTATTCTGTTGTTTTTGGTTGGAATGTTCTGCATATATCTGTTGAGTCTCTTTGGTCTAACATTTTGGTTATAGCTAATGTTTCCTTATTGATTTTCTGTCTCAATGATCTGTCCATTGATAGATCTCCTACCACTATTGTATTGCTTTCTATTTCTTTCTTTAGATCTGTTAGTATTTGCTTTATGTATTTAGGTGTTCTTATGTTATGTGCATAAATGTTAACAAACATTATATCCTCTTGTTTGACTGATTCTATTATCATTATATAATGACCTTATTTGTCTCTTATTACAGTCTTAAAGGAGTGGCCTTATGTAGGAGTTAAAGCTTTTCATTCAAACTTGCCCTAGTTCTTGGTTTGTCTTTCAAATCTTCATGATCGCCCAAGCAGCCTACATTATTTTAAGGGTTCCCAGTAGTTGAGGATATTCCAAGAACTAATGTCTCAAAAGTGAGAATCTGACTCCCACCTAGATTCAGGCTGCTTGGAATCCAGACCCTCAGCCAGCAGCTTTTAAAGTATGCACATATTCATCTTTCAGAGGAAGATTGGGAGAATAGGGTTTCTGCCTGTTCCCTCTGCACTTAGCCCTGGGGTAATAGTTAAGAACTGTTTCTTTCTTTGTTACTGAACACAAGTCCCACAGGCACCAGAGCTAAGCAATCATGGGCTGTGTCCTTTGAGTGGCAGACACAAAACCCAGGGTGCCAGATATGTACACAAGCTCATTTCTTGGAGACAACAATGGCCCCTATATGTGTGTTCAATTAGATGCCTGCTTCTCAGGTGGGTGCTTTAAGACAAGCAAATAAGCTCTCCCAGAGTCTTTTCTTTTTTAATTAATTAATTATTTTGGCTGGGTCTTTGTTACTGCATGAGGGTTTTTCCTAGTTGCAGTGAGGAGAAGCTCCTCTAGTTGTGGTACATTGGCTTCTCATAGCGGTGGCTTTTCTTGGTGCAGAGCACCGGTCCTAGGCAGGTGGGCTTCAGTAGCTGCAGCTTGCAGGCTCTAGAACACCATCTCAGCAGTTGTGGCGCTTGGACCTAGCTACTCCTCGGCATATGGGATCTTCCCAGGCCAGGGATCGAACCCATGTCCCCTGCATTAGCAGGCAGATTCTTAACCACTGGACTACCCTTTCAGAGTCTTACTGGTGACTTTTCAGTCAGCTGCCTCTGTGCTGAGCCTGGGTGTGTCTATGGGAGCCCTCAAAGAACGGCTTCTCAGTTTGCTATAATCTTGCGGATCTCATGAATGTGAGCCCCTTGGCTTTCAAAGCTACATGTTTTGTGGGCTCATTCTCAGGGGCAGGTCTTAAAAGCTGGAGTACCAGGTATAAGTCAAACCCCTAACTCCTGAAGCAGAAGCTCAGGTTCTGAGTTCTTTCCTGATTGCGGGTTGGTGCACTGAGGTTGGGGTTTATGGTAAGACTGTTTCTCAGCCTCTCCTACCCTCTTCAGTGTGTGTGTGTGTGTGTGTGTGTGTGTTTTCTCATTCATCTACTCCTCTACTAAGGAGTCACTTAGCTAGTTTCTAGGTTTTCTTGTTTGTTTTTTCAGAGAAAATTGTTCCAGATGTAGCTATAGATGTGGTGTGTCAGTGGGAGGCAGTGAGTTCAGAATCCTCCTAAATCACCATCTTGGTATGGATCTGTTCTTATTTTCACTTCTATTTCTTTCTCAGATTATTTGTCCCATCTTCATTTTCCAATGAGAGATGTCAGAACTTTCTTTTTCTTCACTCTGTATCCTGCTCCTTCCATCTCCTTCAGCCCCTTCCACCCCTTTCACTCTTCGCTCCCTATCCAGTCCTTTTTTGGTATTGATTCCAGGTTAATCTTCTAAGTTAATCTTCTATTACTCCTTTTCTGGTATGTATTCCAAGTTAATCTTTGAACAGCATAACATTTGGAATAAGCACATTTCTGCTTGGATATCCCCATTACCCCATCACTCATATTATTGAGTCCAGGGTCCTTCATTTGGCATTTAGAGATCTTTCACAATCTGGCCTCCAACACAGATTTTCTCAAAAACCTTCTAGTCTTGACTTTCTCTGAACCACTCATTCTGGCCAGGGGCATCTTTCTTCCTAAAGTACATATTTTTACATCCATTTTTTTTTCTTATTATCTGTTCTACTCCTTCTAGAACTCCTCTCTCTTCCTCCTTTTTGTTTATCTTAGTCACCCTTTGCTCCTTGCTCAATCGTGTCCGACTCTTTGAGACCCCATAAACTGTACCCCGCCAGGCTCCTCTGTCCATGGGATTTTCCAGGCAAGAATACTGGAGCAGGTTGCCATTTCCTCTTCTAGGGGATCTTCCCAACCCAGGGATGGAATCTAAGTCCCCTGCAGTTCCTGCATTGGCGGGCAAATTCTTTATCACTGAGCCACCTGGGAAGCCCTTATCTGAGTCATGTGCTTACTAAAATGCCAAGTTCAATACACACTTCTTTCAGAAGAGAGTCCCTGCTTATATGATGTGACATGATTTCAGAGATATAAAAATGGGGCAGGGGAGGTGAATGTGCATTTTCAAATAAATTAAATGCAATATGTAGCATGAAGCTGACAATGTTTAACAGACTACATATTTATAAGGGACAACTCTGGTGTATTTTTTTCCAGCATCCATTCAATCTTCTCCTAATAACTGTTTCCCTATTTCTCTCAGTGGGTCCACTTTCTGCTGTGGGGTCAGGTACCACTTAAGGCATTAACTCCACTTGTAATCCAGGGGAGGAACACATTCCCAAGTCCAAGTTAATCAATGTATTAATGCCCCTAGCCAATATGATTGGTTCAGGAAGGGTTTTGGATTTGAACCTAGAAGTACATAGCTCCTGGAGCTATTGGCAGCTTTCAGGAAATCGATGTAGCCCTGAGGAACCAGAAATTAAGAAGAGAAAAACAAAGTTCTGGTTTGGTATTTGGATCCTGGATCATAATGAACCAAGGACAGAAGCACTTGGACTGGTTAGTAACACAAGCCCCTAAGTTCCCTTTTTGCTTCAGACAGTATGGATCTCAATGTCTTTCTTTTGCAACTAAAATAATCCTGATTTAGAATAGAGAAGACAAGTTCCTAGGTACAAAGACACATTCAATAAATATTTATTGCATGCCTACTATATACCAGCACTGCGATAATTAATGAGTATATAAAAATAAGTAATATAGTCTCTCCAGTCAAGCTCTTCTTCGGTAGGAAGGGAAAATCTTCCAGCAGCTTCACCCAGGTCAGTCTGGCATTCTACCTTGACTCCTTTGTACACCCTGAACCAGAGAAACAGAATTTCATGTAAGTGGCTATGTCAGGAGGAATTTCTGAAAGTAGTACTATAACAGACACAATTTGGACTTTTATTAACCACATATTTGTGGTAAACTCTACCCTTAGAAAACCATAATCTCTCATTACAAAAAATTAAGACATGATACCAATTTAGAGCATAGATTTAACACTATCTTTTAAAAGCAGCAGTGCTGTTTTAAGGGAGCTGTTTATTAAAGATACCACATAAAAATTAGAGAGTAGTTTGAATTAAATCCTTTTTTAGATTTATGTGCTGTGCACTTCTGATATTTAAGGTTCAGTTAATTGGTAAATCAGGAAATCTGGAACAGAAAATATTCAGCAGATTAGGCTGAAGAACAAAGGAAGGGCCATCCTGGGTACAGCACTTGCTGTACAAATCAGAGCCATATTTATTTCAGTGCTTAATATGACAGATAAGCCAACTGATGCTGATTATTAACATGCTAGGCATATAAAACTGCATTTTAGCAATCCCACAAATAGTCTGACACTGAAAGATTTCAGCAATTTAGAGCTAGTCATAAAGCTCATAAAAAGCTCATAAAAATCAGTATTATTATGTTCATACTTGAAAAAATGAGCCAGTTATTATTGATACTAATTGGAATTTTAAAAATCAAAGGCTAAGTGAAACACAGAGTTTCAGTAGAAATCTGTCCATATATAATATTATTTGAAACTTAAAAAAGGACATGTAAACACAATGAGACTCAAACTTTACCTTATTAATTGCCCAGAACTTTGAGTCAGAGGCAAAAGTGAGCTTTCTTATAAGTTAGTAATGATACATTAGGATGAAAAGAGACCTTAATGATCTGTAAGATTACCTAGATGTAGGGCAAACTCCTCATTTATAGAGGAAGAATCAATTGAATACATACAAATATGATTTTCATAAAGGCAAGAGGCAGCCCTACTCTGAAACAGAACAAATTTGAGGTAATTTTACAGACTTTGAATATCAAAGAAACTTTCTGTATGGTGATATCTATATCTATTTCTAGCCATATATCTAGAAATATGTATAAATATATACATATATATAGTCTAAAAATTAATCCTTCCCACAATACAAAATCAATAACCACTATGCCCAAACTTTGACTCTCTGAAGAGCACTGTTTGGAGCAATGCTGGCATTTTACAGCCCACAGAATGTTCTAAGCAAGTCTACAGCCATACCATGATGAATGTTCCCAATCTCATCTAATCTCAGAAGCTAAGCAGGGTTGGGCCTGGTTAGTACTTGGACTGGAAAATGAACTGACTGAGCAAGACATGCCCTTTAAGGCTTCTCTGGTGGCTCAGTGGTAGAGAATCCACCTGCCAATGCAGGAGACATAGGTTCGATCCCTGGTGAGGGAAGACCTCACATGCTGAAGAGCAGCTCAGCCCCAGGTCCACATCTATTGAGCCTGTGCTTTTAGAGCCTGGCGGCCACAACTCCTGAGATCACGTGCTGTAACTACTGAAACCCGAGTGCCCTAGAGCCTGTGCTCCACAACAAGAGAAGCCACCACCGTGGGAAGCCTGTGCCCTGCAACTAGACAGTAGCCCCTGCTCGCCACAACTAAAGAAAAGTCTGCACAAAAATGGAGACCCAGCTTAGCCAAAAATAAATAAATAAAATTATACATATTAAAAAAGACATGCCCTTTGGCTGGCTCTCTGGAAATAGCATTCAGATAGTTTCACCTCCTTCTCACTAGAAACATTTCCAATAGTCCTGGCCTATGCAGGGTTGCAATTTTCAATCTCATTATAGAGTTTGTAGTGAGACAAATTACTGACTTAAATAGTGAATAAGCCTACATTTATGGTCTTGTTAAAAAAATACTTCCATTAAATAAATTCACCACGCTTAAATTTTTTAAAAAGAGATGTGATACAGAAGCATGAACAACCAGCCTAAACATAATTAATACAGTAAACATACTCAAGTGTTCCAAATATATATGAATAACCCCAACAAGCCCCTTTTACTGTAGCCACCCATAAAGACATGTAAATATTATTTAGAATGCATTCAATTTCTCATTAATAATGTTTTTTTAATAAAAATAAGTGTGTGCTATCAAACTATAGAATCCCTCACATAAATAGATCTTACTTGCTACCTTAAAAATTCATCTCTATGCGAGGGAAGGAGAGGGTGAGAGAAACTGAGAGAGTAGCACTGAAACATATATTAATACATTACCATATGTAAAACAGATAGCTAGTAGGAAGTTGCTGTATAACACAGGGAGCTCAACCTGGGGCTCTCTGACAACCTGGAGGGGAGGGATGGGATTGGGGGGTGGGGGGAAGGCTCAAGAGGGAGCAGACCCATGTGCACTTCTGGCTGGTCACGTTGTTGTATGGCAGAAAGCAAGATAACACTGTAAAGCAATTATCTTCCAATTAAGAAAAGAGGGAGGGGGCCCATGTACACTTCTGGCTGATCACGTTGTTGTATGGCAGAAACCAAGATAACACTGTAAAGCAATTATCTTCCAATTAAGAAATACATTAAAACAATTCATTTTCTATGACATGAACTTCAAAGAGTATGTGAAATTAATTAACACTACATGTCTTACTAAGGCAAATTCTAAAGAAGTCCTAGGGCTGAGAGAAAAGGTTATTGATGTATTGGCATCATTATACTAGTCATCTGTTGAGTTTCTTATGACAGAACAGCAAGAATCAAGAGATAAACGAGGAGGGAGATAAAACCCAAACCAGAGAGAACACTAAAGACCAGGAAAAAATGAATGTCTAATCCACTCACAACCGCAGGAAGATAAACATGTTTTCACAATCCAGACTCTAATAATTACAGGCCTATTTAACTTAACTGGAAAACAAGGTACATATTTAGTCCTGTGTAAGCATATTATACTCAGCAGCCCCAAAGTGGGTCCTTACCAAGATGTACTAATCCCAGATTTTATTTTCCATATGTTGATAAATTTTATGTTTCTAGGAATATATCCATTTCTTTTAAGTTGTCTAATTTGTTGGTGTATGATTGTTAATAGCATTTCATGATCCTTGTTGCTTTTATTTTTATTTTTTCATTCTAATTTCAAAACTGTATTTTTTCAAAATGAAAAAATTTTTACTTTTTCACACTACGTGGTATGTGGAACTTCTCCCACCAGGGATGGAACCAGTACCCCCACAGTGGAAGCACAGAGTCTTGAGCACTGGACCACCAGGGAAGTTCTGATAATTATCTTCTACTACCTACAGGAGATGTTCTGTGTTTGCTAAAATATCCTTTCCCCAAGAAACTAAGAAAAAGAATTCTCATGTGAGCCTATAAAAATGGATATTGTGAAGTTGCTTATTAAATCAAAAATATATTTTGAGATCACTTAGCTTAAGGTTTTCATTTCATGTGAAATTCTCAAGTTATTTGAGTACTTGATATTTTTCACATTGCTTACTCATATACCAAGTGACAGACAATGTATGTTCAGCATTTTCAATGACCCTCTCAATTTTACCCAGTCTCCATTGCTTCTTATGTACCTGTTTACTCATTTATTTATTTATCCATTTGTGATTCAGCAAATGAAGTTATTGAGTACCTGATATTCTAGAATTGGGAGATGCATTTATGTACTATGTCATTAACTATGACTTTATTTTTATCCTTTTTAAATTATATGTTTAGTTTTCTGGGGAACTAACAAACAGTTTCATTTGTATATTTTTTAAAACACAAAATACTTCTATGTCAGATGGGTGGGTAGGTAGGTAGATAGACAGACTGAGAGAGACAGATGTCTGGTGTAATGGATAAACTGAAAAAACACTCATAGAAGTCATTTCGGTGGTGGGGATAGAATTGATATGAGGACAGAGGAAAAATTAGGTGGCTGCTGCTGCTGCGTCACTTCAGTCGTGTCTGACTCTGTGTGACCCCATAGAAGGCAGCCCACCAGGCTCCCCCGTCCCTGGGATTCTCCAGGCAAGAATACTGGAGTGGGTAAAAATTAGGCTAGGAGTGATCAAAGGGAACATTAGTTTTATCTGTAGTGCTTCCTTTCATTTTTTAGAAGGGCCACACTCACATATATTATTTGCAAAATTATTTTAAAAATGGGAAATAGGGAAGTAAATTTGATAGAATATAAACAGTTGTCAATTTGAGGTAGAAGGAATATCCATGTTATACTATTCTTTATACCTTTCTTTTTTTTTAATTAGAGAAAATAATTTTTTTCTAAAAAAAAAAATTACTTGATCTATATAAAAATTGGTGGAGACAGGATCATGATATACTATCCTTACTGTAAAAGGCAGAGTTCTGAAATAGTGGTGGGCCAGAACCAGGAGTAGGGCTCTGGTCTGCTGGTGGAGGGCTGGAAGAGGAAAGGGGGCTTGAAGAGGTGAACACCCTAAATTCTTCGATGCTGTGTGCCAAAGCCCCTGAAATTGCTTATTTGTTCCCCATTTTTGATGATACGAAGACATTTCTGTTCTGAAGTTGGCTGCTTTTGTAAAGCAACATGGAGGAAGAAAGAATGAGTTTCAGGAGAATATAGCAACAAGAGGCAAGGCTGGGGGACAGATAACAACGGAGGACAGTTGATGGGAAATGAGGGGAGTGGAGGAAAGGAAGGATTCTGAGGTAACAGATCAAAGTCAGAGAGCTTCAAAGGGCCGTTTGCAGCAGGCCATTTGTGCCAGTGAGAGATGAGATGGATTTTCCCAAGTCTTGATTTCCTACCAGCACCCCTGACCTCTTCCCAGGTTTCACTATTTCCGTGTTAAGTGACTGAGAGGGCAGGTATGCGTAATGTGTATTGCAGGTAAGCAAAACGAAGGACAGGAGGAGCCTGGAAGGAATGTGGGATGTGAGATAAAAAGTCAGTTAAATCAAGAACAAACTGTCATCTCTCTGAAGTAGACCAACTGTTGGCTGTCAGATCATTCAAAGCCGACACTTTGTCAGATACATCTTCCAGACACTAACAAAATTAGTAAACAAAAATTTCCAAATTCCTCAACAACATTTCTTTTTTCATATCCTTGCCATGGAAAAAGATCGCTTCATAACTAATTTGTGCAATATAATTAAGACTCTTTTGTTTCTAATGTCTTTAAGTTGCTAGTTTTAGAGACACGAACAGCATCAGGGCTGAGAACAAAGAACTCTTCACTCACAAATGTACTTATTTTCAGCTGAGGAAATTAGAATAATCTAAGAAGGAAAGGAAAGTTATCTGTGGTTATGAGTTCCACCTACACACTGCCAGCAAATTCATTTTCCTCAAGCTCAGGGCTGAATACATCACTTCTCTATTCAAATTTCTCTCGCTGACAAAAGCAATATCCCCCCCAAAAAAATTTCTCAAAATTATATTGGTATTTCTTGAGAAAAGGAACTCCTAGTTCAAATAAGTTTAGAAAATGATAAGCAAAATTTCTTACTGCAGAACTTTAAAAAATTAATCTGAGCATGCAACTGCATGGCGTAGAGCAACTCTGAAACTTATTTAACCAAAATATTCCCTTGCCCCTATTCCCTCCCCAACCCCTACCCCAAAAAACCATCTACAACTTTTCATGGAATTAGAATTCTGTGAGACATAATTTGAAAATCTTGAATGACCTTATGAAAAGCCTGGATGCTAAAATCAGACTTGGGTGGAAGTCCCTGCTCAACCACTTAGTAGCTGAGTGATATTATGCTAACAACTTAATTTTTCCTATTTCTATTTGCTTTTTGGTAGAATGGGATAACCACCTTTTCAGGGCTGTTGTGAACATTAACTGACATAACATTGTTATCCCTGGATTTAGGCCTCAACCTGCTTTTCCAGCCTTCTGAAGAAAACAAGGACCAGAGAGTGAAGGGCCATGAGTTATTGGAAGTCACGGTAAGGTTTTAAATAGGAGTAAGTGTTTGAATTCTCCTGCCCTTCCTGGGGCAGCTTGTTCACATCTCCAGAGCATGGTCATGCCTTGCCCTGGTTTTACACATATAAGTCTTACTTATCACTCAAGATCCTTCTCAAAAGCCTCTTTCTCAACAATGCCCTCTTCCATTCCTTCACAGGCAGTTTGGAAATTCTTCTTGTAAACCCTCTCACCTTTTTTCCCCTATACCTTTCTTCTAGTACTCAACTCATGCCATTACAGATCAGAGGTATTTATGTGGTACTGTATTTATTTCCCTGACAAGTATCCTTCTAAGGTAGCATCCTAACTTTGTCCCATCCTTGTAAGTGTGATACCGTGATCTGTAGTATTCATTACATATTTGTCAAAGAGAAATATGTTTATCACTTTATGGTTCACAAAGTGGCTTTCTAATTACACCACTGAAATAAACATAAAAAGAACTGCTTTTCTCCCATTAGCAGAAATCTACAAGTTTAGAGCTCCTTCCAAAAACTCCTTCCAAAGAGCATCATCTGCTGCCCTCCTGTGTTTGATTCAAAAATTATTTCATACCAGTACAGAGTTACAGGTTCAATTATATGTATTTGGACCGCATTTTATTTACTTTCAAAGCCTTGAGTGGATTTTTCCTAGGTAAGTGATTATTCCCATTAAAATTATCTCTATTCAATACCTTTCAAATTACTTTTTTTTTAGTGTTATATAAGAACTTTCACATTGGTTTGATAGTCTTTCATTATAACCTACTAAACTTTTAATATTTCCATTTTTCATCTGAGACAGTAACTTATTTCCAATTATTCGAATATGATTTTCTACCTGTTTGGGCAACAGTATATTTAAGACTTTGTACTTTGGAACTAGAAAGACCTGGTTCAAATCCTGGCTTAGCCACAGAGCATCTGTGTGACCTTGGGCAAATAGCTTTTCTGAATCTGTTTCATCTGTAAAACAAAGATAATTCCTCCCAGAGATCACATCAGATAAAACATTTAGTACACCATAAAAGCTATCAATATGTTAGCTCTTATTACTATCTGAGAAGCATGTTTTCAAATATCTCTTTCCTTTGCTCTGACCTACTCTGGTGAACTTGAAGACTGCCTAAATCATAAATTAGTATATTGTCTAAATTAAGCCTTATATTTTCACATTCAACACAACATTTATTGAACACTTGCAATATGCTGGCACCATCTGAGACACTTAAGATTTATCAGGTAATAAACCAGACCCAAATCCTTGTCCCTGTGAATCCTGATAGTATAAATTCAAGCCAGTTCATGTATGTCTCTAGGTTTCTGCTGCTGCTGCTGCTGCTAAGTCACTTCAGTCGTGTCCAACTCTGTGCGACCCCATAGACGGCAGCCAACCAGGCTCCCCCATCCCTGGGATTCTCCAGGCAAGAACACTGGAGTGGGTTGCTACTTCCTTCTCTAATGCATGAAAGTGAAAAGTGAAAGTCAAGTCGCTCAGTCATGTCCGACTCTTCACGACCCCATGGACTGCAGCCTACCAGGCTCCTCCGTCCATGGGATTTTCCAGGCAAGAGTACTGGAGTTGGGTGCCATTGCCTTCTCTGTCTAGGTTTCTAACTTCCTTCTAAATTCCTGCAGTTCTTTATTGTCCAAATTTTCATTTGATTCTTTATATAAACTACCCTATACTAAATATCCAGTCTCTTCTTATTTCCAATGTGGGTTGTCATCTCTCCTGGTCTGTTGCTACACACTCCAATTAGAGACAAGGGCTCACTGTCATTCCAGTTTCAAAAGGATGAGGATTTACTGCTTTATAGGGGGAAAAGCCGGAGAAGGCAATGGCACCCCACTCCAGTACTCTTGCCTGGAAAATCCCATGGACGGAGGAGCCTGGTAGGCTGCAGTCCATGGGGTCGCTAAGAGTCGGACACGACTGAGTGACTTCACTTTCACTTTTCACTTTCATGCACTGGAGAAGGAAATGGCAACCCACTCCAATATTCTTGCCTGGAGAATCCCAGGGATGGTGGAGCCTGGTGGGCTGCAGTCTATGGGGTCACGTAGAGTCGGACATGACTGGAGCAATTTAGCAGCAGCAGCAGGGGGAAAAGCATCAGTATTGATACTTTATCTGCTGACAATTACAGTCCATTCTCTGTTACATTACCTATATCTATTCTCAACATAACAGCCAGAAAGACCCCTTTAAAAAGTGGTTCAGTTGTTTTCCTGGAAATGATGGCCCATTTCATTCATTTTCTGAGAAAATATCTGCTAAATACTCAAGTCTTGTTGTTGTTCAGCTGCTCAGTCATGTCCGACTCTTTGTAACATGGACTGCAGCATGCCAGGCATCCCTGTCCTTCACCATCTCCCAGTGCTTGCTCAAACTGATGTCCACTGAGTCAGTAATGCCATCCAACCATGTCTAAATAATATAGTTTAATCTATCAGTTTTTTTTTTTCAAGTAAAAATGGTGGGAATTTCAGAGAATCTGTGAAGTTGACACTATTTTAATAATACTTAGATTTTACTTGCCACTTTCACTGCATTATCTTGATATAAAAGCAATCGTAAATAAAACTACTAGCTGCTGCTGCTGCTGCTAAGTTGCTTCAGTCATGTCCGACTCTGTGCGACCCCACAGATGGCAGCCCTCCAGGCTCCCCCATCCCTGGGATTCTCCAGGCAAGAACACTGGAGTGGGTTGCCATTTCCTTCTCCAATGCATGAAAGTGAAAGTGAAGTTGCTTAGTCGTGTCCGACTCTTAGCGACCTCATGGACTGCAGCCCACCAGGCTCCTCCATCCATGGGATTTTCCAGGCAAGAGTACTGGAGTAGGGTGCCATCGCCTTCTCTGAAACTACTAGCACTTAGCATCAATCAAGATAGTGACACCAAACTACTAGTAGTCATTGTATTCTTCACTGCCATATACTCTCAACAAAAATAAACAAAATAAAAAATCAACTCCGTTTCACTTAAGAATGTCCTTGACTGGGGCTTCCCTGGTGGCTCAGTGCTAAAGAATCCCCATGACAAATCCGGGGACACAGGTTCAATCCCTGATCTAGGAAGATCCCACTTGCCTTGGAGCAGCATAACCCACGTGCCACAACTACTGAAGCCCACGTGCCCTGGAGCCTGTGCTCCACAACAAAAAAAGCCCGCCCACAAGGAGAAGCCCGTGCATTACAACGAAGAGTAGCCCCTGCTTGCCACCACTAGAGAAAAGCCCATGCAGCAACCAAGACCCAGCACAGGCAAAAATAAATATAATAAAATTATTTTTAAAAAGAATGTCCTTGATGAAATAAAACTGATTTTATGAACTCTTAGCCCACAAGGACACATCTTTTCAAGTGATCAAAATTGGTAGTTTGCATAAACCATTTCTGCTGCCACCAAAGCACAGTGGTTTTTTCAAAAAAAAGCACTTGTTATTATTTGAGTTGCAGACTAAATGGATTCTTTTTCTTTCTCTCTCTCAAGGAACATCATTCTTTACTTGTAAGACTGACAAACTGCAATTATTCAGAATTTGGTATTTGACAGATATTTTTTTGAAAATGAACCAAGTAAGCTTGTCACTTTAAGGAAAAAAACAGACAAGATTTGCTACCAGTGACCAAATTTAGGCTATCAAGTAAAAACTTCAAACTGTGGGAAACTGTAACATCACTGTTAGTTTTTCAGCTTACTATTTCTGCTTTATTGACTATGCCAAAGCCTTTGACTGTGTGCACAATAAACTGTGGAAAATTCTGAAAGAGATGGGAATACCAGACCGCCTGACCTACCTCTTGAGAAACCTGTATGCAGGTCAGGAAGCAACAGTTAGAACTGGACAAGGAACAGACTGGTTCCAAATAGGAAAAGGAGTACATCAAGGCTGTATATTGTCACCCTTATATGCAGAGTACATCATGAGAAATGCTGGGCTGGAAGAAGCACAAGCTGGAATCAAGATTGCTGGGAGAAACATCAATAACCTCAGATATGCAGATGACACCACCCTTATGGCAGAAAGTGAAGAAGAACTTAAGAGCCTCTTGATGAAAGTGAAAGAGGACAGTGAAAAAGTTGGCTTAAAACTCAACATTCAGAAAACTAAGATCATGGCATCTGGTCCCATCACTTCATGGCAAATAGGTGGGGAAATAGTGGAAAACAGTGGCTGACTCTATTTTTCTGGGCTCCAAAATCATTGCAGATGGTGATTGCAGCCATGAAATTAAAAGATGCTTACTCCTTGGAAGGAAAGTTATGACCAACCTAGACAGCATATTCAAAAGCAGAGACATTACTTTGCCAACAAAGGTCCGTCTAGTCCAAGGCTATGGTTTTTCCAGTAGTCATGTATGGATGTGAGAGTTGGACTGTGAAGAAAGCTGAGTGCCAAAGAATTGATGCTTTTGAACTGTGGTGTTGGAGAAGATTCTTCAGAGTCCTTTGGACTGCAAGGAAATCCAACCAGTCCATCCTAAAGGAGATCAGTCCTGGGTGTTCATTGGAAGGACTGATGCTGAAGCTGAAACTCCAATACTCTGGCCACCTGATGCGAAGAGCTGACTCATTTGAAAAGACCCTGATGCTGGGAAAGATTGAGGACAGGAGGAAAAGGGGACGACAGAGGATGAGATGGTTGGATGGCATCACTGATTCAATGGACGTGGGTTTGGGTGGATTCCAGGAGTTGGTGATGGATAAGGAGGCCTGGCATGCTGCAGTTCATAGGGTCGCAAAGAGTCAGACACTTGAGCGACTGAACTGAACTGAACACTTTAAGACTTTTCTCAAGAGATCAGCAATGATACTAACGATATGTACAAAGTACAGTATTTTGGTATATACAATGAAATGTGTCAACACTTAGAAGGCCTATATAATTCAGTGAGCCAACACTTTCCAAATGAGCAATTCAAGATATGACAAAATCATATATGGGTAAAATTAGATCCATTCAATGCTCAACATAGATTAATGAATTTTAATATAATAGAGAATGAAAGGTTGATCATATCTTACATTGTATCTAACTTCTAAGATATTTGAATAGGCTATTAAAATATTTCTCCCCTATTATATCTTTATGTGAAGTGGGTTTTTTTTAAAAGATGACTTAAAAAAAAATTTGTTCTTTGGTTGTGCTGGGTCTTCACTGATGCACAAGGGTTTTCTCTAGTGGTGGCGAGTGGGGGCTATTTTGTTTTAGCCCGTGGATTTCTCACTGCAGTGGCTTCTCTTGCTGTGGAGCACAGGCTTTAGGCGCATGGGCTTCAGTAGTTGCAGTATGTGGGCTCAGTGGTTGTTGCCTGCGGCTTCTAGGGTGCACAAGCTTCAGTAGTTATGGCACACAGGCTTAGTTGCTCCGCAGCATATAGAATGTTCCCAGACCAAGGATCAAACCCTTGTACAGGGAAGTCCTGAGGTGGGTTTTTTCATACTTCAGCCTAAACTTCATATTCTAGGAGTCTG
Organism: Tragelaphus eurycerus; assembly: GCA_935064755.1. Taxonomy (NCBI): domain Eukaryota; kingdom Metazoa; phylum Chordata; class Mammalia; order Artiodactyla; family Bovidae; genus Tragelaphus; species Tragelaphus eurycerus. The sequence goes on from CAKXYN010000039.1 coordinate 2,996,094, forward strand.
AATGCAGAAGCAGACAAAAAGAATACAGCTGTTTTATACTAAGCCGGACAATGAAGAAGGGGGCTTCCCTGGTGACTCAGATGGCAAAGAATCTGCCTGCAACACAGGAGACGCAGGTTTGATCCCTGAGTCAGGAAGATCCCCTGGAGGAGGAAATGGCAATCCACTCCAGTATTCTTGCCTGGAGAATTCCATCAAAAGAGAAGCCTGGCGGGGTACAGTCCATGGGGTCACAGAGTCAGACATAACTGAGCAATTAACACCTTTATATACCGACACTGAAGTCATATGCAAAGTTGTTTTTAAAAAAAGACACCATCTTTCTCACTAAATTGTTTTGGAAAAGTTATTTTTCATAAAAAATATTCTCGTTAACATGTAATGGTCTTTTATTGTTATTTATTTATTTATGGTTGCACTGGGTCTTTGTTGCAGTGTGTAGGCTTTCTATAGTTGTGGAGTGTGGGTTTCTCATTGTGATGGCTTCTCTTTTAGTGGAGCACAGGCTCTAAAGCAGATGAGCTTCGGTAGTTGCAGCGCCCAGGTTTAGTTGCCCCACGGCATGTGGAATCTTCCTGGACTAGGGATCAAACCCATGTCCCCTACATTGGCAGGCATATTCTTAACTGCTGGCCCACCAGGGAAGTCCTGTTATTGTTATTTTAAAATGAATTACCAGGTATTTTAAGTATTTCTCAGTTTTAATTTTTAATTTGGTGACTATCAACAGCTATAACCAAAAACAAAAGCTCTATGCGAGTCTTCAAGAATTTTAAAGAATGTAATGGCATTCCAAGGCCAATATGCTTGAGACTCACTGATCTAAAATGTGTCAGACCATATCGCCTAATAGTCTTCCAATGGCTCCCTATATTCTCAGGATAAAAGCCACAAGTCCTTACATAGGCCCACCAGGCTCTACTCTTATCTGTTCCCTCTCCATAAGCTATACCTCCACTCTCCCCCCTGCTCATTCCCTTCAGCCATACTTGTTTCTTTACTCTTCGTCCAATAGGCCATACACAATCCGTCTTAGGTACTTTTCACTGGAAGTTTTCTCTGCCTGGAAAGTAATTTCCCCCGTTTTCTGCATGGCTATTTGCCTCACTTCCTTAAAGTCTCTGCAGAAATGTCACCTTCTCAATAGTCTAACATGAGGCAGCCTATTTAAAACTGCAATGCTCCTGCTACTCCATTGTCCACAGTACCTTCTAACATTTGCTTATTATCTATAACTGATGCAGTGTGCTGCTCCCCCAATGAGTGTTAATATAACCCCTAAAGCATGGAAAATGCCTGCCACATAGGACTCAACAAATATTTGTTGAATGTTGAATGAATGAAAGAATTCGTCTGACAGCTTGTCAAGTCTCAAGACACATCCACAAAGTCCCAAAAGGATGCAATCTGCAAAGAGAGGACAATGCCAGCAAACTTTTTTTTTTTTTTTGAATGGAAGACAAAGAAGGGATACGATGATCACAAATTTCATACTGAAAGCGTTATGGGCCTGAAAAAAGCTCTTGGGAAAAGTCTGGGTTGGGGAATGTTATAAAGGTTGGGCAGGATGCATTTAAGTGTCTGGCCCTGAACTACCTGCCCAACCCCTTCCTAACCCTCCCCTTCTTTATCCCTCCTATTCTCCCACCTCCCTCGAAGCCACAGTTCCAAAGCCCTCCCTGGACCCCTCCACCAGAACACAAGTAGTCCACACCAAGAGACTGAAACATTTCTAAACTTTATGTAAAAAGCAACAATCAACTAGGCGAAAACGAGCCTCTAAATTCCGTCTCACTCCAGTGCCGTCTTCTCTAAAGTTTGCTCCACGGTCCAGTCACAGTTCTCAGGGGTCCTGACGGTCTCCCAACGCTGTGTTCCACAGGAAAACAGGGTCCACAGGAAGGCAGGTCATGCGGGACGCCCTGGGTAAGCACCTCTGCACAAGGAAAGCACGAGAAGCAGAGACATGAAGAATCAGTTCACTTAAGAACAAGCAAGAATGCAGGCAAACCCGGGGAACTCAGGTGAGGGTACTCACGTACGGCGGTGATACCGCGGGGTCTCAGTTCTCCTCCGGCTTGTCGGCTGGTGGGCCGCAAGGCTGCAGCATCTTTTCCATCAAGTTGAAGCGGACTCGCGCTTTGCTCTCATTCTCGGCAATGGCGAAGTAGTTGAGAAGATCGAAGTGGCCCATGTAGGAGCAGTAGGAGTCGCGGTGCTGGTTCACCAGCCATTCCCACTTTGTGGTGTCCGCGTGGCCGGTGCCGATGTACTTGGACTGAAGATGCTCTAGCTGGCTGTGAATGGTGTAGCGGTCCGTCATCTCACCGCTTTTCTCTTTACTCCCAGGTGAGAGGAAGCCGACTACAGGCAGGCGCTCTAGAACTTCAAGCGGGACTGCGGAACCTCCGAACCCACGCGGTCGCAGGCGGATGGCGTCACAGCGACGAAGACGCGCAGATTCGCGGTCCCAGGTCTCAGAGGCGGAAGCAGAAGTGTATTCTGTCACCGAATTGGTGTTGCCTAGGCGACGCCACAAGTGGACCGCCCCTGTAAAGAGTCCCGCCCCCTTCACAGAGCGTTGCATGCAGGTCCTTTCCTAAAGGGACCTTTGCATGCTGGGACTTGTGGTCTCTGAGGGCTGGTCAGATCAGATCAGATCAGATCAGTCGCTCAGTCGTGTCCGACTCTTTGCGACCCAATGAACCGCAGCACGCCAGGCCTCCCTGTCCATCACCAGCTCCCGGAGGTCACCCAGACTCATACCCATCGAGTCAGTGATGCCATCCAGCCATCTCATCCTCTGTCGTCCCCTTCTCCTCGTGCCCTCAATCCCTCCCAGCATCAGAGTCTTCTCCATTGAGGGCTGGTAACACAGGCTTTTTAGGAACCCTGAGAAATGTTTAAAGGGTTTCCCTGGTGGCTCAGTGGTAAAGAAACCGCTTGCCAACTCAGGAGACATGGGTTCTAGCCTTGGGTAGGGAAGATCCCTTGAAGAAGAAAATGGCAACCCACTCCAGTATTCTTGCCCGGGAAATCCCATGGATAGAGAAGCCTCAGATCACATCAGTCGCTCAGTCGTGTCCGACTCTTTGCGACCCCATGAATCGCAGCACGCCAGGCCTCCCTGTCCATCACCAACTCCCGGAGGTCACTCAGACTCACATCCATCGAGTCAGTGATGCCATCCAGCCATCTCATCCTCTGTTGTCCCCTTCTCCTCCTGCCCCCAATCCCTCCCAGCATCAGAGTCTTTTCCAATGAGTCAGCTCTTAGCATGAGGTGGCCAAAATACTGGAGTTTCAGCTTTAGCATCATTCCTTCCAAAGAAATCCCAGGGCTGATCTCCTTCAGAATGCACTGGTTGGATCTCCTTGCAGTCCAAGGGACTGTCAAGAGTCTTTTCCAACACCACAATTCAAAAGCATCAATTCTTCGGCGCTCAGCCTTCTTCACAGTACAGCTCTCACATCCATACATGACCACAGGAAAGACCATAGCCTTGACTAGGCGAACCTTTGTTGGGAAAGTAATGTCTCTGCTTTTCAATATGCTATCTAGGTTGGTCATAACTTTCCTTCCAAGGAGTAAGCATCTTTTAATTTCATGGCTGCAGTCACCATCTGCAGTGATTTTGGAGCCCCTGAAAATAAAGTCTGACGCTGTTTCCACTGTTTCCCCATCTATTTCCCATGTAGTGATGGGACTGGATGCCATGATCTTCATTTTTTGAATGTTGAGCTTTAAGCCAACCTTTTTACTCTCCACTTTCACTTTCATCAAGAGGCTTTTGAGTTCCTCTTTACTTTCTGCCATAAGGGTGGTGTCATCTGCATATCTGAGGTTATTGATATTTCTCCCAGCAATCTTGATTCCAGCTTGTGTTTCTTCCAGTCCAGCATTTTTCATGATGTACTCTGCATATAAGTTAAATAAACAGGGTGACAATATACAGCCTTGACGTACTCCTTTTCCTATTTGGAAGCAGTCTGTTGTTCCATGTCCAGTTCTAACTGTTGCTTCCTGACCTGCATACAAATTTCTAAAGAGGCATATCAGGTGGTCTGGTATTCCCATCTTTTTCAGAATTTTCCACAGTTTATTGTGATCCACACAGTCAAAGGCTTTGGCATAGTCAAGAAAGCAGAAATAGATGTTTTTTGGAACTCTCTTGCTTTTTCCATGATCCAGCGGATGTTGGCAATTTGATCTCTGGTTCCTCTGCCTTTTCTAAAACCAGCTTGAACATCAGGAAGTTCACGGTTCATATATTGCTGAAGCCTGGCTTGGAGAATTTTGAGCATTACTTTACTAGCGTGTGAGATGAGTGCAATTGTGCAGTAGTTTGAGCATTCTTTGGCATTGCCTTTCTTTGGGATTGGGATGAAAACTGACCTTTTCCAGTCCTGTGGCCACTGCTGAGTTTTCCAAATTTGCTGGCATATTGAGTGCAGCACTTTCACAGCATCATCTTTCAGGATTTGGAATAGCTCCACTGGAATTCCATCACCTCCACTAGCTTTGTTCGTAGTGATGCTTTGTAAGGCCCACTTGACTTCACATTCCAGGATGTCTGGCTCTAGGTCAGTGATCACACCATCATGATTATCTGGGTCGTAAAGATCTTTTTTGTACAGAGAAGCCTGACAGGCTACAATCTATGGGTTCGCAAAAAGAGTCAGACACAATTTAGCGACTAAACAACAAGAAGAAATGAAGAGATGTTTAAAAGGATGTTGGCGGCTTAATGGAGGGAGATGTCTGGGAGGCAAGAGGCATCCTCGGGTGTTTTGGGGCTAAAATGGACATGAGAAACTCTTCAGGGCAGGGATTGGAATATGAACTCTTGGTATGACACCGCTTTTGGAGCTAACGAGGCACAGTAGTAGCGCGTTCACAACCGTGGGTGGGTCACCTTGAAGTCAGGAGATGCAAGTTCTGGTCCCAGCCACGTTTTACAAGTTGTGTGGAAAGTTACTTCGTCGCTTGCAGGGCTACCGTTTCCTGCCTGGTCACCAAAGTACAGCACCAGTTACGACACGTTCCGGCGCCTGCATCAAGCCGCTTCTTCCTCTTGAGCTTCTAATTTTGATATTCTCACTTCAACTTCTCACCCTGCCCTACACGCCCTCCGCCTATAAATCTTTCTCAATGTACCATGCTGCTTGCCTCCCCAGTTCTCCGTTCTTACTGTTCAGGCTGCTTGGAATGTTTTGTTCCCCCTGGCAAATACTTTTCCCTTTAAGTCACCTCAAAAGTATCTCCTTGAAATTGACTTCGGCTACTCCAGACAGATGGAAATTCTTCCTCTTTCTCTCTGTTATTATCACTTTAAATCCAATTTTTGGTTTAAAGAACTTCCTCACACGAATACAAACTACTTAAGAAAAATTGTTGCTTCTGTTGATGTATCATATGCTTCTTTTATGATATCCTCATAGCCTGGCAGAGTTTGTTTCTCTAAAAACTTTTGATGAATGGCTAAACTGTATGGTAGCCATATAGAAAGAACTCTTTACGGGGTGAAAGACAACTTTAAAATACTTTTATTCTGGTACAAAGTGGCAGTTACGTAGTACCAGTAAGTCTAGAGAGGTATAGCATGATGATTATAGTTAATGCTATATCGAATATTGAAATTTTCCAGAGAGTAAATTTCAGGTGCTCTCATGAGTTTGAGTAAGCACATGAGATGGTGATGGACAGGGAAGCCTGGCGTGCTGCCCTCCATGGGGTTGCAAAGAGTCTGACAGGACTTAGCAACTAAACAATGACAATAAATGAAACAGATAAATGTGTATACTGTTATGAAAGTTGTTTTTTTCCTTGCCAGCATCCTTGTTGATATATATAGCTATAGCTATGTGTTTTATTTAGCATTTAAAAAAATGTATTTATTAACCTGTTGTATTCCTGCTTCTGTGAATTGCATATTCTTATCCTTTGCCCATTTTCTTATAGGGATGTTTGTCTTCTTATTATTAATTTTTAAGGAGATCTTTAAATATTCAGGATACTAGGCTTGCCACTTACATGCAATGAAAAAATTTTTTTCCAGTCTAGGGTTCATCTTTATGTTTTATTTATGGTATATTTTGTTATACAGAAGTTAATTTTAAAGTAGTCAGATGTACCAACCTTCCTTTATGGTTTATACTTTTTGCATTTGATTTGAAAACTGAAAAAAAAAAAACAAACAAACACCTCTTTTCTACACTGGGACCATAGAAAATAGTTTTATTCATTTTCTTGTAAAAGTTTTAGAACTTTGCTTTTTCATATTTAGAAACTTAATTCACCTGTAAGGTTTTGTTTCTTTAGGGATCTAATTAGAAGGAAATGTCAACCGACTCCAGTATTCTTGCCTGGAAAATCCTATAGATAGAGGAGCCTGGTAGGCTATATAGTTCATGGGGTCACAAAGAGTAGGACACGATTGAGCACATAAACTAAACTCAACTCATATGGCTAACTAGTTAAATATGTTTCTATATGGCTAACAGTGATAACCAGTCACTCACTAAATAGTACATCCTTTCCCTATGCTATGCTAAGTCACTTCAGTCGCGTCCGACTCTGTGTGACCCCATAGATGGTAGCCCACTAGGCTCCCCGATCCCTGGGATTCTCCAGGCAAGAATACTGGAGTGGGTTGCCATTTCCTTCTCCAATGCATGAAAGTGAAAAGAGAAAGTGAAGTCGCTCAGTCGTGTCCGACTCTTAGTGACCCCATGGACTGCAGCCTACCAGGCTCCTCCATCCGTGGGATTTTCCAGGCAAGAGTACTGGAGTGGGGTTCCATTGCCTTCTCCTTTCCCTACCCATCTTTAATGCTTCTGTTGTACATGTAGGTCTGTTTCTGGGCATTATGTTCTATTAGTCTCTTTGCTGTGCCCATACCAGTAACACGAGATCTTAATTATTGTATCTTTATAATAAGTCTTGATATCTGACAGCGTGAAAGTCTGTAGAATTTCCATCTTTCATAAATGTCTTCACAATTCTTGATCCTCTGCTCTTCCACATGAATTTAGGCTGTCAGTAAAATCCTCACGGAAATTGTGATTGAGTCATTAAATAAAGCCATGAAAGTCAATAATATTTCCATATCATTAAGAATGATTCTAAAGATATGAGAGAAAACCCTCAAATTTGAAGACTTTTGGAGCTAGATAGAAAATAATTATATGTATTAATTAAGACCCAGGGTGTATTAGTTTGTTAGGGCTGCCAAAACAAAGTGCTGCAAACTGGATGACTTAAACAATAGAAATTTATTTCCTTCCAGAAGTCCTGAGATCAACGTGTTGGCAAGACTGGTTTCATTCTGAGGACTCCCTCATTGTCTCACAGATGGCCATCTTCTCTCTGTTTTCACATGATTTTCCTCCATGTTTCTGTGTCCTAATCTCCTCTTCTTAGAAAGGCACAAGTCATCCTGAATTAGAGTCGGCCCATATCACCTAATTTCACGTAAAGGCCCTATCTCTAAATGCATCACCTTGTAAGTTACTAGGGGTGAGGACTCCAATGATTGTTTGAACTAGGGTGGGGGTAGGGAGGTTCATCGGGGAAGGCAATGGCACCCCACCCCAGTATTTTTGCCTGGAAAATCCCATGGAGGAGGATCCTGGTAGGCTCCAGTCCAGGGGGTCGCTAAGAGTCGGACACTACTGAGCGACTTCACTTTCACTTTTCACTTTCATGCATTGGAGAAGGAAATGGCAACCCACTCCAGTATTCTTGCCTGGAGAATCCCAGGGACGGGGGAGCCTGGTGGGCTTCCGTCTATGGGGTCGCACAGAGTCGGACACAACTGAAGCGACTTAGCAGCAGCAGCAGGGAGGTTCATCACTGTTTTATACAGTGATGTGGAATATATGAGAACTTTTAAAAACATGTATAATTTGTGAAAATAATATACGTACATGAAATCTTGTATTTGTTGTCAGACAATTGCAATACTTAAAAGGAAAACCAAAGAATTACATTGAAAGTTATGGTATGAAATATTTGAGAGTAAAAATTTGGAATGAAACTAAATTTTATCTAAAAGCCTGTTAAAAATGACTGTGAAAATTTGCTGAAAATAAATAGTTTAGGATTTTTTGCTGAGCTTGAAAGTTTAAGGAGGGCTTCCTTGGTGACCCAGTAGTGAAGAATCCTCCTGTCAGTGAAGGAGACATGGGTTCAGAGTCTGATCTGAGAAGATCCCACATGCTGTGGGGCAACTAAGCCCACACAACTATTGAGCCTGTGTTCTGGAGCCACAACTACTGAAGACCACGTGCCCTAAAGTCCATGCTCTGCAACAAGAGAAACCACTGCAAAGAGAAGTCCACTCACCACAACTTGAGAGTATTCCCCGCTTGCCACAACTAGAGAAAAGCTCGAACAATGAAGATCCGGCCCAGCCAACAAAAAAAAAGTTTAAGGAAAGAGGAGGTTCTTCGATTTATGTCTTTAATAAATTGAACATTAGCTTTAAAAATCTAAATGAACCTCTGAATATTATTTTGTACAAAAGATCCTCAAAGTCACCAAGAAAGCCTTCCATGTATCAAGATTAGCATACAGATAACACAAAAACCCTGCTTCACTTTTAATTGTAGTTCCACTGAATTTATAGATTTATTTGGGGAGAATTGTCATCTTAACTGTATCAAATTTTCTCATCTGGTACATAGTAAATATTTCCATTTATTTAAGTCTAATTTTTTGACTTTAAATAAAGCTTATGTAATTTTCTCCAAATGGATCTTTTATGTCTTCTATCAGATTTATCCCTGGGTATATACTATATATATTTAAAGATGTTCCTTATGTGTTTTGGAACTTCCCTGATGGCTCAGACGGTAAAGCGTCTGTCTACAATGTGGGAGACTTGGGTTCGATCCCTGGGTCGGGAAGTTCATTGGAGAAGGAAATGGCAACCCACTCCAGTACTCTTGCCTAGAAAATCCCATGGAGGGAGGAGCCTGGTGTCCATGGGGTCGCAAAGAGTCGGACATGACTGAACACTTTGCTTTATGAGTCTTAAATTGTCACCTTGTAAAGAGTATCACATTTTCTTACATTTCTTGCTAATAAAGAGTTTTGGTCAGGAACCAGTGGTCTTGTCGGTGAGATATGTCAGGAAAACTGTTACTATTTCTTGTCCCAAGATATTACCTTAAGTCAGCCCTGCCTGTTAGATTACTTCAATACAACTATCAAATGCCATCTTATATTTTGGCATTTAAGTAAAGAAAATAAACAAGACAAGTTTCAAATGGAAAGGATATAGAATAAAAAATGTAAAGGAAAAGATATCTGTTTTAGGTGGAAAATTATACTTTAATCCATTTTTTAAGTCCAATAATGCAAGGCAACATTTTTCTCTTTTCATCTTTTCTTGGTCTATCTTTATAACTGATGGCTTAAAAAATTTTTTTAAGTCATTTAATATTTTGAAAGGTCAAGATTTCATTCAAGACCAAAAAAGTATACAAAAGAACGCATTTTTCAACATCTACCCATCCTTAGTAAGTAATGATTGCTATGTGTATCTTGTTTATCCTTCCAGAGATTTTAAAAATGAAAGCACAGATATGTATGATATACTTATTTAAGTGCCTACAGATATATTTGATATTTAACCCCTTTTAAAATTTAGATGGTAGTAAAATCCTTGCTATAGTCCTCTACTTTGAATTTTTGTTTGCCTTTTGTTTTATTTTCTTGGACCTATCTTGGTAATCATCTCATATGAATACATAAAAAACTTCCTCATCCTTTTTGATTTTGGGTCTTGTTTTAAACTTGCATAATATTGCGTTGTATGGGTGTATTATGGGGAAGGCAATGGCACCCCACCCCAGTACTTTTGCCTGGAAAATCCCATGGATGGAGGAGCCTGGTAGGCTGCAGTCCATGGGGTCGCTAAGAGTCAGACATGACTGAGCGACTTCATTTTCACTTTTCACTTTCATGCACTGGAGAAGGAAATGGCAACCCACTCCAGTGTTCTTGCCTAGAGAATCCCAGGGACGGGGGAGCCTGGTGGGCTGCCGTCTATGGGGTCGCACAGAGTCGGACATGACTGAAGTGACTTAGCAGCAGCATGGGTGTATTATACTCTATAAAAAAGCACCTTCTTATTGATTATCAAATGTCTTGTGTATCCAGAGATTGTATTTAAATTTTATTACTATTGCATAAAAATACAAAGTTCAAATTTAAATGAACTAAAATCACATCTCCTTTGGTGAAAGAATTATTTTAGATATCCTTTTTCTCTAAGCAAATTTTAAAATATCAAAAGGATTTTCTGTATGTCCAGATGTTGATATCATGTTTCACACTAGGGGTCGCCAAAACAGTATTTAAAGCCAATGAACAAGCCAGTGTTTCAGTTCAGTTCAGTCACTCAGTCGTGTCTGACTCTTTGCGACCCCATGAACTGCAGCACGCCAGGCCTCCCTGTCCATCACCAACTCCCTGAGCTTGCTCAAACTCATGTCCATCGAGTTGGTGATGCCATCCAACCATCTCATCCTCTGTCGTCCCCTTCTCTTCCCGCCTTCAATTTTTCCCAGCATCAGGGTCTTTTCCAATGATTCAGTTCTTCACATTAGCTAGCCAAGTATTGGAGTTGCAGTTTCAGCATCAGTCCTTCCAATGAATATTCAGGACTGATTTCACTTAGGATGGACTGGTTGAATCTCCTTGCTGTCCAAGGGATTCTCAAGAGTCTTCTCCAACACCACAGTTCAAAAGCATCAATTCTTCAGTGCTCAGCTTTCTTTATATTTCAACTCTCACATCCATACATGACTATTGGAAAAACCATAGCTTTGACTAGAAGGACCTTTGTTGGCAAAGTGATGTCTGCCTTTTAATATGCTGTCTTTCTTGTGGTCATGTATGGATGTGAGAGCTGGACTGTGAAGAAGGCTGAGCGCCAAAGAATTGATGCTTTCGAACTGTGGTGTTGGAGAAGACTCTTGAGAGTCCCTTGGACTGCAAGAAGATCCAACCAGTCCATTCTGAAGGAGATCAATCCTGGAATTTCTTTGGAAGGAATGATGCTAAAGCTGAAACTCCAGTATTTTGGCCACTTCATGCGAAGAGTTGACTCATTGGAGAAGACTCTGATGCTGGGAGGGATTGAGGGCAGGAGGAGAAGGGGACGAAAGAGGATGAGATGGCTGAATGGCATCACTGACTTGATGGGTGTGAGTCTGGGTGACCTCCGGGAGCTGGTGATGGACAGGGAGGCCTGGGGTGCTGTGGTTCATGGGGTCACAAAGAGTCGGACACGACTGAGCGACTGATCTGATCTGATCTAGGTTGGTCATAGCTTTTCTTCCAAGGAGCAAGCATCTTTTAATTTCATGGCTGCAAGTACCATCTGCAGTGATTTTGGAGCCGAAAAATATAAAGTCTATCACTGTTTCCACTGTTTCTCCATCTATTTGCCATGAAGTGATGGGACCAGATGCCATGATCTTCGTTTTCTGAAGGTTGAGCTTTAAGCCGAACTTTTCACTCTCCTCTTTCACTTTCATCAGAGGCTCTTTAGTTCTTTTTCACTTCCTGCTATAAGGGTGGTGTCATCTGCATATCTGAGGTCATTGATTTTTCTCCTGGCAATCTTGATTTCAGCTTGTGCTTTCCAGCCCGGCATTTTGCATGATGTACTCTGCATATAAGTTAAATAAGCATGGTGACAATATACAGCCTTGACGTACTCCTTTCCCAATTTGGAACCAGTCTGTTGTTCCGTATCTGATTCTAACTGTTGCTTCTTGACCTGCATACAGATTTCTCAGGAGGCAGGTCAGGTGGTCTGGTATTCCCATCTCTTTCAGAATTTTCCACAGTTTGTTGTCATCCACAGAGTCAAAGGCTTTGGCATAGTCAATAAAGCAGAAGTAGATACTTTTCTGGAACTCTCTCGCTTTTTAGATGATCCAACAGATGTTGGCAACTTGATCTCTGCTTCCTCTGCCTTTTCTAAATTCAGCTTGAACATCTAAAGGTTCGCAGTTCACGTACTGTTGAAGCCTGGCTTGGAGAATTTTAAGTATTACTTTGCTAGTGTGTGAGATGAGTACAATTGTGCAGTAGTTTGAACATTCTTTGGCATTGGAATGAAACATTGTTTGGCATTTCTTTGGGATTGGAATGAAAACTGACCTTTTCCAGTCCTGTGGCCATTGCTGAGTTTTCCACATTTGCTGGCATACTGAGTGCAGCACTTTCACAGCATCATCTTTTAGGATTTGAAATGGCTCAACTGGAATTCCATCACCTCCACTAGCTTTGTTCACAGTGATGCTTCCTAAGGCCCATCTGATTTCGCATTCCAGGATGTCTGGCTCTTGGTGGGTGATCACACCATTGTGTTATCTGGGTCATGAAGATTTTTTTGTATAGTTCTTCTGTGTATTTTTGCCACCTCTTCTTAATATCTTCTGCTTCTGTTAGGTCCATATCATTTCTGTCCTTTGTTGTGCCCATCTTTGCATGAAATGTTCCCTTGGTATCTCTAATTTTCTTGAAGAGATCTCTAGTCTTTCCTATTGTATTGTTTTCCTCTATTTATTTGCATTGATCGCTGAGGAAGGCTTTCTTATCTCTCCTTGCTGTTCTTTGGAACTCTGCATTCAAATGGGTACATCTTTCCTTTTCTCCTTTGCCTTTAGCTTCTCTTCTTTTCTCAGCTATTTGTAAGGCCTCCTCAGACAACCATTTTGCCTTTTTGCATTTCTTTTTCTTGGGAATGGTCTCGATCACTGCCTCCTGTACAATGTCACGAACCTCTGTCCATAGTTCTTCAGGGACTCTATCTATCAGATATAATCCTGTAATTGAGAACACTTTATTATTAGGCACCTTGAGTATCTTAACTGTGGTAAGCAGGAAAGGTACATTATGACTGAAATGTTGAAGACAAAACTTTGGTTTGCTGTTTTTTCAAAGGCAACTAAGACTTTTACACAGAGAAGGCAATGGCAACCCATTCCAGTACTCTTGCCTGGCAAATCCCATGGACAGAGGAGCCTGGTAAGCTGCAGTCCATGGGGTCGCTAGGAGTGGGACACGACTGAGCGACTTCACTTTCACTTTTCACTTTCATGCATTGGATAAGGAAATGGCAACCCACTCCAGTGTTCTTGCCTGGAGAATCCCAGGGACAGGGGAGCCTGGTGGGCTGCCGTCTCTAGGGTCACACAGAGTCGGACAGGACTGAAGCTCCTTAGCAGCAGCAGCAGCAGCAAGACTTTTATAACATAGGAGAAAACTAAGTTATCTTTATCATCATAAAGATTTTACTTTAGGGTTTTACGTTTAATTGGAATAAGTGATGATGTGGAATTTAGGTAATATGGAATTTATGGAACTTTTAAAAAGAAGTTTGCTGGACACGATCTTACTTTGCTGTGGTTAAAAATGTCTTTAACTCCAGCTTTTCTTCTTCCAGCTACCATAGGTTTCATATATTGAAGCAGATCTAGAACTCTTTATTTTTGTAGGGTTTTACTTCTAGTTGGGCACATACTTCAAAAGTGTAAGTGTTCTACACTTTAAAAGTTCTCCTTGGGCAGACATGATTGCCATGGGTTTGTATTCAATAACTTTTCATTTGAGATTTTATAAGCTGGTCCTTCTCTGCTTAGTAATAATAGTCAATGACACGCTGGTATAATTTTTGAACAAAAATTTTTCATAGGAAAAGTTGCACAAAGGAACTTTGAAGTATTATGCATATTTTCCATTTGTTGCAGTAATATGAAATCTTGCAGCATTCTGATTAATGATTTATATATCATAGGTGCTGAATCAATATTCAATGAATAGATCAGTGACTGAATGTTCATGACAGCATCTTAAGTGACAATAAAAGATTGGAAACAAGCTTGGTGTCAGGAATAATTACATAAATTATGCTGTAAACTGAGTACACATAGCATATCTCATGTGAATATAAGTTCCTTTGAAATGTGTGAATTTTTTCTCCATCATATTAGCATGGTGATTTACCCACTGTCAGTGCTCAATAAATATTCATTGAATTAGAATATTTTTCTCACACTGGGTTAAGCATGGGTAGCCCCAAATCGCAAAGCATCCCCCAGGAATTGAGACTGTCCACCTCAAAATCACAACCATCCTTTACTTTATAAGAGACATGGATTTGGGGGGAATAATTTTTCCCATAGAGTTAATGTCAGAGAAAAAGACCCATGACAAGGCTTTACAAAATTATGAATATACTACATTTTAACTGTTTTAGAATTGCTTCAGTTATCTACAAAGATTGCAAGGAATAGTTTTTCATAGCTGAGCCAATTCAAGTGAGGTCCATGAACATCCTTAATCAGAAATTAGGATACAGAATCTAAGAACAAGGAAGGAAATGGATGGGGCTCATGTATGCAACATTTCAGCTATCCAATTAAACATAAGATTCATTCTTGTCTACGTGCAGTAAAAGTCAAAGATGAAGCCGGAGGAAAGGAGTTGAGTTTATACCTTTCCTCTGATTTGCATTTGAGCAAGTGTAAGTTTGGGGTTTAATTTTAATTAATTTATGGCTGTGCTGAGTCTTCGCTGCTGCATGCGCTTTTTCTCTAATTGCAGTGAACAGGGCCTGCTCTCTAGTTGCAGTGCACAGGATTCTCATTGTGGTAGCTTCTCTTCTCGTGGAGCACAGGCTCTAGAGTGTGCAGGCTTCAGTAGTTGCAGTTCCTGGGCTCAGTAGTTGTGGCCCATGGGCTTAGTTACTCCTCAGCACGTGGGATCTTCCTGGTAAGTGGATTCTTCACCACTGAACCACCAGGGAAGCCCCACTAGTGGAGGTTTAATGCCTGCAGTTTTGAATCAACATGGGCAGTTGTTTCATCTTGAATTTTTAGAACAAGTGTATGTGTAAAAGAGAAGACTTTGGGCTTATGGTGTTTTTCACTCTTCACAAGTTGCACTTGATTTCATAAAACAAAAAACTGTTTCAAAGTCTGCATGTGTGCTTTTGTGATCTTTATTCTTTTGTATTATTTCTTCTTCACATGTCACCTATGAGTGTTTTCTAACAGCATTCCCGAAAGGTTCTATGTTAATAAGCTGTGTACAGTGGCCCAGAAAGAAAATGACACAGAAGCAGGCCTAATACTTTTAATGCTGTTGATTTATTTATGGTAGCTTAAGGCCAAAAAGGAATTTGGAGGATGGGAGAGATTGGCACACACAGTCATGGCAAAGTACCAACGGTGCCCTTTCCCCACCTGTTCCTTTTGCATTTTTTTCAGCTTATGTAAACCACTCTACAAATGCAGTTTCAAGTCTCCCCACTTCCAACTAGACCTCTGCTCTAAGCCTCTCTTACAAAGGAATTCTAGCATTACAGCTACTGAGGACTGTTCTAATAATAAGTTTTAGGGAGTGAACTGTTTCTGTTGAGTGAGGAACTGGTTTGCTCTATAGAAAGATAAACATATCTCCAGTTACCGCCTCATCTATGGGGCCCTCGAGAGAGCAAAATGCTGTTGGTTTAGCCTTTTGTCTCTACTTTTGTGTCCCCTGATTTGTTAGGATAATCTTATATTCGGCTTAATAGTTTAGCTTTAAAAAGTCAGAAAAGCACCTGAAGCTTTGTCCTAGGTGCAGTTCTGACCCTGGATCAAGACAAGAGTGGGCCTTGAACTGGGCCCCCCTCAGTTTAGAGGGTCCTGCCATGGCTCCCTCTAGCTGTACTCTCCCACGAGCTGAATATTGTAGTGGGTTGCCATTTCCTTTTCCAGGTTATCTTACGAACCAGGAATTGAACTTGTATCTCCTGCATTGGCAGGCGGATTCTTTACCACTGAGGCACCCGAGAAGCCCTCAGAAAAGATTACCCCTGAACCTAAACTTCCTCCAGTTTCCCTTCCCAGTATCAAATTTCATATAAGTAAGTAATCTTTTGGTTTTGTATTGTAGAATAAGTAACAGTGACTTGTGCTAAGTGCTAAGTGGTAACTTCAGTTCTCAGTGCTAAGTGGAACTTCTAAAGATCATCTTCAGTGTTAAAGCTTTTGCTTCATTAAGTAGGTAAATGACTTTTTAACCAGAGGAGAATTTATCAGTTCAGTCTCTCGATTGTGTCCAACTCTTTGAGACCCCATGGACTGCAACACGCCAGGCTTCCCTGTCCATCACCATCTCCCGGAGCTTGCTCAAACTCATGTCCATCGAGTTGGTGATGCCATCCAACCATCTCATCCTCTGTCATCCCCTTCTCCTCCTGTCTTCAATGTTTCCCAACATCAGGGTCTTTTCCAATAAGTCAGTTCTTCACATCAGGTGGCCAAAGTTCTGGAGCTTCAACTTCAGCATCAATCCTTCAAATGAATATTCAGGACTGATTTCCTTTAGGATGGACTGGTTGGGTCTCTTTGCAGTCTGAGGGACTCTCAAAAGTCTTCTCCAACACCACAGTTCAAAAGCATCAATTCTTCAGTGCTCAGCTTTCTTTATGGTCCAACTCTCACATCCATACATGACGACTGGAAAAACCATAGCTCTGACTAGACGAACTTTTGTCAGCAAAGTAATCTCTTTGCTTTTTAATATGCTGTCTAGGTCTGTCATAGCTTTTCTTCAGTATTTTCATGTTAGGTTTAGAAATGATCTGTTTATGTATGTTATTTAAAGTATTTGTAATACTTAAGAGACTTTGGCATTGTAGACTATCTAATAGAAAAATATGACTGTTTATTTAAAACATGTAATTGACATAATTTCCAATTAAAAGAATGTTAGCAAGTTTTTTGTAAGTTGTATTCTAATATTTAAGGGAAATAGGCTTACCAAATTTGTAAGGTAAATAAGATTTACAACAGTCTGAAATGCTTTGGATGGTTTCTCTTACAAGGATCATGTACTAGATTGGTCAGGCATTTGAAATGCTTAAAAGTAATTTGAACACATTAAACTCATTAATATAGTTTAAAATATTTAAGTGACGTTGCTGGATACAAAAATCAGTATAAAAAAAGTAATAGTATTTCCATATTCCAGCAGCAAAAAAAGAAAAGACAAGAAACAAACAGCCACTATAAAAAGGATTCTTGATAAATGACAGTGGTATATTACAGGGAAGTGAGAAAAAAAGACTATCTTTCCAATAAGTGGAGGTTCGATAGTTGTGTACCACGTGGGAGAAAAATAAAACTGAACTCCTAATTCACACTATACATAAAAATCAACCTCAGGTAGATATGAGATCTTACATGAGACAAATTATAAAGTTGTTCAATGATTAGTATAGGAGAGTATCTTCACGACCTTGGGGGTAGTGAAGGGTTTCTTAAATGAGACACAAATGCACTAACCCTAATGTACAGATTAGGAGGGCTAAAGGAAACTCTGCGGTGGAGGCAACAGGTTAAAGTCCAGAGAGGGTGACTGGCCAGTTCCAAATGATGATGCCTCCAGGAGGAGGATGGAGCAGTCCTTTTGTAAGTCCAGAAGAAGTGGTTCCTCCCCATAGGATGGCCCCTAAAATATTTGATCAATGGAAGAACCTCAGCACACATCTAAGAGGATGACAGCTCCCCCAAGGTGGAGTTTATAAGATGCAAGGCCACAATGAGGCTTGATGAAGTGGGATTATCCGAGTCCTTGTTGTGTCAGCGATTCTGCCAACTAATTGAGTATCCTGAAATGACTAAAATAGTAGCAGAGTTTAAAGCCACTGTAAAACCAACCTCTTCACTGCTGTGGGATAGAGAAGGAAGGCATAAGCAGGGACACTAAAGGTTGTGGGGAGTCTCTGGTTATAACCTTGTTTAGATCCCAATGCTATTTACCCTTTGGGGATTCTGTTTCCTGTTCTGAGAAACTCCTGCTGCTAAGTTCCAATGCATATATTTTATTTTATCCCTAGCTATTGTTCTGCAGTCTTTTCTTGAATGATCTTTATTTCTTTTCTTCTCTAGCTGTCAACAAAAACCAAAATATTGCTCTTCCTTCAGAAGGGACTGGTTTTGGCCTCTTCACAAGTGGTTTTGCTTATGAATTAATTGTTCTTTTGTTCTCTCACCAGCCTTAAAGGTCAATCTTTATCCTTCATCAATGTCATGGACAATTTCCTTCACAAGCTACAACTCTTCCTCTCTCTGGGCCCACTGACTTCTGTAAGACTAATCTATTCAGGTGTATTTAGGTAATAGGGTTATTTAAAACCTTCATAGTTCTTTATTCCTGTTAATCATGAGAAGAGATGCTTAAGAACCATAGGCCCTGAAGTTTGAATTCTTTAGTAATAATTAAAAAGAGATTTAAAAAATCTGCTTCCCATAAATGAATACTGATTCTGGCCTGTTTCTGATACCTTTCCAGGAAAAATTCAGTTGTTCAGAAACACCAAAGAGGAAGAAAAATTCAATTAGGCTACTTTATAAAGCTTTCCAGAAGCTCTAGATCATATTTACAAACAATTTCCAGAAAAGACTTGGAGACCTTAGGCCAGGAGGTTAAGCTATTTAGCAGAGAAGTGTCAACTGGCTAAATTTGTGGTATTTACCTAAAGATTATGGGCTGGCAAGAGTTATGTTGGCTTCCCAGGTGATGCAGTGGTAAAAAATCCACCTACCAGTGCAGGAGACACAAGAGACACATGTTTGATCCCCGGGTAGGGAAGATCCTCTGGAGAAGGAAATGGCAACCCACCTCAGTAGTTTTATCTGGAGAATTCCATGGACAGAGGAGCCATGAGGGCTATAGTCCATGGGGTTGCAAAGAGTCAGACAAGACTGAGCACACACACACACACACACACACACACACACACGAGTCGTGTTGCTATAATCTGTAAGGTGAAAGTTTCTCCCAGTCTGTTGGTGTAGGGCTACAGTCTCAATTCCCACCCTTCACTCTTGTTGGACCAACTGTTAACAGAGGAGAGAGTCCGGGTGGTGGAGCTACTCGTAGGAGTGTCTACAAAGCTGATACCAAGTGCCAGAAATATCTTCATCATTATTAAAATTTAGAAAAGCCCAAAGTGTGTTTAGTCACTATACTCCCTTTGGCCTTGCTGGTTAAGTGCCTGCAAGAGCTACCTGCCAAGCTCCACTTCACGCATTTGGCACATCAAGGGGATCTGTTCATGGCTTTGTCAACCAGTTTTCCCTCTTTCAATTGCCCTGCTGACTTTGGAGCCAAGAAACACTCACCCCACATGACTCTATCGAGCACTTCCTATCTCCATCCTTTAAATAGTTTGAAGCTCAAAAGTGGTTATAACAAAGTTGATTGGAATTCAGAGCATTTTTCTCCCATTAAAAAATGTCATAAATGGTGGTTAGCTCTTTAGGCCCAAACATGTTAACTTGTTTAACTTACAGTGTAATGGTCTAGTTGTAGAAATGAGCTACCATTTTTGTCTGGTTTTGTTTTTAATAGAGAAAAAAAATGATTTGTGAATTCAAAATTAGATTGCCAAGAAGAAACCTAACATTTTAGTGCTGGCCTTGTGGCCCACCCCACTCCCACCACTTGCTGCTGTCAGCCAAAAGAGAGGAAAAGCTCTCCAGTTCCACCAAAGACAGGGATTTGGGGAGTGGAGAGGGGGCAAGTCAGAGATGGGAATACAGACCTGGAGGAAAGAGAAAAACATGAGCTATAGCATAAGCCTCTGGGTGGCAGTGACAGAACTCTCTTAACTTTCTTCTCATCATTTCTTTTCCTCCATGAGGCTGTGAGCGTGGATTTATAGTGCCTGGGTAGTCTGGTCACTGTAAGAAGCACAAGAGGGATTTCTGTGCCTGATTGGGGTAGTCATTCGTATTAGAAAGAAATTCTGTGTATTAAGGACTGCCTGTACTTGGAAGATTCAAAAATTATTAGCATTCATTTTCTCAACTTCCAGCCTGTGTTGAGAAATTGTAGACTCTATTAAGCCTAAAAGCTTTCTAAAAGTGCATTTGATGCCAGATGTTTTTCTAGAGTTGTATCAAAAGCAAAACATCAAACCTGTACTAACATTGCAATGTAATTTTGACAGGAACATTTTGCTATTTTCATCAGGCAGGATTCAGTATAGTAATTGAATTAAAGTAGCAATCATGTATTTTTTTAAAACAAAGGTTAGTACATCAATTACATTAAAAGAACACACTCTGATTATCAAAAATTCACTTTAAAAGTAAAAAATACAAACCACAGATTGGGAGAAGGTATTTACAGCCTATGTAACCAATCAGTAACAACAATAAATATTTTGTTTTTAAATATATAAAGAATTTTTGCAATTTAAGTCTTAAAAAGGCAGAAAATCCAATAGAAAAATAAGTGACTTGATTATGCAGTACACAATAGAGGAAATCCAAATGGCTAATGAACATTAAAAAGTGTTTTTAACATAGTTAGTAAAGAAGATATGCCCTCTATTATTAGCAAACTTTCAAAAGTTTTATAACATCACATATTGGTGAGGAAATCTAACTTTGGGTGGAAATACAGGCAGTTTGGAAAACAGTTTGCTATTATCTAAATTGCTGATATCCATATCCTATGTCCAAGCAGTGCCCCTCCTGGATGTTCCTAGATGGTTTTCAAAGTAGGTTCCCTGGATTAGCAGCATTAGTATCACCTGGCAACATGTGAGCAATGCAGATTCTTGGTCTCTACATCAGATCTACTCAATCAAAAACTTGGGAAATGGGGCCCAGAAATCTGTTTTAACAAGTCCTCTAGGTGATTCTGATGAAAACTAAAGTTGAGAACCACTGACTTAGAGAGTATTCTGTTCATGCAGACAGAACATCACGTAAACAAGAAAGTTTATAGCAGATTCCCAAATGGAAAGACCCCAAATGCCCATTGCTAGTAGAATGATAAATTCATTTTTAACTAGTGGTTAGCTGAAGCATCTTTATATACTGAGGGTTGAGAACAAGTCAAGGCAAAAGCCTAAAGTTAAAAGAGAAGAGAATAATTTGATGGAATAAGTTGAAGAAGATAAGATCTAAATGGGGGTGTTAATTGAGGAAAAAAGAGGTGCCCCTTTGTTGAAGACCAGAGAAGGAATGCAAAAATTGTATTGAAAGGGTAGAATAGGAGAATTTAAAGTTTATTCATGCATGAAAGCCTTTATTTTCTTTATTATTAGGAATCAAGATACATTTTTTTCTCTGCCTATGTGGAGAAAAAAGGTGATTCACCCAGTTTAGTTTGGCCAGAGGGATAAATTAAATGGAGGATAAAATGAAACTCATCGCCCCTGCATCCTTTAAATTCTTGAGGATGACACTAAACTCTGCCCTTCTTCTCCTGGGATGTAATTCTATTTTTGATTTACAATCTTTGCTGAGAGGTGAGGGTGAAGTTTTGGGGACTCCTACTTGCCTTTCTTACTACAATAACTTTTAGTCTACAAGTCAAGGAACTAGTGTGAAGATTCTGTAAAATTCTAATGTCTGTTCCAATTATACTTTAAAAAACTGAGGAAATGATCTGTTTGGATCTGTGGATGAGTGGTCATGTATACCTGGCTGCTGCTGCTGCTGCTGCTGCTAAGTCGCTTCAGTCGTGTCCGACTCTGTGCGATCCCATAGACGGAAGCTCACCAGGCTCCCCTGTCCCTGGGATTCTCCAGGCAAGAACACTGGAGTGGGTTGCCATTTCCTTCTCCAATGCAGGAAAGTGAAAAGTGAAAGTGAAGTCGCTCAGTCGTGTCCGACTCTTAGCGACCCCATGGACTGGAGCCTACCAGGCTCCTCCGTCCATGGGATTTTCCAGGCAAAAGTACTGGGGTGGGGTGCCATTGCCTTCCCCGATACCTGGCTAGATCTCCATTAATACGGTGACCTTCACATGCTCCTACTCTAACAAGGGTGTCAGAAGGTGCTTTGGGTCTCTGGATATTAACATCAACTCAAACTCTGTATCTAGCAGTCCTTAAAGGAGCCATGTATTTTCCTATCTCCAGTTCATGGCTACTCAAGTACACAGCCATAAGACCCTTTGGAGAAGAACCAGAGGAATAAGTACCATATACACCTGCCACGGTACTGCAGGGTCCTTCTCTATGTGGACCAAGTCTCTTTTTCAGTCAATGGAGATGTTCTGTGGTGAGTTTGAAAACTGGCTTAGGTTTGAAAAATATGCAAGGAATCATGACTTTTCTTTGAGGCAGCTGATTCACAGTCTTCTGCTCATCTGTTCTTGATCTCTTTTGACTAGATATATTAAGCTATATCCTTGGTGGATGCACATCTATCTTATTCCTTAGAAACCTTATTCTATTAAACATCTCCATAGATTCCTAAAGATCCAGCCCCCTATTCACTGCATTCCAAATGTGTTGCCCATTAAAAACATTATACCCATGTTGATTTTTGTAGTTAAATGCTACCATATGGCTTCTGCTCTTCTGGGATCCCATCATCTCCATGGCTATTAGGGACCCTACTAGGACCCATGGAGAAGGCAATGGCACCCCACTCCAGTACTCTTGCCTGAAAAATCCCATGGACGGAGGAGCCTGGTAGGCTGCAGTCCATGGGATAGCTAGGAGTCGGACGCGACTGAGCGACTTCACTTTCACTTTTCACTTTCATGCATTGGAGAAGGAAATGGCAACCCACTCCAGTGTTCTTGCCTGGAGAATCCCAGGGATGGGGGAGCCTGGTGGGCTGCCGTCTATGGTGTCGTACAGAGTTGGACACAACTGAAGCGACTTGGCAGCAGCAGTTCTGTAACAGAATTATTTTATCAATTCTAACCTATAGAGGAGAGCCACCACTGAGCTTCTGAAAGACATTGATTCGGTGGGTGTTCGGGAGCATTAATTACATCTCAGAGTTGGTTCTACTAGGGGCTCACTCAGTGTTTAATTTCCCAGTGTTCATTACTAACTGTGGTCTGCACCAAGGGTAAGGTGGCTCCTATTCAATCAGGGGCAATTCCTTGGAGAAGAAGGTACTTCTTCAAAAGTTGATAGCAGCCAGTGTCTAGAGCAGGTGGGGATGCATTCAAGAATGTGATAAAAGTGATTTGGGTGGGGAAGATCCTGAAACTTCTATGCATGAGTTTCCTTTATCTATAAAATATGGATATCAATATTTAGTTCACAGAATTATTTGGAAGTAAAGGAAATTAAATGATAGGTGGCTTGAATCTAAGTGGAATTTGGAGAAGCCAGGATAGGATGTCTGTGGAAAAGTCTTGACTAAGCCTGCCGAGAGCCTGTTTGGATATGGAGTAAGAAGCGTTGTGGGAGAAGATTCAAATTGTGATTGTTAAGATTGATTCATTCCTTCACTCCCTGGCAAATGCTTAGCGCTCTTCATTCATGTGCCTGCCCTCTATAGGGTTGTGATTGTTTGACTGGTTTAAATGTGTGGAAGTTGGGGAAGTGATCCATCAGAAGTCCTTTCCTCTCTGTCTTGGAGCTGAGACACATTGAAACATGAATCAGGTGTGATCAGCCTGACCAAGCCTGAGACCTGGGAAGACTGAGGGCAATAAGGAAAAACAAAAAGAATATTTTACTAAAATCTCTACTGCAGTGGAAACAAGGAGCACAGCTTAGGAACGCATCTGACATAGTCCTGCACATGAATGGGGGTAGGGAGTAGGGCAACTACTTCCCACTTCACAGCAGAACATCAAGAGCTTTGTCATCAAGGGGTTCACTGAGACTGAGACGGGAGATCACTGCTGGGAAAACTTGTCAACAGAGAGCACGGTGACTCTGCAGGACTGTGGCAGTCGGAGACAGACGCGGACATCTGTGAGGGCATGAGTACATGTGTGAGCCCTCTGGGCACTGTCAGAAACTCCCCAGGCCCTCCTCGGTGTCTGGCTGATGAAGCCTAAGGAAGCTTGCTTCCAGCTCTAGCCTGTCTAGAACACTCAGCAGGGTGTGCAAAGCTTTACTCTCATTGCTGCTGCTGCTGTCATTACTCAGCCCATTATTCCATTGGTTCTTCCTCAGTTCAGTACTTTGACCTTGCTGCCCTTAGGTCACCAAGCAGGCACTCTAAATACACATTTTAATTACTGTCAGTTTAAGGAACATTCTAGCTCCCAGACACACCATCCCAAATTCTTTCATTTAATGATAAAGTCTTTGTTAAAATCTTTTTATTAAATTCCAAAATGACAACTATTTATTCAAAGTGGGTAGAAGGAACCAGTAACCTAGAAAATCTAATGCTCGGAATTAACCTTTACAAAAAGATACTGTTTTTTTCCTCAGGTGGCACAGTGGTAAAGAATCTGCCTGCCCATTCAGGAGACACAGAATACCTGGGTTTGATCCTTGGGTCAGGAAGTCTCCCTAGAGGAGGAAATGGCAACCCACTCCAGTATTCTTGCCTGGAAAAATCCCATGGACAGGGAAGCCTGGCAGGCTACAGTCCACAGGATCGCAAAGAGTCAGACATGACTTAGCGACTGAACATACACACTGGTTCGTTGTTTTTGTTATGCTTTGCTTTCTACCTAGATGATTCCATGAGTCACTGACTAAATGACATCTTTTCTTTTGTTTTTCCCTGCCCTAGAAAGGTAACTGATTTTCCTTATATCAAAAACGATTCAACGTTTGACATAGAGTTAGAACTAGAAGTGTTAGTCTTATGGTTTACTTTCATTCTACTGTATACTTTTCTGTTTTCTTCTAGCTTAGGATTCTGCTTGAGTGATGTGTGGTCCTGAGCTCTGACAGGTGTCCCAATTCTTCCCATACAACCAGGATTAATACAAAGTGCATGATATAGTTTAAATCAGATCAGAGACAAGAACTATGGACCAAAAAAGAGGTCATATGTAGAATAGACAGAGAAGCCAATAACATGAAATTACAAAAGGGTTAATATGAAATTTTATTTCTTAGGAAGAGGTGTCCTTATAAGGCCAATATGGGATCTACTTTCAAATAATTTTGTAGAAGGCAATGGCACCCCACTCCAGTACACTTGCCTGGAAAATCCCACGGACAGAGGAGCCTGGTAGGCTGCAGTCCATGGGGTCGCTAAGAGTCGGACACGACTGGGCGACTTCACTTTTATCAAATAATTTATTCACCTTAAACTTAGAGTTTGTTTATTTCAACAAATATAGCCATATTTTCCCTGTCTCATTCTAACAAAGAGCTAATGAAATTGGCCAACATGGACAAATGATTCATATGAAGTAGCAATTGTAGTCATATTATAACACACAATTTAATTCTGTAACTATTTTCATTTCTATTCTCTGTCACAAAAAATTTAGTAGCAGTCAAAACTATAATTTTCTTTTCTTCATATTTCTGAATAGGCCTGAAAGGTTAAAATAGACAGTGAAGAACATAAGTGACATACTAAATGACCTAGCAAGTGTTTGACAGAGATAAGTTATAACACTTACGCTGGAAATTGAAAACCCGTCACTTCCTTGTTAAAGCTGAAAATAGCTCTTACCAATTGTTCTTCCTGATGCAAATCCATATTAAGCTTTGTATTACAAACAGAAATCACTCAAAACAATTCCAAATGAGCACATATAGACTTAGAGAGAATTATGCAGTAATACTAGATTGTTGATAAAGCCTTTAATCCAATTTAAATGAGTGCCTCATACAAAGTGAGCTGGCTTGAGATTTTTTTCTTACCTTGTATAAATTTAGCACTTATATACCAATTTCATTTAATAAACATGTATTATGCAGCTCTTAGGTAAAAATTCAGAGATTAGGTGCTCCCAGCCCTACAAAGGTAAGATGTAGTACTATGTAATTTACAATACAATTGTTGTTATGAATATGAATATTTTCCAATTTACTATAAAGGAATGCAGTATAAAAACAGCAACTATTCAGAGAACAGGTAGGCTATTTTTAATGGAAGTGATGGAAAATGACTTTACAAAAGAAATGTCATCTGGGAGACGCTTGGACATCTGTGCAGCACAAAAGTTGGTGATGGGCTTTTAGGAGATCATCCTGGTAGAAGGTCTGTCATGAGAAAAATCTTGGTGTATTCAGAGAATGGCTAGTTGAGAGGAATAAAGAAGGGTAGGAAAGAAGAGGGTGACCAAGTATTGAGATGGTATTATGGGAGGATTTTAATAATGTATTCAGTAAAAGTGTTTAAACTTCTATGTAAGTAATAGGGACCTATTGAAGATTATGGGACAAGAGAATAGCTTACTGTACTTTAAAAATTTAATTATGTATTTTAATTGGAGGATAATTGCTTTAAAATGTTGTGTTGGTTTCTGCCATACAACAACACAAATCAGCGATAAGTATACATGTAGTCCTTTCCTCTTGAACCTCCCTCCCACCCCCACCTCCATCCCACCCCCTAGGTCATCACAGAGCATTAGGCTGAGTTCCTGTGTTATACAGCAACTTCCCACTAGGTAACTATTAATATTTTACACATGTAAACCTGTACTTTGAATTGATGGACAATGACAGTGACCTAGAAGAATCTGAAAGTGGAGGCAGATAGACTAGTGAGGTGGTGTGACTATGCTGTAGGTGGGAAACAAGGTCACATTTTGGAGAGCCTTGAAATGTGAGGCACCTGAGATGACAACAGTTTGTTGTCTCCAAGAGCGATTTTCCTCTTCTTCCTCTACTTACAAATCACCCCATTTTAGTCAAACATACATTCATTTGGAATAGAGAGTAATCCCTGCCTCCCCTGCAGTTACATGGGCTATGTGTCTAAGGTCTGGTAAATGGGTGTCAGTGGAAATAGCCTGTGTAACTTCTGTGGAGTGGTATTAAAGAATAGGTATTATATTCAACTTTTCTCCTTCCTGATGGTTAGAATATAAACTAAACCTTTATCCCTGCTCCCTACCCTCAACTTCACATTTCAAATCGTAATTCCAGTGTGATGGTATTTGGAGGTGGAGCCTAATGAGGTGATTAGATCGTAAAGGTGCAGCTTCAGGGTATGGATTAATGCCCTTATAAAAGAGATCTCTTGACCCTTTCCCTATGTCAGTGAAAAGTGAAAGTGAAGTCGCTCAGTCGTGTCCGACTCTTTGCGACCCCGTGGACCGTAGCCCACCAGACTCCTCTGCCCACAGGATTCTCCAGGCAAGATATACTGGAGTGGGTTGCCATTTCCATTTCCTATGTAAAGACACAGAAAAAAGACAAACATCTATGAGTCAGAAATTAGACTTTCACCAGACACCAAATTTACCAGCACCTTAATTATGCACTTCCTGGCCTCCAGAACCATGAGAAATAGATTTCTGTTGTTTGTAAGTCACCCAGTCTATGGTACTTTTGTTACAGCAGCCTGGATGGGCTAAGAAATAGGGACAAAATGACTAGGAATGGAGCAGCCATGCTCTTGGGCTACGAGGTAAGCTCAAACATAGTAGCCATTCACGGTAGAGCAACAAGTTAGAAGCACCCCAAGTCCTTAACATCTGGCTCTACATATGAGACCTGAATACTTATCTCTGCAACTTCATCTGAGGGAAATGAACTTCGGTCTGGTTTTAGCCATTGTTGTTGGGGCTTTCTGTCATTCATAACTGACCCTATCTGTGAGCTATGAAGAGCCACAAAAAGTTTTAAGCATAAGAATGGAATTATGAATATAATTCAATTGTAGAAGCTTGCTCACTGTATCTTGAAGGAACTGGAGAGATGAAAATCAATAGGCAAAGACACAACTTGGAATGATACGGCAGCCAGTCTGGTTTGAGATGGTCCTGAGCAACAGTGGGTTAGCAGGAATGAAAGGCTATGTGAAGTTATTCTGTGAAGATACCCACAGCCCTCTCACAAGTCCTACATTTTGCCTCTTGCTATGCCTTCTCGTTAGAAAGACTTCCCCTTCAAGACCTAGTCCCGTGACATTGTCTTCAACATTCTCAGTGTTTCATTTTTCTGTAAAAGTTTGCACATTCATTTAGTTCATGCTAATAGTGCTCTTTCAAACACATACATGAACCTGACGGTTTCTTGTTGCAACTCCTTAACCTTGCAGACAAGGCTTTTGAGGCGTTAGCAATCATGAAGTGCTTACTATGTGCCAGGCAGTGTATTAAACCCTTTATAGGCATGATCTCAGGTAATTCTCAATACATTTCTATGAACAGAGCAGACTGTCTCTAAGAACATGCCACCACTCTCAGCAAAGCAGCCTTTCTCTCCTAGCTATCCTACATAGGCAAAGTGAAAGTGAAAGTCGCTCAGTCGTCTCCGACTCTTAGTGACCCCATGGACTGTATACTGGAGTGGGTAGTCATTCCATTCTCCAGGGGATCTTCCCAACCCAGGGATTGAACCCATGTCTCCTGCATTGGCAGGTGGATTTTTTTTTTTTTTAATCACTGAGCCACCAGGGAATCCCATGTGTGTGTGTAATTTTGTGCAATTTTATTCCAAGTATAGATTCATGTTACCACCAGTGTAACTGATATAAAGTGATTCCATTATTTACCTCTTTGTATTTATACCCACCTTTCACCTCCTCCACTCCTTGACTCTCATCCCTGTAGCACTATTCTGTCTCCATAACTATTATGTTATCATTTGGAGAATGCTTTATAAATGGAATCTTACTGTGGGTAATCTTTTGGGAGGGCCATTTTTCACTGAGCATAACGCTCTTGAGGTCTAACCAGGTAGATAATTGTATCAACAGTTAACTTCTTTTCATTACTGAGTAGTATTACATGGTATGGATGTACATTTTTTAAACCATTCACCCATAAAGGAACATTTGAGCTGTTTGTAGTATTTCGTTATTATGAATAAAGCTGCTGTGAACATCCATGTAGAGATTTTTTTGTTTGAATATGTTTTCATTTCTCTGAGATTAAAGAATGTGGCTGCTCAATTATATGGTAATTGCATATTTTGTTTTGTAAAAAATTGCCAAATTATTTTCCAGAGTGCCTATACCATTTTACGTTTCCACCAGCAATGTATGAGGAATGCAATTTCTCTGTATCCTTGCCAGCATTTAGTATTATCACTATTTTTTCCATTTTCTTAATTGTGATACAGTTCAAATGCCATAAAACTCACCCTTTTAAAGCATATGATTCAGTGGGTTTTAGCATATGCTCCATCACCACTACATAACAGCAGAACATTTTAATCATACGCTAAAGAAACCCTGCACACATTAGCAGTTATTCCTCCCTCCCCACTCCTCCTCCCAGCCCCTGGCAACCACCAGTCTACTCTGCGTTTCTGTAGAATTGCCTATTCTAGACGTTTCATATAGATGTAATCATAATATGTGGTCTTTTGTGTTAACAGAAATTTTAATTTTAGTAGGTCTAATAGGTGTGTTAGCGATATCTCATTGCAGTTTTTATTTTAATTTCCTTAATGGCTAATCATGCTGAACATGTTTTCACATGCTTATATGCCATCCTTATTTCTTTTTGGTGAAAATTTCTTCATGCCTTTTGCTTATACTATAACTAAATTGTTTGCTATAGAGTTTTGGAGGTTTTTTAGATATTCAAGATATAAAGCCTTTGCCAGATATTGTATATAGCTTGCAAATCCACCCCAATTCTGTAGTTTGTCTTTTCATCTTCTTTGCAAGATTGTTCATAGAACAAAAGTTTTTAATTATGGAAATTTATTAATGTTCTCAGTGATTATACTTCTGGTGTCATGTCTAAGAACTTGCCTATCCCTGTTCCAAAAATATACAAAAACAAAAACAAAGGCACGTCATAATCCACTTACTGAAAGTCAGCAATATGGAGAAACACCTTAAAAGGAACTAAGAAAAAAGGTACATTAAATATAGACTTTAAAGTGCTGAAAGAAAAGGTACAAAGGGAATTATTGATATTTTAATTTCGTGAATACATATATGAATGTGTGTATATACATATACATACAGGCAGTTGACCTTACACAACTGGATTGCTTGTTCAGCAGACTCTGCAAGACTGATACTGGAGCTTAAAGTCCAGAACAGACAGGCAGGAAAGGAAGATGGGCAGAAAGTGGAGGAGACCAAGAACAGGCACCCCAGAACATGCCCCAGAAGGGTTTCAAACATTTTGTTTATGGAGAATATATCCAGTTGCTGCTGCTGCTGCTAAGTCGCTTCAGTCTGCTGACTCTGTGAGACCCCATAGATGGCAGCCCACTAGGCTCCCCCGTCCCTGGGATTCTCCAGCAAGAACACTGGAGGATTGCCATTTCCTTCTCCAATGTACGAAAGTGAAAAGTGAAAGTCAAGTCTCTCAGTCGTGTCTGACTCTTAGCAACTCCGTGGACTGCAGCCTACCAGGCTCCTCCATCCATGGGATTTTCCGGGCAAGAGTACTGGAGTGGGATGCCATTGCCTTCTCCGTATATCCAGTTAGATCAGATCAGATCAGTCGCTCAGTCGTGTCCGACTCTTTGCGACCCCATGAACTGCAGCACGCCAGGCCTCCCTGTCCATCACCAGCTCCCGGAGGTCACTCAGACTCGCATCCATCGAGTCAGTGATGCCATCCAGCCATCTCATCCTCTGTCGTCCCCTTCTCCTCCTGCCCTCAATCCCTCCCAGCATCAGAGTCTTCTCCAATGAGTCAACTCTTCGCATGAGGTGGCCAAAATACTGGAGTTTCAGCTTTAGCATCATTCCTTCTAAAGAAATTCCAGGATTGATCTCCTTCAAAATGGACTGGTTGGATCTTCTTGCAGTCCAAGGGACTCTCAAGAGTCTTCTCCAACACCGCAGTTCAAAAGCATCAATTCTTCGGCGCTCAGCCTTCTTCACAGTCCAGCTCTCACATCCATACATGACCACAGGAAAGACCATAGCCTTGACTAGGCGAAACTTCGTTGGTAAAGTAATGTCTCTGCTCCTGAATATGCCATCTAGGTTGGTCATAACTTTCCTTCCAAGGAGCAAGCGTCTTTTAATTTCATGGCTGCAGTCACCATCTGCAGTGATTTTGTTAGGCCCCAGCCAAAAAAATGTCCCTCCAGGCAGGATTTGGATAAGAATCGATTTCCCAGGTGGCACTGGTGGTAAAGAACCCATCTGCCAATGCTGGAGACATAGGGATGTGGGTTTGCTCCCTGGGTTGCCAAGACTCCCCAGAGGAGGAAATGGCAATCCACTCCAGTATTCTTACCTGGAGAATCCTATGGACAGAGAAGCCTGGCGGGCTACAGCCCACTGAGTGGCAAAAAGTCAGATACAACTGAAGTGACTTAGCATTAATTAAGTTTACACAGGTGAGGACAGGTGAAAGGAACCAAGAAGAAAACCTGAGGCAGGTTTCATACGGTATGAATGTTCCATATGAAACCATATGTTTCATATGATATAGTATGTTCTGGAATGATCCAGAACAAGTGCCAGCAGAAGGCTTTCCTTCCCCAGATTTATAAGCAGACCAGAGCTGCATGGCAGCTGCTGTGATCAGGGACACAGCTACTGCCAGGACCTCGGTGTCAAGCCTGGAAGGGAGTGAAGAGGAAACATTCTGCCAATTGTCATTCTGCCTTAGGAACTCTTGGGGCTCAGAGCAGCAGATAGAAGGGCCAAAAATGGATCTGGGAGAACACACAGAGACTAGCTAGCACTGTGAACAATATCTAATTCAGCCAAACTTCCTAACATTTTACCAAAGAGCCTGAAATATTTATAATGATAAATAATATAGTAGAAAGTTTACATTTTCTGTGAAACTGGTTCTTTTCCACTGGTGTTGAAACTTTATTCATCATTATCTTGACAAATGCCATTAATTTTCATTTTCCCTCAAATGGAACATTGCCCTATAAATTATTTTCATAGCAAAGAGTGACTCAACTCTCAATAAAAGTGATTTATGGGATTCTGCCATGTTCTCACTCTGCTACTCACAAATTTTATGCATGTAGTCAACTTTCTTAAGTATTCTGAGCCACAATAACTCATGGTCAGGCACTGAAATGCAATTCAACTGTTCCAAAGGTGAAATGTAGGATGGGTTAATATGTCATTCGAGTAATAATACAAGAAAGCAAGCAGCTCAACAAAGTCACAGCACTCAGTGCACTTAGTTCAAAAAGTGGTGGATTGAAGTCAGTGTTACAACAAAACACTTCTCAAGTGCACTCTTACCTTAAATTTAAATTTAAAAAGTCAAGTGTAAATCTCTGGCTCTTTCTTTGAAATACAGTTGGTATTCTCTCTTTCTTCCTTTCTCCCTTTTTTTTCATCTTCCCTCCTTCCCTCCCTCCTGTCTGTCTCTATTTTCAAGCACTTTTATGTGCCCTGTCTTATTTAATTTTGAATAGAGATATTATCCCATAATGTACATGATGAAACCAAGGCCCAGGAACTTTGAATAGTATCCAGCTAGGAAAAGTACAACCTCAAATTGAAAGTGGATCATTTGCTTACTGAAACTCCGTACTTCAATTAAAACACTTTCTAATATTTTAAAAGGCTGTAGTCCTGCCTGCTGACTCTATAACTGATACTTTCTGTGAACTATCATCTTAAAAATCAGTCTTCTCGCTTCACTTCTATGATTACCCTGCCTTGCTAGAGGGCTGTGTTAATATAGCCTAACAAAAGAGCTAAAAAAAAAAATTTTTTTTTAAATTTCTTGGTTAACTTATCAGTTCTACAGTGACTTAAAAAAAAAAAAATCAAATGTAGCAGTGACCTTTAAAAGTAGGGGACTTCTCTGGTGGCCCGGTGGTTAAGACTCCACACTCCTAATGCAGGGGTGTGGGTTCCTTCCCTGGCTGGGGAACTAGGATCCTACATGCCGCATGCAGTGCTGCGCCCCCCACCAATTTTTTTTAAGATTTTTTTTTTTGGTGTAGACCATTTAAAATTCTTTATTAAATTTGTTACAATATTGCTTCTGTTTTATGGGGTTTTTGGCCATAAGGCATGTGGATCTTAGTTCCCTGACCAGGGATTTAACCCGCACCCCCTGCATTGGAAGGCAAAGTCTTAACTACTGGATTGCCAGGGAAGTCACATTTTTAAAAAATTAAAAATAAAAATTAAAAGCTACTCCAGGTCAAGAGATAATAAACTGGCTGTAGGACCAGAAGTTATCAAATGCACCTGACACATATATAATCAGCTCCTAAATCAACTTAAAAGAGAAGGCTTGCTAAAAATCTGTCTATTTAATCTTCAACAAGCATTGGAGAATGCTGGGTAGGGTTTCTCAGCTCATATTTTCAGAAAAATCTACTGTTACTCACTACTTACCCTCCATTCACAATATAACACTTTTATTAATTTTTTTTTATTGAAGTATAGTTGCTTTAAAATGTGTTAGTTCCTGCTGTATAACAAAGTGAATCAGTTATATGTATACAAATATCCAGTCTTTTAGATGTCCTTCCAATTCAGGTCACCACATTAAGAAATAGAAAGTCTGAACAGTTCCATTACTGATAAAAAGGCTGAATTGGTAATTTAAAAACATCCCAACAAACAATAGTCCAGGATCAGATGGCTTAACTGACGAGTTCTACCAAACATTTAATAAAGAAGAATTACTACCAATCCTTGTCTAACTCTTCCAAAAAGTGGAAGAGGAGGGAACACTTCTGAACTCATCTTATGAGGCCAGCATTACCCTAATATGAAATCCAGGCAAGGACACTACAAGAAAAGGAAATTACAGGCCAATTTTTCTGATAAGCATAAATACAGAAATCTTCAACAAAATACTAGCAAACCAAATTCATAATACAGTAAAAAGATCATACAGTTAAGTGGGATTTATTCCAGCAATGCAAGGATGGTTCAACATCTGCAAATCAGTCAATGCAATACATCACAATAACATAATAGAGGATAAAAATCATATAATTATCTAATAGATGCAGAAGAAGCATTTGACAAAATTCAACAGATCCAGTGGAGAATGGAACAGATATCCACTCTAGTATTCTGTATAGTCCATGGGGTCACAAAGAGTTGGACATGACTGTATGACTTTCACTTTTCACTTTAACATCCATTCATGATAAAATCTTTCAGCAAACTGATTATAGAGAAAATATACCTCAACATAATAAAGGCCACATAAAACAAGCCCACAGTGGACATCATGCTCAGTGGTGAAAAGTTGAAAACTCTTCCTCTAAGATCAGGAACAAGAAGAAGATACCCTCGTCACTTTTGATATACTACTGCAAGTCCTAGCCAGAGAAATTAGGCAAGGAAAAGAAGTAAAAGATATCCAAATCAGAAAGGAAGAAGTAAAACCTTCTCTATTTGTGGCTGGTATTTTATAAATAGAAAACTATAAATACACCACCAAAAGTACTGTTAGAGCTAACAAATGAATTCAGTAAAGGGGGAGGATAAAAATTTAATACACAGAAATCAGTTGTGTTTCTACACACTAACAATAAACCATCAGAAAGAGAAGTTAGGAAAACAATCCTATTTACAATTGCATCAAAAAGAATAATATACCTACAACTAAATTTAACCAAATAGGTGAAAGATCTATACCCTGAAAACTATAAGATAGAAGTGAAAGAAATTGAAGAAGACAAAAATAAATGAAAATGTAATCTGTGTTCATGAACTAGTAGGATTAATGGTGTTAAAATATCCATTCTACCCAAAGCATTTTGATAGGTATTTAATGCAATTTCTATCAAAGTTCCAATGTCATTTTCATAGACGAAGTATGGTAGCTGATGTAAATACAGGCATATAGATCAATAGATTAAAATAAAGAGCCCAGAAATAAACTCATGCATATATGGTCAATTAATTTTCCACAAAGGCGCCAAGAATATAATGGGAAAAGGACAATATTTTCAATAAATGGTGCTAAAAAACAGGACAAGCCAAATGCAAAATAATGAAACTGGACTTCTCTTCTACACCCTACCCCACAATCAACTCAAAATGGATTAAATATTTGAGCACAAGACCTGAAACTATAAAACTCCTAGAAGGAAACATAGGGGTAAGCTCCTTGACATTGGTAGTGATTTTTTTGGACTGGATACCATAGCAAAGGCAAAAATAAAGAAACGGGACTACATCAATAAAAAGCTTCTGCATAGGAAAGGAAATCATCAACAAGATGAAAAGTTAGTTTACTGAATGAGAGAATATGTTTGCAAATCATATATCTTGATAAGGGGTTAATGTCCAAATATATGAAAGTCTCATACAACTCAAAAGCAAAAAACCAAGCAATTGGATTTTAAAATGGACAGAGGAACTGTGTAGACATTTTTCCAAAAAAGGACATGCAAATAGCCATCAGTACAAGAAAAAGTGCTCAATGTGACTAATCATCAGGGATTAACAAGTTATGTGTTATCTGCTCATATCTGTTAGAATGGCTAGCATCAGAGGGACAAGAGGTAAAAACTGTTAGTGAGAATGTGGAGAAAAGAGAACTCTCATACCCTGTTGGTGGGAATATAAACTGGTGCAGTCACTATGGAATAGAGTATGGAAGTTTCCTCCAAATTAAACAGAACAATTATATGATCCAACAATCCCAATTCTGGATATAAATCCAAAAGAAATGAAAAAACAAGATACTGAAGATATTAAAAAAAAAAAGGTACTGAAGATATATCTGCACCTCCATGTTTATTGCAATACTATTCACAATATCCAAACTATGGAAACAACCTAATTGCCCATCAACAGAAAAATGGATAAGGGATATATGTTATACCTAAGGACATATTTTTCTGAAATGGCAACCCTCTCTGGTATTCTTGCCTGAAAAGTCCCGTGGACAGAGGAGCCTGGAGGGCTACAATCCAATGGATTTCAAAGAGTAAGACATGACTGAGCAAATATAATAAGTATAAATAACACATAAAATAAATTTGTAATGATTTAGCCATGAGAAAGAAGGAAATCCTGCCATTTGTAACAACATGGATGGACCTTGAGGACATTATATTAAGTGAAGCAAGCTGGACACAGAAAGGCAACTACTGCACTGTGTCACTTATGTGTGGAATCTTAATTTAAAAAACAGATTCCACTGACATGTGGAATCTCATAGAAACAGAGATTAGAAAAGTGGTTGTCCGAACCTGCAGGTTGGGGGAAATAAGGAAAGGTTGGTAAAGGGCTACAAACTTTCAGCTATGAGATGAATAAGTTTACACTAAAACATGTGTAAACACGGTGTAAAACATGGTGACTATAGTTGATATCACTGAACAGTTGATTCTTGTACAACACAGGTTTGAACTGCATGGGTCCACATACGCACATTTTTTTAAAAAATTAAGTACATATTACACAATCTGTGGTTGGTTGACTACTTGGCTGTGAAACTGTGGATACAGTAGCCTATTAAAATTATACTTTGATTTTCTACTGTGTGGGAGGTTGATGCCTCTAACTACCATATTGTTCAAGGATCAACTGTATTATATAATTGAAATTTGCTAAGAGAATAGAACTTTAATGTTCTCACCAAAAAAAATAAAAGAAAGAAAGATCATTATGTGAGGTGATGGATATGTTAATTAATTAGGTGGTGGTAGTCAAGGCTATGGTTTTTCCTGTGGTCATGTATGGATGTGAGAGCTGGACTGTGAAGAAGGCTGGGTGCTGAAGAATTGATGCTTTTGAACTGTGGTGTTGGAGAAGACTCTTGAGAGTCCCTTGGACTGCAAGGAGATCCAACCGGTCCATTCTGAAGGAGATCAGTCCTGGGATTTCTTTGGAAGGAATGATGCTAAAGCTGAAACTCCAGTACTTTGGCCACCTCATGCAAAGAGTTGACTCATTGGAGAAGACTCTGATGCTGGGATTGAGGGCAAGAGGAGAAGGGGACGACAGAGGATGAGATGGCTGGATAGCATCACTGATTCGATGGATGTGAGTCTCAGTGACCTCTGGGAGTTGGTGATGGACAGGGAGGCCTGGCGTGCTGCGATTCATGGGGTCGCAGAGAGTCGGACACGACTGAGCGACTGATCTGATCTGATCTGATCTGGGAATCTTTTCACAATGCATGCATATATCAAATCACCACCACACATACTTTGTTCCTTACATTTCTATTTGTAAATTACATCTCAGTACAACTGAAAAAAAATCATGGCTTGATGATTCAAGATGAATGTATAGTTTAAAAGGAAAAATCATAGCAATAATAAGGAGAATCATTCAAATGAGTGTTATCTTCAAAATAAAGAGACTAATATAGATAAATGAAACACAAATTACCCCAAAGCACTTTTGGAATAGACATTTATGGTTTTGCTTCATCAACAAAACATTAAATCAATCCTATTTATATTAATATTATTAATTTTATATTTGTAACATGTAGTTTGGCTTAAATTTTATAGTTTTTTAAAGTCATACAAAATTTATGCCATATTTATATAAGCTACATTGTATTTATACTATATTCAAGTAATTTTTCAACACTGTTGCTGCTGCTGCTAAGTCGCTTCAGTCATGTCCGACTCTGTGTGACCCCATAGATGGCAGCCCACCAGGCTCCCCTGTCCCTGGGATTCTCCAGGCAAGAACACTGGAATGGGTTGCCATTTCCTTCTCCAATGCATGAAAGTGGAAAGTGAAAGTGAAGTTGCTCAGTCGGGTCCGACTCTTCACAACCCATGGACTGGAGCCTACCAGGCTCCTCCGTCCATTGGATTTTCCAGGCACTGGGTGCCATTTATTCTTTTTCCTTGAAAAGCAGTGTACTCCTTACTTAAGCTGGAAAGATGATGTAGAAGGACCGTAAAAGAAATAAGAAGTGAATGGATTATGTCCAACACTCATATCTACATTTTAATCAATTAGGAATTTCAATTTGCATGGGGGCATTTGTTTTGTAAATGTTTCTTTTACAAAGACTAGGGATGTTGAGTGTGTCAAAAGTTCCTGTTTCATAACTGACCTTTGCCATCGTCAGCCTATAGAAAATAGGATTTTAAGAAATCAGATGGGGTGGCCTGCTTTCAACACCCAGTACTGGTGACACAAGACCATGTCAGCTGCTAGAAAGGATTCCTGCTCACACTGAGACACATAAGGAAGGTGAGGAGCTGTGCACCTGAGAGGAACATCTGTCAGCTTCTCCACGGTCTCCTCAACAAGCTCGTCATTCCAAGAGCAGGTATCCGCAAGGAAAGCTGAATCTGTGACTTCTCTGCTCGGACTTCAGTCTGTTTTCATTGCGTCACTTTTTTGTACTAAGCTCATCTTTAAAATACTCATCATTTAAAACACACTTGTTTTTTGTGGTGCCAATATTGTACTTTTACATTTTCTTTAGGATCACAAAGGAATGCTGGTTGTGGTCTATGAATTCACAGAAATTATAAACCACCTTTGATGAAGGAATCCATCCATTTGAAGCGTGTGTTAAAGGGAAAAATAAGACAAATAAAGACATGGAGCTGTCTCAAGGGGATGAAATGGATGACGAGGAAAAAAATAAGACCACGTCTCAACCACAAAGTAAGGCTTTTTGCTGTAGAAGTTTGTAGTTTCTAAATGGATGGCACAAATTCTTCTAAATGAATAAACTATAGATGTAAAAATGTTTAGTCTATTTGTGAACACTGCACCTTTGAGAACTAATTTAGTTATTCAAATTCGAAACCAGCATTTGCTAAACATTTGTAAAAGGCATGGCTTATTTGTTATCTTCTGTTGGTGATTTTTTTTTTGTTTCACTTTTATCAGTTCCTCAGGACAGGGCTACGGTGCAAAAGGGATTAACCAGAAGTGAGCACTGATCAACAGTCTCATCTTAAAATACTTTCGCAAGTTGTTATGCAAAATCACAGTTGCATAAAAATTGAGGTATTAGACGGATCAATTATGCTATCTCTGGTCCAGATTTTTTTAGCCCATTCTCTTTCACAAAGAATGTTCTGTTTGTATGCATAGAGTAGCCAATACATGCTAAACTTCAGGCCTCTTACAACAAGTATGCCAGTATATCAGAGGAAAGTTTTCACTTATTTTCAATTTCTGTTAAATTGAAAATACAATGGTGTCATTTCAGGAAATACAAGCAAAGATAACATTTAACAAATACCAAAATAGTACAATTTGCAACCTCACTTTCTACCCCTTCTTGTGTACCATGCACAGAAACATAAGCTTATTTTTAAAAAATTGCTTTTCTAAGACAGATGTCTGTTGCATGCTTTATTTTTTGAATATTTGTATTTATTTTTTAAATTTTAAAATTTTTATTGGAGTAGAGTTGATTTATTAATACAACGTTGTGCTAGGTTCAGGTGTACAGCAGAGTGAGTCAGGTATATATACGGCCACTCCTTTTTAGATTCTTTTCCAATATGGGCCATTACAGAGTATTGAAAAGAGTTCTCCTTATTAGTTATCTATTTTATATATAGTAGTGTGTATATCTGCATTCTTGTTTCTTTTCTCTTTTTTAGTAGTTTTTCTAAGCTTACTTTGAGTTTGCTATAACAGGATGAAGTAAATCATTTGCTTTGGAAAATTTTTCTTTTTTGTTTTTTCTGTGGGCTTTGAGTTGCTCTTGGACACTTTTTTGTAGTTAAGAACATAAACTTTTGTGTTGGATGCTAAGATTTGGATCCAGGTTCCTTTGCTTGCTGGTCCTGAGACAGTGGACAGGAGATTTGAAGGCTCTTTTCCTCCTCGGTCAGATGGGGTTGAGTTGTGCATACCTCATGCTTTGTGATACAAATGATAAGTGTTGGTTATCTTTTATATGAACCTGCCCTCAATGTGGGAGACCCAGGTTCAATCCCTGGTTCGGGGAGATCCCCCTGAAGAAGGGAATGGTTAACCACTCCATTATTCTTGCCTGGAGAATTCCATGGACAGAAGAGCGTGAGGGGCTACATATAGTCCATGGGG
The DNA here is from genome assembly GCA_935064755.1 of Tragelaphus eurycerus. Taxonomy (NCBI): domain Eukaryota; kingdom Metazoa; phylum Chordata; class Mammalia; order Artiodactyla; family Bovidae; genus Tragelaphus; species Tragelaphus eurycerus. The sequence continues at coordinate 3,035,900 of CAKXYN010000039.1, forward strand.
TCACAAAGAGTTGGACATGACTGAGTGACTTGATATATTAGCATTATGGGGTTTATTTTTTTTTTAATGATCTGTTGTTTGCTAATATTTGTACGTTTAAATCTTGAGTTTCTAAGGTGTCTTAATCTGTTTGGGCTAAACAGTACACAAAACTACTTAGACTGAGTGTCTTATAAATGACTGAAATTTATTTCTCACAGTTTTGGAGGGTGTGAAATCTTATATCATGGTAGTGATGAATTTGGTGTTTGATAAGAGCTTGCTTCCTGGTTCACAGATGGCTATCTTACTGCTATATCCTCTCACAGCAGAAGGGGCAAGAGAGTTTCCTGGGGCTTCTTTTATAAGAGTACTATTCATGTTCTTAAGGTTTCTATATTCATGACTTCATCACCTCCCACGGTTCCACCTCCCAATACCATCACATAGGGATTGGGTTTAAACATATGAATTTTAGAGGGACAGAAACATTCAGTGTATAGGAAAGGTTAGAAACTGTTCTCCTATATGCTGTGTATGTTGAACAACAATGACTTGTTTGAAGTACTGATGTACTAATTTCCTCATATACTTTTAAAAAGGAATTATTTGGGAAAAATAAATATGTTTAAAAAAAGCTTATTAGATACTGGATAAATGAAACCTTAAAAATTTACCTATTTACTTTTATAAAGTCTTATTTCTGTATTTCCATAAATTACATTTTATATAAATAAGCGATATGCAAAAAGATTTGGACATCAAGCTGAGAATATTTTTCTAGTCTGAGTGTACTAGAGAAAAATTTATATCATATGACATACAACATAGTTTCTTTGAAAAGCTGACCAATGAATCTAAATAAGATGAAAATATCATCAGGGAACATTTTTCATAGACTGTGGGCATAAACATTTCAGAGCAGATTCAGGTTCTATGCTCTGGTGGCTCAGTGGTAAAAAACCTGCCTGCCAGTTCAAGAGACCTTGATTCGATTATAGGGTCAGGAAGATCTCTTAGAGAAGCAAATGGCAATCCACTCCAGTGTTCTTGTTTGGGAAATCCCATGAACAGAGGAGCCTGGCAGGCTACAATCCATAGGGTCAAAAACAGTTGGACACTACTTAGCAACTAAACAACAATACCTATGCTCTAGCTACCATTTAAGGATGCTGTGTCAGTTAGAGTCTCAGTGTGAAAGAAATGGCACATTCAAATTAAAATAATTCAAGAAAGATTTATGAATAAGGGTACTATTGTAAAGGTGTGAGCAGAGAGGGAACCAAAAGGGACCTCTGGGCTGTCATACCCCAGGCCTGAGAACCATAAGTAGAGAGAGGTACCCGGAACCAAGGGAGAGGGAATCACGTAGAACAGACCACCTTAGAGGAAGAATGAGCTTATGCTGAGGGACACAGACTCAGATAGCCCTCTGCCGAGAATAAATTCCCTCACCTCATCCCTGCTTCTGCTCTCCTGCTGGACTTCCCTTCTGGCCAAACCTAAGGAAAGCCAAAGGGTACAGGAGCCTGTTAGAATAGTCCATTCTTAGCCTCCTATTAAAAAAAAAAAAAAAAAGAATAGTCCATTCAGATCAACCTTCCAGGGTTGAGAGCTTAACAGAGGGTGACAGAAAGTGGATCTTAAGAAGCAAACAGAAGATAACTATATACATGCTGACATTATAAAATCTAGAATTCATTTTTTCTTGTTATATCCATTGGTGGCAAGTGTTTCTCTGGTGGCTCAGATGGTAAAGAATCTGTCTGTAATGCAGGAGACCTGGGTTTGATCCCTGGGTCAGGAAGATCCCCTGGAGAAGGACTTAGCTACCCACTCCAGTATTCTTGCCTAGAGAATTCTGGAAAGAGTGGCCTGGCGGGCTACAGTCCATGGAGTCGCAAAGAGTCGGACATGACTGAGCAACTAGCACTATTCATAAAATAGAGTTAAAGCTTTATAAACATGCAATAGAATCCTTAGAGAAATTTTAAAGCAACTTTTCCAACAGTAGGATAAAAGAACAAAGCTTAAATTCCATGTTCGGTTTTTTTAAAAAGTCTTTTAAAGCTACACCAGTGCTAGAGACAAATTCCAAAATCTCGTTACACCTGGTGTCAACCTCTAAAATGTTCTCTCTGTGCCCTGAGCTCCCCCAAGTTCCACTTGGGGCTTACGTTGGTCATTTATTCTTTCATTATTTAACAGATATTAATAGTAATAAGTAGAATGGTCACAATCTCCACTGTGAATCTGAGAATGTTTTTCAAAATTTATGGTTTAGTAGGTAAGTAGTTTAAAGGATGTAAAGAAAGATTTAAATAGTTTATAGGGGTTTTCCTGGTGGTCCAGTGCTTAAGAGTCTGCCTTCCAATGCAGGGTACACTGGTTTGATCCCTGGTCAGCAAACTAAGATCCTGCATGCTGCATGGTGTGGCCCAAAAAAAAAATTTTTTTTTAACTTAAATAATTTATAAATCTGTGTTCATAAAGGCAATCATCTAGCATAACAGAACCACGTGCTCATCAAAAGTCCAATTTAATATTTAAGCACAAAATTTGAGAGAATTCACAGAGTAGCCATTTATGTACTAAAAAGCCACAGACATCTTAGGCAGTGTACTTTCCCCTCTCCAAAGAAGATCAAACCAGTTAGCCTTGAGGGAAATCAATCCTCAATATTCCTTGGAAGGACTGATGCTGAAGCTGAAGCTCCAATATTTTGTTTATCTGATGTGAAAAATCTGACTCATTGGAAAAGTCCCTGATGCTGGGAAAGATTGAGGGCAGAGGAGAAGAGGGCGTCAGAGAATGAGATGGCTGGATGGCATCACCGATGCAATGGACATGAACTTGGGCAAATTTCCAGAGATGGTGGGGGACAGGGAAGCCTGGAGTGCTGCAGTCCATTGGGTTGCAAAGAGCTGGACATGACTGGGCGACTGAACAACAACAATTTCCTCTTATTTAAGAAGGATTTTTATTTTAAATGTTAGTTATCCAGTTCTGGGAAAACTTATCCAAATATAATTAGTGAGACAAAGAATAAGTGGCTACAGAAGGCAATGGCACCCCACTCCAGTGTTCTTGCCTGGAGAATCCCAGGGACGGGGGAGGCTGGTGGGCTGCCGTCTATGGGGTCGCACAGAGTCGGACACGACTGAAGCGACTTAGCAGCAGCAGCAGGATCTAGAAAGTGCTGTCCATCACAGTAGCTAAAGAGCTGTCGGCAATAATGGAAATGTTCTATTCTGTACTGACTGATACATTAGATACTAATAAGCACTAGTTATTATGGTGACATGTCAGTAATGAGACTGATGAACTGAATTTTAAAATCTGCTTAATTTTAATTAATTTAAATTTAAAGAGCCACATGTGGCTACAGAAAGAACAAGATGTATGAGGTGGGGCTTGAATACAAGTTGATTCATTTAATCTCATTTCCCTTTTCTACAGAGGTAATAACAGTTATTTATTTACTCATGCAACATCATGGGCCCAGCAGGATGTCAAATAGAGAGGAAATTGAAGATAGGTTATATGAAAATAACAGGTGTTAACAAAGAAGTGGAAAATTTGAAACACTTATGCATTGCTGTGTGAATGTAAAGTAGTGCAGCTGTTGTGGAAAACAGTATAATGATCCCGGAAGAAATAGAATTACCATTTTGTTATTGTTCAGTCACTAAGTTGTGTCCAGCTCTTTGAGATCCTGTGGATTGCAGCATGCCGGGCTTCCCTGTCCTTCAATATCTCCCGGAGTTTGCTCAGATTCATGGCCATTGACACATCCACAGCTAAGCATCATTTTTGCTTTGGCCCAGCAGCTTCTTTCTTTTTGGAGCTCTTAGTAATTGCCTTTGCTCTTCCCTCCCTACATATTGGATAGCTTCTGATCTGGGGGCTCATCTTCCCACATTATATCATTTTGCCTTTTCATGCTGCTCATGGGGTTCTCATGGCAAGAATGCTGCAGTGGTTTGCCATTCCCTCCTCCAGTGGACCATGTTTTGTCAGAACTCTCCACTAGGACCCATCCATCTTGGGTAGCCCTACACAGTATGGCTTATAGCTTCACTGAGCTATGCAAGCCCCTTTGCCATGACAAGGCTGTGATCCACGAAGGGGAGAATTACCATACGATCCAGCAATTCCACTTCTGGGTCTCTACCTCAGAAAAATGAAGGCAGAGACTGAAAAAAAATATTCAGTATTTAAAGGAAGACTTTGACACATGTTATAACATGCATAAACTTTGAAGCTATTATACAGACTGAAATAAGCCAGTTATAAAAGGGCAAATATTGCACGGTTTTACTTATTTATGGTCTCTAGAGTAGTCAGAGACAGAAAGTAAAGTGGTGGATGCCAGGGACTAGGGAGAGGGGGAATGAGGAGTTAGTGTTTAATGGCCACAGAGTTGTCAGTTAGGGAAAATGAAAAAGTGCTGGAAATGGATGGTGGTGGTTGCACAACAACGTGAATGTACTGAATGTAATTGAACTTCTCATTTTTTAAATGGCCACAATGGTACATGTTATGTCACATATATTTTATCGCAGTTTTAAAAAGATAGGTTAAACACCTGTCCTCAAGTAATTTGAAAATTAGCATAGAAAAGAGAAACGGGAGCTGGTGATTGCTACATGGTGTAGGGATATAAAATGGCTATTTATAAGATTGTATGAAAGGAGAGATTGCTGTATAGCAGAGATTGGCAGAATGTCATAAATCAACTATACTTTAAAAAAGTAAAATGAAATGACTGCTTATAGATGATCTTCTAACACTGAGACTGAATGGGTTTATGAGCCCTTCCAGTGAGGGATGGGAGCGGTACACAAGATGATGTATGCAGTATCCAGTGGGTGAGCCTTTATGTGGCAGTGGTGCCCTTCTTCAAGTGCTTGCCCTGCTTTATCTGAGCTTTACCCTAAAGTAGTAATGGCTCCAAGAATCCAGACTGGAGGGAGACTTCCCTGGTGATCCAGTGGTTAAGACGCCATGCTGTCATTGCCGGGGACTCGGGCTCCTTGGTCAGGGAATCCATGGTCGGGGAATTAAGATAGTCCCTTGCAGTGCAGTACAGCCAAAAGATAAATAAAGAAGAATTTTAAAAAATCCAGACTGGAGGTAAAAGCCACATCTCCAGAAAAATGTCTATAAATATAGAAGACCTATCTGGGAGCCTAGCCGGGATGGTCAGGCCAAGTGCAGAGAACCAGGTCGTCTAGATCTTGCCATTATCAATATCTGCATCTCTTCATAGTCTGCTCTCTGACAACCAACTTTTTTTTTCAACTGAATCTCTCTAACCACTCCCCTCCCAACTGCAGCAATTTCTTGATACCCTGGATCTTCTGATCCATAGACCTAATATCCTTTCACATGGCCTCATCACTATCATTCATGTCCTCTCTTCTCTCCGTACTCAGTTTAGATGCCATGGTCCTGAATTATGGTTATTCCCTTGCAGAGAGCCTCAACACTCTGGTCCCTGTCGCCTCTATCGTATTCATCTGGCAGCTCCAAACTCTGATTATCTCTGGACCTCTGCCTAATTTTATTGGTGCCCAAGTAGACATCTGAGGTTCGTGAAAACACTACTATACCAACTGATCTCCCTTTACATTCTTGATCCCTGACTTCAAATGAACTCTTTGTACCACTTAACCATCTGACTATATTTTCGAAGTCCATTTGCGCTCTCCCTGTCCCAAGATGCTATTTCCTACTTTCTCCTCTCTTCTCAAACTTCCTCTTACTCCTCACTCTCAGCTGATGACCTTCCTACCTCATTGATAATTAATACATGTTCCTGTTTCCACATTCAGTAGCATCTGTGCCCATACCTGCCTCCTCCCGCTGCCATGAGGGGAGAAACCTATCTTCTCTTTTTAATCCCAGCTTTCCATCTGTGCACTGGATTCCATCTCTGCTCATCTACTCAAGAGCACTGCTTTTGCAATTATCCCTTTTCTCTTCTGTCTTGTCACCTTTTACTTGTCTTCTGGCTCATAACCGTGAGCATACAAATATGTACATTTTCTAATTTAAAAAAATTCTCCCTTGACCATACATTTCCTTCCAGCTATTTCCCCCTCTCTCTGGGCTCCACAGAAGCATTGGTCATCACACACCACTGAACCCTTATCAATTTCGCCATCAACCTCCATATGGCTAAGCCCGTTCTCAGTTTTCATTCCTAATTTTACCCACTTTAGCAGCCTTTGATAGAATTGACCACTCTTGAAATATTTTTTGCATTTGGCTTCTGGAACATTCTTCATCAGTTTACCTTCTATCTCACTGATTACACCTTCTCATTCTCCTTTCTTGTTCATCTTCCTGACCTCTAAACTTTGGAGTACCCTATGACTCAGGAGTTGGACAGGGAGGCCTGGCGTGCTGCGATTCGTGGGGTCGCAAAGAGTTGGACACGACTGAGCGACTGATTTGATGTGATCTGATCTGATGACTCAGACTTCAGACATCTAAATTCTGTGTGCTGAAGACTTCTGGATTGAAACCATCATCCCAGACTCACCAGTCCAACTGATATTCTTGACAACTTAAGACTCCAAATTTCAAGTGTCCAAAATGGAGCTGTTAGTCCTCACAAACCTCCCCTCCCCTTCCTCAACTTCCACAATTTGTTTCCCAGGCAGTCTCCTCATGGCGATCTAAGGAACCTCTTCCCTCTCGTTGCTCCAAGGAAAACCCTTGACTCACCCTTGACTCCTCTCTCTCTCCCCCCACATCCAATTAATCAGTCAGTCCTCTCAGCTCCTCCTTGGGTATAAATCCAGAACCTGCCCAGTTCTCACCAGTTCCACTGTCATGGCTTTGTGTCAATCCGGGTTTTCTGCAGAAACAGAACCAATAGGAGATACATCTATATCCAGAGACTGAGATAGAAGGAATTGGCACACGTGATTATGGAGGATGAACAGTCCCAAGATCTGCAGATGACAAGCTGGAATGCAGAAAAGTTGGTGGTATGGTTCTAGTCTGAGTCCAAGGGCCTGAGAAGGAGGAAAGCAAATGGCCTAAGTTTCAGTGTGAGGTCAAGTCTGAAGTCAGGAGAAAACTGATGTCCTAGTTCAAAGACAGGCAGGCCTAGGGAGAACAAATGCTGTCTTACCCTGCCTTTTGTTCTGTTCAGGCCTTCAACAGCTTGGAAGAAGCCCACCAACACTGAGGAGTGCAATCTGCTTTGCTCAGTCCATGGATTCAGATTTTAATCTAGAAAAATCCTCACAGATGTACAGAGGGTTAAACAGAATAATGTTTAACCAAACACCTGAGCAACCCCAGCCCAGTCAAGTTGACACATAAAATTAATCATCATGGCTTCCTAACTGGCTGGCCTACTTCCATTCTTGTCCCTTAATCTATTCTCAATACAACAGTAGACTAAACAAACAAACAAAAAAAGCCACATCAGATTCAGATCAGATCAGTCGCTCAGTCATGTCCGACTCTTTGCGACCCCATGAACTGCAGCACGCCAGGCCTCCCTATCCATCACCAGCTCCCAGAGGTCACCCAGACTCACATCCATAGAGTCAGTGATGCCATCCAGCCATCTCATCCTCTGTCGTCCCCTTCTCCTCCTGCCCCCAATCCCTCCCAGCATCAGAGTCTTCTCCAATGAGTCAACTCTTCGCATGAGGTGGCCAAAGTACTGGAGTTTCAGCTTCAGCATCATTCCTTCCAAAGAAATCCCAGGGCTGATCTCCTTCAGAATGGACTGGTTGGATGTCCTTGCAGTCCAAGGGACTCTCAAGAGTCTTCTCCAACACCACAGTTCAAAAGCATCAATTCTTCGGCGCTCAGCCTTCTTCACAGTCCAGCTCTCACATCCATACATGACCACAGGAAAGACCATAGCCTTGACTAGGCGAAACTTTGTTGGCAAAGTAATGTCTCTGCTTTTCAATATGCTATCTAGGTTGGTCATAACTTTCCTTCCAAGGAGTAAGCATCTTTTAATTTCATGGCTGCAGTCACCACTCCTCTGTTAAAAAACTTCCAATGTCTTCCCTTCTTAATAAAGTAAAATTTAAAAACTATCAAGCCCACCAAGGCTCTACATGCTCTACCCCCCACCCACTCTCACCAGTTATCACTCTTCCCCATTTTCTTTCCCTACCACACTGGTATTGCTCCAGGAAGTCAAGAATGCTCCTGCATGCTTGACATCTGAGAGCCGTTACATCTGCAGATTCCTCAGCTTGAAATGGTCAAAATAGGTGGGCGGTCCTAAGATGGCGGAGGAATAGGACAGGTAGACCACTTTCTCCCCCACATATTCACGAAAAGAACATTTGAACACTGAGCAAATTCCACAAAACAACTTCTGAATGTTGGCAGAGGACATCAGGCACCCAGAAAGGCAGCCCATTGTCTTTGAAAAGAGATGGAGAAGTCTTGAGGCTACTATAAGAATAAGACTAAAAACCAGTGGCAGGAGGCTTAAGTTCAAAACCTGAGAACACCAGAGAACTCCTGACTCCAGGGAACATTAATTGATAAGAACTCATCCAAAAGGCTCCATACCTACACTGAAACCAAGCACCACCCAAGAGCCAACAAGTTCCAGAGCAAGACATACCACACAAATTCTCCAGCAACACAGGAACATATCCCTGAGCTTCAATATAGAGGTTGCCCAAAGTCACACCAAACCCATAGACATATCAAAACTCACTACTGGACACTTCATTGCACTCCAGAGAGAAGAAATCCAGCTCCACCTACCAGAACACTGACACAAGCTTCTCTAACCAGGAAACCTTGACAAGCCACCCATCTAACCCCACCCACAGTGAGGAACCTCCACAATAAAGAGGAACCACAAACTGCCAGAATATGGAAAGGCCACCCCAAACACAGCAATCTAAACAAGATGAAAAGGCAGAGAAATACAGAGCAGGTAAAGGAACAGGATAAATGCCCACCAAACCAAAGAGGAAGAGCTAGGGAATCTACCTGAAAAAGAATTCAGAATAATGATAGTGAAAATGATCCAAAATCTTGAAAACAAAATGGGAATTACAGATAAATAGCTTGGAGACAAGGATTGAGAAGATGCAAGAAATGTTTAACAAGGACCTAGAAGAAATAAAAATGAGTCAATATATAATGAATAATGCAATAAATGAGATAAAAAACACTTTGGAATGTGAACAGTAGAATAACAGAGGCAGAAGATAGGATACGTGAGGTAGAAGATAGAATGGTAGAAATAAATGAAGCAGAGAGGAAAAAAGAAAAGAGAATTAAAAAAAATGAGGACAACCTCAGAGACCTCTGGGACAATGTTAAACACCCTAACATTCGAATCATAGGAGTCCCAGAAGAAGAAGAAAAAAAGAAAGACCATGAGAAAATACTTGAGGAGATAATAGTTGAAAACTATGGCAACTCACTCCAGTATTCTTACCTGGAGAATCCTATGGACAGAGGAGCCTGGTGGGCTACAAGTCCATGGGGTCACAAAGAGTCAGATACAATGGAGCGACTTCACTTTCCCTAAAATGGAAATAGTCATCCAAGTCCAAGAAACCCAGAGAGTCCCAAACAGGATAAACCCAAGGTGAAACACCCCAAGACACATATTAATCAAATTAACAAAGATCAAACACAAAGAATAAATATTAAAAGCAGCAAGGGAAAAACAAATAACACACAAGGGGATTCCCATAAGGATAACAGCTGATCTTTCAACAGAAACTCTTCAGGCCAGAAGGGAATGGCAGGACATACTAAAGTAATGAAAGCGAAAAACCCACAACCCAAATACTGTACCCAGCAAAGATCTCATTCAAATATGAAGGAGAAATCAAAAGCTTTACAGACAAGCAAAAGCTGAGAGAATTCAGCATCATCAAACCAACCCTCCAACAAATGCTAAAGGATCTTCTCTAGACCGGAAACACAGAAAGGGTGTATGAATTCAAGCTCAAAACAACAAAGTAAATGGCAATTGGATCATTCAGTTCAGTTCAGTTCAGTTCAGTCACTCAGTTATGTCCGACTCATTGCAACCCCGTGAATCCCAGCACACCAGGTCTACCTGTCCATCACCAACTCCCGGAGTTTACTCAAACTCATGTCCATCAAGTCGGCAATGCCATCCAGCCATCTGATCCTCTGTCATCCCCTTCTCCTCCTGCTCCCAATCCCTCCCAGCATCAGAGTCTTTTCCAATGAGTCAACTCTTTGCATCAGGTGGCCAAAGTATTGGAGTTTCAGCTTTAGAATCAGTCCTTTCAATGAACACCCAGGACTGATCTCCTTTAGAATGGACTGATTGGATCTCCTTGCAGTCCAAGGGACTCTCAAGGGTCTTCTCCAACACCACAGTTCAAAAGCATCAATTCTTCAGCGTTCAGCCTTCTTCACAGTCCAACTCTCACATCCATACATGACCAATGGTAAAACCATAGCCTTGACTAGACAGACTTTTGTTGGCAAAGTAATGTCTCTACTTTTGAAAATGCTATCTAGGTTGGTCATAACATTCCTTCCAAGGAATAAGCATCTTTTAATTTCATGGCTGCAATCACCATCTGCACAATTTTGGAGCCCAAAAAAATAAAGTCTAACACTGTTTCCACTGTTTCCCAATCTATTTGCCAAGAAGTGATGCAGAGTTCCAAAGAATAGCAAGAAGAGATAAGAAAGCTTTCTTCAGTGATCAATGCAAAGAAATAGAGGAAAACAACAGAATGGGAAAGACTAGGGATCTCTTCAAGAAAATTAGAGATACCAAAGGAACATTTCATGCAAAGATGGGCTCGATAAAGGACAGAAATGGTATGGACCTAACAGAAGCAGAAGATATTAAGAAGACATGGCAAGAATACACAGAAGAACTGTTAAAAAAAGAGCTTCATGACCCAGATAATCACGATGGTGTGATCACTGACCTAGAGCCAGACATCCTGGAATGTGAAGTCAAGTGGGCCTTAGAAAGCATCACTACGAACAAAGCTAGTGGAGGTGATAGAATTCCAGTGGAGCTATTCCAAATCCTGAAAGATGATGCTGTGAAAGTGCTGCACTCAATATGCCTGCAAATTTGGAAAACTCAGTAGTGTCCACAGGACTGGAAAAGGTCCGTTTTCATCCCAATCCCAAAGAAAGGCAATGCCAAAGAATGCTCAAACTACCGCACAATTGCACTCATCTCACACGCTAGTAAAGTAATGCTCAAAATTCTCCAAGCCAGGCTTCAGCAATATATGAACTGTGAACTTCCTGATGTTCAAGCTGGTTTTAGAAAAGGCAGAGGAACCAGAGATCAAATTGCCAACATCCGCTGGATCATGGAAAAAGCAAGAGAGTTCCAGAAAAACATCTATTTCTGCTTTCTTGACTATGCCAAAGCCTTTGACTGTGTGGATCACAATAAACTGTGGAAAATTCTGAAAGAGATGGGAATACCAGACCACCTGATCTGCCTCATGAGAAATTTGTACACAGGTCAGGAAGCAACAGTTAGAACTGGACATGGAACAACAGACTGGTTCCAAATAGGAAAAGGAGTACATCAAGGCTGTATATTGTCACCCTGTTTATTTAACTTATATGCAGAGTACATCATGAGAAATGCTGGACTGGAAGAAGCACAAGTTGGAATCAAGATTGCCAGGGGAAATATCAATAACCTCAGATATGCAGATGACACCACCCTTATGGCAGAAAGTGAAGAAGAACTCAAAAGTCTCTTGATGAAAGTGAAAGTGGAGAGTGAAAAAGTTGGCTTAAAGCTCAATATTCAGAAAATGAAGATCATGGCATTTGATCCCACCACTTCATGGGAAATAGATAGGGAAAGAGTGGAAACAGTGTCAGACTTTGTTTTTCTGGGCTCCAAAATCACTGCAGATGGTGACTGCAGCCATGAAATTAAAAGACGCTTGCTCCTTGGAAGGAAAGTTATGACCAACCTAGATCACATATTCAAAAGCAGAGACATTACTTTGCCAACAACGGTTCGCCTAGTCAAGGCTATGTTTTTTCCTGTGGTTATGTATGGATGTGAGAGCTTGACTGTGAAGAAGGCTGAGCGCTGAAGAATTGATGCTTTTGAACTGTGGTGTTGGAGAAGACTCTTGAGAGTCCCTTGGACTGCAAGGAAATCCAACCAGTCCATTCTGAAGGAGATCAGCCCTGGGATTTCTTTAGAAGGAATGATGCTAAAGCTGAAACTCCAGTACTTTGGCCACCTCGTGTGAAGAGTTGACTCATTGGAGAAGACTCTGATGCTGGGAGGGATTGAGGGCAAGAGGAGAAGGGGATGACAGAGGATGAGATGGCTGGATGGCATCACTGACTCAATGGATGTGAGTCTCAGTGACCTCTGGGAGTTGGTGACGGACAGGGAGGCCTGGCGTGCTGTGATTCATGGGGTCGCAAAGAGTCGGACATGACTGAGCAACTGATCTGATCTGATCTGATCTGATGGGACCAGATGCCATGATCTTTGTTTTCTGAATGTTGAGCTTTAAGCCAATTTTTTCACTCTCCTCTTTCACTTTCAACAAGAGGCTTTTTAGTTCCTCTTCACTTTCTTCCATAAGGGTGGTGTCATCTGCATATCTGAGGTTATTGATATTTCTCCCGGCAATCTTGATTCCAGCTTGTGCTTCTTCCAGCCCAGCATTTCTCATGATGTACTCTGCATAGAAGTTAAATAAGCAGGGTGACAATATACAGCCTTGATGTACTCCTTTTCCTATTTGGAACCAGTCTGTTGTTCCATGTCCAGTTCTAACTGTTGCTTCCTGACCTGCATATATTTTTCTCAAGAGGCAGGTCAGGTGGTCTGGTGTTCCCATCTCTTTCAGTCATACTTATCAAAAATTACCTTAAATGTAAATGGGTTGAATGCCCCAACTCAAAGACAAAGACTGGCTGAATGGATTCAAAAATAAGACCGCTATACATGTTGTCTACAAGAGACCCACCTCAAAACAAAGGACACATACAGACTGAAAGTGAACAGCTGGAAAAAGATATTCTACACAAATAGAGACCAAAAGAAAGCAGGAGTAGCAATACTCATATCAGATAAAATAGACTAAAATAAAGGTTGTGAAAAGAGATAAAGAAGGACACTACATAATGATCAAAGGATCAATCCAAGAAGAAGATATAACAATTATAAATACATATGCACCCAAAATAGGAGCACCACAATATGTAAGGCAAATGCTAACAAGTATGAAAGGGGAAATTAACAATGACACAATAATAGTAGGAGACTTTAATACCCCACTCACACCTATGGATGGATCAACTAAACAGAAAATTAACAAGGAAACACAAACTTTAAATGATACAATAGACCAGGTAGACCTAATTGATATCTATAGGACATTTCACCTCAAAACAATGAATTTCACCTTTTTCTCAAGTTCACATGGAACCTTCTCCAGGATAGATCACATCCTGGGCCATAAATCTAGCCTTGGTAAGTTAAAAAAAAAAACTGAAATCATTCAAGTATCTTCTCTGACCACAATGCAGTAAGATTAGATGTCAATTACAGGAGAAAAACTATTAAAAATTCCAACATATGGAGACTGAACAACACGCTGCTGAATAACCAACAAATCACAGAAGAAATAAAAAAAGAAATCAAAATATGTATAGAAATGAATGAAAGTGAAAACACAACAACCCAAAACCTATGGGACACTGTAAAAGCAGTGCTAGGGGTAAGGTTCATCTTCCAGGCTTATCTCAAGAAACAAGAAAAAAGTCAACTAAATAACCTAACTCTACACCTAAAGTATCTAGAAAATGAAGAAATTAAGAACCTCAGGGTTAGTAGAAGGAAAGAAATCTTAAAAATTAGGGCAGAAATAAATGCACAAGAAAGAAAAGAGACAAGAGCAAAAATCAACAAAGCTAAAAGCTGGTTCTTTGAGAAGATAAATAAAATTGACAAACAATTAGCCAGACTCATCAAGAAACAAAGGGAGAAAAATCAAATCAACAAAATTAGAAATGAAAATGGAGAAATCACAACAGACAACACAGAAATACAAAGGATCATAAGAGACTACTATATCAGCAACTGCTGCTGCTGCTGCTGCTAAGTCGCTTCAGTCGTGTCCAACTCTGTGCGACCCCATAGATGGCAGCCCACCAGGCTCCGCCGACCCTGGGATTCTCCAGGCAAGAACACTGGAGTGGGTTGTCATTTCCTTCTCCAATGCATGAAAGTGAAAAGTGAAAGTGAAGTTGCTCAATGGTGTCCAACCCTCAGCGACCCCATGGACTGCAGCCTACCAGGCTCCTTGGTCCATGGGATTTTCCAGGCAAGAGTACTGGAGTGGGGGTGCAATTGCCTTCTCCAACTATATGCCAATAAAATGGACAACTTGAAAGAAATGGACAAATTCTTAGAAAAGTACAACTTTCCAAAACTTAACAAAGAAGAAATAGAAAATCTTAAGAGACCCATCACAAGCACAGAAATTGAAACTGTAATTAGAAATCTTCCAGCAAACTAAAGCCCAGGACCAGACAGCTTCACAGCTGAATTCTACCAAAAATTTAGAAAAGAGCTAACACCTATATTACTCAAACTCTTCCAGAAAATTGCAGAGGAAGGTAAATTTCCAAACTCATTCTATGAGGCCACCATCACCCTAATATAAAAATCAGACAAAGATGCCACACAAAAAGAAAACTACAGGCCAATATCACTGATGAACATAGATGCAAAAATCCTTAACAAAATTCTAGCAAACAGAATCCAACAACATATTAAAAAGATCATGTGTCATGACCAAATGGGCTTTATCTCAGAGATGCAAAGATTATTCAATATCCACAAATCAATCAATGTAATACAACACATTAACAAATTTAAAGATAAAAACCATATGATTATCTCAATAGATGCAGAGAAAGCCTTTGACAAAATTCAGCATCCATTTATGATAAAAACCCTCCAGAAAGCAGGAATAGAAGGGACATACCTCAACATAATAAAAGCTATATATGACAAACCCACAGCAAACATTATCTTCAATGGTGAAAAATTGAAAGCATTTCCCCTAAAGTGAGGAACAAGACAAGGGTGCCCACTCTCACCACTACTATTCAACATAGTTTTGAAAGTTTTGGCCACAGCAATCAGAGAAGAAAAAGAAATAAAAGGAATCCAGATTGGAAAAGAAAAAGTAAAACTCTCACTGCTTGCAGATGACATGATCCTCTACATAGAAAACCCTAAAGACTCCACCAGAAAATTACTAGAACTAATCAATGAATATGCTTCCCTGGTGGCTCAGAGGTTAAAGCGTCTGCCTGCAATGTGGGAGACCTGGGTTTGATCCCTGGGTCAGGAAGATCCCCTGGAGAAGGAAATGGAAACCCACTCCAGTATTCTTGCCTGGAGAATCCCATGGACGGAGGAGCCTGGTGGGCTACAGTCCATGGGGTCACAAAGAGTCTGACACGACTGAGCGACTTCACCCACTCAATCAATGAATATAGTAAAGTTGCAGGATATAAAATCAACACACAGAAATCCCTTGCATTCCTATACACTAACAATGAGAAATCAGAAAGAGAAATTAAGGAAACAATTTCATTCACCATTGCAACAAAAAGAATAAAATACTTAGGAATATATCTACCAAAAAAACACAAAAGACCTATATATAGACAACTATAAACACTGATGAAAGAAATCAAAGAGGACACAAATAGATGAAGAAATATATCATGTTCATGGATTGGAAGAATCAATATAGTGAAAATGAGTATACTACCCAAAGCAATCTATAATTCAATGCAATCCCTATCAAGCTACCAACGGTATTTTTCACAGAACTAGAACAAATAATTTCACAATTTGTATGGAAATACAAAAAAACCTCGAATAGCCAAAGCAATCTTGAGAAAGAAGAATGGAACTGGAGGAATCAACCTGTCTGACTTCAGGCTATACTACAAAGCTACAGTCATCAAGACAGTATGGTACTGCACAAAGACAGAAATGTAGATCAAAGGAACAAAATAGAAAGCCCAGAGACAAATCCACACACCTATGGACACCTTATTTTTCACAAAGGGGGCAAGAATATACAATGGAGAAAAGACAATCTCTTTAACACCTCTTTAATAAGTGGTGCTGGGAAAACTGGTCAACCACTTGTAAAAGAATGAAACTAGAACACTTTCTAACACCATACACAAAAATAAATTCAAAATGGATTAAAGATCTAAGTGTAAGACCAGAAACTATAAAACTCCTAGAGGAAAATATAGGCAAAACACTCTCCGACATAAATCACAGCAGGATCCTCTATGACTCACCTCCCAGAGTAATGGAAATAAAAGCAAAAATAAACAAATGGGACCTAATTAAACTTAAAAGCTTTTGCACAATGAAGGAAACTATAAGCAAGGTGAAAAGACAGCCTTCAGAATGGGAAAAAATAATAGCAAATGAAGCAACAGACAAAAAATTAATCTCAAAAATATACAAGCAACTCCAGCAGCCCAATTCCAGAATAAAAAACGACCCAATCAAAAAATGGGCCAAAGAACTAAACACACATTTCTCCAGAGAAGACATACAGATGGCTAACAAACACATGAAAAGATGCTCACTCATTATCAGAGAAACAGAAAACATTATCAGAAAACATCACTCATTATCAGAGAAATGTAAATCAAAACCACAATGAGGTACCATTTCACGCCAGTCAGAATGGATGCTATCCAAAAGTCTACAAGCAATAAATGCTGGAGAGGGTGTGGAGAAAAGGGAACCCTCTTACACTGTTGGTGGGAATGCAAACTAGTACAGCCACTATGGAGAACAGTGTGGAGATCCCTTAAAAAGCTGAAAATAGAACTGCCATATGACCCAGTAAACTCAATGCTGGCATACACACCAAGGTAACCAGAATTGAAAGAGACACGTGTACCCCAATGTTCATCACAGTACTGTTTATAATAGCCAGAAAATGGAAGCAACCTAGATATCCATCAGCAGGCATGGATAAGAAAGCTGTGGTACATAGACACAATGGAATATTACTCAGCCATTAAAAAGAATACATTTGAATCAGTTCTAATGAGGTGGCTGAAACTGGAGCCTATTATACAGAGTGAAGTAAGTCATGAAGAAAAACATCAATACAGTATCAGATCAGATCAGTCGCTCAGTCGTGTCTGACTCTTTGTGACCCCATGAATCACAGCACGTCAGGCCTCCCTGTCCATCACCAACTCCTGGAGTTCACTCAGACTCACATCCATCGAGTCAGTGATGCCATCCAGCCATCTCATCCTCTGTCATCTCCTTCTCCTCTTGCCCTCAATCCCTCCCAGCATCAGAGTCTTCTCCAATGAGTCAACTCTTCACACGAGGTGGCCAAAGTACTGGAGTTTCAGCTTTAGCATCATTCCTTCCAAAGAAATCCCAGGGCTGATCTCTGTCAGAATGGACTGGTTGGATATCCAAGTCCAAGGGACTCTCAAGAGTCTTCTCCAACACCACAGTTCAAAAGCATCAATTCTTCGGCACTCAGCCTTCTCACAGTCAAGCTCTCACATCCATACATGACCGCAGGAAAAACCATAGCCTTGACTAGACGAACCTTTGTTGGCAAAGTAATGTCTCTGTTTTTGAATATGCTATCTAGGTTGGTCATAACTTTCCTTCCAAGGAGTAAGCGTCTTTTAATTTCATGGCTGCAGTCACCATCTGCAGTGATTTTGGAGCCCAGAAAAAGAAAGTCTGACACTGTTTCCACTGTTTCTCATCTATTTCCCATGAAGTGATGGGACCAGATGCCACGATCTTCGTTTTCTGAATGTTGAGCTTTAAGCCAACTTTTCACTCTCCACTTTCACTTTCATCAAGAGGCTTTTGAGTTCCTCTTCACTTTCTGCCATAAGGGTGGTGTCATCTGCATATCTGAGGTTATTGATATTTCTCCTGGCAATCTTGATTCCAACTTGTGCTTCTTCCAGTCCAGCATTTCTCATGATGTACTCTGCATATAAGTTAAATAAACATGGTGACAATATTCAGCCTTGACGTACTCCTTTTCCTATTTGGAACAAGTCTCTTGTTCCATATCCAGTTCTAACTGTTGCTTCCTGACCTGCATACAGATTTCTCAAGAGGCAGATCAGGTGGTCTGGTATTCCCATCTCTTTCAGAATTTTCCACAGTTTACTGTGATCCACACAGTCAAAGGCTTTGGCATAGTCAAGAAAGCAGAAATAGATGGTTTTTGGAACTCTCTTGCTTTTTCCATGATCCAGCGGATGTTGGCAATTTGATCTCTGGTTCCTCTGCCTTTTCTAAAACCAGCTTGAACATCAGGAAGTTCATGGTTCATATATTGCTGAAGCCTGGCTTGGAGAATTTTGAGCATTACTTTACTAGCGTATGAGATGAGTGCAATTGTGCGGTAGTTTGAGCATTCTTTGGCATTGCCTTTCTTTGGAATTGGAATGAAAACGGACCTTTTCCAGTCCTGTGGACACTACTGAGTTTTCCAAATTTGCTGGCATATTGAGTGCAGCACTTTCACAGCATCATCTTTCAGGATTTGGAATAACTCAACTGGAATTCCATCACCTCCACTAGCTTTGTTCGTAGTGATGCTTTCTAAGGCCCACTTGACTTCACATTCCAGGATGTCTGGCTCTAGGTCAGTGATCACACCATCGTGATTACCTAGGTCGTGAAGATCTTTTTTGTACAGTTCTTCTGTGTATTCTTGCCATGTCTTCTTAATATCTTCTGCTTCTGTTAGGTCCATACCATTTCTGTCCTTTATTGAGCCCATCCTTGCATGAAATGTTCCTTTGGTATCTCTGATTTTCTTGAAGAGATCTCTAGTCTTTCCCATTCTGTTGTTTTCCTCTATTTCTTTGCATTGATTGCTGAAGAAGGCTTTCTTATCTCTTGCTATTCTTTGGAACTCTGCATTCAGATGTTTATATCTTTCCTTTTCTCCTTTGTTTTTCGCTTCTTTTCTTTTCACAGCTATTTGAAAGGCCTCCCCAGACAGCCATTTTGCTTTTTTGCATTTCTTTTCCATGGGGATGGTCTTGATCCCTGTCTCCTGTACAATGTCACGAACCTCATTCCATAGTTCATCAGGCACTCTATCAGATCTAGGCCCTTAAATCTATTTCTCACTTCCACTGTATGATCATAAGGGATTTGATTTAGGTCATACCTGAATGGTCTAGTGGTTTTCCCTACTTTCTTCAATTTATTTAAGTCTGAATTTGGCAATAAGGAGTTCATGGTCTGAACCACAGTCAGCTCCCGGTCTTGTTTTTGCTGACTGTATAGAGCTTCTCCATCTTTGGCTGCAAAGAATATAATCAATCTGATTTCGGTGTTGACCATCTGGTGATGTCCATGTATAGAGTCTTCTCTTGTGTTGTTGGAAGAGGGTGTTTGTTATGGCTAGTGCATTTTCTTGGCAAAACTCTATTAGTCTTTGCCCTGCTTCATTCCGTATTCCAAGGCCAAATTTGCCTGTTACTCCAGGTGTTTCTTGACTTCCTACTTTTGCATTCCAGTCCCCTATAATGAAAAGGACATCTTTTTGGGGGGTTAGTTCTAAAAGGTCTTGTAGGTCTTCATAGAACCATTCAACTTCAGCTTCTTCAGCATTACTGGTTGGGGCATAGGCTTGGATTACTGTGACATTGAATGGTTTGCCTTGGAAACGAATAGAGATCATTCTGTCATTTTTGAGATTGCATCCAAGAACTGCATTTCGGACTCTTTTGTTGACCATGATGGCCACTCCATTTCTTCTGAGGGATTCCTGCCCGCAGTAGTAGATATAATGGTCATCTGAGTTAAATTCACCCATTCCAGTCCATTTCAGTTCGTTGATTCCTAGAATGTCAACATTCACTCTTGCCATCTCTTGTTTGACCACTTCCAGCTTGCCTTGATTCACGGACCTGACATTCCAGGTTCCTATGCAGTATTGCTCTTTACAGCATCAGACCTTGCTTCTATCACCAGCCACATCCACAGCTGGGTATTCTTTTTGCTTTGGCTCCATCCCTTCATTCTTTCTGGAGTTATTTCTCCACTGATCTCCAGTAGCATATTGGGCACCTACTGACATGGGAAGTTTCTCTTTCAGTATCCTATCATTTTGCCTTTTCATACTGTTCATGGGGTTCTCAAGGCAAGAATACTGAAGTGGTTTGCCATTACCTTCTTCAGTGGACCACATTCTGTCAGATCTCTCCACCATGACACGCCCTTCTTGGGTTGCCCCACAGGCATGGCTCAGTTTCATTGAGTTAGACAAGGCTGTGGTCCTAGTGTGATTAGATTGACTAGTTTTCTGTGAGTATGGTTTCAGTGTGTCTGCCCTCTGATGCCCTCTTACAACACCTACCGTCTTACTTACTAATGCACATATTCGGAATTTAGAAAGATAGTAACGATAACCCTATATGCAAGACAGCAAAAAAGACACAGATGTATAGAACAGTCTTTTGGACTCTGTGGGAGAGGGCAAGGGTGGAATGATTTGGGAGAATGACATTGAAACCTGTACGTAATCATATGTGAAATGGATCGCCAGTCCAGGTTCAATGCATGAGACAGGGGTGCTTGGGGCTGGTGAACTGGGAGGACCCAGATGGATGGGATAGGGAGGGAGGTGCGAGGGGGGTTCAGGATGGGGAACACACGTACACCTGTGGCTGATTCATGGCACTGTTTGGCAAAACCACTACAATATTGTAAAGTAATTAGCTTCCAATTAAATTGAATAAATTTATTTTTAAAAAAGAAAACAAAGTTTTCCACAGAAACAAACAACAACAACAAAAACAAAAAACAAGCAACAACAAAAAAAGAAATGGTCAAAATACCTACATTGCTTCCTCCCTGAACTGTTTTATCTTAGATACCTTTGCATTAAACCCATTTTCTTCAGTTCTTATAGCATCCCTCATGTCTCTTACTTTGCTTCACCTTTAAAATGAACTTTATTATTTTATTTATTTATGGCTACATCCGGTCTTAGTTGCAGCACCCAGGATTTTTCATTGTGGTGCTGTGGACTTCTCTCTAACTATGGCTCATGGGTTCCAGAATGTGTGGACTGTGTAGTTGTGGTGAGTAAGCTTAGTTGCTCCACACCATGCGGTATCTTCCCAGAGCAGGGATCGAACCTGTCTCCCCTGAATTGGAAGGCACATGCTTTTTTTAAAAAATTAATTTATTAATTTTAATTGGAGACTAATTACAATATTGTGTTGGTTTTTGCCATACGTTGACATGAATCAGCCACGGGTGTACATGTGTCCCCCTGTCCCGAACCCCTTCCCCTACTCCCTTTCCATCCCTTCCCTCCAGGTTGTCCCAGTGCACAGTTTTTGAGTGCCCTGTTTCATGCATCGAAGTTGGACTGGTCATCTATTTCACATATGGTAATATACATGTTTCAGTGCTATTCTCGCAAATTATCTCACCCTCACCTTCTGCCAGAGTCCAAAAGTCTGTTCTTTACATCTGTGTCTCTTTTGCTGTCTTGCTGTCTTGTTACCATCTTTCTAAATTCCATATGTATGCGTTAATATACTGTATTGGTGCTTTTCTTTCTGACTTACTTCACTGTATATAATAGGCTCCAGTTTTATCCATCTCATTAGAACTGACTCAAATGCTTTCTTTTTAATAGCTGAGTAATATTCCATTGTGTATATGTGTCACAACTTTCTTATTCATTTGTCTGCTGATGGACATCTAGGTTGCTTCCATGTCCTATCTATTGTAAACAGCAGAAGGCACATTCTTAACCACTGGACCCCCAGGGAAGTCCCTAAACTTAATTTTTTTCAAATGGTTTTAGATTTACAGAAAAAAAAATTGCAAAGATAATGAGAGTTTCCATAAATCTTGTTCCTATTTTCCCCTATTATTATCATTGTACAATTAAGTATGGTACATCATCATAACTCATGTACTAATCTTGATACTGTAACAGAAGTCCATACTTTATTCATATTGCCTTAGTTTTTACTGAAAAGTCTTTTCCTGTCCCAGGATCCCATCCAGGATCCCACATACATTTAGTTGTCAGGTTTCCTTAGGATGCTCTAGGCTGTAGCAGTTTTTCACACTTTCTTTGTTTTTTATAATATTCACAGCTTTTAGAAATGTTAAGTTCAGTTGCTCAGTCATGTCTGACTCTTTGTGACCCCATGGACTGCAGCACACCTGGCTTCCCTGTCCATCACCAACTCCCAGAGCTTACTCAAACTCATGTCCATCCAGTTGGTAATGCCTTCCAACCATCTCATTCTCTGTCATCCCCTTCTCCTTCTGCCTTCAGTCTTTCCCAGCATCAGGGTCTTTTCAAATGAGTCAGTTCTCCGCATCAGTTGGCCAAAGTATTGGAGTTTCAGCTTCAGCCTAGTTTGTAATCTAATACTACTTTATCTTGCTGTTCAAATTGCTCCCCCTCTGGCTGCGGAAGCTCTTTCGGTTGACTCTTCATTTCTTTGACATTCCCCATCAACGAAGATCTATTTCATCCCTCTTCTTGAGCATTTTCTAACTTTTAAGCCTCAGGCTTATTCAATATACCACTAACCTCCCATGAGAAGCACTTTATCTGTCGATCTTTTCTCACTGGAATTCCAGGTCTTTGCGGGTAATGTCTTGGTGGGTAATGTCTTGGCGGTGCTTTAGACCACATAGCATCTTCATCGCCTGTGTGGACGCTGGGTTGGTACTGAATGAATGAACGAACCGGACTGGTGTTTAAAAGCTCACTGGAAAGGGGTGAATTCGAGTGAGTTCTGAGAAGAAGATACTCAGCCTTACGGTGACTCGCAGCCTCCCTACCGGCCGCCTACAGGGTAGGGACAGGTGCAGGGCCGGCTACAGTCACCCCCGTACTGAGAACCGCGCGGGAAACACAACGGCATGGCCTGCAAACGTCACCAGCGCAGGGGGATCCCCGGGGAAAGTCCAGCGCCTTTGAGCCACCTCCGCCCCCCGGCTTCCAGGGAGGCCTCCAAGGAAGAGGAGGCTAGGGAACGCGGTGATGTGCCCCGGGCAGCACATTTCGCGGCTGGTCCTCGTCGCCCCCGCGCCGAGCATCCGGGGCGCACGCGAGTGAGAGGAGGCTGGAGCGGGTCGGCCCGGCTGCCCGGGGTCCGTAAAGCACAGGCTCCAGGCGGGGAGGGGCGGGGCGGGGAGCCGGCGCCGTCGCCCGGGGGCGGGGCCTCGTCCGCAGCTGTGGGTGCTTCCGACGCCCGCGGGGCCGGGCAGGCGCCCAGATGCGGCGGCGGCGGCGCGGAGCTCGGGCGGCCCGGGAGGAGCCGCGGGAGGCGCCGGGAGCCCGTCCACCCGGAGTCGAGCCGCAGGTTTCCACCCACGCTGGGACGCGCGCCGACTGGAGACAGCTCCTGGGGTCGCCCGCGCGGTCCCGTTCCTGGTTCGTGTTCCTCTCCTTGGGGCTCTTTTTCTCTCTTTCAGGAGAGGCTGAGCGCTGTAGGCGTGCGGCCGCAGGGGTATTCGCTCGCTCGGGGACGCGAGGGATGCCTTCGGGGAGGGAGCACTTCGGGTCCCTAGCCGCCTGTTCACGTCGGGGGACGCCTATAATTCTGAGAGGAGTCATTGTTTTTTCCACCTAATGGACAACTTAGAAATTATTTCACTGACACCTGTTGGTAGGCTTCCTTTATACGGTATCCACCCAAGACTGCTTTTGTTTTTTCAGCCGAAAAGCTGAAGTTTGGGGGGACTGTGTTTGTTTCTGGAATTAAAAGGGGCATGATTTCGATCACCTCTTCACTTCCTATTAGGTTGCACTTTCTGACCAGCTTGGCAGTATGACTCAGGAGCCAAGAAATACAGAGAAGTCGTACTGTCTTGAAATAGTTCCTTCCCAGCCCACAGAAGACGTTTTCCCCCCTTTTCTTCTTTTTAGTAGAATGGAGACGAGATAGTTGCAGCGCCTAGCTGCTCCACACCGTCCAGAGAGGGAATTCTAGGCTTGGCTCGCACTGCTCAAGACCTGCATTACTTCCGGTGGTTCTCACGCACTTGAAGCCGTTTCTCAGCAAAGGGAGGAGTTGTTATTTCGGGTATCCAAAAATGAGTCACAGAGCTGCTCTCTTACATGTGAGACTTTGTTAATGAACTTTTGGAAAGTGATGTTTGCTCTGGCTGTATTTAAAATAAGATTAAGATGTAACATGCAGGCGCTGATAAACTGGAACTGGTTATATAGGAAGTAATAGTTTAAAATTTTGTTTCCAAGAGTGCCTGGATGGTACAGCATACCAGCTAGGCTCACCAGGCTGATGTAAGATAACCATTAAAATCATGTGCTTTGCCACAGAGGCCCCAAGAGAAATTTAATTTCGTTATTCAATAACTGGTTTGTTATTGCTTTTGCTGGGATGGTGTGGTGGAAACATGTCATGTTACATAGTAATTGCATGTCATGCTGAATCGAAATCTTCTGGACAGTTTGTCTGTATAAGTCAGTGCCATGTAAAAAATTGTGAAGATGGTGGATACCCCTTGGAGCTGAGAAATTAAAATGTTCAAGCTGTTAAGTCCTATTGCAGCTGGATAGAGACACAGTAGAGATGTGGACAGCATCACTGTTGGAGTTGAGTTGAATTCAACACAGCAAACAGTTATTGGGCACCTTCTCTGTGCCAGTCTCTTTATTGAGCTCTGGTTATATAATTGATAGTAAGACAGGATCTTGCTGACAAGAACCCTAATGACCAGTGTAGAAGGCTCCAAATCCCCTAGAAAACCCAATAGAAGGAGATGAGTGCAATGACAGATCTCTGCTCACAGTTGAGCCTCTGTCCCAATATGACTGAAGTTCCTGCAGCTCTGGGATTCTGAATGAAGTGGATCATCATTGCTGGAAGAATGATGAGGGTTTGAGTTTAATCATCTACTTGTTTTTGTAGGCAGCCTGTTGAGCTCATTCGGTCAGTGTTTCATTCAATAAGTGATTTTAAAATATATTAATTAGAAAGGCATGGTTTTTAGAAGTTTTTTTAAATTAACCACATTTCAAATTATCTAGTAACCATGTAAAAATAAGCCCAACCTGTTATTACCCTTAGATAACCACAGACATTTTAAAGTGACTAATTAATGGCAATGGCACCCCACTCCAGTACTCTTGCCTGGAAAATCCCATGGACAGAGGAGCCTGGTGGGCTGCAGTCCATGGGGTCACTAAGAGTCAGACACGATTGAGCGACTTCACTTTCACTTTTCACTTTGATGCATTGGAAAAGGAAATGGTAACCCACTCCAGTGTTCTTGCCTGGAGAATCCCAGGGACGGGGAAGCCTGTTGGGCTGCTGTCTATGGGGTTGCAGAGACGGACACGACTGAAGCGACTTAGCAGCAGCAGCAACATTACAACACCATATTGAAACAACTTTCTGATCATTGTTTTTACAGTTCAGATCAATCTTTTCTAACACGTTATAGCTGTATAACTCAACATGAGTAAATCCACTGTTGGGACTGAAATCTGCTGAATTGCTTTTTGGAGCTAATACCAAAATAGATTCAGTTTTTCCAGTTCTGTAAGATACCCACCAAGTAAGGGAAACAGTGCTAAATTTTACACAAATTTTTCTTAATTTCCATACTTTGTTTCTCTTTCAAGAGCCTCAGAATTACTTTTTATGTGAGAAAATATTGACTGTGATCTTCATCACTGTACTCCTTGAATTTGGCACAGGCTTTGTCATGATAAGTTTTAGGGAGTAGGCTTCGATTAAATAATGAAGCTTACTGTAAGAGGAGGATTAGTCATCCAGTGGAGGGATAGATGACCCAGCAGAAGGATCAGCCTGTTCAGGGTGGACACTGGCTGGGGAGAGGGCTGGAGACAGACTGGGTCAGATCACATAGGCCCATGTGTCATGTAAGAGGTTTGAGTTTATCCTATAAAGGACTTTAATCATGTGAATGATATTATCAGATTGATCTGGGTTTGGAAAAGCCAACTTTGACTCAAGATAGAGAATAGGTTGAATGAGCATGGCACTGGCCATGGCCAGTGCCATGGGTGACATGGAGGAGATTGTTGTAATATTCAAGATGAGAAATTAAAGAAGCCTTGAGTCAAGCAGTGACAGTGAAGAACAGAAAAGAGGGAAGGAGCTGAGAGGTGTTTAGTAGGTGGCATCTGGCCCAGAACCCAGAATTGGCAGTGAGAGAGCGGGAGGAGGTTGGGGTGACTCCCACATTTCTAGTTAATGACTAAGATGGGAAGATAAATAGAAGAGTAGGCTTGGTTTCAAGGATAATGAGGACCTCTACAGGGTTTGGCATATAGTCTGTACTCATAAAACACTTTTGAAGAAATACTAATAACAGCGAACGTTTATTGAGTACATATTAAGTTCTAGGCTTTATTCTAGGCTCATTATGTGAATCAAGACTTTCACTCCTTATTGCAATCCTCTGAGATAGGTACTGTTGTTAACTACTTTTGACTGGTGCAGAAAGTGCACTGTTAGTAATCGTCAGAGCCAGGAATTGATCCTGAGCATCTTTGACTCCAGAACTTGCTTGTATTCTGTTTTCGTTTTTTTATGTTTGGAATGTTTACTGACATAACTAAATATTAACAGTCTATTACTGAGTTATAAACTGTATGAATAGCATGTTCTTAACTATAAAACAATGTTCACATGTACATGTACATTTATGATGCACTTTAGAAAGCTATACATCAAAATGCAGAGCTTGCTTGTGTACTTTTTGTTTGTTTGGGTTTTGTTTTGTTTTACTTGCTTATGTTCTTACCACTTTGCTTTGATAGACTGTCTCTATGAATGAATGAGTGATGTTTTGGACACTGTGGCAAACTCAAATTGGAGTCATTCTCCTGATTTTGACAATCCTCTCACAGCGAGGAATAGCCCAGTACATGAGATGGCTCCCAGGGGCCCATTGTGCTGCAGCACCTCTGCCCCTCCCCTTATCCCAAGAAGTACCTGGTTGGTCTAAAAATAAACTTAGCTTAATCAGAGCATTTCTCCTGGGAATTTAAAATATTTTAATGGAGATTTAACATATCTGAAGTTTCCCAGAGCTTCCACAGCTATGTCCTCAGAGGTGCGTGAGTTACTACCCTTCCCAAAGCACTAGATGCACAATGCATTGTGTTTCCTGCCTATGCATGCATGCTAAGTCACTTTGGTCATGTCCGACTCTTTGCAGCCCCAGGGACCATAGCCCACCAGGCTTCTCTGTTCACAGAATTCTCCAGACAATACTGAAGGGGGTTTTCATTTCCTCTTCCAGGGGATCTTCCTGACCCAGGGATTGAACTCACATCTCCTATGGCTCCTGCATTGGCAGGCAGATTCTTTATCACTGAGCCACCTGGGAAGCTGCTTGTGTTTCTTAGATGCTCAATGTTTTATAGCTAAGATCTGTAGTATGCCTCCCATGGGGAAGCAGAAAGGCTGGCCAGGGGATATACATCTACTGAGCAGGGTCTGATAGAAGATTTACTAACAGATGCAGGCAGGTCCATAACAGCTCCAGATCTTACAGTCTTGGTTTATCATCTGTATTCTGAGGCCTATTTTGCTTTGGTTTTACCCCAAACCAGGAAATTACCAACCTCTCCTGCTTCTAACTTTCAGAATCTTGGTAAATTGAGGCTAGTGCCACTGTTTCCCATTTTCTTGATTTAAGCTGGGAAAAATGATTCAAGTTCCCTGGGTTTGGGCTGCCATTTTTATTTACAGGTCCATTCCTTTGGTCCTGATAAATATATTTTTCACTATCAAACCCCGAAATCTGACCCCAACTCTTCACTATTCTCATCAGCTCATGATTCACTCTCTTTTGGCTTGAAACAATTCTCTGATTTTTGTCTAGCAAGCAAGGTCTAATTTTCTTTTTCCTTAGCGGCCTTTCCTTTGGACCATGTAAAGGTTATAGACACTGAATTAATGTAGTACCTAAATGAATCAACAAACTCACTTAAGTTTGAAATTATGAAATGCTCAAATATCTAACACTTGAAGTTTTGAAATGTTTTCTCCACACATGAACAAAATGTTTCATTCAGCATTTCTTTAGATTTACCAGGAAATCTCGATATTTATAGTTTTCCATTATATGAAACTGACATAAAGCCTTCTGAGATAATCCAGTCCACGTGTTTACCCCTTGCTCTAAATTCCTATATGCCTGCCTGTTACTCATTCAGTGTTCAGAGAACAAGAAAAGGGTTTTGGTTAATATTTCATGTGGGTTTGTCTGGCCTCCTTATTTCCACTGTGGTTTCCCTGAGTGCAGAGAATTGTCAGAGTTAAGAGCTCTTGTAGGTCTCTCAGCCTCCTCTAGTTCTAACTATTCTGTGACTTTTGCTGACTATGAAACCATCTGTCCGAGGAAGTTTGTTGGTCACTCCTTCTGAGTTTGTGGATACCAGACACTATTTGTGTATCTCACTCAAGTTCTTTGTAAAACTCAATAATTTATTTTTAGTAGGAAGAAGTTTTAGGATTGGTAATTTTCATTTATCTTTCTTGAGCTAATTGAATCATTTCAATTAGTTTATATACTTTTTTTCTTTCTAGTGGATACAGTATCAAAGTAATTTAGAGAGTACAAAGTTGCTTAGTAAAGTGTTCCCCATTTTGTATACCCAATTGCTTCACTTATTTCTCTATTCAAAGATATACAACATTTCGTGCTGTTGCATAACTTGTTGGGTAATAGTGTAAATTCTGACTTTTTAGAATAATGGGAATGGCTCAATTGCTATCTTCACATGGAAAAAGAGGGAACAAGGATTGTTCTCACTTTTGTTTCAGAGTTGCATCAATGCCTGTCTCATTCCAGGTTTTGCTTTTAATTTCTGTTATGCACCTGGGTGACATAACACACAGATTGGTGACACAAATCTGTTGATTTGAGATAAAGTCAAGCACAGTGTGTAAGCAGAATTCTATAATATTAGTAGATATCCCCCCACTTTTTTTCCCCTCCTCCCTGATTATTACATGGCTAAACCAACATACGGACTTCCCTGGTGGCTCAGACGGTAAAGCATCTGCCTACAGGGTGGGAGACCTGGGTTCAACCCCTGGGTCAGGAAGATCCTCTGGAGAAGGAATGGCAACCCACTCCAGTACTCTTGCCTGGAAAATCCCATGTACGGAGGAGTGTAGTATGCTACAGTCCATGGGGTTGCAAAGAGTCGGACACGACTGAGCGACTTCACTTCAAACCAACATACAGTGATGTCAGTTGACAGGATTATACAGTTCTTTGTTCCTTACAAAGTAATCTCATAGATATTTTCTCTTTTAATTCTCATAAAATTCTGGCACAATTGATATGACAAGTAGTATTATTTTCTGTATTTTAGTTGTGTAGATGAGGAAGGAGACCACTGGAGAGATTAAATGACCTCCCAGCATTACCTGAGAAGTAAGGTGCAGAGGCCCAGTGCACTATGCTGTCATTACTCAACTAAAAGAGGCAAGTTTCCTCTTTTGACGTTGGGTCAAGTTTCCTGGGAACAGACTCTGAGATTTGCATATGAGAAACTTATTGGGAGGTACTCTGAGAGAGGACTTGGCAGGCGGAGAGGAGAGCAGGAATGTGCAGATGGAAGAATGAACTGCAGTGCAGGTACAAGGATGGTCTTCACAGTGGGGAAACTTGGAGGTGGGGTGGCCCTTCAGAATTGTTATGCCATGTTGAAGCATGGGGGCTGGTCATTGTATCCCTAGCATCAATTCATCATTGATTGTGGGCTGTATCCAGGCAGAAGTGTGTAATCTTGGGCCAAGCAACTCCCTTTATTTAGTCAAAGGCAGTTTCTGGAGCTGTGAACCTTCTACAGTCAACATTCCTGGCAGCCGGAGGAGCAAGGGCCATGGTCCTGAAGGGGATGTGAGTATCCCATCAACCACTGCATTTCTCTGGAAGGCAGCGTTCTCCTCCATGAGGGCTTTGCCATGTCCTTCTGAGCCAGACTTGCCCTGCTAAGTGGAGCCCAGAATGCTAGGGTTTTGTCCAAGACCCTGGAGGATATAGAAGAGCTAATCAGAGATCAAGAAGATAGTAGTCTTAATCCTGGGACGATTATGAGCAGAAGAGCCAGGTGAGAGTCGACCAGGATGAGTGGAGAAGGGTGCATCACAGAGAAGGCTAACCAAACACTCAGGCTGTTCAGACAACGGGCAGAAGAGCTGGTCTTTCCTGTAATTCAAGACTTTACTGTATTTGAATTAGTACTTACTAATTCAAGTATTGGCCACCTGATATGAAGAGCTGACTCATTGGAAAAGACCCTGAAGGTAGGAAAGATTGAAGGCAGGAGAAGGGGATAGCAGAGGATGAGATGGTTGGATGGCATCACGGATTGAATGGACATGAGTTTGAGCAAACTCCAAGAGATGGTGAAGGACAAGGAAGTGGTGTGCTACAGTCCATGAGATCCCAAAGAGTCAGATACCAGTTAGTGACTGAACAACGACAGCAACAAGGCTTTACCATTGTTACATGGTAAATGATTTTATTAGGCTCTATTTATTAGGCTGCTTGGAGGGCTACAGTCCATGGGGTCGCAAAAAGTTGGACACGACTGAGTGACTAAGCACAGTACATTTATTAGGCTACATTAGGCTACATTTCTCTCTCTTCTCTCCCTCCTCACCTCTCCCTTTTATAAAAGCCTTTGAAAGGCCCCAAATCAGTCCAGTGAATCTCAGTGTGTAGCCTGTAGATTATAACATCAGAATTGCCTAGGATATTTTAAAACATGCCCCACAAACAAGCAACAAAAAGAAAACAGAAAAGGAAGTCCAGGTTTACATTCAAGATCTGCTAGAGTAGGATCTTTAATAGTGGAAACCATGAATTGACATTTTCAACCCATTTTCCACAGATGGTTTTGGTCTGTGCTGTAGTTCAAGTACCATTGCCTGGAACTCTTATGCCCTTGATGGTGACCGAGCCTCTTGGGATTTTTCAGATTAGCAAAAAGTCACAGAAACTGTGGAGCAGAGGAGCACCTGAGCCTTAATCCCAGCAGGATGGATTTAGTGATATTCGCTCTTTGTCCTTTATAGCATATTCCTGGCTTGGTCACCGGAGAGCCTGGCCCAAATTTCCTGACTGGCTTCCAGCTGGGATTGCTTGAGAGAGGAGTTTCTGGCTTGGCCTTTTACTGTCTTGATAACTAGGGGAGAGATGCCAAATTCCTGGAATAGTTGTAGATAAAAAGGTTGGGGGTGGGAGAGAATCAGTGAATTTATAGGAATCAGTAATTTCTAGGAAGATAAGGAGGTTCCAGAAAATCTTATGCCAGATGAAACTTTGAGGTGCTATCTTAAAGCTTTAAATGACCATCTAATAGAATGAGACAGATTACTATGATAGGAAAATATATTACCTGATTCACTGAAATAGGGAATAATTATTTCCATGATGGCTCAGATGATAAAGAATCCACCTGCAATGTGGGAGACCTGGGTTTGATCCCTGGGTTGGGAAGATTGCCTGGAGGAGGGAATGGTAACCCACTCCAGTATTCTTGCCTGGAGAAGCCCCATGGACCGAGGAGCCTGTCATGCTGTAGTCCATGAGGTTGCAAGGAGTTGGACACAAGTGAGTGACTAAGCACAGCACAGCACATTTTTCTTCAAAGGGAAAAGCACTGATTTTGAGTCAGGTTATTGCAGGAAATATTAGTCACCTAAAGAGTAGTCTGATAAACTCCTAGCAAATTTTGGTATGGTTTGTTCACCCTTACAGCACCGAATTGCTCTAGTTCCTATACCTTCAATGGTCTGGGTTGTCTCTGCCTGGTCCTTTCCCCTTTTCCTTGCTCAGCAAATTCTTGATAAGCCATTTAGAAGCATCCAGTTGAATTCCCCATCTTCCAGTGAGTTCAGAAAGTACAACCATCTATCCCCCTATTCTTACATTTATTATTATCCTTCTACCAGCCTGTCCTCTTTTTGGGGGGCTGCAACTTGAAGCATGGTATTTAGTTCCCCCACCAGGGATTGAACCCACTTCCCTGAATTGGAAGGGTCGAGTCATAACCACTGGACCACCAGGAAAGTCCCTTGTCTTCTTCATCTTGAAGATAAGGAATGTCACTTCCTCTTTATGTACAAGAGGCCTAGCTTCATCAGAAATGGTTGAAAGAAATTTTGGCAACCAGTCTGGCAAGCATAGTTATTCAACAGATATTTACTGAGGCTCTTCTATGAGCTGGACCCTCGAGGGCACGTGGCAAACACAGTAAGTACAACCCTTGACCCGGTTGAGCTTATTGGCCAACAAAGAAGATAAGCAATGAAACAATTAACAATAGAAAATGATGAATGTCAAGAAAGAGAAAGTATAATGGAGCCAGCAACCCAGCTTAGTCTTGGGTCATAGAAAGTTTCCCATTCTTATGGAACACAGTTTATATAAAAAACAGAATCTGTGAGCCTGGCTCTGGTTCTAAGACAAGGGACCTCTTAAATAAAGGAAGATCTTTTGTTCTATCTAGTTCAAAATTGACCAGTCCTTCTCACGCATGTGTGTTTGTGAGCACACACACTGGTAAAGATAGAACAAGAAAGTGACTCCATTTTTTTTTTTTTTTCTTTTCCTTTTTTTGGCTGCATGGCATGTAGGGTCTTAGTTCCCTCACCAGGGATTGAACCTGTGCCCCCTGCATTGGAAGTGTGAAGTCTTAACCACTGGACCACCAGTGAAGTCCTCAACGCCTTCATTTAATGAATAAAATAGATAGCAAGGAACTGAGAAGAAAGTTTCTATTCATATCTTTCAATATGCCATTGCTAGAAGCTAATGTATAAATATTTTAATATGTAATACACAGTGAAGGAATATAAACTTAAAGCTGACAATCATGAGCTTATGTTACAGTGTTTTTAAGGGTTAACTTTAAGAATCTGATGATTACAGCCTAGGAGGGTGCTTGACAGATTTGCCTTTGGATCTTGTTTTAGATCAAGGTAGAGGCACCTTTGCTCAGAGGTCAGTGTCTGCTCTGACTTCTCATCTTTCCACTTCATTTTCTTGGCCCTGCTGTGGGGGGCCTGGCACTGGTGGCGTAGCTCTGCCTGGCTTAGCAGCTCATGCTGAGTCCTTTTAGTCCTCTTAGGGCCAGTTCTTGCTCTTTGATTATTTCTGTACCTGCTTATTTCTCACTATACATTTTAGAACTTAGTTGAGGGCAGCAATTGTGACTTTTTGATTTTTTAATCTTCTACATCTCTTCTACTGCAATTTATTTATGTCCAACAAAAGTCCATCTAGTCAAAGCTATGGTTTTTCCAGTGGTCATGTATGGATGTGAGAGTTGGACTATAAAGAAAGCTGAGTGCTGAAGAATTGATGCTTTTGAACTATGGTTTTGGAGAAGACTCTTGTGGATCCCTTGGACTGCAAGATCAAACCAGTCAATCCTAAAGGAAATCAGTCCTGAATATTCATTGGAAGGACTGATGCTGAAGCTGAAACTCCAGTACTTTGGCCACCTGATAAGAAGAACTGACTCATTTGAAAAGACCATGATGCTGGGAAAAATGGAAGGCAGGAGGAGAAGGGGGTGACAGAGGATGAGTTGGTTGGACGGCATCACCGACTTGATGGACATGAGTGTGAGTAAGCTCTGGGAGTTGGTGATAGACAGGGAAGCCTGGCGTGCTGCAGTCCACGGGGTCACAAAGAGTCGGACACGACTGAGGAACTGAACTGAACTGATTACATTAAATAAATAAATATAGTATTTGAATTAAGAGTCCTTGGGTTGCAAAAGTAACCAGATTGCTTCTCTACTAAGAATCTATTTCCTATTTAACCAGATATCACAAAGCCAACATGTACACATCTAACCTATGAATGTCTGCTTTACTAAGATACCATCCATTGGGGAGTTCCCTGGTGGTCCAGTGCTTAGGACTTGGGCACTTTCACTGACAAGGCCAGATTCAATCTCTGGTCAGGGAGCTAAGATCCCACAAGCCTCATGGTGTGACCAAAAAAGAAAAAAAAGAATCTGTTTGGCTGATTTCCGGGGAGGGAGGATTAAGTCGTCATAGAACAACGTTTACTAGATGTAGATGGAGTGTAGAATGCTCCGCTGTGTCTCACTTCAGTCAACTTAAACACATCCTCACTGTCCACCATCTAGCATCTCAAAACAACATTGACACTAAAAAAGTGGAATTAAAGACTAGAGTGAGAGTTAAAATATAACTCAGATTTGAAGTGTGATTTTAAATGAATGGACAAGTGATGTCCTGTGATGACCGTAAGCCATGTTTTCTCTTATCTTTCTGCCCATGCTTGGCATATTCCTTAGTATTGCAAATGTAATTTATGTTCTCATTTTTTTCTTGCTTCTACTATAAATATTGTATTGATATACAGGGAGTATATGAACGATGAGGAAATCATTGCATCAGTTCTTATACTTTCTATTTTTCATAGTTCAAGCTTGGTTTATTGCTGAGTGTAGGTGGGTGATAAATTTAACCACGGTGAATCCAATTGAATACTTTTGTAAATTAGTTCAGCTTTTATATTTTCATTGAGAGTTTTTTTCATTGCGAAACTTCCATGCGATTTTTAAAATATATTAACTTAAAAATATTTATTTATGACTGTGTCAGGTCTCAGTTGCAGCATGAGGGATCTTTCGTTGTAGCCTGTGAGCTCTGGAGTGTGAGGTAGTTGCCCCAAGGCATGTGGGATTTTAGTTCCCAGAACTGGGATCAAACCCGTGTCCCCTGCATTACAAGGAAGTTTCTTAATCACTGGGCCAGAAAGGAAGTCCCTATATTTAATTTTTTATTTTATATTGCAGTGTAGCCAATGGACAGTATTGTGATAGTTTCAGGTGGACAGCAAAGGGCCTCAGCCATACATGTACATGTATCCATTCTCCCCCAAATTCCCCTCCCATCCAGACTGCCACATAATACTGAGCAGAGTTCCCTGTGATATACAGTAAGTCCTGTTGGTTATCCATTTTAAATAAAGCAGTGTGTACATGTCTATCCCAAACTGCTTAACTATCCCTTTCCTTCTGTTCCTCCTCCTGGCAACCATAAGCTAGTTCTCTGTGAGTCTGTTACTGTTTTGTAAACAAGTTCATTTGTATCATTTCTTTTTTTGGATTCCACATAAAAGGGAATACTATACTGTGAGAAGAAAAACTTTTTTCAGTTCCTGCTGGTGAGCTGAAATATTTTTCTCTTTTGAAAATGTAGAACTCTTTAGAGGATGAAGCTTATTCTGTAAAGCGTCAAAATTATAGTAGTACCAACCCATCTGAAAAGAAAATTCCATGTAGTCAGCATTCTTTTGTTTTTGTTTAATTAGAAAACTTCTCAAGATATTAACTGCCCTTTGCTGAAACTGAGTGCATGGACATTTTCTCCTGTTGGCATCTAGACCCCTACACCTTCCACTGACAGCAGCATAAACACACAGTAAACATTTTCAATTTTGTTCCTTCCATCTGGTAACTAAGGCATCAATAAACCTTGTATTGTGGTTTTTTTCTCTCTTATTTCTATCTGTTAGTCTAAAGTAGTATCTTATTTTTAATTTGTATTTATTTGCTAAAGAGCAGATCTTGTCATTTCATATTTTTATTGAGAATATTTTATTTTCTGTGATTGTCTTTTTATATGTTTTCCTCAATATATTTTGTCATGTTATTCTCTTTCTGGTTAAGATTGTGTATTCATATAACATTGTATATCTATCTAATGTCTATTATGTTTTGTGCAAGTATTTTCTTCTGGTCTTTTGCTTTGATTTTTAACATTTATTATTATTTTTGTTGCACAGAATTTTCAAATTTTGTGTAGTCACATTTGGTTATCCTTTTCTTTGCAAGTTCCCCTACAACCTCCAATCTAGTTTAAAGTTATCATTATCCCAGAGTACTGATAAATACTCCATTTTATTTTCTATTAATGTTACTGTTATTGACATTTGCATTTTTAACTCTCTCATGTTTCTGAGGTATATTATGGAGTCTGTGATAAGGATTAGAACGAAATAAATTATTTTTTTTAATAAATTCTTGCCTGTCAGTTACATCATTCTAGTTGCTTAAATTCTTTCCTATCCTATTATTTTTCAGTGGCTGCTTCTTCATAAACTAACATTTTATATATAATTGGTTTATTTCTCCTTGTTTTATTCATGTCCATTTATCTACTTTTCATGTTTGCAAAAGCATCATATCTTTCTGTGCTTATTCACTCAATTGCGTCTGACTCTGTGACTCCATGCACAGTAGCCCACCAGGCTCCTCTGTGCATGGGATTCTCCAAGCAAGAATACTGGAGTGCATTGCCATTTCCTTCTCCAGGGATCACACCTTGAATGATTGTCTTACAATAGGTGTTCATATCTGCGGGGCTTCCTGTGCTTCACCAGTGTTGTGTTCTTTCCAATTTCTAAAAAAATTAACCATTTATTATTTGAGTTTTATTTTAGGATCACTTTCGTTTTCAGATTTATTTTTTAACTCTGTCAGGAATTTTGGATTTAGTTCCGTCAGAATATTAACTTGAGGAGAGTTTCAGATTGCACTTATAGCCATGTCTAAGTGTCAGTGCTATAGCAGAACCTGTAAAGAAATGTTGACATGAGGAGGAAATGAGCAGACAAGACGGAGGGTTCCTAGAGAGCTTCTGGTTAACCCCAAGCCAAACTCATAAATTCGTATCATTGCCCTTTGGACTGGTGTGGATTTCTAGAAAGCCTTCTTTTTCCCTTCCTGCTTTCTCCCCTCCCACCCTCCTCTTCTCCCTCCCTTTCTGCCCCACTTCCCTCTTCTTTCTATTTCTTTTTCTCTCGTTTTTAATTTCATCAAACTTACATGTAGAGTGAACTAATTCCATAAAACATTTAATAAAAAGAAAAGTCTAATGACAAAAAAGTCTATTTCACTTCCCCTTCCCAAAGGCAGCTACTTTCGACTATTTTTGCTGTATCTTTTAGTATGTATATTCATGTCTCTAAATAACACACTTCTATTACTATTTCTTGATTGCTTTCTATTTTGTTTTAGGCGTGGCCTCTTGAATTCTCTGTGTGGATGATGGTGTTTTAATTCACTTTCACATCTCTTTTCCATAGATACACACTCTTCCTATCCCGTTCTCCCAACACAATTCCATTATACTTTGTTAGGTCAGTATTCTATGATTATATTTTATGATTATGAAAATTCCAGTCACAGCTGAGCCATAATAACTTTCCTGTAACTACGTATTTCTTTTTGCTTTTCTAGAAGTTAATTGTGTTTTTCTGTTGTTGCTGTTAGTTTTATTTACACTAATAACCTACTCAACCCTACATGGTCTAAATCTCCTCTCAAGATATTTTGACTCCTCAGAAATTCTATGAGTTTCCCCTTACTGAAGAAATCTCTCCGGCCACCTACTCACCTCATCTAGACAGAGGATCCTTTCAGCCAGGTTCCTAGCCGTCATCTTTGTCTCCTTTTGCCATCATCCTGGGATGCCTTTACCTCTCACCTCTGTTCGAACTTGTTAGGAGTCTTTATTCTGTGTCATTTTTCTGCTTCATTTCTTTCTTTTGTTGGAAAGTGTTCCTCAGCTTCTTCCTGAGAAGGAGAACAGAGGAGATAAAAAAATTTTTGAGACTTGGTGTCAATCTGAAAATGTCTTTATTCTACCTTCACCTTTGATTGATGGTTTGACTAAAGTCTGGGTTAAAAATACGTCTTCCTCCAAAGTTTAAAAGGTGTTGTTCCGTTAGTTTTAAGTTGTTTTGACCTTTAATGCTTTTTAGGTGATCTATTTCTTTCTCTCTGGAATTCCTATTATTTGGAATTTGAACTTAAATGGTTGCACCCTAAAGTCCCATCTATTCTGTTATTTTTTGCTTCTTTTTCTTTCTTTCTACTTTATGGAAAAGGGTCTTCCATTCTCCTGCCTATAGGCTGCAGGTCAGTGTGCTGGACAGTAGGTGAATGAAGACATTCACTTAAACATCTTCTCTTTGGGTGGGCATCTCTAACCCAGTCTCGGTTCAGATTCTAGCCTTGCTACCCTCCTGCCACAGTAGGATACACTCACCTCTTTAAAAAAACATACTTTTATAAATATTTTTATTTCTTTGGTTGTGCTGGGTCTTAGCTGCAGCATGTGAAATCTTTTAGTTGGACCATGCAAATTCTTAGTGTGGCAGGTGGGATCTAGTTCCCTGACCAGCCTCCTGCACTGCGAGTGTGATGTTTTACCCACTGAACCACCAGAGGAATTCATACTCTCACTTTTTAAGAAGGCTTCTAACCAAACATATTTGTTATTACCCCACCACCACGGCCTCCTTTTCTGTCCTCAGCTTTCAGTTATGGTTCCTAAGCCTTTGAGTACTTGTTTATGGTGTAATCATTTCTTGGTCTTCTCCACTTTTTTCTTAGGATTTGACTTTCTTGAATCTGCTGAGTTAGTTACTATTGGCCCATTTGCTTTACAAATTCTGAAATTTTGTTGCTGCTTTCTTCTGTCTTGTTCTTTATCTTGTTGGTGTATGCCTTTTCCAAAGTTCCTTAAGTGGAATTTTGGAAGAAAGAAAAAGTAATGTTCAATTTGCCATTTTACTCAGAATATAGATCTTGTTTAAACGTGTGTGTGTGTGTGTGTGTGTGTGTGTGTATGTGTTAGTCACTCAGTCGTATCCAACTCTGCTATCCCATGGACTATCTCCTGGAGTTTGCTCAATTTCATGTCCATTGAGTCGGTGATGCTGTCTAACCATCTCATTCTCTGCTGCCCCCTTCACCTTTTGCCTTCAGTCTTTCCCAGCGTCAAGGTCTTTTAAAATGAGTCATCTCTTCACCCAGGTGGCCAATGTATCAGAGCTTCAGATTCAGCATCAGTCCTTCCAGTGAATATTCAGGGTTTATTTCCTTTTGGATTGACTGGTTTGATCTCCTTCTTGTCCAAGGGACTCGCGGCAGTCTTCTCCAGCACCACAATTCGAAAGCATCAATTTTTTGGCTCTCAGCCTTCTTTATGGTTCAGCTATCACATCCATACATGACTACTGGAAAAACCACAGCTTTGACTATATCAACCTTTGTCAGCAAAGTGGTTT
Organism: Tragelaphus eurycerus; assembly: GCA_935064755.1. NCBI lineage: Eukaryota > Metazoa > Chordata > Mammalia > Artiodactyla > Bovidae > Tragelaphus > Tragelaphus eurycerus. The sequence goes on from CAKXYN010000039.1 coordinate 3,075,084, forward strand.
CTGCTTTTTAACACACTATCTAGGTTTGTCACAGCTTTCCTTCCAAGGAGCAAGCATCTTAATTTCATGCTTCAGTCATCATGTGCAGTGATTTTGGAGCCCCAAAAAATAAAGTCTGTCACTGTTTCCATTTTTTCCCCCTTCTATTTGCCATGAAGTAATGGGACCAGATGCCATGATCTTAGTTTTTTTAATGTTGAATCTAGGGCATTAATATTCTGTCACCTGAGTTATAGGAATAATATAGAAACTGATATCAGAATAGTTGTTTGATTTTATAGGATCATTTAAAATCACTTGGTCTGTATGGGTTTCTTAAGGAATAGTACTTGAAGTATTTTGAATAAATTACCTCATGAAATAAACCAATTATGAATGGAAAATGTGCAAAGCCATAACTCCTAATACCCTGTTGTGGGTTTCCCAGGTGATGCTAGTGGTAAAGAATCCATCTGGCAGTGCTGGAGACGGAAGAGACAAGAGTTTGATTCCTGGGTGGGGAAGATTCCCCTGGAGGAGGGCATGGCAACCCCCTCCAGTATTCTTGCCTGGAGAATCCTGTGGATAGAGGAGCCTGGCGGGCTACAATCCACAGGGTCACAAAGAGTTGAACATGACTGAAGCGACTGAGCATGCAATATCATGATTGTAAAATACTTAAAAATTTACAGAGTGCTTTTATATACATTTTAAACCTCATTTAATTATCAGAAAAAGAAACCTTTATAGGTAATATCATTACCATTGTACCAATGGAGAAACTGACACTCAGAGGTATGAAATGTCTCCATCCACTTTATACAGCTAGAGTTAGAGACAGGAAGGCCCTCTGACACCGAGGGGAGCATTCATTCTCCCACACCCCATTTGTTTTCAGGACAAGGCAGTTAGCCGATGAGCTAGACTCTTCCGTGAATGCACTTGGAAAGTAAAACAAACCCCTCCCCGACCAACAACAAACCTGGCGGGGTGGGGTGGGGAACAGGGCTTATCTCTATAGACATTTATGGGGGAGGTGTTTGCAGGGTGTTTATTGAATTAAAATTGTTCATCTGTTCCTGAAAGAAAGCCTGGCCACTGACTTTATAACCACTGAATCCTGAAGATACCAGTCCTCAGTATTCCGCTTTGGGATTCTTGAACATGAAAGTAAAACACAAGGATTCTCTCACATTTTTTTTTTTTTAAATTAAGTTTTTATTGAATTTGTTAAAATACTGCTTCTGTTTTATGGTGTTTTATTTATTTATTTTTTGCCTCGAGGCATGTGAGATCTTATCCTCCCCACCAGGGATCAAACCTGCACCCGCTGTGTTGGAAGGTGAAGTGTTAACCACTGAACTTCCAAGGAAGTCCCCCTCTCTTTTTTAAAAGAATTTCCTTTCCTTTTCTAAGTTGCTCCTCGGTGTTCCTTTTTAACCTGATCAGATCAGATCAGATCAGTCGCTCAGTCATGTCTGACTCTTCGCGACCCCATGAACCGCAGCACGCCAGGCCTCCCTGTCCATCACCAGCTCCCGGAGGTCACCCAGACTCACACCCATCAAGTCAGTGATGCCATCCAGCCATCTCATCCTCTGTCGTCCCCTTCTCCTCCTGCCCTCAATCCCTCCCAGCATCAGAGTCTTCTCCAATGAGTCAACTCTTCGCATGAGGTGGCCAAAATACTGGAGTTTCAGCTTTAGCATCATTCCTTCCAAAGAAATTCCAGGATTGATCTCCTTCAGAATAGACTGGTTGGATCTTCTTGCAGTCCAAGGGACTCTCAAGAGTCTTCTCCAACACCACAGTTCAAAAGCACCAATTCTTCGGCGCTCAGCCTTCTTCACAGTCCAGCTCTCACATCCATACATGACCACAGGAAAGACCATAGCCTTGACTAGGCGAACCTTTGTTGGTAAAGTAATGTCTCTGCTTTTGAATATGCTATCTAGGTTGGTCATAACTTTCCTTCCAAGGAGTAAGCGTCTTTTAATTTCATGGCTGCAGTCACCTTCTGCAGTGATTTTGGAGCCCAGAAAAACAAAGTCTGACACTGTTTCCACTGTTTCCCCATCTATTTCCCATGTAGTGATGGGACCGGATGCCATGATCTTCGTTTTCTGAATGTTGAGCCTTAAGCCAACCTTCTCACTCTCCACTTTTACTTTCATCAAGAGATGAATTACCTGATATCACCTGCACAAAAATGTTGGTGGTGGAAAGTACAGTGGTCCCCTGGCAAGAATAAACTCCTAGAGAACTTTTGCAGTTTACCAGAAAAATGTTCCATAGTTTGTAATCAGGATCAGTTTTTCTGGATACTGTTAAGTATTCACAGCCTTCTTGAATAGAAAAGAGTCTGGAAGACTATGTATTAGATTTTAATCATTGGTTATTTTATAGTTATTACATATTGTTATTGTTGTTGTTCATTTGCTAAGTCGTATCCTACTTTTTGCAACCCCATGGACTGTAGCCCTCCAGGTTTCTCTGTCTATGAGGTTCTCCAGTCAAGAATACTGGAATGGGTTGCCATTTCCTTCTCCAGGGGATCTTCCTGGACCAGGGATTGAACCCGTGTCTCCTGCATTGGCAGGAGGATTCTTTATGGCTGAGCTACCAGAGAAGTCCTAGTTATTGTATATAGTGGTATTAAATGATGAGACGTTTTTACTTTCTATGTAAAACAATTCTGTATCATTGGATTATTTCTTATTTATCTTTTCAAAGAGCAAGGGTTGCTTTCATAATCAGAGAAAAGGAGAGAGACTTTTACAAAGAAAACGTTAAATAATCTGCTGACCCATGGGTATTAGAGTTCACTTATTATTATGATATGAGTAACAAGATGTTAGTAATAAACTATTAGTGGTATATCAGCCAATGCACTATTTATACTGATAGTTACTGAATCTGCATTAGTTTTTGAGTGAATTAAAATCGCAGAATACATGATAACAGAGCACATGTACAGAGTGCTTTTTCTCTGCTGGACACTCTTCTAAGACCTTTTTTTTTAAATTGGAAGATAATTACTTTATAATGTTGTGTTGGATTCTGCCATACAGTAAGTGAATCAGCCATTAGTATATACATATCCCCGCCCTCTAGAGCCTCTCTCTCACCACCTCCTCATCCCACCCTTCTAGGTCATCAGAGTACCGGGCTGAGCTTCCTGTGTTACACAGCAGCTTCCCACTCGCTGTTCACTTTACACATGATAGTGTGTATATGTCACACTATACACACTTCACTTAATGAAGTGAAGTCACTAAGCTGTGTCTGACTCTTTGTGACTCCATGGACTGTAGCCTGCCAGGCTCCTCCATCCTTTGGATTTTCCAGGCAAGAATACTGGAATGGGTTGCCATTTCCTTCTCCAGGGGATCATCCCGACCCAGGGATTGAACCGGGGTCTCCCGCATTACAGGCAGACTCCTAAACATCTGAGCCACCAACGCTACTCTCTCAATTCGTCCCACCCTCTCCTATCCAGCTTGGATTATTTTATTTAATTCTCTTCCTCACCTTCTGCAGTCGGTATTTATACATGCGTAAGATAAAACAGAGAGGAGGTGAATATAAGGAAACGTGACATCAGCAGACATTTGCAAAGCACTTATCTGTTAGGAATTGCCCTCTCTTACTGCCAGGAACCCTGAAACCAGTGAGGAAGCCCAGGCTACCCCCAATGGCAGCAGAGTTCTCTCCCCAGGCTGAACACTTTGCCACGCTCTTCCACTGCCCTGAGTGGGTATGGCATTCCAAGCAGATTCTACAACTGGGAAGCAGTATCCTGATTGCCTTAAACACTCCAAAAGACTAGTAAGGTCTTAATCCAGTGCTCCTTAGGAACCTGGTTCACGTCACACTAATTTTTATTCCTTTTAGTCAGCAAGAAATGTCTCTGGTTCAGTCTTGGGTGATGAAGGACTGGACCATGGCAGGAGAAACATGTTTGGAGGTTGCATTTTGCCTACCTGATGTTCTTCACTGATTTGGACAATGCACTTAAAGTGGATGATACACTTAAACTATCCACCTCCATTTCAAAGCTGGCTTTTCAAGTTCTCAGAACCTCTTATCAGACTGAAACTCAGCCAGAGTTACAGCTGCCTCGCCTCTCTGTGCTGTCCTGCCCCCACTGCTCAAGAACCTCGATTTAGCATACTGCATTATCAAACAGCTTCTGCAGTCTTTCTTGTGGAGGCTGCTTGTGTGTGAGATAGTCTTTTTTTAGCATCATTGTTTTTTCTCCTTACCATGCTTATGACCACAGTCCTCAAAAGGAAAGGAAGGCTGTCCTCAGACTTGTTAAGAAACACATGCTCCTTTTATGTGTATGCTTTACATTAATGTGTGTATACAGTATAAACAGGAAGTTGTAAATGTAGACTGTCAAAGCCCAGGTGTGTAATTAGGCCATGATCATCAGGACAAGGATTTGGTGCACACTTCTTATGTTTGTGTGTTTAAATTGTAGCAATGAACTTCGGTTTAAGTGCAGCAGCCTTTACTTTCGAAGAATTATGATTTATCCATGAGTCACATCATCCTCCTAGGTGCTTTTTAAGAAGAACACAAATTTGGGGATGTAGAGAAACCTGAAGAGGGGTGTATCAGTTAGCTCTGTCAGTATAACAAAATACTCCCAAATTACCATTGTTATTTCTCACCATTTTGAAGATTAAAGGAGATAATCCACAATATGTAAGGCTTTTACAATAGTACCTGGCAGAAAGTAAATTCTGATGACTTCTTCCAGTGGGTTCACTTTGAGGTTGGTTATACAGATGTAGGGGTGGGTCACTAGGGGGGCTGGCCTCTCTCTCCATGTGGTCATTATCTTCCAGGAGGCTAGTCTGAGCTTCCTGACATGAGGCTTTGGTGTTCTTGGTAGTAACAGGGCATAAGCCCCAGTCTGCTAGTGCTACTCAAGCATCTGCTTGCATCATGTTTTCTATTGTCCTGTCCTAAAGTCTCAGGACCAAACCCAGATTGAAAGTGTAGGGAAGTTGACACTATGTTTTTTGTTTGTTTGTTTTTTGAGAATGATACTTTCCGTTTTAATACAAATAATATAAGCATGTATACACACAAGTACATAGATTGCCAGCTTTTGGTGCCCCCTCACTAAGGAACTGTTAAAAACACTTTGCCAGACAGGTCCAATTGATGTGTTGGCCTCTGCTCAACACAGGCTGGTTCCTCTTCTTCCATGTGCTCTCTCGTTCTGTTGTACCTGCTCTTCTATGCAGACCCCATTTATTGTCAGGGCTGTGAGTTTCCTAGCCCTCTGCCCTCCCTGTGAGTTGTGACTGCTGAGAAGGCAGCCGATTACTCTCAATGAAGCTTTACCTCACTACCCCGGAATACCGAGGGTGATGAACTTTTATTAACAGGGCATGTCTTTTCTGTTAACACCACTTATTGATCAGGAGGTACTGCTAAGAATTTGTGGCCTTTTTTTGTGTGCAATCAAATATAGTCTGCCTTTGGTAAAAATTACTCACATTTCTGCTATGAGAAAGATACATTCACCTCTATCATAGAATTTGAAGAAGCCTTATCACATTAAGGCATCAGCCTCTGAAGTCCAGAGGCCTGTCCATGATCTGCATCACTTCTGGGCACAGACGAGCCCCCTCAGATACAGCACATCAGATATGGATCCTCTTGATCTAGTTGGGTCAAGAGGATCTGGATCTGTGGATCTAGATGTGGATCCAATAACTAGATAACTTTTTACGATCATATATTATATCTATATTGCATATAGATATGATATATACACAGTATATATGATAACATATATTTTAGTTATCTATCAATAGTTATCATAGATTTTACTTATCACGGACAAATTATCTCCTTATACACACCCAACACATAATGATGAAAAGGCAAAAGATAACCCTTCAGAACTACAGAAACAGAATACATGCATCACTCAGTGGTCCACAGCAACTCTATCCAGGCCCGTGTGGTTACGTGACCCCCACTCCTGGGCCAGCGGAGGTTCCTTGATTAGGACCCAGTTCTCTTCCTCGGGAATAGTTCACGTGTGTCTCTACTGCCCTCGGCTCCATCCTCTGAAACATTCTTCCTTTTTCCATAAGAAATGGCTTATGTTTGCTTCTAAATAATTTCTGTGGCCTCATTCTTGTAAAAACCCAAGCATCTAGAGGCCTCTTTTCCTTTGAATGATCTCTGTCTCCTTTAGATCATATTTTGTGCTTGTCATTGCAGGCGTGCATGCTAAGTCACTTCAGTTGTGTCCGACTCTATGTGATGCTATGGAGCATAGCCCGCCAGGCTCCTCTGTCCCTGGGATCCTCCAGTCAAGAATACCGGATTGGGTTGCCATGCCCTCCTCCAGGGGATCTTCCCGACCCACCTTTTCTTATATTTCCTGCATCGGCTGGCAGGTTCTTTACCACTAGCGCCACAAGCCCATGCTTGTCAGTAAAACTCTCTTAAAAACTGAGAATTTCCTTAGAATCCCAGAGAGTCCATGCTCCTAAAATCCACAGCCACAGTTTTTTTTTTTTTCCAAGTCAGACAGACATCCCTAGACTCTGGGCTGAGCGTCAGACTGCTATGAGACAGTGCCTCTAGGAGTCTCAGAGCCCCTCTTGTCCAGCTGAGAAGGGCTACAAGGCATCACGTTAAATTTTACAAAAGTCTTCTCTGAGGCCATTTCTTGCTCTAAGACAGTGCCTCTAGGAGTCTCAGAGCCCCTCTTGTCCAGCTGAGAAGGGCTATAAGACATCACGTTAAATTTTACAAAAGTCTTCTCTCTGAGGCTGTTTCTTGTTCTAAGAAGCTTGTCTTCCAGCTGAAGAGACTGGAGATATAAAAGATTTTCTTTTCCAATATCATGAGTTCTGGTTCTTCTCTATTTTCTCAAAATAATGCTTATTAACTGGATAAATCATTTTACAGCCCATCCGTCCTTTGCAGAACCTTATATGTGGCTAGAAACACTCAATGAATACTTCCAAGCTTCTGCCTGGAGAACTTGGCAGCTAGATTCAAAATTCATTGTGTACATTTTCTGTCCTTTATACTGCTGCAGGCATCACTTTTACCAGTAGTTTTGCCGCTAAAGAATGTGGGTTGCCTTTTTGCTTTACAGCTAGAACTGGACATGGAACAACAGACTGGTTCCAGATAGGAAAAGGAGTACATCAAGGCTGTATATTGTCACCCTGCTTATTTAACTTATATGCAGAGTACGTCATGAATAACGCTGGGCTGGAAGAAGCACAAGCTGGAATCAAGATTGCTGGGAGAAATATCAATTACCTCTGATATTCAGATGACACCACCCTTATGGCAGAAAGTGAAGAAGAACTAAAGAGCCTCTTGATGAAAGTGAAAGAAGAGAGTGAAAAAGTTGGCTTAAAGCTCAACATTCAGACAACTAAGATCATGGCATCTGGTCCCATCACTTCATGGGAAATAGATGGAGAAACAGTGGAAACAATGGCTGAGTTTATTTTTCTGGGCTCCAAAATCACTGCAGATGGTGCTTGCTGCCATGAAATTAAGAGACACTTGCTCCTTGGAAGGAAAGTTGTGACCAACCTAGACAGCATATTAAAAAGCAGAGACATTACTTTGCCAACAAAGGTCCGTCTAGTCAAGGCTATGGTTTTCCAGTGGTCATGTATGGATTTGAGAGTTGGACTATAAATAAAGCTGAGCGCAGAAGAATTGATGGTTTTGAACTGTGGTGTTGGAGAAGACTCTTGAGAGTCCCTTGGACTGCAAGGAGATCCTAAAGGGGACCAGTCCTGGGTGTTCATTGGAAGGACTGATGTTGAAGCTGAAACTCCAATACTTTGGCCACCTGATGCAAAGAGTTGACTCATTGGAAAAGACCCTGATGCTGGGGGAGATTGGGGGCAGGAGGAGAAGGGGATGACAGAGGATGAGATGGTTGGATGGCATCACTGATTTGATGGACATGGGTTTGGATGGACTACGGGAGTTGGTGATGGACAGGGAGGCCTGGCATGATGCGATTCATGGGGTCGCAAAGAGTCAGACACGACTGAGTGACTGAACTGAACTGTACAGTTTCCTCATCACTATCCAGCCTCCACTTAGAGTTTGCCTGTCATTTTCTTGGTTTTTGCTAATAGCTACCTCTCTGCTTTTCACCAGCTGATGCTGTATGTTTTAAGCCTGTCATGGCAACGTGCTGCTTGTAGGTAAGAATTTCTCTATCAGTTAGTTTTTGTGGCTTAAGAAACTACTACATATCTTAATGGCTTAAGCAGCAATGGGCTTCCCTGGTGGCTCAGAGGGTAAAGTGTCTGCTTGCAATGCAGGAGCCCCAGGTTCCATCCCTGGGTTAGGAAGATCCCCTGGAGAAGGAAATGGTAACACACTCTGGTACTCTTGCCTGGAAAATCCCATGAACGGAGAAGCCTGGTAGGCTATAGTCCATGGGTCACAAAGAGCTGGACATGACTGAGGGACTTCACTTTCACTTTTAAGCTGCAATGATTATTTCTTACAGTTCTATCAGTTGGCTCATCGGTTTTCTATTGGTTGTCTCCTGGCTCATTTGTGTAGCTGCAGTCACTTGATGGATTAGCTGGGGGCTGGGTTCAGCCAGGATTACTAAGACTCCTGGGTCTTATTCTGTAGGCTAGTCAAGGCTTTTTCATATGTTTGATATCATGGTCCCCAGTAACAAGCTCTTTTGCAAATGTGCTTTTCAAGCCTCTGGTTGCATTGTATTTACCACTGTCTCATTACCAGAGCAAGTTCCAGTCTCATGGCCACACTCCAAATTCAAGGAGTTGAGAAGTAGTCTATACTTCTTGATTAGAGGACATGCAAAGAATATGTAGTAAAAATTTTTCAACCTTCCACAAGAGTATGTCCATATTTGGGAGGGGAAAATGGGCCCTATAGGAAGTCAGGTCAAGAAAGTAGATTATGAATCGATGGTCAATCACATCATGGCAATAACCTAACAATTTGATGCTTTCATAATTATTATGAATCTTGTTGATGGGTTATATATCAGTTGTCCAGAACAAAGGCAGGCTCACACTGGACACGCAGTTTGCCACAGGCACTAGCTTTTCCTTCCCTGCTGTGCTTAGGTTTGACTCTAGAGGGCTGCTGACCCACTCATAGCTTACATTGTTAAATACTTGGTTTTTATGTAACTTCTTGGCCTGATACAACCTGTGTGGGAAGTGAGAGGAATGTCAGTAGTAGTATAGGGAAGTAAAGGAGATGAAGTCTGACATTGTAACCGTGCGGAAAGAGAAACATTTTAAAACAAAGAAAAGTGCATCATTACACAATTCAAGGATTTTAGTAATGATAATCTGCTACTACTACTACTACTACTAAGTCGCTTCAGTCGTGTCAAACTCTGTGCGACCCTAGAGACGGCAGCCCACCAGGCTCTGCCGTCCCTGGGATTCTCCAGGCAAGAACACTGGAGTGGGTTGCCATTTCCTTCTCCAATGCATGAAAGTGAAAAGTGAAAGTGAAGTCACTGAGTCGTGTCCAACTCTCAGCGACTCCATGGACTGCAGCCCACCAAGCTCCTCTGTCCATGGGAGTTTCCAGGCAAGAGTACTGGAGTGGGGTGCCATTGCCTGAGTCACCAATAAATTGTATTCAGTTCCCTCTCTTTAAGGAAGCAGTGAAATATATCAGTTCAGTTTAGAAGAGCATCACTGACTTGATTGACATGAGTTTGAGTAACTCTGGTAGTTGGGATGGACAGGGAAGGCTGGTGTGCTGTAGTCCATGGGGTTGCAAAGAGTCAGACATGACTGAGTGACTGAACTGAACTTCCAAAAAAAAAGGAGTGGTATTTTTCACATTTGAAGGAAGAAACTTCAGTTAGGTAAAAGTCACTTACACAAAAAACCTCATGCACTGATGATGTTGAATAACTGAGATTTTTCTGCATTTGGGTAAAAAATGTCAGCCAAGGGACTTCCTTGCTTCCACTTGCAGGGAGCATGGGTTTGATCCCTGGTTTGTGAGCTCCTCCCCCAAAAAAGTCAGCCAAAATAATAATTTGTTTCCTTGGAGAATTAAAGACGAAGAACCAGCCAACAGTATTAGGATCAATGGTTTATAGGGCTTTAAGAGGAAGAGGGACAGAAAAAGAAATGTAAAGGTTCTGTGGGATTGTCCTTAACTAGTATTATGAATTGAAATAAGTGGGATAAGTGAAAGTTGCTCAATCATGTCTGACTCTTTGTGACCCCATGGACTATACAGTCCATGGAATTCTCCAGGCCAGAATACTGGAGTGGATAGCCTTTCCCTTCTCTAGGGGATTTTCCCAACCCAGGGATTGAGCCCAGGTCTCCCACATTGTTGGTGGATTATTTACCAGCTGAGCCACAAGGCAAGTCCAAGAATATTGGAGTGGGTAGCCTATCCCTTCTCCAGGGGATCTTCCCAACCCAGGAATTGAACTGGGGTCTCCTGCATTGTAGCTGGATTCTTTACCAACTGAGCCATCAGGGAAGCCCTATGAATTGGAATAGAAAAGATCATTAATAATTCTGGAAACACTATTGATGTCTCTTTTGTAAAAAAAAAAAAAAAAAAATTTAGCCACACCACATGCAGTATGTGGAATCTTAGTTCTTCGACCAAGGATTGAACCTACATCCCTTGCATTGGAAGCGTTAACCACTGGACCACCAAGGAAGGCCCTGATTTCTCTTGTTTTTAAAAAATGCTGCATGGAATAGGTATGAAATATAAAGTTTAAACAAACTAGACTCGATGATTTATTCCCCATCACTTTTTCTTTCTACATAGATTTCTGCTGTATTTTCCAGACAAAAGTTTGCTTCACATTCCAGGGCCAAACCAGATCAGATGTAAAATACAGCAACAACTGCGTGTGTTTTTATAGGTGCTGATACAGATAACAGGGGAAGAACTTGTATGGATGATTTGACCCTAGAATCTGGAGTTCTCCTCCCTTTACTTTCTCCTTTACAAGGTCATCTACTAGCATTTCCTCACTTGTCACTTCTACATCCTCAACTGTAAGACTCCCTCCAAGGTCTTTCAACAGTCTTAAGTCAGTCATAACCACAGTGGATCTTTGTTAGAATTATCTGTGCTTGTTAATAATTTTGTGGGCTTTGAACAGTTATGATGAATAGAACACTTGACTGAGTGCTCTAATAATTGAAACATTACTATGTTGGGAGAACTCTGATATGAAGACATTATTGTGGAAAAGAAGGTAATGGTTGCAATAGGGAAAATCTTTTCCTGTGTTCACCAAGAGCTGAGTTATTAGAAGCTAACAGTTGCTCTAAATAAAAAACCTCACTTAGGGAATGCTACGGTCTGGATGCTTGTGTTTCGCCTAAATTGATAGGTTAAAATCCTAGCCCCCAGGGTGATGGTATCGGGAGGTGGGGTCTTTGGGAGGTGACTAGGTAGTGAGTGGTGAGCCCTTGTGAACTGGAAAGACCGCAGAGAGCTTGCTTGTCCCTCTGCCATGTGTGTTAACAGTGAGAAGGCCATTTATGAATGAGGAAGCAGGCCTTTACCAGACACAGAACCCGACCATACTGGCAGTCTGATCTCAGATTTCCAGCCTCCAGAACTGTGAGAATTACATTTCCAATGCCTTACAAGCAAATTTCTGTTGTTTATAAGCCATCCAATATATTGTTATAGCAGCTAAGATGGACTAAGATGGAATAAGTTCCCTATAAGATTAAAGCCTTCTTCAGCGATCAATGCAAAGAAATAGAGGAAAACAACAGAATGGGAAAGACTAGGGATCTATTCAAGAAAATCAGAGATACCAAAGGAACATTTCATGCAAAAATGGGCTCGATAAAGGACAGAAATGGTATGGACCTAACAGAAGCAGAAGATATTAAGAAGAGGTGGCAAGAATACACAGAAGAACTGTACAAAAAAGAGCTTCACGACCTAGATAATCATGATGGTGTGATCACTGACCTAGATAGAGCCAGACATCCTGGAATGTGAAGTCAAGTGGGCCTTAGAAAGCATCACTACGAACAAAGCTAGTGGAGGTGATGAAATTCCAGTGGAGCTATTCCAAATTCTGAAAGATGATGCTGTGAAAGTGCTGCACTCAATATGCCAGCAAATTTGGAAAACTCAGCAGTGGCCACAAGATTGGAAAAGGTCAGTTTTCATCCCAATCCCAAAAAAGGCAATGCCAAAGAGTGCTCAAACTACCGCACAATTGCACTCATATCACACGCGAGTAAAGTAATGCTCAAAATTCTCCAAGCCAGGCTTCAGCAATATGTGAACCGTGAACTTCCTGATGTTCAAGCTGGTTTTAGAAAAGGCAGAGGAACCAGAGATCAAATTGCCAACATCCGCTGGATCATGGAAAAAGCAAGAGAGTTCCAGAAAAACATCTATTTCTGCTTTCTTGACTATGCCAAAGCCTTTGACTGTGTAGATCACAATAAACTGTGGAAAATTCTGAAAGAGATGGGAATACCAGACCACCTGATCTGCCTCTTGAGAAATCTGTATGCAGGTCAGGAGGCAACAGTTAGAACTGGTCATGGAACAACAGACTGGTTCCAAATAGGAAAAGGAGTATGTCAAGGCTGTATATTGTCACCATGTTTATTTAACTTATATGCAGAGTACATCATGAGAAATGCTGGACTGGAAGAAACACAAGTTGTAATCAAGATTGCTGGGAGAAATATCAATAACCTCAGATATGCAGATGACACCACCCTTATGGCAGAAAGTGAAGAGGAACTCAAAAGCCTCTTGATGAAAGTAAAAGTGGAGAGTGAAAAGGTTGGCTTAAAGCTCAACATTCAGAAAGTGAAGATCATGGCATCTGGTCCCATCACTACATAGGAAATAGATGGAGAAACAGTGGAAACAGTGTCAGACTTTATTTTTCTGGGCTCCAAAATCACTGCAGATGGTGACTGCAGCCATGAAATTAAAAGACGCTTACTCCTTGGAAGGAAAGTTATGACCAACCTAGATAGCATATTCAAAAGCAGAGACATCACTTTGCCAACAAAGGTTCGCCTAGTCAAGGCTATGGTCTTTCCTGTGGTCATGTATGGATGTGAGAGCTGGACTGTGAAGAAGGCTGAGCGCCGAAGAATTGATGCTTTTGAACTGGTGTTGGAGAAGACTCTTGAGAGTCCCTTGGACTGCAAGGAGATCCAACCAGTCCATTCTGAAGGAGATCAGCCCTGGGATTTCTTTGGAAGGAATGATGCTAAAGCTGAAACTCCAGTATTTTGGCCACCTCATGCGAAGAGTTGACTCATTGGAGAAGACTCTGATGCTGGGAGGGATTGGGGGCAGGAGGAGAAGGGGATGACAGAGGATGAGATGGCTGGATGGCATCACTGACTCGATGGATGTGAGTCTGAGTGACCTCCAGGAGTTGGTGATGGATAGGGAGGCCTGGCGTGCTGCAGTTCATGGGGTTGCGGAGAGTCAGACACGACTGAGCGACTGATCTGGTCTGATCTGAAGATTAAAGATTTCAGAAACCCTTTAGGGTGAGGCTCAGGAAAAAGAAGCTAGCATAGCTTTGTGGTTTACAGAAGGGCTCTCAAGTCATATTTTCTGAATTCAGATCTCTTTTCATATTTATTAACTTATGTGGCTTTAGGCAAATTGCTTAAAACACCAGGTTTTATTCACTGGAATAAGATGATTATTTATGGATCTGAATCAATGTGCTGGGAAAGTACACTCCTTGCTCTTTAAGGGTGGTGCTACTAGTGAAAATGAGAGTGGAAGTTGCTCAGTCGTGTCCGAGTCTTTGCCACCATAGTCCATGGAATTCTCCAGGTCAGAATACTGGAGTGGGTAGCCTTTCCCTTCTCCAGGGGATCTTCCCAACCCAGGGATTGAACCCAGGTCTCTGCCTGCAATGCAGGCAGATTCTTTACCAGGTGAACCACCAGGGAAGCCCAGTGTTACTATGGTGTGTCCTAAAAGTAACTGCCAAAATACTGTGACACAGGCCCTATGGGGTTTCTTGGTTCTTACTGCATGTCTCTGTGTGGTGATGGTGGTTGGGAGGGACAGGGTTGGGGGGGTCAAGAAAGGTGTTTTCAGGAGGATCACATAGGGCTGTGCAACTTGTATTCAGCACCAGTATGAGGAGGGCTGGAATCCCATCCCATACCCAGTTCATCGGTCCCTATGCCCTGGTGCAGGGCTAGGTCCACCCAGAGATGTCAGATGTCATATGGTCCCTACCATATGACTCATCCAGGCACTGTCTGGACCAGTGGTGGACCTCAGCATAAAGATACATTTTGATTTGGAATCTTTTTTTAACAGGATTTTAAAAATTGGTATAAAGTCAGGATTTAGGAGATACAGATTATAAAATCTGAAAAGCAGAACGTGGGTGCTACATTTCAAGTTCCTGCTCAAAAGTGCTCATTTGGAGTATATATCTGCAAGATCTTTTTAGTTTTATTAATAACCAAGCCCTGTGTGTGTGTCTAAATGTGTACTTCAGTTCCTGTTGAAACAAGAATCCTAAATTTTCTGAACTCACATCACATAGTCTCTAAAGCATCTCTTTGGTGTAAACACTGAAAGGAAGGCTCTTCCATGCTTTTGGATTGGTTCTCCTCCTGTAATCTACAAGTTAATCTCCATAATAAGCCTCACATGATTTGTGTGTTGCCCTGCTGCTCCGCATTGTATCTTCCTGTGTCTGAGTTTCTCACATAGTGCTATAAAGCAGGGAAAGGTTTTTTCCCCCCTGGGTAGTAGACAAAATGTACTTAGTATATATATATATTGCTTAATGTATTATATAAAGATCTCTTTAAACCTAATTCTCTCTTTAAAGGTTTTATCTCCAAGTAGAATTATATTCTGAAGAACTGGGGTTAGGGCTTCTACATATGAATTTGCAAGGGGGCTGGGAGGAGGTGAGACAATTCAGCCCATAACTTTGTAGGTTTTGTTCCCCTTAGAGTAAGTAGGCACATGAAAGATAACATCTCTTATGATCAGAGATATGACTGTGTATTGTGTTTATAACTGATTCCCTTAGAAGCAACTAGGGAATAATGCTTTCATGGGTATTCTTTGTTGGTTGGTTGTTTTGTTAGTCAGAGTCTGTCTGACTCTTTTGCGACCCCACGGAATGTAGCCTGCCGGGCTCCACTGTCCATGGGATTTCCCAGGCAAGAGTACTGGAATGGGTTGCCATTTCCTTCTCCAGGGAATCTTCCTGAGCCAAGGATCGAACCCACATCTCCTGCATTGGTATGCAGATTCTTAGCCACTGAGCCACCAGGGAAGCCTAGGTTATTCTCTGTAGCATCCTGTATATCGGGTTACTTACGCAGTTATCACCCCCACTCATTGATCTTCTGAGGTAGATAGAAACCTACTTTCTGAATCTTCCTTTCCCCATCTTTCTGCATCCTTCCCTAGCAGATGCTTGTTTATCAAGATGCCCCAACCTGGGAGCTATTATAAGTTGTCCAAGACGACATGAATAAAAAGCTGCCATAAGTACCTGTGGAGTCCATCCAAAATTTCAGTGTGCATTAAAATCACCCAGAGGGAATCCTAGACCCTCTGAGTCAGAACCCCCAGGGTCCCAAGCATCAGTATTCCATGTTTTCAGCTTTTCAGAAGATGCTGTTGCCTCCTAAAGTCTGAGAATCACTGAGCTACTATCATCTATTTTCTCTTACATCAAATCACATTGCCCCGTGAAAGGAGGCGGACAGAATTTCCCAGAACTTCCCTGTGGATTCAAGGTCTCAGAACAGATGACCTGCATGCCTGAAAAGAAAAATAGAAGGCAGAAGCAGATTTCTAGTAGCTGGTTGTAAATATTCTTTTGAATTCTTCATCTCCATGATAATCAAAAAAGCAGGATTTATTAAAAGATGCTTGCTCCTTGGAAGAAAAGCTATGACAAACTTAGACAGCATATTAAAAAGCAGAGACATTACTTTGCCAACAAAGGTCCATCTAGTCAAAGCTATTGTTTCTCCAGTAGTCATGTATAGATGTGAGAGTTGGACCGTAAAGAGAGCTGAGCACCAAAGAACTGATGCTTTTGAACTGCGGTGTTGGAGAAAACTCTTGAGAGTCCCTTGGACTTGTTACTGAAGTAACAAAGGACTTATTACTGAAGTTTTTCCTGACAGCACTTTTCAGAAAGAAGTTTGGGCCAGTCTGAAAGCATATTCAAAGCTCCCCCCAAATGCCATGAGAATTTCCAAGCAGATCATCAGAAACAAGGAGAAAGAAAAGTTACATGCAATTAACGTGGAAGAAAGCAGTGTCCTGAGGGAGAGGTGGCTGTCAGACAAGTGCATGATTGCCATCGTGAACTTCTTGTCCAAAAAAGCAAAGCTGTGATGACCAGCACGGCACAGCTAAGTGTTTCCAGAGATGTGTTGTACTACTGCTTCTGCTTTTCAATTCCTGAGCCAAATAAATCTCGCTGTGCCTTAAAAAAAAAAAAAAAATTACAGGGAGATCAAACCAGTCAATCCTACAGGAAATCAGTCCTGAATATTCATTGGAAGGACTGATGCTGAAGCTGAAGCGCCAACACTTTGACCACCTGATGCAAAGAAATGACTCATTGGAAAAGACCCTGAAGCTGGGAAAGATTGAAGGCAGGAGGCAAAGGGGACGACAGAGGATGAGATGATTAGATGACATCACCGACTCGATGGACATGAGTTTGAGTAAGCTCCAGGAGTTGGTGATGGACAGGGAAGCCTGGTGTGCTGCAGTCCATGGGGTCACAGAGTCAGACACGATTGACTGTCCTGAATTGAACTGATTTGAACAACTTTATGAATAGTTTACCAAAGTTTATTACATTATCCTTCATCATAATGAGACAGGAGGGTCAATAGAATTGTTTGACTTTTCTTTCTCATTTACTGTGGTTCCCTTTTTCAGCTGTCACAGTATAGAACCAAGCTATTGGGTATGTGGCTTATATTGATTTTCTTTCTGTGCCTACTTCTGTATTTTGGTATAACTGCAGTAAGGAGTACATTTAAACCGTTTAGGGAATATTGTTAGAAGTAGTAGCTTCTTGGTTGACTTTCTGTTGTAGTTTTCCTAATGTTTGCACCTTGGCAACCAGGAAACCTTCTAGATCAGTGGGACCAGCTCATTTGGGGTTGAGCTGGGTCAAGAAAGGTGGGCAGGAAGGTAGTGAGGTCCACTTCCTTGTGTACACCTCCTAGAGAATCTCCAGCTTCCACGTCTTGCCTCTCTCCTGACCAGTTTGTAGACTTGAGCCTTCAAGTGAACTTAGACCTTCATCTCATTTAGGATCCATGGCTTCATGTTGGTAGGTCTTGGGAAGGAATGACTATCTCTGAACATCTTCGAAGGCTACTTTCTATATAATTGCAGTGCACTTTGCTTGTCCTATTGTGAATGAAATGATGGCTTTTTCAGGGCTTCAGGAGAGCAGTACTGAGCCTGTGACTTGTCTACGACTAGCAGAGACCAACAAGCAGGTCCCTGATGTTCTGGTATGTGATGCTGTCCTTTAACTACCCCTTACCTTCTGTGGTAGTGCTTCCCAAGCCTTCCTTGCATCCATCACCATTTCTTGTCTTGTCCTTCAAAAATTATTCATTCTCTGTTCTATTTATGTAAAAAAAGTTATTTATATTTTATTCTATCTGTATCTATCTTCAAAAATTATTAATTCTACACTTGCAGAGTAGCATATGTTGGCTGCTAATTTAAGCAGATAAATAAAGCTCAACTCCATACTAGCCAACTCGTGTACTTTCCTCGTGTCACATAAGGTGGTAACCTAATTGTAATGCATACATCTTAAAGGAGTTAGTCTTTTAAACAAATACTTATGGTTTTGTGGGGTTTTATCTAATTGATAAATATACAGGACATTATAAAATTGTTCGAAAATAGAGAAGAGCACAAGGAAGTAATTAAAGTGATTTATAATTCCACAATTTGAAGAAAACTACATTTTGATGAAAGCTGAGCACTGAAGAATTGATGCTTTTGAACTGTGGTGTTGGAGAAGACTCTTGAGAGTCCCATGGACTGCAAGGAGATCCAACCAGTACATTCTAAAGGAGATCAGTCCTGGGTGTTCTTTGGAAGGAATGATGCTAAAGCTGAAACTCTAGTACTTTGGCCACCTCATGCGAAGAGTTGACTCATTGGAAAAGACTCTGATGCTGGGAGGGATTGAGGGCAGGAGGAGAAGGGACGACAGAGGATGAGATGGCTGGATGGCATCACAGACTTGACGGATGTGAGTTTGAGTGAACTCCGGGAGTTGGTGATGGACAGGGAGGCCTGGCGTGCTGCGATTCATGGGGTCGCAGAGAGTCGGACACAACTGAGCAACTGAACTGAACATTTTGATGTGTATTATTCAAGTCTTTATTTCAAGACGTTTGCATGACAGCACTGCTCATTCTCTTCCCTTTACAGATTTTTTCTATCTAAAATGATAATTATGCTTTTCATCCCATTAGATAGCCTTCTAAACTCTGTGATTATGTAGCCATCACTATCTCATTTTTGTACCTTTAAATTATTTTTGATTTCCTGTGAAAACTGTGGTGATGAAAATATTTACAATGATGAGCTTCATATAACTCTGAATATGCTTAGAATAAATGTACCTAAAACAAGTGCACATTTTAAAAGCTTTTAATACATATTATTTCAACTGCCCTTCATCCTGCCCTGTTGCATGCAGGATCTTAGTTCTCCAACCAAAGATTGAACCCAAGCCCTCTGCACTGGGAGTTCAAATCTCAACCACTGGACTGCCAGGGAAGTCCCTTAATTATTATTTTTTAAAATTCTTGCCAGCTTGATGACCAAAAAAAATTTCAGTGGTTTAACTTACATTTCCTTGTTTTGATAGTAAAGTCCCTCATGCCTCACTTTTTTTACACCTGCTGGAAATAATTGAAGGTAGTGATTAAGCAGGGCCACTCTAGAGCTGGACTAGTCACGTCCTGGTAACCTTGGGTAGGTTCCTTCATCCCCCTAAACTCACTTACCAACTCTGATAATGACAACACCTACTTCATGAAGTCTGTATGAAGATTAAAGACAGTATTACATGAGAAGTGCTTAGAACATGCTTACTGGCATTACAATAAGCACCTGATACCTACTAACTATCTCCATGTTCTCTGACACTTATATTTCTTCTTATATGAACTGCCTTTTCATTGTCTTTGCTAGGGCAAGTGGTTTTTCTGTTTTGTTTTTTTTTTTTTGGTTTGGAGGGGCAAGAGTTTTTAATATAGTAAGTATGTTAACTCATTATTTACTATATATTGCAATCCCCTCACCCCCACCATCTTGTGCTCTGTCTTTAAATTGTATTCAAAATGAGGAAATATTTAGGTATCAGGCAATTCAGGCCAGGGAAGGCATAGTTTTGGTCCAGCCTGGTTCTTTTTTCTGCCTCTCAACTGTGCTTCTTGGAGTCACTTTCCCCTCAGTGAGAAGGTCTGGTATTGATCTTTATCATTAGAAAGCAGAAATGGCATTTTAAGCAGGTAACTTGTTGTATTAAAAATCACCAGTATGGAATAAAACCTTGCTTAATTTATGTAACTAATGGTCATGGCAGATGGGAATCCATGGTTAATATTTCACCATTTTCCATTTATCACTGAATCCAAGTTGTCAGCATTCCATTAGTGGTGTTGTGAAATTAATTACTTCAACTTGAGGGAAGCTTTTGAGATCAAGATCCCCGATAGATTGAGTAGCCATTAAATGCTACTACTTTTCTCCTGTTTCCTGCAAATTATATAATAGAAATCTTTCTAGCCACAAAATCTTGTATAAAAGGGCAAAATGTTCATTATTTTGGCATATATACAGTATTAATAATGAAAGTTTTTCACTTCACTGGAAAAATATGGACACAGAGAACATTATTTTGCCTTGCTAAACAGGGAATTGATCAGAACCACCCTTATAAAAGCATGGAAATTCTGCTTGAGCTGCCAACTTTTTTCAAAAAGCTATTAAAAATGGGCAAATATTGCTGCTGTGTGATGGGTATATGGGAGTGTGTTATATTGTTGCTAGTAGGCTTGTGTACAATTGAAATTTTCCATATAAAACTTTTTTAAAAAAGCAGTTTTGTTAACAACATTTACCACTAGAGATATTGGGAAAAATTGAACATCTTTTACTTCTGATTCTTCCTTTGGCTTTTGCCATGTGATTCCCGCATAGATAAATATCTTCTTTCTGTTCACCCCTCCTACTTATTAAAATCACATTAGTCAGTCAGTGAAAGTCGCTCAGTCATGTCCGACTCTTTGCCAGCCATGGACTATACACTCCATGGAACTCTCTAGGCCAGAATACTGGAGTGGGTAACCTTTCCCTTCTCCAGAGGATCTTCTCAACCTAGGGATGGAAGCTAGGTCTCCCACATTGCAGGCGGATTCTTTACCAGCTGAGCCACACTTAACTACTTTCTGATCTCTTTTACTCAGTATCATTCATTAGCTTGTATTTTGGGATTTCCCCCCAAAATATTTTTAAGCACTGAGTCTCAAACAAACACTCAAATTAAAGTATGTATTGGTGATATTGGGCATAAGAGCAAGGAAATTTCAACTTCCAAATTTTATACTTTGTTATTAATTTTCATCTTTGTTCATTTTGTTGTTTTACTTTAAGCAGGTTCAATTTTTATGTTTTTAAGATAAAAAATTAACCATGATTTATATATATCATTAAAAAATTGTTATGATGTACAAGACTAAAGAGGGCTTCCCTGGTGGCTCAGAGGTTAAAGCGTCTGCCTGCAATGTGGGAAACCTGGGTTCGATCCCTGGGTCGGGAAGATCCCCTGGAAAAGGAAATGGCAACCCATTCCAGTATTCTTGCCTGGGGAATCCCATGGATGGAGGAGCCTGGTAGGCTGCAGTCCATGGGGTCGCAAAGAGTTGGACACGACTGAGCAACTTCACTTTCACAAGACTGAAGATGCTCACCAATGCTGCAATAGACACAGAATAGACAACACAGAGTTGGTCTCAAAGCTTATAAATTGACTATCCTTATTTAACAATCTTTTTTTTTTTTTTTTTTTTGCTTCTTATTGGCCTTTATTTTTCTGCAAGTAGACTGAGGCTATCTGATTGCTTGAACATTGATATGTAAAGCAGCATTTTCAGGTGATGGATACTACATATGCTATAAGTTTAAATCAAGAGATAACAACAATAAATAGTGGTAAATAAAAACTGTTACATGTCTCAACAGTAAATAGTAAAATACAGAAATTATTCTTATATAAAAAAATAAATAAAATGCAGAAAAAGATCCAAAAAATATCCTGAAACTCAAGGCAGAAATTCGTCATTAATGTGTCAATGTATTTTAAGTATGTATTTTACTTATTTAACAATCTTTATCTTTGCTAAGGGCATCTCAGGTGGCACTAGTGGTAAAGAACCTATCTGCCAATGCAGGAGACATAAGAAACGTGGGATCAATCCATGGGTCGGGAAGATCACCTGGAGAAGGGCATGGAAACCCATTCCAGTATGCTTACCTGGAGAATGCTATGGACAGAGGAGGCTGGTGGACCACAGTCCATAGGGTCGCAGAGTCCCACACGATTCAAGTGAATTAGCATGCACGCATGCATACATATAGATAGGGCTTCCCTAGTGGCTCAGTGGTAAAGATTCCACCTGCCAATGCGGGAGATGCCGGTTCATATCTCCCTGTGTGGGGAGGATGCACTGGAGGAGGAAATGGCAACCCACTCCAGTATTCTTGCCTGGGAAATCCCATGGACAGAGAAGCCTGGCAGGCAGTGACTTAGGGGCCGAAACAAGGAAGAATGAAGTGGCTGGGCCAAAGCGGGAAAGACCCTCAGCTGTGGATGTGTCTGGTGGTGAAAGTAAAGTCCCATGCTGTAAAGAACAACATTGCATAAGAACTGCAGATACCTACAAGCTATAAAACACAAAGGTGTTGTGACTCCCAGTCACATCAGTCCTTCACTCATAAACCAAATGTTTTGAACCATTTAGCTCCTGTAGTGCATTTGTTACCTACACCCAGGAGTAAAGAATTGAGAGTGATGAGCAGTGAGCAGAACACTTCTTCTCTATTTTATTCTTCAATTCTCTCAATGCAAATACTTTGACTCTCGCTAGAGGAATTTAACCTCCATGTTTCTATTGGCAGGCAAAATGAAGGACCGACTAGGAGAACTCCTGGAGTTAACCAAGCAGTTTGACCAGCAGTTCCCGGACGACGACGATGATTTTGACTCGCCTCACGAGGACATCGTGTTCGAGACCGACCACATCCTGGAATCCTTGTACCGAGACATCCAAGACCTTCAGGAGGAAAACCAGCACCTGATTGCAGACGTGAGGCGCCTGGGAAAGCAGAACACCCGCTTCCTCACGTCCATGCGGCGCCTCAGCAGCATCAAGCGGGACACCAACTCGATTGGCAAGGACATCAAGGCCCGGGGCGAGAGCATTAACCGCAAGCTGGGCGCCATGAGGGCGCTGAGCGAGCAGGCGGAAGTCCAGCACGGCGCGCACTCGGCCGTGGCGCGCATCGCGCGTGCGCAGTACAGCGCGCTCGCCTGCATCTTCCAGGCCGCCATGCACGAGTACAACTGCGCCGAGATGAAGCAACGCGAGAACTGCAAGATCCGCATCCAGCGCCAGCTGGAGATCATGGGCAAGGACGTGTCGGGCGATGAGATCGAGGACATGTTCGAACAGGGCAAGTGGGACGTGTTCTCCGAGAACCTGCTGGCCGACGTGAAGGGCGCACGAGCGGCTCTCAACGAGATCGAGAGCCGCCACCGGGAGCTGCTGCAGCTGGAGGGCCGCATCCGCGACCTGCACGACCTCTTTCTGCAGATGGCCCTGCTCGTGGAGCAGCAGGCCGACACCCTGGACGTCATCGAGTTCAACGTGCAGAAGACCGTCGAATACACCGGGCAGGCCAAGGTGCAGGTGCGCAAGGCTGTGCAGTACAAGAAGAAGAACCCCTGCTGGACGATCTGCTGTTTCTGCTGCCCCTGCCTCAACTAGCAAGTGGCCCCGGGCCGCCACACCTCCATCCCCGAGCGGGATGGACGAGGAAGCACTCTGGGGGTAGATTTTGAGGCCATCTGTCCTGGGGTGCGGGGAAGGCAATGGCACCCCACCCCAGTACTTTTGCCTGGAAAATCCCATGGACGGAGGAGCCTGGTAGGCTCCAGTCCATGGGGTCGCTAAGAGTCGGACACGACTGAGCGACTTCACTTTCACTTTTCACTTTTATGCATTGGAGAAGGAAATGGCAACCCACTCCAGTGTTCTTGCCTGGAGAATCCCAGGGACAGGGGAGCCTGGTGAGCTTCCGTCTATGGGGTCGCACAGAGTCGGACACGACTGAGCGACTTCACTTTCACTTTTCACTTTTATGCATTGGAGAAGGAAATGGCAACCCACTCCAGTGTTCTTGCCTGGAGAATCCCAGGGACAGGGGAGCCTGGTGAGCTTCCGTCTATGGGATCGCACAGAGTCGGACACGACTGAAGCGACTTAGCAGCAGCAGCAGCAGTCCTGGGGTGAGTTGCGCTAATCACTATGGACCTGAGCCTTTAGAGAAAGGAAAAAAAGAAAAAACACGAGGTGCAAGAATTCCAGCCCAGCTCGTACTTGGAACAAGGGTGGATCCCACCCGCTGATTCTTCAGTCACAACGATGCCAACTGAAGTTTTATGAGGTTGTTTAAAGTGCACGTAGCACCCTTGCTTCTTAAAGGAAGCCACATAAGGAACTGACGTTGTGACCTAACTCTACGGTAGATGCCCAAGGCATGCTTGTACATGCACCTCTAGCCGGAAGTCAGTTCTGGATCGGCTCACGGTTTGAACTTGTCATCAAAATTCCAGTTCGTTTACCTTATCCTGAAAGTACCTCGGTTCTGTTCCTTTTCCAGTGAAACTGACCTTGAGAAAAACTGCACATCTTCCATTTCTGAGTCTTCCTCTGGTTTATGCTATGCTATCCCCATCTGAATGTATATCTTCTGCTCATGTCCTCTAGTTACTAAAACCACATTTAACACTTATTATTTCCTTACCTCTTTACTTTCAGTATCTTCCATCAGAATACATTATGGGATTTTTTTTCCCCCAAAGTTTTTTGAGCACTCAATATTGAACAAGCACTCAAATTGAAGTATGTATATCACATTATATATATTTTTCATAAAAATAATTTAAAATTTATCTTTTTACTTGATAATTATGAATACACTTATATGTAAATGTAAAGTGCCAGTATTTACTAATGTATATACATAATGACCAGTTGGTTTAGCTTTACCTTTGTAAATATATAAATATCAAGAAAAACATTTTTACTGTGTTGATGTTGTTTTGCTTGTTTTGTGTTTATCTTGCTCCTGTCTGCATCTCCATAGTTCAGTTTGGATCAAAACCACCCGTTTATTTTGAGTTGGTTGGTTATGGTGGTAAAGAACAGATATCAAATGCTGAAAATGCATACAGAGTTAGAAATATTAAAAAAAAAAAGGTCAGAAATAATTTTGTTTTACTGTGACCCATTCCTTTCATGCATTGAAATGTAATTTAAAATAGGGATTCCCTGGTGGTTCAGAGGTTAAAGCATCTGCCCACAATGTGGGAGACCTGGGTTCTATCCCTGGGTCAGGAAGATCCCCTGGAGAAGGAAGTGGCAACCCACTCCAGTATTCTTGCCTGGAGAATCCCATGGACGGGGTGGCAAAGAGTCGGACACTTGTCAAGTTTATTTAACTTGGTTTTCAAGTTAAATAAACAATACATTATAAGCATGCTTTTTATGTATGTGTGTCCTGACCATTTAAATCTTTATCTAACTTTTCAATTATTGTTCTAAAAATTCTTCTACCACCTTGTTTGAGGCTGCAGCTGGTGAATGGACCTCTGAATGGAGAGGGGTCGGGCAGGGGATGAAAAAGAATTCACACGGGGATGTGTTGCTTTCTCTCCTGAGTTATTAGTAATAGTTTAGCAAAATCATCATGTTTTGGAGATTTGGTTTCATTTGCAAACTTTGTAATATCCTTACCTACACTCACCATGTTTCCTGTCTTTTTTATGAATCAACTCTGAACTCTTTCTACTCATTGTTTAATAGATGAGAGGATTTATTCAGTGGTCATTATTCTCAGGTGCTTCAAACAGTGAAATTTTAAAAGCAGTAGAAAGAATAGCTGAACTCTTTGGAACTCACTAACTAATCTGCTTATGACCATGAAAACTAGCCCTGCTTCTAATTTTAATTTCATGGTTAATATGAGAATTGTGGAAACCAAATCCCACTGGATTCTTCTTAGACTTCTCCCAATTCTTTCTCAGCTAATTCCAGGGATGATATGTTTTACCTTTGACCTAATTCCCTTTCTCTAAAAAAAAAAAGTTCACACAGCTCCATTACTAAGTTTTCCATGGTAGTGAAGAGATACTGGGAATACAGGACATGGGCTATTATTAGTTTCCATAAGATAGACTACTTCCTGAGTTTACCCCATAATGCATTTTGTTTGTTTGGAACCATTCATGAAAGCCAAGGAGTTTGCTGGTTCTGTGTATTTTTAAATTTTTCACATTATAAAGTTGGGTAAAAATTTCACTTTAATATACTCAGAGATTTGTGAACTCTTGCTTATTGAAAAGGCAAGCATTTCTCTTCCTGCTTTTCAGTAACTATCCAACTGTGGCATAGCAGAAAAGAACACAGATTCAGGACCACACTCTCTGGGTTTAATTCATGATTTTGCCACATACCAGCCATATGACTTGTGCCTGTTTCTGCACCTTTAAAAAGGATATGATAGAACCCACCTCCTAAAGTTGTTGGAGGAAGTAAATGACTAAATATGTAAAGGTACTTAGGATAGTGCCTGGCACATGCTAAGACTATATTCATTATTGTTATTGTATAACTCTTGTAGACTGATAGAGCTGCTATTAATTAATAGCTATTAACTTCTGAGGAAAAATACATGCTTATAAGGGCTTCCCTGGTGGCTCAGATGGTAAAGAATCTGCCTGCAATGCAGAAAACCTGACTTCAATCCCTGGGTTGGGATGATCCCCTGGATAAAGGAATGGCTACCCACTCCAATATTCTTGCCTGGAGAATTCCATGTACAGAGGAGCCTGGTGGATTACAAAACCATGGGGTCATGAAGAGTTGGACACGACTGAGCAAATAAACTTCCATTATCCTGTTAATAATCTTTAATAAAATAGAAGAAACCAAGACCTTATCTTTTTTGAATATTAGGGTTTAAATTTTTTTTTTAACAATGAAAGAGCTGTTTTCACAGTGGCATTTCATGCCTTCTTATATTCAAGTATGTTATGAAGATCAAATAAGATGTTCCACTCAAAAAAAGTTAAGCAGGAGGCAGCTGTTCTGCTCCATGTGACAAGTGCTTTCCCCTGATCCTTCCAAGCTATGAGTCAGAAAGTCGCAGAAGTTCAGCTGTGGAGGCCAGATCACAACAGACCAAAGACTCTTCCCATATCCCACCCTATTTCCTCAAAGCCCTTCCTGGCTCTGACTGCCCTGCCTTGGGGTGGGTGAAATGCTGGCTTTTTCCTTAAGAAAGGGGGCTCCAGTGCCACGAAAGGGTGCTTAGAGTGGGGTTTACCTCATCCTGTGATGCTCACTTGGTAAACTCTGAAAGTTGTCTGTGGCTAAGAAGCAGACTTTTAGGCAAACCTGGAAACTTCATGCACTATGGCACTTAGGTACAAAATGAAAGAACCAATCACAAAGAACAATAGATCCTTCAGGGGCTGAAGGTAAAATCTTTTAAAGCTATTTTTAAAAAACTTTTTCCTTTAAAACATTTGGCTGCACCAGGCCTTATTGCAGCACACAGGATCTAGTTCCCTCCACCAGGGATTGAACCCAGGCCCCCTGCATTTGGAGTACAAAATCTTAGCCACTGGACCACCAGGGAAGTCCCTTAAAGCTTTTTTTTTTTTTAACTTTTATATTTTACTTTTTAAAATTAGAGGCTAATTACAATATTATGATGGTTTTTGTCATACATCAACATGAATCAGTCATAGGTTTACATATGTCCCCTCCCTCTCGAACTTCCCTTCCATGGGGAAGGAAAGTCCTTCCCATTCCATCCCTCTAGGTTGTCACAGCACTGGGTTTGTTTTCCCTGCAGCATACATTGGACTTCCACTGGCTATCAGTTTTACGTATGGCAATGTATAGGTTTCAATGCTATTCTCTCATATCATCCCACCTTCTTCCCCCCACCGTGCTCCACCCCCGCCAGCTTAAAGCTATTTTAACATATGAAGAGACTCCGAACTAGCCAAAAGCCACAGACTTTAGGTGGTGACAACTCCAGAAATGTAAATAATAGGAAAGATGGTCACCTTGATGCATCAATATCCAGGTTAAAAAGAGTTAGAATTTTAAAAAAGCTGATCAATAACATTAAAATGTTTGAACTGTGACATCACAAGAGTTAGTTTATAGTCTTTCAAGATAACAACTTGGAAAGAGAATAGGGTTC
The DNA here is from genome assembly GCA_935064755.1 of Tragelaphus eurycerus. Taxonomy (NCBI): domain Eukaryota; kingdom Metazoa; phylum Chordata; class Mammalia; order Artiodactyla; family Bovidae; genus Tragelaphus; species Tragelaphus eurycerus. Next base: position 3,102,690 of record CAKXYN010000039.1, read on the forward strand.
TTCTTGTGTCAATGCTTTATATATTCTTAAAAACAGTTCCAATGCTTTGTAGTTAAATGTCACATGCCAAGATTTTTCAGGCTCTACAGTATAAACTTGCTATCTCGACAGGCGACTACCGAATATTGGGCATAGCTTAAAAATAATAGGGTACCAGTAGTCTTGGTTTCTCTGTATAAATTCAACCATTCTACTTTCTATTAATACTATCAGAACTCTCTCTTCAAAATATGAAAGGTAAATATTAGTCGATAAAATGAGAACCTGATGCATAGCAGAGGAAACTCTACTCAGTGATCTGTGGTGACCTAAATGGAAAGGAAATCCTAAAAAGGGGGATATATGTATATGTATGACTGATCCCCTCTTGATGAAAGTGAAAGTGGAGAGTGAAAAGGTTGGCTTAAAGCTCAACATTCAGAAAACGAAGATCATGGCATCTGGTCCCATCACTACATGGGAAATAGATGGAGAAACAGTGGAAACAGTGTCAGACTTTATTTTTCTGGGCTCCAAAATCACCTCAGATGGTGACTGCAGCCATGAAATTAAAAGACGCTTACTCCTTGGAAGGAAAGTTATGACCAACCTAGATAGCATATTCAAAAGCAGAGACATCACTTTGCCAACAAAGGTTCGCTTAGTCAAGGCTATGGTCTTTCCTGTGGTCATGTATGGATGTGAGAGCTGGACTGTGAAGAAGGCTGAGCACCGAAGAATTGATGCTTTTGAACTATGGTGTTGGAGAAGACTCTTGAGAGTCCCTTGGACTGCAAGGAGATCCAACCAGTCCATTCTGAAGGAGATCAGCCCTGGGATTTCTTTGGAAGGAATGATGCTAAAGCTGAAACTCCAGTATTTTGGCCACCTCATGCGAAGAGTTGACTCATTGGAGAAGACTCTGATGCTGGGAGGGATTGAGGGCAGGAGGAGAAGGGGACGACAGAGGATGAGATGGCTGGATGGCATCACTGACTCGATGAATGTGAGTCTGAGTGACCTCCGAGAGCTGGTGATGGATAGGGAGGCCTGGCGTGCTGCAGTTCATGGGGTCGCAAAGAGTCGGACATGACTGAGCGACTGATCTGATCTGATGACTGATCCACTTTGCTGTACAGCAGAAACTAACACAGCAGTGTTGCTGTAAGCAACTCTACTCCAATTTAAAAAATTATGGAAGGTATCTCAAACTGCAGCATGCAAGTCTCATTTGTAATCAAGGTGATAGTTTGAAACATGCAGTCCATTCTGAAGGAGATCAGCCCTGGGATTTCTTTGGAAGGAATGATGCTAAAGCTGAAACTCCAGTAGTTTGGCCACCTCATGCGAAGAGTTGACTCATTGGAAAAGACTCTGATGCTAGGAGGGATTGGGGGCAGGAGGAGAAGGGGATGACAGAGGATGAGATGGCTGGATGGCATTCTAAAGATCAGCTCTGGGATTTCTTTGGAAGGAATGATGCTAAAGCTGAAACTCCAGTAGTTTGGCCACCTCATGCGAAGAGTTGACTCATTGGAAAAGACTCTGATGCTAGGAGGGATTGGGGGCAGGAGGAGAAGGGGATGACAGAGGATGAGATGGCTGGATGGCATCACTGACGCGATGGACGTGAGTTTGAGTGAACTCCGGGAGTTGATGATGGACAGGGAGCCCTGGTGTGCTGCGATTCATGGGACTGCAAACAGTCGGACACGACTGAGTGACTGAACTGAAATGAACTGAACAGTTGACTTACTTTTGATAGCAGATTTAAAAATCTTTGGAATTAATAAAATAAGACTATTAGAAATGGGAAATAAATCAGATCTAGAATGTAACTGCACCATCCTGTAAAAATTGAGCATCTTTATTAGCAACATGTGTTATGAAGAATGAACAAGATGTCTTTATACACATAACAATGTGCTGTGTATAGTTGCTCAGTCATGTCTGACTCTTTGGGACCCCCTGGGCTGTAGCCCACCAGTCTCCTCTGTTCATGGGCTTCTCCAGGCAAGAATACTAGAGTGGGTTTCCATACCCTCCTCTAGGGGATCTTCCCAACCCAGGGATCAAACCCAGGTCTCCCACATTGCAGGTGGATTCTTTACCATCTGAGTCATCAGGAAAGCCCATAACAACATCTGTTGGCATAACACTTTTTTTTTGGCTGCGCACCTAGGGGGTTATCAATTCCCCAATCAGGGATCAAACACAGGCCCTAGAAGTGAAAGCTCAGAATCCTAACCACTAGACCACCAGGAAACTCACCTATAAAATGCTTTTTGATTTCATTATTTTCATGACAATTCTGTGAAGTAATATTACCTTCTCATTTTTTTTTAAGTGAAAACTAAGAAGCAGTCCTATGCTGGGTGCTGGGCCCAGAGTAGGGGCAGTGTCCTGGGAGCAGGGGTAGGTCTTGGTGAGAGGAAGACAGATAAGACTGGAGAAAAAGCTACTTGGGGAGACGCAGATCATCCAAGAGAATGGTCAGTCCAAAAGACTTCATGGAGAGAGAATGAAAGTCTGTCTCAGGGACTGAAGTTGGCAGAATTGGGGTCAAATTGGGACCACGAAGACTGTGTACCTTATTAAAGGTACAGACTAAGGTGGGCTGCAAAGAGAGCTATAAAACTGTTTTAAATTTCAGTTTTAAGAAGGGATTTTTTTTTCTTTTTATTCTTTCAGCCAAACAAAGATTATTTTCAAAATTGTGCACAAGGGCTTCCCTGGTGGTCCAGGGATTAAAAATCCACCTGCCAATGCAGGGGACATGGATTCACTCTCTGTCCAGGAAGATTCCACATGCTGCAGAGCCACTAAGTTCACTTGCCACAACTACTGAGCCCAGGTGCTGCAACTTCTGAAGCCTGCACCCCAGGGCCCGAGCTCCCCCAAAAGAGAAGCCACTCAGTGAGAAGCCCACGCACCACAATTAGAGAGTAGCTCCTGCTCGCTGCAACTAGAGAAAAGCCCGCACAGCAACAAAGACCCAGCTCAGCCAAAGGTAAATGAAATAAATAAATTTTTAAAAAATTGTGGACAAAATATGTTGGCTCAGGTTTCAGCTATCCATATTCCTCTCTCATATGGCATCTAGTGGGGTTATTTACACAAGATACTCGTGTAAAAATCTGGTCATAAAAGGCTGTATTTCAGGGCAGTGGCTTTGGACATCAGTCCTAAACTGTCCGCAGTCACTGAGGTCTTTTTATGAGGTTGCCCTGAGATGCGTCAGTCCATTTTCCTAAATATGCCAGGCTACATCCACATCCCAATACAGATTCCTTAGGGATCCATAATACTTGTCCAGTACAAAAATGTTCAACTGCAGGCAGATTGAGCAGAGAAATAACTGGCAAGGCCATTCCTTCTCCTGCAGGAGTTGAAGATCAAGGAGAGATTGGAGGACCCCAAACTGCCCATCCTTTGAGCTGTGAGCTTTTCTGGGCTATGAGGCCTCACTCTCCGCCTTTGGAAACCATCCTGGCAGAACTACTGTTAATGTTCTCCCAGCTGCCAGCAGCTGGTGCTCCAACACTTTCAAAAGACGGTTTGGGACCAAATCAAGGAAAGAATCTCCAGCGGGTAAAGAGGATATAGGAGGAATGTCACCCCTAGATAAAAAGAAATGATTTAGCCTGCACGTGACAAAACAGGAATTTCTCTTGCAGTGAGGCATGTTTAACTAGTTCATTCTTTCGCCCTGCCCTGTGGTTTACCCTGGTCTAAAGCACCCTTAAAAGGGAACAGATGAGGTTACAGAGCCTCTCCTTGGCGATTTTCATCGCACTTGGTAATCCGGTTCATGGAAGAAACCTGTCAAACAAGAAATGTTACTGGGTGGCAAGATGTTAAAACAGGCACCAGGGCAGGAGAAAGTAACACCCTCTGTGAAATGAAACAAAGTGCCTGTTCTTTCAAAGCTGGGATTCCTCACTAGGGGAGCTTCTTGGGTTTGGCACCCTGCCTTGGGTCTTATCAATACATGAATAACTTTGCAACAAGTGTTCATTTCCAAAAAGAAACCACAGCTTTATTAGCAAAAGTTGCATCCCTTCTCACTGATAAGAATTTCAGTGTTATATTAAATATGACTGGCAGAGCACACCGGGGAATATAAAAATGATGACTAGAAATCCTTTCCTTCTTGATAAGAGACAAGAGGCTTAAAATCAATATGTTTGGAAGGAATGGTGTGAATGAATTTGATATTTAAAATAGGAAGAAGGAAGGATGACCTGTTCCTAAAATCAGAAAGCAAGATAACCCTGGATACCCTAAAGGGAGGAGGATCAGGGAACATGATGAAGTGGAAAGAAGTTGAAAGGGGAAGATGAAAATACAAACGTAGAGTTTTCAGTGAAATAACCTGATTGATTTTCATCTGTGTGCTAAGAAATAGAAATTGTGAGCAAATGACTTACTTGGCTGATGTGTCAACAGGGACAATGGTTTCAACGATATGTTGGTAGGTTGTCTTCTTTTTTTCTCCTCTGTGTATGCCCTGTGAGTATAATTTGGTTACATTATGTACTATTACATTCTATAATATATTTTGTTTGGACCTAACCTAAATTCAGTGTAGTAAGTGGGTTGAAAATTTTGGAAATTTTTCTTAACACCTAAAGGCTTCTATAAATTTCTGATAACTCAGAGTCTTTATACTCACTTGCATATTGATATATTTTCCTTTCACATTTTTTATAAAACAAAAATGAAAAAACTGTGCCTCAAAGTTTGATAAAATATGATCGCCACTACTCTCTTCATCCTATTACATTTTTTTTTAACAATAAATAAAACTGGGAGAGGCTGATGCCATTAATTCCATTTAGTCTATTGTTTCTTCACCTGGTCTGCTTTTTTATTCAGAAGAAAATTTATATGTATGTATATATGTAATAGAGGGAAGGCAATGGCACCCCACCCCAGTACTCTTGCCTGGAAAATCCCATGGACAGAGGACCCTGGTGGGCCACAGTCCATGGGGTCGCTAAGAGTCGGACACGACTGAGCGACTTCACTTTCACTTTTCACTTTTATGCATTGGAGAAGGAAATGGCAACCCACTCCAGTGTTTTTGCCTAGAGAATCCCAGGGACGGGGAGCCTGGTGGGCTGCTGTCTAGGGGGTCGCACAGAGTCGGACACGACTGAAGCGACTTAGCAGCAGCATATATGTAATAAAATGTATAATATATATATTTCCCTTTTCAAAACTTTTGCAACACTTAAAAACAAAATAGATACTACAGTTTACACCTTAAACAGTAACTCCTGGGATTAAAGATACATCATGTAGCAACTGAACAACTGAATTACCTTCTTAAAAAATATTGCTAAAATAAAACAAAACAAAAGGAAATATTTATGCATTCAGATTTATATTACCATTTCCTCTGATTTATTTGACTGGAAAAAGAAGCTGTGGTCTGCCAATGTCCACATGCTCTTGTGGGCTTAGTAGACAGTGTTTGCCTTCTCTATAGCTACACTACACAGCTAAATTATCAAATGAGTAAGGCAACTAAGAATAAAGGGGGAGGGAAGTGACTTCTCCCCAGTGCTTGGCAGCATAAAAACACAGAGGTACCACATATATTTTTCAGAGTAGTGGGTCAAATGAGTTTGCCTACACACTGTCATGTGAAACGGCCAAGGGAGTGTGCCCTTGACTCTCTCCTCTCTCTACCTTCTTTGTAGATGACCTCATCCAGCCCATGGCTTCATTGCTTTATGGTGATAATTCTTAAACCTTTGTGGAGAGAAGACTGCTCACTGATGACCCTAGCATCTCTCTTGAGTTTGCCTGACAAGGAGGAAATATACAGTTTTAAGTGCACTCAAGGTGCCCTGATGCCACCAGGATGAATGGACCATCTCCCTGGGCAAGTGGACCCCAAGGTAGACTCTTCTAGTTGCAAGACCGCTCTTATGCTCACCTTTGGAAAATACTGCTTTTGAGTAGCAAGGGTGAGCTCATAATGACTGCACCAGGTCCTCCCCAAGGATATCCTGGGATCACTAGACATGACACCATGGCATCTCCTTCCCACCAGCCTGTAGTTCTGCCTGCACCATAGAACACTCAGATGTTTGCCCGAGCCATTCACTCAATAATCTATATCTTAAGCCCGGACTTGTCGCCTGAACTGCAGACTTTTATATCCTACTGTCTACTTGAATTCCCTTCCTGAATGTCCCACAGATTCCTCAAACTCAGCTCTTTCTTCCTCCTCCGATGGACCTCCTTCAGTTAATAGAATCATCACCCTCCCAGATATCTAGAGGCAAAACATCAGAATTGCTTTCATTCAATTTTGTCCCCTCTGTCCACAACCAAAAAAGAAATTAAAGAATTGCTGTTTATATTTTTTGAAAAAAGATAAATATTTGTGGGTTATTATGTGGTTAATGTGGGCTTCCCTGGTGACTCAGTCGGTAAAGAATCTGCCTACAACGTGGGAGACATATGATACCAATGTTTGATCCCTGGGTTGGGAAGATCTCCTGGAAGAGGGCATGGCAAACCACTCTAGTATTCTTGCCTGGAGAATCCCCATGGCCAGAGGAGCCTGGCGGGCTGCATTCCATAGGGTCACAAAGAGTTGGACATGACTGAGAGACTAACCACACACACATGTGGTTAATTTAAGCCAAAATGCACACGAGATACTTGAACTGTAAAAGCAGCTACAATTTTCTGTCTGGATTTTTCTAAGTGACCCAATAAGAAAGTTTCACATCTCAGGAATTGTGTTTTGATTTACATTTAAGTTTATATAGGGGCTTCCCTGGCTGCTTAGAAAGTAAAGAATCAGCCTGTAATGCAGGAGACCCCAGGTTCCATCCCTGGGTTGGAGAATCCCCTGGAGAAGGGGATGGCAACCCACTCCAGTATTCTTGCCTGTAAAATTCCATGGACAAAGGAGTCTGGTGGGCTACAGTCTCTGGGGTCACAAAGAGTTAGACAAGACTGATTGATGAATACTTTAAGTTTATATAACCAAGATTGCTGGGAGAAATATCAATAGCCTCAGATATGCAGATGACACCACCCTTATGGCAGAAAGTGAAGAGGAACTAAAAAGCCTCTTGATGAAAGTGAAAGTGGAGAGTGAAAAGGTTGGCTTAAAGCTCAACATTCAGAAAACGAAGATCATGGCATCTGGTCCCATCACTACATGGGAAATAGATGGAGAAACAGTGGAAACAGTGTCAGACTTTATTTTTCTGGGCTCCAAAATCACTGCAGATGGTGAGTGCAGCCATGAAATTAAAAGACGCTTACTCCTTGAAAGGAAAGTTATGACCAAACTAGATAGCATATTCAAAAGCAGAGACATTACTTTACCAACAAAGGTTCACCTAGTCAAGGCTATGGTCTTTCCTGTGGTCATGTATGGATGTGAGAGCTGGACTGTGAAGAAGGCTGAGCACCGAAGAATTGATGCTTTTGAACTGTGGTGTTGGAGAAGACTCTTGAGAGTCCCTTGGACTGCAAGGAGATCCAACCAGTCCATTCTGAAGGAGATCAGCCCTGGGATTTCTTTGGAAGGAATGATGCTAAAGCTGAAACTCCAGTATTTTGGCCACCTCATGTAAAGAGTTGACTCATTGGAGAAGACTCTGATGCTGAGAGGGATTGGGGGCAAGAGAAGAAGGGGACGACAGAGGATGAGATGGCTGGATGGCATCACTGACTTGATGAATGTGAGTCTGAGTGACCTCTGGGAGTTGGTGATGGACAGGGAGGCCTGGCGTGCTGCGGTTCATGGCGTCGCAAAGAGTCGGACACGACTGAGCGACTGATCTGATCTGATCTGATCTGATGTGGTTGTTCATTCAATAACTGTCTATTAAGTGCAGAGCTGATATTACTTAGTTCTGGTCTAAACTTGCATATCTATTTCTTTCAAATACATAAGTTGCCTAGCACCAGCTTCTTGCAGATCTGTCGTCCCAGCATAACTTTTAATAGCTTCTCCTTTCACTTTCACAAGTGTCTGAGTGTGGATGATAAATTGTATGGTCACCCAACATATATCTGATGTATAATTTGGGTGTCCCTTTGTATGACATTTTCTAAGTTCACTGTGCCCTTTAATATCTAGCCAATATAGTCTGAGTCCCCATTGTGAGTGGCTGCAGGAGGACTCTACTCTTTGTTAGATTGTCCCTCTCCTTGTTGTAAGACCATGGGGACAGAGGATATGGCCTGTCTCACTGCCACTTCCTGACTCTGTATTTCCTACTTGCTAAAAACAGAAAGTAAAATAAATACCCCTAAAAAAAATTAAGTATAATAATGCAAAGAAGAGAGAAAATTAAGAAAAACTAAAATGTTAAAAATCCAAATACAGGTTAAAATAGAAATATCATGAAAAGTGAACTATAACAAGATAAAATAACTAGATTTAACTATAAACTAAAAATTAAAAGCTAAATAAAATAAAATAAAAGCTTAAATATAGATTAAGAAAAAAAATCTAAACTAAGACTAAATATAACTTCAATCAGATATAAAAACAATAATACTTTTAAAAGAAATGCAAATAAAGGCAAAGTAAGGAAACAGTGTCAGACTTTATTTTGGGGGGCTCCAAAATCACTGCAGATGGTGATTGCAGCCATGAAATTAAAAGACGCTTACTCCTTGGAAGGAAAGTTATGACCAACCTAGACAGCATATTCAAAAGCAGAGACATTACTTTGCCAACAAAGGTCCGTCTAGTCAAGGCTATGGTTTTTCCAGTAGTCATGTATGGATGTGAGAGTTGGCCTGTGAAGAAAGCTGAGCACCAAAGAATTGATGCTTTTGAACTGTGGTGTTGGAGAAGACTCTTGAGAGTTCCTTGGACTGCAAGGAGATCCAACCAGTCCATCCTGAAGGAGATCAGTCCCAGGTGTTCATTGGAAGGAATGGTGCTAAAGCTGAAACTCCAGTGCTTTGGCCACCTCATGCGAAGAGTTGACTCATTGGAGAAGACTCTGATGCTGGGAGGAATTGGGGGCATGAGGAGAAGGGGACGACAGAGGATGAGATGGCTGGATGGCATCACCAACTCGATGGACATGGGTTTGGGTGAATTCTGGGAGTTGGTGATGGACAGGGAGGCCTGGTGTGCTGAGATTCATGGGGTCTCAAAGAGTCGGATACGACTGAGCGACTGAACAGAACTGAACTGAAAATGTTAAAATCCAAATACAGGTTAAAATAGAAATATGATGACAAGTGAACTATAGCAAGATAAAATAAAATAAAAATTAAAAGCTAAATAAAATAAAATCAAAGCATAATATAAAGAAAAAATCTAAACTAAGACTAAATATAACTTCAATCAGATATAAAAGTAATAATACTTTTAAAGGAAATGCAAATAAAGGTAAAAGTAAGGAAAACAAGATAGAGACATAACACTTAAATAATAAAGAACTAAAATAAAAATGGGACACATCCCTGGTGGTCTGGTGGTTAAGACTCTGAGCTCCCAATACAGGGGATTCAGGTTCGACCCCTGGTCAAAGAACTAGCTCCAGCATGCTACAAAGATCCTGTGTGCCACAACTAAAACCCTGCACAGTCAAATAAATTAGTAAATAGTGTAAAGTGTTTCTCACAGTAAAGTGATCTGAAGACACTGCTCCAAAAAACAAAATTTGTCTTTGATAAAACTGGAAAACAAAAGATGAGGGGGAAGGAAGGAGAGAAGAGAGTAAACAGCCCTGTTGAAAGCAGGCTAAAAGTCCTTTGCAAAATTCCCAGGGGGCTTCTCTGTAGTTGAGTCCTGAATTGCTGGGAGGCAGAGGGCACCAGGCAACACAAACCTCCCCTGTCTCTCCCTTGTCTCATGTCCCAGCAACCTTGCATCCCTTGGTGATACCTCTAGCCCTTAGCTTTCTGAAAGAACCTCACTACAATTTCAGCAGAGTCAGAGCTGGTTGACCTCTCACTTGCTCAGTCACCAACACTGTTCTTTGGAACCCAGAAGAAAAGCACACCGAGGTAGCTGAAAGTGCCTACCAAAAGCTGAAGTATTTGGTAATCCCCACTGTAAGCAAACAGAATGCTTCTCTTTCTCACCTTCAGATGAAAAAATATGTCCTGGTGTTAATGCTGTTTAGTGATAATGTTATCCAGTCTGGCTCTTGGTCTCTTTAATCAATAGAAATTAGTAACAGGCCAGACAAGAAATTCATGCAAAGTTGTATTGGGACTTGGGCTGCAGCTCAAGGGCGTGAAAGCAAATAATAGATTCCCTTGCTTGCTCCCTCGGCCGGGTGAGGTTGTCCCTTAAACGGGGTGAGGGTAGGGCCAGATTTAGGCATTGGGAGAGGGGTGGATTAGGTGGTCTACCCACCCCCCGGGCGGTGCTGTGTGCAGGGATCATGGGAAGTAATCTGCGTTAGCTCCTGACACCTCAGAAGTGGCAGTTGGGTTTTTGATCTTATCAAACCAACTGCCTGTATACACAGTTATTTTTAGTCCCTTACAGTTTCTTTGTATCCTGTTACTCGAGGAGAGGTCTGTCCAGGCGCAAGCACTGCAGCAAAGGGTCCCAGGTCCCAGGTGCCAGCCTGTCACAATAATATTCTAAAAATCTATGATATGGTCATATTTCTTCATTATAGAGATAAAGAAGGGGTTTAAAGGAAGCTGGAAGTTGAAGTGTTTAACTGATGTTGAAATAAAAGGGTGTTAGAATGAAGTCAGGAAATGAAAGATTTCAGGGAAGGTGAAAGTGAAGATTCTATCAAAGGCAAGACACAGCTAGAGAGAAGGCAGAGCTAGAGCTTCGGGGCTCTACACAGTAATTTATATATTTATTTAAATAACAGAAAGAGAGCAAGTGCATTCTCAGGAGACAGTCTCAGGGGAAAAAAGATAAATGATAAGATGTCATGCCAGTAATGGGGAATCAGTCAAGGATGGATTCTTGACCTTGGGGGAATACTGCAGAGCCCTTGATGAATTCTACATGTACTGTCTGAGCCCTTAGGAACGTTTTGGCAGAAACCCTATGGTGAAAGCAGTGCTACCATATGAATGCATATATGTGGAATCTAGAAAGATGGTACCGATGAACCTATCTATAGGGCAGCAGTGGAGATGCAGACGTAGAGAGCAAATTACGGACACAGTGGGGGATAGGGAAGTGGGAAGAACTGAGAGTAGCCTGCAAACTCATACATTACCATATGTAAAATAGATAGCCAGTAGGAATTTGCCGTGAGACACAGGGAGCTCAAACCTGGGCCCCATGACAACCTAGAGGAGTGGGATGGGGTGGAAGGTGGGAGGGGATTCAAGAGGGAGGGAACATATGTATACCTATGTCTGATTCATGTTGATGTATGACAGAAACCAACATAACATAAAGCAATTATCCTCCAATTAAAAATAAATAAATTTTTAAAAAATTTTAAATTAAAAAATTAAATATTTTAAAAAATTTTTAAATTTTTAATAAAATTAAATTTTAAAAATTAAGTAAATAAATTTAAAAAAAACCCTGAGCATGCCCCAGTTCTGAGACACAGATTCAGGAAGTCGGGCTGGGGTCTGAGAATTGGCGTTTCCAACAAGTTCCCCGATGATCCTGGTGTTCTGAAACCCACTGGCATGTATTTCAAGACAATCCAATTATCCCCTATGGCAGATAGATTGGAGATAGGTAGTTTCTGGCTAGCAGTGGCTCTTAAAGGTCTTTAAGGGCAAAGTTTCTTTCAAACGCACCTTTCTGACATCATTGGGTGTTAGCTCCTCAGCCACAGGCTTGTCATCTTGTGGCCACAGGATGTTAACACAGTTCCAAGAATTTCATCTCACACCATGTCATTGAAAGCAGGAAGAACAGGGGAAGGCATAGCACAGGCTTTCACTTCCCAAGACTCCTTTTTTAAAGAAAAAAATTCTGAAAGAATACCTTTCTCAGAAGCTCAAGCCAACTTTCCTTATCTCCTACTAGCCAGAACTAGATCACTCTTCACCTTATTCCCTGCCCCAGGCCAATTATTGGCAAGACGCCAACAATAATTTACCCCATGGGGAAGGGGGAAAATCTTCCTTTCTTGAAATCAAACTGGGAATGACCATTTGAAAAGCAACAGTGACTATCACAGGAGTCCCCTTCCAGCCAAGCAGCCTGCTCAATGCTCTCCATGTGGTTTTTCACTTAATTCTCACAACATTTCTCTGAGACAGGTATTATTAGTCCCACTTTACAGATGAGGAAATTGAGACTTGAAGACAGTAAGTATGTTGTCTACACAGCTTGGGAAAAATCAGAGTTTGAACTAGATCTATTGACTCCACAGCCTAAATAATGTCTTTATATTATGACATCCTGCTTCCTCTTTTTTCATCTGTAGAAAAATCACTGCTCCCATAACAACAACCCTTAGACAAAAAGGCTAATTTATATGCTGCTTAATATATAGGGGAAGGCAATGGCACCCCACCCCAGTACTTTTGCCTGGAAAATCCCATGGACGGAGGATCCTGGTAGGCTCCAGTCCATGGGGTCGCTAAGAGTCAGACACGACTGAGCGACTTCACTTTCACTTTTCACTTTTCACTTTCATGCATTGGAGAAGGAAATGGCAACCCACTCCAGTATTCTTGCCTGGAGAATCCCAGGGACGGGGGAGCCTGATGAGCTTCCGTCTATGGGATCGCACAGAGTCGGACACGACTGAAGCGACTTAGCAGTAGCAATATATAGGAAATGTGTATTCTACATTTTATGAGTTTTGAGACAAACTCTATACCTCAGGAAATTATGTTATTAACCATAACATGTTATCACACATTGTTATCACACACACTGTTATCACATACCTTAATTATTATAATAAACAAGATCAAGCAGAGTGATATGGATGCTTCTAAAATCTAATTTGGAACTTCCTAAGTTTTGTGCACTCATATTTGCAGGTAAATGTAACTGACACTCATTTCACTTTACAATTTAGTGTGTAGTGGGGAGGTAGGGTTTATGCTGACCCTTGGAGGAGAGTTGGGCAGAAAGAAGCAGGAGGAGAGAGACAGAAAATGGCTCAGCATTTCTAAGGGACAAGAGTCCTGATTCAGTATGACTGGAATGACAGGGCTTATGGAAAAGGGTTATGCACTCTACTTTATTCATTTCTATATTGTTTGAACTTCATACAACTTTTTCAATTTGAGTCTGTTTTAGTAAAGATGTTTTCATTCTGAAAAGATAGAGAGAAAAATAAGGGTAGAAGCCCCACAGTAGAGGATTCTGGAGAAAAGTGAAAGTAAATGAGAGGACTTGGGAAGTGTGGGCAACTCCTTTTAAGAGTTTGAAAAGAAATGGAAGAGGGAAAGTTCAATTTTAGCAAAAGGGTCAGCTGGATTATTCTTTTAAGATGTATGTATGGACAGATGTAGAGAACAAACATACAGATACCAAGGGTGGAAAGGGGGTATGGGATGAATGAGAGGTTGGTGCTAACATATACACACGATCGATACTATGTATAGAATAGATAACTAATGAAAATCTACTGCATAGCACAGGGAACTCTACTCAATGCTCTGTGGTGACCTAAATGGGAAGGAAATACAACAAAGAGGGGATATATGTGTACACGTAGGCTGATTCACTTTGGTGTACAGGGGAAGGCAATGGCACCCCACTCCAGTACTCTTGCCTGGAAAATCCTATGGACAGAGGAACCTGGTAGGCTGCAGTCCGTGGGGTCTCTAAGAGTCAGACACGATTGAGCAACTTCACTTTCACTTTTCACTTTCATGCATTGGAGAAGGAAATGGCAGCCCACTCCAGTGTTCTTGCCTGGAGAATCCCAGGGACAGGGGAGCCTGGTGGGCTGCCATTTGTGGGTCGCACACAGTCGGGCATGACTGAAGTGACTTAGCAGCAGAAATTAACACAACACTGTAGAGCAACTATACTCCAATAAAAAACATTTTTTAAAGCTATACGTATAGAAACAAAATATATGCCTGTGAATGCACTGTCAAAGCTAGAGATGGCAACCCATTCCAGCACTCTTGCCAGGAAAATCCCATGGACGAAGAAGCCTGGTAGGCTACAGTCCATGGGGTCGCAAAGGGTCGGACACGACTGACTTCACTTTCACTAAGTATGTCTATTAGTTATCTATAGCTGCATAAAAATAATCAGAAAAATATTTATTATCTTACATTGTTTCTGAGGGTCAGGAAATCAGGGTTTCTCTGGGTGGTTCTGATTCAAGATCTCTCAAGAGGTTGTAGTCGAGATACCGGCCACGGCTACAGTCATTCAAAGGCTTGATTGGACTGAGGCCTCAGTTCCTTGCGGGCTGTGCTTTACCACATGGGCCTCCAAAAACTTCTCAGGAGGTGGCAGCTGGTTTCCTCCAGAGGGAATCATCCAACAGAGAGAAACCAAGCTGATACAGCAGTGCCTTTGATGACCTAGTCTCCCAGGTTGCATATTGTCTCTTCTATTTTACTCTTCTCATTAGAAACAAGATCCATCCACACTCCCAATGCTGGGGACTGGGGGTTTGATCCCTGGTCAGGAATTAGATCCCACACACCACAGCCAGGACCCCAAGCAGCCAAATAAATAAATAAGGCTTTAAAAACTAAAGAAACAGGATCCAGCCTACACTGAAGGAGAAGGTAATTAGCCTCCATATCTTAAAGGGAAAGGGGCTTCCTAGATGGTCCTAATGGTAAAGAACCCACCTGCCAGTGCAGGCGAAGATCCCTTGGAGGAGAGCATGGCAACCCACTCCAGAATTCTTGCCTGGAGAATCCCATGGACAGAGGAGGCTGGTGGGCTATGATCCATGGGGTCGCAAAGAGTCAAACATGACTGAAGCTACTGAGCACAGTCTTGAAGGGAGTATCAAAGCAGTTATGAACGTATTTTTTAAACCACTATAGAGTGCATAAAGAATGTCACATCTTAAATAAACACGTACACAGTGAAAAGTAGTTTAAATAGAGTAAAACATTTCTCCACGAGAATTATGTCAAATGCAATTTCCTGAACATGAGCCCATTTCGACCCTAAAAAATCCATTTTAATACTGTCTTTTGCACTCTAGTAGTGTCAGTCATAACAAATGTCATTGCACGGTGCTTTTCATATTTTGTTCTAGCTTTCAGGTGGATATCTGTCATGTCCTGCAGTTGTCAGCATTTTTGAACACCTTCTGACATTTGAGGAATCACCTCCATTCTGAGGCCGGCTTCCTAAGGTACAAGCCCACACTCGGCCTCCAAGATGGAGGTGGTGAGTAGTGGGTGGTGCGTCAGCACCACATTGGTGCCTGTAGACCCTGGCAAGAGTCCAGGTTCATCTCCTCTCAGCAGGGCAGGGCCGGCCTGAGAGATGTTCTGGCTCTGTTCTCTGCAGGCTCTGGGAGGGCCAGGCCTGATGGCCAGTGGGTGGGACAGTGTTCAGGCTGGAATGTACATGCAGGCCACTGATCCCCCACGACGTTACGTGGCCAAGTGGGTAGGGGACAATTCCATCCATTCTTCTCCTGGGGAGCTCTCTCAGGGGTGGTCTGTATTGTTGACTGGTACTCAGAGAACCAGGGCAACGGGCTGGGCCAAGGCTTCCCAGGGTCATGGCAATGTTCCCGGGGATCACTGGCGTCCAGGAGGTGGCAGGGCAATGGGCTTCTCCGTGTGACCCAGTGGGTGAGGGGCCAGTTGGTGATGTGAATGTGTGTGCAGTCTCCAGGACGATGGAAGCTCTCAGTCAAAGACAGCCAGCCTGCACAATCTGGACAAGGGCCTGGCTGCCAGATGGTGGCTCCCTGACGCTCCAGAGCGCAGAAGCCTCGGCTCTGCGCTGGATTCCAGGTCCTAGGTGGTGGAGAATGGAGCGAAAGCCCTGGAAAAGGAAGCGAAGTGAAAGGACCATCTGCAATCTCCGGTGAACAGGAAGGAAGGAGAGCATTGCAGAACAGTTAAGATGGGAATGTAAACATCTAGGTACACGGGCGGGTCAGGAAGAGAGAGGAGGTCCCCGCACCGCACGGAGGCCGTGTCCGCAGCCAGCCGGGCGGGCCCGTCGTGCACTTGGCGGCTCTGTGTCGACCCACGTTGCTACAACACTCCCTGCCCGCGTGACCTGTCGAGGAGAAAAGCGGCCCACAGGGACAGGGCCGGGGAGGTGGGGGGGAGGGGTGTCCCCAAACTCTGCTGCTGCCCTTGCAACTCACTCCTTGAACTTTATCCCACCTGGTATAAAACACACCAACCGCCACTATCTGGGCGGCGTCGCAGCGCCGCTCCCAAACGCGGTCGGCGGAATCCAGAGGTTCACTGGCGTGTTTGTTTCCCGCGCCCGCGCACCTCGAAACCGAAAGCAGAGTGCCTGGGCCCGAAGCCCGCCTGAGCTAGCGGCCTGGCCCGCCGCCGCCGCCGCCCAAAGCGCGCCGAGCTCGGCTGCAGTTGCCTTGGCGGCAGCGGCCGCCGACAGCAACAGGGAGTTGCGGCGGCAGAAAAAGCAGGCTCCGGCTGGCGGGCAGCTGCTGCTCCAGCTGGGGAAAAAAAAAAGGAGCGGAGGCGAAGAGGCAGACGGTGTAGTACGCCTTGTAGGGTGAGCGAATGAGACACCAGGATGGCCGAGTGGTTAAGGCGTTGGACTTAAGATCCAATGGACGTATGTCCGCGTGGGTTCGAACCCCACTCCTGGTAGTTGCGTTTTTTTCTCATACTAAATTAAAAAAATATATACATATACATTTTCACTAAGCACACTACGACTTAGACTCAGGAATTCTGTCTCCTAGTTGAGACAATTCTGTCTCCTCGTTAAGTCCCACAATACGCGGCTCCGCTTCCCACAGGCCAGAGGCAACCCAGCGAGTGGGCCGAGCGTGGGGTTCGGGCGCGGGCGCTGACCCCGGGGCGGGGCGGCGGGGTCGGGTGGGGTGGACGTCGCACCCGCTCAACCGCTTCGGGGGTCCAGGCGGGGTCGGGACTCGGGGGGCAGCCGCGCTGCGGGGCTCACCTCCCTCGCTCGCTGGGCAGGAAGGCCGCCTGTGATACGGCAGGCAGCGTAGTTAGAAAGGTGCAGAAAAGTCAAGAATGCCTCTCTCCCGTTTTCTAATTTTTCGCCAAAATTAATTGTGTGCCCAGAATTCTTTTCGTTAAATCAATGAAGGCGGATACAATATGAATCACAGCTACAAAATGGACTCTAATCGGTAATCGGCTAAGAATTTTAAAATAAAATACACTGTCTAGGTTTTTTTTTTGTTTTTTGTCTTTGTTTTAAAAATACTTTTAAAAAGTGAAAGTAATCTAAAATCTAGAGGGGCGGAGTTGCAAGTACAGTGAAAATTACTTCCCCCCCACGACAAAATCATTTGAGAGTAAGACACCAAATAGATGCTCCCGGACAACCATTAAAATCAGTAAATTAACGTTGATAATTTACTACCATCTAATCCTCAGGCCCCATTTAATCACCAGTCGTCCTTTAAAGTAAAAGGCTTCTGTTCTGAATAATACGTTGCATTTACTGGTCACATTGCCTTAAGTTTCTGCAATCTGAAATAATTCCTCACTGTTTCCTGACTTTCATGATCTTGAAACTTCTGAAGATGACAAGCTCGTCATTTTGCAGAATATCTCTGTCAGTTTAGGTTTGTGTAATGTTTTCTCGTAATTCGATTCAGGTTATACTTATAAAGCCCAGGGCTATCCCAGAATTGATGCTGTGTTTGCTTTGTGGCCTCTTAGGTGGCATGATTTTGGTTTGTCCTGTTACTGATCTGAATTCACTTGATTAGGTTTTTCTGCCAGTTTCCCCGACTATACTTAACCCTTTGTGATTGACGCATATTTTGATGTGAAGTGCTTTGAAGCTATGTAAATATCCCATTACTCATTAAACTTTCTGTGTATTCAATTATTATAGAATCACAAGTTGGGCAAGTATGCATTCATGGTGTCCTATTTTTAATTAATGGTTCCAATCTATTTCATTTCTTTTGATGCTGAAAGTGTCCCAGATTTGGCCCCAGTGGGAGTCTATTCAAACTGACTTTTGACATGCCTTCATTTTTTAGCACGTCCTTACTTCCTAGTCCAAGATGGTCCATGCTTACCTTGTATTGCTCTTGATCCAGACGATGCAGGATCAGACGTTTTGAAAAGAACCTCGGTTTCCTTTAGTGGAGAATGGTAATTAGAAACCAAGCTCTCAGTTGTAGGTGTGCTCCTTGGTTTTGATGTGTTACTGTTCCTAGGGCCTCTCAGTGGACAGAAATAGATATGTGTGTGTGTACACACATTATTTATCTATATATCTATTTATCTATATATCTATTTATATTTAGGAGTTCATACCAATACTCTAATTCTGATACAACACTGTACATTTTGCTCTAGTTTTTCTATCCATATTTGTAATTCCCCAAATTACCTCTTGGTCCCCTGCCCCAGTGTACCATCTACCTTTTTTGGGCCCATCTAATGGATTTAGAATTGAATTGTTCAAGAAGAAGGGAAGAAGAAAAGAAAGAGAGTCTAAACAGGTTAGAAATAAGCATCCTGCCAGCACCTAGAACTGGCTATGAACCAGTCACCTTTGGACCTTTCAGAAATACAGATAAATAAGCCAGCTTTTCCTTCAATGAGCTTAGATAGTGAGAGATAGATTTTAATAAACCACATTTATGATGAGAAAATATAAACTAGACCCAAGATGCTAAAGGAGCAGTGCTGAAAGCCCTCTTTCCCAGAGAGTCAGCTTTAGATGAGAACTGAAGGAAGAGGAATAGGGTAGCAGCAGAGAAGGCAATGGCACCCCACTCCAGTACTCTTGCCTGGAAAATCCCATGGACAGAGGAGCCTAGTGGACTGCTGTCCATGGGGTCGCTGCGAGTCAGGCACGACTGAGTGACTTCACTTTCACTTTTCACTTTCCTGCATTGGGGAAGGAAATGGCAACCCACTCCAGTGTTCTTGCCTGGAGAATCCCAGGGACGGGGGAGCCTGGTGGGCTGCCATCTCTGGGGTTGCACAGAGTCAGACACGACTGAAGCGACTTAGCAGCAGCAGCAGCAGCAGAGAAGGGCAGGAAGGAAGAGGGGTACATGTCGGGGAAAACATCTTGAAACCATACTAAATATGGTGCCTGAAGTCCACTAAAGGATCCGAAACAAGAAGCAACCTGATCAGTGTTGCATTTGAAAGTATCTCTTGTCTATTGATGTGCAAACTCTTGATGTACAAACTCAGTGGGTCTCTTTATGCTCAGGACAGGGGGCTTGTTGAATTGGCAGAAAAAATATTTCTTAGGGAAAAATTGTTTAATGAGGTCAGTAGCCAGTTAGACTGAGTTCTATGCCTCTCTTCCTCCTTAAAAGCTGAGCAAAGAGAGAAACAATATTGACTTGAAGCCTTCCCAGTCTGAACCCAGGAGTTCTTGCTGATTTGTTTTTATTAATATATTCACGTGCAGAAATGGAACAAAACTTCCAAGAACAGGCAGAGTAGTGTAGAATTGTACTTTGTTCCTTTAAACGTATATTGTATATCAAGGTTCTAGTCAGTAGTAACCAGCTACTGTGCTATAGCAAAGACGGTAAAAAACAGCTAGTATTCTTTCTTGTGCTTGTTAAAATTCTGACAGATCCCTGAGATGCCACGAAAAGGAGTGAAATGACGTCTGAAATCTGCTGGTCTGGAAACAAGAGAATTTATTAGATGAATCCTAGGGCACTGTGATTGATCAATATAGTTGGCCAATTTAACCGCAATCTTCACATGGCAATTTAGACGGAATTTTCTGCTTTACTATATCCTTCTCTATGAAATGCTCTATCATTGATTTCCTCAGATTAGAAGAATTCTCTAAGTGGATTTCAATTTAGTGAGGCAAACTCTAAGACTATGATTCAGTTTATGAAGTACATATCACAAAGTGACTCGGTAGGAAGAATTCAGGCTTTGGGGTCAGACAGAACGTACCAACTTTCCCAGGTTATCAGCCTTCTTTCTTCATTGCAAATAGGAAAATAATATTTTATGCACACAAAGTGGTTGTGAGGCTGTAATATTCTTCTCATAAAAGTGGGTGTTTTGTAACTGAGTTCACTTCTCTTTTCTGTAGCAATCTTTTGTGGAAAGTACAGTAGAACCCACACTGTGCAAGTAGGAAGGAAGCTTACCTTGCCTGTATAGACCACTTTGCAGTTTTCCCAAACACTTTTACATTCATATCCTCCTTTGACAGACAATATCATATACGTAGACTAATTGTGCTTAGGTGGTAGATACGATTAGACACAATTTCCCTTAATAAATGTAAAGAATAATGTTTTCTTTCACTCAAAATGACATAGATAGAGCTAGAGGATAGCATTAGTTCTTAAAAAATGGAAACTCTCTCCTAAAATGTAGCAAAATTTTTACTTTTCCTTGAGAAGCAGACCTGTTATATTTGACTATTTTTAAAAATTCTTAAAATATTTTAAATTTAAATCATTTGTAGGTATACTACACCTAAATTTAGGATGATTTTCCAATGATTATTTTAACAATAAGAAATTAAGTCATTAAGTTGAGCTATAAATATGAGTGTAGATTTATGAGCATATTTTCAGTTCAGTTCAGTTGCTCAATCGTGTCCGACTCTTTGTGACCCCCATGGACTGCAGCACACCAGGCTTTCTGGTCCATCACCAGCTCCTGGAGCTTGCTCAGACTCATGTCCATCAAGTTGGTGATGCCATACTTTAAGTTAATAAAAAATTGATCTTTTTCAATGGCACTTTACATAGAACATAGGAGAAGTGTTGCCAATGTATTTAAATAGTGACATCTACTGGTTCATTTGAGGTAAAAATGTTTGCTAAATTCTATCTGCTTTACTCTGACTGTAAAATCCTGATAGTTACTCCACAGTTACTGTGTTTAGGAGTACATTAAGGCTATGTGTAATCCAACCAGTAAATTGAACTTTTTCTCTCTATCTATCATTAAAGATAAAGCTGCCATTGAAGAGAATCTCAAATCACTGACACCACTCACATGAGCTATTATTTTAATTGTATGAATAGGGCTTTTATCTCATCATATCCATCATCTTTGTTTCTTCCAATATAATATTTTTCTTCCAAAACTCACTATGAAGTTGAAGGAAAATAGAGATTTGGATTAGTCATGTGCTTTACAGAAATCATACCCAATTTGAGAAATCCTGAACAAGAAGGTTTCCCTGGAGAGCTTAATTATGCCCTTTCTTTTACATTTTGCTTTTAAATACAGTTGCAGCTATTTCATGAAAAATTGGGCTTCTCTGGTGGGCTCAGTGGTAAAGAATCCACCTGCCAATGCTGAAGACATGGATTCAATCACTATGTCAGGAAGATCCCCAAGAGTAGGAAACACTCCAATATTCTTGCCTGGAAAATCCCATGGACAGAGGAGCCTGGTGGGCTACAGTTCATGGGGTCACAAAGAGTTGGACATGATGGATTGACTAACTTTTGTTTGCTAATTGTTCAAATGATGTAAATGGTAATGCCCAAAGTTTTAATGAATGTGTCCAATTATGAAAATGCCATGTAGGAATCAGAAACATAATCCTAGGTCCTTTGCATCCACCTTACTATTGAAGAGAGGGCCATCGTGAGCCACCTGGTTCATTTATGAACGACTTGGTTTCATTTTTATTCATATAGGTTTTGTGTTTCTGAACTACTTATCGGTGCTTGGCAAAGAAGCAGTGATTGCATTGGGTCCTTACTAAAGTGAGATGGAAACTGCTTAGCAGAGTATCTCTTCTATACGTGGTATGCACTATATAAATGCTTGTTGAACGGCCTTGAAGTCCGCTGAGTATATTTCACAGTTCATTCTATTTATTGTGCACACACTAATTTTCATTTAGGATATGTGTTTTAAAATGTCCCCAGGATTTCTTCAATCAGGCATGTTAAGACACAGAAATGACTGTCATGAACATGAATTTTTTATATTCACAGATCTCTAGAAGCAAGAGCCATGGCATACCACACAGGGCCACCTAGGGAAGAATCAGGATCAGGAGGCAGAGGGAACAAGGGGAAAGCAAGGGCAAGAACTTTTACTGTGATTTTGTTGTTGTTGTTCAGTCGCTAAGTGTCCTACTCTTTGCCACCCCATGGACTGTAGCCCGCCAAGCCCTATGTCCATGGGATTCTCCAGGCAAGAATAGTGGAGTGAGTTGCCATTTCCTTCTTCAGTGGATCTTCCCAACCCAGGAATTAAACCTATGTCTCCTTGGCAGGTAGATTCTTTACCACCAGGTCACCTGGGAAAACTTTCATTTCAGTTTTTACAGGAAGGAATGAGCCAGGCAGAGTAAACAGGATGAGGATTGGCTAGTTTGAATAATTTCAGCGAGCTCTGCAGTGCTGGGGTTGCCCTGAATTTTCTGATATTTCTAGGAATTACCTAACCCTTGGAGAAGCAGTCCCTCACTGGTCAGCAAGGCCCCAGACGCCAGCACATCAAGAATTCAGAAAGTAAGAAAGTAGAGTTAGTATAGTAGGTCAGACATTGTCACACTTTTTCCCCTTCTTCCTTCTCCATCTTCATCTAGGGTAGACCCTACTCAGGAGAATCAAGATTCAGAAGCCCAAACAGACAAGTACTTAAATATTGGGAGTTTTAAAAATCATTTCTATCTGGATCAGCTATACAATATACCTGTGCAATTCAAGTATCAGATGTATTGTGTTTTCAGTCATTATCTTCATTGCTATAGAATAATGAGGCTAGCAGTTACTGAATAAGTTACCTTTTAACATAGCATTGGAAAGATGGATTACGAAAAGGAGTGTTGCATATTTGTCTCAATTCCACAGTCTTCTTTATATATAAATGTAGGAATATATATATATTTGTGAAATATGCAACATAGGTCCTAAGTGGCAACATAGAACTGTGATTAGGAGGAAGAAGGCGCATTTAGTTTCAGGTGTGTGTACCATTATACTTTGACATATATATGCACTATGAAGTTATCTCCACCACAAGTGTAGTTACCATTGATCGCCACACAGTTGACCTCCTTATTCATTTCACCCATCCCCCTTCCCACCTCCACCCTGGTAACCCTAGGCTGATCTCTGCATCTGTGAATTTGTCTGTTTATTTTGTTTGTTTTTGATTCCACGTATCTGTGAAATCATACAGTATTTGTCTTTCTTCTAACATTTCATTTAGCATAATATCTCCAAAGTTCATCCATGTTGTTGCAAATGGTAGAATTTTGTTCTTTTTTTAAATGGCTGAAAATAGTCCATTGTATATATAGATATGGATACCATAGCTTCTTTATCCATCCATCATGGAAAATTAGGTTGTTTCCATATTTTGGCTGTTGTAAAAATAGCTGCAATGAATATACAGTTGCATACGTCATTTTGAATTAGTGTTTTTGTGTTCTTTGGATAAATACCCAGTGTGGAATTGCGAAACCTGTATGTGGGTCAAGAAGCAACAGTTAGAACTCTGTATGGAACAACTGACTAGTTCAGGATTGAGAAAGGAGTATGACAAGGTTGTTTATTACCATCCTTGTTTATTTAACTTATAAGCAGAGCACATCATGCAAAATGCCAGACTGAATGAATTACAAGCTAGAATCAAAATTGCAGGGAGAAATATCAAGAACCTCAGGTATGCAGATGATACCTCTCTAATGGCAGAAAGCAAAGAGAAAGTAAAGAGCCTCTTGATGAGGGTGAAGGAAGAGAGTGAAAGAGATGGCTTAAACATTTAAAGAACTAAGATCATGGCATCCGGCCTCATCACTTCATAGCACACAGAAGGGGAAAAGATGAAAGCAGTGACAAATTTCCTCTTCTTGGGCTCTCAAATATCTGTGGATGGTGACTGCAGCCATGAAATTAGAAGATGTTGCTTCTTGGCAGAAAAACTATGACAAACCTGGACAGTGTGTTAAAAGGCAAAGACATCACTTTGCCGACAAAGATCCATATAGTCAAGGCTATGGTCTTTCCAGTAGTCATGTACAGCTGCGAGAGCTAGACAGTAAAGGCAGAACACTGAAGAACTGATGCTTTTGAACTGTGGTGCTGGAGAAGACTCTTGAGAGTCCCTTGAAAAGCAAGGAGATCAAACCAGTCAGTCTTAAAGGAAATCAACCCTGAATACTCCTTGGAAGGACTGATGCTGAAACTCCAAAACTTTGGCCACTTGATGTGAATAGCTGGCTCATTGGCAAAAGCCCTGATGCTGGGAAAGATTGAAGGCAGAGGAGAAAAGGGTAACAGAGGATGAGATGGTTGGATGGCATCACTGATTCAATGGACATGAAGTTAGGGCAAACTCCAGGAGACCGTGAGGGACAGGGAAGCCTGGTGTGCTGCAGTCCATGGGGTTGTGAAGAGTCAGACTTGGTGACTGAACAACAACAACAATAGTTGTATTTTTAATTTTTCGATATATCTCCATGCTGTTTGGGGAAGGCAATGGCACCCCACCCCAGTACTCTTGCCTGGAAAATCCCATGGACAGAGGACCCTGGTGGGCCGCAGTCCATGGAGTCGCTAAGAGTCGGACACGACTGAGTGACTTCACTTTCACTTTTCACTTTTATGCATTGGAGAAGGAAATGGCAACCCACTCCAGTGTTCTTGCCTGGAGAACCCCAGGGACGGGGGAGCCTGGTGGGCTGCCATCCGTGGGGTCGCACAGAGTCGGACACGACTGAAGCGACTTAGCAGCCATGCTGTTTTCTATCATGTCCACAGCAATTTACAGTTCCACCAATAGTGTTCAAGGGTTCCCTTTTCTCCACATCCTCTCCAAGATTTGCTGTTTCTGGTCTTTTCTATAATAGCCATTCTAACAGGTGTGAGGTGATTTCTCATTTGATTTCGATTTTAATTTCCCTAACAATTAGTGATGTTGAGCATCTTTTCTTGTACCTATGTCTTCTTTAGAAAAATGTTTATTCAGATCCTCTCCCCTTTTTAAAATCAAGTTGTTTGGGGTTTGTTGTTGCTGTTGAGTTATACAAGTTCTTTATATATTTTGGATATTAAACCTTTATTAGATATATGATTTGGAAGTATTTTCTCCCATTCAGTAGGTTGCCTTTTAATTTTTTTTCTCATTCATTTATTTTTATTTATTTATTTTTTACTTTACAATATTGTATTGGTTTCCTTTGCTATGCAGAAACATTTAAATTTGATGTAGTCCCATTTATTTATTTTTGCTTTTGTTTCCCTTGCCTGGGTAATCAAATCCAAGTTTTTTATTACTCTTTCATTCTGCTTACTTGTAATTGGTCTGTTCAGATTTTCTATTTCTTTACAATTCAGTGTTAGATTGTATATTTCTAGGAATTTATCCATCTCTTCTAGATTGTTCAATTTGATGACATAGACTTGTTCATAATGGTCTCTTATGATCCTTTGTGTTTCTTCTGTTTCGGTTTGTAATTTCTTTTTCATTTCTTATTGTATTTATTGAGTCCTCTCATTTTCTTGGTGAGTCTAGCTTAAGGTTTGTTGATTTTGTTTATCTTTTCAAAGAATCACCTCTTAGTTTCATTGATCTTTTCTGTTCCTTTCTCAGTCTCTACTTAATTTATTTCTGAGCTTTCCTTATTGATTTTCTGTCTAGTTGAACTTTCTGTTGATGTAAGTGGGGTGTTAAGGTTCCGTGCTACTGTTGTATTGCTTTCATTTTTTCCTGCTTTAAGCCCATTAATACTTACTTTATGTATGTCGGGCTCCTCTGTTAGGTTCATGTACAGTTATAAATATTATGTCTCCTTGCTAGATTGGCCTGTTTATTATGATGTAATGCCCTTATTCATCTTTTAGTACAGTCTCTATTTTAAAATTTATTTTGTCTGATATGAGTTATAGCTACTTCAGCTTTCTTTGCATCTTCATACACTTGAATGTATTTTTCCATTCCTTCACTTTCAGTCTCTCACTCACTTCTGAAGTGAGTCTGTTATACACAGCACATAAATGGGTCTTGGTTTTTTCAGTCCATTCAGACACTATATATTTTGATCATCAAATATGGTCCATTTTCATAAAGGTCTTATTGATACATTTGTTGATTTTGCTGTTTTCTGACTGTTTTTGTATTTCCTCTCTGTTCTTTCTTCTCCTCTCTTCCCTTGTGTTTTGATGGTTTCCATTAGTGTTATGTTTTGATTACTTTCTCATTTTCTTTCGGTTATTTGCTATATAGGTTGTTTACTTGTGGTTACTATGAGGTTCACATGTAACATACTATATCAATAGTGGCCTGTTTGTTTAAGTTGGTAACAACTTTAATTTGAATACTTTCCAAAGCTTTATCTTTTCACCCTCTGTAATGTGAATGTCGCTCTTCTTGTTGTCCCAAAGGTCTATTAAAGTACATTTGCTTTTCTTAATTCTTTTTAAATTTTGCTGCTTTGTTTGAGTGAGTTCTATTGCTTTGTCTTCCATCTCAATGATTTGTTCTTCTGCCTTATCCGGTCTGCTATTGAACCTCTTTAATGTATTTTTCAATTCAATTATAACTTTTGTTTTGAACTTGCTTATGTTTTTATCTCTTTGTTGAAGTTCTCACTGTGTTCATCCATCCTGAGTTCAGTGATCATTTTTATGACCACTACTTTTAACTCTTTATTAGTTAGTTTCAGTTTAGTCACTCAGTCGTGTCCAACTGTTTGCAGCCCCATAGACTGCAGTACGCCAGGCTTCCCTGGCCATCACCGCCTCCCAGAGCTTGCTCAAATTCATGTCCATGAAGTCGGTGATGCCATCCAACCATCTCATTCTCTGTCATCCCTGGCCATCGCCATTGCAAGAAAAATCAGTTAGTTTGCTTATCCCTGTTTCATTTAGTTCTTTTTTCTGAGTTTTTTGTCTTGTTCTTTTGATTGAAATATATTCTTTTGTCTCCTTATTTTGCCTATTTTTTTGTATTTGTTTTTCTATATTAAGCAAATCAGCTCTCCTGGTCTTGAAGGAGATGTTCTGTGGGGCTCAGAGTCAAAATCCTGCCTAGCCACATGAACAGGAACTCAAGGGGTGTCCTGAATATGGGCTACATACACTTTCTTGTTGTGTCAGGGTTGTGGCTACTGTTGTGGCATGCTGGTGGGCTGGACTGGACCTGGACTGGCTGCAGGGCCTGGCCATGGCCATTCCAAGTTTTAATCCCATCTCCACATTTTATTATTAATAGCTGTGTGACTTTAGGAGATGCAAGCTCGATCTCTGGGTCAAGAAGATCCCCGCACTCCAGTATTCTTGCCTGGAGAATCCCACAGACAGAGGAGCCTGGTGGGCTGCAGTCTATGGTGTCAAAAAGAATTGGACATGACTTGAGCAACTTCACTTTCACTTTTCACTTTCATGCATTGGAGGAGGAAATGGCAACCCACTCCAGTGTTCTTGCCTGGAGAATCCCAGGGACAGCAGGGCTTGGTGGGCTGCCGTCTATGGGGTTGCACAGAGTCGGACATGACTGAAGCGACTTAGCAGCAGCAGCAGCAAAGCAACTTAGCACGTGTGACTTTAGACTAATTATTTAACATTTCCAAGACTTTGATTTCTCACAAGTAAAATGGTGATAACAAAGGTACCTATCAAACAGCTTGTTGTGAGAACTAAGTCAGTGTTGATAAAGTGCTTAGAAAGTAGCGGCATGTAGAATGACCAAGAGATTAATCCATTGTTATACTTTGTGACAAAGGTCTGTATAGTCTAAGCTATGGTTTTCCCAGTAGTCATGTATGGATATGAGAGTTGGATCCCTTGGAGTGCAAGAAGATCAAACCAGGCACTCCTAGAGGAGATCAGTCCTGAATGTTCATTGGAAGGACTGATGCTGAAGCTGAAGCTCCAATACCTTGGCCACCTGATGCGAAGAACTGACTCACTGGAAAAAACCCTGATACTGGGAAAGATTGAAGGCAAGACGAGAAGGGGACAACAGAGGACAAGATGGTTGAATGGCATCACTGACTCAATGGAGAAGAGTTTGAGTAAGCTCCAGGAGTTGGTGATGGACAGGGATGCCTGGCATGCTGCAGTCCATGGGGTGACAAAGAGTCAGACATGACTGAATGACTGAACTGACTGACTGACTGATACTTTGTGATTCTTATAAAATGTACCTATTTTGTAAGGTACATTTACAAAATCCAGTATGAGACCAGATTTGTTAAAATGGTAAAAGTTGTTCATGGAATTGATTCTGCTGTGGGAGATACATTATATTTGCCATAGAAACTGCAACAAAAGACACAGTTTTTAAAGACATGAATATTCGGAAGAAGGACTTAGATTTCATTCTTCTGATTTGTTCATTAAACTTTATTTTTCCATTTAAAAGTCTTTAAATGTTAATATTCCCTAATCAACATTCTCTTTATAAAAAAACTTCTGTAAGTCCTTTAATAATTTGTATCTTAAAAAATAGCACAGAGTTCTAAACTCTAAGTTTTCAAATTCATTAGAAGTGAACTTATTGTTTCCTTTGGGTGTTACACCCACTGGGTTAGTCACAAATAGCTATATTAAGGATGTTGTTCACATTTTTTTAAACACTAGCAATTCTGACCCACCCAGTTTAGCTTCAATTTTAAGAGCAACCTGACAATTTTTTTTTTTTTAATTTCACATAAGAAAAATAAGAAACGACTGTCACTGGAACATATGCAAAATAATATATAATGTAATGCTTTTAAGTAGGGAAAAGTGCTTCTTACACTATAGACTGGCATTGAAGTCTATTATTATGCAGAAGAACTCTTTTATAGTGATTCAGTGGAATGCCTAATTTTATTAGTGCATTACAAAGAACAGGGAAAAGTAAGTCCCTTCAATCCTGTCTGACTCTTTATGACTCTATGGATTGTAGCCCATCAGGCTCCTCTGTCCACGGGTATTCTCTAGGCGAGAACGGGTTGCCATGCCTTCCTCCAGGGGATCTTCTCCATCTAGGGATTGAACCTCTGTCTCCCAAGTCTCCTGCAGTGCAGGCAGATTCTTTACCTCTGAGCCACTGGGGAAGCCGTAGAAAAGTATACAGTTCACTTCAGTCACTCAGTCTTGTCCGATTCTTTGTGACCCCGTGGACTGCAGCACACCAGGCTTCCCTCTCCATCACCAACTCCCAGAGCTTGCTCAAACTCATGTCCATCAAGTTGGTGATGCCATCCAACCATCTCATCCTCTATCGTCCCCTTCTCCTCTTGCCTTCAGTCTTTCCCAGCATCAGGGTCTTTTCCAACGAGTCTGTTTTTAGCTCAGGTGGCCAAAGTATTGGAGCTTCAGTATCAGTCCTTTCAATGAGTATTCAGCATTGATTTCCCTTAGGAGGGACTGGTTTGATTTCCTTGTAGTCCAAGGGACTTCAAGAGTCTTCTCCAACACCACAGTTCAAAAGCATCAATTCTTTGGCGCTCAGCTTTCTTTATAGTCCAACTCTCACATCCATACATGACTACTGGAAAAACCATAACTTTGACTAGATAGACTTTTTTTTTTGCAAACTAATGTCTCTGCTTTTTAATATGCTGTCTAGGTTGGTCATAGATTTTCTTCCAAGGAGTAAGCGTCTTTTAATTTCATGGCTGCAGTCACCTTCTGCAGTGATTTTGGAGCCCCCCAAAATAAAGTCTGTCCCTGTTTCTATTGTTTCCCCATCTGTTTGCCATGAAGAGGTGGGGCTGGATGCCATGATCTTAGTTTTTTGAATTTTGAGTTTTAAGCCAACGTTTTCAGTCTCATTGAGAGGGTCTTTAGTTCTTCTCATTCTGCCATAAGGGTGGTGTCATCTGCATGTCTGAGGTTATTGATATTTCTCCCTGCAATCTTGATTACAGCTTGTGCTTCATCCAGCCTGGCATTTCACATGATGTACTCTGCATATAAGTTAAATAAGCAGAACGACAATATACAGCCTTGATGTACTCCTTTCCCAATTTGGATAAGTATACATAGAATGAAATTTTACAGTGGCCTAAAGAATTGAAATTACCACAGCAATATACTAATTGAATCAGTTAGTCAATTTCTTTCATGCTGATTTTGGTCTCCTATGAGTAATTCTCAGACTAAAGTGAAATGGGGATGAATCTGGATAATTCTGGATGGAAAAGCCCCTTAGGTGAATCTGGGATGCAGAGGATCCCTCCCATTGGATTTCTCTATTTTGTTTCTACATCTCAGTACCACGAGTCAGTCCACTGCCTGCTTATAGAACACACAGCTACTGCTGCCTTTTGCCCATATTTTCAAATATCTAGGAAATTCTTGTGGAAAAATATCAGAACTGGGCAACCTCTAGTTTCAACAGGGTAAAACAGGCAACCTCTAGTTTCATTCATTCTGTAAGTATTTAAAAAATAATTTTATTTATTTATTTTTGGCTGTGCTGGGTCTTTGTTGCTGCACAGGTTTTTCTCTAGTTGGGGTGAGTGGGGGCTACTCTCTTTATGCAGTGCCCAGGCTCCTCACTACGGTGGCTTTTCTTGTGGTGGATCACATGCCCTAGGATTCAGCACTCGAAGGCTCTAGAACACAGGCTCAGTAGCTGTGGTGCACAGGCTTAATTGCTCCCTGTGGGATCTTCCTGAATCAGGGATCGAATCCGTGTCTCCTGCATTGGCAGGTGGATTCTTTACCATTGAGCCTCCAAGGAAGTCCTCTGTGAATATTTTTTAAGTGACTGGAATGAGCAGTGCTGTGCTGGCTGCTGGGATACAGCAATGAATAAGAAAGACAAGGTCCTGTCAATAGAGCTTTCATTTTATTAGGGGAACGCAGGTGTTAACTACTGGCAGCATTAACTTTTTCATCGTCACAATGTCTTTCTTGAACCATGGGACACAGTTCGGAGTAGGAGAAGAGATGCAGAGACCTTTCAGAGAGCAGATAGAATGTGAGTGATGCCCATAACCATCTGCGCATCGTCACCGGGAGACAGCCTGGATTCAGCCTACAGAAAGAAAGAGGAAAAGAGAGAGAGAGAGGGAGGGAAAAGAAAGAGGGACAGAGGGAGGGGAGGAAGGATAGAAAGGGAGAGAGAAACAGAGAGCGAGAGGAAGGAAAGGAGGAAGGAAGAAAAGGGCATGACCTCACTTGACTTCTTAAAAAAATTTTTTTTAAAAAAATAATTGTATTTGCTTTTGGACTGGGTCTTCACTGCTTTGTGCCAGCTTTCTCTACTTGTGGTGAGCAGGGGCTGCTCTTCGTTGTGGTGAATGAACTTCTCATTGTGGTGGCTCCTCTTGTTGCAGAGCGTGGGCTGTAGGCACCCGGGCTTTCAGCAGTTGCAGCACGTGGGCTAAGTAGTTGTGGCGAGTGGACTTAGTTGTTCCCCCATGTGTGGCATCTTCTGGGACCAGGGATTGAACCTGTGTCCCTGCTCTGGTATGTGAATTCTTATCCACTGTGCTACCAGGGAAGTCCCTCATTTGACTTCCTGAATCCAGTTATTTCAGAACCAGCTGCACACTCTTGGTTCCAAGTTTGTGTGTGTGTGTGTGTATGTGCGTGTACGTACGCGCACTCAATCGTGTCTGACTCTTTGCAATCCCTTGGACTATCGTCTGCCAGGCTCCTCTGTCTGTGGAATTTTCCAGGCAAGAATACTGGAGTGGGTCGCCATTTCCTCCTCCAGGGGATCTTCCCAACCAAGAGATGGACCCCGCCTTGCCTGCGTCTCCGGCATTACAGGCAGATTCTTGACCCACTGAGCCATTGAGTTAAGACAGTAAAGTCTTCTTTTGTATGTGGATGGACATAGTTTGTGTTGGTTTCTTGTTATTTGAAGCTAAGAGTTCTGACTAAAATAACTAATATTCATATAAGTTGAGTATCTTTCTGAATATCAAAGAAGCAAAAAAATATAGTATTTCAGAAGGCAAACAAGTAAAGGCTTCATGAGATGTAATTGTGGGCTTATTGAAGATTAGAGTTTGAAGGGATTTACTTAGACAAAGCTTCCAATAAGGCAGAAATAACTCACCAACGACTCCTGCCAGATATAAATTTGTTTCTAAATCAGTGGTCCTTAACACTGGTCCTGGGGGACATTCTAGAAGAAAGTAGGGCACTTTGGGCATGTCATCATAATTTTTGGAGTTTACTGCCATTAGGGAGAGAGCAGGGATGTTGGGCATACTGCAACGTATGGGTGTCCCGCACATTAAAGAATTACCCTTCATCCTGCAAGATTTTGGAATGTCCAGCAAGGTATCCCTGTAGGTTAAAAGCCCGTTTACCCGAAACTACAAACTAAATCAATTTTTCATATTAAACATAAAAAGTTTTTGCAAGCTTTCAATACGCAGTGGATTTTCAAAGTACACCACTACCATGTAAATCAAGGAAACACCGTATTTTGTTTTATATAGAATTTCATCAAGAGTTTGTTTCCATGTTGGAAAACTCACTTCACTCACAGCAAAAGCATTGGTGGCATTTGACTCATTGATTCAACACACCTGCTTAAGGATGTGTTCATAGCTGTTGTATTCCTCCTGGTTCCACTGGCTCTGTCTTCTATAGTCATGCTCTAACACTTGCATATTGAGATATAATTTAGAACCAGAAGTCTTAAACCTTCTCACTCATCAAGATGGGCCTTTCTGTGTCCCAGCTATTATAAATAGTGCTGCAATGAACATCAACAAATGAATGGATAAAAGAAGCTGTGGTACATATATATGATGGAATATTACTCAGCCATAAAAAGGGATGTATTTGAGTCCATTCTAGTGAGGTGGATGAACCTAGAGCCTGTTATACAGAGTGACGTAAGTCAGAAATAGAAAAACAAATATCATATATTAATGTGTATATATGGAATCTAGAAAAAGGATACTGATGAACCTATTTGCAGGAAAGCAATAGAGACACAGGGGGGCTTCCCAGGTGGTGGTAGTGGTAAAGAACATGCCTGCCAATGCAGGAGATGTAAGAGACACAGGTTCAATCCCTGGGGTGGGAAGATCTCCTGGAGGAGGGCATGGTAACCCACTCCAGTATTCTTGCCTGGAGAATCCCATGGACAGAAGAGCCTGGTGGGCTACAGTCCATGGGTTGCAAAGACTCAGACATGACTGAAGCAACGAAGCACGCAATAGAGACACAGACGTACAGAACAGACTTGTGGACACAGTTGGGGAAGAAGAGGGTGGGACGAATGGAGAGGGTAGCATGAAACATATACATTACCATATGTAAAATAGATAGCCAGTGGGGATTTGCTGTTATGATTCAGGGAACTCAAATTGGTGCTCTGTGACAGCCTAGAGGGGTGGGATAGAGTGGGAGGTGGGAGGGACGTTCAAGAGGGAGGGGACATATATATACCTATGGCTGATTCATCTTGATGTATGGCAGAAACCAATGCAACATGGTAAAGCAATTATCCTCCAATTAAAAATAAATACATTTTTAAAATAATAAAAATTTTAAAAATAAAAAAGGCCTCTCTGGTCTTATAATTTCAATAAGATGGTATTGGACAGGTTCTCCACTGTAAAATTACTTACTAAGTATTTTATACTTTGACCCACTAGTACTAGCCTCTGTTGATTTTGTTTGGAAAAATTATGATTTTTTTTTCTATGTCCATCATTCTATCTGTATTTCCTAGTTGGCCTTTTTCTATAAGACAGACTTTTCTCCCTTACATATTAATTTGTTTACTTATTTATTATCAATGTAGGCTCATGGATTCCTATTTTGTTCAATTAATTATAATCTATACAATCAACAACTAAAATTTCACTGCTCAGATTTTTTTTTAAGATTTGGTCTGTGGGAGCCCCTTCAAGTTGGTCCTCTTCTGCTTGACTCTTTCCACACTTGCCAACCAGTGGACCCAGTCCACATGCCTGTGGTCATGTTGACCTGACACCCTTCCCAATTCTGGGCCATACCCATATCCCAAGCAGTTATGAATATAAATACTGAACCTGACACAGGACTTTTAATAGCCTTTTTTTTTTAAGCTATTTTTTTTTATGTTAGTGAGATCATTTTGAATTTTGATTCTGTCATCCACTGTCTCTCCTACTGTTGAACCACCCAAGCATTTAATACATTTTATATTCAAGTTGCTGATAAAATCTCAAACATAACAGAGCGAGAATTTCCTGCGATTAGAGATATTCTTTATAGGAGAATTGATACATTAATACACATCTGTATATGTCATTGTTCAACTATTTCCAGACTTACTTTTAATAATTATCCAGTTTACTTCTATTTATTGTGACCACAAGAATAACTTAAGGTATTTTTCCCTCTGGTGTGCCAAAATTAAAATGCACTCTGTCTATGCATGGTAATGACCTAGTTTGACCTAAGATGTTATTAATGAATCTACACTGGCTTCTACTGCTCATGGCTTTCTTATCAGAGAGGTTAAGTAACTTGCTCAAAGTATTGCTACTAAATGAAGTCCTGGAATTTGAATTCAGGCTGGTGTATCTCCAAAGCCTTGCTCTTTTTACAACACCTCCATCAGTTTACATGGAGATGGGGAAAGAATGG
The DNA here is from genome assembly GCA_935064755.1 of Tragelaphus eurycerus. Lineage (NCBI taxonomy): Eukaryota > Metazoa > Chordata > Mammalia > Artiodactyla > Bovidae > Tragelaphus > Tragelaphus eurycerus. The sequence continues at coordinate 3,137,231 of CAKXYN010000039.1, forward strand.
GGAAAGGATCTCCTCTTTCCCCATCTGCAGCCAAGGACATCTTGGGAAAGGGCTCAAAAAGCTGTAAATAACAGTTTCCTGTATACCTCCACTCCCCCACCAACCCATGCCCCGCACCTTGCCTTCCTCCACCCCCACCCTCAGGGACCTGAGACAGTGGTAACTCCTGAGTCTTACCAGATTAACCTTTGTTTTGCCATTGGGTACCTTGGGGCTTCCCAGGTGGTGCTACTGGTAAAGAACCCGCCTGCCCGTTCAGAAGACATGAGACATGGGTTTGATCCCTGAGTAGGGAAGATCCCCTGGAGGAGGACATGGCAACCCACTCCAGTATTCTTGCTTGGAGAATTCCATGGACATATACAGATAGAAACCTAACATAGAAAAACATGTGTGTTTCTTCAAAAGCCAAGCATTTCTAAAACACAAATATGAAATTTAATTATTTGTACATGTGAAATATTTAGTCAACATTGTTGAGTCAACATCTCAGAATATCAATATTTCAAATATGGATTTCTATGCAGCTTTTTAGTTCAAGAAAGTTACAAATTTTTTATAACACCTTTAAATCTAAATCTACAGCTTAGAAATGCCACAGAAGATACCCGTATCTAAGAACCTGATGAAGGTGGCATTGCTAGCCCCAAAGAAAAAAAACAGAGGAATAAACAAAAATCTCCTCAAGTACTGGAAGTGGTCTATTGAGGCTTTTTGCTGGATTTGATAGAATGTTTTGTGCAAAGATCACATTCTTGAGGTTGTGGTCGTGCTGAAGGGGTAAGAACAGATGACAAGGAAAGAGTCTGAACAAAGGAAGATTTAAGTTGACTGGCAGGGAGAAAAATCCCCACAGAGGAGTCTGTAAATTCAAAAGCAGTGGTGGGAGTTCCCGCTGGAATACTCAGAGATGAACTGCATAAAATAATAGAGGCCCTTCTGTGGGAAAGCAGCCCAAGCTGGCAGTTGCTCAGACGAGTCCACCCACCAGGACCAGAGTCCATGACGGCTCTAGGGCTCTCTCAGTTTCTGTGGAAGAGTTCCCTGCCTACAGCCTCTCAGGAAAATGGCCTGCAGGCCTGTAAGTCCCGGCTAAAGTGATTCCCACCATGGTGGATTGCACCTGGAACTGAACAAGCAGGAGGATCCTTGAAAAACATCTTATGAGCTCATTGACTTTATCCATATGAATATCTTTATTTTTCTCTACAAATATAAAAGTAACATTTCTGGCATGTTCCCTGGTGGTCCACTCTGAACTTCCAATGCAGGGGTCATGGCTTTGATCCCTGATTGGGAAACAAAGATCCCACATGCCATGTGGCAAAAAAAAAAAGTAGCATTCACTTTCATGATCAAATATCTAGGTATTTTCTCAAGGTTTTATCCATTGTTCAGAAAACAGTATCGCTAGACTGCATGTTGTGCCCCTCCCCACATGTATTTTTCACGTCATTGGTTGTAATTGAAGCTGTGTTCGAGGGCACGCAGAGCTGCCTTGAATAAAGACCACATTGTCCAGTTTTCTTTTAACTGCAAGCTGCAATGTGAATAATTGGCCAGTGACTTATAAGTGGTACTGGAAAGCTTCCAGGAAAACATACTTAAAAGATTGTGTCAGTGTGCCCTTTGTCTGCTCCTGGGAACACCAATTTGATGACTGATACTTCAGCCATTGTATTGGACCATAACGATGGAGGTCACAGCCCAGAATTGGGAGAGAAGTGAGTTGCTTTTTTTCCTGACGCCTTAGTCAAGTCTCTATCCCAACTCTGGACTACCAACCTTCAGACTTTCATGAAGACTGAAATAAGCTGTTATTTGAAGAAGATTTCTTTCATCTGCAGCCAATGCTAGACCTACCTGATATTAGTACAAATTAGTGTAACTATTAGTATAAGAAATACAAGAAAGAAGTCACTAACCATCTCCCCAGAATACTCTAGCTTTTCCTTATCACATGTCCTCTCAATCCTTCTCTGAAATAATGCTATAGAATCTAAAAAAAAATTGTTAAATTTTCAATTTCTGTACCTGAATATTGACTTAGAGAAATACTCGCATACTTAAATTTTTTTTTGCTTCTGGCCTTGTGATTGTATCCCTCCCCTCTGGACCCTCCCATTCTCTGCTTACCCAAGGACCTTCAGATATATGATATTAAAACCCAGGAGAGAGGCAGGTTAGAGATATTAGATGAGTGTTGCCAAGCTACAGGTGACAATAAAAGCAAAGGGCTGAATCCAGTTGGATTGGTTGAGTCCAATTAAGAATAAAGAGATCAGTGAAAAGACAGTCTCAGATGAAGTTCTGCAGAAAGTTCACATCTAAGTAATGGGTACAGAAAGGGCATCAGTAGCACAATGAAGACCATGAAGAAGTGGTCAGTGGTAGAAAAACAAAAAAAGACACTATCTGGGACTTCCCTGGTGGTCTAGTGGTTAGGACCCCCTGCTTTCCCTGCAGGATGTGTGCATCCCATCCCTGGCTGGGAAGCTAAGATCCCTGGCTGGCAAAAGAAAAAGACATTACTGTGCCTTTTGTTGATCAATTGGCGAACAGTATCAACTTCTTGTGACCTGGGAAATAAAATATGATTTGATGGATAGTTCTTTGGATCTAGCAACTAGGAGGTCATCAGTGAGGACTGATGCAACAAGCAGTTTCAGGTGGCAGGATTGGGGATGGGGAGAGGATCACGCAGAACAAGGGCTGAGATTCTGTGTATAGATATATACAAGGCTACATCCATCAGTTGACTGGACTTTTCAAGTCCTTTGATGCATCTTAGCATTTGTGTGCAAACCCAACCTCTGTTAGAGAAAGGAGAACAACTGCAAAGCAGCTTTTCTTGGAGGGTAAAATCTTCATGGTTGGCAGGTACTCTGCGGTTACATGTGTTAATCGCTCAGTCGTGTCCGACACTTTGTGACCCCATGGACTGTAGCCTGCCAGGCTTCTCTGTCCATAGAATTTCTTCAGGCAAGAACACCGGAGTGGGTAGCCATTCCCTTCTCCACGGGATCCTCCTGATCCAGAGATAGAACCTGCATCCCCTGCAATGCAGGCAGATTCTTTACTGTCTGAGCCACCAGGGAAGCTAGTGGCAGGCACCATAGTGCTGCCAAAGTGCCTGGTTGGAACATGTGGAAACGGCAGGTAAGCCCTAATGGCCGCTGCTAGGTTGAATCTTCACATCAGCCTTGAAAGGCATTAGTTGTCTAAACAACTGCTCCCCTGTATCCAAAATCAGGCATTTAAAATGGGCAGGGAGGCTGAAAACTCGGAGAGAAGGAACCAGGAGAAGTGCCTGAGAAATTGCCCTGCCTTTTGGGAGCTAGAATTAGGATGGAAATCTGGAACTTGGACTTTTTTTTTCCCACTGATTATATTTTACAAATCATGTTCTTTCTGCAAATGCTGAGTATTTGGTAAAGTTCTCTAATCATGTAGAGACAGTTTCTTCTTTTTATCTCTGTTTCTCAGTGCCTCGCCTTATCTTGTGCTAAATATACTTCACCATTTTATTTACTTCGGGCTGAAGCGCTGACACCATTATGTGACTTTTTCCACATCCAACTCGAAGCTGCACATTTCAAAGATAAATCACTGTAATTATTTATTCTCCTGAAAAGGAGCAGGAGGTGTAAAAGCCAAACTAATATGCACCTTTTAGCCTACCCAAATGACACTTTGGAAGCTGACTGCTCTGATTGCTCTGAACTCTTAACTTTTGGCTCCCTATTTCCAGATCCTCTAATAGTCTGAGATAATTGAGGTTCATAGAACAAGTTGGGAAATTTTACTTACCTTTCAAAGACTACCAACCATAGCTACCTATTTATTAGGATTTATTTTTTTTGGCCACACCAAGCAGCATGTGGGGTCTTAGAGTCCCTGGGACCAAAGATGGAACCAGCAGTGAAACCAGAGATGGAACCAGCCCCTGCAGTGAAAGTCTGGGGAGTCTCACCTGCTCGACTATGAGGCAAGTCCCTATTTATTAGGATTTGTATGATCCCTAGAGTGTCAGCTTTCAGGGCTGGTAAATTCATCAAAAACTCAAAGATAAACTGACAACTAGAGGTTTGGAATTCAGGATGAGCTTTCAGTGGACTAGCAAAGGGACTAGCAAAGTTTTTATTCAGGTGCTAGGGTTTATTTCTAGAAGGCCATTTTTTTCCTCAGTAACATTCTTCTTCATTGTTGTTTAGTCACTAAGTCGTGTCCGACTCTTTGTGACCCCCTGGACTTCAGCCCACCAGGCTTCCCTGTCCTTCACTATCTGCCAGAGCTTGCAGAAACTCCTGTCCATTAAGTTGGTAATGCCATCCAACCATCTCATCCTCTGTCACCCCCTTCTCCTCCTGCCCCCAATCTTTCCCAGCATCAGGGTCTTTTCCAATGAGTCAGTGGCCCAAGTATTCCCATCAGGTGGCCAAAGTATTGGAGCTTCAGCTTCAGCATCAACATTTTTTTTAGATAACTTAAAATGCAATCCTACTCACAAATTCCCTTCCCTTCACGGTGACAGAAAAAGAAGTTTTTAAAAAATTCTTTCCTGGACTTCCCTGGTGGTCCAGTGGTTAAGAATCTGTCTTGCAATGCAGGGAACTTGGGTTTGATCTCTGGTTGGGGAACTAAGATCCCACATGCCATGGGGCAACGAAGCCTGCACACCACAACTAAGACCTGATGTAGTCATAAGTAAATAAATTTAAAAAATATATTTCCTATTCTAGTCTGAGGTAGAAAGAGGAGTTTTCTGGAGAATTCTTTCTTTAGATGGATAGACCAAAAAAATGGCCCACATATATACCTTGAACTGGCTTTGCAAGGAAAATGTGCACAAAAATGATCACTGTTTTCTTCAGGAAATATGCCAGTGTCAGGGCCTTAAGGTCAAATACGACCTCTTACCCCAACACAGTTGCCAAGTTCTGCTTTAAAAATGTTTATTTTCTATGGCAAAAATGTCTTGGTTCATTGTTGAAGAGTACCTCCCAGGCCTTTGGGAAAAACTTGGGTAGGTCAGAAGTGGCTCATGTTTTCCTTCTCCCTACTCCTGCCTTTTAATTTTAAACACTTTAAAAATGTTATCTCTTAAGAAATATTAGTGGGAAATATTTGGGTTTAACCCATTTTCTTTATAAATCATTTTCACATAAGCAAAATTTTTTATATGATTTGTTGTTCGGTTGCTAAGTTGTGTCCAACTCTTTGTGACCCCGTAGACTGCAGCATGTCAAGCTTTCCTGTGCTTCCCCATCTCCCGGAATCTGCTCAAACTCATGTCCATTGAGTTGGTGATGCCATCCAACCTCTTCTCCCCTTCATTTTAGATGATGGAAGCTAGTAATAAGCAAAAGCCAAGGAAATAACATGCAGGTTCCAATTCATTGAAGGCCAGTTTTTTTTTGAAAGCTAATCTGTAGGCTAATATGTCATATTTTTATGAATTTACAAAATTCACTATTTTCTTTTGCAAAATGTTTTACAAAATGTTGGCATTTCATGTGGAAATCTTTCAGCTCTTACTTTTTTCTTAATATATAAGATTGTTTTAGATATTTTCTGATTTATTTTAGACACTTTTACATTCAAAATTAAAAGTGAAAGCTGATAGCTGGTCATTAAGGGGTTAAGGCTCCACACTCCTAATGCAGGGGGCAAAGGTTTGATCCCTGGTCAGGAAACTAAGATCCTGTATTGAAAGGAAGCTCTCTATTTAACCCGGACTCATTTTATGACTAGGGTACAATTGAAGGAGTGGGCGCTAGAGTTCTCATTGTTGGGAATGGATGGATCTGGAGTTAGCAAGTATGAAATTTAAATAATTTAAATCCTTCCCATAAGTGGCTTCTTAAAAAAGTAGGCTGAACATAAGATTATTTCAGTATGTCTTGGTGTCTTGGATTTCTTGATATTGAAGTCTGAATGAGAAACTCTCGTCAAGGTTGGGTTGTCACTGAGAAAGGTGGACTGATGGGCTGGCTTCCAAGAGGTCTCACAAGGTGGCATTTATCTTAATGACTATCACAGTTTTCCAGATGCATAATTTCCAGCTTGCCATCACTCTAGAGTCGATTCAATTTGGACAAGCCAACTCATGCTGCGTAAACATCAGGAGCATGACATACGTAAACCCAAATATGTGTTAATTCACATATATCAATATGACTAGGGTTTTTCTATACAGAAGACTACTTGGGGAAAAAAAAAATGTTAGAAAATACTTTGTGGTGAGCATGCGATATATTTAGAATTAGACTGAAATTGAAGAAAGTAGGGAAAACTACTAGACCATTCAGGTATGACCTAAATCAAATCCCTTATGATTATACAGTGGAAGTGAGAAATAGATTTAAGGGCCTAGATCTGATAGATAGAGTGCCTGATGAACTATGGAATGAGGTTTGTGACATTGTACAGGAGACAGGGATCAAGACCATCCCCATGGAAAAGAAATGCAAAAAAGCAAAATGGCTGTCTGGGGAGGTCTTACAAATAGCTGTGAAAAGAAGAGAAGCGAAAAGCAAAGGAGAAAAGGAAAGATATAAACATTTAAATGCAGAGTTCCAAAGAATAGCAAGAAGAGATAAGAAAGCCTTCTTCAGTGATCAATGCAAAGAAATAGAGGAAAACAACAGAATGGGAAAGACTAGGGATCTCTTCAAGAAAATCAGAGATACCAAAGGAACATTTCATGCAAAGATGGGCACGATAAAGGACAGAAATGGTATGGATCTAACGGAAGCAGAAGATATTAAGAAGAGGTGGCAAGAATACACAGAAGAACTGTACAAAAAAGAGCTTCACGACCCACATAATCATGATGATGTGATCACTGACCTAGAGCCAGACATCTTGGAATGTGAAGTCAAATGGGCCTTAGAAAGCATCACTACGAACAAAGCTAGTGGAGGTGATGGAATTCCAGTGGAGCTATTCCAAATCCTGAAAGATAATGCTGTGAAAGTGCTGCACTCAATATGTCAGCAAATTTGGAAAACTCAGTAGTGGCCACAAGATTGGAAAAGGTCAGTTTTCATCCCAATCCCAAAGAAAGGCAATGCCAAAGAATGCTCAAACTACCGAACAATTGCACGCATCTCACACGCTAGTAAAGTAATGCTCAAAATTCTCCAAGCCAGGCTTCAGCAATATGTGAACCATGAACTTCCTGATGTTCAAGCTGGTTTTAGAAAAGGCAGAGGAACCAGAGATCAAATTGCCAACATCCGCTGGATCATGGAAAAAGCAAGAGAGTTCCAGAAAAACATCTGTTTCTGCTTTCTTGACTATGCCAAAGCCTTTGACTGTGTGGATCACAATAAACTATGGAAAATTCTGAAAGAGATGGGAATACCAGACCACCTGATCTGCCTATTGAGAAATCTGTATGCAGGTCAGGAAGCAACAGTTAGAACTGGACATGGAACAACAGACTGGTTCCAAATAGGAAAAGGAGTATGTCAAGGCTGCATATTGTCACCATGTTTATTTAATTTATATGCAGAGTACATCATGAGAAATGCTGGACTGGAAGAAACACAAGTTGGAATCAAGATTGCTGGGAGAAATATCAATAACCTCAGATATGCAGATGACACCACTCTTATGGCAGAAAGTGAAGAGGGGCTAAAAAGCCTCTTGATGAAAGTGAAAGTGGAGAGTGAAAAGGTTGGCTTAAAGCTCAACATTCAGAAAACGAAGATCATGGCATCTGGTCCCATCACTGCATGGGAAATAGATGGGGAAACAGTGGAAACAGTGTCAGACTTTGTTTTTCTGGGCTCCAAAATCACTGCAGATGGTGACTGCAGCCATGAAATTAAAAGACGCTTACTCCTTGGAAGGAAAATTATGACCACCCTAGATAGCATATTCAAAAGCAGAGACATTACTTTACCAACAAAGGTTCGCCTAGTCAAGGCTATGGTCTTTCCTGTGATCATGTATGGATGTGAGAGCTGGACCGTGAAGAAGGCTGAGTGCCGAAGAATTGATGCTTTTGAACTGTGGTGTTGGAGAAGACTCTTGAGAGTCCCTTGGACTGCAAGAAGATCCAACCAGTCCATTCTGAAGGAGATCAATCCTGGAATTTCTTTGGAAGGAATGATGCTAAAGCTGAAACTCCAGTATTTTGGCCACCTCATGCGAAGAGTTGACTCATTGGAGAAGACTCTGATGCTGGGAGGGATTGAGGGCAGGAGGAGAAGGGGACGACAGAGGATGAGATGGCTGGATGGCATCACTGACTTGATGGGTGTGAGTCTGAGTGACCTCCGTGAGCTGGTGATGGACAGGGAGGCCTGGCGTGCTGTGGTTCATGGGGTCGCAAAGAGTCGGACACGACTGAGCGACTGATCTGATCTGATCTGATCTGAATGGCCTGAAGCTCTGTGAGATGTATGGCCTCCATCTCTACCTTGGGACTGTGCACACCTGCTTTGCTCAGCCTTCAGACTCTCTGCCTGGCACAAGTAAGGCCTGCCACACTTGCCTCTCCCTCCGCCCCTTTTCTTTGCTTTCTTTATTGATCAGTGTTCTCTGTTGATTGCTTCTTCTTTTTTTCACATGTGTTGTTAACTTTAATCAGGTTACTATCAAATCTTTCAGGTCTGAAAGCCATTCTATCAAGGTGACTTTACATAACTCTCCTCTGGTCTGTCATGTAGTGAGTTTATGTTTGATTTTCAGACAATAGCTTTTAAAATTATTGTTTTCTTTTGATTTAAAAATATACTTTTCAGTCTCTGGTCATAGTACCCTGAATGCACCTGTTCTCCTCTAAAAATGCACTTTTTATTGGAAAATTCAGAAAAATATAAAGATAATTTGTAATTCCACTATCTGGTCGAAACATATTTTTTAATTACAGACTTTGTTTCTGCATTACTGTGAATGTTCTATCAATAGAACTGCTTTTTTAAAACAATTCTATTGATATAAAATTTACATGTAAAATTCACCCATTTCAATGATTGTTAGTAAATATATGGAACTGTGTAACCGTCATCACAATCCAATTTTAGAACATTTACATCCGTTCAAATCAATCCCTCATGCCCATTTGCTGGAGCCCATTCCTACCTCCACCTCTGTCAACCACTAACCCACCTCTGTCCATAGATTTGCCTTTCTGGACATTTCCTAGAAATGGATCATATAATATTCGATTTTTTGTTACTGTCTTCTTTCACTTAGTGTAAAGTTTTTGAGGCTCATCTATGTTGTAACATGTATTGTTCCTTTTTCTTGTAGAATAGTCTTCCATTATGGATATACCACACCTAACTTAAGCATTCACTACTTGAGACAAGTTTGGATGGTTTCCACTTTTTGATTATTAATGAATAATGATCTTGTGAACATGTATGTGCATATCTTTGTGTGGACATATGTTTCCTTTCTCTTGAGTAGATACCTAGAAGTGAAACTGCTGCACCACATGGTAAATTTATGTTTAACATTTTAAGCAACTGTTAAATTCTTTTCAAAGTGGTTGCACCATTTAAAATTCCCACCAGCCATGTATGACATTTCCAATTTTTTCATATTATTGCCTGTACTTGTTATTGCCTGATTTTTTTTATTGTATTCTAATAGGTGTGAAGCAGTATCTCATTGGACAAGGCACTGGCACCCCACTCCAGTACTCTTGCCTGGAAAATCCCATGGACGGAGGAGCCTGGTGGGCTGCAGTCCATGGGGTCGCTAAAAGTCGGACACGACTGAAGCAACTTAGCAGCAGCAGCAGTATCTCATTATGGTTTCAACTTGCATTTTCCTAAAATGATGTCTTCTTACTATTGATTTGAAAGAAGTCTTCCATGAGATTTTCCAGGCAGGAATACTGGAATGGATTACCATTCTCTTCTTCAGAGGATCTTCCCGATTCAGGGATTGAATCCAGGTCTCCTGCATTGCAGGCAGATTCTTTGCTATCTGAGCCACAAGGAAAACCCTTATATGTTTTAGATACTAGTAATTTATCAGATATATGATTTGCAATTTTTTTCTTTTTCTACAACTTGTCTTTTCATTTTTCTTGATGATATCCTTTGAAGCACAACATGTTTTAACTTTGATGAAGTCTAATTTAGCATGATTTGCACCTTGCTTTATGATCTGTTTTCAATTTTTCTGGAGTATAATGTGAGGTAGGAATCTAAATTCGTCTTTATGCATGTGGATATTTAATTATTATAAAACCATTTGTTGAAAAGATAAGTCACATTGAATTGTCTTGGCCCCCTTTTTAAAAATCTAATGACCATAAATGTTTCTGAGCTATAAATTCTGTTGATTTACATTAAAAAAAAAATCAGTACCACACTATCTTGATTACTGTAGTTTTACATTGAGTTTTGAAATTAGTATCTTTGTTTTTCTTTTTGGCAGTTCTGCTCTGCTCTTTGAGCTATAGTCACCACTTGGTATGTTTATTCTATTTCCTTTCTTGTTGTCATTTCCCATATCTGGTTGCTATCATGGTATCTAATACTAGGACTCCCTTTTTCTCTTCTCCTTCTTTTCCTCTTTCTTCTTTTTTGCCTTTTTTCCACCCGCTCATTTTAATCATATATTTAGGTCTGGAAACCAAAGAACATTGTCGTATGTTGATGTAGGGCTTTATATTTCCCACATCATGTGTGAGTTACTAACGTAGAAAGAGGACTGGAAAATAACAGCTCCATTTATTAAGTGTGCTGTGCTTACTTGCTCAGTCATGTCCAACTCTTTGCCACCCCATTGACTATAGCCTGCCAGGCTCCTCTGTCCATGGGGATTCTCCAGGCAAGAATACTGGAGTTGGTTGCCATGCCGTTCTCCAGGGGATCTTCCCAATCCAGGGATCAAACCCAGGTCTCCCACTTTGCAGGTGGATTCTTTACTATCTGAGCTACAAGGGAATCCCAAAGAAATAGGTATAGTTTCAGAATGGAGAACATACTCTCAGTCCCTCCTATATTGATATATAACATTCATTATAAAGGAGGTGATTGTCTTGCTGTATTTTCTGGACTTACCTCACCCAGGATACTGAGTTCATATCTGGACATCACAAGGTAGTAAACACAACTTGCTTTCCCTCTGAGACACCAACTGTTTCCCCATCTAACTGCATGCATTTCCAATAAAGATGTCTTTATTCCTTACTCTTGACGAGTCAGCATATGACATTCTTTTGATGACAGGGGCGAGCTCAGGGGAAAGCATTTGGCATTTGACACATGCAGAGCTACTAATATGCAATGAAACTTTGTCTGGAATTCCTGAAAGATTCCCACTCTTCTTTGTTAGACTTGAGACTGTAAGAAGATAAGACTGGAATTCTTTAACCATCTTGCTATCTTGAGGGAAAAGCCTGCCTGAAAAATCTTTCTTAGAAAGATGAGAGCTGGGAGATGAAAGAGATAGCAAATCCTGGTTCTGGGGATCTTCTATGAACCCAGTTTCAAACCATGTTTTAAATGAAACTGACCTTGGAATTTTAAGTTATGTGAGCCAATAAACCTCTTTTTTGCCTAAGCTAACTTAAACTGAGTTTTCTGCCATGTGCAACAAAAATCAGATCAGATTAGATCAGTCGCTCAGTCATGTCCGACTCTTCCCGACCCCATGAATCGCAGCATGCCAGGCCTCCCTGTCCATCACCAACTCCCAGAGGTCACTCAGACTCACATCCATCGAGTTGGTGATGTCATCCAGCCATCTCATCCTCTGTCGTCCCCTTCTCCTCCTGCCCCCAATCCCTCCCAGCATCAGAGTCTTCTCTAATGAGTCAACTCTTCGCATGAGGTGGCCAAAATACTGGAGTTTCAGCTTTAGCATCATTCCTTCCAAAGAAAGCCCAGGGCTGATCTCCTTCAGAATGGACTGGTTGGATCTCCTTGCCATCCAAGGGACTCTCAAGAGTCTTCTCCAACACCACAGTTCAAAAGCATCAATTCTTCGGCGTTCAGCCTAAATAGTTTTTACTAATTCATTTTAAGAGAGACATTAATAAATTAAAATAAGCCTAGAGAAGAATTGCCATTGGGGGATCAGAATTATGTTAAAAGGGAGAAATCAAAGAGAGTTTGACTTGAGGAAAGAAAGTCTGGTGTGTATGTGTTCCAGGAAAAGAAGGATGTTAAAAGTATGGAGCAGGGTAACAAAGAAAAATATCTTCAAATATTTAGTTAGAATTCATGATAGTAAGAACCTGGGAAACAAATTTCAACTCAAAGTGTTACAATTTTAACAATTTAATGTGTCTGAAAATCGAATAAATTATGTTGATGATACACTTGCTAAGTCTAAAAGCATTTTAAACCACTTATCAGAGATAAACTATGGAAAATTCTGAAAGAGATGGGAATACCAGACCACCTGATCTGCCTCTTGAGAAATCTGTATGCAGGTCAGGAAGCAACAGTTAGAACTGGTCATGGAACAACAGACTGGTTCCAAATAGGAAAAGGAGTACGTCAAGGCTGCATATTGTCACCATGTTTATTTAACTTATATGCAGAGTACATCATGAGAAATGCTGGACTGGAAGAAGCACAAGTTGGAATCAAGATTGCCGGGAGAAATATCAATAACCTCAGATATGCAGATGACACCACTCTTATGGCAGAAAGTGAAGAGGGGCTAAAAAGCCTCTTGATGAAAGTGAAAGTGGAGAGTGAAAAGGTTGGCTTAAAGCTCAACATTCAGAAAACGAAGATCATGGCATCTGGTCCCATCACTGCATGGGAAATAGATGGGAAAACAGTGGAAACAGTGTCAGACTTTGTTTTTCTGGGCTCCAAAATCACTGCAGATGGTGACTGCAGCCAAGAAATTAAAAGACGCTTACTCCTTGGAAGGAAAGTTATGACCAACCTAGATAGCATATTCAAAAGCAGAGACATTACTTTACCAACAAAGGTTCGCCTAGTCAAGGCTATGGTCTTTCCTGTGGTCATGTATGGATGTGAGAGCTGGACTGTGAAGAAGGCTGAGCGCGGAAGAATTGATGCTTTTGAACTGTGGTGTTGGAGAAGACTCTTGAGAGTCCCTTGGACTGCAAGAAGATCCAACCAGTCCATTCTGAAGGAGATCAACCCTGGGATTTCTTTGGAAGGAATGATGCTAAAGCTGAAACTCCAGTATTTTGGCCACCTCATGCGAAGAGTTGACTCATTGGAGAAGACTCTGATGCTGGGAGGGATTGAGGGCAGGAGGAGAAGGGGACGACAGAGGATGAGATGGCTGGATGGCATCACTAACTTGATAGATGTGAGTCTGAGTGACCTCCGGGAGCCGGTGATGGACAGGGAGGCCTGGCGTGCTGCGGTTCATGGGGTCGCGAAGAGTCGGACACGACTGAGTGACTGATCTGATCTGATCTGATCTGATCAGATATATCATAGAGTGAACTCAATAGATGGTGTTTTCTGAACCTCGGTCATTTGAATATGGTCTTTACTGGTTTTGTGCCAGTACCATACTATATTGATGACTATAGCTTTGTTGCTGCTAAGTCGCTTCAGTCGTGTCTGACTCTGTGTGACCCCATAAACGCCAGCCCACCAGGCTCCCTCATCCCTGGGATTCTCCAGGCAAGAACACTGGAGTGGGTTGCCATTTCCTTCTCCAATGCATGAAAGTGAAAAGTGAAAGTGAAGTCGCTCAGTCGTGTCCGACTCTTATCGACCCCATGGACTGCAGCCTACCAGGCTCCTCTGCCCATGGGATTTCCAGGCAAGAGTACTGGAGTGGGGGTGCCATTGCCTTCTCCGTAGCTTTATAGTGTAGTCTAAAGTCATCAAGTAGCAGGTAGATTCTTAACCACTGGATGACCAAGGAAGTCCCAAGAGTTCTTTCTAGAAGTCTACAATGCTACACTACTTACTCTTCACATTTATGAAATCCAAAATTCAGTTTGAAGTAGTTAGTCTTTTTTTTTTTTTTTTGGAGGGTTGACTGCAAATTTATTCATCTTATTAACATTTTATAAAGACAATATAACAAAAACTAGAAAAGCCTATTGAAATACCAAAACTTGAAAAGTCATAAAATATGTTTAGAGGACCACAAGAACAAGTGAGATTAAAGCAGTGCATGTGTGCATATGTGCTCACTCACGTCTGACTCTGTGACCCCATGGACTGCAGCCCACCAGGCTCCTCTGTCTATGGGATTCTCCAGGTAACAAAACTGGAGCAGGTTGCTATTTCTTCCTCCAGGGGATCTTCCTGACCCAAGGACTGAACCCCCCCACCTCCCGTCTCCTTCATCTCCTGCATTGGCATGCAGATTCTTTACCACTGAGCCACCTGGGAAGCCCCTAAGAACAAATGAAATAAAAGCAGAAGTTACTTAAAATCTTCAAACTCTTCTTCACTGTGCACAGAGTTGATTTTCTAGTATCCATTTTAAAAATTATATACAAAGGAGGTCTAGCAACAGAATGAAAATCTGCCCCCAAACAATCATATCTACTCCAGATTAAAGAAAATAAAATTATACATAGAGCAAATAATAGAATATATTTTGCCTTTTCAATAGCAAACAAATTAAAGGTATAAAAACTGAGAAGTGATGGAGCAGCAGGTGGAAGAAAGGAGGGGAGGAACCTGCAAGTATAATCATATAAACATCAGGATTGCTTGATGTGAAAACAGATAATGCTTCTACTTTCTTATGATCACGGAAAATAACCCAGGACAATAAAAAGGTAACATAAGAATCAAATAGCAGTGAAATGACTAATGTTTACATCACTATAGAAGAAAATCAAGATGGTAGCCCAAAGGGAATATCTGAATTTTTCTTATCGGTATTATATGAAGCAGTAGATGGAGGGGAGGGACACTCTGAGGAGCGATAAGCAATTGGAAAACAAATGAGAGTCTTCCTCTAACTATATTGAATAATAAGGATGGGATAAAAAGATGCAAAGATTTCCCACCTGCACTCATTTTCCTTATCAAATAGACAAATTTCTTAGTAAACCCTAAATAAATAGATTCTCACTTTATTCTTCTTTTTAAAAAATATGTATTTGTTTGTTTCTTTGGCCCAACAGCAATCTATGAAGATTACATGTGTAAAGTTTTCCAGTCTGAGTAAATAGAACTTATCACAAAATGATTTAGGCTCAGGAGTTAATGAAATATATAATCATTAATACGGGTTTCCCTGGTGCCTCAACAGTAAAGCGTCTACCTGCAATGCAGGAGACTCAGGTTTGGTCCCTGGGTCAGGAAGATTCCCTGGAGGAGGAAATGGCAACCCACTCCAGTATTCTTGCCTGGAGAATCCCATGGACAGAGGAGCCTGGCGGGTTATAGTCCACAGGGTGGCAAAGAGTTGGACTCGACTGAGCGAGTTTTACTTGACATTTTCATAATCTGTTTTCTGATTAGGAAAGAATAGTAAAGAGTTCACATAAATTAATACAGTTTATGTCACTAGTAACCCATCAAATAAAATGATTTTTCTACTTTGTTAGCTCTCCAATGCTGTTGCAGAGAATAGCAATGAATGAAAACTCCAGTGAGCACTGGGGGCCCTCTACATCTCTGGTGATGCACTGTCTCCTGATGGGATGCAAATAAAACACGTGGTGTCATGAAGTATTCTTGCCAAAATTGTTTAACCTAAATCTAATCAAGTTTTAGATACAACTCCCATAAAATGTGAAGGAGTTACCTTTTGTCTCTAGGTCTGCAAACTCATAGGCTAACTAAAGCCCACCTCTGCACCTTCTGGAATATTCTCTTTTGGGATATTTGGCATCTCCCTTCGTACATATGACAGAGGAGCAGCAATGAAATCAAGTTGCTATGTTACAATGGGAAAACACATCCTCCTTGCCCCTTAACCACCAAGTGAAACCACAGACAGCTTCTCTTCTTAGATTATAAATCCTTCTCTCCAACTGACATTGGAAAGTCTGACTCAGTAAAAATGTGGGGTGTGTGTGTGTGTGTGTGTGTGTGTGTAAGGAAATCTTCTTTACAATTCTTCTAATGTTACATGTATAAAGGCACTTTAATTCTGAAAACAACTGGTTCATTCTAAACCAAGTAGATGAGCAGGTAAGAGGAAATTGTTGTCTTTAAGAGCATAGCTTTTGACTGGAGTTACCTTATTTGGAAGAATCTGAAATGTTGCTAAGGCTCCCTGTGGCTCTATGACTGATGGAGAACATCTGATACCAGTTTACAGATTCCATGATTCATTAAAGGATTTTGGTCTGTTTCTACTCCTTTAGTGCCCTGTCTTTATCCTAAAGATTTCCCCACAAACAGATTTCAGCATTTTCCTAAATGGACGGATTATTTCTCTGAGTTTATTTGTGTGATTTATTTTTTCCTTGTCTTTTTTTCCTAATTGTCGTGATTTACTGTCACTGGTGTTTTTCTTTTGAGTTCCTTTCTTGGGTGGGAGATCGTTTTTGGCTTCAGACTGGAATGTCCCAGAATAACTGCTGTTTAAAAGACTACTTGTGTGTTGCAATTTTAAGGAACTCTCATGATTGAGGCCCGAGATCTATCTATAGGTCCCAAATAGGGTGGGAATATTTATATCTCTGATTTCTGTGCTAAGAGTCCCATTACTTCAGAGTACATTTAGCCCAATTCTCTACTCAGGCCTAGAAGAAGCAAAGCAGTAAAAGGATATTAAAGTATGCTATAGACTTAATTTTTTATGTCCCTCAAACCCATAAGTTGAAATCTAATCGCCAGTGTGATGGTATTTGGAGGTGGTGGGGGGGATCTCTGGGAGGTTATTAGGTCATGAGGGTGGAGCCCTTATGAAAGGGATTAGTGCCTTTATAAAAAAAGACCCCAGAGGGCTCCCTTCCCCCTTCTGCCCTGTGAAGATATAGCCAAAAGACAGGTATTTATAAATCAGACACCAAATTTGCTGGCACCATGATCTTAAACTTTTCAGTCTCCAGAATTTTAAGAAACAAATGCTTGTTACTCAAGCTACTGAGTTTATGGTATTTTTGTTAGAGTAGCTCAAATGGATTAAGACTGGATGGTATAGTAAGAGCCAGGATTTTGGCTCTCAGTTTTCAATCATCTGTGGACCTTGTTAAAATGCAGATTCTGAGCCAGTAGGTTTGGAGTGGGGACTGAGAAATTGCCTTTCTAACAAGTTCCAAGATGATACTGATGCTGCTGATCAAGGCACCATACTTTAAGGACCACTGTGATATAGTCTTTCCTGAATTTTCCTGAGCTTAAGGCTCATCAGAAGTGACTGTTGTATATACAAATACCAAATCTTTCCCTGGGAACACTGATTCAGAGGTCTCCTTTGGGGTCTCTAGTCTGCCATTTTAAGAACCTCTTCATGCTACGGTTCCACACTACATCCTGACCTGACCTACTGGTTCTCCTCTACTCTCCCTTCATTCATTTTCATCCTTCCCTTCAGGGGCTTTCCAAGTGGCTCAGTGGTAAAGAACCTGCCTGCAATGCAGGAGACGTGGTCCCCAGGTTCGGAAGATTCCCTAGAGGAGGAAATGGCAACCCACTCCAGTATTCTTACCTGGAGAATCCCAAGGACAGAGGAGATTGGTGGGCTGCAGTCCATGGGGTCCCAAAGAGCATGACTGGGCACAGCACACACACACACACACACACACACAGACATACAGTTCCCTTCTATCTCTCTTTTTCTCCCTTCCTTCCAAAATATTTATTGAGCATGCACTTGGGATATATATCTGAATAACAGACAGACTACCCTTACAGACAATAGACAGATAAATAGGTAAATAAGCAGAAGAATTATAGTCTGTGATATAGCTAAGAAGGAAATAAATAGGGTGATGAGATACAGAGGGATGGGCGGGGGTGGGAAACCAGTTAAGTCAAGGTTGTCAGGGGTGTTCTCTAAGGAGACAGTTAGGCTAAAAACCCTCCAGCCTAAGCCTCACTACTTGTGTTTTGGGGACACAATGCCTTGGTTCATGTTGGTTTTTTTTTTTTCACCATGAGTGTTTCAGAAGAGTTCTAACTAACATTAAAGAGAAACAAAACAAAACAAAAGAACAGTATTCCCTTCCTGTCTTCTACTAGTTTGCTAAGGTGCTGTAACAAAGTACACATATTGAGTGGTTGTAATAACAGAAACTTAACTATCTCACAGCCCCAGAGGCTAGAAGTCTGAGGTCAAGGTGTCAGCAGGACCAAAAGCCCTCTGACTGTGCAGGGAAATATTTGTTCTCGGTCTCCCCCCAACCCCAGCTTCTGGTAGTTCCTTGGTTTAAGGCTGCATAGCTCTGCTCTTCCATGGTGTTCTCCCCGTGTGTCAATCCCTGTGCCCAAAGTTCCCCTTTTCATGAGGATACCAGTCATATTGGATTAGGAACCCAACCTACTGACCTCAGCTTAACTAATTATGCAAGTTAGCAATCCCATTTCCAAATAAGGTCACATTCTAAGCTACCATGGGTTAAGACTTCACATACGAATGTCTAGGGTACACATTTCAGCTGTGGACAAAGAATGTCACTGACTGCCTTGTCATAAAGCCATCAGCCACTGCAGCCAACCCCCCTATGGTGCACACTGAGAGAATTCAGGATGAAGAAAACTAAACACTGGCCCCAGATTGTTAAGGTGCATATCAAAGGGATGATTTCAAAGAGTCCAGATTCTTGCATCTTCCCATACATAGAAAAGTACTAAATTTATTAACTTGAGATATATTTTTTAAGTAATCGTTTTAAAAAATATATTTGTGTATTTATTTATTTGGCTGCAACAGGTCTTAGTTGCAGCACATGGGATCTTTAGTTGTGGCATGTGAACTCTGATGTTGCAGCTTGTGGGATCTAGTTCCTTGACCAGGGATCACACCTGTGCCCCCTGCATTGGGGGTGCAGAGTCTCAGCCGCTGGACCACCAGGGAAGTTGCAAGTAACAGTGGTCTTTGGATGTTCTGACCACGAGGGTTTGTTGGTTTGTTTTTCTTTTTTGCAAAAATTCCTATATATCATCCCTTATATCCTCCTATATATCCTCTTCAGAAGAGCGCCTCAGAGCTATCTGAGAGAGTGTCTCCCAGCCTCAGTGTGTCTACTGAATAAAACCTAATTCTCAACTTTTAGGTTGTGAAAAATTTTCAGTCAACATAACCCATAACAGATTTCTACTACATAGCTTTTCTCACAATGCTGATCCCTAAGTTACAGACCTGATGTAGTTGTGCTATTTGTCCTTTCCCAAAGCCAGCACTGCTGAGGGGTCAAGTGATCAATTTAGACAAGTTTCGCTGTGCCAAAATTGAAGCTAGCTTTGGCTTCCATCTTCAATAGATGTAGCTGTCCTACAGTCACCAGCTCCAATGTGAGTAAGTTTTTCTCATAAGCAAACGAGGTCACCTACATAACTCCAAAAACTCAGTTTGCCTTAAGCCACAATAACCTTTGATTTCTTCTGACCCTCACTAAAGGGGTATGTTGGTTTCTGCGTATAACATTGCAATATCTAGAAGTTATGTTTGATAATGCTTAAAATGCTTAAACTTTATTTCAAAGTGGATTTAACTTAGTAACTTCCACTAAGTTTCAGAAGTAAATGAAATATTGAAACTGAGCAGGTCCCTGTGGGGCCTTCCTGGGTACAAAGCCTTTCAGTGTCCCTCATTTCTTGTTTGTAGGGAAAAGGCTTCATCCTTCTAGACCTTCCCTGAGTTCCAAAGAGCAGACCTCTGTGTACTGTGTGCTTGAGTCATGTCCAGCTCTTTGCAGCCCCATGGACTGTATTCCACCAGGCTCCTCTGTCCATGGGATTCTCCAGGCAAGAATACTGGAGTGGGTTGCCATGCCTTCCTCCAGGATATCTTCCTGACCCAGGGATAGAACCTATGTCTCCGGAGTTTCTTGAATTGGCAGGAGGACTCTTTACTACTTAGTAAACCACATTCGAAGTACCTCATAATGCAAAATAGGTAAGAGTGATACAGAGTCAAATTTTTAAAGTCCAATCAATCACAAAGCACAGAATATGTAAATATTAACAATATTGAATCAGCCAACAGGGCATTTTGCTTAATAGACTGCAAAATTCCTAAGGAGAGAGATTCTGCCATCTGATCAGCTTCAATCCCCAACAGTGCCTAGCCCAAGGTATTGCACAGAGCAGGTTTCTGATACATTAAATTCAATGAAGTTTTTAAAAAAGTGGCTTATCTCCCTTAACAGAGATTGGAAGTTTTCAAAGTTAAATTTAAGGAGTTAAAGTAAAACTCTACTTGCTGGAAACTGTTATAAATACAATCAGAGACAGAGGTAGACTCAATTATCTCCATCCTAAAGAAAAAGAAACAGAGAGATTAAATAGCTCACACAACTAGGGAAATAACCGTGAGAATTCACAATACATTTATAATCATTATGGTCCACATATTCAAACATTGTTCTATATATCAGTTAATACCACTGGTGAATAGCCAGAGATCCAGAGCATCCTTTTGCTAAGGACTTCTTCAACTGAGAGGTTTGCTATTAGCTTATTAGTGTATTCCTCCTGTTGAAGTCAAGAAATACACTGTAATGATTATGCATTATATCTTTGGTATTACTTTATACCTAAGTTCAAATTCTGGCTTTGGCATAGTGTAGCTGTGTAACTCTGTGCTACTCAACTTTTCCAAACACAGTTTCATCATCTATAAAATAAGACTAATTATTGCTACCTCATAGAGTTGTGATTTCATGTTTAAAGCGTTTAGCACAGTTCTTAGTACGTAACAAATACTCCATAACAGTATCCAAAAGTATACCTATTTTGTATGTAATGTCATTGTATGAATTTACACAATTTATTTATTCACTGTTGATATGTATTTGGGTTGTTACTAGCTTCTGATTATTACAAATCAAGCTAGTTGAACATTCTTATATGTCCAAAATCACTGCAGATGGTGATTGTAGCCATGAAATTAAAAGACCCTTACTCCTTGGAAGGAAAGTTATGACCAACCTAGATAGCATATTCAAAAGCAGAGACATTACTTTGCCAACAAAGGTCCGTCTAGTCAAGGCTATGGTTTTTCCAGTGGTCATGTATGGATGTGAGAGTTGGACTGTGAAGAAGGCTGAGTGCAGAAGAATTGATGCTTTTGAACTGTGGTGTTGGAGAAGACTCTTGAGAGTCCCTTGGACTTCAAGGAGATCCAAACAGTCCATCCTAAAGGAGATCAGTCCTAGGTGTTCTTTGGAAGGAATGATGCTGAAGCTGAAACTCCAATACTTTGGCCACATTATGCAAAGAGTTGACTCATTGGAAAAGACCCTGATGCTGGGAGGGATTGAGGGCAGGAGGAGAAGGGGACAACAGAGGATTAGATGGCTGGATGGCATCACCGACTTGATGGACATGAGTTTGAGTGAACTTCAGGAGTTGGTGATGGACAGGGAGGCCTGGCATGCTGCAATTCATGGGGTAGCAAAGAGTCGGACACGACTGAGCGACTAAACTGAACTGATGCTTTAATTTCTCTTGGGTACATTTCTAGAGTGGAATAGGAGATGTATTTTTAATTTTTACAAAATTCCCAAAGTGTACCAAGGGAAAGGAGGTGGGTGGGATGAATTGGGAGGTTGGGACTGACATATATACACTGCTGCTGCTGCTGCTGCTAAGTCACTTCAGTCGTGTCCGATTCTGTGTGACCCCATAGACGCCAGCCCACCAGGCTCCCCCGTCCCTGGGATTCTCCCGCCAAGAACACTGGAGTGGGTTGCCATTTCCTTCTCCAATGCATGAAAGTGAAAAGTGAAAGTGAAGTCGCTCAGTTGTCTCCGACTCCTAGCGGCCCCATGGACTGCAGCCTACCAGGCTCCTCCATCCATGGGATTTTCCAGGCAAGAGTACTGGAGTGGGTTGCCATTGCCTTCTCCAATATATACACTACTGTATATAAAATAGATAACTATAGAAACCTGCTGCATAGCACAGGAAGCTCTACTCAGTGCTCTCTCATGATCTAAATGGGAAGGAAATTTACAAAGAGAGGATATATGTATACATATAACTGATGCACTTTGCTGTACAGTGGAAACTAACACAACATTGTAAAGCAACTACACTCCAATAAAAAATTTTAAAATACTACCAAAAAAAAAAAATCTCCAAAGTATTTTCCAAAGTGGTCATGCCATTTGGTATTCCCACTAACAGTGAGTGAGAGTTGCAGTCCTTCACATTGCTATTAATACTTGGGATAGTCAGTTTATTTATTTATAGAATTGCTGTGTGTGGTTAAACAAATAAAATTTGCCATCTTGACTATTTTTAGTGTACAGTTCATTAGTGTTAAGTATATTTACATTGTTTGAAACATGTTCAGAACATTTTAATCTTACAAAACTGAAAATCTATATCCATTAAACAAGTTCCCGTTGTCTCTTCTCCCTAACCCCTGGCAACTACTATTTTACTTTCTGTCTCTATGAATTTTACTACTTTAGATACCCCATGTAAGTGAAATCATACACCATTTGTCCTTTTGTGATGAGTAATTTCATATAGAAAAATTTACTTCTTCCTTTCCAATTTAGATGCCTTTTATTCCTTCTTTTTCTTCTTTAATTGTACTGGCCAGTACTGACAGCACTGTGTTGAAGAGAAGTGGTTAAAGTCAGCATGCTTGTCTTATTCTTGATCTCAGAGGAAGAGTTTTCAGTTTTTCACCATTGAGTATGATATTAGCTGCAGGCTTTTCATATATTGGCTTTATTATGAAGGTAGTTTCCTTCAATTCCTATTTGGCTATTTTTACCATGAAGGAATGTTAGAATTTGTCAAATATTTTTTCTGCAAAAGTTGAGATGATCATGTGTTTCTTGTCTTTCATTTTGGAATTTGGTCTGTTATGTTGATTTTCATATACTGAGTAATTCTTGTATCTCAGGAATAAATCCGGCTCAGTCATGGTGTATAATCCTTTTAAATGTGCTTTTCAATTTAGTTTGCTAGTATTTTGTTGAGGGTTTTTGCATTAATATTCATCAGGGAAATTAGCCTGTAGTTTTCTGGTAGCATTTTTATCTGGTTTTGGTATCAGGGTAATGTTACCCTCAGAGAATGAATTTGGATGTGTTCCCTTCTGCTCAATTTTTTCACAAGAGTTTGAGAAGAACTATAGTTAATTATTTCTTAAAATGTTTGGTAAACTTCTTCAGTAATATCTGGTCTTGAGTTTTTCTTTGTTGGGAGATGTATATCCATCTGTCTCTCTCTGTATATATCTCCCTGTCATTAGAAATGATAAAGACTATCCTCTATTTGGAAATGAGACTCTACCAAACAATGACTGAAGAAGAACCATCCATTCTATGCCTTCTCTTTTGTTGGGTCACTCAGAAATACAGCAGCTAGTGGCTTTTGCTTGTCACTTCCAATTAGTTTTTATTTATGCATTTAGTTGCAACTACTTTCCCTTCCAAAGACCCCCTTTTCACATACTGTTCTGCCGAGTCTCTGAGGCCTGGCCTGCTGCTGCTGCTAAGTCACTTCAGTCGTGTTCAACTCTATGCGACCCCATAGACAGCAGCCCACAAGGCTCCCCTGTCCTTGGGATTCTCCAGGCAAGAACACTGGAGTGGGTTGCCATTTCCTTCTCCAATGCATGAAAGTGGGAAGGGAAAGTGAAGTCGCTCAGTTGTGTCTGACTCTTAGTGACCCCATGGACTGCAGCCCACCAGGCTCCTCTGTCCATGGGATTTTCCAGGCAAGAGTACTGGAGTGGGGTACAGCCTTCTCCACTGAGGCCTGGCCAGAAAGCTGCTATTCTGTGCCGTGTTGCCTTTTAACGGACATCGCCCATTTGGTACATCTCTGTTTCCTCTGATCACAACATCTCATTTATTGCTAGGGAAAACACTGTGGCTGGATTTTCCCTTTTCATCTGTCTCATGACAGAGTCCTGACTCACTTGCCCAAATAACTGCACACAATTTAGAGATCTTTTGAGAACCCAACTGCTAGTTATTTGAGGCTCATAAACCTAGGAAATACCTGTAATACAGGTTTTTGAAACATGGTTTATTTTTTGTTAATCTGCAATGGTTAGTCTTCCTGATGCTCTAGCCCTGATGTCTGAGAGCTCAGAGATCTCTTGGGAGGTTTTCGTTTACTGATTCAATCTCCTTACGAGTTATTGGTGTGTTCAGATTTTCTTTTTCTTTATGATTTAGTTCTGGCAGGTATCTAGGAATTTTTCCATTTCTTCTAGGTTATCCAATTTGTTGGCATACAATTGTTCATAGTATTCTCTTATAATCTTTTTATTTATGTGACATTGGTTGAAATGCCCCCCCTTTTCATTTCTGATTTTAGTTATTTTTTTCTTAATCTAACTAAGGGTTTCTCAATTATGTTGGTTTTTTAAATAAAGCAGCCATTAGTTTAATTGACTTAAAAAATCTTTTTCTATTCTCAATTTCATTAATTTCTGCTCCAATCTTTATTATATCTTTAAAATAGTAATTTTATGTTATGTTTTTATGATAAGTAAAAAAAAAAAAATTTAAACATCTTTTAAAAAGGAGGTCAGTTTCCCTGGGAGAAGGAACAAGAATGAGGAGGGTCCTGAGGAAATTTTTCGAGACTGAGATTTTGATTGTGGCGATAGTTTCACAGATATAAACATATGTCAGAACTCATTAAATTGTACATTTTGCATTTGTACAGTTTATTGCATGTAATTATACCTTAATAAAGCTATCGAATTGCAGATTTCTAAAAACAAGTAAAAATTTTAAATCTGCAGGCATATGTTATTTCAAGTGATTTTTTTCTAAGTTTAGTCTATTCAAAATTCCTTTACTACAAAGTCAATATTTGTATATTTGTCTCCTGTACTTTGTCTGTTCCTGGATTTCCGGTTTTGATCCTGATGTGCTATTCAACTCTGAGCCAATCACTCCCAGTCTTCTTGAGTAGAGGCAGCACTATAAAGAAGTTCAACAGAAATATTCTCTCGACCATTTTCCAATTAGACTCTTTCATCATTGCATTTTCAGATTGATATTCATCTCATCAAAGGAGGTTGTGCCTATGAAATAATCTTGTTATCTTAATTTTTAAAAGCAGATAGCATTTATGACACGATTGCAGACACTTTATACATTTAACTTTGGAGTTTTACTTTTCAAGAGCTTTATTTATCAGTATGAAAACCAATGATGTTACACTACCCCCAGTGGCTTTAAGATGCTAATTGTGCCACTGACGTTGTACAGTTTCAATAATAGATGTGACTCCTTTGACACTAGTACTTTGAAAAATCTACAACCCCTCTTTGTTGAAGCAACTGAACCTAAAATACTAATATGTGCTCTATGATAGATGAAAGATGTTTTAAGATAGGCAGGCCTAGGGACAATTTGACATTTTTCTCTTTGATTCTTAGTTATTACCAATGTAATCATTCCAGGGTCAATGCAAGATTCTTCCCTTTTTCATCTTCAAAACTAGAAAATTCTCACTTTTTCATCTAATTGATTCCATTACATACTGCATCACTTTGTACACCTATAGCAACTCCAAATCCACCTAGTGGTTTTATCTGCAATTTAAATCTAACTGGCTCCCATCATCTTTCTTGAAGACTATGGTTTCAGCACGATTTATTCAGCATTTTATTCAAAAGATATTTATTGAATGTCAAACTATGTGCCAGGTCTCTATACCAGAGCTATGGTTGTGAATAAAGAAAAACAATCACTCTCATGGAATTTGTAGTCTAACTGGAAGACAGATATTGAACAAGCAGTTATAAGGTTGATGAGTGTAACAATAAATGAAGTCCAAGACCAAGATGTTTGCTATGGGAGCATTTCTTTTTCCTTTGGGCTCTGAGGGGCAAACCCACTAGCTTAAAAAATGATATGTATTTCTTCCAACTCCCTGCTCCTGGCAACCCACAGGAAAGATTCCACATAGGGAATACTGTGTCAAGAAGTAGAAACAAGTCCTCATGACTTCTTTTTTCCTTTTTAGGAAAGTCAAAACATCCTTCTTAAGAGTAGTCATTCTTCCAGTTTAGCTGCCGGCTGAGCAAGACTAGGTATTTATAACAATTCTCCAAGTTTTCTCTTGCTGTCTACAGCTGTTCCCCACATTTTATAAGCTATCACTACCTGGGAGATACTTAGAAGAAACACCCTCCGAAAAAGACTGTTTTCCTATGTTTTTAAACAATAGTTCAGAGAGTTGTTAGACCTTCTCTACAAATTGGTTTCATGAGAGCCTTAAGGAGAGTTTTTTGTTTTTTTAGTCTTAGATTTCTTGACATACCTGGGGGCTCTCAGAGAAAAGACTTTATTGACTCTAAGGCCATGTTTACAAGTCAATAGCTCAGAAACATTTTTGCTATGAAAGCTGTTTGGTGGCTCTATAAGCACAGTTAAGCTTGTCAGAGGGTAAGTAAATGAACAACTACAACTTAGGCGTCTTCTGAAAGATCATTAGGTCCAAACTCAACCCCAATGTCAACAGCAGCTGAAACGACAGAAAAACAGACTCACACCTGGTGAAAAATACAAAAGAGATAAGATGCTTTTCAAAAGGCTAACCTAGGATTATCTTTCAACCAGGGCTAAACCAAATAGAAGATAAAAGACATGTTTTCTTACAGAATCCTATCATATTTGTGCAGACCCAGAGGCCAGGCCTGCTTAAGTGAGTTGTTTTGTCTCTGCGTTTGTCACCCCAGTTCACAGAGGAGGGGAGGAGAGTTTGGGTACCTGCCACTCAAATCTTCCCCGAACCCTCTGCTTCCTAACATCCCTGGTATGCATGGGTGGATCTGTGAGGCCAGTTCGGCATTTTGATTGAGTCTATAATCTGGCTGACAAGGACAAAAGGTTTTGCCGGCAATCAGAGATCAGATCAGTCGCTCAGTCGTGTCCGACTCTTTGCGACCCCATGAACCGCAGCACGCCAGGCCTCCCTGTCCATCACCAGCTCCCGGAGGTCACTCAGACTCGCATCCATCGAGTCAGTGATGCCATCCAGCCATCTCATCCTCTGTCGTCCCCTTCTCCTCCTGCCCTCAATCCCTCCCAGCATCAGAGTCTTCTCCAATGAGTCAACTCTTCGCATGAGGTGGCCAAAATACTGGAGTTTCAGCTTTAGCATCATTCCTTCTAAAGAAATTCCAGGATTGATCTCCTTCAGAATGGACTGGTTGGATCTTCTTGCAGTCCAAGGGACTCTCAAGAGTCTTCTCCAACACCACAGTTCAAAAGCATCAATTCTTTGGCGCTCAGCCTTCTTCACAGTCCAGCTCTCACATCCATACATGACCACAGGAAAGACCATAGCCTTGACTAGGTGAACCTTTGTTGGCAAAGTAATGTCTCTGCTTTTGAATATGCTATCTAGGTTGGTCATAACTTTCCTTCCAAGGAGCAAGCGTCTTTTAATTTCTTGGCTGCAGTCACCATCTGCAGTGATTTTGGAGCCCAGAAAAACAAAGTCTGACACTGTTTCCACTGTTTCCCCATCTATTTCCCATGCAGTGATGGGATCAGATGACATGATCTTCGTTTTCTGAATGTTGAGCTTTAAGCCAACCTTTTCACTCTCCACTTTCACTTTCATCAAGAGGCTTTTTAGCCCCTCTTCACTTTCTGCCATAAGGGTGGTGTCATCTGCATATCTGAGGTTATTGATATTTCTCCCAGCAATCTTGATTCCACCTTGTGTTTCTTCCAGTCCAGCATTTCTCATGTTGTACTCTGCATGTAAGTTAAATAAACATGGTGACAATATACAGCCTTGACGTACTCCTTTTCCTATTTGGAACCAGTCTGTTGTTCCATGACCAGTTCTAACTGTTGCTTCCTGACCTGCATACAGATTTCTCAAGAGGCAGATCAGGTGGTCTGGTATTCCCATCTCTTTCAGAATTTTCCATAGTTTATTGTGATCCACACAGTCAAAGGCTTTGGCATAGTCAATAAAGCAGAAATAGATGTTTTTCTGGAACTCTCTTGCTTTTTCCATGATCCAGCGGATGTTGGCAATTTGATCTCTGGTTCCTCTGCCTTTTCTAAAACCAGCTTGAACATCAGGAAGTTCACGGTTCACATATTGCTGAAGCCTGGCTTGGAGAATTTTGAGCATTACTTTACTAGCGTGTGAGTAATAGGCCGCACATCTGTGTGAATGTTAGCACCTTATGGTGGAAAAAGCCCCAGGTCTTGGTAAAATCACATAACCTCTCTGGGTCTCATTTTCCCCTTGTTTTAAAATGGACTAGAAGACTGCACATCTGAATCACCTGGGATACTTATTAAAAGTAGGTATTTCTGGGGACTTCCCTAGGGACCCAATGACAAAGAGTCCGCACTCCCAAAGTAGAGGGCCTGGGTTCGATCTCTCATCAGGGAACTAGACCCCACATAATGTAGCTGAGAGTTCACATGCAGCAACTAGCACCCAGTGCAGCCAAACAAATGAAATATTAAAAAAAGGAAAAAAAAAGGTATTTCTGGCCCATCCTTGCAGATTCGAATAAGTGGTGGCATGAGGATAGGAGCTGGGTTAGGATAAGAGTGTGTGTTGAAATCTGTTTTCTAGAAGCTCTGCTGGTGGCTCTGGTGGGCAGCCCGTCACATTCTGTTGTAAATTTTTCTGAGATGATTTCAGAAAACCACAAAGTTAATATTCCACAAGGAATACACTAGTATTGTTACTATATAAAGTATTAAAATATGTGCTGAAAAATACAACAGTTGATGCTCTTTCCTCCCATCTCCCAAAGACTAATAATCTGAGTTAACCCCAAAGTTATAAGCACTAGTAACGATAACAATAATATTAAAACTTAACTACATGCCAGGCACTGTCCTAACACATCATAGGTCTTCATACAATTATCTCAACAACCCCTGTGAGATAGAGTATTACCATTAGTCCATTTGACAGATGAGGAAGCCAAGGCACGAAGAACCCAAGTAACTTACACATAGTAACACAGATAGCAAAATAAACCTGTTGGATTCAGGCTGGGTCAGAGGAACATTCTGTCTGGAGATATTCAAGCAGTTTCCCTCTGATATTTGCAGGCAGTATAGTTTTCTGGAAAAAGCAAGGCTTTGGTTTCAAACACTTATTCAATTCTGGTACAATTACTCACTGCTTGTGTGGTCTTGAGTGATCTTACTAAAATAGCCTAGTTGTTGTTGTTTAGTTCCTAAGTCATGCCCAACTCTTTGCAACACAGGTATACACTTTTATTTTGAAACTCACCAAAATGTATGTGTTAAATATGTTCAGCTTTTTAGTGTGTCAGTCATATGCCCCCCCACCTCCTCAAATCATGGACTTAACAGTGGAGCAAATTGACTTAAAAGAATCAAGTGGCCATAGTCTCTGCTTTGCCCCTGTCCCACCCTCTACTCTTGTTTTTTTCCTGAAACTAATTTTTATTGGAGTATAGTTGTTTTACAATGTTGTGTTAGTTTCTGCTGTACAACAAAGTGAATCAGCTCTACATGTACTTATATCCCCAATTTTTTGGATTTCCTTCCCATTTAGGTAACCACAGAGCAGTGAGTAGAATTCCCTGAGCAATACAGTAGGTTCTCGTTAGTTATCTATTTTACACACGGTATCAATAGTGTGAAAGTGAAAGTCACACAGTCGTGTCTGACTCTTTGCAACTGTAACCTGCCAAGCTCCTCTGTCCGTGGGATTTACCAGGCCAGAATACTGGAGTGGGTAGCCATTCCCTTTTCCAGGGGATCTTCCCAACCCAGGGATGGAACCCAGGTCTCCTGCATTGCAGGCGGATTCTTCACCAGATGAGCCACAAGGGAAGCCCATCAATCGTGCATATATATGTCAATCTCCCAGTTCCTCCCACCCTGCCCCCAACTCTTGACCTCTGTTACCCAAGGCCAACTTTAAGGGGAGAAATACAGCTGCGAAATCTTTAGCCTAAGGGCAGCGTTCTTTTCTAGCTCTAGAATTCTTTAGTGTATGAGCCATCATCCAGCCCCTCCTTCTCTGTTTCTGATTCATCAGTGGAGTGTGGAAATATTTAATACTTTCTCCTTTGGAATAATTCTTCTGTGACCTTTTCACCTCCAGCCTAGCCTACAGGCTGAACAAGTAGGTTAAAGACAGAAAAGCTTCGGTTTTTAGAGGAAACGATAAATAAACTGGGATTGACTTTCCTTTTTAGGAAAAATTTTCTGGATTTAAAAAAATAGCAGTATCATTTTAATATTTTTAAAATATGTTGGTTATCAAATTCATGGAGAAAATATAAAGTAGCATAGAAATGTTCTGAAGAAATTGCTTTGTAATCACAAAACCACACAACTGGTATTAGAAACAAAAGCACTGACGGAAAAGCCTCTTTTCCAACATCACCAGAAAAATGAATCTAACCGCTGAATCTCTATTTGGCAGGATCTGAAGACGCGGCTTCTTAAGGTAACCACTGGAGAGGCTGGTGGTCGAGTCCAAGGAGGTGCCACAGAGAAACCACACTACAGTATTCACCAGCCAACCCAAGACCGTTAATCAACCACAAAGACAGAAAGATGAACAAGGAGACTCGAGAATTTGAAGAAGTTAACCCCAGGAATCTTGGCTCTGTCATGCAGCGACCCCTCAGGTTAATATTGGACAGACCGTATTATCTGAAGGGAGATAAGCAAAGTATGTAGGGCTCTGGCACATCTGCATTGAGCTCCTTCAGGGAATAGCTCTTGAAGAAGGGTCTGTGTGTAACACCCTGGTAACATCTAACATTTTATGATAATTAAACAAGCATTGCTATTCACAATCATTGTGGCAAAATACCAAAAAGTAATCAAAAATTTATTCATGTGTTTTTGTGTCTTAACCTTGTTTCTGACCTCATCTTATCTTTCCAACCTATAATTTTAATTTGGTTCAGCCTTCCTCAGCCATTTAACTTGAATTTTATTTAATCATTACATAAATAACCTTAAATCCCATGGAGAGTCAGCAGATCATTAAATAATTAAATACTTATTAAGACAATGACAGCAAGACATTTCTCTCTCCCTCCTTTCTGTCTAGCTCTCTCTCTCCTCTCTTTTCTTTATACAAAGATTCGTTAAGAATGCAGTGATCTCAGGCCTAAAATATTCAGCTCTGCCTTTTGTTCAGGACCCCTGGAAAGCTGGGGTGGTCATCCCCAGCTTTTTTTTTAAGATGTCATCCCCACTCCCTCCTCTTTTGCCCCATGCTTTGCCTGTACAAATGGAGACTTTGGGATTTTGCAATGTGCTAGCACTCTAAAACCCTATTAATATTGTTGCCTTTTTGGTTGACAGATTTGTACTTACGGTAACTAATCTGAGCTAAAAGATGTAGAGGTTTTTGCAAGTTCAAACAAAACCTATTATTATTTTGAAAAAAAAAAAACCAAAAAACAAAAAACAAGCCACCAACTCAGCCTCCATACTTAATTTCAAAGGACAACCATCAGAACAATATTCTTTACCCCAACGTGGGAAATTAAAAAAAAAAAAAGTATTGTAAAGGATTTTGCAAACTGCAAAACAGATTAAAGTTCCTCTACTTAAAATTTGAGGTTAATAAACTTTAGAAATCTCACTAAAGTAATGAATGAGACCGGTTTCCCAAGCACTTCCTGTTGTAGTTGAGGGAAGAAAAGGCTCCTTCCCCAGTCCTCCCCAAACCTGAAAGACAGTCGGTCCTACTATGACCACATGCTGGTTGAGCAGACATCTAGCTGGAATTCCCAAAAAAGAGGCACAGCCAGGGTGGGGCAGAAGCACAGGCCTCCAAATTCACAGCTGCTATCAGTTTCCCAAACTGTTTTTAGAATCTCCAGGGTTGGGAGTGGGATAGAGTATGCTCTGTACAGTTTGGTTTGCGGATCTGGGAAGGGAGCCAGATAAGAGTTCTCACGTGATTCTAGAGATGATATGTGCTCTCCAGAGACATGTGAAGTTACAGACTCATAGAACAGGGCCTTCGGAGATCATCCCGTGAATCTGTCCATTTGTATTCCAGAACATGCAATGGAGGCACAAAATGTAAAAAAATAGTGTCCTAGGTCATCACATAGATGTTCTCTTGACACAGCAGGGACTCAAGCCCAGTGTTTTCTTCCAACTCATTCATGTCTAATAAACCAAGTAGATAGTAATCAAAATTGTCAGATATAATTTGAAGATATATAAAACATGGTCTTTGGTTTACTATACATATAATAATTTTAATGTAGTAAAATATATATAACATAAAATAAGTGTACAGTTCAGTGGTATTAAGTACATTCACATTCATATACATATATATATTTTACAATGCCTGCTATCTGCATGGAAATGGAAAAGTTCAGCCAAAAATATTTTTCTCTTCTCAATCAATTATTGAATGGGAACCTACTATGTGGCCATGTTAGGCCATGTCTGAAATTAAAAGACACTTACTCCTTGGAAGGAAAGCTATGACCAACCTAGATAGCATATTGAAAAGCAGAGACATTACTTTGCCAACAAAGGTTCGTCTAGTCAAGGCCATGGTTTTTCCTGTGGTCATGTATGGATGTGAGAGCTGGACTGTGAAGAAGGCTGAGCGCTGAAGAATTGATGCTTTTGAACTGTGGTATTTGAGAAGACTCTTGAGAGTCCCTTGGACTGCAAGGCGATCCAACCAGTCCATTCTAAAGGAGATCAGCCCTAGGATTTCTTTGGAAGGACTGATGCTAAAGCTGAAGCTCCAGTACTTTGGCCACCTCATGCGAAGAGTTGACTCATTGGAAAAGACCCTGATGCTGGGAGGGATTGGGGGCAGGAGGAGAAAGGGACGACAGAGGATGAGATGGCTGGATGGTATAACTGACTCGATGGACGTGAGTCTGGATGAACTCCGGGAGTTGGTGATGGACAGGGAGGCCTGGCGTGCTGCGATTCATGGGGTCACAAAGAGTCGGACAGGACTGATCTGATCTGAAAGGAGATCAGTCCTGGGTGTTCTTCGGAAGGAATGATGCTAAAGCTGAAACTCCAGTACTTTGGCCATCTCATGCGAAGAGTTGACTCATTGGAAAAGACTCTGATGCTGAGAGGGATTGGGGGCAGGAGGAGAAGGGGACGACAGAAGATGAGATGGCTGGATGGCATCACCAACTAGAAGAACGTGACTTTGAGTGAATTCCGGGAGATGGTGATGGACAGGGAGGCTGGCGTGCTGCGATTCACGGGGTCGCAAAGAGTTGGACAGAACTGAAGTGAACTAAACATGGCTTACTATGTCTACCATGTTAGAATCTGACAGACTCTAGGACCTCAGGAGTTTATAACTTACTCAGGAAACAAGATTCATAAATAGGAGGCTGTAACTAAACATAAAAGGCAGTATGATGCCTTTTTCTTTTTGGTCACACAGCTTGTGGGATCTCAGGTCCCTGACCAGGAATTGAACCTGGGCCATGAGAGTTCAGTTCAGTTCAGTCCAGTCGCTCAGTTGTGTCCAACTCTTTGCGACCCCATGAACCACAGCATGCCAGGCCTCCCTGTCCATCACCAACTCTTGGAGTCCACACAAACCAGGTCCATTGCGTCAGTGATGCCATCAAACCATCTCATCTTCTGTCATCCCCTTCTCCTCCTGCCTTCAATCTTTCCCAGCATCCAGGTCTTTTCAAATTAGTCAGTTCTTCGTATCAGGTGGCCAAAGTATTGGAGTTTCAGCTTCAACATCAGTCCTTCCAATGAACACCCAGAACTGATCTCCTTTAGGATGGACTGGCTGGATCTCTTTGCAGTCCAAGGGACTCTCAAGAGTCTTCTCCAACACCACAGTTCAAAAGCATCAATTCTTCGGTGCTCAGCTTTCTTCACAGTCCAACTCTCACATCCATACATGATCACTGGAAAAACCATAGCCTTGACTAGACGGACCTTTGTTGACAAAGTAATATCTCTGCTTTTTAATATGCTGTCTAGGTTGGTCATAACTTTCCTTCCAAGGAGTAAGTAAGTGTCTTTTAATTTTATGGCTGCAATCACTATATGCAGTGATTTTGGAGCCCAGAAAAATAAAGTCAGCCACTGTTTCCACTATTTCCCCACCTATTTGCCATGAAGTGATGGGACCAGATGCCATGATCGTTTTCTGAATGTTGAGCTTTAAGCCAACTTTTTCACTCTCCTCTTTCACTTTCATCAAGAGGCTCTTTCATTTTTCTTTACTTTCTGCCATAAGTGTGGTGTCATCTGCATATCTGAGGTTATTGATATTTCTCCCAGCAATCTTGATTCCAGCTTGTGTTTCTTCCAGTCCAGCGTTTCTCATGATGTACTCTGCATATAAGTTAAATAAGCAGGGTGACAATATACAGCCTTGACATACTCCTTTTCCTATTTGGAACCAGTCTATTGTTCCATGTCCAGTTCTAACTGTTGCTTCGTGACCTGCATACAGTTTTCTCAAGAGGCAGGTCAGGTGGTCTGGTATTCCCATCTCTTTCAGAATTTTCCACAGTTTATTGTGATCCACACAGTCAAAGGCTTTGGCTTAGTCAATAAAGCAGAAATAGATTTTTTTTTGGAACTCTCTTGCTATTTTGATGATCCAGCAATCATTGAAATTTGATGATTTGATCTCTGATTTGATCTCTGATTCCTCTGCCTTTTCTAAAACCAGCTTGAACATCTGGAAGTTCACAGTTCACGTATTACTGAAGCCTGGCTTGGAGAATTTTAAGCATCACTTTACTGGCATGTGAGATGAGTGCAATTGTGCGGTAGTTTGAGCATTCTTTGGCATTGCCTTTCTTTGGGATTGGAATGAAAACTGCCCTTTTCCAGTCCTGTGGCTACTGCTGAGTTTTCCAAATTTGCTGGCATATTGAGTGCAACACTTTCACAGCATCATCTTTCAGGATTTGAAATAGCTCAACTGGAATTCCATCACCTCCACTAGCTTTGTTCATAGTGATGCTTCCTAAGGCCCACTTGACCTCACATTCCAGCATGTCTGGCTCTAGGTGAGTGATCATACCATTGTGATTATCTGGGTCGTGAAGATCTTTTTTGTACAGTTCTTCTGTGTATTTTTGCCATCTGTTCTTAATATCTTCTGCTTCTGTTAGGTCCATACCATTTCTGTCCTTTATCGAGCCCATCTTTGCATGAAATGTTCCCTTGGTATCTCTAATTTTCTTGAAGAGATCTCTAGTCTTTCCCATTCTGGTGTTTTCCTCTATTTCTTTGCATTGATCCCTGAGGAAGGCTTTCTTAGCTCTCCTTGCTATTCTTTGGAACTCTGCATTCAAATGGGTGTATCTTTCCTTTTCTCCTTTGTTTTTCGCTTCTCTTCTTTTCACAGCTGTTTGTAAGGCCTCCTCAGACAGTCATTTTGCTTTTTTGCATTTCTTTTTCTTGGGGATGGTCTTGGTTCCTGTCTCCTGTACAATGTCATGAACCTGTGTCCGTAGTTCTTCAAGCACTCTGTCTATCAGATCTAGTCCCTTAAATCTATTTCTCACTTCCACTGTATAGTCATAAGGGATTTGATTTAGGTCATACCTGAATGGTCTACTGGTTTTCTCCACTTTCTTCAATTTCAGTCTGAATTTGGCAATAAGGAATTCATGATTTGAGCCACAGTTAGCTCCTGGTCTTGTTTTTGCTGACCGTAGAGGCTCTCCATCTTTGGCTGCAAAGAATATAGTGAAAGTGCTAAATCCTAACCACTAGACTACCAGGGAACTCTAAAAGGCAGTATGATACATTTCAAATGAATGACAATGACAATAAGTGTGTGGAATCCAAAGGACAAAAATCATTATGAGATATATGCATTCTGCTCAGTTGCTTCAGTTGTGTCTGACTCTTTGCAACCTCATGGACTGCAACCCACCAGGCTCCTCTGTCCATGGGATTTCTCAGGAGGAATACTGGAGTGGGTTGTGATTTCCTTCTCCAGGGGATCTTCCTGACCCAGGGATTGAACCTGCATCTCCTGCTTGATAGATGGATTTTTCACCACTGCACCACTTGGGAAAGTCTCATTTTGTGATGAGTAGTCAGGAAAAGCTTCAAAGAGAAGAAGGACTTGAGCCACATTAATAAAACAGGAGTCCCAAGAAGATGCTCCAGAGGAAAGAACAGAGTGACCTACGCTATGGAGGTATACTGCAAAAGACTTTTTGACAAAAAGTAAATTAAAAAGTCTGAGCATAGCAAAAGAGTAGCTTGCTACCAGATTCAAATGGCCAATGCTATGCAAGAGGCCATTTTATTGGGAGCTGTTGAAGACTCTTGAACAACATGATTTTAACAGCACGTTGCAATGAAAAGTGTAGGATGGATGGAAAGAGAAAGAGCTGTAATTAGGAGGCCATTGCAATGGCACCCCACCCCAGTACTTTTGCCTGGAAAATCCCATGGATGGAGGAGCCTGGTAGGCTCCAGTCCATGGGGTCGCTAAGAGTCGGACACGACTGAGCGACTTCACTTTCACTTTTCACTTTCATTCATTGGAGAAGGAAATGGCAACCCACTCCAGTATTCTTGCCTGGAGAATCCCAGGGACGGAGGAGCCTGGTGAACTTCCGTCTATGGGGTCGCACAGAGTCGGACACGACTGAAGCGACTTAGCAGCAGCAGCATGAAAGTTTTAGTACTGAGAAAAGAAGGAACGGTGGGGTTGGGATGTGGTGCCATAGAGATATGAAATATTGCGAAGAGAGAAGCAATGGAACTTATTAATCAATTAGATACTGAAAATGGGGAGGAGAGGCAAGAATCCTAGGTTCAAGCTAGAGTGACCAGAATGTGGTACCAAAGACTGGCTTAAGTCAAGAGGGAGAGAATAGTAAAGGGAAGTTCCATTTTAGATATGCTGCAGTGGAGGGACTTCCCTGCTGGTCCAGCGGTTAAGGCTCTGCCTTTCAATGCAAGGGATATGGGTTCAATCCCCGGTCAGGGATTATTACTCAAACACATTTTAAACAAATTCTTTTAATTTTTACCTGCATCTTTGGCACAAAGTCTTGATCTCCTCAATTTAACTGACTGAAATGGGAATGATTAAGTTGATCACAATGTATGCCATAATCTTCATGCAGAAGTAGAAGGACTGTAGCTCAATGGAAAATATCAAGTTCACTTTATAATTACGGAGAAAGAATTGGAGACAGAAAGCCTTTTAATACTGTATTCAGTAGAGAATAACCCTATGGAAAATTGCAAATACATCCAGCAAGTTTAATATTGGTTTATATTAAGTTGCTGTGGTGGTGGTTTTGTTGCTAAGTCCTGTCTGACTCTTGTGACCCCATGGACAGTAGCCCCACCAGGCTCCTCTGTCCATGGAATTTTCCAGGCAAGAATACTGGAGTGGGTATTTCCTTCTTCAGGGAATCTGCCTGACCCAGGGATTGAACCTGCATCTCCTGAATTCCAGGAGGAT
Organism: Tragelaphus eurycerus; assembly: GCA_935064755.1. Taxonomy (NCBI): domain Eukaryota; kingdom Metazoa; phylum Chordata; class Mammalia; order Artiodactyla; family Bovidae; genus Tragelaphus; species Tragelaphus eurycerus. The sequence goes on from CAKXYN010000039.1 coordinate 3,174,685, forward strand.
TCTTTACTGCTGTGCCACCAGGGAAGCCTATATTAAGCTGCTAGGTTCAAGCATTTCAATATGATGTTACTGCTATGAAATAAATTTAGAAAAATCACGAGAAAATACTGTGTAATGTACTAACAGTATTGGAATCAGACCAAAAGAAAGTTTTATTGTTTATAAAATTATTTAATTTGCCATCATTCTTACCTAGAAATTTTGATACCTAGCAGAGAGAGCATTAACTACAGAGTAAATGAACTCTGTATTTTTCTCTATGTTTCTCCTTTCTTTCTCCTGTAGGGTGGATCTAATCAGTACGTACAGTGCTTAGGGACCATCATATTTTTAAAAAGCCCATGAAATTTTATTAAATTTTGTCTAAGAAGAAAAAAATGTTGAAGCATATAAATTACATAAAAAATAATTTAAATATTGATATTAGAGTGGGAGGGAGCCACAGAGTCAAAAGTGCCCATAGGGTCCACAAAAGTCATAATGTGGCCTCCCTCCTGTACTCAGATCTAGGTCTCCAGTTCTACCCATAAACCATTTCTTTTCATACTATTTTTCATTCACTTATGAATTCTGTCAGCCTATTATTTTATTTTAATTAAAGTTAAATATGCCCATAAGTAAGAATCAGCTAGTTCTACAAAGTTTGCAAAGACAAATGTCAGTCTCTAATGGCTTTTCTCCATATCCTCTTTCTCAGAAGCATCTACTTTGTACTTTTAAGCTACTCTTCTGATAGTACCTCCAAATCTCTAAGTAACAAGCTTGTAATGCTCCTTGATATTTTTTTTTTTAAGGTTTAGATTTTTATCTATTGACTTCCTATCATGAAGATAATGATTTATTTATTGTTATTTTAAAAGTATTTATTTATATATTTGGCTGCACCAGGTCTCAGTTTCAACATGCTGAATCTTTAGTTGTGGCATGTGGAATCTAGTTCCCTGACCACGGATTGAACCCTCGGCCTCCTGCCTTGGAACTGCAGAGTCTTAACCACTGGACCACCAGGGAAGTCCCTGGTTAATTTTTATATTATACTGAGCCTGTTCAGTCACAAGTGATAGAATTCCAACCTAGGTTAACACTGAGAAAAAAGGAGCTATAGAAAGGGCACTCCTTTGTATGTGGAAACCGGGAACTCTCACATCCTCAAGTCTCCTTTTCCACATTTATTCAGCTCCAGATGTGGTACTATATTTTCTCCTCTATAGGTATAGAACTCAAGCTAGAAGTAGGAGCAGGAGAGGGGTGTGGAGAGATTCTATTTTATGCTGCTCCAGTAAACTAATTCCAAAAAGAAAAAAGATTGCCTTCCAGTGTTGTGAAAGCTCTTCTGGACGGACTCCGATGGGCCCAGCCTGGATCTCCCTTCTTCTCTTTTAGGTTAATCATTATCACAGGGTTTGAAGCCTATGATTGGCTGTTCGTGAGTCATAAGCCCACCCCAAGGAAAGGTAGAAAAGTGATTGGCAACTCCACAAAATTTGATTGGCGCAAGGGAGGAGCAATTACCTAAAGGAAGAGGTAACATTCCTTCCAAAAGAGGAGAAAAGATGTTGGGCAGAGTCAAGCACATAAATGTCCTTTATGATCTCTATGCTCTCTTAAGGGATCAACTTGGGTATTATTTCTTGATACCCTCTACCCCCTCAGTTCAGTTCACCTCAGTTCAGTCGCTCAGTCGTGTCCGACTCTTTGTGACCCCACGGACTGCAGCACATCAGCCTTCCCTGTCCTTCACCAACTCCGGGAGCTTACTCAAACTCATGTCCATCAAGTCGGTGATGCCATCCAATCATCTCATCCTCTATCGTCCCCTTTTCGTCCTGCCTTCAATCTTCCCTGGAATCAGGGTCTTTTCCAATGAGTCAATTCTTTGCATCAGGTAGAGAGAGTATTGGAGTTTCAGCTTCAGCATCAGTCCTTCCAATGAATATTCAGGACTGATTTCCTTCAGGATTGACTGATTTGATCTCCTTGCAGTCCAAGGGACTCTCAAAGGTCTTGTCTAACACCACAGTTCAAAAGCATCAATTCTTTGGCGCTCAGCTTTCTTTATAGTCCAACTCTCACATTCATACATGACTACTGGAAAAATCACAGCTTTGACTAGACAGACCTTTGTTGGCAAAGTAATTCTACTGGGTTACATGTCCCTTTCTGGGTTCATGTTACATCTTGGCTGTACTGCATCCATATTAATTTATATGTGCATCCATATTAATTTATAATTGTCTATGTGTTGGTCTTTCTTACCAAGCAGGAGCTTTCTGAAGACAGCTGTAGCTTATTCCCATTTGCACACCCAGCCCCTCAGCAGATAGTGGGCATTCCAGGAATGTTTAAAAAAAAATTAAAGATTATTACAAAATGGCAGCAAATCTTTTTGAATTGAGAGGAAAGAACAAAATGAAAGCTTAAAAGTATCAAACATTGTGATAAATGGTTAATATTAAGGGATTCATTTGATTTTTCACAACAGCATTTGAGGGAGGTATTGTTTTATTTCACAGACAGGAGGTTAGAGATCAAGGTCCCACAACCTCATACAAATGATGTGTCAATATAATAATAAGCACTGGCTTAGTGGTAAAGAATCCGCAGCGCAGGAGACAAAGGAGACACGGATTCAGTCCCTGGGTTGGGAAGATCCCCTGGAGGAGGGCATGGCAACCCACTCCAGGATTCTTGCCAGGAGAATCCCATGGATGGAGGAGCCTGGTGGGCTAAACAGTCCATGGGGTTACAAAGAGTTGGACACGACTTAGCATGCACGCACTGCACGCAGGTAGGTAACTTAAATCAGCCTGTTGACTTTCAGCTACGCTACCTTCTGCCCTCTTCCTTCAGGTTAACAATGAACTTATATAACTTAGTGGTGCTCTTCCCCCTTCTTGGTAATTTGGACATTTTCTGCCAAGATTGTTTTATTTTACTTGAAGGTACTCCCTAGTAAGTTTTACATTTTTCATTTGTTTATATCTTAAAATTTTTTTTAAAATTTTATATTGGAGTATAGCCAATGAACAGAGTTGTGATAGTTTCAGATGCACATCAGAGCCATTCAGCCACACATACATATGTATCTGTTCTCCTCCCATTCAGTCTGTCAAATAACATTGAGCAGAGTTCCCTGTGCTATACAATGGGTCCTTGTTAGTTACCCATTTTAAACAAAGAGTGTGTATCTGTCAAACCCAAACTCCCTAGCTATCCCTTCCTCCCATCCTTACCCCCTAGTAATCATAATTTTGTTCTCTAAGTCAGGGAGTCCTTTTCTATTTCTTGAATCAGTTCATATGTATCATTTCTTTTTAGATTCTGCATATAAGCGATATCACACAATATTTCTCTGTCTGGCTTACTTCACTCAGTATGACAAACTCTAGGTCCAACCATTTGTTGCTGCAAATTGTTTTATTTCATTCTTTTTAATGGCTGAGTAACAGTTCATTGAATATATATCCCATATCTTCTTTATCCATTCCTCTGTCAAGGGACATGTAGGTTGCTTCCATGTCTTGGGTATTGTAAACAGTGCTGCAATGAGTATTGGGGTGCATGTATTCTTTTGGACCATGTTTTTCTCTGGATATATGCCCAAGAGTAGGATTGCAGAGTCATATGGTAATTCCATTTTCAGTTTTAAGAAACCTCCATACTATTCTTCATAATGACTGCACCAATTTACATTTCCAACAACAGTGTAGGAGGGTCCATTTGTTTCTTTATCTTTGAGATTAAAGGGTTGAAGGAGAGACTCTGTATAATCTCTGCCAGTGGCAACATTATAAAATTATACAAAGTAAATGAAACCAAGTAAAAGTAACAAGTATGCTAACTGCATAAAGAAAGCTGAGTGCTGAGGAATTGATGCTTTTGAACTGTGGTGTTGGAGAAGACTCTTGAGAGTCTCTTGGACTACAAGGAGATCAAACCAATCAATCCTAAAGAATATCAGTCCTGAATATTCACTGGAAGGACTGATGCTGGAGCTGAAGCTCCAATATTCTGGCCACCTGATGCGAAAAACTGACTCACTGGAAAACACCCTGATGCTGGGAAAGACTGAGGGCAGAAGGAGAAGGGGATGATAGAGGATAAGGTAGTTGGATGGCATCACCAACTTGATGGACAAGAGTTTGAGTAAGGTCTCAGAGTTGGTGAAGGACAGGGAAGGCTGGTATGCTGCAGTCCATGGGGTCACAAAGATTTGGACACGACTGAGTGACTGAACTGATGATAACTCCAGTTTTCTGGTTGTCAGTGGGCAGGCACACAGAGAAGGAGCTGGTGTGGGTTTATACCCTCCACTCTCTGCTCCCCTTCCTTCTGCTTCGGAGCCTCCTTTATTCCTTCCTTTTGTATCAGTTGCTCTTTCCTCCCCAACAGCTTAGTCCTTTTATTTTATCCTTAGTTTCCCTGGACCTGGCATTTCAGCACGCATACCCTCCAGGGTCCTGTCCTCTCTGCCCTCACACCATCAGACTTTTCCTTGCAGATCATCCAGGCAGGCTTTGAACCACAGAGCAGGTTGAATTGCCCAGATGGCTCCTGAGCTGTGAATGACTTCCGGTAATCTCAAGAGTGATCCACAACTGAATGAAACACTTGAATATGAAGTATTAAGGCTAAATTGTGGGTATTTTGAAATTATGATTGATTCAGTATGGATTTTTTTCCTTGTAGGGCAATTTCTAGACCCATTCAATCATCCAGAATGGCCTATTTGAGGCCAACCCCTTAGGGAACAATGGCTCAAAGTGTGATTCCCCAACCATCGTGATCTAACCTCGTGGGTTGCTTATTAAAACTGCAGCTTCCTGGGCCTCACCAGACCAGTAAATCAGAATTTCTCACAGCTGGCAGACAATCTGAATTTAAAATATGCTCCTTGGTGATTTTTAAGTTCACTAAATTGTGAAAAACTCTGCTGCTGCTGCTAAGTCGCTTAAGTTGTGTTCCGACTCTGTGCAACCCCATAGACGGCAGCCCACCAGGCTCCCCCATCCCTGGGATCCTCCAGGCAAGAATACTGGAGTGGGTTGCCATTTCCTTCTCCAGTGCAGGAAAGTGAAAAGTGAAAGTGAATTTGCTCAGTTGTGTCCGACTCTTCGCTCAGTCGTGTCTGACTCTAGCCTACCAGGCTCCTCTGTCCATAGGATTTCCCAGGCAAGAGTACTGGAGTGGGTTGTCATTGCCTTCTAAACTCTCACCATTGTGCTAATTATCATCTAAAAATCATTATCCTCTAAAAATTCATTATAATTTTCCCTCTTTATATCACAAAGAATTTTATTTATATGTACCTTTAACTTGTGCAAATGTTAGATATTAGATATTAGACTGAAGAATTTAGCAACAATATTCAGCAAAATATTCTAATATCTATTGTACATAAGCCATAGAGCTATACTCTCTTGGCTTGAAAAAGATAAGGTGAATTCTCCAACCTATGTCCCTTTTTTAAGTACTTCCACGTGGGGGGACTGATTCATAGTCAACACAAAGGAAAAAGTTGAAGGAGCACCTTGCTTTTTAAAAAAATATTTATTTTAAATTAAAGGATATTTGCTTCATAATACTGTATTGGTTTCTGCCATACATCAGCATGAATCAGCCATAGGTACATGGTCCCTTCCCTCTTGAAACCTCCCACCCCATCCCACCCCTCTAGGTTGTCACAGAGCCCTGGTTTGAGTTCCCTGAGTCGCACAGCAAATTCCCACTGGCTATCTATTTTACACGTTAATATATGTGTTTCACGCTACTCTCTCCATTCATCCCACCCTCGCCTTTCCTGCCACCCCCATGTCCATAAGTCTGTTCTCTCTGTCTGCATCTCCACTGCTGCCCAGCAAATAGGTTCATCAGTATCATCTTTCTAGATTCCATATATATATAATGGAATATCACTCAACACCTTGCTTTTTAATACATTGTGAATTTCACGATGCTTCTGTTGTTCATAGAGGATCTGCATTTATATAATTTCGCATAAAAAGTTTAGTTGGAAAGTTTTTTTTTTGGTTCTTATGTTAGTATGCAATTTCCTATATACGAACCATATCTATGTAGAATCATCTCTTGATATTATATATACCTACATATGCATATATCTTTATATAGAAATCTATCCACTACTCATATCATCATATTTTCTCCTATGTCAAGGACTTTATCCCTGAGACATCAGTTCAGTTTTCTTGAATTTTCATGTTCTCTGGTGCTGCTGCTGCTGCTAAGTCACTTCAGTCGTGTCCGACTCTGTGTGACCCCATAGACGTCAGCCCCCCAGGCTCCCCCGCCCCTGGGATTCTCCAGGCAAAAACACTGAAGTGGGTTGCCATTTCCTTCTCCAATGCAGGAAAGTGAAAAGTGAAAGTGAAGTCGCTCAGTCATGTCTCTTAGCGACCCCATGGACTGCAGCCTACCAGGTCTGCAGCCTACCAGGCTTCTCCATCCATGGGATTCTCCAGGCAAGAGTACTGGAGTGGGATGCCATTGCCTTCTCCATGTTCTCTGGTGACTGTGGGGCAATTCAGAGTTTGGATTAATGACAAACATGGGCCACATTCCTATCACTTTTTCTGAATGTTCTACATCCACTTTGGGGTTGAGGGGACAAAACCCCATTATAGGCTACTGTCCCTGCTGCATGGACAGCAGCTGGAATAATGTTGATTGCAGATGCATTAACTGCTATCTACGTCCTGGTGGTCTGTCTCCATTTTCCCCTCAACTCCATTCTCAAGGTCACACCGGCTGCTCTATGGAGAGGTAGTCCTCTGAGGACAAAGTCTCCAACTAACTGTGGTTTCTCTACTTACCGAGCAAACAGGGAGCAGGAGCAGAGTGGGACAACTCGGTTATGCAATCAGCGGCAAGTTCTTTGGCCTCCATCACTTATGTCCCGCAAAGACAATCAGTGTCTGGGTGAGAGGAGAAGGGCTAGAAACAGGCAGGGCACAGGTCCCAGGGAAGACACCGGAAACCCCTGAAGCTGGATGTGGCTGGAGTTGGTCTCATACAGATGGTGCCTATTGGTCCATGTGTCCCGTTCCTTAGGGTTTTCTGGGAAACTTAACTAAACATCCCTCAGAGCTTGAAAACTCAGAAATTCTAGGTTCCCAAATGACTGTTTTTCTTCAAAATTTTGAGTTTAATAAATTAATTTTTGTGTAGCATTTTGCAATTTACAAAGTGCTTTTCACGTACATAATTTTGAGTAATGAAATCTTCAAACATTCCCAAGTGGTTTTATTTTAAAGGAGGAGATTTGAGTTTCCATTAACTCCACCAAGACACAGTGGATGACAAGTAGCTTTAAGAGTTTGTAGAATTATCAGTTAAAAGAAGCCCATTCTCCTGTGATATAGCCCGACTCAGAAAGCATTTGATCTATCCTTTTCTTATAGCACTTATCGCTGATCTTGCATATGCTTTTTACTTGCCTTATCTCACTTAGTAGATTTGAAATTCTTTAAAGCAACATCTCTGTCAGATTTATCTGTGTATTTTTCACAGCACCAGTGAAGCTGGCAGGCCCCAAATCGATGTTTGTAAAATGAATGAATGAATGAAAGCAGATGATTAATTACTTATTTCCTATTAATATTCTGGATTTTATTTGGCTTATGTGAAGAAACTCTACATAAGGAAGGCGTCTAAGCTAGAGATTTTATAAGGAATACTATCTTTCAGAATGCAACCCCCTCCACCTCACCCCCAGACCTTTTACTCTATAACTAATAAAAGACTAGTGAGTTCTCTCTGAAAAAACTGTTTAAGGCCCCTAGCGTTTGTCTTTACTAACTCATAAGTTGTTAACTCTCAAATATTAAACCAGCAACAAACCAGAGTTCCTTTTCTCATTGTTTATAGGAACTAGGAATTTAGGTTGTTTTTTTTTCCCTTCCAAGTGTATTGATCATGTAAGAGAAACACAGGAACACACTGGGAATGGAATATGTAAATTTAAAAAATGCATACACAGCACAAAGGCATTTCTTACCAGATATTATTTTACCAGCACTTTAGCCTTGAAACAGACTCTGTAACAGATGTTTTAGTGTGTATGTATAGTGGAAAAATGGAAAAATAAGATGAGCGCAAACACTATTTGTATATATGTATGAACGAATGTAAAACAAAATTGTCAAGTTTTTCTTAATATTAAAAACGACACCAAGAAAATTATATAAAATAAATATACCCTTGGAACTAGGACCAAAAATTTGACAACGTCCACCCACTGAGATAGGGCGAGTGGAGGGGCAAATGAGAATTCATTTCTCAAAGCAGGAAAACTGGAGACCGGGTTGGCCTGGGGTGGGTGTGACTCACATTTTTGGTTAATCTGAATAAACGGGACCGTGGCAGCACCAGGCATCCATGCTAGCTCCGGGCTCTCGGCACGCACCGTCCGCTCCGGGTGCGCCGCTCCAGGCCAGCCGAGTGCCAGCCCGGCTGCTGCCTGCGGGGAGGGAGCGCGGGGCGGGCGCTGATTGACCGGGCGCGCGGTCAGGTGACCCCGGGCGCCACGTTCCCGGGAGCCCAGCCTGCGGTGGCCGCCTGGGCCGGGCCGGGGCCGAACCCGGAGCCGAGAGGACCTGTTCTCCCGGAACAAAGTTGCCGGCCCTGCGGCAGCCGGGACGGGAGAGCCGAGGGGCAGCCGGACTTGCTCGGCGCCCCTCTACTGGGGAGGACAAACCCGTGTGCCGGGACCTGAGCCGGTTCCCAGGAGGGCGGCGGCGGCGCGCACCCCGCGGTCCTCCGCCCTCCCCGGCCTCCGGCGCTCCTTTCCCCGCTTCAACAAAGGGGCCGGCCGGCGGGCGGGCGAGGGGAGGAGGAGGAGCCGGGGGCGCGAGCCGCCGGCGCACGAAGTTGTGGAGTCGCCTTTCCTCGGAGGAGGGGAGCGGGCGGCCGCAGCGGCCCGCGGGCTTTCTCCCGCCGAGGGGCGAGGAGGAGCCTCCGGCTCCCGAAGCCGATTGGGGAATCGCGGGGAGCGGTGCCCCCCACCCACCCCCCACCACCCTCCACCACCCTCCACCACCCTCCTTCGGGGTCATTTCTGCAGACGGAAAACTCTCCAGTGTTTGGCAAACTTGGTGCCTGCGCGCCCGTTCCAGGTTTGCACTGGGACTGTTTTGTTTTTGGCGGAACTACGGGGCAGGAAGATTGCACAAGTTAGGGGCGTTTACAATCGAGTGTCAAAAAAAATTTTTTTTTTTCTTTCGGATCTAGTCGGGTTTTCCATATTTCCTTAAAAAAACAGAACAAAACAAAACAAAACAAAAAAAAACCCGCACCACAAAGCCCACGTTTGCACACACACCCGCGATTACTACGCCTGAAACACATCCGAGGAGACTCGGGCCGGCTTGGGACTCGGCGGCGGCCGGCGGGCGAGGCAGCCCGCGGGGCATGGGAGCAGGTAAGTCCATGCATTATTGAGCCTCGGGCCGGGTAATGTGACCACAGCCCCGGGACAGGGACGTAGGCTGCGAGGAGGATGGAGTTTTCAGCGGCTCATGTGCTCAGGATCAGCGTCCCGAGCTCCTTCTCAAGGCTGAGCCTAAGATGTAACCAACTTTTGCGTGCACTTTCCTTGGAACCTCAGTTCAGCTCCCCGCCCCGGGACAGGGAATGCCAGAAACGTGGGGGAGAGCTCGGGCTCGGAAGTCCTTGGAATCCGTGTAGTATTTCCTAACGACCCGAACTCCTTCGACTGGTTCTGGGCAGCCTCTTGACTCCCTGAATTTTTCTCCTGGCTAGGGTGAGAGGGTCGTTCCTCCATGCGCTCTGGGCCAGTGATCTCCGAGAGGGGACGTGGCTTCCTAGGAGGGCCTGTCACACACACCTCAGCCCCGGGAAGGCGGGGCCCCGGAGGTGTCCGCCAGGACCGGGTGGGGAGACGTTCCCAGCCATCCGCCTGGCAGGAAACGTGCTCGACCTCCGGGCCGTTGCTGCTCCCGAGGGTGGGGCTTTTGGTGAGGTGACAAGGAGCGCTCAGTCGGTGCGTAGTCCCGCGCGATTGCCTCTTCTGGGGTCCCGGATCCTTGGCATCTCTTGCGCAATTGGTAAGGTAATTCATGTCCCTGTGTGGGTTGGGGCGCGAGGCACTGGTTACTCAAGGCTCCTTTAGGAAACCGACACAGCACAAATTGTAGGCTGTGCAACTTTTAGAAGGCACGCTGTTAAAAGTGGATTTTTATTTTTTTTTAAAGCCAAGCCCCAGATTACGAAAGGGAGTGATTCCAGGGTTGAGAGTGTGCCCGACTTGCAGGAGCCAGAGGACTCGCACTTTGTTTTCCACTGAACTGGAGAGCCCAGGTCTAACCGGGGTCTAACTGCTCCCGATGCCCCGGGGAGAGTCTCCTCTTTGCCAGCTCCAAGGTGACCTGGGTTACCGGGACCTCGCGGGTTGTAACCCCTTGTGGGGGAGTGAACCGAGTTCTGGGAAGCCCGGATCCCCTGGGTCCGGGCGGGAGCTTGCTGCTCCTGGGAACCCGGCAGTAGCCGCATCTATTCCTTTGTAACTTGCATGGACCTCAGGAGTCGGGTGGGCGCCTCTGGGCTGGTTGCTAGTGGACCAGGGGGACTCGGGAATCAGGCGACAGCTGCAGGAATGCGGAGCTCCTGGGTGCTTCGGCTTCCAGAGCACCGGGGGGCGAGGGCCATGGTTTACGCGGAGTCATTCCCCGCCCCCTGGACCAGTTCTGAGACCGAGAAGACTGCGCTTTAACTCTCCTTCAGGTGTTTACCTGAAATTGACTGCCCCCGTAAATAGCTTTAACCACAACAGTTTGAACTTCCCTTGGAGCGCTTCCGAGAATGAATGGCAATTCTTGGCACTGGGCGGTGTCTTATTACTAAGTTTCATACAGAGCCTCAAACTCTGGTCCCCGGGCTTTCCTTTGACTATCTCTAGCATTCTTCAAATCAGATCAGATCAGATCAGTCGCTCAGTCGTGTCCGACTCTGCGACCCCATGAACCCAGCACGCCAGGCCTCCCTGCCTCACCAGCCCCGGGGGAGACCGCACCACGAGCAGTGGCCATCCAGCCATCTCATCCTCTGTCGTCCCCTCTCCCCGCCCTCAATCCCCCCAGCACAGAGTCTTCCCAATGAGTCAACCCGCAGAGGTGGCCAAAATATTGAGTTCAGCTTTAGCATCATTCCTTCTAGCATTCTTAGGATTATGTAAACGAATGAGTACTTTTTGCCCAAGGACCTACAGCATACTTCCATCATAATTGTACATTGTGAAACATGTTTGTATTCTTACATCTTGTAATTTACAAATTAAAAAAATAAAATTAAAGCATGAGCTTTGCCTGTAAGGCCATCCCCCGTCCTTTTAACCCAGGTTTATTGTGGCTTCTGGTTCCCTATGACAGCCAGAGAAGTTTTGAAGAAAGAACTGGATGTAGAATTGAGGGTATTGGTTTTAGTGAGAAAGAGCTCGCTAAACTTTGCAGCACTTCATTTTGGGGAAACAGAACCTAGAGCAGAGGTAACAATAAATTATAATTATAAGACAATATCTCTTTCTTTTATTCGGTTTGTCACCTAGCTTGGTGTGGAAGATGGTGGTGTTTCCATAGTATATATGTGGAAGTGGAGGGTCGCACGGAGGCGCCTTGTGATGAAACTTTGATCCTGTCTTCCGGCAACCAATAATGACTTGCTGCCAAATGTTACTCAACTTGGAGACCCCTGCCAATTAGTGGCACAAAGTATCAGTCAGTGGCTATGTCACTGTTAAAATGGTCATTTGTAGTTCTCCCAATTTGCCCAATCTTTCCTTGTCCTCTGATCCCCCTTATTGCTGAATCTGTGTAGCCTGTAAAGGATTTTGATTATCAAGAGAAAATCAGATTATCTTAAGGAGCTGGCAAAGTAAAACTTTATGATGAAGGAATATTAATGTGCACATGAAACACAGTTCTGTGCAAGCAGTTTACTTCTCTCTTTTGTGGAATGGGAAAAATCTTTTGAAGACCTCGGCTAAGACCACTTATGAAAGAGAGAATTAGAAATGTATTTCAAAGGAAATAATTAGTTTCCAGTAAAGAGAATTTTTTGTTGGGAAAAGCTGATTTTCATAGTAAAATTTTATGTGTATTCTGAACAAAATTTTTGGTACTTGAATGTAATAAAATAGATTTAAGAATTTAGCAAATCTTTAGCAGGTATTTATCCCCCAAAAGGAACCTAATTTCATAATAATCCATAAAGTGCAATAGTAGTGGACAGTATAATAAGTGAAAAATGTTTTTATACTCTCACAAAATCTCACAGATTCAGGCTGATGATCCAATCCATGTATTTCTCCCTTTTGGAGAGGAAATTGTTCCTAAAGCTTTAGTAGTTCATCAGTTTTCATCTGCCTTAAACACTTTAACATTTAAAAACATTTAAAATCTTTTTCTAAGGTAACTTTGACCTCTTTATTATTAGAACATACCCTTTTCCTAACTACTAAGGAAAAGAAATTTTACATTTTATGTATATATATTGTTATGAAATATATTATAAAACAATATGGTGTGTCCTTGAATGTTGTATATTGTAAACATAATATGTAAGAACTTCTAAATAGTGAATGAGTGAAGTTGCTCAGTCGTGTCCGACTCTTTGCGACCCCATGGACTGTAGCCTACCAGGCTCCTCCCTCCATGACATTTTCCAGGCAAGAGTACTGGAGTGGGTTGCCGTTTCCTTCTCCAGGAGATCTTCCCAACCCAGGGATCGAACTTGGGTCTCCCATATTTTGGGCACACGCTTTACTGTCTGAGCTACCAGGGAAGCAAAGTGAATAGATATGTAAAATGAACTATATTACAAAATAGTAATGCCATATGAAGTGTCCTTGAATTAAATAATTGAGTTGTCTAATCCTAGCTAACAATAAACTCTGGTTTTGATATCTATTATAATGTGTGAATTAATGTCTATTATTTGTAGATTAATATTGGGATGTCTTGATTGTTATCTTCCCAATTAAATGATTGATTTATTTAGCTGGCATTTGGGGTGCTCATAAGGGGATGTTAGGATATAGCCAAGTTGCTGAACTTAAACTTGAATTCTGATTCTATTTGGGTTGCTTTAGCATTGTGTTCCAGAAAGTTCTAGGGCAGTGCATGTCTAATTGATGACATTTTAAAAGAAAAGTGGTAGTGCAGGGTAGAATCCTTGATTTTGTAAATTCATTAATTACTAAAAGATTAAAATTATTTTGAGTGATGTCTGTTCTCAGGAGAATTCACATGATATGTTTTCCAGAAAAAATCTGTGTCAATGGATATAACATGTAACTCTCCAGATTTACATATAATCCAGACCATTCCTGAGATCAGACTTTTTGGTTATCTCCACTTGTATATCTCAAACTCCATCGATCCAAAGCACACTCCTTATTTCTTCCTTCAGACGCTCATGCTCCAGTACTCAATTACACAAGCCAAAATTGGGCGGTCATTCTGATGCCTCAGTATCCTGAAACTCTCACATCTGGTCAGTTCCCAAATCCTATTGGCCTTCATTTAATATCTAATAGCCCACATGTCCACCCACTTCTTTCTGTCTACACTTATTTAGGCCACAATCATATGTTGCTTCCCAGCTCAAAATCATCTGCTGTTTCCCCCCTGCTCTTTGGAGAAATAACAAAATCCTTTACAGGCTGTCTTCACAGCCCTGTTCCTGGTCCTGTCTGTTACCTTACCTAGTTCAACAAATCCGTCTCCTCTTAGGCTCCAAAAGCACTGGCCTCCGCTTAGATTTTTGAATGTTCTTTGATGCTTCCTGTCACATTACAAGGGAGATTCTTACCTTTTTTCTCTTCCCATCTCTCATCCTTGAAGGCTTGGCTCAAATGTCACATCTTTAAGAAAGCCTTCTTTAATTGCCCAGAGCAGGTCAGATTCCTCTGCAGTATGCTCATATTACTCCTTTTTTAACATATTAGTAGTATAATGAAATACTCCATTATATAATTAATTGCCTGATATCTGTGGATTTCAAACTAGTATAGGTTTTGTCTCTTTGATAGTCATATTTCCATTGCCCAGATCAGTGCATTATACGTGAAAGGGAAAGTGTTAGTTGCTCAGTCACGTCCGACTCTTTGCAACCCCATGGACGTTAGTCCACCAGGCTCCTCTGTCCATGGGATTTTTCAGGCAAGGATACTGGCATGGATTGTCATGCTCTCCTCCAGGGGATCTTCCTGACCTATGGATTGAATCCTAGACCCCTGCGTCTCCTGCAATGGCAGGTGGATTCTTTCCCACTGAGCCACCAGGAAGCCCATATATAATATATATACATATATTTTAATATTTATAGTCATATATATTATACAGCTCTGATATATATTGTGGTTATATGTTACATCCATATGAAATATGTTATATATAATATGTCAGCATGTATTAATGTATTACAACATATTAATACAGTCTTGTATATTTTTTAAAATTCATGTTTTCCCTTTTTAGGTATTGATGTTGATAACTATAGAAAATTGAAAGTCTTTAAAAGAGGATCTTGTCAAGCCTTTGGATTATATTGAAACACAACTAAGATGGCCAAGTATGGAGAACATGAGGCCAGAGCTGACGATGGGCAGAATGAGTTCAGTGACATCATTAAGTCCAGATCTGGTAAGTAATGGAAGCTTCAGAAAATGGCTGATTTTTATTCATAAGCTACTTAGAAAACATGAGATTTTGTTTGTTTTGTACTGTTCTTAGGAGACAAACTTCCTTTGAGAAACAGAAATCTGACAAATGACTATTACACTGTAAAAGGTAATACAGTATCTCTGTGTGTGCTGTGCTTAGTCACTCAGTTGTGTCCAACTCTTTGCAACCCCATGGACTGTAGCTTGCCAGGCTCCTCTGTCCATGGGGATTCTCTAGGCAGGAATGCTGGAGTGGGTTGCCATGCCCTCCTCGATATCTCTGTGTATTCTGTCTTAATTTCTCAATCCATCTTGGTCTCCTATTGGCATTGCTTGGTGAAACTGCTACCTGTTAGCTGATTACTGTTCATTTATAAGAAACCTCTTGAACATAAAAATGCAGCTTAAAAAATGATGCTTTAGGTAGGAAATGCTGTGGTTTCAGATGGGGTGGGTAGTCCTCTTGAGATTTGCTTTCATATACCCTCTCCCCATCCCATTTCTAACCAGTGCTAGGCCAACAGGTGTTCTTCTACCTCTGCTTCCCTTTTTGAAGCATCTTATAAACCTTCTCAAGGTACAGTTTTACCTAGGTTATCTAGGAAACTAGATTAAGACAGATGAATGGTTTTCATTGAAGATTTAAGTTGATTATGTAAGGATATCACTTCCTCCCCCAGTCTTTTTATATAACCAAGTACTTTACCACTCTGGCTCTATAAATGAATCAGCTGGGGAGGGTTTGTTTTTATTTTTTTTAATACAGAGAAATTGGCTCCACTCCATACCTACTGAGTAAAAATTTAGGTATTTTTAAAAAGCAACAAATATGATTCTGAGATAAACTCTATGGGGAGATATTTTTGAGCAGCCAGGACCTGAGTTTTGAAAATTACACAGAACTTCACCCTGGGTGTGAACACTATACTTAAGTAACTTTGAGAGTTAGTTTGGGCTATAAACTTAATACCCAGTGTCACTTTAAACCCAAAAAAGGAACCTCATGTCTGTTTTTGCTATGTGAACCATCTTTATATTATGTTAGGTTGCTTTTTATTGTATGAATCTGCAGAAATATGCACTGAAAATAGGCTCTAAATTAATAAGAGATGAGGGTTTCCCTGGTGGCTCAGATGGTAAAGAATCTGCCTGCAATATGAGAGGCCTGGCTTTGATCTCTGGGTCAGGAAGATCCCCCAGAGAAGGG
This sequence comes from Tragelaphus eurycerus, assembly GCA_935064755.1. Classification (NCBI taxonomy): domain Eukaryota; kingdom Metazoa; phylum Chordata; class Mammalia; order Artiodactyla; family Bovidae; genus Tragelaphus; species Tragelaphus eurycerus. The sequence continues at coordinate 3,190,587 of CAKXYN010000039.1, forward strand.
AATGGTAACCCACTCCAGTGTTCTAGCCTAGAGAATTCCATGGACAGAGGAGCCTGGTGAGCTACAGTTCATGGGGTCACAAAGAGCTGGACATGACCGATCTACTGACACACACACATTTAAGGTATATTTCCCTTCATGGCCCTGGTGTGGGTTGATTGGTAAAGACTGGTTATTACAGTCTTGGCTCTAAATGTGTAGCCACTACTGTGTAGTTTGAAGGATCTTTGGGGGGGGCACAGCTTAACATCCTATTTTAAAGTATGTTCCGAGAAAGTTTAATGCTCCCTAAAATTTGTCTTGATTTAAATGCTTTAGTTGTATAAAGTACTATGTTGATGTAAGGGATTACTAATATCTTCTAAACAGACAGAATGTATGTCCAGAAAAATATAGATGTAACAAGGAGGAAGATGACAGTGAGACAATTTAATGTATCCATGCTTGTCATGTTCTATAAATCGTGAGGACTTATGTTCTTAAATAGTTTTCTGAGTCAACCTACATTACAGTAAGACCTTTGATATTTATAACTGTGTACTTTAACCATGTCCATAAAAAAGTAATTATATAAGTTTAAAAATACTCATTATATATGATGAGTACACATAACTTTTAAACTACTCTTTAAATTAAAAATGATCATTTCAAAAGACTGACTATTCTTATTTACTATTGGGGACAGTTGGGTAGAACTTACTATGTTTTTAACGTATGCATTCCAATTGGCCCAGTACCTCTATTTTTGGAGTTTTGTTCCTAGGGAAGAAACAGAAATATACAAGCAAAAAGTTGATCATAGCATTTTTATTATAGAAAGAAAATTAGAAATACCATAAAAATCCAATACTGAGGATTGATTAAATCATAATTTCCCAAAGCATTTGAAACAAGCATAAATTCTAATATATAAGTCAAAATAGGATCTCATAGGCAAATAACTTTAGGAAACAGTGGTTAGCCTATGCTGTTCCTTTAGTGTAGGGCACTTGACTAAATCATATAGAATCTCAGTGAAGCTAATTAAGGTGTATTAATAAAGTAAAGATTATATGTTCATAAAAATGTTATGAATATGTATATATATGAACATAGAAACATGTTCTTGATGTTGTTATATAAAAATTATATGCAATATAAAGTCATTTATGTGAAAAAATATTTTTTTCCAATAAAGTTCAATAGAATGTACACGAAAATGTTAATGGTGGTCATTCTGGTGTTTGGGGATTATTATTTTTCTATTTTTTACTCATATGCACTTTAAAGGCTTTTCAATGAGCCTGTATTACTTCTTAAAGTATTTCTAAAGTATTCTTAAAAATCTCAAATTGCTTCAAGTGTTTTAATGCCAAGGTGATGACTGTTACTTTCTTTTTTATTTTTGATGGCTCCTACTTCAAAAAGCATTGAAAACTTAGCTGTTGCATAGCTGAGATCTGAATCACATTCTTTTGGCTGGATTATGTTGCAGAAGGCAGTAGATAAATTTGGATTTGAATGGGTCTGTTAATTTCAATCTTGCTTTCTGAAAGTCAAAGGAATCGTATACATATAATGCATATTCTCCTATAGGAGAATTTTGATTCAAATCTATTTCTATGTTTCTACCTTTTGAGGGTCTAGCTATGGTGGAGGGGATAGAGATTGGGGTAGGGAAGACCTGATGCTGAGATTATACTGATAAACTTTTGTCTTGGTTCATGAAGATTTATCTTGTTCCTCCTCAAATCCTTAAGTTTGAACAGCCTAAAAGCCTGGCTTCATAAAAGTATTGGTGCATTTTATGTTAAGGTATTAAGATTGTTTATATTGCCCTCATTCAATATTAATTTGCTTTATGCAGTATATGAGGTTTAATAATTTTTAAAGTAATTTCTACCAACTAAACAGAAATCTGAAATATCAAGAGTAGGTGATGAAATATTTCATGAATATAACAATCATGTATTTTTTAATGATTGTAATACATTTGTCTTGAATTTGAGTGAATTTTAGAAAAGAACTTGAAAGAATATGACCTTTAATGATTCAGGGCTTGGGGTTGGGTAAAAGTAAATCTTTCCCTAACTTAAAGACATGCAAGTCACATTTGTCTGTTGTTAATCAATACATCTTGATAGCCGGAATTAGTGAGCTTCAGAAAGTTTTACGGTTTATTAAGTATTTTGAGAGTAGATCAAGAGTAAGATTTTTTTTTTTTTAAGTGAAATATCTTATCAATGGAGTCTGTGGTGTGTAAACTTCTGCTTGGAACATTTTAAACATGAAATAATAAAATGGTTTGGGATATGTGTAAAATCAAAGAATAGCCTCACTGCCATTTTATCCTATCAATACTGACTCTTTAGTGCCAGTTACATAGAATAAGTCAACCTTCTCTGTTCTTCTCAGTGCTGTTCTGTTAAGTTTTAGCTCAAAGCCCCATAAAGGGGGTAGACCTCAGGGCTAAAGACTGTGCCAACTAGCTCTTTGTGGGGATTTTGACTAGTAGGGATTAGAATCATAGATTCTCACATGGGAAGGGGCCATTTGTTGAATGAATTAGTCGGTAAAACTCCTCATTGTTGTATGATTCAAAGCGTTCTTTAACAGCCTTTAGGCAGGAAGCCTGAGTGTAACATTTTTATCATTGTTTCCTTCACTTTTTCTCTTCTTGCGTAATCCTGACCTAATTGTTGATGGAACCTGAGAGGTCCTGTTGCCTGGCCATGCCCCCGTGTACCCAACCTCTTCTTGCATACCTCTAGTGATGGGATCTCACTGATTATGATAATTCTAGCAACTGACATTTATTGAATACATGCAGTGTGCAGATGTGGTGCTCAGAATTTCATCCTCACAGCGACTGTTTTATAGATGACGGACATGAGCCACACAGAAGTAATTTGCTAAACTGACCTTTCTATTTCTGCAGCGGCCCAGCCATGCCTGCCTGAGGGCCTTTGCACATCCTTCTTTCCCTGTCTTTGCCTGATGGGCTCCTCTTATTAGGTAGATCTAGGCTTTAGTATCACCTCTGAGAAAACTTGCGTGCTGACTTTAGGAAGTAACACTCCCAGTCATCTTTTTGTTGTTGTTACTATTTATTTACAAGATTTCCTGCCCATCCAGTGGTTAAGAATCTGCCTTGCAGTGCAGGAATGTGGGTTTGATCCCTGTGGCTCAAAGGTTAAAGCGTCTGCCTGCAATGCAGGAGATGTGGGTTTGATCCCTGGGTTGGGAAGATCCCCTGGAAAAGGAAATGGCAACCCACTCCAGTATTCTTGCCTGGAGAATTCCATGGACGGAGGAGCCTGGCGGGCTACAGTCCACGGGGTAGCAAAGTCGGACACGACTGAGCGACTTCACTTCACTTCACTTCTTTAGGATCTAAGGATTTTCCCTGGTGGCTAAACCTGGTAAAGAATCCACCTGCTAATGCAGGAGATGTGGGTTCGATCTCTGGGTTGGGAGGATCCCCTGGTGAAGAAAATGGCAACTGGCTCCAGTATTCTTGCCTGGGAAATCCCACAGACAGAGGAGCCTAGCAGGCTACAGTCCTTGGGGTCACAAAAGAGTCAGACGTGACTTACTGACTAAACAACAACCCTGGGAACTAAGACCGCACATGCTGTGGGGCAGCTAAGCTCGACCACCATGGTAGAGTCTGTGCCATGCAAAGTCCCACGTAATGCAACGAGGACCTGGCACAGTCAAATGAATAAACTGTTTGGCTGTGCCAGGCCTTAGTTGTGGCACCAAGGATCTTCAGTCTTTGTTGCGGCATACAGAATCTTTTAGTTGTGACATGTGGGATCTAGTTCTCCGACTAGGGATCGAACCGGGCCCCCTGCATTGGGAGTGCAGAGTCTTAGCCAGAAGACCATGAGGAAGGTCACTTCCAGTCACTTTTGACTGTATCTGTATATTTAAGTTCCCCCTATGCTCAGTCACTCTCTGGTAGTTTTCTTGTTTCTCTTTGTGTGTGTGTGTGTGTGTGTGTGTGTGTGTGTGTGTGTTAGCTTCCTTGGTAGCTGAGATAGTAAAGAATCTGCTTGGAATGCAGGAGCCCCAGGTTTGATTTGATCCCTGGGTGGAAAAGATCCCCTGGAGAAGAGAATGGCTACCCACTCCAGTATTCTTACCTGGAGAATTCCATGGACAGAGAAGCCTTACAGTCCATGACGTCGTCAAGAGTCAGACACAACTGAGAACTAACACCTGAACTTTTCTTTCAATGTCCTACTCAACTTAATTCCATAAGAGCAGGGACCCATGCATCCCTGGGACTCAGCCCAGTGTCTAGCTCATAGCAGGTAAGCAATGAATGTCTATTCAATGAAGAAGGCTACAGAGTTAGAAATGTCAGAGCTGGGGTGAGAACTCAGGTGATCTGACTCCAGAAACTCTGCATTCAAACTCTGTGTAGAGCACCCAGTTTCCTAATTTACCAGGTAGTTTATTTTGTTGCTGCCAGATGGTCCTTTTTTTTTTTTTCATGCCTAAATTAATTCCTTAGAAATTTTGCAGAGTATTGATTGTTTCACTACATCACTCTGCCTCTGCCTTTGTGGTTACAAAATTGGGGCCTTTGGCTTTGAGATAGAGCTGCTCCAGGCCGCTGGTGGGCATCCTGTCCTGCCATGGGAAGGCCGATCGCAGGAGACATAACCTGTCGCTCCAGCCCTGTTTATTGGCTCTGTCTCTATCATTCTCTTCTAGAAGTTAGCAAAGGAAGATAGCAGAGGACTGGCAGTCTTCTGGGTGGATGGTAGAAAAACTAATAATCTGTTTCTGACGTGATTCCCTTTTCTCTTTTCCTTTGCCTGCTGCTCAAGGCTTTTAACTGGCTGGTGAAAAAAAAACTGGATTTCAGATGGACTGTGTTCTGGCACAGTTTGAGGCCTGGTCTGATGCCTGGATGGGTATCTGTGGCACTGAAAGGGTTGGTTGGGGAGGAGTGGACTGGGAGGGGAGAAAAGGGAGGCCAGTGAAATAAAAATAAAATGAATTCTTTACTATGGAATATTATACCTGGTTACATTTATAACAGGCCTGACAATGATACTGTGTTTGCACGATACTATGTTTAAACTTTCTTAAAAGATGTGGTTTTATGAAGCTGGGAGGAAGGTTACCTTATTTGTTTATCTTTTAGAGGCCTTTCTTTAGGAAAAACAGTGGTTATGTTGTATTGGTCTTCTTCTTTCTCTTTCCTTTAAAGAAATATCTGTGTGGGGAATTTTCCTAAAGAGTTTAAGGGACTGTGAAAAATAGTTTTTTTCTCTCCCCTCGACCCCCAGAAGCATTACTTGGCTGGAATGCCTGTGCTTTGAAGGAGTCTTTGAGCGTGTTTGGTTTTTTTCCATGAGCCCTGGGGATTTGTGGTGAGGGACAGTGACCCTGGTGGAAATTCATCTCTAACAGAGGAGAGCAGCTATTCTTGTCATGCACATAAAACATTCTGTGTTGGTACCTCATTAGGCTGCAATAGTGCCATCATAAAAAAGATTTCTGCATTCATGTAATTCTCATGACCTGTTACTAAGGTTGGGAAAGCTGTGTAGGTGATCTGTTCTCCACAGGAAAACATAAATTTTGGAGAATGTTCTAAGCAGTAGAAGTCTTTAGTATATAGATAGAATGGAAAACTCAGTTTTATTGAACCTTATTTGAGCCCAGATTTGAACTAGACGTCGATAGGATGATTTTCAGGAAACAAGGGAACATGCAAGATCATTGAAGCAGTTGTAAATGTTAGTTAAAATTCTATTGCGGAAGATTACTTAGGTGGTTTCACATGTACTGGTTAGATTTTTTTTTTCTCTTTAAGCGTGTGTGTGTGTGTGTGTGTGTAGGCATAGATATTTACTGTTTTACTCTTTTTATTTTTTGGTGTGCTTTAATTGCTTAATAATAAATTCAGTCAGTTTAGTATTTGAGAGGTGAATCGGTGTGAAACTTTAATATATGTTTACTGTTGAAATGATGGTTGTGGACTGAGAAATCTGAGCTAGACCTAGTCCTTTCCCTTTTCCTTGCTCTACCCCTGGATTTACGTATGGTCAAGTGTGGGAGGCAGGTAGTCCCAGGTAACATGTAGCTCCCTGGCCTTGACATTCGTGCCTTCTCACAACCAAACACCTGAGATTTATTTATATTCTGTGAACCTTCTCTGTCAGAAGCTTGTTCTCCTAGCCTAGCCAATAATAGGAATTGTTTGTGTGTGTGCCCTCTTGGCAGTTAAGATTAAAGTTTGCATTGGCACAACCTTACACCGATTTTGAGATCTGTTCACTTAAAAAAGCAAAAATCAGTTTTGTTTGTCACAGTCATTAAAATCAAGGTATAAAGCAGGAGAATAACATTTCGTGGGTGAATATTTTCAAATAGACTTTTTTTGGTGGGTGGGTGACAAGCTGATTATTATGATTTCTGTCCAGTTCATTAATCTTAGTATTGAATTATGTAACATTCTTTTTCCTGAAGATCAGAACAAAGCACATTGACAAGCACATTGATAATGACATTTCTGATAGAGCAGAGAAATCCAGAAAAAAATATGACTTTCTGTCTCTAAACTGGCACAACTTAGAAAAATCCCATGATTAAAAAGATATTATCTGGTGAGATCATCTTCTCTAATTCCATTGTTTGAATGTTTGCAGAGTTGTCTCATGCTGTGTTCTGATTAAGATTTTGGTGTGGAATATTTATGTGAAAAAGGCTTTAATACGAATTCATTGGTTGGTTCTCTTGCTCCTTATGGGTGAGTCTTGTGATTTTCATTAGTTCAGTAATTACATAGAGGTCGACATATGCTTTTATTTTGAAAGTCGGGTTTTGGGCTCAGCCTCTCAGAGTTCCTAACTCTGGCTGCATGTCAGAACCACCCTTTGGGATTCCGACTCAGTCACGTGGGGTGGGGTCCCGGCGTCTGGAGTTTTAACAAGCTCTGCAGTTACTCTGTTTAGTGCCATTGATTTATGGGCAACGGAAGCAGGTTTAAGACTCTTGGAACCAAAGTGAAAGTGGTCTGTGCATTTCAGAGGAGAAAGGAGAGCTACGGTCCAATGTTGAAGACTATTTCTATTTACAATCTCTTCTTTTTAAATAATTTTAAGAGGTAGTGGATTTTGTGGTTTTGGACTTTTTTTCTTTTGCCTTGTATTCTTGTGCTGAGCAAACGTAAAATTGTGTAAAGAGAGCAGGAGAATGATGAAACTTTGGTGCATTTCTTATTGTGGACTGTTGAACTGGAAGATCCTACCAAAATATTCAGCCTTGAAATAGTTCTTCTTGGAGCACCTTAGTCTTCAGTTTGGTGCATTTAATCTCTTCCTGCTGCAAGGTTAGAGTAGAAACCTAAATTCTTTCATGGAATACTCTGAGCTTATCATAAAAACGTATTGTCTGTTTTTTCTAAGAAAAATTTCCAAGACAGATATGGTTTGACTCATGGTGAGGAAAAATCCCACATTCATCCTTTATGTTCATTTTATTTCTTTTTACTTAAGTTACAATTTATTCACACAGTGAAATTATTTGCAATGAAAAATCACAAGTTCTTTCTGTATTGATATGGGATGGTCTCTAAGATATAAAGTGTAAGAACACAGTAACTTATCTTCTTTAAGGTTAATAAGGTATTACAATTGTATTTGCCTCCTTGTTTTTGTGAATTGTATTTATTTTTTTAATAATCTTTATTTTTTATTGAGGCATGTTTGATGTACAGTAATACAATCTGTTGTGGGTGTATAATATAGTAATTCACAATTTTTAAATGTTATACTCCATTTATAGTTATTATAAATTATTAACTCTATTCTGCATGTTGTGAACTAGTATGTTCTTTGTGTCCATGAGTCTGTTACTTTTTTTGTCATATTCACCAGTTTGTTGTATTTTTTAGATTCCACATGTGATAACATATAGCATTTGTCTTTCTCTGTCTCATTTATTTCCCTTGGAGGATAATGCTCTCCAAGTCCAATATTAGAGTTATAAGAATTTAAGTACATTTGAGGTTTACTTGTCAGATAATTGAATTATCTTAAAAGATAATCAAATACGTCTACTGCGGTTTAAGCTGCTGAAAGGAGTTTAAGTTTGTAAAGGAAACCAAGGATCAACTCCCCTGTATTAGTTTCTATGGCTTCTGTAACAAAATGACCACAAGTTTTATGGTTTAAACAATAGAAGTCTATAGTTTCCTAGTTCCGGAGGCTAGAAGCCCAAGATAGAGGTGTCAGCAGGGCCTTGTTCCTTCTGAAGTTTCTAGGAAAGAATTCTTCTTGCCTCTTTCAGCTTCTGGTGGCTCCTGGCTTTCACTAGCTTTTGGCAACATCCCTCCAACTTCTGCCTCTTTTTCTAAAAATTGGAGTGTAGTTGGTTTACACTGCTGTGTCAGTTTCTGCTGTACAGCAAACTGAACCATCCATATGTATACATACATAGGGCTTCCCAGGTGGCTCAGTGGTAAAGAATCCTCCTGCCAATGCAGGAGACACAGGTTTGATCCTTGAGTTGGGAAGATCCCCTGGAGAAGGAAACGGCAACCCACTCCAGTATTTTTGCCTGGGAAATCCCATGGACAGAGGAGCCTAGAGGGCTACAGTCCATAGTGTTGCAAAGAGGCGGACATGACTGAGTGACCGAGGGGATATATCCCCTCTTTCTTGGATTTCCTTCCAGTTTAGGAGACCACAGAGCACCAGGTAGAGTTCCCTGTGCCATACAGTGCTAACCCTACATGTAGGTTTAGTCGCTAAGTCGTTTCCGACCCTTGCTACCTCATAGACTGTAGCCTGCCAGGCTCGTCTGTCCATGAGATTTTTCCAGGCAAGAATACTGGAGTGGATTGTCATTTCCTTCTCCAGGGGATCTTCCCAACCCAGGGATTGAACCCTGGTCTCCTGCATTGGAGGTAATTGGATTCCTATCCATGTGGAATGGTCTGTCTCTTTCTTTCATCTCTCTTTACTTTTTGTGTACGGGGCCATGTTCGGATTTTACAAAGGGAATTCTAAAGTTTGCAAGAAACATGACCCCTTATCAAAATACTGTCTTTTAAAATGTAAGTCTGACTTAGAGCTGGGAGAGTGACTGAGTCTTACTTGGTGTTGAAGGCCTCGGGCCATATCCAGAAGCCACCTCCTGGGATGTTCTGAGATAAAACTACAGGTTTACTCTATTTGATACTTGCCTGATAGCTCAGTTGGTAAAGAATCCGCCTGCAAAGCAGGAGACCCTGGTTCAATTCCTGAGTTGGGAAGATCCGCTGGAGAAGGAATAGGCTACCCACTCCATTATTCTTGGGCTTCCCTTGTGGCTCAGCTGGTAAAGAATTGCCTGCAATGTGGGAGACCTGGGTTTGATCCCTGGGTTGGAAAGATGCCCTGGAGAAGGGAAAGGCTACCCTCTCCAGTATTCTGACCTAGAAAATTCCATGGACTTTGCAGTCCCTGGGGTTGCAAAAAGTCAGACACAACTGAGCTACTTTCACTTTATAGTCTATTTACTTTGTTATCCTTATAGTCCCTTTGTAAGGTGTTTAGAAAATGTTATACTGTGGAATGTAAAGCTATTTATTTTTGTGCTTCTACTTATAGTATCTGTGTTCAGTTCTATAACATCAGTTCAGTTCAATTCAGTTCAGTCGCTCAGTCGTGTCCAACTCTTTGCGACCCCATAAACTGCAGCACGCCAGGCCTCTCTGTCCATCACCAACTCCCGGAGTTTACTCAAACTCATGTCCATCGAGTTGGTGATGCCATCCAGCCATCTCATCCTCTGTCATCTCCTTCTCCTCCTGCCCCCAATCCCTCCCAGCATCAGGATCTTTTCCAATGAGTCAACTCTTTGCATGGGGTGGCCAAAGTACTGGAGTTTCAGCTTTAGCATCATTCCTTCCAAAGAAATCCCAGGGCTAATCTCCTTCAGAATGGACTGGTTGGATCTCCCTGCAGTCCAACAGACTCTCAAGAGTCTTCTCCAGCACCACAGTTCAAAAGCATCCATTCTTTGGCGCTCAGCTTTCTTCACAGTCAAACTCTCACATCCATACATGACCACTGGAAAAACCATAGCTGTGACTAGACGGACCTTTGTTGGCAAAGTAATGTCTCTGCTTTTCAATATGCTGTCTAGGTTGGTCATATCTATCCTTCCAAGGAGTAAGCGTCTTTTAATTTCATGGCTGCAGTCACCATATGTAGTGATTTTGGATCCCCCCAAAATAAAGTCTGACACTGTTTCCACTGTTTCCCCATCTATTTGCCATGAAATGATGGGACCAGATGTCATGATCTTAGTTTTCTGAATGTTGAGCTTTAAGCCAAAGTTTTCACTCTCTTTCACTTTCATCAAGAACAGACCCTTAACCATATATTAAATTCCATTATAATACTGTGTCTCTAGAAAAAAAATCATGACTTGAATTATTCTAACTTACATGTGCTTTTTCAAGAGATGTAGCCTGTTAGACGATAGAAGGGTGTTTTTATTTGGAGGATGCACACACATGGTTGCTGTCTGTCTGGGGCTGGCCTTTTGGAGCATTTGGTATAGCACAGATCTTACTCTGGGGACCTGGCATCAAGGCAGATTGCTCAGAGAGGGGAACTCATTTGCATGCATGTTTCAATGAAACATTTAGGGAAGTCTGATGCTGACCTATCTTTTTATGTCTCCCTCCCTCCAAAAAATACTCTGTGAGGGAGGCACATGGTGCTAGTGAGGATGGCCCTTGGTCCTTTTCTTGTCTTTGGGACGTGGCTTGCTTTGTTTTCTCTGCTTGATTGTTCTTCCCTCCCCACCCCTTGGTTTTGAAACCTCCGTCTCTCAAACATCAGCATAAGTACCACAAAGCATTCTATTCTTTGATCGATCACAGAGCCACAATCAATCCCTCTTGTTCACTCTTTATTTCTATTTTTGGCTCCTCTTGCTTGTGTATGGGCACGTGCTTTCCTAACTTGACCTTCTGAAGCAGCCTTTAGGTTAGTCTCCACACACACTAAGTGCTCAATAAAGGCTCGCCATGTTCTTTAATGGTTTAAAATAATCAGACTTGCTGATATACGTACCTTATTCACTCAGCACATGCTTGTCATTCATTCAGTGTAGCTCAGTGATGGGCCCAGAGGTGAGCAAGACATCGGTCTCTGCTTCATTCAGGTGTTCTCAGGCTGGTTGGGAAGAGAAGGGTAAGGACACAGCCCTGCACAAACCTTGGGTAGTGTATCCAAAGCTGAGGAATTGGGGGAGGAGGAAGGACATGTCCTACTTCACTGGGAAAGAGAGAGCCCTAAGAGGAAGGGAGTTGAGGTGTGCCTTGAGGGATGCATAAGAGGTAGTTGTGTGGCTGTGGAGGGAGGGCATTCCAAGGTGATGGGAAAGAACAGTGCATTTTGAGCCTGCAGCTGGTAGGTGAGTGTGGCTGGGGTGTTGTAGATGAGGAGAGAGGTTGGGACCAGATTTTGAAAGCTCTTTGAAAGCAGGCTAAGAGGTTTGATCTTTTCCCTGTTGGGAGCTACTATAGGATTTTAAGTGGGTTAATGATGGAGTAAGTATTGTTTCTCAAAAAGATAACTTGGTGGACAGTATGAATGATGAATTTTAAAGGGAGCAGAGTTGAAGGGAGGAAGGGAGCAGATAAGTTGTGAAAATAACTAAGGTTAGAGATCATGGGAGCTTGGACCAAAGTGGTACGAGAGTAGAGGAGTAGGGGAGAGGATTTGAAAGATGATTTGCAGTTAGTAACAACATGTATAAAGCTATAAGGTAAACTTCACTTCAAGGGATTTGTTTTATATTCTTCAATCTGATAGATAGCTTTTCACATTATAATTCATATATATATGTATATTTCAATCAGATGTATAGTTTTAAAAATTATGTTATAAATCATGTTACAGCTCTTTTACTATTTGCTCTTCCTCCAGAATTAATATGCTTAACTTGATTAATTTCTACATTTTAAAGGTAGCTTTTACTCCTTAATTACATTAACAATTGCTGTTTGCTTGGTTGGCTTATTCAGGTGACTTTGAATTGAACTGTTTTAATAGCATTTGTAATTTTTTTCTATATGTATATTCTGAAAGAAATGTCATGCTTTAGGAAAAAAGTAGGTTGATTAAAATAAGAAAAAAAGATAATATAAAAGCTCTTTGAAAAGGAGGCAAAGAAAGGTAATATTAATTTTATCTTGAAGGGAGTAGTCTTGGACAGCGGAAAGAAAATTTATGTGTGAAAAGAGCCTGGAAAACTATTTCAGAGGAAACTTAAGTGAAGAATAGGATGTTTCATGTGAGGATAGTGTCATCCTATATTACTGATTTCACTTTCAACAGATAAGATAGAGTAAATGCAAATTAAAAACAAATCAAGAACAGGCGTTGAGAAATACCTCTCATTTAGGAAATAATTAAGTGGTAGAAAGGTCATTGGAGTTCAGTCAATGAAGCAGGGATGCTAAAAAATCATAATTATTCAGGTAACAGATGCTTTTCCTAATGTGATGCTCTGTTGTAGAGGTTTGAGGAAGAGAAGAAAGAAGTTACTATTGTCATAATGTTTATTCTCTTGAGTTCTCTCTTTCAAATCCTAATATTCAGTGGGCTAACTTTATATTCTAATATAGAAGCTGATATTTCAGAATAGTCATTCCCTTGACCTTTAAGGAAAAACAAAAGAGCTAGCTTGAAAATTCTGTGTTGTTGGGTTGTACATTGTGGTTTCTAAGGTTTTGACTTGGCCAGTTTAATTGTCTCTTGAGGCTGTGAATCTGGCTTCAAGATTCGGCTTTATTTTCTATTGTTAGGGAAGGACTTATTTGTCTGTCTCTGCTCTAGTACTCTTGCCTGGAAAATCCCATGGACGGAGGAGCCTGGAAGGCTGCAGTCCATGGAGTCGCTGATGGTCGGACATGACTAAGCGACTTCACTTTCACTTTTCACTTTCATGCATTGGAGAAGGAAATGGCAACCCACTCCAGTGTTCTTGCCTGGAGAATCCCAGGGACGATGGAGCCTGGTGGGCTGCCGTCTATGGGGTCACACAGATTCGGACACGACTGAAGTGACTTAGCAGCAGCAGCAGCCTATCTACTTACCTATCTATTCATCCATCTGTCCTCCTAACCAACCATCCATCCATCCTATCTGTAAAAGACATTTTGACCAGCATTTTGTCTACTATATGTCAAGCACTTGGATTGGCACAGGGTGACTAAGACATAGTTCCAGAGGTCAGTTAATCTTTTGCCTGGAGAGGGCGGTTGCACAAGCTTTTAAGTAAACAGATCGAACAGGCAGTTAGAGTTTTAAAAAGTGAAACAGCACAGGTTGTTGTGTGAGCTCCCTGGAAGGGTAGCTGATGTCTAGGGGTCTCAGGAAAGGTTTCTTTCCTGAGGAGAGATATTTAAACTAAGATCAGAAGAGTGAATACAAGTGAGACAAAAAGTGGGCAGAGGGAGAGGAGGAGGGCTATTGAAATAAAGGGAATCAATGACATGTCAGAGGTTTGGAGGTTAAAACCGCAGATCACTCAGTGTGGCTGAAGTGAGGTTGAGAAGTAAAAGTAAAGGCTGGGAAGTTATGCTGGGACCAGTTGTTGAAGTCTTATAAGCCATGGTTGGGAGTTTGGGTTGTATCCTGAGTAACTCTGAAAGGATTAAAAAAAATTTTTTTTTGTTTTGTACTGGGGTATAGCCGATTAACAAGCAATGTTGTGATAGTTTCAGGTGAACAGAGAAGGGATTCAGCCATACACATGTAGGTATCCATTCTTCCCCAAAGTCCCCTCCAATCCAGGCTGTCACATAACATTGAGCTGTTTACAATAGCAAAAGACATGGATGCAACATCCATGTTGCTACATCTTTTGCTGTTTTACAATAGCAAAAGACATCCCCCGCCCCCGGATGGATAAAGAAGATATGGTATATATATACAACGGAATATTCAGTTCAATTCAGTCACTTAGTCGTGCTCGACTCTTTGTGACCCCATGGACTGCAGCACGCCAGGCTTCCCTGTCCATTACCAACTCCCCGAGGTTGCTCAAACTCAAGTCCATCAAGTTGGTGATGCCATCCAACCATGTCATCCTCTGTCATCCCCTTCTCCTCCCGCATTCAATACTGCTGCTGCTGCTGCTGCTGAGTCGCTTCAGTCGTGTCCGACCCTGTGTGACCCCATAGACGGCAGCCCACCAGACTCCCCCGTCCCTGGGATTCTCCAGGCAAAAACACTGGAGTGGCTTGCCATTTCCTTCTCAGCTATTAAAAAGAGAGTGAAATAATGCCATTTGCAGTAACATGGATGGACCTAGAGAGTGTCATACTTAGGGAAGCAAGTCAGACAGAGAAGGAGAAATATTGTGTGACATCACTTATTCGTGGAATCGAAAAAGAAATGATACAAATGAACTTACTTACTGAACAGAAACAGACTCAAAGACTTCCAGAGCAGTGTTACGGTTCCTGGGGTGTGGGGAGGATAGGGGAAAGGGATAGTTAGGGAGTTTAGGATGGACATGTATACACTACTTTATTTAAAATGGGTAACCACAACGACCTACTCTATAGCAAAGGGAACTCTGAAAGGATTTTTTTTTAAATTTAAAATTTAACACTATTTTAAAAAATAATGAAGCAGTCCATACCAAAAAATGTAGAAATGATATACCGGATATGAGAACAGTTCCTGAAAGAAATGAGGGAAGAAGGTTTGGGTGTAGGAAAAATCTGAACGTCAGTTCAGTTACAGCAGGGGCACCATCTGACTCCTTAGAAAGCCCTGCAGCTGGGGTGGTTCTTCACAGGTTTCCCCAGGTGAGACCATGGTGTCGAGCTTTGGGGCCCATGTCTTGGCCTGTGTACTGGCTTTAGGCTGACCCTGGGAAAGAGTAGAGGTGAAAGTCTGGCCAAGTCAACTACACTGGGCCAACTGCCATTCCTGGAGCTGTGCAGAGCTATGACTTCTCAGCGCCAGCACTTTGAGCTGCTGGAAGGATGAATGAAGGTGTGTGCCGTCTTCTGTGTCATACAGCCGAGCGTCCCTTCAATGATACACACCGTGCCATTCTCTTGTTGTCTGTTTGTGGGTTTGAAATAGTTCCTATTTTTTCAAACCTCAGCATTAAAAAAAAGAGTTGTCCAGTTTCCAGATATTTCCCAAATTCCTCCTCCAACACACACACACACACACACAGATTACACACACTACAACATAAACCTCAATTCAAGTATCTGATCACACGCTACTTATTTTTCTCTGGCAATTGGTGATGCCCTCCTCTCTCTCACTCCTGGTTTTATTTATTTATTTTTCACTCCTGGTTTTAGAAGGTTTTGCTTCTCTGAGAAGTTTTAAATAGAGCGCTGATCTGATGAGATTTGCTTTGTAGAATAGATGACTTGTGTTGGGGCGGTGGATGGGGCAAGGCTAGAGGCCTGGAGGACCACTGTGTGACTGTCACAGGTGAAGAATGAGGGGTATTGTTGGCCTGAACTAAGGAGTGGTGATTGGCGTAAGAAGAGGGGAGAGTTGGAAAGCTTTAGGCAACAGATAGAGAGAATGGGATGGTGTGGAGGGGAAGGAGTCTGCTTTCTGCTTTCAGCACCTGGCAGGAGTAGCCTTTCTGTTAAAGTTTTGGGGGAGAGAGATTGTTGAGTGTTAGTGTTATTTGCTCAGTCATGTCTGACTCTTTTGCGACTCCATGGACTGTAGCCCTCCAGGCCCCCCTGTCCATGAATTCTCCAGGCAAGAATACTGACTAGACTGGTTGCCATTCCCTTCTCCAGGGGATCTTCCCGACGCAGGGATTGAACCCAGGTCTTCTGCATTGTAGGCAGATTCTTTACCTTCTGAGCCATTTGAGGGGAGAAAGATGATTAGGGGATGTATTCTTTCTTTCTGTCCTTCTGTCTGTCTATCTGTTTGCCTGTCTACCCATTATCTACATCTCCTAGGAGCGTGGCCCAGACTAGGATCACATCCTTGAAAATTGACAGCTGGAGTCTTGACTATTTTCCTCAGTATCCATGGAACTCTTTTAAACACATCCTTAAAATTTTTCAAATTTTGTCAAGAACTGTTTTATTTCTCTTCATATTGTCTGAGATTTTTGACTGACCCTAGAATGAGCATCTGGAAAAAGGGTAATTTAAGACATGGTAGAAGATGGCAGTGGAAAATGAGGAATTAAGAAGTGATTTTTGATTTTTAATATTTTTAGCAGATATTGGTAGTTAACCCCTTGGGAGTTGACTGTATTTATCTCCAAGAGTCATAGGAAACCAACTTGCAGATATTATTCTCGCTGACTCGGTTAGCTTGGGGGAGGGAGTGGAGAGGGTTATTAAGAAATGCTTGTAACGTGTCCAGAATTTTTACTAATATGCCTCTGCATGTTTTCTGGGAAAAAAGTGTCCACAGTTTTAATTTTTTTTTCTCAAAGGAGGCCTATGATCTGCCAGAAACTTACATCTTATTAGTCTCTTGTAGGGTTTCATTCTTTTCTGATGGGAACTAAATTGCCGGTCTGACACTCTGACATGAGTTTGGGGACCCACACTATTGCCCCAGGTCAAATTCTGGGCTGTATGTCACCTCTGTTGTCTCAGGGCCATTGAAACAAAAGACCTGATTGCCAGGATGAGGGTGAGTAGACACAAAGCTTGAAGGGCAAAATTTCTGATAATGTTTGACCCCAGTTTTGCATATAATGAATTTTTATTTGTTGATGAATCTTTCCCTTTTGTTGCTAAAAGTAGCAAATAATCAGACAAATTACTAATTAATAATCTGGCTCAGATCTTTTTTTTTTAATTAGTGGAACTTGTGCTTCATCAAGCTCAGGTGGAGTGGGTATCACAATGCTTCATTTTTTTTAACATCAAACATTTTTTGCAAATGATGATATATTTGTCACTTGAAAATGGGTCAGCAGTCTCTTTTGTACTCTTGGAGTAAGAGTAGTGATCCTCACATGAGAACCCCACTTCCTGATGGCCTTTCTGATATCTCCTTTTTCCACCCTCTCTTTTTTTTGGGGGGGAGAGATCAGGTCATGTACCCTTTGCTTCTCATGCCACATGCTGACCAGACCGCCCCCGCCCCTCTCAGTTTAAGTCTCATATCATTGAATTGCATCACCCACCAAATGTCATTGTTGGGATGTCACTCTGTCCCCCCATCACTCCCTTTCATTTCTCAGTCATTTACCTCTTGGTTGACTGTTAATTCTCTCTAAAAGTCACTCTTTTTAAAACAAACTTAATGGCTACCGAAGAGGAAAGGATCAGGGAGGGATAGATTAGGAGGTTGGGATTAACATATATAAACTACTCTATATAAAACAGTTGACCAACAAAGACCTACTATATGGTACAGGGAGATCAAACTAGTTAATCCTAAAGGAGATCAACCCTGAATATTCACGCGGAGGACTGTTGCTGAAGCTGGATCTCTAGTACTTTGGCTACTTGATATGAAGAGCTGACTGTGTGGAAAAGACCCTGATGCTGGGAAAGACTGAAAGCAAAAGGAAAAGGGGGTGCCAGAGGATGAGATGGTTAGATAGCATCACTGACTCAATAGGCATGAATTTGAGCAAACTCTGGGAGATTAGTGGAGGACAGAGGAGCCTGGTGTGCTGCAGTCCACAGGGTCACAAACAGCTGGACACGACTTAGTAACTGAGCAACAACAAATGGCACAGGTAACTCTACTCAACATTTTTTAATAACCGATAAAGGAAAGAATCAGAATAAGAAAGTAAAATATATATCTGAATCACTGTGCTATACACCTGAAACTAACATGATACTGTAAACCAACTATACTTTAGTAAAAAAAAATTTAAAAGATACTCTTGTTTTAGTGCTTTTAATGTAAACATAGATGATTCTTTCAACACTAGCAGATCAGATCAGATCAGATCAGTCGCTCAGTCATGTCTGACTCTTTGCGACCCCATGAATCGCAGCACGCCAGCCTCCCTGTCCATCACCAACTCCTGGAGTTCACCCGAAATCATGTGCGTTGAGTTGGTGATGCCATCCAGCCATCTCATCCTCTGTCATCCCCTTCTCCTCCTGCCCCCAATCCCTCCCGGCATCAGGGTCTTTTGCAATGAGTCAACTCTTCGCATGAGGTAGCCAAAGTATTAGAGTTTCAGCCTCAGCATCAGTCCTTCCAATGAACACCCAGGACTGGTCTCCTTTAGGATGGACTGGTTGGATCTCCTTGCAGTCCAAGGGACTCTTAAGGGTCTTCTCCAACACCACAGTGCAAAAGCATCCATTCTTTGGTGCTCAGCTTTCTTCACAGTCCAACTCTCACATCCATACATGACTACTGGAAAAACCATAGCCTTGACTAGACGGACCTTTGTTGGCAAAGCAATGTCTCTGCTTTTGAATATGCTATCTAGGTTGGTCATAACTTTCCTTCCAAGGAGTAAGCATCTTTTAATTTCATGACTGCAATCACCATCTGCAGTGATTTTGGAGCCTCCCAAAAATAAAGTCTGACACTATTTCCACTGTTTCCCCATCTATTTCCCATGAAGTGATGGGACCAGATGCCATGATCTTCGTTTTCTGAATGTTGAGCTTTAAGCCAACCTTTTTACTCTCCACTTTCACTTTCATCAAGAGGCTTTTGAGTTCCTCTTCACTTTCTGCCATAAGGGTGGTGTCATCTGCATATCTGAGGTTATTGATATTTCTCCCGGCAATCTTGATTCCAGCTTGTGCTTCCTCCAGCCCAGTGTTTCTCATGATGTACTCTGCCTATAAGTTAAATAAGCAGGGTGACAATATACAGCCTTGACGTACACCTTTTCCTATTTGGAACCAGTCTGTTGTTCCATGTCCAGTTCTAGCTGTTGCGTCTTGACCTGCATACAGTTTTCTCAAGAGTCAGGTCAGGTGGTCTGATATTCCCATCTCTTTCAGAATTTTTCACAGTTTATTGTGATGCACACAGTCAAAGGCTTTGGCATAGTCAATAAAGCAGAATTAGATGTTTTTCTGGAACTTTCTTGCTTTTTCAATGATCCAGCAGATGTTGGCAATTTGATCTCTGATTCCTCTGCCTTTTCTAAAACCAGTTTGAACATCTGGAAGTTCATGGTTCACGTATTGCTCACTCGACGATATTTTCAGTGTACCTTCTGCGTCATTACTATTTTCCTTTCTGGTGGATTTTTTCCATCGGCATATGAACTAGTACTTTAATTCTCTAAAAATACCTTTCACTCTTGATCTTCCACCTCTCTCTACCTATCATCTTATTTCTTTGTTCCCTTTTATAAAAATACTTCCTCTGTTCCCTTTTATAAAAATACTTCCTCTGAAGAGGTTTTTATACACAGTCGCAAGTCCTCTCCTTTCATTGTTTCCTAAACCACTTTAATGACATGTAAGTGCATAGCTTCTACCATGCAACTGAAACTGCACTTGGCAGTTACTAGAGACTTCCCTATTGCTAAATCTGCCAGTCAGTTTCCAGTCCTCATTTTGCTCGATCTCTCAGCCATCGTTTGTTCTTCCATGAAGCACCTCCTTCACTTGTCTTCCAGGAGGTGCCATACTCTTCCCAGTTTCCCTCTCCTTTTCCTTTGCTGATTCTTCTTCTTCCCGTTGGAGGATCCACGGTATAGTCCTTGGACCTCTTCATTATTACCACTCACTCCCTCTGTCCTTCTTCAGTCTTGTTTTAAATACCATCTGAACACTGGACTCACATTTCTATCTCTGGCCCCAACATCTTCCCCTGAGCTTCATACTTACATTAACAGATGTCTGCTTGGTATCTCCACTTACATGCCCAAATCTGAACTCCTCATCTCCCCCTCAAGCCAAACCTGAGCCCACTGTTTTGCCCATCTCTTCTAAAGGCAATCTGATTTTTCCAGTTGCTCAGGTTGAAGGTTGAAAATTCTGGAGTCATCTCTGTGGTCCCTTCTTTCTCTTGTAACCACATCCAGTCCATCAGGAAATCCTGTTGGCTCTATTTTCCTGATACTCTTCCTACAGAATCCTAGTCCAGTGTTAGCATCTCCACGGCCACCCGCATGGGGGAGTCCACTGTGACACATGCCTGAATTTCTGCAGCCTCTCTCCCCCGCTCCATGGTCTCCCTCAGATCAGATCAGATCAGTCGCTCAGTCGTGTCCGACTCTTTGCGACCCCATGAACCGCAGCACGCCAGGCCTCCCTGTCCATCACCAGCTCCCGGAGGTCACTCAGACTCACACCCATCAAGTCAGTGATGCCATCCAGCCATCTCATCCTCTGTCGTCCCCTTCTCCTCCTGCCCTCAATCCCTCCCAGCATCAGAGTCTTCTCCAATGAGTCAACTCTTCGCATGAGGTGGCCAAAATACTGGAATTTCAGCTTTAGCATCATTCCTTCCAAAGAAAGTCCAGGATTGATCTCCTTCAGAATGGACTGGTTGGATCTCCTTGCAGTCCAAGGGACTCTCAAGAGTCTTCTCCAACACCACAGTTCAAAAGCATCAATTCTTCGGCACTCAGCCTTCTTCACAGTCCAGCTCTCACATCCATACATGACCACAGGAAAGACCATAGCCTTGACTAGGCGAACCTTTGTTGGTAAAGTAATGTCTCTGCTTTTGAATATGCTATCTAGGTTGGTCATAACTTTCCTTCCAAGGAAGAAGGTCTCCCTACTTCCCTCCTTATCCCACTGAGGCTGGTCTGAACCAGCAGCAGAGTGAGCCTGTTAAAAACAGAAGTTTTAAACTTCTGTTTAAGGCATAAATACAGGATTATGTCATTATGCATTCGCAGTTCTGCAGCTACTTCCCATTTTACTTATTGAAAAAGCCAAAAAGACCTGGCAATGACCCACAGGCCCTGGGTGATCTGGCTTTATCTCCCCTTGACCTCTTGCTCCTTGTCCATAGCCAGTGCCCTCCCAGTTCAGGACCTTTGCCCTGGGGGCCCTGCCCGGAGTACTCTTCCCAATTCTCTGTGACTTGTGTTACTACCTGGTTAGACCTGTAAACCCTCCTTTCTGAAGCACTGTCCACCCACTTTAAAGTGAAAGTGAAAGTGAAGTTGCTCAGTCCTGTCTGACTCTTTGCTATGCCATGGACTGTAGCCTACCAGGCTCCTCCGTCCATGGGATTTTCCAGGCAAGAATACTGGAGTGAGTTGCCATTGCCTTCTCCAGAGGGTCCTCCCGACCCAGGGATTGAACCTGGGTCTCCCACATTGTAAGCAGATACTTTACGGTCTGAGCCACCTGCTTTACCTGGCTTAGTTTTTTTCCCGTAACACTTCTCACCCACTAGCACAGTCTACAGTTTACTTGTGTGGTGTGCTGACATGTGTCTCTTCCCACTAGAATGTAAACTCCATGAGGGTAGGTCTTTGGCCTGAGTTCAGTTGCTAGTGTCTAGAACAGTACCTGACACATAGTATGTGTTCGCTGTGCACGTGTGCTCAGCCACTCAGTCTTGTCTGACTCTTTGCAACCTCATGGACTGTAGCCCGCTAGGTTTCTCTGTCCATGGGATTTCCCAGGCGAGAATACTGGAGTGGGTTGCCATTTCCTACTCCAGGGGATCGTCCCGACCCAGGGATCAAACCTGCATCTCTTGCACTGCAGGCAGATTCTTTACCACTGAGCCACCAGGGAAGCCCTTGTGTTCCATAAATAAAGGTTTTCTGTCGCTTTCAATAAACGTGTAATCCCTGAGATAAATATCAGTTTAATCTTTATTATATCTTTATTGCAGTGATCGAGTAGCTCCACGTTAGCCTATGACTGTTTCCCAATTACTGGTTGGCAGACAGCTTTATGTTTTCAGCACTCAGACATGAAATGAGAAGACTAAGGCCAATGTAATATTCATATTTGTTAGTGTAAGGTTGTCAACTGCTGTCATTTATTCTGAGAGTGCATTAACTTTTTATTTGGCACAAAAATGCCCATTTAATGAAATGATCGTGGTAGTTTTTCTATGAGATGAATTTTGGCAGTAGGAAACTTTCTTCAGATTAAGCACTCCAAAAGGATCCAGGTATAGGTTCCTGATGCTCATACTTTGTTAACTGTGTTAACTTCCCTCCTTTCCTTCTTCTTTTCTTTCTTTCCTTTTTTTTTTTTTTTTACGATCTTGGAAGCCTTTCTGAAAACAAGTCTTAGCTAGAGGCCCATTTTAGGACTGTGATGATGCATTGCTATTCTCTTTAATGCAAGCTGACAGGTAGAGGGTAGCTTTGGGGGATGGGAGTGGTGGGAAGCCCACCTCAGGCCCCTGAGAGTCCTTTATAGTTTTTGGAACTTAAAAATCACTGCTTTAGTTGATAAATTCTAGAAAATCTGGGCACTCTATTAAAAAGGAAGATCTTACTTTAGTCTCAGATAGGAGTAAGGGTCTAGTTTTGTTCTTCAAATAACCAGGTATGTGACCTTGAATTAACTAGTCAGTTTCTCTGCAGAGTTAATTGATTTGTTTGTAGGGTAAGAATCAGCTCTAACCCAATTTGTTTGTGGGCTAGATGATCTTACATAGATTGCTTCAGAAGCTCCAGAGAACCAATTGTTCAAATAAATGAATTGAGCTTCCCTGGTGGCTCATGCCTCCTTATGCAGGAGACCAGGGTTCGATCCTTGATTTGGGAAGATCCCCTGGAGAAGGAATTGGCAACGCACTCCAATATCATTGCCTGGGAAATCCTATGGACGTAAGAGCCTGGTGGGCTATATAGTCCATGGGGTCACTACATGCCTTAGCGATTAAATAACATCAACAACAATTATCTAAGCTGTGCTAGGGAAGCAGTGCATTCTGTTACTGTCTTCCTCATTGCTGGAACTTCAGTTTTGTCTGCATTGATCTTGTGACTGTCCCAAATGTTCTCTATCCCTGATTTTTATAGGCAGTATTGTTTTGGGGATTATAGAAAGGATTATATGATAGCATTTGGGCTAATAGGATTAGGGATGAAGTATAGCATATTATTATTCATACCGGTCCATTCTGAAGGAGATCAGCCCTGGGATTTCTTTGGAGGGAATGATGCTAAAGCTGAAACTCCAGTATTTTGGCCACCTCATGCGAAGAGTTGACTGATTGGAGAAGACTCTGATGCTGGGAGGGATTGAGGGCCGGAGGAGAAGGGGACGACAGAGGATGAGGTGGCTGGATGGCATCACTGACTCGATGAATGTGGGTCTGAGTGACCTCCGAGAGCTGGTGATGGATAGGGAGGCCTGGCGTGCTGCAGTTCATGGGGTCGCAAAGAGTCGGACACGACTGAGCGACTGATCTGATCTGATCTGATTCATACAATGTTTGCAAAGCAGAATATGAAAATCCTGCAGTACTTAAAATTTTTATCAATACTCTCTTGCAGCAATACTATAGGGATTGGTTCAAAACTGTATCAGAAGATATGATTTTGAATCTAAACGTGACCACCCACTGGCTGTGTCAACTTGGACAAATTGCTTAGCTCAGTTTCCTTATCAATGAAGTGGGCATAGTAATAGTACCTTCTTCCTTGTGTTATTGCAAAAATTAATATATGTAAAAGTACTTTGGCACACAGAAGCAAGCACTCAATAAATGTTAGCTATTACTGACATAAGAATTTATTATACTTGTGGCTGTATTCTTTCCTGTCTTTCTAAACAAACATTTAACAATAGCTTAATGAAGATCATGGCATCCGGTCCCATCACTACATGGGAAATAGATGGAGAAACAGTGGAAACAGTGTCAGACTTTATTTTTCTGGGCTCCAAAATCACTGCAGATGGTGACTGCAGCCATGAAATTAAAAGACGCTTACTCCTTGGAAGGAAAGTTATGACCAACCTAGATAGCATATTCAAAAGCAGAGACATCACTTTGCCAACAAAGATTCGTCTAGTCAAGGCTATGGTCTTTCCTGTGGTCATGTATGGATGTGAGAGCTGGACTGTGAAGAAGGCTGAGCGCCGAAGAATTGATGCTTTTGAACTGTGGTGTTGGAGAAGACACTTGAGATTCCCTTGGACTGCAAGGAGATCCAACCAGTCCATTCTGAAGGAGATCAGCCCTGGGATTTCTTTGGCAGGAATGATGCTAAAGCTGAAACTCCAGTATTTTGGCCACCTCATGCGAAGAGTTGACTCATTGGAGAAGACTCTGATGCTGGGAGGGATTGGGGGCAGGAGGAGAAGGGGACGACAGAGGATGAGATGGCTGGATGGCATCACTGACTCGATGGATGTGAGTCTGAGTGACCTCCGGGAGTTGGTGATGGACAGGGAGGCCTGGCGTGCTGCGGTTCATGGGGTCGCAAAGAGTTGGACACGACTGAGCGACTGATCTGATCTGATCAATCATATCACATGAGCAAAATTTGTGTTTTTATTTTTTAAGTATATCCAAAATTTTGCCTTTTTTATATTCAAAAAGAAAGCAATCTAGGATAGACTGTGCATCTTCAGGTCATGCTATCGACCTTTTGATGCTATGCTTAATTCTAATTTGGAGCTTTTTATTTTTTCTTGTATATTTAGCTATATATTTGATACATTTTTCTGGTAGGATTTTTGAGGAAAAAAAAAAAGCTCTGCATGCATACAAAAATCCCTCCCCCCTTTCTGCATTTTAATTTTCTTGCTAAGGCTTGGTACTGTCGTCTTTTGTCTGGGGTCACTATAGTTGACATATTGAATGCATTAGTGTATCCTTAAGTATCAAATTTATAAGCGGTTTATTTAGATCATTTGCAAATGTTTACTTAGAAAGAGCCTAGACCAAAGAAACCCCAAAGCAGTGGCTCAAATGAGCAAAGTTGTCTTTGAACTGTCTCATCTTACAGTTCAGAGTTGCTGGGTGCCTTGGTGGCTCTGCCCCATACGGTCTCTTAGGCATCCTGGTTCCTTCTTTCTTATAAATTCCATCATTCTGAAGTGTCGTCTCATCTTGTTTGCGGCTGCCCCTCAACACTAGGTCCAAGTTCTAGTCCAAGGAAAAGGGAGAGAGGAGTAAAAATAAGCAATGGCCTTTTTTTGAAAAAATATGACCCAGAGACTGCACCCAGGTTTCCTTTTGTTGTCCAGTTGGCTGCAGCTTGGTCACATGGTCTCATCCAAGGGCGAGGGAGGTTGGAAAGTGTGATTTGTGGTGGGTGGCCATGTGCTGAGCCTAAAATTGCAGGAGAACAGAAGAGGGCTGGGTGTCTGATAGCAAAAAGAAGGGAAGAATGGATAATGCCATGTATACTTTTATAACAATGCCAAGTATACTGTTATCACAGCTTGGTGGGCTAGGTTTAAATTTAGAGTTCTCTACCTCCTAAGTAGAGGAGCTCTGTGTCAGAACCTGGCAACCGGGAGAACTAGCCTTTTCCCTGGTTTTCCCATGTCTGCTCCATTCTGCACTGGGAAGGGCCACATGCACAAGTTGGTGGTCACCTGGGCAAACTCCACAGTCTCTCTTCGTATCTCACTTGCAAGCAGAGAATAGTGTGGCTCACCCTTGGAAAGTGAGCTCAGGGCTTGTTTGGGCAGAAGAGGTCACGTGGACTCTGGGTTCATGTGTCCCCTTGGCTCTGTATTTTCTCCATCCCGTGGGGAGGGATGAGTCTTGGAGAAGGCAGAATAGAGCCCCTCAAAAGGGCAGTGTTGAAGGTAGCTCCCCTCTAGGTCAGAGCTTGTATTATAAAGGGAAACACTAACTTGATTTAGTTCTTAAACTTTTCTGCTTTCCCTGTCTATGCTTCATTTTACTTGTATTTATCATTTTTAGTATACATGTTATGTATTTAATCTACTAGGAGTGGAGTATCTTTGGAATGAATGGAGTGTCATTGTAATGGATGGTGAGGTGGGGAAGGACACCATTGGAAGAGGCTGGAGAATATTCACTTATTTAGCTTAATGTTGTCAACAGCTTAAAAAAAGTCCCTTTGAGTGGCCCTTGTGATTCAGTGGCAGTTTGCCCAGACTTGAGGGAGCCAGTGCTAGGAATGAAAACTAGATTCACTTTGAAAATTTAGAAAGAAAAGTGACTAAGCAAGTTATAATAAGAATGTGCTTGATGGCGTGTGTCCTCTAACAGCAAATGAGGTACCGCAGCGGGCTTGGGTTCCTCGTCCACTCTCTGCTCTGCCTTCAGCTTTGCCTCCTCTGACCCTGTGCCTGGCCCACATAGACCCAGGACCCTGATTCCAACCTGTCCCAGGGCTCAGCCCCAGCTGCTCTGACAGCCTGATAACTCCCTGGTGGGAAATAAAGTTGAAATCCAACCTGTGACACTGCCCTTGGATTGATTCAGCAAAATATCCCCTCCTTCAGTGTAGATCACAATAGACTGTGGAAAATTCTGAAAGAGATGGGAATACCAGACCACCTGATCTGCCTCTTGAGAAATCTGTATGCAGGTCAGGAGGCAACAGTTAGAACTGGTCATGGAACAACAGATTGGTTCCAAATAGGAAAAGAAGTACGTCAAGGCTGTATATTGTCACCATGTTTATTTAACTTATATGCAGAGTACATCATGAGAAATGCTGGACTGGAAGAAATACAAGTTGGAATCAAGATTGCTGGGAGAAATATCAATAACCTCAGATATGCAGATGACACCACCCTTATGGCAGAAAGTGAAGAGGAACTCAAAAGCCTCTTGATGAAAGTGAAAGTGGAGAGTGAAAAGGTTGGCTTAAAGCTCAACATTCAGAAAACGAAGATCATGGCATCTGGTCCCATCACGACATGGGAAATAGATGGAGAAACAGTGGAAACAGTGTCAGACTTTATTTGGAGGGAGGCTCCAAAATCACTGCAGATGGTGACTGCAGCCATGAAATTAAAAGACACTTACTCCTTGGAAGGAAAGTTATGACCAACCTAGATAGCATATTCAAAAGCAGAGACATCACTTTGCCAACAAAGGTTCGCCTAGTCAAGGCTATGGTCTTTCCTGTGGTCATGTATGGATGTGAGAGCTGGACTGTGAAGAAGGCTGAGCGCCGAAGAATTGATGCTTTTGAACTGTGGTGTTGGAGAAGACTCTTGAGAGTCCCTTGGACTGCAAGAAGATCCAACCAGTCCATTCTGAAGGAGATCAGCCCTGGGATTTCTTTGGAAGGAATGATGCTAAAGCTGAAACTCCAGTATTTTGGCCACCTCATGCGAAGAGTTGACTCATTGGAGAAGACTCTGATGCTGGGAGGGATTGGGGGCAGGAGGAGAAGGGGACAACAGAGGATGAGATGGCTGGATGGCATCACTGACTCGATGGATGTGAGTCTGAGTGACCTCCGGGAGTTGGTGATGGACAGGGAGGCCTGGCGTGCTGCGGTTCATGGGGTCGCAAAGAGTCAGACACGACTGAGCGACTGATCTGATCTGATTTGATTAGTTGAGAGATGAGTTATGATACACACTCAATCGCATATACAAAACCGTTAGAACCAGATGTATGGTTATTTTTTGGTTTCAGAGTTTATGGTACATATGCTCTATATCAGGGGTCCCCAACCTCCAGCCCACAGACCGGTACCTCCTGTCAGATCAGGGCGGCATTAGATTAGAAATAAGTGTAGAATAAACACAACGTGCTTGATTCATTCTGTAACCATCCCCCTCCTTCCCAGTCCGTGGAAAAGTTGTCTTCCATGAAACCCATTCCTGGTGCCAAAATGGTTGAGGACTATTGCCGAATATGATGAACTGTCTCTGGGAGAGTTCGAGACAGCATTCCGTAATTAAATAGATGAATATTTCTACATTAAAATGTATGAATATTCACACAAATAGAAGACAAATAAGGTTATAAATAGCCTCAGGTCAGTTCAGGTCATGTTTTGCTGCCAAGTGGGCTATGAGAAAACCTTTGGTTTTCAGAGCTTTTTGGATGCTGGCATCATATATTAGGAATTGTGTGCCTGTGATGGTCACCGTTTTTCTCAGTGATCAGACAGTCCTGTGTATTGAGTTTTGTAGCGCTCACAGCAGATCTGGGAGGAAGAAGATACTTTATTGTCTTTTGTTCTCTTTTTTTCCCCCCTCTCTCGTTTTTTACCTCTCCCACCTCTCTCTGTCTCCATCTCTTTTCTTTCTTTCTTTTTTATAGATAGGGAAACTGAAGTTTTGTGAGTCTGAGTGACTTGGTTGAGATCAAGAGGGGCCCAGCACCCCTGGCCGAGGCACTTACTGTGCTGTAAAAAGTTTCTGATTTGCTTGTTTGAAACTCTAAACTAGCCGACAGAATCCTATGTCACATTGAATGGTACAGAAAGACATGAGAGCATTAGCAGTGCCATTGGAGGTAATCATCCTTTATAACGTCGTTTCTTGATGAAACGCCTCTCGGTTCACCTGCAGAGTGGGAGCAAGGTCCAGGACTGGGCTCGTCTGTAGTGATCATCCTTCCAGCAGCTCCTCCTCCAGGCCTGGTATGGGCAGTGGGTCAATGCCCTCTTCTAGGGCTGGTGGGAGTGTGGGTGGGATGTGGGTAAAATGCAGGGCAGAGAGGGGAAGGTTTGGGTGTTTGGTGTGATAGGAGAGGTCAGGGAAGGGGAAATTGCCTGAGATTCTGACACTGTGTGGTCAGGGCCAGCTCCAGCCACTGGTTACTGTTTCATAGCTGTTGCCATGGGCGCTGCTGAAGGAGGGATCAGAGACCTGGCGAGTCCAGTGGATCTGTTAGGGCTGCTGCTTGGCAATGTTTTGTCTTTATGACTATTAGGCCAGAGCATCCTTTCTAGGTGGGCATTGGACAAACACAACCTCCTCTGGATAGATGCAGTCTGATGGCTGGACTTAGTGGACTGTGCCTTTGTGCAAAGAAAATGGTGTTCCTTCTCCTTGGAGTCATTGTTCTGGCTGGTTTCGGCCCCTCTGCCCTCTCACCCGGTGCCTTCACAGTGTTAACAGAGTTCACTTCGAATTTGGCAGCTTGGCCTTAGTAGAGATCTGCCTGAAAAGCACTGTATCCTTGTTAGAATCCTAGGGATTGTTTTATGATGAACTGGGGAGTAGGTGGGGCTTCCCTTGTAGCTCAGATGGTAAAGAATCTGCCTGCAATGCAGGAGACCTGGGTTTGGTCCCTGGGTTGGGAAGAGAGGAAATGACAACCCACTCCAGTATTCTTGCCTGGAGAATTCCATGGACAGAGTAGCCTGGTGGGCTACCGTCCATGAAGTTGCAAAGAGTCAGGCACGACTGAGTGACTGACACACACACAGGGAGTAGATATGACTACCAGGTGACAGATGAGAGTGCCGTGGCTCTGCGGACTGTTTAAGCCCATCCCAAGAGTCTGTGACTCCTGGCTCCCTGGTATCCTGGTCAGGGCTATTTTCTGCTCACTCCCTGCTCTTAGGTGGAAGATGCAGCTTTGGAATTTCAGTGTCTGTTTCCCCCAATGTTTCACTCTCCTCTGCCTCTTGGACTGCAAGATCAAACCAGACAATCCTAAAGGAAATCAGTCCTGAACGTTCATTGGAAGGACTGATGCTGAGGCTGAAGCTCCAATACTTTGGCCACCTGATGTGAATGAAGAGCTGACTCATTGGAAAAGACCCTGATGCTGGGAAAGATTGAAGGCGGGAGGAGAAGGGAATGACAGAGGATGCAATGGTTGGATGGCATCACCAACTCGATGGACATGAGTTTGAGCAAACTCCAAGAGATGGTGAAGGACAGGGAAGCCTGGTATGCTGCAGTCCATGGGGTTGCAAAGAGTTGGACACGACTGAGCGACTGAACAGCAACAACTCTTTCATTATTGTATTTAAAAATGGATATGGAGAAGGAAATGGCAAGCCATTCCAGTATCCTTGCCTGGAAAATCCCATGGACAGAGGAGTCTGGTGGGCTACAGTCCATGGGGTCGTAAAGAATCGGACACAACTGAGTATCTGAGCGTGTTAGGTGAGGACCCCTAAACTTCCCTCTCTCATTACTGGGTGGGTGTTCGCCTGTTTCTGTACATTTCAGCATGAACCTGGCACAAGAGAGATTGCTTCAGACTGAGAGTGCCTGTCTGCTCCCCTGCAGGTGTATGGGAGCCTGGGGCTTCTTGGGGGGTAGTGATGCTCTTGGTTATGGGAGTTGGACTCCTTTGGTGTTTGGTGCTGCCTTGAGCCAAGGATGGTTAGGGAGGGGAAATGCAGCATCAAATTAAGTGCAGTGGCTGGCTAATAGCTTTCTTATAGATCAGTAATCAATTAGAATTAAAAACCGAGAAACAAAAAGAAGAAAAAATAATAATAACATTAAAAACCCAGCACCAAGAAAGAAGAAAGGAATCAAAATATTTAGGTATAAATCTAACAAAATATGTACAAGATCTCTGTGAGGGTAAACTACAAAGCTCTAGGTCTATACGTACAATGGAACATTATTTAGCCTTAAAAAAAAAATTCTGAAATGTGCTACAGTGTAAGTGAATCTTGAAGACACTGCTGCTGCTGCTAAGTCACTTCAGTTGTGTCCGACTCTGTGCGACCCCATAGATGGCAGCCCACCAGGCCCCGCCATCCCTGGGATTCTCCAGGCAAGAACACTGGAGTGGGTTGCCATTTCCTTCTCCAGTGCATGAAAGTGAAAAGTGAAAGTGAAGTCGTTCAGTCGTGTCCGACTCTTAGCGACCCCATGGACTGCAGCCCACCAGGCTCCTCCATCCATGGGATTTTCCAGGCAAGAGTACTGGAGTGGGGTGCCATTGCCGAAGACACTAAGCTACGTGAAATAATCCAGGGGCAAAGGACAAATTCTGTAGGATTCCATGTATATGAGTTACCAAGAGTAGTCAGATTCACAGAGACAGAAGGTCGCATGGTTATTGCCAAGAATGGGAAGGAGGGAATGGAAAGTTATTGTCTAATGGGTTGCGAGTTCCAGTTTGAGAAGTTGAAATTCTGGACATGAATGGTGGTGTTGGTACAACAATGTGCATGTCTGTAATGCTACTGAACTGTATATTTTAAAACATTAAATTTCATCTTATGTTTATTTTCTCACGATAAAAAAAGGACCAAAAAAATGGATAAACTGATATTATTATTGAAGATATAATTTCTCCAATATTTGGCAAAATTGTCACTTGTTGGCTCTGACTGATCTCACAGCTCTCACTCCTGAGTTTGGGGTGTAGTGGGCTCATTGGTATGCCACTGAGTGGGGAAATGCAGTCATGTTAAAGGAAAATATTGGAAATCAGAAGGTCTGGGTAAATATGTTAGTATATCAACCCCTTAGTTACAATGTCTTCATTTATATGACCCTTATTTAAAATTCAACGTAGTTTGTTAAACTTTTACTTCATGTAATAGATGGGTTCAGGAGTCTTAGCCAAAGTCAATTTTTTTAATGGAAAGTATCTGGATATACATTAACCTTTTAGAATTGTAACTGGTTAGTTATATCATAAAAGCTAGCAATGTGTGAATGAGTTGATTGCTTGCTAAACAGAAGAACATGAGGAAAATTAATTTTAGGTTGAGAAAATATTTCCTAAAAGAGAAGGAGGTAGAGAGGTCAGCTTATATACTGGCCTTTCACATGCATTATTTCATTTACTCCCTAAACTAATTCTGTGGGAAAGATATAATCATTTCTATTTTGTAGACCAGGATACATTTGAGTTATTAGTTGGATCTTACCGTAAGTTTCTGTAATATTTAAAAAATGCGTGTGTGTTTGTTGTTCAGTTCAGTCGCTCAGTCGTGTCCGACTCTGTGACCCCATGAATCGTAGCACGCCAGGCCTCCCTGTCCATCACCAACTCCTGGAGTTCATTCAAACTCAGGTCTATCGAGTCGGTGATGCCATCCAGCCATCTCATCCTCTGTTGTCCCCTTCTCCTCCTGCCCTCAATCCCTCCCAGCATCAGAGTCTTTTCCAATGAGTCAACTCTTTGCATGAGGTGGCCAAAGTACTGGAGTTTCAGCGTTAGCATCATTCCTTCCAAAGAACACCCAGGGCTGATCTCCTTCAGAATGGACTGGCTGGATCTCCTTGCAGTCCAAGGGACTCTCAAGAATCTTCTCCAACACCACAGTTCAAAAGCATCAATTCTTCGGTGCTCAGCTTTCTTCACAGTGCAACTCTCACATTCATATATGACCACTGGAAAAACTATAGCCTTGACTAGATGGACCTTTGTTGGGAAAGTAATGTCTCTGCTTTTGAATACACTATCTAGGTTGGTCATAACTTTTCTTCCAAGGAGTAAGTGTCTTTTGATTTCATGGCTGCAGTCACCATCTGCAGTGATTTTGGAGCCCCCTAAAATAAAGTCTGACACTGTTTCCTCTGTTTCCCCATCTATTTCCCATGAAGTTGTATCCAACTCTTTGTGACCCCATGGACTGTAGCCTTCCTGGCCTCTCTGTCTTTGCAATGCTCCAGACAAGAGTACTGGAGTGGGTTGCCTTTCCCTTCTCCAGGGGATCTTCCTGACTCAGGGATAGAACCTGGGTCTCCTGACTTACAGACAGATTCTTTACCACCAGAGCCACCGAAGAAGCCCTTACCCCCCATCTTATTGCAGATTACAACAGAAAGTCACATAAGAAGTAGAATTTGGGGGAAAAAAAAATCAACAAAAGTGCAGAGAGAAGAAGAAATGATCCAGTTAATAAGATAAGGCCAAGAGGAGTTGGTGCACAGACATTCAACTTGTTTTGCATAAAATGCCCTGTGCTATTATTAAACTTTGTATGCAGGTTTGTTTCAGAATGTCTGTTAGGCAATGCAAAGAGGAAAATGGTTAGTTAGAAGACTGGCATTGTACATAAATTTTCAAAAAGACATTTACTAATGTGAAACAGTTGTTTTCATGGCCCTGAGCCCTCCAAACCTTTTCCCTGGTACCTTGTAATGGGACAGTGAATGATGTGGAGAAAGCTTCGTCCCCAGCTCTACATGATATCTGGACTCAATAGACTCTGACTCTGACTTGTGGCATCCTTTATTGTAACCCTGGTACAGATTTGTAAAGTCATTTAAAATAATAGATATAGGAAGAAGTTCTCTGCTGTTTTGCCTCAAATCAGCAACACATTTAAAAGATCCTGTTACCTTCGTCAGTTATCAAATTGTTGTAATACCAGGATAACATCAACTCTTACCTTTCTTTTCAAAAATGGTTTTTTTTTTTTTTTTTAAATGTGGTCCTCAGACTCCCCTGTCAAGATTCCCTTTGATATTTGATCGTGTGGTGTGGAACTTTTTCCACAGTTGTGTGTACATTTCTGCTCTCACAATCAGTAATTCTTAAGCATAAGCTTTCTTTCTGGGTTTTGGTCTTTCTTCCTTTCGTTTCCTGGAAATAGCTTCCAGATGGGAATTAATTTTTTTTTTTTTTAAACAAACCTCAAATCCTTATGTTTTACCATCTTTTGACCTATTACCTGTTTTTTCTGAGTTTCATTTTTGGCTTAGGCATTCTGCTGTTAGGATTTTATTGCTCTGTAATACATCCTGAAGACACTTTGCAACTGTTATAAGGCCACACAACAGGTCTGCTAATGCTGCCGTGCTCTGGACTTCTTTGCCACTCCCAGTTCTTAGAGGAATTATCTTCCTTCAGGATATTCCGCAATGCCAAAGAGTGCTCAAACTACCGCACAATTGCACTCATCTCACACCCTAGTAAAGTAATGCTCAAAATTCTCCAATCCAGGCTTCAGCAATATGTGAACCGTGAACTTCCTGATGTTCAAGCTGGTTTTAGAAAAGGCAGAGGAACCAGAGATCAAATTGCCAGCATCTGCTGGATCATGGAAAAAGCAAGAGAGTTCCAGAAAAACATCTATTTCTGCTTTCTTGACTATGCCAAAGCCTTTGACTGTGTAGATCACAGTAAACTATGGAAAATTCTGAAAGAGATGGGAATACCAGACCACCTGATCTGCCTCTTGAGAAATCTGTATGCAGGTCAGGAAGCAACAGTTAGAACTGGTCATGGAACAACAGACTGGTTCCAAATAGGAAAAGGAGTACGTCAAGGCTGTATATTGTCACCATGTTTATTTAACTTATATGCAGAGTACATCATGAGAAATGCTGGACTGGAAGAAACACAAGTTGGAATCAAGATTGCTGGGAGAAATATCAATAACCTCAGATATGCAGATGACACCACCCTTATGGCAGAAAGTGAAGAGGAACTCAAAAGCCTCTTGATGAAAGTGAAAGTGGAGAGTGAAAAGGTTGGCTTAAAGCTCAACATTCAGAAAACGAAGATCATGGCATTTGGTCCCATCACGACATGGGAAATAGATGGAGAAACAGTGGAAACAGTGTCAGACTTTATTTGGGGGGAGGCTCCAAAATCACTGCAGATGGTGACTGCAGCCATGAAATTAAAAGACGCTTACTCCTTGGAAGGAAAGTTATGACCAACCTAGATAGCATATTCAAAAGCAGAGACATCACTTTGCCAACAAAGGTTTGCCTAGTCAAGGCTATGGTCTTTCCTGTGGTCATGTATGGATGTGAGAGCTGGACTGTGAAGAAGGCTGAGCGCCGAAGAATTGATGCTTTTGAACTGTGGTGTTGGAGAAGACTCTTGAGAGTCCCTTGGACTGCAAGAAGATCCAACCAGTCCATTCTGAAGGAGATCAGCCCTGGGATTTCTTTGGAAGGAATGATGCTAAAGCTGAAACTCCAGTATTTTGGCCACCTCATGCGAAGAGTTGACTCATTGGAGAAGACTCTGATGCTGGGAGGGATTGGGGACAGGAGGAGAAGGGGACGACAGAGGATGAGATGGCTGGATGGCATCACTGACTCGATGGATGTGAGTCTGAGTGACCTCCGGGAGTTGGTGATGGACAGGGAGGCCTGGCGTGCTGCAGTTCATGGGGTCGCAAAGAGTCGGACACGACTGAGAGACTGATCTGATCTGATCTGATCACACCTGTAGGTTTCTTTAGAAGATATAATAAGAAATACATGGTTAGCTAGTTTAATTCCTGTGTCATCCCTATTAAAAAAAATAGTAAAAGACAGACTTGCTTGGTATCTTTTTGAAATAAAGTGAATTTGTGCAATATTTAATTAGTCTCCCCCCCATTGTTCTTTTGTAATTTTCTAAATGAAGGCACATGTCTTCGTCTTTCACCCGTATGATGTCATGTCCCAAGGTGTTCCTGTCCATAAGGTCTTTTCCTTGGGAGTGCTTGTTCTGAGTATACCACAGCTTTTGCATTTAACATGTTCCCTTTGCCAGAGACCTTGACACTTCAGGATTTCTTGATAAAATGCTTTCAGTTGTTTGTTTTATGAGACATTCACTTGGTCCTTGAGATTTAGATGATTTTTCCTTAAGAGTAACTTGGGTCACTCATATCCTGCTTCTTGTTTTCATGTCATCATTTCTATAAATAAGGGAGCCTGGTAGGTTTTCCTGTAGGATTTTATACATCATGAAATTTATTTGAGACATTGTATCTGTCTTCGATTTTTGGTCCCAAGTTATTCAAAGAAACTTCCCCGCTGGCTCAGATGGTAAAGAAACTGCCTGCAGTGCAGAAGACCTGTGTTCGATCCGTGGGTCTGGAAGATCCCCTGGAGAAGGAAATGGCAACCCACTCCAGAATTCTTGCTTGGAGGGAGCCTGGCAGGCTATATAGTTCATGGTATCGCAGAGTCAGACATGACTGAGTGACTAACACTTCCAAGTTATTTTAAAGAAAAATTAAAAAATGTTAAATCTGGGGATTAAGTAGAAGGAAAAGAATGATTCTACTAAGTTTTAGTGAATCTGGAGAGTTGCTATGAGGATTAAATGAGTTAAGAGTGGTGAATTCTGTTGGAGGCTCTTGCTTTGCTGTTGTTATTATTGTTATTTTCTGCCTTTATTCCCACCCTCCCTTCCCCTCTGCATCCTTGCTCTTGACTTTTGGTAGGCTGTGGAGTGAGACAGTGGATGCCTCTGTTGATCCAGGTTTCCCAGGTCTGGCCAAATGGACTCTGACCCATGTTTCCGGCCACTATGTTGGTTGCCACATGCCTGATTTTCACACTGGGACATTCTGGTTGAGTTTTGCAATGTAGGGGACAAGGGGAAAGCAAGAGAGTGAGGAAGTGTATTAGTAAGGTGTGAGGGTGCGTCCTGGAGCAAAGGACAGTTTCTCATAGGTAGGATTACCGAGACAAGAACATTAATCAAAACAAATTAGTGTAAAAACATTTATCAAAACAATCAGTGTAATCTCTTTGTTCTTCAGCCCTTCCTTTCAGTCTGGGTATGAAATATTAGCATTCAGGTTGATGCTGGACTCACGTAAGCCTCATTTAATACTGGGAACATTCATTAGAGTCAGCTTTTTAGAATGTTAAGTACTTTCTCAACTCCAAGTTAGATGGTACTCCAGCTTTATTTACCATATTCTCTTATGGCCCTTTTCTGCTGATGGGGATGAGTAGGAGAAAATGTTGATTGAAAGCACTCACAGGAGCTTGCTGTGTATGAACAACTGTATGGGCACAGATGTTTGGAATCAGCTGATAATGTTAAATAATCTCTGCCTCATCATATTAAATACATTTGTACATGTTTAGTGGTTGCTTAACTTTAATCTAAAATGCCATGTAAAAACTGTTGTATCAGAAGCATTGCAGTAACAAGGAGAGTAGCTTAATGGTTTTTGCATGCTTCCTCTTCCAGCCACTGGTCAACTGTTTTAATATTACTTATTGACTCAAACATCCATGTATGTATATATACACATGGACACACACACATATGAATTTATTTATTTCTCACAACAACACTATGAAAGTGGCGCTTTTGTTATTCCCATTTAATAGTGACAAAATCAAGGAACAGGGTGGTTAAGTAACTTACCCAAAGTAGCACAGGTGATGTGCGGCACAACTGGAATTTAAATCCAAGCAGCTGTGCCGCAGTCCATACCACTACCCTGTGGTACTTCTCAGTGCTTAGTATTTAACTCCAAGCAAATAATAATCATAATCCATCCAAAGTTATTTTATTACAAAAAATCTAAAAACAATATATGGTTGACCCTTGAACAATGCTAGTTTGAACTGTTTGAGTGGGGCTACTTATATACATGGCTATTTTCAATAGTAGATACTACAGTGCTACCTGACTGGGACGTTGATTGAATCCCTACCTAAGGAGGAACCATGGACATGGCAGGGCAGCTATAAAATTATACTTGGATCAGCTCTCGCCTTGCTCAGTGGTCAACTGTAATTTAAAAAATGGAACTTGGTTCTGTGGCATGGAGCACAATGGGCCTTTGTTTGGGATTTGGCTATCTCTGTTTAAGTAGAGAGTTTAATTGTCTAGATGCTTCTGTGACCAACATCTTTGTGACTTCCTGAACTGTGTCCTGCATTAGTGAGCACCCAGCAAGTGTGTCCATGGAATTTACTGTCTCTCGTCTGGAAACCCGTATCAACCGATCCCCCAAAGTCTGTGAGTGGCCTTTCTCAGTGCCCTGCAGATAACTTTATGGGCCAGGAATTTATTTCAGCCACCAGAAATGTTGTTGTGACTTGTCATGTAGGGCTTCTATGTTTCCTTATTAGGTATTGGAAGTTAATGAAACTCAGAAATGTTTCTCACACAGAGGCCCGTTAGGTGGGACTGATATTTCGGTATGCTGAGTGTTGGAGAAAAAGAAAAAGGATTTCATGGACCATTTTATGTCACTGCCTAGAGTGATGCTTGACATTTAAGGACTGGGTACTTGTATAATGGATTAATACGTAGAATACGTATTAATGTAGGGAGTGTTTGATTTTGATTTTTTAGAAGGTGAATTCTGTTTAGATGTAGAGAGTGGCACTATTTTGGCTTGCCTAGGAACTCAAGGACTAATTTCCACATTTATGTAGCAAAGACACAAAGAAGGTAATTCTTAGTAATTCTTAA
Source organism: Tragelaphus eurycerus (assembly GCA_935064755.1). Lineage (NCBI taxonomy): Eukaryota > Metazoa > Chordata > Mammalia > Artiodactyla > Bovidae > Tragelaphus > Tragelaphus eurycerus. The sequence goes on from CAKXYN010000039.1 coordinate 3,228,485, forward strand.
ATTTGGTGAGATTGGATCAATTATACTTACTTCAGTAGGCCATTAAATTGTCATGACCACCAGGCAAATTTAAGATTAAATACTATAAATAGTATTTGTAAATATTTTAGTATCTTCATCTTTAACTCCTCTTCTCGAGTAATTATTATAATTGATATAACTATTATTGTTTGAATGAGAGTAAAATGATCCTCCCATGCTAATGATATGATAGAAAAGAGCAAAGAAATATATTTTGAGATCCTCTGTTTTGAATGTTAGAGTTTTAAATATTCCTGGGTCAGAATCCGTGGAGCACAATATTAATACATATTTTGCTTTCAAGTTTGGAGTCACTTAATAGTAATTACCTTAATTTTTAACTTCATCTATCTCAGAGACACATAAAGGTTTAAAGGGAATAAAGGAAAGAACCTATTATTACATTTCTTGTTTTCTGTCATCACTTAGTAACTTTTTGTGATACATTAAAGATATGTCACAATGTTGGTAAAATATTTTCTGCGAGCTTCCATGACTTTTAGTGGCTTAATCAGATTGGCTTCTAAATGAAGTGTTTTGGGCAAAGGTTTGCAATTTTATGAATATGCTGAAAATCTTTACTTTCTTAGCTTGAGAAGTTTCTTCTTTCTTTTTGTTGGATTTTATAGGGGAATACTGACATCTATGGGGTCACGCAGAGTCGGACACAACTGAAGTGACTTAGCAGCAGCAGCAGCATTGACATCTAGCTGTGAAATTCTTTCTAGTCCAAAAGTAAAGTATTGAGAAATTATGGGAAATGCTTTCTGTGTTTTAAAGCTTACAGTCAGTTCTTTGAGACAGTTAGCATCTGGGTTACAGAAACATCTTACATTGGGTATTTTTTCTTTCAGTATCCTTGATACGGTTATAGAATTTTTTCTTTAGTAAATATGGGCTTTGAATTTCTGTGTTTATTTTAGCATACATTTTTCAGAGATAAAATTCATTTGAATTTATTTAATTTTTGTTAAGGCAATTTAGTATTTTCAGTACATACCAGTCAACCTGCATTGAGGTCCCCAAATAGCAGCTATAATTTGGCTGTATTGAATTACTAAGTGTAAATTTTCATATTTGAAGATAAAAGAGATGTAATTTTATACTATAACCGTTTGTTGTTGTTCAGTTGCTAAGTCATGTCTGACTCTTTGTGACCCCGTGGACTGTAGCACACCAAGCTTTCCTGTCCTTCACCATCTCCCAGAGTTTGCTCAGACTCTGTGTCCATTGAGTTGGTAATGCCATCCAACCATCTCATCCTCTGTCATCCCCTTCTCCTCCTATAACTGTTAAATCTCGCTATGTATGAAGTCACTGTGTTGAACTGTAACTATTGAATTCCAGTTCTAAACTGGGCCCAGTTGTGAAGAGAATGAGTAAAGCACAGTTATGTCTGATGTGACAGGTATTACTGTGCAAAGTCTGGTTTCACCCTAAAATATTCAGCAGGATCATCTTTTAGAATTTGAGACTGCAAGAACCAGGTCTTACTTGCCTCCTACTGCCACGAGCAACCCATGCCCAGCTCTGGGGAAGCAGCCTTCCTAAGGATAAACTGAAGAAAGCAGAACTTGTGGTTAAAAGTGAAAGAGTCCGTATGTGCCTATTTTTGCTGTTGCTGTCATAGCACTAGAGTTAGAGCAAAATCCCCAAAAGGAATAGAGTTACGTGGCCAAAGGAAAGTGGAGACAAGGTAGCTGTGTGTGGTTGAGGGAAATGATGGTAGAGTGGTGGGGACTGCCCAGGGGGCCGGGGCAGGGTGTTGGCAGGCAGAGGTGGCCTGATGCACCTCCCAGACTTGGCAGGCGCCTGGCTTAGACTCACCAGTACTGGCTGAGGTTGGGTCAGGGGACGCGGAGGGAGTTTGGGGCTAAAAACAGTAAACAGTGTACTTTGTCTCTCGGGTCTGTCCCCCTTCATCCCCTTCCGCACAGAACAGAGATTTATACATTCCACGGAGGATGGTGAGGTTCCGCTTTGACATCAGGAACATGAAGGGACATTAGAATTCTTGAAGCTATCCCAGCCCAAATCAGAGAATGCTTTTGTTGGGAGTATAGTATGAAAGTGTGAATCACTCAGTCATGTCCAGCTCTTTGTGACCCCATGGACTATAGCCTGCCAGGCTCCTCTGTCCATGGAATTCTCCAGGCAAGAATACTGGCGTGGGTTGCCATTCTCTTTTCCAGGGGATCTTCCCTATCCAGGTATTGAACCGGGGTCTCCTGCATTGCAGACAGATTCTTTACCATTTGAACCACTAAGAGAAGCCCTTGGAGTATAGTGAAGTCACAGCATGGAATTGGATGACCTACTTTGAGCCCAGGAGTTGGCAGGTGACACCCAAGCTCGTAGAACTTGAGTGGTTGACTGCCTTGTTTTGAAATGTGAATGGATGCCGAAAGTCAGATGTTGGAGGGGAGCCTTTATCATTACAGCCACACCCGAACAATAGGAAAAAGGAATTTAGGGGAAAGGAGAAGGCAATGGCACCCCACTCCAGTACTCTCGCCTGGAAAATCCCACGGACGGAGGAGCCTGGTAGGCTGCAGTCCATGGGGTCGCTAAGAGTCGGACATGACTGAGCGACTTCACTTTCTCTTTTCACTTTCATGCATTGGAGAAGGAAATGTCAACCCACTCCAGTGTTCTTGCCTGGAGAATCTCAGGGACTGGGAAGGCTGCCGTCTATGGGGTCACACAGAGTCGGACACGACTGAAGTGACTTAGCATAGCATAGCATAGAGAAAAATGATACTTGATATTATAATATCAGATATGTGGGAAAATAATTGCCTCTTTGAAACAAGAAAATGCTATAAAAATCAGATTCAGAGAATAAGAGATCTTGGAAATTAAAAGTATGACATTAGAAATTGGGAGAGTGAATGTATGGAAACTGTAAATAATGTCTGACAGTCAGAAAATAGTAGTGTAATTATAGTATTTTTTTAAATGAATGTTTTATTTAATTTTTTATCAGGATCTGACCTCTTCAACATTATTATTTTTTAATTTAATATTGATTTATTCATTTGGCTGCATCAGGTCTTATTTGCGGCATGCGGGATCTTTTTAGTTGTGGCGTGTGGGATCTAGTTCCCTGATCAGGGATGGAACCCGGGCCCCCTGATTGGGAGTCTGGAGTCTTAGCGGTTGGACCACCAGGGAAGTCCCAAGCACAGTATTTAGAAATGGATAAATGAATATCAGAATAAATAGATAACAGATGAAAGGGGGCAGCCTCATGGAAGTAAAACTGAAGCAGGACTACTGCATTTTGTTGCAGTCCTATTTGATTAAAAAAACTATGTGCATGTATTACCTTGGTAAAAATGGAGAAACATATAATGAGAGATTTACTTCAGAAATCATTTTGTTGAAAAAAATTATTGACAGGAAAGGAAACGTGGCACAATATTACTTTTTGGCAATCCCGGAAGTAGTATGGTCCCCTAAATTTTTTTAGTAGCTGTCTTTTTCCAGCACCCAATTTCTTGCCAAGTTAGGTATGGTTATCCTACCATTTTCTATACCTTCTGCCAGGCTTGGCAAGCTTTGTGGCTTTTGAAGTCCTTTACTGTGCATGTGAACTGCAAAGATGCAGATTATTTTGAGACAGGCTTCTTCTCACGTTACCACCACGAACTTTCCATGTTGCCCGTGATGGTGGGAAGATTTTCTGTTAGACATTTCACAAGTTGTGGTTGTAATGGAATACAAATGTGAGGAATGGAACATTTTAAATGGACAGTGAGAGCCTGCAGACCTTCCAGCCAAAGTGGACTCTTTCCAGCATTTCTGGACTTAGAAACCATTTTTTAGAGTTAAACGGCCTCCTTCAGTGCTTCATTTGATAACTGTGAATGGCTGTTGTGAAAACATGGACCTCCACAGAATGTCAGAGCTGGAAGATGCTTTAAGGGGCCATCTAGTCCACATCTGTTGCCTGATGATTGTTGAAATTCATTCAGGGACCTGGGAAATGACTTTCCCTGGGTTACACAGTGGCCCCAGACACAGTATTCTTTCTGCTTCTCTGGGCTGCCTGGACCGAAGGAAAATGTCTTGCTCACTTTCCTTCAAATCTCATTCTGTTCTTGGTGGTTGTCTATGGATTTGTATCTGAAAAGAGACAGCTTTCCAGGAAATATTTGTATGTTTAAGGGTGGGGTCTGTGGACTTCTTGAAGGATTCTAAGTTTATATTTACTGTGCTGTGTGTGTTCGTCACTCAGTTGTGTCCGACTCCTTGCGACCCCATGGACTGTAGCCCGCCAGGCTCCTTTGTCCATGGGAGTTTCCAGACAAGAATACTGGAGTGGGTTGCCATTCCCTTTCCAGGGGATCTTCCTGACCCAGGGATTGAACCTAGGTCTCCTGCATTGCAGGCGGATTCTTTTACTGTCTGAGCCACCAGGGAAGCCCAGGGGTTTTGTTAATTTCCTGAAAAAGATGTCACATACACCTGTGAATTGAAACAGGCAGATCTTGGGCTTGAAGTCTTCAGTTTTAGCACAAACAGAGACAGTGTGAGAGAGAGGGGAAACGAGATGGAGGGGGAAGAGAGTAGAGGTGTGAGCACCAGTTCTTTCTTGTTATTTTCCTTTTGGTTTATGTGAAAGAAAAGCTGTGGTACTAAGTCTTCGAGAGCAGTTTTTACAATGTGGTAGAGGCCTGCTTGCTGCCATCAAGGTTTGTGCAAAATTGGATGTTTGTACCTTCTCTGAACTTTTTCCCTCTGATCCAGCCCCTAAATGTTGTTCACTGGTCTTCTAACTCTATCTAGGCTTGGCATCTCCTGGGGCTTCTTTTTTATTGGAGTGTTGTGGGTATTAATGGTTGGCTGATTAAAGGAACTCACAGCAAGGGTGTTAATGATTACTCTTTACTTCTGGAGGGTTTGTGCCTATTCTCACAGAGCTGTTCCAGAAGCAAGATGGGGTAAACCTCAGTTGTTACTATGGAAGCTCCTGGTAGCAATTAGAATGTGGTATGTTTTGTAATCCTGAAACGTGAAAGTGAAAGTCGCTCAGTTGTGTCTGACTGTTTGTGATCCCATGGGCCTGTTGCAGACAAATTCTTTACCAGCTGAGCCACAGGGAAGCCCAAGAATACTGGAGAAGGTAGCCTATCCCTTCTCCAGTGGATCTTCCTGACCTAGGAATTGAACCAGGGTCTTCTGGATTGCAGATGGATTCTTTACCAACTGAGCTATCAGGGAAGCCTTTGTAATCCTACCTGCCTAGTATCTGTGCTTTGCAAACCCCAGCGGCTTAGTGATCCAAAAATGAGTCTTTCTGGAAAAAATCTGGAGAAGTTTCATCATTATCAAGAATATGTTTTAAAAAAAGTTGCTAACATCACTAATTATCAGGGAAATGCAAATCAGAACCACAATGAGATATCATCTCACACCTGTGGGAATGACTGTTGTCAAAAAAAAAAAAAAAAAAAAACAACAAGTAAGTGTTGGCAATAATGTGGGGCAACAGTGCAGTTCCCTTCTGCACTGTTGGTGGGAATGCAAATTGGTACAGCCACTATGGAACACAGTATAGAAGGTCCTCAAAAAAGAGCTACAATGTGACCTAGCAATTCCATTTCTGGGTATATATCCAAAGGAAATGAAATCTCTATCTCCAAGAGGGGTCTGCACTCCCATGTTCTTTGTATTATTTTTGATAATAGCCAAGACACAGAAACAGCTAAATGTCTACTGACACACAAAGAAGATGTAAATACACACACACACACACACACACACACACACAAAAAATCCTGCCACTTGTCACAACATGAGTAAACCTTGAAGGCATTATTCTAAGTGAAGTAAGTCATACAAAGGGGGGCAAGTGTTGCATGCTCTCACTTATATGTGGAATCTAAAAAAAAAAGAAAAAAACCCCACCTGAACTCATAGATACAGAGAACAGATTGGTGATTACAGGGACAGGGTGTTGGGGGAGGGATAGATGGGTAAAGTTGTTTAAAAGCTACAAAAATAAATTCTAGTGATTTAATGTACAGTGGAGTGACTACAGTTAGCAATACTATATTGTATATTTGAAAGTTAGTAAGAGAGTAAATCTTAAAATTCTCATCACAAGAAAAAGAATTGTAACTATGTGTGGTGATGGATGTTAACTGATTTTCTTATTGTGGTAATCATTTTGTAGTACCTACATATATCAATTATTTGTGCTGTACACTTAAAACTAATATGTCAGTTATATATCACAAAAATAGTATGTTGAAGATATCTGTTAGTTGAAGTGTACAGTAACTATTAAAACCTATGAATGTCCTTTGAGAATTCCTTCTTTAAAAGCTGTGTGTGTGCTTTGTCACTTCAGTCTTGTCTGACTTTTTGTGACTCCATGGACTATACGTCTCCAGGCTCCTCTGTCCATGGGATTCTCCAGGCAAAAATATTGGTGTGGATTGCCATTTCTTCCTCCAGGGGATCTTCCGGACTGAGGGATCGAACCCGTATCTCATATGTCTCCTGCCTTGACAGGCAGGTTCTTTACCCCTAGTGCCACCTGTTTAAAAGTTACTTTATGCTAAAACTATTGAAATACATATTTTTATTTATCATAAAAAAATAACTTCTTGGTTTAATAATTCTGCTAATTTTAAATTGTCTTTCTTTCGGAAATGTTTTATTCATTTCCCCAGTGAGTAAATATATGTTCAACCCATTGAAAACAGAATAGAAGTGTTTCCTGGGAATTCCCCAGTAGTCCAGTGGTCAAGACTCCATGCTTTCACTACCAAGGGTGAGGTTCAGTCTCTACTTGAGAAATTATCTTGCAAGCTGTGTGGTGTGGCCAAAACCAAAACAAAAGAAAAGAAGAAGCGTTTCTCAGTACATCAAATGTTTATATATTTTGATAATGATAGAGATTAGGGTTTTTATTTTTTTATGTGATTTTTTTTATCACATCCTTTCCTGTTTTACCTCTCGACTCCTTTGGCAGTTAGGTGAATCAAGGCAGATGTTTTTAAATGCATATAGAATAAAATATTTGGCATTACAAAGAAAAACAATTCATATTGAAATTCAGTTACAAAATGCTGAAAAAACCTGTGATAGAGTATTTTTTTTTTTATATTAATGCATTGGGATGACAAGTTACAACAGTGGATTCAGTAACTTTTATTCTAGTCTAGTCTGGTCTGTTCTAAAGTGATCATGAGCCAAATGATTTTCAGCTATAATGTGATGGGAAAATGGCTGTGATTTTTGTTGGTGATCCTGCCAGAGATACTCCTAAGAGTGTGTTTTGTGATCTGACTTCTTAGTAGGAGATGCAAATTTCTGTTACAAGTGGGTTGAAGAGTCTACAGCCACACCACTCTGAACACGCCTGATCTCGTTTGATCTTGAAAGCAAAGCAGGGTTGGGCCTGGTTAGTACTTGGATGGAAGAAGTGGGTGAGGATATCTCATTTTTTTTTTCCCCTGTCCGAGTTCAGGGACCCTTGGCGTTGTAATCACCTTGGATGATGGTGATTATTTAAGATGAACAATTTCCTTAGAGCTGTGACAGTGACAGCAATATGTCATGAAAAGTATTTTTTTAACTTAATTTTTATTGGAGTATAGTTGATTTACAATGTTTCTGCTGTGCAGCAAAGTGAATCAGTTAAATGTATATATATGTCCACTCCTTTTTCAATTCTTTTCCCATACCGTCATTACAGAGTATTGAATAGAGTTCCCTGGGCTATACAGTAGGTCCTATTTTATATATAGTAGTGTGTATATGTCAATCCAAGTCTCCCAATTTATCCCTCCCCCCACGGTTCTCCTTGGTAACATAAGTTTGGTTTCAACATCTGTGACTCTTTTTCTGTTTTGTAAGAAAGTTCATTTGTACCATTTTTTTAGATTCCACCTATAAGCTATATCATATGATATTCATGTTGAGTATTTTTACAGGAACAACAATTTGAATGGGAATAACTCTTTGCTGAGTGCCCCCTAGGCTGGGCACTGTACTGGCCATGGTCAACAAAACCGATGAACACACATAGTGATGGTGCCCAGCCTTTGCAGTGTGTAGACTAGGAGAAGCAGACAGCAAGCTGCAGAATATACAGAGTTGTGTAATTGCCTAGGGCATGAGAATGTCCTGCAATGCTGTGATAGTGCGTCACGAGGGGGCTTCACTGGGCCTGGGAGGGCTTTAGTGGTGGGAAGGCCTTCTTAAGGAAGCCACATTTAAGTTGATGCCGGGGTGTTGTCTGAGGGTGGAACTTGGCCCATGGAAAACCTGAATGAGGGCAGTGATTGGGAACGAAGTGAGCTGAGACTGTGTGGTGAGGTTGGCAAAAAGATGCAGTTTGTATTTCACTCGGTAGTGTTTTTACTTCTGGTTGAAGAGGCCGAATTTACCTTTTAGCTTGATGGCATGTATTACTTAGTGTATTAATGGCTCGACCTCTAAAAGCTTTAGAAATTTGTTTGGAGTATATAGGTTGAAAAATTGATTATAAAATTTATGAGAACCAGCTTTCTTGAGAGAGCTGGACCCTTAGCATTTTTTATCATTTAATTCCTAAGCGTTATTCTTCACCCATGTTTTCATTTGGCACAAATGTAAGAAAAGCCTAAGGAGAATTGATGAGGCACTACGCTCCTTCGTGTTTGTAAAGATACACACCTTCCTTACCTGGCTGCTGCTGCTGCTAAGTCACTTCAGTTGTGTCTGACTCTGTGTGACCCCATAGACGGAAGCCCATCAGGCTCCCCCGTCCCAGGGATTCTCCAGGCAAGAACACTGGAGTGGGTTGCCATTTCCTTCCCTGTCCCAGGGATTCTCCAGGCAAGAACACTGGAGTGGGTTGCCATTTCCTTCTCCAATGCGTGAAAGTGAAAAGTGAAAGGGAAGTCGCTCAGTCGTGTCCGACTCTTAGCGACCCCATGGACTGCAGCCTACCAGGCTCCTCTGCCCATGGGATTTTCCAGGCAAGAGTACTGGAGTGGGGTGCCATTGGGCAAATAAGTGTTGTTCACTCTTCTGGGTTTTAAGGCAACAGGCTCCACAGCCTGGCAGAGGCTCAGATGGAGCAGAAGGGGATTGGGCTGAGCACAGGGCAGGAATGCAACCATTCTGGTCAGGCCAGTTGGGGAGGGACTCGTCTCCCCACAATTCCCACACTGTTTGGCCCTCATTTAAAATTTGACTCCAGCAAAGCACACTCTCCAGCCGAGGGGTACACACATCTTTGTGGCTTCAGGAAACATGCACAGTTGGCTTGCGAACCTTAACTACTTTTGGAGGACATGCTGAACCATCAGGAAATGGAAGTGACATCCGCTTCTGCACACGGGGACGATGGAGGGTCACAGGCAGGTAAAGAACTTACAATGGCCCTTAAACTTCTCTGCATTGGTTGTAGAAAGGAAATGTCGGCAGGACTCGTGAGTGCCTGAATTAGTGTAAAAATGACTGAGTAACAGATTCTAAATCATTTTGTCCCGTGGGTGACCTTGGAATTTTTTGACCACCATTTTCTTGTAAAAATATTATGAAAGAAGTTAGTTTACAGTGTTTTGGAAACAGGATTTGCTCTGCTTGCTAGTGCTGTAGACCTTCCAGGGCAGAACAGAACCGCTGTCAGCCCTCGAGCCTAATACCAAACCTGGCACTTTAAGCATGTTTGTTGATATGGATGGATTGGAGTCTGTATCTAATGACACTCTAAAAATTATCCATCATTTGTCTGTGATGCCAGGAGATTTGTCCCAAAGTGTTTGTTGTATGAAAATCATAAAGGGATAGAAATCTCCACCCCCCCACCCCCAGACTATAAATGGGTTAATCAGCTAAAACCGTGGTGTGGTGCTATTCCAAAGCTCCAAGGCTGAGTAATGAATTGGCATGAGCGGCCGTCCTGTGTTCGCTTCATTTGGCCATTCCTCTCTCGATTTGTTCGCTGACTCACTTGTCATTTATTGCATGTCTGCTGGTGCCGAATTCCATGATAGATTGTTGAGAAACAGAGACAAATAAAGCAAGACCTGTGCTTAGTGGCTTTTGAAGAATGACTCAGGGCCAGTTGCTAAGGAGTGTAATAGTGGCGAGTACTAGGGGTGGTGGGACCATGGACTAGGAGGGATTCATTTCTAGAGTTTGACTCTTCTTTGGAGAGTCAGGGGATGTTTTCCAGAGGAGGCATCTGCGAGATGGCAGAGGAGAGTGAGGAAGACAGGGATTCCAGGCTGAAGGGAAAGTGTGGGTCAGGGCATAGGCATGTTGGGTGAATTATGTGGTGAGATGCTGTTTCTGTAGTTATCAATGAGCCTCCTCTGTCGCTGCCCATCGCCTCAGCTGCGGCCAGCTTGCAGCTCCGGAAACAGCCTCTGTACAGGCTCTTTCCTACGCCTGGATACCTTCCCCAGCTCTTGGCCAGCCCCTTTGACCATAATTGGGTGATGGATTAAATTGCACCTCTTCCGAGATGCCCATCCTGACTACCCGTCTGAAGTAGATTCATCCTATTATTCCTACATCCATCCTGTTGCTTGCTTCAGCTCACTTGTCACAATGCTGATTGCTTGTTTACTTTGTTGCTGAGAGGTCCCCAGACTGTCATCTCCATCAGGGCGTTTCGTGTGTACTGGTGTGTCCATAGTGCTTTGTACAACGCCTGACCCGTAGGGGTGATAGATCCTTATAGATGAGGGAATGAATGGATGAAGGAATGAATGAAAGGGCCTCACTTGAAAACCAAAGACATTTTTTTTTTTTTTTGATTGTCCTTTTGTTTATTTTTTAAACATTTTAAAATTTATTTATTTTTAACTGATGGATGATTGCTTTACAATATCTTGTTGGTTTCTGCCATACATAAATATGAATCAGCCATAGGTATACATATGTCCCCTCCCTCTTGAACGTCCCTCCCACCTTCCATCCCATCCCACCCCTCTAAGTTGTGTCAGAGCCCCGGGTGGAGCTCCCTGAGTCGTGCAACAGATTCCCCCTGGCTCTCTGTCTTACATATGGTCATGTGTATGTTTGCATGCCACTCTCTCGGTTCACCCCACCTTCTCTTTCCCCACATTGTGTCCACAAGTCTGTTCTGTGTCTCCGTCTCCACCGCTGCCCTGCAGATAGGTTTATCAGCACCATCTTTCTAGGTTCCATATATATGCGTTAGTATACGATATTTGTTTTTCTCTTTCTGACTTACTTCACTCTGTATGACAGACTCTAGGTTCATCAAACACATTCTTAATGGACTTGCAATTCCAGTTTATTCCTTGAAGTTTGAGGTAGTTCTTAACTATGCACTTAGTATCTCAGTGAAGAATTTTGTTCAAGACCTTTGGGTGTTACCTTGAGGTAAAAGAAAGTGGGAATTTCCTCTGGATCTTGGAAAAGGAGTGATGTGAAAAAAAAATCTAAGGATTCTTTTAATTGAATATACAAGGGTGAGAGAAATTCTATTCAGAATGCTTAAGTTGTAAACAGAAGGGAAATTTGTGAATTTAAAGAAAGCTGAGTGAACTGCATCATTAACTCAAGTCATTCTTTATAGTCATTTTATAAAATTATTTATTATAATGCATTTCTATTTGTACTGCTTAGTTCTCTGACTTGTCCTGATAATTTTGGTGATTTATTCTTATCTATGCTCTGAAATCTTATTTTTATAATTAATATTATCATTATTTAAACCCTTATATAAATCAGTGATGTTCGCATATTGATTATTCTTTTTATTTAAAACAGTATTCATATAACATTCCCCATCACTTGCATTGCTATTTTCCTCCACTTTTCTTCAGTTCTTAGAGTCCGTAAAATGGCTTCATTTCCACTTCATCTTACCCACACTCATATTTTTCTTATACATGTTACATATAGCACAAGATATTTTCCATGACATATCGTCAGCAGATTATTTTCATCATATTGAAAGATTATGCAACATTTATTTTGTAAGTTCTGTAGTGATGGCAGGTGGAAACTGTTCTGTGAAATGGTACTCTGAAAGGAAAATCCGAAAGTGAATTGCTTCAATGGTTATGATTGTTTTCCCCATTTGTTCTCCTCCAAATGAGAATGCCCGTACAGATCTGTTAATCCCAAGGGGCGACAGACAGGGGTTCTCGGCTTTAGTCAGCGGCTGGGTGATTGGCACCTCCTGATATGTTTCATTATTGATATCGCTTTCCCTGACTTCTGATTCCAGTCTTTTGTTCCCTTCTTGGAGAAATGGGGAAAAATACATTTATATACTATTTTGAAAGTGAGATTTTGGATATCGTTCTTTGTGAAGGCAACATCTTATTTACCTGTTGGTTTCATTCATTCATCCAGTAAATATTTGCTGCCCACGTACTCCGTACCAAGCACTGTAGTGGTCACCAGGCACTAAAAAATGACTTACGATTACCAACATTTAAATTATTTTACGGTGTTTCAGAAGAGGATAATGTGAAAGAAATCTTATGTCAGCAGAGAAATATTTTGTGGTCTGCCTGGTAATGTTTTTTTTTTTTCTTCAAAATTGCTACTGGCTAGAAAATGATGATGGCCTGTACTTCTGACAGCGCTGCCAATGTTGGGTTTCTGTGCCTGGGCCCTTTGTGCGGTGCAGACAAGAGGCGTTTGGAGACGCTTAATTTCACCGGAACGCTGCACCTGTTGCTGGCTAATCTTGCATACGAAATCCAGAACCTCGAGTCACTTGCTTTCATTTCCTTTTCCTGCCCCCTCTTTCCGGCGTGGAGGGGCTCAGTTTAGTAACTCAGATGAAGAGTAACCACCTTGTTCCTTCGGGACCATGGTTTTAATGCCCTGGGGAGTGGAAGTGGGCCTTTTGTCATTCTCTTGCAGAAAGGCTCCCTTCTGACTAGCCTCAAGATTCTGCAGCTTGTGTTTGTGCCAGAGTTTGGGACTGCGATGGGGGTGGAGCCGGCTACCTGATACCTGGGACCTGACTGCTGTTGAGGAACATGCATTTCCTTTTGGTTTCATATCGTTTTTGGCTGTGACTTTGAGGAAGAGAGGAAGTATTATATGGTATTATTTACCCTCAGAGAAACAAATTTGAAACCTCTGGGCTTCATGATGGTTCAGGCAGTGCTGTTGACAGCCAGTGAGCTGCTTCTCGAAGGCCTACGATCGGATGGGAGGAAATACTTGGGGGCAGGGAGTTGGTTCTGAGGTTCAGAACACCCACGGCATGAATTTGGTGTCATGAATGGAGAAGGAAACGGCAACCCACTCCAGTATTCTTGACCCGAGAATCCCATGAGCAGAGGAGCCTGGCAGGCTTACAGTCTATGTGGTCGCAAAGAGTTGGACACATCTGAGCGAGTAACACTAACTTGGTGTTATGAAACCTTCGTTACCTCATTTTTTAAAGAGAGGCTGAGATACTGACACAGCTTAGCCTGTAAGAATTTTGCAGGCATCCCTGAAAATAAATGTGAAAGGACTCTGACGTTCAGAGGTCCCTAAAATTGGTCACTTTTTACTGACCAAATTATAGACTGATGTTCCAATAGAAACATGGGTTGTTCCAACCCTCTACTGAATTGGCAGCCTCAGGGAAGTTATTTTTAGTGTCGCGTTCCTCATTTAAAACCAGGTTTGTTCTATTGGCTCTATTTTAAAATCTTTTAATAGATAGACGGATTTACTCATGAACATTCTCTGGAGGAGAGAGATTTTATGGAAAGTGGAACTTTATAATGAAGTGGCACGTAAGTGGTCTCAACCTGCAAACTGTGGAAGAACTTGCTTCCTGTCAGGGGCAGCCCTGGAGTACGGGCCTGGCTCTCTTCTCCTCTTCTGTCTGGATCGCTGTTTTCTCTTTTGTACCTTCTGGTGCTGTTTCCAAGCTCCAGCCTGCCGTCTTCCTCCCTGTTCTCTGTCACTCCTTAGATGTTCTAATCATAGGCTGTTTGTGCATTTCTTGCCTCTGTTGTGTTCACTCCCACCTCGTTTGGCAGCCCTTGCCCTCTCCTTTCCCCTTTTGCAGGCCCCAGCCTGTGTTGGAGCTGATCCCCGAGGGAGTGACAGCGGGCACCACACATTCCCTCTGCAGTTGCCTCACTTTGCCAGGCCTGGGAACTGGTTCTTGTCTGCACAGCTTGAAACAGGAGTAGGTGCTAAGTCAACAAATCAATTAGCTGACTGACTCCCATGGGCCCAGGGCTCAGGGATCTTGTTTATAAGTCCCATGGCTCATAAGTTCTGGGCTGACAACCATTACTTGCATTCTCTGCTCCTCACCTGGTTATTGGACTTCCCAGGTGGTGCTAGTGGTAAAGAAAGAATCTGCTGGCCAATGCAGGAGACACAAGAGACCCAGGTTCAGTTCCTGGGTTGGGAAGATCCCCTGGAGAAGGAAATGGCAACCCTCTCCAGTATTCTTGCCTGGAAAATCCCTTGGACAAAGGAACCTGGAAGGCTGTAGTCCATAGGGTGGCAAAGAGTTGGACACGACTGAAGCAACATAGCATGCACCTGGATATCTCTTGGCAGCTACATCATCCTAGAAATCCTGAAACGAGTTTAAAACACCCAAGGTCAGTTCTTTGGCATTGGTTCTGCCTCATTATCACCTGGATCCTTCATTTTCTCCCCACTCCCAGCCCTCGGTAGGTGATTATGTTTCATTCCCACATGAGAGTGGGGTAGGTGTGCCGTGAGTAGGCAGGACTATCTTTGTGTGGTATCAGCTGCAGGCTGAATATACAGATGACACATGCAAGTTAATACCTATGTCTAATGCGTGGCCCACAGCTTCAGATTTGCATAAGGGCCTACAAGCTCCACAGGAAACACTGAATTGAGGTTGTCACTGCAGGTGACCAAAAGACAAACTGTTATGAGTGACATGTCCAGCTTCATAGGGTGTTGTGCCCTATGGGAGTGAGAAATGGAGTATTTCCTGCTGTGTCAATAAACTAGGATGTCACAGTCATCAGCGATTCCAGCCCTCAAGGGCAACTAAGAAGGAGAAGAATACCTGTGATCTGGCAGCCACTGGGCTGCAGCCACTCCCTCTGGTGAGCACTGAGAAAAAAAAATAGTGGATACTGGCCCCAGGTAGCTGAGATGCATATGAAAGGAATGATCTCAGTGAGCCCAGACTCTTGCATCTTCCCTTACACAGAAAAGCACTAAATTCCTTAACTTGAGATAATCTGGTTTTCTTTATTTCACAAAAATACTTTTGTTGTTCAACAGACCACCTGCCCTTTGTTGTAAATTTCTATATAACCTGACTCCTCCCCCTGCATCCTCCGAGCAGTTCTCCTGGGGTCACTTGAGATGCTGTCTCCTGGCCTTGAAGTCCTAAAAATTCATACCGAATGTAACACACCTCTCAACTTTTAGGTTGTGACTGTTTTTAAGTCACCAGGATACTTAAGCATCCTCCCATTAGATGTTTTTACAGCTAACTACAAAAAATAATCCCACTTATTTTTTTCATACTTTTCCATGAAGCTGGAGGGTTCTGGAACCTTCTGGAAACTAGAGAGGTTTTCCTCACAGTGACGGCAGATGTACTTCAAGAGAACTCACTGGCTGATGTTTGCTCCACAGCTCAGCAGGTTGGCAATGATATTGCCTCTATCTTTACAGCACTTTTATTTCCAAATGTATCCTTTTTTACATTCCTGAAAGCACCCTTCTCACTTGGTCACAGTTCTCTGATCCCTTTCTGGAATGCTGTGGTCTGCCCCAGAGCAGAGTCTGCCCCAGAACTGCTATTTTTGATTTTGCTCATGTCATAGACTGTGGTACCTCCTTTCTGCATCAGATGGCCTTGTTGCGGAAGCTCTGTGGGTGTGAGAGATGCCCAGGGTTCCTCTCACTATCCTGGTTCACGCTTACTTTTGTTCTGATGTCTTCCACATCAGCTTGTGTCTGTTCTTTCAGTAAATGCTCATTTACTAAGTCCTTACAACATTTCAGGCTCCATGCTAAAGGATGACGATACAAAGGTAAATGAAAAATGACAGTGTTTATTTTTTGCCTGATTGACAGAAACGGAACATGTAGAAAATTCAGGAAAACGACTCCCTTCCTTTCTTGTTTGGTAATGTTTTAAAAGTCCTCTTTTTAAAGCATCTGAGTTTTATTTGTCTCTTTTCATGGCTCCTGAAATACCTGTTCCTGCTTCCTGAAGAACCCTGGTGATAACCTTCCTTCCTTCTGCTAGAGTGAGGTGTTTGCCACGTGAGTGGTTGTCCCAGGAACCCCTGTCTTGAGCGGCAGGCACTACAGGATTCTACCAGGGCCCTGGCAGAGTGGATCCTGGCTTTTACAGAGTGGTGGCATCACTTGATGTCCATGCAGTGTCGGCCTTTTCTACCATGACTGCTGTCAGCCACGTGTATCTCACCTCGGTTGGATCACAGCAGTTGTCACTTCTGTTTGGAAGTAACTTAACACTGCCAGTGAAAGTCCTGCCATGTGTGCGTACACACAGTGACACACACAGTCTGCTGTGAGAGGAAGACAGCCCTGGAAGGGAAGCCTCCTCCCCTCTCTTGGTGTGGGGAGAAGCAGGTATATACCGACCACTTCTCTCTACCCCCATCATTATAGGATTCAGTGGTACTATTCTTTATCTCTTACTCTTACTGCTTTTGTGCACTTTTCCTGAGATAATTGTAAGAAAGGTTATAATTTATCTTCAGATACAATATCTAGGAACTTTTACCATTCTGTGTCTGACTATTTGCACATTAGAAAATAAAACCAAAATACTTAAAATATGATTTCTTTCCTCTTTCATTGGTGTATGTTCCTTAAAGTCTGCATCAGAGATAAATCTCTATGTGCTTGGGGATAAATTCTGAGCTCTTTGGTGGTGGGGATTTTTGTTTAGCTCTCTCTAACATAATTTTGCTGGTTATAATGTCATTCACTTCCATTAATATACTAATATGGAAACAAAGACATGGTTTCAGATTTTATTTATATCTTTGTGCTTTGGAAAAACAATCTCATGAGAACTCACTCAGCCCATTAAATACCATCTTTGACGTTGCTTTTTTGGGTTTGCTTGTTTTTAGAAAACTTTTTCTGGCTTTCGCTCTTTGTATTTGGAACAGTAGCATAGCAAGTATTTTTAGACACGTGTTGTTAAAATCATGTGAAAAATCCTTTTCATGTCAACATATGGGATTTTATTAGTAATCTTTAATGTGATCAAGAGCTAAGGTAGAATTTCCTAGCTAGAAAAGAATGAGTTAAAAAAAAATTCCCATATTCCTTTGATGGTTGGAGAAGCTACATTCTGTATTTTCAGTTTGATGAAAATATTCAAGAGACTGAATTAGATTGGCAGCATCTTGAGGACTGAGATTACACCTTTTTCACTTCTGTTTTCTTCTTGGGTGTAGCACTGTTATAGTCAAAAGGGTTGGCTTAGATGGTGGAGAGCCTTGTAAACTAAAACTTCATAAGATTAGACTCCAACCTCCTTTTTTTTTTGCATGGAAAATCTTGAAGGATTTTGAAGCTAGAGAGCTGCAAGTAATTTACAAAGGTCACCCTGGAGACTCTGGGAGGGTTAACTGGAGTGAAGAGAGCCTGGAGGCAGAGGTAACACTGGAGGTGAAAGAGGATGTGGTGTGAAGGTGGGTGGGCGACACATGAAGCCACAGATTTCATTGGTAGAGGTCCACACTCTCTCATTTGCAGTTATAATAGCTAAAATGAACTCTGAAAACAGAAAGGTTTTTGTAATTCATTTGCTAGTAAAACCTGAGCTTGACCTGAGCTGATTTTTTGGGAAAAATTTGACCAGAAGTGTTGGGATGCTTTTGAAATCTTTCCTTATCCCACTTACCTCCTAAAACACAAATATTTACTGCAGAAGTATTAGTGTGTTTGATTGGGGGAAATTATCCTACATCTCGCTCTTTTCGTCTTGTGTGCTGTGCTGAGTCACTTCAGTCGTGTCTGACTCTTTGCAATACTATGGACTGTAGCCTTCCAGATTCCCCTGTGTGTGGGATTCTCTAGGTACGATTACTGAGGTGGGTTGCCATTTCCTTCTCCAGGGGATCTTCCTGACCCAGAGATGGAACCCCTGTCTCTTATGTCTCCTGCGTTGGCAGACAGGTTCTTTACCACTAGCTCCTCCAGTGGAATGCATAGCCTATGTAACTTTTCTCAAGTGGGAAAAGCTCTGATTTGGCAGCTCCTTTATGTTCTAAGGGTTCTAAACAAGGAATTGTGAAACTCAGTTTGACCTGTGTTTACAAGATGAGTCTGATAAGACCCTCAGATTAGCTGTGGAGAGAAATGTGGAGGAAATAAGCATTTCTAGATGGGAACACTCAATGGTTAATAATGAAACTACCTCATCAACATGAAAGAAAATAGGACTTTTGGTGGGGGGATCAGAAACATTCATTAGAGAGTGAGTGAAATCTTGTATTTTTGAAGTGTTGCTTGTGTGCCGGTCCCGGGACTCAATCATGAAACAGAAAAAGGGAACAGCTGGAGACATTTAAATAAGATCTGTGGAGTAGTTCATTGTATTGCATCAGTGCTAATTTTCTGGTTTTGACAGAAGTACTCTGGTTCTGTAAGATGGTAACATTTGGGGAAGCTGGATGAAGGGACTATGAAAACCCTGTACAATTTTTTTTTTTCCTGTACAATTTTTTTACAACTTTTTGGGTAAGTCTAAAATTATTTCAAGTTGTAGAAATTGAGGAAATAGTTGCTTTAGCCAGCCTTAGAGAGCAAGAAGTGGTATCATCCATGCTCCCTGTAAACAGAGAATATCTGTTAGCAGGAGTATGGTTTTCTTAGAGAATTTGAACTCTAAAAATGCAGGTTGAATAGATTTCCAGGTTTCTATCCCTCCTCATTTTTTTTTTTTTAAAGCTGACCTTGTTTTAGCAGAAGACGATTAATTGAAAAATGTTTGATCCAAGAAAAAGCCTTGATCCTAGTTACAACATGAAACTGATTGTGTTTGGACAGTTCATGGGAAGCATTGTCACTTGCGTTCCCTCACTTTTCGTCTCCCTTGTGTTGGAGGGTGTGGTTTATTTCTGGCTTTTGTCTGCTGCTGTGCAGGCGTAGTTGTAGGTTCATTGGTTAGAATGGAAAGTTGTAATAAGATGTTCAAAACCCAGAGGTTTGCAGAGGGAATGAAGAAAATGTCTGCCTTTAACCGTCAAGGTTGGCTGTGCTGATGTGCCCGGCATGTGTGTCTCCGGCGGGAGGAGGGTTTGTCTTGAATCCCTCTGCTTCACTGTCTCACTTCCACACCGCCTTCTGTAGTTTCATCTGATGCGGTCTGTAATTCTCTCTGCAGTCTACTCTTTTCCTTCCTTTTGGGTGAGACTAGACCTAGGCTGGCAGCCAGTAGCCATTGAGCTATAATAGAGCTAGTGGTATGTACAAAATTTGATTACTGCTATCAACACCAGATTGAATAAGAAAGTGCATACCCTAGACAGATACTTGGGACATAAATGGTCTATTGATTTCACGAGAACTAGAAATGAGGCCACCGTGTAATCTAGCAGAAGAAGGGGTCAGTGGGTAGACATTACAGAACAGTTTGTAAAAGTGCCCTTCTTTTAGACTTTTTTTGGAAGAACTTTCAGATAACCTTGATAAACTGATTGTTGCTTCTGATTTTCTTCACCGTCAAGTATTTACAGAAACTCCAATGTGGCCTTTGTACTTGTTGTTTTCGTTCAATGGTTTGCCTTTCCTGTGTAAAATCTGGTTTAGAAATTGTACTGGGTGATATAAGCCGTATTTGCTCCTGAACTCTGATGGCATTTCCACTTAGCTTAATATGAATGTTTTAGAAATTTCCCACAATGGAAAGTTCTATTTGACATAGGAAAGTTCAGCGGTCAGTTTCACAGTCAGCTGTATGCCAAGAAATAACGAAAACAGTGGATTGCATAGTGCAGCCTTGGGACATGGAAAATTTCTTAGAAGATGAATGAATCATATTATTAATACATCTTGTGAGGCCTGAGGCCTTATATTGAAAAACAGGGGAAAAATTGTTATTTTTTAAAAGCTTGTAGCCTTTTTGTATTTTCTTTCTTGTGTTTTATGTAGACTTTATTCTTTTTAATTTTTAAGCATTAAAAATAATTTAAAATAGAATGCTTTAGGAATAAAATAATTCATTTCATTGTACATGAATTTTTTTCAAACATTAGAAATCTGAAAAAAATGAACATCTCTTTGAATGAGTTAGATTAGATAAAGACTTCAAATTAGAAAATATGATAATCCCTCAAATTGGATTGGATTATATGTTTTGAATTTTGGATTAGATAATCTCTTTGAATTTTATTGGATAATCCCTTTGAATTAAAATAATTACTATCCTTCTCTCAATATCACATTTTTAAGAGAAAAGGGGAAAACATCGGTAGTGTCTAGAATCCTGACTTGTTCCTCTTGGCTTCCTTAAAATTTTGTAATAACCTTAATCTTAAATCAAATCTTGTCTAAAATGTCTTCCTATAAATAATATGGTTATTCGCTTATAAAAGGCTGCTTTAATTGAGACTGTTTCTATTTAGGAAGAAGACAAATACAGAAAGACATGTGGAAACAACTGATTTAGAATTTAATAAGTTTTAAAAGCAGCCCTTGGGTAGGGGAAGATAAACCAACTGCTTTAGCAGCCTCTTGCTTAGAGATGTAATTTGAACACCAGCAGTATTTAGATGGTATGTTATACCAGATTAAAATGTTGAAATACATTTTTGTATTTGGGCTTTGACAACCATCAGGGAAATGTATATCAAGCCATGATGATATGTCACTTCACACCCACTGCTGCTACTGCTACTGCTAAGTCGCTTCAGTCGTGTCTGACTCTGTGCGACCCCATAGATGGAAGCTCACCAGGCTCCCCCGTCCCTGGGATTCTCCAGGCAAGAACACTGGAGTGGGTTGCCATCTCCTTCTCCAATGCACCGGAGTGGGTTGCCATCTCCTTCTCCAATGCATGAAAGTGAAAAGAGAAAGTGAAGTCACTCAGTCGTGTCCGACTCCTAGCGACCCCGTGGACTGGAGCCTACCAGGATCCTCCGTCCATGGGATTTTCCAGGCAAAAGTACTGGAGTGGGGTGCCATTGCCTTCCCCATCACACCCACTAGGGTGGCTATAATAAATAAAATAAAAACTAGATAAAAATAGGTGTTGGTGAGGATGGAGAGAATTTTATCTTTCATGTACTGCTAGTGAAGGAATGGAAGATGGTGCAGCCACTTTGGAAAGCTGTCTGGCAGTTCTTCCAAAGGTTAACTGTAGAACCCTATTATATGATCCAGTAATGCTTCAGTTCAGTTTAGTTCAGTCGCTCAGTCATGTCCGACTCTTTGCAACCCCATGAATCGTAGCACGCCAGGCTTCCCTGTCCGTCACCAACTCCCGGAGTTCACCCAGACTCATGTCCATCGAGTCAGTGATGCCATCCAGCCATCTCATCTTCTGTCGTCCCTTTCTCCTCCTGCCCTCAATCCCTCCCAGCATCAGAGTCTTTTCCAATGAGTCAACTCTTCACATAAGGTGGCCAAAGTACTGGAGTTTCAGCTTTAGCATCATTCCTTCCAAAGAAATCCAGTAATGCTACTCCTGGGTATTTATACTCAAGAGAAATAAAAACATATGTTGATATAAAAATTTGTACATAAATGCTCATAGCAGCATTATTCATGTTAGCTGAAAGGTAAAGACAACCCAAATGTCTGCCAATTGATAAGTGAATCAATAAAATGTAGGATATTCATATAAGGAAGATTATTCAGCTGTAAAACAAAATGATATGCTGACATACTACAGCATGAATGAAACTTTGAAAGCATGAATGAAACTTTGAAAACATGATGCTAAGTAAAACAAATCAGTCATAAAGGACTGCATATTCTATGATTTCATTTATGTGAAATGCTGAGGGGAGGCAAATCTAAAGTGATTGAAATTAGATTTTCATGATTGACTAGAATTGGGGGCAGTGCAGAGAGAAGATGGAGATTGAGTGCTTTTCAGGGTGATGAAAATGTTCTAAAATTGGTTGTGTGATGGATACATAACTCTGTGAATATACTAATAACCACTGAATTATATACTTTAAATGTGTTAATTGTATGCTTTGTGAATTATATCTAAATAAAGCTGTTACAAAAAAAAAAAAAAAATCAGGCTTTGACCATGTGACCTAATCTATAGCATTGTGCTTTTCACTCTTTCTCTCCTCACCACAATGCCACGAGACAGGTGAGGTCTCTACTCTCATTTTACAGGTTTGGATATTGAGGCTTAGAGAGGGTGTTTTGCCGGGCATATGGTTTCTACTCTAGAAAATACAGAGATAAGGAAGAGGAGAGTGGGGCAAGGACTGACTATCTCAGCCAGTAGCAGGAAGAGAGATGTCTTCTGATTTAAATCTGTGTGTATCCTGACAAGAGAACCTAAGTTATGAAAATCTTTGCTTATAAGTTGAAAGTTTCTATTTCGAAGCAGGAGAGAAAAAAAGAGTTAAACAGGAAGAAAAAAGCCCATGAGGCAATATGGGTCATGATTTTCCTCGCTGTTGTATGTGTGTGGATGATATCTGTATGTTGTTGTTGCAAAGTCGTGTCCAGCTCTTTTGCAACCCCATGGACTGTGTAGCCCATCAGGCTCCTCTGTCCATGGGGTTTTCTGGGCAAGAATACTAGAGTGGGCTGCCATTTTCTTCTCCCTGAGATCTTCCCAACTCAGGGATTGAACCCGTGACTACGGCATTGATTCTTTACCACTGAGCCACCTGACATCTGTGTTCCATGATAATAAAAGAGCGAGGCAAATACACAAGATGGAACAGGCTGGAAACTATGAGTCAAAACTGTTACCTCTGATCTTATGATTCTGTGTGGTTGAATGTATTTTTTGCCATAATAGCAATCTCTAAGGAATGAAGAAGAAATTCTTTTGAGTTCCATTTTTCCCAAGGTGTGTATGCATATTGAAGTGAAATAATAAATTCAATTTATGCTTTGAAGTAGAGTTAATATATAACCAAACTCTTCAGTCCAGTTGTATACCCAGGGCAAACGCCTCTATTTATATACATGTGGGTAAGGAGGTGGGTGGAGGTGTCCTTATCAGCTGACGCTGTCAAAAACAGGAAGCAAAGTTATAACCTCTTTGTAGTGGATCAGAAACATTCAAAGGCCCTCCGTGGTGACAATTAAAAGAACAGTGACAGAAAATGACCTAAGGAATTTTCACTAACTGCGAAGTGTAACATCCTGTCTGGTATTTAGAGGAGATTCAGTTAGGTTTTAGTCAGATCCTCTCATGGGAAAAATAAAAGCCACGGTGAAACAGGACATCCCAGTGTGCAGTTCGCAGGCTGCTTCTGTTAAAATCCACTTCCTCTGCATCTTTTTCCTCGTCACTTAAGCAAATGTAGGTGATGAGCGGCCCGGCGGCCACCGCGTTTCGTTGGAAAAAGTACAGATTTGATGTGCCAGGACACACAGCTCGCCAGTCTGGCAAGCATTTACCAGGTAAGTTTGTCAGCTTGCCTGAGTCCCTGCCCTCCCTCCCGTGAGGTTTTGAAGAGAGGATGTCGGCAAAGACAGGGCTCTCTGAGTCACTTACTGAACCCAGGGTGTTAAAGTAACAGAGCTGCTGGAGGCAGGACCAAGCTGAGGATGGGAGCACCCCGGCAAGTTCTTCCTGATGTCGCAGCTGTTGTAGATTCTGAGGAGTCGAGACCAGCGTTGTGGGGTTTCATCTTTTCTTCAGAATGCGATGATTTTCCAGTTCTTGGCTTCTTGGAAAAAAAGTACACAAGCAACCATATATTTGTTGTGACAGACGTGCTTCGTGTATTTTCAGACTAGCTTGCTATGTGTTGACTATTTTCTGTCCTATAGAGAAAGTTTCCTTGGTGCTTTTGTGTAGTGATTGTGTTTATTGTACTTGATTTACTGTGCTGACTAAAAATGTATTTTACTTTTAAAAGTGGTTCAGAGCTGATTAAGGGGAGAATCAGACATTGTACTTTTGGGCGGATTGTAAATGGAGGGGTTTTGTGTTTAGGCTGTCTTGTACAGAAGAACTCAGATGTGGAACTTTATGTTAGATGTGATCATGCACTTTTCTGTCGCTGGAGTTTACTTCCAGGGGGACCTAGATTTTTTGATTAGTTCTAATGTCCATATCTTGTTGAATCTATATATTCATGTTCTGGTCAAATAAGCTTTCTGAGAAAAAAATAAAAAACTCAAGTGATGTGTGATATTTGACCTTACATATCATGCTTGAATGTTGTTAGTATCGAACAACTTGTAGACTGGCCAGAATTTTTTAAAAAATGGTTTTCTTTCTTTTGGAATTACTCTTTCCCTCTTAAGTTTTCCTTCCTAACTCCATGTGAATGTGGTGTAAATGCTGGTAGGCATCCTTTCCCTGGAATGAATTCTCAACTAGAATGATTGGAGCAGCCAATGTTTTCTTGGCAAATTTGGCTTCTTGGCCAAGTGTAATAAGAGATTAGCATGCTATAATTCACTTTGTTGGCTGTTACTTTTCTCTTTTATTTAAAGAACTGTGTGTTCTCAACAGAAAATTAAAATATCTGTCAGAAACCTGAATTAAAACCTCAGGTACAAGAGCAGTATTGCAGCTTGTAGCCTTTCAAATATATCTCTTGACTTTCACTTTTCCCAGCATGAATAATCTTCATCGCCTGCTAGTCTGTGCAGTAATGTCTTGCTACCAAGGGTCTCAAAAATAGGAAGATAATTAGAAAAAAAAAATTCAAATGAACTTTTAAATAATAAGCAAACTTTTATATGGGTAGACTTCAGCTTTAAATATGAATTCTCATTCATTCAGATAGCATTATTTCCTACCCTGTGATCAGTCCAAAGGCTTTAGGAAAGTATAAAGCATTTTAAAAAAATATATATTTTAGGGCACATTATTTTAATAAAAATAGATTAGTGTGTATATGATTTGCAAGGGCCTATGTTCTTTTCTTATTGGCTCTTATTAATTTACTATTTTCTTATATCTACAGGATAGCTCTCTTTAGTGATCTTGCAAATAAAGGTATAAAAAAGTACATGTTTATGGATGGCATATTCCATTGCAATATGTGGCTATTTTTGATCTTCAAGCAGTCTCCATAATAGATTAAACTTTGGGGTGAATCCTTTATTTACAGACCTCAAGTAAGGTGTAAAGAATGAAACCATAAGTGTTTTGCATTAAACTGTTGATGTTACTGGGGTTGAGGTTTCAAATGACTTTTGCAGAACCTAAAGGGAGTAATGAAACAAGTAATACAATGGAATAAATTGAAATATGTATTTGTTGAAAATAAGCCTTTCAGTGTTATTTTTGAAACTGCCCATCCTTTTGCCCTGTGTTACCTTCTAAAATGTGCAACTCTAATTTAGTGCGTTTGCCTCTCAGTAAGTTGAAATCTGATTATCTGTATCTATCTATCTTTGGTATAGAATCATTACATTTTAAAATATTTCCTTTTCCTTTTCTTAATCTTGATGTCTGTGTACAAATGCCCAAATGTTAACAAATAATCTAATTGAAGGAGAATAAGTTTTAAAAAAAAGGCTTGAAGGTGTGAAATAAAAAATTACTTGGAGTTGTAGGCGTCTACTGATGCACAGATGATGTAGGTCTGCTCAGGAAGCCGCTTCTGGGAGGCCTCGCTTTTCTTGCCATCCTTCCTGCTTTCTCTTCAGGCTGACAGAACTCTGTGTCAGTCGCTTTGAATGGGTTCACATTTTCTCAACCTTGGCTGCACGTTAGAATCACGTGTGCTGGAGCCCCACACCTGGAATCCTGATATAATGAGACTGAGGCCTTGACTCTAACTGTTCAAAAGCTGTCCAAGTGATTCTGATGGGGATTCAAGATGGAAGCATATGGGGGAGTGTATGGTTCCCTGTTAGACTGAAAGCTCCAGGAGAAGGGCAAGAAGGAAGCTTATGCTGTCCTTCTGTACTCAACCCATGCCTATTAGCAGCGGAGTCTCAGGTTCTGCTTGAGGAATGGGTGGATGAACAAATTCCTCTGAGCTGGAGGAGGCTACATGAGGACCAGACCGCCTGGTTTCTGGTTTGAGCTGATGGAGAAGAGTGTCTTACATGAGACTGTGGTCTGTCTGAAGATGGCTGTCATTGGGAAGAAGCTCTTGGAAGAGCTCACTGGGGAATAGGCCAACTTGGGGTGCACTGAACAGATCACTCTGAAGAGACAGAGCTCCTAGATGGTAGTGTCTTCATGAAGCAAGGCAAGTGGAGAACTTTGAAATAAGAATTTCATCAGGGACTGGGGTGTCTGTGTCTGTCTGAATATGGAGGTGGGGCCTGTTGAGGACACTCCAGGGAGGTTCTGGGTGCCAGGGTTAGTTTGAAAGGAAGAAGTGTGATTATCTTTGCCAGGAATTAGTGGCTGCCTGACCTCCCCATTGGCTGTATGAGTATTTAGAGTGGTCAGAGTGCAGTGAGGTTTGTCTGAGCGAGTTTCTCAGGGCTTGTGAAATTTTAGCTGATCTTAATGTTTATAAAGAAAATGAGTTGGTGGTTAGGGAGAGCAGGTGGAATGTAATTTGCCGAGGCTTGAGAGAAAAATAATTGTTCAGTTGGGTGAAGGGTAGATGGAGTGAGTTGTTTGAAACTGAAGCATTTTGGGGGGAATGAGAAATGTAATTAACATGGTAATGAAGAATTGTTTGAGGAAGGAGACCCGCATCTCAGTTGCCTATGCCATCAGCGTGTAAGTCACTGAACTTCTGAGATGGATCCCCAATCAGTAGCATCCCCCAGGTGATTTTGATCACGAATAATTAGGTAACATGTTTTAAAGCACCTTGCAAGTTGTAGTTAACAGTTCCAGGTAAATAAAAGGAATAGTAAGTTCTGTAAAAATTATAAAAATATAGTCAGTTGATAATGAACTTTGCCTGCTACCTACAATATAGGAATGGAAAATCAAATATTGTGTTGGTATGGCACTTAAAATGTATTTAGGCTTAAAATGGTACTTAAAATGTATTTAAGCTGACGCTGTGCACTCTGTCATCTTTTTAGTTGTGGTTTTCCTTGGCATTACTTGAAAGGTATGATTATGACATGGGTCCTGGTTTCATGTTTCACTACGGTTCTTTGACCCTAGTTAGAGGGCACCAGGTGCTTCCTACTCTAATTGTTGGCAAATTTAGGATTTGGTTGGAGGGCCACTGATAGTCTGGTGTGAGAATTAGATGGGATTTGGGCTTGGTGACTCCCTCACCCCTGCTGCAATATTTTGACCTTGATTTGAACAGTTCAATGAACTGGCAGTTCAAGTAGTTTTTTCCCACTGAACTAGAACTTTCATTGTTTGGCAGAGGAAGATGAGTCATAGCCCAGTCCTACCATTGTGACAAAGTGCAATTTTAGTCCACAGCTAAAGGAACACAGCTTAGAAACTTTCTGTCTAAACCAGAAAGTTTTGAAATTTGGACTGTGAGCTGGATGGGAATTAGTGTGGCCCTCTCTGTGGGGTTACTCTCAAGTTAATGAAGCATTGGCTCAGAGGTAAAGAATCTGCCTGCAGTGTAGGCGGCCTGGGTTCGCTCCCTGGGTAGGAAAGATCCTCTGGAGAAGGAAATGGCAATCTACTCCAGTGTTCTTGCCTGGAGAATCCCATGGACAGAGGAGCCTGGCAAGCTATAGTCCATGGGGTCACAAAAAGCTGGACACAATTAACTGACTTTCACTTTCTCGCTTTGTTTATTGAAGTACATTTTTGATACTAAATCTGATTTTTAGCGATATATTTAAATAATCAGGTCCCTTCTTAAAAAATTCAATGCAGAATTAAAATTATACAAAGTGGCAAATTTCCAGTTCCTCTCTCCCTCCACATCATTGTTTTGTTTGCCCTGCCACAACTTTTTTTTTTGTGACTGTACAAGTGTATACTTTTAGGTCTAAATTCCTACAAGCACACTTTTTCTTTTTTAAACTGAAGTTGAAACCATCTGGCCACAGTGTATCCCATTTAAAAAATATTAACAATAATGACCTGTGTACATATAATTTAGTTCATTTGGGTAATTTCTGCGGCAAATATGCTTTCACTGTTAAACTGCCATCTATAAAAGGGAGAAGGATGAAAACTAGTATATATTTGTTTGGACTTGCATTGTGTTTGTGTGTGAAATTGAATTCTGCATATATTTTTTGGCTCTTTGGACAAATTCTTCAATGAATTGCCTTTTTATACATTGCTCCCCCCCACCCCACAGTGTTTGGATCTCTCTGACTTTTAAACCTCTACCGATTTCAAAGGAAATTAATGCAAAATGGCAACTTTTGAATGACTTACTTGAATTTTGAGTTTTAAGATGCTTAACTTCCAATCTACAAGACAAACCTGATTTCTGGGTCTCTGGGACAGAAGTCTGTGTCTTTGGACTTGGGCTCTGTGTTTTCTCGTTCTCTTTCAGCTGTGGAAGCTGTCATCATCCCAGTCTGTTCTGAGGCTGATAATTATTTAGGAGCCCTCGAGACTGGTAATTATTTAGGTGCCTTCACTATTTTATTACATTTTCACATCCTGATAACTTATTTTCATAGCGATGGTAAATCCCAGGATTATTTTTACAATAGCCCATGTTCTGTGTAATTTGTGGAACATGTTAGAGTTATCAGAAAGGATCTGGACTTGGAATTGCATGGTTGAATCCCAGCTATGTTGCATCTCAGTCTTAGTTTCCTTTTTTGCAAAATGGAGATAGTGGAGCTGTTCTAAGTCTTTAAAAGTGTATGCATGTAAGGTCTTCCCTGGTGACTCAGTGGTAAGGAATCCGTCTGCCAATACAAGAGACATGGGTTCGATCCCTGATCTGGGAAAATCCCGCATGCCTCCGAGCAACTAAGCCTATGTACCACAACTACTGAGCCTGTGCTCTAGAGCCTGGGAGCCACAACTGCTGAAGCCTGTGAGCCCTGGAGCCTGTGGTCTGCAAAAGGAGAAGCCACCACAGTTGAAGCACAAGGGTCGCAACTAGAGAGAAGCCCCCATTCACCAAAACAGGAGAAAAGCCCAGGAGCAGCGAAGACCCAGGAGAGCCAAAAATAAAAATATATAATGAAAAAATTTTAAAAAAGTGTATGCATGTAAGATCTCTTGCACATTACTTGGTAAATTGCAGGAAAGATTATAGTAGAGCTTTTTAAGTTAATGGAAAACAATACAGTTTAGATGCTAAATGCAGATAATATTGGCTTCAGTGAGGCCCCACATACACCATCATACTGAAAATCTACCAGTTTTTTCTCATCCTTCAATCAAGATCTGTTAGTGATTTTTCACATCAAAGCATCAAAGCTGTAATTCTCTGTTGGGCTCATTTAACCACAGATCCAGTACATGGCAAGAAATTTCAAGCTATACAGGGTGGCAAACGGCCTGCAGTTGCTTGGAGAGTATCTGTGGCAGGGTGCCTGAAATGTTTTGCTAGTTTCAAAGTTCACGTTCATTTGTTCGGAAAGGTTTGTATTGTTTGCTGGCAAGCAAGGCAAGCAAAGGGAAAGGGTACACAGCTTCCCATGTGAGTCTGTGCCGTGTGACCTGTTTGCCTTTTGGTGCCTATTATATAGAAAGCTTTGTATAGTCTGTAGAGAGAACTATTTCTCCAAATAGAGGAAAACTGTTGTGATAGTCTGGAAGTGTGATAGATTTCAGT
Organism: Tragelaphus eurycerus; assembly: GCA_935064755.1. Classification (NCBI taxonomy): domain Eukaryota; kingdom Metazoa; phylum Chordata; class Mammalia; order Artiodactyla; family Bovidae; genus Tragelaphus; species Tragelaphus eurycerus. The sequence continues at coordinate 3,258,256 of CAKXYN010000039.1, forward strand.
TTAATGCCATTGATCGGGATACTGTTAGAGGCTGGGCTACACTGAAGTTTTGAGATAGGTATCTTGCACAAAGTCTTCATATATCATCAGTGGGAGTGCCTCATCTGATAGCTATTCACATGACCTTCTGAGAAACAGCTCCTCTTGACACACGAACACAGACTTCTGGCCCAGCCCTCCAGCCACCAGCTAGGTAGGTACCTGCTGCCATAGCGAGTCTCCAGGCTTTTGACTTGGCTTGTCTTCTAGTTTGACTCCTGGATTCTGTGCTTTTAATTTCTGCTTTGACTTTCAGGCAATAACTCTCTTTCTGATGTTAGAAGCTCCTGGATTGTGTTTGACGGAAGAAATATATTTCTCTGTCAGATACATTTTCTCCCTAGATAACCCTGACCTACCCATGCAGTCTGGTATCTGACAGTACTCTGATAACTGTTTAGTTAGTTGTTAACAAATATTTATTGTCGAACTCTGAATAACTAGTATTACAACAGGCAAAGGAAAATTAAAGTTTGTATGTGTTTTCAGGTCCACTGATTTATGGGACATTTCGGAGAAGGAAAAAAAAATTGTGCAATGAAATACTTACTATGTTTTATCCCTGACCATGGGGATTCTTTAAAATAAAGATTATATTCCATCTCTATTCACATTCATTTAAAAAATCACGGTGGATTTCATCGTAATGGACTTTAAGCTGAGAAGTTATGGATATTTTGCAAGTGGGTTGAGAAAGCTGTTCTCATTTTCCTCTGTCTCCCACTGGCTCCTTCTTATCCATCCAGCTACTTCCTATCCATTTCTTTTGCTGTTACAAGAAAAATCCTGTGCTTTATGTTGAGAATTTGTCTGTGGCTGAATTAACTGAGCATCCTCAAAAAAAGTCCTGTGTATTTACTGAATTTGTTGCTAGGACTTATGCTGCAGAATTTCTCAAAGTAATAAAATCTAAATAAAAAAGAATGGTGTTGAAGGTAAATCTCCTTCTTGATTTCTGTAATAAAGAATTGACATTTATTTCCCATAATTTGAAAGTCAGTCAGTAGGTAATATTTGTCTGGTGTTTTATGACAAATAATTCTTATCATATTGGATTTGTGTTAGGAAGAAAGTAAGCACTGATTTCCCTGTAACTTTCTAATTTTATTTTTCTCATCATTGGTTCTTACCTAGAGTAGTGCTCAGTTTTCTGTCAACCTCAACCCAGCTACCCAGCTACACATGGTTAAGAATGAAAGATAAGAAAAAAAAAGAGCCAAAAATAAATGATTCAGAGAATACTTATGGTGACCTGCTGTTTTCTGAGTCCTGTTGTAACTGCTGAGTGCTTTTGTTTGTTTGATTGATTAATTTATTTGACCGCACCAGGTCTTAGTTGTAACATGTGGGATATTCTTTGTGACATGCAGGATCTAGTTTCCTGACCAGGGATAGAACCTGGGCCCCCTGCATTGACAGCTCAGAGTCTTACCCTCTAGACCACCGAGGAAGTCTCACTGGGTGTTTTAAATAAGGTTTTGAACTAAATGATTCTGCTCACTGGCATTCCAGGACCACTGTGTGCCCTGCAGGCTGCACATAAATGTTGAGGGACATCACTGTGCAGATGGGGACATCAGTGAAGTGTCCTCCGTTCAGTTCAGTTGCTCAGTCGTGTCCAACTCTTTGCGACCCCATGGACTGCAGCACGCCAGGCTTCCCTGTCCATCACCAACTCCCAGAGCTTGCTCAAACTCATGTCCATGGAGTTGGTGATGCGATCCAACCATCTCATCCTCTGTCTTCCCCTTCTCCTCCTGCCCTCAGTCTTTCCCAAAGGGAAAGTCTTTTCTAAGGAGTCAGTTCTTTGCATCAGGTGGCCAAAGGATTGGATCTTCAGCTTCAGCATCAGTCCTTCCAATGCATTTTCAGGACTGATTTCTTTTAGAACTGACTGGTTTGATCTCTTTGCAGTCCCAGGGACTCTCAAGAGTTTTCTCCAACACCATAGTTCAAAAGCATCAATTCTTCAGTGCTCAGCTTTCCTTATGGGTCTTAGGCCCTCATTTTAGTGACTGTTTGCTTAATTCAGACTATGATATTCAGTTTGAAAGTAATTTGAAAGGTAGGGGGCCTGAGGGCTGCTAAAAATGGAAACACTGACAATCATGAGACAGGCCTATTGGCAGGCTGATCCTAGAGAAGACAAAAGAATAAAGAGCAAAGAAATGTCAAAGCCAAGCAACAAGAGTCTGTATGACGCAAATATTTTACTATTCAAGTAGGCGAAATTGAGAAAACTATTAGCACGTGAAAAAGCTCTCCCAGTGAGATGACCATGTGAGTGAGAGGAGGCAGGATGGTTTTCTGTGGCATCCTTTCAGGCTCTAAAGTCCTCTTTGCATATTTTGTCTGGGTTAGTGTTAGTCACTCAGTTGTGTCTGACTCTTTGGGATTCCGTGGACTGTAGCTCTCCAAGCTCCTCTGTCCATGGAATTCTCCCGCAAGAAAACTGGAGTGAGTGGCCATTCCCTTCTCCAGGGGATCTTCCCTACCCAGGGATCAAAACCAGGTCTCTTGCTTTGCAGGCAGATTCTTTAACCTCTGAGCTACCAGGGAAGCCACTTGAATTCAAATGAACAAAGCCCCCTTCTCTGACCCTGGATGGCCAGAGTTAGGCTAATCTGTGTTGCTGGTTTCCAGCTGCAGAGGGTCGGTACTTTGCAGCCAGTGTTCACTTACTTTCAGAAGCTGTAAATATTCTTGGTACAGAGCCTTCCCTGCTTTGAGCAGTGTGTCCTCAAGTTCATTCTTTCTTTCTTTTTTTTCCTCCCATCCTACAACTATTCATTTTATTTAAAAAAATATTTGTTTATTTATTTTTGGCTGCACTGAATTTTTGTTACTGCACACAGGCTTTCTGTAGTTGCCGCAAGCAGAGGTTACTCTCTAGTTGCAGTGTGTGGGCTTCTAATTGCACAGGCTCTAGAGCATGGGCTCAGTAGTTGCAGCACAGGGGCTGACTTGCCCCATGCTATGTGGAATCTTCCCCGACCCGGGATCGAACCTGTGTCTCCTGCATTGGCAGGCAGATTCTTAAATACTGGACCACTAGGGAAGTCCCTCAAGTTCGTTCTGCTATTGGAGTAAAACCAATTTACTTCATGGCTGGTCAAGTAAATCTTTTCTAGGAATCCTTTCCTGCCTTCCAGGTATGTGTTGGCTACCCTCCCCTCTGCTTCTCCCACAGCTTCCCCACCAGGATCAAAGTCAGCAATCCCTAGAGTGTTCATCTGTCCCAGCATTTATGACAGATTTTATCGTGCTCAGTCACTAAGTCGTGTCTGACTCTCTGTGACACCCTGGACTATAGCCCACCAGGCTCTCTGCCTAGGATTTCCCAGGCAAGAATACCGGAGCAGGTTGCCATTTCTTTCTCCAGGGGATCTTCCTGACTCAGGATTGAACTCATGTCTCCTGCACTGGCATGTGGATTTTTTTTTACCACTGAGTTACCTACTGCACTGTGTTTAGCTCAACATATATTTCCAATAGGCAAGATCTTACATGTGTGTGCATGCTCAGTTATGTCTGACTCTTTGCAACGCCGTGGACTGTGGCCTGCCAGGCTCTGTTCATTGAACCTGGATCTCCCACATTGCAGGCAGATTCTTTACCATTTGAACCACCAGGGAAGCCCCAAGATCTTATTATAGATTACATATAAACTCCATATTTATGATATAAATGTGCTTAGGGCACACTGCTTTCCAAATCAACGCACATAAAATAGGTGGCTTTTAAACATAATTTGAACATACGAATTTATATTTTGGTTTGATGACTTATTAAAATTTAGAAATAATAATTACCTATCTTTCCTTGGTATTTGTTTTTCTTCTTGATTTCCATTTACTGATGTTATAGATCAGTGTTTTTGAAAGTGTGATCTATCACATTTAAAAATCTCCACAAGTGATTTTGCCTGTTTGAGAACCCCAGCTCTAGACTTTGAGTTTAGAGGCAGGGCTTGTTCCTGCCTTTGCATCCTTAGACCTACCACAGCTCCTGGCACATTTTACTTGTTTTTTTTTTTTTTCCTCTCCATTGAATGAGAGAGAATCCCAGTCAGAAGTGTTTGGAGAGCAGGTGTGCATGTGGAATACAGCAGCACAGTTAGAAACCACCTGGATAATTCTTGACCATTTTTCCTTATGGTTTTGTAAATCAACAGCGTGTGAGAGTGAAAATGTAATATGGATATATGAGAATTAGCTTTTTAAAAATTTTCTTGCCCAGAAAAATATACTGTAACTTTGTTATTTGTATTTTTACCTTGTTTGAAGCAAATTTTATTTTAGGATAGTTTTACAATTATAGAAATTAAATACAAAGATGGTACAGGGAATTCCCATATACCCCTCTCAGTGTTCCCTTCCCTCTGTTGTTGATATATTTTATTACTATGTATATTTGTGTGTGCTTAGTTGCTCAGTCATGTCCAACTCTTTGTGACCCCATGGACTGTAGCCTGCCAGGCTGCTCTGTCCGTGGCATTTTCCAGGAAAGAGTACTGACTAGAGTGGGTTACCATGCCCTCCTCCAGGAGATCTTCCTAACCCAGGGATTGAATCCAGGTCTCCCGAATTGCAGGCAGATTCTTTACCATCTGAGTCCCCAGGGAAGCCCTTACTATGTCACAATTAATGAACAATAATGATACATTATTATTCATTAAGTCATTATTAAATAACATTAACTAAAGGCCTCCCTAAGGGTCATTGGAGAAGACTCTGATGCTGGGAGGGATTGAGGGCAGGAGGAGAAGGGGACGACAGAGGATGAGGATGAGATGGCTGGATGGCATCACTGACTTGATGGGTGTGAGTCTGGGTGACCTCCGGGAGCTGGTGATGGACAGGGAGGCCTGGCGTGCTGCGGTTCGTGGGGTCGCAAAGAGTTGGACACGACTGAGCGACTGATCTGATCTGAAGGGTTATTATTAAAAGTTTGTAGATTTACAGATGAAATAATATTTATAACTTCTACCACATTTTTCTTTAGGCTTTTGTATTTGAGTTCTTGCATGCAGTCATAGTTGCATGTATATTCACAAAGCACTTGCAAGTATATTCACAAAGCGAGTGGGCCAATTCCTATGATAATTAGATTATTCAATAGATTTTTCAGGTGTCATTGGTTTTTTGGGACCTAGAAAAGGGGAAGGTTATTTTCAAAGGCTGACATTCAGTTAATATATCTGAAGCACTCTGTATTAATGAAAATATTTATTGACCTCTCAGGTGTTGTTAGGTATGAAGCTTGTTTTAACAATCTGTAGTATATTCAGGTACAGGTATACTATTGCTGCTGTTGCTAAGTCGCTTCAGTCGTGTCCGACTCTGTGCGACCCCATAGACAGAAGCTCACCAGGCTCCCTTGTCCCTGGGATTCTCCAGACAAGAATACTGGAGTGGGTTGCCATTTCCTTCTCCAATGCATAAAAGTGAAAAGTGAAAGGGAAGTCACTCAGTCGTGTCCGACTCCTAGCGACCCCATGGACTGGAGCAACTATTAAAAAAGTATTAACAACTGGTGTGGCCTGGGTCAGACATGACTGAGCGACTGAACTGAACTGAACTGAACTGATGGCCTAGGCCCCCACCAGTCAGAATGATGTCCAAATGATCTGAAGGAATAATGGTGGGCAAGTGTATTTGTCAGTCCTGGTGCTCAGATGTTCAGTCAGGTCCAACTCTTTTTGACCCCATGGGCTAAAGCTCACCAGGCTTCTCTGTCCATGGGATTTCTCAGGCAAGAATACTGGAGTGGGATGCCATTTTGTCCTCCAGGGAATTTTCCCGACCCAGAGATCCAACCTGCATCTCTTACATCTCCTGCATTGGCAGGCAGATTCTTTATCATTAGTTCCACCTGGGAAGCTCACCTGCTGCTGCTGCTAAGTCACTTTAGTCGTGTCCGACTCTGTGCGACCCCATAGACGGCAGCCCACCAGGCTCCCCTGTCCCTGGGATTCTCCAGGCAAGAACACTGAAGTGGGTTGCCATTTCCTTCTCCAATGCATGAAAGTGAAAAGTGAAAGTGAAGTCTCTCAGTTGTGTCCGACTCCTAGTGACCCCATGGACTGCAGCCTACCAGGCTCCTCTGCCCATGGGATTTTCCAGGCAAGAGTACTGGAGTGGGGTGCCATTGCCTTCTCTGGGGAAGCTTACCTACTAATGTCTAAAATCTCCCCAAAATATCTCCAGACATTGTCACATGTCTCCTATGGGGAATGATTGCTCCTGGTTGTAAACCCCTGATAGAAAGCTTTTTGAGCCATCTATCACCAACTCAAAGGATGTGAATTTGGGTAAACTCCTGGAGTTGGTGATGGACAGGGAGGCCTGGCTTGCTGCAATTCATGGCGTCGCAAAGAGTCGGACACGACTGAGCAACTGAACTGAACTGAACTGATTACTGCTTCTCGAAGTTCTTTCTAAATATTTGCTATTATTGCTGTTGGTGGTGGTGTCTTCATTTCAGTTATTGCTGATGGTTAAAAACATTGAACTAGCTAAGAAAGACACATCAGGATTGCTTATATAGTGATATCTCGACATGTAAATAAGGCTGTATTTTTTATAATATTTACTCAGTTTTTCAGACACGTACATATGGTGGGAAGAAATCTCAGCTCTATTCACAAAGGAGGTTTTCTGCTTTCCTCACCTGCCATTTTCCTTCCTGAGGTTGTAGCCAGTGACTAAGACAGCTCACAGGTGTGGAATTTGGAGGTTTCTGTAGGTGTGGAATGTAAAGATCAGTTGTTCCTCCTCCTTCCTCACACCAACCTGTAGCCTGCTTTGAGTTGATAGTGGCTCAGCCTGGGCAGAAGCCTGCACTTTGGTTCATGCCAAATTCCCCTCGTTTCCCATGATGATATGTTATTAGTGTCCTGATCCCTGTTATTTGTTAAGTTAATCTTTGCTTCAGGGATCTCAGAAGATCACAGCATTTTGTTTTCAGCCACTTCATTTTGTAATAAATACTCTGGGGAGGTGAGACGACTAGAGACGTTTAAGCCCGATAATTTAATATCTACAAATAGTGTTTTATATTTAACCTTCCTATCCATTCCTCTTCAGTGTTCTAGAAACAGATGCTTAAATTGTTTAAATAGACATCCCTTCTTCCTTAGTTATAGGTATTCATTTTCCTATTGAAAGGAAATAGATAGACTTATTATTTTAATCTTCAGATCTGTGAGAGGGAGAATATCCCAATGGGGGTCCAGGATCAGATGAAATCCCCTCAAGTGAGAGTCATTGGTTGTAGGACTTCTTATGAAAACTCTGAAAGCCTAATTTTTTTTCTCCTTTGCATCTTCACAAATAATTGTTTGTCAATATTGACTGATTTTAAAAATCATAATTATAATTAAATTATTAAAATCATAATTATTTATGGTATTTAAATCTGCAATAATAAAAATTAATTTTAGTGATTTAAAATTATTTAAAATGTGAGATTCTGTTGTTAACTCATTGTTAGGTAGGTCTACTCAGAAAAATTAGGAAATATATTTCTTTTTCTTTTTATATTTTTTTTTTTTGATGTGAACCATTTTCTAAAGTCTTTATTGAATTTGTTACAATATTGTTTCTGTCCTGTGTTTAGATTTTTTGGCCGCAAGGCATGAGGGATCTTACCTCCCCAGCCAGGAATTGCACCCGCACTCCCTGCATTGGAAGCTAAAGTTGTAACCATTGGACTCCCAGGGAGGTCCCAGGATATGTACTTCAAAAGGCAGGTTTACATCCCATGTATCAGATACAGTCAGTTCATTGCCGTAGGGAGAGGAACAAGGACAGAGCCTGTCTTCCCCCTGACCCCAACTTTGTCCCAGGCACACTTATATTTTGATTGGAGCATTTGGGCTTCAAAGGAGTCAGACTATCTGAATTTCAATTCAGGTACCTCCATTTACTACCTCTGTACACCCTGCGCAAATTCCTTAATTTTTAATGTCTGTGAACTCTGCTGAACAATGGGAACCATAGAAGCATTTACTGGAGAATGCAATGGCAACCCAATCCAGTTCTCTTGCCTGGCAAATCCCATGGATGGAGGAGCCTGGTAGGCTGCAGTCCATGGGGTTGCTAAGAGTCGGACACAACTGAAAGACTTCACTTTCACTTTTCACTTTCATGCATTGGAGAAGGAAATGGCAACCCACTCCAGTGTTCTTGCCAGGAGAATCCCAGGGACGGGGGAGCCTGGTGGGCTGCCGTCTATGGGGTCACACAGAGTCGGACATGGCTGAAGTGACTTAGCAGCAGCAGTAGCAGCAGAAGCATTTACATCATTTGGATGTTATAGGGGTTAGATTGGAGAAGGCAATGGCACCCAACTCCAGTACTCTTGCCTGGAAAATCCCATGGACAGAGGAGCCTGGTAGGCTGCAGTCCATGGGGTCTCTAAGAGTCGGACATGACTGAGTGACTTCCCTTTCACTTTTCACTTTCATGCATTGGAGAAGGAAATGGCAACCTACTCCAGTGTTCTTGCCTGGAGAATCCTGGGGACAGGGGAGCCTGGTGGGCTGCCATCTATGGGGTTGCACAGAGTTGGACACGACTGATGTGACTTAGTAGTAGCAGCAGGGGTTAGATTACATAGTAACCCATGAAGGAAGCATTAAATACATGTTGCTAATAATTGCAACAATAATAATGTTACTACTACTAATAGGACTATTATTACGGGCTTCCCACGTGGCTTAGAAGTAAAGAATTGTGTCTGCCAATGCAGGTGTTGCGGATTTGGTCCCTGGGTTGGGAAGATCCCCTGGAGGAGGGCATGGCAACCCTCTCCAGTATTCTTGCCTGGAGAATTTCATAGACAGAGGAGCCTGGTAGGCTACAGTTCATGGGGTCACAAAGAGTCAGAGACGACCTAGAACTAACACTTTCACTTTCACTTATGTATTAGAGATGCTGCTGCTGCTGCTGCTGCTGCTGCTGCTAAGTCGCTTCAGTCGTGTCCAACTCTGTGCGACCCCATAGACGGCAGCCCACCACGCTCCCCCATCCCTGGGATTCTCCAGGCAAGAATGCTGGAGTGGGTTGCCATTTCCTTCTCCAATGCATGAAAGTGAAAAGTGAAAGTGAAGATGCTTAGTCATATCCAACTCTTAGCGACCCCATGGACTGCAGACTACCAGGCTCCTCCATCCATGGGATTTTCCAGGCAAGAGTACTGGAGTGGGGTGCCATTAGAGATGCTAATAGGACTCAAACTTAGCTGAATTGAAATTTGATTCTTTTTGCCCATTCTCTTTAGGTGATCTTTCCGACTCAAGCATTGAACCCAGGTCTCCTGCATTGCAGACAGATTTTGACTGTCTGAGCCACCAGGGAAGCCCCTTTAGGTGATAGTGAGCCATAAAATAGGTGCAGTGTGTGTGTTAGTCTCTCGGTCATGCCCAACTCTTTGCGACCCCGTGGATTGCAGCCTGCCAGGCTCCTCTGTCCATGGGATTTTCCAGGCAAGGATACTGGAGTGGGGTGCCATTTCCTTCTCCAGGGGATCTTCCTGACCCAGGGGACTGAACCTGGGTCTCCTGCACTGTAGGCAGATTCTTTATCAACTGAGTTACCAGGGAAGAGAAAGAGATATAGAATCTAGCTTCTTTATTCTTACACCGAATAGAAGTATTATGACTTCAGAATTTAAAGAACTAATATTTGGTGCTATTCCGTGGAAATCCTTCTTCCTAAATGTCTTCATATTAACTCTCTTCTCAGCCTGTTAATTTTTGTGTTGTTAAAAAAAGATAATGTCTTATTTCATAAGCACTTTCATTCTTTAAAGAAAATTCCAGATTTATTACCTACATTTTTAAGTAATTTTTCTTTTATAAATCACAGAAATATGAAAGAATGTTAGAAAAGAAAAATATTCCTATATCTGCCATTGTAATATATTAGTACCTTTCAGATCTTATTTTCCTGTTTAGTCTTTGTGTTCATATCTTAAAAATGATTGTAATTGCATAACTCTTCTAACTCTTTGTTTTGGTTATTTTAGTTTTATAATATTTCATAAGTAATTTTCATGTTTCCATTGGGTAGCTTTATATAATTTATTTAACTCCCTGTTTTTTTTTGGTACTTAGTTTATTACTAGTTTTTCAACATTATGGGTAACAGTGCACTGAAAAATAATCTTCATTGATCTGTAAAATGAAGATAATGAAAGTACTATAGGATTGTCTTGTGGATTATATAAGTGAGTAGATATAAAGCAGGGTGAAACTCCAGTATTTTGGCCACCTCATGCGAAGAGTTGACTCATTGGAGAAGACTCTGATGCTGCGAGGGATTGGGGGCAGGAGGAGAAGGGGACGACAGAGGATGAGATGGCTGGATGGCATCACTGACTCGATGGATGTGAGTCTGAGTGACCTCTGGGAGGTGGTGATGGACAGGGAGGCCTGGCGTGCTGCGATTCATGGGGTCGCAAAGAGTCGGACACTACTGAGCGACTGATCTGATCTAATCAACCATGGCACTATTGCCATTTTGGGCCAGGTACATTTTTGCTGGAGCGTCCCTAATGGCTCCATGGTGAAGAGTCCGCCTGCAATGCAGGAGACACAGAAAACACAAGTTTGGTTCTTGGGTCTCGAAGCTCCCCTGAAAGAGGAAATGGCAACCCACTCTAGTATTCTTGCCTAAAAAATTCTATGGATGGAGGTGCCTGGTGGGCCACAGTCTAAAGGGTCACAAACAGTTGGCCACAACTGAGTGACTGAGCACACAAATACACAAAACTTCTTTGCTGGGGGGGCTGTCTTGTACTCTGTAGATGTTTAACAGCATCTCTGGCTGCTACCCACTAGTTGTGATAAACAAAAATGTCTCCAGACATTGTCCAGTGTGTCCTAGAAGGCAGATTGGCTCTCAGTCGGAAACCCTGAAATGAAACATTTAGAACAGCTGGCGCTGCTCTAATGTGTGCTATATAAATATTTGTTATTACTGTTATTGTTTTTTGCTACCATTCTTCATTTCAGTTAACCTGTTTCTGATAAGTTCCTAGAAACAGAATTTCTGGGACAAGAGGTTTAGTTTTAAGGTTTCTGACTTGTATAACTAAATGTCACTCCCCAGAAGGACTGTGTTAAGTTAAATAGCATCAGTTGCATATAATTATGTCAGTATCTCTGAGATACAGCCAGTATGCAATTGTTAGTACCACATATTGTTTTATTTTCAGTTCCTGTAATTACTAGTCCAGACAAACATTGCCTGTGTTTCTTTATTTGTGTTGTCATATCTGAGAATTCTGGCTTATCCATCCTGACACCCCTTTTCTCCCCACACTCTTGCTTTTGAGCTGTTTGCCATCCGCCATATGAAGTTGTAAAGTCATACCCCTCAATAAGCAAGTTTGCATCAAGTTTCTTTGCTTGACCTTTAATAGCATCCAAGATGAACACTGTTGAGGTCCTTTTAGATTACTGTGTTTTACCCAAATAGTCCTTTACTGTTTCAGATTAAGACACAGTAATTGACAGTGTCCCATAATATGAGAACTTTCTGGATTTAAATATAAGGTGGCATCTTCTTTTTTTGAAGGATATTTTGGTGGAAAAGCACTCAACCTTGTATTCTGTGATATGTGTCATCTAATGTGGTTGCGTCTGGTTTACCCTTTTGGAAACAATCTGGATCCTAGCTATAGCAGAGGCCGTGGGTGCCCTTCTCATAACCCCTGCTTCCAAGACTTTGTTGCACAGGGGGGTTGCCAGTTCAGGCACCTGCATTCTTTCATTTTTCTGGAAAAGCTCATACCCAGGGTTGGTAGGAAGTGCCAGCCCCCAGCAACTCACAGCCAGTGACTGCTATAGTATAAGTCCCTAGCTCTCTTGCAAATCTCAGGTAAGATACCTTTGAGATGAGCATTTTATACGGGTTCTCCCAAGTTCCCTGTTGAACTAAGATTCACTGATAATTGAAACGACTCTTTGGTTGGCTACTTTTTCTTTCCTGACTCAATTCATCATTCCTTACCAGTGTTTCCTGGGGTTGTCTCCAAAATAAACTACTTATACTAGAATCCTTATCTCATGGGCTGCTTCTGGGGTAAAGCGGACTAAGATGTTAGCCAACTTTTCCTTTGACCTTGGTGGAAGAAGAGAAAAAACAGACCAGGAAAATAGAAATCTTTGAAAGACCTGACTGTGTAGGAGGTAGATGAGTTTAGTTTCAGTGACTGAAGACACAATTTGAACAAGCAGAAATTCTAGTTATGCTACTGCCAGGAAAGAGTCTCTGGACTGCATGGTGAGATTAAAGCCACAGTAGGTTGGCTTTCAGTGTCCCTGCCTAATGTGACTTTCTACCACTTCCTTCACCCCATGGAGTGACTCCAGGGCTTGCTGGTTTTCAGTTTTGTGGCTTTCTCCATATACAGAGAGACTAAGGCTAGAAAGAAAAAAAAAAAATCCTCATCTACTATCCTCTGAATTTTGTTCTTGAATTTGAACTAATTATTCATGCTGTTTAGCTTGCACTTTGCTAGTTTGACAGGCAGGGCAATATGTGTATATATATATATGCTATGCTATGCTAAGTCACTTCAGTCGTGTCCGACTCTGTGTGACCCCATAGACGGCAGCCCACCAGGCCTCCCCTGTCCCTGGGATTCTCCAGGCAAGAACACTGGAGTGGGTCGCCATTTCCTTCTCCAATGCATGAAAGTGAAAAGAGAAAGTGAAGTCACTCAGTCATGTCCAACTCTTAGCGACCCCATGGACTGCAGCCTACCAGGCTCCTCAGTCCGTGGGATTTTCCAGGCAAGAGTACTGGAGTGGGGTGCCATTGCCTTCTCCATATATATATATATAGGGAATGGCTCAGCAGTAAAGAATCCACTTGCCAAGGCAGGAGACACAGGTTTAGTCCCTGGATTGTGAAGATTCCCTGGAGAAGGAAATGGCAACCCACTCCAGTATTCTTACCTGGAAAATTCCATGGACAGACGAGCCTGATGGGCTACACAGACCATGGGGCCGCAGAAAGAGTCAGAGGTGACTTAGTGACTTAACAACAACAACATTTTTTTTTCTTGTCAACCAACATACATACTTTTACTTGTAAAAATTATGTTACATAATTTGTTATGTAAAACTTTACATACAGTCTTTACAAGTTTGCAGTACATTAAGTTACGGCCAGCATTCTGCACAAAACACAGAGTGGCAGCTTAGATCATTTAGAGCTTGTGTGGCTGGACAGGTGTCTGCCTCCCTCTGCTCAATGGGCCCAACCAGGCCCACCTCCCTGGTTCTCTGAAGAAGAGCTGCATCTGTCTTGGCTCAGGCAGGACAATATTTTTTTTTATTTATTAATTTTTAGTTTGGAAATATTTGCTTTATAATATTGTGTTGGTTTCTGCCAAACATCAACATGAATCAGCCATAGGTATACATATGTCCCCTCTCTTTTCCCACCCCATCCCACACCTCTGGGTTGTCATAGAGCACTGGTGTGAGCTCCCCGAGTCACACAGCAAATCCCCACTGGCTACCTACTAGTACTGTATATGTTTCCATGCTTGCCTCTCAATTCATCCCACCCTCTCTTCGCTCCACTGTGTCTACAAGTCTGTTCTCTATGTCTCCATCTCCTTTGCTGCAGGTGGGGCAATATTAATTTCTATTTCAGGCTTAGTCTGGAGGGCTATGTTTGAGTTAAAAGCATCAAGGAATTAAGGGGAAAACCAGATGAGTTTATTTATGGATCTTAAAAGGGACAGGTGATAAAGAAAGAAGTGCCTTTTAAATTAGAGGCTCAACTTGATTCCAGGGATTTTTTTTCCTTTTATTTTTCATTATGCTGCCACTGCCTTACTAAAATTTAAAGTATAAAAACAAAGTCCAAATTAATAATAGGGATAATAAGAGTAATGGAAACAGAGAAAAGGAGTATAATATTAGCTTCATTAATTAAAAAAAAATCAACTCACTGGAGCTGATTTTTAAAAAGTCAAATTTGGTCAGAAAGTAATGACTCTGTTTCTTTAAATAGGTGGAGTCAGAATACTGAGGTCCTGGTGTGGGTACCCTAGATGGGGTAGAAATTTTCCCCCTAGAAAGAGCCCACCCAGGGAGGGGAAATGCTTAGCACACACAGAGGCACCTGTGTCTCTGCCCCTCCCGACACCCTCCCGTCTGCCCATCACCCAGCCACTGTCTGTCAGCACACCCTCTTCCCCGTGTAGACCTTGAGAAGTACTTATCTAGAAGTCACAGAGCTGGGCTGTTTCCTCGCCAGCACAATGTTGAATGTATTCTAAAAGGCTGAGGTCATTCCAAGGGCTTCAGTGACCTTAGTTGCGAACGTGACCCAGAGTGACCCATAGTGAATGTTGGCCCACATAGGTTTTACATTTTTCATGTGAAAGTTCTTCCTTTGTTGTTTGTGATTAATAACTAAATAGGATGTAGTGCCAAGTGATTTCATTGTTGAAAACAGACTTGAAGGTCATGAGAAACTGCTTGTTCAAAGTAAGCTTTGCCAAGATACAGAGAATAGGTCTGCATTTACACCTGGATAGTTTTTGAAACAAGGCAGAGAAAAAAAGCAAAAAAAAAAAAGGTAAAAGGTAAAAAATGTTCTAATATATGATGGGAAAGTTGATTTCAGTTAGGTGAACGGATCATTAGATCCTTAGGATAGATGATGGCTTATGAAGCTGAGTTTGCCCTGTAACGCTTTGAAATAAAGGTGCATTTGAGGACCTACTGTGTGCAAGTTGTTCAGAATAGAAATATGGTAAAGAGTTAGTTATAGATATGTCTACTTTGTTAGTAGCTTGATTTTAAAGTTTGATATTGTATTGGTTTGCTCTTTGAAATATGATTTTGAATCATTTCTTAGTACTTAGCACTTTGAATTTTATGTTTTCAGGAGAATTTAAGAATAACGCATAATGATTTAAGTGTAGCACATAGTAATTTACTTTAAAGACAGAGAGACAAAGTATTATGATATGAAACCCAGTATTATCCAGAACTCTGCTTTGTGCTCATTTTCTTTTCTGTGCGTTTTCTGGGCTTTGGAATCAGAAGTGAGGTAGAGATTAGGCAGTCCATCTTTACTTCCATCCATTGGAGATGGAAGTGCCCCTGCTCTTAGTTATTTGTTTATGCACACATGTCCATTAGTATGGTGAGTTGTCACAAGATCTCGTAGCTATAACTGTTACATACTTGGGACAGATTTATTTGAAAAGCAGTGCATTGAGAGCCTGGCCTTCCTAGGACTGGTGTGATGTAAAATGGTTGAGAGGTGAGTGGGCCTGGTTTCATTCTGTTCCTCCTGTTATTACTTGCTTGCTTTCCAGTTGGTCTTACATCTCCTCTTTCAGGACAGCTTCTAGGCTGTAAGTCAGCAGGTAGGAATTTGATTGTGTGCTAGGAATAACTGCAGATGGGCAGAGATACAAACTACTTATTACAACAGTTCCCATTAAAATATTCCCCTGCTTAAAGCAAGCAAACAGAACAAAACAAAGCTCCCCTCACCCCAAACATTATAATTCTGTTGGAATTGAATTACCCCTGTTAAAGAAATTTTCTTACATGGCTAACTCTTAATTTCTTCTTAATGATCAAGACTTTTCTCTTTCCCCTAAGGATATATTGGGTGATTTCTTATTGTATATTTATGGTGTGTAAGGAACCATGTGAGGGAGGCCAGGGAATAAGAAAATTTCTTCCTTCAGGGAATTAAGAATCTCATTAGGAGGGGGAGATCAATATAGGCATGGATATATAATTGTGTGTGTGTGTGTGTGTGTGTGTGTGTGTATGTATAGGCCATGTATATGTATATATATTAGGAATTCCTTGGTGGCTCAGATGGAAATAATCTGCCTGCAATGCGGAAGAACTGGGTTCGATCCCTGGGTTGGGAAGATATCCTGGAGAAGGGAATGGCAACTGACTCCAGTATTTTTGCCTGGAGACTTCTATGCGCAGAGGAAATTGGTGGGCTGCAGTCCATGGGGTCACAAAGAGCCGGACACGGCTGAGTGACTACATTTTCATAATATTACTAATTTTCAAAATCCCCCAATTGTTTTGTTATATGTAATGAACAAAATACAATGTGAATTCAAAAGGCGGGAGTGGGATTTCTCTGGCGGTACAGTGCATGGAAATCCACTTGGTGGGTGCAGGGGACATGGGTTCGATCCCTGGTCTAGGAGGATTCCACATGCTGAGGAGCAGTGAGGCCCGTGTGCTGCCACTACTGAGCCCAAGTGCTCCAACCACCGAAATCTGCGTGCCTAGATCCTGTGTTCCGCAATGACTTCAGAGAAGTCACTGCAATGAGAGGTCTGTGCACCAAGACTAGAGAGTAGCCCCCCTCTCTCCACAGCTAGAGAAAGCCCCTGTGCGGCAACAGAGACACAGCACAACCAGAAAGAAAAAAAAAACCCACAAAAACTCAAAAAACAAAAGGTCGGGGTGGAGTATAGAGCTGGATAGAGGGAGAAAATCTGTCAAAGGCTTCCTGAAAGACAGAATACCAGCTGATATGAGAACTGATGGGGGTACTGGGCTGGAGGAGAATTTCCAGGCAGAGGGCACCAATGAGTAGGGGGTGACTATAGGCACGTGTGCCAAATGCCATGTGAAGTAGGTTACTTTGCACTGTTTAATAGAGATAACTATGCATGACTTTGAAGGCATTGGGTAATGTTTGGAGATGTTGTGTGTGCAGGACTTGTGATCATAAGAACTTAAATCTTTCAAAAATCTTTATGCAAATAGGAGGGTGGATAGTTCTACTTGTAGTACGTCGAGAGAGGGATGGAGGATCTGGACACTGGAGTTGCTAGCTTGGGAATGTCTTGGCTCTGCTGAAGAATTAACTTGAGTTATGGCAAAGCTCACTTCATGGTTTTAAGTATTTAAGATTCTGCCGCCAAAAGCTGAGCTCGCCCTTCTCCTGGGTGTAAGTGTGATTGAAAGAGCTTGTGTGTGAATGACTGTTCCCTGCTGTTGCATGTTCGGTGTCAGGTTCTGGTTTAGGAGCTCAGCCAATACCTGCAGAAACTGCTTCGATTGTGATCTGTGTCTTCTTTGCGCTCTCTTTTGTGTTTTTTTTTCCTAGTTATTTTTCCCTTGAAAGGTAAAAAGAGGCTCTGAGGCCAAATTTCATTCTTTTGATCCAGTTGGTGTGGGCTTTGTTAATAGCTGCTGATCTCCTTGGGCAAGTATATTTTGCCCAAGGAGGGCTAGAAGCTTAGATAGCTATAGCTTTGCACTCCCTGCTTTGTGTTGATATCATTACTTCTGATTTTGTATTTCCAAGTTTGTGATTCACTGGCAAGGATGAATGAGGAAGAAATGTTGGAGATAAGTAGATGTGTTCATTTCCTATTGCTGCTGCTGCTGCTGCTAAGTCACTTCAGTCGTGTCCGACTCTGTGCGACCCCATAGACAGCAGACCACCAGGCTCCCCCGTCCCTGGGATTCTCCAAGCAAGAACACTGGAGTGGGTTGCCATTGCCTTCTCCAATGCATGAAAGGGAAAAGTGAAAGTGAAGTCGCTCCATCGTGTCCGACCCTCAGCGACCCCATGGACTGCAGCCCACCAGGCTCCTCCGTCCATGGGATTTTTCCAGGCAAGAGTACTGGAATGGGTGCCATTGCCTTCTCCGCTACTGTATCACATTGCATATGTGCAATGTCAGTCATCTCTGACTCTTTGCCACCCCAAGAACTGCAGCACGCCAGCCTCCTCTGTCCTCAACTATCTCCCAGAGTTTGTTCATCTCCATTGAGTCAGTGATGCTCTCTAACCATCTCATCCTTTGCTGCCTCCTTCTCCTTTTGTCTTCAAGTTTTCCCAGCATCAGAGTCTTTCCAGTGAGTTGGCTCTTCACATCAGGTGGCCAAAGTATTGGAGCTTCAGCTTCAGCAACAGTCCTTCCAAGTGAACATTTTGGATGGCTTAAAACAACCACAGATTTATATCTTACAGTCCTGGAGGTCAGAAGTCAGACATAGTTCTCACTGTACTAAAATCAGGATGTTGGCAGGCCTCTATTCCTCTTGAAAGCCCTAGGGGAGAATCAGTTTTCTTGTCTTTTCTGGGTTCAAGGGGCGGCCCATGTTCTTTGGCTCATGGCTCCCTTCCATCTTCAAAGCCAGTAATGGTGGGTCAAGTCCTTCTCATGCTGTGGTGAATAACTCTTGATTTGCACTTTTTTGGGGGGGAGGGGAGCAGGGGGAAAGAACCTCTGCACAAACAATTTGGCATGGTGGTTAATTCCCCAATCATTCCTTGCATGTCTGAAATAAATTTCAGCACTTTTTTTGGGCAGCTGACTTATAATTAATTTTTTAAAATGTTGGAAGAAGTGTGTGAGTGTTTGTGTAATTGTGTTAGGATCTGCATATTTATCTGATGATGGGGAAAATGGAAGGAATGACCCATGTGCTTTCAACTGCAAGGACAGTATAGGACTGCAGTTCTGGAATGAACAAAGAAGAGTAGACTTAACTTTGCTCCGACAAAAACATGTAAACCACTGGCACTTCATTCTGAAGCCACAGACTTCAGTTACTGTGATTTAGGGGTTTCTGTCAGTGTCATTTGGCAGGATGTTATTAAGGAGAAATATCCAACATGGTGTTGAAGTGTATTTGGGAACAAAACAAGTGAGTAGCTAAATTAAAAGTGAAATTTAAATGATTCATTTTTTGAAAAGTGAAGAAGGTCGAGGTTAGTTAAAAGGTGCTTCTTTGTTCATCTGTGAATTCAATGATAGTTTGGCCTTTGGAAAGAATTTATTTTAGGTCATTCAGTGTTATTATAGTAGATGATATCAGTGTTATTATAGTAGATGATACAGATTTTATGTTCATTGCATTCTACTGTTGGCATAAGAACTTGGACATTACAATTATCATATGAATATAAAAGTTGATATGGAGAAGGCAATGGCACCCCACTCCAGTACTCTTGCGTGGAAAATCCCACGGACGGAGGAGCCTGGTAGGCTGCAGTCCATGGGGTCGCTAAGAGTCGGACATGACTGAGCGACTTCACTTTCTCTTTTCACTTTCATGCATTGGAGAAGGAAATGACAACCCACTCCAGTGTTCTTGCCTGGAGAATCCCAGGGATGGGGAGGCCTGGTGGGCTGCCGTCTATGGGGTCACACAGAGTCGGACACGACTGAAGTGACTTAGCATAGCATGTCATAGTAGTAAGCACATGCTCAGTCGCTTTAGTCGTGTCTGACTCTTTGCGATCCTGTGGACAATGGCCTACCATGCTCCTCTGTCCATGGGATTTTCCATGCAAGAGTACTGGAGTTGCCATTTCCTCCTCCAGGGGATCTTCCTGACCCAGGGAACAAACCTGTGTCTCTTTCGTCTCCTGCTTTGCAAGCGGATTCTTTACCCATTGAATCTGTTAATTTAGTTTGAACTAAGGAGCATATTTTGGAGGATGTCACTTCCAAGAAATTTCTACGTTCATTTTTAAGGACTTATATGTGAAATAAGGATTTAAGAAAATACTTCCAGAAAAAAGAAAATACATCCAAGACTGAAACATGTTGCTTCTTCCTTGATTACTTTATAGATCGTGATTTTTTTTCTGACCTCCATCCCAGGCATCATTATATAAATAATGTACTTGTCACTAATTAATATTTAGAATTTAAAAAATAGCAAATATTTAGAATTATTTTTAGAAAGTGTACATTTCAGAAATAGTTTACTGTTAAAGTAGAGTTTTGTCATAGACAGATAGATTTCAGTTTAATAGCCTGCTAGGCACCCCACTCCAAAACTCTTGCCTGGAAAATCCCATGGATGAAGGAGCCTGGAAGGCTGCAGTCCATGGGGTCGCTGAGGATTGGACATGACTGAGCAACTTCCCTTTCGTTTTTCATTTTCATTCATTGGAGAAGGAAATGGCAACTCACTCCAGTGTTCTTGCCTGGAGAATCCCAGGGATGGAGGAGCCTGGTGGGCTGCCGTCTATGGGGTCGCACAGAGTCAGACATGACTGAAGCGACTTAGCAGCAGCAGCAGCAGCAGCTTAGACACTACCTAAGTCTTTTGTTTTCCTGTGATAAATTTGATTAGCTTTTATTTTCAAGGAGAAACTTATTTTCAATGAGCTAATTATTTGTTGGATGAAGGCCAAGAGAAAAAGTCTAGGAAAGTTGTGCCCCTTTGTAAGGGGAATTTTGATAATCCTTGGTGATCTAAGGATTGGTAAGTTTATCACTACTCTTCCTTTTCATTTCCAATAAAGATCTTTTGTACAGGCAGTTGAGAATGATCACATGGACATTTAAGATGGCCTGATTCTGTATATTCATTCCTTCAGTTTCTATATTCTGTAGTGAGTAGAAGAAAGAAGGAAAGCCCCTGGGCTATCACAGGAAGAATGACATTAAATAGAGAACAGTGAGCCTGACTTGTAGTAGATGCTTGATAAACAATGATTAAAGGAAAGAATCAAATAGTTCCTAGATGTGGTTAAAGCTATTTTTCACAGAGTGGACTCCTTCTTTCCCTCCCTCTCTTTTTGCTTTGGGAAAGGTGTTTGTGTTGTAAATAAAGGAAAGAGAAACATATCTTTCCATGTTTAGACCTATAAATTATAATCTTAAAAGTAAGATTGGCTTAGTGTCATCCTAAGAATTTTAGAGGAGGATCTAAATGAGATCTAGTGACTGTTTTTTCATGATTTAGAAGATGTCTGTACTATATTTGGCTTAAGGGATTTTGTTTTGTGATTTGATCCTTTAGTTTCTGTCTTGACCTTTCATAAACGGAGACTCTTTAATAATCTTTTGAGATTATGTGCTTAAACATTTTTGGGGCCAAAGAGTCATTTAAAAATTTATGAGAACTGTGGAATTTCTGCCCTCACTCCAAATCACATACAATTACACAGTTTTTCTCACAAACTTCAAGAAGTTTGTAAAGTCACTAAAACTTATCCAGATATAGAACAAAATATAAACTTTCATTCATTTATTCATATTTATTCGTTCATTTCCATGACTTTTAAGGTTTGTGGAATTACTGGAGAGAATGCTCCCCTTAAAAAAAAAAGCAAAATATTTTTTATATATGTTTAAAAAGTTGAGCATTTCATTACATAAAAATTAAGCCCTGCTCCTAGGGAGGGAAAGCCTCATCATTAGATTTTTTTGTTTGTTTGTTTGTGTACATATGATCACAGACTATATTATTATATATTCATAATTCATATTTTTAACAAATACAAAATCATATTTTTTATAGGTTTTTTGTTTTTGCTTCAGCTATACATATTGAATTCCTTTTCATGCCAGTAGTGGTAGATCTAGTATATTCCTTTAAAACCAGTGCTTTACTCTTTATTTAGCATGAACATCATTCTATAGAAGCAATAAAATTATTTGTAGATTAGCTTTTATATTTAATATGGTTGGTGACAGAAATAAGAGGAGAGTCAAGAGCAACTTGTCAGAATGACATCTTAGTTGCTAAAACTCTGCTTTGTTCATCTCCTCTGAGTGTGGTTGTGTAGAGCTGGGGGAGGCATACATTTCTAACAGAGGGGCTGGTTGGCCAAGAAATGGGCCTCCACCTAACAGAACACCCACTGTGATGATTTACAATGTTTAAATCTCAGCAAAAATACCCCTTATATTCTGAATTTCTTTGTTTCAACTACATAACTCAGTAAGAAAGTTTCCTACAATTGAAAAGAATAGACACTGTTTAGAGGCCAAGTTTTGCCTTTTAAAGGCTGAATGTGCTTTATTTTAAGCTACTCTTTCTTCTCAAGAAGACTGGTATAAACAAGAGGAGGGCCCTCTGGTATTTCTATGCAAAGCTTCAGTAATGCTGTTTTTTTTTTTTAAGTTAATTATTTTTAATCCTGCTTATTTATTTAGTACTTAGTGTTTCTGACAGTACATCCTACTGATTAGTGGAGGCAGACTGCCTGGGTTGGAATCTCTTCTTCAGTTCTTATTAGCTATGAAACCTCAGACAAGTTTATTAACTCCGTTTCCTCATCAATAAAATGCAGGATCATGTTACGATCTCATGGTTGTTATGATGACTAAGTAAGATAACACAAGTGAAAAGACAGTGCAGCAAACAGGAGAAAATATTTAGAAATCATATTTCTGATGAGGACCTAGGATCCAGAATATGTAAAGAATTCTTACAGTTCAACAATAAAAGGACAAATAGCCCAGTTGGAAAGTGGGCTAACTAGACATTTCTGCAAAGATATACACAAATGGCCAGTAAGCTCATGAAAATATGTTAAACATCCTTAGTCTTTACGGCAAAGCAAATTAAAAACACAATGAGATTCTACTAAGATGAGTATAATAAATACAGGAAAGAAGTGTTGATGAGGATATGGAGAAAGTAGAACCCTTATGGTGGCTGGTGGCTCAGCCGGTAAAGAATCCGCCTGCAATGCAGGAGACCCAGGTTTGATTCCTGGGTTGGAAAGATTCTGTGGAGAAGGGAATGGCACTCTACTCCAGTATTCTTGCCTGGAAAATCCCATGGACAGAAGAGCCTGGTGGGCAACAATCCATGGGGCTGCAAAGAGTTGGACACAACTGAGCGCACAGATGCACTCATACAATTGAACATTTAGCCAGAAAAAGCAATGTAGTATTGATATAAACATGAACCTTAGGAACATAATGCTAAATGAAGGAAGCCTGGCACAGAAGATCACATTCCATGTAATCTATTTATATGAATTGTCTGGAATAGGAATATCCGAAGGAAGTAGATTAGTGGTTGCCTGGGGCTGGGGGAGGGGAGGGAATGGGGAATGACTGATAAAGGGTACAGCTGCTGTTACTGCTGCTAAGTCGCTTCAGTCGTGTCCGACTCTTAGCGACCCCACGGACTGGAGCCTACCAGGCTCCTCCGTCCATGGGATTTTCCAGGCAAAAGTACTGGGGTGGGGTGCCATTGCCTTCCCCGAAAGGGTACAGAGTTTTGGGAATAATGAAAATGTTCTGGAATTAGACGACTGTTGCACAACTTTGCAAATGTACTAAAGCCCATTGAATTATATACTTTAAATGGATGGATTTTGTGACATGTGAATTATATCTCAACTGACCAAAAAATAAAATAATACAGGGGAATGATACCATTCCCTCACGTGTAAGAACTCTGCACATATTAACTACTTCTGCCATTGCTATCATCGTTATTATAAAAGGGCAATTGCTTGTGATATGCTTATATAATTTCTAGTTCTTTTCTTCAAACTACACAAATATTAGTAATTTGGTGCTTGCACAATGTCTTTTAAGATTTGCATTTGTGAACAGGTTCTGTGAAGAAAAGCCTTTGGATTACTGCTGGCGTGTCTTTTCCATTTGCTTCCGCTGTATCTTTTTAGATAAAATAGAGTACTTCTTGGCAAGTCAAATGACATTTATATTGATAGACTTTTTTTTTCTTTTTACTCTCTTTCATTTCATTTTTCTGATTGGATTTGTAATGAAGTCCACTCTTGAATAGAAAGCAGAAAAATCAAGAATAAGATGATCTAGAATTCTTCAATCTTGATGAAATCTCCTTTCAATATTTTTCCTCCCACTCTTAGACCAGGAATTTTTCTCCTTCTGGCAATAGCTACGTAGTATGGGACTTGTAGTAGTACAACATGCTAACATAATCATACTTGGATTTAGTTTTACATTTTTAAAAATAAAATATATGTAAAAATTGAGTATTTTCTTTATGTAGTCAGTTATCTGGAATAACACTTACAAGTTTACAAGTGTTAGTTGCTCAGTCATGTCTGACTGTGTGACTCCATGGACTGTAGCCCACCAGGTTCCTCTATCTGTGGGATTCTCCAGGCAAGAATTCTGGAGTGGGTAGCCATTCTCTTCTCCAGGAGATCTTGCATAAGTCTGCCTTATCTTCAACACGGAAACTTGAGAGGATTTCATGGTTTTCAGGATTAAATGGTATTTATGCAAGTATATAAACTGTAATACATTCTAGTTTATAACATGTTAGAATATTTGCTTATGGCTAGGGAAATGCACATTATCTGCTGGTTATAGGATATGAAATTGATCTGAGCTGTACCTTTCGTTTCTAGATTTACTCCTTCAAGTTTATAGAATGTTCTCATTTCATTACTATCCATATTAACACAAGATCATTTCAGTTTCCTTGTAGCTGGGTGTCATGGTGACTTTTTTTTTTTTTGGCCAGGCTCTTTGAATGTGTGACCTTGCCTGACTTGTCTTTGATTATTACATATCTCTCCTCAATGTGATTTGCCTGTCTGTTGATTTGCTATTTCACTTTGACCTCTGATAGAGCTGTTACACTGACTCTTTCTTTCCTAGTGGGGACCCACCTAGTGGCCCTGCCAGTTGGGTGCTTTGGTCTTGCTTGCTGGTTGGAGTGTATCCCCTGATGGCTTTTAAAACTGGTATCCTTGTTTCCTAGCTCATGCTTGGCTCATGCCTGGGGATAACTTTTTTCTGTTCTAGTGACTCTCTGATGGTCACTACCTTCTGCATGGCAGTTTTATGGCATGATTCCCCCTCACCCCAACAAAGGGTAGCAGCCTTTTTGTAAATTGTATGTTTAACATGAGTATTAACACTAAAATCTTATTCATGTATGAATACATTTTATATGGTTATTGTTTTGATTTGAGAATTTCTATAATAATATCCTAAATGTTATTTATTTTCTTTTTATTATTAAGAAAAAATAGTTTAATCAGTGAGCTCTGGTACTTTATACATTAAAAAATTATGTATATGACTGCCATAGGTGTCTTTGATTAAATTCTTTTATTAAAACTTCACTTTTAGTGAAGTGGAAAACTTACCATTGTTTCTGTGTGTATGTGTGTAATATAATATAACATGTATTTATATGAATGAAGTGAAGTGAAGTCAAAGTCACTCAGTCGTGTCTGACTCTTTTCGACCCCATGGACTGTATGTATAATTGCAGTTGTATTCTACTAATGTGTATTCAAATAGATCTATTAAGTCAAAATATGTGTGCTGTTTGTGAAAGTTTGGCACCGTCATGCCTTTGTATTATGTGCCCGTGTGCTCTTGGAGTTTAGTCTTGAAGCTGGGCTGATGACCAGTGCGTATGAGTACAGGGCAAAGACTGATGCGTGGTTTCTACTTCTTCCCGCTGGGGAGGGCGCTGCACAGTTTCTTCTCTGGTCAGTTGCTGCCGGCTTTGTTGTCGGGCAGCTTGCTGTGTGTGGCGTGGCTTCAGAACCCGCAGTGCCTGCTCCCAGACCCGCTCCTTCTCTGCTTACAAGTCAGGGTAGTACTTCCTGGCAGTGAGTAACTGGGGATGGTTGCTTTATGCTGTGCTCCAGCTTGCCCTTATTAGTATTTCTTGGTTCTCCCAGCAGTAGGTCTCTGATTTCATCACAAAATCATCCTGTTCAGAGTCATGATTCTCCGGCCTTCACAAATCAGCCAAGCTTTGGAAAGGGAAGTGATTGTTCATCAAAACTCTAAGCACCAGGATAAAACGTTCTTGTTTAGAGAAATCAGGGGTCAATTTAGTTTTATAATGAGCTTTAGAATTACTTTTCTTGTCTGCCTTTAGGGGCTATTTTAATTCTTGCTCTTCTTCTTTTTAATGTTTCTAGAAGTCACATTTTCATTCTTTGCCAATAATAAAATGATCTTTAAGCACGTGGATAAGAGGAAATGAGAAAGAACATCTGGGTCATCTCAGTGATCATGGTTTTAATATTTTGCAGATGGATAGATAGAAAGGGCATAGATATAGCAGATTCATGTTCTTTTATTGGAGTGGACAGTTATTAAGTCTAGATTGAATTATAGTCAATATATAGTTTGTTTGAACTTAATGAACACATTAAATACATCTACTCAAAAAATTTTAAAATCGACAACCTGTATTGGGAGCTGCATATAGTATGGTGATCAAAGTAGACTTTTCTTGCCCTAATGGGCTTACACAAATCAAAATATAATCACATTCAGATAGATATAGGGTGCAAAAGGAAGCTGGATACTTTGAAAGACTGGGGAAGTTAAAAGTCTGCTCTGAAGAAAAGATGTTTAAAATTAGACCTGAAATACCCATATGGGTTCAGCACGTTGAGAATGGGCTCTAAGTAGACATAGCAGCATGAGCAAATATCCTGGGGCAAGAAAGGGCTGGGTACATCTGAGAAACACAAAGGCCACTGACTGGAGCTACAGGGAGGAGGAGAAGGCATGCGAGATAAGACTTGGCATAGGCAAGGGTCAGAAGGTTCAGGGCTTTGTAAACCATGTTAACTTAATTGTTCCAAAGTTCATTGTTAAACTGGCTACACTTAGGAAGTATATTGAAAAGAAACAAGAACAGAAATTAGGAGATGGTGCCAGGTTATTGGTTTTAGATTTGTGGATTCCAAACAGGAGATGACGGTAGCTCGGACTGGAGATGGCTGGGAGATGAAGAGTTATGGCTGGAGTCAAAGTATATTTAGGAATTGGGACCAACAAAATTTGGTAATAGATTGTGGTATCAGATAGATTGTGGAATGCCAGGGATTAGTTTCAGGGTCCTGGCATAAAAAAGCAAATGGATGAAGGTATCATGCTCTGAGTTAAGAAAGACTGGACAGAACTGATTTGAGAGAAGACCAGCAGTTCAGTTTCAGATGTGTTCAATTTGAAATGAGTCTGTGCAGGTGTCAGATCGATGGCTGGATACCTGCTGTGTTATTTATCTCTTGCTGCATAACAAATTACTCAAACTTAGCATCAAATCCATGTTAGTTATCCATTGCTGTCTAACAAATTATCCCAGCCTTTAGCAATTTGAAACAAATATTTATTATCTCATGCAATTTCTTTGGTCAGGAATTTGGGAGTGGCTTTGCTTGGTGATTGTGGCCTAGGATCTCTCACGAGGTTGCAGTCAGTGTGTTGGCCAGGACTGCAGATCTGACTGAGGCTGGAAGAGCTGGTCCTGGGATGATTTATGCACATGGCTTTTGGCTCACCATCAGTGCAAACTGGGCCATATGGTTATCCTTAGTTTCAGGGGAGGTGACTGTTATAAATGGCTAACTTGCTTCAAGGAAGAAAAAAATGAGATTAGACATGAAAGCAAGGAAGGGAAAAGGAGGACTGAGTAGGAAAGCAGCATTATCTACCACCCTGAGTTTGAACCAGTGTTTCCCTCTGAAGTAAGATGACTAGAGATATGGTCATAGTGAAAAACAAGTCTGATTCTAGAATTCAGAATACCTGCCTTTATATTCAAAGTGAAAGTGAAGTGAAGTCGCTCAGTTGTGTCCAACTCTTTGTGACCCCATGGACCTAGCCTACCAGGCTCCTCCATCTATGGGACTTTCCAGGCAGGAATACTGGAGTGGGTTGCCATTTCCTTCTACAGGGGATCTTCCCGACCCAGGGATCAAACCCAGGTCTCCCGCATTGTAGGCAGATGCTTTACCGTCTGAGGTACTGAGCTCAATATATGGCTTTTAAAAGATGAAATTGAAACCAAGAAAAATTTCCTTATTTGTCTTGTTGGGGAATATATGCATTGAGACATATCAAATATCTCTTCTTTGAAAATCATGTTTTTGATTTGAAAATAGAAATGAAAATGGTTATTGATGTGCTTTTTCCTCCCTAATTTTTCTTTGTGATGCAATACTCAGCATAAAATTTACCATCATGATCCCTTCTAAGTGAACAGTTCCAGTGATATTAAGTACATTTACATTGTTGTGTAACTGTGACCACCATCCACCTTTATAACTCTTTTTATGTTGGAAAATGGAAGCTCTGTGTGTATTAAACAATGACTCCCAATTCCTGACTCTCCCCTTGTCTCTGGAAACCACTGTTCTACTTTCTGTTTTTATAAATCTGACTACTGTAGGCAACTTGTATAAATGGAATCATATAGTCTTTTTCTTCTTGTGACTTCGTTTAGCAATATGTCCTCAAGGTTTATCCATGTCATACAGTGTGTCAGAATTTTTTTCCTTTTTGAAGGGCAAGCAATATTCCATTGTCTGTATGTGCCATGCTTTGTTCATCCATTTCATCCGTGGGTGGCAACTTGGGTTGCTTCCATTTTTTTACCTATTGTGAATAATACTGCTATGAATACGGGTGTGCAGATGTTTATTCAAGGTTCTGTTTTCAGCTCTTTCGGGCATATTTTTGTGTGTGCTTTTAACTCAGGTTCAGTCAGGTTTGCTAGTTTACTGTTGTCCTGGGGGAAGTGCTAATGCTCTGAAGAAAGATTATCTCTACAAATCTTTTTTGTTTGATTCACTCTCTTGCTAACTCCAAAAAAAACTTTGTCATCATGAATTGTGTTTTACAGTATAATGTCTAGGATGATGGAAGAGAGGTAGCAATTGCAGTGTTCTCAGAAGACTCTGTCACTGGCCTGCTGCAAGGTCAAAGGACCCTAGTTGTTAGGGTGTCAGTAGGAAGGAAATACGGGAGAAAACAAAACCCATTATCCTTTCTTTGCAAAGCTGTTTTGACTGTGCACAGGGAATATTGGTCTCCTACTTTAGAAATGATTTTAGAGTGAGAGAGGTCTAGTAAGGAAGCATAAGTCTTGCAGCAAATGCTTTTGGTGTTTTTATAAACCTGACTAAAATGATTAAGACTTTTCAGTCCAAAATGATGGAAGAGGAGAGAAGATATAATTACTAGCTATAAAATCATGTATTTCAGGAAAGCAAGCATGAATTTCTTCTAATCATCAGCTAAATTGATTAATCTTCAAGTTAATCTAGACTTATTGATGCTTTATTAGTCTCTCAGTCATGTCTCTTTGCGACCCCATGAACTGTAGCCTGCCAGGTTCCTCTGTCTATGGGATTTTCCAGGCAAGAATACTGGAGTGGGTTACCATTCCCTTCTCCAGGGGATCTTCCCAACCCAGGTCTTCTACATTGCAGGCAGATTCTTTACTATCTGAGCAATCAGAGAAGCCCACTTTGATGCTTTAATGAGGTACATTTAAGACAAAGCGAAGGAAGATCTATGATGTACAGAAATAATTGCCAAGTTTGCAATTCCCAGTAATGGTATAAACTGACTTTACGAATTTTTATAAACAGCAAAAAAATCAGACCTACATTCAGTTCAATTCAGTCGCTCAGTTGTGTCTGAGTCTTTGCAACATTATAGACTATTAAATAAAGAGTGCTAATTTGAAGCAGGATCCTAATTTTCAACAGTGATTTTAGAGGATAAATGATCATCAGATCAGATCAGATCAGTCGCTCAGTCCTGTCTGACTCTTTGCAACTGCATGAATGACAGCAAGCCAGGCCTCCCTGTCCATCACCAACTCCCGGAGTTCACTCAGACTCACGTCCATCGAGTCAGTGATGCCATCCAGCCATCTCATCCTCTGTCGTCCCCTTCTCCTCTTGCCCCCACTCCCTCCCAACATCAGAGTCTTCTCCAATGAGTCAACTCTTCGCATGAGGTGGCCAAAGTACTGGAGTTTCAGCTTTAGCATCATTCCTTCCAAAGAAATCCCAGGACTGATCTCCTTCAGAATGGACTCATTGGATCTCCTTGCAGTCCAAGGGACTCTCAAGAGTCTCCTCCAACACCACAGTTCAAAAGCATCAGTTCTTCGGCACTCAGCCTTCTTCACAGTCCAACTCTCACATCCATACATGACCACAGGAAAGACCATAGCCTTGACTAGGCGAACCTTTGTTGGCAAAGTAATGTCTCTGCTTTTGAATATGTGATCTAGGTTGGTCATAACTTTCCTTCCAAGGAGTAAGCGTCTTTTAATTTCATGGTTGCAGTCACCATCTGCAGTGATTTTGGAGCCCAGAAAAATAAAGTCTGACACTGTTTCCACTGTTTCCCCGTCTATTTCCCATGAAGTGATGGGACCAGATGCCATGATCTTCGTTTTCTGAATGTTGAGCTTTAAGCCAACTTTTTCACTCTCCACTTTCACTTTCATCAAGAGGCTTTTGAGTTCCTCTTCACTTTCTGCCATAAGGGTGGTGTCATCTGCATATCTGAGGTTATTGATATTTCTCCCAGCAATCTTGATTCCAACTTGTGTTTCTTCCAGCCCAGCGTTTCTCATGATGTACTCTGCATATAAGTTAAATAAACATGGTGACAATATACAGCCTTGACGTACTCCTTTTCCTATTTGGAACCAGTCTGTTGTTCCATGTCCAGTTCTAACTGTTGCTTCCTGACCTGCATACAAATTTCTCAAGAGGCAGGTCAGGTGGTCTGGTATTCCCATCTCTTTCAGAATTTTCCACAGTTTATTGTGATCCACACAGTCAAAGGCTTTGGCATAGTCAATAAAGCAGAAATAGATGCTTTTCTGGAACTCTCTTGCTTTTTCCATGATCCAGCAGATGTTGGCAATTTGATCTCTGGTTCCTCTGCCTTTTCTAAAACCAGCTTGAACATCAGGAAGTTCACGATTCACATATTGCTGAAGCCTGGCTTGGGGAATTTTGAGCATTACTTTACTAGTGTGTGAGATGAGTGCAATTGTGCAGTAGTTTGAGCATTCTTTGGCATTGCCTTTCTTTGGGATTGGAATGAAAACTGACCTTTTCCAGTCCTGTGGCCACTGCTGAGTTTTCCAAATTTGCTGGCATATTGAGTGCAGCACTCTCACAGCATCATCTTTCCGGATTTGGAATAGCTCAACTGGAATTCCATCACCTCCACTAGCTTTGTTCGTAGTGATGCTTTCTAAGGCCCACTTGACTTCACATTCCAGGATGTCTGGCTCTAGGTCAGTGATCACACCATCGTGATTACCTGGGTCGTGAAGCTCTTTTTTGTACAGTTCTTCTGTGTATTCTTGCCACCTCTTCTTAATATCTTCTGCTTCTGTTAGGTCCATACCATTTCTGTCCTTTATCGAGCCCATCTTTGCCTGAAGTGTTCCCTTGGTATCTCTGACTTTCTTGAAGAGATCCCTAGTCTTTCCCATTCTGTTGTTTTCCTCTATTTCTTTGCATTGATCGCTGAAGAAAGCTTTCATATCTCTTCTTGCTATTCTTTGGAACTCAGACGATAACTTTAGTGTGCTGGGGAGTGGTTCCTTGCATTGTTCCTACTCTAGATTTTATCTTTTAGTTCCTTTGTCTAACCCTACCTGAATAACCTTTTCAATAAAATTTATTAATAACTCCTGTGAACTTTTTACATAGTTATGTAAACTGAAAATGAGGAAATATGCATTTTTCAACATAAGGCTATATTTAATTTGTTTATTAATTTTAAATTTATACACCTTTAAGCAAAGAGTGCTGTGTTTTATGGACTGATTTCTTAACTCTGAGGTTCATGGGAAAAATCTTTACCCCCGAGTTTTTAAGGGGAAACATAGTGTTCCTTTCTGGCATTTTCTTCCTGCTTATTATAAATATTTATCTTGGGCAAAGGATTGCATTTTAATGGACTTGCAATTTTGAAAATTTAGTAAAACGACTTCCTTTTTAAAAAATTATCTTACATCTTGATTTTAACTTGCTGTGGCTCAATGTTAAAACATTCTAAAATAGAGAAAAAAGTTCAAAAGCTACTACTGATATACTGTATTTTTTTTTAATTTAAAAATTGCATTTGCACTGCATGGTATTTCATCAGAGTATATGATCAAAGGACAAATACTTCTTTTTCTCCCAGGTATATGTTCTTTTTCTCAAAGTGAGTATTATATTAGGCTTTTTATAAAGTCTAGGTAGCTTGTGTGAACTGTGGATCTCTCTTCTCTTTAGTGGCTAAGTCGTGTCTGACTCTTGCAACCCAATGGACTGTAGCCTGACAGGCTCCTCTGTCCATGGGATTCTCCAGGCAACAATGCTGGAGTGGGTTGCCATTTCCTGCTCCAGGGGATCTTCCCGACCCAGGAATTGAACCCAGGTCTCTTGCGTTGCAGGCAGATTCTTTACCAACTGAGCTATGAGGGAAGCCCTGAACTGTGGGTAACATTCTGTTTTGCCTTAATCTTACATTTTATCTTCTCATCTTCCTAACTGATCAGTGCCCTGATCATTTTGCCTGCTGCTGCTGCTGCCAAGTCGCTTCAGTCATGTCCGACTCTGTGTGACCCCATAGACGGCAGCCCCTGTCCCTGGAATTTTCCAGGCAAGAACACTGGAGTGGGTTGCCATTTCCTTCCCCAATGCATGAAAGTGAAAAGTGAAAGTGAAGTTGCTTAGCCGTGTCCGACCTCAGTGACCCCATGAACTGCAGCCTTCCAGGCTCCTTTGTCCATGGGATTTTCCAGGCAAGAGTACTGGAGTGGGGTGCCATTGCCTTCTGATCATTTTGCCTAGATATACTTGAATTTATTGCAAGTGGTGTATTTTAAATGATGGAACCTCCTTTTCAACAGTGTTTCCACAG
This sequence comes from Tragelaphus eurycerus, assembly GCA_935064755.1. Lineage (NCBI taxonomy): Eukaryota > Metazoa > Chordata > Mammalia > Artiodactyla > Bovidae > Tragelaphus > Tragelaphus eurycerus. The sequence goes on from CAKXYN010000039.1 coordinate 3,290,743, forward strand.
TGAATAGACTAGAAGGTGGGGAGAGATGGACCAACTTAGGCATGTTTATTTTACATCTGTCTAATAATCTCTTCAGGCTGGAGTGGAAAACTCACTGGAAAGGCAGGTACAAGAAAAAGCAATTTAACTTGGAGAATTTCATATTTAGAAATATGTGTCCTAAATATGTAGATGTGTAACTACATCTAATTTAGAAGTGTGGATTCTGATACGTTTCTCTCTCTCATCCTCTGGGGTTTGGCTCCCTGAGGGAACCCTTCTCCGCTACTGAGTCTTGGCATCTACCATCTCTCCCTCCTCACTAGATCCTTCCTGTCTGCATGTAATTACAAACACACGGAAGTCTCTTTATTCTTGCCATCCCAGTCCAAAGCAGGCCGACAAGCAGGCAGACCTCCTCCCAGCCGGGTTTATTTTTATAGCTGCTAAATTCTCTAACCTTTCTGCTTGTGCACATTGAAATGGAGAAAAATACCCTTTGCAGGGTCAGTGTTTTAAAGAAAATTGTGTGTATTATGTGCAGAGTATTATGTGTGTATTTCAGAAATTAAAAATATAGTAGACTATAAGAGTCTCTCAGGCACTTTTTGTCCTGGGAAATAACAGAGCTAATGTTTTAGCTCTTAACTTTCTGGTCATTTTATATAAATGACGCATTGCGTGTACTCTTCGGCCTTCACTTTTATTCCTTAATATAGTGTGAAAAATCCTCCCATGTCTTTATATATTCTTCTTTAGTATCATTTTTGATGTTTGCATTTATATATGAAAATATACTTCTAAATAATGCCCAAGGATGAACATTTAAAATAACAATTTTTTTTTTCAATTATGAAGAATGTTTTGAAAAACATCCTTTAAAGATTTCTAAATATTTGTATGTCTAATGATTTCATAAGATAAATTCTCAGGATTTCTGGGTCAATGGTTATGTAATTTAAAAATATTTTAATATAGATATTGTCATATTGTGCCAGGAAACTTGTAATAGTTGGCTGGTCTGCCAGCCCAGCTTCCCTGTTCCCTCATACCATTATATATCAGCTGGTCTTAGGGTTAAGTTCACTTATCTTTTCTTCAGGCCTCATTTTCCCCAGCAATTCTGGTAACTTGCTTTCACACTGTGGGATATGTCTTTCTTCTGAAAACTCGAGCTTCTGAAATGGTCTCCTTTATGTGAAGACTCTCCCATTTGCTCTAATCCTGATATCCTGCTAACCTCTAACTCATTAGGTGAAAAGAGTTTCCTTTCCTAATCCGTTTCTCTTCTGGTCCTTTTTTCCCTAATCGAGAGACACTATTGACCTTCCGGGCTTCCCAGGTGGTGCTACTGGTAAAGACCCTGCATGCCAATTCAGGAGACATGAGACGTGGGTTTGATCCCTGGGTCAGGAAGATCCCTTGGAGGAGGGCATGGCAACCCAATCCAGTATTTTTGCCTGGAGAATCCCATGGACAGAGGAGCCTGGGGCATTGTAACTCCGGTCCATGATCATCCGGCCAGAGAAAGTGCTTGCATTTTTGTCTGCCTGTCCTGTTCTTTTCAGGCCTTTAAGACTGTTTGCTTCAGCTGGTCTCTTCCATGAATGCTCCCCCCGCCCCACCATTTATATATGCTTTTAACATGTCAATTCAAGGCCTAATTCAAATGCAACTTTTCCCTTAAATTCTTCTCTGATCTCCTCCTCACTTCCACCAAGAAACATTTTTCCTCTGAATTTATAAATATATTTGTACCTAATATATGGGCATCAAATGGTAAAGAATCTGCTTGCAATGTGGGAGATCTGGCTTCCATCCCAGGGTTGAGAAGATCCCCTGGAGAAGGAAATGGTCAGATCAGATCAGATCAGATCAGTCGCTCAGTCATGTCCGACTCTTTGCGACCCCATGAACTGCAGCACGCCAGGCCTCCCTGTCCATCACCAGCTCCCGGAGGTCACCCAGACTCGCATCCATCGAGTCAGTGATGCCATCCAGCCATCTCATCCTCTGTCGTCCCCTTCTCCTCCTGCCCTCAATCCCTCCCAGCATCAGAGTCTTCTCCAATGAGTCAACTCTTCGCATGAGGTGGCCAAAATACTGGAGTTTCAGCTTTAGCATCATTCCTTCCAAAGAAATCCCAGGAAGGAAATGGTAACCCACTCCAATACTCTTGCCTGGGAAATCCCATGGACAGAGGAGCCTGTTGGGCTATGGTCACAAAGAGTTGGACATGATTGAGCAACTAACACACACACACACCCCTAATATATTAGTTATAATTGTCCATCTGTTATTTATGTACTTGCCTCATACCCGTCTCCCAATTCTTCTTCACACACCTCCCCTTGATAGCTTCTTAAAAGCAGCACTTGGATCTTTTCTGTGACCAATAGAATTTGTCTTGTGCTCAGTAAGTGTCACCACCTGTTTTTTTGTATAATGTTTTCCTCAAAATAGATGAACAACTGATTTCCACTGAAAGAGTAGAAAATATTAAAACTAAATAATGAATGTAAGAATGACTTAGAAATATTTCCTATCCTTATTGTCTATTTCTTGGACCAAAAGTCTTACAAAATGAACAAGACCAATTTGGTCATGCCCAACTGTAAATTTCTGCTTTATTTTTGTTCAGTAATGCTAGCTCTAAGTGCTTAAAAGTAGGGTGTGAAGGGTAACCGTTGTCCCACCATCAGGGTTAAAATGAAGGCAACTTTTGGACCATACCTGGCGTGCACATTGGCATTTATTAAACAATCATTATTAGCAAGCAGGCTCAAAAAAAGTTCGTGCAGCTTGTTTCACAAGCTTGGTGCTCTGTCCTTTTGAAGGACATGAGGTTTTAGTTGCAAGAGATGCAGCAATATTCTAGACCTGTGCAATGCAGTGTGAAGGCTGTTGTGACTGGTCCAAGCTGAGACATGCTAAAGGTATGAAATATACACTGAATTTCAAAGACAGTAAGAAAAAAGGATATAAGATATCAATAGTTTTAAAAATATTGAATATATGTTGAAATGATATTTTTGATATATTGGGTTAAATAATATTACTAAAATTATTTTTACCTTTTTTTTTAATGTGGCTACTAGAAAATTTAAAATTATATGTCTTTCTATTGGATAGTGCTGGTTTAGAGAAGCAATTTAGTTAGACTTATAGACAGCACTGGATAACTAAGACCCTCCCAGCTCATGGCCGAGTGCAGGGCCTTCTAGACTTGCTAGATTTCACTTGTTTAATTGATGTTGGGACATGTCTGTAAAATATTTTGGTCAATTCACATGCATTGAATAACACTAAATACACTAGTGGGAGATTGTTTCCAGCCTTCTAATTATGCCAGTTTTCAAGCCACAGAAAAAGCGCATTTCTCACATTCATTAAATTAATTAGCAAAGGCTCTGCTGTTAATGGAGACAAAGATAATTGATGCCTTTGTAGCAGCCACCTCTGGAGTTTAGCCTTTCTAATTAAATTACAGCTCATCATCTCTGGAGTGTTATCTTGGGTTGGGACAACTGTGAGCAAGCCCATAGAGTGGTTTGCACACTGGCACGTGTGTGTCCCCTTGTAGCCAACTTTTCCAAGTTGTTTAAGCCACGTGAGGAGGCATCTTAGGTACCTGCTTTCTGCGTTCCCATCTTTCCTTTTAGTATTCTCCTACAGTTTTCAAGAGGAGGACATACTTCTTACCCTCCATCCATCTTACTGGGCTGCATTATTGTGAGGCTCCAAACACAGGGCAGTTTAAGAATGCAAAGCAAAGAACACTTCCTTGAGAATTTTTAAAATAGTCAGTGACTTACTGTATCTGGGGCCAGGCTTGTGCCTCTTTCTGTCCTCCCATCTATCCATCGATCCGTCCATCCATCCATTCATCCATCTGTTTATCCATCCACTCACCTTAGAATCAGAATTCTGAATTGAGTTGTTGCCCTGGAGTACATGTGAAAGTAGTTTTAATTTTTTAAAATTTATTTATTTGACCACACCGTGAGGCTTGCCATTTCTTAGTTCCCTAACCAGGGATTGAATCCAGGCCCTGGTAGTGAAAGCACTGAGTCCAAATTACTGGACCACAAGGGAATTCCCTGAAAGTGGTTTTTATTTTATTTCATTTTAATTTTTTAAGGTTGTAGGTTCTTTATTACCAAATTTTTAAAATCCAAATGTGTCTTTAAATACAAAACTAAAGTCAGACTTCCCATGTCATGAATTATGTCTGATTTAGCTGATTAGTTTGACAGTGAGGAGTTAGCTTTGCCAATTAGGGAATAGAGGAGACATTTTCTATAATCGAATGATCCAGGTTTGTACCTTGTTAACAATGTGCTAGGACTTATGTCTGTCTCAGTATTTAAATTTACTATAAATATTAGTTGTCAACTTAAAAATGTGCCTGGGGATTCTTTTAGAGAATTTTCATGGAAACTTACTTGCATGGATTTTCTACATCTTGAGATATATTTTTAGGAAATAGTTTTTTGAGGGTTTGTAGACAGGGCAGGAGGATAAGGGGATGATAGAGGATGAGATGGTTGAATGGCATCACCGACTCAACAGACATGAGTTTGGGTAGACTCCGGGAGTTGGTGATGGACAGGGAGGTCTGGCATGCTGTAGTTCATGGGGTTGCAAAGAGTTGGATACAACTGAGTGACTGAACTGAACTGAACTGAAGACAGTTTTTAGAACACAATAGATCTTTATTTAGCTGGAATAAAGAATCAAGGTTTTCAGAAAAAATTTTAATTAGTCCAACTTTTGTCAATTAAGAAAAATTAGTTTTCTATCGACTTTTCATGACAGTGACTCATCATCTTTATGACTCATTCAGCTTCTCTTAAATAACCTCTCCTTATTCTGTGATATTTCCAGTGATTTTAATAAAACTCTCTTACTCTCAGGATAGAAGTCCAAAGTGAAGTGTTTCGTATGTAAAGTTTACAGTTTGTTTCTCCTTGTTCTTCTACATTTGCAACACATATAATATGGTTATATCTAAGATGTAAAAAGTTTTTCCAAAGAATACTTCCACAAAGAAGGTTTCAAACAATGTCAGGTGCCTGTAGGACTTACAGACACTCTTCAGTTAAGATTAGCAGCTATAAAGAGTGAAAGTAGGAAAACATTCCCTCCTGTATTCCTGTGCATTCATTTAAAAAGCATGAGGAACTCATCAAGGAGAAAATAGATAAGAGGTAAATACACTCTAGATTTAGAAGATGGACAGGAATTAATGGTTATATCAAATTCTGAAAATAATTCTTTGAGGAATAAATTAATTGTTCTGCAGTCTTGTATGGATTAAGTGCAAAAGAACTGTCTCTGAATCCTAGCCACTTTGTAGTAGCATGCTTTTGAACGTGGGCTAGTTCAGAGTCTTCAGGAAAGTTTAGGGGATTTTGCTTGGTAATTTTTGAGTTTCCAAAATGCCTTTTTATGATCAGCATCATTAAGTCATTCAGTTCAGTTCAGTTCAGTTGCTCAGTCGTGTCCGACTCTTTGCGACCCCATGAATCACAGCACACCAGGCCTCCCTGTCCATCACCAACTCTCAGAGTTCACTCAAACTCACGTCCATCGAGTTGGTGATGCCATCCAGCCATCTCATCCTCTCTTATCCCCTTTTCCTCCTGCCCTCAATCCCTCCCAGCATCAGAGTCCTTTCCAATGAGTCAACTCTTTGCATGAGGTAGCCAAAGTTTCAGCTTTAGCATCATTCCTTCCAGAGAACACCCAGGACTGATTTCCTCTAGAATGGAGTGGTTGGATCTCCTTGCAGTCCAAGGGACTCTCAAGAGTCTTCTCCAACACCACAGTTCAAAAACATCAATTCTTCAGTGCTCAGCTTTCTTCACAGTCCAACTCTCATATCCATACTTGACTACTAGAAAAACCATAGCCTTGACTAGACATCTATTTCTGCTTTATTGACTATGCCAAAGCCTTTGACTGTGTGGATCACAATAAACTGTGGAAAATTCTGAAAGAGATGGGAATACCAGACCACTTGACCTGCCTCTTGAGAAACCTATATGCAGGTCAGAAAGCAACAGTTAGAACTGGACATGGAACAACAGACTGGTTCCAAATAGGAAAAGGAGTATGTCAAGGCTGTATATTGTCACCATGTTTATTTAACTTATATGCAGAGTACATCATGAGAAACGCTGGGCTGGAAGAAGCACAAGCTGGAATCAGGATTGCCGGAGAAATATCAATAACCTCAGATAGGCAGATGACACCACCCTTATGGCAGAAAGTGAAGAGGAACTCAAAAGCCTCTTGATGAAAGTGAAAGTGGAGAGTGAAAAAGTTGGCTTAAAGCTCAACATTCAGAAAAGGAAGATCATGGCATCTGGTCTCATGACTTCATGGGAAATAGACGGGGAAACAGTGGAAACAGTGGAAGACTTTATTTTTCTGGGCTCCAAAATCACTGCAGATGGTGACTGCAGCCATGAAATTAAAAGACGCTTACTCCTTGGAAGGAAAGTTTTGACCAACCTAGACAGCATATTGCAAAGCAGAGACATTACTTTGCCAACAAAGATCCGTCTAGTCAAGGCTATGGTTTTTCCTGTGGTCATGTATGGATGTGAGAGTTGGACTGTGAAGAAAGCTGAGCACCGAAGAATTGATGCTTTTGAACTGTGGTGTTGGAGAAGACTCTTGAGAGTCCCTTGGACTGCAAGGAGATCCAACCAGTCCATTCTGAAGGAGATCAGCCCTGGGATTTCTTTGGAAGGAATGATGCTGAAGCTGAAACTCCAGTAATTTGGGCATCTCATGCGGTGCCCAAGTCAACTCTTCCTCATGTGAAGAGTTGACTCATTGGAGAAGACTCTGATGCTGGGAGGGATTGGGGGCAAGAGGAGAAGGGGACGACAGAGGATGAGATGGCTGGATGGCATCACCGACTCAATTGACGGGAGTCTGAGTGAACTCCGGAAGTTGGTGATGGACAGGGCGGCCTGGCTTGCTGCGATTCATGGGGTCGCAAAGAGTCGGACACGACTGAGCGACTGAACTGAACTGACTAGATGGACCTTTGTTGGCAAAGTAATGTCATTAAAGCATTGCAAATACAAACCATTACATACCACTATACACTTACTAGGATGACTATAATAATAATAATTTTAAAAAAGAAAATGTTAGTGAGGATGTAGAGAATTTGAAACCCATTTACATTGCTAGTGGGAGTATAAAATAATGCACCTTATATGGAGAACATTTCAGCAGTTCCTCAAAAATCTAAAGATAGAATTACCATATGACCCCACAGTTCCACTCCTAGGTGTATATCCAGGGGAACTGAAAGCAGGGATTGGAACAGACACTAATATACAGTTTTCATTGTAGCATTATTTACAATAGCTGAAAGAAACAACTCAAGTGTCTATCAACAGATGAATGGGTAAAAAAATGTGGCATATACATGCAGTGACTACTACATACTGTGACTAGCCACAGAAAAGAAATGAGGTTCTGACACACGCTACAACGTGGATGAATCTTGAAAACATTATGCTAAGTGAAATAAGTCAGACAGCAAGGGACAGATGTTGTGTGAATTCACATCTGTGAAATATTAAGGTGGGTTAAATGCATAGAATTAGGAAGTGGATTAGAGGTTACCGGGGCCTGGGGAAGTGGGGGAATGGGAGAAGTGTTGCTAAATGATTACAGAATTTCTGTTTTGGTGGGTGAAAATTTTTGGAAATAATGAGAATGGTTGTACAGCATTGTAAATGAAATTCATATTACCAAATTGAGTACTTTAACATTATTAAAATAGCAGATTTTATGTTATATATATTCTACACAAAAACATAGACTAAATATATCAAAACTCATTAAATTGCATGCTTGAAATGGCTGACTTATATGGTATGTGAATTATATCTGCAGAAAGATGTTTTTTAAAAAAGGTAATCTGTATGGAGAGTCCTTAAAAAACTAGGAATAAAACTACCCAGTGACCCAACAGTCCCACTACTGGACATGTATCCTGAGAATACCATAATTGAAAAAGACACAGATACCCCAATGTTCATTGCAGCACTATTTTCAATAGCTCGGACATGAAAGCAACCTAGCTGTCTGTCAACAGATGAATCAATAGAGAAGCTGTGGTATGTAGGTAAAATAGAATATTACTCAGCCATAAAAAGGAACACATTTGAGTCAGTTCTAATGAGGTGGATGAACCTAGAGCCTACCATACAGAGGGAAGTAAGTCAGAAAGACAAATATATATTAAGGCATTTATATGGAATCTAGAAAGATGGTAGTGATGAATGTATTTGCAGGGCAGCAGTACTCTTGCCTGGAAAATCCCATGGACGGAGGAGCCTGGTGGGCTGCAGTCCATGAGGTCGCACAGAGTTGGACATGACTGAAGCGACTTAGCAGCAGTAGCAGATGAAAACAAAGACATATAGAACAGACTTGTGGACGAGCAGGGTGAAGGGAGAAACCACACAATATTGTACAGCAATTATCCTAAGTTTGTGTTTATATTATATACATATAGATAGACCTATGGAAATACAGAATTTTGTTTTATGGTTGTAGTGTTGGATTATTATTTTTTGTTTACAGAAATATTATCGATTAAGATTTAAATTGAGATTTGTTTCTGGGTTCTGCTAAAAGAATTTTTGATGTGCCCTTGAGCTGGTGAAGTGAAAAAAAATTTTAGCTGGTTTCCTGGAAGATTTATCAGGCAGTTTTGTTGATGTTTCTTGCTTCACTTCTCTTACCCATCACAAAAATAAAATTCCAGGCTGGGCAGCGGCCCTTGGATCTGTGTGAGCTTGTCAAAAGCATTTTAAGAAGAGCAAAATATTTAGAGGAAGAATTTGGAAAATCAGCCTTAAGGGATTTAACACATTTTTCTTCTGCTAATTCAGTCCCGTGTTTGTCCCCCTAATGGAGAAAGGTCATTAATGGGTAAGATTTACTAAGCCAAAAAAGGCTTTCAAAAGTTAGATGTTTTCTCTAAAATTCAAGTATAAATAAAACACTTGTTTGGAAACCTGAAAGAATAAATTTAGCATGTAAATTGTACTCACTTAATACACATATAAATAATCCAGTTATCTATAAATTTGTAGTATCTGCTTACACATTTTTATTTTGGAAACATTAAAATAACTACCTGTAATGGAGAGTTGAACAAATTTGAGATTTGAAATTTGGCATAAATTTCTATATATATGTTGAAAACAATTGATCGTAATAGCGTGATTTAGGATTTTAGTTGTCATGCTACCAGCTTTGCTAGCAAATTTCTGTCTCCCTGAAACACTGACTTGGGCCAAAGTTTTTAGCTTAATATTTTTGTAGTGTGGAGGGCAGTTCTATACTAGTATGTGTTCCAAATTTGTTACATTAAAAAAAAAAATCTCATAATTGAAAAACTGCAGGCTAATTCCTATTCCTTTACTGAATTCATATCTGATAGAAAATAAGAGGTTTGTGTGTGTGTGTGTGTGTATGTGTGTGTGTTGTGTGAAAAGGGAAATGTGAAATCAAGGCTTATTGAGATGTAAATCCCCCTTTCCTCTTTAACTGTACCAGCAAAATGAATAAAGAGTGTTTAAAGTTTGGACTATTTTTAAAAAGTTTGAATGCAAGACGTTATATCTTTTACAAGGCAATACGTTATTTCTGATGGGTCAGGGATGAAGAACCTGCCTGCCAATGCAGGGGATGTGGGTTTTTTCCCTGGGTTGGAAAGATACTCTGGAGAAGGAAATGGTAACCCACTCCAGTACTCTCGCCTGGGAAATCCCATGAACAGAGGAACCTGGCGGGCTGTAATCCATGGGGTCGCAAAAGAATTGGACATTACTTCACAACTAAACATCAATAACTTCATTTCATATCATCTACTTAATTAGACACGTATTCAGACTTTTGTTTGAACCAGAGATAAAGACTATTATAGAAACATTAACTTCTAGTTTTTACAAACATCTCTGTATGATGGGAACCTATTTTAAATAGTTGATCTCATTCTATATGTGATACAACTGGAGGTTTTTAGTTATCATCTGGGGACTCCCCAGGTGGCACTAGTGGTAAAGAACCTGCCCGCCAGTGGAGGAGACTCAGGAGATGAGGGTTTGATCCCTGAGTCGGGAAGATCCCCTAAGGAGGGCCTGGCAACCCATTTCAGTACCCTTGCCTGGAGAACCACATGGACAGAGGAGCCTGGTAAGCTATAGTCCACGGGGTCACAAAGACTCAGACATGACTGAAATGACTTAGTACCCACACAGTCATCATTTGATAAGGTGACAGGTGCTCATTTCTTTGTTTGCATTATCTCTGGAGAGGAACCCATATAGTATTTATTAGCTACTTTAAATATATTTTTTGAAAGTAAGAAGGTTAAATGCTCAGAGAAGAGGTTTAAAAAAGTGTAGAAATGTAGAAAAATAAAATAGAAATAAAATGTGAAATAAAATTTGCATCTCAGAATTTCCCAAATTCCTAATAATTTGGTAAAAATTATTAAATTCAATGAATTTTATGGATCTGAGAAAATGTGGTACTTACGACCATTACATATATTTTTAATATAGCAAAATAATTGAATTTGCCACGTACTCTGAACACATATTTAGGATTAAGTTCATATTAGTGGGCTGGTATAGCACTGTGCAGGCTGGTGTGTGCCTTACATACTGCACATAATCTCAGCTCTGTCTCTCTTCCGTGTGATGGTCAAGGCTGCGACATTCAGAGTGTGTCAGCAAGTCCTCTTGGTTAATAAATGGCTCATATGTGGCATTGATCAGATGGTAGAAAGCCTGAAATTGAGGCTGATGCTGACTCTGTTGTCCTTTGTGAAAGGCTAAGTCTAAGCTCAGTTGACAACACGAAATTGCTTGGAAGTTTTTTCATCCATTGTCCTCTTTGTGTTTCAGAGTCAGTCTCCAGTTACCTTTATGGATCTGTAGAAGGGCACTCTTTTCTGAAACTGTTGCTATATTTATTGCAGGAGTGACCTTTTAATTACAAGCTCTCCTTCCAGAACAGAATAAGGCCCAAAGACACCACTAACTTGGTGAAGTTGTGGTTGAACTTGTAATTATGCTATGAGAGATGAATGAGGAGGTCTGGGTTGAAGGCAGCTCTTTGAAATTGATGCATTGAGGACAGAGCGCACTTGGGCCTTCTCTGTTACTGTGTTACTGTTATCAGGTGGGAAGCAGCCTGGCAGGATGGACAGTAGTGGAATAAGGTGTGTGTTTGTGTGTGTGTGTTCAGATAGTACCACAAGCTTTCTGCATTATTCCAAATATTCCTTACATGGACAGTAGTGGAACAAGAGTGTGTGTGTGTGTGTGTGTGTGTGTGTGTGTGTGTGCGTGCGTGCGCATGTGTGTGCAGATAGTACCACAAGCTTTCTGCATTATTCCAAATATTCCTTACATGGACAGTAGTGGAACAAGGTGTGTGTGTGTGTGTTCAGACAGTACCACAAGCTTTCTGCATTATTCCAAATATTCCTTACACAGCTTTTAGAACAACTCAGAGACTGTTAACATGCTCCTTTGTAGGATTTATGCCAACAATGACTGTTGCTCATTTTAACAGATAATTGAGGAGCAATTGAAGAGGGTATGATTAGAAGTAACAGAAAGGGTAACATGGATATTTTTGTCTTGTTCGCACATATACTATCATAATAATTATAACTAGAATAACAACAAAGAGCTCAATGCCAGCTCTTTGCCAAGTGTTTCTGCTTGTATCCACCAGCCCTCACAGTGCCGTATAAGTGTTATTAACTCCCATTTCACATGACTTCCTTATACCTAATTAGATCACTTTCCCCATCTTCAAGAGGTTCAGGATGCTTTAGATTTTTTAAGGTCAATTTTTATTTGTTTGACCTGGACAATGAATTTGTAATTCAAGCCAACATTTAGTCATTAAAAAGTAAAGAAATAAACTGTGATTTCTCTGCTTGTAAAATGTGTAGATTCCTTTCTTTTTAAGGGAGGTTGTTTATTTTCAATTGGAGGATAATTGCTTTACACTATTGTGTTGGTTTCTGCCATAGAGTAACATGAATCAGCCATAGGTATATATGTGTCCCCTCCCTCCTAGACCTCCTTTCCACCTCCCATCGCCTCCCACCCCCCTAGGTTGTCACAGAGCAGAGGATCGGAGCTCCCTGGGTCATACAGTACATTCCCACTGGCTCTCTGTTTTTCATATGGTAATGTACATGTTTTAATGCGACTCTCTCAGTTCTTCCCACCCTGTGTCCACAAGTCTATTGTCTCTGTCTGCATCTCCATTGCTGCCCTGCAGATAGTTCATCCGTACCATTTTTCTAGATTCCATATATATGTGTTAATATATGATATTTGTCTTTCTCTTTCTGACTTACTTCACTCCGTCTAATAGGCTCTAAGTTCATCCACCTCATGAGAACTCACTCAGTTGTGTTCCTTTTTATGGCTGAGCAATATTCCACGGTGTATATATACCACGACTTTTTAATCCATTCATCTGTCTGTGGACATCTAGGTTGCTTCCATGTCCAAGCTATTGTAACTAGTGCTACAGTGAACACGGAGATACAGGTGTCTTCTCCAGTTATGGTTTCCTCAGGGTATGTGCCCAGTGGTGGGTGTAGATTGCTTTTAAAGATAAGATCATTAAAACTTTGTCATGTCAGCCGTAATACAGGAAAATGGGTTACATAATTAGCTATAAACTTTATAGTACTTTTTGTTTTATAGAAATTGTATGAAAAGGGGGGAAATCATGAGTTTCTAAGTGTTTTTGAAAAGAAAACTTCATTTTTTGTCTTGAACATGCTATAACATTTTTGTTGTGCTGAAACTGTATTTAAACAACATGCAACAGAAAGTCTATGTGTATAGGTATATAATATTTTGAAAGCAACGTCTTGATTCTTTTCTCATGAACATGGATTTAATGGTTGGTGGTGACATGCTGAGATGTGGGGTGAGAAAGCCAGCTTCTCTGGAAAGGTGCCTGGGCCTCCCTCTGCTATGGATGTTTGTTAGCAGAATCCATACATATTGAACCCATCAGTCATCCCTTCATTAACTATGGATCATTGTGCCTCAGGAACTCTACTAACAGACAATGTAAAACTCTCCAGGATGGAGATAATCTTATTTAGCACCTGAGTAAAACTATAAACTCTAATATTTTCCCTTCTCTCTCCTTTTTCCTCCCACAGATGAACACAATGATGTGCAGAAGAAAACCTTTACCAAATGGATAAATGCTCGATTTTCAAAGGTAATGGAGACTTCCAAAAACTTTGATGATTTGGATACCTCATTCTTGTTTGTAGAGTTTGGTTGGAGGTGCAGTGAATTTTCCCCAGGAAATGTGACCTAACAGAAATCTTCTGAGTATGCAGATACATTTATTTTTCCTTTACTCTCTATAATAAGTTTGAATGGAAATTCTGGTGTAAAAAGTTCATGGTATAAACATTCATGGTGAAAAGCTCTGTGTTTTTATCTAACGTTCTCTAGGGGCCTCCCAGGTGGCTTAGCGGTAAAGAATCCGCCTTCTAGTGCAGCAGATGAAAGAGACACGGGTTCAATCCCTGGGTGGGGAAGATACCCTGGAGAAGAAAATGGCAACCCACTCCAGTATTCTTGCCTGGAGAATCCCATGGACAGAGGAGGCTGGCGGGCTACAGTCCATGGGGTTGCAAAAGAGCCGGACACAACTTTGTGACTAAAAAAAATAACAACAGCATTCTCTAGATATGAAGCTGCTAGTTTGCTGCTTTGGATTCTGTGACTTCTTGGTGCATTTAGGAAATAATATCTCATTGGGAAATTTTTGTGCTTACTTAGCTAAAAAGACGATGATTTCATTTTTGCCTGGTTAAAATCAATTTGCTATCATTCAGGTAGCCTTTTCTACCTTGTGCAGTGTTTGGGGATTGTCATACTGATAGGTCTGGCTAATAATGTTTACTGCCCTGTGGTTCTTTTCTTTTGAACTTCTGATTTATTTCTCCCCAATCTGTTCTCTCTCAGCATTTCTAACCACTTGGATCATAATCAAGTTTTGATTAATATTTTTTTAGGAGCAAGAATGCTGACGAGAGAAATTGGTATTATTACTCTTTTTAAACTAGTTCTAATATAATTATTCATTGGTCATTGGAGTTGTAAGTTTGTCTTCTAAATCTGAGTTGGGAGAAGAATTTTTAGATTTTTTGATTATAGGACTATGCAAAAAACTAAAGGTTTCTTAGAGAAACCCTGTTTTGGGGTTTTTAGTTTTAAAATTTCTAATTTTTCCATTTGAGAATGTTGCAAAGGTCAGGAAAATAAACATTGGCATTTCTTTGAGGCAAAATCAGAATGTTTTAAGATTACTTTGAGTTGCGGTGCAGTTTAAAAGTTGTTCCACGTCCCACTATTTACAGTTCATTATTTGATTGCAGTGTATTTTTAGGTTTTCCAAGTTTTTGTTGAGGAATATTTTATCTTGCTTCTGAGAATGTAAGGAATGTGACAACTGCCTGACTTTGATAGAGGGTCAAGGAAGAGAATTACTCCATAATTGGTGGTTTTGTGTGTAGGATTACTCTGAAACAGACATAGGTGATTTTTGGTAAAAATTTATTTGTTTTGTTCAAGAGGTACAGTTAACGTCTGGGTGCTTTGGATTCAACATTATTCAAAACTTCTGAAGTAATCGTCTTCATGTGGACCAGATTCTGGGCAACATGATTTTAGGAACGAAGAGAGTCTATACAGGAGATATTTTATCCCAAAGGTCTCATGAGTGCTCAGTTGTGTGAGATTCTCTATTTTGACTATTACTGAGGTTAATATGGTCCTTTTCTAGAGAGTGCAAGTTAAGCAGACCTCATTTTTAACAGCTTGAGTCATTGTGGAAGAATCACCTTAGAGCTGATTTTGAAGATTGATTTGAAAACTTTGTAGCGGTGATAGGCTTGCATTTAGGTAACATTTGAAACTAGGTGAATTACTTTGTTCCTGCTTGTGAGACTAGAGAAACCTAGATAGTACCCTAGGACACAAAAAGAGGAAAAGTAGAATAGAGATGACAGTTGAGCAAGAATAACTGAAAAATTTTAAGCTTATTATTATTGCCATGACTCTGACCCAGACAAGACATTCCCTTAACAGCAGGGGCATCACCCGGCAGATCCACATCCTTTCCAGGTTCATAGCCATTGCTGATACATGTAAGGTTAGACCCTTGAACCCAGTGCTGCCCAAGTACTCCTTCACTCTGAGCTTTAAAAATATCCTCACTTCTGTTATTGTTCTGGGACTTCTTCTTCACTGGATGGTTCTCAGTATTTACTGATCATGTGGGTCATATACACCACCGAATTCTTTCAAGAAGTAACTCAGTATTTATCATGGGTCATTGATATCTTTGGGTGTCCCAAGTGGCTTAGATGGTAAAGAATCCTCCCGTAATGCTGGAGACCTGGGTTTGATCCTTGAGTTGGGAAGATCCCCTGGAGGAGGGCATGGCAACCCGTCCCAGTATGCTTGCCTGGAGAATCCCACGGACAGAGGAACCTGGGGGGCTGTAGTCCATGGGGTTGCAAAGAGTTGGATACAACTGAGCAACTAAGCACAGCACAGCAATGATGTCTTTAAAAAGATCTGAACACAAAGTCCAGTAGTACTAGGATAGCTTGTTTAGTGAACTTGAAATTTAAATGTATACATTTATAATGTATATATTATTTTGTAATATTAAATGAAGGCTTTAAGCCCCTTGTAAATTCTTTGCCCCAGGAAGCTTGTAATTATTAGCAAGACAATGAAATGATTAAGTAACATTATCAGTTATAGTAAAAGGTCCAGTTATGTAGACTGACATGGAAGCTAAAAGCTTGTTGTTGTTTTCAAGAACAATTTTTGTTAAGACCACTATTAGGTGTTTTTTTTTTTCCAAGAACAGTTTTTTTTTTTAAATTTTTTATTATGGCTACTATTAAAAAATTGTTTGGAGAAAAAAATATCAAAATAGAGCTGCCCCTGGAAACATTTCCTTTCCGATTACTTCTGGTAAGAAATCAAAGTCTAGAAGGAAATCTGGTGGAGCCTAGAACACAGTTATCAAAGGATTTATGATTATTCAGATATAAAGAGGAGAGCTCATAATGTCACAATGAATTCCAAGCACATTGTTTCCTCTCTTCTGGTGGTTTTAATTCTGTAAGTCGGGCTGCTTCCACACTGATGATCAGAAAAGGGAATAAAAGTTCTAAACTGGAAGATTTCCATAAACTCCCCACAGATTTTTGCTGAGTTTGGGATCAGGTTGTATTTGGGCCTGGTGTCACTAGGTAATCCAGAGGTTCAGTTCTGTTCAGTCGCTCAGTCGTGTCTGACTCTTTGCGACCCCATGAATCACAGCATGCCAGGCCTCCCTGTCCATCACCAACTCCTGGAGTTCACTCAAACTCACGTCCATCGAGTCGGTGATGCCATCCAGCCATCTCATCCTCTGTTGTCCCCTTCTCCTCCTGCCTCCAATCCCTCCCAGCCTCAGGGTCTTTTCCAAAGAGTCAACTCTTTGCATGAGGTGGCCAAAGTACTGGAGTTTCAGCTTTAGCATCATTCCTTCCAAAGAACACGCAGGACTGATCTCCAAGGGACTCTCAAGGGCCTTCTCCAACACCACAATTCAAAGGCATCAATTCTTCAGCGCTCAGCTTTCTTCACAGTCCAACTCTCACATCCATACATGACAACTGGAAAAACCATAGCCTTGACTAGATGGACCTTTGTAGGCAAAGTAATGTCTCTGCTTTTGAATATGCCATCTAGGTTGGTCATAACTTTCCTTCCAAGGAGTAAGCATCTTTTAATTTCATGGCTGCAACCACCATCTGCAGTGATTTTGGAGCCCCCCAAAATAAAGTCTGACACTGTTTCCACTGTTTCCCCATCTATTTCCCATGAAGTGATAGGACCAGATACCATGATCTTCGTTTTCTGAATGTTGAGCTTTAAGCCAACTTTTTCACTCTCCTCTTTCCTGAGGTTAGCAAGAGAAAAAAAAGGTACTATTGAAGGGAACAGATTTTATTTCATTTCTTTTTTATCCATGTCCTTTGGTATGTTGTGGTGGACTTTAAAACAATCGAGTTTAAATTGATCGAGTCTACTTTTTCTGTGCAATGTGAGTCTCTCTACAGAGCAGTACTGTCCTTGTGCTGAGAAATCCAAGTAGACCCTTATGGCCTCTTCTGCCATTTAGGTATTTGTTTTAAATTCCTTCCCTGGACATCTCCTTGGGCATCCCCCCCACGCCAACCAAAGTCTCAAATGCCAAATCTTGTTGATTCTAATACCATATACATTCAACATTGTCCATTTTTCTCCATCTTTCTTGACACTGACACCCCCTTTTGCCAAATCATTTTTATTTGAGTTAAGAATAATTAAAAGCCTTTATGATGGGCAGAAAATCTGTGGGAATCCTGTCAGCTCAGCCATAGGCTGTATCTGCCTTCCATCATCTTTGAGCTACTGTACAACTCAGTGAGTTGTAGAAAACGGATAGTAATGGAAAGGATTCTTATCCATAAAAGTGCAGAGTGGCTGGAATGCAATTGATTATTTCCCCTTGGGTAGACTAGGTTTTGCATCTGTTGTCAATTTATTTCAACTTTCCTTTATTGCATTTAACATGTGGTTTTAAAATTTTTTCTTTGAACCAGTTGTAATACCTTACTGGTTTCCTGATTGCTTAATGAGTTAAAACCTTTAATGTACTTTAATAATACACTTGTTTGAGATTCATGACTTTACTATTTGGGAAATTTATCCCTGAATATGTGGGCCATTATCATAATCTACCACTAGGTCTTCCTTTCCATGGTTCACCTTACCCATCTCCTTCCTTCTATTTTCTACAGAATAGCTGGAGTGTATCTTAAAGTGTAAGCCTAAATACCTCTTTCTCTTTAGTAAAATCTTTCAATGGCTGTCTATTTGTTCTTATTTGGCTTTTAAGAGCCTAAGAAGTTGCCCCTCAAATCTACTCTAATTTCACTTTACTCTAGCTCATTATACTCTGGCCACTGCAATGGACCTTCTCATGGCTTTAGCACATTATTTTTTCCTCCATCTTTTTTTTAGGCAGCTCCTACTTCTTTTTCTTGCCTGAGCTTAAATGTCACTTGCCCAAGGACACTTTTTCTGAGCTCCCAGACTCGGGCAGATATGCTCTGTATGCTAAAGTGTTAACCTTTGAAGCACTTACCATAATTGTCTTTTAACTAATTGCATCTCAAAATACTTGTCTTCCCTTTTCTAGACGGTGGTATGTTCCATGGGTGCAGGGATTGTCTATTTTATTAACTGGCACAACCTCTAGCATTTAGTAAGCATTCAGTGAGTGTCTGTAGGCTTAATAAATAAATGAATGGCAGTGACAGAAACATACATTTAAATGCCTAACAGTATGTATGTCCAAAACCCAGGTGAAAGTGTTGTCTTGGAAATAGATGGAGTGTGGAATTGAGTGCAGAATGGCATAAATTGCTTTATTTCATGGAAACAAACATTAGGGCTTTTGCTGCATTTATCCACAAAAACAAATCCAACCATGCAAAGTTTCCACATTCACCTGGTGTCTTGGAGATGTGCTGGAAAGATTGTTAAATCATCATTTGGATTCAATACATATGATTCTCTTATTTATGGGAGATGCTTCTTCAAATAGGATGCACCTACTGAGTGCAAAGTGATGAAAAATGAACTTTAAAACTTAAAATCTGCTCAATTCATTCCTCTATAAGGGGTTTGGTTAAGAGTTTGAGAATACTGTGTAACACTTTCATAGCTAAGACAGCGTTTACTATACATACATATTCTTTTTGCTGCAAGTCCTTGTTAGTGTATCACAGAATACATGCCACTTTGGAGTCTGGTTATCCTGAGAAGTCATACAGTGTAGAATAATTTAGGAGTGTTGGGTTTGAGAAGTTATGGAAAGCATAGGAAAAATGATTATCTAGAGGAGTTGAGAATTTGGAAATTAAACACTTATTCCTGGGTATGCTGCTCATTTATTTATGACCTCGGGCAAATTATTAGCCAGTTTTTTTTTTTTTTTTTTTTTTTGCCAGGTCACTTGGTTTTTACTCCTTTAGCTATAAAACACACTGGAGCACAATTACTTGCCTCATATTGCTAAGAAATATTGAGGCATTATTGTGAAACTTTATAGGAGATTATAATTACCTAGGAATGCTAAATTAAAACTCTATCAGGAACTCCAATTTGTGGTACCCCTGATCTGTGCTGTACATATATTTTTAAAGCAAAAATGGAAAAAGGCATTGGCTCATTAAGCCCACTGTATTCCATGGTCTGGTGGGTGAAGTTTGAGTATTTTGTTCACTCTGATTTTAAGAGGCTCGTTTATTAGCGGATTCTTCTCCCAAAGGAGGCCTCACTGTTTCAGTGTTTGGAAATTTGTTCTGACTTTAAGCCTGCATTTTCTTTGGCTGACTTTCAGAACTGCTCATCTGTCAGAGCAGAGATGTACAAATTGCAGAAGCTCTTTTATCAGTTTGGTGAGGCAGTTCTCAAAAGAAGTTTAAAGAATAAAGTTTAGGTAGAGAATAGGCCCACTTAAAAATGCTGAACTTCAGTTTGGGCAGATTTCTGCTTTTCCTTTTTCGAAGACAAAGATGAGCCAAGTTTTCATTCCATTACTATTCCAAACTTGAACTTGAAATGTGTAGAACATCAGAAAGGAAATCTGTGAAGCATTTTTAAACCATTTCAATGTGAAGAGCTTTCCCAGTATGTTCCATTTGGATACAGTGGGACATTGCTTTCAGTATCCTGTTGTTTGCAACTCTGTTCACACTGGATGTGGAGGGTCACAAAAATAGGAGTGGGAAAGGATGTGTAGGAGAGTGCAACAAAAGCTGCCTGTATGTGCTTAGTCCCCTTCTTCGTGTCATGAGGGAGACTGTACAGGCTTCCTTGTTTGACCATAAATAACATCTGTAGTAGAGATTTGAGTTGGAGTTACACACTGAGTTTACTATTGACTTATTTTCATGAATATATGTATGGTGGCCAACTAATTATTTTAGGGGGCCGTAAACATTCACGTGGTTCTTTAAGTTTCAATTTATGTCTATTTACCAGTACCTATAACAGTACAGTGCATTTCATATTCCTGAACAGCTTCCTGACATGTTTTAGCTATATTATGTAAATATTTGTTTTTTTTGTTGTTGTTGTTGTTTTCATTCAGTTTGATTGGTTTGGTTCCAAACATACTTGCAAACATGACTTTCACTTAGTTACTGTGGTTAAGTTAAAATATATATATTAAACATTATTTAACATGCTGTGTTCATACATATTGAGGATTTAATAAATAATTTTGATTGAGCCTATTAGTATTGATACTTTTGAATTGTGGTGCTGGAGAAGACTCTTGAGAGTCCCTTGGGCAGCAAGGAGATCAAACCAGCCAGTTCTAAAGGAAACCAATCCTGAATATTTATTGGAAGGAAAATTGCTGAAGCTGAAGCTCCAGTACTTTGGCCACCAGATGTGAAGAACCAACTCATAGGAAAAGATCCTAATGCTGGGAAGGACTGAAGGCCAAAGAAGAGGTAGGCAGCAGAGGATGAGATGGTTAAATAAAGTATCACTGATTCAATGGACATGAATTTGAGCAAACTCTGGGAGATGGTGGATGACTGGATGACAGAGGAGCCTGGTGTGCGACAGTCCATGGCACTGCAAAGAGTTGGACATGACTTAGCGACTGAACTTTAGTATTTGTAATCATTAAACAAGTTTGGAATTTGGTTGTATATGCTAAGCCTTTGTCATTGATAATCAATTTTGGGATTGATCTGCCGATAGGAAATGGCTTTTCAGCCTTCACCTAGAGAGAGGAGCGCAGAGCCACCTACCTTGTGCTTTGTATTCAGCTCATGTGACCCCCCTATCTCCACCTTCAGAAATGGGCTCTGATTGGCACATGGATGTGTAGACCTAAGACACTGTGGGCCAGTGAGCTATAAAGAGAGGATTCTTAAAGAGATGGTGGTTTTTGGGGAAAAGAAGCTCTTTCTGTTAAAAAGGGCTAGGAGATCTAGGAACTGTTTTCAGCTGTACTTGCCCTAGGAAGCTTTTGGTCCCAGGGGCTACTGGTAGCCACTCTTCAACTATGACCAGTCCTTGTGGGAGTCAGACTGGGTGGGAAGTAGGGGGAGCGGACACTGCTATTTTTATTTTTATAATTTGTTGGGGAAATAAAAATAAATCCTGTCAACTACAAGATGTCTATTCAACATAGAATACAGAGAAAACACGATTTATTATTGAATGTTTGTATCAGATGAGGTGCACACAGACAGTTGGTAAAAGACCAGAAATCTGGACAGAATTTCATACAAACATACAATAAAGTAGAACAAAGAACAGTAAGTGTGTTTCTCCTGGAAAGACAAATGGATGCTCCTTGTGCTGGTCTCCTGTCAATCTCCTGAGAGACTTCTGAGATGATTTTGAAGTCTTTGTTATTTTGCACTGGAAAATTGAGGATGGAATTATCAAATTCCTGACCCCCAAATTAGGCCTGTTATGTCTTTAAGGAGAGACCCTAAGGAGAAGGAAGGGGCAGGGTGACTGCCTCTCCTTTATTAAACAAAAGAAATCTTTTCTTTACCTTTACATTACCACTATCAATGCCCTAACTGATGCCTTGCCCTTTTCCCTGGAAGCCTGTCTGTTGAGGCACTGGATTCTGCAGCCATTTCCACTGCTTTGCTAGTTGAGCATATATGGAATGAGTTGTATTGTTTATTGATTCAACTGACCTCACCTGGTTATTTGTTCATGGAGTGTGCAAGTAGCCTTGCCCCTGGCTTCTGGGTGTGGGAGCCTTTTGTTGTTCAGTGGGTCAGTCATGTCTGACTCTTTGTGACCCCATGGACTGCAGCATGCCAGGCTTCCCTGTCCTTCACCATCTCCTGGAGTTTGCTCAAACTTGGGTCTGTTGAGTCAGTGATGTCATCCAACCATCTCATCCTCTGTTGGCCCCTCCTTTTCCTGCCTTCAATCTTTCCCAGCATCGGGTCTTTTCCAGTGAGTTGGCTCTTCACATCAGGTGGCCAAAGTATTGGAACTTCAGCTTCAGCATCAGTCCTTCCAGTGAATGTTCAGGATTGATTTCTTTTAGGATTGTGTTCCTTATCATCCCGGTTTTCTCAGTATTATCTCAGTTACTTTTGTTTTTACCAAAAGTGTTAGTTGCTCTGTCCTATCCGTGAACTGTAGATTGCCATGCTCCTCTGTCCATGGGATTCTCCCGGCAAGAATCCTGGACTGGGTAGCCGTTGCCTTCTCCAGGGAATCTTCCTGACACAAGCATTGAACCCTGGTCTCCTGCATTGAAGACAGGTTCTTTACCTTCTGAGGCACTTCTTGTTACATATTGTATGACCTTTTGCAATAATTAAGTAATTTTTATTGGAGTGTAATTGCTGTACACTGTTGTGTTAGTTTTTGCTGTGCCAAGAGGTGAATCTGCTATATGTATAGATATATTCCCTCCCTTTTGGACCTCCTCACCCTGCATCCCACCCATCTAGGTCATCACAGAGCACCCAGCTGAATTCCCTGTGCTGTGTGGCAGCTTCTCCCTAGCTGTCTATTTTGCGTGAGGTAAATCCCATGGATGGAGGAACCTGGTAGGCTGCAGTCCATGGGGTCACTAAGAGTCGGACACGACTGAGCGACTTCACTTTCACTTTTCATGCATTGGAGAAGGAAATGGCAACCCACTCCAGTGTTCTTGCCTGGAGAATCCCAGGGATGGGGGAGCCTGGTGGGCTCCCGTCTCTGAGGTCGCAGTTGGACACGACTGAAGCGACTTAGCAGCAGCAGCAGCAGTGTATGTATGTCAGTCCCAATCTCCCAGTTGATCCTGTCCCCCTTGTCATGCTTGTGTCCACATGTTTGTTCTCTATGTCTGTGTTTCTGTTCCTGCCCTGCACAATAGTTTCATCTGTACCATTTTTCTAGATCCCATATGTATGCGTTAATATATGGCATTTGTTTTTCTCTTTCTGACTCACTTCACTCTGTATTACTTTTGATTTTCTGAAAGATATTATTGGATTTAACTTGTATTTTATGGTATTCTATAATTTCTAAGGCAAATGCACCTTCATTACTTTGACTCCTTTGTGAGCACAGCAGTTATCTACTGCTGTCTACAGTTAGCATCTGTAACTATCTATCTACTATCTGTAACTGCTAACTATCTACACAGTTAGCTACTGTGACGTGAGTTGGATTGCCTAAGCCATCTGCTTCTCCAGAATCTCTCTCCTTCCTTTTCCTCTTGCCCTCCCTTCTTCCAAACAAGCTTCTAAATGGAATCTTGTCCAGCTCATAAGGACTTGTGCTGACCACCACGAATTCTTAAAGAGACTGGCCGAGAGCCATGCACTCACTCATTCTTTAAGTGACTGTGGCACATTTTGCCGGTTTTCCTTTGTCAAGGTGCTTCCTGACCTCCTTGGCATTTTATTGCTCTTGTTTTGCTTTTCAGTTGAAAGCAGTGCAGCTTTCACTCTTTCGCCATGGGACTGAATCATAAAGTAGGCACTGAAGATTATGCACACTTCATTTCATCCATTAAGCTGTATGCTTTATAATTATTATGAACCTAATTTCATCAGTTTGCTTAATTTTTACTAGCGATGAGTTCAGTCAGTTCAGTCGCTCAGTTGTGTCCAACTCTTTGCCATCTCATGGACTCAGGCACGCCAGGCTTCCCTGTTCTTCACTATCTCCTGAAGTTTGCTCCAACTTATGTCATCAAGTCGGTGATGCCATCCAACCATCTCATCCTCTGTCACCCTCTTCTCCTCCGGCCTTCAGTCTTTCCCAGCATCAGGGTCTTTTCCAATGAGTCAGTTTTTCATATCAGGTAGCCGAAGTATTGGAGCTTCAGCTTCAGCATCAGTCCTTCAAATGAATATTCAGGACTGATTTCCTTTAGGATGGACTGGTTGGATCTACTTGCAGTCCACGGGAGTCTCAAGAGTATTCTCCAACACCATAGTTCAAAAGCACCAGTTCTTTGGCACTCAGCTTTCTTTACAGTCCAACTCTCACATCCATACATGACTACTGGAAAAACCATAGCTTTGACTAGACGGACCTTTGATGAAGTGAAGTTGCTCAGTCATGTCTGACTCTTTGCAATCCCATGGACTATAGCCTACCAGGCTCCTCTGTCCATGGGATTTTCCAGGCAAGAGTACTGGAGTAGGTTGCTGTTCCTTTCTCCAGGGGATCTTACAAACCCAGGAATTGAACCTGGGTCTCCCACATTGCAGGCAGACGCTTTACCCATCTAAGCCACCAGAGAAGCTCCTTCTATACCATTTTTTAAAATGATTTGGGCTTCCCTGGTAGCTTAGCTGGTAAAGAATCCACCTGCAATGTGGGAGACCTGGTTTCAATCCCTGGGTTGGGAAGATCTCCTGGAGAGGGGAAAGGCTACCCACTCCAGTATTCTGGCCTGGAGAATTCCACGGACTGTGTAGTCTGTGGAGTCACAAAGAGGTGGACACGGCTGAGTGACTTTCACTTCACCTCACTTTTTAAAGTGTATATTTATTTTATACGTTAATACACATTACAAAAATTAGATGGTAGAGTAAATCCAAAGAGACATTTTAAAACCACTTTTAATTCTGCCATCAAGAGAAAAAGTACATTTTTGTTGTAAAATACTTAAAAGAAATCCTTTTATACATACACATAATTAACCAAAATGACATTGTACATAGTGCTCACTGATACATTATTGATTTTTAAGGAAAAAAAAAAAGAATTACAAGAGGTACATTTTTATTAGTGCTGAGATTTGGGATTCATAAATTAAAGATTCTTTTTTAAAATATTAAAAGAAGTATTAAAGCAAATCATTCACTTCTTTTTGAGTTTTTAAAATAACTCCTTGCAAAAAAATCACTCAAAAAAAAAGAGAGAGAGAGACTATAAAACTTACAATATATTATCAGATGCTGGAGCATCATTTTAAAATTGATTAGGGCATCCAACTGACCTGAGAAGAATGCAAAAAATATGATGGCATGTACACTATATGGGCTTCCCAGGTGACTCTAGTGGTAAAGAATCCACCTGCCAATGCAGGAGACACGAGAGGCTCAGCTTCGATCCTTGAGTTGGGAGGATCCTCTAGAGTAGAAAACGGCACCCCGTACCAGTATTCTTGCCTGGAATAACCCCATGGACAGAAGAGCCTGGTGGACTATGTCCATGGGGTTGCAAAGAATCAGACATGACTGAGCGACTGAGCACAGCACATATACACTATATACGTGTATGTGTGAGAGTGTGTGTATGTGTGTGTGTATATGCCATATCTATGCGGGCTTCCCAGCTTGGCTCAGTGATAAAGAATCTGCTTGCCAAAGCAGGAGACACAAGAGACTTGGGTTCAATTCCTGGGTCAGGATGGTTCCCTGGAGAAGGAAATGGCAACCTACTCCAATATTCTTGCATGGGAAATCCCATGGACAGAGGAGCCTGGCAAGGTACAGACCATGGGATTGCAGAAGATTCAGATATAACTTAGCGACTAAACAACAAAAAAGGCTAAATGCCACTCAAGGCTTATTTGTCTTTCAAATTCAGGAATAGTCATTTGTACTATTTTGTGTTTATTGAAAAACTATGGAAACCCTCTCTTGTAAATGGGGAGGGTGACTTGAGTTTGGCATTTCTGCAGGGCCAAGCACAAAGGAAGTATTCACCAAATATTTGTCCAATTGAATTATTAAACTGTATTCTCTCTGTCAGAGAAATTTCTGCAAATAAGTCTCGGCAGAGAATTAAAAATCTAAATAAGAGTTTAACTGTTTGGCTGAATCAACTTTTATTTTTATTCAGCAATGACTTCTGACATTTCCAGCTGTTTTCTAGGGTGGATCCCATGTTTAGAGCCTGTGATTTGAAAGTACCAGAGGTGCTTTCAAGCCATGAACTTGGAACAGAATTTTCATTTTTAGTTCATTTACATGTGGTATATATCTTGTTTGCTGTCTTTCGGAAGTCATTAAATAAATATACCCCATCCTTTTCTCCTCCCACCTCACCTCTAATTAACTCTTTCCTTCCCTATATGTCAGGACCCCATGCTCTCATAATTTTAGTTGCAATTCAGTATGGACTTTGAGAACCTGGGTTTGGAGTCAGACCTGTAGTATCATTGCCTGGTTCTGCCTCTCAGCTGCCATGTCACTTCTGTGTCTCAGTTTTCTTTCCTTAAAGTTCTATTTAAAAAAACAAAGAATGCATTTAAATCTGTATTGATCTCTTAGAACTTAACCGATATATAGTAAGTCATGCTATTATTATGTCTAAACTTTTCATGTTTCCACTGTCAGTTTTTGTATGGCCCATGAGCTAAGACTAGTTTTCACATTTTTAGGTGGTTGCAAAAAGTCAAAAAAAGATCTCATGATGCATGGACAGTATATGAAGTTCGGATTTCAATGTCTACAGATCAAGTTTGTTGAAACACAGTCACTGTTCCCTTCAGCTTATCTGTGTATATACTGCTTGTGCTGCTTTTACATCATGACAACAGGCTTGAGAAGTTTCTGTAGGGGCCTCCTGGCCAGCAAAGACTGAATGAAATACTATCTGAACCTTTACAAAAGACATTTTCTGCGCTCTGTTGTAAGACACAAAGCACTGAATCACCATACTTACACCATACAGTTGTAACTCTACTAGTTGGTAGGTGGAAAGGGGTCATGGTTCTTTCCAGCTGTGTGTGGGACATTCCTGAATTGTATTTTTTCAGGATTATGCAGTATTTTGTAGTGATTGTCCATGAGTGTGGGGAGTGTGAATGTGTTTTATATATAAGTTCTGAACCACAGTTTTGAATTTGTAAGAGCCCTAGGTCCCTTCCTTCCTTCAGATTGTCTGGTAATTTAACATTTGGAGGAATGATGGAACAGTGTTCCACAGCGGCTGCATCATTTTACTTTGTTGCCAGCAAAGTACAGGGTTCCAGTATTTTCACTTGCTCCCCAACACTTGTTAATTCTCTCCAATCTTGTTATTTTCTGTTTTGGTGCTTTTTAAATTAGCTATTTTAGATGTGAGGTGGTTTCTCATTGTGATTTTAATTTGCCTCTCTCTGATGGATGTTAAGTGTCTTTTCATGAAAGCGAAAGTGAAAGTCGCTCAGTCCTAAAGAGCCAGACTCTTTACTCTTTGTGACCCCTATGGACTACACAGTCCATGGAATTCTCCAGACCAGAATACACGAATGGGTAACCTTTCCCTTCTCCAGGGGATCTTCCCAACCCAGGCATAAAACCCAGGTTTCCTGCATTGCAGGTGATTCTTTACCAGCTGATCCACAAGGGGAGCCCAAGAATACTGGAGTGGGTAGCCTATCCCTTCTCCAGTGGATCTTTCTGACTCAGGAATCGAACCAGGGTCTCCTGAGCTTAGTATAATCTATATTGCAATGAAACCTGATTTAAGGGAAAAATCTCCATAGAGGAGATCCATGGGCTGTATTTTCCTTCGTTCAGGTGTATGCGGTGCTTCTGCAGGTACCAGTTGGAAGTCACTGTGACCATGTCATCATTGGGAGTGGGTTGGGGGAGTTAGAATAGGGACACAGCACAAAGCATATTTCATAAGGATTGCCATCAGTATTGGAGAAGGAAATGGCAACCCACTCCACTGTTCTTGCCTGGAGAATCCCAGGGACGGCGGAGCCTGGTGGGCTGCCGTATATGGGGTCGCACAGAGTCGGACACGACTGAAGCGACTTAGCAGCCATCAGTATTTTCCTGAAATTTGGAAAATGAATAAAGCAATTGAGTTGTTACTATTGGATTTGTTTTGGTTTTTAAAAAATATAAAGGCATTGGTTTACCTTGTATGAGTGATTAACTTCTAGAAGGACAGAACTACGTCTCAGTTACCTTTCTTTCAAGAGAATGCTTCACAAGGAGTTTTTCTGAAGATGTGTTGCTCAGTGAACAAATGAATGAGCTGGACAAGAGAGAGAAAGGGTGTCTGATGCAGGGAAATGAACGCTGCCTCTTGATGAATGCCTCCTGCTTTAACCACTGAGCAGCAGTGGAGCTTAAGGAAGAATCTACTGGGTTTACTGCTGAGTTACGCTTGTGTCACGGTGCATACGTAAAGTGCAGATGTGCTTTTGTAGAATCATGTTCATTGTTTTTGAATGGGATGTATCCGTACAGGTCATTGAATTGGTGAATTTGGGACTCGGAAGGTCTTTCAAATTCAGGATTATTCACTAATGCATACTCAAGTTCCGAATTTGCTTTTACATGCCTGCCTGAGATGAAGTGCTTATTTGTTTTACCCTTTCTTTCAGCTGTTGTTGACATTTTATGGCACTTTTATGACAGTAGAAAGCATGAAGGTTATGCTTCTGATATGAATGATAATTCCAAACATTAATTGAATCTCTCTCATCATCAGATGAATCAATAGATGTAGAAAGGCCACTTTCCAAAGTTACACGGCTGGTAAGAGGCTGGTCTACGATTAGGTTCTGAATGGGCATTCGTAATTGTTTGTGATATGGACGAATACTTTTATTTATATATTTTTCAATGTATGTGTTTATTCTGTTTTGGGGTGCACTGGTTCTTCGTTGTGGCCTGTGGACTTTCTCTAGTTGTGGGGCGAGGGCTTAGTTGCCCTGTGCATGTGGGATCTTAGCTTGCTGACCAGAGATTGAGCAGCGAGTTAGAATGAACATGGACCCCTGTGTTGGAAGGTGGATTCTTAACCCCTGGACCAACAGGGAAGTCCTTGACTAATATATTTACTATATTTTATTCTATGCTGGTCTGTGTTACTTTATTTCTTTTTTGGAAAATGGATAATGTAGTGGATTTGAGAATGGATAAATGCCACCCAGGGGCTTTCCTGGTAGCTCAGTGGTAAAGAAACTACCTGTCAATATAGGAGATGTGCGTTTGATCCCTGGGTTGGGAAAATCCCCGGGAGAAGGAAATGGCAACCCACTCCAGTATTCTTGCCCGGGAAATCCTATGGACAGAGGAGCCCGGTGGGCTACAGTCCGTGGGGTTGCAAAGAGATGGACATGACTTATCGACTAAACAGCAGCAATCACAAATGCTGCCCAGACATTATTTAGCTGCCTATGTCCTCAGTATTCTTAAGGTCCTTTCTGTGCTTGGATATCCCTATTTGCTTCTTCCATGAACTTTACCTGTATTCTTGTCTGTTTGCTCTAAGACCAGACTTGTTCACCTCTTCCTGAAAGGGAATCTGGGTATTTGGTGGCTACTTTGCTCAAGTGTACTTGGGTGGGTTTTGAGAAAAGGAAGGTAGGGGTAGCAGATGATTGGGGCCATTTCTGCTCTTTGCTTTTACTGACAGCAGGTAAGGAGTCTTTAAAAGTTTTTTTTGTTTTTTAAAATTTTTGGCCACACCTCGAGGCATGTGGGATCCTAGTTTCTTTGCCAGGGATCTAACCCATACCCTGCATTGGAAAAATGGAACAGTCCCAAGAAGTCTTTAATGTGCAGGAATCTTTCCTGCTCTGCCTTAAGGTATTGCCTCTGGATCTGGTCTCCTGCAGCACGCAAATCTGTTTATTGTGTGATAGATGGAGATCATTCATGTGTTTCTGACATCATTGCTGCTAACGCAATGGTAGCTGGAAATAAAAAAGCAGCTTTGTTTCAGATATAAGTAAATGATAGTTTATACTTTACTGATTCTGTGATGAAGACTTTACCATACTTCCCTTCATTTAGAATATGTGAACTATGAAAGAGCCACCTGATAAAAACCATTGGTTGAGTATATGTTATGTAGAATCAAAATCGTAACAAATCAAGAGGAGAGGGAATAAAGGGAAAATGCAAAGTTTTAGGAAACTTCAGAATGGTTTCCTTCCCCCTTATCCATGTCAAGCTCAGTATAATTCTGTTTCATATGATTTCATGTTTTTTAAAGTAAAGAATAATGAATATTCTTTATATATAGAATATATATATATATATAGAATATAAAGAATATTCTCTTCATGTTGGAAGAGAATAATTTGATTCAACATAATTTTGCAACATTTATTATAGTGTGCTTTATAACGTTTTCACCTAATATTAATTTTTAAATTTTTATAATAACCTGTGATTTAGAAGACAGTTAGGTTGGTGATTTAGGTTCACTACTTAGTTAATGGTTATATTGAGATTTTCCATGAGTAATTGTCCTGTTGCATACAACTATGATGTCACACAGAGACAAGGTCTATCTGTGAATGGATTTGGATTTTCTGGCATTAGACAATAGAATATATTCATCAGGAGAACTTCATGCTTCTCTGGTGGCTCGATGGTAAAGAACCTGCCTTCAGTTCAAGAGACCCAGCTTTGATCTCTCAGTTGGGAAGCTCCCCAAGAGTGGGAAATGGCAACCCACTCCAGTATTCTTGCCTGGAAAATCTCATGGACAGAGGAGCCTAGTAGGCTACAGTCCATGGGGTTGCAAAGAGTCGAACACGACTGCACAACTAACAACATCAGAAACAAAGAGTTTAGAAATTATGTAAGTTTTGTCATTTAAAATACAGGACTCATACTGAGTTTAGACACAGAGCCAAAAATATCCGAATCATTCAGAAGTTAGTAGCTAGAAATACAGACCAAGCACAGACCAAGCACCAGAGAGTGAAATTGGAGAGCTGAAATTGATGACGACATGACCTGCTTCTATTAATGGAAATAGCGAAAGCCACGGTTATACTGTGAATGCAAAGTGTAGAGCTGGAATAAGAATACGCTGTTTTCTTTGGTCTCTGCACCCAGGTGCTCTATGCTCATTTATATTTTTATCACCTCTTCCTTCTCAGGAATACATTGGACTCTTGAACAGCATGGGGTATTATAGGTGCTGATGCTGCAGAATTGAAAACCCACAAATAATTTAATTAACTCTCTCCTGTCCCAGTTCCATATCAGTGAATTCAACCAACCACAGATCATATAATATTGTAGTATTTCAGTTCAGTTCATCGCTCAGTCCTGTCCAGCTCTTTGTGACCCCGTGAATCGCAGCACGCCAGGCCTCCCTGTCCATCACCAACTCCCGGAGTTCACCTAACATTGTGCCATCCAGTCAGTGATGCCATCTAGCCATCTCATCCTCTGTCGTCCCCTTTTCCTTCTGTCCACAATCCCTCCCAGCATCAGGGTCTTTTCCAATGAGTCAGCTCTTCACATGAGGTGGCCAAAGTATTGGAGTTTCAGCCTCAGCATCAGTCCTTCCAATGAACACCCAGGACTGGTTTCCTTTAGGATGGACTGGTTGAATCTCCTTGCAGTCCAAGGGACTCGCACGAGTCTTCTCCAGCACCACAGTTCAAAAGCATCAATTCTTCAGCGCTCAGCTTTCTTCACAATCCAACTCTCACATCCATACGTGACCACTGGAAAAACTATAGCCTTGACTAGATGGACCTTTGTTGACAAAGTAATATCTCTGCTTTTTAAAATGCTATCTAGGTTGGTCATAACTTCCCTTCCAAGGAGTAAGCATCTTTTAATTTCATGGCTACAATTACCATCTGCAGTGATTTTGGAGCCCAGAAAAATAAAGTCAGCCACTGTTTCCACTGTTTCCCCATCTATTTCACATGAAGTGATGGGACCATTATATCTACTAGTGTGGGTAGGAATCCCTTAGAAGAAATGGAATAGCCATCATGGTCAACAAAATTGTCTGAAATGCAGTCTCAAAAACAACAGAATGATCTCTGTTTGTTTCCAAGGCAAACCATTCAATATCATGGTAATCCAAGCCTATGCCCCAACCAGTAATGCTGAAGAAGCTTAAGTTGAAGTGGTTCTATGAAGATCTACAAGACCTTTTAGAACTAACACCCAAAACAGATGTCCTTTTCATTATAGGGGACTGGAATGCAAAAGTAGGATGTCAAGAAATACCTGGAGTAACAGGCAAATTTGGCCTTGGAATATGGAATGAAGCAGGGCAAAGGCTAATAAGAGTTTTGCCAAGAGAATGCACTGGTCATAGCAAACACCCTCTTCCAACAACACAAGAGAAGACTCTATACATGGACATCACCAGATGGTCAACACCGAAATCAGATTGATTACATTCTTTCCAGCCAAAGATGGAGAAGCTCTATACAGTTAGCCAAAATAAGACCGGGAGCTGACTGTGGCTCATGAACTGTGGATCATGAACTCCTTATTGCCAAACTGTAGTATTTACTACTTAAAAAAAAAAAAAAATCCACCTGTAAGTGCACCTGTAGTATTTAAACTGTGTTGTTCAATGGTCAACTATATTTACCATACTCAAAAATATTGACACTAACCGCAGTTTTATTTACTCCTTTCATAAGAAATAATGCAGTTTATATCATTCAGCTTATAACATTTGTTATAGAATTCAAAGTTCTTTGTACTTTTTTCCATACAAGGCAAATTTGTATTGTCTACTGATCACCCAGACTTGTAACTGAAAAAAAAAATTGCAATTTATGTGTGAAATTTCTACTGCTGATATTGTACTTTTCTTTTATAGAGTGGAAAACCACCCATCAGTGATATGTTCACAGACCTCAAGGATGGAAGGAAGCTATTGGATCTTCTAGAAGGCCTCACAGGAACCTCACTGGTGAGAGATGTTATCTTCAAGAACCAGTCTAATGGAGTATTTCTTATTGCTGATACTTGAAGACCCTCTGGGGATCCTTACAATGTAAAGGCTGATATAGGAACATAAAAAAAGGGTTTTAATGAATTTGTTTGATGGAGCTATATTTAGGCTTTATTGAGGAATCTATTTTTATCCAAAAAATTACTTTTTATTTTTATTGCTCTGCTAAGTCACTTCAGTAGTGTCCGACTCTGTGTGACCCCATAGACTCTGTGTGACCCCATAGACGGCTCCCTCGTCCCTGGGATTCTTCAGGCAAGAACACTGGAGTGGGTTGCCATTTCCTTCTCCAATGCATAAAAGTGAAAAGTGAAAGTGAAGTCGCTCAGTCGTGTCTGACTCTAAGCGACCCTATGGACTGCGGCTCACCGGGGTCCTCTATCCATGGGATTTTCCAGGCAAGAGTACTGGGGTGGGGTGCTCTCAGGCAGTAGAGAATTACAAAGAAGGATAGATATGTAAAGAAAAGGTATGATATTCTGAATAGTGGAAAGTAGAGACAAATATGTTTAATGTTATTTAACAAATGGTTGAAAAAAGTTATCAAAACTGATGATGTGTATTTTTATTCAGATTTTCAGTATTATCTTCATTTTTGTTTCATCATGAAATCCAACTCTGTAGTTTAGGTGCATGGCACCTAATACTCACACAGAAGTAACTTTGCCAATGAAGAGGGTGCATTTTATGGGTACAAACTTTGACACTAGAGGTAGAATTACTATAAAAGGTATAGAGAGATGCACTTCTGAAGATGAATTTCTTTCTTGCTAGAGTGTGGGTTGTTACACTCTACCTTTTGCACCAGATGGTGGGTAGGCACCTACTGGAGAAACTGATCCCTTTCTTAGATAAGATTCCCTGGCCATTGAGGCAGAAAGAAGCCTCCCAGGTCACCTTTCCCCAGGTGGCAATTCCAGTCTTCCCAGCAGGCCCTCATAAGGCTATCTGGATCCTAGTATAGCATCTCTGAATCCTCTCTTCTCTGTCTACACTAGTGCAGGTGAAGGTGACGTAACTTCGAAATCTTTATGCCTTCAGCCCAATTGAGACAGAATTAGCTTTTTCCCTGGTGGAGCATTGGTTCCCAAGCTTGTTTGTACCTTAGAATCACCAGGGAAATCTTGTACAAATTCCCAAACCAGACTACACTAAAGACTCATTAAAACACAATCACAGGGAGTGGGATTGGATACAGCATTGGTGTTCTGGGAAGATCCCTAGGGAATTCCAGTGTTCGGGCATGCTAAGGAACTACTACCTTAGGATGCTGTTTGTGGGAGGATTTGCATTCTGTCAGTGCTGGCCTCCACGGTGGCCTGAGAACCCAGCGTGGGCTCCTAGCACAGAGTGGACCTGGAGGCTGAGCTGCTGTTTCACGTGCATCTCAGTGTCAGTGATAGACAGCAACATGGAGGGACTCTGTCTCATTTGCTTTTGTGTTTTGCTTTCCAGCCGAAAGAACGTGGGTCCACGAGGGTGCACGCTTTAAATAATGTCAACAGAGTGCTGCAGGTTTTACATCAGAATAATGTAAGTTTGTCGTGTGACTTTGGGGGTCCTTTGATGCCATTGGGATGATTTATTACGAAACTAGCCACCTGCTCTGGGCAGTGGTGTCAACCGATTTTTAGAAACATTTTTCATATGAGAAGTATTGAACCTTTTCTATGAGTGAAGGAATAGTTGTGCTTTTTTGTGATTACTTTATTGATCTATTGTTTAAGTAATACATTTTTGTGGCTTAGGTTTACCTGACTTTCTAAAGTGAAATTTTTCTTATCATTTGCTTATATTGCTGTCCAACTGTGCTAAAACAAAAACCTGGTTTCTGTAGAAAAATTGTCTTACAAGTTATTTTTTCATTTTACTAGGTGGATTTAGTGAATATAGGAGGAACAGACATTGTAGATGGAAATCACAAACTGACTTTAGGATTACTTTGGAGCATCATTT
The DNA here is from genome assembly GCA_935064755.1 of Tragelaphus eurycerus. NCBI lineage: Eukaryota > Metazoa > Chordata > Mammalia > Artiodactyla > Bovidae > Tragelaphus > Tragelaphus eurycerus. The sequence continues at coordinate 3,325,530 of CAKXYN010000039.1, forward strand.
TGCACTGGCAGGTGGGGAAATTTTCAATTACTTCTTAATAGGAATTGGGAATGGATCATATGTATATTAGTTTCTTAGATCTGCCACAGGGTATCACAAACTGGGTGGCTTCAACAATAGAAATTTGTTTTTTCACAATTTTGGAGGCTAGAAATTGGAGATCCAGGAGTCAGCAAGGTTGGTTTCTTCTCCTTTATTGGTAGGTGGCTCCCTTCTTCTTGTCTTCTCATGTGGTCTGTGTATGTCTGTGTCCTAATCTCCTTTGCTTATTCCAAGATACCAGTCATACTGAATTAGGGCTAACCCACGTGATCTCATTTTACCTTAACTACTTTACAGATTCTATTTCTAAATACAATCCCTATGGTGAGGTGCTGGGGGTTAGGATTTCAACATACGAATTTGGAGAAGGATTTGATTCAACTTATTTGGAATAAAAAGCTGACAAACTGCTCTATTTTCCTGGCATAGATAAAAAGTATCTATTTTTTAAATATTAAATTTTAAAAATACCAGGCTTATAGAAGCATTGCAAAAATTACTCAAAGAATTCCTGGATACCTTTCACTCAGATTTTCCAAATGTTAACAGCTATTTGTATTTTTGTGTTTCTCTCTCTCTGTCCCTCTTTCACTAAATAGTTAAGTGTGTATTTTGTAAAAGCAAATTATTTTTCTAAAAACAAGAAGTTCTCTTATATAACTATAATATATTAAAATAATATAAAATGTTGAATACATAATATTTATATATCATTATAAATATATTTATACATTATTATAATATGTATAATGCTAATATTAATCATTATACAATTATTATACTATACCTTAATGAATACTATATAATTAGTAAAATCAGGAAGATAATATTGAAACAAAATAATTATGTGATGTAGAGATCTGATGGAGATTTTGTCAGTTGCCCCAATAATATCATTTAGAGAAAAGAATACAGGATTATGAATTACATTCTTTTTTTCTTGTCTTTTTAGTCGTCTTTAATCTGGCATAATTTCTGAGTATTTCTTTGCACTTCATATTAATGTTTCTGAAGCATACTGAATAGTTATTTTGTAGAATGTTCTTCCATGTGGGTTTGACTGATATTTCCTCATGATTAGATTTAGGTTGTTCATTTGTGGGATAAATACTACAAAAATGATGCTGAGTTTTTCTTAATATACCATATCACAAAGCCTATGCTGTCTGGTACTTTTTTTCTGGCTGTATTAACTCATCATTTGGGTAAGGTGAACTCTGCCAGTGTCTCCACTGTACCGTGACTGCCCTTTGTTATTAAAAAGTATCTTGTGGAGATATATTTTGAGACTTTGTAAATATTCAGCTACTTATTAAACTTTTGTCCATTATTTTTAAGATCCATTCGTAGTTTTGTTTTTGTTTAGTCGCTAAGTCAGGCCAACTCTTTTGTGACCCCGTGGACTATAGCCTGCCAGGCTCCTCTGTCCATAGGATTTCCAAGGCAAGAATACTGGAGTGGGTTGCCATTTCCTTCTCTAGGGGATCCTTCCGACCCAAAGACTGAACCAATGTCTCCTGCACTGGCAAGCGGATTCTTTACCACTGAGCCATCAGTTATTGTCATGGTGCTTGGCAAAGTGATTTTCTAATTTCATCATTTTTTCTACATCTGTTAATTATCTTTCCACTTGTGAGGAAGAGCTTCCCTTGTCTCTTGTTTCTCTGTATCTGTCTATCTATTCATTTATATATCTGTGCACACTGATGGATTTTTACTTATTTAGTAGGTTATGATCTTTCACTCTGATTATTTATTTTATAAGCCCCATTAAGTTGGCTATTGTGTGTTTTTTTTTAATGCCCACATCATTATTTGAACACTTCCTTAAAACATATGTATTAATTTAGAATAATAACATAAAATATTATTTCTAGATTTTAATTGTTACTGCCATCAGGAAATGCAGTTCATTCTTGGATTTCGTAGTCATCTAAATTCTTCCCTTCTTTCTCATTTCTGTAGAAAATAAAAATTGAGTTTTCCTCTTAAAAGATGTTTGCAAATGTATAATTTTAAAATATTTTTTGTGGCTATGTAATGTTCACTGTAACCAAATGTATAAAAAGTATTGTAAGATATAGAAAATGCCATGATATTTAAAGGTGAGGTTAAAATCACCTCTGAATCAAAATCATTACTGTTAAAATGCTTTTATATTTCCAGTGTTTAAAGGAAAGTTTTGAAATAAAATGAATACCATTGGCCTGGCCCAGTGGTTCATGAATATAGCATTCCTTATTCAAGGACTTGGTTCTAGTTACTACTTGGAGTTATTGGCAGGTGTTGTTTCATTTGAACAGGTGAAAGATGTCATGAAGGATATCATGTCAGACCTGCAGCAGACGAACAGCGAGAAGATCCTGCTGAGCTGGGTGCGCCAGTCCACGAGGCCATACAGTCAGGTCAACGTCCTCAACTTCACCACCAGCTGGACAGATGGGCTTGCCTTTAATGCCGTGCTCCACCGACATAAGTGAGATGTGACTCTTCTTAGCTGTGCAGATTTTTACAAATTTGTACATCCTTTCTGTCTCTCCCTACTTAATCCCTCCTAAGGTCCCTTCCCATGACCACTCTCTCCTCTGTACATGCTCTCTGAAAACATAAAAAAAGAAATATTATAGGAAAAAAACCACCCATAATGTTTTGTTTCCATAGGACTTAAATGCCACAGTGTACAAAATCCATGATTTCTTGTATTTGTAAGTTAAAAAATGTAAAATAATTCACATAGTTCAAGCCCATTTATTCCGCACTTTACCAATAATATACACAAAGAATTGTGATACTTTTCAGCCTTCTGCTAAAAGAAGAAACTCTATAAATAGTGCAACCCCAATTAAAAATAGATGAATGATTTTTTTTTTCATGAAAGTTGTGATCAGAGTCTGATTCTATAATAAAAGACCAAGGGATCAAAAGGAGCCACTTAATTCTTGAAGAAGAGACAGGCTAAAGTACTTTCCAAACAGAAAGCAAGACTAATTATGAAGCTATATTAATTGAGACTATATAGCACTACAAATCGGAAAAGGCAATGACACCCCACTCCAGTACTCTTGCCTGGAAAATCCCATGGATGGAGGAGCCTGGTAGGCTGCAGTCCATGGGGTCGCTAAGAGTCGGACACGACTGAGCGACTTCACTTTCACTTTTCACTTTCATGCATTGGAGAAGGAAATGGTATCCCACTCCAGTGTTCTTGTAGAATCCCAGGGACAGAGGAGCCTAGTGGGCTGCCATCTATGGGGTCGCACAGAGTTGGATACGACTGATGTGACTTAGCAGCAGCAGCAGCAGCAGCAGCAGCACTACAAATAAAATACAATGTAATAATAATCTGAAGCATAAGAAATTGCCAATATTTGACTGTTTTTGACACGTAAGAATGGCAGTTTCATGAGTTCAACCTAAGGGAATAAATAGCTCAGAAATAGCTCAGAAATAGCTCCATTTTGATCTACAACTGAGCCAATGCTGCAGATTAATAGATGGTATGGAATAAATGGAAATGCATGAACTGGATCCCTGCATCACCATATCCCAAATAAATTCCAGATGCATCAAGAATTTAATTGTGAAAGGCAAAATTTGTTATGTGTTTTATCCCTCTTGTAAATTATTTATTGCCTCAAGTTTTATTTCCTGTATGTTCTTTACTGATATATAAAAATGCAGTTGACTTTTCTATGGCTTATATCTAGAAGATTATTAAATTCTGATAAATTTTGAATTTGTTATTGTAGGTTTTATTTTGTTACTATAGGTTTTTTTCATGACCATGAATTATAATCGTTTTTCTCTCCTTCTCTCCCTTCCTCTTTCTTTCCCTCCTCTTCTCTTTCCCCTTCATTTGTGCCTTGTCCTTCAATACAATATTGATCTAAATTGGTAGTACTGAGGCAGAATGTCTTGTTCTTTAATGTTTTACCATAATGCTATTATTTGCTGTAGTTTTCTTTTTTTCATATACCTTTTATCTGATTAAAAAAAACCTGGTCTTCTTCATCTCCTTTATCTGTTTAAGGAGGTTGTCCTCTGTTTCTAGTTGGTTAAGAGATGCTGTCAGAAAGCTTGAATTGTAGCTAAAACATTTTTCTATCTATTGCTTGACTGAACAAAAATGTATGGAGTGTCTTCTGTGTGCTGGGCATAGGACGTAGAACAGAGATAAAAAGCAAGCAAAAATCCCAGTTCTCCTTCTTGGAATTAATGTTCAAATAGAGGGAAGCAGGCAATTTTTAAAAAATGGAAATGTGAGTTGTGTAGTATATAGAAGTGGTAAATATTGCTGAAGAAAAATCTATCAGGCAAGATGAGAGGAATTACCTGGCATGTGGGATGTCCCTGGGTGCAGGGGTGTGAGTAAGGGGTGTAACAGGAGATGGAGTCAGAGAGAGAACTGGGGTTGGGGGTGAGGGAGGCAAATCTCAGGCAGGTAGGTTGGTCCAGGGTGCAAGAGCAGATGGAGCACAAAGAAAATGATTAACTTTTAAGGAGTCAGGGTGACAATAATGTTCAACTTGTGGGATTAAAAGAAAATCATGATAGAAATGAAATACTAAACAGTAGCTCTATGGAGTGGGGAGGATGGAAATTCTCTTAGGGATTTTTGCCTTAGAAATAGCCTGTGAAGTGAATAGAGCTGGATTTTCTGTTCTGCTAATCTTGGTCTTTTAATCAGAGATTTTAGTCTTTTAACATTATTGTGATAACTGATGTATTTATAGAAGTTCCTTCTTAAATTTATTTTGAGCTCATTTTTATTACTTTTTCTTCTTGTCTTCTTGTAGGTTCTTCCTCCTTTTTTTTCTCCCCTTTCACTATATGGGAAATATTATATCATTTCTAGTCATTCAGTGGCTACTCCAGAATTTTAACAGCATATTTAACCAATACAAAAATCTTAGAATGTTTTATCTGTCATTTTCATATTTATAGATTATTTTATGAAGTATTATATATTTGACAAGCTTTTGGGATATAAAAGATAAACTTTTAAATTTATAGTCACTAATAAAAAAGTAAAAAACTGAATGTATGTAACAGTAACAACTTTTTCCCCACGTATTTCATCATCACTGAATTTTATTTGCATGCTAATTTCAGACCTGATCTCTTCAGCTGGGATAGAGTTGTCAAAATGTCCCCAACTGAGAGACTTGAACATGCCTTCAGCAAGGCTCAAACTTATTTGGGAATTGAAAAGCTATTAGATCCTGAAGGTATTGTTCAGTGTTTAATTTCAATCTTGGTTTTGCTTTACAATTTTGAATATTTTAAATGAAGTATTTTTGTTTGTTTTTGTTGTTCTCTCTTTGTAGAAAGAATTGTGAGAGTTAAGGAAGTGTTTTTTCTTTTGAAATATGGTACAAGACGTTTTATTATAGACATAATACTGTGCTTAACAATTTCTAGGATCCTTCAGGAGGAAATTTAATTACATCACTGGAGAATAGTTAATAAATATCAGCATAAGATTTAATGTTTTAGGAAAACAAAATTATTAGACAAACAATTTAGTGTTTGGTTCATTTAATTAAAATGTGTTTTTTGTATGAAACGAGCTTCTTATATACGATGTGAAAACGTTAATTATGAATGTTGCAAGACTGAAGTCTAGACTTATTTTCATAATATGAATGAAATCTGTGACATTACCTTAGATGGTAGCTTATCTTTTAGCCTTGTGGGGGAAACTTTTAGGGAAGATTTTTAAGAAATGGGATATTGCACAAAAATCCATAGGTAATCATCTTCACCTGTGTCTCATATATTATATGAAAGTTACCAAGCTGTGGTATTGCAAAGATAGTATACTAGTATTGTTTATGGGCACTAAGGACAGTTATTTTATATCTAATATTGAGCAATTCACATACTTTGGACATCTAATTTAAGCTGGTTCTTATTTTCTTTCACTATTAGATGTTGCTGTTCAGCTTCCTGACAAGAAATCCATAATTATGTATTTAACGTCTTTGTTTGAAGTGCTACCTCAGCAAGTCACTATAGATGCCATCCGTGAGGTAGAAACACTTCCAAGGAAATATAAGAAAGAATGTGAAGAAGGAGAAATTAACATACAGGTACAGGTAAATTTTTACTAATATATTAGACTTGCCACATTTGTTTTTTGTAAGGTAATAGGTAAGATAATTCTGAGGATTTTTTGCTTGCCTGAGAAGATCTTGATTTCTCAGCATCAGAGCTTCAGTTTATCAGTTAGCATGCTGACACCATCATGTGCATGCAATGGAAAACCACAACTTTACTGATTTTACTTTTTAAAAGGAAAAAAATATGTTTCATATAGCAAGACTGGAGTTAGGACCTAGGATAATCATGCTTTTGCATAACAAGCTGTTTGATTAAGAGCAAGTGTATTAGGGAGTTTGGGATTGACATGTACACACTGCTGTATTTTTTTTTTTTTAACTTTCTTCTTTTTTTATTTCCAAACAAAATTTTCTTTCTTTATTTTTTATCTGAATTACACAATTTAATTCTTAAAACTAAATGAAGAATCTCTAAAAATAAGGTAAATTCTTCTTCTTTTTTTTATGATATTATACATGTTTTAATGCCATTCTCCCAAATCATCCTCCCCTCCCTCTTCCCACAGAGTCCAAAAGACTGTTCTATACATCTGTGTCTCTTTTGCTGTCTCGCATACAGGGTTGTCGTTGCCATCTTTCTAAATTCCACATATATGTGTTAGTATACTGTATTGGTGTTTTTCTTTCTGGCTTACTTCACTTCACACTGCTGTATTTAAAATGGATAACCTACTGTCTAGCACAGGGAACTCTGCTCAATATTTACTAACAATCTAACTGGGAAAAGAATTTTAGAAAGACTATAGATATATGTGTGTATCGGGGAAGGCGATGGCACCCCACCCCAGTACTTTTGCCTGGAAAATCCCATGGACGGAGGATCCTGGTAGGCTCCAGTCCATGGGGTCGCTAAGAGTCGGACACGACTGAGCGACTTCACTTTCATTTTTCACTTTCATGCATTGGGGAAGGAAATGGTAACCCACTCCACTGTTCTTGCCTGGAGAATCCCAGGGACGGGGGAGCCTGGTGGGCTTCCTTCTATGGGGTCGCACAGAGTTGGACACGACTGAAGCGACTTAGCAGTAGCAGCAGTATATGTGTGTATATATGTGAGAGTATGTGTTAGTCGCTCAGATGTGTCTGACTGTTTATGACACCACAGACTGGAGCCCACCAGGCTCCTCTAGCCAAGGATTCTCCAGGCAAGAATACTGGAGTAGGTTCCCATTCCCTTCTCCAGGGTGCCTTCCCAACTTAGGGATTAAACCCAGATTTCTTGCATTGCAAGTGGCTTCTTTTACTGTCCGAGTTACCAGGGAAACCCAGATACATGTATATGTGTAACTGAATAATAAAAAAGAGCAGTATATTGATATTAAACTCATTTGCATGCTTTCATTAATGCCTTAGAAGTTGAATTAAATTAATGGAAGAAATATAATGTGGTCAAGTTGTAATCATCTACACTTTGACCTATCTTGCTATCTTTTACTTTTCAATGAATGCTAATAGCCTGCCTTCCTCTCTTTCTCTTTCTACAGATATGTGCTTAGAGCATTAGGTGATCAGTAAATAATTCCTGAATTGCTCTTGAAATTGATGTCTCAGTCAAAAATCTCCTCTTGTATTTGAATGAGTACCTTCTGAACACTTGCAGTCAGATAACACCTTCCATTTTCCACCTCATAGATCCTAGTGCCTATCTTAATAACCTTTAGCTGGTCACTAAGTTTCCTAGTTCTCAGATATCTTCATTAGAATATGGAGGTTTGGTACTAAATGATCTCCAGGATCATGCTGGCTTTCCAGTTTCAGAGTTTTAGGTCCAGAACTTAGCTCATTTTTCCTTCTGTCTCTTTGGCATCATCTGTCTCCTAATTATCCAGTGTTGCATCTATGGGCTCACTGATTCTCTGTTTTTAGCTCCTGCATGTCATTTACCGGGTCCCTTTGGAGTCTTCCTTCAAAATATCTTGGGGTGTGTTTACAATCTGTTCCAGCTCTCATACTTGTTAAAGACCTCATCTCCTCTTGTAGTTTACAAGGCCCAGCCCACTGCCCCAACTCATCTCAGGCCAGTGCACTCCAGTCATTGTAGACTTCTCCTCTCCTTCCCCCAGATTCTTGTACCTGTGGGCTGATCTCCATGAAACGCTCCTCCACCCACTGTTTGCATGGCAAGCTTCCCATCTTTCCCCAGTTTCAATGGAACTTTTTCAGAGAAGACTTCCCCGATTAACCTAACTGAAATCTGGCCCCACACACACACTCACTCACTCTATTTCTCGCTGTCACAGTATTTTTACAAACTATGTTAAGAATTTTCAATTGTATCTTAAAAGCATTGAGAAAGCAGTGAAAGATTTTAAGCGGGGAAGTCTTAGGATATAATTGCATTTTGCAAACATCATTCCGGCTGCTCTGTTAGAAGTGGATGGTGGAGGTAGAAGTCTGGATAGTAACAGGGAACTGAAGACACTGGTGATCAGGCTGTTGTAGTCCTGAGGTCAAATGACAGTTGTGAAGATGGAAAGACCTGGATGGATTTGAGATAAATTTTGAAGGTAGGAATTACTTATTAAATGTAGGAGGGGAAAGAAAAAGAGGAACCACGTCTGGCCCCCTGGTGTTTAGCTGGAGGAGTTAGTTAAGTGCATGGAGGAGCCATTTACTGAAATGGGAAGCCCAGAGAGGTTTGGGGGAAAAAAATGAAGGGTTTGAATATTGACAAGGTTTGATATGCCTATGAAAAATTTAAGTGGAAATGTTAAGGAGGGTGGGACATAGGAGTTTGGGATGAGAAATATAAAGGTAATAGGATATATTAATAGAGGGTTCTTGAAATCTAATAGCAATGGATGAAGCCTTGCAGGCAAAGTACATAAAGAGAATTTAAAAAGGCCCTGGGACTTAATTTTGAGGAGCTTCATTACTTACATGTTGGCAAATGCTTTTGAACTAGGAGAAAAACCAAGGTGGTGTTATTAAAGCAAGGAAAGGAGCACTTTGAGAGGGTAGGGACAGGTCAGATGTATAGAATGCCCTGAGGGCTTAATAAACAAAAGGTGACCAGACTTCTGGGTTTGCTTTAAATAGTTCTGGTTTATGTATGTTGTTCTAGCACTGTGGTTATAAAAAATGTTCTGGTTTTGTGTTCATTACATGATCATCCTGAAGATGATGCTAGAAGAATGGATTTGTCATTGAGAAGGTAGCAGTGGCAAGATACTTTCCAGGTGTATGGTAGACCAATACCTGATCAGCATGAAAGGGAGTGTTAACAAAAGTAGTTGTTAAATACATGAGCTTTTCTTATGTTGTTTTCTATACATTTTTGTATGTTTCAGATACATGAATTGTGGATGAGAGGTAAAAAGGTAGAGACAGGCTGTAGGCAAATTTTAAAGAACTTTGCTCTGGAAGGGGACTAGTGAATAAGATAGGTGGTTAGTTTGGTTATACAATTCTGAAGTATATAAGAAAATGCTCCATTGCTTAGAAGCAGCTTAGAATAACTTATTCCACAGGCTCTTAAAAAACAAACAAACAAAAAATAGCTAGTAAACAAGAAGGCTACTGCCTCAGAAAAATATCATCAGTACAGTAGCCTGTATATGTATGGCTGTCTTTTAGTGTCTAAAATGCAATGCTAAAATGCTATTCAGTAAAAGCAGTTTAACAAGGGTTCTAATTGCGCTCTTTAAATGACATCTACCCTTTCAAGGTCCAGCATGTTCCAGATCCTCTGTGAAACTTCCTGATCTATCCCTTGATGAATTCAAATAACATCCCTTGTTAGACTCATGGAATTTATAACTTTGTTAAGAGCCTTTTTATTTTTGTTCAGAAGTGATTCATGTGGGTTATTATATACTATATACACTGGGAGATAGTAAAGGACAGGGAAGCCTGGTGTGCTGCAGTCCACGGGGTTGCAAAAAGTTGGACATGACTGAGCAACTGAACAACAACAACAGCTATACTAAAGTATGTCTGAGTATAGAATTCACGAGTGATACAGCTTTTGTACTCTTTGCCATCCTGGCATGAATAAATGCTTTTTGACTAGTTCACAGCATTGCTCACCCAGCTCCTGAGAATCCAACGGATGCCTTAAGACACAGAGGTGTTTACCTTGGGACTCCATCCAGTGTGCCTTTGTTGAACACCTTCTGGTCTTCACGATGCTTGTGGATTTTCTTGGATTTGTTTTTATAGAGCTCGGCACCAGAGGAGGAGCAAGAGAGTCCCCGAGCTGAAACCCCCAGCACTGTCACGGAGGTTGATATGGATCTAGACAGCTATCAGATAGCACTGGAGGAAGTGCTGACCTGGTTGCTTTCTGCCGAGGACACTTTTCAGGAGCAGGATGACATTTCTGATGATGTGGAAGAAGTCAAAGACCAGTTTGCAACCCATGAAGTAAGTAATCTGTAGCTGATGAACAGGATATGTGTGCCATGGTGCCTGTGTCTTAATCAGGAGACGTGTCCTGATGTATATTGTTTACTGAATTCTGCTCCACAGAAATTTCATGGCATTACTTGAGGACTTCAGTTCAGTTCAGTCGCTCAGTCATGTCTAACTCTTTGTGACCCCATGGACTGCAGGATGCCAGGCCTCCCTGTCCATCGCCAACTCCCGGAACTTGCTCAAACTCATGGCCATTGAGTCGGTGATGCCATCCAACCATCTCATCCTCTGTTGTCCCTTTCTCCTGCCTTCAATCTTTCCCAGCATCAGAATCTTTACAAATGAGTCAGTTCTTTGCATCAGGTGGCCAAGGTATTGGAGCTTCAGCTTTAGCATCAGTCCTTCTAATGAATGTTCAGGACTGATTTCCTTTAGGATGAATTGGTTGGATCTCCTTGCAGTCCAAGGGAGACTCAAGAGTTTTCTCTAACACCACAGTTCAAAAACATCAATTCTTCGGCACTCAGCTTTCTTTATAGTCCAACTCTCACATTCATACATGACTACTGGAAAAACCATAACTTTGACTAGGTAGACCTTTGTTGGCAAAGTAATGTCTCTGCTTTACACTTTTTTTTTTTGGAAGACTTAAGATTTTTAAATAGGGCTTCATTATAAAATTGGCATGGGTGATTAACTCTACGTTGGAATTAAATTTTTGATTTTGATCTTACCATAATTTGTAGATTCAGTGGCGCCACTGACAAAAATCAGCGCTTTAGTACTGCTCGTTTTGGAAGTGTATTATTATAGTTAAGGCATAAAATGGCTAATCAGTACATCAAGTCTTTAAATTTTGAATGCTCCCTAGGAAGTGGTTATTTTTATTTGTTATATGATTAAGCAAACTTATATCCACTATTCTTGTATACTTTTATATAATGAAAATTTCCTACTATTTCAGGAATATATTGCATTGTAGTGCTTGGGTTATGTGAGGAATTCTTTTGATTAAGTAGTTTTTTGGTGTTACGTTAATTGACAGGTCTTATTTGCTGTTTTGGTTTGAAAATAATACAAATGGTCATTTTATTTAAGCAAGTCCTTCTGGGTGAGCATGGTGTTTTATTTATTATATCTTCTCATAGTTCCGTGTTCATGATCTATCAGTAGCATAGTCAGCATTGACGTAAAAATAGCTCGTGTTATCAGATGTAACATGGTCCTCTTTGATCTTATCTTTTTCCTTAGGTCAGCTGTTTATTTCCTATATCCAGAGCTTAAAAAAAAATGGATCAAAGTCTTCTTTATTTGAAGTCTGCTTGGTTACTTTTTTTTTTTTTTTCCCCCACAGCATTGATATTTGGGCATTAACAATTTATTAAGATTTGCTTTTCTTCAATGAGCAGCTCACAGATCATAATGATGTACCTTCCCAGGCTTTTATGATGGAGCTGACGGCTCACCAGAGCAGCGTGGGGAACGTCTTACAGGCAGGAAACCAACTGATAACCCAAGGAACTCTGACAGATGAAGAGGAGTTTGAGATTCAGGAACAAATGTCCCTGCTGAATGCCAGATGGGAGGCGCTCAGAGTCGAAAGTATGGACAGACAGTCCCGGTGAGTGGAGGCCCGGAGTGAACACTGCTGCAAGATGGGGCCTGGTTGTTTTCTTTAAAACATTTTTAAAAAGTCTTTATTGAGTTTGTTACAATATTGCTTCTGCTGTTTATGTTCTATTTTTCTGTCCACAAGGCTTGTGGGATCTTAGTTCCCTGAACAGGGATCGAACCCTTACCTTCTGCTTTAGAAGGTGAAGTCTTAACCACTGAAAGTCCTGGTTGCCCACTTTAACACAAGTAAAAGTCTACATGTCTGTGGAAACAAGATAACCAGAGAACTTGCCTTGTCAAATTTTGACTCTTTTCTGTATATAGCATTGCTGGAATTTTTATGATCTTTATTTCCCCTTTGATATATTAACCAAATGCAAAGGTAGAAGTGGCCATACAGAAATCAGCAAAAAAAGAGCAAAGACATTGTATGTGGACTTTGCAGTATTAAAGCTGGCTAACCATCAACTCTGACATGAAGATAAGGCTATGTTTTATTTATCTAGAATTCCATTTTGTAACCTTTTTTAAGAGTACAGTTCATTTTATTTTATGTATTGTATGTTAAGGAGCAAACTATTCCACTGCAATTTCCACCTATTTAATAGGCAGGAATTCCTGATTAAAGAAACAATGATTCTGATACAAATAGAGGGTGCTGTTATTTGCATTTTTGGAGTGCATTTAATTGACTGCATTTAGGAAGAAAATAATTTTTTTGCTGGTTTCTATATTTAAAGACTAAATGTTGCTTTAAAAGGTTAGACAAGAGTGTGTTCCCTGCCCCATTTCCTTGATGCCTGGAGTGTGTGTTTACCTTTGCAGAGAAGAAGGAGTGGGGATAACGCTTTGCTCCCCTTGAACAGGTTGCACGATGTCCTCATGGAACTCCAGAGGAAACAGCTACAGCAGCTGTCCGCCTGGTTAACGCTCACGGAGGAACGCATTCAAAAGATGGAAACTTGCCCCCTGGATGATGACTTAAAATCCCTGCAAAAGCTGCTGGAAGATCATAAAGTAAATCTGGCTCATATTTCTTTTATACCTTATCAAATATGAAAAAGCAGCACTTAGAATTCTCAGGGGCTGATGGCGTCTATCGTTAGCATGGAGCTGGGACACTCCTTCAGTGCACTCTGGTATTCAGTAGCTTGCAGGGTGGAGTGCATAGGGATGTGGGTTTTCTGAGCCAGAGATGAAAGTGCAGGTCAAATTTTATATGGGTATGTAGAGATTTGTTATGAAAGTACATAGTGTTTGTAAGATTCTCAAGGTTTTTTTTTTGTTTTTTGGACTCATGAGTGGTTAAGAACCTTAGTCCATTGCATGAATGCAGCGCGTTGGAAAATAAGGAAACTCTCGGATTAATCTGTTCATAATCCTTCCAGGAAAGCTATTGCTTCTTTTCCTAGGTGAGGATTCACAAGTTTTGTGAGTGGTTTGAAAAGTGAAAGTTGCTCAGTTGTTTCCAACTCTTTGTGAGCCCATGGACTGTACAGTCCCTGAAATTCTCCAGGCCAGAATACTGGGGTGGGTAGCCTTTCTCTTCTCCAGGGATCTTCCCACCAGAGATCAAACCCAGGTTTCCTGCATTGCGGACAGATTCTTTACCAGCTGAGTCACAAGGGAAGTTCAAGAATACTGCAGTGGGTAACTGCCTATCCCTTCTCCAGGGGATCTTCCCAACCCAGGAATCCAACTGGGGTCTCCTGCATTGCAGGTGGATTCTTTACCAACTTAGCTATGAGGGAGGTCACAAATTTAGGAGATAACTTTTCATAGTCAAGGAAAGGTAGAGTAAAATAGCTTCTCTGCAAAGTGTTTGAAGAATTTTATTTCTCAATGAAATAACTAGATAAATGGGTAAATTAAGCTTTAAGGATACATTAAACACAAAAACTCAGGGCATTTGACAACACTATTGGTAGTATTTGAATAAATTACCTATATACCTAAATATATGTCTTGTGACCTGGCATTCTCTTCCCATGGAAGAGGTGGGAAGAAAATTGTCTGTATACCCCAGTTGCTTTCCTGGGTAATGAATCAGAACAGCTTCTGACTATCAGTCAGCTTCTGACTTATGTCACTTTATACAGTGCTGTACTAGATAAAATGATCTCTGACTTTGTGTATTTAAATTTGGAACTTGTTTGATTTAATGATTCTATATTCTTAATTCCTACTGTATGTACTCAACTTGATTATGTGACACTTTTATTCTTTCAGCCAAAACTTGGAATAAAATTAATAAAAGTGATGACATCACATTTGCAGTCTGTTATGACATTGCATTTTCAAATTGCTTTGGTTCATAATAAAATGTAAAGATGTATAATGGGTTTATTTCCTTAGGAGAACACTTAGGCTAATGGTTGGGAATTTAAACAGAATGCCTCATTAAGTGTCCTTAATTGCTATTGACAACTGGGTAGATTTTAAATATGTAAATGGGAAAGAGTAGACATAATGGTTTATCTGAATTTTTTCTGTAGAGTTTGCAGAATGATCTTGAGGCTGAACAAGTGAAAGTGAATTCCCTGACTCACATGGTGGTGATTGTTGATGAAAATAGTGGCGAGAGTGCTACAGCTATTTTGGAAGATCAATTACAGGTAAGGACTTATAAAGTAGGATAGTGCTAAGGCATCTGGGCTCTGAGCCCCAGTCACACATTGTTCCTATTCTTCATGTTCCGTCTGTTTATTTAGGTTAGTAAAACCATCTTCTTTAGATTGTACTTCCCAGCTGGGGTTCCACAGCATGGGGGTTTATAAGAGAACCAAAGTATCATTCATTTACTTCAGCCTTTGGGTGTATGAACAAGATTTTGAAGCTCAAGAACTGATCCCAACAAATGATCCACAGACTTCTTGCTCAGAATCACTTGATGAATTTGTTAAAATGGATATTTCTGGGCTTCCCTGGGAGTGGGGCCCAGTGAATATGTAAAAAAATGTCAAGTTTGAGAATTTCAGTCATGTAGGATTTAATATCCCTGTTTCTTTAGTAGATCAATGTGTAAATGTCAACATCAGTTTTGGGAACCCTGACAGCTTGCTACTTTTTGCTCAGTGACTATAGTGTATGTTTACAAGTTTTATAAAGAGAGTTTTTGGTACAGTTGACTCTTAAACATGTGGGGTTCGGGGCACTGACCTCTCAAGCAGTTGAAAATCCTAGTATTACTTTTTACTTCCCCAAAACTTAACTAGCAATAGCCTGTTGTCGACTGGAAGCTGTACTGATAACAAATAGTCCATTAGTACATATTTTGCATGTTATATACATATCTATAGATATTTTATGCATTCCTGAATGCTTAACTTTTTCTTAATTTTTTTTTTTTTTTTTGATATTTCTAGTCTGTGTGGTTTATCTTCATTTCAAATTTTTGTCACAAATCTTCAAAATTTTTTCCTTTGTATTTATCGAAAAATATCCAAGTATGAGTGGACCCGCCCAATTGTTCAAGGGTCAGCTGTATTTTATTTGAACTTGGATTACCTGATATAATGTTGCCAGGTGATGAGTTCAGTAACTTCCAGTTGATGATTTTTAGTAACTATAAATTATCATATGGATTTCTTTTTCTTTTGCAACATTTAAAACTGGGCAGTAGTTTTGAGATTTGGGTGCAACAGATTTAGTTTTTACAGTAATCTTAGAGGTAGGCATTCCTGTCTTATCTATTTAACAGTGAGGATATTCATAGTGGTTGAGTGGAGGCCCTGAGGTTTAAATAGGCAATGAGTTTTCATGCAGAGATGACAGATCTCTCTTCTGGCTCTACATTCTCTACTTTTGTGCAATACAAAGCCTATTTTGATAATAAAAATTGAAAGAAGATAATGTGCATTAAATAATTCTTGCTCATAGGTAAGTAATGAAGAAACAAAACAGAATTTGTTAATCATTATTTATAAAGTGGTAATAAAGTAATTAGTTGGGAAAGTCATCATGAAGATTGATTTTTTTAAATGTATCAAATTTATTTATTTAGTCTTGCTAATACCTATAATATTCTGTTGCTGTTTGGTGGAATTTTCTGTGTATCATGCAATATAGACAGAACAAATCAAAACAGTTTTTATAAGTTAAAAACTTTTTTTTCATAATTTTTGGTACTACCGATGAAGATTGTCTTGGCATGTAAAAATGGTTAAGAAATGAGCCACGCACTGAATTTTGTCTTAAAGATAATTATAGCCTGAAAAAATGGAAGCCTTGAAAGTAGATATGTTTGCTGTATTTTGAAGGTGTATATGAAACTGTCAAATTCTCATTTAAAAGCCACAATAAAATAGAAAAGAGCTGGAGTTTGAAGTCAAAAGTTACAAGATAGAGTTCCAGTTGTGCCATAGTCTAACTGTGTAATATGGAATAGTTAAATTCTATGGAAATTAGTTTTTCTTATCTCTAATTTTATAGAATTCATCTGTTTTATTTAAAGCAACTTTCATAATATTTTTCATAATTACTACTCTGTAATAAAGAACAATGGATGTCAAGAATTTCTTTGAGGATTGTGATAACTATCCCTTCAGGCTTTGTTGACAAAGGATCGGTTTTTCCTTTTCTAGAAACTCGGTGAACGCTGGACGGCTGTGTGCCGATGGACTGAAGAACGTTGGAATAGGTTACAGGAAATCAACATTTTGTGGCAGGAGTTATTGGAAGAACAGGTATGAAGCTGTATACATAATGGGCAAAATACATGATGAAAAGTAACCCATCATTAATTATTGCATTTGAATAAATCACTTATATTTCTTCAGAAGGAAAATTTATAAGTAATTATTTATTATGTTGAAAGTCAGATTTCAGTCCATTATGCAGTTTCTTCATAGAGATTGTGTTATAAATTAGCTTTATTGTAATAACAAGTTGACCTTGTTCATTAGTTAGATTAGTTTTTAGATATGCTAGTTTTAGGATTTATTTGATGTAATTTTTACTGCATTTGTGTTGGATAATGTATTTGAACTTGTAGCCATACAGCCTAGCGTATGGCTTGTGCTCAGTACATAGTGATAAATGAATCCACTCAGTACTTTGTGAACTTTAAACCTGTGATTTTTAATCAGAATAACTGCTGAAATTAACAAGAAAAATATTATTTAGCAACACCGATGATTGAACACATAGCTAATTTTTTTTCCACCAAGGATTAACATAGAAAATGAACCTTTGGTGCAAAGCTGCCACTTAGAATTTTCAGTCTGATTGGTGGCCTTCTGCCCATCTCCATCCTTCCAGAAAAGCAACCATCAAAACAGAATACAAATAAGCAAGACTTTTCTTCAAAATGCCAAAGAGTTGTGGTGTAGAAAATAAACAGATACTCTGTTCCCACATCCCAGGGTTCACTGTGATTCTTTTAAATGCCTTTTATTTACATCCACAAAAAGCAGCTATATTCTTTTCATGGGATAAAAACAAATGTATGCTGTTTTGTGATTTACTAAATATGGTGGCAGAGAGAACTCTTAAAAAGCAGGTTGCAAAATTTGTCCCCATGTAAATTGTAAGCTACTGCCACCTGCCCTCAATCTTTGACCAGAATTTTCCTCTTAAGAATTGCATGATAGACCTGATTCTGATTTCTGAAATATTTACATTTGCTTTACAAAGATTTAAATTTACTTATCTTTTCTTCAGGCCAAAAAGTCACATAGAATAATTGAAATTTAACTTCATTAATGATTGTAGGAGACTGATTGCTAGGGAACCATTGTGTTACTCTTCTTAAAATAATTAAAGAATTAAAATAATTTTAAATTCAGAAAGAATCAAAATTTGGTAATCACAAATATTTAAAAATAGAGAGTGGCTAGGATTTTGGCCATTTATTATGTTAGGTTTAAAACTGACCTTTGAATGGCCTCCTGTTAGTGATATGGAAGGAGAAATCTTGTTAAAATGTAGAAACAAAGCCAACATTGGTACTTAATTTATAATTTGTTGTTACAGAGAATAAGACCAATCAACTGTGTCTGAATTAAACAGTCTTTCAAGGGATTATTGTTCACTTAGTTGCAGAGGCTTTAAGATAGTTAGAAATGGGCTCTGAGAATTAGTTCAGAATTTCTCCAGCATGAGCCAAGTGTGGCCAGTGGGATATTCTGTGATTGACTTTAACCTAACTTTCCAAACTTTCCTTCTGTCAATTCATGTACTCAGTGTTCAAATCCTGAATTCCCATTTTGTAGCTCATGCCAAGACTGTCATGGCCTTGTGGCCATGCAGAGTAGTGCTTCTTCTCAATGCAGAGTAGCGCTGTTTCTTTCCAGCACTGTATTCTCAATGCATGGTCTATGGTAGATTCCTTATGGGTTTTGTATTGTTCTCATTTTTTTTTGAAAGAGTGAACTAGTTTTCTAGTCTCTGTGTTTTTGTTTAAGTGTGGCATCTGCCTTGAAATGTCTTTTTGCTTATCTGTTTTTAAGTTCTCCCCACCTGTTACCAACTCTTTTGAGTCCGGCTCCTACAAGGGCCCTCTTGCCTAGTGATATTCGAGCCCATAGAATGAAACTGTCTGGTTCAGAAGCAAAGGAGAATTTTATTCTTTGATGAAAGAATGGAAAGGAGTGAGCCTGCGCTCTAGTCAGTGCTCTCCCTGGCAGTCAGTCACTGGTGGGGCTGATTTAGAGGGTTCCTGTTGGCGGGAGGGGGCAGAGCTCTTTGGCCCCAGATCACAGTGCCAGGTGCCACCTCTCTATACTTGTCGCCGCCATCTTGGACTGAGGCATCCCACACAGCACTTCTGCACACAGGCTGCCCAGTTGAGGTGTTGGGCACAGTAACTCTCCTCTGGGAACACTAATCCATCCTGTTAGGTGTGAGGGCTTCGCACACTGCCCCCTATAAGCAAGTGAAGCTAGACTAAACCCAAAAGAGGTCAGACCGTGTCACCTAGATTCCACCTTGTTTTTCCCAGTATCCCAGTGGGCTTTGCCAGTGAGCTATCCATCAGGGACCATGAAGTCATTTATGAACTCCCTCTCCCTCCCCCACTGTTTCAAAATTGGAAGCAGTCTCTTTGTGGTGTCTGCACTTTCTATCTGGTGCCACGGGTATTTTTGTGGTAACTCTTACTACATTGAGGACGGAATTTATATTTACATTATTTTCTTAATATTTGTCCTTTTCTGGGTGAAATATAAAGGCAGAGAATGGTTGTTAAATAAACTGATAAATCAAACTTGAGAGAGTCGACTCCAAACACACAATCAAGAATTGCCTACCTCAACTCTATAGAAGAAAGTTTCTGTGGTAAATACTACATTTGGGGAAAAATTATATTAGGGCAGCCATTTTTTTAATCCCTCCTTCAAATTTATCTCTTTACTAAATGTCTGATGTCTAAAAGACATGCATTGTTGGCCAATGGAGTTTAAAGATTCTCATATTGGCTTTGGAGTAGCCTCAGGCATCCTCTTCTAATCGTAACTGCTGTTGAATCTGGAGCATTAGTGTGGTTGTCCTGCAAGACACATGGGAAATCCATCAGCTTTGGGGTGTGGGTCTGTGATCTGGCTCTGCAGTTTACAAGCCATGTAACTTGACTTTTCTCTCTTTCCTCCCTAACAGAGGGACTGAGAAAAGAAAATCTCTGACTTTCCCTCAGCATCTGGAGAGTTATAAAGTGATTCTTTTGGAGACTTGGATAGTTGGATTTAGCCTTTTAGAGCCATCAGCCTCCCTGAGAATTAGGTTTAGTTTTCCAGATTTGGGGCTAATTTTAGGTTGATCAGTTGCAAATCTGTGAAGGGTTATATCTTAAGCAAAGATATCTTTCTGAGTTTTTTATGCCTCAGGCTTAGGGGTTTGAAATCCTTCTTCTCCCAGATGTGGATAAAGCCTCTAGTAACATAAAAATAAGAGATTTTAGAACTTGATTGAGTTGAATTACCAAATGATTCCCTAAATATATTTCTAACTTTGGTTGTTATTCGCAGTGCTTGTTGAAAGCATGGTTAACTGAAAAAGAAGAATCTTTAAATAAAGTCCAGACAAGCAACTTCAAAGACCAAAAGGAACTAAGCGTCAGTGTTCGACGACTGGCTGTAAGTGATGTCGCTGTCAGCACCTCTCTTGTGAGCCTGTGATATCTTAGTGTTTTATGTCAATGGTTGATAGAGTGTAGTGAGTGAATTCATTTCCCTAACACTAGAGTGCTGCCCTGTAATGATCTAGAACCAGAAGTCTTATGTTTTAGCTTTAGGGAATTAAAGCAGGTAAATTTTACTCTAAAATATAGAGGTTTACATTTTCTGACTGGGAAACAGGAGGATAAGTTCCTGTTTAAAGTGATTCAGTGATCTAATAAATATCTGAAATACTAGATTTTGAAGGAAGACATGGAAATGAAGCGCCAAGCATTGGATCAACTGAGTGAGATTGGCCAGGATGTGGGTCAATTACTTGATAATCCTAAGACATCCAAGAAGATCAACAGTGACTCAGAGGAACTGACTCAGAGATGGGATTCCTTGGTTCAGAGATTAGAAGATTCCTCCAACCAGGTACCTGTGCTTTGCGAATACCTTGTGCCGTTAAGTAGAAATTGTATATTCAGGTTTGTTTTAGTGTTTGTGTAATAAAAGTAATAGTTAAACTAAAAAGTTTTTTTTTTTTAAATACCTGGTTAACTGTAAAATTGAAAAATTGACATGTATTTTCTTTAGTTTTCTAAAGTGAATTTTAACAGACCTTAAAAAGCTTCTGATATCCAGTCATTCGACCATGAGTAACTGATAACACTTAGACATGATCTTTGTGCCCAGTCACTCAGTTGTCACCTCGTTAGGCTCCTCTGTCCACGTGATTTACCACATGAGAATACTGGAGTGGGTTGCCATTTCCTACTTCAGGGGATCTTCCTGACCCAGGGATCAAACGTGCATCTCTTTCATTTCCTGTGTTGGCAGGCAAGTTCCTTACCACCACTGCCACCTGGGAATATTATTAAGTAATAATAAAATAATGTACCAATATATGATACAACAGAGATGAACCCCTGAAAACATTGTGCTAGGTAAAAATAGCTGGTCACAAGGTTAATGCACTGATTCTATTAATACATGACATATCCAGAATAGGCAAATCCATAGAGACAGAAAGTAGATTAGTCCTTTCTAGGGGCAAGAGGGAGAGAAGGATGGGAGGGACTGTTACTGGGTATGGGATTTCCTTTTGAAATGATAAGCCTATTCTGGAATTAGAAAGTGGACATGGTTGCGCAACAACTCTGAACATATTGATGACCATGGGATCATATATTTTCCAAGGGAGAATTTTATGGCTTGTGAATTATATTTCAATAAAGCTGTTGTAAAACATTAAACCTGGTTGATTTTTATTTCAGGTGACTCAGGCTGTTGCAAAGCTGGGAATGTCCCAGATTCCTCAGAAGGATCTTTTAGAGACGGTTCGCCTAAGAGAACAAGTAACTACAAAAAGGTCTAAGCAAGAGCTGCCTCCTCCTCCTCCCCCAAAGAAGAGACAGATCCCTGTGGATCTGGAAGCTAAAAAAAGTGAGAACTATTTTGCACATGATATATTAATATTTTGTGCTCAGTACTTATTTTGTACTGATCACTAATCATATGCAAATTTAAACATAATTATTGTAATGGAAATTCAACTACTGAACTGCTCACTACCTCTGAGTCTTCTGAATATTCCACTTTATACTGGTTAAGCATCTAAGTCATCTGGATTTTATTTATCTTTGGTTCGATTGGGAGAACTGTGTGCCTGTAGCCTTCATGGACAGAATATATCGTTTCCTTAGTTCTTTCTTTCCCATCATTTACTGTGGGTAGTTATAATTGTCCACGATCCTTTGTTTATTCTTTCTTCCACTGTCATAGTTCCTACAGTTTTGCTTTAGATCTATCTCCTTATTCTTTGTGACTCTCCTTTTTTTTTTTAATCTTTAAAAGATACTTAATTCAGGGAAGTAATTCCTTTAGATCTTTCTTTTTTCCTTCCCTTGCTCTCTTCATGTCTTCTTTCTTTCATTGTTAATTCCTTTGTCTTAGTAACAGATTCTTCATGTTACCAAAGATCCATCTTTGGTAAAATTTGTTTCATTTTCTGACTCAAAAGAAACTCAGCATCTTTACAGGAGGAACAGTCATGTCTGGCATGCATTGATCTTTCACTAGTGTTGGACCTTCTGCAGCGCTTTCCTATGGGCCAGGGACCATGCTCACCAGCCCTGGCACAGATAGTCTCAGAGCAGCCCTTGAATACTGCTGTTTTCTTGCCATTTGACAGTAGAATTCCAGTGCTTGGGTACATGGGCAGTTACTTTTGCCTGAATAAAAATAATATGATTTCCCCAATTTAGCTTTTGTTAGACGAAGCAGGATTGCAGTTTTACCTATTGACTTTAGTTTTGGTAATAAGGCTGCGTTCCTGCATCCTAACAGCATCTCCTTTTAGGACCATGAGTTGGACCTCTGAGTTGCAAACAACAGCTGTGGAACTTTTACTTCTGGAGCTAAGGCAGCAGATGAGGGAGATGCTTGTGATGTTGATCTTACTGTGGACCTTTTATTTCCTGAGTGTCTATATTCTGTCCATGTATCGGACAATGTGTATCTCCAGTGCTGACTTTGTGCATTTGGAAGCTGGGCAGGCTGTGAAAGACTAGAATGCATGAATAGGTTCTGGTACCAATTCTAACTTCACAGGTTAGGGGTTTTTTTCCTCCAGGTCTGCTTTTTCCTGCTCCTGCCCCATCCCAGATCAGATGCCAGGTTACCTATGCTTCTTACCAACTGGCTACAGGTTAGAGGGTTCCAGCACCTCTTCCTTGGACTTCAGATGCCAGTTACAAATCTAAGTTGTTACCTATAGTTCTGACCAACTGGCTATAATTCAGAGATTTCTAACACCACCTCCTCTGCTTCAGTTAATTTCATAGAGCAGCTTATAGAACTTGAGAAAACGTTTTGCTTAATAGATGAATGGTTTGTTATAAAAGGATACAACTCAGGGAGAGCCGGACTGAGGAGCTGCACAGGGCAAGACATGGGTAGAGAGTGTGGGCTCCCATGCCCTCTCCAGGTGCCCTGGTCTCCTTGAACATCCACATACTCACCTACCCGAAGCTCTCTGATCCGTATCCTTGTGGCTTTTTAGGGAGGCTGCATTACAAAATCACGATTGATTAGATCATTGATCTTTGGCAATTGATTCAACCTCCAGCCCCTCTCCTCTCCCCTGAGGTCAGGGGGCAAGGTGAGACTAAAAGTTCCAACCCTCTAATTACAAGGTTGGGTCTCTTGACAACCAGCCTACCCTTTTTAGATGGGATTTATAAGTCATCTCACTAACATGACAAATGACACCTTTGTCGCTCTTATCACTTTGGAAATTCCAAGAGATTGGGAACTCTGTGTTAGAAACAAGGCCCAAGACCAAATATTTATTTCTTACTACAAATCGCAATGTCATGGTGCCTAACTATACAATCTGACACATGTCCATGTTGTATAGGGTGAGTTCTGTTGCAAGAAACAGAATACTGTGCCCAAAGTGAGTTATACAATGAGGTCATTGACTGTCTCACGTTGCAAGAAGTCCGGAGGTGGGGCAGTTTTGATGGGATGGTGTGGGTCAGCATCCTGGCACCTTGTCTCTGCCATCCTCAGCATGTTAGCAAGGTAAAAGGCAAAACCTGTCTTCTCATGGTCCCAAGATGCTGCTGTAGCACTTGGCATAACAACTTTGTATAACCTGCTTTATATGCAGGCAGGGAAGTTTTTCCTTATTTGTCTTCTAAACAATTTTTTTTTTTTTTTTTTTTAAATCGGGGAGAAGGACCTTTTATGGACGATATTAGCTAACTCCCTGACTCTGATCTCACTGGCCAAAACTCAGACATTTGCCCTGCCCTGGGTTCTTGGGAGGTTGAATCTATCCTGTGTTTTCCATCTCTGTAGTTGTGTTCTGGGGGTACTCAGGCAGCAAGGAAGAAATGTAGGGAGGGAGGTGTCTGTTGGGTGGGCAACCAGTTGTGAGATCCACAGTCTTCTGTCTGCAATTTGATTGATGCAGAAATGGCTTCAGTTCATTCTTAGACACATAGAGGCTTGAGTACATTCAGTTTGTTATAATAGACAGCAGTGAAATTTCATTATTAGAAATTTTGCCCAAATATTGTGTTTTTTTTTTTTTTTTTTTAAACCTTAAAACCCGTCTCAGTCTACTCATGGTGCTAGTTTGCATTTTGGAGTGATACACAACCACATCACCCCCTTCAATATGGTACCTCTTCAGAATTTAAGGGTACGTTTCACATTCTAATTTACATTGTCCTAAAGTCCAGAATATTGTTAAGCATCCTAGTGAGACTTGATTTTCAGATCCTTTAATATTTTTAGTCCGATGTAGAAAGCACTATTAGCTTGTCTTAAAATGGGCTGTCTGAACAGGTATGAACCTTGAATAACTGCATAGCACAGCTTATAATACATACTTCAGAAGTAATGGTTTATTTCCCCTTCTCCTCTCGTGCTGCTAGTGGCTGTGTTTTTTTTTTTTTTTTTTCCTTTTAACACCATAGTAACAGTCATTTCCTATAATCTAGCTTCCTGTCTATTAACATGACCTGAGATGATCATGGTGGCTCTAATGCATTCACATTGTTCTTGCTCATATTGAGGGCAGAGATGGACTAAGTCTCCAAGGTCATTTAAAACATGAACTTTGGTTTGTGCTCCTGAAAGATTAAATAGAAATCTGCTGTGAAGATGACATGAAGAGTGTACTGTGGTTTGACTGATACTGTGACCTTTGGTTATTTACCTAGAGTGTCAACAAAATCCCATTCAAATGACAAGAAAAATTTACCTTGGTGAAAAGACAAATACTCAGAATTTACTGAAAACCCGTATAGCCAAGTTTCCCAAAAGAATCAGCAAGGACAACCTGTGCTTACCTGAGAATCATCTAAAAATATCCAGAAGTTGCTTTGAGTTCTGTGTGCAGAGTCCTGGTTACAAGCACAGACTGCTCAGCTTAAATCCCAGCTCTAGCCTTTGTTAGCTTTGTGGTCTGGAGAAGTTATTCAACATCTCTGTGAGCTCAATTCCTTCATCATTAGAAGGGATAATAACAGTGTATACTCACAGGGTTGTTATGAGCATTCCTGGAGTTAATAATGCACAGAAACCATTTGGAAAGGGCCTGGCATATGGCCAGCACCCACTGAATGTTTCTCCTCTTGTTCCTCATCACTGTGGTTTAACTGACCTTCTCAACACCTCCCAGGTCTTTTCCCTTTTTTCCTTTTCCCCTGTTACTTAGTTCTGGCTCCTGTGACTACCAGTCTGTTCTCTGGGCTTGTCTCTATTCTTTCTTTTCAGGGACCCAAAGGATAAATATAATCATGTCAGTCCCATGCTTTAAGCCCCTCACTGGCTTTCTGTTGCATTCGGTTAAGGTCCAGCTCCTTCATCTAGCCTGCAGGGCCCTCCAGTTACTGGTCCGAGAGGCTCTCTGCCACATCAGCTATCGTTCCTCCCTGCTTAGTTAGTACTTGCTATTCCAATTGCACTTAACTGCTTACAATGCTCAAAGTGTGTTCCTCCCTTTCTTTGTTCTCCCTTTGCAGGAATAAATCCTGGGCATAAAGCTGTTGTTTTCCAGGAAGCCATCCCTCCCCAATTGAATTAGGAGGCATCTTGTGAATTTCTGGGATTGTTTCTGGTTTACCTTTATACTAAGAGCCCAGTCCAGTGCCTGGCATATATGAGGCTCAGTAATTACATGTTGAGTTAAAGAAGGCATTAGTTTAGGAATCTCTGTACGTGTTGTTACCTGTGGGTATCTCACCATATCTGTTTTTCATGATCTACAAAGAGCTTGTGAAAATATAAGGGGTTTCTTATAATGTTTAAAATTTTTATTTAATAATTTTATTAACATTACAACTTTGTTTCTCTTTTCATACTTTAAACTGTAAATGTATGGTGTGATTTTGTGTGGTTACTGTATTTCTGGGTTGCCTTTATTTTTGAGGGGTGTTTAAAACCACATGCTGTATCGGTGTTGTGGTTGCTGTCTTTCTTGAGCCAAGTGAAACAACAGTAGAAAATGAAGGACAGTTGGTAACATCTGAATCTTAAATCAGGTTTGATGCTGTAAGTGCTGAGCTGTTGAACTGGATCTTGAAATCAAAGACTGCCATTCAAGCCACAGAGATAAAAGAGTATAAGAAGATGCAAGAAACATCAGAAATGAAAAAGAAGTTGAAGGTAAAACATAAAACAAAAATATCCCAGTGAATAAAATATTTCATCAGAATGGATCTGCTGTTGGCATAAAGATGTGACGGGATCCAAAAATCTTCCTGTAAAATAAATGTAGCCATAAGATAGCTTTTAGAACTCTCTATTACATTTTGAATCTGTTCAAGCAGGCTGACATCAATTCCCTTTTTTCTTCCTTCTTTAACCACTGAGATGTGCAGGAAGGGACACTTGCTAAAATGGTCCAGTTGTTACTACTCTTTTTTAGCTTGATTAGATCTATCGTAATCTGACACCTAATATTATATGAACGTATGCTGAATATGTTTTGGTTTCTGAATACAATAAGCAATTTCTAATCTTCAGATTTCTTCTGTATACATTTTTTTAAGATGAAATGTATTTAAAAAAATAAATAATATAAGATGTATGGGATTTTGGCTGTGCTACTTTATACTGCGTGAGTAGTAATGTAAATTGAAGCAGAAGGTTGCAGTGATTTACGTCGTTGGCATTCATGAAGTCTCTGTGCATCTTTGCATGAATTATTTGGGCACTTTGAGCAGGTCTGTATTGCCATCTCCAGCACCGGTGGAGTGAGTTTCAGTTCAGTTCAGTTGCTCAGTCATGTCCAACTCTTTGTGACCCCATGGACTGCAGCACGCCAGGCTTCCCTGTCCATCACCAACTTCTTGAGCTTGCTCAAACTCATGTCCATCGAGTTAGTGATGCCATCCAATCATCTCATCCTCTGTTGTCCCCTTCTCCTGCTTTTAATCTTTCCCAGCATCAGGGTCTTTTCCAGTGAGTCAGTTCTTCGCATCAGGTAGCCAAGGTATTGGAGTTTCTGCCTCAGCATCAGTCCTTCCTTCAGGATTCATTTCCTTTAGGATTGACTGGTTTGATCTCCTTGCGGTCCAAGGGACTCTCAAGAGTCTTCTCCAATACCACAGTTCAAAAGCATCAATTCTTCTGCACTCAGCTTTCTTTATGGTTCACCTCTCACATCCATACATGACTACTGGAAAAACCATAGCTTTGACTAGACGGACCTTTGTTGGAAAAGAGTTTGGAGAATGTTTAAAAAATAAGATGTGTATATTGATGTTCATGATGTGAGTTAAAGTAGTAGGTGCTGTGGGAATTGAGAGGAGGCCAGGACTGCAGCTGTCTCTCTCTCTACTGGTGAAGTCCAGAGAGGGAAGTGACACTGCAGGCAGGGGCTTGGAGCTGGGCTCAAGGGCAAACTTGGCAGCCAGTGCCCTTGAGCAGAGGTTCAGAGTGGGGCAATCAGGCTGTAATGCTTGGAACAGAGAATTTGTTTTGTGCTAGATGTGTGTGTAAAAGTGGTAGAGAGTTAAGGCTGGAGAGGTGGTTTGGGGTTAGACCTGACTTTGAATGTTTTGCGTGAGAAGTTGAGACTGATTTTTGCTTTCTCATTCCACTGTGACTGTTCTTAGTTAGAGGTCACCACTGACTATTGCTTTCAAAAGGATAGATTTCTGTTTTCCTCAGATCTCCTTTCTCTGCAGTATTTGCCACTGTTCACCTTCCCTTCTCAAATTCTCACAGCCTTAGCTTCTCTGACCAGTGGTCAGTCTAAGATATCAATCTGATTTTGCAGCTCCAGTGCTTGCAATTAATTGATGACTTCCCACTGCTGTGGGTAGATGATGGGAACGCTGCCAGGCCCCAGCATACAAGGCCTCCCAGGCAGGGGTCTTCTCTACGTCTCAGCACAGCCTCTGCCGCTCTCATTCACTCCTTAGAGCTCCAGCCCTCCTGACTCCTATGCTTTTCTCAATCCTTTGCCTTCTCCATGTGTTGTTTTCTGGGC
Source organism: Tragelaphus eurycerus (assembly GCA_935064755.1). NCBI lineage: Eukaryota > Metazoa > Chordata > Mammalia > Artiodactyla > Bovidae > Tragelaphus > Tragelaphus eurycerus. Next base: position 3,353,771 of record CAKXYN010000039.1, read on the forward strand.
TCCAAATGGCGGTTTGGTAAGCCTTTGTGCTTTGTAGCTGAAATGCCCTGTACTTCAGAGAGCTTCCATTAGCCTTGATAGGCAGATTCCATATTGCTTTGAATATACCTCTATGAAAACCCTTATTGCATTTACATCATTGTTTATATGTCTACTGCCAATGCTTAGAAAGTGAGGATGATTTTCCACTGAAGCCTGTGTTTTCAGCACTCTGTAAAGTTCTTGGCTTATGGAAGGAGAGAATGATGACTGTGGACAGTGGGGATGTGGAAGCACCATTATCAGAGCCTTCTGCACAGGGGATCAAGAGAGCCAGATGTGAGAGCTGTGTTCCACTATTTCATGTGTTTCTGAAAGATAGTAGAGCATAGTAAAGGCAGTAAACTGGCAGAGAACTTGGAAGTTATAGTGATCTTTATGGAACAAATCCCATAAAATATTGATAAGTTCCATCGTGTGATCTAGAAGAAATTTTACTTTCAGAAATTGTTACTGTAATATTTGAGAGGATAAAAATAACAGTTGTGGAAGGGATAGGCTACCACTCCAATATTCTTGGGCTTCCTTTGTGGCTCAGCTGGAAAAGAATCCACCTGCAATGTGGGAGACCTGGGTTTGATCCCTGGGTTGGGAAGAGCCCGTGGAGAAGGGAAAGGCTACCCACTTTAGTATTCTGGCCTAGAGAATTCCATGGACTGCATAGTCCATGGAGTCGCAAAGAGTCGGACATGACTGAGCAACTTTCACATGTGTATGTAAGGCGTGATTGGCAGTTCTTATGTTTTTCCTTTATAAGTTTGCTTATTTTGTTGTTTTAGATAAATAGTGTCAGTTGGATGGGGAATATGCAAAATAAAGAAAATTTAACCATTGCTAATTTTTCTTGCAAATTTGGGAAATATCAGCTAGTGTTGTTTTAATGAAGGAATAACTTGTTCTATATATCTGAGTGGAGAATCCTTTGTTCAATCTACCACTGCCATAAAAAGTAGCAGAACATCAGTGTAGTATAAAGCAGGTAATAATTTTCTCCAGTTTGATGGTAACTTTTTTGCATTGGTAGTTAGTTTATAAGTATTGTTTCTTAGAATCTCTTGTTCTTGATCTTTGACTATAAAAATGGCTGACCGAGTTGCAGTAAAGTTTGTATGCATCAAAATAGGCAAGCTAAATTTATTGAATATTTGATAGTGGTTACCTGCATAGACCTTAAAAGTGGAATTCTTCTCCAGGTTATCTGGTTGGTTGAAATAATATGGATTACCTGGAAGTTTTTGGTTTTGCCTGGAACATTTGATTGTGTTATTTTGGACATTATTTGAGTAGTTAATTAATAGATAATTATCAATTGAAGAAATTTCTAATATTGACTATGTACCAAAAATTTGAGTGTGTTTGTGTGTGTCCATGATTTTGCTCAGCCTTTTCTTACTGATTCTTGAAGATTTTGTGTTCTTCTGTCTCTGAGATATAGGGACATTGAGAATATCAAACCATAGAGACATAAATATGAAAATTAGCAGCCATTTTTCAAATATAAAGAATAAAAGTCTTTAGTTTGGTCCTGAAACATATTGTCAGTGTCTAAAAATTATGTGTGAATTATGCTTGTGGTTAAAATTTGCATTATACCCTATGCTTAATATAAAACAAACAAATGATATTGAGACTCATTATTTCTTTCTTCAATCTTAAATAATTTTTGTTCGGTAATCTCTGTCTTCATAGCACATTCATTTGATTCAGACTTATTTTTACTGAGTTCATATATGTGACTAGATATCCTGGATCTAAAATACTAATTTTAATTATTTCCTCCTGATAGAAACTCATAAATGTAGTGTACAACTTTTTCTCTTATAAAAGAAATGAAGGTTTTATACTGTTTGTTTGCATTTACCTTTGACATTTAATAACCTCTGGCATTCTGGAGGACAGCCTGAAATGGTATAGTTTTATCTTGTAGTATTTTCTTAGGTAAACTTTAACTGTAACCCCTAAAGAGAATATGAGAGGGCCATAAAATATAAAAATGTCAAGAAGCATCAGCATTATACTGAGAAGAAAGTTTGAACTGTTCTTATTTGGGACTTTATTTTCAGGGATTAGAAAAAGAACAGATGGAAATAAAACTCCGACTGGATGAATTAAACCAAACTGGACAAATTCTTTTGGAGCAAATGGGAAAAGGTGAGAACGTTGCTTTTTAAAAAATATTTTCTTAGATGGTGACACTGAATGCTGTTTCAGTTTAGTCCGTCAGTCATGTCTGACTCTTTGCAACTCCATGGACTACAGCACACCAGGCTTCCCTGTCCACCACCAACTCCCGGAGATTACTCAGACTCATGTCCATCGAGTCAGTGATGTCATCCAGCCAACTCATCCTCTGTCGTCCCCTTCTCCTGCCTTCAATCTTCCCTAGCATCAGGGTCTTTTCAAATGAGTCAGTTCTTCTCGTCAGGTGGCCCAAGTATTGGAATTTCAGCTTCAGCATCAGTCCTTCCAATGAATATTCAGGACTGATTTTCTTTAGGATAGACTGGTTGGATCTCCTTGCAGTCCAAGGGACTCTCAAGAGTCTTCTCCAACACCTCAGTTCAAAAGCATCAATTCTTAGGTGCTCAGCTTTCTTTATAGTCCAACTCTCACATCCATACATGACCACTGGAAAAATCATTGCTTTGACTAGTCAGACCTTTGTTGGCAAAGTAATGCTATTTACAGTTTAACAAATCAAATATTTACTTGTAATACTCTAGCCCTTTTTTTGCTAGAAAAATGGTTTTTCATAAAAATTTCTAGGCAGCATAATCTTTTTAGAAATGAAAATTTATAGCTTCTCCCATCAGGTGGCCAAAGGATTGGAGTTTCAGCTTCAATATCAGTCCTTTCAATGAATATTCAGAACTGATTTCCTTTAGGATTTATATGGATATTTATATGGATGCTGCTGCTGCTGCTAAGTTGCTTCAGTCGTGTCCGACTCTGTGCGATCCCAGAGACAACTGCTCACCAGGCTCCGCCATCCCTGGGATTCTCAGAGAACCCAAATAAAACTCTTGTACCTCAACAGGAGTTAAAATCCAATTGTATGGGAGATTTTTAAAATCTCGTCCTTGGGGTTACATATTGGAGGGAGGCAGTAAAAGAAAATGTTACTTTGGCAATATTAAGGATGTGAAGTTACTTTAGGGTAAATTTGTTGAGATTATTTGATTTTTGATAGCTTTCAGTGCATTATGTTGATTTAGTACAGGTATTTTATTTTAGTTAAATTTGACAAGGTGTTACTCGTATTTGAAATTTGTACCTAAAGAACTTTTTTTCCCCATAGACCCAGTGGCTCTGGAGAATATAAAGATTAATATTTCTGCCATACAGTTTTGTATATGATTCTTTTTGGGTCTTGCTTTGAAAGGCTTTTCTTATAAGCCCTATTCTTTATTCCAACAGTAAGTGATTTGGAAGTCTGTTTCAGCTCTCCTTGATAAAAGCCAGAGACACCCAAAGCTGAGTTGTGAATATTAGTAGATGAGACTCTTCAACAATGTAGTTTTCAACCTTTTTATTTTTTGACTTCTTACTATAGAAAATGGAAATATACACAAAGCAGATAGAATAGTATAGTGAACCTCCTGTATCAATTAAAATCCTGAAAGATGATGCTGTGAAAGTGCTGCACTCAATATGCCAGCAAATTTGGAAAACTCAGCAGTGGCCACAAGATTGGAAAAGGTCAGTTTTCATCCCAATCCCAAAGAAAGGCAATGCCAAGGAGTGCTCAAACTACCGAACAATTGCACTCATCTCACACGCTAGTAAAGTAATGCTCAAAATTCTCCAAGCCAGGCTTCAGCAATATGTGAACCGTGAACTTACTGATGTTCAAGCTGGTTTTAGAAAAGGCAGAGGAACCAGAGATCAAATTGCCAACATCTGCTGGATCATGGAAAAAGCAAGAGAGTTCCAGAAAAGCATCTATTTCTGCTTTATTGACTATGCCAAAGCCTTTGACTGTGTGGATCACAATAAACTATGGAAAATTCTGAAAGAGATGGGAATACCAGACCACCTGATCTGCCTCTTAAGAAATCTGTATGCAGGTCAGGAAGCAACAGTTAGAACTGGTCATGGAACAACAGACTGGTTCCAAATAGGAAAAGGAGTATGTCAAGGCTGCATATTGTCACCATGTTTATTTAACTTATATGCAGAGTACATCATGAGAAATGCTGGACTGGAAGAAACACAAGTTGAAATCAAGATTGCCAGGAGAAATATCAATAACCTCAGATATGCAGATGACACCACTCTTATGGCAGAAAGTGAAGAGGGGCTAAAAAGCCTCTTGATGAAAGTGAAAGTGGAGAGTGAAAAGGTTGGCTTAAAGCTCAACATTCAGAAAACGAAGATCATGGCATCTGGTCCCATCACTGCATGGGAAATAGATGGGGAAACAGTGGAAACAGTGTCAGACTTTGTTTTTCTGGGCTCCAAAATCACTGCAGATGGTGACTGCAGCCATGAAATTAAAAGACGCTTACTCCTTGGAAGGAAAGTTATGACCAACCTAGATAGCATATTCAAAAGCAGAGACATTACTTTACCAACAAAGGTTCGCCTAGTCAAGGCTATGGTCTTTCCTGTGGTCATGTATGGATGTGAGAGCTGGACTGTGAAGAAGGCTGAGCGCTGAAGAATTGATGCTTTTGAACTGTGGTGCTGGAGAAGACTCTTGAAAGTCCCTTGGACTGCAAGAAGATCCAACCAGTCCATTCTGAAGGAGATCAATCCTGGAATTTCTTTAGAAGGAATGATGCTAAAGCTGAAACTCCAGTATTTTGGCCACTTCATGTGAAGAGTTGACTCATTGGAAAAGACTCTGATGCTGGGAGGGATTGAGGGCAGGAGGAGAAGGGGACGACAGAGGATGAGATGGCTGGATGGCATCACTGACTCGATGGATGTGAGTCTGAGTGACCTCCGGGAGCTGGTGATGGACAGGGAGGCCTGGCGTGCTGCGGTTCATGGGGTCGCAAAGAGTCGGACGCGACTGAGCGACTGATCTGATCTGACCATTCTCAAATTACCTGTACTCCTACTCATTCCTCATCCACTTAATCATTATTAGTGTTTTCATATTTTTAAAGTTATATTGAAATATATGAAACTGTGTTGTTTTGACAGACCTACACACACTTATAAATATATAGAATATTTCCACCCTTCCAGAAAGTTTCCTGGTGTCTGTAATGGATCAGTCAATTGCTTCCATCCCAGAAAACCACATTTTAAAACACTTTAGATTGTTTTTCCCTCTGCCTTTTGAAAAATATGTCAATTTATTTTGTATATATACTGAGGTCACATGCTATGCTATGCTAAGTCACTTCAGTCGTGTCCGACTCTGTGTGACCCCATAGACGGCAGCCCACCAGGCTTCCCCGTCCCTGGGATTCTCCAGGCAAGAACACTGGAGTGGGTTGCCATTTCCTTCTCCAATGCATGAAAGTGAAAAGAGAAAGTGAAGTCGCTCAGTCATGTCCGACTCTTAGCGACCCCATGGACTGCAGCCTACCAGGCTCCTCAGTCCTTGGGATTCTCCAAGCAAGAGTACTGGAGTGGGGTCACATACACATACACAAAAACATGTATGTGCCCAGTAAATATATATATATATTTAATTATTAATTATGCAAATGTACCATTGTTATAAATTATTAGTACAGTTTAATTTCTTTCTTTCCTTCTCCCTCCCTCATTCCTTCTGTCTCTCTTTCCCTCCCTGTCTCTCTACTTCCCCTTCCTTCCAAGTAGAATAGTATTTTCATTCACAGTCCACCATTAAGTGTCTTATTCCTGGGTGTGGGCACCCCATTTGAAGATTACTCTTTCAAGTATTTACTTGAAGGGACCTAGAGACAAAGAATGTAATTTCCTTTAAGATACTCCAATAATTACAATAAATTGAGTGTTAAATTCATGTTAGTTACAATCATAGATTCTTCACTCCTACATTAACATTTGAGCTTGGAAACCAGAATTTATCTGGGTGATAAGGGGGTAATTTCATAAGTCTGTGAACTGAATTAACTTCTTGTCTGTGTCAGCGTTTGGTGAGTATGGCAGATTTAGAGTTCAGAGACTCATAGGAAGACTACATAGGGAGGGAGGTGGTGAGAGGTGATATGTTAAAGCAAGAATCACACCAAATTGGGGAATGAATGGGAGACCTTGGTGTCTCCTGTCTTTTCCTAGTTTTGTGTCATCGGGCAATTCAAGTAACCTTTTTGTTACTCTGCTCCCTTGTCTAGAAAGTGAAGAAGTTTCGATAAGTGACTACAGCTTTTGCTTGATAAAATCTTTCTGTGAATAGGCATTTTCTATAATACTCTGAAAACTGAGTTCATGTGAAAGTGCTATTTGCGAAAGATCAAGTACAAATATCAGGGAATATATGATATTTTATAAAGGGGTGAATTTTGTGACCTCATGTATACTTGTTTAATTTTATAGTGAACCTTTGATATTTTGCATTCCTTTTTTTTTTTTAGCTTTGGTAGTAGTGGAAATTCATTCATTCCTACAGGGCCCCAATTCTGTTTACTTTAAAAAACATCAGTCATTAAAATTTTTTAAGATGGGGTGGGAAGCTTCGAATGGGGACATTGATCTGAACAGAGTCTATATATTTTCGGTTTAATTTTCTCATTTTTGGGGAGTGTGTGCCTTTTGTTAGTGAGAGAATAAAAGTGATTTTAAAAATTTATCACTGTCATTCCATTTTATCGATTATTCTAATTTTACGGTGTTGCATTTTCCTTTTTAACATGTGATTAGTGCTGTTAATCCTACTGCTGTTTTAAAACCAGAAATGTTGAACAGAAATGAAAGAACAAGTGGGTGATCCTCCCAGCCCTTCCTCCTCCTCAATACATTTGAAATAAATCCTAGACTTTGGATAATTAATGTAGAAGTTTTTTCATAGACTATAAATTTACCCAGAGTCTGCCTATGTAAGGATGCAGATACATGATTCGATTCAGTTAGTAAAACACATCAAGTTCTTTGGTAGACAGATGTTCAAATAATTGCATCACTGGTTTTCTCAAACTAGTTTCATCAAAACTTTCCAGCACAGTGCAGTCTGATAGGACCTTTCTACCTAACACGTGTGAATTATATTTTGTGACATCTCTTGTAGCGCAAAAATGTTTTTAAAAAGTGAAATAATTTGTTTTGTTTGACTTTCACAACTGCCATACCAAACCTGGTTTTCTTGGTTTAGCTTATTTTATTCCAAAGGATTGTTAATTACCATAACGGGAAAGTGGGGCACTTGGATGATGTAGCTTTAACAACTAACTCCTGTTTGTCTGGCAAAGTCCTTGTGGCTCAGATGGTAAAGAATCTGCAATGTGGGAGACCTGGATTTGATCCCTGGGTTAGGAAGATACCCTGGAGAAGGAAATGGCAACCCACTCCAGTATTCTTGCCTGGAGAATTCCATGGACAGAGGAGCCTGGTGAGCTATATAGTCCATGGAGTTGCAAAGAGTCGGACATGACTGAGTGACTAACACACATATAAGCCTATGGAATTTGATAATGATGAAATGTTTTGCAAACATTTCCCTGATTTTAATAGTGATAGATTGAAAAGCTAAAGTCAAGTGAGAGTAAGTAGCCAGAAGATGTTATATTTTATCTCTTCTAGAAAATTAATACAAGGATGGGGTATTGATTTTGGCTTTAGATCAGTCATCTAAGAGTTGGATGTTCTATAGAAATAGAACAGCTGTAACTCTGGACCTCTAGGAGCAAAACAATTGTTTTAAAAGACAGTGTATGGCTTTACTTTTTTAAGATGTAAGCTGCGCTTTATTTATTACTTTGATACTGGTCCAAACTATAATAATATCAATCTTAGAGGAGGGAGATTTAAATTTGGAGAACTGGTTTGAAAGGGCAAAGTGAATGGATGGTGAAATATCGTCAGTGAATTAAAAAAAAAATTGAAGATTTTTCAGCTTGCCTAGAACCTAAAATAAGCACCTCTTACCTATTTTCTGGATTTGTGGTGACAATTTTCCATCTCAGGAATTTTATTTGCCAGCTTAATTTACTTTCTTGTCTATCATACATTACCCTGACATGTAAATTTGAAGTGGCTGATGTTATTTCTTTGCCCACTTGAAATGGCCAGGCAGAAGCACAGGCTAGATTTCCATTGCTCAGGTAATTTGTCAGAAAAAAACTATTTTTTTTTTTAAGTAATTTATTTAGTTTATGACCTGAATTAACAGGGATAATTGAACTTGAACTGTGGTGTGAATGTTTTGTCTAGGTGTGATATTGTATTATCTTTGTAATGATGGACAGTTTACTTCAGCAATTGACATGGGTGATACACGCACATTATGTAATGTCACGTTTGTATTTCTAATTTTCAGTGGATGTGATGTGTTACAAAAATTTTCAAAATTGCATCATCTCTGGATCCTAAGTGATCTTATGTCTTACATGGCATTTTTTCCTTCTGAGAGCTCTCATTACTCTGGATTTTGATGGCATATATTTACAAAGTTTTATTGCCCTCCTGCTTAAATAATAAAGATGTTAAGCCCATCTTTTCAACATTCATGCCCTCCTCAGGAGATAACATTTCTTTTGCAAATTTCCCATAATTTTTCATAGTAATTTTATGACTTGATGGTATTTTATATTAAGGGAAAGACTATGATAAAACCTGTTATTATATATAACTTATTTTTATGTACATTCTCTACCTCTCAAAAATATGACACAAACAAAATTATAAGATGTCAACAATAAACATAATTGTTTTTTTCTGATGTTTCTAAAGTAGATAAGCTTAGCACTGCATTGCTATTTTGGTATTTCCTGGTCTATGTGTAACATTCTAGTAGGCTTGCTAATGCTTCTTGCTGAATCCTCTCTGCTGGCTTCCTATTCCTGCACTTTCCAGGTTGCTCCCAGCACTAGGGGCTCTAGACATTCATTTTGCAATTCCTATGATATGTGGTTTGGTCACCAAAGTCTCCAACTGTCTCCTCCTTTTTCTCTCTTTTTCCGGGTGACAGAGGGCCTACCTTCTGATGTCAGAGCCCCAGACAAATACAAACACTTCATTTTATTTCTCAGACTCAGACTAGAAACAAGTAGAGCAGTAGGTTGCTAAAGATAGAAACACACATCCTATAGAGAAGGCGGTGGCTGACACTCCACTGTTACCTTTTTGTGATGGTCACCCCACTCCTGAACTGCTATTATAAGCTCCCCCTCTCCTGTTTTTATCAGGGAATTAAACATAATTATTTTTGAGACCATCATTTTAATTTTTGTTGTGTAAAAAGGAACTTAAGAGAGTGATCAGTAAATATGGTACTGCCTCATTGTTTTCAATGTGTTATAATGTTTACAGCAAATTGAAAACAAATTTTGTTATAATATCTAAAGTGTCTGCTTATTTTTTATGTCTACATAGAAGGTCTTCCTACTGAAGAAGTAAAAAATATTTTAGAGAAGGTATTATCGGAATGGAAGAATACGTCACAGCGTTTTGAAGATCAGGCAAGAAAAATACAGCTGCAGGAAGATATTAATGCTTATTTCAAGCACCTTGATGAGCTTGAAAAGACCATAAAGACAAAAGAAGAGTGGGTAAAACACACTGCCTCTTCAGAATCTCCCCAGGAGTCCTTGCCAAGCTTGAAGGAATCCTATCAGGTAAAGACACAGCCATCCAGCGCATGAAAGGACTCTATGTCCAGTTCTGTATTTAAAGAAAGAAAGTGAAAGTGAAGTCGCTCAGTCGTGTCCGACTCTTTGCCACCCCGTGGACTGTAGCCCACCAGGCTCCTCCGCCCATGGGATTCTCCAGACAAGAATACTGGAGTGGGTTGCCATTTCCTTCTCCTGGGGATCTTCCCGACCCAGGAATCGAACCCAGGTCTCCTGCATTGCAGGCAGACCTCTGAACTATAAGAGGAATTGAGAAAGGTAGTATTAAAGAATAGAAACACAGAGATTGGACTTGTAGACACAAGGAGGGTAGGGCAGGGTTGGGCCAGTCGAGAGAGTAGCCCTGACATATACACACTGCTGCTGCTGCTAAGTCGCTTCAGTCGTGTCCGACTCTCTGCGACCCCATAGACGGCAGCCCACCAGGCTCCCCCGTCCGTGGGATTCTCCAGGCAAGAACACTGGAGTGGGTTGCCATTTCCTTCTCCTACTGTGTGTAAAATAGCTAGTTCCCGGTGGCTCAGTTGGTAAAGAATGTGCCTGCAATGCGGGAGACCTGGGTTCAGTCCCTGGGTCGAGAAGATCCCCTGCAAGAGGGAATGGCAACTGACTCCAGTGTTCTTGCCTGGAGAATCCCTATAACAGAGAAACCTGCTGGGCTATCATCCATAGCGTCTCAAAGAGTCGGACACAGCTGATCAACTAGCACTTGACTTGCACACAATAGCTACCTGAGTATAGAAGGAAGCTCAGCTCGGCGCTCTGTGATGACCAAGAAGGATGGGGTGGGGTGAGTTGGAGGGAGGCTCACAAGGGAGGGGATACATGTATACATTTAAAAAAATAAAGAAGATGCTCCTTGTATCGCATGCTTTCGGTGAACTCTGCTCTGATTGACTTTCTGTGAGGATGTTCATCCTCAGCGAGTTGTGTGATCACATTTTTTTCTTTGTAGCGGGAGTTGACAAACCTCCGTAGCCTCCACCCCAGAGTTGAAATGCTGCGTGCAAGCTGCTCAGCCTTGAAGTCTCGGCCTTTCGCCCCAGCTTTTGTCCAGCAGGATTTAGAGAGGTTGGTGGGCCGCTACCAAGCCCTGCAACAGGGTTTAGAAGAGCGCCACCAACAGCTCGAGAACGGTAAACCCACTGTCTTGCGTTTTTCTATTAGATGATTCTACCATCTTGCTTTCTCAGTTTGACTTTACTTAAAAATTACTCCCAATATTTAAACCTGGAGAAGGAAATGGCAACCCACTCCAATCTTCTTGCCTGGGAAATCCCATAGACAGAGGAGCCTGGTGGGCTGTAGTCCATGGGGTCGCTGAGAGTTGGACATGACTGAAGTGACGTAGCATAGCATGCATTTAGACCTTTAATACACTTGCTTGTTTTACACCAGCCTCACTGTATTTTCCTCTGTGCCTGCCACTGTTCCACTTCTTAAAGTACATTCAGACTATTTCCTGGATTCACACTTGTTTGTAAAAATGCAGACATCTTTCACATGCTATTCAGACTGTGTTAATGGGATATAATGATTTTTAGAGTTTTTTTTTTTTAGGGTGTTGTTTCTCCCTTTCACTGAAGGAGCCCAGCTGATATCATTACTAACAGGGCTAAAAAGAATGATCGCTTGCTCCTCTTTGCTCCAAATGGTTAAAGTTTTAGCAATGCCATCTCTTCTTTTCAAAGAAATAGTGTTCCTTTTTCAACCTCGGAAACATTTTGAAGAATTTTTACCTTTGGATTAGGACTGGTCTGGGAAAGTTAATTCCTATAGATCTTTAAAACATATTCCTCATATATTATTTTCTCCTTGGCTTTTAAGTCAGGAATTGTGTTGCATTATGTAATACTATAGGGAAGGCATGCTAAAAAGCTACACATTTAACCATACCCTTCCTTGAGGCAATTGCAGTAATGATGTAGTAATATGTAATGACGTGTAAGACTCTGTATGTGTGCGTGGTGAGCGATTGGGTCATGTTTCCTTTCTTTTGGAAAGGCGTTTGGACACCATACTTCTGTGGACTGAACTCAGTTAATCTAGACCATGAAGGGTTTGAGAGGATCTCCTTTTCAATTTGCCATTACGAAATAGACTTTTATTTTTGACAAGAGCAGTTTAAATGTTTATTCTTACCTTTAAAACAGTTGGTAAATTTATTTATTTTTGTTTTTGATTGTGGTAACATATACATAACATAAAACTTACCATTTTAACCATTTTAAAGTGTAGAGTTCAGGAGTGTAAAATATATTCACATTGTCATGCAACCCAGCTCCAGAACTTTTTCACTTTGTAAAACTGAAACTATATACCCATTCAGCAGCAGCTCTTCATTTCCTCCTCGCCCCAGCCCCTGGCAGCCACCATTCTACTCTCTGTTTCCATGAGTTTGACTATTCTAGAAACCTCTCCTAAGTGGAATCAGACAGTTTTTCTTTTTTGTTGACTGCTTCATCTCACTTATCCTCAGAGTTCCTTTTTGTGGGTTGGGTATGTCAGAATTTCCTTCCTTTTGGAGGCTGAATAGTATTCTGTTTTGTGTAGACTTCATGTTTTCCTTATCTATTCATTTGTAGATGGGCGTTTGGGTTGTTTCCACGCTTCGGCTATTGTGACTAATACTTCTGGTTTCTTAACTTTTGCTGCTGGTTGGTCTCAGCTCTTTGTGCTTCATATGAGCTGGCTTCCTCTCCACTCTAGTGTTGCTTGTCTGTAAAATGTGACATCAGTGGCTGAAGTACCCATCTCTCCATCTGGCTGGGGCAGCCAATATTTCTCAGGGTACCTGTGCGCCTGGCTGTGGTGTTCTGTACAGCGTCCACCCCTCTGCAGATGGCGTCCTGTCTACACACTTGAACTTAGAGGATAACTGGCTGAGTGGATCTTTGTCTCCTTTTATTCTTTGTGTAGCTACTGGGGAAAAGGAGATTATATGAGACAAAAGGATCATTGTAGTACTGTCTTCAGAGAGACATTTCATCATGATGAAATGAAGAAAAATGATGGTGGGTTACTTAATATTTCAAGCATCAACATCCGCAGGAATGAAGTCACCACTGTCTGACTCTCAGAAATGCCAGTGGAGTGATTTATTTGATCTCTAAGAGAGACCCTTTGTAATTTTAATTATGGAGTTTAACTTCTTGTGTAATAGAATTCACCTATTATATATGAAGATTAACAATAGATATAACAATATTAATTTCCTAACAATAGTTCTCAAAGTGAGTACTTTTCCATGAACAGAACTGAAGAGCCGACCTGGACGTGCATATTTGGAAACATTGAAAACACTGACAGATCTGCTAAATGACTCTGAAAGTAAGGCCCAGATGTCTCTGAATGTCTTGAATGATCTTGCAAAGGTAGAGAAGGCCCTCCAAGAAAAAAAGGTAATATATGTTTTAGGCTTAAGTGGTCTAGGTTCATTTCTAACATATATATTTTGAAGTGTTTTTTTAAAAATGTATTTGTTTTGGTCAAAATTGATCAAACATTGGTTATATTTCTTGTAATTGGAGAGTTACTATAATTTAAGATCTCAGATACAAGATAGTTATTAAATGTTTTTAATAGAATTTGCTAAGTCACTTCTGTTGTGTCCAACTCTTTGCGACCCCATGGACCATAACCTGCCAGGCTTCTCTGTCCATGGGATTCACCAGGCAAGAATACTAGAGCCGATTACCATTTCCTCCTCCAGGGATCTTCCCGACTCAGAGATCGAGCCTGTGGCTCTATGTCTCCTGCATTGGCAGGTGGGTTCTTTACCACTAGTGCCACCTGGAAAACCCTTTAATAGAATAAAAGCATATTTTCTCCTTCTCTTGTGACTAGCTTAAAATTCTCAACTGGATAAAATATCTTTAATGAAATGAATGTCGATTGTGTTCTTTTTCTGTGTGGAATGACAATGCTTCCCTGGTCACTTAAAGCATGTGTCTGCACTATTTCATCAGATATAACTGATTCTCCATCAAGCCTTGTACACCGGGCCCTCATTGGGCCTGTTGTTCTGCTGGTTTCTAGTGCAGAGAATGTTGGGTTGGCCAAAAAGTTTGTTCAGGTGTTCCATAAGATATTACAGGAAAACCCAAATGAACTTTTGGCCAACCCAATATATTGTCTTGAAACCACACACAACTCATATAGGGAAAGCTATGACTTTTTTGATTATATTTACTGGTTTTTCATGGGACTTCCTTGGTCCTAAAGAATCTGCCAGCAATGCAAGAGATGCAGCAGACGTGGATTTGATCCCCTGATCTGGAAGATCCTTTGGAGGAGGGAATGACAGGTCACTCCAGTATTCTTGCCTGGGAAATCCCATGGCCATAAGGATTCAGTCCATGGGGTCTCAAAGAGTTGGACATGACTGAAGCGACTGGGCACATTCTTTTTGCATGAGTTTTTCACAATTCTTTTTTGATCAAATTCTCTTTAAAACGTGATTTTGACTGTTTATAACCATTATTATTGAATATATCTTCACAGATAGATTATTATGTGTATTTTTAATCTTGAACTCTGTTTTCCAGGTTCTTGATGAAATTCTGGTGAATCAAAAACCTACTTTACATAAACTTGCAGAAGAAACAAAGGCTTTGGAGAAAAATGTTTCTCCAGATATAGAAAAGACATATAAGCAAGAGTTTGATGATGTTCAAGGAAAGTGGAACAAACTGAAGGTCAAGGTTTCCAAAGATCTGCATTTGCTTGAAGAAATTACCCCCAAACTCAGAACTTTTGAGGTAAATCTAAAGGCCCCTGTATGAGGTTTAGTTTATTACAGAGTAAAGTAGTAACTGTCAGTAAATATCTTTTATTTAAGCAGTTTGTATTCTTTCTGGTCCCATGTTTGTTAATGTACTTAAGATGGGATATAAAATTCCAACCAAAGACATACTTTTAATGGTGCTGGAAAACACATTTATCTTCTTTTGCCTAGCAAAAAGACTTATTGGTAGCAGTAAATTGGACTTTGCAGATAAGAGAAAATTGCTTAAAATTGTCAAAATAATGTTTCAGAGATGAGCCCGCATGAAATAGCTGGTGGTTAGATTGCAGTGGAGACTCGGTTAGAATGGTAGAAGTTGCCTGGATAGTAGCAGATAGCTGAGTTCTTGAAGCTGATTCGTTAAGATTTCAGACATTTTTAGACCTTTGAAAAACCTGAACTAGGCTACTAACAACCAGGAAAGCAGGTGATTCGAGGGACATGAAAATTCAGCAAAGTGAAAGTGAAAGCCGACTCTTTGCTACCTCATGAACTATGCAGTCCATGGAATTCTCCAGGCCAGAATATTGGAGTGGGTAGCCTTCTCCAGGGAATCTTCCCAACCCAGGTATCGAACCCAGGTCTCCTGCATTGCAGGTGGATTCTTTGCCAGCTGAGTTGCAAGGGAAGCCCAAGAATACTGGAGTGGATAGCCTATCCACTCACCAGGGGATCTTCCTGACCCAGGAATCAAACAGGGGTCTCCTGCATTACAGGTGGATTCTTTACCAACTGAGGTATTCAGTAACAGAATCCTTTGTTCCTTCTGAAAATGTTGGCAGATAGAGAGTTCCAGAGGAAAGGATAATATGAGGATGTAAGGAGAAACTGGTCAAGGTCCATGTCAGACAGGACAGTCAGGATTTAACATTTCACCTGCAAGGAGGATGAAGAAGAGAAGTAATGAAGGTCGGGTAGAGAAGGATGAACTTCTCTACCTTCTCACCTGGTAGAGAAGGTCGGGATGAAGGATGAAATGATTACACTCTCTTTGTAGCCCACTAGTGCCTCCTTGCTTCCTTTGTGGCTCAGCTGGTAAAGAATCTGTCTATAATGCAGGAGACCTGGGTTCGATCTCTGGATTGGGAAGATCCCCTGGAGAAGGGAAAGGCTACCCACTCCAGTATTCTCCAGTCCTGGAGAATTCCATGGACTGTATAGTCCATGGGGTCATGAAGAGTAGGACACAACTGAGGGATTTTCACGTCATTTTCACTCATTTTCTGTAGTGCCTCTTTACCTCGGTCTTTTGTGGTTTATTTTCTCTACTGATGTATCCAAGGTATACTTCTCATATAGTGCCTGGCACAGAGAAGACACGCAGTGATATTTTTCAGTGAATGAAATGAGATTAGTAATATGGGATTTAGATGTGCACACATATATATATATAGTTAGAGATGTTTTTTATACATATATATATGAGAATTTTTATAAAAGTTGTTTCAAAGAAAGTGGAAATATTGAAGACAAAACTTATGAAAATGATGTTTTAAAATTAAAATCAGAGCATGTGGTAGAAGCTGGTAGGAGATACAATCTAGGGAAGGATCCAGGAAGATGAGCAAGAGAGGGGATCACTGGAATATGAGGGAAGCTGTTTTACACAGAAACCAGTGGACAGATCTAAGGCATGACAGGAGAATAAGGATGGCAGGGGCTCTCTGTATGTGTGGTCGTAGTGGAAGGAATTAATTTTCTTGAAGTGTAAGCTGCAGTTCTACACTGAGATCTTGTTCGAACAAACCATTAATTTTGAAGGGGAATGTGTTTTTCTGTAGTTCAGTGTTTTTGGATTATTTAAATTTGTGAGTGGGTGTGTGTGTGTGTGTGTGTGTGTGTGCGCGCGCGCACGTGCATGTTAGTAGCTCAGTAGTGTTAGACTCTTTGCGACCTCATTGCAGCCCTCCAGTCTCCTCTGTCCATGTAATTCTCCAAGCAAGGATACTAGAGTGGGTAGCCATTCCTTTCTCCAGGAGATCTTCCAGAACCAGGGATTGAACCCAAGTGCCTGCTTTGCAGGTGAATTCTTTCCTTTCTGAGCCACCAGTCTTCAATTGTCATTCTTTCCAATATTAAAAACCACAATTACTCTTATTTGTGATTTTAAATTTTTGTTGTGTTCCAAGTATTGGATTATCAGTGGTTCTCAACCATGGGGAAATTTCCCCCCAGAAGGACATTTTTTTTTAATGTTTGGAGACTTTTTTGTTATCACAACTATAGGGAAAGGGTAGGTTCTGTTGGCAACTTAGTGGGTAGAGGCCATGGTTACAGCTGATGCACAGGACAGCCCACACAACAGAAGAATTTTCTGGTCCAGATATCATCAGGGCCAAGGTTGAGCAATGCTGGTTAAAGTATTTCCTATCTTTTCAAAAGATCATTGCTTTATTTTCATAAATTCTGAGATGTAGTTAGGAAAATTTACAAGTGAAGATTAACCCAAGGGTTAATCTCTTCTGACTTATTGATGTGTTATTTTAGGGTTAGCTAAATGCATGCCAATATTTTAATATGGAATTTAAAGTGAATAAGTATTCCTCCAGAACACAAAAGAGAGTTCTAGAGTTCTGTCATTGTTACTAATGTAGCAAATCCAGGCCAAATGGAGCATATGCCAACTTTTCTTTTTCTTAAGTTGTTCAGTCTTGTCTGACTCTTTGTGACCCCATGGACTGCAGCCTGCCAGGCTCCTCTATCCATGGAATTCTCCAGGCAAGAATACTGGAGTGAGTAGCCCTTCCTTTCTCCAGGGGATCTTCTCAACATAGGGATTGAACCCAGGTCTCCTGCATTGCAAGCAGATTCTTTATGGTCTGGGCCACCAGGGAAGCATACGCTCCAACTTTATTTCCATTAAAAATGACTCCCTGACTTCAAGCACATGTGTCTGGATACTTAGATTTTTTTGGTTGTTTTTTGTTACATTAACAGATTTTACTGTGAATTACAAATTTTTAATTTACTTTTTGTGTCCTAACTATAAGACTGTTGGCGATGTCTGTATTCCCTAGACATGCAGCTTCTTTACTGAAATATATATTTCTTCAATTCTGAAAAACATTTTGTTCCTATATTTGCTTTGACGAATTGCTTGTTATTTAACTACTCACAATTCACTTAGGAAAACTTTTACTTTTTCCCTAAAGATAATTGCAATAAATATTCACTTGTAGATTAAAGTTGTTTTTCCTTTTTTACTGACCTGGTGTCTTTTTCTAGGCATTCAAGTTCTATTTTGTCTTTAAGCCATGAAGTACTGTAGGTTTTCGATTCAGTGCCAATTTATGATGATGCTTTCTAGGAACAAAGTGGTTGACTTGTTTATTTTTCAAATGCATTTTAAACTGTGTAAGAAATTCATACATACTGCTCACTGAAGACATTGAGTAACAGAGACTGAGAATGAGCACGGAGAAGTTCCCTTTCTTTCCCAATGAGCTTCCCTGGTGGCTCAAATGGTAAAGAATCTGCCTGCAATGCAGGAGATCCAGGTTCAGCCCCTGGGTTGGGAAGATCTCCTACAGAAGGAATTGGCAACCCACTTTAGGACTCTTGTGTGAAGAATTCCATGGACAGAAAAGCCTGGCAGGCTACAGTTCATGGGTTTGCAAAGAGTTGGACGTGACTGAGCGACTAACTTTCACTTTTCTTCCCCAATACCATTTCCTTTCCTTGGAGTAGCGAACAGTAACAGCGATCCTTGCTGAAGATAAACATACTCAAAGTAAGAAAGAAAAGTTCATGAATATGACTAATTCTAATCATTTTCCCCCTTACTAACAGAACCAAGTGATACTGGGACTCCATGAGGGACTCCATTGATACTCCCAGTATTACTTATACCTCAGTATCACGTCTATTTAAATAGACATTACATAAATGCATGAATATGGATTAGAGTATCAGTTTGACTACTCAAAATAGTAATGCTTTTTATTGACACAGCACATTTAAACTTTGAGAGTATTTTCAAAGCTGTGTACTTATAGTTTCCCTACCATCCCTACAATACTTGTAAGGTGATCTTGGTATCTTTTTATGTGCCAATTTTAGTTTTCCATTATTCGTTGGCAAATAGTATTTTTCTTATATGCCCGCCTTTCGCATATTTACATGGCTGGTTTCTTTTATATGGATATTGGTGGGGCCTGCATTGTTATTCACAGTGTCATGTTCAAATATGTTTGTAAATTCTTTAAATCTATTTTTTGCCAAATTAATGATCTCAATTCTTGTACTTAAAATATCAGATCAGATCAGATCAATCGCTCAGTTGTGTCTGACTCTTCGCGACCCCATGAACCGCAGCACGCCAGGCCTCCCTGTCCATCACCAGCTCCCGGAGGTCACTCAGACTCACGTCCATCAAGTCAGTGATGCCATCCAGCCATCTCATCCTCTGTCGTCCCCTTCTCCTCCTGCCCTCAATCCCTCCCAGCATCAGAGTCTTTTCCAATGAGTCAACTCTTCGCATGAGGTGGCCAAAATACTGGAGTTTCAGCTTTAGCATCATTCCTTCCAAAGAAATTCCAGGATTGATCTCCTTCAGAATGGACTGGTTGGATCTCCTTGCAGTCCAAGGGACTCTCAAGAGTCTTCTCCAACACCACAGTTCAAAAGCATCAATTCTTCGGCGCTCAGCCTTCTTCACAGTCCAGCTCTCACATCCATACATGACCACAGGAAAGACCATAGCCTTGACTAGGCGAACCTTTGTTGGTAAAGTGATGTCTCTGCTTTTGAATATGCTATCTAGGTTGGTCATAACTTTCCTTCCAAGGAGTAAGCGTCTTTTAATTTCATGGCTGCAGTCACCATCTGCAGTGATTTTGGAGCCCAGAAAAATAAAGTCTGACACTGTTTCCACTGTTTCTCCATCTATTTCCCATGTAGTGATGGGACCAGATGGCATGATCTTCGTTTTCTGAATGTTGAGCTTTAAGCCAACCTTTTCACTCTCCACTTTCACTCTCATCAAGAGGCTTTTTAGTCCCTCTTCACTTTCTGCCATAAGGGTGGTGTCATCTGCATATCTGAGGTTATTGATATTTCTCCCGGAAATCTTGATTCCAGCTTGTGCTTCTTCCAGCCCAGCAATTTTCATGATGTACTCTGGATAGAAGTTAAATAAACAGGGTGACAATATACAGCCTTGACGTACTCCTTTTCCTATTTGGAACCAGTCTGTTGGGTTCCATGTCTAGTTCTAACTGTTGCTTCCTGACCTGCATACAGGTTTCTCAAGAGGCAGATCAGGTGGTCTGGTATTCCCATCTCTTTCAGAATTTTCCACAGTTTATTGTGATCCACACAGTCAAAGGCTTTGGCATAGTCAATAAAGCAGAAATAGATGTTTTTCTGGAACTCTCTTACTTTTTCCATGATCCAGCGGATGTTGACAATTTGATCTCTGGTTCCTCTGCCTCTTCTAAAACCAGCTTAAACATCAGGAAGTTCACGGTTCACGTATTGCTGAAGCCTGGCTTGGAGAATTTTGCGCATTACTTTACTATCGTGTGAGATGAGTGCAACTGTGCAGTAGTTTGAGCATTCTTTGGCATTGCCTTTCTTTGGGATTGGAATGAAAACTGACCTTTTCCAGTCCTGTGGCCACTGCTGAGTTTTCCAAATTTGCTGGCATATTGAGTGCAGCACTTTCACAGCATCATCTTTCAGGATGTTAAATAGCTCAACTGGAGGTGAATTCCCTCACCTCCACTAGCTTTGTTCATAGTGGTGCTTTGTAAGGCCCACTTGACTTCACATTCCAGGATATCTGGTCTAGGTCAGTGATCACAGCATCGTGATTATCTAGGTCGTGAAGATCTTTTTTTGTACAGTTCTTCTGTGTATTCTTGCCACCTTTTCTTAATATCTTCTGCTTCTGTTAGGTCCATACCATTTCTGTTCTTTATTGGGCCCATCTTTGCATGAAGTGTTCCCTTGGTGTATCTAATTTTCTTCAAGAGATCTCTAGTCTTTCCCATTCTCTTGTTTTCCCCTATTTCTTTGCATTGATTGCTGAGGAAGACTTTCTTATCTCTTTTTGCTATTCTTTGGAACTCTGCATTCAGATGCTTATATCTTTCCTTTTCTCCTTTGCTTTTCGTTTTTCTTCTTGATAGAATGATCTCATAGGTTTTTTTCTTCTCATTGTGAATGTGTTTTACTTTAATACAGGAAATATTGGTGCTTTTTGGATCTTAAATTTAAGAATTCTATTGGTTTCAGATTAATAAATGCAGTAGCAGTGTCACTGCTTGCCTTGTCTACTAAGTGAGGGAACACCAAGAGTGTTTTGAGGTTAATGAATATAAATCAAAGAAAACAGAAACATACTGCCTTAAGTTACTGTTTTAAATTTGGTTTCACAACTCTTTTTGCCTATGTCTTGGGTTAGATATTGGCTATTTAAAAAGCTGTGGACATTCCAACAGATGGGGAAGGAACAAGATAAAATGCCAAGAATTTCAATGTAAATAAAATCTTGGGTGGTAGTTGTGTACCTTGGAATCTTACCGTCGTCAGTCCAGAGATACCAGGCTTCAAATTTCCTCCATCCCTGGTTCAGTGGCTGGGGTGTGGGAGATGGACATGTAGCCTTAATGGAATTGTTTTTATGACCTCACATTCCTTTTCTGTGACCCAGCAGCAGGTGTTGCTCAGCCAAAGTGCTTACAGATCAGTGCTTTTGAGCTGTGGTGGTCAGTGCACTATTTTGACCCCTCCAAACTGGAGTATTTGATACTTTGGTTTTCACAACTTCCGTATTAGTCATTTTATTTTTCACTAAGAATTTATGAGTATAAATAGGAATGAGAAGTGGTTACCTTCGATTAGTATTTATAGTGTGTTTCTGCATATGAAATAATAATATTCATTTTAGAAATTTACTAGGATTTAAACAATTTTTTTTTGTTATGCTTTAAAAGAACTGAAGTCCCTCCAATGAAGATAGAATATTAGAAATTGTCCCATTTAAGTATCTCTCTATCTCTATCTATTGCCAACATCCGCCAGATCATCGAAAAAGCAAGAGAGTTCCAGAAAAACATCTATTTCTGCTTTCTTGACTATGCCAAAGCCTTTGACTGTGTGGATCACAATAAACTGTAGAAAATTCTTCAAGAGATGGGACTACCAGACCACCTGATCTGCCTCTTGAGAAATTTGTATGCAGATCAGGAAGCAACAGTTAGAACTGGACATGGAACAACAGACTGGTTCCAAATAGGAAAAGGAGTACATCGAGGCTGTATATTGTCACCCTGCTTATTTAACTTCTATGCAGAGTACATCATGAGGAATGCTGGACTGGAAGAAACACAAGTTGGAATCAAGATTGCTGGGAGAAATATCAATAACCTCAGATATACAGATGACACCACCCTTATGGCAGAAAGTGAAGAGGAACTAAAAAGCCTCTTGATGAAGGTGAAAGAGGAGAGTGAAAAAGTTGGCTTAAAGCTCAACATTCAGAAAACGAAGATCATGGCATCTGGTCCCATCACTTCATGGGAAATAGATGGGGAAACAGTGGAAACAGTGTCAGACTTTATTTTTGGGGGCTCAAAAATCACTGCAGATAGTGATTGCAGCCATGAAATTAAAAGATGTTTACTCTTTGGAAGGAAAGTTATGACCAACCTAGATAGCATATTGAAAAGCAGAGACATTACTTTGCCAACAAATGTTCGTCTAGTCAAGCCTATGGTCTTTCCTGTGGTCATGTATGGATGTGAGAGTTGGACTGTGAAGAAGGCTGAGCACCGAAGAATTGATGCTTTTGAACTGTGGTGTTGGAGAAGACTCTTGAGAGTCCCTTGGACTGCAAGGAGATCCAACCAGTCCATTCTGAAGGAGATCAGCCCTGGGATTTCTTTGGATGGAATGATGCTAAAGCTGAAACTCCAATACTTTGGCCACCTCATGTGAAGAGTTGACCCATTGGAGAAGACTCTGATGCCAGCAGGGATTGAGGGCAGAGGAGAAGGGGATGTCAGAGGATGAGATGGATGGATGGCATCACTGACTCGATGGATGTAAGTCTGAGTGACCTCCGGGAGTTGGTGATGGACAGGGAGTCCTGGCGTGCTGCGATTCATGGGGTCGCAAAGAGTCGGACATGACTGAGTGACTGATCTGATCTGATCTGGTTCCTATATTCATTCTGCAAGGGGATGGAGATGGTAAAAAAAATTAAATACACGTTAGTGTACATTAGAAAGTCATAAAGGCATCAGCTGAGTGATTGTGAAATGGACAGAGAAACACTCTTCGTGTGAGCTTTTTCACTTTCTTTGTAACCTCTTCCGTACAATTCACTTAAAGATGAGCAGATTTCGGTATTTTTTAAAAGCACAGGAAACATCTGCTACAAGTGGACTAAGACAATTATTTTTCTTCTAGGAAAAGAGGAGATATTGGAAGACTTGTCCATCTTTCCCGTTTCCCTGCACACAAGTCACT
Organism: Tragelaphus eurycerus; assembly: GCA_935064755.1. NCBI lineage: Eukaryota > Metazoa > Chordata > Mammalia > Artiodactyla > Bovidae > Tragelaphus > Tragelaphus eurycerus. The sequence goes on from CAKXYN010000039.1 coordinate 3,376,799, forward strand.
GCTGTAGTGATCTTAGTGACCTAATAACCTTTCCCACACGGTACAGCCACAAGGTGGAGAGGCCTTGTGAAGCTGCTGTTATCAGGCCCCTTTCTTTTGGGCCTTTTCTCATGTACTTGGGTTCCTTCTGCTGAGTTGAGTTCAGCCAGGTTTGGTGAGAAAGATAAGAAGCAGCCCTTTCACACAGTCACTTTGAGCAGTTATAGGATCGAACCAGCATTGGTGTTGACAGCAGTTGAGCACTTTACACTGATGCTTATGCACATATGTCCTCACTCTTGATGTTGGTTCTGCCAAGTGTCTGTTGGGAACAGACACCAGAACCCAAAGTGGTAAGTCTTTTATGGGCTTAACCTTGGTAATAGGCACTTGATTTTGTAGGTCTGAGTAATAATAGCTACTATTTACTGCAAACCTACTCTGTACCAGAGCCAATCTAAACCATCTCTGTTTTTCAGAATAGTCAGGCAAAGTAGTTGTTATTATTCCTGTTTTATAGGTGAGCTATGGAAGCTCCCAGAAGATAAACTGAGAAGTTTCTCAAGGTCTTGTGGCTGGTTAGGTGCTGAGCTAGGTATTCAGACCTTGGTCTTTCTTTTCAAAGGTCACGCCGCCTGTCTAAGAACTGAGCGTGGTCAGGATTACCTGCAGGACTTTTAGTAGTGAAAACAGCTTTTCAGATTCCTCTCTGTTCCCTTTGTTATCATTGGGATGATCCATTGGTCTCCATGGGTTGTCGGTGTCTCTTGCTTCCCTCTTCCTTTTTTCTCATGTTTAAGTGTACAAGGGGGCTTCCCAGGTGGCTCAGTGGTAAAGAATCTGCATGCCAACGCAGGGGACAGGAGATGCTGGTTTGTCCCTGGGTCAGGAAGATCTGCTGGAGAAGGGCATGGTAACCCACTCCAGTATTCTTGCCTGGAGAATAATACCATGGACAGAGGAGCTTGGCAGACTAAAGTCCATGGGATCTCAAAGAGTCTGACACGTCTGAGTGAGTGAGCATACACACATGTAACTGTAAGAGGAGGAACGGGTGTGTGTGTGTGTGAATTGTGTGTGCTCACAAGGGTCTGTGTGTGTCTGAAGGAGGGAGAGAGGGAAGAGGTTGATGGCACAGGACTTCCTTTTCTGTACCAATGGCAGGGATCACTCAGGCTGCTCACTTCAGTCAAGGCTGATTGTGGTTAAAACCTCCATATGAATTTCAAAAATTCTTGGCCCAGGAGACCGTCAATTTTCCTGACTCCAAACTCGATTTAATAAATTGCCCAGTTACACAGCTGTAATGCTGCCTTGAATTCTTAAAAAGTTCAGACTAGAGATTAACAGTGCAAGAAGTGGTAACAAGTTAATTGAACAGTTTAAAAAGGCCCTCATGAACTCTATAGATGTATTTATATTTTCCTTTTGCACTTTTATCTTTTGCTCACCCACCCTACCCTGCCCTGACTATGTCTTCCTAAGCAGTCTTCTTGGGTAAGACCCATGAATGCTGAAGCCAGCCCCAAAGAAGAGAGATGTCACCGATTGAAAATATTATCAGAGTAGCATGGATGTATGAGAAGAGTGACAGAAACAGGCTTAAGAGCAGAGGGAAAAGAAGCTTGGGGAAAGAGCTCAGTGTAACTGAAAGGGCTTTCAAAGCTGTGCTTGGGACAAGGAGAATGAGAAATGCTTGCTCCGGGTGGTATAATATGAATACAGGAGACAGAAAGCCTCGGCCACATAAGCCCTCTTAGCTTCCCATCTTCATCAGAGAATGACCTTGCGAGCTGGAAAGTGGAGAATGGTCATTACTGAGAGTGCATTAGAGCCTGAATTATGAGTTAGATGGAAAAACCACGTGATCCTTCTGATGCCTAAATCTACATCCCCAGTAATGTGGTGTTTTACCCATGATCTCAAGGTCACATTATGCGACTTGTGAGGAAGTTACCAGGACAATGGAGATGGGTGAATGTCTTAAATAAGGGGGAGATGAGTGAATGTCTTAAATAAGGGGGAACATTCTTTTCTAGAAGCTAAGGACCTGCACTAAGCTTGATGTCAATTCCTGGCAAAGCTGTAGATAAATGATTGACCAGAGACCTTACCTGTGCTTAGGAAAGAGTGTGGTGGTCCCCAGGAATCAGCACAGACACCACTCAGAAGCCTTGTCCAGACCTCATTTCTTTAAGTACTGCTTTTGTTTATTTATTTTTTGGAGGAAGATACTAGATTATTAGATATACAGATTCATAGTCTCACATTTCATGTGTGCTCATTTCGCTTAAATAGTGCTCCCAGACTATCATTATGGGTAAGGCTTGATTTCGGTCTAGTATTTGGGAACATCCCTTAAAACCGAAGTGAAATGCTACTTAGATGCTATCCCATGTTTTGAAAACTAAGCCGAGAAGTTTGTTGGCTAATGAACGAGGTGATATCCTGATGGGGGAATGCTCACGAAGGCACTGTAATTGGCCTTATTTTTCGCCTGGGAAAGAACCCCCAAACCCAACGAAACAACAACAACAACAAAAACCCCAAGCCAACGAAGAACAATGCCTCACTGTCAGATTGCAGATAAGAGAAAGCTGGGAAGAGCAGCTGATAAGAAAGTGGAGAGACTAAAAATTCGAATCATTCTGTTGGCTTTTTTTTATTTTATTACTAAGTAGTATTGTTAAATATTGTTGATATTTGTAAATTTCAACTTCTGAATTTATTACAGAAGTTAATTAAACAATATAGGGTAGGGAAAATATCCTTTTAAGGTCATCATGGAAATTTTGGAGTTTTAGCTAACCATAATATTATGAATAATATATATCTATAACAATTTTTGAAAAGGAAACAAAATGCAACTCTACAATAAGAAAAATAAAACAAAAAACATTTAGATGACATTTTCTGAATGTACTATCTATATCTGAAATACCACTTAGGTTCCCTCTTTGTCATTCGTTCCAGTATTTTAAGGATAAGACTAATTGGTTCTTGGTGGCATATTTTAAATACTTTAAAAAGTTGATGTAATTACCGGAGCATGTTGATCGGGGTGTTGAGAACAGTGTCTGAGTATCATGTTCTAGAGACATTATGGCATGAATTGTGAGTTTATAACCACTAAAAGACTAAGGGAAGACATAGTGGCTGCTTTCCAGTCTGAAGGTTATTTTTGAATAAGATAGTTAATTTATCTCCATTCCTAGGGAGGAACAAGAAACAAATAATTGAGGAAGGTACAAGGAAAGGAACAAGTCATACTGACCAGTGATGAGTGGACACCTGGAAAGAAATGACCATCACTTTAATGTAGTTTTGGAGCTGAAGTTGGACCTAGTTATTTGCATTCTTTAAGGTCCAGTTCCAATGTTACTACCTCTCTGAAGTCTCATTCTTTCTGCAAAATATTTGCTTTCTCATTTCCCCAGCACCACACAGGAACTGGATAACAGTGGGTGCTTAGTAAGTGCTGGATGAAGGAAGGGAGCTGGGTAGTGGACCATATTGGGTTCTTAGATAACAAAGCATCCAAGAATGGAACTAAGAAAAGTCTCCTGTATTCCATCTATTATGCTATTTTTCAAATCCTACTTTGAGTAGCTAACCTAAGGAGAAAATAGTTCTAAATTATATAAGAATGAAAGATTTTTTAAGCTGATTATACCTAGAAAAGCATTTCTGCCTTTAATTTGAATTTTTAATCATAGATATAGCTCATATTAAGCAAGATAGCTTTGTTCACTGGAGAACATTTTGAAGTTTTTAGAATGATCACCAAGATATCATCTCATGAGGATTTTAGGCAACAATGAAGGAAATAATTATTTTCAATGTTGGAAGTTGTTTTTTTTTTTTTAAAGAAATAAAATAAATGAAAATGATGCTATCAGAGTTTTGAAAAGTTGCCTTTTCTCCTGTAGCAGTAGATCTTGAGATGTAGTAGGTTGAATGTCACTGAGTAATATCCCCCTTTGTTATTGTGTTCGATCTAGGCTGATTCGAAAGTCATTGAGAAGTGGATGGGTGGTGTGAAAGACTTCTTAATGAAAGAGCAGGCTGTCCAAGGAGATGCCGAAGGGCTCCAAAGACAGCTTGACCAATGCTCTGTGAGTTCTGCTGATCTGGGGAATCTGCTGTAATAAATAAAATTTTCTTCTTCCTCTTTATTATTTGCTGCTTTTATTAAAATTGTAAGAATATGGCATGACAAACCTAGATAAAATATGTTTCAATATAAACCTGTTTTTTGACTTTGTAGCTAGTCAAAGAATGACTTATAATTCACATTTCTATTTTTGGCTGTGATTATAAAGTTTAAAAAAATTATTTATTTTATATTGGAACATAGTTGCAGAAGTACAGCAAAGTGATTCAGTTATCCGTGTATCTATTTCTTTTTCAGATTCTTTTCACACATAGGTTATTACAGAATAAATTTTGGATGGAGAATACAAGAGCAATTTTAGTTCATTAGTAGCTGCTGTTTTACGTTGCAGTGACAGTCTTAGTGTCATAATTACCAATTGTATATCATTCTTACTGTACTTATGGTGAGACTTTAAGAAAAATGCTTTTTACAAATGAAGTTTGCCAGTAATACTTCATGCGTTTTATATTTGGTGGAATCATTAGGCTTCTGTAAATTAATTAAAAGTACTATTCCCTGCTGAAAGTCAAGTATTTGCAGTCTAATTTGGCAGATGGCTATTTGAATCACCCAGGTGAAATGACACAATATTTCTTAAGTCGTTAAACGTCTTTACTCCCAAACAGTCTGTTCTTAAAATATCTGACGGGATAGAGGTAGACAGACTATAATAATGGCATCCACTTAATGTCAGAATGGACTCAACAAGGGCTTATTTTATGTGTTCAGGCATTTGTTAATGAAATAGAAACAATCGAAACATCTCTGAAAGACATGAAAGAAATAGAGGCTAACCTTCGAAGCTGTCCAGTTGCTGGAATCAAAGCCTGGATGCAAACAAAACTAGTTGACTGCCAATCACAACTGGAGAAATTTAGCAAGGAGGTAAGTTTTCAGCTTAACCTGCATGTCAATTTCAAGAGGTAGATAATGGCTTCTCTTGACTGAATAATTTTATATCCCATCCAGACTGAAAACCAATGATCTAGAATAACTATAGTATGGGTGGCAGGTTGGGACAAGAATTGGATAACTTTTTTAATGAAGGGTGGGTCCTGTTGTCCACTCTGCACCTGGATGGGAATGAGCTTGATGTGTGCGATAAAGAACAAGAAAGCCACTGTAGCTGTAATAGAATGGAGGGGAAGAGTTAGCAGGTTGGAGGGAAGCATTTGGGGTCAGGAGGTAGGTAGAGATGGGTTGTGTATTGCTTTTGAGGCATAGGTTTTGAATTTTATTTCAAGTATGATTTCACTTAGAAAGCAAAGGGTTTTGAGCAATGAATTGACATATGATAGATCCGTTAAGATTACTCTGGCTTCCATGTGGATAATTTGCTCTGGGAAAGCAAGAATAGAAATGGGGAGAATACTTAAAAGGTTATTGCAGTCTTGGAGAAAGAAGATGGCACCTTGGACTAGGTAGATAATGGTGGAGGTCATGGGAAATGTTAGGTTTGGACTAAATTTTGAAAGTGGAGATGGGAGTCTAGTAATAGATTAATGTGATATGAGAAAAAGTGAATAGTTAGCAACTGTTCTGGATTTTTGTGAAGCTTCCAGTTTGTGTAAACTGTGGTGCCATTTACTGAAATGGTGAAAAACTCAAGGAGAAGCTTTAGTGGGAATAGGTCAAGTGATGCTGCCCATACTGGGACTGAATTCAAAATTACAGTATGTGCAAATGGGGTTTCCAGCACTAATCACCAGCCAAGGATGCTAAGGAGGAAAGGTTTTCCCCAGGGGAAATGCCAGAGGAATAAGACCCCAGAAGCTGGGTGGAGAAAACTTTTCACAGATCAATGCTGAGCTGAGCCTAGTCAAAACTGGAAAGCATGTTAGATGGAAGCTTTTGATGACCTTAAGAAAAGTGGTTCCAATGGAGTGGGGGGAAAGAAAGTCACACTGCAGAGCGTTGAGGAGGGGAAAGGAGATGAGGTCTTGGGGCAAGGGTAACCAGCTTTGAGAATTTCTCTATTCAGGGGAACAGAGAAATGAGATTTGTACTAGAAGGGACATGGGGATCCAAAGAACTGTTTTTGTCATTATTTTTTTCAAAGATATTATTGAAAGTTTGCATGCCAAAAAAGGTTTCACTTAGGAAGAGGAGATGATACAGAAGACTGAGAGAAGATAATGACTGAAACAAAGTCTGGTTAGGCAAGACTGGATGAGGTCCACCCTTTAAGTAAAAGAGCTCCTGTTAGGAGGTCCCTCCTTGGTAATGGATGGGGCAGCAACTGTGGGTACTGTGGGAATACGTGTAGTCATTTCCTTTTGATTGTTTTATTTTGTTAGTGAAATAATCGTGAGGTTGCATAGAGCCGAAGTGAGTAAGAAGGGATAAAAGAATGAGAAGAGAAAATGTGAAGTGCAGAAATACTCTACAGACAGTCACACAGATGGTATATATCTCTCAATACAGTGTTTTTTTAAATTTAATGTTTATACAAGAAAACTTTATATTTACATCCCTGAGTATTTTGTTTTCCCACAATTTCCTTATTTTGGACAAGATGAATTTTAAAGAAAAGTTAAAATTATGGTTGAGGGAACAGCCATAAACCATTCCTAAATTTGCCAATTGTTAGTGTTTTACCATGTTTTCTTTTCTCTTTCTCCCCCACCTCTTTACATATATATATACACACCACCTACACATATGCCTATTTTTTTTTTTTTTTTTGCTACATGTAGTTTTGACAGGAAGTTGAAAGTATTTTGACACTTCACTCTTAAATACTTCAGCATACTTCTTTCATGAATGAGGACTGTCTTATACAAAAGTGCAATATCATTGTCACACTTAAGAAAATGTTTTCATAATATCATCCTATCAGATCAGATCAGATCAGATCAGTTGCTCAGTCGTGTCCGACTCTTTGCGACCCCATGAATCACAGCACGCCAGACCTCCCTGTCCATTACCAACTCCTGGAGGTCACTCAGACTCACATCCATCGAGTCAGTGATGCCATCCAGCCATCTCATCCTCTGTCATCCCCTTCTCCTCCTGCCCCCAATCCCTCCCAGCATCAGAGTCTTCTCCAATGAGTCAACTCTTCTCATGAGGTGGCCATACTGGAGTTTCAGCTTTAGCATCATTCCTTCCAAAGAAATCCCAGGGTTGATCTCCTTCAGAATGGACTGGTTGGATCTCCTTGCAGTCCAAGGGACTCTCAAGAGTCTTCTCCAACACCACAGTTCAAAAGCATCAATTCTTGGGCACTCAGCCTTCTTCACAGTCCAGCTCTCACATCCATACATGACCACAGGAAAGACCATAGCCTTGACTAGGCGAAACTTTGTTGGCAAAGTAATGTCTCTGCATTTGAATATGCTATCTAGGTTGGTCATAACTTTCCTTCCAAGGAGTAAGCATCTTTCAATTTCATGGCTGCAGTCACCATCTGCAGTGATTTTGGAGCCCAGAAAAATAAATTCTGTCACTGTTTCCACTGTTTCTCCATCTATTTCCCATGTAGTGATGGGACCAGATGCCATGATCTTCGTTTTCTGAATGTTGAGCTTTAAGCCAACCTTTTCACTCTCCACTTTCACTTTCATCAAGAGGCCTTTTAGCCCCTCTTCACTTTCTGCCATAAGGGTGGTGTCATCTGCATATCTGAGGTTATTGATATTTCTCCCAGCAATCTTGATTCCAACTTGTGTTTCTTCCAGTCCAGCATTTCTCATGATGTAAATATCATCCTATAGTCTAGTCAAATTCAGACTCCTCTAAATGTGTTATAATTTTCTGATATGTGCTTGAAAGGAGCTGGGGTATTGTGGGGAAGTAAATAAGGAAAATGGTTTGGAAGTGATGATGAGGAGCAAGGAAGACAAGAGATATATGGATAGATTGATAGAGCCTTAGATACATGTAGGTGTTTAGATCTATTAATCTACTGATAGATAGATATGTATCTATCTATGTATATATGAAGGCAGAAGGAGAACAGGGCACCAGAGGATGAGATGCCTGGATGGCATCACCGATGCAATGGACATGAACTTGGGCAAACTTCGGGAGATGGTGAGGGATAGAGGCCTGGCCTGCTGAAGTCGATGGGGTCTCAAAAGAGTCAGACACGACTGTGTGACTTTATAGCAACAACAATGTCTGTCTACAAATATATATACATACAAAAATGACAACATGATATTAATTGTGAATTGCTATTGACTCAAAGTATGGGGATAAATGCACAGGAAAATTTTTTAAGTGTCTCCAACAAGGAGGCAACCATGTGCTGTGTGAGTAATTAGGTAAAGCAGTTCTAAACTATTGTATTTCATTGAGTAGTAAAAAGGTTGAAGAAATTTTGGACAAACATCATGTTGTGAAATTTTTATTTTTCTAAGGAAGGACAGACATATAAAATCAACAAGTAAAAGCAGTCTTTTATATTCCCAATCTCATGAAAGGAAAAAACATCTTAATGCCAAAATATAGGAAGTATATAATCTCGGAATAAAAATTGATAACTTTGAGCTTTCTTTTTTTTTGAGAAGTTTACTGCAGTGTCTTTATTTTTCTTACTTCTCTGAGGCTCCATGAAAGTTGTATATAACTGACTAGTGTTTAGAAACTACTTGTGAAAAGAATTTGGGGAATGTGGGTCCCCAAAATCTGTGTTTCCTTTTTTTTAAAGTTTATCAGGTTGAAGTGTTGCTCAGCAGGGCTGTGTGGGTTGCTGGCAGTAGGCTTTCTGAGTTCCATGTTGGGCAGTGAAATCCAAGTCCCTGCTTAGTGCCCGACTATTTTTATGACCATGACCCTGTTTGGACAGTGGAACAGGAAAGCCAGTAAGAATTGCCCCTTATTCTCGTGCGAGCCATCCTATTCCTGTGCTGCCCTTTCGTCACCATCAGTTTCACAGCCAACCAAGCCCTGGCAAGGTGACCAGTAATTTGAGCGGGAGGTTGAATAGTGAAGTGAGTCCTGGATGATCTACGTGGTATGGTATCTTCTTTCACAGTAGAAGTCAGTGTGTGGTTAGAGGGAGGATCTCTCTGAAGGATGTTTTTAGGCTTCCTGAAATAGTTTATAAAGTTATTGAACCAGATTCAGACACACACTTATTTTCTAATGTAACTTTTTTGTAGCTGTGTGGAATATACCAGTAGAGCAGGTTATCAAAACCAAAGTATTATAAAGCAGTGTTTTATGGATATCTTTAGTAGTAGTCTCCTCTTCTCTATTTTTTTAAATTATTTTTGATTTGTTTAGTTTTGGCTGTGCTGGATCTTCGTGGCCGTGGGTTTTCTCTAGTTGTGGAGAGCAGGGACTTCTCTCTAGTTGCAGTGCGTGGGCTTGTCCTTGCAGTGGCTTCTCTGGTGGCACAGCGTGGGCTCTAGGGATGTGGACTTTAGTATTTATGGCGCGTGCATGTTAGGCATCAATGGTTAGTTGCCTAGCTTAGTTACCCTGCGGCATGTGGAATTTTCCCAGACCTGTGACCCCTGCATTAGTAGGCACATTCTTAACCCCTGGACCACCAGCGAAGTCCCTCTTCTCTGGTTTCTAAAAATTCAGTTTTAATGGGGAATCCTGTTAAGAAGCAGAAAATGGACATTTTGGCTGCTTCAGTTAATAGATTTCCTTGAGATATATGCTTTTATTGATGTAAGTTAGAGTCCTTCAGTTGTATTTTCAAAATTGTACTAGATATTTCCATATTAATGTCCAAAATGTGGTAGTAAACCCCAGTTATAATTGTTGTTTTCATTATTGCCTATATTCCACAGCATCAGGACCAAATGTATTAAGGGGTTCATCTGACTTTTAAATCTTGAGATTCTTGGTAGAAACTTATTACTCTGTCTTTGGATATTAAAAACTAGAAGTTGACATTTAATATATTAATATTTGTTTATTCGAGCGAATGACTTTTCCTTTGTAGATTGCTATTAAAAAAAATAGGTTGTCTGAAAGTCAGGAAAAAGTGGTGAACCTGAAAAAAGACTTGGCGGAGATGCAGGAATGGATGACCCAGGCAGAAGAGGACTACCTGGAGAGGGACTTTGAATACAAGTCACCAGAAGAACTGGAGAGTGCTGTGGAAGAAATGAAGGTGAGCCTGGGACAGTTAGGGTCAAGGGCCTTGATATCTCATCTCCTCTGTTTAAACCAGTCAGTCAGTCATCTACCTAGCCTTAGAGGGTAGTATGTACATAAAATCTCTCACAGGAAAATTTCCACTTAAAACAAGGAGAAGAGCAGCTACCATTAATGATTTCAGTAGGAAGCTGAGACTCCACGTGTGGAACTTCGGCCATGACTTGAGTCCACGAGGGCCCCTGACAAAGTCTTCTGTGTTAGAATCTTGAGGAGCCGCAGAGAATGACCCATTTAGTGGCCTCAGTTTTATATTCACAATGTTGTGCAACCATCACCACTGTTTATTTCCCAATAATGTCAGGGAGAATTATTTGTCGTAAGGAACAAGCGAGACTTACCCATTTCAGTTGGGAGCTGTGTTTATTTCACCAGCCATATTCTTCCAGCTAATACATAGGGCACACATCAATACCACACATTTCACTGGGGCAGGTAAGAGTAGTCATAGGAATATTTCAAGGGATTCAATGTCAGGTGGGTCCACAGGATGTATTGCTTGTAAACTTATATTCCTGTGTCAATAGCCTTGCCCGGTCTCTTTTTTATATATACGAAAAGAACTGGATATCATTCCCACATTTTGAACATTGCTTTTACTGTCCTTCAGTGTTGAAGCCAAAGGACAGAGTGTCTTGAAAACTACTTTTTAAAAAAAATGAGTTGGGGACAATTTATTTCTTATTTTGAGCAGTGACCATTCTGACTACAGATATAAGTGAACAGAATAAACGTGGTTCTGAAACTGCAAAAAAAAAAAAAAAAAATGAGTTGCAACTTGCCTATAAATATAACAAAAGCAAAAAGTCCCTGCGCAGATAGTTTTTAAAAGCATTATGTTTTACCAATGCAAGGGAAAGGCTACCCACTCCAGTATTCTGGCCTGGAGAATTCCATGGACTGTATGATCCGTGGGAGAGCAAAGAGTCAGACACGACTGAGCAACTTTCACTTCACATAATTGCTTTACAATGTTGTATTAATTTCTGCTGTTGTAGTTAGCACTCTTATTTTACAAAGTACTCTCTGTTCCAACTAGGTAGTTAGGATCATCTGGATGTTTTAGTTTTGGTTTGGTTATTTTTTGAAGAAGAAATTGGTTACTGAGAGAGCTGATTTTTAAGTTCATTCTGTGTTGGAACAGAGGGCGAAAGAGGACGTGCTGCAGAAGGAGGTGCGAGTGAAGATTCTCAAGGACAGCATCAAGTTATTAGCTGCAAAAGTGCCCTCTGGTGGCCAGGAGCTGACATCTGAGCTGAATGTCGTGCTGGAGAATTACCAACTTCTTTGTAATAGAATTCGAGGAAAGTGCCACACCCTGGAGGTATGGGATCTTTTCTCAGATGCCTTTCTGAGATTCAAACTCTGTAATGTGCTGGCTGTTTCCATATCTTGGAAAAAACATTTTTATTTTCAAATACTTTTCAAACACTTTTCAAACATTTTTCTTTTCAAATAGTATATCATAAAAGTAGTTCTTTAATGATTGAGATAATGATTGGCAGTAATAATAGTTACAATATATTATTAGATGATAATTTAGGTAATAGGTTGATAAAAACGAAGCAGAGAGAAAATAAAATTGGATATAAGGATCTCACTGCAGTTGGTGGAAGGTTCTTGGAAAAGTTGCTTCTTAGCTTTAGACATTGACTAAATGTGAAAGCAAGGTTTTCATAATACCGATGGTCGGTAGGGTCTGTTCCCGTTCTGAAATTCTAAAACAATGTACAGTGAGTACTTCCTCTTTTTTTGCCTGGTAGTACACAGAGATGAACTGAGGTTTCTTTTTTACAGTGGTGTCTAAATTTATAAATGAAGAATCAATCATTAGCCTAGTTCTTAGGAGAAGTACTTTAAACTTGAAAGAAATGTGGCTTATATGTGGCTGACCATCATAATAGTTATTTAAACTTTTTGACATCCTGCATTTAAGGTTATTTTTATAAACCAAAAATTTCAGAGCTTAATTTTTAAAATATTTTTTGGAAATTACAGTTTGTATCTGCTTAATATGTATAATTGTTAAAAATGTGTACATGTGTCATTTTAAAATTCCAGAATGATAATGTAATACTTAATGTTATACCTTCCCACTTATATTTTATTAAAAGAAATTATAGATAGGTGGTGATGACCTTGGCTTTTCAGACAGTACAGTGGTAAAGAATCCGCCTGCCAGTTTAGGAGATGCTGGTTCAATCCCTAGGTCGGGAAGATCCCCTGGAGTAGGAAAAAGCAACCCACTCCAGTTTACTTGCCTGGAAAATTCCACGGACAGAGGAGCCTAGCAGGCTACAGTCCATAGAGTCTCAAAGAGTCAGATGTGACTGAGTAACTGAACACTAAAATTACAGGTTTTACTTAGAATGAAGGAAACACTAATTTGAATGTGCTGGTATTTTGCTGGACCATTTCCTGTACCTTGGCCATTGGGTTTAAGATGTAGATGATTCTGTGAAGTTTTTTTTTTTTAATATTAAGTGTTTGCTTGTTTGTTTTCATATGTGTGACTTTTGTTACATCTCATTGAAAAGACTTAAGAAGCCCTTCGATTTATAGCAATTTTAATTTAAATTCAGTTCAACCTAAAACAAACGATTATATTGTGATAAATCCTAAAATGTCACTGACAATTGTAATCTATAAAGTAAATTCACTCATTAGTCACTCTTTCTGAATCTCTTTTGTGCTAAGATGTGTGCTGTGTGCTTTATTGCTCAGTCGTGTCCGGCTCTTTGTGACCCCATGGACTATAGCCCGCCAGTCTCCTCTGTCCATGGGATTCTCCAGGCAAGAATACTGGAATGGGTTGCCATGCTCTCCTCCAGAGGATCTTCGAACACAGGGACTGAACCCAGGTCTCCCGCATTGCAGGCGGATTCTTTACTGTCTGAGCTACCAGCGAAGACCTGTGCTAAGATACATTGTGTGTAATTTGGATTACACAGGCACTGCTGCTAATCAAGTCATATTAAGGAAGCTGCAAGTCAAATGCTACCTCATTCTTTAATGTTAAGATATTGTCTAACATGAAACACCTGAGGTTACTCATCTGAGAATTTAAAATACTGTGAACATGTATGTAACATTATGTATGGCTAATCTGAAGTCCCACTGGATGATCCTGGAACTGAATTCTACTACAGTCTTGTCTTTTCTGTCCTAACCATCCATGATTTTGCTTTTATTACTTTGTTTTCCTGTTTATTTATAGCCAAAATAGCTACTCACCATATGTTTAAATAATAGAGTTCCAGGGTATCCCATGCTAATGAAAGTGAAGTCGCTCAGTCGAGTCTGACTCTTAGTGACCCCATGGACTGCAGCCTACCAGGCTCCTCGGTCCCTGGGATTCTCCAGGCAAGAACACTGGAGTGGGTTGCCATTTCCTTCTCCAGGGCATGAAAGTGAAAAGTGAAAGTGAAGTCACTCAGTCTTGTCCGACTCTTCGCGACCCCATGGGCTGCAGCCCACCAGGCTCCTCTGCCCATGGGGTTTTCCAGGCAAGAGTACTGGAGTGGGGTGCCATTGCCTTCTCCAATGCTAATGAAAGACCACCATAAATTCTGTGTCATTTCTTCATGATGTCTTTATCACCCAGAGGTGACAGTTTGAGAACGAAGAATGAAAATATTTCAAGGTTTTAGTATTGCTTTGAGAAATACTTTTAGAATTATTTGGGAATTAATTTGAGAGAATTAGTTTAAGAGAATGAAGGAAAAGTGTAAGAAAACAATACAGATAAAAGAGAAAAGATGACACCTTGGTATCTTTGAATGGAAAAGTGGCAAGAAGAAAGAGATTTGAATGCAAGCACTCAGAATTATGGACCTTGGGTAGAAACAACCCAAATTTCTAAATTAGAGTAAGTATACCTTTCTTCTGAAGAGTCCAACTCTGGTACCTTGATTATTTCTATATTCCTTTAAAGTGTTTTAAATTATGAAGTGTTACAAACTTCTTGAAGAGTACAGATGATATTACAAATGCCCATAAATATATCCCTCAGATATAGCTAATGTTAACATTTCCCCATATTCTTCCAGATCTTGTTTTAAAAATAGAATACATTGGTATTACAGAACCTCTTCCCTTCTTTCCCATCCCATCCCATCATCTCTTGATCCCTCTCTTGAAGTAACTGTTATCCAGAAGATGGTGTTTAATCTTCCCAAACACGTTTTTATATTTTTAGAGTATGCTCTCATGTTTCAGTTATTCATGGCTGCATAACAAAGCTCTCCCAAACGTAATAGCTTGCAAAAGCACCCATTTATTAATTTTTATGGTTTTGTGGGATGATTTGGCTGAGCTGGGTGGCTCTTCTGCTCCATGTGGTTTATAGATATTCCACTCATGTCGCTGCTGCATTCAAGTGGGAGCTCAGCTGGAACTTTCCTGATGGCCTCTCCTCCTCCAGCTTTCTCTCCACCAGTTTTATGACTTTCCTACAGCAGATATCTTTCTTTCTTTTTAAATATTTATTGATTTGGCTGTGCCAGGTCTTAGTTACAGCGTGTGGGGTCTTTAGTTGTGGCATGAGAACTCTTAATTGCTGCATGTGGGATCTAGTTCCATGACCAAGGATTGAACCCAGCACCTTTGTATTGGGAGCACAGAATTTTAGCCAACGGACCACCAGGGAAGTCCCTCAGCTGAGTAGACCTCTCAGCTTGCTCCCTGCCTATAGAAATTTGGGGGACAAGACACCTCTTTTCCCTTCCAGTCTTAGCCAGGAGTTGGCAGATTATAGCCTAAAGTTCAAATCTGCTTTGTGGCTGGTTTTGTACGGCCCAGGAGCTAAAAATTGTTTCTGTATTTTTAAAGTGTTGTTAAAACAAAACAACACACACAGAAAGAATAAACAAAGAAGAATCTGTGACAGAGACCAAGTGTGGTCTGTAAAACCTAAAATATTTACTATCTGGCCTTTTATAGGAAATTGGCTGACCCCTGACATGGTAAGTATATCTCATATGGAGTCCATGCTAAAATGTGTCCTCTTGCAGTGGGTCTGAAAGAGGACCAATGTAGGAGACTCCATGCTGAGCTCTGTCTCCTAAATTTATCAGTCAGATAGGCTCTTCCAAGGGGCATGTTCGTCCCATAATTTTACTCTTAGGAACTGGAGGATAAATTCATGCTCTAACACCCAACTCCCCGTAGGAATAGGGAGTAAGTCGATCCCAACTAATAGAATTGCTATTATTGTTTAGTAAAATAAGTTGTGTCCAACTCTTGTGACCCCATGGACTATAGCTCATCTGGCTCCCCTGTCCATGGGATTTCACAGGCAAGAATGCAACCCATGGAGTGGGTTGCCATTTCCTTCTCTAGGGGATCTTCCTGACCCAGGGATTAAACCCATATCTCTTGGGTCCCATGCATTGGCAGGTGGATTCTTTACCAATGGGCCACCTGGGAAGCAGCTAATATAGTAAGCATAGTAAAACTCCAATTTGGATACATATGGTTCTCTTCCTATACAGACACATTATTATATGAATTTAGAAAAAGTTGGAAAAAATCTATATAGCAGAGTACGGAGTCAGCCGCCCAGGGGCAAAAATTGGAAAAAGTCTACTAAGGAGTAGAGTGGTCCCCAGGGAATTCCAATTTCCTATATAGTTGTTAAAAAGAGTTACAAGTCTGAGTTGTTTTTTTTTTTTCCACTTTCTATTTTAAAAAAAAAACCATAATGTTTCCCTCCTGGCTTCTACTAATTACATAATTTTATTTTTGGCATTTAAACAGACCCTTGGAATTTATCTTAGGGTAAAAAGGTGAGGCAGCTAATTGCTGTTTGTCTTCCACCTTCCTCCATTTGGGCTCCCCTTGTGGCTCAGATGGTAAAGAATCTGCCAGCAACGAAGGAGACTCAGGTTCGATCCCTGGGTCTGGAAGATTCCCTCGAGAAGGAAAGGGCTACCCTCTCTACTATTTTTGCCTGGAGAATTCCATGGACAGAAGAGCCTGGCACGCTAGTTGATGCAGTCACAAAGAGTCAGACACGGCTGAGGGACTGACTTATTCTCCCTCTAACTGGTCTAATACAATTAATTGAAAAATTTGATTTTATTCCACTTATTTGAAATTCCAGCTTCATCCGTTTCTCATGTCTAAATGAAATTATAGCCATTTATACTCATGTCTAAATGAAATTATTCTTGATTAGAGAGAATGCACAGTCGTAGAGATGCACTGTGTCTCTTAATGGCTTCGTGTCTTGTCTAACTTTTCCCCACCTATTTCAGGAGGTATGGTCTTGTTGGATTGAACTGCTTCACTATTTGGATCTTGAGACCACCTGGCTAAACACTTTGGAAGAGCGCATGAAGAGCACAGAAGCCCTGCCTGAGAAGGCAGAAGCTGTCAGCGAAGCCCTGGAGGTAGGAGCCTGCATTCTGAGTGGAGCTTTTTGTTGCAGTGAGGCTGAAAGAGAATTCAAATGACGAACACAATGTCTTATGCCAGCAAACACTTTTGCTTCCTCCATGGTTTTCCGTGTAACTTGTGTTTTCTTGCATTGCCTGAAATATTCATACCATCATATATTTAGATTATTGGTGACCCACTAACTCAGCCTCATGAGATGGTTAGTTGTTCTCTGATTAGTACATTTTAGACACCATAAAGCACTCTAGTGATTCTCCAGATTGTTTTTACCAGTCCCTGGATAAGACTCTGCCTTATGTTATTAGGACAGTTGCTCTCTTGTTTCTTCATAAAGTTATTTTTGCTCCTTAGACATGGCAAGGAGCCACTGTATTTACAGTGACTCCTACTCTGTTTTCTTTAGATGTGAAAAGTTGGAGGACAGATTGAAAACGGCAGTGTTAGAGGCCTGGGATCCTATCCCCAGGCCTGAACGTGAGCTCCTTGAGGCCAAGAACTGTGCCTGAATTTTCTGTTGTTCCTCAGTTACCAACACAGCCTGTGACACATGATAACTTAGTAACTGTTTCTTAGGTGGAATAAAGTGTGGAGAGAATAGATTTTCTTAAAAGAGGAAGATTGTAGCTATGCTTTTAAAACTGTAAGAACGGAAAGTGATGAAGTGATTAAGTAGATGATTGGATTAAAGGTCAGAAATAGGTCAGAGTTCAGTTTAGTTCAGTCGCTCAGTCGTGTCCGACTCTTTGCGACCCCATGAATCGCAGCACGCCAGGCCTCCCTGTCCATCACCACCTCCCCGAGTTCACTCAGACCCACGTCCATCGAGTCAGTGATGCCATCCAGCCATCTCATCCTCTGTCATCCCCTTCTCCTCCTTCCCCCAATCCCTCCCAGCATCAGGGTCTTTTCCAATGAGTCAGCTCTTCACATGAGGTGGCCAAAGTACTGGAGTTTCAGCTTTAGCATCATTCCTTCCAAAGAAATCCCAGGGCTCATCCTTCAGAATGGACTGGTTGGATCTCCTTGCAGTCCAAGGGACTCTCAAGAGTCTTCTCCAACACCATAGTTCAAAAGCATCAGTTCTTTTGATGCTTTTGAAATAGGTCAGATGTGGTATCTAAATTCTAGAAACCACATGCTCTACTGGAGAGAAGATGTCATTTCTCAGATAAAATAGAGTCAGAGGCTGAATGTATTAAAAAAAATCAAAGCTTATTTTAAAAACACATACTTTCCTGACATGAGAGTTAAAATATACATTCTAAAAATATGGAACATGGAGTAAAGTATAAAGTCAAGTCTAAGATAACACTTTAAAACATTTTAGTGTACTTCTTTAGAATTATTTTTCTTATTATTTTTACATCTACATACTGAAAGGTAGTGCTTTTAGTGACAGGATCAAAGGCTTTGGAGCTTAGGAGCCAAGTTGGAATCCTTAGGTCTTATTTTTATTGTGTGTATGTTGGCAAATTACTTAATATCTCTGAGCTTCAGTTTTCCCATCTCTAATATGAAAATAGTATTTAGCCCGATGATTAGATTTATGTGTGTGTGTGTGTGTGTGTGTGTGTGTATGTATATATATTGGAGGAGAAAATGGCAACCCACTCCAGTATCCTTGCCTGGAAAATTCCATGGACAGAGGAGCCTGTTGGGTTAAAGTTCTGAGTGACTAACACACACACATGTTATATATATATGTGTGTGTGTATAAAACAGTGCCTTGCTTTTTATATATGTTGTAGAAAAATAAGAACCTATTTTTAATAATGTAATTAATAACAGTTTGAAATAATGCTATTTGTATAATAATTGGTTTTTGTTTTTAAACTTTGAATCATACCATGAACATTTCTCTATGTAGTTAATAATTATTGAAATTATTTTTGTGGATTTATTGGAATTCTCAGTTTTATTTATTTTATCTAATTATTTATGATCTTGTTCCTTTGATAGATTTGTATAAGGCAGAATTATTTGTTTAAAAAAATGAGCAATTTTTTTTTTCTTCCAATTTTTTGAGATGCAATTGGCATATAATATTGTGTAAGTTTAAGATGTACAGTAGATTGATTTGATACACTCATGTATTGAAAAATGATTACCACAACAGGGTTAGTTAAATCTCTATTGCTTTACATAATTACCGTTTATTTTTTGTGGTGAAAACCTTTAAGATCTACTCTCTTAGCAACTTTCAAATATATTATACAGTTTTGTTAACTGTAATCACCATGCTATATATTCCACACCCAGGATTTATTCATTTTATTGTTGGAAATGTTTACCCTTTGGCCAACTTCTCCCCTTCCCCTCCACCCACCGCCCCCAGCAAGTGCCTGTTTCCATGAATTTGACTTTTTTAAGATTCTACATGTATGTGATATCATACAGTGCTTGTCTTAAAAAAGTGAACAATTTTAGGATCCTTGATATATTTTTTCTTGGTAAATGCATTATTTTTTTCCTCTGTCCCTGCCCAGTCTTTGGAATCTGTTTTGCGACATCCAGCAGACAATCGCACCCAGATTCGAGAACTTGGCCAGACTCTGATTGATGGAGGAATCCTTGATGACATAATCAGTGAGAAACTGGAGGCTTTCAACAGTCGATATGAAGACCTCAGTCACCTGGTAAGAATGGAGCCATGCTTGAGTGTTGGTTAGATGTTTATGATATGGAGCTGACCTCAAAAACTTATACCAAGGGGAAAAGGTGATAACCTTTGGGGGTGCCGAGGACATTGAAATACTAGGTGGGGAGGAGCAGACTTTATAAAGCAGGCAGAACTTGATGATTAAAAAGTTTTTAATTTTGAGATTGTTACTACTTGTGAACTATTTCATTTTCTTTAAAGATTATATTATAATTGTATATAAAGATAATAACTCATATTATCCAACTAAACATTAGAGCCATTCATTGTGTCTTAGATATATACTCAGAATGTATCAAACATGCATGTTCATATCAGTAAGCAAAGAAAGGAGACTGTCTTTATAGAAGGGATAAGTGGGTATTAGAAGTTTTTAGACACATATTAAAAAATAGCTGTTGATGATTAGATCATGAATAGCTTCAAACTTAACCCCAAAGTGCAACAAAAGTGGTGTGATACTGTGCACATCTGTAGAATGTTTTTAAATTTTGGAAAAATAGAGATTTATGTATTCACTCTATAGACATTCTGTTATATTTTATATTTTTGTTTATAGGCTTTTTATTGAGTCCTAAAAATGCCCTAAATGTGTAATAAATGACATCTTAATTTTTTCCTTTATTTTAGTGTGTTACGTAAGAAATCTTTACATTTTTCCCTTTTTTATTGAGGTATAAGTGATATATGACATATATTAGTTTCAGGTGTACAACATAATGATATGATTTTTGTATACATTAGAAATTAATTGCCGCTGTAAGGCTAGTTAACCTCTGGTATGATATATAGTTGCGATATGAGGACTTCTGAGATCTAATCTCTCAATACAGTATTGTTAACTATAACCATCATGCCTTACATCACTTCGGCATATTGATATATTTGTAACTAGAAGCTTATAACTTTTGATCCTCGTCACCCTTTTTGCCTACTCCCTGCCCCCAGCCTCTAGCAACCACCAATTCTCTGTTTCTATTAGCTTGGTGTTCCTTTTTGGTTGTTTTGTTTTTTCTTGTTTTTGTTATTTTTTAGATTCCTCATATAAGTGAGGTCATACAGTATTTGTCCTTTACCCTCTGACTTATTTCACTTAACATAGTGCCTGCAAGAGCATTTTCCTATTTTGTCATGTTACATATATAGAAAGAAGTAATTTCCTGCAAGATGCATAGGGTATTAGGACAATTTCACCGTTATTGCTAATTATTAAAGTGCAGGCTAAAGTCTTGAAGTAGTGCTTTTATAGTTTGCTCTTTTTCTTGGTGGTGAGAACATAAGGGTTTTCTTATATTCAGCCATTTCTGTTTGTGCTGAGAGACTAATGATTACATTTCCCCTCCTGTAGGCAGAGAGCAAGCAGATTTCCTTGGAAAAGCAGCTCCAGGTCCTGCGGGAAACTGACCACATGCTTCAGGTCTTGCAGGAGAGCTTAGGGGAGCTGGACAAGCAGCTCACAACGTACTTGACTGACAGGGTAGATGCCTTCCAAGTTCCTCAGGAAGCCCAGGTACTGCCATGGTTATGAGGGTGTTCCAGTCATAAAGGGAGCGTCTGTAATTATCGCCTCACCTGCATGGGAACCAGCCCTGCCCGCCATTCAACCCAGAGTCAATGAGAGAGGCTGACTTTACAGGGCAGCATGTGGGTTTGAGGGTTCTCATAGTTTTTATGTGAGGTCCTAGTGAATGCTATGCTATGCTAAGTCACTTCAGTCGTGTCCGACTCTGTGTGACCCCATAAATGGCAGCCCACCAGGCTCCCCTGTCCCTGGGATTCTCCAGCCAAGAACACTGGAGTGGGTTGCCATTTCCTTCTCCAATCCATGAAAGTGAAAAGAGAAAGTGAAGTCGCTCAGTCATGTCTGACTCTTAATGATCCCATGGACTGCAGCCTACCAGGCTCCTCCGTCCGTGGGATTTTCCAGGCAAGAGTACTGGAGTGGGATGCCATTGCCTAGTGAATGGCCATCATTAAAAAATTCTAATTTTCTTAGCTATGAAATTGGGAAAATTCTGTCTTTGTAAATAAGTGGTGAGCATTCTAAATGACCAGTGCAAAGACTGTCATGCACCATGCACAGAGTCCTGCAGTATGGGTGGCCATATTGTTATTATCCTGAAGGAGGAGATGGCAGCCCACTCCAGTATTCTTGCCTGGAAAATCTCATGGGCAGCAGAACCTGGCAGGTTACAGTCCATAGGGTTGCAAAGAGTCGGACACCACTGAGTGACTGGGCACACACACACACATTATTATGCCGCACGCTGATTAAAGTTTGTATCAGAGTGTGTTTTTACCTGTTGTATGACTCTGTGAAACTTCAAAACGACATTTTCTCTCTTTTCTAATCTCTCTAGAAAATCCAAGCGGAGATCTCAGCCCATGAGCTGACTCTAGAGGAGTTGAGAAGGAATATGAGGTCTCCACCGCAGACCTCCCCAGAGGGCCGGACTGCCAGGGGAGGAAGTCACATGGATGTGCTGCAGGTGAGGAGGGAGAGCAGCTTCTTTTTACTTCTCAGTGTGTTGGGCATAAAAAGAAAATGAGAAAGAGCTGATGACTTGGATGCCTTTTATCTACTCTGCGATGTGAAGAAGGGGCTGGTTGAAGGCACACTGTGTCCTAAGGTGGGCAGCAGAAGCAAATTGTTGTTTGGGTGGAAACTACTGGATCTGAGTTTTCTAGCTGAGTTGAGAAGACAGAGCGCTGTCGATTTAGAAGTTCACTTTGTGTAAGTCTTTCCATTGACACAGAACCTCCATCAGTACAGGCTTCCCTGAAGGCTTAGTGGTAAAGAATCTGCCTGCCGATGCAGGAGATGCAGGAGACATGAGTGTGATCCCTGGGTTGCTAAGATCCCCTGGAGAAGGAAATGGCAACCCACTCCAGTATTCTTGCCTGGAAAATTTCATGGAGAGAGGAGCCTCATGGGCTTCAGTCCTTGGGGTTGCAGAGAGTTGAACACGACTACATGCATGCATTCCTTCAGGACTGGTGTGGCTGGTACACTGGGCAGGCTGAGTCCATGGGGCACAGTACAGTTTAGCCCTGTGATGGTAGAAGCAGACTGACTTTCACTTTGAACTTGTGTTGAAGGGAATTATAAATTCTAGTTTTCTGAACTGTGTTTTTCAGATAGGTGAGAAAATTAACATGGTTTTCATTACAGTGAGGCTAGCTTAGCCTTTCATTATATTTCAGATTGAGACCCTGAGTTTCAAGGAATTCATGACTCTGGGCTGTACCATTCCTTAAGATGATCAGGCAACCTCACAGATTTCTGTTAAGGAGTATTTTTATTGTTCCTTTATTCTACCCCTTCTCAAAGTATGTGTTATGCTAATATTTTCTGTTGAGAGAGATTATCATTCTAATGTGAATTATTATTTTCATTTCTGCCAACAGAGGAAACTTCGAGAGGTGTCCACAAAGTTCCAGCTTTTCCAGAAGCCTGCTAACTTTGAACAGCGCATGCTTGACTGCAAGCGTGTGCTTGATGGTGTGAAAGCAGAGCTTCATGTTCTGGATGTGAGGGATGTGGACCCTGATGTCATACAGACCCACTTGGACAAGTGTATGGTGAGGCTACTGGGTGGTTAATGTGTCCAATGGATTTTCCTGTTGCTGATATGGCTTCATCTAGTGCTTATGTACATGGTTTGTTCAATTGTTGTTAGTCTAAAATGTGCTAAGAATAGGGAAAAATGATGAAAAACAGGTTAGAAATTTAGAAGTACGGTCCTTTCCTCTTAGGAAATTAGAAGAGATAGGAGAGAGAGACAGCAGAGATTAAAGTCAATTAATACAGTGTAAGGAGATCCAACCAGTCCATTCTGAAGGAGATCAGCCCTGGGATTTCTTTGGAAGAAATGATGCTAAAGCTGAAACTCTAGTACTTTGGCCACCTCATGCAGAGTTGACTCATTGGAAAAGACTCTGATGCTGGGAGGGACTGGGGGCAGGAGGAGAAGGGGGATGATAGAGGATGAGATGGCTGGATGGCATCACTGACTCGATGGACGTGAGTTTGAGTGAACTCTGGGAGTTGGTGATGGACAGGGAGGCCTGGTGTGCTGCAATTCATGGGGTCGCAAAGAGTCGAACACGACTGAGCAACTGAACTGAAGTGAACTAAAGTACAGTGTAATGAGATAAGGAAACTAGAACAGACATGTATATAACATGATTTAAAAACAAGAGGAAAACATATCTTAATCACAGTATGAAGTTAGGGAAGCCTTCTACAGAATGTGACTAATCAGCTAAATTTGAAAGAATAAATTTGAGCTAGCTAGAAGAACCAGGAAATGGCAACCCACTCCAGTATTCCTGCCTGGAGAATCCCATGGACAGAGGGACCTGGCAGACTACAGTCCATGAAGTCGTAAGAGTCAGACACAATTTAGTAACTAAACCACCACCAGAAGAACCATACTTAGAATGAATGTCAGGAATATTGCAATGTACAGCAAATTCATTCTCAAAGAGAGTAAAAATTTAAATATTAATTTATAAATTTAAGCCTAAAGTGTGAAAGAAGAAATTATACTTAGAATGGATGTCAGTAATATGGTAGCATAAAAATCATTCTCTAGGAAAATAAAATTTTAAATTAAATCTAAACTTAAGATGTAAAAGAAAAAATTATTTTAAAGACTTTATTACTTTTTAGTTTTGAACTTTAAAATTCAGTTGCACAGAAATTTAAAGATCATATGCCTGAGTATTCACAGTCTTAGAATTAGTGTTCTGCTGGAGAAGAATCATGGGAAGACTGAAGATGACATGTTAAGAAAAGTCTGAGAAGAGTTCTTTGTGCTTTTCAAAACTGTAATCTCCGCATGTCTGTTGCATACTGAAGGTTGTTTGATTACCTAAAAACTGGAATGAATGGAAGGATGAATGAATAGGATGAATTTTTATACATAATATGTGTGCATATGCATGTGTGAATGTACATGTATATGTACTGAGATACAGAGATCACCAAAGCAAGCACTGCCCTTGACCTTGTGTCCTCTAGTCCAGTGGTCTGTTACTATGTGGCCATGCCACATGGGTGTTTCAGGTCAACACTACGATGAACAGAGATAAGAGAACCTGCCCAGGATACAGCCTTTCAGTTTCAAAGCAACGAGGATGAGGGCATCTCTGAATTTGACCTGTATAACTTCAACTTCCTATGGTCATATACATATTGATGTATGGAACTTTTGTATGTCTTTTCATTATATAACTAACATGTGCCCATTGTGGTAGACTTTGTACTTCAGAGAACTGTAAGAAAAAATTGAATCTTAATATTTCCAAATTCCCACAGCCAGAAATAGACAGCATTAGCTTTTTTTTCTAGTAATGGCATTTAGGATTTTGAAAAATGTAATTTAAAAAAACGTTAGACGTTCAATTTTTAGTCCTCATGTTTTCCCATTTTTTTGTAGGAAAAATGTTCATATTATCAAGTACCTTCCTAAGCCTTTAAGATACAGGTTTGAGCCTTTTTAAAATAAGACTAGTATAATCTCTCTGAGTGTATTTTCTTATCTGAATTTAAAAATTATTATGACCTTGATTTCATCTTACTCATTCTTTGAACCAGATCTGAGAGAGATAAAGCCCTTTGATCTCCATGGTTAGTTCTTAGCTGTCAATCTTTGTCATCCATGTTCTGAAATGGTTCCAGTTACCACATTTTCACTAATATGTATAATTTGTCTGGCTCTATTTTTAAGAAACTCTATAAAATTTTGAGTGAAGTCAAGCTTGAAGTGGAGACTGTAATCAAAACAGGAAGGCACATTGTCCAGAAGCAGCAAACGGACAACCCTAAGGGGATGGATGAGCAGCTGACTTCTCTGAAGGTTCTCTACAATGACCTGGGTGCCCAGGTGAGCAGGGCAGGTGCACTGCCCCCATCTCTCTCTTTTATGTATTCTAAAATTTTACTTCTGGGAGAAGAATGCTTATTTGAATTTTATGGCATCAATAATACATGTTTTCATTGATTCCAATAATTTTTATTATATATCTTTCAAAGTGTGTGTTGACTATGAGGGCCACTCCATATCTTCTAAGGGATTCTTGCCCACATTGCCGTTCAATTCAGTTGCTCAGTTGTGTCTGACTCTTTGCAACCCCATGGACTGCAGCACACCAGGCTTTCCTGTCCATCACCAACTCCTGGAGCTCACTCAAACACATGTCCATTGAGTCAGTGATGCCATCCAACCATCTCATCCTCTGTCATCCCCTTCTCCTCCCGCCTTCAGTCTTTCCCAGCATCAGGGTCTTTTCCAGTGAGTCAGTTCTTCACCTCAGGTGGCCAAAGTATTGGAGTTTCAACTTTAGCATCAGTCCTTCCAATGAATATTCAGTGTTGATTTCCTTTAGGATGGACTGGTTGGATCTCCTTGCAGTCCAAGGGACTCTCAAGAGTCCTCTCCACCACCACAGTTCAAAAGCATCAATTCTGTGGTGCTCAGTTTTCTTTATTGTTCAACTTTCACATCCATACATGATGGCTGGAAAAACCATTGCTTTGTAGTAGTTATAAAGGTCATCTGAATTAAATTCACCCATTCCTGTCCATTTTAGTTCACTGATTCCTGAAATGTCAATTTTCACTCTTGCCATCTTCTGTTTGACCACTTCCAATTTACCTTGATTCATGGACCTGACATTCTAGGTTCCTATGCGTATTTTCTTTACAGTATTAGACTTTCCTTTCACCACCAGTCACATCCACAACTGAGCATTGTTTGCACTTTGGCTCAGCCTCTTCATTCCTTCTGGAGCTATTTCTCCACTCTCTTCCAGTAGCATATGACCTTGTAGACACCTTATAGACCATACAGACACCTACTGCCGTGTGGGGTTCATCTTTCAGTATCATATCTTTTTACCTTTTCACAGAGTATGTTACTATTAAAATGATGAATAGTTACATAGAAATGTATTTTTAATATTTAATCCAGACTAATTTCTATATTTTCAAAGGCTACAGACATTTCATAAGTTATTGTGAGGAAACTCCACAAGTAATAGTCTCTGTATAAACACAGGTTATTGGTCCTTGGATTTCTAGATTGAACAATCCATTGAGAAATGTTAAAAACATTAGGACTGTAATAAATAGTATCAGGAACTTCACATTAATAAAGCAGGATTTAAAATCCTATTCAGAAACATCTGTAATTTGGACATTTTAGTGAATTTGTGGGGAAGTTGTTAGGCCCTTTATTGTGAATGACTGACTGGATCCATTAAGCTTAACATCTTCTCTTACTGAGAATCTCTGCCCTGAAACCAGACAAGCAAAAACAAGATAAAACACAGTAACAAATGAAGTGAGACATTCTCATTAATATTGAAAAGCTGTGTTAGATAATATATTAGACCCTTCTGTGGTTATTAAATATTAACCAAGTTTCTACACAAGCCCAGAGAATACAAGCTGAAATTTTGTGATCACTTTGAGATTACTAACAGTCATACATTTCCTGGGCAATTTGGATTTCATTTCGGAAAGATTAGATTACTGATGTGATATACTATATACCATTTTTGATACATTGCACATCTGGAACATGTATGGTAAGAGCTTCTTCTTGAGAGAATTAATTGCATATGTCAGATATTCACACAGTTATTCAAGTCAGGAGAATATATCTGGGATGAAGATATAAATTTTATGAGTCATATGCAAAGGGGTGATAATTAAAATTTTCAGTGATGATGAGATTGCCTAGGGAGAGGATATATCAATACTGAAAAAAGAAAAGGTCCTGAATTAAGTAAGTTTTGAGGGATTACATCACTTAGGAGGATATTTGAAGAAGATAAGCTTTGGAGAGTGAAAAAGTTGGCTTAAAGCTCAACATTCAGAAAACGAAGATCATGGCATCTGGTCCTATCACTTCATGGGAAATAGATGGGGAAAAGGGAAACAGTGTCAGACTTTATTTTTGGGGGCTCCAAAATCACTGCAGATGGTGATTGCAGCCATGAAATTAAAAGATGTTTACTCTTTGGAAGGAAAGTTATGACCAACCTAGATAGCATATTGAAAAGCAGAGACATTACTTTGCCAACAAATGTTCGTCTAGTCAAGGCTATGGTTTTTCCTGTGGTCATGTATGGATGTGAGAGTTGGACTGTGAAGAAGGCTGAGCACCGAAGAATTGATGCTTTTGAACTGTGGTGTTGGAGAAGACTCTTGAGAGTCCCTTGGACTGCAAGGAAATCCAACCAGTTCTAAAGGAGATCAGCCCTGGGATTTCTTAGGAAGGAATGATGCTAAAGCTGAAACTCCAATACTTTGGGCACCTCATGTGAGGAGTTGACTTATTGGAAAAGACTCTGATGCTGGGAGGGATTGGGGGCAGGAGGAGAAGGGGACGACAGAGGATGAGATGGCTGGATGGCATCACTGACTTGATGGATGTGAGTTTGAGTGAACTCTGGAAGTTAGTGATGGACAGGGAGGCCTGGCGTGCTGCGATTCACGGGGTCGCAGAGTCGGACACGACTGAACGACTGAAGTGAACTGAACTGACTGAGCTTTTAAAAGAGACTAAAGTATATATGTATGTGTGTGTGTGTGTGTATATATAAACCACATTTCTTTATCCATTTATTTATCGGTGGCTATTGTGAATAATGCTGCAGTGAGTATGGAAATGCAGATATCTCTTTAACATAATGATTTCTTTTCCTTTGTTGTATACCAAGAGTAGGGTTGCTGGATCATGTAGTAGTAGTTTCTTTTTTAAATTTTTTGAGGGCCCTCCATGTTGTGTTCCATAATTGCAAACTTGACATCTGCTAAGAAAGTAGATCTTAAGATCTACCTAAGATCTACCACAGAAAAAGGTAACTATGTAATGATGGACGTGTTAATTAACTGTGATACTCATATCACAATGTATGTGTGTATAAATGATTACAATATACACCTTAAAAATGCACATTGTGCAACCATATATTTCATATGCATGAGAAACTACATATAAAAAAGTGGTAAGAAGTGTGGTAGTATACCAGGAACGTGCTAGGTCTGGGAAGCTGAAGGAAGGAGGGTATTTGGAGAATGAGTGTGGGTTTTTGTTTGGAATATTACTGAAATATTAAAAACAAGGCATCCACTTAAAAGCATACATTAGCTCTTTTGCCATTGAGGTTATCACTGAGCTGAGCAAAGATGATTTCTGTGGAATGATGGAGGTAGAAGCCAGAATATCATGGCTTGAACACTGTATGGGGGTTGACAAGTGGTTTTGAGAATTTGTATGGGAAAGGTAGGGGAGAAGGAGAGAAGGTGGGGCCAAAGGAGGAAATTTGTGTGTGTATATATGTGTGTGTGTGTGTATGTATGTATGTGTGTGTGTATGTATGTGTGCGTGTATGTGTGTGTGTGTGAGAGAGAGACAGACAGATGCTTGAGTGTGTTTCATCCTTGGTGGGAATGATCCTATTGAGAAGGAATGTTTGCATATCCAGGAGAGAGAAGGGATAAATGATTAGATAAAAGATTTACAACTTGATACTACCTAATTTAATATGCAGTACATCTTAAAATGTATTGATTAGATCAGCTGAAGAGAGTATAAATTGTTGTAAGTTAAACTGTAAATTATTTTCTTCCTGGTATACCAAAATCTTTGGTAGCATTAAGTTTTACGATGATTGTGTAGTTGCCTGGGCTTGTCAGTCAGATAAGTATCATAATATCTTTTAACATAATTCAAATATTTTTCTCCTGAAGTCTGCCTTGAGGTGCTATTAATTTAGAGGCATGAATTTTAATTAAACTCCATAGGAAAAAAATTTCAGTTTTAAGAACGAATTGAATAACAATCAATCTTTGAGACATGCAAGAGTAAAAATAAACTTATAGGATGAGCAAGAAATGCAGTCCCATTTTACTTACTAAGAAAATTTGATTTCTATATCTAAGACAGTTTATATTATTTTATATCATCTAAAAAATTTCATCCCATACATGACATTTCACTCTATTACTTATAATATTATCGTCTACACATATGTGCACATAAAAGGAGGAACGTGTTTTTGTGTATATATTGTGTTTGACATCCTTTAAAGTGTCAGCTCAGCATTAGGTTGCAAATCACTTTAGTCTGAACGTACCATTGTGTAATGCCAGTTCTCAGACCAGGCTCAGTCTCATGGTCATGCCGCTCTGCTCGTGGCCTTAACCTTTTTAAGCTTCACTGTCCTATTCTGTTAAGTGGAAAAAATAGTGCTAATCAGAGGGTTTTATTGTATAACATGTGTAGATTCATTAGTATAATATAAGAGGCTGATAAATGTCTGTTAAGTTCATTTTGCTTTCTAACAACAATAGTAAGAACAAAATAGTAATAAAAGTTTGTATTCCATAGCCATTTAATGTATTTTAAATTAAGCGGTTAATTGTGAAACATATGATTGTAAAAAATCTTGCTATTTCTCCCTCATGTTGATGTGTGTTTGTTTTTTAACAGAATCCCTCATTGAGAGGGTTTTAAGACATCTTCTGCTCAAAATGATGAAAGATGATATTAATTGATTCCTTAACCTTGTTGATGGGACTGGGGCAAGACCTTTGTGTATATATTTTCCTCACTAAAAGCTCATAACAACCTTCTGAGGGCTGTATCTCTACCAGGGTCACTTAGGAAGTTAAGTGGTAGAACTAAGATGAGAATCCAGGGTTGCCTGACACGTAACCACTACAGTATATTGTCTTCCTGCAGAAATGCAAGGATGGAGTGATTCTAGGTGCCAGAGGTAAAGGTTAGGTATGTCTTGGGGGTTAACTATGAATCTGTGTGGATCTTTAGTTCATATTTGTTTCCACCCATGTTCATCTGTCTTGTATTTTTTTTTTTTTTTAAGGTGACAGAGGGAAAACAGGATCTGGAAAGGGCATCCCAGTTGGCTCGGAAAATGAAGAAAGAGGCTGCTTCTCTCTCTGAATGGCTTTCTGTTACTGAAACAGAATTGGTACAGAAATCCACTTCAGAAACTTTGCTTGGGGATTTGGATACAGAAATTTCCTGGGCTAAAGTAAGTTGTAGTTCAGGTGAACCACGAAAATTGTCAGTGTAATCTGTGGCATTTTGATCAGAGAAATCTGGGTATATGTCATTTGTCTCCATTTCATACTAAATATCGTCTTTTCCTTTTTCCATTCTTTTTTCCACATCTCTGTCCTAAAAAAGAATAAGAATAGTTTAAAAGCAACTAACTTCAGAAGCACACACACTCACACACACACATGCATATATACACGTATACGTATAATATATACATATGCGTATATTAAGATAGGGGAAAGATTTATTGATTGATTTTGACCACACCTCTCAGCTTGTGGGATCTTCGTTCCCCACCAGGGATTGAACCCGGGTCCTTGACAGTGAAAGTGCAGAGTCCAAACAACTGGAAAGGAATTCCCCAGAAGATATTTTTATCTTGATTCTGAAGAGTTAAACTCACATGGCCCAACAAGGTCTTTGTAGTCATTATACAGTATAACTATCACCTTCAAAATCAGTGACATTTTTTGAGTATTCATTCTTCGCAAAGTATTATGCTGAATTTATTAATTCTTCCATAGTAAGTTTTGTACCAGTAACTAATCTTTCTATTGCAAGCTAATTGCTAACTGTAGAGAGCAGAGAAACAGAATTTAAAAAAAAATAAAAGATCAAAGAATTTTCTCCAGTCCTACATTTACTTAGAAATCACATATATTAGAGAGTTGATTTGCCAGTTCTCTCTTTTGAGATGGACAAAAAATTGAATGAAACATGAAGTAGTTTTTCTTTTTTTAACCAAGGCATTCTCTTTTTCTCAATTCATTTTCTAAGAAGCATGTATACTAGAGATAAATGCTGAAAATAAATGATCAGTACTGTGACAGAGCTTTATATAAAATCCCAGGTATCAGTTTTGACTTCTTCTACAGGTGTCAACTTTTGGGGTGTAAAGAGGGATGTGCTCTGAGGTCGTGGTGTGATATAATTCCTTAATTTGAATGCTCATTGGACTTAGCTGTTATAAGAAACTCAAGATATTAGTCACTAGGAAGAATGTTTTCAGTTTAATAGCTCATGGAATGTATAATTGCTGTGGGCTGTGTGGAGTAAAAGGGATATATGAAGGAAGTGAAAAACACTGGAATTCATGCGTTACAGTGGATGAATGACAACCAAAGGCACTTAACTATATATATTTTTTAATTAAAGTTTTTTCAAGGAAATATTATCTTTTTTCTACAATACACTTTGAAAGTCATTATTTTTTATTAGTCCCATGAGTCCGATAAGCTAATTGAATAATATTTGCATAGTGTGATACCAAAAAAGAGACAGGAGCAAAAATGATCTTTGTTCAAAGAATACCCTGTTATCATTTCAGTTTTTTTGTAGGCCCATGTAGACATGGAGACACAAGCACATATTTTAAAAAGAATTATATCTAGTATTTCATTACCTTTTTGAAAAGCAGGTTATATCTTTAGCATTTTCTTTTTTCTGCAAGTGTTTTGTGTCACACATTGGAGATAGTATTTCATTGAATATTTTATTTCTTATCATCCCATTCCTCCATTCATGGCCATTTAAATTATTACCAGTTTTCACTATTGTAAAAACTGCTGTGATGAGTATCAGATCAGATCAGATAAGTCGCTCAGTCGTGTCTGACTCTTTGCGACCCCATGAATCGCAGCACGCCAGGCCTCCTTGTGGTTAAATCCTAGCATGTATTTGTAATTAATTTTCTGAGGATAAATTCTTAGCTCTAAAAATATTGGGTCAAGGGATGTATCCATTTTAAAGTCTATACTGGTTACGAAATTGTCCTTCAGAAATGTTTTACCTAACAGCTGTGAGTGAGAATTCCTCCTTGCCTGTTTTAACTAAACTTTTGGCAATGGTAGGCAAATAACATGTCTTGGTTATTTAATCAGAACATTTTCCTTTAGCATGTAGGCCATTTGTAGCTTCTGTCTCCATTTGATCTTGTAATTTGGAGATCTTTAGCTGTTACAATTATTAAAGCTTAATATGTTGTGTATTGATGCAGTTTTTGCCATTTAGTTTCCTTTCTGTTCTGTATATTTTTAAAACACTTATTATACATTTTTTAAAGAATAAAATCTTTTTTTCCCCCTAATTATTTCTGCCTTTAGTGTTTAGAAAGGCCAACTTTACAACAAAATTACATAATAATTTACTTATATTCTCTTCTAGCTCTTTTATAGTTTCATCTTTTTTACCTTTAATGCTTTAATCCTTCTGGAATTTAGTTTGGTGTATGTAATGAGGTAAGGCTCTAACCCTTTTTTCCCCCCAAATAGTTTGCTAGTTATCTCAGCACTATTTGTTGAATAATTATCCTTTCCTCACTGATTTGACCTCCTCAATTCATGTATTCTTTTTGTCTGTTACTTTCCCTTATTTTCTGCTTCACTGATCTGACCCTCTGAAAAGTTCTTCAAATATTTAATATGTGGTTCTATAATAAACTTCAGCATGTAGTTAATGATGGGATTTCCTGACTTTATGTTCCTTCTTTTGTATATAGTCATATGAATTTTAAAATTATTACTCTTAAATTCTTAAAAAAATTCTTTTAGAAACTTTGGTTTGAATTGCCTTAAATTTATAAATTTGTTTTGAGGGGATTGACATCTTTACTAAATTAAGTCTTTTTAGTAACATATAAATGTCTCATTTCCTCTCCAAATTCCCTCTCTACATAATGCTTTTTAAACATTATGCATATATGCCAAAAAGTTTATTCCTGTGTATTTATTTTTTTGGTATGTAAAAAGTATATTTTTCTTTTTATTTTAAACTAATTTCTTATAGCGTGTACACAGGCAATATCAATTTTTGCATATTTAATTTTTAATCATCTTTGTGCACTCACATAAATTCAATTAGTTTTTCAGTTGATTCTCATCATTTTTAAGGCAAAGACAGTAAGTTATGATATTTATTTCTTCTGGAACCATTCACTCTTAAATTCCCACTTAATCTTATTTAAGATTTGAAATAATGAAGATGGTATATACAAATCACAAATTCACAGTACATTCACATCATTAGAGTAAACCAAAGAAACATCAGTACGTAACATTATCACCCATTTTTTTCAACGTTGTATTGTCAGATTTAAGAACCATGCATATTTTACAACTCTTCAGTGTATTTCCACCACTATACTGCTGCTGCTAAGTCGCTTCAATCGTGGCCGACTCTGTGCGACCCCATAGACTGCAGCCCACCGGGCTCCCCTGTCCTTGGGATTCTCCAGGCAAGAACACTAGAGTGGGTTGCCATTTCCTTCTCCAATGCATGAAAGTGAAAAGTGAAAGTGAAGTCGCTCAGTTGTGTCTGACTCTTAGTGACCCCATGGACTGCAGCCTACCAGGCTCCTCCATCCATGGGATTTTCCAGGCAAGAGTACTGGAATGGGGTGCCATTGCCTTCTCCATTCCACCACTATAAAATTATATAAAATTATTTTCCAATGCAAAATTTAAATAGCATCTTCATTACACAACTTAATGTTTTTATTCCATAGCTTATAAATCAGCATTTTCGGTGTAGCCATTTTCTTTACAAGAAAATCTGTTAACGTAGTTTGTGTACTGTTTAAATTTAGTTGCATGTAATTAATCATTTCTTATAGTTTTTAAAGACTACTGCAGCCAATCAGTCCATAGCCATTGAAGGGACGTAGAAAGTTAATAACTGAAGAGAGCATGGCTGTGGGTATTCTGTTTTTCTGTTTTTTTCCCCTCCTTGCTGGAGAAGAACACTTACTCGAGAGAAGTATTTTGATGTCTTTATATATATACCAGTAATTAATGAGGCCAAATGAGTCTTACATCTTGACTCACTTGCGATTTTTATCTTTCAAAATGTGATTGAATGATGTGAGACTGAATGTGGACTTGAGCTCCTTGAAATGATTTATTTAAATATTATTCTGAAAAGGTACAACAGCAGTAGGGTAGATATGTGCATGCTACTTTTTGACTGAAAGAACTTTGCAGTTTTAATTTTGGAACCCAATATTCTCTTTATAATTCTGTAGTCAAACTTATAAATGTGAGAATCAAGTTATCATAATACCATCCAGAGTATTACCTTTACATAATATGACAATTGCAGAACCAAAGCTTAGACGTGCTACTTTTTCTGTGAGGTACTTAAGATGAAATATTTTTTGTAATGTTTATAAACAGACTGTATGTTAAGTTACCTAGTTATAGGGCTGTTCAGTTCAGTTCAGTTGCTAAGTTGTGTCTGATCCTTTGCAACCCCATGGAGTGCAAAGCCTCACTGTCCATCACCAACTCCCGGAGTTTACCCAGACTCATGTTCATTGAGTCGGTGATGCCATCCAACCATTTCATACTCTGTCCTTCCCTTCTCCTCCCACCTTCAGTCTTTCGCAGCATCAGGGTCTTTTCAAATGAGTCGGTTCTTCGTGACAGATTGTAGTCCTTGCAAATAAATACAGTGCACGTCAGTTGTTTGCTGTAGTAGTCAAGGAGATAAATTCACTATGAATATTTTAGAATTTTGAGTTCTGGGGTAGTCCTGCTTTGCCCACTTGTATTTACTGAAAATGAAATTGATTCTTTATATCTAAAGTAATGTTGCAGATAATTGTTGGTGTGTAATAAATTTATACATAAAAATAAGTGAAATAATTACCTTTCCACATCTAAGATCGTTACATTCTTTGGTATTTGTGTAATTAAATATTTAATTTTATTTGAAATTTAAAAACTCTCATGTTAGCAAGTTGTGTAATCTTGCGCACTTTTGACGAATCTAGGGAGTCATATGCGGAGAAGGCAATGGCAACCCACTCCAGTACTCTTGCCTGGAAAATCCCATGGATGGAGGAGCCTGGTAGGGTGCAGCCCATGGGGTCGCTAAGAGTCGGACACGACTGAGCAACTTCACTTTGACATTTCACTTTCATGCATGGGAGAAGGAAATGGCAACCCACTCCAGTGTTCTTGCCTGGAGAATCCCAGGGACGGGGGAGCCTGGTGGGCTGCCGTCTATAGGGTCGCACAGAGTCGGACACGACTGAAGTGTCTTAGGAGCAGTAGCAGCAGGGAGTCATATATATATGGAAGAAAAATATGTTAAAAGTGAAGGTTGTGTAAACTTTTATAATGTTCTGCAAGATCAAGTGGGTCTTGGAATTTTTATTTTCTAGAATATTCTGAAGGATTTGGAAAAAAGAAAAGCTGATTTGAACAGCATCACAGAGAGCAGTGCTGCCCTACGGAACTTGATTGAGGGCAGCGAGGCCGTCTTGGAAGAGAAGCTCTGTGTGCTTAGTGCTGGGTGGAGCCGGGTTCGCACTTGGGCTGAGGATTGGTGCAGCACCCTGATGGTGAGTTACAGCAAGAACCGCATGGCGAGATTGATTGTCCTACGAATACGTGAAAACGAAGACAGCTTTGATTGGAATTCCAAACCGTGTTTTCTGTTTGTCTCAATAATGTTTTGCTTGTGAATTAATTTCATTTAGACTACATTTTATCTTTTGCTTTGTAAAGATAATAACTAGAAAGAGTTCAAAGTACTTCATTTCTATTAAGTAATAAACCATTTGTGATATACCTAGAAATATGTTCTTGAACATCTTACTAAATGTAATTTATTTGCTACAGTTTAAATGACTTAATATTGTATTTAATTTTCATATTATTACAGCACTATATATATATATAATGTTTTTAATATTCTAAAATTGGCGGAGAGGTACCTCCTCTTTTTACTTTTCAATGATTTTTTTCATGTTATAGATTAATAATTTGCTTATTTTTAAACTTCCTTCATCCTATAAAATATATTTCCTAAAAGTTGTTAATTTCATCATAAGGCTTCTGCACTCTTTTTGATCAAATTCTAAATTCTTGCTTTTGCCTCAGGAAGTTTGCCCTATTTTAACTAGCTTAAGTGTTTGCTTCTGTTTTCAAATTTAACTCTCAATCACATGTTGTATCGTGCTTCAGGAAATGTCACTGAGGTCTATGCCAAGTGTCATGTTAAGTGCTGATGGTACGGAGGTGAAAAGACATGGGTCCTGCCTCAAGCACTCAGGCTTTGAGTAGGCGAAATCGATTCAACCATATTTGAGTTGCTTTTTTACTAGTACTTCCTTAAGTGCTGCTGCTGCCTTAAATGAGTTCTTAACTAATATGATCAAGGCAGGGCCAAAATGATTATTTGTAATATATGAATGATAAATAGGGATGAAAATAAAATGAAATTTATAAAGAAACTTTTCACCTTTTATTCTTCAGTTTTTCATTATGTTGAGGTCTAAATTAAGATGAAAAAGTACCAAACCACAGCTGTGCTTCCCTGGTGCCTCAGACAGTAAAGAATCTGCTGGCAATGTGGGAGACCCAGGTTTGATCCCTGGGTTGGGAAGATCCCCTGGAGAAGGGGATGGCTACCCACTGCAGTATTCTTGCCTGGAGAATTCCATGGACAGAGGAGCCTGGAAGGCTACAGTCCGTGGGATTGCAGAGTCGGACACGGCTGAGTGACTAACATTTTCACTTTTACATCCGTGCGTTTTTTGGAATGAGATTTATCCACTGGGGAAGAGCTTTGCAGGAAGGTAGTTCTTCTTGAAATTCAGCATTACTTAGGTCTTTGAAGACCTTTTAAATGTCTTTGAAGATTATTGTCTTAATTATTTCATATGGTTGTGTCACTGTTTTATTAATTCCTTTCTAGAACCATCAGAACCAGTTGGAAATATTTGATGGAAATGTTGCTCACATAAGCACCTGGCTTTATCAAGCTGAAGCACTACTGGATGAGATCGAAAAAAAGCCAGCAAGCAAACGGGAAGAAATTGTGAAGGTAGCAGACATAGAGGATCAGTAACACTTCTGAGAATGGAAGGTTTAGCTGTCACCTTTCTCTTGAGGAATACATCCAGTTACTTGTACATATGTGCTTCTCGTGCAGTAGATTTATTAGCTTTTATGTTGGTGGGATAAACAGAATGAGTCTTTTTGTTTGTTTGTTTGTCCATTCCTCTTAGGTAAGAATTGGCATCTAAAAGTGCCACATTACGGGATTGTTAACATATTTTTTCCATTGTAATTTAATAAGCTGGGAAAATAGAAAATACTTCTTCATTTTGACATGCTGCATAGTTGAATGCTGCATCATTAGTTAACAGCGAAAGTGCTTGAAAGTGCATGAAAAAAAGTTATTTTTTTTCATGACTTGCAAAATTTGGTGCCACTACAGAAAGGTGGAGCAAAACTGACTTCATAATGAGTATTTGGCTTTCGTTTCTTGGTGCATATTTCCCACCGACCCAGCTTTTCAGAGGAATCAGCTGTGAAAAAAAAAGATAGTACACTTTTTCAGAAGTGCAGGATGGCAGACTTCTTCACTTTGCTCAGCTTCTTCATACCCTTACTCACTGGTGATAAGCAAAGAAGAAATTTTTGTCTCGGGGACTCCAGAGTCTCAGAAAAGTGCCAAGAGTAGCCCTTATTCTTTCCTGTGTTTTTATATTTTGTTTCAAAGTTGAAGGTCAGACCTCACTTTTAAGAATTCCCCCTGGGAAATCTTTTTTATCTACTGCTCAGGCCCCACCAATCCTTCTTTGGAACTCTCTGACACATGGATGAACAGTTGAATTCTGGGTTACAAATAAACTCTCTCAACATTTTGCAGACATCACTGAATGACTTTTTCCCCCTTCACTTTGTTTATTGATGACAGGAAACACTGCATAATTAAAGATTTGATGAGGAACCTGCAAACAATAAAGAATATGTCTGTTGCCAGCAAAATAACAATTATTTCAGGTCCGTTAGATGTTAAAGAGCTTTCTCGTACCGAATGGTTCATATGAAACAAAACCATTTTAGAGTGTTTAATTATGCGTCTATAAAACCTTTAAAGAATGAGATAGTTTCCTTTCTTCGCTACATTTTCCTTATTTCCAGGACTACATTTTTAGTGAATTTATTAAATTTATTACATTTATTAAATCACTAACATATGTTTAACATAACCTTTAGACAATTTTTCATGAAAGCCAAGACCTATCTGCAAAGTGTTTATTTCTTTCCACTTGCCTTTTCTTAAAGAGAATTTCAAGAATCTCTATATAACTAGCAAAATTTCAGACAAGCAGTGGCTAGTTGTTGTTGTTGTTGTTTTTAATATGACAATCAGATTTAGATGCAAGAGAACACATTCTAAAAGTTCCATAGTTAAGCTGATGTCCTCCTGTTTCCAGCTACATACACTAATTTTAAAACTTCCTCAAACTTCTTATTTACTCTCAGCCACCATAACAAGTAAGCAGATTCTTCAAAACAGTGGATTAGGCTCCATGTCTTAGATCACTGAGTGCCTTGCGGTATCCTTCATTCTTGTAAATCACCAGGAAAACATCTGCAGAATTTATAGATACATACAGATAAGCTAGTACTTCACTCAAAATGTACTCATAGCCATACTCCTGAGAGAATTCCAGCACTTTTCAAAAACTTACGAATGAAGTAGGAAATGAGGCATGTATTTGCATCCTTTTCTTAGGCCTGAAAATGAATTTAATGACCATATGGAAAAGGTCAGTTTTTATTTCAATCCCAAAGAAAGGCAATGCCAAAGAAAGCTCCGACTACCACACAGTTGCACTCATCTCACACGCTAGTAAAGTAATGCTCAAAATTCTCCAAGCCAGGCTTCAGCAATATGTGAACCGTGAACTTCCTGATGTTCAAGCTGGTTTTAGAAAAGGCAGAGGAACCAGAGACCAAATTGCCAACATCCACTGGATCATCGAAAAAGCAAGAGAGTTCCAGAAAAACATCTATTTCTGCTTTATTGACTATGCTGAAGCCTTTGACTGTGTGGATCACAATAAACTGTGGAAAATTCTGAAAGAGATGGGAATACCAGACCACCTGATCTGCCTCTTGAGAAATCTGAATGCAGGTCAAGAAGCAATAGTTAGAACTGGACATGGAGCAACAGACTGGTTCCAAATAGGAAAAGGAGTATGTCAGGGCTGTATATTGTCACCCTGTTTATTTAACTTATATGCATCATGTAAGTACATCATGAGAAATGCTGGACTGGAAGAAACACAGGCTGGAATCAAGATTGCTGGGAGAAATATCAAT
The DNA here is from genome assembly GCA_935064755.1 of Tragelaphus eurycerus. Lineage (NCBI taxonomy): Eukaryota > Metazoa > Chordata > Mammalia > Artiodactyla > Bovidae > Tragelaphus > Tragelaphus eurycerus. Next base: position 3,416,336 of record CAKXYN010000039.1, read on the forward strand.
AACCTCAGATATGCAGATGACACCACCCTTATGGCAGAAAGTGAAGAGGAACTCAAAAGCCTCTTGATGAAAGTGAAAGTGGAGAGTGAAAAAGTTGGCTTAAAGCTCAACATTCGGAAAACAAAGATCATGGCATCTGGTCTCATCACTTCATGGGAAATAGATAGGGAAACAGTGGAAACAGTATCAGACTTTATTTTTCTGGGCTTCAAAATCACTATAGATGGTGACTGTAGCCATGAAATTAAAAGACGCTTACTCCTTGGAAGGAAAGTTATGACCAACCTAGACAGCATATTAAAAAGCAGAGACATAACTTTGCCAACAAAGGTTTGTCTAGTCAAGGCTATGGTTTTTCCTGTGGTCATGTGTGGATGTGAGAGTTGGACTGTGAAGAAGACTGAGTGCTGAAGAATTGATGCTTTTGAACTGTGGTGTTGGGGAAGACTCTTGAGAGTCCCTTGGACTGCAAGGAGATCCAACCAGTCCATTCTGAAGGAGATCAGCCCTGGGATTTCTTTGGAAGGAATGATGCTAAAGCTGAAACTCCAGTACTTTGGCCACCTCATGCGAAGAGTTGACTCATTGGAAAAGACTCTGATGCTGGGAGGGATTGGGGGCAAGAGAAGGGGACGACAGAGGATGAGATGGCTGGATGGCATCACTGACTCGATGGACGTGAGTTTCAGTGAATTCTGGGAGTTGGTGATGGACAGGGAGGCCTGGCATGCTGTGATTCATGGGGTCGCAAAGAGTCGGACACGACTGAGCGACTGATCTGATCTGATAAAATTAGCCAGAGGAAACTGCATAATGTTGTGCATTTTAGTTAAAAACTAAATGGTAATATTCAACTGCCTTCCAAATCAGTTTACCTTCACCAAGGAAAGAGGGTTGGTGGTAAACAAAATTTCTGGGGGGAAAAGAAGTTAAAGTTTGTTCCTTGCTACTTAATCTTTTATCAGCCTCAAGAAACTTTGCAATTCTTAGAATAAGATGGTTGAGGAAATGACACAATAAATCTTATAGACTATTTGATTATAAAGGAAAGTTTTATATGAACTGAGAGTAGTTTAAAATGTTCCCGTATAGCATGAATGAGTCTATCTCTGTGTCTCTTTAAATATATGAACAGCTCTTATTCAAATTGATGGTACTGAAATCTCTTACTAGGAGTCTCAGACATTTGTTTAAGCTCCCTTTACCTCCCAGTTAGCACTGCACCCTTGTTTGGTTTTGATTTTTCCATGTGATAATTTCATGCTTTCTTACAATTAGCGTTTACTCTCTGAGATGGATGATGTCAATCTCCAAGTACAAAATGTCCGAGATCAAGCTGTTGTTTTGATGAGTGCACGTGGAGGCTCAAGCCGGGAGCTTGTAGAACCAAAATTAGCTGAATTGAACAGAAATTTTGAAAAGGTCTCTCAACACATCAGAAGTGCCAAAGTAAGTAATTATGTTTTTATATAAAACTATTTTCTTGTACATATGTAGCTGAATGGTAGATAGTTACATGGTTCTAGTGCTAAGTTCCGAGAAGGCAATGGCACCCCACTCCAGTACTCTTGCCTGGAAAATCCCATGGACTGAGGAGCTTGGTGGGCTGCAGTCCATGGGGTCGCTAAGAGTCAGACACGACTGAGCGACTTCACTTTCACTTTTCACTTTCATGCATTGGAGATGGAAATGGCAACCCACTCCAGTGTTTTTGCCTGGAGAATCCCAGGGACGGGGGAGCATGGTGGGCTGCCGTCTATGGGGTTGCACAGAGTCGGCCACGACTGAAGCAACTTAGCATCAGCAACAGCAGTAGCAGCAGCAGCAGTGCTAAGTTACTTCAGTTGTGTCCGACTCTTTGTCACCCTATAGAATGTAACCTGCCAGGCTCCTCTGTCTATGGGATTCTCCAAGCAAGAATACTGGAGTGGGTTGCCATGCCTTTCACCAGAGGATCTTCCCTGCCCAGGGTTTGAACCCACGTCTCTTACATCTTACCTGTATTGGCAAGCAGGTTCTTTACTGCTAGTGCCACCTGGGAAGCCTCAATTATATGGTATAAAACAAAAAATTAAACGAAAATGGTTTATCACTTTTCTTTGATTGGAATATTTGTTCTTATTTATGATTGTGCAAATGAAGGAGAGAATCTAAGAAGTTAGTATTAAAGATAATAACCCATTTGAGAAAAGGTTTCAAGTATTGAAATTATCTAAGTGGAAGGGTCCTCATTTTTGTAGGAAGTAAATATTGTTTAACTTTGCTTTGTTTTGAAATATCTGATGTTGTTGTCCTTTAGTCGCTAAGTCCTGTCTGACTCTTTGCAACCCCATGGACTACAGCCCACTGGGCACCTCTGTCCATGGGATTTCCCAGGCAGGGATATCAGAATGGGTTACCATTTCCTTCTACAGGGGATCATCCTGCCCCAGGAATCAAACCTGAGTCTCCTGCATTTACAGGCAGATTCTTACCACTGAGCCACCAGGGAATCCCAAAATATCTGATATAATAGGCCAAACTATCCTTCATAGCCTAAGAATATATTTAGATTATTTGCAACTTAAAGAAAACAAACAAAAATCTTGCTTTAATTCTTGCCTTCCTTACCTTGTGACCTAAGCTTACTTATTTAGTCTTTTCAGCAGGTCTGTGGGAGATTTTTCTACAAATTTAAAAGAGTAATATAGGAGACATAGGAGGTGGATTGAAAGAAAGTACGAAGAAAATGATTATTTTTCCCTTAAATAATTTCTGTTAACATTTTGGCATGTATTTATATTCTTATATATATGTGATATTAAAGTATCAAAATTTTTATATTGTTTTGTGTATTCTCTTTTGACAAGGTTTTTAACAGCTATTCAGTTATATGATCTGTTGTGGTTTTTAAGTCAGTTTTCCACCTTTATTGTGCTTTTATAAATATCGTCCTGTTAAAATTCTCTTATGTGTGTCTTTTTTGCTTGTCTCTTAATATGCCCTTATGATCACTTCATAGAATTCCTTGAAATTGTTGTGAAAGTTGTACATATAACTGCTGTTAAATAATTTTCCCAGAGAGGTTGCTGGCTTCCCCATATTCAGTCAACACTGCCAGTTTTCCTGCATTTCATTTTATTAAAGTTGTTACATTGATTTTGGACTTCTCCAGTGGCTCACTGGTAAAGAATCTGCCTGCACTGCAGGAGATTTAGGTAACATGAGTTCGATCCCTGGGTTGGGAAGATCTTCTGGAGACAGGACATGGCAACCCACTATAGTATTCTGGCCTGGAGAATCCCATGGACTGAGGAGCCTGGTGGGCTGCAGTCCATGGGGTCATGAAGAGTCAAACACAACTGAAGCAACTGAGCATGCACACACATTGATTTTAGGCACGTCCATATAAACTATTTCTGTGGAGATATTGTCTGAAAGTACTGCATTGAGGAAGATATACTTTTTTGACTTTTGGGTATCACAATCCAAGGGGCCCTGTGCTGGAGAACATTAATTGAGAGTCATTCTTTGTTATGTTCCTGTATTAGGAGGTGGTCTTTCTTCCTCTCTGTGGCCAAGGCAGGGGTGGCTTCTAAATCATGGCAGTGTTTCCTGATGTGTTTGTTTGTGGTCCTAGAATGCCCCTCACATACACCAGGCAGTCAGGGTCACTTGGACACTACTTCACATCTGTGGCTGGAGTTTGGAGAATGTGGTAATCAGAGACACGCAAGTTGGTAAAATTATTGCTGTGTGAATGAATAAACTAAAGTCAATTCAAATAAATGCTGGTTCTTTCTTGACACTGATTAATGGTGAAAGGTTAAGACTGTCTTTTTCAAGAGCGTTTTTCCCTCCACAGTTGCTAATTGGCCAGGAACCGTTATCATATCCATGTCTGGTCACCAGTGAAGCATTTGAAGTTGGTGTGCCTTTCTCGGACTTGGAAAAATTAGAAAGTGACATAGATAATATGTTAAAAGTTATGGAAAAACACTTGGAATCCAGTGATGAAGATGAAAAGGTTGGTTCAAGGAGATTTTCAAAACCATGGTGTTGTCACTTTTCTTCTCTGTTAATTACATCTTTACAGTAATGATGTTTACCCAGATATCTGCCAAACATGATAGAACAGATTTAAATGTAATTTTATGCAAAGTGTCAAAGTAAGATTTGTCATATGATTTACAGAATATCTGAAAAAAATAGACGTTTTCTGACGATAGTGTTATCTTACTGCTATTTAACTTCTAAACTTGCAGTCTTTATGAGCTATTTTAACTTCATATATAAAATACATTAAGAAAAACACAAACATTTGTTGTGTATCATTCAGATAAACATATGTTGACTATACTATACTTTGTAGTTTGGTTCTGCTCAGAACTGATAGTAGTTGACCTTGTGCTTTTTTCTTTTGAGTAATTTATATCTTTCAAACATTCAGATGGATGAGGAGAGAGCCCAGATTGAGGAAGTTCTACAAAGAGGAGAACAAATATTGCATCAATCCATGGAAGATACTAAAAAAGAAAAGATCCGTTTGCAGTTACTACTTTTGCACACAAGATACAACAAAACTAAGGTATTGTCATGGGGGAGATTCTTTTCCACTTAAATAACTTTTTCAGCTCTTGCCATTCAGATGTTTGATGTTGCAAATCAAATGATTTCTCAAATCAATGAGACATCAAATCAATGATGTCTCAAAACAAACCAATTGCAGTGGTACTTCCTTCTCCTTTCTAGTGTGTATTGCTAGATAGGTTTTATATTTTTGGATGAGGCAACACTAATAAAATAGAGACATAAAACTTATTATAGGACATCCCTTTTGGATCTCTGATAATGTTTTAAACCTTTGGGGTGTGACTTCCTCCTTCAGTTCTGTATTTTATGTGTGGAGGTCTTGACCACATTAAAAAGAAAAATTCTAGTTTACAAATAACTAAATTTGTGACATTGATAAAATATGATTTATATTCTAGAAAAAGATTCCCCACCAGCTCCCTTTTCAATGGCCATCTTTGCAGCTGCATTGTAAATATGCTGGTGTTCCTTAGAGGTCTGTTAGGTAATTGTAGAACCAGTTTTCATTGATGATGTTGGAATCTACGAGAGGCTTCACGTTTCTTGGCTTGCTGTCTATTGAATGTCTCCATCTGTTTATACTGCTGCCTTGTAAGAGGTTCCAAGTTGAACTTGCCCTCTCACTACCCCGAACCTATTTCCTAATTTATTCCCCATCTTAGTTATTTTTCAAAACTACCCATTCTCAAGTAGAAACCTCAAAATCTTCTCAATCATTTCCTGTTCCTCATGGCTTTGTTCGTCACACCACAGTGAGGAAGGATTAAAACCAGTAGGTCCAAATGAAATGAGGTTCGGGCCTGAACCGGCAGTTGAATCCAGTTCTACCAGTTGTTTTATGAACCTGGGAAAGTATCTTCCTAAGTCCTGTATCCCTTCCATAATTCAGACTCCTGTGATTTTTACCTATTAGTTATTCCCCAAGCTTTCCATAGCTCCAGCCCACCTTCTGTATTTTTCTCAGGATTATTCCTCATCCCCCAAGTCATGGCTGATCATACGATTCCTATTCCAAAGAACTTGTTCAGGAATATTGTGAAATGCAGTAAAAGCTTTAAGTGTAAGATTTGTCACTGAAATGATATATAGAGGCTTTGGTTTGACCTCACTGTCATTCCCCATATGGTATAGCTATACTGGTTTTTTCTACCTTTTCTCAACTGGTGCCTTAGTACCCCTGGAATATTGCTAATTTTATTGTTATTCCTTGGTGTGAGTTTTATCTTGTTATTTTATCTGAAAAGTATGTTGTCTCAAGACTTGTTCCCATTTTTATTTCTAACATCTTTTAGATTATATTATAGTTGTTTGTTTAATTGTGCTTTTAAAGGTATCTTTAATCTCTGGAACTTCATCTTTGGGCCCCAAATCAGGAATCATTAATGATCAAAAATAGAGATAATTTTTAGACTTTTAATACATAAATACGTTTGCTTTTTGAAAGTACTAATGTATACTATTACAGGGTGGCTCATTTTGATTGCACTAACATTAGTTATTGTAAATAAAATGATTTAAAGATAATAAAGCATTTTTGTCCCTCTTACATTAACCTATATTCTTCTTCAAATCTATAGTTTTTGAAACTGTTAACTGTGAACATTCGAATCTTTTGAGTAGCTTAAATAAAATCAAGCCTCAAACCAGTTAAATCAAATTCTTTCAGGTTGTGCCTAGGTGTGGAGACTTGAAAAAGAAAACTTTGTAGATGAGTCTAAGGTACAGTCAGCATTGAGGACCACTGATTTACAGGACGTGTTTTCTTTCCTTTTCTTTCTTTTATCTTTTTTCGGGTGAGCAGTGAGCCACTGCATGCTATGGGCAATATTTACCCCTGGTTAAATGATTTGAAAAAGTTGAGAGGAGGTGGGAAAAGGGCCTAGAAAGGATTGGGTGGTGTGTGCACCTATAAAAAGCTGGGGCGTGAGAAGGACTTTAGCTGAAAAAATTCTTTCACTCCCTCCTCAGTGAGTTTTCATTTGCATTAACCTCATTATTGGGCTTCCCTGGTGAGTCAGATGGTAAAGAATTTGCTTGCAGTGAGATCTGGGTTTGATCTCTGAGTTGGGAAAAACCCTTGGAGAAGGGAATGGCTACCCACTCCAGTATTCTGGCCTGGAGAATCCCTTGGAGCAAGGAGCCTGGCGGGCTACAGTCCATGGGGTCGCAGAGGCGGACATGACTGAGCTACTAACACTTTCTCTTCACTTTTCACTTCAACCTCCTTATGAATTCAAGTTGGAAATGGGAAGAGGAGTGAGAGGAGAATTGGGTGGAGATTGGTGAAGAGAGAAAATGGAAGGAGGTGACAGGCAGTGGGGAACCAGAGCCTACTGCAAAGGGATATTAAGTTTCTTGTTTTTTTTTTTTTTTTAAATAGACATTATTTTTTAGAGCAGCTTTGGGTTCACAGCAAAGAGTTTCTGCATATACCCTGTCACCTCACCCCCAGTACACACACAGCTTCTTCCTTTATCCACATCCCGCCCCAGAGAGCTATGTGTGTTACAACTGTTAAATCTACATTGACACATCATAATCAGAGTCCTTAGTTTTTGTCAGGGAGGGGACGTTAAGCTTTCAGTCAAGATCACACTCATCCTCAGTGTCTCCTTCTCTTCCGTCCATGTTTATAATATAAACAATCCCTCAGGTCAGAGACCTCCTGAGTCTCCCTTGAGCACAGACGGGCTCCTGTCTGTCATTTTCATCTACTGCCTTTCATGTGATTTCTCCTACAAAGCGATATAGGTGGCTTTTAAAAAATTCTGAGTGTAAACTCAAAAAAAGACTCATTTTCTTATTTGAAATATATATTGAATGATCTTTTCTCTTGTGTGTAATACAGTATTGCTATTTTAAATTATATGCTAGCTCTTCATAAACTAAAGCTATTAACCTTGTCATATTTGCTTTAAAAGTATCATCTTAATGATTTTTATCTTTTAATTATTCTACTTTTAATATACAACCATTTAAAATTTTTGTTTAGCCACACGTGACTAGGTTTTTCCTTTTTGAGTTTTTTTTTTAAAAACTGTCCTTATCCTCCAGAGAGTTGATGATTGTTCAACTCTGTTTAGTTCCAAGTTCTCCCTATAAGTGCGTTGGTGTTAGTTCACAGTCGTGTGCGTCTCTTTGCAACCCCACGGACTGTAGCTCGCCAAGCTCCTCTGTCCATGGAATTCTCCAGGCAAGAATATGGGAATAGGTTGTCATTCTCTTCTCCAGGGGATCTTTTGGACCCAGGAATCAAACTCAGATCTCCTGCATTGCAAGCAGATTCTTTATTGTCTGAACCACTAGGGAAGCCCCAAGATTTCCCTATGGTTTGATAAAAACAAAACTTAGAAAATGTTTGAAATAGTGGTAATGGTTTAGTTGCTAAGGTATGTCCGACTTTTGGGTTCCATGGCCAATAGCCTACCAGGCTCCTCTGCCCATGGGAAATGTTTGTAAAGTGTCATTTAAAATCAATTTTAATGTATCTGGAATTTAGGTTGCTGTATGGCATGAGGTGCATCATGTAGTATTATCTAATTTTAGTGCTACCTTATATATATCTGTATTTTTGTGTTCTAGTTGAATTCTTTAAAAATAAAAATATCGAGAAGTAAAGTCTAGGTTAGATCTTGAGGATGTTATTTTTCTCCTCGGGTGTTTTGATTGATCACTCTCTTGGGATAACACCTATTTGGGGATATAGTAAGCTTATATTTGAATCTTGAATGGCCTTGCTCCTTCTGCAAGGGTATGGAGGCTTACTCAGGAAATCCTAGATTATGTGTATAGTATTAATAGAAAGGCCTTCCAGGTGGCTCAATGGGTAAAAAATCTGCCTGTGATGCAGGAGATGCAGGAGACTTGATTTTGATCCCTGGGTTGGTAAGATCCACTGGAGGGGGACATGACAAGCCACTCCAGTATTCTTGCCTGGAGTATCCCATGGACGGAGGAGCCTGGTGGACTGTAGTCCAGGGGGTCACAAAGAGTGGGACATGACTGAAGTGACTGAGCGTACATGTATGTGTTAATAGAAGAATACAGTACTTAATGAACATAGTTTTTTTTTTTAAAAAAGAAAAACCCTTCAAACTTTCTATTTAAAATACCGACTGACCTGCCCAGTTCACCTTGACCTGGATACATGTGACCTTGCAGAATCACAGTCTGTTGTATAACTGAAGAAACAGCACAGAATTCCTCGCCTTGTAGTGGTTGTTAAGGCATACAAGTGACTTTCACCTGTCATCCAACACTGCAGATTGAAAAAGACGATCTGGCGTATGATGTTTAGTGATGCTAATGAGGAAAGTACTATAAAGTTGAATGTCCTACAAGCACAGATTAGATATAGCTGGAGGCCTGGAGTAATTTTTGGTCTTGAAAAAACAGAGGGTCTCTGAGCAAGACACTGGTTGGTAGATGCAAAAGCCAAGTAGAACAGGTCCCAGTTTTTTCACTCTTTTGGTGTGATTACTCAACCTGTTAAGTACTTTCTTTGTGTCTTTTTACTTTTTCCTTAAAGTTAAGAGGAACAACTGAATTTCCTTTTATGATGTGCCAAAAAATTGGCCTGTTTAAAATTAAAATATAAAAAAAGATATTATTAAGAAATATTTCACATCTTTTTATTAAAATTGGTTCCTGAGTGAACACGTTTTTTTTTTTCAGCCTTCTTTTATATTTACTTAAAATGTATAGTTTGCCTTTTTAGACATACAAGTAAATACCTAGACATGTTTTCTGACTGAAATTTGAATGTGTGACATTAGTCTAATAAAATTAATATTAGTGTCAGGTAGAAACAAACCTGTGGATACAGTTAAGAAATTAGTGGACTTTCTCACCTGGCTATCCAGGACTGCCTATCAATTGGTGAAAGTCGTAGTTTATCAGATTGTAGGAGACAGATAAATGCAGACTGCAAGAGTCAACACCATCCTAATCACTCACTGTTTTTAATCTTGGTTTTAGGTCTCATTTAGAAATTGTAACCATTTTCAGTTATGACCATTTTCACTGTCATCTTTTTTTAAAAAAGTATTTATTTATTTTGGGTAGTACTGGGTCTTTTTTTGCTGCACATCCTTTTTCTCTAGTTATGGTGTGTGGGTTTCTCATTGCAGTGGTTTCTCTTGTTACAGAGCACAGGCTTGACAGTGCACAAGATTCCGTAGTTTCGGCACATGGACTCAGTAGTTGCAACTTCAGGCTTTAGAGCACAGGTTTAGCAGCTGTGGCACTCCAGTTTAGCAGCTCCATAGCATGTGGGATTTTCCTGGATTAGGGATCAAACTTGTGTTTCCTGCATTGGCAGGTGAATTCTTTACCACTTAGCCACAAGGAAAGCCTTTTCAGTGTCATCTTTGAGTTTTCAGAGGAGGACCATTTTTCAGAAGTTCAATATAGAAATCTGATGAAAGTGTCAAGGAAACTACCCTAATTCATGAGTCAGATGCTCTTTGACCATTGGCAAGCAGTAGACAGCAATTATTAAATGACAGGGGGAAGGCAATGGCACCCCACCCCAGTACTCTTGCCTGGAAAATCCCATGGACGGAGGAGCCTGGTAGGCTCCAGTCCATGGGATCGATAAGAGTCGGACACGACTGAGTGACTTCACTTTCACTTTTCACTTTCATGCATTGGAGAAGGAAATGGCAACCCACTCCAGTATTCTTGCCTGGAGAATCCCTGGGACGGAGGAGCCTGGTGGGCTGCCGTCTATGGGATCGCACAGAGTTGGACACGACTGAAGCGACTTAGCAGCAGCAGCAGCAGCTGTCAAAGAGTAAAGGACTTGAACCCAGGGACTAATGGCCTATCCCCGAGGGCACTTTACTGTTTAGAAAGCTCTGATTAGAGGATACAGAAAATACTACACTAGGATAAATTGTTCACCTAAGTTAGAACCTGTCTGAATTTAGCATGGTAGGACATATCGTCTTATGTAGGGCATTCATATTGTGTTTTATGGTTCTCAACGGGGAAGGCAATGGCACCCCACTCCAGTACTCTTGCTTGGAATATCCCATGGACAGAGGAGCCTGTTAGGTTGCAGTCCATGGGGTCGCTAAGAGTAGGACACGACTGAGCGACTTCACTTTCACTTTTTACTTTCATGCATTGAAGAAGGAAATGGCAACCCATTCCAGTGTTCTTGCCTGGAGAATCCCAGGGACGGGGGAGCCTGGTGGGCTGCCGTCTATGGGGTCGCACAGAGTCAGACACGACTGAAGTGACTTAGCATTGTTCTCAAAGATTAAGATTATATACTGAATTGCCTGGTTATTATTTTAATTAAATCTCCTATTGCATTTTCAATTTTTGTTATAAATACATGTTTCTCCCTTATTTACTTTTTCACCAGCAAGACCCAGAAGTGTTTAATTGTAAATTTAAAAAAAAAAAAGGAGTGTAATAATAGTATTATTATTATTAATAATAACAATGGTATTAAAATTTTTATTTCATACAGAATTTCATGATTTGCAGCATATTCTCATTTCTTCAATAACTTTGGAAAGTAGTCGTTATGCTTTCCTATTTTCTAAATGGGTTTAGTGGTGTAAGTCTTAAAGAAAAACCTTTCAAGCATTAACAGCTTATATAAGCCTTTTAACAGCAGGCTACAGAGAGATTGTTAATGGTTTCCATAGCAGTGCAGGGAAACTTTTAAAAAATTAATGAAAGTTTTAAAATTTCTGCTTATGGTATTGAATTTCTCCACAAAATAATGTTGATTTTTAAAAAAGTTTTTTATTTACTGCTGTTCATTGTGGGGATATTCTAAGAGATGTGTATTGCCATCATTGATGTCTATACAGGCAGTCCCTATTCAACAGAGAACAAGGCAGCTTGCTTCTGGAGTCAGATCACCACCCCTGCCCACAGATTATCTGGTTGAAATTAACAAAGTTTTACTTCCCATGGATGATGTTGAATTATCACTTAATACTCCAGAGCTAAGCTCTGTTGTTTATGAAGAATTCTCGTTTCAGGAAGATTCTCTGAAGGTAAATATCCAGGGAGTACATTTGAATGCCTGCAGTTAATATAGAAATAAAGCAAGGAATTTGTCACTGTGCCTACTTAAATTGTCTTTAGCCTTTTACATTTGGGCCAAGGAATTAATAATATGTATGAAAAACAAAATTTTCCTATACTGCCAATGAAATGCTGTCAAAAATTTTAACTTATTAATAGTTGGTATGGATTTTTAAATGTACACAGTTTTTTTTTTTTGCCACATCAAAAATATTTTAAAATCAAATACATGCACAAATTATATTCCTATATTGGAAACTTGTCATTTGATGTAAAATGTCAGCATTTATCTTACCACCTAGAACGAACAATTTGATTGTCTAGTGGTTGGAAATGGAATGTCATGTTGATTGTAAGTTAATTAGGGGTCTGAAAGTTTTCAGGTAATTTGCAAAAACTATTTGATATCATCAAAACTCATATATTTTGATTGTATTTATGACATTTATCATGTCATAATAAACGCTGATAGAGTTGATAGGTTTATCTGGTAACTCAGTTTTGTCATTTAAATTAGCATTATTAGATGTTTGAAAGTATATGTAATTTCTAGCTTTAAACCACATCATTACCTTTACAGAATATTATTAAAGGTTTTTATGTTCTGTATAAATGCCACTTTGAACATCACAGGATGTCTTCCCCTGCTGTTAGGATATTATGTAGCATACCTCATGGTTTGGCCTGTACTGTGTATTATTTTTTTAAAAAGTTTCCAGTTTTGATGAGCAGCAATTATGTCTCATTATTTTTAAATAACTTGTTCAATATAAATTTTTGATCTCTTGTGATTCCATTCTTATATCTCTTTGCTGGCTTTTGTTAATTTATGAAAATATCTTTGTAGAATATCAAAGATCAACTGGACAAACTTGGAGAGCAGATTGCAGTCATTCATGAAAAACAACCGGATGTTATCCTCGAAGCTTCTGGACCTGAAGCCATTCAGATTCGAGATACACTTACTCAGTTGAATGCAAAATGGGACAGAATTAATAGAATGTACAATGATCGTAAAGGGTATGTGCAAATTAAATTACTATTTAATTGTTTAAAAGACCTGTAAATTCATATGTACTTTATTTTTATTGAAGCATAGTTGAGTTACAATATTATATGTTTCAGGTGAACAACATGGTGATTCAATATTTTTACTTATTATGTAAGATACAAATTATTACAATATTATAGACTATATTCCCTGTTTAGTTCAGTTCAATCGCTCAGTCGTGTCCGACTCTTTGTAGCCCCATGAATCGTAGCACACCAGGCCTCCCTGTCCATCACAAACTCCCAGAGTTTACCCAAACTCATGTCCATCGAGTTGGTGATGCCATCCAGCCATCTTATCCTCTGTCGTCCTCTTCTCCTCCTGCCCCTAAGCCCTCGCAGCATCAGGGTCTTTTCAAATGAGTCAACTCTTTGCATGAGGTGGCCAAAGTATTGCAGTTTCAGCTTTAACATCAGTCCTTCAGTGAACACCCAGGACTGATCTCCTGTTCTGTGCGTTAAATCTCTGTAACATGCTTATTTTATACCGGTAGTTTGTTTCCCTTAATCCTTCCTTACCTGTGTCGCCCATTCCACTTACCCTTTCTCCTCTGGTGATAACTAGTTTGTTCTCTGTATCTGTGAGTCTTTTTCTGTTTTGTTATATTTGTTTCTTTTGTTTTTATATTCTACATATAAGTAAAAACATACAGTATTTGTCTTTCTCTCTCTGACCTGTTTCACTTAGCATATACCCTTTTGGTTTATCCATGTTGCTGCTAATGACAAGGTTTCATTCTTTCTACAGCTAAGTGCATATATATATATGCATATACATATACACATTTGTGTGTATACACACACACACACACACACACACATATACCTTCTTTATCCATTCGTGTGCGGATGGAAATTTAAGTTGCTTCTATATCTTGGCTATTGTAAGTAAAGCTATTATGAACATGAAGGTGCAGATATCTTTTCAAGTTAGTTTTCATTTTCTTTGGATGTATTCTCAGAGGTGAAATTCCTGGATTATAGAGTAGTTATATTTTTAATTTTTTGAGAATCCTCTTTACTGTTTTCCTTAGTGATTGTACAAATTTATATTCCTACCACTAGTGGATAAGGATTCTCTTTTCTCCACATCCAAACTGGCACTTGCTATTTCTTGTCTTTTTTGATAATGGCCTTTCTAACAGGTGGGAGGTGATATTTCATTGTGGTTTCAATTTGCATTTCCCTAATGATACTAGTTGGGCATCTTTTAGTGAACCTGTTGGCCTTTTGTATATGTTCTATGGAGAAATGTCTCTTCAGCCTCTGCCCAATTTTTAATTGGATTGTTTGATTTTTTGATATTGAGTTGTGTAAATTTTCTACATATTTTGGGTATGAACCCCTTGTCAGACGTCATTTGCAAGTAACTTCTTCTTAAGAGTCCCTTGGAGTGCAAGCAGATCCAACCAGTCGATTCTGAAGGAGATCAACCCTGGGATTTCTTTGGAAGGAATGATGCTAAAGCTGAAACTCCAGTATTTTGGCTACCTCATGCAAAGAGTTGACTCATTGGAGAAGACTCTGATGCTGGGAGGGATTGGGGGCAAGAGGAGAAGGAGACGACAGAGGATGAGATGGCTGGATGGCATCACTGACTCGATGAATGTGAGTCTGAGTGACCTCCGGGAGTTGGTGATGGACAGGGAGGCCTGGCGTGCTGCGGTTCATGGGGTCGCAAAGAGTCAGACACGACTGAGCGACTGATCTGATCTGATCTGATCTGATCTTCTTAAGTGGCAGGTTGCCCTTTCATTTTGTTGATAGTTTCCTTTGCTGTGCAAAAGCTTTTTAGTTTGATGTAGTCCCATTTGTATGGTTTTGCTTTTGTGGTCCTTGTTTGAGGAGACATATCCCCCCAAATACTGCTAAGACCTAAGTCAAAAAGCATATTGCTTATATTTTCTTCTAGGAGCTTTATGGCTGGCTTCGGGTCTTACACTTAAGTCTTTAATTCATTTTGAGTTTACTTTTGAATATATTGTGAGAAAATGGTCTAGTTTTTTTTTTTTCAACATGTAGCTGTCCAGTTTCCTCAACACTGCTTACGAAAGAGATTAATACTATATATGGAAAATTCTAAAAACTCCATCTAAAACTACTAGAACTAATAAACTTAATAACGTTGCAGGATACAAAATTAATATCCAGAAATCTGTTGCATTTCTATACACTAATAACAAACTCTCAGGAAGGGAACTTTAAGAAAAAAAAATCATATTTACAAATGCATCAAAGTGAATAGAAGACCCAAGTATAAATTTAACCAAGGAGGTGAAAGACTTGTACTCTGGACACTATATGACACTAATAAAAGAAACTGAAGACAACAAATAAATGGAAAGATATATTGTGCTCATGGATTAAAAGAGCTGATATTGTTAAAGTGTATGTACTAACCATGGCAATCTATAGATTCAATATAATCCCTATCAAAACTCCCATCACCAGTCACATCCACAACTGGGCATTGTTTCTGCTTTGGCTCCATCTCTTCATTCTTTCTGGAGTTATTTCTGTACTCTTCTCCAGTAGCATATTGGGCACCTACTGACCTGGGGAGTTCATCTTTCAGTGTCGCAGGTTTTTGCCTTTTCATACAGTTCATGGGGTTCTCAAGGCAAGAATTGGTCTGCCATTCCCTTATCCAGTGGACCACATTTTGTCAGAACTCTCCACCATGATCTGTCATCTTGGGTTGCCCTACATGACATGTCTCATAGTTTCATTGAGTTAGATAAGGCTGTGGTCCATGTGATCAGTTTGATTAGTTTTCTGTGATTGTGGTTTTCATTTTGTCTGCCCTCTGAGGGATAAGGATATAGGCCTATGGAAGCTTCCTGATGGGAGAGACTGACTGTGGGGGAAACTGGGTCTTATTTTGATGGATGGGGCCATGCTTAGTAAATCTTTAATCCAATTTGCTATTGATGATCAAGGCAGTGATCCCTCCCTGTTGTTTGACCTGAGACCAAACTATGGTGGAGGTAATGAAGATAATGGTGACCTTCTTCAAAAGGTCCAGTGCATGCACTGCCACACTCAGTGCCCCCGACCCTGCAGCAGGCCACCACCGACCTGTGCCTCTGCCGGAGACTCCTGGACACTCATGGGCAAGTATAGGTCAGTCTCTTGTGAGGTCACCGCTCCTTTTTCCTGTGTCCTGGTGTGCACAAGATTTTGTTTGTGCCCTCCAAGAGTCTGTTTCCCCAGTCCTATGTAAGTTCTGGTGACTCTCTGGTGGGATTAATGGTGACCTTCTCCAAGAGGGCTTATACCATACCCAGGTCTGTTGCACCCAGAGCCCCAACCCCTGCAGCAGGCCACTGCTGACCTGTACCTCCACAGGAGACACACAAACACTCAAAGGGAGGTCTGTCTCAGTCTCTGTGGGGTCTCCTGGTATGCACAAGTTTTGTTTGAGCCCTTCAAGCATCTCTGGTGGGTATGGGGTTTGATTCTAAACGTGATTTTGCCCCTCCTACAATCTTGCTGGGGCTTCTCCTTTACCCTTGGTTGTGGGGTGTCTTTTTTTGGTGGGATTCAACATTCTCCTATTGATGATTGTTCAGCAGTGAGTTGTAATTTTGGAGTTCTCGCAGAAGAAGATGAGTGCATATCCTTCTACTTCACCATCTTGTGGAGAGCTGTAAAGAATAATATTGCATAGGATCCTGGAATGTTAGGTCCATGAATCAAGGCAAACTGGAAGTGGTCAAACAGGAGATGGCAAGAGTGAACACTGACATTTTAGGAATCAGTGAACTAAAATGGACTGGAATGGGCAAATTTAACTCAGATGACCATTATATCTACTGCTGTGAGCAAGAATCCCTTAGAAGAAATGGAGTAGCCCTCATAGTCAACAAAAGAGTCTGAAATGCAGTTCTTGGGTGCAAACTCAAAAACAACAGAATGATCTCTGTTCATTTCCAAGGCAAACTATTCAATATTACAAGAATCCAAGTCTATGCCCCAACCAGTAATGCTGAAGAAGCTGAACAGTTCTATGAAGACCTACAAGAACTTCTTAAACTAACACCCCAAAAAGATGTCCTTTTCATTATATGGGACTGGAATGCAAAAGTAGAAAGTCAAGAGATACCTGGAGTAATAGGCAAATTTGGCCTTGGAGTACAGAACGAAGCAGGGAAAAGGCTTACAGAGTTTTGCCAAGAGAATGCACTGATAATAACAAACATCCTCTTCCAACAACACAAGAGAAGGCTCTACACATGGACATCACCAGATGGTTAATACCAAAATCAGATTGATTATATTCTTTGCAGCCAAAGAAGAAGTAGTTTAATTCAGTCAGCAAAATTAAGACCAGGAGCTGACTGTGGCTCAGATCATGAGCTCCTTATTGCCAAATTCAGCCTTAAATTGAAAAAAAATGTAGGGAAAACCACTAGACCATTCAGGTATGACCTAAATCAAATTCCTTACTATTAAACAGTGGAAGTAGCAAACAGATTCAAGGGATTAGATCTGATAGACAGAATCCCTGAAGAACTATGGGCAGAGGTTCATGATATTGTACAGGAGGCAGTGATCATGACCATCCCCAAGAAAAAGAAATGCAAAAAGGCAAAATGGTTGTCTGAGGAGGCCTTACAAATAGCTGTGAAAAGAAGAGAAGCAAAAAGCAAAGGAGAAAAGGAAAGATATATCCATATGAATGCAAAGTGCCAAAGAATAGCAAGGAGAGGTAAGAAAGCCATCCTCAGTGATCAGTGCAAAGAAATAGAGGAAAATAACAGAATGGAAAAGACTAGAGATCTCTTCAAGAAAATTAGAGATACCAAGGGAACATTTCATGCAAAGATGGGTACAATAAAGGACAGAAACAATATAGATACAACAGAAGCAGAGATATTAAGAAGAGGTGACAATAATACACAGAACTATACAAAAAAGACCTTTATGACCTGGATAATCATGATGGTGTGATCATTCACCTGTAGCCAGACATCCTGGAATGTGAAGTCAAGTAGGCCTTAGGAAGCATCACTATGAACCAAGCTAGTGGAGGTGATGGAATGCAGTTTGAGCTATTTCACATCCTAAAAGGTGATGCTGTGAAAGTGACGCACTCAATATGCCAGCAAATTTGGAAAGCAGCAATGGCCACAGGACTAGAAAAGGTCAGTTTTCATTCCAATCCCAAAGAAAGGCAATGCCAAAGAATGCTCAAACCACACAATTGCACTCATCTCACATGCTAGCAAAGTAATGCTGAAAATTCTCCAAGCCAGGCTTTAACAGTACATGAATGGAGAACTTCCAGGTGTTCAAGCTGTATTTAAAAAAGGCAGAGGAACCAGAGATCAAATTGCCAATTTCCACTGGATCATCAAAAAAAGCAAGAGAGTTCCAGAAAAATATCTTCTTCTGCTTTATTGACTATGCCAAAGCCTTTGACTCTATGGATCACAATATACTGTGGAAAATTCTGAAAGAGATGGGAACACCAGACCACCTGATCTACCCCTTGAGAAATTTGTATGCAGGTCAGGAAGCAACTGTTAGAACTGGACATGGAACAACAGATTGGTTCCAAATAGGAAAAGGAGTACGTCAAGGCTGTATATTGTCACCCTGCTTATTTAACTTCTATGCAGAGTACATCATGTGAAACTCCAGGCTGGATGAAGCACAAGGTGGAATCAAGATTGCCGGGAGAAATACCAATAACCTCAAATACACAGATGACACCACCCATATGGCAGATAGCAAAGAAGAGCTAAAAAGCCTCTTGATGAAAGTGAAAGAGGAGAGTGAAAATGTTGATGTAAAACTCAACATTCAGAAAGCTAAGATCATGGTATCTGGTCCCATCACTTCATGGCAAATAGATGGGGAAACGATGGAAACAGTGAGAGAGGTTATTTTCTTGGGCTCCAAAATTCACTGCAGATGGTGATTGCTGCCATGAAATTGAAAGACACTTCCTCCTTTTTGACCAGCCTACACAGCATATCAAAAAGCAGAGACATTACTTTGCCAACAAATGTCTGTCTAGTCAAAGCTATGATTTTTCCAGTAGTCATGTATGGATGTGAGAGTTGGAATATAAAGAAGGCTGAATGCTGAAGAATTGATGCTTTTGAAGTGCGGTGTTGGAGAAGACTCTTGAGAGTCCCTTGGACTGCAAGGAGATCCAACCAGTCCATTTTAAAGGAAATCAATCCTGAATATTCATTGGAAGGACAGATGCTAAAGTTGAATGCTGATACTTTGGCCCCCTGGTGCAAAGAACTGACTCCTTGGAAAAGACCCTGATGCTGGGAAAGATTGAAGGGAAGAGGAGAAGAGGACAACAGAAGATGAGATGGTTGGATGGCATCACCAACTCGATGGACGTGAGTTTGAGCAAGCTTCGGGATTTGGTGATGGACAGGGAAGCCTCGGCTGCTACAGTCATGGCGTTGCAGAGTTGGACACGACTGAGCAACTAAACTGAACTGAACTATCAAAACACGCATGCTATTTTTCACAGAACAGGTTTGGTGTTTCTATACATCAACTCTTTTTAAACATTCTTTGCCATTATCATTATGGTTCCTTATAAAGTAGGACCTTGTTGATTATCTGTTCTGTGTGTAGTCGTTTGTATCTGCTAATCCCAAACTCTTAATGTATCCCTCTACCATCTCTCCTCCCCCTTGGCAAACACAAGTCTGTTCTCTATGCCTGTATACACCACCAGCTCTTTAGTAGCAAGAGTAGAGGCCATGCATATCTACGTCTTGAACCCTTCCTAGCTGACATTTTTGTGGAGCCTGAGTTAAGAAACACTAATCTGTTCTATTTTGCTTTATTTTTCTTAAATGAGCAGTCAGTTTTCTCTATACATTTTGCTGAATAATCCAGCTCTCCATTATCATTGGTGATACTTCCTTTATCATAAACTTAAAGGCATTTCTACTTTATTTAATTTTGCTAATTCTACCTTATCACACCATCAATTTTAATCTAATATCATAGCATTTTCATTGTTAAAGCATTATAAATTTTTTTAATCTATCACAGTTTTCTCTAATTATTCTAACATTAAAATTCATACTCTTTTTCTATATTTATTCTTCCAGTCAAATTTTAGTCATTTCAATCAATTTTAGAAAAAATGGTCAATTTGAAATGTATTCTTTCATTCATTTGGATCCATTCTGTGTCTTCAGTAAGGTTTTGAAGATTTGTCTACGTAAGCATCTGCCTGCAATGCGGGAGACCTGGGTTCTATCCCTGGGTCGGGAAGATCCCCTGGAGAAGGAAATGGCAACCTACTCCAGTATTCTTGCCTGGAGAATCCCATGGATGGAGGAGCCTGGTGGGCCACAGTCCATGGGTTGCAAAGAGTTGGACACGACTGAGCGAGTAGTCTTCTAGTCTCTTCTCTCTAGGACTATCACTTGGTAGTTTTGTCCTTTTTTTCTTCGTTTTGTAGAATTGATGTATGGTAACTTTCTTCTGCATCTTTTGCACTGTGTGTATTTGTGTGTGTGTGTGTATACACCTCGGTATATGGGTATAAAAATTATTTTCTTAGCCTTTCTTATGACACATCAGTTGTATATATGATTTTGTTTCTTCTTTTTTCAGTTATCCTATTTGCATATATTCATCTGGCTAGTGTGGCAGAATTTCAAGGACGTTGTGGATTATGTTGATTGCCAATATTCATGCCATTTTTGTGATTATAAAAAATTTTAGCAAATAGTTTTTTCCTAGGTATTTTTTTAATTGACCACAGAACAATGTTATCTTATGTTACAGAGTTCTTCTCTATCACATTTTTATTTTATTATTTTGTTTTCTATGCTTACTAGATTTCATTTGCTGGGAGGTTGTCTCTCATTTGGTTTGGCCCAGCACTTGGATACATTAGTTGTTCACGTTCTTATTCATATCTCTAATTTTTGTTTTGCTTTCCTCTTCCAACCTTGGTAACCTATCCTAAAATGTTTATTTTCCCCCTTTCCTGTATGTCTAGTTTTATAGGCAATACTTGGGTACTTCTTTCTATTCTGTTCTTTTCAAGAACATCAAGGCAATAGCAAATATCCTGTGCTTACATGGTTTCAGTTATAGGTGATAATCACACCTGGTGACCACCAAGTCCATTTGTCTACAAGAGGTCTCTATGCTGTTTTGCCTATGATTTTTTTTTTTTTTAATTTTAGTATTATTGGTCTGTGGCAAAAGATAAATACCTTGAAAATAATCAGATATCTTTCTTTGAGAACTCCTTTATGCCTCCTTTGCAATAAGATGAGTTTGGGAGGGAATATATCAAGTTTGAATATTAAAGATAGTAAACTTACATGCTTCTATTTCAAATACAAACCATAGATGGGATAAGACTTGTACTTTGAGTCCTATGAGTTTCTGGAAGTCCGTAGTCCTTCACAATTCCCTGCTGCCTCCCATATAATAAGCTGGCTGGATTAGAGAGTATGAGATAGTTCTTTGTATCCCATCTGAACATGGATCTCTCTGTCATTTCTTTTTAATATAAAATCCACAAGTATGATGCTTAGATTTATTTGGAATTTATGTTCTGTTTTGATGGTAATTATCTTTACTAAGTTTAACATTTCTATTCTCAGTCTTAGATCTTTGGAGCAGCCTTTCTAGCAATATTTTCTATTCATACTGCACCATCTCAGAAGTCAGAATTTATGTTTGCTATGTTTTTACAAATGGTAGTGAAGGTTATCTTAATATCTTCTCATCATGTTTTGTTTGAAGTGCTCTTATTTTTGTCATGCCCAATAGAATGTTGTTTCCTTGTGGCCACTCAGCAAATATTAACTGAATTTTCAAAATGATTTCATGGAAGAAGGAAACATAAACATTATTTAGCAGTTAGCAATGTTAGGGACCATTTTATTGCTTTTTAAAATATTAATATTACCTTTTTATTACAGACTATTTTGTATTGTCACTAAAATTTCTGAGATCTCTTCTAAACTTCTCCCGGTACCACTACTCTAAATAAAAAGGTCAACAGAAATGACATAGGGTCCCAAGCCAAGAAGGCTTTTTCTCCTCATATTTATTTTATTTTGTTCCAGATACGACAAGCACTGGAGTCTGACTTTGTCTTGTTTCTAACGAGTTAGGTTTGAATAGAAGTCTTAGTAGGCTTTGTCTCATTGCCTAACCTGAGCTTTGCAGCTTCTGCCATCCTGCTGTGTGTTCTGATCAGTGAGGCACACCAGGTTAGTTACCGCACAGAGTATACATTAGTCTACTGCTGCTGCTGCTGCTGCGTCTAGCGCAGCCATAATAAGATACTGCAGATGGCCTAAACAACAGACATTTATTTTCTCTCGGTTCTGGAGGCTGCAAGTCCAGGATCAAGGTACTAGCAGAGCTCAGTTTCTGGTGAGGCTTCTCTTCCTGGCTTGCAGATGGCCACCTTCTTGCTGTGTCCTTACATGTCTTTCCTCTGTGCTCTTGCAAAGAGAGAGACAGATGGTAGCAGAGAGACAGAAAGAGAAACACAGAAAGAGATTTCTTATGTCTCTTTCTCTAATAAGGCCAACAGTCCTATGGGATTAGTGACCGATACGACCTCATTTGGACTTCCCTGGTGGCTCAGATGGTAAAGAATACACCTGCAATGGAGGAGATGTGGGTTCAATCCCTGGGTCAGGAAGATTCCCTGGAGAAGCAAATGGCAACCCACTCCAGTATTCTTGCCTGGGAAATCCCGTGGCCAGAAGAGCCTGCTGGGCCACAGTCCTGGGTTCACAAAGAGTCGGACATGACTGAGAAACTAACACTTATGATCTCATTTAACCTTAATTACCTCCCTAAACATCCTGTCTCCAAATATAATCATGTTAAGGGTTAGGGCTTCAGCATATGGATTTGGGCGGGGGGTACACAATTCAGTCTGTAGCACAGAGTTAATAGACTGCAAGAAAGTTTTGAAGTGTTCTGGCCTTTAGGTTTTGTTCTAGCTGGGAACTAAATGTTTTGGAAATAAAATACCCTAATTTTTCCTAAGAGAATAAGGTAATTAATCATATTTTACATTTCACGATATCTATGTTAAGTGTTCAAAGTTGGGTGGGTTAACATGCCTGCAGCTAATCTATCTTGATTTTCGCAGCCAGAGATGCCTCTCTTTTCAGTTAGAAAGCTGCCTAGTGTGTGTGTGTCCGTGTGCATGAATGTGAGGGGTGAGGTATATGCAGATTGCTTGACTCTTGGTATGATGCATGTTTCTCTAAGAGGAATCATTAACAGTAATGCATTACGAAAACTGGTCTTATAGAGCAGTGAGCTGTGAATTCACTCATTTTGAGGCTTTCGGTTTAAATGAGATTTAAATTTCCTTTTTAGAAAATCGCTTATAGACGGTCCTGGAAAGTTTGGAAACCTATTTGGTTTGTTGTCCCTTAGTTATTTTGATAGGGCTGTGGAGGAATGGAGACAGTTCCACTGTGACCTTAATGACCTCACACACTGGATAACAGAAGCTGAAGAGTTACTGGCTGGTACTTTAGCTCCGGATGGTGGCCTAGACTTAGAGAAGGCCAGGATACATCAGCAGGTAAGTGTTTTTTGTAAGAGGCTGGGGATGTGCTGAAAACTTGGCTTATTTAGTATGCACCATTTAAGACAGGTTTTAAAAGGAGGGGCCTACAATATTAATTTTTCAGGGGTATACAGACAATCTGTCATTTTTATTCCAGTTCTAGTTTTCAGTTTTAAAGGTCTAAGAAAAAAATAGTCTTTCAATTTGAATTAGGAATTTAAAGAAATTTAAATAAAAATACTCTTTAGTGAAAAATATGAAAACAATTTTATTTTTAAAATTTTATATTCAGAACTTATAAAATTTTATACTCAAGACTCTATCAAGGACAAAAAGATATCTGTATACCTCACCTTTATTTTCTACAGTTAAACACTTAGAGATCTTACTTTTCTTTGTATCATTGATCATTATTATAAAAGTAAATTATTTTTGAGTTATATCAGGGCAGCTGCTCATGTAAGTCTAATTCAGTCTTGAGAAAATACAATACAATAGCTAAATCAGTTCTGCTGACAGTAATAGGACTTTAGA
Source organism: Tragelaphus eurycerus (assembly GCA_935064755.1). Taxonomy (NCBI): domain Eukaryota; kingdom Metazoa; phylum Chordata; class Mammalia; order Artiodactyla; family Bovidae; genus Tragelaphus; species Tragelaphus eurycerus. The sequence continues at coordinate 3,440,097 of CAKXYN010000039.1, forward strand.
AATAATGGTTAAAATTTCAATTTACCCTTGTTGAGAATATTTTCTCTTTTATTAATTTTTTAAAATATATTTAATGTAGACAGTTTATGAGGAGTTAGAGAATGCTTTTATTTTCTCATCAATATGTTAATACATTTTTCTTATTTTTAGAGTCGTAGAGAAGTACTTAAATTTGACTTTAAAATATCCTGTCTTAATCCACTGCTTAAAAATTTACAGACCAGTGAAGCAATGTCTCAATAAAATGCACATTGAGGTTTACTTACATATGGTAGGACATAATAAAATATGGGAGTAGGGGGTTTAAACAGTTTTTTAAGAGACACTTTCAAGCCCGTGTTTAGAGGATAAGGAATTCACTTTAATCAAGCATGATTGATGCTTATGTGTCAATATAAAAAGCTGTTATTTATTTTATGTTATTAGGCTGTTTTCTTTTGCTGTATTTTTCCTGATGACATTCATAAGAGTGGGTTAGATTTCAAAGTAGATTTCATTTAATCTGTTGATTGAAATGTAATTAAAGTGTTAAAATTGCCTTTTTCATATACATAAAATATCTTTCCAGGGCTTTGTTTCTCTAACACTTATATTGACACCACGCCGTGATACCTAAATGGATTCACTGCCTCAGAACAGTTTAATTTAGCAGTGGAGTTAATCTTGAGTGGTTCTCTGTTACAGGAACTCGAGGAGGGGATCAGCAGCCACCAGCCGAGTTTTGCAGCACTAAACAGAACGGGGGATGGGATTATACAGAAACTCTCCCCGACAGATGGAAGCTTCTTGAAGGACAAGCTGGCAGGTTTAAACCAACGCTGGGGTGCAATCGCTGCAGAAGTGAAGGATCGGCGACCAAGGTGATTAAGCCATGATAACTCAAGGGCACGGGGTGAGGGTATTTGGGCAGAACCTTTTGAGATACAAGATGATGAGTTCCAAGTTCTTTTTATCATTTGATACTGGGGGAGGGTATTCCAGTATTCTTGCCCGGAGAATCCCATGGACCAAAGATCCTGGCGGGCTACAGTCCTTGGATTGCAGAGAGTCAGACACAACTGAGTGACTAACACTTTCACTTTTTGCTCTCACATTAAACAAGAGTTTTGTTGATGTTTAAGACTTCCACTGTCCGTGTTCTGTATTTTTGTGTGTTTCTATGTTTAAAAGGCCACCCATAGTCTAACTTTTTACTCAGATATATCAAAAAATCTTCATTCTTCTTTTTTTCTCACTATTTGTTATGACACAGCGACTTTGTGACAGGAATTTGAAGTAGGTGGAGGAACACTCTGGACTTTCTGGTTGAAGAAGGGGGATTCAGGACAAGCTTCTCCCTCACTCGCTTCCTGACAGGGTCTCTGGGTCTTGATGAGGAATCTGTCTCACTGAGGAATTCTTGGTGTCTAAGGCTGCCCTGTGTCTTTATACATCAGTGCTGTGTACATAATACAGTTCCTCATCTATATGACATAGTAAATATGATTTATTATTGTGTTTTTATGTCAGATTATGTTGCACTGCCCCATATATTAATACTAGGGTGTCTTCTGGTTGCAAACATGTTTGATGACCAGTGAATATAATACTCAACATTGCACATATTATTTCATGTATTACTTTACCATTATTTAAAATTGTGTTTGAGACATTCAGAATTTAATGGATGATTCCTATTTTGCTTAGTACATTTCATCTTGACAGGGTGAGTTAATGATAGTTTGGTTTAAGATCTCCGATATATTTTTTTCTGATAATTTTAACTCTGTAGGTGATATATTATTTTAGAGAAAAACTATTGTTTTGTTAAAGGCCAATCTAATACTTTATCAAGTTCAGTATTATAGTGTAACATAAAATATTGAAATTTGAGTATTTGGCTTGTGGCTACTTTTTAAAGATTTATTCTCTTTTATTGTAAAAATAATACATGCTTGTTGCAAAAAGAGCTTTTGCCTACTTTAGAAAAATTTTTATTTGTTTATTTATTTAAAATTTTTGGCTGTGCTGGGTCTTTGTTGTTCCTTGGTCAACTTTTCTCTAGTTGCAGCAAGCAGGGGCTAGTCTCTAGTTGCAATGTGCAGGCATTTTATTGTGGTGGCTTCTCTTGTTGCAGAGCACAGACTCTAAGGACACATGGGCTTCTGTATTTGTGGCTTGTGGGCTTCAGAGTGAGAGCTCAGTATTTGTGGCACATGTATTTAGCTGCTCCATGGCAAGTTGGGTCTTCCTGGGCCAGGGATGGAACTCATGTTCTCTGCATTGGCAGGTGGATTCTTTACCGCTGGACCACCAGGGCAGTCCTGGCAACTGTTTATAAGCTAACAGTATCTTTTATTTCATGTGGTTTGGTAAAAGTCAAATCATAGTTTGTGTGTCTTGATTGAGAGGTTGTCATGTGGCAAACACAGCATTTGACCTCATTTAATCCAACAACATAAGAGAAGACTCTACACATGGACATCACCAGAGGGTCAACACCGAAATCAGATTGATTATATTCTTTGCAGCCAAAGATGGAGAAGATCTATACAGCTAGCAAAAACAAGACTGGGAGCTGACTATGGCTCAGATCATGAACTCCTCATTGCCAAATTCAGACCAAAATTGAAGAAAGTAGGGAAAACCACTAGACCATTCAGGTATGACCTAAATCAAGTTCCTTAAGATTATACAGTGGAAGTGAGAAATAGATTTAGGGGCTACATCTGATAGATAGAGTGCCTGAAGAACTATGGAATGAGGTTCGTGACATTGAACAGGAGACAGGGATCAAGACCATACATCCCCATGGAAAAGAAATGCCAAAAAGCCAAATGGCTGTCAGAGAGGCCTTACAAATAGCTGTGAAAGGAAGAGAAGTGAAAAGCAAAGGAGAAAAGGAAAGATATAAGCATCTGCATGCAGAATTCCAAAGAATAGCAAGAAGAGATAAGAAAGCCTTTCTCAGTGATCAGTGCAAAGAAATAGAGGAAAACACCAGAATGAGAAAGACTAGAGATTTCTTCAAGAAAATTAGAGATACCAAGGGAGCATTTCATGCAAAGATGGGCTCGATAAAGGACAGAAATGGTATGGACCTAACAGAAGCAGAAAATATTAAGAAGAGGTGCCAAGAATACACAGAAGAACTGTACAAAAACGATCTTCATGACCAAGCTAATCACAATGGTGTGATCACTGACCTAGAGCCAGACATCCTGGAATGTGAAGTCAAGTGGGCCTTAGAAAGCATCACTACGAACAAAGCTAGTGGAGGTGATGGAATTCCAGTTGAGCTATTCCAAATCCTGAAAGATGATTCTGTGAAAGTGCTGCACTCAATATGCCAGCAAATTTGGAAAACTCAGCAGTGGCCACAGGACTGGAAAAGGTCAGTTTTCATTCCAACCTCAAAGAAAGGCAGTGCCAAAGAATGCGCAAACTACCGCACAATTGCACTCATCTCACACGCTAGTAAAGTAATACTCAAAATTCTCCAAGCCAGGCTTCAGCAATACATGAACCGTGAACTTCCAGATGTTCAAGCTGGTTTTAGAAAAGGCAGAAGAACCAGACATCAAATTGCTAACATCCGCTGGATCATGGAAAAAGCAAGAGAGTTCCAGAAAAACATCTATTTCTGCTTTATTGACTATGCCAAAGCCTTTGACTGTGTGGATCACAATAAACTGTGGAAAATTCTTCAAGAGATGGAAATACCAGACCACCTGACTGGCCTCTTGAGAAACCTATATGCAGGTCAGGAAGCAACAGTTAGAACTGGTCATGGAACAACAGACTGGTTCCCAATAGGAAAAGGAGTATGTCAAGGTTGTATATTGTCACCCTGCTTATTTAACTTCTATGCAGAGTACATCATGAAAAATGCTGGGCTGGAAGAAGCACACGCTGGAATCAAGATTGCCAGGAGAAATATCAGTAACCTCAGATATGCAGATGATACCACCCTTATGGCAGAAAGTGAATAGGAACTAAACAGCCTCTTGATGAAAGTGAAAGAGGAGAGTGAAAAAGTCAGCTTAAAGCTCAACATTCAGAAAATGAAGATCATGTCATCTGGTCCCATCACTTCCTGGGAAATAGATGGGGAGATAGTGGGAACAGTGTCAGACTTTATGTTTTTGGGCTCCAAAATCACTGTAGATGGTGACTGTAGCCATGAAATTAAAAGACACTTACTGCTTGGAAGGAAAATTATGACCAACCTAGATAGCATATTCAAAAGCAGAGACATCACTTTGCCAACAAAGGTCCGTCTAGACAAGGCTATGGTTTTTCCAATAGTCATGTATGGATGTGAGACTGTGAAGAAAGCTGAGCACCGAAGAATTGATGCTTTTGAACTGTGGTATTGGAGAAGACTCTTGAGAGTGCCTTGGACGGCAAGGAGATCCAACCAGTCCATTCTAAAGGAGATCAGTTCTGGGTGTTCTTTGGAAAGAATGTTGCTAAAGCTGAAACCCCGATACTTTGGCCACCTCATGCAAAGAGTTGACCCACTGGAAAAGACTCTAATGCTGGGAAGGATTGAGGGCAGGGGGAGAAGGGGACGACAGTGGGTGAGATGGCTGGATGGCATCACCGACTTGATGGACATGAGTTTGAGTGAACTCTGGGAGTTGGTGATGGACGGGAAGGCCTGGCATGCTGCAATTCATGGCGTTGCAAAGAGTCAGAAACGACTGAGTGACTGAACTGAACTGAACTGAAGTGAATCCTCATAACTACCCTGTGAGGGGGCTATTTAGATCCATTGTACAGTTTTGGAAACTGAGGCTCAGAGTGGAGAGGTGAAGTATTAATAACTGTCCAGGGTCTCATAGAAAGTTAGTGACAGTACTTAATCTCATGAGCACTGCGTGTAAAAGGTGGGTAGACCTCAGAGCTCTCTGGCTAAGTTTCCTCCTCTGTGAATGAGAAGGGGGGTATCTTCTCAGAGTAGTATCATGAGGATTAAAGGAGACACTTTTTGTGAAATGCTTATGCTCTATCTATTCATACTAAACATTCAAAATATCTAGTCTGTTATTGTAAGGTATCCTGTGACTTATTCTCCAAGGATGGTATTGCTCTTTTGCCAATGATTGATTAAATGATTTGATCAGTATTTATGAACTTTGTGTTTAGCACAGGGGATACAAGTATGACTAAAGAACTCAGAGGGACTATGGTGAAGAAAATGTTTAAAGGAAAAAGTAATCTGATGTGATTAAAGGGTACATTATTATTATAAGAAGATAGTGTGTTGTCATAGACTCAGGGGTGATGGGCTGTGGAATTCAGACATGCAGTGGAGGGATCCTGAAGCTGGTTTTGAAGCATTTATAGCAATTTCCTATAAATTCTTCTTAGGGATGGTCTTGAAAGGAAAAGGTACAGAACAGGTGAGGTGGGAGGCATGAAATAGTGTGGATGAGTAAAAAAATCTGTGACGGTTAGAAGGTAAGAAGGTCTCAGGGGATGAGGGGCAGGGTGGGGAGCCCCATAGCATTTTATGTGTCATGTTAATGAGTTGGCACTACCAGGAGACCAAACCAGTCAATCCTAAAGGAAATCAGTCCTGAATATTCATTGGAAGGACTGATGCTGAAGCTGAAACTCCAATACTTTGGCCAACTGATGTGAAGTACTGACTCCTTAGAAAAGACCCTGATGCTGGGAAAGATTGCAGGCAGGAGGAGAAGGGGATGACAAAAGATGAAATGGTTGGATGGCATCACCAACTTGATGGATGTAAGTTTGAGCAAGCTCTGGGAGTTGGTGATAGACAGGGAAGCCTGCCCTGCTGCAGTCTCAGTTCAGTTCAGTCGCTCAGTCATTTCCGACTCTTTGTGACCCCATGAATTGCAGCACACCAGGCCTCCCTGTCCATCACCAACTCCCGGAGTTCACTCAAACTCATATCCATCGAGTTGGTGATGCCATCCAGCCATCTCATCCTCTGTTGTCCCCTTCTCCTCCTACCCTCAATCCCTCCCAGCATCAGAGTCTTCTCCAATGAGTCAACTCTTCGCATGAGGTGGCCAAAGTATTGGAGTTTCAGCTTTAGCAACATTCCTTCCAAAGAACACCCAGGACTGATCTCCTTTAGAATGGACTGGTTGGATCTCCTTGCAGTCCAAGGGACTCTCAAGAGTCTTCTCCAACACCACAGTTCAAAAGCATCAATTCTTTAGCACTCAGCCTTCTTCACAGTCCAACTCTCACATCCATACATGACCACTGGAAAAACCATAGCCTTGACTAGACGGACATTTGTTGGGAAAGTGATGTCTCTGCTTTTGAATATGCTATCTAGGTTGGTCATAACTTTCCTTCCAAGGAGTAAGCATCTTTTAATTTCATGGCTGCAGTCATCATCTGCGGTGATTTTGGAGCCTAAAAAAATAAAGTCTGACACTGTTTTTCCACTGTTTCCCCATCTATTTCCCATGAAGTGATGGGACCGGATGCCATGATCTTCATTTTCTGAATGTTGAGCTTTAAGCTGACTTTTTCACTCTCCTCTTTCACTTTCATCAAGAGGCTTTTCAGTTCCTCATGACTTTCTGCCATAAGGGTGGTGTCATCTGCATATCTGAGGTTATTGATATTTCTCCTGGCAATCTTGATTCCAGCATGTGCTTCTTCCAGCCCAGCATTTCTCATGATGTACTCTGCATAGAAGTTAAATAAGCAGGGTGACAATATACAGCCTTAACATACTCCTTTTCCTATTTGGAACCAGTCTGTTGTTCCACGTCCAGTTCTAACTGCTGCTTCCTGACCTGCATACAGTTTTCTCAAGAGGCAGGTTTACGGGGTCACAAATAGTTAGACACGACTGAGCAACTCAACGAAACTGAATGAGTTGGCAGGGAGATTCCCTCTAGCTTCAAAATGATCTCTTCCAGGTCTTCTTAAGGAAAAAGATGTACTTGCTGGTATGGTATTAACAATAACTGTAGAAATTTCCCTAATCAATTTCAAATGGATCTCTGTGGAATGTGATAATTAATTGCTTCTGGGACTGACATGGTGAAGCTAAAAGATGCTCAACTCATTTTTTTGATTAGAGGAAAGAATAATGAATCTCTTCTCTAGCATCTTGTATTTTAACTAAAACATTAGTTAAAATAAATTCAAAATGTTTTCATAAATTCACATTTAACTTTAGGTTTGAATTTGTCTTAAATTGGGGCCACCTTGCAATTTTATGGGCCTCTTATGTGTACTGTTATTACTCGTTGAGAAATAGTACACAGCTCAATTTATTTTTGTATTGAGTGTCTGTTATTAAATATTTGCACAGTTCAGCAACTTATGGTGTTATTCCTTAATGTGCAATTGTTATCTACAGTTTGAACATGAATTTGTTCAACATAATTTGTTTTTACTTAGTGATAACATTTAAAATGTAGATTATATTAGGCTAGTTTGCAGATGAAAATTTTGTGTGACTCAAATGTGTCTTATTGAAATTACTTGATAATGTTCGTTTTCCTCATAGATATATTTTCAAAATACTACATTATTTGTGATTATGAAACCATGGAAATTTAAATTGCTACTTTTTTAAAACACAAGGTCAATAGTAGTATTTTAATTATTTTTCCAGTTGTTATTTAAAGACTCTTTAATACAGAGCGTGAATTACCTGTTTGGGTTCTGGTAGTCTAAACAATTCATATATAGCTTTATTTATTTATTTAAATCTTGAAGCAGTGTTGTCTCCTGATGAATACTTAAAAATGAAAACTTATGATCTTGTGGAGTTTAGTCTCTAAGTCGTGTCCGACACTTGCAACCTCTTAGCCTAGCCCGCTAGGCTCCTCTGTCCATGAGATTTTCCAGGCAAGAATACCAGAGTGGGTTGCCATTTCCTTCACCAGTGGATCTTTCCAACTCAGTGATCGAACCCTGGTCTCCTGCATTGCACGCAGATTCTTTACCGAATGAGCTGCTGTGGAAAGATATGATTCTGTAGTGATTATCATTAATTTTTTAAAATTAAAGGTTATGTACAATGTTGTTTTAGTTTTCGGTGTACCACAAAAGTGATTCAGTTATACATAGACATATATATCTATTCTTTTTAGATTCTTGTCTCTTATAGGTTATCATAAAATACTGAATATAGTTCCTTGTACTATAGAGTAGGTCATTTTTGGTTGTCTGTTTTATATATGGTAGTGTGTATATGTTCGTCCCAAACACCTAATTTATTCCTCCCCCTTTCCCTTATTAGATTTTTAAACATTAAAATACTCTCCTTCAAATATCACTGACTCTCTATTAAATATATAAGATTTATTTAGCATTTTATCTATATGTATTGCATCATTGTGTTAGATGTATTTGTGATTAAAAAGAAAAAATTATAGCTATAAAAATGTAAATTCTTATTAGGTATGACATAGTGTAATTCAGTTAAAAAATTGCATTCTGTTTTTTAAGCCAGCAGCTAATAGCTGGAGCTATAGAAGTGATACCACCACCAAGTTCTAAATAGCTTTCAAACTCTTTCTTCAAGATACATAATCTTGTTTGTCAAATGAGTTCTAATCATACTCTCATCTTTTGACAGATGGTTTATATAATTATAAACGTTATTCTTACAACATTAAAAGATGTAATTAAGGCAGTTCCTTTTTATATTCATATGACTGTTTCCTTATGTCCTTTAAAACTTTGGCTTTGTATTTTCTAAACTCTTTTTTGTAACTTGGTGCTATATTCAAATATAATACTTATTTTAATGAGCTCATCAAATTCCCATTTTTCTGGTCTTTCCTAATATTTCTAAAAATTTCCCATTTTTGGTATCTTGCCTTGTTCTTGCTCTTTCTTTTCTATGAATAAAGTAGAGTAATAGTTACCCCCTAATGTGAATGTCATATAATGATACCTTTCTATCTCCATGGAGTACTCAAAGAGAATTATGTATTTTTCCTTATTATTTTAGATAAAGACATTTTTCATGTTTTCTTTTTAAAGCCTCCATTATGCTGTATGGTGGTGTCTAGCTTTAAAAAGTCCTTTATATTAAATTTCTACATAGTTTTTATGATGAAGAAAGACAACATTTTTAGTTTCAATATTTTTTAATTTTATGAAGGAAGAAATCTTATTCTTATATTTGCATATAACCTTGCAAAATGTTATTACTTACATTACTATTAATACTCATTTAGAAATACATGTTAAAATAATTGATACATATTAAGATAATTATTTTTTTGTGTGTCACATATTTAGTCAGAATATCCAATGCAGATATATAATGTTCTAGTTAATTGGTTAATTTTCTCAATATTTTAAAATAATTTGTCCTTTTAGGTTAAAAGGAGAAAGTAAGCAGGTGATGGACTATAAAAAAAGACTAGATGAGATTATCTGTTGGTTAACAAAGGCTGAGAATGCTGTACAAAAAAGATCAACCACTGAACTGGAAGAAAACCTGCAAGAATTAACAGTAAGTGATTTATTCATCTCCATAATTGCTGATGCTTTTTTGATGCATGAAGATTTACACTAAAAATAAGATATTGCATGACTAAATAAGAAAAGGGGAAGAAGCTTTGTATTTGTGGTAAGAGTGGTGAACTTTAAAGAGGAATATATATATATATTTTTAATTTTAAAGAACAACTGTTATTTCATCATTGCAGAGGCAAGGCTTCACTCATGTAAAAGTGATGTCATGTGGGTCTAAGTATTGGACCAAAGGATTTTAGAATATTTTAAATTTTAGAATATAATAATGCTGTGAAGTATAGTTTTTTCCTTTTGGATTTAGAAGATTATTAATTACTGATTCCTATCTATAAAATGAGGAGAAGGCAATGGCAACCCACTCCAGTACTCTTGCCTGGAAAATCCCATGGACGGAGGAGCCTGGTAGGCTGCAGTCCATGGGGTTGCGAAGAGTTGGAAATGACTGAGCAACTTCACTTAGACTTTTCACTTTCATGCATTGGAGAAGAAAATGGCAACCCACTCCAGTGTTCTTGCCTGGAAAACCCCAGGGATGGGGGAGCCTGGTGGGCTGTTGTCTATGGCGTTGCAGAGTCGGACACGACTGAAGTGACGTAGCAGCAGCAGCAGCAGCATCTATAAAATGAGTTCTAGAAGAAGACTCCAAGTGACTTGAAAGTTACTGCAGCTTATTATGGATTTATTGTCACAGTTGTATTAATTCAAGTTTCTTTGTTGATCTGCAACCAGCATGAATTGTTTAAAATTGTATAGGTATACACCATATAAAAATACATAAAGGTATATAGATATGTTATAATAATATACCCAAATGTCCACAAATTTTATATTTTTTGTGTTAAGAATTAAAGTACTTGTAGAGCAATAAGCAAAATGTGCTCGCATTTTTATTAAAAGAAATTGTGTGAGTATAAATACGTACACATGTGTGCAACAAGGAATACCTAAAATGATACCCATTAAACTGATTTGAGATTTTGTCTAAGGGAATATGATTGAGGTATTTGGGGAAAGAAAATTTTAATACTGATGAAAAATACACGGCAAGTGGTTAAGTTTTCATTTTAAAATCTGACAAATATCTAACAAGCTTGTTTGTGTTTATTATAAAAATTTTAGTAGTTTTCTTAGAATATGCCTTTTGTAAACAATTTGAGGTCAATCACAAGGGTTAGGACAGTATGTTGGGATAGGTAGACACGCACGCATAAAATGCTTCTGTTTTTTAGGGGGGATTTTTGGCCTTTTGTTAGAATAAATACCATTTTTATTTTTTATCTAAGAACAGAATATTAAGTTGTCAAGATAAATATGATTTTATATGACCCTGTTAAGAGGTGCAGAGTTGGGAGTAGTAATTCATGTTCACACAGTGCATACTGGAAGTGGGAGTTCATTCCCGAATTAGTTACAGTTTGTTAACGTCAATTCAGGTTTCTTAGAAGTTTATTTTCCATTTAAGAAATTAAAGGTCCACATTTATAGGACTATTTCCAATAGAGTTTCTAACACAGTTCTTGATCTTTCACTGGTATGACAACCTTTTCACCATACCTCTCTTTTGACTCCCTTAGGACTTAAGCCAGGAGATGGATGTACAAGCTGAGAAACTCAAGTGGCTGAATAGAACTGAATTGGAAATGCTTTCAGATAAAAGTCTGAGTTTACGTGAAAGAGAAAAAGTTTCAGAGAGCTTAAGAACTGTAAATTTGTCATGGAATAAGGTGTGCATTAAGAATTACTGTGATACCTTTTTCATGTTTATTGATTTTGTTCTCAAAGAAGTGGGATTATGCAACTGTTTTAAGTATACCCAAATATGGGCACATTTTACTAATGCTTACTAGTATTGAGAATTATGTTTTTTTCATCTGTCATAGAATGAAGCTTATGTTCTCAAAGAATACTTATTTTACATGGGATTTTTTGGCATAGAAGATTTTATATGTTATATACTATATTAAATAATTAGTGTATATTAGAATTAAGCAATAAAATGCTAATAATTATGCTCTTAAAAATGAAAGCCTTAAAATAACTTTGTGATGTTGCATGTGCATGTGAGTTTTCATATATATAGATTTATTTTAAATGATTTTATTCATTCAGCATGTATTTACTAGGTCCCATCATTTCATGGGAAATAGGTGGGGAAACAGTAGAAACAGTGTCAGACTTTATTTTTGGGGGCTCCAAAATCACTGCAGATGGTGATTGTAGCCATAAAATTAAAAGATGCTTACTCCTTGGAAGGAAAGTTATGACCAACCTAGACAGAATTTTAAAAAGCAGAGATATTACTTTGCTAACAAAGGTTTGTCTAGTCAAGGCTATGGTTTTTCCAGTGGTCATATATGGATGTGAGAGTTGGATTATAAAGAAAGGTGAGTGCCGAAGAATTGATGCTTTTGAACTGTGGTGTTGAAGACTCAAGAGTCTCTTGGACTGCAAAGAGTTCCAACCAGGCCATCCTAAGGGAGCTCAGTCCTGGGTGTTTATTGGAAGGACTGATGTTGAGGCTGAAACTCCAATACTTTGGCTACTTCATGCGAAGAGTGGACTCATTGGAAAAGACCCTGATGCTGGGAGGGATTGAGGGGCAAGAGGAGAAGGGGAAGACAGAGGATGAGATGGCTGGATGGCATCACCGACTCGATGCGTATGAGTTTGAATGAACTCCGGGAGTTGGTGATGGACAGGGAGGCCTGGCATGCTGCGATTCATGGGGTTGCAAAGAGTCAGACATGACTGAGTGACTGTACTGAACTGAACTGAAGTAGGTTGTAATGGTATGTGGCTACCAATATGACTAAGATAAAGTCTTTTTCCCATACCGTTGCTTCTTTTGCAGTTGAATCAAAGGTAAAGTAATAGGTTTCTATTTATTTTTGCTTGGGCACATAGCATAATGGGGCTTCCCAGGTGGCACAGTGGTACAGAATCCACCTGCCAATGCAGGAGATGCAAGAGACCCAGGTTTGATCCTGGGTTGGGAAGATCCTCTGGAGTGGGAAATGGCAATTCACTCCTGTACTCTTACCTGGAAAAGCCTGCGGACAGAGGAGCCTAGCGGCTACAGTTTGTGGTGTTGCAAAGAGTCGGACGTGACTGAGCAGACGAGCACATACTCAGTAAGAAGTCTGTCTGGGACATTGAACAGATATGTTTCTGTCTTATTTTGGACAGGACCCATATCAGTCATTTTTCTTCCTCTCCATCCTTTTAAAATGATAGCCATCCTTCTATATCTAATGATTTAGGTGCTTTATTGATCTAGCCTCTTTGCTTCAGAACTACTGTCTTTATGGGTCACTGTTGCTGATGACTCACACAGCTGCATCTCTGGCCTTGACCTTTCTCCGCATTCAGACTTCATCACAGCTGCGTGCTGAGCATCCGTACTTTGATATCTACGATGTCTAACAGGCATCTGATACTAACATACAAGACTGAGTACCTGACTCCACCTCCCTCTAGGAGCTTAGTTTACTTTTCCCACCTCAATTTCTGGTAATCACATCCTTATTATGGTTTATGCCAAAACTCTGGACTCAGTTTTACGACATGTGAATTATATCTCAGTCAAACACACACAAACGAATTAACCCTGGAGTCACCATCATCTACTTCTCCTTCAAAATTCCTGTCTTGTTGATGAACGGTTTGAATGGAAGGCTACACGAGTAGATGCACAATAAGGCAAATAGAGCAATTTTAACAAATGTCGATATTGAGTGGCATATGAGTATTCCCTGGGCAATTCTTTCATCTTTTCTTAGGTTTGCAAAATTTCATAAACTTGGGCACTTCTCACTACCTCCCTGGCCACTAAGTTGTCTCCTGTGTGATCATCATTGCCGTCATCTCTTGTGTGATTCCTGCCATGACCACTTCATTGGCCTCCCATTTGCCTCACTTTTCCCTTTGTCCGTCTCTTCTTAACAAAGCAACCAAAGTATTTGTTAAGAATCATTCAGGTCAAGTAAATCCCCTGAGAAAAACCCGCTAATAGTATTCCGTCTCATTCAGAGTAATGGCCAAAGTCCTGACGGTGCCTTATGAGGCTGATTGTGTTCTGGCTTCCTGTTATCTCCCTGACTTCATCTGCTACACTCTCTCCTTGCTGTTTTTCAGACATGTTAGCCCCGTGTCCAACATGCCAGACTCAGCTTGTGCATATTCAGTCGGAGCACATGAAGTTATTTAACACAGAGGATGTCAATGGGTATTGTGTAGAATAGGGCATGGTGGTCACTTTGGGAGCACAATGTCAGACAGAGCTTCCTTTATCGCAGGACTTCATGTAGATTCTACACTAATTATGTGAGTTATGAGAATCTAGGACCAACAAAAGTAAGGCTTATCATGTAGAGAATTTCAACAGACATATTTAAGAAATACTAATCTGGAATTTTTCATTCATTCATGCTTTTATTTGCTCAATAGGATTTTACTGGGCTCTCATTTTATGCCAGGTGCCATTTCAAGAACTGGAAATGTAGCCAAGAGTATGAAAATGGTTCTTAACCCAAGATCAGATCAGATCAGATCAGTCGCTCAGTCGTGTCTGACTCTTGGCGACCCCATGAACTGCAGCACGCCAGGCCTCCCTGTCTATCACCAGCTCCCGGAGGTCACCCAGACTCACACCCATCAAGTCAGTGATGCCATCCAGCCATCTCATCCTCTGTCGTCCCCTTCTCCTTGTGCCCTCAATCCCTCCCAGCATCAGAGTCTTCTCCAATGAGTCAACTCTTTGCATGAGGTGGCCAAAATACTGGAGTTTCAGCTTTAGCATCATTCCTTCCAAAGAAATCCCAGGGCTGATCTTCTTCAGAATGGACTGGTTGGATCTTCTTGCAGTCCAAGGGACTCTCAAGAGTCTTCTCCAACACCACAGTTCAAAAGCATCAATTCTTCGGCGCTCAGCCTTCTTCACAGTCCAGCTCTCACATCCATACATGACCACAGGAAAGACCATAGCCTTGACTAGGCGAACCTTTGTTGGTAAAGTAATGTCTCTGCTTTTGAATATACTATCTAGGTTGGTCATAACTTTCCTTCCAAGGAGTAAGCGTCTTTTAATTTCATGGCTGCAGTCACCATCTGCAGTGATTTTGGAGCCCAGAAAAACAAAGTCTGACACTGTTTCCACTGTTTCCCCATCTATTTCCCATGTAGTGATGGGACCAGATGCCATGATCTTCGTTTTCTGAATGTTGAGCTTTAAGCCAACCTTTTCACTCTCCACTTTCACTTTCATCAAGAGGCTTTTTAGCCCCTCTTCACTTTCTGCCATAAGAGTCATGTCATCTGCATATCTGAGGTTATTGATATTTCTCCCAGCAATCTTGATTCCAACTTGTGTTTCTTCCAGTCCAGCGTTTCTCATGATGTACTCTGCATATAAGTTAAATAAACATGGTGACAATATGCAGCCTTGACGTACTCCTTTTCCTATTTGGAACCAGTGTGTTGTTCCATGACCAGTTCTAACTGTTGCTTCCTGACCTGCATACATATTTCTCAAGAGGCAGATCAGGTGGTCTGGTATTCCCATCTCTTTCAGAATTTTCCATAGTTAACCCAAAGAGCTCATTTAAAGGTAGATAAGCAGTTATAACAAGGAGGTATCTGTGGGAATATAAAAGTGGAGAACCTACTTAACTTTGGGTGGTAGCCATGGAAGGTTTTGTGAAGTTCATATCCAAGTTAATTAACTAAAGATGAATGAGTATTAGTCAGATGGAGGATTGGAGGGAAAGACATTGCAGGGAAAAGAAGCATAAATGACAGGAGCTAGAGGAGACAGAGTGAAGAGGATGTCAGGGAGACAGGTGATGAATCCACACGTGAACATATCTGAATATCCAGTTGACAGGAAGAGTATGGCTGAAGATATGCTTTGGAAAGTCATCAGTCTCTTGAAACTCCACTTGATAAATGAAGCAATTAGAAACCAGGACCCAGAGAGAGAGGCCAGGATCAAGCATAGAATATCTATCACAGAGGTGGGAGTAAAATCACCATTGTAAAATACTCAAGGGAGAAGGAGTAGCAGCATTAAATGTTGTACAGGAGCAGGCCGGCTAAGGACTGGATGACATTCTTGACGTCAGTTGGGGGTCAGGCAAGACCGCAGTGGATAGTGAAAGTGGACACAGAAGCTTAGGCATTGAGGAGGGGCAGGTAAATGGCAGCAAGATCATTTAGAAGAACGCTTTCTTTTGAAAATATCATCATCCGTATTTATATACTGTTCTTCTCTTTCTGTTTGGCCTGATGCTGTAGATATGCAGAGAAGTGCCCGGTGTGCTGAAGGAACGCTTCCAGGATCCCTGTTCTGTTGCTCAGACGAGAATTGCTGGTAAGATACCGTTTGTTCCTTCACAAAATTTTTTATAAACATAGCAGAATTTTATGATTATGAGAATTGTATGTGAATTAGGAAAGCTTATTTAAAAACACAATACAGTTATGACTTATTATTCTGCTTTCAGTCATTTGAAAAGAATATCTTCTCTAAACGCAAGATGTATTTCACTGCTTAGTGTGTGCAAGGCATTTCCTCTCATAGGAATTAAGAGTTTTAGCCTTTCTTAAGGCCAGTGTGGAACCTGAGCCCCAAAAGAGCTTGCTGAAGGTGAGGGGAGAGGCAAGGTGGGGACATTGGGGAAATAGTTTTCTAGGAACATGCAGCTCTTCAGCAAATCAATGGTAAGTCATTGTGTTGGCATGTTCTGGAGATGTGTAACTAGGAACTGATGATGACTAAAAACAAAAAGTTTGGATACCCCTGGGAGAAGGAGTCGGGGAATCGGAAGAGGTGTCCATCTCAGGGAGGCTGTTTGTGGACAAATGCTGATCACTTAGATGGGGGAATGAAGAGTGTTTTCTCACTATTCATTTCCTTCTCTTTGCTGAGACTAGAGTGCAGGCTACTGCCCCGTAGCCACTGTGACCTCTGCTAATTAATCACTGCTTTGCAAGCTCTCTGAACCACCTTGGCCGGCTCTCCTGCTGTTGAGTCAGCAGGCAGAACCTCAGATGTGATTAACCCTTTCTGCTTCCTGTGTGCCGTCTGCTGCCTCTCCCCTTCCTCCTGTCCTCCTGCTCTTCCTCCTGCTCCTTCTGCCCCTCCTCCTCCTCCTCCTCTCTTCTCACTACTCCCCCCTTCTTTCTCCTGTTCTCCTTCTGGAGTCAGAAACTGATGAATGACAAGACTTTTTTTTTTTTTTTCTTGAGATTGGAAGCTTGTCCAGGGCCAGGTTTGCATTCAGTTTTTAATTGTATTTCACAATACCTTGTACAGGAAATACCTGGCACCTGATTGGTTTTGTTGATCAAGATCCAGAACAGTTGGATTAGCATTTGGGTTCTGTTGCTTTGTCACCTCAAGTTCAACTCCATAACCATAGGGAAAGGCCTGATGCATTTTGCAAAAGCACATTAGGTTATCGTTTAGAAGAACGCTTTCTCTTTTGAAAATATCATCATCTGTATTCATATACTATTCTCTTTCTGTTTGGCCTGATGCTGTAGATTTGCAGAGAAGTGCCAATGACTTACATCATTATGTAATATCATTATGGCAAAGGAGTGGGGAAAATTTGAATGCGTTTTTAAAAGTACAAAAAACACAGCTTTGTAAATCAACTATGCTCCAATAAAATTTCAAAAGTATGTATCCAAACAATAAAAATAAATAAAGTACAAAAAGCTGCCAGCAAAACTACACCTTGCATTAGGTGGGCAGTTTATTCTTCATGAGATATTCCTCCCTGAAGTGTGAAACCTGAAGCTAATTCCAGTGTGTTCCATGCCTCCTATGCAGTATTGTAATTCAGATTTTTATTATTCCTTTAAAAATTATATTAAAAAATAAAGTTAACTATTTTAAAATGAACAATTCAAGTACATTCCACAGTGTTGTGAAGCCACTGCATCTGTCTAGTGTGAAAATATTTCCATCACTCCAGAGTAAAAACTCTTACTCAACAGTTTGTCCCCCTTCCCTTCTAGCCCCAATCCCTGGCAACCACAAATCTGTGTTCTGTCTCGATGGATTTATCTGCTCTGGATATTTCCTGTAAATGGAATCATGCAGTGCTTCTTGCACCTGTGTATTGTTTTTGAGGTCTATACATGCTAGCTTTTTGCTGACTGCATTCAGATGGGCACTCAGCACTGAAGACCAACCCACTGCACTTTCTTCTGAGTGCTCCTTGCTCATTTCTCTACTAATGACCTCATCTCATTTTTAAAAACTAAAGTACAGTTTATTCAATGAAGTCTTCTTTTTCCCATCACAGACTCCCTCCACCTACCTACCGGTATACCCACAAACTACATGCTTTCTTCCTATTCAGTGGAAAAGTCTCCATTTTGAAGACCATCTCCTCCTCCACTTGTGCTATGGATCACATCTTCTCTTGAGTTTAACTGATCCTCTTTGTCTCCTCTCTACTGGATCATTCTTATTAGCATACATCTTGATGCTTGTAGCACTAGTATAGTCATTTAAACTGATGTATAGTATTTTGCAGCATGGGTATACCTCAATCCTCAGAACTTTCTTCTCTAGCTTTGTTCACCAGTCCCATGACTTTAGACACTTTATCAGATCAGATCAGATCAGTCGCTCAGTCGTGTCCGACTCTTTGCGACCCCATGAACTGCAGCATGCCAGGCCTCCCTGTCCATCACCAACTCCCGGAGGTCACTCAGACTCACATCCATTGAGTCAGTGATGCCATCCAGCCATCTCATCCTCTGTCATCCCCTTCTCCTCCTGCCCCCAATCCCTCCCAGCATCAGAGTCTTCTCCAATGAGTTAACTCTTCGCATGAGGTCGCCAAAATACTGGAGTTTCAGCTTTAGCATCATTCCTTCCAAAGAAATCCCAGGGCTGATCTTCTTCAGAATGGACTGGTTGGATCTCCTTGCAAGGGACTCTCAAGAGTCTTCTCCAACACCACAGTTCAAAAGCATCAATTCTTCAGCACTCAGCCTTCTTCACAGTCCAACTTTAGAAAATTTGGCCAATTCTTAGACCAGTGCACTTGGAGTCACCCTTGACTCTTCTCTGGGTTTCATATCCAATCCATGGCCACCTTGTGCCAGTTCCATGGCCCATCCCAACTACTTCCCTGATCTTAAACTATTTATCTTTCATATAGATTGTTGGAATATTCTCCTAACTTATTGTTTAGATTCTATTCTTATCTTAAGTAAGTAAGTAAGTAAGTAAGTCACTCAGTCGTGTCCGACTCTTTGTGACCCGATGGGCTGTAGCCTGCCAGGCTCTGCCGGGGTCCAGCCCCGGCTGATCCAGGGTCTTTGGAGGGTGGACAGCGTCGGTGACTCATTTACATATCAATTAGAGACATTAAGAGTAATTAAAGGATAGCTCAGTATAGCTCAGAATATTTAGAGGAGGAAAGAGGCTGAGTAGCTTGGTTTACGCGGGAGACCAATAAAACTTCAAGACGAGAAGTTTGCACCACTTGTGTAGGCCACAGGCGCCCGCTCGAATAGCAGAAAGTGCCCCACCTTAGGCACTTTCTCGAGTGGGTCTTAGAAGCCCAGGCATGATTAGCAAGCTTGGTGGGTTCTGCGCTCCAGATGGAAACTTCAGCCGGAAATGGAAATTGAGAGAAAGAATGACATGGGGAGACCAAGCTCTGGTGAGCAAGGCCCGTAGCT
This sequence comes from Tragelaphus eurycerus, assembly GCA_935064755.1. Taxonomy (NCBI): domain Eukaryota; kingdom Metazoa; phylum Chordata; class Mammalia; order Artiodactyla; family Bovidae; genus Tragelaphus; species Tragelaphus eurycerus. The sequence continues at coordinate 3,459,282 of CAKXYN010000039.1, forward strand.
TTATTTTCAACAGGGGCTTTTATACCCTAAGTTACACATAGAGGATAATAGGGGATGCAAAGTCAGCAGTCTTTGATCCTTATCAAAAACCAGGGTTTCTTTCCTGCAAATTTATCGTGTACAAATGGTTCAGGTGATTTACATCATCTTCTGGCCAGAAGGCCTATTAACATTTTATGACTCTTGACGAAGGTTTGTCAACCGCAAGACTTATTTTCTCTAAGAGTAATTATTTTAAGGTTTGGCGCCATCTTCATCCGAAGTTAGATAAACTTGCATTCCTATAGGGGGGAGGCTCAATGGATTTACAACAAAGAAAAGAATTTATTACCTTAAGGGTCTAAAGTTACTAGCACCAAGGCCACTACTTATTTTCTCTACAAACCAACTATATTAATTAATACACATTAAAGGATACAAAACAGGGAATGTAAAAACTTGGCAAAAAGTATTGGCTCATTAATGAACTAGTTTTTATTCTGACAGTTTTTAACTCTCTGAGAGGCTCTAAGCTATTTGAATATCTTAAGCTTCCCCTGCCTCTCGGGGCTGAGACTGTAAACAATCTCGGGGCTGAGACTGTAAATGTATGCATAGCTATAGGAGTCCGTGTAAACTTGTCAGGCCAGTTAGAGAGCTATCTGAGGGGTTTGGATTTGAACACTCCTAATGCCCAGGAACTTTATTAATTGAAGCTGTAAGTTAATTCTTTATTAGAGAGAGCGAGATGGTGGTAGGGGACAGCCCCCAATAAAGTCAGAGGTGAGAGCACAAAGCAGTTAAGTAGGCAGACTCTGGTTTTGGGGGGTAGATGCTCGAGAATATCCGGAGGGACTCCTGAGGTTTGATCTCGCCATTGCGTTTTGTCAAGCCTCCTTCCTCATGACCTTTGTCATGAGTGGAGTGCCTCTCCGTGGCAGCTCCCGACAAGGCTCTTCTGTCCATGGGATTTTCCAGGCAAGAGTACTGGAGTGGGGTGCCATTTCCTTCTCCAGGGGATCTTCCTGACCCAGGGATTGAACCTGGGTCTCCCGCATTGTAAGCAGATGCTTTACCATCTGAGCCACCAGGGAAGTCCCTGGAGAGGTCTTATATTACCTCTCATTGATTATTCTGATAGCAGCCAAGCAATAGCTCTAGAAAACCAGTTTGATGTATTATTCCTTTGATTTCAGTCTTTTAATCACTTCTACCATACATAACTGATTTCTGCTCCCTTACTATGGTCCAGAAGACCATGTATGGTCTGTCTGCTAACTATCTCTGTAATCCCATTTCTTACCACTTTTTTCTTTGTTCATTCTCCTTCAGACATACTGGTCTTCTTGCTGTTTCTAATATGTCAAAAACATTTCCATTTATGGCCCTTGTGCTTGCTATTTCTTCTTTCTTTCTTATCCACATGTCCTTCCCTCAGTTATTACATGTTTCACATCCTCACTTCACTTAGTTCTCATATATTCCCTTTTTAGATGGGCCTTTCCTGACCTGAGCACCATAACTCAGTTACATCCTCTCTCCAAGATCCATCCTGTCTCTCTCCAGCTTCTTGCATTGGATTTACTGTATGCCATATATCCATTCCTAGTGGCTCAGATGGTGAAGAATCTTCCTACAGTGAGGGAGACCCAGGTTTGATCCCTGGGTCAGGAAGATCCTCTGGAGAAGGCAATGACAACCCACTCAGCTATGCCTGGAGAATTCCATGAACAGAGAAGCCTGGCACACTACAGTCCATGGGAACGCAAAGATTCGGACATGCCTGAGCAACTAACATTTTCACTTTCATATATCCATCCACTCTGATCAGAATGCAGCCTCCATGAGGTCAAGGCCTTTGTCTTGAAGTGAAATGAAGTCGCTCAGTCATGTCCAACTCTTTGCGATCCCGTAGACTGTACGCTCCTCCATCCATGGGATTTTCCAGGCATGAATACTGGAGTGGGTTGACATTTCCTTCTCCAGAGGATCTTCCCGACCCAGGGATCAAACCTAGGTCTCCCACGTTGTAGGCAGATGCTTTGCCGTCTGAACTACCAGGGAGGTCTTACACATTCCCATACCTGTAGCATCTAGTCAAGTGCCTTGCATGTAGTAGGTTCTTAATAGATGTTGATGAAGCAATGGATGGATAATGTAGGTTGTTTTCAATTTTTTTAAACTACAAAAAGTAACAGTGAGGATCAGGCAGAATGATGGGTGAGTTATTCTCCAGGGTATATCATGGTGAATTAATGCGGTGACTATGGTAAATATTGACAATTTTACTTCACTAACTGCAGTCTAGACTAGGTGTTCCAGATTACCTATCCACCTGTTGAATATGAACCTTTCCACTCATTGTTCTACATTGTTCTCAGCACTCCAACATTTTATCCCCAGAACTCCTGTATGCTTTTAAAAATTATTGGTTACCCCCAAAGACCTTTTGTTTGTGTGTAATGTTTATCAGTGTTTACCTAATTAGAAAGTAAAACTGAGAAATTTCAAAGATTATTTGTTTGATAATTTGTTCAGAAGACAATAATAAAAATACATTCTGTCAATAAAATATTTTATAAGATATTAACATAAGAAAGTGTATCTTCCAAAACAGAAAAAATGATAAAAGTGACAGCATTATATTTTTGAAAATCTAAATTTCTGGCATAAGTGAAGAAACTTGGATTCTTGTATCAGCTTCTGCATTTGCTCAGTTGTGATATCATATATATTGTAGCCTTGGATAAAATGACACTTTACATCTGAGAAAGAGTGAGTGGGAAGAGGCAAATAACTTATGATGATGATGCTTATGGTTTGGGCATTCACATTGCTTAGAAGGATCTCTCAGGACCCAGAGATACCCAGACATCACATTTGGAACATGTGACCTGTGGAGATAGGGTGCTTCGTTTTAATTTGTGTTTCCTCAGTTACCTGTGTGCTTGAGCCTTTAAAAAGTATGTTTACTGTCTTTCTTACTTCCTCTTCTGTGGATTGTTGGTTGATGTCTTTTGAGTTTTAAAAAATACTTAAGTTACTAATTCCTTGTCTGGAATGTGCATCACAAATGAGTAAGTGAGTGAAAGTTGCTCAGCTGTGTCCAACTCTTTGCAACCCCTTGTGACCCCATGGACTATACAGTTCATGAAATTCTTCAGGCCAGAATACTGGAGTGGATAGCCTTTCCCTTCTCCAGGGGGATCTTTCCAACCCAGGGATTGAACCCAGGTCTCCCTCATTGCAGGCAATTGTTTACCAGCTGAGCCACAAGGGAAGTCCAAGAATATTGGAGTGGGTAGCCTATCTCTTCTCCAGCAGATCTTCCCGACCCAGGAATCAAACCAGGGTCTCCTGCATTACAGGCGGATTCTTTACCAACTGAGCTATCAGGGAAGTCCTACCTTCTCCCTTCATCTGTGGCTTTTAAAATTTTTCTTTGTGGTACTAGTTCATAATTCTTAAACATTAGTGATCTATTAATAGCTTTCTTTTTTGTGATTTATTTTAGAGCTCCTTTAATCCTCTGAAATCATAAAGATATATTTTACAATTTTAGTTTTCATATTCAGGTCCTTCATTCGACAGAGAATTAGCTTTCCTAAGGTACATATGAGATCAAAATCTGTCCTATTACCTTCCAACTGCAGCCATGGGTCACGACTTTTCCCAGCATCACTTATTGACCAGTGAATTCTTCTTCGTTGATCTACAGTGTAGTCTCTGCCAAGGTCAGGTTTCTCTGCCACCTGTGCACTGTGGTTCTTCTCTTCTTGTGGTCTATTTGAATGTTTGGATCTATGATACTCAAAGTTAATCATTCATTATTAGCTGAGAAATACAACTAAATATCTGGTAGGGCATAACCCTCTATCCAAAAAAAATTGTTTTGGCTGTTCTTGACCCTTTCTTTACAAATCAATTTTAAAATCAGAGTTCGAATGTATAATTTTGTCAAGTTACAAACCTGTTGGGGTTTTTCTAAACATTTCCAACTTTTAAGGAAAAAGACTTGGCAGTTAGTGGTAAATACATTAAATGTTTTCATATTTTTTACTCCAGTGATTCTGTTTTGGGGATTATGTACTAAGATGGCAATCAGAAATGTAAAGATACAAAATTATAAAGAAATGTAAAGATACAAAAAGATACATCTTACAAGTTCTTATTTTTCTAGTTTTGTTGCTTTGTTTGTGCAAGTTCTTTTATTTTTTTTTAAATTCAACAAATATTTATTGGACATCTACTGTGTACCAGGTATAGTTCTGTCAGGGATTCACCAGTAAATACACATAAATGAATGAAATACATGGTATGTTAGAAGAGAAACAGATGTGTAAGAGAGACTGTGCCACTGAGTTGGCTCTGGAACATGTGAAGAAATCAGGTGTGCTATGAGACTATTGAGATTTTAAAAAAAGCGGCATGAGACCTCATTTTTCCAGGCAAGAGTACTGGAGTGGGGTGCCATTGCCTTCTCCTCATTTAGAAGATGACAAGTAAGCAAAGACTAAGAGCAAAATCACTTGTGTTGAATTTCTTTAATATTCCTTAATATTAAGAGTATTCTTATGTTCTCTGACTTTCAGTGTTATGATAGGAATTTGAAAGTATCCTTGATAGATATAACTGTACCTGTGTAAAGTTCTGTTGATAATAGCTTACCTGAAAACTGACAAGTGTTAAATACCTAGGTATAAAAAGTTTGTTTTAAAGCTTTCAGAATAATGATTTTTAAGCTCTTTTTGTTCTTTTGAAAAACAAAGAGTTAAAAGTATTACTAACCACTCTATAATGCTGTTAATTAAATTTATTGGTGGGAGGGATCCTGATTTATCAAGCTTTTCTCTGAACTTGGGATATTATATCTAAACATTTACATATGGCTGATCAGTGCCTACATATGGACAGAAGAAAAGCAAAGTAATCACATACACAGTTTAGGTCAAAACTTGACTAGGGAAGGAAAGGGTTAATCTAGATTATCTGAATTGACTTTGATGGATGACCAGAAAATATCTTAATTTTCAGGTCCCTTAGAGCCATGAATGGAAGCTAAAGATTTTAATGTATTTACTGATTTCTTTTGATTGGCAGTGTCTCTATGGAATGTTGTGTTGAGAAGGTACATCTTAAATCATTGAGAAAAACTGTAATTGTTAGAAATGTCTGCGATGCAAAGAAAGAGGACAAAGAGACAGCCCTTGTGCCAAGTATCCATCAGCTTTGACCTACATTGGCAGAGTTAGCTTATGTGCCACATCAAATCTGTGGGCCCGGCATGTCAAGGTTTTGTAAAAGCAAAACCAAGGGCTTGTGCTTTCTGTGCTTGTAAAATCAGTACTGAAAATCAGTGAGCAGGAATGGGCTGAGTCAATAGTCTAAAAGCTTCAATCACAGAGAAGAAAGACTAAAGTCTCTGTCTTTAAGTGTGTGGCATAAGTCTAAGTGGAAAATATGGCAGGTGGACAGCCCAAAATGACATTTTTGTGTTAGAACCTGTGAAGATCAAGAAAGGCAACTAAAAACAGGAATCAGAGATCAGATCAGATCAGTTGCTCAGTTGTGTCCGACTCTTTGCGACCCCATGAATCGCAGCACGCCAGGCCTCCCTGTCCATCACCAACTCCCGGAGGTCACTGAGACTCACATCCATCGAGTCAGTGATGCCTTCCAGCCATCTCATCCTCTGTCGTCCCCTTCTCCTCTTGCCCTCAATCCCTCCCAGCATCAGAGTCTTCTCCAATGAGTCAACTCTTTGCATGAGGTGGCCAAAGTACTGGAGTTTCAGCTTTAGCATCATTCCTTCAAAAGAAAACAGGACCTGTGCATTAAGTGAACTGAGGGGGATTCTGCCAGAAGGTGTCTCCTAGTCATAGTGCCACTGTTCGTGAGGTGCTTACATCCTCCAGCCTTCTATGTTGCCTGTGAGAGGCTGTGCTCAGCATCTGGCACTGATAGAAACATTAGAATTGGAAAGTCTTTTTTTAGGTTATTATGACTAACTTTGAGTTTCATACCCTATTACTTTGCATCTTCAAATCTAGTTTTTTTACCCCCAGTTTTATTGAGAAATAACTGACATATATCACTGTATAAGTTTGAGGTGTATAACGTGATGGTCTGATTTACATGTATTGTGAAGTGATTATCATAATGGATCATCTTCTCATATATACATAATTAACAATTTAAGAAAAGAGAAAAATATTTTCTTCTTATGATAAGACCTCATAGGATTTACTGTCTTACCTTTTCTGTATGTCATAGCAGGGTTAACTATAGCCTTCATGTTGTAAGTTACATCCCTAGTGTTTATCTTGTAACTGGAAGTTTATACCTTTTGACCACCTTTTCTAATTTCCCTCCCCTCTTTCCATTCACTTCTGGTAACCACAAGTCTGATTGATCTCTTTTCCTATGAATTTTTTTTTTCTTGTTTGGATACCACATATAAGAGAGATCATACAGTATTTGTCTTTCTATAGCTGACTTAGTGGCACACCACTCCAGTACTCTTGCCTGGAAAATCCCATGGACAGAGGAGCCTGGTAGGCTGCAGTCCATGGGGTCGCTAAGAGTCGGACACGACTGAGCGACTTCACTTTCACTTTTCACTTTCATGCATTGGAGAAGGAAATGGCAACCCACTCCAGTGTTCTTGCCTGGAGAATCCCAGGGATGGGGGAGCCTGATGGGCTGCTATCTATGGGATCGCACAGAGTCGGACACAACTGAAGCGATTTAGGAGCAGCAGAAGCAGCAGCTGACTTAGTTTACTTAGCATAATATCTTCAAGGTCCATCCATGTTGTCTCAAATGATAGGATTTTTCTCAGTTTTTAATATCTGAGTTATATGTATACATATATATTTCAATATTAACCCCTTAGCAGGGATATGGTTTGCAAATATTCTTTCCTGTTCTGTATATGTTGTCTTTGTACTTTGTTGTGCTGATGGTTTCTTTTGCTGTGTAGAAGCTTTTTAGTTTGATGGTAGTTCCACTTGTTCAGTTATATTCTTCAGGTGTTATATTCAAAGAGTCAATACCATGACCTGTGTCAAGGAGCTTTATTCAAAGAGTCAATACCGTGACCTGTGTCAAGGAGCTTTATTTCCTATGTTTTCTTCTAGGAGTTTCATAGTTTCAGGTTTTACATTTAAGTCTTTAATCTATTTTGAGTTAGTTTTTGCAAGTGGTATAAGACATAGGTCCAAATTTACTCTTTTACATGTGAATGTCCAATTATCTTAGCATCATATCTAAGTCAACTATCTTTTCTCCATTGTATATTCTCGGCTCCCTTGTCAAATTTTAGTTGACCGTATCTGCAAATCTTTTTTAAAGTAAAAGTTCAAGAGGAGTCTAAGTATCCAGCTGTAAGAAAAGGGGTAACTAAAAGTTAGTGACTGTAAATAAAATTTATTACCTAGGTATTCACAATGATGTTTATTAAGAATTACTAATACTCATGTTATAAAGTTAAGTAAAAAAGGACAGAAAATTACAGATAAATTGGCTTTATAGTTAAAGCAAAAACATCTTGATAAAATAAAATAACACTCCTAACTTTCTCATGATTGATGTATTTTTAAAAATTTTCTCTTGATGTCAGTCTTAGTTACTGTTCGTTGCTTTTGAATTATTGCTGCCCTCAAATAGGGTGTGTGCATGCAAAGTCACTTCAGTCATGCCCGTCTCTGTGCGACCTGTGGACCATAGCCTGCCAGGCTCCTCTGTCCATGGGATTCTCCAGGCAAGAATCCTGGACTGGGTTGCCATGCCCTCCTCCAGGGTATTTTCCCAACCCAGGTATTGAAGCTGCTTTTTTTTTTGTCTCCTGCATTGGCAGCTGGGTTCTTTACCATTAGTGCCACCTGGGAAGCCCAAAATATGGTGAGGCTGTCTTTAATCAGCTTTATTGCAACCATAAGTCTTATAGATACTTTAGGAAATAATATTGCCATTTCATTATTAAAAAAGAAAAAACGAGGGAGGGTATATATGTGTACGGCTGATTCTTATTGTATGGCAGAACTAACACAGCTTTGTAAAGCAATTATCCTCCAATTAAAATAAAAAAACCCTCTTTCAATCATTTTACTTAAACTAAAATTTACATAAATACACATATCCTGCTGTGTTATTAACACTTTGCTTCATTTTTAATTTCAGCTCATCCCAGTGTCCAAAAGATGGTGCTAGCATCATCTGCATCAGATATTCCTGTCCCATCTCCTCGTACTTCAGAAATTTCAGTTCCTGCTGATCTGGATAAGACGATAACAGAACTAGCCGACTGGCTGGTATTGATCGACCAGATGCTGAAGTCCAACATTGTCACTGTCGGGGATGTAGAAGAGATCAATAAGACAATTTCACGAATGAAAGTAGGTACCTAGTGTAAAGGTTTGTCATGGAAACACCACAACACAGGAGTAGACAAGATCTGTTTGGATCGCTTTTGTTTATCTTATACTCTGTGAGAATGAGCTTTAAAAAAAAAATTTTTTTTTTAAAGTGTTTCTTGCCCATTTAATCTGCCGTGTTTTCATCCCACTGAATTCTTAACTCACGTAAATCATTTAAGCAGCACTTCCTTAGGAACAGGAAGGCCACTGAAAGAAGCCTGGATGCTTTCAACCAAATTTTTCATCATCTGTCCGACTTGCTTGATGAGTTGCCCGTCCACTGTGAGGTGTCAGAGTGACGTTCTTCAGCTCCAGCAAAGGACGATCTCTGGGCAGGGACTCTGGCTACGTCACATCCAACGCTGCTGCCTTAATGAATCTGGTCTGAAGGGCTTTCACCAGGGTGCCTTGATCAACTAGTAGGCTTCTGCCGATGTTGATGAGGATGACAGTGGGCTTCATTAACCTCAGTTCCCGCCTCCTGATCAGGCCCTGGGTGTGGGGTGTCAGGCTCACAGCCAACATCGCAAAGTTCGACCGCTGAAGCAGGTCACCCGGCCTCTCACAGTACATGACCCCAACAGCTTCCTTCTCCTCTAATGTTCAGTACTCTTCTGTTAATAAACCGCTTATGGGGCTTTTCTGGTGGCTCAGATGGTAAAGCGTCTGCCTGCAATGTGGGAGACCCGGATTCAGTCCCTGGGTTGGTTAGATCCCCTGGAGAAGGAAATGGCAACTCACTCCAGTGTTCTTGCCTGGATTGCAAAGAGTCGGACATGACTTAGCAACTTCACTTTCACAAGGAAAGCAACTGTGCTTGCGTCTGCAGGACCTCCAAAATGATTAATTAGGGGAACTCTGCCTGGGAGTGAACAGCGACGATCCCTTCCTCAGCGAAGTTATTGCCTCCGTCGACTCCTAGGTCCTGGTGGCACCGCACAAGCTCGGGTGCCAGTGCACTAACTGGAGAGGCAATAGGTCTGAAGCAGCCTGGCCTTACCGGGTCGTCTCCAAGACACTCACGACATGGACTACCTTCCGCCTCCCGGCCCTCAGAGTGGAGTCCATGTCCCTCTTAAAAAATTCTTAATCTGTCAGCCATGCTGGCTAGCTCTGATGAATAAAGCTTTTCTTGCATTTGTGTTGTTTTGGTTAAGAATGTGAGCTGTAGACTCTGTTTTTACAAGCTAAAACTGATGTCCTAAATCTGGCTGTATCAGTATAAATATAAACTGGTGTTAATTTAGTTCCTAATGTCATATAGGCATTTGTTGAAGTGCCTTTTCAACCTATATTTCATAATGAGCTTATTTAATGGTTGACATCATCAGTGAGACTCTCCTGACTATAATTTTATTTCTATACATATGCCATTTGATATTATTTTTAAAGTTCTTTCTCCATATTCAGTGTATTTTTGGTCCTGGGCTATGTGTTGTGTAGGGATGCTGAAAAGAATATATCAGAAACTAAGAATGAACTATGAAAAATAATAGCAGCTATTACTAACTCTTATATATAAATGCTTGTGTTTGTGCTAGGTGTCTTTCTAAGTGTTTAACATGTATTATCTCATGCACTTTAACAATCTTGTGAAGTAGGTACCAGTTTTATTCCCATATTAAAGATATATGTGACCAGGCACAGTCTAATAAAAGCCACTGAGCAAGTACAGGCCACGTGGTAGAGCAGCCAGGATGAAGGAGGTGTTACAGCCACAGTGAAGGAATGCAGACTCTGTGGAATTTTGATGCTTAGAGACAAAATAAATGACATTCCTGGTATAGGGACCAGGGCGAATAAAGATTTGAGGTGGGGAGCATGAGGGATGGTTCAACAGTTGTGCAATAAGGAGGTGTAGCGGGAAGTCAGTGAATTCAGATCAAGTCCACCTTCCGAAGGAGCTTGTGTACTAAGCAAAGCTCTTTGGACTTTTAGTCTGTAAGCAATCGGTAAGCATCGTTTCTTCCATTTTCTTTTTAAAACTGTGGCTGGAGACTGATCATAACAATGCTCTGCTTGAGTAAGAAGACTGGGAATAGTGCAAGAGATGCTTAAAACAAGGAGAAAAGCCCTTTCTGAGTGGCTGAGATGATGTCATTGCAATTAGCGGAAATCAGGAACAAAAGAAATGGAATATGAATAAGGGTTTGATTGATTTAGTTTCAGATACGTTGTGTTGAAAGGTCCTTATGCCACTTACAAGGAAATGATCAGCATTCATTGAACTGTCTCTGTGTCATTCAAGATTAGAGGTTGTGAATAAGCCATTTAGAAATAATACTTGACACTATAGGAATAATTGAAATCTGAAAAGTTAGGGAATTCACAGAGGAAGAGCTGTGGATTCTTTGGAAGTTGTATATTTTAATCTTTATGGCTATGTGTGAGTTCTATACTTAAAAGAAGCCATTTTCCTAATATTGCCAACTTTTCCCTCCTAAGAAACTCAAACTTTCACAAGCAGCAGTCTTTTCTGTCTGTGCTGTGCTGTGCTGGGCTTAATCACTCAATTGTGTCCTACTCTTTGTGTTTAGGGTGATTTAATTCTAGTTCGAGTTTTTCTAACCCCTCATCTCCACCCTGTAGGTGCCATTAATGTTCATTTCTGTTGTAGGACAGATGTGCAGAGCATCAGTTGCAGAAATCACTGCTAATGTTTTTGCTTTTTGACTGCACTGTCTTTGTTGCAGGGCATGGGTTTCCCTAGTTTGACACACAGGCTCAGTAGTTGCCGTCTGCGGGCTTAGTTGCTCCAAGGCGTGTGGGATCTTAGTTCCTAGAGCAGTGACTGAACCTGAATCCCTTGCACTGGGAGGTGGATTCTTAATCAGAGACCACCAGGGAAAAGTCCCCTTGCTAATGTTTTGAACATTTTAGATTTCAAAGGGATTTTCTTCATTCAGTCTTCTCAGACTTGCTATCGCTGAACTGCAAGTGTTTTTATTTCTTTTTGTGGAAACAAGAGAGATAAAGTACCTTGCCTGGTGATCCAGATAATAATTGGGAGAGCCAAGATTCGAACCTGGGACCTCTGACCCCAGATCCTGCACTTTCTCCTCTATAGCACTGATGGCTCACTGCTCCTTTCAGGAGGAAAACTACAGCTTGGGTGGCAGCACACCAGTTAGGCTTTGTTAGTGTTTTTATTTTATGGCTTATTAACCTATCTTAACGATCATTTTGTCTTGACAGATCACAAAGGCTGACTTAGAACAGCGCCATCCTCAGCTCGATTATGTCTTTACATTGGCGCAGAATCTGAAAAATAAAGCTTCCAGTTCAGACGTGAGAACAGCAATCACTGAAAAATGTAAGATTTAAAAAATAAAATTATACAACATCATTCACTTTCCTTGAAAATGATAACATGCACATTTTTGAAGATTAGTCAACCAGAAATTAATATTATTTGATAATTTGATATTTGATAATCTCTATTAATGAAATAGCTTTCCCTTGTTTTTTTTTTAATTTTTTGGTGAAGATTGTCATAATTCCCTTATGAATTCCTTAAACTATGAACAGCATTACTTTTTAAGTAATTAGTAATTCGTCGAAGGTTTGTTTGTTTTTTTTTTCATTTAGGTTAGAAATTCTTTTAAAGAAACCAAAAAGACAAAAGTTAGAGAAACCCATAGGAATGCAAATCCATTCTCCTATTATATTCACTGAAACCAAATCTTACCATGTCTTTTAACTCCTCTTCTCAGAATTCATTCCAAAAATATGTGTTGAGTAGCTACTGTATACCTATGTATTTGGCTCTAATTTGAGAATACTTTAGTTAAATACAACATGAAACAAAAATTAAATACAACTCAGCAGCAACAAAGTTCCCTGTTTCAAATTGGCTTTCTGGCCTACAGGCATCTGTTAAATCTGTATGACATACAAAACAGTCAGGATTCTTAAGAATGTCATGTAGGGACAATCACTGTCTGTTTGCATCATTCCCTTCCTCTCTGTAGCCCTCAGCACTGTCTGTAGCTGTTCTGAATGATATCTGTTCTTTATACCGTCCTGACATTTCTTAGTCTTCTTACCTTTATTCACATTATGTTTTCTTCTTCTTGGCTTTCTCTCCCCAGGTGAAATTCTACTCAGCAGATAAAATGTCACCCACTCTGCGAAGTCTTTCCCACCCTCTTTTAGTCCCTGGTGAACTGTATTGTCTATCTTTAGTTCCTGCTATGGCCTTTCCCCCCTATAATTTCACTGTAGATCTCACTATTAATTCTCTCTCCCTTCTATAAATTGTGAATGTTCACCTCTTTGGCCCCAAGATTTCCCACACTGCCCAGTACCAATTAGGAACTTAATAAATAATTGTGGCAGAATATGAACTGGAAGGTAGTTTATTACCTGGCCTAATATTTCTCAAGGAAAGTCAACTGTTCCCCCTATTAAACATGTTTTGATTTCAGCATGAATGTGGCACCAGCAAAGTTATTATAAGAGATGAGTTAGCAGAGAACTTTTAGTATCTCACAATGTTGGTTTGTTTTTGCTTAGTGAGCCATTTTATTTCTTTTTAAGTTAACTGATAGATGTGTGTGTGTGTTCAGTTATGTCTGACTCTTTACAACCCCATGGACTGTAGCCCGCCAGGCTCTTCTGTCCAAGGGATTCTCCAGGCAACAAGGGTTGCTATTTGCTCCTCCAGGGGATCTTCCTGACCTATGGATTGAACCCAGTAGGAGGGTTCTTTACCACTAGTGCCACCTCGGAAGTCCCTTCTTTTTCCTAACTCCTTCTTAAAAATAGAAGAGAAAAGAAAGTAGGAGAGAGAAAAGGAGAAGAGAAAGGGACCAAAAAGAAAATCAAAGAAAGAAAAATAAAAAGAAAGTAAGAAAAAGAGAGAGGAAAAGAGTCAATATGGATTTTTTATAATCCATATGGAAACTGTTGATCCATAGAACTTGAGTCTCATTTACTTTTAGTGCTTCTCTTAAATATATAAAAACACTTCCTTTTAGAGCGGTTTCATGCTACAGAAAAACAAGTGTGAAAAGAACTCTTAAATAGTTTGTTTTCTCTTAAGATCAATGCTACCTTAGAGCATTTCCTTAGAGGATGACAAGTGACTGTATCCATGGTCATAAAATTATATGATAAAGTACTGTCAAAAGTACTGTCATCTCCCTTCTTCAGACCAGGTTCTATAAATATAAACTGGGTAAGAATTTTTAAAATAATTTTTTATCAGTTTAAAATAGTAAATATCTTTATTGTGAGATATTTTAATGCAATCAGAATAGAGTTTAATTCAAGATTTTTTTCTTCAAGGATGATTTCAGACATGTATCAGTCATACAGTGTGGCAGACATAATAAAATTCCTTTAAAATGTGTGTACCATTTGGCTACCTTTCTCTTTTCCATATATGACCTTATTTATGATGAATTTGGTGTCATGTATTTTTTCCTTTTCCTAATGGCTGTTTTCTGGGATCTTTTTTTTTTTTTTTTAATGTAATGCCTCTTCCAGTGGAAAAGGTCAAGAACCAGTGGGATAACACCCAGCACGGTGTGGAGTTAAGACGGCAGCAGCTGGAGGACATGATTATTGACAGTCTCCAGTGGGATGACCACAGGGAGGAGACTGAAGAGCTCATGAGAAAGTATGAGGCTCGCCTCTATATTCTCCAACAGGCTCGAAGGGATCCACTTGTCAAACAGATTTCTGATAATCAAGTAAGTAAGGCTCATTAGTTACTTTCTGGCATTACCAATTCGTGGGATGTGCTTTTTCGGTCTCTTGTTAACCATAATTTTTAGGACCTTTGTCATAAAGTTTTCCCAAGTGCTTAGAATGTACACTGAAATTTATATAAAGAATTTGACCAGGAAGGTTTTTTTGGAAAATTTCCAGAGTAATAACGAGTAGAAATGTACTTGTATCCCAGAATTACAGCTCACTGATTCTTTGCAGATGGAACACACCCATGAACCAACATCTAGAAAGAAAACACCTTCAGAATCCCAGGAATCCTCCTTTTGCTTGCTTCTGTATTTACGTTGAAGGTCATTTTTATTTATGAAATCTCTCAAAATTTTCATGAGGGCTAATGTAGTGAACAAGGGCTTCTCTGGTGACAGTAGTGGTAAAGAACCCTCCTTCCAATGCAGGAGACTTAAGAGATGTGGGTTTGATCCCTGGATCAGGAAGATCCCCTGGAGGAGGCATGGCAGCCCACTCCAGTGTTCATGCCTGGGGAATCCCATGGACGGAAGAGCCTGGCAGGCTACAGTCCAGAGAGTCATAAAGAGTCAGATATGACTGAAGAGACTTAGCAAACATGTAATGAACAAATCAAATATTAAATTTAGTTTCTTTTAATACCTTTGTAACCAAACTGTTTTATCAGTATCATCAGAACAAGTACCTTTTTTTATGATTAGTTTGATTATAGAGTTGATGATATTGAATACTTATGGTACTTCAAAGTGCTACATTAAATCTCTCTACAATCATAGAAAATATTCTTGAATTGGAGGTTATGGTTGTTAGGTTATATTGTGGTGTAACATTGATTTGCCCGTCAGATAGCCTAGATGAAGGTGTATGCTTGTGAAGGATATAATATAGAGTATAGGGGGAGCAAAATCTGAAACAAGACAGCATGTTTTTATTCTTCAGACCTGTAGACTTTGCATGATTGCAATTTAAAAATCAAGTGGCCAGGTATCCTGGTTTTCTGGATCATTCTCTCTCTATCTCTATGCTGTCTGCTATGCTATCACTATCGTTCTCTATGCTATCTGCTGATTTGTTTTAACCAAATGACTCAAAAAATAATAATCAGCAAAGCCCTTGGACTCTTAACCAAAGGAATACAATTGAAAGCGATATCAATGTTTCAATCATTATATTCAGAATATTCTTTTCTAATTAGCATCATTAGCATGAAAAGGGAAAAAGATATGACACTGAAAGATGAACTCCCCAGTTTGGTAGGTGCCCAATATGCTACTGGAGAAGAGTGGAGAAACAACTCCAGAAAGAAAGAAGTGATGGAGCCAAAGTGAAAACAATGCCCAATTATGCATGTGACTGGTGATGGAGGTAAAGAAAAGTGCTGTAAAGAACAGTATTGCATAGGAACCTAGAATGTTAGGTCCATGAATCAAGGTAAATTGGAAGTGATAAAGGACATAGCAACAGTGAACATTGACATTTTAGGAATCAGTGAACTAAAGTGAACTGGAATGGGTGAATTTAATTCAGATGATAATTATATCTACTACTGTGGGCAAGAATCCCTTAGAAGAAATGGAGTAGCCATCATAGTCAACAAGAGTCTGAAATGCAGTGCTTGGGTGCAATCTAAAAAATGACAGAATGATCTCTGTTCGTTTCCAAGGCAAACCGTGCAATATCACAGTAATCCAAGTCTGTGCCCCAACCAATATTGCTGAAGAAGTGAAGTTGAACAGTTCTATGAGGACCTACAAGAACTTCTAGAATTAACATCCAAAAAAGATGTCCATTTCATCATAGGGGACTAGAATGCAAAAGTAGGAAGTCAAGAGATACCTGGAAAAACAGGCAAGTTTGGCCTTGAAGTACAAAACAAAGCAGGGCAAAGGCTTACAGAATTTTGCCAAGAGAACGCACTGGTCATAGCAAACATCCTCTTCCAACAGCACAAGAGATGACTATACACATGGACATCACCAGATGGTCAATACTGAAATCAGATTGATTATATTCTTTGCAGCCAAAGATGGAGAAGCTCTGTACAGTCAGAAAAACAAGACTGGGAGTTGTCTATGGATCAGATCATGAGCTCCTTATTGCCAAATTCAGCCTTAAATTGAAAAAAGTAGGGAAAACCACTGGGGGAAGGCAATGGCACCCCACCTCAGTACTCTTGCCTGGAAAATCCCATGGACGGAGGAGCCTGGTGGGCTCCAGTCCATGGGGTCGCTAAGAGTTGGACACGACTGGGCGACTTCGCTTTCACTTTTCACTTTCATGCATTGGAGAAGGAAATGGCAACCCACTCCAGTATTCTTGCCTGGAGAATCCCAGGGACAGAGGAGCCTGGTGGGCTGCCGTCTATGGGATCGCACAGAGTCGGACACGACTGAAGCGACTCAGCAGCAGCAGCAGCAGGGAAAACCACTAGACCATTCTGGTATGACCTAAATCAAATCCCTTAAGATTAAACAGTGAAAGTGACAAACAGATTCAAGGGAGTAGATCTCATTGACAGAGTGCCTGAAGAACTATGGACAGAGGTTTGTGACATTGTATAGGAGGCAATGATCAAGACCATCCCTAAGAAAAAGAAATGCAAAAAGGCAAAATGGCTGTCTGAGGAGGTCTTACAGATAGCTGAGAAAAGAAGAGAAGTGAAAGGCAAAGGAGAAAAGGAAAGATATACCCATTTGAATGCAGAGCTCCAAGGAATAGCAAGGAGAGATAAGAAAGCCTTCCTCAGTGAACAATGCAAAGAAATAGAGGAAAACAATAGAATGGGAAAGACTAGAGATCTCTTCAAGAAAATTAGAGATAACCAAGGGAATATTTCATGCAAAGATGGGCTCGATAAAGGACAGAAATGGTAGGGACCTAATGGAAGCAGAAGATATTAAGAAGAGGTGGCAAGAATACACAGAAGAACTATACAAAAAAGATCTTCATGAACCAGATAATCACGATGGTATGATCACTGACCTAGAGCCAGACATCCTGGAATGTGAAGTCAAGTAGTCCTTAGGAAGCATCACTGTGAACAAAGGTAGTGGAGGTGATGGAATTCCAGTTGAGCTATTTCAAGTCCTGGAAGATGATGCTGTGAAAGTGCTGCACTCAATATGTCAGCAAATTTGGAAAGCTCCGCAGTGGCCACAGGACTAGAAAAGATCAGTTTTCATTCTAATTCCAAAGAAAGGCAGTGCCAAAGAATGTTCAAACTACCGCACAATTGCACTCATCTCACATGCTAGTAAAGTAATGCTCAAAATTCCCCAAGCCAGGCTTCAACAATATTTGAACTCTGAACTTCCAGATGTTCAAGTTCAATATAGAAAAGGAAGAGGAGCCAGAGATCAAATTGCCAACATTCATTCAATCATCAAAAAAGCAAGAAAGTTCCAGTAAAACATCTATTTCTGCTTTATTGACTATGCCAAAGCCTTTGACTGTGTGGATCACATTAAACTGTGGAAAATTCTGAAAGAGATGGGAATACCAGACCCTTTACCTGCCTCCTGAGACATCTGTATTCAGGTCAAGAAGCAACAGTTAGAACTGGAGGTGAAGCAACAGACTGGTTCCAAATCAGGAAAGGAGTACATCGAGGCTGTGTATTGTCATCCTGCTTATTTAACTCATTTACAGAGTACATCATGAGAAATGCTGGGCTGGATGAAGCATAAGCTGGAATCAAGATTGCTGGGAGAGATATCAATAACCTCAGATAGAAGAACTAAAGAGCCTCTTGATGAAAGTGAAAGAGGAGAGTGAAAAAGCTGTCTTAAAACTCAGCATTGAAAAAATGAAGATCATGATATCTGGTCCCAACACTTCATCGCAAATAGATGGGAAACAATGGAAACAGTGAGAGATTTCATTTTTTGGGGCTCCAAAATCACTGCAGACAGTGACTTCAGCCATGAAATTAAAAGATGCTTCCTCTTTGGGAGAAAAGCTATGACCAACTTAGACAGCATATTAAAAAGTGGAGACATTACTTTGTCAACAAAGGTCCATCTAGTCAAAGCTATGGTTTTTCCAGTAGTCATGTATAGATGTGAGAGTTGGACCATAAAGAAAGCTGAGCACCTAAGAATTGATGCTTTTGAACTGGGTGTTGGAGAAGACTCTTGAGAGTCCTTTGAACTGCAAGGAAATCATACCAATCAATTGTAAAGGAAATCAGTCATGATTGTTCATTGGAAGGACTGATGCTGAAGCTGAAACTCCAATACTTGGGCCACCTGATGTGAAAAACTGACTCCTTGGAAAAGACCCTGATGCTGGGAAAGATTGAAGGCAGGAGGAGAAAGGGTTGACAGAGGATGAGATGGTTGGATGGCATCACTGACTCGATGGACATGAGTTTGAGCAAGCTCTGGGAGTTGGTGATGGATAGGGAAGCCTCACATGCTGTAGTTCATGAGATTACACAGAGTCAGACATGAGTGACTGACTGAACTGAATTAGCAACATGGTTCTGTTCTTCTTGTACTGTAGGGTGGGTTTTTCTGCTAGTTGCTACAAAAATTATGAGAACATTCATTTGTCATTTAGGTTTCATGGGGAGTATCTTGATGCAGGCAGAGAAGGCAACGGCAACCCACTCCAGTACTCTCGCCTGGAAAATCCCATGGACAGAGAAGCCTAGTAGGCTGCAGTCCATGGGGTCGCTAGGAGTTGGACACAACTGAGGGACTTCACTTTGACTTCTCACTTTCATGCATTGGAGAAGGAAATGGCAACCCACTCCAGTATTCTTGCCTGGAGGATCCCAGGGACAGGGGAGCCTGGTGGGATGCCATCTATGAGGTCGCACAGAGTCGGACACAACTGAAGCGACTTAGCAGCGGCAGCAGCATCTTCATGCAGGGGCTCTCAGGGGAAAGAAAAAAAGTGTCATAAAGCCAGTGCTTGTGGACATACAGCATCAATATAATTTATTCAGGCACTCTCAGTAACCCTTGCTTCACTACTGGATCCACCCAACAGTTAACTTTGTAAGCAGGCATAGTGATTCAGGGGCAAGAAGATTTCCATATTGTCGACCTTTCTGTATCTCCAAGTGCATATAGAGGAACTAACTCTATAGTAAATTCATTCCTATGAGATGCATATTCCTCTTACGATCAGATGCATAGCATTTGTAATGAACAAGGCAAATGGTTCGAGGAATTAAAATATATCAAAGAGGAAAAGATAGTAATCTTTTAACACCATCTGCTATGTACTTGCTATGTACTTGATCACTTTTCACTTCCAGAATTATTTTTGTTTGAGCTTACATGCAAGAGTTTGTCTTATAATGTGTTCCTTTTTTTTGATATTTGTGTCTGAAACATATTAAAACCTATTGAAAGGACCAAGTGTTTTGGTCATATTTGTAACTAAGTGATCAAGTCTTAATGATTACATCTGAAATTACACCTTAGATGCTGCTTCAAGAACTGGCTGCTGGAGATGGTGTTGTAATGGCATTCGATAATGTCCTGCAGAAACTGCTGGAAGAATATGGCAGTGATGACACAAGAAATGTGAAAGAAACCACAGAGTACTTAAAAACATCATGGATCAATCTAAAACAAAGGTATTGCTGAGGCCTTGACAGGTGTATGTATGTATATTGTCAAGTTGAGAATTTGATTGCTTTGGCTTTTTCATGGAAGCATGTAGATGATGTCCCTACCAGATGCATACTTTATTATTTTTTAAAAAAATATTATGCTGTGCTGAGTTAGTGTTATCATACTTAATATAGTGTGATACATTAACTAATTGAATTTCTGCAATGGAGTTTTTCCTTGAGTAAGTTTAAACCTTGACAGTGATCATTTTATGAGTTCTGATATTCTTATGCCTCTCAGCATTGCCTAGAATA
This sequence comes from Tragelaphus eurycerus, assembly GCA_935064755.1. Lineage (NCBI taxonomy): Eukaryota > Metazoa > Chordata > Mammalia > Artiodactyla > Bovidae > Tragelaphus > Tragelaphus eurycerus. Next base: position 3,479,262 of record CAKXYN010000039.1, read on the forward strand.
CATTTGGTGGTACTCTGATGGTAAGGAACACTTTGGTATTATGGCACCTCAGGGTAACATTATCCCTAATAGTGAAACATGTGCTGTGTGGCCAGGTTATCCTCATTTGAGGCTGAGAACACATGGATCCACACTAGACTCCTGAAATATACTAGGTGTATATTGGGCTCCAACTCATTTATTATCTTTTCTTTCCTTTACTCTGTTTGTCAGTGTGTTTGGAACAGTCTAAAATAGCATGTGTTTATAAGAGAAATTTTTCTGTCACTTGAACATCTAGAATTTGAGGCAGTGTTAACAGTGGTTAGCGTCTCTTTAAGGCTGCATATTTATATTCATCTTCAGTAAAAGAAAGTGTGTACCTCCTGCATAGTACTGGGAACACCTGTGTCTAAATGAAATTATGGCTTCACACACATCTTATATATTCACACACATCTTATATATTTATTTGATATCACATTTATTTTGCAGTGCATAAAATGGAACACTTTATTATACATATTACTGGTAATGAATTATAGCCAAATGTTTAGTAACAGTTTGATCTGGATGTATTTTGTACATTTTTAAAATGTCATTTTTAGTTAGTTAGAATCTATATTGTAAATTTTGGGAAACTCAAAGAAAATTATGAGGCAGTTCATGAACATGAATATGTTGCTCTGTCTCCCTTGGATTCTGCAGAAAATAAAAACAAGTGTAGGGAATACAAAACTCTGAAGTAGTTAAAGCAGAATATAGTTGCAATATTGATCTTTCTAGCATTTTAGAACAACTACTTTTCTTTTGTTTTGACAGGTAATTTGGGCATAGTAAGGATTCTAAAATTAAGGCAGGAAAGAAGGGGAATTAAAAGCATCTTTAAAGTACAAACTTACATTCTGGGGATGTAATGTAAAGCATGGTAATTATGGTTAACAGTACAGTATTGTGTATTTGAATGTTACTAAATCTTAAAAGTTCCCATCACAAGAAAAATCTGTAACCACGTGTGGTCATGGATGTTAACTAAACCTGCTGTGCAAATCATTTTGCAATATATACATGTATCAGATCATGGTAAGCAAATATAGTCGCATATGTTAATTATGTCTCAGTTAGAAACCCTAAACGTAACACCGAGAGAGATCATCCTTAAGCGTACTTCGCCTGTGTTTCCAAATATTCCATCTGTAAGAATTATGACTTTGTTTATATTGTAAACAATACCGGAAAAATTGATCACTTTGGAATGTGTGGCCTGCTTTATTTAGCAACTCCAGTTCTTTTTTTTGCTTTTACTTTGTAAATATTTTAAGACAGCCTACAGCAGTAGTTAGATTAGATGGAAGAGGCAATTAAAAATGAATTATATTCCAAGGTGATCTTTCATTTATCAAAGCTGAGACGACCACAGTGTTCCAGTTTCATAGTAGTTAACAAGTCATTCTCTTTATTTTCTTTTTGCATTTCGGGGGGAAATAAATAAACATGTTAATATTTAGATATGATTTAGATATATTATTATCTATAAAGCAGAGAAAATACAACAAAATTGTGGCTCACAGAATCCCAGCATGAATAATAGCTCTATTGCTAGGATTTTCTCTTTTAAACAGAATGATATTTACAATTTTTAACTGTTTAATTGGAGATATCTCTAGAATATAGAAATCTTTCCTTGCCTTCTTAAGTATAGTACATGAACCTATATTAAACATTTTTTGAATTCTTGGCATTATTGTTATGAAGATAGAATTAAGGAACTGTAGGAGCTGTACGTGACCTTATAGTTCACTTAAACTGGTGTTTCTTAAACTTTTTGACATTATAGTGATAGTGAAGTCGCTCAGTCGTGTCCGACTCTTTGCAACCCCGTGGACAGTAGCCAATCAAGCTCCTCCGTCCATAGGATTTTCCAGGCAAGAATACTGGAGTGGGTTGCCATTTCCTTCTCAGGGGATCTTCCCGACCCAGGGATCGAACCCAGGGTTCCCGCACTCTAGGCAGACACTTTACTGTCTGAGCCGCCAGGGAAGGCCATCGTCCCCCTAAAAGAACATTTTCAGTTTCCTGCTCCCAGGACATTGTAATACTGTGATCTGTCTTGGTACTTTGTAGTTATATGATTTCTTCCTAAAAAGAGTCAATTTTTCTCACTCCCTCTCCCACCTCACCCCACCAAAAAACCATTTATCTCTTCCATTGAGAATACTTGGTTTACTGTAATGCTCTTAGGCTCAGAGAAGGTAAATGACATGTTCAAAGGCACAGAGCAGAGCCAAGATGACATTTTTCTAAACTGAATTGTGTCATTGCTCTCCATGTTCTGAAGAATTGGTAGCACATTTATTCAGGTTGCTATGCTTTGTGAGATTCTGTGCTTTGTTTTTAGTGTATAAATTTTGTTGGGCATCTCATCATGGTCAGGCTCTGTGCTAAGCTCTTCCCTTGTATTATTTTATCCTTACAACAACCATAAGAGATAGGCAGAATTTTCATCACCATTGTCAATGAATAAACTGAAGCAGAGAGAAATTAAGCAAGACCTAAGATCACACAGCTCATATGGACAGAGCTGAGCCTGGAATCCAAATCTTTTGGCCCATGCTATCAGGCTCTTACCTTCCTTTAAAGTAGTTTTATTTTTCTTTGTTATCAGAACTTTAAGCTGTTGCTGATGACGGCTCTGTGTACCCATCTCTTGGATCTTTGGCATTCCAGTTACTGGTTCTTATCTGTGTTGAGTTTAGAAACCTGATCTGATTAAAGATATGGGAGCATCTGCTATGAATAAATGTAACTCTTTTCCAGAATGTGGCCATTGTGCCTATCGTAGTGGCCGTGGAACAGACTTATACTGTGGTTTTTCCCTTATTGTCCAGCCATATTCTGAATGTACATCATTGTCAGCCAGATTCTGGAGGGGTGAAAGGTTGTTAGATTGCCATGGAACACTGTTATTGCGGCATAATGTGTGAAGTTTAATATCAGCTTTCAAAGGAAATGTTTTGTCTGAATTGCAGTTTGACTAAGTAATTTGGCCATTCACAGTTACAGGTCCACAGTCCCTTATCTGTCATACCAAAATCCAATAGGCTCTGATAACCGAATGCTTTGAATTGACATGAGGCTATTTATTATAGTCTTTATTTATCCTGCTTAGTGCAAATAACTTTGTTCCTAGCTGCAGAAATATTAATATGTTTGCTACTTCAGACTGTAGTTGGGGTTAATATGCCATTTCGATACATTCATAATGGTTTCCTAATGTACAAAAAAATTCTTAGTTCTTAAACATAACTGGCTCTCGATATTTTGGATTCTGTACCCAACAGGTCTGTGGCTAACATTTTAAACTAATTGAAATACCTTGTGCTTAGTTGTGTCCAGCTCTTTGTGACCCCATGGACTGTGTAGCCTGCCAGGCTCCTCTGCCCATGGAATTTCCCAGGCAAGAATACTGGAGTGGGTTGCCACTTCCTACTGTAGGGGATCTTTCCTACTCAGGGATCTGACCTGTGTCTCCTGCATCGGCCGGTGGATTCTTTACCACTTAGGGCCACCTGGGAAGCCTAGGATGTATCTTGACTACCATTCTTTTCACCAGTGAATTTTTTTTTCTTACATTTCTTAATGCCCATTAACAAATTCTGTAGCGCACATTGAGATAATGATAGTTGAAGTTTACTAATAGTAACTTTTGGAGTGTAGATGCCTCAGTTGGATCTGAAATGTTATCTTAACCCTGGAGTGCATATATTCATGTATATGTGTATGCATATACACGTACACAGATACTTGCACACATACATGTGCACACAGTTGTTTATCCTGAAATATTGTGAGGGAAATGAGACAATATAACTTTATGTTATGAAGAATAAATGATCCTATAGATCATTAATTACTGGATATTTTTCTCTTTGTCCTCATTCCCTGGAAGTCAGCTTTTGCTGCCTACTTTAAGGCATTTCTTGGTTTGTATAGGCAGGACAGAAAGCACGCTGGCTATGGTATCTAGTAGTCCTTGATTGACATCTGTACTTTATTCACTTATTCGTGTGAACTTTGACCAAGTTATTTCAGTTCACTGAGTTTCAGTTCCTTGCTTCTTGTTGCAATAAAATAAAATTCATTATTTTAGTCACTAAGTTATATCTGACTCTTTGGGTCCCCATGGACTGTAGCCCACCAGCCTCCTCTGTCTATGGGATTTTACAGGCAAGAATACTGGAGTAGGTTCCTCCTCGAGGGACTCTTCCCAACTCAGATATCAAACCCGCATCTCCTGCATTGGCAGGTAGATTCTTTACCTCTGAGCCACCAAGGAAGCCCCCACTTGTACAGAACATAATATCTAATGAGTTAGACTATTGTGAAGATCAAAAATTACGTATAAAAGTTCCTTGTACATGGTACATGCTCAACAAAAGATTACCCCAAATTATTATCATCTGCTCTGTCATACTGTCTTCCTTGTAAATCCACTGGCCTTCAGTCTGTTTGACAGTATTGTCTGTGGTTACATGAGCGGAAGGCTGAGTCATCATCAGTTGTTTGTCTATAGTCATTGTGAATAGTCTCTGCTTTAATTAGTGACAAAATAGTTGATGATCTGATTTACTGAGTACAGTATAGATTTTCTAAATGTTTATTAACAGATGGAACTTTTAGAAAATGCAACTTTCTTGGTTGGAGTCCTTGTCTGTTCAGTCTGCTATAACAAACACCACGGACTGGGTGGCTTATAAACTACTGAAATGGAAGTCTGAGATCAGGGTGCCGGCATGGTTGGGTGGGGACCCTCCTCTGGACAGACTTCCTGTCCCCCCATGTGGCAGAAGGGAGAGGAGTGCTCTCTCAGGCTTTTTTTGTAAGACCATTAATCTCATTCATGGTGGCTCTGCCCTCATGACCTACTTGTCTCTCAAAGCCCTCAGTTCAGTTCAGTTCAGTTGCTCAGTCATGTTGACTCTTTGTGACTCCATGGACTGTAGCCTGCCAGGCTCCTCTATCCATTGGGATTCACCAGGCAAGGATACTGGACTGGTCTCCTCCAGGGGATCTTCCCATCCCAGGGGTGGAACCCAGGTCTCCCTCATTGCAGGTGGATTCTTTACTGTCTGAGCCACCAGGGAAGCCCAGCAGTGTAGCAAAGAGAATATTTAAAGAAAGAATGGAGAGAACAAAATGTTTCTAGCAAGGAATGATCCATTGTGTTTCATTAAACTGAGAAATCTGAAAAGATGACATAATACTATTCCTGGAATTCCACATCTTGGAGATTCTGGTTAGTTTGAAAAGAACAATTTCAAGGAGTGATAGAGTGGAAGCTAGAGAGTTAGGTGAAGTTGAAGAAGTAGAAACAATTTGTGGGACCATCTATAGCGAAGTTTGTTGTTAAGAGGGACAGAGAGATTAGGTAGTACCTGGAAGGCAATGAAGGGTAGAGAGACGTGAATAACTTTTCTTTAAAATGGAGAAAAATTATGCGGCTAGGTTCATTAAAATGGAGAAAAATAAAGCATGTGAATGTGCTCATGGGGTTGATCTAGTAGAGTTATGATTCAAGACTGATGAGAAAGGAAGAGGAAAGAGGTCCTTCTGTTGATAAGAAGGCGGGATCTGTAGAATTGAGTTTGGTAAGAGCTGGGGTGCTTTTTCCATTATGACAAAGGCAGTGAGAAGATGAATGCAGATGCCCGTGACCTGGAGCTTTAGTGGTGGGAGGTTGAAAGATTCTCAGTGCAATGACGTCTGCTTTCTTTATGATCCATGAGGCATCCTCTTAGTGAGGCTGGAGGTGGGACTGCGAGAAGTTTGAAGAAGGAGGATCGTTTGTAAAATCAGTCTAGGTGGATGGGACATATAGTTTCCTAGGAGAACTTCAGTGCTGCGCAGTGCTGGGTCCCTATTTGTGATCTCTAATACATGTAAAGGGAAGATAGTCCTGTTGCAGTGCTCTTTAGCAATGTGTATCTACTTGGAGGTAAGTCAAAAGAATGCAGATGAAACACAGAGAGGGAGTAGGGGAGAGGAAGGTATTTGTAAGGGAGTGGAGGCTGGGACACTTCTAGTCCATAATGGTGTCTATCATGTCCCTTTCCCTGCGGGGTGAAGTCCCTCACTGCAGCCTGTGAGTTCAATTTCAGACTCTACTTCATTGCTGAGGCAGTGAGCAGTGTCTATGTGCCATTTCCATGGACCTGGAGGTTAGCATGTGAACACAGTAGAGAATGTCTTCTGCTTTGAAGGAGTGGGATTTTGTCTGGAAGATGGGAGAACAATGGCTTGGAAAGTAACCATGCAAAGGAGGCAGACTCTCATGTGAATGCTTCACTCCTGGCATATAAGGTCCAAGAGAAAAAAGAAAAAGCTTTTTAAAAGTTCGCAGATAAATTCATAGCCTTTCAGAAACCAGTTTCAGTTGACAAGGTGAAGGGATTGATCAGAGGAGTCTGCCAGTGGTAGGATAGGTTTCCAGGTTTAATGGAAGAAGGGTTTTGAGGGTAGATTGGGGAAGGTGTGGAGTAGTGTTGGGGTGTGGTTCAGTATTGGCTGGCTAATGAAGATCAAATATTTTGTAGTGATTTAGTGAAATTAAATTCTAAGCAGCCAAAGATGGAAAAGCTCTATACAGTCAGCAAAAACAAGACTGGGAGCTGACTGTGGCTCAGATCATGAACTCCTTATTGCCAAATTCAGACTTAAATTGAAGAAAGTAGGGAAAACCACTAGACCATTCAGGTATGACCTAAATCAAATTTCTTGTGATTATACAGTGGAAGTGAGAAATAGATTTAAGGGACTAGATCTGATAGATAGAGTGCCTGTAGAACCATGGACAGAGGTTCGTGACATTGTACAGGAGACAGAGATCAAGACCATCCCCATGGAAAAGAAATGCGAAAAGGCAAAATGGGTGTCTGAGGAGGCCTCACAAATAGCTGTGAAAAGAAGAAAAGCAAAAAGCAAAGGAGAAAAGGAAAGATATATCCATCTAAATGCAGAGTTCCAAAGAATAGCAAGGAGAGATAAGAAAGCCTTCCTCAGCGATCAATGCAAAGAAATAGAGGAAAACACCAGAATGGGAAAGACTAGAGATCTCTTCAAGAAAATTAGAGATACCAAGGGAACATTTCATGCAAGGATGGGCTCGATAAAAGACAGAAATGGTATGGACCTAACAGAAGCAGAAGATATTAAGAAGAGGTGGCAAGAATACACAGAAAAACTGTACAAAAAAGATCTTCACAACCCAGATAATCATGATGGCGTGATCACTGACCTATAGCCAGACATCCTAGAATGTGAAGTCAAGTGGGCCTTAGAAAGCATCAGTATGAACAAAGCTAGTGGAGGTGATGGAATTCCAGTTGAGCTATTTCAAATCCTGAAAGATGATGCTGTGAAAGTGCTGTACTCAATATGCCAGCAAATTTGGAAAACTCAGCAGTGGCCACAGGACTGGAAAAGGTCAGTTTTCATTCCAATCCCAAAGAAAGGCAATGCCACAGAATGCTCAAACCACACAATTGCACTCATCTCACATGCTAGTAAAGTAATGCTCAAAATTCTCCAAGCCAGGCTTCAGCAATATGTGAACCGTGAACTTCCTGATGTTCAAGCTGGCTTTGAAAAAGGCAGAGGAATCAGAGATCAAATTGTCAACATCTGCTGGATCATGGAAAAAGCAAGAGAGTTCCAGAAAAACATCTATTTCTGCTTTCTTGACTATGCCAAAGCCTTTGACTGTATGGATCACAATAGACTGTGGAAAATTCTGAAAGAGATGGGCATACCAGACCACCTGACCTGCCTCTTGAGAAACCTATATGCAGGTCAAGAAGCAACAGTCAGAACTGGACATGGAACAACAGACTGGTTCCAAATAGGAAAAGGAGTACGTCAAGGCTGTATATTGTCACCCTACTTATTTAACTTCTATGCAGAGTACATCATGAGAAACGTTGGACTGGAAGAAGCACAAGCTGGAATCAAGATTGCCGGGAGAAATATCAATAACCTCAGATAAGCAGATGACACCACCTTTATGGCAGAAAGTGAAAAGGAATCAAAAAGCCTCTTGATGAAAGTGAAAGAGGAGAGTGAAAAAGTTGGCTTAAAGCTCAACATTCAGAAAGCTAAAATCATGGCATCTGGTCCCATCACTTCATGGCAAATAGATGGGGAAACAGTGGAAATAGTGTCAGACTTTATTTTTCTGGGCTCCAAAATCACTGCAGATGGTGATTGCAGCCATGAAATTAAAAGATGCTTCCTCCTTGGAAGGAAAGTTATGACCAACCTAGATCACATATTCAAAAGCAGAGTCATTACTTTGCCAGCAAAGGTCTGTCTACTCATGGCTGTGGTATTTCCAGCGGTCACATATGGATGTGAGAGTTGGATTGTGAAGAAAGCTGAGCGCCGAAGAATTGATGCTTTTGAACTGTGGTGTTGGAGAAGACTCTTGAGAGTCCCTTGGACTGCAAGGAGATCCAACCAGTCCATCCTAAAGGAGTTCAGTTCTGGTTGTTCATTGGAAGGACTGATGTTGAAGCTGAAACTCCAGTACTTTGGCCACCTCATGCGAAGAGTTGACTCATTGGAAAAGACTCTGATGCTGGGAGGGGTTGGGGGCAGGAGGAGAAGGGGACGACAGAGAATAATTTGGCTGGATGGCATCATCAACTCAATGGACATGAGTTTGGGTAAACTCTGGGAGTTGGTGATGGACAGGGAGGCCTGGTGTGCTGCGATTCATGGGGTCACAAAGAGTTGGACATGACTGAGAGACTGAACTGAACTGAATTGACTTAGTGCAAAGGGAAATAGGATGTGGTGTTCTGAATCCTTCAGAGAAGGCAATGGCAACCCACTGCAGTACTCTTTCCTGGAAAATCCCATGGACGGAGGAGGCTGGTGGGCTGAAGCCCACGGGGTCACGAAGAGCTGGACATGACTGAAGCGACTTAGCAGCAGCAGCAGCAGCAGCAGCAGTGCTGAATCCTCACAGGGAAATTGTTCTGTCTTGAATATTTATCCAGTGGGGGCGGGGAACTTCTCTTAAGCTTCCACATGATGTGGCATTGGCATCTTAGAACAATGTCCTTAAATTCAGTGGAGTGAATTTTTAAGTGTTTGATGAGAACCCAATATTTAGGTAACAAAGATTGGTCACAAAATGCCATAGAGGGTTGGGAATGTCTCCAGTGACTAATTCATTGTCACATCCACTGCATTTCCTCATTGCATTAAAGCATGCTTTTAATATATTTCCTAGTTAAATGCTATTTTATACACCGAAGGACAAATTACCTTGTGGAGGTACTCTTTGGAAAGCTTAAGGAATTGTTTCATTGCAAGTTTTCTGCATGCCACTCAAACTACTGTAGCTACTCTTTTCCACTCTGGAAGAGAAAAATGTATTTAAATCTCATGTGACTGTAAAGGTCGCCTTTAAAGTATACCAAAATTTAGCAAGACACATCTCTAAATTTGCTAAGACATTCTTTTCCATTGAAGTCTTTAAAAAAAAAGATTCATCTATTTACGTTCTGACACTCTTTTGACTAATGATAAGCACATGCATATTAAGCAATATTATATCTTAGAGATTAAAAAATGAGGTATTATTTAACATTTAAAATCACATTTTAAAAAAGTCAGTTATGTGGGTGACCATGTTTTGTAATGCTGCAAAATGACTGTAAGCTATTTTGTAGCATATCAGCTAGTTGCTTGTATAACAGACTTCTGTTTAAAAAATAAGCATTTGCATTTAAAAAATCCCAGTTCCTTTTAATATGAACTATTATAAATGTGTCACCCGTGCATTCCTTATATCTTTTATGAGAAGTTATTTATACTTTTGTTCTGTACCATTTCTTGCTCTAAAGAATTCTATAATCTGTTACTTCTGTGTGAACAAAAACTTTTTATTTCTGCTAAAATTATCCTTCTAAACATCAAAACTTGTGTCTTTTAGATTTGCCTACCTTTATGCTTTATGATTTGTGGATTTTTAAAGATTAAAAAAAAAAATCTTCTGCATCTTTGTCTAGTAGCCACAATTTCCTGAACTTAAAACTATTTCCGATTCATTGCCAGTGTTCCTTCTGCTATACCCTCTCATTTACATTTCTCAGAACTTCCTCCAGCTCTGTTCTGATCTTTCTTGAGATGTAGCAACCAGGAGTGCCAGATAGGAGCTTTGCATTGAGAATCGTGGCCTAGTGTAAATTCAGTGCTGGATGTGATGTTAGGACTGAATCTTCCACATTAGTGCTTCCTGATCTCTTTGCTGTCTGCACCACATATCCATTCCTATCAGTAACATTTTATTTACGTGAAGTGATTCTTCATGAAGCTGAATTTGAGACTAGGGATGGAGTGAGAATGGATAAACTCTTGCAGTGCGTTTTATAATCTCTGGTAGACTCTGCAGTTTTCAAAGGACCCCTAGAGATTCTGATTCTCACATGGGCCCTTTACTCAACTAGCCCAAGCTGCATAGAAAATTGGAGATTTGTGTGGTTTACCCCAAAGCATATATCTAGTAAATGGCAGAGGTGGTAAAATTAGGTGGTTTCCTTCTGAGAGCAGTGTACAAATGTCAGTAAAAGTAACTTAGCCTATGTCCTGTAGTGTGCATACATACCCTGAGCTTCTTATTTTAGTGACTTTTTTTGCCTTATGGTATTATGATAAATGATGTGAAATTCCTTGAGAATAAGTAAAAGATTCTTGTAGTATTTTGTAGTGTCCAGTGTAACTTTTGTAGACTTTTTAAAAAAAGAATGAAATGAGTGATGTGGAGAACTGATACCTTTGAGCTATGCTCTATTAGAAATATCATATGAACTTATGCTGCTGCTGCTGCTAAGTCGCTTCAGTCGTGTCCGACTCTGTGCGACCCCATAGACGGAAGCCCACCAGGCTCCCCCGTCCCTGGGATTCTCCAGGCAAGAACACCGGAGTGGGTTGCCATTTCCTTCTCCAATGCATGAAAGTGAAAAGTGAAAGTGAAGTCACTCAGTCGTGTCCGACTCCTAGCGACCCCATGGACTGGAGCCTACCAGCATCCTCCGTCCATGGGATTTTCCAGGCAAAAGTACTGGGGTGGGGTGCCATTGCCTTCCCCGTATGACTATGATATACTGTGATTGTGATTTTAAAATGTGTATTTATTATAATAACATGAAGATAATTTGGACTTCTGTACACAGAATTTAGTTTTCTGTATGTTCACTATTTTTAGTAGTTGATTATGATCATGGTAAAAAAATATGACACCAGATATTTGTGAATTTAAAAAATTCCCCAGGACATTTATTATTAAAGTGCACATTTGCATCCAATAAATAAAATTAATTTCCTAGTATTTCACCAAATTAGGGAAAAATCTTTTAAGCCACTGTATTTGTGGTGATTTGTCATTACAGCAGCAATGACCTGCTAATAGCCATCATAAGATAAATTATGGAAATGAGATACCATAGGTTTGGAAGGTGTCTGCACCTGGTTCTGTCAGGGAAGTAGAAATTAACCAGGCGGAAAGGGAAAACTCAGTGGGAGGAAGGAGGAGTGAAGAAGGATATTTAAAGTAAAAAATAAAGCTCTAAACGTGAAATAGCGACCACTCTGAGGGTTAGTCATTGGTTCATTTTTGTAGGTAGATAAAGCATGAGGCTTGGAGTGATTAAATAATCTTAGGAGAGGTAAGCAAGGCTCAGACCATGGAAAACCTAGGTGCCAAGTGGACTTTAAGGATGATGAAAATTATGTGGAAGGAGGTGGGCACTGCCCTAGCTTTTACAGCTAGTTAGTGGTGGAGCCATCAATGCCTTGATTCAAAATCTGTATTCTTTTTACTGTCAGTTCAGTTCAGTTCTTTTTGCTTTGCTGCTGCTGCTGCTAAGTCACTTCAGTCATGTCTGACTCTGTGCGACCCCATAGACGGCAGCCCACTATGCTCCCCCGTCCCTGGGATTCTCCAGGCAAGAACACTGGAGTGGCCATTTCCTTCTCCAATGCATGAAAGTGAACCGACAAAGCAGACGTCTCTTAACCATTGCCTAAAAGTTATTTTGCAGAAATTTCCTACAAAGTGAATATTTTTAAATGACAATCTCTTTTTCCACTGATGACTAGTAGATAATTTGACAGTTTTACAGTAAATGCCCTAGTTTCTGAATTCAGAATATTCTGCTGGTTACCAGAGTGTGCTGCTGGTATTAATGCAGCTCAGTGGATCCAGTACTGTCTAAGGCCAAGTGCTGGTGATCCTCTTACCTCTGTTTTCCTTTGAAGCATCATTTTAGACTTTTCACCTCCCCTGCTAGGCTAGTCCTTCATGCTTGTTAAGTATATAAATGACTCTTACATAGAGACTCTCTGAGTTCACCCATGAGGTTCTTAGACATTTGTGTCCTCTTCCTTCTTCCCTAGTCTGGGCATTCTTAGGATTTAATACAACTAATCTGTAATGATGTGATTTTACATTAGCTGTTTGCCACATAACCTGTTATGTACATGTTATGTACATAACACGTTATGTACACGTTATGTACATCTTTATTCTTAAGAATATAGGACACTTATGTAAAATGAAAGTGTTTGACTTAACTAAGTTTTATAACTACTAAATTTTATATGTTCTTAAAATAAGAATAGTCTACTAAATTTATAATTACTAAATTTTGTATGAATGTTCTTAAAATTAGAATCATTTGCTCGTGTTAATTACTTGTGCATGTGTACTCCTTTAATTCTGATACTTTTTTTTGTGCAGCCTTTATTTGGCTATTCTCAGTATGTTTTTTTAGTTGATGTTTTAATAATTGAAAATATGGGCAGGGTTAGGTGGAAGACTAAACACCATCACCACCAACCATGCAAATTCTGGTGGATAACTTCTAAAAATTAAAAAGAAATATATGCATATGATTAAAAATTCTTTAAAAATGGAAAGATTTATAATACAGTAATCCCCTCCAAACAAATGAGTTCTATTCTGAGAGCATGTTCATAAGCCCAATTTGTTTGTTAATTCCAACGAAGTTAGTGTAGGTACCTAACTAACCCAATCAGCTATATAGTACTGTATTGTAATAGGTTTATAATACTTTTCCCACAAATAATACATAAAAAATAAGCAAACACAAAAAATAGACACTTTTAATTTTACCATACAGTACCTTGAAAAGTTCAGTGTTCCCAGCTACATTACTGCTGCTTTTATGCTTGTTTCCACTCATTCAGGGCTTGAAATAAAGGTACCCTACTACCACACTCTACACAGCACTGTGCAGTAAAGTATGTAAGAACAGCCACCTGTAGAGGATGAACGCATGCACATGCAAAGTATGCCAGGCCTGTGAACTAGCTTTCATGACTAGACATGGAAACGCACATTTGCCTCTTTGAAAGTTTGTAACCTGAGGTTCACGTGTAGGGGACTTACAGTGGTTCTCTCACTACTCACCACAGCCCTCTCCCTAGGGGCAACATTTTTCCTCTCTTTGCTTGATCATGTTAATTCTATTTTTAATTTTTTGAGGACTTGCCATATTGTTTTCCATAGTGTCTGTATCATCTTATCATTGAATTTTTAGAGAAGCAGATATTCAGTGTTGACAGTATTATGTCTAAGCATTAACAGCCAAGCACTGACATTTACTATCATTTTGTTTCTTTATTTATTTTACCTGAGATTAATAATTGCCTTGTTTTTATATGCTTAGTTTTCTTTGCACCTATTGCTAATTCTTCCCACATTTTCCATGGCCTGACAGTACAATTTCCTACAAGGTCAATCACATTAAGCAGTCTATCACTTCTAATAATTTTTCTTGCAGACATCTCTTCTGGAGACAGTTTTCAAAGCCTGGTGCACAGCCATTATCCTAGAGATTTTTTGTGCTTCCTCATAGGATCTCATGGAGTTTTTTGTTTATTTGTTTTTTTCCTTTTTTTTTTTTCTGTTAGGATGTGAAGTTGATTTTAATGTCATACTAATGTTAAGAGAGTGCAGACCTCAACATATTTGACATATCAGTACTTTTCACAAGCTTAACCCGTGTACCCATAATAACAACACCTGAGTTTGTCCACTTTTCACTCTGTTTTGCTGGAGTGTCTTCTTTGTTAATTTTGTCAAATTGAAACAAGAAACAGAGCAGTTGGTATGATGAAGACAGGCTTCATCTGATCTGATTTGAATACATAACCCTTTGTCTGAGATCTCCTTTCACCATTAACTTTGAGAACCTGTTTGCTTCTCCATGTGTTGGATTTCTTGTTTTTATGCTTCTTAATATATTGTCTTCTTTCTGGATTTACAAACTGAATATTCTAGAGGCCTTCACTCTGTAGCTTCTTGAAAAGTGGTATTTGGGAGGTAATTTTGAAGTCCTGTTATAAAAAGATTTTCATTATTTTATAAATGCTATTATAATGCTCTAATAGTGACTTACTTGTAGCTCAGATGGTAGAGAATAGTCCTGCAATGCAGGAGACTTGTGTTTGATCCCTGCGTCAGGAGGATGCCCTGGAGAAAGAAATGGCTACCCACTCCAGTATTCTTGCCTGGAGAATTCCATGGACAGAGGTGCCTGGTGGACTACAGTCCATGGAATCACTAAGAGTCAGACATGACTGAACAACTTACACAGAATGCTATAATAAAGACTCTGAGAAATATGGAGATGCAAAAGACTGCTTTTGCCTATTGTGTGTTTATGGAACTGGGAGAAAGACAAGAAATCTCTATGATATAGTTAAAGTAAAATGTAAGAGTGAGATAAGATCACAGTCTAAGGGTTTTTCAGGATACATGTGATAAATTTCTGAAGAGGAGTTTTGACCTTTTATGAACTCTGGGCAAGGAAACCTAATTAGACTGAGATGTTTTGGAGGAAGTAGTCCTTAACCCTTAAAGGACTGGAAGGATTTTGATAGGTGAAGATAGTCAGAAGGACATGCTGCTGCTGCTAAGTCACTTCAGTTGTGTCCGACTCTGTGCGACCCCATAGACAGCAGCCACCAGGCTCCCCTGTCCCTGGGATTCTCCAGGCAAGAACACTGGAGTGGGTTGCCATTTCCTTCTCCAATGCATGGAAGTGAAAAGTGAAAGTGAAGTTGCACAGTCGTGTCCGACTCTCAGCGACCCCATGGACTGCAGCCTACCAGGCTCCTCCATTCATGGGATTTTCCAGGCAAGAGTACTGGAGTGGGGTGCCATTGCCTTCTCCTCAGAAGGACATACTTTTTTCAAATTAGTTTATTTATTTTCATTGGAGGCTAATTACTTTACAATATTATGGTGGTTTTTGCCATACATTGCCATGAATCAGCCATGGGGTATACATGTGTACTACATTCTGAACCCCTCCTCCCATATCCCTCCCCATCCCATCCCTCAGGGTTGTCCCAGTGCACCAGCTTTGAGTGTTTCAGTGCATCAAACTTGGACTGGTGATCTGTCTCACATATGGTAATATACATGTTTCAATACTATTCTCTCAAATCATCTCCACCTCGCCTTCTCCCATAGAGTCCAAAAATCTGTTCTTTATATCTGTGTCTCTTTTGCTGTCTTGCATATAGGGTCATTTTTACCATCTTTCTAAATTCCATATATATGCGTTAATATACTGTATTGGTGTTTTTCTTTCTGATTTACTTCACTCTGTGTAATAGGCTCCAGTTTCATCCACCTCATTAGAACTGATTCAAATGTGTTCTTTTTAATAGCTGAGTAATATTCCATTGTGTATGTGTAAAACCACAGCTTTCTAATCCATTTGTCTGCTGATGGACACCTAAGTTACTTCCATGTCTTAGCTATTGTAAACAGAGCTGCGATGAACACTGAGGTATACATGTCTCTTTCAATTCTGGTTTCCTTGGTGTGTATGCCCAGCAGTGGGACTGCTGGGTCAGATGGCAGTTCTGTTTCCATTTTTTTAAGAAATGTCCACACTGTTCTCCATAGTGGCTGTACTAGTTTGTATTCCCACTAACAGTGTAAGAGGGTTCTTTTTTCCCGCACCCTCTCCAGCATTTATTGTTTGTAGACTTTTTGATAGCAGCCATTCTGACCGGCGTGACACGGTACTTCATTGTGGTTTTGATTTGCATTTCTCTGATAATGAGTGATGTTGAGCATCTTTTCACATGTTTGTTAGCCATCTGTATGTCTTCTTTGGAGAAATGTCTGTTTAGTTCTTTGGCCCATTTTTTGATTGGGCTGTTTATTTTTCTGGCGTTGAGCTGCATGAGCTGCTGGTATATTTTTAAGATTAATTCTTTGTCAGTTGCTTCATTTGCTATTATTTTCTCCTATTCCAAAGGCTGTCTTTTCACCTTGCATATAGTTTCCTTTCTTGTGCAAAAGTTTTTAACTTTAATTAGTTTCCATTTGCTTATTTTTGCTTTTATTTCCTTTACTCTGGGAGCTGGGTCATAGAGGATCCTGCTGTGATTTATGTCAGAAAATGTTTTGCCTATGTTTTCTTCTAGGAGTTTTATAGTTTCCGGTCTTCCATTTATATCTTTAATCCATTTTGAGTTTATTTTTGTGTATGGTGTTAGAAAGAGTTCTAGTTTCATTCTTTTACAGGTGGTTAACCAGTTTCCCCAGCACTTCTTGTTAAAGAGATTATCTTTTCTCCATTGTATATTCTTGCCTCCTTTGTCAAAGATAAGGTGTCCATATGTGCATGGATTTATCTCTGGGCTTTCTATTTTGTTCCATTGATCTATATTTCTGTCTTTGTGCCAGTACCATACTGTCTTGATGACTGTAGCTTTGTAGCATAGTCTGAAGTCAGGCAGGTTGATTCCTCCAGTTCCATTCTTCTTTCTCAAGATTGCTTTGGCTATTTGAAGGTTTTTCTATTTCCATACAGACTGTGAAATTATGTGTTCTAGTTCTATGAAAAATACTGTTGGTAGCTTGATAGGGATTGCATTGAATCTATAGATTGCTTTGGGTAGTATACTCATTTTCACTATATTGATTCTTCTGATCCATGAACATGCTATAGTTTTCCATATATTTGTGTCATCTTTGATTTCTTTCATCACTGCAGAAGGACATTTTTATGTGAGTATAAAATTTTTATGTGGACATGGTATTAAAAATATTCTAGAGGAAAAGGAACCTCCTACTTTGATTTGAATCATTGAAATGAACTACAAGGTAAAGCTGGAAAAGTAAATTAGTGATAGATTATGGAGGATTATTATTGAGTTCCAGGAAAGCAATTTCAATTTGTTCTGTAGGCAGCCAAACACTGTTGGAGATTTTTCAAAAGCAAGTGTTGAGATGAGGTTGATGACATTCCAGAATGTTATGTAAATGGGACCACAGTATGTAGCTTTTATGTCTGGCTTCTTCCACTTAGCAAAATGCATTTGAGGTTCCACCCATGTTGTTGCATCCTTCATTAGCATTTATATTTTTATTGCTCAGTAGTATTCTATTATATGCATATGCTCCAATTTATCTATTTATGGGTTGATGATATTTGAGTTATTATCACCTTAGACCATTATGAATAAAGCTACTATGAACATTTGCATTTAAATTTTGTGTGGACATGTGTTTTCATTTCTCTTAGGTAAATACTTGGGAATAGGATTCCTGGCTTGCATCTTTAAGTGCATGGCTAACCTTGTTAAAAACTGCCAAACTTTTTCAGGATGGCTGTACCATTTTATACTCCTACCATCAACTGTGAGAGTTGCAGTCATTATGCTTTGTAATGTTACTAGCAGTTGGTTTGGTCATTTTCTTAAAGCCATTCTAATATGTAGTGATAGCTCATTGTGGTTTGAGTTTACATTTTTCTGATGATTAATGATGCTGAGCATCTTTTCATGTGATTTTTTTTGCTATCCATTTATCTTCTATGTTGATATGTCTATTTAAATTTTTCATCCGTTTTTAAAATGAATGCATTTATTGATATGTGAGAAATATGCTTGTTTATTATAAATTCAAAGAATGCAGAAAAGTTCTAATAGAATAGTAAACCACACTAGAATCCAGCACCTGGAACTATTTTAATGTTGTTAGTGTTCCAGACTTTTCTTCCTCTATCTGTATATACAGATGGATGGATGATGATGAATGGAAGAATGAGTGGGTGGACAGTTGGAAAAAATATGTACATAAGATCTTATTACATGTGCTGATTTTTAAATTGTGGTATAGTTCAAGAAATCCACCCTTTTAAAGTGCACAACCAGGTGGCTTTTAGTATCTTTTCCCTGTTGTGCTTCATCACAACACTCTTAAATTTCAGAACATTTAATCACTCCCCAAAGAAACCCACAGCCATTAGCAAGTCAATCCCCATTTTCTTTTACCTTCCAGTCCTACTCAACAACTAACATACTTTCTTCTTCTATGGATTTGGTCCTCTTAAATATTTCATATACATGAAATCACAAAATATATGGCCTTTTGCATCTGTTTTTTTCACTTGGCAGAATGCTTTCAAGGTCCATCCATATTGAGCATGTATCGGTATATCATTCCTTTTTATGATGCAATAATATTTCGTGGATGAATATACTACATTTTGTTTAGCACATCCTCTCTCAATTGATGGATGTTTGGGTCAATTCTGTTATTTGACTCTTCTAAATAAGCAGTGGTGCATTTGTGTACAAGTTTTTGTGTGGATATATATTTTCAGTTCTCTTGAGCTTAAATACTTAGGAGTGAACTTGTTGGTGCCCATTTGTAAATTAAGTTGTTTTCTTTTTATGGAGCTTTGAGATACATGAAGTTTTACAGATTGGGTTTACAGGTGTGTGTATCGCTTAAATCATGCAACTTCAAGATATATGCTTTAATTTTTGGTGTATATTTAATGAATGCTTTATAAAAACTTGATTGTCTGATGTCTTATGAATATTATTATGTCAGCTTAAAGAACCAATTTGCATTGATCTGAAGTGATTAAAATATATAAAGTAAGTCCTTTAAATAATTTGATTGTATCTTAACTATTTATTCAGATGTTCTTTCTAGAATTCATTTAGTCACATGTATGAATATTTATTGATATTACCTTTTGACTGTTGGTGGAAGTCACTCAGTTGTGTCTAACTCTTTGTGACCTCATGGATTATACAGTCCATGGAATTCTCCCGACCAGAATACTGAAGTGGGTAGCCCTTCCCTTCTCCAGGGGCTCTTCCCAACCCAGGTATCAAACTCAGGTCTCCTGCATTGCAGGTGGATTCTTTACCACCAGGGAAGAATAAAATGTATTGGGACTAACTTAATATACAATTACAAGTTGTAAAATGTGATGATTATTTTATGATATGGATATGATTTTGTTAATATTTATATCTCTCACCCACTCCTTCCTCTCAAAATTTACATTACTATTAAGGATTATTCAAGACACACATAGAAACAGATCTCCTAGTTACATTAGGTACTTAAATAAAGGTTGCTTGGAGGCTGTGTGTTAATTTTTCTTTAGGGTGTGCTTTCTGTGGCCTCTCACACCGTAAGTAATGGAGATGTGCCTGTCATTTTGTTACTTGCAGCATTGCTGATAGACAGAATGCCTTGGAGGCTGAGCTAAGGACAGTGCAAAGCTCTTGCAAGGATCTGGAGAACTTCCTCAAGTGGATACAAGAAGCAGAAACCACAGTTAATGTGCTTGCTGATGCCTCTCAGCGGGAGAATGCTCTTCAGGACACTGTCCTGGCCAGAGAACTCACACAGCAGATGCAGGCAAGTGCATGGGAAACTGTGCCTTCTATTTTAATTTTTTGCCATCCTCTTTTGATCCATCTACATGCAAAATTTATTACAGTTTAAAGGTGAGGCTATCACCTTATTCAGTTATGAAATCCATACTCCTCTGTGAATAATTGGTTTCCAGAAGTGAGGTCTATAAATACTCTTAGTTAATCATTAAGGGAAAAAAACACCTTGTTTTATGGACGTGATAATTATTTATTTAGACTTATAGACTCATAACTATTCTATTTTCTGTCATCTTAAGCCCTATTACCGTTAGCCTTATTGAAACCTGATTTATCAGGGCATTTCCTTTTAATATGAAGTTGTTTCTTTGTTCATTTATTATAAATACTTAATATAAAAGCTGCAAAGGCCCTGTGGCTTGGTTTACAAGTAAGAATATTAGGCTTGAAGGTATTGCTTTTATGTCTTTAGCTTGATAACTACAATTGTGAATGCAGTCTGAGGTTCAAATTTTCTTCCACATGAAATATGATAATACAAAATCTTTCCTTTAAAAGAAGTTTTGAGGAATCTTATGAAGCATGTCTGAATCTTTTTTCCTCCCCAAGTGCAACTCTTCAGTGCCCTTGAATTTCCTATTTTCTTTGTGCAGAATGACCTATTCTTGCCAATCACAGGCCTTCTCACTTAGAATTCGGTCTTAAACCAACTTCATTGGAGAAGTGTCCTCGTTTACCAGAGTTTTACATCTGATTACTTCTTTATGCCATGTCATTCTCACAACATTTTGACAGGTATTATTTCTGATGCTTGTGAACTCATGATCCATTGTCATCTGATGTCTGTCTCCTCCTCTCCTAGTTGATCATGTGGTTCTTCAAGGGCAGAGATCACATTATTCCATACTGTTGCCTATGCAGAGCTCTGTGTGGAAATTCTAAGTAAATACTGACTGCTGCCCTTGGGCCCTAAAACATCATCATTAGGAAATACAGTGTGATGACCTTTTTTGAATCCTTTCTTAGAAAATCTTTTCCCTCAAAACATCAGAATGTTAATAGATATTTGGGTGTGTATGAAGGGTCCAGAAACTTTCTTGGAACAATTCTGATTCTTACAAATTTTCTCTGTTTGAAATTATTATCATTAAAAAGTTATAAATTTTTTAAAAAGACCCTTTTGGAATAGACTTATTAATAACTTATTCCCATGCATATTGACTATTAGAGTGTTTGATGGTTGAATTCTGAAGATTAATTCAACAAAAATCTGTTTACTTACATTACTTCTTATATTTTATTCATTGATTCATTAAATAATACCCTTGGGTCTTGATAATGAGAATGAGCAGGCAAATGCGGAAGATAAATCTGTTCTTTTTGTGTGTGTTTTGTCTTACCCTCTGGAGTTCTATGAGGTCACTATACATGTTAATTGATAAGATATTTAGCTATCATCTCATGTTTAGAGGGTTATGGAGAGCTCTGAATGTGGCTATATGCTAGAATATATTATTTTTTATGATTTAATGGTAAGTCTGACCCAATAATGCTCACAGATACTCAATTTATATAATGATGTTAAACTCAAACATACGCAGGTTGTGCACTGGAGAAGGTAACACTTTTAGACAATGAACAAAGGAGGCTTGAAGTGAACCTTGAAGATGAGCACCAGTAAAACACAGACCTATTTTGGAGTTTAATAATGTCTTTAAATACATTTTACCCTGGGATATATTTTTATATAGCCAAAAACTCTTCTCAATATTTAATGAATTATTCAAACTGTGGGAAAAATACATATAAATAGAGATGTTTAAAA
Organism: Tragelaphus eurycerus; assembly: GCA_935064755.1. Taxonomy (NCBI): domain Eukaryota; kingdom Metazoa; phylum Chordata; class Mammalia; order Artiodactyla; family Bovidae; genus Tragelaphus; species Tragelaphus eurycerus. The sequence goes on from CAKXYN010000039.1 coordinate 3,500,818, forward strand.
TCTTTCTGAATAAAAATAACTAACACAGGACTACTTGTCTTATGGCAACCAGCATCAGGAAAAAGAGGTTACTGACTAAAGAGGTTCCTGTTATATATTATAACATGAATGGTAAATGCTTCTTGCAACTAATTTAATGTCACTAAAATAATCTATTTTGTCTCATAAGAAATAATAAAGAGGGCATTTATTAAAAGCTTATTAACATCTCTCTACCTAAAGATAAGCACATTCATTTATTTATGGTTTGGGTGGTTCACATTATGGTAGTTTGCATGAGTTTGTAAAATGCTCTTAATTTTAAAACATTCTCTTCACTTTATTAAAAAAAGAAAATCGATGGCTTTGCCTTTTGCTTTGGGCACCTTATAGGTAGATGATTTTTAGACTTAGTACGATTTGCTTGAAGAAGGAAATGACAACCCACTCCAGTATTCTTGCCTGGAGAATCCGATGGATGGAGGAGCCTGGTGGGCTACAGTCCACTGGGTCGCAAAGAGTCGGACACGACTGAGCAACTTCACTCACTCACTCACTCACCATTTGCTTAGTATTTTTGATGCAATAGAATTTTAATTTTCCTTTGGATTTTTGTTTTAGTGACTCTCCTTTTGTGTGAGTGAACAGGCAGTTAAAAATGAAAATTTGTTTGGAACTGGAAAGATATTTGTTGAAGAAAATAAATGAGGAAAAGCACTTGGAATTATAAAGCACACGTTCTGTTGGTGTGGTGATGGTGGTGGAGGACATGTGTGCACAAAACGATGGAATAAGGACCTCGGCGAGTGTGTGCTCTGTGTACCAGGGCTGTGTGTAGAACTGCTTACGTGACACATTCTGTAGTTGTGCTTGCTTTGTGTCTTAACACAGTGGGATGCAGGGCCATGGGGATATTTCATGAAGGTAAAGAAATTTATTCTGTATTTGGTTTAAGGTGAATTTGGGTAACTTTTGATAAAGCATAGTTTGGAAGCACATGGGAAGATGAAGATTAATTTCTGGGAGTATGCCATGATACATACCACTTCTGATAAGAATAAATGATCACTTGGATTTATGAATTTATATTTCATTGCCCTGCTGCACGGCGGTTAGGTTTTTCTCCTCAGCAGAGAACTGTTGGCAAGAGAAAACCTGATCTTTTTGGAGACAAAAGCTCTTGGAGAGCTGAGTGGTCCAGATCATAGAGAGACTTGTATGAGTTGCCAAGTATTTTGTATTTTAACCTGGTGGTAACGAAGAGAAGTCTTTAAAGAATATTAAGCAAGAGAGTGATGCAGTGGGACTTTATTTTGTAGGAATCTGACTGATGATTTTATGGAGAATGTGCTTGAATTGGGCAAGACTGACAGCCAAACAGGATACTCCAGCCATCTGGTCAGGGATGAAAATGACTAGAAATGAGGCAGCATGGGTGAGGAGACCTAATGACTTGATAGTATGAGTAGACTAAGGGCGGGAGAAGGGTTATTGACAAAGAAGACTGATAGGTGGTGTCAGAATCTGAGATTGGGGACGACAGGAAAAGCAAGTCAGGGAAGCAGTGCAAGTTAGTGCAGAGTATGATGGTAAGTTCCATTTGGACTGTGTGGAAATGAGGCATCTGAGGAATGTTCAGGAGGAGATACCTGGCACACAGTTGTCACTGTGGATCTGTATTCAAATGAGAGAACTTGACCAAAGATGCACAAACTTTTTTTTTTTTTTTTGCTTTTGAATGAAAGTCTATTATTGATTTCCCAGTCAGTTTGTCTATTAATTCAAATGCATTTATGCTTTAATTTTCCTACCTGTATTCTAAGATATTATTATCATCACCTTAATTATATTTCAAAATATAAGCTTTAGATTTTATCAGTATCAATTAACATGCTTTGATTCTTTCCTGAGTAAAATTCTGTTGCCCTGTTGCCTCTCTGGGGTTGCTGTTTTTACTCTCTAAAAATATGTGCTTTGAGATTATTCTGTTTTGGTCTCCTGTGTTCTTTTTCAGTCTAATTTGTATCCTCTTTTTCATGGGCATAGACTTTGGTTGTTTAGATCATTTCAGATCTTGTCTGTTACCCAGCTCGCTGGTGTTTAGACAGTATTACCTGTACTGTGGAAGCTTCCTTCACCTGTTGGTTCAGGGACAGGAATTACAACTTCATTTTTTATAACAGCATTATTAACATTCCACATAGCCTACAATCCTTCCATTTTATCCCTTTAAGTTGTACAATTGAATTGTTTTTACTGTATTCACAGAGCTGTGCAGCCTTTATCATAATCAAATTAGAACATTTTCATCACCTCAGAAAGAAACCCTATATTCCCCTTGCCTGTCAGTCCTCTGTTGCCAATTCTCTAACCCTCAAATAATTACTAATCTACTTCCTGTTTCTATGTATTTGCCTAAAAAAATTGCTAGTTTTAATCACCTCGTTCTTTGATGACCTCTTCCGAGTTGGGCTTTGCATAGATATTTTGATGCTCTTAGACTCTCCAGAAGGAGGCAGTATAGGTTCTCAGTATACAGCTGCCGGGAAAAAATAGACAAAAACTCAAAAAAAATGCTGCTTGATAAACACAACCCTCTACGACCCACTTTAGGGCTTTAAATCATGCTAAAATGAAGGATTAAGAAGGCAGACCAAGTAAAAGAAGAGAAACGAATATTTTTAAATGCTGCCTTTCTTTTAAAGAATCATGACAATGATGCAGAAAGGTGAAAATGCAGACTTACCCAGGTTATTAATTTGAGCAGGACATAATGAGAAACGTCTGGCTTCTATTTCTGGCTGTGCCCTTTAACCTGGTCATGGAATCATTCTGGGTTGTTTTGCTTATTACCTAACAGTACTTTACGTCAGTTGATATTTACTGTGGTATTCAAAAGCTGAAGTATTTAGAAAATGCATCTGAAATATATAAACATAAGACCTCAAAATTCTGTACTGGGTTCTTCTGTCTATGTGACATGTACATCATGTCTTCTAAAATTAAAACAGCTTTATGAAAAAAAAAAAAAAAAAACAGCTTTATGGCAAATAGAACAAGATCATGAAGATACTAAGGGGAAAAGTGGTAATTTGAGTGTTAGTAGTCAATTACAGATTTTGTTTTGTTTTGTTATTTTTATTAACCTTACTGTATAATTAGGGAAGTCTTAACCTGACATTAGAAATTTGATTTCTGATGGCTTTCTTCTTAGCTAAGCAGACATCTGAGAGCCTGTGGACGACTCTGCTTTTAGGGTATCTTAGGTAAAGTCCCCGGCATGTATTTTTTGTTTTGTTCAGATGGTCTTGTTCTGAGACCTGTGTGGAGGGGATTTATTAACACTTAACGTCTGGGCTGATACCCTTAGAGTCAGGTCCCTTTCTGTTCTGCTCGAGATTTGTCATGGGCTCTATTCACTCATCCCATAGAACACAGCCAGAGCTGCGTTTAGTCGGGTAGCGAACGCATCTCTCTTTAAAGTGAGAGAGTGAATGCCACTGGATCGCTTAATATAAACCTGCTACAAGGCATGCATCTTGGTGATGTGTTGAATCTCTGTTCCCCGGGGATATCTGCTTTGTATCTGCAGCTTTAATGTTTCACTTAATATCCTTTTTGGCTACTGAGCGCTCTCCTCTCCCAGCAGCAGGCAGCGTTTGGCTGCCCGACAACTTGTCTCATTGTCTGGCCGTGCTGGGCTGAGCAAGTCCTGGCTGTGTGCATCTGCTGGGGGCTTTCTGGGTGGCGTTTGTGTATGTTTTTTAAATTGAGAAGAAGTTGAAGGAATACCAGCCTCCTTCTGCTTAGCACCTAAGTCCCCTGTATTTTTCAAATGCTTTCCTGGAAACGAGCATGCTCAGAGAACTGGCAAATCATTGTCCAGTGACCGGGAGGAAATGATCATTGCTCTTCATTTATAATGCAAATTCTGAGGTGTCTGCAGAAGTGTGGTAAACTTAAAATGATGGCTGTGGTGAGAACGTCTCTGCAGAAAGTTGTGGTTTTGTTACATCGTTTACAAAGGATGGCAGTTTCTTCTCCTCGGTATCAGAAGCTCTGTAAGGTAACTGAGTGATTGAAAATGAGGATCTCTGGTGTCAGACAATTCTACTGTTTCTCGGGCTCTAAAATCTAGTCTTTCAGGGTTCTTATCAAGGAAAGATTCCTTTTCTTAGTGACTGACTGTAGAAGCTGTTGAAGTGAATTGCTTAATTACATTTTGTTTCAGAATCAGGAGCAAGTACTATTTGAGTGCCTATTTTATTTTGTAATTGACAAAATCTTGTTTTTTGTAAAGGACTAGTGAACTGTTTGGAGAAAATAATAGCTAAAACTACATTCATTAAGACCTGTTACCTCTGAGGTATTTGAGGTCTTAATACTAAATGGGCAATTAATTTTACATAAATGTCAGTAGATTTTTAAAAAGTTTAAAATAATCTTTTAGTAGATTCATTAAAAACTGTTCATCTCTTTATAGTTCATTGTTTATCAATTAAAAAATTAAAACACATTTTAGAAACTACCGTGAGAAACACATCTCATGGTAAAATATCCCCCATATTCCTGAGTCTTCGTATACTATAGTTAAACATGAAGAACTGAATTTTGTCTGGACAGGTGGATTTAAGCACACTTTGAGAAGGCAACTTGTTTGACAGTTGCAAATTTCGAATACTACGTCATCCTAAACCACTGAATGAGCTTCTGTATATTTTTTAAGTTAGCTATTGTATTTTTGATCATTGTTTTGTTTTATGTAAACTATGTTCATACTTTATTATTACTTTTGTCAGAAATTGGAGTGATTTGGTATGAAAAAGGAAGGGAGAACTTATAACTGGAATGCTGAAGAAATTTATCCAGCACCACAGTACAGTATTCTTCCTACATATCATGTTCTTAGTACCATTCCCGAGAATGTATCTTGTTGCCCTGTTAGCCAAAGTCATTTATAATTCAAACAGCTATCTCTAGGACAATGTTATTTTTCTGACAGTATAAAATATGACATGTCTGAGCACCTAAATCATGCTTAATATATGGCAGTGGATTAGACAGGGGAAAACAGATTCTATTGACTTTATCATATATTGTTGTTTCCTACATTTTGGCCAATTAAATGTATTTCTGTCTGGAATCTTTTTATTTTTTTTGAAAAGTTTCAGCAGACAGAGTATGGTGATGGGCATTCTTTGCAGAAATAGAAGCGTTTTCATTTGAAGTTCATTAAAACTTAATACAACTTAACTTGTAAAAATTCATAAATTATTTATTCAAATGTTTTATGTTTTGGTTCACTTCAGATAATAAATTTATCCTGGTGAAGTGTTTATATAGTTCATAAATAGGTAGTTTTGATAATAGAGAAGAAAAGCTCACTCACTAACTCATTATCATTTTATCTGTAAGTATGAATATATAAAACATCCTGTTTCACTAACTGGATCTTTTTTCTCATCTATTTGTATGTGTACTTTGACAAAATTAGATAGTTTCCTCAAGTCATGTGTCCAAGGTATTAAGTTGGTCTTAAGATGAAAGGCAGAGGTTCAAATACTGGAGAAGTTTGCTTAGTTTCATAATTACTTCCCAAATTAGTACAACTTAAGTTAATAAAGTCCTTGGAGAAGTTAGTTCCCAACTGAAATACTCTATGGGCTGACTTCTTGAGATTTTAATTTCCTAAAGAAACCACTACAATTTAAGTGTTTAGAATTAAATGTTCCTTTTTTTCCTTAAAAAATTAAAATTTGCGTTATTCTCAGTTAAGATGTTTATCTTTCACAGTTTTTTTCCTCAAAAGTAAAATTAACAACTGTCCAGATAATGAAATGAGAAATAAACAATTCCAGTACTTTCCAGCAGGTGTCAATGTAAGTCAGTGATATATGAAATTTGACTAAAGAACTAGATATCTAAAATAGGAAGTGGCAAATTACTAGGAAATAAATCACTTAGTAATGGATATATTTTATTTGCTTGGTTATATTTTGAGAACTGATCTTAATTACTGAACTATATTAGCTCGTATAATCTAAATAAAAATTTTGGTTGCAGAATTATAAATTAATAAACAACTGCCATCTGAAATACTGACATAAGTGAAATATCTATACCAACCCAAAGTACTTTATTGTATTTTAATTATCAGTAGTGTTCTGTGTATAATACTTAAAAGTTTAAATAAGTTTGGTGTTTGTTTAAGACACTGTAGATTTTTTTCCCCTTACATTTTAAATGCTATCATGACTATCGCTTCCTTATTACCTCCTACATTCTCTAAATTTAGTTTCTTAGAAAGGAAATGCTCTAAGTTGCAGTGTTTCTTCATAAAAATATAGAGGCAGTCTATTGTAAGTACATTTACAGACTGAAATGAATTGGAAATAGTGTTGAGAAAATGACTATTTTAAATTCATATTTGTGTTTTGGTTCCAGTTTATCCCTATTTAAAATTTTTATTTAGGATATCTGTTTTTACATATTCAGTGGAAATTCATATTAATTTCATGTAAATTCATATTTACATATTAAGCCTTTCATTGGACCTTTTCCTTTCTGATACCATCTCTTTCTTTGCTTATATTTATATACTTTTGCTCTATAAGAAAATAGCTTATGTATGACAGAACTGGAAATTTGTGTTGAATATTCTCTCTTTTTTTTCCCTGTATGTTTTGAAGATTAGGGAGGAGTAAAAGAAGTACTTGGAATTTATAATTCTTGGAGTTAAAATATACTTTTCCCCTTCTCTTAACCTGTTTACACTTTCACTAGTATTTTTGGCATTTAAAATATTTCTTTCTGGTTATACATAAAATTCTGAGAAGGCAATGGCACTCCACTCCAGTACTCTTGCCTGGAAAATCCATGGACAGAGGAGCCTGGTGGGCTGCAGTCCATGGGGTCGTTAAGCGTCAGACACGACTAAGCGACTTCACTTTCATTTTCCTCTTTCATGCATTGGAGAAGGAAATGGCAACCCACTCCAGTGTTCTTGCCTGGAGAATCCCAGGGACAGTGGAGCCCGGTGGGCTGCCGTCTATGGGGTCACACAGAGTCGGACACAACTGAAGCAACTTAGCATACATAAAATTTAGATGGGAAACTGAAAAATAAATGCTGCTTACTTGAAGGTATAATTAATAACATTGAAATTGCCCTGATGACCTAAAATCACCTTATGCTGGATGCTAATTTTTCCAGATTTGGTTTTCATTGCTTAGTTCCTTTAAAATATTAATGACTATCAAGGTATTTTTTTCTCCTAATAGAGTACATTAAAAGCAAAGGTAAATGTAAATGATTAAAAAATAAAATGGACTTTTATTTGTTTTCATTGTTATTTGATTACTTGGGGATATTTCATCACTAAATCTTTGCACTAGAAGCCGAATAAATTTATGTTTTATAGTGCCATTCTTTTCCTTAGTGCCAATTTTCATAAAATATTTGTTATGGAAATATTTGAGGATAAGGTAAAAGCAACTATTTGTAAGGTAGATTGAGGTATTAACCATTATAGAAAAATGAGAAAGATATAAAATTAGTGTTATAAATTGGATTCCTCATGATTTAAGCATTTAAAAACTTAGTAGAGTATACTTTCTACTGTTCTCTTCTTGCATCCCAGTTGGTTGTTTTTTTCTTCCTATGTGATATATACACACACCATTTTGGTAACTACTGATTCATCCTTACAGTGAAACTCTGACTATTCTTAGCCTAGTCTTCTGGAGGACTGAGATTTTCAGAACTGTACTGATCTCAGTCCTCTCTGAAAACCATGTCTTCTGTGGTACCAGAGCAGCTGCCTCTGAGTACTTTGTGAACAACAGAGACAGGAAGATGCCACCCAGAAATCGGGATTGATAGGTGATGTCTACAAATGTCTTGCATTGTGTGTAGTGTGTGTGTTTGCATGTAGACAACAGAGAGCTATGTGGAAGCTTATGGTGCCAAAAAACAAGGGTATATGATGACAGAGGTGCATAATCTCTGAATAGAGTTTCAGAGTCACTGATGAATTAAGTTTATATACCACTTCTCATCTACATATGGGGGCCTCCTTTATTTAGAGGTAGTTAAGGTTGATTGTGCATTTTTAAAGACTATAGAGAGTGGAATGGCATATCTTCAAATGATTTACACTCCATATAGCTAAATTTTATATTTTTATTCCCTTAAATGTCCTCTTTTGCAGGTGAAAAATTTGCATTCGTTGAATAATTAAATCCTCCAGTGTTCTAGGGTGATAGAACTTTACTTTGTCTTTATGTGAGTGATGAGATGTAGATATTTGATGGTCATCTCTTAGATTCCCTCAGTTTCTTTGCATAATAGAATCATACACATATTGTTTGAACTCAAAGAATGGTCTCAGTCATATCCTCTCGCCTGGAGGTAGAACTCCAGTTGATCACATGAACACTGTCTCTTCTTGGTTGTATGATAGACACATTTTGGATAGTTCAAAAATTTTGGAAGGCTGAGATATTTAATGGGAGGAAAATGCCAAATGTGGAAGGACTGACTTATATCTTGCCCATCTCCATCAGTGTGCTGGCTCTGTTGCCTCAAGGCTGTATGGACACCTGGGAAGTTTACTTCTCTTACTCTCACTGTGTTTCTTCTTGCTCGATGGTTTCAGATTACAGCTTAAAGTGCAGCGGATCAAGAAAGATGGGTATCTACCTCCCTATTTGTCATCAAGTATTTTCTTATGGCTTCCAAAAGCAGCAGCATTATTTATATGACTGCCTGATCTGTATTTTACGTAGCTCTTCAAGTCAATGTGTATCTCAAAATTATTTTTAAAAAGTTATCAAATTAACATTTTGTTAGTCAGAAAACTCATGCTATCAGTGACTTTTAGCTAAAGCAGTATAATCAGATATGAGGTAATGGTTTTCCAATTAACTAAAAAATAATTGAAACCATTCTACAGGATTGCCTTCTAAATTGTTTTTTTAATAGCCAGGATATCATTATTTGCTTGAGTCTAGATTTGTAATCTAGAAATTGGGGAAAAACAGCCATTTTGACAGCATTGGTATAGCATTATGACTATGGATAAAAGATCTCCTTTAAAGTGTTGAAATTTTAAACTAAAATATTGGTGATTTGTGTTTAACCTAGGGATAAAGTTTATTTAACTTCAAGGGGAAATTTCCCAGAGGAATGCACTGATTTTAAATGTACAGACATTATCCACTCCCCTTAGTAGTGACTGTGAGCACTTCCTGCCTCTCTTGGTATATTTGGTAGTTTATTTTTAGCCCTCTAAAATAAGCAATTAGTAGAACTCCTACCATAGAGATAGAAGAATAGAGAATATTTCATGCTATGGTAGCTTGCTCAGTTTCACAAAGTATATTCATTTCTGGGCAAGGTAAATGAATCCAAATAATTGAAATTGGAAAGCATATGAAGTGCATCAGAGGATTTCTTTTCATTTTTATTCTTCTAGTTTGTTCAGTTCTGTGAAATTCTAGAAGATTAATTTATAACAAAGCTCACTTATAAAAGCAGAAAGAACCTTTAAATGCTTAATAAATAATAAGCCGATATGAATATATGGCTAGATAAAGCTTAAGTAAGAATTTTGGAAAAGAATCAAATGGAAGAACACATTGAACTGTTTCCACAATAGACTATTTTACTTTTGCTTTAGGAAAATTGAAAGAAAAGTGGTCAAACACAGCAATAAAATAACTTCAAGCTTCCATGACTGAAAAAAGTCTTGTTACTACTGGTGCAGTTTATTTTTATTTTTAGAGTGTGTGAGAATTTACAGTATATTTTCTCATATATGTCATCATTAATACATATGGCATTAATTAACTACTACATGATTATTTTTCCTTAAGAGCAAGGTAGGAAAGAAATTTGTCACTATTCCCATTTAGCAAGTGGAGAAACAGATTTTATAAATTGGCAGGTTAAGAAATATGTCAGTAATTGCTCAGCTAATATGTGGTACAACCTAAACTAAACACAGTCTTTCTGATTCCAGATTGAGTGTCTTTTTACACTTAACTTCAGATAGTTTTAGGAATTATACTGGACTAAAATGAACCATGCATTATTGAAGGTATAGAAAGAGAAGTCACATTAACTAAGTAATAGTATTATTTTTAAATTTATGTACATTTCATTCTCAGTTATGTAAATTTCTGCTAGTATCCTTTACGGAGAAGGCAATGGCACTCCACTCCAGTACTCTTGCCTGGAAAATCCCATGGACAGAGGAGCCTGGTAGGCTGCAGTCCATGGGGTCGCTAAGAGTAGGACATGACTGAGAGACTTCACTTTCATTTTTTCACTTTCATGCATTGGAGAAGGAAATGGCAACCCACTCCAGTGTTCTTGCCTGGAGAATCCCAGGGGCAGGAGAGCCTGGTGGGCTGCCATCTATGGGGTCACACAGAGTCGAACACGACTGAAGTGACTTAGCAGCAGTTAGCAGTATCCTTTAAGACATGAGCTAGAGAATCCTGGAGCAAGAGGAGATGTTGGAAACCATTGAGTTCAACCATTTCATTTTACAGATGAGGAAATAGATCATCTGTAATGGATGCTTTATTGCTGCCAGTTCTGTGAGGTGGAGATGTTGTTGTTTTCTCCTGGAAGTTTAAGCAAAGTGAAAAATGTTCTTTTTAAAGACATTTTGATATTTGAGTTCTGGCTATATAATTCTAAGAGGATAAAGACTTTGTTCTTATTGAAATTGGTTCATTGCATGCTTTTTTAATAGGCTCATTTTGTGGGTCTAAGAAGATAGATTGGTTCATTTTAATGCAAATTAATACAGTTGATTTTGGTTTTTGATTCATAATTTAAAGTTTCTGTACCAAAAGTATTGCATTTTTTTTGCTTTAAAACATTATCTGAAATCATATTTACTCAGAATTCAGAATTTTTTAAAAATGAAAGTGGGCGTGTGCCTACCTAGCATGAAGCTTCTGGGCAATTTGCAACCCTCATGCCTGTGTGATTGTTATATGAAAGCAAAGGAATGTTATTTATGATTAGGTTTTCCCTGGCATTCTATAACCTTTTTAAACATTCAGTTCAGTTCAGTTGCTCAGTCGTGTCCGACTCTTTGCGACCCCATGAACCACAGCACGCCAGGACTCCCTGTCCATCACCATCTCCCAGAGTTCTCTCAAACTCATGTCCAAACATTACACATCATTAATTTTTCTCCATGTCATTAAACATTTTGTTGTATTGTGATTTTTTAATGGGGTAAATATAAATTCTACTGAAGGATAATTTATTTAAGGGATCCATTATGGTTAGATAATTAGGTTATAACCAGTGTTCTCATGATAAATAATTCTGTGGTGAACATCATCATAAATCATTGAGACCATCCTGATTGTCTCCTGGATATATTTGCATTATGGAATAGGATAACTGGATCAAATTTGCATTTAATGACATTTCCTATATATTGCAAAAATTTCCCCTGGCAAGACAAACTATTTACATGCCTACTGGCAGCTTGAATTCTCCTTTCCTATATCTTCCCAGAAAATAGGTGATATCATTTAAAACTATTTTATGAAATTTTCAAATGAAAAATGAAACCATGTTGTATAATATAAACTAAAATATAGTGATGTTAACTTATTTACTGAATTTTGGGACCAAATAGTCTATTCCAAACTATCTGAATTCCAGATGCTGTGCTGGGAACCCAAACACTGTCTAAATGGAATGTGACAAATAACATACAATAAAGTTCAAACCTGTTTGAACATAGTAGAGAGTATATTTTGACTTGAAAATGTAAGAGAAGAGTTTGCTGCTGCTGCTGCTAAGTCACTTCAGTTGTGTCCGACTCTGTGTGACCCCATAGACGGCAGCCCACCAGGCTCCCCAGTCCCTGGGATTCTCCAGGCAAGAACACTGGAGTGGATTGCCATTTCCTTCTCCAATGCATGAAGTGAAAAGTGAAAGTGAAGTCGCTCAGTCGTATCCGACTCTTAGCGACCCCATGGACTGCAGCCCACCAGGCTCCTCCATCCATTGGGATTTTCCAGGCAAGAGTACTGGAATGGGTTGCCATTTCCTTCTCCAAGAGAAGAGTTTAGAGAAAGGTAAAACTTAATAGAGATCTTCAGAGTAGGTAGAATTGAATAGAGCATTCTGGAAATAAACCCCTCAATGAGCAAAGACATAGGCAATAGAAGTGTGCTTACTATATTCAGAGAACATTGGGTACTTGTTTATCAGAAGTGGCTATGAAATTCATTTATCAATATTTTCATCTTAATAAAAAGAATTACTCTTTTGAATGCCAGTCAAATGTCATTGACTTTTGACTTTTTCCAAAATTTAGACCAGTTTTAAAGAAAACTTGTTTGTGAATATTGGAGATATTCAAACATGGAGAGCATTTCCAAGATAGCATTCTAAAATTGAAAATTATTGAATAATATTGAAATTATTCAATGTTCATATCTTTGAAATAAGAAAACAGTTCTTCTGAATGTCTCCCTTAAATGAAATGACCTTCCTTTGGATGTGAGTCATTTCGGTATGATAGTGACAAAAATAGTTATACTCCGTTGATGAGACATTGACACAATTTTTCAAGCAAAAATGAAAAATAATTCATGATAGAAATCAGTTTGTCTAGCATTAATCTAAATTGTAGACTTATAAAACTTCAGAGTATATAAAAATTGTAGAAATTATTTTACCATTTTTCTCATTTTATTTATGAGGAAACAGTGCATTTACATTTATGTAGAGCTTTGTTCTTAGTGTGCTTTAATATATTATTGTATGCTCCCAAGATCACAAAGCCAAGTGATACTTGGCTACATATTTAAATTTCCAGGGGATCACTCTAGTATCCATTACATTTTATGTGTACTTATTTTTTATATAGTTTATATTGAACTTTCTCTGGTATTAAAATTCACTATTTCTCCATCTTGCTTTCTGAAGTATTGTCAATTTCCTGAATTTGGGGTCATATCTTATTTTAAAAGAGTGTTTGAGTAGAGCAAGTATTCATAAATATTGAATAAATAATCCAAATTTCAATTTGTCCTTAGATTTGTAATGTTATGATAAGTAAAAATGCTCTGCTTTGACTCCTTATTTTCCTGTTTAAAATAGCTTTATTGAGATGTAATTCACATACAATACAATTCACTCAAAGTATAAAATTCAGTGTTTTTTAGTATATTCACAGGACTGTGAAACTATTGCTATAAATGAAATTTTAAGGTTTTTGTACTCCCCCCCAAAAGAAACCCACTACTCATGAGGATTCTTTATTTCCTCTCCTCCATCCTCCTAGCCGTCAGTTCAGTTCAGTTCAGTCACTCAGTCATGTCTGACTCTTTGCGGTCCATTGACTACAGCACACCAGGCTTCCCTGTCCATCACCAACTCCCAGAGCTTGTTCACACTCATGTCCATCAATTCTGTGATGCCATCCAACCATCTCATTCTCTGTCGTCCCCTTCTCCTCCTGCCTTCAATCTTTCCCAACATCAGGGTCTTTTCCAATGAGTCAGTTTTTCACATCGGGTGGCCAAAGTATTGGAGTTTCAGCTTCAGCACCAGTCCTTCCAATGAATATTCAGGATTGATTTCCTTTAGGATGGACTGGTTGGATCTCCTTGCAGTCTAAGGGACTCTCAAGAGTCTTCTCCAACACCACAGTTCAAAAACATCAATTCTTTGGCGCTCAGCTTTCGTTATACTCTAGCTCTCACATCCGTACATGACTACTGGAATAACCATAGCTTTGACTAGACAGACCTTTGTTGGAAAAGTAATACCTCTGCTTTTTAATATGCTGTCTAGGTTGGTCATAACTTTTCTTCCAAGGAGTAAGGGTCTTTTAATTTCATGGCTGCAGTCACCATCTGCAGTGATTTTGGAGCCCCCCAAAATAAAGTCCCTCACTGTTTCCACTGTTTCCCCATCTATTTCGCATGAAGTGATGGGGCCAGATGCCATGAGCTTAGTTTTCTGAATGTTGAATTTTAAGCCAACTTTTCACTTTCTTCTTTCACTTTCATCAAGAGGCTCTTTAGCTTTTCTTCTGCCATAAGGGTGGTGTCATCTGCATATCTGAGGTTATTGATATTTCTCCTGGCAATCTTGATTCCAGCTTGTGTTTCATCCAGTCCCGCATTCCTCATGATGTACTCTGCATATAAGTTAAATAAGCAGGATGACACCATCTCCTTTCCCTATTTGGAACCATTCTGTTGTTCCATGTCCAGTTCTAACTTGCTTCTTGATCTGCATACAGATTTCTCAGGAGGCAGGTCATGTGGTCTGGTATTCCCATCTCTTTAAGAATTTTCCAGTTTGTTGTGATCCACACAGTCAAGGCTTTGGCATAGTCAATAAAGCAGAAGTAGATGTTTTTCTGGAACTCTCAAGCCAAGGGACTCTCAAGAGTTTTCTCCAACACCACAGTTCAAAAGCATCAATTCTTCAGCGCTCAGCCTTCATTTCTCACATCTATACATGACTACTGGAAAAGCCATATCCTTCTAGCCCTGGGCAACCACTAATCTACTTTCTGCCTTTTCTACTTTTTAGCATTAGATTAGGAGTAAGAGTTTGAAACCATAAATGTTTGGTTTAAAAAATTGGAAAAATATTTCAAATTTATTGTGATAAATTTATGACTTTATTTTACAGAATTTGATAGTTTTGGAATGTGTTGTTAATAATTATTAGAAAACTTTGATTAAACAATTTATAAAATTTATATTGTGCTGTGTGTGCTAAGTTGCTTCAGTTGTGTCCAACTCTTGTGACCCATGGACTGTAGCCTGCCAGGCTCCTTTGTATATGGGGATTCTCCATGCAAGAATGCTGGAGTGGGTTGCCATGCCCAGCACTCTTTGCTAAATAATTTGTAAACTACAAAATGTATAATTTGTTTATCATGTTAGTTCTTTAGAGTATATTAAAAGTGAAATATCATGGGGAAAATGCTGAATTTGGGATCTGAAGACCTCTGTTTGATTGTCTTATTTGCTGTCTTATCTATTGCAATATTCAAGTAGTATATCCATCCTCAGTTTCTACATAGTGGGAGTAATATGCATTTTATTTATTTTAGAAAGATAGTATAGGTTTGATAAGTTAATGTTCATGAGTTCGCTATATAGGGCTAGAGTATTACTAAATGGAAATATTAGATTTTCTGTGATTTCTTATTCTCCAAGCAAACAAAAACCATGACAGTATTTATTCACATGTTTTACTATTGTTGACTACTGGATTAATTTTTGAAATAATGGAAGAACATGTTAGCTAAAAGTTTCTGTTTGTCTCAACTCAGGTGGCAGAATGTTGCATACCAACCACCTCTTATCTTTTTGCAGTGCAGGGTCGTTTCATTTTTCTTCTTTTCTAGGGCACCAAGCCAACTTCCATTTTAAGGTACATTCTCTGCCAGCAAAATCATACAATTTCCAAACAACTTAGATTCCCATTGGAGCTACATGAAAGGGACCATGTCTTCTGAGTGTGACTAATGGCCCCTGAGGCAGCAGTATCTAGTGAAAAGAAATATTCTGGCATTTTTGTTCAATTTACAATTAGGGCAGCGGAAATTCCCTGGATGTCCACTGGTTAGGACTTTGTGTTTTCACTGCTAAGGGCACGGGTTCAGTCTGTGGTCGGGGAGCTAAGATCTTGCAAGTCATGCAACATGGCAGCAAAAAAAAAAAAAAAAAAATTACAAAATTAGGGCAGCCATAATTTTTATAATCTGTGTAGTTTTTATCTCAGATGCTGGTGGCCATGTGTTAGATTTGGGGAGTCTCAGGGGAAGATCTTTCTTGAATTTCAATAATTAAACCTTCTGATGATTCTCAGATGATTTTGGCCTAATCTCTATTTTGAGAGTGAGGTTTTTGATAGGTAGTAAATAACTTGAATTAATGACTGTAATGACTGAATGCTGTTCTGCATTAATATTTGAAGCAAACCCTAGGTTTCTTCATTACCTAGCCTGTTGTTGTGGGAGATAGGTGATGTGGTAGGAAAGAAAAGGGAGCATTTGCTCTTTTTGAAGTAATTGCTTCTAATGGAAGCCTAATGACCTCTTATGCTTATTTATAAAAGCTGAGCAGTGAATGTTGATAGGAAGCTAATGAGTGATTGGAGAAATTATAATGTAAACCAAAATCTCGGGAAATCTCATGTAGTTGAGAATCAATACTTTAAGACAATTAAATAGTTCAATAATTTACTTGTACCCTATGTCATCCTTGCTTTAAAGCTGGAGTGATTTCCAGAAATGCATCCATAGCACTGAGAGTTGAGGGAAAGGACTGCTTCTGACCAGGTGTCTTATACCTTTTAGGTGTTTTAAGATTTGTCTGAATTCCATGTCAAGATTGAAGAAACCAGTGAGAGCAGTTTTCTTGTAGTGTTGAGATGGTAAACATCATATCCAAAGGTGCTTGTGTGCTTAGTCATGTCCAACTCTTTGCGACCCCAAGGACTGTAGCCCGCCAGGCTCCTCTGTCCATGGGATTCTCCCGGCAAGGATACTGGATTGGGTTGCCATGCTCTCCTCTACGGGATCTTCCCAACCCAGGGATCGAACCCAGGTCTCCCACATCGCAGGCAGATTCTTTACCATCTGAGCCACCAAGGAAGCCCATAACCAAAGGTGATGTTGGATATGTTCAAGTTTAGCTCCCTCATTTTTTAAAGATGAGAAGACAGAGGCTTGGAGAGGTTAAGTGATTTGTCCTAGGACCTATTAATAGTTGCAGTGGTTGAACTGTTTTGATAATGGTATATTCTATTTTGGGGGTTTTATGGGACTGTATTATAAAAATATATTTTATAGATTCCTGAGATGGACAGACATCAAATGAATCAAGTAATTGGTATGAATGATTTATCTGGAAATGATTCTCCAAAATAAATAAATAAAATATATCTTTTTAGCTAGAACCCATATGGTAACATTTCACCAGTTGTTAAGTCTGGTTGTCAGTATATGACAGTATACCATTCTTTCAACTATTCTGTATGCTTGGGTATTTTCATGATGCTGCTAAGTCGTTTCAGTCGTATCTGACTCTGTGCAACCTCATAGAAGGCAGCCCACCAGGCTCCCCCATCCCTGGGATTCTCCAGGAAAGAATACTGGAGTGGGTTGCCATTTTCTTCTCCAATGCATGAAAGTGAAAAGTGAAAGTGAAGTCGCTCAGTCATGTCTGACTCTTAGCGACCCCATGGGCTGCAGCCTACCAGACTCCTCCGTCCATGGGATTTTCCAGGCAATAGTACTAGAGTGCGGAGAAGGCAATGGCACCCCCACCCCAGTACTTTTGCCTGGAAAATCCCATGGACGGAGGATCCTGGTAGGCTCCAGTCCATGGGGTCGCTGGGAGTCGGACACGACTGAGCGACTTCACTTTCACTTTTCACTTTCATGCATTGGAGAAGGAAATGGCAACCCACTCCAGTGTTCTTGCCTGGAGAATCCCAGGGACGGGGGAGCCTGGTGAGCTTCCGTCTATGGGGTCGCACAGAGTCGAACACGACTGAAGCGACTTAGCAGTAGCAGTAGCAGCAGCAGTACTAGAGTGGGGTGCCATTGATAAAATGTTTCAAAAGCAGCAGCAACTCTACTCTGATAATGGTTGAAGAGATTACTTGAAACTCTGCAGACATAACTGTTGAGGATCTTTTTTAAAAAATGCAACTGCCGTCTTTGTGCTTTTTTCACGTTTTGTCAACTTAAGATTGTGACAAATACAAACTAGTTTAAAAGTGTCTTGACTTTTTACATGGTGGTCAATATTTGCTCTGTAGCTTTTCATTCTTTTAGGTCATTTCAATTTGAACAAAAGGCATTTTAAAATTCTCATTTTTCCTTTTACAAAAGCTTCACATGCCTACAGCTAAAGATTGTGACTTCCCAAGGCAGGAAATCTGTAGTGTTGACACCTTCATTTATTATAGTTTAGTATTCCTATAGAGATTAGAAAGAAGATTGTCTTTCATGAAAGCATTTATTTTAAAAAATACAGTCTAATAGGAAAGTTTGATTTGCACCCCTATTTAATAAGATTTTCCAAATCCTGTTTGGAACTGATAACTTCTGTTGAGGAGGGCCTTTTCATTTTGGGTATTGACATAATGTCATTGACTTTCACATTTATCTCAGTTGGTAGAAGTTTATCAAGATGAAATTCTTAATTTCTTAATCCTGTCTTGGGAAAGACACACAAACTTTATCACAAAAGCAATTTACTCCTGATAAATTATTATAAAAACTGTTTATATTTGCTTCTTTTTGTTTTAATTTTTCTCATTTCTTACAAGTTGACATTTAAAGCTGCTACTTTATAATATGACTTAATCACATATGGTGTGGTTTCTTTCAGGACATGTGCTATTATCTTTAAGCTTTTTGTCTTTTATACCTCAATATCCATAATAGTTTTCGCATTGCCAGATAAACTGAAATTTCTCATCTGGTGAAGAAATGATAGAAATTGTAATATTTGAAACTTAGAGTTGTTCCTTATTTACTGAAAATTATGTGGAACACATTTTATACTATTTTCTAAGACTGAATTGGAATGGCATATTCTGAGACTATAAATAACTAGAAGAGTTGTTGTGAGATTTCAAAGCATATTTATTTATTTGTAACATGTAGTTTGTGCTCTTGATTAATTGCTCTTGATTAACCTCCCTGCTCTTTAAATTAAATCAAAATTAGCAAATATTTATTGCAATCTGAGAGAAATCTCATTTGAGGCTCAAACTGGTGTAAAATAGTAGAGTGTTTGCTTTAATAAAAACCAGAAATTGAAGACTGGGACGCCACCACCCCATTTCTTGATATATACCTATTTAGAACAAGTGTGTATCAGGAAATAGGGTGGTAGATTAGGGCTGGAAGGAATTTAGGAGGTACTCATTAAAATAGTTCTCCATGTTTTCATTTTACATTGAAAACATCTTTTGAGAGGTTAAATAAAGAATTAAAATATAGTTGATCCTTGTTATCTGCAGGTTCTGCATCCATAGATTCTATTAACCACAGCTCAAAAATATTTGAAAAGAAAAAATTCCAGAAATTTCCAAAAATCATAACTTGAATTTGTGATGTCCCCAGCCTTTCAATATGGGAGATGAGGGTTCATTCCCAGGTTGGGAAGATACCCTGTATGAAGAAATGGCTACCCACTGCAGTATTCTTGCATGAAGAATCCCATGAACAGAGGAGCCTGTTAGACTATGGTCCATGGGATTGCAAAGAGTCAGACACGACTAAGCTACTAACACACACACACAGCAACTATTTACATAGTATTTACATTGTACTTATAAGAGTGTACATAGGATTTACATTATAGTATGTTATTATAAATAATCTAGAGGTATTTGAAGTATGTGGGAAGGTAAGAGGATGTGTGTGAATACTATGCCATTTTATATAAGAGACTTGAGCATCTATGGATTTTATTATCTCTAATGGTCCTGGAACCATTCACCCCCAGATACAGTGGAATGACTACTTCTGAAGCAGCAAGAGATAGTAGAGGGAACCCTGGAAGGGGAATGAAGAGATTGTCTTTCTGGACACAAAAGTTGTGTTGTGTTGAGTGCAATGGTCTTACCTTGCTCACAGCACTTACCTTGCTGAGCCTTGGTTTTTCATTTTGAAAAAGTTGGTATAAAAATTGTTCTTAAAATTTGAGCATTATCCTGTCATCAAAGACAGTAATGACAGTCAGCTTTAAACACATATGTGCATATATATAGCAAACCACCTTGAATGTTGTTTGGCAAATTGAAACAGATTTCATTAGTTTTAAAGATAGCATTTACATTTTTACTCTTGAATATATTAAAGAGAAAGTGCTCTTCTTGTAAAATGCTGAGAGAAAGGAAGAAGAAAATAAAACTTACCAGTTAATTCTGCTGCTCAGGAGGGAAAGTTATTGCCTTTATTTAACTTTACTTTTCTTTGTATAAATATATTTATGTAAAGCATATTTATACAAATTTGGAATCATATTTTATATCATGCTTTTGTCTTTTTGAATACTGATTTCTTTCTTCCTTTCATAATAGTATTTTATAAGCTTTTTTATATTTCTTTATATTAAAAAATCATGATTTTTTATGGTAATATTAGATATTCCATTGTACTTTGTAAACTAGAAAAATGCCTTTTTTCTGTTTGACCTTATAATGTTGCAGTGGATTCTTTCTATATAAAGATCTGACTCTAGTGGACTGTAATTTTTTGTTAGGATGAATTCATGTAAGTCGTTCTGCTGGATCAAAAGTTGTACACTGGCAGGTGGACTGTTCCCAGATATACTCCTATAATGTATGAGAGGTCCATCTAGTCAGAGCTCTAGTTTTTCCAGTAGTCGCATATGGATGTGAGAGTGGGACTATAAAGAAAGTTGAGTGCTGAAGAATTGGTGCTTTTGAACTGTGGTGTTGGAGAAGACTCTTGAAAGTCCCTTGGACTGCAAGGAGATCCAACCAGTCCATCCTAAAGGAAACTAGCCCTGAATATTCATTGGAAGGACTGATACTGAAGCTGAAACTCCAGTACTTTGGCCACCTGATGTGAAGAACTGACTCACTGGAAAAGACCCTGATGCTAGGAAAGATTGAAGGTGGGAGGAGAAGGGGAAGACAGATGATGAGATGGTTGGATGACGTCTTTGACTTAATGAGCGTGAATTTGAGTAAGCTCCAGGAGTTGGTGATGGACAGGGCAGCCTGGTGTGCTGCAGTCCTTGAGTCACAGAGTCGGACAGAACTGAGCTACTGAACTGAACTGACTGAATATATGAGGCTACTGATTTCATCATACTCTTGTGAGCCATGAATTTTATAATTTAAGATACATGTTGATTTGATAGTTTTATATTGAAATCACTGACGACCTGTAAGAATTTTTTCTTATATTTATTTGGCCCTTTGTCTATGAAAAAATTTCAATTTCCTTTGAGCTGTTTTATATCTGTTTGATATATCAATACCTGGCCAACATCTAGTTGATGTTATGGGATTCAAATTCCTTAGAAAGCAATTCCGTCACTGAAGTTATGAAGTAGTTTCCTGGGTATTTGAGAACAAAATCGCATGCCTCAGTTACTAGAGTAAAAAGTTTTGACATCTATGAAAAAGATCAGATATTTCACTCTTTGCTAAAGATGCTGATTTGCAGATATATCTGTTAGTCCTCAATATAAAAGCAGAAGTTACAAGCATAGTCTTAGCTTTATTTAAACAATTAATATTTTCTTGGAAATTTACATATATTTTAAATTAATTCTGAAAGGGTCTAGTCCACTCCTGACACAGGAATAGGGTATCAATATTTGTATTCTCATAATATTTAAGTAAACAAAATGTTTGAATTAAGTGATTTTAGGTATGGTTGAAATATAAGGCTGTCTAGAATATAGATTTTTGTCTACCTCTGCATCTTTGTCTCTACTTCTCTTTCCATGTAATTCCAGAGTCTTTGATCACACTCTCTTTTGTCACTTTTAAGCTGTATGAACCCTGTTTCCGCATCTATGTGGTATGCACAGTAATTCATATCTCTAAGAGTTGTCCATTAGACAGACTCTGCATGGCAAGAGTCCCTCATAACATACAAATGTAGGAGCTTTCTCAAAAATGTTTTAGCTGTCCCTCCCCTAATGGTCTTCTAAAAGATCACCAGGATTATGAGAAAAAACGAAGAATGGGAGGTAGGTGTAACTTCTACCTGATCGTGAATGATCTAGTCTTGACAAATCAATGATCTGATTTTAAGAGTTTAAACAATTTAGTGTTATTTAAACACTTCATAAAACTATAGGCTCATGTTCAGATATAATTGACATATAACATGTATTGATAATATGGTATTGTTAATTTTAGTCACCATGCTATACCATAGATCCCTGGAACTTATTCCTCTTATTACTGAAAGCTTATTCCGTCTGACCAACATCTCTCCATTCCCCCAACTCCTCAGCCTCTGCCAACCACCACGGTACTTTTCTGTTTCAATGAGTTCCATAAAAGATAAATTCTTTTGTCCCATTTCCAGCATCTCTCTCCAGTGTAATGGATAGGGCATTTTGTGATTGTTGCTTAATTCTAAATATTGCAGTTTGGTAGTATGTTTTGATGGCTTTAAAAAGGTATAAACTATTTGTTTTTCTCTTTCTGACTTACTTCTCTCTGTATGTCAAACTCTAGCAGGGCAGGAATAAAGACTCAGATGTAGCAAATGGACATGTGGACATGGGGCGGGGGGAGGGTGGGATGAATTGGGACAATAAGATTGACATATGTAGATTACAATGGGCAAAATAGTTAGCTAGTGGGAACCTGCTGTATAGCACAGGGAGCTCAGCTTGGTGCTCTGTGCTGACCTAGATGGGTGGGATGGGGATACAGTAATTCATATCTCCAAGAGTTGTCCATAAGACAGACTCTGGATGGCAAGAGTCCTACATAACATGCAAATGTAGGAGCTCTCTCAAAAATGCTGTAGTTGTTCCTCCCCTAATGGTCTTCAGAAAGATCATCATAATTATGAAAGAACGAAGAATGGGAAGTAGAAGAGAGGGGATATATGTATACATACATCAAGAGAGAGGCGATATATGTAAACATACAGCTAATTCACTTTGTTGTATAGCAGAAACTAATACAACATTGTAAAGCAATTGTAGTCCAAAAGAAAGAGAAAGAGAGAGATGAAAACTCATTAAAGTCTGCAAGTATTTGATCTGAGCCTAGTCTCTTGCACTGTTTATGGAAAGATCCGTTTATCATTGTCTATCCTTGGCTCCCCTACAGCTCTCTTGCCATCGAGTAAAATTCTACTGCCCTGAAAAAGTTCTTCCAAGTTCACAGTAAGCACGGATCTCTCTTTGGCAAGAGTTTTATATTATCTCTTGGGTCTTAGACTTCATTGAATTGCCTTTGTACCAACTCATAGGACTTACTCAATTCATCACTTATTTCTGACAGTTATATTCAAAACAGCGGAGTACAAAATTTGTAACAAAAATAGATTTTCTATGCATCAAAATTGTATAGTGCATCTGTCAAAGGTTTGCTGTGCACAGAAAATCACAGCCTTGATAGCCAGCATTGGCACATAATAGATATTCAAAAGTATTTGGAATAAATTAGGATAGAATATCAGTTGCTAGGCAGGGCATTGATAATAGAACTTCCCCTGCAATATCATTGTTAAACTTCAATTCCAGATCTGTTCCCATTCTTCTTTCATTATGACTGAATAACTTTTCCCTTATCATCACTTTGGCAAGAAATAACCTGTCAACTACTTGTAGAAAATTACTTAGAAATGAATCAATATTCTATTAATTGTGTCACCTGTTTTTGGTATTGAATCTCAGAATCCTTTAACTTTAGTGTGTGCAGTGTTTTTTTTAAACCTTCAATCTTCTATATCTAAGAACTGAATTTAATATTAGGTATAAAGTGATAAATTTTCATTTTCAGATTTCATTAGTATAAATGCAGGTTAAGTAAGTTTTTTGGTATCTAAGATATTTAGAAATGAAACAGGAGAAATTATTTTAGGGTTTCAGACAGCTGTCTAGTCTAATTTTGGATCTCCTTTTCTTTGTAAATGTTTGCCTTTCTAAGTTGCTAAAAAGAGTAATATTTAAGGTGTATACCTGTTTTAATGATATTTAAGTTCATACGGCAGTGACTCTTTCTTGGAAAGTTAAACATGGAATGTATTTTGTGACCTTTTTCCATGTCTCAACATTTTATTGATATTTTGAGGGTATTTGTTTGTTAGAACTTAATGGAAATAAATTCTGATTATAACCCATTGACCTGAAATGTGACAAAGTCAGAGATCATAGATGAACTTCATTTTATTCAGTACTGTTTATAAAACAGTATCTAATATTGGGAAATAAAGTAAGTGATCTCTTTGCTATATTGGTTTTGTGATGTCATCCTACACAAAACACAATTTCAAATCACACACAGTTTATACATGCACAGATGTAGTTGCTAATACAAAACAAAAAAAGAGAGAGACAGAGAGAGAGCTAGATGGCGGCTAGGGCATATAATAATTAGCATTTTCAGTAACAACATCTGTTGCTGGCAATATTGGCAGCTTTGGAGGAGAAAGCAATCATTTAAAATTAGCTAATGCTCAGTTTAAGTGCCACGCAATGTACTGACATTTTCAATATTTTTACTAGTTTTCTGTTTTCTTATTTCAATAAATATGCATTTTTATATGAATGCCTTGTATTATATTTAAAATAGTCTTCAGACCTTATCTCCAAATTGATCTGGTCCGAAAGCTTGTCTCTCCAGTGGATCAAACTAGCACTGATCCAAATTGTCATAAACATATGTTATCCAGCACCCTTGAATTGGATCTTTGTGTGTTTGAGCCTATTCCATTTAGATTCCTACCCAGTTAACAATCCACCCACCCCACCCCCGCCCCCAAACCTGCAGCACACAGTTTCCCCCTGATCATATTCTCTGATCTTGATCATTTAACCTGTAGTTCATAATATGAGATTTAGTGTCAATATAAACTTAAAAACTTACTGGAGCTCATGAAGCCAATTAGATTAATTTGACATGTATCCTATTGATTCTTGACCTATGAATCCCGATTGGTAGAGGGATGTGTCGCCCACCAAGCTTCAAGAGAGCCCAAAGTGAGGGGCTTCTACTGTACCACGTGGTGACTTTGATTTCCTTGTAGGGCCTTTTCTGTTTAAATATGTATATGTGTGTATATATATATATATGTCTGTGTGTATATATATATATATATAAAGAAATAAATTATATATATATATATATATATATTTTTTTTTTTTTTTTTTTTCCCTCTAGAACCTTGTCAAAGATTTGTTACAGATTTTGTTCTTCTCCTCTGTGTTTTTGTCTGTTGGCCACCATTTTTTTCTGAGGCATTTCTTTTTTTTTTTTTTGAGGCACTTGTTTTCTAAGAGACATTCAGTTCAGTTCAGTCACTCAGACATGTCCGACTCTTTGCAACCCCATGGACTGCAGCATGTCAGACCTCCCTGTCCATCACCAACTCCTGGAGTTTACTCAGACTCATATCCATTGAGTCAATGATGCCATCCAATCACCTCATCCTCTGTCATCCCCTTTTCCTCCTGCCCTCAGTCTTTCCCAGCATCAGGATCTTTTCAAATGAGTCAGCTCTTTGCATCAGGTGGCCAAAGTATTGGAGTTTCAGCTTCAGCATCAGTCCTTCCAAAGAATATTCAGGACTGATCTCCTTTAGGATGGACTAGTTGGATGTCCTTGCAGTCCAAGGGACTCTCAAGAGTCTTCCCCAACACCGCAGTTCAAAAGCATCAGTTCTTCAGCACTCAGCTTTCTTTAGAGACATTAGAAAACTTGATTAAGCTACTGCCACTTCTCCAGACCTAAGGACAGGAATTTACCATTTTCTTACTGTGGTACCAATTTAATTAATATTACTTTGAGGACAGTGTTCCTGGGAAAAATCTCTTTTGTCACAGTGTATAACAGTTTTTCAAAACTGAAAGTCTACAACAGTGAATGTAACCAGATTTTGCCTACAGAAAAGGATTTATGATGTTTAATTGTCATGATACTCAATAATGTTCTTACAGACTAACTTTAGGAGACATTCCACAAGGTCAGAGTCTTCCAAAGAAAAAGACAGTAACTTAAAAAAAAAGTGTGTTTTTTTTAAAAAATAGTGTTCAAGAAGAATGATCGTGCAGCTCTGTTTGTTAGCCTGTCCTGGTGTCTAATCAATTTTACTCTCAAATATTTTTTCTTTGTCAGAATCTAAGCCATCTTGTATTTGAACTCATTATTTTTTGCTTAAAGATCTCTTTTTCTTTTGTAAGTAGTAAGCCCAGATATGCAAGCCATTTCAGTTCCGGAGGACATGAAGCTGAAAAGGGCAATTACATTGCATGTGGAAAGCAACAAAGATAGCTGTAGTCTGCTGGAATTCCAAATCTTATTCAGTTCCAGTGAGAGTAAGGTTAGCAAAGATTTAAGTGAATTCCTGCACTCTTTTGAGAGTATGAAGTGCTAGGGAACTGTGCTCAATATTATGTGGCAGCCTGCATAGGAGGGCAGTTTAGGGGAAAATGGATATATGTGGCTGAGTCCCTTTGCTGTGCAGTAGAAACTATCACACGTTGTTAATATAGCTATGTTGCTCAGTTGCTTCAGTCCAGCTCTTTGTGACCCTATGGACTGTAGCCTGCCAGGCTCCTCTGTCTGTGGGATTCTCTAGGCAAGAGTAGTAGAGTCGGTTGCCATGCCCTCCTCAAGGGATCTTCCCAACCCAGGGATCCATCACCAACTCCCGGAGGTCACTCAGACTCACATCCATCAAGTCAGTGATGCCATCCAGCCATCTCATCCTCTGTTGTCCTCTTCTCCTCTTGCCCCCAATCCCTCCCAGCATCAGAGTCTTTTCTAATGAGTCAACTCTTCGCATGAGTTGGCTAAAGTACTGGAGTTTCAGCTTTAGCATCATTCCTTCCAAAGAAATCCCATTCTTCAGAATGGACTGGTTGGATCTCCTTGCAATCCAAGGGACTCTCAAGAGTCTTCTCCAACACCACAGTTCAAAAGCATCAATTCTTCGGCCCTCAGCCTTCTTCACAGTCCAGCTCTCACATCCATACATGACCACAGGAAAAACCATAGCCTTGACTAGACGAACCTTTGTTGGCAAAGTAATGTCTCTGCTTTTCAATATGCTATCTAGGTTGGTCATAACTTTTCTTCCAAGGAGTAAGCGTCTTTTAATTTCATGGCTGCAGTCACCATCTGCAGTGATTTTGGAGCCCAGAAAAATAAAGTCTGACACTGTTTCCACTGTTTCTCCATCTATTTCCCATGAAGTGATGGGACTGGATGCCATGATCTTCGTTTTCTGAATGTTGAACTTTATCACTAGCGCCAACTATACTCCAATATAAAATAAAAAGTTAAAAAAAGAATATGAAGTTCAGAATTATGGGATAGAGGAAACTCATTAACTGTTGCTCATTTCAACTGAAGAGTCCGTAGGACATAGTGTAAGGCAAATTTTGAGAAAATACTTAAATTTTTCTGTTTTGGCTAACTGAGTGAAGATAAAGACAATGCTTTCTTTTTCAGTGGTGCCTCATCCTTTTCTCTCTCCCCATCCAAGGAGAGGTGTATTAGTGTTTTAAAGGTCAAAATTTGGGTTTCCTTGCCCTCTCGGGAAGACTGGTAGACAAATAGACTATATACACATATTTTCAGGGAGGGAAGAATTTGAGAATGATGTTACTAGAGTGGCCCTTCAGATGACTCTCCTTTGTATTTCATAACAACACTGCAAGGTGATTGGGCTGGGTTATTTGCAGAATAAGAAAATAAAAATGGCTTTTTAAAGTTAATATTAGTAAGCAACCCTGCTCTATTAAAATATCTCTGGGTTGATCTGCTTGAGGGTGGCTGATGCACATCTTCTTTGTTTATTTACTCATCCATTGTCAGACTTACTTGCAGAGCATTGATTCGGTATCTGCTGTGGTCAGGAAACATTTTATGGCTGGGGATACAGTAATGGACAAATCTGACCACAAAGGCCCTGCCCTCCTGGCACTCACATTCTAGCAAGGGAGTTAGGCCAGTGCTCTGATGGTCGGGGAGTGCTATTCAGGAGTCCTGGGAGGACAGATTTTCCCTAGTAGCACAGTTCACCATTCATTCATTCTAGTTAACCTCAGCTATGTTTGAAAAAATAGCAAAGTAGCAAGCTCTGCTTTGGGAACTATCTTTGCTATGCATATGGAATACAGCCATGTCAGTTTCCCATGTAATATGAATATTGAATAAACAATATTTAAACAAATTGAATAAATATTGAATAAAGTAGGTTTGTAGAGAACTTTCACCAAAGTAATATTGGAACATTAGCAAAAAAATTCATGAGAGCTTTTTTAAAGTTGTAAGGGCAGTCTTAAATGTTCAGAAATCACATCTTTCATAGTCAAAACAGTAACAAGAGTGACTTCCTTCTGCTTTATATATTGTGCTTTTCCCTCATGGACAGTAAATGGATTGAAAGGTCTCTATGGAAAACTCTAAGTTTAAGTTAAAACAAAACAAAACAGTATCACCACGATTTGTGACTTTTTGGAAAGGTTTAATGAGTAAATGAGGATAACACATATTTTCCAAAGAAAAGTCCATAGCTCTGTTTTTTCACCTAAATTTTGTATATATTGATAGGATGGTGAGTTTGAGTTGTGGTTTATTTTATGAGCTTCAGGGTCCTCAGTTGAGTGTAAGAGGCAGAAAACTGAGAAAGGAGCCTTAAAAAAATTGTTGATTCAATTATTTTTTGTAAAATATAAAGTATATATACATGTTAAGATGTGTGTATATATATATACATACATATTTTAAAAGCACACTTTTCTTTATATCAACCACTGCTACTAAAAGTTCAGACTGTTACTCATTTTGCCTGCCTTTCCCCACCTCATTATTATAGGAAAGAAGGTGTTCTCCTATTAGGAACAACATCCTTTTTCTTTTTTCCAAATTTTCAATTATTTCTTAGCACTAGAAGTGCTCTCAGCAACCTGGTTTGTCCATCATTAATCCTTTAATGGAATAAAATATATATGATATATTATGCAGTACAGCGCCAGTGTTTAATGCTTTCTGCCTGCTTCTAAAATGTGCTGTTTTCAAATGCGTTGAGTGTGATTCGTAGTGGTAAACAAGAACATAAATTCAAATGTTACCTTAAAACAGAAACAGTAAAGCAAGGGAAAAGATTCAGCAGATTCTAGAAGAGCAGATAAAGGAGAAAAATGAGTGAAAAATACAAATTATATACAAATGTCATATTTTCTCAGGGGTATAATATGAATTCTGTGTCAGTTGCATATTCTGGTGGCAAAATGAATGAACAGATGAGTGAACGTAAGGGACCTGGTTGTCAGATTCCTCTGACCTACGGTGGGAGCTTCCATTACCAGCAGTGGGTTAGTTAGTTATGTTTAACTTAAAAATGAAGTGGTCGAATGTTGTGCACAGTGGTATGAAGTGTGAAGAAGGATAAATTTCTTTCAGTGCTTTGAGCTATGCAGTCAGTATAAGGTTAGAAATATAACCTCTTCCTAAATTGTTTCCTTCCCAGTGAAGTATTTGTATGATAATCACAAGAGCTTAGAAGAAGTTCTGATACTAAACAAAAACAACATCTATCTTTCAATATATGGGTCTTTAAGAAATCCTAAGTATTCCAAAGGTGTTCTAAATTCGAGCACTTTACTTCCTTTATCAAAAGTTTCACCTTGGGTAGTGTATGTAAGAGGTGGCTTTTTCTTGGTGTTCCTTTGAAGGGTATAAAATATTGATAGCAATATTAAGATCAGAAAAAATTGTGAAATTGTTTAAAATAGTGTTAAAGTCTATTGTGTTTCAGTATATGAAAAGCTTATGATTGTTCAGAAATACTTTCATTGACCCAGTGTCCCAGACTGCTGGATCTGTTTGGGTAAAGATCAATTTCAGTGAGGAGTCAGTTGGTATATATATCATGAACAGTTGCCCACTTCTTGAGAGCTCGCTTCCAAAAGTCCTTTCCTTTCCTCTTTGACCATAATTCAGTTTTTCAAATGTATGGATCTAATCTTTTGATTATCATCCTTACTAAGTATTATTCCTTCTGACTATGTATTCTTTTTAGGAGTCTTCTAATTCTTTTAGCTCTTGAAAGCCCGCCTGACTGCTTCCTCCTTCAGATACCTGGCCCTGGAGTTTCTCTCTTCTCATGTAGTACCCTTTCCCACCTTGTTATCGTCACTCTGATTAGTTTCTGAATTTTTTAGCTTGAAAAAAGCCCTGAAAGGAATGCTGCTTTGCTCATTTTTCACCTGTCTTTTGCTCCATCCTTATTTAGTCCACATCAGGGACCATGTCTGTCTGTCTTCAAAGCAGGTTCTCAATCAGACCATCTTCTTCATCTTCACTGCTAATCAGTCAAAGCCATGCCATTTTAACTTCACAGATGTAGTAGCCACCTAAGTGTTGTTTTGGCTTCCGTTATTTCTTCCCTGCAGTCTGATCAGCAGCCCCAGTGATCTTTTTTGTTAGTTGCTCACTTGTGCCCGACTCTTTGCGACCCCATGGTCTGCAGCCCACCAGGCTCCTTTGTCTATGGGATTTTCCAGGTAAGGATTCTGGAGTGGTTTGCCATTTCCTTCTCCAGGGGATCTTCCCCACCCAGGGATCAAATCTGGGTCTCCTGCACTGCAAGCAGATTCTTTACAACTGAGCTACCAGGTGTCCTGTCAGGTCTCTGCTTAAAACGCTAAAGGCGGATCCATTTTGATGTATGGCAAAAGCAATACAATATTGTAAAGTTAAGCAAAATAAAATTTAATTAAAAAAAAAAAAAACAAAAACGCTAAAGGCTTCCCATTACACTTCGAGTAAATTTCAAACGCTGTAACCTATCCTGGGCTTTCCTGGTGGCTCAATGATAAAGAATCCGTATGTGATGCAGGAGATGCTAGTTTGATCCCTGGATTGGGAAAATCTCCTGGAGAAGGAAATGGAAACCCACTCCAGTATTCTTGCCCAGAAAATCTCATGGACATAGGAGCCTGGCAGGCTACACAGTCCATGGGGTCACAAAAGAGTTGGACATGATTGAGTGGCTAAAACTACATCCTGCCCTACCAGGTCCTGCATGATCGGGGATCCGTTTGTCTTTCCGGCCTTACTGTTTTAAAAAAATCACTCCTGTCCCCTTGGCCGACTACACTTGAGCCACACTGATATCTCTTTTTGTACACATCAAATTCATTGCTGCCACAAAACCTTTGCACCACTGTTACCTTATCTTGAAACAATTTTCATGGATCTCCATGTGGTCACTCCTCATTAGCAGTAGCATTGGCTCTAAGGATATGCATGTTTAATCCTGTGTTTCATTCAGTTACTCTGAGCGAGATAAATAGAGGCCCATATAGTATTTCAGGGTGAAATCTTGAAACATTTAAGAAATTACTGACTCTGAACTGTCAAATAATTCTCACAGTTAACTATAATTAGCATTGTTGCTTAAGAACTACTTAATAAAGTGAGGCTCTTGGGGTTGGAATCTGAAGGGAATTTATTAGATACC
This sequence comes from Tragelaphus eurycerus, assembly GCA_935064755.1. Classification (NCBI taxonomy): domain Eukaryota; kingdom Metazoa; phylum Chordata; class Mammalia; order Artiodactyla; family Bovidae; genus Tragelaphus; species Tragelaphus eurycerus. The sequence goes on from CAKXYN010000039.1 coordinate 3,532,028, forward strand.
TTCAAATAATAAAGACGATTCACACAGATGAGAGGAAGTAATTGTTACCCTATCTCTTTGGATTAAGCACCAAGCCGTGATAATCTACAGCAGAAAGCCTTGTGATGCTAATCACAATTGTGAGTCAGTTATATTTGTTTCTTTTTCAGTCATGGATCAGTGGTTGCTTTGGAAATTTGCGTTTTCTCTAGCAGATTTTTCACTGATAGCCTTTTTATTTTTGGATTTGAAAAATTGAGGTGAATTTCATGTAACATAAAATTGACCCATGTGAACATATTGGATAGATTTTAAACTCTGCTTTTCATCTGTGTTGTTAGAGTTACTTCGTATTTCCTAAGACCCAGAATGTTTTTCCAGTGTTTGAAAAGAATTCTTTCATCTCTCCAAATCATATGCCCACTGGCTCACTGGATAGTCTCTCTGAAATTTACGCCAGTTCTGCTCTTGTGAATTGCGAGCCTGCATTTCTTGTGCCACGTTCTGCTCCAGGCGCAGGTGGGCTGCAGCCCAGCCAACCTGCCATGGTGCTCCACCACCTGGTGAAGAAATCTGTCAGGAGTATGAGAAGACTGTTAGTGGCTTTTATTGACTATTCCTTTGCCTTTGAATCTGTGAACAGAAATCCACTATTGAATAAAGCACTATGAATTCAACTCAGACACTGTATTATTGATTTTCAGGCACAGCTAATGCTATAATATTGTTAGACTGTTGGTTACATTCAGGGTCAACGGGAGTGATCTCTTGAGAAATCAGAAGGCAGTTTTTGTGGATATTAGACAGGAGTGTGTTCTCGTCTTCCATCTGTCCACATGTTTTAAGTTCTTAATGATTTAATACCAGTTTGGGATGAGTTGGATCCATTATAACCTTACATGGCAAATAGAGAAGCTTTCTCTAGAATGCAGATAACATGTTTAGTAACAGGAACTGAGAATATTTTAAATCACCCATTGATTTAGCTATTCAGTCCTTGCCACTGGTTCATTATTTTGAAACCATCATTTTAAATATCACTTGATAGTCCCTGAATTTAAACTAGTATGATTAGAAGTATGAAAAAGCAAGTTGCCTCAATTATGTTCCCAGGTTTCAAACCTGGAAACCTGGGTTCCAGGTGTTTCGCAGCTAATTCCTTTTAACATTATCAGAAGAACACATGTGTTAAAGCTAGATCTGTTGAGGTTATGTTCATGAAAGCAAAGGCTGTGAGTGTTGGGTTATATTTGCTTTGAACAGCCTCCAGTTTAAAGTCGTTGTGACCATTCTCTGTGGATGAATTTTAGGAATTTGATTGTCCTTGGGTTTACGTTAGAGTGATCTTAGCCCCTGTACTTCATATCAGGAGAGTTGAGTTGGACTTTTCTTAAGAAATGTGGTTTTTAAAATTTGGCTCCTTATAAAATCCATCAGCCCTGTTCTTCATGGCCAGATTGTTAAGCATGATCACTTTGCATTTAATAAGCTATATAGATAGACTTAACGATTCTACTGGGAAGTATACTTGCAGGGAGCGTAATCTCAAATTTATTGCCACCCACTCAGTATCCTGCAGCCCTGGCCTGAGAACTTAGGGAGGATTACCTGAAATATGCGATTCAGTCATTCCTCCAGATCATCAAAATCTATCCCTAGATTTAGCAGACCTTTGGGAAGTCCCTTACTTTGACTGTATTGTATTGGTTCTCTAAAAGCTTACTTTAATTAAATTGCACCGTGGTATTTTAAAAAGAGAGTACATATAAGTGTTAATGCACTTACATTGTAATTCAGAAGATGGGTTATTTTACAAACTAAATTAAAAGGTATAGTGACCATTCAGAGATGTCATATGTCACTATTTGATAGTTAGAATTAGGATAATAATTTTAAATGTCACTGTCATATGTTGGAAAACAAAAGAGTTGGGACATAAATTTGAGGTTCTCCCCCCTCCTCAGTAATGTTACACTATTTTGAAAGTTGGAAATATAGTCAGCTGAATATTTTTCAATTTTCAAATTATACTTATTTTTAAATTTTTAATACTGTGAGGCACAATGTTTCATTGCATGTGATATTCCTTAATAATATTTCTTCAACATATATGACTACTCTGCCAGAGCTAATCTTCAGTCTGAATTTATACTTCTGTATAAACTAGGTAAGTACAAAACATAGGAAATTGCTAACCGTGCTTTAGTCACAGACTAAAAAGCTTTAGAGTTAACTTTCAAAATCCATTTGTTTCAAATAATTTTAATACTATTTTTAGTAGTTAATCATGAAAGTGAAAACAATGGAGCCCATTCTAGTTTTATCTGTCCAGCTATTCATTCGTTTAACAAACAATTATTTGTGCTTACTATGCACCTGTGCTCAGTTGCTCAGTCCTGTCCGACTCTTTGCGCCCCTATGGACTAGCTTGTGAAGCTCCTCTGTCCATGGAATTTTCCAGGCAAGAACACTGGAATGGGTTGCCATTTCCTATTCCAGGGTATCTTTTCCACCCAGGGATCGAACCTGTGTCTCCTGCATTGGCAGGCAGATTCTTTACCACTGTGCCACCTGGGAAGCCCTTACTATATACCTGGCCCTATGAAAACCTTTGCTCAGTTCTTTTTCTCTGTCATTATTAATTTTTGAAGATTAAAATACATTACAGTTATATGCTTTATTTGTTAGAGCTATTCATGAAGGTGTGCCACCAAACACAATAATAACAGCCAATAAAGTCAGGATGCACCAAATATATTTTATTTATACTCAGAGATTTAGTATGACATACTTAGATGTAGTGTTTAGTAAGCTTCATGTTCCACCAGAATTTATACTTTTTTCAAGAAGAATTATTTGTAAGAGGAGTGTTAAATTGACCATGTGTAATTCTTGACGAAATTAAACTATTTAGTCTTTTAAAATGGAATCAGTGCATTTTGACACTTAGCAAAGAGCCCATTATATTAGATATAACTGCTTTGTGATCATAGTAAGTTTAAAATAATAAATGACTCTCTCGAAGCGTATTACAAATTTGCTATATATGTGACTGAATGAGCACAGCAAATTCAGATCAAATTTGTCAATATACACATTTTATTATTGTGCCGGTAGACTATTTGGCTTTTAGTAAAGTAAGTAAAGTCTCTCAGTCATGTCCAACTCTTTGCCACCCCATAGACGGTAGCTTACTAGGCTCCTCTGTCCATGGGATTTTCCAGGCAAGAATACTGGAGTGGGGTGCCATTGCCTTCTCCAGTTGGCTTTTAAGTTAACATTAATTTTTTCAATCAATAAATATAAGTATGACCAATTTCATATTCATTAGCCAAGTACAACTGCTTTTTAAGCCATCAGGAATATTGGCATTTAAGCAGTACTTTCTGCTTTAAATGATGCCATTTTCACTTGAGAATATAACTATCCAGTCTAGAAATACAGTCCATTATGGGATTAAGTAGAATAACTAACAAATGGAGCAGAATATAGCTTTACGACCTCTTAAACCAGAATATGGAAGAGGTCCAATTTACCCTTCAAACGTTTTGGTGTCTGCATGGAAAAAGGTGATAATGTGCCATGTGAAATTTCTCAGGAACTACCCAATGGTGAATACATTTATTGTTCTACGTGCTTTATTTTTGGAGAGTTCCTTTCATCTTTCTGAAGTTGCCCTGGAATTTGCTTGAGTTTGCCAGTGTACCAAAAACATAAAGTATCTTACCTCTGTGACTTGAAGCACATAATCTGGAGAAGACAAAGTTTGACTGACTCCATAGGAAAGAAGAGAATTTAAATGACCTCTTAAAATCTCTCCCAATTCTGAGAGTGTGACTTTTGTGAATTAATGTTTATATTACAGTTGAGTTAGAAATAAAGAAGTGTTTTAAAACCATGTGATTGATTAAATCCAGACCACCCAGAAAATGCATTTGGTGTCTAAAAAAGGTCTTTAACTCTGGAATCGGAGAAGGCAATGGCAACCCACTCCAGTACTCTTGCCTGGAAAATCCCATGGACGGAGGAACCTGGTAGGCTGCAGCCAATGGGGTCGCTAAGGGTCGGACACGACTAAGCAGCTTCACTTTCACTTTTCACTTTCATGCATTGGAGAAGGAAATGGCAACCCGCTCCAGTGTTCTTGCCTGGAGAATCCCAGGTACAGGGGAGCCTGGTGGGCTGCTGTCTATGGGGTCGCACAGAGTCGGACACGACTGAAGCGACTTAGCAACAGCAGCAGCAACTCTGAAATAACTCACCACATATATTGTTTAAGTGTGAGTCATAGCCCTAAGCCAGGTATCCTGAATGCATATATGAGTCTGTCTGTCTATCTGTCTCCCTTTCTTTCTCCTTTTTGCTGAGAATATAAAAGCAATGTAATTATTATATACCTTTTGTATCATTAGTTTGGGTACTGTCTGCTTTTGTTGAGCCTGACTTATTTGGGGTTGGTTTGTGAATTTAAAGAAATCATAACACATTGTGATGGCCATGATTGCAGAATGGAAAATGTCACCACTACATGCCAGTTCATTTAAATCATTTTTAAGTACCCACCTGTGCTGCTAAACTCTCCATTTGAATTTTATTGGCTAATGTGTTTTTGTCCCAGTTTTGGTTCCTTCACCTCTTATACCTAGGTAAATGAATCCCTGTGTCTGTGCTGTTACCCTTTTAGCTTCTGTTCTTGCTCTAATAAAGGTACCATCTGCCAAATTGGTAAACATATAGCCCTTTCATATTTTAAAAGTCAACTTGAAAAATCAGTTCGTAAAGGGCAAGAAGAACTATGACACTGTAAAATGTATTGTTTAAGAAACAGTCAATTTCTGCTGTTGACCTGCTGAATTGTAATGAATGAGAAATAGCATCACAAATAATACTTTCCTTTTTTTTTTTTTTAAATGCTACTTTTTCCCCATCCATTGTTCATCTTTGTTTCTGTATTCCATGAAAATCTGCCTTCTCTTGTAGAGGCATGGGGAGCTGGAGACAAGTAGCCCAGGGATTTCTCTGTCTCACACAGACACTGAACTCTTTGCTTTTAATCCTCCTGCCTGGTTGGTGACATTACCACGACAATGAGGGGGAATAAGGGATTCTCAGAGAGTGAAATGAAAAGTCAAGGTCTGAAACAATGAGAAGAAAGAAGGAAAAGTAGAGAACTGGAAAAGGGTTCTAACTAGAAGCAGGAGGTGAATGTGAGGTCTCAGATCTTCCTTCTTTTTGTACAGAGTATATTAGGCAGGCATGAGGAGATGCTTGTAGAGAAAGGGCTGCCCTGGTGCAGTATCATGGGGATTGACATTTCAGTATATGGGTTAGAACATGGCTCTAAGGACATCCTGAAATCAAATTGTGTGACTTTGTTAACCTCTCTGGGCCTCAGTATTTTCATCCACACAATGAGGAGAGTAATAGTAGCATGTACCTCTCAGGGTTGTTGTGAGGATTAAATGAAGTATTATAGACAAAATGCATAGGAAAATGCTTATTTAATTGTAATCTTCTTATTTAATAATTATTAGCCGTAGTGGGAATAGTAATCTGAGTTCTACTTTAGAGAGAAATACTTATTTTATCGCTAATGTGAATAGACTACACTGTATATCAATTTTGTTGTGGGTCTTCAAAGGAACCATGCATTATTTTGATTTTGTGCCCTTCCTTTGCCCAGAATGCCTTCTTTCTAGAAATATTTACTGATCTTTCAGGGCTCATCTCAGGTGCTGTCTTCTCAGAGAATTCCCTTGGAGTGCCTTGAGGCAGAATTAGTTTACCCTCTCCCAGGGACTCCCATGGTGCTTATAAAATTAATATCTTTAATATGGCACTTATACTATCTTCTTACATTTGTGTATTCCCTCCTTATTAGCAAATGCAGAATCTTGTAAATTTTAATAATCAACATGGGCCATCTGTGTATATGAAACAGGTGAATGTCACTAATACTTGGTTAGGGAAGGTATAGGATTTGCCTAGTGTTCACAGGTAAGATTCTCTTCGTACTTAAGACACTGCCATGCCTTTTATCCTGCTTATAAGATCCCATTTTGAGAGTGTGGTAAACACGGCTTCATTTCCCAGGAAATGCTCAAGGGAACTGGTAGGGTGATCTGGATGGTTATGGAAAAGAAATGCTTATTTTCTTTCTTCCTTCTCTGCTCCATTTCCATTTTCTTTTCTTTTTCCTCCTTGTTCCTCTTCTTTCTTTAACCCTACTTCTTTTTTGGGGGGGGCGGTGGTATAGTTACTTTATGGTATAGTTACTTTATGGAGAAGGAAATGGCAACCCACTCCAGTATTCTTGCCTGGAGAATCCCATGGACAGAGTAACCTGGTAGATTACAGTCCACAAGGTCGCAAAGAGTCGGACAGGACTGAGCGACTTCACTTTCTTTCTTTCACTATAGTTACTTTATTTAAAGTCACTTTATTTTTGCTCATCTATTTAGGGATTTACTTAATCTTGGTATAAATAGATTTTCATCCTGTTTATGAAGTATTTTATTACATTTTCATGAAATTTTAATTAATAACTGGTTGATTATTTTCTGTGTATAAGCTATTTATATACAGTATCCAACCCCAATCTGTTTTGTTTTATGGTCTTACAAAGGGTGGTGTCCTATAATTAAGAAAAAAAATAGTAGAATTATGACACCAGATTTAAGAACAATAGCCATATATAAATTTGTGGGATCAGCTGATAAGAGAGATATGCTGGTTTGTTATTTTTAAATGGGATTAATAATAGGTGTTTTGTTCTGATATCTTCACAGGTATTTTAGAAATCATCTGTATTATAATGCTGTATCATCTAATCCAAGGGGAAATAAAGCATGAACATTTATAGAATTTTATTTATAAATGGATCTTTCACACATTTCCTCTAAAAGAGGAAGTTTCACTCTAGAAAACAGGAAAGGATTGTAGAAACTCCCATCTGCTTTGGAAAGTGACTTTTCTCATGCTGGGCCAATGATTGTTGCAAATAGTTTCTATTGCATTCTGAATCACCTCTATATGAAAATTAGAGAAGACTAATTAATATAGTTCAGTTCAGTTCAGTCGCTCAGTTGTGTCCGACTCTTTGCGACCCCATGAACTGCAGCACGCCAGGCCTCCCTGTCCATCACCAACTCCTGGAGTTCACCCAAACTCATGTCCATCAAGTCGGTGATGCCATCCAGCTATCTCATCCTCTGTCATCCCCTTTTCCTCCTGTCCCCAATCCCTCCCAGCATCAGGGTCTTTTCCAATGAGTCACCTCTTCATATGAGGTGGCCAAAGTACTGGAGTTTCAGCTTTAGCATCATTCCTTCCAAAGAACACCCAGGACTGATCTTTAGGATGGACTGGTTGGATCTCCTTGCAGTCCAAGGGACTCTCAAGAGTCTTCTCCAACACCACAGTTCAGAAGCATCAATACTTCGGTGCTCAGCTTTTTTCACAGTCCAGCTCTCACATCCATACATGACTACTGGAAAAACCATAGCCTTGACTAGATGGACCTTTGTTGGCAAAGTAATGTCTCTGCTTTTGAATATGCTATCTAGGTTGGTCATAACTTTCCTTCCAAGGAGTAAGCGTCTTTTAATTTCATGGCTGCAGTCCCCATCTGTAGTGATTTTGGAGCCCAGAAAAACAAAGTCTGACACTGTTTCCACTGTTTGCCCATATTTCCCATGAAGTGATGGGACCAGATGCCATGATCTTCGTTTTCTGAACTTTGAGCTTTAAGCCAACTTTTTCACTCTCCTCTTTCACCTTCCTCAGGAGGCTTTTTAGTTCCTCTTCACTTTCTGCCATAGGGGTGGTTTCATCTACATATCTAAGAGTGATATTATTAGTAATTTTACAATATTAGTATAAAGACAGTACTTACTGGGAAGGTATGTTTAGAACAAAAAGTATAAGTTGTCCCTTGGTCCACCCATGACCCTAGGACAACAAAATCAAGTCCCTTATTTAAAATGGCTTAGTATTTGCATATATTAGCCTATACATCGGGGAAGGCAATGGCACCCCACCCCAGTACTTTTGCCTGGAAAATCCCATGGACAAAGGAGCCTGGTAGACTCCAGTCCATGAGGTTGCTAAGAGTTGGACACGACTGAGCGACTTCACTTTCACTTTTCACTTTCATGCATTGGAGAAGGAAATGGCAACCCACTCCAGTATTCCTGCCTGGAGAATCCCAAGGATGGAGCCTAGTGGGCTGCCGTCTATGGGATCGCACAGAGTCAGACACGACTGAATCGACTTAGTAGTAGCAGCAGCAGCAGCCTATACATATCATCCCATATACTTTAAACCATCTCTAGATTAATTATAATACCTAATATACTGGATATACTATGTAAATCATTGTAAATTACATGATTTACACTATAAATCATTGTAAGTGCTATGTAAATAATTGCTGCTGCTGCTGTGTCGCAAATTCAAGTTTTGCTTTTTGGAACTATGTGAAATTTTCTTTTCTCTAATACATTTGAGGGCTTCCCAGGTGGAGCCTAGTGGTGAAGAACCTGCCTGCCAATGTAGGAGAGATAAGACGCAGGTTCAATCCCTGAGTCAGAAAGATTTCCTGGAGTAGAAAATGGCAACCCACTCCAGTATTCTTGCCTGTAGAATCCCATGAACAGAGAAACCTGGCAGGCTATTGTCCATAGGGTCGCAGAGTCAGACAGAACTGAAGCCACTTAGCACCCAATACTTCTGATATGAAGTTGGTTGAATCAGTTGAACCTGTGGCTGCAGAAGGCTGACTGTAGGAGAGGTGTTATAAAGACATGCCATGACAGTGCTTCCTATCAATCAGGTTTCTTCCAGAAAATTACAGAAGAATCTCTCATGTAAACTTATACTGGCTGTATTTTATCACTCAGCAGAGTGGCTCTCTTGACTTGAGGACTGAATACAGTGTGGGTCCTGACTTTGCAACGTTATGAGCTGCATGAGTTGAATCAAGTCATTTAAGTTCCCTGACCTTCAGTTTCTTCATCTGTGACGTGAGAAAGGTTGAAATAATTGATTTAGCACTGTTCTGTTCAGTCAGTCTGTTGTGTCCGACTCTTTGTGACCCCAAGGACTGCAGCCTGCCAGGCTTCCCTGTCCATCACCAACTCCTGGAGCTTCCTTAAACTCATGCCCATCGAGTCAATGATGCCATCCAACCACCTCATCCTTTGTTGTCCCCTTCTCTTCCTGCCTTCAATCTTTCCCAGCATCAGAGTCTTTTCCAATGAGTCAGTTCTTTGCATCAGGTGGCCAAAGTATTGGTGTTTCAGCTTCAGCATCAGTCTTTCCAGTGAATACTCAGGGCTGATTTCCTTCAGGATGGACCGGTTGGATCTCCCTGCAGTCCAAGGCACTACATTTTATAAATCTTAATGGAAACATTACTGACATCAGTAAAGTTTACATCTACAAAGTATTTTAATCATAAGGAACTTAGATATAAAATGCATCTTTGAAATTCTTTACAAAGCGTTGTATTTGTATTTCATTCATAGACAGAAATAGATCTTGTTTAAGACACCGAGGAGGGTTTCTTTCAATTTCATTATGGTACACACAGAATTTAGTGAAGAAAAAGAATAGCCCCCTTTGGAATAGATGACTAAGTCAGCTGTTTGAAATTCTTGGTATAAAAGGTCCTAGGGTCTTGCAAGCTGTAGAAAGAGGAAATATATTGGCTTCAATATTCCCAATTCATTCTTTGCTGTGTCAGTGTTTTACAGATTTCGAGGCTTTTTTCTTTTTTATTAATGAATATTTATGAAATTTGTTCCTGTCATTCAACAACAGGTTGTAGAGCACATCTTAGGGAAATTATCCTGCCTTGGTAGAAGAAAGAAAGATATAAAGATGAAAGATAGTGATGCCTTTAAGAAAACTCTGGAATTTTAGAGGGCAGATAAAACTGTATCACTGTAGCAATAAAAGAAGACAAGTAGGGTGAAGTTATTATTGAAAGAGAGGCACAAAGTGTTATAGTAATTCCGATTTGAGAGACGTTGCTTCTAGTTGGGAAAACTGGTAATCTGGGGAATGCGAGAATGGTAGAAAGGGGAAAAGGGCACCAGGGTTGGAAGGGACAGTTTGGTTGGTGTTTTAGAAAAGGGATTAAGGCAGTATCACCAAGTAGTACTTCTTAAAAGGAAAAGGGTAGAATTAGGTCAGAGAATTTGGATTTCTTGTAAAAATTTTTGAGTGTGATGCTTTCTAGATTCAAAGAAGTTGTTAAAGGTTTTAGAGCAAAGGAGAGAGCCTCACTGTATCTTAGAAAGATTAATCCAGCCACAGTATGTAACATAGAGAGGTGAGTGGAAGGAATGGGGAGAACCAGGTATGGTGACGTTATTAATGCTATAGACAAGACAATAAATAAGAACTGAAATGTCAGTGAAAGTCAACAAGCACTAGTTGATTTGGGCAGTTAGAATTAGTAGAAAAGAGTCACCGATATCTGATTATTAGGGGTATATAAGAGAAGAAGAGGGAAGAGTTGGAGATGCTTTCCAGGATTTCAGCTAAGAGGACCAGAGACATGGTTACGAGTACCATTACCAGAAAAAGTGAAGCGAGGCTAAGGTTGGTTGAGACTGGACAGATGGGACAACAGGAAGGGATGAAGAGTTGTGCTCTAAATTCATTGAGATTTTGACATATGTCAGCTCTCCAGCTAGAGATGTCCAGCTAGGCTCTTGGCAAGATAGTACTAGGCTAGTATAGAAAGTCCTAGACCTTTAAGAAAGCATTTGAGTAAGGAATCTTAGAAACTTAGTTTAAAAGTCAATATTTCATGAGGCAATGAGTATAATTATTATTTATTTATTTAAGCAGTGGAATTAAACCAAATGCCATGAAACCTAATTCATGAGGCTGAGAGACTTGTATCCAGTTAGATGATATACATGGAAAGAAACCAATGGATATAATTCGAGCACACAAGAAAGCTAAGTTTCAAATACAGAGCAGACACAGTAAACATCCTTAATACTAGGTCAGCAATGAATGAACAACAACAAAATGAATTAACTGATGCTGGATGTGTGTGCTTAGTCGCTCAGTTGTGTTCAACTCTTTGGGACCTTTTGGACTGTAGCCCAGCAGGCTCCTCTGTCCATGGGATTTTCCAGGTAAGAATACTGGAGTAGGTTATCATTTCCTTCTCCAGGGGAATCTTCCTAACCCGGGGATGGAACCTGTATCTACTTGTGTCTCCTGCATTGCAGGTGGCTTCTTTACTCACTGAAAAGAAGTGAGTATTGGGGAAGCCCCCAGTACCAGATAGATTCTTACAAAAATGTCTCTTCTACCTTCACCAGATATTTCAAATACCTATATAGGCTACCTGGCGTATGAAAATCTGTGTACGTACATAATTCTGAGTTGTGTTTTTATGGTGTACGTTTTCCATGGAGAAATTTGATAGGATCATTTGTTGATAAGGTGTTTGTATATTTGATTCCTATGTACATTTGGTACTTGTGATTTTTCGACTTTGTTAATTCTCAGAATTGAAAACTTGAACTTTGTTAAGAAAGCATTTTGCCTGTTTTTGGTTTATAAACAATATCTGACATAAAATCACTTAGAATTCCCTTAGATTTTTCAAAGGAAGTGGCTTAGAAGCTTGAGGATTCAAGGGAAAAAATTGGTATGCTTTGTTCAGAGAAAAGCTACCAAGTTTATGAGGAAATATAATAATAAAAATACTTGTGAATTGATTTGGTCTGAATATTTTTCCTAGAGCCTTTCAGTCGTCTGTTACTTATTAGAATCAATTCTATGCAACGTGGAACAAAGCATAAATTATTTCTTTGGATCAGCTGAATAAATTTTACGTTCCTTTTATACCTGCTTATATGTCAGAAATGATTGGGAAACATTGAATGATGCTTAATTATTTTGAAAATAGAAACAAAATTGGAGATTTATAAAGCTTAGTTCTAAGAATGAAATGGGAAAAATCAATTTCCAGCTGAAAATCTTTCCATTGACACTGGGCCAAGTAAATAGTTTTCTTTTGAGACAATATTTCTGTAGCTGTATCACAGAAATTAAGGCCTGACAGTGGCCAGTAAAGTTTCACTGCCTCAGACTTTTAAAGAAAGTGAATGTAGATTTGTAAAGTTTTGATTAAAATATATGTAGATAAGAAACAAGGATTTACTATATAGCATAGAGAGTTATCTATGCTACCCAATATCTTTTAATAGCCTATCATGGAATATAAGCTGCGAAAAAACACAGAAGACAAATCAGTATGCTCTATACCTGAAAGTAACAGAGTATGGTAAATCAGCTATACTTCAATGAAAAAAATATATATATTAAGTAATTGATATTTACTTAGAGAATTAATGAGACTGCTGATTTAAATTTTTCAACCAGTCCCCCTATAATCTCTAACCTTTTCCATTTGTTTTTCAGGTACTACAAAAATTATTTCAATAAATCTGAAAAGCTCTTATGCATCAATAATAAAGCTTACACATCAGTAATAAATAGTCCATAATTCTTATCATGGCTTTCAGAAATATCTGCAGATTTTCTGTTCACAAAGTGCCTCTTCTCCTTTTTTTTTAAATTTTAAAAACTCTTTTAATTTTGATATAATTTTAGACTTTACAGACAAGTGGCAGAAATTGCACAGTGAGTTTAAAGTACCTCTTTTCTAATGCTCGGTCTTCTACTAGATTAAGGACCAAGTACCTGATAGGTACCTGAAATGGTTTCTACTCTCATTCTGCAATTTTGAATAAATTTTTTGTTTTGGCTGTGAAGGATCTTCATTGTGGTGCACAGGCTTACTAGTTATGAAGTGAGGGGTCAGTAGTTGCAGCGCACAGGCTTAGTTCTCTGACCCGGGATTGAACCAAAGTCCCCTGCATCAGGAGTGTGAAATCTTATCCACGAATCACCAGAGCAGTCCCTCATTCTGCAGTTGTACTCCACCTTCAAGATACAACCCCAGAGCTATATTTTATGAGAAGCTTGCTTCATTTCCATTAGTTCAAAATAATTTCTCTTGGAGAATTGGTTGTTGTGGTAACCTTGGACTTGTACATGGCAGCAACTGTCTGAAAGTGAGTGGATGTTCCTTTGTTCTTTGCTCCTCAGTAGCCTGACCAACCGCTGTGTTTTCTCCAATATTGAGTATGTCACCCATCTGACATCAAGTTTGTGCTATTATTTTTCTTACACACTGTTCACTTTGTGCATTTATGGTACCAGCATTTCAGTTTGCAGCTCTGGGGAATAGCTTGTGCCTGAGTAGATCAGGCCCCGTTTGGTAACCATTTTAACCATTTGTAAGTGTTCAGCTCAGGGGCATTAGGTACATTCACAGCGTTGTACAACCACACCATTATCCATCTGCAGCACTCTTGCATCATCTCAAGCTGAGTCTCTGTACCCATGAATTAGTAATTCCCCATTCCAGCACCCTGATAGTTCTGCTTTTGTCTCTGTGAATTTAACTCTCTAGGCATCTCATATAAGTGGAGTTATGCAATGCTTGTCCTTTTTGTGTCTGACATTTCACTTAGTATAATGTTTTCAGGATTCATTAATGTTTTATTATGTATCAAAACTTCATTTTTTTTTTTACATAAACATAGTATATATTAACATTTATTTTACCTGTAGTTTGTGGAGGAAACAGGGAAATACACAATGATTATAGGTTTTATATACGTATACAAATGTATGAAATTATATATTTGTGTAATTTTGATAACAGATATGCTATAAAATAATTGTTTCAGCACCATATGGGCTAATTTTTACTTTCTTTTTAAAAGTTGTGGTATAATACACACATAAATATAAAATTTACTATCTTAGTAATTTTTAGGTATATAATTCAACATTAAGTACATTTCCATTCTTATGCAACCATAGGCATCATTCATCTCCAAAACTCTTTTCCTTTTGCAAAACTGAAACTCTGTCTATTAAACAATAACTTTTCATTCCCTCTTTCCCTAAGACCCTGGCAACCAGCCTTCTACTTGGTGTCTCTGATTTTGAATACTCTAGTTACCTCATAAAGGAAGAATCATACTGTATATTTATTTCAACGACTGGCTTATTTTGTTTTGCATCTTGTCCTCAAGATTCATCCACGTTGCAGTGTTTGTCAGTTTCCTTCTTTTTTAAGGGCGAGCACTATTCCATTGTATGTTGGATAAGACACTTTGCTTATCCATTTTTCTGTTGATGGACATTTGGGCTGCTTCCGTCTTTTGGTTATGTGAATAATGCTGCTGTGAGTATGGGTGTACAGTGTCCGAGTCCCTGGATTCAATTCTTTGGGGTATATATATAAACAGGACTTTAATCAGGTGTTTTATTCATCTCTTACAGGTTTTGTCCCAGTGTATATTTCCTTTGCTATCTAAATGCATATACTATGCTTTCATTATTGCATTCCTGGGAGGAATGTGGTAACCCTTTTTTTGAAATGTATACAGAACTCCAGTGCTTGAAACTTCCCTCTGAAACCATTTGTTCTTATCTCACAAGAATTCCACTGAAGCTCTGCTAAAACCATGGTTATTTAGAACTTCCAATACGTGTAGCATTTCTTTGACTTTTTCTTTAGTAGATATTACTTGATATTACTTAGGTAAAACATTCATTTATTGATTGTTGTCTGAACTGGATTCTTTTAGCTTATTGATTATCTAAATTGAGTCATCTAATTAGAGGACTTGGAAACAGTTGATTTTATTTTGGTTGGTGTTTTGAGATGGAAAGTTTCTTCTTCTGTGAATCTTAATTTCCCACTCTGAGGCCTAGGGTTAGAGATTGGCTGATTCACAATCCATATCTTCTTGGGATATATCAACTGTCATTGTGGAGAAGAACATCCTGCCCTGGGAGATGGGAAGATCTGGGATAGGACTGGTTTAACTAATCAGGTCACTTTAGCAGCAGCAGCAGCAACCTGTACCTATAATACATCTTGGATATTTGAGCTGTATAAATAAGGCTCTACAGCTGTTAAATCTGATGATTACCACGTGTGTGCAGAAGGAAATGGCAACCCACTCCAGTATTTTTGCCTGGGAAATCCCATGGGCAGAGAAGCCTGGTGGGCTATAGTCCATGGGGTCACAAGAGTCGATCACGACTTAGCGACTAAACCACCACCATCACCACCACCACCGTGTGTATGGAAAGTTGGTTACTACATTTGCAGCTCTTTTTTAAAAAAAATTTTTATACTGAATGTGGGCATTAGAAACACTAAGTCTCATATTTGAGATCTTTCCCTTTAATGGTGAATGCAAATCTTCGTGACCTACCCTTGATGTTAATGTGATATATGGGTGATGTTTTAACATATTGGCTTTTACTGATTTTTAAAAAGTGCTGCATATATTTAATTTTTGAAAAAGTGGAAAGGATGTGTAGTGAGTATTTTTCTCCCATGAGACAAGTCACTGATACCAGTTTTTTTGTGTGTTCTAGGAACACTCAGTATATTTCTTCTTATTGTGCAGTACAGCATATATATAGAATTGTATATAAAGCATATATGTTCGGTATGAAGAATCATAATAAAAACAAGCCCTGGAGCTTTCCTGGTGGCTCAGTGGTAAAGAATCTGCCTGTCATCGCAGGTTCAATTCCTGGTATAGGAGGATCCCACATGCCGTGGAGTAATTAAGCTCATGCACCACAACTGTTGAGCCTTTGCTCTAGAGCCCAGGAGCCACAACAGCTGAACCCTGCATGCCTTCAAGCCTGTGCTCCACAACAAGAGAAGCCACCACATTGAGAAGCCACGCACAGCAGCTGGAGAGTAGCTCCCACCCTCCGCAACTCAGAGAAAGCCTGTGCAGCAAAGACCCAGCACAGCCAAAAATAAATTAATGAAACATTTTTTTAATAAAAAAAAACAACACAAGCCCTCAGCAAAAAGTTGTTGCCAGTCCTTTCAAGCTCTCTGTGTGTGCCTCCCTAGGCACCGTTCTAGGGTGCCGTTCTCCTTTCTCTTAAGAATTGGCCACAATTCTGACTTTTGTGATGACCATTCTCTGTGTCCAGCTAAGAAGCAGGGACACTGAATCCGAAAAGCCCTCTCTAACATGTTATTTTAGACATATTGCACACCTGCTAATGTAGCATGGAGCTTTGGAAAATGGAAGACAGTTTTTAAAATGGTAGAGCATTCAAAAATGGCATCTGGGAATTACTAAATTTTTATTGTGAGAAGGATTAACATTCAAAAAGAGCTGAGTCTTACTTTGATGGTCTTCAGGGTGCTTATGCGTAGCAGGTTATTAATAAATGTTTATTGAGTAGTTTTTAACTGAACAGTTCATTTGTCATAGGTGTTCTTCAGTCATTCTGCACATCACTAATACTTTTTCCTCTGTTTAGTGACTTGAGAACAGTATTGGCCTACCTGACTCTGTCTTTTGCCTTAATTTTCACCCTTTCTTATCCATCACTCAGTTCCCCATCTTTTACCATAAGCATCCTATGAAGACTTTTCGGGCTTCTTTTGATCTGAGTGAGAAAAGGAACAAGTATCTTCTTTTGAAGATACTTTTCTTATTTCAATTTTGGCTCTCTCGTCACTTTGTCCATGTAGTGTATTAGAAATGATGTCCCCTGACACTGGTCACAATGGAGCAGAGACTGTCAGATCAACTATATTGAGAAGACTCTGCTCAGACCTGGTCTGTTACTGAGCTTGATTAACTGACACCCTCTCCCAGGATAAGAATGGAAGGCACACTTCTGCAATTGCTTTACTAAAAGTAAAAACTCATGTGTGTATGTGCATTTGTGACTATTCATTTTAAGATGTTCTGGGCTTGCTCCTGAGTAACTTCCTGCCTGGAATTCACTCATTTCACCTGGCAAACTTCAGCTCTGCTGGTCCTTGGATATTTTTTACCATACAGCTCATGTTCCAAGTGTTGGAACAAAGAGCGGAAGCTTGTAAAGAAATTTCATTTTACAGAACTTGTAAAATATTCATGGTTCATGATTCGTCATTCTTTAAAATTCAGAAACGACAGGGTAATTTGTGGGAACAAATAATTAAGGGAAAAACTGGTTTTATGTTGGAAAGGAGGAGCAGGCAGAAAAGAGAGCTGGGCATAGATACTGGAAAATGACGATAATTTAGCAGGTAATCAAAGATGTTGAGAGTAGTGCTTGTCACGATTTCAAGGAAATATAGAATTTTTTTTCATTTCATCTGCTGTGGGTCAGTTCTCCTTGAGTTTGCTGCTTCTCCCGTTTTTTGTTTGTGAGGGCTTCAAGCTCTTTTTTTTCCCTTTTATTAAAAAAAAAAAAAGTCTTTCATTTTGTTTAAAATTTTGTTGAAATTTCAGTTGACATTGGGAAGGCAATAATGTCTTGAACTTGACTAGGGCATACTAATGCTCTGAAAAGCAAGGAAAAGAATTTAGAAGGAAGAAAAGCTAAATTTTCCGTGGTGAAGTAATCCTGAACTTTTCTGAAAAATCCTGGAGGACTGACATTCAGATGTTAAGGGAAAAGTCCCTCAGATGTGTTGGCTTCTGAGGGACCTGAGGAGGCCCTAGGGTACATCAAGATGTAAGGAAATTTATTAGTAACCACATCTCTGTAAGCTTTCTGAGTTCCCTGAGGCTCATCCAGCCTTCAGAGTATCTTGAGAGAAAAAGTTCTGGTGAGGAAAAACTCAATTTTCTCTTGACTCAGTCCTATTAGAAAGCAACTTAAGTCCCAGCTGCTCTAAAGGATATGAAAATCCTTTTTAAAAATTGGGATTTTTGGTGATTTGTCTTGTCTGTATTCTGCATGACAGCTGTACCCAATAAAGAAGTCTTTTCTAAATACACTGAAATAAAAAAGGAAATTGAATTGAGAAACATTTATGCACACAGATACAGAGTCTCTGGGCATTTCCCCTCCCGCCCCAACCCCCAAGTACAGTTGTCCCAGGTGTCTGCAGGGGATTGACTCCAGGACCTCCTGCAAATACCAAAACCCAAAGATCCATATACATGGAATAATTGAGTATTTGCATATGACCTATGCACATCTTCCTATGTACATTGAATCATCTATAGATTACTTATAATACCTAATCCTGTGTAAATGCTATGTAATTAGTTGCTAGCACACAGAAAATTCAAATTTTGTTTTGTGGGACTTTTTGGAATTTTTTTTTTTTTTTTACATTTTTGGTTTGAGGTTTGTTGAATCTGAGAACGGTGAACCCACAGATATGGAGAGCTGACTGTATCAGAAATTTACAGCTGGATTAGGGAAAGGTTTTTACCTTAACTTCTTTTTCCCTGGAAAATTCCAGAAGTATGAGGACTAAAGTATTAGCAAATATGGCTTCTGTGTCCTCACACCTTTATATTGTCTTTCTTAACAGCAGAGATATACAGTTTTATAAAATATTGTTTTCAGTATTGAACCACGGAAACTCACTTCTCAAACAGCTGCTAATATTTGGACTTACCTGTTTATTTTCATTCTGTGGTAATAATGAGAACCTACCAATGATTAGTTTTCACAAATGTTTGAGATGCTGTGTAGGAGTATACACCATTTTAAATTTTTACCTTTCTTTCAGTATGCTTTGGGCAATTAATAAATGGCATAATTTAGGACTTTGCCAATACTTCATTGCTTATTTGCAAAGAGGCATTTAAGAGAATGAATTGGGAGTGTAGATTTATCATTCTTTCACCTACTCAGTCAGATAATATAGATTTTAAGGAGTTAAGAAACTTAAGATATAATCTCCCACTTCTCATTTTGAAAACAGAAATACATTATTTCTCAGAACTGTGGTATTGAATTATCCGTTGTTTTGCAGTGAGGACATTTGCTCAGTGAACGCACAGTTTCTTTGAGATAGTCACCGGAATAATCATCAAAAAGAAACACCTACCATTTAATGTGCTATAATACACAAATATTCTCTTGAGTTCTGTTTGAGAGCTTGACTGGA
Source organism: Tragelaphus eurycerus (assembly GCA_935064755.1). NCBI lineage: Eukaryota > Metazoa > Chordata > Mammalia > Artiodactyla > Bovidae > Tragelaphus > Tragelaphus eurycerus. The sequence continues at coordinate 3,551,007 of CAKXYN010000039.1, forward strand.
TATTTTTAGTGATCTGTTAGGATAATTTTCATTCTTTATCTTCTCTGCAGTATGATAAATTCTTTCCAAATGATTTTATTCAACCTCAGGAAACTGAACATAAATGAAAAAAATCTTATTTTGCACTTTCTCAGAAAATGTTTCATCAATACTTAGCTGTTCTGTAATCTCACATATTGTCTGATTAGTATCTGATTAGGAGATGGAAGGTTCTGGAGTTCGATGGGCAGTGATAGGTATTCTGTTAGCCACAGACGTCCAGGTGTACAAGCTGGCAGTGAGATCAGGCTGCCCAAGGGAAGATAGGTGTCCAGCCACCTCCAGATAGGTGTCCAGGCTTGTGGGTGAAGCCCAAAGAGGACAAATCCAGGCATGGAATTTGTGGATGTACAGTCTTCCCAGTGGTCAAGAACTTGAGAATTTAGAGCTCTCCTAGGTGGTGCCAGTGGTAAACAAACGCCTGCCAATGCAGGAGACATCATAGATGCGAGCTCAATCCCTGGGCTGGGAAGATCCCCTGGAGGAGAGCTTGGAAACCTGCTCCAGTATTCTTGCCTGGAGAATCCCATGGACAGAGGAGCCTAGTGGGCTACAGTCCATCAGATCAGATCAGTCGCTCAGTCGTGTCCGACTCTTTGCGACCCCATGAACTGCAGCACGCCAGGCCTCCCTGTCCATCACCAGCTCCCGGAGGTCACCCAGACTCGCATCCATCGAGTCAGTGATGCCATCCAGCCATCTCATCCTCTGTCGTCCCCTTCTCCTCCTGCCCTCAATCCCTCCCAGCATCAGAGTCTTCTCCAATGAGTCAACTCTTCGCATGAGGTGGCCAAAATACTGGAGTTTCAGCTTTAGCATCATTCCTTCCAAAGAAATTCCAGGATTGATCTCCTTCAGAATGGACTGGTTGGATCTCCTTGCAGTCCAAGGGACTCTCAAGAGTCTCCTCCAACACCACAGTTCAAAAGCATCAATTCTTCGGTGCTCAGCCTTCTTCACAGTCCAGCTCTCACATCCATACATGACCACAGGAAAGACCATAGCCTTGACTAGGCGAACCTTTGTTGGTAAAGTAATGTCTCTGCTTTTGAACATGCTATCTAGGTTGGTCATAACTTTCCTTCCAAGGAGTAAGCGTCTTTTAATTTCATGGCTGCAGTCACCATCTGCAGTGATTTTGGAGCCCAGAAAAACAAAGTTTGACACTGTTTCCACTGTTTCCCCATCCATTTCCCATGCAGTGATGGGACCAGATGCCATGATCTTTGTTTTCTGAATGTTGAGCTTTAAGCCAACCTTTTCACTCTCCACCTTCACTTTCATCAAGAGGCTTTTTAGCCCCTCTTCACTTTCTGCCATAAGGGTGGTGTCATCTGCATATCTGAGGTTATTGATATTTCTCCCAGCAATCTTGATTCCAACTTCTGTTTCTTCCAGTCCAGCATTTCTCATGATGTACTCTGCATATAAGTTAAATAAACATGGTGGTCACAAAAAGTCAGACATGACTGAAATGATTTGCACCCACGTACAAGCAGGGTAAATAGGTCATGAGGACAAGGGTGTAGAAAAATTCTGATAGTTGGACACCAAGAAGTATCTTGGATTGAAGAATTTGGGCATAGAAGCCCTGTGATCTGTTGCAAACCTGGCAATGGTTGCCTGTCAGTTTCTGTCTATCCACTGAGGGCTGGTCATCCCTGGTTAGAGCTGCCATGTGGGTGACAACAAGAAGACTTGACAGTAATTATCCATGCTTCATGGCTGGAATGGTTTAGAGTCTTTCTGCCTCTGGCAGAGTTGGTTCAGAAATAGGATTTATAAGGTTGGGATCCATGAGTACAATGGGGAAAGGACTTGACTTATTAATATATTTTTAGAAATTTTTAACAGCTTTATTGAGATTTGATTCTCATTCCATGTAACTTAACCCTTTTAAATTGTATATAGTTCAGTGGTATTTAGTTTAGTACCATTTTTTATATATTCATTCATCAGTTGATGGATGTTTGCATTATGTCTTCTTTTTGGCTATTATGCACAATGCTGCTATGAATATTCCTATACAGTTGTTTTTATGTGAACATGTAATTTATCTTGGATATTTCATGTAGGAGGAGAATTGCTAGGCTGGTTAATATGTTGTAATTTTTTGTACGTTTTTGGGGCCATTATCAGCTAATGTGAATTATTTTATCAATAACATAAAACCTCAAATTATTTGTGGTTGCCATTAAAAGGCTTTTTGCTTTTAGTACAGTCAAGTTTTCTGAACTGTTAGTAGCTAGCCCTTCTTTTCTATCTGGATTTTTAAAATATTTAAGCCTATTCTGAATTTCTTTGGCTTGTAGTCTCTTTGGCAGTTATTCTGGTACTTTTTTATAAGAATGTGATGACTTTTGGCACCATATAAGTGTTCTTGCTTATAATTTATATATATGAATTTTTTTAAGTGTCTTAAGAATGGTAATATATGTATGTTGACTTTTTTAAACAGAAAATTATAAGGTATAATATGTTACAAGTTGTTAATAGTTTCCTTACACTGAAATGCAAACTCCTATGATTTGATTTGTCACTTCATTATGCTTGTAATGAGATTAATTATTTTTAACCAGATTCTCCAGTGAACTTTTCCTTTAATGATGAAGATAATAAAGATAGACTAGACCAGCAGAAATATTCTTTTCTCTATTTTTCTAGACATTTTCATAGCCATCTTTATGGTTTACTCCAAGACCATAACTTGAGAATATAGTTGTTTACAGTATGAATTTTATGTGTTTGGATTTTTAGTTTCTTCTTATAAGTCATTCTGAGAACAGCTCTTGTTTTTTTCCTATTTATTCATCCTCTCTCTTCCTCTCACACTCCCTTTCTCTCGTCTCTCACTGGTCCTGTGAAATAATGTGGTTGGAGTTCTGCTTTGAGCTATCTTTAAATTTGATTTCACACTGTAATAGAACATTGAGTCTTTTTATGATAACTGTTTTGTAATCATGTGGTTGAAATCATGCATCTTTATTTTCATCATGTTATCATGTTCAGAATCGAAAGCATCATTTGGCCCTTAGATTATAGCGACACCCACTCTCTTCATTATTATTTTGCTTTTATTTATATTAGATTTTGAGATGTAAAATATGTTTCTTTTAAGAAAAACATAAATATAAAGCTTATAAATTATACAGTGAGATATCTCCCACACTGTGATTCTTTATTTCCCAAGTACCACAACCCAAAACAACCAGTTTTGAATGTGGCTTTCCAGAAAATGTTATTATACATACATACACTTAACACACTTATATTCACATACATATTTTTTTAAGGAAATGTTGTTATTTTATACATTACGTATGCGTCAATATCTTGACTTCCTTGCCCCACCCCATCTAGAACTGACATTGAGGGATGATATAACTAATTTCTACTTTTATGTTTGCTTTGGCAGCCAGGGGGCTCTGGGCTCACAGTTGCCAGGAACCTTTTGTCCAATTACAGTTGCCTATTAAAGGACCAGTTTTCTGGTTTAATTTGTCTTCTGTCTTAAGAAAAATTTTTTTTGGTAGGAAGTGGGCTGTTATATCTTCTTTACATGAGCCATGTAAGCAGTTTTAGTAAATAGGAGAATTGAAAAGTTATTATTTAAAAAAGAGGTCTATTTGACCTTATGCACCAATTATTGTTAGATGCTATTCTGTATAATTTATGACTTTGGAAGTTCTAAACATCAAGATAATATTTGGGAAATTACTTTTTTAGTATTATAGTGGGTGCTGAAGTACTCCAAATAAACTACTTTAATATAGTTCACAAACTCAGGAAAGTATTTTTTTAATCTAATGAGAGAATTATTTAAAAAAAAAGACACTAATGATTTTCTATTTGAAACATTTTAAACCGTTTTGAAATAGAGGGTGATTTTTTTTTTTTTTTTTTTAGGGTAGTGACTGTTTCATCCTTAAGATAAACTCTTGTGCATCTGTTATCATCCTGGTTGATATAGTTACACTGTATTCTTTGGCAACATATTTAAATAGGAAATGTATTTCATGGATTTTTGTAGTTCTCTGAGTCTGCAGAGTTATGGTTTGACTGTAGTAAACATTGATTTCATTACCCTTGGGGACCGCTTATCTCTAGACCCTAGGTGATTCCCTTGAACATGGATTCACAGGTGGTAAATTGCTAGAATTTTTGCTTCAGTGAAAGAAGTCATTTCACATAAGCCTGTCCTCATTTGCCTTTATATATAGAATTCTTAGGAGCTCAGTATCATTTTCTTAGCAAGGAAATTAGGCCTAAAATATGTCTGTTTGGAAAATTAGATTAGAATTGATTTTCAGTTAGGGTTACTAATTGTGCTCCAGAGTAGTAGTAGTATTAAAAGTTATTTTTGGAAGTTGTATGTGTGTGTGTGTGTGTGGTTTATTGTCTTTTTCTTATATGACTTAATGTCCATGTATTAAATTGTGGCTCTTGGTTTTGATCCTTTTCTAGAGGGCAGTGAGATGAACTAGTCAATCACTGTCTGGTGACTTTATTGCTAGGACTCCAATTATTTAATTAAAAGAACTAGGACTAGAATTACTACTATTCATATATTCTTGCATCTGTTAGTGGTTAGCTTAGCCAAGATTGTTTTTCACTGTTTTTATGAATCATCAGGATAAGCTGTTCTATAACATTCATTCATTCATCATTTCTCTCAGTTAAACATCTTGAAACAGTTTTTACTCACAGTCTTGACATCGCCACTTCCCATTTGCTCTCAATATAATGCATTCTAGCTTTTGCTTCAACCACATCAGTGCTGTGGTTGCCAGGATCATCAATGACTTTATTGCTTACATTTTCCCAAGTCTTACCTAATTTTGTCTTTCTGTATGATTTTACATGGAAATACTCTCCAAGTGTTCTCATCTCTTGGCATATCACATACTCTTACTTTTATTGCTGTAGTTGGCTATCTCTTCCATTTATTCTTTGTTGGCTTTCTTTCCTTTGTTCAATACTTAGCTAATTTTCCAGAATTTTGTCCTCAAACATATTTTATTTTCACTTGGTGCAGTCTTCTCTGGCCTCTGTCTCTATTTGCTGATGACTTACAAATCTTTATGTCTAGACCTTGACTTTCTCGAGCTCTAAATTCTTCTAACTGCTTACTAGATATTTCAGTTGATGAATTCACAGATCTTTTAAAACCCAAATCCATGTCTCTCACTGTATTCCTTTTTTTCCCCTTAATCTTGCTCAGTTACCCAAGACAGAAGTTTAGGCATCCTCCTTGAAGATTTTCTCTCCATCATTTGTCACATCCAGGCAATCTAGTACCAAGTCCTATTGCTTCGTACTTTCTTTCTTGTCTTACAGCTTTTACTGTCATTATTTCTTGAATCACAAAGCCATGTAAACAGAGAAGGTAAGGCAATAGGTTGTATTAGGGCTGTCTGCAGGAAGCTGCTTGGGAGTTGCTAGGTAGACAGGGAGGAGGCACTTAACCAAGCCTTGAGATGTCAAAGTCTAGAAGTTGCCATCTGCAGATAGAAGAATGTATTAGCATTATCCTGGCCAAAGGGACATGAGGCCTTATCAGGGGAATGAGAGAGAGGATATATTCCCAGGAAAGGCTCCAACATGTGCCAGAAACTAGGCAGGTCACATTAAGACAAAGCTTTAAAAACCTAACATTAAGATGGAGTTTAGGAAAAATGGTTTGGCAAAGAAACTTCTAGGTTAAGGGGAAAAAAAGGAGAAAACTAGAAGAGTCATGATCATTAGATTCAAATAGAGGAAGAATCGTCTTTTGAAAATGTGAGTTTGTTCTGTGATATCAGCAGGAGGGGAAGGTAGGGCAATAGCACAAGGGTACCATTTCCCCCTGCTTTAATAGAAAGAAGAAAGTTTAGGATCTGCTGCATTGGAGGCAATCTTTACTGTTCCAGATGTTCATCTAGAAACTGGAAAATACTTATCAAGTATACTGTAGATGGAATCATCATACTGATTGTTACAATGTTCATACTGCTAATAATACTAATTATGGGAAATCATTATATTAACTGAATCATTATATAAATGTAGCTTAGAGGGCCCTCTAAAGTCCACTCCAAACATCCTTTGCTATACTAAAGAACTTCAGAGGGTTAATGGTTTACTGTTAAGCTTGAAAGCGTTTGCAAGAATAAACTACCTAATAGACAAAGTCTGAACTTTCTTTTATATCTATTTTCTGAACAGGTATCATAAATAAAATTTATATATTTATTCTCAACTAAGATTATTAGTTTACAATTTCCTGAGAAATTGCCGGAAAAGACATGTTTTACTTTATTTCTGTATTCTTTAAAGAGCATCTTGCAACATCAGATTTGAGGCGGGGAGACATAGAATCATGAGACAGTTTATATTTATTTGTTCAAAGCTCTGGTCTCATGAAAATTGCTATATGTATAGTTGTTTCAACAACTGTTATTATTAGGGGGTTGTATGAAAGTCTGCCAACATGGTCTCAATATTTATATAATAGATCAAAATGTTTTGAAAAGAGCTGCTTCTCAACTGTGATCTTTGTTGTTTTTGAAATCCAAAATGTACTGGAGTTGTTTTCATATCATACAGTTGAAATAGTTTGTATTGCCAGTCTTTTTTTCCCTCTTTTATTTAAAGACCAGAAGTTCTTGGGCAAAGAATTTCTATCTCAGACTGATAAGAAAAATGAGAGAAATTTTTTCTGGAACAGAGAAGGGTGAGAATTAATAAAAATTACACCCTTAAATGTTAGTATCCTAGTGATCCAAATACATTCTCATCAATGATAATAACTCATTATTGAAATTATTCTTTGATCCTAAGGTAGTCATGAGTTCTGGATATCATTAAGCAATCTATATTAAGCAATATAACAAAATACTAATTTTAGAGTTTCACCTTGCCTTGCCTTCAGTAAATTCAGTTGAGCAGGACTCAGTTCCTAAGGAAAAAATACTTGAGACCTGAATAATATTTCCATGAATAAGGTAATTAATTTGTGATTGGTTCATTTGATGCTTTTACGTTCACAGAAATCTTATTGCTCAGAAATCTTGACACAGGCAATGCAGGTGTTTACATGAATATAAAATTAGCAACTATATTTAGCTGTAATTAAAATCTAGTATGGTATGTAAAATCTGTTTGTCTTTGACTATAACTTACTCCAAGTTAATGAGATCTTAACAAGGCATAGAGTGTATGTCCTTTTTTGCAAAGGTGATGATATTTTCTTAATGAGTGTCTGTGTATGGATTAGCTAATTTTGACTTAGCTACAAACCTGCAAAAACATGGTCTAAACTTTTTTTTTATTATTATGGCCAATTTTCCTTTAAATTTATACTACTTGTACAAATACCCTGTATTATGAGCCAGGAAATTTCACAGGTGTGGATTTAATTTGTAGTGTGAGTCCACAGAGGTTGTACATATTGTATAAATGTTCAGTTTTTTTTCCTTAGTTGGCCAAGTAAAATTAAGATTTTTCCAGTCATTGCTCTTTAACTTCCTGCTAATCCAACGTGATTTACCCCATAATCAATTTCTTTTTTTATGTGATCTTTTGTTTTTTCTAGTCCTAATCCCAAGCAGAAAAATTAATATATTTTGAAGGATTCAGGAGGGATACTTTAAAATTTTTGTATTCTGTTTTTGTATTTCTCCCTCTCAAGCAAGTTGCAATGCTTAAGGCTCAATTCCAGCTGCTTTATGAAGCAGTGACAGAAGGTCATTTTAGAGATAAAATGTCACAAATCTACCAACTTCCTCCACCATCTCAAGGAGCTCTATAACTTCACATTTTCATGGCTTTTTAAACTAGAAATGCTTTATTTTGGGAAATTTTTAAAGAGACTGACACAATATCACCAACCCATGGAGGAGATCTTTCTCTAATAGGGTAGTTGTTTTATTCTGAGTGTAAAGGTGGTCACCTGAGAATTAGGGGAATAAATAAGTATGATTTTATTATATTGACTTCCCTGCATAAATTATATTTATAACTGTGCAGTATGTTCTGGATGTGCTTCTTAGATATGTGCATGTGTTCTCAGTTGCTTAGTTTTGCCTAACTCTGAATCCGCATGGAGTGTAGCTCTCCAGGCTCCTCTGTTTATGGGATTTCCCAGGCAAGAATACTGGAGTGGGTTGCCATTTCCTCCTCCTCCATGGGATCTTCCCAACCCAGGGATCAAGCCTATGTCTCCTGCATTGACAGTTGGATTCTTTTCCACTGAGCCACCCAGGAATCCCATGTTTCTTAAATAGATGTCCTATAATCAAGAAGATTTTAACCCTGAGCCTAGTTTAATACTTTTTTCTCCTTCTGAATTTACATAGATAAACTTTTGATTTTCCCATGGAGTCTCTCAGAACCCAAAGCAATCAGTTGCTCTTTCATCAAAAATAATCACAAAACTTTAGTGCAAGTTGAAGTACATTGCCCTAGAAAATTTGTTGATGCATGGGATAAAGTATAAAGCAAAAGTTAAAGGTACTGTCATCAAAGACTCTTGTCTCAGGACATCCCTGGTGGTCTAATGGCTAAGATTCCATGCTTCCAATGCAGGTGGGCTTGCAGCACAGGGGGCCTGGGTTGGATTCCTGGTCAGGGAACTTGATCCCACATGCCATGATTAAAGATCCTGTGTTCGGCAGCTACGACCTGGCACAGCCAAATAAAAATACTAAGGAAAAAAATAAAAGATTCTTGTCTCTCTCAGAAAGTGATAAAGTCTAGAAAATGATGAAGTCTAATGAGGTAGATGAACCTAGAGCCTATTATATAGAGTGAAGTGAGTCAGAAAGAGAAAGATAAGTATCGTATATATATGACACATATATATATGGACTCTAGAAAGATGGTACTGATGAATTTATTTGCAGGGCAGCAGTAAAGAAACAGATGCAGAGAACAAACTTATGGACATGGAGGAAGGGGATGAGGGAGGGTGTGAGAAGTATGGAGAGGGTAATATGGAAAGTTACATTACCATATGTAAGGTAGATAGCCAGTGGGAATTTGCTGTATGACCCAGGGGACTCAAACGGGGGCTCTGTGACAATCTAGAGGGGTGGGATGGGGAGGGAGATGGGAGGAGGTTCAAAAGGGAGGGGATCTATGTATACTTATGGTTGATGCTTGTTGATGTTTGACAGAAAACAACAAAATTCTGTAAAGCAATTATCCTTCAATTTAAAAAAATTTAAAAAATGAGTGGTTATCATTTTAGAATTAGAGTTTCATGGAAGAAGTGGGGAGGGGACTTTAAAGGTGGAAGTTTAAATTTGGATTTATCAGAAAGAACTAGAAAATAGTGTATTTTAAGGGAGCTACAAATATACCCACGGTCTAGGTTCAGGTGCGAGTATTGCGTGCAGGAAAAACAAGAAAATGAGTTTAGCTTTGTCCGATGAAGAGCAGGTTGGATTGGATAGTTTCAATGGAAATACGCAAATTCCTGTTTATTTTTATAAGTAATTGGGCTTTATTAAAGATTTATATCAATTATGCTGAAGCAACACTGAGACTGGGTCAGAAATTGTACTGCTGATCTGATCTGATCTGATCTGATATTTCTACATACATACACGTGTTCACTTTTCAAAATGATGTTTTGAATGTACAGTTGATTTCCTAGGGTCTATGGCTTGCCATGGGACTTCCTGGTGGCTCAGATGATAAAGAATCCACCTGCAAAGCAGGAGGCCCAGGTTCGAAAGATCTCCTGGAGAAGGGAATGGCTACTCACTCCATTCTTGCCTGCAGAATTCCATGGACTGAGGAGCCTGGAGGGCTACAGTCCTTGGGATTGCAAAGAGTTGGACAGGACAGAGCCATTAACACTTTTTACATGGCTTGCCATATTTGTGATTAGGTTGTTATTTTCATCATCTTCCTGAAAAGAGAAAAACCAGTAGGATATTGTTCTCTTTAATATGTCACATACAATTATAAGGTTACTTTTACATTTGCAAAAGAGGGATATATATGTGAATAAAAGCATGGCTCCTTAATTTGGAAGTGAATCAGTATCATGTAGGAAAAGCAAAACCCTATAGAAACATGTATGAAACTCAGTGTGTATTAAGGAAAAATCCTAATCATCATCTTTGTCAAAGGACAGAGATAATACCATTTAAATATACCATTTAAATATAATTTAATGTCTTTATTCAAGTCAAACAAGGTGAGTGCAGTGCCTCACCTAGCAGTAGGGTACTCTTCCCAAGGGATTTGGGGCAAGAGTGAGGTTTTTTTTTTTTTTTTTCCGGTATAAATTTATTTGGCTGCATTGGGTCTTCATTACAGTATGTGCTATCTTCGCTGCATTATGCTGGGTCTTTCGCTGAGGTGTTAGGATTCTCTAGTTGTGGCACAGGGACTTATTTGCTCTTTTCCAGATCAGGAATGGAATCTGTATTGCCTTCATTGGAAGGGGCCACTGGGCCACCAGGGAAGTCCTTCAGGAATGAGTTTTATTGCGTTTAGAAGAGACAGTATGGAAACAAGGACATGACTGGCTAAGAAGTTGGAGTTTCTTATAAGGCTGAGAGGTCCTGTTTTCTAGGGTAAGATAAGCCAGCTGTGGTTGATTATGATTGGTGGATGATGTTCTTTCCTGGACAAGAAGTGTTGCCCAGAAGTGCAGGCTGACTTAGACTCTGATTTGTGAACTGAGCTGGGCTACTGGGATGGCCTGGATGTGGGTCCATACAACTTTCATTATCCTTTTATGCTGTTTTAAATGAACTTGAAAATTAGTATTGGAAAAGCCTCTCTGACTAGTTCAAATGGCTGATGTTTATGTGATTTTTGATCCAGATATCCAAAATACAGAGTTTCATACAGAGGTACAATCATTTACTAAACTAAATTAAGCTTCTGGTATAAAGTACCAGAGTATTCAGGGTATAATGACCTCTCATCTGAGTGATTAAGAATTAAAAGAATAAAATTCATCACACATGTGCTATTATTTAGTTTTATAAACTGCTAATAACCTAATAATAAGTCCAAGAGCTTTATAATAAAGAGGAAATTATGATAGCTAGGTACATGTTTAGTTATATATTTGATCATACATTTATTTTTAGAGGACTAATGTATATTTTTCCCCTCAGCTGTTTTTTAGTTATATTTTTCCATAGTGTTTTTTTTTTAAATAGCTATCATTTCATAATTCTTAGTTTATCAGAGAAACCAACTTTATCTCATTTTTAACAAATAGTGCTAATGAATTCAAGTCTAGTTGGCATAGATTCTCTGAAGTCTTGGAAGTATATCCATACCAGTTATGAAATTGAATTCTTATTCTCATACAATTTTTTCTTTCTTGTTCAGTCAGTCACTTCTGACTCTTTTCAACCCCATGGACTGCAGCACTCCAGGCTTCCTTGTCCTTCACTACCTCCCTGAGTTTGCTCAAATTCATGTCCATTGAGTTGGTGATGCTGTCCAACCATCTCATCCTCTGTCACCCCTTCCTCTTCCCGCCTTCAATCTTTCACAGCATCAGGGTCTTTTCCAGTGAGTTGGCTGTTCTCATCAAGTGGCCAAAGTATTGGAGCTTCGGCTTCAGCACAGTCCTTCCAATGAACATTCAGGGTTGATTTCCTTTTGAATTGACTGGTTTGATCTCCCTGCCATCCAAGGGACTCTCAAAAGTCTTCTCCAACACCACAGTTCAAAACATTGATTTTTCAGCACTCATCCTTCTCTGTGGTCCAGCTCTCACATCCATACATGACTACTGGAAAAACCATAGCTTTGACTATTTGAACCTTTGTCGGCAAAGTGATGTCTCTGCTTTTTAACACATTGTCTAGGTTTGTCATAGCTTTTCTTCCAAGGAGTAAGCATTTTTCAGTTTCATGGCTGCAGTCACCATCCACAGTCATTTTGGAGCCCAAGAAAATAGTCTGTCACTGTTTGGATTGTTTCCCCATCTATTTTGCCATGAAGTAATGAGACTGGATGCCATGATCTTAGTTTGTTGAATGTTGAGTTTTAAGTTTAATTCTTCTTTGCTTTCTGCCTTAAGGGTGGTGTCATCTGCATATCTGAGGTTGTTGATATTTCTCCTGGCAATCTTGATTCCAGCTTTTGCTTCATTGAGCAAGCATTTTACATGATATACTCTGCATATAAGTTAAATAAGTTAAAAAGAATCATTTTTGTCTGCCCTATTATTCTGCATAATTTTGTTTATCTAATGCAATAGAATTATAGTTTAACTATAAAAAGTTACAGAACTTATTAGATACTGTTTAATTATAAAGTATTTTGTTTTGAAGATGTGTTTAAAATTAATGGCTCTAAAGACAATTTTTGTATTCCAACTTGGACTTTGCACCTACTTCAATTTGAAAATAGAGAAAACACAAGAATTTAGGTAAATGACACAAATATGATCCACATGATAGAGTGATGCTTTGCAACACTAATAAGATAGTTAATACAAGTCAGTAAGGTAGGTTGGTAACAGGAGACAAAATATTAAGGGTTAGAGGAAATATGTAAAAATCTGAAGAAAGTAAGAACCAGAGAGAGCAGCCTTAAAGGTGGTGATTAAGAAATTTGTGCTAAATAGAGGAGTTATTGGGGCTTAAGGAAGCCAAAGAAGAAGTCAGGGGAGGGAAAGAGGTAGAAAGCCTTGCTGGTGACTGTTCTGAGCTGCTGGGAGCAAGGTTCTGACTCGCAGCAAGTGGGACATGCCCATAGTTTGACTGCTAGGGAGTGGAGGAGGGAGAAAGCAAGCACCTCTTTAAAAAAATTTATGTCAAAATGGTGTTCAGTGGTCCATCACATTGAATCAACACACCTTTATGGAGAACATTATTTAGTACACCCTAGGGGGGCACATTTCTCTTGGTCTTTGAACTTGGAAACCTTTTCTTGTTGATCTTTAATATGGGTCATTGAACAGATTCTGTTTTACCTGATTAGATAAATGGTAACAAGACTTAGGTCGACTTCTTCTATTTTACTGTACTTACTTAACAGTTCACTTTGTCAAATTTCTACCCCCTCTACAAGATTAAGGAAATTAGTGGTTACAAGGTAATGTAATTTATTCAGCTTGAAAAGTTACTGAGGCATATATTTTCCCACCTTCTTAACCATCATTTATTTATTAGAAGCATTCCCCGAAGTGTATGATGAGTCAACATTTCTTTTGCCTAAGTTCAATAAAATCAAAGCATTATTTAATTTAAAATGTTATAAATTATGTGCATGTTAATGTTCTTTTCTTAACATTTAATTGGAGACTTTTTCTCAATTAGCTCACCAAAATGTTACTAGGTTCCTCTGTGTCTGTCTGGTATTTGAACAGAGAGGCAACTAATTAGAATAACAGAACAGCATGATTGTCATTCCTGCATTTTTATAGGTTTTTTTTTTTTTTAAAGGATTTTTTTTAAAGGGAGCTGTGCCAAAAAATGTATTATATTACTAAATATAAGATCCACACTCTTTCATAAGGTACTTTTTCACCTCATTATCTAGACACTCCTTTATTTTCTGTTACAATACCAACCAAAAAAATGGAATGTTTCCCCAAGTTAAAAGAAAAAAAAAAGCTTTCATGCATAAAAACTCAAACTGCTAAAACAAATATATCAGGAGGTGGTTTTTGACAGAAGATCTTCTCCATTACAAAAGAATTTCCTGAAGATTACTTTAAATAGACAAGTCCCTTAGTGTGCTGAGAATCCAATCAAAGAATGTTCCAAGTTTTAAACACTTTTATGGGCACACCTGTTCCTAATATTCATATGTAAATGCATGCTATTGACATGTGTGTCCCAGCGTGGGGGGAATAAGTGAAAAATGGTTTGTGAATTGCCAGTGTTGAAAAAACAGTCAAGATGACTTAGTCTACTTTTGTCAAATACTATTTTGTCCTGCTAACCTCTCATCCTTTCATCCCAGTTCCAGAGGAGAGGGTTGGAGACAAAGTGAAATTTCACTCAAGGAAGCATCCTCTGTGTTATACAACAATAAAAATTTTTAAAAAGAAAGAAAAAAACCAGAATCTTGAAATATTAAAAAAGGAAACACACTCTGTGGAAAGAGAGGAAACTATTAGATAATACTAAATTAGATAATGCTAAATAAGTTTTACCCTCCTATTCTAGTTCTTAGTACCCTTAGATCAAAATACTCCAAATTTGTCACTCTAGTGTGTTTTTAGTAAATTGATCTATTTAATCGAATCCATAAAGCCCATAGTATTTATATCGGTCATTTCTGTGAATTGTGAATCTGCTCACAGTTGTTGTTCGTGAAATTGTGAAAAGATTTTTCATGTATTTTCATGAATAGCTTTGAGTGTGAGCTCCTTCAAAATAATACTTTCTTGGCTTTTTAAAATGGTCCCTAGTAACTGTACCTGGTACCTTGTACCTAGTACTACAGATGGATGCATAAGTAAAGGACAACATATATTGGACAAGTGTTTGACTTTATTTTACCTATGCTATTTCACTTAATACAAATCTGTGCAATTGGGGCATTATTGGAGTACTACTCACCTTATATGTAAGACCAAGTGGGCTTGCTATAATCATGCGTTCTGGGAAACAAACTCACTCAGAAGGACAATGCAGATAGTGGAGTGCAGTTTATTATACCAGTGGTCCCACGGCAGAGTCTCCTTAGCCAAGGACCCTGACCAACTTTTGTGAAAACCTTATATACCTGTGTACTGCTCAAGCCCACATCCCCAAATTCCTTAAACCTAGCCTGGAAAGTGTTAAAGAGAGATACAATCAGGTTACAGCCATGATTGATAATCAGAAGGGTTAGCTGGTTATACATTGTAGCCTACACCAACTGGTGCATAAAGATTACAAAGGTGATTGACTGCATAGGGGATTATTACATTCTCTTTGGTGACTAGAGAGGGCAATGGCACCCCACTCCAGTACTCTTGCCTGGAAAATCCCATGGATGGAGGAGCCTGGGAAGGCTGCAGTCCATGGGGTCGCTGAGGGTCGGACACGACTGAGCGACTTCACTTTCACTTTTCACTTTCATGCATTGGAGAAGGAAATGGCAGCCCACTCCAGTGTTCTTGCCTGGAGAATCCCAGGGACAGGGGAGCCTGGTGGGCTGCTGTCTATGGGGTCGCACAGAGTCGGACACGACTGAAGTGACTTAGCCTAGCCTAGCCTAGCCTTTGGCGATGGGAAATCTTGGTATGGAATCCGGTGTGTATCAATCCGGGAAGTCCAAAGCTCACTGACAGTGCAAGATGGAGTCAGCTTGGCCTGTTCCTTTCCTCCCTCAGACTCAAAGACAGCTCTTGCCCAGTGTCAGGCAGTGAGTTGACGTCAGACTTGCCATGTTATCATGGACTCATCTGTTCCTTCACTGGCTGTTGCTCCCTTTCTCCCCTCAGTAATATAAATTAAAAGTTACAGTCTTTTATCCTTATTATTGTGAAACTATACCAGTCACTCCTTCATTGTTTTTCAGTTTGTAGTACAAGTGCAAGTTTACCATGATGATCCATCCTTCCTCTATTTGGAAAATTCACCAAGAGCAGGAGGAAGAGACCTCAGGGGAAACACAATTTGGAAAGAAACTCCATTTTGTTTCAATGTTAAATTTTAACTTTCTGTCAGTAAAAATGACAAATCTTCTACCTCATTTCACAAGAGGGCAGCACTTTCTTTTAAAATTTGAAGTATGACTCTTAAAAATATAGTCAAATTAACTTTTTCTGTCTTGAAGTTAAGCTTGAGTGGTTTACAGAAGGACTAGTACCTATCTTTCTTTGGGGAAATTTAAGAGTAAGATAAATGCAAAATTTTAGAGTAACTTGGGATCCTTTCAGGAAATGAAAAGATGAATTATAATAACCCCTAGAATTTTTTACTTTAAAGTTGTGAGATGAACTACTTCAGTAACTTTTTAATTATGTAAGAGTCTAATAAGATCATGGCTTTCTCTTCAATTTTAAAATCACATTAAGGGTGTATCATTTTAGTAAATTCTGGTTGTTTTACTCTTGTCAATTAAAAACTATTTATTGGACAGTGGCTGTATGTTAAGCAGTCTACAGGGCATTTGAGGTACAAATTAACTTTTTCCTCCCTCTTTTTTTCTTCAAAGAGCCTAATCTCTAATGAGGTGAAAGGAAAGTTAAAACAAATTCACAAAACAACCTCTAAACAAAACATGCTATTAATACCTGTAGGTAAAGTTCAGGGTGATGGTACAGCATAATGGAGAAATGAAGAAAGAAAATTGATGAGTTAGAGCTGTATGATACAGGGCTTTGAGTAGAGGGTGGAGACTGAAATGGAACTTAATGGCTGGGTAAAACTTGAACAGAGGATAAAAGGAGGCTATTATTTGAGAGGAAAAGATCCTATCACTAGAGAAAAAGTTGAGTATGTATTGCAGAAAGTTAGAGAAACATGTCCTTGAAAATATTGTGTGGAGATCACACCTGGAATTGTATGGCAAAATCACTGCTCACATGTGACTATTACATTTAAATTAAAATTAACCAAATGAAACAAAATCAAAATGTAGTTCCTCAGTCACATTAGCCACGTAAGAGCCGTTCTGCTCTTAGGTACATCAAAAATAGAGAATATTTCCACCGTTGCAGAAAGTTCTACTGGTCAATGCTGTATTACAGTTTAGGTATTTTGGGGTTAGGATGTGAAGAATCATTAAATAAAGATAGAAGGGCTTATATAATAGTCTCAAAAACTGGTAAAAGTGGCAATATGTTTAAAAAACTGAGATAAGTTTTATTATTTGGCTCTCTGGTTAATTATAAAAGGGTCTCTGAAACAATATTCCAAAAAGGTTTTGTGCAGTAGCAACGTTGCTTGGGTATTTGGTTAGCCTCCCGAGGTTATAATTTTGATACCAGTATTCCTTTTATAAGCCTAAATACTAGATTTGGTGTTGTGCTCTCAAAGGCTCTATTACTGCAATCATCTCATAATATTATTTAAAAGTTAAAACACCTGCCAGATCCAATTTTGCATTTAAATAGTGCTCTGAAGCCTTGGCTTGACAATATTTAATGGAGAGCTCGTGGTTCAATGGTAAAAATTCTCCTGCCAATGCAGGAGACGTGGGTTCAATCCCTGTGTTGGGAAGATAACTGGAGAATGAAATGGCAACCCACTCCAGTATTCTTGCCTGGAAAATCCCACAGATAGAGGATCTTGGTGGGCTACAGTCCATGGGGTCGCAAAAGAGTTGAATACAAGTCAGCAACTAAACAACAACACAGACATTATAGACCTCCTTCAACTATTTGATATAGCCTTAAACAAGAAATTGCCAGATCTCGGTGTCCCGTGGTTGCTTAAGCTGTAGTTGTACATTTGCTGCAGTATTTTGTTAACGCACCCACTCCAGACATGGCAAGCAAAGCAGAGTCCATGGTCTTTTCTCTCTCACTACTGTAACTTAGACCCATGAAAGAAATTGCTGTTTATATTTGCAGCATCTCTTAAGCCCTTAGTGGACTCTGGTACTCAACTCTCTCTGCCAACCCACTAGGTCAGATCACGTAGCCTAGTTTGAAAGGTGAAGCCATACTTCAATTGTCTTGAGCAACTCAGGCTAGATATTCATTTTGGGGTGTATATCAATGGGTTTTATAAGCATTCCTTATTTTTTATAGGGTAGAGTATCACAGTATTAGATGACAATAGGAGTACTGGTTTCCTTAGAAAAAGAATAGCCTGAATTGTACAATGCCTATTTAGACACAAAGTTATTACTTAAATAAGCTGGAGTTACTAGTTATAGAGTAACTTATGAGAACAAAAAGGCTTTGTCTCCATCTCTTTTAGAAAAGTTTACCATTGACCAACACACTGCTGTGGAAGGCTTGTTTCTATTGAGGTTTGATTTGCTAGAATGTCAGACCATCTGGCACCTCAGTGTTTCTGAAACTTTCAGAGACAAAAATGATTGTCTGCAGTGGCATTTACTTTCACGTCTAATGAAGCTACCATTTTTAAATAGGTATCTACCTTGAAAGATAATTCTGTTTTACTTGGGAATTTTCCATTTCTTGACTTGATTTTGTGTGGAAAAAGTAACATGGCTCTGTAGTAAAATTTTCATACAGAATAAAAGACAAAATAAAGTGTCTCATTGTAGGCACTCACATCTCCAGCCCCCTCTTAGAGGTATCTGTCTTATCTCTTTCCAGAAATATTGTGTGTATTTCATATATTGTTCCTTTATGTAACCATATCAATTATCTCTGCTTTTTTAGTGTATACACATATATCCCATATACATATATGTAATTAGAGATTATTTCTTTTCTGCACATAGCAGTCATCTCCGTCATTTCCAAAACTGTACAGCATTCCATTTTAGGAGTCCACCAGAATTTATTTACACAGTTATCTATTGAGAGACATTTAGATTGTTTTCAGCTTTTTGCTCTGTCACATATGACTTACTGTGCACCCTTGTACATATGTCTGTTTCTATGTTTGAAAATTAAATTCCTAGGAGAGAATTTCTGACTCAAAGTTTATATGCATTCTAATGTTTGATGAATTTTGCTAAATGATCCCCAGCCCCAAGTTAGGCAGATTTTTAAAAGTCAACTCTGCTGCTTTTAATAATCTTCAGGAAATGTAATGGCTTAACTTAATGCTATCAAACATAGGAATTCCTCATTCCATAATCAGGTTTTATTATGAGCTGCATAATGGATTGTCTGGGTTCACTGTCTATAGAGTACTTTATTGAAACTTTTTGGGGAGGAAATAAAGACATAATGTAGAACTTGTTGCTTAGTGTAAACAGACTAGGGAATGGAGATAAAGATACAGATAGTAAATAAAATTAAATATCCTCAGGGAGAAAAAAAGGATGGCTATACTCTTTGTAGGGAGCCATATTTCTAAGTATAAGAGGTTTGTGTGGTACGTGTCTTGATTGGTTATTGTTGAGACCAGTGAAGGTGAATTATGCTTAGGGAGTCAAAGTAGGCTTGGAGTGTGATTTTGCAGAGAATTGCAGGTGAGATGCTAAGCAGGAAGATGGCAGGAGCATGGATCAGAGCTGAAGCAGTAACTCAGCTTTGAATGGATTGGCCTACAAGCCTCACAAAAGCCTCACCTCTTTTATTGTACAAAGAAGCCTCTCTGATCTCACTAGGTTACGAACTTTTTCGTGGTTCACTGAATGTCCAGTTCCTTAAATCCATACTGAGATTGTAGGAACACTGCCCTCCTGGGAAGAGTACCAGTGTTTTACTTGGGAGTGAAAACAGCACCTTCGATTTTGATTTATCTTGACACATTCATCCTTATTATTAAAATTTGTATTTTAATGTTGACTTTAAATGTCTCAATCTGAAGAGCTACGGAAAGTTGGAAAAACCCTTTAAAAATCTTTAAGGACCTTCTTCAAAGCCCTTGCAATTTAGTTTCTTATTCCGCTATCAGTACACATCTGGAATTGTGAGGTTCAGCCATCTGGGATGGTTTCACTCTTGTCTGATGCTGCATAGTTTTTAGGAAGGATATGGTTTTGAAGCATTAACTTATCTTGGCATTATTTTAGTCACCTAATAAAGTACTCCCTGTATCATTAAATATTGAGAAGCTTGCTGAAGGCTGGCCCCTGCACCTGGTTGACTAACTCAGAAGCAAATCAGCTGGCATTTTTCTTCCTTAGACCCCACCGCACCCATCCGCTTCCCACCAGAAGAAAAAGCTTTTTGTACCTTTAAAAATGTCAGGAGAGTCTTCTGCCTGTAGGTTATGGAAATCTTATATTGAATCTTTTATTTTATAATTTATAAATTTTATTTCCCAATTGCTACCTGCATAATTATCAAAATAGATGACATTATTGAAGAGATTAATGTGCAAAATAACTCTTTGTGCACCAAGCATATTGCCTAAACTTCCTGGGATAAAAGGAGAGTTCCGCCTTTCATCAGGGGGCTCAGGCCTCCATTTCAGAGTGAACCTTCTGCCCTTTAGGGCTGTATATTATTTTAAATAGCTACCAGCTGACAGACTGGGTTGCTGGCTGCTGTTAACTAGAAGGCAGTAATGTATTGAGTAGTCTTCCCTTAAGAGAACTACAGAGGTAGTAGACAATGAATGGAAATCTCAGATCATGATTAGGGTCTAGAAGCTATTTTATTTTTGACATAAACCCCAAGTTAGAAAGGTTATGAGAAAAAACAATTGTGTATACTCCTTTCAAAGCCATTATAATCGGGATCTTAAGTCTGAATGGCCTTATAATAAGTAAATTTTTCTACCCACGCCTGAAGCTCTTCATTTTGAATAAAGCCATGATGTACCGATTTATTTGTAATCACCTATTGACCTCCATATGCTTTGCTTTAGAAACTCCCAAGAAGGCTTTCTTTTCTTTTTGTTATCTTGATCAATGTAAAGAGAAACCTGTTAGGTTTTGCATAGGAAACATACTTTTGTCTTTACAGTGTTTATAAATGTGAAGTTTATGTTTAGTGGGAAGGGTACTTTAAGATCCACTATTTGGGTATGGCATAAATTGTTTTTCAGCAAAGCATTTAGACTTCTCTTTTTGCTTATATTTGACTGAACCCTAAAGAATGTTTTCTTGCTTTGATGAAATTGCTAAAAAGTAAGTCATCTTTTAACAAACTAAAATACTGTTTTGAAATGTAAAAAGTTTTAAATTAGCTTATCCTTTGAACGTTTTTGCCAAAGCCATATATACATGTAGCTCTCTTCATTTTGGCAATGGAATGTCATTTTTATTAAGTAATGTAGGTTTAGATTTTATTGATTCCATTATTGACTTTTCCTGTTCTTCTCTCTGGTTCTGTAACCTTCACTTTCTCATGGGACTATGTTGTCTACATTTGAGACATGATTTATTTAACTGGAGAATCTTAAAATAGTCAATGTTTTTTGATCTGTTACAAACAGATTGGTAGAATTATGTTTATTCCACTTGAAGATTTAGTGCACAATTTCTTTGCACGTTAGTTTAGACTGGCAAAATGTCAGTTGCTTCAGATTTCACCATCTAGTTTACTAAGTTTCTGTGGTGATGTATTGCTTTCACTGGGGGCCTGTTTTTTTGTTTGTTTTAATAATTACAGGATTACAGAAGATAATTTATCAAAGAGGTGCTTGGTTAAAAACAGAAAGGACTATGGAGATGTAAGGAATATTACCAAGAGGTTATTTTGTGTACAAAGTTTAAACTGAGAAAATATTCTTATTTATAGATGCCAAACACATAGTAAAATGTTCTCACAGTTATAAAAACAATTCTTATTCACATTTTATAGGTTTTACTTCTAATGTGTCACTCAGTTACATAGGGCACAGTCCTTTTGAATAATATACTAAATATTTAGCTATTTGAAATTTATGGAGTATCTTTGGACTTTACATAAAATAATTTGTCTTTAACCCTTTAAAAATAAAATTGTTAATGTCACTTCTGCCTCAATGAAAAACTAACACTTTTAGTTACTTTACAGTGTTTTAGTGAAGATATAGTTACAGTCTTGTTAAAGTTAGGTGAGAATAAAAATTTTTTTTTCTTTTAAGTGGTTCCATGTGGATCCATTTTTCTCCGAAACAGGATGTCATCATAGCTAGGTTCATCACTATCTCAGTTTTTGGTATTTTGTAATTTTGAGTGCGTGCATGCACGCATTATGCAAGCAAGTCGATTCATCATGACACACTCTTTGTGATCCTATGGACTGTGGCCTGTCAGGCTGCTCTGTCCTGTCAGGCTCCTCTCCAGGCAAGAATTCTGAGTGGGTTGCTGTACCCTGCTCCAGGGGATCTTCCAAACCCAGGGATGGAAACTGGGAGTAGGGACCTTTGTTTAAGTATTCCCTTTTCTGCCCAAGCGGAGGATGTCAGTTCTGAGAATGAGTGTTAAACGTTTGCAGGGAACTTCAGGGCGGTGAGTGGTTGGTAGAGCCTCTGACTTCTAGACACCCCACTCTTGAATTCCATGTGGGAATTCTTCTTTTTGTCCCTTGTTGTTTGGTCACTAAGTTGTGTCTGACTCTTTGCGACCCCATGAACTGCAGCACACCAGGCTTCCCCATCCTTCACCATCTCCCAGAGTTTGGAGTTTGCTGAAGTTCATGTCCATTGAATCGGTGATGCCATCTAACCATGTCTTCCTCTACATCCCCCTTCTCCTTTTGCCTTCACATCTTTCCCAGCATCAGGGTTTTTTCCAGTGAGTCAGCTCTTCGCATCAGGTGGCCAAAGTATTAGAGCTTTGCCATCAGTCTTTCCAATGAATATTCAGGACTGATTTCCTTTAGGATTGACTGGTTTGTTCTGTCTTTATCTCTTCTAGTACTAAAGTGCCAGCTTTAGTCATGCTGATAAAGTTCCCCCTGCTCTTTTCTTCAGGGAAGGTACCCTAACCCACAGGGTGCTGCTTCTTTTCCCTCGTAAAGATTAGCCTTGCCTAAGGATACCAGATATTCGGAGCTCTAATTATATCATACAATGGCACCCCACCCCAGTACTTTTGCCTGGAAAATCCCATGGACGGAGGAGCCTGGTAGGCTCCAGTCCGTGGGGTCGCTAAGAGTCGGACACGACTGAGCGACTTCACTTTGACTTTTCACTTTCATGCATTGGAGAAGGAAATGGCAACCCACTCCAGTGTTCTTGTCTGGAGAATCCCAGGGACAGGGGAGCCTGGTGAGCTTCCGTCTATGGGGTCGCACAGAGTCGGACACGACTGAAGCGACTTAGCAGCAGCATTCTTGTCTTGGTATAAAACCCCTTTAAACATAAGGCTCTTCTTTAGGGAAAGACTGTGTTCCTCCTCTCTGTTACAGAGAGTTTTTATTTAATTCACTCTTCTGATATATGCGTGGAACGGAGTTGGGGGGGGAAGTTCATGTTTGCACACGTCTCTGATCACAGTCACCCAGCACCCTGGGTGGTAGTTGGACATTTGCCCGGCTGAGAAAGATTGTTCTTTTTTTTCCTCTCTCTCCCCTTTATTTATTTGTTTTTTTGTGGTGGTGGTGCTGGAGGTGGTGTCCATGCTGGTGGTTCCTTTTGTCTTGTATTTATGTAAAAAGTTTATCTGTTGCTGCTGAGAGAGCTCAGCATGTGGCCTCTGAGCCCTCCCAGATGAGGGTTGCCCTGGTCAGTTTCTGTGTAAGTTCCTTCACCCCGTTTTTAATGATTGGTCTTCATGCTGATGTCAGTGCTTTTTTCTTCTGGATGTACACTGCACAGAGTAATTTTATTTCTAAATTTCTGGATAATCAGTGTACTACACTTGTGTTTGAAATTGTAGTGTCTGTGTATAAATCTGAAATGGGCACTTTGAAAACACATTCCACTAGAGATCTCATAAAGCCAGCTTGCCTCTGGGGACATGTTGATTTTTATGAATAAATGATGAAAATATTTATTAAAGCCTGTTAAATTTTGTATAGATCTGCATATGTAAAACACATGCTACTTCAATACTGATATGAATAAGTTGGGAATGACTTGGAAAGAAAAATTGTTTGCAAATCCAGAAAATAGTAACTACATTGTATAGTGTTCCCCTATAGCATTTATTTTTTCCTTTTGTTTGGAATCTCTTTCTCCATATGGTTAAATGAGTGCTAATAATTTTGATGTTTAAGTAACTAAAATAACTTTTTAGGAGATACATATTCTAATTTCAGGGTTATTTTTCCTTTGCTCTAAGTACTGATGGAAAAAAAAACTTAGTTATATTAAGATTAAATTTATTCCATTTGTGATAGTGTCACTTTTAAGAGCATTACATATTTATGATGAAATTCTGCACACAATTAAAGAAGTATGTTTCATATGATCGTATCTGTTACATTTTTATTGGTATACTAAATAGCTATGCAAAAACAAAATCACATTTTTGCCTTGGAATGATGTCCCTAATAGCAGTGCAAAGAATATATCATTTGGATTCAACTTTTTCCTTGAAAGCATTTAAACTCTTAACACTTTGTAGAAGATAGTGTTTCTCTCAGTGTCAGGACAGTGTCGGGAATAATTTAACATCAATATAGAGGGCACATTTAAAAATAACTAGTTATTGCTCACATTTTGCGTAATTTCACTTGTTTTATTTCAAAAACAAGTAGATTCCCTCCATGAAAACAGTCAATGAGATTAAAAAAAAAAACTTTCCTTTTAAAAAGACTTTCCCATCTGTTTTGCTGTTAAAACCTTATTTAGAAATAATGCAGTTGATCACACTTACTCTGTTTGATGATTTGTATGGTGCTGTGCTCCCAGCCCCTCATGTTTTCATGGGTGGGCTCTGAACTGGAATATGGGTCCTATGATTATTCAGGACTGAGACAATTTGAGAGGTTCTGGTATTGCAGATCGGGGCGGGGAGACCTCCAGGAAGTGGGAGTGAGCTTCACTTCAAACTGTGTGTGAGGGGTGGTGGAAGGGAGGATGCTGATTAAAATAATAAACAACTGCTTGAAAGAGAAGTGGATTACCACACTCCTGCCACATTGGCCCGGGGAGCTGCCAAAGCTGACGAGGCTGCCTGCCCTGTTGCACGCTCTGCAAGGGGGACCATGAGACCTGCTCTTAAACTTTTCTCTGGGTGCCTAGAACCACTTTTTAAATAACTTAGTTCTGTTGCACTGACACAGCATCCCTTAGGCACAGCCTGACTTAGGGAAATGGATTGAAACTAGCTTGGTGGTTACCATAGCAACACAGGCTGCCGGTGTCTGTGAGCGTGCAAGCCGGTGGCCTCTTGTCCCGGGTTTGGGTGTTTCTTCAGACAGGAGTGCCCTCCTCGCAGTTCGAACTCCACATAAGTCATGCTTTTTGAAAACTGGCTCCTTATCCAGGATTTTTTTTTTTTTTCCTTTTTCTTCCTGAAACCAGTGTGAATGGAGGAAGTTGGTAATGCTTGGCTCTTTATTTTTATTCTTTTTTTTTTTTCTTTCTTTTTTTGGCCTTCTCTCATGCAAGTTTCCAGGATATAACTTCTTTTTTTGCTGTGCGTAATTGAGACCAAACTCTAAGTTTGGGGCCCAGGAGAGAACAGTTGTGGGCTGCAGGTCATTAGTGAGGTGAACAGAAGGGACTCCTGAGCTTCCCAGAGAAAAAGGAGACCATGCCAGCCTCGTGGAACGCAGCTAGCAGAGAACATACCGACAGGTCTTTTCCTTATGAACTCCGAAGTCCATGAAGTCCCGGAGCCTCAGTGAAGTGGCTAAAATGTCCCAACGCAAGCTGCTGCTGCTCATGGACCATAGCTCAAGGGCAAAGCTTGTAAAGGATTTTACAAAGGATTTTAAAGTATAGCCAGAAAAGATACGGTTTTTAGAAGTTAAATGCTATTGTCTGAAGGAAGTTTGCCGGAAAGATGTAGGCTTCAAGGGCTACTGGACAATGATTGGTCTGAACTTCAGCTTACGGGAATTGCTGACAAAATTTGAAAAGGTATGCAGAAAGCAGACTTCACGAATGTACTTTTTTTCCCCCTCTCTTCTTCCTTTACTTGTCTTCTTCTTACAACTATGCATTTGGATGGCAGATATTCTATCAATTCTGATTATTTAATATAATTTCTAAGGCATTTGATTTGATATCCTCTTAATTTTTTTTTTTTTTTCTCAACTAAAGATTGAGTTAGCACTCTTTCCTTTGGTCTGGAGGGCTTGTCATGATGCCTGTCAGTTTTAGAATTTCACATCAGAAGAGATCCTTTGTAGTCAGGTCGGCTGGTAATTTAATTGAAAGTTATTTTGGAAAAAAAAAAAAAAAAAACCAGTAACAACACTCTGTTTTCATGCCAGAGTCTGACTTCATCAGGCGTGGGTTCTATTTTCCATACCCCTCAGGTTTCTCTCCCTGCAGTGGCCAAGCACTGACTTTTCTAGCCTCATTTCTGAAGTTTCAGTTCTGAGAGTCGGGGGAGGATGCCTCCCAGAGATGATGGCCCATTTGATCCTAGACTTTTCCTTTTTCTTTCCGGCTGGGTCTGTCTTAAATGCGGAGTGCTTGTGTGCACCGTGGAGCTTTCATGCTCGGATCTTTATTTTTGCATTTAGTTCTTTTTTTCCATAGGAAAGTTCTTGGCACACTCTAGGATTGAGTCTAGCCTGCCAAATGCTACCTTACATTTATAGTTAAACAAAACAGAAACCCCCAGCGTGCTGCTCATGGGCTCCTGCCTTCCTCAGCTTTTGGATACCAAACACCTATCTTCTTTCAACTTCCCATGTTTAAAGGAAAGAAAAGGGGCAGAGGATCTGCTGTGCATAAATCAATTACTTATCAGTTGTTAAAGATGTACTCAGGGGCTTTCACCACGAATACCCTATGGTTCATTGAATGTACAAACATAAGCAAGACTATATTGAGTCACTGAAAGAATAATGAGCTTTTTCTTACAAACCCACAATTTGCCGGAGGAAAAGAGCATAAAACCGCGTCATTTTATGAAAAGTTTGAAAGCTTTTCCAAAACAGTTGCAGTCATTGCTTGCCTCCTGATGGTAGAAACAGTGCAGTGAACAGAGGGTGGAAGAATTCAACTTCTGGTCAAATGATCCCTCCTCCTGGCTTCTCTCCTTGCACCCCAACTGTCCTAGCAAGGGTTGTTAACTCAGGACTCACTTGGACCTCTCCCTTTAATATGTTATTAAGCACCTACATTCCTGAGGATAAAGGATGGTTCCTGGTTAACTCACCCACCATTTAGAAGGGGTGGAGGAGATTAGAGAAACTTTCTTTATGGCAGCTGGTAACAGCAGGTGACAAACTTTATGACCATAAAGAGGTCTGTTAGCTTGGTTTGCATAGATTTTTCTGTTTCTTCTTAAAAAGGTATAGGGCATATGTTTCATAAATAATTCATTACGTAGACCCCCTGAGAAGCAGTAATTGTGGGCAATAGCTGGGCTTTTGTATTGTAATTGCTGTTATTAGTCTCCAAAACCTAGGTCAGATCCCGGAGGTTAGTAATCTGCCTCAGCCTTTTGGCCATTTGATTGACGAAGTTACAAGTTGTGGTCATATTCCTTTGTTTCCTTCTTTAACTCCCAAACTTTAGTACCTGCATGTTTCTATTTTAGTAGTTAAATTGACAGTAAAAGAAGCCTACTGACTTAGTCCTGTCAAAGGCTTGATTTAGGATTTTTTTTTTTTTTTTTTTTGAGACGGAACAAAATCAAATAAACAATTTTGGTGCCATTCATCATCTGAAGTTCTCCATAAATATTTATTTTTGTAAATTAATCTCTTTGGCATATTTCATTTTTAGGAAGTTGTGATGTGTGAGTATATTTTTCTGCAACTTAAGTCTCTTTTTAAAAAATCCTTTGTGTATTTTCACAAAAGCTATCTCATGTATTTAGCCTATGCTACATTGATCCCTGCTAGGAAAACTATATTATGGAAAAGTACCACTACCTCACAGCTCTCAAATACAGCTACATTCCCCCCAGCTCTGGAAGCAAAAATGTCATTTCTACGGAAAGGCATTGGAGAAGGAAATGGCAACCCACTCCAGTGTTCTTGCCTGGAGAATCCCAGGGACGGGGGAGCCTGGTGGGCTTCTGTCTCTGGGGTCGCACAGAGTCGGACACGACTGAGGCGACTTAGCAGCAGCAGCAGCAGCAGCAGGGAAAGGCTAAGGCTTACTGCTCTAAAGAAAAAGGCTCAGAATACCTTTGGAAACTGAGAAACAGTCTTCCCACAGTCCCTTTATTCTTAGTTTCCTTAGTCTTAGTGATCTGCTTCTAGAGAGAATACTAACCTTGGTGATGTAACGCTTTTCTCTTCTCGTCAGTAACTGTAATCACTTCAGTTCAGTCACTCAGTCGTGTCTGACTTTTTGTGACCCCATTGACCTCATGGAGCACTCCAGGCTTCCCTGTCCATCACCAACTCCTGGAGGTTGCTCAAACTCATATCCATCCAGTTGGTGTTGGACCATCTGACCATCTCATCCTTTGTCCTCCCCTTCTCCTCCTGCCTTCAATCTTTCCCAGCATAAGAGTCTTTTCCAATCAATCAGTTCTTCGCATCAGCTGGCCAAGGTGTTGGAGCTTGAGCTTTATCATCAGTCCTTCCAGTGAATATTCAGGACTGATTTCCTTGAGGATTGACTGGTTTGATCTCCTTGCAGTCCAAGGGACTCTCAAGAGTCTGCTCCAACACCACAGTTCAAAAGCATCAATTTTTCAGTGCTCAGCTTTCTTTATGGTCCACCTCTCACATCCATACATGACTACTGGAAAAGCCATAACTTTGACTAGAAGGACTTTTGTTGGCAAAGTAATGTCTCTGCTTTTTAATATGCAGTCTAGGTTGGTCATAGCTTTTCTTCCAAAGAGCAAGTGTTTTTTAATTTCATGGCTGCAGTCACCATCTGCAGTGATTTTGGCGCCCAAGAAAATAGTCTCTCACTGTTTTCTGTTATTTTCCCGTCTATTTGCCACGAAGTATGGGACTGGATGCCATGATCTTAGTTTTTTGGATGCTGAATTTTAAGCCAACTTTTTCACTTTTCTCTTTCACTTTCATTAAGAGACTCTTTAGTTCCTCTTAGTTTTCTACCATAAGGGTGGTGTCATCTGCATATCTGAGGTTATTGATATTTTCCCTGCAATCTGGATTCCAGCTTGTGCTTCATCCATCCTATGCTTCAACTATTAACTCTAAAAGTTCAGGCTTATGCTTGTGTTCTCAGAGCAAAACGATATTTTGCTGGTGTCCTGAAGCCATTTCAGGCTTTTAGAAAGCTAGAGTTCAAGTTTGCCATAGTCATGGGTTTTCTGAAAAGTTGCAGATCGTTCAGATAACTGAAATTTCCAGGTGATACCTGATCTTCAACACAACTTCAGGACAGCAGTTTGTAAATTGAAAGGGGGTATCTAGTTTATGTTTTTGAACTTTAGAGAAATCTAGTGGTTTGTGACTTACATTGGGTATCTGTTCATACATAGATGTTTGGCATACAGTTCGGGTCTATAATTTGGTTAATGTGTGATGCCAGAATTGTGGTTTTCCACCATAAGCGGGATGGGCAGATTGTACCTGGTATTCAGGGTTTCTGGGGACTCAGGTGGCAGGAAGTGTTCTGTAGTGTTTCCTCATGGTGACAGCTCACCAGGGATCAGGAAACCCCAACTGAAGGGAACCACATGTTCTCCAGAGTAGTCTTAAAGAGGAGATCGAAACAGAAACTTCTCATCAGGGGAGGATGACCTTATGGCAAGAAGTACCAGTCAGCAAGCAGGTCCTAATCACTCAACCAGGTGATGAGGGGTAAGCATTTGTATCAGGGTGTAAACAAAGAGTTCACACTCACAGCTGACTTGACACAGTAAGCTGATCCACTAAAGCACATTTCTGAAGTCGAGCCTCTGAGTTGTTTTATTGCTGCTTTGATTTTAATGAATAAATTTTCTCCTTGAAATTACTTTATAAAGAAAGTATGTGACGGACTTAGTGGCTGTTAATATTGTCATACTTGAGCCACGTACACTATGTACTGTGTGTTCCATTTATTTATATAGTAGTCACAGAGGATAGAATAATGGACAGTTTTAGCTTAGTGACGTTTTGCGTGACTATTGCCTTTTATTTATGCATTTCTGCCACTCGGTGATTAATGATAATAGTAGTTCTCTAAGGGTGTGTGTGTGTGTGTGTTTCTGTAAGTCCACCCTCTTGGTGAATTCTTTGGGAAAGATGTTTCTTATAGTGACAAGACAAGAGAGAAACCACTCAATGCTAAATTTCCTTTATGATTTTGATATCCTTTAGGATGACCAATATTTAAAAATATAATTTGAAGCTATACTTTGCTGCTCAATTTGTATCTAATTACAAAAAACTATCCTAGAAAGCCACAGTATCCAATTTCAAGATCTACTCTTTCTTTAATATATATTTAGTAAATATTTGAGATGTGCACACTATATACCAGATACTGGGATGAGTTCAAAGATGGGGTGGATAACAGGGAAGACCTCCCTTCTTTTAGCTGGTAGCCTAGTAGGAGAAAATAGACTTTAAACAAGTGTGTCTTATGTAAGTCTGTCATTGAGCAAAAGAAGGAAGCTGTAAGTAAGTGTAAGAGGTAGACATAATCTAATCTGAGTGTGAAGTTTCCTCTGGAGAAATGACATTTAAGCTGGGATTTAAGATGACTTTAAAATTAAGGAAGGAACTGAGGTTGTGTGCTGATATGTATATGGTGGGGGTTGTGTTGGGGAAGAAATGGAGAGCTTTCTGGGCAATAGAACTGCTTTTCACAGATTAGGAGTTGAAAAGTTGGGTGCCCCAGGACTGTAGTTTAAAGTATTTAAAATACAAAACCCTTTGAGTTTTCAAACTTGTTCGATTTTATTTATACAATCCGATTTTGGGAATTATGGTAGGGCAATAGTTTGATTACATGAAACCATTGGTTAATAACTGTTCTTAAACTCATGTTCCTGTGCAGATCAAGCTGCTTATATAAAGTGCACCTCAGAAGGAAAGCCACTATGTTTTAACTCACTAGGATGTTAGTATGTTTTAGTAACAGTTGGTATAGAGTCAAGGATTTTGAACACTGTTTTTTTGTTGTTGTGAAAGATATCTTTCTTGATAGTGGTGTTTGCTCTGTTGAAATTTAAAATGTAGTTTGTTTATTGATTCTCTATCATTTCAAGTTGGCTTCTTCAAATTGTCTTGCAAGTGCAGTTAATTGTAAATTTGTTCCACTTGGTAATTTAACTTTTTTCCTACTCAATTGTCTACATGTATTTATAATCACAGATAATGGGAAAAGAACATTACTGGCATTGATTTCTTACTTTTAAAATGCTCCTGTGTACCAGGGGATACCACTTTTGTGTGTCAAAATGTGCTTCCATAATTATCAGTAGAGTGGTTGAAACTTACGAGATTAGCTATTGAAAGAAAATATAATTTATAAATAATTAATTGAATGCTTTGTTGACATCAACAAATTAATTGTAATAATTAATTGACTAATTGCAATTGCTCAGCATTCCAGAAGTCTCACAAACTTTCTCAAAGCATATTTACATAGCACATTAATGACCTTTGAGGATATTGTTTGGTTGTGTATTTTTTAGGTAACACCTGCCTAATTTTAAAGATACTCATGATCCCTCATTTTCAAAACCTGAAATTTTGATAGTGATCCTACTGGGCTCCCAACAATCCATCCTAAATGGTCTCTGATTTCTGGTCTTACTTTTGAAAGGAACAGTAGATTTCTTTTTCCCTAATGCTTAACTTTGTTGATTTAGCCTGAGCCTTGGGATATAGTTGGGAAGTTTTTGCTAACCTCACTCCTTTGCCTTCAGGAAAGGGGTCAGAACTCCTTCAGAGAAAACATTGCAATGGCCATGTAGGGTTAGGTAAATATGCCATGCAAGAATAAACCAAAATTATGTCAACAAAGGGGATGAATCTATCCTAACACCAACTTAGCTGTGAAGACCTTCTAGTAGTACCGTTCTGAATTTCTTTTTCTTATCAGGGAGCTAAAACAGTTCTGTTTACTGTAGTCTAAGGAAACATTTTTTCTTACATAATTACAGCTGCTATTTGATCCTTACAAAGAAATAAAATGTATGTGATTTCCAGTATAAAGTGTTTGCATATAATATCTCTAGAGGTTATATCATTAGAGAAATGTTCAGTTAGGGTAAAGCTGGTATTCAAATATCAGCTATTGAGTAAGAAAATAAATAAATGCTTTTTCTTTATTTGCATAGTTTATTTTGACATGGGTAATGCACCTGTGTTATGTACAAAAAGAGTAATTGTTCATCCAGTGAACCTCTGTGAGCTCTTTTAACTGTTTTCTGCAAAGTTCTTCTGTAAGTGTGCATCTTAGGCTTTTGATGGTATTTTACTTAGAGAGTGTGTGTGTGTGTGTGTGTGTGTGTGTTCAGTCACTTAATTGTGTTTAACTCTTTGTGACCCCATGGATTGTAGCCCACCCGGCTCCTCTGCCCATTGATTTTTGCAGGCAAGAATACTGGAGTGGGTTGCCATTTCCTTCTCCAGGGGATCTTCCCAACCCAGAGATCAAACCTGCATTTCTTGCATTGACAGGAGGATTCTTTACTTCTGGGCCACTATTTTACTTACAGAGTAACATGTAATCTCTTTATTCTAACCCTTTGTTTTCTGTAGCCTTTTGCATGATGCTTACGTTATTTGAAGGTGTGTTGCAAGCCTTTCACATAAATTCCTGAAGTATTCTTTTTTCAGATCTTAGTTTAACTGCTTGATTATGTTGCTAAGGTCCCTCTGTGCACATGACTGGTTTATGTTAAATGCTTGGAGGAGCATTGCTTTGTGCTTCTAGAGGGATTACATTCCCATAACTAATTATCAATAAGCATTTCATGCTTTAATGTTTCTTTAATGATCAGAGGCTTTTAGGTGACAGAGGTGAACATGAGTAGGGCAAGCCAGCTGGCTATGCAGTGAGACTCAACACTCTTTCATAGACCTTTAATTTCTTTTAGCGTTTGATGCTACATCAGGGTCATGATCTGACAGCCTCCCATGCTGGCATCTTGATTTTAAAAACCAGTGCATCATTACACAGGGATCTATGAAGGAGCATGATTCATTAACCGCATGTAATATTAAATTTCCAGTGAGAAGTTGAGGCAAGGCTTTGCAATGCAAGCTTGTAAGTAATTTTAGATTCTCCATGTCACAGTTTTGAAATGAAGAGATTAAGCAAAATGATTGCTACATTTCCTTCTAATTATTTGTCTGATTTTTCTTGGCATTACAGTGGTTAATATGCTAGTCAATCAGATGAACTTATACAAACATTCATTTATGCATTTTACAACAGTCTATTTATACCTATATCTATCTGTCTACATCTATTTTTGTGTGTGACAGAAACTGTGTAGGATGCATTAAGATGATTGTCTGTTTTTAATAACTCTTAATACATTTGACCAAATAAATATGCCACCGACTGTTAAATTAAAAAAATAATGTATGTTGGTTTCTTCTTCTTTGATCATTTTCTGGTTGTTGATTTTCTTCCTCACTTTTGATGAGGCTCATGTGTGGAAGGGTTTTCCACATATTGAAACTTACATTCCAACATGAGTATATGATCACTGCTGGTGCTGTTAATCACAACTTTATAGAAATACTTATAATCATTGACTGGGCCAGTGACGTAGTTCTGTTTTACTCCATTTGTAATTGTGGCCAGATTGGAAAACCCATCACTTGATCTGATGTGAAGAGCCAAATTTGCTTCATGCTGTTGGTATCCACATTTCCTCATGTTGTGGAATGCTCTTGTGAAACTTACACAACTGCTTATGAATCTTATGTCTATGCCTTTCTGTGTCTCTTGAATATGAAAAGAAGCAAATAAGCTGCTTCAGGAAGCTGTGTTTTGAAATTGCCATGTGATTTTTGGTGTGGTCCACTGATAATGATATTTAGGAACCTGCACAGGAAATTTGAGGCCAGTTTCTCCTTGGCAACGCAGAGCTTATTTACTCTGTCACTGAGCTTCTTGAGAAAAATGGCTATCATACATATTTACAGCCTAAGTTTTAAAACTTGGCTTTCAATGTATCTCTTTGGATGTCTTCAAATGCACTTAAGGACACAAAAACAGAACAGTTCTCTTCTAAATAAATGATAGGACTGTGTTGTTCAGGAAATGCCATGAAAAATTCTTCCAGCAAAACTTTACTTTTCTTTCTCTTTTTTACTGAGAATTTCTATTTGAAACATCCCAAGCTAAGATTATAACCAGATTGCCATTTGCATGCATAATGCTGCTCAACTTGAAAACCTTGAATCAGTATCTGGCTGTGTCCCACTGCTTCCCCGTCAGTGTCTGCTCTGTACTGTCTGGGATGGAGGTGCTAGTAAAGTGGAGAAGAGTCAACAGTCCTAGAGTTTTTGTTTAGTTAATTTTTTTGTTGTTGTTAATGCTAATTCTGTGTGTACTCAGATTACACTTTTCAGGGAGACCTGGTTTGGCTTTGTTATTAGGTAACTGAGAGACCAATGGGTTTGCGAATTTGGAGCATACATTTTGCAGAAGCTATCCATCAGATTTTGTGTTCACCTCGTCCACCTCTCAAATATGACTCCATTAAGGGGAAGGCAATGGCACCCCACCCCAGTACTTTTGCCTGGAAAATCCCATGGACGGAGGAGCCTGGTAGGCTCCAGTCCATGGGGTCGCTAAGAGTTGGACGCGACTGAGCGACTTCACTTTCGCGTTTCACTTTCATACGTTGGAGAAGGAAATGGCAACCCACTCCAGTATTCTTGCCTGGAGAATCCCAGGGACAGGGGAGCCTGGTGGGCTTCTGTCTGTGGGGTCGCACAGAGTCGGACACGACTGAAGCGACTTGGCAGCAGCAGCAGCAGCAATGTCATGCTAGACATCGCAAATCTTCTCAGAAGTTATAATACAACAGTTCTATCCCTTAACCTCATGTAAGTGTTAGCTTTTCACCATCCTGATTGGAGTAATGAGGCACAAAAGGCTTTTCCATGTGTCCTAGATCTGTAGATGCTTGAAAAACAGTTACTTTGATGCTGGCCACTAAGCTTTGGGTCTTTTGGGGGGTTCTGGAGGGAATGTTTCCCCTTCCCCCTCTTGTTTTTTTTTTTTTTTTGGCTGTGCCTTGTGCTTTGTGGGATCTTAGTTTCCTGAGCAGGGATTGACCCTAGGCTTTCTGTAGTGAAAGTGCTGAGTCCTAACCCCTGGACAGAAGGGAAGTCCTCTAAGCCTTGATTCATAATAGAATACCTGAATTGCTTATCAAGAGTGAGCTCTAAACTAGTAACAGCTTTCTGAGTATTGGAAAAAATTCTGTTTAATTCTTTACCATGCTCATTTAGAATGGGAGAAACTTAAGAATTAGGTTTATAAGGGAAATTGAAGATGAGAAATATAACAAAACTATAGTGTTTAAGCGGGGAAGGCAATGGCATCCCACCCCAGTACTTTTGCCTGGAAAATCCCATGGACGGAGGAGGCTGGTAGGCTCCAGTCTATGGGGTCGCTAAGAGTCGGACACGACTGAGCAACTTCACTTTCACTTTTCACTTTCATGCATTGGAGAAGGAAATGGCAATCCACTCCAGTGTTCTTGCCTGGAGAATCCCAGGGACAGGGGAGCCTGGTGGGCTTCCGTCTATGGGGTCGCACAGACTCGGACACGACTGAAGCGACTTAGCAGCAGCAGCAGCAGCATAGTGTTTAAGAGTTTACCTTCCTTTTACTAATTCTCGTTCATTACCAGAAATATAATTTTTATTTCTGCAGTACATTGCCTTAATATTCATTACTAATTAATGCCTTGGAGACTTACCCCACAAATTCAGGGCCCCTCTGGTGTCTGCTTTCCATTTGTAAGTTCATGCTTGGTTGTTGCATGGTAATGACTATCACACTAGAGTTAGCCACATGTCCCATTTATTTCATGAAGGAAAGGTAATTGCCAAATTAATACAAAAAATTGTGTTGACAACTTTGTAACAGTGGAATACTAAAAAATTCATAAAACTGGATGTATTTTAAAGTTTAAATTTGTTATATTTATTTAATTACAGAAAGAAATCCTGTTTTTTATAGAAACTTGGAAACTCAGAGAAATGTTAAGAAGAAAACTAAAATCACCTTTAATCCTCTTATACAGAGATTACACTATTCTGATTTATTTCTTACGATTTTCTAAAGTATGTGTGTTCAATGATTTACAAATACATATGCTAATTTAAACACCTACCTTAAAAATTAAATTATCACAATATCCTCCATTTTAAAATCCTCCATTTTAAAACCCAATAGTATGTCAGCATTAATGTATTATGATGGTTTTACTTTTTTACTTTAAAAACAATCAATGTGATTAATGTGTTTATATATAAATCTTCTTAGGATAGGTAATTTGAACAGCTTTAAGACTTTTGATACAAATTGCCAAAATGCTTTCTCAAAGTCTAAACCAATTTTTATTATTAATTTATAATAATTCTTATTTTACTTAAACTATACTCAAATTTACTTTATAAAAGTGAATCAAATATTTTCCTTTTGAATAGGAGAAATACTATTCCATCATTGATTTTTGTTTCTTAATAGGATAAACATTTTTGTGAAATGCTTTTTTAAATTTAGAAATGAATTTTATTGGATTGGAAGGATGAACTATTAGTAAGTTTGTCTAAATGTAACAAAAATTTTTAAATTATATAGTATCGTAGTGACCTCTGTAAAACTTTATATTTTGAAGGAAGTTTTGTCTGTGTGGAAAGGGGAGAAAGAATTTGTTTAGGTATTAAGCAAAGTTGAGTGATTTGGCCATCACAATTGTACAAAATTTCAAAAATTTCTCATTGAATTTGAACATCTCACTAGTTGGTACTTGAAATGTAGATTTTAATACATTGTGTTTTTAAGAATGGGGTAATCAGTGCCTTAAAGATTTAAAGGCTATTATTTTCAATGTAGAAATTGTGAAAACATGTCAATTTGTTATCATATAAGGTAAAATTAGCTATTTTGCTTTTAAAAGCTCATCTGTGGAGTATAAAAGAATACAGCTCTGCACAGCAATCCCAAGTAGTGTTGACACTAATATCTAATATTTGTATTACCTCTTTGCCTTTTTCTGTTCAGGACATCCAGGCGGAAATTGATGCCCACAATGACATATTTAAAAGCATTGATGGAAACAGGCAGAAGATGGTAAAAGCTTTGGGAAATTCTGAAGAGGCAACTATGCTTCAGCATCGACTGGATGATATGAACCAAAGATGGAATGACTTAAAAGCAAAATCTGCCAGCATCAGGTCAGTGATGTCAGTGTCAAAAATAACAGGGGGGCAGGATTTTCATGATTTTTGCATATCAGGAAGAGAACAAGAGGCCTTACCAGTGTACAATGCCTTTGTCAGCTGTTCCTATTTACAAATTTGCATGTCACATTTTAAACTTAATAATGCTAATGATGTTACCAGTACCTGCTAATTGTTGACAGTTTACCTTGACCAAGTACTGTGTTAGAATCGTTACAAATATTGCTTGATTTATTATTCAAAAAAATCATTGTAAAGTGCATAGTGAAATCCTTTCTTACATGAGGTATCTGAGGCTTACTGAATATAAAGTACTTGAAAAGTTTTTGAACTAACTAGTTTCATACCAGGATTTGAATCTAGATCTTTTTGACTTTTGGCAGTGAATGTGTTTTGCTTCATTGTGCTATTTGTACGTCCAATTTGAAGGTGTACTTTTAGAAATTACATGTCACTTATGGATACTAAAATGGAAAACTGATGACATGTTTCCATTTGGAGAAAGGGGAGATCTGGGTTCGATCCCTGGGTTGGAAAGATCTCCTGGAGAAGGGAAAGGCTACCCACTCCAGTGTTCTGGCCTGGAGAATTCCTTGGACTGTATAGTCCATGGGGCCGCACAGAGTTCAACAAGACTGACTTTCACTTTCACTTTCAAAATAAGGATGAATTTAACAACCAGAATGTTGACTAAGAAAGGACCTTGAAAAATGACCTTTGTGACAACTATTAATATTATTGGGAGTTAAGAACATTTAAGAATTATGTTTACTGAATGGTGGATAATACCTAACTAGATATGACTTTAGCGGGAAGTGACTGAGAATATGTTATTGAGCAAAGGTACCAAAGATGAATGTTGGTATAAAGACCTGGATCTTGCACCTGGGTTGCTTTCTTAAATTTTGATGTCTTGAAAAATGTACAACCTTCAGCCAAATGATCTTGAATTTGACTTTACTATTTACTTACTGATCTTGGGCAAGTCACTTACTCTCTCTGAGCCTTGGTTTTCTCATTTAGATATCAAAGTATAAATATTTAGCCCACATGATTACTGTGAAGATTGAATGTGGTAATCTGATAGTTCCTTAATCTATACTGAGTTTTGCAGCATCTGGTTTTATTTTTTCTTACACAAAGGGGCTCAGGGAATCCGCTTCAACTGGTTTCTGCATTTCACTGACTACTTCATATAGAGCAGAAATCTTTCAGTGGCTATCTATCATGAATGAAATTTTTTTTTTAATTAAAATTTTCTTTCCCGAAAGGTTTTTTATTCTTCAAGACTCATGAAGGGAAATTTGTATCTCTTTTTACACTTAAAGAGGAGGTAATGTAGCATGATTGTGGAAGCCTCTGTGTAAAGATCCTGTTGGCCTTTATCCACCCACTGCTCTTTTCCAGTAAGAGAGGAAAATTAGGGAGTGTTATACACTGAGAGAATATACTTATGCTTGCTAAAAATTCAATTTTCAACCAGCCAGATCCCATTGCTTTTCCCTTTTCTGTTCTCCATAAGTATAAATAAATAAAAATATTTAAAGTGTTAAACACAGTGAAAAATGTTCACTGAGGTTCTAGAAAAACCAACAAGTCTAATAAGCTGAAAGCCACAGGGATGGCCCTGGTGAAGATTGTGCATGTGGTGCTGAAATTTTGAGAGTTTGGAGGATGAGTTCTTCAGAAAGGAGAATTTAGTGAAGACAAAAAACCTTCTTTTGACTCTTCATGGTCTTTATTGAATAAGCCTGTCAAGTCACATTTTTTTTTTCCTAACCTGGAAAGGAAGAATTCATAAGTTATTGTTGGAATATTATCTAATAAATGATGTTATTTTTAGAAGATTGGAGGATAAGCTTTTGTCAGTGGACTTCTGCATCAAGACAAATCATACATTCCAGTAAAATGTGTTATTAATGTGATAATGAATTAAAATAATTTTCAGCCTCATTACCCATCTCTGGAGATTCAAGCATTTAATGAGAACTTACTTCTAAGTTTGAGGCATTGCTAATCATAATTAAGTTATGGCCCCTACTCATAGAGGTTTCACAGTTCTATTCAGGATAAGGGGGGTCCAAAGGAGGAAGTGGTTACTTTCGTTTCAGATGATTATCACAGGCTTCAAAAAAGAGGTGATGGTTAAGCTGAGCCTTGAAAGATGTATAGCTTTCCCCAGATGGACTGGTTGGAGACTAAAGAAAGACATCTAAACAGGAGGCTGGAAATAACACTGTTTTCACCGAACAGTTAAGAAGTTCAATCTGGAGGGAGAATAGAATCTGCTGATGATGTAGAGAGGAAAGATTGCGACTAGAGAAAAGGGTGAAGGGAGAGGTAAGACAGAATCTTGGAACACCTGTGTGTAGTGTGCTCCATTCCACTGGTTATAAAATTTGAAAAATAAGCTTTGGAAAGATCCTTCTCACACAGCTATGGAGGATGCATTATTAGGTAAGCAAAGTTCTAAAGACAAGGAGAGCTGCTAAGAGACCTTGTCAGATAAATACAAGAGTGAAATTGCTGGATCCTATGGTTCTATTTTTAATTTTTTTAAGTATTGATATACTGTTCCCATAGTGGCTGTACCTATTTACATTGCCACCAACAGTGGATAAGGATTCCTCCTTCTCCATGTCCTCAGCAGCACTTGTTATTTATTTGGTCTTGACTATGGCCATTCTGACAGGTGTGACGTGATATCTCATTGTGATTTTCGTTTGCATTTTCCTGATGATTAGTGATGTGGAATATATTTCATGTGCCTGTTGGACTCTGTATGTCTTCTTTGGAAAAAAAATGCCTATTCAGCTTCTCTGCCCATTTTCAAATTGGACTGTTTTTATACTGAATTATATGACTTCTTTATCTATTTTGGATATTAACCCTTTATGGGACATATTAGCAAATATCTTCTCCCATTTTGTTGATTGATTCTTTCTCTGTGTAAAAACTTTTTAGTTTGATGAGATCCCAGTCATTCAATTTTGCTTTTGTTGCCTTTGCCTAAAGAGACAAATCACCTGAAAAAAATATTGCTAAGACCAACAAAGAATATACTGCATAGATATTTTCTTCTAGAAGTTTTATGGTTTCAGGTCTTACCTGTAAATCTTTAATCCATTTTGAGTTTATTTTTAGATACAGTGTGAGAAAGTGGTCTAGTTTCATTTTTCCTGGGTAGTGTCCAATTTTCCCAACACTACTTATTGAAGAGACTGTCTTTTCCCCACTGTATAGTCTTGCCTCTTTTGTTGTAGATTAATCGACCTTCTGTGCATGGGCTTATTTCTGGCTATTCTATTCGATTGATATATGTTTCTGTTCATGTGACAGTGCCATACTATTTTGATTACAGTCACTTTAGCTATAGAGCCAAAGAAAGTGAAAACACCATTTCAAAAAGATATGTGCACTCCATTGTTCATAGGAGCATTTTTTACAATAGTCGTGATATAGGAAACAGCCTACATGTTCAGATCAGATCAGATCAGTCGCTCAGTCGTGTCCGACTCTTTGCAACCCCATGAATCGCAGCACGTCAGGCCTCCCTGTCCATCACCAACTCCCGGAGGTCACTCAGACGCACATCCATCGAGTCAGTGATGCCATCCAGCCATCTCATCCTCTGTCGTCCCCTTCTCCTCCTGCCCCCAATCCCTCCCAGCATCAGAGTCTTCTCCAATGAGTTAACTCTTCGCATGAGGTGGCCAAAATACTGGAGTTTCAGCTTTAGCATCATTCCTTCCAAAGAAATTTCAGGGCTGATCTCCTTCAGAATGGACTGGTAGGATCTTCTTGCAGTCCAAGGGACTCTCAAGAGTCTTCTCCAACACCACAGTTCAAAAGCATCAATTCTTCGGCGCTCAGCCTTCTTCACAGTCCAGCTCTCACATCCATACATGACCACAGGAAAGACCATACTTGACTAGGTGAACCTTTGTTCATCAACTGTTAAATGCATAAAGAAGATTATGTATGGGCTTCCCTGGTATCTCAGATGGTAAAGCTTCTTCCTACAATGTGGGAGACCTGGGTTCGATCCCTGGGTCAGGAAGATCCCCTGGAGAAGGAAATGGCAACCCACTCTAGTAATTCCGCCTGGAAAATCCCATGGACTGAGAAGCCTGGTGGGCTACAGTCCATGGCATCGCAGAGTCGAACACGACTGAGTGACTTCACTTCACTTCACTTCATACACGTACAAAAGAATATTTTTATAAATATTCATCTAATTGTATATGTGTGTGTGTGTGCTCAGTCGCTCAGTTGTTTCTGACTCTTTGTAGCCCAGTAAAGAGTATCTAAAGGGCTGTAGCCCATCAGGCTCCTTTATCTATGGAATTTTCCAGGCAAGAGTACTAGCATGGAGTATTGTGTCATTTCCTACTCTGGGTGATCTTCCCAACCCAGGATCAAACCCATGTCTCTTGCTTCTTCTGCATTATCAGGCAGGTTGACCAGTAGCGCCACCTGGGAAGGTCCATCTGTGCTGTCACAACTAGTAAAATTTCATTCTTTTTTAGGGCTAATATTCCATCCACTATGTGTGTGTGTGTGTGTGTGTGTGTGCGCGCGCGCGTGCACATGTGCATGCACTAAGTCACTTCACTCATGCCCAACTCTTTGCAACCCTATGGATGGCAGCCCACCAAGCTCCTCTGTCCATGGGGATACTTCAGGCAAGAATATTGGAGGGAGTTATCATGCCCTCCTCCAGGGGATCTTCCCAACCCAGAGATTGAACCTATGTCTCCTGTGGCTCCTGCATTGCAGGTGGATTCTTTACTGCTGAGTCACTGCACACATACACATTATGGAATATACATGGATATGAGCTGACATATATAACATGTATATATATAGCTTCCCTGGAAGCTCAGTTGGTAAAGAATCTGCCTGCCGTGCAGGAAACCCAGGTTTGATCCCTGGGTTGGGAAGATCCCCTGGAGAAGGAAATGGCAACCTACTCCAGTATGCTTGCCTGGAGAACGCCATGGACAGAGGAGCCTGGCAGGCTATAGTCCATGAGGTTGCAAGAGTTGGACATGACTTAGCAACTAAACCACCACCACCATATATATATATAACCTGAAGGGTATTATGCTTATTTATATAAGATGAAGACATATACTGACAAATACTGTATGTTTTCACTTACACGTGGAATCTAAAAAATTAAAAGATATAACAAAATAGAAACAGACTCACTCCTGAGAACAAACTGGTGATTATCAGAGGGAAGTGGGAATAAAGAAAATTAAGATAGTAAAGATAGTAAAGAGAATTAAGGTATAAAATAGATAAGTTTCAAGGATATAATGTACAAAACAGGAAATATAATATTTTTTCATGACTGTGGCATTTAATCAATAAAAATATTGAATCATTATGTTGTACATCTGACACTAATATGTCAATTATATCTCAATTTAAAAAAGATAAAATGGTTCATTATTCTTAGTAATGGGCCCTCATATAGGAAGCACATCTCAGAGAGAAGTACAGGATGCGTTAATACTCTGGAGCTAGACCACCTAGATTTAAACACCAGTTTTGTCTTTGACAGCTGTGACACTGTGGAGGAGGTTAGTGACCCAATATGTATTTCCTCATGTGCAAAATAGCGATAGGAGGAATAACTCCATTATAGAGTCATCATGAATAATTGATTTAATTAGCCTTTATAAAGTGCCTAAAAGACGTGGTAAGCACTGAATAATTGTTAACTATTCCCTGAGTGGCTCAGATAGTAAAGACTCTGCCTGCAGTTCAGGACACCCAGGTTTGAGCTCTGGGTCTGGAAGATCCCCTGGAGAAGTGAATGGCTACCTACTCCAGTATTCTTCCCTGGAAAATCCCATGATCAGAGGAGCCTGGCAGGCAACAGAGCCAGGCAGGTCACAAAGAGTTGGACATGACTGAGTGATGAACACTTTCACTTACTTTTTTTCATTATTCTCATTGATTACCATTATGTTTGGAACTAATTAGTTCAAAAGACATAGAAATTCTCCCTACTCCATCTTTTTTTTCGGTCACTAATATTAGGAATTTCAGAGAACTAGCATCCTTCTTTCCTGGCTGCAAGAAAAAGTAAACAAAAGTAAGAACAAGTGAGAATAGCAGTGTCATGTTAATTACTGACAGAAGCCAGGCTATAAGAGGTAGCTTAGAGTGACAGCCAAATGAAACTGTTAACTGAACTCCAGAAGCAGGCAGAATCACCAGCAGTTACTGGACAGTATGGTCTCCCATGTGAGAAACCCTACATGGAAGGATAGAAAAGAACTCAGTCTCTGCAGGTTTGTTCTCAAAACGGAAGATTGGGCTGACCTAAATAAATCTGGCTATTCCCCAAATCTACAAATCAGATTCCTCACTCTCCCTCTACAGGGATGGAGAAGTGGTCGGGAGTGTGCTTAGTTAGTGAGAAAATCCCTTCCCAAAGAGTTGGGGTGGGCAAGTGTTCTCATTAACAAAAGTGTAGCGTAATCTACACCCCCTGCAACTCAACCAACTGCCTGCTTCAGTCCTTACTGAAAATAATGTGTGATGAGTGTGCTATGAATTTCTGTTTCTGTGTTCTTGATTCTCATTTCTTTTAAAGTATCATCTACCCTTGCACTGGCCTCTATTGTGAACAAATTCTCCTCTGTTTTTAATATTTCTGTAAACTCTCCCATTACTTTTCTCCAAAGTTGAGTGTTGTCCCCTTAATTCCCTGCTTTACTGAAAACACTCTAATAGAGTTCAGTTTTCCCATTTTCCTCACCTGGCAGTCAGCAAGAAGAATGTAATATATAACTACTACTGTGGACAGCAA
The DNA here is from genome assembly GCA_935064755.1 of Tragelaphus eurycerus. Lineage (NCBI taxonomy): Eukaryota > Metazoa > Chordata > Mammalia > Artiodactyla > Bovidae > Tragelaphus > Tragelaphus eurycerus. Next base: position 3,594,743 of record CAKXYN010000039.1, read on the forward strand.
TCAATTAGAATGCCAGTCATAAACTCTCAATATGGTGCCAGCAGACACTGGCTGAACAAGAGCCCTGCTGCCCAGGGCTTAGAGAGGTTAGCAGCCTCATTGGTTTCTTAAGCACTGCTTTTGCACCTCTCAACAACTTGTCCTTAGAAATCAATACATCCATTATTCTACCCTCTCACTGTCTTATTCCTGCTTCCTCCTGATCTGGAGGGCACTCTTCTACTTCACTCATTGATTGGAACATCTGACTTCCTTTTTATTCTCCATCCTTTCTTCAGCTGCCATCCTTGGGGCTGATATCTCTCTTGATAACTTGCTATATTTTGACTTCTCACTTTCTTTTTATTTTATCTGTAAATGCTTTTATTCCCATTTTGCTTCTAAGCCCCATAGATCTGGCCATGCCTGGAACTCAGTTAACACCCCATGTTATCTTGGCATCCCTGGGATGATCAATCTTAAGAGAGCAAGGGCAAATTGTTTTCAAAACACACATTTTATTTTATTATGTCCCATCAGGCAGTGAGCATCTGAGTGCCGTTGATTTTACCATGTTAGTTGGAGAAGAGCCCTCTGTTGTAGCAAATCAGGATTGTTTAGAACATCATCAGTAAAACAACTGTCTTTCACATGAAAGTTATGGATTTTATGAAGAGGACCTTCCTCCATTAGCTTCTTATATACCAGGACCATCCTACTATATACTGTCCTCCAACTTTATCATTTTATTCTGTATATATAATGAATCTACAATACTTCAACTAGATTGTTTAAAAATGCATATCCACTAATATTTTCAACTGTGGAATTCCTAGCTTCCTTTTTATTTTTCCTTTTTCTTCCCCAATTTGTCCATCTTTCTCCTTATCTTTAGTTGCTAAAAACTTTCCTCTTTTCAGACTTCATCAACCCCTTCTACTGAGCTTGGATTTCATTATAAGCCATTTCAGTAATGTCAGGACTTTGAAATTCCCGTGCTCCTTGAACTTCCTGTCTGCTTTTGCAGCTTCTGCTGCTCTGTTGACTACACCTTCCCTATCTCCTGATCTAAATTCTGGACTCCCTAGTGTTGCAATGGAAAGTGAAAAACGGTAAAATTTCTTCAACTATAATTTGACAGTTTCTACTGAGAATTGGTATTGTGATTCTAAATGATTTTCTATCATATTCACCACTATCTCTAACTTTTGAAGATTTTGATTCCTCTTTAATTCCCAAAACCTCTCCAAATCTCCTTCATGACATGCAGCCTTATTTTTTTCTGAAAATAAGGCTATCAGATAGATGTCCTTTCTGTACATTCTTTTTTCAAATTGTGCTGTAATTGTGCTGAAGTCAATATTGTTGTGGCAGAAAGTATTTGCTGCAATTTATCATCATTTTTAGAAAAGAGAATATCTGTCAAAGATCATAATGACAGTCAATATTTTTTGAACATTCCACATGCCTATAAGAAATGCTTGATATTACCTCCTTTGACCACGATGTGGTCATTAGAACTATGGAATTATATGTGGCTCAATGCCTTGGCTTTATATCTTAAATATCATTTTCAAGTCTTTGCAGATAACTTCGACTACACCTTTGAAATAGTGACATCTAATTTGCCAACTATTCTTTTGCAATCAAAAAACAATGCTTACAAGTATATATTCCACTTAGATGGATATAAAGATAGCTAGTAACTTGAAACTTGAGCTAGAAGATAGGTGGTTAAGAACTTTGACAGTGTATTCAATATTTTACTTCCTGGAAAAAATGTGAATTGGAAATTACTAATAAATTCAGTAATGTGAATGCCACGGCTTAAACTTTTATGTTACATTTGTGTCATTTAGAATTATGTTAATTAAATGCTCACTTATCAGCTTAATGATGTTTAATATGGATCCTTATTAACATATGGTTTCAAAGGCCAGTGAAATTGTCAAATCTAATGAAAACAGAGTTCAAAGATAAAGTTCTATCTTCCCTTCCCTTTATGAGCCTCCTAAAGATTCAGAGCACCTTTTTAAAAGCCCTTAGAGAAGAATAACCTTTAACATCATCGTTACATCTGATGTTACCACACTTTTACAATGTCATCGACACCGCTTTTAACTTAAGCAAGTTGATTTTGCTAACCATGTCGTAAAACTACTAAAATTTTCTTCTCTCAAATCTCATAGAAGGCAGCTTTCTTTATTTTTCCCTCTGGCTGAGTGCTTTTCTGTAAAACTTTCTGCAGTGATGGACGTGTTCTCTACAGTAGCCATCAGCCATATGTGGAAAGTTGAGCAGTTGAAATGTGGCAAGTGCACCTGGTGAACCGAATTCCCCATTTTACTTATTTTAGTTACCTTAAGATTTAATACTTATTTGACTCCTTGACAGCATTGTCTTAATTGTGACACATGGACTTTTTTTTTTCTTTTCTTTTCTTTCTTTCTTTTTTTAGTGGTAGCATGCAGGATCTTTAGTTGTAGCATGAGAACTCTTAGTTGCGGCATATGGGATCTAGTTCCCTGATCAGGGATCAAGCCTGGGCCCCCTGTGCTGGGAGCTCAGAGTCTTAACCACTGGATCACCAAGGACGTCCCCCTGAAGCTTTAAACTGAAATAGTCGCATGTTGCTGCTGATGGCTATAATGTTGGAAGCACAGCTTTGGTGTTCTTTTCAGAACAGTCTGAATTCTAAGAACTCCACTTTTTTCTTGTGAAAGTGAAAGTGGAGTCTCTCAGTCGTGTCCGACTCTTAGCGACCCCATGGACTGCAGCCCACCAGGCCCCTCCGTCCATGGGATTTTCCAGGCAAGAGTACTGGAGTGGGGTGCCATTGCCTTCTCCTGTAGTCAGTCTTAATTTCTTTTCTGGGAGCAGGAATAACTCACATTTAATGTTACTGGTGATTTTTGCACTAATGAAGACTTTTATTTTTTAAATTATAACTCAGCTTATAATCTATGGGTTTTACCATGAAATAAAAGTTTCTGTGTAGTAAGAATGCCAAAGTGGATATTTAATTCTGTGCATTCCCTGGTGACCAGTGGTAAAGAATCCACCTGCCAGTGCAGAAGACATGAGATCAGATCAGATCAGTCGCTCAGTCGTGTCCGACTCTTTGCGACCCCATGAACCGCAGCACGCCAGGCCTCCCTGTCCATCACCAGCTCCCGGAGGTCACCCAGACTCACACCCATCAAGTCAGTGGTGCCATCCAGCCATCTCATCCTCTGTTGTCCCCTTCTCCTCCTGCCCTCAATCCCTCCCAGCATCAGAGTCTTCTCCAATGAGTCAACTCTTTGCATGAGGTGGCCAAAATACTGGAGTTTCAGCTTTAGACATGAGATACATGGGTTTGATTCCTGGGTTCGGAAGGTCCCTTGAAGTAGGAAATGACAACCCACTCCAGTATTCTTGCCTGGAGAATCCCATGGACACAGGAGCCTGGTGGGCTATAGTCCATGGGTCTCAAAGAGTTGGACACGACTGAGCAAGTGAGCACAAACACAAGCACGATTCCTTCCTTGCACAATAAGGGATAGTATATCTTTACTCCTCTTAATTTGAATCATCAAATTCTTTGGCAGACCTACTACTTTCCAAATGTATCTTTCCTTTACTACATATATATCTGGGCAGTTTCTATCTGCCCTCTTGAGTGTTCTCCATGATGAAAGCAACATAGTATAAAGGGCTTAGAATTAAGTATGAATATTCCAAATTCTCACCACGGCTTCTTGAGCAAATTTCTTTCTTCTCTGAGCTGTAGTTGCCGCAGAGAGTTCTTAGGAGGTTTCTTATCTCAAAGTATATTTGGTTTACTTCTATTTCTCCTAACTTGACCCTAGAACTTTATATTTCTGAAACAAGGTAGTGCCTGATAGCAGAGCAAATGCTCCATGCTGCTGCTGCTGCTAAGTCGCTTCAGTCGTGTCCAACTCTGCTCAACCCCATAGACGGCAGCCCACCAGGCTCCCCCGTCCCTGGGATTCTCTAGGCAAGAACACTGGAGTGGGTTGCCATTTCCTTCTCCAATACATGAAAGTGAAAAGTGAAAGTGAAGTCGCTCAGTCGTGTCCAACTCTTTGCAACCCCATGGACTGCAGCCTACTAGGCTCCTCCGTCCATGGGATTTTCCAGGCAAGAGTACTGGAGTGGGTTGCCATTGCCTTCTCCGAAGTGCTCCATAGATGTTTGCTTTTATTGAAAAAAAAAAAAGGAAAACTGTATTTTTTAAAATAGATGTCCCTCTTATATTGTTTACTCTATTTTTTTCCCCTTTTTTTGTATCTGTATGTTGGGAAAAGGAATAAATACTTCTTTTAGAAACATAATAAGTAGCTTTTTGGGTTTAGAATTAAGGGTTTAGAATATATATTAATACATGGTTTTATCCATAGTTCCTTTTCTACTATATTTAAATGATGAGGTGACTTTTTAATGATTATTTACCTTCTAAAATGTTTTCATGTTATAGTTTTTAAAATAACTGATCACTTAAAATTGTTTACAAAGTTGTAAAATAAGTGATTCAGTCTAAAAGAAGTAACTTTTGTAAAGCATTTTCTGTAGTAGACATCACTCTGAGTTAATAGCACAATGAAAGTATCTGTTGCTTTGCATGTGTTAGGTACTCAAAGAATGAACTGAAGCAGGTGAGGGTATAATAAATCTATTATCCAAAATGTGAGTGCCCGCGGATATGTGTGGGATAAAGAAATGTTTTAAGTGATGATTCTGAAAGCATGATTGATGACTGGCTATCTGTAGTCTTGGGAAAATACAAGCTTCAGAATGTTTAAAGTAAAATTAAAGAAGTACAACTACACCAAACACAAATGTAAGGTTTCTTTTTGTAAACCATTCAACCTAGTGCCCAAGAAAAGGCTTTCATCTTGAAAGATGAAAGAATTAAGTTGAAACTAGGACACCGAAGGCTACTACAGAAGCATACATTTATTTGGACATATGGTAGTAATCCACTAAACACATATTTATAATCTATCAGAGAATAACCAGAACAGATTTTCCAGGCAAAGATTCTGTCAGATCAGTTTGTTTTTTATCATGGAAAGGGAAAGATTCTGAGAAGCACATACACAAATGTTATTTTTATTTATTTCAAAGTTACTTCAGTATCTCTCTTAAAAATGTATTTCCTTCATCTTTATAAAGAGTTATTTAGGCCCCGTATGCTGTAGATTTCAGTGATCAATTTCATTATCCCTGTGCAGTCAAAAAGTTAATTGCACAGGAAAAGACTTTTGCATGCTCTTCAATACAATGAGTATGTAACTGGCTTTCAAAGGAATGTAATGTCTGGTTTGGTTATTGATTAAAGCGTTAAACTATAGCTATTGAAGATGCAGGATCAAATAATCTAAAATAAGAGGTCAGGGTGTGTACATAAGTGTTTTGCACACAAAGACACTCAAGACACTCAAGCATTTATTGATTGACTAAGGACTTCTGATTTCTAGCTGTTATTTATTTATCTATTTATTTGGGGGATTTAAAAATACTGGAAAGAAATTGCACCAACTGTCAAATATACTTGACAAAATGCTTTGTAACTGGCAGAGAGAATTTTCAGTTAATATCTTCCCTAATAGCTCAGTTCCTAAAGAATCTGCCTGCAATGCAGGAGACCCTGGTTTGATTCTTAGGTCGAGAAGATTTGCTGGCGAAGGGATAGGCTACCCACTCCAGTGTTCATGGGCTTACTTGTAGCTCAGCTGGTAAAGAATCCACCTGCAATGTAGGACACCTGGGTTCAGCCCCTGGTGGGAGGATCTCCTGGAGAAGGGAAAGGCTACCCACTACAGTATTCTGGCCTAGAGAATTCCATGGACTGTATAGTCCATGGGGTTGCAAAGAGTTGGATATGACTGAGCTACTTTCACTTTCATAATTGAAATTATTTAGTTCTGTTCTGTGCCAGGTAAAATTATTATTTATCAGGGATAGGTAATTACATATTTGGCCTAAAATTAATCAATGTGAACACAGAAAAGTTGGCCCTCAAACAGAACTGGGATCTCATTACAGCATAAGTTTGTAATGTGAGGTCAATCTTAGCACCTGTAGAATGAACAGAAAAGACTTTAAATACAAGACAATACAATAAAAATTTAAATTATAAGATTTAAACTTCTTTCTGTATTTATAATTTTCTAAAAAATTATTTCATATCTTGGTTTTATAAGACATAGAATTTTGTTGTTTGAAGAGTTTGTTTTATATTAACCAGAGTGGACCTATAAATAGATTGCAGGACAGTTGGTCTTTTGTGTTTGACAGAATGCAGGTTCTTGGTGTTTTAGAGATATACAGAACTACCATTTTTTTTTCTTTTAGCCGAGAATATTGGCTGCTAGACTGTGGCCATTGTTTTAGGAATTAGAGATGAAGTAGAAATCAGAGATACATAGTTTTTCTTCTGAAAACATTATGAACTTTTAAACAAGACTTATGATATTGTTGAATATCCACTGCTGAGATCACTTAATGTGATCATTGGGGAAATATTTGTTTTTTTCTAGAGCAAGCTATTATTGGCTTTGAGACAAAGGTTCAGATTTCCTTTCCCAAAAAGGAAATCAGTGATCAGTCTGAGAGACAGTAGTTGTGCTTGGTTGATTTGTTTCATACCATTCAGTAAAGCAGCAGTTTTGTGGAAGTGTGGATCAGAAGCCAGTGTTATGGTAAAAGTGTATGAAAGGATGTGAAGCCTGGTCAGCAGAGGTTTCATGTACCTGGGGTTGCCCCAAATGAGTCATCTTTATCTATCATAAATCTTTAGTCTTTGGAAGCTGTTATGTAACAAAGCTTATTCTGTCTCCATCAGCCTTGCCTCTCTCATTCTGAAAGGTCATGGACAGTCAAGGTAATTCCATTTCATGCAGTTTAGCTTGTAAGTCCACGTTCATGGTCTGTCTGCTGCAAGAATGAGGAAACACTGATTTCTTGAGTCTTTTGAATTGCTTTTGACTGATTCATCCTTTTAAACCCATGTGGTGTGGGCTTGAGGCTGTATAACTGGGCTTTCTCCAAGGCTCTAACAGGAGCAATTTGCAAATTTGTCTTTTGTTTACATGTCTATTTTCAAAGGCTTTTCTCTTATTTAAATATTCATCACATAAAAATATATTTCTTAAATAAAGTTTCCTAATTATAAGTTCACAATTTAAGAATCTGAAGGTATTTTGTGTTTAAAATAGAAATTTTTACTGAAACAAAGACTTTATCTTTGATTCAGGGTATAAATAATGCAGTCAATGGTTTTTGACCAATTATTTTCTTTTCACAGTGGACGTATGTCACTAGATATCAGTCATCCAAAAGCCAAATAGTGTTCTGTCCAAGTAATGTCTTATTGTTTTTCAATATTCTGAGATAAATATTGGTGATATTCTGCTTTCAGTAATTTATTTGACTATGAGAGAAATTAATACATTAGTATTCCCTCTCAAAATTAGCTTTTTTGGAAAGAAAAATCACATAAGCCTGTTGAATATACTCAATTAGTACCAAAATATATAAAAATTAAGTGGTTATTTTGCTCTTAGTAGTAACTACATCTGGTATGTGTCTTTCTAAACATTTTATATACATATAATTTCTTGTATACCTCTCTTCCTATATAGATAGAAGAAATAAAAAAAGTTACATTTGAATGTGCATATACACTATACATAAACTATAGAAACTTGCTTAATTTTGCATTATGTCATGGACATTCTTCTTTAAAGCCTCATAGTTGCCTTTGTGACATGGAGGTGTATGTTTTAACTTTTGACAAATATTAAAAACACATCCTGACTAGTCTAGCTTATTCAAAAGAACTATTTCTTACAGGAAATATATATTCTTTTTATAAAGTGTCAGTCTCTTTCTTAGATGTGAGCATTAGTTTGTTATACAAGATTATTAGGCCAAAGGAGGGAATATAATTTTTCAGATGCATTTCAAATGTCTAAATGTGGTCAGTGTTATCTCTCAACAGGGCTCATTTGGAGGCCAGTGCTGAGAAATGGAACAGACTGCTGACGTCTTTAGAAGAACTGATCAAATGGCTGAATATGAAAGATGAAGAGCTTAAGAAACAAATGCCTATTGGAGGGGATGTCCCAGCCTTACAGCTCCAATATGATCATTGTAAAGTAAGTTGACCACATACAGTGGGTACCTTTCTTTGTTCATTTTTGTTTTGTGAAGTAAATATTCCAAATAAAATAAATATGTTAGTGGAACCAATTATGACAGGATTTCTTTTTTCCTTCCTCTGTTTCTAATTACTAGTATTTAGGCATCTTATTGAAATCGCATGCCTTGCTCCCTTTTGTTTCAGATTAAGTTTTCTCTTCATATTTAACTGAAGTTTTTCAAATGTTGCAGGTATCTAAAGCATAATATTATTCTTAGCTGATCATGAAATATATTTATTCCTTATAGATTTTAAATTGTTAATATATTATATTGGGGAAATATTTACTCTAAGTTAATCTTAAATTCAGAAGTTACAGAGTCATAAAGAATTACAAACTATTTTGTTTTATTAAATGAAAGTGAAGAAAAATAAGGACTTGTAGTGAGAAAATAGTATAGGTATAAGTCCAAAAGCAAATGAAGACCTTTGTGTTTAAAACTGTTTTACGGGTTTGTGGAGTTTTCTTTCTTTTTTTTATCTTAAATTCTTGCATTTTTATTCTGTTCAAATATCTATCTCTATGCAAATTTGTACTTTTACTTTGAAAAGCAGATATACTGAATATTATCAAGTGACACATTGACTCTTATGTCCTTGAATTATTTACATTGTTTGCCTCATTAACTTTCCATTCATTTATTTTATATCTCTTCATACCCATTTTCTCATATATCGCATATCACCTTGTTTTGTTATATTGTTTTACTCTTCACATGCAACACAAGTTCTTATTCTAAATCTTTAACTCTGTTCCCATTTTTAAAAATGACAAACACTAACATATGCTTCTTCTAAAGGAAGATGTCTTCTACGTTATAAGCTGCTTCAATGCAAAATGATAAGATCCCGGAATTTATTTTATTTCAAATGCTTGTGATCAGGTTATTCAAGTTACCATTTGGGTAAATTTTCTCTTTGTACTTGAAAAAAGAATATAGTATAGAAATAGCTCTAAGATTGAGATAAAAAGGAAGATACAGTGGATAATAATAATGATAGAAGATTTAAAATTACCGATTTAAAAAATCAATGTCTCCTTACTTTTTTCAGCTTTGTCTTCTATTGATTATTCATGTACCCATTTTGAGGATTCAGGTATTAGTGATGAAATGGAATAATACAAAGCTCTTCTAATAGAATTGTTTTGTTAAGGAATAAAATGTGTTTGTGACTGCACTACCATTTTGATTAAAACTGAAATCTTGAGGTAGGAAATGATTTTTCCTTTGTACAGGTTCATGTTGATTCTAGATTGTAGAACATGTTTTATCATAGTCTACCTTCTAAATTTATCAATGATCCAAAACTATAAATTCTCTTACTATTATATATTATTAATGTTTTGATGAAGGCTTCATATTTTACTTTGGGAACTGAGGCAAAGATGCTAGGAAAAATAACTTAGGCGATAGATTTTAGAGTGAAGTTTGTGGAGATGTATCAGTTTGCTAGGTCTACCATAACAAAGTTCCTAAATAGGTGTTTTAAACATCAGACATTTATTTTGTCATATTTCTAGAGTCTAGAAGTCTGAAGTCAAGATGCAAGCAGGGTGGGTTTCTTCTGAGGCCCCTCTCCTTGGGTTGTAGATGGCTATATTCTCCCTGTGTGTTTACATGATATCCACTTGGTGGGTATCTGTGTCTTAAAACTGGTCAAAATGCCCTCTTTTTATAAGGACCCCTGGATTAGGGCCAACCCCAATGAATGGTCTTATTTAAATTTGCTTAGCTCTTTAAAAGCCCTGTCTACCAATACTGTCACATTTGGTCAAAAGTAACCTTCTTTCCTAACTGCCAAGAGTGTTTCTAATTGCAATAAATTATTACAAGGAGGGTGAATCACTGTGTGTTAGTACAAACAAGGCAATTTAAAGATGTGACACCTACATGCAATATTAGTTTACTTTTCTTACTGAACTTTGTTGGCTATAGACATACAATAGTCCAAGTGTAGTAAAACCTCCGCCTTGCCAGTATTCTATCCTCAGTCTATTCTTAAAATCAAGATCCATTTGGATGTACCTGTGGTAGCTGTATGTTTCAGGCAAGATTTTTCTTTCCTGGGTATTTGGAGATATCTTTTCCCCTGGCCTTCATATGCTTTTTATCAAGGAAATCATGTGTGTACAACTTAGAATTATCAATTGTTAGGACTGAAAGGAACCAAAGAAATAATTCAGTCCAGTCCCCTTATTTATAAGAAGCATATGATTTCATATCTGAGTTTTCCTTCCTTCTTCCTTCACATCTAGCAAATACTCAGCATTTACTTAGTGTGTGCCTAGCAGTTTGTAACACAGTAGAAGGACGCTGGTACAAAAAACAGACACGGGCCTGGCAGGCAGGGAGAACTTACGTTTGTCCTTCTCCACCTTGGAGTTCCTGTGTCTTCTCTGTGCGGTGAAAAATCATTGCCAATGAGGTTTGTAGCTCAGCTGTGAACTGCACATGGCTGTCCCAGATCTCTGGTTGTCTGCCTAAATCATCCATTTCTCTAACCCCTTACTTTGGTCCCTTGCTTGTAATCTATGCATGTTTTCAGTTCATGTGCACATTTATCACCAAATTTTTTTTTTTTGTAAATGGGTTGTAGAGTTCTCTTCAATTATAACATTATGGTGTAGCTTTAAACATAACACAAAATGATTTTTAAATTAATTTTTTACAGATATACTTAGCATTAAATTTAGCATTTAGTCTTTTAGTTTTTCCTATTATTACAAACTCTGTAATTTCTTTTTTACCGACTTGCTATTTTAGGTCTTTAATTGTCATAATAAAGTTTAAAAAAATCTTTTTAACTTCAAAGAACTCTTGCCTTTTGACTTACCTAGTTAGGACTATGAAGTTCAACCCTTGAGTGGTTTGATATTAATATTAGGCAAGATATTTTATTCTCTGAAATGTTCCCTTAGAAAGAGGGGAGACCTTGTATTTGATTTCAAACTCACACTCACTTTATAGGTGGCTATCTGAATTACTTTATTTTGAATCACACAGTACTATTTAGAGAAGTTGAATAAATTTGATATAATCTCTGTGTGCTCAATTAGAATGTCTAGAGATTACTGAATGGATTTTTTTAAAGTAAAAGATAAAGAAATTTACCCTGATTTGTTAATTATTCAAGGAGATATGATCACATAAATGCAAGTCTTGAATGTCATTGCACAGAAGTCTTTTAAAAATCAGTTTAGAGAGTGACCCCATATGTTACGTTATGGACAAGACCAAAATACACATCTGCCAGATGCCCCAAATAACCACCTGTGCTGATGTTACACTTAATTAGCACTTAAGTTTTACATTAAAATTTCCAGTGGCATTATTATATACAAAGTGAAAAACAAGCTTGTGTCTCAGTACCTTAGGTGGATGTAGAGTCACTACGTGCAGAAAACTGTTAGATGACTCAAGTTGCTTGCAATAAGGTCAAAATCTGATGTCAAAGATTTATTTGAAGAATTTGGAGAAAATAATTATAGGTAAGCATCTGATGATTTAACCCATATCCTTGCTGCTGCTAAGTCACTTCAGTCGTGTCCGACTCTGTGTGACCCCATAGACGGCAGCCCACCAGGCTCCCCCGTCCCTGGGATTCTCCAGGCAAGAACACTGGAGTGGGTTGCCATTTTTTTCTCCAATGCATGAAAGTGAAAAGAGAAAGTGAAATTGCTCAGTCATGTCTGACTCTTAGCGGCCCCATGGACTGCAGCCTACCAGGCTCCTCCGTCTGTGGGATTCTCCAGGCAAGAGTACTGGAGTGGGGTGCCATTGCCTTCTCCGACTTTACATGTATATTAGTGATTTAATGACACTTTTTCATAACTGTTCTTTGATAATGGCAGTGCCAGTCACTTCATCATCCATCCTTCTTCCATCCATCCATCCATCCATCTATCTACCTCCACTATTCACAGAATGACTTATATTTTGAAATTGATACTAAATATACAGAGGGCAGTAAGACACAGCCACTACTTCAGTAACATATTTCAGTTATTCTTATACGTAAATGCTCTCTGCTTATGACTGTATCCAGAAGAAATATACATTTAAATATTTAGGTGATAGCTCTGAGACTTCAGTTAGAATGATACTGTAAGGTCATATTTCAAAGCACCTCATCCGCTCAAATGCCTAACAATTACAGATAAAATGTAAAAAACAGAAAAATCAAACATGGCAAAATTGGGCTCCAAAATACAACAAACATTCTGTAGATCAGAAACAACGCAGAAAAGCAAAGAAGCTAGTAGGGTTGACGCTTCTGGAAAAATGTAGCAGTCCTAGGCAATGAGCAAGCAGAAAGCCCCCATAACAAAGGCTTGGCTCAACAATCTGTCTTATACAGGGAAATGCATGACTCATGGATTGGCATCTTTTCCTTCTGTTATGTAAATGTCCCAGGAACTGATATTATGAAACATCAATATATTTTGAACCCCTTAATTAAATATCTATACTTTATTGGATGTTTTAACCAGTGACTTAGAACACTGATAGATTTTCAGCAATAATTCTAATAAATACTTTGTTCAGTGTTTTAACAGCCCATCATAGGCCAACTTGTTAATCATAATCATAAGTCAAAGTGCCTTGATGATAAAGTGTTTGGTTTGGCACCTGGTCCACAGTAAATGCTCAGTAAATGGTGGCTGGTCTCATCTCCCATAACTGCTGAGAATCTGTCTTGATAGTTTTGATTATTTTTATTTTGTTTAAAACTGTCATAGGCTATATGAGTTGTTTTAGCTAATTAAATAAAACCATATTAATATCTGTTATTTACTGTCCAGCAGAACTAGCTTCCCATTACAATCTAGGGTCAACCTGTTACATTAACCAGAAGTCATGCTCTAAACTTTTTAGGTTTCTGTTTGGTAAATAATAAAATCATATTATCGTCTTTTCTTATGTAGGTACAAGTTTAATACCCTTAAATGTTGAAATAAATTACTACTATAAAATGTGTAATATTTCTAATGACTTTTAGAATAAATTGACAAAGTTTAATTTTTCTACTTAGTATAATTTTAAAAGTTTTTTCAGAAATAAAGTCCCTTATATGTAGCCTCACTTTCAAAAGTGTGAGATTATTGTTCAATCAGCAATTACTTAGAAAGTACACACATATAAGATATATAGCATTCATTTGTAATGTTATGAAATTACTTCAGTCAGATACTTGAAGATTGGATAAAATTGCAGATTCAGTTTTTGCTATTTGCACTTCATTTTCATAACAATGTATATACTAAGTTATATAGGGGCAGTTATTGGAGCTCTAATGTTCTTTCTGCAATATAATGCATGTTTGATTTTAGAGAAGGAAATCACCAAGAATAATTGAAAGTGTATGATTCAGGTGCAAGATATTATGAGTTTTTCCATTCCTTCAGGGCTACTCTGTCCTTTGCTTAATTCAATTTAATTCCTATATTCAAACCTTGTTATATAAAAATCAGGACATTTGGGCCTTAAACTGAATTGCCAAGATATATTTGCAAGTTTACTCATTAAAATAACAAATTTGAACATTGTGTTTAAAACGGAAACATGCCACCTTTAAATTTAGAGAGTGTGTGTGTGTGTGTGTGTGTGTGGTTATTCTCCCTATTAAATATGTTATTCTCCCTGCTACTCTTTGCCTGAAAACCTGTAATTTCAAGTTTTTGCCATGTTATAATGTTTAGTTCAGTTCAGTTCAGTCGCTCAATTGTGTCCGACTCTTTGTGATCCCATGAATCGCAGCACGCCAGGCCTCCCTGTCCATCACCAACTCCTAGAGTTCACTCAGACTCACATCCATCAAGTCGGTGATACCATCCAGCCATCTCATCCTCTGTTGTTCCCTTCTCCTCCTGCCCCCAATCCCTCCCAGCATCAAAGTCTTTTCCAATGAGTCAACTCTTCGCATGAGGTGGCCAAAGGACTGGAGTTTCAGCTTCAGCATCGTTCCTTCCAAAGAAATCCCAGGGCTGATCTCTAGAATGGACTGGTTGGATCTCCTTGCAGTCCAAGGGACTCTCAAGAGTCTTCTCCAACACCACAGTTCAAAAGCATCAATTCTTCGGCACTCAACGTTCTTCATAGTCCAACTCTCACATCCATACATGACCACAGGAAAAACCATAGCCTTGACTAGACAAACCTTTGTTGGCAAAGTAATGTCTCTGCTTTTGAATATGCTATCTAGGTTGGTCATAACTTTCCTTCCAAGGAGTAAGCGTCTTTTAATCTCATGGCTGCAGTCACCATCTGCAGTGATTTTGGAGCCCAGAAAAATAAAGTCTGACACTGTTTCCACTGTTTCCCCATCTATTTCCCATGAAGTGATGGGACCAGATGCCACGATCTTCGTTTTCTGAATGTTGAGCTTTAAGCCAACTTTTTCACTCTCCTCTTTCACTCTCATCAAGAGGCTTTTTAGTTCCTCTTCACTTTCTGCCATAAGGGTGGTATCATCTGCATATCTGAGGTTATTGATATTTCTCCCCGCAGTCTTGATTCCAGCTTGTGTTTCTTCCAGTCCAGCGTTTCTCATGATGTACTCTGCTTATAAGTTAAATGAACAGAGTGACAATATACAGCCTTGACGAACTCCTTTTCCTATTTGGAACCAGTCTGTTGTTCCATGTCCAGTTCTAATTGTTGCTTCCTGACCTGCATACAGGTTTCTCAAGAGGCAGATCAGGTGGTCTGGTATTCCCATCTCTTTTAGAATTTTCCATAGTTGATTGTGATCCACACAGTCAAAGGCTTTGGCATAGTCAATCAAGCAGAAATAGATGTTTTTCTGGAACTCTCTTGCTTTTTCCATGATCCAGCGGATGTTGGCAATTTGATCTCTGGTTCCTCTGCCTTTTCTAAAACCAGCTTGAACATCAGGAAGTTCACGGTTCACATATTGCTGAAGCCTGGCTTGGAGAATTTTGAGCGTTACTTTACTAGTGTGTGAGATGCGTGCAATTGTGCGGTAGTTTGAGCATTCTTTGGCATTGCCTTTCTTTGGGATTGGAATGAAAACTGACTTTTTCCAGTCCTGTGGCCACTGCTGAGTATTCCAAATTTGCTGGCATATTGAGTGCAGCACTTTCACAGCATCATCTTTCAGGGTTTAGAATAGCTCAACTGGAATTCCATCACCTCCAACTAGCTTTGTTCGTAGTGGTGCTTTCTAAGGCCCACTTGACTTCACATTCCAAGATGTCTGGCTCTAGGTCAGTGATCCCACCATCGTGATTATCTGGGTCGTGAAGATATTTTTTGTACAGTTCTTCTGTGTATTCTTGCCATCTCTTCTTAATATCTTCTGCTTCTGTTAGGTCTGTACCATTTCTGTCCTTTATTGAGCCCATCTTTGCATGAAATGTTCCTTTGGTATCTCTGATTTTCTTGAAGAGATCCCTAGTCTTTGCCAAGAGACTACAGTAGATATCAAAAATGCTGTGATGTGAGTATGTATACACAGCCAGGAAGATACAGATGAATCAAGACTGTTTTTACTTGAAAAGATTGGAAAAGCTCCATAGAGCAAGTATGTAGCTTTTGAGCTGGAAAGAGACCTTGGAATAAAAATTCACTGAAGAGTGTTACCAAAACTCCTGGAGGGAAAATCCTCCAAACTGGCCATGACTTGGTGTGACTTGGAGTATGCAACAGAACAAGAGATGTTGCTCATTCTCTTTCTGATTGTATGTAGAACAAGGCTGAAGGAGAAAGAGAATACAAGTTCAGGACCTAATATCGTGCCTCGTAATAGTAAACACTAAATATATTTGCTAAATGAAGGGATACATTTATATACGCACATATTTTTTAAATGTAGGAAAGACTACTGTTTTATTACTGTGAGAAGCTTGAGGATTCCTATCTTAGTTTTAGCATTCGTACTTAGTCTTCTGATTCATCATTTTTTATGTCAATGGGGTAGAACCAAAATGAATTTATATAGTAAATGTTCATTCAGGGATGTTAACCAAAACTCTTAAAACACTATGGAGATTCTTTAAAAAAAAAAAAAATTTTGTCTGCATACCAATGAGAAGTAAGCTTGTTTTCTTTGTCTTTTTTTCATGTAGTTTTATTAGTGCTATCAAATTTAATGACTCTTCTGCCCTTTTTTGCTGTCATACTATAATGACTTCAGATCCATATATGCTGATTTAGCTTTGAAAGCAAGTTGGGGAGAAAAGTAAATTACATTCTAACAGATTCTCCTTATGTTTGTGTCATTTTTTTTCTGCTTGCATTCTTTTGTAAGCAGTTAAGTGCTTTTCTGAAACCAGAAGCTCAAAAAGCCTGCTATACCAGCAATACTTCTATTTACTATAGTTCAGATGCCTTCTGTCATGGTTGTGTGTCCCATGCAGTCACCATCACACAAGGTTCTGTTCTTTGAAGGGCTGTGCACTTGATTTAATGCTCTGCTGCCTCCATCTTGAAATTCTTAGTAATATTTGGAAAAAGGGCCCTGCAACTTCACTTTACACTGGGCTCTGCAAATTTTATAGCCAGAGCTGCTTGCATCCAAAAGAAAAACAGTGTATGTTTTGACATACATAAAGCAACACTTTTACAAGAACAAAAGCCTCTTAAACTTACTACAAGCATCTCTTTTCTCAAGTAAGCCACCCTGAGCCCCGACTCTTGAGTCATATGTCCCTCATCGTAACTTATGTCTCTGTTTGTTAATGTTGGCTGACTTGTGACATTTTTGGTCCTCTCTTTCCTGTTGGCTCACTAACAGTACTTCTGTCTCTCTACCTGGCTCCTAAGATACTACTATATCGTGATTTTCTTTTCACTTTACTTGTAGCTCCTTCTCAGTTTCCTTGCTAGTTGCTCCTTCTTTCCTCAGCCTTCTAAAATTGAGATGCATCGTGGTTCAGGCCATGCCAGCTTCTCTATATTCATTCCTTCCTGAACTCCTGATGAGTTCATTCATTTGTCTGACCTCCTGATGAGTTTTACGTGTCATCTATATGGTCACTGTCAAATTTATATGTTTTCATACCATTTCCATCTGGGAATCTAATAGACATCTCTAAATTAGTATGTCCGAGCTGAATTCCTGAACCTTCCCTTCCAAACTTGATCTAACCAGTCTCCCTTATTTCAGTTGATAGAATCCTATTCTGACTGCTAGGTAAAAAAAAAAAAATAATCACCTTCAATCATGCCTTTCTTGCATACTCAGTCTGTTACTCTTGTTGGAAACCTTTTGGAAATCTTGTTGGCTGTATGTTCAGAATATAGAATTTGAATCTACTTCTTACCAGCTGTTCAGAGCTACAAGTACACCTCTGTTGTTCTCATCACAACAGCCAGAGTATTCATATTCAAATAAATCAGAAGTCTATAGTGACTTCCTGTCTCATTCAGAATGAAAGCTACAGTTATCATAATGGTCTCCAAAACCCTGCGTGATCTGACCTACCTCCCACTCGCACCTTGCTCGTCTCATTTTACTATTTTTTCTCTTATATGCTGATTTCAGCCATGCTGTGCCTTCAGTCACAGCACCATGCTGACTTCTATGCCTGGAATGCCTTTTCCCTGATATTTATGTGGTTAATTCTCCACTGCTTTCAAATGTTTGCTCTATGACACCTTCTTAAAGAAGCCTACTTAGACTTTACTACTTGAATTGTAATTCCCATCGCAATACTCCTGCTGCTGCTGCTGCTGCTAAGTCGCTCCAGTCGTGTCCAACTCTGTGCGACCCCACAGACGGAAGCCCACCAGGCTCCCCCGTCCCTGGGATTCTCCAGGCAAGAACACTGGAGTGGGTTGCCATTTCCTTCTCCAACGCATGAAAGGGAAAAGTGAAAGTGAAGTTGCTCAGTCGTGTCCGACTCTTAGCGACCCCATGAACTGGAGCCTACCAGGATCCCCCGTCCATGGGATTTTCCAGGCAAAAGTACTGGGGTGGGGTGCCATTGCCTTCCCCGCGCAATATTCCTAAACTCTCTAATTCTCTTCTGCTTTTCTCTTTTTCCATAGCATTTGTAATCATCCAGTTACTCATTTTCTATTGTGTTTTTGTCTACTTCTGGCACTCTAGATACTAAGTCAATATTTGTTGAATGTTGAGTGAATGAAAATACCCAAAAAATAAAGATCATTTGGTATGAATGTTCCTTTTTCCTCTTTTCTCTCTCTATAATCCCTTTTTTTCAAAACAAATATATTTTGAAGATATTTCTACTTTATGTAGCTGAATCTTTAATAAAGGTAATAGCTGACAGAAATGTAAGTGACAATCTTTCTTCAAGAGCTGGAAATAACATGCTTGAAGTTGTAAGAAAATTTATCAATACCGTTATACTTCTTTACACCTTAATATTGTAGTCAGTTAAGAGGTTACCTCTTCCTGTCTTAATACTGCCTACATTATTCAAAACAAGAGTGGGGGTACTCTTTCTGCCCCCTTCTGATGCCTATGTCAGAAACTTTCTCTATCTCCTTTATACTTTAATAAAACTTTATTACACACACACACACACAAAAAAAAAAGATTGGGGAAGATTTTTTTATGAGGGGAAAAGATTCGGAATATCTTTGATTGTTGAGGTAGATTTTAAAATATAGCTTATTATTGTACCCTCTTGTGCTGAGTACTGCTAGATTCTCCCAGTGCTTGAGCTTCACTATTTTGTAGAAATTTGACACCTTAAAAGAGAACAGATTGGTGGCTGTCAGAAGTGAGGGAAGAGATTGACAGAAACAGGTGAAGGCAGTCAAAAGATACAGACTTCTAGTTATAAGATAAATAAATTTGGGGGATATAACATACAGCTTGGTGGCTATAAAAACATTTTTTCTTAAAAGATTTTGTTCCTCTTTATTGCTGAGTAGTGTTCCATTATATCGACATACCGTTTTTCTGCCCATTCTGCAGTAGGTGGATATTTGAGTTTTTTCCAATTTGAAACAATTGTGAATAAAGTTGTTATAAAGATTAAAAGAAAAAAAAACCTAGATGAGTTAAGATCCCTATCAAACATAGGGAGTGGCATAAACATGTGGAGTCTCTCATTTAGTAACTGTGTTGTCATATATTAATTTTATAAGTAACTCTAGCTTCAGAAATGTCCTGAATTGCATTTTACAAGTAAATCTAGATTCTCATTGATGTAAAACATAATGGAAAAGTTTTATGATCACCATAGATAAGAGTCGGACACGACTGAGCAACTTCACTTTCACTTTTCACTTTCATGCATTGGAGAAGGAAATGGCAACCCACTCCAGTGTTCTTGCCTGGAGAATCCCAGGGACGGGGGAGCCTGGTAGGCTACTGTCTATGGGGTCACACAGAGTCGGACACTACTGAAGTGACTTAGTATAGCATAGCATAGCATAGCATAGATATGAAAAGTTTGCTTCTAAAACACATTTGAAATTCTTAATAATGCTGTTCAAAAATTGTAATTTGTTCCATTATAAATGAACTTGATTCATTTTGGCAGTCTTTTCTTAAAAGCATAATTTTTAATGGAAAATAATTTATTACAGATCTTATAAAATAAAGGGCAAAGTATTAGCCATAATTTTACTACTCTAATACAACCATTTTCATTTTGGGTTATTTTATTTTCACATATTCACCTTTCACACAATTTTAATAGGGTCCATAGTTTTTTCCTGTCTTTTTCACTGAGATACATGTATACCTATTTCTTCACGTTGCTATGCAGTCATTTTCACAATCACTTTTCAAGGTTATTTCCTTAATGATCCCTAGTGTAGCTGAACTGTCGTGAATCTAAATATTTTCCACGTGTTAGATATTTAAGTGCTTTCATTTGTTAAATCATAAATAATGTTATAATGAAAACTTTTGTGTTTGTAGCTCTTTCTGGATCATTTTCTTAGGATATAGTCCCTAAGGTGAAATTCTTGTTTCACACAATATGATCATAGTAATGACTCTTGATAGATTGCCAACTTACTGTCCAAATGATTGAACCAATTTTCTGCTTCCACCAACACATGGAAGTAAAGTTTCATGGCAATCTTGCTTGTGATTTCTCATTTTTGTCCCCGTTTATTGTACATCGTGTATCGTTAGAATTAAAACGCCAGTGTTCCGTGTCAGCATGGAAATTTAGAAAGTTGTTTTAGGATGTCTGGCTTAAGTTCTCTCCCAAAAAGAAGAAAGAGGGCGAATTGCTGGCTATTTTGACTTTGTTGTTTCTAGGACAGGAAAAAAGTCTCCATTTGTTGGACTGAACAGTTGAAGAAATTTGATATTTCTACCAAATTAGGGTGAGTGATGTAACCTGGCTAACCATTTTTACCACCACAGAGGTTTACATTGCTATTTTATTCTGGAACAAGTGGTTCACAAATAGACACTGCAATTGTTTGCCTTCTAAGAATCTAAAGTGACATAAGAGTCGGTGTGTGTGTGTGTGTGTGTGTGTGTGTGTGTGTGTGTGTTAGTTACTCAGTTGTGTCTGACTCTTTTCGATCATGGACTGTAGTCTACCAGGCTCCTCCATCCATGGAATTCTCAAGGCAAGAATACTAGTACTTCCCCCACGAATAATAGTGAATAGAAGTTGAAGAAAGAAACTTGGTCTTGGAGAAGAGCTGAGATTTATGGATAGGACTTTAGATTGGCCTGGTGGCTCAGATGATAAAGAATCCGCCTGCAATGCAGGAGACCTGGGTTCAATACCTGGTTTGGAAAGATCCCCTGGAGAAGGGAATGGCTACCCACTGCGGTATTCTTGCCTGGAGAATTCCATGGACAGAGGAGCCTGGTGGGCTACAGTCCACAGGGTCACAAAGAGTCAGATACAACTGAATCGACTTAGCATGCACACACATACAGACAGTGTGGGTGATTAATGCCTTTAGATTAAAGAGAGGAGGGGGAGAGTTGTTATTTATAGAAGAAGGGATGACGCCAAGATTTAGTTCACACCCACAGGTTTGTCATTCTTGTCCCTCTTCTCAGTCCAGTGTGACCAAATTGCCGGTTGAGGACAGAGAAGATGGTGGGATTTCCTTCTCCCTCTAGGTTCGCTCAGACTCTGTGTAAATATTAAGGAGCTTGCAGGATCTTGTCCTCGTCCATGTCAGTGGTGCCAGAAACAACTGATAATACTGCTGTTTCCTTGGCAGTGATTCAACCATCCCAGTGAGTGATGCCTCTTTCATGATGAAAATGAAGAGCAGCTGATTGATTCATGAGGCTTTCTAACTTAAGCCACACGGGTCACTTCTTTATACCACCTTATCCCTTAATCCCCTGCCTTCCCACGAATTAATAGCGGGTGGGGAGAAATGTTCCCCGACCATTCAGAAGGATCATTGAGAATCTCTCTTTAGGCATTTACAGTTGAGTAAGAAGCAATTGATTTACTCAGCTGCCAGACACTCATGGGAACACAGCCGGAGCCACTGAAGAGAAGTGGGACGAAAGGAGAGCTCTGCTGAAGGGGTGCTGGGTTCACAGAAATTACTGAAGATGAAAACTCTGGGATTTTAGTAGTTAAATTCTGATATGCACATCAGGTCTTCATCCATCGGATGTTCTGGGGTTTCATTTTGTTTAAATGAGCATACAGAAGCTACCTAATAGGAAAATAATGAGAGACTAAATTAGCTTACCGGTTTATTCTGTTTTCTTGAATTGCTTTTCCCCTAATTACATTTAATCTGATTCCGATTTCTTTTTCAGTACAAAGTTTACACATTTTTGAGAAGGTTGCTTTTAACTGCCTCTGCATCCCCACTCCTCTTTGTTTTCTCAGTGGCCATGTATACATCTCTAAAGATTGGTGGCACCAACACATTCTCACTTGCACTGTGTTCTCTTCAGACTCTAAGTTCCTTAAGAGTTTGGATCATGGGCTTGTTAAGTGCTGTCCTCTCTTGTTGCCTGGCATATTTCTTTATAGATTCATGCTTGTGCTAAGTCGCTCAATCATGTCCGACTCTTCGCAACCTCATGGACTGTAGCTGACCGGGCTTCTCTGTCCATGGAATTTTTTCCAGGCAAAAATACTGGAGAGGATTGCCATTTCCTCCTCCAGGAGATCTTCTCGACCCAGGGTTTGAACCCGCGTCTCCTGTGGCTCCTGCATTGCAGGAGGATTCTTTACCATTGAGCCATCAGGGAAGCCCTTCTTTGTAGACTATGTGAATGTAATATGTGTCTTGAAGTTTTAATGTTGGTGGAAATGTTTGTTGGAAAATTCTATTGTACATTCCCATGCCACCTTGGGATGGCAGAGAAGTTGAATCTTTTCTTATGGGTTTGCGACAGTCCTTGTGCCCTCCATTTATTTTTGACTTGAGGTAGCTGGGTCTCTCTTGCCTGGAAAATCCCATGGACGGAGGAGCCTGGAAGGCTGCAGTCCATGGGGTCACACAGAGTCAGACACGACTGAAGGGACTAAGCAGCAGCAGGAGCATACGATATAATTTCAATTGTATAATTTAAAATATAATTTCAGTTGTAGTTTTTGAAATTATCCCGTATATTCCGTTTATTACAGCTGATTGTTGTCTATTGCTTTTAAGCCCAAGCTTCATTTTACACATGTTTTCCTGGGAGGGGATTAGGGTCTTTCTGCCTATGTACTAGAATAGAAAATGCATAAGCTTTGTGACACGGAGAACTGTTAGGTTGATAGCCAAGCCTGAGTCAGCAACATAGCCAGATTCTGTTATATGATTTTGAATACAATTTAAAATTCAGTTCCTCCACTATACCAGTCATATTTCAAGGGCATACCAAATACCCATACATGACTAGTGTTGCCTTATTGGCCTGCGTAGTTTTAGAACATTTCCATCATTGTAGAAAGTTTTGTTGGACAGAGCTATTCTAAAGCTAATACCTTGAAAGATCTTGCAGCTTTCATTCTGCCCTCTGGGGACACGAGTCATTATGTTGAAGAAGGCTGGTCCAGCCTATTGGGCAGTTAGAGATCACATAGAGGGAAACCATGGTGTTCTAGCCAATAGCCAGCAGTAATTCCAGATTTGTGAGTGAGACCATCTTGGACTTCCAGTCCCATTCAAGCCCCAGATGATTACAGCCTCACAAGCAATTCTCTATGACAGCAGCAGAAGAGCTGGTCAAATTAGCAGTCCATAGACTCATGACAAATAAGTTGTCATTGTTTTAAGTCAGTCCCTTTAGATAAATTTGATATGATAGTAATAACAGGTGCTCAGTTCAGTTCAGTCACTCAGTTGTGTCTGACTCTTTGCCACCTCATGAATCGCAGCATACCAGGCCTCCCTGTCCATCAACAACTCCCGGAGTTGACTCAGACTCAGGTCCATCGAGTCAGTGATGCCATCCAGCCATCTCATCCTCTGTCATCCCCTTCTCCTCCTGCCCTCAATCCCTCCCAGCATCAGAGTCTTTTCCAATGAGTCAACTCTTTGCATGAGGTGGCCAAAGGACTGTAGTTTCAGCTTTAGCATCATTCCTTCCAAAGAACTCCTAGGGCTGATCTCCTTCAGAATGGACTGGTTGAATCTCCTTGTAGTCCAGGGGACTCTCAAGAGTCTTAACAGGTGCTACTTTCAACCTAATGACTGCATCAGTTTTGGAACTGTTACCCTATGCATTTACCTTATGAATTAGAATGTGGAAAAAACAAGCAAGATGAAGTAAGCTAATATCACTTCTTTCAGTGAGGTAAGTTCTTTGGTTAGAGAGAGAAAAGGATATTTGTTATTAATAAAACAATGACCAACAGCAAAGTGAAATACTAATCACTGAGTTACTAGATTATCTAGCTACTTATTAAATGATAAGAGAAAATTAACTTTTCATCCAAAAGTATTTACCAGGAATAAGCCCAATAATATATTAAGTATGCTATTTACACCATTAAATTTTAATAAAGTATTTTATCTATATAATATATATATATTATCTATATAATATATAGGATATATATAGGAGATAAATATATATATATATAGGAGATAAATATATATATATAGGAGATAAATATATATATATATATATATATATATATATATTGTCTTCCCTGATAGCTCAGCTGGTAAAGAATCCACCTGCAATGCAGGAGACCCCGGTTTGATTCCTGGGTTGGGAAGTTCCCCTGGAGAAAGGATAGGCTACCCACTCCAGTATTCTTGGGCTTCCCTGGTGGCTCAGATGGTAAATAATCTGCCTGCAATACAGGAGACATGGGTTTGATCCCTGGGTTGAGAAGATTCCCTGAAGGAGAGCATGGCAACCCACTCTAGTATTCTTGCCTGGGGAATTCCCATAGACAGAGTAGCATGTTGGGCTACTAGGTCACAAATAGTCGGACATGACTGAGCAACTAAGCATGCGCGTGCACACACACACATACATACATACATATATATATTCTGTATATATTTAGACAGGCACTGAGAATTTTGAATAATTAAGAGATGAGCCTCACCTGGAAGAAATAACAGTATAATGGAGGGGAGAGATGCATGGTTACAATATATGAGGAGGAGCTGTCCCTGGAAATGCTGAGGTGGGAACATACTTTATATACAGGATGAGCAATTACCTTGCAGATGGGTGGGAATGGAGGTTCATAAATAAAGAGATTACCTAGGGGACTTTTTTGGAGAAGGAAATGGCAACCCACTCCCGTGTTATTGCTTGGAGAATCCCAGGGACAGGGGAGCCTGGTGGGCTGCCGTCTATGGGGTCACACAGAGTCGGACACAACTGAAGTGACGCAGCAGCAGCAGCAGCAGCAGGGGACTTTTTGGGGGGAAAGAACATAATTATTTATTTTAATAACTGTATTGAGACATTATTCACATA
This sequence comes from Tragelaphus eurycerus, assembly GCA_935064755.1. Lineage (NCBI taxonomy): Eukaryota > Metazoa > Chordata > Mammalia > Artiodactyla > Bovidae > Tragelaphus > Tragelaphus eurycerus. The sequence goes on from CAKXYN010000039.1 coordinate 3,619,758, forward strand.
ACATTAAAATTCACTCTATTAAAGTGAGCAATTTAGTTGTTGTTCAGTTGCTAAGTCGTTTCTGACCCTTTGCGACCCCATGGACTTCAGCATGCTAGGCTTCCCTGTCCTTCACTATCTCCCAGAGTTTGTTCAAACCCATGTCTATTGAGTTGGTGATGTCATCTAACCATCTCATTCTCTGTCATGCCCTTCTCCTCCTACCCTTAATCTTTCCCAACATTAAGGTCTTTTCTAATGAGTTATCAGTCATTCCAATGAGTATTCAGGGTTGATTTCCTTTAGGATTGACCTGTTTGATCTCCTTGTTGTCCAAGGAATTCTCAGGAGTCTTCTCTCCAGGACCACAGTTGGAGAGCATTAGTTCTTCGGTGCTCAGACTTCTTTTTGGTCCAACTCTCACATCTGTATATGACTGCTGGAAAGATCATGCTGCTGCTTCTAAGTCCCTTCAGTCATGTCCGACTCTGTGCAGCCCCATAGACAGCAGCCTACAAGGCTCTGCCGTCCGTGGGATTCTCCAGGCAAGAACACTTGAGTGGGTTGCCATTTCCTTCTCCAGTGCATGAAAGTGAAAAGGGAAAGTGAAGTCGCTCAGTCATGTCTGACTCAGCGACCCCATGGATTGCAGCCCACCAGGCTCCTCCGTCTATGGGATTTTCCAGGCAAGAGTACTGGAGTGGGGTGCCATTGCCTTTCTTTGACTATATGGACCATTGTCAGCAAAGTGGTGTCTCTGCTTTTTAGTACCCTGTCTGGGTTTGTCATAATTTTTCTTCCAAGGAGCAAGCGTCTTTTAGTTTCATGGCTGTAGTCACCATTCGCAGTGATTTTGGAGCCCAAGAAAATAGAATCTGCCACTGTTTCTGTTTTATCCCCATCTATTTGCCATGAAGTGATGGGACCAGATGGTCAGTGGCCGTTAGTATATTCAGAGTTGTACAGTCATCATCACTATCTAATTTTAGAGCATTTTTGTTACCCCCTGCCCCAAGAAACCTGATGCCCATGAGCAGTTAACTCACCCATTCCTCCCTCAACCTTGAAGTCCTAACGTGAACGTGAAGTCGCTCAGTCGTGTCCGACTCTTTGCGACCCCATGGACTGTAGCCTACCAGGCTCCTCTGTCCATGGGATTTTCCAGGCAATAGTACTGGAGTGGATTGCCATTTCCTTCTCAAGGGATCTTCCCAACTCTATTTGGGCATTTCATAGTAATGGGCTTTTGTGTCTGTCTTTTTTCAGTTTGTGTAATGTTTTCAAGACTCATCCATGTTGTAACACGTATCACTATCATTCATTTCTGTTGCCTAATGAGATATTATATGGATATACAGCATTTTGTTTATCCATTCACTAGTTGATGGATGTTTTGGTTGTGACCACATTTTGGCTAATATGAATAACATTGCTATGAATGTTCATGTGTGAGTTTTTATGGGGACATATGCTTTCAGTTCTCTTAGATATATACCTAGGAGTGGTATCCTGGATCAAAAGGTAACTGTGTTTAACATTTTTAGGGATTTCCAAATTGTTTTTCAAAGTCGATGCACTATTTTAAGCATTTCCAGCATCAGTTTATGAAGGTTCCAACTTCTTCACATCCTTGCTAATACTTGTTATTGTCTGAGAACAGAATTGTTTTGAATGAAAATATAAAGTCATTAAAAAAGAAGAAATTCCAATTAGATAGTGTAATGCTCATTTAAGATAGTTCATATACATCATGTGATATTAGAACTTAAAGCTGAATGCCACTTTGTAGCTCTGTGTACAAAACAACTCTGTTGGAGTCTAATTATCTTATCATTAACGTGCACCAGGTGGTTAGGAAATGTTGGTTTTCTTTTATGTCTAATTGAGAGGTAAAGGGTGGTAGGATGATTATATGTATAGTGCTATTGAAAGTTAAACTCATTTCTGACGTGCAATTAAATGTAATTGGAATAGAACAAATTGAATAACAAAATTAAATTTGCAAAATAGAGTATGAAAAGATATTGAATGTATGCTGTTCCCTAGGATATTTGAGTGGTGAGTTGGCATTAGAGCTTGAACCCCATATTTTTATGGTTCCCACCTGCCCACACTTGCCTCCTCTACTTCCCTTCCTTGGTGCATCCAAGGAGTTCAGGAGATGTTCCCTGCTAACACCCTGTGCCTGGGAAATCCCATGGACAGAGGAGCCTGGCAGGCTATAGTCCATGGGGTTGCAAAAGAGTTGCATAGGACTTAGCTACTAAACAACAACAACAAATTATGGGTTGGTGTTTTTGTTGTTGTTGTTGTGTACTTTTATTCCTTTAACTTGAACTTTTTATCAAATAATAATTGTATACAATTCATGCTTATACAATTTATAAGTCAAATAATATTTACAGTGCTTATCACAAAAACCAACACAAAAACCAACTCCATTTCTCTCTACTCCTTGCCTGCTCTTCTCACATCTCCCCACCTGTGATGGTCTCTTTCAACTTCATTACAGTGTTTTTCTGGTGCTCAGGTTCAGGCTTTTTTACATAAGATTATTCTGATATTTCTGCTGCTGCTGCTGCTAAGTTGCTTCAGTTGTGTCCGACTCTGTGCAACCCCGTAGACAGCAGCCCAGCAGACTCCTTTGTCTCTGGGATTCTCCAGGCAAGAATACTTGAGTGGGTTGCCATTTCCTTCTCCTTCTAGATATTTAGACGTTTTGGTTTTTATTTACTGTGGACGATGAGGATATGGCCTCCAAATACCCTGTCATCCCAGTATATCAAATGCTGTTAAAAATACTTAGGTTCAGAGGATTTGGTTAATTGTAACATACAATTTAGAGGGTAATATTTTAGAAAATAAAATGTTGATTTTTCATAATGCATTGCCAAGGAACTGTATTAAAAGCAAAATATTAGAGCCAGTAGGTGTTTATGTACATAATTTAACAGGGTAACAATAATTTTGATCTAGCTACAGTATTGAAATAGCACATGAGAAAGTCTTCTTTTACTCTTATCTTCCAGTAGACACTGGATGAGTTTTGTTGTTTTTAAACCCTAGTCAATTAGTCTTAATCACCAAACATTTATAGGGGCAGAGGTGAAAGTTCAATCCTACGGAGAACAGCCAAAGTACTATAGATACACTGTTCTGAGACTCGTAGATTTGCATGAAAAATATCACAAGGGAAAAATTGTAATTGCCTCAGCATGAGAGATAGAATATATTTTAAGATAATTGGATATTGTCTTTTATGTGTTCTCTTTGGTTTAGTTTTGATTTCATGTACTTTAATTTGTTTCTGTCTCTTAATTTTTTTTCTTCTTAATATATTACAAAGGATGTAAAACACTTCTGAGGATCTCATTACTGCTTGTGAAATTGCCTCTTTCTGTATCATTGGATGTGATGTTTTTGGTCAGTCAGTCTCATAAGAGAAAAGTATCTTAGACCATGCTCTTATATTTTAGCAATCTGATAACCCTGAAGTACATTTTTTGTAAGTTCAGATATGCTCTAGCAAGTTCTCTCAGGTGAATATTGTAAACTTAGGGGATTTTGATGGGTTTTTTCATGTTAGTTCTACAGGAATCATCTTTTTGCTTTTATTCATGTTTCATCATTCCAATGTGTAGAATTTACATTTTCATTTTTTAACCTAACTTACATGCTGGGGATTAGCCATTACCTTGACAAGTGTGAACAGAAGTGGTCTAATTGAAGATATTCCATGACTTGGTGAACACATTGGGTTACAAATTCAACTTTTCCTTCTGTTTGCAAAGGCACTGAGACGTGAGTTAAAGGAGAAAGAGTATTCTGTCCTGAACGCTATAGACCAAGCTCGAGTTTTCCTGGCTGATCAGCCAATTGAGGCCCCTGAAGAACCAAGAAGAAACCTGCAATCAAAAACAGGTGAGAATGGTTTCTTTAGTATGTCATAAAAATACATGTGAGGAGAACAAAACACCAAAATCAAGTAGAGAATTTTTTTTGCAGCATTAAGGACTCGATGGACATGAGTTTGAGTGAACTCCGGGAGTTGGTGATGGACAGGGAGGCCTGGCGTGCTGTGATTCATGGGCTTGCAAAGAGTCGGACACGACTGAACGACAGAACTGAACTGAACTGAACTGAAGACCTGATATTTTTAAATTCTTTACAGAATATCAGGGCCTAGTATTAAAATTTTTCTTCTAAGTATTACTTTAGTCAAATATGTCATTAATAAATATCTAGATTCTTCAATTAAAAAATGAAATGACTGTATATTCAGTATCATTATTTTAAAAGGGAATTAACTGCAGAAAAATTTATTAAAAAGCATACTGTAACTACAAATTATTTAAGAAATAAATAGTTACATTTCTTACATTTAAACTATATGATAAATAATTATATATAGATGAATGATGTTTAGAATATGAGTAAACAAATTATTTAAATATCTATAAAGTAATGTTTTTTAACTTCTCTTTTTCAAGATTATAAATTTAAATAAGACACTAAAGTGCCTTTCTTTTATAAGCAGACCATAGAATTTATTTAATTTAGATGCTAACAACTTATACTGTTTATGTACTTTGGCTTAAAATTGAAATGGTATCTACATTACTAGCAACTAGTAATAAATTACATAGTAGATTTAAGAGATGAACTTGGGGGCCAACATATATCTTTATTTTGATTTTTCACTTTTGGCATAAAAGCATTCTGATGCATTTTAAAAAATAAACATGCCATTCAGAATATTTTCTCATCATTCACTTTCCATAGTAAAAGCAGACCTGAACGATTTCTCATGCTGTGTCCAGAGGTGTAATTCATGAGCATTTGTTACTTGTAAGGGATGTAGTGTTGGAAAATGCTTTGACTGTAGTTGGAACCAGATCAGACATTTGGAAAGTAGCCATTTTCCTTCTCAGCCTTTGTCAGGGAAGCTCTACTTCAATGGGAATAAATTTCCCATCAGGATCATACCACTTTTCTTGACCCTTTGGGGGAATGTGTGTGTGTGTGTGTATACATACAGAGACACACACAGCACGCTTATCATCTCTTGCAGCTTTGCTTTACTACTCTCTCCTGGCAGTATCACTGTTTTTCCAGTCAGCCTATTGGGGGGCCTAAATCATTGTTGAGTCCCCACCTCTCACAGTCTGCAAATCGTTCATGATGGTTATTTCTATCTTTGGAGGACTGTGCCTTCTGGGTACTCTGTTGTAGATGAAATTATATATGTGTATCATATACACACAGACATAATGTATGCACACACACCATGCACACACCTATGTAGTAGGTGGTTGAATGACTTGGTTGCTGAGCACGCTTGGGTGTGGATTAAAGTGATTAGTTAGGATAAAACCATTGGAAGCAGCAGCCCAGCGTGAGGAGCAGAGCAGCTGTGTGTTAGGGAAAGTCAGTAGAACTCAGGAAGAGGGGCAGGGGGTGATGGAGGGGGTGGTCAGGAACTGTGCCTGCACAGGAGGTACGAGTGAGGAGTTTGTGCGTGCGGTCTGGTGCAGATTACAGAGGCCCTGGGAAGTTGGACAGCACATTTCAACTTAAATACAGCAAGAAGAAGGTGCTATTTCGCTTATTTTTTTTAAGCTTGCAAGAAAAATAAGAAGTTCACTTGTCTTACTTTATCCAATTTAAAGTCTACCTTAAATCTGCCTGCCTCATCTCCTTGTTTCCCCAATACTTTTCAGAGAATAGAGGAAACATTTTTATAATCAGTTACTTCATAGCAGTAGAAAAGTGTTACATCACTTGAGTTTCACTTTGCTATCAATTTTCTTCCTCAGTGGTTAGTCAATTTAAAGGGTAAAAACATATTGCTTTTTGAGCCCTTATATTGGAAATTTTTAAGGTCCATTTTCATATATACTGTATTGAGAAGCAAGAAAAAAAAGTCATGTCAGTGTAACTTTATGGTATTTTTTTTTTTTTTTACAATTAGTCATTCCCATGCTTTCTCCTTTCCTGATATTATTTTGTATAATGTTGGCTGATTTTACCTGTTGTTAAAAGTAAATGGAAGAAAATTATACATAATAGCTTTTATACTTTGTTGTTTACTGTGACTTATGAACCTCTGCTGTCAGAAACAGAGTGTTTGAACATTAGTTATCTTTTTTGATGCTACTCAAAGTACTCAGTGTTGAAGGAAATAGAGCAGAGAGAACCTGTATGACTTTTGGGGGGTTCTATTTAATAAGCATTTATTGAGTATGCTATGTGTAATGTACCAAAGGACACACCAAGGTGAATCCATTTCTTTACTTCTGAATAACTATTTCAGAAAATACTTCTCTCCATGATTTTTCTCTCCTAAAGCCTTTTCTCCTAGATCCTTTTTTTCTATTATCAATTACTATCTCACAGTGTCATATGTATATATGTGCATTTTATGATAGCTTATTGAGTTTCATTTTCTTACTGAGTAACACTGGCTGAGTTGCTCTCAGGCAGCATTTAATAAATGCTGTTAAAAAAACAAGAAAACTAATTATTTCAACCAAATAATCAGTTGTTGACCAAGAATCTTATCAGGTATGCTCTGCTAAAAATTTTCTTCTTTCCCCCAGTTTTATTGAGATATAATTTACATAACATTGTACAAGTTTAAGATGTACAACATAATGAGTTAATATTTGTATATATTGTTAAATGATCCCCACATAAGACTAGGAACATCTAACATCTCACATAGTTCCAACTTTTTCCCTTGTGATGAGAACTTGTAAGATCTAGTCTCCTAACAACTTTCAAGTATGTATATTTTAAACACTAAAAATCACTACTAACATTAATTGCCCTATTTCAGGTCCTTCCCATCTTTTCCTAGGACTGTTGCAATACTTTCTTAATTGGTATCTCTGCATCAAGTTAGATGCTACCATGATGTATTTAAAACACAGAGCTAGCATTTGCTACCCTGGTTTAAAACCTCTAGTAGCCTCTGCAATAGGATCTGAACTCCTTTACCTGTCATGCAAAGCTGCACAGTGATTTGGCCTCAGTTTCCCTGGTGGCTCAGACAGTAAAGAATCTGCCTGCAATGAAGGGGAACCAGGTTTAATTCCTGGATTGGGAATATCCCCTAGAGAAGGAAATGGCAACCCACTGCAGTATTCTTGCCTGGAGAATTCCATGAACAGAAGACCCTGGCCAACTACAGTCCTTGGGGTTGCAAAGAATCAGACTCAACTGAGCAACTAACATTTTCACTTAATTTTTCTATTTAGTAGCATCTCATGCCTCTCTCTGCTCGAAACTAATGTCATTTAACACCAACGTCTCATGATGGTCTGCAGGTAACGATTTCGTTGCCCATTCTATTTTTTTTTCTGCCTATTAGTCTCTTCTGCCTGATCTCCAACTCCTTCTTCCTTTGCCTACCCAGCCCTTGCTCATTCTGTCCCACTCACTGAGGCTGTGTGTCACCCTGAACCCATTCCTCTCTAGCTCTTCTCCTTGCTCCCTGGTACCTGGTCACCTCTCTGACTATATACTAATATCTGTGTCTGAAGCTCAGCCCTGCCCTTGCTTAGTGACCTCTCCCATTTGCTGAGAATCTGAAAGAGTGTGAGAAATTATCTGAGAAGCCAAGATAGTATTATGTCAAAAATATAGTGAAGATCGTAGAAAAGACACTCTGTACGAGGTATTAACTCTTACTTTAGACACTGTTGTAACTAGTTTCCCTTGTTTTCCAGTGAATTATGGGTATGTAGCAAGATGGAAATGATATGGCAGGGGAAAGGATGGCAGTGAGAAATGATGTCTGGCAGTCTGACAGCAATGAGGAGGAAGAAAATTATAAAAAGGATACATGAGAATTCTAAAATAAAACAAACCAGAGTAGTCTTTGGGGATTTCTACAATAAAAGAAAAGCTGAAGCAATGAGCTGTGGTTTGTTTATTTTTGAAGATAGAATATAAATCAGTTAAGAGAAGGCATAGGAGTTCATACTGTATTTTAGTAAATTTCCTTCCAAAATGGCAACCATACAAAAATAGGGCTAAATGAATGAAATATAGCCATCTGGACCACTCAGCTTCCCAGAATTATTCATTCTGCCTGTGTAAGGTTATTCAGTCAATATAATTTTTACTTGAACTAAAATTATCTGAATAGTTATAGAAATTTAACAAAGTTCACAACTTTCTCAATAGTTTCCTTCTCTTGAGTGATAGGGAACTACTTAATTTAACTTGAATTTTATCATGTCAATGTATAATATTTCCTTTTAGTGAGGTTGAACTGAAAAGACCCTGATTCTGAGAAAGATTGAGGGCAGGAGGAGAAGGGGATGACAGAGGGTGAGATAGTTGGATGGCATCACTGACTCAATGGACATGAGTTTGGGTAAACTCCCTCCTCAGGGAGGCCTGGCATGCTGCAGTCCATGGGGTCGCAAAGAGTCAGACACGACTGAGCAACTGAACTGAATTGTTTCTTATTTGATTTTAACCACCTGGTTTATATCTGTTAAAAAGCAGAACAATGAAACAGCAAAAATTTTATCATCATTCACACTGGTCACTGGTCTTACTATGTGTACTCTTCAAACCACTTTTGTATTTGGCCTAATGAATTGTGCAGATTGTATAGTATGCCTTTTTTTAAAAAAAATTGAGTTAAAACACAGAGCCAAGAAAATATTGTGGTGCTGACCAAGGTCATCAGCTAATGTGGAGCAGATCAAAGAACACAACCAACCTTCTGTGGTAGTAACCTTCCTTAACCTTGGGTTTGAGGGCTTGTTTTCAACTCATCCCTTCAATCTCCTCTCCTTTCTCTTTCCCTCTGCTCACTGGCCAATGACCTCCTAGCTCTTTCTTGACACTCAGTGTCTAGAGCCTCTTCAGATCAGATCAGATCAGTCGCTCAGTTGTGTCCGACTCTTTGCGACCCCATGAACCGCAGCACGCCAGGCCTCCCTATCCATCACCAGCTCTCGGAGGTTACTCAGACTCATATCCATCGACTCAGTGATGCCATCCAGCCATCTCATCCTCTGTCGTCCCCTTCTTCTCCTGCTCCCAATCCCTCCCAGCATCAGAGTCTTCTCCAATGAGTCAACTCTTTGCATGAGGTGGCCAAAATACTGGAGTTTCAGCTTTAGCACCATTAATTCCAAAGAAATCCCAGGGCTGATCTCCTTCAGAATGGACCGGTTGGATCTCCTTGCAGTCCAAGAGACTCTCAAGAGTCTTCTCCAACACCACAGTTCAAAAGCATCAATTCTTCGGCGCTCAGCTTTCTTCACAGTCCAGCTCTCACATCCATACATGACTACAGGAAAGACCATAGCCTTGACTAGGTGAACCTTTGTTGGCAAAGTGATGTCTCTGCTTTTCAATATGCTATCTAGGTTGGTCATAACTTTCCTTCCAAGGAGTATGCGTCTTTTATTTTCATGGCTGCAGTCACCATCTGCAGTGATTTTGGAGCCCAGAAAAATAAAGTCTGACACTGTTTCCACTGTTTCTCCATCTATTTCCCATGTAGTGATGGGACCAGATGGCATGATCTTCGTTTTCTGAATGTTGAGCTTTAAGCCAACCTTTTCACTCTCCTCTTTCACTTTCATCAAGAGGCTTTTTAGTTCCTCTTCACTTTCTGCCATAAGGGTGGTATCATCTGCATATCTGAGATTATTGATATTTCTCCCGGGAATCTTGATTCCAGCTTGTGTTTCTTCCAGTCTAGCATTTCTCATGATGTACTCTGCATATAAAAGTTAAATAAACATGGTGACAATATACAGCCTTGACGTACTCCTTTTGCTATTTGGAACCAGTCTGTTGTTCCATGTCCAGTTCTAACTGTTGCTTCCTGACCTGCATAGAGATTTCTCAAGAGGCAGATCAGGTGGTCTGGTATTCCCATCTCTTTCAGAATTTTCCACAGTTTATTGTGATCCACACAGTCAAAGGCTTTGGCATAGTCAATAAAGCAGAAATAGATGTTTTTCTGGAACTCTCTTGCTTTTTCCATGATCCAGCGGATGTTGGCAATTTGATCTCTGGTTCCTCTGCCTTTTCTAAATCCAGCTTGAACATCAGGAAGTTCACGGTTCACATATTGCTGAAGCCTGGCTTGGAGAATTTTGAGCATTACTTTACTAGCGTGTGAGATGAGTGCAATTGTGTGGTAGTTTGAGCACTCTTTGGCATTGCCTTTCTTTGGGATTGGGATGAAAACTGACCTTTTCCAATCTTGTGGCCACTGCTGAGTGTTCCAAATTTGCTGGCATATTGAGTGCAGCACTTTCACAGCATCATCATTCAGGATTTGGAATAGCTCCACTGGAATTCCATCACCTCCACTAGCTTTGTTCCTAGTGATGCTTTCTAAGGCCCACTTGACTTCACATTCCAGGATGTCTGGCTCTAGGTCAGTGATCACACCATCATGATTATCTGGGTCGTGAAGCTCTTTTTTGTACAGTTCTTCTGTGTATTCTTGCCACCTCTTCTTAATATCTTCTGCTTCCGTTAGGTCCATACCATTTCTGTCCTTTATCGAGCCCATTTTTGCATGAAATGTTCCCTTGGTATCTCTGATTTTCTTGAATAGATCCTTAGTCTTTCCCATTATGTTGTTTTCCTCTATTTCTTTGCATTGATCGCTGAAGAAGGCTTTCTTATCTCTTCTTGCTATTCTTTGGAACTCTGCATTCAGATGTTTATATCTTTCCTTTTCTCCTTTGCTTTTCGCTTCTCTTCTTTTCGCAGCTATTTGCAAGGCCTCCCCAGACAGCCATTTTGCTTTTTTTGCATTTCTTTTCCATGGGGATGGTCTTGATCCCTGTCTCCTGTACAATGTCACGAACCTCATTCCATAGTTCATCAGGCACTCTATCTATCAGATCTAGGCCCTTAAATCTATTTCTCACTTCCACTGTATAATCATAAGGGATTTGATTTGGTCATACCTGAATGGTCTAGTGGTTTTCCCTACTTTCTTCAATTTCAGTCTGAATTTGGCAATAAGGAGTTCATGGTCCGAGCCACAGTCAGCTCGTGGTCTTGTTTTTGCTGACTGTATAGAGCTTCTCCATCTTTGGCTGCAAAGAATATAATCGATCTGATTTCGGTGTTGACCATCTGGTGATGTCCATGTATAGAGTCTTCTCTTGTGTTGTTGGAAGAGGGTATTTGTTATGAGCAGTGCATTTTCTTGGCAAAACTGCGTTAGTCTTTGCCCTGCTTCATTCCGTATTCCAAGGCCAAATTTGCCTGTTCCTCCAGGTGTTTCTTGACTTCCTACTTTTGCATTCCAGTCCCCTATAATGAAAAGGACATCTGTTTTGGGTGTTAGTTCTAAAAGGTCTTGTAGGTCTTCATAGAACCGTTCAACTTCAGCTTCTTCAGCGTTACTGGTTGGGGCATAGACTTGGATTACTGTGACATTGAATGGTTTGCCTTGGAAACGAACAGAGATCATTCTGTCGTTTTTGAGATCGCATCCAAGTACTGCATTTCGGACTCTTTTGTTGACCATGATGGCCACTCCATTTCTTCTGAGGGATTCCTGCCCACAGTAGTAAATACAATGGTCCTCTGAGTTAAATTCACCCATTCCAGTCCATTTTAGTTCGCTAATTCCTAGAATGTCAACATTCACTCTTGCCATCTCTTGTTTGACCACTTCCAATTTGCCTTGATTCATGGACCTGACATTCCAGGTTCCTATGCAATATTGCTCTTTACAGCATCGGACTTTGCTTCTATCACCAGACACATCTACAGCTGGGTATTCTTTCTGCTTTGGCTCCATCCCTTCATTCTTTCTGGAGTTATTTCTCCACTGATCTCCAGTAGCATATTGGGCCCCTACTGACCTGGGGAGTTTCTCTTTCAGTATCCTATCATTTTGCCTTTTCATACTGTTCATGGGGTTCTCAAGGCAAGAATACTGAAGCCTGCACAAATGTTTCTTGGCTTCTTGCTTGTTCACCCAACCTCCTTTGTGGTTCTCAGTCCCAGATTTGAACTCCTTTGAAAACCACACAGCTGCATAGTGAAAGTAGACGGGCAGGATAGCTGTGGGGCTTTAGCCTACTCCTGCCCCTATACCTCTTGAGGTAGTCAGGGAATATACATACCTTCTCACCTATCTGTTATCTAGAGTTCAGGTTAAAAGTCAAAATTGTGCCGGGAATTAGAGTCATGTCTGCATCCCCCTCTCTACCCCATACACAGATGCAGGCAGGTGTGTATGCAGATGCAGGCATGCACGCTCACACACACCCACACACACATACATATTTTATGAACTGAAGCTATGGTAGCAATTATTGAACAAAACAGTTAACACTTTAACAGTATCAGATCAGATCAGATCAGTCACTCAGTCGTGTCCCACTCTTTGCGACCCCATGAACTGCAGCACGCCAGGCCTCCCTATCCATCACCAGCTCTCGGAGGTCACCCAGACTCACATTCATCGAGTCAGTGATGCCATCCAGCCATCTCATCCTCTGTCGTCCCCTTCTCCTCCTGCCCTCAATCCCTCCCAGCATCAGAGTCTTCTCCAATGAGTCAACTCTTCGCATGAGGTGGCCAAAATACTGGAGTTTCAGCTTTAGCATCATTCCTTCCAAAGAAATCCCAGGGCTGGCTCCTTCAGAATGGACTGGTTGGATCTCCTTGCAGTCCAAGGGACTCTCAAGAGTCTTCTCCAACACCACAGTTCAAAAGCATCAATTCTTCTGTGAAGAAGGCACTCAGCCTTTTACACAGTCCAGCTCTCACATCCATACATGACCACAGGAAAAACCATAGCCTTGACTAGATGGACCTTTGTTGGCAAAGTAATGTCTCTGCTTTTGAATAGGCTATCTAGGTTGGTCATAACTTTCCTTCCAAGGAGTACGCGTCTTTTAATTTCATGACTGCAGTCACCATCTGCATTGATTTTGGAGCCCAGAAAAATAAAGTCTGATACTGTTTCCACTGTTTCCCCATCTATTTCCCATGAAGTGATGGGACCGGATGCCATGATCTTCGTTTTCTGAATGTTGAGCTTTAAGCCAACTTTTTCACTCTCCACTTTCACTTTCATCAAGAGGCTTTTTAGTTCCTCTTCACTTTCTGCCATAAGGGTGGTGTCATCTGCATATCTGAGGTTATTGATATTTCTCCTGGCAATCTTGATTCTAGCTTGTGCTTCTTCCAGCCCAGCGTTTCTCATGATGTACTCTACTGCTGTTGCTGCTGCTGCTGCTGCTTCAGTCGTGCCCGACTCTGTGCAACCCCATAGACGGCAGCCCACCAGGCTGCCCCTCCCTGGGATTCTCCAGGCAAGAACACTGGAGTGGGTTGCCATTTCCTTCTCCAATGCATGAAAGTGAAAAGTGAAAGTGAGGTCGCTCAGTCGTGCCCGACTCCTAACGACCCCTTGGACTACAGCCCACCAGGCTCCTCTATCCATGGGATTCTCCAAGCAAGAGTACTGGAGTGGGGTGCCGTTGCCCTCTCCAGATGTACTCTACATAGAAGCTAAATAAACAGGGTGACAATATACAGCCTTGACATACTCCTTTTCCTATTTGGAACCAGTCTGTTGTTCCATGTCCAGTTCTAACTGTTGTTTCCTGACCTGCATACAGGTTTCTCAAGAGGCATATCAGGTGGTCTGGTATGCCCATCTCTTTCAGAATTTTCCACAGTTTATTGTGATCCACACAGTCAAAGGCTTTGGCATAGTCAAGAAAGCAGAAATAGATGTTTTTCTGGAACTGTCTTGCTTTTTTGATGATCCAGCGAATGTTGGCAATTTGATCTCTGGTTCCTCTGCCTTTTCTAAAACCAGCTTGAACATCAGGAAGTTCACGGTTCACATATTGCTGAAGCCTGGCTTGGAGAATTTTGAGCATTACTTTACTAGCGTGTGAGATGAGTACAATTGTGTGGTAGTTTGAGCATTCTTTGGCATTGCCTTTCTTTGGGATTGGAATGAAAACTGACTTTGCCAGTCCTGTGGCCACTGCTGAGTGTTCCAAATGTGCTGGCATATTGAGTACAGCACTTTCACAGCATCATCTTTATTCCTGTCAAGACATTACTATTACTACAACTATTCTTTTGCTGAAGGCTGTTTGAACATTGTTTCTTTTTAAGCCTGGTGTTCCATTTAAATGATAGAAGGAAAAAATAAAACATTGTATAGTATATACTATATGTAGTGCACCCCACTCCAGTACTCTTGCTTGGAAAATCCCATGGATGGAGGAGCCTGGCAGGCTGCAATCGGGGTAGCCAAGAGTCGGACACGACTGAGCGACTTCACTTTCACTTTGCACTTTGATGCATTGGAGAAGGAAATTGCAACCCACTCCAGTGTTCTTGCCTGGAGAATCCCAGGGACGGGGGAGCCTGGTGGGCTGCCGTCTATGGGGTCACACAGAGTCAGACATGACTGAAGTGACATAGCATAGCATAGCATAGCATATATAGTGCAGTCCAATAGGTCACTAAGAGTCGGACAAGACTGAGCGACTTGACTTTCACTTTTCACTTTCATGCACTGGAGAAGGAAATGGCAACCCACTCCAGTGTTCTTGCCTGGAGAATCCCAGGGACAGGGGAGCATGATGGGTTGCCATCTATGAGATTGTGCAGAGTTGTACATGACTGAAGAGACAGCAGTAGCAGGAGTATACAGTCCATGGAATTCTCCAGGCAAGAACACTGGAGTGGGAAGCCGTTCCCTTCTCCAGGGTATCTTCCCAATGCAGAGATCGAACCCAGGTCTCCCACATTGCAAGCGGACTCTACCATCTGAGCCACCAGGAATTCATGGCTAATAAAAATCTTTCAGATGAAAAGTATGTATGGATTAGTGTTTTTCCTCTTTGACCTTTAATAACTGTGTGTATATTTAGTAATGTTTAATATTTTAACTCAGAATATGCTATTTTCTTTTAATTATTAAATGCTTCATATTATTTTAGAAAGCCAATTAGGAGTATTTTTCACCTCTGTGAAATCTCATATATTTTGTGATATAACAAAGAAATAATAAATGACATTTTTCAGTCCACTATGTCAGTCCATTTTGTGCCAGTATTAGCAAACTTGTACACATAAAATTTCATGACCATTAAATGAGTGAAAAGGTGAAATTATCATAGAGTTTAGAAGTAACTCTTATATTGATTCTCAGTATAACATAAGATCACATAAAAATGGTGGCAGTAATTATTTCCTTGAGTCTCATAAAATGAGACCAAATTATGCATAACCTAAGTAATGAGGCAGTAAAACTCATGGGTGTTTTTCCCCATGGAATTTTTTGTTTTCCTAATAACCAGTTTATTAATTAGAACCTCACTCATTGTAAGTGACAGATACCCATCTTCCATAAGCATAGACACAGGGGGTAGTTTATCAATATTAAACCCCATAACAAAATTACATTGAACACAAGGACACAGCTGATAACAGGAACCAAGCACACAGCTGGCCCTTTCTACCTCTCTCCACAAGTTTTCATTTTCTTCGCTTTCCTACGACCTTGTGCCTCACAATCACATGTCAGGGAGGGAAAGCCCTTCTTTAGATCTAGCACGTTTCAAGAGAGAGCAGCAACTGACTTAGCTTGAGTAACATGGAGCTTGGGGTCTTGTGGGATTGGCAGACCCCGCCGCCCACCCTCCACTTTATAAGCATCATGTCAGATGGAAGGGGAATCAATGCCCAGAAAGGAAGGAAGAAGAGAAAAATATTATTCCACATGAGTGCTCACCACAAACCAACATTTATCCTTAAATAAATTATAAACCTGCCAGGCACTGTTTCCTGAAATGCTCATAACAACTCTTTGAGGTATGAGTACTTTACCACCCATTTGACAGATGAAGAAACTGAGACTTTGTGATATTTGGACGCATACTGTCACATCCAAAATACCAACTCAGGCTTGTCACATCCCTTGTTGGCCTTAACCATCATAGCAAACTATCTTAGCTAT
Organism: Tragelaphus eurycerus; assembly: GCA_935064755.1. Classification (NCBI taxonomy): domain Eukaryota; kingdom Metazoa; phylum Chordata; class Mammalia; order Artiodactyla; family Bovidae; genus Tragelaphus; species Tragelaphus eurycerus. The sequence continues at coordinate 3,635,737 of CAKXYN010000039.1, forward strand.
ATTTGTCTACTTATAAAAAATTAGTACAACAGTTGATATGCTTTTACCTTCATTCTGTCTTTTCCTTTACTGAACTATTAGGCGGCTTATTAAAGTGATGTACCAGTTCACTGATTTCCTAGCACCAAGGGAGAGGGTGTTTAGGCAATATTAGACTTTGTCTTTTTAATTTTCATATAAAAACTTGAAGGATAAATAATTGCTTTCAAGTCTATAGACCAAGACAATAATTTAATTAGCTTCTTAAGTCCAAATTAGATTATTAAAGTTGTCGTGCATGAAAAAGCACAGAAACATATAACGTTACTTCCATTTTCAGTGTTAACTACAGAGCAGCAATGTGATCCTTCTCATTTTAAGGTTCCATAATGTATGGATGGTTGTACTGAATCCACTCTTCAACTTTCCCAAAATATAACAAACTAGTTGAGTAGCCCTACTGATTGGATACAGATTTCAAAAACTTTTTTGCACGCTAATGAATACCATCATAGTGAAATTCAATTTAAATCTATCAAATTCTTGATGAAGATTTATATGAGAACAAAGGTTAGTTTGATGGACATAGCATTTTAAATTAATTGCTTACCATCTGTTATGGTCTTTCATCACCATTATGGCTATACATAAATCACATGTGCCTCATAAAAAAAAGATGGCAATAATTTACATATATGTATTTTATTGAAATTAACCTCTGGGGTGTCACTCTCTGATTTAAACATAAAAACTAGGAGGAGACAATGCTTTCAGTGTGGTGTCTTTTTTTCTTCCTGTTGTTGTTGCTGCTCATCTTGAAAGCTGGTGTCCTCAAGAGTGAATTGGAGGCTTTACTATCTTTTAAAAAATGTAATCCTAGCCAAGGAGTAAATTCTCCACTTTAAAGTTCTCCTTTTGACAGTATGTAAACTTAGGACATGCTTAACTTCTTTAGTGAGAAGCGTAAGCTTGAATAGAAAGCCTGGGACTTCTTTTGTAAGTTGATGGGTCATTAGCTGCTATATTCCTCAGGGAAGCAGCCTGGGGAGAGATGGGCAGCAGTGTGGCAACAAATGCAAGATTTCTGGTTGAAGATTCCTGTCCTCTGATCTTAAAAGTGGATTTTTTCCAAAACAAAGAAATATCGTAATACATCTTTTTATTTCCTTGACCAGTACTTATTGAAAGCCCACCTTGTGCCAGGTCGTGTTCTAGATGCTGGGGAGACAGCAGTGAACAAAACACATCCTTGCCTTCCTGGAACGTACAGTCCCAGCTTCTCTTCTCCCCCTCTCAGGACCACTCTCCTGTTTCCAGTGACCTGTTTATAGCTGTCTAGCACTCAAAACTGACTTGAATAAGTTATCAAATTGCCATTGGTATGAGGAAATTCAGGGAATATTCCATTACAGAACATTGAAAGCTGGGTCTCAAATGTCTTAGCTAGATCTGATCCAGGGCCATTCTGCTATTTCTACCTTTTTCCTTGGCGGTTAATGGTCTCTTCATTTTTCATCCTTAGCCGTATGCTAGGTTTATGTACTTTGGCCCGCTTTGAGAGAAGGGTAGCACATTAAAGTATTCAGACTCTAGCTCTGCCTTCATTGATTTCTGCTCTGAAGTGCTGTTTATCCCTCTCCACCGTGTGGTCTGTGTTCCTATTCTCTCCATGCACCCCACCTCCACCCCTAAGTCTCATTCATAGATTGTATTTTGGTATTTGTGAAAGATTTTCCCTAAATCTCTTTACTGTAGAGTTCTTGACCTAAATGGTTCTGTTCCCTGTCTTCTTTCTCTTAAGGATTTGACAAATTCCTTGGCATGATGGATCCTGATCATGTTTATCATATACCTACTGAAAGACTTAGGCCATACATTATGAGGTTAATCTGCTCTGCGTATCATCTTACTATTGTCATCCTTATAATGTATTAGATGAATATGATTAGAAATATTACAGTAATCAGATGCTGGCACTTGATGGTGCACTTGTAATCTGGCTCCTAATGAGTTGTTGTCACCAGTCATCATGCAGAAAAGGAAATGGGCAGGGTCGTCTTCAACACTGATCATTTCAGAGAGATTAAGTTGATCTTAATCATGTAATCAGAAACTTTGAGAAGAACATATTTTCCATTATCTTAATCAGAAACATCTTCTGGTTATGAAGGAGACAGAAAAACAGAATGGGGCTAAAGAGAGAGACAGAGTGAAGTCTAGTCTCTAGATACATGAGGAAGCTTTGTTTTTTGTTTTTTTTTTCCTGTGAATTCTTGTTGGCTAATCAGCTTAGTTTGCTTATGTGAAAAATCTCTAGAGATAGCTAAACCTCCCAGACGTAGTAACAAAATCATTTTAAAAAGAAAGACATTAACCTTTGCTAAAGCTTTTTTGTCAGGCATGTGTCAATAGCCTTATAGATATTAACTGAAGTTCAAAGAGGTAAGGAATATATCTATGCTATGAACATATAACTAGTTAGCATTGGATTGGCATACAGACTAATCCTTCCTTGCACCAAATTGTCCATGGGGTGAAAAGGCTACTCTGGAGAATTTTTGTCGTCTACTTGTTTGTCTTAACATGTCCTCTTTATCTCTTGATGAAATATAAGAAGATTATAGATACATGCAAAAAATAAGCAAACAGTACAAATGAGATGAAATTACTATACTTTAAATGACTACATAAGCTTTATCCTTCTCTTTCACAGTAAAAAAAATGATAACTATTAATGGAAATGCTTTAATGGGTTTAGGGTGAAGGAAGAAAAAAAATAAGTGGAAAGATTTCCATTTAAAATTATGAAGTTGAATATTCTCAATAAAGAGTAAACTTGAAAATTCCATTCCGTAAATTGAAAATTTAAATTCAGTAAATATATATATATATATATAGAAGACATACTAGTCTCTAGACTGAATGCTGTAAAACCAAGATGAACAGAAGCAAACATGCATGACATAAAGCTTTAGAATCTAAGAATAAAAAGTCACTATGGAGTTATGTGTTAATTCCAAAATTGAGAAAGAAAATATGACAAATGTGGGAAATCTTTATTTAAAATAACTGAACTGATTCTAATTTCTACAGGTTTCTATGGTATTTCATAGGGGGAACATATATTTCAATGTTTTTAAATGTGAAAAAAATTTATAAGTACACAAAAGAGGGGAAAAAAATGTTTTTCCCTCCAATGTGAGACTTCTTTGAGACACACAGTGGCTTTGTTTTTCTTATATAATTGAATTTTAGAGGTAAAAGGGGCCCTGTGTAAAATCTTTTCCCAGCATGAGAACATAGAGTTCCCACTGATAAAGCAGGTCATCTAGCTCACCTGGAAGCCAAGGGCAGGATGGGAGCAGTGCTGATTGCAAGTCTCAGTCCCTGCTTCCGGTCCAGGTTCATTTTCCATTTGTATTCCAGTGAAGCGTAGAATACAGGGTATACAGGGTAGAAAGAGAGTGGTGTAAGTGCCATCCAATTAATTTGCATATTTGAAAAATAAAGGTCACTGGACCTGACAAAAAGCTTCAGGGTTCGTCATTCCTTTCTCTGCACTTTTCCTAAAAGATAGTTATCTACTCTTTATTAAATGTTTTGTAACACAATAAATGAATTTCTATTTTAATTATATAAATATAAAGTAAATATGTTAATATTTATAATACTTTATAACACATTATACTATATATAATATATAGTGATAAAGTAAAAGTGTTAGTTGCTCAACTGAGTCTGACTCTTTGGACTGTAGCCCGCCAGGCTCCCCTGTCCATGGAATTCTCCAGGCAAGAACGCTGGAGTGTGTTGCCATTCCCTTCTTCAGGGAATCTTCCCAACCCAGGGATGAAACGTGGGTCTCCTGCATTGTAGGCAGTTTCTTTCCTTCTGAGCCTGTAATACAATTATAAATATAAAAATAAATACAGTCCCATCCTCAGAGATAAATAGGAAGGCTTAAAGGGAGAAGAATGGGAGAATGGAGAGTGAAGCAAAGTACTCCCTCCCCAAAACATCCACACACACACCAGGGAGTAGGAAAGGGACCTAGGAAAAGTGCTTCTGGTCTGTGAATTGTCACTAAATTTACTTGGTTTTATCCTACTGTTTCCTCTGTCTATTAGCTTCTATTACTGCCTTTTCAAATGCAAATTAGATTCCCCTCTTGTCACCAACCTTCATTTGCTTTCCCACCTTCAATAGTTAGCACCCTGCTCTGCATGGGAATGACACAGCAGCTCAATGGGGTGAAAACACTCTGTCCAGCAGCAGTGACCAGAGAAATCAATTTATAATCCAATACACTGATGCTGCTCCATCCTGGCAACAATTACTGTTACTTGGGGAGCTTTTTAAAATATATCCATGCCTCCCTTCACCCTTGATCAACTAAGCCAGAATCTTTTAATACTTGGTCCTTGGGGATCAGCATTTAAAAACAAACAGGTAAACAGACAGACCCTCTCCTGGAGTTTTCTAATATGTTACCAGAATTCCAAACCACTGGTCGAAGAGATTCTCCACTCTTGCACGAGGGTCTTGAAATTTACTGCAAAATATCTATTTGGAAAATTTGAAGCGAACTTCGTCCTTTGATTTTCAAGTAACAGGAGGTGGTTTTTTTCTTTTAAGTCTGGATATCCCTTTATTATTTTCATCTCTTATGCTTTCTTTCTGTTTTGATTTGATTTATTCTATTTTCTTAGCCCAAATTGTCATAAATTGGGATTTCACATGTTGCTTCTTATTACCTATTTTACAAAAGTTTTGGAAGGTTTTTGTTTGGCTTTGTACTTTGCTCTGTTCTTTGTTCTTTGCTCTGTTTAAAGTATATATTAAACTGAGATTGTTATTGCAACAGGAGGCACTTTTATTCTGATTCTGTGATTAGTTAATATGCTTTCTTTCTGGCAAACAGATGGTGAATTGAACATAGAACTTTTCTTTTGAGTAGCTGCTTGAGTGGGGATTTTATTATAAATACCACAGAAGGACTGCTCAATAAAAAGACTTTAGGTTAAATGAAGACAAAAAGTCACAGCCAGAGTTGGCTATTTTGTCACAGGACAAAGAAGCCGTGTGTCTCCCTACCAAGTTATTCAGTGACTGACTTAGAAACAGTTTTTACTTTATCTAGAGAAAATAATCATAATTAAGTTGTCTCTTCTGAAATTGGCACTGTATTATGTATTTTACAAAAGTCAATAAAACAAGTGTTTAAAATATATCTTTCAAAAAATTCAAGTGATTTATTAACAGGTACAGCTGTTGCCATCATAAAAATTATTGACTCCCTTTCTTATCAGGCTAAGAATGATTTTTTTTCTCTTACACATCTGCTACTGCTGCTAAGTTGCTGTCCGACTCTGTGCGACCCCATAGATGGCAGCCCATCAGGCTCCACCGTCCCTGGGATTCTCCAGGCAAGAACACTGGAGCGGGTTGCCATTTCCTTCTCCAATGCATGAAAATGAAAAGTGAAAGTGAAGTCACTCAGTCGTGTCCGACTCTTAGCGACCCCATGGACTGCAGCCTACCAGGCTCCTCCGTCCATGAGATTTTCCAGGCCAGAGTACTGGAGTGGGGTGCCATTGCCTTCTCCAATATTTATATAAAATAAGAATAGTATTGATATAACATATTTTTTGATTTGTAAAAAATCTTGAAGGTTTAAGGATTTAAATAAAGTTGCCTTTTTAATGATGTACCTATCCTCACAAAGTTTTTTTTTTTTAATTAAGAACCTTGAAACCCTGACCTGTAACAAGTTTGAAAATTTTTTTCTCCAGGATCTTAACTCCCTCCCCTCACTGTTGTACTGGATTGTGTATCTAATTCTAAGCACTCCTTAAAGCTGGGCTGTAATTCACTTATTTTCTTTATTTATCTTTTACTAGTATACTCAATCTGTCTATCATAACATTGTCTCTTCTTATAATCAATTCATCTGCTAAGGGATTGGTAATGTTTCTGTGTAGCCTCATATCCTTTGGTAGCACACTCGAAGCTCTTGGGTTTCTAAGCTCTTAATCATCCGTGTCATTCCTGGAGGTTTATTATAGCTATTTGCATTTAAACACTGCGGTCTAGAAATTTCTGGAAACTGGTCGTGGTGGTTGTTCACTACATAAGTTGTGCCCGACTCTCTGCGACCCCATGATCTGCAGCACACCAGGCTTCCCTCTCTTTCACGATCTCCCTGAGTTTGCTGAAAGTCATGTCCATTGAGTCAGTGATGCCATCCAACCATCTTATCCTCTGTCACTGCCTTCTCCTCTTGCCCTCAGTCTTTGCCAGCATCAGGGTCTTTCCCAGTGAACTGGCTCTTCTGGAAACTTAGATAAAATTAAAAGTTCTGTCCGTTTTGTCTCAACTTTTAAATAATATTTAAATAAAGACAGGCAGACAGATGTGTGTTGCATAGACAGTTACAGTTTAGAAGGGCTTTTACCAGAAGTTTTGATGAACTTCAGTGCATTTTATGAGTGATGTGGAGTGTTTTGAGGTGAAGTGGATGTCGCTAATGTGATTGATACTAAAAGATGGGATGTTATCACAAAGAAGAATATGCACTTCTATCCCAAAGTAATATACAGTTTATTTACCTTGATTCTGACTTGCCTCTCTGTTTCCAGGGGACAAGCATGAGAACCATCAAACCAGCTGCCAGAAAGGAAAGGAGGCATCCTGGGGTGTTAAGGGTAGTGAGGCTCAGGAGTGTTTAGATGGAGATCTCTACCTGCCTCAAGAGTGTCTGTTCTGTGACCATCAAGTTCCCCTGTCCTTGTCTTGGCAGCTTCTCATTGTTGTTTCTGACTCTTGGCTTTCAACCTGACTTTGATTTCTATTTCCTTTGCTTGTCTTGTGGACTCTTACCCTCTCTTACCACCCCTGTCCTATGGCAGCATCTTGCATTATGTCTGCCCTTTCCTGTCTGAAAAATCTACTTTATTTCAGAAATTCTTCAACTCCCGTTGATGATAATGCTAAGTCGCTTTAGTCTGACTCTTTGCAACTCCAGGGACTGTAGCCCACCAGGCTCCTCTGTCTGAGGGATTCTCCAGGCAAGAATACTGGAGTGGCTTGATGTGTCCTCCTCTAGGGGATCTTCCCAACCCAACCCAGGGATCAAATCTGCTTCTCTGTCTCCTGCATTGGCAGGCGGGTTCTTTACCACTTGAGGAAGCCCAAGTTCTGTTGGTCTGTTAAATATTTAAGGTGGTCCTTGAAGTCTTGCTGTCTTTTTGTTGAAGTATGTGTGGATGTGTTATACTTCTAAGTTACAGGGAATGACTTGTATTAAAGATGAACTAACTGCCAAACAAATTCAGCGATGATGAAGTATCTATGATATGTTATTTATATTTGTTATATGTTATTTGATATGTCAGTTGTATTTTTTTTGGTAACATGATAAATTAATCTTATTTTCTCAAAATTTCCCTCATGACTTAAAGCTGTTTCTTTCCCAATTATCTTTCCCATTTCTCTAGAGAACAATGAAAAACTAACAAAAAGCTGTCTTTGGATTTTATTTCACTAAATTTGTATTAAAGAAAAATTGCTTTATTTCTTGAGTTGCTACATTTCAAGGTTTGCAAATATATTAAAATTCAAAAGTCACCAAAACCACAGGGCTGCTTATTACTCTGAGTGGCTCTTGTCTATTTTGAAGAAGAGCAGGGATAAGTAGAAGCAGTATGGAGACAGTTTTTCTTACTCTGGCTAATGTAGCTTAGGTGCTATCCTTTGAAAGGTGGTATTTGACCAGTCATCCAAATATTCTTTTTTTTTTTCCTAAATTACAGAATTGACTCCTGAGGAGAAAGCCCAAAAGATTGCCAAAGCCATGCGCAAGCAGTCTTCTGAAGTCAAAGAGAAGTGGGAAAGTCTAAATGCTGTTACTAGCAGTTGGCAAAAGCAAGTGGACAAGGCGTTGGAAAAGCTCAGAGACCTGCAGGGAGCGATGGATGACTTGGATGCTGACCTGAAGGAGGCAGAGGCTGTGCGGAATGGCTGGAAGCCCGTGGGAGACTTGCTCATCGACTCACTTCAGGACCACATTGAGAAAACCATGGTCAGCATCCCTGCCTCAGATAAAGGGTTTTAAGATATCCTTGCCCTGGTGGCTCAGAGGGTAAAGAGTCTGCCTGCAATACAGGAGACTCAGGTTTGACCCCTGGGTCAGGAAGATCCCCTGGAGAAGGAAATGGCAACCCACTCCAGTATTCTTGCTTGGAGAATCCCTTTGGACAGAGGAGCCTGGTGGGCTACAGTCCATGGGGTCAGGAAGAGTCAGACAGGACTGAGCGACTTCACTTTATTGTTAAATATAACACAAATAAGGAGAGCCACATACATTATATAAATTGTTACAAAAGATTGTTATAAGGCCAACACTGTTACAATATCCACCAAAATCAGGATATAGAAATTTTCTAGACACAACAGATGTTTTCCATATGCCCCTCACCATCAGAACTCCCCTCCCCACCAAAACAGCAACTAAGGTGACTTTTACAATACTTTACTTATATTTTGTCTTATACATTTTCACCCAGCTGTGAATTCCTAATCAGTATAGATTTAGTTTTATCTGTTTCTGTAAGAATACTTTAAAGTCCCTTTTAATCTCCAGATATCCCCTGTATATTTTATTTTCTCTGCAAGGTATTTGTTGAAGAAGCTGAATCGTTTCCTTTATAGTGTTTTCACAACCTGGCTCTTACAGAATGGCATCCGCATGAGGTAGTCTGGCAAGTTGCTTTTTAAATGGGTGGTTGGATTTAGAGGTTTAATCAAAAGTGTACTGTTTTACTGGGCATTCTTTACTAATTATATCTTATTGTCTGAGTATATAATGAAGAATTATTTTAGCTATAAATTCTGTTTGTAATATTGCCCAGAGTTAAGGATGTTAGAGTTCTGGTCTAGATTCCCTTTGGCTCTTGTATTCTAGAACATATCCAGAAAAGAGATCAGTGGAATTTAGGCGGTAAAAGACACAAATAAACAGATTTAGAATGTATTGGGATTTGTGAAAAAATAAAAGTCTTCGTCTCTCAGTCGTGTCTGACTCTTTGTGATCGCAGGGACTGTAGCCTACTAGGCTCTTCTATCCATGAAATTCTCCAGGGAAGAATACTGGAGTGAGTTGCTATTCTCTTCTTCAGGGGGTCTTCCCAACCCAGGGATTGAACCCAGGTCTCCTGCATTGCAGGCAGGTTCTTTAACATCTGAGCCACCAGGGAAGCCATTGAGGTTTATAATAGCATAGTAAACTATATGGATTTCCCAGGTGAAGCTAGTGGTTAAGAATCTGCCTGTCAATGTAGGAGGCTTAAGGGTTTGATCTCTGGGTCAGGAAGATCCCCTGGAGGAAGAAATGGCAACCCACTCCAGTATTATTGCCTGGAAAATCCAATGGACAGAGGAGCCTTGAGGACTACAGTCCATAGGGTCCCAAAGAGTCAGACATGACAAAAGCAGCTTAGCATGCAGTGAACTATATAGAAGGTAGTCATGAAACAAAGAATAAATGGATGACAAATCAGACTGACAATATCAATATTGTGAATGGGATTTTTATTGCAAAAGATATACATCTTTTGTGCACAGACATTGGATAATAGTTTCCTTTTTGTTTTGCATGTGGCTGAATAGGAAATAGAATAAAGGTCTAGGAAATTAACTGAATCCTACTCAGGCAAATTGCATAAGTAAATATATATTTGTGTATAGACATCAGAATAATAATAGCATTTATTGTTGCTTAGTACATGCCAAGAAATGTTCTTTAGCCAGTTTGCGTTGGTATCCTTTTTAACTCCCACACCAACCCAGCAAGCTAAGTATTATTATTTTACAAGTGATAAAACTATAGACATTGCTTCATGCCTCTACAGCTAGTAAATGGTGGAGTTTCATGATTACTTTCTTGCTCTTCTCTTTCATTGTAGAGACCTCATTGATAATACTGTCATTAAGCTCAATTTGGATGGACTATTTGAATTTGAATCTTAAAAGGTTACATATTATATTTTAAACAAAATATTTATTATTAAAAAGTATTGGGGTCTGCTGTCTTGCCATCTTTCATGGTAAATATACATGTTTCCAGGGACCATGAATTAAGTAGACTTCTTCATGTAACTGTTCAGTTCATTCACTCAGTCGTGGCCGACTCTTTGTGACCCCATGAACTGCAGCACACCAGGCCTCCCTGTCCATCACCAACTCCCGGAGTCCACCCAAACCCATGTGCATTGTGTCGGTGATGCCATCCAATCATCTCATCCTCTCCACCTGCCCTCAATCTTTCCCAGCATCAGGGTCTTTTCAAATGAGTCAGCTCTTCACATCAGGTGGCCAATGTATTGGAGTTTCAGCTTCAACATTAGTCCCTCCAATGAACACCCAGAACTGATCTCCTTTAGGATGGACTGGTTGGATCTCCTTGCAGTCCAAGGGAGTCTCAAGAGTCTTCTCTAACACCACAGTTCAAAAGCATCAGTTCTTTGGCGCTTAGCTTTCTTCACAGTCCAACTCTCACATCCATACATGACCACTGGAAAAACCATAGCCTTGACTAGATGGACCTTTGTTCATACAGTAATGTGTCTGCTTTTTAATGTGCTGTCTAGGTTGATCATAACTTTCCTCCCAAGTAGTAAGCATCTTTTAATTTCATGGCTGCAATCACCATCCACAGTGATTTTGGAGCTCAGAAAAATAAAGTCAGCTGTAGTATCCACAAATCTAAGTTAAGATAGCAAACTGAAAATACAGCTTTTTAGGATAGGATAAGTTCTTTGGAAGTTGCACACTTCTTGTGTTTTAAATGATGATTTTAAAACACTGAAAAATCGTTAAGCCAATAGATTACATAAACTATGTTCTGTTGGTTTGCAAAACTGACTCTTGATTAAGAATTTACCTATCTGAATTTGAAAGCATCAGTTTTTAATATGGGATGATTAGTATTGAGGGAAAAATGAAGTTATATCTGGCCTAAAATTTTGGGACTTGTTAATCTCATTTGATTGAAGAAATTACCCACCTCTGCATCCAAATCCTTCTGTTTATATTTCTGCTTATGTGGGAAAGCTAGGAAAAATACAGTTAATATTTAAGACCAAGGATTAAAATATTTTAACATCTTATTCGGAAAAAAAGAAAATAAAACCTAGGTCTCTTTAAGCCAAATAAATATATTCAAACTTCGGCAGGTTTAATATGTGCTTAAAGAATACTCCTGAAGTTATAGGCAGGTGAAAATAAGTTCTGATTATTGCTAAACATTATTAAATATACCAAAGCAACTGGAAAACAAAATATTTTAGGGTGATTGAATAATTTCAAGTTCCTAAATTATACTTAATTGCTCTTATCTGTGGAGTACATACCTCTGACAGGAGAAGAGCTGAGATTCCCACCTGCCAAGAGGCTGCTGGTCACCACCTTATGCAGATGTTTTCGTTTTTATAGCAAAGAAAACCTCATAGATTTTATTCTCCCTTGGGAAAATGCAGCCAAATCATGATAAATTTGTTCTTTACATCAGAACACATAGCAGATCTGAAACCATTTTACAATTTGCTTTATTTAAGAAAGTGCCTTAGTTTGGAGCTCTTAAAACCCAAATGATAAACTTTCTTAATGGAAAGATTCCTTATTACCATAAAATACTGGACCACAAAAACAAAATTAAGCCTAAAATGCATTATTTGTCTAAAGGCTTTTAATGTTTTTACTTGTGGCTTGTAAGAAAAAAGCATTATTTTTATGTTCAGTTCATTTGCTCAGTTGTGTCCGACTCTTGGCGACCCCATGAACTGTAGCACGCCAGGCCTCCTTGTCCATCACCAATTCCCAGATCCACCCAAACCCATGTCCATTGTGTCGGTGATGCCATCCAACCACCTCATCCTCTGCTTCCCCTTCTCCTCCTGCCCTCAATCTTTCCCAGCATCAGGGTCTTTTCCAATGAGTCAGCTCTTCACATCAGGTGGCCAAATATTGGAGTTTCAGCTTCAACATCAGTCCCTCCAATGAACACCCAGGACTGATCTCCTTTAGGATGGACTGGTTGGATCTCCTTGCAGTCTAAGGGACTCTCAAGAGTCTTCTCTAACACCACAGTTCAAAACCATGCTCAACTTTCTTTATAGTCCAACTCACATCCATACATGACCACAGGAAAAACCATAGCCTTGACTAGATGAACCTTTGTTGGCAAAGTAATGTCTCTGCTTTTTAAAATGTTGTCTGAGTTGGTCATAACTTTCCTTCCAAGGAGTAAGCATCTTTTAATTTCATGGCTGCAATCACCATCTGCAGTGATTTTGGAGCCCCCAAAAATAAAGTCTGACACTGTTTCCACTGTTTCCCCATCTATTTGCCATGAAGTGATGGCACCAGATGCTATCATCTTAGTTTTCTGAATGTTGAGTTTCAAGCCAAATTTTTCACTCTCCACTTTCACTTTTATCAAGAGGCTTTTTAGCTCCTCTTCACTTTCAGCCATAAGGGTGGTGTCATCTGCATATCTGAGGTTATTGATATTTCTCCTGGCAATCATAATTCCAGCCTGTGCTTCCTCCAGCCCAGCGTTTCTCATGATGTACTCTGCATAGAAGTTAAATAATCAGGGTGACAATATACAGCCTTGACATACTCCTTTTCCTATTTGGAACCAGTCTGTTGTTCCATGTCCGGTTCTAACTGTTGCTTCCTGACCTGCATACAGGTTTCTCAAGAGGCAGGTGAGGTGGTCTGGTATTCCCCTCTCTTTCAGAATTTTCCACAGTTGATTGTGATGCACACAGTCAAAGGTTTTGGCATAGTCAATAAAGCAGAAATAGATGTTTTTCTGGAACTCTCTTGCTTTTTCAATGATCCAGCAGATGTTGGCAATTTGATCTCTGGTTCCTCTGTCTTTTCTAAAACCAGCTTGAACATCAGGAAGTTCACGGTTCACATATTGCTGAAGCCTGGCTTGGAGAATTTTGAGCATTACTTTACTAGCGTGTGAGATGAGTGCAATTGTGCAGTAGTTTGAGCATTCTTTGGCATTGCCTTTCTTTGGGATTGGAATGAAAACTGACCTTTTCCAGTCCTGTGGCCACTGCTGAGTTTTCCAAATTTGCTAGCATGTCACTTTCACAGCATCATCTTTCAGGGTTTGAAATAGCTCAACTGGAATTCCATCACCTCCACTAGCTTTGCTCACAGTGATGCTTTCTAAGGCCCACTTGACTTCACATTCCCAAATGTCTGGCCCTAGGTGAGTGATCACACCATTGTGATTATCTTGGTCATGAAGATCTTTTTGTACAGTTCTTCTGTGTATTCTTGCCACCTCTTAATATCTTCTGCTTCTGTTAGGTCCCTTCCATTTCTTTCCTTTATTGAACCTATCTTTGCATGAAATGTTCCCTTGGTATCTCTAATTTTCTTGAAGAGATCTCTAGTCTTTCCCATTCTGTTGTTTTCCTCTATTTTTTGCATTGATCACTGAGGAAGGCTTTTTTATCTTTCCTTGCTGTTCTTTGCAACTCTGCATTCAGATGCTTATATCTTTCCTTTTCTCCTTTGCTTTTCACTTCTTTTCACAGCTATTTGTAAGGCCTCCTCAGACAGCCATTTCGCTTTTTTGCATTTCTTTTTCTTGAGGATGGTCTTGATTCCAAGGAAAAAGCTCTTATCATCTCTAAAATATGTCTTGAAGTTATAATTTTTAAAGAACTTTCACCATCGTTTGAAATAAAACTAGTTTTTATTTAAAATTATATAAACCTGAGAATATTTTCTAGCATTTTATTTTTAATCTTTAAGGCCTTCAAAATACAAAGATATTGATTTTAAAAGCTGATTCTTATAGTATGATATAAGATCACCACTGAAGAAAGCTTGAAAGATAGGACTTCTGTAATTATTCTCAAACTGATTCTGAGGGAACTTGGGCCTTTTCAAAGTCCAGACTGAAAAGTTCTCATTTCCCACCCCTCTCTATGTCCCATGCTTTTTTATTAAATGTGAATTCTTTAAACCTCTAATATCTCTGTTATCGTACATCTTTTGTCATTGACCTGTATTTGTGCATTTGTTTATTTGTATACATTCTGTCACCCATGAATGATCAACATCTGCAATCATGGAGAAAAACTATCACAAACTGAATTCCTTCCATGCAGCAGATATTTTCACATCTTCATGGGCTTCCATTCTTCTATCTGATTTTGAATATTTTTTTTTTTTTTTTACTTTATGCTTGATTACAGAGTAATTTATTTAACCCCACCACTTCAGTCATTTATTTAGAGCTGAAATCAAATGTCCATCTAAGGCCTAAATTTGAAATGCTAGTGTCTTCAAGGTTCTGGTGACATTTCCTTCTATGTTGACTTCTATGCTCACTGTTTCAGGTGTCACTTACACAGTTACCTCCACAGTCTATATCTTTCATTTTGTCTCTGGGCTCCAGATCTATTCTTCTGACTCTCCAACTTGAGCATCTTCATGTGGTTTTTGGACATGCTCAAGAATTTTGAAATAAACGTTTTATCTGATTTGTTCAAAATTAATTTTCTTTTTAAAAACAAAATTATGCTAGTAATGTTATTTTGATGTTTACCAACCATAATGATTATTTTTTAGCCTTTTCATGTTATAAAAAGAGGATTTGGGAAGTGGCTAAAGGTTTCCTTTTTATAAGTATGAGGAGGAAGTAAAATTAATATTGTAGTGTTTTAATAAAACTTTATAGCATTCAAAAGCACTTTGATATCTGTTATTGATTAGCTAAACTTGGAGTGATGAAAGAGGAGAAGAAATGGGACTGAGATGCATATGCCTGCTCTCTTAAGGGGTGAAGACTGCAGCAACGATGACACTTGAGAGCTTAGTCTAATAGTACGTTCACAACACTTAATGCCTGTATGTTTGGTTTGCAGCTAATATTTAGCATAACAAAGAGTTAAAAATATTCAAGTGTCTTTTAATGTCCCACTTCTGTTCCTGGTGTTATATTGGCTTGTGTGTTAGTGTTAGTTGCTCAGTTGTGTCTGACTCTTTGTGACCCCATGGAGTGTAGCCCACTAGACTCCTCTGTCCATGAGATTCTCCAGGCAAGAATACTGGAATGAGTAGCCATTCCTTTCTCCAGGGGATCTTCCTAATGCAGGGATCATACCCCAGTCTTCCGCATTTCAGGCAGATTCTCTACTGACTTAATCTTGCCTCAAATACCATTTTTGAACCTTCATCATTAGAAATGAACTCTGCCTCTCTTTTATTACCAACTTTGTACTGAGTACTGGAGAGTATCTGTTCTCAGGAAGCTTCCATTATATGGAGGGAGATATTAAAATACGAATGCTTACAGTACCAGGAACTAATAAGAAATAGTATATAAAATCTATAACAAGCGGTTCATATGGCATGATACAATAAAAAATGCCCCCACTGTAAAAGCTGATTTGTGTGTCCAGAGATGTGCAGCTTGGAAATCCTGGCTGGTTTGGAGATGAGGGATAGAAAGGTGGTGAACACATGGGCAAGGCCTTCAACCAGGACTGGAATAGGAAAGGCCTCTGGGAAATCTTCCCAGTAGGTGGGGCACGCCAGTGAGTCTTTCAAGGGATGGATGGAATCGAAGCAAAACTTTATGGGAAAAAGATACATGAACATAGAGAGGGTTGAAATTATGTGGAGAAAGGGGAAAAACTTGGTGTGTTCATTATTTTCTTGTTCGTTCTCACAGGACGTATCACTGTCACTGAACCCAAATATTTTTTGTTTTATTTCTCCCTCTTGACATACATCCCTTCAACCTCTACCTGTTCCAGGTCTCTTACTCTGCCCCAAACTGTCATTTGTCAGGTCTAAGCCTTGTTTACCTCTTTTCTGATAGACCCTGCTCTTTCTTCCCTACCTCTAACCACAAAGAAAGGTCATACATGACTTTGAAAGAGAGAGAACTTACATCTTAAGTATATAATAAGCATGGATTTTATGGTTAGAAAAGCTCTTTGTACTGGTCACTCTCTAACTTAATTTTAAATATAGACATTTAAATTTGAGTTTTTGCATCAAGTGAAAAAATATTAAAGTATCCATATGAAAAACTGGAAAATATGAAAGAAAATTAAAGATAAAATCCAGTCTAGAAATTAGTAAAATGGATAATAATGTTTTCCAGAATAAACAGTATAAATGGAAATTTTGAAGGAAATACATTATCATTAAATACACAAATCATTTAAATGTGTTTGTGCTATAATTTTTCTCTTCATGCATCTATTTAGATTCTCTGGTTTATAAAGGGGAACTCTGGCTGGCAGTCCTGGTTCTTCAAGACCTCAGTCAAGTCAGTTGTTGAGTGAGCAGGCATCATAGATGACTTTTCAGCTGATCTTGGTGTTTTGTTATTTATTTATTTTAGGAAATATGGAATACTAGCTTTTGTTTTATTCTTTTCTGATGACATTATTCTTATCTTTTCTCCTAGGCATTTAGAGAAGAAATTGCACCAATCAACTTAAAAGTTAAAACAATGAATGATTTATCCAGTCAACTGTCTCCTCTTGACTTGCATCCGTCTCTAAAGATGTCTCGCCAGCTCGATGACCTTAATATGCGATGGAAACTTTTGCAGGTGTCAGCTGATTCTTCTTCCTAATGCAGGCTCACACTTTGGTCTTTAAGCCCTATCCCACTGTTCTACCACTTGCATCCTTTCCTCGGTCTTTATGGGTTGTATTTAATAATGGATTTCTAGCATATGATGACATTAGTTATTTGTCTTTCTGTATCTTGAACCCAAAGGCCTCATTTACTTTTGAATATAAATTTTAATGTAATTTTATAGCATTCTCTTCATAGGATTTTTGTAGAAAATTGCAAAAGGTCAAATAAATCACAGTAATTGAAACCTATGGTAGGTCACAGAAACATTCTTTCCATAATGGCTCATAAAGGAGTCATTTTTCTTACTTGAATCGTGTTTTTTTTTTCTTTTGAAAAGTTAAGAAAGTCTCCATCCTTCTTCCATTGCTTGCTTTTTATGTATCTTGCTCATTTTTTTCCAGCTAGCACACTTTAGTATAATGGTATAATGGTAGTTTACCTTTAGCTCTTAGATCTTAGTTGCTCTAATGTAGTTGTTTTAATATAGCTGAGCATTTCAGTTTTAAAAGAGTCAAACCAGGAAGAATCTTATTGAGTATTACTAATTATCTGCAAGTTACCACATGTTCCAGTCAGTAATTTTTGGCTCAGTCTTTGTAGAGCTTTGTCACACTGAGTGTCCAGTTTCTAGGAGTCATAATAATAATTTTTTCCCCTGAAAAGTAGTGAGATAGTTTAAGTGAAAAGTGAAAGTGAAGTCACTCAGTCATGTCCAACTCTTTGCAATCTCATGGACTATAGCCTACCAGGCTTCTCTGTCCATTGGATTTTCCAGGCAAGAGTACTGGAGTGGGTAGCCATTCCCTTCTCCAGGAAATCTTCCCGACCCAGGGATTGAACTCAGGTCCTCTGCATTTTAGGCAGATTCTTTATTGTCTGAGCCACCAGGAAAGCCCCATGATAGGTCCTGAATTAATTTAACTGTTGAAACACCTAGTGGTTTATATTTTCTTCATGAAATTTAAGAGGTTATAAATGAGTAAAAAGTATTAAATAGTCTTTTCTGTCTTTGAAAGGATATTCTTTTATTTGAAGACTATTTGAATATTTGAAGAATATTCTTTGAAATAATATTCTTTGAAAAGAATATTAATCTGGGATTAGTAAAGCAGAATCTGTTAAACTCATACATGCTTTTCTACTGAGTAGAACAGAGAAGCATTTGACTTTTATTCTATTTCAATTGACTCTCCTCCATTCCTCTAATTCATTATCTTCATACTGGTATTGCTGTGGTCCATCTTGATTCCCTTGCCACTCTGCTTCTATTGTTACCATCTGCAAAGATTAGAAGTCAAGGAATACATTATGCATGAAAAAGTTATTCTTTCATCCTGATCTCTGAGCTTGGTAACCACTAGAGCTCAGATGTTGCTGCTGTTGCTTCTGCTAAGTCACTTCAGTCATGTCTGACTCTGTGCGACCCCATAGACAGCAGCCCACCAGGCTCCTCTGTCCCTGGGATTCTCCAGGCAAGAATACTGGAGTGGATTGCCATTTCCTTCTCCCATGCATGCATGCATGCTAAGTCGCTTCAGTCGTGTCCAACTCTGTGCGACCCCATGGACAGCAGCCCACCAGGCTTCTCTGTCCACAGGATTCTTTAGGCAAGAATACTGGAGTGGGTTGCTCAGATGGTAGTTCCTGATTAAATACTAGGAGCTCAATTTATGCTGGCTGACAGTGGTGTTAAATTTCAAGAGTAGCATCTTGTGTTCTCTGGAATGTAAAAGTGTGGCATTTGAATGCTTTTGGTCACAACAAACCAAGTACCTGCTAATGTAATTTTGGTAGCTAACCAGGAAGAAAAGGAGATACCCAGTGAGCCAGAGACACACGTCCCATTTAAAGGCAGCTGAAAATAAGATTGGCAATCTAAGTGGAACATCTCACTAGCACTACTAGACAAAGACCAGGAAGAGGAAATGGAAATGTCAGTAGGCTGTGTGCAATTGTTATTGATTTGCAGTTAATTTCTCAGGGTACCAAATCTGCATTTTCAAAATGTAGAGAGCTAAGACTGTGTGTAAACAGATATATAGAGTGTATTATTCACCTGGTATCTACTTGAATACTCCCAAGTCAAGATGATAGACATGAACTTGGAGGAATATAAGTCATCCATATTTATATGTCCTTTGACTCTCAATCTATATGTTATCTGTCTCATTATCATTATCATCTATTTTTTTCCCTTGGAATATTTTAGACTTCTTTTTATAGCCCTTTTTACCACCTTCCTTACAAAAAAGAGACGAGTAGCCACTGACCCCATGGCCACATCGTTACTTTAGATGCTTTAGAGTGTTACTGCTTTTGACTAAAGTGTTGAATAATGTCAAGACATAGCTTCTGACATCAGATGGATTGGGTGTGAATACTAACACTGCCACATAATAATTTTATTTCCTTGAACACCTCTTTAGGTCTCCACATCTTTATCTGTAAAACAGTGATTATAATGAGTAATACTTATTCAATGTGAGTTTTGTGAGAGTTAAAAGAATTCTCATAAAATACGTAGAAGAATACCTGGCACTATTTACTGTTACTTGATGTCAAGTCTATTTTCATACCCATACTTTGATTCCAAATTTAGAAGAGTCTGTACCAGCAATCATATCTTGGGCTATCGTACCATTTATTATAGTACTTAAATCAAGGTTATTATTAAGGTCATTGTTTTGAAATCAAATTACTTCTTGTATGTATATGTGCAGGTGTCCGTTGACGATCGCCTTAAACAGCTTCAGGAAGCCCATAGGGATTTTGGACCATCCTCTCAGCATTTTCTCTCTAGTAAGTACCAATAAGCTGACTTAATTAATTGAATGAATCAGCATATTATTTCACTTTCACTCAAGAAACTATATCCTTGGCTATAAATATATGTGCTTTATTAGATGAATATAAAAAAAGAAGATCTCAACATCAGTGACCAATCAATATCCAGTGCTTATTGGTTACTGGTCTATCATGTGGTCATGGTAAGTCTTTGAAGTGAAGCAAAAATTAATTCATCTTTAGCTAGGGTTTTTCACTGAACCATCTGTTGTAATAACTAATATAGTATCCTATTGCTGTGCCATATGCAAAGATTTTGAACTTCACAGCAAATAAATCATTTTTATATTTAAATTTTTAAAATTAATTTTCCTACTAAAAAATGCATGTTAATTTTCGATGCACCTGGAGACCTAAAAAGCAAAAAAAAAAAAAAAAATTCCCCATAAATCTTTGAGAAGATTCTGGTTTATTAGGCTCATTACAATCATACTTAGCTTCTCTTCTAATTAAATATGGCAGATTTAGCCAAAGCACATATGTAGAGTTTTACGCAATGGTCTTCAGCTAAAATTTTTCATTTTGTGAGCTGACTGTTCATGAGATCTTTAATAAGTAATTTGAGCTCTTTATCACTCACTGCTAAGGAAATTAAAGAATATCCAATTCAGAGTCACCTAGATTGAGATTAAAATATTAATTTTCCCTTTTACCAGGACTGTGAAGTCCTGAAAGTTCATTTTTTATCTTACAATTACTAAAATAATACTTGTTTCCTCTGATTGCCTTGAGATTTAAATAAAAAAACATACCAAGTTACACAAAGCACCTAGCACAGTTCTTGGCACCAGTGCTTTCTCTAAATGTTATTCCTTTCCTTTTCTCTGGAAAACATATGTAAGCAAGCACTTAGTTTAATTTAATTTAAGTGAAGGCTGAAACTTAATGCAAAGCTTATTTTTCCAATTATGGTACCTTTGTGTCTACAGCCATAGAGAAAACTGAAATAATAATATTGTGTCTTCCAACTAAATTTATTACATTTATATTTTCTCTTAATATTCGTCATGCTTGATAATTTGCTTAACCTCAATTCAAGGTCAGGCTTTTCTTATTCTCACAATTTCAAGAATCCTAATCAGTCATTCCTGATTATCCTGTCCTGCGCCTCTCTAGTGCCCAAGCCAGCTCTCTCTAGTGTGTTTCTGTCTCTCTGTTTAATCTCTCCCTGTCTCTCTCCGGTCCTCTCTCACCCCATCACTCCCACACGTGTTTCACACACCTGAGCTCTTAGGTAGACTGTCTTTGAAATGTTGAGTCCTTCCTGGAATATGCTGTCTACCTGGATGCAATAGTGCATGTCCAAAGTTTGGATACTGTCCATGTTCATGAAGTAAATAGGTTTGCTTCAGTATTCATTAGCTATGAATTACCCTAGATTGCTTTCACTTAATTTTATGGAACATAAAGCTATAAGCTGAGACCAAAGTAAAGAGAAATTGAACAAATCATTGAGACTCTATAGTTCTACAGTATATGTATTTATTAGTATTGATGAAACTGAACACTTTCACCTAGTAACCATT
The DNA here is from genome assembly GCA_935064755.1 of Tragelaphus eurycerus. NCBI lineage: Eukaryota > Metazoa > Chordata > Mammalia > Artiodactyla > Bovidae > Tragelaphus > Tragelaphus eurycerus. The sequence continues at coordinate 3,656,778 of CAKXYN010000039.1, forward strand.
CTTTCATAATAAAAATCAAACTCTTGCTCTTTAGCAAGTGAAACATTGTAAAAATTGTGAAACTCCAGCACATTGCCCTTCATTGCCTGGCATGGACAGTCCAGGAAGTCAAAGTTATTCAAATCAAAACAGTCATTAAAATGAATGGAGAATTGTACCAAAAAAATCCCAATTAATAAATTTAGTAATTGTTATCCACTGCTGCTTGAAACCTTTGGCTTTATTAAATTTCTTGAACTTTAGCCATGGTTATGAAGGGAGCCTGTTTAGTTAGGCGCAAAATAAAGACTGACCTATTAGCTTGGTGCCAGTGCTGAAAAGAGGTTGGCTCTAATGAGAAATTTAGTATACCTAGTTCCACATTGTCATCCTCTTTTTGTTCTTTCATGGACATAGTTCAAGAAGGAAATGCTCACACTTTAGAAAGAGAAGAAGGATTGTCGAATAGAAATATTGCTGACTGGTGGTCCGAAATCCTGAAATCATGTTTGGGCTCAGCCATTTATTTTTGAGCAAGTTATTTCATGTCTAATATTTAGTTCCTCATTGTTGGCTTCCTTATTAACAGACATATTGAAAATACTCTGTAAAGTTTAAAATGCTAAGTATTAGTAAGTAGGATTATGACACCCTATTCAGGAGAAAAAAAAAAGAATTAGCGACAACTGGTTATATGAGAATCTAGTGATATTTGCAACACTTTAGATGGATTTGCTTGGTTTTTTTTAGTTTGTTTACCAAAATTCCTTAAAGGTTCTAGATGCATAGGTCCAACTCTATTTGAATAAGTCTTAAAATAATGTAGAAAAAAAAATTTTATAAATAGTAAATGGAATTGTAAAAAATTTGTACCTCAGTAAAACAAAACATAAAATCTCAGTCATAGGGCTGTCTAGTGTATAAAAGTAGGGAACTGTATTTCCTGTGCATGTCAGATGAAAATAAGTATTTGGAATTCTTCTATCTAGATAATTGCCTTAGTTCATTAAAACCTTTAGGCTTTGTTTAAGTTTCTCCTTTTAAAATCCATATAATTGAGTTTGTTTAAATGACATCTGTACTAGTTACTCTGTGCCTATGAAGCCAAGTAAAGAGTATTATTAGTGACCTGGAAAATTCAATCTTAAGAAATCTAGTTTACAATTTCGGTATACGTAGATTGTAGATTATACCTAGATTTTGCCTAGGTAAAATTAACTTTGGTTTTAGCTTAATCAAAATTTATACAGCATATGTATTTTCAAGTAAGTTTTAAATGTTGATTGTTAGAAACAATAAAATGTGATTTTTAAAAATATTTATATCAACAGGTTCAATTAGAGTTGGCATTAGAAATTGAGACTGCATTGTTTCTTTCCATGCTTTAAATGAATCGTTAAAGCCACTTTTTGTTTGGCCTAGCATATTTCATAATTATAGGAATCCAGCAGTTCTCATTGAATCTGTTATAAAACATGTTCAGTTGTTTTGCATTAAGGCGTAAGACATAAGAGTCAGAAGTGTTTCCAATAACCTCCGTTTGTTTCTTCAGCTTCAGTCCAGCTGCCGTGGCAAAGATCCATTTCACATAATAAAGTGCCCTATTACATCAAGTAAGTTGATTTTAATTCTCCTTTATGATACCAAGACAATAAAATTGTGTTAATAACTTAAGAGGCTTTTCCCATGTAACTTTAAAAACTGGATTTTAAACCTATTATAAGAAGGAATTTATATGTTTATATGGATATAAAGAATATATATTTAATATTTGAGAAAATTAGTTTAAAAATCAGACTGATATTTGTAATTCATTATATTAAGCTATAGGTAATATAGCTAATATTTTTATAAAACAGATATTAAAATATTTGGGGAGAAGGTCAAAAGTCCTAAATATTCTTGACATAATGCATACAGTTTCTCCAACTGTATTGCTTCTAAGCCATTTTTGTCTTCCAGAAAATTCATCTAAAAAGTACTTGTACTCTTCTCATTTTAATCCACCAAAAAGAAACAGGATTTTTTCATTAAAAAGTTCAATATTTTCAAGTTTTTTCTCAACTTGTGGAAATTATCTGCAATTAGTTTAGGCTTAATATCCTGCACTTTCATTGTCAACAATTTCTCCTTTTTTACATAGTAAGTTTTTCCATATTATGTAACATTTTATAAATTTTGTATAATTTACACAAGGTCTGCATAGCATTTGATCCTTGCCTTAGTCTGTGTGTTGTCATGGGGCAGAATGATAAAATACATCTTACACGTCCCTTGAAGTGTAAGTTATTGATTTACAGTGTGATAAAGGTGATGAGAGTTGTAGTTGAATCTATTTTATATATAAAATGAATAGTGGCTTCGTTTTGAAAGAAAAAGTTCACTGTTATCTGGAGTTAACTGTGTCTCAGATTAGTCCTATGACCATAGGCAAGTCAGGTGAAGATCTCTCAGCCAAGTTTCCTTTATATCTTTCCTAAAGTGGCAATGTGGTATCGCCAAGACTAATAGTCTATTTTTTCAGTATCCCTCTTCCTAAAAACTTTGTGTGTGAAATCAAAATGCTTAAGAAATACCATTTTCCTATGAAGGTTTTATTGTGGTCTGAAATATATCCTCATATTTCAAAAAGCAAATAATTTTGCCATCAGATCAGATCAGATCAGTCGCTCAGTTGTGTCCGACTCTTTGCGACCCCATGAACTGCAGCACGCCAGGCCTCCCTGTCCATCACCAACTCCCAGAGGTCACTGAGACTCACATCCATCGAGTCAGTGATGCCATCCAGCCATCTCATCCTCTGTCGTCCCCTTCTCCTCCTGCCCCCAATCCCTCCCAGCATCAGAGTCTTCTCCAATGAGTCAACTCTTCACATGAGGTGGCCAAAATACTGGAGTTTCAGCTTTAGCATCATTCCTTCCAAAGAAATCCCAGGGCTGATCTCCTTCAGAATGGACTGGTTGGATCTCCTTGCAGTCCAAGGGACTCTCAAGAGTCTTCTCCAACACCACACTTCAAAAGCATCAATTCTTTGGCGCTCAGCCTTCTTCACAGTCCAGTTCTCACATCCATACATGACCACAGGAAAGACCATAGCCTTGACTAGGCGAACCTTTGTTGGCAAAGTAATGTCTCTGCTTTTGAATATGCTATCTAGATTGGTCATAACTTTCCTTCCAAGGAGTAAGCGTCTTTTAATTTCATGGCTGCAGACACCATCTGCAGTGATTTTGGAGCCCAGAAAAATAAAGTCTGACACTGTTTCCACTGTTTCTCCATCTATTTCCCATGTAGTGATGGGACCAGATGCCATGATCTTTGTTTTCTGAATGTTGAGCTTTAAGCCAACCTTTTCACTCTCCACTTTCACTTTCATCAAGAGGCTTTTTAGTTCCTCTTCACTTTCTGCCATAAGGGTGGTGTCATCTGCATATCTGAGGTGATTGATATTTCTCCCAGCAATCTTGATTCCAACTTGTGTTTCTTCCAGTCCAGCATTTCTCATGATGTACTCTGCATATAGTCATAGCAAATATAATAAGCAATATATGTTACATTGTCTTCATACAACTTAATACTTTTATCAGTGTATAATCCGCCAGGTACTGAGTTGTGATAAATTTAGTATAAGGTAGCAAAGCGGTGGATTGGTATCAAACATATGCAAGCATGAAGGGAAAGAAGTCAGAGGCTCAACAAACAGACATTTTTATTAAGAGAAGATGCTTTGGAAATAAGTTTATCTTTACCATTTTTATAGAGTCCATATATATGCGGTAATATACAGTGTCTGTTTTTCTCTTTTTGACTTACTTCATTCTGTGTAACAGACTTTAGGTGTATCCATGTCTGTACAAATGACCCAATTTTGTTCCTTTTATGGCTGAGTAATATTCTACTCTATATATGTACCATATTTTCTTTTTTAAAAAGTTTATTTATTTTAATTGGAGGCTAATTACTTTACAATATGTGGTGGGTTTTGCCATACATTCACATGAATCAGCCATGGGTATACATTTGTTCCCCATCCTGAACCTCCCCCCCACCTCCCTCCTCATCCCATCCCTCAGGATCATCCCAGTCCACCAGCCCTGAGCACCCTATCTCATGCATCAAACCTGTACTGGAGATCTGTTTCACATATGATAATATACATGTTTCAATGCTATTCTCTCAAATCATCCCACCCTCGCCTTATCCCACAGAGTCCAAAAGTCTGTTCTTTGCATCTGTGTCTCTTTCGCTGCCTTGCATATAGGGTCATCATTACCATCTTTCTAAATTCCATATATATGTGTTAATATATTGTATTGGTGTTTTTCTTTCTGACTTAGTTCACTCTGTATAACAGGCTCCAGTTTCACCCACCTCATTAGAACTGATTCAACTGTGTTCTTTTTAATATCTCAGTAATATTCCATTGTGTATATGTACCATAGCTTTCTTATGTGTTTGTCTGCCGATGGGCATCTAGGTTGCTTCCATGTCCTGGCTATTGTAAACAGTGCAGCGATGAACATTGGGGTACACGTGTCTCTTTCAATTCTGGTTTCCTCGATGTGTATGCCCAGCAGTGGGATTGCTGGGTCAGATGGCAGTTCTATTTCCAGTTTTTTAAGGAATCTCCACACTGTTCTCCATAGTGGCTGTACTAGTTTACATTCCCACTAACAGTGTAAGAAGGTTCCTTTTTCTCTGCACCCTCTCCAGCATTTATTGTTTATAGACTTTTTGATAGCAGCCATTCTGATCCGTGTGACCTGGTACCTCATTGTGGTTTTGATTTGCATTTCTCTGATAATGAGTGATGTTGAGCATCTTTTCATGTATTTGTTAGCCATCTGTATATCTTCTTTGGAGAAATGTCTGTTTAGTTCTTTGGCCCATTTTTTGATTAGGTCCCTTATTTTTCTGGAACTGAGCTATAGGCGTTGCTTGTATATTTTTGAGATTCATTATTTGTCAGTTGCTTCATTTGCTATTATTTTCTCCCATTCTGAAGGCTATCTTTTCACCTTGCTTATAGTTTCCTTCGTTGTGCAAAAGCTTTTAAGTTTAATTAGGTCCTGTTTGTTCATTTTTCCTTTTATTTCCATTATGCTGGGAGGTGAGTCATAGAGAATCCTGCTATGATTTACGTCAGAGTATTTTACCTGTTTTCCTCTACAAGTTTTTATGGTTTCTGGTCTTACATTTAGATCTTTAATCCCTTTTGAGTTTATTTTTGTGTATGGTATTAGAAAGTGTTCTATTTTCATTCTTTTACAAGTGGTTGACCAGTTTTCCCAGCAGCACTTGTTAAAGAGATTATCCCCATTGTATATTCTTGCCTCCGTTGTCAAAGATAAGGTGTCCATAGGTGCGGGGATTTATCTATGGGCTTTCTATTTTGTTCCATTTATCTATGTTTCTGTCTTTGTGCCAGTACCATACTGTCTTGATGACTGTAGCTTTGTAGTATAGTCTGAAGTCAGGCAGGTTGATTCCTCCAGTTCAGTTCTTCTTTCTCATGATTGCTTTGAAGGTTTTTTGTATTTCCATACAAATTGTGAAATTATTTGCTCTAGTTCTGTGAAAAATACCATTGGTAGCTTGATAGGGATTTCATTGAATCTATAGACTGCTTGGGTAGTATACTCATTTTCACTATATTGATTCTTCTGATCTGTAAATATGGTATATTTCTCCATCTATTTGTGTCCTCTTTGATTTCTTTCATCAGTGTTTTATAGTTTTCTATATACAGGTCTTTTATTTCTTTTCTTTTATTCTTTTCATTGCAATGGTGAATAGAATTATTTCCTTAATTTCTGTTTCTGTTTTCTCATTGTTAGTGTATAGGAATGCAAGGAATTTCTGTGTGGTAATTTTATATCCTGAAACTTTACTATATTCATTGATTAGCTCTAGTAATTTTCTGGTGAAGTCTTTAGGGTTTTTTATGTAGAGGATCATATCATCTGCAAACAGCAAACAGTGAGAGTTTTACTTCTTCTTTTCCAATCTGGATTCCTTTTGTTTCTTTTTCTTCTCTGATTGCTGTGGCTAAAACTTCCACAACTATGTTGAATGGTAGTGGTGAGAGTGGGCATCCTTGTCTTGTTCCTGACTTTAGGGGAAATGCTTTCAATTTTTCACCATTAAGGATAATGTTTGCTGTGGGTTTATCATATATGGCTTTTATTATGTTGAGGTATGTTCCTTCTATGCCTGCTTTATGGAGGGTTTTTATCATAAATGGATGCTGAATTTTGTCAAACGCTTTCTTTGCATCTATTGGGATAATCATATGGTTTTTATCTTTCAGTTTGTTAATGTGGTGTTAATCACATTGATTGATTTGCAAATATTGAAAAATCCTTGCATCCCTGGGATAAAGCCCACTTGGTCATGATGTATGATCTTTTTATAATGTGTTGTTGGATTCTGTTTGCTAGAATTTTGTTAAAGATTTTTGCATCTATGCAAAATACAGGCCAGTGATATTGGCCTGTAGTTTTCCTTTTTTTGTGGCATCTTTGTCTGGTTTTGTATTAGGGTGATGGTGGTCTCATAAAATGAGTTTGGAAGTTTACCTTCCTCTGCAATTTTCTGGAAGAGTTTGAATAGGATAGGTGTTAGCTCTTATCTAAATTTTTGGTAGAATTCAGCTGTGAAGCCATCTGGTCCTGGGCTTTTGTTTGTTGCAAGATTTCCGATTACAGTTTCAATTTCCATGCTTGTGATGGGTCTGTTAAGATTTTCTATTTCTTCCTGGTTCAGTTTTGGAAAGTTATACTTTTCTAACAATTTTTCCATCTCTTCCAAGTTGTCCATTTTATTGGCATATAGTTGCTGATAGTACTCTCTTATGATCCTTTGTATTTCTGTGTTGTCTGTTGTGATTTCTCCATTTTCATTTCTAATTTTGTTGATTTGATTCTTCTCCCTTTTTTTCTTTATGAATCTAGTGAATGGTTTGTCTATTTTATTTATATTCTGAAAGAACCAGCTTTTAGCTTTGTTGACTTTGGCTATGGTCTCCTTTGTTTCTTTTTCATTTATTTCTACCCTAATTTTTATGATTTCTTTCCTTTTACTCACTCTGGGGTGCTTCATTTCTTCTTTTTCTAGTTGCTTTAGGTATAGAGTTAGGTTATTTATTTGATTTTTCTCCTGTTTCTTGAGGTAGGCTTGTATTGCTATGAACCTTTCCCTTAGCACTGCTTTTACTATATTCCATAGTTTTTGGGTTGTTGTGTTTTCATTCTCATTCATTTTTATGCATATTTTGTTTTTTTCTGTGATTTGTTGGTTATTCAGAAGTGTGTTGTTTAGCCTCCATATGTTTGTGTTTTTAATAGTTTTTTTCCTGCTCAGTTCAGTCAGTTCAGTTGCTCAGTCATGTCCAACTCTTTGCAACCCCATGAACTGCAGCATGCCAGGCCTCCCTGTCCATCACCAACTCCTGGAGTTTACCCAAACTCATGTCCATTGAGTGGGTGATGCCATCCAACCATCTCATCCTCTGTCGTCTCCTTCTCCTCCTGCCCTCAATCTAGGTTCACAGAGTTACATGGAGACGAGAAGAGGGAGGAGGGAGATAGAGGTGACCAGGAGGAGAAGAGGGGGAATCAAAAGGGGAGAGAGCAGTCTAGCCAGTAATCAATTCCCAGTTTTCTCTCCAGTCTGGAACACTCAGAGAGTTTCAGAGAGTTCCATAGAGAAGAGAAGAGGGAGCAAGGAGCTAGAGGTGACCAGGGGGATAAGAGGGAGAGTCAAAAGGAGAGAGACCAGTCTAGGCAGTGATCAGTTCCCTAAATGTTCTCCACAGCCTGGAACACGCAAAGAGATTCACAGAGTTAAGCAGAGAAGAGAAGGAGGAGGGAGGAAGGAGATAGACATGACCTGGGGGTCAGAAAAAGGAGAGTCAAAAGGGGAGAGAGCAATCAAGCCAGTAATCACACTCCTAAGTAAAAATGGGTACTGAAGATTGGATTCTTAAAGGTACAAAATTGATATCAAATACCAAAAGCTAAGATTAAAAATCTAGAGTAGAGTTTAGACTCTCAAAAATACAATATTTTAAAAACAAAGGAAAATCACAAAAGTTATAAAAAATAAATATGAAATTTGCTTTAAAAATAGGGCCTTTTTTTGCAAGGTAATAGTAAGTTAAAAATGAAAATTAAAGGAGTAATAAAGAACTTAAAAATTAAAAAATGATAATAGTAAAATATATCTAGGAATTTCTCTGGAGCTGTTGAGGGCAGTGTGGGTGGGGTCAGTTCAGTTTCAGATAGTTCCTTTTCCAGCTTATACTTCTCAAGGTCTATAGGTCCCTTCCAATGTAGTCAATGCTAACTACAGGGGTTTTAATCTGTTGCACCTGTCACTTACAAAGCGTTTCCCTCTTTGTTTATTTTGGCTTACTCTGTTTGCAAGTCTCTTCAGTATCTTAACTTCTACCCTGACACAAGGCGGTGAAGGTGGTCATTTATTTAGGCTCACTTGTTCAGTTGTGCTGTGGGATGGAGGAGCGCTGCAAACAAATATCACTGGTGTGTGTGGGAAGTGGTCACAGTATCTGGGCCACACTGGGTTTGCCCCTGCTCACGGTGTGTGTGCTTTCCTGGTCTACACTGCTCAGGCTCCAGATTGCTCTGCAGGAACTGCCTAAAGCAGGCACTGCATTGCCTGCACTTCCCAGGTCTACACTGCTCAGGTTCAGGTTCTTGGGTACTCCACAAAGGCACAGACTCCGTTGGGCCTGCATTTTGTGCCCTTCGCATGTCCGAGCAACCCAGGTGCTTGGCGAGGGCACTCTCCCCAGGTGGATTGGTGCATCTTATCACCTCCCCTGTCCCTGCGGCTCGGTTTCCCGGGTGCGCAGTGGATGTGCCGTCTCAGGTGTGCCATGTCTCCTCTGGGGAGCTGATCTCTGGCTGCAATCCTCCTGGCGGATGTCAACCATCCAGGATCCCAGGAAGACTTAGCAACTGGGAGCCTGCTCGCAGTTAGGTAGAGGATGCCATCTCTGAGGCCAAGTTTGCCCCTCACCTTCTGGCTCTGGCTGTCGTCCCCTCCTGCCTCCAGCGGGGAATGGGCTGGTCCGCTGCTGGCTAGCTTTTCTCTGGTATTCGCTCAGTCCTTTGTTCTGTGAGCAGGCCGGCAGTGCCTTAGATTAGACCTTTTCTTAGGAAAGTTCTCTCTCTCTCTTTCTCTCTTTTTTTCTTTTTTTTTCTCTCTCTGGCTATCCCACAGTTTGGGTTGCTATCTCACATTAGCTCCCTCAGATTGTCCTCAGGGCGTTCAGGCATGGTCCTTACCCTAAGCAATGCAGCCCATGCCTCCCTGTTCAGTGCCCCCTTGCTGGTGGCGGATGTGAGCCTCTGGGCTACTTTTTCCCTGAGAGCTGCAATTAGGTGCATAATCTGTGGATTTTATTTATTTATTTTTTCTTCCTGGTTATGTTGCACTCTGTGATTCCAAAACTTCCCACAGACCCGCCAGTAAGAGGGTTTTCTGGTGTTTGAAAACTTCTCTTTTACGACTCCCTCCCTGGGACAGTCTCTGTCCCTAACCCTTTTGTCTCTCTTTTTATCTTTTATATTTTATTCTACCTCCTTTCCAAGACAGTGGGCTGCCTTTCTGGGTGCCTGGTGTTCTCCACCAGGGTTCAGATGTTGTTTTGTGGTATTTGCTCAGAATTTAAATGATCTTTTGATGAATTTGTCGGGTAGAAAGTGGTCTCCCCATCCTATTCCTCTGCCATCTTAGGACCGCCCCTCCGTACCATATTTTCTTTATTCATTTTTCTGTCTGGATGTTTAGGTTGGGAGCCTCAGATGTGTGCTTTGTGATGACCTAGATGGATGGGGTGGTGAGGGTGTGGGAGAGAGGCCCAAGAGGGAGAGGGCATATGTGTATATATATTGATGCTTTTGAACTGTGGTGTTGGAGAAGACTCTTGAGAGTCCCTTGGACTGCAAGGAGATGCAACCAGTCCATTCTGAAGGAGATCAGCCTTGGGTTTCTTTGGAAGGGATGATGCTAAAGCTGAAACTCCAGTACTTTGGCCACCTCATACGAAGAGTTGACTCATTGGAAAAGACTCTGATGCTGGGAGGGATTGGGGGCAGGAAGAGAAAGGGACAACAGAGGATGAGATGGCTGGATGGCATCACTGACTCGATGGACGTGAGTCTGAGTGAACTCCGGGAGTTGGTGATGGACAGGGAGGCCTGGTGTGCTGCGATTTATGGGATCGCAAAGAGTCGGACACGACTAAGCAACTGAACTGAACTAAACTGATAGCTGATTTCACTTCATTGTACAACAGATACTAACACAACATTGTCAAGCAATTTTACTCCAATTAAAAAAAGAGAAGATGCAATCATCTAATTCAAATGTGACATTTTAATTTTTATTCCACATAATAATGATAATTATAGTATTAGAGAATTTAAACTTGCTTGGTGAATATTGATTTGAACATTACAGGTTTTGATATAAATCTGACATACTGCAGTAGGCAGAATCTGGCCATATAAAGATAGCCACTTCCTGACCCCTGAAGAGAATAGGTTAGGTTATATGAGGATGTAGAAGTGGGCATGATCCAGGGATACAAGCAGCTTCTAGAAGCTGTGAAAGGCAATATGCTCTCAGAACCTTCAGAGAGGAACACAGCCCTGCAAACCTTGATTCCAGCTCAGGGAGATATGAATGATAATTTGTTACAGCACAGACTATATGGACTGTATTTATATGGACCTCTAGATTTTGTATGGTACATGTATTAGTTTTCTATTGCTACTGTAACAAATTATCATCCATGTCTCCCTGAGCTGGAATCAAGGTTTGCAGGGCTGTGTTCCTCCCTAAACTGGAATCAAGGTTTGCAGGGCTGTGTTCCTCTCTGAAGGTTCTGAGAGCACATCCCCTTTGACTTTTGCAGCAAATAAAAATAAAAATGTTTTAAATTAAAACAAATTTTTGTATGTTCAAGTTGATTAAATGTGACTGAGCATTGCATTGTCTAAGCCAGAATTTCACTAGATCAATATTTTTGTAATTTGGGGAGGATCTAGCTGAACTGTTTCCTTGCCCAGTCTACAAGTTCTTATGTGGTAGGCAGGTAAAGTAAAGACTGGTTTCTCTGGCATTTTATTGGCTAGAGTGCATAACTATCATTTCAAAATAAGTATAACACATTAATGGCCAATATTTTAATGTGGCCTGTAGGATAGTAGCATCCTGAAATATTTTGAATGCCATTAGTGAAAGATTGGATTTTCTTAAGTATTGTAAATTTTTAGTGTTAAATGTCTTAGGATTTTCAAATATTTCAAAATCTTCCTGTGTATATAGAATGAATTTTTTCATATTTAGAAAACTTGTTTAACCAGATTGTTCCATTACTTGCTCTGCTGTGAAACCTAACAGTTTATTTAGACCGCATAAAGAAGGCACATCAATCACTAGAGATAAGGTTATGTAGGCCAGTGTTTCCAGATGAAAAATTATTATGAAAACAAAATTTATTTCCCATATAAATTAATAAGTAAGTAAATGATGAATGAAAAGGATTTTAATATATACTTCCCTTTGCATGGTTGCACAAGTAAGTAGAAGAAAAATGTTAGAAACATGTTTTACATGATTGTCATGCAACTAGTTTCGTGGAACATATTAAGATATATTAATTTGACCAACAAGAAAGTAATATTCCAGTAGAAATATTAAATATTTTCACTATTTAAGTATACAGTTTTATGTACTGTAATGCTAGAGGATAGTAAGAAAGTTGGCAGAGAATACAAAGGACAAATTATTTTTATTTTGTATTTTAATTTTATAGGTCAGTTAAAACATACTTGGATGATTCCTCAATGCATTTCTTTCTCTCTATTAATATTTTGAGGTGATCTGCCATGGTTCCATGACTTATTTATTTCTAGAAAAAGATAGGATATAGATCTGAACTATAAGAATCTGTAAGTCCCTCTGTTAATATCTTAAGTTGAAACTCATATCTTTCAATGATCTTGCTACTTATAAGATAGACTTTCCAGAGCTGATCTAATCATTTTTCTTTTCTACTGTAGTCCAATGCCAACTCATTGCTCCATCAATTTAAGAAAATTTGAAATCAGACTCTTGCTGCCTTCACAGTGTACAATAATACTGTAAAATCAAGATCTCTTTCTTTGTGAATTTTTGGCCCTGCATTGTGCTTTGTACAAGTTGTTCATTTCCTCAACTAAAAGTTAACATCCAGAGTTTCAGGTATAAAGGGAATGATGAATAAAAGCCTTGAGTTGAATTGTCTTAATATGTCATAATTACCATGTAAAACTCATTGCTTCTCTTTTTGATGCAAAAATAATAATAATAATTCATAGTCATAGAGGGTGATAATAATGATCATTATAATAAATGATATGTTTTGAATATTCACTTGCTAGCCACTGTGCTAATCCTATGCCTGGGTTATCTCTTTTAATTCTGACAGTAGCCCAGTGAAGTATAGGTACTATGGTGGTGGTTTAGTCCCTAAGTCGTATTCCACGCTTGCGACCCCATGGACTGTAGCCCACCAGGCTTCTCTGTCCATGGGGCTTTCCAGGCAAGAATCCTGGAGTGGACTGCCATTTCCTTCTCCAGGGGATCTTCCCGACCCAGGAATCGAACCCAGGTCTCCTGTATTGCAGGCAGATTCTTTACCGACTGAGCTATGGGAAGCCCATAGGTACTATCATTACCCCCATTTATAGACAAGGCTGAGAAACCTGGTAGGCTATAGTCTGTGGGGTCTCAAAGAGTCGGAAACGACTGAGCGACTTCACTTTCACTTTTCACTTTCTAAGTCATAAGTACACACATAACTTGCTTAAGATCACATAACTGGTACATATCAGAGCTGGCATTCAAACTCCAGGGCTTGAAACCTTGACAGGTATGCATTTACTGCCTCTTATTCTCTGTGTTAGAAGAGGTAGAGAACAGAAATTTTTAGTCCATGGAAAATTGGGGTGGGATGAAAGATTATATTTAGGGAATGCAGTCAAGTGGAGAAATTAGGAGCAAACATCCTTTCTTTCATATTGTAGACTGGTTATCATCTATTGTGCCCTTGCTATGTGTCAACAATGAAATTCAGGGCTGTCTTAGCGCAAGGCCTTGCTTTCTTCCATGTTGCACTTTGCCTTTTCCATAGGATTCTCCATAAGCTATTTTCTGTAGGCCTGATGTATGATTAGGGCTTCCCTAGGGGCTCAGTGGTAAGGAATCTGCCTGTCAATTGAGCTGGCATCATCTAAGCTCAATCCCTGGGTCATGAAGATCTCTTGGAGAAGGAAATGGCAACTCACTCCAGTATTCTTGCCTGGGAAATCCCACAGACAGAGGAGCTTGGAGGGCTACAGTCCATGGGGTCGCAAAAGTGTTGAACACGACTCAACGACAATATATGATTAAGGAAAGTTCACACTGTGGTCTAACAGTGGAATAAGGTGCTCTTCTGTGGACAGTGAATGTCGTTGCCACAGCCCTGCCAGTGGGATGAGGACAGTTCGGAGGTGGTGGGGAGAAGACTGTCTGGCCCGTCTCTACTTTTTCTCATGCACAGAGTCTGGAGGTTTCTGACACTGGGGAGATTTCCATCTGTGAGGAGCATGGCCAGCAAAGCTGGCTTATAGGGCCCCTGGGGCTTTTAGCATAGCTGCTGCTCTACCTTATTCAGCTTGTTAAGTAAGCCATCTTGGTTCATAGAATTTCACGAGGGGTAGTTAGGAAATAGAGCTTTCCTCTCTCTCTCCGCAGTGGCTTCTCTAAATCCCACGTTGTGTGACTTTTCAGTAAGCCTTAGTACAGATGATGATTCTGCTCTTTATGACAGCTTCAAGCTCACAGCTCAGTTCTATAGCTTTATTTTCCCTGTTAGAATCTGAAGTACAAAGTTTAATTCTTTCTAATGCAGTCACACACACCCAGCTTTAACATGAAGACTTTAGTCATCTCTGATTATGTAGATAATACCTGTCACCTTCCCTATAGCTGACATTTCTCAATCTTACAATGTATTCACTAGAATAAATGAATCTTCAGCTACAAATACCACTACCTTGCAGTCTCTGCCTTTTCTAAAGCCTCCTTATGAATAGGTCTAACTCAAGATTTCCCTACATTTATTACATTTAGTCTCTTTTATATTTTCCTTTTCCATCCTTGTGTTCATTATGGGTAATCCTGCAATACTGTTTTGGACCCCTTTCTTGCCTCCCAAGGGTACCCTCTACTGCCCTAATTCATCAATTCCTAGAAAAAAAGATGAAGTTTATAGTTGTAAATGAAATCTTGGAGAGCAAGTAGTTGTTCTTTATAGCAGTCATGCAATTTATTTGCATAAACTGTATATACTTGTCTCATTATGTATGTATAGTCTAAAGGAGAGAATTAATGCATATTTCTTTAGAGGAATTGTGAACCCTGCTTAGATGATGTTGGTGAAATATTTCTCCCCTTAATAAGAGCAGAGAGGAGTGGCACCATGGGAAATTCAAATATCCAGCCTCACCAGGAAATCACAGCTAACAAAGGTATAACAACATCAAAAAAGAAATTAACATAAAACATTTTATCTTTAAAGGTTAAGGAAACTCATCCCAAAGCAAAATAAATCCACAAAAAAGATATTTCTAACAATGAAAGATATAGTTCTCTCTGAAAAGCTTCCCAAAGCAGCCCTCATCTCTCTCCACCTTCATCAGGATGGGAAAGGGTGTCTTTTTGATCCCCGAATTTTAAGTGGGGAAGTCTTTTTTTCCAGAAATGGGGTTTGTATTTTTGGTTTTAATGATAAAGAAATAAATGAAATAGAAATATAAGAGAATGTCCTAGAGAGTGTGCTTTTCCAAGAAATGATCTGTGACTTTATTTTCATTGAAAATAAAATATTTAAAACTCACTCGGCTGAATCTGCTGATGAGGCGGTAAGGATGAATTTGCTTTATGAGAGAATTAAGTACCTTGGGATCACTTAACCTCCTGGGCTTGGGGGCAGCTTCAGACAAAGGAGCGTACCTTAGCTCACTTGGAAAGTAAGCAGCAGACTGCCTGCTCTGCAGCAGCCCCAAATGGGCAACTTCTAGACTACTTACCAGTGTGAATGGTTTGTTGAGATAACTTAGGTGGAGCTGACGTTGTCTTAGAAATATATCAACTAGTTCAGGACTTGAGAAGATATCTTTCCTGCCATTCATCCATACCTGGCTGGTGCCAGAGATATTATAACCATGAAGTGGAATATTGGCTTGGAATCTTCTGGAATGCTCAGCTTCATTGATTTATAACAGCACCATCAGTCATACTGTGCATTTTGATTTTTAGGGTCAGGGAAGCAAGTAATAAAGGTTTACCATATAGCATAGGAAGGATCACTGAGGGATCATTAAGGGAAGGAAAAAAAATGATATCTGAACTTGAATTTGTGATGATTCAATTTTTAAAATAATCACTACTATTAGCAAAGGTACAGAAGTAATAATGATCAAATAAATAGTGAAATAAATAGAATATCTTTCTCTGTACTGATTATAACCTGAAATGATAGAGTAAAAAAATTCAATACAACCCTATAGTAAAAATTAGAATTAATTTCTCATTTAAGATATACGTGAAATGGGACTATCTTCGTGGTCCAGTGGTTAAGACTTTGCCTCCCAGTGCAGGGGTTTCGGGTCCCTGGGAGCTAAGATACCACATGCCTCAGGGCTAAAAAAACCAAAACATAAAACAGAAGCCATATTGTAACAAAGTCAATAAAAACTTTAAAAATGGTCCACATTAAAAAAAAAAAAAAAAAACTTTGAAAAAATAAAAATAAATGTGAAAGAGAAAAAATAGTTCTGTTTAAAAAACTAAATGATATAAGTTCAGCTTTGAAAAACAAAACTTAAAGGATACAACAATAAATTGAACTCTGGTAGGAACATAAACCTGAGGTTAACACCCTCAGGCAAGGGCGTGCACAGCAGGGCCAGTGCCACAAGGGACGACCTATAGGTCTTCTTTGGTTATGTGTTGGTTGATGGTCTGATTCTCCCTAATTTGAGGGCTTAAAGAGACCGGAGGGGAGAGTTGGGTGAGCTCAGGGCTTCCTTTGAGTTCTGGGCTGAAGTAGAGATATTACCAGAGTGGAGGTTCTCTTGCATTTGTCAGATGTTTTATTCTTGCAATCAGTCTTCCACTGCCTTAAGACAATTGTCACCTGTCTCTCCAGTATCTCCCCTCACACCCAGGCACATCCACTTTGGTCATTAATCCTACTACTTTACTTAAACACACACAAACAAACCTTGTCTTATTGTTCCATCATCCACGCGTGGGGTGTTGACACATGTATTTCGGGGTAGCTCTTTACATGCCTTGTGTCTTTGAGCCTGCTCCTACATGTGAGAGAACTTTTAAGTGCATTTTTAAAAAACAAAATTCAGCTGGGTAAATTTACAGATCTAATTGGCTTTATTCAACAATTTATGAAGTGGGCAGCATCCCATTTAGTAAATAGCAGCTTCAAGGAACTGTACAAAATGGAAGGCTTTTAAGAAAGGATTGTTTCAGGCCAGGTCATCTTATTTTATGGGGAAGGGAATGTAAGAGTCTTCTTATATAGATTCCCTCACGAGTGCTGACCAGGAAATTTCAGACTAATGCTCTATTCCACTCTTGGGAGAGGGTGAAACTGCAGTTGGGTTAGATATTAAGTCTTGGTGGGGTTTAGTGCAAGTGATTCCATTTTGGGCTTGTTGTTTCTTTTTAATAGCATTTTATAATTGAATCCAAGAGATTATCCATTGTTTACAACTATGTCTTCATTATCATAACAAATGGCATTTTTTATGGTTGTATGATATCCATGGGATCATATATCTTACTTGGATTTTGAACAGAAAGGTGTTTTTTTTTTTTTTTCTTGAAATCTTGACATTCACACTTTAAGTTTGTCCTTAGATTTATTATGCTTTCAAAAGTATAATCCTAGATTTTATGCCTTTAAAAGATTAGAGAATGGTAGAAAGTACTGGTGAAGATTCAAGAAGTTAGATATAACCAGAAAAACAAATATAGTTACCCTCACACAGCATCCTCATCTACTGCCCTGTCCCCTCCCGAGTCCGCCCAACCCTAGTCACACGCACAAGCACACACAAACACACAAGCATGCACACAAAGCACGAATCAACATTATGATAGGTGTATTCCATATTCTTCATATATTCAAGGATGATGAAACCAAGATTGAGGGGATTATAAATTCCAAAATGTCATCTCTTAGATCTTTAAAAAGATATTACTGAGATAAATGATATCACAGGAGGTTGCCAAAATGTGTTTTAGTCTTTATGCTTTCGTCACCTGAATGCAAATTTGATTACTTGGGAGCTCTGCTTGATCCCTATATATAACTTGTATATGTAAAGAAGGTGTTCAGATAGCATACATTTTGCCTACATCAACTTCATTCTGGATATTCTGTTTTTTACGTAGCATCTTTCAGCGTACTGCAGTAGATAATTTACTTCTGAAGCTTCTACCCTATTTCTCTTTGCTTATGACGAGAGGTCTAATGAGCTGAAGACAGAAAAGCAGGCATTCCACTTGACAACATGGAGTGCCTTGATAATTTTGACAGGACCAGTTTGGGTGGAGTGAGGTTAAAATCCGAATAGAAGTGACTTAAATTCTGAATGAATCTGGAGGATGTGAACTATTCATATGAAAATTTTGTAAAGAAGACAAAATGGGTCCTAGGTGGCAGGAAATGCAGATTCAAGATAGGATGTGAGTGAGTGAGGTGTGTGTGTGAGACAGAGAGAGAGAGATTGAGATTGAGATTAAGGATGGCCAACCCTTCTATATTTGCATTCTGAACCTAGTCTTATTGAGAGGTGTTGATAATCAGCACAAGAGTTGTTTAGAAATCTTTGGGAAGAATTGGCCCTTCATAAGAAAGGGGATCACTTCTCATTTAAAAAAAAGGGGGAAGCAGATAACATGGCAGATGCAGGGAAGCTTATTGATTTGGAGGTGGGAAGATGAAGGAATTCTAGTGTGATGATTTTTAGTTTTTTAGATGAAGTGTGAGATAGAATTAAATGATACTAAGACAGGCAGGGAAATTTACTTAGGTTTGCGGAGTGAGATGGCGGCGGTCATTGTTGCCCTGGGCTTTGGGAAGCACTTTATTAGGGAATGTAGTGCATTTGCCAGCACTTGGACATTTGAGATTTGAAGTCAAACATTTAAAGTAAAATCAGTCTGTTGAATGATTTTCTCCAGCTGTATTCATGCACAGCTGCTCTGGTCCAGAGAAGGAGAGTAATTGAGCTGATCCATGCTTCGGTTTTGCCAGGAGTGAGAGAAGCAAGGGAGATGAGGTTGTTTGTAATGATTATAATGATGGACCTCGGACTCAAATTTAGACCGCTTCATCAGAAATATTTTAAAACCTCAATCGTGCAACTACACGTCCATATTAAGAACTCAGTCTTAAAATCAGACCATCTGGGTTCAAATTCCATTTCTACTATTTACAAACTATGACCTTGAACAAGTTATCTAAGTTTTTCTTAGGTTCATTTATTTTTAAAGTGGGGATAATGTTGGCACCAAACTCATAGAATTATTGTTTGGTTTTGAGTTTATATATAGAAAGAGTTTAGGAGAGTACTTGGTACAAATTGCACATTCAAATAATAGGCCATTACTGTAATTAATATTACATATCCTCACCTAGTGTATTAAGTTTTACTGTGTATAGCAATTGGGCTTCCCAAGTGTCGCAATGGTGAAGACTCTACCTGCCAATACAAGAGACGCAAGGGACGCAGGTTTGATCTCTGTGTCGGGAAGATACCCTGCAGTGGGAAATGGCAACCCACTCCAGTATTCTTGCCTGGGAAATTCCATAGATAAAGGATCCTGGCAGGCTGCAGTCCATGGAGTTGCAAGGAGTCAGACACAACTGAGCACACATGTACACATGTACCACAAAGAAGAAACATTTCTCTCTCTGTGATTGTCTTAGCCAGAGCATTATATTCTCACACACATTTATATTTTACTTTTATATTTTTAATTAGCTAACTCACCTCTAATTCTTTTCTCTTATGTATGTGCTTAGTTATTAAGTCATATCCGACTTTTTGTGACCCCATGGACTGTAGCCTGCCAGGCTCCTCTGTCCATAGAATTTACCAGGCCAAGAATACTGGAGTGGGGTGCCATTTCCTTCTCCAGGAGATCTTCCCAACCCAGGGATCAAACCTACGTCTCCTGCACTGGCAGGGAATTCTTTACCACTGCACCACTTGGGAAGCTTTTTCTCTTATAAGCCTTTATAATTAAAATTGGAATGGAATGATAAATAGCAAACCCCACAAAATCCAGTTTTAAACATTACATTAGATAGATAGGTAACAAGAAAGTGTGTGTCGGTTTTTGAATATCCAGCATCCCATCTTATCATCTTTTAATGAAAAAAATGAGATCACTCTAATGAGAACAAATGGGTTCAACAGATATCTTCCCCAGAGCAGTCTTTGCCTAGAAATCAGTATCATATTGATGTTATTTGTAAATTGCTATTGGTTCACTGTATTGGGCAAGTGTTGTGGCCCAACAGGTTTTGTCTTTTCTTCATTGGTGTACAGTCTTATTTGCATTTACCTTTCTGTGGCTTGTGAGAACACATTATGAATAATAATAGCTAGAAGCATATGCTACTTATTAACCATACTGGTTTAATATTTCATCAAAGTCCATAAAATATAGAGTCAAACTGGAACACTTAAGGATACAGGGACACTTTAATAACTATATGTGACAGCAGGTATAATCCAGGACTGTCCCAGGTTTTGAAGGATAATTTAAAAAATTAGGTAATGGAGATCTAATGCACAATACAGTGATTTATAGACACCGATACTGTATGATAAGGGCTTCCCAGATGGCTCGGTAAAGTGTCTGCCTGCAATGTGGGAGACCCAAGTTTGATCTCTGGGTCGGGAAGATCCCCTGGAGAAGGAAATGGCAACCCACTCCAGTACTCTTGCCTGGAAAATCCCATGGACGGAAGAGCCTGGTAGGCTATAGTCCATGGGGTCTCAGAGTCAGACATGACTGAGCGACTTCACTTTCACTTTCACTGTAGGATAAACTTGAAAGTTGCTGAGACTAGACTTTAAATGTTCTTACCACAAAAAAAGGAAATGATGATTGTGTGATGTGATAATGGTGTTAGATAATGGTATAGTGGTAATCATATTGCAGTATACCAATATATCAAACCAACATGCTGTACACCTTAAACCTACACAGTGTTGTAAATCAGTTGTGTCATGGACCAGGTGCGGGTTAGAAAAGAATTTCCAGGCATGAGACAGAATGAGAGGGAAATAAAATTTATTAGAATGGGAGATGCTATTAGAACAGTGGGCCAGCCAGAACCGACATTGAGTGGGGGTCCTTAGTCCACTTTTATACCCAGGGTACAAAGAGTGGGATAGGGGTCTTGTAGGTCATTTGCTGATTGGATGAGGCATGTATACTGGATGGGGGAAGAGTAAGACAAATAACTTCTCCCTATGGGGCAGGAGGGGAGACAGGTTATACTGCTCAGGAAGACCTGAAATCCATTAATAGTTACAACATGGGGGGAGGGAGGGCCATAAGGGTCTGGTTTTTCCCTTACTGCATTCCAAGAACCTCCTTGGTTTTATCTGCTCTTTCATCCTTGAGTCACCACAAATTGTATCTCAATTAAAAATTTTTTAATTTCAAAATTTAAATATATAAAATAAAATTTAAACTATGGAAAATCTTGACTTGTACAAATATAAAAAGAGCATTCAGTAAATAATAAGAGAATGGATAAGAAGTTGTAGCAGGTTCCAAGGAGAATACTAAATATTAGTCTTTATAGTTAACATGGCATCTGGTCCCATCACTTCATGGGAAATAGATGGGGAAACAGTGGAAACAGTGTCAGACTTTATTTTTCTGGGCTCCAAAATCACTATCGATGGTGACTGCAGCCATGAAATTAAAAGACGCTTACTCCTTGGAAGGAAAGTTATGACCAACCTAGATAGCATATTCAAAAGCAGAGACATACTTTGCCAACAAAGGTTCGTCTAGTCAAGGCTCGGGGAAGGCAATGGCACCCCACCCCAGTACTTTTGCCTGGAAAATCCCATGGACGGAGGAGCCTGGTAGGCTCCAGTCCATGGGGTCGCTGAGAGTCAGACACGACTGAGCGACTTCCCTTTCACTTTTCACTTTCATGCATTGGAGAAGGAAATGGCAACCCACTCCAGTGTTCTTGCCTGGAGAATCCCAGGGACAGGGGAGCCTGGTGAGCTTCCGTCTGTGGGGTCGCACAGAGTCGGACACGACTGAAGCGACTTAGCAGCAGTAGCAGTCAAGGCTATGGTTTTTCCTGTGGTCATGAATGGATGTGAGAGCTGGACTGTGAAGAAGGCTGAGCGCCGAAAAATTGATGCTTTTGAACTGTGGTGTTGGAGAAGACTCTTGAGAGTCCCTTGGATTGCAAGAAGATCCAACCAGTCCATTCTGAAGGAGATCAGCCCTGGGATTTCTTTGGAAGGAATGATGCTAAAGCTGAAACTCCAGTATTTTGGCCACCTCATGTGAAGAGTTGACTCATTGGAGAAGACTCTGATGCTGGGAGGGATTGGGGGCAGAAGGAGAAGGGGACAACAGAGGATGAGATGGCTGGATGGCATCACTGACTTGATGGACGTGAGTCTGAGTGAACTCTGGGAGCTGGTGATGGACAGGGAGGCCTGGTGTGCTGCGATTCATGGGGTCTCTAAGAGTCGGACACAACTGAGCGAATGGTCTGATCTGATCTGAAGGCATGCTGAAATGAATTAACAATGGATGCAAAGCTGGCAGACTGGTCAGTATCCATCAGGACAATAATCAGTTGCATTCGAGTGGACACAATTTGCATTTCTGTGGACAAAAAATCATTTGCATTACTATCGGTTTTCTTCATTTCGTAGAGTTTAAAATGGCTTGAAGATAATCGCAGCTACACAGGTTTATCACTCACTAATTTCTGGCCCACATCAAAGGCCTTCACAGTTTTCCCTGACGCGAGCAGGCTAGGCACCTGCTTAGTTATATGTCACATATTCTCGCTGTTGTTTGCATCACATGATCTGGACTTAACTCCTAATTGCTGCTTTGGTGGATTTTTTGATTTTTCTTTTATTCTTAGACTCCTGTGTTGGTTCCCTTTAAAAAGAGGATTTTTAGTAACAAAATTGGAATTTTATTTTACAGTTTGCCAAGTTGTACAATATTAAGTTCTACTCCTCTTTCATATTTGAGATTGGCCAAAACCTAACTGTTGTTATTTGGGGGAGAAATGCTACTTTTATTCTGTTTTGGTTGCCTCCTCTGGGAGGACTGGAAACATTTTGGCAGGAGGAACTGAGCAATCTGCAGCTGTTCAAATACTTTGAGCCTTTGGGTTGATTGTGGATTTTGCTTTAAAACCCTCCCCCTACTTTAAAAAAAAAAAAAAAAAAGAGTGAAAGAAAACCCAACAATCAATTGCATCTACTACTTAAAAAAAAAAAAACAAAAAACTGTTGTTTGGTAAGCTGCAGTTTTACTTTTGTAACCAGAGGCTGTGTTTATTTTCAGCTTTGGCAGTTCTGCCTAATGAATCAACTGGTATTGAATTCACAAGGGGAGGTGCCATTTCCCGCCCTCCATCTGTTTGCCAAATGTGTGTGTTCCCTCAACTTGTAGTGGTGGCTTCAACTAAAAAGAGCCATTAGCAAGCGGGTGTTCTCACTGATTTCTCAGTCCTCTGTCTGACTGCTTGCTGGTATTTTTCCTTTGTGGTTCCATAGAGGTTGTTTGCCAAAGCACCACACTTGTGATTCTAGAGAAAGTGGGTGACGGTTGTTGTTTAGGTATAAAGTTTGGCTCTGCATTACTCATAGTTTTAGTTTGATTCTTGAGCCTTGGTTTGGTCCTTCACGATGGGGTGTCTGTCTCTTAGCAGTAGTGTTGCCATGGGGATTGAAATTACTCCAAAGAGGAGACAAGAGCTCGAGTGAATCCTAGTAGGCTCTCTTAAAAACTGGGAGCCTGTGATGAATTTCTTAGGAGTGCACTCTATTTTCAGCAAATCCTTCTTTAATTCTTTTTCTTCCCTTTTCTTTTAAAATTCTTATTGGTAATAGGGAGGAAGCTGTTTTATTAGCAAAATTTGGAGGTATCTTTTTCATGTTTTACTTTGATTTGTATTAGGCGTCTTTTAGATCAGTACTTCTTGAATGTGCATATGAATCACTTGAGATTTTGATGAGATGAAGATTCTGATTCAGTCAAATTAGGAATCTGAGATTTTGCATTTCAATTCAGCACAGGCCACACTATGAACAGTGAAAAAAAAACCTCAGGGCACATAACTTTGGTACTTTTTCCATGGTCTTTGGAATAATTTAGATAGTCAAAGGATAGAATGATTTGGTTGGTATTTAGTACCAAAGTATTTGGAGATATTTGCCTTCACACTGGTATCAGGAACCAGGTAAAGGAGTCAGACAACTTTCTAACTCTTCTCAAGACAGACCTTCACAATGAACATATGTTATTTTGTTTGAGATTTTGAAATTTCTAGGACATTTTACATACCCATTTTCAAATCTAAACTTGAAATTTTTTCCAAAGTAAAGTATGAGTTATTTGGGAGTTCTGTTACTTCTGTACAAAAACATTGATTATGTTCTTTTTCCAGTGACATGCCTCACTTCTTGATATATTACTTAGGCTTTAAAAATAATTTCTCTGACATTTGATTGTATGAGCATTTTAATATCACTGTCTCTTGTGTACTACAATTTTATTTAGCCTACTAAACAGTTTTATAAGAACTGAGTGTTATCTAAGAAGTCTTTTGAGTACTATTAAATGTTATTACTCTATTCTGACCTAGATAATGAACAGTAAACCATTTTAAATAAGGCCACTGACCCACTGAAGAGCTGTTCACCACATATACACACAAAGAAGGAACCTAATTTAAGCTGTGCATTGATCTGTATTACCCTCACCTTATTCCCCTAAACTTCTAATTTGTTTTGGAAGTTACTGAAAAAGAGAAGGTACAAAAACTTGCTTTTAAAGCAAAGGATAAGGATCATGAAAAAAAAAAACAAAACAATTCAATACTTATAAAAAATACTGGCTAACTGGAGGAGGCTGAAAGAAGAGTATGGCATTAAAATGGCAAAAGAGAAATCCATATGTAAGGAGAGTGAAGGATCTAGATGTTCATGAAGAGCATGTCAGGGCAGAGAAACAACTTTTTCTCCACTCTCTTAGGTTCAGTTATTGGGGGCCTGTGAATTAAGGTGACAAAGGACAAATTTGCAGGAGAAAAGAGTTTATTTATGAATGCAATCTGCATACAGTGATGAGTAACTCAAAAAAGTGGTTAGAATTTAGGGCTTATATACTCAATGCCGGAGAAGGCAATGGCACCCCACTCTAGTACTCTTGCTTGGAAAATCCCATGCAGTGGTAGGCTGCAATACATGGGGTCGCTAAGAGTCAGACACAACTGAGCGACTTTACTTTCCCTTTTCACTTTCATGCATTGGAGAAGGAAATGGCAGTGTACTCCAGTGTTCTTGCCTGGAGAATCCCAGGGACGGCGGAGCCTGGTGGGCTGCCATCTGTGGGGTCGCACAGAGTCGGACACAGCTGAAGTGACTTAGCATAGCATAGCATAGCGTACCCAATGCAGTAGGGGAAGAGAATTGGGTAGAGAAAGACTCCTATGAGAAGACCCAGTAGGTTTCTTTAGGAAACACACGTGTTTCTTGAGGAGAACAAACAGGAGATAAGAACGTTTGTGATAATATTTGTTTGTGCAGGTGTGAGTGTTTTTTTCTGTTATTTTCATAGCCCTGAAACTCTTGGAGAGCCTTGTTTCCCAGAAGATACTACTTTAAGCCAGATAAAGGAAGCTCTGACAAAGCTTCTTGCTCCATTTGTTGACTCTCAGATGTCTTCAACTTAAGATAATCTTTGTGCTAATCTTTGTACTCTAAAGGTGTGAGGTCTGAGTGAATCCCCACAGGAGAAGAGGGCACATTTACAGTGAAGAAGGAAAGACTTGAGGCTAAAGAGGAGGAAAACTCAGTGGATTGTGTGATGGAGGTGTTATTCACAGTTCTCCTCATTTCCCTCTTTGGAAATTTGATTAGGACTCCTAAAGTTAAGTGACTCTTCAGAGCACTTCTGCTCTCAGAGAATTTATTCTGAATGAGAATCTACATTAGCCGGACACAGGTAGAGTTATTTTGGAGCCTACACCTGACTGCTACCTCAAGCCTGAGGCTCCAGGGTCCCTGACAGTCACATTTTATACCTAGGTTTTAATCTTTAGTTGTAATTCTTCTTGAAACAGATAAAGCATATTTATTCATCTATACTGTCATGATATAATTGCTCAAACAAAAATCTAATGTCATTTCATATACTAAGTATTAGGTGGGCCAAAGTGTTCATTCAGGTTTCCCTAAGATGTTACAGAAAAACCCAGATGAACTTTTTGGCCAGAACAATAATAATCGGACCACATAATAACTGGAAAAACCCAAACAAGCTTTTTGGCCAAAACATTAATAAGCCTAAGTGATCCATCACGGGGATAATTTTGTATGTATTCTTAAAAATTTGAATAAGAATTCATTTTGCATATTTTCTGTGTGGCAATTACTATTTTATACAGTCTTTTATTTAAATGTATTGTTTTTTTTTCCTAGTCATCAAACACAGACAACCTGTTGGGATCATCCTAAAATGACCGAACTCTTTCAATCCCTTGGTGAGTGTTATTTTAGTTAATAGTAATTAATTGACTTCAACAACTGAGAATTGTATTTCTTAAATGGATTCTAGTCACCAGTTTTCCTTACATGGCATGTTATGTTTAAAGGACCATGTCACGGGCATGTAAAAGCAGTTGAATTTCTAAGGGCAAAGCAGTAAACAGATTTTACTTTTCTTAAGAAAACGTATGGTTCACAATAGCATGAACTCAAGAAGGTTGATTTTAAAAGAAGTATAATTGGTTTCGCCTCCCTCGTATTGTAGCATCTTAAGCTTCAGCTTTGTGTGAAAACAAAAAACAAGAGTACAGCAGCCTGTAATCCACTGCTTCATATTTACTTTTTGCTCACTGTTTATTAAATATTATTAAATTAGCTTGTCTAATTTATTTTGTGTAAGTAGTCATTAAAAGCTAAATTCACTTTAATAAAAATGCATGAGAACACGTGGGATGAGAATCCTAACATTGTAGATTTCTAGTAGAATATGGCTGTGAGCTGATTATTATTACTGCTTCTCTTAGGTCATTCCAGTGGCTTTGAAAGAGTTTTCTTACAGGGGATCTAAAGTGCCCCTGGAGAAGGGGAGTGGCACCCCAAGGCGCTCATTCCCACTGCCATTTCAGCAAGGAGGGGGCACTCCTTTTCTCTCTTTATATATCAGGCTTCTGTGTGAGCTTTCTCTTGGATGAATGAGGACAGTTACAAAGGTTGAACAAACAAAAGACAAACCACTGGATTGTTTTAGTTTGTAAAATGAGCACGCCAATGTTAAGAATTAGAGACTAACTCTTCTAATCTCTCTTATGGATACTCTATCTTTAGGAGACAAAGAAAGAAAGTCTAGTGTCTTTTTTTCTCAACTTGATGCTAAATCTTTCAGGTTTTTTTAAATTAAGATAATATATAACATTACATTAGTTTCAGGTGTACAACATAATGATTTGATATTTGTATATATTGTGAAATGATCACCATGCTAAGTCTAGTTAACATCCATCATCAAACATAGTTACATAATTCTTTTTCTTGTGATGAGAATTGATAAGATCTATTCATTTAGCAACTTTTGAATAGGCAATATGGTATTATTAACTGGAGTTAATCTATCATTTCTAAAGACTCGAATATTGACTATTGTATAATTTCAACCAGATTGATTAAAGGGTGGAAGAAGCAAATAGAGCAGGACAGAAGGAGCACAGAAATAAGACTAGCTTTGAGAGTAGTGAGATGGACAGCCTAGGTGGCAGAAAACTGACTGTCCTTGTGCGGAAATGCCCTGGAAGAGACCCTCTCTTAGCAATAGAGAAGGCAGCCTACGGTGTGATTATTTATTAAGTCATGGAAAGTCAACAGGCCATGTTTCCCTTTCCTCATCTCCCTCCTTTTCCAGTTTGAAAACGCTTTCTTGAGATCCATATAGCATTGCTTTGGAAAGTATCTCACCATGGTGCTAATGAACATTTAATTATTTTCTTATAAACACTGTGGATTTTAGGAAAAGACCTTTTCATGTGAAAAGACATAATAATTTTCCATCATTGAAGTGAACAGATATATTCTTGCCATTCAATGTAAGTTAAACAATCCTAAACATGCTCTTTGAATGTTCCATTTTCCATTTCAGCTGACCTGAATAACGTACGTTTCTCTGCCTACCGTACAGCCATCAAAATCCGAAGACTCCAAAAAGCATTATGTTGTGAGTTTATTCTGCCAGAGTTAATCACTCTGTTGTTTGGATTGCCTTTCTTGTTTGTTTTTTTTTTAAGACAAAGATAAATGAAGAGGGTGATGTGTTTGTTGAGTTAATCTGATTTTCAGTGTACCTCACTCAAGGAGCTGGCGGTGTTTCTGTGAATGCTCTATTATTCGCCCCATCAGCAAGCATGCAGTAGTAAAACAAATGAACATATGCCATTCTCAGTTGGAGAACAAAATTAACCAAAATACAGGAGTCACATAAAAAGCTTTTTCAAAAATTATGCTGCCACCCAATTTAAAAGGATTAAATCAAGGAATTGAAGTAGTAGATCATTGCCTTTTTAGTACTTTGTATTCATCTGTAGGATTCATTTGGAGCATAGGATTCAAAACAGTTTAATTCAGAGCAATCATATAATAAAGAAATACTGAAAAATTATATTCCTGATCCAAATTTGAATTGACCATTGTTGTTGATCAGTCACTAAGTCCTGTCTGACTCTTTGTGACCCCAGAGACTGCAGCACGCCAGGCTCCCATCCTTCACCATCTCCCAGAGTTTGCTCAGATTCGTGTTCATTAAGTCAGTGATGCTATCTAATGATCTCATCCTCTGCCACCCCCTTCTTTTGCCTCAGTCTTTCCCAGCATCAGGGTCTTTTCCGGTGAGTCAGCTCTTCACATCAGGTGGCCAAAGTATTGGAGCTTCAACTTTAGTCCTTCCCATGAATATTCAGGGTTGATTTCTTTTAGGATTGACTGGTTTGATCTCCTTCTGTCCAAGGGGCTCTCAAGAGTCTTCTCCAGCACCACAATTCTGTGTTCATTTAAAGCTCTGTGTTCATGTTACACAGTGTCTTGAGACATTTAATATTATCAATATGAACTTTAACCTATAGAGAGTATGTTCATAATGGTAATCTATGATAATTTGGGGTTTTCCTTATAGCTCAGTTGGTAAAGAATCTGTGGGCAGTGCAGGAGACCCGGGCTCGATCCCTGGATTGGGAAGATCCCCTGGAGAAGGAAATGGCAACCCACTCCAGTATCCTTGTCTGGAAAATCTCATGGACAGAGAAGTCTGGCGGGCTGCAATCCATGTGATCGCAAAGAGTTGGCCACAAACGAATGACTAATACACACACACATGATCGTTTTACTAAGGGATTATTCCTTCTACCATGACCTAAATTTACGTATCAATATGAATGCTTTGCAACAGAGTATAGAGTCATGCTATCTGGATTCTATCTGTAGCTTCTATTCTATAGCTTTAATGATTGAGTCTACTCAAAGAACTTTTAGGCCTTCAGATCAGATCAGTCGCTCAGTCGTGTCCGACTTCTTGCGACCCCATGAACTGCAGCACGCCAGGCCTCCTTGTCCATCACCAACTCCCGGAGGTCACCCAGACTCACATCCATCAAGTCAGTGATGCCATCCAGCCATCTCATTCTCTGTTGTCCCCTTCTCCTCCTGCCCCCAATCCCTCCCAGCATCAGAGTCTTCTCCAATGAGTCAACTCTTCGCATGAGGTGGCCAAAATACTGGAGTTTCAGCTTTAGCATCATTCCTTCCAAAGAAATCCCAGGGCTGATCTCCTTCAGAATGGACTGGTTGGATCTTCTTGCAGTCCAAGGGACTCTCAAGAGTCTTCTCCAACACCACAGTTCAAGAGCATCACTTCTTCGGCGCTCAGCCTTCTTCACAGTCCAGTTCTCACATCCATACCTGACCACAGGAAAGACCATAGCCTTGACTAGGCGAACCTTTGTTGGCAAAGTAATGTCTCTGCTTTTGAATATGCTATCTAGGTTGGTCATAACTTTCCTTCCAAGGACTAAGCATCTTTTAATTTCATGGCTGCAGTCACCATCTGTAGTGATTTTGGAGCCCAGAAAAATAAAGTCTGACACTGTTTCCACTGTTTCTCCATCTATTTCCCATGTAGTGATGGGACCAGATGCCATGATCTTCGTTTTCTGAATGTTGAGCTTTAAGCCAACCTTTTCACTCTCCACTTTCACTTTCATCAAGAGGCTTTTTAGTTCCTCTTCACTTTCTGCCATAAGGGTGGTATCATCTGCATATCTGAGGTGATTGATATTTCTCCCAGCAATCTTGATTCCAACTTGTGTTTCTTCCAGTCCAGCATTTCTCATGATGTACTCTGTATATAAGTTAAATAAACATGGTGACAATATACAGCCTTGACGAACTCCTTTTCCTATTTGGAACCAGTCTGTTGTTCCATGCCCAGTTCCAACTGTTGCTTCCTGACCTGCATACAGAATTATCAAGAGGCAGATCAGGTGGTCTGGTATTCCCATCTCTTTCAGAATTTTCCACAGTTTATTGTGATCTACACAGTCAAAGGCTTTGGCATAGTCAATAAAGCAGAAATAGATGTTTTTCTAGAACTCTCTTGCTTTTTGGATGATCCAGGGGATGTTGGCAATTTGATCTTTGGTTCCTCTGCCTTTTAGGCCTTATCAGGTAGTTAATATGGAAACTGAAATGTGCCTTTATAACAGCATAACTTGAATAATTCCAAATATTTTTGTTGCTACCTTTTATTAACAGTTGTTGTATGTCTAGGCCATTCAGTGAAGCTTTGGAGGTTACCCTTAGAAATGATATATTAAGGTTAAAAATCTGCTAGGTCAGTAGAAATTAAAAGTACAGTTTAAGCTGGTTATGTGAGGAGAGTTGAGGCAAGAGCTGTGTAGAACCATTCCAAGAAAATATAGCAAGGCAAAGCTTTAGAATAAGAAAAACTTAAGCTATGTTTGGGCTTCCCTGGTGGCTCAGCTGGTAAAGAACCCATCTGCCAATGCAGGATATGCAAGAGATGTAGGTTCAGTCCCTGGGTTGGGAAGATCTCATAGAGAAGGGAATGGCAATGCAGTCCAGTATTCTTGCCTAGAAAATCCCACGAACAGAGGAGTCTGGTGAGCTATAGTCCATGGGTCACAAAGAGTTGGACCCAGTTGAGCAACTAATGTGGAAGCTACATGTGGAAGACGAGCTGTCTGAAGGGCTGAAAAAAACCTCCAAGTGAGGCGATGGACAAGAGGCTCACATGGTCTGGAAGCCCAGCATCCTCAGAGTGCCAAAGATGATTGGCAGATTGCAGCACTCACAGCAAGGATGGCAGAATGACCAGTTCCCAAATAGAAAGCCTGTGCACTCTGGCTGGTGATCTGTATGTTCAGCCGGAGGGGAATAGGAAGTGAATTGGGAGCACACAGAAGGGATTTTAGGGAGCTCAGTCGGGCCAGGGTGCCAGCAGTTTTGAAAGAGGCTCAGCTGCATGTCTGGTGTGCAGCTGGCAGACCTGGAAGGACTTCTCAGGCCGGATGAGCTGCAGAAAGAGGACAGGTGACTCAGCCACAACAATACTGCAGTGGGCAGCCTTTCCCTTCTCCAGAGGATCTTTCCAACCCAAGGATTGAACCCAGGTCTCCCACATTGCAGGTGGATTCTTTACCAGCTGAGCCATATGGGAAGCCCAAGAACACTGGAGTGGGCAGCCTTTCCCTTCTCCAGGGGATCTTCCCAACCCAGGAACTGAACCAGGGTCTCCTGCATTGCAGATGGATTCTTTACCAACTGAGCTATCAGGGAACCCTCTCCATTGACAGGAGATGGCTTTGTATCACTGTGAACACAGGTACGGTTTTCAGTAATACTTGTGGGCAGATAAACAGATTAAACACATTTACTTCTTTAATTCTGTGGGTTCTCTGAGTCCTAAGGAACAAACTCTCTCCTTCAACTCATCCCTTCAAACCGGAGAGGAACAGAATAGACATGCCTCCCACCTCTAAACTAAATGACCTTTAGTGACACTCACTTAGAAATGGGCTGGGTTGTGTTTGATTGCGAACGTTCGAGGTGATGTCCTCAGGGCCACCTGGGCTCCACTTTCTCAGCTGTCTCTGCCCCTATTGAGCTCCTAATGGGGCCTTGGTACCCCTAATCCAGCTCAACTGTTTATGATTAATCTGCTCCTTCCTCTCCCATCTTTTCTGTTTACTTTAAATGCCTTGACCCTTCCTCTGCAATCGTTTGCAACCCTTTATTCCCTTCCAATGCTGTTAAAAATTTACTTCTTTTGGAAACGTTTACAAGCTAATCCCACCTGCCTACAGCTTTTCCAGAACTTTATGATGGCCTGTAACGACTTTCTCTCCCATCAAGCGCCCGTCGCATGCCTTTGTGTGACAGATAATGTGAGGAGGATTGCGCCGTCTGCATCAACACCTGCTTTGAGTCAACAGTTGTCTCTCATTCTGTGTAAATCTCCGCTCAGCATAGTGCCCTCACAAAGAGGGCATATTGTTGTTGCTACATTGTTCTTTCATTTATTGGGCTCCAAGATTGGGCAGGGGATAAAACAATAGAGACTTGGTTCCCACACTCAAGGAATGTAAATTCAGACACAACCCCCCAGCTTACGACAGGTCTTGCTGCCCTCCGCATGGAACGGCCTTTACCTTGGCCAGTCTCTCCATCCTCCTCATTCATCATGGCCCACGGTAGACTCTTGCAGTTCGAATCGATGCTGAAAGGGCCAGCTCTGTTTTCTGCTCCTCCTGCCTGAAGAGCTCATTCTTTCTTTTTAGGTCCTAGTTTAACTGTCATGCATCTCTAACCAGGCTTTCTTGGCTGCTCTGCTCCAAATTCGGTCACTCCTAATTTTGCATCTCATAGATTCAGTTCTTTCCTAATGTGACACTTGTTTGTTCTTCAAGCTCTCACAGTGTTATGTCTGATATTTGGATATTGTCTTTATAGACTGAGGTACTATAGAATGCTTTCTGTTTTGCGTAAGTTTATTAGATAGAGCCACTCATGGATATATGTGTTAGACGATATTTAAGATCAAAGTATCAAGAGAACAGAGGACAAGTAAGAGCTCAGGTGAAAGATGATGAAAGCTGAGCATTGGAAGGGAGATGAGAACACAGATTTGTGAGGAGGAGGGAGAACTAAGGACTGGGGGATTTGGTACTTGATAGATTGCAGAGAGTGAAACGAAAGTGTTAGGGTATCTCGGGAGTTACAGACTATGGACGGTAGTAACAGCCTTGTTGTTCAGTCACTAATTCGTGTCATGTCTAACTCTTTGCAACCCCATGGATTGTAGCATGGCAGACTCCTCTGTCCTCCACTATCTCACAGAGTTTGCTCAAATTCATGTCCATTAAGTCAGTGATCCTATCTAACCATCTCTGGATTTCTGTGTCATGAAAAGGCAAGACCTTTATTTGCACGTATTAAGGTGGAGATTCCTGGAAGAAGATAGTACAGCTCTGATTGGGAACAAAGCAGCAGGAATGTGGATCAGATATTCAAGCAGGAGATGAGAAAGAGAATCTAGAGTCTTCCAGAGAGAAGTAATAACTGCAGTAATGAAAATGAATGAGAGCATCAGACTTACAGAGGGAAAGGGCAGACATGAGACCTTGAGCACCACTGACGCTTCTGAGATGTCTGGGGAAGAGGAGCTAGGAAGGGTGTTATGAAGGGATGGTTCAACATTTCAAGAGGAGGAGAGTCATAGGAGCCCAAGGTCAGATGCTGAACAGTGTGTGTTTTTGCAGCACCGAAGAAAGGTGATCCAATTCCATTCAACCCCCTTTGCTTCAGTGTGGGTTTAAAGAAAAGCCTTAAAGTTTGTAGAAAATGATTCTTCTGTTTATTTCATTTGCTGCATGACTGAGCTGTCATTTGTCTCTCTTTGAAAAGAGAAAATCATCATTTTCTGTGATTTAAATGTAGTCTGTCGTTAAAGGTACCTAAATGTGACATACTTCAAGGAGATGTATTCCTGGCTTAGGCACTAAGGTAAAGTGTCAGAATAAATCACTAAAAATTGAAGACATGGTCGTCTGTGGGATGTGGCAAATCAATGTCACAACTACAAAGTATATCACAAAGGAGGCTTTTCTAGAAGAAATTCAAGGACAACCTGATCCAGGAAATGGTCTTTTTGGAATTTGGTCTTTTGTCACTTCATGCCATGTGGGAATGTAATAGCGGTGCTGTGTTGCTGGCAGAATTAGTGCTGGAATTCAGAAAACTTAGAACATTTTGGCAGTATTTGAATATGTTTCTCTGTATCTGTGTGGAATTATAGTTCTATGGCTCTGTCATTTATTAGCACTTCTCTTTGTCAAGCACTCTGAAGAACAAATTTGAATTTTACTCCTGTCCTCTTCAAGGTTATAATTGAAAATAGTGTACAGTGCCAAGAAACAGGGTAAAAATGACGATGAAAATTCTAGATGGTTATGTTTTTTTCTAACACCATCTAGAACACATGTGACACACAGGTTACTTTTGTGATTAGCTGAAATTTTACTCTCTGAAGGAAATGGATTCATCTTTTATCTAGATGTGTGTGTTTTATATTCTCTCTCTCTCTGTTGAAAGAAATGACTTCTCTGTTGATTTAGAAATCATTTTAATCTGTACAGTTTTATAGCAGTTCTTTTCCACTGTAGATAGCTTAGAAAAAAACAAATCATTCTATGGTGTTTCATAAATGTCTTTAAAAATTCAAAATTAGTGGTTATTCAATGGTTAAAAACAAAAATACAAAGGAAGCTATTTGTTTATTATATTAAACTGTCAACATAGGTCATATTTTTGAGGGAACAATTTTGTATCATGCAAAAAGAAAATTGTTGTTTATATACAAAAAAAAGTTTTCTGAAGCTTATTTTTTTTATATTAAAAAGTTAAGTATGGCAATAGGGGAAGCATTTTATAATGCAGTAGTTTCCCTGAGCAAACCTTAAGTTCACATGGGTTCTGTAACTTTCCAAACCTACAGGTTTAGATTTAGACATCATCGTCATACTCAATAAATGTGTAGGTATGTGGTAGTTTGATAATCTAACATGTTTTCCTGTTTTCAGTTAGCTAATGATTGACTCAAAGTGAATTAAAAGAAAAGATTATGTAAAGTTCTTCTATTTGTGTAAACTCCTCTTCTTGGCCTTGGAGGGCCTCCCCTGGGCGGACATGGCCTACCCTCTATGTGTCTGCCTCACAGGAGCCATATGCCACCCAGCGCGTGACCACACACCATCCATACTGCCATCATCATTTTTTGGAACTGCCTAGACTTCTTTGAATTCTTGTCTTTTCTCAAGCAATTTTCTCTTCCTGGAATTCTTTCCTTGCTTTACATGAATCTCTTGTATCTTATCTATTGTTTAAGGTCCATTTCAAATCGCACCTTCCCAGGGAGCTTCTGCTAGGCTGCTTCTACTACCCTAGCAGTAATAGCTCTCATAGAAATTGATGTCTTCCCTTAGGGCATTTTCAGTAAAGTTATCAGAATGCTTCTCCTCCTTCTCAGACTGGTGATCTTTGAGAGCCGGGCTCTTCTACTTTCTCCTCTGTGCCCACCCTGCATGCTCTAGCACCAGCCATGCCCGTGTAGAGGTTCCGGCCATGAAGAGTAAGCAGTGGAAACAAATACATGAAGAGTCATGGCTGGGGGTCCTGGCCTGTGAGCCTCTTTTACCCTTACCTAGTTACAAGTTACATATTTGCCAAAGTGTCATCGAAAGCAAACCAGGTTGGGGCCAGATTTTGAGGGCCTTATAAATAAGGCTTGGGCTTCCCAGGTGGTGCTAGTGATAAAGAACCCACTTGCCAATGCAGGAGACATAAGAGACATGGGTTTGATCTCTGGGTTGGAAAGACCTCCAGGAGGAGGGCACAGCAACCCACTCCAGTATTCTTGCCTGGAGAATCCTATGGACAAAAGAGTCTGGCAGGCTACTGCCCATAGGATTGCAAAGAACTGGACACAACTGAAGTGACTTAGAACATGGATAAGGCTTGACTCAGTAGGCAGTGGAGAGCTATTATTTTTCTACAGAACCTGTTTTAGGAACTAAATATCTTCAGTGAACTTTGTATTTAATGATGTGCATGTAGAGAAACTGTTTAAGAATGATCAGTTTCACAGTGATATAAAGAATGAATGGGAGAGTGGTGAGTGGACTGTTCTCAAGAGTTTGAAAAAGAGCAGTGTCATATTCTAGATGTTCTACCATAAGGAATAGAGCTTCCCAGGTGGTACTGTGGTGAAGAATCTGCCTGCCAGTGCAGGAGCTGCAGGAGACTCGGGTTAGATCTCTGGGTCGAGAAGATCTCTGTATCTGTTATGGTTAGGAAATGGCAATCCGTTCCAGTATTCTTGCCTAGAAAATGCCGTGAGTAGAGAGGCTTGGTGGGCTACAGTCCATGGGGTCACAAAGAGTCAGACACGACTGAGCGACTGAGCGCACACACATACACACACACTCACACACACACACACACACCCCCACAAGGAATAGACTTAGAGATTTATGCTTTCCTACAGTCAAAAGTACAAAGAGGCTGAAGAGAGGAAAACCAGAAAAATAAAGTAGGAAAAACTAATATTCTATAGAGTGAAAAATGAGGTCATATTGAGACATGTCAAGAGTATAGATTCAAAAGTGTGAATGTAAGAGATGTAGATAAAAAAAGAGTTTAAAGATGTAAGAATGGAAACACTATTTATTTTTTTAAAATTGAAATTAGCTAAAAGGATAGATTCTTTTTTTAATTTTATTTTTATTTTATTTAACTAGGATAGATTCTTAAATTGAAGAATCAAGCTAAAACTCAAGACTGGAAGTGACTTTGTTTCAATATTGTTATGTAATGTAGTGACTGTACATATTCCTTTTTCCTACCTGATTAGTGGATCTGTTAGAGTTGAATACAACAAATGAAGTTTTCGAACAGCACAAACTGAACCAAAATGATCAGCTTCTTAGTGTTCCAGATGTCATCAACTGTCTGACAACAACTTATGATGGCCTTGAACAAATGCATAAGAATCTGGTCAACGTCCCTCTCTGCGTGGATATGTGTCTCAACTGGCTACTCAATGTATATGATACGTAAGTTTGCATTCTTTCCATTAAAATGTAATCATTGGATGATATTTTTTGATGGTGTAAAATATCTGAATTTTTGTAACTGAATTTTTAAGAAAGTACTTTGAAAGTACTTTCCCAGTGGAAATATTTGTTAATTGTTGAGAAGGAATGACTTTCCAAAAATTGAGTTCTTAATCAACAATGGAACAAAAAAGAATGTCCATCTATGATTTTAAGATCTTGCTTCAGTTTATAAAAATGGTCAAATTTGTAGTGTTTTTAGTCTCCATGCTAGAGGAAACCTAATGAAAAAAGTCTGATTTCCTTCCTCAATTTTTTATAGTATTTTTTCAAAAGAAAAAATTTAATATTTATTGTTTTGAGTTTACAAATGTATTGGTTCATAATAATCCACTCTGCATTTTTTTGTATGACTACTTAAGAGCAATTTGGGTGGCAGTTAAAAGGATTTAATTTCTCTTTTGGTATTGGCTTTATTTATTGCCATTGTGGTTATGTGTATACATTGTGTTTTAAATAACTTATGCTTTAGGCCACTCTAATATCTGTAATTTAATTAGATACTCAATGTTACATAGAGAGCACTCCCTACTTCCAGCATGACTCATTTGCCATTAATTTGACTTTCTTGAATGTGACAATGCATTTGTGAAATAATCAATTCTAGAAAGCCCTGCTGTGGGCTGACATTTCTGAAACATTAGGAATTATTCATTCTTCTGGTAGGGGGTTAAAGTATGCAAAGATGAAATAAGAAAATTAGAACTTTTGTTTTTCTCTCAGACTCTGAAAGTGTTTTCCATTAATTAGCTACGTGAAAATTTGTGCTTGTCAGTATTTTATTTGATTTAGAGTGAAAGAAAATAGATGATAGTTCATAAATGCAAGCATCTGATTGATTCTGTACAAGAAGTAAATGATAGTTACAATAGCTTTCAGGATGATTTAATTAAAATTTCATTTATTCTTTTGGTTAGAAAAATCTTTTATCTTTCATTACTTATCAATATCATAACAAAGCCTTTTTTAATAATCAAATGGCTATTGAGTGGTTGAGAGCTCTTAAGAAACTCACTGAAGAACAGATAGCATGAATCTCCATTACCATGATGAACATGGGCTTTGCTATCTCCTTGTCTAATACATTTTAATACATTTCATTTTGACTCCAATTTTTATACTTCTAGGATAAAACGTGACTATTAGCATTAATTCACTGTAAAATTGATCTTCAATTTTTTTAAACCTGTAAGAGACATTTTCTGTAGTAAATTCACTAAAATAACAGATCAATTAGGTGTTTTATCTACAAAGCTTATCACTTAATTTTATGTCCCAGAAAGCTATAGTTAAGAACTTCATTAGCTCTATGGAGTTTGTAAGAGGTGTGCATTTTGATCTAAATTGTAAGGAAGAACTGGAAAAGATGTTAAATTGCCCTCCTTTCGGCATTATCTGTGACTCTAACACACTATATTAGTCAGCTTGGACTGCCGTAACAAAGTATCACAGCACAGCCTAGGTAGCTTAAACAACAGAAATTTATTTCTCACAGTCCTGGAGGCTGAAAGTCCAAACTCACGACGTCAGCAGGGCTGATTTCTTCTGGCGCCTCTTTCCTTGGCTTTTAGATGGCTGTCTTCTCCTGTGTCCCGCATGGTTTTGCTTCTGTGTGTGTCTGTGTCCTAATGTTTTTTAAGAACTCTAATCATGGTGGATTAGAGCCCACCCTATATGCTTTATTTTAACTTAATTGCCAATTTTAAGACTCTCTATATTTAGTTGCATCTTGAGGTCCTGGGAGTTAGGACTGAAACATATCAATTTTAGGGGAATGTAGCTCAGCCCATAACACGTACATATGCTGTCTTCACTGGACTGCCCAAAGGGAATAGTGCCACTTAGTTGGAAGGAAGCAGTGTGTGAAATGTTGTGATTCATATTCCAGGGAGTTAAATTTTGGCATATTATCACTTTCTACCATCAAATGTGAACACATGAGAAATGCAACACAGAGATATGTGTTTCTTATTTAGAAAGACAGTATTTTGAAGTTCTCCTTTTTAAAAGAAAAGAGCTTTTAGGATTTATCCCTTTTCCATGCCAAAGAGAGTCCTTGACTCTTGAGAATCCCTTGGACAGCAAGGAGATCAAACCAATCAATCCTAAAGAAAATCAACCCTGAATATTCCCTGGAAGGACTGATAATTGAGACTGAAGCTCCAATACTTGGCCACCTGATGTGAAGAGCTGACTCATGGGGAAAGACCCTGATGCTGGGAAAGATTGAAGGCAGGAGGAGAAGAGGGTTGACAGAGGATGAGATGGTTGGGTGGCATCACCGACTCAATGGGCACGAGTTTGAGCAAATTCCAGGAGACATTAAAGAGAGGGACATGACTTAGTGCCTGAACAACGACAGCATGCCAAAGAAATTGCAACAACCATGCAGGGTTAGGGCAGTGGCCATTCAGTTGAGTTTTCCATTTTGAAGAGAAACGCCACTAATTCACCTAAGGAAACAGTTACTCCTCTGATGGTAGTCTCAGATGGCCAGAGTTAATTACCCAAATTTCTGTAGCAACTATGACTTATTCATTTATCTAAATAAGAGATATTGGGCTTCCTTTGTGGCTCAGCTGATAAAAAATCCCCCTGCGATGCTGAAGACCTGGATTCAATCCCTGGATTGAGAAGATCCTCTGAAGAAGGGAAAGGCTACCCACCGCAGTATTCTGGCCTGGAGAATTCCATGGACTGTATAGTCCATGGGGTCACAAAAAGTCAGACATGAGTAAGTGATTTTCACTTCACTTCAAACAAGAGTTATTAGCTATTTTCAAGTCATTAGTTTCCTTTGAGTAACTGATAGAACTGTGATCTACTACATTCAATGCACCAGGACGTTATGGACCCCTAAAAAGTCTCTGAACCTTGGAAATAGTATCATGACCAAACTCTTGTCTTCATTCAGTTAATCTGACATTCATCTATTAACTGTATGTGTGTGTGTATATATATATATATATATATATATAACTGCATTGCTTTGTGTAGCATGTTGCAACAAGACCTGGTATTTTCAGCTCTTGAAATATATTCAACCAGCTCTTAAAATAACAAATGATGCACACACAGGAGGTCCTAGAATTCTGGAAGCAGAAGGACTTCAAGATCTTCCATTCTGTCTTCTTTTTACTGATTGAGAAACTGACCCAATGAGATAAGACAATTTATCCACAGCTACCTACTGTGTATTAGTGGTAGATATGTAACTAATATTCAGGTTTTTTGATGATCACTTGATTTTTCCTACTCTACTGCCATATCTAAGAAAACTGGGACTTTATAAATTATATTGTTTGCTGTTTCTTTCAGCTTTTAGCATGTGCCACCTTCTAATATTCTGAATTGTCTGAAAAAAGGTCTATTTTCTTTTGTTGTGGAGGATAAGAATTCAAATTTTTGGTTCTGGTTGCTTTACAACTTGGCAACCGCTTAATTTTTGGCATTTTAATTTTCCAGATGGAACACTGAGATTAAATTATTTGCTCTGCTTCTCATTCATAAGTGATTGTGAAGGGCAAATGATCTAGTATATTTAGAAAGTACCTTATAAACTATAAAGATAAGATTGATTCCATTTATGTGTTCACAGCCTCACTCAGTCTTGATCTTCCTGGGCTAAAAAGTCTTAATTCCACAATCTTCCTTTTAAATTTAATGGAAATCGAATTCATTTAAATCAAGATTTAAAGCAGTAGTTTGGATTATTTGGTTTAAATATTTTTGTCCCTGCAGAAAATATTAATCTCATTTGATGCACTGTTAAGTCATTTTTCCCACTATCCAAGGTGGATATAGTTTTATTTATAAGGTATAATACATATCTTTCTGGTTGAATTAATTTCAGGAGAATTTATGAAAACTGTCAGGGAACTAAATACTGAAATATAGGGTGTTACTTACTGAAAAATTTTATTGTCTCCATATTCTCTTTCAAATTCTGCAACATATTTAATATTAAAGCCCTCTATCATCTGGCTCCATTTAACCTCAGCAACATTATCAGTCATTTCTCCTTGATGCAAGTTCTTGCTGTTCCTGATGAATCTTGACTTTAGTTCTCACATCCCCTTCCCCTGTCCCCTTGTCTGGGCTTTTCCTATGATAATTTGCTTTCTCCTAGTCAAGGGAGTCCAGCCGTGTCATGTCTTCAGTGTCTGATTTTAGACTTATCTTCTCTATCAAATGTTGTGAGGCTAATAACTACTTAGGCTAAACACCAATCATTAAGGACTAGTCAGCCACAGTGATCTTGTACTTGATTATTTCCATGCGTAAGATCGGTCTTATATTTCCTTATGATTCTCTAGCTGTTTTCTTGTCTCACCTGTCCAGCTTGTCATGGGTAGAAATCGTGTCTTACACTTATGGTGCACAGAACAATGCTGGGATCTCAGTAAGCCTCCGTAAGCACTGGTGGTGCAATGAATGGATGATTGACACTTTCAGTAGTCTTCCTGATGGTGATCCTTTGTTGTACTGTCACCACAGACTGGAGGTCAGCCTCCAACATGTATGAGTTTGATCTTTTTTTTTTCCACTTAAGGGCTTACTTTGTTCTTAGCCACATTCATGTGCTAGTCCATTTGCACAGTCTTTTGTTATTTTCTGCAAGTCTATTGTCCAGAGAATATAATTTCCTGAGTTTTGGAGGGTAAAAAACAGGCACAGTCTTCTTTTCATGTGATGATTAGGAAAGACCTTAAAAATATGAAGTAGAAGCACACTTCATAGCATGGCTCAGTTGAAGGCTAATTTGAAACCTGCATTTCTATAATTGTGAGAAACTGCAATGTGTATATAGTAGACTTCTGCTTATAATGGGTATATTTATTTTAAAGTTTAAGTAGTAGTTATTTCATAGGTCAATTCTGAATGTTGTACACATACATAGCAAGGGTTCAGTATGTTTGTTGAGTATCAATTAATATAGATTATAAACTCTGCGCTATCAGGGAACTTTTTTTTTTTTTTTGCTGTGCCCTACAGTTTGCAGACTCTTAATCCCCCAACCAGGGATTGAATCTGGGTCCTCGACTGTGAAAGTACAGAGTCCTAACCACTGGACAGTCAAGGAATTTCCACAAGGGACTATTTGAAAATACATTTTATTAATCCCTAAGCATGTTTTCCTTTTTATAAACTTATTTTATACTTTATATGTCATAGTGTGAATACAGAAACTTACTTGAGTATAATTTGAGAATGAAAGATATCAATTAGCATTAATAATAAAAATATCAATAAGCCAGACTTAAGTCCAGTTTGACAATAAGACTACCTAAAATTAAATGAGACAAATATTTATGTTTTTAAATGTTATGAATTACTACATTTTATATACTCATATAATTATGTAAACATTTAGTTATAGGTTTTGAATGTGTTGTACTTGTGTATGGAAAACATAAGAAAATTTACAATAAAAACTGAAATTGAAAACTGATCCTGTTTATATGAAATAGCAAAGACAGCAGTCTTTATATCTTTATTTTTTCGAGACTGTGTGTTATTTCACAGCAAGGATCGTGTGTTATTAGTATTTGTAGCTTCTGCATTTTCCTTTCCACAGCCCCAAGATCCAGTACAGCATGACATCTGATAAAGCAACTCATTTCTTCTTTAACAAAAGAGTAAATACAACTTTAACAAAAGATTTTAACTTTTGTTAAAATTCTTTACCAAAAAAAGAAATAAAACTCCATGCTTTTAAACATAAAATAAAGTTATTCTTCTAGTCAAAGTATATGTGAAATTGAAATGGTCTCTCTTTGGCATAATATGAAGCTATTTCCTAGGGTTAATTAAATATGTTTTGTATTTAATTGTAATTTGATACTTCCCCAAATAAAGATTGCACACCTGTTGTGTTTAAGATCATTGATTATTATAACTACAGTGTAATTATAGAAACCACATTGACAGAGCTAAGAAAAAACAATGAAGACCAAGTGTTTTAAGTATTCAGCGAGTTATAAACTCTCAATATAGAGCTAATTTTTCAGTCAGTTTTTTACATCTGTTTTTAGATACATCATTATCCCTTTCTTACTATATTGCCACATGCATATTGTATATATCAGTAGCTATTTTGTATATTTCATACAAATATTAATTCAGTGTTTATAAAAATGAAATCTTTTTAGCTTTATAATTAGCACTTTCATTTTGCTTTATTTTGTTCTTTCTAGTTCATATGTTGTGTAAAGTGATTTTAGGCTGTATATTCTTTCCAGACTAAGTCAAATGTACTGTTAAAATTTGTGATGAACTTATGGTATGGGCTTAATATTAATTAATAAAATTGAATAGAAAGTTGCATTAAGATGCAGATTTTTTATGGTTTACCCTCAAGAAAACAGACATCCAGAAATAATTAACATACTCTATGCAGTTTTAAAGGCATCTAACACATTGAGATTCTTACAATTTCAGGGGCCGGACTGGAAAAATAAGAGTGCAGAGTCTGAAGATTGGATTGATTGCTCTCTCCAAAGGCCTGTTAGAAGAAAAATACAGATGTATGTAAGACTTTTCCTCCACCAGTACTGTTTTTAGTAATAATAATAACAATTTACTGGATATTTACTTTTGTGATTTTCCAGTAATAATGGTTCCCATTTTTAAAAAAACCTTGACTATGCATGTACTAGGCTAGACAAAGGGTGTCAGTGCAAAGTGATGTGGATTTCTATGAAATGGAAAACTGATTTATAGGATCAAGATGTGAGGTGCCTTGGTGGTGTAAGAACCAACTACAGATTATATCTCCTTTAATGCTTAGAATGATTGTCCCATAATATAGGCATTGTGATGTCCATCTTCCAGCTGAAAATAAAATAATTCTGGGAATGGGTTAAAAATCTAGTTAAGGCTTCAGAGACGGTAATTGTGTAGCTAGAATTAGATTGTAGATTTTTCTGACTCTAAAGCTACAGCCTTTTCTTTTTCCATATATTTCCAATGCTTAAGAAAATCAGGATGGAGTATAACTGTTATAGTTACAGTGAGACAAATAATTGTATTTTATAGTGTGAAAAAATTAAAAGTAGTACATTAAAAAATTTTTTTTGTTATATTTGTTTTTATTCAGCAAATAAGT
Organism: Tragelaphus eurycerus; assembly: GCA_935064755.1. Lineage (NCBI taxonomy): Eukaryota > Metazoa > Chordata > Mammalia > Artiodactyla > Bovidae > Tragelaphus > Tragelaphus eurycerus. The sequence continues at coordinate 3,700,526 of CAKXYN010000039.1, forward strand.
CAGTGGTGACTTTTTTACTATCAGTTAATAAAGGTCAGCATCTTGGCATTTGGAAATGAACAGGCTTAGGAGCCAGGAAAACCTGCCTTCAAATCTCAGCTCTACCACTTAGTGGCTGGGTGATTCCACTGAATACCAACAGCTAAGAGGTAGTAAGAATACTCCCATTTCACATTTCAGGAAGCTGAAACTTAGCAAATCTTCAACTGAAGAGTGAAACTAATAATTCTTGCTTTGAAAGTAATTACCTTTAATAGCAGTTGTTGAATAAATGGTAGTAAATACTGCTATGTCTCCAAACTCTTAATTACTGTAAATTTTTTTATTTAATTATATCCATAAAATATGAGTTACTTGATTATGTCTTGCATAGCCTCATGTGATTCTGTACAAATACATCTATCCATACTTTCGAGAGAGAGGGAAAGAGGGATATTTCATGAATGGGAGATATCACAGACAAGAGAATATTTGACCTCAGCTTCTATAAATTTTAGTTTTGCATCTTCTCTGAACATGAATACATTTTAAAGTACATTTATTTTCTGGGACGGCTATGAGGTAGTTTGATTTTGAATTCCAGGGTTAGATCATGATGGCTTGTTCTTACACAGTTTGACAAGAATGCCAATGAAAAGAGATGTGGATCTGTATGAAGTGACAAGCTGATTGTAGGATCAGGAGGTGAGGTGCCTTGATGGAGTCAGAACTCAGTAAACTGTGCAGAAAAAATCTTTACCCAGACTTTTGCATGGTGGCACTTTATCTAGAATTTAAATTGTCTTCAGCATCATAATTGTCAAAAGATATCATTTTCAAAGCTAAAAATGTTGTTACTATAATGAGTGAGAAAGAAAAATGTTAATGAAATCATCAGTGTATCAGATTAGAAAAGGACTTTTTAAAATCAACTGTGATTTGCTGTTTTCATGTGTTCCTAAAAGAATTTAGGGTTTGTTGAAAAGTTACAGTTATGTCATGGGGCTCAACCTACTCTGAAAAGAGTATAAATACAACTGCACAGTTTATCATGAATACTATTAAAATGTAATGGTGATCTATTTTTCTAGATAAACAATTCTTCCTCCTCCCTTTATTTTTCAAGCTGATTATGAGAGTCATCTAAGGCCAAAAGAGTTAAAACATGATGTCTGTAGGTTTAGAGCAGACACCAAATTGTATGCAATATAAAAAAATCTTTTATCTACACACATACCTTCACACATACTTCTGAAATGTATAATCTTTCAAATGAGGAGATATTTCAGCATACATGTACTGATACACTCAAACTACAGTGGACACACTTTCACAAATATCAGTAAACTTAATACTCTGGATAATTCAACATTAAAGTTTCAGATTGTGGCAGGGGAAGAGGAAGCCCTGCAATGAAAACCTCTGATATTTAATTTAATCCATGAAGTATGCCATTTAGGGGGCTGCCCAGGTGGCACCAGTAGTAAAGAACCCACCTGTCAATACAGGAGAGATAAGAGACGCAGGTTCAATCCCTGGGTCAGGAAATCCCCTGGATGGGGGCATGGCAACCCACTCCAGTATTCTTACCTGGAGAATCCCATGGACAGAGGAGCCTTGTGGGCTACAGTCCATGGGCTCACAAAGACCTGGACACAACTGAAGCCACACAGCATGCATATACATGCCATTTAGAAATGAAATAAGAAATCTTTGGGTTGAAATCTTTAAATCTTTCTTGAGAGTATTGAGACTCAGAATATTCTGGGGTTTTTTGTTTGTTTTTTACTTTGAGGTCCTTAGCAACTCTCATTCCAGTTGTGATTTCCCCAGTGGTATCAGAACACTTTCTCATTATTATTTTCTTTGTTAGAATTAATATTCAGGACAATTTGTTCTCCAAACTCAGGGGCAGAGCTGCTCTTCTGGGTGAATTGGATCCATCTGAACATTGATTTTGCAATGGTTCATGTCAGTGTGTCTACCCCAGTGACACCCTCTTTCTCTTTGTGACTTCCTGGGAATGTCGCTTGATTAGTTTCTAACAACACCTTGGCCTTCCTGCTTATAGCTCAGTGGTTTCCTGGCCTCATCAGAGCACATTTACAAAGATGCTTTCAAATGGTCTTTTGCATCTCTTTTTTGCTTATTTATATTTAGATTGAGACTTTCCTATGATCCATCCCCACATCCTGACACTCCTTGTTGTATCTGACTGTAACATCAAAATGTGAACTTCTGTAAGAATTCAGGAATATGTTGGAATGTTAGGGAATCGTTTCTGTTTTGTGTGTAGTTTTACCTGACTGGTGGCATAGTAGTGTAGCTGTCTTAATCAAAAGGGGAAAGGTGGGCAGGACAGAGCTTGCTGAACATGGGCACTTCTCTCTAGAGATTATTATTATTACACGTGTGCATCAACTCTGTATTGATTTCAGAGTCCTCATCCCAGGAATAGGTTTACTCTGAGAATCATAATAAGAATTCTGGGTCATATGATAGTTTTATTCGTAGTTTTTTAAGGACTCTTCATACTCTCTTCCATAGTGGCTGTATCAGTTTACATTCCCACCTACAGTGCAAGAGTGTTCCCTTTTCTCCACACCCTCTCCAGCATTTATTATTTGTGGACTTTTTGATGATGGCCATTCTGATCGGCGTGTGATGATATCTCATTGTAGTTTTGATTTGCATTTCTCTAATAATGAGCTATGTTGAGTATCTTTTCATGTGTGTGTTAGCCATTGTATGTGTTCTTTGGAGAAATGTCTGTTTAGGTCTTTTCCCCACTTTTTGATTGGGCTGTTTGTTTTTCTGATATTGACTTGTATGAGCTGCTTATATATTTTAGAAAGTAATCCTTTGTCAGTTGTTTCATTTGCTATTGTTTTCTCCCATTCTGAGGGTTGTCTTTTTACCTTGTTTATGGTTTCCTTTGCTGTGAACAAGCTTTTAAGTTCTATTAGGTCCCACTTGTTTATTTTTGTTTTATTTCCATTACTCTAGGAGGTGGATCATAGAGGACCTTGCTTCGATTTATGTCATCGAGTGTTCTACCTATGTTTTGCTCTAAGAGTTTTATAATTTATGATCTTAGATTTAGGTCTTTAATCTATTTTGTGTTTATCTTTGTGTATGGTATTAGGAAGTGTTCTAATTTCATTCTTTTACGTGTAGCTATGCAGCTGTATGTTTTTCCAGCACCACTTATTAAAGAGGCTGATTCTTGCCTACTTTGTCAAAAATAAGGTGCCCATGGGTGCATGAGTTTATCTCTGAGCTTTCTATCTTATTCCATTGGTCTATATATTTCTGTTTTTGTTCCAGTACCATACTGTCTTGATGACTGTAGCTTTGTAGCATAGTCTGAAATCAGGAAGATTGGTTCCTCCAGCTCCATTCTCCTTTCTCAAGATTGGCTATTTGGGGTCTTCTGTGTTTCCGTATGAGTTGTGAAATTTTTTGTTCTGTGAGAAATGCCATTGGTAATTTGATAGGGATCATATTGAATCTGTAGGCTGCATTTGGTAGTATAGCCATTTTCACAGTATTAATTCTCCCAACTCAGGAGCATGAAATATCTGTCCATCTGTTTATGTTGTCTTTGATTTCTTTCATCAGTGTCTTATAGTCTTCTGTATACAGTTCTTTTATCTCCTTAGGTAGGGTTATTTCTAAATATTTTTTTTGTTGCAGTTATGAATGGGATTGATTCTGTAACTTCTCTTCCTGATTTTTCATTGTTTTAACATAAAGAAGTGCAAGTGATTCCTCTGTATGATTTTGTATCCTGCAGCTTTGCTAAATTCACTGATTAGCTCTAGTAATTTTCTGATAGTATCTTTTGGGTTTTCTATGTATTGTATCATCTCATCTGCAAACAGTGAGAGTTTCATGTTGATGTTTGGCAGAAACCAACACAATTCTGTAAAGCAATTATCTTTCAATTAAAAATAAGAACTCTGGATAAATAGTTTTGGCTAGAATGGTCTTATTTTTAACAAATGAGAAGAAACAAGTAAACTCTAACCAAATCTAAGTGAACAAATGATAAAAATTAAATTTATTTTAATTGAATTTGCTTTCCCTATGTATGCTTTTGGAGAAGACAATGGCACCCCACTCCAGTACTTTTGCCTGGAAAATCCCATGGATGGAGGAGCCTGGTGGGCTGCAGTCCCTGGGATCGCTAAGAGTCAGATACAACTGAGCAACTTCACTTTCACTTTTCACTTTCATGCAATGGAGAAGGAAATGGCGACCCACTCCAGTGTTTTTGCTTGGAGAATCCCAGGGACGGGGGAGCCTGGTGGGCTGCTGTCTATGGGGTCACACAGAGTCGGGCACAACTGAAGTGACTTAGTAGTAGCAGTAGTAGTAGTAGTAGTAGTAGTAGTAGTAGTAGTAGTAATATGTATGCTTTTAATTAAAGTCATATTTCATTATAATTACTGTGTCAATATCACTGAGCTTTGTTTATTTGCTTGAAAATTTACTGTTGACAGTGTTAAATCTAGCCTTATTCTCTTTAAAAAGGAAGGGGAGGGTAGAGGAATGATGCATTTTGATCTGATACTCATTTATCAGGTGTTATTTGAAACTGGTTTTTAGGATCCCAAAAATATTTACTCTCCTTTCTTCTATTCTTGGAAAACCTCATATGAAAACCATTTAGAATCTGTACAATTTTGAGTTTTTAGAACTTGAAAATTTCTTTCCAAAAAGCATTAGTTTCTATAATGAAGTGGATTGTTTTTATGTGAAATTTCTCCCTACTCCAAAAGTAACTTATTTAAGTATGCTAACTTTGTTGCTGGAAATATGGTAACAATTTTATTCTTCAAAATATTACAAGTGATAAAGATAAGCCAATACTAGGAGGGAGAAAAGCTTTTATTTTACTGAATTAAAAATATTTTTAAACATTTTTAAATGAGTAGAAAAGCTGAAGAACAATGAAAGCATGTATTTTTCTTAAGTCCTTTGCTGCTGCTGCTGCTAAGTCGCTTCAGTCGTGTCCGACTCTGTGCGACCCCATAGACGGAAGCTCACCAGGCTCCCCTGTCCCTGGGATTCTCCAGGCAAGAACACTGGAGTGGGTTGCCATTTCCTTCTCCAATGCATGAAAGTGAAAAGTGAAAGTGAAGCCGCTCAGTCGTGTCCAACTCTTAGCGACCCCATGGACTGGAGCCTACCAGGCTCCTCCGTTCATGGGATTTTCCAGGCAAAAGTACTGGGGTGGGGTCCTTTACATTAGAATTAATGTAGTTTGTTACATAAAGTGAAGTAAAAGAAAAATAATTTTTATCACTAATAAGGAACGAAAATCTGATTGGGCCTATAAAAAAACCTAAAAAAAAAGACAATTCCTTGCACTGTTCAAAGTTTCTTTGGCAAAGTAGATGTGAGTCTAGAAACTTTAAAAGAAATTAAAATACCTATGTTTAATAAATACTGAATTTAGAAGTGAACACAAAAAGTTGATGAACAAACCTTTTAAAACTTAAAGATTTGCTACTTCGGGTACATTCATTCCTTTGATAAGTCATAAAGAAAACTTGGTTTTAGCTCTCTCTTTTTCAATAAGAAGGGAAACCTATTTGAGACCATTGAATGAATCCACGTGCATACATTGGCCACTTAAAAAGGAAATTTATATTTATTGGTCTGTTCATATATACTTATATACTACAGTAGATTGTTTTAGGAAACATGTGCTTAACCAGTTCCTGATTACAAACATACAGAATATCAAAGTTGTCAGAGTTCAGGAGACAAGTAATGTAATCCATGTTCCCATGAGTTTTTTTTTAGTCTATATCGTTTATCTCACACAACCAAAGGTATATTTTACTTAAAAGATCAGTATGGGAAGTTAACCGCTTTCCTCTCTTCCTTGTAGATCTCTTTAAGGAAGTGGCGGGGCCCACGGAGATGTGTGACCAGAGACAGCTCGGACTGTTACTGCATGATGCGATCCAGATCCCTCGGCAGCTGGGGGAGGTAGCAGCTTTCGGGGGCAGTAATATTGAGCCCAGCGTTCGCAGCTGCTTCCAACAGGTAAACGTTTTTGAAGGGTCGTTGGTGTATAGAGTGTGTGGGGAATGGTACTGAAGATGTTCTGAGAAATGAAACAGGGGTCTTGGGCTGGAACCAGGTGGTGGAAGATGCTGGATACCATCCCAGGAAGTGTATATTTTAGTTCTTAAAGCACATTTGATTCAAGATACAGCAACGCATTCAAGGAGACTCACTGTCCCTCAATAGATAAAACCTCGAATCTTGACCATGCACCACTAGATTGCTATGATTAGGCCCTGCCTTTGCCCCAACTTGACTTCCCTGGTGGCTCAGATGGTTAAGCGTCTATCTACAATGCGGGAGACCCAGGTTCGATCCCTGGGTCGGGAAGTTCCCTGGAGAAGGAAATGGCAATCCACTCCAGTACTATTGCCTGGAAAATCCCATGGACAGAGGAGCTTGGTAGGCTACAGTCCATGGGGTCTTAAAGAGTCGGACACGACTGAGCGATCTTCACCTTGCCCCAACCTTATCTTGTACCACTGATCCCCTTGCTGTCTGTTGTCCAGTCATGCTGCTTTAGTTCCTTCATTCTGGTGCTAATCTCTTTGGACATGTGCCCTCTGTTCAGAATGTTCTTTACCACCTACCCACAAACTCTCTTCTCATTGCTAATCCTTATTCCTTCTTTAGATCTTCCCTTAAATCTGACATCCTCTGAAAAACCTCTGACTCCTTCAGATGAAGCTGTGTGTGCCTGCTATATTCACCTGAATCTCCTTTGCCTTCTTCGCATGCTTATTAAAATTGATAATTACATACTGAATTATATAACTGTCTGTTTAGTGATTTAGTGGGTTATTCTTCTGTATAAACCTAAGATCCATGAGGGCTTCCCTGGTGGTTCAGTGATAGAGAATCTACTTGCCAGTTCCAGAGACACAGGTTTGATCCCTGGATCAGCGAAGATCTCCTGGAGAAGGAAATGGCAACTCATTTCAGGATTCTAGCCTAGAAAAATCCATGAACAGATAAGCCTGGCAGGCTACAGTCCATAGATCTCAAAGTTTCAGATATAACTTAGCAAATGAACAACAAACCTTCATGAACAAGGGCTGTTTCTATCTTTTTACTGTTGTATCACTATCTACAGTGTCTTGAACATCATAGCTACTTAATAGTTGTTTATTAAATGAATGAATAAAATTGCCCTGAGCTCCTTATAGGCAAAATTTTTTAAAATATTAAGATGTTGTTGAAATTGCATTGTTTCCTTTGAGACATATGTACAAAAGGAGAATGATGTACAAAATTTTATACTGATCTAAGTGGCACCCCACTCCAGTACTCTTGCCTGGAAAATCCCATGGATGGAGAAGCCTGGTAGGCTGCAGTCCATGGGGTCATTAAGAATCAGACATGACTGAATGGCTTCACTTTCATTTTTCACTTTCATGCATTGGAGAAAGAAATGGTGACCCACTCCAGTGTTCTTGCCTGGAGAATCCCAGGGACAGGGGAGCCTGGTGGATGCCATCTCTGGGGTTGCACAGAGTCAGACACAACTGGAGCAACTTAGCAGCAGCAAGTTACTGTTATTAAACAGGAAAAGCATGTTTGTTTATTTTTGATGCTTACTGTATAGAAAAGCATTTTAGGAATGTTACTACTGATGTTATGCATATGCATAAAGTACAAGCCTGTAGATATTTTTCCATGACATATCCAGTGATTTATCATTGCTGAGGAAAAAATGCCTACACCATCTCTTTAAGAAGAATTGATGTTATGGGTTATTACATTTTATAATGGCCCCGTTTGTTGTTTTAGAGATAACAAAAAATACCAAATGAAATTCTAAATATGATTCTCATATATGCTGGTTCATAGAATGACCTTGGCAACAGCCGGAGATGGATGTTGGTACAAATTAAACTTTGCACATGTGAAAATTACTTAGTCTTAGGATGTAAAAGGGGAAGGCAATGGCACCCCACCCCAGTACTTTTGCCTGGAAAATCCCATGGACAGAGGAGCCTGGTAGGCTCCAGTCCATGGGGTCGCTAAGAGTCGGACACGACTGAGCGACTTCACTTTCATTTTTCACTTTCATGCATTGGAGAAGGAAATAGCAACCCACTCCAGTGTTCTTGCCTGGAGAATCCCAGGGACGGGGGAGCCTGGTGAGCTTCCGTCTATGGGGTCGCACAGAGTCGGACACGACTGAAGCGGCTTAGCAGCAGCAGCCGCAGCAGGATGTAAAAAGACACCAAGACATTTCATACAATTTATCACAATACATTTGGAAATCCTGCAAAATATATTCACGGAAGAATTGATGCTTTTGAACTGTGGTGTTGGAGAAGACTCTTGAGAGTCCCTTGAACTGCAAGGAGATCCAACCAGTCCATTCTAAAAGAGATCAGCCCTGGGTATTCTTTGGAAGGAATGATGGTGAAGCCGAAATTCCAGTACTTTGGCCACCTCATGTGAAGAGTTGACTCATTGGAAAAGACTCTGATGCTGGGAGGGATTGGGGGCAGGAGGAAAAGGGGACGACAGAGGATGAGATGGCTGGATGGCATCACAGACTCGATGGACATGAGTTTGAGTCAACTCCGGGAAATGGTGATGGACAGGGAGGCCTGGTGTGCTGCGATTCATGGGGTCTCAAAGAGTCGGACACAACTGAGCGACTGAATTGAACTGAACTGAATGTGCTCCTGGTGTGATGTTATACCAGGACTGAAAAAGAACAGAGGAGTAACAGTTTTTGGGGTCATGGATTCATTTATATGAAGTAAAATTTATAAAAATGACCGAAAAAATATATTCAAATGTATGATAGTGGTTTCTTCTACAGAAAAAGCAAAGTGAATTCTGTGGGGACAGTGGCAAGTAAAAATTAGGTCTTCAATTTTATCTGTAATGTTTTGTTTCTATCACATAAAAACAATCAAAGAATTATAAGAAAAACTGGCAAACTATAGAAATAACAGCTTTTATTTAGCATTTACAATGGCTTTCAAGTTTGGGAACTTATCAGTGAGTCTTTACTTTCTCAGTGTTTGCAGTCTTAGATGAATGAATTTTATAGTTTTAAAGTATCTGTGTGAATAGCACCTAGAATTGTATGAGTTTTGGGTTGCTTTTTAAAAATCTGAGTCTATTAAGATATTGAGGTTTTTTTTCTTCTTTGTATATGACAATTTCTTCTTTTTCTCTTTTCCAATTCTAAAATTTTTTTTCCTTGATGAACCTTAAATATTTTTTGATTTAAGTGACCTGGAAAGGGTTCTATAATTCTCCTTTTACTTCTATACAGATTTTCAGAAGAGTCTGAAGCAACAACAGTTGCTGCAATTTAAATGGAGACATTTTCTTCACTTTTAACATACTTGTTTCTTGCCCAGAATAACAACAAGCCAGAGATAAGTGTGAAAGAGTTTATAGATTGGATGCGTCTGGAGCCACAGTCCATGGTTTGGCTGCCGGTTCTACATCGCGTGGCAGCAGCTGAGACTGCAAAACATCAGGCCAAATGCAACATCTGTAAAGAATGTCCAATTGTTGGATTCAGGTAGGATGATCCACTACCAGTGGTGTCAGAAGGCTTTTTTTCTGTTCCATTTGTGTAGTTTCAGTGTTTGTCCATTATTCCTTTTCACTTGTTCCCATTTGTGGGGGTTTGCCTCCTAAAGAAATGGTATGCTTGATATGTACCATCTATCTGAAAATAACATTCCCTCGAATAGCCAGGACATGAAGCTTATTTTTTTTATAGTTCTTACTTATACTCTTTGGGTCCAGAACCAGAGATCTTTCTGAATTCCTATTTACATAGGTCAGAGAAGTGTTCATGCATAATATTTTGCATGACTCTTTATGTATATATGACCCTGATGGAATTTGGATGTTCTAAGACCTTTGAGATCAAACTTGGTAAACAAAAAGTAGCATTTAAATACTAACTGAGAAGTAATCAGATTACTTCATGTTACTTCTGCCAAGTTTGACATAATGGAGATTAAGCCAACTTTCACACAAGGAGTCTTTGTCAGGGAATTTTGAGATTCATTTTTTATTCATTGTAAAGGTGATATTTTAAATTTTGATGTGTCAAGCTAATAAACATAAGTCTTTGTCATTTTGTATTCACATTCAAACATTATAGAAAATCTTTTGATATGGATATTTGTCATCTCATTATGTTGAAACAGATGAAAACATGATTTAGAGATTTCAACTACAGAAATTTGCCTTTCCCCCCTCACTTAGGAGATGGTTTGCTTAATTTCTTTTGTGAAATTTAAGATTATTTCTGTCCTAATTTGAAGCTAAAATACTACAACAGCAAATTCTACATTTCTGGCCAATATAACTTTTATTTTCATTGTGATTCAGATGAGTGAAATTCCTTACCACACGTGTTTTAGACTATATAATAAGTTTACAAATCAAATAATTTTCTTTTCTTCTCTCTAGGTATAGAAGCTTGAAGCATTTTAACTATGATGTTTGCCAGAGTTGCTTTTTTCGGGTCGAACAGCAAAAGGTCACAAATTACATTACCCAATGGTGGAATATTGTATACCTGTGAGTACTGAACCATTGTTTGCCTTTTTTTTTTTTTTTAAACGTACTGCTTTTTCATTAATTAGTGTCTAAAATTATTCAGTTTTAATATTGTCTGAAAAAAAGTCCTTTCAAAATTGCTTAACCATATTTTTTTGTTGTTTTCTTTTAGGCAAATATATCTGTGTTGAAATTTTTAGCACAGAATAATTATACTTTTTTTCAGAAAATTATTAAATTTTATTTACATCTATGTTTTGATTTTGAACTTAACATTCTAAATTGCAAACTGTTTTAAGAGCTCACACTGATCTACATTGAAAATGATACTGTGATGAGAAGTTTTTTTTTAGACATATTTAAAATAGTTAACATGATTAAACATTGTATTTACATTAACAAAATGTAGAAAACTGGAGAAAGTAAAAAAGTCATAAATCTAACTGCTGAATAAACTACCTTGCAATATTCTTCTATATCTCTGATTTTAAGATTTTATTTATTTTCATATTTCTGTAATTTTGATACTGCTTTTTTCACTGAACATGTTATATAATAAGTATTCCCACATATTGTCATGCAGGATAATTTTTCCTAGTTACAGAATATGGGAGTGAATTATTATAATTTATTTTACCATTCTGTTAGGTTTTATCATTTAGTTTGTTTTCCATTTTCTGATATTATAAGCAACACTCATAAATATCATTGTGAAAATAACTTTCCACATATTACATAAATTACATTTCTATAGAATAAAGCACTTAGAAGTAGATGATCTGAGTCAGTGGCCAAAATACTTCATGTCAAGTTATTTTCCAGAAGAGATTTGTCCAACTTTACATTGGGCTTCCCTGGTGGCTCAGACGGTAAAGAATCTGTCTGCAGCGTGGGAGACCCACATTCAATTCCTAGGTTGGGAAGATCTGCTGGAGAAAGGCATGGCAACCCATTCCAGTATTCTTATCTGGAGAATCCCATGGTAGAGGAGCCTGGTGGGTCCATGGAGTCACCAAGAGTCAGACACAACTGAGCAACTAATCCTTTCACCACTTTACACTGTTATAACACTTTGTTAATGCTTCACTAGTATTGGATACTGATTCCTGTTGTTTCTTTGATCTAAAATATTTTTTTCAGATGTAATCTTCTTTTTCTGTCAATAACTATTTCTCAGCTTCTTTCCAAATAGTGAACCAAAATTTATTCGTAGAGCTGTACATTTTCTTTGGCTTAGGGAATTGAGTTACTTTTTGAATCATAAATTGACAGAAAGGCAGCAATACTTATAAAATATACACATATAAATCTCACTCACATTCTTAGATATCTTATGTCAAATAAATAGATACCATATATGTGGAGAAAAAAATCTCTAGAATGTTGCTGAATTATAATAGATGGAATGCAGTGCATAATAACTTCAGGAAAACAATGCGAAGAAAATCTGTGAAGCACCATTTATTACTATGATTAGCATGCTCATTCACTCAACAAATAAATATTGAGGACTTGCCATGTGTCAGATGCTATTTTTGGCTCTGATAATTCATCAGTGTACTCCCAAGATAGACAAGATCACTGACTCTCCTACTCCTTTCCGTTCAGGAGGAGGAGACATGTGACAGAGAACAAGGAAACAAATAAATGAGATCATTACAGATTGCAGTAAGTGCCTCGAAAGAAATAAATGGATAATGAGGTAGAAGATTAGAGGAGGCACTTTAGATAAAGAAATCACAGACGGTCTTTTGGAGAAATTAACGTTTTATTTGAGCTTGAAGGATGAGAAAGAATTGAATGTGTAAAAAACTGGTATCGAAGGGTATTTTGGAAAGAGGTTGGCATGACTGGAGCATAGAAGAAAATGGAGTATATTATTGCCCAAGGGGAGTGTACTAGGTAGCCCTGGCTATTTGAAGTGCCCAGAGCAAAGTAAACATGTGGGGCCTCTTGCTAAAAATTTGCTAAGACTTTCAGGATGGTAATAGTAGATCATTAAGCCAAGCTCAGAGAGACTCTGTGAACCCTTTTGTAGCTGCACAGGTCACACCACTGCAGAGCTGGCCCTGGGGTTGGGAAGGAGGTGAGAACAGAAAGACTAGGAACAGAAACTCCGTGAGTTTCACAAAGAGTGAATTTCTCCCTTCACAAAAGAGAGGATGAGAGAGGTAAGCGATGAGATTAAAGAGAAATGCAGTTATCAGCCTGTGCAGACCCCTGCTGGTCACTACAAGGTATCTGGATTGGGCTTAGGGAATTGAAATATATATTGAAGGACTTACCTGGTGGCTCAGCTGTTAAAGAATCCACCTGCAATGCAGGAGACCCCAGTTCGATTCCTGGGTCAGGCAGATCTGCTGAAGAAGGGATAGGCTACCCAACCTAGTATTCTTGGGTTTCCTTTGTGGCTCAGATGGTAAAGAATCCCCCTGCAATGTGGGAGACCTGAGTTTGATCCCTGGGTTGGGACAATCCCCTGGAGGAGGGCATGACAACCCACTCTAGTATTCTTGCCAAGGGAATTCCATGAACAGAGTAGTCTGGAGGGCTACAGTCCATAGCATCACAAACAGTCGGACATGACTGAAGCCACTAAGCACAGCACAGCACGTTTATTGAAATTTGCGTAATTACAGCTAGAAATTTAGGAAACTGATTATAAAGAACTAATGTCAACATGGAAAAAATCATAAAGTAAATATACATTAAAGATGTATAAAACTGACTGCACATTTTAAGACATATAAAGTCAGTAGACAGCATTTTGAAAAGCAGAGACATTACTTTGCCAACAAAGATCTGTATAGTCAAAGCTGTAGTTTTTCCTGTAGTCATGTATGGATGTGAGAGTTGGACCATAAAGAAGGCTGAGCATGGAAGGATTGATGCTTTTGAACTGTAGTATTGGAGAAGACTTGAGAGTCCCTTGGATGGCAAGGAAATCAAACCAATCAATTCTAAAGGAAATCAGTCCTGAGTATTCATTGGAAGCACTGATGCTGAAGCTAAAGCTCCAGTACTTGGGCACATGATGCAAAGAGCTGACTCATTATAAAAGACCCTGATCCTGGGAAAAATTGAAGGCAGGAGGAGAAGGGGATGAGAGAGGATGAGATGCTTGGATAGCATCATCAACTCAATGGACATGAATTTGATCAAGTTCCAGGTAATGGTGAAGGACAGGGAAGCCTGGGGTACTGCAGTCCATGGGGTTGCAAAGAGTTGGACACAACTGATTGACTGAACAACAACAAAGTCAGTAGGGCTTCCCCAGTGGCTTGGCAGTAAAGAATCTGCTTGCCAATGCAGGAGACCCAGGTTTGATCCCGGGGTTGGGACGGTCCCCTGGAGAAGGAAATGGCAACCCTCTCTGGTATTCTTGCCTGGAGAATCCCATTGACAGAGGATCCTGGTGGGCGGCAGTCCATGGAGTCACAAAAGAGTTAGACATGACTTAGAGTCTAAACAACAACAATGAATTCAGTAAAGGTGTTTAAAATTACTCTTTTTCTTGGCCTTCATAATGATTCATAATAATAATTCATAATGATTTTGAGAAACACCCACAATTTGAAATCTATGGCTCTTCAGCATCAATCTGAGGTCAGTGGGGTGAGCTTGAGAACCACGGATACACTGATGAATTTTACTCTCTGGCTATCATTTTAGGATAAAATCTGCGTTACCCCAAGCTCTTCTTGTTACCTAGTCTTTGCAAAATCACTGTTATTATGCCTAAGAGTACAGCTTGCCCTGCATTGTATAGAATGGCTTCCTTTTTGAAGATGTGTTCTGGGAGGGTTTTTTGCCCTTTTCTGAAGTTTGCATAGCAATGTTAATCAGCAACCTACTCATCAGTCACCTCTTAGGGCAGGTTATTTTCTGCATTTGACCCCACAACTTTTGATAAAATGACTAAAAATATATATAAATTGAATCTTTAAAAGACAAACTATTAAATTCAAATAGTAATGAATTATTTGATTTAACTGCTTTCCAAAATTTTTTTTCTTTCAGTGAGCTTTATTCATTTATGATATATTCATCTTTTATCCAGTGTTCCATCAACTCATCTGATGTCTGCCTTATAAAATGAACTTAAATGTGAATTTTTTCAATAGAGTCATAGTAAGCACCACTTAAATGTTAAATGGATTAGACTTTCTGTATAAATCCTGATGTTGGCATTTCTTATAGTGCGTCTCCGCTTATGGTTAGGAAAATGCCCTAGTCATATCACTGACTTGATTTCTTTCCCATTCACGTTTATTTTTCAGCTGAATCTGAATGTTTCTGTTGGTAATAGCTTTCCAAAGCTTATAAGCCTTATTTTAAACCCTCAAAGCTCAAAAAATATTTTTTCAAATGTATCTTGAAAAAACACTGTATTATCTACCTATTATCTTTAGATGTAGAATGACTAATAGTGTATGAATTAACTATCCTAATTTAAGAAGATATTTTATGAAATTGATAGTAAAGCATTTATCTACAGAAATGAAATAGAATTTTTCTTTTGCTAGTAATTGACTTTTTAAAACTCTTATTTCCTCTCCACCATTCTATAATCCAGATTTGTACATTTAAAGTTCTTTCATGAGGCCCCAAAAGAGTTCATCTAAAACAGACAGTATGACATAAACTATATTTAATGCTTGTTACCATTATTTCTCCATTCATTTGAAAATTCCACTTTTTCATAAAAACAGCATGACAATTATTTTATGTGTGAAATCTTCCCAAATTTTTTTGCCTTTGCTCAACAAAACAGGTCATTCTGTGGTTTTGACCACTAGCCCCTGCTTTACCATTTGGTTTTTGATTGTGTGTTATCTTGCATTGTTTTCTCTGTTGGTGTTTTTGCCTCTTCAACTATCTTTTTCACTCCTTGGGACAAGGATGACTCATACTTCTCCTAATATGCATGATTAATTCTGGTACACAAAAACTGAATGTGCTCATACCTGATATAAATACTATTTATGGAGTATTAAAGCTGAAAAAAATCTAAGAAAATACCTAACTCATCCTCATTTTTTAAAAAAGACTAAATCTTAGAGAAAGCAAGTGATTTGTTTAAAGTCAGTGGCATGGATTTAGTGATTTATCTACATTTGGGAAATATGTATACAGTTTAGCTCATTAACAGTGTTTTTTGTATGCTTGCTGGAATATTGTATTTGTTGAGTATACCAGGCATTTTGCTTGTTACTAGAGTCCATGGGGTCACTAAGAGTCGGACATGACTGGGCGACTTCACTTTCACTTTTCACTTTCATGCATTGGAGACGGAGATGGCAACCCACTCCAGTATTCTTGCCTGGAGAATCCCAGGGACAGAGGAGCCTGGTGGGCTGCCATCTATGGGATCACACAGAGTCGGACACGACTGAAGCAACTTAGCAGCAGCAGCAGCAGCAGAAATATAGAAAAAATATAACAAAAGAGAGAAAAAAGGCTTTTATGTAGATAAATTCAACAGGGCTATATATAATGTTTTTTTAAGCTTATGGACTAAGATAATACTCACATATTTTTCTTGTTACCTGTGTACTGTATGTTTGAATTCTGGATTAACATTTATTTTTTAGAATAGTTACATTTTATATGCAAGATACTCAAATTTTAAGGTTTTTGTTTATTGGAATGAGTTAATGATCATTTAATTTCACAGTGAAAATTACTATAATTGATTTTTTTTAAAAGGTCTATGTTCTCTGTTGTAAGTAACTAAATTTAATTCCAATTAGAAACATTTTTATGTTAGGACATACAGTAGATAGTTCTTTAAATTAGAGAGGGGGATGATGTATTTCATGTATGATTTATAAGAGTTCATGCAGTAACTGACAGTGAGAGAAGCTGGATAGTTAAATATGAATGAGAAAGCAAAACATTTGGAAACGCTACTGGAGGCAAGCATGAGTCACCAAGAGACGAGGAAATTGTTCCATTGCTACAGAGTGCAGCTGAGGTTGGTTGGCAAGGATTTGCAGTCTGTGATTCCATCATTGCTTAGTGAGTTTGGAATTAAAAGATGGTAGGTAGAATTGAAGGCCAAGGCAGTGCGTGATTCAAAGGTGTTAATGATACTAGAATTGATTTGGGCTACAAGACCATGGTTTTTCCAGTGGTCATGTATGGGTGTGAGAGTTGAACTGTGAAGAAAGCTGAGTGCCAAAGAACTGATGCTTTTGAACTGTGGTGTTGGAGAAGACTCTGGAGAGTCCTTTGAACTGCAAGGAGATCCAACCAGTCCATTCTAATGGAGATCAGCCCTGGGTGTTCTTTGGAAAGAATGATGCTAAAGCTGAAACTCCAGTACTTTGGCCACCTCATGCGAAGAGTTGACTCATTGGAAAAGACTCTGATGCTGGGAGGGATTGGGGACAGGAGGAAAAGGGGACGACAAGATGGCTGGATGGCATCACCAACTCGATGGACGTGAGTTTGAGTGAACTCCGGGAGTTGGTGATGGACAGGGGGCCCTAGTGTGCTACGATTCATGGGGTCGCAAAGAGTCGGACATGACTGAGCAACTGAACTGAACTGAACCTCATGTTGAAGAAACCAAAGGGGTTTGGAGGCTCTAGATCAAGATAATGGGGGCAAGAAGTAGGAGCAAGAGCCTGAAGGTTTGAGTTGCTGAAAGGTTTTTTTGAATTAAAAATTCAAATTTGAAAGATGTTTTGAGTTAGAATGAAGCCCAAGGTGGGGCCAGACCCCAGTGTATGATAGAGGTGCAATATAGGAGGTTTTAGAGATGAGATGGCATTTAGAAGATCATAAGTATGTCTCTAGAAAGAAGTGACTGATGATAGCTGCATCTGGCCAAGAGCAGTCAAAGGGGAGCAGATAGGCATATTGGTCATAGATACTAAGGCTGAGCTAAGGGGGAAATGGCACAGACCTCCTTTATTCCTGTTCTTTGATTGTATAGTCCGTGATGGAAAGGATTGTAGGGGAGATGGTATTGTCATGGGAGCATCAGTATTCACTGAAAGAGAAAGGTTGAATTGCAGTCATGAACAAGATGTAGGGGAATGTGTTCATAAGTAAAACACAGCATCCACACTAACAGCTAAAAGGGAAAAAATAAATAAAAGATTAATAGAGGCTGTGTGCATCTGTGGATGGTGGCCTGATCCACATTGGGAAAGTGGGGAAAGTGAATAGAGTGCTTACTCATTGGTAAATACAGACATCAGGAACTGAAGCAGTAGCCCAGATAGGAAGATGTTTTGAGAGTCATGTTAGCTCAGGGAGAAGGGATGAGATATTTGTAAAATTTTATTTCTAGCAAAGTCAGCAACATCAGCTACTTCCAGCATTCAAATTGTTGGGAGTGGAATCAAGGCAAAATTCTCACTTACATGCTGAATTTGGACAGGACTAGCTGGTTCTGATAGTCATGTTGAGTTCCTGGTGAGAAGAAAGGAAGATAGGTAACAGTCTATTAAAAGTTAGCAACACTTAGAACAGACTTTTTATTGCATTTTTTTAGAAAGTGTATGTAATGTTCTTCTCACTATTGGTTAACATATGGGGAAAAATTAAATTTCATATTTTTAGTGTTTTTAGAGGTATAGAAAAATCAGTTTCCTTCTGAAAAAGACAGAAAAAGTTTTATTTTAAAAGCTAAAAGTGAAATCACTCTTTTCTTTACAAAATGGCAAGAAACAAAAAGAACAAAGGCAAAAAACTAGAAATAGTTGTTTTGTTGACCCCTCCCTACTCCTGCCAACATCAGTGTATTCGTAGGACTATAAACATCAAATATAGAACACGCAGATTCATTCTTTGGAAAGCTCTCCGCTGAGTTAGTGTAGTTTGTTTCTGGCAGTCTTACTTCTTTGGATGAGACTTGGGATGTTGCCAATATGCTAAAAACGCAGCATCATTGCTATTTCTCTGACCTCAGCATCCTAAGTGGTTTTTTAGTTCTTGCCCAGTCTACACTATTATCCCAGTAAGTTGAGTGCATTTAGATTGCATTGTTCACTTTTAAGGTGACGTTTGAACAAAATCTATTGTTTGGATGACTCATTTACCCTACTTATTCTTGACCCCTTGATGATTGTTTTAATGCTAATATTTTAGTTTCATATTTTTCCATTAGAACTGAGAATGCTCTGAAGCTTGTCTTACTAATTTCATCCTACCTATAGAATACAGTGTATCTGAATTCTTATTGAATATCATTGTTGAAATCACTGAAACTTAAAGCAAAACTGAGAGGTTGTTTTTCATTTTTAAAAAACTATTGGAATGTCTTTAAGATTAGCCCTATGATAATGCAATGTACTTTTTACACGTTGCATCTGTCATTTGAGACTATTGACTATATATTTAAGAAGTAAATGTTGCTAATGAGAATCTTGTTCAACAGTGGTTTTTGTACTTGTGCATGACCTAAATAGTATTATTTAATTATTCTATTCATGTGCCAAAGATCATATTGTTTCTTATGTAACCTTGATTTTCCTCCTTGTTCTAGCCTGTTTTCCTCTGCCTATAACTTATGCATATATGTAGTTAAGTTAAAAATATGATGTTGGGAGTATTTGGTAAAGAATTAGATAATACTGCTATCCCAAGTTATGAATTGACCAAAGAAATTTTTAGAAGATTTAAAATGAGTATTGTTTTGTTTTTTGAAATAGAATTCAAGAGTTAAAAATCATCTAATCCCAGCTTACACAGGAGTTTTGGGGGTTTTTATAGAGAATTACTGAAGGCTGCCTTTTATAATTCAGCAACATATTTTAAATAATTGGTTTGTACTAGTTGGTAGGGACCAAGTCAAGAACTAATTACTCGTTATTATTCAAATAAGTTTTCATTCTATGATCTTTCCTGTGGTCATGTATGGATGTGAGAGCTGGACTGTGAAGAAGGCTGAGCGCCGAAGAATTGATGCTTTTGAACTGTGGTGTTGGAGAAGACTCTTGAGAGTCCCTTGGACTGCAAGGAGGTCCAACCAGTCCATTCTGAAGGAGATCAGTCCTGGGTGTTCTTTGGAAGGAATGATGCCAAAGCTGAAACTCCAGTATTTTGGCCACCTCATGCGAAGAGTTGACTCATTGGAGAAGACTCTGATGCTGGGAGGGATTGGGGGCAGGAGGAGAAGGGGACGACAGAGGATGAGATGGCTGGATGGCATCACTGACTCGATGGATGTGAGTCTGAGTGACCTCCGGGAGCTGGTGATGGACAGGGAGGCCTGGCGTGCTGCAGTTCATGGGGTCGCAAAGAGTCGGACACGACTGAGCGACTGATCTGATCTGATCTGATCTGATTATCTCACTGCTACTTAATAGCATCATAGTAGTGAAAGAAAACATAAGTACCCACTTGTCTATGTAGGTTCAATTTTAAAATGTTTTTCACAGTGACTCACCTTCGTTAGATTTCCAAAAATGACAGTTTGAATGAAAGTCCTTGTTTGAATACGTGAGTTCTTACATAATTGTTACAAATCAATCCAGAAGGATTTGGGGGAGATGGTGGTAGCAATGGCTTCAGAGTTTTTCAGTCTATTTGCCTTTGTCATTTTCTTCCCATTAGTAAAGTAGTTACATAAAAAGAGACATAGCAGATAGACAGCAATATCAAACCTCTGGATAATATTTACAACAAAACTAGGTAGTGAGATATCCCCAAAATAAATCTAGGTGGTAACAAGCCATACCAGTCACAAAACTTGCTAGATATTGTTGGCGAGGAAAAAAAAAATTACTTCTCCTTTTCTAGAGTCTTCTGGCTGGTCTAATAATTAAATTGAATGAGATAGATTAACAGAAGAAAATCTAATGTTAATTTTGTGCATATGAGAGACTCAAAGCAGGAGCTTCTGTACCTTTAAGACAAGCAAACAGCAGCAAAATAATTTTGTGAAGAACTGATAATGCAAAGAAATTTAGGCTTGCATACCAATTAGTGAAGCATCTAAGCAGATGATTTACACAGCTTTCTCAGCCTTGAAGTCCCTCTTTCCACTGATATGGATGTCTCTGCCCCTCCTGGTGCAGGGAGACTACCTTTTACATGGGAGATGATTTCCTGCTTTCAGGGGGACAAAGAGGAAGGTCAGAGTGTTCTTCTAGCACTGGCTGTTTTCAAGTAACTTTAAAAACTGGTTGGTATGCCCCTTTGTCGTATTTCGGGTGATAGAACTCAGGAAAAAATTAGAAATAAAAGAAAAATAATTTTGAATGTTAAAACTAATTAATTTCAGTCTTAATAAGCAGAGCACATAAATACCATAAAAAATAGAAGGTGAATAAGAGGCCAACTTTAAAGCTCAAAGGAAACTTAATAGAGACACAGAGGTAGAGAACAAATGTAAGGATACCAAGGGGAAAGCAGCAGAGGTCGGGGGGAGGGTGGGGTGGCGGAGGGGGTTGAATTGGGAGATTGGGATTGACACGTATACACTGTTGACATGACCAGATGGTCAACACCAAAATCATATTGATTATATTATTTGCAGCCAAAGATGGAGAAGCTCTATAAAGTAAGCCAAAAGAAGACCAGGAGCTGACTGTGGCTCAGACTATGAACTCCTTATTGCCAAATTCAGACTGAAATTGAAGAAAGTAGGGAAAACCACTAGACCATTCAGGTATGACCTAAATCAAATCCCTTATGATTATACAGTGGAAGTGAGAAATAGATTTAAGGGCCTAGATCTGATAGATAGAGTGCCTGATAAACTATGGAATGAGGTTCGTGACATTGTACAGGAGACAAGGATCAAGACCATCCCATGGAAAAGAAATGCAAAAAGCAAAATGGCTGTCTGGGGAGGCCTTACAAACAGCTGTGAAAAGAAGAGAAGTCAAAAGCAAAGGAGAAAAGGAAAGATATAAACATCTGAATGCAGAGTTCCAAAGAATAACGAGAAGAGATAAGAAAGCCTTCTTCAGCGATTAATGCAAAGAAATAGAGGAAAACAACAGAATGGGAAAGACTAGAGATCTCTTCAAGAAAATCAGAGATACCAAGGGAACATTTCATGCAAAGATGGGCTCAATAAAGGACAGAAATGGTATGGACCTAACAGAAGCAGAAGACATTAAGAAGAGGTGGCAAGAATACACAGAAGAACTGTACAAAAAAGATCATCGCGACCCAGATAATCATGATGGTGTGATCACTGACCTAGAGCCAGACATCCTGAAATGTGAAGTCAAGTGGGCCTTAGAAAGCATCACTAGGAACAAAGCTAGTGGAGGTGATGGAATGCCAGTTGAGCTATTCCAAATCCTGAAAGACGATGATGTGAAAGTACTGCACTCAATATGCCAGCAAATTTGGAAAACTCAGAAGTGGCCACAGAACTGGAAAAGGTCAGTTTTCATTCCAATCCCAAAGAAAGGTAATGCCAAAGAACGCTCAAACTACCACACAATTGCACTCATCTCACACGCTAGTAAAGTAATGCTCAAAATTCTCCAAGCCAGGCTTCAGCAATATGTGAACCATGAACTTCCTGATGTTCAAGCTGGTTTTAGAAAAGGCAGAGGAACCAGAGATCAAATTTCCAACATCCACTGGGTCATGGAAAAAGCAAGAGAGTTCCAGAAAAACATCTATTTCTGCTTTCTTGACTATGCCAAAGCCTTTGACTGTGTAGATCACAATAGACTGTGGAAAATTCTGAAAGAGATGGGAATACCAGACCACCTGATCTGCCTCTTGAGAAATCTGTATGCAAGTCAGGAAGCAACAGTTAGAACTGGTCATGGAACAACAGACTGGTTCCAAATAGGAAAAGGAGTACGTCAAGGCTGTATATTGTCACCATGTTTATTTAACTTCTATGCAGAGTACATCATGAGAAACGCTGGACTGGAAGAAACACAAGTTGGAATCAAGATTGCTGGGAGAAATATCAATAACCTCAGATATGCAGATGACACCACCCTTATGGCAGAAAGGGAAGAGGAACTAAAAAGCCTCTTGATAAAAGTGCAAGAGGAGAGTGAAAAAGTTGGCTTAAAGCTCAACATTCAGAAAACGAAGATCATGGCATCTGGTCCCATCACTGCATGGGAAATAGATGGGGAAACAGTGTCAGACTTTATTTTTCTGGGCTCCAAAATCACTGCAGATGGTGACTGCAGTCATGGAATTAAAAGATGCTTACTCCTTGGAAGGAAAGTTATGACCAACCTAGATAGCATATTCAAAAGCAGAGACATTACTTTGCCAACAAAGGTTCATCTTGTCAAGGCTATGGTTTTTCCTGTGGTCATGTATGGATGTGAGAGTTGGACTGTGAAGAAGGCTGAGCACCGAAGAATTGATGCTTTTGAGCTGTGGTGTTGGAGAAGACTCTTGAGAGTCCCTTGGACTGCAAGGAGGTCCAACCAGTCCATCCTAAAGGAGATCAGTCCTGGGTGTTCTTTGGAAGGAATGATGCTAAAGCTGAAATTCCAGTACTTTGGCCACCTCATGCGAAGAGTTGACTCATTGGAAAAGACTCTGATGCTGAGAGGGATTGGGGGCAAAGGGAGAAGGGGACCACAGAGAATGAGATGGCTGGATAGCATCACTGACTCGATGGACGTGAGTCTGGGTGAACTCTGGGAGTTGGTGATGGACAGGGAGGCCTGGAGTGCTGCTATTCATGGGGTCACAAAGAGTTGGACACGACTGATCGACTGTTCTGATCTGAATGAGAATATACTGTATAGCAAAAAAAAAAAAACCTCAAAGAGAAGTAAAGAAAGCAACTAAAGGATCAAGAGAAAATGACAAATATTGAAGATATTCATAAAAGAAAAAAATGGAAAATATGGGTAATATGTGTCCATGAAGAAGAAACCCAAAGTAAAGTAGAACAAGCACTGTTAATAAAAATGCCAGAAAATAAGGAAAACTAATCAATTCTACTTCCAAAATTATTTTTTAGACAAAAATCTTTCCACTCTCCAAAAAAAAAGAAAATGTGAATCTCTATACCAAAAGAGTATATTATACCTGAGCTCTCCAACACTATGGAATATCCTGTTAAAATTACTGATCTTTCAAGTAAAACGAAGTCTTTTGGTCATTTAAACAAAATGAAAAACTGAATTAGAAAAGAAAGAAAATTAAATAACCATCGGACTTTTTAATACCAATGCTTTATACAAATGAAAATCGAGGAACATACTTAAGAAACTCATGGGAAAAATATATGAGCCAAGGATTTTATATCTAGAAAAAGCAACTTTCTAGTAACTAGCAAAGAACACAGGAAATCTGTCATCAACATGTAAGAACTCAGGTAATATTGGTCCTATGAATACTTACTGGGGAATTTTTGAGAGACCAGACTTCAGATAACTAAAGTAACTAGAGAAATAACATCCTAGGGACTGATGGATTAACAACATTAAATACATTGTTACAGACAGTGAAGAGTCTGCCTGCAAAGCATGAGACCTGGATTTGATCCCTGGGTCAGGAAGATCCCCTGGAGAAGGGAATGCCTACCCACTCCAGTATTCTTGCCTGGAGAATTCCATGGACTGAGGAGCCTGACCGACTACAGTCCGTAGGGTCATAAAGAACTGGACACGATTGAGCGTCTAACATATACATAGCTTGCTGCTAAGCTACTACACTTCAGTGGTGTCCGACTCTGTGCAACCCCATAGACGGCAGCCCACTAGGCTCCTCTGTCCCTGGGATTCTCCAGGCAAGAACACTGGAGTGGGTTGCCATTTCCTTCTCCTATGCATGACAGTGAAAAGTGAAAGTAAAGTCGCTCAGTCGTGCCCAACTCTTAGCGACCCCATGGACGGCAGCCTAACAGGCTCCTTCCGGTCCATGGGATTTTCCAGGCAAGAGTACTGGAGTGGGTTGCCATTACCTTCTCCGACACAGCTTGCTGCTGCTGCTGCTATGTCGCTTCAGTCGTGTACGACTCTGTGCAACCCCATAGACAGAAGCTCACCAGGCTCCCCCGTCCCTGGGATTCTCCAGGCAAGAACACTGGAGTGGGTTGCCATTTCCTTCTCCAATGCATGAAAGTGAAAAGTGAAAGTGAAGTCGCTCAGTCGTGTCTGACTCTTAGCGACCCCATGGACTGCAGCCCACCAGGCTCCTCTGTCCATGGGATTTTCCAGGCAAAAATACTGGGGTGGGGTGCCATTGCCTTCCCCACGATACACAGCTTACTGTTACTGTTACTGTTAAGTCGCTTCAGTCGTGTCCGACTCTGTGCGACCCCATAGACGGAAGCTCACCAGGCTCCCCCGTCCCTGGGATTCTCCAGGCAAGAACACTGGAGTGGGTTGCCATTTCCTTCTCCGATGCATGAAAGTGAAAAGGGAAAGTGAAGTCGCTCAGTCCTGTCTGACTCTTAGCGACCCCATGGACTGGAGCCTACCAGGCTCCTCCATCCATGGGATTTTCCAGGCAAAAGTACTGGGGTGGGGTGCCATTGCCTTCCGCGGATACACAGCTTAGGAGAACTTAAACAGGACAACCAGGAAGAGGACCCCTACAGGCTAAAGATGGAACAGTTTAAGCTTCAGTAATAATAATATAGTTAACCCTTGAACAGCTCAGGGGTTCGGAGTACCAACCCTCCGAACAGTGGAAAATCCATTACAGTGGTCCTCCTTATTCATAGTTTGTGTAGTGCTATCGTGGATATTCAGTGAAAAAAATAGTATACGAGTGGACCCACATATTTCAAGCCCATGTTGTGCAAGGGTCAACTGTAATTGACCCTTTCATCAATAGATGATGACTCATATTAATCTATGAATTCATAATGATATTTTGAAACAATTTAAAAATTGGTCATCTTTGGAAGATGAGACGAAACCAGTCCATTACAGAGCAAAGTGGTCAATAAAAGAGAAAAATCAAACATGTAATCTTGCCTTTCTTGAACTGTACTACTGAGTAACTAAACAGATGGGGAGGATGTCTTTAATTTTTTAAACTATAAATGAATGATAGAATATCACCATTTAAAACTCCTCATTGGATGGATATAGGCATTTAGCATGAAAGGTGCTGCTGCTCCTGCTGCTAAGTCACTTCAGTTGTGTCCAACACTGTGTGAGCTAGGAGTACGTAATAGAGATGACCAGACATCACGTGTCTCCTATAATCCTGTGAAACACCACCAATAATCTTGCCAGAAGTGCAAACCTGAGCCTCATGTATTCTCTGGATCCAGCTGCCAATTTGAAGGAGCATGCTAAACTGCACCAAAAATGTGCAACCAGCAAACTCTAGACAATAGAAAACACTACCGGTCGAATTGCGTGGGTTTCCAACAGATAAGTTGTAAGAAAGTGGACAGTATGAAGAAGAAATCTGGTAGATTAAAAGTGACTTTAATATGTCATATTTTTTTAAGTGAGCTTAACTCTAGTATCTAAGGACAGACACTGGAGTGATGAAACTACTTTTAAAACACAAGGAAATTATTGTTACAAAAACGAGGATGATGATTTTATGGAGGAGGGGAGGGGTTGTAACTGGAACAAGTCTTCTGGAATGTCCAACAAAGTTCAATTTCCTGACTTGATGGTATTTACCATATAATTTATTTTATTAAACCATATGTCTGCTGTGTATAGTTTTTTATATGTATGTTTTATTTTGCCATAAAAAGGATTAAAAATAAATCAATCCAGTACCAAACATTTTAAGACTGATTATCTCTGGGTGACAGAAGAACTGGTAATTTGAATGTTTCTTTTTTCTCTTTCAGGTGTATTTTTTCCTAATTGTACTTACACTGAACATTTCTTAGATATGCAATTTAAAATCAGAAAGTGACATTTTAATATAAATTTTGTAAAAGTCAGCCACAGGGTATCTTCGTAGGACTTTATTTAAATTAAAGGGGAAATTCTGAATATTATAATAGTTTAATCAATGGCTGTGACTTCTTTTTCTTACAAAATTTAAAACTGTTTAGTTTTTCTTAGAGAGATGACACAGTGCCAATCTGGTGAACAGACGTAGGTTTGCAAGTTTTCCTGACCTTCTTGATCTGAATCCCTCTAAGCCTTAGTGTCACTTTCCTTTTGGGTCAAAAAAGTGGTGGTGGTCTCATCACACTTGATATTAAAAAGAAATTCAAGAAAAGTTGTTTGTAAGGGGAGACTTCTGTGCTAATATATCACCCTCATTACATCTACTGAGATCTACAAAATCTTTTGTTCTTTTTATTTCTTTGCTTAAAGCAATAAATGAAAACCAAGTCTTTCAGGAAATGCATGGATAAATTAAAATGCTGGATAATTTGTGTAGTAATGAATAATCCTTTCAATTTCATCTTCATACCATATTATCAATAGCTGTTTGCTTAAAAAGAACGACTCTCCATACTAGTATGGAGACTGAGTTGCATTTGATGATATTGAGTTAGGTGGATGGTCCTTTGTTTGACCGTTCTACCAATTGTTGCTCAAGCACCTTCAAACAGAGAAATTTTAGGTACTATCATTAGATAGCAAATTAGACCACATATGTACAAATATACTTTAACCTTTTTTGGTGAGAAAATGGGCATAATTCAGTTTCTTGGTTCTATCTCAACTAAGGAATCACATTCCTGTGGGACAAATTATTTTTCACTTTTTCTTTTAATATTGTGTAAAGTTTATGGTGATAGCAAATTTAGTGCCCTTAGATTACGAGGGAACTTTCTCCTCATTAGCATTCTTTATATAAGAATGCACTCATTTTTTCTAAAAACTTGAGCATTACCAAAAACCCCTTCTATAACTTTTTGGGAGGCAGATAGTTGTGTTTTTTTGTGACAGAGAGAAGGGTTTTCATTGGTTGTCTGGTTTTGCTTTCTTCTTCCATATCGTGAATGTCTTTACCTAAAGAATGTGTGATATGAAATGGGACTTGTACTTTTAAATGATATGTCATTTTTTCCCCATCAAGAGTTCACATTGAAACCCAAATAGAGATAAGCTAGAGAAGGCAATGGCACCCCACTCCAGTACTCTTGCCTGGAAAATCCCATGGGCGGAGGAGCCTGGTAGGCTGCAGTCCATGGGGTCGCTAAGAGTCGGACAGGATTGAGCGACTTCACTTTCTCTTTTCACTTTCATGCATTGGAGAAGGAAATGGCAACCCACTCCAGTGTTCTTGCCTGGAGAATCCCAGGGACGGGCGAGCCTGGTGAGCTGCCGTCTA
Source organism: Tragelaphus eurycerus (assembly GCA_935064755.1). Classification (NCBI taxonomy): domain Eukaryota; kingdom Metazoa; phylum Chordata; class Mammalia; order Artiodactyla; family Bovidae; genus Tragelaphus; species Tragelaphus eurycerus. The sequence continues at coordinate 3,728,276 of CAKXYN010000039.1, forward strand.
TGGGGTCGCACAGAGTCGGACACGACTGAAGCGACTTAGCAGCAGCAGCAGAAGACAGTTATGCTTAGTGAAAGAAGCCAGTCACAGAAAACCATATACTATATGATTCCATTCATAGGAAATGTCCAGAATAGACACGTCCATAGAAACAGAAAGTAGATTAGCGGTTGCCAGGGGCTGAGGGGAGGAGATGGGGGTGGTAGTGGGGGCGGGAATGATTGCTAATGGGTACAGGCTTTCTTTCTTTTTGAGGTGGTGATGCTATTCTAGAATTAGATAGTGGTGATGGTTGCACACCACCATGAATGTGTCTAAGGGCCCTATATTGTAGGCTGTCCTGGAGGAGGCAGACTGGGGAAGTGGCCTGGTGCCCTGCCCACCTGGCCTTTCTCCCACCCACCCACGCAGGGTTGCCTGAGTTAGAGACCTGGATATGGCTTGAAAATCACTGATCCGAACAATATAAACTCTTTTATTGCCACATGAAAATAGACCAAGTAAAAGCTGGAGGCCATTACTTCCCTATCTCCTTGTATATTAACAATGTGTTAAGAGCAGACACAGAAATAAATTGGGTCATAAATGCTTATGCTTGCATGGGGCCTTCTTTTTGTATTTCTATCATGGAAAGCTTTTTTTTTTTTTTTTTTCTTTTTACCAAAACATTCAGGATAAACATATCTATAAACTTAATGATCTGCGGCTGTGATACCCATTGCTGAAAGTCCAAATGTCCTTTATAGCAGTGATATATCGTTTTGGCTTTATTCTCAGGACCAGGCATTGTGTCTCTAAATACTGCCTTCTTTATTCCCAGCTGTGATCTGTGCCTCTCCCCTGTTCTGCCTGGTTAGAGATAAATACCCCCAAACCAGCATCTCATAGCAACCCTTTTCTCTGTATAGAGTGCCTTGGATTCTTTTTATTCTCCCCCATTAATAGCTTATTTTCTACACTTTATATTTGGGAGGGTCTGTATCTATATACTGCAGGTATTATATAGTTTGTTCTTTGTTACTCAGAAAAAGATTTGACATTGTGGGTCTGATAGCAAGGTCCGGTGATAATGTGGGCTTTGCTTGCTATACATATTCTTTTAAATAAAGAGAAAACTGATGTATACATAGCTTGGGCTGATTTACGTTATCTCTCTGCTCTGCAAGGTTAGAGAACCAAGTAGTAGTCGTTGTTGTTGTTGTTTAGTCACTAAGTCGTGTCCTCCTCTTGCGACTCCATGGACTGTAGCCCACCCGGCTCCTCTGTCCATGGGATTCTCCAGGCAAGAATACAGGAGTGGGTTGCCATTACCTTCTCCATAGAGAATCAAAAATTCCCTTAATTGTTTACTAGAAGAAAACATATATAGGTGGCATGAGAGCAAATAGAAAGTAACAAAACCATGTAAGGATTGACTCGATTCAGTTGTTTCAAAAAATAATATTTTGTTAAGCCTCTGTTTGCAAAACAAGTTTGTGTGAATCCAGGGCATGCTTGTCAGGAGGGAAAAGACAGACTGAGGAGGGTACAAAGGCTGGGGGAGCAGGTGGCAGGTAGGTCAGGCACCCTAAATGATTATATTAACTAATCATATTGAAATGCTTTTTTAAAAAGTCACATTTTATATCACCATTAGTAATTTAGTCCATGTCAAATGCATGCAGTGTGTGTGTGTGTGTGTGTGCGCGCTCCAGTCACTTAGTCATATCTGACACTTTGAGACCCCATGGATTGTAGCCTGCCAGGCTCCTGTATCCATGAAATTTTCCAGGCAAGAATACTAGAGTGGGCTGTGTTTCCTACTCCAGGGGATCTTCATGACCCAGGGATTGAACCCACATCTCCTGCATTGCAGGCATATTCTTTACCACTGTACCACCTGGAAAGTCCCATGTCAAATAATTATACGTTTATATGGGTGGGAAAGAACAAAGAATCTGATAGTATTCCTTGCAGTGCAGAGAACCAACGTGGCCCTGGGCTTTCTCTCTTGTGTACTGTTTTCTCCTTTTCTAGACTACAATTTGTGCTGGCTTCTGTGAAGTCGGTACAGGATATATGTATATATACATATATATAGGTGAATTATGAGGATGTGTGTGTCTCATTACTTAGCTAAAATCATATAATATCCAGAATACATCATCACCAAGTGTTTAATAGCAGCAAATTGCAGCTTTTTTAGTGACAGGAATCAATGAATAACATTGCCAAAATTGATTTTAACATATTGGGGGAATGATTTACTTATTGCTTATTCTCAACAGAAAATTAAAAATTATAAGCTGATTGCTGGAAATATTTAATGATGAGTCTTGATTGCCATGTGTTCTCATGACCTTGTGTGCTATTCCAAAAATACATAGAACTACTGAAAGTGTTGTCATTTAATTGCATCAATTTACATCTGCTCTAATTTGATTGTAGATAGTTGTCTCCTTCCATTTTAATGAGATAAGTGTAATTTTTTTCAACCTCATAGACAACATCTGGGGAAGATGTACGCGACTTCACAAAGGTGCTGAAGAATAAGTTCAGATCAAAGAAATACTTTGCCAAGCATCCTCGGCTTGGCTACCTGCCTGTCCAGACAGTTCTTGAAGGTGACAACTTAGAGACGTAAGTTTAATTTTACTATTAAACTTGTATCTGTATGTGCTCTTATACCTGATACTTTTATATTAGTGACAAAAGATAAATCTGATACCCAAAAAGAAGTTGTGTTTTGGTAAAATGTTTCATCTACAAGAAGGGAAAATAAACCTGGACTCAGTCTCTGCAACATGAATTTTGACTGTTTTGACAGCACAGGTTTAATTTTGCATGTTTTCCTAAACTTTTGAAATGCGTAATAATGTGTCCACCTTTGCACTGGTCATCTCTTTGACTCTTAAAAATACTTTAAGCAAATTGTTGTATTTATGCTCTTTCATTACTTTATTTTCCATTTTTCCCTCTTAGTTTTTTTTTTTTTTTTTTTTTACTATTTCTTATATGTTTTGCACTCATTTTACTTATTTTAATATGTTTATTAATAATGCTTAATTCCTTGATTCAGATATATATCTATATGAAATCTTATCAAAAATCTCACATTGCGTTTCTAATTTCTTTTTTTCTTAAACATGGCAGCGAAATGAGATACCTTTAAATAGAACTTGTAATAGACAAAGTTTTCTTAAAAGTATATACATAAATGAAACAAAGTTTCAGATTGCAGAATTACTTCAGGATTATAAAATGAAGAATAATAGTTTATAGCCTGAAATGAAAAGAAATTTTAAAATGAACCAGAATAAATGCAAGAACAAAATTTAAATTACTAAGAAATTATATGTAAAGATCAAAATAAATATGATTTTAAATCTTTGAATTACTTTTTTGTGAAATATCAGTATAAATATGCCTGCCAAGGCAATTTTCTTGTGCTTGAATCTTGGGAAAAATTAAGTTTTATTGCTAATCATCACCAGAGTGCCTAGTCATAAAGAATAGTGGAGTTCTAGTTACAGAAATATTCCTTCTCAAGTAACTACAAAAGAGAAACTCTGAAGTGTGGAGTTTTCTACCTTATACAGTGAAGAAAACTGAAGTAAGAACTATAAAAATGTGTTGATATTTAACCTTCAAAACTCATAGTTAACTTTTTTGTGTATATATGGGAGATAATTAGAGAACAGTAGCAGTCCAGCCTATTATGACAGTCCATGTCTCAAAGATGTCAAAATAGAGGGATAGACTATTTAGTCCAATTTTTTTTATCCATATAAAACCCTTTGGACCAGGGGCTTTGCTACATTTATATGCGTTTTTTTTTTTTTTTTTTTAGTTTGTTTAACTACTGAGAAATAAAAGGAAGACTACAGTAAAGTGGGTATTTTTATCCCTCCATAGGTAATATTATGGATGTGCATGAAGAAAGAAATACAGCATGGCTATATATGTAGATAGGTCCAAAAATACCACATACTAATTTAAAGCATACCAAAAACTTCAAACTTTTTGATATCTTTGCTTGATACCAAATTCCATACAATTAAGATATATGCCTCCCAGTCATTTTTTCCACAGTACATTTTAGAAGAAATTTTATTGAAATGATTTTAATTTAAGGCATACTATTGAAATACTTGTGATTCCCTGGTAGCTTGGCTGGTAAGGAATCTGCCTGCAACGCAGGAGACCCCAGTTCGATTCCTGGATCAGGAGGATCCACTGGAGAAGGGATAGGCTACCCACTCCAGTATACTTGGGCTTCCCTAGTGACTCAGCTGGTAAAGAATCTGCCTGCAATACTTAAAATCTGTAAAGAAAGGTATATTTTTGATCTGTCTTTGTTTTGCGGATAGATTTTTTTCCCTTTCTTTCAAAAGGTATATGATAATACATTCTTATTTGTTTTAGTGTCTAATATATAGTTTAACTATGCTGAATACCTAATAAAGATAAAATTTTGCCTATCTTGGTATCAGATCTAAATAACCTTTAAAGTAAGGGCCTAAAGCATAGAATTATCACACAGTGGTTTTATTTACAAGATAATTTGATAGGTTTGAAATAGTGATGTGCTTTTGACTCTTTGGATAAACCATTGACATTTTATGTTCCAAATAGCTACATCCCTTGTATGAGTCATACAGATAGATAGATCTTTTAAATTGCTTTTAAGCAATTTTGATAATTTGCCTTTCACTGTCAAAATAATGACTGACGTTAATAATTCTGAGTGATTCAGTTAAAGGAAAAGGGAACAGAAAAGTGTGTGCCAAATAATTTTGTGCTATGATTTTTGGCTGTAACTCTGAAGATGCTTCATTTCATCAAAGATGAATGTACCAGCATTTTCAGTGAGAGGAAAATGAGGGAAAGAAAAGGACTGTAAGATTAAATCAGATGTCATGAGATCCTTTTTTGAAAAAGATTTATGAGCTACTGGATACATGGGGCAGATTTTCTTCCTTTTTTAATCCTAGAATGTATTCTTGGAGTTGATATAGTTCATTTTTCTACTGAGCCCTTTCTAGTACAGGGCCACTTAATCTTCTGGTGTAACAATTTATGTGAATAGGTAGTAAAAATTTTGATTTCATTTATTCTCCTGTTTGTGGGAGGAGAACATTGGAGAAAAACCAGTGAAGTGGTAAATGTGTTGAAGTTATTTATGAAGCTGATTAGAATTTCCTTTTGCTTCTTTCTCTTTCATCCCTGCAAAATGTAATGTCTTATCCCCTATACATGCATGCATGGAGGGGATTTATGGGAAAATTAGTTGTTATTAAAAGGAGGTAAACAAACCCATGCTTAGGTTTATTCAATTGATTTTTTAACTATGCAAGATTTTTTTCACAAAAATAAATCAAAATAAATGAGTAGAGCTTGGTGAAAGAGTTATTACCATTGAAAATAAACCTGAGAAACAAGCTCAAAGGGTGACAAAGTAATTTGAGAATTGAGTGAGATTTATTGGCTAAAATGGTAGTTTAGTTTCCCTGAAAATTGAAAGGGATAAAATAGGCACCTCTCCCTGGTTTTGGTTGGGCTTCCCTGGTGGCTCAGTTGGTAGTGAATTCTCCTACAATGCAGAAAACCCAGGTTGGATCCCTGGGTTGGGAAGATCCCCTGGAGAAGGAAACAGCAACCCACTCTGGTATTTTTGCCTGGGAAATCCCATGGACAGAGGAGCCTAATGGGCTACAGTGCATGGGGTCACAATAGTCAGACACAACTTAGCGACTAAACAACCACCACTACCACGTGTGTTGGTTAAGGTGGGATAGATGAGTTTCTTGGTTTTTTAAGTTCTTACGGTAGCAAGAACCATCTCATAGTAAGTGGGATTATGATTGTGGGAGCGTTGGACTGGGAAGTGACAGTTCATCCCCAAACTGAAAGATGAATAGGGCCCAAGACTCAGTGTTTGCTACCCGGGGAGGAGAGGGAGAGTTTCCCAGCAAGGCAAACATTTTCAAAAGCCAAAAGACAACCCTGTTTTGGAAACTGGAATGGGAAGTTGAGAATCGTGACAAGAAATGGGAGTGGGAAGGAAAGCAGGAAGCAGATCATGATCAGCCTTGTAAAGCAGGTGAAGATGTTTGTAGTCTTCAAGAGCAGGAGGGAGGGGGCATTGAAGCTTTATCTGTTAGAGCCCCTGAGACCCCTGCTCTGAGACATATGGACTTCAGAAGGCAAACTGACGGGAAGTGGGAGAAGTCTGCTGAGAATTTAAGGCACTGGAAAGTCTAAATTCTTCAAAGAAAGTCTGGATTATATTTCCTATAACATTAGGTATATTTAGTAGAGTCTTGTAGTGTGTGATTAGCCAAAACACCCTGTTCAGACACCACTCTGGAACGCAGTTGAGAGGCAGCATTATGAAGTCTGGGCTAACACAGAGAGTGGTCTTTTCTTAACCCCCTTTAATCATGGATTCTAACAATTCAGGGAGAATATTGCCCAGTTTTCTTCTTCTGGAATTAAATGAAAAAGCTTATCAGTTAATATATTTTCTACAAATCAAAGTACTTTGAAGTCAATAAAGCCTAAAGGTTTTTTTTTTTAATCTTTTTCTTTTCTCAGAAATTTTCATAATACATAAAGAAGCTTTCTTTTGACACTCTTCAGTTCAGATTTTGCTTCTGCCATTCTTATCTTAGTTCAGTGAATCACTGTTGTACTAACTGAATTAACTTTACAGGAACCAGTCAAGCAGTTTCACAAAGCTTTTCTGAGTTCAATTAAGATTTAAAATATATATATATATATACCTGTATTTTTCTTACATTTAAAGCTCACAGCAAATGTTGTGGTATACTTGAATTTTAGAAAGGATCTGGGGCAGTTCCTATGTTTTTCAGACAGTGTTGAAAGTGTTAGTCTCTCAGTCATATCTGACTCTTTATGATCCCATGGACAATAGCCTGGCAGGCTCCTCTGTCCTTGGGATTCTCCAGGGAAGAATACTGGAATGGGTAACCTTTCCCTTCTCCAGGGGATCTTCCGACCCAGGGATTGAACCCAGGTCTCCTGCATTGCAGGCAGATTCTCTACCATCTGAGCCACCAGGGAAAGTATATAGAAAATCATTTATCTGACACTTAACATCTGTATTTCAGAGTTAATGAAAAGTAGTAATATGAAGGAGAAGGAAACAGCAACCCACTCCAGTGTTCTTGCCTGGAGAATCCCAGGGACGGGGGAGCCTGGTGAGGTGCTGTCCATGGGGTCACACAAAGTCGGACACAACTGAAGCGACTTAGCAGCAGCAGCAATGATATAAAAAGATTATTGAATAATATTCTTTTGTTTCATTGTTGTGTCTATTTTTACATGGGTAATTAAGTCTATTTACAGTATAAATGTCTGACAAACACAGACCAGATAAATGCCTTTTTTTGAAATAAGTCCAAAGAATCTTGGTTTTCCACACCAATAAGATGACTTTCCGTCATCTTTTAATCTTCGCTTTGCAGACATCAACTTTTGCTTCTCAGTGGGAGATAATGAGATCATTAACTTTTTCTTAAGTATGTATCTATAGTAGAAATAGGAGAACCAAGTAGATTTAGAATAAATTTTCCTTCTTCTTTGTTTTAACCAGCATTAGCTTTTGCAGGAGACTTTATTTAATTAGACAACTAATTTTCTTTAGGCTTTTAAATTTCCACATTCATCAGTATTCCCCCACACCTCCCCACACCCCCAATAAAAAAGGGTTAGGGTTTGAACTAACTTTTCATTAGGATCATTTGTTGTCAAACGATATTTCTTATGGACTTGGGGTTTTCTAGGCAGAGCTGTGAGATTGGAGTGTATCTCCAGGGCTGGGAGTGATATTGAATAATCAAGTTCCAATCTCAAGCTCTGATTCTAGTAGACAGTGTTCCTTTTATCAGTTTCTTATATAGAACTTCTGGATAAAATTTTGTTTGATAAAAGTGTATCATGATCTAGCAACATTGCTTTCAGTTTATGGATAATTGAGAATTTTGGCCAGCAGTAGAGGAGAGCATCTAGGCTATATCTTTTTTCAGTGTATCTGTGGAGGTTGAGATACTCTGTGTACACCTTTATTTGGATTTTACTTAAAATTGGGCAAAGGGGGTTTCCCTGGCAGTTCAGTGGTTAAGACTTCGAGTGTCCAATGCAGGTGACACAGGTTCCATTCCTGGTCAGGGAACTAAGATCCCACATGCCACGTGCTGCAGCCAGGAAAATATGTTTTTGAAAAATAATAAATAAAATTGAGCAAAGATTCAGAACATTCTCATTTTATTGCAACTCTGCCATCAATATATAATGTAGTCCTTGGTATTTAACTTTTCCTTTCTGATCAAGTTTCTTCTGCAGGAAAAACAAAAATATGATTGCACCTCTGTCCAGTACATTATGAAACATTACTTTTTAAATTATCCCATAATTTTGAGCTATTTTAGAGCATTCTCTTTCTTTTTCCAATCAGACTATTTAAATGTGTTTGCTATCTATAACAAATATCCTGTAATATCTGTGAAAAGGTCCCTGCAGGCACTTGAATACATAGCATCTTTTCTAGAATAAACAGTCATTTTTGTTTGTTTTGACTTCTTTCATGGTGGACCTCAGGGCAACCAAATGCAGGCGTGGAAGACGATTGAGACTGTACCCCACTCCCCACCCTCCGACCGACCGCTTTTTGTCTTAAATTGCTCTAAAGTGTTTTTTCCATGACTTTTGTCTCCCTCTGCCCTCTTTGCAGTCCTATCACACTCATCAGTATGTGGCCAGAGCATTATGAGTGAGTATCCACAGCTCCGTATGCACAAGATGGATGTTCTGATCAGTTTTACTAGCATGGGGTGATTACTAAACTCTTATCCTAAAATAACAGTCCTGCCTCCTGGGTAACAATCCTAGTGGTTTGTTTGCATGTCAAATTCATTATTTAACTAAGCTAACATTCCTAATAGTAACATCTGTCAATATTTGGGCATAAGACTGTTTCTTTGGTTTCTCTCTTCCAGCCCTTCTCAGTCTCCTCAGCTGTTTCATGATGATACCCATTCAAGAATAGAACAGTATGCTACACGGTAAGAAACTTTGCTGGGATCCCTCCACTGCACTGCTACCCAGAATGTATCTCTTTCTGTATTAATCTTATATCATTCACATGCCTTGATTTAAGAGATGTAGTTTTGCAGGAGTGGTGATTCTATTATATTTGAAATCTGGGCTTTCATCTTTCTATACTGTAATTTGCACTTTACCAAACACTTGCAATATATTCTACTGAGTAAATCTCCATGGGATGTGATTAGTGAGCTCATGAGAATGCAAACACTGTACAAATAGGATTTAGATAATGTAACCCAGTTTCAATGAATGAAAGTATTCTCAGGAGATGGTGTACATATGAATTACAATATGTAATTAAATGTATGCTAATACTTTACCATAGAGGTTTATTTTGGAGTTCCCAAATAATATAAAAGTATAAGCTGGTCTTATTGGGTTGTACAAACTTTTGTACAAACAAATATGTACTAGGCATTGACAGTTCTATAGCTATGCTTTAAAAGGTTATAGTTCAACCTATGGTTGCTGAGGGGAAAAGGATGATGGGATGGGACAGTCAGAGAGTTTAGGATAAACATGTACACACTACTGTGTTTAAAATGGATAACCAATAAGGACCTCCTGTATACCACACGGAACTCGACTCAATGTTACGTGGCAGCCAGGATGGGGGGAGAGTTTGGAGGAGGATGGATACACGTATGTGTATGGCTGAGTCCCTTTGCTGTCCACCTGAAACTATCACAATATTGTTAATCAGCTATACTTCAAAATAAAATGAAAAGTTTTTTTAAAAAGGTGTGAAAAATCTTAAGGACAAATATAATACCTGAAAAAATAAATAAAAACAGTAACATTTGAGCTGAGTCTAGGCCAAGTAGAAATTTCAGAAAAAAGTGGAAAATTGAGCTCAGAAAGAATACAGTTTATTTAAAGAATTGCAAGTAGAGAAAGGGGAAAGGACAAGACAGAGTGAAGGGACAGAAGCTGAAGTCCAGTAATGTGGGGCCCACTTGCTAAGGATGGCCTTCCTTGATAGCTCAGTTGGTAAAGAATCCACCTGTAATGCAGGAGACCCTGGTTCGATTCCTAGGTCAGGAAGATCCACTGGAGAAGGGATAGGCTACCCACTCTAGTATTCCTGAGCTTCCCTTGTGGCTCAGCTGGTAAAGAGTCTGCCTGCAATGCAGGAGACCTGGGTACGATCCCTGGGTTGGGAGGACCCACTGAAGAAGGGAAAGGCTACCCACTCCAGAATTCTGGCCTGGAGAATTCCATGGGGTATAGTCCATGGGGTTGCAAAGAGTTGGACATGACTGAGTGACTTTCACTTGCTGAGTAAGATTTCTGTCCTTTGGTAAAGAGGCGTTATGGAGAATCTTTAAACATGAGAGGGAGAGGGACATAATCAGATGTGTGAGCAAGTGAAGACTGACTTAAGAGTCTGAGATATCAACTAGGAATCTAAGTCCACTAGGAAACTACATAACATGATGTAAAATAAAAGTCTTTAGTCCTTATGGAAGTGGTGATAGAAACAGAACTCAACATTAGATGCTGTTTTCATTTAAAGTCTTGTTAGGGAATTTGAGCTGTTCTGGATTTTGTGGGAATTAGGACAGTTTAAGAAACACTGAGGCTGTACCAATCAACTATACCCTATGCAGCCACATTCTCTAACCTCTTTATTTTCATTTTACAGACTGGCCCAAATGGAAAGGACTAATGGATCTTTCCTCACTGATAGTAGCTCTACCACAGGAAGTGTGTAAGTAAATCATGAAATTAGTGCTGCCTTGGAAAGCTGATTCTTATATTATGGCTGTCGGAAGTAATCTTCATTGACTGTGGCTCTGAATTTTGATCCAAATCAAAATTGATAAGTGTGGTTATAAAAATGTCTACATAGATTTTATGGTTTCAAGCCATGATAGTATAAATTGGATATGTTTATTTATTTAGTTTCATATAAGTTACTGAAGAAAATCCTATAGTTGTCTACTCGTCTGCCCTAGGAAAATCATATTGATTTATTTATAAATACAGGTATAGATACTCATTCCATTTATCTGATATTTCTTGTTAATTGAACAGATGTAATTCTATAGAATATGTGCCATTCTGTAAAATTCTTTTCCTTCTGTGTGCTCATATTTTCTCCATAATCTCTGCCATTTAATAGTTATGACCTACACAGACTTGGACATCTACTCCTTACCCTTCACTGGAAAGTGTTAACTCCTCTGCCAATAATTTGATTTTATTAGCAACTAGGAAAAGCCTCATTAACTTTAGAATGTTGTTTAAAAACCTTTCTTGGCAGATATTTTATCTCTGGTTATTCACTGTCATGTGCCATCTTGCTTTTATAGCTTTCCCCACCCTCCACCCCCTTGGAATTAACATCTTCAGTTCTGAACGGTGTCTGTGATTACAGTGGCGTCGAGTTTAGTTGACTCACCCACTTACTGGTGGTTTGGATCTGGTGGGAAGCTCTAAGGTTGCCAGGAAAGTTGTTGAACTTGGTTCTTAGGTATTTTATACTAAAAAAGATCATAGAAACAGCCAAGTGGAAACACCTAAGGTACTCTGACATGAAATGTCTCCTGGTCAGTATTTTTTAAAAATTGTTTTACTATCATTAAGCTTATAAATAAAAGTTCTCAGGAGATTTTTCAATTTTCAATTTCAAAAAATAGCACGTTAGTACTTTATAACAATACAGTAGTGACTTATACATTATTATTAATGTACTGTGTGTTTGGAACAATTCCCAAACCAAGGTAATAGCATATTCATAATGCTTGTTTCATATTTAAACTCCTAGTATGTATTTCTTATAAAGCAGTTAAGTATCTTGAATATCCTAAATCAACATATGTTCCATCAAGGTTGAGAAATAGCTAAAGAATTAAACAAAATTAACACCACTAATTAAAACAAAACTTAAATTCTTTAAATGTGTTTGTCACACCTTGTGATCCAAGTAAAGGCAATAATCAAATTTAGTATTTCCTATTTTAAAATTAGAAAAGGCACTATTGATTTTTAAATTTAGCACTAATGTCTGAGAAATGACAAAATAATCACATGACTAACAGCTGAATACATTTTAATATACTGTCAAGAGATACATTAACTCATTCTTCCATCCAAAAAAATACTTATTGCATGCCTACGTTGCAGTGGTATGCTGGAGGCAGTTGTGAGAGCTGGTTGTTAAATTTTCAAGAAGTTTGTAAGCTGCTTGTTAAACAAAGACATTATTAAAATTCATCTGTATATACTTACGGACTGTAGCCTACCAGGCTTCTCTGTCCATGTAATTCTCCAGGCAGGAATACTGGAGTGGATTGCCATGCCCTCCTCCAGGGGCTCTTCCCAACCCAAGAACTGAAGCCGTGTCTCTTACATCTCCTGCATTTGCTAGCAGGTTCTTTACCACCAGTGCCACCTGGGAAGCCCATGTATATACTTGCAAACCAATAGATTAGATTAAAATAATAACAAAAATAACACTCAGAACTCATCACGTCTTAGTTATTTTACCTCATTTTCCTATTACCTGTGCTCTTGGGGTGTCAGGTGGTGTGCAACTATGTATCTTTTTTCAGCTCTATATTCAGTGAAGTCATTAGTTTAAATTGGCCATATTGAAAGCATTTAAACCATAAAAATTAAAAATGCTACAAAGCAGGGCCTTTTTATTTATTTATCTTGTAGAGAACCTGCTGGTAAACACTTAGCAGCACACCCCTGACATGTGCCTAGTTCTGTAAAGGTCGATACTGTCTTCAGGAATCTTACGGGCTAGCAGGGAGATGGATAAGTGTTCCCACAGAGGGGGAACATGGTGAGGGCATTTAAAGTAGAAAGAATACTAGGCCTCCAAAGAAATGCACATCCTAATCCCTGACACCTCTGACGTGACTTTACATGGCAAGAGGGACTTTGCACAAGTGACTAAATTAAGGATTTTGAGATGGGGAGATTAGCCTGGGTTATCTGGGTGGGCCCAGTGTAGCCGCAAGGGTCTTCATAAGAAGGAGGAGAATCAGAATTTGGAATAGGAGAGGTGTAACCATGGGAGCAGAGGTGAGATAAAAAGAGAGTTTACAGGTGCTACACTGCTGGCTTTGAAAGTGAAGGAATGTGATGGCCTCGAGGTACTGGAAAAGGCAAGGCAGCAAATTTTCCCTTTTGTGGGAGATTAAATGAATAGTGTAAGAATGTATAAATCACTAAAGAGAAATTGTTGTCTAGTTACTGATACATTAATATTTTATTAAGAAGTCTTACTTTGATAAAGCCAATCTGGAAGTCCTTTGCTCTTCCACACTAAACTACAGAGTATTTTGGGGGTCTTTTCCTGTGAACATGCAGGGATCATTCATGTGAGAACGTTAACAAGGACTCAACCTTCGGAGTCCTACTTTGGACCTAAAGTCCGGTGGTTTGACAAAATTCACTGCTGTTGTTTAGTCACTAAGTCATGTTCAAATCTTTTGCAACCCCATGAACTGTAGCCCACCAGGCTTCTCTGTCCATGGGATTTCCCAGGCGAGAACACTGGAGTGGATTGCCTTTTCCTTCTCCAGGGATCTTCCCAATCCAGCCATCGAACTTGCGTCTCTTGAATTACAGGAGAATTCTTTACAACTTTGCCACCAGGGAAGCCCCAAATATTTTCATTTTAATGGGCATTATTGACTTGACAAAGTGAATAAGTATTACGATAATAAATATCTTTTCTTCCAATGGATAGCTCATCCCAATGAGGGTGACTATTCCCTCCTTTGAATTGACAGTGCTCCTCATGAGAGCAGAGTTAAGAATGAAACTTACTATTTGCCTGGCTCTCCTGCTAAGTTTCTCATCTAATAATTTAGCATCTTGGATCATAGGATACAGTAAGAAATGTTTGCTGCCCTTAACAAGACAGTGTTGTTCTTTCTTTGCTTTTAGCTTGGATCAAGGCTTATCTGTTTCTTACAGGACCTGATTATAGTAGCAGGAAGTATATGTGCAATAGGAGCTTCGCAGGTGGCGTTAGTGGTAAAGAACCTGCCTGCCAATGCAAGAGACTTAAGAGATGCTGATTCAATCCCTGGGTCAGAAAGATCCCCTGGAAGAGGGTACGGTAACCCCCTCTAGTATTCTTGCCTGAAGAATCCGATGGATGGAGGAGCCTGGCAGGCTACAGTCCATAGCATCAGAGAGAGTCGGGCACAACTGAAGCTATTTAGCACACACACGTGTGTGCAATATACTCTCAACACCCTGGCCTTTTCCTGGAAGTTTCTTGAGGCTCTGGCATTGGTAGGATCCTGATACAATCCCCAAAGACAATAGATGACAGTGTTCAGTGCCACCTAACAGTATTGCCAACTTCTGAATGAGGGATCAGTGGCTTTTTAAGGCAGGCTTGGCTCTTCTACTTCACTCTCAGATCTGTCTTGAGGCAACCAACATGGGTATTAGCAATTTAAATCCCAAGGTACTAGTAATTTTTATTGTTGTTGGGAAGGGTTAAAAAAAAAAACAACTCAGAGTGCCTTAAGCCAAAAATTGTATGTTAGCAAACTTCCACAATACTTTTTGGAATTTTTTTCTCTCTCTTGAATTCTCCACCTTACCCCTAGGCCCTCTTGAGTTGAGGTTTTTGTTATTCCAAGCAAGGGTGTAAAAATATTAGTAAATATCTCTTGAATTATAATGGTGATGGTGCAAAAACAACCACCATCTCCTCCTTGATATAGAGATTCCTAAGAGCCAGGCAGGGCTTCCCTGGTGACTCAGTGGTAAAGAATCTGCCTGCAGTGCAGGAAATGCAGGAGACATGGGTTTGATCCCTAGGTTGGAAAGATTCCCTGAAGGGGGAAATGGAAACCTACACCAGTATTCTTGCCTGGAGAATCCCCATGGACAGAGGAGCCTGGTGGACCACAGTCCATAAGGTCTCAAACAGTTGGACACAACTGAAGCAACTGAGCATGCACGCACGCAAGAGCCAGGCAGGCACTGTTCTAAGCACTGTGCCCACTGGTGCTCATTTCGTTGTCCACGATGCTCTTGTTCTCATTACACCACTTTATAGAGGAGGAAATCAGGACCCCACAAGGTGAAGGAGGTTGCCCAGGATGTTGTAGTCAGTGGTGGAGCTGGGATTCAGACTCAGGCATCCTGGCTCCAGGCACAGGCCCCCTTGACCATGCCTGACTGCCTCACGTTGCTGCCTCACTGGTGTGGGAAGGGAGGGCTTCCTGCAGTGGAGGAGGTGGGAGGGTCAGAGCATCTACACATCCTTCCAGTCCCTTCTGTCCTTGTTCTGCTTCTGCTCATGTCCATCTGTGCTCCAGCTTCACAGTCCGGACCCAAGGAGAAGATTTTGTAATTCAACATCTGCTGTGTCCAACCTCCCAAATTTGGTTTTTAGGTGGTCTCAGCTGTTGACAGTAAAAGAAAGCCCCTGCCTTGAGGGATGAATTTTGAGACTTGAGCTTGTAATTCTAAGTTACCGCTGGCCCTTTTAGTCATTTGTATCTTTAGAAGCAATCATCCTATCCTGCAATTTGAGCCATTCTCTGTCCCTCAAATTGGTCTATGGAACCAGTGCCCTGGCTCCTCACAGCATTCATCTTCTGTGAAAGTGTCACTCAGTTGTGTCTGACTCTTTGCGACCTCATGGACTGTAGACGGCCAGGCTGCTCTGTCCATGGAATTCTCTAGGCAGGAATACTAGAGTGGGCTTCCATGTCCTCTTCCATGGGATCTTCCCAACACAGGGATCAAACCGGTGTCTCTTATGTCTCCTGCATTGGCAGGCAGGTTCTTTATCACGAGGGCCACCTGGTAAAGCTGGTTAATTATTAAGAGTTGTTGACCCTTCATGCATCATGGGCTGCTACTTCTTCAGCCTAAGCCTGAATTAATCTCATGGCATTTTACCTCACATAAACCTAATCGGGAGTTGGTGATGGACAGGGAGGCCTGGCGTGCTGCAATTCGTGGGGTCGCAAAGAGACGGACACAACTGAGCGACTGAACTGAACTGACTAAAACCTAATCCACAGTACTCCCTTTTCTTCTGAAAGTCTAACGTAGAAATTGTAAAGGCATTCATTTTAAGGATACTAATTTTCTTTCAGGGCTTCCTGAATAGCTCAGTTGGTAAAGCATCTGCCTGTAATGTGGGAGACCTGGGTTCAATTCCTGGGTTGGGATGTTCCCCTGGAGAAGGAAATGGCAACCCACTCCAGTATTCTTGCCTGGAGAATTCCATGGACAGAGGAGCCTGGTGGGCTACAGTTCTTGGGATTCCAAGTCAGACACAACTTAATCTTCTTTCATTTCAAAGAATGAACCAGGCCTGTCAAAAAGAGGATCGTCCTGGGAAATCTGAGTAGCTGAAACCCAAGGACATTTCCTTAGGCCTTTGCCATCAGGATATCTCACTCCACCTCCGCTCTTGAGTGACCTTGTTGTATGTGGAAGGATCAAATTGGGGTGCTGGCATGATTTGCACTAGCGTGCAAATAGCATGATTTGCTGTTTGCAACTCTGGAGCCTGGAACAAAACAAATCTTTAAAGGAAGGAAATTATTGTTATTTTTGTTTATGTCTTACTTGAAAAAGGTCATTCAGTGAATCAGTTCTTTTGTCCTTGGATAAGCACTAATTTTGTAATCTAGACAGTGTTTACTATGCAAGACTTAAATACAGTGTAATGGTGTTCTGTCTCATTGTATTTCATTGGTACAGTCCCACATGTGGGTGGCATTTTCTGTTTTAGCACTGGACACACTACTGATGTTGAATGGCTTTAATCTGGTACCACATGACTGTGTAATTAAGAACTCAAATATATCTATTTTTATATTTAACTTTTAGGACTAATAGTCTGTGAAAACCACTTAAGACTAAAATTATATGTTATATATGAATGATATTTAAATTCTTAGTTTTGGAAAAAATTGTCTTAATTTTCTTCCAGACACTTTATTAAAAGAATGTAATGATAGAGATGATGATGGTAGTTATAGTTTTAAAATAATATTATGTTAAAGCCCCATACACTTCCCAAAAGAAATGAATCTATATAAATGTCGACAGCAAGATGCATCTCAAGTCAAATTTTAACTCTTAGCTGTTTGTAGTTGTTTCACTGTGGATAGTCCCCAGATATCTAAAACAGATATTTAGTTGGTGTTAATATTGAGCATTAAGTATAATTCCTGAGGTCAGGTGCCTGAAGGTATAAGTGCTCCAAGGACATAAATGGATTCATGTTGGGGAATATGGGAGAGGCACCATGTGAGGGTCTGCCAGGGAGCTTATAGGGGCCAGGCTTTCCTCTAACTAATCTTATCCTTGTAGAATTTTTTTTTTTTTAACTTTTACTCTGGTCTTCAATTTTCTTTTAGGTGAGTTACTCATAGGAATTATATAATTAGTTGTTTTTTAAACCAATGTGAGCATCAGGTTATCAATCTTATTTATTACAATCCCTGAGATTACCACCTACTTTGGTTCTGTTTTGCATTTCTGTCACTCTTTCTTTCTTTTGCATTATGGACTAAGTGCTTTGCTGTACATTTACATAAACCTAGCTGGTCAGAAGAACGGCTAGGTTAGAACTATAGGCATTGACCAGTATCGTTGGACATTAAACATTATGGCGAGTAAGAGGCTTAACCTTTTTTTTTTCTTTATAAATGATTTATTGTTTTGTTTTGATTTCTGGCTGATTGCTTGTGATGCTTTATTCTGATGAGATAAAATTTTCACTGGGATATGTATGAGTATTTTTCTTTTGTTACCACTTCTTTTTTTGCATACTCAGTCTTTGGTTTCTATACTCATCTTTTTTGGCCTAAGAAATATTTTAAATGTTCTGCTTTGCTCTTACTTTTTAGTTATTTTATGCTTTTTTTTATATACACTGTATCTTTCTAGTTTGTCCATTTGTTCTGTCCATATATCGGATCCGTACTTTATAATCCCCTCTCATTATGCTCTTTCTCTTCACTTAAATTGGGTGAAATGACTCCAAGCATTACTGAATTAGAGTCTTGTCATCTTTAGCAGCTAATTGGTGTCCCTGTGGTGTTGGTACATTACCCTCATAGCCTCTGCTCCTTCATAATACGGTTAGGTTTAGGGTACAATAATAAATTACCTATTTATTCCCTATCAAGAAAATACCCTCTCCCTCCTCAAAATACAGGTGCACATACCTCCTCGCCACATTTCTGTTTGACTTTGCTACATGGGCATCCTAAGAGCTTTGGGTTCTGCTTTCAAACACTGCTGCCCTGCATCAGTGCCAGAGCCATTCTCCCTCTTATCCTCATCCTAAATTTAGGAGCAAGTGTGAGATTCTTCTCAAGGCTCCCTTTCCCTTATTTATTTCACAGTGATACCGCCTTTTTACAAGACTGGTCATCAAAGGATGATGCCATAGCTTATTTCAATCCTTCCCATCTGTGTTTCTTATTTCCAATTTACTCCTTTTTTATTCATTTGATAATAGAAGGAAGGTGAGGTTAGGGAAGTCTACTGATAAAGGAGCAATGTAAAGTAACAAGGGGCTCATTTGAACCTTTGCTTGGCCTGTTTTGCGGCCCTAACATTCATTATTTTCATTTGCTTCTTTATATCACTCTGATCTCAGTGATCAGGACACAACTTTTCTAAGAATGCACTACCTCTCAGATGCGATTTCATGTCCTCTTTATCAGAGTAAACTGTGATAACACAAGGTTAGATTTTCAAGCGAGACTCAGAGTCACAGATCTTACCCAGTATCAAGCATGTTCATCAGCTCCAGGGCATAAGCAAAAGGTCCAGGGCTGCCTGTGCCCCTCACCTGCTTCCTTCTGGCTGTGATAGGATGTGCCCTGACCCCAGGGTAACAGACAAGCTCTTTAAGGAATATTTACAGTCACATCATTACACAGGAGGAGCTGGTTCAGGCATGGGATAGCTCCATTTTACATTCTGATTGCTACATAACTTACAAGATGTTTTTCTGAAGCCCTACCCTGTACATGCTTCCCAGGTGACACTGGTGGTAAAGAACCTGCCTGAAAATATGGGAGACATAAGATGTGTAGGTTTGATCCCTGGGTTGCGAAGATTCCCTGGAGTAGGGCATGGCAATCCACTCCAGTATTCTTGCCTGGAGAATAATCCCATGGACAGAGGAGCCTGGCAGGCTACAGTCCATAGGATCACAGAGAGTCACACACGCAACAGCACGCGTGCACCCTATACATCCGTAGATTCCAGGATTTGTTTACCAAAAGCCATAAAAAATAGATCAGGTACAATCTGCCCAAGGCATTCTGTAGCAGGACTCTCCTGCTAGCATTAACCGGGAAATCTATCATTTGCATATTTACAAGGAGCTCTGACTGGATCTCTGGGCTTCCCTGGTGGCTCAGACGGTAAAGAATCTGCCTGCAATGCTGAAGACCCAGGTTCAATCCCTGGGTCAGGAAAATCCCTGGAGAAGGGAATGGCAACCCACTCCAGTATTCTTGCCTAGAGAATTCCATGGACAGAGGAACCTGGAGTTGCCACAGTCCATGGGGTCGCAAAGAGTCGGATATGGCTTAGCGACTGACAGTGACTGACTGGATTTCTGGTAAAAGAAGGAGAGGGGTTCCAAGCTTGCTGGTAAGCATTTCCTTCCCATAAACATGTCAACTTTGTCTACTCTCTTATGCTTCTGTTTTTGTCAGTTATTCCATTTGGCCACAGTATTAATACATCTAGTCCATTAGACAAGAAACTAGAAAAGTGGGAGACCCCAAGTGAATTAAATGGAATTCCTTGTTTAATACAGAATTATTGATCCTAGAAATGATATGCTGATAATATCAAATAGAATAAATACAGATATTTTATAAATACCTACAATTATAATTTGTATTAATTTACTTAAATGAAAGAATGTAACAATTAGGCTCTACCACCCTTTGGGTTCAGTTCAGTTCAGTCACTCAGTCATGTCCAACTCTTTGCGACCCCATGAATTGCAGCACGCCAGGCCTCCCTGTCCATCACCAACTCCCAGAGTTCACTCAAACTAACATCCATCGAGTCGGTGATGCCATACAGCTATCTCATCCTCTGTCGTCCTCTTTTCCTCCTGCCCCCAATCCCTCCCAGCATCAGAGTCTTTTCCAATGAGTCAACTCTTCGCATGAGGTGGCCAAAGTACTGGAGTTTCAGCTTTAGCATCATTCCCTCCAAAGAACACCCAGGACTGATCTCCTTTAGAATGGACCGGTTGGATCTCCTTGCAGTCCAAGGGACTCTCAAGAGTCTTCTCCAACACCACAGTTCAAAAGTATCAATTCTTCGGCGCTCAGCTTTCTTCAAAGAGCATTATAAAATTGCCCTCAACCACATGCTAAAGATAGTGAAATCAAATACTTGATTGGGACAGTGATTGCAAAATACTTTAAACTGGATGGTTTATAAATGACAAGCATTTTTTCTTATAATTCTGGAGATTGAGAAGTCCAGGGTCAAGGAGCTAGTGGATTTGGTGTCTGATGAGGATCCCCTTCCTGGCTCATAGCTATCAGCTTATAGTTCCCACACAGGGTATAAGGAGGAAGGGAGCTCTCTGGGATCTCTTTCATAAGGGCACTAATCATATTCATGAAGACTCCACTCTCATAACCTAATCACCCCCCAAAGACCCCACCTCCACACATCTTTACACTGGGGATTAGGTTTCAACATGTGAATTTCAGGGAGGGGAAATAAACACTCAAACCATAGCAATGTTTTTTTTTTTTTTGGCCATGCCATGTGAGGCATGTGAGATCTAGTTCTCTGACCAGGGATTGGAACCCACGCCCCCTGAATTGAAAACATGGCGCCTTAACCACTGGACCACTAGAGAAGTTCCTATAGCAGTTTATTTTTAGTTAACAATCTTTTAACTTACTCTTTTGGCATTCAGTTTTTTAATTTTGCCCATAAAATCTTTTATATTGACTATGTAAGTGTTGTCCTCTATATACTTTTAGAAGAGAGTAAAATATCTCTTCTAAGTTTTGTGAGATATACATGCTAGACCAAGGCCAAGCATCAAATATTGGGATATGTGTGTGTGTGTGTGTGTGTGTGTGTGTGTGTGTGTGTGTGTATAAATGTCTTCCCAGAGTTTTAAAGGAAGGTCATAGGGACGTTGAGTTTTAAGGCAGTACAGGCTCAGCAGCCAGCCTGACCGCCATTGTTGCTCCTTCCTCTATGTCCGGCAACATCCACCCCCAAATGTGAGCGTTTGTGTGTGTCTGCTTTGCCACCTCAGGGAGGACGAGCATGCCCTCATTCAGCAGTACTGCCAGACACTCGGAGGGGAGTCCCCGTTGAGCCAGCCCCAGAGTCCAGCGCAGATCCTGAAGTCAGTAGAAAGGGAAGAACGCGGAGAACTGGAGCGGATCATTGCCGACCTGGAGGAAGAACAAAGGTGTGCTAGACTTTGGAGAAATCAAGAAGTCTTTCACCCTGGGAAGACTTCTCATGAGAAATCCTTTCATATGCACTTCCACATGGCCCTTACCCATTCTTTTATCAGGACTATTGTCCAGGAAATACCGTGGAGGCAAAGTTTCAGAGGTCATTAACACACTGGGCAGCTGGGTACAGATTACAGCTACATTTCAGGGTTCAGCGGTGCTGTCTGTTAGAACATCTGTTTATTTAAAGCTACGGTTTTATTCATGCTTGCGTATCTCATTGATAAATGTTTTTACCTATGAGGAAATAAGTAGCCTGGGCTACATTTGGAGCTCATGGGCAATTTTGGAAAGAAGGTGATATGTCCAATACTAATTCCAGTTTTTGCTCCCCACTAGAAATCTGCAGGTGGAATACGAGCAGCTGAAAGAGCAGCACTTGAGAAGGGGCCTCCCTGTCGGCTCCCCTCCAGACTCTGTTGTGTCCCCTCATCACACGTCTGAGGATTCAGAACTTATAGCAGAGGCGAAACTCCTCAGGCAGCACAAAGGTCGGCTGGAGGCTAGGATGCAGATTTTAGAAGATCACAACAAGCAGCTGGAGTCTCAGCTCCACCGACTTCGGCAGCTGCTGGAGCAGGTAGGGTGTGTGGAACCTGGCATCCCCTGTGCCCACGCCATCTGCCCTAGTCCCACGTCCTATGTGGCTCAGTCCCAGAGTCAGTAGAAGGATTCACTTCTCATTTCTCCTGTCCATAGTTGATTTCAACTGGCTTAGAAATCCCTCTACAAACATAAGCATTCAATCCTCACTGGCACCCAAAAAAAAAAAAAAAAAATGTATTTTCCCAGCTTAAGATGGAATTGCTCATTCTTCTTTAACACTGAAATCTGTCTCAGCTCTGAACAAGTTAAGGGAAAAGATCCTGTCACATACATCTGCATAAATTACATTTGGGAAACATCTGTGGATATTAAGAGAAAGGAAGTGACCTGAACTCTTGATGCTAAAACCTCCTTCCCATAAACTATTTTCAAGAAATTAAGTAACAGATGTTTATTAATTTTCAGCTATTATTTCCTCACATAGCACCATGTTTTATGGCAATTGTTTGCAAACTTTCTTGACAATAAAAATACAATTTGCATTATGATGAATGCATACAAGTGTGATGAATACAAACTACTAATTGCTGTTATTAATAAATACTGCCTCTTTCTACTTTTCTTCCCCCTCCTCCTCCCTTCTTCCTTCCTTCCCCCTCCTTCCCCTCTTCCCTTTCATTTTTCTTCTATCTTTCTTAGTGTTGGTCAGGTCCAATTTTATAACTCATGAGTGGATAATAGCCTGCGATTTTGAAACACACTGTTCTTTGGGATATAAAAGAAGCATCAGATATAGTTTCTGCAATCTTGTTAGGGACCATAACAAGACAGTATGATATATAACAAGATAGTATCATCTATAAAGACATACACACTTTGGAGAATTAAGTAACTGATTACATCTAGCAGCTGAAGAGCGGGGATCATGTCACAGAGCTAGTAGTGAAGATATCTTTGCAGCAGGTATTTGTTGTGAAGAATCCCAGACGATGGGCCCGGAACTTCCCTCTCCTGAAGAATCCCCGACATCAACATTCATGCTCTCTTTTGCTTTCTTCTCTGGCCCATGCAGTGTGGGGGCCCCCTAGACAGTGAATAGGAATGCTTTTCTCCAGAAATGATGTATGAATCAAAGGCAGAAACAACTTTCTCTCCAATGCTTTTCTCAAATTTTAGAAAACCATCTTTTCACAGTTGCTTAGCAGTATCTTTTAACTTGTCACAATCATTCAAAACAGTGTAATTTTTGCATTACCTATACAGCAGGCCACAGAACACCCCTTATACTTTCTGAATGTCTGTCACTGTTTCAGACTTTGCATGAGACTGGGAGAAGGTTTACTTAGAAACTGTGTATTATATATACCTTCCCCAAGGCCTGGCAGGCTTTCTCCTAGTCCTTTGAATATTAGGTTCTTACCTTGATGTCACTCCCATACAGTAGAAAAACTATATTGTCAACATTTTAAGTATGATGTTTCTGAATGGTGCCTGGACAAAGGATGACTTTTTCCTGGAACTCTCTTATTTAGAATATGAAGTATGAGTATTAAGGACCTAGTGCACAGGTGGAATTGCTGTGGAAGGCAGCTATGCTTGAAAGTTTTGTTTGCTATAGCCTGGTGATGCTCTGAGAGAGCCAAGGCTATCCTGCTCACCCTCTGCCTTCCCCCACTCTCTTCCTCCCATTAGACTGAGCTGCCTAATGGCTTATGAGCCTTCAGAATTGCACAGTAATGCTTTACAAGATATCGGATATCTAAATAGCTCTGTATATTCTAGACTATAAGGCTCTTATCTCTTCTTAATGACCTAGCATGAATGCCAAAAGTTGATGGAAAATTCAGCTCTGATAGTAAAAACTAGAAAAACTGCCAGACTTCAGCTAATATAGATTTAATGGAAAGAAACAGCATCAAAATCAATGGAACTTCTGCATTGCCTTTACAATGAATCATGCTTTTCTAATCTGACCATGTACCTGTCAATGTATCCATCCCCATTTCAAACTTCCTGCCTTTGTGAAGTATTTATTAGGTGTGTCAGATTCCTTTCTAATATCTACAGAAATACTAATTGATCACCTCCTTCACAAAACCCTCATGCAGATACTCTTATCACCAACTCTAATTTTTAAATTAAAAAAAATCTAGGTTTTTATAAATAAAAAACAGATAGTTACAAAATTGCCTCAGAATTAGACAGCTCTGAGTGACCAAGTCTGTATCCAGGCAGCTGAATCCAAAATCATGCTCTTCAAGCACAGGGAACTTTATTCAGTACTCTGTAATGACCTATATGGGAATCTAAAAAGAGTGGATATATGTATACATGTATAACTGACTCACTTTGCTGTACAGGAGAAGCTAACACAACATTGTAAAGCAACTTCAATAAAAAGACAAAAAAAACCAAAATCATACCCTTTAGCGCTCTCCAATATTGCCCTTAAATATTGATTTAAATTAAAAATTAACATAATTTTTAAATTAGATAAATTTACTGGATGAGAAGCAGTGTTAATTTTAAAGATGCATGAAACATCTTTCCAAAATCGCTTGGTTGACATAAAAGTAATAGAACAATTGAGGGAATGACCCTGACATTGATAGGTAAATCCTGCCATTTAACCAAGGGAATTCTTCAAAGTTCTCAGATCCAAAGGGAAGGACCATTTGGTCCTCAGGTGAACACTAGTGAGTCCACCAACTGATGTTAAAGCGTATTTGAAAATGACTGAGGGTGAAGGATGTTATGTGATTTAATTATCCATAGTTGGGGAAGGGAAGTTAGAAACAGAAATGTTTTCTTTAATCATTTTTTCAATCTCTTCAATTCGAACCTCTGAATGTGATTTCAGCCTGAATCTGATTCGCACATCAATGGCGTCTCCCCTTGGGCTTCTCCTCAGCAGTCGGCACTGAACTACTCCCTGGATCCAGACCCGGGCCCACAGTTCCACCAGGCAGGTCTGTGTCTGCAAGACTCAGCTCCTCTCTCCCCTGGTCTACCCCGGGCTTTGCCATTTGTACACTTTTCATTTTAAATAACATTCTTGCACATGCGTGCCTTAAGCATAAGGGAATTTGTATGCTCTTTCATCTCAGCTGAGTACAAAGCCATTTTAACAATACTGAAAAAAGCAAGCATTTTAGAATAATAATCTATAATGCACTTGTTTGTGTAAGGTGTAGTAGTGAATCGAATTTTGATGAGAGAGGAAAAAGAGCTCCTTCCTTTTGGGATGAGCAACAGTTTATTTTGTTCTTTGCCTTAGGAATGATTTTTTTTGTTTCAATAAACTTCTGTCTCTGAAATTTCATAGTTGTACACATTCAGAATAAACGACTAAAGAATATCACACCAAATATAGTTTTCTCTGCCCAGGGCTGGGGACTCAGTATTCTGCTTTCTCCATCCTAGTTCCCCGAGACATTTCTGCCTCACCCACCCCCATCTGAGGCTGAAGTCCCACCTAGCCTGTCCTTGGTCACAATGGAGACCTGTCACTGCTGCGAGCATGGGCTCTGTCAACCAGGAATTCTGGAATGACATTTTGTTATTGATGAAATTAAGTTCTAAAATCCTACTGAGAACCCCATACTTTAACCAAAATAATTTGTTAATGGGAATCCTTTTGCTGCATGTATCAGAGGAAAACCTAAAATAGTGAAATTATTTTAAAATTGTTAAATGAGAGAATTATTTTGCTATTGATTGTAGACTAAATAAGCATCAAAATAGAAAGTATCTTATAAAATACTTCTAACTTTGTAGCAATGTAAGCTAGCCTTTGCTGAAGTCTCCATAAAGAAGGAAGGAAAAAATTGATGGAATATATTTCTCAGATGAAAATATACTTGATGGGCTTCCCTGGTGGCTCAGTGGTAAATAATCCTCCTGTCAACACAGGAGGCACAGGTTCAGTCCCTGGTCTGGGAAGATCCCATATGCCACAGAGAAACTAATCAGCCCTTGCATCACAACTATTGAACCTGTGTTCTGGAGCCTGGGAGCTGCAACTATGGAGCCCATGTGGTTCAACTACGGAAATTTGCAACGCCCTGGAGCCTGTGCTCCGCAACTAGAGAAAAGCCCACATGCAGTAACGAAGACCCAGCACAGCCAAAAATGAATAGAGTTAGCTGTGCAAAATAGTGGAATTCTAAGAAATAATATGACCCTATTACTTATTTTTCACTCGTGAATTTTCCCCTGGCACTTGAATTCTTTCCATAGAAACATCTAATACATTTTAATTATGTAAAATTCTGTTACCAGAAATTAATGCAAAAAATGATTTTGGAATTTTCTCCTAAAATTATTCTTTGCAAGGAGACTATTTTCACACTGATGTTTAGAGGCCAGCACTGGCGTTTTTCCCCGCAGTTGGGTTTTAGTGGAAGACCGGACGTTAATCTGAGAGCGTCTGTTGTTCTTTGTATCTGCAGGGACAGCGGCAGAGGAGCCGCTGGCACCCCCTCATGACACCAGCACGGACCTCACAGAGGTCATGGAGCAGATCAACAGTACGTTTCCATCCTGTTGCCGTGAGTATGAAAGATCGTAACGCCACTGCTATGCTTTTCCCTTCCATTTCTTTTTTCCTGTGTGAGGCCCTTTGTCTTCTTTGGTGAGGTAACAGCAGTATTGGAAGCGAGACTGAACGTTATTTGAAGATAAATCAAGCTTTCCACATGTCAGCAAGGCAAACAAAGCCCCACCTGGATGCCATCACATCCCGGGGTGGAGGGCCAGCGCCACCCTGCTCTTTGAGATCCTTTGATCTGCCCTGTGAGCGACAACCTGGGGCACATAAAACAAGCCTGTCTTTAAGGAGAAATTATCCTCTTCAGTGCAGGCCATAGTAAGAAAGGTATATTTCTTCAAAAGAGTGTTTTTTGTGGTATGCCAGACAAAGTCTGAAAATAGCTTTTTCTAAGTCATTCCTTCTCTTTTCTTCAGATATTGTCTTCTGATGTCATCAAGTTCAGATATAAAAAGGGATTATTTTCAATTTCACGCCCCCCCCCCCCACCCGTTTTTTGTTTTGGTGTGGGTTTTTGTTTTTTTTTGTTTTTGGTTCGGGGTTCTTTTCTCAAGGAATACAATAGTCACTATATAAAGGCCAAACAGTTTAAAGCATGGCAGATTATGACCTTCAGCACCTTGGCATCTTGCAGTATCTACTTACCTGTCAGCAAAAACATTTCTGTTGTTTCAAACAGCTTACTGTACATACATGCTGCTGCTGCTGCTGCTAAGTCACTTCAGTTGTGTCCGACTGTGCGACCCCATGGACGGCAGCCCACCAGGCTCCCCCGTCCCTGGGATTCTCCAGGCAAGAACACTGGAGTGGGTTGCCATTTCCTTCTCCAATGCATGAAAGTAAAAAGTGAAAATGAGGTCGCTCAGTCGTGTCCAACTCTCAGCGACCCTATGGACTGCAGCCTACCAGGCTCCTCCATCCATGGGATTTGCCAGGCAAGAGTACTAGAGTGGAGTGCCATTGACTTCTCCGACTGTACATACATACACACTACTTAATGCTGCAATTATATTTTAAATAATATTTTAAAGAAATCAGAATATATTATTTTAAAATTTATATTTATAATTTTAAGGTGATTTACTCTAGTCAGCCATTACACTAAGATTTTAGTATTACATATCAAATCACTGCAGATGGTGACTGCAGCCATGAAATTAAAAGACGCTTACTCCTTGGAAGGAAAGTTATGACCAACCTAGATAGCATATTCAAAAGCAGAGACATTACTTTGCCAACAAAGATTAGTCTAGTCAAGGCTATGGTCTTTCCTGTGGTCATGTATGGATGTGAGAGCTGGACTGTGAAGAAGGCTGAGCGCTGAAGAATTGATGCTTTTGAACTGTGGTGTTGGAGAAGACTCTTGAGAGTCCCTTGGACTGCAAGGAGATCCAACCGGTCCATTCTGAAGGAGATCAGCCCTGGGATTTCTTTGGAAGGAATGATGCTAAAGCTGAAACTCCAGTACTTTGGCCACCTCATGCGAAGAGTTGACTCATTGGAGAAGACTCTGATGCTGGGAGGGATTGGGGGCAAGAGGAGAAGGGGAGGACAGAGGATGAGATGGCTGGATGGCATCACTGACTCGATGGATGTGAGTCTGAGTGACCTCCGGGAGTTGGTGATGGACAGGGAGGCCTGGCGTGCTGCAGTTCATGGGGTCGCAGAGAGTCAGACACGACTGAGCGACTGATCTGATCTGATCTGATCAGGTGGTGCTAGTGGTGAAGAACCCACCCATGTGCCAATGCAGGAGACATAATAGACTCCTGGGTTCAATTCCTGGATTGGAAAGATTCCCTGGAATAGGAAATGGCAGCCCACTCCAGGATTCTTGCCTGGAGAATCCCATGAAAAGAGGAGTCTGGAAGGCTATGGTCCATGGGGTCACAAAGAGTTGGACACAACTCAAGTGACTTACCTCAGCACAGCACTATTATATATTATTCATCATATATAGGTAGGTAGTATATAAAACAGCCTGTCATTACACCCCTTTCCGTCCTCTCCTCATAAAATACCATTTTAAATGACAGTAAAGAGTCTTTATACTTTGATAATATAAAAATCTCCCAAGATAGGGATAGCTTTTCATAAAAATAAAAACATAAATTGATTTATTTATGAAATTGATATATACTTTTAAAATTCTGCCTGGATTGATTAAACTTTTTTTTTTTTAGTGGATGTAGAATAGAAATGAGCACCTGCCACAGATTTGGTGCCCAATATATTTCTGAATTGAATGAGTGAATGAATGAATGATTAAATTTTCCTATTGGGAAGGAAGGTTTAATTGATATTACTAGATAGTACTTATAAGGTTCTGTCGGACTCTTTTGCTTTATTGCCCCTTTTAAGCTGTACAAGCTAGCAAATACTTTAATAAGCCTTTGCATTTCCAAAGCTTCAGTTCAGTTCAGTCGCTCAGTCATGTCTGACTCTTTGTGACCCCATGGACTGCAGCATGCCAGGCTTCCCTGTCCATCAGAAACTCCCAAAGCTTACAGACCATCTTTGGAGAATTTTGGAAAGCAAATCGGATTGGCATCCTCCCAATGCCAAGCCAATTCCTTGAGCCCCTGTAACTAATGAGAACTTTAAAATTGCTGGTCACCAGCATACAGTGAATTGATCTGCATGTTAATCTTGACTTTTGATCCTTTGTGAATTAAAAATTAGCATGGTCACAAGTGAATTTCCACTCCTGGCACTCTTGGAATTAAAATGAAACTGTATTCTTAAATCCTAATTGCATGAATTGCCTGCTTAAACATGACTTTTTTTTTCCTTGCTGTGTCTGAATATTGTTGCACATAACACTTTAGAATTCCTCTATCTTGGATTAATGTCCCAGTTGGTCCTGATAGCATCCTTGAATTATGGCCTTTTAAAGTTTTCTTTTAATTATGTATGTTGAGTTTCAGAGCAGAGACGCAAGCATTTCCATCTCTTCCTGACAAGGAGTTAATGAAGGGAATGTAATCGTGTTGCCTATTAACTGATATACTAAAATTTCCACTGACTGCTGTAACATTTTTTTCAGTGTAA
This sequence comes from Tragelaphus eurycerus, assembly GCA_935064755.1. Classification (NCBI taxonomy): domain Eukaryota; kingdom Metazoa; phylum Chordata; class Mammalia; order Artiodactyla; family Bovidae; genus Tragelaphus; species Tragelaphus eurycerus. The sequence continues at coordinate 3,758,009 of CAKXYN010000039.1, forward strand.
CATCATTTTGTTGTTGTTTTTTCCTATGTCATCCAAATATACAGAATGCTAGTAGTAAGCTGAATATTATTTTCATGAATAGACTAACAAATGCTTTTTAAATTATTATTTTTTTATCTGCAGGCATATTCTTACTGTGAATTGCCTGTATTTATTGAGCTTGATTGACATTCATCAAAACTTCAAGACCTACTAAAATACAATGATTTCCTGATTTCTTTAAAATATGTATTTGTATGATTTGTTCAAGAGGGTACTTGTAGCCTTTATTTAATAAGAGGCTACAGGGTTAAAATGTTGATTTGCAGCAAAACAGATTTGATTTCTGTTTGGATTTGGCTGTTTGTTACTGAGAAGAGAAGCTTAACTCTGCCTATGGTATACTTCATGCTCATGCAACTAAGCTTTTCCTCAAGAGGGTGTAGTTCTGTCCAAGTGTAATTCTCATATGTAAGAAAGTCCACTCTTTTTTCCCTGATATCACTTACATAATTGGTAGGACTTGATTATCCCCCACAATACTACTGGTGTGCACACTTTCCCTCTAGGGCATCATAAGAAACTTCCGCTTCTTGCTCCATCTTTTTCTCATGAAGCACCTACTGTGTGGTCACAGGTTTTTTTTGTTTGTTTGTTTCCCTTCAAAAAGGGGTAAACAAATAGAATGATGAAAGCAGTCACATGCTGTTTGATTAGGGACGATCTTTAATGACCCAGAACAGATGCTACCATCATAAGCAGTGGGGCGCCCACTGTCTCCCAGTCTGAGTACCAGTTCAGAAATTGTGAGACATCACAGTGAAAGGGAGAGATGAAACCTCAGAGGCCTTAGAGAAGAGCTGTTCTAGCGGCTGCCCTTTTAGGTCATACTGGATCAGCTCCACTGCACATGCCCTCTGCTACCAAGCAGGAACTGAGCTGCTCAGATGCAAAGGCAAATTAGATACCATATTCTAGTTTATCTCATGCTCTTAACTTAGCCCATGGAAGGCACAAGGATTAACCCAAGTTCCTACAAGACTTCTGAGTGCTGAGGACTAGGCTATATTGCCACCATCTTCCTGGTCAAGGGTGGCAAAAACTAAAGACTCTGGCCCTGGCATTTCCTTAATGACTTCTTGGTCAGAATTTGTACTATTCAGGAGAATATACAGAATTTTCTCTGTTCTAATGCATAAACCAAATGGCATGATTTCAGTGGGAAATTTTGAGATTTTTTTTTGCAAAACTAATTATTCACTGAATGCTTTAGCATGTACTGATTTGAGAGAGCTGGCGTATCTTTTGCATATTTTGGTGGAATTTTTATTTCTTAAAAGCACATAGGATATGAAAAGCTAAGTAGGGAAACTAGCCCTGTTGAAGCATCTGGCCAAAAAAAAAAAAACTTCCCCAAAGCTTTTTCTTATTTTCTTATTAATATCCATTTAACAGCTGGGAATGGTGCAGTTCATACTTTTGCATGCATAAAAGGGAGAACCACAGAACTGCCTGCAGTTGACTCTTTTTGTTTTCTCTTTCAGCAAATCTCCCCAGCAGGCCACAGGTAAGAGTTCATGGGTTGATTGGTTTAGGTGTTAACAGATTATAACTTGGAGTAAGCGATTAGTGGGACTTCCCTGGTGATCCAGTGGTTAAGACTGTGCTTCCAATGCAGAGTCAGGGTTCAATCCCTGTTCAGGGAACTAAGATCCTACATGCTTTACAAGATGGCCAGTTTGCTTTTTTATTTTTATTTTTTCCTTTCTTTATTTAAAAATAAAATGTTAAAGCAATTACCTACTGTTGATTTTTGATTTTTGCTATATTTTCACCTTATGAAAACAGAGAATTGAGATTCTTTTATGCTATAAATGTGCATTCAGAGTCCATGAACCGTGCTCTGTTTTTATTTAGGGACAGAATGTTTTCCTGTTAGACCCTTTTCTTCTCATTTCTTGGTGGAACCATGGTATGGAGTTTATCCCTTGACTTCTTGCTAGGGCGCAGGACCCTCCTGCATAGCCCACTCACAGTGCCTACCAGCCCTGCCCTAGGACATGATTTCTCCCTGTTTTGCTCTTCACTTACGTCATATCCTGTGCTTGATGAGAGTACGTGAAATGCTGCTCTGACAGTATTCAGTCAGTGTTTGTCTTTATACTGGTGCCCTTGCTTACTGCCTATGTTGCATACAGCCGCAGTTTAAGAGCTCTGCAAGGCTGCAGAAACCACGCATTCAGGAGGTCTGTGTGCAGTTGATAACAGACCAGTGACATGCCTTATGAAGGTAGTCAGGAGACAGACCTGTAGGTTTGCTTGTCCACATTCTGATACCATGAGCTAATGGAAACAAGGTTTAGGGGGTCTTAGTGGGCTTCCCGGGTGGCTCAGTGGATAAAGAACCTGCCTGCCATGCAGATGCTGGAGATATGAATTCGATTCCTCGGTTGGGGAGATCCCCTAGAGGAGGGTACAGCAACCCACTCCAGTATTCTTGCCTGGAGAATCCCATGGACAGAGGAGCCTGGCAGGCTACAGTCCATGGGGTCACAAAGAGTGGGACATGACAAGTGACCAAGCACAGCACAGCACTGCTGATTTATTCCCCATGTAAATAAGGAAACTTGCTTGACGTGTTAGTTGATTTGGTACAACAGTTTGTCAGGCTGAGGAGGGGGACCGCTCCCAAGCCAGTTTTTCCAGATGCCCCAATTGCCAGATCTTTTGTGTTCTCACAGCTTTTTAGTGAAAGTCGCTCAGTCGTGTCCAACTCTTTGTGACCCCGTGAACTATACAGTCCATGGAGTTTTCCAGGCCAGGATACTGGAGTGGGTAGCTATTCCCTTCAAACCAGGGTCTTCACATTGCACGTGGATTCTTTACCAGTTGAGCTACCAGAGGGAAGCCCAAAGTGAAAGTCGCTCAGTCGACTCAAGCCTTTAATAGTTCTATGTACTATGTAAAATTACCCCAGATAGGTTTAGCTGACAGGGTTCTCCCAAACATCTACTTCAGATAGCTACCACAGAACATGGACTTAAAAGCCATGTTCCTGGGGCAGTACACAAAGCTGCTTTTGTTACCCTGAAGGGAGAAGATTTTGATTTTTCATTTAAGAATTTGCTGAGAACTGTTGGCAGATACAGCCCATGTGTTTTTGAGTATTTTCCTTATCAGGTAGTCTTAGAAATAGTGTGTCCCAAGACCACAGTAAATCTTTGGAGAACATTTTTCCTCATGAACTTGTTTATGAATCTTTTTGAAACCGTGAACCCTCTGATTGTGCTACTGCCTTAATGGCACAAGAGACTGAGATATTAAGGAGAAGCGCCAATGGTTCATCTTTAGTAACTGGACGGAACACAAGGGGATATGAAGTAGATCAGTGACTGTGGTGTGAGAGCCTGTGAGAAGGAAGAACCTCATCCCAGAGAGCAGAAGTCTTGTGACTGTTCTGTTGTCTTAGTGAATCAGAAGCAGGGGCTTCAGCAGAGAGTGAGGACGGGGAGGAGGCCTTGGAGGTATGAGGAGAGACTGGAAGATGTGCAGTAGCTACTTGGAGCTGGGAAGAGCATGTGGAAATAGAGTGACTGCCAGGTAGCATTAAAGGCCACCACTTGCTTGCTTGTGAATTTAACTTGAGGCCTGTCTGCAGGACTATGTGTTGCCCTTCAGCCACATTCAAGTTCATGGGCACAGGCACCAGAGTAGGCTAAGTATTGCATTTGCCTTGAAATTTATTGCATTTAAGTTGAAGTAGTTGTTTGGCCAAGAGAGTACAACAGTTCAAGGGAAGAGGCAGAGGAGTGATGATAATGCTTGCACCCAAGTGTGGTAGGAAGAACAGTGAGGATGCAATAGGTGTGGGAGACAGAAAATCCATAGGCTGTAGCACCAAAGGATGAGTGAAGCTTGGGTCCTAGTGGAAGTAAGCTGGAAAGGTACGGGTGGGTTGTCAGAAAGGGGGGATGATTGAAACTGAAATATTGGAAGGGATGCAGGTATTGGCAGTCATCCAGATTTGAGACTTTGAGTGGAAGGCTGAGAAAGGGTGAAGGACAGATTCTGGGAGGAGTGGAGCTCAAGGAGCTAAGAGGCCACAGGTTTGGAAAAACCATCTATGTATTGAAATCATGAACATTTAAAACCAATGAATGACAGCCATTTTTTCTTCAAGAGATAAGGGGACATGAGCTAAGAGGCTCTGGCCTCTTAGATGACTGCATAGTGGGTGGTATGTCAGACATGACATGTATGTATGTATGTATGTCATGGGTGGTATGTCTGACTGAGTGGGTGCAGTCAGACATAACCCTGACTGCATAGTGGGTGGTATGGTTTGATGACAAGAGATTCAAAGCTGGGTACTTTTAGGAAGGAGAGAGAGAAAAGGCCCTGAAAAACGCAATATGAACCTATCCAATATCTGAGGAGTGTGAGAGATGAAAAACAGTCCTGTGTGAAGAAGTCCTTCCTTTCTATGGAGGAAGCTGTGCCTTTAGGGAGATGTAGATATCCATTACAGCAAGCCAGTGAAAGATGTATTTAGAGAAGAGTTTGATGACATAGGTTTTAATGATAATGGACCCAACCATTTGACCTCTGAAAGGTTGATGCCACTCCTCTGAGTGTGACCTGGATTTCTACCCTCCCTTGCCTCTGTACCTTAGCCCTGAACCTTTAACTGGCACCATCGCACACCCTTGGACTGTGATTCCTGTCTTGAGTTCTTATTGTCTGGATCCCAGCTGGGATCCAGCTGGTACCCTGGAATTGTCCAGGGTACCAGTTCTGCAGAAGACCTCCCACAGACCCTCAGAGGAACACAGAGTGCTTGCACCAACCTAATTCAGTCAACATTAGTACCTCTCAGGAAAAAAGGAAAGAAAAGACAAGTCGTCTCAGTTTTAACTTGGTTTCCAGCCTGGACAAGAGAAAAGTCTTCCAGACTTCCTCTATATCAGCTGAGTTGATGAAAAGCAGGCTATGAAACTTTAGAATTAAAGCAAAGGACTTCATTCCAGGAACAAAAGTCAGGTGGGAGTAACTGTAGCATTGTACAGTTTTGCTACCATTGACTGTAGCAAAAGAGGGCTTGTCTATGCTGAAAGAGCACTTTTATTTTTTTAAGAGTTGACAAGTCTCTGCTACCTGTAATGCCTTCTGTAAATGTTGTTCTGACAGTGCTATTTTCTCTTCCCACAGGCAATGTGAAGTATTCATCTAGCCAACCAACATTTCTTGATTTACAGTGTTGCCCTTTTCAGCAAATGCCAGTGTCAAGTTCCATTTAATCAGAAGCTCCATGGCTCTTTGAATGATGCTGTTGAGTGCTGACTGTGTGTTCTACTGAAGGAGTAAAACACTGACTATCCAAAGAGGAAAGGATATTTGTTTTTATAATAATCATATATTATTGTTTTCTTCTTCCCTTTCTATGCAACTGTAAATTAATGAACAGAATGGGTATTTGGAAATGGAAATACATTTGTCACTGATTTGTATACAGTATTGGGAAAGTGGGTGGGGGGTTTCTAATATGAGACCTTCTTTTTAATAACCATGAACAAATGCATAAGAATTAGAAGACAATTTTACATTTTTACATTCCTTCATATTAACCTTGTACAATAACTTCATTTGTTTCTTTGACTCTTTTACCATTATGTTTTGGTTATTTATAATTCATCAGCCACACGACCAAATAGATTTTATTTGTTTCCATGATTTGGCCAAATTAATAACTTCATATATGTCAATCAAATATTATATGTTTATGGATTAGGCTACAGCTCTGTGTATACCGTTTAACTTTACTTCACATCATACATTTATTTCTTAATGACCACTTGGATAACCGCAATAAAAATCCTGTGGGCCTAACAGGCATTTCTATTGAGATTTTTTTCCCCTTGTCTTTTATCTCCCTGCTCTATATGAGTTGGTGTTGATTTCTTTATTTATTTCATGTCCCAATCTGTATGACAGAAGTATAATAATCTCAAAGATTATTTTACCAAAGGTTGCCCATTTAAGCATATTTTCATTTTGACAGAGAAACAAGACTTGATCCAACTTTTCCTAGTTCCCAGGTCTTGATTTTCATCCTTCAGTACACAGCAGACCTGTACCTAATTGTGATACCAAAATACACGGTTGTCTTTAGTTCCCTTTGAAGAAAGTTTGATGGTTGTTTATGTCTCTAATATATTCAAGCCCTCTATGATTCTTGAAACCCCCGGTTATTTTCCTTCTGAAAGCAGACACAAATTTAATGAATGTCTCATTTTACTTTTTGAAGGAATAGCTTGTTATATTACCCTTCATTTGACCAATGCATTTGGGAACGATGTTTGTCAAAAGCCTGTAACACTGCTTCTATAGACGAATGAAGTTAATGCTTAGATGGTGGAATCCTGGCTTATACCTATGAGTGCATTCAGTTAGGTATTTGGTTCAGCTCCTGATTTAACATTTATTTGGTTCAGTTTAAACATGCCATGTCATTTACCAAATGTAAAGAAACCAAAAAAAAAAAAAAAAAAGTGAAAATAATGTGTTTTGATTGAAGCATATGTGCTTTAAAACATCAGGACATTTTAACTTTAAGTTCTCTTTAACTGGGATCTGGCCAGAAGGAGGCTTAAAGTTAGAAATTCCTATTCTTTAGAATAGGTTGGGTGGGTTGGGGGGCAAGGGTGTCTATTTGCAGTAAAGATATTTTGAGAAGAAGAAAATTGTTTTATATAAGAGGAAAGCCATGACCACCTTTCTACCTCAGATCCATCTTCATCCATCGTGTTGGAAATAGCTTTATGCCGCTGCAGTTTGAAAAATCTAGAGCTTCTATCAGATCACATCATACCCAGTAAAAATACCTATTTAAAGAAAAAAATTCCCTGAACTCTGAACTACAAGTTGTAGATTTGGTGTCTTCCTTGTCCTTACTTTGAAAAGTTATATATTAATTTTTTTTCTGCCTGTAATTGTGTGAAACATGTTCTCTATCTGCTATTAAGGAAAAGCTACATAAAACACTACATTGTAACCTTTTAAGTAACAGTGAATATAAAGAAATATATTGCAGTAACAACAAGGGGAATAAGTATGTAGTTCTTTTGAAATATGTGGTAAAGAACTAATCATAGACTATCATCTAAACTGGTTACATGTTGTATTTTTCATCCTGAATAAAAGTAATTTTAACACAAGATGACTTTGATATTCTTCAGTGGTGTTTACTGATAGACTTAGGACTTTGAATGTATGATTATGAAAATAAAATAGAAAGACAGCCTGTATCCTGATAATCTACATGTGTTCCTGCAGTTTCTCTCATATGCCCTAATACATTCTTTTTTATTCTCACTGTCTCACTTTCTCTTTCTCTGTGTTTCTCTCTTCTCTCTTATATCTATACATAATTCTCAATTTTCTTTACAGATAGAAGGTTAGGGAAAAATAATATTGGATGTTAAAAACATATATGTGAAACAATATGTTTCACAAAAGCTAAAGCTAAAAACAAATTTAGCTTTTGTTTTAATATCTTAGATGCTATTGGTATTTAGTGACTTACTCTTTCAAATCCACTTTCAGCTTCAAGCTCTTAAATAATGCGCTTTTTATATATGCACTGGATATTACCACTCTAGCAATTTAATCCATTTCAAAGCTACCCCATGGGAACAAGTGTTGAGAATCATGTTGCTTGATTCTGAAAGTAAAAGCTGTTGCTGCTTCTGCTGCTAAGTTGCTTCAGTCGTGTCTGACTCTGTGCAATCCCATAGACGGCAGCCCACCAGGCTCCCCTGTCCCTGGGATTCTCCAGGCAAGAACACTGGAGTGGGTTGCCATTTCCTTCTCCAATGCATGAAAGTGAAAAGTGAAAGTGAAGTCGCTCAGTCGTGTCCAACTCTTAGCGACCCCATGGACTGCAGCCCACCAGGCTCCTCTGTCCATGGATTTTTCAGGCAAGAGTACTGGAGTGGGGTGCCATTGCCTTCTCCGAAAGTAAAAGCTATGAAATAGAAAAGTCCCCTTATTTATAGTTTGTTAAAGAAAATTGACCCATTCTAATGAACATACATTTTAAGCATCCTGTCTACTTCAAAGACATAAGCATTCCTAAAGAACCAGTCGTTGATTTCCAGCAACCTATTGAGTAAGTAAGTGAAAGTAGAGGTGAGTAGATAGTTGAAAATATAGGCTTCCCCAATGGCTCAGTGATGAAGTATCCACTTGCAATGCAGGAGATGTGGGTTCAATCCCTGGGTGTAGAAGATCCCCTGGAGGAGGGCATGGCAACCCACTCCAATTTCCATGCCTTGGAAATGCCATGGACAGAGGAGCCTGGTGAGTTGCACACTATTGGGTGGCAAAGAGTCGAACACCACTGAAGTGACTTAGCATGCATGCACACGCACGCACACACACACATATATGTATGTATGTATATATATATATATATTTTTTTTTTTTTTTTTAGAAGAGTGCCCCATGTACAGAAAAGCCTGGTAGGCTATAGTCCATGGGGTCACAAGGAGTCAGACATAACTAGTGACTAAACAACAAACAATAATGTACAATTTTTGTTTTAAGAATATAGTTTGCCTTTGGTTATTTCCCCAACCCTATACACCACCACCATTCCACTGTTTCAATTGACCAACTTTTTCAGGGTCAACTGAAACCACTAGTTGAGAATTGAATAGAACTGAAGCCACTAATACCACACCACCTAACACTATAAGTTGTATCCTGAAAATTCATTGACATACAATATCAGCTTGTGTTTTTTAAGGTTAATTAACAAAAGCAAGCCTTTGATGGAGGCCACGGCCCAATCACAGTCACATTACGTTCACTACCTGTGGCTTTAGTTATTGCTCACCACAATAATGGGACACAGCAGTCATAAAACCTTTATTTAGTTTATGGGATGTGAGGGTCGGCTGATCTGGATAGGACTGTTCTGATTCCATCTGGACTTATCTGGAGTTGACTGGCTGTTGAATGATGTGGGATGGCTAGACTGGGATGACTGGGGATATTGGGCTGAGTTCTTTCATCCACTAGCAAGCTAATTAACTGGGTGTCTTATTGTGCAATGACGAAGTGTTGGAATGTAGACGGGCTTTGCTGAGAACTGGTGCATCATCACTTCTACTGAATTCTGTTAGTCAAAGCAAATTACAAGGCTAAGTATGAGGAATAGAATCCACTTCTGTCGTGAGAGAAACTGCAGAGCCACAGAACAAAGGGTATAGCTAAGCTGGGGAGGGGCCATCAAATTTCACTTTATAAACTTAGAGGAGGGCAAAGCAGAGGACTTGGGCTAAAACACTGATGTCAGCTGCCTCAATGGAGTGGGACAGAAGTAGGCTTTTCACAAGGCCTTCTTCTAAAACTCTTGTGGCTCAGCTGGTAAAGAATCCACCTGCACTGGAGAAGGAAATGGCAACCCACTCCAGTATTCTTGCCTGGGAAATTCCATGGACATAGAGGCCTGGTAGGCTACAATCCATGGGGCTGCAAAAGAGTTGGACATATTTAGTGACTAAACAACAACAAACAAACAGAATCTGCCTGGACTGTGGGAGACCTGGGTTTGATCCCTGGGTTGGGTAGATCCTCTGGAGAAGGGAAAGGCTACCCACTCCAGTATCCTGGCCTGGAGAATTCCATGGACTGTATAGTCCATGGGGTAGCAAAGGGTCGGACATGACTGAGTGACTTTAACTTTCACTTTTCTTCTAAAACAAAGATCAAGAAGATCAGCTCCTCTGCCCAGACTATCAATCCAATTTCAGGGGGAAAGTAAGTAGGAAGACTTAGCAAGTCTCTGCCCCAAATCCTAGGAGAAGCAGAAGGCGTGATAGAAAAGGACTGGCAGGAAAATTAGAAAAATAAAAAATTATATGATAAATGGAATACAAGAGATATTATTAACTGCTCAGAAGGTGTGTTCTAATTAAATTGTTGATTTTTAGCTGAAAAAACACTGAACAAATGAGTAGGTACATGTGACATTGTGCCCTGGCAAGCATTTGTTTAGAAATATGCAGTTTATTTGCATTTTGTTCAAGCTTACAAATGTGGCACTAATTTTGCATTGTGAAGGCATGCCAGTTGGTGATGTAGTTTTCATAATTTGGGAATATTTACAGTGTATGCTTGGGTTCAGCTATTCTTTTACAGATAGCTTATTTTTGGTACTGTTCTGAATTTTGTACGTGAGTAATTAGGAAAAGTTAATTGATAACATGCCCACAGTCTTGCCCTGTTGTCAACCGAGAAAGCACAAATGTTGAATATGTATTAAATGAGAAGAGTTCCCAGACTGCCATGGGATATAATTACAATTAATTCCTGATATGATTTTTAAAGAACCATTTTCAAAAGTATCAAAATACTGATTTAAAATTTTTACATCGAATCATATTTTTTCTTTTAATTTAGAAAAAATGACATTATAAAACTGTTGGAAAGAATCAAGTCATTCTAACTTAAATGTGACCCAAGTGAGGCTATCAAAGTCTAGAATAGTCTTATTTATATGAGCTGTGTTTCAGTTCAGTCGCTCAGTCGTGTCCGACTCTGCGACCCCATGAATCTTAGCACGCCAGGCCTCCCTGTCCATCACCAACTCCTGGAGTTCACCCAGACTCACGTCCATCGAGTCAGTGATGCCATCCAGCCATCTCATCCTCTGTCGCCCCCTTCTCCACCTGCCCCCAATCCCTCTCAGCATCAGAGTCTTTTCCAATGAGTCAACCCTTTGCATGAGGTGGCCAAAGTACTGGAGTTTCAGCTTCAGCATCATTCCTTCCAAAGAAATCCCAGGGCTGATCTCCTTCAGAATGGACTGGTTGGATCTCCTTGCAGTCCAAGGGACTCTCAAGAGTCTTCTCCAACACCACAGTTCAAAAGCATCAATTCTTCGGTGCTCAGCCTTCTTCACAGTCCAACTCTCACATCCATACGTGACCACAGGAAAGACCATAGCCTTGATTAGGCGAAACTTTGTTGGCAAAGTAATGTCTCTGCTTTTGAATATGCTATCTAGGTTGGTCATAACTTTCCTTCCAAGGAGTAAGCGTCTTTTAATTTCTTTGCTGCAGTCACCATCTGTAGTGATTTTGGAGCCCAGAAAAATAAAGTCTGACACTGTTTCCACTGTTTCCCCATCTATTTCCCGTGAAGTGATGGGACCAGATGCCATGATCTTCATTTTCTGAATGTTGAGCTTTAAGCCAACTTTTTCACTCTCCACTTTCACTTTCATCAAGAGGCTTTTTAGTTCCTCTTCACTTTCTGCCATAAGGGTGGTGTCATCTGCATATCTGAGGTTATTGATATTTCTCCCAGCAATCTTGATTCCAGCTTGTGTTTCTTCCAGCCCAGTGTTTCTCATGATGTACTCTGCATATAAGTTAAATAAGCAGGGTGACAATATACAGCCTTGACATACTCCTTTTCCTATTTGGAACCAGTCTGTTGTTCCATGACCAGTTCTAACTGTTGCTTCCTGACCCGCATACATATTTCTCAAGAGGCAGGTGAGGTGGTCTGGTATTCCCATCTCTTTCAGAATTTTCCACAGTTTACTGTGATCCACACAGTCAAAGGTTTTGGCATAGTCAATAAAGCAGAAATAGATGTTTTTCTGGAACTTTCTTGCCTTTTTGATTATCCAGCAGATGTTGGCAATCTGATCTCTGGTTCCTCTGCCTTTTCTAAAACCAGCTTGAACATCAGAAAGTTCATGGTTCACACGAGCCATGTTTACCCCTTAGCAAACTGAGAACGCTATGTATGCTGCTTGGGATATGTCTGAGGGCAGTTTCAAAACCTCAACCCATCCCAAACAAACTCGTGTATCCTGTTTTCTACCCACTTCCACCTCCACTATGCAGATTTATATATTGATAATGATGTCCAAAAAAGGCTGCTTCAGTTCAGTTCAGTCGCTCAGTCATGTCTAACTCTTTGAAACCCCATGGACTACAGCACACCAGGCATCACTGTCCATCACCAACTACTGGGTTTCACTCAAACTCATGTCCACTGAGTTGGTGATGCCATCCAACCATTTCATCCTCTGTCGTCCCCTTCTCCTCCTGCCCTCAATCTTTCTCAGCATCAGAGTCTTTTGAAATGAGTCACCTCTTTGCATCAGATGGCCAAAGTATTGGAGTTTCAGCTTCACATCAGTCCTTCCAACGAATATTCAGGACTGCTTTCCTTTAGGATGGACTGATTGAGTCTCCTTGTAGTCTAAGGGACTCTCAAGAGTCTTCTCCAACACCACAGTTCAAAAGCATCAATTCTTCAGTGCTCAGCTTTCTTCACAGTCCAACTTTCACATCCATACATGACCACTAGAAAAACCATAGCCTTGACTAGATGGACCTTTGTTGGCAAACTAATGTCTCTGCTTTTCAATATGCTGTCTAGGTTGGTCATAACTTTTCTTCCAAGGAGTAAGTGCCTTTTAATTTCAAGGCTACAATCACCATCTGCGGTGATTTTGGACCCCCAAAAGATAGTCTGGCACTGTTTCCCTATTTATTTGCTATGAAGTGATGAGACTGGATGCCATGATCTTTGTTTTCTGAATGTTGAGCTTTAAGCCAGCTTTTCACTCTCCTCTTTCACTTTCATTAAGAGGCTTTTTAATTCTTTACTTTGTGCCATAAGGGTGGTGTCATTTGCATGTCTGAGGTTATTGATATTTCTCCCAGCAATCTTGATTCCAGCTTGTGCTTCCTCCAGCCCAGAGTTTCTCATGATGTACTCTGCATAGAAGTTAAATAAGCAGGGTGACAATATACAGCCTTGATGTACTCCTTTTCCTATTTGGAACCAGTCTGTTGTTCCATGTCCAGTTCTAACTGTTGCTTCCTGACCTGCATACAGATTTCTCAAGAGGCAGGTCAGGTGGTCTGGTATTCCTATCTTTTTCAGAATTTTCCAGTTTATTGTGATCCATACAGTCAAAGACTTTGCATTGTCAATAAAGCAGAAATAGATATTTTTCTAGAACTCTCTTGCTTTTTTGATTATCCAGCGAATGTTGGCAATTTGGTCTTTGGTTCCTCTGCCTTTTCTAAAACCAGCTTGAACATCTGGAAGTTCGCAGTTCACGTATTGCTGAAGCCTGGCTTGGAGAGTTTTGAGCATTACTTTGCTAGCGTGTGAGATGACTGCAGCTATGTGGTAGTTTGAGCATTCTTTGACATTGCCTTTCTTTGGGATTGGAATGAAAACTGACCTTTTCCAGTCCTGTGGCCACTTCTGAGTTTTCCAAATTTGCTGGCATATTGAGTGCAACACTTTCACAGCATCATCTTTCAGGATTTGGAATAGCTCAATTGGAATTCTATCACCTCCACTAGCTTTGTTCGTAGTGATGCTTTCTAAGGCCCACTTGACTTCACATTCCAGGATGTCTGGCCCTAGGTCAGTGATCACACCATTGTGATTATCTGGATCATGAAGATCTTTTTTGTACAGTTCTTCTGTGTATTCTTGCCACCTCTTCTTAATAACTTCTGCTTTTGTTAGGTCCATACCATTTCTGTCCTTTATCGAGCCCATCTTTGCATGAAATGTTCCCTTGGTATCTCTAATTTTCTTGAAAAGATCTCTAGTCTTTGGTATTCTATTGTTTTCCTCTATTTCTTTGCATTGATCTCTGAGGAAGGCTTTCTTATCTCTCCTTACTATTCTCTGGAACTCTGCATTCAAATGGGAATATCTTTCCTTTTCTCCTTTGCTTTTCATTTCCCTTCTTTTCATAGCTATTTGTAAGGCCTCCTCAGACAGCCATTTTGCTTTTTTGCATTTCTTTTTCTTGGGGATGGTCTTGCTCTCTGTCTCCTGTACAATGTCACAAACCTCTGTCCATAGTTCATCAGGCACTCTATCAGATGTAGTCCCTTAAATCTATTTCTCACTTTCACTGTATAATCATAAGGGATTTGATTTAGGTCATACCTGAATGGTCTAGTGTTTTCCCCTACTTCCTTCCATTTAAGTCTGAATTTGGCACTAAAGAGTTCATGATCTGAGCCACAGTCAGCTCCTGGTCTTGTTTTTGTTGACTGTATAGAGCTTCTCCATCTTTGGCTGCAAAGCATATAATCAATCTGATTTCAGTGTTGGCCATCTGTTGATGTCCATGTGTAGAGTCTTCTCTTATGTTGCTGGAAGAGGGTATTTGCTATGACCAGTGTGTTCTCTTGACAAAACTCTATAAGCCTTTGCCCTGCTTCATTCTGTATTCCAAGGCCAAATTTGCCTGTTACTCCAGGTGTTTCTTGACTTACTACTTTTGCATTCCAGTCCCCTATAATGAAAAGGACCTCTTTTCTAGGTGTTAGTTCTAAAAGGTCTTGTAGGTCTTCATAGAACTGTTTAACTTCAGCTTCTTCAGCATTACTGGTCGGCACATAGACTTGGATTACTGTGATATTGAATGGTTTGCCTTGGAAATGAACAGAGATAATTCTGTCATTTTTGAGATTGCATCAAAGTACTGCATTTCAGACTCTTTTGTTGACTATGATGTCTACTCCATTTCTTCTAAGGGATTCTTGCCCACAGTAGTAAATATAATGGTCATCTGAGTTAAATTCACCCATTCTGGTCCAGTTTAGTTTGCTGATTCCTAAAATGTCAATGCTCACTCTTGCCATCTCCTGTTTGACCACTTCAAATTTGCCTTGATTCATGGACCTAACATTACAGGTTCCTATGCAATATTGCTCTTTACAGCATCAGACCTTGCTTCCACCAACATTCACATCCACAGCTGGGTGTTGTTTTTGCTTTGGCTTCGTCTCTTCATTCTTTTTGGAGTTGTTTCTCCACTGATCTCCAGTAGCATATTGGGCACCTACCAACCTGGGTAGGTGAGTTCATCTTTCAGTGTCATATCTTTTTGCCTTCTCATACTGTTCATGTTCTAATCACATGGACCACAGCCTTGTCTAACTCAAGAAAACTATGAACCATGACATGTAGGGCCACCCAAGATGGACAGGTCATGGTGGAGAGTTCTGACAAAATGAGGTCCACTGGAGAAGGGAATGGCAAACCACTTCAGTATTCTTGCCTTGAGAACCCCATGAACAGTATGAAAAGATGTTGCTTAGTGCAAAACAAAAAGCATGCTGGATACTATATTCTGAAAATATTGATGAAATAATACGATTTTAAAAGTAACGAGGAATTTTCTGATTAGAGGATGTTAACCACAAATCAGAATTCTTCCTTGACTTGAAATTTAGTGGCTATAACTGAATTGTAAACAAAGTATCTAAGTGCCTGCAATGGGCAAAGCATTGTTTAAGTTGCCGAAAACAGAGTTAGGGAACAAATCTATACCTGCCTAATCTAGTAGATTGGCCCAAACATAAACAAGAGGGTATAATATTGATAATAGAAATGGAAGCTGGAAGGAGGATTAGCAGGCCCTTATAAGAACCTGTTGCCTGCAATACAGGAGACCTGGGTTCGATCCCTGGGTTGGGAAGATTCCCTGGAGAAGGGTATGGCAACCCATTTCAGTATTCTGGCCTGGAGAATCCCCATGGATAGAGGAGCCTGGTGGGCTACAGTCCATGGGGTTGCAAAGAGTCAGACGTGACAGAGCGACTGAGCACAGCACAGCACATACGAACTTGTAGCCCATTCTAGATCCCCACAAGTTGTATATCCAAATATAAGGCTACATCTCATGAAAAAAATGTGTGGAATTAACAGCTTCCTGTGGAAACGTATCGTAGTAATTTCACTGTGATGTATAATGTGCTTGTTGGTGATGTTAGTAGTCCAAAGAAAACATCACAATGATCACTAAAATGCAATGAATGTAGCAGTATTTCCCCAATAAAAGGATTCTCTGGCTAAATAATTTTGAGAAACAATGTGTGCTGTAAGGCACTTTGGACATTCACAATGCACATGAACATAAAAGCTTTGAGAAATCCTTAAAGAAACCTGTCTAACTGTGTTCAGTTCAGTTCAGTCGCTCAGTAATGTCTGACTCTTTGTGACCCCACGAACTTCAGCATGCCAGGCCTCCCTGTCCATCACCATATCCTGGAGCCCACCCAAATCCATGTCCATCGAGTCGGTGATGCCATCCAGCCATCTCATCCTCTGTCGTCCCCTTCTCCTCCTGCACCCAATCCCTCCCAGCATCAGAGTCTTTTCCAATGAGTCAACTCTTCGCATGAGGTGGCCAAAGCACTGGAGTTTCAGCTTTAGCATCATTCCTTCCAAAGAAATCCCAGGGCTGATTTCCTTCAGAATGGACTGGTTGGATCTCCTTGCAGTCCAAGGCACTCTCAAGAGTCTTCTCCAACACCACAGTTCAAAAGCATCAATTCTTTGGTGCTCAGCTTTCTTTATAGTCCAACACTCACATGCATACATGACCACTGGAAAAACCATAGCCTTGACTAGAAGAACCTTTGTTGGCAAAGCAATGTCTCCCTTTTTAAATATGTTGTCTAGGTTGGTCTAACTGTGTAGCGCTCTACATTTCTAAGCTTTAAGCAACAAAATCCTTTTTCTGCTTACCTGTAAAACTTTGTGCAATGTATTCTTGCCAATATACATAGGTGGTGAGCCTATGAAATCTAGAAAATGACAAAAGTAAGACAATTATCAGTATTAATTCAGAATTTTAAAATGGAAAGTAATCTTGTGTGACAACCAATATATTCCTTTTGTTAGTGAGATACACTAAAGCATTGATAGGAATCAAGATGGTTTATCTCTATTCTCAGCTCAGGAAAGATTTATATTTCTAGAGGAAAATAATTTCTATCTCTAAAATCCATGTCTTCCTAGACAAGCCGTGCATAGCAGGTGTTACTAAACCAGGCATGTATTATAAAAACCACAGGATCTAGGAATGGCTGGAGTATCCAAAATTTGTTTCCTAAGACCACTTTTCAAAACAATTTCTTTGCTTAACTAATTATTGGAATTCCTTGTGTCTGCTAAAAATGACCCAAACATTATCCTATCACAATATGATTACTGGGACTTCCCTGGTGGTCCAGTGGTTAAAAGCTTATACTTCCAAGGCAGGGGATACAGGTTTGATCCCTGGTCAGGGAACCAGGATCCCACAGTCCTCACAGCCAAAAAGTAAAACAACAACAACAACAACAACAAAACCCACCATGATTGCCATGTTACATGGAGCTGCTGCTGCTGCTGCTAAGTCACTTCAGTCGTATCCGACTCTGTGCGACCCCATAGACGGCAGCCCACCAGGCTCCCTAGTCCCTGGGATTCTCCAGGCAAGAACACTGGAGTGGGTTGCCATTGCCTTCTCCATTGTGTGAAAGTGAAAAGTGAGAGTGAAGTCACTCAGTCAAGTCTGACTCTTAGCGACCCCATGGACTGCAGCCCACCAGGCTCCTCCATCCATGGGATTTTCTAGGCAAGAGTACTGGAGTGGCTTGCCATTGCCTTCTCTGAAATGGAACTATAAATGGAGCTATAAATAGCATATAGTTTCTCTCTTCCAAAAACCCCTTTCTTTTGCAGTCTGGCTTTTTTACATGCAGGTAAAAACTCAGTCATATTTTCCTCCAGATCTATTCATATTTTTAAAATAGCAAAACAATGTTCTGGATTTTCACAATCTGTTTGAATTATTTTCTAAATCTATTCCTTTAGTGTTTGGAGAAAATATCTATAGATTATTAAATTCATTTCCCACATACTATTGGTAGCAAACAAAGGAGCTGAAGAAAGCAATTTTTGGAAATGAGCATGAGTGAAATTAAACGGAAATGCAATAAGTGAATGTAATGGATCTTCTCAAGATTAGTTATCAAATGTCAGTGCTCTTGGGTTTTACTCCCATAGATAAATTATTTAAGTGGAGTTCCTGAATCAGAACAGTTTAGAACCAAGCCCATAAACAAGAGGGACTGGAATTTATGCTGCAACTGGCCTGGCATCAAAGAGTAATTAGTTAATGAATATAATCTAAGCCAGCATTTAAAATGATAACACAGCTAGATGTTAGAGTATTGAGATTCTTGTGTCACCATCCTCGGAATCACCCAGAGTCCATAGGCTGTGCTTAGGAATCTCTGTTATGTCACTCTACTAGTTCCCCAGACCCCAAATAATCTGTTGATAAGAGAAAGTTGAGTTTATTGATAAAAGTAGTAAGAAAAAACACTACTTGATGGAGGTTTTTGTAACATGTCAGAGGGGAAAGTGTTTGATTAGGATTGCAGACAGGGGACAATAGTTTATGATTGGAAGGCACAGTAACATGAAGGTTTAGAAGCCAAAGTTTTGAAGAATTTGGGGAAATAAAGTGGTCTGATGCTATATGATGGAAAAAGAACTAAACAGTCTGATGTTCCTATACACTTTTTCTTCTGGAAGTTTCTGGAACAATTAAGTTATAATAAAGCCATGATGAAGACAGAAGAACACTAAAGCTACATTAGTGAAGAAAATAGAATTCTAAACTCATGAGATTGTAGACAGAGTTGAGTGGGTATAGGTACTCTCAATTCTCAGCTTCTTTAGTATGAGCTAAAACTTAGATTATTAATATCTGGAAGTGTGATCAAGTCACAACTTCCGGGCAATTTGTTACAATTAAGTATCATATTTCTGGGGTAATTGTTTAAACTGCCCCAAGCATCAGGTTTTCCTGTTCTTTTTGTTGGAGAATCATTTGTTGGGTCATTAAATGGGACAGCAGCTACACACGTAGTATGCAAAACTCTGGGGATCACAGATCTGAACACTGCAACACAAACAGCAAGTAAAGGTTAATGATCAGAATCTGCATTCCACTTCTCAAAAGCCACAACCTAAACCAAGAGAATAAATACAATCACCCATTTGAAGAGCCTATGGGGTTATTAGCAAAAATCTTCAAATTTGTAACTTCTTTGTTTGCATCCTGGATCTCAATAATATTTTAGATGCCAGAGAGGTCTCAGATCAGATCAGATCAGTCGCTCAGTCGTGTCCAACTCTTTGCGACCCCATGAATCGCAGCACACCAGGCCTCCCTGTCCATCACCAACTCCCGGAGGTCACTCAGACTCACATCCATCGAGTCAGTGATGCCATCCAGCCATCTCATCCTCTGTCGTCCCCTTCTCCTCCTGCCCTCAATCCCTCCCAGCATCAGAGTCTTTTCCAATGAGTCAACTCTTCCCATGAGGTGGCCAAAATACTGGAGTTTCAGCTTTAGCATCATTCCTTCCAAAGAAATCCCAGGGCTGATCTCCTTCAGAATGGACTGGTTGGATCTCCTTGCAGTCCAAGGGACTCTCAAGAGTCTTCTCCAACACCACAGTTCAAAAGCATCAATTCTTCTACGCTCAGCCTTCTTCACAGTCCAGTTCTCACATCCATACATGACCACAGGAAAGACCATAGCCTTGACTAGACGAACCTTTGTTGGCAAAGTAATGTCTCTGCTTTTCAATATGCTATCCAGGTTGGTCATAACTTTCCTTCCAAGGAGTAAGCGTCTTTTGATTTCATGGCTGCAGTCACCATCTGCAGTGATTTTGGAGCCCAGAAAAATAAAGTCTGACACTGTTTCCACTGTTTCCCCATCTATTTCCCATGAAGTGATGGGAGAGATGTAATTACAACATCCTTTTTCTAAAATAGCCTCTGTTCCCTTTAGAGAGCCATATTACATGGCAGCTATATTCTGAACCACCTATTTTCCTCTTTCAGTGTTCATATGTGCTCAGTTGCTTCAATTGTGTCTGACTCTTTGTGAGCCCATGGACCGCAGCCCTCCAGGGTCCTATGTCCATGGTATTTTCCCAGCAGGAATACTGGAGTTGGTTGCCATGCCTCCTCCAGGGGTTCTTCCCAACCCAGGGACTGAACCTGCGTCTCCTACAGGCAGGCAGATACTTTACTGCTGAGCCACTGGGGAAACTCCCAGTTTTAAGATATGCCCTGTCAACAATGAAAACTAAGTCTTAATTTTCTAAACTAGTTTCTAGCCTATTGAAGAGCCTAGACAGTTTGCAAAGGTTAAGTGAAAGTCGCTCAGTCATATCTGACTCTCTGAGACTCCATGGACTATATAGTCCATGAAATTCTCCAGGCCAGAATACTGCAGTGAGTAGCCTTTTCCTTCTCCAAGGGATATTCCCAACCCAGGGATCAAACCCAGGTCTCTAGCATTACAGGTGGATTCTCTACCAGCTGAGCCACAAGGGAAGAATACTGGAGTGGGTAGCCTATCCCTTCGCCAGTGGATCTTCCCGCCCAGGAATTGAACCAGGGTCTCCTGCATTGCAGATAGATACTTTGCCAACAGGGAAACCCAAGTGTCTCTTAAAGATGATGGTAAAAGAGTAGCAGGATTCAAAGCATTACAATGATGCATGGAGATATATGAGAGAGAAAAGAATAGGACTTCCTAGAAAGTAAGTCTAATTGTGGAGAAGCATTGTTTATTTTCAACGAGCAATAAAGAATGTGCAACGTGATGAATTGTCAAGTTTAAATGAGACCCTAAAAAACAGTTAATAGAGCCTTCATTAATTTGGCTGCTGTGGCTTATGCCCTTAACAAGATGAGTAGACTTTTGCCACTGGGTCAAGAAAGAAACTATAGTAAGCTATAGCCCTTTAAATGACTCACAAAAGTTGAGTCAGAATACTCAGGGCTTATTCAAATCTCTTATAATATATACAATTAGACAAATACATGATAATTAGAGTGGGAGGTTTTTCAAGTTAGTTTTAATTCATGAAAGGAGTGTTTGTCCTTAGATTTTCGAAAAGGTTGATTCAGAAGATTTGATTGAGTCCTACAGTGATGCAGAGACTTCAAAAAGCTGGGAACTCAAGCAGCTAGTGAGATCTAGGAATCCTCTTGTCTCTCAATTAACGGCCTGGTGAAGTTTTGAAAAACCAAATCTGTTAAGAGAAAGAAATGTACTTCATGTACTTTATGACTTACAGGGTAAGTCATGTTCTGTCACCTAGACAAAACTTAGTTTGTATTGCTTTGACAAAATTGTATATTTGAGACCCCTGTGCCCTTTCTGAGCTAAAACAATAAGCAGGCAGGTGGAATCAACCTTAGAGTTCACTTCATTTTAAGAACACAACAAAAGGTCATCCACATATTAGATAAAAAAAGAATCACAAAGAAATTTGGATCCTTGAGGTTGTGGTTGAAGATCTATGAAGAGAAAGAGGGTGCATCAATAACACTTTTGGCCACAGTAGTCAAGGTAGAATGTTGATTTTTCCAGGAGAAGGCAAACAAGTATTGATAATTTTGACCTAAAGGATCACTAAAACAAGAACACAGACTTATTATTGTAGAATTTTAGCCTCAGGAACCACCAAAAAGAAACAATATTTGAGTTTGGTACTACAGGGAAGCAGGGAACAAATTGTCCTCATGTCCTGGACAAGTACATAAAATTGTCAATGGGTAATCCTGCGAGTACTGGTTCTAGGACCCCTGTGGATAACAAAATTCACACTCAAGTTTCTTATACAAAATAGTGTCAGATCAGATCAGATCAGTCGCTCAGTTGTGTCCGACTCTTTGCGACCCCATGAATTGCAGCACGCCAGGCCTCCCTGTCCATCACCAACTCCCAGAGTTCACCCAGACTCACGTCCATTGAGTCAGTGATGCCATCCAGCCATCTCATCCTCTGTTGTCCCCTTCTCCTCTTGCCCCCAATCCCTCCCAGCATCAGAGTCTTTTCCAATGAGTCAACGCTTTGCATGAGGTGGCCAAAGTACTGGAGTTTCAGCTTTAGCATCATTCCTTCCAAAGAAATCCCAGGGCTGATCTCCTTCAGAATGGACCGGTTGGGTCTCCTTGCAGTCCAAGGGACTCTCAAGAGTCTTCTCCAACACCACAGTTCAAAAATATCAATTCTTCGGCGCTCAGCCTTCTTCACAGTCCAGCTGTCACATCCACACAGGACCACTGGAAAAACCATAGCCTTGACTAGAAGAACCTTTGTTGGCAAAGTAATGTCTCTGCTTTTGAATATGCTATCTAGGTTGGTCATAACTTTTCTTCCAAGGAGTAAGCGTCTTTTAATTTCATGGCTGCAGTCACCATCTGCAGTGATTTTGGAGCCCAGAAAAATAAAGTCTGACACTGTTTCCACTGTTTCCCCATTTATTTCCCATGAAGTGATGGGACTGGATGCCATGATCTTCATTTTCTGAATGTTGAGCTTTAAGCCAACTTTTTCACTCTACAAAATAGTATAGTACTTGTAAATAACCTACACACATTCACTTATATACTTTAAATCATCTTTGAAAGTGACTCGTGTCTGACTCTTTGCAACCCCATGGACTGTAACCTAGCAGGCTCCTTTGTCCATGGAATTTTCCAGGCAAGAGTACTGGAGTGGGTTGCCATTTCCCTCTCCAGAGGATCTTCCTGACCCAGGGATTGAACCCAGTTACAATATCTAATGCAATGCAAATGCTGTATAAATAGTTGCCAGTAACTGAAAAATTCAAGTTTTGAGTTTTGGAACTTTATGAACTTTTCTTTTCCCAAATATTTTTGACCCATCCTAGCAATGGCAACCCATTCCAGTACTCTTGCCTGGAAAATCCCATGGATGAAGGAGCCTGGTAGGCTGCAGTCCATGGGGGTCGCTCAGAGTCAGACGACTGAGCGACTTCACTTTCACTTTTCACTTTCATGCATTGGAGAAGGACATGGCAACCCACTCTAGTGTTCTTGCCTGGAGAATCCCAGGGACGGGGGAGCCTGGTGGGCTGCCGTCTATTGGGTCGCACAGAGTCGGACACAATTGAAGTGACGCAGCAGCAGCAGCAACAGGTGGAACCGAGCTAGGTGGAACTCACACTAGGAGAAGCCCAGTTAGGTGGAACCGACGCTAGGTGGAACCTAGGCTAAGCGGAACCAAGTTCAGCAGATCCCGGGCTAGGGGGAACCCAGGCTGGACGGAACCGGGCTAGGTGGGATGTGTATTGAGTCCTGTGGATTATTAACGGGAATGTTACCGGTGTTACAGGGAATGCCACACGGTATGATGAGTACTTCTCTATTTTGTCTGTTGATTGTAGTCTGTCTTTAACTCTGGCTAAGAGGCTGTTGTGAAACTTTGAGTTGTCACTTTGGTGGGGCAGTCTTAACCTGGAGGGGTCCCTCCCCAGTAACGCATCCCAGAATATGTTGCCCACGAGAAGTCTGGTACCTCGAGATTTGCCCGTGAGCTTGCGTTAGATATACTGATATTGATTGGCAGGTCATTGTCCAAATTAGCTCTGCTGTTGGATGAATAGGAGGCCCTGGGGGACTTCAAGAAAGGAACTAGGAGCATGTTTTGTTTGGCAATTCAGTTTGCGCAGTAAACCACTGTGTGTGAGTGAGCATGTGTGTGTGATCACTAAGGTGGAAAACAAGTTGCTTGGTTAAAGATCCAAGGGTGATGGTTATGGCTGGAGCATGGGGAGTGCCAGGGTTGTTAGGGACACCCACCACTGAGTATTCTAATAGTTCAGTGCTTTGTTTGAATGTATTCTAAACGTTTGTTCCTCAATGAAGTTGTGTAACAGTGGTAGGATTTCAGGTGGATATTGTAGCACCTGTATCAATAAAAATTTTGCAGGGCTTTCCTTTAATACTTAGAGAAATGTTTCCTTATAAGTTTGAAAGTGAAACAGGACATTGGGTTCCCCCTTGGAACACCTTTACTGATTTTTCACTTCATTTTGTCACTGTAGTTTCTGGGCTAACACAAGGTAATTTCTTTCCAATGCAGTTCCGCTTATAGTAACTACTCATGGCTTCATCAGTAGATGGTCTTTTCCTATATAGAATGACTGATTTCCCAAATAGAATCCCATATAGATGGAAGTATCTGGCTGTTTTTTTGTTTTTGTTTTCTGTAAAGGCATAAATTTACCCTGAATCTTACTCTATTTTTGTTCTAAGTCTTTTTCAAAATAGTATTTAAGGCCTGCTAAAGGCTATTTCCCAATCTAGTTTTTGCTTTCATACAAAACCCTCTGTTTGTAACTTAAGACTATTAATAAAAAATGAGAAGAAAGCTGGGGTCCCATTTGCCTCAGGATCTACTCGTAAATTTTGCCTAAATAGTAAAGAGTCTGTCCTTGAAATATCAAATAAACTTAGCCTTGCTTTGTTACAAGACTATATCATAGTCCCATCTATTTTCGTAGAAAAGTCTTTGGGGATAGTCACCAAAAGACTGTGCAAAGACATTTCAAGCTTTTCTAAAAGTCTCTAGATCCCTTTTTAATTAGGACTTGATTCAGTTACCCTTGAGATCTTCTCATTCTGCCTTATTTCTTCTCATTTTTTGCACCTGAATTTCCACTAATATATTAATTAATCGGTATAAACCTGGAAGCCCTGGATTATTGGTTTCTAAAGTTATTCTACATTCCTCTGCAAAGTTTTTTCTATCTTATATAGACTTTGGAAACGAAGTGACAGTGGCTTTCAACTCATAGTGAGACCTCAGCTTAAAACCAACCATAGGAGATTTTTTCCTGTTCTGAGGGCAGTATAAAGAGTTAATCAAGGTTCGAGGGTTTCTGGCCAACCAGGAGTGAGAGAGTGCCAGAGAGAGTGCTAGAGTAGAGAGAAATGAAGATATATAGTCTGGTGGAAAAGAATGATATGATAAAAACTATTAGGTTCATTTTGTAATTTGAGGGAATTTTCACACCATGCTTTGGAGTTTTTTTTTTTTAAGGAAGTAACTTTGGATATGAATTTCTTTTAGCCACTTCCCTATGCTAATCAAAATTTACAAAAATTGGATATTTAAAATTTTGTTCCCCTTTTGGGTCTAAGGTCACTCTCAAATGAACACTTTTGGTTACATCATAAAGTTCCCCTGAAGTGACTGCTGTAATTCTAAATTATCCTTGGTGAATTATGTCATTTAGACAGTTAAACTCATGATTTGCAGTTGTAGTGTTAAAAATATGAGAATTAGACATCTGGCTCAGAGGGAATGCAGATATATATATCAGATCAGATCAGTTCAGATCAGTCGCTCAGTCGTGTCCGACTCTTTGCGACCCCGTGAACCGCAGCACGCCAGGCCTCCCTGTCCATCACCAGCTCCCAGAGGTCACCCAGACTCGCATCCATCGAGTCAGTGATGCCATCCAGCCATCTCATCCTCTGTCGTCCCCTTCTCCTCCTGCCCTCAATCCCTCCCAGCATCAGAGTCTTCTCCAATGAGTCAACTCTTCACATGAGGTGGCCAAAATACTGGAGTTTCAGCTTTAGCATCATTCCTTCCAAAGAAATTCCAGGATTGATCTCCTTCAGAATGGACTGGTTGGATCTTCTTGCAGTCCAAGGGACTCTCAAGAGTCTTCTCTAACACCACAGTTCAAAAGCATTAATTCTTTGGCGCTCAGCCTTCTTCACAGTTCAGCTCTCACATCCATACATGACCACAGGAAAGACCATAGATATATATATGGATGGAGATAAACCTGCAGGAGTCTGGGAGTGGTTAGTCAGGGAAGGTGGTTTGTGCACCACATGACTGTAATCCTCCAGCCTAAAGGCTCAGCCATATCTGATTAATCTCAGAGGTTGGAGAAGCTTGAAGAAACCTTTCCCAACTTGGATTCCTATGGACAAAACAAATCAAGACTTAGAAAAGTCCTCTTAGAGTTGATTAGGGACCAGGACAGGTAAGAAACTAGTGAACTTCTCAGTTTCTTAGGGCCAGTATGATAAAGCAACATATTGGGACCTCTGTTCATTTTCAAATATGAGCAGACAATAAAGAATTCCTAAAATGGGTTCCTTTTTCCTAGAAGTTAATCTCAGCATTTTGGAAACTCACCACCAGAATTTTTTGATTGAGTAATTTTGGGATGGGGCAGGATTAAGAATGTGCATTTCTAACAAGCTTCCCTGGCAGGATGTCAAGAGGACTCAGAGTAGCAAAGTCCTAGTCAAGGGTCTTGACTTACTGCAGTAAGGAGAGCTACGTTGGATGTTGGTAGGAATTGCAAGATTGTCAGATACTGGCTCCTGGAAAAAACCCAAAACATTAAAATAACCTCTTGATAAAGACACAGCTGAGAGTTTTTTTTTTTTTTTTTTTTTTTACCATGGAGAAAGCACTGCTTAACAGAGTCTTGGATGGGGATGTATATGAGCTTTTGGAGTTTGGTTTAAGGTAGATCTTTTAGTACAGGTATTTGATTAGGATTGGATAAGTATCATGATAGAATAGTTTAGGATTTTAGTTTAGATGAAATCTAAATAGATCCAAGAAGGAAAGGATTTTAAGGCAAAGGTTTTAAAGAGCTGTGATAAGTAAACAGATGTTTGATGCTATTTATTGAAGAGTTGAACAGTGTGATATTCATTTAAATGGTGTTTTGGGAAGTTCCTGGAATAAGCAATGAAGTTATTTGCAACTTTTATCTTCCTGGGCAAGAGATTCTTGGAATAGTAAAAGCATGTTGACAAAGATAGTGAAATGCTAAAGTTAATGTTAGTGAAGATGGCCTAATGGTAAAAATTGCATTAACAGAAGCAGTAAGCTGTGCGGCATAGATTTGTAGCTCTATTTTCATACTTCTCAAAGCATTGCATATATGCAAAATGTCAATACCTCAATTGCATGTGCAGTTGTCATATTATTGATAAAAATGGCCTGCAACTTAGCAATATTAAAATCAGCCAGTGAGCATACAGTTAATAGGTTTTAAATAACATATTTTCATTCCATCTTCATCTTACATAAGAAAGATTTATTCAAATTATGCTGTGATTTTTGTACTTTGAGTCCAAGAAAGCCGCATCTTAAGGGGAAAAAACAGAATAGGTAATTCATTTTGCCAGTGATGAGAGGTGGGGTGGGAAGTGGGAAGGATAGTTTTATTTTGCCAAATCAAACTAAAAACAATGTACAAATGTTTGATTTACTTTTGAATATAAATAAAATTTAGTGAAGGAGATGGGATATTTAAGAAAAATCCCAGTAAACTTTAATTAAATGAGAAAATGGTTGTCAAATTTATGGGAAAGAAAAGAGCTATTATTGATAAAGTGGAATCTTTAAACCAATGTTGTTTTGTTCATTCACTAAGTTGTGTCTGACTCTTTAATAATTGCTCTCTGCTCTTCCCCAGTAGCATATTAAACACCTTCTCACCTGGGGGGCTCATCTTCTGATGTTATATCTTTCTGCATTGCCATATTATTCATGGGGTTCTCCTGACAAGAATACTGGAGTGGGTTGCCATGTCCTCCTCCAGTGGACCACGCTTAGTCAGAACTCTTCACTTGGACCTGTCCATCTTGGATGGCCCCGCAGGGCACAGCTCATAGCTTCACTGAGTTACGCAAGCCCTTTCGTCATGGCAAGGCAGTGATCCATGAAGGGGTTAGACCAATATTAGATGATCTTTCTAAACAATATAATCAATAAATTTAGGTTTACTTACAGATGCTGCTGCTGCTAAGTCACTTCAGTCATGTCTGACTCTATGTGACCCCATAGATGGCAGCCCACCAGGCTCCCCCATCCTTGGGATTCTCCAGGCAAGAACACTGGAGTGGGTTGCCATTTCTTTCTCCAATGCATGAAAGTGAAAAGTGAAAGTGAAGTCGCTTAGTCATGTCCAACGCTCAGCGACCCCATGGACTGCAGCCTACCAGTCTCCTCTGTCCATGGGATTTTCCAGGCAGGAGTACTGGAGAGGGGTGCCATTGCCTTCTCTGTTACTTACAGATAGTAGTTCTTAAAGTATTGTCCCTGGACCACCAGAATCACTGTCACTGGGAGCTGGTTAGAATACAAATTCTTGGGCCCCCACCTCAGCCTGAGTGACTCAGAACTCTGGGATTGGGCCTGGAAATCTTGCTTCAGTGAGCCCTAGAGATGATTCTGATACAGGTTCAAGTTTGATACCCCTGCTGTAGGACAGAGTCAAATTGTGCTGAAACATAGATTGCCATGTTTCTTCTGAATGTTTTGGGCCCCAAATATTACTTTGAAACTTCTTTAGTAAAATCAGTTGAGCTTCAGAGAGCTATATTAACAAATTTTAGCAAATATAGTGGTATTAACAAATTGTATTTTTAGAGATCTGTGAGGGCCCATAGAGTTAGAAAGCAATTGTTTTGTATGTGCTATTTCACTTTAGTTGGACGACTCTTTGCAGCCCTATGGACTGCAGCCCTAGGTTCCTTTATCCATGGGATTCTCTAGGTAAGAATACTAGAATGGGTTGCCAGTTCCTTCTCCAGGGCATCTTCCCTACTCAGGGATTGAACCTGCATCTCTTATATCTCCTGCATTGGCAGGCAGGTTCTTTACCACTGGCACCACCTGGGAAGCCACAGAGTTAGAAAACAATTGTTTTAACTTTATTAAAAAGTTAAAATCATGACACTTATACACATATAAAATGAACATATTTCAATAATTTTATATAGCTCACTAAATCAACAAGAAAACCAAAGATATTAAAACCATGCAACTGAATATTTCAAACTGAAACAAAGGCAACAAGGTTAAGACTGGGGATTTGCAGTTGAAAAATAATATGTGTACTCAAATTTTTGAAGGAAAAAGTATAGAAACTGAAAGAGTAGATATCCAGTACATTTAAAGAAGGGTCAAGAAAAGATGTGAAAATTGATTAGGAGATAGTTAGAAACTTTGACTCCATTTTTAGTAGGGTACTGGAGGTATATGTAGATCACAGGGGGCTAATTGAATAAGGGCATCCTTAGAAATAATCTATATTCACTGACTTAAGAAGTGTAACTGTAAAAGGGAATGAGGAGTATATTATGAAGCATTGAGTACCAGTGGAGACATAATTTTAAGATGGGATCTCCATTTTGGAGGATTTTGTTTTTCCAGGGCAAAATGTCAAGATAAGGGAGAAGGAGCTAAACTCACACCAAGAAAGACCACATCTGTAATTTTAGTGTATTCTTTTTCAGTTCATCTACATAATCCCCAAGAAGAATATGAATTTAAGAAAGTTCTGTATATGCTTATTTTTCAGTTAACAAGGAAGCATCTCTGAAACTCCACTTTGGGGACCTAGATCTTCTCGTTAGTAGAGTAAACCTGTATCCATTCTATGAGTAACAGTCTGTCTCTGAGTCTCTCTCACACATACAGTCAAAATTCAGAGCCAAAGGGGATCTAATTCTCTGACCCCAAAACAAAGAAAAAAACCCTCCATATAGAAATTTTAATGCTCATTTGTCTGTAATCATCCCAATCAGGTCTCCATTTACCATTAAGCCTTATGGAAAACAGGAGGGAAAAAATGATGTTTTCCAGTCAAAAAAGCAATAGAGTTCCAGAAAAACATCTATTTCTGCTTTATTGCCTTTGACTGTGTGGATCACAATAAACTGTGGAAAATTCTGAAAGAGATGGGAATACTAGACCACCTGACCTGCCTCTTGAGAAACCTATGTGCAGATCAGGAAAAAACAGTTAGAACTGGACATGGAACAGCAGACTGGTTCCAAATTGGGAAAGGAGTACGTCAAAGCTGTATATCATCACCCTGCTTGTTTAACTTCTATGCAGAGTACATCATGAGAAACACTGGGCTGGAAGAAGCACAAGCTGGAATCAAGATTGCTGAGAGAAATATCAATAACCTCAGATATGCAGATGACACCACCCTTATGGCAGAAAGTGAAGAGGAACTAAAAAGGCTCTTGAAAAAGTGAAAGTGGAGAGTGAAAAAGTTGGCTTAAAGCTCAACATTCAGAAAACTAAGATCATGGCATCTGGTCCCATCACTTCATGGGAAATAGATGGGGAAACAGTGGAAACAGTGTCAGACTTTATCTTTTGGGGCTCCAAAATCACTGCAGATGGTGATTGCAGCCATGAAATTAAAAGACACTCCTTGGAAGGAAAGTTATAACTAACCTAGATAGCATATTGAAAAGCAGAGACATTACTTTGCCAACAAAGGTCCGTCTAGTCAAGGCTATGGTTCTTCCAATGGTCATGTATGGATGTGCAAGTTGGACTGTGAAGAAAGCTGAGTGCTGAAGAATTGATGCTTTTGAACTGTGGTTTTGGAGAAGACTCTTGAGAGTCCCTTGGACTGCAATGAGATCCAACTAGTCCAACCTAAAGGAGATCAGCCCTGGGTGTTCATTGGAAGGACTGATGCTGAAGCTGAAACTCCAATACTTTGGCCACCTCAGCGAAGAGTTGACTCATTGGAAAAGATCCTGATGCTGGAAGGGATTGGGGGCTGGAGGAGAAGGGGATTACAGAGGATGAGATGTCTGGATGGCATCACTGGCTTGATGGACATGTGTTTGGGTAAACTCCGGGAGCTGGTGATGGACAGGGAGGCCTGGTGTGCTGTGTGTGATTCATGGGGTCAAAAGAGTCAGACACGACTGAGCAACTGAACTGAACTGAACTGAATACTGAGAAAGTGATTTTGCTTTAAATATGTTTTTCTGTTTGTAACAAGGAACACTTTGTGATCCTTTGAGCAGGAAACTTTCCTATTTATCCATTTTAAAAATAGCAAGACACCACTGAGTAGTGCAAGAGAGACCATTTCTCGGTTTGAGGTCACCGTTTTCTCTGTGATTAACAAGAACTAGGTGTTTTCTTCAGGGATCATGGTAATTCCTTTCACAACATTATTTCTGAAAAATCTAAGAAAGAACATGTGCTGTTTCTGTTGAACTCTTGCAAATGTGTTTAAAATGTGCTCAGGCCTTCATGTGTACATAAATGATTTTCCCAGTGAAAATTGTGTCCCTAAGTCTGGTTACTTGTTAAATGCTTCTAGGTATGCCTGTGGTCATGTATGGATGTGAGAGCTGGACTGTGAAGAAGGCTGAGCGCCGAAGAATTGATGCTTTTGAACTGTGGTGTTGGAGAAGACTCTTGAGAGTCCCTTGGACTGCAAGAAGATCCAACCAGTCCATTCTGAAGGAGATCAATCCTGGAATTTCTTTAGAAGGAATGATGCTAAAGCTGAAACTCCAGTATTTTGGCCACCTCATGCGAAGAGTTGACGCATTGGAGAAGACTCTGATGCTGGGAGGGATTGAGGGCAGGAGGAGAAGGGGACGACAGAGGATGAGATGGCTGGATGGCATCACTGACTCGATGGATGCGAGTCTGGGTGACCTCCGGGAGCTGGTGATGGACAGGGAGGCCTGGCGTGCTGCGGTTCATGGGGTCGCAAAGAGTCGGACACGACTGAGCGACTGATCTGATCTGATTAGGAAAGAAAGTGAAAGTGAAAGTCACTCAGTCGTGTCCGACTCTTTCTGACCCCATGGAGGATACACTCCAGAATACTGGAGTGGGTAGCCTTTCCCTTCTCCAGAGGGATTTTCCCAACGCAGGGATCAAACCCAAGTCTCCCACGTTGCAGGCAGATTCTTTACCAGCTGAACCACAAGGGAAGCCCAAGTATTGGGAAGATGCATTCAATTGCCTCTAGGTTCCTGAATCCATTCTTCCCTGGCACTTTACCAGGAATTGAAATATCTTTCCTTTATTGAGCACTTTCTATGTTGTTGGACACTTGTGCTAGATTCGGTACACACATTGCTCCAGTCCTCATAACACCCTGAAGATGGGTAATTTGGTGCCTTCTTACAGACAAGAGATCCCGTTCAGCAAGGTGGCTTCCAAGAAGGTAACAAGAAGGCCTGGGCTTTGAACCTAGATATGCCCTATTCCAACAGTGTGTTCTTACCTCAAAAAGCAGCCACTTAAAAGAGCAAGAGTGCCACACATAATTCAGCATCAGTCATGTTAAAACTCTAGTGAGCCAGTGACATCTTGAAATAAGGGTTGGGAATGACAGCTTTTTCTATAGAACTCCAAATTTTCCTTCAGGTGTATCACAGGGTGATAGATTAGATAAGCCAGGTCGGTGTTGTCCCCAATGCCTTCTCATTCTGGGCACTGAGCCGCTAGTTAATGTCACTCTATTGGCCCGCTTGGTGTCAGATTCCTCTCCTGTTTGTCTATCTGGTTATTCCCTTTTACCACCACTATCCACCTCCCTTTCCACTCCCCGTAACACTGAGGCAAAGACTGAACTCCAGTCCCAGCTCCGCCCCTTACCAGCAAAGGTGAGGCTGTTGCTTGACAGTGACTGAGGCAGTAGAAGTGGACACAGGGTGGAGATCTTAAGCACGCTGAGCAAGCTAACTGTTAAGAATTAGGAGAAATCACGTGCAGGTTCCAACAGGCCTTAAAATTCACTGTTTTAGTCAGACTGACCTACATGACTCTGGTGGACATTGAAACCACATAAATACAAGGAGAATGCCACATTGCCATGAATTTTTTGAACATTTGGATGGAATTTGGAGGAATGTGGAATGTTGGATATGAGAGTTGAACTCACATCTCATGTATGGATGTGAGAGTTGGACAATAAGGAAAGCTGAGTGTTGAAGAATTGATACTTTTGAATTGTGGTATTGGATAAGACTCTTGAGAGTCTCTTGGATTACAAGGAGATCCAACCAGTCAATCCTCAAGGAAATCAGTCCTGAATATTCATTGCAAGGACTGATGCTGAAGCTGAAACTCCAATACTTTGGCCTGACTTATTGGGAAAGACCCTGATGCTGGGCAAGAT
Source organism: Tragelaphus eurycerus (assembly GCA_935064755.1). Classification (NCBI taxonomy): domain Eukaryota; kingdom Metazoa; phylum Chordata; class Mammalia; order Artiodactyla; family Bovidae; genus Tragelaphus; species Tragelaphus eurycerus. The sequence goes on from CAKXYN010000039.1 coordinate 3,790,672, forward strand.
TGAAGGCAGAAGAAGGGGATGACAGAGGATGAAATGATTAGATGGCATCACCAGCTCAATGGACATGAGTTTGAGCAAGCCTCAGGAGTTGCTGATGGACAGGGAAGCTTGGCGTGCTGCAGTCCTTGGGGTCGCAAAGAGTTGGACATGACTGAGTGATTAACTGAACTGAACTGTCTACCAAAATATCTCCACTGCAGCTCCCTCCGACTCATGCTTCCACTGAACTGGCTTTCCTAGGAAGAGACAAAATGAGGAACAAGAACCATGTCAGGCTGTAGAGAGGGAAAGTAAGACAGTCACAGAGATACAGGCAGCCTGAGTAGCAGGAGGCAGCTGTAGAGCTAGGCTGAGGTGACCATCAGCTGGTAAGTCAGAAATACTCTTGAAGCTCTAACTGGTTCCTCAGTGGCGAGCAAATAATTTCTTAATTCTGCCCCATGGCTGTGGCGAGCTTGTAATCAAGCAACATTATCAGACACTTGGGGAGCCAACTGGCCAGAAGTGTGTATCTAAGAAGGCTATCATTTTCTTGAATAGTTCTACAGAACTTCCCTTCATTTCTTTGCTATTAGCAATTTTTCTGAGGCTTGAGCTCAGCTTCTTCCTCTGTATAATGTGGCACACATTTGAAATGGTTCCATCATTTTACACTTTGGGAAAATAGAATTCGAAAGGAATGAGAGGGTGTCAGACTGACAGTTTTGCACCAAGCTATCAACAAGAATACACTCCTTGTCTCTAACTCCTGACAGATAAGGGGTTGATTTCATTTTTCATCCACCGTCTTGGTGGATGGTACTGACCAGGTTTTAACTCATAACAGGAAGACGGAGTGGCAAGTAGTGTCTCTGTTCAAGTGCCTCTCCTTTGCTGCTGAGGCCCTCTGTGCTAGCAAAAGAGTAGTTCTGATCTATTTCTTTCTAATAGTAATTATATCTCTTATCAGTTTTCCTTAAAAATCAGGTATGGGGGGAAAAAGTGAAACTTTGATGGAGCACAACATGGGGTTGAGTGAGAATGTCACTTCTTCGCTGTTTCACATTTCTCTTAACTGTAATGAACACATGCCCTTGGAGGCAGAAGCCCAAGGCTAGTTGTGACAGAAATGAATATCAGGCAATTCAGGTTCATTGCCACAGAAGTGTCATGATTCACTTTCAGTAGACAAGAGGTACCCAGGGACCCTGCTTGTTGTGTGACATTCTCACTTCCACTCTACTGAATTTGCTGATTACATAATTGAAAATTAGAATTCCCAGCATGGGGATGAGGGCGCTTTCTCCCCATCTAGAGCCATCAGCTGGAACGTCCTCATCCCATTGCTCACTCACAGAAAGCTGGAGAGGTTAGGGGAGACAGAATGTGTCCCTGGAGGCACATGGATACATTCAGCCTTTATCTTCCCTGCCAGCACGTGCACTGGGAATATATAGAGAAACCTCTGGAGATGTTAATGTGGAGCTTGCGGGAAAGAAGCATTCTGAAAACTGGCTCCTTGCAAATCAAGCTGTGGATCATTTTGAAAGCCCTGCCTCGTGATAAATTTGTCACCAGGTGTTCAAACATCTTATGATGACAAAGAAGCTGGGATTGGGGCAGGGGCAGGGTATGGCCAGGGGTCTATATGTGGCTCACAGCATAGTGTCAGAAGGACCTGCAAAAAGACTGTGTGAAGCAGAGGTGGAGACGAGGAAGACAGAGCCTGGAGGAAACCCATGAATGGCTGCCTGCCTTGAGCCTGGCTCACTGCTGCTCTTGAGGACATCTCCTGTCTACCACCTGAGGCTGACAGGCAGAGATTTCCTGTGTGTACCAAGCCCAGTTAGGCTAGGAAGTAAACACGATGGGAAACACAAGAGGAAAAAATGCAGCTTATCAAATATAATATAGATGATGACATTAAGTGTTCAGAAATTGGAAAATAATCACTAGAAACACAGCTCTCCTCCTGCTCTGTTTTCACGTATGACTAATTGCCAGTTTTCCACAAGACAGCACCTGGAGTCCCAGTGTGACAGACGGTGATGGGTTTTGGAAATGTTTACTCTGGTTGGTCAACAAGAAAAACTTCACTGCTTTTCCCGAGAAACTCATGGAGTTCAAGGTCAGCCTGTTGTGCAAGAGGAATCTTTGGTAGAAATCCCACCTGGTTGCTGGCACAGAAGAGAGATTTTCAGAAGAGGAGTTCCATGTGATTGAATGTTGCTCATCTGCTTTGATAAATATTCAGGGAAGCAGCACTGCCCAGCATGTGGAGATGAAACCTGTTTGACTTTGACCACGGGTGTTCTCAGACTCTGATATTTTTAATGGCATTCAGCATTCTGGCCAGTCAGGGAATAAGCCCATGGCTTTTAAACGAGTGTGGAAATCCAGCAAGCCTGTTGGTGGCTATCGTTAAAAACCATGAATTTATAGTAACTCATGTAGCTCTGAACTGGAAAGCTGATTCCATTTTAGAAGAACCAGGGAGATGGGCATGCAGGGAACAACATGGACCATGAGAAAAGTGCAGCCCTTTGAGCTCGGCCTGGGCAAGGCCACCACTGAGGGTCCTTGGACCAGCTCCCCTGGGCTCTCACCTACCACATGTGCACAGATTTCCTAAATGTTGCAAGGAACCAGTGATCTCTCAGTGCTCAGGAAGGATTTTTTCCACTGGTATCACAAATCCCGTCCTTCCCTGTTGTGGGCTGCTTTGTGCCCGCCTCGCCCCCACCCCATTTATATATTGAAGCTGTAACTTCCACAACCTCAGCATGTGACTATTTAGAGACTGGACCTTTAAAGAGGCAAGTAAATTAAAATGAGGCCCTTAGGGTGGGCCCCAATCCAATGTGATTGCTGTCCTTGGAGGAAGATAAAATTTGAATATGTAAAGAGACAGGAGGTGCACACGCACAGAGGAACAATCCTGTGTGGATACAGGAAAAGGCAGGTTTCTGCCAGCTAAGGAGAGAGGCCTCATAAGAAAGGAAACCTGCTGACATCTTGATCTTAGACTTCTTGCCTCCAAAACTGTGACAGATTAAATTTAAGATGTCTAAGCCAGAGATCCGGAGAAGGCAATGGCACCCCACTCCAGTACTCTTGCCTGGAAAATCCCATGGATGGAGGAGCCTGGTAGGCTGCAGTCCACGGGGTCACCATGAGTCGGACACAACTGAGCGACTTTGCTTTCACTTTTTACTTTCATGCATTGGAGAAGGAAATGGCAACCCACTCCAGTATTCTTGCTTGGAGAATCCCAGGGACAGAAGAACCTAGTGGGCTGCCGTCTTTGGGGTCGCACAGAGTCGGACACGACTGAAGTGGCTTAGCAGCAGCAGCAGCAGCAAGCCAGAGATCAAATTGCCAACATCCGCTGGATCATGGAAAAAGCAAGAAAGTTCCAGAAAAACATCTATTGCTGCTTTATTGACTATGCCAAAGCCTTTGACTGTGTGGATCACAATAAACTGTGGAAAATTCTGAAAGAGATGGGAATACCAGACCACCTGATCTGCCTCTTGAGAAATCTGTATGCAGGTCAGGAAGCAACAGTTAGAACTGGACATAGAACAACAGACTGTTTCCAAATAGGAAAAGGGGTATGTCAAGGCTGTATATTGTCACCCTGCTTATTTAACTTCTATGCAGAGTACATCATGAGAAACGCTGGACTGGAAGAAACACAAGCTGGAATCAAGATTGCCGGGAGAAATATCAATAACCTCAGATATGCAGATGACACCACCCTTATGGCAGAAAGTGAAGAGGAACTAAAAAGCCTCTTGATGAAAGTGAAAGAGGAGAGTGAAAAAGTTGGCTTAAAGCTCAACATTCAGAAAACTAAGATCATGGCATCTGATCCCATCACTTCATGGGAAATAGATGGGGAAACAGTGGAAACAGTGTCAGACTTTACTTTTCTGGGCTCCAAAATCACTACAGATGGTGACTGCAGCCATGAAATTAAAAGATGCTTACTCCTTGGAAGGAAAGTTATGACCAACCTAGATAGTATATTCAAAAGCAGAGACATTACTTTGCCAACAAAGGTCTGTCTAGTCAAGGCTATGGTTTTTCCAATGGTCATGTATGGATGGGAGAGTTGGACTGTGAAGAAGGCTGAGCACTGAAGAATTGATGCTTTTAAACTGTGATGTTGGAGAAGACTCTTGAGAGTCCCTTGGACTGCAAGGAGATCCAACCGGTCCATTCTGAAGGAGATCAGCCCTGGGATTTCTTTGGAAGGAATGATGCTAAAGCTAAAACTCCAGTACTTTGGCCACCTCATGTGAAGAGTTGACTCACTGGAAAAGACTCTGATGCTGGGAGGGATTGGGGGCAGGAGAAGGGGACGACAGAGGATGAGATGGCTGGATGGCATCACTGACTCGATCGATGTGAGTCTGAGTGAACTCTGGGAGTTGGTGATGGACAGGGAGGCCTGGCATGCTGTGATTCATGGGGTCGCAAAGAGTCAGACATGACTGAGCGACAGAACTGAAACTGAAGCCACTCAATCTGTGTAGTTTTTGTTTGTTTATTTTTATGATGCCCCTATTAGACTAAAAGTTTGCTTTTACCAGAAGCTTTGTTTCCTTCCCCTTTTGCTTTTTGGTTTTTCTCTCTCCTATAGGAAAGCTCAATTTGAAGAAAGCATCACAAAATCATCCACACTGAAGTGTACATGGCAAAGAGACCTTGAAATGTCCCCTTTCTCTGGGCTCTCATGTCATTTGAATTTAACATCCCTACTTTGAGTCCCAGGGTTGAAGATCTAAGTGGATTATCAGGAACCAGGAGAGATGTGTTGGGTGGACATTGGTCCTCTCGAGGGCTCCTGTACTTTAGGCCTCCAACTCCAGTGCTTGTCCTGGAGCCTCAGGCTGAAGGACATGCTACGGACCAGAGGACTGACTTTTCTTTCTTGGCACAGTGGGGATGAAGTGTCAGGTCTGGAGGTAGGATGCCAGGGTCACTGTTGAAAATTTTCTCCATCATAGTAAAAACCCAGGGGTACCCTTCTCCCCACCCCAAATGTTCCCATCATCTTATTTTTAAGAAATCTTCAACTGATAAAAAGGAGAAATGCCAAACTCCAACTACATATTTTACATGGTAATAGGAATCCAACTCAAAAGGGTTTAAACATAAAAGACTTTTTTATCTCGAATATTGGCGAGTCCAGGAGGAGAGTTGGCTTTATATTGATTTAATGGCTTAGGCATGTCACTAGGCACCTGGTCTGCCTCCCTCTTTTTTGCTTCCCTCAGTGTCAGCTTCATTCTCAGACAAGCCAGTAACCAGAAGAAAATAAGAGTGTATATTCCTGTAGCTTTCTTAGGAACCAGAAAACTCAGAAGCCTCTTAGACAATTCTGTTTCACATCTTGGTTTTCTATAAATTAAGAAGTTTGCAGATGGGAATAGATCTCAAGTAGTGACTAACAATATCCACTGCACTGCACTTGTAAGTTTTTATCAGATCTGAGAGTCAAGAACAACAATGAGTGATAATAGGAAAGTGGGTATTGGTTTAAGCCTTGTGCTGGTCAGGAGATTACCGCCACCTCCAGCGATGGGGTTATGGTGAGATGAGCGGCGTGAAGAGTGATTGAACTGTCCGAGAAACACAGAACAGGAACAGTTGTGTTTGAAGATCCACAGTTGCTCTGTGGTCCAGCAACTATGTGACTATGTGTATGTGTGACTATGCTCCTTTCTTTGGTTTCTGCTTGTTTTTTTATATTTCTGTTCTTTTCACTACCCACCCATTGGCTATCTCTCTAATTTCCCTATCCAGATTCCACCCAGAGAAAGTCTGCATGGCCTGCCTGGCAGCACCTTTTGCTCTTCAGCACTATCCTGGGCATTCCGAGTTTATAACCAGGTTGACCTTAGGCCAGGGGGGCTATGTTTGATTCCATCACCAGAGATCTCAAGCCAGAGCAGGAATATTGGCATATTTGTAGTCATCACACCTCTCTCTGATAAACTCCAAGAGCAAGTCTGTATTTAAATGTTCTTAAGTGTGATAACACCAAAATAGAAAAGGATTTAATGGTCCAAATCAAAAATAAGAGTCTAGTGTCATAATGTTTTTAAGTAACATGGTATATTTCCTACAGTGTGTAAAAAGAGAAAAACAGGAAAAGGCAGGGACTATAGTTATTTATGTTTGTTTTTTTACTTGTTAGATTTTAAACAGAATTTTAGATGCTCATCAGATCAGATCAGATCAGTCGCTCAGTCGTGTCCGACTCTTTGCGACCCCGTGAATCACAGCACACCAGGCCTCCCTGTCCATCACCAACTCCCGGAGGTCACTGAGACTGACATCTATCGAGTCAGTTATGCCATCCAGCCATCTCATCCTCTGTCGTCCCCTTCTCCTCCTGCCCCCAATCCCTCCCAGCATCAGAGTCTTCTCCAATGAGTCAACTCTGCACGAGGTGGCCAAAGTACTGGAGTTTCAGCTTTAGCATCATTCCTTCCAAAGAAATCCCAGGGCTGATCTCCTTCAGAATGGACTGGTTGGATCTCCTTGCAGTCCAAGGGACTCTCAAGAGTCTTCTCCAACACCACAGTTCAAGAGCATCAATTCTTCGGCGCTCAGCCTTCTTCACAGTCCAGCTCTCACATCCATACATGACCACTGGAAAAACCATAGCCTTGACTAGGCGAACCTTTTTGGCAAAGTAATGTCTCTGCTTTTCAATATGCTATCCAGGTTGGTCATAACTTTCCTTCCAAGGAGTAAGTGTCTTTTAATTTCATGGCTGCAGTCACCATCTGCAGTGATTTTGGAGCCCAGAAAAATAAAGCCTGACACTGTTTCCACTGTTTCCCCATCTATTTCCCATGAAGTGATGGGACCGGATGCCATGATCTTCATTTTCTGAATGTTGAGCTTTAAGCCAACTTTTCACTCTCAACTTTCACCTTCATCAAGAGGCTTTTTAGCCCCTCTTCACTTTCTGCCATAAGAGTGGTGTCATCTGCATATCTGAGGTTATTGATATTTCTCCCAGCAATCTTGATTCCAACTTGTGCTTCTTCCAGCCCAGCGTTTCTCATGATGTACTCTGCATATAAGTTAAATAAACAGGGTGACAATATACAGCCTTGACATACTCCTTTTCCTATTTGGAAGCAGTCTGTTGTTCCATGACCAGTTCTAACTGTTGCTTCCTGACCTGCATACAGATTTCTCAAGAGGCAGATCAGGTGGTCTGGTATTCCCATCTCTTTCAGAATTTTCCACAGTTTATTGTGATCCACACAGTCAAAGGCTTTGGCATAGTCAATAAAGCAGCAATAGATGTTTTTCTGGAACTCTCTTGCTTTTTCCATGATCCAGCGGATGTTGGCAATTTGATCTCTGGTTCCTCTGCCTTTTCTAAAGCCAGCTTGAACATCAGGAAGTTCACGGTTCACATATTGCTGAAGCCTGGCTTGAAGAATTTTGACCATTACTTTACTAGCGTGTGAGATGAGTGCAATTGTGTGGTAGTTTGAGCGTTCTTTGGCATTGCCTTTCTTTGAAATTGGAATGAAAACTGACCTTTTCCAGTCCTGTGGCCACTGCTGAGTTTTTCAAATTTGCTGGCATATTGAGTGCAGCACTTTCACAGCATCATCTTTCAGGATTTGGAATAGTACAACTGGAATTCTATCACCTGCCCTAGCTTTGTTTATAGTGATGCTTTCTAAGGCCCACTTGACTTCACATTCCAAGATGTCTGGCTCTAGGTCAGTGATCACACCATCATGATTATCTGGGTCGTGAAGCTCTTTTCTGTACAGTTCTTGTGTGTATTCTTTGAACTGTTGGAATCAAGATTGCTGGGTGAAATATTAATAACCTCAGATATGCAGATGACACCACCCTTATGGCAGAAAGTGAAGAGGAACAAAAAAGCCTCTTGACGAAAGTGAAAGTGGAGAGTGAAAAGGTTGGCTTAAAGCTCAACATTCAGAAAACGAAGATCATGGCATCTGGCCCCATCACTACATGGGAAATAGATGGGGAAACAGTGGAAACAGTGTCAGACTTTATTTTGGGGGGCTCCAAAATCACTGCAGATGGTGACTGCAGCCATGAAATCAAAAGGCGCTTACTCCTTGGAAGGAAAATTATAACGAACCTAGATAGCATATTGAAAAGCAGAGACATTACTTTGCCAACAAAGGTTCGTCTAGTCAAGGCTATGGTTTTTCCTGTGGTCATGTATGGATGTGAGAGTTGGACTGTGAAGAAGGCTGAGAGCTGAAGAATTGATGCTTTTGAAGTGTGGTGTTGGAGAAGACTCTTGAGAGTCCCTTGGGCTGCAAGGAGATCCACCCAGTCCATTCTGAAGGAGATCAGCCCTGGGATTTCTTTGGAAGGAATGATGCTAAAGCTGCAACTCCAGTACTTTGACCACCTCATGCAGAGTTGACTCATTGGAGAAGACTGTGATGCTGGGAGGGATTGGGGGCAGGAGGAGAAGGGGAGGACAGAGGATGAGATGGCTGGATGGCATCACTGACTCGATGGATGTGAGTCTGAGTGACCTCCGGGAGTTGGTGATGGACAGGGAGGCCTGGCGTGCTGCGGTTCATGGGGTCGCAAAGAGTCGGACACGACTGAGCGACTGATCTGATTTGTTCTGATCTGTGTGTATTCTTGCCACCTCTTCTTAATATCTTCTGCTTCTGTTAGGTCCATACCATTTCTGTCCTTTATCGAGCCCATCTTTGCATGAAATGTTCCTTTGGTATCTCTGATCATGCTCAGTCACTAAGTTGTGTCCAAATTCTGGGGACCCCATGGACTATAGCCTGCCATGCTCCTCTGTTCTAGGATTTTTCCCTGCAAAAATACTGGAGTGGGTTGCCATTTTCTTCTCCAGGATATTTTTCTGACCAGGGTTTGAACCCGAGTCTCCTGCATTGGCAGCTGGATTCTTTACCATTGAGTCACCAGGGAGGCCCAGAATTTTAGTTACTACAATAGTTAATCATATTCGGATATTTAAGGGTATGATTTGAGTCCCCAAGTCCTTTATTTTCACTTTTATCTAAGTGATGTTCTTATAGATTCCACCATGGAGTATAGAAGAGGAAAATAATGACTCCAGACTTTTAAAAATCCCAATCTTTTACATACTGTTCTGTAAAATACTCAGTCACCATACATGTGGGCTTACACTTTGCTCAGAGCCAGGACCAGAAATGGCACTCTCTCTTTCTGCCTCCTGAATACATCCGAAAAAGAAACAGGAACTAAAGATATAACTCCATCATTCTTTACATATCTGCTGATTCCCAACATATTTACTGAGAGTCTGTTACTGAGTGAGCTGTGTAGTGCTGATCCACTTTGACAAGATCTTATACCTTGCTTAACTAGACAGAATAAAGAGAAGGTAAAGGAAGTATCTACAGAAAATTCGACATATATAAGAATGGAACAAGAGGAGAAAAATAGTCTATAGGAATTCAAGAGCAGGTATGAGTAGAGGTGCCAGTAGAAGATTTTCAAAAGGAAAATTATATTAAACTCAGCACATCATATTTTATTACTTTCTCTGATTGTTTCATGTGTCTTCTCACTGACTGGCTCATTTAAGACAGGCCTTACACATGAATATAATTTAATAGTAATATTCTGGGCAATCAAGGAATCCTTGTCAGGTTCACCAACAAAGAAATAGGTGTGAACCACCATAATCCAAATTATAAGGATGTTATTATAGTAATCAGTTGTAATTATTAAGAGTAATTGTTTGGGCATCAGTTCAGTTCAGTTGCTCAGTCATGTCCAACTCTTTGTGACCCCATGGACAGCAGCACACCAGGCTTCCCTGTCCATCACCAACTCCCAGAGTTTATCCAAACTCATGTCCATCAAGTGGTGATGCCATCCAACCATCTCATCTTCTGTTGTCCTCTTCTCCTCCCACCTTCAATCCTTCCCAACATCAGGGTCTTTTCTAAGGAGTCAGCTCTTTGTATCAGGTGGCCAAAGTATTGGAGTTTCAGCTTCAGCATCAGTGCTTCCAATGAATATTCAGGACTGATTTCCTTTAGGATGGACTGGTTGGATCTCCTTGCTTTCCAAGGGACTCTCAAGAGTCTTCTCCAACACTGCAGTTCAAAAGCATCAATTCTTTGGTGCTCAGCTTTCTTTATAGTCCAACTCTCATAATCCATGCATGACTACTGGAAAAACCATAGCCTTGACTAGACGGACCTTTGTTGGCAAAGTAATATGTCTGCTTTTGAATATGCTGTCTAGGTTGGTCATAACTTTCCTTCCAAGGAGTAAGCATCTTTTAATTTCACGGCTGCAGTCACCATCCGCAGTAATTTTGAAGCCCCCCCAAATAAAGTCTGTCACTGTTTCCACTGTTTTCCATGAAGTGATGGGATATATCCAGATAAAACCATAATTCAAAGAGATATATGTACCCCAGAGTTCATAGCAGCACTATTTGAATAACTAAGACATGAAAGCAACCTAAATGGCCACTGATGGATGAATGAATAGAGAAGATGTGGTATGTATATATACACACACACACAGACACACACATGCACAGTGAAATTTTACTCAGCTGTGAGAAAATAAATAATGCCATTTGTAGCAACATGGATGGACCTAAAGATCATCACACTAAGTGAAGTGAGCTAGACAAAGACAAATATCATATATCACTTATACATGTAATTAAAAAATAATGATATAAATGAACTTATTCATATAAACAAAACAGAATTAGTCCTCAAACATAGAAAACAAACTTGTGGTTACCAGTGGGGTAAGGGAGAGTGGAATAAATTAGGATGTTGGGATTAACAGATGCACTTTGCTGTGTGTAGGTAACACACAAGGACCTAGATAACCAGCAATAGATAACCACAGATAACGAGTGTATAGCACAGGGAAATATATTCAATATTTTGTAATAACCAATGAGGGAAAAGAGGACTTCCCTTGTGGCTCAGATGGTAAAGATTCTGCCTGTAGTGCAGGAGACTTGGGTTCAATCCTTGGGTTGGAAAGATTCCCTGAGAAGGAAAGGCCACCCACTCCAGTCTTCTTGGCTGGTGAATTCCATGGACAGAGGAGCCTGGCAGGCTGCAGTCCATGGGGCCACAAAGAGCTGGACACAACTAAACGATTAACATTGACACATACCAACATTAAAACCCAGCATTTGAAAAACTAAGTTCTTGGCATCTGCTCCCATCTCTTCATGGCAAATAGATGGGGAAATAATGGAAACAGTGATAGATTTTGTTTTCTTAGGATCCAAAAATCACTGCAGATAGGGGCTGCAGTCATGAAATTGTAAGAGGCTTGCTCCTTGGAAGAAAAGCTATGACAAAACTAGACAGCATATTAAAAAGCAGACACATCACTTTGCCTACAAAGATCCCTGTAGTTAAAGCTATGGTTTTTCCAGTAGTTAGGTATGAATGTGACAGGTGGACCATAAAGAAGGCTGAGCACCAAAGAACTGATGCTTTCAAATTGTGCTGGAGAAGACTCTTGTGAGTCCCTTAGACAGCAGGAAAACAAGCTAGTCAATCCTAAAGGAAATCAACATTGAATATTTATTGGAAGGACTAATGCTGAAGCTTTGGTCACCTGATGTGAAGAGCTGACCCATTAGAAGAGACGCTGATGCTGGGAAAGATTAAGGGCAGGAGGAGAAGTGGGTGACAGAAGATGAAATCATTGGTTGACATCACCAACTCAATGGACATGTGTTTGAGCAAACTCTGGAAGATGGTGAAGGACTGGGAAGCCTGGTGTGTTGCAGTCCATAGGGCCACAGAGTAAGACATGACTTAGAGACTGAACAAGAATAAGAACATGAGGGAAAAGAATCTGAAAAAGAACACACACACAACTGAATGACTTTGCTGTATACCTGAAAGTAGCACAACATTGTAAGTCAACTATACTTTCAGTTCAGTTCAATTCAGTCGCTCAGTCGTGTCCAACTCTTTGTGACCCCGTGAATCACAGCACGCCAGGCCTTCCTGTCCATCACCAACTCCCAGAGTTCACCTAGACTCACGTCCATTGAGTCAGTGATGCCATGCAGTCATCTTATCCTCTGTCATCCCCTTCTCCTCCTGCCCCCAATCCCTCACAGCATCACGGTCTTTTCCAATGAGTCAACTCTTTGCATGAGGTGGCCAAAGGACTGGAGTTTCAGCTTTAGCATCATTCCTTCCAAAGAAATCCCAGGGCTGATCTCCTTCAGAATGGACTGGTGGATCTCCTTGCAGCCCAAGGGACTCTTAAGAGTCTTCTCCAACATCATAGTTCAAAAGCATCAATTCTTCGGCGCTCAGCCTTCTTCACAGTCCAACTCTCACATCCATACATGACCACAGGAAAAACCATAGCCTTGACTAGACGAACCTTTGTTGGCAAAGTAATGTCTCTGCTTTTCAATATGCTATCTAGGTTCGTTATAACTTTCCTTCCAAGGAGTAAGTGTCTTTTGATTTCATGGCTGCAGTCACCATCTGCAGTGATTTTGGAGCCCAGAAAAGTAAAGTCTGACACTGTTTCCACTGTTTCCCCATCTATTTCCCATGAAGTGATGGGACCAGATGCCATGATCTTCGTTTTCTGAATGTTGAGCTTTAAGCCAACTTTTTCACTCTCCTCTTTCACTTTCATCAAGAGGCTTTTTAGTTCCTCTTCACTTTCTGCCATAAGGGTGGTGTCATCTGCATATCTGAGGTTATTGATATTTCTCCCAGCAATCTTGATTCCAGCTTGTGTTTCTTCCGGTCTAGCTTTTCTCATGATGTACTCTGCATAGAAGTTAAATAAGCAGGGTGACAATATACAGCCTTGACATACTCCTTTTCCTATTTGGAACCAGTCTGTTGTTCCATGACCAGTTCTAACTGTTGCTTCCTGACCTGCATACATATTTCTCAAGAGGCAGATCAGGTGGTCTGGTATTCTCATCTCTTTCAGAATTTTTCACAGTTGATTGTGATCCACACAGTCAAAGGCTTTGGCATAGTCAATAAAGCAGAAATAGATGTTTTTCTGGAACTCTCTTGCTTTTTCCATGATCCAGCGGATGTTGGCAATTTGATCTCTGGTTCCTCTGCCTTTTCTAAAGCCAGCTTGAACATCAGAAAGTTCACAGTTCACATATTGCTGAAGCCTGGCTTGGAGAATTTTGAGCATTACTTTACTAGCGTGTGAGATGAGTGCAATTGTGTGGTAGTTTGAGCGTTCTTTGGCATTGCCTTTCTTTGGAAGTGGAATGAAAACTGACCTTTTCCAGTCCTGTGGCCTCTGCTGAGTTTTCCAAATGTGCTGGCATATTGAGTGCAGCACTTTCACAGCATCATCTTTCAGGATTTGAAATAGCTCAACTGGAATTCCATCACCTCCACTAAAGTCACCATTCCCTTATGGGGAACAAAAAGAGTAACTGTTGTTGCAGAAAGCTCATGCTTAAGTGGATGTTAAAGGATCAGTCTGGAAAGGATTGTAATGAAGGCTAGAAAAGACTGAAGCTGAATAGGGGAAAGAGTTAAAGGTACATGTGTGTGATCTCAAGTGGATAGAGTTAATGGAAGTTTAAGATGAAGTGCAGTGGGAGAATGGCAGTCATATCATGATGTCTCTAGAGCTGAAGCAGGAATGAAACAAGACCAATAAAATGGGACTTGGTTTGGTCTGATAAGCATACCCTATTGAGACCTTTTATGCTAGGGAGAGTCTGCAGCAAGAGAGATTAGAGATAAGAAGTCACCACGATGGGACATGAAAATCACTTAGAAGCATTCCTGCTATATTGGAAGAACTTAATACTAGTGTTATTAATATTGCACAAAATTTCAGTATCTCAATAACTACTGGATTTTCAGACTTAAAATTTTTATGAACCTATACCCAAGTACTTAGGTCGTTACTTCTTCTCCTGTTGTTTTCTACCCAGAGCCATGTAATCCTGAAATAGAAGTGTGACTTTCTTCTGTGCCTGCCAGCATACCTGTCACAGCTGTTATAGATACCCAGCTTTCTTTTTTCTGTGTTAATGCAGTAAAAGAGTTTGTATATATGTTAATTTTGACACTTGAACAAGTAGATAAAAGCCATGCCTGCTTAAAATAGTAAAGTCATCTTGCCGTTATTTAGTAATGTTCACTTTTCTCTGTTGACCACCAAATGCGTTCCTGTCTCCACATGCACACTAGCAGCAGTGGCTGGGTTTATTGCCTAGTCTAGTTGATGGCTTGCTTTTTAACCACTTTCATGCTCACTTGTAAATACATTATACAGGTAGGAAAACTGCTGCAAATTTCTTGGCTTTTTGTATGAAGAGTCAAGAAAATGAAATTTCCTCAGGGTATCTCATCAGAACAGACCAAAGTAGCCATCTGTTTCTGCCCGATTATAGCTGACCTCTCTGAATGAATTATGGTACCTAAGAACTATCTGTGCTTCTCTCTCTTGGTTTTCCTACATAAATCTTAAAGAAATTTATTTGGAAATTGGAATTCCATAACTTGTTTGAGTCTTTTTCTTTTTCCATTACATTTTACATATAAACAGCATTATTTAAAGAAAACTCTAAAGAGACATATTTTTTAAAAGCATGCATGTAGCCCATTTGCATTAAAGGTTCAGATTTTACCCAACCAAGTAAAATATATCTTGACATCCATTTTAAGATTGAGCACAGAGTTATATTATAGTTTTCCTTGTAAGACTCTATTAAAACTATAGTAAAGGGGAATTGCTGCTGCTGCTGCTGCTAAGTTGCTTCAGTCGTGTCCAACTCTGTGTGACCCCGTAGATGGCAGCCCACCAGGCTCCCCCGTCCTTGGGATTCTCCAGGCAAGAACAAAGGGGCATTAGAGAGTTACAAATCCACAAAAGTGAAAAGAATGAAGAGGAAACCAACAGTAGATGAAAATTGTCAACCAATGTATGCTGTGTTAGACTTCTCTGGAGAAACAAAACCAATAGGGCATATCAGTTCGGTTCAGTCACTCAGTCGTGTCCGACTCTCTGCGACCCCATGAATTGCAGCACGCCAGGCCTCCCTGTCCATCACCAACTCCCGGAGTTCACCCAGACTCACGTCCGTTGAGTCAGTGATGCCATTCAGCCATCTCATCCTCTGTCGTCCCCTTCTGCTCTTGCCCCCAATCCCTCCCAGCATCAGCCTTCTCCAATGAGTCAACTCTTTGCATGAGGTGGCCAAAGTACTGGAGTTTCAGCTTTAGCATCATTCTTTCCAAAGAAATCCCAGGGCTGATGTCCTTCAGAATGGACTGGTTGGATCTCCTTGCAGCCCAAGGGACTCTCAAGAGTCTTCTCCAACACCACAGTTCAAAAGCATCAATTCTTCGGTGCTCAGCCTTCTTCACAGTCCAGCTCTCACATCTATACATGACAACAGGAAAAACCATAGCCTTGATTAGACGAACCTTTGTTGGCAAAGTAATGTCTCTGCTTTTGAATATGCTATCTAGGTTGGTCATAACTTTCCTTCCAAGGAGTAAGTGTCTTTTAATTTCATGGCTGCAATCACCATATATGTATGTATGTATGTGTGTGTGTATATATATATATATGTATATATCCATATCTATATCTATCTATCTATATATATATAAAGAGATTTATTTTAAGGAATTGGTTCATGTATTTGTGAAGTCTGTGAAGTTTGAAATCTGTAGAGAAGACAGGGAGGCTGAAAATCAGACAGGAGTTGATGCTGAATTTCTTCTTTTGGAAATCTGTTTTTGTTCTTAAGACTTTCAACTGGTTGGATGAATTTCACACACATTATGGAAGGTAATCTCATTTATTTAAGGTCAGCTCTTTTATAAATGTTAACCACATCTACAAAATACTTTCTCAGCATCACTCAGACTAGTGTTTGATTAAGTAACTGGATCTGATAGCCTAGTCAAGTTGACCCATAAAATTAACCATTGCATATGTTGACTCATAAAACAGGGAGAAGAAAACTGTAAACAGAATTGACTATAGTGCAGATGGCCTGATTATTCTCCTTCTACTTAAGAAAGAAAGGAACAAATGTGCGTACACACACACACACACACACATACACACACACACACACCATACCTGCCCCTATGCCCAAGCACAAAACACCTAGCCAGGTTACTACTACCCCATGTCACAACCTGTGGTAGGCAGACCCTGTGTGATCTGCCTTCTAGTGCTTTTATTTTTGTATAACCTTCTTCCCCTGAGGTTTCAGGATGTCAGTCTTGTTGTTATGTTAAATTATATAAGCCTATTTTCCAAAAAGACTCACTGTGGATATTCTTGTTGGCCAGATAAAGTAAGAAATCGTGTTGAGGAAGCCCATGAAGTAAGGAATTAGAAGTGACCTCTTACAGCTAAAGGTGACCTCTAAATGAATTCTTCCAACAGCCTGAATGTGTTTGAAAACAAATTCTTTCCCAGTTGAACCATTAGGTAAAATCTGTCTTTATTCACAGATGGCATGATCTTCTAATACAGAAACTATGAAATCTACAAAAAATTTACTAGAAGTAAAAAGTGAGTTTAACAAGGTTGTACAATCTAATATCAATTTATGGAAAACAATGGTATTACTGCAAATACAGTAATACATGGAAAAAATGGAAGTTAACATTAAAAAAAATACCACTCAACATTGCATGACAGATATAAAATGCTTAGGCATCACATTGATAAAGGCTGTATAAGATCTGTGTGTGGAAAACTACAAGACATCACTGAGAGAAATTTTAAAAATCTAAACAAATTGAGAGATATACCATGTTTATGAATAAAAAGATACAATTTTTTTTCGATGGCCATTCTCCTAAAATCAGTCTGCAGATTCAATGCAATCTCATTCAAAATATCAGCACAAATTTTCTATAGTAACTGACAAGTTGATTCTAAAATTAATGTAGAAATGCAATGCAGATATCTAGAATAGTCAAAATGACTTTAAAAAAGAGAAAGAGCTTCTTCTTGACTCTAAATCTTATTAAAATGTATAATAATCAAGATAGTATGATATTACATGATGGTAGACCAATAAATCAGAGAAGGCAATGGCACCCCACTCCAGTACTCTTGCCTGGAAAATCCCATGGATGGAGGGGCCCAGTAGGCTGCAGTCCATGGCGTCGCTAGGAGTCGGATACGACTGAGCAACTTCACTTTCACTTTTCACTTTCATGCATTGGAGAAGGAAATGGCAACCCACTTCAGTGTTCTTGCCTGGAGAATCCCAGGGACGGGGAGCCTGGTGGGCTGCCATCTATGTGGTCGCACAGAGTCGGATACGACTGAAGCGACTTAGCAGCAGCAGCAGCAGACCAATAAATCAATGAAACTGGATAGAATCTAGAAATGGACTCCTATATATGTGGTCAGTTTGAAAGTCAATGGTGAAGGGATAGGCTTTCAATACCTGGTATGGGGAAAATTGGATATGCATTTGCAAAACAAATGAACGCTGAACTGTATAAAAAATTAGCACATACTATAAAACCACAAACTAGAAAACTAAAAAAAAAACATGCAAGAAAGAAAGATTTGTGACATTGAGTTAGGGATATTTCTTTTAGACATGACACTAATAATACAATCCATGAAAGAAAATATTGGGAATTTAAGCTTTATCAAAAATAGAACCTACTGTTTATATAAAGACACTGTGGATGATAAGAGTAGCCACAAAATGGAACACAATCTTGTAAATTGCATATCTGATAAAGGACCTGTATCTAGAGATATAAAAATCCCAAGAACATAAAAAATTGCAGTAAAAATGGACAGAAGATTTGAAACAGCACTTCATCAAAAAAAGTGTGGCATGGGTAAAAGTCCATGAAAAAATGCTAAATATCATTAATAATTAAGGGAATGCAAACCTAAACCACAATAATGTGGACCTATTTATTACTAAAATTAAAAAGACTAACCATGCTAATTATCTTTAGGGGTATCAGATCAGATCAGATCAATCGTTCAGTCGTATCCAACTCTTTGCGACCCCATGAACTGCAGCACGCCAGGCCTCCCTGTCCATCACCAGCTCTCGGAGGTCACTCAGACTCACATCCATCGAGTCAGTGATGCCATCCAGCCATCTCATCCTCTCTCGTCCCCTTCTCCTCCTGCCCCCAATTCCTCCCAGCATCAGAGTCTTCTCCAATGAGTCAACTCTGCACGAGGTGGCCAAAGTACTGGAGTTTCAGCTTTAGCATCATTCCTTCCAAAGAAATCCCAGGGCTGATCTCCTTCAGAATGGACTGGTTGGATCTCCTTGCAGTCCAAGGGACTCTCAAGAGTCTTCTCCAACACCACAGTTCAAAAGCATCAATTCTTCGGCGCTCAGCCTTCTTCACAGTCCAGCTCTCACATCCATACATGACCACAGGAAAGACCATAGCCTTGACTAGGCGAACCTTTGTTGGCAAAGTGATGTCTCTGCTTTTGAATATGCTAAATAGGTTGGTCACAACTTTCCTTCCAAGGAGTAAGCGTCTTTTAATTTCATGGCTGCAGTCACCCTCTGTAGTGATTTTGGAGCCCAGAAAAATAAAGTCTGACACTGTTTCCACTGTTTCTCCATCTATTTCCCATGTAGTGATGGGACCAGATGCCATGATCTTCGTTTTCTGAATGTTGAGCTTTAAGCCAACCTTTTCACTCTCCACTTTCACCTTCATCAGGAGGCTTTTGAGTTCCTCTTCACTTTCTGCCATAAGGGTGGTATCATCTGCATATCTGAGGTTATTGATATTTCTCCCGGCAATCTTGATTCCAACTTGTGTTTCTTCCAGTCCAGCATTTCTCATGATGTACTCTGCATATAAGTTAAATAAACATGGTGACAATATACAGCCTTGACGTACTCCTTTTCCTATTTGGAACCAGTCTGTTGTTCCATGACCAGTTCTAACTGTTGCTTCCTGACC
Source organism: Tragelaphus eurycerus (assembly GCA_935064755.1). Taxonomy (NCBI): domain Eukaryota; kingdom Metazoa; phylum Chordata; class Mammalia; order Artiodactyla; family Bovidae; genus Tragelaphus; species Tragelaphus eurycerus. Next base: position 3,809,643 of record CAKXYN010000039.1, read on the forward strand.
TGCATGGAGTAACTGAAACTCTTATATGCCATTGAGCAGAATGTAAAATGATACAACTACTTGGGAAGACAGTTTGGCAGTTTCTTAGAATATTAAATATATACTTAACATATCACCTAGCATTCAACTCCTAGGTATTTATTAAAGAGAAATGAAAGCGTATAATGACACAAAAGATTGTTCAAGGATTTTAGCAGCTTTATTTGTAAGAGCCCCACAACACATTACAACACACCTGGTGGCTAAGAACAGCAGAAATGCACTCTTCTATAGTTCTGGAGGCCGGAATCCTGAAATCAAGATATTAGCAGAGTCAGACCCTCTAAAGCCTGGAGAGGAGACTCCTTCCTTACCTCTTCCAGCTTCTGATTCCGTGCCTTGTAACTGCATAACTCAGCTCTCTGCTGTGTTTACATGACCTTCCCTGTATTTCTGTATGTCTCAAATATCTTTTCTCTTATGACACCAGTCTTTGGATTTAGGATCCACTCTCTGGTCCCATCACTACATGGGAAATAGATGGAGAAACAGTGGAAACAATGTCAGACTTTATTTTTCTGGGCTCCAAAATCACTACAGATGGTGACTGCAGCCATGAAATTAAAAGACGCTTACTCCTTGGAAGGAAAGTTGTGACCAACCTAGATAGCATATTCAAAAGCAGAGACATCACTTTGCCAACAAAGGTTCGCCTAGTCAAGGCTATGGTCTTTCCTGTGGTCATGTATGGATGTGAGAGCTGGACTGTGAAGAAGGCTGAGCGCCGAAGAAGTGATGCTTTTGAACTGTGGTGTTGGAGAAGACTCTTGAGAGTCCCTTGGACTGCAAGGAGATCCAACCAGTCCATTCTGAAGGAGATCAGCCCTGGGATTTCTTTGGAAGGAATGATGCTAAAGCTGAAACTCCAGTATTTTGGCCACCTCATGCGAAGAGTTGACTCATTGGAGAAGACTCTGATGCTGGGAGGGATTGAGGGCAGGAGGAGAAGGGGACGACAGAGGATGAGATGGCTGGATGGCATCACTGACTCGATGAATGTGAGTCTGAGTGACCTCCGAGAGCCGGTGATGGACAGGGAGGCCTGGTGTGCTGCAGTTCATGGGGTCGCAAAGAGTCGGACACGACTGAGCGACTGATCTGATCTGATCTGATCTGATCTAAATCCAGGAAGATGGCATCCCCAAATCCTTAGCTTGATTACATCTGCAAAGATCCTATTTCCAGATAAGTTCACATTCACATGCACTGGGGCTTAGGACCCGAGCTTGTCTTTGGGGAACTCAATTTAATCCAGTGCAACCCCAAACTAAAAACAACCAAAACTTCTATCAGTAGAGGGTGGATAAGCAACTTGTAGGACATCCTTACAATGGAATACCACTTAGTTACAAAAAGAAAGTATTCATGTGTACCATGATAGGGATAGGGATACATTTCAAAATAATTATGCCGAGTGAAAGAGGCCAGACAGAAGAGAAGACATACCGTATAATTCAATTTATTTAAAATTTCACAATTGGAAATGATAATCTATAGTGACAGAAAGCTGATTATTTGTTGCCTAGGGAGAGGGATGGAATAAAGTGGGAAGGGGTGATACAGGGAGTTGCAAAGGGGCATGAAGGAACTTATTTGGAGAGAAAGGATATGTTCATTATCTTGACTGAAGTGATAGTTTCACAGCATGTGTGTGTATAAATATATGCGTGCATGGTAAGTCGCTTCAGTTGTGTCTGACTGTGTGAGACCCTATGGACTGTAGCCCACCAGGCTCCTCTGTCCATGGGATTCTCCAGGCAAGAATATTGGAGTTGGTTGCCATGTCCTCCTCAGGGGATCTTCCCTACTCAGGGATCGAACCAGCATCTCTTTGTGTGTGTGTGTACATATATATAGAGAGAGAGACAGAGACAGAGTTAGAGAGGCAGGGACAAATGAGAGAGAGATGTCAACATTTATTAAACTGAATAAACTGTTAATATTTTCTCTGCTTCTGAATGCTTCCTTTCTTTAAGGTCCCCTTTCTCCACTTGAAGTGATTGTTATAAACCTGATGAACAGAGGAGCCCCCACTCCTTTGCTAGGTGAGATTAAATGAGACCTTTCTGGTGACTGATTTGGATGCTGGAAAAAAGAGGCCACAGGTATGGACTCTGAGTGTCTGAAACTGAGGTTTGGAGGGTCATCTTCATTACATGGGGAGAGAGTCTTGGTTTAAATAAACTCCATAGAAGTAAACAGAGAAAGGGAAAACAAATTCTGAGACATTGTTTGAATCCTCAAATCCATCCTTTCCTGAAGCCAGAAATAACCATGAACTTCCCAAATAAATGAGTCAGACAATTCCATTTTTTAGATAAGATAGTGTGAGCTTCTATCACAACAACTGAAAAGGAGACTGACTGGCAAAATGCTGAATCCAAATTTGTGTCACTCCCGAACTGAAGCTCAGAGACACAGTGCTACGCCATGTCACTGGATGTCTTATTGAGCAAGAATCAGTCTAGTGAAAATGTTGCCTTGGGAGGTAATAAACAATTAAATGAAGTAGTACAATCCAGGTATACAAGGGATGACAACCGTGTTTTCTATAGTAGAGGAAGATACAGGCATCAAATCAATTAAAATAATTCCGAAATCTGCCTGAAGAATGAAGTTGAATTGTCAGTTGAAGACAGCAGAAGGACACAGGGCAGAACCGTGCAGAGGGTATGGTCAGGCTAACCTCGTTTCCTTTTCAAAATAAAATGCCTGCCAGATGGAGTAATGCAAGTTTTTCTGCAATAGGACATTAGTTTCCAGACAACCCAGCCTCACTATTTGATCTCGAGAAAACTGCATCTTCCCTTGGGCTTCCTCATCTGTATAATGAGGCCATTTTAATATTTATGTTCTTCAATTCCATAATTTTATTTTATTTTTTAAAGAGGAGGATGTCTGGCTAGTGGAATGGAAGGCTGGGTTCTAGAATTCCTCCTCTCGAGGAGCCTAAAAGGGCCTCCCCAGATCGAATCTTCCTCCAGAGCAGGGTCCCTCACCCTCGGCTCTGTTGACATTTGGGGCTGGATAATTCTTTGCTGTGGGGTAGTCCAGAGCACTGTAGTATGTTTAGTAGTATCTCTGGTTTCTACCCACAAGATGCTAGTGGCAACCAAAATGTCTCCAGACATAGCCATATGTTTCTGGGGAGCAAAAGCACCCCTGTCTGAGAACCTTTTGTGGCTTTGTGTATTTACAGGTAAGTAACATTTGGAGTCAAAGGAGAAAAGCCACTGTAACATAAAATGGGTGGCAAAGAGGCAAGTTGCGATTTGGGGTGTGGAAGAAGTAATTTCTAATGAAAACCTAGAAGAACAGCAATCTCCAGCCCAAACTGGCTGCTTGTGGTCTTGAGCCTGAGTGTCACAGGTCTCTTCTATTCCAGCCCTGGCAAACCTGGGCAGTTGATTAAAGAACCATGACATCATACTTGTAAGGAAAGACTCATCAACCTGGAGGAGGGGTGGCTACCATTGCTTGATGGGATGGGACTCAGCGTTCAGCCCCTGGAAGTCAGGACCCACCTGCTGTTCTGGTATCCCCCACTCTACCCTGCCTCTCCAGAGGGAAAGTTCATCTTCTTCCATTTCTTCTTACTGTCATTTGTATTTGGAGAACTCTCTTTGATTTATTTAAACTTTGTTCATTTCTCTTGGTCATTTCACTCAACCTGAGGGACTGACTGACTGCTGCCAGTGAATCTAGGGAGAGATTATTAAATGAGACCCTCTTTGTTTAATTAGCTCCACCTCTTTGTTTGGAGTCCTGCCTTTGGTTTATTGAATGTCATCGGCAACTTAGTTAAAGGTTGCTAAGCATGTTGAGTAGGAACTGACTTTGACTGAATTCATGTAAAAATTACAAAAGAAACAAAGGAAACAGTTGTTGAACCTGCACTCTCTCTTTTAAGACATTATGAATCTTTATTTCAATAAAGAGAACAAGTTAATGGTGGGAAAGATAAATAAGGACCAGACAGAAAAGCATGTCAAACCTGTGGGAAATTAAGAAGCACAGGATTGTTTGTCTCTGAGGACAAAGGGTGTGGTGAGTCAGCAAGCAGCACAGGCTCTGGAGTTACAGGTGTGGCTCTGGGATACAGACTTGGTGGCAAATTTATTCACCCTAAACTGAGACTTCAAGGAAAATGTAACTTTATTCTCCCTGTGTTACTGATCATTTTGAGATAACAGAAGAGAGAAGCTGTGTATAGGTGTGTGTGTTTGGGGGCTGGGGGATGATGATGGTGGCAAGAATTGATTAGTCCAATCCAGTAATTTTAGGATGAATAAACACAGAATATCTTTCTAGTTAAATAAATAATTCAAGACCATTGTAGAAAATCCAAACAGTATATAAAAGGAAAAAAGGAAGAAAAAATCTTGAAATTCTGCCAACCCTGAACATATTGGTGAGCATTTTTTTGCGGATTCAATACTTTAAGCACCCCCAGGACTCCCCTGGCAGTCCAGTGGCTATGACTCCACACTCCCAATGCAGAGGGCCTGCGTTCAATCCCTGGTCGGGGAACTAGGTCCCACATGCTGCAACTAAGATTTGGCATGCCACAACTGAAAATTACACCTGCCACAATGAAGACTGAAGATCTTGTGTGCTGCAACTAAGTGCAGCAAAATAAATAAATGCATATTTAAAAAGTCTCCCTTTCTAGAGTTTTTCAGATCCTGAAACACTCCTTAAACCTGCTCTACTCTCCTCCTAGACAAGGGAAGATGCTCCTACTGTATCTCTAGGACCGTAGGGTCCTCAGGTATGTTGGCGTGTTTCTTAGTCATCTCAGGAGGGTGGGCAGAGGGGAGTCGCTGGAATTATTCATGATTTATTCCTGTGCACTTAGTCCAGTGCTTGGCACAGTTGCCTCTCCACAATCACTTGTTGAAGAATGAAAACATAAGTGGTAGATAAATTCTATTCTATATAACTAACTAAAGTTCATTTTGTTTGTAGACTGAGAAACAAAGAAGATGCCCCTCCAAGGTCGTGGGTGAGTCTGGGAGTCAGTGTACACACTCCCACAGCTAGGCAGCAGGGTATTAAAATCTGTCAACATTTCATGCTGTCCACCTAGCCAGCTGCTCTGTTCAGCCCTGACATCTGTAAACAGGTCATTTGTATTCTTCCGTCACCTGAGTTACTCTGAAGGAACATCCCTTAGGTTCACAGAAATAAGTTATCCTGCAGGCTGGACAGATGATAGATAGGTGGCTTTTTCACTGGCCTCACTTGGTTTGGAAAATGCCAGATGCCTTCTCGGTTCTGCCTATGTTGATGCGCGTGATTAGAGAGCCGGGGGCAGTCAGAGCAGGAGCACAAGAAGCAGACGTTTCTCCCCCAAGGGAGCTGTCTCAAGCGACCCAGGACTGCCATTGCACTGGGACAATCTGTGATGTCTTTCCCACTCCCCACCCCTCCCTAAACCCTCCCTGTAGAGAAACCTAAAAGAGTTGCAGCCTTGGAGCAAGGAGGCCGCCCGCTGTTTATCTTCCCTTTTCTCAGTGGGGTCTTTCTGTGCCTAATTGTCCCATTTTCTTTCCCTGTTCCTTTTTAAAAGCCTGCCATTCAAAGCAGAAAGAATTCTGTCCTAGGATGCTGCCGGTATGAAATCTACCCAGTTTTGAATTCCAAAATTCATCTTATTCTTCTAAGTAAAGGAGGACATCTGTTGGTTTGTGTTCTTTTCTCTTGATTCATCAGGCAGAACAACCTGTGTTCATTGCTCTACTGATTAAAATGAAGAGGACATTCAGATTTCCCCCCAAGCCATCTAGCATGTATCTTTGGACCGTTAGACAAACCTGTTGAGAGTAGTTGGGGCACTGTGGAGGATGTAGCAATTTGGCTCAGGGGGACATGCTCGCACTCCAACTCCCAGAAAGTTCTAGAATATCGTCAGTTTATCATAGAGAAATACTTGGATTTTGTCCTCCATCCTTATTTTTTTGTTCCTTAGACTACTCCCTAGAGAGCAGATTTTAAAGTATTATGAACACTCTAAATATTTATGAGTCATTTAGCATATTATTGATAGGAACATTAGCAGATATTCTTTACATTGTTTTTTGTTGTTGTTGTTACAGAATACACAGTGTGAGTGAGAAAGTGGCTTTTCTGGTTCTCATATTTTTTACAAATACATACTCTGCATTACTTGAACAGGTAGCTCATCTTTTTGACTCAGTTCATATTGAACACTGTATTAGTTTGCTAGAGCTCTCATAACAAAACAGCAGAGGTTGGATGGCTTATACAACAGAAATTAATTTTCTCATAGTTCCAGAGGCTGAGAAGTCCATGATGAAGATGCCATCAGGTTTGGTTCTTCTGAGGCCTCTCCCCTTGGCTCACATACAGCTGTCTTGTCATGGTGTCCTCATGCAGCCTTCCCTTTGTGCTTGCAAATCCTTGGTGTCTCTGGGTGTTGAAATTCTCTCCTATAAGGACACAGTCAGATTGGATTGGGGCCCACCCTAATGTCTCATTTTAATTTAAATACCTCTTTAACAGCTTAATCTCCCAAAGCAGTCATATTCTGAGATAAATATTAGGATTGTCTCTTCAACATATGAATTTTTGGGGTGGAGGGTTCGGTTTAGTCACTCACTCATGTCTGACTCTTTGTGACCCCATGGACTGCAGCACGCCAGGATTCCCTGTCCATTACCAAATCCCAGAGCTTGCTCAAACTCATGTCCATCGAGTCGGTGATGTCATCTAACCATCTCACCCTCTGTCATCACCTTCTCCTCCTGCCTTCAATCTTGCCCAGCGTCAGGGTCTTTTCCAGTGAGTCAGTTCTTTATATCAATTGGTCAGAGTATTTGAGTTTCAGCTTCAACATCAATCCTTCCAATGAATAATCAGGACTGCTTTCCTTTAGGATAGACTCATTGGATCTCCTTGCAGTCCAAGGGATTCTCAAGAGTCTTCCCCAACACCACAGTTCAAAATCATCAATTCTTTGGCACTCAGGTTTCTTTATAGTCCAATTCTCACATCCATACATGACTATTGGAAAAACCATAACTTCCACTAAACGGACCTTTGTTGGCAAAGTAATGTCTCTGCTTTTTAATATGCTGTCTAGGTTGGTCATAGCTTTTCTTCCAAGGAGCAAGTGTCTTTTAATTACATGGTTGCAGTCACCATCTGCAGTGATTTTGGAGCCCCCCAAAATAAAGTCTGTCATTGTTTCAATTGTTTCCCCATTTGCCATGAAGTGATTAGACTGGATGCCACGATCTTCGTTTTCTGGATGTTGAGTTTTAAGCCAACTTTTTCACTCTCCTCTTTTACTTTCATTAAGAGACTCTTTAGTTCTTCTTCACTTTCTGCCATTAGGGTATCATCTGCATATCTGAGCTTATTGATATTTCTCCTGGCAATCTTGATTCCAGCTTGTGCTTCATCCAGCCCAGCATTTCACATGGTATTCTCTGCATATAAGTTAAATAAGCAAGGTGGATGATGGAGGGACACAATTCAGCCCATAACAAACACCTGAAGTTTTTTTTCTGAGTGCTCTTTTGTGCCAGCCAGTGTGATAGGCATTTATGCTCTTGTTTATTCCTTACCATGATCCTGAATTGTTGTATTGTTTATTCCTTACCATGATCCTGAATTGTTGTATTGATTGTCTACCTGGTCAGATACTTTAAGCCAGCCACACTCATCTACAGATTATTCACAGGATTATCTGTGGAAATTTCCTGACAAGGGACTTCATTTCTGAGCTACACCCCTTACTTCATCCCGGCAGTACTGCAGCCCTGACTTCACCCATAACCTCAAGGTCCACACACTCAGCCCTTCTACACGCTGTGTGAAGTTCTCGGTGTGCAGGTTCTAGTTCCTTTTCTACAGACCCTGGTCTAGGAAGACGTATTTTGCAAATGAGGAAAATAAAATACAAGAAGTCAAGTGACTTCCCCAGGTGATACTCCAGCATGTGCCAGAGCCATCATTCTGATCTCTGACTCAAGTCCAGCCCCCCTCTTTTTACCCCACACAGTCCTGAGTCAGTGATGGGAACCAATTGGAATTGAAATCATACACTTCTGATTGAGACTTGAACCCATGAGCTAGGACTTGAACCGAGCCTAAATCTAGAATGGGACTTGACCCCATGGCCTTTTAATTTAAACACTCACCTGGAGTCTGGACTTACTGAGGCTCCGGTTCTTTGTGTCTCACCGGTTCTTTGTGTCTCAGTGTGGAAAGAATTCAGTAAGAGACAAAGTGATAGGTAAGAAGTAGATTTATTTAGAGAGAAACACACTTCATAGATGGAGTCTCAGCCATCTCAGAGGGCGAGAGACCCCAAAATATGGTGTGGTAGTTTTTATAGGCTGACATTTCATAGACTAAGACTAATGAGTGAGAAGATTATTCCAACTATGTGGGGAAAGAGAGGGATTTCCAGGAATTGGGCCACTGTCCACTCTTTCATCTTTGATGGTTGGCCTTGGATCTGTATTAGTGCTAGTGGGTGTGTCACTTAGCTCACTGATGGGTAATAAAAAAAGAAGAGCGTGTAGTGAGGCTCAAGGTTTGGTGGAATTTGATTCATGTGCCATCTTGGGCTTATTTGGCTCTAAACCAGTTTTCATCACATCCTATGGCTCTGTAATTTTTTTATAGTCTGTGCCCTGCCCTCTTCCCTCTGGTTTCAAGATAATTGGCATCTCTGCTTAGAATTCTCAAGACTTTCATCAGACCTTAAAATCATACTTTTAAGTAAATAGGTACATCGGCTTTAAGTCTATTAAATCAACTAATTTGTCAATTGGAGATAGAATAATTTCTAATTTCTCTGGTGACAAAAATTCCTCACCTCCTGCAAGAAGAAGTATAAGGGAGGAATTCTGTTTTTATCCTGACAGTTATGTTTCTGTTGACTCAGTGTTGTCCTCTAAGCCCCTTGGGGTTCAGTAGTTGAGATTTCTGAGGATTGGTAAAGGTCAAAGATTGTTGTAAGAGTCTCTTATCCACAGATGATTTAGAGTTTTCTTTCTGAAATGCCACAGCCCTCACCTTTGATTTGTAATGTTCAAAAAAGACACTTCTAGTGTGTCTGATTATTAAAAGCATGATGTAGGGCCCTGTGCACTTTTTGTTGTTCACAGCCAAGTCGATTTTCTGAGATTTTCTTTCATGATGAATTAAAAGTTTCTCTTGGATTTGATTCTGATCTCTGCTCTTGAGGGTTTCCTGGAAGTTCCTCCCTAATTGATGAGGTAATTGGAAATGAGATGATGTAAAGTTTTATGACAAGGAATGGCTTCCTCCCTTTTGCTCCAGATTGTTTGCCAGGAAGAAATGTGCCCTGGGTTTTCTGAAATGGCAAAGACAGCATGGAAAAAAATCCCCTGCAGTTGTTAAATATTCACCCATTCTTGGGGGCCCTAACTCCATAAGTAGTGTTAAATATATATGTCCTTTGCTTTTCTTACTTTTTAAAAACAACTTCACATAAGATAAAATACACAATTTTAAGAGAAGAATTTAATGAGTTTCAACAAATGTGTAGATCTGTGTAAACTTCATGAAAGTAAATCTTTCATCATCTCCCAAATTTCTTCTTGCCCTTTATAATTAATCTCAGCACCCAGTACTAGCCTTGGGAAACGAATCTTCTCTCTGTGTAGTTTTATAGAAAGAGTTATAGTTTTGCCTGTTTTAGAACTTCATATAAATAGAATTAAGCAGTATGTACTTTTGTACCTATATTCTTCCACTCAGCATTGTGTGTGTGTGTGTGTGATTCATCCATGATATTCTATGTAGTGAAAGGTTATTGCTTTTTATTAGGGAGTAATATTACATTATATGGAAGTATATTGCTACCATTATCTTGCACATTTACATGTTAATAAATTATGGGGTTGTTTCCAGTTAGGGGCAATTTTACTTTATTTTTTTTGGGGGGGGGGCAATTTTAAATCAAGATGTTACATACAGATCTTTGTTTTCTTTTTTCTTGTGTTAATACTTAAAAGTGGAATTAGCGGCTTGTATTTTTAAGAATAAGTTAACTTTATAAGAAACTGCAAACTATTTCCCAAAATAATTGTACTATTTTACACCCTTACTAGCAGTGAAGTGAGAGTTGCAATTGTTCTATATCCTTAGTGATTCTCCAACACTTGGTATTGATAGTCTTTTTTTAAGGATCTCCCTGTGGAATGCAGGGATGTTAATTCCCTGATTAGGGATTGAACTGTGCCCCCTGCATTGGGAGCATGGAGTATTAATGATTGGCCCGCCAAGAATGTCCCTTGTCTTTTTAATTTTGTGAGTTTCTAGTGGTGTCTATAGTTTAAAATCTTATTTTCCTGATGACTAATGATGCTGAGCATATTTTCATGTGCTTATTAGTCATTCATGTGCTCATTAGTCATGTATTTAGTAACATCATTAGTTTGCTAAAAATTTTGCTCATTTTTATTAGGTTGGCTTATAATTACATTGTAAAATTTCTTTATCAATTCTGGATATAAGTCCTTTTTCAATGTATATATTGCAAATCTTTTTTCCTAGAATGTAGCTTTTTTCATTTTCTTAATGTTATCTTTCAAATAGCAGAAGTTTTAAATTTTGAGGAAGTCTAATTTATCAATTTTTCTTTTATGTTTTATGATTTTTGTGTTCTAAGAAAGTTTTGTCTAGCCCAAGAGTGGGAACCCAAGGTTCTTATATTTTATTCCTAAAAGTTTTAGCCTTTCTTTGTGAGATAAGGGGTTGTGGCTCTTTATTAACTTTTTAAAAAATGGTTGTCCACTTATGGAAGCACCATTTGTTGAAAAAGCTTTTCTTCTCAGTTAGCATTCCAAAAATCAGTTGACTGCATATGTATGTCTACTATGATAACAGAATAAAGTCTGTTATCATTGATATTCTGTTATCATTGATTTATATTTCTATCCTTACACCAATATTGTCTTGCTGACTTTTATATTATTAATATAATGTCTTAAAAACCCAGTAGGGTAAATTCTACAACTTTGTTCTTCCATTTTAGAATTATTTTACTGAAACTTTTGCATTTGTATAAAATTTTAGGATATACTTATCAATTTCTACAAAAAGAAGTTGCTGGGGTTTTGAATGAGGTTGTGACATACTGATGATTAATTTGGGGAAAATGGGTATCTTAATATGGAGTCTTCCAATTCATAACCCTGATATATCTATTTATGTTTTCAAATCTTTTTTCTCAGCAGTGTTTTCATATTTTATTTTACAGGATTTGTACATAGTTCATTAAATTTATTCCCAACTATTCCATGTTATTAATACTTTTTGGAAATAAACTTTGATATTAAAATTTTCATTTCCCAATTGATTTTTTTAGTATTTAGAAATATAATTAAATTTTATTAGTATTTGGATAAATACTAGGATAAGCTGATTTATCCTGTATCTTGGATGTTGCTAAATTCACTCATTAGTTTTTGTAACTAATGAGTTACAAAATTCTTTAGAATTTGCTATATACATGATTACATATCCACAAAAAAAGACAGATTTTTCCCCCCAATCCATATGCTTTTTATTTCTTCTTTTTTTTTAACCTTATTCCACTGAGTAGGCTCTTCAGAATTATGTTGAATTAGAAGCAGAGAAAGTAGAAGCCTTACTTCATACCTGATTTTAAGTGGAGTTTAGATTTCATCTCTTAAATATGAAACTAGTTGTAGGGTTTTTTGACACACACACACACACACACACACACACACACACACACACACACACACACACACACACACACATTCTTTATGAGGTTGAGCAGGCTTTCCACTACAGGTTTACAGATTTTATAGTGATGTAAATTCTCTCAGATTTTGTTTGATAAAATTCTCACCTTTTTTGCAGTTGGGGAAAAGTTTTATTTATTTGTTTGTCACTACTGAGGTAAAACACATAAAATTAACCATTTAATAGTGTACTATTCAGTAGCATTTAGTATATTCACAGTGTTATCCAACCATTTCCTCTATCTGCTCTTCCAGAACATTTTCATCTCCCCCAGAGGAGACCCATTAAGCAATAACTCATTTCTTATGCCCTAGCCCCTAGCAACCACTAATCTGTGGCCACACATTTACCTATTCTGATTATTTCATATAAATAGAATCATACAAATGTGACATTTTTTGTTTGACTTCTTTCATATAGCATGACATTTTTGAGTCTGTCATATCAGTACGTTATTGTACGTTGGTACATGCTGCTGCTGCTAAGTCACTTCAGTCGTGTCCAACTCTGTGTGACCCCAGAGACGGCAGCCCACCAGGCTCCCCCGTCCCTGGGATTCTCCAGGCAAGAACACTGGAGTGGGTTGCCATTTCCTTCTCCAATGCATGAAAGTGAAAAGTGAAGGGAAGTCGCTCAGTCGTGTCCGACTCTTAGCGACCCCATGGACTGCAGCCTACCAGGCTCCTCCATCCATGGGATTTTCCAGGCAAGAGTACTGGAGTGGGGTGCCATTGCCCTCTCCGACATTGGTACATATCAGTACATTATTGAGGCACGTATCAGTACATGATTCTTTTTTATAGCTAATATTCTATTGTATGGATATATTGTGATTTGTTTGTCCATTCATTCATTGATGGAAACTTGGGTTGTTTCCATCTTTTGACTGTTGTAAATAGTGCTGCTATGAGCATTCATGTACAAGTATTTATTTGAGTCTCTATTTTCAATTCTTTTGAATGTACACCTAAGAGTGAATTGCTGGATCATATGCTAATACTATGTTTAATATTTTGAGGAACCACCAAACTGTTTTACATAGTGATTGCACTGTTTTATATTCACACTAGGAATGCAGGAGCATTCTGATTTTTCGATAACCTTGCTAACACCTGTTACTTTCCTTTTTAAAAAGTTATAACCATTTTAGTGGGTATGAAGTGTTATCTCACTGTATTTTGGATTTGCATTTATAATGATTTTTAAAAAAAGCCACTGCATTTTCATAGGGATTGTATTGATTACAGATCCCTTTGGAGAGTATTGTTATCTTAATAGTATTATTTCAATCCAAGGACATATGATGTCTTTCCATTTATTTAGGTATTCCTTAATTTCTTTCAAAATTGTTTTATTGTTTTATAGAACTTCTAGTAAAATGCTGAATTTAAGGAGTGAAAGTAGGCATCCTTGACTTATTCCTGAGCTTAAGAAGAAAGCTTTCAGTTTTTTATCATTGAGTGTTGTACAAGCTATGGGTTTTTCACAGGTGTCATTTATCAAGTTGAGAAAATTCCCTTTTATTCTCTGTTAGTGTTTTTATCATGTGTCAGTGCTTTTTGTGTGTCCCTCGAGATGATCCTCGAGATGTGGCTTTATCCCCTTGAATTTTATTAAGGTGTAAATATTGTATTGATTGATTTTTGTATACTTAACTACTCTTGCATTCCTGAGATAAATCTCGTATAATTCACCTTTACTTTAGAAGGACATTATTGTTGAATATAGTATTCTAGATTGGTGATGTTTTCTTTTGGAAACTGAAAATGTTATACACTATTTTTTAGCTTCCTTCTTTTTTCTGACATGAGGTCTTTATTCATTTCTTTTTCTCCAGTTGTTTTAAATGTCTCTATCATTGGTTTTTTAGCAGTTTTATTATTATGCACCTTGATGTAGTTTTTCTTTGTTTCTTCTGCTTGAGTTTTGTTAATTTTCTCAAAATTATGAATTTATAATCTCCATTACAGTTGGAAAGTTTTTCTGTATAATTTATTCATATGTTTTTCTGTAGCCATTTCCTTCTTCAAGGACCTCAATTACAGTATATCAAACAAGGATATTGTCTCAGAAGTCACAAAGAAGCTGTTCTTTTAAAATTTTTTAAAAGACAATTTTATTTTGTTGTTTATTTTCTCTCTGTGTTTAGTTGGCACAATCTATATTACTGTTTTCAAGTCACTGATATTTTCTTCAAAAACATTTAATATTCTCAAACAGCAATTCTACCATGTTATTCTTTGTTTTCTCTTCTGGTGCTTCAGATAGTGCTTTCTCAGCAGATATCCTGAGTAATTAAATGCTCACCATGTTTGATTCCTTTTCTCAGAGATCACACTTTGATACTGCTTACTGTCTAGTGCTTAAAGGTAATTATTTCATACATTTCATCCAGTTTTTAAGTTGTTTAACATGGTCAGAATTTTGGTATTTTACTGCATCGTGTCCAGAAGCAGAAGTTCCTTGTTTCTTTTTTTCATTTAGTGCCTGAGTGATAGTTTGGCTTCAGCTTTTAACTGGTTACCTTAATATAAATGTCTCCAAATGGATACTTGACTCTGAAATTGATTGATAGGTAAAAAGACTTGTCTTCATGACTCTGGGGGTTGCAAACAGGAAGTAGAAGTTGTTTGGACTAAACAACTACACTGAGTAAATGCTGAGATCCAATTACCAATCTGAGGGTCTATGTCTTGAATATGTAGGATATGATGAACTTCTCTTACTTGTAGGTTAGGTCTTGTGACAGCGTGTTAACCTCCTTACCACCTGCCTGTAGGGAGCAGGTGTTGGCCCTAAGTACTCCAAGAGACACTACCATTGCCAACAGGAAACTCTCAATAGCCATCATTATATTTCTCCTACTCATATTTCACATATCTATTTGTCTAATGAGAACCATATGTAATTTGATTTAGCACATAAAGTCCAAAATGATAGAAGAGTTTACAATTTCAAAGATATGAACGGCATCAACAAAAATTATCACAACTATATGATGTAGAAAATGTGAAACAAACTGGATAAAAGTGAAAGATCATCATACAGTCCATGCATGCTTAGTTGGTTCAGTCATGTCCAACTCTCTGTGACCCCATGAACCATGGCCTGCCAGGCTCCTCTGTCCCTGGGATTCTCCAGGCAAGAATCCTGGAGTAGGTTGCCATTTCCTTCTCCAATTATGTAGTCCAGTTATTTTTAAATATGGCTGCTCATTAGAAACATAACTGGTGCTTTGGATAAAAAAAAGCAATATCTGGCTATTTATATTTATATTTTTCAGAAACTTCCAAGGTAATTCTGATATGCGTCTGAATTTTGAAAAAGTGATTAAAGGTTTTTTTATTAAATGGTAGTTTTAGTAATATAGAATTCTAATATTTTCTGTTGATCAATGATAATACAATTATTGTATTAAGCAAAAATTATAATAGTACAAGACATTTATCATTTTTCACAATTAATAGCCAGAAAAAAAAATAAAAGATCATTATAGTTGCAAGCCATAATGGAAACATAGTTAACGTAACAATATAAAGTAATTACATACAATTGGAGGTGGGGGGGGTCAAGCAGAATGATATGGTAAGTAGAAGTGCATACATGCACATGTTTTTATCCAATCAGCCAGAGTATGTCTTTTGGTTGGCACATTTAATCCATTTACATTTAAGGTGATTATTGATACATATGATCCTATTACCATTTTCTTTATTGATTTGGGTTTATTTTCTGTAGGTCCTTTCCTTGTCTTGTGTTTCATGCATCAAAAAGCTCCTTTAGGATTTGTTGTAAAGTTGGTTTGGTGGTGCTAAATTCTATTAATTTTTTCTTGTCTGGAAAGTTTTTGATTTCTCCATCAAATCTGAATTAGACTTTTGCTAGATAGAGTATTCTTGGTTGTAGGCTATTCTCTTTTATCACTTTAAATATATCATGCCATTCCTTTCTGGCTTGTAGAGCTCCTGTTGAGAAATCAGCATATAGCTTGATGAGAGTTACCTTGTATGTTATTTGCTGTTTTTCTCTTGTTGCCTTTAATATTTTATCTTTGTCTTAAATTTTTGTCAGTTTGATTACTATGTGTCTTGGTGTGTTCCTCCTTGGATTTATCCTGCCTGGGACTCTTTGTGCTTCCTGGACTTGATTGACTATTTCCTTTCCCATCTTAGGGAAGTTTTCAGCTATTAACTTTTCTAACTTTTTCTCAGTTCCTTTCTCTTTTTCTTCTCCTTCTGGGATCCTTATAATGCAAATGTTGGTGCATTTAATGTTGTCCCAGCTTCCCTGATAGCTCAGTTGCTAAAGAATCGACCTGCAATGCAGGAGACTCCAGTTCAATTCCTGCATTGAGAAGATCTACTGGAGAAGGGATAGGCTACCACTTCAGTATTCTTGGGTTTCCCTTGTGGCTCACCTGGTAAAGAATCTGCCAGCAATTCAGGAGACCTGGGTTCAGTCCCTGGGTTGGGAAGATCCCCTGAAGAAGGGAAAGGCTACCCACTCCAGTATTCTGGCTGGAGAATTTCATGGACTGTATAGTCTATGGGATTGCAAAAAGTCAAACATGACTGAGCAACCCTCTCTTTCAATTTCAGAGGTCTCTTTGGCTGTCTTCATTTTTATTTTCATTAATTTTTCTATATTCTGTTCTGTGGCAGAGACTTCCACCATTCTGTTCTCCAGGCCATTTATTCATTCTCTTGCCTCAGTTATTCTATTATTGATTCCTTCTAACATATTGACTATGCCAAAGCCTTTAACTGTGTAGATCACAATAAACTGTGGAAAATTCTGAAAGACATGGGAATACCAGACCACCTGATCTGCCTCTTGAGAAATCTGTATGCAGGTCAGGAAGCAACAGTTAGAACTGGTCATGGAACAACAGACTGGTTCCAAATAGGAAAGGGAGTACGTCAAAGCTGTATATTGTCACCATGTTTATTTAACTTATATGCAGAGTACATCATGAGAAATGCTGAACTGGAAGAAACACAAGTAGGAATCAAGATTGCTGGGAGAAATATCAATAACCTCAGATATGCAGATGACACCACCCTTATGGCAGAAAGTGAAGAGGGGCTAAAAAGCCTCTTGATGAAGGTGAAAGTGGAGAGTGAAAAGGTTGGCTTAAAGCTCAACATTCAGAAAATGAAGATCATGGCATCTGGTCCCATCACTACATGGGAAATAGATGGGGAAACAGTAGAAACAGTGTCAGACTTTATTTTGGGGGGCTCCAAAATCACTGCAGATGGTGACTGCAGCCATGAAATTAAAAGACGCTTACTCCTTGGAAGGAAAGTTATGACCAACCTAGATAGCATATTCAAAAGCAGAGACATCACTTTGCCAACAAAGGTTCGCCTAGTCAAGGCTATGGTCTTTCCTGTGGTCATGTATGGATGTGAGAGCTGGACTGTGAAGAAGGCTGAGCTCCGAAGAATTGATGCTTTTGAACTGTGGTGTTGGAGAAGACTCTTGAGAGTCCCTTGGACTGCAAGAAGATCCACCCAGTCCATTCTGAAGGAGATCAGCCCTGGGATTTCTCTGGAAGGAATGATGCTAAAGCTGAAACTCCAGTATTTTGGCCACCTCATGCGAAGAGTTGACTCATTGGAGAAGACTCTGATGGTGGGAGGGATTGGGGGCAGGAGGAGAAGGGGACGACAGAGGATGAGATGGCTGGATGGCATCACTGACTCGATGGATGTGAGTCTGAGTGACCTCCGGGAGTTGGTGATGAACAGGGAGGCCTGGCGTGCTGTGATTCATGGGGTCGCAAAGAGTCGGACACGACTGAGCAACTGATCTGATCTGAACATATTATTCATCTCTATTTGTTTGTTCTTTAGTTCTTCTAGATATTTGATAAACATTTCTTGCATCTTCTCCATTATTTTCTTAAGATCCTCGATCATGTTTACTATCATTATTCTCAATTCTTTTTCTGGAAGGTTGTCTATCTCCATTTAGGTTTTTTTTTTGTTTCTTTTTCTGGGGTTTTATCTTGTCCCTTCATCTGGGACATAACTTTCTGCATTTTCATCCTGATTAGTTTCCCCATGAACAGTATGAAAAGGCAAAATGATAGGATAATGAAAAAGGAACTCTCCAGGTCAGTAGGTACCCAATATGCTACTGGAGATCAGTGGAGAAATAACTCCAGAAAGAATGAAGGGATGGAGCCAAAGCAAAAACAATACCCAGTTATGGATGTGACTGGTGATAGAAGCAAGGTCCAATGCTATAAAGAGCAACATTGCATAGGAACCTGGAATGTCAGGTCCATGAATCAAGGCAAATTGGAAGTGGTCAAACAGGAGATGGCAAGAGTGAACATCGACATTCTAGGAATCAGCGAACTAAAATGGACTGGAATGGGTGAATTTAACTCAGATGACCATTATATCTACTACTGCAGGCAGGAATCCCTCAGAAGAAATGGAGTAGCCATCATAGTCAACAAAAGAGTTCGAAATGCAGTACTTGGATGCAATCTCAAAAACGACAGAATGATCTCTGTTTGTTTCCAAGGCAAACCATTCAATATCACAGTAATCCAAGTCTATGCCTCAACCAGTAAAGCTGAAGAAGCTGAAGTTGAACGGTTCTATGAAGACCTACAAGACCTTTTAGAACTAACACCCAAAAAAGATGTCCTTTTCATTATAGGGGACTGGAATGCAAAGGTAGGAAGTCAAGAAACACCTGGAGTAACAGGCACATTTGGCGTTGAAATACAGAATGAAGCAGGGCAAAGACTAATAGAGTTTTGCCAAGAAAATGCACTGGTCATAGCCAACAGCCTTTTCCAACAACACAAGAGAAGACTCTACAAATGGAAATAACCAGATGGTCAACACCGAAATCAGATTGATTATATTCTTTGCAGCCAAATGTGGAGAAGCTCTATACAGTCAACAAAAACAAGACCAGGAGCTGACTGTGGCTCAGATTATGAACTCCTTATTACCAAATTCAGACTTAAATTGAAGAAAGTAGGGAAAACCACTAGACCATTCAGGTATGACCTAAATCAAATGCCTTATGATTATACAGTGGAACTGAGAAATAGATTTAAGGGACTAGATATGATAGAGTGCCTGATGAACTATGGAATGAGGTTCGTGACATTGTACAGGAGACAGGGATCAAGACCATCCTCATGGAAAAGAAATACAAAAAAGCAAAATGGCTGTCTGGGGAGGCCTACAAATAGCTGTGAAAAGAAGAGAAGTGAAAAGCAAAGGAGAAAAGGAAAGATATAAGCATCTGAATGCAGAGTTCCAAAGAAGAGCAAGAAGAGATAAGAAAGCCTTCCTCAGCAATCAATGCAAAGAAATAGAGGAAAACAACAGAAGGGGAAAGACTAGAGATCTTTTCCAAGAAAATTAGAGATACCAAGGGAACATTTCATGCAAAGATGGGCTCAATAAAGGACAGAAATGGTATGGACCTAACAGAAGCAGAAGAGGTGGCAAGAATACACACAAGAACTGTACAAAAAAGATCTTCACGACCAAGATAATCACGATGGTGTGATCACTGAGCTAGAGCCAGACATCCTGGAATGTGAAGTCAAGTGGGCCTTAGAAAGCATCACTATGAACAAAGCTAGTGCAGGTGATGGAATTCCAGTTGAGCTATTTCAAATCCTGAAAGATGATGCTGTGAAAGTGCTGCACTCAATATGCCAACAAATGTGGAAAACTCAGCAGTGGCTACAGGACTGGGAAAGGTCAGTTTTCATTCCAGTCCCAAAGAAAGGCAATGCCAAAGAATGCTCAAAATACCACACAGTTGCACTCATCTCACACGCTAGTAAAGTAATGCTCAAAATTCTCCAAGCCAGGTTTCAGCAATATGTGAACCGTGAACTTCCAGTTGTTCAAGCTGATTTTAGAAAAGGCAGAGGAACAAGAGATCAAATTGCCAACATATGCTGGATCATTGAAAAAGCAAGAGAGTTCCAGAAAAACATCTATTTCTGCTTTATTGACTATGCCAAAGCCTTTGACTATGTAGATCACATCAACTATGGAAAATTCTGAAAGAGATGGAAATACCAGACCACCTGACCTGCCTCTTGAGAAACCTATATGCAGGTCAGGAAGCAACAGTTAGAACTGGACATGGAACAACAGACTGGTTCCAAATAGGAAAAGGAGTTCATCAAGGCTGTATATTGTCACCCTGCTTATTTAACTTCTGTGCAGAGTACATCATGAGAAACGCTGTGCTGGAGGAAGCACAAGCTGGAATGAAGATTGCCGGGAGAAATATCAATAACCTCAGATATGCAGATGACACCACCCTTATGGCAGAAAGTGAAGAGGAACTCAAAAGCCTCTTGATGAAAGTGAAAGTGGAGAGTCAAAAAGCTGTCTTAAAACTCAACATTCAGAAAACGAAGATCATGGCATCTGGTCCCATCACTTCATGGGAAATAGATGGGGAAATAGTGTCAGACTTTTGGGCGGGGGTCCAAAATCACTGCAGATGGTGATTGCAGCCATGAAATTAAAAGACACTACTCCTCGGAAGGAAAGTTATGACTAACCTAGATAGCATATTCAAAAGCAGAGACATTACTTTGCCAACAAAGGTCCATCTAGTCAAGGCTATGGTTTTTCCAGTGGTCATGTATGGATGTGAGTTGGACCGTGAAGAAGGCTGAGTGCTGAAGAATTGATGCTTTTGAACTGTGGTGTTGGAGAAGACTCTTGAGAGTCCCTTGGACTGCAAGGAGATCCAACCAGTCCATCCTAAAGGAGGTCAATCCTGGGTGTTCATTGGAACAATGATGCTGAAGCTGAAACTCCAGTACTTTGGCCACCTCATGCGAATAGTTGACTCATTGAAGACTCTGATGCTGGGAGGGATTGGGGGCCGGAGGAGAAGGGGACGACAGAGGATGAGATGGCTGGATGGCATCACTGACTCAATGAATGTGAGCCTGAGTGAACTCCGGGAGTTGGTGATGGACAGAGAGGCCTGGTGTGCTGCGGTTCATGGGGTCGCAAAGAGTCGGACATGACTGAGCGACTGAACTGAACTGAATTAATGTGGTTTTTGTCCTAACCACTGTAGAGTTGTGGTTCTTCTTGCTTCTTATGTCTCCCCTTTGATGGATGAGGCTAAGAGGCTTGTGTAAACTTTCTGATGTGAGAGACTGGTGGTGGGAAAAATTGGGTCTTTCTCTGATGGGCAGGGCCTTGCTCAGCACATCTTTAGTCCAATTATCTGCTAATGGGTGGGGTTGTGCTCCCTCCTCTTAGTTGTTTGGTCTGAGGTGACCCAGCCCTGGAGTCTATGGGCTGTATTGTAGGGTTAGTGGAGAACTCCAAGAGGGCTTAAGCCAAGGGGGACCTTCCAGGAATACTGCTGCCAGTTTCTCTGTCCATGTAGTTAGCCCCTGCCAACCCATGCCTCCACAGAGACACTCCAACACTAGCAGGTAGTTTTGGTTGTCTCTGTGGGGTCACCAACCTAGAGCCAGACATCTGGTGGTGTGAAGTCAAGTGGACCTTACGAAACATTACTAAGAACAAAGCTAGTGGAGGTGATGGAATTCCAGCTGAGCTATTTCAAATCCTAAAAGATGATGTTGTTAGAGGGCTGCACTCAGTGTGCCAGCAAATTTGGAAAAACAGCAGTGCCCATAGGACTGGAAAAGGTCAATTTTCACCCCAATCGCAAAGAAGGGCAATGCCATAGAATGCTCAAACTACCATACAGTTGAGCTCATCTCACATGTTAGCAACGTAATGTTCAAAATTCTTCAAGCTAGGCTTCAATACTACATGAACCAAGAAATTCCAGATGTACAAGCTGGATTTAGATATGGCAGACGAACCAGAGACCAAATTGCCAGCATTTGTTGGATCATAGAAAAAGCAAGAGAATTCCAGAAAAATATCTACTTTTGTTTCATTGACTATATTAAAGCCTTTGGCTGTGTGAATCACAATGAACTGTGGAAAATTCTTAAAGAGATGGGACTACCAGAACACCTTACCTGCCTCTGAGAAACCTATATGCAGATCAAGAAGCAACCATTCAAAATAGAAATGAAACAATGGACTAGTTCAATATGGGGAAAGAAGTATATCAAGGCTGTATATTGTCACCCTGCTAATTTAACTTATATGCAGAGTATACCATGCCAAATGCCTGGCTGGATGAATCACAAGCTGGAATCAAGAGAAATATCAACAACCTTAGATAGGCAGACACCACCACCATAATGGCAGAAAGTGAAGAGGAACTCAAGAGCCTTTTGATGAAGGTGGAAGAGGAGAGTGAAAAAGCTGGCTTGAAACTGAACATTCAAAAAACTAAGATCATGGCATCTGGTCCCATCACTTCATGAAAAATAGATGGGGAAACAATGAAAACAGTAACAAACTATTTTATGGAGTTCAAAAATCACTGTGGATGGTGACTGCAGCCATGAAATTAAAAGACGCTTGCTCCTTGGAAGAAAAGCTAAGACAAGCCTCAGTTCAGTTCAGTTCAGTTCAGTTGATCAGTCATGTCCAACTATTTGCAACCCCATGAATCGCAGCACGCCAGGCCTCCCTGTCCATCACCAGCTCCTGGAGTTCACTCAGACTCACATCCATCGAGTCAGTGATGCCATCCAGCCATCTCATCCTCTGTCGTCCCCTTCTCCTCCTGCCCTCAATCCCTCCCAGCATCAGAGTCTTCTCCAATGAGTCAACTCTTCGCATGAGGCCAGAGTACTGGAGTTTCAGCTTCAGCATCATTCCCTCCAAAGAAATCCCAGGGCTGATCTCCTTCAGAATGGACTGGTTGGATCTCCTTGCAGTCCAAGGGACTCTCAAGAGTCTTCTCCAACACCACAGTTCAAAAGCATCAATTCTTCAGCACTCAGCCTTCTTCATAGTCCAACTCTCACATCCATACGTAACTACTGGAAAAACCATAGCCTTGACTCGATGGACCTTGGTTGGCAAAGTAATGTCTCTGCTTTTGAATATGCTATCTAGGTTGGTCATAACTTTGCTTCCAAGGAGTAAGCGTCTTTTAATTTCATGGCTGCAATCACCATCTGCAGTGATTTTGGAGACCCAAAAAATAAAGTCTGACACTGTTTCCACTGTTTCCTCATCTATTTTTCATGAAGTCATGGGACCAGATGCCATGATCTTCATTTTCTGAATGTTGAACTTTAAGCCAACTTTTTCACTCTCCACTTTCACTTTCATCAAGAGGCTTTTGAGTTCCTCTTCACTTTCTGCCATAAGGGTGGTGTCATCTGCATATCTGAGGTTATTGATATTTCTCCCGGCAATCTTCATTCCAGCTTGTGCTTCCTCCAGCACAGCGTTTCTCATGATGTACTCTGCATAGAAGTTAAATAAGCAGGGTGACAATATACAGCCTTGATGAACTCCTTTTCCTATTTGGAACCAGTCTGTTGTTCCATGTCCAGTTCTAACTGTTGCTTCCTGACCTGCATATAGGTTTCTCAAGAGGCAGGTCAGGTGGTCTGGTATTTCCATCTCTTTCAGAATTTTCCACAGTTGATGTGATCCACACAGTCAAAGGCTTTGGCATAGTCAATAAAGCAGAAATAGATGTTTTTCTGGAACTCTCTTGCTTTTTCAATGATCCAGCATATGTTGGCAATTTGATCTCTTGTTCCTCTGCCTTTTCTAAAATCAGCTTGAACAACTGGAAGTTCACGGTTCACATATTGCTGAAACCTGGCTTGGAGAATTTTGAGCATTACTTTACTAGCGTGTGAGATGAGTGCAACTGTGTGGTATTTTGAGCATTCTTTGGCATTGCCTTTCTTTGGGACTGGAATGAAAACTGACCTTTCCCAGTCCTGTAGCCACTGCTGAGTTTTCCACATTTGTTGGCATATTGAGTGCAGAACTTTCACAGCATCATCTTTCAGGATTTGAAATAGCTCAACTGGAATTCCATCACCTGCACTAGCTTTGTTCATAGTGATGCTTTCTAAGGCCCACTTGACTTCACATTCCAGGATGTCTGGCTCTAGGTCAGTGATCACACCATTGTGATTATCTTGGTCATGAAGATCTTTTTTGTACAGTTCTTGTGTGTATTCTTGCCACCTCTTCTTAATATCTTCTGCTTCTGTTAGGTCCATACCATTTCTGTCCTTTATTGAGCCCATCTTTGCATGAAATGTTCCCTTGGTATCTCTAATTTTCTTGAAGAGATCTCTAGTCTTTCCCCTTCTGTTGTTTTCCTCTATTTCTTTGCATTGATCGCTGAGGAAGGCTTTCTTATCTCTTCTTGCTCTTCTTTGGAACTCTGCATTCAGATGCTTATATCTTTCCTTTTATCCTTTGCTTTTCATTTCTCTTCTTTTCACAGCTATTTGTAAGGCCTCCTCAGACAGCCATCCTCGACAGTGTATTAAAAAGGAGAGACAACACTTTGCCACCAAAGGCCCATATACTCAAACAATGGCTTTTGCAGTAGTCGTAGTAATGTGAGAGTTGGACCATAAAGAAGGCTGGGTACCAAAGAATTAATGCTTTTGAACTGTGGTGCTAGAGCAGACTCTTGAGAGTCCCTTGGAAAGCCAGCAAAGAGATCAAACCAGTCAATCCTGAAAGAAGTCAATCCTGGATAATCATTGGAAGAACTGATGCTGAAGCAAAAACTCTAATACTTTGGCCACCTGATGCAAAGAGCCAACTCATAGGAGAAGACACTGATGCTGGGGAAAGATTGAGGGCAGGAAGAGAAGGGGGTGACAGAGAATGAGATGGTTGAATGGCATCACTGACTCAGTGGACATGAGTTTTAACAAACTCCGGGATATAGTGCAGGGCAGGGATGTCTGGCATGCCGCAGTCCATGGGCTTGCAGAGTCAGGTGCAAGTTATCAATCCCTGTGGGGCCCCGCTGCTTCCCTCTGGGTCTTGGTCTCAGCAAAATGTTCTTTGTTTCCTCTAAGACTGGAGTCTCTGGTTCCCCAGGTCCTGTGGCAGTCCTATAATCAATTTCCACTGGCCTTCAAGGTCTGATTCCCTCATGATTCCCAGTCCTGTTGTCAATCTGCAGGCTGGGACGATCTTCTTTAGTGTTATTTTTCACAACAGTGGGAAGACTTCTTTGCAACAGTGGGATAACTTCTTTGATATTATTGTTTTCCAGTTTGTGGGTCACCCACCCATTGGGTATGGGATTTGGTTGTATTGTGATTGTGCCCCCTCCTACCATCTTGCTGCAGCTTCTTTTTGTCTTTGGATGTGGGATATCTTTTTTTGGTGGGTTCCTGCGTTCTCCTGCCAATGACTGTTAAACAGATAGGTGTGATTTTGGTGCTTTCACAGGAGATGAACACACATCCTTATACTCCACCATCTTGAACCAGGAAAATAAAATTAATTTGAGAAATTTTAAAAATTTAGAACAGTTAAATGAAAACATCAAATGCCTATATTCCCACCATCCTGAATTAGCAATGTTTAACATTTAATTATATTTGTTTTTAAAAAGTTAGGATAAAAAAGCAGTACAAATATAGCTAAGGTATTTTGCTAATGGTGCCTGCTCCATTGTCCCCTTTCCCTTCATATACTAGAGAACCAATTGCTACTATTATATATATCCACA
Organism: Tragelaphus eurycerus; assembly: GCA_935064755.1. Taxonomy (NCBI): domain Eukaryota; kingdom Metazoa; phylum Chordata; class Mammalia; order Artiodactyla; family Bovidae; genus Tragelaphus; species Tragelaphus eurycerus. Next base: position 3,835,089 of record CAKXYN010000039.1, read on the forward strand.
TACAGGTTTGTGAGCATCTATTTTAATCTGGATAGATGCCATAATATGGTATGTGTTGACCGGTGCAGTGATTTTATTACTCCACCTCGTGTTCTGAGATTTATCCGTGTGGATGTGTCACATAGCTATTGCAGTCTCATTAGTGTCTCTATAGTACTCCATTATAAGGAGTTCCAACACCATTCTCATTTGTGTTGTTTTCAAATTTTGACTTGTACAAGTCATTCTATACTGTACATCCTTGTGCACATTCACAAGAGTTTCTCCAAACTATATACCATAAATAGGACTGCTCATCACAGGCTATGTTCATTTTCTATTTTATTATATACTAGTAAACTGCTTTCCAAATATTTCCATATCTGCATGTCTTTTCCATCTTTGAAAGGGTCAGGCTGTCTTGATTCCATCTAAATTCCTTTGATTACCGATGACATTCAGTGTCATTTATTTTGTTTATGAACCATTTGGATTTATTCTGTTGTAATTTGATCACAATTATTACTCACCTTAAAAATTTGATTTGTAGAGTGATCATAGGATTTATATATTCTGAAAAATGCTTCAGAAATTGGTTTACCAAAAGTTATTTTTGATGTTTCCTTCAAAAATTTTATGTGTATATTTACACAGAATCTAAAGTTAATATTCTTAACTCTTGTGTGAGTTCCTAACTCTTGCTTTTTATTTTTTTCCTGGAGTGTTAAAAGTGAACTTATTTAGATTATGTCTATCTTAATTTTTTTTTCACCTTCAGCATTCTTCATTTGATCTGAAGATATTATTCAGGTAATGTGTTCAGTTGCTCAATTGTGTCTGACTGTTTGCAACCCATGGACTGTAGCCTGCCAGGCTCCTCTGTCCATGGGATTTTCTAGGCAAGAATACTGGAGCAGGTTGCCGTGTCCTATTTCAGGGAATCTTCCTGTCTCAGTGCTCAAACCCATATCTCTTGCATTTCCTACACTGGCAGGTGAATTCTTTACCACTAGTGCTTCCTAGAAAGCCCTAAATTATAAGTGATCAGATCAGATCAGATCAGTCGCTCAGTCGTGTCCGACTCTTTGCGACCCCATGAACCGCAGCACGCCAGGCCTCCCTGTCCATCACCAGCTCCCGGAGGTCACCCAGACTCACACCCATCAAGTCAGTGATGCCATCCAGCCATCTCATCCTCTGTCGTCCCCTTCTCCTCCTGCCCTCAATCCCTCCCAGCATCAGAGTCTTCTCCAATGAGTCAACTCTTCGCATGAGGTGGCCAAAATACTGGAGTTTCAGCTTTAGCATCATTCCTTCCAAAGAAATTCCAGGATTGATCTCCTTCAGAATGGACTGGTTGGATCTTCTTGCAGTCCAAGGGACTCTCAAGAGTCTTCTCCAACACCACAGTTCAAAAGCATCAATTCTTCGGCGCTCAGCCTTCTTCACAGTCCAGCTCTCACATCCATACGTGACCACAGGAAAGACCATAGCCTTGACTAGGCGAACCTTTGTTGGTAAAGTAATGTCTCTGCTTTTGAATATGCTATCTAGATTGGTCATAACTTTCCTTCCAAGGAGTAAGCGTCTTTTAATTTCATGGCTACAGTCACCATCTGCAGTGATTTTGGAGCCCAGAAAAATAAATTCTGACACTGTTTCCACTGTTTCTCCATCTATTTCCCATGTAGTGATGGGGCAGATGCCATGATAGAGCTTTTCAATTCTGATCATTTTTTTTCCTATCTTACATGTCATTTTTCATAATTTTAATTGTACCATCAGAATTCATCATTGCCAAAATTATTAATACTCTTTGTTTATGTTGTTAATCTTTATGGAGATTTATCTTCATTGTCTGAGATCTCACTTGTAATTCTTTTATGAATCTCAACACTTACTCCTAGGTTTGCTTTTTTCTCCTGGAGTGTCAAAAGTAAACTCATTCAGATTATGTCTATCTGTGGCTTTTTTGTTCAACCTTCATTCTTTGTTCCATCTGAAGATTGGGTTTGTTTCTTATTTTTTTCCAGGAGTGTTAAAAGTGAATTCATTTAGATTATGTCCATCTGAATGGTTTTTTGTTCACCTTCATCATTCTTTGCTGGATCTGAAGATGTTATTAAATTCTTTTCTGCTTTCAATTGTTTACACTGATATATCTGGAGTTAGTCTAATTAATTCTATCTTAAAACACAGTACTTTCTTTATATTTCCTTTATGTTTTTTGCTATTCTACATATTCATTATGAGGGCTTCCTTGGTGACACAGAGGTAAACTATTGACCTGCAATGCAGGAAATTCGGGTTTGATCCCTGAGTCTGCAAGATTCCCTGGAGAAGGAAATGGCAACCCACTCCAATATTCTTGCCTGGAGAATCCCATGGACAGAAGAGGCTGGCAGGCTACAGTCCATGGGGTTGAAAAAGAGTCAGACACAACAGCAAGTAAACCACCACCACCACATATTCATAATGCTAGTTGTGGATTTCTTTTTATTTATCGTCCCTTGGAATAACAAATCCAAAGGTTCTTTATTCTGGTGACTCATATCTTTTTGTCAATTCTAGAGAGTTCTTGGCTAGTCCCAATTCTCTAATCTTCCATTTCAAACCATGTTTAAGTGCAAAAGGTATATGTTTCATCTTCTCATTCTGTCTTTCTGTCTCATTACTTCTCTTTCTAACTACCTAATTATTTTGATGAATTTGGGTTAACTTCTTGAGCTCTGTCTTCCATTTTATAAATGATCTCTTTATTGGTGCCTAATTACTATGAACTTGTCAACTGAGATTTTAATTTTATGAATCAATATAAATTCTTACTATAAGTATTTAATCATTTTAATTTTGAACCTGTATTTGATAATTCTATTATCTCAAGTTTTTAGGGCATTAAGTTTGTTTTTGATTGGGCCTGGTGGCTTCTGCTTATCGAGAATTTTATCCCTGTAGGTGAGCTCCTATTTAGCAGGGCATAATTTGTAGAACCCTGTGTGTTTTGAAAGCGGTATATTCTCCCAGTAAATATATGCATTTCCTTATGCTTACATAACCACCATCTTTGGATAATTTTTATGTTGCTTTCTCACTCTACTTGTTCTCTGATGGCATAGCTGGTGTAAATTCAAACTCCAAATGTGTGTGAACACAGGTATATGCTCTCTGGGGAGAATTATTTTTTCACCTAGATGCTAGCCCTAGGGAGATAAGAGACCTGTCATTCCCTGATCTGATGGATAATGTTTTATAATCCACCCTTTTATGCAGGTTATAGCCCATTAAGAGTCTAGGCTTCACAAAAAGGCTGTTAGTTCTAACCTTTTCCTTCATGTGAACTCAAAGCCTCACATCTTTTCCTTGTCTTCTAGAACCCAAGCTGCTTGATAATTAAGAAATGTACCTCAATTCCATACAGCTACAGCATCACTTCTGCTGTGGCTTGTCTTTAACTCTCCTCTTTGTTTTTGCCCTTAAGAATTTATAGTTCTTTAGATATATTTATTATATTTTCCAAAATTTATAGTTTTTTTTTAAAGAAGAGTGTCTTTCTAGTTATTAGTAGCATGCTACATTGACAGAAACTGATGTGTCTATTGGGTTTTCTACATAGATAGTCATATTCTGCATCAAATGACAATTTTATTTCTTCCTTTCAAAAATATATATTTTTTTCCCTCCTTGTTTAATTTGCCAGGACCTTCAATTTTTACCTTAATGGTATTTTCACCATTCAGAATGATACTGGCTATAGATTTTAAGTAGAGATCTTTAATCAAATGAAGAAAGTTCTCTTCTAATACCAATTTCCTAAGATTTTTTTAAAAATTAATCAATTAATCATAAATGGAATCAAATTTATTATATGCTTTTCCTGAATGTGGTAAAATCATTATTTTTTTACCTCCATCAATCTCTAGATTTTGAGAATCACAGTATAGTTTTTCTAAAATTGAAACATATTTTTATTTCTGGGATGAATCTAAACTGATCATGATACATTTCCCCCAATTTTTTATTCTGAAAAATTTTAAACCTTCTACTAAAAAGAAATATTTCAGTGAGTAGCCATATATCTTTTGTCCACATTTGTCAACATTTTTGCCATATTTGATGTTTGCCTGTACCTTCCTCTTTGTGCACACACAAACATATATACATATATGATAGGTAGCAGAATATGTCATTTCCAAATATGCTACTGTAGCATAGAATTATTTTGAGCTGAGTGTGTTTAAGAATAAGCAGATACAAGAAAATCTTTCTGCCGTCTTCACTATTTGCCTAAAAGCAAGATATATATTTTTGAAGATTTCCCCTCTCCGATCTCTATTAGGAAAGACAGAAGTTAATCACTGGACATAATTCTAAACTCTGATTGTTCCAGACAGGGCACCAAAAGAATCTACATAACAGTAACAAACTTTACTTAAGCTAGCCCGAGGGTGTTGGGTACTCAATTCCAGCATATGAGGAGCTGAGTGCTACAATTTAGCAATGTTACAATGCTACAGACATTAGCTGGGTGTCCTGCAATTTAACTCAAGTCTGACACTGTCTACCTGGAGATAGCATCCCGGGTAGTATTAAGTCCCACAGGTTAAGGTCAACCATGTAAGATTGCCTTACCTGCTCCTCCTACAACTTCTGATACCATTTGCAAGCCCATGTTATCACTTGTACTTCTGATCAACTAGCTATAGATTCAAGGTTCAATCACCTCCACGTTATTTGCTGCTTTGTTCAGTTGTTCAGTCATGTCTGAACTCTTTGTAACCCCATGGACTGCAGCATGCCAGGCTTCCCTGTCCATCACCATCTCCCGGAGCTTGCTCAAACTCATGTACATTGAGTTGGTAATGCCATCCAACCATCTTGTCCTCTGTTGTCCCCTTCTGCCTTCAATCTTTCCCAGCATCACGGTTTTTTCTAATGAGTTGGCTCTTGGCATCAGGTGGCCAAAGTATTGGAGCTTCAGCTTCAACATCAGTCCTTCCAATGAATATTCAGGATTGATTTCCTTTAGGATTGGCTAGTTTGATCTCCTTATGGTCCAAGGGACTCTCAAGAGTCTTCTCCAACACCACAGTTCAAAAGCATTAATTCTTTGGCACTCAGCCTTCTTTCTGGTCCAACTCTCACATCCATACATGACTACTGGAAAAACCATAGCTTGGACTAGGTGGACCTTTGCTGCAAAGGAATGTCTCTGCTTTTTAATACGCTATCTAGGTTGGTCATATCTTTTCTTCCTAGGAGCAAGCATGTTTTAATTTCATGGCTGCAGTCACCCTCTGCAGTGAATGTTGAGCCCAAGAAAATAGTCTGTCACTGTTTCCATTGTTCCCCCAACTATTTGCCATGAAGTGATGGGACCCGGATCTTAGTTTTTTGAATGTTGAGTTTTAAGCCAACTTTTTCACTCTCCCCTTTCACCTTCATCAAGAGGCTCTTTAGCTCCTTGTCACTTTCTGCTTTAAGGATGGTATCATCTGCATATCTGAAGTTGTTGGTATTTCTCCCAGAAATCTTGATTCCAGCTTTTGCTTTATCTAGCCTGGCATTTCACTTGATGTACTCGGCATAAAAGTTAAATAAGCAAGGTGACAGTATACAGCTTTGACATACTTCTTTCCCAAGTTTGAACCTCCATGTTGGGTTCCATTAATTTGCTAGAGAAGCTCATAAAACTTGTGAGAAGCATTTTACTTACAATATCATTGGCTTATTATAAAAGAACCTAACCCAGGAACAGTCAAAGGGAAGAAATGCATACAGCATGGTATGGGGAAAGGGCACAGGTCTTCCATGCCATATCCAGCTGTGCCATCCTCACCCAGTCTCCATGTGTTCACCAACCTGAAAACTATCTGAACCTCTTCTTTTGGGGTTTTATGGGAGCTTTATTACAGACACATGATTGATTAGATCATTGGCCATTGCTAATTGATTCAGCTTCCAGCCCCTCTCCCCTCCCAGGAATTGGGAGGGCAAACTAAAAGTCCCAACCCTCTAATCACATGACTGGCTCCCCAGTGTGAGGCAACCAGTGTTCCCCTCACCCCCTTCCCTCACCTCCATCTTTAGGGAATTTCCCAAAGTCACCTAGCTAGTATAAACTAAGTTGTGGTGGGAAGGGACTTGTTATGAATAACAAGACACCCATTTTGCCTTTATGGCTCTGAAGCAGTTTCAGGAACTGAAGGCAAGAAACCAAACTTTCTAACAGAAGATTCTCCCATTGCTCTTATTGCCTAGGAAATTCCTAGGGTTTTGGGCACTGTTTGCCAGAAATGAGGATGATCAAATATATATTTATTATATATCACATAGCCCCTACCTACTATTAGTTTCCCCATATTTAGCCTATTAGCCTTCCCACAATTTGCCACTGCCAGAAGTCCAGAGTCCTTCCTTTTCCTTTGTCTTGTCACTTTTCTAAAAATTTATTGTTCTTTTGTTAAGATGCTTTATAAGCTCTAGTTCTGACCACACCTTTGAGTTACTTATTGCTGAGTGCTCCTATGTGCATTGATGATTGTACATGTTAATAAACTTCTGTTTGTTTTTCTCTTGTTAATCTATATTTTATTAGTTTAATTTACAAGGTCCTAGACAGAGAACCCAAGATGGGTAGGTTAAAGAAAACTTACTTTAAAAGAGAACCTATACTTCTACGTGTTTCTTTGTCACTCTCACACACACACAACAGTACAACATTTCTGGTACTAGATGTGATCCCTGCTCCAGCAGCAAGAACTTCTGCAAGACTAGCTGGATGCCCTACAATTTAACTTAATTCTGATCTCGCAAGTCAAAGGCTCAATCCCACAAGACTACCTCCAACCCCCATTTTAGTTGCCAGTTGCTTCTGACCAATGGCTTATAAATAGGTTTCCCAATCCCCTTCTCAGATATAATTAATTTTCTAAAGTAGTTCACAGAACTCAGGAAAGCAATTTACTCACTGTGAAGCAGTTTATTGTAAAAGTATGTGATATATACAGATGTTGGACTAAAATGATGTACACCTGAAACTTATAATAATAACAATGAAAGAATATGGTAGAGGATACAGATGAACATCAGATGGAAGAGATGCATGGAGCAGGGTATGTGGGAAGGGGCCTGGAATTTCCATGTTTCCTTTGGGTGCTTCACTCTCCAAGTATCTCCCCACGTTCAGCATTCTGGAAGCTCTATGAACACTTTACTTTGGGAATATTTATGGAGACTTCCAAGTTTGGAATTGGAGTACAAAATGAAGCAGGGCAAAGGCGAACAGAGTTTTGCCAAGAGAACGCACTGGCCATAGCAAACACCCTCTTCCAATAATATGAGAGATGACTCTACACATGAACATCACCAGATGGTCAATACAAAAATCAGACTGATTATATTCTTTGCAGCTGAAGATGGAGAAGCTGTATACAGTCAGAAAAAACAAGACCAGGAGCTGACTGTGGCTCAGACCGTGAACTCGTTATTGCAAAATTCAGACTTAAATTGGAGAAAGTAGGGAAAACCACTAGACCATTCAGGTATGACCTAAATCAAATCCCATATGATTATACAGTGGAGATAATGAATAGATTCAAGGGACTAGATCTGATAGACAGAGTACCTGAAGAATTATGTACAGAGGTTCATAACCTTGTACAGGTAGTAGTGACCAAAACCATCCCAAAAAAAAGAAGTGCAAGAAGGCAAAGTGGTGTCTGGGGAAGCCTTACAAATAACTGAGAAAAGAGAAAGAAAGAAAGAAAAGAAAGTGAAGTTGCTCAGTGTGTCCGACTCTTTGCAAGCCCATAGGCTGTAGCCTACCAGGCTCCTCTGTCCATGGGATTTTCCAGGCAATAGTCCTAGAGTGGATTGCCATTTCCTTCTCCAGGGGATCTTCCCAACCCAGGGATCAAACCCAGGTCTTCCGCATTGTAGACAGACACTTTACCGTCTGAGCCACCAGGGAAGTTGCAACTTTCCCTTTCACTTTAATCCAAAGTGGCTCACCTGGTAAAGAATCCGCCTGCAATGCAGGAGACCTAGGTTCAGTCCCTGGGTTGGGAAGATCCCATGGAGAAGGGAAAGGCTACCCACTCCAGTATTCTAGCCTGGAGAATTCCATGGACTGTATAGTCCATGGGGTTGCAAAGAGTCGGACATGACTGAGAAAAGAGAAGCAAAAGGCAAAGGAGAAAAGGAAAGATATAGTCAACTCAATTCATAGTTTTGAAAAAGGTCAGTGTTCATTCCAATCCCAAAGAAAGCAAGGCCAAAGAATGTTCAAACTACTGTAAAATTTTGCTCATTTCACATGCTAGCAAGGTAATGCTCAAAATCCTTCAAGCTAGACTTCAATAATTCATGAACCGAAAACTTCCAGATGTAAAAACTGGATTTTGAAAAGGCAGAGGAATGAGGCCAAATTGCCAACATCTATTGGATCACTGAAAAAGCAAGGGACTTCCAGGAAAATGTCTACTTCTGCTTCATTGACTATGCTAAAGCCTTTAACTGTGTGGATCAAAGCGAACTGTGGAAAATTCTTAAAAGAGCTGGGAATATCAGGCCATCTTACCTGTCTCCTGAGAAACCTGTATGCAGGTCAAGAAGCAGTAGTTAGAACCAGACATAGAACAATGGACTGGTTCAAAATTGGAAAAGGAGTACATTGAGGCTGTATATTGTCACCATGATTATTTAACTTCTATGCAGATTACATCATGCAAGATACCAGTCTGGATGAATCACAAGCTAGAATAAAGATTGCCAGGAGAAATATCAACAACCTCAGATATACAGATGACAACACCCTAATGGCAGAAAGTGAGGAGGAACTAAAGAGCCTCTTGAAAACGTGAAAGAGGAGAGTGAAAAACCTGACTTAAAACTCAACATTCAAAAAATTAATATCATGGCAGCCAGTCCCATCACTTCATGGCAAATAGATGGGGTAACAGTGGAAACAGTGACAGACTTTATTTTCTTGGGCTCCAAAATCACTGCAGATGGTGACTGCAGCCTTGAAATTAAGACACCTGCTCTTTGGAAGAAAAGCTATTGCAAACCTAGACAGCATATTAAAAAGCAGAGACATTACTTTGCCAACAAAGGTCTGTCTAGTCAAACCTATGGTTTTTCCAATAGTCATGTATGAATGTGAGATTTGTACCATAAAGAAGGCTGAGCGCCAAAGAATTGATACTTTTGAACTGTGATGTTGGAGATGACTCTTGAGAAACCCTTGGACCACAAGGAGATCAAACTAGTCAATCCTAAAGGAAATCAGTCCTGAATATTCATTGAAAGTACAGATGCTGGGATTCCCTCGTGGCTCAGACAAGGAGTCGGCCTGCAATGCTGGAGACCCATGTCCTGGGTTGGGGAGATCTCCTGGAGAAGGAAATGGCAACCCACTCCAGTATTCTTGCCTGGAAAATCCCATGGATGGAGGAGCCTGGCAGGCTACATGGGGTCACAAAGAGTAGAACATGACAGAGCATCTTCACTTTCACTTTTTCACTGATACTGAAGCTCCAATACTTTGGCCACCAGATGTGAAGAACTGACTCATTTGAAAAGACCCTGATGCTGGGAAGGTTTTCAGGCAGGAGAAGAAAAGGAAGACAGAGGATGAGATGGTTGGATGGCATCATCAGTTCAATGAACATCATCAAACTCGATGAATTTGAGCAAAGTCCAGGAGTTGGTGATAGACACAGGGAAGCCTGGCATGCTACAGTTCATGGGGTCACAAAGAGTTGAACATGACTGAGTGACTGAACTGAATTGAAGAATATATAGTAGCACTATTTTGCCAAGTTAATGGTCCAGTTATAATTTATAGTAAAATAAAATTTAATTAAATTTAAATTAGTTAGGGTGAGTTCATTCACCACAGTTGTATGGTTTTCTCCAGGCTTATTCAGCTGATTTGGTGCAGGTGAGGAGTAGGTAGCACTACTTGAATTGGGTGTTGCTGAGGGAATTCAGGGGAGGGAGAGTGGGAAAAGGACATTAAATGTGTTTGCTCTGCATTGAATCCTAAACAGCCACAGGGAGAAGTGAGCACATTAGTGTCATAGTATTTAGTGAAAGCATTGCACGCACATAGGCTCAGTGATGTCAAAATATTACTGGAATGGAAATGTTAGAATACACGAACACAGAACCTGAGAATCAGAAAGAATGAAGTTATGAAAGGATATTTCAGTGCAGTCTTTCATCTTGACAAGGTATGGCCATCAACTGCATGGCTCAGGTGGGATTGAGAGAAGAAAAATAGGAAGTAAAAACATCAAGAACCTGAGAAGTGTCAGAAGTGGATGTTGAAATCACCATAAATTATGCCGGCGGTGTGGTGGAGAGTTGCTGAAGTCATTGGTGAGTAAGGAAGAATGATTAAGGGACCATATTTGAAGTAAATGGGAGTGATTTAGGATTTTGAAGTCCGTTGACTTGCACTTCAAGGGAGCAGGAGGGGATTTTGTTTTTTGTTTCCAAGAAGAAAAAAGGCACTGTTGCCTGACAACCTCTAGACAGCAAGCATTTATTGTGTTGTTGGTTGAATGCTTCCATGAACTAAACATTCTAAATGAAATGCATCTCTCTGGGTCCATTTAGAACTTTTACACTGTCTCCTTGTTGATTACATTGTCTTTAGGGTCATGATTCTTTTAACTGTGTGATACAAAGGAGTGCTCTCCTTGTGCCTCCAAATAGCTCCTGAAAAGTAGCTAAGAGCTCCCTGTTCTTCATAAAATTAAAATTCAAAATAAAGCATAGATGGCATAGTCTACCTGCATGTCTTCCTGTTGTTTGTAAATTGTGGTTTTGCTTTTGACCTGCTTCACAAGAATGAATGCTGCTGCTGCTGCTAAGTCGCTTCAGTCGTCTCCGACTCTGTGCGATCCCATAGACAGCAGCCCACCAGGCTCAAGAATGAATAAGCCATTGCAAATGCAGAATATTCAAATAGGGAGACATAAATTTTCCTCTGGGCTGAAGCTACATCACTTCTTTAAGTAGTTGGGACACAAACAATCTCCTTAAAGAAGCTTTTATAGTCACAGGAAAACAGTTGGGTTATGCAATACCCACTGATAGTCTGATGCTAGGAAAGATGGAAGGCAAAAGGAGAAGGGGGCGGCAGAGGAGGAGACCTTGGTTGGATGGCATCAGCGATTCAGTGGACAGACGCCACTTTCTCAGAGTCCAGGAGATAGTGAAGAACAGGGAAGCTTGGCATGCTGCAGTCCATGGGGTCACAAAGAGTCAAACGCAACTTAGTGACTAAACAACACCAACATCTGATATTCTTGGAAGGAGCTGGTGTGTCAAAGCACAGACTGATTAATATTGGGCCTTGACAAGGAGAAAAATGAACAGGTTAGTTGTCAAAATTAGTATCTGCTAAGAACTTGAGAACAAAACATTAAGAAATCATCAGATTTATCATCAGTTAAGAAAGAATATTATTTGTGGGAAAAATTGAAAATAGATAAAGTGACCAGACATTTTTAAAGGAAAATGATAAATTAACATACTAAAAACAAACAAAAAAACTGCATAGATTATTAACCACTAGAGAAATAAAATTCTAATAAAATTTTTTTCCTTACCTATTCAACCAAAAAATATACTAGGCCAAATTTATAGGCAAATTTTTGCAAATTTTCTTAGTTAAGCAATATGTTATAAAAAATATACCTGAAACTATAAAAAGAGTTAAAGCTGTGTAATTCATTTTTATTGTCTTGTTATAAAAACTAGAAAAAGACAGTACAAAAAAATAAAATTGTAGGCCAGGAAATTGAATCTAACAGCATATAACAAATAACCATCATAAACAAGTTGGTCTATTGCAGAATGAAATGATAGTTCAGCATTAGAATTAATGCTCCACAATACCTGGAGATTAATAAAAAAGACACATATGAAGAAAAAAACACATTTGATAAAATTCAACATCAACTCATGGTAAATCTGTTAGCAATGCAAACTCTTAGCAAACTAACAGCGAAGGAACTTCTCTTAACTTGATAAAGGATATAAAATATCAGAAATAAACATGATGTTTAATGATCAACTGTCAGAATGTATTTCCATTAAATTCATGAATAAGACAGGATGCCTACTCTTCCTACTACTGATTACCATCAAAGTGTGTAGGTCCTAGTCCTTTTAGTAAGAGAAAGAAAAGAAAGGTATAAAGATCAGAAAGAAAAAGTTATAACTGTCATTGCTTGAGAGTATTAGCATCTCATGAAACAGATCAAGAAGATAAATGGACAAACATTATAGGCTAAAAGAGAGCTCACCGTTATAGAAAATTCAATGATGTTTCATTATACCTTTAATAAATGAAAAATTTACTATAAAAAGTAACACTGGTTTCATAACTATAAATAACATGTAAATCCTTTTCAAGAGCTAATATGTAAGTATTGACTAGGCGGAGCATTTAGAAAGGTAAACTTCACCATAAGAGGAAAGTGGAACCAGAAGAGTGGAGTCAAACACTGTAATGTTTTCAGTTACTTAGAGGGCTTCCCAGGTGGTGCTAGTGGTAAAGAAAAACACAAATACAGTATACTAACGCATATATATGGAATTTAGAAAGATGGTAACAATAACCCTGTTTACAAGACAGCAAAAGAGACACTGATGTATAGAACAGTCTTTTGGACTCTGGGAGAGGGAGAGGGTGGGATGATTTGGGAGAATAGCATTGAAATATGTATAATATCATATCTGAAACGAGTCGCCAGTCCAGGTACGATGCCTGATAATGGATGCCTGGGGCTGGTGCACTGGGACAACCCAGAGGGATGGTATGGGGAGGGAGGAGGGAGGAGGGTTCAGGATGGGGAACACATGTGTAATTGTGGCGGATTCATTTTGATTGGCAAAAGCAATACAATATCGTCAAGTTAAGCAAAATAAAATTTTAAAAAAAATTAAAAAATAAAAAAAAAGAATCCACCTGCCAATGCAGGAGATGCAAGAGATACGGGTTTGATCCCTGGGTTGGGAAGACCCCCTGTAGTAGGAAATGGCAGCCCACTCCAGTATTCTTCCCTGGAAAAATCTCATGGATATAGGAGCTTGGTGGGCTACAGTCTATGGGGTCACAAAGAGTCAGACGCAAATGAACACACACACACACATACACATTAACTATTAGTCTATGTTCTAGACTCCTACTTTTGTAGCAGTTTAGTCCTATTAATTCTAATAATTCTCACCAAAATATTCTTCTAATTGTTATGCCCTTCCTAGTCATTCGCTGCGTTGCTTCGCCAAACACTGAGCTCCTTGCAGATCTGACTGTCTCCTTCACCTCTGTATCTTTGGTACCTAATGCAGCATTTGCCATATAAGAGAAGACATAGCCTATCTTTCTTTGTTGAATGGACTGCATTTGGAAGAAAAAGATTTTCCATGTATATATATATGAGTCCTTGATCACCTGACACCAAAGATGGAAAGTGTCTGTGTGTGTTTTTTAAATGTGTGTGTGGTGGAAACACATGTGGAGAGTTGACATAATATGTATATCAAATAATTATATTGTAAGTCTTCCCAGGTAGCGCTAGTGGTAAAGAACCCACCTACCAATGCAGGAGACACAGGTTTGATCCATGGGTTGGGAAAATCCCCTGGAGAAGGAAATGACAACCCACTCCAGTATTCTTGCCTGGAGAATCCCATGGACAAAAGAGCCTGGCAGGCTACATGGGGTGGCAGAGTTGGACACAAACTAAGCAACTAACACTAACTAATGATATTGTATCTTAAAAACAAGATAATTTATAGCATTCAAGAGAGACTACAGAATTTTTAAGCCTAGGACACTGTGTATGTTTGTGATGAAATGCACTTTTTTCAGGAAAAGGCTGAGCAGGGTGGTCCTTCAGAATAATATCAGGCCCCCAGGCTAATACTTCCATTCAGGATTCTGTTAGGCCCTTAACACTCTGGTTGTGAAGTACATGCTTAGTCATTCATTTGGAGTTTTCTGCTCTCAGGCTTTTGTACTCAAGTAATCAAACCAGCATTGAGTTCCCTTCTCCTGCTTTCTTCCCTAAATGGTCCTTTTCAGTTGCTTCTGATAGAAGATCACCTTTGATAGGCTGCCTCATCTCAGGGAGGGACACAGCAGGGGAGTGGGTTCAGTTGCACCTCTCAGGCCATCCCTTCTGCACCTGTGGCTTTGCTGGTCTCCTGATTGCATTGCCCATTTTCCTTATGATTCCTTTTCAATCCCATAAAGATAATAACAATGATACCTTATATTGATGCTTTGCTGTATGCTGCTGCTGCTGCTGCTGCTGCTAAGCCACATCAGTTGTGTCCGACTCTGTGTAACCCCATAGATGGCAACCCACCAGACTCTGCCATCCCTGGGATTCTCCAGGCAAGAATACTGGAGTGGGCTGCCATTTCCTTCTCCAATGCATGAAAGTGAAAGTGAAGTCGCTCAGTAAGTGTCTGACTCTTCGTGACCCCATGGACTGCAGCCTACCAGGCTCCTCTGTCCATAGGATTTTCCAGGCAAGAGTACTGTAGTGGGGTGCCATTGCCTTCTCTGCTTTGCTGTATAAATATAAATAAATATCAATTGGGGCTTCCCTGGTGGCTCAGACAGTAAAGAACCTGCCTGCAATGCAGAAGACTTGAGTTTGATCCCTGGGTTGGGAAGGTCCCCTGGAGAGGGGAATGGCAACCCAATCCAGTGTTCTTGCCTGGAGAATCCCATGGACAGAGGAGCCTGATGGGCTACAGTCCAGGGGATCACAAACGCTTGGACACGACTGAGCAATTAACACTGACTGACTGTACAGTTAATAATTTTCTAGGTTTTCTTCAAATTAAAAAAAATTTCCCCTTCTGTCTTCAAATAAAATCTTACTTAGAAGCTTAAAATAGATAACCAGATTAAATGGCTGAGATGCTCAGTTGATAAGTGTGTAGTAGAGAGTGGGAGGGAAGGTGTGTCTCAGAGTCCTAAGATTTCTACCTTTTAGGGCTGCATGGATCAAATTTGAAAACCATTGACATGTATTACTACCCCAAATTCAAACCAGATTGGGCAGGCATTTATAATACAAATTTTCTAGGTAAATAAATTTAAACAATTTGCCCAAGATCTTGCACCTAATAATTAACAGAGCCGAGATTGGGGCTGATATCTATTCAAAGGAGCAGTAGTAGTCTTCACAAACAGTGGGTTTTGCCTATAAAACCTGGGAAAAATGAATCTTACATATGAAAAGAGTAACAATGCATACATTCTAGTTAAAATTGTCATACTCACACTTTTTTTCAACTAAAAATATATCCAGTTGGTTAAACAAATGATGATATTAATACATCCTTTCAATTGACAGTTTTGTGGTTGTTAAAAAGAATAAGGCAGTCTATATGTACTGATATAAAATAATTGTTAAAAAAAAGAAGCAAGACAGAGAACAGGCCAGTATATAGTTTTTAGTGTAAAATGTGTGAAAAAATACTTGTATGCCTTTATGCATATGTATATGACAAACCCAGACAGAGTATTAAAAAGCAGAGCTGTCACTTTGTCCACAAAGGTCCGTATAGTCAAAGGTATGATTTTTCCAGTAATCACGTACAGATGTGAGAGTTCAACCATAAAGAAATCGGAGCCTGAAGAACTGGTGGTTTTGAATTGTGCTGGAGAAGACTCTTGAGAGTCCCTTGGAAAGCAAGGAGATCCAACCAGTCCACCCTAAAGGAAATTAACCCTGAATATTCATTGGAAGGACTGATGCTGAAGCTGAAGCTCCAATACTTTGGTCACCTGATGTGAAGAGCTGACTCATAGGAAAAGACTCTGATGCTGGGGAAGATTGAGGGCAGAAGGAGAAGGGGATAACAGGGGATGAGAAAGTTGGATGGCATCATCGACTCAATGGATATGAGTTTGAGCAAAATCCTGGAGATAGTGAGGGACGGGGAGCCTGGAGTGCTGCAGTCCATGAGGTCACAAAGAGTTGGACATGACTGAGTGACTAAACAACAACAATGTACACATTTAGAGTAGAATGCAAGAATGGACCAGAAACTGTTGATACTAATTCTTGCCAGGTGTGAAACAGGGTGACTGGGGATGAGGAGAATTATCCTTCATCTTATATCACCAGTACATTTGACTTGTACTACCTGAATTTAACCACAATTAAAAAGTATAGTTGATATAAAAGCTTGGTCTATGACAATATTTTTTTACTAAGGGCCACTTTCTTCCCTCAGCCATATCAGTTTCCCCAGATATAGTCTCATGTCACTGTATATCTTTATTTATCAATTTGCGATTATTCACCTGCTTTGTCATTAGTTGATTAATATCAATCTTTCATAAGACTAAGCTCCAGAAAGTCAGGGCCATCTCTGTCTTTGCTCTTTTAAACTCTCAGGAAAAATTGTCTGAGACTGACATGGGCAAAAGAGGTTGCTGGATGTCCTTCTGTTGTCAGAGATCAAATTGCCAACATCTGCTGGATCATCAAAAAAGCAAGAGAGTTTGAGAAAAGCATCTATTTCTGCTTTATTGACTAAGCCAAAGCCTTTGACTGTGTGGATCACAATAAACTCTGGAAAATTCTGAAAGAGATGGGAATACCAGACCACCTGACCTGCCTCTTGAGAAATTTGTATGCAGGTCAGGAAGTAACAGTTAGAACTGGACATGGAACAACAGACTGGTTCCAAATAGGAAAAGGAGTACGTCAAGGCTGTATATTGTCACCCTACTTATTTAACATTTAACTTATATGCAGAGTACATCATGAGAAATGCTGGGCTGGAGGAAGCACAAGCTGGAATCAAGATTGCTGGGGGAAATATCAATAACCTCAGATATGCAGATGACACCACCCTTATGGCAGAAAGTGAAGAGGAACTAAAAGCCTCTTGATGAAGGTCAAAGTGGAGAGTGAAAAGGTTGGCTTAAAGCTCAACATTCAGAAAACGAAGATCATGGCATCTGGTCCCATCACTACATGGGAAATAGATGGAGAAACAGTGGAAACAGTGTCAGACTTCATTTTTCTGGGCTCCAAAATCACTGCAGATGGTGACTGCAGCCATGAAATTAAAAGACGCTTACTCCTTGGAAGGAAAGTTATGACCAACCTAGATAGCATATTCAAAAGCAGAGACATTACTTTGTCAACAAAAGTCTGTCTAGTCAAGGTTATGGTTTTTCCTGTGGTCATGTATGGATGTGAGAGTTGGACTATAAAGAAAGCTGAGTGCAGAAGAATTGATACTTTTGAACTATGGTGTTGGAGAAAAATCCAAATTCAAAAATTAAAAGAAGGGGAGTTTAAGTATAGTTCTCCCCATCAAATCTTGCATCATGCTCTTTTCGTAATAAATATTTTAAATACTGATTCAGCCAGAACTACTGCAATGCTTTGCCATTGGTGCCCGGAGCAATTGAATGCAAAACCATTAGTCAAATGGAAGGACCTCCTCTCAGGACAATGAAAGGGTCCTGACCCATTATTAACTAGCGGTCGAGGATGTGCTTGTATTTTTCCACAGGATACAGACTCTCCAATTTAAATCCGGGACAGGCTGATTCGCCATGTTGCAGTTCCCCAGACATCCGGTTCCCCCATTGCTTCGATCACAAAAGAGGAGCCCGCCGGAAGGGGAGGCAAGATAAACATCGAGATCCTGGTGAGACTGATGGGGCTGCTGCAGCATGAACTCCAACCAGAAAATAATTCTACTTATTCTCTTTTGGCTTGTCTACCCTCTCCTTATGTTTTTCTCTACCAACGATTCTGGAAAACTTAATGTACATATGACTTTCACTGGTGGACCCAATGTAGTGACTTGTGAACAATGTATTTTCTCATTTTGTTTAAACCCTCAATATAATGTTTGCTCCTTTGTAGTGTTACAACGTCCATCTTATCTTATGATGTAACCACTTATTGATATAACTATAGTCTTGCTGTATTACAACAACTTCAGGATTTAATGCAATCGTGACAGTTTGTGGGCTTGCTTATCCTGAGAATAGCAGCCTTAATAGCAGCAATTGCTTCTGTTACTGTGGCAGCAATATCATTGACTCAACAAGTGCATACTGCCCAATATGTTGATACCATGTCTAAAAATGTTTCTCTAACTCTAGCAACATAGGAAGCTATAGATAAAAAGTTGAAGATGAGAGTAGATGCCTTGGAGGAGGCAATAATATATACTGGGACTGAGTACAGCCTTTAAAAGTGAAAATGGCTCTGTCTTGCCACGCTGATTACCAGTGGATATGTGTGACATCTTTAAAGGTAAATGAGACAGATTATAAATGGGAAAAAATAAAAAATTATATCTCAGGTGTTTGGAGCAGCTCTGACATTGGCCTGGACTTAGAGAAACTTTATAATCAAATACAGACCTTGGAACACTCTTGACTGGATTTTACCACCGCTGGAGCAGCTAATGACTTTTTTCACATTTTCTCTAACTTTATTTCAGGACAAAACATTCTGTCTAATATCCTTGGTTATGTTGCTGCTGGTGCTTTAGTTTTGCTTCTCATAAGCATTCTTCCTTGTATTGTCAGTATTCTTCGGCAGAACATTCAGAAGCTCGCGACTGAGCTGCATCTGGCTCTTTTAATAAGTAAAAAAGTGGGGAGATGCTGGGAGCTGGCATGAGGAGTTCCGCCCGTGGCAAAGGTCATGAGTAAGGAGGCTCGGCATATGCAAATCGAGATCGAGCCTCAGGAGTCCCCCTGGAAATTTTCAAGCATCTACCCCCAAAACCAGAGTCTGCCTACTTTCTGCTTTGTGCTCTCACCTACACCTCTGACTTTACAGGGGGCTGTCCCCCACTACCTCTCTCTGAAAAAAGAGTTAACTTACAGCTCTAGTTAATAATTCCTGGGTGTGACAGTGTTTCAACCTATAAACTCCTTTGGAAGTCCTCTGGCCTGCCTGAATAGGTTTTTCTGGCCACATGTAATTGCTCAGAGCCTCCCAACTGTGAGAGACATGAGATGTTCTAAACTGTCTAAATACAGATTCCTTTGAGCAGTTAAAAGATTGATTAGAAATTGTATTGGTGAAGGGTTTTTCACTTGTTGGGCCAATGTTTGCTGCTAAGTCTCCATATCCCTTACCTGCTGTGTCCCTGACAGTGTATTGATTAATATAATTGGTGTAAGTAGTAGCTTTCATGTTTGTAACCTTGGACCCTTGAGTTAATTCTTTTTCTTGTTATAGCCCACCACACCTTTGCCCTATAAAAATGCAACTTTATCTAATGCTTTTAGAAGGTGGCACCTGACTAATCACCTTTAGAGAAAAATAAGTTTTCTGAAAGAAGGGTCTTAAAATGTTAACAGGTCTCTGGGCCAAAAGATGATACAAATCACCTAAACTTTTGCATATAATAAGTTTGCAGGAAAAAAGCCTGGCTTACTGCATGTCTCTACCCTTTCGCCCATTATCCTCTATGCCTAACTTAAAGTATAAAAACTACTTTGGAAAATAAAGTGCGGGCCTTGTTCACCGAAACTTGGTCTCCCATGTCGTTCTTTCTCTCACCTTCTGGCTGAATTATTCAGCCTCTTTTCTCCACTGAATTTCCTCACTGAGCTATCCTTATTTAACCACTCTTTATATCTTTGATTAACATTTAAATAAGCTGTTGTTTCCTGATCGCTGAAGCCATCTCCCCTTCGAAACCCCTGACTCCACCAGAGCTGGACCCTGGCAGGAAAAGACTCTTGAGAGTCCCTTGGACTGCAGGAGATCCAACCAGTCCATCCTAAAGATCAGTCCTGGATGTTCATTGGAAGGACTGATGTTGAAGCTGAAACTCCAATACTTTGGCCACCTGATGTGAAGAACTGACTCATTCGAAAAGACCCTGATGCTGGGAAAGATTTAAGGCAGGAGGAAAAGGGGATGACAGAGGATAAGATGGTTGGATGGCATCACTGACTCAATGGACATGGGTTTGGGTGAATTCCAGAAGTTGGTGATGGACAGGGAGGCCTGGTGTGCTGTGGTTCAGATCAGATCAGATCAGTCACTCAGTTGTGTCCAACTCTTTGCGACCCCATGAATCGCAGTACGCCAGGCCTCCCTGTCCATAACCAACTCCCGGAGGTCACTCAGACGCACATCCATCGAGTCAGTGATGCCATCCAGCCATCTAATCTTCTGTCGTCCCCTTCTCCTCCTGCCCCCAATCCCTCCCAGCATCAGAGTCTTCTCCAATGAGTCAACTCTTCGCATGAGGTGGCCAAAATACTGGAGTTTCAGCTTTAGCATCATTCCTTCCAAAGAAATCCCAGGACTAATCTCCTTCAGAATGGACTGATTAGATCTCCTTGCAGTCCAAAGGACTCTCAAGAGTCTTCTCCAACACCACAGTTCAAAAGCATCAATTCTTCGGTGCTCAGCCTTCTTCACAGTCCAGCTCTCACATCCATACATGACCACAGGAAAGACCATAGCCTTGACTAGGCGAACCTTTGTGGGCAAAGTAATGTCTCTGCTTTTGAATATGCTATCTAGGTTGGTCATAACTTTCCTTCCAAGGAGTAAGCGTCTTTTAATTTCATGGCTGCAGTCATGGGGTCGCAAAGAGCCGGATATGACTGAGCGACTGAACTGAACTGAACTGGACCCTCCAAAGATTATCTCTGACTCTATGGATTTACACCTTTATCTTTCTACTAAGTTATTGTTGAATTATGTGTGTGGAAGTTACAGAAAACTGATAGTAACACAAATGATTCTCATCTACAGCAATGCAAAGAATTTGTCTGATAGCTTATGTCTTATTGAAATAATACTGCAAATATTATGTTTTAATGCCATATAGGATATTAACCAGTTTTCCATCTGTTAGTTAGTTTCAGCAGTTTTTTTATTCTGATTATATACGTATAATCAATAATAATTAAAATCAGTATTATCAATATATTTCTATTCATTATTCAAATTCTTCTTTGAACTATTTTTAACATTTTACTCCTTCCTATTAAGTCAAAAAGTGAAGGATCTGAGGTATTCCTTTGCTCACAGAAACACTAGACTCTGAACAGGATGTCACACCTTTGTTATTCATAGCAATAACAGCGTAGCACTGGTTCCTCATGCCTAGCACCTTGCTAGGTGAAGTGATGAGAGCCAGATGGTTATACCTGTGCATGTAGGAGGTTGCATCACAGATGAAAAACCCCCAAATTATGAATCTCAGAGCTTACATAGGAGCTGGTACATTCACCCTTCCTCCCTTCTAGGGAAAGAGAAAAGATTATGTTTTTATTCAGAGTGTAAACAAATCCTCTCTGGGAAGAGAGAAGATTTTTACCCTGGATGGACACATTTGGCTTGGGGAGGGATAGGAACGACGTTATGAATCATTGAATGGGAGCAGATGCCTCTGCCTTGAAGGAGTCCAGCAGCTTCCTGAGGAAAACCTTTCAATTGTGAAGAGCAGATGGTTCTGGGGGGAGAGAAGACATTCCCTATCATTCTAGCAAGCCACTTTCAGTGCTCAGGAGACTCACACTGTGTGGGAATGTGGAGTAATAAAGGGAGGACTGGCTTCCAACAGCCCCTTTGTTAATGAGTTGGATAAAATCTTTGACATGCATTCATTTTATAAGTATACAAAAGTAAGAATTTCAGCTTTTTGACAATTACACTGTAGGAATACCTCTGTCTTTCATAGTCCCCACTACCAAAAAGATATTCAATGAATGTTTATTGAATAAATGCATAATACATTAATAAAAAGTAAGAATTTAATTTTTTCCTTTTTCAAAAACTGATTATGAGATTTTTAATGATTTAAACAACATTACAGAAAATGCCCACCTCTTCCTTCCCTTTTCCAATTTTTACTGGTAGGACTTCTGAAGTAAGCATTATTAATTGCTTATTCTATTATTCTATTATTCTATTCTATTCTATTATTATAGAATAATTGGCAGAGAATATATATAGAATAATATATATATATTATAGAATAATCTATAATATATATATAGAATATAGAATAATCTATATATAGAATATAGAATAATCTATTCTATTCTTATTCTATTATTAATTGTTTTATTCTAAAAGTAAAACTATCCTGCATGCCTGCATGCTCAGTTGTATCTGACTCTTTGCAAACCTAGAGACTGTAGCCCACCAGGCCCTTCTTTCCAAGAGATTTTCCAGGCAAGAATACTGGAGTTGATTGCCATTTCCCCCTCCAGGGGGTCTTCCCCACCCAGAAATAAAACTCATGTCTCCTGTATTGGCAGGCAGATTCTGAGCCACCTGGGAAGTCCCTCGACCTATCCTACTTTGCACATTATCTCCTGTGTTGCTTTGTTTCTTCTCAAGAAATGAACCATATATATCCTGTTCCAGCTTGCAATAAAGGAGGGCTTGCTGATCACGTGTGTGTTGCTTTGAGAAGGAAAAGGGTCTAAGTAGGCAAGTTCCAAATTCCCTTGATTACAGTTTATATTGATTAGGACTCTGCTTGCAAATAACAGAAAATCAAGCTACTCTAAGCCAAAAGAAAATTTATTGGCGGGATAATGGACTATGTCATTGAATTTGAGGGCAATGAAGCGGCTGAACCTTAGGAACAATAGCTTGTGGTGCTGCAGGAGACCCAGAAAGCCCTCGCTCCAGGTCTCATTTCTGCCTCTCTCTCTCTGTTCATCTGTTTCATTGCTCTCTCTTGCTACTTTCCTATTAGCTGCATGGCCTGGTAGAAAATGGCTGGTACCTTCTGCTTCCAAGTAACAGTTGCTTACTGCAGACCAGTGGCCCAATAGGGAAAAGATCTCCTGCTTGCTGTGGTTAAAGAATTGGTTTTTTTTTGTTCCCAGGGGACAGGCTGATTACCCAGCTGGATCAGGTACCCAATCAGTGTGACCAGAGCATGTGGGTGTGGGGTGACATGCGTAGCAATGTGTCAGCTTCTGGAATAACCTTGTGGCTAGCTCAAAAGGAGGTAATTTCTAGAAAACCAGAGTTAGTGAGATGATTCAGTAAGTGCTCACCGGAGTGACTTTTCAAAACAATTTGTGAATAAAGGAAAGCATCAACCCAGCAAACTGGGAAAGCATAAAAGAGGGCAGAGGCACAGTCTGGTGATTAAAGAAGAGAATGGAGAATGTAAAGTAGTGGGAAAACAGTATAAATGAGACTCAGAGGGAGAAGGGAGAAGGTGGAAATTTTCCAGTAGATGATAATGGTGCTTGCATTTTCCTAGAGTTTGGAAGTCTAACAAATAAAGTTGTAAAAGTGTTTTGTCATCTCTTCTATGAAACCATCTATATCTGCACAGTCCAGCTCGGTAGTCCATCATCCGCATAGGGCTAGTGAATGCTTGGAATGTAGCTAATGTGAATAAGGAGCTGAATTTAAAATGTTATGTTTTCATTAATTTGAATTTGAATAGCTACATGTGTCGAGTGGCTACCGTACTGAATAGTGCAGCCTCATACTGAGGGAGTGAATACACAAACAGACAATGGCCATACCACAAAAAAATAGAACTCTTACCCACAAGCTGCAGTAAGCTGCCCAGGAAACCAATCCAGGAGGCCACTCTATTATACCTCAGGTTGGTAGGAAGCCAGACTACTATGTCTGGGAACAACTAGGAAGCCAAACTATCACCCCTAACATTCAGCCACAGATGGCCAAGGCTTGATTAATAACTGACAGCTTCACTAATTTTTGTCCCTGCTTCCAACTCAGGACCAACCAGAGAAAACCAAATACATAATCCTAGTCAATCACGTAGGATCCCCTGCTCTAGTTCACCATCTACAACTCCCTGTGCCAACAGCCTACAGTCAGGGCACATCCGAAGCCTTCTCTTTTGTCAACTAGAATGCTTTCCATTCTGCTGTCTGCATTTGAGTCTCTGCCAAAGTGTGACAGAGGCTGACTCCTGTGCTATAGGCTGAATATAGGCTTTCCTTGTTCTCTTTGTGTGGTCTTTATTTCTCCATAGCATTTATTTAGTGTGTACAATTTGTTCCTGTATGAATCTCAAGATAGGCCAAAGACTTAGAGATAGCCATACCCTTAATTGGCTTGGCATGCGTTCCTTACTGCAGTACTTTCATGGTATTTTAATGGGAAATCAGTTTCATAAGGATTTATATTTAAAAAATAATTTACAAAAGTCCCAATCATCCTTAATATATAGGGACATGCATTCAATTGTCTGCTTATGTTTATTACCTGTGCCTATTTATAAGTTAATTGATTAGGGTTGCCAGAGTTAGCAAAGAAAAATAAAGGACACTCAGTTAAATATGAATGAACAACACATTAATTTTTTTGTTTAAGTACATCCCATGCAATATTGGTTCTGTTACGCTAAAATACTGTTGACCTGAAATTCAAAATTAAGTTGGCATCTTACATTTTACCCAGCAGACCTAGTAAATATTCTCCTCCCAATATGTGAATATGTCTTACAGAGCCTCACTCTTGCCAGATTTTATATAGGGCTCAAACTTTAGGAGAAAGGGCAGGGAGGATCAGAAATGTTTCTAGATACCCTACTTTGTCATGTCCCTTTTTCCTTGGATGGAAGGAAAGAAGTAGAATAAAGGTGACTGAGGAAAGCAGAGAAGAAAAATGGTGATGATTGTGTTTGCTCTGGTGGGGCAGGGATACCAGAATGAGCAGAATCCCCAGGAGACCAGCCTTGTGGCACCCATGGCATCTGTGCCCTGGTTCAGTGCTGCACAGGAGTCAAAGGGAAAATCTGTAGCCTCTATAATCTTTCCAGAGATCCAGAGATGCTTCATCTCATTCATTTCATCTCACTGAACATGAAGAGACTTCTATATGTGCCTTGTCTCCTTGATCCTGGCTCAGCCAACCTACAGCTCTCAACAATTTTAACGAGAGACTACTATGTGCCAGGCATTGTCCTATTTTCACCAGGATTTCTGCCAAGGATAAGACAAAAAATATCTCTGCCATTATGGATCTTATATTTTATTCCAGGGACAAAATAATAAATGAATAACAAGTAAATGATTATGCATGTACCTGTTAGTAATAAATGGTATGAATACAAATTAAACAGGGTAAGTAGAAAGGTGGGCAGAGTCAAGTGCCAACTCTTCTCCCAAATCATCAAAATAACCCACTGAGTAAGCGAAGCTGAGCTAATCACTACTGCAGTTTCAGTGCTGAAAGGAAGAACAATGCCTTGACAGTCTTAGATGTGCCCCAGGTGGGGAAAGAAAACATGGGATATTGATGAATTTTGGAAGGTCTAGTTTAAGGCAGTCTTTTCAGTGTCAGTCCAGATTGAGATTATTGAACACACTTTAGGTTTGAAATTGAAGAGGAAAGTGATTAACCCAGCCAATTTACTTGAAGTCTAGTGTTATTTGGATAAATGAATATTGAAAAGTTTCTGAAATAAGCAATATCATTATCTGCAAATCAATCTTCCTTGGCAAAAATTTCCTAGGATGGTAAAGTCCTGTTGCTGAAAATGGTGAGCTATGTGTTTGAGATAGTTAGAGGGCTGGGGGGCCATTTCACTTAGTTTGGTCATGTTGATGACTACTGATGTGAAGGGTGAGTCATAGACACTTCTTGAAAAGAGCATTCCATGTAGGAGGAAGAGAAAAGGGCCAGCACCTGAGATAGGAATAATGTGGAGTATTCAAGCACCAGCAAGAGAACCAGGGTGGCTGGGGGGCCTAGTAATTTCTGGGGAGAAATTACTTTGGAGAGACAATCAGGAGCCAGGTTGTTCAGGACTTTCCTAGCCCTAAGGAATTGGATTGAATTCTAAGTGATATGGGAAACATTAATGGCTTTCAAAAGAGGAATAATCTGATTTATAGGGTTAAAGGACAGCTTTGCAGGGAGACCAGGTAGGGTGCTATCTCAGTGATCTGGGTGAAGGATCAAATGATTTGGTCTTCAGCTATAGCTGGGGAGATGATGAGATATCACTGATGTAGAGGTATGTTTTAAAGGTAGATTGGGACCTCCTTGGTGGCCCAATGGCTAAGACTCCACATCTCCAACGCGGGGGGCCTGGGTTTGATCTTTGGTCTGGGAACTAGATCTGACATGCCGCAACTAAAGATCCTGCTTGTTTCAAGGAAGATCAAAGATCCTGTATACTACAACTAAAATATGGAGTAATGAAATAAATTAATTTTAAAAAATAGTAAAGGTAGATTGATTGGATGTGGGATATGAGAGAAGAAGAGGGATCAAGGATAATGTCTAGTATTTTGGCTTGAACAGTAGGTGAAAATTTGTATGCCATGTGCTATAGTCTGAATTGTGTCCCACCACCACCCCCTCCCCGCCCCCCGCCAGTTTGTATATTGAAGTCCTAACTCCAATGTGACCGTATTTGGAGATAGGGCCTTTAGAGTGGTAAAGTTAAATGAAGCCATAAATGTCAACCCACTCCATTATTCTTGCCTGGAAAATTCCATGGACAGAGGAGCCTGGCAGGCTACAGTCTTTGGGTTCACAAAGAGACACAACTGAGCACACAGCATGAGGCCATAAAATCAGGGGCCTAATCTGATAGGATGGTGTTCACCTAAGATCTCTTTCTGCACCCACAGAGGAAAGGCCATGTGAAGACACAGCTAGGAGTCTACTGTGGACAAGCCGAGAAGAGACCTTTCACCAAAACCAACCCAGCTGGCACCTTGATCATGACTCTGGCTTCCAGAACTGTGAGCATATAAATTTCAGTTGTTTAAGCCTCTCAGTCTATGGTATTCTGTTATGGCAGCCCCAGCAGGCTAATATACCATGTAATAGTATATAGAAAACTGTGGAAGGAGTAGGCTGAAAGGATGGGCTTCAGAAGGGTGGGCTGAAAATCAAGAGTTCTTTTGGAGATGTAGATGTGATGGTTGATACATAGTAAAGGATGTTGAGAAACAAATGTGGGAGTCAGTGATGTGTGGCTCAGAGATTTTGATTTCCCTTTTCTTTTCCAAACATCTGACCACCATCACCGCCAGCCTCCCTTCCCGCCTTCTCCAGCACTTACTGCTTTTATGCCCTTTCTCACCTCAGCTACTTCCTGAAAAGGATCAGCTGTGATGTAAAAATCTCTGGACATGGTGTTAAATGTACTGCATTGATGTGCCACCTCTAACACTTACCATCTCTAGTCAGGGAGTCTTAGCAACCAATTCACTTAACCTTACTTGGCATCAGACTCCTCTCCTGAAATAAGAATAAGGATATTTGTCTTACAGGGTTATTGTGAAATGACAATGATGCAGGAGAAAAATGAATGTGAAAGCATTTTATAAAGTTAAAATTTAAGTTTAAATATATGTGATTATTGGTATTATTCAATTTCATTTTAGTGTGGTGAGTTATTTTCATAGGGGTTATTATATATAATCTGTAGAAAAAAATTTACCCATGAAAAGCATGTCTAGAGTTAGTGCTTCAAGAGAACTCTATCCACTCTGCTTTCCCAAATCTCATCAGAAAAATGATTGACTGATCTGCCCACAAATGAAACCAGTTTCATCCTCAATTCTCTGTGGAGTGGATCTATTTCTGTTTACAAACCAGACTGCCTTGTTCTAGAAGATATAATACAGACTATAACATAGAGTTATAAAATCATAGACTGTTAAAGAATCCTCATATATATTTCCAAGGATGGCAAAATTGCAACTTAAATCACCATTCTCCTATCCTTTGACCATAGAAAACATTTCTTATCCATCATAGTGCACTTTTCTCCTAGGCTTTTGTATAGCCTCAAAAATTCTTTTTTTATGGCACTCATATAACAAGTACCATTCTGCTTTGGTGGACAAATTTTATTTCCTAGCTGTGATTTTAGTTAAATTCTCTTATTATATAGATGAAGAAACTGAGACCATGAGAAAGAATTTGCCTAACAGTATGTTTAATGTTTCCAGTAGATGCCAAAGCTATTTAAGTTGACAGCTGTATTTCTATATGTATAAAATAAATGTGCTTATTATGCATGTGTGTGCTGTATCTCATCATCCACCCCTACCCGCCACCGCCCCCCCCCCCCACACCCCGCCATATAGATGATTGTTCACTTGAAGTCTTCTCTGATTGAAGACATCGCTAGGGAAGTTGAGATGCTCGTTCAACAAATCTTTCTGGTCCAACATTAGCAGTATTGAAGCACTGTCTTTTGAGAGATATCACTCTTGCGTTTTACCCACTTTCAGTTTCAGTTCAGTTGCTCAGTCGTGTCCGACTCTTCGCAACCCCATGAACCGCAGCACGCCAGGCCTCCCTGTCCATCACCAACTCCTGGAGTTTACCCAAACTCATGTTCATTGAGTCGGTGATGCCATCTAACCATCTCATCCTCTGTCATCCCCTTCTCCTCCTGCTTTCAATCTTTCCCAACATCAGGGTCTTTTCCAATGAGTCAGCTCTTCGTATCAGGTGGCCAAAGTATTGGAGATTCAGCTTCAGCATCAGTCCTTCCAATGAACACCCAGGACTGATCTCCATTAGGATGGACTGGTTGGATCTCCTTGCAGTCCAAGGGACTCTCAAGAGTCTTCTCCAATACCACAGTTCAAAAGCATCAATTATTTTGCACTTAGCTTTCTTTATAGTCCAACTCTCACATCCATACATGACTGTTCGAAAAACTATAACCTTGGCTCAGTCAGTTCAGTCACTCAGTGGTGTCTGACTCTTTCTGACCCCATGAACTGCAGCATGCCAGGCTTCCCTGTCCATCATCACCTCCTGGAGTCCACCCAAACCCATGTCCATTGAATCGGGGATGCCAACCAGCCATCTCACCATTTGTCGTCCCCTTCTCCTCCTGCCCTCAATCTTTCCCAACATCAGGGTCTTTTCAAATGAGTCAGCTCTTCGTATCAGGTGGCCAAAGTATTGGAGTTTCAGCTTCAACATCAGTCCTTCCAATGAACATCCAGAACTGATCTTCTTTAAGATGGACTGGTTGGATCTCCTTGCAGTCCAAGGGACTCTCAAGAGTCTTCTCCAACACCACAGTTCAAAAGCATCAATTCTTCGGCACTCAGCTTTCTTCACAGTCCAGCTCTCACATCCACACATGACTACTGAAAAAACCATAGCCTTAACTAGACAGACTTTTGTTGGCAAAGTAAGGTCTCTGCTTTTCAATATGCTATCTAGGTTGGTCATAACTTTCCTTCCAAGGAGTAAGCGTCTTTTAATTTCATGGCTGCAATCACCATCTGCAGTGATTTTGGAGCCCAGAAAAATAAAGTCAGCCACTACTTCCCCATCTATTTGCCATGAAGTAATGGGACCAGATGCCATGATCTTCATTTTCTGAATGTTGAGCTTTAAGCCAACCTTTTACTCTCCTCTTTACTTTCATCAAGAGGCTCTTTAGTTCTTCACTTTTTGCCTTAAGTGTGGTGTCATCTGCATATCTGAGGTTATTGATATTTCTCCTGGCAATATTGATTCCAGCCTGTGCTTCTTCCAGCCCAGTGTTTCTCATAATGTACTCTGCATATAAGTTAAATAAGTAGGGTGACAATATACAGCCTTGACATACTCCTTTTCCTATTTGGAACCAGTCTGTTGTTCCATGTCCAGTTCTAACTGTTGCTTCTTGACCTGCATATAGGTTTCTCAAGAGGCAGATCAGGTGGTCTGGTATTCCCATCTCTTTCAGAATTTTCCATAGTTTATTGTGATCCACACAGTCAAAGGCTTTGGCATAGTCAATAAAGCAGAAATCGATGTTTTTCTGGAACTTTCTTGCTTTCTTGATGATCCAGTGAATGTTGGCAATTTGATCTCTGGTTCCTCTGCCTTTTCTAAAACAAGCTAGAACATCTGGAAGTTCACGGTTCATATATTGCTGAAGCCTGGCTTGGAAAATTTTGAGCATTACTTTACTAGCATGTAAGATGAGTGCAATTGTGCAGTAGTTTGAGCATTCTTTGGCATTGCCTTTCTTTGGGATTGGAATGAAAACTGACCTACTTAATTAAGTAAAATAAAAGTAAGACAGGAATTATTAGATTCTTATAATCCATTGTTAACTTACTGCATTACAACTGAGCTCTTCCATTCCTAAATCTCTTTTAACTTCTGAAATAGGCAGGCAAAGAGGTTTCTTCTCCTTTGATCTTCTGGAGTGTACTTCCTGGTGCATATATAAATCAATAGTCAGAATGTGTCAGCACAAATTATTGCCTAATCACAAAGCTATGTAGCCACAAGTATGACCCCTAAAAACATCAGATCAGATCAGATCAGTCGCTCAGTCGTGTCCAACTCTTTGCAACCCCATGAACTGCAGCACGCCAGGCCTCCCTATCCATCACCAGCTCTCAGAGGTCACCCAGACTCACATTCATCGAGTCAGTGATGCCATCCAGCCATCTCATCCTCTGTCGTCCCCTTCTCCTCCTGCCCTCAATCCCTCCCAGCATCAGAGTCTTCAATGAGTCAACTCTTCGCATGAGGTGGCCAAAATACTGGAGTTTCAGCTTTAGCATCATTCCTTCCAAAGAAATCCCAGGTCTGATCTCCTTCAGAATGGACCAGTTGGATCTCCTTGCAGTCCAAGGGACTCTCAAGAGTCTTCTCCAACACCACAGTTCAAAAGCATCAATTCTTCGGCGCTCAGCCTTCTTCACAGTCCAGCTGATATATAATAATAAGAAAAAGGAACAGTTCTGTTCAGTGCACATTGTGGGCACATAAACATTGCAGTTTATATCCAGGCAAATGAAAACTGTCAGAAAAATAAAACAAATTTATAGTTTCTATAATAGGTTATCTAAAATGTCCATTTTCCGGCTAAAAATTATGAGAGATGCACAGAAATAGGAAAGTATGACCCTATACTCAAGGAAAAAACAATTAATAGAAACTGACTCTGAGTAGTTTCAAGTGTAGGCTTGAAGACTAAGACTTCAAATATGTGCAAAGAAGTAAAAAAAGATATTATGACAATGACTCAACAAACAGGGAAATTTAAGAGAGAAAAGGCTCTAACAACCAAATAAAATTCTTGAATTAAAAATCCCAAAAACTGTAATGAGAAATTCAATAGGTGAACGCAAGAACAGATTTGAGATGGCAAAAGAAATAATCAGTGAACATGAAGTTAGAGAAAACTTAAGAACATAGGGAAAGAAAGATGGAAGAAAAGCAAGCACAGTCCTGTGGAATAATGTCAGCATAGCAGTATACGTGTAATGGACTTCCCAGAAGGAGAGGAAAGAGGGAAAAGGGCAGGAAAAAATATTTGAGAAAATAATGGCTGAACACTTCCCAAATTTGATGAAAGCATTCATTTACAAATCCAAGAAGCTCAATAGACACCAATTAAGATAAACACAAAAGGTCACTTATAGGTCATAATAGTGAAGTTGATGAAATCCAAAACACAAAGAGAAAAAATTGAAAGCGGCAAGAAAAAAGTGACTCATTACATACAGGGGAATGTCAATGCAACGAATGGTTGACTTCTCAACCAAAACAATGGAGTCCAGAAGGCAGTGGAATGATACACCAAAAACATTGAAAGAAAGAAAAAACTGTCCTTCAAAAGTCTTATATACAAAGAATCTCCCTTTCAAAAGTGAAGATGAAATAAAGATATGCCCAGGTACACAAAAACTTGGGGAATTTGTTGCTAGCCGACCTGTCTTACTAGAAATACTCAAGGAACTTCAGGTTGAAATGAAATAATATTAGACAGTAATTTAAATTCACAGGATGATGTGAAATAAGTATGTAAGTATATATAATCTTGTGTGTGTATTTTTTTTCTCCTTTTCGTCTTTTATAAAGTTGCTGCCTTGCCGGGTGAGGGGTCAAGCAGTAAAAAGCCAGGACAGAAGTTTGGAGGGAATTGGGAGTAGTTAGGTGAATGAGAAGATTATGTCCATGATGATAATTGCAGTCAGAGGGGCCCACAAGGGGAACCTGTGAAGAAGGCACAAAAATAACTGGGGAGAAGAATAAGCTTTAAATCCTGGCCATATTCAGAGAGCATGAAGCTTTCTTTAAACTGTTATAGTCAAATAAGAACTTTCCAGTCCCCCTTGCTCTCCCTCAGCTTGGCTTTGCTTTAGTTCTGGCAAGATTTAAAATAGCTTGGTCTGTGGGGAGAAAGAGAGAGGAAAACAACTAGAAATATACCATCCCAAGTAGTGGGCAGCTCAGCTATAACTAGTCCTAGCTCAAGGAGAAGAAGATAAGCTTCATCTTTCAATGAGAGTTGAATTGTGATTGGTATTGTACTGGCCAATTTTGATTATTGGAACGTTCACGAATTAAAGGAGCTGTAGAACCATTCACTACCTAAGAGGGGCCAGGCTCTTCTAGAGGCAGAGAACATTCTACTCCATCCCCTTACCTGACAGGTTTAAAGGACAGTGGGGACAATATGTAAATTTCCTTTATGAATTCATCCCATCTTTCCCACATGTTAAATATCTAGTAGGCTTGCTCATTCTTCACTACCACTGAGATTTTTAGTCCCTTAACTTTTCCTCTTTTCTTCCCTGTTCGTTATCATGATTTATCATTCTTATCTATTCAGAACAGACCCCACAATTTGTTGCTTCAACCAAATTCTTTTCTGAGTGTTTTAATGATTATGCTTATTTTTCCATCATGAAATCTTGTAATAAATCTAACTTTTAGAGAACATCATACACCTGAGTTCTCAGTATCAGGATTTTTTTATGGTCTCCAGTCTCAGATGACCCATTTACATGGCTCATCAAGATTTCTGTCTGCGTCTGGTCAGTTTCCTCTCCCTGTCCCCATGTTTATCACAGATTTTAACTCCTCTGTTCAAGCTCCTTTTTCTGCACTTGCCCTTTCCTCTTTTGGTTGGTAAAGCTGCTGTCTGCATCCCAAAGATAATTGAAGTTGAAGTGGGATAAACTTTATGCTCACTCACATCTTCACTTCTTTCCCTCCAGCCTTAGGGAAAGACACTTCTATTTACAGCTGATCTTAAGCTCATTCATCTTCTCTCCTCTCTTCTATATTTACCCCTCTTCTATATTTTTAAACTTATCCTCTTCACTAGCTTCTCAACACCTCAGAAACATGCTAAAGTTGTTCTCATTTAGAAATTAACCTCTGTGTAAGTCCCTTGTATTCCTTCTCTTAGAGCCCTGTATCAGGGCACCCCTTCACAACCAGGCAAATGGAAAAGTAGTTTCTATTTTTTATCTTCACTTTTTCAGGACCCATTCACTCTGCTTCTAGAAATGGGTATATATATATATGTCTTCTGTTTGACCAATATGGTGCTATTAATACTTTCTCATCTGCCCTGTGAGATTTGATAGTGGTGATGCCCCCTCCTCCTGCAGACTCCTCTTCTTCCTTGGCTTCTAGGACATGACTCCCCATGGTTTTCTTCTTTTATCCCTTTGCCTATTCCTTCTCTGAGACTCTGTCCTTAGATTTTAGTTTTTTGCTCTATAATTTTATCCCTAAAACGATGACATCTGATCTCAAAGTTTTAACTGCGGACACATGATAACCTGAATCCATGGACTGAGTCTCTGTCTGTTCAAGACCTTGGACATCTTCACTCAGATTTCTATTCCCCAGACACCACAAACTCAGTGTGTGGAACACTCACATTATTACCTTATCCCAGCACACATCTCTGGCCTGTCATGGTGAAATGGCATCACCCATCATCTTGCTATCCAAGCCAGACATCTGAATTGAAGTATCACCTATCTAATTGACCTC
This sequence comes from Tragelaphus eurycerus, assembly GCA_935064755.1. Classification (NCBI taxonomy): domain Eukaryota; kingdom Metazoa; phylum Chordata; class Mammalia; order Artiodactyla; family Bovidae; genus Tragelaphus; species Tragelaphus eurycerus. Next base: position 3,868,859 of record CAKXYN010000039.1, read on the forward strand.
TATCTACGTATATTGAATTGATTTTCAAATCATGTCAATTTTGCCACCTTGATATCTAGCCTATAGTTTTCATTCTCTTCTGTTAAAGTCTCAGTCTAGGCCCTCAAAACTTTCATGGATTTTTCCTGTACTCTCTGTTTCTGCAACTCTGTCAGTGTTTTAAAATGCACTTTCCTGTTTACATCTCTTAAAATCTCATAGTTTCAAGCTAAAACCTAAATTTCTTACCAGGCTTATAGGTCCTTTATACTATAGTCTCTGCCTCCTTCCCAGACACCACCGTGTCCCCTTCCTCTCCAGCACGCCCCAGCTCTTCTTATCGTCACTAAATTATTTGTTTTTCTTCACTTCTGTGTTTCACGCCACTGTCCTTTTGCGTATGCTATTCCCACTGCTTCTCTGCCCTTCCCCACTTGTTACTCTCAGAACTCTCTTTTTCTCTAGTAGAACTGATCCCTCCCTTATTTCTGCATTCACCTTATTCTATGTAAACACCATTGTATCACCTTGGAATTTAATTAGGGTTTTTGTCAGGTTCTTGGGGGCAGAGGCTCATGCTGCTTATTATATACACAACACAGAGCACATAGTGGTGATCAATCGATGTTTCTTTCAGTACAATTAACGTAACAATAATAAATGTCTCTGTGTCTAGAGAACACATTTCTTCCTCCTTCCAGCCTTTCTCTCTCCAGTTTTGTGTGGGGGTCAAGATCGACAGCCCACACTTAAACAAGCCCCAGTTTCATCCCTTGAGGTAACTGGGGGAGGACCAGGCTATAGATGGAGCTCCTAGATTTTTCTCTGAATCTTTGTGCTGAGACTCTTCAGTGAACCTCAAGAGAGCTGGTTCAAGTGGGAGAGGCCCCACCCATGATTATTTTCCCTATTTATTTATTTTTAAAATAAATAATCAAGAATTTTGGAATATGTCCTAAAATTCTAGTTACTGTTCTAATGTTTGGCATAGTGTTGTCCTCTAAGGTTCTAAACTAATTAAGAAGCATAATCTAATGTTTAGTGTTACGTCTTCTTTTTTTCAAAGAAACAAAAGCATGTGAGTTTCAATGGCTACAGAAGGAAATTTCTAATTTCTGATGAATTAGAAAGAAGTGCTTGTTCCTTGTGGAATCCCTTCCTATGTCCTTTTAAGGAAACTAGAAAATGAAATATGGAAATATTCTTCTCAAGTTGGTGGCATTTTTAGATTTAAATTTTTTTTAACTTTATTTACTCTCTTACCATCTAGTCCATCAAAGGATATTGACTGATCACCTTTTACATGAGGCATAGTACTACACAACAGACTTGCAACCATCTAGACCTGGTCCTAAATCTCACCCTTCTGCCTAGCAACTGTGTGATCTTGGACCAATTACTAACCCCCCTTAAGTTTCTCAGCAATAGAGTGCGTTTGGAGTATACAAGTGACATGATTAATTCTGATCCTGAAGATTTGTTCTTTAACTGGACACATGTGTACTGTGTTCCACAGACCAATGGTGCCACAGCACAAAGAAATAGTTTCCAGACTTCAGTTCAACATGAAGTAACGCAGGAAACAGGGATTGGTCAGAATGGTGAATGTGTACTTTGCAGATAAAGGTCCATTGACTTTTTTTTTTAGTAAACTTGAAGGGCCTTCTGAGCTCAGTAATGGAAGAAGAAATCGCCTTCCTTAATTAGCTTCTCACCCTCACTTGTTTGCCTCCATTGCCTCTTGCTCTGGTGACTGTCCTCCTGTAACCCATGCCTTTTATCTGGTGCTTATTTTTCACAAACTATTAGCCTGTCAGGTAGGCTTATTTTCAATCTGCTCCTTCTTTAGAACCTGGAAATCTCATTGGTATGGTTGATAAAGCCATAGCCCAAAGCTCTAGAAATCTAAAGATCTAATTCTGCGACAGAAAAATCCCTGGCTGAAGCAGGGAAAATGTCATTTGTTATTATTTTGGTCTCTCTTACTGATTTTGTAGATTTGTTAGAAGTATAATCTAAAGGAGGGATGTCAGGTACTCTTTTAAAGAACTGACAATTCAGGATAGTTTATGTTTTTAATACACATCATTAATAATAAAATAGCCTTCTGAAGGTTAAGTCCTTTCCATGTGGTCGTTCTTTTCTTTCTTGTCCCACCATTCTTTTGAAACTGTGAAGACACAGATTCTATATTCTCAACACACATAATGCTGATGAGGTATGTCTTTTTAGCAAAGTATTTGAGCTTCCCTTGCGTGGACAACTCTGTACCTGGCCTTGGCATCTTCCCCAAACATCAAGAGGCAAACCAGAAAGGCTTAATTCTTGAAGCACACGTTTCCCTTTGTTTGAGGTACAATTTGGGCACCAAAGCACTGTGCTATTTCTTCTCAGCAACAGGGAAAACTGGGTCAGTGAAAGGGGAGGCCCAGTGCACCCATCTCTCTGTCAGTCCAAGCAGAAGTGAGTCAAGAGGCAGCCTCACGAAAGGAGATAATGCACTCTTTCTCACCCTGTAGAGCCACCTACTGGGAGACATGGGATTCTAAGCAAGCAATGGAAGCTTCCTTCTAACTGCTACTGTCTTCCAGCATTTAATATGAGCAGGCTGGAATCTTAAGAGAATCCTTCGGGGAAAGCGCAGTAATAAAATGTTAACCTTGACCCCGAATGATTGTTTTGCCTTCTGGATTATGACTGTGAAAAACTTGTGGCACTCCAGTTGGTGATGGTTTTCAGAAACGTGTTTTCAGTTGATTAATAGCTTTTCATGGGCTTGGTTCATTGGCTTTAGAGTTGGTGATGGGAGATTTAAAATAATTTTGGAGATCATTTTGTGAAAGACATTAATGATGGCCAACTATGACACAGTCACCTTGGGTAAATGGTTTGGAATGATACGATGGATTAAGGGGCATAGAAATAATAGAACAGAAATCATGGAGTTTAAGGGGGAAATGGTGAAGGGATGACTAACTTAGAAGTAAATTGTGAGAAAAAGGAGAAAAATATTCCAGAATTCAAGGATAAGGTGACCTGACAGGGCTAAGGACAAGCAAAAAAAAGCAGATATTGATTGAAGTAGTTCCTGGTAGCTGTGGGACATTTTTCAAGTACATTTGCTTTTGCGAATGCCATTGCAAACACAAAGGACACTGAGATATGTCTGTGAATCGTTCATGGAATGACTTTAAAATGTTCCCTTTAATTAGTGATGACAACCAACTGGCCAGTTTAGGGGCCTCGGTGGACTGAGCTAGATTAAATCCACCGGAGAGGGTGTTCGGTGACCCAGCACACGAGAGGAAAGTCCTCCCATCTCGTCAGGGCTGCCGCGCGTGTAAACTCTGTCTGAACTAGTTGAGAGGAATGCCCTTTGACTTTCAGAAGAGACTTTTTAAAAGTGGGAATGCCTGAAGGAGTATGTTTTCCGGGAGAATAAGGCACAAAGAAAATTGACTCCACAGAGAGCAGAGGCCTTTGTCATACTAAGGAGAAAGAAATGAAAAACAATGTCTGGCTCTTCTCAGGAGCCGGACAACGCACTCCTCCAGGGAGAAGACCATGGTGCTGGGTTCTCTCAATCTTACATTTTCTCCCAGGATTCTAGACCTCACGTGGAGTGTGGCTAGGCCCAGATTAATGGTACCTGCATTGTGCCTCTATCTTTTGCTCTGACTCCGGCTTACACGTAGAGCAATAACATCACTGTGGACTAGGAGAGCGCCTGGTGACCATGAAGGACAGTCAAATTGTGGGAAGCGAATGGCCATACAGACATTTGCACTGAAGTCTCAAAACTTCTGCAGTCTTTGTTTGTGTCTGTCTGTCCATCTGTCTCTCTCTTTCTCTGTTGTCCTTTGTGGTCAAACCCAATCTCCCCAAACTCTACTTCCTCATCTGAGAGGGTCAAAGGATCAGTCAGGTGATCACACCATTAAATTTAAATCTTAGACACTCTGTGGTGTGAACCTTTGACTATGTTATTCAGAATTTTATATCATCATGGCCTGGAGCTATCAGCAAACGTCTTATAATTCTATTTTACTTTATTTTATAATTTTATTATTTGCTAACCTGAGGTAATATCTGCACTGGATTGATAGACACAGAAAGACCGAAAAGTATTCAGTCATTTCTTAGTTCTTCACAACCATCTCTCTGACCTAAGTCACCATCCATTCTCATTACAGTTATTTCAGTTGTTTCTAACTTGTTCTTACCTCATCCCTTTCCCCCTTCTCAGTCCACAAGTGGCCAATTTTAACGTCATCCTGATCATCTCACTCTTTTGCTCAAGAGCCTACAGTGATTCCTTACTTCATCTTCAGTAAAAGCTGAAGTCCTTACAGTGGCCTCCAAGATCTGAATAATCTGGCTTCTCACTAAATTTCTCTTAAAATCCTACTACTCTTTTCCTTGTTCACTCCTCTTCACATCCAATGGCCTTCTCACTGTTCAAACATGTGAAGAAACTCTGATGAATATCAGTTCCAAAGTTCTGATGTCTCAAAAACCATGCACTCAAAGTTTTCTCTTATCTGATAAAATAAAAATGTCTAAAGCAGGAGGTTGGCCGAATCCTGGAGCCAGAAGAGATTTTAGACTTGGTCTCCCTATGGGCCTTGATGATACAGAGGCAAACTACTTGAACACAAAGCTCAGCCAACCTCTGTCTCATCACCCTGATCATAGGATTCAAGAGAATGTGTGGACCTCACACTTGATGAACTACTCTTTTAGGACTTTTGGACTTCTAAAGACATAACACAGCCCTTTGTTCTCAGGTGTTCAGGACGTTGTGCTGGTTGGTTCTAGATGGAATCCAACATGCTCACATGTGGCCACTGCAGATTGACAACCATACATTTGGGACTGATGATGGAGCATGCAGGTAGTAACCAAACCTGAAATGGCCTGAGACCCTTTCCTAAGCTACTGGTTCCAAAAAAAAAAAAAAAAAAAAAAGGATGAGAAAGGATGCAGAGAGTCAAAGGAAGGAAAAGAAGACCATCTCCTTCCTTAACCCAACATGATTTTCCCAAACACACTTGTAACTAATGCTAGAACTAAACACCCACCTCTGAAGTTGGGACAAATCAGCAATCCTAGACTGGAATGTAAACCAAAGATCAGATGATTTCCTGGTGCAAATACTGAGGCAGAGGAATAGAGTCTCTTTGACGATGTATTGGTGTCTGAGTTTTGACAGAGTTATTTGCAAATTAGGCTATGACCTAAGTTACAGGATGGGCCTTTAAAACCTTCAAGGAGAACTTTATTGCACCTATAGTTTGGTCAGTGTCAATGAAAGGCACGTTAAGATTTCTGTTTTTGTGAGAAACTGAGATGTGCCAGGCCATGAGTCTGTGTATGGTCATGGGACCATGTGTTTGGAAGTTGTTCTAATAGTAAGGGTGGGTTGCCCTACACATTTGCCCAATATATCCTTATAGGTTGACATTTAGCCTGCATTTTCTGCCCAGAGAAGAGACTTGTGTATTCTTTCTACACATTTGAGGACAAACCTCAGACTGAGCACAGAGCAATCTTCTTTTTTAATTGATTTGCTTTTTAATTGAAGGATAATTGCTTTACAGAATTTTGTTGTTTTCTGTCAAACATCAACAAGAATCAGCCATAGGTACACTCACGTCCCCTCCCTTCTGAACCTCCCTCTGACCTCCCTCCCCAAGAGTAATCTTTGAAAATATTAAAATCTAGTCATTTAATTCTCTTTCTTAAATCCTTCAAAGTCTCCTAGTGCTCCTGAGGAAATGGTCAATATTTTAACAGCCACTGGGGTCATAAACAGCCTGACTTATGTCCAGTGGTCACTTTCTGCCACCACGCTTGGCTCATAGTGCACCAGTCACACTGACCTTGACGTTCTGTGAATTGCAAGGCTGCTCATCCCTCTTTCTGGAGTTCCTGTCCCTGAAACACCCTTTCCTCTGTAGTCATAGGACCAGTTTTCACTCCTTCACATTTCAGCTTAAATGTCACTTTGGGAGGAAACATCTTGCCTGATATTTCCAAAGGTAGGGTCCCCAAAATTCTGTTATTTTCACCTTATGTGTTGTTGTTGTGTTATTTAATTGCTAAGTCATGTCCAGCTCTTGCGACCCCATGGACTGTGGCCTGCCAGACTCTTCTGTCCATGGGATTTTCTAGGTAAGAACACTAGAGTGGTTGCCATTTCCTTCTCCAGGGGATCTTCCGGACCCAAGAATTGAGCCCACATCTGCACTGCAGGTGGATTCTTTACCACTGAGCCCCCAGGGAAGCCCACTGTATCTTATATATTTTTTATAACCATCGTTTGAGTGGTAATTATTCAGCTATCTTCTTTTTTGTTAGATTCCAGACTCCATAACACCAGGAGCTATTTCCACTGCAGACACTGCTCTGTTCAATTCCTGTGCAGGGTCTGGCACAAAGTAAGTGGTCAAGAAATACTTATTGAAGATTGAATGGTTTATAACCATGACCTTAAATGGTTTATAACCATGACCTTAATCATTTCAGTCTCATGCTGGAATTCTTGTATAATGAACCTGCATTGCTGGCAGATACTTTTAAGACAAATATTTTAAGTTTAACAAAGGGAAATTCTTGGATGTAAAAAGGCAACAGCAGAATTCCAGCAGAAATGGTATCGTAAGGAACTCAGCCCTCACGCTTCAGGGAAAGGTGAAAGATGTTTCCCTCTTGCCTCATCCATCAGAGTATTGCAGTTGGCAGACCTCTTTATGGATTCACTTTTCTTCCTCTGAATGATCTTGGATGTGCTCTGGTACATTTCTCAGTGACACTACAGAGGACAGAGCATCAGAATATTCCCAAAGCAGATCTGTTCCTTGTCCACAACACAGTATGAAAGACAAAGGTTTAAAAGCTGCTGCTTTCTCAAAGGAGGTTTGGGCTTAGTTCTGGTCGTTGAAGGATGCTTGTGACAAGGCTAATTCATTTAGGTTCATACCTAGTGCTCTGGTTGCTCAGCCTTTTAGAATTCTGAGTAGAAGAGCATCCATTCCTAAGTTCAATAAAGACAGAACTATTCCAACTCCAGGAAGAGAAAGTCTCAGGGATGTGCTGCATCTCACTGATCAGAGATTCAAGGCTCCCTTTTGTGAAGAGAGCACTCTCTTGCCATGTTAGAGTTCAGGACCTCTACAATATTTGTGAAGAGCTCTTTTTATACTTGAGTTGGAAAGAAGACACATGATACAGATTATGATATTTTATATGCTTATAAATGTATAAATATGAGTGTTTGTTGATGTATTAACATTAGGTAGAGCTTTTTATAATATGAACATGTACAGTCTCCATTCTGCTTTATTGACTATGCCAAAGGCTTTGACTGTGTGGATCACAAGAGATTGTGGAAAATTCTTAAAGAAATAGGAATACCAAACCACCTTACTTGCCTCCTGAGAAATCTGTATGCAGGTCAAGTTAGAACTGAACATGGAACAACAGACTGGTTCCAAATAGGGAAAGGAGTATATCAAAGCTGTATATTGTCTCCCTGCTTATTTAACTTATATGCAGAGTACATCATGCAAAGTGCCATGCTGGATGAAAAACAGCTGGAATCAAGATTGCTGGGAGAAATATCAATGACCTCAAATACACAGATGACACCACCCTTATGGCAGAAAGCAAAGAAGAACTGAAGAGCCTCTTGATGAACGTGAAAGAGGAGATTGAAAAAGTAGGCTTAAAGCTCAACATTCAGAAAACAAAGATCATGGCATCTGGTCCCATCACTTCATGGAAAATAGATGGGGAAACAATGCAAACAGTGAGAGACTTTATTTTTGTGGGCTCTAAAAATCACTGTAGATGGTGACTGCAGCCATGAAATTAAAAGATGCTTGCTCCTTGGAAGAAAAGCTATGACCAACCTAGGCAGCATATTAAAAAGCAGAGACATTATTTTGCCAACAAAGGTCCATCTAGTCAAAGCTATGGTTTTTCCAGTAGTCATGTATGGATGTAAGAGCTGGACTCTAAAGAAAGCTGAGCACCAAAGAATTGATGCTTTTGAACTGTGGTGTTGGAGAAGACTCTTGAGAGTCCCTTGGACTGCAAGGAGATCAAACCAGTCCAGTCTAAAGGAAATCAGACCTGAATATTCATTGGAAGGATTGGTGCTGAAGCTGAAACTGCAATACTTTGGCCACCTGATATGAAGAACTGACTCCTTAGAAAAGACCCTGACGCTGGGAAAGATTGAAGGCAGGAAGAGAAGGGGACGACAGAAGATGAGATGGTTGGATGGCATCACTGACTTAATGGACAAGAGTTTGAGTAGGCTCCAGGAGCTGGTGATGGACAGGGAGGCCTGGCGTGCTGTGGTTCATGGGGTCACAAATTTGGACATGAGCGGGCGACTGAACTGAGCTGAAACTGAGCAGTCTCCATATTTAGTAAATTCAATACTGTGTAAATAATCCTATTTCTCTTGAACACTGGGGGATTTTCCCATGCCTCCATGCCATGAATATTTGTTTTCACTTTCTAAAATTACGGTTGCAAGTACAGAAACCATGAAAGATTGGGATACATGTTTACAGACCCAAGGACATCATCTGAAAATTTCACTTTTTTTGGATCCTTAATTACTAGTATACCTTTATTTTCTCTTATTTCTTTCCTCTTAAATTAAACGCCAAAATATTCCAACAAAGTAAGTTATCAAATTTCAGGAGTTCTGTTTGTTGGAATACTTGTCATAAATTTAAGAAATGTAATGATTTCTATATTTTTAACCATGTCTCCTATGGTATTCCACAGTGATGAGGTTTGTTTGTCCTAAACTTAGGAGAAAAATATCCCAAAATCAAATTCACTGTTTTTTTTTTTTTTTTTATGTCTAAGAATCAAGGGTTTTTATAGAGCCTAAGATGCAAGTTGTAATAGGGGTATGTGTGTGTGTGTATACCTGTGTGTGTATATATATACCTGTGTGTGTTATTCTCTCATCCCAAACAACTCCCTATGGAAGAATAACTTTTATTTTATTAATACGTTACTTTTACTGGCTACCTAGCCTGATGTAGGGACTGTAATTCTAGAAAGATAAAGCTGTTCTATTATAGCTTGTATTAATAACTAGGGCATTGTAAGAAGATTCTCTTCATAGCACTTCTCACCATCTACCACTCATCTATCTTATTTATTTTATTATTCTTTGTGTCCCGTCACCAGAATGGACATTCCATGAGGGTAAAGTTTTTGTCTGTTTTTTTCATTGCTTTGTTCTCAGAGCCAGAATAGTGCTAATCACAAGAAAGGCACACAATAGATATTTATTAAATATATTTTAACAAATCTCTTTTAGAAATTTATGTATTAAGGGTTTAAATTACTGTTGTCAAAGAAGAGGGCAAGTATCCCCTGGAGAGGAGACCAAGCTCCCTGACAAGGGGACCTGAAGGCCTGCTGAGGGAGTGGCTTATAGCCAAATGAGGACAGGGCTCATCTGTAACTTTGCCCAGAAAGCGAAGAAGCCTTGCCATTGCAGAACTTCTGAAGAATTTCAAAATTGCAGTACTTCTGGCGATTAGAAAAAAGTTGTTCTTTATCCAGGGGTGGCATTAGTGAATATAACATTTTCTCTTTTAATGGGCAGTTAATTTTTTAGAAGTAGAAATTCCATTATTTAGTTCAGAGAAGAGAAGTTCAACAATAGCCTGCACCATGATGGAGAAAAGTACTCTGTGTGTGTGTGTGTGTGTGTGTGTGTGACTATAACATTTTCTCTTTTAATGGGCAGTTAATTTTTTAGAAGTAGAAATTCCATTATTTAGTTCAGAGAAGAGAAGTTCAACAATAGCCTGCACCATGATGGAGAAAAGTACTGTGTGTGTGTGTGTGTGTGTGTGTGTGTGTGTGTGTGTTGGGTGTGTGGGTGGGTGTGTGGGTGTATGTGTATGTATATTTGGTTGGACTCAGTTGGATTTTAAGGTTGTACTGAGAGAGAGCAGGCTTTATTTGTTCCCTTGGCTGCACTGATTTTCATTTCACTCTATAATAAATGGATTTATTGTCCTGGAGCAGTCTCCATTGATTTGAATTTAAAGACATAGTTCTTTTCATTCTGCATTCATGCATGACACAGGAATTCAGTTGTGCATAAAACATATTACTTTGAAAATTAAAATGTTTTCAGATGATTTGACTTATGCCAATAAGGTGGAATGTGGCCAGGGGTCATTTGAACATATTTCATTTCATGGGAATTGAGAATAGCTGGGGGTCTGGACTTTGGAGTTGGTCAGAGTTGGTTTGAACCCCATGTGATGACTTCCAAACTACTGTGGTCAAACCATGTCATCTCTTTTTGTCTCATTGTGCTGTATTTCTGAAATTTGTGACTCAGAAATCTATAAAGTGAGGGTACCTCATGAAATCTACAAGGTCAGACTTAAGGGGGATTAGATTGGAAACTTAAAGAATCCTTTATCACTGTAAAGACAAAGGAAGTTTCTTTCTGGCATTTTTGAACACAGTAGAATGCAAACAAAAATTTATCAAATAAGTCCATTATTCCCTAAACTGTTTCTATTTATCCTTTTATTAGGTTAGTTGTGTAGAATTTCAAGGTCAAAAGAATGAATTAGGGGCAAAACAGTTACCTGGTAGTTTATTTGGTAGGTGTGGGCCAGGGAGTCATGGTGAAAAGTACCCTCCTCTGAGACACAGGTAAGGGTGGTTCTTGCCTAGGGATCCACACTTTAGAGGGTCCTACTCTGGCCCTACTCTGGTTGCTGCTGCTGCTGCTAAGTCGCTTCAGTCGTGTCTGACTCTCTGCGACCCCATAGATGGCAGCCCACCAGGCCCCGCCGTCCCTGGGATTCTCCAGAATACTGGAGTGGGTTGCCATTTCCTCCTCCAATTCATGAAAGTGAAAAGTGAAAGTGAAGTTGCTCAGTCATGTCCGACTCTTAGAGACCCCATAGACTGCAGCCTACCAGGCTCCTCTGTCCATGGGATTTTCCAGGCAAGAGTACTGGAGTGGGGTGCCATTGCCTTCTCCACTACTCTGGTTAAGCCTCCCTTATCAGATGAGGAGTTTGGGAGGCCAAAGGATGTGCCCACTTAGAGCTCCCACCTTCCTTTCTTTACTACATGTGAAGTTCCTGGGATCCCCAAATTCCCTGCTCAAATGGCCACCCCTCCCCCAAGTCTCTCCATTTTAAGCAGACCCCTGGCTGTATGCATAACCCTAAGCCCCAGGCATGGCCGAGGACCTGAGGTTTGGGGGATGGACTGGAGGAGTTGCATATATGGACTGGAGATGCAGATGGGCCACGTGTGTGCACAAGCCCCCCATCATGCAGGATACAGCCTGGGATGAGAAACAAAGAGGAAACAGGGCAGGGGCCCGGGCAGGCAGGGGCTGGCCCTCCCAGTGTTACCACATTCCAGAACTCTTAAGGAGTCCAGGAATTCTGAATTCAAATTTAGCCCCTCAGGTCTTTTTAAAGGTATGTTATCAAGCATATTTCATTTAGCTGCTTTTCCCTTTGATTTATAGAACTTCTGTGTTATGATATTATGCTGTGTTATGTGTATGGAATTCCATTGGTATTCTCTCTATGGACCCTACAGATGTTAGATGTAGTCTACAGTGCTGGACATGTTATAAAAAGTCATAGATTATAGAGCATCAGAGCTGGCAACTGTCAAGATCAACAGAGTGCAATCATCTCATTTTACTGAAAAGGAAAATTAGATGCTTTAGAGTTTGGCAGAAATTTAACAGAACAACATTATAGATTCTTTGGTGAAAGAGGACACAAGTTCTGTAATACAGGTGATATGATGGCTACGAATGACTTCAACCATGTTAATTATTGTGTTTGAAATTTAGAAGATATGGGTATTTTGTGCACTTAAAAAGTTTGGCCTAAGTCCTCCCGTAGGGAGCGTAAAGTGCATCCTTACACTCAAGTGGCTGTGCGCTATGCTACCTAGCGCCCTCTGCTGGCCGCTACTGAAAGCCCCAGGAGCATATGCCCGGTTCAAGGGAGACTGACTTGCCAAGCACCTATTAAATAGCTACGGAGAAGGCAATGGCACCCCACTCCAGTACTCTTGCCTGGAAAATCCCATGGAAGGAGGGGCCTGGTGGGCTGCAGTCCATGGGGTCGCTAAGAGTCGGACACGACTGAGCGACTTCACTTTATTTTTTCACTTTCATGCATTGGAGAAGGATATGGCAACCCACTCCAGTGTTCTTGCCTGGAGAATCCCAGGGACGGTGGAGCCTGGTGGGCTGCCATCTGTGGGGTCACACAGAGTCGGACACGACTGAAGTGACTTAGCAGCAGGACTGTTTTGCTTGGCAGGGACATTGAGACTAATTTGATCCTCTCGAAGGAAATCTGAGGGTAAAATACAGAGAGAAGTGGGGTTGGTACTGGGAGCAGAAGTTCAGTGCCATACACAGAGAAAGCAGGAAGGGGACATCAAGAATAGGCAGAAGCTGGAAAGGCAGAAGCTATAAAGTCAAGGAAAGAAGCAGTAGACACAGCTTCAGGGAGAAAAGTTGAGTCCTATTCGTGGTGAAGATGGGTGAAAACAAATAGATCTATAGCTGAGGTGGGTTTAGGTGAGGGAGGAAATAAAATAACTTGGTCATTAGCACTCCCCAGATTCTCAATGACTTACCAATTCATGATATTCCAGGCTTCATGAGGCTTGCCTGCCTGAGATGGATTTTTCTTCCCAAGAATTCTTACCATTTAGCTTTTGCTGAAGCATAGAAACATAACACTGATGAATGATAACATTGACGGAGCTCTCACTTTTGGCCAGAACTGTTTAAAAAGTTTTTCAGGGATTTTTCTCTTCAATCCACAATACAATTTTTGAAGTACTTTCTTTAACCCCATTTAAAATATGGGAAAACCAAGGCATGGAATGTTAAATAACTTGCCTAACATCAAAGAGTGAGAAGGAATAAAACTTGAAATTCAAACGCAGGTGGCATGATTGAAAGCCCAAACTCTAACTGACCATACAAAACCATCTGCATGGTTGATATTTGTTTTTTCTTATGTTTAGTATTATTTTGCTACTCACTTCCCCACACACCATATTCTAGACGGGGTTTGTGTTCTTTACAACCCGGAGTTCCTAATTATGCAATCTAGTTCTGGGCGACAGCAGACCTGCCAGTCTTAGTCACTAGGCAACCAACTTCAGCTCCCTCTTCATAGGCGTGGGTGTTATGCTGACCCTGTTGTCCACATAAGTAAGGCCAGCTCCTTGGGGTACAGTATTTGTCTCTGACCCACTCCTAGGAAGAGTGATTGTCTGTCTTAGCACATCCTGTCCCAAACTCAGCGGAATTGTTGTGTCTCCTCCTCCAGACTGAGGTCTCCTGAGAGTACAAATTCTTCTTTTATTTATTTATTTTTGACTCTGGTACTTCTCACGCTGTCTGGGACAAAGCAGATGCTCCAAAACAGCTCAGTAAATGAACACAGTGCCTTCTTATTTATGCTCTGGGCTTCCAGTGTCTTCTGTCCTAGCCTACCTTGGGAACAAGCCAACTGATTAATAAAGAATACATACCAAAGGAGGGGGAGGAAGAGAAAGAAAGAAAAGGAAAAGAATATATACTTAATCCACATGACTTTCAGCTCAGAATGATAATCTGTAGGCATTTAAAAAGATTACTCTGGAATTAGAGACAGGGAGCCAGACCAATAACTTCGTATCAAGATGCACGTGATTGATATTGGTGTACAATAGTACTTTTGTATAGCACTTTACGGCGTGAAAAGCATTTTTACTGAAGTGGTCTCATTTGATACTCACAGTATACCTTTGAAAATTTACTACTCTGATCTTAAAGACTTTTCCTTACTAAACTCTGGTGGGTAGCCATGTGGGCCCGTGGCACCTTCTTTCTTTCTGTAGTTCCATGGGATTTTCTACTCTGTATGTCACAGGGGGCCTTGCTTACAAAACACCAGGATCGGGGTGGGATTGGGGCTGGGATGGAGGAGTTCCTCATCAATTCCCTCTGTGATCAAGCCTCTTCTAATGAGGGGGGAAGGTGGTCCTTTCCCCCTGGGCATCACCCTCCTTGCCACCATCCTGCTGTCTTCTCCAACCCATCACATACTCAACTATGATGGAGGTTGAAGATTTCTAATGGCTCAGATTTCAGAAGAGAGTGATCTCTGTCTAAGGACTTGGTCTTCAAGAGGAGGGTGAACCATTCAAAACTCTCTCTGTCTTTCATCCCTTTCATCTCTGTTGCCTCTCCCATCAATCTTTTCTCCAGTCTCCTACACCTTTCCTTGAGAATGTCCATTACCTTCTACATGAAGATGCATCTGTCGTCCTTTTTACCTTCCTAAACCTTAGCCCAATTATTAATTCAAAACTGTGCTCTTGTCTGCACAGTCATTAACTATTTAGAGGCCAGACTGGGGGCCATGGTCCTGCCAGTGCTGATGGAGATAGGAACATCAGGTCGACTTTAGTCTCCTTCCCAGAGATGAACCAAGAGAATTTCCTCACAAGTTTACCTGGGATGCTGGCACATATTGTTATAGTCCAACTTACTTTCTCTGGGATAATACTGTCAAATGTCTGTTGTTTAGTTGCTAAGTCATGTCTGCATGACTGCAGCACACCAGGCTGCCCTTCACTATCTCCTGGAATTTGCTCAAACTCACGTTCTTTGAGTTGGGATGTCATCCATCCATCTCATCCTCTGTCCCCCCTTCTCCTCCTGCTTTCAACCTTTCACAGCATCAGGGTCTCTTCCAATGAGATGGATCTTCACATCAAGTCCTCCCAATGAATATTCAGGGTTGATTTCCTTTAGGATTGACTGGTTTAAGAAGAATTGATGCTTTCAAATTGTGGTACTGGAAAAGACTCTTGAGAGTCCCTTGGACAGCAAGGAGATCTAATGTTTGAGGCAGAAAGAATAGTCAGCCTGCTTCTTGAGAACAATAAACTGTGGCATTATTCTGAGGGCCTTTGACTTTTTCCTGGACTTGGATCAAATTACCAGAATCTCTACCAGATGCAAATCTGTTTCTTTTTTGCCATCCAAGAAGGATGACCTGCCTCTGATTACCTTTCTAGAGTTTCAAATATTTTCTTCTTCCACACCAAACTAGTCTCCCTTACCCAAAGGACTGGGGTCAATTGATTCTACCTTAGTGCTAAGAAAATGGAACCTTAGAGAAAGTTAAGTGGATTACCAAGCAATGGCAGATATAGGCCCTGCAGTGCCTCACTCATAAATATTAATTATGTACTCTGCAAAAGATTTACTGGCAGCTCTGAGGAAACTTCTGATGGTAAATTATTGAATCTGTTTGTTGATATCATTTTCTACATTTCCTTCTTTTCCTTTCCAGCATCCTCTTTTTTAAAAAAAAGTGTTAAATGTATTCAAAATTCTTGATTTAGAATGATCAAGAGGTGAAGTTTTGTCTCTTAAATAGGCAACATGGAAATTTCTGAAGACAGTAATGTAGAGGTAAGTTTTCTTTAAGAAATTCCTTCTTTACAGCTCCCCCAGAGTTAATGCTCATAGCATACGTATTCTATTTAAATTATCTCTCTGCCAACACTGTGCCCTGCATATAGTAGGAATTCAACAAAATCACTGTTACAATTCTATGTATGATTTTATTGAGAATGTTTAAATAACATCGTCACAGAATCTGGACCTTGCCAATAATAATAGGCTGGGTCAATTTCCTACCAACCAATTCTGCTCTGACGCTGAGATTATTTTTTAGAAGAAAATCATGTGAAAGTTAATGTGTTTCCCGAAGTGGAAAGATCTAGAAAAGCCTTTTATTTTTGAGGACTTCCAGTTGTGGCAGGAAAAAATTCTGGCTCATTATTTTCTAAGCAGTGCCTCGTCTAAGGAGACATGCATCTCTTTTCCTTCCTCACCGAGTTTTTCTGGTCAAGCCTAAAGACCACTGAGTTTCCAAACAAAACAAAATAAAGCAAAGAAGCCCCTCCTCCTGCCAAATCGTCTCATCCTCACTTTGCTGCTGCTACTGCTGCTAAGTTGCTTTAGTCGTGTCCGACTCTCAACGACCCCATGGACTGCAGCCTACCAGGCTCCTCTGTCCATGGGATTTTCCAGGCAAGAGTACTGGGGTGGGGTGCCATTGCCTTCCCCCCATCCTCACTTTACCTCCCTCTAAAACTCTCATTTCACCAGCCTTAATGCTACCTCACCCCGCCCCCCGCCCCCAGCTGTGGTCTTTCTCTTGATACCTCTCTCCTGTATTTAATACACACCTGCAGAGTGAAATTTCCCTTGGTGAATGCTTATTATATTTGTTTTCACAACCATTTTTATGTGCTGAGATCCTATTTTCTCACCTCTGCCAGCAGCCTAAGCATCCCTGGGACATATTTCCACATTTTCAAGGCAAGAAGCCCAGTTTTCCAGCTCGGGATAATGGGCTCATTTTTTCAGATTTGTGAGTGTGCCCCAGGCTGGGTATGACCTGTGATCTTTCCAGGAGCCCTGAGGGAATATGTGTATGCTAAGTTGCGATAGTCCTATCCGACTCCGCGAACCCATGGACTGTAGCCCACCAGGCTCCTCTGTCCTCGGAATTCTCCAGGCAAGAATGCTGGAGTGAGCTGCCATTTCCTCCTCCAGGGGATCTTCCCAACCCAGGGATCAAACCCATGTCTTTTATATCTCCTGCATTGGCAGGCGGGTTCTTTACCACTAGCATCACCTGGGAAACCCATGAGAGAATATGATTCACATTCAAAAACATTACGTTCAGTCCACGTAATTGTAAAGCAAGGTGAGGCACACAGCAGGAATGCACACCCTGGGCAGACACCTAGATGACAAAGGAAGGCAAATAAGCCCACAAAGACTTTTACAGAATGGGGTCTGAATAGAGCAGGTGTGCATAACAGGATGTTAGGTAAGATTCTTCTTGCTGTTTCACTCATAGCTGAGGCCTCAAAGCTAAGAATAGTAGGTGGCAAGTTCCCCACATTCTGAAAAGAATGCTCTATTATACCCAGAAGATAAGGGTTTCCTTGAAGTAAACAAATGGATGACTGTGCAGTGGCCTTCTCTTTACACTGGGGAGCTGATAGGGGTGCTTCCCAGGATATCAAGAGAAAACCAGAGGGCCTCAAGAAACCATCTCATCAAGTTGGCTAGGATATCAGTTAGGAAGGAAACTGCCATTTCGATCTTGTTCTCATGATGTAGACGTTAAGACACGGTCCTGTGTCATTGAGGGACTACCCCAGATGAGAGAAAAGCATGAAGGGAAAGTTCTTGGAGAACTTGAGCTATGCCTCCTAAACTTTGGGGTGTCAGAGACTGTGTCTACTTCTCACCTGGAAGGTCTGAAGGCAAGGAGCTGGCTGACATTGTCTCTGATGGCAGCAGAAAAAGTCTCCTATGTGATCAACAGATGATGGATAAAGAAGATGTGGTAGATATATACAATGGAATATTACTCAGTCATAAGAATAATGAAATAATACCATTTGCAGCAATATGGATGGACCTGGATATTATAATATTAAATAAAGTAAGACATAGAAAGATAAATATCATATCATTTACATGTGGAATCTAAAAAATGATACAAATGAACTAATCTACAAAGCAGAAACAGACTCACAAACTTAGGGGGAAGGTGGTGGGGAGGATAGACTGGGGGTTTGGGACTGAAATGTTCACTCTGCTGTATTTAAAATAGATAATCAACAGGGACCTACTGTATAGCACAGGGAACTCTGTTCAATATTCTGTAATAACCTAAATGGGAAAAATTTTTGAAAAAGAATTTTTAGAAAAGAAAGAGCCACCTATCCTTTCAGGTTTGGCAGGAAAAAGTACTGAGTGTTTTGCCTTTCGTCCTTTAAAGGGTCCTCCTCCGAAGGGCGGCCTGATACTAGACAGAACCCAGCAGAAACAGCAGCATTGGGCTCAGGACTGAGGAGTGCTTCTCGGTGTTCAGCCAGAGATTACATGGGCCAGAAGAGGGATCATCTGTGGGAGCAGACTCTGTGGGCATGGGAGAAAGAGTCTTCAGAAGTGTCCCATGAAAGAAAGAACCAACATTAGAGGAGAGGGCTGTGATGAGATGTTACCACAGTCAGGGAGCCTTTTTATCTATTCCCTTTATGAAGCCCCTCTGCCAATGCAAGTCCCCAAGTGCAAGGGCAGCACAGTGAGAGGGAGGGAGTAAAAGATGAAGACAAAGAGACAGTGACCAGGAACAGCCTGCTCCTCCTCTTCTGTGGGTTTTCAGCCTGGGTTAGGTTCA
Source organism: Tragelaphus eurycerus (assembly GCA_935064755.1). Classification (NCBI taxonomy): domain Eukaryota; kingdom Metazoa; phylum Chordata; class Mammalia; order Artiodactyla; family Bovidae; genus Tragelaphus; species Tragelaphus eurycerus. Next base: position 3,887,164 of record CAKXYN010000039.1, read on the forward strand.
GATCAGAAGAGTCAAAAAAAACTTTAAATCAATTGAGAAGGTGAAACTTAATATGAGACAGAACTAGACTTTTGGCTTCCCTGGTGGCTCAGACAGTAAAGGATCTACCTGCAATGTGGAAGCCCCGGGTTCAATCCCTGGGGTGGGACGATCTCTTGGAGAAGGGCATGGTAACCCATTCCAGTATTCTTGCCTGGAGAATCCCGTGGACAGAGGAGCCTGGTGGTCTGCAGTCCACAGGGTGGCAGAGACCCAGACAGGACTGAGTGACTAACACAAGCACAGACTTTTTTTGTACCTAAAGATGATACTGTTTATTATTATCCAAAAGACAATGGAGAAGCAATAAAGCTGTGGTAAGCAATTGCCCAGAGAGAAAAAGAAAGATAGACATGAGAAAGAATAAAGATTTCTTTTATGTCTTCATACTCTGCTGTGCCCAACTTATTCAATAAATCAGTTATATGTTCTATCAATACATGTTTGGTAATACTCTATATCAATTTATTTCATTTCTGATGAAAAGCTCCTGTGGCCAGGCTTCCTTCAGTGAACAAGAGGGATTCTAAATGACTTGAGTGGGAAGGTATTGTTGTAGAATAAAGATGTGAATACCCACTACAAGTTTTTCTAGCATTTGCTCAAGATGTTCATGAGTTCCTTTTGGTTAGGCAATATTTCAAATAAAAATGCTCTCTGAGACTGAAAAATAGCTTGGAGCAATTCAGATAATGGCTCATGGGCTGATCCTTGCTAGAATCTTTCTTTACATAACATTACACATCATTGGGAATTAACAAAGAAGTTCATTATCTTCCTTTGAATAGGAGTGCAGGAGAACTATTTGTTTCAAGTGTTACATTAGATGAAGTGTAGTGGTCTCTTAATCTAGCTAAACTTTGGCTTGGCTATGTGCCCGAGTGTTGATAATACACATGAGCACAGAGAAAATTCATCTACTGTGATGAATTGAATAATTTCTTGGGCATGGATATTTAATTTTTTGCAATTACAAAAAGTTTTTGCTATCACTGTTTGGGGGGACTGATTCTGAGATGGTCCAAAGCTCTAACCTCTAGTGACATGAAGTATATTGGGCTCACATGTGATAAATTAAGCCCCTGAGCAAGAAAACCGTAGGGCTTCAGTAAAACTGATGAAAACATCATGAAGTGCACACACACAGAATATTAGGCCTATCCCTTGCAATAGCTAAGAACTGGATGGTTTTCCTCTCCAGAAGGGATTATTTTGGTGATCTCCAGAAATAGGAAGAAAAGAATAAGTGAAGGGTAATTTGCTTCTTTTTCTTTTCATATCTCATGTGGTAAAGCCAAAAAATTAAGTATAAAATATAGCACCTAAAATTTAGATTAGATGACATCAAACAGGCAAATAAGGATTGCTGAGAGCGTGGAGTCTCTCGGACCAGTTGTGCAGTGAAAGCAGCACCTGATTTTGATGTTGGGATGCATGTCACTCGGGGCAAACAACTGGGCTCCTGAAGTCCACCCAGCACTCTTTAATTCTTCCCCATATGTCCATATTCCACCAAGAATTCCAGCCTGGGGTATACAGAGGTCTGTGATGTGTTCACCTGCTCTTACACTGCCTTCCACCTGTGGGTTTCCAGAGGATCAAACAAATCTTTCACTTTACATTAGAACCTAAGTTTAAGTGTTTTCAAACTAAACTTCTTTTCCTAAAAAAAATCATGATAACTTTGACATTCAAAATTAAAATCAAGAGGCTTATTTATAACCAACTATTTAAAAACCATCAAACATTTCACTCCTTTCCATTTGAGAATAACAGACCTATTGCAAAAACAAACAACAACAACAACAAAAAAACCACTTAGAGATAGGCATACCTTTTCCAGATTCTCCTGGAGCCTACCCTTTTAGAAATTGCAAAAGTACATGTTATTAAATAGGGTGTTCCTGTTAAGTTGTGTGGTTAGTAGGTAAAAATCTAACAACTTGAAACTCAGTTATAGTGAAATTTAATCTGTACTTGCAGTTAAGTGATTCAGTGAAATCACACAGAATGAGCTTGTTATCATGAGAAACACCCAGCAGAAAAATTCAAGTTTCTATTACTACTGTGCAAGCAAAATTCTTAGGAAAAATATGATCACAGATGCAATGAACCTACGGAAAAAAGTTAAAATTTTAATGTTAGCCTACCTATTTATATAATCTATTGGCATAAAATCATAATAAACATACTCGAGTGAAGCATCATTCATTTTGAGAGTTCCTCATTGTAATTTTCGTAGTGTTATCCAATACTTATTGTATTACTTAATATCTATTTAAAAAGGAATCTTAGGCTATTCACCTTGGGAAAGAATTATAGAATTGATTATTTTCAAAATATTTTCCATAAATAAGGCAAAGCTTTTCTTATTTTGTATCATAGTATCTCCATTTCCTCTTATTGACCTATGCTACCAACAATTCTCTTCTTGCATTTTCATTGTTACCTTGAAAGAATTTATAGTCTTTAACTATATTGTGCGGAGTCTCGTCTTTTCTATCATATACAATTTAGGTCTACTAGGTTCTCAATATGTTGTCCCATCTGACTGCAGGATCTTTCTGGGTTGTTGTTATTATATGTATTGGCCAAGTTGCTGGGAGCTGAGGTGCATGTGAGATCCTGTGTACAATCCATCCCAGCGCATGTCTCTTCCTATGTCATTGTTGAGTCACTCGGTTGTGTCTGACTCTTTGAGACCCCATGGACTGTAGCCCACCAAGCATACTGGAGTGGGTCACCATTTCCTTCTCCAGGGAACCTTCCTAACCCAGGAATGAAACCCACATCTCCTGTATTGGCAGATGGATTCTTACCGCAGAGCCACCAGGGAAGCCAATCTCCTCCTATCAGATCAGTCGCTCAGTCGTGTCCGACTCTTTGCGACCCCATGAACCGCAGCACACCAGGCCTCCCTGTCCATCACCAGCTCCTGGAGGTCACTCAGACTCACATCCATCGAGTCAGTGATGCCATCCAGCCATCTCATCCTCTGTCGTCCCCTTCTCCTCCTGCCCTCAATCCCTCCCAGCATCAGAGTCTTTTCCAACGAGTCAACTCTTCGTATGAGGTGGCCAAAATACTGGAGTTTCAGCTTTAGCATCATTCCTTCCAAAGAAATCCCAGGGCTGATCTCTTTCAGAATGGACTGGTTGGATCTTCTTGCAGTCCAAGGGACTCTCAAGAGTCTTCTCCAACACCACACTTCAAAAGCATCAATTCTTCGGCGCTCAGCCTTCTTCACAGTCCAGCTCTCACATCCATACATGACCACAGGAAAGACCATAGCCTTGACTAGGCGAACCTTTGTTGGCAAAGTAATGTCTCTGCTTTTGAATATGCTATCTAGGTTGGTCCCAACTTTCCTTCCAAGGAGTAAGCGTCTTTTAATTTCATGGCTGCAGTCACCATCTGCAGTGATTTTGGAGCCCAGAAAAACAAAGTCTGACACTGTTTCCACTGTTTCTCCATCTATTTCCCATGTAGTGATGGGACCAGATGCCATGATCTTCGTTTTCTGAATGTTGAGCTTTAAGCCAACCTTTTCACTCTCCACTTTCACTCTCAACAAGAGGCTTTTGAGTTCCTCTTCACTTTCTGCCATAAGGGTGGTGTCATCTGCATATCTGAGGTTACTGATATTTCTCCCAGCAATCTTGATTCCAGCTTGTGTTTCTTCCAGTCCAGCGTTTCTCATGATGTACTCTGCATATAAGTTAAATAAACATGGTGACAATATACAGCCTTGACGTACTCCTTTTCCTATTTGGAACCAGTCTGTTGTTCCATGACCAGTTCTAACTGTTGCTTCCTGACCTGCATACAGGTTTCTCAAGAGGCAGATCAGGTGGTCTGGTATTCCCATCTCTTTCAGAATTTTCCACAGTTTATTGTGATCTACACAGTCAAAGGCTTTGGCATAGTCCATAAAGCAGAAATAGATGCTTTTCTGGAACTCTCTTGCTTTTTCGATGATCCAGCGGATGTTGGCAATTTGATCTCTGGCTCCTCTGCCTTTTCTAAAACCAGCTTGAACATCAGGAAGTTCACGGTTCACATATTGCTGAAGTCTGGCTTGGAAAATTTTGAGCATTACTTTACTAGTGTGTGAGATGAGTGCAATTGTGCGGTAGTTTGAGCATTCTTTGGCATTGCCTTTCTTTGGGATTGGGATGAAAACTGACCTTTTTCAATCTTGTGGCCACTGCTGAGTTTTCCAAATGTGCTGGCATATTGAGTGCAGCACTTTCACAGCATCATCTTTCAGGATTTGGAATAGCTTCACTGGAATTCCATCACCTCCACTAGCTTTGTTCGTAGTGATGCTTTCTAAGGCCCACTTGACTTCACATTCCAGGATGTCTGGCTCTAGGTCAGTGATCACACCATCATGATTATCTGGGTCGTGAAGTTCTTTTTTGTACAGTTCCTATACCCAGGGCTTAAATCAGATTCCTTCTCAAATTTAGGCAGAGGCACTGTGCATCTTTCTAGTAGGGAAGGGGCAGGAAGAGCTACATGTACCACAGGTTTTGGCTCAATGAGCTGGTGGGAAAACAAGCCAGAAAAGGAGCATATCCAATGCCTTCTTTCACTCTGGCATCACACAGGGAAATTTTGCTGCCTTCTCCTAATGCTTCACTGATAATCAAGTAAAAAGCAGATACTGGCTTTAGACGTATCCTAAATCCAGAGCTACTTCCTTAGATTAGTGGAGGGTTCTGGGCTTCCCTTGGAAGAAAAGCTATGACCAACCTAGACAGCATACTAAAAAGCAGAGACATTACTTTGCCAACAAAGCTCTGTCTAGTCAAAGCTATGGTTTCTCCAGTAGTCATGCATGGATGTGAGAGTTGGACTATGAAGAAAGTTAAGTGCTGAAGAATTGATGCTTTTGAACTGTGGTGTTGGAGAAGACTCTTAAGAGTCCCTTGGACTGCAAGGAGATCCAACCAGTCAATCCTAAAGGAGATCAATCTTGAGTATTAATTGGAAGGACTGATACTGAAGCTGAAACTCTAATACTTTAGCCACCTGATGGGAAGAACTGACTCATTTGAAAAGATCCTGATGCTGGGAAAGATTGAAGGTGGGAGGAGAAAAGGAAGGCAGAGGAGGAGTTGGTTGGATGGCATCACCGACTTGATGGACATGAGTCTGAGCATGGTCCAGGAGGTGTGATGGACAGGGAAGCCTGGCATGCTGCAGTCCATGGGATTGCAAAGAGTCGGACACGACTGAGCGACTGAACTGACTGGGCTTCTCGGGTGGTGCTAGTGGTAAAGACCCATCTGTCAATGCAGGAGATGAAAGGGAGGCAGGCTCTATCTCTGGGTCAGGAAGATCCCCTGGAGGAGGGCATGGCACCCACTCCAGTATTCTTATCTGGAGAATCCCATGGATAGAGGAGCTGGCAGACTATAGTCCATAGGGTTGCAAAAGGTTGGATATGACTGAAGTGACTTACCATGCCCTGGTCTGTTTATTATCAGATCAGCCTCATTACATCATAGTCATTCTGTAAATAAGGCAAAGATGCCATATGAGTATTGAAGAAGTAAAAATCAATAACACAAGAATTTTGGAACTCCTTACATGTGGCGTTTGAAAATAGATAAAACTTCTCTGAACTCTGTCTGACCCTTCTATAAGGAATCAATAGAAACAGTCATAGCACCAGTAGTGTTCTACTACATGTTTAATGACAAGCTCTCTGAAAAACATCTGTGCATATATATGTACATAAATGGGCTTCCCAGGTGGCACTAGTGGTAAAGAAACCAGCTGCCAATGCAGGAGATATAAGAGTTGCGGGTTTGATCCCTGAGTCCCAAAGATCCCACTGAGGAGGGCATGGCAACCCCTGCCAGTATTCTTGCTTGGAGAATTCCATGGACAGAGGAGCCAGGGAACCTACAGTCTGTGGGGTGGCAAAGAGTCGGACAAGACTGAAGGAACTTAGCCTGCACACATGCGTGTACATAAGTATATTATAAACCTTAATGATATGAAGGATGTGTAGCACAACTGACAAAATAACAATAAAATACAAAATGGTCTTTATCTCTAATGCCATATAGTCAATTGATTCTCACAGAATGATTTTTGCTGAACTCTATTTATATCTGTAAAAAAAAAAAAAATCATTCTAGCCAACCTATGGCTGTAATTGATGAATGAGTACAATTCTGATGTGAATGTTAGTTGATATTGTTTATATTAATAAGTAAGACTAAATTGAAAGGAAAACAATGAAGATGTTTATCAGAACTTCATTAGTGTGTGAGTGACATGAGCAAAATACTGGGGCAGTAGCCCTCAATTTTTGTGCTACTCACACTGTAATAGCTACAGACATTTACAGGTTTAATCTGCATTGTTAACATTTTCTTCATTACTTCTCATGTCAAGACAATCAACAAAAGAATAAATCAATCTCTGATTGGTGGCCACCATAATCAATTTAAAGCTACAAATATAGCATCACTTATTGCAGAGTTGGGAGGAGATACGCAGTAGTGTATAGTCATAAATTCTTCCTAACACACAGATAGAATAGGTGTAAACAACATCAAAGACAGAGATAACAGAAAAAAAATGTAGTATAATAATAAGGATGTGATGAATTTTAAGTGTTTATTGTCTTTATTTTTAATATTATTCCTTTAATATGTAAGTTTGCATAATGTTATTTTAAATAATGGCTATGTATAACAATTGCTCACAAGATTCTTAAAAAGTTATTAATCAGCTCTTGTAAGCCAGGCTAAGTGGGCTCCAAAACACCACTGGCCACAGCTCAGAAGTATTAAAACATCGTAATGATGAGAAATTAGAGCTGGAATGGATCCTATCCATTGTCCCTGGTAAAAGTGTGGACACTGACATGTTGTGGTTTGCATAGGAAACTGTTAACAGAATAAGTTCTGGTCTGGTTCCCAGATTCCCTGTGGTTTGAATCACTGAGAAAGCATCCCTTGCATAAATTGGCCCGTTTCAAGAGGAAGCTTGGCCAAGGAATGGCCACTCGTGATGAAGACCAGGCCAACTTCTGCATCTGCCATGCTCTGTGTAATGTGCATGTATGTGGAGGAAGGTGGGGCAGAGAAAAAGGGACAAGTCAGGAGTTTGCATTCTAGCACCCAGGACTCTAAACCCTTGGGCAATCAGGGGCTTTGAGAATGCCTGGGTTCCCCTCGGAGGAAGATTTTCTCTGTATAGAAGCAATCAGCCAAGGGTGAGCATGGAAATGGTAAAGTTTTGGAGACAAATGAAGCTTCAAAACTGCGATTATGCAGGCTGGAGGAGGAAAAATTTAAAATCATCAACTCCAGCTGGGACTAGAAACATAATAGCTAAGAACAGTTAACATTTACTGATTTACTGCATATTTATAATATGCTAAGCACTTTACATGCAGAGTTTCCTTTAACTTCACCACAACCATTTAAAATAGATATTATTTTTCTCATCATTTTTTCAGATAGGAAAACTGGTTGAGATTAGTTGCACAAGGTAATACAGGTAGAAAAGGGCAGAGCTGAAATTCATAGAAAACGCAAACCTTTGAATCTTGAACATACACAGTCATTTGAATTTTTCTATCAGTTTCCCATGTATTGGGACCAAGGAGAACAGGGTTATGTTTTACTTGTTAGATGAGATAGAAAATCAAGCTAGAGGAGAGGAAAAGTGTCGTTTTTGGTTCTTTGGAATACTTTTCTATGACCAGAATGAAAAGGAAGATTAACCCAATTATTTCTATCACTATTAAGGAGAGTGCATGCTCAGTTGTGTCCGACTCTGTGAGACCCCGTGAACTGTAGCCTGCCAGGCAACTCTGTCCATGGAATTCTCCAGGCAAGAATACTGGCGGAGGTTGCTATGCCCTTCTTCAAGGTATCATCCCAACCCAGGGATCAAAGCCCCCTCTCCTGCTGACAGGTGTGTTCTTTACCACAAGTGCCACCTGGGAAGCCCTATCACCATTAAAACCCTGGTCAAATACTACCATCACTACCACCAATACTAACAATGAATAACCAAAGGATTATCAAGGTCCAGGGTCCTAGACACCTAGAATGAAACCTGTAATAACAGTCCCCTCATTTCAAGCTCCTGTTCCTACTTAACTATTTGTAGTCATAGAATGTTATTTTTCCTCAAAAACTAGTCTGAGAGGAACAGAGGCAAATGCATGCTGGCTGTCAGACTGAAGATAGGGATTAATTAAGAAGCAGTGGTGATACCCATCCACTTGGTTATGGAATGATGTCTCAGTGGGCTGTGATTAAGTCTACGCTACATGTGGAGTAGAAAGAGGGTAAAACCTTTGTCTGACAGTGGCCTATGGCAGGTCTCCCTTGGGTTCTGACCCATTATTGTCCTGAGTTGGGATTTGGATTCAATATTTTCTCGACTCCATATATACTCAGCCCTATTTACCATCTTCAAAGTTTTGGCAACAATATTTTTTCTACTACACAAGTCTTCTCTTTGCTTGCTTAATACTTAAAAATGAAGCTTAATTTGTGGCTGTTACTGTGGTGGTTTTGCTGGCTAGCCCTAAACGCAAGTCTGATAATAATGAAAGAAAAAGGGACATGCTTGAGGCATCATATTGGGTTGGCCAAAAAGTTTTTTCAGGATTTACTGCAATGTTACAGAAATCACATTGTTATTGGAAAAGACCCTGATGCTGGGAAAGATAAAGGGCAGGAGGAGAAGGAGGCAATAGAGGATGAGATGGCTGGGTGGCATCACAGACTCAATGGACGTGAGTTTGAACAAACTCCAGGAGATAGTGAAGGACAGGGAAGCCTGGTGTGCTGCCCTTCATAGGGTTGCAAAGAGTCAGACACACCTGAGCGACTGAACAACAGCAGAAAGAACCAAATGAACTTTTTGGCCAACCCAATATACTGCAGTTTTAAAAATGGGCCCTTTCCGTGTGAATTTGGGTGTGTTTATCACAACAGTTTCAGGTCAGGTGATGATATCTGAGGCTAGGGCAGAAGAGATGATGTAGTTTCTTCCTGGGCTTATAACTCTCTCTTCCTAGAAAATTCCACTCAGAACCCAGTCTCCATGCTAGGAGAAGCTCAAACCATTTGGAGAACGGCTTGTGTATGCTTTGTTCAGCAGTCCTAGTTGAACCAGTCCTTTTAAAAAATTGTTTATTTTCTTTTTATTTATTTGTTTTTGGCTGCATTTGGGTCTTCACTGTTGCATGTGGGCTTTCTCTAGCTGTGGTGAACAGGGGCTACTCTTACGGTGTGAGGGTGTCTCATTGTGGTGGCTTCTCTTGCTGTGGGGCACAGGCTCTAGGTGTGCGAGCTTCAGTGGTTGCAGCTCCTGGGTGCTAGAGCACAGGCTTAGTAGTTGTAGTGCACGGGCTGAGTGGTTCCATGGCATATGTGATCTTGGACCGAGGATCAAACCCATGTCTCCTGCATTGCATTCCTATCTGCTGCACCACCAGGGAAGTCCTGAGGTTATCTCAGACTTTAAGTCATCTCAGCCTGGGCACCAGACTTGTGAATGAAAACGCCACTTTGGAAAGATTCTCTTGCCCCACTTCTTAAAAGATAGACCAGTGAAGTAGCAATGACGGGTAAAAGGCCCCCCCACTTAGCGCCTGTCCAGGCCAGGTGAGGGTGAAAATCCCTGAGAGCATAATGGCCCCCTCCCCTTGTAAGGGATGCCTGTATATTCCAGTTTGCCCTAGGCAGTCCAAATTTATATCTGTTCCCCTGACATTAATATTAGAACCCCTTCATTCTTAAAAGTGTTGTGATTTGGATGATAAGTTAAATGGTCACTCTGTTCACAAGTCCAAGGGAAATCTCTCTAGCACACACATATATGCTTGGTGGCAGATTCCTTTTCATATGAATCACTGGCCACAGCATGGAATGTTGTGTCCAATTTCTTCCATCATGTGTAAAACAGAACCCATTAAATCTATATGCCCCGGTCCTGTGTGCTTAGTCGCTCAGTCTTGTCTGACTCTTTGCAACCCCATAGGCTGCAGCACACCAGCCTCCTCTCTCCAGGCAAAAATATTGGAGTAGGTTTCCATGCCCTCCTCCAGGGGATCTTCCCAATCCAGGGATCAAACCCAAGTCTCCAGCATTGCAGGCAGATTCTTTACCATCTGACCCACCAGGGAAGCCCACATGCCTCTAGATTTTCAAGATAAAACCAAATTACTTACAAAGAGCTGGACATGGAACAACAGACTGGTTCCAAATAGAAAAAGGAGTACATCAAGGCTGTATATTGTCACCGTGCTTATTTAACTTATATGCAGAGTACATCGTGAGAAATGCTGGACTGGAAGAAACACAAGTTGGAATCAAGATTGCTGGGAGAAATATCAATAACCTCATATATGCAGATGACACCACCCTTATAGCAGCAAGTGAAGAGGAACTAAAAAGCCTCTTGATGAAAGTGAAAGTGGAGAGTGAAAAAGTTGGCTTAAAGCTCAACACTCAGAAAACAAAGATCATGGCATCCGGTCCCATCACTTCATGGGAAATAGATGGAGAAACAGTGGAAACAGTGTCAGACTTTATTTTTTGGGCTCCAAAATCACTGCAGATGGTGACTGCAGCCATGAAATTAAAAGACGCTTATTCCTTGGAAGGAAAGTTATGACCAACCTAGATAGCATATTCAAAAGCAGAGACATTACTTTGCCAACAAAGGTCCATCTAGTCAAGGCTATGGTTTTTCCTGTGGTCATATATGGATGTGAGAGTTGGACTGTGAAGAACGCTGAGTGCTGAAGAATTGATGCTTTTGAACTGTGGTGTTGGAGAAGACTCTTGAGAGTCCCTTGGACTGCAAGGAGATCCAACCAGTCCATTCTGAAGGAGATCAGCCCTGGAATTCCTTTGGAAGTAATGATGCTAAAGCTGAAACTCCAGTACTTTGGCCACCTCATGTGAAGAGTTGACTCATTGGAAAAGACTCTGATGCTGGGAGGGATTAGGGGCAGGAGGAGAAGGTGACGACAGAGGATGAGATGGCTGGATGGCACCATTTACTCGATGGACATGTGTCTGGGTGAACTCCAGGAGTTGGTGATGGAGAGGGAGGCCTGGCATGCTGCGATTCATGGGGTGGCAAAGAGTCGGACACGACTGAGCGACTGAACTGAACTGAACTGAAAGCCCTGTTTGTTTCATTTGTATGGACTAAACACCTATGACTTTTATGGCACATCTTTTGAGGTTGGTTTACATTTTGCAAATATATTATTTGAAACCATTAAAAGCTCAGTTTTAACCTAGATTAAAGCTCTAGGTTCTCTAGAATGAACTAAGTACTGTTTGCCATAAGTGTTTCTTAGATTCAATTAGACTGAAAGGCCAGCTAGAGTGTAGAGAAAAGAACATCAGACTCAGGGTCTGGAGCTCTGTGATTTGATCCATACGCTGCCCGCCATGAGTAGAGGACAAAACATCCCAGTTTACCCAGGCTTATCCCAATTTATGCCTGCTGTCCAGTGCAGTTAGTAAGAGTGCCCTGTTTCCTTCTCCTTCTGGTTTAAAAGATAAATGATATGGTCACTCTAGAATTATCATATAGAATCAGGCCAATAAGTAACTCTTTTGTCTTCATCCCTCATTTGTCTAAAGATACCTATCCCCCAAAGTTACTTTGTGGAGTAAGCGAGAGTGAAAACAGGAAATAGCTTTTAAAAACCTAATGTACTAAGCAAGGGAAACATATCTGATGAGCATCCTATTTCTCGTGCTTGTGCCCTGGAGTTAGCAAAGTCCAGGATCCGTAGTTTCTCTTGGCTGAGCCTGATTCTCACGCCCAGGTGCAGACGCTGTTCTTTCTCTCAAGGCCCTGCCTGCTGAGTGAGAGGGTAGGTGGGTGTGTTCAGTGGCTGGACGTTGTCCAGTGAGTGTTGGCAGATGTGACCCAGGCTGCTTACTGCCTGGCACATATCCCCCCTACGTGATCTTCCGTACTCTTTCCCTTCTGCCTGGCCAGATGGAAAAGACCCGCAGGGAAACACAGAGTCCTGGATTGGAGAGTTTTCACTGTGAATCTGGTTTCTAAATTAGTGCTTGGAGGAGAGTGCTCCAAAATGGAACATTAGCATCAGACTGAGAGAGAAATGATCTTTTATTATGTTTAGTCAGTAAGATTTGAGGTTTGCCTGCTATTATTATTAGTTATTGTTAGTGTACTGGTGCTTTCTTGATCTTATCAGAATAATAAAACTTTGATTCCCCCTGCCCCCACAAACTATGCCACTAATAGCAGTAACTATAAGAGTCTGCCCACTGTAGGATGCTCTTTGGCTTCAGAGATGTTAACAGGTGAAAGAAATGTGCATCTGTGCATCTTAGAATGGATGCAACAGGACAGTCCATGTTCTAGTGTAGATTTGTTCACACCATTGTCTGAGTCCTATAGCCAATGCCTTGAAGAATGGAGAAACTGCTATTCCTGAAGCTCACAATGTAGGCTCCTAAAGGACTTAACATTCATCTGCTTTATTCACTCTTCCCAGGTGGTGCTAGTGGTAAAGAATCCACTTGCCAAAGCAGGAGACTCAAGAGTTGAGAGTTCAATCCCTGGATGGGGAAGATCCCTGGAGAAGGAAATGGCAACCCATTTCAGTATTCTTGCCTGGGAAATCCCATAGACAGAGGACCCTGGCAAACTACAGTCCATGGGGTCACAAAGAGTTGGATATAACTGAGCATACAACTGAGAAAAGGCAGAGGAACCAAATTGCTGACATCCTCTGGATCATCGAAAAAGCAAGAGAATTCCAGAAAAACATCTATTTCTGATTTATTGACTATGCCAAAGCCTTTGACTGTGTGGATCACAATAAACTATGGAAAATTCTGAAAGAGATGGGCATACCAGACCACCTGACCTGCCTCTTGAGAAACCTGTATGCAGGTCAGGAAGCAACAGTTAGAACTGGACATGGAACAACAGACTGGTTCCAAATAGGAAAAGCAGTACATCAAGGCTGTATATTGTCACCCTGCTTATTTAACTTCTATGCAGAGTACATCATGAGAAATGCTGGGCTGGAAGAAGCACAAGCTGGAATCAAGATTGCCAGGAGAAATATCAATCACCTCAGATATGCAGATGACACCACCCTTATCGAAGAAAGTGAAGAAGACTAAAGAGCCTCTTGATGAAAGTGAAACAGGAGAGTGAAAAAATTGGCTTAAAGCTCAACATTCAGAAAACTAAGATCATGGCATCTGATCCCATCATTTCATGGCAAATAGATGGGGAAACAGTGTCAGACTTTATTTTTTGGGCTCCAAAAATCACTGCACATGGTGATTGCAGCCATGAAATTAAAAGAGCTTTACTCCTTGGAAGGAAAGTTATGACCAACCTAGATAGCATATTAAAGAGAAGAAACTTTCCTTGTCAACAAAGGTCCATCTAGTCAAGGCTATGATTTTTCCAGTAGTCATGTATGGATATGAAAGTTGGACTATAAAGAAAGCTGAGTGCTGAAGAATTGATGCTTTTGAACTGTGGTGTTGGAGAAGACTCTTGAGAGTCCCTTAGACTGCAAGCAAATCCAACTAGTTCATCCTAAAGGAGGTCAGTCTTGGGTGTTCATTGGAAAGACTGATGTTGAAGCTGAAACTCCATACTTTGGCCACCTGATGCAAAGAGCTGACGCATTTGAAAAGACCCTGATGCTGGGAAAGATTGAGGGCAGGAAGAGAAGGGGATGACAGAGGATGAGATGGTTGGATGGCATTACCAACTCAATAGACATGAGTTTGGGTGGACTCTGGGAGTTGGTGATGGACAGGGAGGCCTGGCGTGCTGCAATTCATGGGATGCAAAGAGTCAGACACGACTGAGTGACTGAACTGAACTGAGCATGAGCCCACACACAGATTCACTCTTCTTCCTTTAACATCTGTGGCATAACCTGATACACTGTAGGAACTCAATAAAATCTGTTGAACAAGGGACTGACGTACACATATAAGTAATATAATGATAAGTTATTGATTTGTGGTGAGAAATCTCATTTCTTCATGCTGCCTGCTGTGTTCAGGTCTGTGCGAGGAGTTAATTCTCCATCTGTGGGTAAGCCTCATGGGAAAGTGAGCAACAATAAGGAGCAGTGGCTCAGAATTTGGAGTTGTTTTAAAGAATTAGGTGTTTGTAGGCATCAATGTATATATGCATGTTAGCAGGGCTTCTGAAATGTCAGGGAGAAGAGTATGTGGAGGCAGAGATCGTACTTTATAATGTGGACTCCTGAAGAAATGTCTCAAGACCTTAAAAATTGAATTTATTTGTTTATTTGAATTATGGCCTTTAGTGTTAAAAAATCCATAAAGCTGTTTGCTCCATTTGGTTCTAAAAAATTTCAAGGGGATGCTTTGTTTCTGATGATTGCCTTTTCAGTCTCTATGAGGATTCCTCTGTGGCTAGGAGAAGAACGCGCACCCTTTCAAGAGCTTGTCCTTCTCAGACATGCCCTGAGTTGACTCTGTGGCAGGACAGAAAGCACGGGCTATGTCTTGCCCATGGCTGCGTCTCCATTGCCCAGGATAGCAACTAGGCTCAGAACTGGTGCCTGATGCGTATTTCATGAATAAGTTGTAACTACTGTTTAGAATGGTGAATGGATGAATCAAAGCTGAAAAGCTATCTGGAGTTGCAAACTAATACTGGCCCCAGTGTTTGAGCATAGATCTTAAGCCAGGCACTTTACATATATTATTTTGTCGAGTATAAGAGGTAAGCACTATCATCATCTCTGTTCAGTTCAGTTCAGTTGCTCAGTTGTGTCCGGCTCTTTGCAACCCCATGAACATCAGCACACCAGGCTTCCCTGTCCTTCACCAACTTCCGGAGCCTACCCAAACTCATGTCCATCGAGTCGATGATGCCATCCAACCATCTCATCCTCTGTCATCCCCTTCTCCTCCCATCTTCAATGTTTCCCAGCATCAGGGTCTTTTCCAATGAGTCAGTTCTTTGCATCAGATGGCCAAAGGATTGGAGTTTCAGCTTCAGCATCGGCCCTTCCAGTGAATATTCAGGACTGATTTCCTTTAGGATTGACTGGTTGAATCTCCTTGTGATACTGAAGAAATTGAGATCTAGAGGAACAAACACTGCACAAAGTCACAGAGCAACAAGAGCTCAGGTGTGAGCTCTGGTGTGGTCTCAGGGTAAGCCTGTCTTAACTGCTGTGCCTAGTAAGAAACGGTGCATTTGGAGCCATGGTATAGCATTAGCACAGCTCCATCCATGGATATTCCTACTTCCTTGGGCTTGACCTGAAATCAGTGAGCCAAACATGGAAGTGAGTAATGCTAAGTTTTGAAAAAAATGTTCCAGTTGAGCCATATATTTTCAGGCACCAGCCTGAGGCAACTGTGATACAAAGTGAGAGTGAGCATGGAGCGGTCAGTCACATGCCATCTACCTCAGTTGCTGAGGATCTGCAGTTAATTCCAGACATGAGTTTCTGCACATAATATTACAGGTTCAGAGTGGCCAAAACATTTGCAAGGACATAAACTTCTTGGAGGTACTAGTGGGAGGTCTCCCTGGGAAATGAAGAGACTGCAGTGTTATCCTTCTTTAAATTTTACTAAAGCACTCATAGTTTTTCCTTTTAATTTGAATGAAAAAAATCAACATATTTTTCCCCTGTGGCAGAATAGAACTGGGGCTTATGTTTCAAAATAAACATCTCTGACATCCTGTCCTATGCATAGTTTATTTTGACTCGGTCACTTGTAATTTGTTTTTCCTTCCCCCAAGAAGTTGGAGTGGCACGCCACCCTCTTTTGCCTTCTTTGAGTTCTCACCCAATGATACACATTCACAGCATAGTACTAGTCACAGGTTGAAATGATTTTGTATGTCACCCACTGGAATAGCTCAACATATTTCACATTTCGAATTGGCCACCAAATATATAATCTCTATTTTATTCACTACTAGGAACTCCATGCAGTGAGATCATTTTCTGGGAACTGATTATTTGTCAGGTATCAGTTTATGTAACAGTAGTGTACAGTATTCTTTGCAGAAGTCATGATTGCAACCCTCACTGTCTTTTAAGGCTGGTCAGAAACCAGGGGAGCTTCGCAAACATAGTGATTTTATCCAGAAATTTTCATGGAGCTGCAAGAGCAGATTAGGGTCTCTGATTACTATGCAGAAGGGGGTCATGGAAAAATCCGGATGCAAGGCAGAACACTGTTCTTTTGTAGTGAAATATTTTTACTTTAATTTTTGTCCTAAACAATTAAGAAAATAAAGCTATAGAATTGAAAGGCAGTCACTTTTTAAACCGTTTCTGAAAATAAGAATATGAATAAATCTCTTTAGGGTGTCATGGACTGTTCTTTGAAATTATAAACAGTGAAAATAATGTCTTAATACTTTTCTCAGCTAGTGTCATACTTGTATTTATAATGATATATGTTTGTTATTAACCTCTCTGTTTATTGAGATGGTGTTAGAAATAACAAGCATCTCGCGTGAAATATTGAGATAATAATGGGCCTGGATTTGTAACTATAATCTCAACATGGACATGTAAGTTGTGTTATGTGTTTTTATTGTCCAATCAAGTCTATTCTGAGCCCCTGTCCTATTACTTAGGCTGGTGAGAAGCTGGTCATTACTGGGAATTAGGGAGTTTCCAGTTTATTAGAAAACAACAACAATGGCAGTAGAAATGACAAGAATAGCAATAAAATACCTAACTTCAAAGTGTTCCCTAGTTTTCTGTTAGAATGCAGCTGTTCAAGTATTTGAGGTCCTTAAAAGTTAGTGACCATGTGGCTTCCATGTCTCATTTTGGCAAGGGAATGTTTTGATGCCAAGAATTCAGCCTTGTCAGGAGCCTTTCTTAGTCCTTCTCCTTGGAGGTGCTTGTTGGGCAGGCCATGCTCCCTTTGCTTTTTGATCCTGAGGCTGTATTCCTCTGATAGGAGGTAGATTTACTAGAAAGAAAGTGTAAGTCGCTCCGTCATGTCCGACGCTTTGCAACCCCATGGGCTATACAGTCCATGGAATTCTCCAGGCAAGAATACTGGAATGAGTAGCCTTTCCCTTCTCCAGGGGATCTTCCCAACCCAGGGATTGAACCCCGGTCTCCCGCATTACAGGCAGGTTCTTTACCAGCTGAGTCAACAAGGAGCTCCAAGAATATTAGAGTGGGTAACCTATCCCTTCTCCAGCATATCTTCCTGATCCAAGGATCAAACTGGGGTCCAACTGAGCGATCAGGAATTTACTAGAAAACTCATTAAAACTGGCATCAAAGCGCCTCATTTTCAGGGACGGTTCTTCTGAAGGACTCTACAGTGTATTCGTACGATCATTTATTTTGACAATGATCTGTAAGGATTATTGTCTTCACTCTGATTCCATCTCTTGTTGGGTGGCTTTGGTATTTACTGGCATGCTGGAAGTCACATTGCATGGAAGGTGAGTTGACGAAAGGCTTAGTTTAGATCATGCTCAATCCCTTCAGTGTGTGATTATATTGTTGCCAGTGGTAGGTGTAGTATAGGACTGGCTTTTAGAAATCCTCCCAGGGCTCATTCAGCACCATGAAACAATGGTGCAGGACCACTGTGATATAAATATATCCTAAGGCACTGGAATGGAGAAGGAAATGGCAACCCACTCCAGTATTCTTGCCTGAAGAATCCAACGGACAGAGGAGCCTGGCAGACTACAGTCCATGGGGTCGCAGAGAGTTGAACATGACTGAGTGGCTAAACAACAATAACAAGGCACTGGAAATATGGAGGCAGTGGAGAAAGGATGAGTTTTGAAAAGTTTGGAGCCAGAAGCTGTTTTATGGAAAATTCTTCCAGTTATCAGACGTTAGTGTTCCTAACATCTGATAGTGTTCTGATGAAGCAGTTCCTACCGATGCCTAATAAGAACATTTTCCATAAGGAAATGCACTTGATGATGCATTATATACAATCATAAATATAACATGAATTTTATTTGTAAAATGCAAGTTATAAAAAAATCCATTATTTGTCAGAATGTCTATATTTGTGAAGCATAAATCTATAATAGTACTTTAAATATTGGTGCTTTTGTGTGTGACTTCCTACTTTTGCATTCCAGTCCCCTATAATGAAAAGGACATCTTTTTTGGGTGTTAGTTCTAAAAGGTCTTGTAGGTCTTCATAGAACCGTTCAGCTTCTTCAGCATTACTGGTTGGGGCATAGACTTGGATTACTGTGACAGTGAATGGTTTGCCTTGGAAACGAACAGAGATCATTCTGTCGTTTTTGAGATTGCATCCAAGTACTGCATTTTGGACTCTTTTGTTGACCATGATGGCCACTCCATTTCTTCTGAGGGATTCCTGCCCGCAGTAGTAGATATAATGGTCCTCTGAGTTAAATTCACCCATTCCAGTCCATTTTAGTTTGCTAATTCCTAGAATGTCGACATTCACTCTTGGCATCTATTGTTTGACCACTTCCAATTTGCCTTGATTCATGGACCTGACATTCCAGGTTCCTATGCAATATTGCTCTTTACAGCATCGGACTTTGCTTCTATCACCAGACACATCCACAGCTGGGTATTCTTTTTGCTTTGGCTCCATCCCTTCATTCTTTCTGAAGTTATTTCTCCACTGATCTCCAGTAGCATATTGGGCCCCTACTGACCTGGGGAGTTTCTCTTTCAGTATCCTATCATTTTGCCTTTTCATACTGTTCATGGGGTTCTCAAGGCAAGAATACTGAAGTGGTTTGCCATTCCTTTCTCCAGCGGACCACACCCTGTCAGATCTCTCCACCATGACCCGCCCATCCTGGGTTGCCCCACGGGCATGGCTTAATTTCATTGAGTTAGACAAGGCTGTGGTCCTGGTGTGATTAGATTGACTAGTTTTCTGAGAGTATGGTTTCAGTGTGTCTGCCCTCTGATGCCCTCTTGTAAGACCTACCTTCTTACTTGGGTTTCTCTTACCTTGGGCCTGGGGTATATCTTCCCAGCTGCTCCAGCAAAGCACAGCCATTGCACCTTACCTTGGACGAGGGGTCTCTCCTCACCGCCGCCCTTCCTGACCTCGGTCGTGAGGTAGCTCCTCTTGGCCGTGCTTAGTGCGCCGGTCCTCACCACCGTCCTTCCTCAGTCATGGGTAGTTCCTCTCGGCCACGCTCTTAGGGTGCCGTGCAGCCGGCGAGTTCCAGAAAAACATCTATTTCTGCTTTATTGACTATGCCAAAGCCTTTGACTGTGTAGATCACAATAAACTATGGAAAATTCTGAAAGAGGTGGGAATACCAGACCACCTGATCTGCCTCTTAAAAATCTGTATGCAGGTCAGGAAGCAACAGTTAGAACTGGTCATGGAACAACAGACTGGTTCCAAATAGGAAAAGGAGTACGTCAAGGCTGCATATTGTCACCATGTTTATTGAACTTATATGCAGAGTACATCATGAGAAATGCTGGACTGGAAGAAACACAAGTTGGAATCAAGATTGCTGGGAGAAATATCAATAACCTCAGATATGCAGATGACACGACTCTTATGGCAGAAAGTGAAGAGGGGCTAAAAAGCCTCTTGATGAAAGTGAAAGTGGAGAGTGAAAAGGTTGGCTTAAAGCTCAACATTCAGAAAACGAAGATCATGGCATCTGGTCCCATCACTGCATGGGAAATAGATGGGGAAACAGTGGAAACAGTGTCAGACTTTGTTTTTCTGGGCTCCAAAATCACTGCAGATGGTGACTGCAGCCATGAAATTAAAAGACGCTTACTCCTTGGAAGGAAAGTTATGACCAACCTAGATAGCATATTCAAAAGCAGAGACATTACTTTACCAACAAAGTTTCGCCTAGTCAAGGCTATGGTCTTTCCTGTGGTCATGTATGGATGTGAGAGCTGGACTGTGAAGAAGGCTGAGCGCCGAAGAATTGATGCTTTTGAACTGTGGTGCTGGAGAAGACTCTTGAGAGTCCCTTGGACTGCAAGAAGATCCAACCAGTCCATTCTGAAAGAGATCAATCCTGGAATTTCTTTAGAAGGAATGATGCTAAAGCTGAAACTCCAGTATTTTGGCCACCTCATGCAAAGAGTTGACTCATTGGAGAAGACTCTGATGCTGGGAGGGATTGAGGGCAGGAGGAGAAGGGGACGACAGAGGATGAGATGGCTGGATGGCATCACTGACTTGATGGGTGTGAGTCTGGATGACCTCCGGGAGCTGGTGATAGACAGGGAGGCCTGGCATGCTGTGGTTCATGGGGTCGCAAAGAGTCGGACACGACTGAGCGACTGATCTGATCTGATCTGATCTGCTTTATTGACTATGCCAAAGCTGTGTAGATCACAATAAACTGTGGAAAATTCTGAAAGAGATGGGAATACCAGACCACCTGATCTGCCTCTTGAGAAATCTGTATGCAAGTCAGGAAGCAACAGTTAGAACTGGTCATGGAACAACAGACTGGTTCCAAATAGGAAAAGGAGTACGTCAAGGCTGTATATTGTCACCATGTTTATTTAACTTATATGCAGAGTACATCATGAGAAATGCTGGACTGGAAGAAACACAAGTTGGAATCAAGATTGCCGGGAGAAATATCAATAACCTCAGATATGCAGATGACACCACCCTTATGGCAGAAAGTGAAGAGGAACTCAAAAGCCTCTTGATGAAAGTGAAAGTGGAGAGTGAAAAGGTTGGCTTAAAGCTCAACATTCAGAAAACGAAGATCATGGCATCTGGTCCCATCACTACATGGGAAATAGATGGAGAAACAGTGGAAACAGTGTCAGACTTTATTTTTCTGGGCTCCAAAATCACTGCAGATGGTGACTGCAGCCATGAAATTAAAAGACGCTTACTCCTTGGAAGGAAAGTTATGACCAACCTAGATAGCATATTCAAAAGCAGAGACATCACTTTGCCAACAAAGGTTCACCTAATCAAGGCTATGGTCTTTGCTGTGGTCATGTATGGATGTGAGAGCTGGACTGTGAAGAAGGCTGAGCGCCGAAGAATTGATGCTTTTGAACTGTGGTGTTGGAGAAGACTCTTGAGAGTCCCTTGGACTGCAAGGAGATCCAACCGGTCCATTCTGAAGGAGATCAGACCTGGGATTTCTTTGGAAGGAATGATGCTAAAGCTGAAACTCCAGTATTTTGGCCACCTTATACGAAGAGTTGACTCGTTGGAAAAGACTCTGATGCTGGGAGGGATTGAGGGCAGGAGGAGAAGGGGACGACAGAGGATGAGATGGCTGGATGGCATCACTGACTCGATGGATGTGAGTCTGAGTGACCTCCAGGAGTTGGTGATGGACAGGGAGGCCTGGCGTGCTGCGGTTCATGGGGTCGCGAAGAGTCGGACACGACTGAGCGACTGATCTGATCTAATCTTTGTGTGTGAAATCACATTTTTTTTCCTAAAATCCCAACACATTAACTCACATCTTAGTGTATTTGAGCCTTCCCAAGTAGCTCTAGTCGTAAAGAACCTGCCTGCCAATGAAGGATACTCAAGAGACCCAGATTTAATCCCTGGGTCAAGAAGATCCCCTGGAGAAGGGCATGGTAACCCACTCTAGTATTATTGCCTGGAGAATCCCATGGACAAAGGAGCCTGGCGGGCTACGGTTCATAGGGTCACAAAGAGTCTGACACGACTGAGTGACTAAGCTTGCGTACACATGTCCTGAAGTAGTCTGTGGGTCCCAGAAGAATTGAGATGCCAAATTACCACCAGCATAGCAAAACATCATCAAGAAACAAGTGGTCCAGTGACAAAGTTCCTACACATATTTATTGATGTGTCAGTATATTTAATTTAGAGAAATATTATTATACAACTATATAGGTCCCTACAGTGGTAGAAGACTATAAATATGAATTTTATATGTCTTAATTTCAGATAAGCTAAATACATCATTACCCAGAATTATTAATTACACACAAATTCAGGTACTATGGGAATAGAGTATTCTGCTGCTGCTGCTGCTAAGTTGCTTCAGTCGTGTCCGACTCTGTGCGACCCCATAGATGGCAGCCCACCAGGCTCCCCTGTCCTTGGGATTCTCCAGGCAAGAACACTGGAGTGGGTTGCCATTTCCTTCTCCAATGCATGAAAGTGAAAAGTGAAAGTGAAGTCTCTCAGTCGTGTCCAATCCTCAGCGACCCCGAGGACAGCAGCCTACCAGGCTCCTCCGTCCATGGGATTTTCCAGGCAAGAATACTGGAGTGGGGTGCCATTGTCTTCTCCCAGAGTATTCTGCTGCTGCTAAGTCACTTCAGTCGTGTCCGACTCTGTGTGACCCCATAGACGGCAGCCCACCAGGCTCCTCCATCCCTGGGATTCTCCAAGCAAGAACACTGGAGTGGGTTGCCATTGCCTTTTCCGAGAGTATTCTAGTAGAAACCAAAAAATGCAATGGGCAATTTTGGCAAAAGACAGCTTGACACAAAAAGACAGAATTTGGCACACCAAAAACTCTTATTGCAACTGAAACTAAAGCTTGTATAATCACAAGAGCATGAGGGGCTTTCAACAACTTTATTGGGAAAATTCACTGACTTTGATACGTACCATATTTGTCCTGATAGTATAATTTAATAAAAGAAAGCTGTTTTTCTCCCCTAAAATCATGATGGCAGTAACATTTACAGAGAATTAAACAGGACATACAATAGACATTAGAAATATTTTTCAAGTAGATATTATGAGCAACAGCTAAAAACCCAATGTTCCAACTGTTAAAAGATTCCAACTACTGAGTCCAAGATGAGACATTGCATATATTGTATTATTATATAATTTGTAAAATGTTTTCAGTAAATTAGAACTTCTTGAAAGTCAGGAGGACTCCACAGACAAAAAAGTTCTTGAATTATATATCAATCAAATACAAATGCACTAAATGAACACCTTGAAGAACCAAAGGGAGAGAGAACAGACTTATTGACAATATTTAGTGTTGTTTTTAAGCATTTAATTGAATATTTATGCCAATTAAATTTTCAAGTGAATGGGATTTGCTTTTCAGAGGTTACAATGGAAAGTGGTGTTCTTGAAATAATGATAATTATTGAAGTCATAAGACTTATTGAACAGATCACTACGTTTGATTCAGTTTTGTATAAGCACATTAGAAAGTGAAGTTGCTCAGTCATGTCTGACTCTTTGTGACCCTGTGGACTGTAGCCTATCAGGCTTCTCCGTCCATGGGATTTTCTAGGCAAGAGTACTAGAGTGGGTTGCCATTTCCTTCTCCAGGGGATCTTCCTGACCCAGGGATTGGACCTGGGTCTCCTGCATTGTAGGCAGACGCTTAACCATCTGAGCCGCCAGGGAAGCCCTAATAAGCACATTGAAAAATGTCAAAATGAAAAGGAAATGTGACGTAATTATCCCAAATCATTTTTTAGAATTAAATAATGGGAAGAGTATAAAAATGAAGTGTTAGATAAGTAAAACAGATGCCAGACATTACTACTTTATTGTCATTTTTAAGGCTCTCAGTCATGTCCTGACTCTTTGCTTGCCAGCCAGCCTTTGTCTAAGAGATTCTCTAGGCAAGAATACTGAAGTGGGTTGCCATTTCAAATTCTCCAGGGGATCTTCTCAACCTAGGGGTCCAACCCACATCTCCTGTATTGCAGGTGGGTTCTTTACCACTGAGCCACCAGGGAAGCCCCACTTGATTGTTGTCTTTGCCAAATTCGATTGGTGGGCTAGCATATGCTACTCTTCTTACTGAAATCCTATGAATGATTTTAAATTCTTTCGCCAGCCAAACATTTTCTCTGTATGAGAGAGGACTTGATACAAAAAGATGTCGAATTTGCCTTTGGATTGCTTAATAATCTAATTAATGAAGAGGAGTAATTCACATGGACACATTGGAAAACAATTTAAATTTCTTGTTTTGACATAAAAGTGACTTCAGTGATTGTATTATAAATGCACAATGCAACACTACAATGAAGACAGTGATGAACGTTGCTGGGGGTCATTAATTGAAAGAGTAATATTTGTCACAGGAAAAGGAAACTTGAAATAATCTGAAATCTTCCACCTCATAAATAAAATAGACTTGATAGAAGTTTCCTGAATTTGACTATTAAAATTTACATATTACCAAAAAGGAGTAAGCTGAAAGAAAATTTTCTAAACTTTAAGTAAATAATCAAAGATGATACTATATCAAAATGCAACTGACCATGCTAGAAGAAATAGTGAATTATGTACTTTTTCTATAGAAAATATATGGTTATCATATGAAGAAATAATAGAAGAGTGTGCAGCCGGAAAGTACAAGCAAAAGCATTATCATATGGGTGTGTGGGGCAGTTCATCCATAAAAATGTAATTATGGATTTGTGATGTTTTCTCTTTTTAAATATCTTTAAAATTTGTAACTTGTGATGTATGTTTCTAAATTTATTTTAAAATCTAAGTTTGTATTCATAACTTCATTTTCTTAGAAGATCTCTCAAACTGTATAAGCTTCAGACCCATGAACCTTTGGTCTCGTCTGTCCTCATCTTAGTCTTCCTTCCACTTTGGGAAGATCTCTTCTTTCTCCGTCTTTGGATCTCTCTTCTTCCTGGAATCAGCTGCACTTAGGCTGAGAAGGTCACAAGGCAACTTCTTTTGTGGGAGCAATCACATAATTTTCCCCTGCAGCTCTAGACCCAACAGAGAGGGGGTTGTCAGGGAGGGTGGGAAAATATTGTGAGCCTGAAACAAGACTGTCCCACCATTTAGCCTCCTGCCGTCCGTGGATTGCTCAGTGAATGCCTGTCCCATGCTGAGTTAGCGTCCCTTCTCCTGTTCATTCCCCACTGCAGTCAGGGTAAACTCAAAAGCAAAAATTAGAGCTACAAATGAAAGTCTCATTTGATCACATGACTCTAGCTAGTTTATTTACTGAGCACCTTTCCTGCCCTAACAATTCTGTGGTGTCCACAGGTAGAGTGTTCAAAGGTCTTTGGTCTTCAAGGAAGAACGTTAGGCTGTGTGGAGGTTGGAGGCAAGGGGTCAGGTGGCCACTCAGCAGCCCACAGCAGCTATGATCTTATCTACTTTATAGGCTTCAGTATAAGATTTTCTCAAAGAATGCCTGTGTTTAGAAGAATTTTGAATGTCATTAGTCTTGAGGGAATTTTAAACTCATGACTTGCAAGGCTCTTTAAGATCTAGCCCCTCTTGTCCAGGCTCACTGATGCCCAGGATATGCATTCTTTATTCCAGTCACAGAGAACCGCTTCTCTTCTCTCAAACAAGCCAAAGGCTTTTCCCACATCTTGCACACATTCCTCTCTCTCTAGGAGCATCTTTCCTTCTCTGTTGGAGAGGCAAACTCCTTTCACTCAGTCTCAATTTCAAGCCTCCCCTGCCCAGTTGAAGCTCTCTTGACCCCATTCACATTTTTCCCTTTCTCTCTGGCCAAGCCCACATGATGATTTATTTACTTGGATCAATTTCAGCCTAGGACTTTGACACACTGTCTCATAATTTTTTGTCCAGTTGGCTCATTGTGAGTTTTCCAATAGTACTTATCTTGTTAATCTTGTATCTCAGACCTAGCTCAGGACTTGGTAACATAATGGGTGCTCAGGAAAAAAAAAAAACAGACAAACTATTAAATGAATGAAGAAAAGTTAAAAAATAAGATACTCTAAGCTATGTTTGTCAAGTCAAAAAAATACTTCCCTGCAAAGCCATTCCCTGAGCTATTAATACTAACATTTGTGTTCATACTAAACAAAGAAATTGCCAGATACGTCTTGGCTTCATTCTACCCCCTCCCCATTGCTGATGCAGACAGCCGTATGCTATCTGCATGATACTTCCTTCTGGTCAGGTCTAGACATTGTATGGTGCTGTGGTTTCTCTCTACCAATTGCTTCTTCCCTTTGAAATGAGAGAATTCAAAAGATATGTTAGCCCATTTCTTTTGACTCTTTTTCCCCCTGAAGCTTATTCTACTCTGCTTATTCTAACCTCCCTTCCTTTCAGGCAAGATATCTTTTCTCTTCCTTTGTTTCACTTCTTAAGCAATATCCTCAAACCACATCATGGTGTAAAAATCTTGTGAATATTGCATTTTTATAAAGAAAAGGGAGGGCTGCTATAAAAACACATAAATGCAACAAATACTTATTGAGCACAGGCTGTGCTATGTAATGTGGACATAGAGGTGACAAGAACAGACAGTGTCCCTGATATCATGTAGCTTGTGTCTAGTTGGAAGACAAGGTTCAGATCAGATCAGTCGCTCAGTCATGTCCAACTCTTTGCGACCCCATGAATTGCAGCACGCCAGGCCTCCCTCTCCATCACCAACTCTCGGAGGTCACTTAGACTCATGTCCATCAAGTCAGTGATGCCATCCAGCCATCTCATCCTCTGTCGTCCCCTTCTCCTCTTGCCCTCAATCCCTCCCAGCATCAGAGTCTTCTCCAATGAGTCAACTCTTTGCATGAGGTGGCCAAAGTACTGGAGTTTCAGCTTTAGCATCATTCCTTCCAAAGAAATCCCAGGGCTGATCTCCTTCAGAATGGACTGGTTGGATCTCCTTGCAGTCCAAGGGACTCTCAAGAGTCTTCTCCAACACCACAGTTCAAAAGCATCAATTCTTTGGGGCTCAGCCTTCTTTACAGTCCAACTCTCACATCCATACATGACCACAGAAAAAACCATAGCCTTGACTAAATGAACTTTTGTTGGCAAAGTAATGTCTCTGCTTCTGAATATGCTATCTAGGTTGGTCCTAACTTTCCTTCCAAGGAGTAAGCATCTTTTAATTTCATGGCTGCAGTCACCATCTGCAGTGATTTTGGAAGACAAGGTTAAAGACGTACTAAGCACAAGAACTTATACTAGTTCCTAATAATTATGATAGAGATGAAGTGCATGGATTCTCATCCCAGGATGCTATGCTGTATTGTAAGGAGGGCCAGATCTAATCTGAATGGCCCCCTAGTCTGAGATCTGAGGATGAATAAGTGGTAGCCAGGTGACATGGGGAAGCTGAGTGGATGGGGAGAGCTTCAAAGACAGAATGAGCATCAAGTCAGAGACCCTGAGCTCAGAGGAGCTTGCAAAGGTTGAATAAAAAAGAAAAGTCTGCTAGGAAGGAGCAGAAGGCTAGAGATGAAGTTCATTAACAAAGTGAAGTAACAAAACTCCGTTCGGCCTTGAAGCTCTTGACACTGTCCAAAGGTTCTTTTTCAGACTGAGTTTCACTCCTCAGTTTTACTACTGTTCCTGCTGTTTAATTGTGAATCTAGACACACTATTTTCTCCCCCCTCCTCAATATTGTGCATTTTAACCAAATTATGACTAATTTAGGTCTTTGTGGATGTGTGTGGAACTCCAACCAATATTTATTATGTGTTTGCCTCTGGGGACAAAGCTTCCTGCAATTGAAATAGCCCTCTTCCTGAGTTATTTTAGAGCACCTCCTTTCCAAGTTGGTAGGGTCTGTGTTGCTACACAGATGCTTTGTCTGTGATGACTGCTGAGGGGTAAACATTAAGCTCATTGTGAATAGCAAATGATAAGGCTTTGTTATCTGTAGGGAAAATTGCGGTTTTCATCATTTTATTGCTAAAGAAATAGTTGTCATGGCAATAATTTATGTAACTTTGAGCAGCCAGTGGTTAAGAAGTACTGTTAATGGTGTACTTTCAGCATACCAAGAAAGTATTGCATAATAAAGCTTTTGCTTAGTGCTTTATCGAGGCTGGTATATTTTCCTGAAACAATCAAATTTTCAGAGCCTCAGGTGATTTCTATACATGTTTATTTTAATCCCTCAAGATGTTCTTTTATGTCAGGAATTATGTCAGTAATGTCAGACATTACTTTGCTAACAAAGGTCCCTCTAGCCAAAGCTATGGTTTTTCCAGTAGTCATGTATGGATGTGAGAGTTGAACTATAAAGAAAGCTGAGCACCAAAAAATTGATGCTTGTGAACTGTGGTGTTAGAGAAGACTCTTGAGAGTCCCTTGAACAGCAAGGAGATCCAACCAGTCCATCTTAAAGAAAATCAGTCCTGAATATTCATTGGAAGGACTGATGCTGAAGCTGAAACTCCAATACTTTGGCCACCTGATGTGAAGAACTGGCTCATTTGAAAAGACCCTTATGCTGGGAAAGATTGCAGGTAGGAGGATAAGGGGACTCTGCTTCTGTGTGCTTTAATCTTATTCCTTCAATCATGTGGGTTTATAGAACTCAACCATGAGATTCAAATCTTAGCCACTCCAAAATAATTTTTGTTGTTGTTGTTGTTCAAGCACTAAGTCATGTTCAACTCTTTGTGACCCCATGGAGTGTAGCATGCCAGGCCCCTTTGTCCTCCACTATCTCCCGAAGTTTGCTCACATTTATGTCCTTTGAGTCAGTGGTGCTATCTAACCATCTCTTCCTAACCCACCCCTTCTCCTTTGCCTTCAGTCTTTCCCAGTACCAGGGTCTTTTCCAATGAGTTGGTTCATTGCCGAAGTATTAGAGCTTCAGCTTCAGCATCAGTCCTTCCAATGAATATTCAGGGTTGATTTCCTTTAGGATTGGTTGCGTTGATCAATTTGCAGTCCAAGAGACTCTCAAGAGTCTTCTCTAGCACCACAATTCAAAAACATCAATTCCTCAGCACTCAGCCTTCTTTATGGTCCAACTCTCACATCCATACATGACTACTGGAAAAACCATAGCTTTGACTCTACCTTTGTTGGCAAAGTGATGTCTCTGCTTTTTAATATGCTGTCTAGGTTTGTTATAGCTTTTCTTCCCAGGAGCAAGTGTCTTTTAATTACATGGCTGCAGTCACTGTCTGCAGTGATTTTGGAACCCAAGAAAATAAAATCTTTCACTGCTTCTACTCTTTCCCCCATCTATTTTTCATGAAGTGATGAGATGATGCATTGATCTTAGTTTTTTGAATGTTGACTTTTAAGCCAGGTTTTTATTCTCCTCTTTCATGCTCATCCACAAGTTCTTTAATTCTTCACTTTTTGTCATTAGAGTAGTATCATCTGCATATTTGAGGTCACTGATATTTCTCCCAGCAATCTTGATTCCAGCATGTGATTCATCTATGCCCCACATTTCACATGATGTACTCTGCATAGAAGTTAAATAAGTAGGGTGAGAATATATCAGTTCAGTTCTGTTCAGTCGCTCCCTCATGTCTGACTCTTTGTGACCCCATGGACTGCAGCACACCAGGCCTCCCTGTCCATCACCAACTTCTGGACTTTACTCAAACTCATGTCTATCGAGTTGGTGATGCCATCCAACCATCTCATCCTCTGTCGTCCCCTTATCCTCCTACCTGCAATCTTTCCCAGCATCAGGGTCTTTTCAAATGAGCCAGTTCTTCACATCAGGTGGCCAAAGTATTGGAGTTTCAGCTTCAGCATCAGTCCTTCCAATGAATATTCAGGACTGATTTTCTTTAAGATGGACTGGTTGGATCTCCTTGCTGTTCAAGGGACTCTCAAGAGTCTTCTCTAACACCACAGTTCACAAGCATCAATTTTTTGGTGCTCAGCTTTCTTTATAGTTCAACTCTCACATCCATACATGACTACTGGAAAAACCATAGCTTTGGCTAGAGGGACCTTTGTTAGCAAAGTAATGTCTCTGCTTTTTAATATGCTCTCTCAGTTCAGTTGCTCAGTAGTGTCCGACTTTTTGCGACCCCATGAATTGTAGCACGCCAGGCCTCCCTGTCCATCACCAACTCCCGGAGTTCACTCAAATTCACATCCATTGAGTCGGTGATGCCATCCAGCCATCTCATCTTCTGTCGCCCCCTTTTCCTCCTGCCCCCAATCCCTCACAGCATCAGAGTCTTTTCCAATGAGTCAACTCTGTATAAGGTGGCCAAAGTACTGTAGTTTCAGCTTTAGCATCATTCCTTCCAAAGAACACCCAGGCTCTAGGTTGGTCATAACTTTTCTTCCAAGGAGTAAGCATCTTTTAATTTCATGGCTGCAGTGATTTTGGAGCCCAGAAAAATAAAGTCAGCCACTGTTTCCACTGTTTCCCCATCTATTTGCCATGAAGTAATGGGACCAGATGCCATGATCTTCGTTTTCTGAATGTTGAACTTTAAGCCATCTGTTTCACTCTCCTCTTTCCTTTTCATCAAGAGGCTCTTTAGTTCTTCTTCAATTTCTGCCGTAACGGGTGTCATCTGCATATCTGAGGTTATTGATATTTCTGCCAGCAATCTTGATTCCAGCTTGTGCTTCATCCAGCCCAGCATTTCTCATGATGTACTCTGCATATAAGTTAAATAAGCACGGTGACAATATACATAGCCTTGTCTTACTCCTTTTCCAGTTTTGAACCAGCCAGTTGTTCCATATCTGGTTCTAACTGGTGCTTCTTGGCCCACATGCAGTTTTCTCAATGGACAGGTAAGGTGGTTTGGTACTCCCATCTCTTTAAGAATTTTTCACAATTTGTTGTGATCCACATAGTCAAAGGCTTTAGAAGTGAAGTGAAGTCACTCAGTCATGTCTGACTCTTTGCCATCCCATGGACTATAGCCTACAAGCCTCCTCTGTCCATGGAATTTTCCAGGCAAGAGTACTGGAGTGGGTTGCCATTTCCTTCTCCAGGGGATCTTCCCCACCCAGGGACTGAACCCAGGTCTCCTGCATTGCAGGCAGATGCTTTACCATATGAGCCACCAGGGAAGCCTCAAAGGCTTCAGTGTAGTCCCAAAATAATTTAATTGAATCCATAAAGTACTTTTGAGTGCCTACTGTGAACATGACAAGATGCTAGGCCCTGTGATGGCTAGAAGAGATTCTGAGGGATATGTCTTAAAAAAAACACAGCAGAAAACTTGGAAATAAATGTTGCTTGATGTTATGACAAATAACATTTGGAAATAAATATAGATGATGTTATGATGTTATGATTGATGTTATGATTAATTTAATAGAGTAGCATTGCTATCAGTTAGAATTTGCAGCTCATGCCGCATGAGTGGGAGCTTGATGAGGACTGGATGGAAGTCACTGTTTTCTGTTTATTTTTTTACCATTCTCCTTGTAAAAGGAAGGCAACATAATGTAGTCATTCAGAGTGAACTCTAGGACTCCTCCATTTAAGCACATTTATTATCTTCTCCCTGAACTCCATTTCTTCTTTGTAAAAGGGGCTTATACAACTCTTTTCCATAGAGCTTAATTTTGGGGTCTAAATGATTTAGCATACACAAAGTACTTACAGCAATACAGCATATGCTAAGCAATTAGTAGTAATGATGGTTGACCATCATTATTATTATTACTGAAAGATGTGATCCATTTAGACATGTCTGGCGCATCTTGGTTCCCTGGTTTGGTCCAACTTGCATCTTTTTAAACAGTAAGTTGTCTGCCTCAAAATGATGGATACATGTATCCATCCATCCAGTAATCATTTATTCAATAAACATAAGTTGGAAGTCACGGACTTAGATGCTGAAAATATAGTGACAAATAGACATAGTCTGGGGATGATGGGAAGGAGCAAGATCAGTGGTTGTAGCTGTTTTGGACTTCATGGAGCAATAATATTGCAAAGAGGCACTGGGTTGTTAACATTTTACTTTGCCAAGTAAGGATGTTAAAAAGAGGCAATTTCATTTTGCATCACTGTATTTCAACCCTCAAACAAGAGGAAGAACATAACATCACAACAGGTCGTCTGTAAATGTAATACATTTTGTGTTGGAGAAAAAGAGCTGACTGTGTTTACCTGCCACAGAATAGGTATTCCATCATCATTTGGTGAATGAATGTGTAGACCAGTGAAACTTTGTTTGCAGACTAGTTTTAAGGAACGTGGAAGAAAATGGCCTTCTGGTTGTGCATTTAGATTAGAATCTGCGGACACTCTTTACTTTATGCATCTTCAAGGAGAAAACGAGATGCAGAGGTACATTTGGTTAATAGAAGGTAGTGAATGATATCCAAATAAAAGGAGTTATCAAGGGTAAGGCTTGGAGTGCTCTTCTGTAAATTATGGGAGTGAATTTTATTTCATAAATCAAAATGTTCTATGAGCTTTGTGATCTTTACATGCTTTGTGGCTGAAGGTTATATTCCTAAGACTTAAAGCAGAAGCTGCATGGTTAATAGTTAAACATATCAGAAGCACTGTGCTTGCTCTTAGTAGAGATAATGAAATAGGACCTGTAAGGGTGTAAACGGAGAGGTTTTTTTTTTTCCCCTACAGGATCATCTTTTATAAATGCACTTTGTTCACTGTGATCCTGTTTTCAAGGAACCTTACTTTATTTTTTTTAAAACCTTTTGTACTTTATCTTTCCAGCAGACAACGATAATAGACTTATGTCAGCAGCATGCTTCCTTCCAAGGCTTATTAGATACTATTGGGTGCTACATTGTCTCTTAATTTTAACCAAGGTTGAACAGTTTTTTTTTTTTTTTTCTTAGTAGTTTTATTTTTACAGGAACCTCTGATCAAAAACTGACTGTAATCCAACTGATTTCTTAAGATTGAAAATAACAACATTTCTTTATATAGAATATGATACATTTACCAAAAAGGGGATGATTTTGTAGTTTTGAGAAGTGCCAGCATTTGATGGACAGCACATCAGTGTGGGAACAACAAACTGAAGAGGGTGCCCATCTGCCTAGTGGTTGTCCTCATAAACTTGGATTCTCTGGGGATGGGAGACTGATGAGTGGGGTAGGTTTTTTTTTTTTATTTTTGGAAGACATCAAATTGTAGACAGCAGGAATGAAAAGTCACATCTCCTGGGAATCAGTGTATGTACGTGTGTGTGTGTGTGTGCTCAGTCATGTCTGACTCTGCAACCCCATGGACTGCAGCCTACCAGTCTCCTCTGTCCACGGAATTTTCACAGGCAAGAATACTGGAGTGGGTTGCCATTTCCTACTCCAAGGGATCTTCCTGACCTGGGGATCGAAGACACATCTCCTTCATCGGCAGGTGGATTCGTAACCCCTGAGTTGCCAGAGAAGCCCTCCTAGGAATCAGAGTCTTCTTAAGGCCTCTCTTGGGTGAACAGTCACAGACAGACTGGGATGATACTTCTATTCCAGAAGTCCTGCTCAGCTTCTTTGGGATATAGAAATGAAATTGTCTCCAGGAAGTGGCATTATGACCATTTAAACTTTCTATTCTAATGATTTCAGTTTGCTATAATAAATAAATTATTTTTATAATCTCTGAGAGAGTGTTAACATGCCTTTCCAAATAAAAGGTCAAGTGATATGATATATGTCAAAGACCTAAAGTTCTTGAAGAGTAATTCAAATTTTCATTCAAAACCTTATTCTAGACACAATTCTAGTGTGTTTGGTTACTTGTTGTATTAGTTCATATTAGTGGAAAAGAAGTAAATGACAAAGGGTAAAGAATTTGCAGTTGCAATAAGCAAAGGCACTAATGATAATTTAATAAAAAATAGAGCCTGACAGCAAGAATGGTAAATATTCTAAATCTAAAAATAAAACAAAAAATTCAAATCCATTCCATTGAATATAGGGGCACAGGCTCTGTGTTCTTTGATTTTATCTCCCTTGAAAGTAAAATTATATTTAATGCCTTTTAATTAATAATACAGGAATATATACAATGTGTTTAAATATTTTTTTTCCTTTAAACATGTTTAAGAAGACATGTAAGAGGAAACTATCATTATGTGGGTAGTTCATTTGTTTAACCAGGGAATTCTGTTAAATGTAACATGTTTGTAAGGGAAGCATGTTTGTAAGTCTAAAAAATTTTTTCCTGCACCCTTAAAATTATGTTTCTATTACATCATCAAGGGGAATCAAACAAAGAAACAGTTACCAGACTGAAGCTAGAAGCCTTTTATATTTTCTGCAGAAGAAAACCTAGGACACTCATTCTCCTTTCCATGGTGACAAATATTAGAATCTAAGGGAAGGTAATTATGTGTGACAGGTGGTGATCAACTGGACTCTGGTCTTCCAAATAGTACTATGCATGAGCTGCTCCATGGTAATTTCTGAAACATTATCTTGGTTTAAAGTATTTCTACATCTGGGCAGCTTTGTGCAGTTGTTGCTGCTCTTTGAATCAAATATAGATGTGTAACAGTTATGCCAGCTATAATCACCTTTTATCTATTGCACATCTATGTTCTGTAATGGTTATATGAGCTATAATACACCTGGTATATTATACCTGATAATAGATTTTCAATATTTGATTCAAAGAGCAGCAAGAACTGCAGAGGTATATTTATACTTAATAATAAGCCCAAAGTTTAGAAAACTATCTATGGGAAAGGAATTAGCTATTTCTCAAAATTATTAATTTGTCATGGACCTAATACTTTTGTAAAATCCAGTACAAATGTTGTAGCAATATGAAATGCTCTACATGCTCAATCTGTTCTTCAACTTATCTCATTGCAAACTGGTAGCAAACAATTTGCAAACTGGCATAGGTCCACAGACAACCCTGAGGAGCACTGGTTTAGAAGACATTGAGCCTAAAGGCATTATCTGCAATTGCCCCACTAAATTACTGAACATATCCAGAATTATGTGGGCCACGGGAATCTCCGGGTCATGAAGGACAGCCTTGGTAATTAGATAGAATTGGTATTCTTGTTCGATCTCTTCTGCTTAGTAGTTGTGTGACCGTAGGTATCTTTTTTACCTTATTTGAGCCTCAGTTTATTCATCTCTAAAATGAGGTATATTCGTCAATTCTCCAGAGATACAGAAGCAACAATATATTTATTTTCATTATGACATATATTATATATCTACATCTCTACCTGAGACATATAGAGGTTTACATCTATATATCTAGACATAATGAGATTTATTATGAGGAATTGGCTGACATGATTATGTAAGCTGATACTTCAACAGTCTACCATCTACAAGCTGGAGTCCCAGGAATTCAACGGTCTAGTTTAAAGGACTGAGAGCCAGACAGCCAATGATATAGGTTCCAGTTTGAGCCTGAAAGTCTGAGAATCAGGAATGCCAAGGGTAGATAGAGAGTGAACGCAACCTTCCTCTGCATTTTTGTTCTATTCAAGCCCTCAACAGATTGGATGGTGCCCACTGACACTGGGGATCACCATCTACTTTAATTAAACAAAGTAAATGCTAATCTCTTTTGGAAACACCCTCATAGGCACACTCAGAAATAATGCTTAACCAGGTATCTGGGATTCTTACAGCTCAGTCTAGTGTATACACAATATTAACCATCATATTGATATAGTAAGTCCTCTACATATAAACCTTCAAGTTGTGAACCTTTAAAAATGCAAATTGCACTCATATGTCCAATCATGTAAGTTAGTTCACATGTCTGGCATACATTGTCATGTGTGTGCCTGCCCTACAAGCGGTTAGGCTTTTGTGTACTCTATTGTACAGTGGTATATGCAGTGCAGTAGTACAGTGTCTTCATTTGAAGCCCAGCATGTCCAAAAGCAAGTGCAAAAGCAAAGATGATATAGCTGGCATTACTATACTCTTCAAAGTACTGTACTGTAAAGTTAAAAGTGTTTTTTGTGTGTGTTTGTTTTTTATGTATTATTTGTGTGAAAAATATTATACAACTATTAGAGTACAGTACTATATAACTGTGTTGGTTGGGTACCTAGGCTAACTTTGTTGAACTTGTGAACAAACTGGACTTATGAAAGTACTCATATGTTGGGTATTTATGGTATATGATATTAATTATATCAGTCAATCAATGTCTAATTGAGAGACAAAAACTACATAGAGACTATTAAAAGTTTAGCATAAAAATTGTAAACAGAAGAACGGTATAGTGAAGGGTTGACTAACAGAAGGAAGAAAACCTTAGGGTACAAA
This sequence comes from Tragelaphus eurycerus, assembly GCA_935064755.1. NCBI lineage: Eukaryota > Metazoa > Chordata > Mammalia > Artiodactyla > Bovidae > Tragelaphus > Tragelaphus eurycerus. The sequence continues at coordinate 3,923,113 of CAKXYN010000039.1, forward strand.
AATGGTAAAGGTAAGGAGCAGCCACTGTCCAGGGACTGGCAGAGCCCCAGGAAAATGACCCCTCCAGCACTGAGATCCAGACCTCATTGAGGAGCACTTGGCTACGGCCCACTGGGTGGCAGAGAAATCACCGTGGCTCGTGCTTGTGACTTTCACCGGAAATCCACTGTCTGAGGTTCCAGGGGACTTTGCTGCCTTGGGTGGGGGATGGGAAGGAGTATCAAGGGAGATTTCTGGATTAGCATCCAGAACATAGGATTTTCTCTAACCCTGTGCTTCAGTTAATATTCTGCCTTCTGTCAGGGAGCTCTGACTCCAACGGCACTCTGATATAAAACAGGCCAAGTCTGTAGGAAGAGCGTGATAAATTTTCAAGTCTCTTGAAATTTGCTTTTAAGAGTCAGGGGAAGTGAGGAGAGAGTTAGGAGGGTAATATATATACCGAAAATGTTGAGGCCCTTCTCCAGGAGGATTTAGAACTCATTTTCAGCAATATACTGAAAATATAATGAGCTTGGAGGTTTCTAAGCTACATCCCCAAGGAAATATTAATTTGATTTCTTTAAGTTGCAAGAAACAGAAACCAATCCTTTCTAGCTTAAAGAAGAAAAGGAATTCATTGGAAAGATATTAGGGAAGCTCATGAAATTAAAGAAAAAGTAGAAGATCCTGGAGTTTGGAAGGAAGATCCTCTGGAGTTGAAGATGCAGAAATTAATGTCCTTTCTTCAACATCTTCCCTGATGGCTCAGCCAGTAAAGAATGTGCCTGCCACGCAGGAAACAAAGGAAATGCGAGTTCAATCCTTGAGTTAGGAAGATCCCCTGGAAAAGGAAATAGCAACCTGCTCCAGGGTTCTTGCCTGGAGAATCCCATGAATACAGGATATAGGACCCCCAGGCTACAGTCCATGAGGTCACTAAAAGAGGGACACAACTGAACGATTGAGCACGCATGTCTTCAACTCTTGGCATCGCCTCACCTCAGCTCCAGAAAATGTCACTCCCCAACTGTAGGAGGCAGTCTATGACTGGTCCAGCTCAGGTGAGACTGAGCCCTTGCCTGGATCTTCTTGTGATGGCCCGGGGCACAAGTCACAGAGTAAGACTTGACCAACAGACATCTGAACTGGTATCAGGGCCAAACCCAGAAATGCTGGTGTCCTGTTGAGCCAGGCAATCAAAGGAGAGAAAGCTGCATAAGGAAGAAATTTTATAGCTGTCCTTGCTAATAAAATGTGCAAGGGAACAACCAGTCCCATTCTCTCAATTGAGAGAGCCAATCCTCATTTGGGAATCTTCAATTTGTGACTAGCCAGACATCCATTACCATCAGATAAAGCCTGGCAATAATGAACATCTTCTTGATAACTCTTGTCACTCTTTTCCAAGGAGCTGAAAATAATAATTAATGCAAAAGCTGTGTTTATTGGTTCGTGAAATTGAGTGTATGCAGCCCTTTGATATTGTGTCTTCTTGATAGTGAAAGTTTGGGAGGGAGTGGGAAACATTCTGCACATTAAAGCCTCAGTTTATTTGACAAGGTAGCTCAACAAAGACAACCTCATGTATATGAAAATCTTGGGCTTTTGTTTGCTTTACCAAAGTAGAGACAACAGAGCAAGAAGCAGGTGTTCTTATTCCCCCTCCTTTCAGAGCCCCCTCCCACTCCTTCGCTTTGTTTACCTCCTTAATAAGGCAACTGCAGGGTTGAGATGACTTTAACTGTTTTACTCAAGGACACGGTTCAGAGTTTTGCCCCTAGAACTCTTCTCACTCTGAGTTCTTAGTAGGAGGCCAGAGTGAGCAATTTTATCTAATAAATTCCCAAGCCCTCAAGGAGACATCGAGGCATGGAGATCTCATCTGTAGCTTAAGAAAATAGAAAGCTATGCTAATAATTAATGCAGATTCTGGGACATAGAGCCTCATAGCTGGAAGCCCTGAATATGCTCCTCCTTTTATTAAGCTGTGAGTTTTGGTTGTGACCAAATCTGAATTGGATAGGATTTTGGTGTCAAATATTAGTCATGATGAAAGTGAAAAAAATATTGATGGGAGGCTCTAAGAACTCTGATTCACACACACACACACACACACACACACACACAGAGAAGAGGAGGCAGCAATGTGACTAAAGAGACAAGAGACTGGAGTAAGGTGGCCATAAATCAAAGAATGTCACAGTCATCAGAAGCTAGAAGATGAGCATAGGCAAGAGTTGGAGACTCTGAACAGAAGTAATAGAGGAGAGTCTCAAAATTTGGGGACTTTCAGGGTTGGAAAATCTGGTTTCTGGACTCAAAATGCCAAGTAATGTGAATGAAAAAGAAGTTTGAACAAAGATGTGTTAGGATTTTTGTGGTTAAATACAAACCATACTCTGGCAACAAAGAATTTATTAAGGATGTTTCATTCTCACCCAAGTCTATTTTTTACGCGTCCTCAAGGAGCTACCATTAAGAAGAAAGACATAAGAGCATGAGTGTTATGTATTAAGCAATGTTGGGTAATAATGTCACAAGTTCTTGGCACATGAGACTGAATAGAAACAGTTGTATCAGAAGGTTAGTGAGCTTTTAAGGGAATTGTACTGCCAAAGTCATCACAAGCCTGGACTGAGAAAGGCCTGTGTTTATAAATCAGCCTGAAGGTATCGTTAGGACATGGGCAGAAGACAGTGTGTAGCCTCCATAGAGGGAACACAATGCCCAGTTTAAAGGTGACCATGGAGGATAATAGGCAAAAGGAAACTCCAGGGAACAGAACCAGAGGCTCTGGAGAGCTATGGACAGGGGAGTTTCTCAGAAAAAGCAAAAGCAGAGTAAAGCATGGAGTTTCTTCCATTGCTCAGGCAGAGGGTCTTTCTTATTTCTTCCTGGAAAGATTCCTTATTGCTGTGGGCCATGGCTGCTAAGTATAACCATTCTTCCCTTTACACAAAGGAAATTTTCACTGGACTGTGAGTCACTGGTCCACAAGGAGACTCACCTGTCCCTGATAAATAACACCATACACCCACCACCTAAGGGATCCTGGGTGTGGTCCCAGATACAGTGACAGGATGGGACTTGGAGTTGACATCTTTGGGGAGGCAGTGAGTGTACTCTATATGGGAAGAGGGCTGTACCGGAGGGACCGGATGTGCAGAGATGGCTTCCTGTCCATAAATACTGATGCTTCACCTTCGGTGTTGATGGGATCTGGTGCCTTGTGAAGGGCAACCGTTAGCAGCCTCACCTCCTTCAAGGTGAGGCCATGTGATTAGTACTTCACCAAGGAGGTGATATGTATCATTCTTTAAGAAATGCCTTCTCAACCCTCTATTGCCCCTTCTTCCTCGATACAGTGAGCTCTGAAACATTAGGCAATGGTAGAATCATAAGACTGAGGGTCTCTGGACTACCTACGGCACAAGAGAGAAACATTCACCAACCGGGAGGCTTGCGTTGGGTTGTTGCATGAAAGAGAAGAAATGACCTTTGCAGTAAAATACTACACTACTCACAGTGACATACACACATATATCACAGTACTTCCTTTTTTTATTTTTTACTGAAATATAGTTGCTATACAATATTATATACGTGGAGACAGGTGGATGAGGTGCTAGAGTAGAAGTGAGTAGTTGAACTGGAATGTTCTTGTGGATAATTACGTAGACAGAGAAGTGAGGCAGCTTTCAGGAAATGCTGACTAGCTGGTGGTAGAGCTAGGTTTGGGGGTGAGATCTGTTAAGTCTCTGTTCAGTGATCTTTCCACCTGACTGGTCTTTTTCCCACTTGGAGAAATCACTTAAATCGCACATCAGGGACACATCAGTAGCTCTGATAAAAAGCTTATTCCTGGAGGAAATTAAAACTATTGACAACAGTGAAGTTCAAGATTACTTGTAAGCTCCAATCATCTTGCCATACATAGCTCCATGAATGGTTAAATTGAAGGTGGTTATGACTGAGAATCAGCATTCACTCTTCATTCGTTGTGGGGTTTACTATTTTCTAAAAAACATTTTCCAATTTGAATCTTTAATGTTTTATTTTTAACCTCATTATTTTTCTAAGCTCAAATAAATATTTTAAGTGTACCTTCTGCTCCGTCCTCCTGGAACTCTGAGCAGATGGCCCTGCCACATTAACAAGGATTCTGGAGACCATCATGAATCGTTTTAAACCCTGACTCCTCCCCCTAAAACTGCCTGTACCCTTGCCCTTACCCTTACCTAACTTCAGAAGAACAGAAATCCTCATTCCTGGCTAACTCTAAATCCTTCACCTGTGCTCAGGGTGCCATTTCCGTCTAGTACTTCCTAAAGTTTGCATCATCAACTATTCTCTCATTCTCTCTCCTATATGTTTAAATTCTCATCTTAGTCTGTAAACATGCTTGCATCTCTTTATAAACAATCCCCAGAGTAAAACTTTCAAACCTTTTTCCAGCTGACACCTTATCTCCTGTGTTCACTTAAGGGTGCTTGAGTTTTTAGGATTCACTCTCTCCACCTCCTCATATCTCCTTAAAAGTCACCAGTAAGTTCCTAACTGCAAAGTATTGAACACAGACTGGTTCCAAATAGGAAAAGGAGTATGTCAAGGCTGTATATTGTTACCCTGCTTATTTAACTTCTATGCAGAGTACATCATGAGAAATGCTGGGCTGGAAGAAGCACAAGCTGGAATCAAGATTGCCGGGAGAAATATCAATAACCTCAGATATGCAGATGACACCACATTTATGGCAGAAAGTGAAGAGGAACTAAAAAGCCTCTTGATGAAAGTAAAAGTGGAGAGCGAAAAAGTTGACTTAAAGCTCAACATTCAGAAAACGAAGATCATGGCATCTGGTCCCATCACTTCATGGGAAATAGATGGGGAAACAGTGGAAACAGTGTCAGACTTTATCTTTCTGGGCTCCAAAATCACTGCAGATGGTGACTGCAGCCATGAAATTAAAAGACACTTACTCCTTGGAAGAAAAGTTATGACCAACCTAGATAGCATATTGAAAAGCAGAGACATTAGTTTGCCAACAAAGGTCTGTCTAGTCAAGGCTATGATTTTTCCAGTAGTCATGTATGGATGTGAGAGTTGGACTGTGAAGAAAGCTGAGTGCCGAAGAATTGATGCTTTTGAACTGTGGTGTTGGGGAAGACTCTTGAGAGTCCCTTGGACTGCAAGGAGATCCAACCAGTCCATTCTAAGGGAGATCAGCCCTGGGATTTCTTTGGAAGGAATGATGCTAAAGTTGAAACTCCAGTACTTTGGCCACTTCATGCGAAGAGTTGACTCACTGGAAAAGACTCTGATGCTGGGAGGGATTGGGGGCAGGAGGAGAAGGGGATGACAGAGGATGAGATGGCTGGATGGCATAACTGACTCGATGGACGTGAGTCTGAGTGAATTCTGGGAGTTGGTGATGGACAGGGAGGCCTGGTGTGCTGCGATTCATGGGGTCACAGAGTCAGACACGACTGAACGACTGGACTGAACTGAACTGGAGTCACTTTATTTCTACCTCCTTTGTCTTATCTGTGATATTTAGCATTAGTTATCACTCCCCTTTCTTTTGACTCTCTTGGTTCTCCTTCTACTGCTCTAGTAGCACCTACTTCATCTCCTTCACCACTTTCTGTTCTTAGAGCTTGTAGTCTAAAGCTGGGATATGATGATGTTTTGCCCTCGATGGTTCTGTGAGTGAAATGATTTTCTGTGATTGTTCTATGAAATGAAATTTACATAAAAGGTATGATGAGCACTTGGGACAGAGTAACTGCTTAGAAAAGTATAGTCACTCAGTGAGTTTGGTTTTGGAATGTTCGATTTGAAAAGCTTGTAATATCCTAAAGTTAGGGATGGGCATGTGTACACTGCTATATTTAAAATGGATAACCAACAAGGACCTACTGTATAGCACATCTAAGTCTGTTCAAGTTATATGGCAGCCTGGATGGGAGGGGAGTTTGGGAGAGAATGGATACATGTATATGTATGGCTGAGTCCATTTGTTGTTCACTTGAAACTACCACATTTTTAACTGGCTGTAACTTCAATACAAAATAAAAAGTTAAAGAAAAAAGCAGCTAGAAATAAGGATCAAGGTACAGTTGTTGACCTGATTTCATCAGTGCATAGCTGAAGTTATGGAAGTTTATCAAATCACCCAGGGAGTGTGTGTCCATCAGGATAGGCTAGGTTATGCTAGGGTATCGCCAAAATTTAGTGGCTTTAAGCAACAGAAGTCCAGTTCTCATTCATGATTTGTGTTGATTGTGGGTTAGCAGCTCATTGTTATCATTGTTGCTGCTGCTGCTAAGTCGCTTCAGTCGTGTCTGACTCTGCGACCCCATAGACGGCAGCCCACCAGGGTCCAGCAGCCCACCAGACTCCGCCGTCCCTGGGATTCTCCAAGCAAGAACACTGGAGTGGGTTGCCATAGGCTGTCTAAATAGCTGCTGACTTAAAGGTGGGCAGGTAGGGTCAGAAGGAAGGGAGCTCTGGGGAGTCTCACACAAGTAAGAAAGTGCTCTGGTTCCTCCTGCTCACAGCAGATTGGTTAAGGCTTTTCACAAGGTGCTACAGGCAAGAAGTGCAGTTCTACTGCATGCTAGGGAGGTGGGGAGGCAGGAATATATGATGAGTAGCACCCAGAACTACCAGACTCTGTCTGGGATGAAAAACAAATAGAATACACTCAGGAGAACACACCGGAGTGCTTTTCATCATCCTTTGCCTTTCCCCTCTCCAGCCCGATGCCTGCATTGTTTTTCAAATCTCACTTTTCCACATATTCAAGCCTTAGGTCTCTAAATATCTGTGCTCTTTCATCTCCTTTACTCTTTCCCTCTACTTTTCACTTTCACTTAAATATAACATTCTATCAATTCAATAAGCGTGATATTTACTGACTGCATTCCCGTCCCTCCATCTTCTCTGGAACTATTATTAGAACCTCCAAACTGCTCTCAGTTAGTCTGACCTTCTAAAGCACAAATTCTGTCATCCCACATGGCTTTAAAAATAGATTTTTTTTCTAATAAAATAATTTGCAGGATAGGTTAAAGATGGAGCACTGGTGGTTATACATGAGAGTTTTTATATGTTAAAATGTAGGCTGGAGGTAGAAAAAAATGTAAAAAATAGAAAAGTAAAAAGGAATAAATGCACATCTCTCTGTGGAATTTGACATGTTCATTTACTCCTTCTTGAAACTATTCATGTGGTTCTAGTACTCTCTCCAGAACTGCTTATCTACCCTTTATCAGTCAGTTCTCTCTTCCTCTGCAGGAATCTTGGGGTTCTGTTTTGGTTCTAGTCTCCTCTCATTCTTTTACTCTGTACGTTCTCTCCACTTGTCTTCAGGGTCTCATCCATGAAGACCTTAGCACACACACATCCAGCACCAGCCTCTTTCATTATGTTGTCTTACAGGGTTAGGTATTGTTGTTGTTTAGCTGTTCAGTCATGTCTGACTCTTTGTGACCCCATGGACTGCAGCATGCCAGGCTTCCCTGTCCTTTACTATCTCCTAGAGTTTGCTAAAACTCATGTTTATTGAGTTAGTGATGCCATCCAACATTCTCATCCTCTGTTGCCCCCTTTTCCTCCTGCCCTCCATCTTGCCCAGCATCAGGGTCTTTTCCTGTGAGTTGGCTCTTCACATCAGGTGGCCAAAGTATTGGAGCTTCAGCTTTAGCATATGTCCTTCCAATGAATATTTAGGGTTGATTTTGTCTAGGATTGAAAAGTTTAATCTCCGTGCTGTCCAAAGGACTCTCAAGAATCTTCTCCACCACCATAGTTCAAAAGCATCAATTCTTTGGTGTTCAGAAGAATGGTCCAACTCTCACATCCATGCATGATTACTGGAAAACCCATGGTTTTGACTATATGGACCTTTGTCGGCAAAGTGATATCTCTGCTTTTTAATATGCTGTCTAGGTTTGTCATAGCTTTTCTTCCAAGGAGAAAGAGTCTTTTAATTTTATGTCTGCAGTCACTGTCCACCAATTTTGGAGCCCAAGAAAATAAAGTCTGTCACTGTTTCCACTCTTTCCCCTTCTATTTGTCATGAAGTGACAGGACTGGATGCCATATTAGTTTTTTGAATGTTTAATTTTAAGCCAGCTCTTTCACTCTCCTCTTTTACCTTCATCAAGAGGCTCTTGAGTTCCTCTTCACTTCTGCCACCAGTGGTGTCATCTGCATATCTGAGGTTGTTGATATTTCTCCCAGCAATCTTGATTCCAGCTTGTGAGTCATCCAGCCTGGCATTTCTCATGAGGTACTCTGAATAAAAGTTAAATAAACAGGGTGAGTGTATACAGCCTTGAAGTACCCCTTTCCCAATTTTGAACCAATCAGTTGTTCCATGTCTGGTTCCAGCTGTGCTTTTTGACCCACATACAGGTTTCACCGGAGTCAGGTAAGGTGGTCTGGTATTCCCATCTCTTGAAGAATTTCACACAATTTGTTGTGATCCACATAGTCAAAGGATTTAGCATATTCAATGAAGCAGAAATAGATGTTTTTCTGGAATTCCTTTGCTTTTTCTATGATCCAATGGATGTCGGCAATTTGATCTCTGGTTCCTCTGCCTTTTCTAAATCAAGCTTGTATACCTGGAAGTTATTGGTTCACATGTACTATGTTCAAAATTCAACATTTCTCCCCCTCTCACCCCAGTTATTCCTCTGCTCAGTTCATTACAAGTTCTACAAGCCAGAGATGTAATTACTCTTGTTTCCTCTCTTCTATACCCTCTTATATAATTAGAAACAAGCACTGTTGTTTCTGAGTTCTCTCTAGCTTTTTACTCTCTTCTCCATACCCATTGTCACTGCCTTAATTCAGGTGCTTAGCATTTCTCACCTGGGGAGTGACAAGAGCAATTCTTTGTGAGTTTCTTTGTCTTCCTCACCTTTCCCACAACCCTCAATCCACTTATATCCTGTCACCGAGGAAGTAGACTGAGTCTTCTAAAGAACAGAGCTGATCATGTTATTCCTCTTTTATTTATTTTTATTTTTTATTTTATTTTTATTTTTTTATTTTGCTTAACTTTACAATATTGTATTGCATTTACTATACATCGAGATGGATCCGCCACCAGTATACACGTGTTCCCCATCCTGAACCCTCCTCCCTCTCCCCTCCCCACACCATCCCTCCAGGTCGTCCCAGTGCTCCAGCCCCAGGCATCTGTTATCGGGCATCGTACCTGGACTGACGACTCGTTTCAGATATGATATTATACAATTCCTCAGTGGCTCCCTATTGTCTTCAGGATAAAATCTATGGTCCTTAAGCAAAGAACAGAAGATTTTCATGACCTGATTCTTTCATGTTTCTCATCCTTACTTGTAGTCTAGTCTCTTACAAATTCTTCAGGAGCATCTTGGAATTCAGAGATTCCAAGCCTTGGTCCTTTAAGGCAGCACGTTGTTTTCATCTCTATAAAGAACTCTGCTGCGTGGCGTGGTCCTCTTTATTCTTCCTATCTCCACACACCCCTTTTCTTATGAGATTAAGTATATTCTACTCCTGCTACTGCTGCTAAGTCGCTTTAGTCATGTCCGACTCTGTGCGACCCCATAGACAGCAGCCCACCAGGCTCCCCCGTCCCTGGGATTCTCTAGGCAAGAACACTGGAGTGGGTTGTCTCCTACTCATCATTTAAGATTCCACGCTGCAGTGAACTCTTTTCAACAGTTTTAGTGGCACTCCTGAAACCTCTCCCCCTGTCCTACTTCCATCCTCTGGTTTCCATGACATTCTGGACTCAATTTTAACTTGGCAATTGGTTATTATACTGTGGGGTAATTTTGTATTAACTGTGATTTGCTTGAAGGAAAATAACTCTGTATTCCCAACATCTAGAATAGTAGCCGGCAAAAGCATAGTGTTCAGAAATACTGCTGAAGTGAAACACTGTGCTGAGCGCTCCCATGGCTCTTCAGACAGTGTTTTTATCACTACATTGACATTATTTCATTTATATGTCTTTTTTAAAAATAATAATTCATTTTTGGATGCACAGGGCCTTGGTTGCTATGTGCAGGCTTTCTCTAGTTGCAGTGAGCAAGATCTACTCCTGTGGTGCTTGGGCTTCTCTCTTGTGGAGCATGGGCTCTAGGCATGTGGGCTTAGTAGCTGTGTTGCATGGGCTTAGCTGCCCATGGCTTGTGGGATCTTCCTGGACCAGGAATCAAACTTGTGTCCCCTGCATTGAGGAGTGATTCTTTACCACTGGACCACCAAAGAAGTCCTATCATTTATATATCACTTATATGTTTCACTAGATTGTGAAACATCTCCAACATTTACACAATTCTAGACACAAAATAAGTACTATAGACATGTTACCCGGTGCTGTCTAATTTGGAAATTATTTGTTTCAAAAAACTGTTCAAGGTAAGAATTTACAAGGTGAGGATTTATTTCAGAGCTTAATATAAAGCAGGATATATGACCTGTTATTATTTTCATTATGACTGTAAGATGTAGAAATGGAGAGATTGATACTAATTTTATACAGACTGTCTTCCTCTCCCACAGTTAATTTAATTCTCTTAGCTTTTCAAGATTGTTCCTAACAAATATAAGAAGTTATCTTAATGTTTCCCTAAGAGGAATGAAAAGAGAGGGAAGTAAGAGCAGAAGAGAGAAAAGGAAAGAATGAAGAAAGACTGAAGGAAGCGGAAGAGAAAGGAAAAGAAATACAGATATAGAAAGGACCTTTTGCTTATCCAAAATGCTGACATTTATTAAAAAATATAAGGACATTTAAAAAAGTGTTAATTATTCAAGTGTTTCATTTCAAGAAATAGACTGAAAAGTATCTTTACATATTTAAAACCACATGTAATTATGTATACACTTAAAAGAATTGATTAAAAGTACACTAGATCTAACACCATATTTAACTTGTAAATTTAACATTTATTAGAGGAAATGAATCTGTTTCATTCCCCTTCTTATGTTATTGTCACACTCTGTTATGTACCACAGTGAAGGGACACCGTTGTCATGCTGGAACAAAAGAAACATTAGCATTTCCAGCACATCTTAAATGCATATTGGCAATAGATGAGAATCACAAATAATTTCTGATGTGTTTTTCTTAACAGTTCCATTTTTGTGTTTTAACGAACTCCTTAAATTTGCTCATTAAATCTATTCCATCAGTTTTGAATTATTTTCTTGGGGGAAATGATTAAGGAAGAAAATCTCCATTAGGGGAAAAGTTTTCAGTAATATGAGTTAATCAAAGAACAAATAAAAGAGGATTAAATTCAATGAGGCAGCTACATTTCTAAATATGTTTTCCATCTCTTCAATCAAGACAAGGGTCTTGTTCTTGAAAGACTTATAATCTAATTGGGGAAACAGAGCATATACATAAAAAGATGAACAGCACTATGGGGAATCCAAATGAATAGGCCAGACAGTAAATGTTTCCAATTTCAGAGTCTGGAGTAGTGCCTGAAAGCTGGAGCGACTGGATTTTAAATTGATCTTCAGAGAAATGGGGTGATCTTCAACAAGGGGTAGGAGGAAATAGGGAGTGACTTAATGAATATAGGGTTTCTTTTGGGGGGCAACAGTGAAAATGTTCTAAAATCGATTGTGCTGACAGTTACACATTATTGATGACTATATTAAAAGCCATTTAATTACATATTTCCAATAAGTGAATTGTATAGCATGTGAATTATATCTCAATAAAGCTGCTATTTAAAAAAAAAATCAGCTATGGTCTTGGCAGCAGTTACTGAAATGGGGGTGGCAGGAGCTCTGGATATTCTCTCTCTCCTCTTTGCCTTTTCCTTTCTTTTCTCTCTCTCTGTCTCTATGTGTATACACACACACACACATATATATGTGTGTATATATATATATATATATATATATATTTATTTATAAAGGGAAGCTGGTAGTGTTAAAATTTATAATTTGCTACACAAGTCACTAGACCAGTGAGAAACCACACCCAAAATAGATGTGAATGACTGCATATCGCCTGAAGTTCATGAACTATTAAGACAAAAGTACTGATGGAACTTTGCGTTTCCTTTCTTTGAGGAAAGTATGAGAATAACTTTCTGCAAAGACTTGCAGCATATTGGGTGGAAGCCTGATGGTGGTGTATGAGAATAAAATAAGGTGGGAAGGCAAGAAGAGCTGTATCATGATCCGTCTGGCTTGTTTTGCTCTCAGATCCATTCTTCATTCTTCTTTGACTCTGCTCTGTATAATCTCCCTTGCAGTTGTGGGGAGGGGGTGATTTTGTGGACTGCATTTTCTGGGACATAGTGACCACTGGCTTCTGGATCGGTTTGTCCAGAAAGAGGCATTGGCAGATGTTGGAGGACAAAACGAAGTGAGAATTCAGCTTCTTCCTCACTCTCTCTTCCTGCTTGATTGAGCAGCATCTCTGGCAACAGCTGCATCTTTTTTTGTTGTTGTAGCTTCTGCCAATGATTGTAGTTTCTTCTGGGTGATCTTAAATCTTGAACTTTCTACTAAAATCTCCTCTCCTCATTCTTCTAGCCAAGATTCGGTTCTGCTAATCTATGTGTTACCTCATCATCCCGTTTGACTTCTATCTCTTGTGTAACCCATTTCCTGTATTAACTTTTGTCTGCACAGAACATTTTGAGCCGTTTCTGGTTTTGTGTTTGGATCTTCAAATGGACAGGTATGAGCTTAGTAAATGTTTGTTGAATAAATACACGTAGTAAATGTGGAACTGGAAACATCCTTGGTCCACTACAGACATGGAGACATTTGATGAAGATAGTAAGTTTGGTTTTAGGCATGTAGAATTTGGGGAAATGTAGTGATAATGAATCATTGCCTGAGGTATGGGAAGAGGTTTGGGACTGGATACACAAAACTTGAGATCTGTTTCCATAGAAATGAGTCCTGGAGTCTACTCCAGCAATAGGAAAAGAAAAATTAACAAGTGAGACTGTGGAGTAGCTGAAGGAAAATAAAAGGTCATGGAGAAAAATTTACGTAGCCATAGAGACAGACTTTAGGGAACCAATAAAAGAGTAGAAAGATTAGTCAAAGTTAGGGAAAGATCTGCTCAGCATGAGGGCAATGTCATGGAAACCAGGTAAAAGAGATAAAGAAGGAAAAAACAGTTAAGTGGTATGTAATACAGGGTAGTCAGGACAAAGGGAGACTGAAAAAGGTTATTGAGTTTGGTGATTAGGAGATTTTTTGATGATCTTGAAAGTGTGATTTCATTAGTAGTGCAATGGCTGATCACGTATTGGCAAATGGTTTCTTAGGTGAAGAGAAAACTGAGGATAAATTATACAGTGATAATTTTATTGTACATTTTTTCCCCAGAAGTGAAAGACAGCTAGAACAGTAGTTGGAAGGGATATAGTCAGTTTTTTTAAAAAAAAATTTTTAGATAATGTAAAATCTAAACACATTTATTTTTTAAACACATTTATAAATGAGGAAAAAATACCAATGGATACTGAATGAATGAAAATGAAGGAACTGGAGAGATAAATGATAGAATTAAAGGCTGGGAAAAGTGAGCAGAAACAGTTCAGGACACAGGGTAGTGGATATACTACTGAAAGTGTAAAATATTTATTTTGAAATCAAAAAGAACAGACATTTATAAGTAGAGAAACAGATTTGGAGATGGAGAGTAGAGAAGCTTAAGGAGCTTGTGATAGACACCCTGAACATCTGTTGAGAGTGAGGGAGGTAGGATGTTGATAAGCATTTCTGAGAGACGGATGAAAGTTAGAGAGCAAGAAATCCATACCCAGCTTGTCGACAGAGAAAGTGATTGGTGAGCAAGGTGGAAGGAATCCCAGTGGATAAGGGTGGGTGTGGGAAGTAATAGGATATGGTAAGAAAGTTATAGTGCTTGACCACCCATCTGAATGAGTCAACATAGAAAGTCTTAACTGAAGGCTGACACCAAGTTTATTACCACTGATAGAATACATTTCTCTGAGTGGGACATGAAAAATGATGTACTTGGTGTATACATGACATCTTAAGTTTGAGTTGAAAATGTCCCGGTTTGCAGTGGGAGATGCTAGACTAAATTTGAGAAGCAGATGTAAATCTGAAGTCAAAAGCAAAGATTTGGTAGTGAGGCTAAGAAAGTAAATGAGAGCTCTGACGTACATAGTATAGAACAAGAAGATTAGAATGCAAAGGACTAAATGCATAACCACATCTGGGGATAAGAGAGGAAATATGCAGAAATTAAAATTAAAAACCTTTTCTCAAGTGGAAAGTGGCAGTGCCTTCTCTGTAAGTTAAATTTCCATAATCCAAATGTTTCACAAGAGGAACTATACTGGTTTTGTCCATATTCTGCACATTTGCATCCCTAATAGACATCTTGCAGATCTCTTTGAATGACTCTAATGTTTCTCCACATTTAAGAAGATGAGCCCATTCACAGAGAAGCACACCAACTGAAAGAGAAATTTCTGCAAATGACTTGTAATAGGCACATTCATGGGTTACAAACACACTGAAAATTCCTAGAGATATATGTGAAGGAGCTGAATTGATGTTTGTGTTTGTTGTGTTAAAGGAAAGAAACCACAGGCCCAAAATGATGTCACTTGTTCGAAAGTTCATGATACCAAACCTAGATGCAACAACTAACCTGACTACAGTTTTGACCTTCATCAGAAATGTAATGCTAATCAAGCAGTCTGGAATTTTCTGGTACTCACCATTAAAGTGATCTGTCCTGTGGATCCTTTCCATTTCCCACTCCTCCACAGGAAGAAGAGACAATCTGCATGATAAAACCCTTGCCACACCCCACTACAACATGTGCTGGCCTAGAAATCATCCTTTTTTCCTTTTACTATTTACTCCCTTGCCCTACTCTTCTTCCTAAAAAACTTCCCATTTGTACAGCCCCTGGGAGCACCCTTCTCTTTAGTAAGTGGGATGCTGTCTGACTCATGAATCATTGAATGAAGTCAATTCTTTACTTGGCTGAATTTTGTTTTTTAATATTTGATAGTGAGAACATGGAGTTATCATAGTCAAGTCTTCAGATTTGTTCTAAGTCCTTTGAAATAGATTACTGCAATGTCAGACAGGAATTCATTGTGGCCTAAGACTATACTATGGTGGCTTAGTCTTGTCTAAGACATCAGATACATACATGAGACAGGATGTTACTCTATTCATCTAAAATAAGCTATTTATTAAAAAAAAATCACTCTAAAAAACAAACAAACAAACAAACCCTCCTCAGAGCTGACATATTCCTGAAGCTACATGTAGCATACTGGTAACAGTCATCTCTGACCCCCACTGGATTCAAGCCAAATTGCTTATCAGAGGGACAATAAGGGAAAGTGGAAGTAGGGGTGGGGTTATATCAGTATTGCATAAGAAACCCACTGAAATACACATGTTCTGAAAGCTCTCTTCTATCTCAACTGCATCCCGTCCAAAATATCACCAACTTAAATTTCAGTTCATTCAGTCGCGCAGTCATGTCTGACTGTGACCCTATGAATTGCAGCACGCCAGGCCTCCCTATCCATTACCAACTCCCGGAGTTCACTCAAACTCACGTCCAACGAGTCCGTGATGCCATCCAGCCATCTCATCCTCTGTTGTACCCTCTCCTCCTGCCCTCAATCCCTCCTAGCATCAGTATTTTCCATTGAGTCAACTCTTCACATGAGGTGGCCAAACTCCTGGAGTTTCAGCTTTAGCATCATTCCTTCCAAAGAAATCCCAGGGCTGATCTCTTTCAGAATGGACTGGTTGGATCTCCTTGCAGTCCAAGGGACTCTCAAGAGTCTTCTCCAACACCACAGTTCAAAAACATCAATTCTTCAGCACTCAGCTTTCTTCACAGTCCAACTCTCACATCCATACATGACTACTGGAAAAACCATAGCCTTGACTAGACGGACCTTTGTTGGCAAAGTAATGTCTCTGCTTTTGAATATGTTATCTAGGTTGGTCATAACTTTTCTTCCAAGGAGTAAATGTCTTTTAATTTCATGGCTGCAGTCACCATCTGCAGTGATTTTGGAGCCCCAGAAAATAAATTCTGACACTGTTTCCCCATCTATTTCCTATGAAGTGATGGGACCAGGTACCATGGTCTTCGTTTTCTGAATGTTTAGCTTTAAGCCAACTTTTTCGCTCTCCTCTTTCTCACATGCTAGTAAAGCAATCCTCAAAATTCTCCAAGCCAGGCTTCAGCAATATGTGAACTGTGAACTTCCTGATGTTCAAGCTGGTTTTAGAGAAGGCAGAGGAACCAGAGATAAAATTGCCAACATCTGCTGGATCATGAAAAAAGCAAGAGAGTTTGAGAAAAACATCTATTTCTGCTTTATTGACTATGCCAAAGCCTTTGACTGTGTGGATCACAATAAACTGTGGAAAATTCTGAAAGGGATGGGAATACCAGAGCACCTGACTTGCCTCTTGAGAAACCTATATGCAAGTCAGGAAGCAACAGTTAGAACTGGACATTGAACAACAGACTGGTTCCAAATAGGAAAAGGAGTTCATCAAGGCTGTATATTGTCACCCTGCTTATTTAACTTCTATGCAAAGTACATCATGAGAAACGCTGGACTGGAAGAAGCACAAGCTGGAATCAAGATTGCTGGGAGAAACTTAAATTTACCTTAGGATAATTCTTGTCTTTGTTTTTAAAAAAAAATTAATTTTATTATTTATTTCTTTAACAATTTTTCTGGCTGTGCTGGGTCTTGTTTGCTGTGAGTGGGCTTTCTCTAGTTGCTGTGAGCAGGGTCTATTCTCTAGCTGTGGTGCACAGACTTCTCCCTGCAGTGGCTTCTCTTGATGCGGAGCATTGTTTCTAGGGTGTGTGGACTTCGGTAGTCATGGGATTCTGGCTCGAGCTGCAGGGATCAGTAGTTGCAGCTCAGGGGCTCTAGAGTGTGGGCTCAGTAGTTGTGGTGCATGGGCTTAGTTGCTCTATGGCATCTTCCCAGACCAGGGATGGAACTTGTGCCCTTTGCATTGGCAGGTGGATTTTTAACCACTGGACCACCAGGGAAGTCCATCTTGTCATTATTTTAAAAATCTTATACATTAATAATGAATTAAGATTTCTGCTTTGAGGAAATATTCCTGATTCAAGGACCTAGAAGCATCTAAACATTTCTATGACAGTCATCTAGAAAATCCTGTAAGCTTATAGGTATTTCCTGATTTCAGAATAAAATCTTAGCTATACAGCATGATTCCAACTTCTTGATATTGCTCAGATTTGCACTCTCCCCGCCATTCTCACTGCCATGTATGACTCACACAACTATCAGCTCTAGTCTGATGATTAAATTTATTTCTTGGTCGTCTTCTTACCTTTAATCTTCTTCATGCAAAATAATTTTCATATTGCTATCAGAATAAACTTTAATATCACAAATTGTTAATGTTATTCCTTCATGTGTTAAAAAAAAGATTGATTGAGCACTGACTATCTGTTAGATACTTTATTAGATGCTAGAAATACAATATTGTCAGAGAGTTCAATTGGGAAAGACATATAATGAAATAATTACATTAAAGAACATGTGATGACACAGGGCTGTCAGGAATGTTCTAGTGGCAGCGGAAGAGAAGTGTGAGAGAGGGGAACGGGAGATTAGTCTAGTCCAGGAAGCAGAACGGGCAATTGGAGTAGGAGGAGAGGGGACAAGATACACATGAAGAGCTGAGAGGAGGCCGCAATGGCTGTAGTTCACAGAGTGAGGTGAGAAGAGATGGGTAAGGTAGCAAGAGCCTAACCATGCAGGTTCTTATAAGCTTTAAGTGTGAAGGTTTTAAACATGTAAAGATGGTATTAGATTTGCATTTTGAACAGATCTGGCTTTGATATGAATATCAGATTGCAAGAGATAGGGGAGACTGGAAAGGGAGTGGTAATTTTGATTTCAATGGCAGTGGTGGATGAAGAGATAGAAAGATGATTAGAAAGACTTTTTAGTAGTGGTTTGGCAACATGATGAAGATGGGGACGAAGAGGTTTAATATCAAGGGTATTACATTTACCTCTGGCTTATGAAACAGCACAGATAATGGTGTGAGTGTTTAGTCGCTCAGTTGTGTCTGACTCTTTGTGACCCATTGGACTATAGCCTTCCAGGCTCCTCTGTCTGTGGGATTCTCCAGGCAAGAATACTGGAGTGGATCGCCATGTCCTCCTCCAGGGAATCTTTCTGACCCAGGGATCGAAACTGCATCTCCTCTATCTCCTGCAGGTGGATTCTTTACCACTGAGCTATCAGGGGAGTCCAGATAATGGTGATGTTCTCTGAAATATGGAATTCCATATGAGAGCTTGTTTTGGAGAGAAACTAGATGTGTTAAGTTTGGATGTATTGAATTTAAAGTGATGTTGAGATTTCTGAGTTTACTAATAAACATGCTTAATAGCTTCCCATTGCCAAAGAGTTCAATCAAATTTCTTCAGAAGGGTTTTATAAAATCCTTGTGATCTAATTCCAGGCTCATCTTTTGTCATACTCACATTTGGTCCTTATTTCAGCCATTCTGAATCAATGCAAATTTCCTGAATGCCCCAAAGTATTTTGTAAATTGATAGCTTTGCAAATCCTGTTACTTTTGCTGGACAGATCTTTCTCTCTCCTCCCTTCTAGAATGCCAAATTAACTATTGTACTCAACTTCAGCATCATCTCCTCTAGAAAGGCTTCCCTTGTGGCTCACTAGTAAAGAATCTGCCTGCAATGCAGGAGACCTGGATTTGATCCCTGGGTCAGGAAGATTCCTCTGAAGAAGGGAGAGGCTGCTCACTCCAGTATTCTGGCCTGGAGAATTCCATGAACTGTAAAGTTCATGGGGTCGCAGAGTTAGACACAACTGAGCAACTTTCACTTTCACTTTTCATTTAGAGAGTTCCTTTTAGTTTGTCCTTAACTCTATGTGTATATACACACACACACACTATATATATATGTGTGTGTGTGTGTGTGTATCTGTGTACATACATGCTTGCATGCTCACTCAGTCATGTCTGACTCTTTTAACCCCATGGATATAGCCCACTGGACTCCTTTTGCCTGGAATTCTCTAGGCAAAAACACTGGAGCAAGTAGACATTTCCTCCTCCAGGGGATCTTCTTGACTCAGGGACAGAAGTCACGTCTCCTGCATCTCCAGCATTGGCAGGTGGATTCTTTACCACTGAGCCACCTGGGAAGCCTGCGTACACACACACACACACACAGGCACATACATATATATATATATATCAGATCAGATCAGATCAGTCGTTCAGTCGTGTCTGACTCTTTGTGACCCCATGAACTGCAGCACGCCAGGCCTCCCTGTCTATCACCAACTCCCGGAGGTCACTCAGACTCACATCCATCGAGTCAGTGATGCCATCCAGCCATCTCATCCTCTGTCGTCCCCTTCTCCTCCTGCCCCCAATCCCTCCCAGCATCAGAGTCTTCTCCAATGAGTCAACTCTTCGCATAAGGTGGCCAAAATACTGGAGTTTCAGCTTTAGCATCATTCCTTCCAAAGAAATCCCAGGGCTGATCTCTTTCAGAATGGACCGGTTGGATCTCCTTGCAGTCCAAGGGACTCTCAAGAGTCTTCTCCAACACCACAGTTCAAAAGCATCAATTCTTCGGCGCTCAGCCTTCTTCACAGTCCAACTCTCACATCCATACATGACCACAGGAAAGACCATAGCCTTGACTGGATGGACCTTTGTTGGCAAAGTGATGTCTCTGCTTTTCAATATGCTATCTAGGTTGGTCATAACTTTCCTTCCAAGGAGTAAGCGTCTTTTAATTTCATGGCTGCAGTCCCCATCTGCAGTGACTTTGGAGCCCAGAAAAATAAAGTCTGACACTGTTTCCACTGTTTCTCCATCTATTTCCCATGTAGTGATGGGACCAGATGCCATGATCTTCGTTTTCTGAATGTTGAGCTTTAAGCCAACCTTTTCACTCTCCACTTTCACTTTTATCAAGAGGTTTTTTAGTTCCTCTTCACTTTCTGCCATAAGGGTGTATCATCTGCATATCTGAGGTTATTGATATTTCTCCCAGCAATCTTGATTCCAACTTGTGTATCTTCCAGTCCAGCATTTCTCATGATGTACTCTGCATATAAGTTAAATAAACATGGTGACAATATACAGCCTTGACATACTCCTTTTCCTATTTGGAACCAGTCTGTTGTTCCATGTCCAGTTCTAACTGTTGCTTCCTGACCTGCATACAGATTTCTCAAGAGGCAGATCAAGTGGTCTGGTATTCCCATCTCTTTCAGAATTTTCCATAGTTTATTGTGATCCACACAGTCAAAGGCTTTGGCATAGTCAATAAAACAGAAATAGATGTTTTTCTGGAACTCTCTTGCTTTTTCGATGATCCAGCGGATGTTGGCAATTTGATCTCTGGTTCCTCTGCCTTTTCTAAAACCAGCTTGAACATCAGGAAGTTCACGGTTCACATATTGCTGAAGCCTGGCTTGGAGAATTTTGAGCATGACTTTACTAGCGTGTGAGATGAGTGCAATTGTGCGGTAGTTTGAGCATTCTTTGGCATTGCCTTTCTTTGGGATTGGGATGAAAACTGACCTTTTTCAATCTTGTGGCCACTGCTGAGTTTTCCAAATTTGCTGGCATATTGAGTGCATCACTTTCACAGCATCATCATTCAGGACTTGGAATAGCTCCACTGGAATTCCATCACCTCCACTAGCTTTGTTCGTAGTGATGCTTTCTAAGGCCCACTTGACTTCACATTCCAGGATGTCTGGCTCTAGGTCAGTGATCACACCATCATGATTATCTGGGTCGTGAGCTTTTTTGTACAGTTCTTCTATGTATTCAACCTAGATAGCATATTCAAAAGCAGAGACATCACTTTGCCAACAAAGGTTCGCCTAGTCAAGGCTATGGTCTTTTCTGTGGTCATGTATGGATATGAGAGCTGGACTGTGAAGAAGGCTGAGCGCCAAAGAATTGATGCTTTTGAACTGTGGTGTTGGAGAAGACTCTTGAGAGTCCCTTGGACTGCAAGGAGATCCAACCGGTCCATTCTGAAAGAGATCAGCCCTGGGATATCTTTGGAAGGAATGATGCTAAAGCTGAAACTCCAGTATTTTGGCCACCTCATACGAAGAGTTGACTCATTGGAGAAGACTCTGATGCTGGGAGGGATTGGGGGCAGGAGGAGAAGGGGACGACAGAGGATGAGATGGCTGGATGGCATCACTGACTCGATGGATGTGAGTCTGAGTGACCTGCGAGAGCTGGTGATGGATAGGGAGGCCTGGCATGCTGCAGTTCATGGGGTCGCAAAGAGTGGGACACGACTGAGCGACTGATCTGATCTGATCTGATCTATGTATTCTTGCCACCTCTTCTTAATATCTTCTGCTTCTGTTAGGTCCATACCATTTCTGTCCTTTATCGAGCCCATCTTTGCATGAAATGTTCCTTTGGTATCTCTGATTTTCTTGACGGGATCCCTAGTCTTTCCCATTCTGTTGTTTTCCTCTATTTCTTTGCATTGATCACTGAAGAGGGCTTTCTTATCTCTTCTTGCTATTCTTTGGAACTCTGCATTCAGATGTTTATATCTTTCCTTTTCTCCTTTGCTTTTTGCTTCTCTTCTTTTCACAGCTATTTGTAAGGCCTCCCCAGATAGCCATTTTGCTTTTTTGCATCTCTTTTCCATGGGGATGGTCTTGATCCCTGTCTCCTGTACAATGTCACGAACCTCATTCCATAGTTCATCAGGCACTCTATCTATCAGATCTAGGCCTTTAAATCTATTTCTCACTTCCACTGTATAATCATAAGGGATTTGATTTAGGTCATACCTGAATGGTCTAGTGGTTTTCCCTACTTTCTTCAATTTCAGTCTGAATTTGGCAATAAGGAGTTCATGGTCTGAGCCACAGTCAGCTTCTGTTCTTGTTTTTGCTGACTGTATAGAGCTTCTCCATCTTTGGCTGCAAAGAATATAATCGATCTGATTTTGGTGTTGACCATCCGCTGATGTCCATGTGTAGAGTCTTCTCTTGTGTTATTGGAAGAGGGTATTTACTATGACCAGTGCATTTTCTTGGCAAATCTGTTAGTCTTTGCCCTGCTTCATTCCGTATTCCAAGGCCAAATTTGCCTGTTACTCCAGGTGTTTCTTGACTTCCTACTTTTGCATTCCAGTCCCCTATAATGAAAAGGACATCTTTTTTGGGGTGTTAGTTCTAAAAGGTCTTGTAGGTCTTCATAGAACTGTTCAACTTCAGCTTCTTCAGCATTACTGGTTGGGGCATAGACTTGGATTACTGTGACATTGAATAGTTTGCCTTGGAAATGAACAGAGATCATTCTGTCGTTTTTGAGATTGCATCCAAGTACTGCATTTCGGACTCTTTTGTTGACCATGATGGCCACTCCATTTCTTCTGAGGGATTCCTGCCCACAGTAGTAGATATAATGGTCCTCTGAGTTAAATTCACCCATTCCAGTCGATTTTAGTTTGCTAATTCCTAGAATGTTGACATTCACTCTTGGCATCTCTTGTTTGACCACTTCCAATTTGCCTTGATTCATGGACTTGACATTCCAGGTTCCTATGCAATATTGCTCTTTACAGCATCGGACTTTGCTTCTATCACCAGACACATCCACAGCTGGGTATTCTTTTTGCTTTGGCTCCATCCCTTCATTCTTTCTGAAGTTATTTCTCCACTGATCTCCAGTAGCATATTGGGCCCCTACTGGGGAGTTTCTCTTTCAGTATCCTATCATTTTGCCTTTCATACTGTTCATGGGGTTCTCAAGGCAAGAATACTGAAGTGGTTTGCCATTCCCTTCTCCAGCAGACCACACCCTGTCAGATCTCTCCACCATGACCCGCCCATCCTGGGTTGCCCCACGGGCATGGCTTAATTTCATTGAGTTAGACAAGGGTGTGGTCCTGGTGTGATTAGATTGACTAGTTTTCTGTGAGTATGGTTTCAGTGTATTTGCCCTCTGATGCCCTCTTGCAAGACCTACCGTCTTACTTGGGTTTCTCTTACCTTGATCGTGGGGTATCTCTTCCCGGCTGCTCCAGCAAAGCACAGCCATTGCACCTACCTTGGACGAGGGGTCTCTCCTCACCGCCGCCCCTCCTGACCTTGGAGGAGGGGTATCTCCTCACCGCCGACCTTCCTGACCTCGGTCATGGGTTAGCTCCTCTCCGCCGTGCTTAGAGCGCCGGTCCTCACCGCCGTCCTTCCTTGGTCGTGGGGTAGCTCCTCTCGGCCGCGCTCTTAGTACGCCGCGCAGCCGACGAGGCGCTCTTAGTGCCTGGAAAAACTATATGCGTATTGTATATGAAACCATGGATAATTAGTCAAATCCATTTCACCTGCCTTACTAATCAAGGTTGTTTCAAGACTTGCATATCTTCTAAGTGGTAGGTAGTCTAAACAATGAGACATCTGCTTGAGTTGTTTCCCAGAAACTTGGAGTCAGCGTCATCTAGTTCCAGCTGAGCTGGTTAAGACTGGATGGGGCCACCTACACTTTAACTGGGCACGTGCAAGAGTCAACTCTGTGACCTTTTGAGCATCAGAGATGTGTAGTTTAGTTATGCCTGCACATCTTTTCCCAGTTATTTTTCCCCGTGGTCCCCATACCTCAGACTTCCCTTCTCCTTTATTCTTGATCACATAAATACCCTGAGCCCCTTCCCTTTAGGAGGTGGGTTTGAGATTTGTTCTCCTGTCTTCTTGCTCAGCTACATTGTAAAGAAGTCTTCCCTTTTCTACAAACCTCGGTGTCTCAGCTTTCTGGCTTCTCTGTGTTAGGCAAGATGAATCTGGTTCAGGAGCATACGTATGTGCATATAACTGTTTATAATCATCAATTTATTAGTCTTTCCCACTAGATTATGAATTCCTCGAAGTCGGGGACTATATTTTGTTCATTTCTATAAACCCCATGTATAGCAGTCAATCAATGAATTCAAACACGGAATAAAGGAAATAATGAATTCTGAATATGTTTTGTTCTTTCCAAGAAAATATGTTTCTAAATGGACTATTTTTGGTTAATGTAACCAGAGACTGTTGACAAAACTGAAAAATCAGCACTCCTGTTCCTATGAAAGATTCATATTAACAATATGGCACTAAGGAATCCATCAATCATTGTTTCCCTATGTGATCAGCTACAATTAAAAAGCCATACTGTCCTTCATAAGATACTTAGAATATCCTTCTAACATGACCATAAACTAAAAGTCAAAGCTAATATGAAACAACTGAACTAAAAAAAATACATTTTCCTGATTATAGAAATGTTGTAGTTCCACTGGGAAAAATACAGAAGAGCACAAAAAATATAAAATGTAAATATCTCACCACCAAGAGAGAGCCACTTTTAATATTTTCTTTGTAAATCTTTTCTGTTCTTTTTCTGGGTAGGCACATGCATTTTACCAGCTTTCCTAATGGATAAAAACATTAGATATGCCAAAGGTTAGCTTTCTAAATCACCTTGTAACTGGTAATCAGAGTAATTATGTGTTCACAAAAATGCATGACAGTTTTCTGCTTCGCTCCAGGACCTTCACCTCCTGCTTCCACTCTTTAAGAGGTTGAGGACTAGTCAGAGCCAGACTCATCTTGGGCAGGCCAGCTATTCTCTCTCTCTCTCTTTCTAGAAATAAATGAAGTTGGTAGCTTTAAGAGTCAGATTTGCAGAAAGTGAAAGACCACATTTGGTCCTCAAGGCCTGAGCTTTGTGCTCAACAATGTTTTTTAAACAGCAGCCTTGCTGTAGGGGATATTATTGAACTACTGGGAGTTTTTAACTGAACTGCTGGAATGGATGAGTCATACTGTGAGTCAGACTCATTTTCTTATATATAGCCCTCTACAGAGATACGTGGGAAGGACACATCACTGTCAAGCAAGTACTCAGGCATTCCCTGGTAGTTTTGCTGGTAAAGAATCTGCCTGCAATGCAGGAGACCCCAGTTTGATGCCGGGGTAGGGAAAAATCCCCTGGAAAAGGGATAGACTACCCACTCCAGTATTCTTGGGCTTCCCTGGTGGCTCAATGGTAAAGAATCCTCCTGCAAAGAAGGAGACCTGGGTTCAATCCCTGGGTTGGGAAGATCCCTTGGAGAAGGAAATGGCTACTCACTCCAGTATTCTGGCCTGGAGAATTCCATGGACAGAGGAGCCTGGTGGGCTACAGACCATGGGGTCAAAAAGAGTTGGAAATGACTGAGAGATTTTCACTTTTCACATTCTGTGTTTCCAGGACATCAATGCATTTGACACATCTAAGTTCTAACTAACACTGTGCATCTCATAAGATTAAGGGATAAAGTGGTGACAAATGTGTATACAGACCATATGTTTGGCCACATGGAATACCACAATATCAACTGAGGGATCCTTTTATATACATATATATACATACACAGAAAACACACATATATACATGCATGCATGTGTGTGTAAGTCACTTCAGTTGTGTCTGACTCTGCAACCCAATGGACTATATAGCTTGACAGGCTCCTCTGTCCATGGGATCCTCTAGGCAAGAATACTGGAGTGGGTTGCATTTCCTTCTCCAGCGGATCTTCCCAACCCAGGAATTGAGCCTGGGTCTCCTGCCTTACAGGAAGATTCTTTACCAAATAAGATATGAGGGGAGCCTATATATGTATGCTACTGCTAAGTCACTTCAGTCATGTCCGACCCTGTGTGACCCCATAGATGGCAGCCCACCAGCCTTCCCCACCCCTGGGATTCTCCAGGCAAGAACACTGAAGTGGGTTGCCATTTCCTTCTCCAATGCATGAAAGTGAAAAGTGAAAGAGAAGTTGCTCAGTCGTGTCTGACTCTTCGCGACCCCATGGACTGCAGCCCACCAGGCTCCTCCATCCATGAGATTTTCCAGGCAAGTGTACTGAAGTAGGGTGCCATTGCCTTCTCCAATATATGTATAGGGAAGCCTATATACACCAAAGCCTTTGACTGTGTGGATCACAGCAAACTGTGGAAAATTCTTAAAGAGATGGGAATACCAGATCACCTGACCTGCCTCCCGAGAAATCTGTATGCAGGTCAAGAAGCAACAGTTAGAACTGGACATGGAACAACAGACTGTTCCAATCAGGTAAGGAGTATGTCAAGGCTGTATATTGTCACTCTGCTTATTTAACTTGTGCAGAGTACATCATGAAAAATGCCAGGCTGGATGAAGCACAAGCTGGAATCAAGATTACCAGTAGAAATAGCAATAACATCAGATATGCAGATGACACCACGCTTATGGCAGAAAAAGCGAAGAACTAAAGAGCCTCTTGATGAAAGTGAAAGAGGAGAGTGAAAAACGTGGCTTAAAACTTAACATTAAAAAAACTAAGATCATGGCATCCAGTCCCATCACTTCATGGCAAATAGATGGGGAAACAATGGAAACAGTGACAGACTTTATTTTTTTGGGCTCCAAAATCACTGCAGATGGTGACTGTAGCCATGAAATTAAAAGATGCTGCTCCTTGGAAGAAAAGCTATGACCAACCTAGGTAGCATATTAAAAAGCAGAGACATAACTTTGCCAACAAAGGTCCATCCAGTCAAGGCTATGGTTTTTCCAGTGGTCATGTATGAATGTGAGAGTTTGACTGTGAAGAAAGCTGAGTGCCAAAGAACTGATGCTTTTGAACTATGATGTTGGAGAAGACTCTTGAGAATCCCTTGGACTGCAAGGAGATCCAGTCCATCCTAAAGGAAATCAGTCCTGAATATTCATTGGAAGGACGAATGCTAAAGCTGAAACTCCAATACTTTGGCCACCTGATGCAAAGAACTGACTCATTTGAAAAGACCCTGGTCCTGGAAAGGATTGAAGGTGGGAGGAGAACGGGATGACAGAGGATGAGATGGTTGGATGACATCACCAACTCGATGGACATGAGTTTGAGTAGGCTTCAGGAGTTGGTGATGGACAGGGAAGCCTGGTGTGCTGCAGTCCATGGGGTTGCAATGAGTCAGACATGACTGAGCAACTGAACTGAACTGAACTGAACTGATATATATCCATACATGCTGCTGCTGCTAAGTCGCTTCAGTCATGTCCGACTCTGTGCGACCCCATAGACGGCAGCCCACCAGGCTCCCCTGCCCCTGGGATTCTCCAGGCAAGAACACTGGAGTGGGTTGCCATTTCCTTCTCCAATGCATGACAGTGAAACGTGAAAGTGAAGTCGTTCAGTTGTGTCTGACTCTTCGCGACTCCATGAACTGCAGCGTACCAGGCTCCTCCCATGGGATTTTCCAGGCAAGAGTACTGGAGTGGGTTGCCATTGCCTTCTCTCTCTCTCTCTCTCTCTCTATATATATATATATATATATGTATATGTATATATATATACCTACAAAACACAGATACACATACATACATTTGCATGCAGGCACATACACATATATCATCAACATCATCAAAAGAGTAAGTTCCAGAACTAAGATATTTGTCAGAATTTCTTCTGTTTATTTCATGGCAATTTTGAAAATCCCAAATATATTTGCTTTACTTCTGTTTGATTTTTTGAAATTACAGCATTTTTAATCAGCTGATGTAGTTTAATTCTCATGTGGAAGAGTAGCTTACCAATTATTAGACATCTTTCCTCCTAAGTGTTCATTCATTTTCTTTTTAGTCACTCAGTTGCTTGGGTGAGAAGAAATGTCACAATAACTGAATGTGGATTTCTTCAGTTCAGTTCAGTTGCTCAGTCATGTCCAGCTTTTTGTGACCCCATGGACTGTAGCACACCAGCCTTCCCTATTCATCACCAAATCCTGGAGCTTACTCAAATTCATGTACATGGAGTCAGTGATGCCATCCAATCATCTCATCTTCTGTTGTCCCCTTCTCCTCCTGCCTTCAATCTTTCCCAGCATCAGAGTCTTTTCCAATGAGTCAGCTCCTCACATGAGGTGGCCAAAGTATTGGAGTTTCAGCTTTAGCATCATTCCTTCCAAAGAACACCCAGAACTGATCTCCTTTAGAATGGACTGGTTGGATCTCCTTGCAGTCCAAGGGACTCTCAAAAGTCTTCTCCAACACCACAGTTCAAAAGCATCAATTCTTTGGCGCTCAGTTTTCTTCACAGTCCAATTCTTACATCCATACATGACTACTGGAAAAACCATAGCCTTGACTGGATGGACCTTTGTTGGCAAAGTAATTTCTCTGCTTTTTAAAATAAATGTTATTTTTATGTCATCCATCCTTTCACTCTGAAATGTAAATGATGTTTATCAATCATTGTAATTCTTTGAAAATTTATATATTCTTACTTATAGAAAATACAGCTCATAATATATATGCTATGATAATCCTTTGCTAAAGATGGTTGATGCACATTAATCACTTTAAATATTTTTCTAATTAAAAAAATATACCCATGAGCTTTATTACATGTTTTAAAGAATATTTTTAGATATTGAATAATTTAAAAATTCTGTCCCAGATCAATTATACATAAATGATTCATATATAAAAACAAAGTGAAATAAGTGCAATTACCTGAATATAAAGGTTACATCAACCAAAAGGATGGTATTTGTAGTAGATACTGTAGTGTTTTGCCCAGATTCCTGAGGATCAAGATACTTATTCATAAAAATAAATTATATGAACCATATACAAATGATATTTGAATATTTATGATACAGCAAGTGATAAGATAGGCTTGATCTTTACTCTCCATTAACATAGACTTCATCAAGGTAGGTGGATATGAAACCAGAAATAAACTTGATGATTAATTTAAAAAGAAACACAGGATAATGTAAGAAACTTAAATGTAATATCCAAACTTTTGCTTTCAGAATAACAAGAAGACAATTTCTTGAATTTCAAAGTTTCTTTCATTGATGGAAGTTCCTAAAATAGTCAGAAATATAATTTATGATTTCAGTATGGAAAATAAAGTAGCATCTCACTCAAGCTCATCTGGCTTTAGTTGTCTTGCCGTATGCGTCTGCTCCCAGCTTTCTTATGGTTGGTTCAGTCTCATTCTTTAAGGATTGGCCCCATTCCAGTCCTTCTCTGACCATATTTCTTTAGGCATCCTGATTATTTTCATCATGGCATTTGATACTACTAGTAATCATTTGATGTTTTTTATTACCTGATTTTTATTTCCAAATGACAGGAACTATATCTGTTTTATTTACCTGTGTATTATGTAGCAATTTTTATAAAGTAGACATGTAGTTTATTCTGAATAAATTTTTGGAGATGATTAAATGAATGAATAAAACTCAAAGGCAATGAGATGAGGCTGAACTTCCAGTTACCCCAGGGACTATAAATGATACACTTACCCATTTGACCACTGTTTATTAAATATGATCAGTGAAGTCCCAAGAGACTTTGTTATTTTTTTAAAGAGTTGTATGGTTGGATAAGTTTGCAATCATTGACTTAAATAAACTTAATTAGATTCCTTTGGGTTTTTCAGTATATCTATATCTATGTATCTATAACTGTATCTCTATCTCCATGGAGTATAGATTGAGAAATGCTTGCTTACTCTGTTAGGAGGTGGGACCTATTAAGTGATAGATCACAGGACTTTACAATCTAGTTTAGCAGTGATCATGGCTGGATCTGATTCAAAGATGGCCTCAGGAAGGCACTGGGACATGAATTGACCATATATGTTGTGTTTGCATCCTTTGGAGATTGGCAGACTTTTATGTAAAGCTACTTCCTAGTTACAGCAAAGACTTCTGCACTCTGGGAAAAAAAGAGAGAAATGATCAGTCAACTTCCTGCCCTGATCCTTGCTGAGCTGTGGCCCGTGCTGTCCCCCTAAGGCTGTTGCCTGTATTCTTTATGATTCAGCCTGCTGAGAATTTTATCTGTTAAAAAATCCTTATACCACACTTGCTATTTTTCTGTTGAAAGTAGCTTGCTGGTCTTATCCCTGCCCTCCAGGAATCCTGTATTAATACTTTACATGGGAAGAGATATTTTAAGATCAAGAGGAGAAGATGCTCTCCCATCATCTAGACATGCTCAGAGTTCTTGTCTCTGCTCAATGGGTGATCTTGCTTTATGGGTATAAACATAAAACTCTATGCAGTGACAGAGATACATACCTCTGGCAAGGGTCATCTGATCCTCTCTTTCTGCAGGTGGTCTAACAGTCAACTTATAAAGAAGAAGAAAAAGAGGTTCTCTTTACTTTCATCTCAGTGTGGCCACCATCTGGTAATTCCCCCTCTCCTGGTGACATAGGTCTCCTGGGTTAAACTTGTGGGACCCACAACTTCCTAGAGATGTGTTCATCTGGAACAGGAGAGATGGTGAATGGATGGGAGGCTTCCAAGCTGCAGACTCTTCCACTCAGCCTGTACAGTGTGACTTTTATGTCCCAAGGCCTGATGATGGTGTCCTCATCCACCTTTCTAGAGTGGCCTGTATTCGTGTATTACTAATAACTAAAATTTAATTTGATGATAGCAATGCTTTTCCAGATTTTTTTTGCTTCCATTCTGAGCTAGCCTATGTATTCCAGCCCTATACTGTGGAAATGAAATCATCAAGCATGGTGGGAGGCTACCATGTCATCTCTCATGAAAGGATTATAGTATGGGTCACTACTCCCCCTTCCCTTAAAGGTGTCCCTTAGCTGCTAAGAATTTCTAGGGATTCAGTTTGCCTTGCAAATGTTTAACATTCTCTTGAAGGCAGCAATTTTTTGATCAGAGTGACCAGCACTTGAGCTTTACAACAATGACTATCACATCTCTCTAACTTGGAGTCGACTCTTATTTTTTATCTTTAAATCAAACCCACAAGTGTTGGAGACATGAATGATAGTGTTTTCAAAGTATTTTTACCTCTATGAAGTATTGGGCTATTTTCTTCTTATGATAAGGTTATTGTGAGAATGTAATAAAATATGTAATGTGCCTTGCACATTACTTGGCACTTACTGGGTACTCAGCAAGTTTTAATTCTTTCTTCTCTCATCAATCTAGTGCTAAGAAGATGAAAAATATATTTGTATGCTTGCTTCCAGTATCTAGTTTTTCTGTACCAAAAGCCTGATGCTCCTGGGTCAGAATTCTAGCAGTTGTAAAGTAGAAATTAAATTCTTCTGTAGGTCAATGAAGATAGGGAGGAAGTTGGGGGTTTCTCTTTTGAACCATATTTTTAGGCCATTGAACAAAGAACCAACCTGCACAGAGTGAGTATTCACTTTCCTGTATCTCATTGACATGCAGCTGAGGTAATAAATCCAACATTCCCAGCCCTTCCATTTCAGTGGCCCATCAACTCTTCTTTCTGTGAGGGAGGCAAATGGTATTCTTGATCCTGATAACCTGGATGAATATTGAAAAATCTCTTCAGGCAGGTGTCCTAGAGAAATTGAAAAAGTTCCTTTTCCATTTGAAATGACTTAAACAGTGAGGTTGGAACAAAGGACTAATCTCTTCGATAATCATCTCACCTTCCTGTCACTTGGAGTCCAATTAAATAAATGACTGCCTGATCTTTTGTCAATTGTCAGCAGATCTGGCTTTCACTTTTAATCAGCCTGCACATCATGTGGCCTTTAAACTTTTTTTTCACCCTTTCCTTTGTCCATAAATATGAGAGTAGGAGTTGAAAAGAGTAGGTTTAAGAATGAGATAAATATGCAGATTTCTGTAAGACATTCTTCATACTCTTTCTGAGTCACCTTTCCTGTGCAAAAATAATTAGGCCACTGATTTAACTTGTCAGGAGCACTGGATGACTTCCACATGCTGGGAGACTTCCATTCTGGAAGATGTTTTTAAGGACTGTTTTTTCTCCTTTTTTTATTGTTATTTCTATCTTTATAGCACATAACTTCCTTTTAAACAACAAAGCACGCTCCTTACCTGGAAATTGGTTGGAGGAAAAACAGGTGCTTGAAAACAGGAATGAATTGTCTCTCTCTCAATGACTTGGGAGCCTGTGCTCCTAGTCTGTGGGTATGGTCCTGTAATGAGTGTTTCTATGTTACTCAGATTGGATGACATCTGATTCTTTTTCTCAAGAAAAAGTCCTTGACTCAAAGAGAATTGCAAGTCAAAGGGATACCAAAAAGGAATACAGAAATGTTAACAAGAGAAGAAATAAAGGTTCAGTAACATTCACAAGGACTGATTTGCAGTGTTAATCTATACGTGTGCAGTCTTTACTTCTTTCGTTCCCTGCAACACAGGCAGCAGTACCATTAGGAGGGGAGCCTGGAAGTTCACATCTTTTCTGGCAGGAGTACAGATGTCCCAGCACCAGAGAAATGTTTGTCTATCATCTTTTCTTTACCTTCAACTCAGATGAAAATGGTAGCTTTGATTAATGTGTGTCAAGACCAAAAGTAAAATAACAAAGGAGAGTTAAAAATACCTTGTAAAACTTCCTTTCAGCAATATAACTGACCAGGTATCTTACTACAGCCTCCCAAATGTTGGTAGGCAAAATTTAACAAGACATTTTGATTGCATGTTTAGTTTTAAAGACAGAAAGGGAAAACTCCCATGAGAGGAAGGTGAAAATCAAGCAGCTGAGCTGTCTTAGGGGCACTTGCTGGATTTAGTGACCAGGCTTTAACTTCCCCTTGGAGTGGGAGACAGACTTGTTCTCTGTAAGTTGTGACATTAATTAAATTTAACTCCATATAAAACCAGAATCCTAACAGTTGGTGAAAAGATGGGCTAAGGAAAAAAAAAAAAATGTGCCAGCAGAGATAGACTATGAAAAAAGTATCTATATCTGTGGTAGATAGAAGAAAAAAAAAGTCACCCCTGAGAATTTGTAACCCTAGGTCTGGCCTCACTTTCTTCACTGTTTTGAAAAGATGTTTGCCTCTTGAGTACTTGTGATGATAATGCATATTAGCATTGTCCCCAGGACATACTACACTAATGCAGAAGTGAATCATTTCTGTAGGGCCATGATCTCTGCACTGGACCAAGAGCAAGTGTCACTGGAAGTATTACAGAGCAAATTTAGGTCCTCTAAGAACTTAAAATAATGAGAAATCAAGTTTCATATTATTTTCTTTAAAGAAGAAGTATCAGATCAGATCAGTCGCTCAGTCACGTCTGACTCTTCGCGACCCCATGAACCGCAGCACGCCAGGCCTCCATGTCCATCACCAGCTCCTGGAGGTCACTCAGACTCACACCCGTCAAGTCAGCGATGCCATCCAGCCATCTCATCCTCTGTCGTCCCCTTCTACTCCTGCCCCCAATCCCTCCCAGCATAGAGTCTTCTCCAATGAGTCAACTCTTTACATGAGGTGGCCAAAATACTGGAGTTTCAGCTTTAGCATCATTCCTTCCAAAGAAATTCCAGGATTGATCTCCTTCAGAATGGACTGGTTGGATCTTCTTGCAGTCCAAGGGACTCTCAAGAGTCTTCTCCAACACCACAGTTCAAAAGCATCAATTCTTCGGCGCTCAGCCTTCTTCACAGTCCAGCTCTCACATCCATACATGACCACAGGAAGGACCATAGCCTTGACTAGGTGAACCTCTGTGGGCAAAGTAATGTCTCTGCTTTTGAATATGCTATCTAGGTTGGTCCTAACTTTCCTTCCAAGGAGTAAGCATCTTTTAATTTCATGGCTGCAGTCCCCATCTGCAGTGATTTTGGAGCCCAGAAAAATAAAGTCTGACACTGTTTCCACTGTTTCCCCATCTATTTCCCATGTAGTGATGGGACCAGATGCCATGATCTTCATTTTCTGAATGTTGAGCTTTAAGCCAACCTTTTCACTCTCCACTTTCACTTTCATCAAGAGGCTTTTCAGCCCCTCTTCACTTTCTGCCATAAGAGTGGTGTCATCTGCATATCTGAGGTTATTGATATTTCTCCCAGCAATCTTGATTCCAACTTGTGTTTCTTCCAGTCCAGCATTTCTCATGATGTACTCTGCATATAAGTTAAATAAACATGGTGACAATATGCAGCCTTGACCTACTCCTTTTCCTATTTGGAACCAGTCTGTTGTTCCATGTCCAGTTCTAACTGTTGCTTCCTGACCTGCATACAGATTTCTCAAGAGGCAGATCAGGTGGTCTGGTATTCCCATCTCTTTCAGAATTTTCCACAGTTTATTGTGTTCTACACAGTCAAAGGCTTTGGCATAGTCAATAAAGCAGAAATAGATGTTTTTCTGGAACTCTCTTGCTTTTTCGATGATCCAGTGGATGTTGGCAATTTGATCTCCGGTTCCTCTGCCTTTTCTAAAACCAGCTTGAACATCAGGAAGTTCATGGTTCACATATTGCTGAAGCCTGGCTTGGAGAATTTTGAGCATGACTTTACTAGCGTGTGAGATGAGTGCCAATTGTGTGGTAGTTTGAGCATTCTTTGGCATTGCCTTTCTTTGGGATTGGGATGAAAACTGACCTTTTCCAATCTTGTGGCCACTGCTGAGTTTTCCAAATTTGCTGGCATATTGAGTGCAGCACTTTCACAGCATCATCATTCAGGACTTGGAATAGCTCCACTGGAATTCCATCACCTCCACTAGCTTTGTTCGTAGTGATGCTTTCTAAGGCCCATTTGACTTCACATTCCAAGATGTCTGGCTCTAGGTCAGTGATCACATCATCATGATTATCTGGGTCATGAAGCTTTTTTTTGTTAGTTCTTCTGTGTATTCTTGCCACCTCTTCTTAATATCTTCTGCTTCTGTTAGGTCCATACCATTTCTGTCCTTTATCGTGCCCATCTTTGCATGAAATGTTTCTTTGGTATCTCTGATTTTCTTGAAGAGATCCCTAGTCTTTCCCATTCTGTTGTTTTCCTTTATTTCTTTGCATTGATCACTGAAGAAGGCTTTCTTATCTCTTCTTGCTATTCTTTGGAACTCTGCATTTAGATGTTTATATCTTTCCTTTTCTCCTTTGCTTTTCACTTCTCTTCTTTTCACAGCTATTTGTAAGGCCTCCCCAGATAGCCATTTTGCTTTTTTGCATTTCTTTTCCATGGGGATGGTCTTGATCCCTGTCTCCTGTACAATGTCACGAACCTCATTCCATAGTTCATCAGGCACTCTATCTATCAGATCTAGACCCTTAAATCTATTTCTCACTTCCACTGTATAATCATAAGAGATTTGATTTAGGTCATACCTGAATGGTCTAGTAGTTTTCCCTACTTTCTTCAATTTCAGTCTGAATTTGGCAATGAGGAGTTCATGGTCTGAGCCACAGTCAGCTCCTGGTCTTGTTTTTGCTGACTGTATAGAGCTTCTCCATCTTTGGCTGCAAAGAATATAATCGATCTGATTTCGGTGTTGACCATCTGGTGATGTCCATGTATAGAGTCTTCTCTTGTGTTGTTGGAAGAGGGTATTTGCTATGACCAGTGCATTTTCTTGGCAAAACTCTGTTGTTAGTCTTTGCCTTGCTTCATTCTGTGTTCCAAGGCCAAATTTGCCTATTACTCCAGGTGTTTCTTGACTTCCTACTTTTGCATTCCAGTCCCCTATAATGAAAAGGACATCTTTTTGGGGTGTTAGTTCTAAAAGATCTTGTAGGTCTTCATAGAACTGTTCAACTTCAGCTTCTTTGGCGTTACTGGTTGGGGCATAGATTTGGATTACTGTGACATTGAATGGTTTGCCTTGGAAACAAACAGAGATCATTCTGTCATTTTTGAGATTGCATCCAAGTACTGCATTTCGGACTCTTTTGTTGACCATGATGGCCACTCCATTTCTTCTGAGGGATTCCTGCCCACAGTAGTAGATATAATGGTCCTCTGAGTTAAATTCACCCATTCCAGTCGATTTTAGTTTGCTAATTCCTAGAATGTCGACATTCACTCTTGGCATCTCTTGTTTGACCACTTCCAATTTGCCTTGATTCATGGACCTGACATTCCAGGTTCCTATGCAATATTGCTCTTTACACCATCGGACTTTGCTTCTATCACCAGACACATCCACAGCTGGGTATTCTTTTTGCTTTGGCTCCATCCCTTCATTCTTTCTGGAGTTATTTCTCCACTGATCTCCAGTAGCATATTGGGCCCCTACTGACCTGGGGAGTTTCTCTTTCAGTATCCTATCATTTTGTCTTTTCATACTGTTCATGGGGTTCTCAAGGCAAGAATACTGAAGTTGTTTGCCATTCCCTTCTCCAGCGGACCACACCCTGTCAGATCTCTCCACCATGACCCGCCCATCCCGGGTTGCCCCTCGGGCATGGCTTAATTTCATTGAGTTAGACAAGGGTGTGGTCCTGGTGTGATTAGATTGACTAGTTTTCTGTGAGAATGGTTTTAGTGTATTTGCCATCTGATGCCCTCTTTCAAGACCTACCGTCTTACTTGGGTTTCTCTTACCTTGATCGTGGGGTATCTCTTCCCGGCTGCTCCCGGCTGCTCCCAGCCAGCGAAGCACAGCCACTGCACCTTACCTTGGACGAGGGGTCTCTCCTCACCGCCGCCCTTCCTGACCTCGGTCGTGGGGTAGCTCTTCTCGGCCGTCCTTCCTCGGTCGTGTGAATCATTATAAAAAGAATAAATGAAATAAAAACATGATAAGTTAATAAACCATTAGAATGAAGCAGATAGGTTTAGGAAAGAACTGAAATACAGTTTCAAAAATGAAAAATACGGCTGTTTCAATGAATCATTTAATAAGTTGAAGGGTAGATTAGGCACAGTGAAGAAACAATTTTTGAACTAAAAGCTAGACATAGCAAAAATCCATCAGTAAACAACAAAATTAGAAAAAAGATAAACTGTGAGGGAGACTAAAAGATGGAGAAGAGAATAAGGAGATCTCACATATATTTAGCATGCATCTAGAGAGAGAAAACTGAGAAAGAGAGAAGCAATATTCAATGAGATAATGAGTGAGAACTTTCCAGAACGGAAGAGAGAAGTGATTCTACAAAACAAAGATAGTCCTAAGCAGGATACCTTAAAACAAAAAAAGAAAAAACGAAATCCCCATGTAAACACATTGTAATGCAACTGTAGAACACCAAAGACCTTAAAAGCAGCCAAAAAGAAAGACAGATTACTTACAACAAAGCCAGTCTTACACTAAGAGATTTCACAAAAACAATAAAAGGGGGGAAATGCTTGAAATCTAAAAACGGAATAGAGACCTCAAATTAACTGGTTGAGATAAATCCAAATAAGCCAGTATTTACAATAAAAGTTACTAGACTAAATCTATCACAAATTTTCCTTCACTGAGGATGTTCATGTGATTCTTGTACTATCACTGAGGCCACAATCGTTCATTCAGTTCAGTTCAGTCGCTCAGCCAGGTCCGACTCATTGCAACCCCATCAGCACACCAGGCTTCCTTGTCCATCACCAACTGCCGGAGTTTACCCAAACTCATGTCCATCGAGTTGATTATTCCATCTAACCAGCTCATCCTCTGTCATCCCTTTTTCCTCCTGCCCTCAATCTTTCCCAGCATCAGGGTCTTTTCAAATGAGTCAGCTCTTTGCATCAGGTGGCCAAAGTATTGGAGTTTCAACTTCAACATCAGTCCTTCCAATGAACACCCAGGACTGATCTGCTTTAGGATGGACTAGTTGGATCTCCTTGCAGTCCAAGGGGCTCTCAAGAGTCTTCAACACCACAATTCAAAAGCATCAATTATTCAGCACTCAGCTTTCTTTATAGTCCAACTCTCATATTCATACATGACTACTGGAAAAATCATAGCCTTAATTAGATGGACCTTGGCGATGGCACCCCACTCCAGTACTTTTGCCTGGAGAATTCCACGGACGGAGGAGCCTGGTGGGCTGCAGTCCATGGGGTCGCTAGGAGTCGGACATGACTAAGCGATTTCACTTTCTCTTTTCACTTTCATGCATTAGAGAATGAAATGGCAACCCACTCCAGTGTTCTTGCCTGGAGAGTCCCATGGATGGGGAAGCCTGGTGGGCTGCCGTCTGTGGGGTCACACAGAGTTGGACACGACTGAAGTGACTTAGCATAGCATAGCATTGTTGGCAAAGTAATGTCTCTGCTTTTTAATATGCCATGTAGGTTGGTCATAACTTTCCTTCCAAGGAGTAAGCATCTTTTAATTTCATGGCTGCAGTCACCATCTGGAGTGATGTTGGAGCCCCAAAATATAAAGTCTGACACTGTTTCTCCATCTATTTGCCATGAGGTGATGGGACCAGATGCCAGGATCTTAGTTTTCTGAATGTTGAGCTTTAAGCCAACTTTTTCACTCTCCTCTTTCACTTTCATCAAGAGGCTCTTTAGTTCTTCTTCACTTTCTGCCATAAGGGTGGGGTCATCTGTATATCTGAGGTTATTGATACTTCTCCCGGCAATCTTGATTCCAGCTTGTGTTTCTTCTAGCCGAGAGTATCTCATGGTGTACTCTGCATACAAGTTAAATAAACAGGGTGACAATATACAGCCTTGATGTACTCCTTTTCCTATTTGGAACCAGTCTGTTGTTCCATGACCAGTTCTAACTGTTTCTTCCTGACCTGCATACAGGTTTCTCAAGAGGCAGATCAGGTGGTCTGGTATTCCCATCTCTTTCAGAATTTTCCACAGTTTATTGTGATCTACACAGTCAAAGGCTTTGGCTTAGTCAATAAAGCAGAAATAGATGTTTTTCTCGAACTCTCTTGCTTTTTTGATGATCCAGCAGATGTTGGCAATTTGATCTCTGGTTCCTCTGCCTTTTCTAAAACCAGCTTGAACATCTGAAAGTTCACGGTTCATGTATTGCTGAAGCCTGGCTTGGAGGATTTTGAGCATTACTTCACTAGCGTGTGAGATGAGTGCAATTGTGCAGTAATTTGAGCATTCTTTGGCATTGCCTTTCTTTGGGATTGGAATGAAAACTGACCATTTCCAGTCCTGTGGCCACTGCTGAGTTTTCCAAATTCGCTGACATATTGAGTGCAGTGCAGCTCTTTCACAGCATCATCTTTCAGGATTTGAAATAGCTCAACTGGAATTCCATCACCTCCACTAGCTTTGTTTGTAGAGATGCTTCCTAAGGTCCACTTGACTTCACGTTCCACGATGTCTGGTTCTAGGTGAGTGATCACACTATTGTGATTATCTGGGTTGTGAAGATCTTTTTTGTACAGTTCTTCTGTCTGATGTTCAAGCTGGTTTTAGAAAAGGCAGAAGAACCAGAGATCAAATTGCCAACATCTGCTGGATCATCAAAAAAGCAAGAGAGTTCGAGAAAAACATCTATTTCTGCTTTATTGACTATGCCAAAGCCTTTGACTGTGTGGATCACAATAAACTGTGGAAAATTCTGAAAGAGATGGGAATACCAGACCACTTGACCTGCCTCTTGAGAAACCTGTATGCAAGTAAGGAAGCAACAGTTAGAACTGGTCATGGGAACAACAGACTGGTTCCAAATAGGAAAAGGAATATGTCAAGGCTGTGTATTGTCACCCTGCTTATTTAACTTATATGCAGAATACATCATGTGAAACACATGGTTGGAAGAAGCACAAGCTGGAATCAAGATTGCCGGGAGAAGTATGAATAACCTCAGATATACAGATGACCCCACCCTTATGGCAGAAAGTGAAGAAGAACTAAAGAGCCTCTTGATGAAAGTGAAAGAGGAGAGTGAAAAAGTTGGCTTAAAGCTCAACATTCAGAGCACGAAGATCCTGGCATCTGGTCCCATCACCTCATGGCAAATAGATGGGGAAACAGTGGAAACAGTGTCAGACTTTATTTTTTGGGGCTCCAACATCAATGCAGATGGTGATTGCAGCCATGAAATTAAAAGATGCTTACTCCTTGGAAGGAAAGTTATGACCAACCTAGATAGCACCTTTGGCCACCTGATGCGATGAGTTGACTCATTGGAAAAGACTGACGCTGGGAGGGATTGGGGGCAGGAGGAAAAGGGGACAACAGAGGTAAAGATGGCTGGATGGCATCATTGACTTGATGGACATGAGTTTGAGTGAACTCTGGGAGTTGGTGATGGACAGGGTGGCCTGGCGTGCTGCAATTCATGGGGTCGCAAAGAGTTGGACACAACTGAGCGACTGAACTGAACTGAACTGTGTATTCTTGCCACTTGTTCTTAATATCTCTGCTTCTGTTACATACATACCATTTTTCTCCTTTACTGAGCTCATCTTTGCATGAAATGTTCCCTTGGTATCTCTAATTTTCTTGAAAAGATCTCTAGTCTTTCTCATTCTATTGTTTTCCTCTATTTCTTTGCATTGATCACTGAAGAAGGCTTTCTTATCTTTCCTTGTTGTTCTTTGGAACTCTGCATTCAAGTGGGTATACCTTTCCTTTTCTCCTTTGCTTTTCACTTCTCTTCTTTTCACAGCTATTTGTAAGGCCTCCCAAGACAGCCATTTTGCATTTTTTTGCATTTTTTTTTCTTGGGGATGGCCTTGATCCCTGTCTCCTGTACAATGTTACAAACCTCCGTCCATAGTTCATCAGGCACTCTGTCTATCAGATCTAGACCCTTAAATCTATGTCTCACTTCCACTGTATAACAATAAAAGATTTGATTTAGGTCATACCTGAATGGTTTAGTGATTTTCCCTACTTTCTTCAATTTAAGTCTAAATTTGGAAATAAGGAGTTCATGATCTGAGCCACAGTCAGCTCCTGGTCTTGTTTTTGCTGACTATATAGAGCTTCTCCATTTTTGGCTGCAAAGAATATATTCAATCTGACTTTGGTGTTGACCATCTGGTGATGTCCATGTGTAGTCTTCTCTTGTGTTGTTGGAAGAGGGTGTTTGCTCTTACCAGTGTGTTCTCTTGGCAAAACTCTATTAATCTTTGCCCTGCTTCATTCCGTACTCTAAGGCCAAATTTGCCTGTTACTCCAGGTGTTTTTTGACTTCCTACTTTTGCATTCCAGTCCCCTATAATGAAAAGGATATCTTTTTTGGATGTTAGTTCTAGAAGGACTTGTAGGTTTTCATAGAACCATTCAACTTCAGCTTCTTCAGTATTTCTGGTCAGGGCATAGACTTGGATTACTGTGATATTGAATGGTTTGCCTTGGAAACAAACAGAGATCATTCTGTCATTTTTCAGATTGCATCCAAGAACTGCATTTCGGACTCTTTTGTTGACTATGATGGCTATTCCATTTCTTCTAAGGGATTCCTGCCCACAGTAGTAGATATAATGGTCATCTGAGTTAAATTCACTCATTCCAGTCCATTTTAGTTTGCTGATATAAATATAAATAAGTTCACTTCTTTATTGCCAACATATAGTAGACACTCAGTTTTATGTGCCAAAAAGAAAGAAGTGAAAGAACCCAGCAGAGATT
This sequence comes from Tragelaphus eurycerus, assembly GCA_935064755.1. Taxonomy (NCBI): domain Eukaryota; kingdom Metazoa; phylum Chordata; class Mammalia; order Artiodactyla; family Bovidae; genus Tragelaphus; species Tragelaphus eurycerus. The sequence goes on from CAKXYN010000039.1 coordinate 3,964,477, forward strand.
TTGTTTTCCTGGATTTTATTTATTCTTAAAGCCATTCACTACCTAACTATAATGCACAAGATATTTCTTAAAAGACATCTCTAGGTTAAAAAGTTTCCAAGCCAAAGATATTTTCTCAATTTTCCTGTAAGAAAATAAAAATTTTCTCATTTTTATTTGTTCAGTTAAGAGAAAATAAAAAATAGCCAAGCTCGGTAAGTAAGATTAAGAATTCTACCTTCAGGACATTAATGCAGTTTGTAACATTTTTGCTACTGAATTAATGATATCTGAAAGTATCAGACATCATTAATATTTCCATCAAAATACTCTAGTGAGAGTTGAGAAAATATTAGATATGCAATAATTAATTCATTGGGTAATCATATCTTAGTAGATAAAGAAATGATCTGAAAATGAAGGAACTGCTAGAGTTTATTTCCAGAACTTGTCTATTAAAATGTCTGAAAGCTCCTCAGGAGTAAGGACTGTGTCTGCTCTGATTACTATTCTATCTCCAGCATGTAGCATAGTCCCTGGCATGAAATAGATGCTCAATAAATATTCATCTGGCTTCCTTAGTAGTTCATTGGTAAAGAATCTGCCTGCAATACAGGAGATGCGGGAGACACGGGTTTGACCCCTGCTTTGGCAAGATTCCCTGGAGTAGGAAATTGCAACCCTCTCCAGTATTCTTGTCTGGAAAATTCCATGGATAGAGGAGCCTGATGGGCTGCAGCACACAGGGTCACAAAGAGTTGGACACGACGGAGCGACTAAGTAGCAGCAGCAGCAGTACGTTGCGAATGAATGACCACTGCAAGTCAACTAAATTGCACCACACAAGGTCAGTGAGAAAAATGAAAAAAAAAATTACACTTTCCTTTCTACATTTCTAGGAGATTGGAGAAATAAATAAACTAGAACATAGGACAGACTTTTGACCTTTTAAGTGAAACACCAGAAGGATTGAACTGTGAGTATCATGGATTTAAATGATTTAAATAATCTGATAGATTTAAATAATCTGAATTATTTCTTCACCCAACTATATTAAATACCAGTGTGAGTATATAAAATTCAGTCTTGCCATACTTGTCAATTAGAGTCACACATGAGCAAATTTTTTGTGTTTGAGATTAAATGGGAAATGCAGTCTGTATAATGTGAAAGAAAATTAAATACAATGGCTGTCTAACTCTGATAAAAAATACCCTAACATTTGCTGATGTCTTCATTTTGTTGTTCTTGTTGTTGTTGGAGAATGAGCTCTGGATCAGCATAAAACAGTAATATTTGTGCCAGAAAATTCAGTCTGGATTTTTCAGCCAGGAATGATAATATCATAATCCTACTTGAGATCTAATTCAAACAAATTCTAAAACAAAGCTCTGATGGGCCGAAGGGTGCTTCTTTTGACTTTTTGTGTATAGCACCTGGCATAGTTGGCCACGTGTGGAGGAGGGGCCATTTTCTTTGTTACAGTGATAATGGTGAATAAGAGCCCGTTCAGAAGATATGAAGCTACAGCATGACATGGACTTTGCAATAGCAAATTGCTAAAAGTGCAAAAGCTCATTATTTAAAAGTCTTTGGGGGAAAAAGTCATCAATAAATACTGAAGATCATTATCAATTGGTTTCAGCATAAAATATATAGGAAATGGATGTCTTAAACTGATTTGGGTTTTAAAAATTGATGCTAGTGATAATTTACATGCATGAAATCATGCCCACATACCTAAACTGCAGGAAGAGAAAGAAATGGGTGACTAAGGTAATCGCAACACAAGATGGTAAAGCAGTTAGTTTGCTCAAATTAAAAAAAACACTAAAATTGGCCATGTAGGTGAGTTACGTGAGAGTATAAATATGGGAAAACATACATGTATTAAGCTCTCAGTTGCTAACTTTTAAACAAGTGAGCCTATTTTAAAAATAGGAGGGAGACAGGAATTTGGAACAAGGGCCAGGGAGTTACTTGCTTGGGAAAGTTACTTGTTTGAACTTGCCTGGGGTCCTCTGGGGACCATTTCTGTACTGGGGTATCATCACAGGCAAACACTGTGAAATGATATCTTTTCCAGAAGATCCAGCATAATCATATGCCCTATTTCTTAATTCGTCATTATGAAGATCAGAATTTTTTTCCTTTCCCCAAATAAATAGAGCAAACAGAATTCAAATACTTTTAACAACCTCTCATCACTGCCCAATTGTAATGACTGAAGACACATTGAGTCTTTAATTATTAGCAATCTGGCTAGCAATTCATAACAAAGTCTACTTGCTAATTGAGATGAAATGCATTTTGTCATCTACAAATTGAAACAATATTGCAATGTATGCTACAATATTTGTTTCTCTCTTTTCCGATCCTAATATGAAAATATCATTAGTTTAGCACCATTTGGTCATCATACCCTCTCTGAGTTTCAGAGCAATTTCAAAGAAATCAAAGTTATTCTGATACAATGCACTCAATCTGTTGAGCTCCACTCATTAACTTTGGAAATTAAATGGGTGTGCTTAATAATATGAGTTTTCACCACTCTCCAAGCCTTCAAATTGGAACTGAAAAAAAAAAAAAAGGCATTACATAAATCCATATTGGGAAAATGTGAATAATGCCAGTGTTCTTTTTTGGTAGGGGAGGGATTCTTCAAGGGCAAACCAAATTGTTTCTGTTCTATATGCATAGGTTGGAGAGAAGCAGCTTATCAAAAAGGAAATAAAAGAGCAGGGTAACTATTATAGAACTTCAATTTAGAATTTTTGATTTCTTTGTGTTCAGCCTTTAGCTCATGGTGGTGCATCTGAAAGTCACAAAAATCAATGAGAGGGTGTTTGAAGACACATAGCATGAAGGTCCAATCTGACGCCTTAATGCCTGACTCCTCAGAGCTGAGAAGGAGGTTAATCAATACATATATATTTTAGATTTAGATGTATTTCAGGTTGGAATATCTTCTTTGAAGGATGTGGCTATGACTAGATTATTGGCCTCAAAGTCTCTTCTTGGCCACAGGAAGTCTGTTTTCTCTTTCAGTTGGTGAGTCTAGAACAAACAGCAGAGGAATGCCCTCAGTTTTATCCCAGCATTCACGTGTGCTGACGCAGCATGAGAGAGGAATGCGCCAGGAAAGATGAGAAAAAGGCAGTGGTGAAAAAGTTTCCAATGAATCGTGAACTCTTTCTTTCTCTCCTTATGTAATCGTTTGTGGTGTAATCCATATTGAAAGTTAGGCTTTTCAGTTTCTGGCACTTTCTGCAAGAAGAGTTCATTGGCTTTACCTGGAGAAAGAATTCTGCCAACAGGCAGTAGCCAGCAGTGACCTGAACAATTTCATCTTCCGCACTCCCTGTCATCTTGTATCCTAACCATTCGTCTCAGCGTCATCCTATTCCTTAAAGAAATGAGACTGCCATCTTCTGGTGGTCTTCTGTGTGCTATCATTAACAGTCATTTTCTTTGCTATGCAGATGACTCTATTTCTGTTTATATCGTTCAAATATGCTTGTCTTAGGCTTCAGGAATAAAAATTGAGATTTGGTCAACAAAATGGAGAACTGACTGCAAACTGACAGTTTTACCATTTTTTTCTTTTGATGTGTTCATATCAACCCATCTGTGTTGTAGGTATTGCAGTGGAATAAAAAACTACTTGATGATTCATTTCTAGAATCAGCACATCAGGCAAATACTGTATATAGTCAAAACTTCATGAGAAAAAATTGTTTGAATTGCTCAGAAAGTGTAATAAACATGATTTTGTGTATACAATTATACATAGTAAAGTGAATGTCACCAGTATATAATGTATGCAGAATGATTATATACAATGAAGTATGCAGATACAAAATATAATTTTATAGTATCTTTAATTATGTAAAAGACAGCCATTTGGTTGGCTCTTCAAAGTTAAATGTGATATAATATCTCTACAAGTGAGATAATTAAAACTCAGATAATATATGCCCCATCATACATTATAAGAAACAAAATTAAATTGTATACTTATATTTATTCTGAGTAAAAACTTAAAACTATGATAATTTAAAGCATGTAGAAAAGACCAAATATATTGGAGTACAGTACTTTTCAAAAGGATAAAATTCATCTGACTTGTGTGCTCATATTTGTTGACTCATTTAGTGATTGTTAAGTATTTATTTTCTTGTGCTTGCTCCCTCTCCTGACGTTGTATATTTGAACTGATTCCATGTTTCAGCTCATTTCTTTCTCTTTTTCCAGGGAGAATTTAAATAACATATAATTTGTGTTAGAAAAAAATTCTTAATACGTTGATATGTCTACTGCTCAAGAAAATTTTGTGAAAACAAACTTTAAAAATAGGGGTGATATTTAATATCACGGTCTATCACTGGGCTTCCCAGATGGCACTAGTGTTAAAGAACCTGCCTGCAAATGCAGAAGGCATAAGAGACATGGGTTCAGTCCATGGGTTGGGAAAATCCCCTGGAGGAGGAAATGGCAATCCACTCTAGTATTCTTGCCTGGAGAATCCCATGGACAGAGGAGCCAGGTGGACTACAGTTCATGGGGTTACGAAGAGTTGGACACGACTGAAGCTACTTAGCATTCATGCACACAGTCTATCACTCTTGGTTTCAGTGTGTTTCCCCTCTGATGCCCTCTTGCAACATCTACCTTCTTACTTGGGTTTCTCTTACCTTGGGCGTGGGGTATCTCTTCACGGCTGCTCCAGCAAAGCACAGCCATTGCTCCTTACCTTGGAGGAGGGGTCTCTCCTCACCTCCGCCCTTCCTGACCTTCAACGTGGGATAGCTCCTCTAGGCCCTCCTGCGCCCGCGCAGCCACAGCTCCTTGGACGTGGGGTTGGTCCTCCCGGCCACCGCCCCTGGCCTTGGGCGTGGGGGCGTGGGGGAGCTCCTCCCGCCCGCCGCCCCTGGCCTCTGACGCAGGTAACTCCTCTCTGCCGCAGCCCTTCGGGCATGGGGTGCTCCTGGCTTCTGCCCCTGACCTTGGACGTGGGATGGTTCCTCTATGCCACCCTTAGCGTGCCCGCCGCAGCTGCCTGATCAGCCGCCTGATCTGCTGGATCATGGAAAAAACAAGAGAGTTCCAGAAAAACATTTAATTCTGCTTTATTGACTATGCCAAAGCCTTTGACTGTGTGGATCACAATCAACTGTGGAAAATTCTGAAAGAGATGGGAATACCAGACCACCTGACCTGCCTCTTGAGAAATTTGTATGCAGGTCAGGAAGCAACAGTTAGAACTGAACATGGAACAACAGATTGGTTCCAAGTAGGAAAAGGAGTACGTCAAGGCTGTATATTGTCACCCTGTTTATTTAACTTCTATGCAGAGTACATCATGAGAAACGCTGGACTGAAAGAAACACAAGCTGGAATCAAGATTGCCGGGAGAAATATCAATAACCTCAGATATGCAGATGACACCACCCTTATGGCAGAAAGTGAAGAGGAACTAAAAAGCCTCTTGATGAAAGTGAAAGTGGAGAGTGAAAGGGTTGGCTTAAAGCTCAACATTCAGAAAACAAAGATCATGGCATCTGGTGCCATCACTTCATGGGAAATAGATGGGGAAACAGTGGAAACAGTGTCAGACTTTCTCTTTCTGGGCTCCAAAATCACTGCAGATGGTGACTGCAGCCATGAAATTAAAAGATGCTTACTCCTTGGAAGGAAAGTTATGACCAATCTAGATAGCATATTCAAAAGCAGAGACATTACTTTGCCAATCAAATGTTCGCCTAGTCAAGGCTATGGTTTTTCCAGTGGTAATGTATGGATGCGAGAGTTGGACTGTGAAGAAAGCTGAATGCCGAATAATTGATGCTTTTGAACTGTGGTGTTGGAGAAGACTCTTGAGAGTCCCTTGGACTGCAAGGAGATCCAACCAGTCCATTCTAAAGGAGATCAGCCCTGGAATTTCTTTGGAAGGAATGATGCTAAAGCTGAAACTCCAGTACTTTGGCCACCTCATGCGAAGAGTTGACTCATTGGAAAAGACTCTGATGCTGGGAGGGACTGGGGGCAAGAGGAGAAGGGGACGACAGAGGATGAGATGGCTGGATGGCATGACTGACTCGATGGACGTGAGTTTGGGTGGACTCCGGGAGTTGGTGATGGACAGGGAGGCCTGGCGTGCTGTGATTCATGGGGTCACAAAAAGTCGGACATGACTGAGTGACTGATCTGATCTGATCACTCTTGACCAAAGAACATCAGAAATATACCCCTATCAAAGTTAAATCTGTTAATATTATTATTGATACATACCAATGTAGCTGTAGAGTGTTTTGAGAAAGATGGAGTTAGGGAAATGTACTTGCAGGCTGGAGTTGATCATATGGGCCAGGCTTCTCAGAAACTAGTCAGAATTTGTAAATTAGGGAGTTTTCCAATTAGAGATTTTATGAATTTAGGCAAAGTTAAATCAGCTTGTAGTTTGTCTTGGAACATATGGGTCTGAATGAAGTGAGAAATTGGAGCTTAAATAATTTGCTTGCATGTCACAGTGGTGGCCTAGATAGTAAAGCGTCTGCCTACAATGTGGGAGACCCAGGTTCAATCCCTGGGTTGGGAAGATCTCCCGGAGAAGGAAATGGCAACCCACTCCAGTATTCTTGCCTGGAGAATCCCATGGCAGAGGAGCCTGATAGGCTACAGTCCATGGGGTCACAAAGAGTCAGACACCACTGAGTGACTTCACTTTCACCTGTTTTGTGAGTTAGACATGTTTTCAAGTTGTTATTGTACTTCACTTATCAATACCAAAGTGATTTTATTTTTGGCAGCCTTGATTCTACAAAGATAAAATTTGTGATTTCTCACTCTTTGCCTATAACAGTTGCTTTTGTTTCTTCACATATTTATAAATGACCAGATACGTGGCAGACACCGTACTATTGTTACCTGGAACTTATAATCTAGCTAGACAGTGACTTAATTATATGATTAAAGCAACTGTGCTTTGGCTTTTGTAGTCCATGTGTGGATTAAAATAAGATTTTAGGCTCTTACCAGTGCCCCCAGCCTCACAGCTGCTGCTGCTGCTGCTAAGTCGCTTCAGTTCAGTTCAGTTGCTCAGTCGTGTCCAACTCTTTGCAACTCCCAGAGTTCACCCAAACTCATGTCCATCGAGTCGGTGATGCCATCCAGACATCTCATCCTCTGTTGTCCCCTTCTCCTCCTGCCCCCAATCCCTCCCAGCATCAGGTCTTTTCCAGTGAGTCAACTCTTTGCATCAGGTGGCCAAAGTATTGGAGTTTCAGCCTCAGTGTCAGTCCTTCCAATGAACACCCAAGATTGGTCTCCTTTAGGATGGACTGGTTGGATCTCCTTGCAGTCCAAGGGACTCTCAAGAGTCTTCTCCAACACCATAGTTCAAAAGCATCAATTATTTGGCATTCAGCTTTCTTCACAGTCCAACTCTCGCATCCATACATTACCACTGGAAAAACCATAGCCTTGACTAGACGGATCTTTGTTGGCAAAGTAATATCTCTGCTTTTTAATATGCTATCTAGGTTCAGTCGTGTTAAGTCCTGTTAAGTTGACTAGGTTAAGTCCCTTCAGTCGTGTCCATCTCTGTGAGACCCCATAGATGGCAGGCCACCAGGCTCCCCCATCCCTGGGATTCTCCAAGCAAGAACACTGGAGTGGGTTGCCATTTCCTTCTCCAATGCATGAAAGTGAAAAGTGAAAGTGAAGTCTCTGAGTCGTGTCCAACTCTTTGCGACCCCATGGACTACAGCCTACCAGACTCTTTCATCCATGGGATTTTCCAGGCAAGAGTACTGGAGTGGGTTGCCATTGCCTTCTCCTATCCTCACAGCTAGCCACTGCCAACTCATGCCTCCACAGGAGACCCTCCAACATGAGCAGGAGGAGATAAGTACAAGTCCTTCAACTCCGCCATCAATAGAAGGCACAAGAATAATTTTTAAGATCTAACTGACTTTATTAGTGGAAGATTCAGTTACCCTAACAGGAAAATGTCAGTTACTGACCCAACAGGAAGAGTGGTCCCACCCCAAGCAGGAAGTGCAACTATTTACTCCTCCAGTAGGAGGAAGACCTCTTATTGCCCATCAACAAATGCAGTAGTGAAAACACCCAGCCAGCAGAGGACTCCTGAACTTACTTCCGTCTTCTTTTTTCCCCCTACTGATGACTTCCTTGTCCCAAAACCTATTATGTGTAACTCCTGAAGCACCCTTGTTATGCTAGATGAGAGATTGCCTGATCATGAGTCTTAATAAATTCCATAGATCTCAAAAAAATTTCTAATCTTTACCTGAAATGAACTGAGATGACCCCTCCCACCTTCCCCTCAGTTCTTTGTTGAAATCTTCCCAATGTTGATGTTATTAGGAAGTGTGCCTTTGGGGAAGTAATTAGGTCATAAGGGTGGAGCCTTCATGAATGAGATTAATGCCTTTATAAAAGGGAGCCCAGAGAGCTTTCAGTTTCTTTCCATCATGAAAGAATAGTCTGCAATCTGGAAGAGGACTCTTATGAGAACCAGACATGATACCCTGACCTTAGACTTTGGCTATGAAAAATAAATTTTTATTTTTTATATGCCACCCAGTCTATGGTGCTTTCTTATAAAAGCCCAAATTAAGTCTCTCTCTAATTCATGTGGAAAGATTATTGGTTTTTACCTACTGTGGCAGGCAATCTTGACTGACAGCTATAGAGATCTCAATTTATAGGTAAGCAAGTGGCTATCTCAAATTACAACTTCCTATGATTAGATGTAACCACTTGATGAAATTAAGGCAATGGGATGTAAGTGAAAATGGTGTTTACTTTCCAAAAAGCATGTTCAACTCAAAATGAAGGTGTATGCCTTCTTCAAAACTTTCCCCTTTGATGGCTGAAATGCAGATGTGATGGTTAGGATCTTGAGAAATCAGGTGAAAATCACATGCTGAGAATGACAGAGGAACAAAATAGAGGAAATCAGAGTCCTTAAGGATCATTAAGTCCCATTTACCTCCAAAATTCATGTACTTCAGCAATAAATAACTGTTTATCTTGTTTAAACCATTTCTACTTTGGGACTTCTGTCACTTCTTAAGCCCGCATTGTATGTGCTCTCAATCATGTCTGACTCTGCAACTCCATGGACTATAGCTTGCCAGACTCCTCTGTTCCTGGAATTTTCCAGGCGAGAATACTGGAGTGAGTTGCCATTTCCTATTCCAGGGGATCTTCCAGACCCAGGGACCAAACCCACATAATGAGCATCTCCTGTGCTGGCAGGCAGATTCTTTACCACTGCACCACCTGGGAAGCCTCAGGCTTACTTTGTTCAAGGGTAAAATAAGAAAGAATTGAAGGAGTTGCATCTAACGATCCCACCACAGATGGACGATGGTTGAAATATTGAATATTTTAAACTTTAGTACTTCTCAGTCATGAGACTATGTAAAGTTTCCTTATATGGCACCTCTTGCATTTCAGAAAACTGCAGATGTGTCCATATTCGGTCCTTATGGCAAAGTTGAACAGGGAACAGGAAAAGTATTAATGACCTCATTTTTAAAGATGAGGGAACTGTGACTCAGAAGAATGATCACATGCTCAAGCTTATTGAGCAGGGTGGTAATATATTCAGGGCTAAAATCCAGGCCATCCTGGTTGAGAGATTTTCCTATCACAGCTTTTTTTTTTTTAAGTATTTTATTTATTTATTTTTTATTATTTTTGGCTGTGCTGGATCTTTGTAGCTCCACTCAGGTTTCTCTTGTTGAGAAGCACGGGCTCTAGACCTTGTGGGCTCAGTAGTTGTGGTGTTCATGCTTAGTTGCCCATGGCTTCTGGGATCTTTGCTTCCTGACCAGGATCAAACCCACATTCCTTGCACTGGAAGGTGGGTTCTTAACCACTGGACCATCAGGGATTTCTGCCCCACAGTTCTTGAGTGGCAACTCATGCTTTCCCTGGCACTCAGTGATCATGAGAGGTTAATCAGGATTCCATATTTTTGTCTTAGCAACTTAAGTTTGCACCTACCACAACTGATAAAGGAGGTTTATTCTTTTCCGAGGCACCTGACTAAAAGGATCAAGTCTGAGAGTCCTGGGCTCTGAGAACTCGGTTCTAACTTATCTGTTAAAAGAAAGCAGTAGATTAAAAAAGTTCCCTCCAAGGAATGCTTTCTCTCTAGGGAGCCATCCAGCACTGATATCTTCTGACTGGTTTCGAGAATCTAACCAACATACAAACATCTGTTTGCTCCCTATTTTTGGAGAAATTATAAAGAACCAAGAGAACGTCTATTAGTTTAAAAGAAGAGAATGCTTCCATTAGAAATCTGTGGGTACTCTACTGCAGGAATCCTTGTCTGAGAATAAGTATTACCAAAACTTTGTATGAATTGGTAATGATTTCTCTTTCTATCAGTTTCTATGGCAGTAGGATTGTAATATTTAGCAAATAAAAGTGTAAAATGCCCAAATAAGTCTGAATTTCAGGTAAGTTATGAATATATATATTTTTAGTATCAATGTGTCCCTTGCAATGTTTGGAAAATTCTAAGAATTATTTGTTGTTTATCTGAAATTTGAGTTTAACTGGATGTCTCAAATTTTATCTGGGAATTGTTTGTGGGGTATATACTAGAGACTGGCTTGTTTACCAGCTATTCAACCTCCTTTTAGTTCCTCAGCGTACCAGTTCAGTTCAGTTCAGTTCAGTCGCTCAGTCGTGTCTGACTCTTTGCGACCCCATGAATCACAGCACACCAGGCCTCCCTGTCCATCACCAACTCCCAGAGTTCACTCAAACTCACGTCCATCGAGTTGGTGATGCCATCCAGCCATCTCATCCTCTGTCGTCCCCTTTTCTTCCTGCACCCAATCCCTCCCAGCATCAGAGTCTTTTCTAATGAGTCAACTCTTCGCATGAGGTGGCCAAAGTATGGAGTTTCAGCTTTAGCATCATTCTTTCCAAAGAACATCCAGGGCTGATCTCCTTCAGAATGGACTGGTTGGATCTCCTTGCAGTCCAAGGGACTCTCAAGAGTCTTCTCCAACATCACTGTTGAAAAGAATCAATTCTTCAGCGTTTAAGCTTTCTTCATAGTCCAACTCTCACATCCATACATGACTACTGGAAAAACCATAGCCTTGAGTGGATGGACATTTGTTGGCAAAGTAATGTCTCTGCTTTTGAATATGCTATCTAGGTTGGTCATAACTTTTCTTCCAAGAAGTAAGTGTCTTTTAATTTCATGGCTTCAGTCACCATCTGCAGTGATTTTGGAGCCCCCCAAAATAAAGTCTGACACTCTTTCCACTGTTTCCCCATCTATTTCCCTTGAAGTGTTGGGACCAGATGCCATGATCTTCGTTTTCTGAATATTGAGCTTTAAGCCAACTTTTTCACTTTCCTCTTTCACTTTCATCAAGAGGCTTTTTAGTTCCTCTTCACTTTCTGCCATAAGAGTGGTGTCATCTGCATATCTGAGGTTATACCAGGGAAACTGTAATGCCTTTTGCTTGTGACTTAGGTACTGTCAATCTGATGCTCTTTTTCAAAACTTATATTCAAAACTGAGTTACACAGTAAGAGAAAAAAGCATGAAGCTCCATCTCCTTGGTGCAGTGCATATAGAGGCAGTGTTCCTTTTCTGGTTTTGCAAGCTGCTTGCTGGTCATGGTAGGAGAAGCAGCATTTTGGGGTGTCCAGTTCTGCATGACAGCCTCAAGACATCTCTGGAAACTCAGTCCAGAGTCTGTTTCCTCAACCATTGCCTCAGTCCAGGAATAAATGCCATCCGGCTTAATCTAGTTGGAATGGTTTCTTTTCTTTGTAACTGGACCATGACTGATACAGTTCTTAAATTATTTTAAATATTAAAGGGAAAGGGAAAAATGAGATGTTCTCTGTTTTTAAGCTTATAAACAACATTTATTAAAGAAAGAAATATAGCCTTCATTCTACCACCCTAAGTAATCCTGTATTTCAGTTCATCACAAAAAAAAATCATTTTTGTGTTCCTTCCAATCCTTGTTCTCATGCAGACATTGGTTTTCATATTGTAATCACAATGCAGATACAATTTTACATTCTACTTTCCTCCCTTGTCAGTATTCCATCAATACTTTCAGTATTATTACAGTTTCCATAATCATTTTAATGACTGTATAACTAACAGTTCTTCTAGTTGATGTATCATAATTCACTTCATTATTCTCTTATTTTTGGATGTAAAGGGGTTTTTTGCTATTATAAATAATTCTTTAGTTAATAAGGTTTTTTTTTCCTTCTTTGGAATTATTTCCTTAAGATAAATTCCAGGCAGTGGGATAACTAGGTCAAAGGCTGTGAACACTCTGTGTCTCCTAAAATGTTTTCCTCAAATTGCTTTCCACAAGAGATGTGACGATTTTAACTGGGAGGCAAATTTCATGGGTGATTGAATTAAGAAAAGTCAGTGAAAGCTAAACATCCTTCAGAATGTATACGACCCAGCTGTACACAACCCACAAAAAGGAGAACTGCATGGAACATGTGACCAAATAAATAAAGACATATTAGAAAGATTTGTTTTTAATAGAACATGATCCTCTCTGGTGCTTTAATTGAAGTATACCTTACTTATTTTAGAATTTATAAGCATGTCTTTGCATAAAGAGCCAGAAGTACCTCCTCTGGTCTTCCTTCTTTTGGTCACATTTTCCTAAACTTTGCCTCTTACTCAGTGAATGGAACAACCCATCAAGAATATGTTTCTTTTATTAATGCAAATTAATAACAAGTGCTCATTGTTTGTTTTAAGATTTGACTCAGAAATACTGGTGTTGATACCCCTGGGATATACAGTTGGCTTCTTGTGAAGAAAAAAGAGACAGGAACTTTACTTATTTTTGCTAAACTGTTCTTCAAATTTTCTTTCAAAGATTTTCAAATTTGAAGGTATTCCCCCCCACCAGTCACTAAATGTAATCCAGACTTTTGACTGTCTTTTCCTTTTATTTTCTCACCAAAACAACCTGCAATGAGGCTTTTTCAGTTTTCAACTCTAATTAGCTGGAGGTAGCTTTCAGGAGGGAGAAGGCAATGGCACCCCACTCCAGTACTCTTGCCTAGAAAATCCCATGAACAGAGGAGCCTGGTAGGCTGCAGTCCATGGGGTCACTAGAGTCGGACACCACTGAGCGACTTCACTTTCACTTTTCACTTTCACGCATTGGAGAAGGAAATGGCAACCCACTCCAGTGTTCTTGCCTGGAGAATCCCAGGGATGGGAAGCCTGGTGGGCTGCTGTCTATGGGGTCGAACAGAGTTGGACATGACTGAAGCAACCTAGCAGCAGCAGCAGCAGCTTTCAGGAGAGAATGCTTCATACAGAAGAACCTCAGTAATTCCCATTGGAAGATGGTAATTTTGGTCCCCTTTTGAACCATCAAAATAAAAAATGTTTTCAAGTGTCAGATCTCATTAAGGCACATTGCGATCCTGGACAATTTTAGACAGAACTGGCTACTTAATTATCATGATGGTAGCCAACTAATTTTTCTCAGAGTTGACCAATTTTTCTTATAGTGATCTGACTCCATAAGGCATGGAAACAGTAAATTTTTCTGTTAAGGACCAGATAGTAAATACTTTTAGTTTTGCAGGCCATACAATCTCTGTTCCAGTTAGTTAACTCCACTCTTGTAGCAAGAAGGCAGCAATAGAGAATATATGTAAATGGATGGATGTGACCATGTTCCAATAAAAACATATTTACAAAATCAGACTGCAGGGCCACTTGGCCAGCTGGCTGTAGTTCAGCAACCCCTGACTTCAGGAATCTGGCTTCAGATGGCCCTCATAGTAATCCAACTTTGTTTCACAAATCTCTTAACACTAATAAGATTATCAACTTTACAGTGAAAAAAATTAATAAGAAAAAGAAGATTTGGTTTAAAATGAACTCTAATGATAGCTTAAAGAGAAATAAAGGTTGTGTATGAGATAATCTGGAAGCAGTAAGAAAGGACACCAATACTTAGAAATAAACTTGGAAGAGCTATCCAGAATTTGAAAGAGCTTTGGAAAATGGATTCCCACCCAAAACCTGGAACAAGGATGGAAGTAGCTGACCAGCCTCAGGAATAATACCTATGCCCTAGCCCTCATTCCATCATGGTATTTTTCTCTCAGTGTCTGAGTCAATCTAAGGACAGAGTTATTGACCTTTCGACTCTGCTTTTTACTGGCTAGAATGGACCAACATCATTAGAGTTCTTGTGGCAGATAGCTAACACTGCACACTCCACTCCACTCCACTCCAATGTGGAAGCCTGGGGAACTGTATTAAAGGTTGAGTCTCTTGAGTGAGGAGAATGGAGGGGTGGGGTGGGTGGGTATCATTCCTCATCCTCTGTAGCTGACAATCAGTGGGAGAGTAGAACAACAGCTAGACATGGTTGTTAGGCCCCCTTGAATTTTTACTTCAAGTTTAGGCAATTAGCTCTCTTTAGTAGTACATGTTTATTATTTATTGTGTGTTAGGACATGCTCAGCTATCCTACTTACAGTAAATATAATCCATGTAATAATAGGCCACCTGATGTGAAGATCTGACTCATTTGAAAAGACCCTAATGCTGGGAAAGATTGAGGGCAGGAGGAGAAGGGGACAACAGAGGATGAGATGGTTGGATGGCATCACTGTCTCAATGGACATGGGTTTGGGTAGACTCCAGGAGTTGGTGATGGACAGGGAGGCCTGGTGTGCTGCAGTTCGTGGTGTTGCAAAGAGTCGGACATGACTGAGCGACTGAACTGAACTGATTGGATATACCTGGAGGTCTATGTAGTAGTGAACATACAGTTTTCAATTCTTACAGCAACTCTATTAAGTGGGGATATTATTATTCACATTTTAGAAGCAAGGAAACAGAGGCCCCAAGAATTTAGAGAGCTGAATTACCCACTGAACGTGGACCGCTACACACCCAGTGTTCTTGACTGTAAGACTCTTAAATATGACATAATGTCTCTTTTGGTTCAGTAGGAAATGAGACCTTTTTCTTTTTTTTTCTATTACATCCGGTAAGCAAGCGGGCAAAAGTGAAAAATAGAACACCTCCTGTTATGTCAGAGATGTCTGGTCATCTTCAAAAATGGTCATCATAAAAATAGTAGCCCTTGAAAATGAGGAACCTGGGAAGTAAGACCTTCTTGCACGTACAGGAATGCTGATCTGTCTGTGCTTCTGCTGCCTGTTCACTGAGGAACGTGCATCCTCATGGGTGAAGGTGAGCATCCCTCCAGGGGGTGGAGCCCTGGAGAGGTAAAAACAAGGTGGATTCCACAAAGAATAATGATTCTGCTTGTGCTCTCTGCAGAAGAAATAGCGTACATACTGCCTCTCAGTCTGAGCAATATCCTTTGGCTTCTCCTCCTGCCACTAGACCCTCCAATGGCTGGTTTTCTTCTACTCCTTAGAATTGTCTCGATTCTCATCCTCTCTAGCTGTGCCTTGGTGTCTGTCCTTGTTCCATGATATTGTGTATTAATGCATATATGTGGAATCCAGAAAAATGGTACAAATGTGAACCTATTTGCAAGACAGAAATAGAGACACAGATGTAGAAAACAAATGTATGGACACCAAGGAGGAAAAAGAGGGGTGGGATGAATTGGGAGAATGTGGTTGCTATATATGCACGGTTATGTATAAAACAGATAACTAATAAGAACATTTTCATACTGTCCATGGGGTTCTTAAGGCAAGGATGCCAAAGTGATCTGCCATTCCCTTCTCCAGTGGACCACATTTTGTCAGAAGTCTCCACTAGTCATGTATGGATGTGAGGGTTGGACCATAAAGAAAGCTGAGTGCTGAAGAATTGATGCTTTTGAACTGTGGTGTTGGAAAAGACTCTTGAGAGTCCCTTGGACTTCAGGGAGATCAAACCAGTCAATCCTAAGGGAAACTAGTCCTGAATATTCATTGCAAGGACAGATGCTGAAGGGGAAGCTCCAATACTTTGGCCACTTGTTGTGAAGAACTGAGTCACTGGAAAAGACCCTGATGCTGGGCAAGGTTGAAGGCAGGAAGAGAATGGGAAGACAGAGGATGAGATAGTTGGAGGGCATCACCAACTCGATGGACATGAGTTTGAGCAAGCTCTGGGAGTTGGTGATGGACAAGGAAGCCTGGTGTGCTTCAATTCATGGGGTCACAAAGAGTCAGGGTCACCAAGAGTCAGACACAACTGAGGGACTAGACTGAAATGAATGAGAACCTACTCTATAGCATAGGCAACTCTATTCAGTGCACTATGGTGACCTAAATGGGAAGGAAATCCAAAAAAGAGGGGATATATGTGTACATATAGCTGATTCATTTTGCTGTACAGCAGGAACTAACACAACACTGGAAAGCAAGTATACTCCAATAAAAAATTTTTAAAAAGAAAAATCAGGAAACCAAAGCAATTAGAGATGTTAATTTTTCTTTTAATTGGAGTGACTAAATTTCAGCAGTTGATGTGAACATGAAGCTGGGGGAAGCACTAAATGAACAAGCCAAGCTGCTTATTTCCCCTGTTTCATGGGAACTTACCTTTTGGCAGAGCTGATTTCCAGGTTCTACAATTCCATGAGTGACAAAATATCAAAAACATTAAGGTGTCATTTACAGCTTGGCCAAGTTTTAAATTTTGTCTGGTAAGGATATTGAAAAGCAAAAACAAACACAAGTAATCACCATCATAACCGCTATCATTTCATAATAGAAAGAACATTTTCAACACTAGAAGTGGCCACAATATCAGAAAAAGAACAATGCTTTAAACTGAATTAATTTTGTTCAAAAAAAAAAAAAAAAACAAAAAACCCTGTTACATTGTCCTTGTATTTTTCATTTTGCTTCTGACAGCTTATAACTTAATTTGAGCTGGCCCAGGTCCAAGGCCTGGTGTTTGGGAAGTGCTGGTGTAATGGAAAGAATCTTATCTTGGAGTCAGACAGGCCTGGCTTCAAATCCTGGCTTCTGCATGTGACCTTGAGCAACTCAAACAATGAATCTGAAGCTCTCCTAATGGGGAGAACTGGGAGGCCCTCAGGAGGTCCCTGGAGATTCAACCTGGGTTCGATCCTTGGGTCAATAAGGTACCTTGGAGAAGGGAATGGCAATCCACTCCAGCTGTGTGTGCACCTGCTGAGGCCCTGTTCCTGACTGATGTCTACTCTGTCTTTCTTTTCTCCATTATGTGTAACAACTATTGAACAAGGAATAAAGCAAACTTACCATGAAAGCTATTTTTAATTTTTTATAAAATATTTTATATATTTATTTGGCTGCTCCAAGTCTTAGTTGCTGCATGTGGGATTTTCAGCCTTCACTGTGGCATGCAGGGTCTTTCACTGTGGCATGCACACTCTTAGTTGCAGCGTGTGTGGTCTAATTCCCTGACCAGGGATTGAACCTGGGCCCCCTGCATTGGAGTCTTACCACTGGATCACCACAAAAGTCCCCTGATGGTTTCTATTGATATATAAGCATATGAATTATTTGAATTGTAGCCTTTCTGTAAATTCACAAATACCAGTTAGTTAAAAATGACTCAGGTGATTTCTAAATTATGCCTTCAAAATAATTTCTAAGATTATTTTGAACAATTGGCCAATGAACCAAAGGAAAGTAAAACAAACACAATCAAACGTGTGGGTCAATGTGGTCCAGTTCTTGGACCCTGGACTATCAACCTCTGTTAGTGTGAAGATTGGTTGAGTGTATCATCTGAAAGGACTCTCACTCCATGACTACATTTTAGCTGGGCTTCTCTGAGCCCTCTTCTCTACTAGGCCTTATCTTTGGCCTGTCAGCCTAGTTCAGCAAGAATCCTGCCAAACCAGTTTAGTAGGGGGTCCCTCTATCCTTGACACCAAACCAAACTCCTCATAACTTTCTATCTACTCCCTCACCCTACCCATTGGCTACAAATACCCAGCTGCTATTGGTGGTTTCCACAGTTATGTTCAATCTCTCTCTGTTACTGTATCTCCAATACTTCGGCCACCTGATGCGAAGAGCCATCTCATTGGAAAAGACTGATGCTGGGAAAGCTTGAGGGCAAAAGGAGAAGACGATGGCCGAGGATGAGAATGAGATGGTTAGATCATATCACCGACTTCAATTGACATGAATTTGAACAAATTCCAGGAGATAGAGGAGGACAGAGGTTCTTGGTGTGCTGCAGTCCACGGGATCGCAAAGTGTGAGACATGATTGAGAGACTGAAAAACAACAACAACGACCTCTACTGAGATCAGTTTGAAAAAGAAATTCATAGGTCCTGGCCTCCATCTTAGGCCTCTCTTGCTGATCATGCTCGGCCACCTTTCCAATGGACTCTGAACTCTGTGTTTAGTGTCTACGAAAACAACAACAGAAGGATAAGACCCTCTCCAGACAGGGCAAACTTGAAGATCTAGGTATCTAAGTATCTAGGTTACTCATCGCCTAAGAGAAAACATACACTAATCACCCCTTCTTCCAGACAGGCCATAAATTTTTCTGTTATCTATCGGAGTGTAACCTCGGGTTTATTGATTATTTGCTAATTGTTTGACTGTTTGAGCACATGCAAACATAACATGTGAATGATGGGGTTATTGGGATTGTATTATCCTTGGTTTATGTAAGTCTCAAGGAATTTGGAGTGGTGGGTTCAGACACATACACATGGGGTATAAAAGATTTTCACAAATGCTGGTCGGGGTCCCTGGCTAAGAGGAGACTCTGATTTAGGCCCGCCAGTATAATAAACTCCACTCCACTATCTGCATTGTCCTTCTAAGTGAGTTTGGTTCCCGGAACGCATGGCTTCTTCGGTGCTCAACTTTCTTCACAGTCCAACTCTCACATCCATACATGACCACTGGAAAAACCATAGCCTTGACTAGACAGACCTTTGTTGGCAAAGTAATGTCTCTGCTTTTGAATATGCTATCTAGGTTGGTCATAACTTTCCTTCCAAGGAGTAAGCGTCTTTTAATTTCATGGCTGCAGTCACCATCTGCAGTGATTTTGGAGCCCAGAAAAATAAAGTCTGACACTGTTTCTCCATCTATTTCGATGAAGTGATGGGACCAGATGCCATGATCTTCATTTTCTGAATGTTGAGCTTTAAGCCAACTTTTTCACTCTTCTCTTTCACTCTCATCAAGAGGCTTTTTAGTTCCTCTTCACTTTCTGCCATAAGTGTGGTGTCATCTGCATATCTGAGGTTATTGATATTTCTCCTGGAAATCTTGATTCCAGCTTGTGCTTCATCCAGCCCAGCGTTTCTCCTGATATACTCTACATAGAAGTTAAATAAGCAGGTAACAATATGCAGCCTTGACGAACTCCTTTTCCTATTTGAAATCAGTCTGTTGTTCCATGTCCGGTTCTAACTATTGCCTCCTGACCTGCATACAGGTTTCTCAAGAGGCAGGTCAGGTGGTCTTGTATTCCCATCTCTTTCAGAATTTTCCACAGTTTATTGTGATCCACACAGTCAAAGGCTTTGGCATGGTTAATAAAGCAGAAATAGATGTTTTTCTGGAATTGTCTTGCTTTTTCTATGATCCAGCAGATGTTGGCAATTTGATCTCTGCTTCCTCTGCCTTTTCTAAAAACAACTTGGTCTAGAATAAAATCCTCATTTATTTTACTGTGTGCAGTGCAATTTTTCTTTGATGTATGTCAAACCTACACTGTGTTGGAAAGATATAAATTAATTAAATTAATTGCTCAGTCACGTCCGACTCTGCAGTCCCATGTACTATAGCCTATCAGCCTCTTCCATCCATGGAATTTTCCAGGCAAGAGGTCTGATGTGGGTTGGCATTTCCTTCTCCAGGGGATCTTCCAGAAAGATAAAAGAAGATATAAGATATTAGAAGATGTGGAAAATCCCATGAGGAATTAACTCCAGTAATAGTAATAGTTAGTTGGTCTTCCCTGGTGGCTCAGATGGTAAAGAATCTGCCTGTGATATAGGACACCTGTATCCTTTGATCTGCCATCCCTGGGTCAGTAAGATCCCCTGAAGAAGGGAATGGCTAGCTACTCCAATATTCTTGCCTGGAGAATTCCATGGACAGAGGAGTCTGGTGGGCTACAGTCTATTGGGTCACAAAGAGTTGGATACAACTGAACAATTAACACTAACACTATAGTAAGTTCTAGGCTTTATAAATTACATTTTTTTTTTTAAATTTCAGAAATTAAAACTAGATAGAGTTGGTCTAATTTGATCATGTGGGGGCAAAGAGAAGTTAATTTCCATCCCTATGAACTAATCATTTGACAAGGAACTGGGCAAAAGAATTTTTCACTCATGAAGAGTTTGTTAAATGCCTTATATTACCATAATTATTTTCTCTAGTGTTCGGAAGATTAGCAAAGAAGCTTTCTTAAGTGCCTTCACTGATGACAAGTTTGTTATAGGTAAAAACGCCAGAGGTTTTTTCCTAGCAAGTGTGTGTCAGCACTGATGTTGCTATTAGTAATTACCTCCCCACCAACACTTTGCTTCCCGCTGCTTCATGTTGGCTTCTTAATTATGGAAAAGAAAGAATCCTGGGGGAAGGGGAAAAAAAGTAGTTCAAAAAGTTTCCTTTTCTCTACAGAACTGCTTAAGAAACCATTTGATTTGTATTGTACCACTTGGTCCTGAAGTTATGATTATAATTTTTTTTTGTTGTTTTTTAACACTGCAGTGGTTTACAAGTCATCTGTAGTATGACCTAAGTGCTGAGCACTCACAGCTTTGATCCTCTTCTCCCACTATGTTGCTAACCTGACAGTGTCATTGAAAGGAAAAAAAAAAAAAAATTTTTTTCCCTATGAAAGTCAGGGACAGTTTTGATTCAAAGTTCTTCTAAAGCAGGATCTGGTCATATATATCTTTGTGTTCTCTGCAGCCCCAATTTGGGGCATAGTTAGTGCACAATAAATGGATATTGAAATTTGTCATCCATTTTTGAATATGCCATCCAGTTTTCTTCTCAGTGCTGTACTAGTTTTCCAGGGCTGCTGTAACAAACTACTACAACAAAATTTTATTTTCTCATAGTTCCGGAGGCTAGATGTCCCAAATCAAGATGTTGGTAGGGCCACACTCTCTCAGAGGACCCCAGAGGAGAATCCATCCTTTGACCTGCCTGATTTTGGTGCTTGCTACAATCCTTGTAGTTCCTTGGGTTGTATCACTACAGTCACTCTGCCTCTGTCCTGCTCCCCTGTGTTTGTGTCAGATTCCTTTGTCTTAATAGGATACCGAGTCACTACCCTTATCCAGTATCCAGATTTCCCTGGTGGCCCAGACTGTAAAGCGTCTGTTTATGACACAGGAGACCCGGGTTCAATCCCTGGGTTGGGGAGATCCCTTGGAGAAGGAAATGGCAATCCACTCCAGTACTATTGCCTGGAAAATCCCATGGACAGAGGAGCCTGGTAGGCTACAGTCCATGGGGTCACAGAGTCAGATACGACTGAGTGACTTCACGTTCACATTTATCCAGTATGACTTCATTTTAAATTGATTATATCTGCAAAGAACCTATTTCCAAATAAGGCCACAATCAAAGGTCCTACTAGTCATCAATCAACTCTTTGTGACCCCATGGACTGTAGCCCATCAGGCTCTCTGTCCATGGGATTTCTCAGGCAGGAATACTGGAGTGGGTAGCCATTCCCTTCTCCAGGGGATCTTCCTGACCCAGGGATCGAACCCGAGTTTCCTGCATTGCAGGTAGATTCTTTACCTTCTGACCACCAGGGAAGCCCTCATAATTCCTAGGTAGACACAAACTGGGGGTGGGGGATTGGAATGGGGCTGTGGAGGGGGGGGGGGGGGGGGGGTATCACTGTTTAACCCAATACAGGGCATAAAGAATCCATCACCCTGGAGGAGGAGTAGAATACTGTTAGTTGCTCAGTCATGTCCAACTCTTTGAGACCCCATGGACTGTAGCCTGCCAGGTGTTCTACATTGCAGGTAGATTCTTGACCGTCTGAGCCACCAGGGAAACCCAGTAGAATATGCCACCCCCAAATATGCCACTTTGGCATAAGAATTGTTTTGAGCTGCAGCAACTGAGAAGAAGCAGGTATAAGGAATGTTGCCTGCTCCCCACATAATTGCCTAAATAGATTTTGCAGCACATAAACGTGTCCCCCTTCTCCTCTCCACCAGCAAGGACAAAAGTTAATCCCCAGTAGTTAATCCTCAGTGCCTAAATAGCTTTAGGTTGTAGAAGGCGCCAGAGAAATCTACATAACAAACAACTAACTAGGCTTTATCTGCTCCTATCTTCCTCCCATAGATCTACCTTCCCACATTTTGTTACCTTTGAAAGTCAAAAACAGCTTTGTTTTTTCTTGTCATTTCTCCAGGAGTTTATAGTTCTTTATTGAAGATGCTATGTATAAGCTGGAGTTTTATTTGAACTACTCAGTTTTCCTTGGGTATCTCCCATGCATACATGAGGTATACATATTAAAGGTCTTGTTTTTCTCTTGTTAATCTCTTTTATTACAGGGGTCTCAGCCAAGAGTTGAGGGAAAATTATTTTTCCTCTTCTATTGCCATATCATTTTAGACTTTTTGAAGTTATTGCTATAGTTCTAGCACCTTGAGATAGCTGTTGGCCATTCAAGGTATTAAAATTTCCTTGGTTTCCTTTTAGCTCTGAGTTAAAACCAAATATCTCTTGATGCCCTAGACCATCACTTGATTTGATGGGGTAACCAGCTTCTCAGCCCTGGGGAGATGGCTTTTACTTCCGTACTGCTCAGCCAAATACAGGGGACAGATTACAATAATCTCAAGAGCCTTCCTCCCTAGTATGAATCCCTCAAGACAGTCCTTTTTCAATTAGGATGAATAATTTTCCTCCTCTGACTACTTTCTCTCAGATCCTTGTCCTTTGAAGCCTGGAACCAGTGTAAATGCTAATTTGAAATTAACATACAATTTATTTCTTTGCTAACCTCCCCTGGTTTTCTGCCAGCTTCTTAACTTGACCTCTCACAGATACCTTAGGCACTGATTTATTGATACTTCCTTTTTAGAGAACCCATAATTATTTTTCTCCAGGTAATGTTGGACTCTATTTAAATTCTCTCTGTCTCTTGTGTGTATGTGGGCATGGGGGTAGCAGTGTGGTGTGGGTGGTGTACCTGTATACAGGTGTCTGTGCAAAACAAAGGCATTGGATTAATGTCCTGTCTGCCTCAGGTACCTGTGGGAGCAATATAAGGTTCCGTCTGGAAGTAAACAGCCACTTCTTATTTATTACCATGTTTCAGAAGTTTCTGACAGTGCTCTCTCCTCAAAGGCAAGCGGTTGAAAATACACTTACTTGAACAGGTAGTCCCACAAGACACTACCTCAAAGACCATCCCTTTTGCCTGGGAGGACAATATTTTTTTGCCAGTCATTGTGACTCTTTTCATTTTCACATGATGTCCTGTAGCTTTTCTCTGATTTAGTGACATCTTTTCAGAATGTTGCATATCATGTGGAAGGATTCTGTACTTCTCTTTCTGTGGATCACAGCTAAACAACACCACCTGAAGGCATATTTCCTATGATCTTCTCAAATGGCTTCATTGCACTGACATTTCCTTTAGTTTATCATCCTTAATTAGGGTTCACTGCTATTTGGACTTTTTATCTCTCTCTCGCTCATCAACTTTCTTCTTCACAAATATTTTTTGAACTTCTATTCTTTACCAGGATTGGGGCTAGAACTCATTGAGAAAAGTTAATACACGTCATAGGATTTTCCCTCAGACACTACATTTACAAATGGATAAACCATTTATAACAGTAGAGCTTTGACCCAGCATCTCTGCAGCAACTAGTCTGGAAAGTTAAACCAACACTTCTGCAGCAATCAGGCAAGGATGATCAGGACTTGGTCTATGAGTGCCAGTGTCCCTGTTTATTTGTCTCCACTTCAGCTCAGGACCAACAAGAGAGAACCAAATGTGTTCTCCAAACCAATCACATAGAATACCTGGCTTCCTGTTAGCCCAGCTCCTGCTTTCCCGTGTTGACAAATCTCTAATCAAAGCCCACCTGGGGTCTTCTGTTTTGCACTATAAAGTTTTCCCCTCCCGTGCCTGCTTTTGAGTCTCTGTCAAATGCACGTGATGGTGACTGACTCCCATGCTGTAGAAAGGTCTCAATAAGTAGGCCTGTTCGTTCTCATTTGGATGGTCTTTGTTTATTTCCACAGTTTTCCTCAAGGTTCCACTGAGATCCACTCTGCACTGCCTGTCACTTTGATGTCTGATGCTCATGGAGGCCCCTGCATTTTGCTGCTCGTTGAATCCACACTGCTGAGCTAAGTCAGCACTAGGCCTAAACTTGGCTGTTTTTGTATTACTTGTAATACAAAAATACAATTTTTTTTTGTTGTATTTTATTTTATTATACTTGTAATACAAAAATTTTTTTGTATTTTATTATAAATTTTTTGGTATTTTATTTTATTATACTTGTAATACAAAAATTACAAATACAATTATTTGTAATACAATAATTACTTTTGTATTATTTTCAGTTTGGTACCTGGGTTTTGTTATTGGTTTCCAGTTGTTTTGCATCCTTGGTGGAGTCGAGCCACTCCTTCTCATCCCCTTTTGTGCTTCCATGTTAGCTTGTGTCTGTAAATGTGTTGTGATAAGAAGGAGACTTACTGAGTAGAAAATAGGCATAGACACTTACAGGGTTTAAGACCTTTATAGGGTATAAGCCCATTGTGCAAAAGCTAGCTTCATCAACCATTGAGTGTATGGTTTCTGAAGCCAGTGTCCATTTAGAAAAAAAGAAATGTGTCAACAACAAAACTGAATAGAGGTCTTCTTCCATCTTTAATTTGTAAGGCCTCCCCAGACAGCCATTTTGCTTTTTTGCATTTCTTTTCCATGGGGATGGTCTTGAACCCTGTCTCCTGTACAATGTCACGAACCTCATTCCATAGTTCATCAGGCACTCTATCTATCAGATCTAGGCCTTTAAATCTATTTCTCACTTCCACTGTATAATCATAAGGGATTTGATTGAGGTCATACCTGAATGGTCTAGTGGTTTTCCTTACTTTCTTCAATTGAAGTCTGAATTTGGCAATAAGGAGTTCATGATCTGAGCCACAGTCAGCTCCTGGTCTTGTTTTTGCTAACTGTACAGAGCTTCTCCATCTTTGGCTGCAAAGAATATAATCGATCTGATTTTGATGTTGACCATCTGGTGATGTCCATGTGTAGAGTCTTCTCTTGTGTTGTTGGAGGAGGGTGTTTGTTATGACCAGTGCATTTCCTTGGCAAAACTCAATTAGTCTCTGCTCTGCTTCATTCTGTATTCCAAGGCCAAATTTGCCTGTTACTCCAGGTGTTTCTTGACTTCCTGCTTTTGCATTCCAGTCCCCTATAATGAAAAGGACATCTTTTTTTGGTGTTAGTTCTAAAAGGTCTTGTAAGTCTTCATAGAACCGTTCAACTTCAGCTTCTTTAGCGTTACTGGTTGGGGCATAGACTTGGATTACTGTGACATTGAATGGTTTGCCTTGGAAACGAACAGAGATCATTCTGTCGTTTTTGAGATTACATCCAAGTACTGCATTTCAGACTCTTTTGTTGACCATGATGGTTACTGCATTTCTTCTGAGGAATTCCTGCCCACAGTAGTAGATATAATGGTCATCTGAGTTAAATTCACCCATTCCAGTCCATTTCAGTTGGCTGATTCCTAGAATGTTGACATTCACTCTTTCCATCTCTTGTTTGACCACTTCCAATTTGCCTTGATTCATGCAGGTTTTTCCTGTGGTCATGTATGGATGTGAGAGTTGGACTGTGAAGAAGGCTGAGCCCCAAAGAATTGATGCTTTTGAACTGTGGTGTTGGAGAAGACTCTTGAGAGTCCCTTGGACTGCAAGGAGATCCAACCAGTCCATTCTGAAGGAGATCCGCCCTGGGATTTCTTTGGAAGGAATGATGCTAAAGCTGAAACTTCAGTACTTTGGCCACCTCATGCTAAGAGTTGACTCATTGCAAAAGACTCTGATGCTGGGAGGGATTGGGGGCAGGAGGAGAAGGGGACAACAGAGGATGAGATGGCTGGATGGCATCACTGACTCAATGGACGTGAGTCTGGGTGAACTCCGGGAGTTGGTGATGGACAGGGAGGCCTGGTGTGCTGCGATTCATGGGGTTGCAAAGAGTCGGACACGACTGAGTGACTGATCTGATCTGATCCATCTTTAATTCCTGGTTTGAGAGCTTGACTTTGAGAGTTCTGAGAGCTTGATGCCTATTGTGAGGTGCAGACTGTCAGGAGGACTGTCTGTGTTTGGAAGCAAATAAATATTAGTTGGGGCCCAAGGCATGAGGTACATAATCATCATTTTTCAGTGACTATTGCTACAGGTTTGTCTAAGTCTGAATCACCTCTTTTTGTTAGAAAAAGTTCTGCTTCTTATGAATCCTCTCTTAAATCTTGCACCTATTTCTCTAATGGCATAACTTCACTGAAGGTGATTTGGCTTTTAGTGGCCATTCTGGGGAACATTTGACTTGAACACGATTGTTCATTTGATATTGCCACCTGGAGAATGTTTGACTTGAGCACAATTGTTCATTTGATATTTCTGCCACCAGCTTTTATGACCCCAGAGAGGCACAGCTACCCCCTTCCTTCCCAGGAGACCCTCTAAGACTAGCAGGTAGGCTCAGGCTTCTTTGAAGTCACTGCTGTTGCCCTGGGTTCTGGCATCATGTGCCAGACCTTTTGTGTGCCCTCCAAAAGTAGAATCTCTGCTTCTCCCCAAGCAATCAAGCCCCACTGGCCTTCAAAGCCAAATGCTCTGGGGACTCCTGATCTAGGCTTTCAGGCTGGGGAGTCTGATGTGGGGCTAGAACTCTTATTCCTGTGGGAGAACTGGTCACCCACCCAGAGGGTAAGGGATTTTACTATATTGCAAATGTGACTTCTACCCTCTTGTTGGCTTTCTTTTTTATGTCTTTGAATGTGGAATTATTTTTGATAGGTTCGTCTTTTGTACTGATGATTGTTCATCATTCAGTTGTGATTTTTGTCTTCTCCTGAGAGGAGGTGAGCTCAAGGTCCTTCTACTCTGCCATCTTGTCTCCAATCTTTAATTGATCATTTTTAGAGATACCCTAGAAGGAAAGAGAATAATATTTTTCAAGTCCAATGAGCAACATTTTTTATTGGTAGCAGAGGCCTCCAAATAAAATTCTCATCAACAATTTCTTCACTAGAAGACTCTTGGGCTAATGACAATGAGCAATTTGACAAGCTCGTGTATTAAGATAAGACACATTTCTGAGATAATTCCTCCCCAGGCTTGTCTTCCAGTTGCCTCCCACTATCAAATATTCCTCTTCTTTTTCTTTTCTAGTCTCTCTGTTTGTACCTCTGTGGACTTCTCCCTTTTGTCTCTCTTGTCCAGATCACCTATTTTTTTTTATGAATTGAAACTCCAGATTCCTCTTAAGATCCATCCCTCCCATGAATCAAGTGTGTAAGCAACTGTAGAATTTAAACTTTGGAACCAAACTAAATCATGAGCTATAACTAAGGTATCCTTAAATGCAGACAAGACCAAATAGAACAACTTAAAAGTTCTTTGGAGTGCATTAGACTCATGATTTTGCTGCGCTTAGTCGCTAAGTCATGTCTGACTCTGTGACCCCATGGACTCATAGCCTGCCAGGCTCCTCTCTCCATGGGAATTCTTCAGGCAAGAATACTGGAGTGGGTTGCCATGCCCTCCTCCAGGGGATCTTCCCAACCCAGGGATCGAACCCAGGTCTCCTGCATTGCAAGTGAGACCCATGGTTATCTGATCTATATTAAGTTATACACATGTTGGTTGCAATCTCAGATGCTAAATTCTGTATTGCAAAAGGTGATTGGACTGACCCAGAAAGGGAACTGCAGGATCTTTCCTTCCTCAATAAACTTGAGAGTCAAAAAAATGCACCTGCCAATAGAGCAGTCTCCTAAAAGTCACACCCAAAATATTTTCTGTAAAAATCAGTTGAAGATCTGTTGCATGATAATGTAAATGTAGTTAACACCATTATTAGTTGCTCAGTGATGTCTGACTCTGACCTCATGGCTTCTCTGTCCATGGAATTCTCCAGGCAGTCGTGAAGTGAATTCCCTTTTTGAAGCGATAATTTCAACCCAGGTACTGAACCCACATCTTCTGCATTGCAGGTGGATTCTTTACTGTCCAAGCTGCCAGGGAAGCCCAACACTACTAAGCTGCATTCTTAAAAGTAGTTAAGGATTTTAAATTTTACGTTACATGCTTTTTAACCATAATTTCATATTAAAAATAAATTTAAGACATTTAAAAATTTGGCTGCACCACAGTTTAATCATGCAAATAGAAGAGAGATGAAATAATGGGAAATTTTTAGAAAGATTGGAAAAAATTTTCCAAAAAAATATATTTGGAAATTCAAGAAGGGGCAGTCCTTTCATCTCATTTTTAAAATGGAGTTAAACATGAAATTGGAAATAAAGATGAAATTGGAATCTTAAATAGTCCCTTTACCTGAATTATACCTGAAAGAACATCTTAAAAGGGCTTTAGAACAAAAAACAAGATAGAACCCAAATAATCTTAAGGTCCTATAGATCACATTGTTAGGTAGCTCACTTCCAAACTAAACACCTATTGCCAAGGATGAGTTGTAGATGTTTGTAAATTGAACTGACACTGGGGTGAGGGGTGGGGGGAGGTAGTCCCATCCAAAGAAAAACCAAGGTGAAGAAAAATTCTTTTATTTAGATGAATAAGGGATGATGCAAGGAAGGAAAAAAGAGCTCAGTATTTTCAACTTTAAACATTCCGTGTGAATTAAATATAAATATAAATGATTAGCCTCATCAATTACTGGTAGACATAGACACTCCTCTTTATCTATGTTAAGCTTTACCATGTTTGCTCAGCTGTCTAAGAGTTAAACACACCACTCAGATGGTAGATATTTCAAATAACCATAGGTGTTCCCTGTCTCCTAGTCCTTAACTGTAACCAGTGGGCCCTTGACTAAAAACATTCCTTCCTGCTCTGCGATACCATCCCTGCAAACTTAATAGCGAAAGATTTATTAAATACTTTGTAAATGAGACTATAACATCAAATACACACCAGAGGGCCAATTTCTTAAGGGTACTCTTATTCATAATCAAGTTGTGTCTTCTCTGGCTGGTCCTTTATCTTCTCCATTATATTTAGTATGTAGCCCAGATAAAGGTCTTTACACCATATCTGACACTATTGGCTAAAATTTCAGTTGTCATAGGAAAAATAATAGAAACAAAACATAGCAATATTCAGGCAGATCCTATCAAGCTTATACAAACTTCCCTAATATCTCTTGAAGCCAGGAGCCAAAGAATGGATTAAAACTATAGTTGAAAGCTTTATATCCCAAGGCTATTTACTCAGTAGCCTTCGTAATACTCCTGTCCTGCTAGTAAAGAAACTAGACAGATGAGGATATCAATTTGTTCAGACCTCAGGGCCATTAGTAAAATTGTTATCCTTTGGTTCCTGATAGTACTTAATGTAAATACCACCTTGTTATTAACTCTGCCTGAAGCTACTTGCTTTACCATATTAGATCATTGTCTTGTTCAATGTGGCTTTAGAACAGAATAGACAATATCTTTTTGCCTTTACTTGAGTAAGACAACAATATACCTGGACAATCACACCCCGGGTTTTTTTCTTTTTTTCCTCAAATCAATACTTAAAGATTAAATTTCCCTTGTGAGTCAATTGTGACATATATGTGGATGATCTCCTATTTTCTTCAGAGAACAAGGAAACTCATAAAAAAGTATTCAGTTTATATTCTCTTAGCCTTACCTGGCGGGGAAGGCAATGGCACCCCACCCCAGTACTTTTGCCTGGAAAATACCATGGACGGAGGGGCCTGGTGGGCTCCAGTCCATGGGGTCGCTAGGATTCGGACATGACTGAGCGACTTCACTTCATTCACTTCATGCATTGGAGAGGAAATGGCAACCCACCCAGGTCTGCCGGAGAATCCCAGGGATGGGGAGCCTGGTGGGGCCGCAGGGGTCGCACAGAGTCGGGCACGACGAAGCGACAGCAGCAGCAGCAGAGCCACCTGGAGAAGGAGGCACCCCCCCAGCCGCGGACAGGATGGAGGAGCCGGTAGGCGCAGCCAGGGGCGCAAGAGTGGACATGACTGAGGGACTTCACTTTCACTTTTCACTTTCATGCATTGGAGAAGGAAATGGAAACCCATCCATGGGGTCGAGAAGAGTCGGACACGACTGAGCGACTTCACTTTCTCTTTTCACTTTCATGCATTGGAGAAGGAAATGGCAACCCACTCCAGTGTTCTTGCCTGGAGAATCCCACGGACTGGGGAGCCTGGTGGGCTGCCGTCTATGGGGTCGCACAGAGTCAGACACGACTGAAGTGACTTAGCTTAGCATAGCCTTAGCAGAAAAGGAACATATAGTTTCAAAAGACAAATTTGCTAAAATACCGTTCATTATTTAGGATATGACCTATATAATGAGGGACAGAACACTATTTCCTGATAGACTAAAAACAATCTAAACTTATCCTAGACCCTTCAAAAAATAGCTACTAAAAGAATTTCTAAGTTTAACTGGATATTCTAGACTGAATATTCAGTGAAGTCTGATGGGTGCCAGACTTCACTGAAATTACAACTGCATTTTAGGATTTGACTGAGGCTACAGTAAAGAAACTCTCTCTTCAGAAAGTCCAAGCATTAACTGGCCTTCTCTAACAAGAGAGAGTTCTTCAACAACATTCCTTCAATATCATTAACTACAACAAGCCCTTTTGACCGTTGTGCAATCTGGACAAGGATTTGCAGTTGTAACTCAATTTCATGGGAATCATCAAAAACTCATTGCTTGCTATAAGCTCACTCCTGATAGGATAGCTGCTGCTGTAAAACTTGTTGGTACTTCTGCTGACCTAGATCTAGGCTCCCTTCTTGACCTCATGGCTTCTCATACAGTACAAACATCAGTGCTGCCTGAGAACACGCGACACTTTTCAGCCAGCCAGTTAACTTTTCATGAAATTCTTTCACTGTCTCCCTCTCATATTATTCTCCATTGCAATACCCTGAATCCCTTCACTGTCCCATTACAGCTAAAAGGGGAGCCTCATACCTCGGTTGGGGAACTCTGTACTCTGCTTGTGTTTGCTGGAGCCTCTCGTTGAGAACTCTGATCTGATTATTAATGGATCATGCCTCAAAACTGAAACTGAAAGTTATCAAACAGGATATGCTATCACTAATTCAAACTCCCCTTTAGAATATAGTCCTCTTCCATAGGTAGATATAGTTCTATGTGCTCCGTTGTTCAGTCGTGTCTGACTCTTTGCAACCTTATGGACTGTAGCCCACCAGGCTCCTCTGTCCATGGGGTTTTCCAGGGAAGAATATTGGAGTGATTTGCCATTTCCTCCTGCAGGGGATCTTCCCTCTCCAGGAATAGAACCTGCATCTCCTGCATTGCAGGCAGATACACTTTACTGCTGAACCATCAGGGAAGACCATACCGTGTGTAAAATAAACCTAATGGAGAACTTACTGTACATGCTGCTACTGCTGCTGCTTCTAAGTCACTTCAGTTGTGGCCGACTCTTGCGACCCCATAGATGGCAGCCCACCAGGCTCTCCCATCCCTGGGATTCTCTGGGCAAGAATATTGGAGTGGGTTGTCATTTCCTTCTCCAATGCGTGAAAGTGAAGTCTCTCACTTGTGTTTGACTTCTAGCAACCCCATGGACTGCAGTCTACCAGGCTTCTCCGTCCATGGGATTTTCATGCTAGACCTTGTCAATTAACCAAAGGCCAGAGAACAAACATATATTCAGATAGAAGATATGCTTTTGGCATATGGCTTTGGAGTGCTTTGGAAACAAAAGAAGACTCTCACTTCTGCTAAAACCCCCATTAGAAATGAAAAGCCAGTTAAGGAACTTTTAAACACATTCCAGCTTTCCTAGAGAGGTGACTATTATAAAAGTTGAGGCCTGTGCAAAAAGACATAATATAGAAACTAAAGGAAGTACTCCAGCAGATCAGTATGTCAAACAAGTGGGTTATTATCCTGTCTAATCCCTGAAAGGATAAGTCCCAGAGGGATGCAAAGAAGCCATTATAAATTACCAACATTTAGTCTCTGGCTTGTAAATGGAAGAATGGGAAAGATCTGGTTGCAATCTTCACTGCAATGCAGAAACTATTCTTTGGCCTGAAACTATTCATTATGGTATAGAGAAATTGGTTACTATCTTTAATTAATTTTGGTGGGGAAATTTAAGAAACAAAGCTGAGATTATTTGGGGGTCATGCCTCACCTGTCAACAACATACTGCTGAAAAAATTATAAAGATAGGACATAGCCAGAAATAAAAACCTCAAGGGCTTTTTGAACACTAGCAAATGCATCTTATCCAGCTTCCACCTCCATTTGATTTGACTATGTTTTAGTTATTGCCTGTCTGTTTTCACAAGAGGTTGAGGTATTTCCTTGCTGAAATCTACAGCCCCTAGAGATGCTAAAACTCTGCTTAAATTTGTGTTTCCAACCTCTGGCATATCAACTTTTGTGTCAGTAAACAAGGCACACACTATATGGGGAATAATAACTCTAGGTTTCTCAAAACCTTTACTCCCCTTACTGCCTATGATCTTCTGGAAAGGTTGAAAGAATAAAAATCTTCTTTAACTTAAAGTTAGGAGAAACCTCAGAAACTCTTGAGTCTCCCTGGCCAAGGTATTCTCACTAGGTTTATGGCCCTGTGGTCCACTCCCTGGAAGACGCATTGGTGACTGGAAGGCTCATGCATTTAGTGATTTCATCTTCCCTACTGCATGCAGATAGGACAAAATATTACAGGGTACTTATGTGCTATATCCATTCCCTATTGCCACCTTCCTACATCTTCCCAAGGAGCTTCGTGATAACCAAGAGTTTTCATCTGTTGGAAGAGACATCAAAGAAAAACTGCCCTTGAACCTCTCTGGAAGTAACCTTATCTGATAACGTTAACATCAAATACAGCAGTGAAACTCCAGGGAGTCAATCTTTGGGTTCACCTTTCACAACAAAAGAGGTAATTTGAAATTCTACATAATTGAAAGACTACTCCAATAGGGGACCTAAAACTGAGAATTCTAAGAAATCCTTCCAAACAGCATATTTTCTGAAATAAACAGTAACCCGAGAACTTTAAAACAAACAAATGACCTCAGATAATGTATAGATTTCCCCAAGACATTGGACTAAAACACCTGCCTAATTCTTGCTTTGTTTTTGATTTGCTTGTGTATTCACCCTTTTAATCATTTTCTAAAGATCACTGGATTTTGCCGAACTGCAGTTAATTTTTTTTCCTTCCTTCTTAATAACAATTGTTAGAGTATACACTAATTTCATTCTTAGGTTATCCTAAATGCTATCCACTCCCCTCAATGTCACTGATTGCTAGAAATGCCATCTATCACCAGACCCTATCATCAAAACCTCTGAGCAACTCTAGTTTCGTTAAATGAGACCATAGGGTGATATTTCCACTTGCATCTGCATGAACAGATGACCTTAAAAAAAAAAAAATCAACCTGTGACTTTGCTAGTGACCTTCTTTTCCAGAAAAAGAGCCAACTATTATAATCTCTTGATCAGATCCTCGATAATTCTAAATTTTAACTCAACGACCTTTGAAGGGCAATGACCAAACATTTTGTCATTTGGAAATGACTAATGGAGATCCAAATGTGTAAGCCAGATAATGTAATGGCTTGGTTCCAACTTTATGTCATAAATGACTCCTTTTCCCCTGGATCTCCGTGTGTCCCTCTACGATGCTGCTTCCTCTGTGGCCAGCACACTGGTCTTGTTTGCTTTACACCAACATCTCGTTTACTTCAGGAAAGGTATTCTGAGAATTCTCCGTACGGAGAGAACTTAATTTTTTAAGTTACCAAAGCTGGAGAGAAGATATTTTATTAATACAAGTTTGTAAATAATAAAATCTTATTTATAATTCCATAAATCAGATGTAAGTTCCTATATGAAGGCACTCCTAATTATTCAAACACTCTCCCTGGAAGAATTACTGACTCATTTATACAAACAGAGAAGTATCAACAGTGTTGGTAATGAGACAAAGAAACAAATAGCTGCTTTTCAACAATATCACCTCTGCCTTAGATGGAAAACATCTCAGTTTAAACTGGTTGGCATGAGGAGTGATGCAAGCTTCTAATACTGTTTCTTATTGGTTAGTTCTGGTGTCATCTGTGACATTGTCAATACTTCTCGCTATACTTGGATTAACGAAATAGGTGCAAGGATAGTAGAACAAGCTTAAGGAAAGAAACCTTAAGGGAACAATCTATTTGTTCTCTAAGGCTGATCTTCATAGCATGTAAGATTTATTCTCCTGACCTGGGTTAGGCAACCAGAGTTCCTGATTTTGAATCATCTTATGGGGGCTATTCATTATTCTTGCTTCTGTCATAGTGGTCATGATGCTGGTTAGTTGTATTTTATCCAGATTCTTAAATGCATTTGCACAACCTACTCAGATGATTGT
Organism: Tragelaphus eurycerus; assembly: GCA_935064755.1. Lineage (NCBI taxonomy): Eukaryota > Metazoa > Chordata > Mammalia > Artiodactyla > Bovidae > Tragelaphus > Tragelaphus eurycerus. The sequence goes on from CAKXYN010000039.1 coordinate 3,999,156, forward strand.
CAGAATGATATAACAGCAAAAAGGTCAAAAAGATTTTGTAATACTGTTGAGCATGGAGACAACTAGAGAATCCTCAAGCAGTAAAGTATCTATCCTTATATCTACCCTTTCCTGAACTGGTCAACTTTCTGCAAAAGTGTCAGTGATGAACTGGGGAGACTGAGAGACTGATACACAAAGGGACAGTGATCAGATTGTATATGATGATAGAAATCTGACTCACAGTCTGTAGCAATCAACCAAGAATGGTCAAGACTTGGTCTATGAGTGCCAGCATCCCTATTTATTGCCTCTGTTTCCAAATCAAGTCAGAAAGCCAAACATGTTCTCCAAACTAATCACACAAGACACACCACTTCTGTTTAGCCTACCTCTTCTTCTCACTCATGTCGGAGAAGGGCGAGAACGCCGGGGGGGAGCGGGGGCCGGGCACACAGACGGTGACTTAGCATAGCATAGCATCTCACTCATGTCAACAGCTTCCAATCAGAACATACCTGAAGCCTTCCAGTTTTGGACAGTTATAAAGCTTTCTCTTGCCTGCATTTGTGTTTCTACCAAATACAAATGATGGTTGCTGACTCCCTTGATACAGTGAGTTCTTCTCAGGTATGCAGATGATACTACCCTTATGGCAGAAAGTGAAGAGAAACTAAAAAGCCTATTTTTTTTTTTTTATTGATGACATTTTAAAATTTAATGTTTCCCCTCAATTGTTTTGGAGTGGAAACTTCCACTATTGTTATTTTTTTAATGATTTTTAAAAAAATTTTTTGAAATTTTATTTTTTAACTTTACAATATTGTACTGGTTTTGCCACATATTGAAATGAATCCGCCACAGGTATACATGTGTTCCCCATCCTGAACCCTCCTCCCTCCTCCCTCCCCATACCATCCCTCTGGGTCATCCCAGTGCACCAGCCGCAAGCATCCAGTTTCGTGCATCGAACCTGGACTGGTGACTCGTTTCATATATGATATTATACATATTTCAATGCCATTCTCCCAAATCATCCCACCCTCTCCCTCTCCCACAGAGTCCAAAAGACTGTTCTATACATCAGTGTCTCTTTTGCTGTCTTATATACAGGGTTATTGTTACCATCTTTCTAAATTCCATATATATGTGTTAGTATACTGTATTGGTGTTTTTCTTTTTGGCTTACTTCACTCTGTATAATAGGCTCCAGTTTCATCCACCTCATTAGAACTGATTCAAATGTATTCTTTTTAATAGCTGAGTAATACTCCATTGTGTATATGTACCACCGCTTTCTTATCCATTCATCTGCTGATGGACATCTAGGTTGCTTCCATGTCCTGGCTACTATAAACAGTGCTGCGATGAACATTGGGGTACATGTGTCTCCTTCAATTCTGGTTTCCTCAGTGTGTATGCCCAGCAGTGGGATTGCTGGGTCATAAGGCAGTTCTACTCCCAGTTTTTTAAGGAATCTCCACACTGTTCTCCATAGTGGCTGTACTAGTTTGCATTCCCACCAACAGTGTAAGAGGGTTCCCTTTTCTCCACACCCTCTCCAGCATTTATTGCTTGTATACTTTTGGATCACAGCCATTCTGACTGGGGTGAAATGGTACCTCATAGTGGTTTTGATTTGCCTTTCTCTGATAATGAGTGATGTTGAGCATCTTTTCATGTGTTTATTAGCCATCTGTATGCCTTCTTTGGAGAAATGTCTATTTAGTTCTTTGGTCCATTTTTTGATTGGGTCATTTGTTTTTCTGGAATTGAGCTGTAGGAGTTGCTTGTATATTTTTGAGATTAGTTGTTTGTCAGTTGCTTCATTTGCTATTATTTTCTCCCATTCTGAAGGCTGTCTTTTCACCTTGCTTATAGTTTCCTTTGTTGTGCAGAAGCTTTAAGTTTAATCAGGTCCCATTTGTTTATTTTTGCTTTTATTTCCAATATTCTGGGAGGTGGGTCATAGAGGATCCTGCTGTGAGGTATATCGGAGAGTGTTTTGCCTATGTTCTCCTCTAGGAGTTTTATAATTTCTGGTCTTACGTTTAGATCTTTAATCTATTTTGAGTTTATTTTTGTGTATGGTGTTAGAAAGTGCTCTAGTTTCATTCTTTTACAAGTGTTTGACCAGTTTTACCAGCATCACTTGTTAAAGAGATTGTCTTTAATCCATTGTATATTCTTGCCTCCTTTGTCAAAGATAAGGTGTCCATATGTGCGTGGATTTATCTCTGGGCTTTCTATTTTGTTCCATTGATCTATATTTCTGTCTTTGTGCCAGTACCATACTGTCTTGATGACTGTGGCTTTGTAGTAGAGCCTGAAGTCAGGCAGGTTGATTCCTTCTAAAAAGCCTCTTGATGAAAGTGAAAGTGGAGAGTGAAAAAGTTGGCTTAAAGCTTTTTATTCAGAAAATGAAGATCATGGCATCTGGTCCCATCACTTCATGGGAAATAGATGGGGAAACAGTGGAAACAGTGTTAGACTTTATTTTTGGGGGCTCCAAAATCACTGCAGATGGTGATTGCAGCCATGAAATTAAAAGACGCTTACTCCTTGGAAGGAAAGTTATGACCAACCTAGATAGCATATTGAAAAGCAGAGACATTACTTTGCCAACAAAGGTCTGTCTAGTCAAGGCTATGGTTTTTCCAGTGGTCATGTATGGATGCTAGAGTTGGACTGTGAAGAAAGCTGAGCACTGAGGAATTGATGCTTTTGAACTGTGGTATTGGGGAAGATTCTTGAGAGTCCCTTGGACTGCAAGGAGATCCAACCAGTCCATTCTGAAGGAGATCCGCCCTGGGATTTCTTTGGAAGGAATAATGCTAAAGCTGAAACTTCAGTTCCTTGGCCACCTCATGTGAAGAGTTGACTCATTGGAAAAGACTCTGATGCTGGGAGGGATTGGGGACAGGAGGAGAAGGGGATGACAGAGGATGAGATGGCTGGATGGCATCACTGACTTGATGGAAGTGATTTTGAGTGAACTCCAGGAGATGGTGATGGACAGGGAGGCCTGGCATGCTGCGATTCATGGGGTCGCAGAGAGTCAGACATGACTGAGTGACTGAACAGAACTGAATGGATATAACCTTTGCTTTTTTTTCATTTGGTTGGAGTTATTTATTTTTACAGCCCCTCAAGAAACTCACACTCTAGTGGGAAGAGAGGGTATTAGCTATGTAATTATCTTATTTTACTATATGCAAAGCAATCAAATTATATACTAAAAGGTAAAGAGGATGCAGAAAGAAGGGAGTAATAGACATTTCCTTTTTTTTCCTTCATGGACTAATTGTATCACTTCACTCACTTTTTTGAAGAATGTTGAAGTAGCCTGAGGTTTCTTTGGAAAACTGGTGTTTCACTGTAGCTGAGGAGACCAAGGAATGTAGATGGCCTCAGTCATCATTAGATGGAGCCACTGCCTCTGGAGCACAGCCCCTGATTCTTCTCAACTTAAACCTACAAAGCAGTAACGGCATTATAGGCCCCAGGATGTCTATCTCTGCAAGAAACTGAAACAGATTATGTCGAGCTCATGTAGGGTACTCCTTGCCAGAGCCTGGCTGATTATGGAGCATGACCGTGACTGGAGGCTGAGCTGGAGGAGGAGCTGTACAGTTAGGATGTTTCACAGTTAGGATTCTAGTGAGGAGCATCATTGGCAGGGTTGCAATGAAAGGAGGGCCTTCTGAGGGAGAGGCGTTCTTCCTGGGTCCAGTCCCTTATAGTGATCTTCCTACTGTAAGGTTGTTGTGATGGTTGAGCACTGCTAAAGAAACCCTGGCTGCCTCAGAAGAGAACAGCACAGATTCTGCTTGTCATTCCTCTGAAATTGAAGCTTCTGGAGTCAGCCTATCCATCAGTCTGTGCAGAGCAAATGGCCTTCTCCTGCCATATGGGTCTTGTGATACTTATTGCTCCTCCTCTCTAGGTGCAGAACACTGAGTGAAAAATTAGAGTTTAAAATTCCAGTGGCTGGGATTTCATGAAATGTTTTGGCTGCCATGCAAGAAAGGCTATGACTATATCTTTTCTGTTTTGGTGGAAGATGGGATAAGGAGCCTGGACAGTAATTATATGTTTTCTACTAGCCTGTTCTTTATTTTAAGTTTTTTTTTTATTGATTATTCTTTACACATTTTTTTTTTGTTATCTACATGTCTATCCTCTTGCTCTTGAGCCTCCCTCCTCCCCCACCTCCCATTCTACCCCTCTAGGTCTCACAGAGCACCAGCTGAGCTCCCTGTGCTTCGCAGCTTCCCACCAGCTATTTCACATGTAGTTTTGCTCTCTTTCCTGTCCGACTCTGTGCCACCCCTAGATGGCCTCCTACCAGGCGCCTGTCCGGATTCTCAGCGAACACTGGTGTTGCCTTTCCTTCTCAGTGAGTGAGTGAGTGAAGTGTCGTTGTTAGTCTCAGGCTCCTTGTTGGGGATTCTCAGAGTCTGAGTGTTTCCTCTTGGGTTCTGGGCTCAGTCCCCTGATCAGAGGATTCTCCAGCTGCCGAGAAGTGTTATTGCGTCAGTTAGTTTGTTCTTCCCCTCCTGCTCTTTTTTTTTTGTTTTTTTTATATGTTTTTCTTTTTTTTCTCTCTTGACTCTAGTTCGCTCAAATTTATATTGATTATTTTTCTTTTTTTTAAGTATGTAGGGTGTGTTTTTGTTAGAGTTTTTGTTGGTTTAGGGGTTTGTTCTTTGTGTTTATTTATATTGTGGTTAGTTTTTTTTTTTGTTGTTTGTGTTGTTGTTTTGTGTTGTTAGTTGAGGTTGTAGGGGTGAGTTGGGGAGTAGTTATGTTATTTGTATGGGGGGAGTGGTGGAAGGTTGTGGGGGGGGGGGGAGTAGTTTAGGGGGGGGGGAGTAGGGAGTGGTATTTGTTGAGGTAGGGTCCTTGGTGGGGGGAGAGGGGGGATAGGAGTGTTTGTGGGGGAATGGGAGAGAATGTGTGTTTGGAGTGTGTTGTTCTAGTGAGTAGATGTGTTTTTTAATATATGTGGTTAGAGGAGGTTGTTTAGATGTGATGGATTGGTAGAGTAGAGAGGAGTTTATGGATTTAGTAGGTTTGAGAGAGAGAGAGTGTTTTGTGCCACTCTCTGGGTCTTGTTTGTTTATGATTATGAGGTTTTTTTAGGTTGAGTGATGAAGATTTGTGGAGTTGTAGAGGTGTTTGTTGTGTAGTAGTTATGAGGGTTTGGGAGATGTAGGAGATTGAGTGTTATTTGTCTTTTGTGTGTTTTTTTGTAGATTTTTTTTTTTTTGGTTTAGGTGTTGAGTTTGTAGTAAGAGTAGGGATTGTTTTTTTTTTGTTGTTTTTTTAGAGTATTTTAGAGGTTTGATGTGTGTTGTTTTTAGGAGATGTTTGTTTTTTTTGGAGCTTGTGTAGTTTACATTTCTCTTTTTTTTTGTTTTTTTTTTTTTTGTGGTGAGTTTTTTTTGTTTGGGATTTTTTATTTCTCAGTTGTGGAGTGTTTCTGTTTCTGGTTTTTTTGTATTTTCACGTTTTCTTTTTGTTGTTGAGCTTCCTTGTGGTGTTTTTTTGACTGTGCCAGTTTTGCTGTGTTGTTGGAGTTTAGTTGGTTTGTTTTTTGTATTTTTTGTTTTTTTTCCCTCCTTCTGTAAGTTTTTTTGTTTGTTTGTTTATGGAGTTTGTTTTTGTTTTTTTTTTTTTTTTGTTTTTGTTCTTTTGAGAGATGTTGTGGAGTTTCCTCATTTTTTTTTTGGACTGTGCCCTAGAGATGCCTTTTGTTCATCATTTTTAGTGTTTTTTTGTCTGAGGGTTCACTAACTTGTGTGGTAATCACTTCATAATGTATGTAAGTCACATCATTATGCTGTATCTTAAACTCACACAATTCTGTATGTCAACTATAGCTCAATAAAATTGGAAGGGGAAAAAAACTAGACCAACTTCCTATTCACTTGGGCTAATAAATATTTATTGTTTTTAATGTACTATACTAATAACTTTCCTCAAAGATTTTTCTTATAGCATAAAGAATGAAATGTTTCCCCAAGAATCTCAGAAGTCATGCAATTCAGCAGTATTCTAGAGACTGTTGTTCTCTAAGGCATGCTTGAGAAGAAAGCTGTAAAGGAAGAAAAGAGAATATTACAAAATTAAGCAGAAGCAAATAATGCCACATCTGAAAAGACAGCATACATAAAGAAAGCAAGCCAGATGGTCTTCTTCATTAGAAAGATATGAAATCTGATACTGACAGGCGGAAAGAATTTTGGTTGTCAGCTTTTTTCAGTTCTAAACTTTACCTTAAATTGCAAGTTAAATTGATTCTCTGAGAAAATTCTAAGTGCTTTATGATGATTTCGAGGTTTGTTTTAGGGGATTAAGCTGGTGTTGTCCTTATATATATATATTATACCTTCCTAGCTTTGGAATAAGTACATGCTGTCTTTAAAATGTTTCTTTTATATTATGTAAATCTATGTATTAAAATCTTCCTTCATGTCTAGCTTTCTGTATTTTTCTAGGATTAGAGTTTATGTCTAAAGGATTAAAGTTCCATATTTCTCTGCCTCCGATGTTTTTCTCTTTCTGGGTTCATTGTCCTTTCTTTTCCTCCTGACTATGTATGTTTTTTCTCTTTGCTGTCTTAAGATATTATGCTATTGGCTTCATTGCTTCATGTCAACGTAATGCAAGATTATAGTTAAAACTCCGCCACTGAGGTTGAGCTGCATGTTTTTATTATAAAGTGAGATTTAGTATTAAAGTAATAAAATTCCATTAAGATCTTATCTACATTGACTGTATAATAAGGCAGATTGGTAGTTTATAATATATGACAAATATTTGTAATTCTTGAACATTCCAGTGATGGCAAGTGTTTAGAAACTCTCAGTCCAAATGTGGGCAAGAGACTTTATCTAAATGTATTCTTGAGTATCTTTGACACGTGTCCTGTCCTTTTACAGTCCTATCGTTCAGTTTTCTGTGGTACTATGTGTAATGCTTAAAGTCTAGTTACTGGCATTTAGGGCAGTTTTCTTCCATTCTTTAAGAGAATGTGATCTCCTCATCTTAAAGACACATTTGAACCAAAGTGACTGAGCCTTTTTAAATGAGTTGGAGCTGCTAATTTTCCAAAGTACAACTGTAGACAACTTAAATGTTATAAGTATTTCCAGAAGCAATGTGGTTGCATAGGATTTAGTAACTAAATGTCCATGGGCACCTAGGGAATCAGTTCATGGGCTTCAGGGCATCCAGAAACCTTCCAAAGTATTGTATATTTGTGTATCTGTTCAATTTTTTTTCTATACAGATCATTTAAACATATTCATAACAAAGTCAAGCATCAGACCCTAAATGGAGGTAGTATAGAAAAACAGATTGGAGACTTTAGTATGAAAACCTGCATTGAATTAATTGATGTAAGAGTGTTAGACAATAATGACCACAGGGAACTGGGTAGCAGAGCCACTTACTTTAGGAAGCACGTTACTTCCAAATGTATGGTATCAGGCTGCCGTGGTGTGGACAGTTTCAGTTCAGTTCAATTCAGTTACTCAGTTGTTTCGACTCTTTGCAACACCATGGGCTGAAGCACACCAGGCTTCCCTGTCTATCCAAAACTCCCAGAGCTTGCTCAAACTCATGTCCATCGAGTTGGTGTTGCCATCCAACCATCATGAACCATCTTGTCCTCTGTCGTCCCCTTCTCCTCCTGACTTCAATCTTTTCCAGGACCAGGGTCTTTTCCAGTGAGCCAGTTCTTTGCATCAGGTGGCCAAAGTATTAGAGTTTCAGCTTCAGCATGCATCCTTCCAATGAATATTCAGGACTGATTTCCTGTAGGATTGACAGGTTTGAACTCCTTGCAGTCCAAGGGACTCTCAAGAGTTTTCTCCAACACCACAGTTCAAAAGCATCAATTCTTTGACATTCAGCTTTCTTTTTGGGCTTCCCTGGTGGCTCAGAGGGTAAAACATCTTCCTGCAGTGCAGGAGACCCAGGTTCTATACCTGGGTCAGGAAGATCCCCTGGAGAAGGAAATGGAAACCCACTCCAGTACCCTTGCCTGGAAAATCCCATGGATGGAGAAACCTGGTAGGCTACAGTCCATGGGGTCGCAAAGAGTCAGATATGACTGAGTGACTTCCCTTTCACTTTTCTTTATGGTTCAACTCTCACATCCACACATGACTACTGGAAAAACCATAGCTTTGACTAGACAGACCTTTGTTGGCAAGGTAATGTCTCTGCTTTTTAATATGCTCTCTAGGTTGATCATAGCTTTTCTTCCAAGGAGCAAGCATCTTTAAATTTCATGGCTATAGTCACCAGTAGTGATTTTGGAGCCCAAGAAAATAAAGTCTCTCACTTTTTCCATTGTTTCCCATCTGTTTGCCATGAAGTGATGGGATCAGATGCCATGGTCCTAGTTTTTTGGATGTTAAGTTTTAGGCAATCTTTTTCACCCTCCTTTTTCACTTTAATCAAGAGGCTCTTCAGTTCCTCATCACTTTCTGCTATAAGGGTGGTGTTATCTGCATATCCGAGGTTGTTGGTATTTCTCCCAGCAATCTTGATTACAGCTTGAGCTTCATCCAGCCTGGCATTTTTCGCGTGATATACTCTGCATATAAGTTAAATGATTTACTCCTTTCCCAGTTTGGAACCAGTCCATTGTTTCATGTCCAGTTCTAACTGTTGCTTCTTAACCTGCATACAGATTTCTCAGGAAGCAGGTCAGGTGGTCTGGTATTCCCATTTCTTTAAGAATTTTCCAGTTTGTTGTGATAGCCACACAGTCAAAGGCTTTGGCATAGTCAATAAAGCAGAAATAGATGTTTTTCTGGAACTCTCTCACTTTTTTGATGATTCAGCAGACGTTAGCAATTTGATCTCTGGTTCCTCTGCCTTTTCTAAATCCAGCTTGAACACCTGGAATTTCTTGGTTCATGTACTTGGAGAATTTTGAGCATTACTTTGCTAGTGTGTTAGCTGAGTACAGTTGTGAGATAGTTTGAATATTCTTTGGCATTGCCTTTCTTTGGGATTGGAATGAAAACTGATCTTTTCCAGTCCTGTGGCTACTGCTGAGTTTTCCAAATTTGCTGGCATATCGAGTGCAGCACTTTCACAGCATCATCTTTTAGTACTTGAAATAACTCAACTGGAATTTCATCACCTCCACTAGCTTTGTTTGTAGTGATGCTTCCTAAGGTCCACTTGACTTAGCATTCCAAGATGTCTGGCTCTAGGTTAGTAAGCATAACATTGTGGTAATCTGGGTCATTGAGATCTTTTTTGTGTAGTTTTTCTTTGTATTCTTGCCACCTTTTCTTATTATCTTCTGCTTCTGTTAAGTCCATATCATTTCTGTCCTGTATTGTGCCCATCTTTGCATGATGGACACTGTGAAGTGCTGCTCAGAGAGTAAAGTGTCTGCAATGCAGGAGACCTGGGTTCGATCCCTGGTTCAGGAAGATCCCCTGGAGAAGGAATTCACAACCCACCCCAGTATTCTTGCCTGGAGAATCCCATGGATGGAGGAGTCTGGTAGGCTAGAGTCCACTGGGTTGCAAAGAGTTGGACATGACTGAGCGACTTCACTTTCACTTCTTTTCACTTTTGCATAATAGGCAGTTCCAGACCTTATCACTTCTCATTTTGTGGAAGCCTATCAGCACCTAGATGTGGCAACTCTTTTTAAAATGACTTGTCAACGTCCAGGACCTTAGTCAAGGGTGGCATAGAGGAGAAGAAAGAACCACTATGGTGATCTTCTTCCAGCCATCAAAAGCAGTACAGAAAGGACTTTCTATTTTTAGGAAAGGTTTCTGAAAAGAAACTGCTGACAGTGTCACTGTCCCTGATGTCAAGAAGTTCATTGGAAAATCTCTCTAAGTGTGTTCAAGATGGTTTGGATAATTAGAAAATCCAATCTTCAGGCAGAAGGAGGCAGTGAAAGTTATTTCTGGATATTGTTTCTACATTTGTTAAGAAATAAAGGCTCAGTGGAACATTTTTGGCTGTCTCATGGTGCTCTGAGTTTTTAAGCCCAGTGAGATAAGTGGCAGAGTACCATCTTGCCTAGAGAAAGAAAGCAACCTAATTTTTATAGACTTTGGAGCACTGGGATTTTCAAGGCTAAATAAAGTACTCCGATGTGGTTGTGCTGTGTTTTCCTCTTGCTTCTCCTCTTTATTTGATTCCTCCTCCTCCTCCTCCCACTTCTTCTGTGTCTGTACAAAATAAAATCAAGAGGACCCTGATTTTACTTCACCCAGGTGAAGTTTTAGAACAATTGCCAATGAAGTTATAGAATACTTACGCAAACAAACAAGTGATCCAGTTCAAACCCCTACCTTTTGTGAATTTATTCTAAAACATCGCAAGACATGATTTAAGATTTGCTTAAGCACTACCAGACACACTAAATCTATGTTCTCACAGAAGAATTATGAGATTTAAAGCATGGTTCCTAGTGATCCTCTGTGCAGGGGAATGGTGAAGCCTCTGGGACCTCATAGGTAAGTCCCCCAGGCTGGGTATGATTACAGGTTTGTACACTTCCTAGAGTTGACCAGTGGCCTCCTGGTGATACCTCCTTGCCTGTTTTCCTCAAAATAAAATCACATGGAATTAAGCCCTGGTATAACACAAGGACATGGTTTCCCTGGTGGCCCAGACAGTAAAGAATCTGCCTGCAATGTAGGAGACCTGGGTTCGATCCCTGGGTTTCGAAGATCCCCTGGAGGAGGGCACAGCAACCCACTCCAGTATTCTTGCCTGGAGAATCCCATGGACAGAGGAGCCTGGCGGGCTACAGTCCACAGGGTCACAAAGAGTCAGACACGACTGAGCAGCTAAGCACAGCACAACATATACGACAGGGGCTCCTTGGGTAAATCTTCCTTCGAAGCTACTTCCATGTGGCTGAGCCTTCTCCTTGGCAATCCCTATAATGGTCTAAATCCTCCCATGCAGCTGTCTTTAACCCTTTGCATCTCCACATTCTCCCTCTGGACACACCCAACGGTTCAGAGACCTTCCTCAGTACCTTGCGTCTTTCTAGTCTCATCCCCAGGTATCTTGGCTGGATGTTAGTGGAGCTTCCTCTGCTCTAAAAGTCTCCGTGTGGCTGAAGGGGGCCCACTGGTCCTGGGGAAGGTGGGGTTGAGGGAATGGAAGTTGCTTCAGCTCTTGTTCTATCTTTGTCCAGTAACAGAGCTGTGATTTGATTTTCTCCTTAAGTTTTTGGCATAAACAATGTGGTGACCATGAGAATTAATTTTTTCCCTCAAAAATCATCCAAGTATAGTTTTCATAAGAAATGTGTAATTCCTCCTTTTAACAAATTTTAGTCATATCTTTCATAAAGTGAAAAACCTTGCCTTTTCAATGTACAAAAGCACAGTTTCCTTGTTTTTCAGGCGTCCCTCCACCTTGCATCTCACTGAAGCTATACATTAATTGACAATGCTTCTAGAGTCCAGATAAACAGCACCTGGTTTCCAAATTTCTTTCTAATCCTTAAGCTTGTCTCTTGACCCAGGAAAAGGGATTTTGGTGCTTCCTGTCATATTAGAAATTATGAGACACAGCCTCCTTAGACGTGATGGCAAAGGATGATATCCAAGGACTTGATGTATTGAGATTTTACATGTCTTTGTCTTAAGGGCTCTAGAATAGGACTGTAGCTGTTGCTCCCTATGAAATCTTGGTTTTTCATTTCCATTTAGCCTCTCAAAGGTGGATTCATGGTTTGGAGATTAAAAATCAGGAACAAGTCTTGATTTAAATTTAGAACTCAAAGGGAAACTGTCATGATATTTAGTGTGATCCAGCCATTAGCCAGACCTTTCTCATGGTTCATATTCCTTCAAGGTAGAATTTGTTCAACGTCACTGAATCTGTACAGTACTTGGTAATATGTTTACATGAACAGCTGAGTGCTCTCGGACTCCTTATAAACTAATAAAAAATCCACCTAATTTTACAATCTCCAGAGGTATTTATAAAGATGCTGATTTATGAAGTTAGAAGAAAAGACAGACTGACAGGAAATAAATAGTCATAAGTCTACACAGTTCATTAGGAAGGTTGACAGAAGAAGGTCATGAAGGCAGTGAGTTAAAAAAATACAGAACTGAGTACATGCGTGCTAAGTCACTTCATTTTTTTTCAGTTTTCCCAACTTGTTATGTCAATGAATATCTATGATTACTGTGTTGGGAACAAGTCACTGTGTTTAACTGAAGCATCTCTGATATTAAAATTTCATCCTCATTTCCTGATAAATCTCAAATAGTAATATAGTCTCATTCAAGACTATGTATGAAGTGATGGAGTGCTTTATTCACATGCTACAATGTAATAATCAGAAGACCATTACACTTCATAGAATAGTATGCCCAGTGACAAGGCCTGTAACAATAAGCTAATAGCAGCCTTGAACATTCAAGGAGGAAGGTGTATGGATCATTGAACAGACCCTACCATCATTAAGAATACACACTAGGAATAAGGTATAAGGTATTATAAGGTTTTCATCATTATTGATATTCCTTAGACTGTAGATTTACTTTCAAAGGTTGAATTGATGATCCCATAAAACTAAGAACAGTACTCACAGAAAACAAAATATAAGTCATATTATAAAGGACTTGAAAATCAGTCCTTGCCAATTGCACTGAAACATGGCCTAGATATTTACTTTTAGTGAGTAATTTTTAAGGTAGTATTTTCCAGAAACCGATCCGGAGCTCTAAGGATTTCTGTATGCTTCCTTTGGGAGTACCTTAGTTAGGGGAGTTGGGTGTCTTCTTCCTCTTAATTTTATCCTCAGATACTAACTTCTTTTGTGAAATATTTTAAGTCCTTTTTTTCTTCCCCAGGATGCTTCCTGTGGTTCCAACATCCTCTTGTTCTCTCAATTCCCAAATTGTGTATTATTTAGACTCTGTCTTTTGGCACTTGGGCACATGAATCCTGACACTGACGACCTCTCCAAAAAGATTATCTTTCTGAAGTCACTATGCATTATGTATTATGTTTATTCAATATTTTCCAGTGCATATGGTACTGTATACATGGCAGGCACTTAATAAAAATTAGAATTGTGTGTGAATGATATAATTATAGCATTTTTACCTTATGAGACGTCCAGAAATCATTTAATTCATGTCCCAGTTTTACAGATGTGAAAATGAAGCCAACAGTAAGTGCCATTTTAAAATAATCCCAGCACTTATTTGCTTAGGAAGTAGATATTTCATTTATATTCTTGCTTACCATATTTGTTTTCTTAATAGACTTTGCTTTTCACCAACATTGCAAAATTGTACCTCATCCCTACTACTGAGGGGATAAGTGAGAATTTGGACATATTTGCCATTCTTTTTAGTGTCCTAGTGCTGTGATGAATATGCACAAACACATTTGTTAATGTTTGGAAGCTCTTTTTTTTTTTTAACTTGATAGTTTTAAGCTTTATTGTCAAATCTCTATCTTTTGTTTTGATTGGAATAAATGCATCTCTTTGCTTACACAAAGCTTTGCTTCTGCCTCAGTTTTGTTGCTTCCCACAATTAGACATACATTGTCATTTGATGAATAGATTCTATTTCCCCTACTATTCTGGGGCTGTTTGAGGGTGAAAGAATCACATAATGATCACCTTGATTTCTCTATATTACTTAGCCTAGTGCTTTGAGTACAGTAGAAACTTCAAAAATGCTGAAAAATTATGTCCAGAATAATATAATGAAATGATAATGATAAGAATCTGTTCCTGAAAATAAGATATTTTGCATGAAAATGCTAACCAAATTGTATGACTCACCATTTATAAAGAGAAAAATTATAATCTATTACATGTCAACACACAACAACCAACCAATTTCCTCAAATATAACTATAACCCAGTAAAAGGTCTAGGCAGAAGTAGCTGACAAGTTGGAAAGTAAAAAGATTAACCATTCCTTCCTGATCAGCAAACACTAAGACTATTAATAATGCATTTTATGCAGTAACATGTACAGTTTTTATTCCATGTCATAAATACTATATTTATGATAGAGCATAGAAATGGATACACAGCAATAAATATAGCTGTTAGGGGAAAAAGCTAATAAAAATTTACAATAAAAAGTTCATTTCTTGTAATGAATTATTTGTCATTTGTAGGCTGAAAAATATTGAGAATGGAGTTGGGGAGAAGGGTTGAAGCCATTGTTTGTCAAGAATTATGGAAAGAGGTGATGTAAGGAATTGGCATGACTGGGTGAAAAAGGGCAATTTCAGGCAACTATCAGAATCAGAGGAACAGTTTTGAAGTTCTGAGGCTTCTCTAAAGGCTCCTGAACAAAAGACTGATCAATCTTTAAGGAGCTGGTTGAGGCTGTTGGATGCAGAAATACTAAAAACAACCAACTTTGTATTTTTTTTAAAAAAGTTTTTCACCACAGTCTTGTCATATCACCAATGTGTTCCAGGATAATCTCTGTCATTGCATCTGCAGGATCCTTCATGCTGCAGTCCACTCTTAGGATCCACTTTCTTATACCAGCAATAGCTGGGATAGGCCCATACCTTTTGTAAGCCTATCAAAATACAGCATTTTGATAGGCTGTATTTTGAATGTAACTTAAGATTTTGGGCTTCCCTGGTGGCTCAGATGGTAAAGAATCTGCCTGCCTGCAACCCAGATTCCATCTCGGATTGGAAAGATCCTCTGAAGAAGGGAATGACTCCTCACTTCAGTATTTTTGGCTGGAGAATTCCATGGACAGAGGAGCCTGGTGGACTACAGTCCATGGGGTCACAAAGAGTCAGGCACTAACACTTTCACCTTCACTTTTACTAAGACTTTTATCTGCACATCATGTTCTTAATAATGTTGCACTGAGGTTTGGTGACATAAAGTTTCCCTTTATCGTTATTGACAGGGAAACATGTATTCAAAGATACATGTGATTTTAAGTTTAATTGGGTCCCCTTTGTTTATTTTTGTTTTATTTTCATTACTCTAGGAGGTAGGTCAAAAAAGATCTTCCTGTGATTTATGTCAAAGAGTGTTCTTCCTACAGTTTCCTCTAAGAGTTTTATAGTGTCTTGTCTTACATTTAGACCTTTAATTCATTTTGAGTTTATTTTTGTGTGTGGTGTTAAGGATTGTTCTAATTTTATTCTTTTGCATGTAGCTGTCCAGTTTTCCCAGCACCACTTGTTGAAGACTGCCTTTTCTCCACTGTGTATTCTTGCTTCCTTTATCATAGATTAGGTGACCACAGGTCCATGATTTTTATCTCTGGGCTTTTTATCCTGTTCCATTGATCTGTATTTCTGTTTTTGTGCTAGTACTGTCTTGTTTGATATGGCTTTATAGGCATACATACACTACCATCTGTGAAATAGCTAGCTAGTGGGAAGCTGCCGTGTAGCACAGGGAACACAGCTTGGTGCTTTGTGATGATCCTACCCTAGATGGGTAGGATGGTGGGAGGGTGGGTGGGAGGGAGGTCAAAGAGCGAGGAGATACATATATATATATACACACACACACACATATATATACATATAGCTGATTTATTTCTTTGTATAGCAGAAACCACACACACACACACACACACATATATATACATATAGCTGATTTACTTCTTTGTATAGCAGAAACCAACACAGCATTGTAAAGCGACTATATCCCAATAAATTTAAAAAGTGATAAAAGTTTAAAAAAAGAGATATGTGTGTTTTATGAAGTGTGCATATTAAAATCTAAGAGGAAGTTCACTGAGAAATGACTAATATGGGTTGTCTTCCATGGAAATGTGTACAGTCTCAGCTTGCTTTGTTCCACTTCAGGGAGTATGTAGTTCTTCCAAGGGAATAAAATTCTCAAGTCATTAAAGATATTTTTTGAGAACATAGAATGCTTATAGCATTGTCAGCAGTATTGTAGAGGAGACAGACAAATCAGGCAAGAATACTGAGATAAGGCCTGTTCAGAATCAGCTACTTGACCTGGTGGGAAATGATCGGATCTGAGAGCGAGGTGCGGAGTCCAGAGAAGCTGGGGTCTGGGTCACAGAGGAAGTGGCTGCATCTGGAAGAACCTGGTGGTATCCTCCAGGGTAAAGATAGAAATCAAATGTGAGTATGAGCAAGACCACAGTCTTACTTAAAAGCAAATTTATACTTTACAACAAGCAGTATTCCCAAGAAGAATAGCAGGGAGAGTGTGAATCAGCTTTCCAGTAGCAGGTAGTGGCTTTCCATTGAGTTATTTGTCCTCTCCCTCCTGGACTTTTTGGGAACTGTGGCAAACCAGGAATAGTGCCACAGTCTGAGGTTTTAGTGGACAGTGAATCCAAAGACCCTCTGGTCATAAAGCTACTGCCATCACTTCCTCAGAAAAGGGGAGACAGGAACTGGGAAATGGTACCGTGGTTCTGTTCAGGTTGAAATCATAGTAATGAGGAATTCATGCTGGTTGAGCACTGATTTGGGGACTTTAATTCTTGCAAGGGACACAGCCTTAAGACAAACATGGACTGGATAAGCATAGATTTGTAAGGTACAGAGATGAAAAAGCTTGTAGCTAACACCTACTATCCGAGAAGGCAATGGCAAGCCACTCTAGTACTCTTGCCTAGAAAGTCCCATGGATGGAGGAGCCTGGTGGGCTGCATTCCATGGGGTCGCTACCAATCTGTCGCGACTGAGTGACTTCACTTTCACTTTTCACTTTCATACAGTGGAGAAGGAAATGGCAACCCACTCCAGTGTTCTTGGCTGGAGAATCCCAGGGACTGGGGAGCCTGGTGGGCTGCTGTCTATGGGGTCGCACAGAGTTGGACAGGACTGAAGCGACTTAGCAGCAGCAGCAGTAGCAGCAGCAGCAGCACCTACTATCTGTGCTGAATATCTGTTCTTTGCTGCCCAACGTTCATCCTCGTTCCTCACTTTCCTTTAGCCACTACTGCCTGTTCTCAGTCATCATGGGTGTGTTTTTGACCTCATCCCTGTCTCCAGGGGTGGGTCTTGACTGTCTTGAATCTATCAGTGTGTCTCAGTAGAGTGACTGAATTAGGGACATTCATGTCACACCCATGGACAGAATTAGATGTGAGATGTTTGCTGAGGAGACATGACGGAGAAGTTTCTATAAGAAAAAAATTAACTCCTTCTCTGTCATTCTTCTTTGGATAATGTAAGAAAGTAAGTTCCAAAACTTATATCTTTTATTATTGGTATTTATTTGGTTTCAAGTTTTAATTTGCTTTTAATTTACTTTAGGCTTTGGCTTCCACAGGAAGAAATCTTGGATCTCCTAAAAGATGGAATGGATGTCTCAGGATGGACTAACACAGACACTGTGCAGAGTTGGGAGACAGAGAGCCTAGGCCCTTGGTGACAGTGTCATGGCTACTGGGTCAAGTTTTACCTAAAGCTGGCCCTATGGGGATAAAGACTATTCCTGGTACTGTTATAAATCTCTTAGGTATTGTTTGGGCAAGATTTGTGTGTGTGTGTGTGTGTGTGTGTGTGTGTGTGTGTGTACATGCACATGTGTATTCAGTGTGGGTGGGGCCAATCAACTTTGAAATGAGACTGTTATAAAAATGAAGATGAAAGGCTCAGAACTGGGTGAGGCGAAGTCACCTTGTTGCAGTAGAATAACTTAGCTTCAGTGTCAATACATCTAAAATTGTCTTGGAAAATCCAAGTGAATCAATTGAAGGATTTTAAATTAGCGGAAGTTCAAAGAGCATCTGATTGAGGAGAAATGCACAAAAGTCAATATTTCTCTATACCAGCAATAAGTGGTAAGCAAATAATGGGAAAAAAATCCATTTGCAATACAGCTCCAATCCCATTAACTAATTATGAAGCAATGAAAAAAGATGTATACGTCTCATATGAAGAAAATTATAAAAACTTAAGGAAGATATGAGAGAAGACTGGCTTTCTAACTAGATCAAAAGATTCACTATTTTAAAGGTAAAAAATCTGTCTTGATTAATGTTATAACTCTACAACAATTTAAATTTGTATAACTTTTTTTGAACTTGACAAATGAAAGTAAAGTTTTAGGAAAAATTTACGGATGAGAACAGAGGTTTCAGGAATTTTTATTTCTGTTCAAATAGCAAAAAGTGTCTCTTTTTCTTTCCAACCCCCAAATTAATTCTTTTTTTTTCTTTCTTTTTTTTTTTTTTATAGGAGATTAGATGAAAGGGTAAGAACTCTGAGACAGACATTAGTTTGAAGGGTTATTCAATAAAGTTATTTGATTTTCTCCCCAATACAATATTAAGTTAAAATAAAATATCGCTTGAATTGATTTCACAGCCCTCTGTTGATGGTAACTTTTTCCTGAAATTCTATTATTTGCCTAAGGATATCTGGGGGTTATTCTTCTATCTCATGTAAGACTGTAGTCACATTTTCTCCTCCAGAGGGATCTGCTTCCCTCTTTAAAGACCAAAAAAGACAATGATGTCATCAAACACAACTTTCCATTTATTATTTTGTTTTGTTTTTTGAGGCATTGGAAATAGGTTCCATCAGTCCGCTAATAGCAATATAAAATTGCACAGACATGCACATTTTTATGATACAATGAAGCCCAAAGAACAGATTGCACTATCCCTTTCTTTCTCTTATTAAGATTTATATAAACCATTTCATGAGAATAGAATGAATCACATAAGTGTGACTGTACTCTGCTCTCTGGGTAGCATGTACTGACAGTAAAGAAAATGATTTCATACTAATTCAAAGATGTTTACAGCACTGGTTATCAAAGAAGTACAGATTAAAACAAGAAAACTTTTTTGTTAATTAATTTTATAAAGATAGGCCAAGAGGAACTCATAAAACTGATGAGGGAAATGAAAAAAATACACCCAGGTATTGACAGTGGCAGATATAGTGGTGCAACTTTTCTGATAATTCAGTAATACGCACTAAGACATTAAAAATATTTCCTCATGTCTCACTAGTGATTTCACTTCTAATAATGTCTCCAATGGAATAAGCCATGCACCCAAAGATGTACCAGGGCTTACTTTGTTTGTATAATTAGAAAAATATGGGAAAAGAAATATTAAATATTTCAGATCAGATCAGATCAGTCAATCAGTCATGTCGGACTCTTTACGACCCCATGAATCGCAGCACACCAGGCCTCCCTTTCCATCACCAACTCCTGGAGTTCACTGAGACTCATGTCCATCGATTCAGTGATGCCATCCAGCCATCTCATCCTCTGTCATCCCCTTCTCCTCCTGCCCCCAATCCCTCCCAGCATCAGAGTCTTTTCCAATGAGTCAACTCTTTGCATGAGGTGACCAAAGTACTGGAGTTTCAGCTTTAGCATCATTCCTTCCAAACAATACCCAGGGCTGATCTCCTTTAGAATGGACTGGTAGGATCTCCTTGCAGTCCAAGGGACTCTCAAGAGGCTTCTCCAACACCACAGTTCAAAAGCATCAATTCTTCGGCGCTCAGCCTTCTTCACAGTCCAACTCTCACATCCATACATGACAACAGGAAAACCCATAGCCTTGACTAGACAGACCTTTGTTGGCAAAGTAATGTCTCTGCTTTTGAATATGCTGTCTAGGTTGGTCATAACTTTCCTTCCAAGGAGCAAGCGTCTTTTAATTTCATGGCTGCAATCACCATCTGCAATGATTTTGGAGCCCAGAAAAAGAAAGTCTGACACTATTTCCACTGTTTTCCCACCTATTTCCCATGAAGTGATGGGACCAGATGCTATGATCTTCGTTTTCTGAATGTTGAGCTTTAAGTTAACTTTTTCACTCTCCACTTTCACCTTCATAAAGAGGCTTTTTAGTTCCTCTTCACTTTCTGCCATAAGGGTGGTGTCATCTGCATATCTGAGGTTATTGATATTTCTCCTGGCAATCTTGATTCCAACTTGTGTTTCTTCCAGTCCAGCATTTCTCATGATGTACTTTGCTTAGAAGTTAAATAAACAGGGTGACAATATACAGCCTTGACGTACTCCTTTTCCTATTTGGAACCATTCTGTTGTTCTGTGTCCAGTTCTAACTGTTGCTTCCTGACCTGCATACAGATTTCTCAAGAGGCAGATCAGGTGGTCTAGTATTCCCATCTCTTGAAGAATTTTCCACAGTTTATTATGATCCACACAGTCAAAGGCTTTGGCATAGTCAACCAAGCAGAAATAGATGTTTTTCTGGAACTCTCTTGCTTTTTCCATGATCCAGCGGATGTTGGCAATTTGATCTCTGGTTCCTCTGCCTTTTCTAAAACCATCTTGAACATCTGGAAGTTCATGGGTCATGCATTGCTGAAGCCTGGCTTGGAGAATTTTGAGCATTACTTTACTAGCGTGTGAGATGAGTGCAATTGTGCGGTAGTTTGAGCATTCTTTGACATTGCCTTTCTTTGGGATTGGGATGAAAACTGACCTCTTCCAGTCCTGTGGCCACTGCTAAGTTTTCCAAATTTGTTGGCATATTGAGTGCAGCACTTTCACAGCATCATCTTTCAGGATTTGGAATAGCTCAACTGGAATCCTATCACCTCCACTAGCTTTGTTCGTAGTGATGCTTTCTAAGGCCCACTTGACTTCACATTCCAGGATGTCTGGCTCTAGGTCAGTGATCACACCATCGTGATTATCTGGGTTGTGAAGATCTTTTTTGTACAGTTCTTCTGTGTATTCTTGCCATCTCTTCTTAATATCTTCTGCTTCTGTTAGGTCCATACCATTTCTGTCCTTTAACGAGCCCATCTTTGCATGAAATGTTCCTTTGGTATCTCTGATTTTCTTGAAGAGATCTCTAGTCTTTTCCCATTCTGTTGTTTTCCTCTATTTCTTTGCATTGATTGCTGAAGAAGGCTTTCTTATCTCTTCTTGCTTTTCTTTAGAACTCTGCATTCAGATGTTTATATCTTTCCTTTTCGCTTCTCTTCTTTTCACAGCTATATGTAAGGCCTCCCCAGACAGCCATTTTGCTTTTTTGCATTTCTTTTCCATGGGGATGGTCTTGGTCCCTGTCTCCTGTACAATGTCAGGAACCTCATTCCATAGCTCATCAGGCACTCTATCAGATCTAGAACCTTAAATCTATTTCTCACTTCCACTGTATAATCATAAGGGATTTGATTTAGGTCATACCTGAATGGTCTTACTTACTCCTTGGAAGGAAAGTTATGACGAACCTAGATAGCATATTCAAAAGCAGAGACATTACTTTGCCAACAAAGGTTCGCCTAGTCAAGGCTATGGTCTTTCCTGTGGTCGTGTATGGATGTGAAAGCTGGACTGTGAAGAAGGCTGAGCACCGAAGAATTGATGCTTTTGAACTGTGGTGTTGGAGAAGCCTCTTGAGAGTCCCTTGGACTGCAAGGAGATCCAACCAGTCCATTCTGAAGGAGATCAGCCCTGGGATTTCTTTGGAAGGAATGATGCTGAAGCTGAAACTCCAGTATTTTGGCCACCTCACGCGAAGAGTTGACTCATTGGAGAAGACTCTGATGCTGGGAGGGATTGGGGGCAGGAGGAGAAGGGGACGACAGAGGAGGAGAAGGGGACAACAGAGGATGAGATGGCTGGATGGCATCACTGACTCGATGGATGTGAGTCTGAGTGACCTCCGGGAGTTGGTGATGGACAGGGAGGCCTGGCGTGCTGCGATTCATGGAGTCACAAAGAGTTGGACACGACTGAGACTGATCTGATGTGATCTGAATGGTCTAGTGGTTTTCCCAACTTTCTTCAATTTAAGTCTGAATTTGACAGTAAGGATTTCATGGTCTGAGCCACAGTCAGCTCCTGGTCTTGTTTTTGCTGACTGTATAGAGCTTCTCCATCTTTGGCTGCAAAGAATATAATCAATCTGATTTCAGTGTTGACTATCTGGTGATGTCTATGTATAGAGTCTTCTCTTGTGTTGTTCGAAGAGGGTTTTTGTTATGACCAGTGCATTTCCTTGGCAAAACTCTATTAGTCTTTGCCCTGCTTCATTCTGTATTCCAAGGCCAAATTTGCCTGTTACTTCAGGTGTTTCTTGACTTCCTACTTTTGCATTCCAGTCCCCTATAATGAAAAGGACATCTTTTTGGGGTGTTAGTCCTAAAAGGTCTTGTAGGTCTTCATAGAACCGTTCAACTTCAGCTTCTTCAGCATTACTGGTTGGGGCATAGACTTGAATTACTGTGATATTGAATGGTTTACCTTGGAAACGAACAGAGATCATTCTGTCGTTTTTGAGATTGCATCCAAGTACTGCATTTCAGACTCTTTTGTTGACCATGATGGCTACTCCATTTCTTCTGAGGGATTCCTGCCTGTAGTAGTAGATATAATGGTCAGCTGAATTAAATTCACCCATTCCAGTCCATTTCAGTTCGCTGATTCCTAGAATGTCGACATTCACTCTAGCCATCTCTTGTTTGACCACTTCCAATTTGCCTTGATTCATGGACCTGACATTCCAGGTTCCTATGCAATATTGCTCTTTACAGCATTGGACCTTGCTTCTATCACCAGTCACATCCACAGCTGGGTATTCTTTTTGCTTTGGCTCCATCCCGTCATTCTTTCTGGAGTTATTTCTCCACTGATCTCCAGTAGCATATTGGGCACCTACTGACCTGGGGAGTTCCTCTTTCAGTATCCTATCATTTTGCCTTTTCATACTGTTCATGGGGTTCTCAAGGCAAGAATACTGAAGTGGTTTGCCATTCCCTTCTCTAGTGGACCACATTCTGTCAGATCTCTCCACCATGACCCACCCATCTTGGGTTGCACCACAGCATGGCTTAGTTTCATTGAGTTAGACAAGGCTGTTGTCCTAGTGTGATTAGATTGACTAGTTTTCTGTGAGTATGGTTTCAGTGTGTCTGCCCTCTGATGCCCTCTTGCAACACCTACCGTCTTACTTGGGTTTCTCTTACCTTGGGCGTGGGGTATCTCTTCATGGCTGCTCCAGCAAAGCGCAGCCAATGCTCCTTACCTTGGATGAGGGGTCTCTCCTCACTGCTGCCCTTCCTGACCTTCAACGTGGGATAACTCCTCTAGGCCCTCCTGTGCCCACGCAGCCACAGTGTGGGGTTGGTCCTTTGAAGGATCATGGTGAAATGACGTCCAGTCCTTAAATATGAAAGCATATCTTGTCCTTGCTTATCATTTGTCATTCTAAAATTGAGCTGTAACATATATAAAGTGCACCAATCTTAAATCCAATATTCATTAAAATTTATGTTTTTATATAGCCATATTCATAACCACTTCCCTGATGGAAAGAGCAAATTTCCGGACATCAGGGGAAAGAGTTACAGAATTAACCAAACTTTGGCAATGTCCTCTACAGGTACTTGTCATGTTTTGTGGCTAACTCAACTTCTACTGATGGAGAAGGCAGTGGCAACCCACTCCAGTACTCTTGCCTGGACAATCCCAAGGACAGAAGAGCCTGGTAGGCTGCGGTCCATGGGGTCGCTAAGAGTTGGACACTACTGAGCATAATCACTTTCACTTTTCACATTCATGCATTGGAGAAGGAAATGACAACCCACTCCAGTGTCTTTCCTGGAGAATCCCAGGGACAGGGGAACCTGGTGGGCTGCCATCTATGGGGTGGCAGAGTCGGACACGATTGAAGCGACTTAGCAGCAGCAGCAGCAGCAGGAACTTCTACTGAAAACCTGCTGATCTTCGGGAACTTCCCACATCCTGATTCTCATCTACCCAAGGTATAAGCCACAATTCACTTTCTCAGTTTTCTTTGCAGCAGTCATGTGACCTTGGCTTCACCAATTAAATGCATCTTAGTGAGAGCTTGCATCAGAAGAATGTAACATGAGGAAGCAGTTGCTCAAAGTAGGTTTCATTTCCTGGTGCGAAAAGCAGTGGAGTTGCTTTGTTTTCTCAGGAATCAGTAGGTAAGATTCCCAAGCCCACAGCAGTATCTGTGCTCAGTGTGGTCTGAAGCTGTGATGTCATCAGGACTCTTGCATGGTGATTTGGTGTTGCCCCCAGCTCATAGACTCCAAGTCTCTGGGCCTTTCAAGATTCCATAAACTGATTAATGCTCTTTAATAAATCGTTTTGCTGCTTACACTAAGTACAGTGGATTTTTTAAATTTGCACAACTAGAGGAAGGGGTGCCCTGGACAAAGTATCCTTCACTATTTTCTAGTGGAAATGCACACATTGAATTTACAGAGTCTGATGCTATGGAAACATTTAACTATAACTCCCTTGCTCATGAGACAGCTTCATGATTATCTTTTGTGTCTACTGGGGGAAAATGCAATGAAAATGCTGATGTGTTCTAAGCACTAAAACCATTACACTTCTCATTTTTAATTTGTAAAATATAATTCTGGTTTTTGGACAAGTCTTATGTGAGTTTGATTTAGAATGAATTAGACATAAGAGATAAATGTATTCTCTGTGTGCTGACAAAATCAAATTGCCGAACTTAAAAGCTAGGATCACAAACTGAATCTAGTCACGTATTTTTTGACCTCTTGTAAAGACACAAGCAAGCCCATTTCTTGTGACCCTTTGATATTGCCACAAGATTTTCCTTTTATTATTTATAGTTATTCATAAAGGCTCAAGAATGACTTATGTTACCATTTTTGGACATATTAAACATGTTGATACAATATACTTTTAAAAAAGAGCAACTCACCTGTAACAAAATTTTCTAAATCATGTGTTAAAATTTTAGGTTAAACCAAGTAGCTGCTCCTCTTCATAAGCTCATTCAATCTGAATAAGAAATTAAGAATCAATCTATTGGAATTAAATTCAAGTTTGCAGTTTTACATGTAAAGTAGGAAAGAGGAGCAATGGAAAGAAGTCGATTGAAACATGGAATAATCTCCAGATAATAGAAAAGATCTTCACTCAACAGAATTCTTCTTATAGGAATAATTCCCCTTTGGCATTCAAATATAAGCCTATTGAGTGTTATAGGACTCTTTGTACCTGATCTATATTTTCTCATTTGGTAGATATATCACAATTTATTCCATATTCTTTCAAGTAATTGAATCAATTTAAAAAATCGGCTTGGTGACCAAGAAATAAGAAGCTGCTTGTTGAGAAACAGTAATTTAGACTTGATGATTGTGATTCAGTCTGAAAAGGTTCTTCTATGAAAACATAAAGTGAAAGTGTTGAAGGACACTTCAGGGAATTAATAGTAACATAGGGTGTAGAAAGTGCCAGACTAAAAAAGTCCCAAAAGTCATTCATTAATAGGAAGTGTTGTATGCAATTCTAGCTATTAGAGAGTGGATGGTAGGTACTATTATGGCAAACTCATCCTAAGCTAATCATTGCAATCAGGACATTTCTGTGAATTGGTCTTAATTTAAATTTGATGGAATGAAATCAGTTGATAGGATAATTTTGGAACATATGAATAAATACATATATTTGAACAGCTATTAGAGAAGATGTGGAGTAACTGAAACTTTCTTACATTGTTGACGAGAGTGAATAACTTCAATTATATTTGGAATACAGTTTGGCTGTATCTACCAAAATTAACGTATACCTAACCCATGACTCAGCAATGCTACAATTATGCTCAAAAGAATGAATGCATATGCCCACAAAAACACATGTGCAATGGTATTTATAGCAGCTTTATTCATAATAACCTCACTGGAAACAGTAAGAAAATTCTCCATCAATAGGAATGGAAATAAATTGTGGAATATTCATATAATGAAACATTGCTACTGCTAAGTTGCTTCAGTCGTGTCCGACTCTGTGTGACCCCAGAGAGGGCAGCCCACCAGGCCCCCGTCCTTGGGATTCTCCAGGCAAGAACACTGGAGTGGGTTGCCATTTCCTTCCCCAATGCATGAAAATGAAAAGTGTAAGTGAAGTTGCTCAGTGGTGTCCAACTCCTAGCGACCTCATGGACTGCAGCCCACCAGGCTCCTCCATCCATGGGATTTTCCAGGTAGAGTACTGGGGTGGGATGCCATTACCTTCTCCATAATGGAACATTAAATAGAAAGAAAAAAAAAAGAAAACAACAAGAAGAAATTCCAGATACTCATAGATATAATGAAAAAATGAAAGAAGCCAGAAACAAAAAAGTACAGACTGTGATTATATTCTTATGAAGTCCGTGAATAAGCAAAGCTAAGCTATAGATTTAGAGATCAGTACAGTAATTACCCCTGAGTGAAGATTTGACTAGAAAAGAGCACATGACACATTTCTGGAATTCTGGAAATATTTTCTGTTTTAACAAGATATTGGTTCCACAGGTATACACACATGAAAAGTTCATTGAATTGTACACTCAGTGTAATCTAAATCTAATCTAATTAGTGCAATAAAACCATTTTAAAGGGAATTCCCTGATGGTCCAGTGGTTACGACTCAGCACTTTAATTGCCAAGGGTCCAGGTTTGATTCCTGACCATGGAACCAAGTTTCCACAAGCCATGTGGCATGACCAAAAACACACACACACACACACACACGCACACACACACACACACAAAATACAAAACTTACAATTTAAAAAATTCATCATAAAGTCAGTATTCAGAGGAAAAAATAATATTTCATTGTACCTCTCTATTTTTATTTTTCTCCCACTTCTCAATTGGATACTTTCACCTTCAGTTCGGTTCAGTCACTCAGTCGTGTTTGACTCTTTGCGATCCCATGAACTGCAGCACACCAGGCCTCCCTGTCCATCATCAACTTCTGGAGTTCACCCAAATCCATGTCCACTGAGTAAAGTAATGCTTAAAATTCTCCAAGCCAGCCTTTAGCTATATGTGAACCATGAACTTTCAGATGTTCAAGCTGGTTTTAGAAAAGGCAGAGGAACCAGAGATCAAATTGCCAACATCCGCTGGATCATTGAAAAAGCAAGAGAGTTCCAGAAAAACACCTATTTCTGCTTTATTGACTATGCCAAAGCTTTTGACTGTGTGGATCACAATAAACTGTGGAAAATTCTGAAAGAGATGGGGATACCAGACCACCTGACCTGCCTCTTGAGAAACCTATATGCAGGTCAGGAAGCAACAGTTAGAACTGAACATGGAACAACAGACTGGTTCCAAATAGGAAAAGAAGTACGTCAGGGCTGCATATTGTCACTGTGCTTTTTTAACTTATATGCAGAGTACATCATGAGAAATGCTGGGCTGAAGGAAGCACAAGCTGGAATCAAGATTGCCGGGAGAAATATCAATAACCTCAGATGTGCAGATGACACCACCCTTATGGCAGAAAGTGAAGAGGAACTAAAGACCCTCCTGATGAAAGTGAAAGAGGAGAGTGAAAACGTTGGCTTAAAGTTCAACATTCAGAAAACGAAGATCATGGCATCTGGTCCCATCACTACATGGGAAATAGATGGGGAAACAGTGGAAACAGTGTCAGACTTTCTTTTGGGGGGCTCCAAAATCACTGCAGATGGTGACTGCAGCCATGAAATTGAAAGAGGCTTACTCCTTGGAAGGAAAGTTATGACCAACTTAGATAGCATATTAAAAAGCGGAGACATTACTTTGTCAACAAAGATCCGTCTAGTCAAAGCTATGGTTTTTCCAGTGGTCATGTGTGGATGTGAGAGTTGAACTATAAAGAAAACTTAGCACCGAAGAATTGATGCTTTTGAACTGTGGTGTTGGAGAAGACTCTTGAGAGTCCCTTGGACTGCAAGGAGATCCAACCAGTCCATCCTAAAGGAGATCAGTCCTGGGTGTTCATTGGTAGGACTGATGTTGAAGCTGAAACTCTAATACTTTGGTCACCTGATGTGAAGAGCTGACTCATTTGAAGAGACCCTGATGCTGGGAAAGATTAAGGACAGAAGGAGAAGGGGATGACAGAGCATGAGATGGTTGGATGGCATCACTTTCACCTTAGTGAGGAAATAATTACATTATTAAATAGAGCCAAAGACCACAGTTCAGTTGCTGGATTGTAGTAAGTCTTTGTTGGAAAGATCCCTTGTGACTACTATATTTCTCATCCATTTAAACTAGTGCCATCAGAAAACTTTCATATTTACATCATCCACCTCCTCCTCTGTGGCATTTATTATAGTGAAAAACAGTAAGTACCATTTTCAAAAAAAAATTTTTTCTTATTATTAATAGTTTGACTCCATATCATCATAGCTTCATGACAGCATCATTCAGGTGCAAGATCAGTGGATTTGTCCATTCAACCATATTCCCATCTCTACAACTGCTCTGCATTAAATTGGCATAACTTTAAACTTTTTATGGTTGGATTACAAGACTAGCTGTGTATTTTACCTGAAAAATAAAACAAAACCAAGACCCAAACAAATAAAAACAAAGAAGAAAATCAGACTCCAAACTCAATATAACAGTATATATAGCACCTGGAAAACTGAAAAGCAGGAGTCAACTGCTAAAAAAAACAAAGGATTAAATAAAGTCTACCACAGAGACATTAATTGTTCTGCCGAACAATTCCAGAACTGCCGAACAGTTCCGAGAGTACTGCCTACCAAATTTATGACTTCCAGCTTTTCTTTACTAGCTAAAAAGACCAATAGATATGTCTACTTTGGTGGCACCTTTGCAAAAGCACATCATTCCTTCTCACCACACAGAAAAGCAGTTGTTAAATCTGTAGTACCCCATTCTTAAATATGAGTGAAAAACCAAGTGTACTGGACACTTGAGAAAAGCTTCCAACATGAAATAAACTAAAATACACAAAAAGAAATTTTGAAGAATAAATAGGAAAAAACCCAGTAAACTACTGTCATCTAAAAACCTATAATTGATCATTCTCATAGAAGATATTATTTACATTAATTGAGACAAGAATACTGTAAAAAAAAAAAAAGTAATGAAAATAAGAAAGAACTTTTAGAAAGTAAAAACTTGGTGGTAAAAATTTCAGAGATCTGTAGAAGAATGGAATGCAAAAATTGATCAATACTCCCAGAAAGTAGGGCTAAAATGGAAATTAAGGAAAGACGAATTTGTAGGGGCAAGAAGGCACAATATTTGATTAGTAGAAATTTAAAAAATAAATCATAAATAAAATGATGGTGGTGGTGGGGTAATTGTCAAAGAAGTAATACGGAATATGATTTCACATTGAAAGGATGCATTGTGTGCCCAGCACAGTGAAGAAGAAAAGACTTCTGTCATCATATAGTATCTGAATACAGCTAAGGAGGAGAGAAACTAAGTATCCCAGAAAGGACTGAGCATCAGATTGACACTAGATTTTCAACAATGCACTGAAGCTAGAAGATAATGGAACAATGACTTTCAAAACACCAAAGCAAAATTTTGATTTAGAATTTTATATCAAGAAAAAACTACTGTAAATGTCACATAAATTCATTTTTATATGGGCAAGTTCTCAAAAATTTTTATGTCCCATACAGCTCTTCCTGTCCAGCTAATGGAACAACTACTCAATAAAGAGGAAGACATTATCCATGAAACAGATCATTCAACACAGGAGGAAGAAAAAGGACTTAATTATTAAAGGAAGGAGGAGGGATTCCCACATGGCACAGTCGTAAAGAATCTCCTGCCAATGTAGGAGATGCAAGAGATGCAAGTTTGATCCCTGGGTTGGGAAGATCTTCTGGAGAAGGAAATGGTAATCCACTCCAGTATTCTTGCCTGGAAAACTTCATGGACAGAGGAGGCTGGTGAGCTATAATCTGTGGGATCACAATAAGTCAGACATGACTGAACGACTGAGCACACATTAGAGAAAGTCCCCATGCTAGCCTACTGGGTATCAGAGAGACAGAGCAACTAGTTCATACATGTTGGATCAGAAGGGCCAAAGCTCTAGGAAGAATCTCAAACAGGAAAACAGTGGACACGTTCGATTCCCTGAGGTGCATGACTGTACTGAATGATGAATTCTCACTTTTTGGTGTCAGGGGCCATTTATACTTTTTCAATCATTGAAGACCCCATGTCAGTTATCTTTTGATATTTATATTACTGGAAATTAAAAATGAAAAATTTCAAATAAACTTATTTGAAAAGCAACAATAAATCCATTACATATTTACATATTTTTAATGAAAAAAATCATTGTTTTTTCAAAGAAAGACAATTAATGAGAAGAGTGGAGTTGTTTTACATTTTTGCCAATGACTTTAATGTTTGGTTTAATAGATGAAAGCTACATTATCCTATCTGTTTCTGTATGTAACTTACTGCAACGTCATACATTAGGTAACCTCTGGAAACCTTCACTGTACACTTGTCTACAGAATGAAAGTGAAAAGGGAAATAATGTTCTGGAATTATTATAAAGGAAGTTTTAGCTTCAAAGATTCCATGATAGGGCCTTGAGGATCCTGTGGTCTCAGACATTAAAATGCACTGACTTTGAAGAACTTTCAAGAGTGAACCTCTAAAAGGCCAGTCTTTAGGAAGTAAGTAAACAACAGATTAGAGATGAAACATTTTTCTTTATTTGAAAATTATGAATATGAACTCAGAGTAGCAGCAAAACCTAGTGGTTATGAGCTCTGTTTCTGAAATCTGACCACAGGAGTGCAAGTCCTGGCTTTGCTGTGGCAGCTTAGACAAATTACTAAATCTCTCCAGGCCTCAAGGATTGTTATCAGTGTTAAATATGTCAATATTCCTAAACACTTAGAATATTGACGGTCACACAATCAGCACTATCATATGTCTGTGGAATAATAAAAGCTTCTTCCAGGGGGAAATTCTGCTTATCACAGAATTTCTGACCATGAGGCAGAAGGCTTGTGTTCCATATGGGCTTTACCACTATGGGTCTCATGACCTTGGGTAATTCTTTAAACACTTGACCCCTACTTTCTCTGAGTATGAATTCTCTACAAAACAGTTGTGTGTCTCAACTGAGATGGTATTTGTGAAAACATTTTTGGAAAAGCTAAGAGCTATGCTGCTCTGGAGATGTAAAGAATTATTCTTATTTATATTCTCACCTGTGAGATGATCTGCCTTAAAATAACATCATGGCTTTTGATTACTTTTAAGTATCACTTGTCCTTCTGTATTTCCTTTGCCTGTGGGTGTCAGGAATGCAACTATTGAAACATTTTTTCCTCTGCCTTTTGGCATTTTGATTTCTGTTTTATGAGTAGTGTTCCTTTCCAAAGTAACCTCGTTAGGCAGCTTTTGGGTAAATGATTTGGTTTTCACATCATGTAAAATTCACTGAGTTTATCCATCCCCTGGGGCTGCCACAGGACAGAAAGGGGGAGGAAGACAAAAAGCTCTTAGAAATACCATTATTATTGTAATTACTCACTACAGGCAGAAGCTGATTTTATTTTAGATTCAAAGTGTTGCCAGGAGGAAGGGAGAGAGAAGAGCTGAGCCAGGGAAGCTGTGATGGCCAGTCAGCACTTTGGCTGGGAGACTCTAGCATATCAGAGGGACAAGAGACTCTGGGAAGTCTAGTTCCGTTTCCTCAGTTCAGATCTAAGGGAGATGATGCAGGTGCATCTGCGGAACATCCCACTTCCTAGAACCTACCTCCTGCCCCCAGGCAGAGCTAGTGATGTATTCAGTACCCTCGAGCTGCAACCAGGAATTTAGATTGTGTATTGACTCTTAAGAAATCTGTATGCAGGTCAGGAAGCAACAGTTAGAACTGGTCATGGAACAACAGACTGGTTCCAAATAGGAAAAGGAGTACGTCAAGGCTGCATATTGTCACCATGTTTACTTAACTTATATGCAGAGTACATCATGAGAAATGCTGGACTGGAAGAAACACAAGTTGGAATCAAGATTGCCGGGAGAAATATCAATAACCTCAGATATGCAGATGACACCACTCTTATGGCAGAAAGTGAAGAGGGGCTAAAAAGCCTCTTGATGAAAGTGAAAGTGGAGAGTGAAAAGGTTGGCTTAAAGCTCAACATTCAGAAAACGAAGATCATGGCATCTGGTCCCATCACTGCATGGGAAATAGATGGGGAAACAGTGGAAACAGTGTCAGACTTTGTTTTTCTGGGCTCCAAAATCACTGCAGATGGTGACTGCAGCCATGAAATTAAAAGACGCTTACTCCTTGGAAGGAAAGTTATGACCAACCTAGATAGCATATTCAAAAGCAGAGACATTACTTTGCCAACAAAGGTTCGCCTAGTCAAGGCTATGGTCTTTCCTGTGGTCATGTATGGATGTGAGAGCTGGACTGTGAAGAAGGCTGAGCTCCGAAGAATTGATGCTTTTGAACTGTGGTGTTGGAGAAGACTCTTGAGAGTCCCTTGGACTGCAAGAAGATCCAACCAGTCCATTCTGAAGGAGATCAATCCTGGAATTTCTTTAGAAGGAATGATGCTAAAGCTGAAACTCCAGTATTTTGGCCACCTCATGCGAAGAGTTGACTCATTGGAGAAGACTCTGATGCTGGGAGGGATTGAGGGCAGGAGGAGAAGGGGACGACAGAGGATGAGATGGCTGGATGGCATCACTGACTCGATGGATGCGAGTCTGAGTGACCTCCGGGAGCTGGTGATGGACAGGGAGGCCTGGCGTGCTGCGGTTCATGGGGTTGCAAAGAGTCGGACACGACTGAGCGACTGATCTGATCTGATTGACTCTGTGGCCTATAAAATACAGTCAAGAATTGTTTACAGAACATGATCCTGCCAGTCTCCTTACATCCCACTCCCATTATGGAACTATGGTCATTTCTAGAATTTCATGTGTTCTTTTACTTTTGCCTTTGCACATGCGAAGGGCCCCTGCCTAAAACTTTTGCTTTTAGATCTGGTAAACTATTTCTTTTCCTTCAAGATAGGCTACTTCCTGTCTTGAAGGAACTTGTCTGAGACCACTAGGACATCTACTGTCCTTTTCTTGGTCTACTTCTATTTAGATCTAATTTATAGAATCTAGACTTGACTTAAAGGCCCTGGGAATTTTTTTATTTGTAAATATTTGGTTAGTTTGTCTGTTTCTATACTGGACATTGGCTTTTCTTGGGGGCAGGAGTTCTCACTGCACTACACACATTTCTGTAGCTTGAAGAAGTATCATAGTTCATACTGGGATAATCAATAAATGTTTGTGGAATGGATGCTTGAGGAATGTCAGGAGTGCTGCATGTCTGGATCTACTATAGCACAAAACTGCTGAATGACTATTGAAACCCTCTTTCCTTGGATCCTGGACTTCATGGTCTTGAGGCTGAGAGCCAGAATACAGGCAAGGTGAGTTGTGGCAATGAGGAGGCCGTGTAGGTGAACTTGAAGTTCAACTTCTTAGAAGACTTGTATATGGGAGAGGGCAGGAAGAGTGGGATGAGAGCACTGCAATTCAAAGTATCCACCACCCAGCACTTTTTAGATTATAAACACAGGGATTTCAGTCAGAAAGCACGAAGTTAAGATGGTGCCACAGATGGAATTTAGGCTTTGGGCATCATAGAACTGGGTTCAGATGCTGTTCCCACTCAATGGAAGCTTGGTTTTCGATGAGTTAGATAACTTAGGTCCATACTCAGTTTTCTTGTTTATTTCTGTTTTAAAACAGGACCAAAACATTTTTAAGGCAGTCAGAAGTTTTTAAAGTAAAGCTGATTGACTTTGTAGTGTCCTGTGTTTGAAGTTTCGTTCTGGCACTTAAGTCCTAGGGCATTATCCATTTTCCTCTTTTTAAACAGGGATAATAACAGTACCTGTTTAAGGCTGTAAACATGAAAACAAAGTACATAAATTGTGTCCCAAGAATGCCTGACATAGAGTTGAATAAATGTAAGCTCTTATTTTTATTACAGAATGTGTGAGGCACCCAGCACCCAGCAAGCACGCAGTGTTTACTAGCTTCCTTCCCTTCCAATAGGCTGGAGAGGTAGCAGCAAGTTGGCCTGCTCCTATCACAGTGCTCAATAAGGTTGATAAATGTCACATAAATGAACTGCATGAAAATGTGTGAATCCTTTCTTAATCCTCTTTGGTTCCTTCTTTCCTCCATTTTTCTCTCCTTCCCTCCCTTTTTTTTTCTTCCTTTATTTCATCATTTTTTCTTTCTTCCTACCTGTTTAGAGCACCTGAACTACAAGGGTGTGGTTCTTGACCCTTTGGAACATGTGTTGGGCTTCACACAATGCAGGTATCATATTCCTGTGGAGGTGGATTTTTGCGCAGCCTGAGGATAAAGAAGCAAAGGCCAGGGGCCATTTCCTTTATATTAAATGATCATGCATTTCTCCCCCCAAAACCCCTCAACACACTCAGCTCTTTTTTCTTGTTATCCTGTGCAGAACTCAGAAGATAAATCACAAGCTCATCTCTACATTGGTGTCTGGGAGGAAAAACCTGGAAGCTGACAAAATACAGTTTAACTAAAAATGGAATTACAAGTGTTTAATCTATATTGAAAAAGTGTGTGGCAGGCATGACAAGGCCCTGGAGGAGGGAGGGATGAAGAGGAGCAATATTCCCTGCTCAGCTGGAGCCATAGCCCCTTTTCTCAGGGGCAGAGATGTAGGCGCCTGAGCCCTCCGCTGGGGAGAGCCTCCTGTGGCTTTGGGGCTCAGATGGATTCTCAGCCTTATCTAAATCTAAATGAACTCTTTTCCCCTCGAGCCTGCGGGAAGCCAGAAAAAGATCTCTTTTTTTACAGTGAGGGAGGGCTGCCTGGTTCAGGGATTAGCAAGTGAAGTACCACAGCTTCAGCTTCAGTGGTTTTGATCCAGGTAAGACAGGTAGGAGTGTGTCAGGGAGGCCTGTCAGCTGTTCAGTGGTTATGAGAATTGAGTGGGGATAGCTGCTGAGTTCCTTTGGACAAATATTTTATAGGCCTTCAAAAAAGTCTACCTTGAGTTCTCGACTATATGTGATGTAGTTTCATATACATCTACTCCAAATTTCTGAAAATGTTAATAAGAGAGAATTGCCCAGATGTGAAGTATTATAGCTACATTAAGATCCATATTGAGAAATAATGTCTACTTTAGATAGGTGTCTCAGTTCAGTCAAAATACTATGACAAAAATACCATAGATTAGGTGGTTTAATAACAAACATTGATTTCTCGCAGTTCTGGTGGTTGGGAAGCCCAGGATCAAGGCGCCAAGAGATTTGGTGTCTGATGAAGCTCTGTTTTGTGGTTCTCACCTCTGTCCTCACCCGGCAGAAGGGGAGAACTCTGGTCTCTTCTGCCCCTTGTAAGGCACTAATACTATTCGTGAGGACTCCATCCTCACCACTCTAATAACTTCCCAAAGGCCCCACTTCCTAATACCATCACATTTGGAATTAGGGTTTCAACATATGGATTTCAGGGAAGGGACACAAACATTCAGTCCATAACAGATAGGCTTATCCAATTTACTAGAAATTATAAATGTTAATATGGCCTCAGATATTGACAAATAACATTTGAAATAAGAAAAGATGGAAACCAGTTGCACAATTTTATTATTAATAATTCACCAAACCTTGATCACCACTCAAGGCATCAATGACATTACCTGTTAATTGTACTTTATCATGGTGGGAGGAGGTCTCTGTATGAGCAGTTACAGTTCTTCGTGCAAAAATATACTTAGGCTAAGAGGGTGAAGTGTCAATACTTTGGGATGAAAAGCTTGTAACGGGAGCAAACTGAGAATAAAACATACTATTGGCTCACCCAGTGAGCAGGAGTTCACCAGTGAGATTGCCTTTTATCTGTAGAATGACTTTATAGCAGTTCTTCTGCAGTCTGTTTAGCACAAATCTTATCATCTGAGATATTTTTGAAATCGTAGATTTTAAGACTTAAAAATTTCCTTAGTAATTTAAAGTTTAATACAGTTTTTAGAATCAGTCCCAATGGCAACTGTGTAATCCTATGTTGTCTTTTCAGCTCTCTATATTTAATTTCCTCAGTGTGAAAATTGTGCTCTATCACTGTTGAACTGGACAATTAATCAATTTCCTTCTTGTTCTACAACTTTTTGAGAAAAATCCTTTGCTTGTAAATAGGCTGACACTGAAGAGAATTTACCTATAAAAATTAAGAGACACTGTGAAATAATGATCCACTCATTGGATCCCAATATACTCTATATTACAAAACTATTTTTTATTAAAGTATGAGAAGAGATTTTGTTGAATGTTTGTGAATCAGAGTCACAGTCTCAACAAGAAATAACTGGCACACTCAAATGTACACATTTAGGAGAATTTAGGTGAAATAGCTATTTACATAGGTATAAATGGGATTGAAGGACACCTGAAAAGCTGTAGTGAATATTCCAAGTAAACAATGATGATAAACTATCACTGCACCTAGGCTGAAAAAGTGAGATGACAGAGTGGTTATCATAACTCAGAAAAAGAGAGACGTAGAGAAGATGCAAGAAAGGTTTAACAAGGACCTAGAAGAAATAAAAAAGAGTCAACACATAATGAATAATCCTTGTCTCCAGACTCTTTAACTGTGATTCTATTTTGATTTTGAGATTTTGAATTAATTTCGCTATCATTATTCGGAATTCTTTATCAGGTAGATTCCCTATCTCTTCCTCTTTGGTTTGGTTTGGTGGGCATCTATCCTGTTCCTTTAGCTGCTGGGTATTCTTTTGTCTCTTCATTTTGTTAAAATTGCCAAATTTAGAGTGTCCTTACTATATTCTGGTAGTTTGTTGAATTCTCTTTATTGAGGCGGTTTACAGGTCTTTTCAATATCTGATCTCTGCCTTGTTACAGAGGGGGCGGAGATGAACACCCAAATCTAAACCGGCCAGGTTCAGGCACTCAGATAATCCTCAGAAGCACAGACTTGATTGAGTCTGCATTTTATGCCCTTCCCAGATCCGAGTAGCGCAGGTGATGAAATGTTCAGCGAGCACAGGTGCTGTGACTTATCGCCTCTCCGCTGCTCAGTTTTCTGGGTATACAAACAGCGCACTTTCTCAGGCAGATGTTGACCATCCAGAGCCCCAAGAAGCGTGAGTCAGCACAGAAACCTGCTCACAGTTCCGTTAGACAGTGTCTCTCCAGGGCTATAATTGCCCGCCTCTGGCCCTGGCTGCCTGTCACCGGAGTGGGACGGCCTGCAGCCGGCCAACTCTGTGCAGCCCTTTGTTCCTTAGGTAGTCCTGGTGGTGTCTTAAGTTAGGGCTGGCTTTTGATGTAGTAGATAACCGACAGTCTGGTTATTTCGCTCAGATAGCGCCCGAGATAGCCAGGCCAAATCCTTTCTCAAAGCAATGCAGGCCTCGCCGCTCCTCCTAGCCCAGCCCCCACTTGCCAATAGCAAATGCTGGTGTCCGCCCCAGTTCTCCGCAAAAGGAGTTACCGCAGGGCTCGTTTTCTCGTTTTGAAGACAATGAGCTGTCTTTCTAAGTGCTTGATGTCCTCTGCCGGCATTCAGAAGTTGTTTTATCGAGTTTATTCAGCATTCAAATGTTCTTTTAATGGATTTGTGGAGGAGAAAGTATTCTCCCCGTCTTACTCGTCCGCCATCTTAGCTCCTCCAATCCTGTATTTTTATTGAAAGGACTGTTGCTGGCACTGATACTTTGGCTACCTGATGTGAAGAGCCCCCAGCTCATTGGAAAAGATCCTGATGCTGGGAAAATTGAAGGCAAAAGGAGAAGAGAGCAGCAGAGATGAGATGGTTAGATAGCATCTCTGACTCAGTGGACATGAAGGTGAGCAAACTCCAGGAGTTAGTGGAGGACAGGGAAGCCTAACATGCCATAGTCCATGGGGTCACAAAGAGTTGGGTATGACAATGACTGAGCAACAACAAGCAGCATCTAGACTGATATTTGACCAAACAGCCAGCCACCATGTATTATCCAAGTTGATACATAAAATTAACCACCACAGTATCCATGTAGGTTAGACGTTGTGGGTAGAGAGGACTGGGAAAATCCAAGATAGTATCTGAGGGGTTGGGATACAAATGGAGAATATTTTGCCACCCATGTAGATAGCAGTTCCACCAACTTCCCATTCTTTCCTGCCAAGCTTCTTGAAGGTAGAGAGTAGGAGCATTTTGTAAATTGCTGGGCTCCTAGTACCTAGCCCAATACCTTGTGCATGCTATAGTAGATTCTCTAAGAATGCTTATTAAACTGGCTTGAATGTTATATGAGTTCTGAGAAACAAGTGTTTAGTGAGTTGGCTCTGGGGAGTAGCATTGTCTCAAGAGGAATTTGCAAGAAAAAGGTAAATAACATGACACTTCTCTATTATCTTTTGAGTGTATGGCAAAGCACCACATCAAATTAATCAGATATAATCATATCTTCTAAGGTTTAACACCAGATGACATTTCTAAGCGTCACTCTATGCCTTGTTAATAGAATAAATTTAGTCATTGAACCAAATGATCCCCTATGCTGGCAAAGACTTTAAATTGCTCCCTTTGTAATGAGGCAATTATATAAAGGCTTGGTTATATTGCTGGAGTATGATGTAAGCCATTTATCAGGTAAATAATCTCGAAGACAATCTAGTCTTAATGGTCCACAATTGCGAGGACTGTGACACCAGATCTACTCCCAGTAAAGAAATGGGATGAGAATCAGAATGCATCTTACGTGTCTCAGGACAATGGAGATACTACAAATGGATGAAACGGAAAAGACCTAGGGTATAAAGTGCATCCTAGAATTCATGACATCATTTTTCATGGTCCCTGAAATGGTCATTCAAATGCTACTGAAATATTACCTGTTGAGGAATCAGTTTTTTGGCTAGCTCCTTTTCATCATCCTAAAACTAGGAAAGGGGCAGCTATAAAGATGAAAAGGAATGATGAAAATCACTGGGATGCAGAGTGGCACCTCCAAGGCCACAGCACCACCAAGCTGCTCAGCAGCTATTGATCAAAATGCCACTTTGGCTTCATGTGTCAGTTGGTTCTGATAAGCATCTTTCTCTTGTGTCTATTGCTTTCCTGGCTTGCTGTCAGAATGGGTGGATTTTTAAAGTGGTATATTAGTAATTGGGCATCTAAGAACAAAACTGATGAAAATATGTAAATACTTCATGCAGGCAGGTGAGGCATGGGTGGTTTTGCTTCTTGCAACATGTTATAACAGGAAATTATCTTACAGAGACAGCCTGAGGCACAAGTATGAAGTGGCTGAAAGTTGTCTCTAGGATATCTGCTTTCTGTCCCTGCTTCTGCCTCTTGTCTAAAGACCTTGCCATCTCCCCAGCGTGCACCTAGTATATTCGCGTGCCCTCATATGCACACACACCCCTGGGTCTTCTTCCTACAGAACCTGATCTAGTTATTTCTCAACTAAGCTGCAGCCATTGACTTATCTAATATCTGGGGTTTAGCATAATACCTGCAATAGTGAACGTGCCCAATATGTCTTTCACGAGTGAATGAAGTTTCAGTAAGCTCTTAGATGAAAGTATCTCAGCCACTTCTGGGGTTTGGAATCTTTACAATTTCATAAGGGATTCTTCAACTTTTTCCTAATGACAGAATTTCTGGTAATGGGACAATCCAGGGCCACAAATGTCAGCAGGTAGTCTTACAGAGCAGTGATAAAGTCATCCCCAAATATGCTTGTTGTTTAAGCAGAAGACAGCTCCTGGCATTTCTCAAAGTTCTGGATTCTCTCTCAGTCAGGAGCATCAAGTCACAAAAGGCTGCCAAGAAGTGGTTTCTATCTCTCCTCAGCTCCGGAATAGACAGGCAGACAGGGGGCACCCTTCTTTTCAGTCCTCTGAGGGAAGCAAGGCTAACACTCAAGCTCTGTGATGATGTCAGGCCTGTGTCTTTGTCTCCCTTTGGAATCTAATAGAATATTTTTTCAGATAAAAGTTATTAAATATGTGCTTTTTTTTTTTTTTTTGCTTGATTGATTTCAGCTTGCTGGTTAGAACTATAAATCCTTGAACCTCTGATTTCCCTAAGGAAGTTATTTTTGAATTTCTTATTGCATGTTTTTTCCTGGCTAAACATTATATATGTACATTCTTGCTTAAAACATTCTCTAGTGACTTCTCAATACAAAGGGTGTTTTTCTTGCCCCCACCTCACGTTCCAGTAATAGGTCCTAGCCTGATAAAACACTAACACTCATGCCTGCATAATACTGTTCACAGAGGGCTCTGTGTAGCTCAGGGTTCCAGACTGGCTGCTTCTGGTCATGAGTAGCATCTCTGTTTAACCCAATGTACTGTTCAAATATTACCATTTTCCTTGCATACCATGATGTGTCAGGGGAAGTTGGAAATCAATGCTGTATGGTAGAGGTCAGCAAACTTTTACTGTAATGGATCAGGTAGTGAATAACTAGGCTTTTGGGGTCATATAATCTCTGTCTCAAATAAACTTTGACATTGTAACATGAAAACAGCCACATGAATAAACCGTGTGTGGCTGGATTACAACCAAACTATCTACAAAAATAGATGGCAGAATGGGGACTTGGCCCAAGGTCCATGTTTGCCTACCGCCAGTCCACAGGATTGGAGAAGGCATTGGCACCCCACTCCAGTACTCTTGCCTGGAAAATCCCATGGGTGGAGGAGCCTGGTAGGCGGCAGTCCATGGGGTTGCGAAGAGTTGGACACAACTGAGCGACTTGACTTTCACTTTTCACTTTCATGCATTGGAGAAGGAAATGGCAACCCACTCCAGTTTCTTGCCTGGAGAATCCCAGGGACAGGGTAGCCTGGTTGGCTGCCATCTCTGGAGTCGCACAGATTCAGACAAGACTGAAGTGACTTAGCAGCAGTAGCAGCAGTCCACAAGTTGAAGTTTACTCTCCTTGGTACAGTTACTCTTGCCCCTGCCTACCTTTTCAGCTTCTTCTACTGGCTCAAACATTCCACGTTCTGGAAGCAGTCCCTCTTATTTCTAACAGAGTTTTGAGACCATCTGTGTCACTGCTCCCAAATCAACATGTTCACACATCTCTCACTTCAATGTCATAGTATGTTAAAGGGTCTATCTTCTCCATCAAACTGTAAAATCTTTTATGGTGGAGACCAGACTTTGCAACAATGGTTTGTATAGTCAAAGCTATGGTTTTTCCAGTAGTCATGTGTAGATGTGAGAGTTGGATCATAAAGAAGGCTGAGCACCAAAGAATTGAGCCTTTTGATTGTGGTGTTGGAGAAGACTCTTGAGAGCCCCTTGGACTGGACTCTCAAGGAGATCAAACCAGTCAACCCTTAAGGAAATCAACACTGTATACTCATTTGAAGGACTGATGCTGATGCTGAAGCTCCAATACTTTGGCCACCTGATGCAAAGTGTTGATGCCTGATGCTGGAAAAGAAATATGGAAGGCAAAAGGAGAAGGGGGCAGCAGAGGATGAGATGATTAGATATCATCACCGACTCAGTGGACATGAATTTGAGCAAACTCTAGGAGATAGAGGAGAACAGAGAAGGCTGGCATGCTATAGTCCATGGGGTCACAAAGAGTTGGATACAACTTAGCAACTGAACGACAACAACAGACTATGTCACAGTTATAAATATATATCCATTAGACAGAATCTGTCATATGGTTGATTCTCAATGTTCATTGAATGCAGAAGAAGGGAGTATCAATGGAAAGGAGAAAAAAGAAAGGAAGGGCGGAAAGAACAAAGGAAGAAAGGATTCGCTCTCTGGTTGAACATTTTAAGTGAAGTTCCATTGTCTCCAAAGAGTTTGAATGTCAGGGATAAGTGTTAATAAAAAGTCAGTGAGAGTGGCAAAGAAAATGAACAGATGGTGGATTTAGGGAAAATGTGGGGCTACAGGCAGTAGGAAGCT
Organism: Tragelaphus eurycerus; assembly: GCA_935064755.1. Lineage (NCBI taxonomy): Eukaryota > Metazoa > Chordata > Mammalia > Artiodactyla > Bovidae > Tragelaphus > Tragelaphus eurycerus. Next base: position 4,040,880 of record CAKXYN010000039.1, read on the forward strand.
GTCTGAATTGTACAAAGATTTGTTGTACAATTGTACAAAAGTTTGTTGTACAAAAGCCAAAAGTTTTTTGGCTGCCATTGAGGCTGTACTATCTGAGTTACTTGGTGTTATCCCAGATAAACTTGCAACCTAGAAATGTGTGCCTCAAGCAGTGAGATAAAAGGTTACTGTGGCAAAAAGCAATTCAGTGATGCATTTGCAGTGATTCTGGGAATCTGGAATTTATGTCAAGCAAATGAACCAGAAGTAAATGAATCAAAAACTGTAGGAAGGAACAACTGCAAACTACACTTTAGTTAATAATGTATCTTAATTAAGAAGTACATCTAGAAACTTCATAAATTCATTTCATTTCTTTTCTTTTTTCTGTTTCTTATGAATTCCTTCCAGGTTTCCCCTGTGATATAAATACTCATATCACTGTATTTTCAGTGTAATTTCATTTCATCACCTCCAAGACTTTGACTGAAAGCTTCCTTATCTTAAAAAGTACTAAGTTTCATGAGCTAATCTTAAGTGCATCTCTCTGAGTTATGTTTCTCTAACTACTGGGCTTTAACCCCCTCAAGTATTTTTAGTGGTGGGCAATCAAAGCTATGGTTTTTCCTGTGGTCATGTATGGATGTGAGAGTTGGACTGTGAAGAAGGCTGAGTGCTGAAGAATTGATGCTTTTGAACTGTGGTGTTGGAGAAGACTCTTGAGAGTCCCTTGGACTGCAAGGAGATCCAACCAGTCCATTCTGAAGGAGATCAGCCCTGGGATTTCTTTGGAAGGAATGATGCTAAAGTTGAAACTCCAGTACTTTGGTCACCTCATGCGAAGAGTTGACTCTTGGAAAAGACTCTGATGCTGGGAGGGATTGGGGGCAGGAGGAGAAGGGGCTGACAGAGGATGAGATGGCTGGATGGCATCACCGACTCCATGGACGTGAGTCTCAGTGAACTCCGGGAGTTGGTGATGGACAGGGAGGCCTGGTGTGCTGCGATTCATGGGGTCGCAAAGAGTCAGACACGACTGAGCGACTGATCTGATCTGATCTGAATATATAGTGAAATCTAAGAAAGAGAATCCAGAAAAATGCCAAAAGTGAGAATAATATTTTTATTTTCATGTCATAATTTGTCAGTTATAAATAACTTATTTCCATATATTTTATTTTAGTTCATCTTTTAAATTTGAATATTATAGGAACCTAGTACTCTTGCCGGGAGGGTCCCATGGATGGAGGAGCCTGGTAGGCTGCAGTCCACGGGATCCCTAGCGACTTCACTTTCACTTTTCACTTTCATGCATTGGAGAAGGAAATGGCAACCCACTCCAGTGTTCTTGCCTGGAGAGTCCCAGGGATGGGAGAGCCGGGTGGGCTGCCGTCTATGGGGTGGCACAGAGTCGGACACGACTGAAGCGACTTAGCAGCAGCAGCAGACTGTATATACTGAAACTTTGAATCTTTCAATCTTTTGATATTGCTTATGTAGCCTACATTGCATCATTGAAGAGACAGACAAAGCAGAAATTTGGCATCTCCCACCCTAACCCCCAGTCCTATCAACATGCAATGCTCTCATGTACCTATTTTTTTCTGTTCATCTTTTCAGTTTATATTAAATGTTCTATGCATAATACTATGACTTAATGGTGTTAACTTATGGTATAAAAAATTTTATTTGATAGCATGTTTCTTTTGAAATTCATTTCCCAGATTTGTATCACAAAACTTTTTCAGTTCTTCCAAAGTAATACAAACTTTACTATTTGCAGAAGCTAAAATCTACTAGTTCAAGGTACCCAATTATTCAAATCAAGGGGGTGCTGTAAGGATGAAATAAAATATGTATGTTTGTTCTTATTCAGGAGCCATAATGTTCTGAGATATGGTTGTTCAGCTGAGGCCCATAGACTTTGTGGAACGTTGATGGCCTCTCTTATGGAAATGGGTGGAAAGTGAAAAGTGAAAGTCAAAGTCACTTAGTCATGTCTGACTCTCTGTGACCTCATGGACAGTAGCCGCCAGACTCCCCCGCCCTTGGAATTCTCCAGGTAAGAATACTGAAGTGGGTTGCCATTCCCTTCTCTAGGGGATCTTTTTGACTCAGGGATTGAACCCAGGTATCCGACATTGCAGGCAAATCTTTACTGTTGGTCTGATGTCAATTACAAGGGCAAGAGGAGCTTCTCAGATAAGAAATGAAGGCTTTGAAGGTAGGTCTTAGGTAGAGGGGAGAGAACACAATGTTTGTCTCTAAGTCTTTTATCTTTGTTCTGAACAGAAGAGTGTGCATATCTAGCTCCATGTCTCCCAGACGACATGGAGGAAATGCCGATATCCACTGTGGGGAGATGAACCCAGAAAGAGGATGAGTTAGATACTGTGAGCCCCAGAAAGCAAGTGAGATGCATTAAGTAGCAGTATCTGCAGTCACAGTATTCTAGGAATGTATTTTTTTTTTCTCTTTTATTATGCCTGAGAGTTTGAGAAAGTCTTAATCCAAATGTTTCAGCCTTTCATCAGCTATACCATCGGGTACACAAGGTCAGGTTGGAATTACACTTCTGCTAGTTACTAGAACAAGTTCTGGGTTCTCTAAGATCAGTGTAGAGACAGCAGTGGGAAGTGATGACTGCCTTTTAAGATTAGTGGGCCTTAGGGTATCAGTAGGACTCCATAGTCCAATGACCAACACCCATGTAGAGGTCCTTCTTCAGGTTCTAACCTTTCATTATAGAATGAACTATAGCTGCTTAGGCCAGGTGGGGACCTTCCAAAATCTGACAGCCCATTCCACAGGTTCCAGATCGCCCCCAAGCAAATGCAGTGTCAAACCCACACGGAAGTTGAACTGCATTGGCCTATAATACTGTTTCTAGTCGTTTCTGGTTTATGGTAAGAGTGATCTGATGGTATTGTGTAAGAATCGTGGCCGACTCTTTGTGACCTCATGGATTGTAGCCTGCCAGTCTCTTCTGTCCATGGAATTTTCTAGGCAAGAGTACCAGAGCAGGTTACCATTTCCTTCTCCAGGGATCTTCCCCACCTAGGGATCGAACCTGCAACTCTTGCATCTCCTGCATTGGCAACCAGGTTCTTTACCACCAGCACCACTTGGGAAGGTCTGATGGCATTAAGCTTGTAAAGTAAGAACACAAAACCCTTTAAATTATACTTTATGAGATTAATTTTTCTTCTGAGCTTTTAATGAGATTAGTTCTTCTCAGCTTGACTTGATCCTTCTGCTATTTATTGCTACTCAAAACCATATCAGCGGACAATATATATATTTTAATTCCTAAATGTGCACTTCAATGATGGAAGCAAAGCTGAACTAGTACAATTCCACAAAGTTTTCCCTAGGTGTCCTAAATCAGTTAACTTAGGACATTTCCATTATCGCCAAGAGGGAAAATATTTCTGGCTTTCACTCCTGTGTAACTACACCTTGTCATATACACAGGAAAACTTTTCCTCTCATGATTCTCAAAAATTGGGAGACTAGTTAAATTATTCATCACCAGGTAGAATACACATTAGGCTCAGCTTTTGCTAAATTTTTTTTTTTTTTCTGCGGTCAGTTATGCATCTAGGATAGATTGGATTTATGTGGAGGGAACTTTCGGGGGTATTTGGGTAATTCATCTTCTCCGAGTTCTCTGAGAAGCAATATTTCACTGGGCAAATGAAACGCTTCTTTTATTTAACCAGCTACATAATGAAAGCAAGTGTTTTCAGCATCAGCATTTCCCTTGGTCTAATATATGTTTTAACATTCTATGAACTTAAATGATTTTAATAGCCTTATGTTCAGGAAACAAACACATAAATGAATTACAGAGAAAATTTTCCTTCAATGTTTCTCTTTTTAACACCCATTTGGGGAGAAAGATAAATGCAATTTCTACATTTTGAAGAAAATATCCCACATCCCTCAAATTACCCCAGAATGCATCAAGGGATGTGTATTATTAATTTTTAGGATCTAAAAGCTCACATATTTTGCTTACTATGTGACAAGATTTGCTTGAAATGTTTTGAATGTTTAAAATATTTTAAACCCTCATGTGATCTATGTGCTTTTTTGTTATCATTTTCATTTTATGGATGAAAAAGTATAGACACAAAGAAGTTAAATAATTTGCTAAAGTCTCCACAAGTATTGGCTTCCCAGGTGGCTCAGTGGTAAAGAATCCACCTGCAATGCAGGAGACACAGCTTTGATCCCTGGGTCAGGAAGATCCCCTGGAGAAAGGCATGGCAACCCAGTCCAACATCCTTGCCTGGAGAACCCCATAGACAGAGGAGCCTGGTGGGCTGCAGTCCATGTGATTGCAAAGAGTTAGACACAACTGAAATGACTCCGCACGCATGCCACTAGCATTAGTTTTGGACCTGCTTTAAAACCTGTCCTCTTAGTACCAGGCTGCTTTGCACTCTGTCATCTAATTGATAACATGTGCCAGGTACTTTCCCTGTGATATTGCTGATACCAGCCACAGCAGGGAAGGAAGTATTACCACCTTCCATTTTCTAGATGAGAAATCAGAGGCTCACCCCAACCGAAGAACTGGCCAGAGCTCACATGGCTCATAAATACTAGATCTGAGATGTGAACTGTGACCTTCTGAGTTTACTTATTTCCAAGACCACACACTTTTACTCAGCAGTGCAACTAAGATGGTTTAAGTTTTTACTGTGCACCCTAAGAGCTATTTTGGAAGGAGAAATAATTTAAGAGCTAATTCTAGAGCTTCCAAAGCGGGTGGGGGGGGGGGGGGGGAACTTTCTCCATATCTTTGTATATTCACTGAGGAAATCGCAAATTAAATTTAGGACTAGGTTCTTGGGGTGTTTGAAACTGGGGGTTGCAACTCAGAGACAAGCTGTGAGTTGGGGATCAGCCTGGACTAGTTTTCTAAGAGGACACCTGGGAATTTAAAAGTGAGTGGTGAAATATTAGGGAAAATAAAGGAGCAGAAGCAACACAAGACATTTTACATAGTACCTAGAATCAGGATTTGAGGTTTTTGAAGACCTTGTGCCATGTTTGGAATAATCCATTGAAAATGGGTCAAAAACCATGAATACAGTGAGCCATAACTACAACTAGATAAAATTTTTCCTAGTAGATTTCTCCATCATTGATTCTTTGAACTAAGCTTTAGGTTGATGAGTTAATTATAAAGCCTACTAATGTATCCCATTATGTAACTCTCATGTGAAGAGTTGACTCATTGGAAAAGACTCTGATGCTGGGAAGGATTGGGGGCAGGAGGAGAAGGGGACAACAGAGGATTAGATGGCTGGATGGCATCACTGACTCCATGGATGTGAGTCTGAGTGAACTCCGGGAGTTGGTGATGGAAAGGGAGGCCTGGCGTGCTGTGATTCACAGGGTCGCAAAGAGTCAGACATGACTGAGCGACTGAACTGAACTGAATGTATTTCAATACTTTCGTCAACAGCTGCCATTCAAATAAAGTATACTGTGTATTCTAGAATATCTAGAGAAGAACTTTAAAGCTACCTTGGGTAACACAGTGACTGTACAAGTGAAAACCTGAGGTTGCTTTATAAAAACTGATAATCATTCTATTCAGAGGTTAATCATCTATTTAGCTATTTTGAAAGTGTTCACCTATAAACTGTTTTAAGGCACAAGTATGAGAGATAAAAAGGCAATTAGTTAAAATATCTTAGAGATCTAACAATAATGCTAGGAGATACAGAATAAAACCTCAATTAGATAAATGAAGTTAAAAATAAATACCTGACCACTTCCCAGGTGGCCCAGTAGTTAAGAATCTGCCTGCCAAAGTAGAAGATATAAGAGATGCGGGTTTGATCCCTGGGTCAGGAAGAGCCCCTGGAAAAGGAAATGGCAATCCACTCCAGTATTTTCGCCTGGGAAATCCTAGGGACAGAGGAGCCTGGTGGGCTACAGTCCACGGGTCACAAGAGTCGGACATGACTGAGGACTGAGCTTAAGCACGTCCTGTCCTCTCCCAGCGGGTCCCTCAGTGTACAGGCACTGCCCTGTCAACAGCAGAAAGGGACCTGAGCTAACATTCCTCAGACATGGAGGAATGCTACTAAGCCTCAATCGAAGCAACCTTCTTATTTGCACAACACTGTTTTACCTCTTGTTGTGTAGAAATTCTCCAGTAGGCAGGATGGGGCTAGCCTTAGGCAGCATTGTGCGATAGGAGAATTTAATATTTCCTTCTTGTCCTATTTTCTCCTCTCTCTAGGTGGGTTCTTCTGGATGTGTCCTTTTCCTTATAGAGTGAACTGTCCAATAAGGTCCCTTCACTGAACCAGTGGGGATTTAAGTGCAATTCACCCCTGGAATCTGTTTAAAAGTAAGATTAGAGATGGAAGTGGGTGTGATGGGGACTAGAGAGGACTTCAAACAGGGCCCTTTGTTTTATTTTTTGTATTACTGATCATATAGTAGATAATAGATAATTATAGTATATAATTAGTGAGCAAGCACTGTTTTGTGAAGCTTTTACTTTTTTTACATTGTGTGTGTGTATGTGTGTGTGTACTATGAGACAATGAGGATATATTTAATTCATGGTGCAGTCCAGTGGCAGTGTGGTTAATCTACATTTGTGCACCAGCATGTGATGGTTCAAACCTCAGCTTGCAACTAAGTAGTTCTGTGACTTTAGGCAAGTTATTCAGACCGCTTGTGACATTATTTTCTAATCTTACATGAGTGTAATAACAGGGCCTTCCTCGAAGTGTCACTGTGGTCATTAAAAGAAGTTAACAAAGGACTTCCTTGGCAGTCAGCCCAGTGGTTAAGACTCTGAGCTTCCCTGCAGTGATACAGGGAACAGAGTTTCAAACCCTGGTCAGGGAACTAAGATCCCACAGGCTGCATGACACAGCCAAAAAAAAAAGAAAACAGCGAACTTGGAAAAGAACCTTAAAAATAATAAATGTACTGAATCACTTTGATATAAACCTGAAACTTACACATTTAAAAGCAACTATGGAGGCCTGGCGTGCTGCAGTTCATTGGGTCTCAAAGAGTCGACACAACTGAGCGACTGAACTGAACTGATATGTTTATAAAAATGAACAAATCGTGACACTTAAAAAAAATAGCTAACAAAAGCAAAGCACTTAAAACAGTGGGCATAAAGTAGATGATCTTGGGTTATGGTTGTTATTATTGTCACCTGGGGAGGCTGGATGACTTACTGTCCAATGTCCTCCTGGAAGAGACTGAGAGGAGTGAGCCCTGAGACTAGCATCATTCATTCTGTCTACATAGTGTCTTGTTTCCTAGGGCTCCTCGCAGAGACTAATGTACAGTAACTGATGAAGTTCTGACTGCACCTACTTGCTTTCATAGGCCAGTTACCTATGGTTTGATTTCTGTCTAGAGTGAGCACAGGATTTGCTCAGCCATGTGTGTATCATTATGCAACTCATATCCGGAGTCCTCCTGAATGTCAGGAGCTGTTCTAGGTGCTGATGGCAGAGAGCAAAATGGCTAAGGACTCAGTCCTCAGGAAATATTCAGTGGAAGAAAGAAAATATATACGTATGGGTTTAATATAATCGATAGTGCCAAGTGCTATCAAAAATGAGGTAGAGTAATGATCGAGATTGAAATGTGGCTGGGACTATTGGCAGGATGCTATTATATTTGAGGTGGGCAGTGAATGTCTCTCTACTAACATTTGAGCAGAGACCTGAGTGAAAAGTGGTGAGTGACAGGCACTAGCTGGGAGAAGAACTTTCCTGGCAGAGGCAGTTCAGGCCCTAAATTGGGAGGCTGTTTGGTGTGTTCAGGGAACATCAAAGAGGCCAGTATGGGTATAGTGCAGTGGGCAAGGAACAAAGTAATAGAGATGAGGTCAGATAGAGCCGAAGGGGCTAAATCATGGAGGGTCTTGGAGGCTGTGATAAGGATTTTTGATTTTATTTTGGGTGAGGTGAAAAGTCATTGAAGTATTTTAGTTGGAGAAACAATTATTTTCAAAGGATCACTCTGGCCACAGTGAGAAGAGTATGGCAGGGAAAGCATGGGAACAGGAGACTTGATAGAAGGCAAGAATCCAGAGGAAAGGTGATGGTGACTAAAAGCCCTGTAGTTCTTGAATAGGTGAGAAGTGGTGAGATCCTGGATAGCTGCTGAGGAAGAAGCTAGTGGAATTCGCTGATGGTTTGCATCTGGGGGTGTGAGAGAAGGAGAGTGGTCAGTAAACACTCTTATTCTGAAGTGTTGCAAACTTGAATGTTGTCTTATCAACCAGCCTTCTTGGTTGCAAATGAGAGAAACCCAATTCAAATCAGCTTAAGTTAAAAAAAAATCTTGAAACTAAAAAGAACAGGGACGATGCTAGTCTTAGGACACTCTTCTCAGCCTCTCCCATTGATTTCTCTCCATAGTCATCTCTGTCTCAGAATAATTTTTCCATGGCTATACAATGCCAAAGAGTGCTCAAACTATCGCACAATTGCACTCATCTCACACGCTAGTAAAGTAATGCTCAAAATTCTCCAAGCCAGGCTTCAGCAATATGTGAACCGTGAACTTCCTGATGTTCAAGCTGGTTTTAGAAAAGGCAGAGGAACCAGAGATCAAATTGCCAACATCCGCTGGATCATGGAAAAAGCAAGAGAGTTCCAGAAAAACATCTATTTCTGCTTTATTGACTATGCCAAAGCCTTTGACTGTGTAGATCACAATAAACTGTGGAAAATTCTGAGAGAGATGGGAATACCAGACCACCTGATCTGCCTCTTGAGAAATCTGTATGCAGGTCAGGAAGCAACAGTTAGAACTGGTCATGGAACAACAGACTGGTTCCAAACAGGAAAAGGAGTACGTCAAGGCTGTATATTGTCACCATGTTTATTTAACTTATATGCAGAGTACATCATGAGAAATGCTGGACTGGAAGAAACACAAGCTGGAATCAAGATTGCCGGGAGAAATATCAATAACCTCAGATATGCAGATGATACCACCCTTATGACAGAAAGTGAAGAGGAACTCAAAAGCCTCTTGATGAAAGTGAAAGTGGAGAGTGAAAAGGTTGGCTTGAAGCTCAACATTCAGAAAATGAAGATCATGGCATCTGGTCCCATCACTGAATGGGAAATAGATGGGGAAACAGTGGAAACAGTGTCAGACTTTATTTTTCTGGGCTCCAAAATCACTGCAGATGGTGACTGCAGCCATGAAATTAAAAGACGCTTACTCCTTGGAAGGAAAGTTGTGACCGACCTAGATAGCATGTTCAAAAGCAGAGACATCACTTTGCCAACAAAGGTTTGCCTAGTCAAGGCTATGGCCTTTCCTGTGGTCATGTATGGATGTGAGAGCTGGACTGTGAAGAAGGCTGAGCGCCGAAGAATTGATGCTTTTGAACTGTGGTGTTGGAGAAGACTCTTGAGAGTCCCTTGGACTGCAAGGAGATCCAACCAGTCCATTGTGAAGGAGATCAGCCCTGGGATTTCTTTGGAAGGAATGATGCTAAAGCTGAAACTCCAGTATTTTGGCCACCTCATGCGAAGAGTTGACTCATTGGAGAAGACTCTGATGCTGGGAGGGATTGGGGGCAGGAGGAGAAGGGGACGACAGAGGATGAGATGGCTGGATGGCATCACTGACTCGATGGATGTGAGTCTCAGTGACCTCCGAGAGCTGGTGATGGACAGGGAGGCCTGGCGTGCTGCAGTTCATGGGGTCGCAAAGAGTCGGACACGACTGAGTGACTGATGTGATCTGATCTGATGGGCATTTATAAACTAAGATTCTTAACCACCTGTACCTGAGAGGAAAGAACTCTCTTGGTCCTGCCTAGGTCAAGAGCATCCTTGAAGGAAGATCCTATTACCAGCAAAGGTACCCCCAAAACATCCAGGCCAATTTATGCTTACCATCCTCAATCAAGAGATACTGGGAATGCCCCATCTTAGATCACCTTTCTCCCCAGTCCCATTCATCTTCCCAAATAAGAACCTAGAACAGTTCAAAAGCTACAGATCTTCTGCCTGACACTGTGCAAATTTGGGGACCATTTCAGCTTTTTGTATAGGTCAAGAAACAAAAGAATAGTAGCTACCATAATTAGGGAGAATATGACAGGCAACCGGAGAAGGCGATGGCACCCCACTCCAGTAACTCTTGCCTGGCAAATCCCATGGATGGAAGAGCCTGGTAGGCTGCAGTCCATGGAGTCACTAGGAGTCAGACACAACTAAGCGACTTCACTCTCATTTTTCACTTTCATGCATTGAAGAAGGAAATGGCAACCCACTCCAGTGTTCTTGCCTGGAGAATCCTAGGGACAGGGGAGCCTGGTGGCTGCCGTCTATGGGGTCACACAGAGTTGAACATGACTGAAGCGACTTAGCAGCAGCAGCAGCATGATAGGCAACTAGTAAGGTCTGACAACTTAAAGCAATCCCAATTAGCTAGTAAGGCCCTTCTTTTCTGTTTTAAAATCTTTTCACATTTTCTTTAATCTTCACAGTAGTCCCTGAAATTGAGGAAGATAGGAAACTAAGCTGCCACCCATTCTTCACCCTTCTTCTTTCTCCCCTTCACCAACCATTTAGAGGGAAGGGAAAGGAGTTCTGGCAGGTCAAGTCATCAATCAAGGCTAGGTAGGAACTAGGTAGCAGCTTCAGGTATGGATTCCTCAGTCTTCTCAGTGCTACTCCTAATTCTATAGGAAACCATATTCAATTACCCATATGTTCCCCAAAGTAGATTACTGGTGCTTCTGTGGCTTTTCTTAAGAGGCTTACCAGATTGTGCAATTTCTTTCTTTGACAATAAAACAAAAGAAACTCAAACACCAAGCACAGAAAAAGAAATCAGACAACTCTCAGGGGAAGAAATGCAAATTGCTACAGAAATACTATGGAAGACTGTTATAAAACATTTTGGACAAAAACATAAAAGTAACACATTTGATGAGAAGGCACACCACCCAAAGAACTAAAGGCTCTGTAAAACAAACAAGCAAACAAACAAACAAAAACTAAAAACAAAAACCTGAAATGAACAGAAATGTTTGAGAAGGGTGGCTGGTTATTCTCTCATCTGTTCCCCATCCTCCTCACCCCATACTCAGCCTGGTGCCCATAGTCTCTCCTTCAGAAGCCAAGAGGAGTGATCTGAACTGGTGAGACAAGGTCATCAGGCAAACCAAATCTTTCATGATGAAAGTTTGTGAAAATTCTCATTCAACTTTGCTTGCGGCACTTTTCTGAACCGACAGAAGTGGTAGACACAGCTTTCTAAGCTTTGTTTTTCTAACATCTAGACACAATATATGTATTTTTTATATACTATGAGCAATTAATCTCCCTGAAGAGATTCTTATAATGAAGCTGTGATATTTGTTAATGTGAGTAATTTTTCTCAGCGTATTTCATATCAACTCAACATTTATTTCTTTATTCACTCACATATTCACCCTTCACTCCTCTGGTAGTTCAGATGGTAAAGAATCTGCCTGCAATGAAGGAGACTCAGGTTTGATCCCCGGGGAAGATCCCTTAGAGTACGAAATGGCTACCCACTCCAGTATTCTTGCCTGGAGAATCCCATGGACAGAAGAGCCTGGTGGGCTACAGTCCATGGGGCCACAAAGAGTAGGACACGACTAAGCAACTAACACTTTCACGTATATATTCACATACTCCCATCTTCATACCATCCCTCTTACCTTCCATAATTTCACTATTACCCTAATGCTTACTGTGTACTGGCTCCAAGGTAGATAGGATAGGGACTTGTGAATGGCGTGTGAATACTGTGGATGGGGTGAGTTCTGTGATCAATGCTATTTATGTGGTATATCACCAAAATTGAAACTTTGTCACGAGCTCCACTTTTAAACAAAATATAGACTAATTTTGTTAAGTGAGCCAGCCGGTCAACCCACCTCTGGAGTTTTGCCTTCTTTTTTTTTATTAGTTCTCATTTCCTCTCTAATTACAAGAACAATTAGGTCGAGGTAGAGATTTATCCACTGTAAGCTATTCTTAGAGTCTGTATATTCTTTCATTGGATGCTGATGAAGTTGGCCATCAGGTGTGATGGCTTCTGATGCAGGTTTTATAGTCTCATATTTATTTCTTTAAATGAAGTGGTAATTGTTCCCAAGGATTCATTTTAGATAAACAAATAATGACTTAACTTATATCTTATCTCTCTTGCTTTCCAAGGCTTTAGGACTAATTTTCTAACCTCATTTTTTTGTCCTTGTAAGTCATAAACAGTATCTACTATTTAGAAGCTCATAAAAAGGGGTAGGGTATGGGAAACATGGATTATTTTGATCTTAGACATTATGGCTGAAGAAATAGGGCAGAAAACTTAAATGATATATTCTATGCTTCTCTCCCAATTAGTACCCATGACCTGATTTACTGAGTCTTCTCTTTTACTTTAAAATAACAATATCCTACTATTCAGACGTATATGTTGACTTTGTAGAAGCCACAGAATCTTTTGGCTTATTTGAACCAGCTCTGTCCCCCACCACCAAAAAAATAATATTTTGTTTTATTATTCCCATAATGTAACTAGTAAATAAGCAGGAGTTTAGATGGCATCTTTTATCATTATCCTGTCTACCTCCATCAATAAAATAAGCACTTAGATCTTTGCTAGATAATTTTGGGAGATAAAAAGCCCCACAAACTACATATTTAAGATAAAGAATTACTTACTTTGTCTTAAAAAATAAATAAATTTCCTTGAGATGCACTCGGTATTTTAACCCAGAAAAGATACACTTTGTTGACCCCCTCATCATAATGGATTGTTAGGATTATTGCTCATTTCACATTTGGAACATGAACAGAAACTGTGCAAGTAACATAGCATCCTTGGTGTTATCTATTCTTATAAAAGTTTAATGTCACGACTCTGTCAGCCCATTTGCCTGTGTTGCAACCAAACACGGGGACAGGGCAGAATTTGTCATTCTGATATATTGACTCATTTGACATATGTAAGCAGTCTATCAATTTTAGCCTCATTGGATACGTATAGAGCTTTTACTGCACACTAACTTCCACGGGAAGCTTTTCTGTCCTTGTTCTCTTTGGCCCACTGACGATTTCTCCTGGCCACCTGCATAAAGCTGTGGTGTACCTCTACTCTAGCTGTTGACTCTAAGGAAAAGTAGTGTCTACTGAAAAGTCTTGGAATTTTTTTTTTGAAAAGTGAAAGTTAGAACTAGAGTATAGGAAGATCCAGTCTCCAATTCAGTTAAGTAAAATGTCTTCTGCACAGAAGAACCAAATTCAAATGAAGAACCTAGACAGAGGTGCCTAATTTTTTGTATCAGTTGTAGGTTTGGGAATCAGAGACCTGTACTGTTTTGTTTTAACAACTCTAGTGAGGTCTGAGCTACCTGGGCAGTGGCCCCCTTCTCTGACAAGACGATTGTTATCTAAGAGGCTGCTGGTCATGTTTCTCTTTGCAGGCAGACATAGTAACATTCAGGAATTGCTATGAAGGACACTGGGAAAGCTACCCCTCCATTTCTCAGAGATGTAGACTCTCAAATACAATTCAAAATTCCTATTGAAACCACATAGCCAAGCCCCATGTGGAATATGCTGTCAGCAGTTGGCAGCAGCATAAATTATGATGCCAGACGTAGTTGTTTTTCTCTTGGTGACTGTCTACTGTCATCTGTGAACGTGTCAGTCTTGCAAGGTTACACACTCCCATATTTCTGAGACGTGACGAGGGACATGTGTTGGAGATCCCTTTGGATCTAGTTTGTTTATCTTCTCTTTGTATCATAACATGACATATTCCTCAAAAGATTGTAAAACAGTGATTGGTTTAACTGGAGCAAAACATTTATTTGAGGGATATGGTTATAATCTGTGCTTTAGGTATACTCATGTGTAATATATATAATGTTTTCCTGGAGAAAATATTTAACACAGATTTTTTTATGTGTAAGAAATCAAATGAAGAGTTTAAGGGTACAATGAGCTCTGAGATGAAACTTGGTAAAAAGAGAAGGAAATATAATCTTATGGGTATATCTAAATAAACTTGCTAATAACAAAAATTTAACTTCTCAGTAAAAAGAATGGGATTTTATCTTTTCCACTCTTTTCCCAAGTATGGGAGGAAAAAAACTTTCAATATCTATTTTTAAAAGCTTTTTCTCTGACAGTCTATTTTGAAAACTGTCAAACCTACAGAAAATTTTCAAGAATAGTACATTCGATACCCACATGTCATTTAAGTATATTCACCAATTGTTAACATTTTGCCGCATTTGCTTTCTCCCTTTCAATTTCTCTCTGATTTCTTAATGTTCCATTTTAATTTCAGTTGCAGATAATTATGAACCTTCAGTCCTCTAAGAACAAGGACTTTCTCCTGTAAAACTACAGTACAATTATCAACTTAGTAAATGTAACATTGATTTTACGTTATGATCTAATTTATTGCACATATTAACATTTCCATATTAATCGTAGTAATATCTGTTATGTTTTATCTTTAAATCCAAGATCCAGTTGAGGTGAGTACATTGGTTTTAGTTGTCTTATTTATTGTACTGTATTATTTAAGATGTTAGAAAAAAATGTAACCTTTGAAAATGCTTCTATCTAATAGTACTTTTCATGTGCAAAGGAATCAACATCCTTCCGGGTCAAGAATGAATACTAGGCTTGCTTTCTGTCCACACGAGCAGTGCCCCTTGCTGTGTGTGCTCTTTGTTCTCTCTAGATCTTTCTGATAGCTCTCTATCTCAACTTAATTGACTCTGGCATTTAAAAAAGTATGTATTTTGAGTTTTATTCTCAAAGGTCCATGCTTTCTCCTGAGATAAGGAAGTAATACAAAAATCTAGGCCAGTGGCTGGCAAATCTGTTCTGCCTGGGACCAGATGGTAAATATTTTAGGCTTTGTGGGCCTAAAGTGGTCTCTGTTGAAACTACTCAACTCTGTCACTGTGGCTCGAAAGTAGCCTCAGACGATCTGTAAATGAATGGACCTGGTTCTTTGCCAATTTACAACAACAGGCACTGGCCAGGATTTGGTCTGTGCACGATAGTTTGCTGACCCCTTATCTAGGCTACCATGGTAAGAGGTAGTAATCATTAAGAAATTAGTCTTCTTGGGTAGCTTAATTTTACATTGGCTGCAGCATTCTGGCAATAGTCCTTTCATGGATAAAGAATTTTCTTCTGGGCTTTGGAGAGGAAATAGCCTAACTTCAAGAGATTCTCAAATACCAACTAAGAAATGATTAAGTCTTAGTCTCTGGAAATATTTTTCAAAATTCAAAAATTTTTCAAAAATATGTTTGATATTTTTCAAAATATTTTTAATTGTGGATTATCACTAGAAAAGAAAAATTAGTCCTTATAATATGCCCTCATTTCCTAATGAAAATGAAAAAAAAATATGAAAAGAAAAAAAAAAGTGGATGTTTTTGCTCAGTTGTGTATATCAAGTTCAAGAGGCTCTAAGTCCAAGTCTGTAAAATGAAAGCAATTCCACTAATTAGGATAACTAGTGCAATCAGCATTGATTCCAAAACTCCATAATGAAACCTATGGAAAGCCCCCCCCCCCCGCTTTTTTTTTTTTTCAAAGTAGTAAATTTAGATGTTCCTTGTTTTAACGGAGACAGTCTTCACACTTAAAGATAAGAGGTAAAGAATGGATAGGTATGAATAGAGCATCACAGATGGGTATACATGGAAACCAAATGGAATATGTAGGATTTGGCTCTCATTTACAAAAATGTCATATGGAATAGAGGAAAATGTAGAGTTCTGATGCAGTCTCAATCATGGCCTTATAACTGATCACCAGGTGTCCCGGAGCTGAAGTTGTCCTCAGATCAGATCAGATCAGTCGCTCAGTTGTGTCCGACTCTTTGCGACCCCATGAATCGCAGCACGCCAGGCCTCCCTGTCCATCACCATCTCCTGGAGGTCACTCAGACTCACATCCATCGAGTCAATGATGCCATCCAGCCATCTCATCCTCTGTCGTCCCCTTCTCCTCCTGCCCCCATCCTACATTGAGCCAAAATGTCCTCGAGATATTAGTATCCTTAGAGTCCAAGGCAAATTACCAGTCCGTATTGGTTTGATGCAAATTTTTATTATGGCAATTATTCTTTGGGTGGTTTCCTCACCATGCACCTTTTATATGATTACTCATTTGCCCTCTGCATGTGGCCAGTTTAACCTCATTCCTAAGTTTACCTACAATTGGAGCAAAGTGTTAACATTTTGAGCAGTAAAACCAGTTTCTTGTGAGTCTAGAGAACCACCTGGGCTACAAAAATTAAGTTTCTGTGCCTACATGTACTCCTATGGCCCTCTCTTCTGCACAGAAACCTTCTTCACCCTGACCTAGCCCATGACTGGTGAGGCAGGTGGTAGTCCAATAGAACTTTTTCTTTAGCCATAACTATATTCAGGAGTAGGCTCCTGGAGTTGGTGATGGACAGGGAAGCCTGGCATGCTGCAGTCCATGGGGTCACAAAGAGTTGGACATGATCTATCGATCATCTTAAACACTGCCATTAAAATTGATGGCAAAACTTAGCTTCCAATCAAGATGGCAAGGCTTCTCTCTTTAAAAGGGGTCCTATCACCCCAGTCATATAATTACCAAGAGAGTATTCACTTACTAGTGTTACAGAAGCTGGGATATGAATGCAGGTGTTGAAATGCAAATGCCTTTGAGTGTCCCATTAAGTGTTCCTTATGTTACACAAAGTCGTCTCAGAGAGGAGGAGCTGTGAAGGACAGACTCAAGCGTGAAGTGGCCTTTTCTCTCCCAGAAACCTTCAGAAGTCAGGCAAGAACCAAGAGCACATCAAGGGTATCCAGAGAGTAAGCAAAGTTGGAGCAGATATGGTTTTCAAGCTGCAGTTAATCTGCAGGAGGTAAAGGCAGAGCCCGGCGATGTCTGTCTGAGAGGTCAAGAGCCTGAGCATGAGGAAATGGAACAGACAGCTGGCAGAGCGAATGCTTGCTTGCAGTGACAGACTTAGAGAATCCCCAGGACACAGAGGTCTTCTGTCTTGTAGGTGGACACGTTCAAGGGACTGGGCATATAGTTGTGCTCACTTGAATTTGTACTCCATTTACTCTGCTTTGATTTGCTCTGGTGGGTTGGAGAGACTGACATGAAAACAGAAGAAGAATATTTCTCTTCCATATCATAGTATTGCTTGATTTGCTGTATCTTAAGGTATGACAAATGTTTTGTATAGAGTTTTTGGCTCTGTTTTTAAGAACAACACAATCCTTATTGTGTGGATAAAGGAATTCTGGGTGCTGCCAAGGTGCTAAGGGCTTTGTAGAGCACTGTGTAAATGCTGAAGAGTAAGCATTAGTGTGAAGAAACACAGCACCCTACAGAGAATAAATGATAACCCTGGATCCCCACTCTTTATAGGTGAAGAGATAAGTTTCGAGGGGTTAAAGAGCTTGCCCTAGGTCTCAGTTCTGATAAGAGATGAGTACTGTTCTGCTTGATTCCAAACCTCAGGCTTTGAATCACTGTGCTCAAAAATTGTTCAATAAATGCAGCAGAGAACAAATATGTTCCCACAGTTGCTGTTAAAGAAATTCAGGGGTTCTTAAGGCAAGAAGAGTCTCACAATCTCACAGTCTTGATTTCAGCTTCTTCCTCATCCCTATTTCATGGGGCCAGCAGGGAAGGACACAACAAAGGAACAGAATCTATTTGAAAGCTCTCAATAAATCTGCTGTCTGGCTTCTATTACTATTTATAGTTAATGCTGTTAAGAGGATCATTTATTTAAAAACAATACCTTATATTTCTGTGGTTGTTTGCAATTCACAAAATGTTTTCAGGGACATTGTCTCTTATTTCATTTGATTATGTTTCAGTCCTATCTGCATAATTCCAAATGTTGAGTGAAACGTTTGGGGAGGGAGAAAATGTGAAAGTTGGCCATTCACCCGTGGCTGGATGCTTTGAATCCAGAGACACAACATTCATACAATTGATTGATTTTTTCCCCCCATTCTACCGGGATGTTTTGTCATAAGCCTCAATCTAACCACTAAAAAAGGGAAAAAAAACCCACCTTAAACATATATTCAATATTTTTCATCTGGCAGGTTTCCCAGATATTTCAAGTGTATTTTATTTACTAGCATTAGAAGTTAACCCTGGCTATTGCATAGTGCTATTTCATTCAGTCCTTTTTTTTCTTTGTATATTCCTACCTGCCTTTTGAAAAATTCATTTATATATCTTTCAAGATTCATACGAATATAAATGAATACACGCACACACACCAGCCAAAAGAGAATAGAGAGATCAGATTTAGGCTGGAAGGACCAGTCCTAGAAGTCTTTTTGATAGTTCGTATTATCTGAAGGCATTGGTATTTGAAACTATAAGTCTGGCCATTGATTCTAATAAACAAGTAAAAGGGTTTTCTTGAGGTATTAAAATTCTTGTTCTTGGAAACATAAAGCTAAATTTCTATTCCTGTTCTAACATGGTACCATCATCACAATTAGTCAAACTACATGCTGTGCTTAGTCACTTAGTCGTGTCTGACTCTTCGCAATCCCGTGGACTGTAGTCTGCCAGGCGGCTCTGTCCACGGGGATTCTCCAGGCAAGAATAATGGAGTGGGTTACCATGCCCAACTCCAAGGGATTCTTCCTAAGGAATCAAACTGGGGTATCCTGAATTGCAGGTGGATTCTTCCTGCAATTCTCCTGTATTGCAGGTAAACCTGCATTGCAGCTGAGTTACCAGGGAAGCCCAGTCAAAATATAGCTTCAAGTTATTACAGTATTGAAGATCAAGACATTTATTGTCTTGACTATCTATAAGGAAATTACATTTTGAGTCGAAAAATGGAAAAACAAATCAAAATTTGTATACTATGCAGAGATCTTAGTAATAACCCAAGGAGAAAATAATTGGTCTACAAAAATGCTGTGAAGGATGTCAAAGATTTTTTTAAAATTGAAACTTAAGAACACTCTCCTGACAAAGATTACCAATCAAACATTATTACTGGGCCAATAATTTTGAAAGTTCAGAAGTCTGAATTGACATAATATCATTGCCAAGAGTTTCTAGTTTTAAAGAATTTCACTGCAAGCTTGTTTGTAATTATTTCACTAGCCGATTAAAAAAACAAACAAACCTAGCAATTAGGAAGGTATTGTAAATAAAATCAATGCAAGAAAGTGTAAAATAAGAAAAAGAAGGGAAAATTGAATAGTTTTAAAATTTACATGACTACTCATAAAGGATACATTTACTACTATTAGTAGAATATGAAATATAATTTTTCTTTACTTGTTGCAGAAGTTGAGCTTTACAAAACCTGCCACTTTATTTTCCTTTTTATATATTTCACTTACTAGTGTTAGATGAAACCTGCCTCTCTTTGTTTATAACTTTTGCCATTTCAGTCTCATTAATTCTATGTTATAGTATTGGCAGTTTTTATAATACCCAATACAAACCCAGACATGATCAGGCAAATGCAAGCCAGCAGAAATGAGCAACTTGGAGTTTATAGTCTATCTCCTCTGTGATGCAAGTGAATATGTTTTTGGGCTGATATTTTTCCTCAAGGACATCCCTAAGTATTTTCCCTGTTTAAGCTTGGCTTTCATAAATTCTTTTGCATCCACAGTCCAACACTAAATTGGGGGGGGGGGGTGCTGGAATATAGGTAGTGGAATACAACAGACCTGGTTTCATAGTCCATTCTGCCACTAAAAGTTAGTCTAGATAAATCCTTTACTGCTCAGAGGCTGGCATCTTCATCTGTACAAGTGGATAACAATGCCGGGCTAGTACCAGTGTTGTGGAATTGAGCTGATTTTCTCAGTGGACCTGGGTTTAGTGCCTCGTGTAGAGTTGATGCTCATTAATAGTAGCTTGTGGCAGGACAAGTGGAAACAGATCATTTCCCTAGATACATTTACCTGGTTTCTTCTTTCTAACCAATCTCTTCCTGCCAAGAGCTCTTTCTCTTTAAATGAACACTTCTATATAGGGAGGTACATGCACTTGGTTAGTAGACAAATGGATAAGTGAAAATGTTCCAGCTATTACATTAGCTACAGTTCTCAGGACACCCTTCTCAAATTCTTTGTCTATCACCTTCTCTTTTCCTCTACCCACCGTCATCTCCATTTGGACACAGATCAAGCACCTATTTATATGCAGGCACACTTCCTGAATTATTTATGCATATTCACCGGAAGGACTGATGTTGAAGCTGAAACTCCAATATTTTGGCCACCTGATGTGAAGAGCTGTCTCATTTGAAAAGATCCTGATGCTGGGAAACATTGAAGGCAGGAGGAGAAGGGGATGGCAGAGGATGAGATGTTTGGATGGCATCATCGATTCAACGGACATGGGTTTGGGTGGACTCCGGGAGTTGGTGATGGACAGGGAGGCCTGGCGTGCTGTGGTTCATGGGGTCGCAAAGAGTTGGACACGACTGAACAACTAAACAGAACTGATTCCATATGAGTGCATAAAAACGTCTTTTTAAGGCCTTAACTGTTGTAAGAATGGCTACTATTATTCTCAGTGATTCTTTGATTATGTTAGTCTTTTAGCAATGAGACAATAAATGTAAAATACCCAGGACCTCATAATACAGGATAGGAACTCAGGTGAAATTGAGTCAAGGTCCTTTCTCAATGTTCTCACTTTTACTCTGTATAGTAGTAATATATTCTTTGGCTTAATCTCCTCTAATAGACTGTGAGTCCTTGTCTTTTAAAAACCCAACACAACACTTCAGTTCATAAAATGCTTTCAATACAAATTTGTTGAATGAATAGAATAGTTTACCAATGTTTGAATTACTGTTTCTTTGCTAATTTTACTAATAAAACTTTTATGATAAATGAAATTTAATTTTATAATAAATAAGATCACTTATCTTACTGATAGTCACTATCACTGACTCTTATCATATTTTAACCTGAGTTGGCAGTTCAAGGTAAACTGATGAATCCCTCATATACAAAGGTGAAAAAAGACATTCATTCTAAACCTAAAATGCTTCACATAAACAAAGTAAAAGAGTGGTCATCTCACCATGCCCAGCCTGAAAGAAAACTCATTTATTATTGCTTTCAGTCAGTTCAGTCACTCAGTTGTGTCCAACTCTTTGCGACCCCATGAATCGCAGCACGCCAGGCCTCCCTGTCCACCACCAACTCCCGGAGTTCACTCAGACTCATGTCCATCGAGTCAGTGATGCCATCCAGCCATCTCATCCTCTGTCGTCCCCTTCTCCTCTTGCCCCCAATCCCTCCCAGCATCAGAGTATTTTCCAAGAGTCAGCTCTTTGCATGAGGTGGCCAAAGTACTGGAGTTTCAGCTTTAGCATCATTCCTTCCAAAGAAATCCCAGGGCTGATCTCTTTCAGAATGGACTGTTTGGATCTCCTTGCAGTCCAAGGGACTCTCAAGAGTCTTCTCCAACACCACAGTTCAAAAGCATCAATTCTTCAGCACTCAGCCTTCTTCACAGTCCAACTCTCACATCCATACATGACCACAGGAAAAACCATAGCTTTGACTAGACAGGCCTTTAGTCAGGGGCAAAGCCCTATAAACCAAAGATTGTCAGCATTCCTTCCACAGAGATCACTTCCCGTGAAGGAATCATGTCCAGTGAGCTACTCTGAGATGCCAGGGAGTGGAGACGGGAAAGTCCAACAGTTTCCAAGTGAAGTAGTTAAGAGAACTCAGGTAGAAAATTAGCTCAGAGAGTCCCTAGTGGCTTGTAAATCAGACAGAGTTAGAAGACCCCATCCTCTTGACAAGGAAGCTGAACCTCTGCCTTCTCACTCAGATCCTCAACAACTAGAATCCCTACCTAAGAAATCAAACTTGAACCTAATGCATCAAGTTTTTGTTTATCACTAGATCCAATTCACTTCACTTTTGTTTATTACTGGAGCCAATTACTAACTGGCAATGGTGCCCCCAGGTAATTAAATGAACAAACAGGTTGTTTTGGGGAGTCCCTTCCCTACTTATAATGCCATGTAACATATTAAAATGTATTCAAATGAAGCATTTTAGAATGAACTTAAGGACTATCCAAAGAGGCTATGTCTATGATAAACTGGCAGATGGTTGATTGTAACTATGGTCTACAGGTTTGTTTGCTTGCCCACAATAAATTTTGTTTAATAACAATTCCTGATAAATCCCTGTGAAAACCACTTCCTGGCTGTATGGGAATCATTTGCTGTCATGAAGCCAAAGTTTTCTTTCTTTCTGATTGTATTTATTGCAAGCACAATATGTTCACCACAGAAAAAAAGATGCTCTCCAATTTACCTTTGGAGAGCAAGATCTCTTTACCTTACCAGGTTATGTTTGCATTTTGTGGGTGACCTAAAGCACCAATTGTTGGAAGATAAGGAAGTGATTAATCATTTGCATGGAAGAAGAAGAGAGCTGAAAAATGTTTCAGAGGACAATGTAAGGAAACAGCTTCCCTCTTTCACTTTGTGAACAAAGGCGCATTATCATCTTTGTTTCTTTGGGCAAGAAAATTATCACATATAAACTAAACTTTAAAATATTTGTATTAAGCACCTACTATGTTCTAAGCATTTTAGTCTTTGTGAACTCATAACCTTAGGGTTATGCAAAAAAATGTTGAGAATGAACTACAGTTATTGTTGTTGTTCAGTAGCTAAGTCTGAACAATGGACTCTTTGCCTCTGCCACCTGGTAGACTGCAGCAGGCCAGGATCCTCTGTCCTCCACCATCTCAAATTCATGTCCACTGAGTTGGTGATGCTATATAGCCATCTCATCCTCTATTATCGCCTTTAGTCTCACTGAGCATCGGAGACTTTTCCAATGAGACAGCTCTTCGCATTAGGTGGCCAAGGTATTGGAGCTTCAGCTTCAGCATCAGTCTTCCAATGAATATTCAGGGTTAATTTCCTTTATGATTTACTGTTTTGATGTCCTTGCAGTCCAAGGAACTCTCAAGAGTCCTCTCTAGCACAATATGAAAGCACTAATTCTTTGACTCTCAGCCTTCCTTATGGTCCAACTCTCACATCTGTCCATGACTACTGTGAAAATATAGGTTTGACCATATAGATCTTTGTTGGGCAAAGTGACATCTCTGATATTTTTCTTAATTTATTTATTTTTAGTTGAAGGATACTTGCTTTACAATACTGTGTTGGTTTCTAGCCATACATCAACATGAATCACCTGCTTTTGAATATGCTGTGTAGGTTTGTCCTAACTTTCCTTCTAAGAAGTGTCTTTCAATTTCATGGCTGCAGTCACCATCCACAGTGATTTTGGAGCCCAAGAAAAGAAAATCTGTCATTGCTTCCACTTTTTCCCTTTGTATTTATCATGAAGTTATGGGACTGGATACCATGAACAGGATAACATGATCTTAGCTTTTTTTTTTTTTTTTGGACAAAGGAAAGGATCAGTGAGGGTGGAAGGGAAATGGGAAGAAAGAAGGGGAGTGATGGTGGGGAGGAGTATATGTAATTTCTTAACCAATGGCTTTCTGTTTTTAATCACAAAGAACACTTAAAAAAAATCATGGTGTATTCATCTTATATTAGGAGGTTTGTTCTCGAAATGAAAAGTTCAGGAAACAAAAAGTCCAGATTGGGTGTCCTCATCTTTAGGCACATCTTGGTATTTTGTATTGGTAAGTCTATCTTTACCACAATATATTATTTAGGACAGGATCACATTTGTCACCTCTTCCTCCCTACTACCCAAAGTGGTACCAAACCCACAAAATAGTCAATAAACCTCCACAGAGTGAGCAAATAAGTCTTTTTTTTTTTTTTTTTAAACTCTCCAGAGTGAACTGAATTTTTTGAGGCTCATAAGTAAATATGTTTTCCTCTTTACTTTGTCTATTACAGCCAGATTATATGAGTGGGGTGTTAAAGTCTCCCACTATTATTGTATTGCTCTAGAGAATGTCCTTTAGTTTTTGTTGGAGAAATGGTTTAGTGGTGCAAAATTCTCTCAACTTTTGCTTATCTGTGAAGCTTTTGATTTCTCCTTCATATTTGAATGAGATCCTTGCTGGATACAATAATCTAGGCTGTAAGTTATTTTCCTTCATCACTTTAATTACGTCTTGCCATTCCCTCCTGGCTTGGAGAGTTTCTACTGAAAGATCAGCTGTTATCCTTATGGGAATTCCCTTGTGAGTTATTTGATGTTTTTCCCTTGCTGCTTTTAATATTTGTTCTTTATATTTAATCTTTGTTAATTTGATTAATATGTGTCTTGGGGTGTTTCGCCTTGGGTTTATCCTGTTAGGGACTCTCTGGATTTCTTGAACTTGAGTGGTTATTTCCTTCTCCATTTTAGGGAAGTTTTCAACTATTATCTCCTCAAGTATTTCCTCATGATCTTTCTTTTTATCTTCTTCTTCTGGAACTCCTATGATTCGAATGTTGTAGCGTTTGATGTTATCCTGGAGGTTTCTGAAATTGTCCTCATTTCTTTTGATACGTTTTTCTTTTTTCTCATCTGATTCATTTATTTCTAGGATTCTATCTTCTAGTTCACTAATCCTATCTTCTGCCTCTGTTATTCTACTATTTGTTGCCTCCAGGGTGTTTTGGATCTCATTTATTGCATTATTCATTATGTGTTGACTCTTCTTTATTTCTTCTAGGTCCTTGTTAAACCTTTCTTGCATCTTCTCAATCCTTGTCTCCAGACTCTTTAACTGTGATTCTATTTTGATTTCGAGATTTTGAATTAATTTCGCTATCATTATTCGGAATTCTTTATCAGGTAGATTCCCTATCTCTTCCTCTTTGGTTTGGTTTGGTGGGAATCTATCCTGTTCCTTTAGCTGCTGGGTATTCTTTTGTCTCTTCATTTTGTTAAAATTGCCAAGTTTAGAGTGTCCTTACTATATTCTGGTAGTTTGTTGAATTCTCTTTATTGAGGCGGTTTACAGGTCTTTTCAATATCTGATCTCTGCCCTGTTACAGAGGGGGCGGAGATGAACACCCAAATCTAAACCGGCCAGGTTCAGGCACTCAGATAATCCTCAGAAGCACAGACTTGGTTGAGTCTGCGTTTTATGCCCTTCCCAGATCCGAGTAGCACAGGTGATGAAATGTTCAGCGAGCACAGGTGCTGCGACTTATCGCCTCTCCGCCACTCAGTTTTCTGGGTATACAAACAGCGCACTTTCTCAGGCAGATGTTGACCATCCAGAGCCCCAAGAAGCGTGAGTCAGCACAGAAACCTACTCACAGTTCCGTTAGACAGTGTCTCTCTAGGGCTATAATTGCCCGCCTCTGGCCCTGGCTGCCTGTCACCGGAGTGGGACGGCCTGCAGCCGGCCAGCTCTGTGCAGCCCTTTGTTCCTTAGGTAGTCCTGGTGGTGTCCTAAGTTAGGGCTGGCTTTTGATGTAGTAGACAACCGACAGTCTGGTTATTTCGCTCAGATAGCGCCCGAGATAGCCAGGCCAAATCCTTTCTCAAAGCAATGCAGGCCTCGCCGCTCCTCCTAGCCCAGCCCCCACTTGCCAATAGCAAATGCTGGTGTCCGCGCCAGTTCTCCGCAAAAGGAGTTACCGCAGGGCTCGTTTTCTCATTTTGAAGACAACGAGCTGTCTTTCTAAGTGCCTGATGTCCTCTGCCGGCGTTCAGAAATTGTTTTATCGAGTTTATTCAGCATTCAAATGTTCTTTTAATGGATTTGTGGAGGAGAAAGTATTCTCCCCGTCTTACTCGTCCGCCATCTTAGCTCCTCCTCTCCCCCTGATCTTAGCTTTTTGAATGTTGAGTTTCAAGTCTGCTTTTTCACTCTCTTCCTTCACCTTCATCACGAGGTTCTTTAGTTACTCTTCATTTTCTGCCATTAGAGTGGTATAATCTGCATATCTGAGATTGTTGATATTTCTCCTGGAAATCTTGTTTCTAGCTTGTGAGTCATCCAGCCCAGCATTTTGCATGATGTACTCTGCATATAAGATAAGTGAACAGGCTGATAATGTACAGTCTTGTTGTACTCCTTTCCCAGTTTTGAACCAGTCCACTGTTCTATGAAAAGGAATGAAGAGGTCAGTTTTCATTCCAATCCCAAAGAAAGGCAATGCCAAAGAATGCTCAAACTACCGCACAATCGCACTCATCTCACACGCTGGTAAAGTAATGCTCAAAATTCTCCAAGCCAGGCTTCAGCAATATGTGAACCGTGAACTTCCTGATGTTCAAGCTGATTTCAGAAAAGGCAGAGGAACCAGAGATCAAATTGCCAACATCCACTGGATCATGTAAAAAGCAAGAGAGTTCCAGAAAAACATCTCTTTCTGCTTTATTGACTATGCCAAAGCCTTTGACTGTGTGGATCACAATAAACTGTGGAAAATTCTGAAAGAAATGGGAATACCAGACCACCTGATCTGCCTCTTAAAAAATCTGTATGCAGGTCAGGAAGCAACAGTTAGAACTGGACATGGAACAACAGACTGATTCCAAATAGGAAAAGGAGTTCATCAAGGCTGTATATTGCCACCCTGCTTATATAAGAGTACATCATGAGAAAAGTTGGGCTGGAAGAAGCACAAGCTGGAATCAAGATTGCTGGGAGAAATAGCAATAACCTCAGATATGCAGATGATACCACCTTTATGGCAGGAGGTGAAGAGGAACTAAAAAGCCTCTTGATGAAGGTCAAAGAGGAGAGTGAAAAAGTTGGCTTAAATCTCAACATTCAGAAAACTAAGATCATGGTATCTGGTCCCATCACTTCATGGGAAATAGATGGGGAAACAGTGGAAACAGTGTCAGACTTTATTTTTCTGGGCTCCAAAATCACTGCAGATGGTGATTGCAGCCATGAAATTAAAAGACGCTTACTCCTTGGAAGGAAAGTTATGACCAACCTAGATAGCATATTGAAAAGCAGAGACATTACTTTGCCAACAAAGGTCCATCCAGTCAAGGCTATGGTTTTTCCTGTGGTCATGTATGGATGTGAGAGTTGAACTGTGAAGAAAGCTGAGTGCCAAGGAATTGATGCCTTTGAACTGTGGTGTTGGAGAAGACTCTTGAGAGTCCCTTGGACTGCCTGGAGATCCAACCAGTCCATTCTGAAGGAGATCAGCCCTGGGATTTCTTTGGAAGGGATGATGCTAAAGTTGAAACTCCAGTACTTTGGCCACCTCATGTGAAGAGTTGACTCATTTGAAAAGACTCTGATATTGGGAGGGATTGGGGGCAAGAGGAGAAGGGGACAACAGAGGATGAGATGGCTGGATGGCATCACCGACTCGATGGATGTGAGTTTGAGTGAACTCTGGGAGTTGGTGATGGACAGGGAGGCCTGGTGTGCTGCAATTCACGGGGTCGCAGAGAGTCAGACATGACTGAGTGACAGAACTGAACTAAACTGTTCTACGTCCGGTTCTAACTGGTGCTTCTTGACCTGCATACAGGTTTTTCAGGAGATAGGTAAGGTGGTCTGGTATTCCCATCTCTTTAAGAAGTTTCCACAGTTTGCTGCAATCTACACAGTCAAAGGCTTTAGTGTAGTCAATGAGGCAGGTGTTTTTCTGGAATTCCTTCGCTTTCTCTATGAGCCAACAGATTTTGTCAGTTTGATCCCTGGTTCCTCTGTCTTTTCTAAACCCAGCTTGTACATCTGGAAGTTCTTGGTTCATGTGCTGTTGAAGCCTAGCTTGAAGGATTTTGTGCACAACCGTGATAGCATGTGAAATGAGCACAATTGTATACCTGGGTTTGATTCCTAGGCTGGGAAGATCCCCTGGAGAAGGGAATGGCTACCCACTTCAGTATTCTGGCCTGGAGAATTCCTTGGACTGTATAGTCCATGGGGCCGTAAAGAGTCTGACACTACTGAGCAACTTTCACTTTCACCTTTCACTTTGAATGTTCTTTGGGATTGGAATGAAAACGGATCTTTTCCAGTCCTGTGGCCACTGCTGAGTTTTCCAAATTTGCTGATGTATTGAGTGCAGCACTTTAATAGCATCATACTTTAGGATTTTAAATACTTCTGCTGGAATTCCATCACTTACACTAGCTTTATTTGTTGCAATACTTCCTAAGGCCCACTTGATTTCACACTCCAGGATGTCTGACTCAAGGCAAATAACCACACCACTGAGGTTATCAGCTCACACCACCAGCTCATTAAGACCTTTTTTGTGTAGTTCTTCTGTGTATTCTTGCTACGTCTTCTTAATCTCTTCTGCTTCCGTTAGGTCAATATCATTTCTGTCCTTTATCATACCCATTCTTGAATGAAATATTCCCTTGA
This sequence comes from Tragelaphus eurycerus, assembly GCA_935064755.1. Lineage (NCBI taxonomy): Eukaryota > Metazoa > Chordata > Mammalia > Artiodactyla > Bovidae > Tragelaphus > Tragelaphus eurycerus. The sequence continues at coordinate 4,069,217 of CAKXYN010000039.1, forward strand.
TATCTCTAATTTTTTTAAAGCTATCTGTAGCTTTTCCTGTTCTATTGTTTTCCTCTATTTCTTTACATTGTGTGTTTAAGAAAGCTTTCTTATCTCTCCTTGCTATTCCCTGAAAGTCTACTTTAAGTGGGGTATATTTTTCCCCTTTCTCCTTTGCCTTTCACTTGTCTTCTTTCCTCAGGTAGTTGTAAACCCTTATCAGATAACCTCTTTACCTTCCTGTATTTATTTCTTTTTCTTTGGAATGGTTTTGGTCACTGCCTCTTATATAATGTTATGAACTTCTGTCTATAGTTCAAGAACTCTTTCTGTAAGATCTAATCCCTTGAATCTATTTGTCACTTCTACTGTATAATCATAAGGAATTTGATTTAGGTCATACTTGGATGGCCTAGCGGTTTTCCCTTCTTTCTTCAATTTAAGCTTGAGTTTTGCAATAAGCAGTTCATGATATGAGCCTGTCAGCTTCCAGTTTGTTTTTGCTGAGTGTATAGAGCTTCTCCATCTTCAGCTACAAAGGACATAGTTAATCTGATTTTGGAATTGACCATCTGGTGATGTCCATTTGGAGAGTTGTCTCTTGAAAGAGGATGATTGCTATGGTCAGCCAGTTCTCTTGACAAAACTCTATTAGCCTTTGCCCTGCTTCATTTTGTACCCCAAGGCCAAACTTCCCTATTATTCTGGGTATCTCTTGACTTCCTACTTTTGTATTCCAATCCCCTATGATGAAAATGAGATCTTTTGGAGGGGTTAGTTCTAAAAGGTGTTGTAGATCTTCATAGAACTGGTCAACTTCAGCTTTTTAATCATCAGTAGTTGGGGCATAGACTTGGATTACTGTAATATTGAATGGTTTGCCTTGGAAAGTAACCAAGATCATTCTATCATTTTTGATGTTGCACCCAAGTGCTGCATCTTTGACTCTTTTGTTGAATATGAGGGTTACTCCATTTCTTCAAAGGGATTCTTGGCCATCTTAATCCCTTCGAGGGATTAATGGTCATCTGAATTAAATTCGCCCATTCCCATCCATTTTAGTTCACTGATTCCTAAGATATTGACATTTCACTCTTTTTCATTTCCTGCTTGACCATGTCCAATTTACCTTGATTCATGGACCTAACATTCCAGGTTCTTATGCAATATATATATATATATATATATATTTTTTTTTTTTTTTTAAACAATATCAGACTTTACTTTCACCACCAGACACATCCACAACTGAGCTTGTTTCTGCTTTGGCCCAGGTGCTTCCTTCTTTCTTGAGCTATTAGTAATTGCCCTCTACCTTTCCCCCGTAGCATATTGGACACCTTCCAATCTGAGGGGCTCATCTACCAGTATCATATCTTTTTGCATTTCCATACTGTTGACGACAGAACGATATTCTTGCTGGGGTTCTAACATCAAGAATGCTGGAGTGGGTTGCCATTCCTTCCTCCAGTGGATCTTGGCTTGTCAGAAATCTTTGCTATGACCTGTCCATCTTGAGTGGCCCTGTACAGCATGACTCACAGCTTCATTGAGTTATGTAAGCCCCTTCACCATGATAAGGTTGTGATTCATGAAGGGGAATGAACTATAGTGTTAGTAATACAAGATGCAGTGGAATCACAGAGGAATTAGCACTGAAGTTTGCCCAAAGCAATCAGAAAAGATGTCACTGGATATTTTTTGTTTCAGTGCCTTTTTACTATGACAAGACCTAAACTCATATGTGTTCTGTCTCCACCAAAACCATCGCCCCATACCCACTCCACTTCACCCTTCTTATATCCAACACCTGCACCAGTTCTGTGTGAGGCATTGGAGTGACTTTTTCCCCTTGCTCTTTCTTTTTCTCAGGCTCACCAGCCCTCACCATCAGAGTGACTAGAGATCTAACACTTAGATTAGTTTGAAAGTCTAAAGTGAAAGGCCAGTGAAGGCCACTCAGTCTGCTTTTAGTAAGGCCATAGGTCAGAGACAGTCAACAAGTCTTTCTAATTCATCTGTGGTCTAGCCCACCACACCCTGGCCATCTGAAGCCAAACCATTTTATTCATTCATTCAAGAGATATTTATTGAGCTTTTACCAGTGCTAGGCTCTATTCTGGGAGCTGAGGATAAAGTACAAAAACTAACAGAGAAAGTTCTCACTTTCATAGGAAATTGAGGTGGAGTGAGATGAATTTATTTGCTGAAGGTCAAACTGAAAGTCACTGGCAGAATCTAGCTTAGCCCTCGGGTCTCTTAACTCCCAGAAATCATGGAGGTATTTTTCTACTGTTATAGTTTTGCTATTTATATATTGACCTTGAATGCTCACAATTCTGCATGTGTGTGTTTGTGTCTGTCAGAGAGAGAGGGAGAGAGAGGCCACACAGCATTCCAGATCCTGCTAGTATCTTCAGTTCAATCAGCCTTATGTTTGCCATGACAAATTATGTGACACAGTCCATATCCTCAATAACTTAATTCTCTTTAGGTAAATTTTAGAGAGTGGTAAGTCCTCAATAAATATGTATAGAATGAATGAACGAATGAAACGTGAATTGTGCAGAAGCAGTAAAATAAGCAGTTCACAAATGAAAAAGAATCCCAGAATGACAAAATCAACCCTTTAATTTGAAAATGTTCTGTTTCCAAAACAGGCTCCCTTCTAGTTTCTTCACCTAGGGTCAATTATTGAATTGATTTGGCCTCAGCTGATATTGTTCTGAAACCCATTTCTAAATTTAGCTAGGGTTTCTGAACAGCTGCCAGCGGTCACTTTACACAGCAAATGCCCTGTCACCTACAAATGCCCGAACTGTTACACAGTGGGTGACGTAATCACTTCAGCTGTTCAGCAATCAGTGTGACTTACTCTCTGCCATCAGGTCTGATTGGGAAAGTGGTTGAAATGGCCAGAGCACATGCTTATGTTCAGATCAAGTTTGTATATTATCCCTCTCCACCTGTCTCCAGAACTGCTTTGTTATTACTCATTAATCTCTCACTTGAGAGATTTCAGGTGAATTTTTAAAAAGTAAAAGATTTCAGTCTGTTTGCTAAAATGTGCATGCTTTTTAAAATTTCTACACTCTCTATGGCACTTTTTATCCCCTGGCCATGGTTCTGGGACTAAATGATTTCTGTGGTTGTCTTTTACTTCTCTGGGACTTAACTTACTGGTAAGGAGGCAGGCTTCAGGTCTGATGTCCATACTGTATATTCAAGCCACAGTAAAAATTGTATCTAATTTATTCTCTGAAATGTTGAAAACAATATTGGGGAAGAAGCTAGAAATCTAAAGGTAGTAAAGTTTGAGGAATAATCTGCCATGGCTGTCAGAATGCTGATAAAAGGCAGTCTTTCTTCATTTTAATCAACCATTTCAACATTGGGAGAAAGAAAAAGACAAGGGACATGTCCTGTCCTTTGTTTCCCAGTGACTGAAAAGAAACTCAGGAAAGAGACACATTGAAGCTCTGGCACTAAGGGTGAATGTACTTAGGTCATCTGCGATAAATCTCATCTTATGTCTGAAGGACTGATATGCTTGAAGATCTGAGCCTGGGCCCCACCATCCTACATTCACCCAGGGAGCAGTAGATTGACCTCATGTCTACCTGACCCCCTGGAATGATGCTCTTGAAATAGTTTCCTGTGATTCCAGTGTCTGCAGTAACCTGTTTTGCCCTTTGGTTCTTCTGATAAAACAACACTGTACTAAAGACTCTTTATGAACCCAAAGAAGGTCTATTTGTTCAAGAGGCAGTAGTAATTTTTAATTTCATATCATTTTATTTATTTTACAAGCATACCTCATTTTATTGCACTTCACTTTATTGGTCTTTGCAGATGCTGCATTTTCTATAAATTGAAGGTTTGTGGCAAATCTGAGTAGAGAGAGTCTTTTGGTGCCATCTTTCAACAACTATTTGCTCGTTTCATGTCTCTGTATCACATTTTAATAATTATCACACTATTTCATAATTTTCATTATTATTATGGTTGTTATGCTGATTTGTGATTTTTTGATAAACTCATTATTTATATTACTATGTAATTATTTTAGCATTTCTTTGCTGTATTTTTTTTAACTGAGATATGTACTTTTTTAGACACAATGCTATTGGATACTCAATGTAGTGTAAGCATAAATTTTATATGCATTGGGAAACCAAAAACTTCACGTGGCTTGCTTTATTGTAATACTTGCTTTGTTGTGGTGGTCTGGAACTGAGCCTGCAATATATCTGAGGTCTGCTTCTATATGTTTATATGTTTTCATTTATATGTTCACATTATCTATTTTACATCTGTATTTATTGTTTAATAAATCTATATATTTTTTAACATGTGTGTTTTAGTCAAACAGTTGCGTTTGACTTTTTGTGACCTCAAGGACTATATATAGCCCTCCAGGCTCCTCTGTCCATGGAATTCTCCAAGCAAGAGTACTGGAGTGGATAGCCATTCCCTTCTCCAGGGGATCTTCTCAACCCAGGAGTTGAACCCGGGTATCCTACATTGCAGGCAGATTCTTTACCATCTGAGCCACCAGGGAAACCTATTTGTTAATATATTTTATATTAAAACACAAATGCTTTGAGCCACCAGGGAAACTCACTTGCAAATATTTTTTTTTGAATTAAAACAAATGCTTTGTGGGAGGTGGGTTATTTTGACTTGGATTCTCTAGAGGCAGAGATAAGGATTTGGATACAGATAGTTTCCTTGCAGGGGGATTCTAGGAAATACTGACAAAGAAGTGGAGAAAAAGGCACTGGGATAAACGGGAAGCCACTGCAGATATGCAGTGAGGAGTCTGCTCTGCGCACTTGGGGCTCCATGCCTCAGATGGCCTCTAAGCCACTTTGTAAAGCAGAGCTCTGAGTTCTCCCATCCAGAAGGGGAGGAAACTGGGGTGTTTATCCACCAGCATCTACTCCATCATTGGTTGATGGCTGCTGCCAAGCACATTAGCACCAAGGAATTTGAGCCTGGGTTTTGTACAGACAGAGCACAGAGAAAACCTTGAGCAGAAAGATAGAAGTTGGCAGTCAGAAGCTGTGGGTGTCCCTGAGAACAGTGGGTACTGGGGGGAGAGATGGACAGAACAGCTGCAGCCTCTGTTGTAGTGTTCCGGAGCCACCTCCTGTGTGGGGAGAATCCCTAACCAAACACCGCAGGAAATGAAGGATGAGAATTTGGTCCTAGGATCTGGGACCTGGGTGATTGTTTCTCCTCTTGTCTTCTGTCTCCCTCAGGGACAGAATTTACATGCAATTCTCCAAGGTTTTTCCATTTCATTTGGAGAACTGCATGTAAATAAGAGGAACACAAAAGCAATCTCCCCATATATTCTATAGACAACTTTCAGTTCTACCACTTTCCTAAACAGTCTGGCCCTCCCTCATAACAATAATAATATATCGGTTCTGTCTTGTTAGTTCCCAAAGTGTTCTCACTCTTATTAACTCATTTGACCTTGTGGAGGCAGACAGGCCATTCTCATCTACATTTTCACAATAAGCTAAAAGCACATAGATATTAAATGAATTGCTCAATAGAGCCGGGGATAAAACCTCGGTCTCAATAAATACATATTGAGCATCTATACTCCAGAAACTGTACTCAGTTTAGGGGCTATAAAGATTAATTAGACATGTCCCTCATCCTTCTGGAAGTCACTGGCTACTGAGAGAAATAAGTGTATGAGAATTCAATAACAATATGATGTGGTATTCACTGAAACAGATTTTAACAATCTGTACAGAATTGGGCTTCCCTGGTGGCTCAGTGGTAGAGAATCCACCTGCCAATTCAGGAGACACAGGTTTGATTCCTGTGTTGGGAAGATCCCCTGGAGAAAGAAATGGCAACCCACTAGAGTATTCTTGCCTAGAAAATCCCATGAACAGAGGAACTTTGGGAACTGTAGCTCCTTGTATGTATGTATGTTAAGTCACTTCTGTCATGTCCAACTCTTTGCAACTCTATGGACTGTAGCCCACCAGGCTCCTCTGTCCATGGGATTCTCCAGGCAAGAGTACTAGAGTGGGTTGCTATGCCCTCCTCCGGGGGATCTTCCTAACTAAGAGATTGAACCTTGGTCTCCTGCGTCTCCTACATTGGCAAATGTGTTCTTTACCACTAGCGCCACTTGGGCTACACTATCAGTCACTTCAGTCACTCAGTTGTGTCCAATTTTTTGCGACCTCACGGACTGCAGCACAGCAGGCTTCCCTGTCCATCACCAACTCCCAGACTACACTATAGACTCCTTAAAGACAATGACTATTTCTTAAGGATCTTTATTTCCTAGTGTATAGCTCAGTGCCTAGTACATTAGTGCCTGGTGTTCAATAAATGTTGATTGACTGGAACTGAATTGACCAAATAACCACTCCCAAGTGCTAACTGATGCTACACCTGCCTACAAGAATTAACACATCTTGCCACCATGTGACTAGATTGCACTACAGTATCTAATCAGGCCAAGTCAGATCAGACTGTTTGTGGTGTGTACCTTAAACAGTAAGAGAGACAGACAGCTCACAACATGACCTACAGATTCAGTCTTAAAGAATAAATACACACAATCAAGGAGGGGAAAATGGAGCATGCCCTGATGTTCTTGGGTCCACCAGATGTATTACTCTAATTTAGCTGCAACCAACACTCAGCTCAATTTTACAAATAGCATTCTCTTGCTATTTCCAGCTAGCAGTTCTATACAGGACAAAAAACCTAGGACACAGTTTTCAAGAGATGACCTGACTTTCTTCAGACTTTCTAATTACGTCCGCTCCAGACCTTGCAGATGTACATTCGTGGGACTGCCTTCCAGCCAGATACTCATTCAAGCCACTGTACTTGGTATAACATCATCTTATGACATATAAATAGGCATAAATAGGAAGCTGCAAATTTAGTATGTCCTTGGTGGCTCATTTTGCTGTTTACTCTTCTTCAGAATTTCAAGGGACCCATAGAACAAGTATTCTTAGTATTCTAGACTCTATGCTCATTATATCCCACAATCTTTTAAGACTTTTTTTCTTCACTAATTTGCCAAGCCCTATTAATGTTGCAAAAATTTTGTCTTTTTTTTTTAACTTCCACTATCATCACCGTGTCCCTTCAATTTATTCTTCTTTCAGCTAAAATGTTTTATTTTTTAAATTTTATTTTATTTTTTAACTTTACAATATTGTATTGGTTTTGCCATATATCAGTTAAAATTAAAATCTGGTTATGTTATTTCTTTGCTTAAAGACTTTCCAAAGGGACTTTCCTGGTGGTGTAGTGGATAGGAATTAGTTTGCCAAGGTAAGGGAAATGGATTTGATTCCCTGGTCCGGGAAGATCCCACATGCCATGGGGCAACTAAGTCCACGTGCCACAGCTACTGAGCCCGAGCTCCATGCGCTCAGCAACTACCGAAACCCCCAAGGTCTAGAGCCTGTGCTCCACAACAAGACAAGACACAGCAATGCAGAGCCTGTGCACCACAATAAAGAGTAGCCCCTCCTCATTGCAACTAGAGGAAGCTCAAACAAAGCAATGAAGACACAGCACAGAAAAAAAAAAAAAAAAAAGCTTTCCATGGTTTTCCAAAGTCAGGGAAACATGCCATGAGACCCTTCATGCTTTTACCCCTACCTGACTCTTCACTCATCTTTTACCACCACTCCCTTGCCCTCAGCACTCCCACCACAGTCCATCTTTCATTCACCGCCTTCTCCCTCCTACACCTAAAATGCTTCCCCTCTCCCAAAGCATACACCCAACCCTCTCCAGTCAAAGTAACTCCTCTTCATCCTTCTAATTTCACCTCAAACTCTACTTCCTTGGCAAAGTCTTTCCTACCCACTCCCATCCCTCAGACTAATTCAAGTCCCTCTTGTTAAGTGATCTTAATCTGCATCTTTTACTCACAGCCCTTAGAATTATTTTTGTGAATCTATACAAGTAATTGAAGGGTATAGACTGGGTCCATTTTGCTTGCTATTGTATCCTTAGCACCAGGTGTGGGGCTTCATCCTTCGTGGGCCTTCAGGGTACAGTTGTATAATGTTGAATGAGTGAGAAGTTCCTTAGAACTATCTGATAGGAGGTCTCCTGGGCTAACTTAACTTACAGCTCTCACACTGAGTATTTTTTTTTCCCAGTCAACACCAGATTACAATGAGTTGAGGCATGGGTGGGAGAAGATGATATAAAGATATACAATACAGTTACATAGGTTGGTGACCTAGGTTCCTCCAACATGCTCCTGGAATGAACACTGGGGAGCCTTCCTCATAGGCAAAACATCTCTATAAAACTACTTTTGATGCTTCAGCAGTCTAAAATAGGCCTACTTCAACTTTTATTCAATGTTAAGTTTTGAGGTTCTAGGGTAGAATGTGACTTTATGACATTTCTGATATTTGAATTAATTTTACATTTGCATTCTTAGTCATATTTTTATTCCACTTACAGCCAAGTTAAAAAAAAAAAACTATATTGTATATCTTTATATCATCTTCTCCCACCCATGCCTCAACTCATTGTAATCTGGTGTTGACTGGGAAAAAAATACTCAATGTGAGAGCTGTAAGTTAAGTTAGCCCAGGAAACATCCTATCAGATAGTTCTAAGGAACTTCTCTGAAGAGGTAAGGGGGGAAGGTCAGTGTTTATGTGACTGGGGGATATGTGCAATCAAACATATTTTAATTGCTAGAAGGTTGCCGCTAGTCATGAAAAGGTTGCTGGTCATCACCAGCAGCAGATGTTTCTCTTAATGACTTTAGTGCTTTTTTAGATGTGAAAAGATGCAAGAATTTGGGCTCATAAAATCATCTCCTGAACACGATATATATATTAAAAAAAATAAAAAAATGGGTGGAAGACCTAAATCAGATCAGATCAGTCGCTCAGTCATGTCCGACTCTTTGCGACCCCATGAACCGCAGCACGCCAGGCCTCCCTGTCCATCACCAGCTCCCGGAGGTCACTCAGACTCACATCTATCAAGTCAGTGATGCCATCCAGCCATCTCATCCTCTGTCGTCCCCTTCTCCTCCTGCCCCCAATCCCTCCCAGCATCAGAGTCTTCTCCAATGAGTCAACTCTTCGCATGAGGTGGCCAAAATACTGGAGTTTCAGCTTGAGCATCATTCCTTCCAAAGAAAGTCCAGGATTGATCTCCTTCAGAATGGACTGGTTGGATCTTCTTGCAGTCCAAGGGACTCTCAAGAGTCTTCTCCAACACCACAGTTCAAAAGCATCAATTCTTCGGCGCTCAGCCTTCTTCACAGTCCAGCTCTCACATCCATACATGACCACAGGAAAGACCATAGCCTTGACTAGGCGAACCTTTGTTGGTAAAGTAATGTCTCTGCTTTTGAATATGCTATCTAGGTTGGTCATAACTTTCCTTCCAAGGAGTAAGCGTCTTTTAATTTCATGGCTGCAGTCACCATCTGCAGTGATTTTGGAGCCCAGAAAAATAAATTCTGACACTGTTTCCACTGTTTCTACATCTATTTCCCATGTAGTGATGGGGCCGGATGCCATGATCTTCGTTTTCTGAATGTTGAGCTTTAAGCCAACCTTTTCACTCTCCACTTTCACTCTCATCAAGAGGCTTTTTAGCCCCTCTTCACTTTCTGCCATAAGGGTGGTGTCATCTGCATATCTGAGGTTATTGATATTTCTCCCAGCAATCTTGATTCCAACTTGTGTTTCTTCCAGTCCAGCATTTCTCATGATGTACTCTGCCTATAAGTTAAATAAACATGGTGACAATATGCAGCCTTGACGTACTCCTTTTCCTATTTGGAACCAGTCTGTTGTTCCATGACCAGTTCTAACTGTTGCTTCCTGACCTGCATACAGATTTCTCAAGAGGCAGATCAGGTGGTCTGGTATTCCCATCTCTTTCAGAATTTTCCATAGTTTATTGTGATCCACACAGTCAAAGGCTTTGGCATAGTCAATAAAGCAGAAATAGATGTTTTTCTGGAACTCTCTTGCTTTTTCCATGATCCAGCGGATGTTGGCAATTTGATCTGGTTCCTCTGCCTTTTCTAAAACCAGCTTGAACATCTGGAAGTTCACGGTTCACATATTGCTAAAGCCTGACTTGGAGAATTTTGAGCATTACTTTACTAGCGTGTGTGATGAGTGCAATTGTTCGGTAGTTTGAGCATTCTTTGGCATTGCCTTTCTTTGGGATTGGGATGAAAACTGACCTTTTCCAATCTTGTGGCCTAAGAAGACCTAAATAGACTACTATTTAAAGAAGATATATTGATGGCCAACAAACACACGAAAGGGTGCTCGATATCAGCAAATCAAAACTTCAATGAGGTATCACCTCATACTGGTCAGAATGGCTTTGATCAAAAATATTTACAAACAATAAATGCTAGAGAGGATGTGGGAAAAAAAGGTAAACCTCTTACACTGTTGGTGGGAATGTAAATTGATACTGCTGCTATGGAGGACAGTATGGAGATTCTTTAAGAAATGAAAAATAGAGCTAACATATGACCCAGCAATCTCACTACTAGGCATGTACCCAGAGAAAACCATAATTCAAAAGCCATAATTCGTGTTCCTTTTATGGCTGAATAATATTCTATCATATATATTCACCACACATCTTCATCTATTCCTCAGTTGATGGACATTTAGGTTGTTTCCACGTCCTGACTATTGTAAATAGTGCTGCAAAGAACACTGGGGTGCATGTATTGTTTTGAATCACCATTTTCTATGGTATGTGCCCACTAGTGGTATTGCTGGATCACATGGGATTTTTCAGTTTTAACCGGCTCTCTGTTGCAAATCCCAAATCCTTCTGAAGTCATTTTCTGTCCCGTAAACATCTTGTCAATTTTTAGGGTTTTTTAGGTGTTGCTGTGTGAATCGGAGAAGGCAATGGCACCCCACTCCAGTACTCTTGCTTGGAAAATCCCATGGATGAGGGAGCCTGATAGGCTGTAGTCCATGGGGTCGCTAAGAGTCGGACACGACTGAGCGACTTCCCTTTCACTTTTCACTTTCATGCATTGGAGAAGGAAATGGCAACCCACTCCAGTGTTCTTGCCTGGAGAATCCCAGGGACGGGGGAGTCTGGTGGGCTGCCATCTCTGGGGTCGCACAGAGTCGGACACGACTGAAGCGACTTAGCAGTAGCAGTAGCAGCAGTGTGAATAATAACTAAATTGCCAAAATTATCAAAAAATAATTCTTCAGACTATGTGCATGCAAGCATGTTCAGTTGCTTAGGCATGCCTGACTCTTTGCAACCTGTAGCCCACCAGGTTGCTCTGTCCATGGGATGTTCCAGGCAAGAATACTGATGTGGGTAGCCATTTCCTTCTCCAGGGGATCTTTCCAACCCAGGTATCAAACCTACATCTCCTTCATTGGCAGACGTATATATATGTATTTACCACTGAGCCACCCGGGAACCCTTTTTGACTGTGTAGAAGTTTTATAAAAATTAGTATGATGTGGAAAATTTGTAGCAATTTTCATGGATTTCAGTATTTTTACTCTGTATTGAGGTATAACATAGAAATAGCACTTTACCTGCCTCCTGAGAAATCTGCATGAAGGTCAAGAAGCAACAGTTAGAACTGGACATGGAACACCAGACTGTTTCCCAACAGGGAAAGGAGTACATCAAGGCTGTATATAGTCACCCTGCTTATTTAAATTATATGAAATTACATCATGAAAAATGCCAAGCTGGATGAAGCACAAGCTGAAATCAATATTGCCAGAATAAATATTAATAATCTCAAAGATACAGATGATACCACCCTTATGGCAGAAAGCAAAGAGGAACTAAAGAGCCTCTTGATAAAGGTGAAAGAGGAAAGTGAAAAAGCTGGCTTAAAACTCAACATTCAGAAAACTCAATATTCAGATCATGACATCTGGTCCCATCACTTCATGGCAAATAGGTGGGTAAACAATGGAAATAGTGACAAACTTTATTTTCCTGGGCTCCAAAATCACTGCAGATGGTGACCGCAGCCATGAAATTGAAAGATGCTTTCTCCTTGGAAGAAGAGCTGTGACAAACCTAGGCAGCATATTAAAAAACAGAGATGTTGCTTTGCCAACAAAGGTCCATATAGTAAAATTATGGTTTCTCCAGTAGTGATGTATAGATGTGGGAGCTGGAACATAAAGAAGGCTGAGTGCAGAAGAATTGATGCTTTTGAACTGTGGTGTTGGAGAAGACTCTTGAGAGTTCTTTGGACAGCAAGGAGATCCAACCAGTCCATCCTAAAGGAAATCAGTCCTGAATACTCATTGAAAGGACTGATGCTGATTCTGAAGCTCCAGTACTTTGGCCACCTGATGCAAAAAATTGACTCATTGGAAAAGACCTTGATGCTAGGAAAGATTGAAGTCAGGAATAGAAGGGGACAAAAGAGGATGAGATGATTGGATAGTATCACAGACTCAATGGACATGAGTTTGGGCAAGCTCTGGCAGATGGTGAAGGACAGGGAAGCCTGGCATGCTGCATTCCATGGGGTCAAAAATAGTTGGACACGACTGAAGGACTGAACAACAACAAATAAGTGGTAAAGATATATCAGTTCAGTTCAGTTCAGTTCAGTCACTCAGTCCTGTCCGACTCTTTGCAACCCCAGGAATTGCAGCACATCAGGCCTCCCTGTCCATCACCATCTCCTGGAGTTCACTCAAACTCACTTCTATCGAGTCGGTGATGCCATCCAGCCATCTCATCCTCTGTCGTCCCCTTCTCCTCTTGCTCCCAATCCCTCTCAGCATCAGAGTCTTTTCCAATGAGTCAACTCTTCGCATGAGGTGTCCAAAGTACTGGAGTTTCAGCTTTAGCATCATTCCTTCCAAAGAACACCCAGGACTGATCTCCTTTAGAATCGACTGGTTGGATGTCCTTGCAGTCCAAGGGAATCTCAAGAGTCTTCTCCAACACCACTAGCTTGATGAATTTTAGCAAGCATATATGCCTGTGTGGAGAAGGCAATGGCACCCCACTCCAGTGCTTTGCCTGGGGGGTCCCATGGATGGGGCAGCCTGGTAGGCTGCAGTCCATGGGGTCACTAAAAGTAGGACACGACTGAGCGACTTCACTTTCACTTTTCACTTTCATGCATTGGAGAAGGAAATGGCAACACACTCCAGTGTTTTTGCCTGGAGAATTCCAGGGATGGGGGAGCCTGGTGGCTGCCGTCTATGGGGTCACACAGAGTCGGACACTACTGAAGTGACTTAGCAACATCAGCATATGCCTGTGTAACCAGGTCCAGATGTTGCACATTTCCAGCACCCAGAAAGCTCATTCCCTGTACCCCTTTTCCAGTTCATACCCTTCCGGGCATCTCTCTGAATTATTTTATGACCTCTAATAGCATAGTTTTTTTTTTTTTTTTTTTTTGATCTTAGAATAATGCCTAGCTTTTTATTTTGTATTTTATTTTTTTTTAATTTTTTAACTTTACAATATTGTATTGGTTTTGCCATATATCAAAGTGAATCCGCCACAGGTATACATGTGTTCCCCATCCTGAACCCTCCTCCCTCCTCCCTCCCCATACCATCCCTCTGGATCATCCCAGTGCACCAGCCCCAAGCATCCAGTATTGTGCATCGAACCTGGACTGGAGACTTGTTTCATATATGATATTATACATGTTTCAATGCCATTCTCCCAAATCATCCCACCCTCTCCCTCTCCCACAGAGTCCAAAAGACTGTTCTATACATCAGTGTCTCTTTTGCTGTCTCGTATACAGGGTTATTGTTACCATCTTTCTAAATTCCATATATATGAGTATACTATATTGTTGTTTATATTTCTGGCTTACTTCACTCTGTATAATAGGCTCCAGTTTCATCCACCTCATTAGAACTGATTCAAATGTATTCTTTTTAATGGCTGAGTAATACTCCATTGTGTATATGTACCACAGCTTTCTTATCCATTCATCTGATGATGGACATCTAGGTTGCTTCCATGTCCTGGCTATTATAAACAGTGCTGCGATGAACATTGGGGTACATGTGTCTCTTTCAATTCTGGTTTCCTCAGTGTGTATGCCCAGCAGTGGGATTGCTGGATCATAAGGCTGTTCTATTCCCAGTTTTTTAAGAAATCTCCACACTGTTCTCCATAGTGGCTGTACTAGTTTGCATTCCTACCAACAGTGTAAGAGGGTTCCCTTTTCTCCACACCCTCTCCAATATTTATTGCTTGTAGACTTTTGGATCACAGCCATTCTGACTGGGGTGAAATGGTACCTCATAGTGGTTTTGATTTGCATTTCTCTGATAATGAGTGATGTTGAGCATCTTTTCATGTGTTTGTTAGCCATCTGTATGTCTTCTTTGGAGAAATGTCTATTTAGTTCTTTGGCCCATTTTTTGATTGGGTCATTTATTTTTCTGGAGTTGAGCTGTACGAGTTGCTTGTATATTTTTGAGATTAGTTGTTTGTCAGTTGCTTCATTTGCTATTATTTTCTCCCATTCTGAAGGCTGTCTTTTCACCTTGCTTATAGTTTCCTTTGTTGTGCAGAAGCTTTTTAAGTTTAATTAGGTCCCATTTGTTTATTTTTGCTTTTATTTCCAATATTCTGGGAGGTGGGTCATAGAGGATCCTGCTGTGAGGTATATCGGAAAGTGTTTTGCCTATGTTCTCCTCTAGGAGTTTTATAGTTACTGGTCTTGTAAAAGAATGAAACTAGAACACTTTCTAACACCATACACAAACTCAAAATGTATTAAAGATCTAAGCATAGAATAGTTTTGTCTTTTGATAACAGCTTTTTAAAAAGAACGTTCAATTTTCCTACTCCTTTCCCCCTTCTGCCTTGGTTTTTGGCAGGCAAGGTATGGGAACTTACTGCCAGTGGAAGAAAGATGGAGGTTACAGTCCCAAGCAAAGAGAGACTGAGGCAGGGAGAGGGATGTGTAGATCTGGACTCCTGGAGCCCTGGCTTCCCACAGCTTTTGTAGACCTTGCTAGTCCAGCCAAGGCCAGAATACTGGAATGGGTAGTCTTTCTCTTCTCCAGGGATCTGCCCAACTCAGGCATCAAACCAAGGTCTCCTGCATTGCAGAAGGATTCTTTACCAGCTGAGCCACAAGGGAACCCAATATTAAGTATTAAAGGCCTTCTAAACAGTTTAAATAATTTATTTTTAATAAATACATAATAGTAGGAAATTAATCATTTGATAACTTGGCCTTTTAATGTGTGGCCTCTCAGTGAATTCTGAGTCCACTATAGCCTCTCTTTCTTATAACAGCTGGGCTATAAGGCAATGTTTAAAGGCCAGCTTTGAGACCAGGAAGGAAGGAATGGGTGAAACTCACAGGCTTGCAGAACTGTGCTCAGAATAGGCCTCAGCTGTACTTCTTTGTCCACTCAGAGATGATGAGGCAGAAACACACTTGGGGCTTCATGGAGAGAGAAACTCATGACTGTTGAGAGAGCTGACCTACCCTGACAGGCCTGGTGCAACACAGCTGTCCCAAAGCAGTGAAGTATAGCTTTGGGACCAAGCCCTTGAGTGACCCCAGGCCATTTTGACATGCTTTGACATCAGAGAGAAGTTGTTGCACTGTCCTGATCATCACCTTCGCCCCTGTGTAGAATTGACAAGACCTGAGTGTCCATTTTTTCTGTGTGAGTGAAGGAAACTAAGAAGAGGGCAAACCAAGGCCCAGAGTTTTCAGGCTTGCTCAACAAGATTTAATGCAGTGTCATTTGCTAATTGGGAAAAGTATAGATTTGTGGGAAAAGTAGAGACCTTAGTTTTTGTGAGGTTACATTTGATTTCTTGCTAGATGGCCAAATGGATAAAGTAAGGAAGCAATTGGATTTATAAGCCTGGAAGTGAGGAGAGAGAGATAAATTAAGGAATATTTAGCATGTAGATGTTATTTAAAGGGAAGCAGTGTTTTTAGAGCTGTGAGTCACAATCCATTAGTGTTATCACATCAATTTAGTGGGTTAAGACCAATATTTAAAAAATTAAATAGAATAAGATATAGTGGAGTAGAAAGTATGAGAGAGAATCATACAGATGCATAAACTATTATTTTGTGAAACTGATGATTCCAATAAACTATCTATGTGTATATGTATATACACACATACATATACATACATATATATATATATACACACACACACACATATTTGACATACATGTCATTAAGATGAGAGGAAAGAAGAGGGCCTGGAGTTAAGTCTTGAGTGACAACAATACTTTGAGATCTTACAAATGAGGAATAATAAAATATTTGTTGTTGGTATAAGGAAAACTGGAAGTAGAGGGGTCATAGAATTCAAGAGAGAATGTTTCAAGTAATAAATTAGCAAGTATATTTAGTAATGCTGGGAGGTAGGACAGATAAGGGAAGAACCCATTTATGGCATTTGGTTTGCTGGAGATTCCTAGTGACTTTGGCAAGAGTCCTTTGAGTGGATTGTGGGGAAAAAAGCCATATTGTTGTGGATTGATAAGAGAATGGCAGATGGAAAAGTGGAAACAAGGTAGATATAGAATCTTTCAAGAGGTTTGACTATGGAAGAGTTGAAACTGAAAGAGGCAGAATGGTACAAGATGGTTTCATTTTAAAAGGTAATAAATTAAATAAAATAATTTTTAGAGATAAGAGAATGTAGAATACCTTTGCATATCTACTCCATTAATTTCAACTCTGATGTTGGTTCTGAACAACGATGGCAGCTTAGATAGACTGGGAATAGCTGCTTGGAGCAGGGCCAAGAAGAGCTGTGAGGCTGTGTTTGACAGCATGTTGCTATCATTGACAGATTGAAATGTTGGAAGATGGGTATGGGGAAAAAAAGATTTTAAAGAGGGCTTAAAGGGTTTAGTGGTTAAATTTTGTTTGGTTGTCTTGAAAAAAGAGAAATCTCATTCACTGAACAAAAATGTACTTAATAATTATGTGTTTAGGAAAGTACTTGTTTTTTTGTAGATGACAAAACAAGATTATTTTGTACTGTCAAGGATCTTATAATCAAGGCAGAGGGGCAAGGCATACACACAAAGCTGAAGATTAGTATATAATTTCATGCTTAAATGACTGGTAGAGAAAGTAAGTTCTACAAAATAAGATGATTAAAATGTGTGTGAGGAAAGCCTTGTAGAGCAGTGGTTTTTGAACTGTGAATCTCAGCCCATTAAAACATTGTATTAATTTGCTAGTGCTTTCACACTAGTAAACTTAAACAATAGATGACTTAACAATGTTTTTTCTCACAGTACTGGAAGCTAGAAGTCTAAAGTCAAGCTGTCATCAGGTTGCTTTCTCCTGAAGACTTCCTTCTTGGTTTATAGATGGCCCTCTACCCTGGGTGTCTTCATACGGTCTTCCCTTTATGTGCGTGCATGTACTAATCTGCTCTTCTTATAAAGATAGCCATCACATTGGATTAGGGCTCACCCTGAGACCTCATCATTCCCTCATTACCTCATTAAAAGCTGTATCTCCGAATAAGGTCACATTCTGAGGTACTGAGGGTTAGAACTTCAACATATAAATTTTAAGAGACAGAATTCAGCCCATGACACAGTATCATCATGAAATCAGTTTAGTGATTTAAAGCAGCATTAAAAAAGGAATGAAATAGGATAAAGTACAACAGAATAGAAGATATCAGTGTGAATCCTATTGTGCTTGTGCTCAGTTGTATCCAGGTCTTTGTGACCCCATGGACTGTAGCCCGCCAGGCTCCTCTGTCCATGGGATTGTCCAGGCAAGAGTACGGGAGTGGGTTGTCATTTCTTCCTCTAGGGGATCTTTCCGTCCCAGGGATTGAACATGCGTTGCCAGTGTCTCCTGTGTTGGCAGGTGGGTTTTTTAGCACTGAGCCACCTGTGAAGCCTAAGGGAATCATGATTAAAAAATTTCCTTTTATCGGTTATAGTAAAAACAATAGTTTAAAAGCCACAATCAGCAAGGATCCAGGAATGCAGCAATGTGTGAATACATGGAAGGACTGGGGAAGATTATTAACTTATAGGAACAGAATGAACAGGCAATAAGAGAATACCAAACACAACATCTTCTTGGGAGAAAAATAAGTGTCACCTGTTTGGAAGTGAACCCTCACACCAAGTGATAATTAGACCTTAACTTTGGATCATAATATAGTCTATACTTTGGTCAACTGATGCGAAGAACTGATTCATTGGAAAAGACCCTGATGCGGGAAAAGGTTGAAGGCAGAAGAAGGGGATGACAGAGGATCAGATGGTTGGATGACATCACCAACTCTATGAACATGAGTCTGAGTAAGGTCTGGGAGTTGGTGATGGACAGGGAAATGTG
The DNA here is from genome assembly GCA_935064755.1 of Tragelaphus eurycerus. Lineage (NCBI taxonomy): Eukaryota > Metazoa > Chordata > Mammalia > Artiodactyla > Bovidae > Tragelaphus > Tragelaphus eurycerus. The sequence goes on from CAKXYN010000039.1 coordinate 4,087,563, forward strand.
GCGTGCTGCAGTCCATGGGGTTGCAGTCAGTGATGATTGAGCAACTGAACTGACCTGAACTGAACTGATAGTCTTGAAGTCAAGCAAAGAACATGAATTTTCACACTCTAGGTGAAGGAAGATTTTTATGCAGTCATGAATTTAGTAGTTTGTGAAGCTATAATGGCAACTGAATTAGAGAGGGGAGAGTCTAGAAACAAGAATATTGGAAGTTGATGGGTTTCACTGGCATAGATTGAGGGAGTCCCTAAACAAGCTGGTGAAGGAAATAGGAAAAGAACAATGGCTGTCAGATATACATATCAAAAAAAAAATCGAGTTGTCTGAATAAACATAAGAGACAGAAAAGTACGACTAGTGAAGGTTAGAGGGGTTCTGGCTTTAAGGAAGTATATAGAATCAGGTTGTCCAATTTACTTAAAAATTTTTTTCTTTTTAAATTTATTTTTACTGGAGTATGGTTGATTTACAATGTTGTGTTAGTTTTGGGTGTACAGCAAAGTGATTCCGTTATGTATACGCATATATCCATTCTTCTTAAAATGAAGTAAAAAATTCAGTCACAGTAGCCACATTCAAAGTGCTGAGTCTTCATGATGTACCTAGTGGCTGCAGGATTAAATAGTCCAGATATTGACCATCCATCATCACAGAGTTCGACTGGACAACACTAGCGAGCGCTTCCTTGAACTTTCTTTTGAGATGCTAGCTCAGCACCCATGACTTTCATACTCAGAAGCACTTTCAGGCATTACTTTGATAAAATTTACTTGTGGTCACTAGAAAAGCCCATCTGTTCTCAAATCATTCACTCTTCAACCTATTGAATTCCTATCGTTAGTTTCCATTGCTTGGGCTTAAACCTTATACACATCTGATTAAATTCCCAATACTCTAAAAGAGGCATGAAGAACCATCATGAAGATACTTTAAGAATTATTTTTTAAATGTGTAAACAGCAAAGAAGGAGTATAGACCTTTTAAGAGTTAGAACCAACTTTTAAGCATCTATCAGAAACAAGTAGAGTTAATAAAATACGCAATGCAGTTTAAATATTTTCTAAATTAATCACCTAGTTGATAGAAATAACATGGAACACAAATATTATATGTCAACATTTTGGAGGGGAAAATAAGGACTCCCAAGGCCTGATGTTCAGAAGTCAGTTTAAAATAGAAGAAAATGTTTACATATGTTCACTAATCTCATCCTGTGAGATAGTTATTATTTTTCTCATTTTAAATCAGGAAGAAAGGGTATAGGAGAAGTTCACTAACCTGCTCAAGGTCATTTACTACTAAGGGACAGAGCCAGAATGGGCACTCAGGTCTTTAACTAATTCCCTGTTCCCACATACTTTAGACACCTTTCCATGGGAGTACAAGAATCTCAGGTTGCTTGTTGTTAAGTGATGGGCTGGATCAATTAATTGAATTTTTATTGAGTAAATAGTATGATCTGAGGGTATCTTTTTACCAGGCTTGAAAGTGGATGTTACCCAAAGGTTTGGTGTATGATCAACACTTGGGAAAACTGATAACATTCAAATATTTCACTCTATTATATGAGCTTAGTCCTGTCTAACATCTCCTCTGGCTGTCTGATTCAGTTCATTATTATCACTTGGTGGTGGTGGTTGTAGTTTAGTCCCTAAGTCGTGTCTGACCCTTTGCGATCCCATGGACTGTAGCCAGCATGTCTCTGTCCATGTAATTCTCCAGGCAAGAATACTGGAGTGGGTTGCCATTCCATTCTCCAGTGGATCTCCCCAATCCCAGAATCAAACCTGCATTTGTCCCATTGCAGGTGGATTCTTTATGGCTGAGCCACCAGGAAAGTAGTACTATAACCTACTGAGATACATTTTATTGACAGAATTTTCTTTTCCGACTGACCAAATATCCCTAAACAAAATCCACCAGTTCAGTTCAGTTCAGTCACTCAGTCGTGTCTGACTCTTTGCAACCCCATGAATTGCAGCACGCCAGGCCTCCCTGTCCATCACCAACTCCCGGAGTTCACTCAGACTCACGTCCATCAAGTCAGTGATGTCATCCAGCCATCTCATCCTCTGTCATCCCCTTTTCCTCCTGCCCCCAATCTCTCCCAGCATCAGAGTCTTTTCCAGTGAGTCAACTCTTGGCATGAGGTGGCTAAAGTATTGGAGTTTCAGCTTTAGCATCAGTCCTTCCAAAGAACACCCAGGACTTTAGAATGGACTGGTTGGATCTCCTTGCAGTCCAAGGGACTCTCAAGAGTCTTCTCCAACACCACAGTTCAAAGGCATCAATTTTTTGGCACTCAGCTTTCTTCACAGTCCAACTCTCACATCCATACATGACTACTGGAAAAACCATAGCCTTGACTAGATGAACCTTTGTTGTCAAAGTAATGTGTCTGCTTTTGAATATGCTATCTAGGTTGGTCATAACTTTCCTTCCAAGGAGTAAGCGTCTTTTAATTTCAGGGCTGCATTCACCATTTGCAGTGATTTTGGAGCCCAGAAAAATAAAGTCTGACATTGTTTCCACTGTTTCCCCATCTATTTCCCAAAAAGTGACGGGACCAGATGCCATGATCTTCGTTTTCTGAATATTGAGCTTTAAGTCAACTTTTTCACTCTCCACTTTCACTTTCATCAAGAGGCTTTTTAGTTCCTCTTCACTTTCTGCCATAAGGGTGGTGTCATCTGCATATCTGAGGTTATTGATATTTCTCCTGGAAATCTTGATTCCAGCTTGTGCTTCCTCCAGCCCAGTGTTTCTGATGATGTACTCTGCATAGAAGTTAAATAAGCAGGGTGACAATATACAGCCTTGATGTACTCCTTTTCCTATTTGGAACCAGTCTGTTGCTCCATGTCCGGTTCTAACTGTTGCTTCCTGACCTGCATACAGATTTCTCAAGAGGCCAGTCAGGTGGTCTGGTGTTCCCATCTCTTTCAGAATTTTCCACAGTTGATTGTGATCCACACAGTCAAAGGCTTTGGCATAGTCAATAAAGCAGAAATAGATGTTTTTCTGGAACTCTCTTGCTTTTTCGATGATCCAGCAGATGTTGGCAATTTGATCTCTGGTTCCTCTGCCTTTTCTAAAACCAGCTTGAACATCTGAAAGTTCACCGTCCATGTATTGCTGAAGCCTGGCTTGGAGAATTTTGAGCATTACTAGCATGTGAGATGAGTGCAATTGTGCAGTAGTTTGAGCATTCTTTGGCACTGCCTTTCTTTGTGATTGGAATGAAAACTGACCTTTTCCAGTCCTGTGGCCACTGCTGAGTTTTCCAAATTTGCTGGCATATTGAGTGCAGCACTTTCACAGCATCATCTTTCAGGATTTGAAATAGCTCTACTGGAATTCCATCACCTCCACTAGTTTTGTTCGTGGTTATGCTTTCTAAGGCCCACTTGACTTCACATTCCAGGATGTCTGGCTCTAGGTCAGTAATCACACTATCGTGATTATCTTGGTCGTGAAGATCATTTCTGCACAGTTCTTCTGTATATTCTTGCCACCTCTTAATATCTTCTGCTTCTGTTAGGTCCATATCATTTCTGTCCTATATTGAGCCCATCTTTGCATGAAATGTTCCCTTGGTATCTCTAATTTTCTGGAAGAAATCTCTAGGCTTTCCCATTCTGTTGTTTTTCTCTATTTCTTTGCATTGATTGCTGAGGAAGGCTTTCTTATCTCTTCTTGCTATTCTTTGGAACTCTGCATTCAGATGCTTATATCTTTCCTTTTCTCCTTTGCTTTTTGCTTCTCTTCTTTTCACAGCTATTTGTAAGGGCTCCCCAGACAGCCATTTTGCTTTTTTTGCATTTTTTTTCCACGGGGATGGTCTTGATCCCTATCTCCTGTACAATGTCACAAACCTCCATCCATAGTTCATCAGGTACTCTATCTATCAGATCTAGGCCCTTAAATCTAAATCTCACTTCCACTGTATAATCATAAGGGATTTGATTTAGGTCATACCTGAATGGTCTAGTGGTTTTCCCTACTTTCTTCAATTTCAGTCTGAATTTGGCAATAAGGAGTTCATGGTCTGAGCCACAGTCAGCTCCTGGTCTTGTTTTTGCTGATTGTATAGAGCTTCCCCATCTTTGGCTGCAAAGAATATAATCAATCTGATTTCAGGGTTGACTATCTGGTGATGCCCATGTGTAGAGTCTTCTCTTGTGTTGTTGGAAGAGGGTGTTTGCTATGACCAGTGTGTTCTCTTGGCAAAATTCTACTAGCCTTTGCCCTGCTTCATTCTGTACTCCAAGGCCAAATTTGCCTGTTACTCCAGGTGTTTCTTGACTTCCTACTTTTGCATTCCAGTCCCCTATAATGAAAAGGACATCTTAATTCACCAAGAACACCACAAAATATAGAACAAAGATCACATCTTAGTGGCACTTATGTTCCCGCATAGCATATCAAAATATCATCATACTGTGTCATAGGGGTTGTGAGTAAAGCTGGGAACTGATGAAGCTCACCTGTATGTGCCAACTTTTGGGAATTTTGTTTCAGGCTACACTTTTTAGAGGTTTTAATGAGCTAGATTTCTGCCAGAAAAATATTTGGTTTTATTTTATAAGAGTATACACTTCAGCTCGTATATAGATGATGTCATTCCATAGGAGATTTCTCTGATTGTTAATACACATGTTCTTCCCATTTGTAGACACTAATGGTGTGACAGTGAAAATCCTGCCAAAATTTCACTGAGGCCATTAGTAACTTTCTTTCCCAGATGTATTATACTTGACAATATGTTTGGAATTAATTTTTTTATGTTTCAGCAATAAGAAGCCTGAATTTTATTCCTGGGAGGTTGGACAAAGACTTTGTATAATGTAACGGATGTGTTGGGAGAAATGATGCCTGCCTCTGAAGAAAATTGGATGAGGCAAGGAGAAAATATTTTTAAAAATTCTATCCACAATTCTTAGCACCTATACCCAGGGGTTACCCAAAGTGAAAATCCTTCAAGAATTGGAAGAAAAACATTGAATTCAATATGAGGTAAGACTGAGAATTATAGTATTCTATAATTATAGACCTAATAGTGGGTATTAATTATAGGCCTAATAGTGGAGAATAATGTGAAGTGGTATTTTCTAAGTGCAGGATAATATTGTCTCATCAAGATATCATAGAACCATAAACCCTTCCTCTTCTGGCAGATTTTGTAGCCTCTGGGTCTTCTTATCAAAGAGAAAAACTCCAGTAAGTGGATTCTATGCCAATGATATAGCCTTTCTTGTCATGTCAAAATGCAATTAGTTGCATCTTCTCAATAGCCAGGCATCCATGTCTAAGAAGCTGTCTATTTCTTGTTTACAAATAAAGGAAAGAATGAATTATTTTTGCTGAGTTAGAGCAATTCCTCTCAGGGACCCAGTCACAGGAGATGATGAGATTTGCCTTGTTTTAATATTGACACCCATCCTTTCTTTTTTCCCTTTTCAAGATAGGCATACTTTTGTTCTCTTTTCAATTATAGGATCATCATCAGCCCTGTGTACTGACACAGGTATCTAAAATGTAGCTTCCTCCCAGTTTGGTCTCTATCTCTTGTAAAAATATCTCTACTCCCTTTTACCCTCATACGTATTAATATCGTATTTGCCTACAGCTTTTTCTTGATTCTCTTTTCTTGCCATCTTTAAGTAATCTCATTTATTTAATCTCTCCATTTCTGTGTAGTAGACTTCCTTGTTAATTTATAACCTTAAGCTTTATTTCAATGTATTTCTCCATTCAGTTCAGTTCAGTTCAGTCACTCAGTCATGTCTGACTCATTGCCACCCCATGAATCACAGCACGCCAGGCCTTCCTGTCCATCACAAACTCCCAGAGTCCACCCAAACCCATGTCCATCGAGTTGATGATGCCATCCAACCATCTCATCCTCTGTCGTCCCCTTCTTCTCCTGCCCTCAATCTTTTCCAGCATGACGGTCTTTTCCAATGAGTCAGCTCTTTGCATCAGGTGGACAAAGTATTGGAGTTTCAGCTTGAACATCAATCCTTCCAATGAACACCCAGAACTGATCTCCTTTAGGATGGACTGGTTGGGTCTCCTTAAAGACCAAGGGACTCTTAAGAGTCTTCTCCAACATCACAGTTCAAAAGCATCAATTCCTTGGCACTCAGCATTAGTCCAACTCTCACATCTATACATGACCACTGGAAAAACCATAGCTTTGACTAGATGGACCTTTGTTGTCAAAGTAATGTCTCTGCTTTTGAATATGCTGTCTAGGTTGGTCATAACTTTCCTTCCAAGGAGTAAGTGTCTTTTAATTTCATGGCTGCAGTCACCATCTGCAGTGATTTTGGAGCCCAGAAAAATAAAGTCAGCCACTGTTTCCCTTCTATCTGCCATGAAATGATGGGACCAGATGCCATGATCTTAGTTTTCTGAATATTGAGTTTTAAACCAACTTTTTCACTGTCCACTTTCACTTTCATCAAGAGGCTCTTTAGTTCTTCTGCCATAAGAGTGGTGTCATCTGCATATCTGAGGTTATTGATATTTCTCCTGGCAATCTTGATTCCAGCGTGTGCTTCTTCCAGCCCAGCGTTTCTCATGATGTACTCTGCATAGAAGTTAAATAAGCAGGGTGACAATATACAGCCTTGATGTACTCCTTTTCCTATTTGGAATCAGTCTGTTGTTCCATGTCCAGTTCTAACTGTTGCTTCCTGACAGGTGCTCTAGTATTCCCATCTCTTTCAGAATTTTCCACAGTTTATTGTGATCCACACAGTCAAAGGCTTTGGCATAGTCAACCAAGCAGAAATAGATGTTTTTCTGGAACTCTTGTTTTTTCAATGATCCATCATATGTTGGCACTTTGGTCTCTGGTTCCTCTGCCTTTTCTAAAACCAGCTTGAACATCTGGACATTCACGGTTCATGTATTGCTGAAGCCTGGCTTGGAGAATTTTGAGCATTACTTTACTAGCATGTGAGATGAGTGCAATTGTGCAGTAGTTTGAGCATTCTTTGGCACTGCCTTTCTTTGTGATTGGAATGAAAACTGACCTTTTCCAGTACTGTGGCCACTGCTGAGTTTTCCATATTTTCTATATTTCTTTTTTAAAAAATTCTTTAATGGAAAATTTCATACATACACAAAGTATGTATGAAAGGCAGAATAATGCAATGAATTCCCATGTTGCCATCATCTAACTTAAAAATTATTAACATTTTTCCAATCTCGTTTTATATATACCCAGTAATGTTTGTAAATTTATGATTAGATCTAGAGGCTGGAAGAATATATCATACATGGTGATGCTGTGAATTTCCTAAGAAATCCTTTCATTAGGCATATCATGACTTGTCTTGTTTGACTAGAGTTAAAATTTTCATGGGTTTTCCTTATATCAATCTGATCAATTCATTGTAAAGTTCCCCATCAACCTAATGACTTTAGCAAAAAGCATACTTCTATTCTGATCATTGGAATCTTTCCTTCTGGTCTTTGCAAGCAAAGCTATAAAAAAGCAGCTATAAAAAAGCTACTATAAAAGCTAAGGCAACAGCATAGTGGCATTTTTTTTGTAATAGCAAAAGATAAGAGACCTAAATGTCCAGCAATAGCAGTCTGGTTGAAGAAACTGCTTTTATTCACATCCTCTCAAAGAACTACTATTCAACTATAAAATATGCTATGCTGTGCTAAGTCACTTCAGTCGTGTCCGACTCTGTGTGACCCCAATAGATGGCAGCCCACCAGGCTTCCCCGTCCCTGGGATTCTCCAGGCAAGAACACTGGAGTGGGTTGCCATTTCCTTCTCCAATGCGTGAAAGTGAAAAGAGAAAGTGAAGTCGCTCAGTCATGTCCAACCCTTAGCGACCCCATGGACTGCAGCCTACCAGGCTCCTCCGTCCGTGGGATTTTCCAGACAAGAGTACTGGAGTGGGGTGCCATTGCCTTCTCCGCAACTACAAAATAGGATAAAGTAAACTTCTACATATGGGTAATCACCTCGATAGAAAGTTAAGTGAAAAAATCCAGGTGCAGAATAGTATAGTTTGTTAAATTTGCATAAGAAAAGGAAAGTATAAATTTGTATATAGTTGCTTAATTGTATATTGTTATATTAATATTTATATTGTTTATTAATATTTTATAGTAAACATGGGAGAAGGATGGAGGAGCCTGGTAGGCTGCAGGCCATGGGGTCACTAAGAGTCAGACACAACTGAGCGACTTCACTTTCACTTTTCACTTTCATGCATTGGAGAAGGAAATGGCAACCCACTCCAGTGTTCTTGCCTGGAGAATCCCAGGGACAAGGGAGCTTGGTGGGCTGCAGTTTATGGGGTCACACAGAGTCGGACACGACTGAAGTGATTTAGCAGCAGCAGCAGCATAGTAAACATAAATTATGCTTTATGTGGTATTAATATTTTATATTTACTATCTTTAATATAGATAATATTAATGTATAGTATTGCCATATATTAGGTATATGACGTATATCTTATACATATTGTAGACTCCTAGAAGTGGGATTGCTAAATCAATGGAAAATAAATATACTTGTAATTAATTTATGTTTTATCACATTTTCTCCATGTGGGTTATATAATTTTGCATTCCTACCAAGAATACATTACAGCAGTTGTTTCCCCACAATTTTATCAAAAGAGACTATGGATTTTTTCTACATGATCTGTGGAAGTGGTTTCATAGTGCGTTAAAATTTGTATCTCTCATATGAGTGAGGCTAATCATTGTTCCCTATGGTTAAAATTTAGTTCAATTAGTTTTTCTGTGAATTGCTCATTCATACTTTTTTTGCTTATTTTTCCTGTGCTGCTGTATGTGGTTTTTTTAATCCTTAATTTTTAGGAGTTCTTGGTAAATTAAGGATATTAGCCTTTTACTTATCAGTTGCCAAAAATCCAGTTTGTCAGTTGTCTTCAGACTTTACTCATGATGTTTCTTGTCTTTCAAAAGTTTCCATAAAGTGTCATATTTATTAATGTTTTAAATTGCTCTTAAAATTTGAATTACCCATACTTTTTAACAATCTTCCACTTCTGCATTTTTTAATTCAAAATCAATATGTAAAAAAGTTAAATTAGCCTCTTTTATATCTCTGTAGACTTACTTTCTTCTCTTTACTTCCTTATTTCTTTTTATGGTTCCCAACAATCTCTCTATCACTTGAGCCCCAAATTTTCAAGTCATTCTTGATTTCTTACCTTCCCTTCTCATCTCTGAATAGATTTGTTAATTCTGTTTGTGATTTTTCTTACTGGTAGGGGAGAATTCCACAGAATATTAAGATTATAGAAAACGTCATAAAATTCAGGCTCATTTAGAATTAGATATCAAATGTATTTTGGTATAGAACTATAATAAATGTATTTATTGATCAATAATACCAACTGGAAGAATATTTTGATTTTTCTTTAGTATGCTAAATGAATTGAACCAATAATTAATAAAACTCGAATTCTCTGAATGGGTTTTAAAACTAAATAAATCAGTGACAAATAAACTTTTCAACATCTGAGATAAGATGCATAACCCAAGACCATGCCTGCTTTTGATAACTAGTTAACTCAGGCATGGGGCAACTGCGTGGTAAACTTTGTTCTAAGAGCTAACATCCCTAAGAAAGATGGTTCAAACAAACCATTGGGAGTGTGATTCAGTGGGAGTCATCAGCATCAAATCTATGAATGGTTACATCCAATTTGTAGAAGAAACTTCAAGAACAAAATGTCTTGGACCAAGAATATGTGATTAGGAGTTTGGTGACTGGTGTCACTTCCACATTTTTCTTACCCAATAAATATTTTTAAATTTTCCTGATGTTTGAAAGTCAGTGTGGGAAGCCTGTGGTCAATTTATATAAGCTATTGCTTGATTTCTAAAAAGAAATTACGATGTCCAGTGTAATTTATTTTAAGGTGAAATAAAGCTTGTGGAGAGCAAATATTAGTATGTTGATAGTGGTTTGTGTAGATGATAAGATCTGTGGTCAACAAGACCAGAGTTTTATTTTCATGACTATTCAAAATAGTTAACACGTTTGTAGGATTACTGATGTATCCAAAAATTCAGAGCAGATTAGGCTATCAAGAGAGTGATAATTTTCTTCCATGTCAAAAGGGAACAGCTTTGGGCTTCCCTGGTAAAGAATTCACCTGGTAAAGAATTCACATAGGATTACTGATGTATCCAAAATTTCAGAGCAGATTAGGCTATCAAGAGAGTGATAATTTTCTTCCATGTCAAAAGGCAACAGCTTTGGGCTTCCCAGTGGTAAAGAATTCACCTACCAATGCAAGAGACCTGGATTTGATCCCTAATCTGGGAAGATCCCACATGCTGTGGAACAACTAAGCCTGTACACCACACCTATTGAGCCTGTGCTCTAGAACGCATGCTTTGCAACAAAGAGAAGCCACCATAATGAGAAGTGCTCACACCACAACTAGCATAGTCCCCACTCAACACAACTAAAGAAAAGACCCCACGGCAATGAAGACCCAGCACAGACAAAAATAAATAAATACAACTACTTTTTTAAAAAAGGCAACAGCTTTCTTGAATTATCTTATCATCTGCATTTGAAAGAAAGCTTTTAAACAATTGTCAGCAACTGAGCAAGGCAAAGTTAGTTTTAAAGAATGAATTTAAAAAATAGTTCTGACAAAAAATAGCGAGTAGCCAATAATATTTAGAAATAGAATTGGAAAATTTAGAGTTATAAATCTGAAGTTCAAACTGGTTATTAAGAAAATCTATGAAACTAAAAGACTATTTATTTGTGTGATTTCACAAATGATGATAAAAATAAATGTTCAAAGGTATAAGGACATAATGTAAACCAAAGTAAGTAGGCTCACTATTTATTGATATTTGACTTTCTACTCGACACTGACTTTCAGTTGCTATCCATCACTTTACCCCAGATTATTTTATGCCAGTCAGTCCTGTAGCAATTTGTACATGATTTGTGTCTGACAAACAAGTGACATGTATAGAATCTATTTTAGTCCTGGTCTTACACTGTGATTAATGAAGAATCAGTGACACAGTTTTTTCCCCCAGTTGTTTAAAAGTTAGATGCTGGGCTCCTAGACAAATTAGCTCTATTTAACTTTGTATGGAATTATTTATCAAGTATCAGTTTATAAACATTGCCCACTGTAAACGGAACAAGAGTAGGACATTCATGAATTATATTATTGCAAAGTGCATAACTGGAGAAGAAATGGCAACCCATTCCAGTATTCTTGCCTGGAAAATTCCATGGACAGGAATTTTGGTGGGCTATAGTCTATGGGGTCGCAAAGTGTCAGCACAACTGAGCGACTGAGCACAAAGTGCATAACAAATTATGAATTAAAACAAAAACGGAATCTAAAAATAAATCTAAATAACTTTGTTCCCAGGATGTCTATTTCTATCAATGTAGTAAATTAGACACTGAAAATGAATCTTGTGATTGAAGCAATTAAAATTCTGGATAAAAGGTATTTTCAACCTCTTGTAAAACACACTGATAAAAAGGAAGGGATTTGCAGAGACGGAATCAAAGTTAAATGGGAATGCTGGGGGGTGAGCAAGTTTTGATGCTGGCTTTTGCTCAGGAGTTATCTGCACTGAGACCTTGAGCTTTCCTGCTGAGGCTATACAAGCAAAGGAGATGGATGGAAGTCCTCAGAACTGCATAAAGTAGAAGACCTAACAAAAGCCTTATAAATAAAGCTGGAATCCTGGAGAAGTACATTCTTTATATTCTTGACTATGTGGATCCCAGTTAGAACTGGACATGGAACAACAGACTGGTTCCAAATAGGAAAAGGAGTACATCAAGGCTGTATATTGTCACCCTGTTTATTTAACTTATATGCAGAGTATATCATGAGAAATGCTGGACTGAAAGAAACACAAGCTGGAATCAAGATTGCCAGGAGAAATATCAATAACCTCAGATATGCAGATGACACCACCCTTATGGCAGAAAGTGAAGGGGAACTGAAGAGCCTCTTGATGAAAGTGAAAGTGGAGAGTGAAAAAGTTGGCTTAAAGCTCAACATTCAGAAAACAAAGATCATGGCATCCAGTCCCATCACTTCATGGGAAATAGATGGGGAAACAGTGGAAACAGTGTCAGACTTTATTTTGGGGGGCTCCAAAATCACTACAAATGGTGACTGCAGCCATGAAATTAAAAGACACTTACTCCTTGGAAGGAAAGTTATGATCAACCTAGATAGCATATTCAAAAGCAGACACATTACTTTGCCAACAAAGGTCAGTCTAGTCAAGGCTATGGTTTTTCCTGTGGTCATGTATGGATATGAGAGTTGGACTGTGAAGAAGGCTGAGCGCTGAAGAATTGATGCTTTTGAACTGTGGTGTTGGAGAAGACTCTTGAGAGTCCCTTGGACTGCAAGGAGATCCAACCAGTCCATTCTGAAGGAGATCAGCCCTGGGATTTCTTTGGAAGGAATGATGCTAAAGCTGAAACTCCAGTATTTTGGCCACCTCATGTGAAGAGTTGACTCATTGGAAAAGACTCTGATGCTGGGAGGGATTGAGGGCAAGAGGAGAAGGGGACGACAGAGGATGAGATGGCTGGATGGCATCACTGACTCAATGGATGTGAGTCTGAGTGACTTCCGGGAGTTGATGATGAACAGGGAGGCCTGGTGTGCTGCGATTCATGGGGTCTCAAAGAGTCGGACATGACTGAGTGACTGATCTGATCTGATGATGTGGATCCCAACAAACTGTGGAAAATTCTGAAAGAGATGGGAATATCAGACCACCTGACCTGCCTCTTGAGAAACCTGTATTCAGGTCAGGAAGCAACAGTTAGAACTGGACATAGAACAACAGACTGGTTCCAAATAGGGAAAGGAGTATGTCAAGGTTGTATATTGTCACCCTGCTTATTTAACTTCTATGTAGAGTACATCATGAGAAAAGCTGGGCTGGAAGAAGCACAAGCTGGAATCAAGATTGCTGGGAGAAATCTCAATCACCTCAGATATGCAGATGACAGCACTCTTATGGCAGAAGAACTAAAGAGCCTCTTGATGAAAGGGAAAGAGGAGAGTGAAAAAGTTGACTTAAAACTCAACATTCAGAAAACTAAGACCATGGCATCTTGTCCCATCACTTCATGGTAGATAGATGTGGAAACAGTCAAAACAGTGACAGACTTTGTTTTTGGGGGCTCCAAAATCAATGCAGATGGTGACTGTAGCCATGTAATAAAAATATGCTTGCTCTTTGGAAGAAAAGTTATGACCAAGCTAAATAGCATATTAAAAAGCCAAGACATTACTTTGCCAACAAAGGTCCATCTAGTCAAAGCTATGGTTTTTCCAATGGTCATGTATGGATGTGAAAGTGAAAGTGAAGTCACTCAGTTGTATCCAGCTCTTTGCAATGCCATGGATTACAGCCTACCAGGCTTCTCCGTCCATGGAATTTTCCAGGAAAGAGTGCCAGAGTAGATTGCCATTTCCTTCTCTAGGGGATCTTCTTGACCCAGGGATCGTATCCTGGTCTCCCACATTGCGGGCAGATGCTTCACCCTCTGAGCCATAGAGAAGATCATATGGATGTGACAGTTGGACTACAAAGAAAGCTGAGTGCTGAAGAATTGATGCTTTGACTCTTGAGAGTCCCTTGTATTGCAAGGAGTCCATCCTAAAGGAAATCAGTCCTGAATATTCATTGGAAGGACCGATGCTGAAGCTGAAACTCCAATACTTTGGCCGCCTGATGTGAAGAACTGACTCATTTGAAAAGACCCTGATGCTGGGAAAGATTGAGAGCAGGAGGAGAAGGGGACGACAGAGGATGAGATGGTTGGATGGTATCACCGACTCAATGGACATGAGTTTGAGTAAACTCAGGGAGTTGGTGATGGACAGGGAAGCCTGGCCTGCTGAGGTTCATGGGGTCACAAAGAGTCGGACATGACTGAATAACTGAACTGAAATGAGCTGACAAGTAGGAAAGAAACCTTATTGTGAAGAAGGAGAGAGCAAAGAAATTTAACTGTGTTTACCATGATGTGTGGCAGAGGAAAAAAAATTTCATCTGAGAATATGTAACTAAATTCAGCCCTCACGGATATGTGATTTATTTTTTGTGATCTTGATTTATTCTATACATGTAGTCTGGAAAAACTCAAGTAGCAAATTTAGAGTGATCCTTGTTTGGAAGTGACTCCAGGCTAGTGACACAAGGAAATACAAATTACCTTTGGAGAGACTTAACTTCAACCCAGCCTTCAAAATGTTTTTACAGAAACAATTCCAAGGAGAATGAGCTGCCCATAGTCAATAATCCCAAAGCATATGAAGCCCCATGGGAACATGTGGGACAGCAGACACCAGAACAGACCCATAGAGACTTTGGAGATTATTGTAAGTTGAATATGAAATAACTATGGAATATGTCTAAATCACTTCAAGTTAAGCTTGAAAAATTGGAGCAGAGATGACTATAAAAATATCCTAACACACAGGAAAAATATCAAATAGAACTTTTAGAAATTAAAAACATACAAAATAGACTTAAAATCCTATGGATAGATTGAATAGCAGGTTAGACAGAGCTAAAGAGAAAGAAACTCAGTGAACTGGAAGATTAAACTGTAAAAGTACAGAATATAGATTCAGAAAAACAAGTGAAGGGAATTATGAAAAACAGAATAACTGCTAGTCTTATGGAGGATAGGAGTGATGTATATACATATATAATATGTGCTTATGGATTACAAGAATGGCAAGGTACATATTTAATACATGTAATATATATTATATATATAATTTCAGGGATAAGTAATAGCAACAAAATTGAAGAGGTAATATCTGAGGGACAGTGAATGAGAATTTATCAGAATTCTTGAAAGACACCAGTCCTTACATAGAGGAAACTCAGTGAATTACAAGCAGTTTTAAGTCGTCCACTGCATTCTAGTCCATCTCCAAAACTGAGTTTCTCACGTCACAAGCTGCAACTAAACGTATGGAATGCCTTCCATTATGTTTTAGATATTCCCTTAGTGCTTATGAGGCTTTAGGGGAATTTCTGGGAGTGAAGTTTTCTGTGCCCAAGAGCAATGCTGACTTCTGAGAAAAGTGGAAGTGGCAGGGCCCTATTGTAGAGGGGCAGCCTTTGGGTACGTGTCATCCCCCAGCATGATCATCTTAAGACGTTTGTGGCTGATACAGAGAAAAGGAAATCTGGTTGTGAGGAAGATCTAAGGAATGATGGTGCTTTCTGCCTTACGTTGTCTCTTACTTCAGTCAGTTGCTACTACGCTGATACACCAACTGGGGGACATTTGAGGGTCAAAGAAAATCGTGCTCCATGAATGATAGGCAGCCCGTGTAAGTCTGACCAAGTCTCTTTAAAAATGCACTGTTACTTATGAGTTGCAGGAAGAGCATAGAAAGGAACTGAATATTTGCATGTTTGTAAAATAATCCAAACGCTATGTTAGAGATTGCAGAGGTGTTTAACCATTGACAGGAGTCCCACAGAGACCTATGAGGCTATCAGTGCGCAGAGGGAGGCACTTTTGTTGTTTGCGGACTGGCAGCATCTTTCCTCCTTATTTCTTATAATACCACCTGTATTTCTTTACTTATCCACTGTGTAGCTTGAGTGGCAATGGCCTCACTCCAATTCTTGAGGTGGGCTCTGATGGCTTTCGGTTAAATTGAGTGTCTTCACTTTCTTGGGGAAGTTTTTGTCCTAGGATGGTCCAGGCAGGGTGTGCCCTGCACCGCTGCAGGGAGGCTGCGACCTGGGCTCCTTCTCGTCCACGACAAGGTGTCCCTTGAAGACAGGGGGGTCTGGAACTGGGACAAAGACTCTTCTCTTGACCGAACCCTAGACAGACTCCTCTGCGCCCAACTAGACCCTGTCTTGAGCATCTTCTCAAGATCCCAGTTTTAACAAGAATCCTAATCCAGGTTATTGAGAATCCCTCCCCTTCAGTATTGGATCATCCTCAATATCTGATCAGATTTCTCATGTCACCATCCCTCAGGTGATATGTGATCACCTCGGCTTGTCTTCAGCAAGAATCCTGTCAAGCAGGCTTAGACAGAATCCCTCTTAGCCCTGATGTTTTCTCTTAATAACTTTCCACCTGCTGACCCCCTTCCCTTGCTTCTTGGCCATTGATCCTGTTTTCCTTGTTGCATTTAGAGTCGAGTCCAGTCTCTCTCCCCTACTGCAGAACCTCATTGTTAAGAGTCCCTGTGCTTATAACAATAAGCATGCCTTACTGTTGTAACAAGTGTCAGAATAATTTTTTCCTTCAGAGATGCTATCTGTGGGGAACCAACAGGAGAAATTGCAGAAAATAATGTAAAAGTTCATATGACATGGACCTCTAGACAACCTGGCTTGGGACCCATATTTTTTTTCTGACCAAATATTTTTTCATTTTTTTCTTAAAACATTTTGGATCAATTCTGTTGCTATGATTTGACATATTATGAACTAATATTAAATAGGAAATGGGATATCTAAAATATGCTTACCTTTGAAATCTGTACTTCTTGTTCACTATACAGCTTTCCTAGTCATAAGGACGATCGTTGCTGTTGTTCAGTGGCTAAGTTACATCCAGCTCTTATCAACCCCATGAACTGTAGCATGCCAGGCTTTCCTATCCTTCACTATCTCCTGGAGTTTGCTCAAACTCGTGTCCATTGAGTCAGTGATATCATCCAACCATGTCATCCTCTGTTTCCCCCTTCTCCTCCTGCCCTCAATCTTTCCCAGCATCAGGGTCTTTTCCAATGAGTCAGCTCTTTGCATCAGGTGGCCAAGTATTGAAGCTTCAGCTTCAGCATTGGTTCTTCCAGTAAATATTCAGAGTTGATTTCCTTAAATCTCCATCCACTTGACCAAAAGTCTCAAAACAAAGATTCTAATCCATCTTTTGCCATTATAGTCCTGATCGGTAAATGAAGAATGGAAATATTGAGTTAAAATTCAAAATATGGTTTAGTAGCAATTTTTGTTCCAGTTATTTATCTCTTCTCCTGACAGAGAAAGGCAGAAAAAAAAAAAAAAAAAAAAGACTGATCAAAGCTCAAAAGAGAAAAAGACTGAATAAAAGCAGAATAAAACTAGATCAGAATATTTTGATGTTGGATTTTCTCCTTCTGCCATTTTGGAAAGCCAGGATGTTTCAGCTTGCAAGAAGGTAGCATTTGTGGATTGATTTTGCTGGTGAAGAAGAAATACAAATTCTTTTGTTCTAGACAAGCAATTTATACAAAACACCAAAGCCCCTGGCCACAACAAACAGCTGTTCAACACTCCAAGTCAGGATAAAATCCACATATTCATAATAATTAGTCCATATTGGAACTTGAAAGACATTTTTATGGGCCTTTTACCTGAAGAACTCTGATGATTCAGTTGTCTTCACTAAACTGCTAAATTGATATCTATTATGGCATTAATTTTAGCAGTTTCTAAGACTTGACAGAAATTTCTTTTAAATACTCATCATTCTGGTAGGGAAAGAACACGCCTCCGCTCTTATAGACAGAAATCAGAGATGCATAGAGAGTTGAAATGTCCATTAATATCAGAAGCTGGCAAGCAGAAGTGCATGATCAGCTTTCTTTGTAGAAGCTCAGGTCTTTTCTTGGTATTTCTTCTGCCTTCCCTGGAACCACTGAATTCACTCAAATATTAGAAGGTTATAAGTCATAGAGGGTTTCCCTGAGGCTCTGTGGTAAACAGCCCATCTGTCAATGCAAGAGATGTGAGTTTTATCCCTGAGTCGGGAAGATCCCCTGGAGGAGGAAATGGCTACTTACTTCAGTATTCTTGCCTGGGAATCCCATGGAGAGAGGAACCTGTTGGGCTATAGTCCATGTGGTCTCAAAAGAGTGGGACATGACTTAGAGACTAAACAACAAGCCATAGAGGAAAGACCCCAAGAGAAGACCATGAAGTAGACAGGACTATTCCCAGACCAGTGTTCCCTAAGGAAATGAAGTAGATTTTATCATCCAGCAAACCTTGTCAACTAGTAGGAACCATCTTTGAATGTAACAATAGGTAAGCGACTACTATCAGGAAATTACTTTCTTTAGGCAAAGCCGGTGCTTTGTCTCTTCAGGTTCAGTGTGTGTATGTGTGTGTGTGTGTGTGTATAAGGTTAACCTAAAGTCAGAATTAACCTTTGGATACAGAGTAATTTAAGGTATGCATCTATATACTCTTTTTTCCCCCTGAGCACTGGCCCCAAATGTCAATTTGATGCTTTTACTCTAAATTTTAAATTATGTCTTGCTGCTGCGTAATCGCTTCAGTCGTGTCCGACTCTGTGCGACCCTGTAGACAGCAGCCCACCAGGCCCTGCTGTCCCTGGGATTCTCCAGGCAAGAACACTGGAGTGGGTTGCCATTTCCTCCTCCAATGCATGAAAGTGAAAAGTGAAAGTGAAGTCGCTCAATCGTGTCCGACTCTTAGTGACCCCATGGACTGCAGCCTAACAGGCCCCTCCATCCATGGGATTCTCCAGGCAAGAGTACTGGAGTGGGTTGCCATTGCATGTCTTAGGTAATGCTAATTCTATTTATAACTTTTCAGAACTCAAACAGGCACAAATAACACTGGATCATGCTACAGTGAAAAAAAAATCAATTAGCTCTTATTAGTTTTGGAAGATATAGCTAAAGACAAAAAAAAAAGCTAAAAGACATTTCCTTGTATGTTTGTTTGCTTTTCCTTTTACATATGCTTTCTTTGTCCTCAGGCATACACAGGACATTTGAATAAAAAGTTCCTCTAGGTAGAAATGTACCTGAAGCAACACAATAACAGACATTTCCTTTGTGTTAGTACCTCACAAGTTGTTGATTACAGTGGATTCAGTCACATACTTTCCAGGGTTGGGTAATTTTTAGTGAAGTCTCAATTCTAATTTTTCTCTGTGTCAAGGATTCCCTAAAAATATGTGTTCAAATAGTTTCCCTTATTGAAACACATTTTGTGTTTCAAAATATCAAATTTTGATGACAAACTGTGTGCATAATTGCTTTTCAAAGTTATCGGAGATTTTTTGCTGTCATTTGATATGCAAAACCTGGAAAAGATTTTCTTCCGAACTTCACAACAGGGTGGTGGTAGTGAGACAATATTCATTATGTGTCTTTGCTTGTGTCTCGGAGAAGATTAATAATAATCTTGAAAAGTGATTTAGAAAGGGCATGCCATCCTTAATTGGAGAAAGAGAAAACTATCAAGGATGGCGCTTTGTACAGTCTATAAGTCTCCATAGGAATTTCTGTAAACAATTGAAAATGTTAGAATATTGAGGCCTGAAGCCCTGAAAACAGCGTGCAGCTAATGGCACCATTCAAAGGAATTGTCACTTCTCTCTTGTCCTTTTCATTAGTCACTGCTTCTCTTCTATTTTGCCAGTTTCATTTTTCCTCCAGGCAAACATCCTGTAAGGCAAAAGAGAAGAGGGTGGGAGACTAATTAGTGTGTCAAGGGGAATGAGAAGGTATGGTAAGAATTTCAGAATCTCATTTTCTTTTCACCCCCTTGGAATTGATTTTGCTGTCACCATTTAAAAAATAACAAATGGATGTGCTTCTATTGTTTGAAGGAGATAAAGTACTCTCTTCCTCTCTCCATATAATTTGCTGCAAATTCTATTAACCAAATATATATTTCAGAACCAAAATTATTAAAAATTTGGAATGCCTTAAATAATTTAGTGATGGCAATGAAATGAATTGATTTGTATTTGTTCATATATGTAATTACTATAAATTCAGATAGAAGTATGTTAAAAGATATGTAATCAGATTAGAGCGCTTGCCAGGAAAGTAATGATTTTTTAAAAGCTATGCATTAGGGGGAAAACTTTGCAATCTGCTATTAAAAGCATTCCATTTATGCCATTATTTAGTTGCAGATTGAATCAGAGGTAAAGCTTTGTTGCTTGTTTTTTAATCCAGACCCCTGTCCCAGTAGAAAGTCTTGTTTACAGTGTGGCTTGTGAGTGTTGATGAAAAGTTTTCACAGATGAAGTCTTATTAATGCCTTCTTGTTTTCTTACTGAGGGTGGTGGTAAGCCGGCTCCAGCTCTTTCTGTGAACGACCTTCATTGAATACTGAGAAGCAAGTGATCGATTCCCTTCCCTTGTTATCATGTTGTGATTGATAATCACATCCTTTTCCACTGGACGTTGGTGATATGGAAAAGTTAGACTCTTTTGCCAGGGCTTCATCAATCTGAGGTGTTATGTATTGATTGTTGTTGTTTAGTTGCTTGGTCATGTCCAATTCTTTTTTGACCCTGTGGATTGTATGTAGCCCACCAGGCTCCATCCAAGGGATTTTCCAAGCAAGAAAAATGGAGCGAGTTGCCATTTCCTTCTCCAGGGGATCTTCTTGGTCCAGGGATGAAACCTGAATCTCCTGCTCTGGGACTTGGGTTCTTTACCACTGAGTCACGAGATGTTGATGAGTGAATATTAACCCTACATTTCAGTTCCATTACTTTGTTTGCTTTACTGGTTTCTTCTCCATTCTCTTGTTCTAAGAGATCAATTCTGTTGTAAGAGTGTTTGTTTCCAAGAAGTCTCTTTTCCTGAAGTTTGATGTGAAGAGATTGATTTATTTCTCTCTTTCCTCCTCTGGATTGATACCACTGAGCTTATTATACTGTATTATTTATACTTATTTCTTTGTTTCATTAATTTAGTACCAAAGATTTCATGGTCTCCCTTTCGTTTCCTGTTGTTTTCTTGTGGAAAGTCATTTTAATAATGATACCCTGGGATTGGTTAACAGCAAACTGGCACAACGTATGAATGAAGGCATTCTATTCTTTCTACTTGGAAAGTAGACTTTCCTTCTTTCTTATTTTCCTTTTTTCTTCTTTCCCCTTTCCTCCCTTTCTCTTTCTCTCTCTTTCCCTCCCTCCTTTCTCTTCCTGAGCTATTATATTCCAGGTCTGCTTTGGAAAACATATTTCAGTTCTTAACAATGCTGCTGCTGCTGCTGCTGCTAAATCGCTTCAGTCGTGTCCGACTCTGTGCGACCCCATAGATGGAAGCTCACCAGGCTCCCCCGTCCCTGGGATTCTCCAGGCAAGAACACTGGAGTGGGTTGCCATTTCCTTCTCCAGTGCATGGGGTCAGGGAAAATATTTGAAGACATTGAGTTATGAAATCAGGGTACAATCCCCACACCCTTAAACCTTAAAAAGATCAGATAGCCCAAAGGAGAATTAGGCAAGGGTTCTGTAAGGAATCGATCAAATTTTCTCCAAGTCCCTTTGAAGTCTGGTTTTCATGATCATCTGTGGAAAGCTGGGCCAACATCAAATCTTTTTCTTTTCACAGGGCTTTTAAAAACTGGATTGAAAACCAATGGACTTTTATCAATTAAAAATAACTGTCTGCCTTCTCTAAGGGGAACAGAGAAGGGAAATTGTTAGAAGTTAGAATAAAACTGGGGAAGCACTAAGTGAAGAATGAAGGTAGAGTGAGGTGGGGAATTCAGGAAGCTGAGGGCTGGTGGAGAAGCTCAGGAGCTGACCCTGAATCAGCCTCCTCCGGGCCTTATCCTGGCTGTGTTACTTTGGGCCCACTACTTAATCTTTCTGAATTTCAGTTTCTTCCTTTGTGAATACAAAAATAATTAATAAGTATCTCTTAGGGGTTTTTGTGAGGCTTAAAGGAGATAACATTTACCCTGGACCATGCCTCCTTTAGGGCAGAGAACTTGTCTTTTGAACCTTTCTGTGCCCCACAATGCAATACCTAATTTGGTGTGTAGTAGGTGCTCAGGAAACAGTCAAAAGAAAGGGAAGGACAAGGAGCCCAAGAATAGGATATAAAATGAGTAGACCAAGAAGATAAGCAGGAAAACAAAAGAAGAAAAATAGAAAAAACAAAAAAGGGTCAGTTAAGCACAGAGAGCTGGTCAGGATTCCTGGTTAAAACTGAAGCATCCCAGAACCACTATGCCTTCTTCTCTTGTCTCGTGGGGAGGGGATTTCTGCAGTCTTTTTCTGCTGCTGCTGCTGTTGCTAAGTCACTTCAGTCGTGTCCGACTCTGTGTGACCCCATGGACGGCAGCCCACCAGGCTCCCCTGTCCCCGGGATTCTCCAGGCAAGAACACTGGAGTGGGTTGCCATTTCCTTCTCCAATGCATGGAAGTGAAAAGTGAAAGTGAAGTCGCTCAGTCGTGTCCAACTCTTAGCGACCCTATGGACTGGAGCCTACCACGATCCTCCGTCCATGGGATTTTCCAGGCAAAAGTACTGGGGTGGGGTGCCATTGCCTTCCCCAGCAGTCTTTTTCTAAAGCCCATCAAAATCACAACTGCAAAAGCAGGATAAAAGTATGTAGTGCTAGTTCTGGCAGGGGGGAGGGGAGAGAGCTAAAGCTTCTTTTACATGAGTTGGTAAGTCAGCCCTTACTACCCTAGCCAGTCAAATGCTGAGGGTGGTTTGTTCAAACTCCCATCTCAACATACAGATTCATGAGAACTACAATTTCAGTGCCACTACCCGCACTGGTCCACAACCAAAAACAGTGCAACCAATAAAACTGGCCTGTGTCATTGTCTTATTTATTTAGCCTAGCTAACACTGAGAAGTACTGGTAAGCTTTGTTTCTTGTTTTTTTACCAGTCTTCATCTGACACCTTGAGAAATGTTTATGGGTTGTAGATGGCCAGTTCAAAAAGGTCATCAAATGTCAGCTCAGCCATGGTGCATTGCAAATGAATCCTGGCTGCACTGCAATGCCATTTTGGTGCTTTGTGTATCATGAATTTTGAGTCATTCTTTCATACTTCACTCTACAAAATCTATGATGTTTTGATGGATTTGGGGGAATCACTCCCTCTGTTTGCATCAAGATTAAGAACTTGAAGTTATCATGGACTTTTCTATGAAGATCTAGTTTTGATGTTAATTATTAATGTCTCAAAGTTCAAAATAATAAAATCTGTACATGCCAATAACAAAGCAGGCAATAGTATAAACAGGAATGAACACTTCATAAGTCATCAATATGAGAGAAACTACCTACCAAGACAACAAAACCTCATGCTTTTGAACTGTGGATGTTGGACAGGACTCTTGAGAGTCCCTTGGACTGCAAGGAGATCAAACCAGTCAATCCTAAAGGAAATCAACCCTGAATACTCATTGGAAGGACTGATGCTGAAGCTGAAGCTCCAATACTTTACCTACTTGATGCGAAGGACTGACTCATTTGAAAAGACCCTGATGCTGGGAAAGATTGAAGATGGGAGGAGAAGGGGATGACAGAGGATGAGATGGTTGGATGGCATCACCAACTGAATGGACATGAGTTTGAACAAGTTCTGGCGATGGACAGGGAAGCCTGGCATGCTGCAGTCCATGGGGTTGCAAAGAGTCAGACAGGACTGAGCAACTGAACTGAACTGAAGTGATATACATACACAATATCTTCTTAAGCCAATGGTCTGTTTCTTTGTTTAAGGTTTTTATTTTATATTGAAGTATAGCTAATTAACAATGTTGTGATAGTTTCAGGTGCACAGCAAAGGAACACAGCCATACATATACATGTATCCATTCTTTCCCCAAACTATCCTCCCACCCAGGTTGTGATATAACATTGAGCAGAGTTCCCTGTGCTATGCAGTAGGACCTTGTTGGTTATCCACTTTAAATATAACAATGAATACATGGGAAATAGATGGGGAAACAGTGTCAGACTTTATTTTGGGGGCTCCAAAATCACTGCAGATGGTGATTGCAGCCATGAAATTAAAAGACGCTTACTCCTTGGAAGGAAAGTTATGACCAACCTAGATAGCATATTCAAAAGCAGAGACATTACTTTGCCAACAAAGGTCCATCTAGTCAAGGCTATGGTTTTTCCTGTGGTCATGTATGGATGTGAGAGTTGAACTGTGAAGAAGGCTGAGTGCTGAAGAATTGATGCTTTTGAACTGTGGTGTTGGAGAAGACTCTTGAGAGTCCCTTGAACTGCAAGGAAGTCCAACCAGTCCATCCTAAAGGAGATCAGTCCTGGGTGTTCATTGGAAGGACTGATGCAAAAGCTGAAACTCCAGTACTTTGGCCACCTCATGCGAAGAGTTGACTCATTGGAAAAGACCCTGACGCTGGGAGGGACTGGGGGCAGGAGGAGAAGGGGATGACAGAGGATGAGATGGCTGGATGGCATCACCAACTCAATGGACATGAGTTTGAATGAACTCTGGGAGTTGGTGATGGACCGGGAGGCCTGGTGTGCTGCGGTTCATGGGGTTGCAAAGAGTTGGACACGACTGAGCGACTGAACTGAACTGACACATGTCAATCCCAAACTCCCTAATTATTCCTACCCGCTCCCCCCTAGACAGTTCCAGACAATCATAAATTCATTCTCTAAGTCTGTGAGTCTGGGTAAACCAATGGTCTGTTGATGGACACATGGGTTGTTTCTGTGTCTTGGCTACTGTAAATAGTGCTGCTTTAAACACTGAGGTTGCTTCCTCTATTTGGGGGCTCTCAGCACAGCAGCGGAGAAGGCAACGGCACCCCACTCTAGTACTCTTGTCTGGAAAATCCCATGGACGGAGGAGCCTGGTAGGCTGCAGTCCATGGGGTCGCTAAGAGTCGGACACGACTGAGCGACTTCACTTTCACTTTTCACTTTCATGCATTGGAGAAGGAAATGGCAACCCAATCCAGTGTTCTCGCCTGGAGAATCCCAGGGACAGGGGAGCCTGGTGGGCTGCTGTCTATGGGGTCACACAAAGTCGGACACGACTGAAGTGACTTAGCAGTAGCAGCAGCAGCACAGCAGATCCTCAGTCACCACTGGGTACTGGATGGTCAGGGACAGTCATCTCTGGGCTCTAAGAAGGGAGAACAGCTGCCCTGTTTCATGGTCATTCTTTTAGAATGACCAGGGGAGGAGTTCTTCATGTGAGGTTGATGAGTAGGAGCAATTATGTGATCCAGTTTGCAGCTCTACTTTCTGTAACACAGATAAGGTCTATGTTTAAGTTTATTGAGCTCATGCCCTTTGGATATATGAAATTCTCAAAAGATTTTAAGTGTGTGAAAACTTCTTTGCATGAAAAATGAAATTTGATCTTTCAGAAGGGACAGTCAACATGAGAAGAGTGTCAGTAAAGGAGGTATGACATTAGATTCTGTATCATTGAGTATTCATGGAAACCTACTGTGTCCTAGTATTGTGTTGGATGTTTCCAAAGAGAACAGGGAACATGGTTGTTACAGGGGGCCAACACTTAGCCCTGATCCTGGTCACTATCAAGGAGATGGTGAGAGTGTAAGTCCTCCAGTAAATTATGTTGACATAACACCTATTCTTGCCTTGAGAACCCCATGAACAGTATGAAAAGGCAAAAAGATAGGACACTGAAAGATGAACTCCCCAGGTCTGTAGGCACCCAATATGCTACTGGAGATCAGTGGAGAAATAACTCCAGAAAGAATGAAGGGGAGGGGCCAAAACAAAAACAATACACAGTTGTGGATGGGACTGGGGGTTGAAGCAAGATTCGATGCTGTAAAGAGCCATGTTGCATAGGAACCTCAAATGTTAGGTCCATGAATCAAGGCAAATTGGAAATGGTCAAACAGGAGATGACAAGAGTGAACATCAACATTCTCAGAATCAGCAAACTAAGATGGACTGGAATGGGTGAATTTAACTCAGATGACCATTATATCTACTACTGTGGGCAGGAATCCCTTAGAAGAAATGGAGTAGCCATCATGGTCAACAAAAGAGTCCGAAATGCAGCATTTGGATGTAATCTCAAAAACGACAGAATGCTCTCTGTTCATTTCCAAGGCAAACCATTCAATATCATGGTAATCCAACTCTACACCCCAACCAGTAATACTGAAGAAGCTGAAGTTGAACAGCTCTATGAAGACCTACAAGACCTTCTATAACACCCCCAAAAGATGTCCTTTTCATTACAGGGGACTGGAATGCAAAACTAGGAAGTCAAGAAACACCTGGAGTAACAGGCAAATTTGGCCTTGGAATACGGAATGAAGCAGGGCAAAGACTAGTAGAGTTCTGCCAAGAGAATGCACTGGTCATAGCAAATGCCCTCTTCCAACAACGCAAAAGACTCTACACATGGACATCACCAGATGGTCAACACTGAAATCAGATTGATTATATTCTTTGCAGCCAAAGATGGAGAAGCTATATACAGTCACCAAAAACAAGATCGGGAGCTGACTATGGCTCAGATTATGAACTCCTTATTGCCAAATTCAGACTGAAATTGAAGAAAATGGTGAAAACCACTAGACCATTCAGATATGACCTAAATCAAGTTCCTTATGACTATACAGTGGAAGTGAGATAGATTTAAGGGACTAGATCTGATGGACAGAGTGCCTGATGAACTATGGATGGAGGTTCGTGACATTGTACAGGAGACAGGGATCAAGACCATCCCCATGGAAAAGAAATGCAAAAAAAGAAAAATGGCTGTCAGAAGAGGCCTTAAAAATAGCTGTGAAAACAAGGGAAGTGAAAAACAAAGGAGAAAAGGAAAAATATACCCATTTGAATGCAGAGTTCCACAGAATAGCAAGAACAGATAAGAAAGCCTTTCTCAGCAATCGGTGCAAAGAAATGGATGAAAAGAATAGAATGGGAAAGACTAGAGATCTCTTCAAGAAAATTAGAGATAACAAGGGAATATTTCATGCAAAGATGGGCTCAATACAGGACAGAAGAGATGGCAAGAATACACAGAAAATATCTTCGTACAAAAAATATCTTCACGACCCAGATAATCACAATGGTGTGATCACTCACCTCGAGCCAGACATTCTGGAATGTGAAGTCAAATGACCCTTAGGAAGCAGCACTACAAACAAAGCTAGTGGAGGTAATGTATTTCCAGTTGAGCTATTTCAAATCCTGAAAGATGATGCTGTGAAAGTGCTGCACTCAATATGCCAGCAAATTTGGAAAACTCAGCAGTGGCCACAGGACTGGAAAAGGTCCATTTTCATTCCAATCCCAAAGAAAGGCAATGCCAAAAAATGCTCAAACTATTGTACAATTGCACTCATCTCACATGCTAGTAAAGTAATGCTCAAAATTCTCCAAGCCAGGCTTTAGCAATATGTGAACTGTGAACTTCCAGATGTTCAAGCTGGTTTTAGAAAAGGCAGAGGAGCCAGATATCAAATTGCCAACATCCGCTGGATAATCAAAAAAGCAAGAAAGTTTCAGAAAAACATCTATTTCTGCTTTATTGACTATGCCAAAGCCTTTGACTGTGTGGGTCACAATAAACTGTGGAAAATTCTGAAAGAGCTGGGATTATCAGACCACCTGACCTGCCTCTTGAGAAACCTGTATGCAGGTCCGGAAGCAACAGTTAGAACTGGACATGGAACAACAGACTGGTTCCAAATAGGAAAAGGAGTACATCAAGGCTGTATATTGTCACCCTGCTTATTTAACTTATATGCAGAGTACATCATGAGAAACGCTGGGCTGGAGGAAGCATAGGCTGGAATCAAGATCGCCAGGATAAATATCAATAACCTCAGATATGCAGATGACACCACCCTTATAGCAGAAAGTGAAGAGGAACTAAAAAGCCTCTTGATGAAGGTGAAAGTGGAAAGTGAAAAGGTTGGCTTAAAACTCAACATTTAGAAAACTAAGATCATGGCATCTGGTCCCATCACTTCATGGCAGATAGATGGGGAAGCAGTGGAATCAGTGGCTGATTTTATTTTGGGAGGCTCAAAAATCACTGCAGATGGTGATTGCAGCCATGAAATTAAAAGACGCTTACTCCTTGGAAGGAAAGTTATGACCAACCTAGACAGCATATTCAAAAGCAGAGACATGACTTTGTCACCAAAGTTCATCTTGTCAAGGCTAAGGTTTTTCTAGTAGTCATGTATGGATGTGAGAGTTGGACTATAAAGAAAGTTGATCCCAGAAGCAAGCTTGCTGCTTTTGAACTGTGGTGTTGGAAAAGACTCTTGAGAGTCCTTTGGACTACAAGGTGATCCAACCAGTCCATCCTAAAGGAGATTAGTCCTGGGTGTTCATTGTAAGGACTGATGCTAAAGCTTAAACTCCAATACTTTGGCCATCTGATGCGAAGAGCTACTCATTGGAAAAGACCCTGTTGCTGGGAAAGATTGAGAGCAGGAGGAGAAGGAACAACAGAGGATGAGATGGTTGGATGGCATCATCGACTCAACGGACATGGGTTTGTGTGAACTCTGGGAGTTGGTGATGGACAGGGAGGCCTGGCGTGCTGCAGTTCATGGTGTCGCAAAGAATAGGACGCGACTGAGCGACTGAACTGAAAATTGAAACACCTCAGATGATAGGCTCCTTCTTCCTTGTTTTCCTGTTTTGTGCATTTTGGAGCCTTCTAGAAATGTCAATGTAAAGTTCCATTTTGGGAAAGGATTCACTTATGCTATTAAGAGTTGATAAGTGGTAAGCCTTTGCTAAAGCAGAGAGCACACACTGCCATTGAAAATAAAATGTCCTTGGATTCTATCATTACTCATACACTTGTGACACTGTGTTTCCTCTGCTTTATAAAATGGCCTTTTTTTCATGCTGTTGTAAGGGCTGAAAGGTCACATAGCCCTTGGTTTATTATTCAGAATTCTCAGGGAAGAGCTCAGTATCTTTTAATAGCACTTTCCTTTCACTACATTAGAAGCATGTCAGATGGGAAAATCGGGCTGGGATGGACAAAAGTGCTTCCTTTACGTATGACCAGCAGCACATATTCCAATACTAAAAATATTGGGAAACTTAGCTAATTGGACCATTTACTCTGAAGGACACTGTGTTCTCCTATATCTTTCTGTTTGTCTTCACGATAGCCCTGAGAGCTAAAATAGTGAAGCAAGTATTACTCTCCCCTTCATACATATGTGGCAACTGAGGCTCAGAAAGATTACATGCCTTGCCCAAGGTCATTCCTAGTTTTATTTATCAGCTCAATATGTAGCAGCTTCCTTGATAGCTCAGTGGTTAAGAATCTGCCTGCAATGCAGGAGACCCTCATTTGATCCCTGGGTCAGGCAGATCCCCTGGAGAAAGAAATGGCAACCCACTCCAGTATTCTTGCCTGGAAAATTCCGTGGACAGAGGAGCCTGGCAGGGTACAGCTACTGGGTCACAAAGAGTCAGACATGACTGAACAATTAACACACACATAAGTATTTGTTAGTCATTCAATAACTGGCAGGGCTGAAAATACAATTTGATTTTTCAGCTCTGTGCTTTTCACTAAGTTAGGCTTATGCCACTTTTTTTTGACTGCACTCTGTGGCACGTGGGATCTTAGTTCCCTAACCAGGGATTGAACCCACGTACCCTGCAATGGAACTGTGGAGTCTTAACCAGTGGACCTCCAGAGAAGTCCTCCACTACCTTTTAAATGACCAGATTTGAAATGTTAATTTGTAAAAAATTGATTATATAGGATTCCAAATGCAAAACTGTTTAAAATAGAAATGTCCCAGATTCAGAACATATCTTCCTAGACATTGTCAGCCTAAGACAAGTAGGAGGTGGCCCCTTCTTTTGGAAATCCATCTCAATATGGTTTTGAAATAGCATGTATCATCTTTCACATATTGAAACTGATAATGAAGTTATACTATATAAACAGTCCCTGCTTATTTGCAGACAACTTCAGAGAACATTTGCTTTGTTTTTCCCATCAGGCTAGACTTTTGTCTCCTGAAACTTAGAGAGGCATTTTGTTCCACTTTATAGATGTCAGCTCTCTACTCATGAGTGTTATTTGGGGGCTGGCCAATCTCAATCTTAGTTGAAAAGCAGAGCAGAAATTTTCCATGGAGGATGGCCATCCTTGGAAAGAAGGATCTGGGTCTGTGAGTGCAGGTCAGGTGTACTGTGTTCAATTAACAGGATGGCAGTGGACCAAAATGAGATCTGTCTTCTCTCGTCTCCAGTGCATGCACCAAGCACCTGCTCATCAAATCTGTTCACCTTACTCTGTAAGGTTAACACGAGGGGCCAGTATCAAAGGAACAACCAACCGTATATGTTTTTGAAGAACACTCCTGTGAGTGAGTTTAAAAAATGATGCTCGCCTAAGGTTTCTATCCTCGAGCTCCCAAGTGAACATTATTTTAGTGACTATGCTCTGCTGAGCATCCTGATTACTGCTGCTACCCTGTGTGGGCTGAGGAAGAGCCAGCAAAGCGAATTGGGCAGGAAGGAAGAGGAACTCAAACACATTAGACTTGAAGCCCTCAGTAAACATTTCCGTCAACTTTTCTGATAAGCGAAACTAGCATTTGTCTGCTTTTGCCTTTACAAAAGAGCATCTCACTTAAGAATAATGTTCTTAAAAGATTTCATCACATCATAGTTATAAACAAAATCTGTAACTGTGTCGGTTGTTAACTATACTTCTTGTGGGGATCGTTTCCCAATACATACAGATATTTAATCATGCTGTACACCTGAATATGATGTTGTTGCTGTCTCTCAGTCATATCAGACTCTTTGCGATCCCGTGGGCTGTAAGTTCACTAGGATCCTCTGTCCATGGGATTTTCCAGGCAAGAATAATGGAGTAGGTTACTGTCTCCTTTTCCAGGGGATCTTCCTGACTCAGGGATGGAACCCGCGGCTCCTGCACTGCAGACAAATTCTTTACTGCTAAGCCACCTGGGAAGCTCGAATATGATGTTATACATCACTTATACGGAAATTTTTTTTAAATAAAAAAGAACAATATTATTATCCTCATACTATTCGCTTTCTACTGCTTGCCCTAATTCACACAGCAGGTGAATCATAGGGGAGACCCTCCAGGTACACATAGCTAGTCTCTTTGGTCTCTTTAATGATGGGAGGAGCTTCTTCAATGCAAGGGCTGTGTCTCCAACTGTGTGACCTCCCCTCCCAGCATACTGAGCCTTTGTGCACAGTGGTAAGTCAGTAAGAGCCACCATCATCCGTCTTATGGGTCATAGAATTTTGTGCATTAGTGCAATGGTGCTTTTCCTTCTCAGCGCAGCATGGCTAAGCAATCATGACTGCTCCCTGCATGGCTTGCTGTCATCATGGCAGAAGCCTCTGGCTAGAGGGCTGGTTTTTTATTCACAAAGACATAGTTCAGTCTCCAAGACACATGTGGCTTTCCACAGAATTGCTGATTTTCAAACATTTTAGAGGAAGATGAAATTTCATGTTCATGAAAGCAAGACAGCAACTGCTCTGGCAAGCAGACATGATAATCTAGCTAAGTTTAGGCTTTATGATGAATCATCTAGAGACTGTTAACTTGCTCTGGGTCGTTAGCGATTTCATTTTTAGCAAATCTGAATTTCAGTCAAATCCATTTGACCGTAGGTGATTGGAGTGGATTTGGTCCAAACTGGGTAATTATAGGTCAGCTGGAGGTGATTATCTCCATCCAGGAGCTTGCCTAGGGGTAAGAGGCCCTTTGCAAAGCTTTTAAAGCAGCATTTTCTTCCTCAGGACCAATTTCAAATAAATGAAGCACTTTAAAGGCTTTCCTTGCATCATCTTAACTTAGTTTGTTGTCCTTCTGCCTCTTCCTGGGGAAATTAATCTTCTGGCCAAATTCTTTTTGAAACAGTGAAAAAAAAAAAAAAAAAAGAATGGTTGTGTTGAGCTAAAACCATTAGACGTGTCTGCTATAGCCAGGCCATTTTCATTTGGGGGTGTCCTTTTTTGGGGAATATTTTACAAGACTTCAAACCACACCTGGACAGCTTTGAACCACCCTCCTCGATTAGAAAAGAGATTTCACAAGGGTACTCTCTTTAGATTTTGAAGCCCTTAAAAAAAAGTTCTTAAAAAGATTGGTAATGCACTTTTCTTTGCAACCATTAGCAGGAGAAAGCAAATGCTTTCTTAGTAAATGGCTGCAGTTTGAGGGGCTAGTTTGCATCTTTCATGGGAGGAAAGATGCTAGGTGTGGCAATGAGAATTTCTCATCTCCCAGCATGCGCTTTTCCCTGAGCACCAGTTATGTTTCTACTGCTGAGCAGTCAGCACCTCCCTCATCTGGTCTACTCCTCATTCAGCCTCTGCTTCCTCTGTGCCTTGGCTCACTGTCCTGATGAAATCCAAGAGGTCCTAAGTCCTAATAAATGTGTCATCAGCATCTCATGCCTCAGATCTTCTAATCCTTACTCTTCACTTAGCGCTTAGCAGGAAAAAGAAGAAATGTCCATTGCTTAGACTCTGCTAGAAATAAGCCTGACTTTCCCTAGTAGTGGTTATATATTATTTCAGAAAATGTTTCTTGGCGACCCCTTTGATGACCATGTTAGCCTATAAGCTTCCTTCACTGATCAATGACTGCAAACACAATTTCTGGCCTCATTTAACCTGGAAACACAAACTTCATAATGCTATTCTTTTACTCTTGAATCTAAATTACAACAAGTGCAATATGTTTGTGCCACTTAAAACATGGTACAGTGGAAAGAAATTAATTTGTGAAGTTAAGAGAATACGGGTTCAGTTCAGTTCAGTTCAGTTCAGTTGCTCAGTCGTGTCCGACTCCCTGCGACCCCATGAATAGCAGCACGCCGGGCCTCCCTGTCCATCACCAACTCCCAGAGTTCACTCAGACTCACGTCCATCGAGTCAGTGATGCCATCCAGCCATTTCATCCTCTGGAGTCCCCTTCTCCTCCTGCCCTCAATCCCTCCCAGCATCACAGTCTTTTCCAATGAGTCAACTCTTTGCATGAGGTGGCCAAAGTACTGGAGTTTCAGCTTTAGCATCATTGCTTCCCAAGAAATCCCAGGGCTGATCTCCTTCAGAATGGACTGGTTGGATCTCCTTGCAGTCCAAGGGACCCTCAAGAGTCTTCTCCAACACCACAGTTCAAAAGCATCAATTCTTTGGGGCTCAGCCTTCTTCACAGTCCAGCTCTCACATCCATACATGACCACAGGAAAAACCATAGCCTTGACTAGACTGACCTTTGTTGACAAAGTAATGTGTCTGCTTTTGAATATGCTATCTAGGTTGGTCAAAACTTTCCTTCCAAGGAGTAAGCGTCTTTTAATTTCATGGCTGCAGTCACCATCTGTAGTGATTTTGGAGCCCTGAAAAATAAAGTCTGACATTGTTTCCACTGTTTCCCCAGCTATTTCCCATGCAGTGATGACACCGGATGCCATGATCTTAGTTTTCTGAATGTTGGGCTTTTACAATATGGGTTAATATGGGTTAATTAATCCATTGACTAATCTTGACAAGCTTATTTAATCTGAGTCTCAGTTTCTTCATTTTGGTAATGATAAAATATTCCACAGGATTGTGTATATGATAAGAAATGGTTTTATTAACCAAATAAATATTCCAAAGCTAATAATTGTTAGCTTGCTACCAATTTATACATCCATATGGTCTAATTTAGTCACACATAAAGGAGGCAGAATTTCATATTTTATATTAATATGTGTCATGAGTACTCTGTATGTGACCATTTCTAATACTAGCAGTGTGACGGGTACAGATAGAAACAATGTATGCCAGATGAGCATGGAGTGGATGAAGTAATAACTGAGGAAAAGAAACTGAAATTAAAAGAAAATACCCATCGAGTTTTAGAATCAGAAATCTGGAAATGGCCCTAAGGATGGTGTATGTGTTTGAGTTTATGGGAAAGTAAGATTCATAGATATTGTGGGGTGTTTAAAATATTCTTAGCTAGTCAGTCACAGACAGGGGCGGCCCCAAGCCTCCTGACCTGACCTCTGAGCCATCCCACTCCACTCCCAGCTGTGCCCACTGCCATTGAAGCACGGTCTCTTTAAACTCTAGATTCAAGTACACTGTGTGAATGTGAAAT
This sequence comes from Tragelaphus eurycerus, assembly GCA_935064755.1. Lineage (NCBI taxonomy): Eukaryota > Metazoa > Chordata > Mammalia > Artiodactyla > Bovidae > Tragelaphus > Tragelaphus eurycerus. Next base: position 4,121,497 of record CAKXYN010000039.1, read on the forward strand.
GCTACCAGTTAGAAGAGAGGCATAACCTAGAAGCCAAGGTATATTTACCACATGAACAAAATATTACAATCGATGTAAAGTGCCCATCGTTTTCATTCGGATCCTGTCTTCCCTGGAGCCCCAACAGGAGCCATTGGTTTAGCTCATTTTTTTTTTTTTTTTCCCTCTGAGTTTGCCTTTGCTTTCTGTGCTCACCTCAGACACATTTATGATTCTGTGGATGGCAGACAATACTGGAATCTCATTTCTTTTCTCCTATCTGGTGGGAAATACAGGGTGACACTCAGAATCAGATTACTCATAGTCATTCTGAAGATCTTGAACCCAGGTTTTCACAATACACCCACACTTGACTTCACAAACTAGGGTAGTGTTCTCAGTCACTGAGTCGTGTCAGATTCTTTGCCACACCATGGACTGTAGTCCACCAGGCTCCTTTGTCCATGGAATTTTCTAGGCAGGAATACTGGAGTCCATTTCCTTCTCTAGGGGATCTTCTTGACCCAGGGATTGAACCTGCATCTCCTGTGTCTCCTGAACTGGAAGGCGGATTCTTTACCACTGTGTCACCTGGGAAGCCCACAAACTAGCGTGGATAGGCAGTAAAATGAGGACCAGATAAAGATCTAAATTGAAGTCAAATAGTTGCAAATTTAATAGTAAGAATGGAGTCCATCCTGTTGTCATCAAATCCATTCTCTTTAAAAAATATGGAACATTTCTGAAGATTCAAACTGATCCCCCAAACTTAGAGGAAAAACTGCTGTTGGAAAATAATGACTAAATAACTGTCTTAACAGGCCTCAATTCCCTCTATAAAACAAGGATAATGACCTATTAGCAGAGCTGAAATGAGGCTCCAAAGATGTAATAAATTTGGTGCACCTTGCACAGTGCCTGGTGTAAATTAATAGTAAGTACTGAAAAGGAAAACTAATTTTTTTTTTCAAAACAAACAAATTTTGAGAAGAAAAATCTCATTTTGCACTAAAACAAGGAGTGATATTTGCAGGTTATATTGGATAGGGTACAGACAGGAATCTGTGCTGTGTTAACTACTTAGATCGGGGACACAAAGAATGAGTCAGGCTCCAGTTCAGCTCAGTGGTCCATTCTCTAACTCTGCAGGGTGTTCAGTTCAGTCACTCAGTCGTATCCGACTCTTTGTGACCCGATGAACCACAGCACGCCAGGCCTCCCTGTCTATCACCAACTCCCGGAATTCACTCAAACCCATGTCCATCGAGTCGGTGATGCCATCCAACCATCTCATCCTCTGTCGTCCCCTTCTCCTCCTGCCCTCAATCTTTCCCAGCATTAGGGAAAGAGTCAGCTCTTTGCATCAAGTGGCCAAAATATTGGAGTTTCAGCCTCAACATCAGTCCTTCCAATGAACACCCAGGACTGATCTCCTTTAGGAGGGACTGGTTGGATCTCCTTGCAGTCCAAAGGATTTTCAAGAGTCTTCTCCAACACTATAGTTCAAAAACATCAATTCTTCGGTGCTCAACTTTCTTCACAGTCCAACTCTCACATCCATACATGACCACTGGAAAAACCATAGCCTTGACTAGATGGACCTTTGTTGGCAAAGTAATGTCTCTGCTTTTGAATATGCTATCTAGGTTGGTCATAACTTTCCTTCCAAGGAGTAAGCGTCTTTTAATTTCATGGCTGCAGTCACCATCTGCAGTGATTTTGGAGCCCAGAGAAATAAAGTCTGACACTGTTTCCATGGTTTCCCCATCTATTTCCCAAGAAGTGATGGGACCAGATGCCATGATCTTCGTTATCTGAATGTTGAGCTTTAAGCCAACTTTTTGACTCTCCTCTTTCACTTTCATCAAGTGGCTCTTTAGTTCTTCTTCACTTTCTGCCATAAGGATGGTGTCATCTGCATATCTGAGGTTATTGTTAGCTTGAGATATCTGAGCTATTCCAAACAGAAAGCAAGCTAAATATTTGTTGTTGTTGTTGTTGTTGGATTGCTAAGACATGTCTGACTCTGCGACCCCATGGACTACCCCATGCCAGGCTTTGCTGTCCTTCACAGACAGAGTTTTTTCTCCCAGAGGTTGTTCAAACTCATGTCCATTGAGTTGGTGATGTCATCCAACCATCTCATCCTCTGTCACCCATTTCTCCTCCTGCCCTCAGTCTTTCCCAGCATCAGGATCTTTTCCAAAGAGTCGGCTCTTTGCATCAGGTGGCCAAAGGATTGCAGCTTCAGCATCAGCATCAGTCCTTCCAGTGAATATTCAGAGTTGATTTCCTTTAGGATTGACTGGTTTGATCGCCTCGTTGTCCAAGGGACTCTCAAGACTCTTCTCCAGCACCACAGTTCAAACGCAGCAATTCTTTGGTACTCAGTCTTCTTTATGGTAACCATTTATATCATGTTTATAGGTGAATAGTAAAAGTGGTTCTGATTCAGTAAATGTTTATCTTGATTAGTTTAAGTACTTCAAAGACCATATTTAAATTTAGATAACACTTCCTGACTCCAAATGCTTCTCCTTAAAGTTCTCATTGCTGAATTATCACTAACTGATTTCTGGCATCAGACAGCATTAGACAATGCACAAAGAAAAAGTATAGAAAGTCTATAAAAAGACTCCATTTCTCCTATTAGCTGTATGGCCTAGGGATAAGATATAGTGCTATATAAAAACATAGCTAATTAGAAAAAAAAAAGCTAGAGATGATGCAAATTTTCCTTATCTATCAAATTTTAATAATCGCCTTTTCTAATTTTGCTTTTTTATTCACATCTTTTTTAGGTGGCTTGTTTAAAAATGGTAGGCATCATTATTTTAAAACAGAACAGAATCACTAGACTTTATCAAAGAATATAAATTCCTCTTTCTGAAAATATTTTTGCAATGGAAATATAATCAAATTTTCATGTAATAAGAGTCACAGATTGTACCACCTCAAAAGATGACTACGTTCTTTTAAGCTTACTTTAATTTGAGACGAACAAAGAAGTGATAACTTTGAACTAAACTTTTAAATAGCCTGAAAAAATAAGGACACTGATTCCTCTCTTCTCTTCACATAGGATGGGTCCTCTTTCTTTATTACAAAATCTCACGATGTTGAAATCTGCTCTCTCAGGTTTTAAACGACTTCCCTTCTGTTTCTGTTCTATTAATAAAACCTTGAATTACTCTGTTGACTAACCATCTTCTCCAAAATTTTGTTTCTATATTTAAACTTAAATTATAAACAGTGTAGCATCCATCTATTTATTCAACAGCATTCATCTAGTGCTTACTGTTTCCTTAGTAAAGATATAGACGAGCAAGACCTACCTACTACCTTACCTACCTACTAGGTAAGACCTAGTAAAGATATGTCTCCCTTGTAAAGATATAGACTTGAGTAAGGCCTGGAGAAGGCAATGGCACCCCACTCCAGTGCTCTTGCCTGGAAAATCCCATGGACGGAGGAGCCTGGTGGGCTGCAGTCCATGGGGTCGCTAGGAGTTGGACATGACTGAGCTTTTACTTTTTCACTTCACTTTCACTTTTCACTTTCATGCCTTGGAGAAGGAAATGGCAACCTACTCCAGTGTTCTTGCCTGGAGAATCCCAGGGATGGGGGAGCCTGGTGGGCTGCCGTCTCTGGGGTGGCACAGAGTCGGACACGACTGAAGCGACTCAGCAGCAGCAGCAGACCTACCTCTCTACTCCCGGAGCTCATTTACCTTTGTCAATTATCCTTGTCTAAGTCATTCCGGAGATACTTGCTCAGCACATTTAGAGTGTGTCAGATAGTCACAGATTGAAGGCATGACTGTTGATTTTCTTTGATCTTTATCACTATGACCCTTGACTCTTCTGGTGACATTTTGCTACCTTCTTGCTATTTACTCAACTGAAAATTAACCAGAATTTAAGAAAAGAGTTTAGACACCACTTTCCAAGGATCTAATAGGCAGTGCATCTCCAGAAATAAGGCTCTGGAATCCTAAATGTTTTCTCCCTCATTCTGCTACCAATTCTTTGTATAACCTCATCAATTTCTTCCACTGCAAAATTCTATTAATAAGTCTGCTGAGAGCTCTTTGAAGATTTGCCAAAACTAAGATCAGCCATAAAAATTTTCCGCTTTTGAACAAAGCAGCACAACTAGGTTTATTACAGTAGGATAACTTTTATCTTCTTTCAAATTGTTTGATACAAAAGCTTCATTCTGCAAAAATCTAATCAAGGACTAATTCATTTGCAAATAAATAATAGGCAAAAAGGTCCCAGCATCAGATATTCTCAGTTTTACATCAGGGGGTCTCTCTGATTTGTATGTAATGAGTTATATTTTTTATAGCAAATCACCTTTCCTATTGTCATGCACAGGAATATGCTCCTTGAAGGAAAGAAAATAGGACAATTCCACCCCTACCACACAATATATAATCTATTAGTAATCATTTCATTTTACTTGCTTTTAAAATAGACAGTTTAAATATTTTACATTTTTCCATGTACCAAAGTGTACATGTAATTCTTCTATAATGCCTTTTCACTAAGTTAGTCAAATGGCTAAACTACTGAAACTTGCAGATTCATTTTAGTATGGGGCATATGTTTAAGTGGAGCACACAATTCCTCCATCCTCAGGGGTCCTCCCTGACTCTGGCTTTGAATATTTAAACAGTCAGATTGGTTATGTCATTGCTTCAGTTGTTTGCCAGGCCCTGCTAATTACATTAAAACCACTGGAGATGTGATTTAATCAGCTCACCCATGGCAAATGTTCTATAAAGAATGTGCACTCTCTTTAAAAAAGACTAGGTTTCTAGAATTTGGATTATCCAGCCCAGATTTCTACAAGCATCCTTTAAAAAGCTAACTTTGGGGGATGATATCCAGCCATAACTTGAATTTATCAAGGGTAAGTCACAATACTGGATGATGGGACTTCCCACTCTAGTGTTGGATAGAACAGAGTCCTTTTTCAAAAGTAATAGTTGGTGGTGGTGGTTTAGCCGCTAAGTTGTGTCCCCATGTGACCCCATGGACTGTAGCCGCAGCTTCCTCTGTCCAGGGGATTCTCCAGGCAAGAATACTGGAGTGGGTTGCCATTTCCTTCTCCAAATACTTTTTCAGGGGTTACAGCCCCTGAAAAAACAGAGGACAAGTTTTCCATTTCCTCAAGACTATTTCTTAAATATTTAGAGGCAGGACTATTTCTTAAATATGTGAAGATAATTCAGGGGTACAGTCAACCTCCTGGCTTATTACTCTGTTCATTTGGACTTCTCCAGGTCTTCCCAGGTGGTTCAGTGGTAAAGAATCCAGGAGACTCGAGTTCAGTCCTTGGGTCGGGAAGATCCCTTGGAGAAGGAAGTGGGAACCCACTTCAGTATTCTTGGCTGGGAAATCCCTTGGACAGAGGAGCCTGGCAGGCTACAGTCCATGGGGTTGCAAAAGAGTCAGACAGGACTCAAAGACTGAGCACAGTATTTGCACCAGCTATTGAGAAATGCTGGCTGAGAAAGTTTAAACACCTCAGAGGTGTCAAATCCACCTTACAATGCGTTAAGGCCAAAGTGGCGTGCTATGCAGATCTGCTTGGTTATTGTGAGATTAGGCAACCAGACAAGGGCAGAAAAGCTCAAGGCTAAAGAAGAGAGGATCTGGGAAGCAAAGGGTTTATAGGACAGAAAGCCGGGATGTCCTGACAGCAGTTGCTGGTACAGCTACCAGAATGTTTGTACTTGAATCTTAAATACTCCTGTGGAATTCAAAAGTGCTACAAGAGAAAAGCCAGTGTTAAACTATGCTGGGGAGGGTCTTCCCTGGCAGTCCAGTGGTTAAGACTCAACACTTCCAATGCGGGGTATTCAGGTTGGGAAAGCTAAGATCTACACATGCTACATACCAAAAAATAAAATTATTAAAGCAAATAAAAATTTAATAATATGCTGAGGAAATGCTTGATTAAATAGAATCAAATAGGTTACTGTTTAATTGTCAATCTAATGTACTGGAAATTGTCAGTTTAAGGTACTGCGGTAGATTGCCATTCTCCCATAGGAAGGCATAGAACACTCTTTCAAAACATCTTTAAACCTGAAATCCTGTCTTTTTTGTAGGCAGCTTAGGTCTGTTGACTCATTTTCCTTCTGGATGGCCAGCTTCTCTGGGCTCAAGGGTCTGTAATCATGCTTTTGAACTGTGGTGTTGGAGAAGACTCTTGAGAGTCCGTTGGACTGCAAAGAGATCCAACCAGTCCATTCTGAAGGAGATCAGCCCTGGGATTTCTTTGGAAGGAATGATGCTAAAGCTGAAACTCCAGTACTTTGGCCACCTAATGCGAAGAGTTGACTCATTGGAAAAGACTCTGATGCTGGGAGGGATTGGGGGCAGGAAGAGAAGGGGACGACAGAGGATGAGATGGCTGGATGGCCATCTCATGGACTCGATGGACGTGAGTCTGAGTGAACTCCGGGAGTTGGTGATGCACAGGGGGGCCTGGTGTGCTGTGATTCATGGGATCGCAAAGAGTCGGACGTGACTAAGCGAATGAACTGAACTGAATTGAACTGAATCATTTCTCACATAATTAAAATAATCGCAAGTTGAAAGGAGACGGAATTATTCTATGCTAACTCACGTGACATACGAATTTGTATTTTCTGTGATAGTGGTTATAAAGTAGATGTACTTCACTGGTTGATGCCAGGGGCTGAACTGGGTTCGGGATGGGGAGGAGGAATGCAGAGTCAGTGTTTAACTGAAACAGAGTTTTAGTTTAGGAAAGTGAAAAATGCAGGAGGTGGATGATGGTGAGTTGTACAAACAATGTGAATGTATTTCATGTCATTGAAATGTATGGTTACATATAGTTAAAATGGTATGTTTTATGTGACTTCTACTACCAAAAAGAGAAAAAAAAATTAAATAAGTAGAAGTACTTCAGCATCACCAAAGGAACCAGTCACTAAAATAAGGTTTAGGGCCCTCGTTCAGAATCAGCATCTCCCGTGTGGAGACCTGAAGCCTGCTTGTTGAAGTTTCCAGGTGGCTTCTGTTCAGCCAGACTATTACTGCCGTTACACCCACAAGGCCTCAGACAGGTCCTCTGACCCATCCCTAAGTAACACACAGTTAGCATCAAGCCCTGTTAGCAGCTGGAGTTTCCAAAGATCGAAGTCCCACGGTGCGTGTGACTTGTTTTGTGGCCTTGGGTAAACTTTTTAACCTTCCTAAACTTTGACTTCTCTGTATACTTCATTAGGCTTTTCCTCATACTGCTTTTCTGAGGATAAACCGAGAAAAAAAAGCAAAGTGTCTAGCTTGTTTCATGACACATACGGAGTTCTGACAAAATATCTGGTAGCTATTGTCATTATTAGTTTCACAAGTATGTTAAAATTAATTAAATATAGCCAAAGAGGATACATAGTTTGACATAATTTCAAAGTGCTTTTAGTTAAAAGCAGGTGAACCTCCTGAAATCCAGGTATCTCCTCCCTTCTTTGACAAAGGGCAACATCTGTTTCAAAATAGGAAAACAGTCAAATGCTCCAGACAGTTCACTCAAGGCTTTGTTTCCTTTTCTTAGAAGTCAGGCTTTGACTCTGGCAATGGTATAGGTCCAACACAATTTGGAAAAACTTCTGTATATTATGGGATGTGTCATTTAACAAAAGCTAAAATTTGTATTTATTAGTGTGTTTCAAGGATCCCACCTAAAGAGCCCCTATGCCAGATGCTGACTTGAGCTTCGAGGCTCTGCCAAAGTCAGCATTTGCTTGATTATTTCCATGGTATGAATGGCTAGGATCTCACCAGCCCCTGAGACAGTAAATCCCATTTCTGGGAAATGTCAGCAGAGAGAAAAGTCCCTCTTACAGTGGGAACTTGGGTAGCCTGGACTCTGAAAGAGTTTTGTTCCACCACAATACAGCCAAACTTCTCTCTGATTTGGTAGGCAAGAGTTTTCTCCAGCCACCTTTTATTTAGAGTATCCCTTTCAGGTTTCTGCTTTTTTGCAGGGATTTCTTTTCTAACTGCCTGCCTCTCTGTACCCAAGATCTTAAATTCCTTCATTGCCTCAGTGTTAGAGACATTGTTCATTAGGGTAAATTTCTGGATCCAGTAACAGTCCTGTTTCTCATCCCACCTTAATCCCTTCTTTTCTTCTTCTTTTCTGTCCTATGAAGATGTTCCTTTCTTGTAAGATTTCTCACTGCAGTTTCCACCTGTCTGCTGATGCCACCCAAAAGGTCTTGTTCCTTTTTCACATAATTGTTGTTGTTCCATCACTAAGTCCTATCTGACACTTTGCGACTGTGTGAGCTGTAGCATGCCAGGCTTCCATGTCCTTCACTATCTCCCAGAATTTGCTCAGACTCATGTCCATTGAGTCAGTGATGCCATGCTATTGTGTCATCCTCTGTCACCCCCTTCTCCTCCCGCCTTCAATCTTTCCCAGCTTCAGGGTCTTCTCCAGTGAGTCAGCTCTTTGCATAAGGTGGCTAAAGTATTGTAGCTTCAGCATCAGCATCAGTCCTTCCTATGAATATTCAGGACTGATTTCTTTTAGGATTGACTGGTTTGATTTCAAAAGTCTTCTCCAGCACCATGGTATGAAAGCATCAATTCTTCAGTGTTCAGCCTTCTTTATAGTCCAGCTCTCACATCTGTATGTGACTACCTGAAAAACCATAGCTTTGACTATATGGATCTTAATCGGCAAAGTGATGTCTCTGCTTTTTAGTACACTGTCTAGGTTTGTCATAGCTTTTCTTCCAAGGAGCAAGCATCTTTTAATTTCATGGTTGTCATCATCATCTGTAGTGATTTGGGAACACAAGAAAATGAACTCTGTTACTGTTTCAGTTTTTTCCCCATCTATTTGCCTTGAGTGATGGGACCAGATGCCATGATATTAGTTTTTTGAATGTTGAATTTTAAGCCAGCTCTTTCACACTCTTCTTTTACCCTCATCAAAAGACTCTAGTTCCTTTTCACTTTCTGCAGTTAGAATGGTATATCTGCATAACAGCCCTTTATATATTTGCAGATAGTTATGGCATTCTATTTCCTTTCTATAGATTTAATATTCACCATTACTCAGTTTACTCAGATTTTAGTAGAAATCAAAGCTCTTTAGAAACTCTTTTTCACTTTGCTGCTTCTGCTGCTAAGTCGCTTCAGTCGTGTCCAACTCTGTGCCACCCCATAGACGGCAGCCCACCAGGCTCTCCCGTCCCTGGGATTCTCCAGGCGAGAACACTGGAGTGGGTTGCCACTTCCTTCTCCAATGCATAAAAGCGAAAAGTGAAAGTGAAGTCGCTCAGTCGTGTCCAACTCTTAGCGACCCCATGGACTATTGCCCACCAGGATCCTCCGTTTGTGGGATTTTCCAGGCAAGAGTACTGGAGTGGGGTGCCATCACCTTCTCCGCTTTTTCACTTTACCTTAAAGTCAAAGTTTCAAAGCCCAGTGATTCAGGCTAACCAATGTAAATAGACTAGAGTATTCCTTCCTTTGCTCTGAATGCTGTTAATGCAGTTCTGTTAATACAATCTATGATTGTATATACTGATCCATTTTGACAATCCTGTAATCTGTTGACCTAGATTGATTTTGGTCAAAGAAAGCTCTGCTGTAATACTTGGTAGAATTAAAAGTTCAATTCTCTTGACTGATTTCAGTAAATTTAAAGAGATTGAAGATACATATTAATTATCTATTTGAAGTACTTTGGTCAAATTGTGGAGAAACAAGCATATTTACAAGTGAAAAATCTGAAATTATTTCAAAGACACCATAATTTACCAGTATTAAAAAAAAAAACCTAACACTTACTAAATGTATTTAAAATGTGACCAATTTGGCTTTTCACTTTTATTGGCTCAATTCATAGTTTTTTTTACAAAGGTCAGAATTTTGTATTTTCCATTTTGGTTTTTAAAAAAGTTTTTTTCATTGTCATGGCCCTTCTGACAATATCTCTAATTTAACATACAAAACAGTCAACCTACTTTTTTCCTGCATATCTTTTCCTCCTGCCAATGACAATTTAACTCTGTCAAATACTTGAAGATAAACTTGGTTTAATTCAGCAGGTTGTTTCCATTTTTAAAAGTATTAGGTGGTGCAGTTACTGCCATCTGGTGGAGCAATTTAGAGACAAGAAAAATAGAAACTAGATTAGTCAAAATATAAAAAATATTGAGAAAGGTAAAATTTCTTCATTGAATCAGTATTCTCATTTAACTGAAGCCATGTAAAATTAATCCAAGACCACATGAAACTTTAATCTGAAAGAAAAAAAATGGTATTCCGTTATATCTTCTTCTATTTATTAATTTACCATCCCAACTGTGTGGTACTTCTTACAATTATAATTCAAATTTGGCTACTTAGATGTTGAGGTAAAAGTCAAGATAATCTTAATTCAAACGTTTCTACCATAGATTAGTTTTTGACGCTGTGTGTTATTGTTTGTATTCCTTTGTGAATTAGCCTCATTTGGGGTTTTGTTTTTTCGGGATTTTTTTATTTTTAATGCTCATCTGAGTTTTATAGGTTGCTCTATTTAACATTCCAGCAACTCAAAATCACATAAATTTTATATTAGTGTTTCCTCACATTCTAGTTCTTTTCTGCCCAAGTATTCATTATTTCTTTCCTTCATTCATAAATAAATTGTGAAGGATCTAGTCTCAATTTTATCATCTTCCTGCTAAACATCTCAGACAAGCATCTGTGCTTTTCTTTCTCAAATTGCACATCTATGTAATAAGAGGAATTTGTTTATTTATATTATATGATCTCTTACAATTCTGAAACCCCACTAAGTCATAAACAAATTAAATTGGTTTGACCAGTTTAGTTTAACAGATACGTTAGCATTTACTTGCGTCACTAGAAGCTGGTAGAATTTCCTAAACTTCAACACTAGACTGAACAGGTAGCCGTTCCTTAAATTATACCACATGGCCAACTGCTTGGTTTATTATTTAAAATTTATAACACATTCATTGTTTATTTTATTTATCAACATGGTAATTCTACATTAGGTTTTGGGGCCTCCAGTAATTAGAGGAAGGCAAGATAGGTAATTTTGGAATATAGAACACTTGATTCCTGGTGGATGTAAGTTCCATCATACTATGATTTCAGCTGTATCTAAAAGTAACCTTACATTGTACTAAAGACATAAGGGGCGGGTTCTGGAACTCTTTTGGCCCAGAAGCATGAAAACAGAGACTAGAAATGTAAGAGAGACAAAAAAAAAGAAAAAAAATCTGGAAAGTAGCAAGGGTAAATTTAACCTATTTTTAAAAATGTGCTGAGAATCCAGTAGTCTTACTATAGGAAGGAAAGAATCTAGAATTTGAAAATTCTAAGAAGCCATGCTTGTGAGGCAGAGGACCAGAGACAGGGAATATATATGTATATATTCATTCATGATATATATAAAATACTTACATTTCCAGGTGTCTGAGAAGGAGACTTCTTCTCAAATCTTTATCAGGCTGCTGATCTAGGTTTGCCTATTAGGAAACTGCCTGACTCAGGGTAAAGAATCATGGAAAGGAGCAGGCAGAACAATCCCCAGAGTGCACACAGGGTCGTGAACAATTGTTGTTGTTGTTGTTGTGTTATTATTATTTAGTCACTCAGTTGCTCTTTGTAACCCATGGACTGTAGCCCGCCAGGCTCCTCTGGCCACAGGATTCTTCAGGCAAGAATACTGGAGTGGGTTGCCATTTCCTTCTCCAGGGGATCTTCCCCACCCAGGGATCCAATCCATGTCTCCTGCATTGTCAGGTGGATTCTTTACCACTGAGCCACCAGAGAAGCCTCATGAACCACTAATTTTCCTCAAAACCAGAGTGAGAAATACCTTCAAGCACAGAGCACTGGATACAGTCTTTCAGATCAGAGATCAGTCGCTCAGTCGTGTCCGACTCTTTGCGACCCCATGAACCGCAGCACGCCAGGCCTCCCTGTCCATGACCAGCTCCCGGAGGTCACTCAGACTCACATTCATCGAGTCAGTGATGCCATCCAGCCATCTCATCCTCTGTCGTCCCCTTCTCCTCCTGCCCTCAATCCCTCCCAGCATCAGAGTCTTCTCCAATGAGTCAACTCTTCGCATGAGGTGGCCAAAATACTGGAGTTTCAGCTTTAGCATTATTCCTTCCAAAGAAATTCCAGGATTGATCTCCTTCAGAATGGACTGGTTGGATCTTCTTGCAGTCCAAGGGACTCTCAAGAGTCTTCTCCAACACCACAGTTCAAAAGCATCAATTCTTCGGCGCTCAGCCTTCTTCACAGTCCAGCTCTCACATCCATACATGACCACAGGAAAGACCATAGCCTTGACTAGGCGAATCTTTGTTGGTAAAGTAATGTCTCTGCTTTTGAATATGCTATCTAGGTTGGTCATAACTTTCCTTCCAAGGAGCAAGCGTCTTTTAATCTCATGGCTGCAGTCACCATCTGCAGTGATTTTGGAGCCCAGAAAAATAAAGTCTGACACTGTTTCCACTGTTTCCCCATCTATTTCCCATGCAGTGATGGGACCAGACTTTAGGAAGTTACTATCTCAGTAGTTGACAAATTAGCCCCAAATTACCCCAAGCAGAAAAAGCATGAAGAAACCACCACAAAGTATACATCCTAATAAAATTGCTGAAATCAGTGCTAAAGAGAATATGTTAAAATCATCCAGGAAAAGCAAAGACATGTTAAGTATAAAGGAGTGATGGCCAACTTGTCATCAGAAACCACTTAAACCAGAAGCAAATGGTTGAATATTTTTAAAGAACTTAGAGAAAAAGAATAATCAACATAGGAAGCCATATCTAGGAAACATTATGTCTTAAAAATAAAAGTAAAATGAAGACTTTTCCCAGACATAAAAAGGCTAAGATAATTTATTATGATCAGATATTTTCTACAAAAACAGATTAAAATAAATCTTTGAGGAGGAAAGAAAATGTTACCAGAAGTTTGGATCTACACAAAGGAATGAAGAACATTGGAAACAGTAATTATATGGGAACGTTTAAAAGCTTTTGAAAGTATTTTAAAGACTTTAGAAGATAATAGTCTTTTAAAAGCAAAATAGCAGTATATTTTGGAATCTATGGCATATAAAATAAAATATGACAAAATAATACAAAGGCCAGAAAAAGCAGAGAAATGGAAATACACCATTGTAAGTTCTTATGCTGTACATGATGCTGTATAATATTACCAGAAAGTAGACGTTTAAGATATATATTGAAAACTTTAGAAATACAATTAAAACTCCCAAAAGAGTTTAACTAATGAGTCAATAATGTAGATAAAGGGAAGTAATCAAAACCAAAACAATAAGAAAGAGGAAAAAAATCCCAGCTACAAACATTAGGTAGGACAAATAGAAAGCAAATAGCTAGAGAGTAAGTTTAAGCCTTACTTTAAAAATAATTTCATTAAAAATTAATAGTATAATTAAAAAGCAGAGATTGTAAGACTGATATAAAAGCAAGGCCCAATCATAAGCTCTCTAGAAAAATGTGGTTTAATTATAAAAGACCAGGTTGTTCATTGTAAATGGATCAAAAATGAGAGATCATAAAATACTAATCAAAAGCAGGCTGTAGGACTTTAATACTAACATCAAACAAAGTAAACTTTTGGAACAAAGAACATTACCATGGATAAAGAAGATCCATGGTATTGGAACTATCAAAGGAACATTTCATGCAAGGATGGACACATAAAGGACAGAAATGGTAAGGACCTAACAGAGGCAGAAAAGATTAAGAAGAGGTGGCAAGAATACACAGAAGAATTATACAAAAAAGATGTTAATGACCTGGATAACCACAATGGTGTGGTCACTCACTTCGAGTCAGACATCCTGGAATGTGAAGACAAGTGGGCCTTGGGAAGCATTATTACAAACAAAGCTAGTGGCGGTGATGGAATTCCAGCTGAGCTATTTCAAATCCTAAAAGATGATGCTGTGAAAGTGCTGCACTCAATATGTCAGCAAATTTGGAAAACTCAGCAGTGGCCACAGGACTGGAAAAGATCAGTTTTCATTACAATCCCAAAGAAGGACAGTGGCAAAGAATGATCAAACTACTGTATACTAAGTTACTAAGTTGTGTTTGACTCTTTGTGACCCCATGGACTACAGCACACCAGGCTTCCCTGTCCATCACCAACTCCTGGAGTTTATTCAAACTCATGTCCATAGAGCTGGTGATACCATCCAAGCATCTTATCTTCTGTCGTCCCCTTATTCTCCTGCCTTCAATCTTTCCCAGTATCAGGGTCTTTTCCAATGAGTCAGTTCTTCATATCAGGTGGCCAAAGTATTGGAGCTTCAGCATCAGCATCAGTTCTTCCAAAGAATATTCAGGACTGATTTCCTTTAGGATTGACTGGATGGATCTCTTTGCAGTCCAAAGGACTCTTAAGCATCTCCTCCAATACCACAGTTCAAAAGCATCAATTCTTTGGCACTCAGCTTTCTTTATGGTGCAACTCTCACAGTTGACTCTTTTCACATGCCACTAAGGTTATGCTCAAAATTCAGCAAGCTAGGCTTCAGTAGTATGTGAAATGAAACTTCCAGATGTATAAGCTAGGTTTAGAAAAAGCATAGGAACCAGAGATCAAATTGCCAACATTTGTTGGATAAGAGAGAAAGCAAGGGAATTCCAGAAAGACATCAGCTTTATTGACTATGCTAGTATTTTTGACTGTGTGGATCAAACAAGCTGTGGAAAATTATTAAAGAGATGGGAATACCAGACCACTTTACCTGTCTCCTGAGAAAACTGTGTACAGGTCAAGAAGCAACGATCAGAACCTGATATGGAACAACTGACTGGTTCAAAACTGGGAAAGGAGTATGACAAGGCTGTATATTGTCACCCTACTTATTTAACTTCTATGCAGAGTACATCAGGAGAAATGCTGGACTGGAGGAAGCACAAGCTGGAATCAAGATTTCTGGGAGAAATATCAATAACCTCAGATATGAAGATGACACCACCCTTATGGCAGAAAGTGAAGAAAAACTAAAGAGCCTCTTGATGAAAGTGAAAGAGGACAGTGAAAAAGTTGGCTTAAAGCTCAACATTCAGAAAACTAAGACCATGGCATCTGGTCCCATCACTTCATGGCAAATAGATGGGGAAACAGGGGAATCAGTGGCTGACTTTATTTTTCTGGGCTCCAAAATCACTGCAGATGGTGATTGCAGCCATGAAATTGAAAGATGCTTACTCCTTGGAAGGAAAGTTATGACCAACCTAGATAGCATATTCAAAAGCAGAGACATTACTTTACCAACAAAGGTCCACCTAGTCAAGGCTATGGTCTTTCCTGTGGTCATGTATGGATGTGAGAGCTGGACTGTGAAGAAGGCTGAGCGCCGAAGAATTGATGCTTTTGAACTGTGGTGTTGGAGAAGACTCTTGAGAGTCCCTTGGACTGCAAGGAGATCCAACCAGTCCATCCTAAAGGAGATCAGTCCTGGGTGTTCTTTGGAAGGACTGATGCTGAAGCTGAAACGCCAATACTTTAGCCACCTGATGCGAAGAGCTGACTCATTGGAAAAGACCCTGATGCTGGGAAAGATTGAGGGCAGGAGGAGAAGGGGATGACAGAGGAAGAAATGGTTGGATGGCATCACTGACTCAATGGACATGGGTTTAGGTAAACTCCAGGAGTTGGTGATGGACAGGGAGGCCTGGCATGCTGTGGTTCATGGGGTGGCAAAGAGTCGGACATGACTGAGCGACTGTACTGAACCGAATTGAGTTGAAAAAAATCTGCTTTAGCCATTTATGTCTAAAAAGAGAACTCCTCCCATTTCAATGTATTTCAGTGTTTCTATGCATTATTAATATTAATAGTAGTATAGTAGAGCAGTAGTAGTAACAGCACAGATAGTAAAGAGAGAGTGCTTTGTTGTTCAGTCACTCAGTCATGGTATCTCATTCTTTGCTGCCCCATGGACTGCAGTATGTCAGGCAGACAGGCTTCCCTGTCTTTCACTAACTCCCAGAGTGTGCTCAAACTCGTGTCCTTTGAGTCAATGATGCCATCCAGATCAGATCAGATAAGTCGCTCAGTCGTGTCCAGGTCTTTGCAACCCCGTGAATCGCAGCACGCCAGGCCTCCCTGTTCATCACCAACTTCTGGAATTCACTCAGACTCATGTCCATCAAATCAGTGATGCCATCCAGCCATCTCATCCTCTGTCGTCCCCTTCTCCTCCTGCCCCCAATCCCTCCCAGCATCAGAGTCTTTTCCAATGAGTCAACTCTTGGCATGAGGTGGCCAAAGTACTGGAGTTTCAGCTTTAGCATCATTCTTTCCAAAGAAATCCCAGGGATAATCTCCTTCAGAATGGACTGGTTGGATCTCCTTGCAGTCCAAGGGACTCTCAAGAGTCTTCTCCAACACCACACTTCAAAAACATCAATTCTTCAGCGCTCAGCCTTCTTCACAGTCCAGCTCTCACATCCATACATGACTACAGGAAAAACCCTAGCCTTGACTAGACAGACGTTTGTTGGCAAAGTAATGTCTCTGCTTTTGAATATGCTATCTAGGTTGGTCATAACTTTCCTTCCAAGGAGTAAGCGCCTTTTAATTTCATGGCTGCAGTCACCATCTGCAGTGATTTTGGAGCCCAGAAAAATAAAGTCTGACACTGTTTCCACTGTTTCCCCATCTATTTCCCATGTACTGATGGGACCAGATGCCATGATCTTCGTTTTCTGAATGTTGAGCTTTAAGCCAACTTTTTCATTCTTCACTTTCACTTTCATCAAGAGGCTTTTGAGTTCCTCTTCACTTTCTGCCATAAGGGTGGTGTCATCTGCATATCTGAGTTTATTGATATTTCTCCTGGCAATCTTGATTCCAGCTTGTGTTTCTTCCAGTCCAGCATTTCTCATGATGTACTCTGCATAGAAATTAAATAAGCTGAGTGACAATATACAGCCTTGATGTACTCCTTTTTCTATTTGGAACCAGTCTGTTGTTCCATGTCCAGTTCCAACTTTTGCTTCCTGACCTGCATACAAATTTCTCAAGAGGCAGATCAAGTAGTCTGGTATTCCCATCTCTTTCAGAATTTTCCACAGTTGATTATGATCCACACAGTCAAAGGCTTTGGCATAGTCAATAAAGCAGAAATAGATGTTTTTCTGGAACTCTCTTTCCTTTTCCATGATCCAGCAGATGTTGGCAATTTGATCTCTGGTTCATCTGCCTTTTCTAAAACCAGCTTGAACATCAGGAAGTTTACGGTTCACATATTGCTAAAGCCTGGCTTGGAGAATTTTGAGCATTATTTTACTAGTGTGTGAGATGAGTGCAATTGTGCGGTAGTTTGAGCATTCTTTGGCATTGCCTTTCTTTTCATGGCCACTGCTGAGTTTTCCAAATTTGCTGGCATATTGAGCACAGCACTTTCACATCCAGTTATCTCAATTCTATCACCCACTTCTCCTCCTGTCCTCAGTCTTTCCCAAGCATCAGGGGCTCTTCCACTGAGTTGGCACTTCACATCAGGTGGCCAAAGCATTGGAGCTTCAGCTTCAGCATCAGTCTTTCCAGTGAATATTCAGGGTTGATTTCCTTTAGGATTGACTATCCAAGGAACTCTCAAGAGTCTTCTCCAGCACCACAATTCAAAAACATAAATTATTTGGTGCTCAGCCTTCTTTATGATCCGACACTTACCTCTATATGTGACTACTGGCGAAACCTTAGTTTTGACTGTCTGGACCTTTGTCAGCAAAGTGATGTCTCTACCTTTTGGTATGCTGTTTAGGAGTACTTTGAGTCCATATAAAATAGGTCCTTCTATCTTCCTTGATGATTTAATCAGTTCTGTTACTGGTTCTGACTTAAGTGAAATATTCTTATTATAATTGGGGTTGTGGACATTTCCAAGGTGAGCATGATAAATACAGAAATCCTTATGCTGCTGATAAAATGTCCATTCTATCACAAAATAATGCCACAAGGAAGCAATGTTAATTTTAACTTTTCCTTTTCAAAGGATAAATAAGTCTACTATTTGAGAGAAAAAGTAATACTTGATGCACATAACAGAAAACTCAGTACATTATGTATTATTTAGTTCACCAATTAGTGTCCTACTCTTGCGACTCCATGGATGGTAGTCCACCAGGCTCCTCTGCCTATGGGATTTTCCAGGCAAGAATATTGGAGTGGGTTGCCATTTCCTTCTCCAATTATTCAGTTGTAGCTCTTTAAATTGTTTTTATTTTTATTTGTCCCCTACAATAAGGAATGCATGAAGTTAGAATTCCAAGGCTGGTAAAGAGTTTCCATGATGCCACTCGAGGCCCTGTATTCAGATTCTTCATGTCTGTATCCTCAGGGTTAATCCATGGCTGTCTGTCTATACCATCACATTAGTGTTCCGTGCAGGAAGAATTGAAAGTGCAAAGAGTCAAAGGTCTTTGTCAACCTGCTTTTAAAGAGTTTTCTGAGAAGCACACATGACTTCTGCTTACATCTCATTAGCCAGGAAAATGTCACTGGCCACACATACTTGCAAAGGAGGCTGGGAATTTTTTTTTTTAATAAATAAAAATTGATATCATGGAAACAATTGGGATTGTGATAATGTAGAATAAAAGGCAATGGATAGTTAATCGGCAACAAAGTGTCTGTCACAGGATCTCTTTACTGCAATCAATGGACAGCTTTTATTGAATGGCTGTTTCATACTGAAGATATTCTATCTGTATACACAATTTTAACCCAATTAGGTTTTGGATCTTTATAGATCTGGTGAATAGTCTATTTTTTACAATTACTTCTGCTTTCCTGTGGTGTAAATTTTGAAGAAAAATTGAGAGAATGCTTTCCTCAGTTGTGGAATGGCTGAGGCCTCTCTCTGTCTAGTATAAAGATTGTATTCCTTCAGATACTCCTTATCTTGACCTATAAAATATTACAGAATAAGGTTTTCTTTTCTTGGATGGATCAGGTTACCCCTCCTGAAGTGTTTTAAATATATGTCTGAATTGTGCCTACTCAAAAAGCTAATTCACCCAAAAAACTGCACAAACACCAATTTATCTAATATTACTTTTTAAAAAACAAACATAAGAGTACTTGGTAAACAGCATCCTGGAATGCTCATCAATGAGAATTTTAATCTAACATAATTGCTTACTTTGTCTCCAAAAAGAATTAATTTGTCAATCAATGGGTTGTGAAGTAATTCCTTTACTTTGAGGATGATAAACATTTTCAAAAGCAACTTTGATTTTGAGAAAAAATATAGATACATTTAGAAGCAATGAGGAGTACAGAAGCATTGCTGCCAACTGTATAGAGTGATGATAAAAGAGAAGCCTAGAAAATCTCGATTTTATTCTTTATTCCTCTACTCTGATTTTATAAGACTTTGCTTTGACTCTACATAATGTCAAAAACATCCAGATGCAGAATGAAAAAGGGTTTTGATATCTTTTAGACATAGCTTTCATCTATCTGCACTTCAATTTTCTCCATATTGAGAAAAGAAGTGCTTGTTTCTTACCCACTGTGAAGAGATGAAGAGATTTTCCTTTAAAGTTTGAATTCTTTAGCCAAATTGATTCCATTGCATGAACAATATACAACTTCACCATGGGAAAAGGGATTATATTGCCATCAGTTTAGACCACTTCTCTTCCTCTTCAAAAACAAAAGCAACTTCCCAACTGAAACAAGCTTGGAGCAGTTGTAATTAATAGAGGTTCAACCTGGAATCAGTGAAAAGAAAAACAAAGGAAAATAAAATGAATACTTATTGAGTATGCTAGTGATATGCTAGACTCTTTCAGGTACGTCATATAGGGAAGGCTGATTTAGGAGTCAGAAAATCTAGTTTTAAGAGTTAGTTCTAACATTAGACAAATATGAAATGTTGGACAAACACACATCTATGCCTGGGACTCATATTTCTTAGTTACACATGGAGATGTAATCCTCATACCTACATTGAAAGATAAAGGATCAGTGCATTTTCCAGTGAGTCTGCTTTCTCAAAGGGAAATATGAATATAACGCTGAGTCAAAATAACTTCTTTTGTGATCTAATGTATTCATGAAAATGATTCATATTCTTTAGGAAGAGTCTGACTGGGCCTCTCGAAGCAAGATATCACTTGGGGTTTCATAGCTGAGCTGAACTTTTTAACTGACACCTTCACCTAAACCCTAATCCCTAGAAAAACTCCATAAACTCCTATGAGGCTTAAGTACAGGCTTAAGGATTGACTAGTTGACCCAGTAGACCAATTTTTGCCAGTTGATTAAATAATATTTGCTGTTTACTCAGCAGATACTCTTTGGCTGGGCTCTGAGATTTTCATGTATTATTGCAAATCTGCAGGACAAATTCTCAAAAATGGGTATTAGTTGGGTAGCTCAGATGGTAAAAAGTCTGCCGGCAATGTGGGAGACCTGGGTTTGATCCCTGGGTTGGGAAGATCCCCTGGAGGAGGAAATGGCAACCCACTCCAGTATTCTTCCCAGAAGAATCCCACGGACAGAGGAACCTGGCGGGCTAGAGTCTGTGGGGTCTCAAAAGAGTTAGACACAACCAAGTGACTAACACTTTCATTAGAGGAAACTAATTCTCATGGAGATAAAGGAATGGCCTGTGGCCAGGTAATTATTAGATCCCAGAGATGATACTCAAACCCAGATCACCAGCCTTCAAAACCTTTTTCATATGCTCAGGCCTCAGTCAACTCCTAAACTTGGAGGGGCACTGGGTTCCTAACAGGCCAGTTTTCATATAGCACTATGCTATGCTATGCTATGCTAAGTCACTTCAGTCGTGTCCGACTCTGTGTGACCCCATAGACGGCAGCCCACCAGGCCTCCCCGTCCCTGAGATTCTCCAGGCAAGAACACTGGAGTGGGTTGCCATTTCCTTCTCCAATGCATGAAAGTGAAAAGAGAAAGTGAAGTTGCTCAGTCATGTCCGACTCTTAGCGACCCCATGGACTGCAGCCTACCAGGCTCCTCCATCTGTGGGATTTTCCAGGCAAGAGTACTGGAGTGGGGTGCCATTACCTTCTCCGTCATATAGCACTATCTTTGGCTAAAATGGGATTCCCTAGTGTATCCAACAAAGTATAAAACTTTTGGGGAATTCTGCTGCTGCTGCTAAATCACTTCAGGCGTGTCCGACTCTGTGCGACCCCAGAGATGGCAGCCCGCTAGGCTCTGCCATCCCTGGGATTCTCCAGGCAAGAACACTGGAGTGGGTTGCCATTTCCTTCTCCAATGCATGAAAGTGAAGGGTGAAAGTGAAGTTGCTCAGTCGTGTCCGAAGTAGGTAATAAATTATACAAGAGTAGAGAGTTTAGAGAACTACGAGGCAAAGAATTATAGATGGGTTAGCATTTGAGTTGAGCTAGAAGGAAAAGGAGTCTTGACAGATGGGATGAGGAGTGGAGGCAGATGGGAATATTGGGTTTTTTCAGGAGACATTGAGCTGTCCCCACCCACGGAAGTGCAGGGGGAGTTGTGACTGAGTTGGGCAATAATTTTCAAAGAAGGGAAGGTAAAGCCAGACTTGATATGTGCTGATTATGTCCCAAGCCCTCTGCTAGATTCTTCATAGTTAACATTTCAAGGCCCTTTGGATGAAGGGTGAAGGGTGAAGGGTGAAGGGTGTCAAGACAAAGAGATTGTATTGTGTTTGAATTATTTGATGATGAGGATCCACTGAAGTCTTTTGAACAGAATGGAACCAAATTAGTGCCAGGTATTAGATTACGCCATCAGTCCTCTGCTATATGTATTACGTTAATCATATAGGGGGAAAGTTGAAAGGAGACATGTTAAAGCTAAATGAAACCCTAATCCAGGGACACATGAATACATTGGTTACACACATGCTTTTCTCTACTCTACCTCTCAAGCACTAATTTTCATTTTCAGAGATATTCATTTATTTTGATTTATGATAATATTTTAATGAATAACAATAGCTATGAGTGCCTTATCTACATTTCTCTTGATGTATATAAAGGTAGCTTATTAGTCTTATTTGATAGAAATGGAAACTGAAGTTTAGACAGGTTAAGGCAGATGCCCACGACCATATAACTGGTACTAGTGCTGGTATTTGTACTCATCTGTGAATCCAGAGACGTTGTTCC
Organism: Tragelaphus eurycerus; assembly: GCA_935064755.1. NCBI lineage: Eukaryota > Metazoa > Chordata > Mammalia > Artiodactyla > Bovidae > Tragelaphus > Tragelaphus eurycerus. The sequence goes on from CAKXYN010000039.1 coordinate 4,143,689, forward strand.
CAACCATTGTGTTACTAAAGAACAGACCAAGTAAAGAAATGCCCTGCCATTTTTGAGAAAACCTTCATTTCTTTTTTAGAGATTGAAAAATTGGCTTTTGAAGCTTGGATAGTAAATGAGCTAACATAATGTTAAGAGCGTGTGTAACATTAGTCAGACTGTTGGCAATAACTCTTTAGATATATAGCCAATGAGACTGGCCCACTAAGAAGGAAGAAGGCTTTAAAGTTCTATTTAAAGGAGATCCAGTAAGAATCACTGTGAAAAGAAGTGGGGATAAATGTATCAGTGAAGCACAGCAAATACCCACTGGGCTTCCAAGATTAAGATCCAGCTGAAAGAGCTGGGGAGAATTATGGAGAGATCTCTGTGCCAGCTGCTGGGTGGTGCTACAATGTGGCAAGATAAGGTGAGAACTGTATTGGAGGGACTGACTCATTCTGCTCCCCAGTGCAGCTATTCTGAGCTTGAAGATAAGGTTTAATCATTAAACTCAATTTGCTGTTAAGGTGACTGGTTGGGAGGCCAGGATAATTGCAACTGATCTCAAGTCTCAGTGTATAATAGTCTCTCAAGTGGCATTATCCAGAGTGTCTGTGGATACATGGAGACTTATGGAGGCCAAACTGTTCCCATTTAGTTCCCATACCTGCAATCGATCAGAGCATTTGTTTCAGGTGTCTAGGGCTTCCTTGGTAGCTCAAATGGTAAAGAATCTGCCTGCTAATGCAGGAGCCCTGGTTCAATCCCTTGGATTGAGAAGATCCCCTGGAGAAGGGCATGGCAACTCACTCTAGTATTCTTGCCTGGAGAATTCCCTGGACAGAGGAGCCTGGCAGGCTACAGTCCAGGGGGTCACAAAGAGTCATACATGACTGAGCGACTAACACACACCCACATGCATGGGGTGTCTGTGGGAGGTGAAATCATCGGTCCAGTTTCTAGGTTCAATTTCACTGAATCTGTTCATGCTACCCAAATGCACTGCTGCTGCTAAGTTACTTCAGTCATGTCTGACTCTGTGCGACCCCATAGAGGCAGCCCACCAGGCTCCCCCATCCCTGGGATTCTCCAGGCAAGAACACTGGAGTGGGTTGCCATTGCTTTCTCCACCCAAATGCATAGGAGGCTGATTTATAAACCAGGTTTCAGTTATTAATTTTAAAGTTCTAAATCCTTTTTGGAATTATTCAGAATAGAAATAATGGGAGACTGAGTGGTAGAGAAGAGAACGTGAAGAGAACAGATGGTCTAGAATTAGACAAAATGACTTCAGAGAACCTAGTTTAGCTACATGACCTTGAACAACATCTTAACAGCTCTGAGTTGTGGTTGCCTCTGAGAAATGGAAATGATGTTACGCCATAAAGTTATTTTGGTTCTGGAATACTCAGCTCAAAGGCAAAGGGCACTGGTCAGGAGAAATATTGCAAACTACTAAGGCTGATCCCAGCAATCAGAGCTGGATGATCCAACACACAGAATCCCCCCAAAACAAGCTTTCCAGGAGCGGGTTAGACTAGCTTGTTACCAAGAGTCTCAATTTGGAGACTGGGCCCTATTAGTTTCAAAAGTGAAAGTGTGAAAGTTAGTCACTCAGTCATGTCTGACTCTTTGCAACCCCATGGTCTGCAGCCCACCAGGCTCCTCTGTCCATGGAATTCTCCAGGCAAGAATACTGAAGTAGGTTGCCATTCCCTTCTCCAGGGGATCATTCTGACACAGAGATCAGGACTCTTGCATGGCACGCAGATTCTATACCAACTGAGCCACAAGACTTGAAGGACCTCTCCATCGTAGAAAATCTTAGAATATGATATCTTTTACTCCAAAGTCTGGAATTGTCAAGATATTAAATCATGCCTCTGATAAAGTGGCATTGGTTTCAGGATCTGACCCCACTAATAAAAGAAGAGTGGTAACATGATACAGGGTAGCCAGGGCAATTTCAGGTGGAGTTCTGTGCACTGAGCCATCCCTTATTAGCGGAGGAGAGCCCCTGGTGCCTCTGCTCCAAGTCCTAACATTCCATTCCAATTCCTGCTGTGTGATGGAAGCAAAACTTTTAACAAAATATCTATTGAAATAAGATTTTTTTTTTCAGAAAGAAATTCATAGCGTTCTTTAATCTTGTTCTTTGCTGGATTCACTTCTGAGAATAACCTTTTAACCTTCTCCCTTGATTCTGAAGATGGTCCTTACACCAAATTGGTGACTCCCTGCTTCCTGGCCATGGTTTCCAAGACGTGTTTTGGTGACAACTTTGGGTCAAATTAATTATTGTTGTCAGTATAAATGGAAGCACAGTTGACAGGCATTCAGAAGTGTCACTTATGATTTTGTTGTGCAGGAAACAGTGATTAAGTTTAACCAAAGTTTCTGGTATAACTCTGCCAAAAATGGTCTGTCTCTGTTCAATAAGTAAGTTCATTTTTATATGTTCCAATGTGATGGTAGCCAAACATATTTGTTAGAATAAAAGTTACCTATTTGACCACATTGACAACAGAAATATTTTATACCTGAATTAGTATCCAGGTTTTGGAAACTCAGAAAAGAAGGTAAGGAATAAGTAACCTGGCCAGTAGGTTAGAACAAAAGTAAAGTATATCGTACTTCAAAGTTTAAGCATAAGAATGAATTTTTGTAGATCTCTTGTATGTACTCAGAGATATTTTTGGTGATTTCGAATGTCTCAAGTAATTTGCATCTAGTTATACACTAGTATTCCCTGAAGTTGGGAGACTTGTATGTGCTGTGCTTAGTCACTTAGTCGTGTCTGACTCTTTGTGACCCACTGGACTGTAGCCCACCAGGCCACTCTATCCATGAGGATTCTCCAGGCAAGAATACTGGAGTGGGTTGCCATGCCCTCCTCCAGGGGGCAGAGAAAGTTAATACAATATCACAAAAGAAAAGATAAATATAAAACTGAAAACTGCTCAAGCATGTCCCAATAATATGCTTCTGCCAATGAACCAAGGTAAAAACAGTTCTTTCTCGTCATCACTGTAGTTTGAATGATACATTCACTGGTCAAAAAATTGTGCATTTTTTTTTTTTGAAGATTCCAGCACATTAAATAGAAGAAGCTATTATTTGGTGGTACATTAGTCTATTGGTGGATTAACATGCTTAATCATGCATACCTTTCCCACTTCAATTCCTAAAGCAATAAAGAAATATCAGTAATAATAAAATAGCTTCAAAATACATAGCTTAATATAAAAAATAGTTTCCATGTGTGCAATAGATCCTCTGCTGTTTATGCTAATGGTGGGGCCCCAGCTATACTGCATTATTCCAGAGGAGAAATGAGCATGATAGGATGAGACTGTGGGCTGAAGCAGGATAGGGGAAACCTGACTAGTGGAGCAAGGTTTCTTCCTTCCTTCCTCCCTCTTGGGAAGGGACCAGGAGCCTAAGTTAATGAATATGTGACAATCTGGATCCCTGCCCAGGTGTCATGACCGTAGGTGTTGCACAGCCCTCAGTGCTTTGGGGGAGAGGTCTTCTCAGAGTCATGTGGAGCCTGCCAGGTTCTTAACAAGGAAGGATGGTACAAGCTGATACTGAGAACCATGAGAAGAATTCCAATAGAGATGGGCAAGAAGAAGAAAGACCTAATGGCCTCAGCTCCTCAAATTGGCTAGCTAAACCCCCAGGACTGGTCTCTAATTCTACAGAAAGATAGATAGTCAGAGAAAGCAAAGGATCTCAGTAGAAGGACCATTAAGGTTGGTTCCATATATGAAGCTGGGTAGATGGGGAGGCATAGACTGATGCCCATAGAATAAAATTCCTTTCTGAATCTCCAGGATTATTTAGAGATCCATGATGCTCATTTATACCAAGGGCCCACATCTCAGTGCCTAGTGCCTGAGTGGCAGATTTTAGAACAGGCATCTAAGTCCAGGTTGTGGTGTTGGAGAAGCCTTTTGAGAGTCCCTTGGACTGCAAGGAGATCAAAGCAGTCAATCCTAGAGGAAATCAGTTCTGACTATTCATTGGAAGGACTAATGCTGAAGCTACAATCCTTTGGCCAACTGATGAGAAGAACTGACTCACTAGAAAACACCCTGATGCTGGGAAAGATTGAAGGCAGGAGGAGAAGGGGACGACAGAGTATGACATGGTTGGATGGCATCACCAACTCGATGGACATGAGTTTGAGTCCAGGAATTGGTAATGGACAAGGAAGCCTGGCATGCTGCAGTCCATGGGATAACAAAAAGCATCTTTATATGAATTTTTTGTTCTGACTGCTTTTGGTCCTAAAGAAAAGTAGAGTATGTTCTCTTCCTCCTGTCCTTGGGGTGGATTTCTTAAAACCTAAATGCGCAACTTGTCAGGTACGAAGGAATTTTTATTGCAACCAATAAATTGGCATCATTGTCCTGAGATATCAAATAGATCATATTTTTTCTCTTATTCAAACTGTGTGTGTGTATGTTAGTCATTCAGTTGTGTCTGACTCTTTGTGACTGCATGGACTATAGCCCACCAGGCTCCTCTGTCCTTGGAGTTCTCCAGTCAAGAATGTTTGGAGTGGGTTGCCACTCCTTTCTCCAGGGAATTTTCCCAAGCCAGTAATCAAACTCAGGTCTCCTGCATTGCAGGCAGATTCTTTACCAGCTGATCCACCAAGGAAACCCCATATTCAAATTAGATGATGCTAAACCCTTATCCCACCTGTTTGCAAGAGTATCTTTTTTCTCTTCCTGAAATCTCTTTTGTGACAATTGCGACAACCTCAGGAATGCATTATAGTCTATTTAATAGTCAGGCCATTTGCTGTTCTCATTTTTACTATATTGCTGCCATATAAGGTCACCAAAACTCAGATGGTCCTGCCATCGTAATATCTACCTTGTCTACTGAAGAGCAATCTGCCTTGAACAGAGCTACCACCTCAATACTGACTTGGTAACCATGTAAAATGGTGCAATTCCTGGACTCTCTTGAGGTGCATTCTCTGCTGAGGTACATCCAACCATAGGAATAGGGTATAACATGTACTTGGATGTGTTATTATCTTAGGGCCTCTGTAACAAATGATAGCAGACTGTAGCTCAGAATAAAAGACATTTACCATCTCATGGTTCTAGAGACTAGAAATTTGAAATCAACGTATTGGCAGAGCCATGCTCTCCAAGCCTCTAGGGGAGGGTCATTCTTTGTCTTTTCCCAGCTTCAGGTGTTGATGACAATCTTTGGCATTCTTTCGCTTGTAGATGCATGACTCCAGTCTCTGCCTCCATCATCACACAGTGTTCTCCCATAAGTGTGTCCATGTTCATATTTCCCTTATCTTATAGCAACATTGCTATCTGAATTAAAGCCCACCTTAATCCAGTATGGGCTTCCATTGTGGCTCAGCTGGTAAAGAATCCGCCTGCAATGTGGGAGACCTGGGTTCAATCCCTAGGTTGGGAAGATTCCCTGGAGAAGGGAAAGGCTACCCACTCCAGTATTCTGGCCTGGAGAATTTCATGGACTGTATAGTCCATGGGGTCGCAAAAGTTGGACATGACTGAGCACTTTCACTTAATCTGGTATGGATTCACATTAACTTGATTATATTGCAAAGACCTATTTCCAAATAAGATCAAATTTACAGGTATCAAGGTTAGAACTTAACACATCTTTTGGGGAGACACAATTCAATCCATTACAGTCCAACTTCTGGTTTCCCCAAATTCATATCCTTCCCACAAGCAAAATACAGTCATCCTATCCCAACATCTCCAAAATTATAAACTTCCAGCACTGGATAATTTGGTACTTGTCCCCTCCCCAAACCCACCCCACCCACCCCTCCCCCCATCCACCGCCCCACCATGTGGAGCACTGCAGTCATTAGTGATGTGGACTCGGGCTCACACTTCCATTACTTAGGTCTTCGATTCTACACACACACACACACATACTGTATTTCCACCTACACATACACCACACACTGATGTTTTCTCCAGGTACAAATTGAAATATTGAATATCACAACTAGTGATTAGAAGCATCTATGAGGAGAGAGTGGGAACAAACTAGAGAGATAAGTGAGAGAGAACCCTCTCTTCACAGAGAGTAGATTTTCTTTAACGTCCTCAGTGTAGGCTACTCTCAGTTTTGCATGAGCCCAGTCCTCTGAACCCGGAGAAGGCAATGGCACCCCACTCCAGTACTCTTGCCTGGAGAATCCCATAGACGGAGGAGCCGGGAAGGCTGCAGTGCATGGGGTCGCTGAGGGTCGGACACGACTGAGCGACTTCACTTTCACTTTTCACTTTCATGCATTGGAGAAGGAAATGGCAACCCACTCCAATGTTCTTGCCTGGAGAATCCCAGGGACGGGGGAGCCTGGTGGGCTACCGTCTATGGGGTCTCACAGAGTCGGACACGACTGAAGTGACTTAGTAGTAGTAGTCCTCTGAACCAAGAAGTGCCATGCCTGGCAATCCGAGTGGCTATTTCAAAGGCAGGTGAGCCCTCCCATGTGGTCTGGACACACAACCTGCCTTTCTGTTTAAACAGGACCCACCTCCCTCTGACACTGCTCTGACTCCCACTTGGGGAACCCCTGGCCCTTCTGTGCTCCTTTGCCAGCAATTGCATTTGGGCTTTAACTTTCCTTCTCATTTGCATCCTGCTCTGCTGTTCTATCCTCTGATTTAGTCCATAACTTCAGCTCCATAAAAAAGAATTTCATTGATTTCCTGAAATCCTGCCTCTTCCAGATAGACAGCCCAATTCTCATGGTTCTTTTTGGCATGGCACCCTCTTTCCACATCTGCTCACGGAGCCTGATAAACTCTTCCCTGGATACTGAATTAACCTCTCAAGTTGGATGCTAGCCTAACTATAGGCTTCTGAGAGGTATGTCTATATTCTAAAGGAGTTGAGAAGTTAAATAATATGCTGAAAAAAATCTTAGACCAGTTGAATTAAGGAATTAATTTTCTTAGGGGCTTCCCTGATGGCTCATCATGTGAAGAATCTGCCTGCAATGCAGGAGACCCAGGAGATGCAGGTTCAATCCCTGTGAGGAGGAAATGGCAACCAACTTCAGTATTCTTGACTGGGAAATCCCATGGACAGTGGAGCCTGGTGGGCTACAATGCAAAGGGTCACAAAGAGTTGTACATGACTGAGTGACTGAATTTGTTGCAGGTCAGGAAGCAACAGTTAGAACTGGACATGGAACAACAGACTGGGTCCAAATAGGAAAAGGAGTACGTCAAGGCTGTATATTGTCACCCTGTTTATTTAACTTATATGCAGAGTATATCATGAGAAATGCTGGGCTGGAAGAAACACAAGTTGGAATCAAGACTGCTGGGAGAAATATCAATCACCTCAGATCTGCAGATGACACCACCCTTATGGCAGAAAGTGAAGAGGAACTCAAAAGCCTCTTGATGAAAGTGAAAGTGGAGAGTGAAAAAGTTGGCTTAAAGCTCAACATTCAGAAAACAAAGATCATGGCATCCAGTCCCATCATTTCATGGGAAATAGATGGGGAAACAGTGGAAACAGTGTCAGATTTTATTTTGGGGGGCTCCAAAATCACTGCAGATGGTGACTGCAGCCATGAAATTAAAAGACGCTTACTCCTTGGAAGGAGGGTTATGACCAATCTAGATAGCATATTGAAAAGCAGAGATATTACTTTGCCAATGAAGATTCATCTAGTCAAGGCTATGGTTTTTCCTGTAGTCATGTATGGATGTGAGAGCTGGACTGTGAAGAAGGCTGAGCGCCGAAGAATTGATGCTTTTGAACTGTGGTGTTGGAGAAGACTCTTGAGAGTGCCTTGGACTGAAAGGAGATCCAACCAGTCCATTCTGAAGGAGATCAGCCCTGGGATTTCTTTGGAAGGAATGATGCTAAAGCTGAAACTCCAGTACTTTGGCCACCTCATGCGAAGAGTTGACTCATTGGAAAAGACTCTGATGCTGGGAGGGATTGAGGGCAAGAGAAGGGGATGACAGAGGATGAAATGGCTGGATGGCATCACTGATTCCATGGATGTGAGTCTCAGTGAACTCCGGGAGCTGGTGATGGATAGGGAGGCCTGGTGTGCTGCGATTCACGGGGTCGCAAAGACCTGGACACGACTGAGCGACTGATCTGATCTGATCTGATCTGAGTGACTGAACACACATGCACACACACAGAGTTTCCTTAATCACTGAGCTCAGCACTGTCTAATATAACTTTCTGTGAAGATGGGAATGTTCTATTTCTTTACTGGCCAATTCAGTAGTTATGAGCCACATATGATTATGGACTACTTGAAGTGTAGCTGTGAGCTGAAGAGCCAAGTTTCTAATTTTATTAAATGTTAATTAATGTGTGTTTAAATTTAAATAGCTATATGTGGTTAGTGATTACTGGATTGAACAGCACAGGCCAACTCTAATCCTTTATAGTCTGTGGCAGAACCACAGTTAAACATTCAGGAACAAATGATCAGATTAAATTTATATGTTATGGTAAAAACTTTATAGGGCCATAAAAAGAAAAGCAAAAAAAAGGAAAAAGAAAATAAGGTGATGAAAACTTGGATATCAGAGTATAGCCAAATCACTCCAGGGCAATATGACCAAGGATCATCATCATTTATGTTGTGTTGGAGACAGATACACCCATCTTTCTAGTTTCAAGCATACTTTAAGAGCTATAGAAAATCTGACAAAGGGTCAAAAATTTTGAAGCATATTCAGCTAAGTTTTCCAGAAGCCTGATGAGATCCTGGAGAAGCGGAGGACCAAGACTTTCCTGTTGAGTAACTCAGCCACTTGATCAAATTGTTTGGCTCTCATTTTAAGCTATTGTAGCAGTTTAACAGACAGATTAAGGAATTATCTTGGCATTTTGAAATTGTCTCAATTTTTCTGAGTCCAATTTAGTGTTTTCTTCAGATAAATTGCCTCATTAGCATTCAGTGCAAAATGTTATTCAGACTTTAAAAATAGAAGATGTCAAAGTTGGGGTAATGTATCTCATTGGAAGATTATCTTGCTTCTGAACTGGAAATCCAAGGAAAGCAAAGAAAAAGAGAGCAGCTAAGCAGAGACATACTGTTGACTCTGGGGAGAGCTTTCATCATAAGGCCTAAGGGGCAAGATTTTCCTATGCTGTGCAAAGATGAGCAACTTTATGAAGAACTTCAATCAATTTGATTAAACTTTAAGATGCTAGGACTTCTGAGTTCCATATGTTTCTGTGGTCATCAGGAAATTCTTGCACAGAAAAGCTTTAATTAAAGATAGCTCAATCTGGAATTAGTATAATTTACATTGCTATCTCATGGGACAGCTCTGGAGATGTAGATGTGTAGAGCAAACAGTAAACAGGAACTGGGTGAGTTGAGAGATAATTTAATAACACAAGGACTCTAATACCTTAATGCAATTGAAAATACACTTTATAAGCACAAAACCCTCAGTGTTTTTTTCTCCCTGAATTCTCAAGGACCAAGTAATCTTCAGCATGTATGATTTTTCATGTCTATATATTTACAGAATGGTTTTTCACTTATTTACCCAATTTCTTTAGGATATTTGTAAATAAGCTCATTTTCATTAGGTATGAATTAGGCCCTCTAAAATGTTAGTTTTGGGTAGTTTTCTTCATTTAAACAGAACACCAAGTCTGTTTGTCTATGTGGCAAAGGAAGCAAGTCCTCTCTCTTCTTCCTTCCTTACTCAACCAGTTCCTCCCTCCTTCCTTCGCATCATTCCTTCCTTTTTTCCTTCCTTCTCCTCTTCCTTCTTATTATATTGCTTTATGGACATAGGTGGAAATTATAGAAGGATTGGCTGAGAAAATGTGCTATTTTAGTGTATTGATTTTCAAGATATTTGTGAAATCTTTAAGCCACGCTTGACTAGGATTGCTGCCTGATTTCCATGGTGAGGTGGGAATCACCCGATTATGAAACCCTCCTCTTTCTCTGTTACCCACCCCTTGTTATTATCTCTCTAAGACAAGAATGCTTTTCTTTTCATACCCAGGTTTTCCTTTAATTTATCTATAAATCCTTTATTTTGCATAGAGATGAGGAGATGTTTTACTCTTCATATCACTGTCACTTGCCAGAGAACTGATTTATGGTATGTGACACTAGAAAAGATAAAACACTAATTTATATTCATGAAGTTCTTATTTGTGTTTTCTAAACAGATATAATACAATCTGTCTAACCTCTCCAGGATGTTCTATAGCCCTGTCATTTTGTGACATTTTCTGTCCACTATAAGCAGGGGGAAAAATAATATATGAAAGCTAAAAACATTACAAATGAAATTGAATAAAATACTTTTCAAAGATATGAAAATTAAAAGAAATCACTAGGTGAGATTTTAGTTCTCAACTTTACAGACATGAGAAGATGAAACAAAATTTTGACCAGAAATTTGAGGATTATTACAGTATATCTCTCATATGCAAATGAATATCTATGTTGACCAACAAGCCAACAAAACCAAAAGACATTCATCAGTAATAACTGGACACATTCAACCAAAGAAATTTGTATCAGGAATTTCACCCATGAACTTTCAATGTGCCAAATCTTTTCTTTTTCTTAGCTATCTTGGAAAATTTTACCAGAATACGTATCTCAAACAAGTAAAGAAATAACATGTATCCTTTTAAGATTTTATGCTGATAACTAATGTCATAAGATTCAAGATCTCCCAGTGAAGCCAGATTGGATCACATAGTTTTAAGTCTTAGTTTAAAGATCACTTTCTGGGATTTTCCTGGCAGTCCAATGGTTAATAAACTGCACTTCCACTGCAGGGGACATGGATTCAATCCCTGGTCGAGGAACCAAGATCCCATTGTCAAAAAGTAGAAAAAAATAAATAATTAAGATCAACTTCTTGGCACAAACTTCCCCAAGTTCCTGTTTGGCTAGGTTCTCCTGGCATGTATTTTTGCAGCCTTCTTTATTTCCCTCATAGAATTTCATACAATTGCAATGTAGGCAATTATTTTGCAAATATTTTCTTCATGGCCACTCAAAATTAGACTAATCTCCATCATGGAGACACTGCATCAGTTCTCTTCCCCAATGTACACCAGGGCTGAACATAAGACCGCTCTGCTATATATACTGTACTTGTTGAAAAAAACACTTTGAATTAATGAGTTATGATTTTTACAATCATTTTAAATGTATTTTAAAGCACTTAATATTTGCACAAGGATAAAGGGATCCCTCCTTCTGATGGGAATCGGCTTTGGGGGTATACACGCTAAACTGGCTCAGCACATCACAACACTGAATTCTGTCAAGGACCCAGGAATGTGTTCCTTTGTATTTGTATATCCCGAAAATAAAACCAGTGAGTAATGTGTGGCTAAAGTATTTGTGTGACGAGGCCAGAATTAGGCTTACTCTGTGACTAAGCTAGTTCTTCTTCCAGCAGAAGGTGTGTTGCAAATGATAAAAACTGAAGACAATAAAATACTGTCTTCCATGCAAATGAGAGCAGCAGATGGAGCTCACTGACCAGGTTGAGCGGTCATAGGAAGCTGCAGAGCTGGAATCCAGTCCTGATCAGTTTCCTGTCTCAGTGGGGGCAGAACCCAACCAATTGAAATAGACTCAGAAACTTTTGTGAAGGATGTTTGGAAAAGAGATTGTTGGTAAACATACCAACTGAGTCATTGATGAGTCTGGTCATTTGGGATATTGGATGCTAGCTCTCTTCAAACGCCCCTGAAAAGCCTGGATGACCAGGCAAATCTGAGTTTACTATTCACAAAGTCAAGGAGAAAGGAGGGCAAACTCAGGATATATTTAGTCTATGGCATCTATTGTAATTGTGGGTTAAGACTGGGTAAGAACCATGATGGGCTTCCCTGGTGGCTCAGATGGTAAAGAATCTGCTTACAATGCTGGAGACCTAGGTTTGAACACACACAGAAACCATGATATGATAATGAATGTGATGGTATAATGAACATCAGAGTACAGATATCTAAAGTATGAAAACAATCCAATCTGTCAATGGATAAATGGACCAAGAAAACGTGGTGAGTACATGTGTGTATAAAATTACATGTATTTATATATAATAGACTATTATTCAGCCCTTAAAAAGAAGAAAATCTTGCCATTTGGATAATAAGGATGAAGCTTGAAAGCATTAAGTGAAACAATCCAGACAAAGATAAATACTGCTGGAATCACACGTGTGGAATTTTTTTTTCTTAAGTTGAACTCAGAAACAGAGTAACAAAGTTTTTTCCAGGAGTGAAACTAGGCGGAGAGAAAAATAGGAACGGTTGATGTAAGGATGCAAACTTTCAGTTATAAGAAAATGGCCTGAGGATCTAATGTACACCATGGTGACCATTGTTGATAACACTATTCTACAGATGAAATTTGCTAGGAGAGGAGAATAAATGTTCTCACCAAAAAAGTGAAAGTGAAAGTTGCTCAGTCATATCTGACTCTTTGTAACCACATGGACTATACAGTTCATGGAATTCTCCAGGTCAGAATACTGGAGTGGGTTGCCTTTCCCTTCTCCAGGGGATCTTCCCAACCTAGGGATCAAACCCAGGTCTCTTGCACTGCAGGCCAATTCTTTACCAGCTAAGCCACCAGGGAAGCCCCCAGAAAGTGGAGGGTGAATATATGAAGTGATAAATGTGTTAATTAATTCAATGAAGGAATCCTTTCAAAATATATATGCATATCAAATAACCACATTGAACACTATAAGTAGCTTACTGTTTTATTTGTCAATTATACTAAATAAAATGAAAAATTAAAATTAGTGGGTACAGCAAGACAAGGGTTTTATGATGAGGTTTCCAAGAGCCTTGGAGAGTCAACAGTCATTTGCTTCTACCTCTTAGAAAGCTGGACAGCCTGATACTAGGTGAAATGGGATTTTGGAGACTTTTCCAAAGTAAACTATGACATGAGCTGTGACTTTTATGTTCCTGGGCAGGAGTTTCTGGAATAGTAAAGTCCTGTTGACAGAGGCAGTGGAATAGTTAGGTACTATCAAAAGTGGATGGTGACCTACATGGATATGGGGATGGTTTCAGGTCTCTATTCTCTTCTTGCGTTACAATATTCTTCTGTTTCAGCAAATAGAAATTCCTCAGAGGAGCCATGGGGAAATAACAGCTACCCTGGCACAGAGTTGTGAAAATCATCAGTAGGAAAGGGCTATGATATCTTTCAAGTGACCTACTCTATCATGAGCAAAACTTATTATTCCTTAACCTCTACTTCAGAGTGGCTATTAGAGCTGTAAATTTAAATCTTCTCACTCCCAGATTTCTCATGAAATGAATATAAAGCACCAAATAGATTCCAGAGCAGGAAAATGTGTGTGTGTGTGGTGGTCAGAGGGGGTGGGTGGAATGGCAGATGCTACATTTACTTATTTAATTCATGTGCTTAGGAAATTCCAGAAATATTTGGTGGGGGAAATTATTTGTAGTGGGAATAGATAACATAAATTTATAAAGTTATTTATTAATGCATTATGCACAATACAGTGATAGTGTAAGCAGTATAATATTTCTGATAGGTATGTGGGGAAATGCTATTAAGTGGACCAGCAATAATTTGTATTGTCTTATTATATGCTTAGTTAAAAATGGCCATTATCATAATCAAATGAATACTAGCTGAAGTTAATGTTGTGATTCAATTTTAACACATGAAAAATGTTTCTAATAAAATACTTATTTAATTTTTTGGGGGAAAAAATATTGCAACCTGACAAAATGCATTAAAATGCTAAGCAGAATTCTAGAAAGAAAGTCAGTTGTTAAGGAATGGAAGTCTAGAAAATCCTCCTGCCCTGGCTGAGGAGACAAGAAAACATATTAAAACCCAAATGGTTAGAAAGTACTACCTGAACACACACCTGAGTAATAGGGGTCAGATGACAGCCACAGCATCTTCATTGTTTGAAGGGATGTAGAGAGAGCAGGCAGAGCAGGCAATGGCACCCCACTCCGGTACTCTTGCCTGGAAAGCCCCATGGATGGAGGAGCCTGGTGGGCTGCAGTCCATGGGGTCGCTAAGAGTCAGGCACGACTGGGCGACTTCCCTTTCACTTTTTACTTTCATGCATTGGAAAAGGAAATGGCAACCCACTTCAGTATTCTTGTCTGGAGAATCCCAGGGACAGAGGAGTCTACTGGGCTGTCGTCTACGGGGTCGCACAGAGTCAGACACGACTGAAGCGACTTAGCAGCAGCAGCAGCAGCAGCAGAGAGAGCAGGACTGCCTGAGATACCTGGGCATCCCTTCTCTTAACCCTATAAGGACCCCTTCTCTTCCCCAAAGGCTTCCCTCTGAGGTGATGGTGGTGTAAAGCAGATAAATAGAACTGCCATACGACCCCGCAATCCCACTGCTGGGCATACATACCATGGAAACCAGAATTTAAAGAGGCACGTGTACCCCAATGTTCATCGCAGCACTGTTTGCAATAGCTGGGACATGGAAGCAACCTAGATGTCCATCGGCAGACGAATGGATAAGAAAGCTGTGGTACATATACACAATGGGATATTGCTCATCTACTAAAAAGAATACATTTGAATCCGTTCTAATGAGGTGGATGAAACTGGAGCCTATTATACAGAGTGAAGTAAATCAGAAAGAAAAACATGAATACAGTATATTAACGCATATATATATGGAATTTAGAAAGATGGTAATGATGACCCTATATACGAGATAGCAAAAGAGACACAGATATAAAAATAGACTTTTGGACTCTGTGGGAGAAGGCAAGGGTGGGATGATTTGAGTGAATAGCATTGAAACATGTATATCACATGGATTATGTAAAGCAGAAGTTACAAACTCAAACACCCTCAGAGAACAGGAATTCAATGTAAGATGGTGATGACGTGGGTCAGAGTAAGATTATGGGGAGCAGGAGAGAGTGGTAACTGCTGAATTAGAAGGAGCAGCTTCTACTCAGATATAGTTGATAGCTACCATACAGATGGCTACCATACCATCTAGTTGATGGCTACACATACAATATATCAGAGTCTCAAAGTTTTAAGTCATGATGGATGGCAATTCAGATTTTTACATAGTAGTTTTTTATGTATAAAGCACATTTTAATGGTCAAAAAATATCTCACCCATCTGCAAGTTAAACTTTACATGTGAGCCACATCTCTTTTAAGAGCTGAATTGTAAAGACCTAATAGCCAATATATTGATATAACACAATGTGACCCTCATCCCTCTCATTGTGTCAGTGAGGAATCCAGTGATGCCTTTTAATTTGAGGGCAAAACTGCCACTCTTACCCAGAGCATCCTTTACTGCCTACGACAGGATCTGAATTTCCATTGTTATATTGGCACATTATTCTTTTAGGACAGAGGGAATGTTAGTTCCCTGTTAAACATGAAAATATCTCTGGTTATCACCTTACTTGATACAATAAAATGAATCTAATCCACTAGAAAATTTTGCTGAAACTGGTAAACTAATGGACGATAGAAAGAAAGCAAATCTTTGGGGAAGTGGTTCTACTGTGTAAAAAAAAAATCACTTGTTCAAAATGCAGGTCCTCCTGGCTGCAGCCCTAGAGATTCAGATTCTTAGTATCTAGGGGAGAGGCCAAATCACCTGTCCAGAAAACACTCCTGGGTGAGCGTCATGTGGGTAGTGTTTGTTGTTGTTTGGTTTTTTAGAAATAAACAAAACCAGAAACTTAAGCAGTAGTTGTCAAACTTTTAGTATGCAACAAAATCACACGAAAGTCATCCACAGAGCTTCTGATTTAGTAGATCTGGGTGGAGACCACAAATTTGCTTTTCTAGCATATTCTCAGGTGATACTGATGCTGCTGGTCCAGGGGCTGCACCGCATGCAGACAAGTTGTTTGGAGTGAGCTGAGGAGGCCCTGATAAGGGTGCACTGGAGTGGACAGTGAGGATGGGAGAAGCTGGAACAACTTCATTTGCTCCATTAAGTCATGACCACGGATCTGGTGCTGGAGCCTGAGCTTAACTGAGTTGTAGACTTTGCAGCTGGTTCATCCACTCATCAAATAATTATTGACATTTGCCATGTGCCAGGTACCATGCCAGGCAAAATGCCAAGCATACTGTTGCTGTTGTTCAGTTGTTCAGTCATGTCTGACTCTTTGTGACCCCACGGACTGCAGCATGCCAGGCTTCCTTCATTATCTCCCGGACTTTGCTCAAACTCATGTTCATTGAGTCAGTGATGCCATCCAACTGTCTCATCCTCTGTAGTCTCCTCCTCCTGCCCTCAACCTTTCCTAGCATCAGGGTCTTTTCCAATAAGTTGGCTCTTTGTATCCAGTGGCTTTTCATATCAGATGGCCAAAGGATTGCAGCTTCAGCTTCAGCATCAGTCCTTCCAATGAATAGTCAGGATTGATTTCCTTTAGGATTGACTTGTTTGATCTCCTTGCTGTCCAAGGGACTCTCAAGAGTCTTTTCCAACACTACAGTTCAAAAGCATCGATTCTTCAGTGCTCAGCCAGGCATAGTCCCATAAATTAATTATATTACTAAATCATTAATGAATTAATTCAACACATATTTTGAGGGCATAGATCTACCATTATCCAAGCCATGGACTAGTTGCTAATAAGAGACGTATCTCAGCCTCCAATGAATCAAGAGATCCGAACACTCAGCTTCTCTGCTATCTTTCATATTCTGAAGATGGCTGAGAATATACTGGTGCTTCCTGGGTAAAAGCACAAGAAAAACTGAGCACAAGAGAGGTGGTCTGTTGTGCTATCCTGTGGGAATGATGTTCTACTCAGATCCCTGAAATGGGGAGGGGTGAGCATTTCTGTCTAAGCAGTGCTGACAGCTGTGGTCCTGCCAGCCCAGTGGGGAACATTTTCCTGTCACAAGCAACTAGGTTTCCCATGGTCACCCCATTGCCTGACAGCAGGACCCCTGACACTTTTTCTAGAAATGGAGCTTGGTCAGTGAAGATAAATGCATGTGAGACAGGCTGTCAAAAGCTGCCCCTATGCAGTCTTCCTGCCATTTCCTAGAAAACATGCTGCCCTCCCCCAACCCAGGAGGGAGGCCTGGCCTTCTCTATGTCTGCAGACAGTGGGTAACAGAGGGCATGAGGGGTCAGAAACACAAACATTTCTAAAGGTACAGAGGCTGCCCCATATAATACTCAAAGACAAGCAATTCATTTTTTTAAACGTGAAAGCCAGGGCTGGAAGAGAACTGAGAGTCTCCTGGAAGCTCTCAGTTGGCTTTCTTGAATCAGACCTCTGTACAAATATGGCACAATGATACTAATGACAGAAGGCACTTGATCCAGGCTGGCTTTTCTCCTCAGTGTTTTGAGTCTAGCCATTTTTACAAAGGCTAAAAAGTAAACTATTACCCAGGGAACACCTATCAAAAGTATTTAATGTGTTTAAGTGGATTGGTTACTTTGGCTTCAAAATATAGATTATTTCTTTGAGAATTTTTTTTTCCTTCATTGCTGTGTACAAGTTTTCTCTAGTTGTGGCCAACAAGGACTACTCTCTTGTTGCAGAGCACGGGATCTAGGCACAGGGGCTCAGTAGGTGTGGCATGTGGGCTTAGATGCCTTATGGCATATGGGATCTTCCCAGACCAGGATCAAACCTGTATTCCCTTCACTGGCAGGCAGAATCTTAACCACTGGACCACAAGAGAAGTATATTAATCTTTAAAATCATACGTGTTTAGTTTGTAATACTCAAACTGAAAGCTCCTTGATAATAGGAAGTGGCTAATTAATTTCTCTCTCTCTCCAAGACTTGCACAGGGTGGACCCTGCATGGGTATTTGCTGAATATGTGCACAATGGAATGAAAACATGAGTAAATATTACGGAGTATCAAGGAAGTAGGCTCAGGCGAGTGTGGTGATGTCTTTGGGGTTTTCTTGCTACAGTAGCAACTGAGAATTTGTCTCTTGCCTTGCCGGGCAGTCTTCACCACTGTCAGAACCCTGCTGACCATTACTGATAAGTATAGATGCTTGCTCTCTGCTATTAAAACTGAGATTTGAAGATCTAAGGAAGAGTGAGCCATATTCAGGATAGTAAATATTTTAATATAAGTTGAAATTAAAAATAATTTCTTTGGAAGGTCATTCCCAACCTTCTCCACCCCCACCCCCCCTGCTTCTGGGGGAAAATGTAAGAGAAAAATTTAATAGAAAACTAAATATATAATCCCAGACTCAGGTAAAGATTTCCATAAAAGCTCCAAACCCCATTAAAGCTATTTCAGGGAAACATATGTACACTTTTTACTACAGATAGTTTAATTAACTTGATAAATTGAGTTCACCAGCAGGTGGTAAAATCTCTCTTAGACTGGAAGGAGGAATATTTAATTTCCATATCTGCTCAGGAAACTATTTAAACTTAGAATGTTTATCCTTATGGCTAGATAATAAGGAGTTTTTTGACACTAGTGAATATAAAAATGGGTGTAGTTCTAATAATTCTCTGTACTTATCTCCAGTGTGCTGTTTCTCAATTAACAGACCTCTCTGGCCTCAAGCTCTCAGGGCGTCATTTGGTTCTACTGGTTACACCTCTGACCTATCTCTCGACCCACTTCCTTTGATACATTTCCTTTAGCCGATTTACATACTCACCATCTCTCTCCTTCTCTCTCAGGCTGCTGTTAGCTCTCATTTTGCAACCTAGGACAGATGATGCCCTTTCTTTAAACCCTAAAATAGCTCTCCACTGGACAGAATGATATCCTCATCTAAGAGCAAAGAGCTCAGGGTACCCCGCAGCCTTGCTCTGACTACGCCATCCGAATTTCTCTCTTGCCACCTCCCTCCATACAAACTCTGTTCCAGCCTCGCTCAGCTACTCAAGGTCCTCTTCAGCTGATAAATGAGAAAGTAACATACAACTGTTAAGAACAGGAAGCTCTAATACTTACACAGTTCAGTTCACTTCAGTCACTCAATCGTGTCCGACTCTTTGAGACCCCATGAACTGCAGCACGCCAGGCCTCCCTGTCCATCACCAACTCCCAGAGTTCACTCAGACTCTCGTCCATGGAGTCAGTGATGACATCCAGCCATTTCATCCTCTGGAGTCCCCTTCTCCTCCTGCTCCCAATCCCTCCCAGCATCAGAGTCTTTTCCAATGAGTCAACTCTTTGCATGAGGTGGCTAAAGTACTAAAATTTCAGCTTTAGCATCTTTCCTTCCAAAGAAATCCCAGGGCTGATCTCCTTCAGAATGGACTGGTTGGATCTCCTTGCAGTCCAAGGGACTCTCAAGAGTCTTCTCCAACACCACAGTTCAAAAGTTCAAAAGCATTAGTGTACACCAACTATATACCTCAATAAAAATAATTTAAAGAATAATCATTATAGAATTATTATTTTAATATATAATAATTATTCACTATAATTATAAAATTATATTATTAATAATATTATAGAATTGTTTAATTCTATAATAAAGAAATAATTATGTAATAATTATAAATTATAATATAATGATTAACAATAATTATTATAGAATTATCAAAGAATTATATAATAACAACATCAGATCAGATCAGTCGCTCAGTTGTGTCCAACTCTTTGAGACCCCATGAATCGCAGCACGCCAGGCCTCCCTGTCCATCACCAACTCCCAGAGTTCACATAGACTCACATCCATCGAGTCAGTGATGCCATCCAGCCATCTCATCTTCTGGCGTCCCCTTCTCCTCTTGCCCCCATTCCCTCCCAGCATCAGAGTCTTCTCCAGTGAGTCAACTCTTCACAGGAGGTGGCCAAAGTACTGGAGTTTCAACTTTAGCATCATTCCTTCCAAAGAAATCCCAGGGCTGATCTCCTTCAGAATGGACTGGTTGGATCTCCTTGCAGTCCAAGGGACTTTCAAGAGTCTTCTCCAACTCCACAGTTCAAAAGCATCAATTCTTTGGCGCTCAGCCTTCTTCACAGTCCAACTCTCACATCCATACATGACAACTGGAAAAATCATAGCCTTGACTAGATGGACCTTTCTTGGCAAAGTAATGTCTCTGCTTTTGAATATGCTATCTAGGTTGGTCATAACTTTCCTTCCAAGGAGTAAGCGTCTTTTAATTTCATGGCTGCAGTCACCATCTGTAGTGATTTTGGAGCCCAGAAAAAAAAAAGTCTGACACTGTTTCCACTGTTTCCCCATCTATTTCCCATGAAGTGAAATAGATGGGACCGGATGCCATGATCTTGGTTTTCTGAATGTTGAGCTTTAAGCCAACTTTTTCACTCTCCACTTTCACTTTCATCAAGAGGCTTTTTAGTTCCTCTTCCTTTTCTGCCATAAGGGTGGTGTCATCTGCATATCTGAGGTGATTGATATTTCTCCCGGCAATCTTGATTCCAGCTTGTGTTTCTTCCAGTCCAGCATTTCTCATGATGTACTCTGCATATAAGTTAAATAAACCTCCCCCTAAAAAAATAAAGAACTCTGGAGGCACACTGCTTGAATTCAAAAGCTAGCTCTTTGCAAATACGTTTATTTGTACCAGTTTTCTAGATTCCTATTATGTATCGTGGAGAATAAAATGGCAACCCAGTAAGTATTCTTGCCTGGAGAATCCCATTGACAGAGGAGTCTGGCAAGCTAAAGTCCATGGGGTCCCAAAGAGTCAGACATAATTGAAGTGACTTAGTATTATGTATCATTGTTGTTCAGTTACTAAGTCGTGTCCAACTCTTTGCAACCCCATGGACTACAGCTCCATGTATAAAATAGAAAACTAATGATAACCTACTGTATAGCTCAGGGAACTCTACTCAGTGCTCTGCTGCTGCTAAGTCGCTTCAGTCATGTCCAACTCTTAGCGACCCCATGGACTGCAGCCCACCAGGCTCCTCTGTCCATGGGATTTTCCAGGTAGGAGTACTGGAGTGGGGTGCCATTGCCTTCTCCACTCAGTGCTCTATGGTGACCTAAATGGGATGGAAATCCAAAAAAGAAGGGAAACATGTATATAGCTGATTCACTTTGCTATACAGCAGAAACTAACACAATATTGTAAAGCAAGTATACTCCAATAAAATTTTTTTTTTAGGAAGCTAGCTCTACCATGAACTTGGTGACCTTGAGTAAGTTACATCACTCCACTGCATCTCAACATCCTCCTCTGTGAAACAAGTAATGATAGAACCTGCCTTGTGCAGTTATCAAGAGTCTGACATGAGAGAATACGTGCAATGTGTTTAAACCAAGCACATTAGTCACCACCGTCGCCTTTCACTTTGTTGCTGGCGATCCGCTTTCAGTGCCGTCAGGGTATCACACTTACCCTGCTGCAAACCGTTCCTTTATTTACCACATTAGAAACCAATATAAACTGCTGATTTTTCTGGATTCCTGCAGCACTTTGGCTGTTCCTACTTTGTTGTGCCTTGAGTTGTAGTGAGGTCTTCAAATCCCCACCAGTTGGTGAAATCCTTGAGAGTAAAAACCTTTGAGACCATCTTTCCATCTACCATGCCAGCAGAGTACTTCACACCTGGAAAACGCTCATTAAACAGCTAGCAAAGCAGAAAAAACTGATCTGTGAGACGTTCAATGCACTTTATGTTTGAGTGCACGTATCCAGGAAAATAATCTGTTTTGAGAATATGACTTATTTGCTATGTCATTTCAGTCATGTCTGACTCTTAGCAATCTTAGCCTGCCAGACTTCTCTGTCCATGGGATTCTCACAGAAAGAATACTGGAGTGGGTTGCCATGCCCTCCTGCAGGGGATTTTCTCCACCCAGGTATTGAACCTGCATCTCTTATGTCTCCTGCATTGACAGGTGGGTTCTTTACCACTAGCACCACCGGGGAAGCCTACTACTTATTTACCTATGTAAAAACTAACATCATTCATTTGACAAATATTTATTTTGTGTTAAATATTGCCAGTCACTGTTATAGGAACTGGGGAGACAATAATTGAAGACATAGTTTAAAAGACAATTTAAAAAAATTCTGCAGTCCTCAAGGAGCTTCTGTTCTAGTGGATGGAAACATTTAAGAAACAAGATTAAGAAGATGATAAGTGTTGTGTTAAGACAAAGCGGGGAAGAAAGGCAGATGAAAGTTGCTGCTTTACATGTGGGTGGTCCAGGTAGACCTCACTGAGAGGGTGACACATGAACAAAGACCCGAGGGAAGCTTGCAGCACCAGAGGAAGAGCTTCTCAGGCAGAGGGAGTGGGCAGTGCCAAGCTATGATGTAAAGCCGGCCTGGAGAGTTTAAGGACCAGCAATGAGACCTGTGAGCCAGAACAGTGCAGGCCCAGGAGGAAGTGGTAAGACTCAGGGCAGACATGACTGGAGCTGGAGCTTGTAGACCCTGTGGGGTTCATGCTCGTTGACTATAAGAGTTAATTTTTTTAACTCCAACTTACATTAAAATATTAACTATTCTGAATATGGTTCATTTTGCTTGGACTCTTCAAATCTCAACTTTAGTAACAAAGATCAAACATATAAACTTATCCTTAAAGTCAGTTTCAGTTCAGTTCAGTTCAGTCGCTCAGTCGTGTCCGACTCTTTGAGACCCCATGAATCACAGGACTCCAGGACTCCCTGTCCATCACCAACTCCTGGAGTTCACCCAGACTCACGTCCATGGAGTCAGTGATGCCATCCAGCCATCTCATCCTCTGTCGTCCCCTTCTCCTCCTGCCCCCAATCCCTCCCAGCATCAGAGTCTTCTCCAATGAGTCAACTCTTTGCATGAGGTGGCCAAAGTACTGGAGTTTCAGCTTTAGCATCATTCCTTCCAAAGAAATCCCAGGGCTGATCTCCTTCAGAATGGACTGGTTGGATCTCCTTGCAGTCCAAGGCACTCTCAAGAGTCTTCTCCAACACCACAGTTCAAAAACATCAATTCTTCAGCGCTCAGCCTTCTTCACAGTCCAACTCTCACATCCATACATGACCACTGGAAAAACCATAGCCTTGACTAGACGGATCTTTGTTGGCAAAGTAATATCTCTGCTTTTGAATATGCTGTCTAAGTTGGTCAAAACTTTCCTTCCAAGGAGTAAACGTCTTTTAATTTCATGGCTGCAGTCACCATCTGCAGTGATTTTGGAGCCCAGAAAAATAAAGTCTGACACTGTTTCCACTGTTTCTCCATCTATTTCCCATGTAGTGATGGGACCAGATGCCATGATCTTCATTTTCTGAATGTTGAGCTTTAAGCCAACTTTTTCACTCTCCACTTTCACTTTCATCAAGAGGCTTTTTAGTTCCTCTTCCCTTTCTGCCATAAGGGTGGTATCATCTGCATATCTGAGGTTATTGATATTTCTCCTGGCAATCTTGATTCCAACTTGTGTTTCTTCCAGTCCAGCATTTCTCATGATGTACCCTGCACAGAAGTTAAATAAGCAGGGTGACAATATACAGCCTTGATGTACTCCTTTTCCTGTTTGGAATCAGTCTGTTCTTCCATGTCCAGTTCTAACTGTTGCTTCCTGACCTGCATACAAATTTCTCAAGAGGCAGGTCAGGTGGTCTGGTATTCCCATCTCTTTCAGAATTTTCCACAGTTGATTGTGATCCACACAGTCAAAGGCTTTGGCATAGTCAATAAAGCAGAAATAGATGTTTTTCTGGAACTCTCTTAGTTTTTCGATGATCCAGCGGATGTTGGCAATTTGATCTCTGGTTCCTCTGCCTTTTCTAAAACCAGCTTGAACATCAGGAAGTTCACGGTTCACATATTGCTGAAGCCTGGCTTGGAGAATTTTGAGCATTACTTTACTAGCGTGTGAGATGAGTGCAATTGTGTGGTAGTTTGAGCATTCTTTGGCATTGCCTTTCTTTGGGATTGGAATGAAAACTGACCTTTTCCAATCTTGTGGCCACTGCTGAGTTTTCCAAATTTACTGGCATATTGAGTGCAGCACTTTCACAGCATCATCTTTCAGGATTTGAAATAGCTCGACTGGAATTCCATTACCTCCACTAGCTCAAGTATTGCAAACTATAATTCTCTCCCCTATTCTTACCCCATCACAGGTTACCCTCAACACCAGTCTCTTCCTCTCCATAAAAAAAACACACCAAAAAACCATTGGGGCCCACTTCATAGTATGTATCTCCTCCCCACTTTTGAACTTGAGTTCTGTATGTTTTCAACACCCAGGTAGACAAAACACTCAATGATGCAACAACACAATTTCAGGTCCTCTCTCCTCAGGTGACCTTTACCTCTTCTCCCATCAGCTACCCCCAACCTGGACCGTGTCTTCACTGGGAAAACACCTAGTTAGACATGTTTCCTGTCCAATATACCACCTTTCCTGTCTCATCTCCACTGGAGCTGTCTTTGGTATCTTGCAGACGTCTGGGCTTTTGAAGCTGCCACTTTCTCTCATTCCATCTGCACCTCTGGCATGTCTTTCTGGTCTGTTAGGCCAGACCCGAACTTGATCAGCTGAATTTTTCTCATACTTCCATTCTCAATTTATTGGCACTCAATCTTGCTGCTGCTTCTATCCTTTAAAATTTCAATCCTGTGCTAAATGCTGAAAATCCACCTGCTTATTCTTTTTTTTTTTTTCCTGATGTGGACTATTTTAAAAGTCTTTATTGACTTTGTTACGATATTGCTTCTTTTGCTTATGTTTGGGTTTTTTTGCCGAGAGGCATATGGGATGCAGCCATGAAATTAAAAGACGCTTGCTCCTTGGAAGGAAGGTTATGACCAACCTAGATAGCATATTCAAAAGCAGAGACATTACTTTGCCAACAAAGCTTCATCTAGTCAAGCCTATGGTCTTTCCTGTGGTCATGTATGGATGTGAGAGTTGGACTGTGAAGAAGGCTGGGCACCAAAGAATTGATGCTTTTGAACTGTGGTGTTGGAGAAGACTCTTGAGAGTTCCTTGGACTGCAAGGAGATCCAACCAGTCCATTCTGAAGGAGATCAGCCCTGGAATTTCTTTGGAAGGAATGATGCTAAAGCTGAAACTGCAGTACTTTGGCCACCTCATGCGAAGAGTTGACTCACTGGAGAAGACTCTGATGCTGGGAGGGATTGAGGGCAAGAGGAGAAGGGGACGACAGAGGATGAGATGGCTGGATGGCATCACTGACTCGATGGATGTGAGTCTCAGTGAGCTCCAGGGGTTGGTGATGGACAGGGGAGGCCTGGCACGCTGTGATTCATGGGGTCGCAAAGAGTCGGACACCACTGAGCGACTGATCTGATCTGATCTGATATGGGATCTTAGTTCCCTGACCAGGGATTGAACCCTCATCCCCTGCATTGGAAGGCAAAGTCTTAACCACTGGACCACCAGAGAATTCCTTCACCTGCCTCATTCTTAATGATAGAATTCATCAGTTTTTCTGGAAAACAAAAAAGCACCCTAGCCATGCCAAGTTCTACCCTCTCAAATTGTGGTCCCTCAACTTAAGTGGATCATTAAATCTGTGTTGGTCTTCTTTAGTTCTTGTTTTTCCCCCCTTCATTCTCACTGCAAATTGCCGAGGCTAATCTTCAACCAAAACAACAGGGAGGCTATTCTGCTTTATGTAGTTACTTTAATTAGCTTATTTTCAAGTAGTCAATACATGTACAACATCAAAATTCAAAAGGTTAAAAAATAGTTGTTGTTGTTTAGTTACTAAGTCATGTCTAAGTCTTTTGCAACCCCATGGACTGTAGCACCCCAGGCTCCTCTGTCCACAGCATTTCCTAGACAAGAATACTGGAGTGAGTTATCATTTCCTTCTCCAAGGGATCTTCTCAATCCAGGGACTGAACCCATATCTCCTTCACTGGCAGGCAGATTCTTTACCACTCAGCCACAGGTATATAGTAAAAAGCAAGTTTTCTATGGTCCTGCCACTTCCATATGTAGTTTCCTTTTAAGAAGATGATGATTATTTCAAATATATTCTACATCTGTCTAGATATGTGCTCTAAAGTACACAAGTTAAAACATTTGTGTATGTGCCTGTAAACAACACTTGTAAACACACAAGTGTGTGTGTTTGTGTGTATACATGTTTGGTAGAACATTATAGACACTAGGGCTTCCCTGGTGGCTCAGACAGTAAAGAGTCTGCCTGCAATGCAGGAGACCCGGCTTTGATCCCTGGGTCGGGAACATCCCCTGGAGAAGGAAATGGCAACCCACTCCAGTATCCTTGCCTGGAAGATTCCACGGATGGAGGAGCCTGGCAGGCAACAGTCCATGGAGTCGCAAAGAGTCGGACATGACTGAGCGACACTATCTTACATCTTTTCACTTCACACTAGATTTTGGAGATTCTGCTACATCTGTGCATGTGCATGCACATCTGTGATGTGCTGATTATTTCTCATAGCTGTATAATATTCTTTGTATGCTTGCATCATCCTTTTTATTTTTAATCAATGTCAAACCAATGGATGTTCAGGTTGCTTTAGCCTTTGGCTATCACAGATAATTCTGCCATGAAAAGCTTTCTATATGTGCCACTTCTTACAGGTACTAGTTGTAATAGCTATAGGATATTCCTAGAAGTTGAATTGCTGACTTAAAGTGTATGAACATTTTATATTTTGAAAAATATCTTACATTTAGAATGTTGTTGTTGTTGATTAGTTACCGAGTTGTGGCTGACTCTTTGAGACCCCATGGATGAGATGGTAACCTGCCAAGCTCCTCTGTCCATGGGATTTCCCAGGCAAGAATATTAGAGTGGGTTGCCATTTCTTTCTCCAGGGGATCTTCCTGACTCAGGAATTGAACTCATGTCTCCTGCACTGGCAGGTGGGCTCTCTACCACTGAGCCACCAGGGAAGCTCATTACATTTAGGTAAATATTGCCAAATTACCCTCCACAAATGTTGTACCCATTTACACTTTGGCCAACAGTTGCCTAGGAGGTGCCTCTTTCTCCACTAAGTAGAAATGACATCTCACTAGAGTTTTAATTTGCAATTCTCCGATTATGAGTAAGGTTGACCATCTTTTCATATGTTTATGAGATATTTGTACTTCTTTCTCAAGGAGCAATCTGTTCATATTGGAGTCTATTTTGGATGCTGTTTAATTGTCAGATGTTTGGAGTCAAAACTGTTCTAGTTAATATTTCTTCCCATTATGTTCTTGGATTAAATGATGCTATAGTTTCTCTCATCCTGCTGCTTATCTATCAAACAGCTCCACCTAAATATTTGGCCTGAACTTTGCTCAGTGAATATTTGTGCATGGCAGATGTCAGCCAAGGGGCTAAAGTGGGAGCAGTAGTGTCCCAGGACAGTGGTTCAGACTTAGCTTAGATCTTCAGATCTAGATCTGTAGTCTGTGCAGGTCCAAAGCCTACCCTCTTCCCCAAATTCTCAGTGTATTCAGGAGTCAGGGGAAATCCTACACTCTCATGGCCTTACTCAGCCTCCAGGATCTTTGGGTGATGTTGGTTTCTACCCTTCACTTTATCCTCATCCCCTCAGCAGATCTTTAGAATCTGTACTTTCTCAGTACCTGTGATTCTTGCATTAGGTGGTGTGGCAGTTCAGTTGCTAAGTCATGCCTAACTCTTTGTGACCCCATGAATAGCAGCATGCCAGGCTTCCTTGTCCTTCACTATTTATACTCCCAAAATATTTTTTTAAAAAGAGTTGGGGAGTGATATTGTGGTTTTGGTTGGGTGGGGATTAATTTGTGATTTAATGCATAGAATGGTATTGAAAGGAGATGAGGAATATCTAGAGTAGTGACACATCTACTGGTTGTGTAGGAGGAGATGGTTACAGCTGGGAGTTAAGGGGGTGAGACTAGAGTGAGAGGAGTGAGTTGACCAGGAAAACACTACTTCCCACTAAGCTTGCTGGAATAGAGGGAAGAGTGAATGGCTGTAGATAGATTTGGTAATAGAGAAAGTTGAATAAGATACATTATGCCCAGCAACTTCAATTTTCTCAGGAAGGTAGAAAGAAGGTCATTTACTAAATGAGTCATAAACATATCAAGGAATAGCAATCCAGAGGGAAGTCTGATAAAATTTAAAGAAAAAAATAAGTTGCTAGTGCCAGGACTTCTTTTCCAAAGGATGCGGATCTTTAAAGAAAGTTTAACAGAATTCGAAGGCATAAATTTTATACTGATGTCATGAGTATGGACCACCATCAGAATTTGGGTGTGAATGCCTATAAATGACTATTCTTGTTTGGTTTTTTGCACTTCTGATATCAATCCTAACCTGCATGGGTTTGTGTGCTCCTCTGTCTTGAACCATCCTTAAAATGTCCCTTCTTCCAGACTTTGTCCTTGCTCACGACTCATCTCATCCTTCTGCTGCTTCTATGCTTCAAAAGTCCAATCTTGTATTTCTTTGCAAGGTTCTATGTTTCCTACCCTCCTTGAAATATCTCACCAGAGGTTTGCTTTAACCTACTACTAATATGATATCTTCAAATCTCTGTCCAGCTCAAATCTCTTACAAGTTCCAAAATTTTAAGGATAGCCACACAATATCCCATAGTCATTTCCATTTGCCTGTCTGAATCTTTTCCCAGATCTGCTTCTCTTCTTGCCTTCTCTGTCTCCACTGAGAACAAGAACACAGGGATTCACTGCCCTAATATTGCATGCTGACATTCTGAGAGTTATTTTTAATTTTTTTCTGAACCTCTCATTCATTGCAAATTACTGTTGCAAGCTTTATTTCATAAATATTCCACAAATCACAAATCTTCCCTTTTCCCGGAAACTCAAGACACCACTGCCCCAGTGAAGACCCCTTTTCTTTCTTGACTGTTATATTTCAGCAGTTTCCCAACAAAATTTCTAGCCTTTTAAGTCTTTCTTAGGTTATTCATTATATGCTGAAGTTATGTTTCTATAATATAAGCCTGGCATTTCATTTACCTTTTAATCCTTGATGTCTCTTCATCTCATGTGTTATTTCTCCTCTTCTTTTTAAAATAAATTAATTTATTTTCTTTAATTGGAAGCTAATTAATTTACTATATTATAGTAGTTTTTGCCATACACTGACATGAACCAGCCATGGATGTACATGTGCCCCACATCCTGAAACCCCTCCCCATCCCAGCCCTCAGCGTTGTCCCAGTGCATGGCTTTGAGTGCCCTGTCAAAAGAGAGCCTTCAAAATGGGAGAAAATAATAACAAATGAAGCAACTGATAAAAAATTAATCTAAAAAATATACAAGCAGCTCTATACCAGAAAAATAAACAACCCAATCAAAAAATGGGCCAAAGAACTAAACAGACATTTCTCCAAAGAAGACATACAGATGGCTAATGAACACATGAAAAGATGCTCAACATCACTCATTATCAGAGAAATACAAATCAAAACCACTATGAGGTACCATCTCATGCTGGTCAGAATGGCTGTTATCAAAAAGTCTACAAACAATAAATTCTGGAGAGGGTGCAGAGAAAAGGGAACTGTCTTACACTGTTGGTGGGAATGCAAACTAGTACAGCCACTATGGAGAACAGTGTGGAGATTCCTTAAAAAACTGGAAATAGAACTGCCTTATGACCCAGCAATCCCACTGCTGGGCATACACACCGAGAATTGAAAGAGACACGTGTACCCCAATGTTTATCGCAGCACTGTTTACAATAGCTAGGACATGGAAGCAACCTAGATGTCCATCAGCAGACGAATAGATAAGAAAGCTGTGGTACATATACACAATGGAGTATTACTCAGCTATTAAAAAGAACACATCTGAATCAGTTCTAATGAGATGGTTGAAACTGGAAACTATTACACAGAGTGAAGTAAGTCAGAAGAAAAAACACAAATACAGTATATTAATGCATATATATGGAATTTACAAAGATGGTAACTATGACCCTATACACTCTCTCTGATCTATCCTTCCCACCCATGTCTAGTTTAGGGGATCCTTTCTTGTGTCCTTCTGAAACCTTGAACTTGCCTCTTTTTGTCTTAGCACACTTCATTATGGTTGTCTGTTTATACAACTGTCCCTCCACTAGATTTGAGTACTTGAGGGCTTATCTACATATTTCTAATGACTAAGATAGGCCTAGGCACATAGTTTATGCTTAATTTTCTTGTTGAATAAACATATGAAAGAATGGTTTAAAATAAAATGTGAAATGGATATCTCAGAGTTGAACTGAACACTGGGCCAATATCCATCTTTTCAATTCTCTTTGTTATTATCCTTAGTGTACAATGGGGAAAATAATAATATTTTACATAATTTTCGTGAGGATTAAATGAGGTAATATTATGTAAAGCACTTGGCATAGTGCCTGACATGGTAATTGCTCACTAAATATTTCAATATAATACTGACAATCAGCTCTATTATTTCTACCATTATTTCTACTATTACAGTTGGTTAAATGTCATCAGGAGAGCACTACGTGAAGTCTATTCTTTTCACCAGTTCTATTATTAGCTTTAACAGTGAGGAAATTGACCTTAAGGTGGCTCATTTTCACAATAAGTAAGCTCAAGGATCATGCTGGTTTTATTACTATTTTTTAACTACAAAGCTATTTTACTTTATTTTCCAAATTGAAAAACAAAATGCAAGGAATAGCTAAAAATTGCTTGTTAACCCCACTATCCAAATACAACCACTGTTGATATATGTATTTCTCTCCCTTCCTATGCACACATGGTTGAGGGTTGTTAATGATGGAGGTAGTCCTGTCATTAAACCTGCTACCTAATGCAAGGATCACAAGTTCTGAGAAAGTGCAGACTTAAAAGACCTGCAAGGTGTAACCTGAGTCTGGGGCTGGAAAAAAGCTGCAAATGAAGGCAAAAGTGAGACCATCTATGAATGTCAAGTCCTGCAGGGGTCAAAGAAAAAAAAAAAATTTTGTTTATTTGAAAACTCCAAGACTTAGGTTTGATGATGTCTATAAATAAAAATGATAACTTTGTCAACTCCCTGTAATCTAGGGGAGGGGGTTATGTTCCAAGACCCCCATTGGGTCCCTGAAACCATGAATAGTATATATATATATATATATATATACACACACACACACACACACACATACCTATGATAAAGTTTAATTTATAACAAGTACAGTAGGAGATTAACAAAATGATTGATAATAAAATATTAATGGAACAATATACTATAATAAAAGTTATGTGAATGTGGTCTCTGACTCAAAATATCTTATTGTGCACATATAATGCCTTTTCCATCTTAACTAAGCACTTATGGACTCTGGCCATAACTTTTGCAGTGTGAAATGTCACAGTAGAACTAGCACAAATTTCTTTTCCTTCTTCACAATTTCATGGATAGAAGTTCTTCCTTACCATAAATCTTAGCAACCTCAGCATAGGATTTTTTTTTCTTTTCTTAGTAAGTCGAGAACTTTCACCTTTTCATGTAAATGAAGTGCTTTATGGCTTTTCTTCAACATATCTGAACTGCCAGCATCACTGCTCTTGCATTTTGAGGCCATTATTAAGTAAAGTAAGGCTCCTTGAACACAAGCACTGTGACACCACCACAGTGGATCAGATAACTGAGCCAGTGACTAAGACACTAACAGGAGGAATAAGCTGGACAAGGGCGATTCACCTCCCAGGCTGGATGAAGCATGAGATTTTATTATGCTATTAGAATGGTGCTTCATTTAAAACTTAGGAATTGTTTATTTCTGAAACTTTTCATTTAATATTTTCAGACCACGGTTGACTGCAGGTAACTGAAACATTGGAAAACAAAACTGTGGATAAGGGGGGGGGGGCGGGGGAATACCATACTTGTTCAGCTCATAAGCATTTCAGTAACATCTAACCTTAAAAGTAATTTGTATTTGTCTTATGATTTCTCACCACATTGAGTTATCTCAACTAAACACTCATTCTTCACTAATTTTTCTAATCAATAAAAATTACAAAATTTTTTTCTTTGATTTCTCACCACATTGTAGTTATCGTTTTACCAATGGCCATATGTTGTTGCCTTCTGGCTGTGAATACCTGTCACTTTTAAATGGTTTTGTCAAAAGTCACCATTTATTTAAAAGATTTTAAACAATAGTGGTGGACATTATTTTATTGATTCATGGTACGACTAAAATTTAAAAAAAAAAGATTCATTCATTTATTTATTCTTTAATTAATTAACAGTTACCTATTGCCTGACCTTTATATTCTAGGCCTAGTCCTTGACTGCAGTTAAACTGTGATGAATAAACCTGACATGGGTAATGTCTTCAAGATGCTCCAACACAGCCAAGGAACCGATAGTAAACAAGGATATAATAAATAAATGTAAAATTTAGGAACACACATCACTGAAATAGAATATTAGGGCTAGAGAGAATGGGATAGGGGATTACCTTCCAATAGTGAGGGAAGACCTCCCTGAAGAGGTAGTATTTCAGCTGAGACCTAATGGGATATAAGGGCCAACTGGGCAGCAAGTTGGGAGAAGAGGCCTCTGGCTGATGGCTAGGAAGTGCTTGGTCCCTGAGGGTGCTGAAAGATCAGTGTAGCTGGAGTAGGAGGTGAGCAAAGGGGTGAGGGCACCAGACGAGGACAGATCTGGTCATGCAGGGCCTCACTGGCTGTGTTAAAGAGTTTGAGTGTAACTGGATCCTAACCTGCTAGGGTATTATCAAAGTCTAATCAACCTAGGGAAAGAAAATCATCCAGCCAGTTCCAACCATCCTGTCCCACCTATGGGGAGAGAAAAAAAAAACACAGAAGCATTGGTGAATTCCACAGTTCAGAGACACAGACTTACTCAGAGACTAAGACCTAATTGCAGGGCTACAGAATGCTCCCCACCCTCCACACTCACCACTTACTATTGTACTAAAGATCTACTTATAACAGTTGCTTTTACTGAGTACTCCATGTCCACCTATCAAGAAAAAAATTATTAAAAAAGGCAAAAAAGTTAGAACAACTCCCCCCACCCACCACCAAATGCCTATTTGAAGGAAGAGCAAGCATCAGAACCAGATATGGCAGGGATGTTGGAATTAACCAGACCAAGAATTTAAAAGGAGTGTGAGAGTTGGACCATAAAGAAAGCTGAGTGCTGAAGAATTGATGTTTTCAACCTGTGGTGCTAGAGAAGACTCTTGAGAGTTCCTTGGACTGCAAGGAGAGCAAGCCAGTCAATCCTAAAGGAAATCAGCCCTGAATATTCATTGGAAAGACTGATGCTGAAGTTTCAATACTTTGGCCATCTGATGCAAAGAGTCAGCTTATTGGAAAAGACCCTGATGCTGGAAAAGATTGAAGACACAAGGAGAAGGGTATGGCAGTGGATGAGATGGTTAGATGGCATCACTGACTCAATTGACATGAATATGAGCAAACTCCAAGAGACAGTGGAGCATAGAGGAGCCTGGCATGCTGCAGTCCATGAGTCACAAAGAGTTGGACATGACTTAGTGACTGAACAACAAAAGATTATATACTAAGGACACTAATGGATAAAGTGGATAACATGCAATAACATATGGACATTGTAAGAAACTTTAAAACAGAGATTCACTCGATAATTTTTAAAATTATTTCAATAGTCATCTACTGGAAATGCTAAGGAAAATGAAAATAAAAAGAAAGGCTAGAGATAAGAGTCTGTGCATCTCCAAACTTGCTATTTCCAAGCTTGTGTCTCCCCTCTCTCTGCTCTAGATAATTTTGCCATCAAGTCGGTCCAACACACCTGTGCATAATGTTAGCTTGATGCCTTAGTGCACACTCATGTTCCTCCTGCTTGGGATGGAAATAGCATCAACGTGAATTAGAATGTCTGCTTAGAGACCTACAATCAACATTGTCCAAGACAAGGCTTGAAGCCCTGCTAGGCTTCATATCTTATATAATTATGAAAAAGTACATCTCAACCTTTGGATGTGAGAAATAAATGAAATACTATGAAATGAAATCCCCTCGCATTGGGTCTAATGAAAACATCTGCTCAGTGGTTACTTTCCTGTATCTTTCCATCTATTTTCTACTCATTCTATCCCAATGCTCTTTGTAAGCTACTGTAGATCTAGTTTCTGTACCATATATATTAGTCTAATAATTCACTGTATATTTGTTCCTTATGTGTGTCTGTCTTACCTCTCCCGATAGGTTAGTGTAGAAACTATGCTGAAACTCGTAGTGACAAGAAGCAATGGACACAAAGATGATGTTTAGTAAGTCTGTTAAATTTGTGTGATTATCTTGACTGGAAAAACCATGGAGGTTGTAGGTAACAAAAAAGACCATGAAAATGAACTCCATAATGACAAGAAAGTTAAAGAAACCTGCAGAAGAAACTTGGGATGAAGAAGAGATAATGCCATTATAGGAGGGAGAAAGAGTCCTTTAATGATGGATAATTTAGAGGTACCTGTGGTTACATCTATATTCCCAAACAATGTGGTGAACTCTGGTGAATTAAAATGAACTGATTATTTGGACTTCCATTAACTAATTCATTGAACAAACGTTTGTTTACTGTTTATGATTGCTGATGTATGTCTTAGGCTAGTACTAGATACTGGTAAAAATCTCTGAACTGAATATATTAATTTTGGCCAGACTGAATACTGATGTTTGATCTAGCTATATCTAGGGGTGATTTTAATGTAGAACACTGAGTCATAGATCTTTTATATTGTAGTTTTCTACATTAAATATTTAACATATTAAATATTTAATTAACATAGGTTATCTAATATATTTGCTTTATGTACACATTACATT
Organism: Tragelaphus eurycerus; assembly: GCA_935064755.1. Classification (NCBI taxonomy): domain Eukaryota; kingdom Metazoa; phylum Chordata; class Mammalia; order Artiodactyla; family Bovidae; genus Tragelaphus; species Tragelaphus eurycerus. The sequence goes on from CAKXYN010000039.1 coordinate 4,178,427, forward strand.
TTTATCATTAAATCAAGCAATAAAAATTTCAATATCTATATGCTTTTACAAGTAGAAGGAAAATGGTATTTTCTCAAAACATTTTCTTTGAATATTACTTTTAGAAATATTTTTCCTGACAATCTTGAGGAATTTTGATATGGCAATGCAAACATATAGTTTATAAAATACAAATAATGTGTTCCCAAGTCCTTATATAGAAAGGAGATTCACAAAGTTATTATTTCAAAATCCTATTTTTAAGGTAATTTTTAAAGTATGTCTATCTTTTCACTTATCAGTTTTTTACCTTCATGTTTAACTTTTCACTTTTTAAAAGGTAAGCACTTTAAAGGCAGAGTAGTTTATAAAATAGAATAATCTCTTGAATACTTTTGTGTTCCACTTTTTAGTTTCTCTATACCTTTAGCCTCCCAGAAAAATATTTCTTTAGTCCTCACTAGAAGCAAATTTCTCAGATGTATAAACACCTAGAGATTCTGTATTAATATGCTTATTCATCTAAATAGAAGAAAGTCCTTCCTAGAGAGCATCATACAGAGTGAAGTCAGAGAGAGGACAAATATTGTATATTAATGCATATATGTGAAATCTAGAAGAATAATATGCTGTTATTGTTTATTTGCTAAGTTGTATCTAACTCTTTTTGTGACTCCATGGATTGTAGCCTTCTGGGCTCCTTCTATCCATGGGATTTCCTAGGCAAGAATACTGGAGTGGGTTGCCACTTCCTTCTCCAGAGGATCTTCCCGACCCAGGGATCAAACCCACATCTCCTGCATTGGCAGGTGGATTCTTTACCACTGAGCCACTCGGGAAGCCCAGAAAAATGGTATAGATGATCTTGTTTGCAAAGCAAAAGTAGAAACTTAGATGCAGAGAGCAAATGTATGGATACCAAGGGATGGAAAATGCAGGAGTGAGGAATTGGGAGATTGGAATGGACATTTATACGTTACTGATGCTATGTATAAAATAGATAACTAGCTAGAACATACCATATAGCACAGGCAACTCTACTTAATGTATTGTGATGATCTGAATTGGGGGGGCAGGATTCATTTTGCTGTACAGTAGAAACTAACACAACATTAGAAAGCAACTATGCTCCAATAAAAATTAATTTTAAAAAATTAATAGAAAAAGTCCTTGAGTATATCAGCCCAGGTATTTCTCCAAAGCATTTATATTTATCTGCAACTCTGTGGTCCAAGTTCCAAGAGATGCCTGTAATGAGAGGTAATTACATGTCATGTTGCTCAAGCAGTGTGACATATCAGCTTACAATTCTGCCAGCATCCTCCCAGTACCTTTTCCACATTCCTTTCCCACCTCCCACTCAGAGCCTCCCTTATCATCCCCACCAAGAAAATGTCTCCAAATTACATCCTATTTCTAAAAATGTTTGAGAAGCAGCTCCCTCAAGAGCCTGTAATCAAGTGTGATAACCAGACACAACATTGTTAGAATGTCCACTTTCCCCTGAGGAGTATATCTTTAATTTCCAACCTTAAATCTCTATTTAAAACCCCCTCGAAACAGGTAGCTGTAGTTGACCAGAGAGTCTCAGTCTGAAGCAGCTTTTCTATTTGCCCTATATAGCTCAGTGTCTGTTGATACAATTTTTCTGACTTATTTTTTCTTGCACTTCCTTGGAGTGTAACAGCTAGAGTAATAGTATGCTTTCTCATCAGTGTCAGAGGCACACTTGCTGGCCTCCTTTTCCAGAATATGCTTAAAAATAGAAGGTTTAGCTCCCGGCCTAGGCAGGCTCTGCGTGGAGTGAAGGGTCCAGGCAAATGTCCTGTGGTGACTGTCTATAGATATCAGTTTCCTTTCTGCGCTCAAGGTCCTGAAATTCTTCAGAGGTCTTCTCTTAAGGGATTAGGTGTTGGCAAAGGTACTAGAAAGTCTAGTTGTCATTGTCCTCTCTTTTTTTTTTTAACAAACTTTTTTTTTTGGTTTCCATTTTCCAGCATTGCAGTTGGAAATTTCCTTGCAGTTGCTTAAATGAACCACTTGATAAATAATATAAATAGCAATTTGTTTGTTTGTTAACCCAGTTAGTATCACATTTCCAATCCCCCTTACCCTTCCCTCTGCCCAATTCACTGAGCTTTCCTTAGCTTTACTGAACAAGCTCAATTTGATGGCTTTCCTGTATCACACTGAAGGATGGGCAGATATGCTGTTGCCATGGAAACAAGGTAATTGCTCAGAGACTTCATCCTGCATGGGTAATACTGAACTAACTGCTGTACAGTTTCTCATTTATTACAAAACATTTACAAGGAAAATGTGGTCTGTTTCACGATGTTAAAGTGTTTGTCTTTTTTCAAGAAGCTAGGTAAAAATTTCTTATTGGAATAAATGCTAAATGGGGTGGAAACTCTTCAACTGAAAGTAAACTTAAAATATGCAGAGGTAACTGATGACACCAAAAAGCAATTGGTGAGTGGAAGGCCTTGACTGGGGAGAGGATGTGAACATGAACATTTCTTTTCTTTGGGTCTCAGCTGTTTATGTCTGTTGAGTTTTGCACTGTTTGTCCCCAGCCTGTCTTGCACAAAAACACATGGCTGGAGCACACATTCTCTGTGATACTGTTTACACATCATTTCACATTCCCTCTTCTTTGACTTCCTCCTTTGCACACAATAACCTGATCAACTTTTGTGTCCTAACTTTCTTTCTCTCTGTCTAATTTTTCATATTCTCACACACACTTCAACTTCCTTTAAAAAGAAAGGCAGGTTTTTTTCCTTTCCCTGACCTTGGACAGAAGAGATTTTACCATATATTTTAATTTCAATCTTAAGACATCACCTTGTGTGCAATAGGATTTTAATAAATTTTCACTGACAATGCTTTCTGACAAGACCTTAATTCTCCTCAAAACCAACCAAAAAGATCAGCGTTTCTGTGCTTCTTAGCTCACAACTGGCTTCCAAGATAGCATGCCTTCTGGTTAGGAGTACTTTGCTTTTCTAGTTCTAGTGCAACTCTACCCCTGTTCTCTAGCCTAAGAAAGCCCATTCTATACTTTGTAAAAGTACACATGTCTCCTCATGTATATTCCTGCCCACTCCTAGTTTGACCCTGAGACTCATGGTACTAGAAGCCCTTCAAATTGACTTTCTGTGCTGATTCTCAGTTATTCGGTGATCCTGTTGTCCAGTTACCACATTTAGGAAACCTAGTCTGAGCATGTTGGCTTAGCATACCTTTTAGGAACTTCCAAATAGCCTATGCACATTTTTTGTTGTTGCTCTCACTGTGTTTTATTGCTGTTAGCTCTTCAGATATCTGGCATCCTCCAGTAGACTTGAATTGCCTCAGTATGAGTCTGTTTCTTATTTAAGTTGTTTGCACAAGGGTTAACAAAAGCCTTTCAACATGTATTTGGTGAATCCCACGGTTGGTTAATTGCTAATGCTGATATATTTATGTCATCTAAATTACAGCTTTATTAGTACATTAAAAGCAGATTCCAAGTAGGATGCTTTTAAACCCTTTGTTAACGTGGCTGCCACATCTCCTAAAATGTGTTTAGGTTTTACCAGGACCAAAAGGCTTAAGACACTGATGGGGGTTACTTGAAAGTGGCTAAGCTTGAGGATGAGATGGTTAGATAGCATCACCAACTCAATGGACATGAATTTGAGCAAACTCCAAGAGACAATAGGGGACAGATGAGCCTAGTGTGCTGCAGTCCATGAGGTCGCAACGAGTTGGACACAACTTAGCAACTGAACAACAGCAACAGAGCTTGAAGACCACTTTTGGAAATCTGTTTGTGTTCTTATTTGTATAAAATTCTCCGCATGCCAAGTTTGATTGGCTTGTTTAAATGGTGTAGGATTAACATCCATGTTTTACAAATGCTTGACCAATTGTTTCTTCATAGTGTTGTTAATTGGATGGCTACTTTGTCGCTTGCTTTTGAAAACCACAGGATGGAGCCAAATCATGATCCCTCTATTTCCTCCTGAGGAGTTACAGAATTGAATTTTAGTTTCATAAAATTAAATAAAAATAAATTACATGCCCTTATATGAAATGTCAACTAAAATTAAATGTAATCTTTTTTTTTTTTTTTTAGTTAGAACTGGACCCAAATAATCAATTAGCAGTAATCTTGTCAAAATTCACAGGGCACACAGGTGGCCAGAGGCTTTAACATAATTTTATTTGCCCAAAGCATTTGAATAAATGAGGTGCAATGTTGCCTCAAGTCTCTGAATCTTTGATCATTTCTGGACCTCCTGCTGAAATACTGTTGACTAATTTTCTGCAGTAAATTTTCTCAGTGATTGTCACAGCCTGTAGTAATAGATGACTTTTCCTCCCATTTGTTACTATGCCTGGGTGCAGAGAGATGACACGTAGGCTGTGTGTATGTCTGTGAGGACGCGGCTGTGTACGCATCTTTTTATGAAGAAAAATAACTTTCTCCCAAGATTTTGTTGAAAATCTCATTTCTCCTCCCACATAGCGGGCATTCAATACATAGTCATTGAGTCACATTCTTAATTTGTGTTTTGTGTTGGTATTCCCAACATCTGCAGGGTTGGAAAGCAGGGCAGAAAGAGTGATGAAAGGAGAGCCTCGAATGATATTGTATCAATGCAGTTGTAAGTAGAGGTTCGAATTGGCAATGAGACTCACAAGGTATAAATAAGCTTTGAGGCCACATTTTCTTAGCTTTATAAAAGGTTACAGGGCAAGAGCTTCAGCATCACCTCATGGGGGAATGGTAGTTACTCAGGTACATACCTCCTCTCTTCTATTCCCCATTCAAGACCAGTGCAGTCACTGCAGATAGGAGCCAGACTTACCACAGATCTTTTGTACTCGTATCGTCTCATAGGTCCCAAGTGTGCATTTGTGCTCAGTCATGTCTGACTCTCTGCAACCCCATGGACTCACCCCCTCTAGGCTCCTCTGTCCATGGGATTTTCTAGGCAAGAACACTGGAGTGGGTTGCCATTTCCTTCTCCAGGGAATCTTCCTGATCCAGGGATCCAATCCGGGTCTCCTGCATTGACAGGCAGATTTTTTTTTTTTTTTTTAAAACACTGAGCCACCTGGGAAGCCCCCACATAGGTCCAAGGCCTGCTTTCAGCTCCACAGCCCAAGCACAGTCCTACAGATTAGGCATATAGACAACAAAACTTATGCAACATTCCATATTTATCTTAACACTGTGCTTCCCAAGAAAGCAGAGCTTAGGAAGACACTCTGTCCAGCCTCCACTAAAGCCTGATGAAAACCCTTTTGACACAGATATTAATTTCCATATCACTTGAATTGCAAAATAGGCACAAGAAGCAATTTTTGAAGAGAATTTTGTTTTCCACTAACTTTTCACTGTCCAATTGGAGACATGCCCAAGAGGGAAAATTGCTGAGTGAAATGAACCCTTCAACCATTAAGAGCTTAGAATGCTGATCAGTTCAGTTCAGTTCAGTCGCTCAGTTGTGTCTAACTCTTGGCGATCCCATGAATCGCAGCATGCTGGGTCTCCCTGTCCATCACCAACTTCCAGAGTTCACTCAAACTCACATCCATCAAGTCCGTGATGCCATCCAGCCATCTCATCCTCTGTTGTCCCCTTCTCCTCCTGCCCCCAATCCCTCCCAGCATCAGAGTCTTTTTCAATGAGTCAACACTTCGCATGAGGTGGCCAAAGTACTGGAGCTTCAGTTTTAGCATCATTCCCTCCAAAGAACACCCAGGGCTGATCTCCTTCAGGATGAACTGGTTGGATCTCCTTGCAGTCCAAGGGACTCTCAGGAGTCTTCTCCAACACTACAGTTCAAAAGCATCAATTCTTCAGCACTCAGCTTTCTTCACAGTCCAGCTCTCACATCCATACATGACCACAGGAAAGACCATAGCCTTGACTAGGCGAACCTTTGTTGGCAAAGTGATGTCTCTGCTTTTCAGTATGCTATCTAAGTTGGTCATAACTTTCCTTCCAAGGAGTAAGCATCTTTTAATTTCATGGTTGCAATCACCATCTGCAGTGATTTTGGAGCCCCCCCAAAATAAAGTCTGACACTGTTTCCACTGTTTCCCCATCTATTTCCCATGAAGTGATGGGACCAGATGCCATGATGTTTGTTTTCTGAATGTTGAGCTTTAAGCCAACTTTTTCACTCTCCACTTTCACTTTCATCAAGAGGCTTTTTAGTTCCTCTTCACTTTCTGCCCAACACCACAGAAAAATGACCGTATACCCACCTGAACAGACCTGTTGGATGTTTGAATTAAAACCCAAGGAGTTACTTTCTTGTAGAGCTTTACAGTTCTTTCCTTTTGTTCAGGGCACCTCAAATCTCTCTCAATCAGATCATTTTGTCCACTACCTGGGAACCCACTTTTACTCTAAGCTTTTGTCATTCATAATTTTGTACTTATTCTTGCTTAAAGGAGAATCCTAAAGATGCCTAGAGGCACCAGCTGCAAGGGTTGAAAATCCTTTAAGTACAAGGTTTTATTCAAAAACTGTATTCTGCCCTATTGATTACATAAGTTCAAAATTCCCAATTTGATTTATCCAAAATGGCTGTAATCTGAAGTCTTTTACATTTTTGAAAGAATAGATATTCTATAAAGGCAATAGCAACAGAGTCCTACTTTTAAAAAAAAAGTCCTACTTTTTTAAAAAAAGAGTAATAATCAAGTTCATAATTTTTTCAGAACTAAAAATTCTCTGCCATCCATTTCTTTCTAATTCGAATGAATATTAATTCCAAAGATAAGTCTGAATCTTTCAACAAAGGACAAAATTGTATATTATACATTTATATGTACATACTGCCTTTGAGAGTGAAGCAGAAGTTCTTCCCACTTGCCTTCTTATTTCCTTTGTTGCTTATTATGCTAATGGAAAATAACTTAAGTAGAGCTATATTTATGAGAACTCACTTTGGAAAATGTGCACATCAAGCATAGCTTCTGAAAAATGTGAAAACAAATCTAATGTCCATCAAAGTTTTAAGCACAAAGAAGAATGGATTTTTAAAAATGATTGAAATTGTTTAAAAACATGTCATTTTAGCATATCCTTGAATTTATATTGCTCATATTTTAATCTACTTTATAAATATAAATCCCCAGACAACTTCTATAATTGGTATGACTACCTTCCAATGAAAAGCTTAATTTAAGTAGATTACGGATATAGATCAAATTATTTGAAGTTGGGTACTCAGGGAAGAATCACCAAAATATTATGGATAATGGAAGCATAAAATTATAAGAATATGTATGACATTACTAAATGATTTTGCAATGCAAAATTTAGCCTGATCCCCACAAAACCCCTGATAAACCTGCTGAGGAATATGGATTATCATAATTCTTACATGTCTGCTTTTCCTTTATGTATGCAATGTGCCGCTTGTGGATTCTCTTCATCTAATGCTTTAATTCCCTATTATTCCATTTTTCATTTTAATGATATAACTCCTATAATTTCTTCAATTTTCACCACTTATAGACTTCATGTAATTCATAGGTAGCATATAGCAGCTCAAGTATTCTGACTTCTTCATTTAAATAAATGTATTCTTTCAATCAAATGATTTAGTAAATTTAGACTAACATCTTGTGTCTGTTTGTTTTTTAATAAGTGCATTATTTTATTTGACACATATGCATGCTTAGTTGCTCAGTTGTGTCCGACTCTTGCGACCCCATAGACTGGGGTCTAAGCCTCCCAGGCTCCTCTGTCCATGGGATTCTCCAGGCAAGGATACTGGAGTGGGTTGCCATTTCCTTCTCTGGGAGATCTTCCCAACCCAGAGATCGAACCCAAGTCTCTTATATTATAGTCAGACCCTTTACTGACTGAGCTATGAGGGAAGCCCTGACACATATAATCAAATCAAAATATCTTAAATTCACTAGCCTTGTTGAGGGAAGAAAATTACAGTGCATTTTTGAGGTCATAGGAGAATGTCAAATTCCTGCCAAAGCTCTGCAACAAATTACTCCAGTGATCTTCATTTCTTTTTTAATTTAATTTTATTTTTTAACTTTACAATATTGTATTGGTTTTGCCATATATCGAAATGAACCTGCCACAGGTATACATGTGTTCCCTATCCTGAACCCTCCTTCCCCCTCCTTCTCCATACCATCTCACTGGGTCTTCCCAGGGCACCAGCCCCAAGCATCCAGTATCGTGCATCGAACCTGGACTGGCGACTCATTTCATATATGATATTATACACGTTTCAATGCCATTCTCCCAAATCATCCCACCCTCTGCCTCTCCCAGAGTCCAAAAGACTGTTCTATACATCAGTGTCTCTTTTGCTCTCTCGTATACAGGGTTATTGTTACCATCTTTCTAAATTCCATATATATGTGTTAGTATACTGTACTGGTGTTTTTCTTTCTGGCTTACTTCACTCTGTATAATAGGCTCCAGTTTCATCCATCTCATTAGAACTGACTCAAATGTATTTTTTCTAATGGCTGAGTAATAATCCATTGTGTATATGTACCATAGCTTTCTTATCCATTCATCTGCTGATGGACTTCTAGGTTGCTTCCATGTCCTGGCTATCATAAATAGTGCTGCGATAAACATTGGGGTACACGTGTCTCTTTCAATTCTGGTTTCCTCAGTGTGTATGCCCAGCAGTTGGATTGCTGGATCATAAGGCAGTGATCTTCATTTCTAATGGAGAAAGATGGACTTTTCCTCCAAGTTTATCCTGCCAGTGTGTTCCAGGATAATTCAACAATATTCCTGGGAAAGATGTTATTAACAAATGTCATGATATAATTATATTATGTTATATGACATTTATGTTATAGCATACTTGATTACTTGATACTACAAGATATGTTTTCTGCTTTAATACTTGGTCAGCACAATCAAAAAACCATTCAGAAAGTTTCCAGTGAGTTTCCATTTGGGCTGACTTATAAAAGAGGAGAATATGCTAGTTATACCTCCATTATTGATGGAGAAGATGGGTGGAATGAAAAGTGTATGTCTTAGCATGCATGCTTGCTCAGTCATGTTTGACTCTTTGCAATACCATGGACTGTAGCCTGCCAGGCTCCTCTGTCCATGCAATTTTCCAGGCCAGAAAACTGGTGTGGGTTGCCATTTCCTCCTCTAGGGGAATCTTCTGGACTCAGGGTTCAAACCCACATCACTTGAGTCTTCTGCATGAGCAGGCAGATTCTTTACCACTGTGCCACCTGGGAAGCACATATGTCTTAGCAGAGAAGAAGTATCACATGATATTCCTTATATATAGAATCTAAAAAGAAATGATGCAAGTGAAAGTTGCTCAGTCGTGTCCAACTCTTTGTGACCCATGGACTATACAAGCCATGGAATTCTCCAAGCCAGAATACTGGAGTGGGTAGCCTTCCCTTTTGCAGGGGACCTTCACAACCCAGGGATCAAACCCAGGTCTCCCACATTGCAGGAATCTAAAAAGAAATAATACACTTGAACTTACAAAAGAGAAAGAGAATCACAGACTTAGACAACAAACTTATGGTTGCTGGGAGGAAGGGATAGTCAGCGACTTTGGGATACACATGTACACAATGCCAGATTTAAAATTGATAACCAACAAGGTCCTACTGTAATAGCACATGGAACTCTGCTCAATGTTATGTGGCAGCCTGGATGGGAGGGGAGTCTAGGGGAGAATGGATACATGTATATTTATGGATGAGTCCCTTTGCTATCCACCTGAAACTATCATGACTGTTAATCAGCTATACCCAATACAAAACAAAAATTTTAATATTTTTTAATTAAAAAAAATGTATATGTCTCAGAAGCCCCAGGCTTCAGGCATATACTGAAAATTCATACATGATTTTCCCTTAATCTGAGATTTACAATTTAGTTCATATCTACTGAATTGGCCTTTATCACTTGATAAACTGACTTAGCAAGCTCTGAAGAAGACAGATACAGTTTTAAGCTGCCAAATTCTCTTGCAGTTAATTTGTTAATACTTATAGCCTCAATCCATAAAATGAGTTAGTAAGCACACAGCAATTTTTAGTAGAATATTTATGAGAAGGTGAGAATTGGAGTAAAAAAGATAGCTTTGGCAAAAAAAAGAAATCATAGATAACAAAATTTTAAGACAACTTTTAGTGACTCTAAAGTAATATTATAGTTAGTTTGCATAACACATAAAATTTGAAAACATTCAACATACCCATCAACCCATACACCAAAAATGTTTCCCATCTCTTCAGATCTTTACTATGGCACACATGTTTCTAGACACCCAATAACCGTGACCTGATACAACTTTTTTTTTTAATTGGAGTATGGTTAATTTACAATGTTGTTAGTTTCAAGTATACAGTAAAGTGATTTATTTATACATATATGTGATACTAATTTTTACATTTGAAAACTAAAAAGAAAACAATAAAATTTTTTTTTATATAGTTTTTGTATAACATCAAGGAAAATGGTTGTTTTTGTTCAAATTGTATAGAATCTGTACATTTCTAGATATTTTAAAGTCTGTTCTGCTTCTGAGAGACTGAGATAACAATAGAAGGTAATAATACATATATTAAACACAAGATATTAAGAAGAGGTGGCAAGAATACGCAAAAGAACTGTACAAAAAAGAGCTTCACAACCCAGATAATCATGATAGTGTGATCACTCACCTAGAGCCAGACATCCTGGAATGTGAAGTCCAGTGGGCCTTAGAAAGCATCATTATGAACAAAGCTAGTGGAGGTGATGGAATTCCAGTTGAGCTATTTCAAATCCTGGAAGATAATGTTATGAAAGTGCTGCACTCAATATGCCAGCAAATTTGGAAAACTCAGCGGTGGCCACAGGACTTGAAAAGGTCAGTTTTCATTCCAGTCCCAAAGAAAGGCAATGCCAAAGAATGCTCAAACTACCGCACAATTGCACTCATCTCACACATTGGTAAAGTAATGCTCAAAATTCTCCAAGCCAGGCTTTAGAAATATGTGAACTGTGAACTTCCAGATGTTCAAGCTGGTTTTAGAAAAGGCAAAAGAACAAGAGATCAAATTGCCAACATCTGCTGGATCATGGAAAAAGCAAGAGAGTTCCAGAAAAACATCTATTTCTGCTTTATTAACTATGCCAAAGCCTTGACTGTGTGGATCACAATCAACTGTGGAAAATTCTGAAAGAGATGGGCATACCAGACCACCTGACCTGCCTCTTGAGAAATTTGTATGCAGGTCAGGAAGCAACAGTTAGAACTGGACATGGAAGAACAGACTGATTCCAAACAGGAAAAGGAGTACATCAAGGCTGTATATTGTCACCCAGCTTATTTAACTTATATGCAGAGTACATCATGAGAAACGCTAGGCTGGAAGAAGCACAAGCTGGAATCAAGATTGCTGGGAGAAGTATCAATAACCTCAGATATGCAGATGACACCACCCTTACGGCAGAAAGTGAAGAGGAACCTCAAAAGCCTCTTGATGAAAGTGAAAGAGGGGAGTGAAAAAGTTGGCTTAAAACTCAACATTGAGAAAACAAAGATCATGGCATCCAGTCCCATCACTTCATGGGAAATAGATGGAGAAACAGTGGAAACAGTGTCAGACTTTATTTTGGGGGGGCTCCAAAATCACTGCAGATGGTGATTGCAGCCATGAAATTGAAAGATGCTTACTCCTTGGAGGAAAGTTATGACCAACCTAGATAGCTTATTCAAAAGCAGAGACATTACTTTGCCAATAAAGGTCCATCTAGTCAAAGCTATGGTTTTTCCTGTGGTCACGTATGGATATGAGAGTTGGACTGTGAAGAAAGCTGAGCACCAAAGAATTGATGCTTTTGAACTGTGGTGTTGAAGAAGACTCTTGAGAGTCCCTTGGGCTGCAAGGAGATCCAACCAGTCCACCTTGAAGGAGATCAGTCCTGGGTATTCATTGGAAGGACTTATACTAAAGCTGAAACTCCAGTACTCTGGCCACCTCATGTGAAGAGTTGACTCATTGGAAAAGACCTTGATGTTGGGAAGGATTGAGGGCAGGAGGAGAAAGGGACGACAGAGGATGAAATGGTTGGATGGCATCACTGACTCGATGGACATGAGTTTGGGTGAACCCCGGGATTTGGTGATGGACAGGGAGGCTTGGAGTGCTACGATTCATGGTGTCACAAAGAGTCAGACACGACTGAGCAACTGAACTATACTGAACTGAAACACAAGTAATATTTATATATACATCTATAGTAAAGCCGTTGGAGGTCTCCTTCTCATAGCACAGGTTTATGAGTGCCATGAGCTAAATTATGTTTCTCTAGAGATGAATATTGAGTTTCCAAAATATAACATGGGGAATGTAGAAAATGAGTATAATTCTTGCACCATGAAGTTGATTTTACGGTAGTATTTGCTGGGTTGGCCAAAAGATTCATTCAGGTTTGTTTGTTTGTTTTTTGTAAGATCTTATGGAAAAACCCCAGCGAACATTTTGGCCAGTCCAGTGTATGTCTATGAATAATTTGCTATGTAATTTCATATTTGGCCGAAGTCTAATGAAGGTAAGCATATTGATTTAGAATGCCTTGTGTTGACCATTAAAATGGAAAACTGGAGATTTGTCATTGACTTTATGTCTTTAAGCCAGTAGAAACTAAGGCTTATATTAGTTTATGACACTATCCATTATAAAATAATGGAAAAAGTCAAATAACTTTTTCATGATATGTAAACACAGAACCAAAGGCTCAGAAGAATTAGTCTTAAAAATGTATCTTTAACAAAAAGAATAGCAGAAACAGAAATGATTATTAAAAGGAAAAATATCACATTTTTTCTTCAGAATCAATATCCCAAAATACACTTCAAATAATCATTAAACGAGCAGTGGATATTCATCTCTAAGACTATTTTGCACAAAATTAGTTCCATGTACAAACATTTCTTTCTTTAAGCCCATAAAATTGCATAAAGAAAATGTCTGCTCTTTTCCCTATTTTGTTGTCCTTGGGAAAGGCACAACTACCATTGTCATCATTGCAATTGCTATTCAATTCAATTTAGTTCAGTTGCTCGGTTGTGTCCAGCTCTTTGCAACCCCATGGACTGCAGCACACCAGGCTTCCCTGTCCGTCACCAACTCGTGGAGTTTGCTCAAACTCATGTCCATTGAGTCAGTGATGCCATCCAACCATCTCATCCTCTGTTGCCCTCTTCTCCTGTCTTCAATCTTTCCAAATATCATGGTCTTTTCCAAGGAGTCAGTTCTTCACATCAGGTGGCCAAAGTGTTGGAGTTTTAACTCCAGCATCAGGCTTTCCAATGAATATTCAGGACTGATTTCCTTTAGGATTGACTGGTTTGATCTCCTTGCAGTCCAAGGGACTCTTAAGAGTCTTCTCCAACACCACAGTTCAAATGCATGAATTCTTCAGAACTCAGTTTTCTTTACAGTCCAACTCTCACATCCATACATGACTACTGGAAAAATCATAGCTTTGACTTAGAGAGACCTTTTTTGGCAAAGTAATGTCTCTGCTTTCTATATGTTGTCTAGGTTGGTCATAACTTTTCTTTAAGCTTTTCTTAAAAGGAGCAAGTGTCTTTTAATTTCATGGCTGCAGTCACCATCTTGCAGTGATTTCAGAGCCCAAAAAAATAAAGTCTGCTACTGTTTCCATTGTTTCCCCATCTATAGGCCATGAAGTGATGGGACTGGATGCCAAGATCTTAGTTTTGAATGCTGAGTTTTAAGCCAGCCTTTTCACTCTCCTCTTTCACTTTCACCAAGAGGCTCTTTAGTTCCTCTTCACTTTCTGCCATAAGGTAGTATCATCTGCATATCTAAGGTTATTGATATTTCTCCCTGTAATCTTGATTCCAGCTTGTGTTTCATCCAGCACAGCATTTCGCATAATGTATTCTGCATATAAGTTAAATAAGCAGGCTGACAATATACAGCCTTGACATATTCCTTTGCCTATTTGGAACCAGATTATTGTTCCATGTCCAGTTCTAACTGTTGCTTCTTGATCTGCATACACATTTCTCAGAAGGCAGGTCAGGTGGTCTGGTATTCCCATCTGTTAAAGGATTTTCCACAGCAATTGCTAATATGATTTTATAAGCCACATTTAACTTTCTGGTTCTCTGTAGACTACAGCATTGGAAATGGCAGATCCCTACAGGGTCAGAAAAGATCCATTTTCATCATATGTACATATTATTATATGATTTCCTGTCTGTCTTGATCTGATCAGCCTGCATCAGTTCATTTAAGTTCAGTTCAGTCACTCAGTTGTGTCCAACTTCCTGTGACCCCATGAATCACAGCACGCCAGGTCTCCCTGTCCATCACCAACTCCCGGAGTTCACTCAAGCTCACGTCCATCAAGTCGGTGATGCCATCCAGCCATCTAATCCTCTGTCATCCCCTTTTCCTCCTGCCCCAATCCCTCCCAGCATCAGAGTCTTTTCCAATGAGTCTACTCTTTGCATGAGGTGGCCAAAGTACTGGAGTTTCAGCTTTAGTATCATTGCTTCCAAAGAACACCCAGGGCTGATCTCCTTCAGAATGGACTGGTTGGATCTCCTTGAAGTCCAAGCCACTCTCAAGAGTCTTCTCCAACACCACAGTTCAAAAGCATCAACTCTTAGGCACTCAGCCTTGTTCACAGTCTAAATCTCACATCCATACATGACCACAGGAAAAACCATAGCCTTGACTAGATGGACCTTTATTGGTATAGTAATGTCTCTGATCAGCCTGAATATCCAATAACAAATAGTTTTTTTTTTCAGTCGAATTTTGCTGATAAATTTGGAAAGATCATCACCAGATACAGAAGAAAAGTCACAGTCAACCCCAAATCATTTGATGGCCCTGTGGCTGACTTTGCTGAGAGAGGAAGTTGAGCTCTGGAGCAGATTCAGAGCCAAATAAGTCTCATACCTCTGGGCAGATCTGGCCCTCCTCCTAGAGTGCTCAAGATGGGGAGTTTCAGTGCAACTCCTCATCTATTTATCTAGTTAATCCTCCTGTGTCTGCTGCCTAATTTTTACATTTCTCTGAATTTCCATGAGAAATGTGTTTCAAACAGCATTTCATAACTGAAATACTTTTACATTTAAATTCATTGAATTTTAGATCCGAGAACTAAGAGGACATTTACTCCTACCCGTCATTTAACAGATGCAGACACTGAAATTCAAAAGGTTAAGTGGCTTTTCTGTAGCCATCTAGCTATTTTTTGGTGACTGAGCCCATGTTTTCTCAATATTGGTTGAGGGTTTTTTCATTTTCACTTACAGACAATTCTTTCTTAAATAGCTTATAATGTGAAATCTATGGTAAAGCCTGTGTCTTTCTAGCTAGGCTTTTTCCTTTTTAAGTTTTATCCATGGAGAGTTGTTTATGTAAACTAGTCAATGAAAGGTATGATATAGAATCGAGAAGGAATTCAAAGAGATGAGTGCATTTGATATTTCATAGCTGGAGTATTAGTGATTGATTAGGTACAATAAAAGAAAACACCTGCTAATATTTCTAAGAGCTTCGAACCTCAAAAAAAGCAGAAGCCATGTCTAAAGTATCTTATATTCCTAGTGCCTAGCAGCTTAACTGGCAATGGCACCCACTCCAGTACTCCTGCCTGGAAAATCCCATGGTCGGAGGAGCCTGGTGGGCTGCAGTCCATGGGGCTGCTGAGGGTCGGACATGACTGAGCGACTTCACTTTCACTTTTCACTTTCATGCATTGGAGAAGGAAATGGCAACCCACTCCAGTGTTCTTGCCTGGAGAATCCCAGGGACGGGGGAGCTTGGTGGGCTGCCATCTGTGGGGTCACACAGAGTCAGACACTGTCACTGAAGTGACTTAGCAGCAGCAGCAGCAGTAGACACTTGGAATGTTTGTTGAATGACTAAAGAAAACATTCTGGTGGTGAAGAGTTAGAAGGAATAAAAAGCCTGCTCTTACTGTATGCTTAAAATAGTTCTGCTACATAAAGTTACAACGACAAGATTCCAAAAAATTCACATAGGGACACGTCATCCAAGAGGAACTCAGGAAAGTGACAGAGCTGGCAGCTCTGGCAGATCAAGGAAAGGTTTCAACTTTTAGGAAAACCAGGAATCTTTAAGTGTAACTGCTCCACAAATATGCTGTGAACAGAAAATGAACTCAGAGGACCTGGGGGAAAAGTAGAGATCCAAAGTGGAAAAAGACTGGATTAAAACCAAGAAAGACTACAGAGGACTGGAAACTTTCTAAGTGGAGGTATGATGCTAGTGACACTTGGCTAGACCTTCATGAGGTCTGGACAAGATACTCTGTGGTTTTGTTTTGTGTCCAAAGCTGACAACTCTGAGGAGAAGAAATAACAAACTCTTGGGAAAGAGTCAGGACCAGCAGGTGCAATAAACCCTCCCACCTCAGAGTCTTCATTGTCTTCTATTTTTTATTTTAATTTTATTTCTTAAAAGCAAGTGAGCAAAAATAATTCTATAACTTTCATAGAAATATATGCTCTTCTGGAAAATGGAACTATGCTCATTACTGCAGGAAAAGTAATGAGGTCAAAAGTGAGAGACCAAACCATTTTTTTTTTTTTGAAGAGACCTCACATTGGGCTTCCCACCTCCCTTGGGCTTCCCAAGTGGTGCTAAGGTAAAGAGCCTGCCTGCCAATGCAAGAGATAGAAGAGACACTGGTTTGATCCCTGGGTCAGGAAGATCCCCTGGAGAAGGAAATGGCTACCCACTCTAGTATTCTTGCCTGGAGAATCTTATGGACAAAGGAGCCATGTGGACTACAGGCCATAGGGTCGCAAAGAACTGGACGTGACTGAAATGACTTAGCCACACGCAACTTGGGAAGCTCATCTCTGAGGTTCTGACCTCATGTCAATTCATCCTATTCACTCATGTTATTCATTTCATCCTATGAAGTGAAGTCTTTTTAACAAACTCAGTGGTTTAGGGGAGATGAAAGATTTTCTTACTTCGTGCATGCTGCTTTTAAAATGTCTTCCAGGGATTAGATAAAACCTACAGTTTGCCTCAGTTCTTTTTCTTGCCCAGCTTAGTGCTGATACACCAACTTTTCTGAAGAAATAAAGTCCAAGGGAGTATGCTAAGGCTATCTGAGTTCTCTGAAACAAAAGTTTTCATTGCATTTAAGTGACATGTATAAAAAAAAATGTTTGAGACTTTCATGAAATGTAACCTCAGCAAGCTGCGAAATGCTCCAGAAGTTTTTGAGACTGACCATGAGATGAAACGCTAAAAATATGTTGGAACTAAATTAAAAGGAAGGTCAGGACAAAGCCATGTCTAAATGGGAGATATAAAGCACAGTGAATACAAATTGATAACGCTGAGGCGAGGGATCGTTTATTGCTCTTCCACTTTTCTTTTAGGGAACAAGCAATAAAATTGAAATGAATGATCCAATTTTAAACCTAATTTTCATACAGCATCATTTCTCCTGAAGGTTCACCAAAGATAGAAATCAAAGAGAAAAATAAAGAGAAAGTCAACCTACTTCATCCTCCACTCATCTCATTGTTGGGGGGCTCAATATCTTGTGAAATACTTTTTAAAATAAAAATTCTAAGTTGCAAAATCTGAAAATGTATTTTATTCTTGTATGATGTATTCTTAACTTGTATATTAATGCTCAGTATTGATATGCACACATGAAAATAGAGATACACATTCACACCCCCAAATATGCACTTTATTCTCTGTGTCCCTGTGTTTGTCTGTCTCTGTCTTCTCTCTCTTATTTCTAAACTTATCTATATCTCTATATATCAATGTCTATCCATCTGCCTATACCTATCAATCTTACTTATGTTATTCAAAATATTAAAATAACATTTTCAACCTGTGCTTAATACTGGGGTGGGGTGTGTGTGTATGTGTGTTTCCTCCATGTTTGGGCCTGTCTTTTTCTCATCAACATCTATGTCTGCTTTAACTGTCTTCTAAGAGATAAAATGTTGCTTTGAGAGAGATTATAGAAACATCCTAGTGAGTCTCTCTCTGGAAGTTGCAGAATGTCACAAACTGTGAAAGATCTAAAGTATTACCCTAATTGCACGTTAAAAAGGTAACCTGCAACAGTTTCACAGATGATGCTAGCAAAAGCCATAGAACCCTTGCATCTGAAAAAAAGGAATTGATTACTTACGGCACAGCAGGCCTTCTAGGTGTCATGTCCACATTTATTTCCCTTGCTCCTTAGTCCCAGGAGGGCAGCCCAGGTAGATGTTAAACCACAGTGTGGCCTTGTGTCCCAGGTAATGAACTGGAGCTGAGGAAATAATCTTTTAGTGGGACTGTCAGCAAACACGGGGAAGGCAATGGCACCCCACCCCAGTACTTTTGCCTGGAAAATCCCATGGACGGAGGATCCTGGTAGGCTCCAGTCCATGGGGTCGCTAAGAGTCGGACACGACTGAGCGACTTCACTTTCACTTTTCACTTTCATGCATTGGAGAAGGAAATGGCAACCCACTCCAGTGTGCTTGCCTGGAGAATCCCAGGGACGGGGGAGCCTGGTGAGCTTCAGTCTATGGGGTCGCACAGAGTCGGACACGACTGAAGCGACTTAGCAGTAGCAGTAGCAGTCAGCAAACAACATTCAACCTTTGCCCCAGAGAGAGATCTTATCTTTATTGCCCTGCTGCTGCTGCTGCTGCTAAGTCGCTTCAGTCGTGTCCGACCCTGTGCGACCCCATAGACAGCAGCCCACCAGGCTCCCCCGTCCCTGGGATTCTCCAGGCAAGTACACTGGAGTGGGTTGCCATTTCCTTCTCCAATGCATGAAAGTGAAAAGTGAAAGTGAAGTCGCTCAGTCATGTCTGACTCTTAGCGACCCATGGACTGCAACCTACCAGGCTCCTCCATCCATGGGATTTTCCAGGCAAGAGTACTGGAGTGGGTTGCCATTGCCCTAGACAACAACAACAAAAAAATAGAAAATAAATGTAAAAGTCTGCCTTTGCCCCAGAAGGAGACACTCTTCCTGTCTTCCAGAGTTGTTTGCTTAATGAAGACCCTTGAAAAGATAGTCCAGGAGAAAAGGGTGTCAGTACCTCCAGCACAAATAGGAGAGACCCACTAAGAATTGTCTCCCAGTAGAGACTTGAAGTGGAGAGTGAAAAGTTGGCTTAAAGCTCAACATTCAGAAGACGAAGATCATGGCATCCGGTCCCATCACTTCATGGGAAATAGATGGAGAAACAGTGGAAACAGTGTCAGACTTTATTTTGGGGGGCTCCAAAATCACTACAGATGGTGACTGCAGCCATGAAATTAAAAGACACTTACTCCTTGGAAGGAAAGTTATGACCAACCTAGATAGCATATTCAAAAGCAGAGACATTACTTTACCAACAAAGGTCCATCTAGTCAAGGCTATGGTTTTTCCTGTGGTCATGTATGGATGTGAGATTTAGACTGTGGACAAGGCTGAGTGCCTAAGAGTTGATGCTTTTGAACTGTGGTGTTGGAGAAGACCCTTGAGAGTCCCTTGGGCTGCAAGGAGATCCAACCAGTCCATTCTGAAGGAGATCAGCCCTGGGATTTCTTTGGAAGGAATGATGCTAAAGCTGAAACCCCAGTACTTTGGCCACCTCATGCGAAAAGTTGACTCATTGGAGAAGACTGTGATGCTGGGAGGGATTGGGGACAGGAGGAGAAGGGGACGCCAGAGGATGAGATGGCTGGATGGCATCACTGACTCGATGGACATGAGTCTGAGTGAACTCCGGGAGTTGGTGATGGACAGGGAGGCCTGGCGTGCTGTGATTCATGGGGTCGCAAAGAGTCGGACACAACTGAGTGACTGAACTGAACTGAGAGACTTGCTTCAATAGTTCTGAACAGAGATGTTCCTAATGTTCGAATCAGTATTCACCCAAGATAGAGTTTTCCTGTTGGTTTCCACAAAGTTCTCTTGTTAGACAAGAAGCTCTATTTTTCTTTATTTCTCTCTCCCTCTCCCTCCCCCTCCCTCTCTCCTTCCTTATTTCCCTCCTTCCATCAATCCTGGCAAAGAGGGCTCAGTCTTGAGCTTCTATGCTTTGTCCTAAACATCATGGACAGGTTTTCCAATATGTGTCACATTTGGACAGTTTTTCCATCTTTTTTCTTTCTTTGTCCTATACTACTTGGCTGAACATTCTAGCTTCAGTGTTTATTTGTTGCCAGTATCTGTTCCAACTGACGTGTCAACTTGCCCGTGCTTTTGAGAAGATCTCAGGAAGTGGGGGTTCTAGCAGCCTCTGGGAGTTTTATCCTTGGACTTTTTACACATTGTGCAGTGCTGCCTCCTACTCCTTCACCATCCCGCTAGTCTATATATATCCCTTTATCTTACAAGTTGCACACTGACAAAAGATCATACTGCCAAAAAGCAGTGCTCTGAGAACCTCTATGAATCATACAGGTTCGTGTCAAATGCTCTGCCTGGATTCCTGAATCTAGAAAATAGGAGGACTTTACATTTTTTTTTAATTTGCCTGCTCTAAGTAGAAATGCTACTCTGCAGGTAATGAAAATGATGACAAACATACCCCAAGTTTTACATTCAGAGGATTTTGAGCCCCATCAAAAAGTAGCTCCTTGAAAGTCATATATTTACCCTTTTTGCTCTTGCTTAAAATGCCCTTGGACTTCTTTTCAGAATCCAACATACATTTTTTTAACTGTCTTTGGCAGCAGCCAATCTTTATCCTTTAATACTGAATTTCATTTTGGAGATAGCTAAAAGCTATTTAGAGCCCAGTTAAAAAAAAAAAAAACATAAACAAGCTGGGTTTATAAAAATATGTGAATATGTGCAATGAAACAGATATCTTTATGTGGTTGATAAACTGACCCTGAACACAGTTCCAGCAGAGGAGTTCCAAATGCTCAGGGTTTTCAATGCTTTGGGGGAAATTAAAAGTGACTCTTCTTCCCAAAATGATTGAGAGTTCCTTCAATAAAAGTATAATTGATTTTAAAAAATTGTTAAAAATATACTGGTTTCTGTGTTATTTCTTTAACAGGAATCATTTTTAAGCTAAAGAGGTTATATCAAAATGGAGGGATTTTTGTCAGTGGCTGTGGTCTGGGTGTTGCCAGAGTCAATGAAAGCACTTGCAGACTTCCCTGGTGCGTCCTAAGTCACTTCAGTTGTGTCTGACTGTTAGAGACCCTTTGGACTGTAGCCCACCAGGCTCCTCTGTCCATGGGATTCTCCTGGCAAAATCCTGGAGTGGGTTGCTGTGCCCTTTTCCTATCTAGAAAACAGGTTCTCCTGCATTGGCAAATGGGTTCTTTACCATTAGCACCACTTGCCTACTTGCTAATAAAATGATTCAGTTAATTTTCCCGTCTTTTTTGAATTCCCCACCCTTCTTTGTTTTGTCTTGTTTTTGAAAGATAATGTGTTTTAGTTAGGAACAATTGGTCGTTTGTGAATAAATTCTATGATTTACTGGTGGCTCAGACAGTAAAAAGTCTGCCTGCAGAGCAGGAGACCTGGGTTCAATCCCTGGGTTGGGAAGATGCCCTGGAGAAGGAATTGGCAACCCACTCCAGTATCCTTGCCTGGAAAATCCCATGGACGGAGGAGCCTGGCAGGCTACAGTCCATGGGGTCGCAAAGAATCAACATGATTGAGCTACTTCCCACTTTCACTTTCACTTTATTTTTCTATGATTTACATGACTCTGAGTTAAATTTAGGCATTTACTTAACCTTTTAGCTTATTTAGTCAAATAAAATTGGAAAGAATAATACCTGATTTACAGGATAGATTTTAGATTAGTGAGATACCCTATTGGAAGGTGAATGGCAAAATTTAAAGGAAATCTATGCTCAATAATTTTCTTTCCACTCTCATTTTATTTTCTGCTTGCCCTGGGTTAGAATAGTATCAATTTAATATTTCCCCTAGAATTAAGGAAATAGATTGAAACCTCTAAGTTCATGGAGGCTGAGCTTCCTGCTTAAAAAATAATTCATGCTTACATCAAGACAAAGAGGCAAGATAAAGAACCTATTTCTTCTAACACTTTCTCTGTGGTGATACAGATGGATGATTGGAACAAAATGGGGGTATAAACTGATGCACCCCAAACTACTTGGCTGGGTATTAATCCTATGATCTTAGGAATAGGAACTGTTTGAAACCAGTTTCTGCCAATATATGACACCCTCAGTGGGGGAACAATCAGAGAAAATGTAAGAGCACTCTTCAGAGGGGTAAGAGGAGATAATGAGATCAGTGGAAAAGAATAAAGGAGTCGAGTTTTCTTTCCTCCTATGCCTCTTCTTGGTCAATGGGGGTTGAAGGGAAAGTAGCTCCTTAGGTCAGTAAGCACTGGGGATCTGGTGTTTGTGGAACATGCAAGGGAGTGAAGCACTGGAGAAAAGAGAGTCTTGAGGATTCTAAATGCTTTTCTACTTTAAGTTACTGAAAACATTGAAACATTTTGTGGAGGAGCATGAGCATATCTTAAATGCATCCCTTTGATTGGCATTTTGCCTGAGTCCAGTTTGGCAGGCATCTGAGGGAGAGACCGTTAGAAGGATCTGGGTGCAGCAGAGGCAAGGAAGCTGGTATCCTCACGATATAACGTCCCAGACGTGGTCCTTTCTTAGTAATTCACAGCTTCTGCTTTTGAACTTCCATAGTTATTTTTAGCTGTTAGTATGGTGGTAGAGAGTTTAAATGCTGGTTTAAATATATGTTTTCCATTGCATCTTGAAGCTCTAGGAAAGGAAAAGGTAAATTTGCACTGTTTGGGTTTGTCTTTGACATCATTGTTCTATTTAAGCTTCCCTTAGACTGCAAGGAGATCAAGCCAGTCGATCCTAAAGGAAATCAACCCTGAATATTCACTGGAAGGACTGTTGCTGAAGCTGAAACTCTAATACCTTGGCCATCTGATGCAAACTGCCAACTCATTGGAAAAGACCCTCATGCTGGGAAATAGTGAAGGCAAAAGGAGAAGGGAGCAACAGAGGATGAGTTGGTTAGATAGCATCACTGACTCAATGCACATGAATTTGAGCCAGCTCTGGGAGATCGTGGAGGACAGGGGAGCCCGGTGTGCTGCAATCCACGGGGTCACAAAGAGTTGGACATGACTTAATGACTAAACAACAACAGTTATGAGATTGGTCAGCAAACGGCTCCAGTCCTGTGGGACAAGCTATAAAGGTCAAGGGGAAGGGAAAAAAGTGCATACAAAATTAAAATGGGGAAAAAAAGAAGAAAGTTGGGAATCAAGGAGGGGCCAAGGAAATTGACAGCTAGTCCCCACTATAAACTTTACATTTTACTGACTCGATGAACGTGAGTCTGAGTGAACTCTGGGAGTTGGTAGTGGACAGGGAGGCCTGGCGTGCTGCGGTTCATGGGGTCGCAAAGAGTCGGACACGACTGAGAGACTGAACTGAACTGAACTGATCCTTGGACATTCTATTTTGTTTGTTTTTTTAAAGAAGTCAAGAATGAAACTCTTTGCTCATTAAAATAATAAAAAACCCTTTTCACAGGCAGAAGTAAACTTCTAGGAAAAAGATCCTACCACTCTTCAACTGAGAATGTTTCCAGTAGCTGCTGAATAGTCAAAACAAGAACACAGAACAAAGCTCAAATAAAAAAATATTCAGGTGGATGCTAAAGTTTACTTTTTAAAAAGATTTAAGGAAATAAGCAAAAAGGAGAAATCAGCAGGAGACCTTGGAGTGAAACTGAAAGTTAGACTCTATCATTATCACCTTGGAAGAAAAGCTATGAGAAACCTAGACAGTGTATTAAAAGGCAGAGATGTCACTTTGCCAACAAAGGTCCTTATAGTCAAAACTATGGTTTTTCCAGTGGTGATGTATGGATGTGAGAGCTGAACCATAAAGAAAGCTGAGAGCCAAAAAATGTATGCTTTCAAATTCTGGTGCTGGAGAAGACTCTTGAGAACCCCTTGGACTGCAAGGAAATCAAACCAGTCAATCCTAAAATAAATCAACCCTGAATACTCATTGGAAGGACTGGTGCTGAAGCTGAAGCTCCAATCCTTTGGCCATCAGCTACACAGAACTGACTCACTGGAAAAGACCCTGATGCTGAGACAGTTTGAGGGCAGGAGGAGAAGGGGATGACTCTGGGAGAGAGTGAAGGACAAGGAAGCCTGGAGTCTTGTAGTCCATGGGGTCACCAAGAGTCAGACATTACTTAGTGACTGACAACAATAAATTACCACACTTATTTATAGTAAGTATAGGTAGACCTTTCAGGGGGAAAAAAAAATGAGTTGTTCCCTTTGCCTGTGATCATCAGATTATAGTGAAATAACTCTTCAATTTGATGATGCATGAGACTTCTGTCTTTCTAGTAGCAGAAATGAGATTCCTAGTAGGAGCACATATAAGTAAGTGAAGTCGCTCAGTCATATCCTACTGTTTTGCAGTCCCATAAACTGTTGCCTACTAGGCTCCTCTGTCTATGGAATTTTCCAGGCAAGAGTACTGGAGTGGGTTGCCATTTCCTTTTCCAGGGATCTTCCCAATCCAGGGATCAAAACCAGGTCTCCCATGTTGCAGGCAGACGCTTTACTGTCTGAGCCACCAGAAAAGCCCAAAGCAGGAGCACATGCATAGATGCAATTCTTGAGGCCCAGGATTTTCTGCTGGAACCTGAAGGTGCTTTCTTAGTCTGGTCTCCTGGCCAGACCTGTGGTGTTGTGCACCCTGGTTGTAAAGATGCTGCTGGTTTACACCTTCTGTGTTTGTAATAAAGGATCAACCCAGTGGGAGATTCAGAAGGAATTCTTAGCGTTTTATTCCTGCAGCCACCACTGGCTGTAAATCATCATTTCAGGTCTTGGCTTTCTTTGTGGCCCTGCCTGGCTGATGGTGTAAGAGGAGGGGTGCTCAGAAAGAAGCACCCCTCCTGTTTTGCACAAGATTTTTGACTCAGTACATCTTGGGAGCTTGTGTCCACCTAGACCATTTTCAAAGAAGCACTTTAAGGTAACCAGGAAGCTAGTGAACAGCTCTCCTTTTGCATTATTAAATAATGTGGAGAATCAATATTCTGTTTCAGGGAATATTTTATTTCATTGGGCTTTCTTGATGGCTGTTCATAGTTCCAGTATAGATTTTTTAGTTTTCCAGAGAAACCAACAATACTTTGTTGTATTTTAAATTTTTATTAATGACATTCCAACGCCTGTCTGAACTTTTCTTAACCATTGTTTAAGTATTTAAGCGACAAAAATGTTTGAGAATTTTTTTGAATTAGCAATTTCTGCCCAATACAATCATTCATAGACATCCACAAGGTGCACAGGCAGAAAGTATATTATTATTTAATAATATATTACATATCTATAATAAACATAATAATACATCCACCAAGGCACACAGGCAGAAAGTATTAATATATTATATATTAATAATATATAATAACAATATATTATATATTATTATTTAATATAATATTAAATTATTTAACATAAATAGAATATATTATTATATATAAAATATATGTGTATATATATATAAAGAGATGATATTTATATAATATATATTTATACATATGGAGTGAGAGAGATATATATATATATATATATATACACACACACATAAAAAAACAGAGATTAAGATTTATTTTAAGGAATTGGCTCACATGGATGAGGCTGGCAAGTCCAAAATCCTTAGGCTAGTTCAGCAGGCTGGAAATTCAGGCCGAATTTCTGCATTTCAGCTTCAAGGAAGAATTCCTTCTTCTCTGGGAAAACTCAGATATTTGCTCTTAAGATCTTCAACGGCATGAGGCTCACTCACAATTTTGAGGTTACCCTGCTTTACTTAAAGTCAACTGATTATAGATGTAAATTGCATCCAAGCTGAGGTGTCACTGAGACCTTGGTGCAGCCACAACTGTCATCTGGAAAGCAAATGTAACGAACCATCATTAGCTGTTAATACAATCTCACATCAGTTCATCAGTGAGGACATCACAGTGTGATGGCTTTCTGTGTACACACACACTTTCCTTGCTAAAAATAAGCATTTCCTTCTTTAAGAATAGCTCTGGAAGAAGTTTCTATAAGAGAAAAAGTCTATTCTTAAAACTTTGGATTGTGGCTCTGAACTTTGCTGCACTTTAGAATGATCTGGGGAAATTTTAAAATGCTTGTGTTCGGTCTGTATCCCAACAATATGTCTGAATCCTTAGAGGTACGATCCCATGTCCAGTGATTTTTGTAAAGCTCTCTGAGCGATTCCACTGTGCAGCCAAAATCTCAAGCCTCTGCTCTAGATGTTTTTCAGAATGAATAAAATAATGATCTTAAACATTTTTTCTTGAAGAAGCAGCCTTTTCCTCATAATGAAATTTAAAGATTGAGTTAATTGTTTAAAACAAAGAATTAAAATGTTAATTTTTGATCCATGATATGTGGAGGCTAGAGAGAGAGTGAGATGATGCCTTTATGATGTGTGGTTGTAACAGTTTTCTTTAGTGAGCTTGTTAACCATGAGAAGAGAAGAGAGAGCTAGAGGAGAAGAAAAATTAAGCACAGTGATGTTGACAGAAAGAAGAGAGTTTGAGCAATAAGCTCTTTTCTTGAATATTATTTTTCTCATATGACAAAAAAGAAAAATTGACAATGGAACAGCAGGATATATGTTGTATTTCTTCTCATTTTTTAAAATTAAGATTGAATATACCTACTATAAGATCTACTATTTTTAGTGTACAGTTCGCCAAGTTTTGACAAATATATGCAGTTGTATAACCACCCTATTGGACAATTTTATTACCCCCTGCCCCAAATTACCCTCTGTTTATGTGCAGTCAAACCCTGCTCCTTCTCCCAGACTCTGGAAACCACTGATCTGCTTTCTATTCCACTTATTTTCCCTTTGCTGAGTTATGTAAGTGATGCCATACAATTTCATTGTATTTTAAATAGTTATATTTTTATAGAAAATAACTAATGTGTAGATTCTGTGTAATAAGCTCTAAAATGATCAAGCATCTTTGTCTGAAAAAGCAAACTGTCTCCCTAACCATTAAGCACTTCTTGGGGAGCTTCAGGCACTGGCAATCAACAAGGGGACCAGGAGAAGCCACTTGGGAGGGCAGAATTTACCAATTTAAACCAAATAGTGATAGAAATATTGAAATTAATTTTAAAAAGGAGCAGTCACATAATGAAACTCAAGGAAATAAAACACAAGACAGAGATGTGACATACTTTCAATTACTGCAAAAAAATAAGTATTTTTTCCTTTTATAAAAGCAATAACAGTAAAAAAAGAAGAAGAAGAAGAAAGAAAGAAAGCAAAACAAATAGCTGGAAAAACCTTCAAACAACTGGAGAAAAATAATGGTATATCCTTCTAGACTTTAAAAACATTTCACACATAGTCATTCAGTTCAGTTCAGTTCAGTTGCTCAGTCGTGTCCGACTCTTTGCGACCCCATGAATCGCAGCACGCCAGGCCTCCCTGTCCATCACCAACTCCCAGAGTTCACCCAGACTCACATCCATCGAGTCAGTGATGCCATCCAGCCATCTCATCCTCTGTCATCCCCTTCTCCTCCTGCCCCCAATCCCTCCCAGCATCACAGTCTTCTCCAATGAGTCAACTCTTCGAATCAGGTGGCCAAAGTACTGCAGTTTCAACTTTAGCATCATTACTTCCAAAGAAATCCCAGGGCTGATCTCCTTCAGAATGGACTGGTTGGATCTCCTTGCAGTCCAAGGGATTCTCAAGAGTCTGCTCCAACACCACAGTTCAAAAGAATCAATTCTTCAGTGCTCAGCCTTCTTCACAGTCCAACTCTCACATCCATACATGACCACTGGAAAAACCATAGCCTTGACTAGACAGACCTTTGCTGGCAAAGTAATGTCTCTGCTTTTGAATATGCTATCTAGGATGGTCATAACTTTCCTTCCAAGGAGTAAGCGTCTTTTAATTTCATGGCTGCAGTCACCATCTGCAGTGATTTGGGAGCCCCAAAAATAAAGTCTGACACTGTTTCCACTGTTTCCCCATCTATTTCCCATGAAGTGATGGGACTGGATGCCATGATCTTTGTTTTCTGAATGTTGAGCTTTAAGCCAATGTTTTCACTCTCCACTTTCACCTTCATCAAGAGACTTTTTAGTTCCTCTTCCCTTTCTGCCATAAGGGTGGTGTCATCTCCGTATCTGAGGTTATTGATATTTCTCCCGGCAATCTTGATTCCAGCTTGTGTTTCTTCCAGTCCAGCGTTTCTCATGATGTACTCTGCATATAAGTTAAATAAACAGGGTGACAATATACAGCCTTGATGTACTCCTTTTCCTATTTGGAACCAGTCTGTTGTTCCATGTCCAGTTCTAACTGTTGCTTCCTGACCTGCATACAAATTTCTCAAGAGGCAGGTCAGGTGGTCTGGTATTCCTATCTCTTTCAGAATTTTCCACAGTTCATTGTGATCCACACAGTCAAAGGCTTTGGCATAGTCAATAAAGCAGAAATAGATGTTTTTCTGGAACTCTCTTGCTTTTTCCATGATCCAGCGGATGTTGGCAATTTGATCTCTGGTTCCTCTGCCTTTTCTAAAACCAGCTTAAACATCAGGAACACATAGTCATACACACATAGAAATACTTATTTTATTTTATTTTAAAATTTTTACAATGCTGCGTCAGCCTCTGCCACACAACAACACAAATTAACCACTATCATACATATATCCCCTCCCTCCTGAGCCTTCTTCCCCTCCCCTTCCTAGAGTCCCTATCCCAGGCCATCACCGAGCAGCAGACGAGGCTCCCCAAGCCACACATCAACTTTTCACCAGCTATCCATCTTTTAACTTATGAAACTGGAATGTTTTACTTGCTGTTTCATGAAAGACCTTTCCCTCAAACCTTTCTACTGAAGTGTGAATGATTTATTTGTTTCAGTAGTACATGATAGTGGTTGAAAGCACAGTAGTTAAGAGCATGAACTTATTAGTCAGACAGATCTAGTTAATATCCCAGCTCTTCCGCTTACTAAATATGTGACCTTGGGCAAAATACGGAACTTCTCAAATTTTTATTTTTTTCCTAAGAGAAATGATTATATCTAATTCATATATTTGATGTGAGTGTTAAAATAAAATGAGGTAATACATATAAATCACTGAGTATAGTGCCTGGAAAATAATATAATAATTCTAGCAAATTCATGAACAAGGAAAACTCAGGATATAATTTAAATGAACCCTTTGTTTTTGTCTCCCATTGCGACTTCACTTTCACTTTTCGCTTTCATGCATTGGAGAAGGAAATGGCAACCCACTCCAGTGTTCTTGCCTGGAGAATCCCAGGGACAGGGGAGCCTGGTGAGCTTCCGTCTGTGGGGTCGCACAGAGTCGGACACGACTGAAGCGACTTAGCAGCAGCAGCAGCAGCTACCTGATAAAATGTATTCATCATTGATCCCTACCTAAAATTGCTCAAAGTGTCCTTGGCTTTTCTGCTCATTTTTAGGTAACAGTGTCTTGGATCACTCTAAGTTGCAAATGAGTGTATTCTCATTTAGAAACCAGGTTCCTAGTCTTAGATTGTAACCATAATTCTCAACTTGATATAATATCAAGTTTCCCCCCAACCCTTGCTTTAGGCTAAACTTCCATTTTCAATGGAAAATGAAGTTATAATGATGTTGTTTTGTAGTCACTAAGTCATATCCAACTCTTTGTGACCCCGTGGACTGTAGCCCACCAGGCTCCTCAGTCCATGGAATTTCGAAGGCAAGGATACTAGTGTGGGTAGCCATTTCCTTCTCCAAGGGAATCTTCCTGACCCAGGAAACAAACCCATGTCTCTTCCTTTGGCAAGTGAATTCTTTACCACTGAGCCACCAGGAAAGCCCAGTAATACAGTGATACCTTTTCTATTGTTCTGTTTTCCTTCGCCTGGTCTGCCACCTAGTTTTCTGATGCTTCTTCTGTAGGAACTGAGAAGAAAGAAGTCGTAAGGACATAGAAAAGACCTTGCTTGAACTTGTTATAGACAAACTTGGGGCTCTTGGGGCCAGTGGACAGCTGATTCTCTCGGGAGAACTCTCCTGGGCTCTTAGAGCAGCTTCTCCACCTCTGTCCTGCAGCTCTCTTGACCCACATGACTGTTTCAGCAAACACTTAGTACTCCTAGGCTCCAGGAATTTGGCCTTTGCTTCCAGGATGTGGCTATTTTTATTTCTCTGTCCCATACACAGTGATTCTGACCGCATAGGCTGAATCTGTATCTACAGTCAAATATGGACATGACTGCAAGGAGCCCTGGGCAAAACAAGAATGACCTATTAAATTAAGTGCCGAATGACTTTTCTCAAATATTTGAGAGAACTATTTACCATTCAGCCAAGCTATTACTACAGTGATTTCTTTTGAACATTAATTCAGATTACCTGTGATAATTTTTTCCTATTCTTTTTACATCTCACACACTGAGCACACTTTTCTCAAATATTTGAGAGAACCATTTACCATTCAGCCAAACTAAAACTGCAATGCTTTCTTTTGAACATTAACTCAGATTACCCGTGATAATTTTCCCCCATTCTTTCTTTCTCTCAAACACTGAGCACCCATTAACTATTGCAGAGTAAATACTCTCACTAAATGAAACAGCACTATTACATTCTAGCCACCTGGTTCCTGATGATAAAAGTACCACCTAAACTTGAGAACAGTTCAGTTAAATAAAATGCAGGCTCTACTAATGTCACAAAATTGGCTCTGATCTAATATTTTATTGTCTAGTCAATGGACCATATTGGTCACTGCTCCTTTGAGTGACAGTATTTTCATTCTATGACCGTCTCTACTCCTGACTTGGAATTTGACCAACATAGTTGGACAGCGGTGGGATGGTTTTGAGGTTTCATTCTTTTCCTTTTCTCATGAAAGCCCTCTCACTGGGAAAGGCATCTGAGGGAAATATTCAGAGATGGGTAGGGGCAGTCATTATTTTTCAAGTTCCATTACTCTGCCCATATGTACACCTGGCTCATATCCAATGTCCAAGAGCCTCTGGCTCTTGAGAGGCCCACAGCCTGGCTGGAAAGATGCCCAAGTCAGGTAACATTTTGACTCAGGAACTTGAAATGGAGGTCAAAAGAAATATGATGCATTCAACATTCTCTTGACATGCTGGAGACTTAATTTCATGATCTTACATAATAGACATGAAAAAAAAAACAAAAAAAACTATATGCCCTTGGGGAAGCAGAGCTGTAAATGGCTCAGCTTTATTAATGAATCTTATCTAGTAAAACCAACCTTTTATTGATGAATCTTATCTAGTAAAACCTAACTATCCTCTCAATTCTACCATCAAAGGGTTAACCTTCAGATTGATGTAGCTGGTAAGAATAGTTGACACACATTTCAGCAAATATTTTTAAAATACTTTCTAAATGTATTTAATTAAACATAACAAATATAAAATATGTATAACTTGTTTAAATATAACGTGTCTCACTGTAAACTAGTTAGGGTTCTATGGTTGAAAGTAGTAGAAATGTAATTAGAAACAGCTAAAGCCCAAAGAGAAAAGATACCAGAAACATATCCCAAAGTGTATGGAAACTAAAGATGTGATGGAACCAAATGACATGCTTCCACTGGGCTTAAAAATGGGCCACAGGATTGGTCCTCTGATGGGAAACCTTTATTGTGTGTCTTTTATCTTGGATTTCCCCCATGAATGTACTTTTTTCTTACCTTATGCTGCTCCACACAGGTGAATATTACTTTCAAAAGGTGTTCATGTTTTACATGTCACAGCTGAGGCACCCCCTCTCCACAGATTCCCAAGGCAGCGATCATTGGCTCAGTCAAGTCATGCACCCATCCCAGGGATGAGCTGTGGCTGGGGTGACTGAGTCATACTACAAAGTTTCATATTGATGCATTGAGATGGTGGGGCAGAGCTCCCCAAAACTTTGAGGTATTTTCCTTGAAAAGTTGTATAAGGCAGATGAGTTTGTGGCAAA
Organism: Tragelaphus eurycerus; assembly: GCA_935064755.1. Taxonomy (NCBI): domain Eukaryota; kingdom Metazoa; phylum Chordata; class Mammalia; order Artiodactyla; family Bovidae; genus Tragelaphus; species Tragelaphus eurycerus. The sequence goes on from CAKXYN010000039.1 coordinate 4,210,482, forward strand.
CCCCAAATATTGGCATTATGTACTTACAACTTTCAGATAGTGAATGCCTCATTATTAGAGTTTTCAAGAGTTTTGTGGATAATTGAGCGAATAACGGCAGAAGTAAATATGTACAGCATTACCACTAAATTAAAATGTGACTTAGATTTATCTGAGAAACTGCTAACATAACAGAAAAGTTAAACATTGACTCTGGAAAATTTTTGCCTAAATTTGGAATCTGACTCTACTCTTACTAGCAATGAGACTGCCCCTGCATTCATGTTTACTATCTGTATAATGGAAACTAACAGTATTACCCATTCTGATGGGTTATGATGACGTTAAAATGAATTAATATACATGCAAAGTGTTTTTAACAGAGCCTGGCACATAGGAACCCTCAAAAATGTTAATTACTATTGCTATTTTTTTTGGGATATTCAGCATGAGAAATCAGTTCCACTTTTATCTCACCTCACGGACTGTAACAATAGTACAGGGCCCAATTTTTGGTGCATAAACTTGGACTCAGCTCTTTCTATGGCTAACACTGGCTTTGGCTGCCTTTAGTGGGACCGTAACAGACCTCTCAAAGTCATCATGCTCCTCAATAAAGCAAATAGCAAAGAATTGACGATTTCTAATAGTCAGATGAGGTCTTGAATTCAATTTTAGCTTTATGATTCTAGATGAATCTATATGACATTGGAGCCCTTCTCCCTCGCTTATCATGTAAGAAGACAGATGCAGGTGAAAAATGTTGCATCTCAAAATTATAGTCATTTTATGCACACATAAAATCAAGAGCCCTGCAGGTTGGGAAATAATAATATACCATTGTTTTCAGCTTCATAAATATGCACAGCCACACGTAAGTCTTCAAGTTTTCATAGGCTCATGAATAAATCCTGGGACATGAATTTGGCACGTATTTCTTATTTAGTGTTTATGTGTTTGTCCATCTGTTGTCTAATCATTGAATCATACTAGAGCATCCATGGAACTTAAAGAAAGACCTACTTTTCTACTTCCACATCTATTTTCATGAAACAGTGGATCCATTTTTAAATGTTATATTTGCTGATGGAATAGCACTGTGGGACGGCCTACCTGTAAGAGGCAAATCCCAACCCTTGTTCAACATAACTTTCCTTTTCATCTACATACTTATTATACACACACACACGCACACAGAAAGTCCGTGCTACCCTAGTTATTACTTGAAATTGAAGCAAGCAGCCCAATAGCAAGCGGAATTGGTTATTAGGTTAGCTGTGTCTACAAAACTTACATAGTTATACAATAGTCCTGAATTGTCATTTTGACAATTCCAGAAGTCATGTTTCTAAAAAGAATATTTATAAAACAGACTTTGACCAGAGAGGAACAACCTCTAACCCTTACCCCTGCTGTTAAAGGGTCTAAAAATTATGTATTTGGAAAATAGTGCAAAAAGCCATGAATACATTAAGCCTTGTGATTCAAGGTAGCTCAATGGTAAAACCTCCTCATGGCTTTAAAAATACTGGTCACTAAACATAACTTTCATGCACAATATGCTTTAAAATCTAGTTTTATTGAAATAATATATAATTGTTTAAACTTTCTGAAATATAGATAAACAATTAAACAGATATTTGTTTTTCTATTTAACAATACAATGTGCTTAGTCCTGGGTGTTGTGACTTAGCTTTGAACATAAAGCGTTGGAGAGGTTGTCACTTTAGTCATAAGAATAACAGGCAATTAGATATACTGATCTGAATTGGGATTGAAAGATTGAAGCTGAGTGTGAATAAATGTGAATGTCATTTAGGGATAAATTATGATTAATGTAATCACCAAAAAATATCCTTATAGTCAAAGCTATGGTTTTTCCAGTAGTGATATATGGATGTGAGAGGTGGACCATAAAGAAGGTTGAGCACCAAAGAATTGATGCTTTTGAATTGTGGTGCTGGACAAGACTCTTGAGAGTCTCTTGAACTGCAAGGAGATTAAACCAGTCAATCCTAGAGGAAATCAACCCTGAATATTCATTGGAAGGACTGATGCCGAAGCCTCAGTCCTTTGGCTACCTGATGCAAAGACCCAGCTCATTGGAAATGACCCTTATGCTGGGAAAGATTGACGGCAAAAGGAGAAGAGGGCAGCAGAGGATGAGATGGTTAGATAGCATCACATACTCAATGGAGGTTAATTTGACCAACCTCTGGGAGATAATGAAGGATAAGGAAGCCTGACATGCTGCAGTCTGTGGGGTTGCAAAGACTGGGACACAACTTAGAGACTGAATAACAACATATCATCAAAACGAGATGGGAAAGGGCCCAGGAACAAAATTAGGGTATTGAGATTGCCTATATTCCAAGGAGAGCTAAGTCTCCAAGTCTTGATCACTCCACTTTACTCCCCTATCTTAGCCTGACATTGGTGACTAGTCATTTTTAGTTGAGGATGAGAGTGGAGGTGGCATCATTCTTCCACAGCAGCCTTTGTGCACACATGTATGTGAATGTGTGTGTGTATTGTGTGTGTGTGATTCCAGGTGGCTTAGTGGTAAAGAATCCGCCCGCAATGCAGGAGATGTGACTTTGATCCTAGGTTGGCAAGGTACCTGGAGTAGGAAATGGCAACCAACTCCAGTATTCTTACTATAGACAGAGGATCCTGGCATGCTACAATTCATGGGATTGATAAGAGTCAGGCATGACTGAGAATTTGAGCATGCACACATACTCAAGCAGCAAATTTCTCTGAGAAGAAAACTGTTAAAAGTTGTCAGGAATGAATAGAAGTTACAGTAAGCATCAGAATAGTGTCATTAATGACACCAAGGTTGAAGAAAATTTCAAAAGCACAGAGTGATCAGTCATGTTAGATGGCATAGAGAGGAACATAAAAATGTAGAAAAGCAATTGACTTGGATAATTAGTTTATCGAAGTCATTCTAAAACAAAACAAAACAAAACAAAATGGATTGTTAGGGAAAGATCCTATTTTCAAAGTGTTGGAAAATAAACTGAAGAGGGAGTGGAGGGGGTTATAAGTGAAGTCTTTGAGCATAGCCTCTTATTTTTAGAAGTTCCCTCTTAATGGGAAGAGATTAGACAGTAGTTTAATGCAGAGGCACGATCAAGGGAGGGATTTGTTTTGGGGGAGGATACAGAGAAACATGTTTGTAATCATGAGGAAGAAACAAGAGGAAGGTGAAAGATTCAAGATGAAGGAGCAGAGATGATGGATGGAGTAAAGTCCCAGAGGACAGAAGGATGAAAGGCATCAAGATAACAAGTGGAATGATGATTTTACAAAAAGACCAAGTAATCTTTCCTCTGAGACAGGGCTAAAGGAAGAAAGCATAGGTATAGACCCTGAGAAAAATATAAGGCAAAAAGGAAGATAATTAAAATGTCTGTTCCCCTGAATCTCATGGAAATGCACTCAAGGTTTGGTTGTCTTCAGTGTGGGCAAAAGGAGATACTGGCTTGTTGAACTGTGTGTTTTTTGTGAATGATAATTAAGCCATGTCAGCGCAAGACTGTAATTTCTATTACTATATAAGACAATAGTTTTGCTGCATACTGCCAGCTCCAGGTCTAAACCTTGAAAGTACTGCTGCATACTATCATATGTGAAATAGATCATCAGTCCAGGTTTGATGCATGAGACAGGGTGCTCAGGGCTGGTGCACTGGTGTGACCCTGAGGGATGGGATGGGGAGGAAGGTGGGAGAGGAGATCAGGATGGGGAACACAGGTACACCCATGGCTGATTCATGGCAAACACCACTACAATATTGTAAAGTAATTAGCCTCCAGTTAAATAAATTAGTTAAAAAAAAAAAAAGAAAGTACTGCTGGGCCAGCCCTGGGACAATCCTCCTTCATCAGCACTTGTGTCGCGTGGCCCCACATTCTCCATTCATGGCTGTTCTCCCTTGATTTTCCCTGAGTAGTTCTGACCACAGTTAGCTAAGGCAATTATTACTTTTCTTTAAAGGCAGCAGTGTTTGAACACTTTTTAGAGATTGCTGGGATAGGTAAGTACAATAGCTAGAGAATATACCTAGAGACACAAAGCAAAAAATAAAATATAACTGGAACAAGATGAATTGAAATTGACTTGTACTCTAATGATAAAGTTGAGGAAGATAGAGCTATTAAGTTCTATTTGGTAAATACTCGGTAATTATGAATAAATTAGAAGCTTGTGTTTGTATCAGAAGACAGAAAAAATTGTCAAGCTAAATTATAAGCCCATCAATGCTAATAAATCAAACCAGTTTTCGTAGTTTTGCTTCTTGATTTTCACCTTCTCAAATTATGCAACAGTTAATCATCCAAACATTTTAAACTTCATTCTTAGATTAATTCAGATATCCTGCAATCTATATCTTATTCCTCAGAATCATTTTTCTCAGTATACGATTTGGTATTTTGCAACGAGACACTGTAAAGAGATTGTACCAAATGTTCTCTTTTTTTTTATCTCTAGTAGGGATATTGCTGAAAGTATTATTTACCACAGCAAGCAGTGTCTCCTTTATGCAGGCCTAGGGGAGTGATTTTTCTTTGGCTTCAGGGCCCAAGTTGAATTTTTTCTGAGCAACTGTAACATTTTGATCCTATGGGCATCAGAGATATTATAATTGGTTGTGATTCCTTTTTTTGCTTTGGATGTGTATCAACATAGAATTCTTTAGCCACAATTACTTAAAATAGCTTAAGTAGGTTTTCTTTTTCTTTTTACATGGCAAGAAGCCTGAAAATAAATCATTGCTGGGATTGGTTTAACATCTCATCTGGGGACCAGTGTCTCTGAATTTCCTTCAGACACTGGATAAACTACTTCTCTAGCTGGAGTTCTCAAACTTTGTTGTGCATCAGAATCATCTAGAGGGATGAGAAAGCAGAGAGAGGCCCAGGCTCCTTGCATACAGCATAGGCCTTTATGTGGGTCACCAAGTTCCTCATATGGACCAAAGCTTGAGAACAATTGATCGAGTTCCTGCCACTGAGACTGGAAGGAAGAAACAAAGCAAATGTCTCTTCTTTCATCAGGTTCTGTCTTCTTAGCTAGAAAGAAAAAATTTCAAGTTGACCCAGTCCTCTTATTCGTCTTCTAAGAAATACTGGGGAAGGACCTAAGTTTTCTGAGATCAGAGAACTCTGAACTCCTGACTACTCTGCTCACCCCCTAAAGATCTCCAGTAGAGCACCTTTTCAAACTGATTCTTTTGCTGATTTAATCTTTACCCCCTGTATTAATTTCTTTCTTGAATGTCAAACCTTTCTCATCAGTACCTTTCATATTCTTAGTCTTCCAACCATACCTTGTATACCAAGCTACCAGAAAACACCAAATATGCCCTGAATATAGAAAATAAAATGTGACTGAATACCCAGGTTTGGAGCTGGGCAGTTCAGGTCAAAATTCTAAATCTGTACCTTCTACGTTTGTTTCTTCTCCTGCAAAATGGAGTAATAATAATACCTAATTTGTAAGAGTATTGGCAGAAGAAAACAAGATAATGCTTATAAATCTTAGAGTATTTCCTAGCACGTAAGTGCATGAAAAGTGTTAGATGTTTGCCACAAATGCTGAAATGGAATTTGGACCAAGTATATTTATTGGGGTTCAAAAACATCTATTTCTGCTGTATTGACTATTCCAAAGCCTTTGACTGTGTGGATCACGATAAACTGTAGAAAATTCTGAAAGAGACGGGAATACCAGACCACCTGACCTGCCTCTTGAGAAACCTGTATGCAGGTCAGGAAGCAAGAGTTAGAACTGGACATGGAACAACAGACTGGTTCCAAATAGGAAAAGGAGTACGTCAAGGCTGTATATTGTTACCCTGCTTGTTTAACTTCTATTCAGAATACATCATGAGAAATGCTGGGCTGGAGGAAGCACAAGCTGGAACCAAGATTGCTGGGAGAAATATCAGTAACCTCAGATATGCAGATGACACCACTCTTATGGCAGAAAGTGAAGAAGAACTAAAGAGCCTCTTGACGAAAGTGAAAGAGGAGAGAGAAAAAGTTGGCTTAAAGCTCAACATTCAGAAAACTAAGATCATGGCATCTGGTCCCATCACTTCATAGCAAAGAAATGGGGCAACAGTGGAAACAATGGCTGACTTTATTTTTCTGGGCTCCAAAATCACTGCAGATGGTGACTGCAGCCATGAAATTAAAAGACGCTTATTCTTTGGAAGGAAAGTTATGACTAACCTAGACAGCATATTCAAAAGCAAAGACATTACTTTGCCAACAAAGGTCCATCTATGATTTTTCAGTGGTCGTGTATGGATGTGAGAGTTGGACTGTGAAGAAAGCTGAGTGCTGAAGAATTGATGCTTTTGAACTGTAGTGTTGGAGAAGACTCCTGAGAGTCCCTTGGACTGCAAGAAAATCCAACCAGTCCATCCTAAAGGAGATCAGTCCTGGGTGTTCATTGGAAAGACTAATGTTGAAGCTGAAACTCTAATCCTTTGGCTACCTGATGCAAAGAGCTGACTCATTTGAAAAGACCCTGATGCTGGGAAAGTTTGAGGGCAGGAGGAGAAGGGGACGACAGAGGATGAGATGGTTGGATAGCATCACCAGCTCGATGGACATGGGTTTGGGTAGACATGGGTTACTCCGGGAGTTGGTGATAGATAGGGAGGCCTAGTGTGCTACGGTTCATGGGGTTGCAAAAAGTCGGACATGACTGAGTGACTGAACTGAACTGAACTGATACCTATGAAAGGAATCAGGGAACAGGGTTTGGCAGAGGAAGTTCAACTGAGATCCTGGCCTTAATGAGCTTCCAAGTGAATAACTGCCTCACAGTATTGTTCTGTGGGAACTTCACCTGCCAATCACCCTTGCCTGGAAAATCCCCATGAACAGAGGAGCCTGGTGGGCTATAGTCCATGGGGTTGAAAAGAGTGAAATAGGACTGAGTGACGAAGCACAGTGCACCATGAGTTTATATAACCTATCAATTATTTTTTAAATATGTGTGGATGGCAATTATAAAAAATTCTTGTACCCTCTGTTCAAGGATTGATACTTTTCACATTATCAACAAAGGATCCAGGGGTAGTGACATTCTCTGCTCAGTTGCCTCAGGGCTATAATGAGGAGAATGCTTGCATGCTCCATTTTCTACTTGTTCATGCTCTGTGGCATGAAGCAGGCTGACTGGGAGATTTATAGAATCAAAGTGGAGACTCACCTTGATTAGCTGGAGCTCGGGATTTGCCTCTCCAGGAGGGTTGTCAGGATTTCTGAGTGGTGACAGTCAGAGGATAGAGCCACCAGCTCTGAGTCTCAAGAGGCTGCTTAGGACAGGAATTTAACTAGACACTGCTGGAGACCAAGGACAATCTAGCCAACCTGGAGGTGAAATTACATGGAACTAATAAACGAAAGCTTCCTGAACATGGAACTTGGCAATTATCCTTTGCTGTGTCAATTGTTGTCTCTCTGGGTCCACCTGTCAGTCCCAGAATTTCTCCCTACTTCTTGGTTGCAGTGAGATGAGTTGGCATTCTACTGAGAATCAGAGAAAGGAACTCAGCTTTTGCTGCTGAAATGCTAGAGCAAATTAATTAAAATCTGCAGTCTAGGGTCAAGGAAACCAAAATGGAACTCAGAAAGTAGTCTCAACTGAAGCCAGGTTACCACCTGGGAACAGAAGGACAGAGGTCTTTAGAGACAAAAATTAAAATCAGTAAGATAAGAGAGTCAGATGAACTAAAATAAAATCAGAACATAGAAGACAAGGTTGGGTCAGAGAGTCTATCAGGCAGAGCAGTGGTTCCGTAACCCTGACTGCACATTAGAATCAGTTGGGGTCCTTTAAGTAAAAACATGGATTCCCGGGCTCCACCTCCAATCAAGAGTATGCATCGGTGTTTTTCAGGTGATCTTGCTGCATAACGAGGGTTATGATCTAATGAACAAGAGGCATCCCATGTCGAAAAGTAACCAGGGTTCATACTCAGGCTTAATTTGCATAAAATTGTCCAAATCCCTTTGGCCAGGAGGGTAGTGTATATATCACATAACCAGATCGCTATGGAGCCTCATGAGTGCGGGACAGGAGACCACTCGATTCTGGGCCATCTACAGAAAAACCACGGCCCCTGTGGCTCTCTGTGATAGCTCCTTAGTGCATTCTGAAATCACTCTAGTCAGGCAGGGAATGCAACATTGTGAACGAATTCTGTCTACAAGCATTTGAAACATGGAATTACAGTCATATTTTCTACTCAGAGGGAGTGGAGTTTAGCAGTGGCGAGTACAATTCTGGTTGTAACAGAAAAATGGGCTTACATCTTGGCACTGAAAGAATGGCTGTGGAATTTAAGGCAGATAGCTTTATTTTTCCAAACTTATCTTAAAAATGGAGATAATACTTCCTAACAGTAGGGTATCAGTGTCTATTGCAGGGCTTAGTACACTAGATATGGCAGGTGACAGCCACATGGTCCTCACTGTGGTCTCCTTTTCCTCTTACTCTAGCAACGCTCAAGAGAAGACTCATTTTTCCCTTAAATGCTTTTTTTTTTTTTTTTTCCTCTTTCCTCTCTGAAAATCACAACTTTGTCTTTCCCAGTTAGTTTCTTACTCTCCTGCTTTTTGTTGATGGGGAGTTGTGTGGTGTATTCCACTGAGTGGGAGGCAAGCAATTTGGGCTATGCTGCTTCTTAGTGACTTCCAAATGATGACATCCCTGTCAAGGATTAATGTTGGATCAAATTGTTTCTTGGCAATAATTTTGGCTTCTGCACAAGTGGCAAGGTGTTCTTTAAATTCCCAATGGCCATCCTGTGAAGTCCTAAGAGATGAAGGACACTCCACTCACTTGGGAAATGTAAACTCCACCTTGGATGGAGCCACTACTCTGTGAGTTTTATACTGAAGAAAGTCCACATCTTTCTTATACTGCTAGAAGCATTTTCTAGCCTTAATTTGCATTGGGACCAACATTAATTCTTTTTATCGCCTCTCTTAGCTTTTTAATTATATTTTTGCAACTCCCCAGATTTACCATCCTTGGCACCTGCTCTTGCTTTTTGTACTTTTGACTTAAAGCAGGGTAGGCATATTAATGGTGGTAGAGTGACATTGTGACACTTGTGGTGGTTGGAAACAGGTTAGACAAATGTGTCAGCTGTAGACATCAGCTTCAAGGACTGTTAGTGGTCCGTTACACTTTGAAACCTTAATCTCGAAACAGACTAGCACCACTGTATTCACTGTCTCTCTCCCTGTTGCCTTTCTGTTAATATTACCTCATTTCAGAAAAGCTTTAAAACAATATGTTTTAGGATCAGACTGCCTGCATTCAAATTCTGGTTTTGTTACTTATTAGGGTCTTAACTTCTTATGACTCAGTTCACTCATCTCTGCTGCTGCTGCTAAATCGCTTCAGTCATGTCTGAATCTGTGCGACCCCAGAGACGGCAGCCCACCAGGCTCCCCTGTCCCTGGGATTCTCCAGGCAAGAACACTGGAGTGGGTTGCCATTTCCTTCTCCAATGCATGAAAGTGAAAAGTGAAAGTGAAGTCGCTCAGTCATGTCCGACTCCTAGCGACCCCATGGACTGTAGCCTACCAGGTTCCTCCGTCCATGGGATTTTCCAAGCAAGAGTAAAATCAGACAAATATAATACCTGTCCTAAGGAGTTATAAGGATCAGGTGAGAAAATACATGTAATGTTATTTTTGCTTTATTGACTATGCCAAAGCCTTTGACAGTGTGGATTCCAATAAACTGTGGAAAATTCTTCAAGAGATGGGAGTACCAGACCACCTGACCTGCCTCTTGAGAACCCTGTATGCAGGTCAGGAAGCAACAGTTAGAACTGGTCATGGAACAACAGACTGGTTCCAAATAGGAAAAGGAGTACATCAAGGCTGCATATTGTCACCCTGCTTATTTAACTTCTATGCAGAGTACATCATGAGAAATGCTGCACTGGAAGAAACACAAGCTGGAATCAAGATTGCCAGGAGAAATATCAATATGCAGATGACACCACCCTTATGGCAGAAAGTGAAGAGAAACTAAAAAGCCTCTTGAGTATAGTGAAAGAGGAGAGTGGAAAAGTTGGCTTAAAGCTCAACATTCAGAAAACGAAGATCATGGCATCCAGTCCCATCACTTCATGGGAAATAGATGGGGAAACAGTGGCTAACTTTATTTTTCTGGGCTCCCAAATCACTGCAGATGGTGACTGCAGCCATGAAATTAAAAGACGCTTACTCCTTGGAAGGAAAGTTATGACCAACCTAGATAGCATATTCAAAAGCAGAGACATTACTTTGCCAACAAAGGTTCATCTAGTCAAGGCTATGGTTTTTCCTGTGGTCATGTATGGATGTGAGAGTTGGACTGTGAAGAAGGCTGAGCGCTGAAGAATTGATGCTTTTGAACTGTGATGTTGGAGAAGACTCTTGAGAGTCCCTTGGACTGCAAGGAGATCCAACCAGTCCATTCTGAAGGAGATCAGCCCTGGGATTTCTTTGGAAGGAATGATGCTAAAGCTGAAACTCCAGTACTTTGGCCACCTCATGCAAAGAGTTGACTCACTGGAAAAAAGTCTGATGCTGGGAGGTATTGGGGGTAGGAGAACGGGACGACAGAGGATGAGATGGCTGGATGGCATCACCGACTCAATGGACATGAGTTTGAGTGAACTTCAGGAATTGGTGACAGACAGGGAGGCCTGCTGCTGCTAAGTCACTTCAGTCATATCCGACCCTGTGCGACCCCACAGACGGCAGCCCACCAGACTCCCCCGTCCCTGGGATTCTCCAGGCAAGAACACTGGAGTGGGTTGCCATTTCCTTCTCCAATGCATGAAAGTGAAAAGTGAAAGTGAAGTTGCTTAGTCATGTCCGACCCCCAGCGACCCCATGGACTGCAGCCCTCCAGGCTCCTCCATCCATGGGACTCTCCAGGCAAGAGTACTGGAGTGGGTTGCCATAGACAGGAAGGCCTGGAGTGCTGCAATTCATGGGGTCGCAAAAAGTCAGACACGACTGAGCGACTGAACTGAACTGACTTAGAATAATGCCTGGAAAAATGAATGTTGGCTGCTAATATTTTATGATTACTATTCCTACTGCTCATGTAATAGGTATCCTAGCCAAATTTCACAGAGATCTGGCTTCTTTTAGTTTACCAACTAACAGAGCAGTCATATTCTGGTTCAGGCAAGGAGAACTTTAACCAAAATAAAGAGATGACAAATGCTTAAGGTTATCTGCATAGCATTATGAAGCATGTACAAATGAAATCTCTTCTGTAAGGTTTTGGAGGGTGGAAAAATACACTGCGGACAGTACTTCAGTATATGAATATGGGGTGATGCATTCAGTTCATCACACCACTTTAACAAGACCCATGATTTTGTAACTGATGCAGATCTCCTATAACTTCCCTCCTCCTATCAGTAGATGTCAATACAATAATAGATCAAAGGATCAATTCCTTAGTAGAGGGCATAATAAAGTATCAATTTTAAAGAGAATTGAGAGAATGTGCAAAAATTTGCTTTTCAGTGACTCCATTTGGAACCATTCCTGAGTTCATTTCTGACTTGCTACACTGGCAAATGAACGACACAGGTGTTCTCAAAGAGTATTCCTAAGATGATCTTATTTGGCATAAAAATTCCTAGGAGTTAAAGTGTTTTTGGAGAGAATAAATAAATGACTATAAATCAATGGAAAGAAAAGCATTGATACTACTGATTCATTAACTAGACACTTGGAGAAGGCAATGGTAACCCACTCCAGTACTCTTGCCTGAAAAATCCCATGGGCAGAGGAGCCTGGTAGGCTGCAGTCCATGGGGTCGCTAAGAGTCAGACATGACTGAGCGACTTCACTTTCACTTTTCACTTTCATGCAAATGGCAACCCACTCCAGTTTTCTTGCCTGGAGAATCCCAGGGGCAGGAGAGCCTGGTGGGGTGCCGTATATGGGGTCTCACAGAGTCGGACACGACTGAAGTAACTTAGCAGCAGCAGCAGCAGCTGAACAATTAACGAGTTCTTCACACATTAGTCTTTATTAAAACAAAAAGACTGTAAGAAATTGAGTCAAAATGACTATAAATGTAAAAGATATACTTTACCATAATTCCCAATATATTTAGGAAGTAAGGTGTTGTATTACTAATATGAGTTAAGAACAGTGTATGACACCTGATGGTGTTTAAAAATTGAAGTTCGTTGCAGTTTGGGGACATTTCATTCTTAGTATAAGGTCAATGTCATCATCTTTACCTGTCATGGCAGTACCAGAAATCCTATCATTGTCTCTTTTATTGATCAAATTCCCCTGTATTCTCCCCTTTTCAAGCTCAAATTGATTAAAATATTCCGCTCTACTCCTTAACTGAAAACATTCTTAATCTACCTCTTGGATGTCTATACAGTGACACATGAAAACACAAGATAAAATAAAATCTCCCCAACACACAGAACACAAAGCAACTGTTACTATTGAAGACATGTGTAATTGAGACTCTACCATACAGTATGCAGTATCCATTTGCATTAAGTAAACCAGTCCTTTAGAAATGCATGCAAATTTTCTGGACAAAAAGAAGACGATCCATTTTAAGTAGGTCTGAAAAAAGTTTATGGAATAGTTGTGATATGCCATGAAGCTTATAACAGTAACTGTTGTCTCCCAATAAAATATAATAAATCTTCTATGATTTCATACTTGGATATTTTGATTGTGTTTAATTGCATTTGAGACATATCTCTATGTCACTGTTAGTAAATAAACTGAGTCTCAAAATGCATTATTCCATAAATTACAGGAATAAAAGCCCAAAGCATTTTTAGTGGAATAAACTTGAACAATAAAATGTGAAATACTCTATAGACATAAACCAATGCTTGAAGGCATGAATATTTTCTCCCTTGTTTATTTTTGCTTTTCTAGATAACAATCCATCTCTGATTTTATATCACTCCAGATAAAAATTAATTTATTTCTGGGTAATGTAACCTGTGAAATGATAGCATGAAGCTGCTAACGATACCTCAGGAAGACATGATAATGATTTCTCCCAGGTGTTTGTCTACAGAAAGCATAAGAATATTGTAACGAAGAAGTGGATCTGATAAGCATTAAATGGTAGTGTTGCTTTTAGGCAGAAATATCATGAATAATTCATCAACTGCATCAGTGGATATTTTTAGCTGTGTGCTATGAAGGTGAGCAGTTGGCCATATGATCCTGTTGCATCACTGGAGCTCACAGCCACGAGCACTGGATCACTAGTTGTCCCAAGAGCTATTTTAAAACAGATGTGGCAATTTTTCCTAACACAGTAACTAAGAAATTACCAAAAGGTTGTTCTGCCTCAATTATGGACTTTATCTCAAGGCCGGGAAATGCTTCAGTAAAGGGATATGCCATAAAGAAGGCACATTATATCCTAAAGACTATTTTCTCCAGATTATAGATTTGAACCTTGCATTCGAATAACCTTCTCTGTGATCAGCAGTTCCCCAGTATCCTCTTTCAGTCACGTGTTCCCAGTCTCTCTATAGGTCCTTTGGTCCAAGAAACAATTAAAGTACTAACTTAAGAGTATGTTCTAGAAGCAACCAGCCATTGTTACTTTTTTCATTCTAAATATATGCTCTTTGATCCCATTGCTACCTGTTAGAGGTTAAGTTGTGTCCCAAAAACAAGACCAGGAGCTGACTGTGGCTCAGACCATGAACTCCTTATTGCCAAATTCAGACTGAAATTGAAGAAAGTAGGGAAAACCACTAGACCATTCAGGTATGACCTAAATCAAATCCCTTATGATTATACAGTGGAAGTGAGAAATAGATTTAAGGGCCTAGATCTGATAGATAGAGTGCCTGATGAACTATGGAATGAGGTTCGTGACATTGTACAGGAGACAGGGATCAAGACCATCCCCAAGAAAAAGAAATGTAAAAAAGCAAAATGGCTGTCTGGGGAGGCCTTACAAATAGCTGCAAAAAGAAGAGAAGCGAAAAGCAAAGGAGAAAAGGAAAGATATAAACATCTGAATGCAGAGTTCCAAAGAATAGCAAGAAGAGATAAGAAAGCCTTCTTCAGCGATCAATGCAAAGAAATAGAGGAAAACAACAGAATGGGAAAGACTAAGGATCCCTTCAAGAAAATCAGAGATACCAAAGGAACATTTCATGCAAAGATGGGCTCGATAAAGGACAGAAATGGTGTGGACCTAACGGAAGCAGAAGATATTAAGAAGAGGTGGCAAGAATACACAGAAGAACTGTACAAAAAAGAGCTTCACGACCCAGATAATCATGATGGTGTGATCACTGACCTAGAGCCAGACATTCTGGAATGTGAAGTCAAGTGGGCCTTAGAAAGCATCACTAGGAACAAAGCTAGTGGAGGTGATGGAATTCCAGTGGAGCTATTCCAAATCCTGAAAGATGATGCTGTGAAAGTGCTGCACTCAATATGCCAGCAAATTTGGAAAACTCAGCAGTGGCCACAAGATTGGAAAAGGTCAGTTTTCATCCCGATCCCAAAGAAAGGCAATGCCAAAGAGTGCTCAAACTACCGCACAATTGCACTCATCTCACACGCTAGTAAAGTAATGCTCAAAATTCTCCAAGCCAGGCTTCAGCTATATGTGAACCGTGAACTTCCTGATGTTCAAGCTGGATTTAGAAAAGGCAGAGGAACCAGAGATCAAATTGCCAACATCCGCTGGATTATTGAAAAAGCAAGAGAATTCCAGAAAAACATCTATTTCTGCTTTATTGACTATGACAAAGCCTTTGACTGTGTAGATCACAATAAACTATGGAAAATTCTGAGAGAGATGGGAATACCAGACCACCTGATCTGCCTCTTGAGAAATCTGTATGCAGGTCAGGAAGCAACAGTTAGAACTGGTCATGGAACAACAGACTGGTTCCAAATAGGAAAAGGAGTACGTCAAGGCTGTATATTGTCACCATGTTTATTTAACTTATATGCAGAGTACATCATGAGAAATGCTGGACTGGAGGAAACACAAGCTGGAATCAAGATTGCCGGGAGAAATATCAATAACCTCAGATATGCAGATGACACCACCCTTATGGCAGAAAGTGAAGAGGAACTCAAAAGCCTCTTGATGAAAGTGAAAGTGGAGAGTGAAAAGGTTGGCTTAAAGCTCAACATTCAGAAAACGAAGATCATGGCATCTGGTCCCATCACTGCATGGGAAATAGATGGAGAAACAGTGGAAACAGTGTCAGACTTTATTTTTCTGGGCTCCAAAATCACTGCAGATGGTGACTGCAGCCATGAAATTAAAAGACGCTTACTCCTTGGAAGGAAGGTTATGACCAACCTAGATAGCATATTCAAAAGCAGAGACATCACTTTGCCAACAAAGGTTCGCCTAGTCAAGGCTATGGTCTTTCCTGTGGTCATGTATGGATGTGAGAGCTGGACTGTGAAGAAGGCTGAGCGCCGAAGAATAGATGCTTTTGAACTGTGGTGTTGGAGAAGACTCTTGAGAGTCCCTTGGACTGCAAGGAGATCCAACCAGTCCATTCTGAAGGAGATCAGACCTGGGATTTCTTTGGAGGGAATGATGCTCAAGCTGAAACTCCAGTACTTTGGCCACCTCATGTGAAGAGTTGACTCATTGGAGAAGACTCTGATGCTGGGAGGGATTGAGGGCAGGAGGAGAAGGGGACGACAGAGGATGAGATGTCTAGATGGCATCACTGACTCGATGAATGTGAGTCTGAGTGACCTCCGAGAGCTGGTGATGGATAGGGAGGCCTGGCGTGCTGCGGTTCATGGGGTCGCAAAGAGTCGGACACGACTGAGCAACTGATCTGATCTGATCTGTGTCCCTTAGAAAGATACATAGAAATTCTAACCCCAGGGATCTGTGAATGCAACCTTATTTGGAAATAGTCTTCGCAGATGTTATCAAGTTAAGATAAGGCCATCAGGGTGGGCCCGAATCTAATGTCTAGTGTCCTCATGCAAAAAGGAAAAGAAACTCAGGCTCAGACACACAGGGAGCATGCCAGGTGATGATGGAGTGAGCACTGAAGTGATGCTACAAGCCAAGAAATGTCTGAGATTTTTAGCAACACCAAAGCTAAGAGAAAAGCATGGACCATATCCTCCCATAGACCCTTCAGAGAAAGAATGTTCCTTGCCAATACCTTGATTTTAGAACTTTGAGGTGGTATGTATCTGTTTCTTAAAACCACTCAATTTGTGATGCTTTATTAAAGTAGCCCTGCTGCTAAGCTGCTAAGTCACTTCAGTCATGTTCAACTCTGTGTGATCCCATAGATGGCAGCCCATCAGGCTCCCCCATCCCTGGGATTCTCCAGGCAAGAACACTGGAGTGGGTTGCCATTTCCTTCTCCAATGCATGAGTGTGAAAACTAGGAAACTAATATGCTATCTAAATTTAGATTCTCAAAGTGAGGGACAATAAGGTAAGCAGCTTACCAAGGCAAACTAATTATACATGATATGGATATTCACCAAAGGTGCCAATGTCTCTACCCATCCATTAACAAAAAAAGGCATGCTGCAATTTAAGTTGATCCAGTTTGTCTCAGCTTATCCAGGAAACCCTGTTTCTATTTACTTTCTGTGCATAATAACTAATCAGCCTCTGTTCATTTTCAAAAATACCCCCTTTTGAATGATAAACGGTATCTTTCTACCTATGTGAACACTTTGACTTTTCACTTTCATGCATTGGAGAAGGAAATGGCAACCCACTCCAGTGTTCTTGCCTGGAGAATCCCAGGGACAAGGGAGCCTGGTGGACTGCTGTCTATGGGGTCGCACAGAGTCAGACACGACTGAAGTGACTTAGCAGCAGCAGCACACTATTGAACACTAAAAAAAATTCATTTTTAAAAAATTCAGCATTTACACACAGTGCTTTTGATTTTTTAAAAGGTGACATCTAGTGTCAGAGTCAAAATCCCTTTAACACTGCAGCAAACTGAAGTTCCAAATTTCAGGAGTCTGGGTCACTTTAGGGTTAACTTGCTTTGGGACCCACAAATTTGCATCTCCCTTACTTGGGTCATATTCCTCAGGAAATAATATTTCAGATTATTTAAACCACTTGAAATAGGCACTGCTAGTCATACCCCCAGTGCTCATGGGAGAAGAGGAGGAGAAGAAATAGCAAGTAAATAGCAAGTAAATTTAAGTGTGGCAGGTGGAATATCCTGAACCCATAATTCATTTCATTTATTGCTGGGTGCTTGAGGCCAGCAGTGTGGACACCAAAATAGAGTCAGAGATACGGGGTTCCTCACTTTGTCATACATCTTTCCTAACCTTGAAAAAGTCTGTCTTTGCCCTCAGTTTTCCCACTTGGGAAGTGAAGGCTATACTAATTGATTTTTAATCTTGTTAATGTTTGTTGGCTAATTAGAGAATTCTAGTGAGATGCCTTCAGCAGTATGAATAGCACTTTGTATGTTCCATGCCTTGATGATGGACCGACATAGAATTTACTGCTCAGTGTGTTGGAAGGAAAAATGAATCCCTATTTCTTGTCAGTTCTCTGCTTGTTATATTACTAAGTCATACTTCTGGTGAAGTGAATATATATGAAAAATGACTCTATACAAAGTCTATAGATCTTTGTTCACTTTTTGTTAGCCTCTCCTCTATACTGTTTTCAATTTAAAGTAAAGCAGTTGATGTCATTTTCTTTTAGTGATTGCTTTTAGCCTCAGGTCTGATTTCTAAAGTTAAGATAAAGTTCACTGTTTCTTTCTACAACTTATATGACTCTTATTTTAACATCTTTGGAAGATAGTAGGGGATGTTGCTGATGGCAAAAAGCACATTGGAAGTTCTTGGTATTGGGGCATCACACTGCCTTAATACCGAGTGTTGGTGTGGGCAAGGTAGTCTAGTACGCTTGTAATCTTAAGTACCCTACACTGCTCCTTCTCTGTGTTTGTACAGTGCCCTGTCAATAGTGATGCCATTGCAATGACAGCATCATGATTTTGTTTATAATTTGGTTTCTTCCACTGGATAACGGGTTGCAGAAGTTTGGGAACACATCTTATGAATATTTGTATCCTCTGTGCTTCCCAGATACTGAAAAATAGATGGCATTTAATGCACAGTTATTGAATAAGTAAGTAGTAATTTTTCAGGGAACAATTGGATGGTAATTTAATCAGCAGACTGGATGGGGGCTGTGTAATATGTCAACTTGGCTAGGCTCAACTATGTTTACAGGATATTCTTTTTCTAAATGTTTTCTTTTAGAATGATCCACAAAAGACATTCTTTGCATGAAATTTGGAGAGTGGAAGAGAAGCAGCACCCATCTTGTCTTTTAATGCCTAAGGTTGAACCAGGTTGTCTGATATTTTTGTAACTCATTTTTGCTTATCTGCTCTCACTTATTTGGTGTTGAGAAGTAGCCAGGCTTGAAACAACTTCGCCTGCCCTCAGATCCTCCTTGAGTTTCTGCCACTTGTATGTTACACTGTGTTTAGCACCACGATGAAGGGTGACAGTGTGTCCTGTGGAATACTCGTGTATTTAGTTCTGGAAGCATTGAGAAATGAAGAACTGACACTGATTCCAGTCTGTCCTTGTGGATTCCAAATTACCCTAGCCTTCCCTTACACTCTAGAATTTTGCCTTCAGACAGCCTGTCTGTGGATCTCAGACTCCTGGATCAGATGCAGAGACAACAGCCTCACTGAGATGGCTTAACTCCCACAACTCATGTAAGGTCAAATCTTTGTAACAAATATCTTTATACACACACACACACACACACACACACATACACACACAATATACTTATTGTGTATGTTGGTATTTATGTATATACATGGGCTTCTCTGGAGGCTCAGACAGTAAAGAATCTGCCTGCAATGTGGGAAACCTGGGTTTGATCCCTGGGTTGGGAAGACCCCCTGGGGAAGGGAATGGCAAACCACTCCAGTATTCTTGCCTGGAGAATTCCATGGACGGAGGAGCCTGGCAGGCTGCAGTCCATGGGGTTGCAAAGAATCTGACACAACTGAGCAACTAACATTTTCACTTTCATGTGTACACACATCCTATGGAAGTTTGTGCATCTCCATCTGAATGCTGATTGAAACAGCTAGTCCATGAGAATATGAAGTAAGTTACCTAAGAGTGCTTATCTGTGTGTATGTGTGTAGGTGTAGGAGTCCATGAGGGCACCATTAGTGAGGATAATGGTGGCTATTGGAACTAGCATATTCATAAAACGAAATTCTCAGCAATTTAACACAATAGACATATTTTTCTTGCTCTGGGAAAGTCTAGTGTATGTATTCCTGCTTGGTGGAGAATGAACATACTCTTTTTTGGTACCTATTAGAAACCCAGCTTGGGGAGATTCTACTACCTTCAACAAGTACACCTTTGGTTTTTTGCAGCAACAAAATTCAGCTAACAGATGGGAAGAGAGACTAGAATATGCATATTCAGGTTAGAAGTGACACTCACCACTTGCTTATATTCCACTGGAGAGAATTAGTCCCATGGCACCACTTAGCAGGAAGTGGTAGTGCTTGGAAATGGGATTACTGATGAGGCACATTCTTCCCAAGTACAACTGGATTGTAGAAGGGGACACAGATGTTTGAGGGAACAGACAACTATCAATGCCACACAGAATCTTATGTAAAATATATTGATTAAATCAACAAATACAATCATCTTTGATATTGAATTCCCACCTGGTTGTTGGTCTGCTTAGGAGAGAAAAAAGAGAATCCATCTGTAGGGAGCCAGAGAGGAGGATCTGGCCAACCCCAGGATGGCTTATTCAATTGTATATTTCCTGAAGTGAATGGAAAGCAGCACAGCTTGCAGCCACTTTAAAGGGAGATCTGGCCCTTGGAGATCAAGCTAAAATTAAAATGCCCATTTGAAAATTATACACTACCTGCCAACACCAGTAACACGTAAGTTCCCTCTAAATGTGTCTTAAAGGTAGCCCACCAACTCCTGATGCAACAGCTCCACTGTTGTTTGGTCACTTTGTTCCTTGGAGTTGCCTGCTGCTGGTACAGACAGGTCTGGAGAAAGCAGTTGTGTACCAGCATTTGGCCCACCTCCTGCCCCCAATCCCTCCCAGCATCAGGGGCTTTTCAAATGAGTCAGCTCTTCGCATCAGGTGGCCAAAGGATTGGAGTTTCAGCTTCAACATCAGTCCTTCCAGTGAACACCCAGGACTGATCTCCTTTAGGATGGACTGGTTGGATCTCCCTGCAGTCCAAGGGACTCTCAAAAGTCTTCTCCAACACCACAGTTCAAAAGCATCAATTCTTCTGTGCTCAGCTTTCTTTATAGTCCAACTCTCACATCCATACATGACTACTGGAAAATCCATAGCCTTGACTAGACAGACCTTTGTTGACAAAGTAATGTCTCTGCTTTTGAATATGCTTCTAGATTGGTCATAAATTTTCTTCCAAGGAGTAAGCGTCTTTTAATTTCATGGCTGCAGTCACCATCTTCAGCGATTTTGGAGCCCCCAAAATTAAATCAGCCACTGTTGCCACTGTTACCCCATCTATTTCCCATGAAGGGATGGGACCGGATGCCATGATCTTAGTTTTCTGAATGTTGAGCTTTAAGCCAACTCGTTAACTCTCCTCTTTCACTTTGCAACATTCACATACACTAACATGAGAAGATGTTTTGATTTTAAAACAAGAAATATTATTAGTGATAAGAAGTTTCATTATAGTAAAATGGTCAGTCTATAATGAAGATGTTATCAGTTCTATGTTTAATGTAAGTAATAATATAGCTAACATAGCTTTAAAATATGCAAAGCAAAATGGATATAATTTTTATAGCAAGAAAAATACATAAATTTACAATCATGGTAGGTTATTTTAATGCATTTCTTTAACTGGTAGAACATCCCAAAAAATCAGCAAATTTAAAAACTAAAATTAACAAACTTGACTTAGTAGATTTATATAAACACTGCCCACTCCTTCCAAATAAATATACCTTACAACTACATATGGAAAACTTATTCATATAGACTTTTCATACAGTCAGTTTAAAATTAGAATCGTTCATCTCACATTCTCTGACAATTAAGTGCAATGAAGCAAAACAGATGCACTTAAACAGGAGAAAACTCCTAATGTTTGAACTCATATGTGTTGACGGTCCCCAGAGTCATTCTCAAGTTCAATGATTTACTATGAGGACTCACAGAACTCAGCATATAGACATATTCAAAGCTATGTTTTATTACATACAGAACAAAATCAGCAAAGGGAAAGGTAGTTGGGGCAAAATCTGGGGGAAATCACGTGCAAGCTGCCAGAACTCTCTCTCAGTGGAGTCACACATGATGCACTTAATTCCCCCAACAAATGTGACCACGTGTGTGAACTACTGCCAACCAGTGACTCTCATTGGGACTCAGTGTCTGGGGTTTTTCTGGGGGCTGGTCAGACCAGCTTCTTCCTGCTGCTGCTGCTGCTAAGTCGCTCAGTCGTGTCCGACTCTGTGCGACCCCATAGACGGAAGCTCACCAGGCTCCCCGGTCCCTGGGATTCTCCAGGCAAGAACACTGGAGTGGGTTGCCATTTCCTTCTCCAATGCATGAAAGTGAAAAGTGAAACTGAAGTTGCTCAGTCGTGTCCGACTCCTAGCGACCCCATGGACTGGAGCCTACCAGGCCCCTCTGTCCATGGTATTTTCCAGGCAAAAGTACTGGGGTGGGGTGCCATTGCCTTCCCCGCAGCTTCTTCCTATATGTCCCCAAATTCCAGACTCCCAGGAGGACAGCAGTTCATCAGCATAAACCATATTGTTTGTATAGATTAGTCTGAGTAAGCCACTC
This sequence comes from Tragelaphus eurycerus, assembly GCA_935064755.1. Taxonomy (NCBI): domain Eukaryota; kingdom Metazoa; phylum Chordata; class Mammalia; order Artiodactyla; family Bovidae; genus Tragelaphus; species Tragelaphus eurycerus. The sequence goes on from CAKXYN010000039.1 coordinate 4,232,376, forward strand.
TTATCAGTTCTGAGAATGGTGGAAACTCCCCAGATGTAAGTTCCTAGATGCCAGCCAAGATCCAATTTTGGTTGTAGGCCTTTCAAAGGCTAGCAGTCAGATTTCTTTAATCCCTTTCTGCACATCATGGATCAAAGAAGAAATCATAATGGGAATTAGACCATATATTTCATTATAATCATATCACTCACCTGATGCTTCTAAAACCACAATTCAAAATTTGTTTCCAAATGCAAGTGTGAGAAATAAAATAGGCTGAAAATCAATGCTGTAAGTATCCATATAAATATATTAGAAAAATAATAAATTAAACTCAAAGAATAAAAGTTAAAATAATAAAAATAATAAAAAGTTAAAATAATAAAATAATAAAGTTAAAAGAATAAAAGTTAAATGCAATAGAGACAGTCAACATAGTCAAAAATTACTTCTTTGAAAAGTTTAATAAAAATGAAAAACTCTTTGTAATCCACAAGATGGTTGTGAATTAAAAACACCAGGAATGAAAAAGGAAACACTATATAGTTATTTTATAGTTATTTATAGTTATTTTATTCATTTATTCATTTTATTTATTCATTAAAAGGATAACTAAAAAATATAACTAATTTTATATTAAAAAAGTTTAAATGAAATGGAACAATTCCTTGAAAATATACATCAAAAATTGATACAAAGAAATAAAATCTTCCTATTCAAATATAAAATAAAAATAAATATATAATTTAAAAGCCATTCAATAAAATTGTTCCAGGGTTAGATAACTTTAGCAATGAAATCTACAAACTTTTAAGTAAGAGATAATACTAAATATGCATAAAGTCTTCTAGAGAAGTAAAAACAGAGGAAATATTTCCCAGTTCTATTTATGAGTACAGCATAACCTTGGTACCAAAACTGACAGAGACATTGCAAGAAAGGAAAATTACAAATGCAAAAATCCTAAACAAACTATTAGCAAATCAAATTTAGGAATATGCAAAAATGGTAGCATATCATAAAAAGTTGGGTTTATTCCCAGAATGCAAGTTTGGCTTAACATTCAAAAACAGTTGACATAATTCAGCACAGTTATGAAAGAAAAGAGGGAACCATATGATTCGTTACATATATAAAAAGTATTTGATCAAATTTCAACACCCTTTCATTATGCACTGTTATATAACCAATGTAAGCTCAGGAGGATATTAAATTTGGCTAAATGGAGAGATGTTATTGATAGGAGAAGATATTATGGCAGATGTTCTCTTGAAATTATCTATAGACATGTCCATTCTCTGTCCTAGGAACAGCCAACTGATTGGCCAGAGATGCAGGACTTCCCCTGTCATCCCATACACCAAGGAACTTCATGTTCACCTTTTTAGCAGTGCTCTTTGTGGGAAGAAAACTCTTCCATAAAACTATACTTGTCCTACATTTGTGTTACTTAAGATGGGAATAAAGCAACAGGCTTATGAACGCATTGGTTCATGTTAGTTTATCAGGGTAGCTAAGTCCTTGGAAGCAGAAAATAGGATTGAGAGAAGGGACTAGGGGACAGAGACATAGGAAAGCAGAGTGACAAGAGATTTGGGAGAGTCCAGATTCCAGAGACCAGGCTCTGTCTGGGGTGTCAGACTTGTTCAGGGCACCAGGATGTCTTCCCGGGCAAAATCAGAGAAAGATATTTGAACAGGAAGACAAGGAGAAACAATAAAGACAAACCTTAAAATAAAACCCAAACTTGAAATCTACACTGGGAAAAGATATCTGAATGACAGGAAACCCAAAGACCTTAGGGTTGAATTGACTTCCTGAAGGTCATAAGGTCAGTCAGTGGTGGAAAGAAAATGCCCTGAGTCATTGACTACTTTTTCCTTCATAATAAAACAAAAATAGGCAGCTTTCTATCTTCATGTCCTTTATACTACTTTGACAGCTGACTCTTTCGCCTATAGAAGTAGATAATTTAAAAAAACTCCTACTTTAAATAGAAAATGAAGCACTTTAGATAGCATTTAACTGTTTTCGGTTATTTTTATTAACAAATGCAAAAAACAACAGTTTGTGAAGATGAAAGAAATGAAACCTTAGTAAACATTCCGTACCATGTCTTTATCTTTGCTCTTACACTCTGTACTCTTTGAGGCAAAATACTTAAGATAATTTATCTTTCTTTCTACTTCATTGTATTGCACAGTTGTATGATTTTAGTAATATATGCTTATTAAGTGAAAAAAGGAAAATGTATGCTTTATAAAATCACAATAACCCCTGCTATCATCACTGTCAGATTTCTGTTTCCATATACATCTAATAATAGAAGAGTTAAAAATCAAAGCCAAATATTCAATTTGACATCATTTTGGCAGACTTAGGCTCCAAAATCATTATGGATGATGACTGCAGCCATGAAATTAAAAGACACTAGCTTCTTGAAATAAAAGCTATGACAAAACTAGACAGCATATTTAAAAGCAGAGACATCAATTTGTTGACAAAGGTCCATACTGTCAGTTCAGTTCAGTTCAGTTGCTCAGTTGTGTCCGACTCTTTGCAACCCCATGGACTGCAGCATGCCAGGCTTCCCTGTCTACCACCAACTTCAGGAGCTTGCTCAAACTCACGTCCATTGAGTTTGTGATGCCATCCAACCATCTCATCCTCTGTCGTACTCCTCTCCTACTGCTTTCAATCTTTCCCAGCATCAGGGTCTTTTCCAATGAGTCAGTTCTTCACATCAAGTGGCCAAAGTATTGGAGTTTCAGCGTCAGTCCTTCCAATGAATGTTCAAGACTGATTTCCTTTAGGATGGACTGGTTGGCTCTCCTTGCAATCCAAGGGACTCTCAAGAGTCTTCTCCAGCTGCTGCTAAGTGTCCGACTCTGTGCGATCCCATAGACAGAAGCCCACAGACAGAAGCCCACCAGGCTACCGTCCCCGGGATTCTCCAGGCAAGAGCACTGGAGTGAGTTGCCATTTCCCTCTCCAAAGCATGAAAGAGAAAAGTGAAAGTGAAGTCGCTCAGTCGTGTCTGACTCTTGGCAACCCCATGGACTGCAGCCTACCAGGTTCCTCCATCCATGGGATTTTCCAGGCAAGAGTACTGGAGTGGGGTGCCGTTGCCTTCACCACAGTTCAAAACCATCAATTCTTCAGCACTCAGCTTTCTTTAAGGCCCAACTCTCACATCCATACATGATCAATGGAAAAACCATAGCCTTGACTAGACGAACGTTTGTTGGCAAAGTAACGTCTCTGCTTTTTAATATGCTGTCTAGTTTGGTCATAGCTTTTCTTCCAAGAAGCAAGTGTCTTTTAATTTGATGGCTGCAGTCACCATCTGCAGTGATTTTAGAGCCCCCAAGATAAAGTTGGCCACTGTTTCCACTGTTTCCCCATCTATTTGCCATGAAATGACAGGACTGGATACCATGATCTTAGTTTTTTGAATGTTGAGTTTTAAGCCAGCTTTTTCACTCTCTTCTTTCACCTTTATCAAGAGGCTCCTTAGTTCCTCTTCGCTTTCTGCCATAAGAATGGTGTCATCTGTATATCTGAGTTTATTCATATTTCTCCCAGCAATCTTGATTCCAGTATGTGCTGCATCCAGTCTGGCATTTCACATGACATACTCTGCATATAAGTTAAATAAGCAGGGTTACAATATACAGCCCTGACATACTCCTTTACCAGTTTGGAACCATTCCATTGTTCCATGTCCAATTCTAACTGCTGTTTCTTGACCTGCATGCAGATTTCTCAGAAGGCAAGTAAGGTTGTCCGGTATTCCCATCTCTTGAAGAATTTTCCAGTTTGTTGTAATCGATGTACTCAAAGGTTTTGGCATAATCAATAAAGCAGAAGTGGATGCTTTTCTGCAATTCTCTTGCATTTTCTTTGATCCAGGGAATGTTGGCAATGTGAACTCTTGTTCCTCTGCTTTTTCTAAATCCAGCTTGAACATCTGTAAGTTCACGATTCATGTACTCTTGAAGTTTGGCTTGGAAAATTTTGAGCATTACTTTGCTAGTGTGAGAGATGAGTGAAACGTGTGATAGTTTGAGCATTCTTTGACATTGCCCTTCTTTGGTACTGAAATGAAAACTGACCTTTTCCAGTCTTGTGATCACTGCTGAGTTTTCCAAATTTGCTGGCATATTGAGTGCAGCACTTTCACAGCATCATCTTTTAGGATTTGAAAAAGTTCGATTAGTATTCCATTACTTCCACTAGCTTTTATTGTAGTGATGCTTCCTAAGGCCCACTTGACTTCACATTCCAAGATGCAAGACTCTAGATGTGTGATCCCACACAATCGTGGTTATCTGGGTCATGAAGATCTTTTTTGTATAGTTTTTCTGTGTACTCTTGCCACCTCTTCTTAATATATTCAGTTTCTGTTAGGTCCATACCATTGCTGTTCTTTATTTTGCCCATTTGGCATGAAATGTTCCTTTGGTATCTCTAGTTTTCTTGAAGAGATCTCTAGTCTTTCCCATTCTATTGCTTTCCTCTATGTCTTTGCACTGATCACTGAGGAAGGCTTTCTTATCTTTCCTTGTTATTCTTTGGAACTCTACATTCAAATGGGTATATCTTTCCTTTTCTCCTTTGCCTTTCACTTTTCTTTTTTACAGAGCTATTTGTAAGTCATCCTCAGACAACCATTTTGCCTTTTTGCATTTCTTTTTCTTGGGGATGGTCTTGATCACTGCCTCCTGTACAGTGTCATGAACCTCTGTCTGTAGTTCTTCAGGCCCTCTGTCTATCAGATTTAATCCCTTGAATCTATCTGTCACTTCCACTGTATAATTGTAAGGGATTTGACTTAGGTCATACCTGAACGGTCTAGTGATTTTCCCTACTTTCTTCAATTTAAGTCTAAATTTGGCAATAAGGAGTTCATGATCTGATCCACAGTCAGCTCCAGGTCTTATTTTTGCTGACTGAAAAGAGCTTATTCATCTTTGGCTGCAGAGAATATAATCAACCTGATTTCAGTATTGACCATCTGGTGATGTCCATGTGGAGAGTCTTCTCTTGTGTTGTTGGAAGAGGGTGTTTGCTATAACCAGTGCATTTTCTTGGCAAAACTCTATTAGCCTTTACCCTGCTTCATTTTGTAATCCAAGGCCAAATTTGCCTGTTACTCTAGGTATCTCTCGGGGAAGGCAATGGCACCCCACCCCAGTACTCTTGCCTGGAAAATCCCATGGATGGAGGAGCCTGGTAGGCTCCAGTCCATGGGTCGCTAAGAGTCGGACTCGACTGAGCGACTTCACTTTTACTTTTCAATTTCATGCATTGGAGAAGGAAATGGCAACCCACTCCAGTATTCTCGTCTGGAGAATCCCGGGGACAGAGGAGCCTGGTGGGCTGCTGTCTATGGGATCGCACAGAGTCGGACACGACTGAAGTGACTTAGTAGCTTAGCAGCTAGGTATCTCTTGACTTCCTACTTTTGCATTCCAGTCTCCTACGATGAAAAGGACATCTTTTTTGGGTGTTAGTTCTAGAAAGTCTTGTAGGTCTTCATAGAATTAATCAACTTCAGCTTCTTCAGCATTACTGGTTGGGGCATAGATTGGATTACTGTGATATTGAATGCTTTGCCTTGGAAATGAACATAAATCATTCTTTCATTTTTCATACTGTTCATACTGTTCATCGGGTTCTCAAGGCAAGAATACTGAAGTGGTTTGCCATTCCCTTCTCCAGCGGACCACACCCTGTCATATCTCTCCACCATGATCCGCCCATCCCAGGTTGCCCCTCGGGCATGACTTAATTTCATTGAGTTAGACAAGGGTGTGGTCCTTGTGTGATTAGATTGACTAGTTTTCTGTGAGAATGGTTTTAGTGTATTTGCCCTCTGATGCCCTCTTTCAAGACCTACTGTCTTACTTGGGTTTCTCTTACCTCGGGCGTGGGGTATCTCATCCTGGCTGCTCCTGGCTGCTCCCGGAGAAATATCAATAACCTCAGATATGCAGATGACACCACTCTTATGGCAGAAAGTGAAGAGGGGCTAAAAGCCTCTTGATGAAAGTGAAAGTGGAGAGTGAAAAGGTTGGCTTAAAGCTCAACATTCAGAAAACGAAGATCATGGTATCTGGTCCCATCACTGCATGGGAAATAGATGGGGAAACAGTGGAAACAGTGTCAGACTTTGATTTTCTGGGCTCCAAAATCACTGCAGATGGTGACTGCAGCCATGAAATTAAAAGACGCTTACTCCTTGGAAGGAAAGTTATGACCAACCTAGATAGCATATTCAAAAGCAGAGACATTACTTTACCAACAAAGGTTCGCCTAGTCAAGGCTATGGTCTTTCCTGTGGTCATGTATGGATGTGAGAGCTGGACTGTGAGGAAGGCTGAACACCGAAGAATTGATGCTTTTGAACTGTGGTGTTGGAGAAGACTCTTGAGAGTCCCTTGGACTGCAAGAAGATCCAACCAGTCCATTCTGAAGGAGATCAATCCTGGAATTTCTTTAGAAGGAATGATGCTAAAGCTGAAACTCCAGTATTTTGGCCACCTCATGTGAAGAGTTGACTCATTGGAGAAGACTCTGATGCTGGGAGGGATTGAGGGCAGGAGGAGAAGGGGACGACAGAGGATGAGATGGCTGGATGGCATCACTGACTCGATGGATGCGAGTCTGAGTGACCTCCGGGAGCTGGTGATGGACAGGGAGGCCTGGCGTGCTGCGGTTCATGGGGTCTCAAAGAGTCGGACACGACTGAGCGACTGATCTGATCTGATCTGATTCTTTCATTTTTGAGATTGCACCCAAGTACTGCATTTTGGACTCTTGTTGACTATGAGGGCAACTGCATTTTTTTCTAAGTGATTTTTGCCCATAATAGTAGGTATAATGGTCACCTGAATTAAATTTAGGTTCACTTTAAAACCTAAAGTCCGTTTTAGGTTTCTGATTCCTAAAATGTTGATGGTTACTCTTGCCATCTCCTGTTTGACCACTTCCAATTAACCTTGATTCATGGACCTGACATTCCAGGTTCCTGTGCAATATTGTTCTTTACAGCATCGGACTTTACTTCCATTACCAGTCACATCCACAACTGGGTATTGTTTTCGCTTTGTCTCCATCTTTTCATTCTTTCCAGAGTCATTTCTCCACTTTTCTCTAGTAGCGTATTGAGCACCTATTGGCCTTCAGAGTTCATCTTTCAGTGCCATATCTTTTTGCCTTTTCATACTGTTCATGGGGTTTGCAAGGCAAGAATACTAAAGTGGTTTGCCATTCCCTTCTCCAGTGGACCATGTTTTGTCAGAACTCTCCACCATGACCCATCTGCCTTGGGTGGCTCTACACAGCATAGCTCATAGTTTCATTGAGTTAGAAAAGGCTGTGGAACATGTGATCATTTTGATTAGTTTTCTGTGATTGTGGTTTTCATTCTGTCTGCCCTCTGATAAATAAGGATAAGAGGCTTATAGAAGTTGCCTGATGGGATAGAGTGACTGTCAGGGAAACTGGGTCTTGGGGACCCAGTTTTCAAGGGATCTTTCTAACCCTGGGAGTGAATCCAAGTCTCCTGCATTGCAGGCAGATTCTTTACCAGCCGAGCCACCAAGGAAGCACCCATATAGTCAAAGCTATGGTTTTTCCAATAGTCATGTATAGGTGTAAGAGTTGGACCATAAAGAGGGCTGAATGCCAAAGAATTGGTGTTTTTGAATTGTTGTGCTAGAGAAGACTCCTGAGAGTCCCTTGGACAGCAAGGAGATCAAACCAGTCAATCCCAAAGGAAATCAGTCCTGAGTATTCATTAGAAGGACTGATGCTGAAGCTGAAGTTCCAATGTTTTGGCCACCTGATGAGAAGACCTGACTCATGGAAAAGATCCTGATGCTGGGAAAGATTGAGGGCAGGAACAGAAGGGGCAACAGAAGATGAGATGGTTGGATGGCATCACCAACTCAATAGACATGAATCTGAGCAAACTCTGGGAGATAGTGAAGGACAGGGAAGCCTGGTATGTTGAAATCTATGTGGTCTCAAAAAGCTGGACATGACTTAGTGACTGAAAAAAAAGCATTATTATATTTATTGTAGGTAGGATAGCTGAGCGTGTCCCAACTCAGAATAAATAATAAGCATGTGTTACTAAAAGGAATGGCAATCCACTCCAGTATTCTTGCCTGAAGAATTCTATGGACAGAGGAGCCTGGTGAACTACAGTCCACAGGGTTGCAAAGAGTTGGACACGACTGAGCAACTACCACTCTGAAGAGAGCTGATTGACTAAACTTGAAGTAAAAAATTAAAAAGGGCCTAACACACATGTCTAGCTTTTATTCTACTCTCCCACCAATTGGCAGCTACAGAGGATGTGGAACGATGCCCACCCTGCCTCCATTCTCTTCACTCCAGAGCCTCAACCATCAACACATTTCCCCCTGGTTTGAGCAAACTCTGGGAGATGGTGAGGGACAGAGTAGCCTGGCATGCTACAGTCCATAAGGTCACAAAAAGTCAACATGAGTTAGCGACTGAACAACAAGGATATGTTAGTTACTAGTTTCTACCAACTGAATATGTGCCCTGCCTAGGTATTCACCACATAGATAAAAACTTGTTGTTACCTCTCAGGTTCTCCCTATGTCCTTCTAAAAACCATATCCCATTCTTTCCTTTCTAATTCATAATAATTACTCTAATTTTTGTGTTTACTTTGCTTTATAGACTTATTAAATATGTGACTGTACCTAAATAATATAGTGTTTAGTTTTTCCTATTTCTAAACTTTATATAAATGGAATCATAGTATATATACATACATATTCATTTTCAACTCTGCTTTTTTTTCTTCAATTTTGTACTTGATATTTATCTATGTTTTTATGGATAGCTGAAATGCATACCATTCCCCTGATACATAGTAATCTATCATATGATTATTTTGTATTTTTCCCATTCTGGTGTGGATAGACATTTGTATACGTCAAAGTGTTTCTCTAGGGTATTTCCTAGATATTCCACCAGTGGAATTTTTGAGCTGCATTCACTAAATGAAATCAACTTTATTAGATAATGCTCGATTGTTTTCAGAAGTGATTACATGCTACCAGGAGTGCATAAGTATACTGGTAACTCCATATCACTGACAACACTTAATTTTTGCAAATCTGGTAAGAAGAGAATGTATTGTGGTTAATTTCTCAGCCCACTAATGAGTTAGAGTATCTTTTCAGATGTTTGTTTCTGTGATGTACCACAGAGACTTCCTCAATGAAATGGCTCTTAAAGTCTTCTGGCAATCTTTTTTGTGGCATCTAATGACTTTTAGGGGCTTCTCTGGTGGCTCACTGGTAAAGAAGCTGCCTGCCAATGCAGGAGGCATGGTTTCTATCCCTGGGTCAGGAACATCTCCTGGAGAAGGAAATGGCAACCCACTCCAGTATTCCTGCCTGAGAAACCCCATGGACAGAGGAGGCTGGTGGGCTACAGTCCATGGAGTCACAAACAGTTGGGCACAACTTAGCGAATGAGCACACAATATTTGAGGGTTTTTTCCTTAAATTTTCAGAATATTTACTGTTTAAATGTTATTTAAATGCCATCTTTTAAACTAAATTATATATTCTACCTGGTTTTGCTCATATATTGAAATGCAATGAGCCTTTAAAAATGTATTTTATACTCAGAAAACTTGTTAGATTCTTACTGTTTCTAATATTTTATATGTATTGTTGCTCAATCATTCAGTTGTGTTCTACTCCTTGCAATCCCATGGACTGCAAAACACCAGGCTTCCCCATCCATCACCAACTCTCAGAGTTTGTTCAAACTCATGTCTATTGAGTCAGTAAAGCCATCCAACCATCTTGTCCTCTGTTGGCCTCTTCTTCTCCTGCCTTCAATCTTTCCCAGTATCAAGGTCTTTTCCAATGAGTAAGTTCTTTGCATCAGATGGCCAAAGGATTGGAGCTTCAGCTTCAGTCCTTACAATGAATATTCAGAGTTGATGTCCTTTAGGATTGACTGGTTTGTTCTCCTTGCTCACCAAGGGACTCTCAAGAGTCTTCTCCAGCAGCGCAGTTCACATCTTCAGTGCTCACCCTTATTTATGGTCCAAATCACATCCATACATGGCTACTGGAAAAACCATAGCTTTGACTATATAGAACTTTGTCAGCAAAGTGATGTCTTTGCCTTTTAATATACTGTCTAGATTTGTCATAGATTTTCTTCCCAGGAGCAAGCGTCTTTTAATTTCATGGCTGCAATCACCATCTGCAGTGATTTTGGAGCCCAAGAAAATCAAATTTGTCACTGTTTCCACTTTTTCCCCATCTATTTGTCATGAAGTGATGGGAATGGATGCCGTGGTTTTAGTTTTTTGAATGTTGATTTTGAAGCCAGCTTTTCACTTTCCTCTTTCACCTTCATCAAGATGCTTTTTAGTTCCTCTTTGCTTTCTGCCATAAGAGTGGTGTCATCTGCATATCTGAGGTTACTGATATTTCCACTTGCAATCTTGATTTCAGCTTTTGTTTCATCCAGCCCAGCATTTCTCACGATGTACTCTGCATATAAGTTAAATAAGCAGGGTGACAATATACAGCCTTGATGTACTCCTTTTCCTATTTGGAACCAGTCTGTCTTTCCATGTCCAATTCTAACTGTTGCTTCTTGATCTGCATACAAGTTTCACAGGAGACAGGTCAGGTGGTCTGGTATTCCAGTCTCTTTCAGAATTTTCCACAGTTTGTTGTGATCCATACAGTCAAAGGCTTTAGCATAGTCAATGAAGCAGAAGTAGATGTTCTTCTGGAATTCTCTTGCTTTTTCTATGATCCAGCGGATGTTGGCAATTTGATCTCTGGTTCCTCCTCCTTTTCTAAATCCAGCTTGATCTGGAAGTTCTCAGTTCATGTACTGCTGAAGCCCAGTTTAGAGAATTTTGAGCATTATTTTGCTAGTATATGAGATGAGTGCAATTGTGCAATAGTTTGAACATTCTTTGGCATTACCCTGCTTTGGGATTGGAATGAAAACTGACCTTTTCCAGTCCTGTGGCCACTGCTGGGTTTTCCAAATTTGCCACATAGCTTGTGACCAAAGACATGAAGTTGCTATAGCTTCACAGCTATCTTTCCAAATGTGAAACTATTAACTTGACAATATAGTTTTATATTTCAGAATCTTATGACACTTGTCCAAAAGATTAAGCATCTCCAAACTGAATACATTCAGTCATTCATTATTTATCAAATCTGTACTGACATCCTACTTCTAAAGGAGATACAGATAAACAGACAGGACTAACTTTGTCTTTAAGAAGTCAGTAATCTGATAAGATAGACATGGATATTAAAAATATAGAGAGTTAAGAGCTTCAGATCAGATCAGTTTCTCAGTGGTGTCCGACTCTTTGCGACCCCATGAACCACAGCACGCCAGGCCTTCCTGTCCATGACCAGCTCCCGGAGGTCACCCAAACTCACACCCATCAAGTCAGTGATGCCATCCAGCCATCTCATCCTCTGTCGTCCCCTTCTCCTCCTGCCCCCAATCCCTCCCAGCATCAGAGTCTTCTCCAATGAGTCAACTCTTCGCATGAGGTGGCCAAAATACTGGAGTTTCAGCTTTAGCATCAATCCTTCTAAAGAAATTCCAGGATTGATCTCCTTCAGAATGGACTGGTTGGATCTTCTTGCAGTCCAAGGGACTCTCAAGAGTCTTCTCCAACACCACAGTTCAAAAGCATCAATTCTCCGGCACTCAGCCTTCTTCACAGTCCAGCTCTCACATCCATACATGACCACAGGAAAGACCATAGCCTTGACTAGGAGCTTGGACAGAGGTAAATGCAGAGTCTTTTGGGACCATTTAGAAAGAATCCATGTTTTTTAATTCAAGGAAAATTTCCTTGAGGGAAGATATTAAGATACAAAACCTTTGTAACTGGGACTAAGGATTCGTTCGGGACCAAGGATTAAGCCTTTGCCCATGGCAACTTTACTCTAGGAAACTCAATTTGTGAGATTTCTCTGCCAGCCCTAGAGCCTATCTTGGTTGGAACAGAGCCCTTGCCTGGTGACAGCATGGCATGGGAGGGATGAAAAATGAAGCCAGACTCAGGAAGAGGAAGTAAGGCAGAAGCTAATAATCTCTCATGTTTGTCTGATGGTGCTTTCTGTTATGCCGTGGTTTGTGTTCACAGAGTTATTTGTGAGGGTTAAATGAAATATGTGTCAATTTCCTGAGGAATTCTAAAGATTGGTTTACTTCCTAATGAACGATTGCTCTTTTCTCAGGAAAGCTGTGTTTTTGTCCACTAGGATTTAAGTATTCAAAATATGTTTACTCTGACTGATGGAAGCATTCAGTTCAACAAGCACTTCTTGAGTACTTCAGAGTGTCTGTGAGCCAGAAGGATGCAGCAATGAAAATGCTTCTGCCCCAAAGGGGCTTCAATGCAGGCATGGATGGAAGATGTAAACATAAGCTGTGTAATTTGTGGCTGCCAAGATAGGCTAAGAGGGCTCAGTGCCCCTACCCTGAAGCCTCGGGGCTTCAGATGCCTCTATCAGCATCCCTAAATCCTCCAAATGAACGTTCGGTCGAAGTCAGTCAGTATGTTTACTGAGCAACCACAACTTACAGGCAGTTACTCCAGCCTCAAATATTCCCAAATATTTCCAGCAGATGACTCTGCCAGTGTCCCATCCTACCAGAGTGAGAGGTGCCACAAAATATTTACAGGAGGGAAAGGAGTCTGGGGAGGGATCCCATAGAGATGATCTCTGAAGTCGATTTTGAAAGACCACAAAGGAAGTGCGCACCAGGTAGAAAGGATCAGTTGCACTTTAGAGGACAACACAGACACAGAGAGAATTTGTAGGGTTTGGTGCTCCAGCGTGGGTGGGAGAGGGTCATCATCTGGAGAGACAAAGAAATCAGAACACACAGAGGAAGGGCAATGCACTCAATGCCGAAATTTTGGACTTGATCTGTAAGTAAGTGGGAAACATCTAGCAGTTTTAATTACCTAATATCTAAGAAAGAATGTTTTGGTGGCAGTGTGGGAACTGTCCTGAAGGAGACAGAGGGACAGATCGAGGCCAGTGAGTAAGAGCCATGGCCAATTAGTTGGTATTAAGTTCCTTAGTTCCCTAATCCATACTCACCCTAAATGCTTCGAAGCATTTTTAGCATATGGTTCAGACCATTCTGCCTTGCCAGATTCTTCTCAGAATACTGTTTATTTTCGTGCTGTTCCTACCTCACAATAATAGTTACTGGTGGGGTTTCACATCTTAAAGCTATTTTACAGCAATCTTAGTTTTCACAGTCACTGCCAATTTGGCAGAAGCAAATTTTGAGGCCATCTTGCTGGATTTGTGTTTTAATCAATGTGGCTATTTCATGACAGGAAATAGATCTTGTGCTTTTATATATATATATAAAATACTATATATATATATATATATATATATATATATATAGCATTTAAAAAACAAACAGTCATTTAATAAGATAATGCAACAGGAGCCCTGCCTGCTTCAGTGGTTAATGAATGTGGCAGGAGTCTTTCCAAAGCGGCAACTCTGAGGAGGAGACAAACAACGATGTTTAAATAATGGCAAACTTTGAAGACGGAATTAATGGGGTGGAGAACTGCCACTTTTAAGCTAAAAGAATCTCATAACCACCTCCACAATCAAACAATTTTTATGCAAAATGATTTTTCTGATTGAAGGAATTGAGACATTCTTGCATATATACAGCCTTTCTCTCCCTCCCTCCCTGCCTCTCTCCTCTCTCTCTCTCTCTCTCTCACACACACACACACACACACAGAGGAAACTTACAGAAGCTAATTTCCACAGAATGAAAATATAGTGTGTTCCCTGGAATTATTGACCACAGTTAAATCCACCCCAAGCAATTTCTTGTATTTAACCTTCATCTCCCAAGCCTCGGCCCCAGACACAAAGCAATATTTCCTCCTGACACAGTTTACTTCTTTCAGAACCTTGAAGAATGATGTAAATAACTCGGCCAGCACTGTGGTTTTTACTGAGCCTGAGTATTAAACATTTGATCCCCAATTGCCTTTAGTACCTGTGTGTTCACTGGAGTTTTTGTCCCCTAATTGTCTGTAATTATAGTCCTTTCATGAGTTCTAAGAATTCAAAAGACAAAGTGAATAGACAGGAGTAGTTTAAACCTAGACTGTATACCAAACAAAGGTATTAGAAGGTCAGTTATATGCAACTGAGGCACACAGTTGTGCAGTCTATACACTGTGCAACTCCAGATGCAATTTACCCAGATTGCAGTAGACCAGTGCTTTGAAAGTTTTCATAAGGTAGAACAGTGGAAGAATGGTCCTCTGCTGTGTGCATGCCACCTTACTGAAACTCACTGTGTGTATGAGAGTGGTCAGTAATGGAAGTGTATTGTGCTCATGAACAGAAGGGAGGCAGAAATGAAGGTGGAAAACTGATGCTGTTGAATAACCAAGGTTGAGCCTAAAATCTGCAAATAATCGTATATTTATCTCCATTTCAGGTTGTTTTTAAGAACAACTTGGAAACATTTTTTTCTTCCTTTTAACCATCTCCCATGACTCAGTTTGGAAAATTATTTGTGAGTCTGGTGTGCAGTGTAATAGCCAACAGTCTGACTAAATTAAAATGATTCTTATCAATTACTGAGTGAATACATATGGGGTTCCCTTGACAAGGAAGTGCTTTGTATTGAAGTTTCCAATAGGTTTATTGTTCATGGGGAGTCAGAGGTATAGAGTAAGAGGGAGGCTTGTTGAGCTTCAGCTAGAAATTTCCCTTGGAGGCATTTATCATATTTTAGGGGCTGATCCTCAACTTTTGATGGCCAGAATCTTAATTTTTGTGAGTTCTTCTATCTTTGAGGGATAAATTTATATTTTCAAGTATCATGGAAATATATATACATATATGATACACATATTTATTTACATTTTATCTATAAATATATACTATATATTATATTATATCGGAGAAGGCAATGGCACCCCACTCCAGTACTCGTGCCTGGAAAATCCCATGGATGGAGGAGCCTGGTAGGCTGCAGTTCATGGGGTCGCTAGGAGTTGGACACAACTGAGCTTTTGACTTCACTTTCACTTTTCACTTTCATGCATTGGAGAAGGAAATGGCAACCCACTCCAGTGTTCTTGCCTGGAGAATCCCAGGGATGGGGGAGCCTGGTGGGCTATCGTCTATGGGGTCGCACAGAGTTGGACATGACTGAAGCAACTTAGCAGCAGCAGCAGCAACATACTATATATTTCCATCATTTATAAAATGGGGCTTCTCTGATAGCTCAGTTAGTTAAGACTCCACCTGCAATGCAGGAGACCTGGTTCAACTCCTGGGTCACGAAGATCCTCTGGAGAAGGGATAGGCTACCCACTCCAGTATTCTTGGGCTTCCTTTGTGGCTCTGATGGTAAAGAATCCACCTATAATGTGGGAGACCTGGGTTCAATCCCTGGGTTGGAAAGATCCCCTGGAGAAGGGAAAGGCTACCCACTCCAGTATTCTGGCCTGGACAATTCCATGGACTGTATTAGCCCATGGGGTCGCAAAGAGTTGTATACAACTGAGCGACTTTAGCTTTCGTTTATAATAGAATATATATGATATGATGGAATACATATAATGCATATTATACATTATTGTATATGTTAGACAAATCTATTTATGTCTATGTACATTGTCCAGAAACGCATACAGATATACAGATTTTTCTCAACTTACAATGGAGTCATATCCTGATGTCATAAATTGAAAATATTGTAAGTCAAAAATGCATTTCATGCACCTAATATACTGGACATCATAGCTTAGCTTACCTACATTAGCCCACAGTCGGATAGTCATCTAACATAAAGCCTATTTTATAATAAAGTGTTGACTATCTCATGTAATTTATTGAATACAGTACTCACTGCAAGTGAAAAACAGAAAGGTTGTAAGTGTATCAGTCATTTGCCTTCATGAGCTTGAAGCTGATTAGGAGCTGCAGCTCATTACACTGCTCAGTATCACTAGCGTATCATAATGCACATCCCAGGAAAAGATCAAAACTCAAAATTCAAAGGACAGGTTCTACTAAATGTATATTTCTTTGATGTCATCATAAAGTCAAAAAAATTTTTAACTTTAACCATCCTAACTCAGGGAATTTTTGTATTATATGTAGATTTGTTTGTATATATAGTTTGCTTGTATACACATATCCTCCTGTTGAAAGAGCCATATATATGTGCCCTGTAGTCAAATTACATAAAGTTGGTTTTCTGTGAAGGTTATTTGAGTTCAGAAGAAGTAAGGTTAATATATGGCTTCCATGAAAGAAACACTTCTCCACAATAAAAGCAATTTTCAGATGGACTGACCCTTAAGCTTGTTCTCTGTTGGGCAACAACTGGAGTCCTACTGCTTCTTGGAATTTCGTTGTTTACCATCTAGGAGTGCCTCTATCAATATAACACAACACAGTATACTAGGTTCCACTGCCTAAGTCACAGTCTACACTGATTTCATGGAAGGAGGTCCTTTAGTATCCTCAGAATGCCTGCCACACCCTTCCGAAGTGTTTCTTACACATAGGGGTCTTTTTTTTTTCAAGTGGGTCATTTTTGTACTGCACATTCTTGCTCCCTTGGGCACAGCTGATGAGGACAAGGTTGAATGGGTCTATGATCCCAAGGTAGAGGTTTTTGTGCTGGCCAGAGATCCAACAAGTGGCTTGATATGAAAATCCTGTTCAAGAGGATGCTGTGAACTAGTGACTTGGCCAGCCAATTTACATCCTCTCCTACAACACACTTGATGGAGACTTATAGGGAAGGAGTCTGGAAGTTAGGCAGTCAGTTCAGTTCAGTTGCTTAGTCGTGTCTGACTCTTTGAGACCCCATGAATTGCAGCATGCCAGGCCTCCCTGTCCATCACGAACTTGCAGAGTTCACCCAAACTCATGTCCATCAAGTCAGTGATGCCATCCAGCCATCTCATCCTCTGTCATCCCCTTCTCTTCCTGCCTCCAATCCCTCCCAGCATCAGAGTCTTCTCCAATGAGTCAACTCTTTGCATGAGGTGGCCAAAGTATTGGAGTTTCAGTGTCAGCATCAGTCCTTCCAAAGAACACCCAGGACTGATCTCCTTTAGAATGGACTGATTGGATCTCCTTGCAGTCCAAGGGACTCTCAAGAGTCTTCAACATCACAGTTCAAAAGCATCAATTCTTTGGCACTCAGCCTTCTTCACAGTCCAGCTCTCACATCCATACATGACCACTGGAAAAACCACAGACTTGACTAAATGGACCTTTGTTGGCAAAGTAATATCTCTGCTTTTTAATATGCTATCTAAGTTGATCATAACCTTCCTTCCAAAGACTAAGCATCTTTTAATTTCATGGCTGCAATCACCATCTGCAGTGATTTTGGAGCCCCAAACATAAAGTCTGACACTGTTTCCACTATTTCCCCATCTATTTCCCATGAAGTGATGGGACCAGATGCCATGATCTTCATTTTCTGAATGTTGAGCTTTAAGCCAGCTTTTTCACTCTCCTCTTTCACTTTCATCAAGAGGCTTATTACAAGAATGCAAAAAAAAAAAAAAAGAATTGCAATGAAAAAATGCAAAATGAATGCAAAAAAAATCAGAAAGGGCAGAAAGCCATGAGGCACTAAAGCCTTAAATAAGAAGAAACCTCCCCAATAAGGAGCGTGCACTGAGTCAGCAGTGGTAGGAACAGAAGCAACAGAGATGTGGAATTGTTGATTCATCACAGTGGCAAAGCTTGGAGATGGAGCAGCAGATGACCAGTTATGACGAAAGCAATTCTCTTGGCTCCTATTGACTCCAGAGCAGACTTTCAGGGTCTAAAGTCCCTGGTTATAAGGCTGCTGAGGATGTCTCATGTCTCTTTTCATACCTTGTGATTCTTTACAATAACTGTCTATGATTTGAGGTAACCACAGTATGTCTTTGCTTCTTGCCATCTTGAAAGAGTCTGATTAATAATTCTGAAGTTACTAGTTGACCACATTTATTGAGGTTTTACAATCTTCTACTGATAATCTCTAAAAATTTACTCCGACAAGTAATCATGTGTGCTCAGTTGCTCAGATGTGTCTGACTCTTAGTAACCCTGTAGACTGTAGCCTGCCAAGTTCCTCTGTCTATGGGATTCTCCAGACAGGAATACTAGAGTGGGATGCCATGTCCTACTCCAGGGGATTTTCCCAACCCAGGGATCAAAACTGCATCTGTCTCCTGCATTGGCAGGTGGATTCTCTACCACTAATGCCACCTGGGAAGCCCACTCAGTATGAGATGTGAATTTTACTTAAATCAACAGAGACAAATTCATTTACAGATTATCAGGTGGCACATAATGGTGCCCTAATATATTCACTCACCAGCTCAAGACACTGGGTGGATTCCCTTAGTCTATGGATTCCTCATTTTTTTACAAGTCGAGTTGACAAATCACAGAGTATTTCTACCTTAAATAGTAGGACTGTAATCTCAGTCTTTACTGTGGCAAGGCAGTTTTCTATTACTTGAGGCTGTAAGTTTAAGACATGACCTGCTCATGGAGTGATATAACCTTGTTCTAATCATTAGTTGTTTTCAGCCAAATTGAGCAGAGACTGATTATGGTTGCAGTCTTGTAACCAAGATGTAGCAGGTTGTTTATCCTTCAAATTTAGAATAACATTGCTTGATTATTCATGCATGCAATTTTATAGCAACAACATAGCATTTGAGCATCATGAAACTCTTAACCATATGAGTGGCAAGAGAAGGTGCCTGTGGCCCGTTCTTTCCATGTAATATAATGGCCAAATGCCAAAGCAGAAAACAAAATTCATAACAATGGGAAAAATGAGAGAACCATTAAACATTCTATAACCAGATATTTAAATTAAGAAAATGAGTCATGATTTTAGTTGGTCTTATTTTTCATCACAATAGAAAATAGAACAAAAGAGATTATGACTGTCACCTCTTTATATTATCTACCACCAGCCCTATTCCCTCCCCTTTTCTGTGTCATGAAAGAAAGAAAGTGGAAGTAAAAGTCACTCAGTCATGTCCCAATCTTTGCAAGAGCAAAGAGGCCAGAATACTGCAGTGGGTAGCTTTTCCCTTCTCCAGGGAATCTTCCCAACCCAGGGACAGAACCCAGGTATCCCGCATTGCAGGCAGATTGTTTACAAGCTGAGCCACAGGGAAAGCCCAAGAATATTGAAGTGGATAGCTGATGCCTTCTCCAGGGAATGTTCCCAACTCAGGATTCGAACTGGAGTCTTCTGCACTGCAGGCAGATTCTTTACCAACTGAGATATCAGGGAAGCCCCTTTCTATGTCATAGTTGGAATCAAGCTACTTGTTGCCTAGGCCGGTATATGCCAGGGTTAGCAGGATTTCCATTGAAGTCATATCTGAAAAGTGAGGGCTACAATAACACTGCTCAATCAAAATGCCTTAAAAAACTCAGTGGAATGGCAGGAAGCATCCCAAGAATGAAGGACAAATTCGGAACTACAGAATCCCTTGCTCTAAATTGCTTTTCTAGGCACAAGATTAGGCTAGTTGTTGTTTTGGGGTATTTGGCCAGCTCTTCCATGGACAGTGGGCTTCCCTAGTGGCTCAGTTGGTAAAGAATCTGCTTGCAATGCAGGAGACAAAGGTTCAATCCCTGGGTAGGGAAGATCCCCTGGAGAAGGAAATGGCAACCCACTCCAGTACTCTTGCCTGGAGAATTTCATAGGCAGAGAAGCTGGGCAAGCTACAGTCCATGGGATTGCAAAGAATCAGACACGCTGGTGAGACTAACTTTTCATGTTCACTTTTTTCCATGAGCAGTGCTTCCGAGCTTTCCCAGTTTTCAGGGATCTGGCCCAGGAAAGGGCTCCCTACTCTTCTTTGCATGAGAGGAGTTACCACTGATGTGCGTCATCCAATGTGTAGTTGGAGTTGGGGGCTTGCCTTGAAAAGAAGGAAGAGGTGTTCATTTGTCATTTACTCTGATTCATCAAAGTTTAGGGAAATAGGATATTGTTTGCTGGTGATGTCTTATTAAACAAAATACAATTCTGTGTAAGTGAATGAATAGACTTATAACTGTTAATCCACAAGCAATTCAAGGAATTAGTATATTCCACTGAGAAGAAATACTTGTGGATTTAGAAATACAGAAAAACTGCTACCAGGTTTTGAAGTCCATACATACTATAAATTCAATGTTATTAAACCTTACTATTGAAAGCAGCATTCCCAAGTGAAAATAATATCTGGCTAGGATGATTTGACTTTCATGAATGAGGGAGGGGGCGGATATAGCTGAAAATAAAATCAGAGCATTGAAAAGCATCCAGAGCATATCATTTTTTAGCTTTGTTCTTCCTGCTTCCATAGATAATTATAAAAAAGTCTAAGAAAGGAAGTCTTTTTGCTATGTATTTCAGAAAAGTTTCTATTCTGTAGGGAATTCTGCTTCTACTTAGGTATCTGAATGATACTCAACATTTACTGTTGAATTTTTTCCCTGAAGTTTTAAATCAATTTTTAAGCTGTTTCTCCATATATCTCAAACCTCTCTGACTAGGAAACGAGTTCTTACCAGTGATTATTTCATATTACTCCCATTGTCATAGAAGCCAATGATAATTCCAGAACTCAAGGATTCTAACAAAATCCCCAGCAGATCTCAGCAGAGAGGGGCAATGTTGCTAAATCTTACTTAAACCCAAGTTTCCCTGAGTGTGTGTATTTCCAAGTAATGAGCTATATGAGCAACAAACTGTGAAAACTGAAAATATGGGAACAGAATTTCATGTTGGGAAGAAATAAAATTTATAATGAAGACAATCTGATACTTCTTTAATGATCTGCATAAAACGGTGTAGTTTTGTATTTTATAATATAAACAGAACTCAGTCTTACCAATGAAAATATGTCTTATATGAACATTCAAACCAAGCATTTTGCAGATCAGCTGGAGGAAGAAACAGAAGTCAGGGATGGGAGATGTGTGAATCGTAGGGTCAGTAGATTTGGGAAAAGGGTCTGGGTGAGCTCTCCCCACCACCAGAAGGGCTTTGACTTCACTTAAGTCTCCTCCATCAAGACTTTATGGCATGGAGGTGCTGGTAAACTTAGCTTAGTGTCCACAGTGGCTGCCTACTGCTTGTATCTGATACCTGCTGGTGAAAAAAACAACCCACAAAACTGTTCACTGGAAGCTCCCAGAACACAGGATATCAGTGCCCTTATTGTATTTTTAGGAGGGAAAAAGGTAATAGGCTAGGCATCTCTGTAATAAGGGCTTCCCTGCTAGCTCAGTTGGTAAAGAATCTGCCTGCAGGAGACCCCGGTTTGATTCCTGGGTTGGGACAATCTGCTGGAGAAGGGATAGGCTACCCACTCCAGTATTCTTGGGCTTCCCTTATGGCTCAGCTGGTAAAGAATCCACCTACAATGTGAGAGATCTGAGTTTGATTCCTGAGTTGGGAAGATCCCCTGGAAAAGGGAAAGGCTACCTACTCCAGTATTCTGGCCTGGAGAACTCCATGGACTATGTCGTCCATGGGGTTGGCAGAGTCAGACGTGACCGAGTGACTTTTACTTATTCTCCATAGTAAATGAATCAGTAGAAGTCTATCAATGGGAGGGTTTTAATCCTTATAACTTGTTTTATATGTCTACTGAATGCTGATATTGTTATTTTTGTTGTTATTCAGTCACTAAGTCATGTCTGACACTTTGCTATTCCACGACTGCAGCATGCCAAGCTTCCCTGTCCTTCACTATCTTTCAGAGTTTGCTCAAACTCATGTTCATTGAGTCCGTGATGCCATCCAACCATCTCATCCTCTGTCACCTCCTTCTCCTCCTGCTTTCAATCTTTCCCAGTATCAGGATCTTTCCCAGTGAGTTGGTTTTTCACATCAGGTGGCCAAAGTATTGGAGCTTCGTCTTCAGCATCAGTTCTTCCAATGAGTATTCAGTGTTGATTTCCTTTAGGATTGACTGGTCTGATCTCCTTGCTGTCCTAGGGACTCAAGAGTCTTATCCAGCACCACAGTTTGAAAGCATCAATTCTTTGGTGCTTAGCCTTCTTTATGGTTCAACTCTCACATCCATACATGACTACTGGAAAAGCCATAGCTTTGACTAGATGGATCTTTGTGGGCAAAGTGATATCTCTGCTTTTTAATATACTGTCTAGCTTTGTCATAGCTTTTCTTCCAAGGAACAAGTGTCTTTTAATTTCGTGGCTGCAGTCTAATATTTGAGATCATCCAAAGAGCCAGGCTTAGTCACAATGGTTTTCAGCTAAAAGTCATATTTGTTAAGTCCACTGAAACTGTGACCCACATAGTCCTGTCTCAGAACCATGAAATTCATGCAGTTCTCAGGAATACTTCCTACTTCTCTCATACTTACACCTTACTTCCCTCATACTTACATCTTACTTCCCTCATACTTACACCTACTTTCCACATATCTCTCAATTCATTTTGTGCCAACCACTCAGACAGCCTGAACTCCCCCTCCAGCCTCTTTCCCATTGAGCTGACTTTCACCTGAATCCCTGTCTCTTGATTCAGCATCATCAAAGTCCCAGTCACCTGTTGGAAAGAGCCCTTCATGGATAAGGAGGGCCAACAAGGGACTGAGCAGAGAGAAGCCTTTTTAGGTGTCAGGGAAGAGTAAAGAACAAGAATTGTCATAGGTAAATCTTGCCTCTTCTCACATTGCACAATTATAATGTTTTATGAACACCAGTGGGCTTCCCAGGTAGCACTAGTGGTAAAGAACCTGCCTGCCAATGCAGAAGAGATAATAGAAAATGGCTTGATCCTTGGGTCAGGAAGAACCCTGGAGGAGGGCATGGTAATCCACTCCAGTAATTTTGCCTGGAGAATCCCATGGACAGAAGAGTCTAGCAGGCCATGGTCTATAGGATTGCAGAGAGACACTACTGAAGCAGCTTAGCACACATGAACACCAGTACTGGTGGAATAGACATTGATGGGGGAGCAAAAAAGAGAGGGAAGAGAAAAAGATAATTTTAGAAGCATGTACTACAGAGGAAATGAACTCACATACATTCTCATATATTCAAAATCTAGATGGCACAGAAGTGGACACTGAAAAATCTTCCATCTCTTTTCCCCAGCCACACTCTTTTCCTTTGTAGAGGCAGCCAATTGCTATCAATTTCAAGTGTTATCCTTTCAGAGATATGTTAGGCAGATACAAATGAACATATGTTCTTTCCTCCACTTCCTTTTAGCCAAATGGTAGCACTCTACACAGCCTGTTCTGCACCTTGCTCTTTTCTGCCATCAATTTAACTTGGAGATTCATCCTCTCTGTACCCAGAACACTTTCTCATTTCTGTGAGTGGATAGGATCCAGAAGTGTGTGATAAATAGGGGAGGAACAGTATATGACACCTGTGCTTGTCCCACGTGAATTTTGAAACCTCTGAGAGAACACCGTGCAAAGCAGATGAAGATGAAAAATATATATATATGTATTACTGGTAAAGCTGATGCTGGAGAATGCAGCTCAGATACACAATGACAATGATTTCCTAACACTGAACCCTCAAATTAGACAGACTTACCAACTTTACCAACTTGGTAAGAAGTACTCAGAGAGTCATGGACCTTCCTACATGAATGGCTTTCCCGAAAGGCTCATGACTTGATGAAATAGACATAAATATGGAGCAGGTAGATCCACAAAAGAAAGATGGGCAAACAGATCAGGTGCCCTGGCAGTTTCTCACTCAAACTCAATAATTAGGCAACCCATTTCAGGAATCAGTGTGGCAAGATATAAAAACATTAAGGAAAAACTCTTACTGTTGAAAACCAAAAGTATATGACAGTAACATTTCTCCACACCCCAACATTATGACTGCACTCAAATGTAGTTAACTTGTCTCTTACTGATATATACTAGAGGTGCTTCCAATCTTTTACTATTACAAAATGTAGTGTATATGAATTTTCAGTCTTTTGTTATTACAAAAAATATCATGGATATGAATATTCAAAAATGAATACCATTCTGCACATAAAATTTCACACATATGGGATTATATCAGAATGATGAATTCCTGGAGGTGAAACTGCTGGGTGAAAAGAATATGTGCATTTAAAATTTTGTGAGATATTCTCAAATTGCCCTATATGGAGGTTACAGCAACACCCTTAGAAATGTGTGAAAGGATATATTTCTCCACATTTTTCAACAGGATGTGTTAGTTAGACTTTCTAATCTTTGCCACTATAATACACAAAATGTAGTGTCTTTAAAACATCATCATTTATTTTCTTTTATTATGAGTAAGATTAAATATCTTTTCTTAACTTGAACAGCTATTTTCATTTTTGCATGTGAACTGTCTCTTGACCTTCTATGTTCCATTTTCCTATTGGATGTTAATGGATTTTTTAAATAGACTTTATTTTTTAGAACAGTTATAGGTTCACAGTAGAATTGAGTGGAAGTCAAAGAGAGTTCCATAAACCTATTCCCACACATACATAGTTTCCTCTATTATCAACAGCCTTTTGTGGGTATTTTTATATTAATCTGTAGACACTGTTTAAATAGAAAAATTTTGACTATGATACAAATTGCAAATCTTCTTCTAGAAGATTTGACTGCTTATAGTGGTTTAGCCATGTTGAATTTATTTCTTAGTTCAGTTCAGTTCAGTTCAGTCGCTAAGTCATGTCCGACTCTTTGCAACCCCATGAATCGCAGCTCGCCAGGCCTCCCTGTCCATCACCAACTCCTGGAGTTTACTCAAACTCATGTACATCGAGTCAGTGATGCCATCCAGCCATCTCATCCTCTGTCGTCCCCTTCTCCTCCTGCCTCCAATCCCTCCCAGCATCAGAGTCTTTTCCAATGAGTCAACTCTTCTCATGAGGTGGCCAAAGTACTGGAGTTTCAGCCTCAGCATCGGTCCTTCCAATGATCACTCAGGACTGATCTCCTTTGGGATGGATTGGTTGGACCTCCTTGCAGTCCAAGGGACTTGCACCACAGTTCAAAAGCATCAATTCTTCGGCACTCAGCTTTCTTCACAGTTCAACTCTCACATCCATACATGACCGCTGGAAAAACCATAGCCTTGACTAGACGGACCTTTGTTGGCAAAGTAATATCTCTGCTTTTTAATATACAATCTAGGTTGGTCATAACTTTCCTTCCAAGGAGTAAGTGTCTTTTAATTTCATGGCTACAGTCAACATCTGCAGTGATTTTGGAGCCAAAAAAAAAAAAATAAAGTCTGACACTGTTTCCACTGTTTCTCCATCTATTTCCCATGAAGTGATGGGACCAGATGCCACGATCTTCGTTTTCTGAATGTTGAGCTTTAAGCCAACTTTTTCACTCTCCACTTTCACTTTCATCAAGAGGCTTTTGAGTTCCTCTTCACTTTCTGCCATAATGGTGGTGTCATCTGCATATCTGAGGTTACTGATATTTCTCCTGGCAATCTTGATTCCAGCTTGTGCTACTTCCAGCCCAGTGTTTCTCATGATGTACTCTGCATATAAGTTAAATAAGCAAGGTGACAATATACAGCCTTGATGTACTCCTTTTCCTATTTGGAACCAGTCTGTTGTTCCATGTCCAGTTCTAACTGTTGCTTCCTGATCTGCATACAGGTTTCTCAAGAGGCAGGTCAGGTGGTCTGGTATTTTCATCTCTTTCAGAATTTTCCACAGTTTATTGTGATCCACACAGTCAAAGGCCTTGGCATAGTAAGTAAAGCAGAAATAGATGTTTTTCTGGAACTCTTTGGCTTTTTCCATGATTCAGTGGATGTTGGCAATTTGATCTCTGGTTCCTCTGCCTTTTCTAAAACCAGCTTGAACATCTGGAAGTTCACGGTTCACATATTGCTGAATTTATTTTTAGCATAGTCTAATTTACTTTTCTGTTATGTTTTCTGAGTTTTATGCTGTTCTTAAAAGAGCCTTCTCTACTCTTTGATTATTAAAAAGTTCCCCGCATATTTCTTCAAGTATTTTTATGGTTTCATTTTCGGTTTGTATTAAAGTCTTTGAACAATATGAATCCAACAGGTAAAGATCCACCTTTTTTTTTTCCAGATGACTCCCTAATATCCTTTATTAATGAATCCATATTTTCTTCACTGCTTTGAAATTCTAACAATTATTGGTCCCAGATTAATGGGGTCAAATAAATGAATGGGATAAACATGTAGATAAAGACCCTCAAATCAACAATCTTCTATTTGAAATATTGTTCATGATTGTTCCTCTCAACACTCTTAGAAATTTTTCTGGATTCAAATTCCTACTCGTCCATTTAGTAGTTGCAAAACTATAGGCAAGTGAACATTTCTGAGAATCTGGCTTTGGGTTTATTGTGGAAATTATATGGGAGAATGTGTAAAATGTGGTAACATACAGCTGTCGTGAATATTAATTTATTGTTTAATTCTTGTCAGGTCTTTTTTCAGCCCATTCTTCTACTCTCTGCTCTGCAATGACTTGTGACCATGGATAAAAATGACACAGTCCTCATGAGTTTATGAACCCCCAAAGGAATAGCCAAGATACTTTAGAAAACTTTCCCATGGAAACTCTGAAGTAGAGATGGATCTGTCCAGGTTACCTGGGGGATTATTTATGATTCCCAGGGCTGAGCTTAGATACAGTTTGTAGAAACTCTGTTCATGAAAGGGACTGGGAGGAATATAATTTTCTGTCTAATTTTCATGAGGCCCTTCATCTCAGCCACTGCAAATATACCAGCCATATTCTCAAATATATTCAGAAAAACAGGTTGGCTGATATTTCTTGGTACCAAATTCTATAAAGTAAAAATGACCAGAACTTCTTTTCGTATTCACGAACTTTCTTGTTCTTGCTTTAGCCTTTGTTTGTCCCTTGTGGAAATGAAAAATAGTTTATTACCATCGGTTGCTTCATATTCCAAAAAGTAATTATTAACTGTATCTCAGCCTGATATTATAAAAATATTACTTTATTTAATGTTTCTTTGAATGTTCCTGGAAGATTATTCAGCTAGGGAAAAATGAGGGCACTAGAAACATTACAATAATAAAACCAGTGGTTAGTTAATCACAGTGAAACAAAAAATGAATAATCATTAGTGGCTGACAAGTGCACTCCGTAAGGAATTCAATATTCTGAATTTTTAATTACTCTTAGACGCTAATTCTTGACAAAATACAGCATTTGGAGATAATACCAATAGATATTGCATGGTAATTATGAAATATAATTTGATGCACTGAGGATTTGAGTGTTTGGAGATGTGTATTCATGATGAAAGGCAAAATGTGTGTTTTGATATTTTGATGCTTATTTCTATTTTCTGTTAGTGACTCAGACAGAATCAGAAAATCATAGAATTTCAACACTGAAATAGATACAATAGATCATCTTGTTCCAGCTGCCTGGCTTTACAGATGAGGAAACTAAAAATTCAGAGATGAAGAGGAATTTGCCCATGTTATCTAGAGTCTTGATGGCCAAGCAGGGGCTTGTACTTAGCACTGGCTTTTAGTCTAGCACTGATTTCATATTTCTTTTTTAAAGCAAACAGTTATTTCAGAGACAATGGTATTACATGTATTTTACACGAATTTTTTTCTTCACTCCTTTACTTATGACACAGGTTTTAATAGCATTTTCTAGCATACAGTGTATCTATGCAAAGATTATACCATCTAGATTTTCCAGACAGTTTCACTTTCAAGTCCTCTGTTTTTACTTGAAGTACAAGCAAACTGCTACTGCTACTGCTACTGCTAAGTCGCTTCAGTCGTGTCCGACTCTGTGCGACCCCATAGACGGCAGCCCACCAGCCTCTGCCGTCCCTGGGATTCTCCAGGCAAGAACACTGGAGTGGGTTGCCATTTCCTTCTCCAATGCATAAAAGTGAAAAGTGAAAAGTGAAAGTGAAGTAGCGCAGTCATGTCTGACTCTTAGCGACCCCATGGACTGCAGCCTACCAGGCTCCTCCATCCATGGGACTCTCCAGGCAAGAGTACTGGAGTGGGGTGCCGTTGCCTTCTCCGAGTACAGGCAAAGCTTGGATGCAAAAATCAACCTTTCTACTACCTTACATATAGCATATTACCCGTAAAGGTCTCTTGATGGATATCATAGCATTACTGATGGGGTCAAACAACCAACTTCCGCATAAAAATCCAACCATAGCAGTGACATAGGGTCTCTTCCCCACTCCCCCCGCCCCCCACCCCCGCTCCCCGTACTTGGGCAGGTGCGCGTCTGGCTTCCAAGCCTTGTTGTAATTGGCACTGCAGTTGGTGAAGGAGCAGATGAACCTCCGAGGGGCCGCCAGGGGAGGCGGGGCGGCACTCCCGCCGACTGCAACGAATGGGTCGGTGATAGTCAGGGACAACACAGCCTCAATGACAGAGGCCGGCGGCTCCAGGTTCCTGGGGGCCAAGAACTCAGCCACGTGCTGACTCACATGCCGTGAAACCAGTGACTATTGACTGCTTCCGGAGACCCTACGCGTGGGCCCATTGCACTTCCGGGGGCGTGATCCCGGAGGGGCGGGCTCGTTCTATGTCTCTTTTCGTCAGTGAGATGGTAAAGAAAAATGGCAGAGGTCTCTCCTCCAAGTAAGAAGGTTAGTTAAACATGGGGACAGAAGCCAGAGCACCTTCCTTTCTCCCTGGAGCTAATCACCCACCTCCCAAAGGCCTCCTCTCCTCCCACATCTCATACTGACTCCAGAGATGCTGATAGAAACAGGTCACATCCAGCTTTCAATTTCTGCTTTCAATTCCCTTGTCTTTATTGGCATGAAATGGTGTACAAGTGTTGCCAAAATTAATACATCATGTTTTCTTACAACAAGTAGTGTTTGGTGTCTTCATATTTCTGTGACAGGGACAATGCTGACTACTTGTAAGTCTTCTTGTTCTTTATTGGTTCAGCCAAGAAGAGTGCAAGTATGTATTTCGCTCTCACTAATCCAGATCGATTTATTAGTTTTGATGGAGGAAAATGTAATTTCTAACTTCTCTGTGAACAGAACTGATGAGAAGCCCTGATTTTATAACTCAGCAGTGCCATCCATGGTCAAAAGCATGGGTGCCACATCAGCCTGCATTCAAATCCAGGCTCTGTCATTTTTTAGGAACAAGTTGCTTCTCTGTCTCTGGTTTTTGTCTGTGTAACTTTTGTGCTTTTTGAATTCTGTAATATGAACATACTTTACTTATTTGGAAAGAAAAATATTAAAAAAAAAAAAAATAAGCCAAGCAGGTGTGACACACAGATCAGATCAGATCAGATCAGTCGCTCAGTCGTGTCCGACTCTTTGCAACCCCATGAACTGCAGCATGCCAGGCCTCCCTGTCCATCACCAACTCCCAGAGTTCACTCAGACTCACATCCATCGAGTCAGTGATGCCATCCAGCCATCTCATCCTCTGTCGTCCCCTTCTCCTCCTGCCCTCAATCCCTCCCAGCATCAGAGTCTTCTCCAATGAGTCAACTCTTCGCATGAGGTGGCCAAAATACTGGAGTTTCAGCTTTAGCATCATTCCTTCCAAAGAAATCCCAGGGCTGATCTGCTTCAGAATGGACTGGTTGGATCTCCTTGCAGTCCAAGGGACTCTCAAGAGTCTTCTCCAACACCACAGTTCAAAAGCATCAATTCTTCGGTGCTCAGCCTTCTTCACAGTCCAGCTCTCACATCCATACATGACCACAGGAAAGACCATAGCCTTGACTAGGTGAACCTTTGTTGGCAAAGTAATGTCTCTGCTTTTGAATATGCTATCTAGGTTGGTCATAACTTTCCTTCCAAGGAGTAAGCGTCTTTTAATTTCATGGCTGCAGTCACCATCTGCAGTGATTTTGGAGCCCAGAAAAATAAAGTCTGACACTGTTTCCACTGTTTCTCCATCTATTTCCCATGTAGTGATGGGACCGGATGCCATGATCTTCGTTTTCTGAATGTTGAGCTTTAAGCCAACCTTTTCACTCTCCACTTTCACTTTCATCAAGAGGCTTTTTAGTTCCTCTTCACTTTCTGCCATAAGGGTGGTGTCATCTGCATATCTGAGGTTATTGATATTTCTCCCAGCAATCTTGATTCCAGCTTGTTTTTCTTCCAGTCCAGCATTTCTCATGATGTACTCTGCATACCCAAAGAGGAAAATCTGGAGTTGTTGTTTGGATAATACCATAGTAATCAGATCTGAGATGCCGAGATCCTACACTTGAGAATGAGAAGAAAGAGGATGGGTTGATCAGAAAACACAGCCTAGGCTTTGAAAGACAGACAGAAGGAATGACGTTGGGTTCCACTGTGGCAGCTGGTTGACATTTGTTTCAAGAAACAGGTTCTCCCATTGGGATTCTTCCTGTCAAATCCTCCTGCCCGCACTATCTGCTCTTTATTCCCACCCCTCTGTTCTACCCACCTTTATAATTTCTTTGATAAATTCCAAATCAAGACTCAACTTCAGAAGCTTCGTCATCTTTTCCATTCTCCATCTCACTAGGGACTTTCCAATGTATATGATCCCAGTATGTTTGAAAGGATTTTTTTTTTTAAATCATAATTCCTCTCTTCTGTTATTGTGGAACCCAAGCTTTCATCCCTTCTAGCTACAGGAATATGGCAGGTTGTTTGCACAGAAAACAATAATATTGATACTCCTGTCATTCCTGAATCCATAGCCTATGACTTTGCTGCTCTTTCTATGAGAAACTGGAGACTATTTCCTGGTGGTTAGAGCTTGGACTGGTTTCATGACTTGCTTTGGCTAGTAGAATGTAGTGGAAGTGATGTTATGAGAACTCTGAACCTTCCATTCAACCCCTCTTGGAATGCTGCTCTGAGTCCACTATGTCGAGAAGCTGGGTCCACCATGTGGGAGAGAACCCAGATGCTTCCCTGTCAGACATATGGGAGGAGCCATCTCAGATCAGAGGTGAGCTGTCAGGTGACTACATGGGCATGAATGACCCCAGCCAGACCGTCCTGCATTGCTGAGCACCAGAATCATGAACAAATCAACAACTTATTTTAAGCCACCAAGTTTTGGGTGGTGTGTTATGCAGAATAGAAAATTGAGGCAAGGCTTCTGAATAAATGTAGTGTTCAGATATTCCCTATGGTTTATCATTAGCTGCAGCTGGTAATTCACACACTGGTAGATAGCAGTCACAGTTAAGGGAGGAAATTGTAGGTGAGCAGGTGGAAGCCCTGGACCTGTACCTGATAGAGCTCTTTCTCCCCCAAAATAGCAGCATAATTGTTGGTAGCAGTTTTCCCCATAGATATTAATTTTTCACTTACTGAGAAAATAGGTATATAGCAGAGATCACAAAATTTCCTTCCTATCTTTTATTGGTGGTAAACATCTAGACTTAATCTAAAACATCTATTTCTCTTTATTGACTATGCCAAAGCCTTTGACTGTGTGGATCACAATAAACTATGGAAAATTCTGAAAGAGATGGGAATCCAGACCACCTGATCTGCCTCTTAAGAAATCTTATGCAGGTCAGGAAGCAACAGTAGAACTGCATGGAACAACAGACTGGTTCCAAATAGGAAAAGGAGTACGTCAAGGCTGCATATTTCACCATTTTATTTAACTTATATGCAGAGTAAAAGAAAGCTGGACTGAAGAAACAGAAGTTGGAATAAGACGGGAGAAATTCAATAACCTCAGATATGCAGATGACACCACTCTTATGGCAGAAAGTGAGGAGGGGCTAAAAAGCCCTTGATGAAAGTGAAAGTGGAGAGTGAAAAGGTTGGCAAAGCCAACACAGAAAAGAAGATCATGGCACTGTCCCATCACTCATGGAAATAGATGGAAACAGTGAAACAGTGTCAGACTTTTTTTTCTGGCTCCAAAATCACTGCAGATGGTGACTGCAGCCATGTAAAAGCGCTTGCTCCTTGGAAGGAAAGTATGACCACAGAAGCAATCAAAAGAAGCACTTACCAACAAAGGTTCGCCTAGTAAGGCTATGGTCTTTCTGTGGTCATGTATGGATGTGAGAGTTGGATGTGAAGAAGGCGAGGAGAATGATTTTAACTTGTTGAAGACCGAGAGTCTTGGACTGCAAGAAGATCAACCAGTCCATGAAGGAGACACTGGACTTAGAAGGAAGATGCTAAGCTGAAACTCAATGGCCACCCAGTGAGAGTTGACTCATGGGAAGACCTGAGCTGGGAGGGAGAGGGAGGAGGAGAAGGGGAGACAGAGGGAGATGGCTGGATGGCACACTGACCGAGGATGGAGTCTGAGTGACCCCGGGAGCGGTGATGGACAGGGAGGCCTGGCGTGCTGCGGTTCAGGGGTCGCAAAGAGTCGGACACGACTGAGCGACTGATCTGATCTGATCTGATCTGAAACATCTAGACTAGAGTGTACATTTCTCCTCAATTCTAGATCTTTTCTGCAACTATTTAGGAATGTAGTGGCCATAGACAAGGTTTTCTTGTCTGCAAAGTCTGGATGGATATGCCATCCTGAATTAGAAGGGAGGTGAGTTGCTGTTACAATTGGTAGATGCACAAGAAACCTGGAAGAGAGAGGAGGCAGAGCAGGAGTGTACCCGCACTGAGCTGGTGTTGCACCAAATGACCCATAAAGTCTAGAACCAAACCCAGCCCCAGGGAATCTGTTTTGGGATTATTGTGGAGCAGGGCACAGACACTTAAACATCCACAGGGGGTGCTAGTTACATGAAAAAGTACAGTCCACTGGGTGAACAATGAAATATGATGAAGCCTGGTGTGTAGAGAGTGTATGCAGCGTTTAAAAGGGGCACTCATACTCTGTTCTGTGAATCTCTTCAAATGAAAGCCCAGTGTTGCCAGGATTTCCAATTTTGGGGGGAGGAGATAAAGATTTGGATTATCCCTTGAAGTCACTAAAGTTTTAAACGTTAATTGACAATTTTAGAAGAATGTGAAATCCTAGGAAGACCACATAAATCATGTATATAGGACTCTTGTTTGTAACACCAGACAAATATAGTCAGAAATCATATTCACTATCTTTAACAGTTGATAAATTCACCATGTTGAACAACTGGTGTGTCCTCTACAGTCGCAGTGCTAACTAAGCTTATGTTTAACTGGATATTAACGTTCAGTTGCTGGATTAGGAGGAAATGAGGAGGATACAGGGGCGAGCAATGGGAAGCTAGAGCCATTGGGAGGATCTCAGGGCAGGTCCAGGGGTAATGGCTATTTCGTAACCAGTGTGGAATGATTTCAGTATCTTAGTGTCTACTGGTATGGCTCAGATTATCAACTCTGCAACAAAGAGAGTGAGTTCTCAGTATTTGACATTTTTTTTTTGTATTTTATTTTCAGTTTTATCATTAAAGGCAAAAAGATTAATGTAAAGTGTTGCTATTGAATATTATAGCAGTTTTTGCTTTTATTCTCAAATAGCTCCTCTAGGGCCCAGCAATTGTCTCCACAGCAACTACTTCTGTTTTTATAAATCTTAGATTGTGAAGAGGTGAGAAGGAAGCAAGAGTAATGGCTAAATCTTTGCAACCCAAGATTTTCTTTTAAACATGAAAAAGTTTGTAATAAAAGCTGGGATCCTTAGCCTTCCAATTTACAGCCATATCTTGAGTGCCCGAGTGCTGGTTATAACCTAGACAAATGAAATTTATAGCCCAATCCCTCAAATATTTATTAAACATTCACTCTGCATTCAACACTTTGCTAGGTATTGTCAGGGATTCAAAAGAAAAACCAAGATTTAAAAGACCGTCTCAATTTCATAGAGAAACAGAAGAGGTACCACAGTGATGGTTGAATCAGTGTACAAGGAGGACATGGGTTGATCTGAGTAGACCTGGGTGTTGAAGAATGATGATAGACGAGCTGAGGAAAGCAGAAAAAAAAAAAAAAAAAAAAAGAATTCTAAGCTGACAAAGCTTATCTTCTTTCTCTACTTACCAGGGTGTTTAACTTAAATCAGTTATTTCCCTTCCTATAGACACAGCCAGGGCTAGTGCCATCATGCTTCACAGTGCTGTTAGAAGCCCAAGTTTCCCAGGTCATTCTTCAGTATCCTGGTATATATACTGCTGAGTATATGATCAAACCACCTGATTTCCATCCCATTCCAGTTCCCCACACCTTCCCACACATGTGAGTTGTTGCATGTTCGGTGGACAAAGTCAACAGCAACTGCCTCTAACAAGCCTCAGTCCCTTTTCTGGACATTGTCTTCATGATCTAGATAGAATTGAAATTAGCTACACCCTTGGAGTATTGCTTTCTTTGGAGTATCATCAAGTACAATTCCCCCATTCCCCCACCATGTGCCTAGACAAGCAGGTGTTTATGCCCTCCTTGCTCTTCATTTACTTTCATTATTTTTCTCTTCTTTTTTTATTAAGATAAAACAAAAACAATTAAACCAAAAACACAGATCTTAAAATCAGACTGTACCCTGTTGCCTCTGCTTTTTGCTGTCAGCACAGACTGACTATAACTATGAATACACTAAAACTGGACCACAGTCCTCTTCCCCATTATCACTCTGTTATCAGGCTGATCAATTTCAAATTCCAGGGAGAGGATTTCCCTACACAGCGGCCCTTGTGTTATAGCTTTGTGACCTCCTCAATAATAATGATCTTTTTCTCCACATTACAGCCATCCACTTTGTGGATCTATTACAGATTTTGTTACCACCCTAAATCTTACATCTCTGCACTCAATATTGGCAACTGACTTCTAACTTCCATCTCTTATGCTTCTAGCTCCCTTTATCCAGCATTTCCACTCCAGAAATCTTTCAAACTTGTGAGGACATTTCATCTGTTGACTATCGAATTTATTTTCTTTACTGTTCCTTACATTTCCTCACTCATAAAATATTTGTACACTGATGTTACAAGAAAATTCAGAGAGCTTTACTTGATATGAATCTTTTATTGAGTGAGAAATAAACTTTTATGAACAGGGATGCTTCAAACCTGAAACTGGTAAGAAGTTCAGAGGCACCATGTTCTGGGATGGCTTATAAAGTGAAAGTGAGAAAGCTGTTTAACTTTCAAAATGATTGATTATTACAGTGGGGATTTCCAGATGACAGGGGATTGGTTAAAAGTGATTATCTCATTTTATTTAAAAAGATGACTTAAGTTTCATTTATGATTATCAGACATATATACAAGAAATAATTTTTGCTTGTGTTCATGAAATAAACTAAATTTTGCTTGCTGATTTTGTCTGCCTGGGGAATCTTCAAACTAGGTCTCTATTTCATTTTATTTTAATATTAATATTTATCCTGTATCCTATTTAAAATATGAAACTCCTCTTTGATCTCATTCCTACCTCCATCTCCCCTGAAGTTGTCATAATAGTTCTTTAATATTAATTTAAAAAATTTTAAAAACTCTAAAGTGAAAATTCATAATTTGCACTTTTAATACATATTTATGCATCCCTAAAGATATGTAGAATTATTTAGCATGTTTTTAGATTTTATAAGAATTGTATTATACTGTATATATTTTACCAATTGCCTTTGTTGCTCAGAATTGTTAAATTCACTTGTGTTGGTGCATGGAATCCAGTTCTTCCATTTTCATTTGTTGTAAATTACAGAACACACAACAATGTATAAATTGAATGAATATGTCACAATTTATTCATTCATTCATCAGTGGACATTATGTTGCCTGTTGTTATTGTGAACATTGTTCATTTCTGTTACAAACAATGCTGATCATATAGGTTCTCTTTTTTCCATCTTCTTCTTTCCTCAAGCTTGAATAGTTTGTAACTCTGTACTTGGAACATAGTATTTTATACAGGAGTCAACGTTGTAACCTGCTGGCCAAATCCATCCAGCTTCCTGGTTTTATAAATCAAATTATTGAAACACGGGTATGTTTATTTTTTTCACATGTCATCTATGGATACTTTCATGTTACAATAGATGAGTTGCATAGCTATGATAGACATTTTTGGTCTACAAAGTCTAAAATATTTATTATCTGGCCCTTTATAGATAAGTTTCCTCACTGCTTTTATAGATGTTTACAATTATCAATTCTATGTTTATGTTCTTGATTCACAATCAATGTCAAATGATAATACAGTACCTTAAGGAAAACATGTTTTTAAGACTTGGTGACAAGCTTAAGTATATTGATTAATTTTATTCATTTATTTTCTAGTTTCTTGGAGATATAATTGACACATACCATTGTGTAAGTTTAAGGTGGACAGCCTGTTGTCCACCTTACATATTACAAAATGGCTATCACCATAGCTTTAGCTAATACCCATATCACATCACATAATTACCATTTTTTTCTGCTTAATTGTCTTAGATTAATTTCTTGTATATTTTTTATAATTTTTTAAAACAATGTACATGTATTAATGTCCAAATAATTTTAAAAGCAGCATGCAAGTACTTCAGAAGTTTTAAGACATAAATATAATAATACCCATTTTTGCTCTGCCAATTAGAGGTAACTTCTATGTCATGTTCTTATATTTCCTTTTAGGCCCTTTATCTGTACTTTTTTGTGTGTGTTTACAAAGAACAGTTTTGAGAGGACAGTCTCTGGATGAAAGTGGTGACTTTTCATATAAGAAATTCAATCTCTGCTTTCAAGAGGTTTTAGCTAACTGACTTCACCTGATTCATAGGCAGTCACTCTGGTCTCATCACTGTTTTATCTCCTCCTAGAGATTTACATCAAAAACTGTATGAGCGAACAATAGGCCTTAACATCTGGAATGCCCAGGAGGTCAAGTGAGAATGGGCCCTTTTATGTTGCTCTGTTTCATTTCATCCTGAAATCACCATGACCACACCATTGTATTTGCTTTGCTAGAGTAGGAAGTACGCAAAATAAAATGTTGTGTTTTATATTTGGCAGTAAATTTTGTGAGAGGAATCTCATCACTAAGAAACTTTTATCACTTACAAAGTTTCTATCAGAGACGTTAGAGCCTAGTGTTCAAAATCAAGGCTATGGGACCAGTTCTAATTCTGCCACTGCTACTTTCCAGTTCTTTGATCTCAGGCAATGTATTACCCAGTGTATGTTTCAATTCCTTCATCTGTCAAATAGGCATAATTATTGAACTAACTCCCTATGGCTACTGTGAAGATTCAGTGGGTTAAAAATATATAAACTTACTTAGACAATTACCAGACATGTAGTAAGTATATTTAGCATACCTGAGTCAGTCAGTTCAGTCGCTCACTTGTGTCCAACTCTTTGCGACCCCATGAATCGCAGCATGCCAGGCCTCCCTGTCCATCACCAACTCCCAGAGTTCACCTAGAATCACATCCATCGAGTCAGTGATGCCATCCAGCCATCTCATCCTCTGTCGTCCCCTTCTCCTCCTGCCCTCAATCCCTCCCAGCATCAGAGTCTTCTCCAATGAGTCAACTCTTTGCATGAGGTGGCCAAAGTACTGGAGTTTCAGCTTTAGCATCATTCCTTCTAAAGAAATCCCAGGGCTCATCTCCTTCAGAATGGACTGGTTGGATCTCCTTGCAGTCCAAGGGACTCTCAAGAGTATTCTCCAACACGAGAGTTCAAAAGCATCAATTCTTCAGAGCTCAGCCTTCTTCACAGTCCAACTCTCACATCCATACATGACCACAGGAAAAACCATAGCCTTGACTAGACAAACCTGTGTTGGCAAAGTGATGTCTCTGCTTTTCAATATGCTATCTAGGTTGGTCATAACTTTCCTCCCAAGGAGTAAGCGTCTTTTAATTTCATGGCTGCAGTCACAATCTGCAGTGATTTTGGAGCCCAGAAAAATAAAGTCTGACACTGTTTCCACGGTTTCCCCATCTATTTGCCAAGAAGTGATGGGACCAGATGCCATGATCTTCGTTTTCTGAATGTTGAGCTTTAAGCCAACCTTTTCACTCTCCACTTTCACTTTCATCAAGAGGCTTTTTAGTTCCTCTTCACTTTCTGCCATAAGGGTGGTGTCATCTGCATATCTGAGGTTATTGATATTTCTCCCTGCAATCTTGATTCCAGCTTGTGTTTCTTCCAGTCCAGTGTTTCTCATGATGTACTCTGCATAGAAGTTCAATAAGCAGGGTGACAATATACAGCCTTGATGTACTCCTTTTCCTGTTTGGAACCAGTCTGTTGTTCCATGTCCAGTTCTAAGTGTTGCTTCGTGACCTGCATACAAATTTCTCAAAAGGCAGATCAGGTGGTCTGGTATTCCCATCTCTTTCAGAATTTCCCAGTTTATTGTGATCCACACAGTCAAAGGTTTTGGCATAGTCAATAAAGCAGAAATAGATGTTTTTCTGGAACTCTCTTGCTTTTTCCATGATCCAGCAGATGTTGGCAATTTGATCTCTGGTTCCTCTGCCTTTTCTAAAACCAGCTTGAACATCAGGAAGTTCATGGTTCACGTATTGCTGAAGCCTGGCTTGGAGAATTTTGAGCATTACTTTACTAGCATGTGAAATGAGTGCAATTGTGCAGTAGTTTGAGCATTCTTTGGCACTGCCTTTCTTTGGGATTGGAATGAAAACGGACCTTTTCCAGTCCTGTGGCCACTGCTGAGTTTTCCAAATTTGCTGGCATATTGAGTGCAGCACTTTCACAGCATCATCTTTCAGGATTTGAAATAGCACAACTGGAATTCCATCACCTCCACTAGCTTTGTTCGTAGTGATGCTTTCCAAGGCCCACTTGACTTCACATTGCAGGATGTCTGGCTCTAGGTCAGTGATCACACCATTGTGATTATCTGGGTCATGAAGATCTTTTTTTGTACCGTTCTGTGTATTCTTGCCACCTCTTCTTAATATCTTCTGCTTCTGTTAGGTCCATACCATTTCTGTCCTTTATTGTGCCCATCTTTGCATGAAATGTTCCCTTGGTATCTTTAATTTTCCTGAAGAGATCCCTAGTCTTTCCCATTCTGTTGTTTTCCACTATTTCTTTGCATTGATTGCTGAAGAAGGCTTTTTTATCTCTTCTTGCTATTCTTTGGAACTCTGCATTCAGATGCTTATATATTTCCTTTTCTCCTTTGCTTTTTGCTTCTCTTCTTTTCACAGCTATTTGTAAGGCCTCCCCAGACAGCCATTTTGCTTTTTTGCATTTCTTTTCCATGGGGATGGTCTTGATCCCTGTCTCCTGTACAATGTCACGAACCTCATTCCATAGTTCATCAGGCACTCTATCTATCACATCTAGGCCCTTAAATCTATTTCTCACTTCCACTGTATAATCATAAGGGATTTGATTTAGGTCATACCTGAATGGTCTAGTGGTTTTCCCTACTTTCTTCAATTTCAGTCTGAATTTGGCAATAAGGAGTTCATGATCTGAGCCACAGTCACCTGCTGGTCCTGTTTTTGTTGACTGTATAGAGCTTCTCCATCTTTGGCTGCAAAGAATATAATCAGTCTGATTTCGATGTTGACCATCTGGTGATGTCCATGTGTAGAGTCTTTTTCTTGTGTTTTTGGAAGAGGGTGTTTGTTATGATCAGTGCATTTTCTTGGCAATACTCCATTAGTCTTTGCCCTGCTTCATTCCATAATCCAAGGCCAAATTTGCCTGTTACTCCAGGTGTTTCTTGACTTCCTACTTTTGCATTCCAGTCCCCTATAATGAAAAGGACATCTTTTTTGGGTGTTAGTTCTAAAAGGTCTTGTAGGTCTTCATAGAACCATTCCACTTCAGCTTCTTCAGCATTCCTGGTTGGGGCATAGACTTGGATTACTGTGATATTTAATGGTTTGCCTTGGAAATGAACAGAGATCATTCTGTCGTTTTTGAGATTGCATCCAAGTACTGCATTTCAGACTCTTTTGTTGACCATGATGGCTACTCCATTTCTTCTGAGGGATTCCTGCCTGCAGTAGTAGATATAATGATCATCATTAAATTCACCCATTCCAGTCCATTTGAGTTCGCTAATTCCTAGAATGTCGACATTCACTCTTGCCATCTCTTGTTTGACCACTTCCAATTTGCCTTGACTCATGGACCTGACATTCCAGGTTCCTATGCAATATTGCTCTTTACAGCATCAGATCTTACTTCCATCACCAGTCACATCCACAAAAGCCTCTTGATGAAAGTGAAAGTGGAGAGTGAAAAAGTTGGCTTAAAGCTCAACATTCAGAAAACGAAGATCATGACATCCGGTCCCATCGCTTCATGGGAAATAGATGGGGAAACAGTGGAAACAGTGTCAGACTTTATTTTTGGGGAGTCCAAAATCACTGCAGATGATGACTGCAGCCATGAAATTAAAAGACACTTACTCCTTGGAAGGAAAGTTATGACCAACCTAGATAGCATATTCAAAAGCAGAGACATTACTTTGCCAACAAAGATTCGTCTAGTCAAGGCTATGGTTTTTCCTGTGGTCATGTATGGATGTGAGAGTTGGACTGTAAAGAAGGCTGAGTGCTGAAGAATTGATGCTTTTGAAGTGTGGTGTTGGAGAAGACTCTTGAGAATCTCTTGGACTGCAAGGAGATCCAACCAGTCCACTCTGAAGGAGATCAGCCCTGGGACTTCTTTGGAAGGAATGATGCTAAAGCTGAAACTCCAGTATTTTGGCCACCTCATGCGAAGAGTTGACTCATTGGAGAAGACTCTGATGCTGGGAGGGATTGAGGGCAAGAGGAGAAGGGGACGACAGAGGATGAGATGGCTGGATGGCATCACTGACTCAATGGACGTGAGTCTGGGTGAACTCCGGGAGTTGGTAATGGACAGGGATGCCTGGTGTGCTGCGATTCA
Source organism: Tragelaphus eurycerus (assembly GCA_935064755.1). Lineage (NCBI taxonomy): Eukaryota > Metazoa > Chordata > Mammalia > Artiodactyla > Bovidae > Tragelaphus > Tragelaphus eurycerus. The sequence continues at coordinate 4,273,257 of CAKXYN010000039.1, forward strand.
TTGGTTCACAAAGAGTTGGACATGACTGAGTGACTGAACTGAACTGAACTGAACTTCATCACCTTCAACATGATACAGTTGACTGTGATCATCTCTTCCAGTCTACTGATGCCACAATGATACCCAGTGAGCACTGCTCCCCAGTAGAGCAGCAAGAATGTAACCCCTCAGTGTGACCTATGGGAAAGTATATATGGAATAAAATGGGTGTTTTTCTAGGAATGTAAGGAAGTAGCATCCAGAAAGATGATGTCAAATGTACTTTTCCCACTTAGCTTCAATTTTCATTGTGATAAATCAAAGCTGCTGCTGCTAAGTCATTTCAGTCATGTCCAACTCTGTGTGACCCCATAGACGGAAGCCTACCAGGCTCCCCTATCCCTGGGATTCTCCAGGCAAGAACACTGGAGTGGGTTGCCATTTCCTTCTCCAATGCATAAAAGTGAAAAGTGAAAGTGAAGTCGCTCAGTCATGTCCAACTAATAGCGACCCCATGGACTGCAGCTTACCAGGCTCCTCTGTCCATGGGATTTTCCAGGCAAGAGTACTGGAGTAGGGTGCCATTGCCTTCTCCAAAATCAAAGCTACATTCTCTTAAATATTTAAATATCTCTGGTGAATATCTCACTCTTTTTTTGGAGTGGCAGAGGACAGTGAACAAATAATTTTCCAGAAAACTGGCCTCTTTATTTCTATTCCCTGTGCCTCTCCCCAGGCAACAGGTTGTGCCACTAAAGGAAGCAGGGTTGATTCAGTCAGTAATGCCATTAGATGGCATGGGCTTAGGAGACACTGACATTTGATTTCTCTTGCCCAGGATATTATTTCTTCTTGTAAAATTAGAGCTTATGTAAATTTTGCAATCTTATTAGATTTTGCAATCCTTTATTAGAATTTTGGTTCTCTGATATATTAAATGTCCTTCCCATTCTCATGGCCGACATATATATGACAAGCACACTAGATGCAGGCATTGGAACAGGTACTGTAAATGTATCATAACCCTGCCTTTGGTGAGTTTATACTGTGGGATATAGTACTTGTGTCCTGCCATTTGCAAAAGGATTTTGGGTGGCATATATAATTACAATTAAAGTCAAGGAAAGGAAGAGAAATAAAAATGAAAGAGACCCCACATCAGAAAAACACATCAGTAGACTTCACTTTCCCCCTACAATGAGTTAATCACTATTCTTTGGAAATGGATTGGCTGCAGTTATGTTACCTCCTAAAGAAAAGGAGATTCAACTCAAGCTGCATAGTCAAATACTCCAATAAACTTCTCTGTCCCACCACTGCTATGCACACTTTTCTAGACAGGCAACGGTTTCTCTGACTAACCATAGGCCGTTGTAACACTTATTTTATTACAGAAACATTGTTCAAATAGGCAAATGTGGTATTGACTTTTTATATGGAAAATGGTATACATGAATCTAACTCAGTTAAGGTATTTTTGTTTGTTTTTTAGAGGCCTGAAATAATTATAGCTCAGCTGCTTGTTAGGATAAACTAAGGGAAAATCTGGACACTAATGCATAGATGCTGCACACTTTGAGCAAATTCTCTTAACAGAGAAATTCATTCCCTCATTCATTTATCAAATATACAGTTGATGCTTGAACAAAGTTAGAGTTAAGAGTGTCAACTCCCTGCATGGTTGAAAATTCAATTATAATTAATAGTCAGCCTTCCATTTCTATGGTTATCTAGCTTCTGTGGATTCAACCAACTACAGACCACGTACTACTTGAATATTTACTATTGAAAAAAAAATCTGGATATAAGTGAACCCAGGCACTTCAAACCCATTTTGTTCAAAGGCCAATTATGTATAGTACAGTGTTCTGTTTTGTAACTTAATCAAAGTCTTTGCTGGTTTCAGCATGTGGTGTGTTTAAGATCCCTACATGGGTGTTTCAGGAACCAAAGACTGAGTGTGGTAATGAATCCTACAAATGAAAACAAAAGTCAAACGGGCAGATTAGAACATGAAGGCAACAAAATCGTTTCATTTTTAAATTGTTTAAAATAAAATTTATGCCTGCTCTGAGGATGTCATAGGTGCAGAGTTAATCAAATAACTAGTTTGACAAGCACTGGAACCCACCAATTGGTATAGCTGCTAAATTTTTCAAGTGGAAAGAAATCTTTTCATGGGAACTTTTGTGATGTTAAGAAATTGATTACATATTTTAAAGTGACTACCAAAACTATACTTACTGAGTCTCAACTGATGAAATCTCTAGAATTCATCATTCATAGACGGTGTAATTAATAATGGTAGGTAACATTTACTGTGGATTTACTAAGTGACAGAAACACTGCTAAGTGATTTACACAAGCAATCTACTCTCTGTTGTAGAAAATATTAGGTCTTACCTCCCACTCCAAGAGTTTCTGCTCCAGAATGTGATTTTTCATCACTCAGTTTATAAAAATGAGTTAAATTTAGTTTTGTGTTCCACAAATCTTTATTGAGTACTTACTACACATCAGACATTGTACTAAATGCTAAGGATGAAAGAGGCTATGCCCTTAGCAAATGTAAACTTTAAAAGTTTCATCTAAAGAATTTGGTATGTCCACCCCCAACATCAACAGATCCTAGCTCTGGAAAAGGGAAAGATTACCCACTCCAGTATTCCTGTCTGGGAAATCCCATGGACAGAGTAGTCTAGTGGGCTACAGTCCATGGGGTTGCCAAGAGTTGGACATGCCTGAGTGACTAACACTTCCCCTTTTTCAGGCTGAGTACAAAGAGAAACTCACTTACGTTGTTTGACTGTTTGGATGTTATAAGCAAAGCTCACAATGTCTTTAATAGAATAAGGTCTACTTCTTCTTTTCCAATTTGGATTCCTTTTATTTCTTTTTCTACTCTCATTGCTGTGGCCAAAACTTCCAAAACTATGCTGAATAGTAATGGTGAAAGTGGGCACCATTGTCTTATGATCCAGCAATCCCATTGCTGGGCATACACACTGAGGAAACCAGAATTGAAAGAGACACGAGTACCCCAATGTTTATCGCAGCACTGTTTACAATAGCTAGGGCATGGAAGCAACCTAGATGTCCATCAGCAGATGAATGGATAAGAAAGCTGTGGTACATATGCACAATGGAATATTACTCAGCCATTAAAAAGAATACATTTGAATCAGTTCTAATGAGGTGGATGAAACTGGAGCCTATTATACAGAGTGAAGTAAGCCAGAAAGAAAAACACCAATAGAGTACACTAATGCATATATATGGAATTTAGACAGATGGTAACAATAACTCTGTATATGAGACAGCAAAAGAGACACTGATGTATAGAACAGTCTTTTGGACTCTGTGGGAGAGGGTGAGGGTGGGATGATTTGGGAGAATGGCATTGAAATATGTATAATATCATATAAGAAATGAGTTGCCAGTCCAGGTTCGATACATGATACTGGATACTTGGGGCTGGTGCACTGGGATGACCCAGAGAGATGGTATGGGGAGGGAGGAGGGAGGAGGGTTCAGGATGGGGAACACATGTATACCTGTGGCAGATTCATTTTGATATATGGCAAAACCAATACAATATTGTAAAGTTAAATAAAATAAAATTTAAAAAAAAAAAGAAAGAACAAGGTCTATTCTCCTCCTTTGACAAATATGTTTTCCTAATGCTATGGAGGGATCGGATTTTAATTGGAATTCTGTGCTGAAACATAGAGCTGAGGAAAAAACACATCTCAGTGTTAACCTCTACCTGAAGTACTTCTCATCTTGTTCATCCCACATCCAGAGGCACCTCACATACATTCATGTATATTCACATGTCTGTGCACAGCCTCCCTTTGACTATCCCTTAGGCATAAAGATGATCACATATGTAGGATGATCCATCCTCAGGGGAATATACTAAGTTTCATAGAGCCCTAGAATCAGGCCTAGGACCAGTAAGCAAGAAACTCTGTGAACTCTGGTACCCAAGCATGACCTAAAGAGAGAGAGAGGCGTGGGCTCCTGGCATCTAAGTTGTGTTAGTACCATGAACTCCTACTATGAGGGGTTTTGTGGAACCAAAAGTGGGCCCAGAGGGTGCCCTCTATACCAGGTATCTGCCTCCTCCCAAGGAACTGGGCCACACAGCAGGAGGTGAGAGACAGGTTACCCAGCGAAGCTTCATTTGTATTTAAACCACACCCTATAGGTTCATGTTACCATCTGAGCTCAGGAAAACAAACTCAGGGCTCCCACTGATTCTTCATTATGGTGTGCTGTATAATTATTTCATTATATATCACAATGTGATAATAATGAGAGCTTCCATGGTGGCTCAGATGGTAAAGAAGCTGACTGCAATGCAAGAGACCTGGGTTCAATCCCTGAGTAAGGAAGATCCCCTGGAGAAGGAAATGGCTACCCACTCCAGTATTCTTGCCTGGAAATAATAGAAACAAAGTGCACAATACATGTAATGAGCTTGAATTATCTGTGTCTAAAAATAGTAATTGCTGCAAGTGATGAGAGGTTAACCATCCCAATAGCCCCCAAACAAATTGTGTGGTCCACCTACCTGTAGCTCATTCCCTGCCTCCACCCATAATGATCTGCAAAAATATGAAAGAACAATTAGAACTTTTTAGCACATGTGAAAGCCCCACTCAACTCATGCATGCGTGCTAAGTCACTTCAGTTGTGTCCAACTCTTTGCAATTCTGTGAACTGTAGTCCTCCAGGCCCTTTGTCCATGGGATTCTCTAAGCAAGAATACTAGAGTGGGTTGTGATGCCCTCCTCCAAGGAATCTTCTCAACCTAGGGATGAAACTCGCATCTCTTCTATCATTTGCATTGGTAGAAGGGTTCGTTACCACTGGGGTCACCTGGGAAGCCACATTCAACCCATATTATTCACTTAAAACCCTCTCTTACCTGCTGCACAAGTGCTCAGTTCAGCTCAGTTCACTACCTCAGTCTTTTCTGACTCTTGCGACCCCATGGACTGCAGCACACCAGGCTTCCTTATCCTTCCAGAGCTTGCTCAAACTCATGTCCATCGAGTTGGTGATGCCATCCAACCATCTCATCCTCTGTCGTCCCCTTCTCCTCCTACCTTCAATCTTTCCCAGAATGACCCTGATTCTGGTCATCAGGGTCATTTCCAAGGAGTCGGTTCTTCCCATCAGGTGAGTGGCCAAAGTACTGAGTTTAAACTTCAGCATCAGTCCTTCCAATGAACATTCAGGACTGATTTCCTTTAAGATTGACTAGTTTGTTCTCCTTGCTTACCAAGAGACTCTCAAGAGTCTTCCCCAGCAGCACAGTTTAAAAGCACCAATTCTTTGGTGCTCAGCTTTCTTCACAGTCCAACTCTCACATCCATACATGACTACTGAAAAAAAACCATAGCATTGACTAGATGGACCTTTGTTGGCAAAGTAATATCTCTTCTTTTTAATATGCTGTCTAGGTTGGTCATAGCTTTCCTTCCAAGGAGCAAGTTTCTTTTACTTCATGGCTGCAGTTACCATCTACAGTGATTTTGAGCGCAAAAATATAAAATCTCTCACTGTTTCCATTGTTTCCCCATCTATTTGCCATGAAGTGATGGGACCAGATGCCATGATCTTAGTTTTTTGAATGTTGAGTTTTAAGTCAACTTTTTCACTCTGCTCTTTCACTCTCATCAAAAGGCTTTTAAGTTCCTCTTCACTTTCTGCCATAAGGATGGTGTCATCTGAGTATCTGAGGTTACTGATGTTCTCCAGGCAATCTTGATTCCAGCCTGTGCTTCATCCAGCCCAGAATTTTACAAAATGTACTCTGCAAAGTTAAATAAGCACGGTGACTGTAAACATCCTTGATATACTCCTTTCCCGATTTGGAAACAGTCGGTTGTTCCATGTCCTGTTCTAACTGTTGCTTCTTGAGCTGAATAGAGATTTCTCACAGGTCAGGTAAGGTGGTCTGGTATTCCCATCTCTTGAAGAATTTTCCACAGTTTGTGGTGATCCACATAGTCAAAGGCCTTGGCATAGTCGATAAAGCAAAAGTAGATGTTTTCCTGGAACTCTCTTGCTTTTCTGATGAGCCAAAGGATGCTGGCAATTTGATCTCTGGTTCCTTTGTCTTTTCTAAATCCAGCTTGAACATCTGGAAGTTCATGGTTCACATTCTGTTGAAGCCTGGCTTGGAGAATTTTGAGCATTACTTTCTAGCGTGTGAGATGTGTGTGATTGTGCAGTAGTTTGCACATTCTTTGGCATTGCCTTTCTTTGGGATTGGCATGAAAACTGACCTTTTCCAGTCCTGTGGCCGCTGCTGAGTTTTCCAAATTTGCTGGCATATTGAGTGCAGCACTTTCACAGCATCATCTTTTAGGATTTGAAAGAGCTCCACTGGAAATTCCATCACCTCCACTGGCTTTTATTGTGGAGACGCTTCGTAAGACCCACTTGACTTTGCACTCAAGGATGTCTGGCTCTAGGTGGGTGATCACACCATCGTGGTAATCTGGGTCATGAACATCTTTTTTGTATAGTTCTTCTGTGTATTCTTGCCACCTCTTCTTAGTATCTTCCGCTTCTGTTAGGTCCATACCATTTCTGTCCTTTTTTTTGTCCATATATGCATGAAATGTTCCCTTGGTACCTCTAATTTTCTTGAAGAGATCTCTAGTTTTTCCCATTCTATTATTTTCCTCTATTTCTTTGCATTGTTCACTGAGGAAGGCTTTCTTATCTCTCCTTGCTATTCTTTGGAACTCTGCATTCAAATGGGTATATCTTTTCTTTTCTCCTTTGCCTTTCACTTCTCTTTTCTCAGCTATTTGTAAGGCCTCTTCAGACAACCATTTTGCATTTTTGCATTTCTTTTTCTTGGGGATGGTCTTGATCCCTGTCTCCTGTACAATGTCATGAACCTCCATCCATAGTTCTTCAGGCACTCTGTCTATCAGACCTAATCCCTTGAATCTATTTGTCACTTCAACTGTATAATCACAAGGGATTTAATTTAGGTCATACCTGAAAGGTCTCAAGAGGCAGGTCAGGTGGTCTGGTATTCCCATATTTAACTTATATGCAGAGTACATGCTGGACTGGAAGAAGCACAAGCTGGAATCAAGATTGTCGGGAGAAATATCAATAACCTCAGATATGCATATGACACCACTGTTATGGCAGAAAGTGAAGAGAAACTAAACAGCCTCTTGATGAAAGTGAAAGTGGAGAGTGAAAAGGTTGACTTAAAGCTCAACATTCAGAAAATGAAGATCATGGCATCTGGTCCCATCACTTCATGGGAAATAGATGGGGAAACAGTGGAAACAGTGTCAGACTTTATTTTGGGGGGGCTCCAAAATCACTGCAGATGGTGACTGCAGCCATGAAATTAAAAGGTGCTTACTCCTTGGAAGAAAAGTTATGACTAACTTAGATAGCGTATTGAAAAGCAGAGACATTACTTTGCCAACAAAGGTCCATCTAGTCAAGGTATGGTTTTTCCAGTAGTCATGTATGGATGTGAGATTTGAACTGTGAAGAAAGCTGAGCGCCAAAGAATTGATGCTTTTGAACTGTGGTGTTGGAGAAGACTCTTGAGAGTCCCTTGGACTGCAAGGAGATCCAACCAGTCCATTCTGAAGGAGATTAGCCCTGGGTGTTCTTTGGAAGCAATGATGCTAAAGCTGAAACTCCAGTATTTGGCCACCTCATGCGAAGAGTTGACTCATTGGAAAAGACTCTGATGCTGGGAGGGATTGGGGGCAGGCAGAAAAGGGGATGACAGAGGATGAGATGGCTGGATGGCATCAGCAACTCAATGGATGTGAGTTTGAGTGAACTCCGGGAGTTGGTGATGGACAGGGAGGCCTGGTGTGCTGCGATTCATGGGGTGGCAAAGAGTTGGACAGGACTGAGTGACTGAACCGAACTGAATGGTCTAGTGGTTTTCCCTACTTTCTTCAATTTAAGTCTGAATTTGGCCATAAGGAGTTCATGGTCTGAACCACAGTCAGCTCCTGGTCTTGTTTTTGCTGACTGTATAGAGCTTCTCCATCTCTGGGTGCCAAAAATATAGTCAACCTGATTTCAGTATTGACCATCTGATGATGTCCATATGTAGAGTCTTCTCTTGTGTTATTGGAAGAGGGTGTTTACTATGACCAGTGCATTCCCTTGTCAAAACTCTATTAGCCTTTGCCCTGCTTCATTTTATACTCCAAAGCCAAATTTGCCTGTTACTCCAGGTATCTCTTGGGGAAGGCAATGGCACCCCACCCCAGTACTTTTGCCTGGAAAATCCCATGGATGTAGGAGCCTGGTAGGCTCCAGTCCATGGGGTCGCTGAGAGTCAGACACGACTGAGCGACTTCACTTTCACTTTTCACTTTCATGCATTGGAGAAGGAAATGGCAACCCACTCTGGTGTTCTTGCCTGGAGAATCCCAGGGACGGGGGAGCCTGGTGGGCTGCCATCTATGGGGTCGCACAGAGTCAGACACGACTGAAGCGACTTAGCAGCAGCCAGGTATCTCGACTTCCTAGTTTTGCACTGCAGTCCCCTATAGTGAAAAGGACATCTCTTTGGGTGTTCATCCCAGAAGGTCTTCCCATTCTATTATTTTCCTCTATTTCTTTGCATTGTTTACTGAAGAAGACTTTCTTATCTGTCCTTGCTATTCTTTGGAACTCTGCATTTAAATCGGTATATATTTCCTTTTCTAGGTCTTCATAGAACCATTCAACTTCAGCTTCTTCAGCATTATTGGTTGGCGTGTAGACTTGGATTACTGTGATATTGAATTGTTTGCCTTGGAAATGAACAGAAACTATTCTGTAGTTTTTGCGTTTGCACCCCAAAACTGCATTTCAGACTCTTGTGTTTACTATGAGGGCTACTCCATTTCTTCTAAGGGATTCGTGCCCACAGTAGTAGATATAATGGTCATCTGAGTTAAACTCACCCATTCCAGTCCATCTTGGCTTTCTTATTCCTAGAATGTCAACATTCACTCTTGTTATCTCCTGTTTGACCACTTCTAATTTACCCCAATTCATGGACCTAACATTCCAGGTTCCTATGCAATATTATTCCTCACAGCATCAGACTTTACTTTCATCACCAGTCACATCCACAAGTGCTAGGCAAATACATACACTTCTATCCCCCCAAACAAGGAAAAGACTATTGTTCAAAGACCAAGTTTACAGTTTTTTTTTTTTTAACCTTTTAACTAACATGTCTATTCTTTTTATCACTCAGTCTCCTTCTTCTGTTTATAAACATTGCCAACTTCTAAAGAACACTTGTCTGTATAGCTTTCAAGATAACTTTCTGATAGTCTAAAAGAGACCATCTCTTTGATATTGTTTAGGAAATTGATAGTTGGAAGACCTTTCCTAAATGATTCTTAGCACTTAAAATTTTTTGAAGAATAGTCTCACAAATGCAAATGTTACTGTTCTTTCATTTTTCATACATTCTTCATTTTTCTTTTGGCACCATAATAATTTTTTGTAAACTAAATTGGAATAAAAAATCCTTGACCTTAGTTTGATGATCATTAATAATAGCTTTCATTTTGCAACTTTTTGTGAGAATACAAAATATATATGTAAATAGAAGCTAATATAATATCAGGTAAATCATTGGCACAATTAAAAGATTGTTATTACTACATTTAATTATTATTCTAACTCTTCAGTAAGGAATATCAGGGAACTCTAGTCAGATTCTAAAAATTCAGGTGAATTTCCAGCAGAATTTCCACAGAATTTCCAGCTTAAGCAGTAAATAATCTTCTGAACTCATTTTATAATTGATGTTAATTCTAAAATAATTCTACTCTTACACTATGCTTATGCTAGTTAATTCTATTCAACATCTAGCTTTTGTCCTCGCAATGCTCCATCAATCAGTCCTTTTGGATCATGAATTAGCAAGCCTCCAAAATAAAGTGACAGGTTAATTAAATTATGCAAGGCAAATGGTTCTCAATTCCATACCCCAATAGAGAGGAGAGGGACATTGAAAATTTATGATTACATCAAGTCTTCTCTGCGTTTCCTATCATTCCCTAATAATAACTCCAGGCCAATGACAGAGCAATCACTCTAAACTTTTAGGGCTATAAATATTATCAAATTTGACCTGGTTAAGTCATATAACCTCCTTCAGTGAAAGTGTTACTAGCAAAATTTCCCAATGAAATCTCTAAAGCCAAGGAATATTTTTGCAAGAGTTTATCTCATTAGAGATGTCACTTTCTTAATTTGCACCACACAACACATCTGATGGAACAATCTTGGCAGATGTGTAGCTATATTCATACCCACATGAGACACATTCTTTGAGAACCAACTATATTTGTAAGTAGTCATTTTTTGTACTGTTTTTCTCTTCTATTATTTTGTTTGTCATCAAAAATACTATGTTCTCTATGAGAAGAAATAGAGTAGTAAAATTATAGCAACACATTTAATAATCATGTTACCCTAGTATTTTTTAGTATTCATTTAAGATTCCTGAGAGTATTATCTGAAAACCAAGGCAAAATCCAAGAAGGAAGAATGCAATTGTTGAAATACAGTAGTCATGAAAATAACCTCTTGCTAAGGAGCCACAGTTCTAAAGAAGCCATTTAATGCCTAAGGACAAACCATGTGCCTAAGGCAGATTTAATGTACTTGGATCTTTTCTTCTCTCTCTTTTTTTCATCAGCAGGGGTCTATGCTCATGAGATAATTATGGGATGTCAGTCATAAGCAACCTTGTGAAATTAAGCAACCTTTTCCCAGATTTCTCAAAAATGTTTCCTTTCCATGACATTTTCCCCTTAAAGATATGTCTCTCTGTATTCCCCCTGACTTGAGCACACACATTTCCCCAATTCCTTTTGTTCCAGAATCCAACATTCTCCTGTCCATGGTTGTTCAACATTGAGTTGTAGTTTTGGAGTTCTGGCAGGAGAAGATGAGCAAACATCCTTCTACTCTGCCGTCTTTGAGGGAACGAGTGGCCGGTAGGATGGACATCAACCTCCACGCAGAGTTAACAAGTGAGAGGAGCCTTGTGGTCAATGTTAAGTTTAGGGACTTCTCTGGTGGTTGAGTGGTTAAGAATCCATCTGCCAATGCAGGGGACACAGGTTTGAACCATGTTCTTAGAAGATTCCACATGATAGAGGCAACTAAGGCCATCTGATACTACTGAAGCCTCTTCTCAGGTTAGGAGAAAAGACACTTAGGGTCACTTAGGGACGCATATATGAGTGTCTATGTGCCCTGCCCAAGCCACCCTGGGATCTGTGACAAGAACCTCGTCCAACAACACAAGAAGACTCTGCACATGGACATAACCAGATAGTCAATACCAAAATCAGATGATTACATTCTTTGCAGCCAAAGATGGAGAAGCTCTATTCAGTCAGCAAAAACAAGACCTGGGGCTGACTGTGGCTCAGATCATGAACAACTCCTTATGGCCAACTTCAGACTTAAATTGAAGAAAGTAGGGAAAATCACTAGACCATTCAAGTATGACCTAAGTCAAATCTCTTACAGTTATACAGTGGAAGTGACAAATAGATTTAAGGGATTAGATCTGATAGAGTGCCTGAAGAACTATGGATGGAGGCTCATGACACTGTACAGGAGGCATTGATCAAAACTATCTCCAAGAAAAAGAAATGCAAAAAGACAAAATGGTTGTCTGAGGAGGCCTTACAAATAGCTGAGAAAAGAAGAGAAGGTAAAGACAAAGGAGAAAAGAAAAGATATACCCATTTGAATGCAGAGTTCCAAAGAATAGTAAGGAGAGATAAGAAAGCCTCCTCAGTGAACAATGCAAAGAAATAGAGAAAAGCAATAGTATGGGAAAGACTAGAGATCTCTTCAAGAAAATTAGAGATACCAAGGGAACATTTCATACAAAGATGGGCACAATAAAGGACAGAAATGGTATGGACCTAACAGAAGCAGAAGATACTAAGAAGAGGTGGCAATAACAAAGAGAAGAACTATACAAAAAAAAATCTTCATGACCCAGATAACCACAATAGTGTGATCACCCACCTAGAGCCAGACATCCTTGAGTGCAAAGTCAAGTGGGCCTTAGGAAGCATCACTACAAACAAAGCTAGTGGAGGTGATGGAATTTCCAGTGGAGCTCTTTCAAATCCTAAAAGATGATGCTGTGAAAGTGCTGCACTCAATATGCCAGCAAATTTGGAAAACTCAGCAGCGGCCACAGGACTGGAAAAGGTCAGTTTTCATGCCAATCCCAAAGAAAGGCAATGCCAAAGAATGTGCAAACTACTGCACAATCACACACATCTCACACGCTAGAAAGTAATGCTCAAAATTCTCCAAGCCAGGCTTCAACAGAATGTGAACCATGAACTTCCAGATGTTCAAGCTGGATTTAGAAAAGACAAAGGAACCAGAGATCAAATTGCCAATATCCATTGGATTATTGAAAACGTAAGGGAGTTCCATAAAAACGTCTACTTCTGCTTTATTGACTATACCAAAGCCTTTGACTGTGTGGATCACAATAAACTGTGGAAAATTCTTCATGAGATGGAAATACTAGACCACCTTATCTGCCTCCTGAGAAATCTGTATGCAGGTCAAGAAGCAATAGTTAGAACTGGACATTAACAACAGACTGGTTCCTAATCAGGAAAGGAGTACTTCAAGACTGTATATTGTCACCCTGATTTTTTAATTTATATGCAGAGTACATCATGAGAAATGCTGGGCTGGATGAAGCACAAGCTGAAATCAAGATTGCTGGGAGAAATATCAATAAACTCAGATATGCAGATGACACCACCCTTATGGCAGAAAGTGAAGAAGAATTAAAGAGCCTCTTGTTGAAAGTGAAAGAGGAGAGTAAAAATGACTTAATACTTAAAACTCAGAAAACTAAGATCATGGCATCCGGTCCCATCACTTCATGGCAAATAGATGGGGAAACAATGGAAACAGTGATAGATTTTATTTTGGGGCTCCAAAATCACTGCAGATGGTGATTGCAGCCGTGAAATTAAAAGACGCTTGCTCCTTGGAAGCTATGATCAACCTAGACAGCATATTAAAAAGCAGAGGCATTTCTTTGCCAACAAAGGTCCATCTAGTCAAAGCTATGGTTTTCCCAGTAGTCATATTGGATGAGAGTTGGACAATACAGATAGCTGAGCACTGAAGAATCGATGCTTTTGAACTGAGGTGTTGGAGAAGACTCTTGAGAGTCCCTTGGAGTAAAAGGAGATTCAACCAGTCCATCCTAAAAGAAATCAGTCCTGAATATTCATTGGAAGGACTGACGCTGAAACTCCAATACTTTGGCCACCTGACATGAAGAACTGACTCATTGGGAAAGACCTGGATGCTGGGAAAGATTGAAGGCAGGAGAATAGGGGACAACAGAGGATGAAATAGTTGGATGGCATCACCGACTCAATGGACATCACTTTGACCAAGCTCCTGCACTGGTGATGGACAGGGAAGCCTGGCATTCTGTAGTCCGTGGGGTCGCAGAGTTGGACATGACTGAGCAACTGAACTGAACTGAACTTTATTCTAGGGGAAAGCAGTTATTCTTCCAGGCACATTGCAGACCCTGAAAGAATGACAGGAAGAGAATGTTTTCTGTAAAGGAATGTATTAATACATGTAGAATTTCAGACTTTATGGGTGGAGAAATAGGAGGTCATTTCTGGGGAAATAATAACTTTTCAGGAGCTGACTTGGGAAGTTGGGAGGCTGGCAATGGCCAGGGCTCAGTGATGATATATTAGACTCCAGGTCTATTTCTTTCACCAGAATACAGGAAGGGGAGGTCTGTACATATCTTGAGTGCAGGAGCCTCTGTTCCCTTGGAATCAAGAGGCATCATCCTCTTCACATGAAGATGTGTTCACAAATTCTGAAGCTCTCCAAACCTCCAATTTTGGGGATTCTTTAAAGGCTTCATTACATGAGCATGATTGATTATTAACTCAATCTTTTGATGGAACTGAAAAGTTCCAAGCATTTAATCATGGCTTGGTCTTTCTGGTAAACAGTTTCCATCTAGGAGCCTGCTGAGTGTTGCCTCATTAGAATATAAGACATTCCTATCACCTAGGAAGCTCCTAGGAACTTAGGAAGTATGTCAGGAACTAGAATCAGGGAAAATATGTTAGAACAAAAGATGTGTCTAGTACTCTTATCACAAGAAATTGTATGGGTCTTAGGAACTCCATGCCAGGAACCAGGGGCAGATATCTACATAAAATTATTTCACAGTCTGCAATGTATAATTTCCAAATAGCCTACTTTTCTGTGAAATGCCTACTTCTTTTTGCTAAATCTAGGTATTAGATTTTTAAATTGGACCCAGAAGCAGTTAGCGCTAGTAGAATTCAAAGAATGATGACTGAAGATTTAGATATGGTGCCAGCTTGGAAATAATGTCTGTGAGGTTAAGGCATTGAAGTCCAGAATACAATTCAAACTTGTTGAGATAACATATAATATAATACCTTTTGTGACTTGATTCCCATTTATTTCTAACCCCATTCTCATATATATATATACCATTGTTCCACTCATACTAAGTCTCCTATAGTTTTATAATACATGGTGATTTTCATTACCTCCATACACTGTTAATTAATACAGGTGTTTCAACTGATAAATACAGTGTTCTCCATATGGAGAAATCTTACCTTCATAACAAAGCTTAAGTATCAGGTACTCTGGGAGGACTTCCATGATTTATTTTTATGATGGCATGTGTGTATGTGTATAAGTATTTAAAATTCTCATAAGAAAAAACTTTAAAGATACTTTTTGCTCATATTTAAGCCATCATCAAGCAAAACCAATTAAATTCTGACTATGTTGGAGATTGTTTTCCCAACTGTAGCTAATTTTGAAAATTTTCAAAATGAAGTTTTCACAAGTATTCAAATAGTTCAAATAATCATTTAGGCCACCAGATATAAGTTGACATTTGCTTTCCTATGCACATTTTTAAAAATTCAGTTGACAATGTAGTTTTGAATGACCTTGATCATCATATGTTGGATAATGCCTAGATGGTCACTCATATCCCATGGAATGTAACATGTACAGAAAATTCATTTGTTAGCCTGAATAGCAAAAAGATCCATCTCAATTACAAAACTCAGACTTATCTAATGTTTTAAAGGAAATTCTTTTATTTTACCTTAGGACATGTAAACCAATTCAAATTGTACTCATCGGAGATTTAATGCCCAAGACTGCATTAAAAATATATGAGAAAAATTAACTGAGATATCAAATATTTTTGTATATTAATGTATAAGTCTGATTATTGACAATACTCATAAGGTTTATTTTAAAGTACAAATATTTGACTTTAATTTGTGACAAACCAGATATGCCATCCTACATAATTCCTTGTTATCCAGTTTAAAGTTGACATAACAATGTTAACATTTTAATTGTGTGAGTTCAAACCACCTTCCTATTTGAAGGAAATCCTTCTTGATACAAGTCTTGGTGGGAAGAAATGTCCTAATTCCCATCCTGATGCCAAAGAGAGTCACTGGTTTTATTCTGTGCCCAGAAGCAACTGGCCTTAGACAAATGAGAGAAAGAATGACTGACAACTTAGTTGTGGCATCTGCCAGCTTGGAGGCAATGTCAGGAGAGATTGTGAGGTAAAACCATAGGATATAATAGGTGCTCTGAGCTTCCCAGGTGGCTTAGATGGTAAAAAAAAAAAAAAAAAAAAAAACAACACCCACTTGCCAATGCAGGAGACACAAGAGATGCAGGTGGTTTGATCCCTAGGTTGGGAAGATCCCCTGGAGAAGGAAATGGCAACCCACTCCAGTATTCTTGCCTGGAGAATCCCAGGGACAGAGGAGCCTGATGGGCTACAGTCCATGGAGATGCAAAGAGTCAGACATGACTGAACACATGGTCACCTGCTAGACGTGCTGAACCAGTAAACAATATATGGGGTAGCTACTTTCATGTCAGAATACATGAATTCAGAAAAAATGACCTACTCACAGGACTTCCAGTGGTCCAGTAGCTTAAGACTCCGTGCTCCCAATACGCAGGGAACAGGGTTCAGTCCCTGGTCAAGGAACTGGATTCCATAGACCAAAATGAGAGCTCGCATGTTGCAACTAAAGATCCCGCATGCTGCAATGAAAATCAAAGATCCTGAGTGCTGCATCTAAGACCCAGTGCAGCCAAATAAAAAAAAAAACAAACAAATATTTAAAAAAAAAAACCAATCTACTCACAACTCTTTGCTTCCCAATCTTACAATTTAGGGACATTGGGATTTTAAACGTCCAAGGAAGGATAGCTTCTCAAAGTGGATACAACACTGTGTTAGTCATTCAGTTGTGTCCAACTATTTGCCACCCCATGGACTGTAGCCCACCAGGCTCCTCTGTCCATGGAATTCCCCAGGCAAGAATACTGGAGTGGGTTACCATTCCTTTCTCCAGGGGATCTTCCCAACCAAGGGATCGAACCTGGGTCTCTCACACTGAAGGCAGATTCTTTACCATCTGAGCCACCAGCAAAGTCCTTAATACATAAATAAATATTTTTTTTTAAATGATCTACTCACAACTGTGTTTAGGCTCTGCATTAGACACTGTTGAAGTGGGATTGTCACAGATCTGGAGATGGAAGAATTTAAATGGAAGAGATGAAAAGGATTCTGGTCTTGGAGTAGAGTGAATGCAATTTTTGACAAAACAAGTATTAGTTACATTAGGCAAGAGCTTTTTATTTAGGAATATTAGTATAAAGAGAAATGTGTACATGGATGTTGGGCGGCCAAAAATGGTGAACTGTGTTGGATGGTTGTCATTTTTCCTGCTAAGAATCTAACCTCACTTCTTTTCCAGGAAAATTCCTGTTGGGTGAGTTAATGAAATGCAAAGCTTTATCTCTCACTATGAAAGCCAGAGGAACCAGCCAGATCTACTCTTTCTCTGCTTCCTGAGCCAGGAAAGGGAATAGTACATTCGCTCAAAAGATTGGATATATTTTCCCAGGATTTTGAAACTGTGGGAGTAATTCAAGAGCACAGGACAATTAAAATTTGCTTAATGTGCGGCAGGCTATGTACATATCTGCCAGGCTTGGATTCCATCATGGAGGTAATGTCTCCAGCAGCAACTAGGGCA
Source organism: Tragelaphus eurycerus (assembly GCA_935064755.1). Lineage (NCBI taxonomy): Eukaryota > Metazoa > Chordata > Mammalia > Artiodactyla > Bovidae > Tragelaphus > Tragelaphus eurycerus. The sequence goes on from CAKXYN010000039.1 coordinate 4,290,431, forward strand.
TAGAGAAATGATGACATGGTGGCATCTTAGTCAGATTTTTGCTGCTACACAAATTTAGGTGCCATCTTGTTTCCCGCCTGTTTTCCAAGACCATTCTTCATTTTTACATCACTTCTATGATACATTTTATGTTCATTTAATAATTACCCATTTCTATTAAATCAATGGAGTTAGATTTTTAAGTTTGCAATCAAGAGGCTTAACTGGTATAACTCTTCCTTGTCTAGGAAGACTTCTTTAATGTGGGGCCAGCCAGTCATTCTCTTGTCTCCTATAGAGATTGATTCCAGTTGATATAAATCAAAAGTTATTTCTGAATGAATGTGTAGAACTTTATTAAATGCCTTGTACATTTGTTTATTCCTCCTCTTAGATATTAACTCCTTGTAGAACATGAATATTAATTAACTCAGAAGAAAGAGGGGCATCCTTTTGATTCATACTCTCAACATAAATGTCATCTCATTTATAAGTCCTTTCCTAATCATCTGTAACCAGGCAACCCTAGTCAACTGTTTTTTATTATCCTGGTTCATTTTCTTTATAACATATATCACTCTATTAAGTTATATGTTTACATATGTATTAATTTAATGTCTCTATCCTCTTTTGAATATAAGCTATGTAAGAGAAGCAACCTTCACTATGGATCAGTTTGGACCCCGCCCCCCGCCCCCCAAAAAAAATTAGTCCCTCATTGGTTCAACCAAATTATTCCCACACAGAAAATTTTGAGTTTGGCTAAAATTATGAAGCAGGGAAAAGTCAGAGGAAAAAGTCCCTTCCATCAGGGCATGGCCATCTATGAGTCATTGCCTAAAGTTTCCCCTCTTTTTCTTCCTTTTCTCTCTTTTCCGTTTCCAAACAACATAAAGTCCTTTGTTTATATAAAGTGCAACATTTGTAAATCATCATTTAAAGGCCAAGCAGGCTTCAGAATCCCATTCTTTACCTTCATTTATCTATCAAAGTGTTTCTTCCAAAACAGCTGTCCATAGAAGTAATTAAATGTAAATTTGTTATATTATTGCCCAAAATCTTCCTCATCCAGTTTACTCCTGCCAGAAATTAAAGATTAGTGGAATCAAAATGTGTGTGTGTGTATGTGTATGTGTGTGTATAGACATATATCTGTGGGTGAACTTTGAGGACAAAATCTATCTCACTGCTTAATCTCTCTGTCTGTAAACACTTCACTGAGTACCTGAATCCAATCCTGGCTGCATTACTGACCAGTGAACAAATCAGCATGAATCCTTTACTTGCATTTTCTTGTTCATGAAGCTAAGGGAGTTATATCAATTGATCATGCATACGAATTGGCAAATACGTAGATGGACAATGATAGATGGCTTTTGTCTTTATTGGATAAAAGGTGACTCATGGCTTAAAACTTGATAAGATTTAGCTCTTTGCAAACATCTCATTGTGAGATGCAGACTTAGTTACTTGTCTTCAGATATGCCTACCTCAGGTGACAAACTGATTGTAGTCAACAAATCTGACGGAGATGATAACAGGAGGATTAGCACGGAGCTGGAGAAAAACAGCACAAATCCTAAAAGACTGCATTTCGGCTGGGCTGATAAACCTTCATCTTACAGAGCACACAAGTGCTGCCTTCCTTTAGGCAAAGATAATCTGAGCCTGTGAGCTTGGTATTCTTTCAGCAACCAGAGAGACAAGAAAAATAGAAAAAGACCTGTAGCAAAGGGGAGTTTTAAAGCCTTGCCACAGTAGCACAATACCTGGTCCTGAATGAATAGAGAGAAAGAGAGATTTAAAGGGGGTTCTCATGGAAGGGCTGACATCCAACATCACCCTACCTGGACTGGGCTTCCAAACTCAACGTGGTGTCTGAGGATAAACTGCCTTTCCCTCTTCCACTGTTAGCTTCAGTTAAACACAAACCCTTCACTTTGCACTTTGTCTGCTTTTCCCATGTTCAGTAAATTTCACCCTCTCACCCTTTTGGTCTCTTTTCTATAACAAATCCACTCCCCTACCTCCACTTCCACATCCACACACACCCCAGAAAGCACACATAGGAAGAAACGCAGCCTGTTTTATGGACAGTTAGCTGAATGATGCGTATCTGAGCAGACACACAGAGGTTGTGGAAAACAGCCCCAGGTTTCGGTTGTCACTGTCACCTCTTCTGTGGTGCTCATCCAGGCCGATCCCCACGGTGAGATCTGACCTTCCCTCTTGATTTGAAGGAAGAGACTTTCTGCTAATGAACCTGATCACAGCCTCCTCCTGACTTATTTTAATGTGTGTGTTTTAAAACACTTGTGTGATGTGTATGGTGAGTCTAACTAGGCTAATATCCTACAGCCATGTCATTCACTTACTTAGATGAACCTCTAGGGAAAGGGAGAAGTGTGTGCTTGTCTGACTGTGAATCCAGCATCACACTCCCGGGATGGTGCTGTGCCACTGGGTGACAGACAGAACAAATGTAAGTCCAAGCAAAATAACTACTTTTTTATGAACAGGAAAAGTTTGAGACAGAAATAGACACATTGAAGGGCTTAGGGCTTTAAGGTGAAAAGAGCAGAGTAACATAAAATTTAAATATATAAATTATAGCTTCAGAATATAACTTCTCAATGGATGTGGTCATCTTTGGTTTACTTTTTTCAGGATGCTAACATGTCCAGTCCTTAAAGAAACTCATAGACTGGGAAACCCCTGGACACAACCATATGACAAAGAGCATGCTGGGGCCCAAAAATTAGCATGAGAGATAAGTGACCTTGTACAGAACCATTTAGAGGAAACAGCAGAACAAGAGCTGATGCTCAGTCTGGCTGGAGGATGAACACAGATTTGAGGAGGGTAAGACAAGACTTAAAGGCAATGATAAAGAATGCTCAAACTACTGCACAATTGCACTTATCTCACATGCTAGTAAAGTAATGCTCAAAATTCTCCAAGCCAGGTTTCAGCAATACGTGAACCGTGAACTTCCAGATGTTCAAGCTGGTTTTAGAAAAAGCAGAGGAACCAGAGATCAAATTGCCAACATCCGCTGGATCATCGAAAAAGCAAGAGAGTTCCAGAAAAATATCTATTTCTGCTTTATTGACTATGCCAAAGCCTTTGACTGTGTGGATCACAATAAACTGTGGAAAATTCAGAAAGACATGGAATACCAGAGCACCTGACCTGCCTCTTGAGAAATTTGTATGCAGGTCAGGAAGCAACAGTTAGAAGTGAACATGGAACAACAGACTGGTTCCAAATAGGAAAAGGAGTACGTCAAGGCTGTATATTGTCACCCTGCTTATTTAACTTATATGCAGAGTATATCATGAGAAATGCTGGACTGGAAGAAACACAAGCTGGAATCAAGATTGCCGGGAGAAATATCAATCACCTCAGATATGCAGATGACACCACCCTTATGGCACAAAGTGAAGAGGAACTAAAAAGCCTCTTGATGAAAGTGAAAGTGGAGAGTGAAAAAGTTGGCTTAAAGCTCAACATTCAGAAAACGAAGATCATGGCATCCGGTCCCATCACTTCATGGGAAATAGATGGGGAAACAGTGGAAACAGTGTCAGACTTTTTTTTTTTTTTTTGGCTCCAAAATCACTGTGGATGGTGACTGCAGCCATGAAATTAAAAGATGCTTACTGCTTGGAAGGAAAGTTATGACCAACCTAGATATAAGCAGAGACATTACTTTGCCAACAAAGGTCCGTCTAGTCAAGGCTATGATTTTTCCAGTGGTCGTGTATGGATGTGAGAGTTGGACTGTGAAGAAAGCTGAGTGCCAAAGAATTGATGGTTTTGAACTGTGGTGTTGGAGAAGACTCTTGAGAGTCCCTTGGACTGCAAGGAGATCCAATCAGTCCATTCTGAAGGAGATCAGCCCTGGGATTTCTTTGGAAGGAATGATGCTAAAGCTGAAACTCCAATACTTTGGCCACCTCATGCGAAGAGTTGACTCATTGGAAAAGAGTCTGATGCTGGGAGGGATTGAGGGCAGGAGGAGAAGGAGACAACAGAGGATGAGATGGCTGGATGGCATCACTGACTCAATGGACATGAGTCTGAGTGACCTCCGGGAGTTGGTGATGGACAGGGAGGCCTGGCGTACTGAGATTCATGGGGTCGCAAAGAGTCAGACAGGACTGAGTGACTGAACTGAGAAAAAGACTGTGGGAACCAGATAGCCAATGTGCCTCTACCAGTTGGTATAACTAGATAGATAGACAGTGCTGGAGAAGACTCTCTGAGTCCCTTGCACTACAAGGTGATAAAACCAGTCAATCTTAAAGGAAATCAATCCTAAATATTCATTGGAAGGACTGATCCTGAAGCTGAAGCTCCAATACTTTGGTCATCTGATGTGAAGAGCATCATTGGAAACTACCTTGATGCTGGGAAATACTGAAGGCAAAAGGAGAAGCGGGCAGCAGAGGATGAGATGTTAGATAGCATCACTGACTCAATGAACATAAATTTGAGCAAACTGTCAGAGATAGTGAAGGACAGGGAAGCCTGCAATGCTTCATTCCATAGGGTCACAAAGAGTCAGGCATGACTTAGTGACTGAACAATGACAATAGATAGATACATACATACACATACACGCATAGATACATAGATGATAGATGCACAGATAGATACGGAGATACAAATAGATATGCACAGATATCTACATACGGAGATAGTGATAGGACTTTGAAGTTTATATTTAATGACCCATGCCCTCCCTAGATGGTGAGTAGTAATAATCACATTTCCAGTGTTCCACACTTATTTTTTGGCTACATGCTGCTATTTTAGGAAATCCTCTTCCCCTATTTCTATCTCCATCGAGATTATAGTTGATGTCTACTTTATCTGCATTTCACCTTCACAGAAATGTGAACAGTGATAAGGAGAGTCTTTAACTCTATTTTCTCAAAGCATCTTTTCCCTATTCTATTTTTTTAAACACATCTCTCTTCCAAACTAGATGTCACCAGAATGTGAGCTTTCAGGGGAATAAGGTAGAAGACAAAAATCCTTCCAGAAGACTATGCCATGAAGAGTCTGAGATTTTAGTCTATGTATAATTGACAAGTTAGTTTGCTAGTTTCATGAATACGAGCAGAAGCATAGAAGGATGTTATTGCTCATGGCACAGCAAGCAGCAGGGGGATCGACATATTTGCACCAGTTCCCCTTGTTCTCAGGCCCTAAGGGACAGGGGACAATGTGGCTGGGTGCATTTGACACCTGCATATTTGATGGATGCATTACAGCAGAGGAACCCTGAGCTTAAACCCCCAAAGTTTTATAACGGGAAGACTTTGGAGGGAGACCTTATCTTTATTATACAAGATTAAATATGCCTGCCCTTTACTCTGGGGGTAGATATCTGTCTTCCAAGGCTATTTTCTATACAGATATCCTGGAAAAGATAGTCTAGAGCAAAAGATACTCTAAGAGGAAAAGAGACACATGAGACTCCCTGAAGAAGCAGTTCCCTGTAGAATACTTGGTTCTGTTTTCCACTACCTTCCTCATGCCCCCCGTCCCCTCCTCATCATCTGCCTCATTAAGTTCTCACTGTGCCCTGTGCCCATCCTCTCACCCCACTGATCACTCTGCACTGTACCCACTTGCTCAGTTATATATGTCTCCAACTTGACTATAAATTCTTATAGGATGAGACTATTATTCATTTTGGAATCACCAGTCCAGCACAGGGCTTGACCTTCCTGGGAACTCAATAAATGTTGAAATAATGGATGACAACATTTAGATACTTCCCTGAAATCAGGTATCCTATATATCTTTGTATCACAAATTATATCTCCTATAAAAGTTTTTCTTTCATATATCAAACATAACTACTGCAATAAAATTAAGTAATTAGTAATAAATTTCCTAAGCAGGCTAACAAAATCCAGCCTTCAAGACCAGGAGTCTCAAACTGAAATACAAACTAGCCCTCTCAAATCATAGTGGCATTTCACAGCCAGATCATCTTGAAAAGCAAAATATTTTAAATATTGTTCTTTCTTCATTTTTAAAATCATGCATCTTCCCCACATGTTTTTACAGTTTTTATCATAGATTATTTTTCATGATATATCAGGTTTTTCTTTTATCACAAACATTCTTTATATAAAACTCATAGTTCTAGTCTTCACTTTAGCAACAAAATATGTTCACATATTTTTTTCTTGAAGCATACTCTTTTATTTTCTCACTTTTGATAGAGAAAACACCATATGACTTATTTCAATTGCCTTTCAACTCTGCTGTAATGTTGATGGGGGGCAGCTGCAGGCAGTGTGCTTTGTTCTCAGTGACTGGGACTCCACAGGGAAGGGCAGGGGCATAGGAAACCCATACCTTCCCTCACGGACCGTTGTTTCTCAGTGCAGCCCAGTGCTGTTAGGTCTCCTGACTTTTAAGAAGTGCTTGGAATCTGATTTTTATGTAAAAGATCCTAATTTTATTTATTAACCGTTTACTCAAGAAAGTGGGGTCACAAACAAGTCGGACACAACTTAGTAACTAAACAACTATGCTCCCCTAAAGAGCCAGTGTTTTCTCTTCCCAAGGATGGTTTGATCCTGGTGATTATGCATGTGTGTGGTGTGCAGTTGTATATGTACCTCTCTGACTGTTATTTTGCCTGTTATTTATAGAATGAAGTAAAGTGAAGTGATAGGCACTCAGTCGTGTCCTACTCTTTGCAACCCCATGGACTGTAGCCCACCAGGTTTCTCTGTCCATGGAATTCTCCAGGCCAGAATACTGGAGTGGGTTGCCATTTCCTTCTCCCTGAGCTATACAATAGGTTCTCATTAGTTATTTATTTTATACACAGTATCAAGAGTATGAAAGTGAAAGTCACGCAGTTCTGTCCAACTCTTCACAATTCCGTGGACTATACAGTCCATGGAACTCTCCAGGCCAGAATACTGTAGTGGATAGCCTTTCCCTTCTCCAGGGGATCTTCCCAACCCAAGGATTGAACTTAGGTCTCCTGCTAGGCTCCTCTGTCCACAGAATTTCCCAGGCAAGAATACTGGAGTTTTGGGTTGCCATTTCCTTCTCCAGGGGAACATAGACTAAAAGTAATACTTCATTAGAGTCAGAGGAACCTTGCCTCAGGATGCCAGGAGCTGGCAGCAAAGCACCACAGAGAGACATGTGGGGACACTTCTGAGAACAGTGTTCCAATGTCATGCACCAAGGTCAGGTGAGGATCCTCAACATTTTTGTGTAGCCTAGTGGTTAAGAAATGAGTCATTGAAATCAAACAAACCTGTTTCAAATTCTGGCTCCATTATTTATAAGCTGAGTGGCTTTGGCCAAGTAATTTCATTTTTCTAAGCTTCGGAGAAAGCAATGACACCCCACTCCAGTACTCTTGCCTGGAAAATCCCATGGACGGAGGGCCTGGTGGGCTGTAGTTCATGTGGCCACTAAGAGTCAGACATGACTGAGCAACTTCACTTTCACTTTTTACTTTCACGCAAGGAAATGGCAACCCACTCCAGTGTTCTTGCCTGGAGAATCCCAGGGACGGGGAGCCTGTTGGGCTGCCGTTTATGGGGTCGCACAGAGTCAGACATGACTGAAGCGACTTAGCAGCAGCAACTTAGCAGCAAGCTTAAGTTTCCTCAAGTATAAGATGGAAATAATAACCACAGTGTTTACTACATAAAAGTTTATAAGGAACTACTGAAAATTTTGGAGTAGAATCCAAGGCAGAGAAGTAATGGAGATGTGTGGCAGATGTGGACTGCAGTGAACTCTACTCAATACTATGTAATGGCCTATATGGGAAAAGAATCTCAAAAAGGAGATATGGGTATAATTGATTTGGGCTTCCCCAGTAGCTCAGTGGTAAGGAAACTGCCTGCACTGCAGGAGCTTCAGGAGACTCGGGTTCTATCCCTGGGTTGGGAAGATCCCCTGGAGGAGGGCATGGCAACCCACTCCAGAATTCCTGCCTAGAGAATCCCATGGACAGAAGAGCCTGGAGGGCTATGGTCCACAGGATTGCAAAGAGTCAAACATGACTGAAGCAACTTGGCATGCACTCATGCATAACAGATTCAATTTGTTATCCAGCTGAAATTAACACAACATTGCAAATCAACTACATACTCCAATAAAAAAATTTTTAAGGTGATACATAAAGCATCTAGGACTTGATATAGAATGTGTAGCAGGAATTCTAGATTGTATCATTTATTAATAACTACAAAAGATGAGTCTCCCCTTTTTAGAAATGAAAGAGATTATTACTGTCATATTACTCTTAAAAAGAAAATCACAATAAAATATACTTTTTTAATGTTTGAGAAAATTGGCAAAGAGAATAGAAGAGTGAGTTTTTCTAAAACTTCGAATATGTGATTACAGGCCACTAGATCTCATTATATTAATGTTGATGATGGGAAACAAACCATTTCACTTAGATTTTCAAAAGGTATTAATACACTGCTCCTTTAAAGACTCTCAAAATCATGTTTCATTACATACCTACAGGAACATCACTTCCTGGTCAAAAAGATGAAAAGAAACAGCATCAAGGTTATCCATGATTGATGCTAAATAATTCACTATGAATATATATATATATGTGTATAGCCTTCAGGAAAAGAGCAAGAAATCTAGAATATATAAATATTAAACAAAAGTAAATCCTTCAGAATGTTTCCAGCAGTAGAAAGCAGAGCAGGAAGACTCAGAATGAGATTCCAGGGTAGTGATTAAAGAAAGAAAACACTTTTAATACCTATAAACTCTAATTTTTTAAGCACAGCTAGAGTTCCTATTTTTAAAATACCAGGTGTTTTTACAATCTTTGAAATTATTTTGTATCAGCCCATTATTTTAGCAATATGGTTATTTCAGACATAGAATTTGTAGTAGATAATCTGGGCTGAATATTTTCAATGGAAGGCACCTCAAAGGCCTCCCCCACTAAAATATAATTAGATACTGAATATAACAAACTTTTGCTTGCATTTTGGAGTTTCAGAAAATAAAAAAAATTTCTGAAGGTTTCCTCTCTCTTTTAAAAAAAAAAAAAAAATGAGCTGAATCCAGAGCTTGAAACAATGAATACAAAAGAAATTGATTGGAAAGACTAAGCTATTCCACACCAATTTTTTTATAGCATCAATCTGGTTCAGAAACTTCAATGTACCCTAAGCAGGATGAATCCAAAAAGTCTGCCAAGAAACATATTAATTGTTGTAAAACACTAAAGATTAAGGACTTCAAAGGGAATCAAAGCAAAATTAAGATAATCAACAAAGGATATAACAGCAGATTTCTTGATGCAAATAAAGGGAGCTGGAAGATAGTAGGACATACTTTCATTTTTTTTTGCCCAATGCATTGATGATGTCATGCTGACTGAACCTTACTAGATGAGCTAGTAAAACACATGCAGCAGCTTGGAGGAGACAAAGCAGATCATCAGGGATACTTTCTGGGTCCTCCTGAGAGACATCTCCTGGAAAATGGAAGTACTTATATTGATACATATTAAAATGCCTCAATAATGAAACAACTTGTTCTTGCTACTTGAAACAGAGATAAACCCATGATGCTATGCTTTGCTATGCTATGCATGATAAAGTCCAAAACTAGACCTAAATACATATGAGAATGCTGCTGCTAAGTCGCTTCAGTCGTGTCCAACTCTGTGCGACCCCATAGACGGAAGCTCACCAGGCTCCCCTGTCTCTGGGACTCTCCAGGCAAGAATACTGGAGTGGGTTGCCATTTCCTTCTCCAATGCATGAAAGTGAAAAGTGAAAGTGAAGTCTCTCAGTCATGTCCGACTCTTAGCAACTCCATGGACTGGAGCCCACCAGGATCCTCCGTCCATGGGATCTTCCAGGCAAAAGTACTGGGGTGGGGTGCCATTGCCTTCCCCGACATATGAGAATAGTATATGATAAACATGGCATTTCAAAATACTGTAGAAATTTTGGACAGTGAATAAATGAAATAAATTTATAACCTTCTAAAAATAATGTAATGTAGTTGGAACTTAGAAAAAAACTCAAACAGGTCAAAAGATTTATGCTGCTACTGCTGCTGCTAAGTCATTTCAGTAGTGTCAGACTCTGTGCGACCCCATAGATGGAAGCCCACCAGGCTCCCCTGTCCCTGGGATTCTCCAGGCAAGAACACTGGAGTGGGTTGCCATTTCCTTCTCCAGTGCATGAAAGTGAAAAAGTGAAAGTGAAGTCACTCAGTCGTGTCCGACTCTGAGTGACCCCACAGACTGCAGCCTACCAGGCTCCTCCATCCATGGGATTTTCCAGGCAAGAGTACTGGAGTGGGGTGCCAAAAGGTTTATATATAAAAACTAAAATCATGAAAGTACTGGAAAAAAAACTAGAGATGATTCATTTATAAACTCAGAATGACTTATTAATTATAATAGAAAAGTTTGATATATTTAACAACATTAAATAAAATTTCTACATGGTAAAAAGGAAAAGAATATGAAAATAAAGTCAAAATAAATGAAACACTGAGAAAAATCATTTGTAACTCATAGACCAAGGGCTAATCAAACACAGAAAGTGTTTGTGATGAGTAAAAAAGGACCAACATTGCAATAGAAAAATGCTAAAAAATATGAACATATAGTTAACATGAAAGGAACTACAGATATCCCTAAAACTTATTAAAATATTCCTAACGCTAATGATTGGAGAAGGCAACGGCACCCCACTCCAGTACTCTTGCCTGGAAAATCCCATGGACAGAGGAGCCTGGTGGACTGCAGTCCATGGCGTCGCGAAGAGTCGGATATGCTGAACAACTTCTCTTTCACTTTTCACTTTCATACATTGGAGAAGGAAATGGCAACCCACTCCAGTGTTCTTGCCTGGAGAATCCCAGGGATGGGGGAGCCTGGTGGGCTTCCGTCTATGGGGTCGCACAGAGTCGGACACGACTGAAGCGACTTAGCAGCAGAGCAGCAATGCTAATGATAGTAAGGGAAAGGTGATTTAAAACATTTTCAATCAGACGGATTAATATCTAAAGGTATGATACTACTCTCTCTGTCAGTCCACAAACATTCTCATACATTGCCTTTGGGAGTTTAAATTTGTTCAATATTTTAGAGGATAACTTGGTAATTTTCTTCAAACATTACAAGTACATAGACACTTTGAGCCAGGAATTGCAATTCTGTAAATCTATCCTATAGATATATTTTCGCATGTACGAAATGAAATCCAAGGTTAGTCCTTATAAGAAATATATCAGTAATAACATAAGAGTAGATCAATAGGCTCTGGTTCTGTAAGGATATGACACAGACAAGGAATAACAAGGACACACCCTCTGTACAGCAGCAGAAAGCTCTCTAAGGTACAAAGGTAAATGGGATAAGACAAAAAAATTAAAAATATAAAAATGCAATTAAAAATTAAGAAGTCAAAGCTCAACATTCAGAAAACTAAGATCATGGCATCCAGTCCCATCACTTCATGGCAAATAGATGGGGAAACAGTGGCTGACTGTATTTTTCTGGGCTCCAAAATCACTGCAGATGGTGATTGCAGCCATGAAATTAAAAGACGCTTACTCCTTTGGAAGGAAAGTTATGACCAACCTAGACAGTATATTCAAAAGCAGAGACATTACTTTGCCAACAAAAGTCCATCTAGTCAAGGCTATGGTTTTTCCAGTGGTCATGTATGGATGTGAGAGTTGGACCATAAAAAAAGCTGAGTGCCGAAGAATTGATGCTTTTGAACTGTGTTGGAGAAGACTCTTGAGAGTTCGCTGGACTGCAAGGAAATCCAACCAGTCCATCCTAAAGGATATCAGTCCTAGGTGTTCATTGGAAGGACTGATGTTGAAGGTGAAACTCCAATCCTTTGGCCACCTGATGCAAAGAGCTGACTCATTGGAAAAGACCCTGATGCTGGGAGGGATTGGGGGCTGGAGGAGAAGGGGATGACAGAGGATGAGATGGTTGGATGGCATCATTGACTCAAAGGATATGGGTTTGGGGGAATTCCGGGAGTTAGTGATGGATAGAGAGGCCTGGCGTGCTGCAATTCATGGGGTCTCAAATAGACACAACTGAGAGACTGAACTTAACTGAACTGAATCTAAACTAGAATTTATATCCAGTTATATATGATGATGCTGTGAAAGTGCTGCACTCAATATGCCAGCAAATTTGGAAAACTCAGCAGTGGCCACAAGATTGGAAAAGGTCAGTTTTCATCCCAATCCCAAAGAAAGGCAATGCCAAAGAGTGCTCAAACTACCACACAATTGCACTCATCTCACACGCTAGTAAAGTAATGCTCAAAATTCTCCAAGCCAGGCTTCAGCAATATGTGAACTGTGAACTTCCTGATGTTCAAGCTGGTTTTAGAAAAGGCAGAGGAACCAGAGATCAAATTGCCAACATCCGCTGGATCATCGAAAAAGCAAGAGAGTTCCAGAAAAACATCTATTTCTGCTTTATTGACTATGCCAAAGCCTTTGACTGTGTAGATCACAATAAACTATGGAAAATTCTGAAAGAGATGGGAAGACCAGACCACCTGATCTTCCTCTTGAGAAATTTGTATGCAGGTCAGGAAGCAACAGTTAGGACTGGTCATGGAACAACAGACTGGTTCCAAATAGGAAAATGAGTACGTCAAGGCTGCATATTGTCACCATGTTTATTTAACTTATATGCAGAGTACATCATGAGAAATGCTGGACTGGAAGAAACACAAGCTGGAATCAAGATTGCTGGGAGAAATATCAATAACCTCAGATATGCAGATGACACCACCCTTATGGCAGAAAGTGAAGAGGAACTAAAAAGCCTCTTGATGAAAGTGAAAGTGGAGAGTGAAAAGGTTGACTTAAAACTCAACATTCAGAAAACGAAGATCATGGCATCTGGTCCCATCACTACATGGGAAATAGATGGAGAAACAGTGGAAACAGTGTCAGACTTTATTTTTCTGGGCTCCAAAATCACTGCAGATGATGACTGCAGCCATGAAATTAAAAGACGCTTACTCCTTGGAAGGAAAGTTATGACCAACCTAGATAGCATATTCAAGAGCAGAGACATCACCTTGCCAACAAAGGTTCGCCTAGTCAAGGCTATGGTCTTTCCTGTGGTCATGTATGGATGTGAGAGCTGGGCTGTGAAGAAGGCTGAGCGCCAAAGAATTGATGCTTTTGAACTGTGGTGTTGGAGAAGACTCTTGAGAGTCCCTTGGATTGCAAGGAGATCCAACCAGTCCATTCTGAAGATCAGCCCTGGGATTTCTTTGGAAGGAATGATGCTAAAGCTGAAACTCCAGTACTTTGGCCACCTCATGCGAAGAGTTGACACATTGGAGAAGACTCTGATGCTGGGAGAGATTGGGGGCAGGAGGAGAAGGGGATGACAGAGGATGAGATGGCTGGACGGCATCACTGACTCGATGGATGTGAGTCTGAGTGACCTCCGGGAGTTGGTGATGGACAGGGAGGCCTGGCATGCTGTGATTCATGGGGTCGCAAAGAGTCGGACACGACTGAGCGACTGATCTGATCTGATGTACCTTGGTGTACATGCCCTGTATAAGAAACACACTTAAAACAGTGAGTTCCCTGGCAGTCTGGTGGTTAGGACTCCATGCTTTCAATGCGGAAGACCTGTGCTCAAACCCTGGTCAGGGTGCTAAGCTCTTACAAGACACCCGGTGCAGTCAAAAAAAAAAAAAAATGATTAAACAAAGAAAAAAAGGATAAAAACTGTTTATATTAAAAAAAATACAAAGAAATAAGTATTAATATATAGATATTAAGCAAATACTAACCAAAGAGACCTTGGACAGCAGACAAAATAAGTTGCCAATAGAAATGGAGAGAGTCACTGCTTAAAATTAAAAGGTTCAGCTCATCAAAATGTGTGTTTCAAATTTGTACACAAATGAATTAGGCACACAGTATCTAAAGAAAGATCTGGACAAATTTGCCAACACACTGGGAGATTTTGACACAATCTGCTATTACTAATAGGTAAAATTAGTAACGATATAAATGATTTGAACAACACCACTTAGTAAGCCTGATTTAACCTAGAAATATAGGTCAGCATCCAATTGATAATGTCTTCCTAAGCAAAAATGAAGCAAATGAATTCAAATTCTAGTAAATCTACCAAACAGCTCTCAATAATTTCAAAATTTCCTTTAAAGTACTCACTGTCTACAATGCAATTAAATTAGAAGTCAAAAACAATAAGAAATAAAATCTCCATATATAAGCCAATTAAAAACACAATTCTAAGTGATTCATATGACCTGGGAAAACTCAAAATGGGAAATACTTCTAATTGAATGGACTTTTCTCTCAATTTTGAATGTAATGCCAAATTATTTCAAGTAAATGAGACCAGCAGAATTTTCATACTATGCAAAATATAAGTTGCATTATGATCTAAAGTATTATAGCAGAAATGATCAAACTATCATACATGCAGATTAGGAATAGGAGCATCTAAATAGCTTGACTTTAGGACGATCCTCTGGAGAAGGAAAAGGCAACCCACTCCAGTATTCTTGCCTGGAAAATCCATGGACAGAGGAGCCTGGTGGGCTATAGTCTACGGGGTCACAAAGAGTTGAACACGGCTGAGCAACTAAACAACAGCAAAGTGACATTTGTAATTTTAGAAAGTAGACAAATAGTGAAAGTCAAAGTCATAGAATCTTCGTACTACACGGGGGTTTTATTTGATTCATTTGCTTATTTAAGCTGTGCTGGGTCTTTGTTGCTGCTTGCAGGCTGCCTCTAGTTGCACAGAGCAGGAGCTATTCTCTAGTTGCAGTGCATGACTCCTCATGGAGGTAGCTTCTCTTGTTGTGGAGCACAGGTTATGGAGCGTCGGCTCAGTAGTCGTGGCACATGGGCTTAGTTGCCCCGCAACATGAGGAGTCTTCTCAGATTGGGGGTTGAAACCATGTCCCCTGCATTGGCAGGTGGATTCTTTAACCACTGGACCACCAGGGAAGTCCTGCACAGGGATTTTAAATAGTAAATTTAATTCTGTCTGTTTTACCCGATAAAGACAATTGAGGTTGAATGAAGTGTCTTATTAAATCTTCTATGATTAATTGATGTTAACCTAGGATTCAAACCTAGGTGTCTTGACAGCAGAATGCCATGGATTCAGAAAGACATAGATTCAAGTCTTTTCTCCACAGCTTACCTAGCAGAGCTTCAGTTTTTGTACCTGGGGGGAAAAAAAAAGAGTTAATTGGTTAATGGGCTTCCCTGATAGCTCAGTTGGTAAAGACCTAGGTTCAATCCCTGGATTGGGAAGATCCCCTGGAGAAGGGAAAGGCTACCCACTCCAATATTCTGGCTTGGAGAATTTCATGGACTATATAAAGTCCATGGGATTGCAAAGAGTCAGACACGACTAAGCAACTTTCACTTTTCTTATTTACAAGTTTGTAAAATTGATAAAATTATATGAACTCCTATTAATATATTTGAGTAAAGAATGCTCCTTATTTACTAGATAATAGTCCTTCTATTAAACAACTGGTTCTGAGAAACTTGCTGCCATATTTTAAACATAAAATGATATAAAATGATACTGTGCTCATCTATTTCTTAAAGAGGTTCATGTCTTAAGTTTATATTTTTACATAAAAGCTGCTTCCCTAGTGGCTCAATGGTCAAAGAATCTGCCTGCAATGCAGGAATGGCAGGAGATGCAGTTTTGATCCATGGGTGGGGAAGATCCCCTGGAAGAGAGCATGGCAACCCACTCTAGTATTCCTATCTGGAGAATCCCATGGACAGAGGAGCTTGGCAGGTTACAGTCTGTAGGGTTGCAAAGGATTGGACACAACTGAAGTGACTTAGCACGCATGCACATTGCAGATAAGCTAGAGAGTATGAAATAGCCATTTGTGAATCTGAGTAAAACACAAAACAAATATTCTAAGACAGTGATTTATAGTTTTAATCATAATTGTCTCTGATTACCACTTGATAATAAGAAACTTTACTTTTTCTAGTCTCCATTTCTGAAAAGAGCTTTATGATGAATCTGGCCTGTAACGTTTCAATTGTGCTTGGATGTCTATTTTGCTTGAATCAACACCTTCTATATGAGATTAACCAATGAGCATGAAGCACATGTGGCAGGTAATGGTTTTAAGGGAGTTCAGCTAGACATGCAGCCTAGTTTCTCAGCTTAGTTTCTAAGCCCAAGATAATTTAGTTAGGGGAGCTCTTCCACAGGAGAGAGGAGCAAGACCCTATAATGGTCTTGTTGAAGCTGGGAGATAATTTGACTCATTCTGAGGATTTGAAACCACAAAGTTGCAGGCAAGGTCTCACAGAATTCTTAGGTCAACCTCTGTGAAAAAGTCCCTGCATTGGCATAGGGTCTGAGGACTTGAATCTGCACCCGATCTCTCTCTCATGGAACTTAAAAACGTGGAGGCTTGGGTCTACACTGAGCAGCTGATTCCATATTTCAGATGCACACCCTGATCCTCTGTATTAAAAGCTCTATTTAGATTGCGTAGGTACCAAAGTTTAGCAACAAAGCCCTGTGTTTTTGTCTTCCTAAATCACAGCTCTGATGGCATCATTCCTGGCTCAAAAACATCTTTCATGGCTCCCTGTTGCCCCAGAAATTAGGTACTAACTGTGTAGGTTGCCATTTGACTTCCACAATATTGTCTGAAAAGGTCTGTTTCCCTGTGTCATATCCCATAGCCTTGGGACAGAAACCCAAGGCTACAAGTTGAATGTTAATCTTTCCAAATGCCTGTCTCCAAATCAACAGCTTGAGATCACCTGGAGTGCTTGTTAAGATAACATTCCTATTGCCTCCCTTCCTCAGTGCAGTGGGGAGAGGAATCCCACTTTCTAACAAGCAACTGAGGTGAGCTTGGAGCAAGCCTTGTTTCTTCTTGTGCTGATTTTAGTTCTGCCCAAATATGCCCTACTCCATCTGTCAGACTTGAAACTCAGCTCAGATTCACCATTCACTGTTTGACTACTCCTCTAAATAAACTTTCTTTACACAAGACCCCCAAATACAGCATCTTCAGTCTTTCATCTAGTGTCTCTCTTTCCTTCCCTGCTCATAGATCCCTGAGGAAAGAATCTGTCTTCCCATTTTTATATTCTCCATAATGTTTATCTCAGTGATTGGTTTGAAGTAAATAATCAGTTTCTTTAGAACTGAATACAAAAGGGATATGGAGCCTGGCCCTGGTAGAGAGCATGACAGAGCTAAAGTGAGTTGCAAGGAATGAGTACAAAAAGAGTCAGATTCTCAGGGGATGAATAGGGGCAAGGCATTCTAGGGGCAGAACCAGAACTTCTCTTAAAAATTTAGATTCTTTATCTTTCAGAAAACTGGGAAACATACATATACATAATCGTGGAGAAAATAACTTCAATTATGTACTCAGTCTGCTTGAAAGGAGAGAAATAAACCAAACATCAATGTGATTATCTCTAGAACTGTGGTGGGTTTTGTTTTTCTACCTATGATTTTATATTTTTTCTGAAGATTTCTTCAATAAGAAACATTTTATTTTTAGAGTTGTATGAAAAGTGTTTGAGAACACCTAGATGGCTAACACAAGGTCAGTGTTCTCACAGGACTAATAGGCTGGTTGGTGAGCAGACACGAGGACAGAGCAGTTCAATTTTATGTGATAAATGGAGTGACAGAGAAATGCACAGAGTGCCAGGAATCACCTACCTGTACCACCTAATCCTGACCCTCTGCCCCCCTTGATGGAGACCTCACAGATGTGGAGGACTTGAATGGTCTCAAGGACAAATATTTAACTTAAATGCTAATTTAACTGATATGCAGAGTACATCATGTGAAATCCCAGGTGGGATGAATCACAGGCTGGAGTCAAGACTGTTGGGAAAAATATCAATAACCTCAGATATGCAGATGATCCCACTCTGATGGCAGAAAGTGAAGAGAAACTAAAAAGCTTCTTGATGAAGGTGAAAGCGGAGAGTGAAAAAACTGGCTTAAAACTCCACATTCAATAGACTAAGTTCATGGTATTCAGTCCCATTACTTCATGGCAAATCGATGGCAGGAAAAAATAGGAAACAGTGACAGACTTTATTTTGAGGGGCTCCAAAATCACCATCAGAGCAGGCAATGGCACCCCACTCCAGTACTCTTGCCTGGAAAATCCATGGACAGAGGAGCCAGGTAGGCTGCAGTTCATGGAGTCATTAAGAGTCGGACACGACTGAGCGACTTCACTTTCACTTTTCACTTTCATGCATTGGAGAAGGAAATGGCAACCCACTCCAGTGTTCTTGCCTGGAGAATCCCAGGGACAGGGGAGCCTGGTGGGCTGCCATCTATGGGGTCTCACAGAATCGGAAAATCACCATAGATGATGACTGCAGCCATAGAATTAAAAGATTCTTGCTCCTTGGAAGAAAGCCATGACAAAAATAGTGTATTAAAAAGCAGAGACATCACTTTTCCAACAAAGGTTGGTATAGTCAAAGCTATGGTTTTTCCAGTAGTCATGTACAGATGTGAGATTTGGACCATAAAGAATGCTGAGAGCCAAAGAATTGATGCTTTTGCATTGTGGTGTTGGAGAAGACTCTTGAGTGTCCATTGGACTGCAAGGGTATATGTCGATCCCAATCTCTCAATTTACCCCTCCCTCCCCCTTACCCCTTGTTAACCATAAATTTACTTTCTGCATCTATAACTTTATTTCTGTTTTGTAAATAAGTTCATTTGTATCCCTTTTTAGATTCAAAATATGAGTGATATCATATGATATTTATCCAACATACTTCACTTAGTATGACAGTCTCAAAGTCCAGCCATGTTGCTGCAAATAGCATCATTTTGTTCTTTTTATGGCTGAGTAATACTCCTTTGTATATATGTACCACATCTTTACATATTCATCTGTATAGTGGAGGACACTCAGTACTCTATAATGCCCTATATGGGAAAATAATCTTAAAAAGAGTGACTATCAGATCAGATCAGATCAGTCGCTCAGTCGTGTCCGACTCTTTGCGACCCCATGAACTGCAGCACGCCAGGCCTCCCTGTCCATCACCAGCTCTCGGAGGTCACTCAGACTCACATTCATCGAGTCAGTGATGCCATCCAGCCATCTCATCCTCTGTCGTCCCCTTCTCCACCTGCCCTCAATCCCTCCCAGCATCAGAGTCCTCTCCAATGAGTCAACTCTTCTCGTGAGGTGGCCAAAATACTGGAGTTTCAGCTTTAGCACCATTCCTTCCAAAGAAATTCCAGGCCTGATCTCCTTCAGAATGGACCGGTTGGATCTCCTTGCAGTCCAAGGGACTCTCAGGAGTCTTCTCCAACACCACAGTTCAAAAGCATCAATTCTTCGGCGCTCAGCCTTCTTCACAGTCCAGCTCTCACATCCATACATGACCACAGGAAAGACCATAGCCTTGACTAGGCGAACCTTTGTTGGCAAAGTGATGTCTCTGCTTTTGAATATGCTATCTAGGTTGGTCATAACTTTCCTTCCAAGGAGTAAGCTTACTCCTTGGAAGAGTGACTATATGTATCGGTATAATTGACTCTCTTTGCTGTACACCTGAAATCAACACAATACTGTAAATCAACTATACTCCAATAATTTTTTTTTTTTAAAAAAAGAGGCTGCAAACACTTCTATTTGTGTTTCAAAATCTCACTTTGCTATATATAGTGGTCTGTTTTGTTTTAAAATCACAGAATAACTATACCATAAAGCTCCTGTGTAAAGTTTTCTTTAGTAGCAGATAATCAAAAGAGAAACTCTAAACTGTTTCCAAACCTGATTCATAATCAGAATCTCTATGATTTTTTGATAAAACACAAATTTATTGTCCATTCCAGACAGGGTTTTTAAATTCTCAGTTAATTGTAATAGTAAATCCTATACTATTCTAGGGCTTCTCAAGTGGCACTAGTGGTAAAGAACCTGCTTGTCAGTGCAGGAGACATAAGAGACGTGGATTTGATCCCTAGGTTGGGAAGATCCCCTGCAGGAGCATGTGACAACTCACTCCAATATTCTCGCCTGGGAAATTCTGTGGACAGAGGAGCCTGGTGGGCTATGGTCCATAGGATCTCAAAAAGTCAGACACGACTGAAGCAATTTAGCACACATGCACAGGAACTATTCTAGATGCTCTGTTGTTCTCAGCCCTTTTTGCCATTAGAATCACCTGGAGAACTTTTTAAACCTACAGATGCCCAAGCAGGTCCACTCCCCAAGACTCTGGTTCATTGATCCCAAGCAAGATGGGGCATCTACATTTAACAAAAAATTCCCTGTGACACTACTGTGCAGTCCAGCTAAGGACCACTGCTGCTGCTGCTGCTGCTAAGTCGCTTCAGTTGTGTCCGACTCTGTGCGACCCCATAGACGGCAGCCCACCAGGCTCCTCCATCCATGGGATTTTCCAGGCAAGAGTACTGGAGTGGGGTGCCCTTGCCCACTGAGTCTCAATTCTGCTATTGTACCAGATAAGGTGTACTGAAAGACAGTGGGGAGAGGAGAAGGATATAGAGAAATAGGCAGGAGGTGGGCCAGATAGTATCCTGGTTAGCAGTCCCAGCTTTGGAATCAGACACACAGGGTTTGGGCTTCACCAGTTATGAGATGATCATTAAGCTACTTAATCTTTCTGAACCTCAGCTTTCTCACCTGTAAATGAAGTTGATTATGTGGCTATAAAGTTCTTAGCATCATGCATGCTAAATGTGAGCTACTAGTATTAAGAAAGAATTTTAGGCAGAAGGAAGTATTAAGTGTTGCTAGAGAGCGAAATAAGATTAGTCCTAAAGATTTTCACTGAAATTAGCAACATGAAAGTCATGTTAATTTCAACAAGAGCAGTTTGGGTACAGCAATAGGAAGGAAATCTAAAATTTATTCTGAGCTCCGTTTCTGAAATCATTTAGATCTCCAGAAAATTACACACCTGAACTTGAAAATTGACTGTCTGGTGGAAAGCCCTTCACATAACTTTAATATTGTCCTCATTTTTATGAAGAACTCATAAGTGAAAGTGACTATGAAAACACTTAACATTGTGCCCTCCATTTTCAAAAAGAACCTTTTCAAATGGTTACATGTGTAAGACCTGTGCTTTTTTTTTTGTAAATCTGCTATCAAATACATCTTTATAAAGCTGTATGAAGTGTTAGTCATTCAGTCATGTTCAACTCTTTGCGACTCTATGGATTGTAGCTCACCAGGCTCCCTCTGTCCATGGGATTTCCAGACAAGGATACTGGAGTGGGTTGCCATTGCCTTCTCTGGGGGATCTTCCCAACCCAGGTATTGAACCCGGGTCTCCCGTTGCAGGCAGATGCTTTACCATCTGAGCCACCAGGGAAGCCCTTACCGCTTAATTTTTTTCTCCTTAGACAGCAGAGCCAGGATTGTTTCCCTGTAGAAGACCAGACTGAGTCCTGGGAAGCAGTGCAGACAATGCAGACTTTAGCTTTCATCTCAACTCTATTCAGACCACACAGCCTGTGTTCTGTCTTGTCTCTTCTCTGTAGCAGATACTTCTTTTAGGTTGCATTTGTTTTCCCCAGACCTGATACTTTCATCTTCTTCCGATTCCAAGGTCACTGAAACATGGGCACAGGCTTCCCTTTGCTCTCTGTGCCAGACTGCAATAGTGATCAAGCAAAGATGTACCACTTCCCAACGTGCAAAACTGACTACAGGCCAGATGACCAGTGTTAAGGGAATAAGTAAAAACAAAGTCCAGGACTTGGGAATGGACAGGGAAGTCTAGCATGCTGCAGTCCATGGGGTTGCAAAGAGACAGACCTGACTGAGTGACTGAACTAACTGAAAAAAACAAAGCAAAATAAAAGCAAAAAACTTAGTTTTGACACACTAAAAATGCACTTAAAATGGCAAGTATTCTGATACTTACACAATACGTATATGCCATGATACTACATGGCAAAGGACTCAATTTAACATATATACACTGATGACTGCTATTGAAGATTGAAGTCCAAATACACTAAGTAGGAAGGAAATTTAGAAAGATGTAAAATGTTAGAGTTTTATATTTGTCAGACTTCCTTACTCTACAAAAATGGCCTACATGGAGAGAAATCAAGCTGGAGAGTGCTTGACCTGTTTGTGTTAAATCAGCCTTCCTAAGACTCTTGGACTAATGAAAGCAATTTGTCCATCCAGTCTGTCACCAAGAGATCAATTACCTTTTAGGATATGCAATGAATAAGCCTTGGTTTCATCTCTTAAATCAGTTTCACTATTTGAAATAAGTGGCATTTTTGACTTCTGCCATTTGTTAATCAGAACCATAAAAATTAAACCTCAGCAAGTCAAGTAAATTTGTAGATGGGAATTCAAAGAGAGATCCTCTATCTCAATGAAACACAAGACTGGCTGCCTTATAAAATTAAACATTTGACTTGGGAAATAAATTTTAAAGGAATTATAAACCACTCTGCATTTGCTATTATGCTTGTACTAAATAAAAAGGCAAATAAATGGATCTTAATTATCATTTTCCATTTAACTAAAAATAAACACACTGACTTGCCTCAAAAATTCAACTACTTATTCAATTGGGCACTCTCTTGAAAGCAAATGATTTCTGCTATGTATTTGTACTATTTCTTTAAACCTTAAGGATCTAGCTTAATACTTTCATTTTGCTTGTTGGCACGACCATGCCTGTAACTGCCCATGCCTTATAGAATAGGCCTGACTCTACATATGAACTCTTTGTGGGGGTCTTGCTCCAGGCTTGGTACCCCATATCCATTCCAGAATGTGTTCACTCTATCTTCTCAGCCTATGACACACCTTTACTCACACACCCAGTTTTTTGCCCTCTACCTTTGCCCTCTGAATGCAATGAGCCTTTTGGACTACATCCTTTCTTTCTTACTCCTGCTCTGCCTCTGGACTGTGAGCTTAGTTTCGTTTTTGCTCTTTCTTAGCAACCAAAGGCTAGACTCACTGTGCTTCTGTGTCTGCCAACAGCTCCTGGCATCAGAATGTAAGGCCTCCTGGTCAATTTGGTGTATACTGAATATATATCAAGTGCTTTCCTGGTGGCTTAGTGGTAAAGAATCTGCTTGCAGTGCAGGAGATGTGGGTTCGATTCCTGAGTCAGGAAGATCCCCTGGAGAAAGAAATGGCAAGGCACTCTAGTATTCTTGCCAAGATAATCCCATGGACAGAGGAACCTGGCGGGCTGCAGTCCATGGGGTCACAAAATGTTAGACACGGCTTAGCAACTGAAAAACAACAACATATATTAACCTCTTCATCTGGGTGAACAAATGGGCCTTGTATTTTTATATTGTTATATGTGCGCGCACACACACACATCATGAAAGAAAGTGAAAGTGAAAGCTGTTCAGTTGTGTCCAACCCTTTGCAATCCCGTGGACTATACAGTCCATGGAATTCTCCAGGCCAGAATGCTGGAGTAGGTAGCCTTTCCCTTCTCCAGGGGATCTTCCCAACCCAGGGATTGAACCCAGGTCTCCCACATTGCAGGTGGTTCTTTATCAGCTGAGCCACAAGACACACACACACACACACACACACACACGCTAAAGGATGAGAAAAAATATATAACATCCTATTCTTGAAACCCAACATCCTTTTCAATATTTCTCCCTACTGTCTCTCCTTATGCTTGATTTCTCCCTCCTTTCTCCTTTAGCATTTTACTTCATCAATTAATTGTCTTTTCTTTTATCTTCAGTAATTTCTTCTTTACCAAATCTCTCTAATTTCTTATAATTATGTTTGTACTGTCAATAGTACTTGCATGACCTAAACTTGATGTCATCTTTGCCTTCTCCATCATTCAGCCCCTTCCCTATGTGCGGACCAACCTTTTTTTGTTCCTAACTCTACAGCTGTGATAAGACAGTGACTTTTGGTAAGGCTTTAGTGAAAGGTCAGAATTATGGCAGTGGGGTCTTTTCACCCGATAGGCACTGTGGGGACAGCACTTGTCGACCACAAAGCAATACAGAGGCTGCAAAGTGTTTATTTGAAGTCTTTAGAATTGCAATTTGGGAGACACAGATTTGGGTAAAGCTGAAAGTGTTCTGGAGAATAAAAAGAGTCAGGGGCTTATAAATACAAAAAGTCAGAAAGTTGTTAAAAGTTACCTGGTGGGAACTGTCATTGACTCTGATTCCAGCCAGCAAACACTTGAGCTTAAGTAACAATGGGTTATTTTAGGATGAGAGGTCCAGTAAGTATCTTGAGATTCTGGATATTCTGGATGGCTTCTTGAGGACAATAAGTTGTCAAAGGTCATATTTCATCCAGGCTGAGATGTGCATATATCACATTTCTTCAATGGCCTACCGGCTCCATTTTAGAGAGCTCTAAGTATTTCTCAAAGTGTGAAATCTTAGATAAACAACAAAACAACTCTATTAACTGGCTGGATCCCCTCTTCCCCTGAAGACTATGTGAGTAATAAGAAAAGTCATACAAAGCTCATTTACTTAGGCAGAGGAATGGGGGACCTGTTTGTATGTTTGCAGATCAGTATTTTAGAAGACTGTTCTAAGCTAAGCTAACCTTGATGAAAATAGTTCTTTTGCCCCTTTTCCTATTTGTATTTTTATGCTCCCCTGTAACCTTGAAAGAACCTAATTATAGGAATGAGATCACTAATTCCTGATTTAAGCTCTCCTGAAATGCACAGGAGGCCTAATCTGTTGATTCTTTTCCTAGATTAAAAGAAATTAAAATGAAGAATTAAGTATTAAAGAATGACTAGCTCACTACCATCTACAGACCCCTTAGCAATCCTGCAGGCAGATCACAATAGCAAGATAAAATCTGAAGAGAGAGTCAGCCAGCCTGCATGCAACAAGGAAGGACACAGTCCAATCTCCTGCTTCCATGATTCACCGAGCTTCTTCCCACTTTCTTCCCTTTAAAAACTGTCAGGATTGAGCAGAATCTTTGGAGTTCATCTTGGCACGTGAGTCCACCTTCTACCCGAATGACCAGCTTTTCTGATTATCTGACCACCTTCTTTTTTCATTGGCACTTGCCTCTCGATTATCGGTTTTTGAGAGGCAAGCAGCCAAACCCAAGTCTGGTAATGTTGAGAGCTGGAGGCTGATCTACCTATAGAGAGGTTTCAGATTTTGCTTTTTATGCTCTGTTGGAAAGGTTTTGAACATTTTCAAAGGAGGTGAAAGTACATTGGCATCATTGTATCAATTAAAAAAAAAAAAAACTGTCAAAGGAAAGCCTGTAGGCGATTCCCTTTCACAGATGCCCTTAACAGATTAAAAGGTTACATTAAAGAGTGTTGAAATCTTGCCCTTGCCCTTAGGTCTATCTAAGGGAAACATCCCCATATCTAGCCCTGTCAATATTCCCACCAAGGCTCTTGTGCTCAATTTACTGAGGGATAAAACCGACTCCAGAGAGTTTAGGTATTGGAACAACTCAGGAAGTTGGACTCATCTTTCCCAGTGTTGCTAGAAAGTTCCAAGCATTATTTAATGAAAGTTGCTTTAAAATGTGACCACATGCACACCCTGAGGCAGTCTTCCTCTGACAATTCTCAGAGCTTTTATTATAAAGTAGGGTCAGAGCAAACACAAAAGGTCATATGTCTGCTATAGGGCTGCCTTAAAAGAGCTCTTTGAGCCATTTCTGAAGAGGAAAATAAGACCAGGGAACGCCTCAGGGCAAACACTACTTGTCAAGTCTTATTGTCACCACAGGAAAGTGTCACATTTTTAGAATTTTCCTCTATAATTGAAACCCTTGTCTTTCAACTGAAGACAAGATATTTCAGACTGTGATGATTATAACAGTCGGGTGGGACAACCTTTTTACCCTAGAGTTAAGTGTCTTACAATTTTTATCAAGTATGTTTATTACACAGTTTGATTTGAATACTAAGAATTGGAAAATTAGTATTTTAATATACTTACATAGAAAGTATTTGCCACATTACAGCACACTTCAAACAGGTTTTCACTCATTTAAGACTCCTGCTATATCATTTATATTTAATGTATTTATTGTGAAAACAAGAGAGTATAGAAATAAGCAAAAAGAAAAGTATCACCGATGGAACCCTGTTATCCTGGCTAATATTTTGGTATGTAATATTTTGCCATTATTCTGTTTTAGTATAAAATATTCTAATCCTTGCTGGAAGAAATATCAATAACCTCAGATATCCAGATGACACCACCCTTATGGCAGAAAGTGAAGAAGAACTAAAAAGCCTCTTGATGAAAGTGAAAGTGGAGAGTGAAAAAGTTGGCTTAAAGCTCAACATTCAGAAAACAAAGATCATGGCATCTGGTCCATCACTTCATGGCAAATAGATGGGGAAACAGTGGAAACAATGTCAGACTTTATTTTGGGGGGCTCCAAAATCACTGCAGATGGTGACTGCAGCCATGAAATTAAAAGACGCTTACTCCTTGGAAGGAAAGTTATGACCAATCTAGACAGCACATTAAAAAGCAGAGACATTACTTTGCCAACAAAGGTCCATCTAGTCAAGGCTATAGTTTTTCCAGTAGTCATGTATGGATGTGAGAGCTGGACTGTGAAGAAGGCTGAGCGCCGAAAAATTGATGCTTTTGAACTGCGATGTTGGAGAAGACTCTTGAGAGTCCCTTGGACTGCAAGAAGATCCAACCAGTCCATTCTGAAGGAGATCAGCCCTGGGATTTCTTTGGAAGAAATAATGCTAAAGCTGAAACTTTGGCCGCCTCATGCAAAGAGTTCACTCATTGGAAAAGACTCTGATGCTGGGAGGGATTGAGGGCAGAAGAAGAAGAGGATAACAGAGGATGAGATGGCTGGATGGCATCACTGACTCAATGGACGTGAGTTTAAGTGAACTCCGGGAGATGGTGATGGACAGGGAGTCCTGGTGTGCTGCAATTCATGGGGTTGCAAAGAGTCAGACATGAACTAAACTGAACTGAATCCTTGTTTATGCAGATACATGTGTGTTAATTTGCACTACATCTACTAAAATAAGACCATTTTCCAGTAATATTAATATATTGTAACCACCTTTTCAAAATGTAGTCTGACATTAAAATTTATAATGCCTACACAGTGCCCCAAAGTATGTTATATTACTAATCATTTAAGTCTCTACTGTTTAATATTTTGGTTAAGATAGGGTTAATGCTACAGTAACACATAACTCCTGAATTGCAGTAGCTTTAAACAACAAAGTTTATTTCTTATTATAATGCATGTCCATTATGGGTTGACTGGGGGCTCAGCTTCATAAGAATTGCACCCCAGCACCCAGGCTTATGCAACAGCCACCATCAGTTTTTCTGCTTGTAATGAGAGAGGCTAAAGAAAGTTGGAGATGTTGAACAGTAACGAATATTCTGCTTCTTACAATTGATGGGCCAGGACATGTCACATGACTTCTCTCAGCAAGAAAGAGGTGCTGTGAGTGCTAAGTCACTTTAGTCCTGTCCAGTTCTTTGTGACCCTATGAATCGTAGCCAACCAGGCTTCTGTGGCCCATAGAGTTATCCAAGCAAGAACCCTTGAGTGGGTTGCCATGCCCTTCTCCAAGAAAGAGGTGAGGAAGGGTCATGCCCTTCTCCAAGAAAGAGGTGAGGAAGGGTCATCTCACCTTGTTTTCAAAATTCTGAAGATTGCATTGCATTACACCATTGAAAAGTACATTAAAAGTGAATGAGGAATTGGAAAAAGAGTGGCAGCATTTATGACACATGCATTTTAAGAGAAAAATTCAAGTCCAGAAAAGCTTGGAAGCTGAGGGAAATCAGTTACCAAATGGCTGATTCAGTGTGACTGGGGCTGAGATTGTGGAGTCATTCTCAGTACTGCTGGGGAAGAAAAACTGATCAGCTCTATCCGTGAAAAAGTAAAGTGATAATGCTAGTCACTTAGTCGTGTCCAACTCCTTGTGACCCTGTGGACTGTAGCCCACAAGGCTCCTCTGTCCATGGGATTCTCCAGGCAAGAATACTGGAGTGGGTTGCCATTCCGTTCTCCAGGGTATCTCCCCAACCCAGGAAATGAACCCAGGTCTCCAGAATTGCAAGCAGATTCTTTACTGTCTGAGCCAGGACTGGGATGAGCTGGTGAAGTCCATCACAGTACTGTTTGGAAAAGAAAAACTGGTCAGCTGTATCTGTATTTCCCTTTATAACTCTTTCCCCATACAGTTAAATGTTCTCATTGCTCCAATTTTTAAGAAACTATTATCACCAGAGAAAATTACTTAATTCATAAATCACAGTCTGAGCTTTGTTTCAAGAGTACTAAATCAGCTTTCAACCTCTAGGTGCATAATTTTCAACTTTTTGATTACATTTAATGATAGCAATAAAAATACTCTAAGGTTTTAGCTTTAGCATATTTTCTTTCTTTCTTGAAAAATTGTTTTAAAAGGCAGAATGATAAAAAGTTAATAATTATCATTAACTTCAAATTGAGCTGTATTCTGAACATTTCAAGACAGTTGGTTTCCCTTCATTGAGTTTATTTATTAAGTCTTAGTTTTTTTCCATTTTCAGTAAATTTATTGATAATTCTTTCTTTTTCTATGAAATGTTTTTATTTTGACTTTGACTTTTTAGCTTTTTATCTTCAAATTTTCCAGCATGGAATTTTAGACTTTTTCTTTATATCTTGTTTTACTATCAACTTTCTAGCTCAGTATTAAATGTTTTAACTAAAACAAAACCAAGAGAAACTGTATTCTGTAAACTGTATTCTGGCAGTTTGTGGAGTTCTCTTTATTGTGGCGTTTCCTCACTCTGTGTGGGTTTGTACAGTTGGCTTGTCAAGGTTTCTTGGTTAGGGAAGCTTGTGTCAGTGTTCTGGTGGATGGAGCTGGATTTCTTCTCTCTGGAGTGCAATGAAGTGTCCAGTAATGAGTTATGAGATGTCTATGATTTTGGGGTGACTTTGGGTAGCCTGTATATTGGAGCTCAGGGCTGTGTTCCTGTGTTGCTGGAGAATTTGCTTGGTATGTCTTGCCGTGGAACTTGTTGGCCCTTGTGTGGTGCTTGGTTTCAGTGTAGGTATGGAGGCATTTGATGAGCTCCTGTAAATTAATGTTCCCTGGAGTCAGGGTTTGGACTTAAGCCTCCTGCTTCCAGTTATCGGTCTTATTTTTACAGTGGTCTCAAAACTTCTCCTTCTATACAGCACCATTGATAAAACATCTCCTTTAGAAGGCAATGAGTTGCTTTTCTGGGTGCCTGATGTCCTCTGCTGGCATTCAGAAGTTGTTTTGTGGAATTTACTTGGCGTTTAAGTGTCCTTTTGATGAATTTGTGGAGGAGAAAGTGTTCTCCCCATCCTATTCCTCCACCATCTTCTGGCAGGTGGATGCTTTACCACTGTGCTACCTGGGAAGCCCCAATAAGACAAATATACATCTGCTTTTGAGTCCTGGGCAGCGTCGTAGGGCAAGCGGACCGGGAAACCCTGAGGAAGAGAAGGCAAGAAATTTTTTAAATAGTTGAGGCTATATCATCTATTAAAATATTGTATTATTCATTATTTAGTTATGACATCTCCTCATATTTAAATATTATTTTAAATATAATCATAATGGCTGTATGATATTCTATTACACAATCGTGCTGAGTTAGTTTAACTAATGTTAAATATTTATGATATTTTTAGATTTAAAGTATATAACAATTAGTGTTAGATACATTTAAAAGTCTTAAATGTGTGAGGACATGCATGTTCTTAAGGTTCCTGACCCTTGTTTGCAAATTTTTTTCTAAATAGATTACACTGTCAGATGAGAATACCTGTCTGACAAAAAAATACTTTACCAGAACAACACTGAATATTGTTCTTTAATTATCCAAATAAAATTAATGAATAATGAGATAACTGGCTATAATTTCCATTTTTTTGATTACTATTTAAGTTAATCAATTATTATATACTTTTAAGCAATTTGCATTTCATCTTTTATGAATTATTGCTTATATTCTTTGCCCATTAGCAATGGAACACTGATTCCCATATTTTCCTTTTAATCTTATGTGACTGCTATAAGGCTAACCAGGTGTCATAATGGTGGTAAGCATATTTTCGTAAATTGTTGATTGTTTCTAATTTTGTTTTAAAAATCCCATTCATTTCACTGCTTCCATGAGAAAGGAAGATGGTGGTAGGGCTCTTTCATAGATATAAGAAGTGCTTTGGACAAAACCCAATATCTATTTCAACACTCATTTCATATTATTAATAAAAATTATCAGAAAACTTGGAAGTGATTTTCCCCAATCTGATAAAAGGCATCTATCAAAAAACTACAGCTAACATCACACCAGCTGGTGAAACATTAAAACTTTTTCCTGAGATTAGAAACAAAGCAAAGATGTCCATGCTCTCACCATTTCTTCTTGATATTTACTAGACAGCTTATTTACTAGTAGAAAATCTCATGAAATCTACCAAAAAACAATCCTTTACAAGAACTAAGATTTAAAATATTGACAATACCAATTGTTGACAAGAATATGGAAAAACTGAGATTCTTTGGGCATTGTTGGTAATCATGTAAAATAATGCAACTTATTTGGAGAATTATTTGTCAGCTCTAAAAATTTTAAATATGCCTCTACCCCATGACCCAGCAAGATGCTTACCAAAGAGAAACAAGAACAGATGTCTACATAAAAACTTATACATGACTGTTTCCAGCAGCTTAATTCACAACACTAATAACCATCTAAATGTTCACCAAAAGCAGAAATGATAAAGAAAAGTAGTTACTGCATAATTACATATAGATGATGCATAAGAAAAAAACAACTTCTTTATGGAGATGGAAGTCAAAAATTGGAGTACTCTGTTTAGGTGGAATTGACTGAAAAATAAAATGAGTTAAATTCCTAGAGTGATGGTAATGTTCTCAATCTTGCTTTGGTGTGCTGATTATACAAGTACATACTATTGCTAAAACTCAATGAAGATTACATATAGTTTACTATATATAACTTACATTTCAATTTTAAAAATTAAGAGAGATACCAAATCTATTTATTCAAAGAGAAAATTTTGGTAAATAGTGAACCCATCATAAATATCTACATTTGTTACACTTTCTTCTTACTTTGTGTTTTACTGAATCATGTTTATTGGAATTGTCCCCAAACAAATACCATCATCAGTTCAACAGAATTCATCATGATAGAGTACCATATGTGTATTTGGATCCTCCCAATTTTAAAAGGCATTTTCCTTCATTCACAAAATAGTTTACAAATATGTTAGCAAGTTAATTTATCTGTTTCTTTTCATCCAGAGAGATTTTATCTATGTACATCATATCTCTTTTTTTCAGTTATAAAATAATTTCTCCTGGATGAGAACACTTTTATCAAATTATATGAAAATATGTAGATATTTGGTCGAAAATAGAACTCCTTTTCCTGTAAAATAATGCAAAGTGGGTTTTGTTGTTGTTGTTGTTAAAATTGTTTTATTGGAAAACATAATGTGATGATATGGGGCACAATTAAGAATACACATTCCAAAAGACAGTTAACAAAATAAATCAATGATGTCTCTTGCTTTGTGTCTGCCCCATTGATTACATATTTTAGAGTAAAAAATGATCAAGTTTGAACCTAAAAGAGAATGGGAACTCTGAGAACTACAATTACCTTAGACTTTTTTCAATGCAATTTCAGAGGTTAATTTTCTAGACAGCAATTTACTTAAAGGTTTTTTTTTTTTTTTTAGCATAAGTACTTGACTAGAGCTTGAATTTAGATGCCATCTGCCAAGAAAGGAATGATTTTCTTTGGCAAGGAAGAATATCTGAGAAAAGCTTTAAGAGAAGAACCATTGGGAAATACATGTACATGCATGAGATTTTTAGTTTTAGTTAAAAACAAAGCTGTCTCTAGACATTCCTACTTATAAAATATTTCTATTTTGTAAGAGAAAATATTTCTCTTTTGTAGGGAAAAAGTGGACTTGGAGGTTGAAGACTGGGCAAGATAGTAAAAGGAAGAAGTTAAAGTGAATTTTGGATCTTCATTCTGATTCTTCTGCATGGTTAAAAGCAGGAACAAACAAAGCCAGGTAACAAAGGACTTGTTTTATTCTGAGGTACTCTGCCATAAAATCATAAGCAAAAACACAGCAGTATAACATCAGGTGCTGCTACAGAAATAAGGCTATATTCACTTACCTCTGTGGTGAATAAGAAGGTACTGAGAAATTCTTTCCTAGCTATCCTGAGCACTACATATGAAGCAAAGCATACTGGAAGCTATTTGGTTTTTAAAATGTTTTATTGTATTTTTAATTAAATGATGTATTTATTGTAATTACTGCAACCATGCAAAAATGTATAAATAATCACTGATGCACTCCGTACCCTCCTGAGGTAAGTCAAAGTGAGCCTAGTGTCCTAGGTTGAATTCTCCCAAAAGCAGAGGCTGAAACAATTTGGGTGGATGTGATTTACTAAGGATTTACACCCAGGAGAAACCAGTAAGGAAATGGAGGAAAGAGGATAGAAATAGGGAAAGAGCCAGGCAAAAGTATAATTTAGGAAGTCCCAAACTCCATCTGCTCTCACATAAAGCTCTGGAGTGTAAATTATGCCTTGAGAGTTTGTCTGCCTGCAGGCAAAGGCTTTGTACTCAGCCCAGTACAAAAGTCCATGGGAGAGGAGGTGGGGAGGAAAAGTTGTAACTCCCAAGTATTTCCAGCTCCCTTAAGAATGAGTTAGTTCCCTGCCCAAAGCAACTTTTCAATGTCACTGGTAAGTCTTAGCTGCAGAACATGCCAAAGCTGGGATGGATACACAGAGTTGACACAAAGACCAGGGCATGTACATGGGGAATGGACGTTGCCTTCCATACCTTTCTCCATATGTATGTATATACACAGATCTGGAGGATGGCATGGCAACCCACTCCAGTATTCTAACCTGGAGAATCCCATGAACAGAGAAATCTGGTGGGCTACAGTCCATGCAGCTGCAAAGAATCGAACATGACTGAGCAACCAAGCACAGCGCAGCATATACACACATATACTTTCAAATATATGTATGTGTATATATATATCAGATCAGATCAGATCAGTCGCTCAGTCATGTCCAACTCTTTGCGACCCCATGAATCGCAGCACACCAGGCTTCCCTGTCCGTCACCAACTCCTGGAGTTTATGCAAACTCATGTTCATTGAGTCAGTGATGCCATCCAACCATCTCATCCTCTGTTGTCCCCTTCTCCTCCTGCCTTTAGTCTTTTCCAGCATCAGAGTCTTTTCCAGTGAATCAGTTCTTCTCATCAGGTGGCCAAAGTATTGGAGCTTCAGCATCAGTCCTTCCAATGAATATTCAGGACTGAATTCCTTTAGGATTGACTGGTGGGATCTCCTTGCTGTCCAAGGGACTCTCAAGAGTCTTCTACACAACACTTCAAAAGAATCAATTCTTCAGCACTCAGCTTTCTTTACAGTCCAACTCTCACATCCATACATGACTACTGGAAAAACCACAGCTTTGACTAGACAGCAATTTGCTTATTAATAGCTGCATAATATTCCATACTTTTGATGCATATAATTAGTCCAACCATGCCCTAAATAACAGACATTTAGTTTTACTAAGGGCTTCCCTGATAGTTTAGCTGGTGAAGAATCTACCTGCAATACAGGAGACTCCAGTTCGATTCCTGGGTTGGTAAGATTCCCTGGAGGAAGGCATGGCAACCCACTCCAGTATTCTTGCCTGGAGAATCCCCATGGACAAGAGGAGCCTGATGGGCTACACTCCATGGGGTCTCAAAGAGTTGGACATGACTGAATGACTAAGCACACAGTCACTTATTTGGAGGAACTGAGACTACAGAGATAGGAACAGTGAATCACTATCAATATGTTCTAAATATCAAGAAAAATAAAAATAGCTTATGAATAAATGTTTTTCAAATGTTTTAATATAATAAACAATGGCTCTTGAATCCTAAGAAATGGCTAAGGGATTTTTCTCTTTTAAAAAGAATTTCAGAATTGATTGAAAATCATTTTTACCCATCTAGAAAATCATTTGAAGATGATTAAGGATTAGTGTATGGATTCAAGAGCAAATGACATTTTTTCCAGAGACTTGCCTTTGAATAGCTTCCTGTGTAATAAGGTGATCAATTTTTTGACTGAATAAACTCAAACCATGTATTTGCTTTGGGATCTTGTACTAAAAATCTAACTGTGAATGAAAAAAGTTTTTAATATTCCAGCCGAAGAATTTGTGCTTTTGAACTGTGGTGTTGGAGAAGACTCTCCAACTGTGGTGTTGGAGAGTCCCTTGGACTGCAAGGAGATCCAACCGGTCCATTCTGAAGGAGATCAGCCCTGGGATTTCTTTGGAAGGAATGATGCTAAAGCTGAAACTCCAGTATTTTGGCCACCTCATGCGAAGAGTTGACTCATTGGAAAAGACTCTGATGCTGGGAGGGATTGGGGGCAGGAGGAGAAGGGGACGACAGAGGATGAGATGGCTGGATGGCATCACTGACTCGATGGATGTGAGTCTGAGTGACATCCGGGAGTTGGTGATGGACAGGAAGGCCTGGCGTGCTGCGATTCATGGGGTCGTAAAGAGTCGGACACAACTGAGTGACTGAACTGAACCGAACTGATCAAATACTGAACTGGAGCTGTTTACTGAGTTTTTGTTTCATATAAACATTCAACGTTATCAAATTTAAGTAGAATTGATTTTGGTTTTTTGCTACATTGCAAATAGCAACAGCCTCACAGAAGAATCCATTTTATTTACATGACATAGGATATGGTGTTTTCACATTTTGAACCTTTTTTACATGCAAGAAATGGGCATAATAAAAATATCGGTTAATGATACCTCTGGGTCACTAACCACCATCTTAATTTAGGGCAGTAAATAATTCAAATATTCCCATTTTACACTCTTTAAAAATTGTCATTTTTGTAATAACCCATTGCTTGCTATATATGAATCTAATTTTTATTATTCCAGATCATACAGTGTTTCTTGTCTGTTGGTTTTTCTCACTCTGTATTTTCTTCATATTCTCCTCTGTCTCCTTAAAATTCATTGTGAGGTTCAGACTTTTGTAAACAGAACTATACCCCAGGGAGATTTCATTCAGATCTCTAACACTCTTCAATTTCTATTACTTTATTAGTTACAAAATTAATGAATAAAATAACCCAAGAGTACTATAGTTCTTGGGCTTCCCTGGTGGCTCAGAAGAATCCACTTGCCAGTGCCGATCAATGCCCAAGATGTGGATCTGATCCTTGAGTTGGGCAGATTCTCTGTAGAAAAAAATGGCAACCCACTCCAGCATTTTTGCTCGGAAAATCCCATAGACAGAGGAGCCTGTCAGGCTGCAGTCCATGGGGTCCCAGAGTCAGACACAACTTAACGACTAAACAACCTTACTACTACTTTCAATACTGTGTTCTTGAAAATATTAACAAGATTTAAGGGAAAGGTATAATCTATAGCAAACCATATTCAGTTACTAAATAGCATAAAATCAAAGGTTGTTATGATTATCTTAATATAATCACAGAGCCTAGTTCAGCATTTGTGCTCTCAGAAACTATACTGAACAAATAAATTAATTCATTAAACAGTTCCTGCAACTACTTCTTGAACAAAAACTGTACTGAAAACAAACAAAAAGCCTTTTGTATAACACAAAAGGATTCTCTAAGCAATCTTAATTATTAAGATTTTCCTGTATGTAAGAAACTTACCATTTAAAACAGTTCTAAAAGCTTTGAAATTGAGAGTTTCAGTCATGTAATACAGACTTCACCAGATATTCCACTTTGATTATGGCCGTATTGAAATTGCATTTATGAAAGTGAAAGTTGCTTAGTCATGGCTTGATTCTTTGTGATCCCATGAACTGTACAGTCCATGGAATTCTCTAGGCCACAATACTGGAGTGGGTAGCCTTTCCCTTTTCCAGGGGAACTTCCCAACCCACGGGTCAAACCCAGGTGTCTCTCATTGCAGGTGGACTCTTTACCAGCTCAGCCACAAAGGAAGCCCAATAATACTGGAGTGGGTAGCCTATCCTTTCTCCAGCAGATCTTCCCGACCCAGGAATTGAACCAGGGTCTCCTGCACTGTAGGTAGATTCTTTACCAACTGAACTATCAGATCAGATCAGATCAGTTGCTCAGTCATGTCCGACTCTTTGCGACCCCATGAACTGCAGCACGCCAGGCCTCCCTATCCATCACCAGCTCCCGGAGGTCACTCAGACTCACATTCATCGAGTCAGTGATGCCATCCAGCCATCTCATCCTTTGTCGTCCCCTTCTCCTCCTGCCCTCAATCCCTCCCAGCATCAGAGTCTTCTCCAATGAGTCAACTCTTCTCATGAGGTGGCCAAAATACTGGAGTTTCAGCTTTAGCATCATTCCTTCCAAAGAAATCCCAGGGCTGATCTCCTTCAGAATGGACCGGTTGGATCTCCTTGCAGTCCAAGGGACTCTCAAGAGTCTTCTCCAACTCCACAGTTCAAAAGCATCAATTTTTCGGCGCTCAGCCTTCTTCACAGTCCAGCTCTCACATCCATACATGACCACAGGAAAGACCATAGCCTTGACTAGGTGAACCTTTGTTGGCAAAGTGATGTCTCTGCTTTTGAATATGCTATCTAGGTTGCTCATAACTTTCCTTCCAAGGAGTAAGCGTCTTTTAATTTCATGGCTGCAGTCACCATCTGCAGTGATTTTGGAGCCCAGAAAAACAAAGTCTGACACTGTTTCCACTGTTTCTCCATCTATTTCCCATGTAGTGATGGGACCAGATGCCATGATCTTCGTTTTCTGAATGTTGAGCTTTAAGCCAATCTTTTCACTCTCCACTTTCACTTTCATCAAGAGGCTTTTGAGTTCCTCTT
Organism: Tragelaphus eurycerus; assembly: GCA_935064755.1. Classification (NCBI taxonomy): domain Eukaryota; kingdom Metazoa; phylum Chordata; class Mammalia; order Artiodactyla; family Bovidae; genus Tragelaphus; species Tragelaphus eurycerus. The sequence continues at coordinate 4,327,429 of CAKXYN010000039.1, forward strand.
CACTTTCTGCCATAAGGGTGGTATCATCTGCATATCTGAGGTTATTGATATTTCTCCCAGCAATCTTGATTCCAGCTTGTGTTTCTTCCAGTCCAGCATTTCTCATGATGTACTCTGCATAGAAGTTAAATAAACATGGTGACAATATACAGCCTTGACGTACTCTTTTTCCTATTTGGAACCAGTCTGTTGTTCCATGACCAGTTCTAACTGTTGCTTCCTGACCTGCATACAGATTTCTCAAGAGGCAGATCAGGTGGTCTGGTATTCCCATCTCTCTCAGAAGCCCAATTGCATTTATATAGGACGAAAAAATAAAATGTTTTTTTCTTAAAGCCCTCCACATTTGACCACCTTTCCAATGACATTTAGTTTGGAACATTAAGTAAATTTTAAACACAGTCACTTGTTTAAACTACATATTTGTCCTGATAAGATAGAAAATTGAAAGCCTGTATTTAGACATGTAATGTCCATTTCATATAGGATGGTGTCACTCTTAGTGCTTAGGTTTAGTGGCATTACAAAGATGAGAAGTATGAGCCAGATACAGTATAGGCAATCTTAAACCAAAATTTTGTCATCTGTAATAATTAGTGATTTTTTTTCCCCTTGACTTAGTCAAAATCCTTCGAGTGCCAGTAACAGAAACCTACTTAAAGGAACCTATGATTTTTTTTTTTTCTAAAGGAGATTTCTTCGACTGCTGAAATACTTTGGGGTCTCCAAAGGCAGGTAGTTTCCTAGAACCTCACAGAGGACTAGAACTAGTAATAGAAAAGACATCAACCACCTACTTGAATTCTTGGTCAAAATCCAGCATAGATACCCCCCTTTGAAAGAGTCCTCAAATGTTTCCTTTAATGAAGGAGAGAACTGTAAAAAAAAAAAAAAAAAAGACAATTTTCCCAGTTTTTCAACAGAGATTGTTTTATTGTCTTCTCAGAATTACATCACATAATAAATAATATTTGCAAAGAGAACAACTACACACTGGGAAGAAGACCTTCCATCCCCCAATTTTTCACATCCTGATCACTGAGGACAAAAGCGTTCTGCACAGTAGGAATAGCAATAAACTTCCTTGGACATTCTCAACAGGCATCAAATGAGGGGCCCAAACTTCAGGTCTCAAGTCTCTTTTCTCCAGATGGTGGTGCCTCCAAGCAACAAATATCAAGGGGGAACTCCACACGTCATCCTCCTTTGTCTCCTCACACTCATATCTGTCTCTTCCTGGACAATCTCAGTAGCTATTTATCTTGTTTTTTGTCAGGCACTGGAAGAGAGCATTCCATGGCTTAGTTTTCTGTCCTCATCTCCTTTCTGTCTACTCACACTGCCTGGGGGGGTCTCATCCATTCAGGGAGTTCCACATCTGGTTACATGTAGAAGGGTGTGAGAAAGATTTTCCTCCCCTGATAACAGCAAAGGGAAAAAAAGATAAACTAAAGTTACAGGTTTTTAAAATAAAACTTCAAAAAAATGTGGACTCAAACTCCAGAGGGACATGAAATCATCATAAGTGAGCTAAGGGTCACAAAATTTTGTTTCTAGAAACAAGTGCAGGCACAAGAGCAATGAATTTATCACAATGAAAAGTACTCGAATAGTGGTTTCCTTTCTAGCTGAAAGGGTTTGTCGAAAAGAAACACACAGGGTAATAGATATGTTCTGTGCTGTGATCTGGGTGATGGCTATACTAGTGTATACATCTGTCCCACTTCATTGCATATTGAACTGTATTTCTGAGATCCCTGTGTCGCATTTCACAGTTGAGAGGAAAAGGATAGGTGGGGGGAGGAGGGGAGGTAGGTACAGTGGATACCTGAAACAAAGATAGCAGAATGATGCTGGTGGTTAGTGAAGCTTGGTGCGGAGTGTTTAAGGACTTAACACACTGTTTTCTATACTTGTGTGATTAAAACTTTCCATGATGAAAAACATTTTTTTTTTTTTTAATGTCACAGTGGTGTGATCACTCACCTAGAGCCAGACATTCTGGAATGTGAGGTCAAGTGGGCCTTAGGAAGCATCACTATGAACAAAGCTAGTGGAGGTGATGGAATTTCAGTTGAGCTATTTCAAATCCTGGAAGATGATGCTGTGAAAATGCTGCACTCAGTATGCCAGCAAATTTGGAAAACTCAGCAGTGGCCACAGAACTGAAAAAGGTCAGCTTTCATTCCAATCCCTAAGAAAGGCAATGTCAAAGAATGTTCAAACTACTGCACAGTTGCACTCATCTCACACGCTAGTAAAGTAATGCTCAAAATTCTCCAAGCCAGGCTTCAGCAATATGTGAACCGTGAACTTCCAGATGTTCAAGCTGGATTTAGAAAAGGCAGAGGAACCATATATCAGATTGTCAATATCTGTTGGATCATCAAAAAAGCAAGAGAGTTCCAGAAAAACATCTATTTCTGCTTTACTGACTTATGCCAAAGCCTTTGACTGTGTGGATCACAATAAACTGTGGAAAATTCTGAAAAAGATGGAAATACCAGACTACATGACCTGCCTCTTGAGAAATCTGTATGCAGGTCAAGAAGCAACAGTTAGAACTGGATATGGAATGATAGACTGGTTCCAAATCAGCAAAGGAGTATGTCAAGGCTGTATGTTGTCACCCTGCTTATTTAACTTATATGCAGAGTACATCATGAGAAACACTGGGCTGGATGAAGCACAAGCTGGAATCAAGATTGCCAGGAGAATATCAATAACCTCAAATATGCAGATGACACTACTCTTAAGAAGAACTAAAGAGCCTCTTGAGGAAAGTGAAAGAGGAGAGTGAGTGAAAAAGTTGGCTTAAAACTCACCATTTAGAAAACTAAGATCATGGCATCTGGTCCCATCACTTCTTGGCAAATAGTGGGGAAAAAGTGTCAGACTTTATTTTGTTGGGCTCCAAAATCACTGTAGATGGTGAGTGCAGCCATGAAATTAAAAGACACTCCTTGGAAGGAAGGTTATGACCAACTTAGACAGCATATTAAAAAGCAAAGACATTACTTTGCCAACAAAGGTCCATCTAGTCAAGGCTATGGTTTTTCCAGTGGTCATGTATGGATGTGAGAGTTTCACTATAAAGAAAGCTGAGTGCCGAAGAATTGATGCTTTTGAACTGTGGTGTTGGAGAAGACTCTTGAGAGTCCCTTGGACTGCAAGGAGATTCAACCAGTCCATCCTAAAGGAGGTCAGTCCTGGGTGTTCATTGGAAGGACTGATGTTGAAGCTGAAACTCCAATACTTTGGCCACCTGATGCAAAGAGCTGACTCATTTGAAAAGACCCTGATGGGGAAAGATTGAAGGCAGGAGGAGAAGGAGACGACAGAGGATCAGACAGTTGGATGGCATCAGGACTCAATGGAGATGAATTTGAGTAGACTCCGGGGGTTGGTGATGGACAGGGAAGCTTGGCATGCTGCAGTCCATGGGGTCACAAAGAGTTGGACATGACTGAGCGTCTGAACTGAACTGAATGTCTCACATCCCTTTGAAACCCTCCAAAGTCTCCTTTCTATCTCACTAGGGGTAAAAATCAAGTTCTTAAATTGGCCTATAAATCTCTACACATCTCTTCAAGAACAGGCCTCCCTTGTCACCTCTCTTTACCTCAACCCTTATTAATCTCTCTCTCACCCCACTATAGCTACTTACTGTAGCCACTCCTGGATATTAATCATTTTTGAAGATGCTGGGCATGTACTCACAGTTACCTCTCTATATTGGTTATTCCCTCTGCCTGTTGCTCCCACATATAACGCTGACCAATTCCCTTCTCTTCTTGACTTCAATCTTTCCCAGCATCAGGGTCTTTTCCAGTGAGTCGTCTCTTTGCATCAGGTGGTCAAAGGATTGGAGCTTCAGCTTCAGTGTCAGTCCTGCCAGTGAATATTCAGGGTTGATTTCTGTTATGAAAGTGAAAGTTGCTCAGTCGTGTCCAACTCTTTGCGACACCGTGGACTATACAGTCCATGAAATTCTGCAGACCAGAATACTGGAGTGGGTAGCCTATTCCTTCTCCAGTCAGTCCTCCCGACCCAGGAATCAAACCTGGGTCTCCTGCATTGCAGGCAGATTCTTTACCAACTGAGCTATGAGGGAACTGGTTTAATCTCTTTTCTGTCCAAAGGATTCTCAACAGTTCTTTCCAGCACCGCAGTTCAGAAGTATCAGTTCTTTGAAACTCAGCCTTCTTTATGGTCCAACTGTCACATCCATACATTACTACTGGAAAAATCATAGCTTTAACTACACAGACCTTTGTTAGCAAAGTGATGTCTCTGCCTTTTAATATGCTGTCTAGGTTTGTCATAGCTTTTCTTCCAAGGAGCAAGCATCTTTTAATTTTGTGGCTGCAGTCACTGTCCATAGTGATTTTGGAGCTGAAGAAAATAAAATCTATCACTGTTTCCATTTTTCCCATCTATTTGCCAGGAAATGATGGGACCAGCTGCCATGATCTTATTTTTTTTTAATGTTGAGCTTGAAGCCAGTTTTTAAACTCTCACTTTCTCAATTAAGCCTACCTTAGTATCTATATTTTAAAGTGCAAAACCAACTCTTCTCCTCCTCCCTTTGACTTTTTTCCAAAGTATTTGTCACCTTTTAATGCACATATCAGACCAGATCAGATCAGTCGCTCAGTCATGTCCAACTCTTTGCGACCCCATGAATCTCCTCCCTTTGACTTTTTTGCAAAGTATTTGTCACCTTTTAATGCACATATACTTTACATATTTATTATTTTTATTTTTTCTCTCTGCCTCCTCTTGATTGTAAGCTCCATGGAGTAGGATGAAGCAAGAGAGAAATCTATGACCTTTTTTGTGTGTGTGTTTTTTTTTTTTTTTTTTTTTTTTACTATCATTTCCCAATTACCTAGAACAATACATTGTACATAATTGGTGTTCCAGAAATATTTGGTGAATGAATAAATAATTTTTCATCCTTATTTTGTGAAATTTTCTTCTATGATAAGGAATGAAAGCTTCCTGCTGCTGCACTGCTAAGTCACTTCAGTTGTGTCTGACCGGCAACCCCTGAGACGGCTGCCCACCAGGCTCCCCCGCCCTGGGATTCTCCAGGCAAGAACACGGAGTGGGTGCCATTCCTTCTCCAATGCATGAAAGTGAGAAGGAAAGTGAAGCGCCGTGTCCGACTCTAGCGACCCCATGGACTGCAGCCCACCAGGCTCCTCCATCCTATCTTCCATTTTTGGAGAGCTTACAAAGGGTGGCTCCTCCATCTCAAGATTTGTGGCCTCGATCTGGACCATCCTCATGAGAGCTTATTACTGCAGTACTGTCAATTCTGACATTTATTTAACTTTTCTTTGTTAATTAGGCATTGAGAGAGCTTATAGAAATATAAAAATATCAAGCATACAGATATCTTCATGACAGAAGAAAATATAAAGAATTTTAAAATAGTTATGCTTTTTTTTCTCATCTTGTATATTAGCCAAGTTTCTTTAGAGAAACAGAACCAACAGATGTGTGTGTATCTCTATCATCTATCAATCATCTATTGAGAGACTTATTTTAAGGAACTAACTCATGCCATTGTAGAGACTTAGTTAAGTCCAAAATATACAGAGTAGACCAGCAGACTGAAGACTTGGGGAAGACTTACAATCTGAGTCAGTTTAATTCTTAGGTCAGTCAGGAGAATCTAGAGGGGTCAAGGAAAATTTCTTCCTCCCCAACAGTGGCATAAACTTTCCAAACTTTAATCGGTTGCTCTACTGCAGACACTCCCAGTAATAGTTTAACAGGACCACCTCTTTTCCTCAGACAAGCAAAAGTTTTCATTTATTTATCCCTGATGCTCTTTTCCCCTTCTCTCTATTTTTCATGGTCTCAATCTCTTCTGGCTTCTTGCTCTCTCTGGTTCTTACTCTGACTATTGATAATTTGTTTTTGTTCATATATGCTACATTTACATATCACCTTTTCTCTTCCCAAGACCTATTTTTTCTGCTTGCCCTTCAAATATACAAGGTATACTGTGTCTGACCAGTCTCATCTTTATATTTTTTTTTTTTCTCTTTTTTTCTTTTTTTTTTTTCTTGTATACAGATTCTGACTAAATTCTTTTTTTTTTTTTTTTTTTTTTTTTTTTTTTTTTTTATTTTTTTCTCTCCCCCCCCCCCCCCACTTCCTCACCTCCTCTTTCTTTTTCTCATTCTAGTCTTCACCCTCTCCCATTTTCTCTCCTTCATCCCTCTTTTTTTTTTTTCTAATTGTTCATATGTCTTTGGCCAGAAGGATTGGTAATGTGCAGCCTACTGTCTGCTTGATGGGGCTTTGGATATAGTTGGAGACTGGACTGGGGCAGATTATTAAAAGTGTTTCTGCAGAAAGAGAAAAAGGTTAAGTTGAGAAATAGCTACTAATAAGAACATACTGTGTTTAACACGGGGAACTCTACTCAGTACTCTGTAATGGATTCACTTTGCAGTATATCTGAAACGAACTCAACATTATAAATCAACTCCACATCAATAAAATTAATTGTAAAAGGTTGAATATTAAAGAAATAAAGTTTGTGTTGTTAAAATTAGACAAAAAAAACCTGATTCCAGCTATTCCTGTCACCTGACTTACCTTTTTTTTTTCTTTTAAAATACATAATTTTTTTTCTTTTTTTTAAAATTTTATTATTATTATTATTATTTTAATTTTTCTTAACTTTACAATATTGTATTACTTTTACTATACATCGAGATGGATCCATCACCAGAATACACGTGTTCCCCATCCTGAACCCTCCTCCCTCCCCCTTCCCACACCATCCCTCCAGGTCATCCCAGTGCTCCAGTCCCAGGCATCTGTTATAGGGCATCGTACCTGGACTGACTCGTTTCAGATATGATATTATACATCTTTCAATGCTATTCTCCCCAACCGTCCCACCCTCTCCCAGTCCCAGAGTCCAAAAGTCTGTTCTATACATCAGTGTCTCTTTTGCTGTCTCATAAGCAGGGTGATTGTTACCATCTTTCTAAATTCCATATATATGCGTTAGTATACTGTATTTGTGTTTTCTTTCTGGCTTACTTCACTCTGTATAATAGGCTCCAGTTCCATCCACATCCTTAGAACTGATTCAAATGTATTCTTTTTAATGGCTGAGTAATACTCCATCGTGTATATGTACCACATCTTGCTTATCCATTCATCTGTGGATGGACATCTAGGTTGCTTCCACGTCCTGGCTATTGTAAACAGTGCTGCTATGAACATTGGGGTACACGTGCCTCTTTCAATTCTGGTTTTCTCAGTGTGTATGCCCAGCAGTGGGATTGCTGGGTCATAAGGCAGTTCTATTCCCAGTTTTTTGAGGGATCTCCATACTGTTCTCCATAGTGGCTGTACTAGTTTGCATTCCCACCAACAGTGTAAGAGGATTCCCTTTTCTCCGCACCCTCTCCAGCATTTATTGCTTGTGGATTTTTGGATCGCAGCCATTCTGACTGGCGTGTAATGGTATCTCATAGTGGTTTTGATTTGCATTTCTCTGATAATGAGTGATGTTGAGCATCTTTTCATGTGTTTGTTAGCCATCTGTATGTCTTCTTTGGAGAAATGTCTATTAAGTTCTTTGGCCCATTTTTTGATTGGGTCGTTTATTTTTCTGGAATTGAGCTGTAGAAGTTGCTTGTATATTTTTGAGATTAGTTGTTTGTCTGTTGCTTCATTTGCTATTATTTTCTCCCATTCTGAAGGCTGTCTTTTCAGCTTGCCTATAGTTTCCTTTGTTGTGCAGAAGCTTTTAAGTTTGATTAGGTCCCATTTGTTCATTTTTTTTTTTATTTCCGATATTCTGGGAGGTGGGTCATAGAGGATCCTGCTGTGATGTAAGTCAGAGAGTTTTTTTTTTTTTTTTCTTGTGTTTTTTTTTTTTTTTTTTTTTTTTTTTTTTTTTTTATTCTTTTTTTTTTTTTTTTTTTTGTTTTGTTTTAGATTGTCTTTTTTTTTTATTCTTTTGCTTGTACCATTCTCTTTTCCCCCCCTCTTTTTTTTAATTGTTTTTTTTATTTTTTTTTTTTTTTTTTTCTTTTTGAAAAAGTTAGTGTATATATGTATTTATTTTTCTCTTTTCTTTCTTTTTTTTCCATTTATGTATGTTTCTTTTTTTTGTCCCTTCCTTTTTTTTTTATGTAGCTTTATTTTAGATTCTGAGTAAGGCAGGTGGTTCCTCCCCTTCATTTTTTTTTTCTTTCTATATTTTCTTTTTTTTTTTTTTTTTTTTCCATAAAAATTTTAAATTTTTTTTTTACTATTTATGAAATATGTGTTGGTGATGGTAATTTTATTTTTTATTTATTTTTTTCATTTTTATTCATCTTAATCCACGAACATGGTATATTTCTCCATCTATTAGTGTCCTCTTTAATTTCTTTCAGCAGTGTTTTATAGTTTTCTAAATATAGGTCTTTAGATTCTTTAGAAAGATATATTCCTAAGTATTTTATTGTTTTCATTGCAATGGTGAATGGAATTGTTTTCTTAATTTCTCTTTCTATTTTCTCGTTATTAGTGTACAGGAATGCAAGGGATTTCTGTGTGTTAATTTTATATCCTGCAACTTTACTGTATTCATTGATTAGTTCTAGTAATTTTCTGGTGGAATCTTTAGGGTTTTCTACGTAGAGGATCATGTCATCTGCAAACAGTGAGAGTTTTACTTCTTCTTTTCCAATTTGGATTCCTTTTATTTCTTTTTCTGCTCTGATTGCTATGGCCAAAACTTCCAGAACAATGTTGAATAATAATGGTGAAAGTGGGCATCCTTGTCTTGTTCCTGACTTTAGAGGAAATGCTTTCAGTTTTTCACCATTGAGGATAATGTTTGCTGTGGGTTTGTCGTATATAGCTTTTATTATGTTGAGGTATGTTCCTTCTATTCCTGCTTTCTGGAGAGTTTTTATCATAAATGAATGTTGAACTTTGTCAAAGGCTTTCTCTGCATCTATTGAGATAATCATATGGTTTTTATTCTTCAGTTTGTTAATGTGGTGTATTACGTTGATTGATTTGCGGGTATTGAAGAATCCTTGCATCCCTGGGATAAAGCCCACTTGGTCATGGTGTATGATCTTTTTAATGTGTTGTTGGATTCTGATTGCTAGAATTTTGTTAAGGATTTTTGCGTCTATGTTCATCAGTGATATTGGTCTGTAGTTTTCTTTTTTTGTGGGATCTTTGTCAGGTTTTGGAATTAGGGTGATGGTGGCCTCATAAAATGAGTTTGGAAGTTTGCCTTCCTCTGCAATTTTCTGGAACAGTTTGAGTAGGATAGGTGTTAGCTCTTCTCTAAATTTTTGGTAGAATTCAGCTGTGAAGCCGTCTTGGCCTGGGCTTTTGTTTGCTGGGAGATTTCTGATTACAGTTTCAATTTCCGTGCTTGTGATGGGTCTTTTAAGATTTTCTATTTCTTCCTGATCCAGTTTTGGAAAGTTGTACTTTCCTAAGAATTTGTCCGTTTCTTCCATATTGTCCATTTTATTGCCATATAGTTGCTGATAGTAGTCTCTTATGATCCTTTGTATTTCTGTGCTGTCTGTTGTGATCTCTCCATTTTCTTTTCTAATTTTATTGATTTGATTTTTCTCCCTTTGTTTCTTGATGAGTCTGGCTAGTGGTTTGTCAATTTTATTTACCCTTTCAAAGAACCAGCTTTTGGCTTTGTTAATTTTTGCTATGGTCTCTTTTGTTTCTTTTGCATTTATTTCTGCCCTAATTTTTAAGATTTCTTTCCTTCTACTAATCTTGGGGTGCTTCATTTCTTCCTTTTCCAGTTGCTTTAGGTGTAGAGTTAGGTTATTTATTTGGCTTTTTTCTTGTTTCTTAAGGTATGCCTGAATTGCTATGAACTTTCCCCTTAGGACTGCTTTTACAGTGTCCGACAGGTTTTGGGTTGTTGTGTTTTCATTTTCATTCGTTTCTATGCAGAATTTGATTTCTTTTTTGATTTCTTCTGTGATTTGTTGGTTATTCAGGAGTGAGTTGTTCAGCCTCCATATGTTGGAATTTTTAATTGTTTTTCTCCTGTTATTGAGATTTACTCTTACTGCATTGTGGTCAGAAAAAATGATTGGAATGATTTCAATTTTTCTGAACTTTCCAAGGCTAGATTTATGGCCCAGGATGTGGTCTATCCTGGAGAAGGTTCCGTGTGCACTTGAGAAAAAGGTGAAATTCATTGTTTTGGGATGAAATGTCCTATAGATATCAATTAGTTCTAACTTGTCTATTGTATCATTTAAAGTTTGTGTTTCCTTGTTAATTTTCTGTTTAGTTGATCTATCCATTGGTGTAAGTGGGGTATTAAAGTCTCCCACTATTATTGTGTTATTGTTTATTTCTCCTTTCATACTTGTTAGTATTTGTCTTACATATTGCGGTGCTCCTATGTTGGGTGCATATATATTTATAATTGTTATATCTTCTTCTTGGATTGATCCTTTGATCATTATGTAGTGACCTTCTTTGTCTCTTTTCACAGCTTTTGTTTTAAAGTCTATTTTATCTGATATGAGTATTGCTACTCCTGCTTTCTTTTGGTCCCTATTTGCATGGAAAATCTTTTTCCAGCCCTTCACTTTCAGTCTGTATGTGTCCCCTGTTTTGAGGTGGGTCTCTTGTAGACAACATATGTATGGGTCTTGTTTTTGTATCCATTCAGCCAGTCTCTGCCTTTTGGTTGGGGCATTCAACCCATTTACATTTAAGGTAATTATGGATAAATATGATCCCGTTGCCATTTACTTTGTTGTTTTGGGTTTGAATTTATATATCCTTTTTGTGTTTCCTGTCTAGAGAAGGTCCTTTAGTATTTGTTGGAGAGCTGGTTTGGTGGTGCTGAATTCTCTCAGCTTCTGCTTGTCTGTAAAGGTTTTGATTTCTCCTTCATATTTGAATGAGATCCTTGCTGGGTACAATAATCTGGGCTGTAGGTTCTTTTCTTTCATCACTTTAAGTATGTCTTGCCATTCCCTCCTGGCTTGAAGAGTTTCTATTGAAAGATCAGCTGTTAGCCTTATCGGAATTCCCTTGTGTGTTATTTGTTGTTTTTCCTTTGCTGCTTTTAATATTTGTTCTTTGTGTTTGATCTTTGTTAATTTGATTAATATGTGTCTTGGGGTGTTTCGCCTTGGGTTTATCCTATATGGGACTCTCTGGGTTTCTTGGACTTGAGTGATTATTTCCTTCCCCATTTTGGGGAAGTTTTCAACTATTATCTCCTCTAGTATCTTCTCATGGTCTTTCTTTTTGTCTTCTTCTTCTGGAACTCCTATGATTCGAATATTGTAACGTTTAAGATTGTCCTGGAGGTCTCTGAGATTGTCCTCATTCCTTTTAATTCGTTTTTCTTTTTTCTCCTCTGATTCATTTAATTCTGCCATTCTATCTTCTAATTCACTAATTCTATCTTCTGCCTCTGTAATTCTACTATTTGTTGCCTCCAGAGTGTTTTGGATCTCATTTATTGTATTATTCATTATATATTGACTCTTTTTTATTTCTTCTAGGTCCTTGTTAAATCTTTCTTGCATCTTCTCGATGCTTTTCTCCAGGCTATTTATCCATGATTCCATTTTGCTTTCCAGGCTTTGGATTAATTTCACTATCATTATTCGGAATTCTTTATCAGGTAGGTTCGCTATTTCTTCCTCTTTTGTTTGGTTTGGTGGGCATTTATCCTGTTCCTTTACCTGCTGGGAATTCTTCTGTCTCTTCATCTTGTTTAAAATGCTGAGTTTGGGGAGTCCTTACTGTATTCTGGCAGTCTGTGGAGTTCTCTTTATTGTGGCTTATCTGCCCTATATGTGGGTTTGTACTGGTGGCAAGTCGAGGTTTCTTGTTTATGGAAGCTTGTATCGATGTTCTGGTGGGTGGGGTTGGATTTCTTTTCTCTGGGGTGCGGTGGAGTGTCTAGTGGTGAGTTATGAGATGTCTATGGTTTTGAGGTCGCTTTGTGTAGCCTGTGACTTGGAGCTCAGGGCTGTGTTCTTGTTTTTCTAGAGGTTTTTCTTGGTATGTCTTGCCGTGGGACTTGCTGGTCTTTGTGTGATGCTTGGTTTCAGTGTAGGTATGGAGGCATTTGATGAGCTCCTGTCAATTAATGTTTCGTGGGATCAGGGTTTGGACTTACGCCTCCTGCTTCCTGTTATCTGTCTTATTTTTGCAGTAGTCTCAAAAAGTTCATCTTCTATATTGCATTCCACAACTAGACTGCTCAGAGATGTTCACGGAGTTATACGGAGAAGGAGAAAGGGAGGAGGGAGATAGAGTTGGTCAGGAGGATAAAAGGAGGGAGTGTCAAGGAGAGAGACAGATCCAGTCAGTAATCAGTAAAGAAAAGAACAAAGGAGAGAAAAAAAGCCAAGGACAAAAAGAAAAAAAAAGAGAAAAAAAAAAACACACACACACACACAAAAAAAACCAAAACAGGGTCGCAAAAGTTATATCTAACAGTGGAGATTAAAGAAGTACTAGAGGATAAAAACATAAAAATAAAAGAAACAAAAAGAAGAGAAAAAAAAAAAAACACACACACACACAAAAAAAACAAAACAGGGTCGCAAAAGTTATATCTAACAGTGGAGATTAAAGAAGTACTAGAGGATAAAAACATAAAAATAAAAGAAACAAAAACAAAAAAAAAAAAAAACACACACACACACACACAAAAAACCAAAACAGGGTCGCAAAAGTTATATCTAACAGTGGAGATTAAAGAAGTACTAGAGGATAAAAACATAAAAATAAAAGAAACAAAAACAAGAAGAAAAAAAAAGAAAAAATTAAAAGAAAAAAAAAAAAAATTTTTTTTCCTTTCTTTTTCCTCTTCCTTTCAATAAAAAAATAATAAAATTTTAAAAAAACATATATTAAAAAAAAAAAAAAAAAGGAAATAATGTTGGTAAAAATAGTAACAATATGTATAAGAGTTTCTCTTTTATTGCTGTGAGTTCAGTTCATTTTCCGCTAGTTCCTTGTTCCGGCTTAAGTTTCTCAAGATCTATAGGCCCCTTTCTCTGTAGTTGGTCTGTATAGTCCTTTGTTCTGTGCGCAGGCCCCGCAGTGTCTTGGGCCTGGGCCGGCCTCTTCTGTGGACGGTGCCGCGGTCTGGTCTGCCAGCCCGAACCACTCCCGGCGGGAACGGCCCGCACGGCCACGGCTGGCGGGGGAGCGGCGGCGAGGGGATGGTTCGCACGGGAACGGGAACGGTCGGCGGTGGGGGTCGACCCGCGCGGGAGCCCCCGGCGCAGGGGGCGGGCACGCGCTATAGTCCCTTGCTCTGTGCGCAGGCCCCGCAGTGTCTTGGGCCTGGGCCGGTCCCTCCTGTGGTCAGCGCCGCAGTCCGGTCTGCCGGCCCAGACCACTCCCGGCAGAAACGGCCCGCGCGGCAACGGCTGGCGGGGGAGCGGCGGTGAGGGGATGGAGTGGTTCGCACGGGAACGGTCAGCGGTGGGGGTCGACCCGCTCGGGAGCCCGCGGCGCAGGGGGCGGGTGCGCGCCCGCGCGGGAGCGGCTGGCGGGGGGGGGGGGGGGGGGGGGAGGGGAGCGCTCCACGGGGGGTGCTTCCCACGGGGGAGCGGCCGGCGGCGTGGGAGCAGCCCGCAGCGTCTCCCCGCCCAGCCCCGGCTTGCTACTGGCGGAAGCGGGTGTTTGCGATGATGCCTTCCCCGCCGCGGAGCTACCGCAGGGCTCGTAGTCTGTGGGTCTTAATTGTTCAATTGCTTTCCTCCCTGTTATGATATTCTCCGTGCTTTCTAGGTTGGCACAAACTCTACAGGGAGAGTTTCCCGGTGTTTGGAAACTTTTCTTTCCCTTTCCAGGCTCCCTTCCCCGGACAGAGGTCCGCCCCTCCCTCTTTGTCCCTCTTTGTCTTCTATATTCTTTCCTACCTCCTTTAGAGGGGAGTGAGTTGCTTTTCTCAGTGTCCGATGTTCTCTGCCAGCATTCTGAAGCTGTTTGAGGAATTTACTCGGCGTTTAGATGTCCCCTTGATGAATTTGTGCCCCCCCCCAATCCCTCCCAGCATCAGAGTCTTCTCCAATGAGTCAACTCTTCTCATGAGGTGGCCAAAGTACTGGAGTTTCAGCTTTAGCATCATTCCTTCCAAAGAAATTTCATGGCTGATCTCCTTCAGAATGGACTGGTTGGATCTCCTTGAAGTCCAAGCCACTCTCAAGAGTCTTCTCCAACACCACAGTTCAAAAGCATCAATTCTTCGGCGCTCAGCCTTCTTCACAGTCCAGCTCTCATATCCATATACGACCACAGGAAAAACTATAGCCTTGACTAGACAAACCTTTGTTGGCAAAGTAATGTCTCTGCTTTTGAATATGCTATCTAGGTTGGTCATAACTCTCCTTACAAGGAGTAAGTGTCTTTTTAATTTCATGGCTGCAATCACCTTCCGCAGTGATTTTGGAGCCCCGAAAAATAAAGTCTGACACTGTTTCTACTGTTTCCCCATCTATTTCCCATGAAGTGATGGGACTGGATGCCATGATCTTCATTTTCTGAATGTTGAGCTTTAAGCCAACTTTTTCACTCTCCACTTTCACTTTCATCAAGAGGCTTTTGAGTTCCTCTTCACTTTCTGCCATATGGGTGGTGTTATCTGCATATCTGTGGTTATTGATATTTCTCACAGCAATCTTGATTCCAGCTTGTGTTTCTTCCAGTCCAGTGTTTCTCATGATGTACTATGCATATATGGAGAAGGCAATGGCACTCCACTCCAGTACTCTTGCCTGGAAAATCCCATGGATGGAGGAGCCTGGAAGGCTGCAGTCCATGGGGTCGCTGAGGGTCGGACACGACTGAGCGACTTCACTCTCACTTTTCACTTTCATGCATTGGAGAAGGAAATGGCAACCCACTCCAGTGTTCTTGCCTGGAGAATCCCAGGGATGGGGGAGCCTGGTGGGCTGCTGTCTATGGGGTCTCACAGAGTCAGACACGACTGAAGCCACTTAGCAGCGCTCTGCATATAAGTTAAATAAACAGAGTAACAATATACAGCCTTGATGAACTCCTTTTCCTATTTGGAACCAGTCTGTTGTTCCATGTCCAGTTCCAACTGTTGCTCCCTGACCTGCATACAGATTTCTCAAGAGGCAGATCAGGTGGTCTGGTATTCCCATCTCTTTCAGAAGTTTCCACAGTCTATTGTGATCCACACAGTTAAAGGCTTTGGCATAGTCAATAAAGCAGAAATAGATGTTTTTCTGGAACTCTCTTGCTTTTTCCATGATCCAGCAGATGTTGGCAATTTGATCTCTGGTTCCTCTGCTTTTTCTAAAACCAGCTTGAACATCAGGAAGTTCACAGTTCACGTATTGCTGAAGCCTGGCTTGGAGAATTTTGAGTATTACTTTAGTAGCATGTGAGATGAATGCAATTGTGTGGTAGTTTGAGCATTATTTGGCATTGCCTTTCTTTGGGATTGGGATGAAAACTGACCTTTTCCAGTCCTGTGGCCACTGCAGAGTTTTCCAAATTTGCTGGCATATTGAGTGCAGCACTTTCACAGCATCATCTTTCAGGATTTGGAATAGCTCAACTGGAATTCCATCACCTCCACTAGTTTTGTTCGTAGCAATGCTTTCTAAAGGCCCACTTGACTTCACATTCCAGGATGTCTGGCTCTAGGTCAGTGATCACACCATCGTGATTATCTGGGTCTTAAAGATCTTTTTTGTATAGTTCTTCTGTGTATTCTTGCCACCTCTTCTTAATATCTTCTGCTTCTGTTAGGTCCATACCATTTCTGTCCTTTATTGTGCCCATCTTTGCATGAAATGTTCCCTTGGTATCTCTAATTTTCTTGAACAGATCTCTAGTCTTTCCCATTTTGTTGTTTTCCTCTATTTCTTTGCACTGATCACTGAGGAAGGCTTTCTTATCTCTCCTTGCTATCCTTTGGAACTGTGCATTCAGATGCTTATATTTTTCCTTTACTCCTTTGCTTTTCGCTTCTCTTCTTTTCACAGCTATTTGTAAGGCCTCCCCAGACCACCATTTTTCTTTTTTTGCATTTCTTTTCCATGGGGATGGTCTTAATCCCTGTCTCCTGTACAATGTCATGAACCTCATTCCATAGTTCATCAGGCCCCTCTATCAGATCTAGGCCCTTAAATCTATTTCTCACTTCCATTGTATAATCATAAGGGATTTGATTTAGGTTATACCTGTATGGTCTAGTGGTTTTCCTACTTTCTTCAATTTCAGTCTTAATTTGGCAATAAGGAATTCATGATCTGAGCCACAGTCAGCTCCTGGTCTTGTTTTTGTTGACTGTATAGAGCTTCTCCATCTTTGGCTGCAAAGAATATAATCAATCTGATTTCGGTGTTGACCATCTGGTGATGTTCATGTGTAGAGTTTTCTCTTGTGTTGTTGGAAGAGAGTGTTTGCTATGACCAGTGCATTTTTTTGGCAAAACTCTATTAGTCTTTGCCCTGCTTCATTCCATATTCCAAGGCCAAATTTGCCTGTTACTCCAGGTGTTTCTTCACTTCCTACTTTTGCATTCCAGTCCCCTATAATGAAAAGGACACCTTTTTTGGGTGTTAGTTCTAAAAGGTCTTGTAGGTCTTCATAGAACCATTCAACTTCAGCTTCTTCAGTGTTACTGTTTGGGGCATAGACTTGAATTACTGTGATATTGAATGGTTTGCCTTGGAAATGAACAGAGATCATTCTATGGTTTTTGAGATTGCATCCAAGTATGGCATTTCAGACTCTTTTGTTGACCATGATGGCCACTTCATTTCTTCTGAGGATTCCCGCCCTAGAATAGATGTTATATCTGAGTTAAATTCCCCATTCCAGTCCATTTTAGTTTCTGATTCCTAGAATGTCGACATTCACTCTTGCCATCTCTTGTTTGACCACTTCCAATTTGCCTTGATTCATGGACCTGACACCTCAGGTTCCTATGCAATATTGCTCTTTACAGCATTGGACCTTTCTTCTATCACCAGTCACATCCACAGCTGGGTATTGTATTTGCTTTGGCTCCATCCCTTCATTCTTTCTGGAGTTATTTCTCCACTGATCTCCAGTAGCATATTGGGCACCTACTGACCTGGGGAGGTCCTCTTTCAGTACCCTTCATTTTGCCTTTTCATACTGTTCATGGGGTTCTCAAGGCAAGAATACTGAAGTGGTTTGTCATTCCCTTCTCCAGTGGACCACATTCTGTCAGATCTCTCCACCATGACCCGCCCATCCTGGGTTGCCCCATGGCATGGCTTAGTTTCATTGAGTTAGACAAGGCTGTGCTCCTAGTTTGATTAGACTGACTAGTTTTCTGTGAGTATGGTTTCAGTGTGTCTGCCCTCTCTGATGCCCTCTTGCAAGACCTACCGTCTTACTTGGGTTTCTCTTACCTTGGGCGTGGGGTATCTCTTCACGGCCTCTCCAGCACAGCGCAGCTGCTGCTCCTTACCTTGGTCGAGGGATATCTCCTCACCGCCGCCCCTTCCTGACTTTCAACGTGGGATAGCTCCTCTAGGCCCTCCTGTGCCCGTGCAGCCACTGCTCCTTGGACGTGGGGTTGGCCCTCCTGGCCACCGCCCCTGGCCTCAGGCTTGGGGACGTGGGGTAGCTCTTCCCGGCCGCTGCCCCTGGCCTCGGACGCCGGGTAGCTCCTCTCCGCCACCACCCCTGACCTAGGACTTGGGTAGCTTGCCGTTCCTGCGCCGTCCCAGCCTGGCACTCTCGGCTTCTGCCTCTGATCTTGGACGTTGGGTAGCTCCTCTCGGCCGCATTTCGTGTGCCAGTCGCAGCCACCTGCGCTTGGTGCGGGCAGCTTTTTCTTGGGTTATAAATAAAATCTTTTTATTGTTGCTCTAAAAAATAAGTATTAAAGTACTTTTGACTTTGCTAAAGGGTTTAAGAATACTTAAACATACAGCACTTAACATACAGTAAATCTTCTACATAAGAACAAGTTCCATTCTGAGAGGCATTCATAAGTTTATTTGTTTCTAAGTTCAATAACTTTATTCTAGGTACCCAACTAACACAACGAAGATCATGGCATCTGGTCCCATCACTACATGGGAAATAGATGGAGAAACAGTGGAAACAGTGTCAGACTTTATTTTTCTGGGCTCCAAAATCACTGCAGATGGTGACTGTAGCCATGAAATTAAAAGACGCTTACTCCTTGGAAGGAAAGTTATGACCAACCTAGATAGCATATTCAAAAGCAGAGACATCACTTTGCCAACAAAGGTTCGCCTAGTCAAGGGAATGGTCTTTCCTGTGGTCATGTATGGATGTGAGAGCTGGACTGTGAAGAAGGCTGAGCACTGAAGAATTGATGCTTTTGAACTGTGGTGTTGGAGAAGACTCTTGAGAGTCCCTTGGACTGCAAGGAGATCCAACCGGTCCATTCTGAAGGAGATCAGCCCTGGGATTTCTTTGGAAGGAATGATGCTAAAGCTGAAACTCCATTATTTTGGCCACCTCATGCGAAGAGTTGACTCATTGGAGAAGACTCTGATGCTGGGAGGGATTGAGGGCAGGAGGAGAAGGGGGACGACAGAGGATGAGATGGCTGGATGGCATCACTGACTCGATGAATGTGAGTCTGAGTGACCTCCGGGAGCTGGTGATGGACAGGGAGGCCTGGCGTGCTGTGATTCATGAGGTCGCAAAGAGTCGGACACGACTGAGCGACTGATCTGGTCTGATCTGATCTGAACTAACACAATCGGCTATATAGTTCTGTACTCTAACAGGTTAATAGGAGGCTTATAATATTTTTCACACAGATAATACAAAAAAAAGTAAGGAAAACATTTTTAATCTAGCAGTACACAGTTCTTTGAAAAGTCCAGCAGTATAGTACAACAGCTGGCATACCTGGGCCAGCATCCAGAAAATAGGCAAGAAGAGTTACTGACTGGAAAAGGGATAGAGGTGGGAGTCGATAGAGCTGAAAGATCTTCAGAAATAGAAGACAGAGGGCAAGCTGCAGTCTCACTCACACCCAACATCGATGGAATGCAATTTTACATCTTTGCCAAGTCGCTTCAGTCACGTCCAACTCTTTGAGACCCCATGGACTGTAGACCGCCAGGCCTCTCCATCCATGGGATTCTCCAGGCATGAAATCTGGAGTGGGTTGCCATTTACTTCTCCATTCATATTTTTAAAAGCTCACAATTTTTAAAGTAAAATTTTCATCTTTAAAGTAAAAAAGTTCATAATTTTACAAAAAGTACCTGGATGTAGATTACTTACTCTACTTAATACAATATTATAATAATGTACCAACAACTTAATAGAACAAAAACATTTCTGTTGTTATTGTTTTTTTGTCTTTTTTTAATAGTAGTCAAGTCTATGAGAATAGACAAAGGAATAAAACCTAAGGCCCAATACAACAAAAATAATTTTAAGTAACACACTAATGGGAAAATGGAAACTATTATTTATGGAGTATTTGTCATGCACATACTTGTGCCCATCTTTATATATATTTTTTATTAAAAATATCCTACTTTCCTGATTTTTTAATTGAATGTGCTCTAACCTTACCAAGATCTTTGATCTCAATTTTAAGGTCTGATGACCAGAAGGGCAAAGAATATCCTTTGTATATAAATGTATCATTTTAAAGAGGAATAATAATTTATATTATATTTCTAGTCACTCCTCTTGTTGATGTCTAGAGTATATTTATTTGACTTTTGGTCTACCGTGTGTAAGGCACAATGCAAAGGCTTTTCCATGTATGGTCTTATTAAATTCTACCCTGAAAAACTGCGAGCTAATATGAAGATTAACAAAATTTAATAACTGTCTGACATTATATAGTTAGAAAGGATTAAGGTAAAAATTAAACCCAAGTCTTTTGACTTCATGGGCTGAGGTCTCCATTAATCAACTTTATTGCTTCCTAAGTACTTTGTTAAGTGGCATTGCTTTAAACACCTAAGGTTTCTTAGTTTACTGCTAAACATTTTGAGTGTGTGTGCCAGAAAATAAGGTAGTGATTAAATTATAGGGGAGTCTGTACAACACTGAGCTGGTGTTCAGTGGCCAAATCTGAGAAAATTTGAGCATCAGAGAAAATAATGATAGTAAAGATTACAAACCATTGAGTAAAATAAGAATTATTTCAGTAAGTCAATGGTAATACAATTAATGAATAAATAATAGAGAAAGAAGGAAAACTCTTCCTAGATTAGAAAGCCAACTAATACATGTGAAAAGAATGGCAAAATTAGAAAAGTACCATTGACAGTCATTAGAAAACTTTTATCTTTAGGCAAGAATTTCAATATCAATAGATAGTGGGAGATAGGACTTCCCTGGTGGTCCAGCAGTTAAGAATCAACCTTGAAATGCAGGAGACACAGGTTTAATCCTTGGTCAAGGCACTAAGGCCCCCACATGAGGCAGAGCCCACATTCTGCAGAGTCCGTGTGCCACAATGAACATCCAGGGTGCTGCCACTAAGATCTGATGCAGCCAAATAAATAAATAAGTAATAATAATAAAAAAAAAAACTAGTGGGAGAAAGTTCAGGGAATAATAGGATATCTACAATGTCTTAACATATTTCCCTCCAAATTACTTCTCAATTACAGAGAAAGATGATAACTTGGAAATGGATGAAACTGGCAAATACCTTCTTACCCAAGTGATGAAGATAAATGACACTGTAATGAAACAAATTGATATCACACACCTGTTGATAGATGCACTGAGAACACAGCATCACTTCTGCAGTGCTCCTGCCAAACATGCAAACTGAATCTAATTGTGAGTAAACATGGATACATTTAAACTGAGAGAATTTCCACAAAATAATGGGCCTCAGATCAGATCAGATCAGTCGCTCAGTCGTGTCCGACTCTTTGCAACCCCATGAATCACAGCACACCAGACCTCCCTGTCCATCACCAACTCCTGGAGGTCACTCAGACTCACACCCATCGAGTCAGTGATGCCATCCAGCCATCTCATCCTCTGTTGTCCCCTTCTTCTCCTGTTCCCAATCCCTCCCAGCATCAGTCTTCTCCAATGAGTCAACTCTTCGCATGAGGTGGCCAAAGTACTGGAGTTTCAGCTTTAGCATCATTCCTTCCAAAGAAATCCCAGGGCTGATCTCCTTCAGAATGGACTGGTTGGATCTCCTTGCAGTCCAAGGGACTCTCAAGAGTCTTCTCCAACACTACAGTTCAAAAGCATCAACTCTTCAGCGCTCAGCCTTCTTCACAGTCCAGCTCTCACATCCATACATGACCACAGGAAAGACATAGCCTTGACTAGGCGAACCTTTGTTGGCAAAGTAATGTCTCTGCTTTTGAATATGCTATCTAGATTGGTCAAAACTTTCCTTCTAATAATGGGCGTATTACCCTTTAAAGGTGTCAAATGTTATAAAAGAGAAAGACAAGACGTGACATTGGAATGGAATATTTGAGCTGGAATTTTTTATCCTATAAAGGATAAGTTTGGGACTGTGCTGTGCTTAGAAGCTCAGTCATGTCTGACTCTCATACCCCAGGGACTGTAGCCCACCAGGCTCCTCTGTCCATGTGGATTCTCCAGGCAAGAATACTGGAGTGGTTTTCCATGCCCTCATCTAGGCTATCTTCCCAACCCAAGGATCGAACCCAGGTCTCCCACATTGCAGGCAGATTCTTTATCATCTGAGTCACCACAGAAGCTCAGGAATACTGGAGTGGGTAGCCGATCCCTTCAAAAGGGGAACGTTCTGATGCAGGAATCGAAACAGGGTCTCCTGCATTGCAGGCAGATTCTTTACCAGTTGAGGTACCAGGAAACAATTGATAAAATTTCAGTAGGTCAGTAAAGTAAGCAATAATATGGAATAAAGATTAATTTCTTGATTTATATAATTTTTTTCTGGTTAAATGGAGAAGGAAATGAAAACCCACTCCAACTCTAGTATTCTTTCCTGGGAAATCCCATGGACAGAAGAGTCTGGTGGGCTGCAGTCCATGGGATCACCAAGAGTTGAACATGACTTAGTGACTAAATATCAACTGCAGCTTTCTGACTGAATTTTTTTTCTTTATGAAACATACACTGACATATCTAAAAAGTGATAGGACATTGTGTTTGACACTTTTTCTTAAATCGTTCAAAAAATAATTTAGTGTAGATTAACAGTGTGAGAGCACAGGAAAATGACTTACCATTTGGAATATCTGGGTGAGTTATT
This sequence comes from Tragelaphus eurycerus, assembly GCA_935064755.1. Lineage (NCBI taxonomy): Eukaryota > Metazoa > Chordata > Mammalia > Artiodactyla > Bovidae > Tragelaphus > Tragelaphus eurycerus. The sequence continues at coordinate 4,349,678 of CAKXYN010000039.1, forward strand.
TGATTTGTTCTTGAAACTTCTCTGTTTGTTTGAACTTATATTAAAATAGAAAACAAAAAGGAAAAAAATTGTTATGGAGAGATAAATCTATTTTATACTCATATATATATTGAATTATTTTCTACAGTATCAACCCAACATTAAGACTTCAATTTAAAAGACATTTAAATTTTAATGTGGATTTTCTATTTTAATACCAAATTTCTCTCCAGAGTTGTTTCATCACTTTACATTTCCAGCAGTGTTCCCACACTCTGTAACTTTGTCCAAACCTGATACCATTACACTTAAATGTTCACCACTCTGGTAATTATAAAACTATTTTGATTTGTACTTCTCTGAATAATCTTATATTTCAACATATTCTCATGTGTTTTAGACATTTGAGTTTTTTCTTCCATGGATTTTCTATTCATAGTTTTTGCCCATTCTTAATATTTTCATTTTTGTTTTCTTTCCGATGTCTCACTTCATTCACTCAGTCATGTCTGACTCTTTGTGACCCCATGGACTGCAGCATGCCAGGCTTCCCTGTTCATCACCAACTCCAGGAACTTGCTCAAACTCATGTCCATAGAGTCAGTGATGCCATTCAACCATCTCATCCTCTGTTGTCCCCTTCTCCTCCTGCCTTCAATCTTTCCCAGCATCAGAGTCTCTTCCAATGAGCCAATTCTTCACATCAGGTGGTCAAAGTATTGGAATTTCAGCTTCAGCATCAGTCCTTCCAATGAATATTCAGGACTGAATTCCTTTAGGATTGACTGATTGGATCTCCTTGCAAGAAAGCTCCTCAAGAGCTTTCTTCAATCAGATCAGATCAGATCAGTCGCTCAGTCGTGTCCGACTCTTTGCAACCCCAGGAATCGCAGCACACCAGGCCTCCCTGTCCATCACCAATTCCGGGAGGTCACTCAGACTCATGTCCATCGAGTCAGTGATGTCATCCAGCCATCTCATCCTCTGCTGTCCCCTTCTCTTGTCCTCAATCCCTCCCAGCATCAGAGTCTTCTCCAATTAGTCAACTCTTCACATGAGATGGCCAAAGTACTGGAGTTTCAGCTTTAGCATCATTCCTTCCAAAGAAATCCCAGAGCTGATCTCCTTCAGAATGGACTGGTTGGATCTCCTTGCAGTCCAAGGGACTCTCAAGAGTCTTCTCCAACACTACAGTTCAAAAGCATCAATTCTTCGGCGCTCAGCCTTCTTTATAGTCTAACTGTCACATCCATACATGACTACTAGGAAAACCATAGCTTTGTCTAGACACACCTTTGTTGCCATAGTAATGTCTCTGCTTTTTAATATGCTGTCTAGGTTGGTTATAGTTTTTCTTCCAAGGAACAAGTGTCTTTAAATTTCATGGCTGCAGTCACCATCTACAGTGATTTTGGAGCCCCCAAAAATAACTTCTGTCAGTTTCCATTATTTCCCCTTCTCTTAGCCATGAAGCAATGGTACTGGATGCCATGATTTTAGTTTTTTGAATGTTGGGGTTGTAAGCCAGCCTTTCCACTCTCCTCTTTCACTTTCCTCAAGAGACTTTTTAGTTCCTCTTCACCTCCTACCATAGGGTGGTATTATCTGTGTATCTGAGGTTATTGATATTTCTCCTGGCAATCTTGATTTCAGCTTGTGCTTTATCCAGCCCAGCATTTCATATGATATACTCTGGACATAAGTTAAATAAGCAGGGTGACATTATACAGTCTTCTCATACTCCTTTCCCAATTTGGAACCACTCCATTGTTCCATGTCTAGTTCTAACTGTTGCCTCTTGACCTGCATACAGATTTCTCAGGAGACAGGTAAGGTGGTCTGGTATTCCCATCTCTTGAAGAATTTTCCACAGTTTGTTATGATCCACACAGTCAAAGGCTTTGGCATAATCAATAAAGCAGAAGTGGAATTCTCTTGCTTTTTCGATGATCCAAAGTATGTTAACAATTTGATCTCTGCTTCCTCTGACTTTTCTAAATCCCATTTGAACATCTGAAGTTTGTGGTTGACATATTGTTGAAGACTGGAGAATTTTGATGTCTGTTTCTTTATATACTGTATTTTCTATGCAAATCGCTATTTTTAAATACGTACATGTTTGCCTAAAAGCTTTTGCCTTTGAAGGTCAGAATAAAGGTGGATAGGCTGAAAATAGTTTTTCCCTGGGGGCTCAGAGGGTAAAGAATTCACCTGCAATGCAGGAGACTCAAGTTCAATCACTGGGTCAGGAAGATACCCTGGAGAAGGGAATGGCTACCCAGTCCCGTATTCTTGCCTGGAGAATCCCATGGACAGAAGAGCCTGGCGGGTTACAGTCAATGGGGTCACAAAGAGTCAGATAGGACTGAGTGACTAGTACTCTCACTTTCACAGGCTGAAAATATCAATGAAAACTCACCAATCTTGAGTTATGTGCTGAATGGATGCTTGGGAGAACTTGAGTTATTGCCGTTGCTTCTCTGCAGCCCATTTCAATAGTAGGGCTCCTCAGTAAATTTTTGTTTGTTTGTTATCATCAAAGCTTCTTATTCCCTGATTCTAAATTTTGTGGTAAATAGACTCAACATTATCAATTCTGAAAATCCAATAGAATACATTTCTAATTCAATCCTTTGTCTCCTGGAACACATGTTTAAATAGTGCTCCTAGCAGTTTGAGATTTGCTTTGGAATTTTGTTTTAAAGTATATGTCCCCTCTTCTCACACCTTCATGAAGCTTAGTACAGAAAACTGGTTTAAACGTGGTGATTTGACCATTATGGATTTAAAAGGACATATAAACCTAACAGTAATTTTGAAATACAAGCCAATTGATCTTCATTTTTCATAAAAGATATAAATATAATTTATAAAATTTGGTGTCCACAAGCTGAATGAAGATTTGCAGAGGACAGTAATGAGCATCTTCAACACCGTACATCTAAATTAAATATGACATTAATGGAAGCCACTTAATGCAGATCAGCTCTGCTCTGATGGCCATTTTAATTGGATTGCTACTGCTGTGAATGGAAAAGCTGCTGACAATGTTAGAAAAACTGGGCTTACAGTACAGTACCACCTATGAAGATGTTGAATTTGAATTTGTATGTATAATCAGTCAGATCCACTCATCACGTCCCTCTTTCAGAAGTGCAATTTGATTCAGTGCGTGGCCAAACACACAGTGGCTCACTGTCAGTTCTATGCCTTATGTTCTGATCACAAAAGTCTTTTTCCTGACCCAAACTTCGTACCTGCCTGCCTGCTGTGGCTTCTGGTTGCATCACATAATTACTAATGTAATTTCATCCTAAGGTGAGGCTTTCTACTGTTCAATACCAGTATTAAACGAGAACAGAGTTAAACACAAAATTAAAAAAAGATGATGTTCAGGCTCAAAGCAGAAATGACTGTAATAACCTTTTTCTGGTAAAACACTGTCCTATGTAGATTGTATTTCTTTCCTTTAAATCTTTAAAAAATTATTTTTCAGCTTTATTGAGATAAATTGATGTATAATATTGTAATAGTTTAAGGTATATACATACATATTGTGAAATGATTGAAACAGTAAAGTTAATTAACAGATCCATTATCTCACATCATTATGTTTTTTTTCTCTTTTGGTGAGAAAAGTTAAGATTGACTCAGTATAACTTTCAAGTGTATGATACAGGATTGTTAACTTTGGTCACCGTGCTGCATATTAGATCCCCAGAACTCATTCGTCTTATAGCAGGGGGTTGTACCTTTGAACAATATCTCCCTATTTTCTACCCTCCCCCGGCCCTTGGCTAGCACTATCTACTTCCTATTCCTATAAGTTTGGATTTATTCCATATATAACTGAGAACAAAGAGTATCTGTCTTTCTCTGTCTTGACATTTCATATAGCATAGAGCTCTCAAGGTCCATTCCTTTCCATAAATAGTAGGATTTCCTTCTTTTTATGCCTGAATAATCCTCCATTGTACATATATATACCATATCTTCTTTATCCATTCACCCACTGATGGACTTTTAGGTTGCTTTCATGTCTTGGCGATTACAAATAACACTGCAGTGAACAAGGAAGTGTGGTTACCTCTTCAAGAAAGTGATTTTATTTCCTTTATATGTAGCCAGAAATAGGATAGTTAGATCATATGGTAATTCTAACTTAAATTTCTTGAGAAAACTGCACACTGTTTTCCATAGTGGTTGTACCAATTTACATTCTTACTCACAGTGCAAAAGAATTTTCTTTTCTCCACATCCTTGCCAACATTTGTTGTCTTTTTCTGTTGATGGCCATTCTAACAATGTGAGGAAGTATTGTAGTTTGGATTGGATTTCCCTGATGATTGCTGTTTTTATGCATTTTTTCATATATCCATTGGCCTGATTATATGAAAAAAAGAAAAAAAAGCTGGTTCGTGTCCTCTGCTCACTTTTTAACTGGGTTATTTGGAGGATTTTGCTACTGAGTGATTTGAGTTCATTATATATTGCAGATAGTAGCCCATTATCAGATCTACAGTTTTCAAATCTTTTCTCTTATTCCATTGGTTGCATCTTCATTGTATTCACCATTTCTTTTGCTGTGTAGGTGTTTAGATTGATATTGTTCCACTCATTTATTTCTGCTTTGTTGTATATTATATCTCAAAATTCATTGCAAATACCAATGACAAGCAGCTTTCCCTTTGTTTTCTCCCAGGAGTTTTATAGTTTTCAGGTCTTACACTTAAGTCTTTAATCCATTTTGAGATAAATTTTGTGAGTAGCATAAGATAAAGGTTCAACTTCATTTTTTTTGCATATCCAGTTTTCCCTATTGAGTATTCTTAGGTCCCTTTCTCAAAAATTAGTTGACCATTTATCTGAGACTTTATTTCAGAGTTCTCGATTCTACTCTGATGGTCTATGTGTCTGCATTTAAGAACCCACTTGCCAATTCAGGAGATGAAAAAGATGCAGGTTTGATCCCTTGGTCAGGTAGATATCCTGGAGAAGGAAATGGCAATCCACTGTGGTATTCTTGCCTGGAGAATCCCTTGCACAGAGGAGCCTGAAAGGCTACAGTCCATAGTCGCGAAGAGTTGGACATGACTGAAGTGATTTAGCAACAACCTAGATAGCATATTGAAAAGCAGAGACATTACTTTGCCAACAAAAGTTTGTCTAGTCAAGGCTATGGTTTTTCCTGTGGTCATGTATGGATGTGAGAGTTGGACTGTGAAGAAAGCTAAGCGCCAAAGAATTGATGCTTTTGAACTGTGATGTTGGAGAAGACTCTTGAGAGTCCCTTGGACTGCAAGGAGATCCAACCAGTCCATTCTAAAGGAGATCAGTCCTGGGTGTTTTTTGGAAGGAATGATGCTAAAGCTGAAACTCCAGCACTTTGGGCACCTGATGCAAAGAGTTGACTCATTGGAAAAGACTCTGATGCTGGGAGGGATTGGGGGCAAGAGGAGAAGGGGACAACAGAGGATGAAATGGCTGGATGGCATCACTGACTCAATGGACATGAGTCTGGGTGAACTCCAGGAGTTGGTGATGGACAGGGAGGCCTGGTGCGCTGTGATTCATGGGGTCGCAGAGTTGGACACGACTGAATGACTGAACTGTACTGAACTGAACTGAGTTGCAGACATGAGTTTCTCTCCCATGTAGACTGTGCTTTCAAAATCAGTTTGGAACTCTCCTTTCTAAATCTTTAAAAATAAAGCATCCGAAATATACAAAACTATTTCTTTAACTCTAAAGAATAAGAATTAGGACTATTATTTTAATCTAGTTTGCCTGCAAAAGAAGTTGTTAAATTTAATGTCAACTTATAAACTTGTGGCTCTACTCAAGTAGGAGAACTACTAGATTAGATTGTATCTGGTCAGAAATAGTTATTTTAAAGACTTTTGAAAAGCTATTTTCTAATATGCCTCCACTTTTTGTGTTAAATTTATTTTACTGTAAGCTACATGAGTGGTTAAACCCAGTTTACAACTTTTCTTCAATCTAATTATTCCTTAGTGTTATTTGAAATTGACTATCCATGAACATTAAACTCTTGTTAAACACTCTTAGGAGGAATATTTAATAATGAAGAAACCTCTCACACACACACACACACACACACACACACACACACACATATGAACCACTGTATATTTAAATTCTGTTTATATTTCTTTACCATCATGAAAATATGCAAATGATTTTCTTTCTTCTTTTTCAGATTATTAATGCAGGCCTCTTCCTGTTGAAATAACATTCATAACCAGAAGCCAAATGCTGTTGTTGCCAAAGGCTGCTGCTTTTGATACAACCAAAGGATGTTTTAAAAATGTGATTAATTCAAAAATGAACTAGTCACTGTTTTTCATCCTTTGCCAGAACAGGAAGGTAGCCATGGCAAGGTGAACATGAAAATTCCTAAGTGATCTGTGCTAAAACACCGGAAGCCTCAAATAACCCTTTTCTTTTCATATACAAGACTTAATACAATGCTAGATCATTGATTCTAATGGAGATGCTTCAGAATAAGGGTGCCACTGTTGAAATTGGATCTTTCATTGTCATTTAGTTTCCACTCTTAAAGAGACAACCATTACATGTGAAAATAATAATAGGAATAATGTCTGATAATGTCCTATCAAGGGCTTCCCCAATAGCTCAGCTGGTAAAGAACCCACCTGCAATGCAGGATATCCCGTTTCTATTCCTGGGTCAGGAAGATCCTCTGGAGAAGGGATAGGCTACCCACTCCAATGACCTATCAAATGCATACACATAACTAAGAAGTGCTGGTTATCTGATTGGAATTTCCTTCCCTGGATCTTAGTTCCCTGACCAGGTATTGTGCCTGTGCTCCCTACAATAGAAGCACAGAGTCTTAACCACTGGATCACCAGGGAAGTTCCTGAAATTCCTTCCTCTAATAAGCTACCAAAATGTCAGATGGGGCTTCCCAGGTGGTGCAGTGGTAAAGAATCCGCCTGCCATTGCACGAGATGCAAGAGATGCTGGTTCGATCCCTGGATCAGGAAGATCCCCTGGAGGAGGAAATGACATACTCAAGTACTCTTGCCTAGAAAATTCCATGGTCAGAAGAATCTGGCAGGCTACAGTCTATGAGGTTGCAAAGACTCGGACATGAATGAGTGACTAAGAATGCACACACACAAAATGTCAGATAAGATAGAATAGCTGGACAGGTAGTGTGAATACAGCATCAGTAATGATACTGCATTAGAGACCGTGGATTTTCTATGGAAATCAAGTATCTCAGAAACAGGAGGAATAACAGATATCTTGGGCCAGTATTGATTTAGGAAAAAAATGTTTACCAGGGATAAATGATATTAATATTTCCCAAAGTGAGAGTCCCTCACCAACAGCACTAACCTCTCTTGGGAAATTAGCAGAGATGCAAATTCTTGAGCCACATTCAAGACTTACTGAACCTGAAACTCTACAGTATAGATGTGTTTTAACAAGTCCTTCAGATGATTCTACTGGATTCTCAAGCTTGAAAACCACTGGTCTAGAAGAAGTAAAGATTTTTCCGAAGAAAGCAGTGAGGACTTGGTTAGAAGCTCAGTTGGGAAGGAGCTGACTGAATGTCGGGGAAGCAGAGTCATGCCCAGTGGCAATGCCAAGTGTGCTGATTCTGACAACACAATTTATGGCTGAACCCAGGGTTATATTTCACTAGCCATTGTGTGAAACAGTTAAGTTTCCCAGACCTGAAAAAGAAAAACTGCGGTACAGATGATAGGGGCTTCCCAGGTGATGTTAGTGGTAAGGAATCCGCTTGCTAATACAGGAGACTAAGAGACACGAGTTCGATCCTTGGGTTGGGAAGACCTCCTGGAGGAAGGCATGGCAACTTGCTCCAGTATTCTTGCCTGGAGAATCCAATGGACAGAGGAGCCTGGCAGGCTCTTATCCATTGGGTTACAAAGAGTTGGAAACCACTGAGGCGACTTAGCAGGCACACACACATACAGACAAGGAACATTTGAGATTTATTTCCAGTGAAACTATGGTCACAAATCTGGCCAAGGTACATTGAGACAATTGACATGCACTAAAATTATTTAAAACATTTGCTCTAATTTGGGCAATCTCAGGCATTTATACTAAATTAAGCAAAGTACCTGTCTTAGGAAAAATATGATCTGTGAGCAGGCAACTAAGAGACTCCTGTCAGAGATTATATAACCCTGGAAGCGTCTCTAAAATCAGCCACATAATTAGGAATATTTTATAGGCTTATCATATCACATTGACATAATGAGAGCAAATAAAAAAAATGGCTACAGCATAAACGCATATTTACTGCAAGTTCTGCACACCTATGCAAAATATGAGAAAATTACTAGCTTTCCTATAACTAAGGATTATCACAATTTAAAATTGTAAAAGTATTGCATGAATTAAACTAAAATGCCATTTAGCAGATTTTTCCAAGTTATGTGTCTAAAAATTTTTTGACTTTACTAGCATTGCATAAATTTTATAGTTTAAATAGGAAAGATGTTTTAGTTATGTTTGTTATGAAAATGTGAACTTTTATTCATGTCAGACATGGATTACTATTAAAATTATTCTAAAAAGTTGTCAAGTCAAGACATTGCAAATGAACACAGAATACTGTCAGTTTGATTGAAGTTTGTAGGTGATTTTTTCAACATCTTCTGGGTAGGTCAAATATTTATATACCTAAGTAGCTCAGAAATTGTATGTAACCCACTTAAAGGGCAGTGACATTAAGATAGCTATGTATTTAATAGTCCCTTTGGAATGTTAAGCCCTTTTTCATGATTAACTTACTTCCTGGAGCTCATGCTTTTTGAGGAAATAGTCCCTTACTTCTCCTGTTATCTTAACTCTGAGACCCTGCCTGTACCTGTCCCTTGAAATAAATCTCTGCTTTCTGTGCCTACCATTCATCAATGGGGTTATTTTGCCATTATATAAAAAGTGCTACATTTTGTGTTGGAAATTTTCTATAGTCCATCCTCAATTAATTCTCTACTCTTCTCCAATCTGCTCTGTACTTCAGGAAGCTGATCAGTATAAACTGCATTATCCCAGCTGACTGCCTTACTCTCTGGCAATGGTTTTCATTCAGCCAGTGTGGAGTATGGGCAGGAGAGAAAAATGTACTGGGAGGATGAAGTCTGAGAAGTGCCTCCCTGTGGTCCCTCCCTGATTGGCTAGGATCACTTGGCTGTGTTTTCCACCAAAGGCCACAGTTGCTGGAAGGCCTTTTCCTGCAGTCATTCTTAGTGAGTTCCATTACCTCTTCCCTGTCTTCCTCTCATTTCTCTTAACCCTGTTAAACTGTCCTCAGTTACCCATGTGAGTGGGCCATCTCTTTCCTTCAGAGAAGGAAACCTTGACTGTTGCAATTTTATTTACAAATATTTGCTGGGTATGTAACAACCAGAGAAACAAAATAGTACCAGAACTAGCCCATTTCTTTCTTCTGTCCTTCCAGTGGTTTTCAGAAAGTCAGAGGCCTTTGTATCACAGTGACATGTCTAATTCTCGTCTTAGAAAGGCAAAACAAGCACCAGAGTAGAAGTATTAAAATCCTTAAACTTGATAGGATAAATAAACTGATGCAAGCCATGATGCCTTATGTCTATAGAACACTTTATGGTTTATTAGATGCTCTCACATACATAATCTCACTTTAAAAAAACTATTTCTGGGGAATGATCATAAAAGAAAGGCACAAATTGACTTCATAACTTTGCAGCTTGGGTGCAACGTTTTATGTTTTTAGAGAACATCTTGTTCTATATCTTTGTATGTAGCCATTTCAATGCATATAAACCTCATGCATATGAAAGTCCCTTAGTAAGCATTCAATAAATGATGATTCCTTTCTCTAATCCCATATGCAGTATCTAATTTTGCTGTAGTGTTGAACGTTATCTAAATAACCGCCTGGATTTTAAGAATTCAAACAAATATTCTATGTTGAAGGAGCTTGCAATGCAGTTGGGAGGTAAGTTATATACTATTATTTTTCTACTTATTATTTAAATCACCTCAGAACTTAGTGGCTTAAAAAACAATAATTGTTTGCTAACTTTACCAATTTCTTTGAGTCACTAGTTTTAGTCAAAAGCTCGTTGAATCAAAAGCAAGTTTATTCATGGGAGTAAAAAAATGAGAGTGGCTGAATCACATACCTATCATGTCAACTGATTCTGAAGATAAAACTAAGGTCGTTTTCCTGTTTTACTAAATTCTGGTAACGTTTAGCATTATTCCTGAATGCTGATCTTGATTTTGGCCCCTTGTTTAGATTATTTTAACATATAGGGGATTGTGTCTGATTTCTATTTTGCCTTTCTCATGGAACCCAGAACTGTGCTCAACACACAATCAGAACGCAGGATAGATTTACTGAAGATTTCAATAAGTTGATTGAGGCTTGTTCATTTCCCATCCACTCCATTGCCTTATCAATAGGGAGAAAGCTATAACTTCCGTCAGAACTGTCATGTTAAATAAATGAGCGTCCTGTTGTACTTGTCATGGTTACAGGATGCAGGGAAATGTGTTTTCACAATAGGCCTAAGAGTTACCTGTGACTGTTGCTAAGGAAACAGAAGGCAGGAAGGCAAGCAGGGTCCTCTGCTGCTTGACTCCCCTAGGGTGACTCTTTGAACCCTAACATTACTCTATCAGTTGCTTCCAGCTCGGCAGACAATAGGCTTCTTTGGTGAATTAAATATGGTGACAAATTCCAAGGTTTGCTCTTTATGTCTTATCAGTTTTCTATCTTACTAAGGTAGGTGAAATCCACAGTGACTGTGCCGAAGGAATAGCGTAAGAACAATGCAGTGCATGGGGGATAAATAATTCATTTTGAAGGTCACTATACTGGATCAGTTGCAATGAAATGATGTCACTAAATACAGAGAATTTCTGGAGGAGAACTTGGAAATCAAGGAGAAAACTTTTAAGACTTAGCCACTGGCTATATTTCAGAGCATGATTTCTAACCAAGAGTGGGCCAAATTATTTTCAGAAGTATTCATGGAGGCCATTAAAGGTTTATGACAACTTTATATAATGAAGACTTAAAATTTTATTATGCGGTTTGAAATCACCACCATGCCCTGTAAAGTTAAATCTAGCACTTGAAGAAAGGCAGGAACAAAATCTTAGGAATTTTGCTCATAGAATCTTAACTATAAACAGATTAGGAAGATCCTGCAAACACTCTGGAAATATACTCTTACTATGATTCTAGGAACTCCTCATGAGATGAAATTTAGCAAATTCTGATGCTGAAGTTTGGTGTTCTGTTAAGAAAAATACGTGTCTGTGTATACACACACACACACACACACAGACACACGCACACACACACAACGGAATTTTATTTAGCCATGAGGAAAGAGGATAACCTACTGCCATTTGTGGAAACTTAAGCACATTATGCTAAATGAGATAAGTCAGAGAAAGGCAAGTACTGTGTGATATCACTCAAGTGTGGAATCTAAAAAGTTAAACTTACAAAAACAAAGAGTAACATGGTGGATACAAGGAGATGCAGGACACGGGGATAAGATTGATGTTTCTCAAAAAATTAGAAAATAAACTGTAAACATTTAAAGCACAGTATTATGAATACAGAAAACAATATTGTACTATAATCATCAAACTTGTGGTCGGTGATTTAGTCACTAAGTCGCGTCCAACTCTTGCGAGCTCATGGTCTGTAGCCTGCCAGTCTCCTCTGACCATGGGATTCTGCAGGCAAGAATACTGGAGTGGGTTGCCATTTCCTTCTCCAATCATCGAACTTGCTAAGAGACTAAAACTTAACTAGCTCATCCACTAAAAAGAAGGAATAATTATGTAATATGATAAATGTGCTAAATATTGCTACAATGATAATATATACATATATCAAATTAGCATGTCATATACCTTAAGTTTACAAAATGCTGTATGTCAGATATATTAAACTTTTTAGAAATTGAGTTTTGAAATTGAATTTTTAAATTTCAATTTTAAAAAGTGAATTTTGTCTCCTTATACAGAGACAAAAGATTGCTCCTTCACCTTTTACCCATTGGCCATAGTTAAAAGCATTCAGTTCAGTTCAGTTCAGTCACTCAGTCATGTCCGACTCTTTGCGACCCCATAAATCACAGCACACCAGGCCTCCCTGTCCATCACCAACTCCCCGAGTTCACTCAGACTCACGTCCATCGAGTCAGTGATGCCATCCAGCCATCTCATCCTCTGTCGTCCCTTTCTCCTCCTGCCCCCAATCCCTCCCAGCATCAGAGTCTTTTCCAATGTGTCAGCTCTTCGCATGAGGTGGCCAAAGTACTGGAGTTTCAGCTTTAGCATCATTCCTAAAAGCATTAGGACCATAAAAAAGCAAGTTATTTTTTGTAGATGAAAGGCTTCTTACTTCTAGGCTGACTCACTTATTTTCTTCTCCTGGGTCTATGATGGGAAAGTGAAGGGTGGTGGATTGTTAGGCAGCCCCCTCTCCATTTCCCTTCCTTATACTTCTCCTCTCTCACCTTCCTCTAGATAGCTGCTCCTTTCTCCTTAGAAATGGACTGAGTAGGAGAGAGGGCTGGTGAAGCCAGGGAAGGTTTACTTGATGGGTAAGACCATGGTATGGCACTGATGCTGTCTGGGCTGGATGCATCTAGAGTCCCGTGACTCCTCTAGGTGAGCCTCTTAGGCAGGATCGAAATAACTCCAGCTCTCCCCACATTTCTACCTTGAGCACAAGTATAGCCACTCCCTCTGCAGCGCTTTCTACTCTGCTGTGCTGGGCAGCTGGCCAGCCACTGTCTTGCCTTTTGGTTGTTTTGGGTGTGAGTCTGGTACCAGTCTCTGAAGCTCACCAACTCTAGATTTCCAAGTCAAGCTTTCCAAGTGGCTTTTTTGAAGCTCATCTGTCTCTGCTTGATGTGGGGAGAAAGCACGAGTACATTCCTCCCCTGACTCCTTGTAGTGATGGGGGGAGGGGGTCGGGGAGCACAAAGACTGTCACAACACTGGAGTAGCTACTTCTGAAGGACTTATCTCCAAAACCAGGCCCAACTCTTTGTAACACCAACCCCTTATCTACCACTAGATTTGTTGACTTGTCTTTTATTCCCCTTATAATTCCTGCACAAGGGATCTATCATCATACTTTGAAATATGAAACGAGTGTTTAGCAACTCAGTGTTGCCCTCCTTCTTTGGGGTTTCAAACAAGACTGAGGCAAAGAGTCCTGCTTTAACATCCTAATACACAAATATCATGCTTCACTCTCTTGTCTACTCTGTCTTTTGATTTTCAAGTTCAATTTGGATGTCAAATTCTTCTACCTAGAACTTTCTTCCTCAATCTTGTCCATCCTATAATTTCCCCTCGCTGGATTTCCTACCATTTAAAATATCCTACCCTTTCCTCAGTCCACTAATAGTCCCTGTCTCTGTTTTTTTGGTGTATTGTTTTTTCTTTCACTGTACAAAGTTCATGGTGACTTTCTACAGGTCTAAAAGATTATTTTTTAAGCCACTTTTCAAAGGTCTCATTTTGTTCCCTTTTTTTTTTCCCGTGTCCTGTTTAGTTTCCTGTTTCCTAGTTACTCTGCTCATTCACTGCACTGGGACTATGTCCTTAGTCAAAACTGGGCCTTGCTCTAACCACACTGTTACTTCAGCCATAATCAACAAGTACTCACTAAATACTTACAGTGTACTTAATGCTTTTCTGACAGTATGCAAGATCAGGGAACTTTAGGTCTACCCTTAAGGAGTTTCACTTTCATTAGTCAGGACAAAACACATCAAAAAAATTTATTTTATTTTATTTTTGTTTTAGATTTTTTTTTTATTTTTTATTTTACTTAACTTTACAATATTGTATTGCTTTTAAAAAATGGAGATTACTCACTGTGTTAAAATATCTGATCTGAAAATGTGCAGGTTTTCATTTGGACCATAAAATTTTGGACTAAAAGTTTTCAAATCCTAAAATCTCTTCTGATATGTGAAGGCTTCCTGCATTATTCACAGACAGACTACCTATTTTACTCTGTGTTTTGTTTTTTTTTTTAAGTCCCACAGCATGTGACATCCTAGCTCCATAACAAAGGATCAAATCCATGCCCCTCACTCTCATTGGAAGCATGGACTGTCATGGAAACCCCTTTTCTTGAATTTTTTTTTTCTTTTTTAGTTTGACATTTTTTAACATGTTAGGTCCACAGATTTACCTACCTTAGCCTTGTACCACTAACATAAATTTTCCCTAAACTTATACATGAAATACATTTTAAATTTAGATTTTTGCACACTAATGAAGGTTCCCAAATGGTGCTGGTGGTTAAGAATCTGGTTGCCATTCCAGAGACACAAAAGACATGGGTTCAATCCCTGGATCAGTAAGATCCCCTGGGGGAGAAAATGGCAACCCACTCCAGTATTCTTGCCTAGGAAATCCCATGGACAGAAGAGTCTGGCAGGCTACAGTCCGTGGGGTCACAAAGAGTTGGACACAACTTAGCGACTCAACACACACACATTAATGACATCATTTTACTTTCAATTATATCCGTGCCTGATATTTAGCATCTAAGTTATTGGGTAAAGAATCAGATTCTTTTTTTTTTTTTTTTCATTCTTTTCCATCAGGCAAATGTATTAGATGTTCTGGGCTTTATGAAGATGATAATAATGTTAATGACAATAATAATGACACACACTTTCCAAAGTGCTGTCATGTACATTATCTTATCTCATTCTAAAAATGCACTGAGATGATTATAACTATTCTGTTCATGACTGAACCTCTCACAGCTCATAATAGCTCCTCTGCCTCCCACCGGCTCTGCCACAGACAGTCTGCAGAGAAATACAGCCCTGGCTTCTGTTGCTCAGGAAAATCCTCAGGCTCCAAACCCAGTTGTTCACACTTCTCTGACCCAAACTGCAAACCTGTTGATTTGGTTCCTTTTCTTGCCCTTCAACTCCTTTTTTAGACCTGATTAGTTGACTTGCTTCTCAGGCCTGCCTTACTCCAGAACACGAATTTTAGTTCCACCTTGCTCTGTGCCCTCTAGAGTGCCATCATGACCCACTCTCAGCTGCAGAGCTTGGGATCACATTCAGGGAGGAAGCTCATCAGTCATTGCCAACAGGAGTAATCTAAAACTCCCAGTTTAAAGACCCCTAGGAGTTTCTATTTTCTCCCCATGTGGAAGCATGATTCTACGACACAATATCCTCCGTGAACACAGCCCATCATCCTGAAGACCTATGGTCACTGCTGTCATTAATGTAGATTTGTTATTCGCACAAAATGAAGTCAATTTTCCAACACATGTAAAGATATTAATGCGTGATCCTTGGGACTATGTTAGATGACGTCCAATTCTACAATTTGGCATTTCTTCAATGCTTTTTCTTATGAAACTTTACCACTACTAGCCCAGCTTTTGTTTCATAAAGGATTATATAAACAGCCCACATTGAGCCATAGTAATGCTAATGACTTGAAGGAATTAAAAATCGAGCAGATAAATACAGGGATGGTAGGAAGCCTGAAGGATGGGAATTATGGGAGATGAGTCAGTCGAGTGTTGCCTATACAGGAAGAGTTTGCACAGGGCATGCCTTTAGCCTCAGTTCAGTTCAGTTCAGTCGTTCAGTCGTGTCTGACTCTTTGCAACCCCATGAATCGCAGCACACCAGGCCTCCCTGTCCATCACCAACTCCCAGAGTTCACTCAGACTCATGTCCATCGAGTCAGTGATGCCATCCAGCCATCTCATCCTCTGTCATCCCCTTCTCCTCCTGCCCCAAATCCCTCCCAGCATCAGAGTCTTTTCCAATGAGTCAGCTCTTTGCATGAGGTGGCCAAAGTACTGGAGTTTCAGCTTCAGCATCAGTCCTTCCAATGAACGCCCAGGACTGATCTTTAGGATGGACTGGCTGGATCTCCTTGCAGTCCAAGGGACTCTCAAGAGTCTTCTCCAACACCACAGTTCAAAAGCATCAATTCTTCAGTGCTCAGCCTTCTTCACAGTCCAGTTCTCATATCCATACATGACCACTGGAAAAACCATAGCCTTGACTAGATGGACCTTTGTTGGCAAAGTAATATCTGCTTTTGAATATGCTATCTAGGTTAGTCATAACTTTCCTTCCAAGGAGTAAGCATCTTTTAATTTCATGGCCACAATCACCATCCGCAGTGATTTTGGAGCCCCCAAAAAGAAAGTCTGACACTGTTTCCACTGTTTTCCCATCTATTTCCCATGAAGTGATGGGACCAGATGCCATGATCTTTGTTTTCTGAATGTTGAGCTTTAAGCCAACCTTTTCACTCTCCACTTGCACTTTCATCAAGAGGCTTTTGAGTTCCTCTTCACTTTCTGCCATAAGGGTGGTATCATCTGCATATCTGAGGTTATTGATACTTCTCCCAGGAATCTTGATTCCAGCTTGTGCTTCTTCCAGCCCAGCGTTTCTCATGATGTACTCTGCATATGAGTTAAATAAGCAGGGTGACAATATACAGCCTTGACATACTCCTTTTCCTGTTTGGAACCAGTCTGTTGTTCCATGTCCAGTTCTAACTGTTTCTTCCTGACCTGCATATAGGTTTCTCAAGAGGCAGGTCAGGTGGTCTGGTAGTCCCATCTGTTTCAGAATTTTCCACATTTTATTGTGATCCACAAAGTCAAAGGCTTTGGCATAGTCAATAAAGCAGAAATAGATGTTTTTCTGGAACTCTCATGCTTTTTTTTTTTTTTTTTTAATTAAGAATTGCTTGATAAAGGACAGAAATGGTATGGACCTAACAGAAGCAGAAGATATTAAGAAGAGGTGGCAAGAATACACAGAAGAACTGTACAAAAGAGATCTTCATAACCCGGATAATCACAATGGTGTGATCGGTCAAGTAGAGCCAGACATCCTGGAATGTGAAGTCAAGTGGGCCTTAGAAAGCATCACTACGAGCAAAGCTAGTGGAGGTGATGGAATTTAGTTGAGCTATTTCAAATCCTGAAAGATGATGCTGTGAAAGTGCTGCACTCAATATGCCAGCAAATTTAGAAAACCCAGCAGTGGCCACAGGACTGGAAAAGGTCAGTTGTCATTCCAATCCCAAATAAAAGCAATGCCAAAGAATGCTCAAACTACAGCACAATTGCACTCGTCTCACAGGCTAGTAAAGTAATGCTCAAAATTCTCCAAGCCAGGCTTCAGCAATGCATGACCCATGAACTTCCAGATGTTCAAGATGGTTTTAGAAAAGGCAGTGGAACCAGAGATGAAATTGCCAACATCCGCTAAATCATCGGAAAAAAAGCCTTTAGCCTAGACAAAGGTATTTCTATTTTCAAGTAAGTCATCCCATATTTCCTCATGCAAAATGATTTGGAATGCTTTTACATACAAGCATAGAGCATTACAGGATGTGCTTTTATTCTCGTTGTTAAAATATAGGTGATTTGTTTAAAAAAAAGGGGGGGGTGGCAAACCAGCAATGCTATGAAGCTGATTTATGCTAAGGGGTTGTAGGAAATATAAATTGATTTGTTCATTCTTTTTCTCACCATTATTCTATTTCCAGAGTAAGTACATTTTGTGAAAAGTATGGTAAAAGGAAACCAAAAAAAAAAAAAAAAAATCTATAAAAATTGTTCCTGCAGGATGTTTGGAGGACAGAAAAATTCCCTCTGTTGAGGAATGGACCCTCTTCTTCTAATGTCTGAAATCTCTCTTAGCCAAGCAGGCTGCACAGCGCCTGAGGCAATGCTAAGACCAGGTTGGCATTGCCCACAAAGCTTAGGGAGCTTGTGAGAGCGGATGTGCAGCCAAGAGTTTAGATAAGATTTCCCAGAGGTTTTAGTTGCTCTTCACTTATTTCAATTAGCCTTTCCCTTTAGCTGGCTCCTACTTAGCGTTTCAAGCTCGTGTTACCATCCTGGTTTTCAATAGTAGCAAATCCTGAGGTAGTCTATAAAATGGTACCGCTATGATTCACATGGAAAAACACACTTCTGCATCTCCTGCCATAGAATATGTTTCTAAAATTGGCAATCTCACAAATGCTCTGACCCTTCAGCATTCCAGGCAGTTGGTCTGTCACTTTTCTTTCATTTTATAGCTTTTAAAAAATGGAGTCCTGAGTTAGGCTCGGAGGCTAAACTTCTCTACAGTAAGTGTGTTTTTTCATAGCCTGGTACATTCATAATTGCCAGAAAAAGAATAACCCTCCCAGAAAAGAACTGTAAGATGGATGTGCTAGATGAGGCTGCAAAATATAATTTGACTCTAAGTGCAACTCAAGGCAATAACTTATCAGTTCTCATCACTCATTTTTATATTCATTATTTTTTTGATACTTTCTTAAATTTGAGGGAGTGATTTTTTTCCTCAGTTTAGACTTTGCTCCTGTCCTATTAACTTTATGTCTATTTCTCCTCAATCACACACATGAATCAGACTCCACGTCTGAACCCTGAATGGTGAAAATCCTCCCCATGGTGGAGGATTTTCACCCCCAATGGTGAAAATCAATGGTCACAACTCCTGTGGTTGCTCACGTCTACACCCCACATACCAAAAAAGCAGCTCTTCAAAATGAGAGCCTTCTTTGGTTGCTCAGCTTGTTCGTACCCCAGCCTCTTTCAATTCCCTTCCACTTGGACTCCATCATCAAAATGTCAATTACATTCACACCACAGTCCCCAGGAACTCACTACTACCACTGGGTCCTTCACCAATCAATTCCACTTTCTACTCCTTTCACTCAGCCTCATGAAGGGAAGAAGAGCAGAACTAGGAGACGACAGTCTAATCACCCGGTCTGGTCTTTGCACATTTCTGTCTTTCTTCTGAAACAGGCTTCTAGGTAACCTCTAGTCAGCTGCATGCTGGCTCTAACACTCCTATAATCTCTCCTTACGTAATATGGAAGAACAAGTCTGACTCCATATTGGATTGAGATGTTTTACTTTAACCTTCGTGTTCTGTTGCTTTTGCTACAAGTTGCTACTAAAGTGATGTTGTCTATAGCTTAAGGTAGACACAATGGCCCATCTCTGAGAATCCTGCCTCCCATGCCAGAGCACTGCTATAAAACACCTTTGTTTAGTTCACAGGAAACATCTTGACCAGAACCACCTGTGGGTGGCTGTAAAAAGAAATGAACACATTCCCTCCAGATCATGTCCAGAATCAGGAAATATTTGCAATAATTTATCACCTCTTTTACTTTACCTCTTCACTTCCCCCTCGTTTTCTATAAAAGAAACTAGGATCCAAACTCAGGCAAGATGTTTCTCTGGGACACTAGGGCACCATCTTCTCCTTCTGCTGGCTTTCCAAATAAAGTCCGTATTCCTTGCCTCAGCAACTCATCTCTTGATTTATTTGGTGGGTCGTGCAGCAAGCAGCATGAGTTTGGACTCGGTAACGTTCAGTCAATGCTGTAAGTGAGAAAACAGAAAAGAGCTGGCATGAATTCCCACAAATTCTTCCTCTCCAACGCTAAATGTTTTCTGTTCAGTTTTTGTTCACTCTTATTTTATTCCTTTCTGTAAAGCTTCTTTCCAGGAATACCTCCTCCACTGTGTGTCTTCTCCCGTCTGTCAAGTGGAGGCTAAGGGGGAGGAGGATATAGGTAGGAGAACGGCGTGAGTTGGGAAGAGAATCTCTGCTCGTGACCACTGCACAGGCATCTAGACGGATGCCAAGATTGTCACTGAAAAAGCAGGGATTGAAGACTCTGCTGGAATGAGACTTCTTTCAAGATGGGCGCTGGAGTGGACAGGGTTTGCTCTGGCAGCCCACCTCCAGTTCATCCTCACTTGAATATTAACACCTTAATTTTTATTTAGGAAATCAACCCTTCTTCAGTTGTTCCTGAGGGCAAGTGCCCAGAGCTGCTTTGAAGCCTGGTTCTTACATTTCCTTTTCAGTTCCATGAGCTATCCTATGTACTTAAAAAAAATTTTTTTGAATTAAATTACCCAAAGTCAGTTTTTGTTCAGTTCAATCTCTCAGTCATGTCTGACTCTTTGCAAACCCCATGGACTGCAGCACACCAGGCTTCCCTGTCCGTCATCATCTCCAGGAGCTTACTCAAACTCATGTCCACTGAGCCGGTGATGCCATCCAACCATTTCATCCTCTGTCGCCCCCTTCTCTTCCTGCCTTCAATCTTTCCCAGCATCAGAGTCTCTTCCAAGGAGTTAGTTCTTTGCATCAGGTGACCAAAGTATTGGAGTTTCAGCTTCAGCATCAGTCCTTCCAGTGAATATTCAGTTTTTGTTGCTTGAAAATAAAGAAATCTGGATTTTATTGGACTTGAATAGGTGAAGGTAACATGGTATTGAAGAAGGGCATTAGATTAGGAGTCAGAACACCTTGGCTCTAGTTCTATTTCTGCTCTGGACAGCTGGGATTTACTTGTTCTCACGATGTTCTACCTACAGAATAAAGATTCCTGATGATGGGGACATATTCAGATCTCCTGGGTGGCTTTTTGAAAACTTACACACTTACTCTCCAGGCAAATTCTGTCAAAAGTTTTGCCCTTCTTCCCACCCTTTCCATGCATCATCTTACCATTGAAAATTACAGTCCAGTGGGCCTTCATTCCTAACAGAAGGCTGTTACAGCACTCAGATGTGTTAGATGGAAAAATATTCTACTGGACTAGGATATTTCTGAAGGTTCTTCTAGGGCTAATATCCTTTGAGCTGATGAGATACTTTTTTAAATACATAACTGTTTCAGACAGGTTATGAAGGAAAATTTAAAGTGAAAGCAGATGGAGAGCTATGAATAGAAACAGGAATCAAATCTCAAAAACTGGAGGAATAGTTTTGAAAGATTTGATGTGAGTTGCCTTAAGTATTATACAACAATAAAACTTGTGGCAAATATATTCATTGGCACTTGTGAGACTCCTTAGATTTTAATTCTCCAGAATAGGAGGTGTACATTTTTTTGGAAAAAAAAAACAAAAACATGTAATTTGAAAAATAATTTTATTTTTCTTAACACACTGTGTTTAAAACATTTTATTGCTTTAAATATTAAGACCATTCATGTGGTCATGTAAGAACTAGAATTCAGTGTTCAAAAGAATATGTTTCTGAGAAGCTCAACTAAATGCTACTAATCAAAAATAACTTGTTATCAAAACTTTCTGAATAATTTGTTATTCATTAATGAAATATATAACAAATGTGAATAATACAAAAAAGGGAAAAGTCCAAGTAAATCAAATATACATTCCTGAGCTAAAATGAAACATGAATTAAACATTGAACAGTTAAGATGTTTAAAACTATTTAAATAAAAATTTTAAAATATTTTTTAATAAGAGTCATCATTTCTGCTCAGCATTACTGGCTTATTTTGATGGAGAAAAGTTAAAATTAGTAAAATCAAAGCCATGCTGCCTAACTGCCAATGAGCTTTGACATAATCAATTCCTAAGTGTCCAATTAAATGTTTATAATGAATATACTTTATTCTAATTAAGTTCTCAGTTATTTTTATAGTCTCTTTCTTTTTAACACACTCTCACACACTCTTATACCACCACCAGCACCATAGGATCCAGGCCAACAACATTTAACATTGCTCTATTTTGATACTTAAAAGAGCATACTCTTTGATATGATATTCTTTGCCCCTAAAATTGCTTCAGATCATATGGCATAAACCCATATGCTTATTATGTTCTGCAATTTCTGCAAACTGTTTACCATATGTTCCTACTAGAACTTTTAAAGTTATGTTTTATCCTTGCTGCATCAATAATTTTGGAGGCTTTTGCATGAATATAATTATGTACCTTATAACTTCATCCTCTTCATTGTTCTTTGTTTACCTTTTATATGTTCTTTTTATATAAACAGGTAAGAAACATTTGTTTGAAGAAGTGAGGTGATTAAAATTTAAAAACCTATCATGAATCTAACTAGTTCCTTACCTTGGCAGTGAACATCCACTTAGGACACTTCTAATTATTTTAACAACAATTACCCTGGCAGAAGGACAATGGAGTATGAAATTTATGATAATAATTATACCATTCAGCTGTCTACATCTTACCTAAGCACATCTACGTGAGAACAGATGCTCTGATACTCGGGCTTATTTCACAGTTGTAGCACTCAGTCTGTTTTGCAAGTTCCATTCACTGTTTCTTCAAGAGGAGATAAAATCCAGTATGTAACATGCTGGAAATAGACAATGTAGGACCAAACAAGAAGCATGATACTTTGTGAGAACATTGTATTGGGTTGGCCAAAAAGTTCATTCAGGTTTTCCTGTACCATCTTATGAGAAAACACAAGCAGACTTTTTGGCCAACCTAACATTGTATACTTACCCCCATGAAACACACAAATTTTGTGCCTTGCTATCTAACATTGAATAACACACACTTCTTTGTGCTACTGCATAGTTTTGGGGAAGTGATGAGGGAATTTTCTGTAATACCTCAGGTTTAAGTATAGGTATAACTTCTTAAGCACTCCAGGAGAAATGAGCATTGCAAGGCAATTTAAATTTCTATGGGATATTTTTGGGGAAATTACAGATGCTTATTTAACAACTCAAGTATAACCATTAAACATAATTTGTAAGAACTTTCACATTTCAATAAGGCAAATACAAATATGGAAGTAAAGGAAAAGGTAAACAGAAAATTAAAATAAGGTGACATAAATAAGCTCAAATACGCCAGTGATAATGATAAATATAAATGGAATAGGTTTTAAGTGTAGATAATGTCAATTTGGATTAAAAATAAGAGTTAAATTCTATTCATAAGAAATATATCTAAATCCAAAAGACAAGTCTAAAACAAGATAACTGTAAAAGATACAGCTGACAAAGAGTAAAGATACATTACTATCAGAGAAAATGGTAATTTGAGGAAAAAATTTACTAGAACAGACAAAAGGAGATGTAACACCATGATTTTCAAAAAGTCACTTAGCCATATCTTCAAAATATTATTTTTCAGGTTAAATTGATAGAATTACAAAGATTTTTAAAATCCAAAAAAATATAGTTCTTAATTCACCTCTTAAAAATACTAGATTAAATAGGATTTATATATGTATATGATTGAAATTTAGTTTAAAATGGCCAAAAGTACTGATTTTGTACCTTTCATGATTGGAAAACTTTTTCCTCCATTTTCTAATTTTTGTCTTTTTGAGTCAGTCAGTCAAAAGATTTCTCCTTATAGCTATGACATATACATATATATGTCATCTTTTGTGCAAAATATCTGAAAAATTGGTTATCTTTATGTTACCAGAAACCACAAATGTTACTCAAACCGAATTGTATTTCATGTCTCTTAAGCGTGGGCCAATTTACCTTCCTCAGGGAGCTATTGTCATCAGGAAAATTGCTGACTCTAGAAATGAGTCAAAATGTCTTCATTCCCCATCACCAACTCTATTACCATCATTTTTTGACATATATGATTGACTTTTTCTCAGTTTATATGCAGTAAAGTAAGAAAACAATTTTGTTATCTTTATCCTACTTCCCCTTCCTTTTTAAATAAATTGCCTCTTGACTTCCCTTCCTAAAATGAAATTATATAGTTGCAGATGATGAACAAGGTGGTATCCACAAGAGTGCTGTTATTTTTTTGTGCTTAATCACCAGAGATTTTTGTTGTAAGCATTTCACCCAAAGACGAACTCACTTTTACCTAAAACTGTTTAGCTCTGGTTATATAAGAATGAATATTGGTCATATATCTTCAATTATAAGTTATAGTCACTCAGTAGGTATTATTAGTTAGAGTCCATTTTATTAAGCTGGAAGAGGGATTCAGAAAAGTAAAATGCATAATAAAATGTATGGTCTCTTTCCATACTCTCTACTTTCAGATCTTCATCATTTTTTTTTTATCGTTACTCCTGTCTCTTTTTAAAATCTCTTCTCTACCCCCTCTAAATCCCACAATAATTTTCAACAGCTAATCATTTTTAACCACTTGATTTAAGCCTCTCTAATCTATTTCAAAATTTTATTGCTTTTCTTCCTCTGGGAGAGAATATATTTCCATCTAGAAAAAGAAGTAATTTTTCACTTTGATGGTCAGACTTGCTGTTTTGTTTATTTGGTTTTTTTTTCTTCTAGCATATGGGAGTGTCTGCCAGAAAGGAGGTGTCTATGATACGAGTAGGGCCAATGGGGTCCACCAGCAAGGTAAGTTCCCTGTGCTT
Organism: Tragelaphus eurycerus; assembly: GCA_935064755.1. Taxonomy (NCBI): domain Eukaryota; kingdom Metazoa; phylum Chordata; class Mammalia; order Artiodactyla; family Bovidae; genus Tragelaphus; species Tragelaphus eurycerus. Next base: position 4,373,919 of record CAKXYN010000039.1, read on the forward strand.
CCCAGAGCATGGCCTAAGCTGAACACGGCACAGGTTATGCTACCCATGATCTACACAGACAGCCACCAGCAGGAAGCCCATGATAGGAAGAGCCCAAACACACCTTAGCAAATACCAACCAGTCACCAGGTGCCCTGCAACTAAAACCAGCAAAAACCCTGCATCTTGTCCCAACCCTTCAGAACAATAAACCTTCCCTTAATTCCAAATATCATCTAGGACAGGAAGAAGCGAATTGAGAAATAACCTGATAATAAGGGTACCTTTGAACTGATGGCATATTTGTCTGCAAGAGCTTGTTTTAAACTGAAAGAAATTTCCTAAACTGGGAGAGAAAAAAATAGCTGTAATCGGAAAATTTTAAATTTATTTATAGCCTAATGAATAGCATGGTATGGTCTATTCAGAAAGATTAGATCAGTTACAGGGAAAAAAGTAAAGAAGGAAATAGAAGTGTTGAAATATAAATAATTAATCAACATCATAGTGTGAATGAATAATTCACAGTATACATCTGTGTAGAATATGATGACTGTGAATGATCCATCTACTGGTTATAGCTACAGATACATATGGATGCACTATCTTTATGCATCTCTATCTATCGAATCTATATGTATCTATATAAGTACAATATAGTATGTAGTTGAGTTTGTATGTCTTTTCATACATAAAATTAAAACTGATACCTTTCTGTATAAGTCATTGTCTGAATATTCTATCATTTTATGGAAATAAAAATATTAAGCAGTAAAAATGAGCATTTTAAACATTATTGAGATAGTTTTCCAAATAGTTATACTTTCTTTAAATCAATCCATTCCTATAAAAAGCAGCCAGATATTTGGGAATGATTCAGAAAAGAATAAGAAAACATATGAATTACACATAGTATTTGTTGTCATTTTTACTTTCATTATTATGAAGGCCAGATTTCAGGAGATTGTTTGATTCTTCTGAGACATTTGCTCCTAAATGAAGAAACACAGCCACTAGCTGAAAGGTAAGACTGTGTATTTGCCTCATATTGTCTTACGTCTGTCTAGCTCAATGATGTGTCTTTTTACTTAAACAGACTATAATCTGTCTAGGTATCCTTATTAAGTACTTTCCCCACCAAGATTCAATTGCTATTGATTGCATAAAGCTCATGAAGATTAATGCTTTCTATTTGCCTGGCGTGCTGCGATTCATGGGGTCGCAAAGAGTTGGACACGACTGAGCAACTGAACTGAACTGATTCTACCAAAATCCACTGTTAGACATTTTAAATTCTCTATATAAAAATATATGTAGGGATGTGAAAATTTTTCTAGAAGAATAAGATAAAAAATAATTATTGATGACTTCTGTAAAGAATGTAGCAGTATTTATTATACACTACTGCATGAGTTTCCACTGAATTCTTCTATGGTTGATATTTCAGGAATCGAGCATCAGTCCTCAACCTTTCAGGAAAGAAGCAACTCACTACAGGCTTAAGTTCACAGAAAGCCAAGAGAGGACAAAATTGGAACATTTGTAGACTAAAAAATATAGTTACAACCTGAAAGTAGAGAGTTATTTTATTTGGTGGGAAAGTTTAGTACTTGGACCCCAGGAGATAAAATTTCAGTGGTTCTGAGAAAACTGCTCCAAGGAGGCCAGAAGGGGAGTCAGGCTATATACAGTTTGCCACAAAGAGAGCAGGTAGTCTGAACATCAAAGATCAGATATCAAGTTAGGGAATTTAGCGTTCAATTATATGGGAAGATGCAAGCCTCTGGGCTCACTGAACCCATTCCTTTCAAATGCACTTTAGCAATCTGGGGCAATCCTGTCTCCTTTGTTCACCTCAAGGAGTGGCAGATGGCTGCTTCTTGCATTCCCTCAAGCTCCTCAGCAATCACCATTGGAGGGTGGCAGGCATCTGCTGGACCACGTTTTGGGAGCCCTCATTCACATTTGGAGGCCAGAAATTGCTGATGGCTATGATATTTCATGTTTATTGATATGGCAGGAGATGTTTTCATTTCACAGTTTTTTCTTCCTTGTTTCACTCTGTTCTTTCCATTAGAATTATGGATACTTTCACACTCTTCCCTTAGTATATATAGTCCATACTATGAACTGGTAGGTTTATATACAGTTTTCTCCATTAGTAGTACAATCTCTTAAAACCAGTTTCATGTAGAAATGTCTTAACTTTATAATTAACATTGAAACACACATTATGCTAAATATTTAGGTGGATTAATCTTATTTCAAAAGATGTGATTAAAAAAAGATGTGATGGTAGAGTGAAGAGCTGAATGTATAGAAAAATAACGCAAAAAGAAATACAATTATGCATTCCTAAAATCATAAAGAAGGTGAAGAAGAACTAAAGAGCCTCTTGATAAAAGTGAAAGAAGAGAGTGAAAAAGTTGGCTTAAAGCTCAACATTCAAAAACTAAAGATCATGGCATCTTGTCCCATCACTTCTTGGCAAATAGATGTGAAAACAATGAAAATATTGACAGTCTTTATTTAGGGGGCTCCAAAATCACTGCAGATGGTGACTGCAGCCATGAAATTAAAAGGCGCTTACTTCTTGGAAGAAAAGCTATGACCAACCTAGACAGCATATTAAAAAGCAGAGACATTACTTTGCCAACAATGGTCTGTCTAGTCAAAGCTATTGTTTTTCCAGTAGTCATGTGTGGATATGGAGGTTGGACTATAAAGAAAGCTGAGTGCCAAAGCATTGATGCTTGAGAAGACTCTTGAGAGTCCCTTGGACTGAAAGGAGAGCAAACCAGTCAATCCTCAAGGAAATCAGTCCTGAGTATTCATTGGAAGGATTGATGTTGAAGCTGAAGCTCCAATACTTTGGCTACCTGTTGCAAACAACTGACTCATTGGAAAAGACCTTAATGCTGGGAAAGTTTGAAGGCAGGAGGAGAGGAGTACGACAGAGGATGAGATGGTTGGATGGCATCACTGACTCAATGGACATGAGTTTGAGTAAACTCCCGGAGTTGGTGATGGACAGGGAAGCCTGGCGTGCTGCAGTCCACGGGATCGCAAGGAGTCAGACACAACTGAGGGACTGAACTGACTGAAAATCACAAAGAAGGAAATATACATACATATATGCACAAATTTTTCTCAGGTTTTTTTGCTGTTGTTGTTAGTATACAGTGTAAATGTTTTAAGATCAAGTTCTTTCACTCTGAAGTTTTCTTAAGCTTTTTTGTTATTATTTAGTCGCTAAGTCATGTCCAACTCTTTGCAACCCCATGGACTGTAGCCCACCAGACTCCTGTGTCCATGGGATTTCTGAGGCAAAAATACTGGAGTGGGTTGCCATTTCCTTCTCCAGGGGATCTTCACAGTTTAGGGATAAAACCCGTGTCTCCTGTATCGCAGGTGGATTTTTTTCCTCCTGAACCACTGGGCTTCCCTTTTCTTAAGCATAAAATTGCAAAAAATTACAAGGGCCAAAATTGAAATGAAATTTAATTTTTTAAAAAAGTTCCTGAATCATCTTCAAAATGCACTCAAAGGATGACCGTAATGATCACAAAGAATTCTTTCTCTTCTTTGGTTTAAGTGCATAGATATACATTTCACTCTGAATAATATCAAGCTTAGAATATAGAAGCAACATTTCCCTTTATACTTGGGAGAATTTTTGTTTAGTGCAGTTACTCATGGAGTTCTAAGAAATTTTCCTCAACAGTGCAAGGATTTCCTGACGTTGCTTCTTTTAAATGAGTTTCATCTGTGCTAACTCTGCCAGCCTTATATAACCAGTATCATGTCAACACCATTACATTCTCTCCCATAGCTAATATAATATTGATTTTTTTTAATCTATTGGGTTAAGACTAGTAGTTTATTTGTGTATTTATTTCTTTTTGGCTGTATTGGATCTTCGTTGCTCTGCTCAGGTTTTCTCTAGTTGCAGTGAGCGGAGGCTACTCTCTAGTTGTGCTGTACAGACTTCTTATTGTGGTGTCTTTGCTGCTGAGCACAGGCTTTAGGGTTTCTGTAGTTGCAGTGCGTGGCTCAGTAGTTGTGGCTTGCAGGCTCTACGGCACAGGCTCAGTAGCTCTGGCACACGAGCTTAGCTGTCCTGCAGTGTGAAGAATCTTCCCAGACCAGGGGCTGAACCAGTGTACCCATGTCCCCTGCATTAACCACTGGGCCACCAGGGAAGCCCTATAATACCTTTTTTTATATAACCAATTAATAAGACATAGGACAAGGGAATCAAGCATAGGAGTTTTAGGGGGATGACAGATAATTTTAAGTAGAGTAGCAAATTCTGAAGAATGTAAAGGAGTTAGTCATATATTAATAGGTTTCTGGGAACAGAGTGTATAGGAAGAGAGAACAGCTAGTGGCCAGGAAACAATTATCTATCATCGCACAGAATTATACAATTCTTTCTTGTTAGAATTTATAATGCATTTACACACTCTCACCCACAGTTTATCATGTATGCTGCTAAGTCGCTTCAGTGGTGTCTGACTCTGCAATCCCGTAGAGGGCAGCCCACCAGGCTCCCTCGTCCCTGGGATTCTCCAGGCAAGAACACTGGAGTGGGTTGCCATTTCCTTCTCCAATGCCTGAAAGTGAAAAGTGAAAGTGAAGTTGCTCAGTCGTGCCCGACTCTTAGCGACCCCATGGACTGCAGCCTACCAGGCTCCTTCATCCATGTGATTTTCTAGGCAAGAGTACTGGAGTGGGGTGCCATGTATATTTGGACTTTAATTGGGAAAAGGGTTTTACTTTCCTAGCTGTAGATAGTTTTACATGTTACTTTGTAAACATGATGAGGAAGACAATGTACTTCAGAAGACCTTCATATCTGCATGCAGCACAGATTCCCAGTCTTCACTGCACATTAAGAGTCTCCAAGAACCATTTGGAAGACGGCAAAGGCAGACACCAGACTTCCCTTGTCTCAGAACTTCCTTTCATTAAACTAGAGAGTTTTCCAGCTGCTAGTGCTGAAAAAATTATCCTCAGGGAGTTATTTCTTCCAAAGGGAGCAGAGTTTCCCTGACACCTTATTCTCAGATTTCTACTCAGTACAAGAGAGTTCCAAATCAAAAGAACAAATTCAGTTCTCCACGGACAAATTATTGAGTCCACGAAGTATTTTAGATGATTAGATTCTCAAGTTATTTTCAGATATTATCTACACAAAAACCAGTTCACTGTAGTTTGATGATGTCAATACTTTTTAAAAGACCAAAATTTATAAAGCTGGAAAAAAAAAAAAAAAGACATTCTTCATCTCCAGCCTTTTTCTGGTAATACTGGCCATCCTTCTGTTCCTATTAAACTATTCCTGTTCCCAGTATGTTCTTCACCTAATCCATCCAGTTTAAACTAGCCATTAGTTATCACATTACATCTTATTTTAAATCTTAAACAAGACATGCACCACAGTCTGGTTTATTTTAGTTTATCTATCAATCTACTTATTTGTTTATCTAGTCTGTTTTTCTCTTCTCCACATTATTTGCTTCCATACTTTATGTACCTAGAACAAGGCCTGGCATATATAGTACATGCTTAATATATATATTTTCTCAGGCTTCCCTGATGGCTCAAGGGTTAAAAAAAAAAAAAAAAAATCCACCTGCCAATGGAGGAGTCACAGGTTCAATCCCTGGTCCAGGAAGATCCCATATGCTACGAAGCAACTAAGCCCATGCACCACAATACTGAACCCATGCTCTGGGGCCCAGGAGCTGCAACTATTGAGCCCACATAGAGCAACTACTGAAGCCATGCACCCTAAAGCCTGTGCTCCCCAACATGAGAAACCACTGCAATGAGAAGCTCTTGCACCAAAACTAGAGAGTAGCCTCTGCTCACTGCAGCTAAAGAAAAGCCCATGCAGCAACGAAAACCCAGCACAGTCAAAAATAAAATAAATAAAATTATTAAAATGTATATGTATTTCTCAAAAGAAAAGAATATTACACAGTCTGAAATAATGAATAAACTTTACCTTTATAAGCTATGGAGAAGGCAATGGCAGCCCACTCCAGTACTCCTGACTGGAAAATCCCACGGATGGAGGAGCCTGGTAGGCTGCAGTCCATGGGGTCGTGAAGAGTCGGACATGACTGAGCGACTTAACTTTCTCTTTTCACTTTCATGCATTGGAGAAGGAAATGGCAACCCACTCCAGTGTTCTTGCCTGGAGAATCCCAGGGACGGGGAAGCCTGGTGGGCTGCCATCTGTGGGGGTCACACAGAGTTGGACACGACTGAAGTGACTTAGCATAGCATAGCATAGCATTTATAAGCTAGAAAAATAAAATCATCACATTAAATATCTGGTATTTTGTAACATTTTGTTAAACCTTTTCAGAACTTAGAATTATTCTTTCCTCTTAATCATCTTTAAGATGGGAAACAATTTAAGATTTTAATATATTATAAGGAACAATAAATGTACATCATTGTGGAATAAACAAGCAAGGGTCTCCTATATAAATTATTGATGATCATTTTGTAAAATTACATCATTGTGGAATAAACAAGCAAGGGTCTCCTAAATAAATTATTGATGATCATTTTGTAAAATAGAAAAATATTTTTAAACTTGTCTTACGAGAGAGTTAATGAGAAGATGCATTTTTTAAGTAAAAATATGTATGACTGTGATATTTTGGTGGCTCATCAGAAAGTCAAATACCACTGTGAGACTAGTAGAGTGCTTCTACACAGGTTAAAGGGATATTTGAGGGAAACCAAAAAACAAATAACCCCAGAGGTCAGAAATGGCATTTGTATCAACACTTCTCAGGGGGGAAACCAGAGGTTAAAAATAAAACATTGATAGCCTACAAGGCAAAACTTAGAATGTGACAGATAAGTGAAATGAAATTTCTTCTTTCCCCGTCTTTATCTGTGTGATGTCTGAGATTAGGTTTTTTAAAAAACAGTGAATTCACTTGTCTTCAATTGAAGATGAATATCAAAAATGAACTATGAAAATGACTGCCAAATTAACAGGTACTAAGGAACTAAATCAGAAGAATGCTGGAAAAATTATTCTGTTATGACCTCAGAATTTTTTATCAAAATATAGAATTATAATATAAAACATGAGTGCCAAAATAATGATTTATGCAATTTGAGGATTTTCCAGGTATGTCTCCAGTCTTCTGAAGCATCAGACTTTCTCACTTAAAGAAGCATAAAGCTTTGGTTTCCCATAGGCTAGTTTGTCATGGCCACCTAACTTCAAATTCTCCTACATATGCTTCTCCCCAAAACATTTATATGAACAAAAAGAACAAATGCAATCATAATTTATTATTATAATAAATCTATGACAATAGCAAGGAGGCAGAAATTTTTGAAAATATTGATTTACATGTAGGCAAACATTCTCTCTGGCAGAAGGCAATGGCCCGCTGCCTGGAAAACCGGAGGAGAGGGCAGAGGGGTGGCGTGAGCGCCCTCACTTTTCCTCATGCATTGGAGAAGGAATGGCAACCCACTCCAGTGTTATTGCCTGGAGAATCCCAGGGACAGGGGCCGGTGGGCTGCCATCTCTGGGTCGCACGGTCGGACACGACTGAAGTGACTTAGCAGCTTAGCAGCAAACATTCTCTGGACTTCCTGGGAGGTGCAGTGGTAAAGTATCTGCCTGCCAATGCAGGAGATGAAAGAGATGCAGATTTGATCCATGGGTGTGGAAGATTCCTTAGAGCAAGAAATGGCAACCCATTCCAGCATTTGTTGCAGTGAAAAAGAAAAAGAGGAATGAGTTTTCTCTTTCCCTTTCCTGAGAACAAAGAAGATAATGAGAACAGTGGAGAAGGCCTGTCAACGTTCCTAGTTATTTTTTTTAACTTTAACTTCCCTTAACTCTGCATGTCTATAACTAAGTTTACTTTTCTGCCTCCTAACTCTGAATATCTGTAACTAAGTTTGCTTTTCTCCGTCCCCTAACTCTGCAGGAGCTATAATTCACATTTATCCTTTTACATGCTAAATTACTTCAGTTGTGTCCAACATTTTGGACCCCATGGACTGCAGCCTGCCAGGCTCCTCTGTCTGTGGGATTCTCCAGTCAAAAATGCTGGACTGGACTGCCATTTCCTATTCCAAGGGATCTTCCTGAGCTAGGGCTTGAACGCATGTCTTGTAAGTCTCCTGCATTAGCAGGCTGGTTCTTTTACCACCAGTGCCACCTATCTGGTGTTTACCCCTAAAACCACCCTTCCCCTTGTAGTTACATATCAGAAAGGAGGCCGCTGAGCCACCAAACAGCCAGACTCAATTACTGGGTCACTAATGCCTGGAAAAGGTCAATTTTCATTCCAGTGCCAAAGAATGCTCAAACTACCGCACAATTGCCACTCATCTCACATGCCAGTAAAGTAATGCTCAAAATTCTTCAAGCTGGGCTTCAACAGTACTTGAACCATGAAGTTTCAGATATTCAAGCCAGATTTAGAAAAGGTAGAGGAACCAGAGATCAAATTTGCTGCGACATCTGTTGGATCATTGAAAAAGCAAGAGAGTTCTGGAAAAACATCTATTTCTGCTTTATTGACTATACCAAAACTTTTGACTGTGTGGATCACAATAAACTGTAAATTTCTTAAATAGATGGGAATACCAGATCACTTGACCTGCCTCTTGAGAAATCTGTATGCAGGTCAGGAAGCAAGTTAGAACTGGACATGGAACAACAGACTGGTTCCAAATTGGGAAAGGAGTATTTCAAGGCTGTATATTGTCACCCTGCTTATTTAACTTATATGCAGAGTACATCATGAGAAACGCTGGGCTGAATGAAGCACAAGCTGGAATCAAGATTGCAGGGAGAAATATCAGTAACTTCAGATGTGCAGATGACACTACCCTTATAGCAGAAAGTGAAGAAGAACAAAGAGCCTCTTAATGAAAGTGAAAGAAGGTTGTGATAAAAAAAAAGTTGGCTTAAGATATTACATATACTCCTCCCCACCCCCACCCCCCTTCCTCTTCCCTCTTCCCTCCCCCCCTCCTCTCTCCCTTTCTTTTAATAAAAAAAAAAAGTCAACATTTAGAAAACTTAAGATCATAGCATCTGGTCCCATCATTTCATGGCAAATAGATGGGGAAACAGTGGAAACAGTGACAGACTTTATTTGGGGGACTTCAAAATCACTGCAGATGGTGATTGCAACCATAAAATTAAAAGACACTTGCTTCTTGGAAGAAAAGCTATGACCAACCTAGAGAGCTTATTACAAAGCAGAGACATTATTTTTCCAACAAAGGTCCTTCTAGTCAAAGCTATAATTTTTCCAGTAGTTATGTATGGATGTGAGACTTGGAGTGTAAAGAAAGCTGAGCACCAGAGAATTGATGTTTTTGAACTGTGGTGTTGGAGAAGACTCTGAGAGTCCCTTGGACTGCAAGGAGATCCAACCAGTCCAACGTAAAGGAAATCAGTTCTGAATATTCATTGGAAGGACTGATGCTGAAGCTGAAACTCCAATACTTTGGCCACCTGATGTGAAGAACTGACTCATTTGAAAAGACCCTGATGCTGGGAAAGTTTGAAGGCAGGAGGAGAAAGGAACGACAGAGGATGAGATGGTTGGATGGCATCACCAACTGAACGGACATGAGCTTGAGTAAACTCCAGGAGTTGGTGATGGACAGGAAGGCCTGGCATACTGCAGTCCATGGGGTCTCAGAGAGTTGGACACAACTGAGCAACTGAAGTGAACTGAACTGAATGCCAGTTTATGACTATCTTTGAAATAGTGTAAAAGGAAGACATAGAGATCCTCTCACCTTTGTTCCTCATTACTGACCCTGACTGCAAATCCTTGCCTTATATATGCCCCTAGAATATTCATGGGGGCAGGAGCAGTGGGGGCACAGTTATTGAGTCTCGAGCCTACTGTGTTCACCTCTCCGCTGAGAATTACACCCACCTTTCTATTTCCTCCAAACTCTGTCTCCGTATTTTTTTGTATTTGGCTTTCAGTGGTCAGAGAGGAGCACGATTTTGGCCAGCAACACATCTTTGCCTAGGAAGAGGAGCCTGGTGGGCTCCATTCCACAGGGACACAAAGAGTCAAACATGGCTGAACATTCACGCCTTCAAAGTGAAACTGAAAGTCACTCAGTCATGTCTAACTCTTTGCGACCCCATGGCCTGTACAATCCATGGAATTATCCAGGCCAGAATACTGGTGTGGGTAGCCTTTCCCTTCTTCAAGGAATCTTCCCAACCCAAGGATTTTACCCAGGTCTCCTGCATTGCAGGCAGATTCTCGACCAGCTGAGCCACAAGGGAAGCACTCATGCCTTCAAACATTCTACAGATTACAAACCAGGACAGAGGGTCAGACAAGAATTGTACAGAAAAGAGTAGAATACGCTGGGATCCTAGTGGCAGTCAAATGGAGACAATATTAACTATGATTTATCCCCTGGAGAAGGAAATGGCAACCTACTCCAGTACCCTTGCCTGGAAAATCCCATGGATGGAGGAGCCTGGAGGGCTGCAGTCCATGGGGTCGCTGAGGGTCAGACACGACTGAGCAACTTTACTTGCACTTTTTACTTTCATGCATTGGAGGAGGAAATGGCAGTCCACTCCAGTGTTCTTGCCTGGAGAATCCCAGGGACGGGGGGAGCCTGGTGGGCTGCCGTCTATGGGGTTGCACAGAGTCGGACACGACTGAAGCAACTTAGCAGCAGTAGCAGCAGCATGATTTATCCCCAGTAAAGGATGGTCTTATCTTGAGTTGATGCATGCTGAGAACATATCTAAAGTATGGTAGATCAGAGCACTGACAATACCAGAGTAAAATGAAGACTTCTTATAAAGGACAGATGACCAACACTCTTAGAAGGCACTTCTCTGAGAAAAGAGAATGACAGTTTTGTTGAGGCAATGCTTCTCAACATTCTCAGCACAACAGAGGCTTTGTGCTGAAGAGGAAGAGGTGAACACCTAGAGATAATGGCTTTATAAAAAACAAAATTCAAAGCGTCATAGGAAAAAGACTCTTCCCAAAGGTCCCCTTTGTTAAAGAATTTGCATTCCACCTACAATAGCATTCTTAAATTAAGAAACCAAGTAAGCCACATCTTTTCAGTTCAAATCCATCTTTCTCAGTGAGTCTGCAGAATGAACTTTTATTCCTTACACAGGAAAATCCAGTGTAGCTAAAAATAAATAAACAAACAAAACTCTCAGAAACTACACAAAGTAACTTTAAAAATAAAAGAGAAAATGAGAATGAAAAGTTTGGAGTATGAAAAAACATCAAAAAATAGAAAAGAAAACCTATGCAACGCTATCACACACAATTCATAAATTCAACTGCTTATTCTTATTTTTATGGCCTCATCCTGGGCTATTTACCAGAGTCTCACTTCCTTGACAGATTCACTTTTTTCCTTTTGGTAGTGCAAAAATCTCCTCTTAACTTTTCAACCCTTTATTATTGCTCCACTTCCCTGGTGACTCAGATAACAAAGAATATGCCTGCAATGTTGGAGACCTGGGTTCAATGCCTGGGCAGGATAGATCCTCTAAGAAGAGAATGGTTACCCACTCCAGTATTCTTGCCTGGAGAATTCCATGGACAGAGAAGCCTGGTGGGCTATGGTCCATGGGGTCACAAAGAGTCGGACATGGCTGAGCGACTAACACTTTCACATTCATTATTGCTCCAGCATGGTTATTTAGAGAAAATTGTTCAACATGTGCACAACTTTGGAGCTGGTAAATGCCTCAAAAGGATGCCTTAAAGTAGAAATTGTGCACAGTATGTCAGGTTCAACATCCATGTGGTATCTTTTTCCCCTGGAATTTTTTCCATAAGTTACAGTAACTGTGTAAATTCTCTGATGCCTTCAAATAGTGGTCTTTTTTTAATGCTCTTTTAAGAAATCTGCTTGAACGGGTGTTCATGATGGGAGAATTGGTTTGATAGCAGTTACTCTATTACAAATCAAGGTGTAAATTTATCTGTCCTTAAGTTTTGGGGCTTCCCAGGTGGCTCAGTGGAAAGGAATTTGCCTGCCAATGCAAGAGACATGGGTTCAATGCCTGGCTTGGGATTATCCTCTGGAGAAGGAAATGGCAGCCCACTCCAGTGGGCAAAGAAGCCTGGTCGGCTGCAGTCCCTGGGGGTTGCAAAGAGTCAGACACTACTTAGCAACATTGTTTTTGGTTTTTCTGAAGCACAAATCTTATTATAATTCAGGGGTTTAAAAATATTTTAAAATATTTTTGGCTCAACAGAAGGATACAAGGATATAAGACTTATTTTCATGGACTACAAGGAACTTGAAATGTCTTAGCATGACTAATTAGATCACTCTAATAAACTTCAAGATTTTCATAATATCATCTTAAAATGTCTAAAAAATTCAAAAATATAGCATGTCACCATGATTTTATGCATAACTCTTTATGGCCAAAAATGACTCAGAGAAATGTTTATTAGACTATAGCTATTAAGAGTGAGACTGAAGAAGAAAGCAAGATATAAGCACAATGGCAAGCAAAGTTAATGTTCCTATTTACTTTCTGGACTTTTTGAAGACTTACATTATAAACTGTTAGAGCTTCTTATACTAATAATCTACTAGCATTATTTTATTTCCTGAACACTTGCTGAGAACCTGCTCTATGTCAATTGGTCATGTATGGATGTGAGAGCTGGACTGTGAAGAAGGCTGAGCGCCGAAGAATTGATGCTTTTGAACTGTGGTGTTGGAGAAGACTCTTGAGAGTCCCTTGGACTGCAAGGAGATCCAACCAGTCCATTCTGAAGGAGATCAACCCTGGGATTTCTTTAGAAGGAATGATGCTAAAGCTGAAACTCCAGTATTTTGGCCACCTCATGCGAAGAGTTGACTCATTGGAGAAGACTCTGATGCTGGGAGGGACTGAGGGCAGGAGGAGAAGGGGACGACAGAGGATGAGATGGCTGGATGGCATCACTGACTCGATGGATGTGGGTCTGGGTGACCTCCGGGAGCTGGTGATGGACAGGGAGGCCTGGCGTGCTGCGGTTCATGGGGTCGCAGAGAGTCAGAACGACTGAGGACGATCATCTATCTATGACGAAATTATAAATTATATATTTTATTAAATTATTTCTTCAGTGATCATTCAGTTGCTCAGTCTTCGACTCTTCACCCAGTCAGCCCCCCCCTCCCCTCCCAGCCCCTGCCACCCCCCCAAAGATGGGACTGAGACTGATTTGATCTGATCTGATCTTCTCATACTAGCACGTCTAAACCCTAACAGAAATCAAATTTCCATGGAAATTATAGAAGGAAAAAAGACAATGGAATTTGGGAAACAAATGCTTTGACAGGCAGCGTAGAAGAAAGGGACAAACAAATGGGAGGTTGAATGAATATTAAACAGGAAAATGAAAAGGGTGTAAGCTTTTTCAGCTTCAATTTTCTTATCTGAAATATAGAAATAATATATTTAACTAGTATAATCATTGAGAAAAAAGAAGATTTATACAAGCAGAGCTCTTAGTGTTTTATCTGATGTTTAGTAAACACTCATAAATACTGTTGTTTTGTTTGATATAAAACAACAGCAATTTGGTGCTTGAGCAACTAAATCTATAGCTAAACAGTAAGCTAACTTCCTTATCACAAAAAGTGCCTGAGATACCTATTCTTTGAGTCACTGCTTATCTTATTTACTTAAATAGAAAAATGGAAACACAAGCAATGATATATAGGCTTAAAATTTGAAATTTAACAGATAATTTGTTCCATTGTACTTTTACTAAAGAGACATAATCCAGACAGTCTCCTCCACTGTTCAAAACATTCCCTTAGTCACTGAACTCATGAGTTAAGGTGATATCCTCTAAAAATGAGTGGCATGAATTGCAATGAAAAACCATGAGTCTCATCAAAATGAATAATACAGAATGTAGGCGGCAGAAGCATCAGGACCAGGGAGCTGTTTTGGATCTATTTACTTTGTGACATTTTGCTTTATCTGGGAGGTTTCACAGATTGCCTTTAGAAGAGGAAAGGTAGAATGTCTAATGATGCCCATTGGCACTTTTTTCAGGGCCGCTGTGACTCATAGACAGTTTATGTTAATCGGGATTGATCTTGGTGAGGCAGCAGTGAGCAATGGCATGAAATGAGACCTTAATTCCCTGACCAAGAGTTGAACCTGGGTAGCTTGGATGAGAACCAGGAATCCTAGCCACCAGACCAGCAAGGGCTAGAGGTTAGAAGCTATTTTCCCCTGGATCTTTGCCTCCAATGAAAAATGCATTTGTCACAGAGGCAAAAAATATAAATGCAGGTACAAAGTTTATTACTAGAGCTACAGTACAGCAAATGGGAGCACTCACAGAAAAACAGTTTGTTTAGATGGGATAGAAGCAAGACAGAGATGCACAGTTGGAGAGAAAGGGTGTGCCCTAGAGAGGAGGAGCTCGCTAAAGAGGTGGTTAAGTCATTTATATAGAGCAGTTCTTTGTCTTTCTTTAGCCAATTATTTGTTTTCTTTTTCCACACCTGACCTATCCTGGGACCCTCCCCTGGGTGTACACACACCCCTCAGCCAAAATGGATCTCAAAGTGAAGGTTTCTAGGAGGAGCAAAACTCATTATGGCCTGGCATTATCCTGACCCACAAGGAGCCTTTCTGCACATGTGTAGTGGCTCCCGTGTCCCAAGGGGGTGACCAGGCTATGCTATGCTAAGTCACTTCTGCTAAGTTGCTAAGTCACTTCAGTCGTGTCCAACTCTGTGTGACCCCATGGACTGCAGTCCACCAGGCTCCCCCGTCCCTGGGATTCTCCAGGCAAGAACACTGGAGTGGGTTGCCATTTCCTTCTCCAATGCATGAAAGTGAAAAGTCAAAGTGAAGTCGCTCAGTCGTGCCCAACTCTTAGCGACCCCATGGACTGCAGTCCACCAGGCTCTCCCGTCCATAGGATTTTCCAGGCAAGAGTACTGGAGTGGGATGCCATTGCCTTCTCTGAGGGGGTGACTGGAGATCCCTTAATCCTTTACTCAAACATGGTTTTGCTCCTCCTTGTCCTTACCAAGACAAACATTGGCTATTTATCCTGTTTCTGTTGTTACTTCCATTCCGGAGAGCAAACAGAAGGCTGATTGTAAATTTCTCAACTGGAGCCCATCTATTGCTTGTCTCAGGAAATGCTAAGAGTTGTAAGTATCCAGTCCAAAGCCCTACTTCTTCACGCCCCGTGAAATGCAAACAGGAGGCCAACTGTAAATATCTAACCTGGAGCCCATCTATTTCCTGCCTCAAGATCATGTTGATGGCAAAGACAGACACCCACTATAGTTTTTAAAAATATTTAAATCGAGTGATTTGAGAAAATCCAAGCATAAGGCTTCAGGTGGAAGAGGTATTTCAGGAATGACAGCACCAAAGAAAAAAATAATTAGCAAACCCTTTCACGATAGCTAATTTTCACTGGGCCATGTGCAGTCTATTTTCGCACCACCAGATGCCCCCTTCAATGTAGTCTTATTTTTATTTACATGGCAAAGTTATTTCTAAAGTTGACAGAGATCTGTCAATTTGTTCTAATTTTGTTGCAAGAAAATTTGCCAGTGTCATGTGACAGCATCTTCTGCCCCATTTATCCAAGTGTCTCAGTTTTGCTTGGTGAGGTAAGTTGGTCTAGCAGTAAAGTTAGAAATACTAATAGCAAACCTCCCCCACAGGCTCATGAGGGGCAGGCTTGGCTCTTCAGCCTATTTACAATCTGATCATCACCCACTGGCTAATTAAAGCTTGAGCCGACTTACTCAGTTTGGTAAAGTATTTCCAGCTAGCGCAATCAATGAAGATTTTCCAAAGCTGCTTACTGAATAGTGCTTTCCCCACATTTCAGATGTGCAGTGGACTTTCCCTAAGACAGTCAAAAAATTTGGACAGAAAATTTCCTCTAAGCTTTGATATTTGAGCATATTATTGCTAAGGAGAAAAAAGTTATAAATCAATAAAACAAGACATTGTTTTTTATGACAGTTATTTTAACGATTAATTATGCTGTAATGGTTATATGAACAAAGTCAAAGAACATATAAAAAGGAACTTGCTTCCATAGTAATCAGGGAAATGCAAATCAAAATTAAATGAGATAATATACACCAGAATGATTTAAAAAAATGATAGACAACACAAGAAGACGTAGAAAAACTGAAAGCATCCAGTGGAACTGTTAAATTGGTTGTGTGTCTGCTAAAGAAGAACATTGCTGCTGCTGCTGCTAGGTCACTTCAGTCGTGTCCGACTCTGTGCGACCCCAGAGACATTACGTAGCAAATATTACATAGCCTATCAGTTTCACTCCTAGGCATTTTCCCAGCAGAAAAGTACGTGTAGAATCCCCAAGCCTGATCACAGCACTGTTAACCTCTAATCATTTGAGGTGATTCTTTTCCTGACTTTGGTGGGTTTTGCTACATGCGTACACTAACCAGTAAGCAGCTGAATGTTCTTGGGGAAGTTCTCTTCAGATCTCCAGGCCGCCCTGCACAATCTTCCTTTCCTATTCTTCCCAACTAGCAGAAGCCACCTTGGTCTGCCTGAACTCAGTTCCATGTCCTTAATGTGAGTTATCTCCCAGTCTCTTTTTTGGTGTCCTCTCTCTGCACTATGACCTAGAAACTCTCTAAGCTTTTAACTGGAGCAATTACAGACATGCATCATTTGCTTTCCATCTTTCATGGATCTGTTCCATGGATCTGTTCCAATCTGTTGCCCATTTAAAAATCAGGTAGTTGGGTAAATCCAGTTTCTGTTACTCTGTCTTGTCCAAGAGCAGACATCCTTAGGAACAGTATTTTTACCTGAAAGAAATAACAAGGGCCAAAGATGCTTGCTCTTTGGAAGAAAAGCTATGACCAACCTAGACAGCATAATAAAAAGTAGAAACATTACTTTACTCACAAAGGTCCATCTAGTCAAAGCTATGGTTTTCCAGTAGTCATGTATGGGTGTGAGAGTTGGACTACAAAGAAAGCTGAGCAATGAAGAATCTATGCTTTTGATCTGTGATGCTGGAGAAGACTCTTGAGAGTCCCTTGGACTGCAAGGAGAACAAACCAGTAAATCCTAAAGGAAATCAGTCCTGAATATTCATTGGAAGAACTGATGCTGAAGCTGAAGCTCCAATACTTTGGCCACCTGATGTGAAGAACTGACTCATTGGAAAATACCCTGATGCTGAGAAAGATTGAAGGCAGGAGGAAAAAGGGACGACAGAGGATGAAATGGTGGGATGGCATCACTAACTCGATGGACATGAGTTTGAGTAAGCTCCAGGAATTGGTGATGGACAGGGAAGCCTGGCATGCTGAAGTCCATGGGGTCACAAAGAGTCAGACATAACTGAGCAATTGAACTGAAGCGAACCAATAGTTCTTCAGGATTGTTGACAAATATTTTCTCTAGAAACAACCAAATGGGCCTGTCACTCAAGAAAAACATCTGATAGCATCTGCTGTCAATGAAAACATTTGCACTTTCAAGCAAAATTTAGAATTTTAGAAAACGTGTATCAGCCACCACTAGCCTGACAGTATCTGACTATGTGAGTACTTCCCTAATGAAATCAGTAATCTTATCTTATGTGATTTTGAATAATGTGTAGTGAAACATGTCAATATGGGAAAGACTTCATTTCTCATGGCACTAATTTTTTTCAAATGACCAATGCGTGATATTACAAAATCATGTTTGAGTACAACACCTATTTTAAGAACAAGCTAGATAAATTGATTTTAATGTAACATCACTGATAAGTTTGCAAATTCTATACTTAAGTTTTAAGAAACTACCACTTCTTGAGTTTTGGTATAATATTAAAGATGAATATTCACAGTTATTTGAAAGGACTATTATAATATTCTTCCTTTTTTAAATTCAAACCTCTTTGTGACCAGATTTTCTTCATATTCTTCAATAAAAATATGCTGTAACAGACTGAATTCAGAAATGGATATGCAAATCCAGGTACTTTCTATTAAGCCAGACTTTCAAAATGTAAATCAAAGTCAGTCTTATTCTTGTTTTAGAAAATATGATAATTTTTCATAAAAATAAATTATTTCTGTTAACTTGAATTGGAGATATTATTGTAATTTTTTAAATGAATTAACAAATTTTAATTTTCTTAAATTTTAATTCCTATTATGGTAAATATCTATTCTTATCACCTTATAAATAAAGGTCTTTTGAGAGGTCCAATAATCTTTGGGTGTGTAAAGGGTTTTGGAGGACAGAAAGTTTGCCAATCTCTGGTGTAGAAAACCACAAGTTAAAAGTTAGAAAGACTTCTTTACAGCTTTCTTTTCTTCCTGATGCTTGAACTACTTCTTTCGGTTGGGGTCTACCTAATCTCTGTCCATTGGGCACCTAATAAGTATATATATAACTTCATAGCATCACATGCCTTCTCTTTACTTGCTATGTGACTTGCAACTAACCAACTATCTTCAAGAGCCTTTTCAGTTATGTGTTCTTACTGCCTGCTACAAATCTGTCTGCCTTTTTCTGAATTTCAGATATCGTTCCCTACTTTGCCGATAGAGATGAGCTCCACATTTTAATAGATAAAAATTATTGTAAACTTCCGAGGGATGTTTGGATTTAGAAGTATTTCCACAGAAGCCTTGAACGTCTTTAGTGAATCTCTAGTAGTAAAATATACCTCCCAATAATACTGGCCATGACATAATGGGGATACAAAGCTGTTTGGGGACACAGAAAATTACCTGGTGAGTTACAAACCAAACGCCTGTGTAGTAAGCTTATGTGAAAATTCTCTATATCTGCTCAATTGCAGTGATACAGAATTTTGTTGGACTTCAGGTAGAGATACTCAGGACTCCTAAGCATTTTGTATACTGCAACAAGTAGCCGAAAGACCATGCTCTTATATTTCTTGTTTAAATTATTTTCCAAAGTCTTTTACTTTTGAAGTGTTATCTCTAAAACTTTCTATGCCATTTTCTTGTCTGACTGGCTCACAATCTCTCCTTGCATTTTATCCCAACACCCATAAAATTTATTACCTGGAAGAGCACAGTGTTATTCTCTGAAGTTATTTTCTATTCCATTATTGAGAAAAAGTATGACATAAGATCAGTCCTTGGGGTTGTTTGAGAGAGAGGAAGCAGGAAAAAAGAAAATACTTTTTATTTAAAGTTTTTCATCCAGATAAATATCTCATTCTGGGTTGTCCTAAAACACAGTTCTCATAGGTTTCTGAATGGGTATATTGTCTTCTTTTTTCCCCAAGTAGATGCAATGTCACGAGATGTTAAAAAAAAAAAAAAAAAAAATTAAACTCTCTTGCTATAACTTGACCCTGGTTCTCTTTGATTATATTGTAGGTGTGCAAAGAGTAGGATTTCTTGAGGAAGTAATTTCTTTTTTAACTTTGTCACTGTCAGTGTTTTCCTCAATTTTTGAGATCTGATATCTTGAGATAGCAGATCAAAAAGCATTTAATTATTTGTGAGTAGTTTTCACTGGGCTTATGGTTTTGTGGTTCTTAGCTAACAACACAAAGCAAAATACTGATGAAACACATTCGTTATCATGTGCTACTGTTGCTGGGGCTGTTTTTCAGTTAAGAGATTCTTACAATTATTGCTTGGAGATAGTAATTGTGCTCCCTTAACTTTATAAATTCTTTTTTAATCTTTAGTTGTCTCCTTCAATAAATTTATTCTCATTTTTACTCTGTCTAATACTTTCTCCATTTAAAAGAAAGAAAGAAAAAAAAAACCTTAAGTACATTTACAGGTATTTTGTGCAATTACTTCAGTTTGAAAAAAAATGACTCCCTTTTGTTTTTAACACTTTTGCACTGTTTTGCATCACTTTTGCAATGTTGATAGCCTCTGTGGGTATCTATCAATAATAATATGCATAGAATATTAAGTCAAATTTGTCTTTTATAAAAAGCTCTCAAAAATTGGCATGTCATTTCCTTAAGAATATGTTCAGGTACTCCTGTTTCCAATAATATGGCAGTATATTACACAAACTAATCCGCCAAAGTGCTCTTTGTGCCTGAAGAAACTAAAATGTTGAAAAAAAAATTTTTGTTAAAAATATATAAAACACCTTCCAAAATGCATTTTTGAACTTTTCAGAAGATCAACAAATCCTCAAAACCCCCAAAATATTTAAAACAAGAGAATCTTACTAGGTCAGCAACCTCATATCTAATTTTTGTCTTGAGAAGGATTACGCATCTCTAGTTATTTTGAGCTTTCATGATAGTATGAGGTATGGAAAAGAGGAGATAAAACTCAGGATGTTTCCAAAGCAGGGAATCTAATAAGAGATTGGACTTCATAGAGTCTGGACTCCTCTCTATGGGCTACATGCACAGTAACAGAAATATAATTAGGCAAGAAAAACCTTGCTACACAAAGGAGATATGGGGAAATTTTTCCTATCTTAGGTCCAGGACTGAGTGAAGGGAAAAATATTTCTTTGAATTTTTATAATCTGAACTGGTTCTTGCAGTGCATCTGAGATATGATTTCATACTACCTGGGTGATTCAAACACTCCTCCAGGCAACAGGCAGAATCAGATGCAAATCTCTGTAGGAATTTAGCTTCAACCCAGGTCTCAAAGAAAAATGAGCAACTCAAAGTTAAAACTCACAAAACATAAAAGGAAATAAAGAATACAGGTGGGAACTAGCAGTAACAATAGTCAGCAGATAAGCAAATTCAAAATTAATTCAGATATTGAAAAAATCAGGCACATAACTTTTAAAAAACAATGTTTAATAAAAGAAAAACTTAAAATTACAATCAGGGAATAGTCAGATTTGAGAAGGAGCCAAATAAAACTTCTAGAAATAAAACAGTAAATATTAAAATAAAGCTCTAATTAGAAAATTAAACAACCAATTAAATATAGTTGAAGAGAGAATTTGTGAACTAAAAAAATATATGAATTCAGTTTCTAGAATATAGTCTAGAAAGACAAGCAGAATAAAAAGATGAAAAGACATAAAAATATAATAAGTATCACATACATTTAATCAGAATTCCAGAGGAAGATAATGAAAATAGTAGGACATTTACACTACTAAAAAGAAATAGTGATCAAATTCAAAATTTTTTAAAGTTCCAGGAACTTAAATGAATACAAATTAATTCCTAGTCTAACCAGGAATGAGCTTCAGGACAACAAAGAAAAAGAATTGGTCTTAAATACAGTCAAAAAGACATGCTCCTAAAGGAGCGACAGTAAGACAGACAACTGAATTCTCAACAGCAATAACTGAAGCCAGAAGTGAAGGAAACTATATATTCGATGAGTTGATTAAAAGTAATCATGAATGTAGAATTGTAAACGCAGTGAAACTATCTCTCAATGAGAGTAAAGACATTTTCAGGTAAAATCTGAGAGAGTTGACTACCAAATACCTTCACAAAAGGAAAATATAAGGAGGCATGTTAGGTAGGAGAGAAACAGAGAGAGAGAGAGGGACAGAAGAAGTGCGCATAAAAGACTCAGATGAAAAGATAAGGTGGCATGCATGAGGGATGGCATGCAAAGAAAAAAAATTTTAGGTGTGTATTGTCTATAAGGGAATCAATGTAAAATGTTTAAGGACACCAAAATATTTAAAGCAAATGATTAAAAATATATACCAATTGAATACTAACCATAAAAAAGCTGATATAAAGCAAAGAAATGGCTCTACGTTGAAAGCAAGCAGAT
This sequence comes from Tragelaphus eurycerus, assembly GCA_935064755.1. Taxonomy (NCBI): domain Eukaryota; kingdom Metazoa; phylum Chordata; class Mammalia; order Artiodactyla; family Bovidae; genus Tragelaphus; species Tragelaphus eurycerus. The sequence continues at coordinate 4,395,672 of CAKXYN010000039.1, forward strand.
AAAACAGTAAAAATTATGTTAGAGAGTTGATTACATTTATGATCAAAGTTTGATTACTTTGATTATGATAAAAGGTTCAATTCACCAGTAAGATATAATAACCTCAAACTATATTTAAGAAGCTAAGACATCTACAGGGAGAATGCTATCATGGTGGAAAATGTCAACATATTTCAGAAAAGGCTGTAGAAGCTTTGAAAATGATAGTAAACCCACTGATGTAATGGAGATATATAAAATTTTATACACATTAATAAAAATTCACTTTTTAAGGAAAAAAAATATGAAGTATTCATGAAAGTTGATTGATTCCATACTACACTTATAAGTATAATCTCAACAAGTCCCAAAGGATGAATATATAACTTGATATATTATATATACATTATATGATATATAGTAATATATTACCTCTTTCGTTCTCAGTGATATTAAGTTGGAAATAACAAGGAATAACTGGTTATGTCTGGAAATTTCACAATTTTGTGCAAAAATTTTGTATGTGTATATGTATGTATGCTAAGTTGCTTCAGTTGTGTCCGACTCTGCAACCCATGAACTATAGCCGCCAGCCTCCTCTGCCCGTGGGATTCTCCAAGCAAGAACACTGGAGTGAATTGCCATGCCCTCCTCTAGAGCATCTTCCCGACCCAGGGATCAAACCTGAATCTCTTATGCCTTCTGCACTGGCAAGTGAGTTCTTTACCACTAGCACCATTTGGGAGGCCCATGTGTGTATATATCTGTGTTTATAAACATACATTTGTATGTGTGTGAATATACATACATATATACATTTTTTATGTTTATCAGTGTTTGAAGAGAACATGATGATACATAAGAATATTATTTCTAAATACATGTCATATGACATTGTTTAAAATTGTGTGGTAATAAGCAAAATTAGGAAAATATGTATTCCTCTTCAAATCATTGAGTATCAAATTTTGATACTAAATGAATGTATGTGTATGCATTTATTTGTAAATGAACAGTGGCTTCAAATGTAAACATAAAGAAAAAAGAACTATTTACTTACATGACTGAGATAACCTGCTTTTACATATATAAGTTAAAATTTTCCAGTGTGTATTATCATCTTATTTTACTTTCTTCTTCAAAGAGCCTTCCAGATATTTCAATATTGGTGTTTGAAAATTTCATATATTAAAACATTTATGTCTGAGAATATACATTTATAAACTCTATGAATGATTACTTAGGACCATCTGAATATTCATTTCTAGTAAGCAAAATTCATGTCAAATTTATTGTAGAATGAACTTTAAAATTTCTCTAGGTACTCTTTGGAGAATGCAAATCTTATGTACTTCCATCATTACTGTAAGCTATTGGTATTAATTAATAAAGAGTGTATGTGTGTGTGTGTGTGTGTGTAGTGAAAACCTTCTTTAGAGTGTTATTCTATTACTATGTAAATGTGGACACCAAAGTGGATTGAGGAGACAATAAGAAGTTCTCACTAGGAGGGAGCTATTGAAATAAGTTACCTGTGATACGTTTCACTCTCAGAAGGTGATTGAGGAGGTAAAAGGCCAAAAGCATATTTCCTGTTAGGATTGCAATGACCTGCTTATTGCAAATAAATGTAGAATATACCATGAAAAATTATAACAGGAATGACCAGTTACCAACTCATGGTAGTTACCCCAAACCTAGTAGTCAGTACCCAACTGCCAGGTGTTAAATAAATCTTTTGGGTTAATGAGCAAATGTGTGCCAGCATGCAAAAGGACTTATCTATAGTTGGGCAGTTTGCAACTCCTCCAAAATGTTTAAGGAAAAAGAATAACAGGGAGAGGGGACAGGAAAGTAATACCTTTCCATGTGATGAGAAATCCATGGTGTGGTTCCTATTGCCTCAAAGCCTTGATCATTTCAATTACATTTTTTCTTCTCTTAACTGATAATGACAAAAGGTACAACATATTGGGGGATTACTCTGTGCCAAACAAAGGAAAAAATTAAGACAAAGAGAGAGAAAATGGGGATAAGGATTGAAAGGGACTTTTTTATTTACAAAAATATATAAACAAATATATTTCACAACTATGTGAACAAAAGAAATAATAAGGAGATAAGGCCAAATATGTAGATTCTTACTTTTCTGTTGTTACACTCTACCATCAGGTAGCATTCTAAGCTATGATTATTCATATTTTTCTCCAAATATAGGTCACTCTGAAATTTTAAATGTGTATATTTTAGACATTTCTGTCTTGAATCACTTTGTCAGATCAGATCAGATCAGATCAGTCGCTCAGTCATGTCCGACTCTTTGCAACCCCATGAACCGCAGCACGCCAGGCCTCCCTGTCCATCACCAACTCCCGGAGGTCACTCAGACTCACATCCATCGAGTCAGTGATGCCATCCAGCCATCTCATCCTCTGTCATCCCCTTCTCCTCCTGCTCCCAATTCCTCCCAGCATCAGAGTCTTCTCCAATGAGTCAACTCTTCGCATGAGGTGGCCAAAGTACTGGAGTTTCAGCTTTAGCATCATTCCTTCCAAAGAAATCCCAGGGCTCATCTCCTTCAGAATGGACTGGTTGGATCTCCTTGCAGTCCAAAGGACTCTCAAGAGTCTTCTCCAACACCACAGTTCAAAAGCATCAATTCTTCGGTGCTCAGCCTTCTTCACAGTCCAACTCTCACATGCATACACGACCACAGGAAAGACCATAGCCTTGACTAGGCGAACCTTTGTTGGCAAATTGATGTCTCTGCTTTTGAATATGCTATCCAGGTTAGTCATAACTTTCCTTCCAAGGAGCAAGTGTCTTTTAATTTCATGGCTGCAGTCACCATCTGCAGTGATTTTGGAGCCCAGAAAAATAAAGTCTGACACTGTTTCCACTGTTTCTCCATCTATTTCCCGTGTAGTGATGGGACCAGATGCCATGATCTTCATTTTCTGAATGTTGAGCTTTAAGCCAGTACTCAAATCCAGAGTGCTGGTGTTCCACTAACCCATGAGGGAAGTCCAGATCTTTTTGGTATTCCAGTCTTGAAAGTATTTCTGGAAACTCCCAGTGTTCCATTTAAGTATGTTTCCACATATCAGCCTATCATGAGTCACTTATTAGTCAATGCCAAGCTGTTCAGTGCCAGTCCTGCAGTTCTCCCACTGTGGTGATAATGCTCTAGGAGAGGGAGGGAGAGGATGGCACCTTCCTCTGTGCTGAGCTCAGCGAGGACACTGTCACTAACCAATTGTACTATCTTGGGCAATTTCTTAACCATCCTGAGCACAGTCTCTTCACCTAAAAAAGAAGAGGGAAGAGATCATTACCTACACCCCTTACAGTTAAAAGATCCTAGTTTTATCTTGGATTAAACTGGATGAAATTGTCTTCCCAGGTGGCACTAGTGGTAAAGAATCACCCTGCCAGTGCAGGAAATGTAAGAGACATGGTCTGATCCCTAGGTCGGGAAGATCTCCTGGAGGAGGGCATAGCAACCCACTTTAGTATTCTTGCTTGGAGAATCCCTTGGACAGAGAAGCCTCATGGGCTACAGTCCATAGGGTTGCAAAGAGTCTGACATGACTGAAAAGACAGTTAGCATGCTTGCAAACTGGAAGGGGTAGATAAAATTAGCATATACAAAGGAAACAGCTCCCACTCAGCTGGTGCACAGAAAATCCTCAAAATAAAGTTAACCCACTTTCTCTTTTTCTCCCTTACTCTTTGTTCTTTTCTTCCTTTCTACCTTCTTTCCTTTCCTCCTTTTGTTCAGGTGTGACCTGCTAGATAAGTTTGGGGGTTGATGAGAAGATGAGTGGGCAGGTAAGCATCAGATAGTGAACTATAATAGACCACAGACTGCTTACTTGATTGGAGTTTTATAATGTGCTACTGGAATCTTAAGGGAAAGCTGCACAAAATAAGTTTTTAAAAATGCTTAACCATCTAATGAAAGGAATATTCTCTTTAACAAGTCACCAATATAATTAGTTTTAACTTTTAAGAGTCAAATCCATTTGTATTCTCTGAAATGTACCCCTGATTTGGCATATCAAATATCCAACATGACCATATCAACATAAAATATTAATGTACAAATGGTAATTAGTATTTTTTATTCCCCATTCAGTGGCCTTTCTAACCAAAGACCAAACACTCTGAATGCAATATGCCCTCTTTCTCACCAAACCCCTCATTCATCACCTCAGAGAGTACACAGTTAAATCCCATTTCTGTTCCAATCCTTATCAGCTATGCTCTTTCTTTTAAAATAGGATCTAAGTCTACTCAGAAGACTGGAAAATATTTTTATCCCCACGAAATACTCCTGTCTGATTTGAAAAGTTGAGCAAAAATCATAGGCAATGAGTTCGATTTTGTGTAGAAATCTGTCATTTGGGTTTGATTGAAGCAGGTGGTAGGCTTTGCTTTCAATGCACTACATTCAGTACAGTCAGAACTGGAGGATACATAAGAGTAGGAGGCAGCTAAGGAGATTTTCTTATTCAGAGAGCAATTTTTAAAGGCAATGTCAGTCTTATGTATAACAAAGTACAAGCAGCCTTGGAGGAATGCAGAGGGTAAAATAGAGACAAAGAGATTAAAGAAGGGACAGAACTTGTTCTTCTGGATTAGGCTCCATTTATATGTACCTTTACAGTAAAATTAGAATGATTGAGCAAGAACCAGAAAATCCAGTGATGTATGTTATGTGAGGTGTCACACGGAAAGAATCTGTTAATTGTCTGAAGAGAAAAGGTCCCCTGAGGAGAGAGGAAATAACTTTCTGGAGGAGAGAAAGGAGAGGTAAGTAAGGTCTCTGAAATAGAGAACACAGAAAAGATGGCAAGCACAAGCCAAAAATAAATTGGTATCTTTTATTCCCAACAAAATACTTGAGTTTGGGTGATGATGAGTCTTAGCTATGAGTCAGCACATCATGTCCTTGAAGAGTTGGGGCAGGCATTTCAAAGGGGTCCTGGGAGGGCAAGAAGTTTCAAGGGCAACCAGAAGCTCAGTCATGGCAAACCTATATGTGAAGACCCTCAGCCACCTTAAAGCTGGGCTATGATTGCATAAATGAACTAGGGTTTGACAGTCCATCTATCATAATACTCAGAAGCATAGACTCAAGAAGCTGCAGTGCCTGGGTTCAAATCCCAGCTCTTCTGCTTACTAGTTTTGAGAGCCTGGGCAAGTTCCTTCACTCCTCATTTCCTCTGAGATGAGTGCTTAGCGCTAGTATATGCTGAGTATATATATTTTGTTGTTTAGTCCCTAAGTCATGTCTGACTGTTTTGCGACCTCACGGACTGTAGTCTTCCAGGTTCTTCTGTCTATGGGATTTCCCAGGCAAAAATACTGGACTGGGATTGCCATTTCCTTCTCCAGGGGATCCTCCTGACCCAGGAAGCAAACCCGCGTCTCCTGCATTGGCAAGCAGATTCTTTACCGCTGAGATATCAGGGAAGCCTCATTATTAAAATACCAATAATAATCAAATTTATTTTATTATTTCATACATACATTTTATTAATAAAATATAGCCACGCTGAAAAGTTCTTGTCTTGTAAATTGAGTATTTCCAGAAATGTCCAATAGGAAAAAGGAAAATATAGCAAGTTGTTTACAGTACTTGAAATTACCCAAGGGAATTTATGATACTGTGTGTGAATGGGTGGAGACAGGGACTAGGGGATTGACCCTTGTCTGACAAATATATCATTGCTCTTTGCAACAAGTCAAGTAGGAAATAAACTGAAGAGATACTGTATGCAAAATTGAGTACTTAAGAATATTTTTCTATTCATCTGTCAGTGGACACTTAGGTGGTACATATATACAATGGAATATTACTGTCATAAAAAGGAACAAATTGGGTTATTTGTGGAGATGTGAATGGACCTAGAGTCTGTCACACAGAATGAAGTAGGTCAGAAAGAAAAAAACAATATCATATATTAATGCTTGTATGTGGAATATAGAAAAATAGCTCCCATCAACCTAGTTCCAGGACAGAAATGTGGACATGTGGACACAGGGGGAGAAAGGGAGGATGGGATGAATTGGGAGGTTAAGACTGACATATATATAGTGCTCTGTGATGACCTGGGTGGGTAGGATGGGGAGGGATGGGAGGGAGCCTCAAAATGAGGGGATATGTGAATACATATAGCTGATTCACTTCACCGTGCAGCAGAAACTAACATAACACTGTAAAGCAATTATACTCCAATTTTAAAAAGAGCACATTTTTCCAAGGATAAAATCCTAACTTTCCTCAACTCTCAAAAGATTGGATATTTATAGCTTGTATGTGCTGTGCAGGTGCACTCAATCATGTCCAACTCTTTGTGACCCACTGAACTGTAGCCCGCCAGGCTCTGTCTATGGAATTTTCTAGGCAAGGATACTGGAGTGGGTTGCAATTTCTTCCTCCAGGAGATCTTCCTGATCCAGGGATCAAACCTGCATCTCCTGCATTGGTGGGCAGATTCTTAACCACAGTACCATCTGGGAAGCTTACTCATTCATAAATATTTTTATATGGAATGTTTTATCACACACCTACCTTTAGCAACTAATTAAAAGTTATGTTGCTCATGACAAAATATAACTTGATATTCAACTCAGTTATGACCCCACAGATGTCTGTTAAAGTTTTCTTTGAGGTTGGAATGATAGTCAATACAACCAGAACTCAGAAGTCTGTGCATGCAAAGGCCTTGCACTCTCTCCCCCCGCAAGCATGATACAGTGACAACCCATCCCCCTACAACCCAGGGCAAGAAATTTCTAGGCCATCAATTTATCACAGTCAACAATTTGTTCATTTTTTTACTTCAACAAAGAAGACTCCTGCTTTTGCTTCAAATGCAAAGCAAGTAGGTATATTCAAGTAGTATGATAAATGAGTTATGCTACAGAGATTTTGGAGAAGGAAATGGCAACCCACTCCAATATTCTTGCCTGTAAAATCTCATGGACAGAGGAGCTTGGTAGGCTGTAGTCCATGGGGTCACAAAGAGTTGGGCACGACTGAGCAACTAACACTTACTTATAGTTGATTTAGGGCTTTCTTAGTAGCTCAGCTGGTAAAGAATTCACTTCCAATGCAGGAGACCCTTGTTCAATTCCTAGGTTGGGAAGATCCCCTGGAGAAGAGATAGGCTATCCACTCCAGGATTCTTGCCTGGAGAATCCCCATGGACAGAGGAATCTGGCAGGCTACAGTCCATGAAGTTGCAAAGAGTTGGATACGACTGAGTGATAAAGCACAGCACAGCATAGTTGATTTAATGTCAAAATTTCTTTCTGGGTATTAAAATATCATGTTCTTTCACTTACATTTTCAGTCACTCTCTTTTTATACCTGCTTTGGCTTGTTTTAATTATTATAAGAAAATGTATTTTGTGAAAACAAACCAAGCACAGAGATATTACAGTGTAAGAATTAATAGTCCAATTTGACTTCCTGTCTACACACTTGAATCTCACTCCCCTCTCCCTGGGTAATCAGGGCTGAGTGGATTGTGAATTTCCCCAGGTCATTTTCAAAGCAATAAGTAAGACATTAATATATACACATGTATACATTTCTATGGGGAAGGCAATGGCACCCCACCCCAGTACTTTTGCCTGGAAAATCCTATGGACAGAGGAGCCTGGTAGGCTCCAGTCCATGGGGTCGCTAAGAGTCGGACACGACTGAGCGACTTCACTTTCGCTTTTCACTTTCATGCCTTGGAGAAGGAAATGGCAACCCACTCCAGTATTCTTGCCTGGAGAATCCCAGGGACAGGGGAGCCTGGTGAGCTTCCGTCTATGGGGTCGCACAGAGTCGGACACGACTGAAGCGACTTAGCAGCAGTAGCAGCAGCATACATTTCTATATACCTATATTGGGGAAGGCAATGGCACCCCACCCCAGTACTTTTGCCTGGAAAATCCCATGGACGGAGGATCCTGGTAGGCTACAGTCCATGGGGTCGCTAAAAGTCGGACACGACTGAGCGACTTCGCTTTCACTTTTCACTTCCATGCATTGGAGAAGGAAATGGCAACCCACTCCAGTGTTCTTGCCTGGAGAATCCCAGGGACGGGGAAGCCTGGTGGGCTGCCGTCTATGGGGTAGCACAGAGTCGGACACGACTGAAGCGACTTAGCAGCAGCAGCAGCAGCATATGCATATATTAATTTTGTTTTTAAAGATATCTCTTTCTAAATAACATAATTATATAATGAATACCAACAATTTATTTTTTTCCCACTTCCAAACACATAGCTAATATCTTTGCATGTTGATATATACTGAACTATGTGACTACTCCACAGGGCAGAAGTGCTACAGTTCAACTCTTCATAACCTATGCATGTGTAGGTTGATCCCAATTTTTCTTTTCTATCAAATCCTTGTGTTTGCATCTTTGGGCAAATGGGAGTTATTTCTCTAGAAAAGACTTTTGTTACTTGTCTTTTCATTATTGTAACCTTTGTCATTTTAGTTTGTAATTTTTACATAGGAAAATATGACAACACTCTCTTTTATGATTTCTGAATTTCAACCTGTTTTCAGGAAACTCTTTAAGACCCTAAATTATAAGTGAATAATCTATTTCTCAGCATAATTTTATAGTTCTGTTATTTACATATAATTGCTTGCTATGCTTCAAAACAATTTTTTGAGGATGTGAGGTAGGCAAAATTTTATTCTCAAATCGTCATCTAATTGTCCCATGGCTTCTTATTAAATAGTCCATTAATTCTCCACTAATTTCCCTACAGGGTTAACATCCGACCCTGCCTTTATCACATGTTAAATTCTCTTAATTAGTTGCATCTGATCTCATGCTTTCCTTTTTTGTGCAACAAAGCTGTCTATTCCTGAACAATTACTTACATAGGTTTAGTTACTATAGTTTAACACTGGGTATTTTTTACATGATTGAGGAAATACCGCTTTTTGATCTTTTCCAGAATATTTCTGGCTATTATATTTTTATCTTCAATTGAATTTTAAACTAAACCTGTCAAGCCCTATAAATATCTCTTTTAGGATTTTATACCGGATTGTTTTAAATTTATAGATTAATTTGGGAAGAACTAACATCTTTTACATGTTAAATGTTCTCTTCCAAAAACTTGCTTTCCCCCAGCATTTATTTAGGTTGGATTATATATCCCTCAGAAAGTGTTCTGTTACCTTTTACAGTGGTCTTTCAGGTCTTTTGTTAGGTTTAAGTCTCACTATTTGGGGGGTTTATTTGCTTTGTGGTTGGGATTTTTTTCCATGATGTGTTCTAACTGGTCACTGACCTTTGTAGGAAGCTATTACATACTATTTTGTATACAGTTTAGTTCAGTCGCTCAGTCGTGTCTGACTCTTTGCGACCCCATGGACCACAGCACACAAGGCCTCTCTGTCCATTACCAACTCCCAGAGTTTACTCAAACTTATCTTCATTGAGTTGGTGATGCCATCCAACCATCTCATCCTCTGTCGTCCCCTTCTCCTCCTGCCTTCAATCTTACCCAGCATCAGGGTCTTTTGAAATGAGTCAGTTCTTCACATTAGGTGCCCAAAGTATTGGAGTTTCAGTTTTAACATCAGTCTTCGCAATGAACACCCAGGACTGATCTCCTTTAGGATGGACTGGTTGGATACCCTTGCAGTCCAAGGGACTCTCAAGAGTCTTCAACACCACAGTTCAAAAGCATCAACTATTCCAAGCACTTTCTTAATTTTAATAGTTTTTTTGGATTATTTTTTTAAATTTTCTAGATAGATGATTACATTGTGTCCAAATGATAGCTTTATCCTTCCCTAATTAGTACATACATATGCGTGTGTGTGTCATGTTTAAATTCAGTCTTTATAAAATTTTGAATAGTTATGTTGAGACTAGATACTATATATTCCTGCTGATTGCATAATGGCCATTCACAGATGAATAAGACATTATATTCCAAAACTTCAAATTTCCTGTCACCTGTTTTATTCAGGGGACATTTGCATTTCTATAGCTGCAAAAATAACCACAAAATATAATACTGTGCATAAATGAGTGATACTTCAAATCTGTTCTGTTGCTGCCCATTGTAAGTTCTTCATAAAAGTCACCAAGACTAAAATATGGTGTCTTTAATGAATTTTTATTGACTTAACCACTGAAATCATTGTACAAAGTAATTCTGAATAAACTTGGTATATTTCATTCCATATTATCATATTTATACAACATTATAGATACAAAGATGTACATAATAGATACAGAAATTAAAATCATGATAGCAAAAAACTACTATGAAACCATACTCAAATTAAGAGCTTCTGTGTTTTGAGATTTAAACAGATGAATTCATGAGGTATATAGTCCTGGACATTTTGCCATTCTCAGTGTTATGGGGGTAAAATTTATCTATGTTGTTGCATATTACTGTAGTTCATTCTTGTGTACTGCTGCTTAATATTCCATTGTGTGAATATTCAACACTTCATTTTCACTTTAAAGACACTGTGTTATTTCAAGTTGTTTGAAATATTAATAATAATGCTATAGATACAGTTGCCCATATATTTTGGTGAATATGTGTAAGAATTTCTCTAGGACATTGCTTAGAAATAAAATTTGTTGTATATAGGATTAGGTAAGTAGTATATAGGATTATGTATAGTGTATAGGACTATGAATGTACAAATTTCCACAATACTTGGTATAGTTTTATTGGAGATACACTTTTCAGAGAAAAGGAAATTCTCCTTTATTCCTAGTTTACTAACAGTCTTGCATGAACAGTTGTTCAGTTCAGTCCAGTCACTCAGTCGTGTCTGATTCTTTGCGACCCATGAACCGCAGCACACCAGGCCTCCCTGTCCATCACCAACTCCCGGAATCCTCCCAAACCCATGTCTATTGTGTCGGTGATGCCATCCAACCATCTCATCCTCTGTCATCCCCTTCTCCTCCTGCCCTCAATCTTTCCTAGCATCAGGGTCTTTTCAAATGAATCAGCTCTCCACATCAGGTGGCCAAAGTATTGGAGTTTCAGCTTCAACATCATTAAATGCTTTTTCCACAGTGAAAGAGTTAGCTGTTGTCAAAATGATGCTGCATATCAAAACTCAGTGACTTAAAACAACAATTATATTCATTCATGTATTTGTGAGTGCGCTGTGGTCAACCTGAGCTAAATATGGGTATTCTTGACTTCAAGCTAGAGGAGGGGTCTGGTCTGCTCCTTAAACTATCAGGCTAACTGGTGAAAATTCTGTGGCAATGACAGAAAACATGAGTCAAGTTCAATGTCAAAGTTATATTGATCTCATAGACAGAACATGTAATCATACCGTTAAGGTAATATTCACCCACAAAATAGCTGGAAACTAATATTTTCTTTGTTGGAATATTTTATCTATTGAATATCTTATCTTCTTGAGCCAGTTCTGATGAATTTTATTATTTATGGAATTTATGCATTTCATAAATTTTCAAACATTTCAGCCTCAAGTTGCTCACATTATTCACTTACTGTGTTTTAAATGTTTGTATTTGCTGCTAAATGTCCTTCTTTTCTTCCTTCATTATCCTAATAGTGAGCATGGGCCAGAGAAAATTTGCCTCTGCTAATACTGAAAGCCAAAAGTTTTTGTGTTCTGGGATCCATCTCACACCCTAAAGTTATGTGTACTACTGAAGAATCTTAGGAACAGCTTTTCTGCATTGTAATTTTCAAAGATTTAGTCTCCCAATAGATAGCAGCACTAGTGTAATCATTTGTCCTCAGAGTAGTCTTGGCTGTCTGCGATTGCTTCTTGTTCATTCTTTATGTCCATTTGGTAGTGGTCAGGAGTGCTCTCAAAAAAGTCCTTACCTCTTACTTTGAGAACAAAAATAGGTTAAAAGACTTATTTTATCCAGAGAGAACTTATTTTTCATTTGGTTTTTGTTTTTTTTTAAGCTGGAGAATCTTTGTGTGAAAGTGTTAGTCTCTCAGTCATGTCCAATCCTTTTGCAACCTCATGGACTGTAGCCCACCAGCCTCCTCTGTCCATGGAATTCTCCAGGCAAGAATAGTGGAGTGGGTTGCCCTTCCCTTCCCCAGGGGATCTTCCCAACCCAGGGATCAAACCCAGGTCTCCTGCATTGCAGGTTTACTATCTGAGCCACCAGTGGAGAATCTTTAGAAACTTATTTTGTCATACTGCCACGAAGAGAAGATCCAAAATGATTTTTAGAAGTAAATATCACACTAATTCAAGGATAAAACAGATTTTTGTTTCAGGAAAAGCATACCAGGTTGCTACCATTGATAGGCTTATCAAATGCTAGGTTCTGCCCATCAAGGATATTCACTCAGTAACCTGATTATTGCAGTTCACTGTAATTAACCACCCTAGTAATGGATCCACCAGCCATGGTCAAGTCTTTAGGTAACTGCAGCCCAAGTCAAGATCTGAGGATAATGTTATGAGAAACTCCAAGCCAGAATTGCCCAGCTATACCACTCCTAAATTCATGATACACAGAAACTATGAGATAATAATTGCTTGTTGTTGTCTTAAGCTGATGAGTTTGAGAATAATTTGTTAAAAGCAGTGATAACTGGTACACAATATCATTGTTAAAAAATGAAGATCTGGTTTTTTTTCTGCCAGAAAATGTATGTATATGGTCTCTAAATTAAAATCAGTCTGATGTTTTAGTTTTTTCATGTGTAATATAATCAAACGATAAGCAATGTATTTGGAATAATAAATAAAGACCAAGCTATGGGCAGTAACTGAGACAATCAAAGAAACGTGTAGTAGCAATCTCATGCCTGACTCTCCCTGTGAGGAGAGGCACTATATGAAATTGACAAATATGTTTCTCATCTTCTTTCTCTCTGGGGAGCTGTGAGTATTCAAATGACAGAGTCCCTGTGTTTTATGTATGCACATTTACATTTTCTCTTGGAAAACAGAGCAAAACAGAATTTGCAAACCATAATTTCAGATACATTATGATTTCAAGTAGCACTATTAGCTGAGGTAATAATAATAAATAATTTCCTTCAATAAAAGAATATCATTCAGCAACTTTTCCAGGTTTAACTTTGAGGCTTAAAAGAAATAATATTGGAAAAAATATAATAGTTTGCAATAGATTAAATAGGTCTGCCACAATTGGAATATAATCATCATTGTTAGTGCTTAAAATACGTGACAGTTTTTGAAAATGGAGCTCGCTTTCTTTGCTTGATCTACTTTTCATTATAGTGAGCAGATGACAATAAAGGCTATGAAATGGTACTATGTTTGATTCTGGTCTGCAGTACCAATGAAGAGAACTTCTTCTTATCTTTTTAAATATTTTATTTAAATAAAGTAATTATTGCCAGTGTAAAATGAAAAAAAAAAAAGACATTAATTCATATAATCTTTTTTTGGACAAAATGAGAAACTCTGGCCCATTAGTAATCATAATGCATGAAAACCTCACATGCACTTGGAGAAAAGGCTTTGAGCAGATAAACAGTGACATTCAGCTATTGAAAGCAGAAATTTACTGAAGCCAGATGACAGAAAATACAAGAAGAACCCATTTTTCTCTAGGAATATCTTTGTTTCAGATCAGCTTTAATATCTATAGTCAGCTTTCTTGTCTCCATTTATCTCTATTCATACTCTTTGTTTCATTGCATCGATTATTTATGCCTTAAATTATAGGTCTTGTTTCTTCTTTTCTCTTTGGCTTAAAGAGTAACTTCAAGGGCAAGTGTAAAAGCTATGTCAGAATGGACTTCTTGGCAATGCATGGACTTCTACATAAAAATGAAACTGTGGGTGTTGTCCTGACACATGCTTTAGGAGCTATCATTTTCTTAGCTAACATAATCCTCATCAATTTATATACTGGCACAATTTAAAAAGCAAATAGAAAAACAAAAACTCATTCGATTTCTTCCTTTCCTTTTTTTTTAAAAAAAAATCAAAGTACTATCTCTTAGCATGAAATAATCCTTTTTATTTAAACTGGAAATAAAGTTGTCTTCTAAAGTTGAAAATAGCTTCTAAGATAATCCAGTTAAACCTATTCTTTGGTGTTTGAATCTTTGCTATACCATGTAAGCCAAATGTCTAACTATCCCTGTCAGAACTTCTCCAGTGTCAGTCACCTCTCAACAAACACAAGTAGCTCACTCAATCTTCAGTCAGCTAGAACTGGAAGAATGTTTCTACATCTTTCTTGAACAAAAAATGTTAACTTGGTTTGCTTTCCCCTTAAAACAAGAATGGAAACTTCAGTACGATTTTTTTTTAGCCTCTTATTTTTGAGGTTGGAATTTAAGGAGGTAAGAGAATCATCAATCCACCATTTCCCTGAAGACTGAAAAACAACCAGTGGTATTATTTCATTCATTCTCTTACCCAGAGGTAATGGCTAAAAGGTCCTCACACTGTTAAGGAAGTGAATCATCCAGGCTTAAAATTTGTTGCTATGTTTCAGGGTGACTTTGGCTCAGAACTACAGAGAAAAGTAAGCAATTCTATATTACTTGAGAACAAGTTGTAATGGTAAACAAGGGTGCCTGAGCACAAAATGGCCTTGAAAACACTAGCTTCTTAATAATTTTACTTTTAGTCTAATTTATCTTTCATGACATCCTGGCTAACACCATGATCAAACTCCTCGTCTGTAGTTTGTTTTCAAGGTATCTCTCACATCTAGTGATGACCTCTGCTCATTAGAGAGTTGAAAGGATCTTAACAGCAGCAATAGTTTTACTTGGGTTTCTAAACGTTTGTCTGAGATGGATAAGGAGTGTTAAGAAGTTACATCAACAAGTATGTCTTTCTAACAAGGCGACTGTGGCTTACAATGGCATGCAAAATTTTTAAAAATAAACCTACTCTGTTGAATGCCAGTTTCACATACTACTAGCAGGCTTCACTTTTAGATGAATGGACTTGTTGCTTTGGAAACCATCCAAAGTTCAAGTCACTCACCAGAAATAGCTGAAAAGAGTTTAAGTAATTGTAAAGTGTAAATGGGTTTTTATATTGTTTTCTGTAAGAATTTAGGATATAGTTAAGTGTGTTTTGGTAACAAGTGTTTAGTTGTGCGATACATTTAATTAAACAACCTTCTGAGCCCTCCAAACATACTGTCCCCTGAATAGCCACAAAAGTATCTTCATAATTGTGTACATTTTTCTAAAATTAACGCCCCAAACATTTTACAAACTTCAGTCCCAATGGAACCTAGATTTACCCCTGCACCTAGTAGACTGACTAGGTATCCAGCAGGATTAAACTATTACGCAACTATGGCCATCATGCCATACTAAACATACTAACATCATGCCATGTTATATTAAAAAAATAACAGTATTTTAACCCTATTCCCACTGTTCAATGTTTGGATTTTCTCTGCAGTGTCCATAAAACATGGTTGTCTTCACTCTGCTTAGATACATCCAGTGAAAATTGCTCCCTCCTGACTAGTTTTGATTCCCCCATGAAAGCTTTTCTCAATCTGAGGGCTCTGTCCCCTTTCTCACCTCACCCCATGCCCCCTCCCTTTCAGAGTTCCTGCCCAGTTGGGGTCTTTCTGAGGATCCCAAAGTGTAATGTATTCTCTTAGTTCATATTCCACCTTTTACCTGCCCTAAATAAACCCTACGCATTATTCAGACTCAGCCCCAAATTCATTTCCCGAAGGGATCCTTCTTAGTACTTCTTCTACATATTCTTGTAATTCTTACTTTCAAATCATAAGGCAACCACAGTTTGTAACAATCCACTTTTACTATTAATGCATTAATGTCTGTCTTCTCAATAACACTATAAGATTTTTAAGGGCAATGTTCAGGTCTGTTTTTAGTCATCATTCTGTAGAAGCATAAAACACAATGCCTGGCACACAGTAACCAATGGGAAATATTATTTCAGGCATGAATGACTGAATGAGTTATTGTTAGCTCAGTGGCTTTGAGATATGACACTTTGCTAACAGAAGACCATAATTTCTTTTTTACCTATTTCATGACTGTCTTATGAAGATCAAATAAAACTCTGCAGAGGAAAACCTTTTATATATTATTGTCTTTATCACAGTTATAGAGGAGACATTGACAAAAGTGTGTGCTTTGGGGAAAGGAATTAATTTAACCAAGACAAAGAATTCCATTAGGGATCAAACCAAGACCTGTAGCATGCTCGCTCTTCTGGGTCTTTTCTCTCTGTTCCTTGGAGCATGAAGGCAAAGGAGCATGGCATACAATGTTCCTTGGTAACATCAAAAGATGATTCTTTTAGCCCACTGGCATATGAACTCAGAAAAAGTTGAGTTCCCAAGTGAAGTAGACTTTAGTGTAACAGAATCTGTTTACATAACAATTTATATGATTAGAGCTGGGTAAAAAGAACTTGTGAGCTGGTATGACAGAATTTCTTTTTAAGCTGTAGAACAATCATTTACATGAATGTTCCAACTGTTCAGAGAGATACTCATCAAAACACCCTTCATCAAAGTCCTATGAGTGAAGTAAATAAAACAGGAGCAATAGTCTTGATTCCAGAACATGTAAATCCTGCTCTGTTTGATTTTCTACAGCTTGTGTTTTGATGTTAAAGTCCCAGTAAGGTTGAGAAAACTGCAAAAGGAAATTGCTTAGAAGTTATATCTCCAGTTACACAATCTAAACAGTGAAGAAGTCTAATGATCTATATGAACATCTGCTAACTGTACAAAGACCTGTGGAACCACCAGCAGGGGCATAGGGGGACCATCTCTCTCATTTGGTTTACCACTAAATGGTTTGGTAGTGTTTAGCAGGTTAGTCAGTAGACAAAAGGGAAATAACAAGAGTAAGGCTATTTTCTTGCTAGTTCCTATGGGTACTACTTCAAATTTTTTCTGTAAACATCTGTGTCCTGAGATTCACAGCCCTTCCATTATACATATTACTGAAACTCTCCCCTGGCTTCTACAGGCTCATATTCCTACCTTCCAAGGATGAACGGAGTTTATATATTTCAATCTTGTGTGGGAGAGAAATGACCTGAAACTATAATTGAGTCAATTGTAGATGTGGAAATCTGTCTTCAAAAATCACTTGCTTACATAGTTTGCCTTGACTTGCTCTCTCCCATCTAGCAAATGTCCTCAACACTAATCAGACTGAGAAACACATAAGTACCCATATCCGCTTCTCCACCTCTTTCTCTTCAACAGAAGGGAAATAGAAAGCAGAATCAGGGTATGCTGGCATTGTTGGAAGAACTCACAATATAGAAATCTCACATGGTTCTACAAGATTTCTATGCTGCCAAGGCTGGCGAGCCAGCATTAATGATTGGGGCTGGTGGGGGTGTGGTTTGTGGAGGATGTCAAGTAGGCTAGGTTTGTAGATTCAACTTACTGATAACTGCATAAGTAAGAGTGCTGGAATAATTTAATCAGGTTCTTCAAGCATAAAGAGGAGCCATATTTCATGTATAGCAGTGTTCAGTGGTGCATATGACATGTGTAATAATAGTAACAACTAACATTTCTGAACATTCATAATGTTTCAGGCACTGGGTATTTGTCACTTATTTTTTTTTTTAATTTAGTCATTTTTTAATTGGTGGAAAATTGCTTTACAATTTTGTGTCACTTAAGTTTGATAAGCAGATGTCGAAGACTTTAGTGATACAACGATTCAGACTCCTGCTAAACTGAAGTGTAATGAAAATCACAAAAGTCTTAACATTCAAATGAATTTGGAACAAACTTGGTAGACATAAAAAAAAAACTTTGAAATTTTCCTTTTATCCCAATTGTAGATCTGGCAATACTCCCAGGGGCACCAAAGAAGATTGGGTAATATCCGACTTGTGTGGCCTTGGATTTCAAGATAGAATAGCTTTGAATGGCACGCATATTTTTCTTTTTTTTTTTTTTTTAACCTCTTGTCCTTTTTTGTTGCTAGACTAATTATTTTGTTTCTGAATCTTTCTCGTCTGCAGTATTTTGTGGCCATCTGGTGGAACTCAGTGCCATTGCCTCCAGATATATTGGTATAAAAATTGAGGTAACTGGCAAACCCATCAGCCCCAAAGCGCAAAGCTGAATTTCACTCCAGAAAGTCTGGAAGAGTAACTTTCCATTTGGTTGCAATTATTTAGAGAATCCCTGATGGCTCAGACGCTAAAGCGTATGCCCGAAATGCGGGAGACCGGGGTTCGATCCCTGGGTTGGGAAGATCTCCTAGAGAAGGAAATGGCAACCCACTCCAGTACTCTTGCCTGGAAAATCCCATGGATGGAGGAGCCTGGTGGGCTACAGTCCATGGGGTCACAGAGTCAGACACGACTGAGTGACTTCACTCACTCATTTAGAGAATGCCTAATTTCATTACATCCTGGGAAAGAGTAGGGGAGGAAGGAGTGTTGAGAAGATCTGTTCTGTGAGGTAGAAATTCACCTACAGAGGGCCTTCCCAGGGGCATTAGTGGTCAAGAGCCCACCTGCCACTGCAGGAGATGTAAGAGATGCAGGTTTGATCCCTGGGTCAGGAAGATCCCCTGGAGGAGGGCATGGCAACCCACTCCAGTATTCCCGTCTGAAGAATCTCTTGGACAGTGGAGCCTGGGGGTTACAGTCCATGGGGTCGCACAGAGTTGGACATGACTGAAGCAACTTAGCACACCTGCACGTATCTACACAATGCAGCAAAGTTTTCTCTGTATGAGCCTCGACCAATCCTTGCCTATCTCCTATCTTCTGAGAGATATAATAAGGTTGGTGGAATCTCCTAAGGGTTTGTGTCATGCTTATGTCTATGTAATCCAGAATCTCAAGGGACAGGATTAGGCAAAAGTAACAGTTGTTATTTTTATTCTCTTTTTGGAAACACGGAAGCTCAAGCTGTGAGGGTAATTGTTCAAGTTTCTAGAGCTGTTGTAGAGGCAATAGTCCAGAACTGAACCCTGAACAACTGAACTCTAAAACTCTTGCCCTTGAACACCAGGAGAAAGGAGACAATTTTTTTCACCTGATAGAGCACTGATGGAGACATCCTTAGGCAAGACAACAAAGGCATGAATACAGAGAAAGGGAAGAATTTGAAAATGGCATATAACACACAGCGAAACTTTTGGCAGTCCATGAAAAGAAAGGCAGTTTTGAATTGAGGTTAATCAGGGAAAACTTTGGCGTGGGAAAAGTGTCAGGCTGGATTACAATGGCGATGAGAAAGGAAAAGGAGTTCCTCTGATGTCTGAGCACTTCTTCTTGTCCAGGGTTGCCAGGCAGCCAGCGCAGCCCAACTCTTGCCTCCCAAAGCTGCCATCTGCCACACAACTCCGGCTAGGGCCAATTTCAACCTGCATCTTTTCCAGAGTTTCCTAATTTTACAAAGTCATCCAGAGATGTACTGCAGAAAAGTGTCCTCTAAATGACTGCACAGCCCCAAATAAATGACTTTGTTGAAGAAGAGATGACAGCCGAAGAAGTGGTTTACAGGGACAAGGTATGCACTCTGTCACCTGCACTCTCTTATACATCCCCAAGGAGTCCATGTCACAGGCCCACGCCTTCCCATCTGGAAGAAGGAGGAGAAGGGTGGCAACCTTATTAAAACCTGGCGCAGTGCCAGCCTTGCTCAAGCTGTCTTTATTATTCAGTCTTAGGAAAGCACCTTGAAAATAAATAGTGACTGTCTCCTAGCATATATGTAGTACTGAGCAAATTGGAAGAGCTTCAGGAAAGTCAATGAACCCTACATAAGCCACCACTATTAATATATATGTTTGATAAAAATTGCATGTGCAAATCAATAAGAAAATTAACATCTTGGGATCTTCAGGCTTTCACTGAATAATCATTTTATTGAATGGAACAATGATTTTAATGCAGATTCATGGTACTATTCATTACAAATATGCACTCAAATAATTTTGAATGTATAATTAGTTTGTAAAGCACCGATTCTAAATGAAAGGACAATTAATTTTAGCTTATCTTTGCCACATCCCATTTAAATGTTTTCTAGTAATGCTCCCATAACCATGACACCACATAATTTATAAATAAAAACACTAATCTGCAGACTATCATCTGTTCTTTCTATTAAAATTCCTGAAGAAATCCTAGTATTAAAATTAGACAAAGAATGAGTAGAGAAAACTTTAGTATGGGAGAATCTTCTTTTCTGATCCATTTATTATTTGTTCTTGAAACTTTTATTTTAAAAGAATTTCAGGTTTATAAAGAAGTTGCAAGAATAGTCCAAAAAACTCCTGTATATCCTGGACCCAGATTCCCCAACTGTTAACACTTTACTATATGTGCTTAAACTCTCTTTCTCTCTCTCTCTGTCTCTTTCTCTCTCTCTCTATATATATATATATGTATGTGTATATATAGGTACATACACACATGCATATACACATACATATATGTCAATATACATGTATATATAAACAAATTACTATTTTTGAAACATGTAGAAGTTAAGTTGAAATCATGATGTTCCTTTACCCTTTAACTACTGCTGCTGCTGCTAAGTCACTTCAGTCGTGTCCGACTCTGTGCGACCCCATAGACGGAAGCTCACCAGGCTCCCCTGTCCCTGGGATTCTCCAGGCAAGAACACTGGAGTGGGTTGCCATTTCCTTCTCCAATGCATGAAAGTGAAAAGTCAAAGTGAAGCCGCTCAGTCGTGTCCGACTCTTAGCGACCCCAGGGACTGGAACCTACCAGGCTCCTCCGTCCATGGGATTTTCCAGGCAAAAGTACTGGGGTGGGGTGCCATGGCCTTCCCCGTACCCTTTAACTACTACAGTTTAAAAAATCAGGATGTTAACAGAATATTATTCAACACTATTATCAAATCTTCAGACGTTATTCATATCTCACCAGTTGTCCCAATTACCTCCTGTAAAGCATAAAAAATTAATTCCCAAGCTCCTTAAAAAAAATCAAGTCCTAATTGGATATGTTATCTCTATCCATCTAAAACTAATATATGGATTAATACAAAATGGAATTCAACAAGGTATCGTGGTAGGACCACATATGTGACTTAAAGATTAAGTAATGTGATCATTTCATTAATAAAAATCACAAAATATCATCATGATTTAGTCCCTTCCTCCATTAACATGTGTAGTTGTAGTAAATGAATAAATGAAAAAGCAATTAAAATTTGATGGTGCTATTTTATCTTTAAAGATTTAATATTATCACTTACCTCTAAAGATAAAGTTCTTTTCAAAACCTAGTATGAATTCCTAGTTGGTTGAAGGTCAGTAAGAAGGAGTTAACATGAACAGTGGGCCGTTAGAAAGGGCATCACAAGAGGAGTATGTTGGCTTTGATCCCTGCTGAGAAATGAACTTCCTACCAGCAGTATCTTCACTTACAACACGAAGTCTGCTGTTGAGAAGAGTGACAGAGAAGAGACAGTCCCATGTTAAAGGACACTGCCCTAGAAGAGTGAAGATCCTTTCAGCACAGGCAACATGACTTGAATTGTATTGCAGGGGAGTATGGTACGTGCTGTCAATTTTTTCTCTTTATTGAACCCCTTGTGGTACAAAGAGGGGAATCTAATCACTGACTTTGGCATGTCAATTATCAGGCCACTTCTGGAAATAATTTACAAAATTTATTCAGTAGCCTTAACCTTTGATCCTTAGAAGCCACTTGGCAATTCACCCTCAACCCAAAATAGTTTTAACTATAACAAAGCCGAAGACACAAAAATGTTCATATTAATAACATCATGACTAAGAAGACTTGAAAACAAGGGTTTTACCTGGTTATACAAACTTTCCCAGGCAGGACTTGTGGGCTCGGCCCAAGCTCTAGCTGGAGTTCACGGTCTGATTAGCCCTGATTAGATAAAGGTAGCCTCTCCTACTGACCCGTTTCTGTTCTTGTTTCACACTGACCCATTTACCAGTTTCTGATTTTATGAAATATGGTGAGAGCAAGCAGATCACAAACAAACAAGTAAGGCCCAAAATGCTTGCTACACACACTGCAAAGATTGTCTGGGCTGTCCTTAAGCAGCTATTGAATGTTTGGTGGGTGAAGCTGGGGAGCTTGTTTAAAGATACAGAAGCTTGATAGATAGTGTGGGAGCCCTTAGAGGGGAAGTCAGATTCCCCTGAGAAGGAACCTAAGATACTGCCACATGTTTATATAGTAGCTCCTCCTCCTAGCCTAGCCTTCACAACTTGCATTCATTTACCACAGTGACTACATATCAGGGGAAGGGGACAAGCTAGTTCTTCTTGAGGATTATCTAGCATTGACCCTAAGCTAACATTCAGACACCTAAGGATCCAGTTCTACTAGGAGCTAGTCAGAGTAAAGCTTTCTGGCAGCCAGTGATAACTGCTCTTCCCTAACAGGGAATCAAACAGCCAATCAAAATTACCACAATCCTGGGAGAATTGCAGGGACCACCATGACCTTCCATGGCTTACAAGGTGCAGGGGTGGAGACTCCTACCACAGCGTCAAGAACAATCTCAGCAAATGAATGTTCATATGAGATGGAGAGAGTCAGGTAGTAATTGCAACTATAGCTACTGTCCCCTAAACAGTCCTGGGGAAGGTGAAAGAATTTCTAGAAGAGGAATTGAACCTGTGGCCAAATGTAATATTTCAGAGACCTAAGTAGAAGTTGTCCTTGCCTCTCTGAGAACCTGGCAAACAAGATAAGCAAAAAGCCTGGTCAATACATAGTGATGAAATTATGGAGGGGGCGTGGGAATTCCCTAGCAGTCCAGAGGTTAGGACTCCATGTTTTCACTGCCAGGGGCCTGGGTTTGATCCCTGGTCAGTGAATTTAACTTCTATGCAGAGTACATCACGTGAAATGCCAGGCTGGATGAAGCCGGAATCAAGATTGCCGGGAGAAATATCAACAACCTCAGATATGTAGATGATACCACTCTAATGGCAGAAAGCAAAGAGGAACTAAAAAGCCTTTTGATGAGAGTGAAAGAGGAGAATGAAGAAACTGCCTTAAAACTCAACATTTAAAAAAACTAATATCATGGCAACCACTTCATGGGAAATAGATGGGGGGAAAATGCAAACGGTCACACCCTTTATTTTCTTGG
Organism: Tragelaphus eurycerus; assembly: GCA_935064755.1. Classification (NCBI taxonomy): domain Eukaryota; kingdom Metazoa; phylum Chordata; class Mammalia; order Artiodactyla; family Bovidae; genus Tragelaphus; species Tragelaphus eurycerus. Next base: position 4,418,765 of record CAKXYN010000039.1, read on the forward strand.
GCTCCAAAATCACTGTGGATGATAACTGCAGCCATGAAATTAAAAGATGCTTGCTCCTAGGAAGAAAAACTATGACAAACCTGGATAGTGTATTAAAAAACAGAGCATCACTTTGCCAACAAACATCCATAACGTCAAAGCTATGGTTTTTCCAGTAGTCATGTACAGATGTGAGAGTTGGACCATAAAGAAGGCTGAGTGAATTGATGTTTTTAAATTGTGGTGCTAGAGAAGACTCTTGAGAGTCCCTTGGACAGCAAGGGGATCAAACAAGTCAATCTTAAAGGAAGTCAGTCCTGAATATTCATTGGAAGGACTGGTGCTGAAGCTGAAACACCAATATTTTGGCCATATGATGTGAAGAGCCAATTCTTCAGGAAAAGACCCTGATGCTGGGAAAGATTGAAGCAAAATGAGAAGGGAACAACAGAGGATGAGATGGTAGCATTAAGGAGACAAATAGCATTTTAAATTTGTGCCACCATAGCAGAGCTGTGAGACCACCAGATTGGCTTAACTGTATCCCATGTTGCCAGAGATTGTCTCACCTGCAAATAAAAACTGTGTATGTTTAGAACCCCTATGGGATACTACTGGGGAACATTGTGGCCAAAGAAAATAGGTCCTTGAATCTAAAGACCTGAACTTCAATGGCCTTAGTCTACCAGTCAGTCAGTCAGTTCAGTCGCTCAGTCGTGTCCGACTCTTTGCAACCCCATGAATCGCAGCACGCCAGGCCTCCCTGTCCATCATCAATTCCCAGAGTTCACTCAGACTCACATCCATCGAGTCAGTGATGCCATCCAGCCATCTCATCCTCTGTCGTCCCCTTCTCCTCCTGCCCCCAATCCCTCCCAGCATCAGTCTTCTCCAATGAGTCAACTCTTTGCAGGAGGTGGCCAAGTACTGGAGTTTCAGCTTTAGCATCATTCCTTCCAAAGAAATCCCAGGGCTGATCTCCTTCAGAATGGACTGATTGGATCTCCTTGCAGTCCAAGGGACTCTCAAGAGTCTTCTCCAACACCACAGTTCAAAAGCATCAATTCTTTGACACTCAGACTTCTTCACAGTCCAACTCTCACAACCATACATGACCACTGGAAAAACCATAGCCTTGACTAGACGGACCCCTTGTTGGCAAAGTAATGTCTCTGCTTTTCAATATGCTATCTAGGTTGGTCATAACTTTCCTTCCAAGGAGTAAGCGTCTTTTAATTTCATGGCTGCAGTCACCATCTGCAGTGATTTTGGAGCCCAGAAAAAGAAAGTCTGACACTGTTTCCACTGTTTCCCCATCTATTTCCCACGAAGTGATGGGACCGGATGCCATGATCTTTGTTTTCTGAATGTTGAGCTTTAAGCCAACTTTTTCAATCTCCACTTTCACTTTCATCAAGAGGCTTTTTAGTTCCTCTTCACTTTCTGCCATAAGGGTGATGTCATCTGCATATCTGAGGTTATTGATATTTCTCCTGGCAATCTCGATTCCAGACAAGTCTACCAGACAAGGGCATAAAAGGGTTGCCTGAACCAAGTGGCAATGCAGATCTAGCAAAAGGAACCCCGAGCTTGGGGGATCCCCAAGGAGTATCTCATAAAACTACAAACAAGAGTTGCTTAGGTATGACATTCTCTAAAACTTCATTATTTTTATCTAACCCATTATCACAGACAAAAGAGCTTCAAAAGGCATAATGTAAGAACTATTTAAATAGCTATAGACATAAATTATCTCTGTCATTGTAAAAAAAAATCTACCAAATTTATGATTGGTTCAGTTCAGTTCAGCAGTATCTTTAACACACTCGGTTCAGTGGTGTCTGTGGAAGGGTGACAGTGAAATACTAAGTAGGCAGTGAATTATCCCTGGGAGTCATGCAGGCACTTAAAGATTCACTTGAAAAAATTCAGAACCTATTTGGACAGAAATATAGGGCTTCTAGGATGATGGTTGATTATTATTAACTTAATTAGGTCATGACACAATAGTATTACGTGCTACACTACCATGACTAGTCTCATATGCTAGCAAAGTAATGTTCAAAATTCTCCAAATGAGGCTACAACAGTACATGAACCAAGAACTTCCAGATGTTCAAGCTGCATTAAGAAAAGGCAGAGGAACCAGAGATCAAATTGCTAACACCCACTGGATCATAGAAAAAGCAAGAGAATTCCAGAAAAACATCCACTTCTGCTTCATTGACTACACTAAAGCCTTTGACTGTGTCGATCACAACAAACTGGAAAATTCTTCAAGAGATGGGATTAACAGACCACATTATCTACCACCTGAGAAATCTGTATGCAGGTCAAGAAACATCAGTTAGAACTGAACACAGAACAATGGACTGGTTCCAAATTGGGAAAGGAGTATGTCAAAGCTGTATATTTTCACCTTGCTTATTTAACTTTTATGCAGAATACATTATGTGAAATGCCGGGCTAGATGAAGCACAAGCTGGAATTAAGATTGCCAGGAGAAATATCAACAACCAGAGATATGCAGATGACATTATTCTCATGGCAGAAAGCAAAGAGGCATGCAAAGGCCTCTTGATGAAAGTGAAAGAGGAAAGTGAAAAAGCTGGCTTAAAACTCAACATTCAAAAAAATAAGAGCATGGCATCCAGTCCTATCACTTCATGGCAAATAGATGGGGAAATAATGGAAACAGTGAGAGACTTTATTTTCTTGGGCTCCAAAATCACTGCAGATGGTGACTGCAGCCATGAAATTAAAAGACCCTTGCTTCTTGGAAGGAAAGCTATAACAAATTTAGCATATTAAAAAGCAGAGACATTACTTTACCATCTAGTCAAAGCTCTTGTTTTTTCAGTTGTCATGTATAGATGTGAGAGTTGGACCCTAGAGAAAGCTGGGACCAAAGAATTGATGCTTTTGAACTGTGGTGTTGGAGAAGACTCTTGAGAGTCCCTTGGACAGCAAGCGGATCAAACCAGTCAATCCTAAAGGAAATCAGTCCTGAATATTCTTTGGAAGGACTGAAACTGAAGTTCCAATTCTGTGGCCACTTGATGCAAAGAACTGACTCATTGGAAAAGGCCCTGATGCTGGCAAAGACTGAAGGCAGAAGAAGGGGATAACAGAGGATGAGATGTTTTTGATGGCATCACGAACTCAACAGACATAAGTTTGAGCAAGCTCCAGGAGTTGGTGATGGACAGGGAAGCCTGGTGTTCATGGAGTCAAAAAAGAGTCCAACACCACTGAGTGATTGAACTGAACTGACTTCTCCATCTGGATCTACAGGATACAAACGTAAAGCTGTCCAGAATACTAGATTTAGAGAAAAAAGTCTTTTTGCCTCCAAATAGGAGATCGCTAAAGTGAAGTTGCTCAGTTATGTCCAACTCTTTGTGACCCTGTGGATTGTAGACTACCAGGCTCCTCTGCCCATGGGATTTTCCAGGCAAGAGTACTGGAGTGGGTTGCCATATCCTTCTCCAGGGGATCTTCCCTACCCAGGGATTGAACCCAGGTCTCCCGCATTGTTGCTGTTAAGTTGCTTCAGTCCTTCAGTCGTGTCCGACTTTGTGCGACCCCATAGAGAGCAGCCCACCAGGCTCCCCCATCCCTGGGATTCTCCAGGCAAGAACACTGGAGTGGGTTGCCATTTCCTTCTCCAATGAATAAAAAGTAAAAAGTGAAAGTGAAGTCGCTCAGTTGTGTCTGACTTTTAACACCCCATGGACTGCAGCCTACCAAACTCCTCTGTCCATGGGATTTTCCAGGCAAGAGTACTAGAGTTGGGTGCCATTGCCTTCTCCACATTTTAGGTAGAGGCTTTACTGTCTGAGCCACTAGGGAAGTCCTGGAAGATCCCTAGATTAGATTAGATTGCCTTCGCTCAGTCATGTCCAACTCTTTGCGACCCATGGTCTGTGTAGCCTATCAGGCTCCTGTGTCCATGGGATTTTCCAGGCATAGTACTGGGGTGGGTTTCCATTTCCTTCTCCAGGGGATCTTCCTGACCCAGGAATCAAACCCGGGTCTCCTGAATTGTAGACAGACGCTTTACCATCTGAGCCACCAGGGAAGTCTAATTGATAAGCTGCTTAATCGGTTTGACTCTAACCACTGTTTCTCCAAGAACTTGAAGGACTTTGTAAAGAGTCCTAAAACCTTGTCTTCCTCTAAAGAATGGCCTAAGCACAAGCGTGAATGTAGTTACTTTTTTTACATGTAATGAACCATTTATCACTTTTCCAATATCCCAGTTACATATGTTACAAGTTTCAGATTAGGATAAAGGTCAGTGTTCAGCATTCTCAGCGAGAGAACTTGAGGACATTCCAGAGAAATAGAGAAGTGTACTTTGTGAATGGGGTGATTTATTTGGGGCACCTTAGTTTTTAGTCCTCATTCCAAAATGGACTCATGTAATTGGTGAAGGAAATGGCAACCCACTCCAGCATTCTTGCCTGAAGAATTCCATGAACAGAGGAGCCTGGTGGGCTACAGTCCATGGGGTCACAGAGTCGGACACGACTGAGTGACTGACAATTTCAATTTTGTCATGCAATACGGTCCCAACATTCAAGCTCCTTGGGCTTCCCTTGTGGCTCAGCTGGTAAAGAATCTGCCTGCAATGTAGGGGACCCAAGTTTGATCCCTGAGTTGGGAATATCCCCTAGAGAAGGGAAAGGCTATCCACTCCAGTATTCTGGCCTGGAGAATTCCATGGACTCTATAGTCCATGGGTTCACAAAGAGTCAGACATAACTGAGCGAGTTTCACTTTCACTTCATTCAAGCTGCTCAGCCAGCTTTGAGAAAGGATTACTCCTTTTCAGCATAAGTGGCAAGATGGACACTCTGATGGAACAGATGTGCACACTTCTCAATAATTACTTTCAGCTCTTGTTTTTTCCCCTTTACTGTCTGTTTGAAATTTAACCTTAATGGAATCTGAATGGCATTTACCCAGGGATCATTTCCAGATTATGCAAAACTCACAAAAATAAAGGTTATGGCATAGTAAGTCTACTAATCACTTTTTTGTGATTGGAATTGGTTATCTCTGAGTAGAAGAGATTAAGAATGTCAGATATTTATCCTGAAGCAAGAGAAATTAATCATTCCTTTACTCACTTTGCCCCCTGCCATCAACCACCACATGATGAACACATGCTGTGACCCCAGAGTGACAATCCAGAACTCCAACATAGCATCTCATAGAGAAGGGTCCATTCTGTTGAGACATAAGTGACATAACTGTGAGATATCAGTGTAAAGTGAAAATATCTTCTGCCATATCAATTAACAAGAAATGTCACAGCCATCAGCGGTTTCTGGCCTCCAAATGTGAATAAGGGTTCCCAAAACTGTGATCCAGCAGATGCCACCTCTCCCCGCAGTGATTGCTGAGGAGCTGGGGAAATGCAAGAAGAGCCATCTGTCACTCCTTAAGGTGAGCAAGAAAACAGGATTGGCCCCAGATAGCTTAGGTGCATATGAAAGCAATGAATTCAGTGAGTCAAGAGGCTTTTATCTTCCCATATACAGAATGTTAACTTCCTTAATTTGATATCTGATCTTTGATGTTCAGACTGCCTGTTCCCTTTGCTGCAAACTTGTATATACCCTGACTCCCCTTCCCGTTCCTTGAATCACTTTTCTCAGAGCTACCGAGATACTGTCTCCAGGGCTCAGAGTCCTAAACATTCTCACCAAATAAAATAACTCTCTTTCAGGTGGTGACTATATTTTTCAGTCAACACCAACCAGACGTCCAGACATAGAGGCTAAATTGGCCACTAGAAAAGGCAGGGCTGGAGAGTGGGAGAAAATTTTGAGTTCCCAAATATGGCAAAAATGGAATCAAAAGTGCTCTAAATCTCCCACACTCTGCTTCCAGAGCTCAGGTTAGAATGAGGTGCCTGTTTTCCTTTTAATAATAGTATAGCTAGATTTGCTAACTCGGGTACTTTGCAAATGTAATAGGATGAAGAAAATTTCATTATTTAAATAGTTGTCTCCTGAGTTCCTCTTAGAAGAACTGTCTTCTCTAAGAAGGAATATCTTGATAAATGATTAAGGGGAAAACCCCTATTAGGGCTCTATTTTCAAATGTCTTCTAGACTTTAGAGGAGAGAGAAAACTTCCCTGTATAATCTACCATGGAGATTTGACTCCTGAAAGTAAATAGAGTGAGAGGCAGTGAGAAGCAGCAATAGAGACTCAGGACTCAGAAAAAAATGCAATATGGTAGAGAAGTAGTAAAGAGTGCCCCCAACTCTTCTCTCCAGGATTGGTGAAATTGCTCATATAATCCCCCTTCCAACTTCTCTCTTTCCCCAACCAATTGCCTGTTAAAATCATTGAATGATTTTTAATCATGCCTATTTAGTTGTACTTTAATTTTTTTCTTTAAAAAAATATATTTTATTTTGTATTGGAGTATAGCCAATTCGGAGAAGTCAATGGCACCCCACTCCAGTACTCTTGCCTGGAAAATCCCATGGACGGAGAGGCCTGGTAGGCTGCAGTCTATGGGGTCGCTAATAGTCGGACACGACTGAGTGACTTCCCTTTCACTTTTCATTTTCATACATTGGAGAAGGAAATGGCAACCCACTCCAGTGTTCTTGCCTGGAGAATCCCAGGGATGGGAGAGCCTAGTGGGCTTCCGTCTATCGGGTCGCACAGAGTCAGACACGACTGAAGCGACTTAGCAGCAGCAGCAGCGGCATAGCCGATTAACAATGTTGTGATAGTATCAGGTGGACACAAGGGGATCCAGCCATAAATGTATATGGATCCATTCTCCCCCAGACTCCCCTCCCAGTCTGCCACATAACATTGAGCAGAAGTACCCCGAACTATACAGTTGGTCCTTGTTGGTTATCCATTTTAAATATGGTAATGTGTACACATCCATCCCTAAGAAAATTTTTCTTGAAGAAGCTACAGAAAGAAGAGAGGTCCTCACTAGAGCTAGTACAATGTTGGGCAGAGGCAGCTAAGAACCACTCAGCAGGGAGCCAAGTGGCCCCAGAATGTAAGATCCTGCAGGATCCAAGAGCTTTGGAGGAAACCTTCAGACTTTTGCAGACTGTTAAACTTGGCAAGGACTTCCCTGGTGGCTCAGACGGTAAAGCGCCTGTCTATGATGCGGGAGACCCGGGTTCAATCCCTGGGTTGGGAAGATCCCTTGGAGAAGGAAATGGCAATCCACTCCAGTACTATTGCCTGGAAAATCCCATGGACAGAGGAGCCTGGTAGGCTACAGTCCATGGGGTCGCAAAGAGTCAGACACAACTGAGTGACTTCACGTTCACGTTCAAACTTGGTAAAGATTTAAGCCAGTTTGCCCTTGCCCTTGAGAGGAGGTGGACTTTCCTGGTAGCTTAGATAATAAAGAATCTGCCTACAATGTAGGAGACCTGGGTTAGATCCTTGGGTTGGGTTAGATCCCTGGGTTGGGAAGATCCTCTGGAGAAGGGAATGGCTACCGACTTCAGTATTCTTGCCTGGAGAATTTTACAGACAGAGCAGCCTGGTGGGCTACAGTCCATGGGGTCATAAAGAGTCAGACATGACTAAAACAACTTGGCACACACACATAGGATTTTGAGTTTAGAAGGTTTGCTACCAAGCCTCAGTTTTGAAAGGATCACTCTGAGTAGTATATTCAGCAAGGATGTAAAGAGGCAGGGATGAAGGCAGGACGACCAGTCAAGAGGCTATTCCAGTTATCCACAGGAGATGTCACATGGTTTGGACAAAGATGGAAATCGTGAGGCATGAGCAGTTGTTGGTTCCCTACTATGTTTGTAAGTTATATACAATAATATTTCCTATAAAGTAGACATACAATATGAGAATTATAAGAGTTAAGGACACTCAAATTTTTTGACTTTATCATCTGGAAGAACAGAGTTGTCATCAACTGAGATGAGGAAGTCTATGGGTAGATAATGTTGAGGAGGGAGGAAGTGTCAGGATGTCAGTTTTGGACTTGTAAAGTGTGAAATATCTGTTACACATCTAAGTGGACATATCAAGCAAGTAGTTGAATGTACAAGTGTGTATTCAGGAGAATGGTCCAGACAGAAGATATAAATTTGGGAGACACTAAGATATCACTGGGGCTTCCCTGGTGGCTCAGACGTAAAGAATCTGCCTGCGATGCAAGAGACCCGGGTTCAATCCCTGGGTCAAGAAGATCCCCTGGAGAAGGGAATGGCAACCCACTCCAATATTCCTGCCTGGGAAATCCCATAGTTCTCAACATAATATCTGAGTACAGAATAGGTAAATATTGTGGGCTTTCTGAATGAATGATTGGCATTTAATTAAATCCTATCATTATGGTGATTGAAGTCTACATTCACATCCTGGGAGCTCAGTTACATGAAAATTCCTAAAAATAGCAATTCTTTGGTAGTTCCCAAATTATATAGAAAACTGTTGACACAGATAAGGTACAATAGATGGGTTTCCTTCAGCTACAACAAATATTTGGATCTTGACTCAGTGACTACCTTTCTGACAACTGAACAAAATTGCTTTTCTACATTAAATTTACAGGAACCAAAGGAGCACATTTGATGAGTGAGATAAAATACCAAAGCTCCTAAAATGAAATCTTCTATTTTTTTCACAAGCAAATTGCCTGAGGTTACCTTAATTATGTGATAAATTTGGCAAAGGACACCAGAGAAGGAAAACTTCCAAACAAAAGGAAATAAACATCGCTTTGATGTTAAGCAAAAAAAAGAATTAGATTCTCTGACTGTGTGCCATTGCCTAATTGCAGCAAATCACCTTCACTTACTCGGCCAAAGGTTCTCAGCTTCCAGCTGCCCCTCCCAACCACCTAGTCACAAGCAGAGCTGTGACAGCTGCCACCACGAGCCCAGCTGCCCTCCAGCAACAGCTCCCCTGTTTCTGCCTTTCTCCTGATCATGACTTGCTATGGGATTCCAGTGCAGGGACCAGTTGTGTGTGTGTGTGTGTGTGTGTGTGTGTGTGTGTGTGTGTGTGTGTGTGTGTGTGCGCGCGCGTGCGCACTCAGTCACATCTGGCTCTGCAACCCCAGGGATGTAGCCTGCAAGGCTTCTCTGTCCAGTGGAGATATGAATAATCTAAGATATCCCCTCTAGATCAACAAGTGCAATATAGTATCAAAAACAAGAGCATGAGAGTAATCGAATGGCAGGCTGTTCAGGTTTATTACTGGACCTTTCTCTGACTTCATTCACCATCATGGAATTTCTGGTTAGCACACGCCTGATGCAGAAGACATAATAGAAGACACAGAAGCAGTGCAGTGACGAAAAGTGTGCAGTTTAGAGCCAGGCAGCTCAGCCCCGACTCACCACCCCCATTATTGTCTGTCCGTGACTCAGCCTGTCTGAGCTTGGATTTCTTCATCTCTAAAATTGAGAAGATTATGTCTCCCAGAAAGGGCTATTGTGAAGAGGTACTGAGATAACACAGAAGGCGCCTCGTAAAGAACTTGACAGTCGACAATAAAGGAGACCTGTTCTTCCCAAGGAATGTACAATCTGCTGGCGAGACAGAAATTTACATAATTTACCATAGTAAAATGTTACAAATATTATTAAGCAAACTCTATGGGAGTAGAGACAAGAGAATAATTTTTTTTGTTTGCTTTTTAATCTTTTATTTTATTTTTTTTTAGTACCAAAAGCATTTTGTATTGGGATATAGCCAGTTAATGTTGTGGTAGTTTCAGGTGAACAGCAAAGGGACTTAGCCATGCATATACATATATCCATTCTTTCCCAGACTGCTCTCCATCAAGGCTGCCACATAATATTGGGCAGAGTTTCCTGTGCCATGCAATAAGTCCTTGTTGATTATCCATTTTAAATATAGCAGTGGGCACATGACCTTCCCAAGCTCTCTAACTATCCCTTCCCACAACAGCCATAAATTTATTTCCTAGGTCCCAGTCTCTTTCTGTTTTGTAAGTAAGTTTATTTGTAGCATTTTGAGACAAGAGAATAATTAACCGTGCTGGATGTGGGGGTAGGAGGAAGATACAACCAAGCCTCTGGATTTTGCAGTCTGACACTCGCGTCACCGGGTTGACCTCGTCACCGGGTTGACCTCACAATCGTCAGCCAACAAACAGGCTCTGATAGCTTTATCATAAAAGTAAATAAATAAATCTTCCTTTGACTTCACATCTGCCTCCAGCTAACTGCTCCTTTCTCTCTGCCCTTCACAGCAAGACTTTTGGAAATGTTTACTGCCTCCACCTCCCTTTTCCTCTTCAACCTGCTCCCATCTGGCTGATGTCCTTTCCATGGAAATGACATGTTGCTTCCACTCTGGCCATCTTTTCAGGCATTGTAGCATCTCCTCCTCCGCTGCCATGGCCCAGGGAAGGTCCACTTCTTTCCTACCTGTATTTTTGCCTTTACATGATCTCAGCTAGTCCCTTGACTTTAAATACAATGTATTCCCTGATGAATTCCACATCTACATCCTCAGCCCAATCTCTTTCTCAGTTCAGTTCAGTTCAGTTCAGTCTCTCATTTATGTCCAACTCTTCGCGACCCCATGAACTGCAGCACTCAGGCCTCCCTGTCTATCACCAACCCCCGGAGCCCACCCAAACTCATGTCCATTGAGTCGGTGATGCCATCCACCCATATCATCATCTGTCGTCCCCTTCTCCTCTGGCTCTCAATCTTTCCCAACATCAGGGTCTTTTCAAATGAGTCAGCTCTTCACATCAGGTGGCCAAAGTATTGGAGTTGCAGCTTCAACATCAGTCCTTGCCATGAACACCTAGGACTGGTCTCCTTCAGAATGGACTGGTTGGATCTCCTTGCAGTCCAAGGGACTCTCAAGAGTCTTCTCCAACACCACAGTTCAAAAGCATCAATTCTTCTGCACTCAGCTTTCTTTATAGTCCAATTCTCACATCCATACATGACCACTGGAAAAACCATAGCCTTGACTAGATGGACCTTTGTTGGCAAAGTAATTTTGCCAACAGCTTTTTAATATGCTGTCTTTTTAATATGCTGTCTCTGCTTTTAATGTGCATAACTTTCCTTCCAAGGAGTAAGCATCTTTTTATTTCATGGCTGCAATCACCATCTGCAGTGATTTTGGAGCCCCAAAAAGTAAAGTCAGCCACTATTTCCACTGTTTCACTAAAAATCTTTTCCATTCAATTGCTGATTCAGCATGATCATACTGATGGACTTTCTGAACTTAACAGGTCTGTGCATGCATGCATGCTAAGTCATTTTCAGTCATGTCCGATTCTTTGTAACCCCATAGACTGTAGCCTGCCAGGCTCCTTTGTCCATGGAATTTTCCAGGCAAGAATACTGGAGTGGGTAGCCATTGCCTTCTCCAGGGAATCTTCCTGACCCAGGAATAGAACCTAAGTCTCTTACATCTCCTGCATTGGCAGGTGGGTTCTTTACCACTAGCATCACCTGGGAAGCCCTGAACAGGTCTAACACAACTATTGATTCCACCACACCACTCTCACACAACAGAAGAAAACAAACAAAAAATGCCTGTTCCTTTCTTATTCTTTCCTGTCCTGTAAATGTCAATACCAAGGTCGGTCACCTTTGATTGCCTTTGTTCCTTCACCTGCTGTTTCTGATCCATCAAGTTGCTGTCTCTACCTCCTTGTTAATTACCCTCTGTGTCCACTGCAATCACCATCATTCAAGCCACAGCCACTCCTCACCTAGCCCTCTGCAAGAGCTCCTAACCTATCTTGTAGCTTTCAACTCTGCCTCACTCTTCTCTTCACAGTCTCCACAATGTCTTCACGAAGCAGCTCACGTGATTTTCATAAAATGCACTCTCCCTTTTCACAGCCTACAGTGATTTCTCGTTTCACTTGGGAAGAAACCTCAGTGCTTTCCTGTGACCTGGGAAGCCTTACACTGTCTGGCCCCATCTGCCTCTCTGCCCCTTCTCCTGCCTTTCTCCAGGTAACTCACTATACACCTTGGCACAAAGGACTTCTTTCCATTTCTCAAATGCCCCAGTTTATTTCTTTATAGGGGAAAATAAAATTTGTTTCTGCTCTATGCCACACTCTCCTCCCAGTCTCTGAATGGCTGTCTTTCTCAAGGTTAGGTATCAGCTCAAATGCACCCTCCTCAGGTGCAATAAAGGCAACTGCCCACTGTCCATTATAGAGGAGCCCTGTACCCATCCCCATCGACGTCTAGTATGTTACCCATTCTGTCTTCTTCACAACACAAATTTCTTTTCAAATTTGTGTTATTCTAATGCTTGTTGATTGTTTATCTCTCTCTAAAGTCTAAGATTCAGGAGAGAATGGATTTTTTAAATTAATTTTTATTGAAGAGAATGGATCTTGAGCTGCTTTGTTTATTGCTATATATCCAGTGCCTGGATCCATGCGTGGGACTTGACAAACATTTACACAATATTTTTGATTGAATTAACACAGCTTTGGAAATGTTTGGTAAGAAGAGCTATTGGATTTATTCATTAACTTTAAGGGGTTGGGGAGCAATGAATAGGTAGAGCACAAAGGACTTTTAGGGCAATGCAGCTATTATGTATGATACCATAATGGTGGACATATGTCATTATACATCTCTCTAAACCCACAGAATGTATGACATCAAGAGTGAACCTGGGACTTTCCTGGTGGCTCAGTGGTAAAGAATCCACCTGCCAATGCAGGAGACATGGGTTCAGTCCCTGATCCAGGAGGATCCCACATGCTGTGGGCAACTAAGCCCAAGTGCCACAACTACTGAAGCCAAAGCACTCTAGGGCCTGTGCTGCACAACAAGAGAAGCCACTGCAATGAGAAGTCTGCACACCACCACAAAAGAGTAGCCCCTGCTCACTGCAACTAAATAAAACCCCCCGCAGAGCAATGAAGACCCAGCACAGCCGTAAATAATTAAACTAAAAAAAATGTTTTTCCAAAAAAAAATAGTGATTCTAGAAAAATGATATAGATGATCTTACTTGCAAAGCATAAACAATGAAACAGATGTAGAGAACAAATGTATGGATACCAAGGGGGAAGGGAAGTGGGATGAATTGGGAAACTGGGATTGATTTACATGTGTGTGCTGGGTGACTCAGTTGTGTCTAGCTGTTTGTGACCTCCTGGACTGTAGCCTCCCAGGCTCCTCTCTCTTTGGAATTCTCTAGGCAAAAATGTTGGAATCGGTGGCCGTTTCCTACTGCAGAGGATCTTCTCCACCCAGGGATTGAACCCGAGTCTCGTGTGTCTCCTACATTGGCAGATGGATTTATATACACCATTGATATTATGTATTAAATAGATCACTAATGAGAACCTACTGTATGGCACAGGGAACTGTACTCAGTGTTCTGTGGTGACCTAAATGAGATGGAAATCCAAAAAAGAGGGATATATGTATATCTATATGTATAACTGATTCACTTTGCAGTACAGTAGAAACTAACAATGGAGAAGGCAATGGCACCCCACTCCAGTGCTCTTGCCTAGAAACTCCCATGGACGGAGGAGCCTGGTAGGCTGCAGTCCGTGTGGTCACTGCGTCAGACACGACTGAGTAACTTCACTTTCACTTTTCATTTTCCCTTTTCCCTTTCATGCATTGGAAAAGGAAATGGAAACCCACTCCAGTGTTCTTGCCTGGAGAATTCCAGGGATGGGGGAGCCTGGTGGGCCGCCGTCTGTGGGGTCGCACAGAGTCAGACACAACTGAAGCGACTTAGCACAGCAGCAGCAGAAACTAACAAAATGTAAAGCAAATACACTCCAATAAAAATTAATTTAAAAAAGAGCAAATCCTAATGTAAACTATGAGTTTTGGATGACAATGATGTGTCAACATAGGTCCACCAATTGTAATAAGTGCACCCCTCCGGTAGATAATGTTGATAATAGAAGAGGCTATGGATGTGTGTGGGGGGGTAGTATACAGGAAAACTTTGTAGCTTACACTCCATTTGGCTGTGAAGTTAAATCTAATTTAAGGAATAAAACCTATTAAAAACATTTGAAAACTTTAAAAATCTTTATAATATTCTTTATGGTTTCACATATTAATGCCCCTTGTTCCACATATTTATGCCCCTTGTTCCACTAGTAAATGTAATTGAAAATCTGCTGAATGTATAAAGCAGCAGTTAAGCTAAAGTGATTTTACTCATAGAACATCTCTGTACTTTTGCAAGACTGGTCCTCAGTTGGAGAAGGCAATGGCACCCCACTCCAGTACTCTGGCCTGGCAAATCCCATAGACGGAGGAGCCTGGTGGGCTGCAGTCCGTGGGTGGCTAGGAGTCGGAAACGACTGAGCAACTTCACCTTCACTTTTCACTTTCATGCATTGGAGAAGGAAATGGCAACCCACTCCAGTGCTCTTGCCTGGAGAATCCCAGGGATAGGGGAGCCTGATGGGCTGCCGTCTGTGGGATTGCACAGAGTCGGACACGACTGAAGTGACTTAGCAGCAGCAGCAGCAGCAGAGTCCCATTGGAGAAGGTAATGGCAACTCACTCCAGTACTCTTGCCTGGAAAATCCCATGGATGGAGGAGCCTGGTAGGCTACAGTCCATGGGGTCACAAGGAGTCGGACACGACTGAGCAACTTCACTTTCACTTTTCACTTTCATGCACTGGAGAAGGAAATGGCAACCCACTCCAGTGTTCTTGACTGGAGAATCCCAGGGACGGGGGAGCCTGGTGGGCTGCCGTCTATGGGGTTGCACAGAGTCAGACATGAGTGAAGTGACTCAGCAGCAGCAGCAGTCCTCAGTTACTGTAAGCAATAAAGGCATGATTCGGGCTGCCAGGGTACCTCTCCTGCTCTGAAAGACATCATACACAAAACGTTATCTTTGAGGCACTTCTATACCTTGAGTGAGGGTGTTGTTCCTCTTGTTTAGTTGCCAAGTCCTATCTGACTTTGCAACCCCATGGACTGTAGCCTGCCAGGCTCCTCTGTCCATGGGATTCTCCAGCAAGAATACTGGAGTGGGTTGTTATTTCCTTCTCCAAGGGATCTTCCTGAATTAGGGATCAAACCTGTGTCTCCTGCATTGCAGGTGGCTTCCTTACCACTAATGCCATGTTGGGGAGGGCACATATTACCCTGAAACTCTTTTCTCCTAGACTAATTAGAAGTTTAAGGACGAGGAGAATATTTTCTATCTTTTCAAATGCTAAGGAAATCCATACCCATTTAATAGGGGAAGTAGCTCTGAAAATCAAAGGAGGTAGAAGAACCTAAAAGACAACATAAAGCAGTCATTTCTACAAAAATATATGCTAAGTAAATCAAGAATGCAGAGTCCTTTCTAAGTTATTCACTTCTCAGATCAGATCAGATCAGTCGCTCAGTCGTGTCCGACTCTTTGCGACCCCATGAACTGCAGCACGCCAGGCCTCCCTATCCATCACCAGCTCTCGGAGGTCACTCAGACACATTCATCGAGTCAGTGACGCCATCCAGCCATCTCATCCTCTGTCTTCCCCTTCTCCTCCTGCCCCCAATCCCTCCCAGCATCAGAGTCTTCTCAGGAGGTTTCAAATGCTGTCACCAGACATGTATGTTCAAGGAAAGTTCCAGGCAATGGGAGTTTGAAGGCTGGACTCTCTGCCACTACAGAGGAGGATTAATGAAAGAGCAGGCACTCTAACTTTCCTCTCATAATTGTCTGGATATTAAAGGTTTTTGCATTCTTATACACTAATAATGAGAAAATAGAAAGAGAAATTAAGGAAACCATTCCACTCACCATTGCAATGAAAAGAATAAAATACTTAGGAATATATCTACCTAAAGAAAATAAAGACCTATATATCAGATCAGATCAGATCAGTCGCTCAGTCATGTCCGACTCTTTGCGACCCCATGAACTGCAGCACGCCAGGCCTCCCTCTCCATCATCAACTCCCAGAGGTCACTCAGACTCACATCCATAGAGTCAGTGATGCCATCCAACCATCTCATCCTCTGTCGTCCCCTTCTCCTCTTGCCCCCAATACCTCCCAGCATCAGAGTCTTCTCCAATGAGTCAACTCTTCGCATGAGGTGGCCAAAGTACTGCAGTTTCAGCTTTAGCATCATTCCTTCCAAAGAAATCCTTCAGAATGGACTGGTTGGATCTCCTTGCAGTCCAAGGAACTCTCAAGAGTCTTCTCCAACACCACAGTTCAAAAGCATCAATTCTTCAGCGCTCAGCCTTCTTCACAGTCCAGTTCTCACATCCATACATGACCACAGGAAAGACCATAGCCTTGACTAGGTGAACCTTTGTTGGCAAAGTAATGTCTCTGCTTTTGAATATGTGATTTAGGTTGGTCATAACTTTCCTTCCAAGGAGTAAGCGTCTTTTAGTTTCATGGCTGCAGTCACCATCTGTAGTGATTTTGGAGCCCAGAAAAATAAAGTCTGACACTGTTTCCACTGTTTCCCCATCTATTTCCCATGAAGTGATGGGACCAGAGGCCATGATCTTCGTTTTCTGAATGTTGAGCTTTAAACCAACTTTTTCACTCTCCACTTTCACTTTCATCAAGAGGCTTTTGAGTTCCTCTTCACTTTCTGCCATAAGGGTGGTGTCATCTGCATATCTGAGGTTATTGATATTTCTCCCGGCAATCTTGATTCCAGCTGGTGTTTCTTCCAGTCCAGCATTTCTCATGATGTACTCTGCATATAAGTTAAATAAACAGGGTGACAATATACAGCCTTGACGTACTCCTTTTCCTATTTGGAACCAGTCTGTTGGTCCATGTCCAGTTCTAACTGTTGCTTCCTGACCTGCATACAGATTTCTCAAGAGACAGATGAGGTGGTCTGGTATTCCCATCTCTTTCAGAATTTTCCACAGTTTACTGTGATCCACGCAGTCAAAGGCTTTGGCATAGTCAATAAAGCAGAAATAGATGTTTTTTTGGAACTCTCTTGCTTTTTCCATGATCCAGCGGATGTTGGCAATTTGATCTCTGGTTCCTCTGCCTTTTCTAAAACCAGCTTGAACATCAGGAAGTTCACGGTTCACGTATTGCTGAAGCCTGGCTTGGAGAATTTTGAGCATTACTTTACTAGCATGTGAGATGAGTGCAGTTGTGCGGTAGTCTGAGCATTTTTGGCATTGTCTTTCTTTGGGATTGGGATGAAAACTGACCTTTTCTAGTCCTGTGGCCACTGCTGAGTTTTCCAAATTTGTTGGCATATTGACTGCAGCACTTTCACAGCATCATCTTTCAGGATTTGGAATAGCTCCACTGGAATTCCATCACCTCCACTAGCTTTGTTCGTAGTGATGCTTTCTAAGGCCCACTTGACTTCACATTCCAGGATGTCTGGCTCTAGGTCAGTGATCACACCACTGTGATTATCTGGGTCGTGAAGTTCTTTTTTGTACAGTTCTTCTGTGTATTCTTGCCACCTCTTCTTAATATCTTCTGCTTCTGTTAGGTCCATACCATTTCTGTCCTTTATCGAGCCCATCTTTGCATGAAATGTTCCTTTGGTATCTCTGATTTTCTTGAAGAGATCCCTAGTCTTTCCCATTCTGTTGTTTTCCTCTATTTCTTTGCATTGATCGCTGAAGAAGGCTTTCTTATCTCTCCTTGCTATTCTTTGTAACTCTGCATTCAGATGCTTATATCTTTCCTTTTCTCCTTTGCTTTTTGCTTCTCTTCTTTTCACAGCTATTTGTAAGGCCTCCCTAGACAGCCATTTTGCTTTTTTGAATATAAAACACTGGTGAAAGAAATCAAAGAGGACACTAATAGATGGAGAAATATACACCATGTTCATGGATCAGAAGAATCAATATAGCAAAAATGAGTATACTACCCAAAGCAATCTATAATTCAATGCAATCCTTATCAAGCTACCAACAGTATTTTTCACAGAGCTAGAACAAATAATTTCACAATTTGTATGGAAATTCAAAAAAACCTCTAATAGCCAAAGCAATCTTGAGAAAGAAGAATGGAACTGGAAGAATCAACCTGCCTGACTCTAGGCTCTACTACAAAGCCACAGTCACCAAGACAGTATGGTACTGGCACAGAGACAGAAATATAGATCAATGAACAAAATAGAAAGCCCAGAGATAAATCCACACACCTATGGACACCTTATCTTTGACAAAGGAGACAAGAATATACAGCAGATTAAAGACAATCTCTTTAACAAGTGGTGTTGGGAAAATTGGTCAACCACTTGTAAAAGAATGAAACTAGAACACTTTCTAACACCATACACAAAAATAAACTCAAAATGGATTAAAGATCTAAACGTAAGACCAGAAACTATAAAACTCCTAGACGAGAACATAGGCAAAACACTCTACAACATACATCACAGCAGGATCCTCTATGACCCACCTCCCAGAATATTGGAAATAAAAGCAAAAATAAACAAATGGGACCTAATTAAACTTAAAAGCTTATGCACAGGAAACTATAAGCAAGGTGAAAAGACAGCCTTCAGAATGGGATAAAATAATAGCAAATGAAGCAACTGACAAACAACTAATCTTAAAAATATATAAGCAACTCCTGCAGCTCAATTCCAGAAAAATAAACAACCCAATCAAAAAATGGGCCAAAGAACTAAATAGACATTTCTCCAAAGAAGACATACAGATGGCTAACAAACATATGAAAAGATGCTCAACATCACTCATTATCAGAGAAATGCAAATCAAAACCACAATGAGGTACCATTTCACACCAATCAGAATGGCTGCGATCCAGAAGTCTACAAGTAATAAATGCTGGAGAGGGTGTGGAGAATGTTGGTGGGAATGCAAACTACTACAGCCACTATCAAGAACAGTGTGGAGATTCCTTAAAAAACTGGAATTAGAACTGCCATATGATCCAGCAATCCCACTGCTGGGCATACACACCAAGGAAACCAGAATTGAAAGAGACACGTGTACCCCAATGTTCATCACAGCACTGTTTATAATAGCCAGGACATGGAAGCAACCTAGATGTCCATCAGCAGATGAATGGATGAGAAAGCGGTGGTACATATACACAATGGAGTATTACTCAGCCATTAAAAAGAATACATTTGAATCAGTTCTAATGAGGTGGATGAAACTGGAGCCTATTATACAGAGTGAAGTAAGCCAGAAAGAAAAACACCAATACAGTATACTAATGCATATATATGGAATTTAGAAAGATGGTAATGACAACCCTGTTTGTGAGACAGCAAAAGAGACACAGTTGTATAGAACAGTCTTTTGGACTCCGTGGGAGAAGGAGAGAGTGGGATGATTTGGGAGAATGGCATTGAAACATGTATAATATCATATAAGAAACGAGTCGCCAGTCCAGGTTTGAAGCAGGATACAGGATGCTTGGGGCTGGTGCACTGTGATGACCCAGAGGGATGGTACAGGGAGGGAGGTGGGAGGCGGGTTCAGGATGGGGAACACATGTACACCTGTGGCGGATTCATGTTGATGTATGGCAAAACCAATACAATATTGTAAAGTAATTAGCCTTCAATTAAAATAAATAAATTTAAATTAAAAAAAAATAAAGGTTTTGACAGTCTACTCACACTGTTATGATTCACTCTGTCCTGAAGGAACTTCCTTTATGATCTCATGAATTCTAGAAAACTAAGTCCCTCATAAAGAGTCACTTGGTGATATCTCTGCTTCCAAGTCTGAGATTAGGAGGCACAGTAACTGCAGATCCCAGGTCTCTGAATCAGTTTCCTGAGGCTTTCTCTAAATTCTTCAGTGCAAAGGCACCACCAAATCTGCAGGTCCCATGTCCTTTGGGTGATCACTGGCAATGGTGAAAGAAGATGAGCGAGTGTGGGATACTGTTTCGTCACCGGCCATGCATACAACCAACTTGGCATATGATCACTCTTCAACTCTTTGCCTCCTATACTATGTATCTGATCATTTTCATATTGAAAATTGATGCAACAGAGAAGTAATTCATAAATCTGCCTTCCACATCCTATTATTTCAAGTCAGGTCACCCCCACCACCACTGCTCTTGGGTCCTGGGACACAGAGTATTGACAAGCCAGGTAAGGGTCCAGGGAGCCCAGTTTGTAACATCTATGATACTATCACTTTAAAGCAACAAGGTAAAATTCTTTTATTAAATTTTGACAACCCTCAAACAAAGTGAATACAATTCAAGGTGACACTTACTGTCAAGGAAATCTTGTCTCTTCAAGGAGAGTGTTTTTTCAACACTCTGTTCACATTAGAATCGCCAGGGGAGCTCTTTTTTAAAATGTACTGAGAGGTTATGATTTAATTGGTCTGAGGTGGGCTGGCTATAATGAATTGTCACGGTTAAGAACCACCAACCTAAGGTGGTAAGAGGGAGCTTCCAGATTTCTAAAACCCCAGTGGGGCTCCCTGCATTGCAGTGATGACCTTTGTAGCTAATAATGTACAAATACGAAACAATCAAGTGAGTGAAGAAACACAGCTCAATTAGTACTGAAAATTAGGTAAGGAAGATCCATTCTACAGTTTAAAGGTCTCAGTCACAATTGTGTCCTGTTTACAATTAGTTTTGGTAAGTGAAATTGAGTGAAAACGTTCTGTTGTTAGTAGCTTCTATTGTGTTTTATTTCTTCTGATGAGGCACTTTCACTTTGCAAGTTTACCTTTTCCAAATTGACTTTCATAGGACTGAGTTATCCATCTGCCTGCGGCCCTGCTTTGATGTGTTTAAGGTAGGGGAAAATCCTTTTAAATGAATTTCAAAGCTATGTCAAAAACAGTTTAAAAGTTAGAAAAATATTGTCATAAAATTGCTCTAGTCAGTAGTGTTTTGAGATTTCACAGCAGTGCATTGAACACTTGAAAGTACTGCTCAGTTTGTATTTTGTGGTTCTTTGCAAGCTATTGACTTCCCAACTTAATCTTCTCAGAATCCTGGAGGAGCTGTGCTATTTTGTTTTTGCCATTTCTATATCCAGTTCCTCTGGTTCATTGCTAAGATGTGAAGTTTGGTTGCCCGCACACACTCAGATCTCTATGTTCACCCACTTGCACACAAAACAATGGGCTGTCCACTTAGAACGCAGATACCATTGGCCAGCCTTGG
The DNA here is from genome assembly GCA_935064755.1 of Tragelaphus eurycerus. Lineage (NCBI taxonomy): Eukaryota > Metazoa > Chordata > Mammalia > Artiodactyla > Bovidae > Tragelaphus > Tragelaphus eurycerus. Next base: position 4,439,848 of record CAKXYN010000039.1, read on the forward strand.
CAGTCACTGAATTCTCCCCAGGGGCAGATGGGGGGTAAGGGGATGGATTTGTTAATGAGCCTTCCAAATTCAGCCCTCTTGTCCTTAGAACTAATGAAAATACATGAAGACCAATCAAATAAGGCTATTCTGAACTTGCCATTACAAGAGTATCAGCCATCATCACCTGTGTTTTGGCAGAAATTCAAGGCAGGCAAAGGAGTAGGGATACTTCATAGTGGAAAAAAAATGGAAGACTTCATGTGTGCCTGTATTGGAGGCTGTCTGCCCAGAGAAGCTGTAGGTGAAATAAGTAGACATGCTCTGTGATTGGTTAGCTATAGGGATAAGCATATGTGCTCTATGATTGGTAGGGTACGTATCTGGCTTCCTTTGGATCGTCCTGAGTTGAACATGGCACTAAAAATTAGGAAAGCTGTCAGTTATTTATCATGCCCTGGCCATTTGGGGCTAATTGTTATAGAAGTCATTGTTTAGCTTTATGGCCTATCACTAGAGCTAGAAATCTGGCTTCCTTCAAGTGTGACTTACAGCAGGCGTGGTCTTCCTGCGTGGCTTACTGGTGATAAGGGGTTGGTTTTCCTGGGCAGGTTGCTGCAGGCTGTGGGTCAATGTTATGTTTTTGTCTGTGGTCTGGCCATTGTCTGCTTCTATATTCAGTCTCTCAGAACTAACAGAATGTGGGTTATGGGGACTGTTTAATCATCTGCTTTCCAGTCTGTGCCACATCCTGACTGTAGTGCTATGCTATGCTATGCTAAGTCTGTAGTGATCAGCCACAAATATACTGATAATTTTAGTTATTAAATATAACTTGTTTTTATATGCAGAATAACAAAGGAAGTTCCAGAAGTATCCTATTAGCTACCTATTTTAGTATTCTTTCTATTGGTGGGTGATCCTAAACTTTGGTTTAAAAGAAAAAAAAAGGGCCTGGTAGTAAAACTGCTCTACAACAGGGTTTTCCTTTATTTGTTTAGTGCCATGCACTGTAGGAGCTTAATACATATTTAACAATAACTTGGAAATAAGAGGAAAGCAGCTATGGCAAAATCAAGATGCCTGGGCAGTAAATTCTTGCTTCTTTGAATGCAAATCAGAGAGTACTTGCAGCTCTTCATCAAGGGCTCTTCGTGGCCCCATTCTACACCCTGTCTCTCTCCAGCTCCTTGAAGCACCACTTATCTGATGATGAAGAAGCCTGAACCACAATCAGCAACACTGGTTCCCTCAGGAGGAGTATCTCGTACCATCAGGCTTGATTGCCCCTCCAGTTCAGCTCAAAAAGTTTGCAGCTGACAAGAAGACGAGCCAACATGTATCTCAAATGTAAATCTCTGTCCAATTTCTTTTGTCCTTAGGATATCTGAATGTTGTAACAAATATTGTGCCCGTCAATCAGTTGTAGACACATGAAAGTACTGACTATACTGAGATTTAGGTTGTAATTGCACTTGAGATTAATTTAGCCAAAGAACAGTAACCGCCAACAGCACTAAACTTGAGGCTAAACACTTTGAAATACATTCTTCAGAGTAGTTCATGAGGTCATGTGATCCAGATGTTATTTCCATTTCTCAGAGGAGATTGTGAGCCTCTGTCAGGTCCAAGAGACCACAACGGAAAAATGGCACAGCTTTGATTCTATGCACCAGGGATACTCGCTCCTGGTTACTCATGTATGACTCAGATTCTCCGGAGAATCACAACCAACAGGGAACGGGGGAAAGCTGGGGGTATAATCCAGTTTGAGTCCAAAAGCCTGAGAACTGGGAATCCTGGTTGTCCGAGCTTGGAGACCAAAGCTGCCTGCCTGCCTTTCTGATTTTTTTTCAAGCCCCCAAAGGAGTGCATGATGCCAGTTTGTAACCAAAAGTGGGGTCTGAAAGCTCACTGATCAAAAGGTGATAAAAATGTGAGTTTGGTGTAAAAGAAAGTTTGCTTCATTTTGGATGCCAGGGACACCTGTCCAAAGCCTGACACCTCCTCCACCCCTCCACCCCCTGCCCCGCCAATGACAATCAGGGGGCAAGAGCTTTTATAGACAGGAGGGGACTATAGACAGAAACAACACAGTCAGCTCTGACAGTCATCTTGAAATTGGTCCTCGGTGGTCTGTCCCATATCACCTTGATTGTTTTAAGTACAGCTAGTCCTCAGTTCCAGGGTCTGTTTGTTCCCATTTCCTTGAGGCCAGTTCTTGGAATTGTGGCAGCTTATAAGTACAGTCTGATTATCATGTAATTAACTTCTGCCACCTGAAAGAGGTTTCAGTATCTATAAGACAGCTCACAGGATATGGCTCAGAATATCATCTATAGCCCTTGAGAAGAAACTAAAAGTTCTCGACTTTGCTTATGGACTAAATTTTAATATTTGGTTTCCTTTGACTGCTTTCCTTCATGTACTTTTTCACTTCTCTAATTAAAATTATTCTTTGGCTACAGTTTTTTCGCAGACAAAAGGCAGGTGGAGCACATTGAGAGGGGGTAATTGGCTGGAGTCAAGCCCAAAAGGACCACAGTGTACTGCTCCAATTCAAACTCACATGGGAGTATGGTCTTTATCCCATCTACCAGATCAAATGCTAAATCTCTTCTAGAAACACTTTCACAGGCACCCAGAGATAATGTTTTATGGGGCATCAGGATATTCTGCAGATACCTTCTTTATGTAAAGGATATCTGCAGATATATCTTTATACAAAGGTACTCAGAAATTGTTTTCTGGTTATTCTGGCCCAGAATAACCAGGGTCACATGCTGCTGCTGCTGCTGCTAAGTCACTTCAGTCATGTCCGACTCTGTGCAACCCCATAAGTGGAGGTCCACCAGGCTCCGCCGTCCTTTGGATTGTCCAGGCAAGAACGCTGGAGTGGGTTGCCATTTCCTTCTTCAATGCATGAAAGTGAAAAGTGAAAGTGAAGTCACTCAGTTGTGAATGACTCTTCGGGACCCCATGGACTGTAGCCTACCAGGTGGACACCAGGTGGGCTTCCCAGGTGGCTCAGAGGGTAAGGAATTCACCTGCAGTGGAGACCTGGGTTCAATCACTGGGTTGGGAAGATCCCCTGAGGAGGGCATGGCAACCCCCTTCAGTACTCTTGCCTGGAAATTCCATGGACAGAGGAGCCTGGTGGGCTACAGTTCATAGGGTTGCAATGAATTAGACATGACTGAAGTGATTTAGCACATATGCACACACACACCAGGCAGGATTTATATGCTCATGTTGTCCAGCAAACAATCCTCGATTCCCCCAAAATAGTAACACAAATTGCATTATGATAGTTTTAGTTGCTCAGTCATGCCCGACTTTATGGTTTAGTCGATAAGTTGTGTCCAACTCTTGGGACCCCATGGACTGTAGCCTGCCAGGCTCATCTGTCCATGGGATTCTCCAGGCAAGAATACTGGAGTAGGTTGCCCTTTCCTTCTCTAAGGGATCTTCCTGACCTAGGAATTGAACTTGGGTCTCTTGCATTGCAGGCAGACTCTTTACCAACTGAGCTATAAGGAAAGCCTACATTATAATAATACAAGCATGTAACAGTCAATTCCTTCTACAAAAGTTTACAGGCCACACCCTGTCTCAGGGAGCAAAGTCATGACATGCTTATCAACACTGCTGCCCAAACTGTCACTCAGGAGTCAACAGCGCCACATTCTGCACCTTCACTTCAACTCTGTTCAGTTCAGTTCAGTTCAGTCGCACAGTCGTGTCCGACTCTTTGCGACCCCATGAGTTACAGCACGACAAGCCTCCCTACCAATCACCAACTCCTGGAGTTCACTCAAACTCATGTCCATCGAGTCAGTGATGCCATCCAGCCATCTCATCCTCTGTCATCCCCTTCTCCTCCTGCCCCCAATTCCTCCCAGCATCAGAGTCTTCTCCAATGAGTCAACTCTTCGCATGAGGTGGCCAAAGTACTGGAGTTTCAGCTTTAGCATCATTCCTTCCAAAGAACACCCAGGACTGACCTCCTTTAGAATGGACTGGTTGGATCTCCTTGTAGTTAATTCAAAATCACTTCTTGCATTTGTTATTTTCAGTTCTCCTCCATCCATCTTATCAGTGTGATGTTTATATATGTTTTGATGTTATCAGTAAGAGATAGGGAATTTTTATTTTCTTAGCAGTTGACAGAAGCATTTATCATAAGGAGAAGCGGTCCAACAGTGCTCAGAAAATTATTTCAAATCCCAATTGTGGTCAAAACTAAGACTTTGGATGGCCTAAAGGTAAGAATTTGCCCTGCTGGAAGGAAGGAGTAGGAAATCATTGTTTACATTGGACAGAGGAAGAGCTAGAAAAAGACAGTTGTTTATAATTCCTTGTAACTTTCCTTCCACACGTTAAGGCCTAAACTAACAAAATTCTTGGTGTGATGATGACTTTTGTGGGAACTGATGAAAGGGTATCAAACTTTTGGTTCAGGTCTTGAAGGGGAAGTACTGATATAGGAAGTTGGACCTAGTTGTGTTAACTGGCCTTTTGTTTTCAGTATTCTGATGCTCTGACATCTGGGGTCTTTTGGACCCTCCCAGAATTAGTCAATTCCTAGAGACAGTCAACAACTCAGGGCTTCCCTGGTGACTCACACAGTAAAAAACCCACCTGCAATGTGGGAGACCTGAATCTGATCCCTGGATTGGGAAGATCCCCTGGAGGAGGGCATGGCAACCCATTCCAGTATTCTTGCCTGGAGAATCCCCATGGACAGAGGAGCCTGGCGGGGTAGTGTCCACAGGGTCACAGTCAGATATGACTGAGCAACTAAGTGCAGCACAGGAGCAGACTTTAAAATGCAAACCAACCAAAGCAGAGCCCACAACCCCAGCCACCCTGATTATCCGACTCTCACGCTCTGGGACACTATCCACCTGCTCGTTCACCCTGGTGTCAGTTACGAGACAACTAGAAATAGTTCCTAAGCCCCAGAACCCTCTGCAATTGTTCAACTAGCCAATCTTAAGCCTGCTTACCCTCCCTCACCTGTTCTTTCTTGCAGACACCCCAGTAAAGACCCTTGCTCACATGACCCCCACTCTGCCTCATGCTGACCTTAATGATTCCCCAAGCGGCCTCCATGGCTTCACATGACTCTTTCTCTTGGGAACTGAGAGTAACTATCTTTGCCCTGGCAACCATCTCCTGACCTATGGATCTTACTATATCTTTTCTATTAATGCACTATATTAGGAAAAAGTCCAGAGGAAAACACAAGGAAAAAAATATGTCAAAAGTTACTGACTTGGTGAGAAGGGCTCTCAAACACTCAAGGCTGGGGTTCAGCCAAATTTCCTTGTTTCTGAGGTTCAGAAAAGCCCCACTCTTGCTTCAGAAGGATATGTCTTTGCTTTAGTCTCAGCACTACCTACCTTCCTTCTCCTTTTACCTGCTATGAATTTGTATTTCAATAAATCAGCCCATAGCAATTTTCTTTCATGACACCAGGGGTTCTCATATCTATATCAGAATCACATGGTAGGGAGAGATCTTAAAAGTGCATATTTTCAGCTTTGAACCAAAGCAAGGATCTCCAACCTATGTCCTTGGTCAAATTTGATCTGAACTGAATGGTAAGTAAAGAATAGAATGCTTTTTCTTTTTAGGGAAATGTGTCTTTTATGAAATAAGGACACAATGTATAACCCAAACTTTATACAAGAGAGGAGGGAAAGACGTGAAAAAAGTAGTATGAAAACATTCATTTTTTCATAAGATCTCTTAACATTTAGAGATCTCTAAACATTTCATAAGATCTCTAGCTAAACATTTAGGTTTTTAGAAATTCCCTTTACACACATTCAGGAAGCTTAAAAAAGGTACTAATCAAAATTTAAAAGTAAGGGTACAGTGAACTCAGAATCCTAAAATCACTTAGAAATGTGGATAATTTAGAAAGCAGGTGTATATGATAGAAATTATTTTCAATTTCCACTTAAAAGAATGTATCAAAATCTAAAATAACTATATGCACAGTCTGTTCTTATTTCTGATCTATAAAAAAGATAAAAATAAGCAATTTAAAGTCAAATATAAGCTTTGGTCAATAAAAGACAGAGCTAGAAGTCCGTTGGACCATATGTGAGGATGCAACACTCATTAACACATGCATGTATGGGCGCACACATGCACACTCAATTTTTTTCTAATTTAAAGGTATGTGATCAATTCTTTGTGATTGAGAAATTAAGCAAGTATGAAAACAGTTTTAAGAAGAACTAAAAGTAATTTAAAACAACATTTAAGAATTTATACATTCCTAGATATTAAAATATTGAATCTACCTATTCATATATGTATTGGTTGCTCTTATTGGAATCAATCTTTAATGGTAAGCCACTGTAATAGACAGAGAAGGCAATGGCAGCCCACTCCAGTACTCTTGCCTGGAAAATCCCATGGACGGAGGAACCTGGTAGGCTACAGTCCATGGGGTCACTAAGAGTCAGACATGACTGACTTCACTTTTACTTTTCACTTTCATGCACTGGAGAAGGAAATGGCAACCCACTCCAGTGTTCTTGCCTGGAGAATCCCAGGGATGGAGGAGCCTGGTAGGCTGCTGTCTATGAGGTCACACAGAGTCTGACACAACTGAAGCGACTTAGCAGCAGCAGCAGTGTAATAGATGAATATACTTAGGCTTATTTTTATTCCTTATGCCAAAAGGACCTCTGGGCCCATCAGATCAGATCAGATCAGTCGCTCAGTCGTGTCCGACTCTTTGCGACCCCATGAACCGCAGCACGCCAGGCCTCCCTGTCCACCACCAGCTCCCGGAGGTCACTCAGACTCGCATCCATCGAGTCAGTGATGCCATCCAGCCATCTCATCCTCTGTCATCCCCTTCTCCTCCTGCCCTCAATCCCTCCCAGCATCAGAGTCTTCTCCAATGAGTCAACTCTTTGCATGAGGTGGCCAAAATACTGGAGTTTCAGCTTTAGCATCATTCCTTCCAAAGAAATTCCAGGATTGATCTCCTTCAGAATGGACTGGTTGGATCTTCTTGCAGTCCAAGGGACTCTCAAGAGTCTTCTCCAACACCACAGTTCAAAAGCATCAATTCTTTGGCGTTCAGCCTTCCTCACAGTCCAGCTCTCACATCCATACATGACCACAGGAAAGACCATAGCCTTGACTAGGCGAACCTTTGTTGGTAAAGTAATGTCTCTGCTTTTGAATATGCTATCTAGGTTGGTCATAACTTTCCTCCCAAGGAGTAAGCGTCTTTTAATTTCATGGCTGCAGTCACCATCTGCAGTGATTTTGGAGCCCAGAAAAACAAAGTCTGACACTGTTTCCACTGTTTCCCCATCTATTTCCCATGCAGTGATGGGACCAGATGCCATGATCTTCGTTTTCTGAATGTTGAGCTTTAAGCCAACCTTTTCACTCTCCACTTTCACTTTCATCAAGAGGCTTTTTAGCCCCTCTTCACTTTCTGCCATAAGAGTGGTGTCATCTGCATATCTGAGGTTATTGATATTTCTCCCGGCAATCTTGATTCCAGCTGGTGTTTCTTCCAGTCCAGCATTTCTCATGATGTACTCTGCATATAAGTTAAATAAACATGGTGACAATATGCAGCCTTGACGTACTCCTTTTCCTATTTGGAACCAGTCTGTTGTTCCATGACCAGTTCTAACTGTTGCTTCCTGACCTGCATACAGATTTCTTAAGAGGCAGATCAGGTGGTCTGGTATTCCCATCTCTTTCAGAATTTTCCATAGTTTATTGTGATCCACACAGTCAAAGGCTTTGGCATAGTCAATAAAGCAGAAATAGATGTTTTTCTGGAACTCTCTTGCTTTTTCCATGATCCAGCGGATGTTGGCAATTTGATCTCTGGTTCCTCTGCCTTTTCTAAAACCAGCTTGAACATCAGGAAGTTCATGGTTCACATATTGCTGAAGCCTGGCTTGGAGAATTTTGAGCATTACTTTACTAGCGTGTGAGATGAGTGCAATTGTTCGGTAGTTTGAGCACTCCTTGGCATTGCCTTTCTTTGGGATTGGAATGAAAACTGACCTTTTCCAATCTTGTGGCCACTGCTGAGTTTTCCAAATTTGCTGGCATATTGAGTGCAGCACTTTCACAGCATCATCATTCAGGACTTGGAATAGTTCCACTGGAATTCCATCACCTCCACTAGCTTTGTTCGTAGTGATGCTTTCTAAGGCCCATTTGACTTCACATTCCAAGATGTCTGGCTCTAGGTCAGTGATCACATCATCATGATTGTCTAGGTCTTGAAGCTCTTTTTTGTACAGTTCTTCTGTGTATTCTTGCCACCTCTTCTTAATATCTTCTGCTTCTGTTAGGTCCACACCATCTCTGTCCTTTATCGTGCCCATCTTTGCATAAAATGTTCCTTTGGTATCTCTGATTTTCTTGAAGAGATCCCTAGTCTTTCCCATTCTGTTGTTTTCCTCTATTTCTTTGCATTGATCACTGAAGAAGGCTTTCTTATCTCTTCTTGCTATTCTTTGGAACTCTGCATTTAGATGTTTATATCTTTCTTTTTCTCCTTTGCTTTTCGCTTCTCTTCTTTTCACAGCTATTTGTAAGGCCTCCCCAGACAACCATTTTGCTTTTTTGCATTTCTTTTCCATGGGGATGGTCTTGATCCCTGTCTCCTGTACAATGTCACGAACCTCATTCCATAGTTCATCAGGCACTCTATCTATCAGATCTAGGCCCTTAAATCTATTTCTCACTTCCACTGTATAATCATAAGGGATTTGATTTAGGTCATACCTGAATGGTCTAGTAGTTTTCCCTACTTTCTTCAATTTCAGTCTGAATTTGGCAATAAGGAGTTCATGGTCCGAGCCACAGTCAGCTCCTGGTCTTGTTTTTGCTGATTGTATAGAGCTTCTCCATCTTTGGCTGCAAAGAATATAATCGATCTGATTTTGGTGTTGACCATCTGGTGATGTCCATGTATAGAGTCTTCTCTTGTGTTGTTGGAAGAGGGTATTTGCTATGACCAGTGCATTTTCTTGGCAAAACTCTATTAGTCTTTGCCCTGCTTCATTCCGTATTCCAAGGCCAAATTTGCCTGTTACTCCAGGTGTTTCTTGACTTCCTACTTTTGCATTCCAGTCCCCTATAATGAAAAGGACATCTTTTTTGGGTGTTGGTTCTAAAAGGTCTTTTAGGTCTTCATAGAACCTTTCAACTTCAGCTTCTTTGGCGCTACTGGTTGGGGCATAGATTTGGATTACTGTGACATTGAATGGTTTGCCTTGGATACGAACAGAGATCATTCTGTCATTTTTGAGATTGTATCCAAGTACTGCATTTCGGACTCTTTTGTTGACCATGATGGCCACTCCATTTCTTCTGAGGGATTCCTGCCCACAGTAGTAGATATAATGGTCATCCGAGTTAAATTCACCCATTCCAGTCCATTTTAGTTCGCTAATTCCTAGAATGTCGACATTCACTCTTGGCATCTCTTGTTTGACCACTTCCAATTTGCCTTGATTCATGGACCTGACATTCCAGGTTCCTATGCAGTATTGCTCTTTACAGCATCGGATTTTGCTTCTATCACCAGTTACATCCACAGCTGGGTATTCTTTTTGTTTTGGCTCCATCCTTTCATTCTTTCTGGAGTTATTTCTCCACTGATCTCCAGTAGCATATTGGGCCCCTACTGACCTGGGGAGTTTCTCTTTCAGTATCCTATCATTTTTTCTTTTCATACTGTTCATGGGGTTCTCATGGCAAGAATACTGAAGTGGTTTGCCATTCCCTTCTCCAGCGGACCACACCCTGTCATATCTCTCCACCATGACCCGCCCATCCCAGGTTGCCCCTCGGGCATGGCTTAATTTCATTGAGTTAGACAAGGGTGTGGTCCTTGTGTGATTAGATTGACTAGTTTTCTGTGAGAGTGGTTTTAGTGTATTTGCCCTCTGATGCCCTCTTTCAAGACCTACTGTCTTACTTGGGTTTCTCTTACCTTGGGCGTGGGGTATCTCATCCCGGCTGCTCCTGGCTGCTCCCGGCCAGCGAAGCACAGCCATCGCACCTTACCTTGGACGAGGGGTCTCATTTGCATACAAACAAACTATGTCATTCACATAGTAAAAATTAGAGATTTCATAGGCACTTGACCTAATTGTCAGCAAATGCCTCTGTATTAACCAATTGAAGGAGTCAAAGTAAGTCAAGAACTCAAGATTTTCATCTTTGTATTCTCAGTACTGGCAGTGTCTGTCATATTTTAACTATTAAATAGACGTTTTTAATAAATGAAACAGAAATAAGGATACAGTCATAATGATGGTCACTAAATGCTAAAGTTCCTCCAAAGATAAGCACTGGTCAAATTAACAAATTTCTCTAACTGTGATACATTAGAGGAGGTTATTGTACTCAAAAAGATATTCAAATCACATTCGGCTTGGTTTCTGGCCCTTGAAAATCATAGAAAATTATATGGCAAAATACGGTACATTTACAAATAATATGTGCCATGTTTTAGACTTTTTTAAAACACTTTTCTTTAAAACCTTAGCTTTATATATAAGAAACTAAGGTAAATAAACTAATGTTTCTTAAATAAAGCAGAGTTGCTTCAAAGACATCTGAAGCAAATATGCAATTAGTGGAAAAACATTATCAGACTACAAATACAAAAAGGAAAACAGTCAGAAAATCCAAGTCTGCACTGAAACAAGGATGTAGTTACCAAAGGAGGTGACCGCGTTCTAATCATGACGCTTCTCTGCCAATTCCATCTGGGATCATTGCATTCCACCTTCCTGAATTTCTTCTGCCATTGCAACAATACAGATTCATTTCTTCTTCCTCTCTAAAAGATCATAATTAGGGCTTGCTATCAGAGGGTCTCCTGGCCTTCTCCTGGCAGATAGATAGATTTCAGATGTAGGGAGGAAAAAAAAAAAAAACCTTTCCCTCTATTTTCAAATTCAGTAGCTGGGGCCTATGAATTAAAATGGCAAAATTTTAACTGAAGGAAGGACATACAACTTTTATTAACATTTGTTTAATTGTATGTGCACATGGGATATCACAGTAAAGAAATAGAAACCAAAACAGATTCAGGGACTTATATACTTTATTTTAAAAAAGCAGTGCCTTATGTAGATGTGACTAGATAAATGAAAGGGGGTTGGGCTTCCAGGGATGATGAATTGTGAGAAAATGACTAGGAAGTACATGGCGGTAATGAATGGAAGATTATTTTAGTAAGGTTTGTTTATGTAGACTAATCTCAGTATGACTCTCCATTCTCAGTGATAAGGGTCTCCTTACCCCACATGGTTGTGGGGGTATTTAGATTTTTTCAGGCATACAGAAGAGGGCAGTGAATTCTTCTTGTGTCTGGTATTTCTCAACTGCTTTTAGCTGGAAAAAAAAAAAAAAAACAATATGCCAAAATGGCATAATTTGGGGTAGTATATTATAGTCTCCTTCACAGAAATGGGTCAATAGCCACATATACTGGCTGAAAGCTGCTGAAAGTCATCGTCAGTTCTTTCTAAAATGTCCCTCAAGACACCCAGATAAAGAGCATCTTAAGAAACAATACTTTGGCCACCTGATGTGAAGAGCCAACACATTGGAAAAGATCCTGACGCTGGGAAAGATTGAAGACAGGAGAACAGGCGACAGAGGATGAGATGGTTGGATGGCATCACCAACTCAACGGACATGATTTGAGCAAATCTGGGAGATGGTGAAGGACAGGGAAACCTGGCATGCGGCAGTCAATGGAGTCGCAAAGAGTTGGACACGACTTAGCGATTGAACACCAACAAGACACATACAGGTGAGAGCAGGATGTGAAGAGGATGCTGAAATAATGAAGCCAACTACTAAGGCAAAGGGATTTTAATAAAAGGCCAAAATAGCTAGGGAATGAAACACTTTTCACAAAACCAGTTACCTTGTCTTCAATTGATATCATGTTGTGGGTAATTTAAATCATAGTTCCTTTCTGCTGCTGCTGCTGCTAAGTCGCTTCAGTCGAGTTCCTTTCTAGATTCCTCTAAATCTAGCTTTGGATTTTTTAGCCTCTGGATTTATCCTTTACTTATTTATTTATTTACTTTTGTTTAATTATGTGTTTGATTTTGCCGTTTTGTTTGTGTGTGTGTGTGTGTTTGCATTTCCTAGCAATTCATTCCTAGAATTATGAGATTAAAAGGTTAGGGTTGAGAAATATAGCTTCAAAATATAGAATGGAGGCAAAGGATGTGTTTTTATCTTAATCATGAAAAAGGAATGGCACTTCTTGTAATCAATATAATCAAAACAAATTACTATCATATCAAGTCAAAGAATGATTAGTTAGTTGTCTACACATGCAAAAAAATATTAATATGAAAATAAGGTTTGCATAAATTGCAACCTATGGAATGAAGAACATACCTGTTTGCCTAAAAAATCCTCGTGGAGGTCACCTAAGAAAACCATTTCATTTACAGGATGAGGATTCTGCAGCTCAGAAGTGTTACATTGACTTGCCCAAGGCTATATAATGAATTCTTGGCAAAGCCAAAACTAGACAAATGCAAAGTTTATTTCAAATCTCCTGCCCTTTCTGCTGAAACAGTATCTTTGTTAAGCAAAAAGAAAAAGAAAAAAAAAAATACATATTTGTTTTGTATTTGGTTTTACACAAAAGAAGGAACTTCCTTTCAGGACGTGGGAGAGGTAAGAATGCTAAAAACATTTTTCAGGTAACTTGAATAGTGAGTTGTTGATTACATTGATTACATGGCTTAAGGTTTTTTAGACCTCGTTCTACATTGATCTTGTCCTGTCCTTCCTCAATAAGCAGCCTTATTTCCCCTAGACTTTCAAGAACTATGAGATGAAAAACACAGAAATACACATCAGTCAGTATATATTTTAGCATTTATTATCTGCTGCAATGAAAATCTTAAGGGAAAATTGAACATGGGAGCCAAAATGGAATACTGTATATCTCATCTTTTCCAAGTTATTAAGACACTTATTAAAGAATTAACTTCTGATTAATCTTTCTAATTTTGGTGTCAAAAAGTGAAGTTTGGGGTAATTCCCACAGTGGCTGAGCTCTGTTGAAAGGAGATCAACAAACCATTAGGCTGGGGTTAAATTTAATAGAGGCGAATTCAGCTGGCAGAACCCAGATAATCAGACCTAATAGTTCAGATTGCCTGATAACAGTGCTTCTGATTCTGTAACCTCCATCAGAAAGGTCACAGCAACTGTGCTGCTTCCAGAGCTTTACAGACACCTAAAGCCCTCTAGCTGCTGGGAGAGAACCAATGAAACAATGAGTCAGTCTCTGCCTGGATCGTTAGCTTTTCTGATATTCACAACCTAATTTTCTCAACAACTGGGCTGCCAAACCTTTATTTTCTCACAAATTTAATGAAAACCATGCTGTTTACAGCTCACTAACATTGGACAGAAAATATCTCCTTGCTTCCTTGGAAAAAAACAAAGTAAGAATTAGGATCGCCCAGAACTAATCAGGAAATTGTGTGGGGGAAAGGACAGGCTATAAAATTGTGGATCCAAGTTTAAGCACAAAGTGTGCTTTAGGCAGAAAAGTCTGACAAGCACCCTGCACTAAAATATAATAAATGGGGATTTTTTAATTTTTTTTTTGCTGCCTTGTAAAAGTGATCAGTTTAGCGCTTCTTAACGGCAGAGGCTGGCATGCCTGTAACAACTCCCAAATGTTAACAGGACATCAGATATTAATCATGTCAGAGTGCAGGCTTTCAGCCCAGTGGCAACAGGTCCTCTGAACCCTGGCCTGGTATTGCCTCCTTAGCAAACAATGGTTGTAAATGCCCAGAAGCCTGGATCCTCCACCACAGACCCCCAGGAGAAGGGACCCTTACTATTTAATTTTTTCACGAAAATAATAATCTCTACATTCACAAATAAAATGACATACATCACTTGAAAGCTCTGGGCATATTCAATTGTCTTTAGAATTATAAGGGGTGTCCCTGATGGCTCAAGCAATAAAGAATCTGCCTGCAGTGCAGGAGACAATCCCTGGGTCAGAGATGTGGATTCAGTCCCTGGGTCAGGAAGATCCTCATAGCTTATGGTGAATGATGTTGGATTCGTGATCTCCAAAGAAGAAGATTTAGCTTCAGGACCAGGGACCAGGCTTGATCACTCAAGAGTTTTTGTGTAGCAGAGCTTTATTAAAGTATAAAAGGGGACAAGCCTTGACATACTCCTTTCCTGATTTGGAACCAGTCTGTTGTTCCATGTTCAGTTCTAACTGTTGCTTCTTGACCTGCATACAGATTTCTCAGGAGGTAGGTTAGGTGGTCTGGTATTCCCATCTCTTTAAGAATTTTCCACAATTTGTTGTGATCCACACAGTCAAAGGCTTTGGTGTAATCAAAGCAGAAGATGTTTTTCTGGAACTCTTGCTTTTTCTATGATCCAACAGGTGTTGGCAATTCGATCTCTGATGTCTCTGCCTTTTCTAAATCCAGCTTGAACATCTGGAAGTTCACAGTTCATGTACTGTTGAAGCCTGGCTTGGAGAATTTTGAGCATTACTTTGCTAGCATGTGAGGTGAGTGCAATTGTGTGGTAATTTGAACATTCTTTGACACTGCCCTTCTTTGGGACCAGAATGAAAACTGATCTTATCCAGTCCTTTCCAGGGATCTTTTCCAGACATTTTCAGAGAAATGACTACATCAAGGCTGTATATTGTCACCCTGCTTATTTAACTTATATGCAGAGTACATCATGAGAAATGCTGGGCTGGATGAAGCACAAGCTGAAATCAAGATTTCCAGGAGAAATATCAATAACCTCAGATGTGCAGATGACACCACCCTTATGGCAGAAAGACAAGAAGAACTAAAAAGCCTCTTGAGCCAAGTGAAAGAGGAGAGTGAAAAAAGCTGGCTTAAAACTCAACATTCAAAAAGTAAAGATCATGGCATTCAGTCCCATCACTTCATGGCAAATAGATGGGGAAACAATGGAAAAAGTGAGAGACTTTTGGGAGCTCCAAAACCATTGCAGATGGTGACTACAGCCATGAAGTTAAAAGATGCTTGCTCCTTGGAAGAAAAGTTATGACCAACCTAGACAGCATATTAAAAAGCAGAGACATTACTTTGTCAACAAAGGTCCATCTAGTCAAAGCTATTTTTCCAGTTGTCATGTATGGATGTGAGAGTTGGACCATAAAGAAAGCTGAGCGGCAAAGAATTGATGCTTTTGAACTGTGGTGTTGGAGAAGACTCTTGAGAGTCCCTTGGACTGCAAGGAGATCCAACCAGTCCATCCTAAAGGAAATCAGTCCTGAATATTCATTGGAAGGGCTGAAGCTGAAACTCCAATACTTTGGCCATCTGATGTGAAGAACTGACTCACTGGAAAATACCCTGACTTTGGGAAAGATTGAGGGCAGGAGGAAAAGGGGACAACAGAGGATGAGATTGTTGGATGGTATCACCAAACTCAGTGGACATGAGTTTGAGCAAGCCCCGGGAGTTGATGATGGACAGGGAAGCTTGTCATGCTGCAGTCCATGGGGTTGCAAGGAGTAGAACCTGACTGCATGAAGTGAACTGGGAAGGGGACAGAGAAAGCTTCTGATATAGACATCAGACATAAACATCAGAAGAGGGACGGAGAGTGCCCCTCTTCCTAGTCTCAGAAAAAGGGTTATATACTTTTTCAGTTGGTTATTACAGTAAATCAAAAGAATGTCTCAAGGTTGTAGACCCACTCCCACAATATACATTTTAAGATAACAGGATTAGGACTAACAATAGAAAGATCTTACCAGACCCATTCTCATAATATACATTTTAAGATGACAGGATTAGTCAGAAGTTTCTCAAGAAGGAGAAACATGTCCTCAAGCAGGATACATTGTTGTCATATAATCACTGGCACAGAGTCTAAGGGAAAACATGTCCTGGAACAAGATGAGTTGTTTTGTTGTGCATCAGCTCTGGCCTTAGAGAAAAAGCATTTGTCCTTTTCTCTTCCTCGAGAACTCCAGACCCCTATCTCCTCAAGAGCCCCAGACCAATTTCTCCCCCTCCCCCTCTTCCTCCTCCAGGACCCTGGACTTCTTATCAACCTGCCTAGGAATTTCTTCTCTCAATCCCCTGGAGGAGGAAATGGCAACTCACTCCAGTATTCTTGCCTGGGAAATCCCATGGACAGAGGAGCCTGGTGGTTGAAATACTATCTTTGGCGTTGCCTTTCCTATCACTTTTTCCTTCAGTCATCCATATTACCAATTCCAAAGCCTAAATATCTCTGGAATCTCTTCTTTTTATCATCTCCACAATGCCAGTGATTTTAGTCCAATCCACCCTTTATCTTTTACCTAGAACACTAACTTGTCTCTTTGCTTTCCTTCTTATACCTTCCTGTCTGTGTTAGCAAAAGCTGCAGTGAGCACTCAGTGGCTTACAGCAAAAGGCATTTGTTTTGCTCTCTTGAGGCCTGTGGGTTGGCTGAGTTCAGCTCTGTCTGTGTCTCTTTATGGGACCAGTGGCTGCAGAAGCACGTTCTTTTCATAACTGATGTGGAGGCCAGAGGCCAAGACAAATCATGCCTGCACCTCAAAAGCTTCTGCTCCGGGCACACACACTAACATTTCATTGGCCAAAGCAAGTCACAGGGCCACCCTACGATCCAGCAGGTGAGGAAATATTGTCCCTCCAATCTAGTGGCAGTCACATGGCTAAAAGTAAGAATCTATTATTCTGTAACTGTGGAAGGAATGTGGAATTAGTTCACCACATTATTATTTCCTTTTTTACATCAAGCCAGAGAGGTCTTGTAAGTAAACAAATTTAAATAAACTTCTCACTCCCCTTCCCAGACTCTTTTAACAGCTTCCTTACCCATAACAATAAATGTACTCTGTGGGGCCCTGAAGAACTGACTCTGGTAGCTGCTCCAGCCAATGTTTCACCATTTTCCTCCCCCATTTCTACCCTTTATCATCCTGAATTTCTGCTGGGCCAGCCTGTCTCCCACCTCAGAGATTTGCTCAAGATACTCACTCTGCCTAAAATAACTTCTGCTTCCTTTCCTTTCATTTAAACTTATATCTGAAGGATGTCACTTCTTCAGAGATCTCTTCCCCCACCATCAAGATCCCCTTATTAATTAGTAATTCCTTCTGATTCTTCCGTATCACACATCACAACCGTAATTAATGGATACTTAGTAGTGTAATGAGTCGGACATGACTGAGCAACCAAACTGAACTGAGTAGTCTCATGATTGGTTCCATTGCTAAAATGTAAGCTTCATGATTATAGAAACATTGTTTAGTGTAGGGATATGTTATGTTCCTATCATCCCTGTGTGTGTATGTATTTAGATTTATCAATATTAATAGTTGTGTACTTCTGTTAATGATCTCCCCTACTCATTTTGCCCCTTCAACACTTCTTTGCTTAGCAAAACAGAAAGTTTTGGACAGTTTAATTCTCAGTTCTGCCATTTAGTAGCTGTGTGGGTTAATGATTTAATCTTGCTGAGACTTACCTATAAATTAGAGATGATAATTTTTACTTTGTGAGGTTGGGGAACTTAAATGAGCTATACATGAACAAACACTCAGGCTATTGTTCCCTTCTCTATGCCAATCCTCAAGCCTATTCACTATGCCTGACTGGTCCTATTTCTACTGAATGTTTTCACCCAGATTTGCTGACAGCCATACATAGCTCCAATCAAACCTGTCAACTTTCTATCAAAACTGTCAATTCATCCTTGTTGTCTACTTCAGTTAGTTTTTCAACAGGTTCAGGTTGAAAATCTGGATATTATTGCACACTAAGCCCTCCTCTGTCCCATTCTTGCCCCAGCAGCCTACCCAACAGCTCTCTGTGGTCATTCTCAGTTTCTCTGTACTGACCCTGACATTACCTCCCTTGAGATGTCTCCTGGGCTTTGCCAGTTATCCAGGCTCTGGCCACTACAGTCAAGCACTTCATTCTACCATATTTATTCACATACCGTTGGTTTCCAATCAAGTCTTAAGGATATGCAAAGTGCAGTAGCTGACAAAGCAGTATGTGAATCATTCTGACATTTTTAGTTTTTAAAACCTGTGTCTATACAAAAGAAAAAGATCAAATCCAGAAAGAATACAACAAAACATAGGTGCTAGGATTACCAGAGTATCTATTTTCCTTTTTTAATACTTGTTCTATGTTTCTTGGCTTTATATGACAAAAAAGGCACTATTTTTAGAAGTAATAAAAAGACGTATTTTATAAGTCTAAATTACCACCCCAAAACAAATATTCTATGACACTTTTTTTCTAAAAAAGATCCAAGTACTTAATTCTGGCATTCAGATCTTTCGTGCATGAAAAATCTTAACATGCTTTGGCTCCAGATTATTTTTCCAGCCTTGTCTCTCACCACTTTCCTTTATATTCCCCCATATTACAATCAAACCTCACTCTATTTCTCTCTCCACATAGAGCTGAGCTGGCCCCCCATTCCCATAAGTCTTTGACAAGACTCCTCAATTTTCACAAAGGCACAGCAGTTTTACTCTGTTTTGTGCCCTCTTTAACACTTTAATGAACTCTCAATCAAGGACTCAGTTTATTTGCTCTTTAAGCACTGATGAGGAAATATAGCTTCAAGCATCTGCTCTTTAACTTCTATTAAGAGCCCAAAGAAGAAAAGTATTACGCTCCACAATCCTATCTGTTAGGAATCTGTTAAATCTCTATTTAATTCACAACAACCTTAAAGCAGAGCATGGATAGATCTAATTCTAAAAGATGTTAATAAAAAGTAGATATCTAATATGTATTGTGAAAAGAGCAGGGGAAAGAGTCACACAGTAGCAACACCTACACAAAACCCTCTGTGATGGCCCATTCCCTTTCTTCCTCCTCCCCTAAAAGCCTGAGATTCCTTAAGACACCTCATCTGTCTTCCACATCTGCTCTCTACTGCTTTTTAAAATTCTCTTTGTTTTCCTGAGAGCTAAATGCGGCTCACACTCACTTGGCTTGTTCTACTCAGTAAGTCAAAAGCCTGATACATAAGCCTGCACTTTGGTGGTCCCTGGACCCCAGCACAAAAAAGAATTATGAAAGCATCCTTCAGACAAAATAAGGCTCCTCCTAGAAGAAAATTCTTTTAGCTAAGAAAATATGGTTTTTCCATAGTAGTGTTCATCCTTTAAAGCTCGATTCACTGCTATGCCTAAATAGAATAAAATAGTAAGTTAAATAATACACTCTGTAAAATTATGTTAAGAATTTTTTTACTGCATAAACTACACTGTGGAGTAGAGACACCTGTACCTAACTTGGCACCTCCTTAAATATGAATTTAAGTTCTCTCGGATATTGTACATAAAAATTCTCCAAAAATAACATTAAAACATTCTGGGCAAAATTGCATAGCAAGAGGTCATGGCCCTGAGACATGATGAAAGTGCATGTGTATGAGTCATAGACATTAAGATTCTTCCTCCCCTGCTCAGTTCTTTAGATGTTATTATCTGCTAGATTTAAAGAAGACAAAAGGCAATTTTACTTCAAATGCCATCCTTATTTTTGCTTTAAAATGTACAAGCCTGCTTGACATTGCAAAACTGTATACAGCAATATGACATTTGTTTTGAAGAATTAGAATCCTAAAATTGTTTTTATGGTTTAAACAAGGTATTTTATCTGCAGTGATGTAATTCCATGTCAGAATTTTACTTACATGCACTGGCTCCAGACTCAAGTAATTGAAACAGGATTTTCATGAGCAGAAGTGAGCTCAGAGCAAACGAATATTTTACTCTTCAAATTCACGGACAATAAATTGTTACACTTCTTAGTTCCTTGCCAAATAAATAAATAAATAGATCCTAACACTATTCACACTGATACTGCGAAATATTCCCAAGGAACAGATGACAGAAATCTATCCATTATGGTAATAGAGCCAACCATAGGAAAATTGCTAAGGAAAATTGCATCTGGATAAGTTGTCCCAGATGGTGTCTTATGATGAGCAGCCTGCCCTTCCTAGCACAAAATTATGGTCACAAGTCCTCCATCCCAGAGAGAGTGTGTATGTGTGGCATAATAGTGTTAGGAAGCTTTGCAAAGCCATATGGCTCCATTTCTGTGCCTCTACCTCATTACCATTCACTTCAATATTCTCCATCACCCTGACATGATCTATAATACACAGGTAAGAGCTAATGGCAGCCAAACTGAGTCCAGGAGCCTTCTAATTAGAATTCATGTGAATTCTCCTATATTCATACATTGCAAAGTCTAGTACAATGGAAAGCTCATGAAGTGGTGTTTGCAATTGTAACTTTCAACCCCCAAGCCAGAGAGTTCCCCTCAATACACTCAGTTAGCTCTACTGATGGGGGTTCTGTGTGAGTGAGATTTCATGCCTTAAACAAATGGCCCTTGCAGAAGTCTGAGTAAAAACATGATGTAATAAAATAGGATTTTGACGTGTGCTTTCAACATGGTAATGTTATATAACTTGAATAACTTTTCTGATAAAGACAAATTATTTCTTTGGAATTATTTTAAATGCACTGCTAAAGTAGCTCACACACACGAAAAATGAGGAACTCAGAGGCCTCAGATATCATGTGGGCAGTAAACCTGGGAGGTAAGTAAATATCAAGATTGGCTTTTGATCCAAGGATTTTTGCTGAACTAAGAATAACTTGAGATTCTGATGTATTAACTTAATACATGGGAACAGTGGAAAAATCCCAAGGCCTGCTGAAAATAGAAAACCTTACAGGAGACCCTCATAAAGTGGGGACCCTTAATGATACTAAAGGGAAAAGTAAGGAACTTTGCTTGTCTTGAATTTGACACTAGTTGAAGAGAGAAAAATCTACTCTGAGAATTTGAAATCTCAACCTGGTCCTCAATTGGGTTTTGGCCCAAATTCATACTTTGTGGTCCAAAAACCCTAAGTTAAGAAATAAATTTAAGTTGATTTTAGGTTAGATGTGTTGTATAGAAGAGAATAAAATAAATGTCAACCATCTTTGATAGTATCAGCTTCAACCTTTTTTAAAAATTTATTTTTGGCTACATGAGGTCTTCATTGCAAGGTGTGGGCTTCTCTCTAGTTGTAGCGCATGAACTTAGTAAATGCAGCATGTGGGCTTAGTTGCCTCATGGTATGTGGGATCTTAGTTCCTCCACCAGGGATTGAATTCACATCCTCTGCATTGGAAGGTGGATTCTTAACCACTGGACCACCAAGGAAGTCCATGTCACCTTCAACCTTAACCGAAATTTTGACACAGATATCAGATCAGATCAGATCAGTCACTCAGTCGTGTCCGACTCTTTGAGACCCCATGAATCGCAGCACGCCAGGCCTCCCTGTCCATCACCAACTCCCAGACTCAGACTCACATCTATCGAGTCAGTGATGCCATCCAGCCATCTCATCCTCTGTCGTCCCCTTCTCCTCCTGCCCTCAATCCCTCCCAGCATCAGAATCTTTTCTAATGAGTCAACTCTTCGCATGAGGTGGCCAAAGTACTGAAGTTTCAGCTTTAACATCATTCCTTCCAAAGAAACCCCAGGGCTGATCTCCTTCTGAATGGACTGGTTGGATCTCCTTGTACTCCAAGGGACTCTCAAGAGTCTTCTCCAACACCACAGTTCAAAAGCATCAATTCTTCGGCGCTCAGCCTTCTTCACAGTCCAGCTCTCACATCCATACATGACCACAGGAAAAATCATAGCCTTGACTAGGCGAACCTTTGTTGGCAAAGTAATGTCTCTGCTTTTGAATATGCTATCTAGGTTGGTCATAACTTTCCTTCCAAGGAGTAAGCGTCTTTTAATTTCATGGCTGCAATCACCATCTGCAGTGATTTTGGAGCCCAGAAAAATAAAGTCTGACACTGTTTCCACTGTTTCCCCATCTATTTCCCATGTAGTGGTGGGACCAGATGCCATGATCTTCGTTTTCTGAATGTTGAGCTTTAAGCCAACCTTTTCACTCTCCACTTTCACTTTCATCAAGAGGCTTTTTAGTTCCTCTTCACTTTCTGCCATAAGGGTGGTGTCATCTGCATATCTGAGGTTATTGATATTTCTCCCAGCAATCTTGATTCCAACTTGTGTTTCTTCCAGCCCAGCGTTTCTCATGATGTTCTCTGCATATAAGACCAAGAAAATAAATAGTTCACAGTACAAAATTCAACAATTTACAAGAATAAGGCACCATAAGAGAAAAACCATAGAAACAGATTTAAAATAATGTGAGAATTAGAAATATCAAATAAAGGGTGCTAAACTGTTATGCATAATACACTTAACTAAACTTTAAAAATAAGAAGCTTAAAAGCATGAGCAAAGAGCAAGCATGATAGAGATTTATCTGGTTTGATGAAACAAATAAAACTATGTTTGGATAATATATCTCAAATAAACCAAATCAAATTATATTCAGATAAAAACCAAACAAGTAAAAATAATGACGTTAAGAATTTGAGATCAAACAGCAGATGAGATGCATGTTCATGAACAATCAGAGAACTGGAACATAACTATGAAAAAATTAGGTGTAAAATATGAAAAAATCTAGAGAAAAGAGTGACAAGCATTCTCATAATGCCTAATCAGAAATTCAGAAAAAGGTAAAGAATTGAGAACAGACAATATTTGAAGGTAAAATGGTTAAGAACTTACAAGAACATTGTAAGATCTTTACATCCAAGAGGGTGATACATCTCAAATAAGACAAATAAAAACAAATTCAATTTTAGACACATATTAGAAAGACTGAAGAATGAGAAAGAAAAAAATATATTTAAAAGCTTCCAAGGAGAAAGAGCTGATTACTTCAGAGGGATGACGATTGGACTGATTGCTGACTTCATATCTTAAAAAACAGATGTCAGCAGACTGCAAAAAAACATCCTGACAGAAAATCACTGTCAACCTGAATTTCTATACCATGAAAAGCTGTGTTTTCAGAGCAAATAGAAACCTGGGAAGCCCCTGTGACTCAGTGGTAAAGAATCTACTTGCCAACCCAGGAGACACAGGAGACTCGGATTCGATCTCTGGGTGGAGAAGATTGCCTGGAGTAGGAGACAGCAACCCACTCCAGGATTCTTTCCAGGAGAATTCCATGGACAGAGGAGCCTGGTGAGCTACAGTCCGTGGGGTCACAAAGAGTCAGTCATGACTGAGCAGCTTGGCTCACATGCACAGAGGAAACAAAGATGCTGTCAGACAAAACAAACAGCTCAGTGTGTTTGTCACTTAAAGATCTAAAGTGATTTCTAAGGAATCTATGCATGTCATAAAAAAAGATATCCCAGATGGAAGGTTCGATGTGCAAAAAAGAACGGTATGCAAAGACATTGATAAATATGTGAGTAAAAGTAAGCAACCAATGACTGCTTAAAACTATGAAATTAATGTCCAGTTTGTGGGGACATATAAGAGAAAACTGAAATACTCCCTGACAATAATAGATATTTCTATCCCGGTATTGGCTTTAGACTTAGACCCTGATGGCTAATTCTTCTGGTCCAGCAAACATGCTCCTAAAAATATTGGTTAATTTAATTTTATATGATTTTGGTGATTAAGGGGAAAAATGATGGAATGTGTATGTTAAAGACAGCACTGAATAGATTGACCTTCACCTAGACAGGGGGAATGATTTACCTGTGGTTCAAGGAAATTAGTCTAGTTCCCTTTTAAACTGAAGCTTTATTCCTGTCCTTCCCAACAGCAAACTTCGCTAATTCAAAAAACACCAAGAGGACTGGTCTTGTATTTCTTAAATCAGGGCAGGGAACAAAACATCACTCTTGCTGCACTCACCCAACCCTTTGGCCAGGATGGAGCTAACTGGTTAATGAGGGAGCTCTTTGCTGAGGGCCCATCTGCAGTCTCGGAGAAGGCGATGGCACCCCACTCCAGTACTCTTGCCTGAAAAACCCCATGGATGGAGGAGTCTGTTGGGCTGCAGTCCATGGGGTTGCGAAGAGTCGGACATGACTGAGCAACTTCACTTTCACTTTTCACTTTCATGCATTGGAGAAGGAAATGGCAACCCACTCCAGTGTTCTTGCCTGGAGAATCCCAGGGACGGGGGAGCCTGGTGGGCTGCCGTCTATGGGATCGCACAGAGTCGGACACGACTGAAGCAACTTAGCAGCAGCCTGCCGTCTTACAATCTTCTCAGCTGCTGCAGGCAGTCATCACCAGAATCAATCAGAACTAACATTTGATATCAAACCTGGTCGCCTTTCTGAACATAAGGCTGTCGACTTTATCCTGCATGGAAAATGGTTTGTGATTCTTACTTCTTTCTTCAGTTGTTAGGGAGAGAAATGCATTTTTTTTAATCTCAGAAATATTCTTTCATCCCTGGTTGCAGTCAAAGGTTAAAACAAGCTTATCAAGTAATAACACTGGCTTAAAGTTTCACACTGCCTTACACACATAGTCAGACTTTTAGATACACACATTCTATATTTGTTTATAAATAATTATACAAGAATGATGTGTTTGCCACAGAACAGAAGGGTCTCATATTTTTATAGTGCTTTACAGTTATCAAAGCACATAACCATAAATATTTTGTTCCAAACAAATATGAACAGAGTAATGCCATGTGACAGGCATTGTGCTGGATACTGGGGTCACAAGTTCTTGCCCACATGAGCTTATAGCTTAGAAGGGGGAAGCAAACACATAAACAGATGGTGCGAACAGAGGATGACACCTTCTATAATGAAATAGAGGGGATAGCATGACGTAGTGATTAAATGTATGGACCTTGGAACCAGGAAAACCTGAATTCCTGTATCTACTCTATAATTTATTGGCTGTATATTAGTTAGGGATCTTCAGAGAAATAGAACCAACAGGATGAGGATGAGTATATATATATATAGAGAGAGAGAAAGATATTTTAAGGAATTGTCTCACATGATGATAGGGGCGGCTGGCAAGTCTGAAATTGAAATTCTGGCAGGCATTGATGTTGCAGTCTTAAGTCCAAAGGCAGTGTGGAGACAGAATTCTTCTCATCAGGAGACCTCAGTCTTCCTCTGAAGGGCTTTAACTGATTTGATTATGCCCACCCACGAGATGGGGTTTCCCAGGTGGCACTGGCGGTAAAGAACCCACCTGCCAATGCAGGAGACATAAGAGACATGGGTTCAATTCCTGGGTCAGAAGATCCTCTGGAGGAGGGCATGGCAACCCACTCTAGTATTCTTGCTTGGAAGATCCCATAGAGGAGCTTGGCGGGCTACAGTCCATGGGGTTGCAAAGAGTCAGACATGACTAAAACAACTGAGCACGCATGCATGCCCACACGAGGGAGGGTACTATGCTTCACCTGAAGTCTAAGAGTTTATATGCTAATCACATTGTTTTCCTCTCTTTGCAGCCAATGTGCATGAGGCTTCCTCTGCCTGGAGCACTTAAATCAGTCTCTGTGCCTGAACTAGCTAACTCCATATGTGAGAGGGACTATAATTTATGTTGAACCAGGAAAAATCAGCAATATTTGACATACAAAAATCAGCAATTGTATATGGTTCAGCTTAATAAAATAAGTTATCAATACTATCACTATCAGTGATATTGTAGCACTATCAGTGGGATTTCCAGGTGGCACTAGTGGTAAAGAACTGGCCTGCCGATGCAGGAGACATAAGAGATTCGGGTTCAGTCTCTGAGTCAGGAAGATCCCCTGGAAGAGGGCATGGCAACCCACTCCAGTATTCTTGTCTGGGGGATCCCATGGACAGAAGAGCCTGGTGGGCTACAGTCCATAGGGTCACAAATTGTCAGACACGACTAAGGCAACTTAGCATGCACGCACAGTGTAGTTCAAAAAGAAACCACAGGCCAACATTAAAAAATAATTCAAAAGAAATAAGGGAATTAACCTTTTAATCCAAAAAATGAAATCTCTAAAATTCCTTTTCTTCTTTTTCACTCAATACACACACACAAACACAAAGATGCATAGCTAGAAAATTGTGTTTATGTGTGTGTGTGTGCGAAAGAACTGGCCAGGACTTGGCAAAAAAACCAAAGTAAATATTTCTGTATAAAGAATCCATGAATATGTGTATGTATTTCTGTCTCACATGGACCGCTAGGCCAGTAGCTCAGTCTGTTCCTCTGACTGGGCCTTGGCTTAGCACTCTCATCTTTCTTTTTCCTCCCCTCTCACCTGCTGGATTTATTCTTTTGCCTTCCCATAAGTAGTTGACCTTTCTGATGTAAACAATTCAAACTTGTTGTGCTTACTTAATAAAGGTGCAGGCCAGCAAAGACAAAGGTTCTGTAATGGAGGAAATTAATTAAGTTACACATTAACCTTTTTTCATAGTCACAGCATGCTATGCATACATAATCTATTTCTGAATTCCATTACTATTTTATATGCTTACATTGTGTGTTCTACAACTAAAGTCACTTTATTAAACACAAATTTTTTTAAACAAACTTAAACTTTTACAAATTAGTTTGTTGCACCACTATGTTTTTTAACAAATAATGTTGTTTATAAATAAACCAAAACAAAAGCATGTCAAGATTCGCCAGGTCTCAAACTACACCAGAGATATCTTCAACTAACAAATCGCTGAACACTCCCCTCAGCTGCACTGAAGGGTGGTGGGGGGTGACCAGAAACTATTTTCGTATTTCCTTGTGCAAAGCCAGAAGGTTCTAATTTATTTTTATCTTGCAGCTTGATCCTGATAAGATAAAACTTTCTGAGCTCAGAAAATGAGTAGCCCTTCCAAATTCTCCTACTGGCCTCCTCATGGCTTTAGGGTTAAAAAGGAATATTTAGAAGGAAGAAAGTATTTAGACCTCTGCGGACTGAGGTAAGCAGAGGCGAAGGCGAAGCACTTATAAATATAAGATCATAAATGGGAAGTCAAACTGTTTGGTTTCTAGAGAGCAGCCTTTGGCATCAGGCTCTACAAAGGCTTCCTAGAAAACAGAATTTCAAGTTCTCAGCTTATCTTACAAGGTAGTATTCTCCTTGGAATGATGGTCATCTATTTGCTGAAGAAATCTGAATTTCAGGCATGTCTGGTAGCTCAGTGGTAAAGAATCTGCCTGCCAATGCAGGAGACACGGGTTTGATTCCCCATCCAGGAAGATCCCCCATGCCTTGGAGCAGCTAAGCCTGTGCGCCACAACTACTGAGGCTGTGCTTTACAGACCATGAGCTACAACCACTGAAAGCTGCGTGCCCAAGAATCCACGCTCCACAACAAGAGAAGCCACTGCCGTGAGAAGCCCATGCGCCACAACTAGAGAGCAGCCCCCACTCTCTGCAACTAGAGAAAAGCCCGCACAAAGCAATGAAGACCTAGATTGGCCAAAAATAAATAAACTTATATTAAAAAAAAAAAGAAATCTGACTTTCTCCTCCTTAAAAACATATGCAACCATATCACATAACTACTTATGTCTCTGATTTTCATCCCCTCAATGAATATATTTGAAATATTTACAATGGCTTTTGTGGACTTTTTGTGTTTTTACTTAAATTTGTACATCGCAATCATTCCAGAAAGTCTGGTTGTATATATTAGCAAATATTGTACATAATCATGTGAAAAAATCAAGACAGATGGCCTTTCACTCACAGAAAACCATATTATGTCTTAGTTCTAGGTTGTCTCCAGTGATAAGACACATTCATATGAAAACAGAAAATAAAAGTGTAACAAACTTAATAGATTATCTGTGCATATTTGTCTAAATGTAAAAACATGTATCTAAATATGCAAGTATCATATTATTACAACAGTGTCTCACTGAATTTTTAAATTCAGAAATGATATGTTTTGAGGGTAATCTTTCCATCCATTTTCCGGCAGGAATTGCATAGAGCTGTAGAGAAGAAAAACAACATTTTCCTCAACCCTCTTAGAGGCCCTGGCTGAGTCTGAAAATTAAATTGCAAAAGCTAGGTTAACAGGAGAAAAGCATACAAGTTTTATTGCATCTTTATATATATTTAGAAGTCTTCGCAAGAGAATGAACTGGAAAAGTGACCACAAGAGGAAACTTTTATACCTTTTAGACACTGAAACAATACATTGGTGAAGAATTGACAAGGCTAAGGGGTTTGAGCTGGAGTAGTGAATGATTGGAGAAGGAAATGGCAACCCACTCCAGTATTCTTGCCTGGAGAATCCCAGGGACGGGGAAGCCTAGTGGGCAGCTGTCTGTGGGGTCGCACAGAGTCGGACACGACTGAAGTGACTCAGCAGCAGCAGTAGCAGCAGTGAATGATTAAGGGCTTCCCAGGTGGCACTAGTGCTAAAGAACCCACCTGCCAATGCAGGAGACATAAGAGACAAGGGTTCAATCTCTGGATTGGGAAGATCCCCTGGAGAAGGTCATGGCAACCCACTCCAGTATTCTTGCCTGGAGAATCCCATGGACAGAGGAGCCTGGTGGGCTATGGTCCATAGGGTCGCAAAGAACTGGACATGACTGAAGTGACTTAGCACATGGTGAATGGTGGAGAAGAAACTAAGGTTTAGTTTAATGAGGTTTATTTTAATGGATTTCTTGGCCCCAAACTCCCCATCTCTGGTGACAAGCATGTCTGCCCTGACTGAAATACAAGTACAATTGTATGCCTGCGGAAAGAAGTAGAGAGAAGATAACAGGAATCAGATAAAAATCTCAAGATTGAAGGGTCACCTGACCTCTTGCTTTACCAAAGCTGTTATTCTAAATATTGCTGGAGAAAAACAACTTGTTAGGCGACATTAGAGAACTTAGATTTTAATAAGAGATAAAACTTGATGAAGTTCCACATTATTAATGTGGTAGGCATAGTAACAGTTTAAAGCATATTGTTTCTTACAGGTCCTGGGGCACCCTAGACCCCTCATCCTACCCCTCTTTAACAGTTTATGAGGCTGGCAGGCTGGTGCACGTTTCATCATGACAACTCTATCCCTTTTAAAATAGATACAACACACAGGAGAGATATTATATGGTCTATATTTGTCCAGTAGACATGTCTGTGAGTAAGGAGCTCCCCAAGATCAGGGATGTTGTCTTCATTTTTAGAATTCAGAGGCAGCAAGATGCATGGTGAAAGGACGTCATGTACAACTCACTGTAGAATATATAAATGAACTAGTTTCAATCAGTCCCACTGTGAATTAATTTACTTTATCTCTGACATTCAGCAACCTATCTGGGAGCTAGTTGTGGTGAGAAAGAGAGGAAATGTAAACAGGCAATGCACAGGGCTTAAGGAAATATCAAAATAACAACAACAACACAGGATTGAGTAGATGGTCCTGGCAAGCTGACAGACAACAGAGGCAGAGGATTTGGGAAAATAAATAAGGCTAGGATTCACCCCAATTTCTCTTTCTTGACTAAGTCATTTGGGGCGAGTTTCTTAGCTATCTTAGTCTCGGTTTCTGTTATAAAAATAATAGAATTATGTAAATTAAAGATCAGTTCAGTCACTCAGTTCTGTCCGACTTCTTGCAGCCCCATGACCTGCAGCACGCCAGGCTTCCCTGTTCGTCACCAACTCCTGGAGCTTGCTAAAACTCATGTGCATTGAGTCAGTGATGCAATCCAACCATCTCATTCTCTAGTTTACATGATTTATAATAATTATCTAGTTATCTTCAACATTGTTAGTGTCAATTAGGACAATAATCACTTGCAGGAAAGAGATTTTTTGAATGATGGTAGAAGGAAAACAGAGAAATTTCCTCTTTCATAATGTTATATGGGGACGGCCCATATTTCCAAAGATGCTTTCTCCCTAAAAATGATGGTCTTTTAACATGTAAAGTAAGTGTGTGCATTCTCAGTCATGTATGACTCTTTGCAATGCTATGAACTGTAGCCCACCAGCCTCCTCTGTTCATGGGATTCACTGTTTCCCCATCTATTTCCCATGTAGTGTATGACCTAAATCAAATCCCTTATGATTATACAGTGGAAGTGAGAAATAGATTTAAGGGCCTAAGTCTGATAGATAGAGTGCCTGATGAACTATGGAATGAGGTTCGTGACATTGTACAGGAGACAGGGATCAAGACCATCCCCATGGAAAAGAAATGCAAAAAAGCAAAATGGCTGTCTGGGGAGGCCTTACAAATAGCTGTGAAAATAAGAGAAGCCAAAAGCAAAGGAGAAAAGGAAAGATATAAACATCTAAATGCAGAGTTCCAAAGAATAGCAAGAAGAGATAAGAAAGCCTTCTTCAGTGATCAATGCAAAGAAATAGAGGAAAACAACAGAATAGGAAAGACTAGGGATCTCTTCAAGAAAATCAGAGATACCAAAGGAACATTTCATGAAAAGATGGGCACGATAAAGGACAGAGATGGTGTGGACCTAACAGAAGCAGAAGATATTAAGAAGAGGTGGCAAGAATACACAGAAGAACTGTACAAAAAAGAGCTTCAAGACCCAGATAATCATGATGATGTGATCACTGACCTAGAGCCAGACATCTTGGAATGTGAAGTCAAATGGGCCTTAGAAAGAATACTAGAGTAGGTAGCTATTTCCTCCTCCAGGGGATCTTCCAGACCTAGGGATCAAACCTACATATTCTGCATCTCCTCCATAGACAGGCAGATTCTTCACCATTCTGCCACCTGGGAAGCCTGTTTAACATGTAAATACCAAATCAGTAAGGTAAATTAGTTGATCCCAGCTTCCTAAGGAGCAAATCCCTTCACCACAATTAATCTAATTTGCACAATCATTACTTTAAGAAGGCATTATCGACACTGGGAGAAATATCAATAACCTCAGATATGCAGATGACACCACCCTTATGGCAGAAAGTGAAGAAGAGCTAAAGAGCCTCTTGATGAAAGTGAAAGAGGAGAGTGAAAAACTTGGCTTAAAGATCAACATTCAGAACACAAAAATCATGGCATCTGGTCCTGTCACTTCTCAGAAAATAGATGGAGAAACAGTGGAACGCTGGCAGACTTTATTTTTCTGGGCTCCAAAATCACTGCATATGGTGACTGCAGTCATGAAATAAAAAGACGGTTACTCCTTGGAAGAAAAGTTATGACCAACCAAGATAGCATATTAAAAAGCAGAGACATTACTTTACCAACAAAGGTCTGTCTAGTCAAGGCTATGGTTTTTCAAGTAGTCATGTATAGATGTGAGAGTTGGACCATAAAGAAAGCTAAGCATCAAAGAATTGATGCTTTTGAACTGTGGTGCTGGAGAAGACTTTTGAGAGTCCCTTGGACTGCAAGGAGATGCAACCAGTCCATCCTAAAGGAAATCAGTCCTGAATGTTCACTAGAAGGACTGATGTTGAAACTGAAACTCCAATACTTTGGCTACCTGATATGAAGAGCTGACTCATTGGAAAAGACCCTAATGCTGGGAAAGATTGAGGGCAGGAGGAGAAGGGGACAACAGAGGATGAGATGGTTGGATGGTATCACCAACTCAATGGAAAAGATCAGATCAGATTAGATCAGTCGCTCAGTCGTGTCCGACTCTTTGCGACCCCATGAACCGCAGCACGCCAGGCCTCCCTGTCCATCACCAACTCCCGGAGGTCACTCAGACTCACATTCATCGAGTCAGTGATGCCATCCAGCCATCTCATCCTCTGTCGTCCCCTTCTCCTACCCCTAATCCCTCCCAGTATCAGAGTCTTCTCCAATGAGTCAACTCTTCGCATGAGGTGGCCAAAATACTGGAGTTTCAGCTTTAGCATCATTCCTTCCAAAGAAATCCCAGGGTTGATCTCCTTCAGAATGGACCGGTTGGATCTCCTTGCAGTCCAAGGGACTCTCAAGAGTCTTCTCCAACACCACAGTTCAAAAGCATCAATTCTTCAGCGCTCAGCCTTCTTCACAGTCCAGCTCTCACATCCATACATGACCACAGGAAAGACCATAGCCTTGACTAGGCGAACCTTGGTTGGCAAAGTGATGTCTCTGCTTTTGAATATGCTATCTAGGTTGGTCATAACTTTCCTTCCAAGGAGTAAGCGTCTTTTAATTTCATGGCTACAGTCACCATCTGCAGTGATTTTGGAGCCCAGAAAAATAAAGTCTGACACTGTTTCCACTGTTTCTCCATCTATTTCCCATGTAGTGATGGGACCAGATGCCATGATCTTCGTTTTCTGAATGTTGAGCTTTAAGCCAACTTTTTCACTCTCCACTTTCACTTTCATCAAGAGGCTTTTTAGTTCCTCTTCACTTTCTGCCATAAGGGTGGTGTCATCCGCATATCTGAGGTTATTGATATTTCTCCCAGCAATCTTGATTCCAACTTGTGTTTCTTCCAGTCCAGCATATCTCATGATGTACTCTGCATATAAGTTAAATAAACATGGTGACAATATACAGCCTTGCCATACTCCTTTTCCTATTTGGAACCAGTCTGTTGTTCCATGACCAGTTCTAACTGTTGCTTCCTGATCTGCATACAGATTTCTCAAGAGGCAGATCAGGTGGTCTGGTATTCCCATCTCTTTCAGAATTTTCCACAGTTTATTGTGATCTACACAGTCAAAGGCTTTGGCATAGTCAATAAAGCAGAAATAGATGTTTTTCTGGAACTCTCTTGCTTTTTCCATGATCCAGCGGATGTTGGCAATTTGATCTCTGGTTCCTCTGCCTTTTCTAAAACCAGCTTGAACATCAGGAAGTTCACGGTTCACATATTGCTGAAGCCTGGCTTGGAGAATTTTGAGCATTACTTTACTAGCGTGTGAGATGAGTGCAATTGTGCCGTAGTTTGAGCACTCTTTGGCATTGCCTTTCTTTGGGATTGGGATGAAAACTGACCTTTTCCAATCTTGTGGCCACTGCTGAGTTTTCCAAATTTGTTGGCATATTGAGTGCAGCACTTTCACAGCATCATCTTTCAGGATTTGGAATAGCTCCATTGGAATTCCATCACCTCCACTAGCTTTGTTTGTAGTGATGCTTTCTAAGGCCCACTTGACTTCACATTCCAGGATGTCTGGCTCTAGGTCAGTGATCACACTATCATGATTATCTGGGTCGTGAAGCTCTTTTTTGTACAGTTCTTCTGTGTATTCTTGCCATCTCTTCTTAATATCTTCTGCTTCTGTTAGGTCCATACCATTTCTGTTCTTTATCGAGCCCATTTTTGCATGAAATGTTCCTTTGGTATGTCTGATTTTCTTGAAGAGATCCCTAGTGTTCCCCATTCTGTTGTTTTCCTCTATTTCTTTGCATTGATCGCTGAAGAAGGCTTTCTTATCTCTTCTTGCTATTCTTTGGAACTCTGCATCAGATGTTTATATCTTTCCTTTTCTCCTTTGCTTTTCGCTTCTCTTCTTTTCACAGCTATTTGCAAGGCCTTGAGTAAATTCTGGGAGCTTGTGATGGACTGGAAGGCCTAGTGTGAGGCAGTCCATGCAGTTGCAAAGAGTCAGACATGACTGAGCGATTGAACTGAACTGAACTATCCACCCTACTCTCTGCGGTCATAATCCAAACTCTAAGGTGTGCAATTCATAAAGCTTTGCAATCTACGTTGTTGTGCTGAAAGAAGGGAAAAAGGGAGGAAGAGAAGGAGAGGGAGGCTTGATTGACTTCTTACAGTGAGATAGCCCTGAGCAACACAAGGCCCCAAAGGTGGAAAGGGAATTGAAAGCCACTCCTAGAACATTTAAATCCATTTAGAAGGGGCAGCTAAAGGTAAAGGAGAAAAGGTAAGATATACCCATTTGAATGCAGAGTTCCAAAGAATAGAAAAGAGAGATAAGAAAGCCTTCTTCAGCGATCAATGCAAAGAAATAGAGGAAAACAATAGAATGGGAAAGATGAGAGATTCCTTCAAGAAAATTAGAGATACCAAGGGAACATTTTATGCGAAGCTGGACACAATAAAGGACAGAAATGGTATGGACCTAACAGAAGCAGAAGATATTAAGAAGAGGTGGCAAGAATACACAGAAGAACTATACAAAAAAGATCATGACCCAGATAACTGCCATGGTGTGATCATTCACCTAGAGCCAGACATCCTGGAATGTGAAGTCAAGTGGGCCTTAAAAAGCATCACTATTAACAAAGTTAGTGGAGGTGATGAAATTCCAGTTGAGCTATTTCAAATCCTAAAAGATTATGCTGTGAAAGTGCTGCACTTGGTATGCCAGAAAATTTGGAAAACTCAGCAGTGGCCACAGGACTGGAAAAAGTCAGTTTTCATTCCAATTCCAAAGAAAGGCAATGCCAAAGAATGCTCAAACTAACACAAAATTGTACTCATTGCACCCGCTAGCAAAGTAATACTCAAAATTCTCCAAGCCAGACTTGAACAGTACATGAACCATGAACTTCCAGATGTTCAAGCTGGATTTAGAAAAGGCAGAGGAACCGGAGACCAAATTGCCAACATCCGCTGGATCATGGAAAAAGCAAGAGAGTTTCAGAAAAACATTTCTGCTTTATTGACTATGCCAAAGCCTTTGACTGTGTGGATAACAACAAAGTGTGGAAAATTCTGAAAGAGATGGAAATCCCAGACCACCTTACCTGCCTCCTGAGAAATCTATATGCAAGTCAAGAAGCAACAGTTAGAACTGGATATGGAACAACAGACTGGTTCCAAATAAGAAAAGGAGTACATCAAGGCTGCATATTGCCACCCTGCTTATTTAACTTATATGCAGAGTATATCTTGAGAAATGCCGGTCTGGATAAAGCACAAGCTGGAATCAAGATTGCCAGGAGAAATATCAATAACCTCAGATATACAAATGATACCACCCTTATGACAGAAAGAGAAAAAGATCTAAAGAGCATCTTGATGAAAGTGAAAGAGGAGAGTGAAAAAGTTGGACTAAAACTCAACATTCAGAAAGCTAACATCATGGCATCTGGTCCCATCACTTCATGGCAAATAAATGGAGAAACAGTGGAAGCAGTGAGACTTTATTCTGGGGCTCCAAAATCACTGCAGATGGTGACTGCAGCCACGAAATTAAAAGATGCTTGTTCCTTGGAAGAAAAGCTTCTTTTTGTAAAAGCACTTGACCAACCCAGATAGCATATTAAAAAGCAGAGACATGACTTTGCCAACAAAGATCCATCTAGTCAAAGCTATGGTTTTTCTGGTTGTAATGTATGGATGTGAGAGTTGGACTATAAAGAAATCTGAATGCTGAAGAATTGATGCTTTTGAACTGTGGTGTTGGAGAAGACTCTTGAGGGTCCTTTGGATTGCAAGGAGATCCAACAAGTCCATCCTAAAGGAGATCAGTCCTGAATATTAATTGGAAGGACTGAAGCTGAAGCTCCAATACTTGGGCCACCTGATGCAAAGAACTGACTCATTTGAAAAGACCCTGATAGTGGGAAAGGTTGAAGGCAGGAGGAGAAGGGGATGACAGAGGGTGAGATGGTTGGATGGCATCACCAACTCAATGGACATGAGCTTGAGTAAGCTCTGGGAGTTGGTGATGGACAGGGAAGCCTGGCATGCTGCAGTCCATGCGGTCACAGAGACATGACTGAGCTACTGAACTGAACTGAACTGTGTATATCAAGTACTTTTACAACAGGTGCACGATGCTACAGATAGACCTTAGCCTTGGAAATCAGCCCAGAAGACAACAGCGAGGTTAACAGTGAAATTCTTCTGGAAAAGACAATTTGCTGCAAATATAACTCTCCTCTTAGTGAATCATTTCTGTTCAGGGTGGATTCTACTGACTTAGAATCTTCGAATGCAATTCACACTTTTCTAGGAACTGAAATCAACAGAGATATCTCAAAATTTATGAGTCATAGAGCACTCATCATATAATAAACTGAATCTCATTTTTTCCAGTTATTTAGGGGATGTTCAAGCCAATTCTCTAAGTTAGGATTGGGTAAACTTTTTCTGTAAAGGGCCAAATAGCACATATTAGGCTTTGCAATATATTCAGACTCAACTCTACCTTTAGCACAAAAGCAGCCATGAACCATACATAAATGAAAAGACATAGCTGTGTATTTACAAAAGATGGAGGGCAGGTTTTGGGCCACAGCTTATCAACTGCAGCAAAAATCCAAATCAACATCTAAATTATGCTATGCCATAAAATTAAATACCAATTTATCAGTCTTTCTGGTTGAAAATTTTATCAAGTGTGTGATTTTTTTACCAGCTTCAAGTAACTTCAGTGATTTAGAGCTAAAAGTATAATAGGTGCTCATGGCAAATGATCAGTAACTACTTGTTGGGTGGATAACAAAATGTATCAAAAAGCAGCATCTCAGTTATGCTCTATCTCCAGATGCTCCAAGTTTTTTTAACTCTCTGAATCACATCTTCCTTTGTGTTATGCTGAACTTTTCTTTATTATAGCATGTTTATTTTTTCATTACTATGAAACTAGCTTATTTAAGAAAACACATGCGAGTACTACAAGGTATATAATTGCTTACCCCCAAAACTTAAGGACAGGGTTTCCCTGGTGGCTTAGTGGTAAAGAATCAGCCTGCCAAGGCAGGAGACATAGGTTTAATCCCTGATCCAGGAAGAGCCAACATGCTGTGGAACAAATAAGCCCACATACCACAACTATTGAGCCTGAGCTCCGGAGCCCAGGAGCCATAATACTCAAGCCCATGTGCTTTAGAACCTGTGCTCTGCAACAAGAGAATAGCCCCTACTTTCTGCAACTAGAGAAAAGTCCATGCAGCAAGGAAGACCCGGCATAGCCAAGAATCAGATCAGATCAGATCAGTCGCTCAGTCATGTCCGACTCTTTGCGACCCCATGAACTGCAGCACACCAGGCCTCCCTGTCCATCACTAGCTCCCGGAGGTCACTCAGACTCACATCCATCAAGTCAGTGATGCCATCCAGCCATCTCATCCTCTGTCGTGGAATTTAAATGTTTCATAGTTTACAAAGTTTATACAGTACAGACACTGTATTATATGTCATGTCCCCACATCTCTCAAAGTTTGCAGTAGCACCATTAATCAAACATAGCATTTCTCTAGTGAAACACATGAATATTCATATTAAATGAAATAAATAGAGATTATAATAATCCAGCCACTGTCAAAGTATAATTTATGGATCCTTGGGAATCTTCATGAAGTCAAAATTATTTTTATAAAAATAATTTACCTTTTTCACTCTTAATCTCTTATGAATGTATAGCGAAGATTTCAAGGGGCTGTATGCTGTGTCATAGTATGGTAAATTAAATGTAGAAGCAGAAATGAGAATCTGGCTGTCTCTATTAAGCAAGAGTGAAAAGAGATTTGAAAGAATATTAAATAATTCCACTCTTTTTACTAAAATGTGGTTTGGAAAAATATAGTAGAAATTTTCATAAACTATCACTTATGCTAATATGTAATGAATTTGTTATTTTTAAATAAATATAAAGTAATACTTTTTAACTTTCCATTTTAATTTCTAATGTGGTAACTGGATAGATACACCTCATATCAGCAAATGAACTTTGCGGTCCATGATAATTTTCAAGAATGAAACTCCCAAGACTAAACTGAAATGTCTCATAACTGCTGTAAAAAGTTAACATCAGTTCAAAGAAAATTTAGCTGCCAAATGAAGGGAAGTGAAGTGAAAGTTGCTCAGTCATGTCCAGCTCTTTACAACCCATGGACTGTATCAGATCAGATCAGATCAGTCACTCAGTTGTGTCCGACACTTTGCGACCCCATGAACTGCAGCACGCCAGGCCTCCCTATCCATCATCAGCTCTTGGAGGTCACTCAGACTCACATTCATCGAGTCAGTGATGCCATCCAGCCATCTCATCCTCTGTCATCCCCTTCTCCTCCTGCCCTCAATCCCTCCCAGCATCAGAGTCTTCTCCAATGAGTCAACTCTTCGCATGAGGTGGCCAAAATACTGGAGTTTCAGCTTCAGCATCATTCCTTCCAAAGAAATCCCAGGGCTGATCTCCTTCAGAATGGGCTGGTTGGATCTCCTTGCAGTCCAAGGGACTCTCAAGAGTCTTCTCCAACACCACAGTTCAAAAGCATCAATTCTTCGGCGCTCAGCCTTCTTCACAGTCCAGCTCTCACATACATACATGACCACAGGAAAGACCATAGCCTTGACTAGGCGAACCTTGGTTGGCAAAGTGATGTCTCTGCTTTTGAATATGCTATCTAGGTTGGTCATAACTTTCCTTCCAAGGAGTAAGCGTCTTTTAATTTCATGGCTGCAGTCACCATCTGCAGTGATTTTGGAGCCCAGAAAAACAAAGTCTGACACTGTTTCCACTATTTCCCCATCTATTTCCCATGTAGTGATGGGACCAGATGCCATGATCTTCGTTTTCTGAATGTTGAGCTTTAAGCCAACCTTTTCACTCTCCACTTTCACTTTCATCAAGAAGCTTTTTAGTTCCTCTTCACTTTCTGCCATAAGGGTGGTATCATCTGCATATCTGAGGTTATTGATATATTGATATATATATGGACTGTATAGAACCCATGAATTCTCTAAGCCAGAATACTGGAGTGGGTAGACTTTCCCTTCTCCAGGGAATCTTCC
Organism: Tragelaphus eurycerus; assembly: GCA_935064755.1. NCBI lineage: Eukaryota > Metazoa > Chordata > Mammalia > Artiodactyla > Bovidae > Tragelaphus > Tragelaphus eurycerus. Next base: position 4,478,424 of record CAKXYN010000039.1, read on the forward strand.
CAACCAAGGGATCGAACCCAGGTCTCCCTCATTGCAGGCAGATTCTTTTACCAGCTGAGCCTCAAGGGAAGCCCAGCTGCCAAATGAGTTCAGCAAAAACTTTCAATTTTCTGAGCGTATGGATGTCACAATTACAGTTGAGGGACTGCTGACTTTTTAGGAATTCTGATATTAGAGGTTGTCTGATGTTTATTCTAAAGCAAAGTCCAAACTCTGGTGTATTCGGTTTAGGAGGCTTTTATGCTGCTACTGCTGCTAAGTTGCTTCAGTCGTGTCCAACTCTGTGTGACCCCATGGACAGCAGCTCACCAGGCTCCCCCGTCCCTGGGATTCTCCAGGCAAGAACACTGGAGTGGGTTGACATTTCCTTCTCCAATGCATGAAAGTGAAAAGTGAAAGTGAAGTTGCTCAATCATGTCCGACTCCTAGCGACCCTATGGACTGCAGCCCACCAGGCCCCTCCATCCATGGGATTTTCCAGGCAAGAGTACTGGAGTGGACTGTTATTGCCTTCTCCGAGGAGGCTATTATAGGTTGAAAATTAAATGCCTGCAGGATCCAGGCAGGTAAATGAATTGTGTGAAACAAGGCAGTTGGACACTGTGATACTTGGCTTTTGTGATGCCTTACAGAAGAGCCTGGTTTTACCAAACTTTTAGAATTCAATAGGGCTTCCCTGGGGGCTCAGACTGTAAAGAATCTGCCTGCAATGCAGGACACCCAGCTTCCATACCTGGGTTGGGAAGATTCTCTGGAGAAGGAAATGGTTACCCACTCCAGTATTCTTGCCTGGAGAATTCCATGGACAGAGGAAGTCTGGCAAGCTACAGTCCACGGTGTCGCAGAGTCAGGCATGACTGAGCAACTTACATGGACCAACTGAGTAAAATTCAATAGAAATTGGAAATCTAGTATTTTTAAGTGAAAGTTTCTCATTGTATTTACTATTTAAACAGTTCTTTAAAAGAACATTTGATAGATCAGAAACATCCACTGGTTCTTGTCCATGTGATGCTCAAGCACTTATTTTAGGGGAAACACAGCTACCGAAACTGCCCACCCTGGCCAGGCACCACAGTAGCCATGTGTGTGAGTTATTTTATGCCAGGAGGTCCTGGTAAGGAACACAGAACTAACCAGAAGAGTTTGGGAAAAGTCAAAAGGAGATGTCACATGTCCTCCCACCTCCCAGAACCCTTCTCATTGGCATCCATCCTGGCTGAGCAATGAATGCGCCACCAGGAAGGACCTGAGTCAGAATGATTGGCCAGAGACAACCCAGAAACTAACCTCATTATCATAAAACCAGGGACTGCAAGCCATATAGCAGAGCACTTCTCCTGGGTTCCTTACCCTCCTGCTCTCCACCCAGGCACCCCTTCCCAATAAAGTCTGTTGCTTTGTCAGCATGTACATCTCCTCTGGTGATTCATTTCTGAGTGTTAAACAAGAGCCTCCTTTCAGGCCCGGGAACAGGCCCCTCTTCCTGCAATGCTTACATGGACTCTGGGCCACATAAGTCTCCTGCCTGCCCTTGAGAAATGCTGACTGAATGTTAGTCACTTTCTCTCAAGGGCATGGACAGATGGAAGTGGTGACTAGATGTAACAGCAAAAGGCATGGGGAAGCCCCACCACTGACTCCACTGTTATTGCTGGCTCAGCTCCAAGATCACATAGTTTGAAAAGTCAGCTCTGTCAAATTCCTCGACCACAGCTTTCATTTTAAAACAATCACTTTGAATTTTCTTTCACATATTAGTTACAGAGATATAAACAAACTGCTATACCTTCTGAACATTAGTTATTGATTTCCAAATGTCAGTAACATGACTCAGAAACATCTTTCACTACAAATATTCTGAGGAATACAGATCATGGGATGATGATAATTGAATGTGTATAATTATTGTAATTCTTCTTTTTCTCAGTCCCATGTCATACTGTGGATAAATACTGTGCTAATTTGGTTATAAATATAGTATTGGTCAAAAAAGAATGCATCTAGCCTCTCTATCCATTTGCCTTATAAATAATTGAACCATTTCCTGTTTTTTGATTATTAAAAAATGCACATTCATTGTGGAAATTTTAGAATATACAGAAAAATCTCACCATCCAGAGATAACTAGACTACATTTACAGGGATAGTTACAGATATAGATATACTTACATGTGCATCAAAAAAAATTTGCATATGTGTGTATTCTCCAAATACATACATATGTAGATACACAATGTAGTAGGAAATCGAAATGTTGTTGCTGAATCACGAAAGATGCCAGGATTCTTGGCCTCCGAAGGAGAAGAATTCAATCTGGGGCCAGAGATGAGGTTTGATTGCTCAGACCTGTCGTGTAATAAAGTTTTATTAAAGTATAAAAGAGATAGAGAAAGCTTCTGACATAGACATCAGAAGGGGGCAGAAAGAGTGCCCCTTTAGCTAGTGTTAGCAAGGGAGTTATATACTTTTTAATTAGTTATTACAATGTATCAAAAGAATGTCTGGAGGTTGTAAGGTTCTTACTAGACCCACTCCCATAATTTATATTTTAAGAAAACAGGATTAGCCAGAAGGCTTTCAGGAAGGAGAAACTGTCCTCAAGCAGGATACAGTATTGTTATATAATCCTAAGAAATGTAGAGGAGAAAAAGTTTGTCCTTTCCTCCTCCTTGAGAACCCCATACCCCTCTCTCCTTTGGGACCCCCGGACTTCTTATCAACCTGCCTAGGAATTGACTCTCTCAAAATGACAACCCATTTCAATATTCTTCCCTGGAAAATTCCATGGACAGAGAAGTCTGGCGGGCTACAGTCCTTAGGGTCACAAAAGAGTCAGACACTTCTTTTTTTTTTAGCATTTTTTTGTTAAATTTTATTTTATTTAACTTTACAATATTGTATTGGTTTTGCCATACATCAAAATGAATCCGCCACAGGTATACATGTGTTCCCCATCCTGAACCCTTCTCCCTCCTCCATCCCCATACCATCCCTCTGGGTCATCCCAGTGCACCAGCCCCAGGCATCTGGTATTAGGCATCGAACCTGGACTGGCAACTCATTTCAAATATGATATTATACATATTTCAATGCCATTCTCCCAAATCATCCCACCCTCTCCCTCTCCCAGAGTCCAAAAGACTGTTCTGTACATCAGTGTCTCTTTTGCTGTCTTGTAAACAGGGTTATTGTTACCATCTTTCTAAATTCCATATATATGCATTAGTATACTGTATTGGTGTTTTTCTTTCTGAGAATGCAGGCACACATGCACATAGATATTCAGTTAAGTTCAGTTCAGTCGCTCAGTTGTGTCTGACTCTTTGCGACCCCATGGACCACAGCACACCAGGTTTCCCTGTCCATCACCAACTCCCGGAGCTTGCTCAAATTCATGTTCATTGAGTCAGTGATGCCATCCAACCATCTCATCCTCTGTAGTCCCCCCTCTCCTCCTGCCTTCAGTCTTTCCCAGAATCAGGGTCTTTTCCATTGGGTCTGTTCTTCCCATCAGGTGGCGGAAGTATTAGAGCTTCAGCATCATCCCTTCCAATGAATATTCAAGATTAATTTCCTTTAGGATTGACTGGTTTGATCTCCTTCCAGTCCAAGGGACTCTAAAGAGTCTTCTCCATCATCACAGTTCAAAAGCATAGATTTTTGGGTGCTCAGCTATCTGTATAGTCCAACTCTCACATCCATATATGACTACTGGAAAAACCATAGCTTTGACTAGATGGACTTTTGTCAGCAAAGTACTGTCTCTGCTTTTTAATATGCTGTCTAGGTTGGTCCTACAAGTGGTAAAATTAGGGTAATATCTTGTATTCAGTTTTGTCTTCTGCTTTTCTTTTTTTATTAATGAGCACTTGTAGATTTGACTTCAAAATGGGATTTCTCATTTTACTGACACACAGCTCTGAAACAAAGCAAGAGAAGATTCAGCAGAGCCCATCTCAGGAAGGACACACAAATAGGAGCTATTATTATAAATGATAGCCATGAGTCAGGCCAGCCCTAACAACTATCTGTTTTTCCTCCTGCTCTCTGACTCACATATCTCCTCTTATTTCTATAATATCTGATGGATTATTGAATGCATGTGAACTGCTTCTCAGTACTTGGACTATTTATGAGGAAATTATTACCAAGAAACTAAAGTCTGTCCTCCAGACAGTGTCCCTAGCCTTCCTGTCACAGAAACCTGGTTGTTATTTACATGCAGCAAATTCTACTAGAGTCTGAAATGACCCAGCCCTCCAGGAGCTTCTGACATAGCTTGGGCGATATAATGAAAATATAAAGGAGGATGAATATCAGTGATGGATATCATGCTAATTTAATAAGTTAAATAAATCACTAGAGTAGCTAGTATAAAATAATAGGTGTGCAAGAACAGCACATATGTTTCTTTTATAGATCAACCTTATTCTGGCCCAGACTGAAAGGAAATTCAGTTTGAGTCAATGCCAAGGGCTCCCTGAGTTAATGCAGCATCCAGGTCTGCGTAGTTCACTGGTCACCTGCTCATATGAATTATTTTGACATACCATTGTTTGGTCTGCATGATTTCTTCAGGATCAAGGACTCTGCCACTTTGAAGCTCTGCATAGGGCTTGACAGTTCTTGGAGAGACTGAATTCTGGCATCTGGGGTGCTGTCTCCCTTGGCATAACTACAGCTAAGCCCTATCAGTTTGCCCCTGCCCCTGGGACATTGCCTTAGAACTGCTACCCAGTCTCCACTCTGTTGTGAGCCTCAGCACTCCCTCCCTCCTGTCCTATATCAGAGGACACACACCTAGCTTCCTCTCAAAGACAATCTTCTCTCTCTACTGCTACTCCAGGACACTAATATCATCAACTCAATGGATTATGATCTTACAAAACACAGGAAAAGCTGTTAACTTCTCACGAGGCAAAATTCCTGAGGGTCTGGTTACCTATTTGAAGTGAATGAAGGAACATATAAGGAGAAAGCATGCCAGCAAATATTTCTACAAGAGTTGAGAAGTGGGAGTCATCATTGAGCTTTGAAATTATTTAGAAGGGTTCACGGAAGAAATACTGTTCGTGGGGGTAAAATGATAGGATACTAAAAGAGAAACTCCCCAGGTCAGTAGGTGCCCAATATGCTACTGGAGATCAGTGGAGAAATAACTCCAGAAAGAATGAAGGGATGGAGCCAAAGCAAAAAGAATATCCAGCTGTGGATGTGACTGGTGATAGAAGCAAGGTCCGATGCTGTAAAGAGCAATACTGCATAGGAACCTGGAAAGTCAGGTCCATGAATCAAGGCAAATTGGAAGTGGTCAAACAAGAGATGGCCAGAGTGAATGTTGACATTCTAGGAATCAGTGAACTCAAATGGACTGGAATGGGTGAATTTATCTCAGAGGACCATTATATCTACTACTGCGGGCAGGAATCCCTCAGAAGAAATGGAGTGGCCATCATGGTCAACAAAAGACTCCGAAATGCAGTACTTGGATGCAATCTCAAAAACGACAGAATGATCTCTGTTCTTTTCCAAGGTAAACCATTCAATGTCACAGTAATCCAAGTCTATGACCCAACCAGTAATGCTGAAGAAGCTGAAGTTGAACGGTTCTATGAAGACCTACAAGACCTTTTAGAACCAACACCCAAAAAAGGATGTCCTTTTCATTATAGGGGACTGGAATGCAAAAGTAGGAAGGCAAGAAACACCTGGAGTAACCGGTAAATTTGGCCTTGGAATATGGAATGAAGCAGGGCAAAGACTAATAGAGTTTTGCCAAGAAAATGCACTAGTCATAACAAACACCCTCTTCCAACAACACAAGAGAAGACTCTATACATGGACATCACCAGATGGTCAACACCGAAATCAGATCGATTATATTCTTTGCAGCCAAAGATGGAGAAGCTCTATACAGTCAGCAAAAATTAGACCAGGAGCTGACTGTGGCTCAGACCATGAAATCCTTATTGCCAAATTCAGACTGAAATTGAAGAAAGTAGGGAAAACCACTAGACCATTCAGGTATGACCTAAATCAAATCCCTTATGATTATACAGTGGAAGTGAGAGATTTAAGGGCCTAGATCTGATAGATAGAGTGCCTGATGAACTATGGAATGAGGTTTGTGACATTGTACAGGAGACAGGGATCAAGACCATCCCCGTGGAAAAGAAATGCAAAAAAGCAAAATGGCTGTCTGGGGAGGCCTTACAAATAGCTGTGAAAAGACGAGAAGCAAAAAGCAAAGGAGAAAAGGAAAGATATAAACATCTAAATGCAGAGTTCCAAAGAATAGCAAGGAGAGATAAGAAAGCCTTCTCAGCGATCAATGCAAAGAAATCGAGGAAAACAACAGAATGGGAAAGACTAGGGATCTCTTCAAGAAAATCAGAGATACCAAAAGAACATTTCATGCAAAGATGGGCTCAATAAAGGACAGAAATGGTATGGACCTAACAGAAGCAGAAGATATTAAGAAGAGGTAGCAAGAATACACAGAAGAACCGTACAAAAAAAATCTTCATGACCCAGATAATCACAATGGTGTGATCACTGACCTAGAGCCAGATATCCTGGAATGTGAAGTCAAGTGGGCCTCGAAAGCATCACTATGAACAAAGCTAGTGGAGGTGATGGAATTCCAGTTGAGCTATTCCAAATCCTGAAAGGTGATGCTGTGAAAGTGCTGCACACAATATGCCAGCAAATTTGGAAAACTCAGCAGTGGCCACAAGATTGGAAAAGGTCAGTTTTCACTCCAATCCCAAAGAAAGGCAATGCCAAAGAATGCTCAAACTATCACACAATTGCACTCATCTCACACGCTAGTAAAGTAATGCTCAAAATTCTCCAAGCCAGGCTTCAGCAATATGCGAACCATGAACTTCCTGATATTCAAGCTGGTTTTAGAAAAGACAGAGGAACCAGAGATCAAAATGTCAACATCCGCTGGATCATGGAAAAAGCAAGAGAGTTCCAGAAAAACATCTATTTCTGCTTTATTGACTATGCCAAAGCCTTTGACTGTCTGGATCACAGTAAACTGTGGAAAATTCTGAAAGAGATGGGAATACCAGACCACCTGATCTGCCTCTTGAGAAATTTGTATGCAGGTCAGGAAGCAACAGTTAGAACTGGACATGGACCAACAGACTGGTTCCAAATAGGAAAAGGAGTACGTCAAGGCTGTATATTGTCACCCTGTTTATTTAACTTATATGCAGAGTACATCATGAGAAATGCTGGACTGGAAGAAACACAAGTTGGAATCAAGATTGCTGGAAGAAATATCAATAACCTCAGATATGCAGATGACACCACCCTTATGGCAGAAAGTGAAGAGGAACTCAAAAGCCTCTTGATGAAAGTGAAAGTGGAGAGTGAAAAAGTTGGCTTAAAGCTCAACATTCAGAAAACAAAGATCATGGCATCCAGTCCCATCACTTCATGGGAAATAGATGGGGAAACAGTGGAAACAGTGTCAGACTTTATTTTTCTGGGCTCCAAAATCACTGCAGCTGGTGACTGCAGCCATGAAATTAAAAGACGCTTACTCCTTGGAAGGAAAGTTATGACCAGCCTAGATAGCATATTCAAAAGCAGAGACATTACTTTGCCAACAAAGGTCCATCTAGTCAAGGCTATGGTCTTTCCTGTGGTCATGTATGGATGTGAGAGCTGGACTGTGAAGAAGGCTGAGCGCCGAAGAATTGATGCTTTTGAACTGTGGTGTTGGAGAAGACTCTTGAGAGTCCCTTGGACTGCAAGGAGATCCAACCAGTCCATTCTGAAGGAGATCAGCCCTGGGATTTTTTTGGAAGGAATGATGCTAAAGCTGAAACTCCAGCACTTTGGCCACCTCATGCGAAGAGTTGACTCATTGGAGAAGACTCTGATGCTGGGAGGGATTGAGGGCAGGAGGAGAAGGGGACGACAGAGGATGAGATGGCTGGATGGCATCACTGACTCGATGGATGTGAGTCTGAGTGACCTCCGGGAGTTGGTGATGGACAGGGAGGCCTGGCGTTCTGCAATTCATGGAGTCGCAAAGAGTCGGACACGACTGAGCAACTGATCTGATCTGATCTGATGGAAGAAATAGTCCGAAATCTGAGACTTGGTGGATGGATCAGTCTTGAACAAGTAGAGGAGTCAGGGCTTTCTAAGTGAGTAGAATTGCAATAAAAAAGAAGGTAGACCGGGAACAGTTATATCCTAGACAGGACCTGCAAAGACTAGTTAGTTGGGAACTCAAAGAGCAGGGTAGACATGTGTAGAGACACAATGGTCAGTTTGCAGAAGGTGTTGAATGTCAGATTACTGCTACTTCTATTTTACTACTTTTGCAGACAACAGAAAGCAGTAAAGACTTTTCTGAGGACTATATCATTGAAAATGTGATAAGATAGAGAATTATGATGAAGTCATCTTAGGATGATTGCCAGAGAAGGCTTCTCTGAGGAAGTGTCTTGGGGTTGCACCATGGAGGGTAAGGTCAAGCCCACCTTCAAAAGTGGATTTTAAATGGAGATTGATGAACCAACACAGACACTCAGTTCAGTTCAGTTCAGTTACTCAGTCATGTCCGACTCTATGTGACCCCATCAATCACAACATGCCAGGCTTCCTTGTCCATCACCAACTCCCGGAGTTCACTCAAACTCACATCCATTGAGTCAGTGATGCCATCCAGCCATCTCATCCTCTGTCCTCCCCTTTTCCTACTGCCCCCAATCCCTCCCAGCATCAGAGTCTTTTCCAGTGAGTCAGCTCTTCACATGAGGTGGCCAAAGTACTGGAGTTTCAGCTTTAGCATCAGTCCTTCCAATGAACACCCATGACTGATCTCCTTCAGAATGGACTGGTTGGATCTCCTTGCAGTCCAAGGGACTCTCCAGAGTCTTCTCCAACACCACAGTTCAAAAGCACCAATTCTTCGGCACTCAGCCTTCTTCACAGTCCAACTCTCACATCCATACATGACCACTGGGAAAACCATAGCCTTGACTAGACAGACCTTGGTTGGCAAAGTAATGTCTCTGCTTTTGAATATGCTATCTAGGCTGGTCATAACTTTCCCTCCAAGGAGTAAGCATCTTTTAATTTCATAGCTGCAGTCACCATCTGCAGTGATTTTGGAGCCCCCAAAAATAAAGTCTGACACTGTTTCCACTGTTTCCCCATCTGTTTCCCATGAAGTGATGGGACTAGATGCCATGATCTTCATTTTCTGAATGTTGAGCTTTAAGCCAACTTTTTCTCTCTCCTCTTTCACTTTCATCAAGAGGCTCTTTAGTTCTTCACTTTCTGCCATAAGGGTGGTATCATCTGCATAATGGAAGTGATTGATATTTCTCCCAGCAATCTTGATTCCAGCTTGTGCTTCCATCAGCCCACCGTTTCTCATGATGTACTCTGCATATAAGTTAAATAAGCAGGGTGACAATATGTAGCCTTGACATACTCCTTTCCCTATTTGGAACCAGTCTGTTGTTCCATGTCCAGTTCTAACTGTTGCTTCCTGACCTGCATACAAATTTCTCAAGAGGCAAGTCAGGTGGTCTGGTATTAGGGAGGCCAGATCATGCCAAGAGCTTAAATTTAAAGCAAGAATAATGGGAGGTCAAGAAGCCAGAATTAGAACTTGACATGGAACAAAATGAAGATTCTGAAGCTAGAAACTCATCATTATGTACCTGCTGGGGGAAATCACCTACCTTGGCTCCTTTTTTTCTAACAAGAAAGTAGGATTTATTATGGGCATGAGTATAGAGGGGACAGTGCCGAGTTCTCGTGAGTGCAGGGCCCACCATTTTGCCAGAGGGCCAGGAATAGAGGTATATTTGACCCCACAGCCATCTGAGATGAACCACGTTTCTGCCACCATGTTTTCAAATGTTTTCGAATTCATCTGCATTAAATTTAGAAAATCCTCCTTCTTGGAGATGTGGAGCTTCTGGCTACCAGAGAACGTGAACTTGACCCTGAGGAGGGCCTCAGTCACATGCTCCTTATTCTGCAGCTTGGTGAAGATGGACATTATGACTTAACCAATGTGGACCCTGGCCATTGCTCTGGGGCTTTCCAAAGGCATTGCACATACCTGTCTGGAGCCTAGATTGCAGACAGCATGCCAGTCATGTCTGCATGTCCACTGTAAAGGGTTGTATCCAAGTTCCTTAGGGCAACTCATGCAGGCAACAGGCTATAAACACTACCGAGGAGGCTCCTATTTGCAGCCATTGCACACTGAGCTCCTAGGGGGAAAATAGCACAGTTGGCTTGCTTTGTTCATGCTAAGTCACTTCAGTCATGTTCGACTCTGTGCAACCCCATGGACTATATAGCCCACCAGGCTCCTCTGTCCATGGGAGTCTCAGGCAAGAATACTGGAGTCGGTTGCCATGCCCTCCTCCAGGAGATCTTCCTGACCCAGGGATTGAACCCGTATCTCTTATATCCCCTGCATTGGCAAGTGGGTTCTTTACCACTAGCAATACATAGGAAGCCCACGGTTGGCTAATTGGCTGCAAATTGTTGCTTCTTTATGAGGAATCCCTGCATCAAAGCTCACATCACTTATTTTTAGCTAAGAAAGTTAGCTTTAGCAATAGATTTAAAATAACTGGCCATTTGTTTTCAAAAGCAATTAATGCTCAAAATGACCATCCCTTTAATAAGAGTGTAATGTAATAGTTTCTTATTCATTTTGTTTATGACCAGAGTGGTTTCTGGAACCTCTGAAATGATTGCACTCCATATTCCTAATTATCACCACATTGCCTTGGCACTCCTGATGTAGGCAAGGTGACAGGAAGTCACCAAATGTTAGTATTACATTCATCATGAGGACCTGGAAATGCATAGGACCTCAGTGGGGTGGAATGTGCCCACGGTGATGTGGATCCCTGGGGATGTTGAGAATTTTCTCTTTAAAGTAGTTGATCTATTTGAGAAATATACTTGTGTCTTTGACTTCACAAGATTTATGGTTTTGATCATCTAATTTTATATCTTAAATTTATCCTTTTAATATCATACTATTTCAGAAGTGACATTCTACAAAAATAAAATGAAGTCAGTGACAAATCAGTATTATTGTGTGCCCAGCTTTTTTCGGTTGCTATTACCTAGAACCTTTTTTCTTTTCTTTTTTGCTGTTTGTAAACTGTTATGCACTAAGATATATCTAGGAACTTCCCTGGTGGTCCAGTGGTTAAGAATCTTCCTGACAATGGAGAGAATGCAGGATTGATACCTGGCCAGGAAGACTCCACATGCTGCGGGGCAGTAAGCTTCTATGCCACAACGACTGAAGCTTGTGCCCTAGAGCCTGCGTTCCGCAACTAGAGAAGTCATCACAGTGAGAAACCCATGCACTGCAGTGAAGAATAGCTCACACATAACAACCAAAAGACCCAGAGCAGCCAAAAATAAATAAATAGAAATTTTTAAGAAGAAAATATCTTGACAAATTAACATATATGATATTTTACATTTTGACTTAGCAAATGAATTTAAGACTGAAGTGTCCCCAAGTTAATACTTAGAGCAAGCAGATAGCTATGGAATGTGATTTTGGAGACAAGGAGTTTCTCTCTTCTTACTCATCACAAAGTTTTACTTTTCTACCACCTGGCAGTCAGGGCCTGAACTCAGGGGAGGCAAGAGAAGCTCCTCAGGTGATAAACCTAGGGTGCTCACTTTCAGTGCCGTATGAACACCTCCTTGAATTTTGCATCCAAGGCACCACTTACTTGGCTCTCATCCAGGCCCTGGCAGCAGACCATTTGCGATAAAACTCAGGACAGGTTAATATGCAAATATGCTCTCCAAACAGTATAACACACTGTCATTCAGTTCAGTTCAGTCGCTCAGTCGTGTCCGACTCTTTGCGACCCCATGAATTGCAGCACACCAGGCCTCCCTGTCCATCACCAACTCCCAGAGTTCACCTAGAATCATGTCCATCGAGTTAGTGATGCCATCCAGCCATCTCATCCTCTGTCGTCCCCTTCTCCTCCTGCCCCCAATCCCTCCCAGCATCAGAGTCTTCTCCAATGAGTCAACTCTTCGCATGAGGTGGCCAAAGTACTGGAGTTTCAGCTTCAGCATCATTCCTTCCAAAGAAATCCCAGGGCTGATCTTCAGAATGGACTGGTTGGATCTCCCTGCAGTCCAAGGGACTCTCAAGAGTCTTCTCCAACACCACAGTTCAAAAGCACCAGTTCTTCGGCGCTCAGCCTTCTTCACAGTCCAGCTCTCACATCCATACATGACCACAGGAAAGACCATAGCCTTGACTAGATGAACCTTTGTTGGCAAAGTAATGTCTCTGCTTTTGAATATGCTATCTAGGTTGGTCATAACTTTCCTTCCAAGGAGTAAGCGTCTTTTAATTTCATGGCTGCAGTCACCATCTGCAGTGATTTTGGAGCCCAAAAAATAAAGTCTGACACTGTTTCCACTGTTTCCCCATCTATTTCTCATGAAGTGCTGTCATTAACAACCAGCTAATAGAGCCAGCTTATTAGATTAGAACCCATCCCACCAAAAAGGTTCTTAGGAAATGGGACACTGAACAAGTCACTTCTGAGGAACTGAAAGCATTTGAAAAGGTTTGAAGCCTATGATTCTGCCCAAGGCACAGCATGGAGCCATGACCGAGAAATAGCAACTAATGGGGCTAATGTGGTGGGGCGCAGGGAAGGGTGCTAGCCTGAGGAAGGAGGAAATCAACGGATCTTTGGGAAGGGTACAAGAGTCTTGAAAAATTCAGTTTTGAGTGTGTATATGTATGGATGGACACATACATCATGTATATAATATTTCATGTTCATTACTTATGTATATAAACTATATAGTATATACACATGTATGTATACACATGTGCATATATTCACACACATACTATGTATGTATGTGTATTTAGGGGTAGGGGTGGGAATTCTTATAGTGGACACATAGGTAACAAAGTCACTTCAGATCCAGGGCTTACATTTACAAGGAAGGCCACCCAGCTAATCTGCAAGCCTTTCAATTTGCCTGAAGCTTATTTCTATGTTTGTGCCAAAGGAAGGGCTCATACCATCCCTGCTACTGTAATACAGGCATCAGGCAGCTTTCAACCTCATCCTCTGTCAGTGGGCAGCGCTCTGTCTAAAGAGAGGGCTATATGGTGAAGACTGTGTTAGAATGTCACACCTCTCAGCTTACAGGGGACCTATGCTCACCTTCCCTCTCTGACTGGTCTGCACTTTGATTTCCCTGTTAGTCCTCAAGCCTTCTGTCTGACCGGGTCTTGCCTCCAGCCTTGGCCTCCAACTCATAGGATCCATGGAGTGTGTCCTCTTACTCAGCTTGGCATCCTCAGGTTGGCCACCTTTTGTACTGCAATGCCCATTACATGATCCCTGAAGGTATGGTCCATTGAGCAGACTCACCTGCTGTTTGATTCTGCTTCCAATGTGTCTCATTCCCAACACACAGCACTAACAAGTGGTGCTCATGGCAACATGACTTTATGTGGTGATGCAAATAAGAGGTCAAAATAGGGCCCCCAAGCAGTTGCAACATAATTTTTAAGCGCAGAGGAGGTGGCTATTTATGAAGCAGAGGGGAGGAGGTGTCTAGGGGAAAAAAAAAAACCAACACGCTATAAACTTCAGATTCAAATTAGAACTCCTGGACAAACATGATCCTAGAACATGTACCTAGCTCCTGCCCTTGCAGCCCCAACCCCCTTCCCAAGAAGGGCAGCTGCAGGGGCCTTGATCATGAGAGAATGCATGTTTGTTTCAGGGCCTAAAGCCCAGGGACCCAGGAAGGGAAAGCCAAGGGTGAACAGGAAAGCACTGCTTTTCTTGGAAAGAGGTTGGCCCCATGGGATCCACCCATAATCCTGAAAGAAGGATGGGTATCAACCTGTCTGATTGGTCATGAAAGGGCTTTCCGTCTTGTCCTTGACGAGTTCTGGAAAAACAGAATAGGTGAACTGTATCCTCTCTTCTCATGAGGCAGAGAGACAGGCATTAACCATTGATGCTGCTGTTCACTTGCTCAGCCATGTCTGACTCTTTGCGACCCCATGGACTACAGCACACCAGGCTTCCCTGTCCTTCACCATCTCCTGGAGTTTGCTTAAACTCATGGCCATTGAGTCAATGATGCTATCCAAACATCTCATCCTCTGTTACCCTCTTCTCCTCCTGCCCTCAATCTTTCCCAGCATCTGAGTCTTTTCCAGTAAGTTTGCTCTTCACATCAGGTGGCCAAAGTATTAACCATTATACCCCAGGAAACAGAAATCAGGACTGGGGGGTACATTGTGGATTATAACTGCTTAAGACTAGAACCCTGGGAAATACTTAATAATGCTTAATAAGCAGAAATATGCACTGCTGCTAAGTCACTTCAGTTGTGTCCTACTCTGTGCGACCCCATAGACGGCAGCCCACCAGGATCCCCTGTCCCTGGGATTCTCCAGGCAAGAACAATGGAGTGGGTTGCCATTGCCTTCTCTGAGAAATATGCACATCTCTCCTTTAAGTCAATGTCAGGGAATACATTTTATGTAAGCATGAATGCTCATTGAAATCAGAAACAATGAATGAATGGATGATTGCCATAGAAACTCTAAAATCTGAGGCCTTCTTTTTTTAGGTGGTTAAGTTCTACCAAAACTTAACTGCATAGTACATCTCCAAGGAATGTATCAGAGGTGCAGATACAAAAGGCAATGATCGGAAAGTTGGGGATTTGAGTGTTAGTCCTGCATTGGCATGACTTTGTCTGCCAGGAGTAAGCAAACTCCTGAAAATTAGAACATTGGGAACTTAGAAGAGCTCTAAGCTCCTTATCTTTTATTCCTTTCTGAAAACAATTGTTTTGGTTTAAAATAGAAACTCTAAATAGCCCTCAGGACAGTCCCTGTGTTATTGGTGGCCAGTTCATAAGAAGATAAGGTTGTGTTTGCACATGACTAATGTGAGATTGAGGTGAGAGTTGGACTATGAAGAAGGCTGAGCGCAGAAGTATTGATGCTTTTGAACTGTGGTGTTGGAGAAGACTCTTGAGAGTCCCTTGGACTGCAAGGAGATCCAACCAGTCCATTCTGAAGGAGATCAGCTCTGGGATTTCTTTGGAAGGAATGATGCTAAAGCTGAAACTCCAGTACTTTGGCCACCTCATGCGAAACGTTGACTCATTGGAAAAGACTCTGATGCTGGGGGCAAGAGGAGAAGGGGACAACAGAGGATGAGATGGCTGGATGGCATCACTGACTCAATGGACATGAGTCTGAGTGAACTCCGGGAGTTGGTAATGGACAGGGAGGCCTGGTGTGCTGCAATTCATGGGGTCACAAAGAGTCAGACGCAACTGAGCGACTGAACTGAACTGAACTGACTGAACTTGTTATCTTGAATTTTTCCACCTTAATATCCAGGTCCCAATTTCAATTTCTCACTCACCTCCTTCCCCTGATACTTCTTTTAAGGTGAGAACTACAGTCTACTGAGTGGTGATTGCCTTGGCCACCATATTACCTCTTATTCTAAGCATAAACCAGTGAAGGTTATTGAAGGTGAGCTGCTTTTATGAGGCCTGAGATTAGCAAAGCAAAGAGCCATTGACAACACCCTAAACAACAAAGATCATTCTGGTACTGCAGGCCACCCTTCAAAATTCTTGTCAATCTTTCACTTTTCACTGGGGTCAAAAGAAATTACTAAAGTTTGACTCTTTTAAAAGATGACTTTCTCTGTGGTGTTAGACCAAGGGCTTTAGGCTGTTGCCTGGCAACAATCATAAATGCAAGAGTAGCCTAAGTCCTGAAAAGATCTAGTAAATTAGGAAAGAAAAGTGCCTGCTGCCCTACAGCATGTCAAAGTCATCCTGCTTTAGGAGTCCTGTAAAATGACAGTGAACATCCAATAAGTGGAGTCTGAAGTCTTTTCTTCCTTAAAAATTATAGAACAGTGAGTTGACTTTGACAAAGGGACACAACACTCGATACACTTTCAACAAACCCATCATTAATGCTGCTAAGTCACTTCAGTCGTGTCCGACTCTGTGCGATCCCATAGACGGCAGCCCACCAGGCTCCTCCGTCCCCGGGATTCTCCAGGCAAGAATACTGGAGTGGGTTGCCATTTCCTTCTCCAATGCATGAGAGTGAAAAGTGAAAGTGAAGTCGCTCAGTCACGTCTGACTCTTAGCGACCCCATGAACTGGAGCCATCCATGGGATTTTCCAGGCAAGAGTACTGGGGTGGGGTGCCATTGCCTTCCCCGTCATTAATGAGTTAATGCTATCTTAAACTCACGTAGCCGCGCACAAAGAGCGCCTTGCCTTCCCGCGACCGGCGCACAAAGAGCGCCCCGCCGCGCTGCGCCGCGCACTAAGAGCGCGGCCAAGAGGAGCTACCCCACGACCGAGGAAGGATGGCGGTGAGGACCAGCGCACTAAGCACGGCCGAGAAGAGCTACCCCACGACCGAGGTCAGGAAGGGCGGCAGTGAGGAGACACCCCTCCTCTCCAAGGTCAAGAAGGGCGGCAGTGAGGAGAGACCCCTCATCCAAGGTAAGGTGCGATGGCTGTGCTTTGCTGGAGCAGCCGGGAAGGGATACCCCACGCCCAAAGTAAGAGAAACCCAAGTAAGACGGTAGGTCTTGCAAGAGGGCATCAGAGGGCAAATACACTGAAACCATACTCACAGAAAACTAGTCAATCTAATCACACCACGACCACAGCCTTGTCTAACTCAACGAAATTAAGCCATGCCAGTGGGGCAACCTGGGATGGGTGGGTCATGGTGGAGAGATCTGACAGGGTGTGGTCCGCTGGAGAAGGGAATGGCAATCCACTTCAGTATTCTTGCCTTGAGAACCCCATGAACAGTATGAAAAGGCAAAATGATAGGATACTGAAAGAGAAACTCCCCAGGTCAGTAGGGGCCCAATATGCTACTGGAGATCAGTGGAGAAATAACTCCAGAAAGAATGAAGGGATGGAGCCAAAGCAAAAAGAATACCCAGCTGTGGATGTGTCTGGTGATAGAAGCAAAGTCCGATGCTGTAAAGAGCAATATTGCATAGGAACCTGGAATGTCAGGTCCATGAATCAAGGCAAATTGGAAGTGGTCAAACAAGAGATGGCAAGAGTGAATGTCGACATTCTAGGAATTAGTGATCTAAATGAACTGGAATGGGTGAACTTAACTCAGATGACCATTATATCTACTACTGTGGGCAGGAATCCCTCAGAAGAAACGGAGTGGCCATCATGGTCAACAAAAGAGTCCAAAATGCAGTACTTGGATGCAATCTCAAAAACGATAGAATGATCTCTGTTCGTTTCCAAGGCAAACCATTCAATGTCACAGTAATCTAAGTCTATGCCCCAACCAGTAACGCTGAAGAAGCTGAAGTTGAACGGTTCTATGAAGACCTACAAGACCTTTTAGAACTAACACCCCAAAAGGATGTCCTTTTCATTATAGGGGACTGGAATGCAAAAGTAGGAAGTCAAGAAACACCTGGAGTAACAGGCAAATTTGGCCTTGGAGTAGAGTATGGAATGAAGCAGGGCAAAGACTAACAGAGTTTTGCCAAGAAAATGCACTGGTCATAGCAAATACTCTATTCCAACAACACAAGAGAAGACTCTATACATGGACATCACCAGATGGTCAACACCGAAATCAGATGGATTATATTCTTTGCAGCCAAAGATGGAGAAGCTCTATACAATGAGCAAAAACAAGACCAGGAGCTGACTGTGGCTCAGACCATGAACTCCTTATTGCCAAATTCAGACTGAAATTGAAGAAAGTAGGGAAAACCACTAGACCATTCAGGTATGACCTAAATCAAATCCCTTATGATTATACAGTGGAAGTGAGAAATAGATTTAAGGACCTAGACCTGATAGATAAGAGTGCCTGATGAACTATGGAATGAAGTTTGTGACATTGTACAGGAGACAGGGATCAAGACCATCCCCATGGAAAAGAAATGCAAAAAAGCAAAATGGCTGTCTGGGGAGGCCTTACAAATAGCTGTGAAAAGAAGAGAAGTGAAAAACAAAGGAGAAAAGGAAAGATATAAACATCTGAATGCAGAGTTCCAAAGAATAGCAAGAAGAGATAAGAAAGCCTTCTTCAACGATCAATGCAAAGAAATAGAGGAAAACAACAGAATGGGAAAGACTAGGGATCTCTTCAAGAAAATCAGAGATACCAAAGGAACATTTCATGCAAAGATGGGCTCGATAAAGGACAGAAATGGTACGGACCTAACAGAAGCAGAAGATATTAAGAAGAGGTGGCAAGAATACACAGAAGAACTGTACAAAATAGAGCTTCACAACCCAGATAATCATGATGGTGTGATCACTGACCTAGAGCCAGACATCCTGGAATGTGAAGTCAAGTGGGCCTTAGAAAGCATCACTACGAACAAAGCTAGTGGAGGTGATGGAATTCCAGTGGAGCTAATCCAAATCCTGAAAGATGATGCTGTGAAAGTGCTGCACTCAGTATGCCAGCAATTTGGAAAACTCAGCAGTGGCCACAAGATTGGAGAAGGTCAGTTTTCATCCCAATCCCAAAGAAAGGCAATGCCAAAGAATGCTCAAACTACCACACAATTGCACTCATCTCACACGCTAGTAAAGTAATGCTCAAAATTCTCCAAGCCAGGCTTCAGCAATATGTGAACCGTGAACTTCCTGATGTTCAAGCTGGTTTTAGAAAAGGCAGAGGAACCAGAGATCAAATCGCCAACATCTGCTGGATCATGGAAAAAGCAAGAGAGTTCCAGAAAAACATCTATTTCTGCTTTATTGACTATGCCAAAGCCTTTGACTGTCTGGATCACAATAGACTGTGGAAAGTTCTGAAAGAGATGGGAATACCAGACCACCTGATCTGCCTCTTGAGAAATCTGTATGCAGGTCAGGAAGCAACAGTTAGAACTGGACATGGAACAACAGACTGGTTCCAAATAGGAAAAGGAGTACGTCAAGGCTGTATATTGTCACCATGTTTATTTAACTTATATGCAGAGTACATCATGAGAAATGCTGGACTGGAAGAAACACAAGTTGGAATCAAGATTGCTGGGAGAAATATCAATCACCTCAGATATGCAGACGACACCACCCTTATGGCAGAAAGTGAAGAGGGGCTAAAAAGCCTCTTGATGAGAGTGAAAGTGGAGAGTGAAAAGGTTGGCTTAAAGCTCAACATTCAGAAAATGAAGATCATGGCATCTGGTCCCATCACTACATGGGAAATAGATGGGGAAACAGTGGAAACAGTGTCAGACTTTATTTTTTGGGCTCCAAAATCACTGCAGATGGTGACTGCAGCCATGAAATTAAAAGACGCTTACTCCTTGGAAGGAAAGTTATGACCAACCTAGATAGCATATTCAAAAGCAGAGACATTACTTTGCCAACAAAGGTTCGCCTAGTCAAGGCTATGGTCTTTCCTGTGGTCATGTATGGATGTGAGAGCTGGACTGTGAAGAAGGCTGAGTGCCGAAGAATTGATGCTTTTGAACTGTGGTGTTGGAGAAGACTCTTGAGAGTCCCTTGGACTGCAAGAAGATCCAACCAGTCCATTCTGAAGGAGATCAGCCCTGGGATTTTTTTTGAAGGAATGATGCTAAAGCTGAAACTCCAGTATTTTGGCCACCTCATGCGAAGAGTTGACTCATTGGAGAAGACTCTGATGCTGGGAGGGATTGAGGGCAGGAGGAGAAGGGGACGACAGAGGATGAGATGGCTGGATGGCATCACTGACTTGATGGATGCGAGTCTGAGTGACCTCCGGGAGCTGGTGATGGACAGGGAGGCCTGGCGCGCTGCAGTTCATGGGGCCGCAAAGAGTTGGACATGACTGAGCGACTGATCTGATCTGAGCCTTTCACAGGCAGCATCTTAGCAAGTCTCCTGATAGGGGACTAAAAGTGGGAGGAAGATTCCCAGAAGCTACTTAACAGCATCCTTGCCCACAAGCTCTTCTTAAACTCTGAGTGCCCCAGAGCTCACTATCTCACTGAATGGGTCAATATTTTTTTTTCTTGACCAATATATTTTTGCAAAGCTCTCTGAGAATACTCTTCCTTAAGAGCTAGAATTGTTTCTAGGTAACTTTCAAATACTTGTTCTCACTCTCATATCTTTTACCATGGAACAATTAACACTCACTACTGCAACAGACAAGCCCTTAAATGTGGATGCCTTAAAACAACAAAGGTTTATTTCTCGCTCAAGTCCAGTCTAGCACAGGTTGGACAGCCAGCTCCTTCTTAGAGCTCACCAACCTGGAACATGTTGCCAAGCCAGATAACAGAAATTTGGTGGAGGCAGGCTATCTCTTAGTGCTTCAGTCTGTAAGTGGCAACAACACACCTGCTCCAAATTCATTCTTTGGAAATGACCCCAATTTGGATGACTGAGAGCCTGGGAAATGTAGCACAGCATAAATGGAGGAATTCAGTGGGTGCCAATTGTGTCTGCCACACCCTGTTCCTCCAGCCAAGCACATGGATGGGAAGCGTGAGGCAGGTACCAGGATCCGACCCATCATCATGACATTGAATCCTGAAAGCAGAGCCGTGCCAAGGAACAGCTGGTGTTTCTATGATCCAGAGGGGGCCCAGCAGTCATTCTTTCAAAGTCTGACATCACATCTCTGTCTCTCTGCAGTGCCCCAAGTATGTGACTTTCTCTGTGTACAGGCTGGGTGTTTAGAGGGCTTAGTGGTGTGAATCCCAGCTGTTCACACTTGCTGTTACTGTAAATATCTGTACTTGTGTCTCAAATCCACCTGCCAATGCAGGAGACACAAGTGACCCAGGTTCGATCCCTGGGTTGGGAAGATCCCCTGGAGAAGAAAGTGGCAACCCACTCCAGTATTCTTGCCTGGAAAATTCCATGGACAGAGGAGCCTGGAAGGCTACAGTCCATAGGATCACAAAGAGTCAGACATGACTGAGTCAGTGAGCACACTCCAGACTCAGAGATTAAGAATTTGACAGGATGAAGGAAGGATGTCACATAACTATGTCATTTTAGGTTAATTAAAATTATGTTAATTAAAATCTGCATTTCAGATATGCCCAAGTGGCTAAAAGTGACATGATATCTAGGAAAAGGACATAAGATTCTCTAACGGGCTGAAGAATTATGTTGTCATCAGACTCTGAATTGGGAAACTGAGACTCAGAAAGATTGAGTAAATTATCTATACTTACCAGAAGACAAGCCTGGGACCTGTGGTTTCTCATCCAGCACCACATGCTCTGTTAAGGGCGTGCCAAGAACTAGATTACAGTCACCTCCACGCTTTCTCTTTTCAAATGTCAGAATACCCAGCTGACACGGCAGGAAAGAAAAAGATAGACAGCCAGGCCCTCTCTGATCATGGCACCTGTGGTGTCAGCACCAGGCAAATAATAGGTGGTGGCAAACGCAGATTTAAATCATGCAGAAATTAGTGGTGAGATGAGGACAATAAGAGGCCTCTGATGGAATAATTGCTTCCCCGTGGGGTGTTCCAGCAGCTCGAGGTTGCCAGTGCCCAGACTATAAATGAGTCTGCACTGGAGGTGTCACGGCAGCCAATACAATGGAATATGAAGAGGGAGGAGGCAGCCACAGGCATGGAGTTTCTGAAACCAAATGATATATGAATTGCTGGAATGCTGTTCAGGAAAATTTACACCTCTTTAAAAGCTTTACACTTTGAAGAAGAAAAGGCAAAATGGCACTTTAGCACTGACTCCATCCTGACTCCTGCAAGGTTGGTGTTGTCAACATTCACTTTTGTAATAATAGCCTCGACAGGTATTTTAAAAAACTATCATTAGGCAACCATAAATTTTTCAGACATGTTTTATTCCTCACTGGTACTAGAATTTCTCCATGATAGCATCTGGCCGTCCATGATGATGTGGATCAGGATTACGGAAGGGACAGAACGCTCACGACAACACCGGGGATCTCATGAACCCGCAGCAGGCAGTCCTGAGTAGCAGTTTACAGAAGTTTATAATGAGAATTCTCATGACCGTAGGGGCAATGGCAAATGCGTTCCAGGAAATAAATGAATTGATTCTCATCTGTGACATTTGCATAGTACTCTTGCGATCTCATACTCTTGCTTCTTGATCATTCTAGAAGGAAAAGTACTTTCATCTGTCCCCATTCAAAAGCATATATTCAAATGCATTACTTAAAAGCCCCTTTTGATTTTTGTAGTCCCCATTCTCTCATGCTTCCCTAGTGGCTCAGACAGTAAAGAATTCGCTTGCAATGTAGGAGACCTGGATTCGATTCCTGGGGCAGAAGAGTCCCTGGAGAAGGAAATGGCAACCCACTCTAGTATACTTGCCTGGAAAATTCCATGGACAGAGGAACCTTGCAGGTTACAGTCCATGAGATCGCAAAGAGTTGGACACGACTGAGTGACTAACACTTTCACTTTCATTCTCTCAGGCAGAGTAATAATTATGAACATTTGATAGTTTTTCCACGCACACAGCCAGATTTTAATAATGTCTTATTCAAGCCTCATATGGCAGTTGTAAAGTAGATTGGACAGACATTATTTTTTTAAGATTTATTTGCTGCTGTTGTTTAGTCGCTAAGTCACATCCGACTCTTTGCAACCCCATGGACTGTAGCCCAACAGGCTCCTCTGTGCAAGGGATTTCCCAGGCAAGAATACTAGAGTGGTTGCCATTTTATTCTGCAAGGGATTATTTATTTATTTGGCTATGTCGGGTCTTAGTTGCCATACTCAGAGTCTGTGTTGTGTCACGCTCTGCATGGACTCTAGCCGTGGTGTAAGGGTTTAGTTGTTCCCTGACTTGTGTGACCTTGGCTCCCCGACCTGGAGTCAAACCACACCTCCTGCGTTGCAAGGCAGATTCTTAACCACTGGACTGCCAGAGAAGTCCCATGGACAGACATTATTATCCCCACGTTTAAAAGTGAGGACGAAAAGACAGCCTTCAGAATGGGAGAAAATAATAGCAAATGAAGCAACAGACAAACAACTAATCTTAAAAATATACAAGCAACTCCTACAGCTCAATTCCAGAAAAATAAATGACCCAATCAAAAAAATGGGCCAAAGAACTAAATAGACATTTCTCCAAAGAGACATACAGATGGCTAACAAACACATGAAAAGATGCTCAACATCACTCATTATCAGAGAAATGCAAATCAAAACCACTATGAGGTACCATTACACGCCAGTCAGAATGACTGCGATCCAAAAGTCCACAAGCAATAAATGCTGGAGAGGGTGTGGAGGAAAGGGAACCCTCTACACTGTTGGTGGGAATGCAAACTAGTACAGCCACTATGGAGAACAATATGGAGATTCCTCAAAAAACTGGGAATAGAACTGCCTTATGATCCAGCAATCCCACTGCTGGGCATACACACTGAGAAAACCAGAATTGAAAGAGACACGTGTACCCCAAGGTTCATAGCAGCACTGTTTACAATAGCCAGGACTTGGAAGCAACCTAGATGTCCATCAGCAGATGAATGGATAAGAAAGCTGTGGTACATATACATTTGAATCAGTTCTAATGAGATGGATGGAACTGTAGCCTATTATACAGAGTGAAGTAAGCCAGAAAGAAAAACACAAATACAGTATACTAACGCATATATATGGAATTTAGAAAGATGGTAACAATAACCCTGTTTATGAGACAGTAAAAGAGACACTGATGTATAGAACAGTCTTATGAACTCTGGGAGAGGAAGAGGGTGGGATGATTTGGGAGAATAGCATTGAACTATGTATAATATCATTTCTGAAACGAGTCACTAGTCCAGGTACGACGCCTGATAACGGATGCCTGGGGCTGGCGCACTGGGACGACCCAGAGGGATGGTATGGGGAGGGAGGAGGGAGGAGGGTTCAGGATGGGGAACACATGTATACTTGTGGCAGATTCATTTTGATGAATGGCAAAAGCAATACAATATTGTAAATTTAAGCAAAATAAAATTAAAAAAAAAAAAAGTGAGGACGTGTGAGATTCAAAATGTTAGGTATTGATACTTTGCCCATGATCACACAGCTAGCAGGAAATAAAACCAAAATTCTTCATCAGGACTCACTTCCTGCTTCCTTTCAAAAGGCTACAAGACCTGTAGAGTCTCATTGTTCCCAAGTTTACCAGTCAGACTCATTTTTAAAAATAGACCCTGGAGCACAGACTGTGTCTAGAGTCCCAGTACCCTGAAACAGCCCTGAGGGCGTTTGAAAACAAGGTGATTGAAGACACAGGCTCTGAGCCTGGAATCCACAAACAGCTGGGGCTGCATCTGTAGAACCCTGACAGTTTTACAAAACACTAAGTCATGTTCATTTTCTGGGGAAAAAGGCTCTGGCTTTCAAAACTCTTCAAAAAGTTAAGAACCAATAATTCAAAAGTAATAGGATGGCTTTCAAAACTCTTTAAAAAGTTAGAAACCAATAATTCAAAAGTAATAGGAATATCCTAAAATAGCATTTCTCAATCTTCATAAACCTTCCTCTCATGAATCAAAACAAAGAAAAATCATAAATAGGACATAGCTCTGCTTTGTTTTTAAACTACACACATCATCCCATCCTCCAAAGACTTTAGTATACTCTTGCTTCCCATCCCTCCCTATCTCTCTCACCCCACAATTCCTTCCCTGGAATAAGTTCACCCCAGGCTGATTAAAACTACTGTCCTTGAACTCAGAAGCAATGCCTGATGGGAATGGAAAGAATTCATAATTATGGACAGCTGGGGAACACTGCCCTCTTCTGTCTTGCGTTTTTTTTTTTGTCATTTGTTGTCCAGTTAATGCGATTAGTTGGGAAGAGACTAGAGGTCAGATTTAAGAGTCAAGAAATATCCTCATCTAGACAGCATAGCAGCAGTTAACCCTAATTCATGAAATAGCCAAAGTAAAAATGTAGCAGTTTAAAAGCCAATGGACAAGAATAAATAGCAATTCTTTTTTTTAAAAAAAAATTTATTGGAGTATAGTTGATTTACAACACTGTGTTACTTTCTGATGTACAGCAAATTGAATTAGATACTTGTTTACATGTATCATCTTTGGGGGATTTCTTTCCCATTTAGGTGACCACAGAGCAGTGAGTAGAGTTCCCTGTGCTATACAGTAGGTTTTCACTAGTTATATATAGAATATCAACAGTGTATATACGTCAATCTCCCAATTCATCCCACCCTCTTTTCCCCCCTTAGTGTCCATACATTTGTTCTCTAAGTCTGTCTTTATTTCTGCTTTCCAGATAGGTTCATCTGTACCATTTCTCTAGATTCTACATAGATGCCTTAATATATGATATTTGCTTTCCTCTTTCTGACTTACTTCATTCTGTATGACAGTCTCTAGGTCCATCCATGTCTCTCCAAATGGCATAATTCTGTTCCTTCTTATGGCTGAGTAATATTCCATTGTATATATGTGCCACATCTTCTTTATCCACTCCTCTGTTGATGGACATTTAGGTTCCTTCCAGGTTCTGGCTATTGCAAACAGTGCTGCTGTGAACACTAGGGTGCATAAATTTTTTGGAATTAAGGTTTTCTCTGGGTATATGCCCAGGAATGGAGTTGCTTCTTTAAAAAAAATTTTTTTTTATTAAGGTAATATTGACATATACTGAGCTGTACATATTTAAAATACACAATTTGATAAGTTTTGATATATGTAAACTCCATGGAACCATCACCACAATCAAGATAGTGAACATGTCCTTCATCCCCCCAAACTTCCTCATTTCTCCTTTGTAATCTCTCCCTCCTATTCTTCCTCAGCCTCAAGGAATCACTCATCTGTGTTTTACTTCCATTTTCTGGAGTTTTATACAAATGGAATCAGTCATACATTGCGTACTCTTCTGTCTGGCCTCATTTCTGAGCATGTTGTATATGTGCTCAGTTGCTAGTTGTCTCTAACTCTTTGTGACTCCATGGGACTGTAGCCCAACAGGTTCCTCTTGTCCATGGAATTTTTCAGGCAAGAATACTGGAGTGGGTTGCCATTTCCTCCTCCAAGGGATCCTGACCTAATGATTAAACCCACGTCTCTTGCCTCTGTTGTGTCTTGTGCATTGGCAGAAAGATTCTTTATCACTAGCACCATCTGGGAAGCCCTATGTTGGATATATCAAGTTTATTCTTTCTAGTGTTGAATAGTATTCTACTGTATAGATATGCCACAATTTGTTTATGCATTTACCTAATGATGGATATTTGGGTTATTTTGGATTGGAGATTATTACAAACAAAGTTGCTGGGAATGTTCCTATAAAGGTCTTTGTATGGCTTTCATTTCATATGGCTAAATAACTGAGAGTATAATCATGGGCTCACATGGGGCCAAGAGTTTAAAATTTTAAGGAAGCACCAATTTTTTTTCTAAATTTTTTGTACCATTTATATTCCCAGCAGCCATATATAAAGTTCCAGTTCTTTGACATCACCTCTAACATTGATATGGTTAAACCTTTTTCATTTTACCCATTCTAATAGATGTGTAATAGTATTTTATCATAATTTTAGTTTGCATTTCCTTAATGGCAAATCACATTTAGAATCAAACCAGATACCCACCAGAAAGACTCAGAGGGCTCAAACAAGCCTCTGAGGTCCAGCACACAAGGACCCAGAGACCCCACAGAGACTGAGATAGAACTGAGTGTCTGAGTCTCCTGTGGAGGTATGGGTCAGCCGTGGACTGCCACAGGGCAGGGGCTCTGGGTGCAGCAGACTTGGGTATGGCATAAGCCCTCCTGGAGGAGGTCACTGTTAACACCACCATAAAGCCCCAGAACTTATACAGGACTGGGAAACAGACTCTTGGCAGTCACAAACAGAACCTTCTGTACCAGGATCCAGGAGAAAGGAGCAGTGACCCTACAAGAGACTGACCCAGACTTGCCCACAGTGTCCAGGAGTCTCTGGGGTTAAGGCGTGGGTTGGCGGTGGCTGCTACAGGGCTGGGGGCACTAAGTATAGCAGTGCATGCATGGGACCTTTTGAAGAAGGCCATTATCTTCATACCTCCACCATAGTTTGGCCCCAGGTAAATAACAGGGAGGGAGCAAAGCCCCACCCACCAACAGAAAATTGGTTTAAAGATTTATGAACATGGCCCTACCCATCAGAACAAGACCCAATTTCCCCTTCAGTCAGTCTCTCCCATCAGAAGCTTCCATAGCCTCTTATCTTTCTCCATCAGAGGGCAGACAGACTGAAAACCACAATCACAGGAAACTAACCAATTGGACCACAGCCTTGTCTAAATCAATGAAACTATGAGTCATGCTGTGTAGGGCGACCCAAGATGGATGGGTCATGATAAAGAGTTCTAACAAAACGTGGTCCATTGGAGAAGGGAATGGCAAACCACTTCAGTATTCTTGCCTTGAGAACTCCATGAACAGAATGAAAAGATAAAAAGAGGACACTGAAAGATGAACTCCCCAGGTCATTAGGTGCCCAATATGCTACTGGAGATCAGTGGAGAAATAACTCCAGAGAGAATGAAGAGATGGAGCCAAAGCAAAAACAAACAGCTAGTTGGGGATGTCACTGGTGATGGAAGTGAAATCCGATATTGTAAAGAACAATATTGCATAGGAACCTGGAATGTTAGGTCCATGAATCAAGGCAAATTCGAAGTGGCAAGAGTGAACATCAATATCTTAGGAATCAGAGAACTAAAATGGATGGGAATGGGTGAATTCAACTCAGATGACCATTATATCTACTACTGTGGAAAAGAATCCCTTAGAAGAAATGGAATAGCCATTATAGTCAACAAAAGGGTCTGAAATGCAATACTTGGATGCAATGTCAAAAATGACAGAATGATTTCTGTTCATTTCCGAGGCAAACCACTCAGTATCACAGTAATTCAACTCTATGCCCGGACCAGTAATGCTGAAGAAGCTGAAGTTGAATGTTTCTGCAAAGACCTACAAGACCTTCTAGAATTAATACCCTAAAAAGATGTCCTTTTCATCATAGGGGACTGGAATGAAAAAGTAGGAAGTCAAGAAATACCTGAAGTAACAGGCAAATTTGGCCTTGGAGTACAGAATGAAGCAAGGCAAAGATTAATAGAGTTTTGCCAAGAGAACACACTAGTCATAGCAAATACCCTCTTCCAACAACACAAGAGAAGACTCTACACATGGACGTCAACAGATGGTCAGCACCGAAATCAGATTGATTATATTCTTTGCAACCAAAGAAGCAATAACAAGAATGGGAGCTGACTGTGGCACAGACCATGAACTCCTTATTGGCAAATTCAGACTTAAATTGAAGAAAGTAGGGAAAACCACTAGACCATTCGTGTATCACCTAAATCAAATCCCTTACAATTATACTGTGGAAGTGACAAATAGATTCAAGGGATTAGATCTGATAGAGTGCCTGAAGAACTATGGATGGAGGCTTGTGGCACTGTACAGGAGGCAGGGATCAAGACCATTCCCAAGGAAGAGAAATGCAAAAGGCAAAATGGTTGGCTGAGGAGCCCTTACAAAAAGCTGTGAATACAAGAGAAGCTAAAGGCAAAGGAGAAAAGGAAAGATATACCCTTGTGAATGCGGAGTTCCAAAGAATATCAAGGAGAGATAAGAAAGCCTTCCTCAGTGAACAGTGCAAAGAAATAGAGGAAAACAATAGATGGGAAAGACTAGAGATCTCTTCAAGAAAATTAGAGATACCAAGGGAACATTTCATGCAAAGCTGGTCACAACAAATGACAGAAATGCTATGGACCTAACAGAAGCAGAAGATATTAAGAAGAGGTGGCAAGAATACACAGAAGAACTGTACAGAAAAGATCCTCATGACCCAGATAATCACGATGGTGTGATCACTCACCTAGAGCCAGACATCCTGGAATGTAAAGTCAAGTGGGCTGTAGGAAGGAAGCATCACTATGAACAAAGATAGTGGAGGTGACGGAATTCCAGTTGACCTATTTCAAATCCTAAAAGATGATGCTTTTAAAGTGCTGCACGCAATATGCCAACAAATTTGGAAAACTCAGCAGTGGCCACAGGACTGAAGAAGGTCAGTTTTCATTTCAATCTCAAAGAAAGGCAATACCAAAGAATGCTCAAACTACCACACAGTTGCATTCACCTCACATGCCAGTAAAGTAATGCTCAAAATCCTCCAAGTCAGGCTCCAACAATATATGCACTATGAACTTTCAAACAGTCAAACTCGATTTACAAAAGGCAGAGGAACCAGAGATCAAATTTCCAACATCTGTTGGATCACGGAAAAAGCGAGACAGTTTCAGAAAAATATCTACTTCTGCTTTATTGACTACACTAGAGCCTTTGACTGTGTGGATAACAACAAACTGTGGAAAATTCTGAAAAAGATGGGAATACCAGACCACCTGACTTGCCTCTTGAGAAATCTATATACAGGCCAGGAAACAACAGTTAGAATTGGACATGGAACAACAGACTGGTTCCAAATAGGAAAAGGAGTACATCAAGGCTGTATATTGTCACCCTGCTTATTTGACTTATATTCAGAGTACATCATGAGAAATGCTGTGCTGGACGAAACACAAGCTGGAATCAAGATTGCCAAGAGAAACTTCAATAATCTCAGATAGGCAGATGACACCTTTATGGCAGAAAGTGAAGAAGAACTAAAGAGCCTTTTGATGAAAGTGAAAGGGGAAAGTGAAAAAGTTGGCTTAAAGCTCAACATTCAGAAAACTAAGATCATGGCATTGGGTCCCATCACTTCATGGCAAATAGATGGGGAAACAGTGGAAACAGTGGCTGACTTTAGTTTTGGGGTCTCCAAAATAAGTTAAGATGGTGACTACAGCCATGAAATTAAAAGACATTTGCTTCTTGGAAGAAAAGTTATGATCAACCTAGACAGCATATTAGAAAGCAGAGACATTACTTTGCCAACAAAGGTCCATCTAGTCAATGCTATGGTTTTCCAGTTGTCATGTATGGATGTGAGAGTTGGGCTATAAAGAAAGCTGAGTGCTGAAGAATTGGTGCTTTTGAACTGTAGTGTTGGAGAAGACTCTTGAGAGTCCCTTGGACAGCAAGGGCTCCAACCAATGCATCCTAAAGGAAATCAGTCCTGAATATGCATTGGAAGGACTGATGTTGAAGCTGAACTCCAATAGTTTGGCCACCTAATGCAAAGAACTGACTCAGTTGGAAAGACCCTGATGCTGGGAAAGATTGAAGGCAGGATGTGAAGGGGATGACAGGGAAACAGATGGTTGGATGGCATCACCAACTCAATGGACATGAGTTTGAGTAAACTCCAGGAGTTGGCAATGGACAGGGAGTCCTGGCATACTGCAGTCCATGGGATCTTAAAGAGTCAGACACGACTGAGCGACTGAACTGAATGGCAAATTGTATTTAACATCTTTTCATATGCTAATTTTCCATTCTCTTTGGATACTCTTCTTTGGTGAAAGATCTTCCTCAAAATTTTGCTCAATATTCAGTTGAATTTTTTTCTTATTAAGTGTAGTCTCTGTATAGATCCTCTTACCACATATATCATTTGAAAATATTTCTTCCAGTTTGGGGACTTGTGTTTTCATTCGCTTAAGAGTGTCTTTCAAAGAGCAGAAGTTTCAAAATTGATGAAATCTAATTTTCTTTTTCTCCTTTTTATGAATAATGAATTTGTGTCATACCTAAAATTTTGTCTAGCCCAGTGTCACAAAGATTTTTCTCCAATATTTTCTCTCAAAAATTTTATATATTTAGTATTTCTTTGGCCTATTGTCCATTTTTGTGTTAATTTGTTTTACAGTGTGAGCTATGGATCAATGATTTTGTTGCTATTCTGGAATTTTTTTGCCCATATACATCCAATTTTTCTAGCACCATTTGTTACAAAGACCATACTTTCTCCCCTGAATAACCTCTGCACCTTGTTGAAAATCAGTTGTCACTTCTATCTGAATCTACTTCTGAACTCAATATTCTGGTTCACTGATTTGTTTGTCCTTTTCTATGCCATTACTACACTGTCTTGAAAACTGACGCTTTATAGTAAGCATTCATGTCAAGTAACCTTTCAAATTTGTTCTTATTTTGCATTTCCTTATGAATTTTAGAACCAGCTTATCACTTTCTACTGAAAAGAAAAGCATGCTGTCTTCCGAATGGAATTGCTTGAATCTGTATATGGAGAATTGACATGTTAGTAATAGTGACTTTCCCAGACCATAAACTCTGTATATCACTCCATTTATTAAGGTCTATTTTAATTTTTCTCAATTTTGCAACTTTTAATATACTAGTTTTATACATTTTTTTTCATATTTATCCATAAGTATTTCATTTTTAATACTATTATAAATGAAACACTCTTTACATGTAATTTTTGGCTGTTCATTGCTTGTACAAAGAAACACAATTGATTTTTGTATTTTGATTTTGCTTTCTATAGTACAATATTACTAAGTTATTAGTTCTTGAAGCTTTTTTGTAGATCTCATCAGATATTCCACATGGATGACCATGTTTTCTGCAAATAGCAACAATTTTACTTTTTCCTTTCCAATCTGTAGTATTTCAATTGTGTTTTTTGAAAAATGCTATCCTTATTGGACTAAATCTTCCAGTATAAAGCTAAAAATAAGGAAAGTGAATGTACTTGTCTTGTTCCTGAACCTAAGGGAAATGCATTCAGTCTTTCATCATTAAGTTGTGATAGCAGCCCAAGTTTTGTAAATGCCCTTTTTAAATATTCAAGATATTCCCTTTTATTTCTTTGTTTCTGACAGTTTTTTATCAGAAATAAATTTTGGATTTTATTACAAATATTTTTGCATCTATTAAGATAACCATACAGATTTAATTTTTAATTTCTAATATGTAATTTTCAAATATGTGAAGCAAACTGGAATTCCTGGAATAAACTTTACTTAGTCATGATGCATTACTCCTTTTATATATTATTAATTTAATTTTCTAAAATTTTGGTTAGAAATTTTGCATCTAAGCTCAAGCAGGATATTGGTTTACAGCCTAATTTTTCTTGTTAGATCTTTGATTTGTTCTTGGGGTAATGCCAGCCTCATAGAATGAGTCAGAAAGTAATTCCCTCCTCTTCAATTTTCCCAAAGTGTCCTGTAAAATTAGGAATATTCTCTTAAAATTTGGAAACAGTTTGATCTTTTGGAGTCTTGTGTTTAAAATATATCAAGCAGGACAAGAACAGCTTTGGTCTAAGGCTAATATTGCCTAATTACTGACGCAAATCTTTTCTATGTATTTATCCAATTTTCCATGAATTATTAGGTTTTCCAGTCTGGTTGGTAGGAACAGGCACAATTTCCAATCCTGCATGAATGCTGGAAATTTTCACATCTCTTCTTTTTCTCAGTTTAGTTCTCATCTCTTCAGTACTCTGTCTTGCAAACTCTAGCTGCTTTGATCATCCTAAATCCTCAGTGTGTGCATGCATGCTAAATTGGTTCAGTCGTGTCCAAGTCTGTGTGACCCCATGGACTGTAGCCCTCCAGACTCCTTCGTCCATGGAGATTCTCCAGGCAAGAATACTGGAGTGGACTGTCAAGCCCTCCTCCAAAAATCCTCAGTCCATATCCTCAGCTCAGGGCATCTTAGATTCCCCCTCCCTGGGCTTCAGCCTGAAAACTCTTTGAAGGCAGTATTTCTGGAGCAGTCACTGAACTCAAGCCACTTGTTTCTCATCACTTGGCATTAGTTTCCTTCATTATCTGATGTATAGCATCTTAACCATTTATTCATGTTTTTTATCTAGTGTTTTGCTTTAACGTGGGATGATAAATCTTTTTGTTCCTGTTATATTCACAATCCTATAAAAAATTACTTTAGTCTTTTTTAATACATATCTTATATTTTCTATGTTTTTTCTGAGCTAAACATTGGCACTCAGAATACGAGTTTGGCCTCAGGAAAGGACCAAACAGCATAGGTGTAATAACAAGGTATTATTAAATACTATAATACTTAAGAGCTGTGCTTTGAACTATATTAATCTATATTATTGATCTATGCTTTGAACTTATATTAACTCTGTGTTATTGAGCTGCTGCTACTGCTGCTGCTAAGTCGCTTCAGTCATGTCCGACTCTGTGTGACCCCATAGATGGAAGCTCACCAGGCTCCCCTGTCCCTGGGATTCTCCAGGCAAGAACACTGGAGTGGGTTGCCATTTCCTTCTCCAATGAATGAAAGCGAAAAGTGAAAGTGAAGCCGCTCAGTCGTGTCCGACTCTTAGCGACCCCATGGACTGGAGCCTACCAGGCTCCTCCATCCATGGGATTTTCCAGGCAAAAGTACTGGGGTGGGGTTCCATTGCCTTCCCCGATGTTATTGAGACTACAGCCCAAACGTGCTTTTTTTGAGTAGCAGTGAATGCCATTATATTTGAAGATAAACTGATGTGATAAGTTATATACAAGCTATACACAAGATACACTCAAAAATGTGTTCCTTTATTTAGATTTTTTAATGATGTGAAGATAATCACTTGTCCCCTCAAATTATCTTTCCTATTTGCTGTTGTTTTTCAGTTGCTAAATCATATCCGACTCTTTGCAACCTGATGAACTGCAGCATGCCAGGCTTTTGTGTTCTTCACTATCTCTCAGAGTTTGTTCAAACTCATGTACATTGTGTCAATGATGCCATCCAAATATTTCATCCTCTGTCACCCCCTTCTCCTTCTGCCCTCAATCTTTCTCAGCATCAGGGTCTTTTCCAATGAGTCTGCTCTTCACATCATGTGGCCAAAGTACTGGAACTTCAGCTTCAGCATCAGTCCTTCCAGTGACTATTCAGGGTTGATTTCCTTTAGGATTGACTGGTTTGACCTCCTTGCAGTCCAAGAGAATCTCAAAGAGTCTTCTCCAGCCTCAAAATTCCAAACTGTTTATTCTTCAGTGATTAGCCTTCCTTATGGTCCAACTCTCACATCCATACATGACTACTGGATAAATCATAGCTTTGGCTATACAGACCTTTGTTGGCAAAGTGATGCCTATGCTCTTTAACGCAGTGCCCAGGTTTATCATAGCTTTCTTTCCAAGGAGTAAGTGTCTTTAATTTAATGGCTGCACTTACCATCTGCAGTGATTTTGGAGCCCAAGAAAATAAAATCTGTCACTCTTTCCATTGTTTCCCAATATATTTGCAATGAAGTGAAGGGACCAGATTCCATGATCTTTGTGTTTTGAATGTTGAGTTTTAAGCCAGCTTTTTCACTGTCCTCTTTCACCCTCATCAAGAGGCTCTTTAGTCCCTCTTTGCTTTCTGCTATCTTCCTATTTATTTAATGACAATTTCTAAGCATCACTCACAAACCTCATCCAACTTCCAAACAGAAAATTTTAGAAATTAATATGATGGGAATATTTGCATATTATTCCCAACTGAAAGAAATTCATACTGCCTACTCTATCTGAAACAAAACTCCAAATGAACTCTAATGGTCTTTAATGCCAATCTCTTTGAAAAGAGTTATCAGTCTCTACCCTTTACAGTATAGTTCCCAAGTGTACTGAAACATTACCAAAACCTTTCTAACTGCCAAATTTAATGACTGTTCTTAGATTGGAGGGATTTTTTTCATTTCCTTTTATGTATGATCTCTTTGAAGTTTTTGAAATACTTGAAAACTTTTATCTTATTGAAATATTCTTAATCCAATCACTGTTCCTCTGGTTCACTCTCATAATATCTCACTTGGTCTATTGCAATAGCTGTATAATTATAAAAGGAATGCAATAATTGGTAACAACATAATACAGCAGAATATAGAAACCACTAAATAAGGGATTTGACTGCTTTGAAAGAAATATTCCCATCTTAACATGATGTTCTTCAGATTAATGAGAAAAGTAAACCAAATGCATGTTCCTATTTTGTACTCATTTTGCTCAATAAAGAACTGCATTGCACATGGCTCAGAATATATGAATTACTAATGTGCCTCAAAGTGTTATTCTTCATGTAGTGAGAGGAAGAGTGATTGCCTGATGTTTACTCTCACATACACACTTTATAATCCACAACAGAGAACAAAATATTGAGAAACAAGTTGCTCAAGAGTGAAAAATATCCTCTGCCCAGGCTGCTGTGTTTATTCTCCTGCTGTGATCCATTAGTAAACAGCTGTTCCTTGATGGCTGTAGATAAGAATTCTCTCAGTGCAGCAAGTTGGGAAGAGAAGGGACTCATTTTTTTTTCAAACAGGTAAAGCTGGGACCAGAATATTATTTGCAATTTCTTGCAACATATCACACAAAGTGAATACCCCATTCATATATTCTAATTGTCATTACTGAGTATAATTCTCAATTTACTCCATTCTTTCACTTTGGGGTTTTTTTTAATATTTATTTTTTAATTGGAGGATAATTGTTTCACAATTTTGTGTTGGTTTTTGCCATAAAACAATACGAATCAGTCATAGGTATACATATATGCCCGCCTCTTGAACCTCCCTCCTATTCCCCACCCCCAACCTAACCCTCTAGGTTGGCATAGAGCACTGGGTTGAGCTCCCAGCATCATATAACAAATTCCCACTGACTCTCTGTTTTACACATGGGAACGTATATGTCGCAAAGCTACCCTCTCAGTGTGTCCCACCCTCTCCTTCCCTCGCTATGTCCAGTCTGTTCTCTATGTCTGTGTTTCTATGCACCCTGCAGATAGGCTCATCAACCACTCTTCTACACGCCACATATATGCAGTAATATACAATATTTGTTTTTTCTCTTTCTGACTTGCTTCGCTATGTATAACTGGCTCTAGGTCCATTGACCTCACTATAACTTACTCAAATTCATTCCTTTGTATGGCTTAGTAATATTTCATTGTATATATGTACCAAACCTTCATCTGTTCATCTCTTGATGAACATCTAGGTTGCTTCTATGTCCCAGGTATTGTAAATATCATTCCCAAGAGGAGAAAAAAAAAAACAAAACAAGAATTTGAGTTAAAGGAACTTTTGATGACATATAAAACATACCAAAATATCTAATATCTTGAGAGGTGTGCCATTTTTCTTAAACAAATCCATCTTATTCTCTATAATTCAATTTATCATCAAGAGACTTCAAAATGAAAATGTAATGTAGGTGAAATCTCATAAATAAAGCTTCTGAATTAAATATACGTTATACATGCACAAATCAGATAGTAGTCTGTTTGGAAGACTGCTTACAGATTTAGCTGTCATTCACTCTGTTGCAAAATGTATTGAGGGCACACTTAACTGCTGACAATGAACACCAAAAGCCGCAGGATAAATTTCTCTGATGAACCATAATGAGTTATACAGATGATTGGAATGCCTTAATAATGAGTCTTCATTGCCAGATATAGAATTTTTTAGACTTCACTGAGTATAGTATTGACATGTTTATCTTCTGGGAAAAAATATAATCTCACAGTTTAACATCCCTTAATATTGGAAAAAAACCTAATAAAAAGTATGAATGCTACAGGAAAATAAATTAGCTTTACTTTAGAGGCTTATATATTCTTCACTTAACAAGAATGGACAAATCATGCATTTCATGAATTAATACCTTAGAGAACAAAATTTAAATTCTTCATGCAGGGAGAATTGAGTTATTTTTGAGAAATGTCCTTCAGGAAACTTTATTCAATTCAAACTGATTCAAATTTGGGAAAATATTGAAGTCTGAAAGTTTAAAAATAATCATACTAACTGTCACTCATTGCTGTAAGTTGTTTTTCCTTTTGTATCATAAATATATATAAACATTCCCAGGTTATTGCTAAATAAATCATCACTATTATCCATTTATTTATTCACCAAACTATTTTTGAGTACTTATTGCATGCCAGAAATAGTGCAGGATGTTAAAGATTGAAAGGGGACCAAAATATAGTCTGTGATTTATGTTTTAAAGTCTATAAACTTAAACATTTTGTATCAAAAAAGAAACAGGTAAAGACTCAGAAGCAATGTATTGACAAATGGATCTGGTCCATCAGAATAAAAAAACCATGCTGATATTTGAACAGAAAAACTGTACTACAAGGAATTATTTATTAGTTATGAAAGAGAACTCTAAGGGGTCCAAAGGCAGAAGATGCAAAAGCTGCTACTCTCTAACCAAGGAAGAGTAGAAAATATGGAAACAAATGACTAGGAGAGGACCTTGCCCTCAACCAAGGCTCAGATCTAGCCCTCTTTGAAAAAGGTATGTCTATGACAGGAGCACAAAATCTGAGGGTCACAAAGAAACTTTCCCTTCACCAGAGGGAAAGGGACAGTGCTGTTCTGTATAAACAGCCCACGTTTCTGAAGTCCGAGGCAGCCCAGGTTTAGTTTACAGATGCAGCCCACCACGTAAGAGAGTGCAGATGGATTAGACCTTCTTGGAACTGGCTACTGGTGAGGAAAAGATGTTCAGAAATGCAACTGCATAGAGTATTTCATTATTTCTCTCATTTACAAATGGGCTTATTTCCACAGAGTAATAGATGCACTATGTGTAGAATCCGACTTTTATTTTTAGAAGTGGAAGCTGAGTCTTATTGCTGAGGAGGGTACGTAGGGTGCCCGGGGCATTGGGCAGTAGACTACCAAAAGCAGAAACAGGACAGAGATTTTGTAAGAGCTGTGTTCATGGGGATTTGTCCAGGGGCAGGATGTGCAGTGTGTGACTGTCATCCTTTCCAGTGCCTCTATAAATCTTAAGTGGAGCTTACAAAAATAAGAAGAAAAAAAGAATGATGATGAAGGTAAGTGCAATTGGATTTCATGTGGAACTAAGCAAAGGGGCTGAGTTTCATGATTGATGTACTGATTGATGTTAGACCAAAAGTAGGGATGAGAAGACCACTAATAACTGGGTTACTCAAGCAATGCATGGTCACTGTACAATTCAGATTTTTAAAAGAAAGACACATGACAAAGACAAAGCTAAACTTTTGAAAAGCATTCCCAACTTTGAGTTTCCGTTCTGACATATAAAGAGCTTGGTAAATGTCGCTCCCATCCTCAAAATGAGAAAAAGAAAGCCACACAAATTTAAAAAAAAAAAACAATGACCTCCATTAGAAAACCGAGGTCATAGGGCAAACTGCCGCTCTGAAGTCTGGGAAGACAAGAGGATACCGAAAACCACAGCTGAGATCTGTTTACCTTGAGCAGAAGTTGCTGGAGCCATCTACTGTAGGAACACGTAATGGTAACTTTGACAAATTTCTGGAGTTTTGAGTGTGGACTAGACTGAGAATGAAAAACTCCGGGAGGCAACCTTCTAAGGAAAACCCTCACACGGAAGGCTTTACTTCCAGAAATCTCACATGGTTTTCATGTAAAAGAACCAAAAGAGATCGCCTCACAATTCTAGCAAGGGGAAGGAGAGTAATCATCTTGAAATATGGCCAGAATGTTCTCCAAAACAAACAGGAAAGAGGCAGAATAGGAATAGGGGATTAAGAGGTACAAAGTATTATGTATAAAATAGATAAGTTACAAAGATGTACTTTACAGTGCAGGGAATATAGCCAATGTAATAACTATAAATGGAGTAGAACCTTTAAAAATTGTGAATTACTATGTTATACATCAGAAAATTACTTCAACTAAAAATATATTGAACTTTAATAAAAAAAAATTTAGAGCAGAAATCAATAAAATTGAAAACAGGTAAATAACAGAGAAAAATCAATAAAACCAAAAGCTGGTCCTTTGAAAATATCAATAAAATGACAAGAGAGAGAGAGAGACAGGGGAAAGAAGGAAGGGAAAAAGGGAGACAAGAAGAGGGAGGCCACAAATTACCAACATAAGAAATAAAAGATGGGTTGTGATGGATTCTATGAATATTAAAAAAATAAGAAAGGAATCCTATGAAATAACTCTATGCCCACAGTTTTGATAACTTAGATGAAACTGACCAAGTCCTTGAAAGGTATAAACTGCCAAAACTCATGCATGGAGAAACAGTTTTATGAATATATTCATAACTACTTTGCTTATTATTAGACCTATTAGATAAATTTAATGAATAATCAATAAACTTAAAAAGGAAAGCACCAGGCCCCAATAGTTTCACTGGGGAATTTTTTCACACATTTAAGTAAGAAATGATATCAATTCATCAAAAATTTCTTCCAAAAAACAAAAAACAGAGGAAACACTTGCTAACTTGATCTATGATGGTCACATTACCTGAATACCAAAATCAGATTGACATTCTAAGAAAGGAAATCTATAAGCCAACAGTGCTCATGAATATACATGAAAAATATTTAATAAGATATTAGCGAATTGAATCCATAAATGCTTTTAAAAGATTTATACCAGGACATATATTGAAGAAAGTAGGGACCATTCAGGTATGACCTAAATCAAATCCCTTATGATTATACAGGAGAAGTGACAAATAGATTCAAGGGATTAGATCTGATAGCTGAGTGCCTGAGGAACTATGGATGGAGGTTCATGACATTGTACAGGAAACAGTGATCAAGACCATCTCCAAGAAAAAGAAATGGAAAAAGGCAAAATGGTTGTCTGAGGAGGCCTTACAAATAGCTGAGAAAAGAAGAGAACCTAAAGGCAAAGGAGAAAAGGAAAGATATACTCATTTGAATGCAGAGTTCCAAAGAATAGAAAAGAGAGACAAGAAAGCCTTCCTCAGTGATCAATGCCGAGAAATCATGCAAAAGAATAGAATGGGAAAGACTAAAGATCTCTTCAAGAAAATTAGAGATACCGAGGAAACATTTCATCCAAAGCTGGGCACAATAAAGGACAGAAATGATATGCATCTAACAGAAGCAGAAGATATTAAGATATTAAGAAGCAGAAGATATTAAGCAGGAGGTGGCAAGAATACACAAAAGAACTATACAAAAAAGATCATGACCCAGATAACCATGATGGTATGATCACTCACCTAGAGCCAGACATCCTGGAATGCAAAGCCAAGTGGACCTTAGGAAGCATCACCACGAACAAAGACAGCGGAGGTGATGGAATTCCAGTTAAGCTACTTCAAATCCTAAAAGATGATATTGTGAAAGTGCTGCACTCAACATGCCAGCAAGTTTGGAAAACTCAGCAGTGGCCACAGGACTAGAAAAGGTCAGTTTTCATTCTAATTCCAAAGAAAGGCAATGCCAAAGAATGTTCAAACTACTGCACAACCACACTCAGGTTAGCAAAGCAATGCTCAAAATTCTCCAAGCCAGGCTTCAACAGTAAGTGAACATATTGCAGATATTCAAGCTGGATTTGGAAAAGGCAGAGGAATCACAGATCAAATTGCCAACATCCGTTGGATCATCAAAAAAGTGAGAGTTCCAGAAAAAACATCTATTTCTACTTCATTGACTATGCCAAAGACTTTGACTGTGTGAATCACAACAAACTGTGGAAAATTCTGAAAGAGATGGGAATACCAGACCACCTGACCTGCCTCCTGAGAAGCCCGTATGCAGGTTAGGAAGCAACAGTTAGAACTGGACAACAGACTGGTTCCAGATCGGGAAAGGAGTACATCAAGGCTGTATATTGTCACCCTGCTTATTTAACTTCTATGCAGAGTACATCATGAGAAATGCTGGGCTGGATGAAGCACAAGCTAGAATCAAGATTTCCAGGAGAAATATCAATCACCTCAGATATACAGATGACACCACCCTTATGGCAGAAAGTGAAGAAGAACTAAAGAACCACTTGATGAAAGAGAGTGAAAAAGTTGGCTTAAAACTCAACATTCAGAAAACTAAGATCATGGCATCTGGTCCCATCACTTCATGGCAAATAGATGGGGAAACAAAGGAAATAGTGAGGGAATTTATTTTGGGGGGCTCAAAAATCACTGCAGATGGTGACTGCAGCCATGAAATTAAAAGATGCTTGCTCTTTGGAAGGAAAGCTATGACCAACCTAGACAGCATATTAGAAAGCAGAGACATTCCTTGGCCAACAAATGTTCATCTAGTCAAAGCTATGGTTTTTCCAGTAGTCATGTATGGATATGAGAGTTGGACTATAAAAAAAGCTGAGTGCTGAATAATTGATGCTTTTGAACTGTGGTGCTGGAGAAAACTCTTGAGAGTCCCTTGGGCTGCAAGGAGATCCAACCAGTCCATCCTAAAGGAAATCAGTCCTGAATTTTCATTGGAAGGACTGATGCTGAAGCTGAAACTCCAAGACTCTGGCTACCTGATCCGAAGAACTGACTCATTTGAAAAGACCTTGATGCTGGGAAAGATTGAAGGTAGGAAGAGAAGGGGACAACAGAGGATGAAATGGTTGGATGACATCACCAACTCGAAGTACTTGAATTCAACCAAGCTTTGGGAGTTGGTGATGGAAAGGGAAGCCTGGCCTGCTGCAGTACATGGGATCACAAAGAGTAGGACACAACTGAGCGACTGAACTGTGAACTGTGGACTGTGATACCAGGATTAAGATGGATAAACATCTTGGCATGTATATTTTTGTGTGCTTATTTAATTATTTCCTTGGGATAAAGTTCTAGAAATAGAATTCCCAGATTATAGGGTGTGTATATCCTAAAGAATTTTAATGAATATTATTAAAATTGCCTTCAAGAGAGCTGATCTGATTTTTATTTCCACTGAAAGAACCTATGACAGCTGTTTGATTTTATATATATTCTTTTTGGTGATTTTGTTTTGTTTCTGTTAGATTTTCTCTAAAGTTTTAAAACAATGATTCATAAAGTAAGAATTTATGAGAATTTTTCATATTTTGTACCTTATTTTTCCTGTTTTGTCATTTGTCTTCTAGCTCTAGTCTTGGCATTTTGGCCATAGGAATTTATTTTTTTTCAACATGTATGTAATTTAAAATCTAAATATTTAGTCTATTGTATGTTTTGAAATAGTAACTCAGCTGTATTCCCCACTGACTTTAATTTTTAAATTTTTTGCTATTAAATTGTAAATTTAGGGATCTATTTTATATTTTTTATTTTATTCTTTTGATATATCTTTCTTCTCTGACAACAGAACCATCTTTAGTTATAGAAATCATGTATTACCTTTAAATTTCTTTAAACTTTACAGTTACTCAGATTAATTTACTTTTTTGAGAATGAGTATAAAACATGTAATAAATTCTCAGAACATATTACATTGATTTCTGTTTAGCTGAACTGCAATTTTAATATACACTGACTGAACAGATTACATCATCTCATTTGTTCAAATGCACAAAGATGTAACGTGCATCTTAGGTTGAGCTGTATTTCACATTTTTGTTGTTCTTTTAAACAATAAACATATTTAAATCTTTGTTTTCTAGCCACTTATTATTCTAGGTAGGAGGCAAAGCTACTGTTTTTTTTACATTGACTTTGAAACCAGTCATATTTCAACTCATTTATTTCCAGAATATTTTTTGAAGCAGTTACATTATTGCAAATAACAGTGAGTTTTGCCTTCCTTTACAGTCATTTTTAGACCTTTTTTTTTTTTTCCTTCTTGCTTGCTTATCCTAGCTGCACTTCCAGAAAAAAATGTGCAATAGTAGCTACAACTGTTTGTGTTCCATTTGCATCTTGGTTTAATGAGAAAGCCCTCTGACTGTGGCCTTCCCTTTCTATTAGAGAAAAGCCCTCTGACTAATAATGCTGGTTGTTCGGATCTGTCCTCTCAGAACACAATGCAATAAAACAGAGTGTTAATAAAGAATGCTAATCCGGAACAGTAATATTACAGTGATTATATAGTTATAACTATAATAGAAACTTAAAAGCCCTAAACAATTAATAACATAAGTGTTATGGTTTGTAGTATCCTTCTCTTGGTGTTCTAAGGCAACAAATCAGTAATGTATACTATGATTCATCAAATATGTTTACTAATGTTGAGACTGACAAATGTTTTCTATCCTTTGATAAAATAGATTAATAGATTTCCTGATAAAACATTCTTCCATGACTGGTCATTATTCAATTTTCAATTTAGTGGTGCTGTAGTTGGGCAATGTTAGTGTTAAGTCGCTCAGTTGCGTCCAACTCTTTGTGACTCAATGGACTATAGCCTTCCAGGTTCCCTCTGTCCATGGGATTCTCCAGGCAAGAATACTGGAGCGAGTAGTCAATCCCTTCTCCAGGGGATCTTCCCAACCTAGGGATTGAACCTGGGTCTCCTGCATTACAGGCAGAATTTTTACCGTCTGAGCCACCAGGGAAGCCCAGTAGTGCTTTATATATTGCTTCTATATTTGCAAGTAAAATAAAGTCAGTCCTCTGGATTTGTATCTGTGTGTGTGCTCACATTTTCCATTTTAGTACTATTGTATGAAAAACTTTTCAATTCTTTTTATAAGAGTTCAAATACTATAGAAATATTTATTCCTTGAAGGTTCCTAGAACTCCTGTATATTATAAGCTTAATGTCTATTTCTTCAGTTGTGTGTGTGTTTGTTTGAAGATGTTTTGAATGATAAATTTCTCCTTTTCTTTTCAAAGTTACTTTTTCTTGATTTCTTATTTTTCATAATTTCAATTTCACTAGGAAAAGTGTTTCATTAAAATTTTCAAATATGTTTGCATAATATTATATAGTATTTCATTTAAAAAAATTATTTTAGTATATGTAGTTATAGCCATTATTTCCCATGTTCTAGATTTGTGCTTTACCGATTTTTTTCTTAACATTTCCAGAGGCTTCTTTTGATCTCATATATATCAATTCAGCTTTTTCCTTCTAATTCATTTATTCCTGTTCTTCATAATTTTTCAATTTTCTTTACTTCTGCTTTTCTAGTTTCTCAAATTAAAGGCTTAATTTGTTTATATTTATTGCTTTTTTTAGAATAATGCAATGGTGTTAGTGCTATGGTTTGCTTCCTAGTACAGCTTTCTCTGCATCCTACATGTCCTACTTATTTTGTATTATTTTTATTAAAGAAATATAACAGTAACTTTCAGCTGTAAGTAGTGCCATTTCTCTTCAGAGAGCTTGAGAAAAAGTGTATATGTATTTAGCTTTCTCACATTCTGTTGGCATTAGATACCCAAAGATTGGGCCTTCCCAGGTGGCTCAATGTTAAAGAATCTGCCTGTCAATGTAGGAGATGTGGGTTCAATTTCTGGGTCAGGAAGATCCCAGAAGGAAAGGAAATGGCAACACATTCCAGTATTCTTGCCTGGGAAATCACATGGTCAGAGGAGCCTGGCAGGCTATAGTCCATGGAATCACAAAGAGCTAGACATGACTGAGCAACTAAGCGCGCACACACATCTAAAGATTAGGTGTGCCAAATATTCTGCAATGCATAAGTGTGTCCCACAGAAAGAAGTATCACCATAGGATAAAGCCTGGCTGCCAGAGGAACCAACCACATGATTAAACAGTTGGAAATTACAACCCTCCTTCTTTCTCCTGGCAGGGGAGAGGGGCTGGAGGTTGAATCACCAGTAGCCACTGGGTTTAATCAATTGTGCCTATGTAATGAAGCCTCCATAAAAACCCAAAAAGGGCAGGGTATGGAAAGCTTCAGAGGTGAACACCAGGAGGTGCTTCAAAAATGACACGTCCATCTCGATGTATAGTAAAAGTAATACAATAGTGTAAAGTTAAGAAAAATTAAAATAAATAAATAAATAAATAAATAAAAAATGACACGTCCAGCGAGGACATGGAAGCCCC
Organism: Tragelaphus eurycerus; assembly: GCA_935064755.1. Taxonomy (NCBI): domain Eukaryota; kingdom Metazoa; phylum Chordata; class Mammalia; order Artiodactyla; family Bovidae; genus Tragelaphus; species Tragelaphus eurycerus. Next base: position 4,523,182 of record CAKXYN010000039.1, read on the forward strand.
CCGCCCCTTCCCGCATGCTTTGTCCTATACATCTTATCTGAAAGAGAATCTATTATTCCTAAATAAAAGAAAAACTTTTTTTTTTTTTTTTAACTTAACTATTAAGTCAGTAAGCCTGATCCCTTTAATTTGTGGGTTATCTCAGTGACAGAAGACTTTCCTGACTTGGGGAAGTCAGTCAGGTCCCTTTGTTATGTGCTCTTCTAGAACTGCATTCAAGACACCAATATCAGTTTTTATCATACATTTTTATCTGATTTGTTTACTGACATCTGTCCCTCAAAAGACTAAGAGTCCTGAGATCAGAAACTGTGTCCATTTTACTTCACCAATACTTATCACCTGGCACTTCGTGTAGGTAACCATCAGGAATATTTCCTGGAGAAGGAAACGGCAACCCACTCTAGCATTCTTGCCTGGAGAATCCCATGGACAAGAGGAGCCTGGCAGGGTACAGTCCATAGGGTTGCAAAGAGTCAGATGTGACTGAAGTGACTTAGCACACATGCATGCACCCAATAAATGCTAGTTGAAGAAAAATAAAATCACTTATCAAGTGAATCCATTCTTCTATTTTTATACTTTAATCCTGCACTTGTCTTTATTACTGTACTTAACACATTATATTGATATTATCTATTTACTGGTCTGCACATCCTAATAGAGTATAATAAGCTCCTAGAAGGGCAACATTATTTCTCAATTATTTAAAAATCCTTAAGAACGACTCAATAAATGTTTGTTGAACTGATCTGTGCCTTGAACTGGGAATTAGTGTTTCTGCCATGTATATCAGATGGCTTACATAGCTTCTTTGAGATTAATTTTTTTTTTAATCTGTGGAATGAAGAAGTTATTCTAAAACCAATCTCTTAGAATTCCTTTCAATTAAAAAATCTAAAAGTTATGTTATGTGATTTTAAACATAAAATACACTCTCATATCCCAAATCACTAACAATATCTTAAGAAACTCAAATGAGAAAAAAAAAAAAAAAAAGGACCTTCAGGGTAAATTTGAAGATGTGGGGAGAAATTTCATAAAGATATATAGGATAGAATTTTGCCAATTATTTTATTTTTACTCAACAGACTTATAAGCAATAAAACATTTATTCACAGAAACCTAATTGGATAACAAGATTTTATGCTCTTCTGGGGCCAAGGGAAAAAAAAAAAACAAACCCTTAAAATGTGTGTGCATTTTTAGAACTTATCATTTTAAGAAATAAAATAGTTTGTACTTCTTGGGAATTTGAGAAATGTGATTATGCCTGCTGGATAGTCTTAATGTATACAAAGAGTTGAAAGTTTCCTTTAGGAATATACTATTACATTCAAGAACAATTATTATATTTTGGGCACATTAGACCATTTATGATAATTCTCTTTTAACAAATGTGATTTCTGGTAAAGAATAAAAGACATATATTTGAATGATTCTGCTTTCTATATTGAATCATTGGAAAAAATCTAACTCAGACACAAAAGAGTATCTTGAAATACTCTATCTAACATGAAATAATGCTTTCCTCATAAATAAAACTTTCCCCACTTATGGTTTTATGGTGGTGATGGTTTAGTCACTAAGTTATGTCCAGCTCTTAGGATCCCATGGACTGTAGGCCGCCAGATTCCTCTGTCCATGGGATTTCCCAGGCAAGAATACTGAAGCGGGTTGCCATTTCTTTCTTCAGGGGATCTTCCTGACCCAGGGGTCGAACTCATGTCTGCTGAATTGCAGGTGGATTCTTTACTGCTGAGTCATCAGGGAAGCCCATTAAGCTTTCTAGCAATCTTCCAAATAAATAATTTATTTAGTGGCATTTAGAGCCTGAGAATAATTTCCATAAATCAAATAATTTGTCAAGTTGTTTCAAAGAAACAGAAAAGAAAGGTAGTTTGAAAACAATGGATAAATGAGAGTAGCTGCTTTCTTTCTCATATCATCATGCAAAATATACATCCCTTAGGCAACAATATTACTTCTTTGGGAAAAGCATCAGATAGAGTGTATTACCTCCAACTCCCTCCAACCTTACTTTCAAATGACCATGACGACCTTAAATATAAGTATGTAGAAAAAGATCTGAGTTTGAGAAACACTAATGAGGTGCACTGGCCTCTAAAGATGAACTCACCTAGACTGTCCGGCTATCACACATTTCACTACTAGGGATTCATTCCTTGGGTATTTTTGCCATGTGGAAACAGGTCCCTTTTTGTGTCTAATTTTGGACGGAGCACCAAATACATCAAAATTTTTCTATTCAGTCTTATATTGCATCTGGAACTTAGAATACTGTCAGCCCAACCATGAGAGTAAGTCACAAGCAGGAAGTAATATCAGATAGACTGGAGAGATGAGGAGAGAGGGGGCTTGTGACCACCCTGCTTAGGGGCCAGGTGAGGCATGCCTTATTGGCATCACTAGGGGTGGGAAGAGGGAAGGAAGGAACAGCAAGAGTAATGGATGCTTAAAGGAACAGCTGGACATGAGTTTGAGCAAGCTCCGGGAGATGATGAAGGACAGGGAAGCCTGGTGTGCTGCAGTCCACGGGGTCGCAAAGAGTTGGACATGACTCAGCAACTGAACAACAACAGCAAAAGGAACAGCTGCTGCTGCTGCTGCTAAGTTGCTTCAGTCGTGTCCGACTCTGTGCGACTCCGTAGACGGCAGCCCACCAGGCTCCCCGTCCCTGGGATTCTCCAGGCAAGAACACTGGAGTGGGTTGCCATTTCCTTCTCCAATGCATGAAAGTGAAAAGTGAAAGTGAAGTCGCTCAGTCGTGTCCGACTCTTAGCGACCCCATGGACTGGAGCCTACCAGGATCTTCCATCCATGGGATTTTCCAGGCAAAAGTACTGGAGTAGGGTGCCATTGCCTTCCCCAAAAGAACAGCTATATGATGGCAAAGGTTACATTTACAACTTTTTCAGTGACAGATTACATGTTTCATGGTCCACTTATTATAGAAATGTTGCTTCTGAAAGTCAGAAAGTGGCTTTAACTGCCAACCTTCCTTTGAGAGACCCTTCAGAATTTCTAATAACAACAGCATGTATTCACCAGTTATAACAATTATACCAACATGCCATACATGGTAAGTCAAATATTTTTCAGTTTAACACGTCCTTATTTGAGTACTAAATGTTTTTTTCCCTATCTTTTATAGAAACACAGAGAAACATACTCTGAACAGTTTGGGCACTACTCTAACTTTTGATATCACCAACCCCTGGTACCTGACCCTGTACCAGGACATGTGTACTTCATAAACTCAGGCTCTTCCATTAGACTCTTCTCTGAAACAGGGATGCTAAACAGGAATTCTTCATTCTGAATTTCAGCCACAAAAAAGGTAAGAGTATGATTATGCTGACTGCAAGCTTCAACAAGGAATATATATGGCTCCTATATATGGCTCAGAGGTAGACCAACATCACTGTAATTCAGGAAAACTGACATTCAAAGCAAAGACACATTGCTTATGTTGTTTTCCAGATGCAAAAAGGGAGTGGTAACATTAACATCAAATTTTTATATCATTATTTAACATTTATATCCATTAAAAATATTTAAAATAAAAAAACTTCATGGTCAAAAAAACCCAAAAAATCTGCTTTCAAAAGGTGATACATCAAATGGCAGCATATTTAATATGGTTAAGATAAAATTGTGGGGACTTCCCTGGCAGTCCAGTGGTTAAGAATCTGCCTTGCAATGCAGGGGATGTGGATTCAAGCCCTGGTTGGGGAACTGGTATCTCACATGCCTCCAGAGCAACTAAGCCATGCATTGCAAACACTGAGCCCGTGCATCACATCTAGAGAGTCTGTGCACCAAAAAGAAAGTTCCAGTGTGGCACAACTAAGGTGTGGTGTAGCCAAATAAATAAACATTAAAAAATTTTTATTGAAAAAAAGAAGAAATTGTGAAAAAATAAACTACAGGAAACTTTCATCACACCTTAGATTCATTGACAAAGAAGGCACTTATAGCCCTACCTATTCATCATATAGTTTTTTACTTCTGCTAATTGAGAATTCCTTTAGAAACCATCTAAATTCTTATTAATTTCACATCCAGTAAAGAGACAAAGGACTTCCCTGGTGGCTCAGACGGTAGAGCATCTGTCTACAATGCGGGAGACCTGGGTTCAATCCCTGGGTTGGGAAGATCCCTTGGAGAAGGAAATGGCAATCCACTCCAGTACTATTGCCTGGAAAATCCCATGGACAGAGGAGCCTGGTAGGCTACAGTCCATAGGGTCACTAAGAGTCGGACACGACTGAGCGACTTCACATTCACATTCAAAGAGACAAAGAAGAAAATGAAAATCAAGTCCAAGAACAAGAGTAGAGAAGTTTAATTCTGCATGAATAAAAGCCAAATTGCTTATGGCTCTTGTGCCCCCTACACAGCTATTTCTGTGCCCTGCGTGAACTTCTGGAGGCAGCACATATGTGTAATTTAATTTTTCATTTCTTTTTTTTTTAATTTTATTTTGCTTAGCTTTACAATATTGTATTGCTTTTGCCATACATCAAAATGAATCCGCCACAAGTATACATGTGTTAACTATGCAATTTATTTTATTTTTTAGACATCATCATTCATTTTCCACATTGGTGCATTTTCTACCTGTAGGAAAAATAATACTCAATACCCTGGTGTAAATTTAAAATATATATGCTTTTTAAGGCATATGTTTACATTTTATATTAATTTAAATATTTATATATTATATTAAACTTTTATGTAGAAAGCATTTCTAAATTGCTAACCAGAATCCATTTGAGCTATTCCAAGACAAAAATAAAGGCTCCATAGTTTTTTATTAACCATTTTAAATACTATTCTTCTACTTTAAAAAATATATACAGTTTGTCTTCAATACAAATCTAAAAAATAAATCAGCTGTAATGGCAACATGGCACAGTGCTTAAGAGTGGGTTTGTGATTTCAGAAAGCCTGATTTTAACTCTGCCTCTAACACTTTCAAGCTGTTTTACCTTACAAAAGGTATTAACCTCTCTGTATCTCAGTTTTCTCATCAGCAAATGAGAACAATCATAATACCTACATCAAAAAATTGTTATGAGCCATACTCATTAAACCCATTACTGTTTTGGTTACCACAAGGAAGGATGGGGGTGAGGGATAGTTAGGGAGTTTGGGATTGACATGTACACACAGCTATACTTAAAATGGGTAACCTACAAGGATCTATTGAATAGCACAGGGAACTCTGCCCAATATTATGTAACAACCTAAATGGGGAAAGAATTTGAAAAAGAATACATACATGAATGTGTAAAAAAAAAAAGAACTTGAACCTAAAAAAAAACAAAGATTTTATTGTGTCTGGTACCAGCCAAGGAGATAGCTATCTTGACAATACCTTTTCATTGTCATCCCAAAGAATCAATTCTGTACCTATATACACGACTGTGTTTGCTTTGCTAGACACAAGGTACATGAGTTCATCAGTTGAGTCCTCTCAAAACCTGCAGACTCACATGTGCACGTGCATACATACACACATCCTGCAGTAGAATGGCCTATACCAATCTCTGAGATACCCAATTAAGAACATCACCTATGGATATGCTGGGTTGACATTAGAAACAGGTCAAAGGTAAATTGGAAGGGATGTGGAGTTGGTGAACGTCCGTGGAAATTATGTGTTTCATAAAGAAAAATGCTGATCCCCTCTGGTTAATCCAGAAAGGCTTCAGGAAAGACTAGTGATGGTGACAATTTAATGACAAGAGAGACACACTTGGGTGGATTTGAAAGAAAACATCATCTAGGCTTACAAGGCTGTTATCTTAAAGGCTGTGCATTTGCACTGGAATGACTGTATCATGGGAGTGTGAGATAAGTTTGTCTTTAACAAGACATCCATCAGCCTCTGGATGGAGGCATGTGAGAGAAGCCCGAAGGCCCCCCTTCACACACAACCCAGCCCACCATGATTGCTCCCACGCCCACATGCAACCCTCACAAAAGGGGAGGGAACACAGGGCATGCGCCTGGCCAAAAAAGTCAGTTCTCCACGGCAGGTGGTGAGGACGACAACGATGAAGCAGCACCTGGCCCCCAAACCGAAATGACAAGGGGAATAGGCACACCTCTCTTACCGTCTCGAAAATCACATCACAGAAAACTAACCAAACTGATCACATGGACCACAGCCTTGCCTAATTCAAAGAAACTGTGAGCCATGTGGTGTAGGGCCACCCAAGACAGATGGGTCATGGAGGAGAGTTCTGACAAAACATGGTCCACTGGAGAAGGGAATGGCAAACTATTTCAATATTCTTGCCTTGAGAACCTCATGAACAGTATAAAAAGCCAAAAAGATAGGAAACTGAAGAACTCCCCAGGCAAGTAGATGGCCAACATGCTGCTGGATCTGTGGAGAAACAGTTCTAGAAAGAATGAAGAGATGAAGCCAAAGCAAAATCAACACCCAGTTGTGGATGTGATAAGTAAGTCCAGTGCTGTAAAAAGCAGTATTGTATAGGAAACTGGAATGTTAGGTCCATGAATCAAGGCAAATTTGAAGTGGTCAAATAGAAGATGGCAAGAGTGAACATCGACATTTTAGGAATCAGGGAACTAAAATGGATGGAAACGGGTGAATTTAACTCAGATGACCATTATATCTACTACTGTGGAAAAGAATCACTTGCAAGAAATAGAGTAGCCATCATAGTCAACGAAAGAGTCTGAAATGCAGTACTTGGATGCAATCACAAAAAGTGACAGAATGATCTCTGTTTATTTCCAACGCAAACCATTCAACATCAGAGTAATCCAAGTCTATGCCCTGACCAGTAATGCTGAAGAAGCTGAAGTTGAACAGTTCTATGAAGACCTAGAAGACCTTCTAGAACTAACACCCAAAAATGATGTTCTTTTCATTATAGGGGACTGGAATGCAAAAGTGGAAGTCAAAAGATACCTGGAGTAACAGGCAAATTTGGCCTCAGAGTGCAAAACAAAGCAGATCAAAGGTTAATAGAATTTTGCCAAGAGAACGCACTGGTCAGAGCAAACACCCTCTTCCAACAACACAAGAGAAGACTACATGTGAACATCACCAGATGGTCAATACTGAAATCAAATTGATTATATTCTTTACAGCCAAAGATGAAAAAGCTCTATGCAGTCACCAAAAATAAGACCTGGAGCTGACTGTGGCTCAGATCATGAACTCCTTATTGCCAAATTGAGACTTAAATTGAAGAAAGTAGGAAAAACCACTAGACCATTCAGATATGACCTAAATCAAATCCCTTATGATTATACAGTGAAAGTGACAAATAGATTCAAGGGATTAGATCTTACAGACAGAATGCCTGAAGAACAATGGATGAGGTTCATGACATTGTACAGGAGGCAATGATCAAGATCATCCCTAAGAAAACGAAATGCAAAAAGGCAAAATGTTTGTCTGAGAAAAGAAGAGAAGCTAAAGGCCAAGGAGAAAAGGAAAAATACACCCATTTGAATGCTGAGTTCCAAAGAATAGAAAAGAGAGATAAGAAAGCCTTCCTCAGTGATCAATGCAGAGAAATCATGTAAAAGAATAGAATGGGAAAGACTAGAGATCTCTGCAAGAAAATTAGAGATACCAAGGGAACATTTCATGCAAAGCTAGGCACAATAAAGGACAGAAATGGTATGGACCTAACAGAAGTAGAAAATATTAAGAAGAGGTGGAGAGAATACACAGAAGAATTATACAAAAGATCTTCATGACCCAGATAACCGTGATGGTGTGATCACTCACCTAGAGCCAGTCTTCCTGGAATGTGAAGTCAAGTGGGCCTTAGAAAGCATCACTATGAACAAAGATAGTGGAGGTGATGGAATTCCAGTTGAGCTATTTCAAATCTTAAAAGATGCTGCTGTGAAAGTGCTGCACTCAATATGCCAGCAAATTTGGAAAACTCAGCAGTGGCCTCAGGACTGGATAAGGTCAGTTTTCATTCCAATACCAAAGAAAGGCAATGCCAAAGAATGTTCAAACTACTGCACAATTGCACTCATCTCACATACTAGTAAAGTAATGCCCCAAATTCTCCAAATCAGGCTTCAATACACATGGGAACCATGAACTTCCAGATGTTCAAGCTTGATTTAGAAAAGACAAAGGAACCACAGATCAAATTGCCAACAGCCACTGGATCATCAAAAAAGCAAGAGAATTCCAGAGAAACATCTACTTCTGCTTTGTTGACTATGCCAAAGCCTTTGACTGTGTGGACCATAACAAACTGTGGAAAATTCTTCAAGGGATGGGAATACCAGATCATCTGACCTGCTTCCTGAGAAACCCATATACAGGTCAAGAAGCAACTGTTAGAACTGGACATGGAACAACAGACTCGTTCCAAATAGGAAAAGGAGTATGTATATTGTCACCCTGCTTATTTAACTTATATACAGAGTACATCATGAGAAATGCCCAGGTGGATAAAGCACAAGCTGGAATCAAGATTGCCAGGAGAAATATCAATAACCTCAGATATACAGATGACACCACCCTTATGGCAGAAAGTGAAGAACTAAACAATCTCTTGAGGAAAGTGAAAGAGGAGAGTGAAAAAGTTGGCTTAAAACTCAACATTCAGAAAACCAGGATCAAGGCATCTGGTCCCATCTCTTCATGGCAAATAGATGGGGAAACAGTGGAAACAGTGAGGGACTTTATTTTGGGGGCTCCAAAATCACTGCAGATGGTGACTGCAGCCATGAAATTAAAAGACGCTTGCTCCTTGGAAGGAAAGTTATGACCAACCTAGACAGCATATTAGAAAGAAGAAACATTACTTTGCCAACAAAGCCCTGTCTAGTCAAAGCTATGATTTTTCCAGTAGTCATATATGGATGTGAGAATTGGACCATAAAGAAAGCTGAGTACCAAAGAACTGATGCTTTTGAAATGTGGCATTAGAGAAGACTCTTGAGAGTCCCTTGGACTGCAAGGAGATACAACCAGTCCATCCTAAAGGAGATCAGTCCTGGGTGTTCATTGGAAGGACTGATATTGAAGCTGAAACTCCAATACTTTAGCCACCTGATGGGAAGAACTGACTCATTGGAAAAGACACTGATACTGGGAAAGATTGAAGATGGGAAGAGAAGGGGACGACAGAGGATGAGATGGTTGGATGATGTCACCAGTTCAATGAACATGAGTTTGAACAAGCTCCAGAAGTTGGTGATGGACAGGGAAGCCTGGTGTGCTGCAGTCCATCGGGTCGCAAAGAGTTGGACACGACTGAGTGACTGAACTGAACTATCTAACGAGATTAAAGACACATGAACCGAAAAACAGAAATAAGGAAATGAAGTCCAAGGTTTGTCCATGAGAAACTGTGATGAATGCTAGGTGCATCTTAATTCTCCAAGCAAGAGTACTAGAGCGGGTAGCCATTCTCTTCTCCAGGGGATCCTCCCAACCCAGAAATCAAACCTGAATCTCCTACATAGCAGGCAGATTCTTTACTGTCTGAGCCACCAGTGAAGCCCAATTCTGGAGAACATAGTCAGTGAGTAGACACTGTAACCTTTTGGGGAAATGGCCAAGAGCATTTTAGGAAAAACTTCAAGGGGCTAACGTGTGGATGAGGAAAACAATGTTGACCTCAAGGATGACAGTGAGACATGCAGAACAGCCGTAGCTAGGGAGTCCATGAGGAGACTAAAATTGATCAAGATACAAAATTAAAAGCATCTGGGACAGGTAGCTATCTGGCATGGAAAAAAATGTGGGAGAGATATGAGAGGGAAACATGAAGCAAAATGAAGTGTAGTTTACCAATAAAATGTATGAACAGAATTCAGAATGCAGAGGAGGTGAAATGATACTAGTTTGTGGCTTGAAATGGAAAAGAGGTGATGATGAAACAACTGCTTTGATTGACAGAAAGGTGGAATGGAGGATCAGGAGGAAAATATATCACTGTTCTTGAATCTTCAGCTGGCATGGGATCTCCATCCCTGAACCTCACTCTAGGTTCAGGGAAATATAAATCAAGAGAGTGAGCAGGCAAGAGGAAAACTCCATTTGTATTTTAAAGCTCTTGATACCATGTGAGGTCGACACTCACTATCTAACCCTTTGCTGCTTCTCTTCTACTCTTAACCCTTTATCTCTTATCAATTACCATGTTCATTGTCAGGCACTTCACCTGTGCAGGGCGAAGGTAGTGCATAGGTTTCAAAAATGGCTTTATGTACACACAGACTGATGTATGCATGCACACACGTACACCTTCCAAAGCTGCAAAACATACCAGAATTAAACGCTGGTTGAGACTTCACCTTCCAGTGCAGAAGGTTCAGTCTCTGGTTGCGGAGCTAAAATCCCACATGCCTCAATGCCAAAAAACCAAAACATTAAAAAAAAAAAAAAAAAACAGAAACAATATTGTAATAAATTCAATCAAGACTTTAAAAATGATCCACATCAAAAAAATCTTTTTTAGAAAAGCTATTTTATTAACGCCCTTTTCATGTCATTTTTTTCCCTAAAATGACTAGTGCTCTCTGTACTTACTTACATGAAAATACTTTTGCTATTCCTTACACTTGTTTCACAAGTTTCACTTCATAAACAGTTGAATCGTGGTAAATGAGAAGGCCTATGCACATTACCTCTTTAGCCGGTCATCTCTCTTCTCCAGTGGTACTAAATAAGAAAGGCGTATAATCAACACATTTTAAAGCAGCAAACAGCACAGAAGAAGTGCTGCTTTGAGAGCCATTTTCGTTTGATGTATTTTCAGAGAGCCATACAACAGGGTTGAACAAACAGAGTATGCCTCAGAGAAAACAGCAAAACAAAAAGTTACTCTCAGAATAAACTTCTGCAAGCCACTTCCCATCCTGAGCTAAGTACCTTCACTTCAGCACAGACAATAAATATCTAATTAACACAAATATCTTATTGCTTTAACAGAATAAGCAGTAAATTATATCAAAGGGCAAAAATGAAACAGTAGGGAAAATGGGGAGAGAACTACTCAGGGTTTATTTTTGTGAGAAATGTGCTTATACTCACAAGTATTCTTCTCTTTAATGTACTTGGCTAAGATGTTGTCTCAGCAAACAGCTCTTGTCCCATGAAACAGTAAATGGAAGTAAGTTCTTCCAGCAGGAGGGAGAGGATGGTGGTTAGCCACAAGCCTAGATAATTAGTAAAATTCTAGCATGTCTAGTACACTTGCCTTGAGTAGCGTTGAGTCAATTGATCTGATCCTATGCTTGACTCAAAGTTAAAAAATGAATAGTGAGCAGGAACTGATCAGTCAATATGGACAGAGGAGCCTGGTGGGCTACAGTCCAAAGGGTCGCAAAGAGCCGGATGCAACTGAAGCAACTCAGTATGTATGCATGAACATAAACCATAGAATTGTCTGCCAATAAACTAGAACTGTGTCCAGAAATGATCATATTTAAATAAGTTTTCCTGACACCAGGTTGGATTGTCGTTAGAGATGTTTTAAAGTAAAATTTTCATGAATTCCAAATAAACATCTTACATGGAAAATGCACAGAGAAGAATGATTTATAGTCGATAAAGACACTTATATGAACTCCAAATTATTTCAGAGATTGACTTGTGTGGCAAAGATGGCCTCTTCTCTCCTGCACGCTATGAGCTTCTTTTGCCTTTAAAGTTCATCTCATTAGAGAAGTTCTCTGCAGCTCATTCCATTTGGTTTCAGATATGTTATTCCAGTATTGCCTACATACATAATGTGAACCCTTCCATCTCAACAGAAGGCTTATACTTTTTATTTATCTGTTCATTCATTCATTCCTTCCTTTACACTATCTTCTCCAACATCATTAAGGAGGAGCAAGAGCCAACTGAGCATTTAGGTTTCTCTTTGAGCATGGTAGGACGTCTGTACTGTCCTCTCATGTCCTTTGATAGCCTTGGTAAATGTCAGTTTGTAGCTTTCAATGTTCAAGGGAAAAGTGGAAATTGAAAGTTGACATAAATCATTCATTTGAAGCACAGTTTGTTAACTTTGAAAAGGACCTCAGAAGTCATAAGATCAAGTCTTCCATCTAGGAACCAATCCTCTTTAGAATATTTGTAGCAGGAGAGTTTTCAACTTCTAGTTTAAAATCATTTAGTGGTGCGAAGCTCATTATATCACAAAGCAAATCTGTTTTACCATTCTCCAATTCTGTTCAGAAAGTTATTCCCTAAAGAAAGCCAAAATTGAAAGTGTTAGTCTCTCAGTCATGTCCAACTCTTTGCGACCCCATGGACTGTAGTCTGCCAGGCTCCTCTGTCCATGGATTTCTCCCAGCAAGAAAACTGGAGTGGGTTGCCATTCCCTTCTCCAGGGGATCTTCCCAACCCAGGAATTGAACTGGAGTCTCCTGCATTGCAAGCTGATTCTTTATCAACTGAGCTATCAGGGAAGCCCACAAAGCAATCTCTGGATATTGTTTTCTCTATCCATACTGTCTGGGGAGGCCTTACAAATAGCCGTGAAAAGAAGAGAAGCGAAAAGCAAAGGAGAAAAGGAAAGATATAAACATCTAAATGCAGAGTTCCAAAGAATAGCAAGAAGAGATAAGAAAGCCTTCTTTAGTGATCAATGCAAAGAAATAGAGGAAAACAACAGAATGGGAAAGACTAGGGATCTCTTCAAGAAAATCAGAGATAACAAAGGAACATTTCATGCAAAGATGGGCACGATAAAGGACAGACATGGTGTGGACCTAACAGAAGCAGAAGATATTAAGAAGAGGTGGCAAGAATACACAGAAGAACTGTACAAAAAAGAGCTTCAAGACCTAGACAGTCATGATGATGTGATCACTGACCTAGAGTCAGACATCTTGGAATGTGAAGTCAAATGGGCCTTAGAAAGCATCACTATGAACAAAGCTAGTGGAGGTGATGGAATTCCAGTGGAACTATTCCAAGTCCTGAATGATGACGCTGTGAAAGTGCTGCACTCAATATGCCAGCAAATTTGGAAAACTCAGCAGTGGCCACAGGACTGGAAAAGGTCAGTTTTCATCCCAATCCCAAAGAAAGGCAATGCCAAGGAGTGCTCAAACTACCGAACAATTGCACTCATCTCACACGCTAGTAAAGTAATGCTCAAAATTCTCCAAGCCAGGCTTCAGCAATATGTGAACCGTGAACTTCCTGATGTTCAAGCTGGTTTTAGAAAAGGCAGAGGAACCAGAGATCAAATTGCCAACATCCGCTGGATCATGGAAAAAGCAAGAGAGTTCCAGAAAAACATCTATTTCTGCTTTCTTGACTATGCCAAAGCCTTTGACTGTGTGGATCACAATAAACTATGGAAAATTCTGAAAGAGATGGGAATACCAGACCACCTGATCTGCCTCTTAAGAAATCTGTATGCAGGTCAGGAAGCAACAGTTAGAACTGGACATGGAACAACAGACTGGTTCCAAATAGGAAAAGGAGTACGTCAAGGCTGCATATTGTCACCATGTTTATTTAACTTATATGCAGAGTACATCATGAGAAATGTTGGACTGGAAGAAACACAAGTTGGAATCAAGATTGCCGGGAGAAATATCAATAACCTCAGATATGCAGATGACACGACTCTTATGGCAGAAAGTGAAGAGGGGCTAAAAAGCCTCTTGATGAAAGTGAAAGTGGAGAGTGAAAAGGTTGGCTTAAAGCTCAACATTCAGAAAACGAAGATCGTGGCATCTGGTCCCATCACTGCATGGGAAATAGATGGGGAAACAGTGGAAACAGTGTCAGACTTTATTTTTCTGGGCTCCAAAATCACTGCAGATGGTGACTGCGGCCATGAAATTAAAAGACGCTTACTCCTTGGAAGGAAAGTTATGACCAACCTAGATAGCATATTCAAAAGCAGAGACATTACTTTACCAACAAAGGTTCGCCTAGTCAAGGCTATGGTCTTTCCTGTGGTCATGTATGGATGTGAGAGCTGGACTGTGAGGAAGGCTGAACGCCGAAGAATTGATGCTTTTGAACTGTGGTGTTGGAGAAGACTCTTGAGAGTCCCTTGGACTGCAAGAAGATCCAACCAGTCCATTCTGAAGGAGATCAATCCTGGAATTTCTTTGGAAGGAATGATGCTAAAGCTGAAACTCCAGTATTTTGGCCACCTCATGCGAAGAGTTGACTCTTTGGAGAAGACTCTGATGCTGGGAGGGATTGAGGGCAGGAGGAGAAGGGGACGACAGAGGATGAGATGGCTGGATGGCATCACTGACTCGATGGATGCGAGTCTGAGTGACCTCCGGGACCTGGTGATGGACAGGGAGGCCTGGCGTGCTGCGGTTCATGGGGTCGCAAAGAGTCGGACACGACTGAGCGACTGATCTGATATGATCTGATCCATACTTCTGAAGAAATCAGAAATCCTCTTTGGAAAACTGTCTAATCTGTAAATGTCAATATCCTACTGCAAACTTGTTAACAAAACAGCATAATTCTTCAATGAACTCGTGGTCAAAACAAAAATTACGTACTAAATACTTTATGTGGTCAAGACCTGAGTGCTCCTCGTTTGTATGTTTTTGTGTTTAAAATCACTGCATCATTTTGTTAGTCTTTTTTAGCAACAACAGCAAATGGTGGGCTGATTTAAATACCCTAGATTTCTTTCACTATTCCTAAACCAGGTTTCTCTCTTTTTTATTTTTGCAAAACATCTCGTTGATAACATTTTTATTATGAGCTGGATGGGGAAACAGTGGAAACAGTGTCAGACTTTGTTTTTCTGGGCTCCAAAATCACTGCAGATGGTCACTGCAGCCATGAAATTAAAAAACGCTTACTCCTTGGAAGGAAAATTATGACCAACCTAGATAGCATATTCAAAAGCAGAGACATTACTTTGCCATCAAAGGTTCGCCTAGTCAAGGCTATGGTTTTTCCTGTGGTCATGTATGGATGTGAGAGCTGGACTGTGAAGAAGGCTGAGCGCCGAAGAATTGATGCTTTTGAACTGTGGTGTTGGAGAAGACTCTTGAGAGTCCCTTGGACTGCAAGGAGATCCAACCAGTCCATTCTGAAGGAGATCAATCCTGGAATTTCTTTGGAAGGAATGATGCTAAAGCTGAAACTCCAGTACTTTGGCCACCTCATGAGAAGAGTTGACTCATTGGAGAAGACTCTGATGCTGGGAGGGATTGGGGGCAGGAGGAGAAGGGGACGACAGAGGATGAGATGGCTGGATGGCATCACTGACTCGATGGATGTGAGTCTGAGTGACCTCCGGGAGTTGGTGATGGACAGGGAGGCCTAGTGTGCTGCGATTCATGGGGTTGCAAAGAGTCGGACACGACTGAGTGACTGATCTGATCTGAGGGAAGATTGATTCCTGACTAAAATGTGGATTTTGTTTATGTATCTTCTATTTCTTTTATTAAAAACGGCAATCAAAAATCGTATATCATATGAATCAGAAAAGTTTTCTCTTTGATCTTAAAAAAAAGTAGACCACTGAGAGATAAAACCTATTCTGTGCTAACAACAAATTCCTGGAGAAAGACTATTGGCAAATACTTCAAACTAAGACATTTGCTTATAGACACTTCAAAATCACTTTGCAAAAGACACTTGAAATATATCAGTTGTTTCTCATGCTTAATCAGAACTATTTAAATAACTTAATAATAAAAAAATTTCTCAGGCTTAATCAGAACTATTTAAATAACTTAATAATAAAAAAATTTTCTTTACACAACTCTGATTACTGCTTGTCAATGATTATATGCAAGTCTACTTTATCTAATTGGTTTACATATGCAATGATCTATTATCTTCCAAAGAATGTCACCTCCATTTTCAAATAATAAGCTTAATATATTTAAAACACTAAAAAATTTCTGTGTACAGAAATTTGAATCTTTTTAAGAAATAAGTTAATAATTTTTGATTATCCTTGGAGAAAACAGTATACTATATACAGGAAAAAAATTTAAATGATGTTAATTTCATAAGGGAATACTGCTAATGTCATAAAAATACTATCAGATCTGTAGTTTTCTCTGAAAGAGAGAATTCCACTATTCAGACATCTGAAGTGTAACAGATCACTAGTTTGTCTAATCTTTCAGTTGTGAGTTTTATTTATGACTTTCTGAGGACTGCAGCTGTATTTATGCTCAACAGAATAAATAGAAGAACAGGTGTTCACATCTGATTACTTACTCCATTGATTATAAATGAAATTATGGACATTAGGCAATTTGTTGGATTAGCCAGAAAAGGAAAAGAAAAACACATCCCTCCATCTGTAAAGTCTTAGACATACATGAAACTTATGATGATGACCTGAATTCTAGCTTATCCTCGCCTAATTGTAAGAATGTACCTATCAGTCAAATCAATACACAGGCATGAAGACAGTCTGTGGATTTGATACAGTCCTCTGATATTTGTGTCCATGAAGCAAAGGAAGAAGGATAATACTATTTTTAGAGTATCTTCTGGTTTCCCAGGTGACACTAGTGGTAAAGAATCCACCTGCCAATGCAAGAGACATAAGAGAAGTAGGGTCAATCCCTGGGGTGGAAAAGAGGCCTTGGACAAGGAAATGGCAGCCCACCCCAGTACTCTTGCCTGGAGAATCCCATGAACAGAGAAGCTTGATGGGCTAAGGTCCATAGGGCTGCAAAAAACCAGACACAACTTAAGTGACTTAGCATGCACGCACACAGAGTATCTTCATTTCTAAAAAGACAGAATTTTACCCTGAAACACATATGACATTTCACTTCTTTTTGACATTTATACAAATAGTATTCATTCTTTATTGTGCAAATGCTTCAACATGGCAACTATTTTATTTGTGTATTTATACTGCTCTTTCTCCAAAAGGAATTAAATATGACCCTTATAATGGATTAAACAATATAGAAAAATGAAAATAAAATTTTAAATAAGTAAGAAAGATAAGGCAATGGAGTAAAAATGGGTAGAAATACAAGGCAGAGTAAAGTTAGTTCAAGAAATGTGTACTACATAATCCTAGTTGTTACTGAGAAGAGGAAAACAATTATTTGTAAGCTTCACACTCACATAAAGTACTTTTTATTACTCAAGAAAACAACTGTGCCTAATTCCTTGATCAGAAGGAAATTTCTTCCACAAGATCACTCATCATGAGAACACTAAGCAGTACAATACAATCAATAATATTCTTGGTACACACAACATTGTATTTCATAAGGCTGTTCTTTTTGGAAAGCCATCAGGATTAGCCTATAATGGCAGACCAAAGGGGGATTGAAGAAATGCAATTTTCAGCAAGAGATTGGGTTGAAAATGCAATATAAAATTTTATAGGATCATGGCTTTCTGATGTTGATATATATTTGCTATGACTGCAAGGAAATCCAACCAGTCCATCCTAAAGGAGAGCAGTCCTGAGTGTTCATTGGAAGGACTGATGCTGAGGCTGAAACTCCAATACTTTGGCTACCTCATGCGAAGAGTTCACTCATTGGAAAAGACCTTGATGCTGGGAGGGACTGGAGGCAGGAGGAGAAGGGGACGACAGAGGATGAGATGGCTGGATGGCATCACCGACTCGATGCACATGAGTTTGGGTAAACTCCGGGAGTTGGTAATGGAGAGGGAGGCCTGGTATGCTATTTCATGGGATCGCAAAGAGTTGGACACAACTGAGTGACTGAACTGAACTGAATATCATTAAATACTAGTGGTATATACAGAAATGGATATTAAACAAAAAATAAAAAAAGAAAGCCTCTTATAGTAGTTTTCAATAAATTACCCAATCATTAACTTACATGAAATAAAGTTATTCTGAAATGTTTTCTTCACATTTCTCTTAGGTTAAAATGTACATTAGACCCGAGCACCAGTGCTAAAGAAGTATTTAGCTAAATTAATATCTAAGAATGTGCAAAAGCCTATGTTGCTAAACACTATTTGCAATTCTTACCTAAATATGTTATGGTCCAGTGGGGTAAGTGCTTGAAGAACATCAAACATGGGTCCTATGAAAATAATGGAAAGGAGCCACTTTAAGCACCAATGAAGACACCTCCGAGAAGGTGACCTTGGTGAACAAAGAACAGGCCAGGCGTAGATGGAAGGTAGAGAGTTCCAGGCAGAGGAAAGAGTATGTGCAAAAGCCAGAGGGTAAGAAAAGGTCATAGAATATTTAATTCACTGTGAACTCTTGAAAGATAGTTACAGAAGTTACAAGAAAGAAGGAAAGGCATGATCTGGATCATAAGAAGCCTTGTGTGTGTGTGAGTGTGAGTGAGTGCTCTGTCATGTCCGACCCTTTGCGACCCCACAGCCTGTAGCCCACCAGGCTCCTCTGTCCATGGGATTCTCCAGGCAAGAATACTGGAGTGAGTTGCCATTTCCTCCTCTAGGGCATTTTCTCAACACAGGTCTCAAACTCATGTCTTTTGTGTTTCCTACACTGGCAGGTGGGTCTTTACCAACTGAGCCACCAGGGAAGCCCTCCATTTCACAATAAGAACTTTTTAACCTTTTCCCTAGAACAATGAGGAGCCATTGAGAAATGCTGAGCAAGAAAGAGACAGGATCATATTTGAATTTTAGAAAAGTTTATCTGGTAGCCATATAAAGAATGGTCTGGAAAGGGGTAAGAATAACAGTAGGAAGATAAGTCAGAATGTTTTAATAATCATGTCAGAGAAGACAGTTGGAAGTGGAAACACTTAAGAGATATTTAGGAAGTTGAAAGAAATAATTGAAAGAACTTGTTGAATCATTAGAGGGTTGGTGAATGGAAGGAAAGTGGCCAAAACTACATTCAGTTTCTGACTTGAGCAACTGGGAGAAAGATGTGGCCATTGTCTGCCCAAAGGAGAAAATATGGGAAGCTCAGTAAAAGAAAGAAAACTTCATTTTGCGGCATGTTGAATGTGAAAGCTATCCTGGGAGGTGTCCAAATAAAAATGTTCAGAAAAAAATTTTGATATATGGGCCTAGGACTCAAGAAAGAGCTTGAGGATTGAGGTTTGGGTGACACTGGTATAGATGATGATTGAAAAAAATTCTGATTTAACATGGCAAACCTGCTATCCCTCCTGACATCTGAATAGAAATTACAGAATAAAATTTGAGGATAGAAATGCACCTGAAACAATGACTAGAAAAGTAAGAAGGATGACCAGCAGATAAGATCGTTCAGCACTTGTTTCTGGAAGTGCATTGATGGATGATCTAAAGGAACAAAATTGCGGCTCAGAACACCTAACAAGGAGATGTGATACTGCAGAGAGATGGGCAGGAATGTGCTCATTGGAACCTTGAAACTCACTAGGCTTAAAATTCTTACATATAACGGAAGTTGGGAGAGATAGGAAGAAAATCAGATGGGGCAGTAACTAAGTCTGGCGATGAAGAATGTGTCCTCATCAACATTTGCTTTGCCCTCCTAACAACTGAAAAACAGAAATACAAAAAGGAAAAAAAAATAAAGTAATCTAAAACAATTCATAATTATAATTGTGATAATGTCAATAGGAAGGAGGGATAAAGACCAGTGGCTGTAGGTCAGTGTTAATGTGCTTTCCTTTAAAGAACAGGAAATAAAGTCAAAACTAAAAGCAAGAAAGGAGAAAATAAGGCATAGAAAAGCAGAAAATTATTGGGAAATAAAAACTAAACCATAGAAATATGTCCAAATATATCAGTAATCATAAGAAACAGAAATGGCCTAAGCCCCTGAAACATGTGAGATGCTGGGCAGACAAAAATTTTGTTTGAACATCATTCTGTAAGAAATGGGGTATGCTTATCTTGCTCACCCACAATGGGTACAGAATCTTCACTGCAATTGTCTGGAACATGAATCCATCTTTGGATTTGTCATTTAGCTTTAAGAAAGCAACAATAGGGATCTCTATTGAATAAAGAATATATTCTATCAAACTCAATTTTATTCAGTGAGTTTTGGGTTTTCTCTCACTAGGAATTGATGAAAGCCTTGATAAGTGTGACCATGACAATTACCTGTTCTGTGCTGTGCTTGGTTCAGCTCTTTATTCTTTCACTGTCTAGTTTGTTCTGAATTTCTTTTTTGTAATCCATACCAGGCCATTTAGTACTAATCATTTACAGTTCAGGTTTTAAATGACAACAATCTTACTCACTGAATGCTAAGTAATATTTCCTTTAGTGATGCTGCTCTAATGCCTGATATGACTGTAGTACAGGAATTCATCCTGCCTGTTATTTGAGTGGCCCCACATTTTCTGTCTGCCTCTAAATATTTCTTCAGCTGCCTCTGGATTTTGTTCTTTGGTTTCTTTGAGGCAAATGATAACTTCTCAATCGTATTTGAGTTTAAAGCTTTTCCCCATTGGACAGATTCTTAGGTACTCTATCTTATCTTCTAGTTCAGTTCAGTTCAGTTCAGTCGCTCAGTCGTGTCCAACTCTTTGCGACCCCATGAATCGCAGCACGCCAGGCCTCCCTGTCCATCACCAACTCCTGAGTTCACTCAGACTCACGTCCATCGAGTCAGTGATGCCATCCAGCCATCTCATACTCTGTCGTCCCCTTCTCCTCCTGCCCCCAATCCCTCCCAGCGTCAGAGTCTTTTCTAATGAGTCAACTCTTTGCATGAGGTGGCCAAAGTACTAGAGTTTCTTCTAGTTACAGGAGCCTAACTGTTTAACTATTCTATGCCTACTATAATGTAAACTAACCACATATTTTATGTTGACACTAAATTAATGCTAAGAAATCAAAGAAAAAAAAGCAAGAAAAACTAATAAGACATCTTTAGAAGGTGATAAGATTTGATATGGTTTTTCCAGTAGTCATGTATGGATGTGAGAGTTGGATCATAACAAAGGCTGAGCACCAAAGGATTGATGCTTTTGAACTGTGGTGCTGGAAAAGACTCTTGAGAATTTTGGACTGCAAGGAGATCAAACCAGTCAATTCTAAAGGAAATCAGTCCTGAATATTCATTGGAAGCACTGATGCTGAAGCTGAAGCTCCAATACTTTGGCCATCTGATGCAAAGAGTTGACTCACTAGAAAAGACTCTGGTGCTGGGAAAGACTGCAGGAAGAAGGAGAAGGGGATGACAGAGGATGAGTTGGTTGGATGGCCTCACCGACTCAATGGACACGAGTTTGAGCAAACTCCAGGAAATGGTGAAGGACAGGGAAGCTTGGCATGCTGCAGTCTGTTTGGTCACAAAGAGTTGCACATGACTGAGCAGCTGAACAACAGCAAGAGTTGCTCAATAGAAGACTAATGATATGAAATACACAAACACATTTTTACCAAACTATGAATAATCTTACATCATTAAAAATAGCTAATTATTCAACCAAAGAAAGTTCTGAATGTGTTTTGTGTTCGGGTTTTGAATAAAATAGAAAATGTTTTTGGTGTTTAAAAAAAAAAAAAACAACTTGGTCCAAGGGTCTTCCCTGGTGGCTCAGTGGTAACGAATCCTCCTGCCAATGAAGGAGACCCAATTGCTGGGTCAGGAAGACCCCCTGGAAAAGGAAATGGCAACCCACTCCAGTATTCTTGCCTGGGAAGTCCCATGGACTGACGAGCTTAGAGGGCTACAGTCCATGGGGTTGCAAAGAGTCAGACATGACTTAGCAACTGAGCAGGGACACCACCACACCAGGAGTGAAACTGTCTTGCTTGCCTTAGAATAAGTTCACATTTTCTCTGTGACTCTAGATTTCTTATCTGTAAAATGGGGATAGTAATAATATTTACCTTATAGGATTTTCTGGGAAATGAAATATATTGATGTATGTAAAGCACTTAGGCTTACATGGACCCCATATGCTTTCAGTAGTTACTAGCTACTCTTGGCCTTAACTCACTAAACCACACCAAGCTCCATTACAGGCACTGTAAGTACATCACCAAACATTATGTTGTGATTAATGTGAAGTTGCTCAGTCATGTCTGACTCTTTTCGACCCCATGGACTATAACCTACCAGGCTCCTCCATCCATGGGATTTTCCAGGCAAGAGTACTGGAGTGGGTTACAATTTCCTTCTCCAAACAAAATGAATACAAATTTTGGCTGTTGTGATTTTTACATTTGTAGTAAAGAGGACGCAGACAATAAAACAAATAAGCAAATGATGTGATATACCAGCCAGTAATATGTTCCATGAAGAAAAATGAAGCAGAGAATGAGGAGTGGGAGGCTGGGATTGGGTGTGGTGATTTTAGTAGGTTGGTGCAGAGAGGAATTGCTAGAGAAGGGATGGGAGTGAGCCCTGCGCATACAAGGAAAAAGACCACTCCAGGCAGAGAGAAGAGTAAGTGAAGCGCCCTGATGCAGGATTCTACATGGAATAATCAAGGAGCATGACAGCCAATGTGGGTAGAGCAGAGTGAAGCAGAAAGCAGTAGGTTAGGTCAGGTCAGAGACATAACAGGGAACCAGGTTGTGGAGGTCCTTTTATTCTGAGCGACAAGACAAGACACTGGAGGTTGTGA
The DNA here is from genome assembly GCA_935064755.1 of Tragelaphus eurycerus. Taxonomy (NCBI): domain Eukaryota; kingdom Metazoa; phylum Chordata; class Mammalia; order Artiodactyla; family Bovidae; genus Tragelaphus; species Tragelaphus eurycerus. The sequence goes on from CAKXYN010000039.1 coordinate 4,545,700, forward strand.
GCATGGGAGTGGTATGATCTAACATATATTTTATAGGATTGCCCTGGCCACTTATGAACATGGTAAGGGCAGGAGGAGAGGCAAGGTGAGACACGGGCAGGGAGATCAGCTAGGAGGCTGTTTCTGAAGTCCAGTCTACAGATCATGGTGGCTTTACCTAGGGCTGCTTGAGGGAGGAGGTAAAACATAGTCAGTCTATATAGATATTTCGAAAGGAGAGGTGACAGGTTTTCCTGATGGATTAAATGTGAGGTTTGAAAGGAAGAATGGGGCGAAAAATGACCCAACGCCACCAAGGTTTCTCAGCAATCAGATCAATAGAAATGGAAACGTGGAATAGGAAAAAAAAAAAAAAAAAAGGCAAGAATGACTTAATTTTATTGAGGTCTGAACCTGAGACTCTGAAAGCTTATTTATATTAACCGGATTGGGGAAGACTTCTGGAGTAATGGTTTGGGGAAGGAAGGAGCAAAGTTGTCACTGTTGTTCTATTATTGCCATTATTTTTGTTGTTTTGAGAGGTAGTTTCACCAGTCCTTCTCTTTTTATTCTTAATCTATCTCCTATCAGATTTTCTCTTTTTTCCCAGCAAGTAATAAGCCACTGTGCATCCCACCCCTCTATTTGGTCAACACACTACAGCAAGCTGATCCTTTTTCCTATTGTGATCTAGTCCCATAGAGAAGTAGATGGATACTTGGTGTGACCCTCTATCCAGGGAACATAACCTTGACCCTACCCCTACCCCCCATTTCTACATTCACATCTTCCTTCTCAATCTCCCCAGTAGTATCATTATAAAAGGAAACACCTGCTTTTTCTTCTTTTGGAAATGTTGCTGTTCTTTGCTTTTTCTCATTTTAGCCATTTCTCTTGCACTAACTCCAGGCCCCATTAATCCTCCCACCAACTCTTCCCCACTAACAACACTGTCTGATCTCACTCCCATGAAACTCCCCTGCAACCCATCAACACGGCAACAAATCTCCTGACCTATCTCCCTAGCTCATCCCTTTCCACCCGTCCTCAATTAATTTTTTATTTATTTTTTTTTTTTTGCTGCAGGAAGAGTCATTTGAGGTCTCTGAGTTCAATCCTCTGTAAAATAAAGCAATCAAACTAGATTATCTCCAAAGATATTTTCAGTTCTAACTTCTGATCAAACTGACTGTTTAGTTATTCAGTATTTTTTCACCTATGGCAATTTCTCATTTCCTAGTGAGCTCATCCTCAACTTTTTTCCCCTCTTCATTACTTACTATAGTTTCCAAAATCCTAACCACATTTTTTCTTAAAATGGTCAAACCGAATAGTTTTCACCCATACCTTAATGTTAATCCAAAGAGTGTTTCTTTTTTAAAATTTTTCCTAACATTAGCACGCAAAATAATTAAAGGAAAATGTTTCGAGTCTAAGAGAAAGTAAACTTCTTTGGACATTTCTTTACCCTGGGTGAGATGTTATGATTTTCTTTGAAAAATGTGCGACTGAAAAGTTCTGTTAATGCCAGTGACAAGCAGCTAATGGAACAACATCACTTTGATTTTCTCTGACACACCCTTGAGCTTTCCAACTTCATGTCTTTGTGGTGTCCTCACCTATGACTTTCTTTTGTCCTGTAACTGCCCATTTTGATCAGCTAATGAGAAAATGAGTGATAAGGAAGAAACAATTTAGCTCAGCCAACTGACTCTTTTTCAAATAAGGAAACAGTTTGTTCCTTGAGATTTCAGACTAAGTTAGAAACATTTTAAAAATTCTGTACACAGAAGTCATTTTAATGCTTTTATTTAGCAAAAGTTCCAGGTGATTTTTAAATACATTGGACATCCCATTCATTGAGGATGGGAAGTTGTTACAAAATATTTTTTAATAGCCCGAAACTGATTTTGTCTAACAAAGCAAAACAGGGAAAAATCTACCCAAAAAAATGTCTTTCTATTTTGCTTTCATGCAAAGATGGGCTCGATAAAGGACAGAAATGGTATGGACCTAACAGAAGCAGAAGATATTAAGAAGAGGTGGCAAGAATACACAGAACTGTACAAAAAAGAGCTTCACGACCCAGATAATCATGATGGTGTGATCACTCACCTAGAGCCAGACATCCTGGAATGTGAAGTCAAGTGGGCCTTAGAAAGCATCACTATGAACAAAGCTAGTGGAGGTGATGGAATTCCAGTTGAGCTCTTTCAAATCCTGAATGATGATGCTGTGAAAGTGCTGCACTCAATATGCCAGCAAATTTGGAAAACTCAGCAGTGGCCTCAGGACTGGAAAACACCAGTTTGCATTCCAATCCCAAAGAAAGGCAATGCCAAAGAATGCTCAAACTACCGCACAACTGCACTCATCTCACACGCTAGTAAAGTAATGCTCAAAATTCTCCAAGCCAGGCTTCAGCAATATGTGAACCGTGAACTTCCTGATGTTCAAGCTGGTTTTAGAAAAGGCAGAGGAACCAGAGATCAAATTGCCAACATCCGCTGGATCATGGAAAAAGCAAGAGAGTTCCAGAAAAGCATCTATTTCTGCTTTATTAACTATGCCAAAGCCTTTGACTGTGTGGATCATAATCAACGGTGGAAAATTCTGAAAGAGATGGGAATACCAGACCACCTGATCTGCCTCTTGAGAAATTTGTATGCAGGTCAGGAAGCAACAGTTAGAACTGGACATGGAACAACAGACTGGTTCCAAATAGGGAAAGGAGTACGTCAAGGCTGCATATTGTCACCCTGTTTATTTAACTTATATGCAGAGTACATCATGAGAAACGCTGGGCTGGAAGAAACACAAGTTGGAATCAAGATTGCCGGGAGAAATATCAATAACCTCAGATATGCAGATGACACCACCCTTATGGCAGAAAGTGAAGAGGAACTAAAAAGCCTCTTGATGAAAGTGAAAGTGGAGAGTGAAAAAGTTGGCTTAAAGCTCAACATTCAGAAAATGAAGATCATGGCATCTGGTCCCATCACTTAATGGGAAATAGATGGGGAAACAGTGGAAACAGTGTCAGACTTTATTTTTCTGGGCTCCAAAATCACTATAGACGGTGACTGCAGCCATGAAATTAAAAGACGCTTGCTCCTTAGAAGGAAAGTTATGACCAACCTAGATAGCATATTCAAAAGCAGAGACATTACTTTGCCAACAAAGGTTCGTCTAGTCAAGGCTATGGTCTTTCCTGTGGTCATGTATGGATGTGAGAGCTGGACTGTGAAGAAGGCTGAGTGCCGAAGAATTGATGCTTTTGAACCGTGGTGTTGGAGAAGACTCTTGAGAGTCCCTTGGACTGCAAGGAGATCCAACCAGTCCATTGTGAAGGAGATCAGCCTTGGGATTTCTTTGGAAGGAATGATGCTAAAGCTGAAACTGCAGTACTTTGGCCACCTCATGAGAAGAGTTGACTCATTGGAGAAGACTCTGATGCTGGGAGGGATTGAGGGCAAGAGGAGAAGGGGACAACAGAGGATGAGATGGCTGGATGGCATCACCGACTCAATGAACGTGAGTCTGAGTGAACTCCGGGAGTTGGTGATGGACAGGGAGGCCTGGCGTGCTGCAGTCCATGGGGTCGCAAAGAGTCGGACACGACTGAGCGACTGATCTGATCTGATAGTGGAAGTTACATAGCTGGACTTCCTAGACATTAAAGAAAGTCACATACACAGAAACACACACACATTTATATAATTAGAAATATTCCATTTTTAAGATTAAATTTTACCAAACACATTTTGACTATAAATGGATTATTGAACACAGTAGTTATTTTTACTTGTTTTTAGCAAGAGAGATGGTCTTCACATTATATAATCCTAGCTTATAAATTTTACTCTGAAAATCACAGGATACATTTGTCCTGCCTAGCCTTCTCTGCTCAAATGAAACACCATTTCCTCTGAGTCCCAGTTACAGGACACCTCTCCCTCCTCTGAATTCCACTGAAACTCACCTTTTGTCCTTCTAGCCCCCATACTTCCTAAATCAGACTCTCTCACAACTATCAATAAATATTTATGGAAGAAAAGAAGGAGCAGAAAAATAAATAAGCATTGTAGGTTAACAGAAAAAAGTATGGCTCTGAGTCAAACATATCTTATCATATTTCATCTATTTATTCACCACATGACTGAGGACAGTTGATTTAATCTCTGTGAATCTTAGTTTCCTCATCTCTATGACAGAGATAATAAAAACCTTCCACATGGGATATCATGAAGATCACATTACATAAGATTGTAAAGCATCCAGCACATAAGAGGCACCCAATAAAAATTATTTCCCCTTTCCCATATCAGCGAATCATTACTAGTTCAACCCTGCACTGCACCTGATTGAACACAGGGATGCTTCTAGGCTATGAGCTTTTTGAAGGCAAAATCTTATTAATCTTTGAATTTCTTATAGAGCCCTAGATAGTGAATTGCACTGTCTGGAGGTACAGTAACTGTTTTGCATTAAACTGAGGGTAAACCAGGATCACCCCTAATCTGTGAAACAATTAACTATGGACTTTGGCACTTGGGGCTCTTCTGGGAACACAGCTCCTCTTGTGAGTGATGTATGGCTCAGGCCACTCCGGCCTGGAGACAGCCCACTCTGGTTTAAATTAGGATAACTAACTTTCCTGAATTCTATGGTGACTGTTAGACCACTGCTCCATTTCTCCCTGTAGAAACTGCTGCAGACAAATTGACCTTCCACTGGGAGAGACTGAACTCACTAAAGTGTGCTGGCAACACCACAGGTGTTGTGCTTTTCACAACACTGAGTCAAATAACCTGAGTGATAAACTCCAGCTCATCCCTGACCAGCCTTGAGACATGGGCACCCTAGCTCTGCTCACAGAGCCTCAGCTAAAACACATAGAGATAGTAAGGTTACTGAGGTCATCACACCAGGCTGTGCATACAGAAGGAAGGTGAGGCTTTGAAACACATTTTAACAACTCTGAAGTAGGATGCAAAAAAAAAAAAAAAAAAGGCTAGAAAGTCATCCTTTTGGGCCATATGGGGCTCTCCCTTTATCATAGTCCAGGCTCTCACCCAGTCCATTCTCTTCTTTGGCCAACTGACCAATTCTTACTTTATAATTCCATTTCAGTTCAGCAGAAAAGTGTGTGTGTGTGTGTGTGTGTGTGTGTGTGTGTGTGTAACATCTAGGTAACTCCCTTACTTTTCTTCCGCCTGCCAAGTCACAAGGCAACAAGCCAAAGCAGTGGTGCGTTCACAGGACAGCAAAGCACTGACCGTGCAGCAGGTGCCATCTGCCCGCGGGCACAGACCTGAGCCCGTTCCCTTTCCGTCTGATGCTGGAAGCGCGCTGCACAGCCCAACTGCTCGTGGATTTTTCTCAGGATCAGTCACAGCACCCTTTGCAAAATATTTCAAAGAACATCCAGTTCAACCAAAGCAGAGCCGAAAGTCAGCCCCAGACTAGAGAAGACGGGTCGGGATTGGGGGGTGGGGGGAGTGGGGGTGGCAGGACCGGTCTTTCCAGTCGAGGAAGAATCTTGGCTTTTAGGTCAATAACTAGCATCACTCCAGGCTTCCTAAGGAAACTCGGAGGGAGGGAGGCGGATCCATCATCATCCTACACATCGCACACGGAAGATCGAATCTTCCCGAATTTCTGATAAAAGTCTTCTTCTGCGCGGGCCAGGGCTTCTTCGTCAATGTACACCGCCGGCCTCTTGGCCACGAGGAAATACTGCACTTTCCTGCGGCTCCAGCCCAGCACGTACTGCAGCCAGCCGCACACGGCGGCGGTGGAGCGCCCCACGCCGGCGTTGCAGTGCACGTACACCGTGTGTCCCTTCTCCAGCAGCGCGTGCAGGAGACACACCGCCTGCGGCAGCATCTGGACGCGGCCTGCGGTTGAGAGAGCACAACACAGGCCGGTGAGACCGGAACCACCCCGGGCCGCCCTTAATAGTCACTCCTGCGGCGCACCCCAGAAATCGCGGCGTTTCCGCGGGAGAGGCGGGCATGGCGCCTCTCTCCTTTGTGTAGAAGGAAAAGGTGAGACGATAGCAGAACCTATCATAAAGTGGAAAGAGCAGCCGGGAGGCAATAAGTCAGATCTGAATTGTCACTGGATCTTGCTGCTCTTTTGAGTGAGCCTGCATCCGTGCAAACCTCCCTTCAAAGGGAAGTTCTCTAGAGCCTAGCCTCAGAAGCATGGGTCCTTTCATCTATCAGAGGGGTCTGGGCAGAGGTTTAAAGGATTTTTAAAGAGAAGCTCACACGTCCTATCACCTGAATTTCCTTTAATCCAATAGGATCTTCCAGGTAAATGCAAGCAGAATTAGTCCCTATTGGTTAAAGGAGTCCATCTGCCTCATCAGACAAAAGCTAATTTTGATTTGTCCAGGGGAATGGCTAACTTGTTAATTGATACACGTGAGATAGCCAGTCATTTATGTATTCCCTCAAGATAACAGTGTGTATTGGGGCTTCCCTGGTAGCTCAGCAGTAAGGAATCCACCTGAAACACAGGAGACCTGGTTTCCATCCCTGGGTCAGGAAGATCCTTGGAGAAGGGAATGACAACCCATTCCAGCATTCTTGCCTGGGAATTCCCATGGACAGAGGAGCCTGGTGGGCTACAGTCCATGGAGTCACAAAGAGTCGGACACAACTTTGTGTCTAAACCACCATCACCAGCACAGTGTGTATTAAAACTGATTCAGTTTCCCTTTACTAGGCAATTATGACTATAGGTGTTGCTGCCCTGTGGCTCCTGTCTTGATGATTAGATGTCCAGTGTCTTCCCCTCAGCACACTGAAACAGGATATACAATGCTCTGCTGAGGCCTGCTGGACCCACGCCCTCTCTATCATCCTAGGGACAGAGAGCCCCCTAAAGCCAGCAAACTCTTAGTTGCCTAGAGTTTCTTCTGCTCTCAGATTCTCAGAGCAAAATGAATCTGGTGGATTATTTTTGGAAGGTGGAGGATGGTCATTGTAAATTACTTCAAGAATGGGTGGAAGAGGGAAACTATACAGAGACTTGGGGGGTAACTATACAGAGACTTGGGTGAAAACTATGTGCTATGACCTCACATCCTCCAGCGGCTCTCTGTCCTCACCCACACGGAGACACCACAGCCCAGCGGGGGAACTTTTGAGGGCCACAGAGAAGGCCTGTCCAGCCTTCATACTTACCATCCCACTGGATCACTGCCCTTCCCTCACTGAAGGTAGGAAATGCCCTTCCCTCACTGAAGCCTAGAATTCTCCCATGAAGCTGCTTAGGTAAATTTAAACTTTCCTTAGATTTCCTTTTTTTAAAAATGCAAGTGCCTTGAAGGGGCCAACACAACACATTGCAATCAGGCATCAGCACCTTAGAATGAGAGAGTTACCAAAAACCCCCCTGTGGCCTGAAGACCCTCCCCGTGACCACTCTACTGTGACAGGAGGGCCCTTAGCTTTAGGCCCACCCTGCTATGGTATCAGAGTCACAGATCTATATGGAAGCCAAAAAGGATTTTAGTAGCTCCCAGCGTCCTATTACTCCCTCTGACTAAGGAATTTAAAGGCCCCACATGGCAGTTTAGAGATGGTTTTAACAGGAGTGATTTAAGCAGAGCACACTTCACAGTTCCTGCAGCTCCATCTCTCCCAGTGCCTGTCGCCACACTTTCATGTTCCCTGCCTAGTCCCTGAGGGGATCTGAATTGAAGTCACACTAGCCCCTAGGCCTTGCTGGACATCTGAGTCCAAACTGTGCCATAAACTTTAATTGATCTATGCCTCTGTGCTTGGTTCAGGGTGCTCTGAGGACAGACCTTGGGGGGCCTGCCATACAGTCGGTTACTCACAGCACTTTCCTAGAGGCAGTGAAGTAACACCGGAGATGTAACAAGGTGTAAGACTCCCTATGTATCATGAGTGGTCTTGCTGAATGTCTGGGAGAGGGCTGTGTATTTGATCCACTATTTGACTTGGAAAATCAGATGAGGCAAAACTTCCAAGGTCCGTGTGAGCAACCCTGCTGGTAACTGTGAGGCCTGTTCGAATGCAGAACTTCTCTTCCATGGAGGAGGGGGGCGAGGGGTGGGTTGTTAGAAGTTTAAGGATTGTTGGTCAGGAAGGGAACTTCCAGTGATGGATCCAGGAAGCTTGGGCTCTTTCTGCTCCTGGCACAGCTGGCATTACTTTTCAAGTTCCCCGTTACAGTTGCCTCTCCAGTTTCCATGTTCATTGCCAGGGAATTAACAGAAACATTTTTAATGGAAGTTTTCAGTAAATGCCCAATACACAAGCAGACCACAGTGGTCATTGGCAGGAGGAGCTGCTGGAGTCAGAGACCCAGAGTTAATGCTCAGCTTCTGTAGCATCAGGATCAGCCTGCCCTGGCCAAGTCTACATGGACTTATCAGAATCCCCTCCCTTGACCTTCTCTCTGGCCAGAAGTACCCCAAGGAAGGATCTGCACCAAGTGGCCAGAATGACCTAGTATTTCCCCCTTTCCTTTTTATCTGTAAAAGATTCTTCAACAGGTATTTTAGAAGTTGAGAAAGGATTTGTGTTAGTTTAAGGTTCAGTGGGCTCAGACACTTAATCCTGGAATGTAAATGTCAGCTGCCACTCGGAAACTCCAGAAGGCTCCCAGATTAAACACAGGTCTCACCCACTAGAGGTCTTCTAGAATCACTCAGCCGTCCCACTTAAGAACTGCTGAACATTTATTTAAATGACATGAAGAAAGAATAAAAAGGGGCACCAGGCTATCTAGGATGCCCACCCATCTCAGCCTGGCCTCAGCTGGAGCCCTCCTTTATTTTGACTCCGCTTTGATTGGTGGCTCAGACGGTAAACAGTCTGCAATGCAGGAGACTCGAGCCCAATTCCTGGGTTGGAAAGATTCCCCGGAGAAGGGAAGGGCTACCCACTCCAGTATTCTTGCCTGGAGAATTTCACGGGCAAAGCAACCTGGTGGGCTACAGTTCATGGGGTCGCAAAGAGTTAGACACGACTGAATGACTTTCATTTCACTTCACTTTGATTGATGACAGCGAACATGTACTGAGCTCTTTCTATCTGCTGAGTGCTGTTCTAAGCTGTGTGTGCAATAGCTCCTTTACAGCCACCTCTCAACAAATATGGGCCTGGCACTATTATCACCCTCAGTTATATCAGAAATTTGTGCAAGGTTATTCCTTAATGGCCACTCCAACCCAGCCGTCCAAATTCTGAAGTCTCTGGTTTTAACCTCCGTACTACTATCTTCCCTAACCTAGCTGGTCCATGGTTGGCTTGCTGGCCCCCATGCAGTCAATGTGAAGCCCCAGTGAGCCCCTGTCCCCCACTTCCCTAGTCATGCTGCAGCTGTCACCCCAGTGGGACAGTGACACCCTCCCTAGGGCTCAGCATCTCTGTCCCTACCCAGATGGCTGTCTGTGCCCTACAAGTGCATGTCTTCTTGCTTGAAAACCCATTCTAGGGAGCCTGAGCAAATACATGTCATCTTGAAAAAATAATCACAACCTACAAGTTGGGAGTTATGTTTTATTGGATGGGAATTTTTAGGACTTCAAGCCCAGGAGACAGCATCTCAAGTCACCCTGAGAGAACTGCTCCAAGGAGGGGATGAGCCAGGAAGTTTTACAACAAAGGGCAGGGAGTTTGAACATCAAAAGATTATTATTAAGTAAAGGAAACCAGATGTCCCCAGTTAAGGAATGTATCTTTTCTATGTAGGGGAAGATGCAAGAGTCTGAGCTCACTGGAACCACTCCTTTCATATGCATCTGAGTTATTCTGGGGCCAGTATCCTGTGCTCTTCACATCCTGAGCTCCTCTGGGCTCCACCATAGGGAGTGACTGCAGTCTGAGTGCTGTGGATTATGGGTATTCTTCTTCCTCAGTGCCTTTTGACTTCACAACCTCACAGCAGAGGACTGGAATCACTGATGATTTGACATCCTTGTTTACTGATATGGCAGGAAATATTCCATTTCTCATACATAACCCACCAAGGAATCACACGAGGGTGCCCAGGATCAGGGCTCACATAATAAAGCCAGCGTCAACCAGAGACTCTAACTTGAATGTTTCATATGTTTAGCCTCCAGATGGAATTTAATTCAATAAAATGCTTCCATTTTTTAAAACAATAATAACCCCAAGGCAAGAGAGAACCACTGATTTTTTTTTTTTTTTAATGTAAAATATTCCAAATTTTAAATGTTGGCAAGTAAGTTGAAAATTTTAAAGCCAGTGCAGGTCCAACAAAACACTCCACCTTCTGTAATTTTTACTTTGGAATTTAAAACAGGCCTTGACTCCCCATAGATGCTCAATAAACAGTCACTGAATACATGAATTAAAGTAAAACAAAACCATTAATACCCATTTGATCTGAGACAGTCCAAGACCCTTCTTATCTAATTTCTGGTCCACATCTCCTCCAAGTTAATCCAACTCTGGAATGGCTTTTGGGGATCCCTGAAGATATCTGAGGTTGACCTAAGGCTGACCCTGAAAGAAATTGTTCCTGGCACAAGTTTCAGCCTTTCCAACATACACACACATGTCTTTCCTATCTTAATCCAGAGGCAGATTAATGCTGAATATATTACAATTTTATTTGAGGGCATCTTCTTTTCTTTAATATAGATAAGGTTCCTGTTATCTATAACACCCTTTAATAGAAACAGAAGAACTGGCACTGATAATATGGCCCCAACTTTGGAATTTTCAAAGCTCTTCCATATCAATTATCTTATTCTACTGCTATAATCCTATAAGGCAGATATTATTACTCCCCACTTTCCAAGTCTGCCCATATCACACAGCTGCCCCAGGGTGATGAGCCTCAAGCCCAGGTGCCGTGGCTCCAAGGTCAATGTCTTTGCCTCATGGCAACACTGCATTCAGTGTGTTGACTCAGAGAACAGACTCAGATCGTGGCAACAAAGGGATGGGCAAGGACTCTGGAGAGCATATTAACCATTTGGGAGGCAGGCTAGACCATTTGTTATAAATGGCACTGTGCTGACAGAGGTCAAAACACAGTCTGAGTACTTCCTGTGTGAAGGATAACTTACTTCTAGTGAACAGATTTTATGTGTTCAGGTGAGTGCTACATTTGGGAGCTTTTCGTTTCTCAGGTGAAAGACACAAACCAAAAAAAAAAAAAAAAAATTTTTTTTTTTTTAAAGAAAAGAACAAAAACCTAAACAATCCCAACCCTTCTGCATGACAAAACATACAAGAGTGAGAATCGATGGCACAATTGATTATACCAGGTCTGTGACACCCAGTGGTGACAGTCAGGCCTAACAAACTGTCTTCCTTCTCAGACTTTATCTGACAGCATTATGCTGTGGCTCAAAACACTTCCAGATGGATTTTTCTCTAGAGTTCTAAAAATATTCAGCTGAATTAATCTATGTGTTCATTGTGCTAAAGCTCTGAGCCACAGAGATTGATCTATTGGTCAAAAATTCCTCTGCAATTCAGGAGTGCTTGTTAACCCTTTGATTACTCCTCCAGGTTTTGCGGAACCAAAGAAACTTTTTACTCTTGGGTTTTGGCTTTTTCCAAGTGGGAACTTTCACTTTGCTGCCATTTCTCTTGTTTCCAAACTGCCTCAGTGTGAAAGACAGTCCACTGTATGACTCCATGGTAGGTCCTGGTGACTCCATGGCCCCCACAAGATTTTAATAAAATTACAGTGGCTCCTTGGGGGTAGCATTTTCCCTCAGGCTTCTGCATATTCCCAAACTATCGAGGGAATTGCCTACCAGTTAGCAGGGTTTTGGGGTAATCAGTGCATAGGGTAGGGCAGGCCATATTTATCTCAGCTTCTCTGAGCCTAGTCTCACATCCTATTCCAATGGGATAACAAAGCTAGAAGATGACAACCAAAGAAGTGAAGATCAAAACCCTCCCTGGAAGCTATGGGCACACTGTCCTAACAACCTTCTCAGTTTTGAAGCCAGAGAAGCAAACTGGACGGGACAAATAAGACCCAGGCTCACTGTGCTTTTCTGTGAAAATAATGTTTTGGTTTTTTTTTTAATTCCTTGAAAAAAGACAGAGCTCTCGAAGCTAAATCAAGCTTCTTTGGATCAGCATTCATTACCAAGAAGAGTAACCAACCAACCAAACCTTCAGAAAGAAAAATAATACCTCATCCCCAATGATAATTCAGTTCAGACAGACCCACTGAGGGGCCTGGCCTGGCCAGCAAGACCATAAATATTCATAAAGAGTCAAGATGGCCAAGGTCCTAAGACTGTCAGGGTCCCCCGGTCCCCACCTACATCTTGGAGTATTGACTGAGGAGACAAGCTATCTCCCTAAATACTCATGAAGTGAAAGTGAAGGTTTCTCTGTTGTGTCCGACTCTTTGCAACCCCGTGGACTGTAGCCTGCCAGGATCCTCAGTCCATGGAATTCTCCAAGCCAGAATACTGGAGTGGGTGGCCATTCCCTTCTCCAGGGGATCTTCCCAACCAAAGAATCGAACCCAGGTCTCCTGCATTGGAGGCGGATTCTTTACCCTTTGAGCCACCAGGGAAGACCAAGAACTCACGTCTTCGTCTAAATCCAGCTGATGATGAACATGGCAGGTTGAAAGTGTGGATGGTGGTCTGTATAAAGTGCATGAAGAGTCCATGTGAGCATGTAGAGAAGCTTCATTGCACAGTGGCAAGGGCAGTATTCTGAGTCTGACTGCGTGTGCTGAAATCCAGGCTGTGTCTCTGCTGTATGACACCAGCCAGGTTACTTAACTTTTGTGTCCCTCATTCTCTTTCTCAGCAAAATGGAGATAACACCTGCCTGGACTCTTGTCATGAGAATTAAATGAGTTAACATTCGAAATTGTTCAAACCAGTTTGATACATAATGCATTTTGGGGGGACGACGACTGATGATATAAACTATCCCTTGCTGGGCATCACTGTCTTCCTTCTTTCCTCCAGAATAGCAGTTCACCAAATGCCCTCAGAAGGACTGATGCTGAAGGTGAAACTCCAATACTTTGGCCACCTGATGGGAAGAGCTGACTCATTGGAAAAGACCCTGATGCTGGGAAAGGTTGAAGGCAGGATAAGGGGACGACAGGGGATGAGATGGTTGGATGGCATCACCGAATCAATGGACATGCGTTTGAGCAAGCTCCCGGAGTTGGTAATGTACAGGGAGGCCTGGCGTGCTGCAGTCCATGGGGTCGCAGATTGAACTGAACTGTAACGCCCTCATTCTGCGCTAGTCCATAGCTCTCTGCTGCCCTCTGCTGGCATCTGATTGATATTATTCGAGTAGCTTGTTCTCTTGGATTCAGAGATCTCCACTCCCTTCCTTCAACAACCCTATTCCCCAACCAGGCTGAAATACAGATTATTCCTCTAAAACCCCACACCTCTGTGCCTTGGTTGTTTCTCCCACCCGGCATGCCCTTTCTCCCTCTACGTTGACCTACCACACCCACCTCAAATCCCAGGACACTCTATGCTTCTCTGCAGAAATTCTCCTCCCACACCATAAACCTCCTAGCACGTGTGACTCATCCTCATCACCTTCTTCTTTGCACTTTAATTAGCTCTGAACTTGCCTTACTGCCTCTTACCATGAGATCAAACTGTTCCTTATTTGTCTCTGATTCTTGGCAGCACCCGTGTCACACCCTAATTCCCTCTTCACAGAGACAGGTTCAGCCCGTGTTTGTGCAGTAGATGGAAGCATCACTATTGCCACCCTGGGCCGAGCTGCAGTTCTCTCCCCTTACCTCTCACCTTAACTTCCGCGGTAACTTCCTAACCGGCCTCCCCAGATGGGCTGTGGGCCCATCCCCACGTACTCCAAACTGCAATCAAAGGGCACTTTTGGAGGGTGGCGGGGAGAAAGGTTATCTTGGCATCTCTCAGCCACCCTCCCTTTCAGCTGCTTCTCACTGCATAAGGATAGGGTCTCAAGTTTTCCTTGTGTCCCAAGTCCTGCAGGACTCTATTCCCTTCGTCCCAGACCTGCAGCCACACTGCTCATCTTTCAGTTCCTTCAATACTATGTGCTCTCCTGCAAGGAGGACTCTTTCCAAGCTACTACCTCTGTCTGGAAGCCTCTGCCCACCTCACTTGTGCCCAACTCCCACTTTGGATCTCAGCTCAAGCACACCCAAGAAAACCTTCCCTAGCCCTTCTTCCTAGGTCTGAGGATCTATTTAACTTTCTAATCAGAAAACTGACCAGAGCTCCACATTTCTATTTGCAGCCATTTGATTACTGCTTATCTTTTCTATTGGACTATAGCTTCATGAGGACAGGAGCTGTGCCTGCTTTTCTTCACCTTTGAATGCCCAGCCACCAGCCTAGGGCCCCACACACATAGTAGATACACAATAAATACATTTGATGAATAAATAAAAGAACCAATGTGAAAGAGAATCTTAGCCAAGGTGTCAAAAGATATATATATATCTTATCTATACCATATATGTATATATATATAATATATTAACCCCCAAACCTTATATTTTTCCATATCTATCGTTCGCATACAGGTTTTCCAGTTATAGACAGGAAGGTAGGTAGATAGGCAGACAGACAGACAGGCAAAAACCAACAAGGGCTTCTCTGAAATACATCCAACAAGCTCCCTAGGACACTCACCTTTAGTGCTCATATCTGGTGTGGGCATCCAGATGTAGGCCAAGCCTTCCTCCTTATACAGCTTAATCATAGTGTCTGGTGTCATGGGTTCTGGGTAGCGGTTACAGCCTGAGGAATTCTGTACAATATCCCATTCCGTCTGGAAATTCATTACAGCTGTAACCCCTAGTTCATGCTTCATTTTGATGGTTACGTGTTCCACTTGACGAGGGCAGCTACCCAGCCAGATATTTGGTAGAATCCTAAGAAGAACACATGGAGTCAACTATAACTATTGTTGGTGTTATAGCAGCTGCATAGAATATGCAGTATTAAAATGCAATTAACCTTTAACACTGGGCACAGGAAAAGCTGTATTAAGAACATGAGAACCAATATTATTATTAAAAGACAAAAATACTGGTGGTGGTGTTTTGAGGGAAACAATTCAATTAACTAGAAGGTCAGGGTATAGGCATTAGGAAACCAAATCTAGCAATATATTAAAATAAATCCACCATGTTATACTTATTCCATGAATGTATATGTGGTTCAATATTAGGAAATCCATCAACAATTTCAAAGTACTAACAAATTAAGGGCAAAATTCCTATGACTGTATCATAAATTCTGAAAAATATGTGCTAGAATTCAGCAATCATTCCTGCTTAAAGCTCTGTATAAAAATTTCAAACAGTATGAGATTAAGAGAAACTAATAACAACCTTCTCTTTAATAAAATCAAAGGATTATTTCCATTAGTATTCAGTATTATTCTATATGCTTCATCTAAAGCTATAATGTAGAAGAAGAAATATCTTTCTGTCAAAAAAGATTCAACTATAAGAGCTATGAACAATACTAAAAGTATTAAGATTAAATTATCTGGATGAAGGAAAATACACAAAAATCAAATAACCATTCTCTGTACTACTAATAGCCAGGTAGAAATAGATTGGGAGGAGGAGGGGAAGTCTTATTCAAAAATAATGACAAAATTATAAAATATCTAGGAATGTCTTTAATCCAGAAAAAACTATAAAATTTTATAAGAGGACATTATAAAAACAATAACAACAAATAAGTAGATATACTCTTATGCTGTGATTTATTATAAGAAACATATATTTGTTATTCATCCCCATATCTGACACAGAGTTCCTAAATCCACTGAAATTTCCTAAGTGATGACGGCCTTAAAGGTGTCTTTTCTTAATGAGGTAATTTTTGAAATGCAGCTAAGGGTGGGGCTGGTTGCCAGGGTTACCAACCTTGTGATTAGAGGGCTGGAATTTTCATCCCACCCCCTTATCTCCTGGGAAGGGAGAGGGACTGGAGATTGAATCAGTCGTCTGTGGCCAGCAATTTCATTAACCAGGCCTATGAAATGCAGCCTCCATAAACCCTCAAACAGCAAAGCTTGGGGAGCCTCAAGGTTGGTGAATACAGGATAATGGGAGAGCAGAGGACATGGAAGCTCTGCTCCTTCCCATGCCTCCCCCGGGCATCTCCGATATCTGACTGTTCCCGAGTTATGTCCTTTTATAATGAACTGGTGATCTAGTAAGTCAAGCGTTTTCTTTGAGTTCTGTGACCTGCTCTAGAAAATTAATCAAATGCAAGTCTAAGGAGGGGTATGGGGAATCCCTACTGTGTAGCCAGTCAGTCAGAAACACAGGTAACAATCCTGGGCTTGCAACTGACCTCTGAGGGCAAGTTGAGGGCATGGGGGCTGTCTTATAGGACTAAACAATTAACCTGTGGAATCTGATGCCATCTGGGGGTAGGAATTTCCTTGTGGATATTGAAGATTATTATGGAAAAAATAAAAGGATAAAATTTTAAACAAAGAGAAACATTGGAAACCCGGAAAAGACTTCATGGTGCCCTGAAGAGGGGAAAAGTGAAAGTGTTAGTTGCTCAGTCATGTCGAACTCTTCGCAACCCGTGGACTATAGCCCATTAGCCTCTTCTGTCCATGGAATTTTCCAGGCAAGAATACTGGAGTGGGTAGCCATTCCCTTCTCCAGTTCAGTTCAGTTCAGTCGCTCAGTCATGTCCAACTCTTTGCAATCCCATGAAATGTAGCGCGACAGGCCTCCCTGTCCATCACAAACTCCCGAGTTTACCCAAACTCAAGTCCATTGAGTCAGTGATGCTATCTAACCATCTCATCCTCTGCCCTTCCCTTCTCCTCTTGCCTTCAATCTTTCCCAACATCAGGGTCTTTTCAAATGAGTCAGCTCTTGACATCAGGTGGCCAAAATACTGCAGTTTCAGCTTTAAATCAGTCCTTCCAATAAACACCCAGGACCGATTTCCCTTACGATGGACTGGTTGGATCTCCTTGCAGTCCAAGGGACTCTCAAGAGTCTTCTCCAACACCACAGTTCAAAAGTATCACTTCTTCTGTGCTCAGCCCTCTTTATAGTCCAACTCTCACATCCATACATGACTACTGGAAAAACCATAGCCTTGACTAGACAGACCTTTGTTGACAAAGTAATCTCTCTGCTTTTTAATATGCTGTCTGCTAAGTCACTTCAGTCATGTCCGACTCTGTGTGACTCCATAGACAGCAGCCCACCAGGCTGCCCCATCCCTGGGATTCTCCAGGCAAGAACACTGGAGAGGGTTGTCATTTCCTTCTCCAATGCATGAAAGTGAAAAGTGAAAGTGAAGTAGCTCAGTCGTGTCCGACTCTGTGCGACTCCATGGACTGCCGCCTACCAGGCTCCTCCGTCCATGGGATTTTCCAGGCAAGAGTACTGGATTGGGGTGTCATTGCCTTCTCCGAATATGCTGTCTAGGTTGGTCATAACTTTCCTTCCAAGGAGTAAGCATCTTTTAATTCCACAGCTGTAATCACCATCTGCAGTGATTTTAGAGCGCCCCAAAATAAAGTCATACACTGTTTCCACCGTTTCCCCATCTGTTTGCCATGAACTGATGGGACCAGATGCTGTGATCTTTGTTTTCTGAATGTTGAGCTTTAAACCAACTTTTTCACCCTCCTCTTTCACTTTCATCAAGAGGCTCTCTAGTTCTTCTTCACTTTCTGCCATAACGGTGGTGTTATCTGCATATCTGAGGTTACTGATATTTCTCCTGGCAATCTTGATTCCAGCTTGTGCTTCTTCCAGCCCAGCGTTTCTCATGATGTACTCTGCATAGGAGTCAAATAAGCAGGGGGACAATATACAGCCTTGATGGACTCCTTTTCCTATTTGGAACCAGTCTGTTATTCCATGTCCAGTTCTAACTGTTGCTTCCTGACCTGCATACAGGTTTTTCAAGAGGTAGTTCAGGTGGTCTGGTATTCCCATCTCTTTGAGAATTTTCCACAGTTGATTGTGATCCACACAGTCAAAGGCTTTGGCATAGTCAATAAAACAGAAATAGATGTTTTTCTGGAACTCTCTTGCTTTTTCAATGATCCAGCAGATGTTGGCAATTTGATCTCTGTTTCCTCTGCCTTTTCTAAAACCAGCTTGAACATGGGGAAGTTCACAGTTCATGTATTGCTGAAGCCTGGCTTGGAGAATTTTGAGCATTACTTTACTAGCATGTGAGATGAGTGCAATTATGTGGTAGTTTGAGTATTCTTTGCCATTGTCTTTCTGTGGGATTGGAATGCAAACTGACCTTTTTCAGTCTTGTGGCCACTGCTGAGTTTTCCAAATTTGCTGGCATATTGAGTGCACCACTTTCACAGCATCATCTTTCAGGATTTGAAATAGTTCAACTGGAATCTCATCACCTCCACTAGCTTTGTTCGTAGTGATGACTACTTGTGTAGTGATGACCACTTGACTTCACATTCCAGGATGTCTGGCTCTAGGTCAGTGATCACACCATCATGATTATCTGGGTCATGAAAATCTTTTTTGTATAATTCTTCTGTGTATTCTTGCCACCTCTTCTTAATATCTTCTGCTCTGTTAGATCCATACAATTTCTGTCCTTTATTGAGCCCATATTTGCATGAAATGTTCCCTTGTTATCTCTAATTTTCTTGAAGAGATCTCTAGTCTTTCCCATTCTATTGTTTTCCTCTATTTCTTTGCATTGATCACTGAGGAAGGCTTTCCTATCTCTCCTTGCTATTTTTTGGAACTCTGCATTCAAATGCTTATATCGTTCCTTTTCTCCTTTGCTTTTTGCTTCTCTTCTTTTCAAAGCTATTTGTAAGGCCTCCTCAGACAGCCATTTTGCTTTTTTGCATTTCTTTTTCTTGGGGACGGTCTTGATTCCTGTCTCCTGTACAATGTCACAAACCTCTGTCCATAGTTCATCAAGCACTCTGTCAGATCTAGACTCTTAAATCTATTTCTCACTTCCACTGTGTAATCATAAGGGACTTGATTTAGGTCATACCTGAATGGTCTAGTGGTTTTCCCCACTTTCTTCAATTTCAGTCTGAATTTGGTAATAAGGAGTTCATGATCTGAGCCACAGTCAACTCCTGGCATTGTTTTCTTACTGTATAGAGCTTCTCCATCTTTGGCTGCAAAGAAAATAATCTGATTTCGGTGTTGCCCATCTGGTGATGTCCATGTGTAAAGTCTCTTGTGTTATCGGAAGAGGGTGTTTGCTCTGACAAGCGCGTTCTCTTGGCAAAACTCTATTAACCTTTGCCCTGCTTCATTCCGTATTCCAAGGCCAAATTTGCCCGTTACTTTAGGTATTTCTTGACTTCCTACTTTTGCATTCCAGTGCCCTTTAATAAAAAGGACATCTTTTTTGGGTGTTAGTTCTGGAGGGTTTTCTAGGTCTTCATCAGATCAGATCAGATCAGTCGCTCAGTCGTGTCCGACTCTTTGCAACTCCATGAATCACAGCACACCAGGCCTCCCTCTCCATCACCAACTCCCGGAGTTCACTCAGACTCACGTCCATCCAGTCAGTGATGCCATCCAGCCATCTCATCCTCTGGCGTCCCCTTCTCCTCTTGCCCTCAATCCCTCCCAGCATCAGAGTCTTCTCCAATGAGTCAACTCTTTGCATGAGGTGGCCAAAGTACTGCAGTTTCAGCTTTAGCATCATTCCTCTCAGAAATCCCAGGGCTGATCTCCTTCACAATGGACTGGTTGGATCTCCTTGCAGTCCAAGCCACTCTCAAGAGTCTTCTCTAACACCACAGTTCAAAGGCATCAATTCTTCAGTGCTCAGCCTTCTTCACAGTCCAACTCTCACATCCATACATGACCACAGGAAAGACCATAGCCTTGACTAGATGGACCTTTGTTGGCAAAGTGATGTCTCTACTTTTGAATATGCTATCTAGGTTGGTCATAACTTTCCTTCCAAGGAGTAAGCGTCTTTTAATTTCATGGCTGCAGTCACCATCTGCAGTGATTTTGGAGCCCAGAAAAAGAAAGTCTGACACTGTTTCCACTGTTTCCCATCTATTTCCCGTGAAGTGATGGGACCGGATACCATGATCTTCGTTTTCTGAATGTTGAGCTTTAAGCCAACCTTTTCAGTCTCCACTTTCACTTTCATCAAGAGGCTTTTTAGTTCCTCTTCACTTTCTGCCATAAGGGTGGTGTCATCTGCATATCTGAGGTTATTGATATTTCTCCCAGCAATCTTGATTCCAGCTTGTGTTTCTTCCAGTCCAGCGTTTCTCATGATGTACTCTGCATATAAGTTAAATAAACAGGGTGACAACATACAGCCTTGACGTACTCCTTTTCCTATTTGGAACCAGTATGTTGTTCCATGTCCAGTTCTAACTGTGGTCTTCATGGAACCATTCAACTTCAGCTTCTTCAGCGTTACTCGTCGGGGCATAGACTTGGATTACCGTGATATTGAATGGTTTGCCTTGGAAACCAACAGAGATCATTCTGTCATTTTTGAGATTGCATCCAAGAACTGCATTTTGGACTCTTTTGTTGACTATGATGGCTACTCCATTTCTTTTAAGGGATTCCTGACCACAGTAGTAGATATAATAGTCATCTGAGTTAAATTCACCCATTCCAGTCCATCTTAGTTCACTGATTCCTAGAATGTCGATGTTCACTCTTGCCATCTCCTGTTTGACCACTTCCAATTGCCTTGATTCATGGACCTAACATTCCAGGTTCTTATGCAATATTGCTCTTTACAGCATCGGACCTTGCTTCTATCACCCTTCTCCAGAGGAATTTCCAAACCCAGGGTTCAAACCCAAGTCTCATGCACTGCAGGCAGATTCTTTACAGTCTGAGCCACCAGAGAACCCCATGTGAAGAGGGTCATAAGATCCAGAGGTTTTTTACTTTATTACTGACTCCAAAGAATTCTCAGACACTCCATTGGGCCCAGTGGGCTGAGAGAAAGACCACAAGCAGGGGCACATTTAGAGCACCCCAGAGCTATGCTTGGCCAGGACTCTGTGAGCTGAGTAGTCAGTCTTTGAAGGAGTGGAAAGGTTACACCTATGGGTCACTGCCTCTTCTCTCTGGCTGTTGTAATGAGAGCAGGAACCTTCCTCTATCTGGACATTCCCTCCGTTCTTTCAAACTATCCCATAAAGATCCTCCGGCAGCAATCTGCTGGGTGCCAAAGCACGTAATAGTGTTGGGCTGCCATACCTATACTTTGTGGTTTAACTGAGCATACTTATGTACACTCAATTGGAAAAGAAGCAAGTGGACAGCTCAGTTATACAGCCTTCTTAACAATCATGTACTTTTACTGGCAAAATCTTGAAGTGAACTAGTTACATATTAAAATGAATATTCATGACAACCAACCTAAATTCCAAATGCTACCTGGAGTTCTGTTAAATACTGTACTCTTTGAGTAAAAGCATTTAGTATTTGCTAGTAAATAAATACCAAAATAAAGTGGCTAGCATGCAACAATTGCATAAATACCAAAGAGTTCATAGACATTTGAGCCTATGAAATAAGAAATCAGAATCCCAAACCAGACTCACTATATAGATCATACTGTGTTGCTTAAAAAGAGCATTATTTTATCATCTCATCTAGTCCTGGTCTTCAAATGTATTTAAACTAAACATTAACCTTAAGAAACTCAGAATAAATCAAAGATAAAGAGGCCCAAAGTTGGTACCTTAACATACATATTTCCCACATCAAGTTTCTGATGGAAATAAGCCCTTGAAATACACACCAACAGATACACATGAATAACACGTTTCTATATCAGATATTTCCAACTTTCACATAGCATAATTAATTTGTCCTCTAAAAATGCTAGGAGTCAGAGTACAGATTTAAGAAATTAATATAAAATAATTCCTGATTTTTTTAAAGTAAGTTAGGAGGTGGGTAACTAAAGATAAATTCTGAAAACAAGCAGCGCATTGAAGGAGAGAGAATTGAAGTTGTAAAGTAAATTATATAGAACCATTCTATGGGATATGGAGACAAAATACTGGGCTTGTTGGAAACACACAGAACCATAAGAATATGCTTAATCAGACAGCTAATGTGCCCTTGATATGCATCTTGTTTCAGCTTGTTGTCTCTTATAGTAGGTGATACATCTCTAGTCGTGTGTGTCCTTTCTAAATAGTAATTAAACTTTTACTTTCCACTCAAAAGAGAATGATTTGACACCACTAAAAATCAATTTTTACTCATCTCAGTTTTAATCTCCTTTTGGTGTCAAAGATACTCTAGATGATAAAATTAGGGTTTTTTTTTTTTTAAGGTGAGAAGCAATTTGTTGAAATATGGGATTTAGGGAATAAAAAATCTTCTGTAAGGTAGTTTTGATGGCAAGATATACCAAACTTCAAAGACTCAATAACAGAATAAAAATCATAGCTTGCAATTATATTGTAAATGACATCATAAAACTTCCAGAGAACTATTTTATGAATAACTCACTATCAATCATGAATTACATCAGAGATTTCTGGCATCTTCACTATAGATTATTTGGAAAGGTCAAAGAGAAAGCACTGTACCAACTGGATATTGACAATCAACCCAGATGTGGCTTTGCATTCAAGACACATGTGGTGCTTTTATAAAAACTATTACCAGGATCTATCCCGGAGATACTCACAAAGTGGCTCCAAAGTGAGGTCTCGGATTCTGTGCATTGATTTTTATTTTTTTAGAAATTAACCATATTACATGCATAATATATGCAGCTAGATTCCAGAACCATTAACTAGAAGATCCCAATAAATGTGCAGGAGTAGCTAAGTATATAAATCTCAATACCTTTTGGTAGCAATAAAGATTATGGAGACCAGAGGACGTAGACTTGCTTAGCTCTACACATGGACTGGTAAAGTGAAGCTCTTACTTTCTCCAACACTAGTTTCAAGACCACAAATGATTCCTAGACAAACAGTGAGGAATGAGAACTCTCAGTTGTGAGAGAGTATGTGGAATGCAGGATCTCTAGTTGCAGCATGTGGGATCTATTTTTTTGTTGTTGGGACATGCAGGATCTTTAGTTGTGACATGCAAACCCTTAGTTGAGGCATGTGGGATCTAGTTCCCTGACCAGGGATTGGACCCGGGCCCCTGGCATTGGGAGGACAATCTTAGCCCCTGGACCACCAGGGGAGTTCCAAGAACGTACCATTATTGAAAAAAAACTACTCACTTCAGTTTTGACTATTGCCACCATGATTCAACATGGTTGAATTTAAATAAAATCCACCCTGGTAATATCACAACTTGGTCAAAGACCAAGGGAAAGACATGGATGGCTGACATTCTGGAACCTTACTTTCTTGGATTGCAAATCAAAAGCAATTGCATTCATTTGAGTGAATCTGGATTTGTGGTTCCAGGTAATTACATCACAATACTATACCATGTGCTTCTCTTGTCAGTCTGGGACCTGTGGTACAACAGCTACTGAAGCATATGAATCAGAATTCACTTGCTGTCTCAGCTGTCAATCAAAGGAACCCTCACCGGCAATAATGAGCAAGATGGGCAGAATGAGCAAGATGGGCAGGATGAGCACCAAGCACTTCGCACAAAACACCACAGGGTATTGGGGGAAGGGGAGGGGGAGGGCGCAAAAGACAAGAGCGATATCAAGAAAGGAGACAGTTTTATAGGCTCCACATCACAAATTCCATCCTTAATGGCCATAAGAAATGGCAGAATAACCTTTTCCTGAAGGTGAAAATTAGCATCATGTTTTGTCCACAGGAAAGAAAAAATTAGGAAAACTACAGGAATGGTGACATCAATGTAGGAACATAAGCTTTTGTTTATTTCTTATCACACTAAGAGATACGGCTCTTGAATTGTGGCACCCTATTCTTAGCCGTACAGACACAGAACCATTTCAAAGACAGAGAAAACAGATTTTGCTGAGGTTCTTCACAAAATCCAGCTTAAGAATTTAGGAGCCAAAAGGAAAATGAACACACTTCCTAAGATGGATAATTGTGCTACATTTACCTTATTTAATATTTTGTGGGCAATCTGATGTGAAATTAAAATGTGATCTGGCTTTTAAATAATGGGTGAAGAAAAAGTCTATCAGTCCTATAATTTAGATCTCATTAGTGAGAAAGCAAGAGAAACATTAAAATCAACCTCCAGTAAGCTCCAAGCTTCATTAGCATGTATAGCTCCTTCTACTGAAAATTTGTTCTCTGGTGTCAGGTGTTAAGTTATTAATGCCAAATTTCTACCCCAAAAGGGTGCTTGTAACAGATTTCAGTCAAGGCTGAATAACTGCTTAAAGACAAATTCTAATTTAGTGAGTGATGCTAATTAACTTCTTCAATAAAAAATAATTTTCTTATTGCTTATGGGTCATAGACTGCAGAGTATAGAGAGCATATGTGAATTTTGTGCAGTTAGTCTCTTGGACTTTTTGGATGTGCAATGGAGTTTTTAGCCACATGAAGCAAATATTTTTGACATATGTTCTTTTATTTTCTATATTACAAAATGCCATATAAGTAAATTAATTGTGAAGGTCTGTTATGGGTTGAATCACATTTCTCCCACATTCCTATGTTGAAGTCCTTAACCCCGTGCACCTTAAAGTGTAATGGTATTTGGAGACAGGTTCTCTACAAGAGGTAATCAAGTTAAAGTGAAGCCACAAGGGAAGGCTAATTCAATAGGAATGTTGTCATAAGAAGAGAAAGTTTGGTCACATACATTTATGGAGAGAAGATGATATGACAATAGAATGAGGTTTCAGTCTTACAGCCCTCCAGAGCAAATCCATCTTATAGACACATTGATCCCATACTTTTAGTCTCCGGAACTGTGAGACAATATATGTTTGCTATCCAAGCCCTCTGGTTGATGGCACTTTGTTATTGGCAGCCCCAGGAAATGAATACAGGGTCTAAAATTCAAAGGTAAAATATATACAATTAACCAGACTCTTCAAATATCCATATATCAGGTGCAGATAAAGTTAAGTATTTTAATAGATATTTTTTGACTTTCATCTTGATGTTCAGAATTCTACAAATACAACTAACATTTGGTTATGGTGCCAAATTATTCTCTTACACACAATACTGCCCACCCTCCCTCCTTTATTCGGGTCCTTCAGTCCATCACTTGAGCACTTACAACATGGCAGAAGAGTTCATCAGGCCCCTGAGTGTGCTTTTGTCTCTTTTCTTGATATAATGACTCAGTTCTAAAGTCCTGAGGTATTTAGTTTTGATAAATACAGAAGAATCTTGGGATCCTCTGCTTGGCTTTCAGAGAATAAATGACAATGGAGAATTACCTGAAATGTATAAGAGCACAGTCTCTCAGATTCATAACTTCTTCAGATTCTTAGATCCCTTTGGCCTTCTTATTTTTGCATATGTGTTGCCCTGAAATGTAGGTTTATATGCCATACTGTGGAGAAGGCAATGGCAACCCACTCCAGTATTCTTGCCTGGAAAATCCCATGGACAGAGGAGCCTGGAAGGCTGCGGTCCATGGGGTCGCTAAGAGTCAGACACGACTGAGCGACTTCACTTTCACTTTTCACTTTCATGCACTGGAGAAGGAAATGGCAACCCACTCCAGTGTTCTTGCCTGGAGAATCCCAGGGATGGGGGAGCCTGGTGGGCTGCCGTCTGTGGGGTCACACAGAGTCGGACACGACTGAAGCCACAGCATCAGCAGCAGCATGACATATTGACAGGCAAAGAAGGCGACTAGCACACTTAGTCAATCACAAGGTACCACAAACTGAGACAAATAACTAGGCTAGCAGCCTCAGTTGGTTACCTTGATACAAATTTCAACAAATGTTCTATTAAAATATCCTCCTGGCATGTTAATTTTGTTTTCAGTGCTGAGCATTCCTTGAAAGAGTAAAATGTCATGTTTAATATTTCTTCACTAATGAACTTGAGAGGATTTGCTCAAAATTAATCACTTCCATAATGAATTAGGTACCACAGAAGATCAAGGAAGTAATAAAATATTAACCATGTGAATTTTGTATTTATTTTAAAGTCATCTTGTCTATTCAATAAAAATGTAATGATGTCTGCTTTTTGCAGACATGAATGGTGAGCCAACAGTCAAGCTATGCCCTTATTTGAGCCTACATTCTTTGAGGAAAACAGGCAATAACTAAATAAATATTCAAAATGTATAAAATTTATAAATTAATTTGGATTGTGCTATTGATGATTTTTATATTGCTCCCAGCAATTTTGATTCCAGCCTGTGCTTCATCCAGCCTGGTATCTTGCATGATGTACTCTGCATATAAGTTAAGTAAGCGGAAGCAGGCTGACAAAATACCACACTGACATACTCATTTCCCAATTTGGAACCAGTCTGTTGTTCCATGTCCAGTTCTAACTGTTGCTTCTTGACCTGCATACAGATTTCTCAGGAGGCAGGTAAGGTGGTCTGGCATTCACATCTCTTGAAGAATTTTCAACAGCTTATTGTGATCCACACAGCCAAAGGCTTTGGCATAGTCAGTAAAGCAGAAATAGATGTTTTTCTAGAATTCTCTTGCTTTTTCAATGATTCAACGGATGTTGGCAATTTGATCTCTGGTTCCTCTGCCTTTAACATCTGCAAATTCATGGTTCATGTACTGTTGAAGCCTGGCTTGGAGAATTTTGAGCATTACTTTGCTAGCATGTGAGATGAGTACAACTGTGTGGTAGTTTGAACATTCTTTGGCACTGCCTTTCTTTGGGATTGGAATGAAAACTGACCCTTTCTATTCCTGTGGCCACTGCCGAGTTTTCCAAATTTGCTAGCATATTGAGTGCAACACTTTAACAATATCATGTTTTAGGACTTGAAATAGCTCAGCTGGAATTCCATCACCTCCAATAGCTTTGTTCATAGTGATGCTTCCTAAGGCTCACTTGACTTCAGACTCCAGGATGTCTGGCTTTAGATGAGTGATCACACTCACACCACACAACCTCATACCACACACCATCACACCACACAACCTCAGATATGCAAATGACACCACCCTTATGAAAGAAAGCAAAAAGGAACTAAAGAGCGTCTTGTTGAAAGTGAAACAGGAGAGTGAAAAAGTTGGCTCAAAACTCAACATTCAAAAACAAAATCATGGCATCTGGTCCCATCACTTCATGGCAAATAGATGGGGAAACAAAGCAAACAGTGACAGGTTTTATTTTTCTTGGGCTCCAAAATTACTGCAGATGGTGATGGCAGCCATGAAATTAAAAGACACTTGCTCCTTGGAAGAAAAGTGATGACAAACCTAGACAGCATATTAAAAAGCAGAGACATTATTTTGCCAACAAAGTCCATCTAATCAAAGGTGTGGGTTTACCAGTAGTCATGCATGCATGTGAGAGTTGGACCATAAAGAAAGCTGAGCACCGAAGAATTGATGCATTTGAACTGTGGTGTTGGAGAAGACTGTTGGATCAAACCATTCAATTCTAAAGGAAATCAGTACTGAATATTCACTGGAAGGACTGATGCTGAAGCTGAAGCTCCAATACTTTGGCCACCTCATGTGAAGAACCAACTCACTGGGAAAGACTGAAGGCAGAAGAAGGGGACAACAGAGGATGAGATGGTTGGATGGCATCACTGACTCGATGGACATTGAGTTTGAGCAAGCTCCTGGAGTTGGTGATGGACAGGGAAGCCTGGTGTGCTGCAGTCCATGGGGTCACAAAGAGTCAGACATGACTGAGTGACTAAACAGAACTGTGGTACAGAGGACATAAAAAGGGAGCTTAAATAGAGAACCGCAGAGGAACTAGAATTTATATACGATATAATCAGGAAGGTCATTCCTGAAAAGGTGACATTATTCATTTTTTGTAATTGAAGTATAGTTGATTCACAATGTTGTGTAAATTTTTGCTTCACAGTTTATAACTGTGATTCAGTTATAACATATCCATACATTCTTTTTTATATTCTTTTCCATTATGGTTTATCATAGAATACTGAATATAGTTTCCTGTGCGGTACAGTTGTTTATCCATTCTAGATATACTAGTTTGCATCTGCTAACTCCAGACTCTCTCTCCATCCCTCTCCTCCTGCCCTCCCGCCTTGGCAACCACACGTCTATTCTCTGTGTCTGTGTCTGTTTCTGTTTCACAGACAAGTTCATTTGTGCCATAGTTTAGATTCCACACATAAGTAATATCATATGGTATTTGTCTTTCTCTTTCTGACGTACTTCACTTAGTATGATGACTCTACATGCCCATGCTCATGCTTAGTCGCTTCAGTCCAGCCCTATGGACTATAGCCCTCCAGGCTCTGTCCATGGGATTTCTCAGGCAAGAAAAATGGAGAGCGTCTCCAGGGGATCTTCTCAAAGCAGGGATCAAATCCACAGCTCCTGCACCGCAGGTGGATTCCTTACCCATGAGCCATGGGGAGAAGCCATGATAACTCTAGGTCCATCCATACCGCTGCAAATGACATTATTCCATTCCATTTTATAGCTGAGTGTATGCCAGTGTGTATATGTGCCACATCGTCTTTGTCCATTCATTTGTCAGTGGACATTTACGTTGTTTCCATATCTTGGCTATTGTAAATATGCTGCTATGAACATAGAGGTTCATATATCTTTTTGACTTATGCTTTTGTCTGGATGTATATGGCTCAGTGGGTAAAGAATCCAACTACAATGTAGGAGATACAGGAGACGTGAGTTCAATCTCTGGGTCGTGAAGGTCCCCTGAAGGAGAAAATGGCAACCCATTCCAGCCAGTATTCTTGCCTGAAAATCCCATCAACAGAGGAGCCTGGAGGGCTAAGTCCATAGGGTTGCAGAGTCAGACACAACTGAGCGACTTAGCCACACACACACACACACACACACACACACACACACACACACATGCCTAGGAGTAGGTTCCTGGATTGTATGGTAACTATATTTTTTAGATTTTTAGGAACATCCATACAGTTTTCCGTGGAGGCTATACCAATTTACATTTCTATCAACAATGTATAAGGGTTCCCTTGAAAAGATTACATTAAAACCGAGACATGATGTAGAAAAACAAGCAAGAGATACCATGCTTTAGGTGAGAAGTAAGGTATATACTTTAGGAACCGATAATGGACTGAAAGGAATAAGAAAGAAGTGTGGCATGAGATAGATGGAAAAGACCATGCCAGGCCTCACTGATCCACTAAGGAATTTGTACAAGAATATAAAAGCAGTGAAATGTCAATGAATGATTTCTAAGTCTAGGAGTCATATGGACTTGTTTCATAGTTTTTAAAAGGTGAGTGTGGCTGCTGTGAAAGAGGAAAGACCTTTTGAATAGCGATGACTTGGAATAGAGTTAGTAGCGCAGACTGAGAAGTGGATTGGTTCAAGATGTACTTTAGCAGTGGAACCAACAGCACTTGCACATTAATTGGATGAAAGGACTGAGGAAAGGGAGAGATTTCTAAAATGGCTCTAAGCTTCCGTGTGTGCACGCGTGCTAAGTCACTTCAGTCGTGTCCAGCTCTTTGCAACCCGATGGACTGCAGCCCACCAGGCTCCTCAGTCCAGGGGATTTCCCAGGCAAGAATACTGGAGTGGGTTGTCATTCCCTTCTCCAGGGGATCTTCCAGACCTAAGGATTGAACCCAAGTCTCCTGTATTGCAGGCAGATTCTTTACCATCTGAGCCTCCAGGGAAGCCACCGCAAAGTGGTACACAAGGAAACTGATTTGATTTATTTAATCAGTTCTCTAAGGAGTTACTTTTAAAATTTTTATTCTTTGTACCTGTAGGTCTTTATTTCAGCTAGAATACAAAAAGGCTGGAAAATGAAAAAAAAATCATGAGTGTTTTTCTTTCTGATGTTAATTCCTCATCAGTGCCATTAATCATTTGGTTGAAATACAATGAAGTTCTATTGTGAAAAGGATTCTATTAGGTGCTTTGAGCCATAGCAGGTGCTTTCTTTATAATTTTCTTCATTCAGGGTATTTGTATAGTTATTATTCATCTAGACCAGTGTTTCTTAAATATTAATATAGAGAGGAATCATCTGGGGTTGTGAGAAGATGCAGATAGTGATTCAATAAATCTAGGTTAGAGCCTGAGATTATGCATTTTCACAAGCTCCCTTCTAATAGTATCAATGCTGCTGACCCTTGAACACACTTGAGTAGCAAGGAGACCTCAGTCTCCTACTTTGGCAGGTGGATTCTTTACCACTGAGCCACTAAGGTAGCCCCATACATCACAATTGATCAATACAATTCATAATGTTCCGGTGTACTGAGAAGGAAACAAAATAAGGTTCTATTGCAAGTAGAAACAGAAAGACAAGCCTTTCATCTCTGTTGTTGATACTAATACTACAGACCTAATCCCTGAGCAGAGAGGCTTGCTATTTAAAAAAATTCTACTAATTACAGAAAAAAAAATTAAATCTCTTTAGCCCTCTTTCTTGATTTCTCACTGAACAATCTGTAGAAATCCAAATGGTTATATTTACATAATAACCTCCCTTGGTTCTAAAACATTCCTCTTTTCTTCTTGTTTACAATGCTTATTGGCCTCTTTAGAGAATGAAAAATTCCCCTTTGGGTTATCTTTTTAAAATGAAACGAGTATTTTTACATGTGGATGCTGAAAACTGGGAATGATACACACAAGACTTGAAATTCGTGGAACACCTGGGAGTTTAAATGGTTGAGAGCTCTGATACAATTAGCAGTGTTACTGTTAGGGGTGGGCTTCCCTGATAGCTCAGTTGGTAAAGAATCCACCTGCAATGCAGGAGACCCCAGTTCAATTCCTGGGTCGGGAAGATCCGCTGGAGAAGGAATAAGCTAGTCACTCCGGTATTCTTGGGCTTCCCTTCTGGCTCAGCTGGCAAAGAATCAGCTGGTAAAGGATCCAGCTACAACACAGGAGACCTGGGTTTGATTCCTGGGTTGGGAAGATCCCCTGGAGAAGGAAAGGCTACCCACTCCAGAATTCTGGCCTGGAGAATTCCATGGACTGTATAGTCCATGGGGTTGAAAAGAGTCCGACACAACTGAGCGACTTTCACTTTCACAGTCAGGGGTGTCAAGTTAGGTAAGGTTGCAGAAAGATGAACATTAAACACCACCTCTCCCACTTGAGATGTAAGTAGTTTGGATGGCAGGTACAGAAGAGAGAGATTCGTAGCTATCAGTTCAGTTCAGTTCATTTCGGTCACTCAGTCATGTCCAACTCTTTGCGACCCCATGGACTGCAGCACGCCAGGCCTCCCTGTCTATCACCAACTACCGCAGTTTACTCAAACTCATACCCGTTGAGTCAGTGATGCCATCCAACCATCTCATCCTCTGATGTCCCCTTCTCTTCCCACCTTCAATCTTTCCCAGCATCAGGACTTTTCTAATGAGTCAGCTCTTTGCATCAGGTGGCCAAAGTATTGGAGTTTCAGCTTCAGTATCTGTCCTTCCAATGAATATTCAGGACTGATTTCCTTTAGGATGGACTGGTTGTATCTCCTTGCTGTCCAAGGGACTCTCAAGAGTCTTATCCAACCAAATCAACTTTTGAATTGATTCAAAAGCATCAATTCTTCCACGCTCAGCTTTCTTTATAGTCCAGCTCTCACATCCATATATGACTACTGGAAAAACCATAGCTTTGACTAGATGGACCTTTGTTAGCAAAGTAATAACCCTGCTTTGTAGCTATAAATATTGTTAGTACTGGGACCTAGAAAATCCCTGTGAATTTTGCTTCTTTCATTCTGCCTGCATTCAGGGAAAACATATTTCATGATGTCCAAAACACAGTCATGACAGTCAATTAACTAATCTGCTTAAGGAGGTTGAATCAAAAAGACTACTGTTTCCTTTAGTTACCCACACATCCTGAGAATCCATAAATATGGGGGGAAAAAATCCACAGATATGCCAAGTGGTCTTAAATAAACAGTCAGACATGTATTCTAATACAATTCACAAAGAGAATTAAATACAAACAATACCCAAACTAAAACTGCCGCATTTAAATTGGTGAAATTTCAAACAACCCTAGTCATCACGAGATTGCATTCGGTTATGTGGTGCTCTTATACGCAGTTAATTCATTCTGGCAAGACCTTCTCAATACAGTTTTATTTCGGGTCATCCATTCCACTGAGCATATTTAACTTCCATTCATTTAAGTGCTTCACTGGGGAAAACTGGCCTTACACTGTTTAAGCTAAAATTGCCTCTTCCATGTTTCATGGCCAAGGACATCGTCATCCCCCACCTTGTGCTGTGTTTAGATGTTTTCAAGAAACTTATTCTGTATTCGCAACTGGGTTTAAGTGTGTGGAGGAATGCTCAGATTTCAAACTTTTGAAATCTAACTGGCATCTAAATCTCTGTCTCTTGAATAATACAAATCATCCACAGGCTCCTACTAAGAGAAATCAGTCCAGCAGCCAGAGACCGAACACCTGTCAAGTCCCATCTGGCACAGTTGACATTTCACGGTTTAATGAACACTTTCTATCTCTGTCTCAAATTACCTCCCTATTACACCTAGCAAATTACCAAATTACATCCTGATTACATTATCCCAAGTTACACATATCCTATTGATCACTTCCATTATCCCACAAATGCCTAGTTTATTCTTGCTTATGCTTCTGCTTCCTTCATAAACTGTGTCCTCTAGAAGCCTTTTAAGTGTGTTTCTCAGCATTTCAGACTCTGGTCTCTCTTTGATTGATATACTCTTACTTCACTAACATACATTTCCATCTATAACTGCCATCTACATGGTGGTAAATTTCAAATATATTGCCTGCAGCTCAGACCTCAATGCTCTATTGGAATTCTCAACTCATATTCCCATAAGTATCATCTGAACTCATCTCCACCATCTTCTACTCTTTGCTCCTGATCCATAAACCTGATCCTCCCGGTTGCTCTAGAGACCCATGAATTGTGCCACAAGTCACCCAGTCACCTAAGCCAGGGAACTTCTCTTCCTTCTTTCCACTTCCCCTCCCTACAGGCCATTATCTCAGTCATATAAGTCAAGCTCCTGAAGCTGTAAAATCAGTTCTCTGTTCTCCATTCCCATTGCTTTCCTTCAGATCCTCAATACTCTAGAAGTGAATTACACTAATAGACTAAAATAACCTCCCAGTCTGTCTCCTTTCCACACTGTAGCTAAAGTGATCTTTCTAAAACACAAATCTAATCACATGACTCTACTGCCTAAAACATTAAGGTGACTACCCATCACTTTCATATGAAGTCTCAAGTCTTCAGCCTGACTCTTGGGAATCTAACCCCTGCACACGTCTCTCATCCTGATTCCCATATGAACCCCACTCTCCATTTAGGGGAGATAGTAATAATTCTCCTGAGGCACTGTGCACGCTCCCTTCTCTGCCACTTATCCTGCGCTCTTCCTCTTGGGATTCATTTTCACTGCTCATCCATCTGATTAAACCTATTCAGTCTTCCCTGGTCCCTCACAATCTCACTTAGGTCCTCCTTTGTGTTCCCATAACTTACACACGGGGTTTCCCTGATAGCTCAGCTAGTAAGGAATCCACCTGCAGTGCAGGAGACCCCAGTTCAATTCCTGGGTCAGGAAGATCCCCTGGAGAAGGGATAGGCTACCCACACCAGTATTCTTGGGCTTCCCTAGTGGCTTAGATGGAAAAGGATCTTCATGCACTGCGAAATACCTGGGTTGGGAAGATCCCCCGGAGGAGGGCATGGCAACCCACTCCTATATGCTTGTCTGGAGTATTCTCACAGACAGAGGAACCTGGCAAGCTACAGTCCATGGGGTTGCAGAGAGTCGGACACAACTGAGAGACTAAGCACAGCACAGCACAACACACACACACACACACCTTTATTTCAGGCTCTGACCTCTCCCAGTCAAAATTTTGGTTTCTCTGAGCATTTTCCCCACTGTACTGTGAGCCGCTTGAGAACAAGAATGACATCTTATTGATCACTGTATTTCCATAATTTAACATTGTATCCATCATAATGTTAGCAATTAAAAGCAAACAGGTGATTGAATAAATGAATGAGTGAATGAATGACTGAACAAATGTCTTTACTTGGTTCATTTGACTGCGTGACGGTTCTTCCAGCTATCACCAATTGAACAGCGTTTCTATGACTTAGGAAACTATAGTGAAGATACTTTTAATTGCGTTATCCCAAGGATATCGGTGTTAAATTACTGGTTGAAATTAGTTTAAAAATAACAGTTTTCTCTGCAGACAAATGCAGAAGTTGTTTTTAGCCATAATATAAAGCTATTTCACCCAGCACATTTCCTTTTTTTGCATTAACTACCAGAAAAGTTAAAGACAAACTTAGTGTTCAATAGTAGTAATTAGACCATCTCAACTCACGAATAATTTCTATCCCATTTCCTCTCATAGATGGTCAATTTCTACCTAAATTATTTTACTACACATAATTTATTCTCTAAATTCTTCTATTATAAATCATTTTAATATCTGTAAGTAGAGAATGGTGGCAAAACCTAATCCTTTAAAATATGTATCTTCCACCTTAAGTCCCAGGTAGTAAAGAGTCACATCAAATTAAAGAGAGGAGGGACAAATTAGGAGGATGGGATTAACAGAAAGTAGATAGGCAATAAGAATTTACTGTATAGCACAGGGCATTATATTCAGAAACATGTAATAACCTATAATGGAAAATAATCAGAAAAAAATAACTGAATCACTTTGCTGTACACCTGAAACTACCACAATATTGTAAATCAACTATACTTCATTTTTTTGTAAAAGGTCAAGATCAGCCTCTGTTTGAGCCACACAGACTCCTGGCAACCTAGCAGAATCCCTGAGTTTCTTGGGTAGTCTGGTTCTGCAGCTATGCGTGTCAATCCAAAAACCCCACTCACATAAAACTGATTGAATATTATAGCCACCGGTACAAATTTATCTGCAATAATAAAGTTCCACTCATGCTTGGAATGTGGTCACATTTTTATTAATTATAACCCATGGACCATAGCCATAAGTTTCATTTCATGCCATGTAGTATTTTAAATGTAAGCTGTTAATGCAGCTGGACAAATTTAGCAGACAATAACAAATGTGATTCACAACCCGGCTCCACATGAGAATCTCCTGGGGATAGCTTTTGAAATACTTACACCAGATCTTCAGTTAAAACGTAGTTTCTGAAGCTGTAAGGTGGGGCCCAGCATCGTTTTGCCCAAGTACCCTGAGTGATTCTACCATACATTGAGGCTTGAGAATCAAGGACTCAGAGCCAGAAAAGAGGTCCGAGTTAGAGATGAATATTCATCACCTTTCTCTTGAGAGGAGATTGCTATCAGAATTTTTAAAGTGAAAATAATTCTACTTTTTAAAAATCAAACTCTTTATTTACCCCCATTGAAAAGAAGCTCATTATAAAAATCTGAATTAAAAAGGGGAAATTAGAGATGATTATTCATTTTTAAAAGGATTTCTGTCTTTATAAAAGATTAATTTAAGCATTTCTTCAAGTACCAGTTACTGACTGAAATGGTCTAAGTCATTAATTATACTTGTGACCTTTGCAGAGTCACCTGAATCTCTCTAGATGTTGCTTTTCCATTATGTTAACTGAGAGAACTGGAAGAAAGACGTGCTTTCTCAGCTCACACTATTTCCCAGAGATGTCAAGGCATTACACAGAGGTGGAAGGGTGGCTGAGAGCACAGACCATGGAGCCAGGCTGCCTAAATTTGAATCAGGACACCATTGATTATGCTACCTTGGGCAGATTAAGTAAACTTTCAGTGCCTCAGCTTCATCAAATATAAAGTGGCATTAACAATACTACATTGTTAGTATTCCCTCGGGGTCCAGTGGCTAAGACTCCGATCTCCCAATGCAGGGGACCTGGGTTTGATCCCTGATCAGGGAACTAGATATCACATCCCGCAACTAAAACAAAATAAGATCTAGCACAGTCAAATAAGTAAGTAATTAAAAAAAAATACTACATACTTCATAGAGTTTTGAGATTAAATAAAATAATATATGTAAAAGCATTTACAATAGTTCTGGCCATGTGGTAATCACTGTTAAAGCATTAGTTACCATTTCTACTACTAATATTACAGCCCACAAAAAAGTCAGGGTCCTGAGTATTGCTAGTGCATTGATGAACTTTTAAGGGGGTTCACCATGTAGCATTTCAAAATATATTTGACCAGTTAACCTTTGGTTGCAGGAGGACAGCTTTCTACGGATCACACTTTGGAGAAAGCTGGACTACATGACTGTCATGTCCCTTTAAACACGAGTATCCTGTGATTCATCTCCATGTCTTAGAGACCCAGAAAACTATGGCCCGTGGGCTAAATCCAGCCGACCATCTGTTTTTGTAAATAAAGTTTTCAGGGAACACTGCCATTCTCATTTGTTTACATATTCCTGTATCTACTTTCCACTACAACAGAAGAGTTGAGTAGCTGCAACAGAAACCATATGGCCCACATAGCCTAAAATATATACTGTCCGACCTTTGCCAATGCCCATCTTAGATGTGTAATGCACCGCACAGCCCACAGCTCCTCTCCACAGTACCTCAACCGAGATAAATTTTATTCTATGAATAGGCATGTCTATTCCATTCACCCAGTTGGCTGGAGAGAAATTTTATTCTATGAATAGGCATGTCTATTCCATCGACCCAGTTGGCTGGAGAGAGAGAAAAAAGAGTCATCAATGTGGGAGGCAAAGAGAGACTGGATATGGAGGTTCTCAATTATATGGTCTGGAAGATGAACAGCAAAGATCACAGAAGAAGAACTGCTGGTGAGGAAAAAATGGAAAGCAATTGGAAAAACAGAAGGTGACCCGAAGTCCTTGACCCTCTTTAAAGATGCTACGTAGGAAGAACATGTTTTCCCATCACTTTCCCAAAAGTCTACTCATCCTCTCCAAAATATTAGATTCCCTTTATAATTACTATGATTAATCAAGAACAATCCTAGAAAAATGCTTTCCTAGAAAAATGCTTTTGTTATGCTATTTGTTTCTTTACATATATATGTATGATTATCTTAATTTTATAGAGGAATAAACAGCAAAAGTTTATGCAACTTTCCCATAGCTGATTAATGGTTGAGCTCTTAGTCAAAACTTGTTTTATTGGTCTCAGATTTCCCATTATGCCTCCACTGAAGTTATTTGGCTTTAGAAATCCTCTTAAATGCAGATGAGTGCTAGGTAAAATTCTGATGACCAGAATTTCTTATGCACTGTGCTAAATAATTGTTTATCACTGGGCAAAGCTTTACTATTTCTATCCATATGAATAATCTATTGCTCTCCATTAGTTGAGCTTTTGAGTGGGGGGTAAGGGAAGAGGGGAATGGAAAGCCAGGTGATATAAGGAATCTGACTGCATCCTGCACAGATAGCAACCCTGTTGAAATGTATCTTACCAAGAAAGATAAAGAAAGGAATTCATTCAGTATGAATAGAAACACAGGAAGCTATTGAAGAATAGACAAAAATGCACTGTTTGAAATTGCAGCTGCAAACCTTATCACTTATATTCCGTTACTACAAAGACTAGTCAGCTTTTCTTAGCCAAATGTGAATTAGAAGAAATATAATTTAGTGTTTAGAAAATATGCCTAATTTACCACCCAAGCCACACAATTTTGTCTTGAAGTAAGGAATTCTACATCAGCTTTTTAAAATGATGGTGATTAAGTAGACTACAATATACTTCCAGTGCTCTCTTCTTTTCATTATTCGTGGCACCCTGATGAAAAGTAATTATGCTTTGGTGAATTTTCCTCTTAGATGTAATTTGGACCACTTATCTGAGATTCTCAGAAGGGAGCTGACTTGACAACTAAAAGAGAACACCTGTTTCTATCAATGTAAAGGAAGCTTTCCTGAGAGGCTTTTCCTCTGCTTAGCAATGCATAGCATTTCTGCAACCAGAAATATTGAGTGATGTATTAATGAATTGCCTTCTCTATTCATCAAACAGAATCAGGAATTGAATGGTATATTTCTATATTTACATAAGGGAAGAAGGACTAATGGTCATGAATATAAAATAACCAAAAGAGGAGAGGGAGTGTGGCAGTGATTCGGAGGACTGAGCTAGGCTATCGGCTCTAGTGACTTGCCTACCTGCACTGAGACCTCTCAGTTACTCAAGTGCACAAAAAAATTCATAACTTGGGATTGTTACTTTATTAAATAGGCCAAAGGAGATCTGCGGAAAAGGTTGGGATATGTTTTATTGTTTCCAACACACATTACGTGTGTGAAAATTCCATCCGTCCTCTTTTCATTGATATCAAAAGCAGGTAGCTGGCATGATACTAACTGTTCATAAAAAGAGTATGGTCCCTCCATTTTATTGAAACACTAAGTAATTCCATTTTCTGACTAGGACCAGTGATGCTTCAAATATAAGAGGCTTTATTTTTTCCTTTTATGATCAATAAAAAGGCTATACTCCTATTACTTTGGCTTTTCCATCCTGTTTTAATGAACATCAAAAAGCACTTTTACAAATACAATCTTTTGGCCTCACTGCATTCTTGAGATGAATATCAACAAGTAAAGTAAGTACAGTACCAAAGATCTAAAACACAGTTTAGGTGGATCTACTGAAAATCAGTTAATGGTATTTAAGGAAATTTTTTTTTTTTTTTGTCTGTACTTTACCATCCCTTTCTGTTTGCTTCTAATGGGAATTTAATTTCCTTCCCTTCCTTTACTGAAAGGAAATGCTGGAACAAGTTGTTTTGGTTGTTAGTATTTGTAACACATTAGGAGTTTGCATCCTATCAAGTTTTCTAAGCAGATCCTCCCATGGATGGAGGAGCCTGATAGGTTGCTAAGAGTCGGACCCCACTGAGCTACTTCACTTTCACTTTTCACTTTCATGATTTGGAGAAGGAAATGGCAACCTACTCCAGTGTTCTTGCCTAGAGAATCCCAGGGACGGGGGAGCCTGGTGGGCTGCTGTCTATGGGGTCGCACAGAGTCAGACATGACTTAGCAGCAGCAGCAGCAATACTCAGTACATGAACTTTTAAAAACTTTCCACCAAAACGTAATATACACTAAAAATACACGTAAGTGTACTGCTCAATCATTTTTTTATAAATAATATATTCATGTAGCCAGGACCCAAAATCAGAAACAGAATTTCTACCAGGCCCTAGAAGACTCTCCTCACACTCCTTTCTAGTCATTATAAAGATAACCACCATCTGAACTTCTTCTGACCCTAAAGATGTCAGTTCCATAGGGTCAAAGGTAAGTACGTTAAATCTTACAGATAGGAATTTCCTGACGGTCTAGTAGTTAGGACTCCACACACTCATTGCCACAGGCTCAGGTTCAATCCCTAGTCAGAGAACTATGATCCCACAAGCCGTGCAGCATGATCATAAATAAATACATAAAATTAATCTTACCAATCCTCGTTGATCCCCCAAACATAAGCCTGGATTCAAAATTCTCCATAGTGATAATCAAGTCAGGAGACTAAAAACAATATCTAAATCTATTTGAAAATAACTAAAAACTCTATGCCATCTATGTATAAAGATACTATGAAGACATATTAAATATGTAAAAGATTTAAGAAATAAACTCCCATGAATCCTTTTGGAAAAACTACCCTGTAACTTAATTTAACCAACCCGGGGATGATTTTAAAAAGACTCAGAGCAGATAATGCCCCTATATGAAAGACATGATCATCAAGCAATTTATTTAAATATGTAATTAAATCTAAAGAATTGATTATAATGACAAAACAATGTGGTATCACTTTAAAAATAAAGCCATACAATATTAAAAATAAAAATAAATAATTATAAAGGACAGGGGGAAAAAAACCATTAATACTAAGAATTGAGATTGTAGCCAAGAGAGAGTGGGTTCTTTATCTATCTATGTAATGATATGTACAGTCATTCAAGAGGAGGCCTGTTGGGTGCTTTCAATTGATTAAATTGAATTTGAAGTAACAGTATGTTCACATTCAAAACATAACCTAAAAGAAGACAAGAAACATTCTGTATATCTTCTAATTATCAGAAAGAAGATCATATAGAAAAGAAAGAATAACAGGAAATATTTAGAAAGCATTAAAAACAGGAAACTTAAAATAAAATGGCATAATTAAAACTGACCATCTTATAACACTAAATATTAACATGCTATATTTACCTATTAATGGAAAACTACTTTTCCACTGACACAAAATATAAATCTAACTACATGTTAAATACAAAAGGCAAGGTAAAAACACTAATTTGGAAATGCATAAAATAAGGGGATAGACAAAAATTTATCTTTTTACTATTAATTTATCATTAGATTCTAATTTGCAAAAATTAAGGGACAAGATTTTAATAGCAGGCAAGATTGAATTCAAGGCAAGAACATTAAAAGATTTCATTTTATATTAACTGAAAAATCTGACTTTTTCAAAGGAGATAACCTTCTGAGTAGAAAATTATGATTGTATTTTATGACTCAAATACATATAGAGTTTTTATTGTCTATAAGTGGCCAAGGAAATTACTGATCTGTCCAAACTTTTATCCGGGAGAATTTTCCTACTGAATTCTGGAAGACAAAGTTGTCGCTTGTTCGTAGTGCCAGTTGCGAAAATAATTAAGCGTGTATTAGGCACTTACTGGAGAAGGAAATGGGAGAAAGCAATGGCACCCCACTCCAGTACTCTTGCCTGGAGAATCCCAGGGACGGGGGAGCCTGGTGGGCTCCCGTCTATGGGGTTGCACAGAGTCGGACACGACTGAAGTGACCTAGCAGCAGCAGGCACTTAATAAGTGTGTTAATGTTTTATCTCCTCTAATCCTGGCAACAGCCTATTAAGGTTTTAGCTTATTGTTATCTTACAGGTGATGCACAGCAGTTAAGTAACAAAGCTCTACTGCTTAGGAGGTGGTAAAACTGGAATTCAGTACCTGGCAGTTCACCTCAGAGCACGTGCTTTTCATGAATACATTAAAATATGATGGAGAAAAAAGGCCACTCACACAGATTAAGTATGCATGTACCTTGAATTCACATGAGGATGACCAGATAACAGTCTAAGACTGAAAGGCTACCTGCACCTCTGCTGACTGCTGGTGATGGGCCTTCTGAGACCCTGCAATCCTGGTCAGGACTGGCTAAACACATTACCTAGGCTGAATACCATAAAGTGAGTATGTCAGGGCTCCTCAAGATCACTCCAGGTTTGGTGATTTACTAGATGATAGCACAGGACTCAGCATATAGTTGTATTGTGCTGAGATTTTATTACAGTAAAAAGATACAAAGCAAAATCAGTAAAAGGTACATAGGAGAAGTCTGGATGAAACCAGATGCAAGCTTCCAAGAGTCCCCCAAAACACACAGCATAATTGCATGGGCACACTCAATTCCTCCAGCAACAAGTTGTTAAAATAAATAGGTAGAATTTTCTACCAGAGCAGCTCATTAGAGACACCGTCAGTGTATTTTACGAGAGGCTGAGATGTAGGTATCCTCTGCCTGTGCGCATGCCAAGTCACTTCAGTTGTGTCCAACTCTTGGCGACCCTATGAACTGTAGCCCATGGACAGGCCCCTGTGTCCATGGAATTTTCCAAGCAAGAATACTGGAGTGGGTTGCCATGTCCTTCTCCAGGGGATCTTCCCCAGCCAGGGATCAAACCCACATCTCTTATGTTTCCTGTGTGGGCAGCCAGGTTCTTTACCACTAGTGCCACCTGGGAAGCCCTGCCTAATATGTACCAAAATTCTAGATTCCCAAAAGGAAAGCAGGTGTTAAGTATAAACACATCTTTTTGCAGTTTGGGTGTAGTGAGCCACCATTATTTTTTAGGGAAATTTTTTTTAATCAGTCTTGACGGGGGGTTGTTTATTGGTTAGATTCCCAGAGACCAGCAAGACAGCCAACCTTGCAAGCATGTTTTTCAAAGAATAAGCTATTTTAGACCTGCTCTGTTCTTTTTCTGCACAGTGAACATGAAGCATTCAATTACCTTGACCTAAAAATTCCCCTCTATGCTTTGTGATCAGTTGACCCTCTGATATATGCATTGATCCTCTACACCTATAACTATCAGTTATGTGCAAGGCATTGTTTTAAAAGCAGTGAACAGATGTGGTGCTGAATTCAGGCATATATCCTTCACTGAAGGAGTATATAGTCTTCTTGTAGGATTCATCATTAACTAACTTTTACATGGGTTACAACATGGAGGCACCAAAACTGGGAATCCAACAGTGAATGAAAAAGACACAGTCTTTACTCCCATTATCAGAAAAGGGGTAGATGGCATCAGAGAAGGGGCCTGATCTATATCCAGATATGTCAACATGATGATACAGCATCATCATCATGGAAAACAGTTGACAGAGGTACAGTCCTGCTGCCAAAGGAGCCATATGAAGCTGGATGGTATAATTTCCTGATCCAGTGTGACTAAGTTCTATCTGCAGGATGCCATGCACAGTCTTTAAAGTCTCAAAATATCCTTGTTCTCCAAGGCTCTATAACACTCCTTTGATAGGGTGGCAACATAAAATTTGCCCAACCATATAGATAAAAATGGGAGCAATTGAATATTGTATTTCTATAGGTAAAATAATCTGAATCTTACATTTTATTAGTCAATTTTTTAGGAAATGCTAGAAAATTTTTTTTCAGTGTTCTATGCTTTTTTTCGTTTACATTCTTTATTTCTTTTCTTCCATTAGCTCCTTCTCCTTCTGTGCTAGTTTCTCTTAACCACCTGATTCATAATCCGAGACCTAACTTTCAATTTAAGTAGCATTTTTGTAACAATCTGTATGGTCAGTTGGAATCTGAAGCTGCTACACGGCAGATTTTAATTAGAATTTTAGAAACACGAAGCAGCCTTTTGTGAAGATTTTCAAGTTCATTTTAAGGACCAATTTCATGCTCTCATCAAATGACGGACATTTAGCTTTTAAAACAGTAGATTTACAATCTCTGTTCCCAGAGCCTGCTGAACTCAGACGTAAGATCACTCAGGTGATGCATCTCTGGGGACTGCTCTTTAACCTTGTCCTAAACTGTTACTATCAAATTCCCATCAGTTTAGTATATCATAAGTCTTTGTTTGTTTTTTCAACTTCTGGGTTAAACTTTGTTTCCTTCATTTGTCTTAGCACGCTAGCTACCTTTATGTGCACGCTACATTTGCTATTAATATTTCAGTTGTCCAAGAAAATCTATTTGCATTAGCAAGAGGGCAGCCTGAGACAAACATCTTTAAATAAGCTAAAGAAATTGGTCAACAAGAAAAAAATATGTTAAGCCAAAATTGGATAGTAAATACTGTCTGCATCACGGGCTTCCCAGGTGGCTCAGAGGTTAAAGCATCTGCCTGCAATGTAGGAGACCTGGGTTCGATCCCTGGGTCGGGAAGATCCCCTGGAGAAGGAAATGGCAACCCACTCCAGTATTCTTGGCTGGAGAATCCCATGGACAGAGGAGCCTGGTGGGCTACAGTCCACGGGGTCGCAAAGAGTCGGACACGACTGAGCGACTTCACTTTCACTTTCACTTTCACTGTCTGCATCTGTCTAAGCATGCTGTCATGCTTCACCTTCTCTTTATTTTGTATTATATTTATAGATATGCTCCATTAAATGACCTGTGCTGAACTACTCTATAGCATTTTTTTTTTAATGTATGCGTTTCTTATTTTTAATGAAGATCTGTAGTTTGGATTCACCATTTACAACACAAAAGATGGATTTTGCTCCTAGACTCATTATTTCTTCTTCTCCTTGCAATTACTAGACCTCTGAGACAACATCAGTCAGAGTTAGTTGTTCCTTACTTTTATTTCTAAAGGCTTCCCTGATAGTTCAGTTGGTAAAGAATCTGCCTGCAATGCAGGAGATCCGCGTGCGATTCCTGGGTCGGGAAGATCTGCTGGAGAAGGGATAACTACCCACTCCAGTATTCTTGGGCTTCCCTTGTGGCTCAGCTGGTAAAGAATCCCCCTGCGATGCAGGAGACCTGAGTTCGATCACTGAGTTGGGAAGATCCCTTGGAAAAGGGAAAGACTTCCACTCAAGTATTCTGGCCTGGAGAATTCCATGGACTATACAGTCGCAAAGAGTTGGACATGACTGAGCGACTTTCATT
This sequence comes from Tragelaphus eurycerus, assembly GCA_935064755.1. Classification (NCBI taxonomy): domain Eukaryota; kingdom Metazoa; phylum Chordata; class Mammalia; order Artiodactyla; family Bovidae; genus Tragelaphus; species Tragelaphus eurycerus. Next base: position 4,589,904 of record CAKXYN010000039.1, read on the forward strand.
TTCACTTTATGTCTAATCCTAGAAGATGCCTTTCCTATTCTTTTCATTTAAAACTCAAAGTATTCTGTAATGGCATAGTTCACTGAATTCCAGATGGAAGCTATGTTGTTTTCATTAAAATTCATTTCATAATTAAGCAATAAAAAATCAAATATGGGATGACATGCCTTATAAGGCTATTTCTATTTCAAAAAGCTAAATACTAGGAAAATCTACTTTGCCTTTTCTAAGTTAAGGTAATAAAAAGCCATCTAAATTCAAAATCCAAAAGTGGTTTGATTTTTAATTAAATTAATGTCATGTTAACCTTGCCAGTGTATTAGGGGCTGTCATACAATTTTTGAATCTCCATTTTCGTACAGTGTTTAGAAATATTTATTTCTAGATTTAGATACTTTTCCCTATGTAAATTCCAGGAAGATTTTTCAGACTCTTGTAGTGAGTGAAGTCGCTCAGTTGGGTCCAACTCTTTGCGATCCTGTGGACTGTAGCCCACCAGGCTCCTCCATCCATGGGATTTTCCAGGCAAGAATACTGGAGTGGGTGGCCATTTCCCCTATTGTCATTCTTTCCAGGTGGTGTAGTGGTAAAGAACCATCTGCCAATGCAGGAGACAAAAGAGATGAGTGTTCGATCCCTGGGTTGGAAAGATACCCTGGAGGAGGAAATGGCACCCCACTCCATTATTTTTGTCTGGAAAATTCCATAGGTAGAGGAGCCTGGCAGGCGACAGTCCTTGGGGCTGCAAAGAGTCGGCACAACTGAGCATATAAAGCATTATTACGTTTTTACTTGCCCAATAGAATCCTCTGTGCATCCTCTAAAATCTACTCCCTGCTTTCATTAGCCTAAATCTGAGAGTAAGGCCCCAGCAGTCCTGTTAAACACTCCCTGTAGCCTGTGGACAGAAAACAATTCTTTCATTATAAAATGAGAGCGTGAACAAGTAGGTGTTATTAGGGTCTGTGTGTGTGTGTGAGAGTTGCTACATCCAGTGTTTTTTTCAAAGTATTTATCAACTACTTGGTAAAATACTTAGCATTTACATATGCTAATCAACTACATTAATATTTAATCACCATTGATTTATTTATCAGGAACAATAAGTCTACAGGACCTTCAAAGCAAAAAATGTAAAGAACTTTGAGAAAGAAGGACAAGAAAGGCAATTCACAACTTATCAAAGCATGAAAATAAAGATCTCACTTTTCAAAAAAAATCTTTGAATGTACAAGTCATAACAGGGCTTTTATGATGTAGAAATATTCAACAGCAAAACTGATTATCTTATTTAGTATGTAACATACACATTTTCACTATTCTTTTTTCAGTGATCCCTTCTCCATGGGTTTCATAATTTTGCATTCTGTTTGGCCAAAGATGAGACTATGATCTAAGAAACTAGTCATTTTCAATCTATTTAAATGATCGCAATCAATGACTGGCAAAGTAATATACCAACCCTCTGAAAACAGGAAAGAGCATTCCCCAGTGTGTTATTGACTCCAATATAAGTAGGACCACTGTTCTTCTGGAAGTGGACCATCCATAATGGTCAGCATAATTACTTACACTACTTTCTGATCTGGGTAGAGTCACACAGAAAACTATCAAAAATATTCTGTCTTCTGTACTCATTTTAAATGAGGGAATAACTTCTTTGCTTGTCATAGCCACTGTAATACTGGAATTGGGTGAGTCTTGCAAAAATTAAAATTCATGAGTCAGTACATTTACATTCCACTAGTTACCCAGCTTGTGAGTGTATGCCTGCCCAGTGGTGTCCAACTCTTTGCAACCCCATGGACTGCAGCCTGTAGCCAGCCAGGCTTCTCTGTCCATGCAATTTTTCAGGCAAGAATACTGGAGTGGGTTGCCATTTCCTCCTCCAGGGGATCTTCCCAACCCAGGGATCCAACTCGCAACTTTTGCATCTCCTGCACTGGCATGGGAATTCTTTACCACTGCACCACCTGGGACAGGGAAGGCAATGGCACCCCCACCCCAGTACTTTTGCCTGGAAAATCCCATGGACGGAGGAGCCTGGCAGGCTCCAGTCCATGGGGTCGCTAAGAGTCGGACACGACTGAGCGACTTCACTTTCACGTTTCACTTTCATGCATTGGAGAAGGAAATGGCAACCCACTCCAGTGTTCTTGCCTGGAGAATCCCAGGGACAGGGGAGCCTGGTGAGCTTCCGTCTATGGGGTCGCACAGAGTCGGACACGACTGAAGCGACTTAGCAGCAGCAGCAGCAGCACCACCTGGGAAGCCCTTATATTGCTCACTCAAACCTAAAAGTCCTATCTCTTCTCACTCTCACCTGATGACCTTGGTTCCTATCTCATGGAGAAAAGAGAAGCAATACACATGCCCTCACTACTTCACTGACCTACCTACACACATACCCATTATTTGCTTCCTCCGAGACCATGAATGAACTCTTTGCTTTCAAGTATTCAGATCACTCTTGTTTACAAAAAATATTTTGCCCCATGATTCTTCCCTTTCTTCTCTAAATCATTAATTTTTTCCACTTTATGGCATCATTGTCTTTAACACCCAAGCATTCTGTAATGGCACCCATTTTACAAATTACCCTCTCCTACCCTATATTTCCTTGATTCTCTGCTATCTTTTATAGCAAAATTGTCATATTTTCCCCACATAATGACTTAGGAATCCAAATTGCTTAACTTATATGATAGAATAGTCCTTTTTTCTTACTACCATTCCTATAGACATACCCTGAGATCTGAAAATCAAGTTCTCTTTTTTAATCAAGTTTCTCTCTCAGTCTCCTGAACAAAACATTTCAATCATAATTTAAATAACAATGTTGCTGACAATTAAAAAAAGGCAGCACAGAATCCAGCTGCTTCCTTTGATACTTGTACTTAAGCCGCAACAGCACTATCAGCAGAAACTGATTTCTCCATAAACTTTAGCAGACACATTTTAAATGACTCCTAAGAAAAAAGAATTAAGGGGAAGGTTTACAATTAGTTCATATTACCTTTAGGGTGCTAATATTTATCACTTATTTTTTATATGATACTGAAAATAAATCATTCCAACATAATAATCTATATAACATGAGATGTATAATCTATTTTAATATATTTAAAATTTTTTATAAATAAAAATATGTATTTTAATCATTAGAAAAACAGGACATCCATCAATTTGACCTTATAAAATATAAACAGAATTATTTATATAGGGAACAGGAACTCTTTAAAGAAATCTCACACAATTAAATTGTTGCTGTTATTGTGGTTTAGTCACTACTGCTGCTACGGCTAAGTCACTTCAGTCGTGTCTGACTCTATGCGACCCCATGGACTGCAGCCTACCAGGCTCCTCCATCCATGGGATTTTCCAGGCAAGAGTACTGGAGTGGGGTGCCATTGCCTTCTCCATGTTCAGTCACTAAGTTGTGTCCAGCTCTTTGCAACCCCATGGACTGTAGTACGCTAGGCTAACCTGTCCTTCACTACCTCCTTGAGTTTGCTCAAATTCAGGTCTATTGAGCCGGTGATGCTATCTATCAGATGCATCCTCTGCCACTCTCTTTTCATTTTGCCTTCAATCTTTCCCAGCATCAGGGTCTTTTCCAATGAGTTGGAAGTTTGCATCAGGTGGACAAAGAACTGGAGCTTCAGCATCAGTTCTTCCAGTGAATATTCTGGGTTGATTTCCTTTTAGGATTGACTGGTTTGATCTCCTTGCAGTACAAGGGACTCTCAAGAATCTTCTCTAGCACCACAGTTCAAAGGCACCAATTCTTTGATGCTCAGCCTTCTTTATGATCCAACCCTCACATCTGTATATGACTACTGGAAAAACCATAGCTTTGACTATACAGACCTTTGTGGGCAAATTAATGGATTCATTGCCCAATCAGAAGAACTCAATAAGAAGGAAGACTATGCTGCTTCTCTATCCCTAGTATGATGATCAATTATAATCTTAGCTTTTATGTTTAGAAAAATTTCAAATCATTCAATCAGATGCAATTATCAATTGAACTACATTCTTCCTTTGGCCAGAAATGTGTTGATTGTGAACTACAGAAGCAGTACAATGTAATTAAATTCTGTAGCACATAGAATTTAGTAGCTACTCTCCATTTACTCCAAGACAGATTCCTTGTCAAAATTTGATTACAAATATGAGCAATGTAAAAATATCATTATGACTGAATAAAGCACAAGCTGGAATCAAGATTTCCAGGAAAAATATCAACAACCTCAGATATGCAAATGATACCACCCTTATGGCAGAAGGTGAAGAAGAACTAAAGAGCCTCTTGATGAAAGTGAAAGAGGAGAGTGAAAAAGTTGGCTTAAAACTCAACATTCAAAATACAAAGATCATGGTATATGGTCCCATCACTTCATGGCAAATAGATGGAGAAACAATGGAAACAGTGACAGACTTTATTTTCTTGGGCTCCAAAATCACTACAGATGGTGACTGCAGCCATGAAATTAAAAGACACTTACTCCTTGGAAGAAGGAGCAACCTAAACAGCATACAAAAAAGCAGAGAAATTACTTTGCCAACAAAGGTCCATCCAGTCAAAGCTATGGTTTTTCTAGTAGTCATGTATGGATGTGAGAGTTGGACCATAAAGAAACTGAGTGCCAAAGAACTGATGCTTTTGAACTGTGGTGTTGGAGAAGACTCTTGAGAATCCCTTAGACTGCAAGGAGATCCAACCAGTCAATCCTAGAGGAAATCAAAGGGTTGGACACCATTGAGCAACTAAAGGAAATCAGTCCTGAATATTCATTAGAAGGACTGATGCTGAAGCTGAAACTTCAATACTTTGGCCACCTGATGTGAAGAACTGACTCATTAGAAAAGACCTTGATGCTGGGAAAGATTGAAGGCCAGAGGAGAAGGGGACAACAGAGGATGAGATGGTTGGATGGCATCACCAACTCAATGGACATGAGTTTGAGCAAGCTCCAAGAGTTGGTGATGGACAGGGAAGCCTGGTGTGCTACAGTCCATGGGTTTGCAAAGAGTCATACACAATTGACTGAACTTAACTGAATAAGTATTTACATACTTATTAAGAATTAATTGTACACTGACTATAAAGTTGTATATTTCCAAATACTTCTGTAGAGTGGGAATGAATGTAGGTCCTGGGATTATAAAAATGAAGTAAAGTGTCACGTAGAAGCAGCACAAGATTACAGGCATTTGGTGGCTCCATTTGAAACCAAAGAAGCTGATATGGAGAACAGTCACTGTTAGGTCAATATAATATATCAGCAAAATGTTGCATAATGCTTTTGTCTTTAACTGTAATCCTTGATTATTTCTAGAACTGCCTTTGGCATTTATCAAGTTCAACTAGCTCATTTTGCAAATCAGGAGACTGAAATTCAGAACTGTTATAGGATTTTCCCAAGGTTGCCTTGCAGTAAATGAGAGCTAGGCTGGCACCAAATTCCTCACTCTTTCTCCAAAGTAATTAATGCCATTCATTTGGAAAATGGGCTAGATAAAACGGTATCCAAAATGTGTGAAATTATTATTCTACAGTGTATAAAATAATTTTGAGTTTTGAAAATTACCCAATATCTTTTCTTTATAAACCAAAGAGGCTACAAAATATAAGTGTGCTTTTATAACACATTTTCTAAACTATAACATTTTTATAAGAGTTTGAAGTGTGACTCATAAAGTCTAATTTATGGCTCTTGAAATGCGTTTAATTGGCAATAAGCCTTTTCAAGATACAGACAGCACAGTCCCTTCCCACTAAAGTCTCATTAGGTTAGTTATCTGTGTCTTTAATGCAAACATTCATTCTTTTTCATTAAAAAAAAATCTATTGATGAGAGAGATGTAGTTTGGTATCAAATACATGAATATGTAAGTGCATACCGATTTCTAAAATCTCATTCTGGCATGGTAGAATCTTACTTAGGTTGGAGAACAAAATACAAACTAAATATTAGAAATGAAGAATGTACTTAATATTTATTGAGCTACTCTTTACCAAGTTTATCTCAGACATTTTGAATACTTTTTTTTAACTTTAATTTTATTGCAGAAAAATTGATTTTACACATCTAACTTGACTTTCACCAAATCCCTTTACAACAAGAATAAAGAGAGTCTATGGGAAATTAAACACATAAAACCCCAAGAAAGAAATAACATAAGGAAAGACAAAAACAGAATTGTGGAAACTGAAAAGCAATAGATTGATGGCTGAATAATTTAACAGACTGAGGAAAAACAAATTCTAAGGCCAACCGTGAAGAAAGCTGAGAACCAATTGGAATTGAACTACAGAATCCCCAACAGGCTCAGAAACTGGATTTCCAGATACTTCCAGATGTAAGTGAAAAGCACAGAACTGGCAAGTCTGTTTAGGACACAGCCAGACCCTCAGATTCATTTTCCCACTCTCTTCAGCTGGGACACTTTGCCTCCATGCTCCTGATAAAAAGTGGAAATGTGTTCCCTGTCGAAGGTTAAACAAGTCTCTGAACTGGGCAACATAGATAATTAAATGAAGAGTTTCTGGAAAACAAAAAGATGATAGCAGAAATAAAAAAAAACTAAATAGTAGTAATGGATGATTAAGTAAGTTAAGAAAATCTGTTAGAACAGAAAAAAAAAAAATACCCAAAGATAAGCAAAATATAAAAAACTCAGACTAGGATTCCAGTATCTGAATAATAGAAGGTTCAGAAAGGGAAATCAATCATCAAAGAAATAATTCAAGTAGTTTACCTAAAAAGAATTTGGAACTTCAGAATTTACAGAATTAGGAAATCTACTCACTGAGAGATTTCGTAGCATCACTATGAACACTTCACATCACACTTTGTTCGTAGCATCACCATGAACAAAGCTAGTGGAGGTGATGGAATTCCAGTTGAGCTATTTCAAAACCTGAAAGATGATGCTGTGAAAGTGCTGCACGCAATATGCCAGCACATTTGGAAAACTCAGCAGTGGCCACAGGACTGGAAAAGGTCAGTTTGCATTCCAATCCCAAAGAAAGGCAATGCCAAAGAATGCTCAAACTATCACACAATTGCACTCATCTCACAGGCTAGTAAAGTAATGCTCAAAATTCTCCAAGCCAGGCTTCAGCAATACATGAACCATGAACTTCCTAATGTTCAAGCTGGTTTTAGAAAAGGCAGAGGAGCCAGAGATCAAATTGCCAACATCCGCTGGATCACGGAAAAAGCAAGAGAGTTCCAGTAAAACATATATTTCTGCTTTATTGACTATGCCAAAGCTTTTGACTGTGTGGATCACAATCAACTGTGGAAAATTCTGAAAGAGATGGGAATACCAGACCACCGGACCTCCCTCTTGAGAAATCTGTATGCAAGTCAGGAAGCAACAATTAGAACTGGACATGGAACAACAGACTGGTTCCAAATAGGAAAAGGAGTACATCAAGGCTGTATATTGTCACCCTGCTTATTTAACTTCTATGCAGAGTACATCATGAGAAACACTGGACTGGAAGAAACACAAGCTGGAATCAAGATTGCCGGGAGAAATATCAATCACCTCAGATATGCAGATGACACCACCCTTACGGCAGAAAGTGAAGAGGAACTAAAAAGCCTCTTGATGAAAGTGAAAGAGGAGAGTGAAAAGGTTGGCTTAAAGCTCAACATTCAGAAAACGAAGATCATGGCATCCGGTCCCATCATTTCATGGGAAATAGATGGGGAAACAGTGGAAACAGTGTCAGACTTTCTTTTTCTGGGCTCCAAAATCACTGCAGATGGTGACTGCAGCCACGAAATTAAAAGACGCTTACTCCTTGGAAGGAAAGTTATGACTGACCTAGACAGCATATTCAAAAGCAGAGACATTACTTTGCCAACAAAGGTCCATCTAGTCAAGGCTATGGTTTTTCCTGTGGTCATGTATGGATGTGAGAGCTGGACTGTGAAGAAGGCTGAGCACTAAAGAATTGATGCTTTTGAACTGTGGTGTTGGAGAAGACTCTTGAGAGTCCCTTGGACTGCAATGAAATCCAACCAGTCCATTCTGAAGGAGATCAGCCCTGGGATTTCTTTGGAAGGAATGATACTGAACCTGAAACTCCAGTACTTTGGCCACCTCATGCGAAGAGTTGACGCACTGGAAAAGACTCTGATTCTGGGAGGGATTGGGGGCAGGAGGAGAAGGGGACAACAGAGGATGAGACGGCTGGATGGCATCACTGACTGCATGGACGTGAGTCTGAGTGAACTCTGGGTGTTGGTGATGGACAGGGAGGCCTGGCGTGCTATGATTCATGGGGACACAACTGAGTGACTGAACTGAACTCACTGAGAGCTTAGCAAAATGCATAAAACAATGGCCACATCAAGACATTCCATCATTAAATTTCATAATACTGAAAATGAAGATTCTGACAGCTACTCCAGAGGGGAAAAAACACAGTTCAAACCTAAAGGATCAGTACCCAAAATGGCTTCAAAACTCAATAGCAAAGCCGGAAGGAATACATTCTTCACAGAAGACTTAGATATGTGTGAACAGTTAGGGGTATTAAATAGCATTTACATAGGCATACGAATAAACATGGATACTGATCTCATTAGGATGATGGTATAAGTATATTGGGAGGATTGAACAAGAGAAAGATGTCACTGAGGTTTGTGGGCCAACAGGAAGAAAATAGAGCAACAGTTTCATTTTTCATGGTGTGAAAGCAATAGATAATACCAAAAACTAAAATCAAGAAGTAGTAATATAGTCATATTTTTATCATTTGTTTGTGTGTGTGCTCACTCAGTCATGTCCAACTCTTTGCAATCCCGTGGACTGTCGCCCACCAGGCTCCTCTGTCTATGGAATTATCCAGGCAAGAATACTGCATTGGGATGCCACATCCTCCTCCAGGAGATCTTCCCAACCCAGGGTTTGAATCCACATTTCTTGTGTCTCCTGCATTGGCAGCGGGATTCTTTACCACTGCACCACCTGGGAAGCACTATTTAACATTTATCTGAAGGTACCTTTGACAGTGTGGATCACAAAAAACTGTGGAAAATTCTGAAAGAGATGGGAATACCAGACCACCTGATCTGCCTCTTGAGAAATCTGCATGCAGGTCAGGAAGCAACCATTAGAACTAGACATGGAACAACAGACTGGTTCCAAATAGGAAAAGGGGTACATCAAGGCTGTATATTGTCACCCTGCTTATTTAACTTCTATGTAGAGTATATCATGAGAAACGCTGGGCTGGAGGAAGCACAAGCTGGAATCAAGATTGCCGGGAGAAATATCAATAACCTCAGACATGAAGATGACACCACCCTTATGGCAGAAAGTGAAGAAGAACTAAAGAGCCTCTTGATAAAAGTGAAAGAGGAGAGTGAAAAAGTTGGCTTAAAGGTCAACATTCAGAAAACGAAGGTCATGGCATCTGGTCCCATCACTTCATGGCAGATAGATGGGAAAACAGTGGAAACTGTTTTTTATTTTTCTGGGCTCCAAAATCACTGCAGATGGTTTTTGCAGCCACGAAATTAAAAGACGCTTACTCCTTGGAAGGAAAGTTATGACCAACCTAGACAGCATATTAAAAAGCAGAGACATTATTTTGCCAGCAAAGGTCCGTCTAGTCAAGGCTATGCTTTTTCCAGTGGTCATGTATGGATGTGAGAGTTGGACTATAAAGAAAGCTGAGCATCAAAGAATTGATTCTTTTGAACTGTGGTGTTGGAGAAGACTCTTGAGAGTCCCTTGGACTGCAAGGAGATCAAACCATTCAATTCTTAAGGAAATCAGTCCTGGGTGTTCATTGGAAGGACTGATGCTAAAGCTGAAACTCCAATCCTTTGGCCACCTTATGCAAAGAACTGACTTATTGGAAAAGACCCTGATGCTGGGAAAGATTGAAGGCAGAAGGAGAGGGGATGACAGAGGATGAGATGGCTGGATGGCATCACTGATTTGATGGACATGCGTTTGAGTAAACTCCAGGAATTGGTGATGGACAGGGATGCCTGGTCTTCCTCACTCCGTGGGGTCGCAAAGAGTCATACATTACTGAGCAACTGAACTGAACTGAACTGAACTGAACATTTAATTATTAGATATTTTTTAAATCTTCAGATCTTGACAGTTTTATCATTATGAAGGGTACTGACCTCACAATTTTTTTACCCCAACTATAAAAATAAAACGAGGCAAAATTCTATTCCCATATCCAAACTAAAGGGTGATAATTTGTGATTATAAATTACTAGGTGAGTTTGACTATGTCTATTATTACATATGCTCAAACATATAACCTATCACAGATGTATCTCTTTCAGCAACAAAAACAAATCCACAAATTACTTTAGCACTGTATGTCAAATGAGTACAGTAAGTAGATAGCTATTAGATGTTTTCAATTTAACAATGAAATATATTATTGTCTTTTCAACTCATAAACTGAATTCACATTTTTATCTTGTCCAGTTTCAAGTGAGGATGAATTGTAGCTAAAATTTATAAAGGGGAGTTAGACTGAAATAACTGATAGCACATAAAGTCTTCCCCTTTTAAATTCTAAATTAGTCTTTATTCAACTAATCACAGAAGTTCTCAAATTTTTATGTTTCAAAGAATCATATGAAGAGGTTTGAAAAGAAATTCCAGGAATTGATGGGGCTCATTAATCTATATTTTTTAAAAACAAAACACCCAATTGATTTTTATTTTTAAAAATCATACCACCCAATTGATTTTCAAGTAGGTAATTCTGAGACTGAACTGTGAGAAACACTGGAGGTTAATGAAAATTCTTAAAATCAGAGAGATGCCAACAGATCCACTATGAACAATTGCTATTCATTTACAAGTTCCCAGTTATCTCTATTACAGAAATAAATAAATAGAAGAAATACTGTTAGGCCCAAAATTCTGAGCGTGAAATTTTTTCTCATTTATATATGTATATAGGTATTGTATCTGTGTATTATATACTACATATGTATATGATACCCTATGTGTAAATATATATATATTTTATACTATACATATTTTGTGTCTATCATCTATTTTATGTACATATATTATTATACAATTTATATATTCTATATTTTTTCTTTTTATACCTGAGGAAGATAACAGGCTGAATTACCTGAAAATTCAGTAGGACAGAGACTCAGTGAAACTAAACTGCTTTGAAGAAAATTTTTAATGTAATCTTTCTTGCATAACAATGAGTACATGAACTATATTTCATATTCAATCCATATACAGCCATGATACCATATGTGAAACTAAAGAAATACCTTCTTTAAGAATTGAAACATTTTTTAAAAAATTGAAACATTTACTTGGGGAGGGAAAGTTCTCAGAGTGAGAGGTGTGCCCCACACAGATCCTCCCATCTCTTCATTCCGGGAGGGCCCAGGCTGATTATCTGCTTCTCTTCCACTCACTGAGATGTGATCTGCCCAAATGCACACAGCCTGGGTGAACACGCTCCTAGGTATAGAAGCTAGTAATGGCAGATGAAATTCATGCCCACCTACTCTTTCAAATGACAATGAAAAATTAAGGGTTAACAGTTAGTTTTTAAACAAACAATGAAAGAGAGAAGGATAAAAAATGAATAGAGAACAACTGATTTAGGAGGAAATAAGATCACTTTAGGAATAGAAGATAACTTTAAAATAATTCTCCATAGTACTTTAAGCAAGTACTCCTTCATAAACTAGAACAAACAAATATGCAAAAAGAGAATAAAAGAATACGGAAGAGCCCATGAAAATTAAGAACCAAAATTAAGAGAAAAAAAAAATGAGGTAAGGTGGAAAAACAATGAAGTCTCCCAAAATGTAAAGCAATAAAACCAGAAGCTGAAAAATATTTTTAAAGAGTCAAAAATATAGTATAAATCCATGAGGTCTAACATCCATCTAAAGAGTATGTTCAATGACAAACAAAGACAAGGAAGGAGGAGAAATAATCCAATAGCAGAAGAAAAAAATCCCTAGAGCCCAAGACATGACTCAACACACGAAAGGGTTCAGAAGATGTGGCTCAGCAAAAATGAAAACAGTCCGTTAACACATCTTCATTAAGTGTCAGAACATCTCAACGGACGTTCCTTCTCATTCATTTCTTTTGATCTTCTTTTCTCCCTGATTCCTAAACTGTGTGAATCCAAGGACTCTTTTCTCTGTAACTTCTTTATTTTCATCACGTCATCTATTGGCTCAACCGTGTCTGACTCTTCGTGACTCCGTGGGCCACCAGGCTCCTACGTCCATGGGATTCTCCAGGCAAGGGTACTGGAGTGGGTTGCCAGTTCCTTCTCTTTATTTTACTTATTTGCTACATGGTCTCAACTAGACTGATCACTTTGAATGTCACCTGTATATTGATAACCCCAAGTTTATATTTCCATTTCCAACCTATCCCTGAAACTCCAAAACTAATAAACAACTTACTCTTTCAAATAATAACTATGAAAAATTAAAGGTTAGCAGTTACTTTTTAAACAAACAACGAGAGAAAGATCAAACTCCACACAACACATGGATTTCTTTTCTGCAATCTAGCCTACATTTCAAAGGCAATATGTCTAAAATAAAATTTTCATCTCAGTCCCTACTCCAAATGGTTCTTCTCCTAAATCTTCCTCATCTTATTTATCCAGTTGCTCAGACCATAAAAACACAAGTCATACAGAACTCTTTTTCTCCTGCTGTGCATCCAATACATTAACAAAGCCAACATCTAACATGAATTTATAAGAAAAGTGTGTCCAAGAAGAATATTCATTTCCTAATACTAAAGGAACATTTCATGAAAAGATGGGCTCGATAAAGGACAGAAATGGTATGGACCTAACAGAAGCACAAGATATTAAAAAGAGGTGGCAAGAATACACAGAAGAACTGTACAAAAAGAGCTTCACAACCCAGATAATCATGATGGTGTGATCACTGACCTAGAGCCAGACATCCTGGAATGTGAAGTCAAGTGGGCCTTAGAAAGCATCACTATGAACAAAGCTAGTGGAGGTGATGGAATTCCAGTTGAGCTATTTCAAATCCTGAAAGATGATGCTGTGAAAGTGCTGCACTCAATATGCCAGAAGATTTGGAAAACTCAGCAGTGGCCACAGGATTGGAAAAGGTCAGTTTTCATTCCAATCCCAAAGAAAGGCAATGCCAAAGAGTGCTCAAACTACCGCACAATTGCACTCATCTCACACGCTAGTAAAGTAATGCTCAAAATTCTCCAAGCCAGGCTTCAGCAATATGTGAACCGTGAACTTCCTGATGTTCAAGCTGGTTTTAGAAAAGGCAGAGGAACCAGAGATAAATTGCCAACATCCGCTGGATCATGGAAAAAGCAAGAGAGTTTCAGAAAAAACATCTATTTCTGCTTTATTGACTATGCCAAAGCCTTTGACTGTGTGGATCACAATAAACTGTGGAAAATTCTGAAAGAGATGGGAATACCAGACCACCTGATCTGCCTCTTGAGAAATATGTGTGCACGTCAGGAAGCAACGGTTAGAACTGGACATGGACCAACAGACTGGTTCCAAATAGGAAAAGGAGTACGCCAAGGCTGTATATTGTCACCCTGTTTATTTAACTTATATGCAGAGTACATCATGAGAAACGCTGGACTGGAAGAAACACAAGTTGGAATCAAGATTGCTGGGAGAAATATCAATAACCTCAGATATGCAGATAACACCACCCTTATGGCAGAAAGTTAAGAGGAACTAAAAAGCCTCTTGATGAAAGTGAAAGTGGAGACTGAAAAGGTTGGCTTAAAGCTCAACATTCAGAAAACAAAGATCATGGCATCTGGTCCCATCACTACATGGGAAATAGATGGGGAAACAGTGGAAACAGTGTCAGACTTTCTTTTTCTGGGCTCCAAAATCACTGCAGCTGGTGACTGCAGCCATGAAATTAAAAGACGCTTACTCCTTGGAAGGAAAGTTATGACCAAACTAGATAGCATATTCAAAAGCAGAGACATTACTTTGCCAACAAAGGTTCGCCTAGTCAAGGCTATGGTCTTTCCTGTGGTCATGTATGGATGTGAGAGCTGGACTGTGAAGAAGGCTGAGTGCCGAAGAATTGATGCTTTTGAACTGTGGTGTTGGAGAAGACTCCTGAGAGTCCCTTGGACTGCAAGGAAATCCAACCAGTCCATTCTGAAAGAGATCAGCCCTGGGATTTCTTGGAAGGAATGATGCTAAAGCTGAAACTCCAGTATTTTGGCCACCTCATGCGAAGAGTTGACTCATTGGAGAAGACTCTGATGCTGTGAGGGATTGGGGGCAAGAGGAGAAGGGGCCGACAGAGGATGAGATGGCTGGATGGCATCACTCACTCGATGGATGTGAGTTTGAGTGACCTCTAGGAGTTGGTGATGGACAAGGAGGCCTGGCGTGCTGCGATTCATGGGGTCGCAAAGAGTCGGACACGACTGAGTGACTGATCCGATCTGATCTGATCTGAACACTATGATGAAGTTGTTTTCTCCATCTCTCCTACCCCTTACAACCCTGTTTATATTAGTTACATCTCTCATTCAAAGCAGTACAATTTTTAAGAACATGAGAATGCATCTTTGTCTATGATACAAACACTGTGTGTCCTACAGTAAATAATACATACAGAGAATTTTAAATGTTGAATATTGGTTTTAAATTTTAAATAATCAAACTACAAAAGATTCATTTATATTTGCTAAATTAAATCTAACTTCTATAACCCTTGAAAATGTAAAAATAATGAAAAACAGAAGTTAATGGGTGGAAGTAGATGTGGGGGAAAATATAGGGACAATAAATCTCTGAATTCACACATTAGAAAACCAAGGGGCACTGTCAAAAATTTATGGGTCAAGAAATAGAATTTTTATGATGTTAAATAACGAAAGAATTTTTTAAATGAGCCTGGTAGGGGTTGGAAGAGGGGAGAAAAAATAAGTGAGCTAAATTTGTCTCATGTAATAGCGGGGAGTCAAAAGCTATTTTTTTTCTATTTTTCTGAAATATTTTAATTTTTTTAACCTTTTATTTTGTATTGGAGTATAGTCAGTTAACAATGTTGTGATAGTTTCAGGTGAACAGCAAAGGGACTAAGGTATACATATACATGTATCCATTCTCCCCCAAACTCCAGTCCCATCCAGCCTGCCACATAACATTAAGCAGAGTTCCATGTGCTATACAAAGATCCTTGTTGGTTATCCATTTTTAAATATGGCAGTGTGTACACATCCATCTCAAATTCCCTATCACTTCCCCATATCCTTCCCCCTGGCAACTATAAGTTTGTTCTCTAAGTTAGTGAGTCTCTTTCTGTTTTGTAAGTAAGCTCATTAGTATTATTTCTTTCAAAGCTATTTTTAAATGGATATATTAATAAATAAAATATACACATATTATTTAAGACTTGGATTTAAGTTTCAGAAAAACTAGCAATAAAATAGTTTAAAATAATTCTTTCTGGTGAGTGGGAATGAAAGGAAAGTTTATGGAACATTATTTCCATTTAGTATCCTCTTCAGTGTTGAATTTGTATTATGACACACATTGTTAGTATAATAGTTAAATAGACAAATAAAAATAAATCTGTTAATAAATAACAAAGCAAATGACCACATTCAATCTAGTCTTATGTCTAGATCTATATTTATATGAATCATATTTTATAAAGAGATATCAATTTTTGTTTCACTGCTGGTCAGTAGCATAAAAGATACAAAAACTGATTTAGGATATTTTTAGTCTAGTTTTTATTTTTAACCCACTATATAAGTACAAAAATTGGTTAACTAGTGCCTGGTCAAAATATGTTGATGCCAGAGTGTGTATTTAGTAAAAAAAATTCTATAAAAAGGATCCTTCATGTCTAGAACAAGAAAAGCTCTTACAGTAATTCACTGTAATTTATCTCCTCAAACTACCACAGGCCTATATAACCCTCCAGAGGGAGAGGCTGCAGTTTTGAACAGTGACCACTTCCATTGTCCTAATGCTACCCTTGTCCTACTTCTATGCTTATAAACATGGCACTATTTTTACCTTGAATAATGCATGGCTTGGTGGCCTGCAATATTAAAATAGAAATCCGTTGTGTGCTTCATCTCATTGGTGTGCCCAGTGGCCTCGATCCAGTGTCCTATTGGGAGACAATAAACACCATCCACCAAGTTGTTTTCATTGTAAGTACAGCAACGGTCGTGGTGAGGCCCGTTGCCTAGAACAAGAAATGACAAACAAAGTAATTACATCAATGCTTTGCTTCAACAGTCATAGAGTTGCTGATGCAAAATTAATAGCAAGACAAAAATAAATACAAAGCTGCATAATCTACACATCTCAGTATAAACAAAAATAGACTAAGTTGGTGATGGACAGTTAGGCATGCTGCAGTCCCTGGGGTCGCAAAGAGTCGGACACCACTGAGCGACAACTGAAGAGGGATCACAGTAAAAATATGTAAAGAATCACTTGTTAACTTCAGAGCACTGTGCTCCCAATGGATACATGGATATTTACAGAAGCATATTAACTCAGAATTTCATGGGACCACTCAGGGCCTTAAGAGCCCATTGTGAGTCACTCTGCTGCTAAGTTGCTTCAGTCGTGTCCGACTCTGTGAGACCCCATAGACGGCAGCCCACCAGGCTCCTCTGTCCATGGGGTTTTCCAGGAAAGAGCACTGGAGTGGGCTGCCATCACCTTCTCCTGAGTGAGTCACTCTGCAGCCTGATAGGCTGCTGAAAGAGGCTTCCCAGATGGCTCAGATGGTAAAGAATCTGCCTACAATGCAGGAGACCTGGGTTCAATCCCTGGACCATGAAAATCCCCTGGAGGAGGAAATGGAAAACCACTCTAGTATTCTTGCCTGGAGAATTCCATGGACAGAGGAGCCTGGTGGGCTACAGTCCATGGGCTCACAAAGAGTCGGACACGACTGAGCGACTAACACTTTTACTTTTCACCTTTCAAGCTGATGATAAGGGCTCTTAAGGCCATTTATGTCCCTATGCTGCATATTTTTATCTCCCTGGAATTTATGACTTCCTCCACATTTATAACTAAAATCAGTAATAAAGTGTTTCAGTATCAGCTCAAACAACAGATTAATTTTTAAAAAATAAATATATTTATAAATAATAAAATAAAGGACCATATCCAACCCAGTTTGTATGTAAATCAGTAGTTAGTATTATGTTCAGATGGGAAAACTGAGCATCACAGAGATTAAACAGCTTGCCCAGGATCATAGAACAAAGTACAGAGTGATCAGTAACCTGGTACGCCTAATCCCCCACCTTTTAGGCACTTGATATCTTCATGCTGTTTTCTACTGCTTACTCTACCAGAGCACCAAGCAGACCCTCTGCCCTCTAGGGATTGCAGCAAAAGAGGCAGAGACAGGACAACATGCCTCTGATAACATTATTTGCCTACAGCACAATTCTGCCCGGTATCCACTACACTAGTAAACAGACCCTCAATTTCTATGAAAATTGTTATTTCTATGTTATTTTTATAATATCTTCTTATGACCACCACACTTCAAATCAATCCTTTCCTTAAACTACCTAATTTTCATATATTGTCATTAATTTAAAAAACATATAAAGTGTTAGTCACTCACTCATGTCCACTTCTGTGCAACCCCATGGTCTATAGCCCACCAGCCTCCTCTGTCCATGGAATTGTCCAGGCAAGAATACTGGAGTGGTTTGCCATTTCCTTCTCCAGGGGATCTCCCGACCCACAGATTGAACCCAGGTCTCCTGCATTGCAGGTAGATTCTTTACCATCTGAGCCACCAGAGAAGCCCAAGAAAAACATATAATCAAAATAAAATAGGAATAAAATAGGAATAAGTCACAATTATTATGAATATGAAAATTCAATTCATCCATTCCTTGCTCTGTCTTCCAAAATATTTTATCTAAGGTTATTTAGCATACAATCTATTTTTTTTAAATGCTTAAGTCATTGGGCAGTTCTTTAGAACATAATTCCCCTTACCAGACAGGATGGCCCCTTTAATAAATAAATCATCATTGATCTTCCTAGTGTAGATTCTTCTTTTTCTCTTGATGGCTACAAGGTACTACACCAATTGCCTTATTAACCTTGATATTTAATAGAGAAAACCAAACTATACTAGCAATCATACTTCTAGAAACATAGCCAACTGAAATATAACAAAAGTAAAGAAAGATACATGGATACATACATGTGTGTAACAATACTATTTTAATAGCAAATATTACAAACTATCTCAGTTCAACTATTCATTCTCCCAAAAATACTTATTGAATGTTGACTATACAACAGGCATTGTACTAAATCTTGTTAAGGATTTAGGTATTTCCCATAAAAGCAATTTTAAAAAATGAATTATTTTAATCAGGCAGTTGACATGACCAAATTTTTATTGTGAAAATATCTCTCTGGTTACAGAGTAAAAAATTAACTCAAACACAATGAGATTGGAAGCAGAAAGTCCACTTAGGAAACCTCTGAGTTAGCCCAGGTAAGAGATGATAAAAGCCTTAAGATAGAAATAGAAAGGAATGGGACAATTCAGGAGGGAAAAGACACAGGACTTAATGATTAATTGGATATGGGAGGTGAAGATAAAAAGAGAATCAGAAATGATTCCTAGGCTTCTGGCAAATACAACTCAATATATAGTGATACCATTCACTGAGATGTGAAAACCAGCAGAGTTGGAAGAAAAGATGGTCAGTCTGGTTTTTGCATTTGGGACTTGGAGTGCTATTTAGATACAAAAGGAGCTGTCAAGTAGAGAGCTGGAGTTATTGATTTGACACTCAGACCAGAGATCTGAAGTAGAAAAATAAGTTCATAAGTCACCTAAGTATAAATGGTAACTGAGACAAGGATATAGATGACTTACAAAGAAAAACAATGTTGATTGAGGAGAAAAGACTTCTGGAATCAAGTTTGAAAGCATCTCAACATTTTACAGCTGGATAGAGAAGGATAAGATTAGAAAGGAGGAATAGAAAGAGAAGCTGTAGAGGAAAACTAGGAGTGAGTAAGTGAGGTGGGGGAGTATAATTGAAACCATAGACTAAAAACAGGATAGATGCCTGTCTAACTAGCAACAGTAGTTATATCTGGAGAATGTAATTGGGAAGGAAGCACTATTTTACTCTAAATTATTTTGAATCCATTGGATTTGCTATAAAAAGAAGGCATTATTTTTTAGCAATGAAAGGATATCTATGGCTCCTGCTGATCAGTACGAGACAATTTACATGTTATAACTTAAATAGATATAATTATTGAGGGACTCAAATATACATAAATTACACTGTTCAAGAAAAATTATGTATGTAACATGAACTTCCTAAGAATTCTTCATTCCTAGAATTGGGGTTTTTAATTACTCATTTTTACAAATACATCTTTTAGGAGAAGTAGCAAGACATATCTATCTCTCTCAGTCAGAGAAGCATCATATCAGTGAAGGTGTAGTGGAGAGTGGGAACTCCCACCGCATTCAGTAGTAACAAGGAGTCTGATCCCTTCAGGAAACTGGATGGGGAACCTGGGTGATGAGGTGGTACCTCTACCCACCTACTGGAGCAATGTCAGAAAACCAGAAGGTGGATCAGATGCAGAGTCTCATTATAAAATACTAAAAATGCCCCAGCTTCAATAGAAAGTCACTCATTATATGAAGACTCACAAAGATTTCAAACTGAAGGGGAAAAAATGCTCAAAAGATGTTAAACTCAAGAAGACAGACACGTTAGAACTATCTGACAAAGACTTTAAGCATCAACAATCCATTGAACACACTTGAAATGAAAAATCACAGACTTAGCAAGGAAATATAAGATGTAAATAAGAACTAAATGGCAGTTTTAGAACTGAAAAATATAGCAGTTGAAATAGTAACCTCAGGCAATGGGCTCTAGAGCAGAATGGAGATCAGAAAGAAAAGAAATAGCAAGCTATAAGATAGAATAGAAATTATTCAACGGAGAGAACACAGATGGGAAAAAAAAAATAGAGCCTTAGAGACTTGTAGGACTGTAACAAAAGGTGTAACATTCCTGTAAATGGCATCTGAAAAAAAAATGAGAAAGGGGATGTAGTGGGAAAATATTTGAGAAAAATGATATCTAAATATGTCTAAATATTTTCTAAATTTGCCAATAAACATACAGGTTCGAGAACTTGCACAAACTCCAAAGAGGATAAACGAAAAGAAATCCATGCCACAACATACCATAATGAAATTTTTGAAAACTAAATGCAAAGAAAAAGTCTTGAAAGTAGTCAGAGAAAAATAACAATTTAGGAAAATAATCATTCTTATGTCACTAGTTTTCTCTAAAAAAAAAAAAAAAAAAAAAAGGTGTGGGGTGGGGGGGCCTAAACAGATGATCTCTATAAATAGAAAGGAAGTTGTTTAACATCAGAAAGGAAGAACATGATAAGCATATGGGTAAATACAGTAGAGTTTCTTTCTTCTCTTGAGTTTCTAACAAATATTGCAGTGCTCTCTGATGTCCTACATGTATGTAGTAGAAATATTTAAGGCAGTTACATGGAGAGGGCCAAAGAAATGAGATTCCTCCAATTCATTTAATATGGCAAAATGATGAAACTAGTCATCTATGACAAGTTATGTTTGTATAATGTAGGTAAATCAAAATGGAATTCAAAAAAAATGTTTAAGTATGAACCACCATATTTCCATAAGAAGGCAGAGAAAGGAAACAGAAAAAAAAAAAAAAAAAAAAAGAGAAAATGACCATAAACAAATGAAAAAAATAGCAAACTTAATTCCCAATATACCAATAATCTCATTAAACATAAACTGTCTAAATACACATTAAAATACAGAGATTTTCAGAGTAGATTTTTTTTTTTTTTCTTTTAGTGAACCAGCTCTTTGCTATCTAGGAAAAACTCACTTCAGATTAAACAGGCAA
Source organism: Tragelaphus eurycerus (assembly GCA_935064755.1). Lineage (NCBI taxonomy): Eukaryota > Metazoa > Chordata > Mammalia > Artiodactyla > Bovidae > Tragelaphus > Tragelaphus eurycerus. The sequence continues at coordinate 4,610,904 of CAKXYN010000039.1, forward strand.
GTGAAAAGTAAAAGTATAGAAAAAGATACACCATACAAACATTAATTAAAAGAAAGTAGAAGTAGTTACATTATTATCATATAAACTAGAACCTGAAAACAAAGAAAAGCACTAGAGATAAGGAGGGAAATTACATGATGGTCAAAGTATCAATCCAACCTGGATTGATGGAAAGGATTTTGCAAAGTGAAATAAAACAGAGAAAGACAAATACTATATGATCTCACTTACATGTGGAACTACAAAACAAAAACACACAAAAAGCAATGAAAAATTCTGGTATGTCCATACCACGATTCAGCCAAAAAAAAAAAGGAATGACCTGTTGATAATGCAATAACCTGGATAAATCTGAAAAAATCATGCTGAGTGAAAAAAAATGTCAATCCCACATATTATATAATACCATTTTTATATTTTTTCAAGAATACCATTCTTGAAAAAAAAAAAATGTATAGAGATGGAGAACAGTTTAGTGGTTGCCAGGGATAGGAGGGTAGAGAAGGTAGAAATCAGGTGAGGCTGTAAAGAGGACACGGAAGATCCTAGTGGTGAATATGTTACCAATGAGAGAAGGCAAAAGTTACTCAGAATCTTTCTGTATTACTTCTTACAACTGCATGTGAATAAAATAAAATTACTTCAAAATAAAAAGTCTCATTCAAAAATAAATAAATCTTGGTTTGTCTGTTTTTTCCAAATAAACTAGAGAATTTTTAGGTTGCCAATTCATTTTTTGTTCCATAGGACTGGCCTAAGAGTACAATGTGTCACCCAGTTGTGTCAGACTCTTTGAGAACCCATGTATTGCAGCACCCTGGGCCTCCTTGTCTTTCAACATCTGGAGTTGGTCCAAGTTCATGTCCATTGCACTGGTGATGCCATCCAATCGTCTCATCCTAGTAAACGCATTGTTTGCTAGCACTGTGATCATTTATGCCTAGAGGTTTAGTTAACTTTTCCAGGTCTCTTCTACCTCATGAAGGTGTCAGTTGGCTACGCTGTATCAGATTAAAAGGTAACTTTATGGCTTCTTTGAAGGTTGGGGTAGGATGCTGAGGGAGCCTACAGGAGTGAATTATCTGTTCCATCAGAGCCACCCACTGTCAGTCACTTATTAGCATTAATTCTAAATAAATAAACATACAAACAACTCACTAAGGCAGGATAAACTAACCTGTCTTATTGGCAGAAAAGTAGAAAAGGATTCATGGTAGGCTATAGTCCATGGGGTCGCAAAGAGTCGGACACGACTGAGCGACTTTACTTCACTATTTCCTTAGAGCGGACTTGGCCATAATGTTATTTGTTCATTGAGGCAAATCACGTAAATTAAAATAAAGCTATGAATATGAAGGAATAAGAAGACAGCTTTCTGGCATTCCAATTAAAGCCGGGGAAGTAAGAAACCTCAAAAAATCTAAAACTCTGGACTAACACATTATTTTAAATAGTTCTGTAAGTTTGAAAGTTCAAGTTAAAATGACTTTATTTTTTAGTCAGAATGTTTGAAATATGGGACAAGCAAAATTTATTGGAGAGCAGTCTACTTAAAATTCTAATTATTTTGCATATGTTGTTTTATTTGACTCTATCCTCTTCGGGGTTTAATTACCTTGCAGTTTTTATTTCTAGCACATGAACATCAATTTGAACCTAACACATTAATCTCTAATTTTAGCTAGTAATTCACCCAAATCAGATCACTCTCATGCCCATCTGTTACTTACTACTCCAGAACTTATTGGTACATAAAGTTGTACAAACATGGTGCAATCGTTACCAGATCTGGCATTTTGATATTCTATTCCAATGGCAAAAGCAAAACAAAATAAAATGCAAAAAAAATTTTTGTTCAACCAACTGCCTCTTTGAGAGAGTGGATCTTGTTCCAATTGAGCACTTTGATAAATTGCAGCAGGCAATGGTTGAAAATAGTTGAGTTTAGGAGTAGTGGTAGGAAACAGCTAAACTGCATCACAGAAGAGAGGACATGGGGGCAATCAAAGAAGGAAAGGATAGGAAAAGAAAATGTGAAGATTGAGAAAGAGAAGGAAAGGTGGGATGGAGAAAGAGAAGAGAGGTGGGAAGATGCAGCTAGCAGACTATATAAAGTGAAGTTGTTCATCAAAACACACTGGTCATGAGACCACCAGAGAGCAGCTAAAGGCAAATGTTTTCATACCTAATTTGAAGTTGTTTGTCCTTCTATAATATTCCTCTCTACTCACCAACCACTCCTCCCCCAACCTTCAATATAACATACTACATTCATACACAAATTTCTTGCATGGAGAGAGAAAGAGTAGAGTTCATTAATTAAAATTCATTTTAAAACTTAATTTCTTTCCAATGTTGACTTGATGCATAACAGGCCAATATAAGCAGGGAAACAAGAAGCTATATCTGCTAAGCAGAGCAGAAGCAGGGAAGCAGATGTAAGGAAGACCCAGAGGATTTAAATCTTCCCTTCTCCACAGTTATCTTAGAGAGTATCCCATCCTCCTCAATCTATAGAAACAGGGATACATACATGTATCATAAGGAGGAAGACCACAGTTAATATCTAACCCAAGGAGTTATACTCCAGTACTCTTGCCTGGAAAATCCCATGGACGGAGGGGCCTGGTGGGCTGCAGTCCACGGGGTCGCTAGGAGTCGGACACGACTGAGGGACGTCACTTTCACTTTTCACTTTCATGCATTGGAGAAGGAAATGGCAACCCACTCCAGTGTTCTTGTCTGGAGAATCCCATGGACGGGGGAGCCTGGTGGGCTGCCGTCTATGGGGTCACACAGAGTTGGACACAACTGAAGTGACTTAGCAGCAGCAGCAGCAGCAAGGAGTTATACAGTCGCTTCCAGAATCTGCGTACACACCACAAAATAAAATTTTAAAAGAGAAAACAAGAAAAGTTAATAGGAAAATAATAAATAATACAAAGTTATGAAAGAATATTATTATTTACAGGATTTTTATCTCATTTGATTATGCAAAAATCTTAAATGCAAAGTGTTAAGTAGACAACACTTCATGCTAATGGCAAAAAAAAATGAAATCTGGCTAATGAAAGTTAGGAAATCAAAGACTATCTATGAGCAGTAAGAAAGTTCTGTACCAATTCAGGTAGGTATGTAGATGAAAGTTCACTTCCTGTATAACAATATTGCATTAAAATAATAGGAGGTTTATATACTCACGTCCTTCGCCATGAGTTAAAGCTAAAATAACTCCAAGGAAAAATCCAATACAAAGCAACTCCACAAATTCAGGAAAGAGCTCCAAGAGTTTTGGTTTAAAATTATAGTAATGAGTACAAAGACACTTCACAATGATGAAAATAGGAACTAGATTTAGAGATAACAAGGCTTGTCTACATTAGACATTAGAATATTATTGTTAAGGAGGCTAGAATCTGGAGGACCAGAAAGGAAAACACTAAATATGACAAGATGATTATGATAATGAATCAAACATCTGACTCCTCTGTATGTGTGTGTGTGTGTGTGTGTGTGTGTGTACACGCACATGCATGCAAATGTGTATACGTGTGTGTGACTGTCTTTCAAGTTAAAAACAACTGATTATTATTGGTGATTGATATTTTTATGGCAAATGCTAAGTTGAAATGTGATATCTAAGCATCATCCTTTCTGTAAATTTGTACAGGTAAATTTGTCTAATCCTTCAAAATAAGCTACTCAGCTTAAGATGGTTACTTGACAGAACCACAAGACAGGGGGCTCCTACCTTTGTATGTAATAGGTCTGGCTTCACTTGTTCTCATTAATAATCAGACTTAAGACCATTCACTTATACTTCAAATTCTATGAGACAATCAACAAAAATCCTTAGACAGTTGTTTTTTAGGCAGGTGTAATGTGTTGGTCCTCTCAAAGCTGAGCTTAAGGTGTGCAGAAAACAGGAACAGCAGGAGTGATTAATAAAGCTTAGCCTTGGATTCACTCTCTGCCAGGCCTCCAGAGGGGATCTTTTAGGTCAAACTCCCCAAAGAGCCTTGATCAGTTCCAGCTAAGAATTTAAAGAAAAACTTAATTAACACCTGCCAAACCATGCAGAGCAGAATATTAGGAGGGAAATTTTCCATGATTAAATCGAGGTTTAGATCAAGCTAAGTTGAAGAAATATAATTTTAAAAATGGTTATGGGCAAAGCAAAATTCAATAGTTCTTTTCCTAAAAGATTTGCTAATAATTTAATATCTCTTCCTTGTGGACAAAATTAGGTACCCCCAAAATTTATATGTTGAAACTCTAACCCCCAAAGTGAATTTCTCTGGCTATACGGCTGTTAGGGAATTCAGGTTAAATGAGAACATAAGGGTGGACTCCAAAACCAACAGGACTGGTGCCCTTCTAAGAAGGGAAAGAGAAACCAGAATCTCTCTCTCCATGCAGGCATTGAGGACAGGCTGTGTGAGGACATGACAAGAAGGCTGCTGCTGCTGCTAAGTCACTTCAGTCATGTCCGACTCCACGTGACCCCATAGACGTCAGCCCACCAGGCTCTCCTGCCCCTGGGATTCTCCAGGCAAGAAAACTGGAGTGGGTTGTCATTTCCTTCTCCAATGCATGAAAGCGAAAAGTGAAAGTGAAGTCGCTCAGTCGTGTCCAACTCTTAGCGACCCCATGGACTGCAGCCCACCAGGCTCCTCCATTCATGGGATTTTCCAGGCAGCCATCTGCAAAGCAGGAAGAGTCCTCTCCAGAAACCAAATCTGCTGGCCCTCTGATCTGGGACTTCTAACTTTCAGAACTGTGAGAAAATAAATTTCTATCATGTAATCTACTCAGTCAATAGTATATCGAACAAATGAATGCATTCACATACATGAAATATTCTACAACTTAATCGGTTAATGGACTATCTAAGGATTATTGAGAGAGTGTTGTATATCCAGTCCTGGGGTAAACTGAAGTAGACAAATGAAATTTACAACACGATTCTTACAATGAATAAATTATTGTTGATTAGACAACAGTTACACAAAGCAATTTGTGAATGAAACAAAACTAAACTAAATGATGAAAATAATTTTAAAACTACCTAAGACACTGTGTGGATCACAATAAACTGTGGAAAATTCTGAAAGAGATGGGCAAAGCAGACCGCCTGACCAGCCTTTTGAGAAACCTATATGCAGGTCAGGAAGCAACAGTTAGAACTGGACAAGGAACAACAGACTGGTTCCAAATAGGAAGAGGAGTATGTCAAGGTTGTATATTGTCCCCCTGCTTATTTAACTTATATGCAGAGTACATCATGAGAAACGCTGGGCTGGAAGAAGCACAAGTTGGAATCAAGATTGCCAGGAGAAATATCAATAACCTCAGATATGCAGATGACACCACCCTTATGGCAGAAAGAGAAGAGGAACTAAAAAGCCTCTTAATGAAAGTGAAAGAGGAGAGTGAAAAAGTTGGCTTAAAGCTCAACATTCAGAAAACTAAGATCATGGCATCTGGTCCCATCACTTCATGGGAAATAGATGGGGAAACAGTGGAAACAGTTTCAGACTTTATTTTTCTGGGCTCCAAAATCACTGCAGATGGTGACTGCAGCCATGAAATTAAAAGACGCTTACTGCTTGGAAGGAAAGTTATGACCAACCTAGATAGCATATTCAAAAGCAGAGACATTACTTTGCCAACAAAGGTCCATCTAGTCAGCCTATGGTTTTTCCAGTGGTCATGTATGAATATGAGAGTTGGACTGTGAAGAAAGCTGAGCACCAAAGAATTGATGCTTTTGAACTGTGGTGTTGGAGAAGACTCTTGAGAGTCCCTTGGACTACAAGGAGATCCAACCAGTTCATTCTGAAGGAGATCAGTCCTGGGTGTTCTTTGGAAGGACTGATGTTGAAGCTGAAACTCCAATACTTTGGCCACCTCATGCGAAGAGTTGACTCATTGGAAAAGACTCCGAGGCTGGGAGGGATTGGGGGTAGGAGGAGAAGGGGACAACAGAGGATGAGATGGGTGAACGGCATCACCGACTCGATGGACATGAGTCTCAGTGAACTCCAGGAGTTGGTGATGGACAGGGAGGCCTGGCGTGCTGCAATTCATGGGATCGCAAAGAGTCAGACACAACTGAACAACTGAACTGAACTGAAGACACTGATACATAAGCAGACTTTTCAAGGACTGCAAATTAGCTTAATATCCAGGGACATTTTCCATTCATTATGACTGGAATGTGATGTTGGGATGTATTCTAAAGAGCAATTGGCTCACTAGGAAGGGAAACTATGATAGATTTGTGGTGTATACATAGGTTTCCCTGGTGGCTCAGCTGGTGAAGAATCCACCTGCAATGCGGAAGACCTGGGTTCAGTCCCTGGGTTGGGAAGATCCCCTGGAGAAGGGAAAGGCTACCCACTCAGTATTCTGGCCTGGAGAATTCCAAGGACTCTATAGTCCATGGGGTCGCAAAGAGTTAGACATGACTGAGAGACTTTCACTTTCAATTTTCACATGGATATAGAAGACTGAATTTTAGAGTATCCATGTTAGCTACATCTAGTGAAAAAGGTTTTTTGATAAAGAGGATGGATCACAAACTGTGATGACAATATCAGATGCTTTAGATACCTAACAAAGATGACAATACTGGATTCGTTAGATACTTAACTAGCCACAACAATGTATCAATGAGTATGATTTAAAGCAGGAGACAGATAATAAGAACAAATGTCTATTTTAGTGGGTAGAGTGAGAACAAAATAGGGAATTGCAGGGGGTCCATAATACTTTCCAAATTCTAAAGCAAGCTGTGTAAAACAACCGGATTTCATCACTTGGAAAAGCAAAAAAGAGAATTACCAATTTTCTAACCATTATTTAGGAAGCCAGACTTCCTTTTTTATTACAGATGATTTCTATGAATTAATGATTCACAAGGATGCACATATCTTAAAATGAAAGCATTACAAAGATTGAAGATTCTCTTTAAAAACATCCCCAAAATGGCATTACTAGGCAATTATGCTTCCATTTAAAATTAACTACAACAACAAAGCTCTCCATTTTATATAATTTTTAGAGAAAATCTGTCACTTAGATTGTTCTTAATAGGCTTGACTCAAAGCCCCAAGACTGAATATTAATAGTTCATTCAATGTGATGATAATCTAGAGAGAAGCCAAAAGATTTGACCACCTGATTTGAAGTGATCAGATCTTGTGGTAGCTAATTATGCCATGACTCAAGGGATTAAACAAGAAGATCCAAATATTAAAATGCTCCATCTCTACGTAATTGGACATATTTCTACATACTGCAGTTATTTTCTATGTCACATGCAGTGATGTTTATTCATGTATTTAATATTTTTTATTTGATTGTTCTAATAATTTTTAATTTTGATTTTCCTACTGCCATTTAAACAATTTTTATAGTAGTGTCTAGACTTTTGTTGTTGTTAAATTGTCAGGTCAATTTTTCTCTCCATAGCTCTCTTAGACTTGACTAGGAATTTCATTGCATTTCATTGTCTGAACACAAATCCAAGTTACACTATAAAAATAAAGCATTTACATTAATATTAGGCTCACTATATGAAGCAAATGCTTTCAACCAAATTTCACTACTTTGTTTGACGTACCTTGAAGCCCACGACAAAAGCTCTCATGTCACCTATCTTTTGTGCATGCGTGCTAAGTCACTTCAGTCATGTCCAACTCTTTGAGACCCTATGGACTGTCTCCTCTGTCCGTAGGATTCTCCAGGCATGAATACTGGAGTGGGTTGCCATGCCCTCCTCCAGGGGATCGTCCCAGCCAAGGGAAGGGACCTGCATCTCTTATGTCTCCTGCGTTGGCAGGTGGGTTCTTTACCACTGGCGCCACCTGGGAAGCTTCTATCTTTGTACTTTCAGTCAAACAACGCTGAGGCAGAAGGCAATACCTTCCCTAGAAACCATATCTCAGATGTCCTATGTTTAGATGCAAAAAACTCAAAATAATCATCTTCATCCCAGGAACTCTGAAAAACACTGAGGATTGTTTTACATTTAACTTCGTTCTGACCCAGTTCACGCGGTGCACAGGCATTTCCGTAGTTTCAAAGTAAGTCAATGCTTTCTAGAAAGTGGACTAAATGGTTTAATGAGACATTCCCTTGAATTGATCTAAGTCCGATGTGAAAACCATCTCTGTGGCTTCGTGCTTTAGTTTCTTTCATGACAAAAATATTTTTTTATATGATAGAGATACAGCTAATATAAACATCACATAAGCACTGCTCTAGTTACTGAAAAGAAATTAGAAATAAACAGCTAGTCGAAATAAAGGATAGAGTGGCCCAATGTTTTTAAACACTAAATTGTTTCTGAAATTGATAAGCCAGATTAAAACCTTTTTAATGAGACATTATAAGCTATAAAAATAAATTAGAGAGATTTTCTTAAAATTTACCAAAGCCATAAACTACACATGTATGAAAAATAGTTGATCAAGATTTTTGCTTCTCTGAGTCTTATGTCTGACTGCAAGCAACAGAAAAACTAACAGTGACTTCAATAAATACATATAGATCTCTCATGTAACAAAAGATGCAAAGCCAGGCAGTCCAGAACTGGTGAAATACCAGTACCTTCTAAATGTCTGCTTTGCCATCCTTCACACATTGACTTTGCTGTCATGCCTGTCAACACATGTTCAAAGGGTGACACTCTACTGGTCATGAAAAAGAGTGAAGAGCCCCTGGTTCCTTTTCATGAGAAAATTGAAAGCTTTCCTGGGAGCCTCACCCAAAAGACCTCTTAATCTCATTAGCTAGAACTAGGCAACATGGACATCCTTAGACCGATTGTTAACCAAGATGAGTAAGAGTACCACACTGATTAGAGCAATAATGACTGATCCCATTGCTACCAAGACAAATAAGGATTTCTGGTATCCTGAGAAAATGGGGAAAACAAATGCTAATTAGGCCGCTGAGGGTGATGATAATGGGTTGGAACACATCATCTTTCTCCAGCAAATCATCTCAGAAGATAGACCAAATTTCTTTTGGTATCTCATGTTTCTCCTTGATTTAATTCAAAAGTACCTAATGCATTAAATTTTTATTTGTAAAATATTTTAAATAAGTTGACAATAAAAATAAAAGCATTTTCAGATCAGAGGTCAGATCAGATCAGTCGCTCAGTCGTGTCCGACACTTTGCGACCCCATGAATCACAGCACACCAGGCCTCCCTCTCCATCATCAACTCCCGGAGTTCACTCAGACTCATGTCCATTGAGTCAGTGATGCCATCCAGCCATCTCATCCTCTGTCCTCCCCTTCTCCTCTTGCCCCCAACCCCTGCCAGCATTAGAGTCTTCTCCAATGACTCAACTCTTCGCATGAGGTGGCCAACTGGAGTTTCAGCTTCAGCATCATTCCTTCCAAAGAAATCCCAGGGCTGATCTCCTTCAGAATGGACTGGTTGGATCTTCTTGCAGTCCAAGGGACTCTCAAGAGTCTTCTCCAACACCACAGTTCAAAAGCATCAATTCTTCAGCGCTCAGCCTTCTTCACAGTCCAATTCTCACATCCATACATGACCACAGGAAAAACTATAGCCTTGACTAGACGAACCTTTGTTGGCAAAGTAATGTCTCTGCTTTTATTTTAAAATATATTAAAAGCATTTTAATATATTTTAAAAACTTGAAAATTGCCCCCAACCCACACTTAAAAAAATAGAGAATATAGGCTGTCTGGTTCTTGACTGTGTTTGTCTTGTGCTAATATAACCTCTTCACTATAACACAGACTCTCCTTCTATGAGTGGCCTTATGAGTGCGTGCTTTCTGTTGTGTCCGACTCTTTGTGACCCTATGGACTGTGGTTCACCAGACTCCTCTATCCATGGAATTTTCCAGGCAAGAATACTGGAGCAGGTTGCTCTTTCCTTCTCCAGGTTATCTTTCCAATCCAGAGTTCCAACCCGCATCTCTTGCATCTCCTGCATTGGCAGGCGGGTTCTTTACCCCTGAGCTACCAGGGAATCTCCTCCTCTTAAACCACCCCAAATCCCTCCTCTTCCAGTTTTCCTTTAGTCTCTGCCCCACCATCATCTCTGACAGCCTCATTTTCCTTCTAACTGCCCCAGTTCTCAATAAATATCCTCATTTCCCTATTCATTCTTCAGGGGCTACATTCTGCCCTCATCGGCTTACTGAGGGGGAAAAAACAAACAAACAACTTTAAATGAAGTAATTGTATCAGATTCATTTTTTGCTTTTCTTTACCAACCTCCAGCTTGTAATGATAGTGTGTACTCTATTGAAACTCTCCTCTCTCGGCTCCATATTACTATTCCCCTGGATGGGAGGATATCACAGCAGTATGATAGTGTACGGACTCTACGTTCAAACTCAGACTGCATTCCAAGTTATACTATTCACTACTTGTAAACAGTAATAAGTCATTTAAGCAATCTATGCCTCTGTTTTCTCATTTGTGAAAAAGGGAGAGTAGTACTATCTACTTCATAGGGTTGTTCTGAGAGAATTCAATTAAGTGATCCATTTAAAGGATTTAGCACAGTACCTACCACAGTTGCTGTTCAATAACAACTCAGTAGGAACACTTAACTATTACTCTTCTATCTCTTCCACTTTTGGTCTGTTTGCAAAACTGGTCACTGATATGCAAAACAGGTATACCTCGAAAATAAGCTCAACTTTTTTAAACAGCTTAGTTCAGATCTACATGTTCCAAAGATAAGACCAATGATTTCTTCCAGCACCTGAGCTGGTTTACAAATTCTGACCAGTCTCTTATCAAACCATACTAACTTCTTCCTAAAATCAGAACTAATTGAAACTCCCAAATCTTTTCACTTTGAATTGTTCTCTAGATGAAATGAAATGTTCTGAAATGTTCTCTAGGTCTCTATTTTTACAAAATAATTTATTAATGCACATATATATAAGGCTTGATTTTTATTAATTTCTTATTGGTTTATTCCTATTTGGGGGACTTAAAATTTTGAATAATGCTTCTCTCAAATGAAATAGCAACTCTTTCCCAGTTATCTCTCATCAGCAAGTGTGACAAGCACGCTTCCTAAATTACTAATAAAGAGATTTAGCAGGAGAGGACCTAGAATAAAGTGACTTGTAAAACGCCAGTTGCACTTACCCTCATGTTCCTACTGCTTTATCAATCAGAGTACTTTAGGTCAGTCATACAACTTAAGTGAATCCACCTAACTAATTTACTAGCCATTCAGTCACTTTCTAATCTGTGAAAGCGTTGGTCTCTCAGTCATGTCTGAGTCTCTGTGTCTCCATGGACTGTAGCACACCAGGTTCCTCTGACAACAGAATTCTCCAGGCAAGAATACCAGAGTGGGTTGCCATTTCCTTCTCTAGGGGATTTTCCTGACCCAGGAATCGAACGTGGGTCTCCTACATTTCAGGCAGATTCTTTACCATCTGAGCTAAAAAATCCTTAACTAAGATACACTGTTCCTACATTTTTTCCATTTGTATAAATGAGAATTGATATTTTATGAAGTAAAAATTCTAAAAAAATTTTAAACCTACTTTAAAATATACGATGATGATGAAATGCCAGAGTTTTTTTTTTAACTTTTTGGAGTCACAAATTCTTTTGAGAATCAATAAAAAGCTATGGATCATCTTCCACAAAAAAAAAAAAAAAAAAAAAATTGTGTGTGTTCATGCACACAGTAAGGCCTCCCCAGACAGCATATTTTGCTTTTTTGCATTTCTTTTCCATGGGGATGGTCTTGATCCCTGTCTCCTGTACAATGTCACAAACCTCATTCCATAGTTCATCAGGCACTCTATCTATCAGATCTAGGCCCTTAAATCTATTTCTCACTTCCACTGTATAATCATAAGGGATTTGATTTAGGTCATACCTGAATGGTCTAGTAGTTTTCCCTACTTTCTTCAATTTCAGTCTGAATTTGGCAATAAGGAGTTCATGGTCTGAGCCACAGTCATCTCCTGGTCTTGTTTTTGCTCATTGTATAGAGCTTCTCCATCTTTGGCTGCAAAGAATATAATCGATCTGATTTCGGTGTTGACCACCTGGTGATGTCCATGCATAGAGTCTTCTCTTGTGTTGTTGGAAGAGGGTATTTGCTATGACCAGTGCATTTTCTTGGCAAAACTCTGTTAGTCTTTGCCCTGCTTCATTCCGTGTTCCAAGGCCAAATTTGCCTGTTACTCCAGGTGTTTCTTGACTTCCTACTTTTGCATTCCAGTCCCCTATAATGAAAAGGACATCTTTTTTGGGTGTTAGTTCTAAAAGGTCTTGTAGGTCTTCATAGAACCGTTCAACTTCAGCTTCTTCAGCGTTACTGGTTGGGGCATAGATTTGGATTACTGTGACATTGAATGGTATGCCTTGGAAACGAACAGAGATCATTCTGTCATTTTTGAGGTTACATCCAAGTACTGCATTTCGGACTCTTTTGTTGACCATGATGGCCACTCCATTTCTTCTGAGGGATTCCTGCCCACAGTAGTAGATATAATGGTCATCTGAGTTAAATTCACCCATTCCAGTCCATTTTAGTTCACTAATTCCTAGAATGTCGACATTCACTCTTGCCATCTCTTGTTTGACCACTTCCAATTTGCCTTGATTCATGGACCTGACATTCCAGGTTCCTATGCAGTATTGCTCTTTACAGCATCGGACTTTGCTTCTATCACCAGACACATCCACAGCTGGGTATTCTTTTTGTTTTGGCTCCATCCCTTCATTCTTTCTGGAGCTATTTCTCCACTGATCTCCAGTAGCATATTGGGCCTCTACTGACCTGGGGAGTTTCTCTTTCAGTATCCTATGATTTTGTCTTTTCATACTGTTCATGGGGTTCTCAAGGCAAGAATACTGAAGTGGTTTGCCATTCCCTTCTCCAGCGGACCACACCCTGTCATCTCTCTCCACCATGACCCACGGATCCCAGGTTGCCCCTCGGGCATGGCTTAATTTCATTGAGTTAGACAAGGGTGTGGTCCTTGTGTGATTAGATTGACTAGTTTTCTGTGAGAATGGTTGTAGTGTATTTGCCCTCTGATGCCCTCTCCAGTGGAGCTATTCCAAGTCCTGAAAGATGATGCTGTGAAAGTGCTGCACTCAATATGCCAGCAAATTTGGAAAACTCAGCAGTGGCCACAAGATTGGAAAAGGTCAGTTTTCATCCCAATCCCAAAGAAAGGCAATGCCAAAGAATGCTCAAACTACTGAACAATTGCACTCATCACACACGCTAGTAAAGTAATGCTCAAGATTCTCCAAGCCAGGCTTCAGCAATATGTGAACCGTGAACTTCCTGATGTTCAAGCTGGTTTTAGAAAAGGCAGAGGAACCAGAGATCAAATTGCCAACATCCGCTGGATCATGGAAAAAGCAAGAGAGTTCCAGAAAAACATCTATTTCTGCTTTATTGACTATGCCAAAGCCTTTGACTGTGTAGATCACAATAAACTATGGAAAATTCTGAAAGAGATGGGAATACCAGACCACCTGATCTGCCTCTTAAGAAATCTGTATGCAGGTCAGGAAGCAACAGTTAGAACTGGACATGGAACAACAGACTGGTTCCAAATAGGAAAAGGAGTACGTCAAGGCTATATATCGTCACCCTGTTTATTTAACTTATATGCAGAGTACATCATGAGAAATGCTGGACTGGAAGAAACACAAGTTGGAATCAAGATTGCCGGGAGAAATATCAATAATCTCAGATATGCAGATGACACCACTCTTATGGCAGAAAGTGAAGAGGGGCTAAAAAGCCTCTTGATGAAAGTGAAAGTGGAGAGTGAAAAGGTTGGCTTAAAGCTCAACATTCAGAAAACGAAGATCATGGCATCTGGTCCCATCACTACATGGGAAATAGATGGGGAAACAGTGGAAACAGTGTCAGACTTTGTTTTTCTGGGCTCCAAAATCACTGCAGATGGTGACTGCAGCCATGAAATTAAAAGACGCTTACTCCTTGGAAGGAAAGTTATGACCAACCTAGATAGCATATTCAAAAGCAGAGACATTACTTTGCCAACAAAGGTTCACCTAGTCAAGGCTATGGTCTTTCCTGTGGTCATGTATGGATGTGAGAGCTGGACTGTGAAGAAGGCTGAGCGCCGAAGAATTGATGCTTTTGAACTGTGGTGTTGGAGAAGACTCTTGAGAGTCCCTTGGACTGCAAGGAGATCCAACCAGTCCATTCTGAAGGAGATCAATCCTGGAATTTCTTTGGAAGGAATGATGCTGAAGCTGAAACTCCAGTATTTTGGCCACCTCATGCGAAGAGTTGACTCATTGGAGAAGACTCTGATGCTGGGAGGGATTGAGGGCAGGAGGAGAAGGGGACGACAGAGGATGAGATGGCTGGATGGCATCACTGACTTGATGGGTGTGAGTCTGGGTGACCTCCGGGAGCTGGTGATGGACAGGGAGGCCTGGCGTGCTGCAGTTCATGGGGTCGCGAAGAGTCGGACACGACTGAGTGACTGATCTGATCTGATGCACACAGTGCGAATAGCTTATCACTATTCTGTACATAAGAAGAGAGGATATATGATTCATAATTATGACCATTAGAGAAACAAATGAAATTCATTTTAACAAATCAATTCATGTGTAAACATCTATCTTTCTATCATTACTTTTTTCCTCCTTGAAAAAAGCAAAAATGTATTTGACATAAAACAATTAAAATTTAAATTTTCTATCAAATGTCAGCCATTTAAAAATAGAGATTTCTCCATTTACACCATTTTACAAGCAACTTTTAAACAGCTTTTCAAAGGAGTTACTTTCTTTTATATAGAATGCAGTGACTATGGCAGTTTAGAAATTGCATTGATGGCTCCTTCCAAGTGGAAACTAGCAACCCATTATGTTACTAAAGAATCTTGAGGGGTTTTTTTCATACTACATGGAAAGACAACTCAAGTAAACCTGGACCATCACTTTGTTGTTGTTTAGTTGCTAAGTTGTATCTGACTCCTTTACGACCCCACGGACTGTAACCCGCAGGGCTCTTCTGTCTATGGAATTTCCCAGGTAAGAATACTGGAGTGGTAGCCATTCCCTTCTCCAGGGTATCTCCCAACCCAGGGATGGAATCTGTGACTCCAGCATTGGCAGGCAGATTCTTTATCACTGAGCCACCTGGGAAGCCAACCATTCCTTATATGGAAGCCTTAATATCAAAAGAAGTCAGCAAGGAATAACTTATCAGGCTTTACAAGTGTACTTTTCCTACTGAACTGATCTTGTAGAATTAATTTTCTAAGAAATTCTGACACAAGGTAAACTGATTCGGAACCCTGATTGTGTTTCACAAACATGTCATAGACATCAAAGGATTCAGTATAACAACTTTATTATCTTAGGGTACATAGGATAAAACTAGCATCAGTGGTATTATCAGTCAAAAATGTCTATATGAGTTTACTGAAAAAAATAATTGTTAAAGCACTCACAAAAGAAGCCAATAGCAAGATATTTGTAGGTGATTTTTAACTGATTTTAATTATCCACATCAAAGTAATTTAAGTGTTCTTGCCTGGAGAATCCCAGGGACGGGAGAGCCTGGTGAGCTACCATCTCTGGGGTCACACAGAGTCAGACACGACTGAAGCGACTTAGCAGCAGCAGCAGCAGAGCTAAGTTAAGCTATCTAAGGCTTCTTCCCAAAAGAAGCAAAGTGTTTGTCCTTCAATTGTGTCCAACTCTTTTCAACCCCATGGACCATAGTTCACCAGGCTCCTCTGTCCATGAGATTCTCCAAGAGAGAATCCTGGAGTGAGTAGCCATACCCTTCTCCAGGGGGTCTTCTCAACTCAGGGATCAAACCAGGGTTCCAAAAGTTCTGGATAAAGTTTTAGTGACTGTCCTCACATTTATATCAATCACTTTTAAACAAACGGTAATAGATTCTCAGAATTATTTTGCAAGGGAGTGCATGGGATGGGAAAGGGTGGAAATAAGATTGGGAGAAAATGAGATGGTGATTAAATTCTTTTCTATGAGATTATATGCAACCTGTAAAATTATAGTAGCGTGTAAGTGAAATACTGCCACCCAGTGGAATTAAGATAGAAATAAAATCTTTGATTTTGAAAAGAATGCAAGAATTTCATACCACTTTTCAACTAGAACAATAGAGCTTAATAATTTTAAAAGTACTTTCAAATATATTATTTCTCAAAAAAAAAAACAAAACAGTGGGACAGACAACAAACATGTAAGTACCTCTTTTCCTGAGTCTGAGCAGATTACATGACTTGACAGAGTCCTATATTTATCCAGCAGCAAAGCAAACACCAGGGCTCAGGGCTGCTGGCACTCATTCCGCTGCTGCTGATACCACGCAGTTCCTTCTAAAAAGAGCCTCTATCTCCACCCTTGACCAAAGCCTGCACTTCATAGAGGAGAAAAGTGAGACTCAGAGATTATCTGGTCTTCTCAAACATTTCCAAGGGATTTCAGGAATATAGATTAAAGTAGAACCCTACTGGGGTTTTTCCCCGGTAGCTCAGGGGTAAAAAATCCACCTGCAATCCAGGAGCTGCAGGAGATTCAGGTTCGATCCCTGGGTTGGGAAGATCCCCAGGAGGAGGGCATGGCAACCCACTCCAGTATTCTTGCCTGGAAAATCCTATGGACAGAGGAACCTGGTGGGCTACAGTCCACAGCATTGCAACAGTCACGTATGACTGAACTGACAGCACACACACACACACACACACACACACACACACACACACACACTTACACTGTGATAACTGACAACTCCAACTTTTCAGTGGCATAGAAAAGCAAAGGTTTACTTCTCTCCTGTGCTAGGGCTCATTATAGATTGGCTAAGTAAGGACTCTCCTTCATGTTGTAGTCATCTCTGTGCTGGGACCTTCAGAAAGAGGAACCATCATTTGGAATATCAATAGTAATCTCTTGTCGGAGAGAAAAAAGTAAGGCAAAGCAACAGGAAGTGACATACATCATTTCTTCTTACATTTCATTGACTAAGGCAAGCCATATGACAAAGGTATACATCTTCAATAGGGCAAAGAACAATCTTCCACAGGGAAAGGACGTAGATATTGGTAAACAATAATCAACTACCATACCCCCACCTGTTCCAAATATGCTGAGAAAAAGTGGTTCCTGGTTACACAGAGGAAAGAGGTCAGATCCCTCAATATGTGGAATGGGGATTCAAACAACTTCACATAAATATCAAAAAGAAAGGTTAGGGACTTCCCATGTGGTCCCACAGCTAAGAAGCTCCCAATGCAGGGGACCTGGGTTTGATCCCTGGTCAGAGAACTAGATCCCAATATGCCACAACTAAGAGTTTGCATGCCCCAACTAAGACCCAGCACAGCTAAATAAATAAAAGGAAAATCTATCACAGAAGACTGCTGCTGCTGCTGCTGCTAAGTCACTTCAGTAGTGTCCAACTCTGTGCGACCCCATAGACAGCAGCCCCCACCCCCCACCCGGTTCCCCCATCCCTGGGATTCTCCAGGCAAGAACACTGGAGTGGGTTGCCATTTCCTTCTTCAATGCATTAAAGTGAAAGTGAAGTCGCTCAGTCGTATCTGACTCTTAGCGACCCCACGGGCTGCAGCCTACCAGGCTCCTCCATCCATGGGATTAGAGGGCTTGAAATATTTGTTTTGTAAATGGGAAATAAAAATGAGTATGTATTAAATAAGTAGACCAAGAAAAGGTATTTAGAAAGTTTGTAAGTATGAGTGATGACTCTAAGTCCTAGTTCTGGATACAGCACTTTATCAATAGAAACTCATAGAAGCTGCCTGGGTTCAGGGAAGGATACCATATCTCATCAGATATGGCAGGGTTACTCTCATCACATGGCAGGGTTACTTAATCTACATATACACAAAACTGTAGCTATGTGGGTGGGGCTACCAGAGCTAGATAAATGGAAATTATATCTATTATCAATCATCATTGCTGCCTTACTTACACATACATTAAACCTACAACAAGTTGAGTGTGGGTAACAGAACCAGCATATGCACTAATTGCATATATGATGAACATGTTGTTGTTCAGCTGCTAAGTCATGTTAATTCTTTGCAACCCCATGGATGGCAGCATGCCAGGCTTCCCTGTCCTTCACTAGCTCATGGAGTTTGCTCAAACTCATGTCCATTGAGTAAGTGATGCTATCCAGCCATCTTATCCTCTGTCATCCTCTTCTCTTTTTGCCCTCAATCTTTCCAAGCATCAGGGACTTTTCCAATGAGTCAGCTCTTCGCATCAGGTGGCCAAAGTATTGGAGCTTCAGTTTCAGCATCAGATCTTCCAATGAATATTCAGGATTGATTTCCTTTAGGGTTGATGAGTTTGATCTCCTTGCTATCCAAGGGACTCTCAAGAGTCTTATCCAGCACCTCAGTTCAAAAGCATTGATTCTTAAGCACTCAGCATTCTTTATGGTCCAACTCTCATATCCTTACATGACTACTGGAAAAATTACAGATTTGACTATGCAGACCATTGTCAACAAAGTGATATCTCTGCTTTCTAATATGCTAAGTTTGCCATAGCTTTCCTTCAAGGAACAAGCATCTTTTAATTTCATGGCTTCAGTCACCATCTGCAGTGATTTTGGAGCCCAAGAAAATAAAATCTGCCACTGTTTCCACTTCTTCCCCATCTATTTGCCATGAAGTGATGGGACTAGATGCATGATCTTTGTTTTTTGAATGTTGAGTTTTTCTTTTAATTTTACTTTATTTTTTAACTTTACAATATTGTATTGGTTTTGCCATGTATCAACATGAATCCATCACAGGTATATACGTGTTCCCCATCCTGAACCCTCCTCCCTCCCTGTACCATCCCTCTGGGTCGTCCCAGTGCACCAGCCCCAAGCATCCAGTATCGTGCATTGAACCTGGACTGGCGACTCATTTCATATATGATATTATACATGTTTCAATGCCATTCTCCCAAATCATCCCACCCTCTCCCTCTCCCACAGAGTCCAAAAGACTGTTCTATACATCAGTGTCTCTTTTGCTGTCTCTTTAGAAAGCCTTACAATCTTTCTAAATTCCATATATATCCCATGGATGGAGGAGCCTGGTGGGCTCCAGTCCATGGGGTCGCTAAGAGTCGGACACGACTGAGCGACTTCACTTTCACTTTTCACTTTCATGCATTGGAGAAGGAAATGGCAACCCACTCCAGTGTTCTTGCCTGGAGAATCCCAGGGACGGGGGAGCCTGGTGAGCTTCTGTCTATGGGGTCGCACAGAGTCGGACACGACTGAAGCGACTTAGCAGCAGTAGCAGCATGCGTTAGTATACTATATTGGTGTTTTTCTTTCTGGCTTACTTCACTCTGTATAATAGGCTCCCGTTTCATCCACCTCATTAGAACTGATTCAAATATATTCTTATTAATGGCTGAGTAATATTCCATTGTGTATATGGACCACAGCTTTCTTATCCATTCATCTGCTGATGGACATCTAGGTTGCTTCCATGTTCTGGCTATTATAAACAGTGCTGCGATGAACATTGGGGTACACGTGTTTCTTTCAATTCTGGTTTCCTCAGTGTGTATGCCCAGCAGTGGGATTGCTGGGTCATATGGCAGTTCTATTTCCAGTTTTTTAAGGAATCTCCACACTGTTCTCCATAGTGGCTATACTAGTTTGCATTTCCACAAACAGTGTAAGAGAGTTCCCTTTTCTCCACACCCTCTCCAGCATTTATAGCTTGTAGACTTTTGGATTGCAGCCATTCTGGAATGTTGAGTTTTAAGGCAGTTTTTTCACTCTCCTTTTCACCCTCATCAAGAGGCTCTTCACTTTCTGTCATTAAAAAAGTATCATCTGCATATTTGAGGTTGTTATTTTTCATGGCAATCTTGATTCCAGCTTGTGATTTATCCAGCCTGGCATTTTACATGATGTACTCTGCATATACGTTAAATAAGCAGGGTGACCAAGATATATGAGTTCACTAAACCACACTATTTTCATAGCTTACCTAGAAATGCCATCAGTGGACCATGACAGACACCCCTTAGGGAGCAAGATAATAATGCCCTATGTTCCTAATCCAAAGAAGTATGTATATGCATGTGTGTGTGTTATGCATGAATCAGAAGGGTTTTTCAGATAGATTTAACAATTTTATATTATATAGCCATTTGTTGTACTTAGTAATTTTATAATAAATATAAATTATTGAATGAGGTTAAATAATCTATACTCATATCTCTTGCCATCTCCTGTTTGACCACTTCTAATTTACCGTGATTCATGGACCTAAAATTCCCAGTTCCTATGCAATATTGTTCTTTACAGCATCGGACTTTACTTTCACCACCAGACACATCCACAACTGGGTGTTGTTTTTGCTTTGGCTCAGCCTTTTCATTCCTTCTGGAGCTATTTTTCTGCTCTTCAGTGGCATATTGGGCACCTACCGACCTGAGGAGTTCATCTTTCAGTGTCACATCTTTTTGCCTTTTCATACTGTGCCTAGGATTCTCAAGGCAAGAATACTGAAGTGGTTTGCCATTCCCTTTTCCTTAAAGAAGTTACCTCTAACTGGTTTTCATATTATTTCCCCAAAGCCAATGGAATAATGCAGCATGGTTTGTTACAGACCTGAGACCGCTACAGTTTTAACAGAAATCCAAGAAAAGGATACAGGTCTGACAAAGAGGTGCATAAAATATTGCGAGAAAATAAGCCTCTAGGTGGACTGAAAGTTAGACTGTTCTTAGGAAATAGCAGGAAAGTACAGGCAAAGTAAATTTTTTAAAATAAATAATTGCCATATTTTGAGGAAACTGAAAGGTCATACTAGAAGTTTAGACTCATTTCATAGGAAATAAGAAATCGTCAAAGAATATTCAATCACACATGGGACATTATCGAATCTGTGCTTTAGGGAGACAGCAGCATGGAAGAAAGAATGAAGAGAGAAAGGATGCAGGGGAGTTAGACCTGTAGAAGTCACAGAAATGCCAAGGAACCAAACTGACTGCAGAGGCAGGAAGATGAACATAAAACGGGATGCGGGTGCAGTTTGAAATATTTCACCTGCAGAATCTCTTACAGTGGTCTTCCAAGTCAGCTGCTTATCAAAAGCACTTGTAAAATTCTTACTCCCTGGACTATCTCAGAATTATTAAATCAAAATTTTGGCCTAGGAAATGCCCTAGAGACTCATGATGCAGGCATTCCAGTCTAAGAAGTATGAATGTTCTATACACTTGAGTGACTAAGCTATAGTGTCTTCAAACCATGACAACAGACAAAGAAACTTTGCAAAGGCTGATTATAAGTTGAGGTTTGAATAACCTCAGTTTAAAGTACTTGCAGTACATCCAGATGAAAAAGTCTCATAGACAGTGGAATACATAAGCCTGAAACCCAGAAGAGGGATTAGAGCTAGAACTATATAATCATGGAATCGGAGGAGGTCCTCCTAAGAAAGAAGGTAACTTAATATAAGAGGTGATCTGAGGGAAGAAGCTCAAAGAGCACTTACACCTAACAGTAGTGCACAGAAAGATGAATATTGTAATATTAGGGTTAGCCAAGAAAGGATAAATGTATTTAACAGATAATTCCAATAAATCAGCATTAAACCAAACTGCTCCACTTGTTTACAACAAAGTGAAGCACTATACAAAACCAATTCATGCATTTCATGCTTTAATATGCCCACTGCCTATTCTATAGTTTTTATTATCCATTCAAGTATCTACATCAGTGTCACCCTAGATGGTTTTTTAAAAAAAAAACTCTCAGTGACTAAACAGCTGAAAGACAAATAGCCCAATGAAAAATGAGTGAAAAGATGTGAATAGACATTTCTCCAAGAATATACAACACACACATATCTTCTGATTGACACGTGGCCAATAAACATATGAAAAGATACTCAACATCATCAGCCATTAGGGAAATGCAAATCAAAACCACAATGAAACATCACTTCACACCCCTGGGATGACTAAAATAAAAAATACAGAAAATAACAAGCATTGTCAACCAAGTGAGAAAAGGAAACTCTGAAACATTGTTGGTGGGAATTTAAAATGCTGCAGTCACTTTGGAGAACAGTTTGGCAGTTCCTCAAAAGTTAAACAATGGAGTTACCATATAATTCAGCAGCTAACTTCAGGGTATATACCCAAAAGAAGTAAAAACATCGGTCCCCACAAAATTGTACACAAATGTTTATAGAAGCGTTATTCAAAACTTAGAATAACCCATATGTCCATAAGGGTCGAGCAATGAATAAACAAAATGTCATACATTCATACAGTGAAATATGATTCAGTCATTAAAGCAATATGATCTGAGACACGTACAGGATTCAGGAACATTTGAAAACATTTTGCTTAGTGAAAGTCGATTACACAGGGCTGCATATTGAATGGTCTCATGTACATGCAATACCCAGAACAGGCAAATCCATAGAGACTGAGAGTACAATAGTGTTTGCCAGAGGATGGGGGTATGGGGAGGAATGGGAACTGATCAATAATGAGTACAAGGTTTCTTTTTGGAGTAGTGAAAATATTTGAGAATGGGTGTTGGTGGTTACACAACTTTGTGAATATGCCGAAAACCCCTGAATTATACAACTTGCAGGGGTGAATTGTATGATATGTGAATTATATCTCAACAAAACTGTTAAAAAACATATGGATTCCCAAGCATCATTTTTGGAGATTTTGTTAAGTCTGTGATTGATCCAAAATCTGTAATTTTTTTTTCAGAAATTATATTTATTTATTCAGGTGAGTTCAGTTGCTCAGGCATGTCCGACTACTGGCAACCCCATGGAATGCAGCACGCCAGGCCTCCCTGTCCATCAGCAACTCCCAGAGCTTGCTCAAACTCATGTCCACTGAGTCGGTGATGCCATCCAACCATCTCATCCTCTGTTGTCCTCTTCTCCTCTTGCATTCAATCTTTCCCAGCCTCAGGGTCTTTTCCAATGAGTCAGTTCTTTGCATCAGATGGCCAAAGTATTGAAGTTTCAGCTTCAGCATCAGTCCTTCCAATGAATATTCAGGACTGATTTCCTTTAGGATAGACTGGTTGGATCTCCTTGCAATCCAGAGGACTCTCAAGAGTCTTCTCCAACACCACAATTCAAAAACATCAGTTCTTCGGTGCTCAACTTTCTTTATAGTCCCGCTCTCACATCCATACATGAATACTGGAAAAACCAACAGCTCCCCTGGTGATTCCAATGCTCCAAAAGGTTGAATTAAAAACATATGTATTTCCAAGCATCATTTTTGGAGACTCTCTTAAGTCAGTGTTTGATCAAAACTGTATTTTAAACAGCTCCCCTGGTGATTCCAATGCTCCAAAAGGTTGGGGTGGGGGTCACTGATGCACCTAGAAACTTCACCAGAGAGGTACTTGAGTTATATTTGAAGAAAAAGATGCCAACAGAGAAGGTTCAAAATGAGCAATGCTGCAAGAAAGGCTGCTTCCGCCCACGTCCTCTAAGTCCCAAGAAAGAAGACCCTCCTCATCAGCCACAGCAGATGCCCCCAGGTCCCCCGCAGACCCTCCTCACAAGCTGCCCCTACAGCAGCACCTCCTTTACCAAAACCCTACTTTCCTACAGCTCACCCTGCCTGACCCCAGGACATACAGGGAGCCCCTCCACAAAAGGCTGAATGGCTTACATGCCTCTGAGCCCTCAGATTTGGGCTTTGTCCTCAGTTCATCACTTCAGTAAAACCAGGGCTCTCACTTGAGGATAAAGGTAGGACACCAATTTTCAGTTGGATACACATCAGGCAAAAAATTTTTTTTAATAATCTAGTTTTTATTTTCATAGTTACAGATAGAAGGGGGCAGGGAAGAACTTACTATTCTTTAAATACCAAGTTCAAAATACAATTCCTTCTGTAAAGACTTTCCCAACTCCTTCTTGAATTCCTACCTGGATGAACTTCCTCCATAACACCATATATAGATTTGTAGATTTCTGTCACAGTCCTTACTTGATTAAAAATCTTTTTCTCTCAGCTAGAATATGTCTCTCAAATGCAAGGGCTGTGAATTTTTCATCTATGTTTCCCAGCACCTATTGCAATTCCAAATGGATAACTGAGCCTCAAAATTGTTTGTTAAATGACTTGAATAAATGAATCAATACAGATTCTGATTTATTAGTTTTTGCCTAATTGAGGGAGGGAAAGCAATAAAGATTTTTTTTCTCAAAGGCTAAAACGAAAGTAAGGTTTTAAATAATAAAATTGGTGGTTTAATGATACTGATATGTTTTTATTTTCATGACACTTTCCCCTTTGTAATAGCAGACTACCTAGAAGAGTTTCTTTTTTGAGTTTGATGTGGATTACGTCTCTCTATTCACACCTAATTAGGTTGATCCACTAATGAATTCTAAGTACATCTCTCTGAAAAATAATAAAACCTCTTCAACCACCATCAAAAATAACATTATCAAGTGAAAATTTCTGATTCAGATTTCTAAACAGATTAAGTAAAGACAAAAGTCTGGGCAAAAAAAGCATACACAGCTCAGGGGTAAAATACTTTTAATAAATCTTTATGGGATACTCCTTCATTACAAATAGTATTGGAAATGTAACCAAAAAATAATAAAGATAAATAGGCCAATAACAAAATCTTAATATTTTTAATACAAAATATTTATCACTTTAATTTACAAAGAATGTCCTCTATATTAACTCAATTCTTCATCATAATTATTCTGAATCAGTAAGTGTTAAAGCAACACTTAAAACCAATGTGTTCTGCACAACACCCAGAATCTGCACAAACTCAGAATTTAATAAGTGATAATATTGTATAGTTCTGAGGGCTTCCCTGATGGCTCGGTGGTAAAGAGCCTGCCTGCAATGCAGGAGACCTGGGCTCAACCCCTGGGTTGGGGAGATCCCATGGAGGAGGACATAGCAACCCACTCCAGTATTCTTGCCTGGAGAATCCCATGGACAGAGGAGCCTGGCAGGCTGCAGTCCATAGGGTCACACAGAGTCAGCATGACTGAAGTGATTAAGCAGCAGCAACAGAATAGATCTGAATCTAAGATCATGGAAATAACAGTATAACTCGCAAATATAATTTTCTGTGTATGGGACTCTGAATTATTTTTTTTCTGGATAGTGACTCATCAAATAGATTCTTAGCGATTGTGGTCAGTTAAGACAGTAGTATATGACATAAATGTAGTAAAGACATAAATGTAAATGCTATATTACAAACATAAATCTACAAACATAACATCTAGAACAAGCTACAATATGCATGAACCTTTGAAAACATTATGCTAAGTGAAAGTCGATTGTACTACAACAGAAATTTTGTCAATAACAGGTCAAATCTATTATTTCTTATAGAATAGAGCCTTTTACAAGTAAGCTGAAAAAAGGAAATGATTTCAAAGTAACCATTCCTCTGATTCTCTTTAATTAGCTAAAATTTGGGATAAAGCTCTTTGTTAATGTAACATTATGATTTAAAATTTAAAAAACTGAAGGTCACGAAACTGAAAATGTTAAGTATCTCACCCCACTGTATACTGACTGTACTACAGACCTCAGCCAGATGCACATGGCCCATGGTCCCACCATCAGAGCAGAAAATAGAAAACTTTTAACAGAAAATAAAGAAACTCAAATTGATGGTCATCTTGGAATAATGGAAAATTTTCATTAGCGTACTGCTATGGAAACACTGGCACCAACACTGGTAACCAGGACAGAGCTATCTCTCATGCCTAGTGGAGACCCACCCAGCTGGTCAGACCTGACCTGTCAGCCAAGTCAGTTTCTTTCGCAGAAAGTTGAAATCTCCTTGGGCTTCTTTCATCTCATTAAGCTATCCATTCTCTGACTTTCTACAAATCACAATTTATAAATCTTTTTCTCATTCACTCTCATGTTCCAGACACTCCTGAGCTTTATCTTTACACAAAGAAACATGTTGACTGGAGTATAAAATCTCCACCATATACATTTCATTTCCCTAAATTCCCCACTATAAAATGTTGTACTGGTTTAAACTAACATTTTATCCAGCTCATTTTGTTTCTACAGGAGCATCAAGGGACATTTTTCAGATTTTGGTTGTTCTGCCACCTCTTAGGAAAAAAATTTCCAGAGCATTTCTCCCTCCTCACTGAGTGAGGATGCAATATTTTCTTTAATTTTCACTAAAATTAGAACCCCATTCTAGAAGACATGAATAAGCCATCTAAAAGCAGCAAGCATTTTCATTGGAATGCTTGCAAGCATTTTCTCTGGCAAATTATGGAAGGTCAGGTACTGGGGGAGATGGAATGAGAAACTGTATGTCCAACTCTTTGTGACCCCACAGACTCTATAGTCCATGGGATTCTCCAGGCCAGGATACTGGACTGGGTAGCCTTTCCCTTCTCCAGGGGATCTTCCCAACCCTGGAATCGAATCCAGGTCTCCCACATTGCAGGTGGATTCTTTACCAGCTGAGCCATAAGGGAAGCCCAAGAATACTGGAGTGGGTAGCCTATCCCTTCTCCAGCGGATCTTCCCAACCCAGGAAATCAAACAGGAGTCTCCAGCATTGCAGGCAGATTTTTAACCAACTGAGCTATCAGGGAAGTGTAATAACATCTATTTCTGGATTATTTTAGTCTGGCACAATTTATTTTGGATATGTGGATATGTGGTAGACCATGGTTTGGTCTAAGAGCAGGGAGAAAAATGCTGTTCATTTTGATTGCAATATCATTTCTGTTGTCTCAAAACTTTGGGTCATTTTAGCTGAAACAACACATTAAAAAATATTTTGAAGGAAAAGAAAGTGGGAAGAAGATTAAGAGAGTGTCAAAAGAAAGAACCATTTGGAATAAATCGAGTCCCAAGTGACTTCTCCATTGTTTCTCCATCAAAACCCTTCTTAGTGACTGTGCAGAGATAGCCTGGGTATTACACAGCCACCATGACCTCCTGCTCACCTATGAAGTCCCAGAGCTCAGAGTTTATGTACAAGATATTTAAATTCACTCATTAAACTATTTGCAGGGCAGGAATAGAGACAGAGATGTAGAGAACAGACTTGTGTGGGAAGGAGAGAGTGGGGCAAATGGAGAGAGTAGCATTGACATATATACACTACCATGTGTAAAACAGATAAAACAGATAACGGAGATTAGCTCAGTGCTCTGTGACGATCTAGAGGGGTGGGGCAGTGCGGGTGGGAGGGAGGCTCAAGAGAGAGGGCATATCAGAGAGATCAGAGATCAGTCGCTCAGTCGTGTTCGACTCTTTGCGACTCCATGAATCGCAGCACGCCAGGCCTCCCTGTCCATCACCAGCTCCCGGAGGTCACTCAGACTCACATCCATCGAGTCAGTGATGCCATCCAGCCATCTCATCCTCTGTCCTCTTCTCCTCCTGCCCCCAATCCCTCCCAGCATCAGAGTCTTCTCCAATGAGTCAACTCTTCGCATGAGGTGGCCAAAATACTGGAGTTTCAGCTTCAGCATCATTCCTTCCAAAGAAATCCCAGGTCTGATCTCCTTCAGAATGGACTGGTTGGATCTCCTTGCAGTCCAAGGGACTCTCAAGAGTCTTCTCCAACACCACAGTTCAAAAGCATCAATTCTTCGGCGCTCAGCTTTCTTCACAGTCCAGCTCTCACATCCATACATGACCACAGGAAAGACCATAGCCTTGACAGGCGAACCTTTGTTGGTAAAGTGATGTCTCTGCTTTTGAATATGCTATCTAGGTTAGTCATAACTTTCCTTCCAAGGAGTAAGCGTCTTTTAATTTCATGGCTGCAGTCACCATCTGCAGTGATTTTGGAGCCCTGAAAAATAAAGTCTGACACTGTTTCCACTGTTTCCCCATCTATTTCCCATGTAGTGATGGGACTGGATGCCATGATCTTCATTTTCTGAATGTTGAGCTTTAAGCCAACTTTTTCACTCTCCACTTTCACTTTCATCAAGAGGCTTTTTAGTTCCTCTTCGCTTTCTGCCATAAGGGTGGTGTCATCTGCATATCTGAGGTGATTGACATTTCTCCCAGCAATCTTGATTCCAGCTTGTGTTTCTTCCAGTCCAGCGTTTCTCATGATGTACTCCGCAGCATATATGTATACCTAAATAGCTGATTCACGTTGCACTGCAGAAACTAACACAACATTGTAAACAATTAAACTCCAATTTAAAAAATGTAAAAATAATAAAATTGACTCATCAAATCTCCTTGCCCAGCAGAGGTAATATTGTCAGGAAGGAAAAGTGCTAAATCATGACACTTGTATTCTAGCCTAGTGTTTCTCACAAGGCTAGTAGTGTGTGAGTTTAGGTCATCCACTTAAACTTTATGGGTCCCACTTTATCCATCAAAAAATGAGGAGAGTTAATTTGGTGATGTTATGGTTCAACGTAAACTCAGGTTTCCTAGGATGGTTTCAGATGATTAAGAAAGAGTAAACTTATTGTAATTTTTAGTGAGTAGAATTTTTCATTCAACAGTAATAAACTATTGCTGAAATGAATATTTCTTTCTATGCATTTCATGAGTCTTCAGTTTTATTTATACTTTTTTTCATAACTATCTCATTAAGCTATCTTATGCAATGCTCTACCAGGTACCTCAATTTATGTTCCCTTTTTAATGATTTATTTGTTAGTTTGAGTGCAGTAAGCATAGTATGCTCTTGAAAGGCCCTCATCTCCTAATGGATGAAACAAAGGACCAAAGTTATATTTAGGAGAACTTTCTTCTACTCAAAGTTTATCCAATTAAGAGAGAGTGAACTGTATTCACAAAATTGGACTGGAATGTGGATAATACCTCTTATGAAGTATGTATCCATCTATCCTCCACTCAAACCCAGTCCTCACCAAGGCATAGCACAGTAAAAGCAGAAGCATAGTAGAAATGGGTGGTGCAAGTAATTTTTCAGAGGCTGCAGAATGGTCTAGAATACACTGGCAACACAGGTATAGTTTGGGATCAGTGCATGGAGTAGTCCAATATTACTTAAAACTGGTGCCTCAATAAACACAAACTGTCTTTGGATCAAGGAATTTCACCTTAGTAAAAATGGAAAGGCACAGGTAATTCAGTTGCTAGAAACTGCTGACTATCTTAAAGCTACTACATTTTTCTAGATACTTTATAAATTAGCCCTCACAATATCCCTGGTGTGTTAATTACCCTTTTGTAGAAGGGAAGAAACGAACTCCTGGCATTAGGTAATTCATGTAAGGTAATACAATAATTCTGGCAGAATCTGCAGTCTAACCTGGGTTTATCTTATTGCAAATATTTGTTCGTCCTACTGTACTATTATTTCCCTTCCTATTGCCTTCCAAATAGATGTTTTCATCTAAAATATCGATAACAGTTTCTACCCAAAGACAAATGATAACCTGTATTAATAATACAGAATGTAGAGAACAGTTTGATAAATTAAATATAATTGGAAAACACTTACTACTGGTTATAGGTTGAATTGTGCCTCCCAAAATTTGTATTGCTGAAGCCCAGAGTTTTGCCAAGAGAACGCACTGGTCAGAGCAAACACCCTCTTCTAACAACACAAGAGAAGACCCTACACATGGACATCACCAGATGGGCAACACCAAAATCAGATTGATTATATTCTTTGCAGCCAAAGATGGAGAAGCTCTATACAGTCAGCAAAAGCAAGACCAGGAGCTGACTGTGGCTCAGATCATGAACTCCTTATTGCCAAATTCAGACTTAAACTGAAGAAAGTAGGGAACACCACTAGACCATTCAGGTATGATCTAAATCAAATCCCTTATGATTATACAGTGGAAGTGAGAAACAGATTTAAGGGACTAGATCTCAAAGACAGAGTGCCTGATGAACAATCGCACATTGTGACATTGTACAGGAGACAGGGATCAAGACCATCCCCATGAAAAAGAAATGCAAAAAAGCAAAATGGCTGTCTGAGGAGGCCTTACAAATAGCTATGGAAGGAAAGGAAGTGAAAAGCAAAGGAGAAAAGAAAAGATATAAGCATCTGAACACAGAGTTCCAAAGAATAGCAAGAAGAGATAAGAAAGCCTTCTTCAGCGATCAATGCAAAGAAATACAGGAAAACAACAGAATGGGAAAGACTAGGGATCTCTTCAAGAAAATTAGAGATACCAAGGGAACATTTCATGCAAAGATGGGCTCGATAAAGAACAGAAATGGTGTGGACCTCATAGAAGCAGAAGATATTAAGAAGAGGTGGCAAAAATACACAGAAGAACTATACAAAAAAGATCTTCATGACCCAGATAATCACGATGGTGTGATCACTGACCTAGAGCCAGACATCCTGGAATGTGAAGTCAAGTGGGCCTTAGAAAGCATCACTATGAACAAAGCTAGTGGAGGTGATGGAATTCCAGTTGAGTTCTTTCAAATCCTGACAGATGATGCTGTGAAAGTACTGCATTCAATATGCCAGCAAATTTGGAAAACTCAGCAGTGGCCACAGGATTGGAAAAGGTCAGTTTTCATCCCAATCGCAAAGAAAGGCCATGCCAAAGAATGCTCAAACTACCACACAATTGCACTCATCTCACAGGCTAGTAAAGTAATGCTCAAAATTCTCCAAGCCAGGCTTCAGCAATACGTGAACTATGCACTTCCTGATGTTCAAGCTGGTTTTAGACAAGGCAGAGGAATCAGAGATCAAACTGCCAACATCTGCTGGATCATCGAAAAAGCAAGAGAGTTCTAGCAAAACATGTATTTCTGCTTTATTAACTATGCCAAAGCCTTTGACTGTGTGGATCACAATAAACTGTGGAAAATTCTGAAAGAGATGGGAATACCAGATCATCTGACCTGCCTCTTGAGAAACCTATATGCAGGTCAGGAAGTAACAGTTAGAACTGGACATGGAACAACAGACTGGTTCCAAATAGGAAAAGAAGTACATCAAAGCTGTATATTGTCACCCTGCTTATTTGACTTCTATGCAGAGTACATCATGAGAAACGCTGGACTGGAAGAAACACAAGCTGGAATCAAGATTGCTGGGAGAAATATCAATAACCTCAGATATGCAGATGACACCACCCTTATGGCAGAAAGTGAAGAGGAACTCAAAAGCCTCTTGTTGAAAAAGGAGAGTGAAAAAGTTGGCTTAAAGCTCAACATTCAGAAAATGAAGATCATGGCATCTGGTCCCATCACTTCAAGGGAAATAGATGGGGAAACAGTGGAACCAGTGTCAGACTTTATTTTTGCGGGCTCCAAAATCACTGCAGATGGTGACTGCAGCCATGAGATTAAAAGACGTTTATGCCTTGGAAGGAAAGTTTTGACCAACCTAGATAGCATATTCAAAAGCAGAGACATTACTTTGCCAACAAAGGTCCATCTAGTCAAGGCTATGGTTTTTCCAGTGGTCATGTATGGATGTGAAAGTTGGACTGTGAAGAAAGCTGAGCGCCGAAGAATTGATGCTTTTGAACTGTGGTGTTGGAGAAGACTCTTGAGAGTCCCTTGGACTGCAAGGAGATCCAACCAGTCCATTCTGAAAGAGACCAGTCTGGGTATTCATTGGAAGGACGGATACTGAAGCTGCAACTCTAATACTTTGGCCACCTCATGCGAAGAGTTGATTCATTGGAAAATACTCTGATTCTGGGAGGGATTTGGCGTAGGAGAAGAAGGGGATGACACAGGATGAGATGGCTGGATGGCATCACCGACTCGATGGAAGAGTTTGAGTGAACTCCGGGAGTTGGTGATGGACAGGGAGGCCTGGTGTGCTGCAATTCATGGGGTCGCAAAGAGTCAGACAGGACTGAGTGACTGAATGAACTGAACTGAACTGAATCTTCAGCTGGAAAGAAAATAGTACCAAATAAAAAAGCCTATTCAATCAAGAAAGATATATGTTAGATTCTAATGTGTGTGTGTGTCCATGTGTGTACACACACACATATATATATATACACACCCATACACAAATATATTTGAAATAAATTAAACACAAAAGGAATTGTCATTTTGCAAATTTTTAAAAAATATGCTGTAAAAATATTCAACAGCAAACTTTTAAAAATGGAATGAGATGTGTGAGATGGTAATAACAAGAAGGCCAGAGGTCTCCAATCAGAGGAAATAGGCTGCAAGTGCCAGATATTTTTCTCTCTCCCTTAAGCAGCAGGAGGAAGCAAACTACAAGTGCCAGATTTCTTTTTCCTTCTCCATACAAAATAAAAATGGAGGTTTCTCTTAAAATTCTCTGTTGTCATGATGACACCTGGTTCTACCTGAACTTAACTTTTCTCAAACCTTGAGCTAACCAATGCGTTTTTCTTATGGAAATGTTTTTCTTAACCAATGTTAATGAAATTATGTATTTGCTTTCGAATTTGTCTTTCTTCAAAATGATTCCTCCTAACTTTTTTCTTTTCTCAAACCTTGAGCTGATAATAGCTCAACAAATCAGTATTCATATCAATTGCTTCATGGCTGGGGGATGACACACCTGTGCCATCCTATCTTAAAAATGCCTGTTGTGGGAAAGGGGCCTGGTGAAACTCCCTCAGTCTTGAGGTGTCTCTCTTATCTTGTTAATAGTTTTCTAACAGACATAAAGCAATGGCACCCCACTCCAGTATTCTTGCCTGGAAAAATCCCATGAACGGAGGAGCCTGGTAGGCTGCAGTCCATGGGGTCGCTAAGAGTCGGACACGACTGAGTGACGTCACTTGCACTTGCACTTTCATGCACTGGAGAAGGAAATGGCAACCCACTCCAGTGTTCTTGCCTGGAGAATCCCAGGGATGGGGGAGCCTGGTGGGCTGCCGTCTGTGGGGTCGCACAGAGTGGGACACGAATGAAGCGACTTAGCAGCAGTAGCAGCAGTAACAGACATAAAACATCTGGCTAAAGACTAGCAGAGGGGGCACTCTTTCTGCCCCCCTTCTGATGTCTATATCAGAAGCTCTATCTCTTTTATACTTTAATAAAACTTTACTACACAAAAACTCAGCAATCAAGCCTCGTCTCTGGCCCTGAGTTGAATTCTTCTCCTCTGGAGGCCAAGAATCCTGGCATCTTTCATGGCTCAGGAACAACCTTTGACTTGTTATAGGCAAGTTACAGAGACTTCTTCCTGTAAGAGCAACAACTTAAAAAGTGGCAAGATATATGAACAACGTTTTTTGGATGTTGAACAAAAGGCAGTAAAGGACAGATATCTCTGAGAAAAGGAAAAAAGACAAGGAGAACAATATGAATGCCATGGATTTCTGCTTGTAGAGAATTTCTGAACCATGACCCAGGGATGGAATCCCAAATAGCATCCAACAGTGTCACTGATTGAGGAACTAGAAATACGAATATAGGGAGAATAAACTGACTAGAATTTGCAGGGCCTAATTCTAGAAAGGAGAAATCTATATGGAGAGGTCCATAAGTATTCATACAGGCCTCTTAGATTCTTTGGTTTCATGCCTATCTGTGGATGTATAAGTTGGAATTTGACAGAGCCATATAACAAATGATGAGAAAAAAGAAATTTCTAAAAATTGTAAGCCAAAGAATTAGCACAGCCCACAGAGAACAGGAAACATTTGCGTTTCCATCAGATAGAGTGAGACAATCTTATTTAATACATGAAGCAACCAGGAGAAAATGTAGAGGGGCCACTGCTTAGTAGAGGGGCTAAACTAGCTCTACAGTAAAAGCTACTGTGCCATGCTCTTATAAATCTTCAAGATAAACCTCAAAAGGGACAAGCTAATCAATAAAGAACTGCTACAAAGAAAAATCCCACACTTCCTTGAAAATAATGTAAAATTACAATGTCTACCATCCAAACAAAAATCAATAGATACAAATTTCATTTCTTTCTATACACTATCAATGAACAATTGAAACTTAAAATTGAAAAGTTTTAAAATACACCAATAAAAATATCACCCCGATTAAAAAAAAATGTATAAATCTAATGAAACATGTATAAGATCTATATTTGGAAACTACAAAACATTGGTAAAAGAAATTAAAGACCTAATTACATGTTTTTAATTCACTTATTTGGCTGCACTGGGTCTTAGTTGAAGCACTTGGGAACTTTGTTGCCATGTGCAGGATCTAGTTCCCCAACCAGGGATCAAAACCATGTCCCCTGCATTGGGACCGTGGGGTTGTAACCACTGAACTACCAGGAAAGTCTGCACAAAGACCTAATTAAATGGAAATGTATTCCATGTTCACAGATTGAAAGACTTAATAGTGTTAATATGTCAATTCTTCTGAACTTGATCTATAGATTCAATGCAATCCTAATCAAAATTACAGCAAGCCATTTTGTAGATTTAACAAATTGATTCTAAAATACATATGAAAGGGCAAAAGACCAAGAAAAGCCAACACAATACTGAAGAACAAACTTGGGGGACTCACGCTACACTATTTCAAGATTAGTATAAAGCCACAGTGATCCACACAGTGCAATATGGTACAACAATAGACACAGATTAGTGGAACTAAATAAAGAGACCAGAAATAGATCTGTGCAAATACAGTCAACCTATTTTTTATTAAGGCAATTCAAACAAGACAGAATAGTATTTTCAACAAATGGGGCTAGAAAAACTGGAGACTCATATGCAGTCCACGGGGTTGCAGAGTCGGACATGACTGAGCACCTACACTTTCACTTTCATATAGAGAAGGAAAAAAAAACCTAGATACCTTATACCATACATAAAAATTAACACAAAATGGATTATAACCTGCAAATAAAGTGCAAAAATTATAAAACTTCCAGAAGATAACATATGAGAAAATCTAGAAAACCTTAGATTTGGGGAAGAGATTTTTAATTCAAAAACCATATGCACAACCCAAGAAAGGAGAAAATGGTAAACTGGACTGAATTAAAATTAAAGTTTTTCATGGTAAAAGACACTGCTGCTGCTGCTGCTGCTAAGTCGCTTCAGTCGTATCCAACTCTGTGCGACCCCATAGACTGCAGCCCACCAGGCTCCCCCGTCCCTGGGATTCTCCAGGCAAGAACACTGGAGTGGGTTGCCATTTCCTTCTCCAATGCATGAAAGTGAAAAGTGCAAGTGAAATCGCTCAGTCGTGTCCGACTCCCAGAGACCCCATAGACTGCAGCCTACCAGGCTCCTCCGTTCATGGGATTTTTCCAGGCAAGGGTACTGGAGTGGGGTGCCATTGCCTTCTCCAAAGACACTACTAAGAGAATAAAAAGACAAGTTATAGACAGGGAGGAAATGTTTGCAGATAACATATCTCTTAAGAATTTGTATATGAAATACACAAAGAATTCTTAAAAATCACTAACAAGGAAACAACCAACTAAAAAATAGAGAAAAGAACTGAGCAGACTTGCAATTAAAGATGTTATACAGATGGCAAATAAGTATTTACAAAAATATGCAACATAATTTATTTTTAGAGCATTGCAAATTAAAACAGTGAGATACCATGACACACCTATTAGAATGGTTAAAATTTTAAAAAAAATTACAAAACCAGAACTGTTGTACTGGGCTACATCTACTGCAGAATAGATTGGAGCTCTTTTTTTTCTTTATTTTTAATTCATTTTATTCAAGCATAGTTGATTTACAATGTTGTGGGTTTTTAATTTTATTTATTTTAATTGGAGGTTAACAGAAACCAGCATCATATTACAAAGACCATACATCATGACCAAGTGGGCTTTATCCCAGGAATGCAAGGATTCTTTAATATCCACAAATCAATCAATGTAATACACCACATTAACAAATTGAAAGATAAAAACCATATGATTATCTCAATAGATGTAGAGAAAGCCTTTGACAAAATTCAACATCCATTTATGATTAAAAAAAAAACCTCCAGAAAGCAGCAATAGAAGGAACATACCTCAACACAATAAAAGCTATATATGACAAACCCACAGCAAACATTACCCTCAAAGGTGAAAAATTGAAAGCATTTCTACTGAATTCAGGAACAAGGCAAGGGTGCCCATTCTCACCACTACTAGTCAACGTAGTTTTGGAAGTTTTGGCCACAGCAATCAGAGTAGAAAAAGAAATAAAAGGAATCCAGATTGGAAAAGAAGAAGTAAAATTCTCACTGTTTGCAGATGACATGATTCTCTACATAGAAAACCCTAAAGACTCCACCAGAAAATTACTAGAGCTAATCAATGAATATAGTAAAGTTGCAGGATATAAAATTAACACAGAGAAATTCCTTGCATTCCTATACACCCACCATTGAGAAAACAGAAAGAGAAATTAAGGAAACAATTCCATTCACCATTGCAACGAAAAGAATAAAATACTTAGGAATATATCTACCTAAAGAAACAAAAGACCTATATATACAAAACTATAAAACACTGACGAAAGAAATCAAAAGGAAAGGAAAGTGAAGTCACTCAGTCGTGTCCAACTCTTTGAGACCCCATGGACTGTAGCCTACCAGGCTCCTCTGTCCATGGGATTTTCCAGGCAATAGTACTGGAGTGTATTGCCATTTCCTTCTCCAGCGGATCTTCCCGACCCAGGGATGGAACCCAGGTCTCCTGCATTGGGGACAGACACTTTACCATCTGAGCCACCAGGGAAGTCCATAAAAGAAATCAAAGAGGACACAAATAGATGGAGAAATATACCATGTTCATGGACTGGAAGAATCAATATAGTGAAAATGAGTATACTACCCAAAGCAATCTATAGATTCAATGCAATCCCTATCAAGCTATCAATGGTATTTTTCACAGAACTAGTGAAAAATAATAGAACAAGTAATTTCAAAATTTGTATGGAAACACAAAAAATTTTGAATAGCCAAAGAAATCTGGAGAAAGAAGAATGGAACTGGAGGAATCAACCTGCTTGACTTGAGGCTATACTACAAAGCCACAGTCATCAAGAAAGTATGGTACTGGCACAAAGACAGAAATATAGATCAATGGAACAAAAGAAGAAAGCCCAGAGATAAATTGATGCACCTATGGACACCTTCTTCGGCGTTACTGGTTGGGGCATAGACTTGGATTACTGTGACATTGAATGGTTTGCCTTGGAAACGAACAGAGATCATTCTATCGTTTTTGAGATTGCATCCAAGTACTGCATTTTGGACTCTTTTGTTGACCATGATGGCCACTCCATTTCTTCTGAGGGATTCCTGCCCACAGTAGTAGATATAATGGTCATCCGAGTTAAATTCACCCATTCCAGTCCATTTTAGTTCGCTAATTCCTAGAATGTCGACATTCACTCTTGCCATCTCTTGTTTGACCACTTCCAATTTGCCTTGATTCATGGACCTGACATTCCAGGTTCCTATGCAATATTGCTCTTTACAGCATCGGACTTTGCTTCTATCACCAGACACATCCACAGCTGGGTATTCTTTTTGTTTTGGCTCCATCCTTTCATTCTTT
This sequence comes from Tragelaphus eurycerus, assembly GCA_935064755.1. Classification (NCBI taxonomy): domain Eukaryota; kingdom Metazoa; phylum Chordata; class Mammalia; order Artiodactyla; family Bovidae; genus Tragelaphus; species Tragelaphus eurycerus. Next base: position 4,648,404 of record CAKXYN010000039.1, read on the forward strand.
CTGGAGTTATTTCTCCACTGATCTCCAGTAGCATATTGGGCCCCTACTGACCTGGGGAGTTTCTCTTTCAGTATCCTATCATTTTGTCTTTTCATACTGTTCATGGGGTTCTCAAGGCAAGAATACTGAAGTGGTTTGCCATTCCCTTCTCCAGCGGACCACACCCTGTCATATCTCTCCATCATGACCCGCCCATCCCAAGTTGCCCCTCGGGCATGGCTTAATCTCATTGAGTTAGACAAGGGTGTGGTCCTTGTGTGATTAGACTGACTAGTTATCTGTGAGAATGGTTTTAGTGTATTTGCCCTCTGATGCCCTCTTTCAAGACCTACTGTCTTACTCGGGACAATAAAGGACAGAGATGGTGTGGATCTAACAGAAGCAGAAGATATCAAGAAGAGGTGGCAAGAATACACAGAAGAACTGTACAAAAAAGAGCTTCAAGACCCAGATAATCATGATGATGTGATCACTGACCTAGAGCCAGACATCTTGGAATGTGAAGTCAAATGGGCCTTAGAAAGCATCACTACAAACAAAGCTAGTGGAGGTGATGGAATTCCAGTGGAACTATTCCAAATCCTGAATGATGATGCTGTGAAAGTGCTACACTCAATATGCCAGCAAATTTGGAAAACTCAGCAGTGGCCACGAGATTGGAAAAGGTCAGTTTTCATCCCAATCCCAAAGAAAGGCAATGCCAAGGAGTGCTCAAACTACCGAACAATTGCACTCATCTCACACGCTAGTAAAGTAATGCTCAAAATTCTCCAAGCCAGGCTTCAGCAATATGTGAACCGTGAACTTCCTGACGTTCAAGCTGGTTTTAGAAAAGGCAGAGGAACCAGAGATCAAATTGCCAACATCCGCTGGATCATGGAAAAAGCAAGAGAGTTCCAGAAAAACATCTATTTCTGCTTTATTGACTATGCCAAAGCCTTTGACTGTGTGGATCACAATAAACTATGGAAAATTCTGAAAGAGATGGGAATACCAGACCACCTGATCTGCCTCTTAAGAAATCTGTATGCAGGTCAGGAAGCAACAGTTAGAACTGGTCATGGAACGACAGACTGGTTCCAAATAGGAAAAGGAGTACGTCAAGGCTGTATATTGTCACCATGTTTATTTAACTTATATGCAGAGTACATCATGAGAAATGCTGGACTGGAAGAAACACAAGTTGGAATCAAGATTGCCGGGAGAAATATCAATAACCTCAGATATGCAGATGACACCACCCTTATGGCAGAAAGTGAAGAGGGGCTAAAAAGCCTCTTGATGAAAGTGAAAGTGGAGAGTGAAAAGGTTGGCTTAAAGCTCAACATTCAGAAAACGAAGATCATGGCATCTGGTCCCATCACTGCATGGGAAACAGATGGGGAAACAGTGGAAACAGTGTCAGACTTTGTTTTTCTGGGCTCCAAGATCACTGCAGATGGTGACTGCAGCCATGAAATTAAAAGACGCTTACTCCTTGGAAGGAAAGTTATGACCAACCTAGATAGCATATTCAAAAGCAGAGACATTACTTTACCAACAAAGGTTCGCCTAGTCAAGGCTATGGTCTTTCCTGTGGTCATGTATGGATGTGAGAGCTGGACTGTGAAGAAGGCTGAGCGCCGAAGAATTGATGCTTTTGAACTGTGGTGTTGGAGAAGACTCTTGAGAGTCCCTTGGACTGCAAGAAGATCCAACCAGTCCATTCTGAAGGAGATCAATCCTGGAATTTCTTTAGAAGGAATGATGCTAAAGCTGAAACTCCAGTATTTTGGCCACCTCATGCGAAGAGTTGACTCATTGGAGAAGACTCTGATGCTGGGAGGGATTGAGGGCAGGAGGAGAAGGGGACGACAGAGGATGAGATGGCTGGATGGCATCACTGACTCGATGGATGCGAGTCTGAGTGACCTCCGGGAGCTGGTGATGGACAGGGAGGCCTGGCGTGCTGCGGTTCATGGGGTCGCAAAGAGTCGGACACGACTGAGCGACTGATCTGATCTGATGGACACCTTATCTTTGACAAACGAGGGAAGAATATACAATGGAGAAAAGACAATCTCTTTAACAAGTGGTGCTGGGAAAACTGGTCAACCACATGTAAAAGAATGAAACTAGAACACTTTCTAATACCATACACAAAAATAAACTCAAAATGGATTAAAGATCTAAATGTAAGACCAGAAACTGTAAAACTCCTAGAGGAGAATATAGGCAAAACACTCTCTGACATAAATCACAGCAGGATCCTCTATGACCCACCTCCCAGTGAAGCAAAAATAAACAGTTCAGTTTAGTTCAGTCGCTCAGTTGTGTCTGACTCTTTGCAACCCCATGAATCACAGCACGCCAGGCCTCCCTGTCCATCATCAATTCCTGGAGGTCACTCAGACTCACATCCATCAAGTCAGTGATGCCATCCAGCCATCTCATCCTCTGTCGTCCCCTTCTCCTCCTGCCCCCAATCCCTCCCAGCATCAGAGTCTTCTCCAATGAGTCAACTCTTCACATGAGGTGGCCAAAGTACTGGAGTTTCAGCTTCAGCATCATTCCTTCCAAAGAAATCCCAGGGCTGATCTCCTTCAGAATGGACTGGTTGGATCCCCTGGCAGTCCAAGGGACTCTCAAGAGTCTCCTTCAACACCCCAGTTCAAAACCATCAATTCTTTGGCACTCAGCCTTCTTCATAGTCCAACTCTCACATCCATACATGACCACTGGAAAAACCATAGCCTTGACTAGACGGACCTTTGTTGGCAAAGTAATGTCTCTGCTTTTGAATATGCTATCTAGGTTGGTCATAACTTTCCATGGGACCTAATTAAACTTAAAAGCTTTTGCTCAATGAAGGAAACTATAAGCAAAGTGAAAAGACCGGTTTCAGAATGGGAGAAAATAATAGCAAACGAAGCAACTGACAAAGAATTAATCTCAAAAATATACAAGCAACTCCTGCAGCTCAATTCCAGAAAAATAAATGACCCAATCAAAAAATAGGCCAAAGAACTAAACAGACATTTCTCCAAAGAAGACATACAGATGGCTAACAAACACATGAAAAGATGCTCAACATCACTCATTAGTAGAGAAATGCAAATCAAAACCACGATAAGGTACCATCTCATGCCAGTCAGAATGGCTGCTATCCAAAAGTCTACAAACAATAAATGTTGGAGAGGGTGTGGAGAAAAGGGAACCTTCTTACACTGTTGGTAGGAATGCAAACTAGTGCAGCCACTATGGAGAACAGTGTGGAGATTCCTTAAAAAACTGGAAATAGAACTGCCATATGACCCAGCAATCCCACTGCTGGGCATATACACTGAGGAAATCAGAATTGAAAGAGACACATATACCCCCATGTTCATCACAGCACTGTTTATAATAGCCAGGACATGGAAACAACTGGAAATCTTTATTGCAAAATTCAGTCTTAAATTGAATAAAGTAGGGAATACCACTAGGCCATTCAGGTATGACCTAAATCAAAATCCCTTATGATTATATTTGGAGGTGACAAGTAGATTCAAGAGATTACATCCGGTAGACAGTGTCACAGTCAGCTTCAGATCTTGTTTTTTTGACTGCATAGAGCTTTTCTAGGGCTTCCCTGGTGGCTCGGAGGTTAAAGCATCTGCCTGGAATGCAGGAAACCTGGGTTTGATCCCTGGGTCGGGAAGATCCCCTGGAGAAGGAAATGGCAACCCACTCCAGTACTCTTGTCTCGATAATCCCATGGAGGGAGGAGCCTGGTAGTCTACAGTCCATGGGGTTGCAAAGAGTCAGACATGACTGAGTAACTTCACTTTCACTTTCCTTTCTTTATAGAGCTTTTCTATCTTTGGCTGCAAAGAATGTAATCAATCTGATTTCAGTATTGACCATTTGGTCATGTCCATGTGTAGAGTAGACTCTTGTGTTATTAGAAAATGGTGTTTGCTATGACCAGTGTGTTCTCTTGACAAAACTCTATTAGCCTTTGCCCTGCTTCATTTTGTATTTCAAGGCCAAACTTGACTGTTACTCCAGGTATCCCTTGACTTTCTTCTTTTGCATTCCAATCCCCTATGATGAAATGACATATTTTTCTGGTGTTAGTTCTAGAAGGTGCTGTAGGTCTTCATAGAACAGGTCAACTTCAGCTCTTCAGCCTAAGTGCTTGGAGTATTGAGTTGGATTACTGGTGATGTTGAATGGTTTTCCTTGGAAAAGAACTGAGATCATTCTGTCATTTTTGGAGAGTACACCTAAGCACTGCATTTCTTGGGCTTCCCAGGTAGCACTAGCAGTAAAGAACCCATTTGCCAATACAGGAGACATAAGAAACACAGGTTCTGATCCTTGGTCAGGAAGGTTCCCTGGAGGAGGAAATGGCGACCAATACAAGGATTCTTGCCTGGAGAATCCCATGGACAGAAGAGCCTGGCAGGCTATAGTCCATAGGGTCGCAAAATGTTGGACATGACTGAAATGACATCAGATCAGATCAGTCGCTCAGTCGTGTCCGACTCTTTGCGACCCCGTGAACTGCAGCACGCCAGGCCTCCCTATCCATCACCAGCTCTCGGAGGTCACTCAGACTCACATCCATCAAGTCAGTGATGCCATCCAGCCATCTCATCCTCTGTCGTCCCCTTCTCCTCCTGCCCCCAATCCCTCCCAGCATCAGAGTCTTCTCCAATGAGTCAACTCTTCGCATGAGGTGGCCAAAATACTGGAGTTTCAGCTTTAGCATCATTCCTTCCAAAGAAATCCCAGGGCTGATCTCCTTCAGAATGGACTGGTTGGATCTCCTTGCAGTCCAAGGGACTCTCAAGAGTCTTCTCCAACACCACAGTTCAAAAGCATCAATTCTTCGGCGCTCAGCTTTCTTCACAGTCCAGCTCTCACATCCATACATGACCACAGGAAAGACCATAGCCTTGACTAGGCGAACCTTTGTTGGCAAAGTGATGTCTCTGCTTTTGAATATGCTATCTAGGTTGCTCATAACTTTCCTTCCAAGGAGTAAGCGTCTTTTAATTTCATGGCTGCAGTCACCATCTGCAGTGATTTTGGAGCCCTGAAAAATAAAGTCTGACACTGTTTCCACTGTTTCCCCATCTATTTCCCATGTAGTGATGGGACCAGATGCCATGATCATAGCACATAGCAAACACTGCATTTCTTACTCTTTTTTTGACTGTGAGGACTACTCCATTTCTTCTGAGGGATTCCTGGCCACAGTAGTAGATGTAATGGTCATCTGAATTAAAATCACCCATTCCCATCCATTTTAGTTCACTGATTGCTAAGATATTGATGTTCACTCTTGCCATGTCCTGCTTGACCACATCCAAGTTTCCTTGATTCGTGGACCTAACATTCCAGGTTCCTATCCAATATTGTTCTTTACAACATTGGACTTTACTTTTACCACCAGACACTTCTACAGCTGAACATCATTCCTGTTTTGGCCCAGCCACTTCCATTCTTATTGGGGCTACTAGTAATTGTCCCCACCCCTCCAATAGCATATTGAACACCTTCTGACCTGAGGGGGGGTCTTTGGTATCATATATTTTTGCCTTTTCAGACTGTACATGGGATTCTTCAGGCAAGAATACTGGAGTCAGTTGCCATTTCGTTCTCCAGTGGCCCACATTTTGTCAGAACTCTTTGCTATGATCCATCCATCTTGGGTGGCCCTGCATGGCATGGCTCATAGCTCGTTCACAATGATAAAGCTGTGATCCATGACGGGGTGGTTTTTAATACCATTCTACAATAAAACAAATCAGAGCTCTTTGGAGAAATGACTGATTTTTTTCGTTAGGGCTTCTATAGTAGATGTAGCCCAGTACAACAGTTCTGTTCAATTATAAATGTGAAAAATAACTATAGGAATACCTTAATGACATTGCCAATTCAGTTCCAGGCTATCAAAATAAAGCAAATATCAAAATAAGGCAAATTTAAAAAACAATTTAAATACCTCAGTTTAAACATACTCTATTGCTAAAAATGCTAACCATCATCTGTACCTTCACCAAGTCATAATTTTGTTTGCTGATGGAAGGTCTTGCCTCAATGCTGATGACTACTGACCTGTTAGGATGGTGGTGGTAAAGGCTGGAGTGGCTGTAGCAATTTCTTTTAAAAAAGATAAAGTGAAATTTGTCACGTCAATTGACTCTTTCTTTCATGAACAGCATTTCTGAAGCACACAATGCTATTTGATAGCCTTTGACCCATGACAGGACTTCTTTCAAAACTGGAGCTAATCTTCTCAAGCTCTGCTCCTGCTTTATCAATTAAGTTTATGTAATATTCTAAATATCCTCTTGTCATTACGACAGTCTTCATGACATCTTCCCAGGAGTAGATTCTATTTCAAGAAACCACATTCTTTTTTTATGCATAAGAAACAACTCCTCATGGGGAAAGCCTTACCAAGAGATTGAAGCAACTGCGCCACATCTTCAGGCTCCACTTCTAATTTGAGTTCTCTTGCTATTTCTACCACATCTGCTGATACTTTTTCCAAGTCTTGAACCCCCCAAGTCTTCCATGAAGGTTGGAATCAACTTCTCCCAAACTTCTATTAATATTGATATTTTGACCTCTTTCCATGAATCACAAATGTTCTGAATGGCATCTAGGTTGGTGAATCTTTCCCAGAAGGATAAAAAATATAATAATAATGAAAAAGTTTGAAGTATTGCAAGAATTACCAAAATGTGACACAGAGACATTAAGTGAGCAAATGTTGTTTATAAATGACACCAACAGACTTGTTCAACACAAAGTTGCCACAAATCCTCAATGTAAGAAAAAAAAAAAAAATGTAACATCTGCAAAGCTCAATAAAGTGAAGTGGAATAAAGCAAGGTATACCTGTATGTGTGTTGAAGGGTACAGAGAATGCAAGCAAAGTTAATGCTTTCTAGATTAAAAGGGATGTCTATGGCTGACATTTCCACTCTTCCCTCTCCTTCCTTATATTCTACTGAATGCAGATGCAATGATTAGAATAGCAGCTATAGCCTTGAGGGAAAAGCTAAGAAAATACAATGGCACCTTACCTGATATCTACAAGCTATGAACCATTATCACCATCACCTACCTATGAACTTTTTATAACACAAAAACTAGCCCTTATTTGTCTAAGCAATTGCTTGTTGTGTTTTCTGTTACTTGCAGCCTGTTGCCATGCCCTCCTCCAGGGGATCTTCCCAACCCAGGCATCGAACCCAGGTCTCCCGCATTGCAGGTGGACTCTTTACTGTCTGAACCACCAGCCTCCAAGAACACTGGAATGGATAGCCTATCTATTCTCCAAGGGATCTTCCAAACCAAGGAATCAAACCCAGGTCTCCTTCATTGCAGGCTGATTCTTTACCAACTGAACTACCAGGGAAACCCAACCTGCAGTCTATTGCATTCCAAACTGTTTCTCAAACAGTTCACATTTTTTGGAGTGGGGAGATCCTCCTCCCGACTGTTCATACTGTTTCTATTACTTACAATCAGAGTCCAAGTCACTATAATTAGTGCAATTTTAAACTATAAAAGAGGTATAAGGAAAGGAACAAGTTCCAAGAGAAAGAATAAAAAAGTATTTAAGAAAGACATGTGGGACTTCCCTGGTGGTTCAGTGGTTAAGAATCCTCAATTTCCACTGCAGGGGCATGGGTTTGATCTTTAGTGGGAGAACTATGATCCTATATGCCATGGGGAATGGCATCAATCAATCAATAAATATTTTTTTAAAAGAAGAAGAAAGACTTGTAAGAAGAGACTTAACAAATAGATGCCAACGTGGAAAAGTTGAAGGAATGGTCTCCCACCTGTGTCCTTCCACCCTACCTTATCCCTAACATGAAATAACTATGCTCTCAATAGAGGACGGAATGGTTTTCCTGGAAAGGACTTGAGAAGAGGTGTAGGGTCTAGAGATCTAAACAGAACAGATCTTGAGATAACTATGTACTCACCAACTGACTAGAAGGTAAAAGAAAAGGGAGCACCATTCAGGAATAGAATAGACTGAAATATTTCTACCCACAGTCACATTTTTGTTTGCTTTTTTTTGTTTTACTTTGTTAATGATAAGGATCAGGAGTCCTCTGGATTCTCACCCATTAACCCTAAGTGAAGAAACCTTCCCCTCCACAAAATCTGCCAAATTACACGATTTCCCATGAGTATACTTCCATTTAGAGGAGATTTTGGATAAACATAAGCAACTTCAGCAGGGATCCAGCACAGTTGCTTCTACAAATCAACATAACCTTTATTCATAAAAATAAATGGTCACCTAAAGATTACCGGACACTTGAGGAAAACTTATAGCATTAAAAAAAAATATTGCTATGGGGAAAAGGACAAAAAGTTAATGCAAGACAAAAACAAATTCAATCAATTCTATTTAACGTCCTCAGAAAGATTTAAATATTATCCATACTGGAAGGAAAACCAGCTCTGGAAAAAAAAAGAAATCAGAGACTAACAGAAAAATGTGGGAGATTAAAAATGATTGCCAAAAAAAAATTAATTCTAGTATGAGAAGTAAATAATGGGATGGGTAGTATTAAAAACAAAACAGTGATCTGGAAACATAGTCGGGGAAATCTATCCAAACAAAAGATGGAAAACACAAGAGAAATGCTAAGAGATACTCACATAAAAGCAGAAGGTACAGTATATGAGTAATACATGTCAGAGGAAAGAACAGAGAAAACAGAGAGGGGGAAATAAAGAAACAATAGAAAGTTTCCATTAGTAAAAAAAATAATTCCTGGAATTGAAAAAGACAACCAATTGTCAAGTCATAAGACCAACAAGAACAAAAGACTGAGATACAACCTGGTAAAATAATGTAAGGAAAAGTTTTTAAGCTTCAAAGAGGGGGGGAAAAAAGTACTGACAAAGAAATGGGCTTACTTTGACATGAGAATTATCAACTACAACTGGTGCTAGAAGATACTGAGGCAGTGCCTTCAAAGCAAACATTATTTTGAGACTAGAATACTCTCGGGGAAGGCAATGGCACCCCACCCCAGTACTTTTGCCTGGAAAATCCCATGGATGGAGGAGCCTGGTAGGCTCCAGTCAGTGGGGTCGCTAAGAGTCGGACACGACTGAGCGACTTCACTTTGACTTTTCACTTTCATGCATTGGAGAAGGAAATGGCAACCCACTCCAGTGTTCTTGCCTGGAGAATCCCAGGGACAGGGGAGCCTGGTGAGCTTCCGTCTATGGGGTCGCACAGAGTCAGACACGACTGAAGTAACTTAGCAGCAGCAGCAGAATACTCTACCAGATGACTAATCACGTGTGAAAGCAAGATAAAGACCTTTTCAGGCATCTAAGAACTCAGGTAGTTTATCTCTCAGTTACTGTTTCTTTAAATTATTTGAGGATACAATTGAATGAAAGGACTGATATTCAAGAAAGTGGAAAATGTGGGATCCTAAACAATGCAACTAACACAGGAGTCCAAGTAAAAGCAACAACAATAGTATAAATCCCAGATAGCTATGTTCAGAAAGATATATATCAATATTGGAAAATCCCATGGACGGAGGAGCCTGGCGACTTCACTTTCGCTTTTCACTTTCATGCACTGGAGAAGGAAACCCACTCCAGTGTTCTTGCCTGGAGAATCCCAAGTATGGGGGAGCCTGGTGGGCTGCCATCTATGGGGTCGCACAGAGTCAGACATGACTGAAGCAACTTAGCAGCAGCAGCAGCAGTGAAAATTAGAACAAAACCCCCAAATCTTCAAGGAACAGAATGTTTTCAAAAAGTGAGGAATTTGTATTCATCAGATAGTTCATTTAAACTAGGAAATTTTGATGATCAATGTGCTGTTTCTGTTTTTAAAAAGTAACTAGAAAGTTTAAAACAAGGTGTAAAAGAACATTCCACTCAAATATAAAGTAAAATGGACTCTGATATCATTTTAAATAAAATCTGAGCATGATTTATAGTGTAAGAGAACTTTTCCTCCTAGTACACAGGTTTCATGTCACAGAATTATATTTCTAAACTTTTTAATTAGTGTAATTACACTACTTGGTTCTGCAATAATTATTTCTCAATCATAATAGTAAAAATAACAAGTAACACTTATTTAACACTTAATATATGTCCTATCCTAAGCTCTTTAGATTTAATAGCCAGTTTGGTCCTTTCAACAATAGCACAGTAAAGTTAAGTGACTCACCCAAGGTCACACACTGGTTGGTGAAGCTAGACATTCTGGCTCTAGAATCCCTGCTCTTAAATGTTGGCTATGCTGCCTCTCATTATGCTGTCTGTGAACTTACAATTCTTCAACCTATCGGCCTAAACAAAATGGCATAGTAACAGTTATAAAACAAAATACAGATTATATAAAACTTAACATAGAAACAATGATTAACCAAAGTAAAGAAAAGGGAAAGAGTGTGCAGGTATTATTATTCTTAACCTTTTATATATACATGGGCTCCCCAGGTGGCGCTGGTGGTAAAGAACCTGCCTGCCAAAAAAAAAAAAAAAAAGAACCTGCCTGCCAATTCAGGAGACATAAGAGACACAAGTTCTATTCCTGGGTCAGGAAGATCTCCTGGAGGAAGGCATGGCAACCTACTCCAGTATTCTTGCCTGGAGAATCCCATGGACACAGCAGCCTGGGGAGGGGGCCATAGTTTATAGGGCTGAAGAGTGTCAGACACAACTCAAGTGACTTAGCATGCACACATGCAACTTTCTATATAAAAGAAGCATAATACAGAAATTTCTATATAATAGAAAGTCAACAGTAAACTACATGAGTATAATGTAAAATAATAATATAAAAATCAGCAGGGAGGGGAGAGATAATGAACCTGAGCTAAATTTCTCATATTTCACAGCAAGTAAGATGATTAATTTTATAGGTATATAGCAGCTTGTCAGTAGTCACTGTCTAATTTTAAAGTGTAACATATAATTCATGTGGCAACTCTCAGAAAACCTAAAAACAGAAAAATTCAAGTTTATACATTAAGAAATTCAGAAGAATATCTGAATTGGGGAGAATTCAGAAAAACTAAAAATAGAAAAGGAGGAAGACTGGGGAAAGGGAAGATCTTTGTTTTTAACCATCTTAATTTTTATTAAAATTATCAGATATTACTTTATTATGAAAATAACTATGCAATACTACTAATAATAGAATATCCTATAAAGAAGGGCATAATCAATGAGAGCAACTTTCGATTCTGTCATGGTAACAGAAAAGGACAATAAATGGTACCAGACTATGAAACTCAGTGGGGTGCAAAAAGAGGAACAAGGATAACGTATAAACATATTACAGAACACTCATGCTTTTTGCTGATTCTTTGTTTCCACATCACTATGGGCACTCCAGTACTCTTGCCTGGAAAATCCCATGGACGGAGGAGCCTGGTAGGCTGCAGTCCATGGGATCGCTAAGAGTCGGGCACGACTGAGCAATTTCACTTTCACTTTTCGCTTTCATGCATTGGAGAAGGAAATGGCAACCCACTCCAGTATTCTTGCCTGGAGAATCCCAGGGTCTGAGGAGCCTAGTGGGCTGCCGTCTATGGGGTCGCACAGAATCAGACACGACTGAAGTGACTTAGCAGCAGCAGCATGGGCTAAATGGCCCACTTTTTCATATAAACTTCCCCAGGGACCTTTCATCCACTTTAGACCACCACTGAGCCACACACACTCCAGTCCCCTAGTCTGTACGTTTCATTTAAAGAAAGGGCTGTCTACATTCACACACAGGAGGAGTTGACACTCAGCATCACTTTTTCAGGGAATAATTTGGCAGCCCTTATTCCCTGGTGGTAAAGATGGTAAAGAATCTGCCTGCAATGCAGGAGACCTGGGTTGGGTTCCTGGGTGGGGAAGATCCCCTGGAGAAGAGAATGACAACCCACTGCAGTATTCTCGCCTGAAAAATTCCACGGACAGAGGAGCCTGGAGGGCTACAGTCTATGGGGTTGCAAAGAGTCAGACACAACTGAGCAACTAACACTACTACTACTACTACTGAAATGTAAAACACGGCTACTCTTTGACCTGACAATCTCACTTCTCAGAATCTACCCTACAAGGACATTCCCAAACGCTCAAAGAGAACTCTATACAAGGACTTTCAATTAAGCTGTTAGTGTTTAAAACAGAAGAAGATGGAAAGCAATCTAAATGCACACTGGTAGATACAGAATATTTCGTTACCATATAGAAAATGAAATACATCTACATGGAGTAACACTGAAAAGTATTTTGCAACATGTTGCCCTGCAAGAAAAGGCAAGAAGGTGAATAATATATTATACAACTTGTGTGTGAGATAAACAGACACATCATGTATTGGTATACAAAGGCTTAGGGTGAGTAGAGGAAACAAGTTTTTACTTTTGTACGTTTTTGCTTTTTTTTTTTTCCAGACACCATGTATTGGTTTTGTATTTTAAGAAATCGGAGCATATCTCCACTGCCAAATTATGCTGTACTTAGTCGCTCAGTCGTGTCTGACTCTTTGTGACCCCATGGGCTGTAGCCAGCCAGGCTCCTCTGTCCATGGGATTCTCCAGGCAAGAATACTGGAGTGGGTTGCCATGCCCTCCTCTAGGGAATGGAAAAGGCAATGACACTCAACTCTTAGTACTCTTGCCTGGAAAATCCCATGGACGGAGGGGCCTGGTGGGCTGCAGTCCATGGGCTCGCTGAGAGTCGGACACAACTGAAGCGACTTAGCAGCAGCAGCAGCCTCCAGGGGATCTTCCCGACCCAGGGATCGAACCCAGTTCTGCACTACAGGCAGATTCTTTACCTTCCGGGACACCAGGGAAGCCACAATTTCCGGGCTTTGAAAAAAAAATCGAAAAGAGAAAACGCTCAACATCTTGCCATTTGTTCAGTCTCAAATGGAAAAGAGGAAAAACAAAATACACTAAGCAGCATGCTTCCGTTTAGGATTAGCGAAAAGGCTAGCTTTACTGGGTGGATCATTTTTTAGTGAATTAGGACAGGAAAATGAGGGCACAAAAACAGTCACGGCGGAGTTGAGGAGCAAAACCCAGGAGCGGCGGGGCCCAGGGAGCCCGGGGACGCCCTCAGAGAGGACGCTGGGGAACAGGCGGGCGGAGGCCGGAGCTCCGGGGCAGCGGAGGCAGGACAGCAGGTCCTGGGTGTGTGGGTGTGTGCGAAAAGAGGCTGGAGGAGCAGAGACCGAACGGACGGCAGGCCGGGAACACAGCCTCCACCAGGGGAATCGGTCGGGAGCGGGACGCCCATGGTGGCGACAGCTGGGCGGCCAAACCAGGGTTAGGGTGCCCGGGCAGTCCGGGCGGCGGGCAAAGCCCGACATCCAGGCCGAGCGCCCGGGGAGCCGCGGCTGGGACAGTGGAACCCGCCCCAGGCCGAGGCCGGGGCCCCCAGGTGAAGGGCTGCACAGCAGCCCCCGTACCTTCCCAGGAGAGCTCTCCCTCCCGGCTCGCGCTTCAGGAACTTGTACCAGAACGTGTCCACGCGGCCCGGCTCCGCCCCGTCCTGCGCAGCCTCCTCGGCCGCCAGCTCCACCTCCCCGAGCCACAGGCCCGGCTCCTGCAGCGCCAGCGCGCCCGCGCCCGCCGCCGTGCCAGCCGGCCTCATTCGCACGGCCCCGCGCGGCTCCCAGCGCCCCAGCTCGGGCCGGGACCCCACGACCAGCAGCTCCGGCCCGGCCCCGGCCACGGCGGGTGACACCACCACCCCGAAGCGGAACCGCATGGCGGCGGCGGGCGGCGCGACTCCGGGTCCCCCTGTCCCTGCGACCGGCGGACGCGGCCCGAGCGCTAGGCGGACACGGCGATTGGGTCCCGGGCGCCGGCGGGGACACGTGCGAGGCTGCACCTTTTTTGGGGCTGCATCACGCGGCCCAGGAGCCCGAGCCTGATCCAGGCCGGGGCCGCTGGCCGCGGGAGGTGGTTCGCTGCGGCCACGACCCGTCGCGCCAGGAAAAGGAGGCCGCGCCCGGCCCGCGGCTTCTTCTAGCGGCTCCGCGGTTGGCTGGGGACGCGGGGAAAGCAAAAAAAAAAAATAAAATAAAAAGGTTAGGAAAGCAAACTCCCCATAAACTCCAAGATTTTCCAGTGACCTTTCCAAAAGACTCAAAATTATTTCTGTGAGTATAGGAATAATGTGGTCTTTTCCATCAAAGAATATAATAATCAACTTCCTTCCTAGGAAACCCACGCCATTTTGTAGTCTTACATTCCTGTACTGCATGGCAAATAGAAGGGAAAAGGGTGGAAATAGTGACAGATTTCCTCTTCTTGGGCTCCAGACTAACGGCAGACTGTGACTGTAGCCATGAAATCAGTGTGGACGGTGACTGTAGCCGTGAAATCGGAGTAGGATTGCTTATTGCCAGGAAAGCTATGACAAACTTAGTGTGTAGAAAAGCAGAGACATTACTCTGCCCACAAAGGCCGATTTAGTCAAGGCTGTGGTCTTCCCAGTGGTCACTTTCGGTTGTGAGAGCTAGACCTGGACCATAAGGAAGCAGAACCCAAAGGCAGAATGCCTTCAAACTGTGCTGGACCAGACTCCTGAAAGTCTCTTGGACAGCAAGATCAAACCAGTCAATCTTAAGGGAGATCAACCCTGAATATTCACTGGAAGGACTGATGCTGAAGCTGAAACTCTGGTATTTTGGTCATCTGAAGCGAACAGACGACTCATTGGAAAAGTCCCCTATGCTGGGAAAGATTGAGGGCAGAAGGAGAAGAGGGCATCAGAGGAGGAGGCATGATCGATGCAATGGACATGACCTTTGGCAAATGTCCGGAGATAGTGAGGGACGGAAATGCCTGGCGTGCTGCAATCCATGGGGTCGCAGAGAGTCGGACAGGACTGGGTGACCGAACAACAATTAGGAAAGTTCCTGCACACCAAGCTGCACATGTTGGTAGGTCTCCCGCGTTGCAAGCGATTCTTTACCAACCGGGCCACCAGGGAAGCCCCTCCCCCACCCAGATACTTCATTTGTTCCTGGCTACCTCACTTGGCACCTGCTTCACTTGAATTAGCCAATCCCTCTGGATTGTGCTACCACGCTCCCATCAATCCGAGTTGTTGTTCAGTTCCCCAAGCCTGTATGAGTCTTCAGGATCTAAAGGACTGAAGCACGCCAGGACTCCCAGTCCCTCACCATCTCCCGGAGAAGGGTGCAACATGTCAGGGATAAACAGGGAGGGGAGCAGACTTCCCGCTCAGTGTGATAGCCGGCCAGACTGTTGTCGAGTACTTTTCTCCTTCTCCCCGGCACGAGTCCACGAGTCGGATTAGATTTCCAACAATTTGGGAGCTCGTCGGGGATCCACATAACCTGGAGAGGTCGAATAAACTACTCACACCTACGAATAGCTAAGAAGCACCTCTTCTGAGGATATTTCTCCCACGAGGGAAACAGCTGGAGAGGCAATTGAAGCGACTGAAAAAGAGTGCAAGAAACCTCTGAAGAAAGAAAGGTGGAGTGGAAGGTGGGGGGATGATGAGCCTCCAGTCAAGTGCACACAATCAGATATGTGTGTGTGCTAACTCGCTTCAGTCGTGTCTGATTTTGCAACCTATGGACTGTAGCCCACTAGGCTCCTCTGTCCTTGGAATTCTCCAGGAAAGAATACTGGAGTGTGTTGCCATGCCCTCCTCCAAGAATCAGATGATAGGGATGGGTAGTAAGAATTCTCGGAGAAGGCAATGGCACCCCACTCCAGTACTCTTGCCTGGAAAATCCCATGGACGGAGGAGCCTGGTGGGCTGCAGTCCATGGGGTCACTAAGAGATGGACACGACTGAGCACCTTCACTTTCATTGTTCACTTTCATGCATTCAAAGAGGAAATGGCAACCTTCTAGTGTTCTTGCTTGGAGAATCCCAGGGACGGCGGGGCCTGGGGGGCTGCCGTCTCTGGGGTCCCACAGAGTCAGAGATGACTGAAGCGACGTAGCAGCAGCAGCACTAAGAATTCTTCTTTAGGCCAGAAGGATTCCAAGGGGGAAAAGGTCAACAACGAGATTTCCCTAGACGGTCACCTAGGACACATGCTCCAACATTGGGGAGATAATCCTAGGACGAAAGGGAAACAACAGATGGTAAAGTAATTTTGTTCCATTTGGACTCAAGAACCTATGTTGAAACCTTCAGTATTTTGGCCTAAGTTTGTGTCAGATCAGATCAGTTGCTCAGTCTTGTCCGACGCTTTGCGACCCCATGAATCCCAGCACGCCAAGCCTCCCCATCCATCACCAACTCCCGGAGTTCACTGAGATTCACGCCCATCATGTCAGTGATGTCATCCAGCCATCTCATCCTCTGTCCACTTCTTCTCCTCTTGTCCCCAATCCCTCCCAGCATCAGAGTCTTTTCCAATGAGTCAACTCTTCGCATGAGGTGGCCAAAGTACTGGAGTTTCAGCTTTAGCATCATTCCTTCCAAAGAAGCCCTAGGGCTGATCTCCTTCAGAATGGACTGGTTGGATCTCCTTGCAGTCCAAGGGACTCTCAAGAGTCTTCTCCAACACCACAGTTCAAAAGCATCAATTCCTCGGCACTCAGCCTTCTTCACAGTTCAACTCTCACATCCATACATGACCACAGGAAAAACCGTAGCCTTGACTAGCTGGACCTTTTTGGCGAAGTAATGTCTCTGCTTTTGAATATGCTATCTAGGTTGGTCATAACTTTCCTTCCAAGGAGTAAGCGTCTTTTAATTTCATGGCTACAGTCACCATCTGCAGTGATTGTGGAGCCCAGAAAAATAAAGTCTGACACTGTTTCCACTGTTTCCCCATCTATTTCCCATGAAGTGATGGGACCAGATGCCATGACCTTAGATTTCTGAATGTTAAGCTTTAAGCCAGCTTTTTCACTCTCCACTTTCACTTTAGTCAAGAGGCTCTTTAGTTCCTCTTCACTTTCTGCCATAAGGGTGGTGTCATCTGCATATCTGAGGTTATTGATATTTCTCCCGGCAATCTTGATTCCAACTTGTGTTTCTTCCAGTCCAGTGTTTCTCATGATGTACTCTGCATATAAGTTAAATAAGCAGGGTGACAATATACAGCCTTGACAGACTCCTTTTCCTATTTGGAACCAGTCTGTTGTTCCATGACCAGTTCTAACTGTTGCTTCCTGACCTGCATACAAATTTCTCAAGAGGCAGATCAGGTGGTCTGGTATTCCCATCTCTTTCAGAATTTTCCACAGTTTATTGTGATCCACACAGTCAAAGGCTTTGGCATAGTCAATAAAGCAGAAATAGATGTTTTTCTGGAACTCTCTTGCTTTTTCCATGATCCAGCAGATGTTGGCAATTTGATCTCTGGTTCCTCTGCCTTTTCTAAAACCAGCTTGAACATCAGGAATTTCACGGTTCACGTATTGCTGAAGCCTGGCTTGGAGAATTTTGAGCATTACTTTACTAGCGTGTGAGATGAGTGCAACTGTGCAGTAGTTTGAGCATTCTTTGGCATGGCCTTTCTTTGGAATTGGAATGAAAACTGACCTTTTCCAGTCCTGTGGCCACTGCTGAGTTTTCCAAATTTACTGGCATATTGAATGCAGTACTTTCACAGCATCATCTTTCAGGATTTGGAATAGCTCAACTGGAATTCTATCACCTCCACTAGCTTTGTTCATAGTGATGCTTTCTAAGGCCCACATGACTTCACATTCCAGGATGTCCGGCTCTAGGTGAGTGTGAGTGATCACACCTTCATGATTATCTGGGTCGTGAAGATCTTTTTTGTACAATTATTCTGTGTATTCTTGCCATCTCTTCTTAATATCTTCTGCTTCTGTTAGGTCCATACCATTTCTGTCCTTTATTGAGCCCATCTTTGCATGAAATGTTCCTTTGGTATCTCTGATTTTCTTGAAGAGATCTCTAGTCTCTCCCATTCTGTTGTTTTCCTCTGTTTCTTTGCATTGATCACTGAGGAAGGCTCTCTTATCTCTTCTTGTTATTCTTTGGAACTCTGCATTCAGATGTTTATATCTTTCCTTTTCTCCTTTGCATTTCGCTTCTCTTCTTTTCATAGCTATTTGTAAGGCCTCCCCAGGCAGCCATTTTGCTTTTTTGCATTTCTTTTCCATGGGGATGGTCTTGATCCCTGTCTCCTGTACAATGTCACGAACCTCATTCCATATTTCATCAGGCACTCTATCTATCAGATCTAGGCCCTTAAATCTATTTCTCACTTCCACTGTATACTCATAAGGGATTTGATTTAGGTCATACCTGACTGGTCTAGTGGCATTCCCTACTTTCTTCAGTTTAAGTCTGAATTTGGCAATGAGGAGTTCATGGTCTGAGCCACAGTCAGCTCCTGGTCTTGTTTTTGCTGACTGTATAGAGCTTCTCCATCTTTGGCTGCAAAGAATATAATCAATCTGATTTCGGTGTTGCCCATCTGGTGATGTCCATGTATAAAGTCTTCTCTTGTGTTGTTGGAAGAGGGTGTTTGCTATGACCAGTGCATTTTCTTGGCAAAACTCTATTAGTCTTTTCCCTGCTTCATTCTGTATTCAAGGCCAAATTTGCCTGTTACTCCAGGTGTTTCTTGACTTCCTATTTTTGCATTCCAGTCCCCTATAAAGAAAAGGACCTCTTTTTTCGGTGTTAGTTCTAAAAGGTCTTGTAGGTCTTCAACGAACCGTTCAACTTCGTCTTCTTCAGCGTTACTGGTTGGGGCATAGACTTGGATTACTGTGATATTGAATGGTTTGCCTTGGAAATGAACAAAGATCATTCTGTCATTTTTGAGATTGCATCCAAGTACTGCATTTCAAACTCTTTTGTAGACCATGATGGCCACTCCATTTCTGCTGAGGGATTCCTGCCAGCAGTAGTAGATATAATGGTCATCTGAGTTAAATTCACTCACTCCAGTCCATCTGAGTTCGCTGATTCCTAGAATGTTGACATTCACTCTTGCCATCTCTTGTTTGACCCCTTCCAATTTGCCTTGATTCATGGACCTGACATTCCAGGTTCCTATGCAGTATTGCTCTTTACAGCATCAGACCTTGCTTCTATCACCAGTCACATCCACAGCTGGGTATTCTTTTTGCTTTGGCCCCATCCCTTAAGTTTGGATCAGATGAAGATTGGATCTGCCAATTGCTTATAGAGTTTGTTAATGACAAGAGTCCAGTTGCCCAGGAAGAAATAGAATAGATTATGTTCGTTGTTGGAGAAAGGGGCCAGTGGTTCTATTCCCCTTAAAGATAAACTAGGAACTAGGTAAAGAAAGGAAAAGGAAAATAGTAAGTGGGATCCTCTCAACTGTTTGCTTCATCCTTATAACCCAGGAGGCCTACAGCCTGAACCGCCCCAGCCTGAACCGCCTCAGATAGAAGAGGAAATAAGAAGAGAGGAAAACTGAGATGGCCTCAGCACCCTCTCCAGCACTGTTCCCCTCCCTTCCTCCATTGAGGAAGGAGATAAAACAATGTAAAATGGACATTCAAAGTTTACCCTTCCCCCTCAAAAGAGAGAAACCTCAGGCCCTCTACTTCCTCCAAGAAGTTCCCCTAGGAGGAGAGGGAACTGGATTTGTGGACATCCCCCTTACCAGCTCCAAGGTTCAAGAATTGAAGAAAGAACTGAAGCCCCTATTAGAGGATCCACCTGGGGTTGCAGACCATCTAGATCAACTTTTAGGCCCCCAAATTTTCACATGGGCCGAGCTTATGTCTGTCTTAGGTGTTGTGTTTTCTGGCAGCGATGGCTGGCCAATTGGAAAAGGGAATACCCAGCTGGCTCAAATGCCTTAGTAGCTGAAGTGAAATTCCCTAACCAAGAAGCCACAATGGGATAATAACAATCCTGAACATAGAGGTCATATGAGAGAGCTCAGGGATCTAATTATAAAAGGGATCAGAGAGTCAGTTCACCAATCCCAAAATATTACTCAGGCCTTTGACATCCAGCAAGGAAAAGATGAAGGGCTGGTTGAATTTCTGAGTAGGTTAAGAGACCAAATAAGAAAATACTCTGGATTGAATTTAGATGATCCTCTTGGCCAAAATATATTAAAATTGCAGTCAAGTGGGCCTTAGAAAGCATCACTACGAACAAAGCTAGTGGAGGTGATGGAATTCCAGTGGAGCTATTCCAAATCCTGAAAGATGATGCTGTGAAAGTGCTGCACTCAATATGCCAGCAAATTTGGAAAACTCAGCAGTGGCCACAAGATTGGAAAAGGTCAGTTTTCATCCTAATCCCAAAGAAAGGCAATGCCAAAGAGTGCTCAAACTACCGCACAATTGCACTCATCTCACATGCTAGTAAAGTAATGCTCAAAATTCTCCAAGCCAGGCTTCAGCAATATGTGAACCGTGAACTTCCTGATGTTCGAGCTGGTTTTAGAAAAGGCAGAGGAACCAGAGATCAAATTGCCAACATCCGCTGGATCATCGAAAAAGCAAGAGAGTTCCAGAAAAACATCTATTTCTGCTTTATTGACTATGCCAAAGCCTTTGACTGTGTAGATCACAATAAACTGTGGAAAATTCTGAAAGAGATGGGAATACCAGACCACCTGATCTGCCTCTTGAGAAATCTGTATGCAGGTCAGGAAGCAACAGTTAGAACTGGTCATGGAACAACAGACTGGTTCCACATAGGAAAAGGAGTACGTCAAGGCTGTATATTGTCACCATGTTTATTTAACTTCTATGCAGAGTACATCATGAGAAATGCTGGACTGGAAGAAACACAAGTTGGAATCAAGATTGCTGGGAGAAATATCAATAACCTCAGATATGCAGATGACACTACCCTTATGGCAGAAAGTGAAGAGGAACTAAAAAGCCTCTTGATGAAGGTGAAAGTGGAGAGTGAAAAGGTTGGCTTAAAGCTCAACATTCAGAAAACGAAGATCATGGCATCTGGTCCCATCACTACATGGGAAATAGATGGAGAAACAGTGGAAACAGTGTCGGACTTTATTTTTCTGGGCTCCAAAATCACTGCAGATGGTGAATGCAGCCATGAAATTAGAAGACGCTTACTCCTTGGAAGAAAAGTTATGACCAACCTAGATAGCATATTCAAAAGCAGAGACATCACTTTGCCAACAAAGGTTCGCCTAGTCCAGGCTATGGTCTTTCTGTGGTCATGTATGGATGTGAGAGCTGGACTGTGAAGAAGGCTGAGCACCGAAGAATTGATGCTTTTGAACTGTGGTGTTGGAGAAGACTCTTGAGAGTCCCTTGGACTGCAGGGAGATCCAACCAGTCCATTCTGAAGGAGATCAACCCTGGGATTTCTTTGGAAGGAATGATGCTAAAGCTGAAACTCCAGTATTTTGGCCACCTCATGCGAAGAGTTGACTCATTGGAGAAGACTCTGATGCTGGGAAGGATTGAGGGCAGGAGGAGAAGGGGACGACAGAGGATGAGATGGCTGGATGGCATCACTGACTCGATGAATATGAGTCTGAGTGACCTCCGGGAGTTGGTGATGGACAGGGAGGCCTGGCGTGCTGCAGTTCATGGGGTCACAAAGAGTCGGACACGACTGAGCGACTGATCTGATCTGATCTGAACTAATATTTGGCCAGATATTTCTAAGAAATTACAGAAATTAGACAATTGGAAATATAGAAGTTTAGAAAAATTAAGAGAAGCCAGAAGGTATATGTAGGTAGGGATGAAGAAAAATAAATAAATAATTAATGTTAGAAACCAAATTTCCTTGGACTGAGTGCCTCCCAATTACTCTCCTCAGAATCAGAACTGCCCCTCATAAGAATACTGGATTATCCCCATATGAGATGCTGTACGGGTTACCATATTTGGGTCAAATTCCTGACCTGCCAAGCATGGAAACTAAAGACCAATTTCTGAGAAATATATACTTGGCTTCTCCTCTACTCTGCCTTCTCTTAAGTTGCAGGGCCTGTTGGTTTGCTCAGGCTCCATCCTTGGATTTCCCATGCAGCCTCATCAGCCTGGTGATCATGTTCTGAGAAAAACCGGGAAGAAATACAAACTCAAACTGGCCTGAGAAAGACCTGATAAGGTACTGCTCATGAAGGAAACAGCTGCCCACACTGCAGAGAAAGGTTGGACTCATTGCAGGAGAATCAAAGGGACTCCATCCCCTAACAAAAAAGAACAATGGGCTGTGGTCCAGCACTCAATCCTACAAAGCTGTCTTTGAAAAGACTTTAATATCCCTCTTGGTCATTCTATATACCAAGATGCCGATTGTTGGGGACAGCCCCTATCAGGTCTACTTAATTATTAATGTGACCATGAGCATGGATCCCCTAACTGTGAAATTTGATGCTTTCCAGGTCTTGCCTTATGATGACCTACACAGCCAAAAACAGCTATCTGAATAACATAAGTACCTTTGTTCTGAACCATATTGGGCATGTCAGGAAATGATCCATGCCAACTCCCCTGCTATAGTTGGGCCAAAGTATGGTGGACTACCCAGGATTGGTTACATGGCTGAGCCATATAAAGCAGCTCCCACCCTAGTGGAATTAAAAGATTATCCCTGGCAAGGGGGGTACCCTGAGATGATTATGAGAATCTACAATGTAACCCACAGTTGTTAACAGTCAAACCAGAGATAAGCATCCATCTCTTGAGCATTGGTATGGACTAGGGGCAGACCTATCTGGGAGATATCCACTGGGAACGTTAGCTATTAAGCTTGTTAAAAATTTTACCTCCTCATTAGTGACATAGACCCAGAACTCTGAACAAACTTGACCCTCAGTTCCTAATGACCCTACTAAGGTCACCATTGTAGAGGTGAAGGATTTACACCAAACCCTAGAGCAAAGCTAGAAACCAGATAGCAAAGGGATTAGAACCAGTATTTATTCTGATGGTCCACCATCAATAAAAATGTGGATTGGATAAACTATATTTATTATAACCAGCAGAGGTTTGTCAACTATACTAGATACACTATCAAGAGAATAGAAAACAATTAGACTCAACCAGTAAGATGACCTGGGAGACACACTGGCCTTAGACATGATCCTGGCAGAAAAGCAGGGAGTATGTGTTATGCATGTGTGCATGCTCAGTCACTTCCATCATGTCTGACTCTTTGTGACCCTATAGACTGTAACCTGCCGGGATCCTCTCTCCATGGGATTCTCCAGGCAAGAATACTGGAGTGGGTTGCCATTTTCTTCTCCAGAAGATCTTCCCAACCCAACGATCAAACCAGCGTCTCATGGGTCTCATACCTTGGAGGCAGATCCTTTACCACTGAGCCACCAAGGAAGCCGTATGTGTCATGATAGGAGGTCAATGTTGTACTTTCATACCCAACCGTGCTGTCCCTTATGGTACAACAGGAGCCCTCCAAGGTTTTACCACCTTGGCTAATGTATTGGCTGAAAATTCAGGGATAGATAATCCTTTCTCCATCCTGATTGGTTCAGCAAATGGAAAGGTATAATGACCTCTGTCCTGACCTCCCTAATCATTGTATTTGGAGGAATGACCCTAGTAGGATGTTGTATAATTCCATGTATTAGAAGTCTTATGTTTAGAGTAATAGAAACTGCCCTTTCTAAACAGTCTGCAAAAGACCATCAGAACAACTCTTACTATTAGACACCTCAGAACATGAACTCCAGACCTTCCATAGGTCATTTACTCTCTGGGCCTCAGGTTCTTACCTGTGAATTGAGGAAATAAAATAACGACCTGTAAAGGCCCTTCCTCGGGGAAGGCAATGGCACCCCACCCCAGTACTTTTGCCTGGAAAATCCCATGGACGGAGGATCCTGGTAGGCTCCAGTCCATGGGGTCGCTAAGAGTCGGACACGACTGAGCAACTTCACTTGCACTTCCTTCACTTTCATGCATTGGAGAAGGAAATGGCAACCCACTCCAGTATTCTTGCCTGGAGAATCCCAGGGATGGGGGAGCCTGGTGAGCTTCCGTCTGTGGGGTCGCACAGAGTCGGACACGACTGAAGCGATGCAGCAGCAGCAGCAGCAGCAAAGGCCCTTCCAGCTCTAAAGGTTCTCTGGTTAGTGCAAGAGGCACCACTCAGAGCCACGATCTCATGCAAAAACATTTCATACTTTTCCCTTGTCTAGACCAATGTGATGCCTGAAATGACACACAATCACTTTTTTTTTTTTTTTGGAAGAATGTTATAATACTTTTAGTATGTATAAAATGGGTTTACAATAAACATTTTCAAGCTTTTTCAAGGTAAAACAAACCAAAAATAAAAAATGATAATTCTATGACTATAAATTTATGGCTTTGATAATTTTTAAATGGCATAAAATAAAACCTTTTGTTTTAAATTTGCTTCCAGTAAAAGTCAGCAATATTTTTTCAACCTCAAACATCATTTTGGGCCCAGAAACACAGGCTGTTTCATCAAAAGAAAACTATTGGGGATGGGTGCAGAGGACAGGGGCTTTAATTTTGGTCACTGCCTTAAGAAAACCAGTTGTCCTGTTTACATATTTGTGACTTTTTGATTCTGTATTAAAATTTTCCTCGTGGTCTTAGCATGTCTGTATTCACCAGCACTTAAGATATCAATCTTCTGTGAACTAAAGACACTAACGGATACCTTTTTACCAGTATTGAAAAGCTTGTGGGTTACAGTCCATAGGGTCGCAAAGATTCAGACACTACTGAACACGCACTCACTGGTTTAAAGCTTGCGAATAGTTGGGGAGAAATTCAACATTTCACGCCTTCAGAATATCATAAGTAAAACAAAGAAGTACAAATATGTAACCTACAAACTCAGTCTCTCAGTGGAACAATTAGTAAGCTATTAATACATTTCATTTTAAATATTGATATTCCAGTCAGTGTTTGGTTAGTTGCTAAGCATAAGGATAAACACAAAGAAAATTGTGAAGACAGAAGAGCTGGCCAAATACGGCTAATTTGGTAGCAAAGTAGACATTAAATCACAGTGGAAGTGAGTCAGTTTATTCAAATTGCTGTTACACAATATTCTTAGGGTAATTTCGGGAAAATGAGAGTGCTTTGGGCATGAAAGACCCTGGAAGCTGGCAGCTTAGACCTTTCTTGAGCTATGCGTGCTGCTCGTGCTGTGTGCGTTCCAGATGGCATTATTCCCACCGGCTCTTCCAGAGGGAATACTACCCATTCTGGAGATGAAACAGAGGCAAGAAACGAAAACAATGTATTTGTTCAAAAGACATTATTTCCTTTTCTCCTCTCTCCTCATAAAGAAGTTGATTAACAGTTGGAAGCACCATTTTTAAGGCCCTAAACAAAATTTGTAACGGCTTATTTTTGGCAATGGCACACCACTCCAGTACTCTTGCCTGGAAAATCCCATGGATGGAAGAGTCTGGAAGGCTGCAGTCCATGGGGTCGTGAAGATGAAGAGTTGGACATGACTGAGCAACTTCACTTTCCCTTTTCACTTTCATGCATTGTAGAAGGAAATGGCGAGCCACTCCAGTGTTCTTGCCTGGAGAATCCCAGGGATGGGGGAGCCTGGTGGGCTGCCGTCTATGGGGTCACACAGAGCTGGACACGACTGAAGTGACTTAGCAGCAGCAGCAGCATTTTTGGCATGAATTAAATATAGTATAAAAGTGCTAGCTACATTGTACCCTTGGTAAAATACAGTTGGGAAGAGAGGCAGATATGGATTAAAAGACATATTTTAAAGTCTCATCCATACTTTGACAATCATTTGAACTTTTTAACAGTGATAATTAGAATATCTAATTATATCTAGCCTTTTATGTGCCAGACACAGGGTTGTCATATTCATATTATCTCATTTAATTCTCTCATCACTCCTAGGAGATGACTGCAGTTGTTATCCTCATTTTTATATGTGAGGAACCAGGCTAGAGAGGTCTAGTTAACACAACAAGAAAAGGGCAGAACCATGTGCTAAAAGACATCCATTGAGCTCATAGTTAAAGATAATTTAATATAATATTTGTTTTCTGATAATGAAATCATTTACAGAATTTGAAATCCCAGCATATTTAAAGAGGTTATTCCCCATTAGTTCTTAAAAAATGAACTTTATGTAATTATTTCCTGTAACAAAATTCATGCTTAGGAATAATTGAAACAGATGAATCATAAGTGGCAGTCTTAACTGATCAATGAGTCTATACAAAACATAAATATCTTGGTATTTAATGTGAATTTGCCCTCAGGTGATATAAAAATGGTAACTTTTCATGCCTTAATATGTCTATCTTGTTGCCAGTGGAAACACAGATTTAAGAAGGCAGTATGAAAAAATTTACCAATCATTAAGCTGTGTTATTTCCAGCTCCTTTTCCTTGTTGTCTATGTGAGATTTCTTTTTACATTTAAATAACTGAGGATACTTATTAAAAGAGATTATTTATGAAACCCATTTGGGATCAGATTCTTGATGCTATAATGACCAGCTGAATTAGAGCAAGAATTAGAACAAGAATTAGCTCAGCAGAGTAACATAATTTTGATAAGTTTTAAAAGACAAAACTAATTTGTTGCCATTTAATTTCATTTCTGTAGTATTATCTCCTATATAACTACAATATATCTTCACAGATGGGTGATAAATTCAAATATAGAGTTTGAGGATCCAATTCAAATATAAATTCTTTCAAAGCTCCCTCAGGGAAAGATATTACTGGGATCTGGTGATTTCTGTTTTCTGAAACAATCTTTCACTAGTCAGTGAGTTATCATAAATCTTTCCTTATAATATTGTGTACATATTCACACACTCACTGATGTAAAACATATTTCAACCAAGTAGTTTAGAAAACATTATCAGTTCAGTTCAGTCGCTAGGTCGTGTCTGACTCTTCGTGACCCCATGAATTGCAGCACACCAGGCCTCCCTGTCCATCACCAACTCCTGGAGTTCACCCAGACTCATGTCCATCAAGTCAGTGATGCCATCCAGCCATCTCATCCTCTGTCGTCCCCTTCTCCTCCTGCCCCCAACCCCTCCCAGCTGGAGAAGGGAATGGCAAACCACTTCAGTATTCTTGCCTTGAGAACCCCATGAACAATATGACAAGAAACCATTATAAGGATTAGTTTATTACTTGTCAGAATATACTGAATTAAATGTGTCACATACTACTGCCAATTGTGTAGCTTAAAAAAAATAACAAAAGGAAAAACAAACGAAAAAAAACTTTCCAGAGAGAATTTGAATACAGCTTAAAAACGTTTGCATATTGCAGCTTCTCTTCTGGCTTGGAAAACTGTAGGTTAAGCTACTTGAAATCTCTTTGAGTATCTGGAGCAGTAGAAGGATTTGAACTCTACCAAGGCTTTGTTCAAAAATCCCACAACATTTCTCAACTATTTAAAACATCCATGTTCCTCTTTGATATATGTAAAACATCTTCTCTCTCCAGGAGATTCCAATAATTCCATTTCCCACCCCCGCACAATCATAGGGAAGTACTGCATTTTCAATGCATCATCAACAACAGCTAGTTTTGTCATGCTTATTTCTCTGTAATTTATACAATCAAAAATGTTAATTTTTAAAATGCTCCAAGTATAAGATGACAATGAAACACATACCTTTCTTCCCTCACAGATTCCTTCCCACTCTCTGAGTTGTGAAATCCACATGTCTTCCTGGAATTTCTCAATTGGGAGCTTCCATTCAGCAGGTCAGCCTGGTTTCTGTTAGGCAATGACCTCAGCTGACTTTTCCTATGGAAAGGAGAGAGACAAGCTAGGTGGCCAGATCTTGAGGTTAGAGACACCAGCTTAGAGTTCCTTCAGTGGTAAAAAGAGATCCTCCTAGGGCCTGGATAACTTGCATGGCAGGCTAAGTAACACCTTTCTCCAGGAGGGTAGAGAGCCTGATAACGCAGCACTTGGGAATAAAACAGCAGTAGGTAGACAGGATGATTTAAAACTCCCAAGGGAACTTTCAAAGAAATTGCAAAAAAGGAAAGAGGTTAGCTGAAAGCAGAGCTGGTTCATTTATCCTTAAATGGAGAATGGAGATTAAGGTGGGAGAGGAGGACAGTTGTTGGGGCATGGGGGAGGCCAGGAGGCAAACCTGATAGCACTTTTTAAGAATTTGAATGCACTGTAATCTACCCTTTGCATATTTTTCCTAAACACTGTATTATATGTGTTTATATTAAGTATGTGTGTTAATCGCTCAGTTATGTCTGACTCTTTGGAACCCCATGGACTGTAGCCCACCAGGCTCCTCTATTCATGGAATTCTCCAAGCTGGGATACTGGAGTGGGTTGCCATCTCCTTCTCCAACCCAGGGAGATCAAACCCAGGCCTCCTAAATTGCAGGCAGATTCTTTACCATCTGAGCCACCAGGGAAAGTGAAAGTGAAGTTGCTCAGTCATGTCCAACTCTTTGCCACCCCATGGACTGTAGCCTACCAGGCTCCTCTGTCCATCCATGGGATTTTCCAGGCAACAGTACTAGAGTGGATTGTTATTTCCTTCTCCAGAGGGGTCTTTATGGCCCAGAGATCAAACCCGGGTCTCCTGCATTGTAAGCAGACGATTTTACCGTCTGAGCCACCAGGGGAGGTCCTATTAAGGAAGCCCTATATTTCACTTCATGAGAAATAGATGGGGAAACAGTGGAAACAGTGTCAGACTTTATTTTTCTGGGCTCCAAAATCACTGCAGATGGTGAATGCAGCCATGAAATTAAAAGATGCTTACTCCTTGGAAGGAAAGTTATGACCAACCTAGATAGCATATTCAAAAACAGAGACATTATTTTGCCAACAAAGGTTCGTCTAGTCAAGGCTATGGTTTTTCCTGTGGTCATGTATGGATGTGAGAGTTGGACTGTGAAGAAGGCTGAGTGCCGAAGAATTGATGCTTTTGAACTGTGGTGTTGGAGAAGACTCTTGAGAGTCCCTTGGACTGCAAGGAGACCCAACCAGTCCATTCTGAAGGAGATCAGTCCTGGGGTTTCTTTGGAAGGAATGATGCTGAAGCTGAAACTCCAGTATTTTGGCCACCTCATGCGAAGAGTTGACTCATTGGAAAAGACTCTGATGCTGGGAGGAATTGGGGGTAGGAGGAGAAAGGGACAACAGAGGATGAGATGGCTGGATGGCATCACTGACTCGATGGACGTGAGTCTGAGTGAACTCCGGGAGTTGGTGATAGACAGGGAGGCCTGGCGTGCTGCGATTCATAGGGTTGCAAAGAGTCGGACACAACTGAGCGACTGATCTGATCTGATATTGAGTATAAATACTTTAAACATGAAACAATTTAGGGTGCCTATTTCTGAGGTGGGAAAAAAACAGCAGGCAGATAGTTGGTGTGACAACATTCCTTTACTTCACAATCAGCTGGACAAAGGCCAGGATCCTAGAGAGAAGGTAGGCATTGGTGGGAACCATAGGGAGAAACCTGAGGGGCACCCTACTAGCCTTCAGGAGGAAAGAAAGGATAAAGCAGGATCTGAATAAATGCCGTGGGCCTTCCCCAAATCTCTAATTCTTTTCAGGGCTCCCTGGAAATGCAGAAATAGGTTACAAGGAGGGCACGTCTTCATATTTTAATTAATGGAACCAGCCACTTTTTAAAGAAATATACTTGTCCAAGCAGGCACTATGGACATTGCCAAAGTATAATTTTCCAGAATGAATCTGCTGCAAATTAATAAGGGAACCAGCAGGACAGTAAAGATGGTTGAAAAACAATTCAAGAAGCAAAGTCTATAGACACCAAAAAATTGCTAGATCACTAGGTTAGATACAAAATTGATTAATTTCCCACTGGGCAATAAAACTGTGACCTTTGTGTTTCTCTGTTCCACCACACAGAAATCAATTGCATCTTTAACCACCAAACATTTACAAAATTTAGTATATAACTTTGGGGGTAGGGTCTTAATCAATGATAAGTGAGTGAGTGAAGTCGCTCAGTCGTGTCCGACTCTTTGCAACCCCATAGACTATAGCCTACCAGGCTCCTCTGTCCATGGGATTTTCCAGGCAATCAATGATAAACAGTGACATAAATCGAGGCAGGAAAAATAATTCTTGAATGCATCTGATGGACACTGTTCCCGTCTGCCCGACATGCAGTCAACTTGCATCTTACTTCTAAGTTTTGAATACTTTTTCCTAACAATATACAATAATAATAACTTCTCATTTATTGAGCTCTGATCTACTATGAGGCAGGCACTGTCCTGGGTGTCTAACACACCTCATCTTACTTAACCTTCTCCACACTTCCACGACATAATTATGATCTCCATTATACAGAAAGGATGAAAGTTTCTGAAACATTAACTGATTCACCTCAGGCCGTACAGCTGATACATGACAGAGCCAGGAACTGTACTCAGGAACGTCTTCTCCAGCATATGGTTGTGCAGCTCACATGTTGCACAGAAGCACTGAGCTGGAGGCATAATACAGTAGCAGCCCATGCTGCACTTGCAAACCCTTTTAATCTGTGTCCTTTTTTCTTCCCATTAAACACCTGCTCCTTGGTAAGCCTAGTACCACAGAGTAAATCCATAGAAAGGCAGGAGGCTGGGAGTACTAGGGTGACACACATCACTATTTCCTTCTCCCAGAGGAAAGTATTCCTGGTTCTTAAAAAGGCATATATGTAAGCTAAAGCCCTGATTCCAGGGTAAGAAAACAAGCCGATTAAAAAATGGGCAGAACTAAATAGGCATTTTCCCAAAGAGGAAATGCAGATCATCAACAGGCACATGAAAAGATGCTCAACATTGCTAATAATCACGCAACTATAAACCAAGACCACAAGATGTCATCTCACACCTGTCCAAATAGCTGTCATCATAAAGAGCACAAATATCAAAGGTTGGTGGGGATGTGGAGAAAAGGGAACCCTCATACACCGTCCGTGTGAATGTAAATTTGTGCAGCCCCTGTGGAAAATAGTACAGAGGATTCCTCAAAAAACTAAAAATAGAGCCACCATATGACCCAGCAATTCCACTCCTGGGTATCTAGTCGAAAAACACAAAAGCACTAATTTGCAAAGAAACATGCCCTCCAGTTTTCATGGCAGCATTATTTGCAATAGCTAAGATATGGGGGCAACCTACGTATCCATCAACTGATGAATGGAGAAGGAAGATGTGGCGTAATACTACTCAGCCATAAAAAAATGTAGCAACATGGATGGACTTAAAGGACGTTAGGCTCAGTGAAATAAGTCAGAAATACAAATACCGCATGCTATCGCTTATATGTAGCATCTAAAGACCACAACAAACTAATGAATATAAGAAAAAAGAAGCAGACTCACAGAGAGAACAAACCAGTAGCCAATGGTATGGAGAAAGAGAAGTAATACAGGGATAGAGGTTTAAGATGGACAAACTATTAGGTATAAAAGAGGCTACAAGGATATATTGTAAAACATGGGGAATAGAGCCAATCTTTTATAATAACTATAGATGGAGTATAACCTTTAAAAATTGTGTATCACTGTATTATACATCTATAACATAATATTGTATATCAATTTTTTTAAGTAAATGAACAAAAACAAAGGCAGCAGTCTGCCACATAATATGTTCATAGACACAGTATCACAATGCAGAGCTTGTGTAAGAAGGAAGGAGGGGAGAGAGGGAACAAGAAAAAGCATTATTTTTTAAAAAGTGGAAAAAAAAAAGATAACTGTTTAGACACAGTTTGGTAAATATCAATATTTTCACTCATTAGGACAGATCCTTTGCAAAAGCTCTAAGCAGATTATATATATCAACCTGGAAAAAAAAAAGTATCTAACTAGATGGAGAACAGTAGTCTAGATGTTATATACATTCTCTATGATGAGATTATCTGCCTTTGGAGGTCTACCAAGTGAAGGAGTCTGCACCCTCTGCTAAGACTTAGAGAACTAGAGGCCTCACAGTCATTCTGTAGTTCCAGGAACTCCAAGAGATGAATGAAGCAGGGAACAAAAATTCTACTGCTTCCTTCCTTAAAAGGAGGCCAAAAGAGGCTGTGATGAGAGAAACAGTTTTCTGAACCTGACTTAGCAGTTTCCACTTCAACTTATCAATATAAATATAAACCAGATGGAGTGAGGTGCTCTTTTCTCTATGCCAAAAAAAGAGCTTGCAGGATGTACACCCCCAAAAGTAACTGAACTGTTGTGTTGCCGCTTTAAGTTATGTGAATTGTGAACTCTGCTTTTCAAAGGAAAACAGACATAAACTTGGTTTCTAAAAATCTAGAAGAGACTTTGTTCACTTCACCATACACTAAAGTTCTAATTTGTACTTTACAGTGGTAGATAGGAAAAATAACCATTTCATTTTTTTCAAATCCCTCCCCCAAAAGCAACTAATTCATATCAGAAAATCAATATACAAATACTATTGAAGTCGACCGCACTGGATTAGGCAACTTGGACTTTATAAATATATGATCCTTGCCCTCAAGGAGTTATGGTGTAGTCGTTGGAGACAAACACAAGTGAAAAAGAGATTTACAGCACAGACATTATTTTTAATATAAGGATACTAAATTACTTGTAACCGAGCAATGACTGACAACTAGAAACAGAAATCAAACAGGTTCGAACAGGACTGAAACACCAAGGACCCAGACGGTCGGGGCTGACAATCAGGTCACCAACAACTTGGAAGCAGAGCATGGGAGAGACAGCAAATTTGATATCCCAAGTCAGGGGACTGCATCCACAAAAGCGGAAGCAGAAAACCTCAAAGCATGTTTAAGGTAAAGTCATTTTAAAAGAGCAAAAGATAAGGATTCCAGAAGTTGGTTTTCTAAAATAATTACATAACAGACATGGATTTTAGTCGTGCGCTTTATTTCACATGTTTCACATACCACAATTTGGGTTTTTTCTGTCTTTATTGAATGTGTGACAACATTGCTTCTGTTTTATATGTTTTGTTTTTCTAGTCACAAGGCATGTAGACCAGGAACTGAACCTGTACTCCCTGCGCTGGAAGGTGAAGTCTCAACCACTGGACCACCAGGGAAGCCCCCACATATCACAATTTATAATAAAAAACAATGGATAAAGAGACAAGCTGCTGCTGCTGCTGCTGCTAAGTCGCATCAGTCGTGTCCGACTCTGTGCGACCCCGTAGACGGCAGCCCACCAGGCTCCTCCATCCCTGGGATTCTCCAGGCAAGAACACTGGAGTGGGTTGCCATTTCCTTCTCCAATGCACGAAAGTGAAAAGTGAAAGTGAAGTCGCTCAGTCATGTCCGACTCGTAGCGACCTCATGGACTGTATGTAGCCTACCAGGCTCCTCTGTCCATGGGATTCTCCAGGCAAGAGTACTGGAATGGGGTGCCATTGTCTTCTCCAAAAGAGACAGGTATGTTACGGAAATTCTATTTCAAAGAGGTGGATTATGAAAAAGAAAAGAAAATGTCTTGGGTGTTTAATGTCTAAAGAGAGAATAAGAAATTTATTGAAATCAAGAGGTGAAGCATTTCACACACCTTAGTTCAATATAAAGACATGAGTTCATTTACGCTGTTTTCTGCTATATAACAGCAGAAATGAGCAAATGGTAAATTTCGATAGTCTATTTGCTCATTACCTTCTGCAGTGAATATGTCAGTACATCACCTTCAAGCCTATCAGGCAAACAATATTAATCATGGAAAGGCTAATATACACTTAATAATTTCATTTAGGTATCAAACTTTTTGAAATATTAGGTTAGGTACTGATAGTGCATTCTTAAGTAAATCTCTTTTGGATGTAGTAACATTCTTTTTAGAAAGTGTGGTTTATTATCACTTTGAGGTAAGGATTGATTTTCCAGAGTCTTTAATTTTCGATAAATGCCCAGCTCTGACATAGTCAGTGCAGGGCCACTAAATTCACCAGGAAAAAAAAAAAAGAATCTGTGGTTTAACTACATCTGTATGTTCCAGGTGAAGTAGCAATTGATCCTATAATTCAATTTAGAAATTCCTCCATAGAATAAAAGAAAACATCATTTGTTTCATCAGATTAATGCCTTTAATATTTAATTAGTTTAATATAGTTAGTTTACCATATTGCCCTGAATTTAAAAATTCAAGCTACTGTATTTAGAACGGCAGATTTTCAAGATCCTCCTCGTCCTGCATATTCCAGCCTGTTTGTGTGACACACAAGCAAACTGAGGCACTTATAAAACCATTTTTTAAGTTTTCATTCGTTTTCACCTATACATCTAGGTTCCTAAAACATGAAGGATTATTAGAGACACACTTTCTCTTATTTCTATCCTCCTTATTCTCACTCCCTTTCCTGAAGGGTTGACTATTTGGTAACCTCGTGTCACCAATACATTCACCAGAACATTCCCAATCCATGATGAATAATAACGTTTTCACTGTGTTGTGCAATTATCACCAAAATCTTAATTCCAGAACTTTTTATCAATCCAAAAAAGATCCCATATATATTCATGTATGTGCACATGTGTGCTCAGTCGTGTCCACCCTTTTGTAACCTCATGGACTGTAGCCCACAAGTCTCCTGTGTCTATGGGATTCTCTGGGCAAGAATACTGGAGTGGGTTGCCATTTCCTTCTCAAGGGGATTTTCCCGACCCAGGGATTGAACTGGCATGTCTTGCATCTTCTGCATTGGCAGGTGGGCTCTTTACATATTCTTAAACAGTCTCAATTTCCCTCTTCCTCCATCTTCTGGTAATCCCCATTCAACTTTCCATCGCTATGAATTTGCCTATTCTGGAGATTTCATACAAATGGAATTGCCTTTAAAGTCTCTACTTGTCTCTCAGATGTCTTTACAAGCCACCGATAATCGAATCTACAAGCTTTGATACTGGTACTTTTCTTTTTACTAAACTTATAGTTGCATTGTTTTCTATCAAAAGAATCACATACCACCTTTTGTTTAAAGCAGTAGTTTCTGAAATTTGAAGTTTGATACCTTGGTGACAGTTGTTAACATCAGCCTGTCACAGTTTTAAATACTGTGCCATTATACTAAGGGGTATGGCACCTCTCTTGCCTTTAGTTGCATCACTCGGCATGTGATAAACAAGACTTTTGCATGTATCTTAGTAACAAAACAACTCTGTTTCATCTACTGTGGCAGTCTCTGTCAGGTCCCATAAAGCACTTTTGGATATTGCTTTGCATGAAAATAGGAAAAAGTTTAACATTACAATCTCCTTATAGACCTCTAGAATTTTGACCCAGATATGAATAAAAGAAATTTAGAAGTTTTTAGTGGGTTTCCCAGGTGGCTCAGTCAGTAAAGAATGCACCTGCAGTGCAGGAGACATAGGAGAAGGGAGTTCGATCTCTGGATTGGGAGGATCCCCTGAAGGAGAAAATGGCAACCCACTCCGGTATTCTTGCCTGGAGAATCCCATGGACAGAGGAGCTTGGCTGGCTACAGTCTATGGGGTCTCAAAGAATCCGACACGACTGAGGCAACTGAGCACAGAGGGAGTTGTGATCTTTTCACTAATGATAAATTCTTTCTTCAATAGTATAAAACTTACATTTTGCTGATTCCTTGCCTTTCTTGTATACAAGAAGTTTTCAGTTCTAGACTGGATCATACTGTAAACTTTTTGAAGATACTTTGGCGGGCAAACCAGTCACAAGTAGTCACAACCAGGCACATGGTTGAAATGAAGTGACAACAATATAAAGAGCTACGATCAAGCAGCCACAGTGATTGCCTCGAGGCAGAGGTCAGCAAACTTTCTCTGTAAAGGGCCAGATAGCAAATATTTTAGGCTTTGTGGACTACCTGGTTTCTGTCCCACCAACTCAACTTCCGACACAAATACACCATGGGCAAAGTGTAAGATAATCAGTGTGGCTAGGTTCCAATAAAGCTTTATTACAAAACTGGGAACAGGATACAGTTTATTGACCCTTGTTGAAGGAATGGCATGTGATCTAAGCTGGTCCATTAAGATTTCTTCCCCAACTGGAGAAGGAAAACTCTTTGATTATTAGATTCTAAGACTAAAGCTGAGAGCCACCTGCATCAAAGGTTCTGGCCTCAAGGGGACAGTCTGAGAAGGGAGCTGACACTAAGAGGAGCAAAGACAAGAGACAGAATCATCTCATGATTCAAGGCTATGAGTTCTTGTTTTCAGGTCAGCACTTCTCCTGCCCTTCTGTGCCTAGGTTTTATGTACCTTTTTACTCTTTTTTTTTTTTTGGTGTCAGTTGATTTCAACTTGTGTTTCTTGTGTTCATTATCCTTGACTATGTAATCTTGTTTAAGCTCTCAAACTCTGTCTCACTTTCTTCGTTTGTAAAATGAGAAGAAAAATGAACCTGCTTCACTGGGTTGATGAAGAAATGAAATGAGATATCATATAAGGGAAAGTGCTTAGAACAACACTAGGCAGACAATAAACACTATGCAAATATTATTGCCATCATTCTCATCATCACTATTGTTAAGAATTTGGTTGCTTGCAAGAACATAATATACATCTGGAATGTTACATTTTCATTAAAAGAAAGAATAATTAGTTCACACAGGCAAACCTCCTGGGCAAAAATAACTCATTAATTTTTCCCTTTGTAATAAAGGTTATGAAAGTAATGGAAGGAAAGAACTGTCAACAATATGGATTTTAAGACTGATATTTTCAGAATTCAGGAATATGTGCTAAATTAAACCTTAAGAATAAGTCATGACCTTAAGAATAAGCAGTGAAGTCTATGTTTAAAATGCAAGGGCTTAAAAGTCATTTTGCTTTATTTCTTAGCTAGGTTACACAGATTACCTAGCTGGCATATGTTCATTAGTAAATTGGATATTCAGTAATGTGTCTCCATTAATCTTTAATAATACTAATGCTTCAGCAGTGTGAGATGCCATGGTAAAAAATACCTGTGCAAATCCAGACCATTCTTAGAACTAGTTAAATCATTCATATCTACTAAAGAACATTGAACACTTTCATTTTGTGATAATCATTTCCTTATTTCTCTTTACAGTTTTATTTCCTACATATATAACCATCATATAATATGGCAGAGGTTACTGCTACTGCTAAGTCACTTCAGTCGTGTCCGACTCTGTGCGACCCCATAGATGGCAGCCCACAAGGCTCCCCCGTCCCTGGGATTCTCCAGGCAAGAACACTGGAGTGGGTCGCCATTTCCTTCTCCAATGCATGAAAGTGAAAAGTGAAAGTGAAGTCGCTCAGTCGTGTCCGACTCTTTGCGACCCCATGGACTGCAGCCTACCAGGCTCCTCAGTCCATGGGATTTTTCCAGGCAAGAGTACTAGTATCCCACTAATATTCCCTAGCAATTACTAGGGTTAAGTCTCAATGTACTCTGATAGCAAACAAACTATTCTTCTCTGAGAGGAAACTATTTATCAAATGTGCTACAGGGCCTGCCTAAAACATACAGGCAGAAATTGACAGGCTATACCTGAAAATGAGAGAGTGGAATATAAGCTGGATAAGATATTGGGTTATTTATTTGAAGGCCCTCTCCTTTACTTCGGGATATATCATCTTTAGCAAGGACTCCTGAAGTCAATCCTAATACATTCTAGGAATGGTTCCTTCAAATGTGGGGCAGTGGGGAGTAGGAAGTGGGGAAGATAGTGCATAGTGAATGATGTGAATGTTGAAATTGCCTTGGCAGAATATTAAGAAATTTAGTCACTCAGTCATGTCCAACTCTTTGTGTCCCCATGGACTGTAGCCCACCAGATTCCTCTGTCTATGGAATTCTCCAGGCAAGAATACTGGAGTGGCTGGCCATTTCCTTCTCCAGGGGATCTTCCCGACCCAGGGATCAAACCCAGTTCTCCCACATTTCAGGCAGACTCTTTACTGACTGAGCCACCAGGGAAGCCAAAGCAGAATATTACGGAAGGGATAAAAAGACAATGCGGTGAGCAGGCTAGATTTTATTTAGAATACAGGGTAAGCGAAGCCATCAGCTGACCTTGCTTCTTGGGGAGCCAAAAGAGTGTTTTGAGAGTCAGCCAGCATACTCCCTTGGAAGTAAAGACCTGCCATCTTGCAATTCCTACAACTAAGAGAAAGACACAGACTTTGTTATGCCTCTTTGGATTTTGGAGAATATATACCTCAGGAGAATATCACCTCAGCCCATTCATTGGGTCCCTTGGAAGACTACGAGTCGTCCTCGAGCCCAGAAGGAAAAGGTCTCTGCAGCAATTCCAGCGTACGGTACAAGTGGCCATGCCTTTAGTAGCGTATGTCTCAGCTGCTCCCATCAAACTAGAGATGTCTGAGGTAGTCAGCAGTGCTGTCTGGCATCTCTGTAAACTCTGGAGCAGCTCTCCAATAAAAATTAACAAGAAGTGGTGCATAAATATCTTAACTTCTTTGCCCCTAAAATAAGTTAATTCTGGGTCCCCCGAGTTCCCTGATGGGGCTAAGCTCTAGTCATCCACAGTAATAGCTGGTTTGAAAAGTACCATATGTTGTCAGCTTCCACTCCTTGTCTATTTCCCCGCTGGTACTAATATTTTTCTTTCCTTCCCAAAATAAACTATTGGATTGAACCATATTTGTCATTTTTGCAAGTCATAAGTTATTAGATATCAGTAGTTTCATAAGTTTCAAGTTAACTTTTGAGCTGAATCCTTGATTGAGGATTCTGAAGACACACATACTAAAAAATTGTTTCACCTATTTTTTGAGTTTTGTGTAAATGAAACCATACCACATGTATTCTTTTATAACTTGAGCTTTTTGTTCAACATTGTGTTTTTGAGATACATTCATA
Source organism: Tragelaphus eurycerus (assembly GCA_935064755.1). Lineage (NCBI taxonomy): Eukaryota > Metazoa > Chordata > Mammalia > Artiodactyla > Bovidae > Tragelaphus > Tragelaphus eurycerus. The sequence goes on from CAKXYN010000039.1 coordinate 4,687,164, forward strand.
TTGGGTCTTGGAAATGCAATTTTTGTCTATGTACAGTATATTTTATCGCTTGAATATTTCATATTTTATAAATTTTATTGTCAATAGATAGGCAAATTATTTTTAGTATGGTCCTATTATAAACAGTGGAGCTGTTAACAGCCTGGTATCTACATCCTGATGCACACACACAAGTTTCTCTGGAGTATGTAACTAAAAGTCGAATTGCTAAACCATAAAGTATGTTCATACTCTATTTGTTCTTTAAAGAATACCCAAAATAGGAAAAAGTAACCTTCACTAGGATTCAACTCAGTGTGTGCAGCATCTTCCTAAACTTCAGCTTTCTACATGGCATATCTCCAGTGAGAGAACTTTAATTCTATGCAGCCCTGGGTGGGAAAGAAGAAACAGATTTCTGATTCTTCTTAGAGTAACTACTTCTGTGTTTTCTCCTTGAAGAGTGTAATCTCCCTGTTTTCTCTTTTCTTCAACAAATAAATAAACTGAATTCCTTTAGTTATTTCTTCACAGAATTTATTTCCTATGACTCTGATTATTTTCATGACTCTTCTGGGCCATCCCCCGATTTTTCAAATCTAGGATGACTATGAAATTTATTGTCCAAAGCAGGTCAATTTTGAGGATGGAAAGAAGTATTAAAATAATGAACTGTGCTAACTGACTTAGAACAGATCTAAACAAGATCCATCTTAGGCAAACCAGAATGTACTTTATTCATATCACACTTTATGTGGTGTGTTCTCAAACCAAATAAGGAATTTTTCTGGAGGACTGGCTCGTATTAAGTATTAAAGAGGAGGGGTTGGCTCCATGACATGTTCCCATTTACAACCCGTCTCAGGGATGTTGTTATGAAGTTATTATGCCTAAGTAACAGCACATAATGGTATTCCTAAACAGAAAGAGCAGAACATCAGTCTCTTAGAAGCAACAAGAATATACTAACTAGGTTTCAACTGTGTCCTTTAGGGAAATTGTGACTGCATATTTGATCATCCTTTTGGCAATAGACACAAATCTCATGGTAATTTAGTATTCAAAGGAGATTTTTCAAAGAATTAGCTGGTTGCTAAGTAACGATAGGAAAGAAGGTGGAATGGGGGAATTTTACTAACTTCCCTTGTATTTACTGGCTTCAGAAAACAGTTCTTTTATGGATAGGACCCATTTGACAATTTCTACTTGAAAAATTGAAAGTGTGACATTTTTCTGCAAGAAGAAATATGCAAAACAAAACTATTTTAGGCACAAAGAAATTTCACAGGGTTAGTATTTGTTTATATAGAACAGTCTATAATGCATCTCATTGTTTAGATAAGTGAAATATCCGAATAAAGAAGTAAAATGTTTGGGAAAAAGTCAAATTGCTTCGGAAATACTTGGATTTTCTCAAATAATTTGGTAATAATAATAGAAGTGGCCATTTAATAGGAGCTGCCTTGTTGTGGTCACTGAGCTGCAACTTGAGTTATATCACAAAATAGTTCAGTTCAGTTCAGTTCACTCGTTCAGTTGTGTCTGACTCTTTGCAACCCCATGAACCGCAGTACGCCAGGCCTCCCTGTCCATCACCAACTCTCGGAGTCCACCCAAACCCATGGCCATTGTGTCGGTGATGCCATCCAACCGTCTCATCCTCTGTCGTCCCCTTCTCCTCCTGCCTTCAATCTTTCCCAGTATCCGGGTCTTTTCAAATGAGTCAGCTCTCCGCATCAGGTGGCCAAAGTATTGGAGTTTCAGCTTCAACATTAGTCCTTCCAAAGAAATCCCAGGGCTGATCTCCTTCAGAATGGACTGGTTGGATCCCCTGGCAGTCCAAGGGACACTCAAGAGGCTTCTCCAACACTACAGTTTAAAAGCATCAATTCTTTGGCCCTCAGCTTTCTTTATAGTCCAACTTTCACATCCATACATGACTACTGGAAAAACCATAGCCTTGACTAGACGGACCTTTGTTGGCAAAGTGATGTCTCTGCTTTTTAATATGCTGTCTAGGTTGGTCCGGAGAAGGCAATGGCATCCCACTTCAGTACTCCTGCCTGGAAAATCACATGGATGGAGGAGCCTGGAAGGCTGCAGTCCATGGGGTCGCTGAGGGTAGGACACGACTGAGCGACTTCACTTTCACTTTTCACTTTCATGCATTGGAGAAGGAAAATGGCAACCCACTCCAGTATTCTTGCCTGGAGAATCCCAGGGATGGGGGAGCCTGGTGGGCACACAGAGTCGGACACGACTGAAGTGACTTAGCAGCAGCAGTAGCTAGGTTGGTCATAACTTTCCTTCCAGGGAGCAAGCGTCTTTTAATTTCATGGCTGCAATCACCATCCGCAGTGATTTCGGAGCCCAGAAAAATAAAGTCTGACACTGTTTCCATTGTTTCCCCATCTATTTCCCATGAAGTGATGGGACCAGATGCCATGATCTTTGTTTTCTGAATGTTGAGCTTTAAGCCAACTTTTTCACTCTCCTCTTTCACTTTCTTCTTTTTTTTTTTTCATTAGCTTGGATATAGTTTATTATAAAAGAGAAACATGGAAATTATTTACATGATGAAAGATTTCAGAACTTCCTCTTTCACTTTCATCAAGAGACTCTTTAGTTCTTCACTTTCTGCCATAACGGTGGTGTCATTTGCATATCTAAGGTTATTGATATTTCTCCTGGCAATCTTGATTCCAGCTTGTGCTTCTTCCAGCCCAGTGTTTCTCCTGATGTACTCTGCATAGAAGTTAAATAAGCAAGGTGACAATATACAGCCTTGACCTACTCCTTTTCCTATTTGGAACCAGTCTGTTGTTCCATGTCCAGTTCTAACTGTTGCTTCCTGACCTGCATACAGGTTTCTCAAGAGGCAAGTCAGGTGGTCTGGTATTTCCATCTCTTTCAGAATTTTCCACAGTTTATTGTGATCCACAAAGTCAAAGGCTTTGGCACAGTCAATAAAACAGAAATAGATGTTTTTCTAGAATTCTCTTGCTTTTTCAATGATCCAGCAGATGTTGGCAATTTGATCTCTGGCTCCTATGCCTTTTCTAAAACCAGCTTGAACATCTGTTCAAGTTCACAGTTCACGTACTGTTGAAGCCTGGCTTGGAGAATTTTGAGCACTACTTTACTAGCGTGTGAGATGAGTGCAATTGTACGGTAGTCTGAGCATTCTTTGGCATTGCTTTTCTTTGGGATTGGAATGAAAACTGACCTTTTCCAGTCCTGTGGCCACTGCTGAGTTTTCCAAATTTGCTGGCATATTGAGTGCAGCACTTTCACAGGATTGTCTTTTAGGATTTGAAATAGCTCAACTGGAATTCCATCACCTCCACTAGCTTTGTTCATAGAGATGATTCCTAAGGCCCACTTGACTTCACATTCCAGGATGTCCGGCTCTAGGTGAGTGTGAGTGATCACACCTTCGTGATTATCTGGGTTGTGAAGATCTTTTTGTACAGTTCTTCTGTGTATTCTTGCCACCTCTTCTTAATATCTTCTGCTTCTGTTAGGTCCATACCATTTCTGTCCTTTATTGAGCCCATCTTTGCATGAAATGTTCCCTTGGAATCTAATTTTCTTGAAGAGATCTCTAGTCTTTCGCATTCTGTTGTTTTCCTTTATTTCTTTGCATTGTTGCTGAGGAAGGCTTTCTTATCTCTCCTTGTTATTCTCTGGAACTCTGCATTCAAATGGGTATATCTTTCCTTTTCTCCTTTGCTTTTCACAATTTTATTTATCACAAAATAAAATTCCCTTAATTTTCTTAACTAGAAATTATGATTCCATTTTGTTGACTAAGATGGTGAAGCTCAAGTAGTTAAGTAAGTTATTCTTCTGTTACAAGTTAGAAAGGGTTGACCCAATATTTGAACCCCAAACTGTTTGACTCCCATGGCCTCTTTAATATTTGTAAGGCTTTGCTTTTGTATGCTACCACGTAAATGCTACAGTCAAATGACACTAAATTAATAGAGACATCAAACATATTACTGAGACTTGAGGTAAGTAGAGATTTGGGAGGATTACTTTAAAAAGCAATCTACACTCTCCTTGAAAACATGTTTCTAAATTTTAAAAAATCAATTATTTATTACTTATACATTAAAGAGGTTGATGTAATCTAGGGTGATGTAATATAAAAGAATTCTATTTTAAAATAAATACTGAATTTCATATTCTTTCTTGGGAAGTCAAACAATGTCATTTAGGAAAAATAGGTGTTAATTAGCAAAATAATGTAAATAATCAAGTAGGAGGAATTTAATACCCAAATTAACAGAGGTAAGATATGTGTTCTGGTTACCTCTCAAGTCTATCCAATTTTTGTTATGACAAAAATTCATTTTGGTGGATAATTGTTTAGCTCCCTTGTATTTTTGTATTTTAATTTACTTTAAAGCTAAGATAAATAAAAGAAGGTAGGCCAGAAGGTAAGAAGATTAAAGTGGTGATTAACTTATGGGAATTAGATGGAAAGAATAAAATGAAAAAGAAAAAATTATTATGCATGATGGGCAATAACATCAAAGTTTGATATTATTCTAAAGCAGAAAACTTGAAATCATTGGAATAATGCCCCTGTATAACCTTTTTCAAGATGAATTGAAATAGAAGCTTTGAAAATTATATTTTTTCATTGTTCTTCTCCTCATTGCCTATTGTGCATACAATTTTTTCTCTCCCATTTTATTCTTTCCATCTAATTTCCACTTAATTTCCATGAGTCAATCACTATTTTTCTCTAATCTTATTGCCCCCTGACTCATGTTCTTTTATTTTATTGATCTTACTTTGTAACTTCTAGCAATTTCTTTTGAAATGTCTGAACCACATTCTCTTTCTTTCTTCACAGTAAAGTGATCCTTTATTAGAAAAAAAGGTCATAAAAAAACATGTTTATTTTAAACATTGGGCTTACTGAGGATAAATACAAAATAAATTATTATGGTTAAGGGGAAAAGTTTTCAATAGTAAAATTACATATAAGTTCCCAAATGTGATACATGCCACATCTTCAGTAGAAAATATTAGAAATGTCAAGATAAGTTTTTGTGAGCTTTCTAGATATGATTCTTTTATTGCTAGCTAAGCTAAAGATAACACATGAAACTAACTCTGGACAATATTACTAACTTAGTGTCTCAAAATCAAGAATGGTAGATTTCTAATAAACTCATATGATTTTAAAAAGTGATGTTAGGTAGCATTTTTATCAATTTCTGCACACGATAAAGAAACAAATTTAATTGTCTGATTCTGCAAAAGGAATACAATTTAAATCCCTGACCACTGAAGATTTGATTTTGAATAAAAGATTTTGTTAAATTATAATATCATAAAGTTTGGGATTCACAAATCCCAAAGAGAATTTGTGAGTCTTTTTTTTAATAAAACAGCAAAAACACAACCCTAAAATCCTAAACACGAATCCTAAGAGATTTAGGATGTGTGTGTGTGTGTGTGCTGACTAACAACAGTAGAGGAAAAGGAAAACAATTTAAGAGTGAGTGAGTGAGTGAAGTCGCTCAGTCGTGTCTGACTCTTTGCGACCCTGTGGACTGTGGCCTGCCAGGCTTCTCTGTCCATGGGATTCTCCAGGCAAGAATACTGGAGCAAGTTACCATTTCCTTCTCCAGGGGACCCAGGGATCGACCCCCGGGTCTCCCACATTGGAGGCAGACGCTTTAACCTCTGAGCCACCAGGGAAGCCCAACAGAGGTAATATAAGAATAGTGAGGTAGAAAAATAATGTCCTTTCAGTGTAGTTTGGCTCTGTAGGGGCGGGAGGGTGGGCTCAGTATGTATTTAAGAGCACTAATAGGCCTGTGGATGGAGAATAATGATCGTCCTAGTTGTGGTAAGGACACATGAGCAGCTCCAAATCACAAGGACATGGATAAGAATAGTAGCTATAGGACTTCCCTGATGGTCCAGTGGCTAAGACTTTGCATTCCCAATGCAAAGGGCCCAGGTTCAATCCCTAGTCAGGGAACTAGATCCTACATGCAACAATGAACAGTTCACGTGACACAAAAAGAGATCCACATTCCATAACTAAGGCCTGGTGTAGCCAAATAAATAAAATAAAATGAAATATAATATTAAAAAAAGAACAGTGGGATACTAGGAGTTCATCTCGGGAAAAAATAACAGGAGGATATTTAATCTACAAATTATTAACAAATTAGCTATTTACTTAAACACGTTAAGTGGTAAAATCTTTAGAGTTATTAGTATTAAACAAGTGGTTATTATTTATAATCAGTATCTGAGGAAATTGTAGACAAGCAGATGGGCTGATGACATGTAGTTAAATATACTCAAAAGATGAAATTACATAGCAAGTTGTCTGGAGCTAGCGATGTGATTGGAATAAGCATCACATTTGTGCTTGATAGGGTCAAAATTTTTAATGCTCAATATCTATCTGTATCTCTAGATAAATAGAAAAATATTTTAAAAGATACTTACTTTTACATTTTATTATATATATGGCAAAATGAAATTTTTTCTTTTCTCAATTTTTTTTTCACTTAATGGTGTACACACACATTCACACATGTGTGACACACACACACACACACACACACACACACACACACACACACACACACACTTTTCCCAATGATGTCTTGAGGCTCTGGTTCATCCCCAAACAGAATAATCCAAAATGAAGTTTTAGACTTTGGTAAAGCATAGAAAAGATTCAGAGACCCATATGAAAGTGCAAGTTGCTCAGTTGTGTCCAACTCTTTACGAGTCCATGAGCTATACAGTCCATGGAATTCTCCAGGCCAGAATACTGGAGTGGGTAGCTTTTCCCTTCTCCAGGGGATCTTCCCAACCCAGGGATTTAACCCAGGTCTCCCACATTGCAGGCAGATTCTTTACCAGCTGAGCCACAAGGGAAGCCCAAGACCCATGCTGCTGCTAAGTCACTTCAGTCGTGTCCAACTCTGTGAGACCCCAGAGACGGCAGCCCACCAGGCTCCCCCATCCCTGGGATTCTCCAGGCAAGAACATTGGAGTGGGTTGCCATTTCCTTCTCCAATGCAGGAAAGTGAAAAATGAAAGTGAAGTCGCTCAGTCATGTCCAACTCTTCACAGTCCCATGGACTGCAGCCTACCAGGCTCCTCCGTCTGTGGGATTTTCCAGGCAAGAGTACTGGAGTGCTATAAAAGCAGTCTATTAGTAAGAAAACTGTCTGTCTCACGAATATTTCTTTTTGAAAACTAAGGGAATCAAAGCACTCCCCACTCAGAAATTAGCTAATTGAGAACAGAAGCAGTCTGCTCACAGCATCTATGCTGTTAACAACTACTCATGTAGATATTTGTTGTTCAGTTGCTTAGTCGTGTCCGACTCCTTAAGACCCCATGGGCTGCAGCACGCCAGGCTTCCCTGTCCTTCACTACTTCCCAGATCTTGCTCATGTAGATATAAAGAAGTGGTTTTGAAAGGAAAGATGAGGAAAGCTTTGTCCATGTTGAACTGTGGCACTTGCAGGCCATTTTGGAGATGTTACCTGAAAGACAAATAGGTCAACACTATAGAGTTTAAAGGAGGTTTAAATTTCGCTGTTGTTGTTCAGTCCCTCAGTCATGTCTGCTTGGAAGTATCGAATCTGGAGTGCCAGAACGTGAAAATTGAAGTAATTACCCAGTTAATTGGCTACAATGAGTGGATAAAGGGCCAAGGGTGGAGTTCTGGTGTGCCCCAGTGTCAGAGAAGAGCCCTGACACAGAGAAGGAGCACTTACTCATTCATTTGACAATTACTTGTGTGTCTGCTCTACCTGATAGGAGCTTGGTAACAGAGAGACAAAGAAGACATAGTCCATGCCCTTTAGAAGACCAGTTATGAGCAGCCAAAATAAATTAAAGGAAAATAGGAGGAAGTAGTTAAGAGAAGACATGGGAAGCAAGAGTTTCAAGTGTCACAGTGTTTAAATGGAGAAGGCAATGGCACCCCCCTCCAGTACTCTTGCCTGGAAAATCCCACGGACGGAAGAGCCTGGTAGGCTGCAGTCTATGGGGTCACTAAAAGTCGGACACGACTGAGCGACTTCACTTTCACTTTTCACTTTCCTGCATTGGAGAAGGAAATGGCAACCCACTCCAGTGTTCTTGCCTGAAGAATCCTAGGGACGGGGGAGCCTGGTGGGCTGCCGTCCATGGGGTCACACAGAGTCAGACACGACTGACGCGACTTAGCAGCAGCAGCAGCAGCAGCAGTGTTTAAATAAGATCAAGACAGAAAAATACTCTCATGGAATTGGCAAGTAAAAAGTCTTTACTAAAAATGGTTTCTTTGCCATTGCTGCAGGGGAAAGCAAATTGCTTAAGGTGGCTAGTGAATGAGACATGAACTAATAAATACACAGTGAGGGTAAACTACTCTTTCAAGGGGCTTAAATATGATGAACCATGAGATATGATGGGATGGAGGAAGGGGAGGAGGGCAGTGAAATACATATGGAGGTTTCTGCTTAAGATGAAGAACGCAATCATATTTATGAACTGAGAGAATATTTAATATGCAGATGGAATTTGAATGTACAGGGCAATAAATGCTAATGGATGGAGCGTATTTCCCTGGATGGAGAAAAAGATGAGATCCAGAGCACTGATATAAGAGATTAACCTTGTAAACCACTTAGGAGTATTTTAACGAAAAAAGTTGGTGAGGGGAGAGAAAGATAAGTACACATGCAAAAAAACAATTTAGAATAAATATGGGGAGGAACATGCTGGGCTGTCTGATTGAGTCTTCTGTTTCCTGTTATGTTACAAGTAAGTTTCCCCACTGAGAGTGAAGGAATGGAGATGTTCCAGACCCTGAGGGAATGCAGAGTGGCTGAGTAGCTCCACATGCCTTTTGGTGTTTTGTTTAGAAAATACTTTCTTGACATTGACCCTCAATGAGAACAGTGAACTAAAAGTTTCCACACACCCTTTGATATCAGGATTTTCTAGGGTTCACAGTATACCTCCTTAAGAAAGTATTGATCAAAGTTGAAAAAGGAGCTGAATAATGGTAGAGAGCAGCAATGTGAATGCAGTAATACAATAAAGAGTTAACTATTTTTAGGAGGTTATTTTAAGAGGTAAATATTTCAGTAGCCTAGGGTTTGCACTGTCCTCAAGTTCTCAACTCCAGTGTCTCATAGTAACTTGCTATTAGTATCAAAGATCCAAAGTTTGACAATGGTGCACTGTTTAAAGCTCATCACTATGTAAACGTCATTTCCACTCACTGGCTTTCCAGAAGTGTTTGGTTGACTAGCAAAAAAAGTAGAGGATGTTAGAGTTAACATGAAGAGAATGGTAAATAACCGAAGTCCCTTTCTGTGCTTCACTCATTAATGGGTGACTATCACTGTTGAATCTTTTACTGTTGCTAGATTATCAATTATTCAAAGTGCCTATCAGTTGTGATGTTGTAATCAGTTTTTTGTACTTTTAATTTTACACATGGATAAATTTTTAATGCAGAAGGAAGCAAAGATAAATGAGGAAATTATGAGTGTTAGATCTACTTTGCAGCACACAAATGAGATTAATGCTCTGAACATTTCTGTTTGTAACAACAATTTTGATGATCAAATTAACAGCAGACAAAATAAAGCACAGGTGGAAATTTCAATACCCTATGTAGGTTAATGATAATAAATCCTGTGTGTGGATATTTTGAGATAGAGCTTATGCCACAAAATTACCCTTTTTAGGTGCAAAATTCACTGCTCTTTAGTACATGTGCATGCTCAGTTCTGTCCACCTCTATGTCCAACCCCATGGACTGCAGCCTGCCAGGCTTCTCTTGTCCATGGAATTTTCCAGGCAAGAATACTGGAGTGGGTTGCCATTTCCTCCTCCAGAGGATCTTTTTGACCCAGGGATCAAACCTGCATCTCTTGAGTCACCTGCCAGGCAGATTCTTTATCACTGAGCCACCTGGGAAGCCTCAAGTATATTTTTACAAAATATTTTCACCACCTGAAGAAGAATCCCCAACTTATAAAGAGTAACTCCATATATCCCTTTTGTCTCAGTCCTGGGAAACCGGTAATCAACCTCCCTTCTCTATGAGTTGGCCTATTCTGGACATTTCGTATGATGGAATGATGCAGTGTCCTCCAATTCATCTCTTGTTCTGGTAACTTAGGTGCTCCTTTCTTTTTTGCTTAGTCAGTCTGGGGAAAGGTTTGTCAATTTTATTGATCTTTCTGAAAAACTAACTGATGGTTCAGTTGATACTTTCTATTCTCCATTTCCTTTATTTCTTCTATAGAGTTTATTATTTCCTCTCTCTGTTTGCTTGGAGTTTAGTTTGTTCTTTTTTTCTTACGTTCTTAAGGTAGATGATTAGCTAATTGATTGAGATATTTGAGATATTTCTTTTTTGATGTAGACATTTATAAAGGTGTTTGTAGCATTGCTTTAACTTCAACCTATTTCAGTATTTTGTGTTTTTATTTTCGTTCATCTCAAATTATTTTCTAATTTTCCTTGTGATTTCTTATTTGATTCATTGGTTATTTAGGCGTGTAATGCTTAGTTTCCACATATTTGTGATTTTCCCAAATTTCCTTCTATTATTGACATCCAATTTTATTCCTTGTGGTCAGAGATTATGTGTGATTTTAATCCTTTTAAATATATTGTTTCATGTCTAAAATATGATCTGCATTGGATTATTCTCCATGTGCACTTAAGAAGAATAGGTATTCTGCCATTGTTAGATGGAATGTTTCATAGGTGTCTGTTAGGTCTAATTGATTAATAGTATTTAATCAAGTTTTCTATATCCTTAATGATTTTCTGGGATGCTTGTTCTATCCATTATTGAACGTGAATTATTGAAGGTTTAACTATTATTGTTCAATGTCTGCTGCTGCTAAGTCGCTTCAGTCGTGTCCGACTCTGTGTGACTCCATAGATGGAAGTCCACCAGGCTCCCCCGTCCCAGGAATTCTCCAGGCAAGAACACTGGAGTGGGTTGCCATTTCCTTCTCCAATGCATGAAAGTGAAAAGTGAAAGGGAAGTCGCTCAGTCATGTCCGACTCTTAGCGACCCTATGGACTGCAGCCTACCAGGCTCCTCCATCCATGGGATTTTCCAGGCAAGAGTACTGGAGTGGGGTGCCATCGCCTTCTCCAGTTCAATGTCTAGTTTTCCTTTTAATTCTGACAGGTTTTGCTTTATATCTTATGTTTCCGTTATTAGATGCACGTAAGTTTATAGTTGTCATATCTTCTTGATGGGTTGCTCATTTTATCATTATAAAATCTTTCTTCATATCTAGTAACACATTTGTATTAAAGTCTATTTTGTCTGATATGAGTAGAGTCACTCAACTCTCTTCTGATTATTGCTTGCAGGACATATCTTTTGCATTATTTTTTAATTTTTTATTTAAAATTTTTATTGGAGTATAGTTGATTTACAATGTTGTGTTAGATTCAGGTATATAGCAAGAGAATCAGTTATATATATACATATATCCACTCTTTTTCCCATGAAGGCCATTACAAAGTATTGAGTTCCCTGTACTATACAGTAGGTCCTTATTAGTTATCTATTTTATATGTAGTAGTACATATGTCTGGAGAAGGCAATGGCACCACACTCCAGTACTCTTGCCTGGAAAATCCCATGGACAAAGGAGCCTGGTAGGCGGCAGTCCATAGGGTTACACAGAGTCAGACACAACTGAGCGACTTCACTTTCACTTTTCACTTTCATGCTTTGGAGAAGGAATGGCAACCCACTCCAGTGTTCTTGCCTGGAGAATCCCAGGGACGGGGGAGCCTGGTGGGCTGCCATCTATGGGGTCGCATAGAGTCGGACACGACTGAAGTGACTTGGCAGCAGCAGCCTGAGGGATGATGAGAGACATGTGGCCTAATGATCCCCACCACTCCAGCCAACAACCTGGCAACTGCCAGATATGTCTGTAATGCTGTCTTAGATCACCTAACCTCTAGCTGACCCATCAGCTGACTGTGGGTGCATAAGCCAACCAGACAGAGATCAGCCAAGTCAGGCCAGATCAAACCCAGTCAACTAATCATGAGTTAATTAAACTAGTTTCAAGCCATGAAGTTTTGGGGTGGCATGTTAGCAGCAAAAGCTAACTGCGGGTGCTCAGTCATATCTGACACTTTTGTGGCCTCATGAACCCTGCCAGGCTCCTCTGTCCATGGGATTTTCCAGGCAAGAATACTGGAGTAGGGTGCCATTTCCTCCTCCAGGGGATCTTCCAAAAGCAGGGATTGAATCTGTGTCTCGAGTCTCCTGCATTGGAAGGCAGATTCTTTACCACTAACAGCTAACTGAAATAGCATTAAAAATATTCAATTGTTTTTCATGATTAGTTCAGCAGACAACTACTGAATGCCTTCTGTGTTTAAGGCCTTCTGCTAGGGACAGGGATTTAAAGCTAATTAAGACATGGTTTCTGCTTAGAGGGTAGATATCAGCAAATGACAGTGCAGTGTAATGAATACTGGAAAAAAAGGTATGATTTTTTTTTTAAAGTGGATGAGGACATAGATGAGGGCGACTCATTGGCTTGGGATGGTCTATGAAAAAGCAGGTGATATCAGAACTGGATCCTCACCAAGCATCTGAAGTTTACCAAAGAATTTGGAGGCCATCCTAGGCAAGACTTCTTTGGTGTCTCAGACAGTAAAGAAATCTGCCTGCAGTGCAGGAGACCTGGGTTCAATCCCTAGGTGAGGAAGATCCTCTGGAGAAAGGAATGGAGAATTCTATGGACAGAGTCCATGAGGTCACAAAGAATCAGAGAGCCAGACACACTGAGCAACTAACAATTTCCCTTTTCATTGTAGGCAAAATAAGCATATATAAAGGCTAAGAGATGTGGAAGGATATAAAATGTTTGAGAAATGGTGCAGACATGTAGCCTACAAGAAGACAGATGATGATGATTAAGTAATGATTAAGGAAATCTGGGTCAAATAACCTTTGATAAGAAGTCCTAGCTATTGTAGAAATATCACAAAATTGATAAATCATGAAAGTAAAAAGTCACAACAAATTGAGTATGAATTATCACAATTATTTCCCTTCCTCCTAGTCTTTGACTGTAGACCTCACTGTAGGGTGTAAGTGGACCTACTGTGGTGCAAGTCTCCTTTTGTCTACCCCGTTTATCTTAACAGTTTAGATCATACTGGCAGCCTCAGTCTATTCTGCTCATTTAATCATACTTATCGCTCAAGTTGGCACACACCTGTGCCTTAGTTGGCATATATACCCCCAATCATATGAGATGCAGTTCTTTGCGAAGTAATTTAACTTTTTTAATATCAATTTTAATCAACACTTTTTCAGAGTCAGCTCTTTAGAACACAATGGAAAGTAATTGGCTTAAAGTAATCTAAAAATACCTCCTTCCTAAAGTCGTGAAAACAAACCTGTTAATAAATGCATTCCTCAAGTAGTAGACTCTTTGGAATCATGTGTATTTTATTGTACTAATGACCATGTCTTTCGAATTTGAGGAAGATATATATGAAGAACACTTAGAAGTGCCTGAAGTCTTTCCTTTTCTGGAACTTATCCATCTGTCTGTGTATCTGGCTTACTTACCAGATACACAGTAGTCATAGTAGGAGGAGGAGGAGGAGGAAGCAGGTAGTACTAATTCACGAGGCATGTCATAACCTTCCAGAATTCAGCCTACACAGTGCCTGGCATCAGCACTCAAGAAATTCTTGTTTAATGAACAAACACAGACAAACATTTCGATTTCTCCAAACACAAAGTGAGAAATTAAATCATCATTAAAGTCCCTACTAATCCCAAGATTCAGGTATTTTCCCACAAGACAATTCAAAATACAAAATGTATACACATCAGTTCAATTTATTAATTTAGTCTTATCTAATACATCAGTGTATTTTAAAAGGAACACAAAATATAAAACTATAAAAAATGACCATGAAAATTATACACATTTTTTCAAAGCATGATTTTATATACGGATCTTTAAAAAGTGTGATTGATTTGTGCCGCAAAGAATCAATAGAAAATGTAAAAGGTGAAAAATGAACATGGACGCCAATACTCCCTGTTAACAGTTCTTTAAACATAAGAATTAAGATGAATTACAAGTTTATTTCTGCTGCTGTCAGCAGTACTTCTGTGATGGAACTCATGAATTTCACCAGGACTTTAAACTGAATAAATGTGTTACATTACTAACGCTGTTATTTGATTCTAAACCACAGCTTGAGCATGCACACTTGAGAACACTTTACTTTTTGGCTTTAGTAATGACTTGCAAACACTCTCTCTTTTTAAAAACACTGGGGTAAAATACACATAAATTTGCCATTTAAAAATGAACAATTTAGTAGCATTCAGTACATTCACAGCATTGTGTGATCCACACTGTTTTGTCCTAGAATATTTTTACTACTGAAAGGAAACCAGTACCCAATTAGGCAGTCACTTCCTACTATTCCCTCTGCACAACCCTTAATCTGATTTCTCTCAATGGAATTGCCTATTCTGGATTATTTCATATAAATGGAATTGAATCCTACAACATGGGGCCTTTTGTGTATAGCTTCTTTCACTTAGCATGTTTTTCAAGAAATACCATATCCTTTTGCAATTAAAATGAAGAAAACTAAATTCTAATTGTAAATCAAGAAGAAAAGAAGATCTTTGGAAACTAAGTGACATCTGAGGTAAATTAATGAGTCAGTGCAATTACCTCTCAGAATGCAATTCAAGTTTTCAGGATTGATTGGTGCTTAAACACTGCTCAGATGAACAATACATCTTCAACACTTTAAATGCAGCATAAAAGTCTTTAGAATTCATATCCAGATTTATTAACCATTTAAAGCAACATATTTCATATGTCAGAGTTTTTAATCATAAACTACTGGAATGTTGTAGGCAATCAATACTATTCATTTCAAATCTCTAATATAGGTTAACAGCTTTTTAAAGTTATTGGTTGATATAAAAGACATCCAGTTGACATAAATATTCACTGTGTAATTTTACTCTTGAACAGATGTAGTAACCCATTATTGTTTCTGTTTCTATGACTTGACTTCTTTTAATCAAATAATGTGATGAAACTTGAATACTGATAATTCTTCAACCCTACAAACTTGTGAGCTTTAAGACTTTAAAAAAAAACTAAGTTACTTTATCAAATCTAAACTTTCTTGACCAAGCTACAAAACATAGGCTGATCAGCAAAAGTTTCTGAAAACTCTGTGTGCTTAATCTGGGTTTTTTGATCACCTGATCAGAAAATTGAAGTCATAGGATAAAACAAGAAACAATGGCAATTAATGTGGAAAGGAAGACTTCAAAGGGAAAAAAAAAAAATCTAGGACAACAAAAGGCAGGATCTTCTTTTTTCAGCTTTGATCTTTTGAATGAGAACAAATTATTGCTCCTGTTCTTGTGTTAGACCACTGAATAATAATTTAATAGTGTTACTCTCTGACTGGAAGGGGTATAGAAAGCTATCTAACTCTAGTCAGTTCCTCCACCACAAGGTTGAAACAACACATATATCTACCTATTTACCTATTTGAAGATCTGAGTAAAAAAATTCTAATAATTTATATTAGAAAAAGGGAAAAATTAAACCTGATAAATTTGCTTTTACTGAGAAAGGACAATTTGACCTCGTTAGTCGGTTAGTCTTAAAAGAGTTCAACAGAAATGCAGTTTTATTTCTTTCAAACAATTAAACACCACTACTACAACTCAGGTACTGGAGGATCATTTCCTATCATATTTACAAGCAAACAGGTTAATAATACGATTGGGAGATGCTTAAAATTCTACTGGTGTTAGTGAAAAAGAAACAGATTTCCCTTACTTCTGCTGTCAGTTTGCTTCAGAAATGCTTTTCTTCATAGTAAATAAGATGCTTCAGTACAGCATGTCAAAAATAAAAAATTATAAAATAGGAGATTCATCAATGAATTTTATTGTATTTCTATAGAGCATGTTCATGCATCATCCTTGTATGTAACTCATTTCTATGTAGTTTATTAAATTAATGAAAAGTCACTCCCCACATAACACATTGGAATGTCGAACATTCTGAATACAAAATGTCGGTTTTGAAATGTCCTAAGGTAAAATAGCACTTCAAGATGTATCTCCATTAGTATATCTCAACATATTGTTTATTAAAATCTACTTGGCCAATTTATGGAGATTTCATATACAAATAAATATATGTATAAATAACACATTTACAGAATTTTACAAATCACAGATGCAGCAAAATACTCCTGAAATCTCAGCGAAAGACTCTATTTTTGCAAAGGAGTTTCAGAGCAGCATTCTGTACTTGATTTCTATTAATATTTTGTTTCCTTTTGGTATTACCCAATAACTCATTCTAAAAGATCAAATATTCTATGCAACAATATTTTCCAAAATAATTTCCCTACATTTGCATGTCCCTTCTCTTTATGCATTTGTAAACAACTGTGTCAGAATACATTGCTCTCACTCTAATACACTCATCAGTACCTAAACTTTGAGTACCTAGGTTTTTTTCATCCATACAATGCAAACTTAAAAGAAAGGTCTTACCTTTTCAACTTACTTATTGCTTTTAAATCAAGGAAATACAGTGTAAAAGATGCCTTTAAAGGAAACAGTTCTTCCTCTTCCTTTATTTTACTTAAAAAGGACTTTACTAGTTGACCTTTACTTTGTACACCTTATACTTTTTTGTTCGGAAATCAGATTTATATCAAATTCTTTAAAAAATCACTGAATTATTTTAACCACAATGGATGAGTCACTGATAAATTGATTAAAGGCATGACTTAACACATTCTTGCTTCCAAGGCCTCACAGGCTTGTCAAAATTACTAAGAGCTACATTTAGTTAACCAGCTAAATACACATCATAGAAATTATTTCCATTAGAAGGCTCTGTC
Organism: Tragelaphus eurycerus; assembly: GCA_935064755.1. Taxonomy (NCBI): domain Eukaryota; kingdom Metazoa; phylum Chordata; class Mammalia; order Artiodactyla; family Bovidae; genus Tragelaphus; species Tragelaphus eurycerus. The sequence goes on from CAKXYN010000039.1 coordinate 4,704,123, forward strand.
CAGCCTTTTGAAAGAATGAGGGATTTCTTTCTACTGTAATTCTTAACACTCACCTCTGCAGGTTCCAATTAATCACCTTCCAGCGTGATGTGTCATGCATGAAATATTTTTTAATGTTTCCAAAACTATCCCTTAGAAAATTTAAAAAATAAATTGTCTTTTTAGACTGGGATGCAAAACATGAAATCATGTTTTGCTTCTAAATACCAACACCTACATACAAATTGCCAGAAATTAAAAATCTATTACCAGTATTGTTGTATAAACTACCAAATCTGCAAGGATCTCAATCTTCAATGTTAAAGGATAGTTAATAATAGTAATAATATTCTTGGGAAATGTAGCATAGGGTCAAAGACCAAAAGAGAGTCAGTATTACGGATAAATCAGAAACCCAATCTTTAATACCTCTTATTGATAGCACTGAAAGAATTCCTACAGAATTCTTTTCAAATTTAATCCAGTATCTTTTTATATCTACCCCATTTATCCTAGAAATCTAGTATGTTCACATGAGTCTACAACCACTAAACAAGAGAATGAATGATGATAAGCTAAATGTTAGTGCTAATAAACAATCTGCAATTTACTTCGACCAGAAGAAACACTAGTGAAACACTAGTAATAAGAGTAAATTTAAAATACTAGTAAATACTAGCTTTTTTAAAAAATGTCCAACAATCATGGTACCCAATGTATTAATATTTGTCATATGGCTGTAAGATCAAGACAACATGTATCATTAATCATTTAAGTAATACTAATAAATTACTATTACTCTTAATTTTGGGACTATACATGTAGGTACATACACACATGTATCTGTTCTAACAACGTATTATTCATGAGAAGACTGGGCATGTCCCAGGCTTTCCTCTAAATTATCACGTTACCATGCATCAGAATCCTCTGGGGAGGCCTTTGTTAAAAGATTGCTGGTTCCCACCCCAGAGTTTCAGATGCTGTAAGTCTGTGAAGAGGTCCAAAAATCTGCATTTTGAACAAATTCCCAGGTGATGCTGATGGTCAAGGGACCACACTTTGGGAAACACTACTCTTAAGTGATCTGTGAACCTCAGAAGCTAGAGTGAGGGAGAGAGAAAGAGGGACAGAGAGTGGGGAAAAGAGGGGGAGAGAGAGAGAGAGAGGCAAGGACGGAGGGAGAAAGGGGAAAAGAAAGGTTGAGATTAAGCTAATAGGCAGTTCTGGGAACGAAGGCAGAAGGAGAAAAGTGAATTCATGTATTTCCTTCCTTCCTAATACCTGCCTTTATCTTGCTGGCTAGCAAAGACTAAGCAATCAATAAAGACCTCAAATGACAACATACTTGGCCAACACACAAACCTTTTCATGCTTAAAAGGCCAGACAGATTGTTCCCACTACAAGTTTTAGAAAAATACTATTGCCAGAAACTCTTCAGCCATTCAACAGCCCCAGGTGGGGCTACTTTAAAGAAGACACTGAAGGGGCAGAGAAAGCTAACTATTGAGTTTTCCGTATTAAATAAAAATAGTAATAATGTTCACCAGTAAAACATGGGTGAGCAATGATAATCATCAAGCAACTCCTGTAACATGCAGAAAATCGTACTATAGAAACAGTATGACTGTGTCTCAACTTTGTCAAACAAGGATCAATATTTTATTTAAATGTAGGTTTTTTTCAAGTTACTGAGCCATATAAAGGAAAATATTAATTTTATTAGAACTTGAACAAATACTACACAAAGAAAACATTTTAACAAAATAATATGGTGGCATAACAAACAAAAAGAAAACAGCCAAAGATGTGTAAAAGAAAATAAAAGGTGAAAAATGGTAAATATCTCCGGATCTAGTGTGAAAATAAGGAGTCTAAAATGAACCAGGATTTTTAAAAAGCACAACCATAAAACAAAAAGTTAATGTTTGTGCTATCCTAACCAGACATATTCTTCAGTAAAACTTCAAGAGGCAGAATTATATTTTACAGTATTTGATTTCTTACTTCTGACTTTTTCACAGAAATAGACTGTTTATGTAATTCAAATCTCACAGTTCAAAATGATAGTTTAAGCACTGAGAAATAAGTATTCTACTAATTAAAATGACAGGTGAGGCAAAACAACTAATTAGTCTTCAATGCTGTATTTTTCAACTGTAATAAGGACTTGATCCAACCAAATCAGGTTTTAAGCAATTCAGAATTCTTTGGTAATGACCAAAGAATGCCTCTTCCCAGCCCGATTGCCATATATGGGAATCAAGAATCTAGTTAACAATAGAGCACTCTTAGGGACAAAAGTAGGAAGAGAAGACAAAACAGAGTTTTGAAATTTTATATATAACGAAGTAATTTATAACCATTTCAGACTACCAAATGCCAGAAGTTACCTAAATTATTTAAGTACATCTCCCCATCTTTGCCATTTATTTCTTAATAGTGATATATTCATCTTTTAAACCGACCATATCAGGTTAATGATAGCATAAATCCATTTGAAAACTATAATAAAATACCTCAAGAACAGGTCTTTAAAGATATTTCTGTTAAATTTTGATTTTTACATAAAGGTGCAATTCTTACTTTTTTGGTAGAGAAGTGTATGGAATATTAACCTGGAAATGTTTTAAAGAGATTGTCAACCAAGACAGGCTTCTCCGCAGTTCATGATTGTCATCTTAAAAGGACAGCAAATGTCACATTTTTACATGTCTTAAAACAACATAATTGTGATTTTTATAAACACCAAAAGGCAAAAATTTTAAACACTTCTGAAAAAAGTTAAGCCCTTTGCACTGTGAATATCTGAAATTTATTCACAGAACATGCCCAACTCAAACTTAAAATGGGGCCTCAGTGTCTGCAGAAGATTGGTTCCAGGACTCCCTGCAGTACCAAAATTCACAGATGTTCAACTGCTTCATATAAAATGGCACAGTATCTGCACATAACCCATGCACACCTCCCATACACTTTATACCATCTCTAAACTATTAATAGTACTTAATGCAAATACTGAAGGCAGGAGAAGGGGACGACAGAGCATGAGATGGTTAGATGGCATCACTGACTCGATGGACATGAGTTTTAGCAAGCTCCAGGAGTTGGTGATGGACAGGGAAGCCTGGCACGCGTTGCAGTCTATAGGGTCGCATAGAATCAGACGAGACTGAGCGACTGAACTGAATGTAATGAAAACACCACGTAAATAATTATAAGTATAATGTAGTAGTAGTGTAATGTTAGTTGTTCAGTCATGTCTGACTCTTTGCGACCCCATGGACTGTAGCCCGCCAGGCTCCTCTGTCCATGCAATTCTCCAGCCAAGAACACTGGAGTGGGTGGCCATTTCCTTCTCCAGGGGATCTTCCGATCCATGGATCAAACCATGTCTCCTGCATTGCAGGCAGATACTTTACTGTCTGAGCCACCAGGAAAGCCCAAATATAATGTAAGTGCCTTGTAAATAGTTGAAGATGAGTGGCAAATTCAAGTTGTGTTTTTTGGAATTTCATGGAATTTTTTTTTTCCAAATATTTTCCACCCTTTGATTGAATCCATGGATATCCAGATATGAAGGGTCGACTGTATTTTCTTCTCTCCAAGTATCAAATTCCTAGCAAATATATACAATTTCAAATTAAATTCACAGGCTTTTTTTTGGCTTTGATTTTGCTTTAACCTGTGATGTAACATACTGCCATGAGTCTTTGGATGTGGTATCTAATCAAAAAAAGCTGCAAATGGTTAATTCTCTGTATGAGAGGTGTAAATACAAAAGGAGACAACATTTTTGTGGACTATTTTTAAAACACGATAAATGGCATTATCAACATCATTGATGATTTAAATATTATGTATACATTATAGATCATTTCCATATCAACAATTATGTAAGGCGAACACTAGAAAATAAAAATTTTATAATGTTTTTATGCAGTGCTTAAGCAACTGAGTGTTTTATCTGAAGAGCCTATGATGTAAAAAAGAATCAAAGTTTTGCTTTTTGAATGCATGGGTTGTAACCCACAGAAAATGAGGAAATTGGTCAGGATCTTGTTAGTTTAAGAAGCAAAATATGTAAGAACCAAAATATGCACACCATTAAAAATACTAATTCTGAAAATTATGTAGCCAAAAATTAAATCACCCTGTCCAGCAAGTTCCAAAAAATTCACACATTTCAAATATTAAGGCAACTTTTTCCCAACTAATCAGTACTTTATAAAAATATATGTCACTTCAAAACATTATATACATAGTGACAATAAATTTAGCTAGTTGTAATCTTTAATACATTAATAAGGTGTCACATATTACAAAGAAATTATACTAGGAGCTTGCATGTATGTGCAAGTGGAATTTGACTTTTTAAAGTACAGGTTTTAAAACTGAGCGAAGTGAACGTCCTTCTTTAGTGAGTTCTCGCGTCACGCACATACACGGCAGTGGGATTGCTTCCTCCCGCTTCTCTACAATGTTGTAACTGCACTTCTTCAGGTGGTCAGCCATGCTCAGGATGTCAGCAAACTTCCATTCATCGACAGAACAAAATGCAGTACTGAATCGCCATACCTAGAACAAAATTCTACTTCAGATTTCAACCAGCCAATTTATAAGAATTAAAACATATTTCTTGCTCGAACTACATTCATTTCTGTTATGGGAAATAAGTTTCAAGTGGCTTGCTACAAAATTCGTTTTGATACAAATCTTTTTATTAAATATTTATAAGATAACTTCTATGACTTTAAGAAATCTAATAACAAAAAAGAAAAAAACTCAGCATTAAAAAATCATATCTAACCTAGCTTATTAAGCAATTTTTAATTTCTATAGAACATTTAGAGTCACTTCCTAAAATAACATAGACTGTACTAGATTTTTATCCTACCCAAAGAACTATGTATATAGGAGATATTGATAATACAAGTGTTTTTTCTCCAAAAAAATGTCCATTACACCATATGACGTATACTAAAAAACACTCTAGGATACTGTGCAGAGGAACCTTTTCTCTTCACTATTTATAAACAGTAAAGGTATTTAGTAATACTGACGAATACAAGTACTTCAATGTTTTTGGAAATTTTTATAGAACTTTTTGTAAAATGAACAGTTCTTAATTGCATATCATTATACAATGTATTTCTGGGGAAAAATGCATCTAAGAACTTTTGGAGAAGGCTTTCTTCACAAAATAAGGTCTGAAGAATAAGCAGGATATACCAAGGAGATGACGATCACAAGCTCCAGAAACAGGTTCCCAGGTCTGAATCCAAGGACAAGTTACTTAACCAGTTTTTTTAATCCATAAGTAGGGACAGTAGATTAAATAAATTAATAAAAGTGCACACTATCTAAACATTTCAAGCATTCAAATGGACGTTTCAGGGACACTGTACTCAAACACCTTAAGGCAAGAAGAAAACATTTAACTACTAGTAAATTCCATGGCTGGAATGGAAACTAAAGAGGCAAGTAAGGACAAAATTATGAAAACTCTTAAATGTTTCATTAAAGAATCTGCCCCTAACCCAGGGCAATGGACAGACATTTTAAAAGTGTTTAAGCACTACAGTGTAAGAACTGTATTCAAGAAATTATTTACCACTCTACGTCTTCTACAAGCAATATGTTGGAGAAGGACTCAGTTGGAAACAGAAGCCCAGTAAGGAAGTGGCTGCTATAGTAACCCAGAAGAGAACGGCAGGCAGGACCAACCAGGGAAATAGCAGTAGAAAAGGGAAATGAACCTGAGAGGCGTGAAGAAGGGGGACAGTAGGACCGTGTGAATACCAGGAGAAGGAAATAAAGGGGGAAAAGGGGCTAACCTTAATTCTCAAATTCCTAGTTTAGGCAACATAAGAGATGCTAATGCAACTTTCTGAGATTAAGAGGGGTAGAGAAATGGAGTAGGCTGGATAAGCTGAGTTTACTGAAGATAATCAAATGGAGATGTCCACTAGGTGCCTTATATAATGACCTGGAAGTCAGAGGAGAAAATGGCCAGGGATATACACATGTAAGCAATTTGTATAAATGATGGCAATTTAAACTCCATGAGTAGATGACATTTTCTGTAGTCATATAATCCCCAGAAAATATTTCACCTTATAGATCACTACTAGTGGGCAAGGACAAAAAGGGACCATGCTCTGAGTGTCCCAGCCTAATGGCAGAAATACACCAAATCATGCAGTAAATGAAGACAAACACATACTCACGTATACACAGCAAGTATGAAATTTTCTACATAAAATAATTAATGTGCTCATTTACTGGTCAAAGCTTCAGGAGAGCACAGAAGCAGATGCAAAATTCTCAAAAACTGGAGCAATGAAAATAAAAAAACAAAACTGGAGCAATGAGTAAAAATAAAGAGAAAACCTAAGGGTGGTAAAAACCAAGTACCCAGAAACATGATCCCTGTTCAACCAATATGAAGGTTATTAAAGTTTTTTGTACTTTATGAAATCAAAGTTTCATTTTATAAATGTTCTAAAACAAAAAAACACTTTCAATCAAAGACAGTTGTAATGCCTTACTAGTTTCTACTGGATAGCGCCTCGAACAGAAGCTGGCAAAAATAAGGTATCACACAAGGAAAATGGTGGAGCTAGGCTTTGTTCCCAGACCTGCCTAAATCTCCTGGTCAAGCTTCCAATCTGTAACACACCCGTGTTCCATGCTGAACCCACAGTCCCCACCAGCACCACCAAATCCTACTGCCTTTATTTCACTTCAAGCCATCTCCACATCCATCCATTTTGTTTTCTATATCCCAAATTGACACTGTCAAACTGTGGTGATACAGAAGAAGATTCTTGAGAGTCTCTTTGACTGCAAGAAGACCTAACTAGTCAATCCTAAAGGGAATCAACCCTGAATACTCATTGGAAGGACTGATGCCGAAGCCCCAATACTTTGGCCACTTGATGCGAAGAGACAACTCACTGGAAAAGATGCTGATGCTGGGAAAGACTGAAGGCAAAAGGAGAAGTGGGCAGCAGAGGATGAGATGGTTGGATGGCATCACAGACTCAATGGACATGAATTTGGGCAAACTCTGGGAGATAGTGAAGGATAGGGAAGCCTGGCCTGCTGCAGTCTATGGGGCTGCAATGTGTCAGATGCAACTTAGGGACTGAACAACATACCCCAAATACTCCACTGGTCACCTGCTAGTAGGAGACTTTTTTTCATGTCTCCTTGTTTAAGTTTTACTTGTAACAACCAAGTTCTAAGAAAGAAAGGGCCAAGAATGTACAGAAGCTGCCAACTGCAAGCAATTAAAAAGAAACCTTCTCCTTGATTCCTCCATCATCCTACAGTGCAAATGTTTCAGATGGAGCCCAAATTAGAGAGAAGGTGGTTAATATGGACTCAAGCAAAGGGAGTTGTTTCAGAAGAAGTAGAAACAGAACCCCTCAACTAAGGAACTACAAGTGGCCTCTGTCATATGACATTAGAATCTAGTTCTAGGATTTCTGCAGTAAATATGTGATTATGACTAACAATTCTAACAATGTATTCACATTTTTATTAATTATCTTTATAAAAAAGTTTGTCATCACACTGAATTATTTTTAAGGATGGTCAATTTCACAATGGGCTTCCCAGGTGGCGTTAGTGGTAAAGAATCCACATGTCAGTGCAGGAAACATTAAGAGACACGGGTTTGATCCCTGGGTCAGAAGATCCCCTGGAGGAAGGCATAGCAACCCACTCCAGTATTCTTGCCTGGAGAATCCCATGGACAGTGGAGCCTGGCAGGCTACAGTCCACAGGGTCACAAAGAGATGGACATGACTAAAGCAACTTAGCATGCATGCACGCAATTTCACAACAAGGATGATCAATTTCACAGCAACAACATTATTAAGTGCCTATAGCAGAAGCAGCATATGTCAAATAAGGGGTTGATACAATTAAATGACACCAACCTTTTCTTTTATCTGCCATGACGAATTTCCTTCTGGATACTTCTTTTTCCCCCACTGAAGTATGACCATTCCACGAGACTGGAGAAGACTGCCACACACATCCCTCATTAACTTGGATACACATGAGAGCTGGCATAAGCTGAAGCCATCGAGAAACCCTGCAATATGTTGCAGGACTTCAAAAGGAAGACTACTTAGATGGTCACTATGTAAACCCAGCACACAGTTTCTAGCAGGCTCTACCAACACTGTAGATACAGACGGCTGAACTCCAAATGACCGCAAATGGTGGTCATGTATAATCTTTGCTCCTTGTGTTGATGGACAAAATCTACGCTGTGAATAGGTACAACCATAATATGCTAGAGGACACCTCTGTTCCATCCAGCCATTGAGTCCAGCATGAATATCACCATGCACGTTCTTAAAATGTGATGAAAATTCTTTTCTTCTAAATAACTGTCCACAAACAAATGTAAACATTGGACGCTGCTTGGGCTGGTACCTAGCGACACATTCCAATACTAAGTCCAGCCCCAGTGTCTGAAAAGGGCTTGGATTTGAAAGCTGTGGGTTGGCATGATCACAAGCTGAAGCTGAAGCTATTTCCCCAACCATTGTATTTGTAGCTAAAATGGCAGATGGAAGTGAAAAAGTCTGAGTCCCAAAGTCAACATGATAAACATCAGCCATGCGACTATCAGATATACCCCTTCCACCTGGAGAATCTCCTAGACAAAACAGTAATGCTGCTGTGATTAGATCTATTCCTTGGAGACCCATTGGATCTTCTGCAACTTCCAAATCTGATGTATCTACTGCTTTATCTTCCTTTGGTTTAGACCAACATGAATTCGAAAGAAATTTGAATGAAGGAGGGTGACTGAAAGATAAGACATCCACATTCCGTAAGTCCCCTAAGTCTACTTTTTTCCAACACAAGTCTTCATCATCATCTGGTATGAGGATACGCTGAACTGTGCCATTAGGCAAAGCATTAGGTGGTATTACTTCCCGAACTTGTGCTGCTACTAAAAGTGAACTGGAAGGTTCTGAAGAGCCACCTGATGCTACACATTCTCCATTTGTTAAGTTACTTTGTTTTGAGTCAGTACGTAAATCCTGGTTCTGCTCAATGACCTGTGCACATATATCTTCCAAAGGAAAGCCATTACAAAGAGCGGAAGTGCCGTAAGAAGTGGCATTAAAGTCACATAATAAATCACTTGAACCATTTTGTTCCAACTGGGCATTCTGATTCGTGTCCTTATGGTCAATCCCACCTACTGCTCCCATCTCATCCACATAAAGATGGTCCTGGTCTTTCGGGTTTCTATTCTGTAAGCTTTCTCTGGCATTTTGCTCTTCATTCATTTCATTTAGGGAAGCACAAAGACTCGTACTTAACATGCCAATGTCTCTTGTAGCAGTATTCAGAATATCTAAAGCAGCAGCCAAACTTCGGGTTGTTTCAACAGTAGCTTGATAAAGTGCACCATAAGATTCTTCATCAACAGATACCAAACCATTAGTATGTGGTATTTCTGAGACACTTGGTTTAACTGAGATCTGTTCTCTAGGTTCTGACACTTTATCAGTTGCTTTTGACATCATGGTGGCTACTTTGAGAGATTCTAAGAGCATCCGTTGGTCTTGAAGGGCCAAGGCCATATCTAATTGTGCCACTTCATCAACATCTCTGCTTAGATTTTCATATGATTTCCGGTCAGCATAACTAACTGGCCATCGGTTCCATTCCATAGTACAGCACACCACACTTGCAGGACACACTTCTAGATGTTCAGCAACTTTATTTCGAGCCATTGTAAATGGACATCCGAAGTCACTATTTAAGCAAGGCACTCGTTCAAATGGACATAAAAGTCGATGCTCATTAGCCTTACATGCATGGAAAACTGCTCCACAAACCAATGGACAACCAATCAAGTCACAGGAAATCCCAGGCTCTGGTCTTGTCATACATCGTCTACTGACACAATTAACACAGTGCGAATGCTGCAGCTCCTCCTCCATGATGGCCAGTCCAGCTCTGGTTATTGAGATGGAAAAGAAATAAGATGTTAGGCAAAAAGTGGCTGATTTTTAAAACAATGTTTTAAGAATAAAAATCAAATCATGAAGGTATATTGGCTTATATGGGAATTAAATATATAAAATAAACATTTAATGAGTTTATTTTACATATAATTGATCTATCTTGAACCAACTTAAGAAATCAACTCAAGAAGTCAAAAATTCATTTTCACATAACACATAACAATCTGCTCAAAAGGCCAAACGTTTCGAAATATAATACTTAAATTCTAGTATATTGTTTATTATATAAATTAACGTCAAAAACAAGTTAATGCATATTTAACTTTGAGATTTCAGAGAACACGTATCTTTTTACATTTTAATTAAACTGATTATGATGTTTTCCAAATTTGGCCTTGGAATACGGAATGAAGCAGGGCAAAGACTAACAAAGTTTTGCCAGGAAAATGCACTGGTCATAGCAAATACCCTCTTCCAACAATACAAGAGAAGACTCTATACATGGACATCATCAGATGGTCAACACCGAAATCAGATCGATTATATTCTTTGCAGCCAAAGATGGAGAAGCTCTATACAATCAGCAAAAACAAGACCAGGAGCTGACTGTGGCTCAGACCATGAACTCCTTATTGCCAAATTCAGACTTAAATTGAAGAAAGTAGGGAAAACCACTAGACCATTCAGGTATGACCTAAATCAAATCCCTTATGATTATACAGTGCAAGTGAGAAATAGATTTAAGGGCCTAGATCTGATAGATAGAGTGCCTGATGAACTATGGAATGAGGTTTGTGACATTGTAGAGGAGACAGGGATCAAGATCATCCCCAAAGAAAAGAAATGCAAAAAAGCAAAATGGCTGTCTGGGGAGGCCTTACAAATAGCTGTGAAAAGAAGAGAAGTGAAAAGCAAAGGAGAAAAGGAAAGATATAAACATCTGAATGCAGAGTTCCAAAGAATAGCAAGAAGAGATAAGAAAGCCTTCTTCGGCGATCAATGCAAAGAAATAGAGGAAAACAACAGAATGGGAAAGACTAGGGATCTCTTCAAGAAAATCAGAGATACCAAAGGAACATTTCATGAAAAGATGGGCTCAATAAAGGACAGAAATGGTATGGACCTAACGGAAGCAGAAGATATTAAGAAGAGGTGGCAAGAATACACAGAAGAACTGTACAAAAAAGAGCTTCACGACCCAGATAATCACGATGGTGTGATCACTGACCTAGAGCCAGCCATCCTGGAATGTGAAGTCAAGTGGGCCTTCGAAAGCATCACTACGAACAAAGCGAGTGGAGGTGATGGAATTCCAGTGGAGCTATTCCAAATCCTGAAAGGTGATGCTGTGAAAGTGCTGCACTCAATATGACAGCAAATTTGGAAACCTCAGCAGTGGCCACAAGATTGGAAAAGGTCAGTTTTCATCCCAATCCCAAAGAAAGGCAATGCCAAAGAATGCTCAAACTACCGCACAATTGCACTCATCTCACACGCTAGTAAAGTAATGCTCAAAATTCTCCAAGCCAGGCTTCAGCAATATGTGAACTGTGAACTTCCTGATGTTCAAGCTGGTTTTAGAAAAGGCAGAGGAACCAGAGATCAAATTGCCAACATCCGCTGGATCATGGAAAAAGCAAAAGAGTTCCAGAAAAACATCTATTTCTGCTTTATTGACTATGCCAAAGCCTTTGACTGTGTAGATCACAATAAACTGTGGAAAATTCTGAAAGAGATGGGAATACCAGACCACCTGATCTGCCTCTTGAGAAATCTGTATGCAGGTCAGGAAGCAACAGTTAGAACTGGTCATGGAACAACAGACTGGTTCCAAATAGGAAAAGGAGTATGTCAAGGCTGTATATTGTCACCCTGTTTATTTAACTTATATGCAGAGTATATCATGAGAAATGCTGGACTGGAAGAAACACAAGTTGGAATCAAGATTGCTGGGAGAAATATCAATAACCTCAGATATGCAGATGACACCACCCTTATGGCAGAAAGTGAAGAGGGGCTAAAAAGCCTCTTGATGAAAGTGAAAGTGGAGAGTGAAAAAGTTGGCTTAAAGCTCAACATTCAGAAAACGAAGATCATGGCATCTGGTCCCATCACTTTTTGGGAAATAGATGGAGAAACAGTGGAAACAGTGTCAGACTTTCTTTTCTAGACTCCAAAATCACTGCAGATGGTGACTGCAGCCATGAAATTAAAAGACGCTTACTCCTTGGAAGGAAAGTTATGACCAACCTAGATAGCATATTCAAAAGCAGAGACATTACTTTGCCAACAAAGGTTCGCCTAGTCAAGGCTATGGTCTTTCCTGTGGTCATGTATGGATGTGAGAGCTGGACTGTGAAGAAGGCTGAGCGCTGAGGAATTGATGCTTTTGAAGTGTGGTGTTGGAGAAGACTCTTGAGAGTTCCTTGAACTTCAAGGAGATCCAACCAGTCCATTCTGAAGGAGATCAGCCCTGGGATTTCTTTGGAAGGAATGATGCTAAAGCTGAAACTCCAGTATTTTGGCCACCTCATGCGAACAGTTGACTCATTGGAGAAGACTCTGATGCTGGGAGGGATTGGGGGCAGGAGCAGAAGGGGATGACAGAGGATGAGATGGCTGGATGGCATCACTGACTCGATGGATGTGAATCTGAGTGACCTCCAGGAGTTGGTGATGGACAGGGAGGCCTGCCGTGCTGCAGTTCATGGGGTCGCAAAGAGTCGGACACAACTGAGCGACTGATCTGATCTGATCTGATTATGATGTACCCCACATTGCAGAGACCTCATCATATTCCTAAAATAATCTGAATTTCATGAAAATACTTAACTAGAATCTGATTAGAAGTTTTCTTTATATTCTTTCTAAATACATAAATTCACTTCAGATTTCAGCTATTGACCTCTCCTACATATGCCTTAAGAAATTCTATAACAAATCAAGAGAGTAAGCCTTATTATTAATAAAACATAGAAGGCACTTAACCAAAAAATATAAGTTCTAGCTCCAGTTCTGTGACAGTGGGCAGGCACATCACTTACTTCTGAGGGCTATGGTTTCCATTCATTTATTCAACAGTTATTTCTTGCTTAACTGCCATGTACCGACTCTGTGTTTGGTATGGCAATATAAAGATTAGGAGACACGGTGCTGCTTCTCAAGGAGCTATAGCACAAGATCAGAGATGAAAGTAAAGTCATGCCACTTTTTAATATGATTAACATGACAGAGAAAATAATCAATATGAGAAGAGAGTAGAGAAGAATTCACAGCAGTCTTGAAAGATGAGAAGTCTTAAGCAAAGGAGGGTAGGGTTAGAAAGGAAGAAGGTTATTCAATGCTGAAGTAACAGCATATGCAAATACAGAATGCAAAAACTGGCAAAACATGCTGAGGGACCCTCAAGTTTCCCAGTGTTGTTGGCTCACAGGTGACATGCAAAGTACCTGTGAGAAATGAGGTCAGACAGGAATAAGACAGATCATGGAAAGTGTGTTGTATGTTATTCTAGAGTTCAGACTTCATGTAGTTAGAAATCACTGAGGATTTTAAGCAAAAAAATAGCATCCATAAAATAACATGAAAGGATTACAGATAACTAATGGTCTTCTCTGCTTTTATCAAGAAAAGTTTTATACACAAAGAAGAGAAAGCACTGCCACAATGCACTGATTTAAATTATAATTACTAAGCCTATTCAATGTCTTCTTTTCAATAAATCTTCAACTTCTTTAATGGCTTGTTCCTATTAGCAGCAAAAACTTAGAAGACTATTTCTTCTTTAAAACCTAAGTAATAAAGCAGTATCTTGCTTTTGCTACTACTTTGTTCCTATTCACTCAAGCTTTCAAAAGAAAAACAACAGATAAACAAACCCTGTTAATGTCCCATGTACTCTTCAGCCCTCTAACGTGGCTTTATTTTTACAACCACTCATTAAAACCGCTGCATCAAGATTCCCAGTGCTAAATTCAAAGGGCATTTTTTCCAGACCTCATTTTTTTAGCCATTACATCACTCTGTTGACTAATTTCCCCTCCTTTCCGAACTACTATCTTTCTTTAGTTTGTATGATCTCACATTTCCCTGCTTTCCCCCCTATTTCTGGTTATTCCTTAATCTTTTCTTCTAAAATATTTCTCTTCTTCAAGGACCCATGTTATTTCTGGTTCAATCTATACATTCTCCCAGGGTGCTCTCAATTTCTCAAAAGCTTCAATTGCCACTTACATGCTGAAAACTTATCTGTATCTCCTGCCCAGATCCCTCGTCCAAACTTCAGATCTCTACAGCTACTTACTTACTATATACCTCCACTTGCATATGGCACAGGTAACTCACCTCAAAATTCCCCAAATTAATAATTTTATGGATAAGAAGCCAATTTTTAGCCTATTTTTTTTTCACTTCAGTGCATAAGAGATTGCTAGCTCTTTCAATATTTTTTCCATAAATTCCAATCTTGCATCTAGGTGGCTAATGTAAAATAATTATTCCCCAGATAGCTATTTCTTGGACAGCTATCTCTAGGACAGATTTAATTTTCCTCAAACTCAAATAGCAAAAGTTTTTTTTTTTTTTTTTTTTGCTATTTGATAGAGTTTTTGTTGATTAAGCAGCAAAGTTCTGAGTTGATGTTATGGTATGTACTGATGCCAGGGACAGAAGAAAACAAGGCACACATTTATCAACAAAACTACATTTTAAAATGTTTTTAAAAGTTACAAATTATGAATGCTTCTGAATGTTTATCCCTATGAAATTTAAAGCCAAGGAAATGACCTATAAATTAAAGATATACTGCTAAAGGGGTCAAAATAGAACAAATGACAGGCTAATGATGACATTTGTAACTTATGCAGAGAAACTTTAATAAGAAGACAAATTTTACTGACTGATTAGATTGTGAAAACAGCTGCAGCTTTCTTATTTTGCAACACCTAGACTGAGTTCATCTCACATGCTGAAGGTTATAAACTTGACTGTTAATAAGAGAGAAACCTAAAAATACAAACAGTTCCAACAGAAGTGACCAATGCTCTCAGAACTAGTAGGAACACTTTATGTTACATGCACATCACATGACCACACCAGACAGAACACATCTCAAAACATCCCTTAATTCAGATGTGTTTAAAATAGCAACTGTTACAAACAACTGAGCTAATGCATAACAGCAACAACTTTAAAAGGCTGAAGTAGAAGGCCCTCAAGGTTCAAAAGAAATAGACTCCTCCACACTATTCCTCCTTCGGACAAATGTTTAAAAAAATAATAAATAAAAGTATCCACGGCGGTAAGTCCATAACATTTATTATTTACTGAAGTAGGCTTAAAGGAAAAAGGAACATTAACTGGGTACGCTATCCTTCTTGGTATTAATATATACCATGTTAATGTCACTTAATCCTTGTAACAGCCCAGAGAAAACTGAGGTACAGAAAGGCTAAGTGACTTACCCAAGGTCATCTACCTAGTAAGTGGCAGAGCTAGGACTGCAATCTATATGGATCAATATATATGGACAAAAACAGATATGCTTACTTAAAAAAGTTTAAGAAAATAAGACAGCACTTCAGTAACCAGTGATGCAATATTAAGATGTTATTTGAGGAATGGAGGTTACACAACTTTGCTTTGCTTGTAGTTTATCCCAGCACTTAATCACTCTTGTGGTCAAGAAAGTCTTTTTGGTCCTTTCTAATTATAATAGCACATTACTTTGATTTGAACATTAGTGTTTTACTAAATTATTTTTTTTAAAAACTTACATATGTAATGGTCAATATAAATGTACAAAACAGTACAAATTTACTGTTTATAAACTGAGCTGTCTACTCAAAACAGTTATACAAACAAGCAATCAAGTTTAAGTCCATTTTACAATTAAATATATTAAGAAATAAGATTTTTAAGAATGCACTAAACAATACCCAAAGAGTATTCCCAGGTATTCTTTCAAAATTTAAAACTTTCAGATCCATCCTCTTTCAAAATCGCTATTATCAAATTAAATATGCCTCCAAAAAGTATTTCATAATCGCTCAGGAATTCTATGAAACAAGTTTAAAATGTCGATCCCTGATTTATCAGTTAACAGTGACACAGCAGGTCCGGCAGAAAACATATTGCTACAACTGAGCTTCAAGCTCAAGATGAGCTTAATTTAAAACTCTTCAATATTAAGTTTTTTTAAAAACTCTAAAACAGAACCTTAATCTTCCAAATAACATATCTATTTACACTTAAAGTTGAATGACTGGAAAAAGTTTCATTACACCGCAAAATATTGTAAATGATTAAATGCTTTACAATAGTTTCAATTTTCTCCAACAGAAATTCTAGGCCAACTCATAATCTGTGGCTGACAAGTAATCCATAAAAACAATTTTAAGACATGGCATTTACCCATACAGTGAAATGAGATCTTGTTATTTAAGGCTATTTCTAGACATAAAGATATTACCTTCAAAAAAGAATTATTTTTCCAAATTCATTACAATACATAAATAAAGAACCGCAAATTAACTTGATTTTAAAATATGCTAAATCAAGTCATCCAAATATTCAACACAACTTGCTGCCTGAGGCTGATCTTAAGGTCTGCCTCTGACTCAAAGACAGACAGACACAGATATGGACACGCACACACACACACATACTCTCCCCCCTCCCCCCTTTCCTGTTGTCTCTATCAGCTTAAATGGTACTTTTCCACATACCCAAAGGCAAGGTATGACACGGATTCCATATATTCATGTGTTCATTACACACAGCATTTTCCCTTGGTAATACTAGTCATGCTGCTCTTGGGGTTTAGTCACTAAGTCACGCCTGACTCTTTTGTGACCCCATGGACTGTAGTCTGCCACGCTCCTCTGTCCATGGGATTTCCCAGGCAAGAATTCTGGAGTGAGTTTCCATTTCCTTCTCCAGGGGATCTCCAGTGTTCCTTGTATTCAGGATTGTGCCTCAATTAGAGCCTCGTTTATTAATATGAGTGAAATTACTACAGTACAAGAAATAACCAAATGGATTCCAAAACAATTCTTGATCCATGGAAAGCTACATACATCATAAAAAAATACTTTATTATTAGTCAACCAGATTGAGTCAAAATTAAAAATTACCTGATTGTATCCTCTACAAAAAGTCAAAAGTATCCAAATATTTACTGAGCATCTAGGGCATATGTTCCAAGCATTATATGTGGAATATATGTGGAATAAGCTAAACTGTCCATCAAAAAAAGCAAATCAAAGGGAAAAATAAATCAAAGAAAATTAATTTCAATCTTCCATTGTTTAAAAAAATAATAACAAAAGGCACAGAAGGAAATGTTTAACTGTATATTTTCTTTAACTTTTTAATGAATCCTGCAGTCTGGTTAGTTTACTGACTATACATTGAACATCGTTCAGTCGTGTCCGACTCTTTGCGACCCCATGGACTGTAGCCTACCAGGCTCTTCTGTCCATGGGATTTTCCAGGCAATAGTACTGGAGTGGATTGCCATTTCCTTCTCCAGGGAACTTCCTGACCCAGGGATCGAACCCGGGGTCTCCCACATTGTAGACAGACGCTTAACCGTCTGAGCCACCAGGGAAATCAAGGTCTAATATCATATTACTGACTATAGAGGGATGCAATTCAAAAAGAAAAGCAGAGATCAAGGTCTCCACATGTGTGCAGGTAACTGAGTACGCAGAGGGTGAGGAAAGAAGTGGCATAAGTCTACTTCCTTAATATTACAATATGATATTAGACCTTTACTGACAAAGGTCCGTATAGTTAAAGCTATGGTTTTCCGAGTAGTCATGTATGGATGCGAGAGGTGGATCGTAAAGAAAGCTGAGTACCAAAGAATTGATGTTTTTGAACTGTGGTGTTGGAGAAGACTCTTGAGAGTCCCTTGGACTGCAAGGAGATCAGCCCAGTCCATCCTAAAGGAAAGCAGTCCTGAATATTCATTGGAAGGTCTGATGCTGAAGTTCAAGTGGCCACCTGATGTGAAGAACTAACTCACTGGAAAAGACTCTGATGCTGGGAAAGACTGAAGGCAGAAGGAGAGGGGAATGACAGAGGATGAGATGGTTGGATGGCATCATTAACTCGATGGACATGAATTTGAGCAATCTCTGGGAGTTGGTGATGGGCAGGGAAGCCTGGGGTGCTGCAGTCCATGAGATTGCAAAGAGTCGGACATGACTGAGCAACTAAACCGAATGATATTAGATGAAAAAAAATTCCACTGAGACAATAAAATGTTGCTTCAATGAAAGGCTGAAATGGAACTACAGGCAGACAGACTTGCTCATTAGTTAACCAGTAAGTCTATGACTGAAATTTCATATTTAGCAGTTTTAACTCCTCCAGAGCAAGTCTCATGCTTACTGCATAGTCAGAGGTGCTACTGCACAATAAATACAAACATTGCTGCTGATTTACTGATAGGTGCACTCAGGTTTAAAGTTGTATTTTTAATAAAAATATAACCTCAATTGGATATTTTATTTTATTGGTATAAAAATGGGGGCTGGGATGACCAGCCAAGACTGAAAAATCCAAGATCATTAAACTCCCATCTCAAACTACCTGGCCTACTGATGAATTCAAAATGGCTAAACTGGTTACACTGTATACATTCTTTTATTAAATTTTGGTTCTGACTTTTTTTTTTAATAGAATGATGACCTAATTATGTGGAATTTTGTTTTCAAGTTTTTACCCTTCCAGTTATGATATAATCAAAACATAAATCTTGCATTTCTAAATATGGTCATAGGTAACATCTCAAAGTGAAAATCCTAACTACTTGAAATTGTTTTCCACTAAATAAAAAGAAATTACTACAGACTTACATCAGAAATTAAAATAACATATTAATATTTAATATTCATACCAGAACCTATTTGAGTTGATACTCAGATAAAAATAATCCACCAGAATGGTGGAACTCAACTTATTACAACGGGCAGCATGGCACAGGGGAATGGGCTTCCAAGAACTCAGCTTTGTGACCGTGATGTAATTACTCTACTGTGAAAACCACCTAGTACTCTACAAAGGTTGGTTATAATTATTAGCGTGTCCAGTATGACACAAACAAGTATTGCTCAGAAGACAGATCACTTTACACACCAGACACACACACAAGCACAAAACTTTATCTGCTGCTAAGTCACTGCTAAGTCACTTCAGTCGTGTCCGACTCTGTGTGACCCCACAGACGGCAGGCCACCAGGCTCCCCCATCCCTGGGATTCTCCAGGCAAGAATACTGGAGTGGGTTGCCATTTCCTTCTCCAGTGCATGAAAGTGAAAAGTGAAAGTGAAGTAGCTCAGCCGTGTGCGACTCAGCGACCCCATAGACTGCAGCCCAGCAGGTTCCTCTGTCCATGGGATGTTCCAGGCAAGAGTACTGGAGTGGGTTGCCATTGCCTTCTCCAAACTTTATCTATATATATATAATTTCTATATCAGGTCATTTACACTTATAAAGTTTATTAAAAACAATCATATGAAGATGCTAACATTACCCACTCAAAAAAAAAAAAGACAAACCTTTTTGGAAAAAGATTTTCAAAGACTGGGTTGTAACTGAGGCATGCTTATCTTGTATTTAACTATTGAGCTACCTATAGTGTAAAAACCACTAGTCCAAAGCCAATCTCACTTATTTCATCAAAAATAAATTTGAAATTAAATAATATTTTATAGCCTTTTGACTGAAGACTTGAATATTAATAAATTCTACAAATACCATGTCATTCCACAGCATGTGCTAACTTCTTTTAATGAAACAAGCAGTCATGGTAACTTAGTTAAAAGAGTTACCAAAACCACCCCTAATAGCACAAGGCTTATGCCATTAAAAGCCACACTTTAGAAACATAGTCTATCAAATAGTAAACACACATAAAACAAGACCTATTTCGGTGACCTTAAAGCACCTAACTATATACAGTATCCCAAATTATGTACTATTTTTTTAAAAAAAAGTCTCCAATGCTAGCCATACAAAAGTACTGGATTGAAATTAAATACCTAGTACACTTGGAATGCATAAAAGTTTGCCTATATCGGAAACTTCAGTTCTCTGATAACACTCTCAAAACTCCACCCACTAACAATTTCAGAGTCACACATACACAAAAGAGCTATGTTACCGCATTAAAATACCAAATAAAAACAAATTAGCAATTTAAAAAGTTAGCAAAACATGTTATCCCCAATTAAACTTCTGTAGTAAGAAACAGTGACTAAGCATAAAGAACATGATTCAGCGAAAACTGTAAACTGAAAACCTAAACCCTTAGGAAAACCCTCATCTTACATTTTAAGCTACTCTATTCCCTCTTGGCCGTCAACAACGCTGGAAAAGCTTAAAAAATATGAGGAAATGCAAAATCTGTTAATAGAATTTCTAGGACTCTAAAGGACACAAAAATGGATTGAAACGCAGCAAACAGAAATTAAAAGCTTAGAAAGCTTGGGGTTTTGTATGTAAAGTTTTAAGTTAATCTACACTGATACCAGAATGCCCATAAATAACTTCATCTTGGATCCGAGTCAACAAAGTAATTATGGAATAAAAGGTCAATTTCTTCCCAAGCATCTTTTATCCAAGACTTACGACATGGCTCAGAAAGAAAAACAAGACACAGAGAGAGCGCGGAATGGAGTACTACTAGAACCATGATAAACAACACGCTGTTCTGGCTCTATTCTCTAAATATACGCGTAAAAAAAACGCGCTCAAAGGAGATTACTTTGAAATCAACGTGTACGCTATGCTCCCTTCCCAGCAATGCACTTCCACGAGACAGGAACCAAACAACTTGGAAATGGTCATACCCCCTCAGACCTATAAAATCAGGATATTTCTTTTAACGAGGACTGAGGCTAAGACTAAGATCCTCTCACTTCCATGAATGGAAAAGTTACCAACTTCACTCATCCCGTGGAGACAGTCGGCGATGCCTCTCAGCATTACTTTAACCCGTCTGTTCCCAAACAAAGCAAGTTTCTAATCTGCAAAAGGGAAGAGAAGCCGGGTTTTCGAGGATCTTAGGGCTTCCTAAGTTTAACTCTGGCTTCTCCCCCACGTACCCTCACCCACAGACCCGCGAGCCCGGGTGGCACCGAGGGGTCGGCCCGCGGGGTCTGAGGCGCCATTTGCCGGCGGCCTCGAGGGCCGGCCGGGCAGCGGGCTGGGCGCAGAGGCCAAGCCGCCGCCGCCCTCTAGCCGCCAGGACCCGGCCTGGGACTCGCGGAATCCCCGTGAGGCCGTGTTTACTCCGCCCCAGGCCCGGCCGGGCCCGCCCGCCGCAACGCCGCCTCCGGCTCAGCCGCCGCCTCTGTTCCCGGGCACAGCCCGGGCCGCGCCAGCCTCCCGGGCAGGCTGCCCCCGACACTCACCGGCCGGCCCGGCCGAACCGCGGCCCAAATCCCAGCTGCCGCGGCCGCCGTGCCCAGCTGCTCCCCGCTGTCCCGGCGCCGCTCCGCGCCCCACACGCCCGTGCAACCCGCCTTCTGGTCGCCCCTCTGCCCCACCGGGCCGCCGGCTTTTCTCTCCCTCTCCCTCTCCTCCGCCTCCTATCCGGGTGCCGGTCCTCTCCGCGCGCCCCGCCCCGCTCCGCTCCGCTGTGCCCCGCCCACCCGGCCCAGACGGGATCTGTGGCAAGTCGGGCGGAGACGCGCGCGCCGAGCCTGCCGGGGGCGCGCACGCTGAGCTCCCACCGTCACTCGCCCTCCTCCCCGGAAGGGACGTGGCAGGAGGGTGTGGTCTGGAGTCAGAACTCTCTGGGTTCCGCGCGTTCAGCTTGTAGGGGGTGGGATCCAGCTGGACTCCACGTGACTTCGGCCCCGCAAGTCTACCAAATCCTGTTCGATTTTAGAAGCTTGTATTCCTGGGGAAGGAAATGGCAACCCACTCCAGTGTTCTTGCCTGGAGAATCCCAGGGACGGGGGAGCCTGGTGGGCTTCCGTCTATGGGGTCGCACAGAGTCGGACACGACTGAGGCGACTTAGCAGTAGCAGTAGCATTCCTGAACGGAATCCTAGGCACGCAGTTTTGGAATTCAGGAAACAGACCCAATCGAAAATGACTACTTTTAATTGTAGGATAAGCAACCCAAATCCCTTAATTCTGGGTGCAGCAGTCTTCCCCTTACGTCATATTTAGAAAATGGGGCAGCTGTCACTGAATCTTTGATGAGCAGGCCTTCCTGCTGGCTGACCCAATGTGCCCTAGTCTTGGGTGATATAGGGCCCAGTTCAGTCACCCAGTCGTGTCCCCACTCTGTGACCTCGTGGACTGCAGCACGCAAGGCTTCCCTGTCCATGACTAACTCCCGGAGTTTACTCAAACTCATGTCCATTGAGTTGGTGAGGCCATCCAACCATCTCATTCCCTGTCGGCACCTTCTGCCTTCAATCTTTCCTAGCATCAAGGTCTTTTCAAATGTCAGTTCTTTGCGTTGGGTGGTCAAAGTATTGGAACTTCAGCTTCAGCATCAGTCCTTCCAGTGAATATTCAGGACTGATTTCCTTTAGGATGGACTGGTTGGACCTCCTTGCAGTCCAAGGGACTCTCAAGAGTCTTTTCCAACACCACAGTTCAAAAGCATCAATTCTTTGGCACTTTGCTTTCTATGTAGTGCGATTCTCACATCTATATATGACTACTGGAAAAGCCATAACTTTGACTCTACAGACCTTTGTTGACAAAGTAATGTCTTTGCTTTTTAATATGCTGTCTAGGTTGGTCATAGCTTTTCTTCCAAGGAACAAACATCTTTTAATTTTATGGCTGCAGTCACCATCTGCAGTGATTTTGGAGCCCAAGAAAATAGTCTCTCACTTTTTCCATTGTTTCCCCATCTATTTGCCATAAAGTGATAGGACTGGAAGCTATGATCTTAATTCTTTAAATGTTGAGTTTTAAGCCAGCTTTTTCACTCTCCTGTTTCACTTTCATTGGTAGGCTCTTTAGTTCCTCTTTGTTTTCTGCCATAAGGGTGGTGTCATCTACATACCTGAGATTGTTGATATTTCACCTGGCAATCTTGATTCTGGCTTGTGCTTCATCCAGCCCAGCATTTCACATGATGTAATCTGCATATGAGGGCTTCCCTGGTGGCTCATATAGGTTAAATAAGAAGGATTACAATATACAGCCTTTCCCAATTTGGAACCAGTCTGTTGTTCCATGTCAGGTTCTAACTGTTTGTTGCCTCTTGACCTGCATATAGATTTCTCAGGAGGCAGGTAAGGTGGTCTGGTACTCCCATTTCTTAAAGAATTTTCCACAGTTTGTTGTGATCCACACAGTCAAAGGCTTTGGTGTAGTCAATAAAGCAGAAATAGATGTTTTTATGAAACTCTCTTGCTTTTTCGATGATCCAGCAGATGTTGACAATTTGATCTCTGAAATGTTGGCCATTTAGAACATTCTCTGGCATTGCCTTTCTTGGATTTGGAATGAAAACTGACCTTTTCTAGTCCTGTGACCACTGCTGAGTTTTCCTAATTTGCCAGCATGTTGAGTGCAGCACTTTAACAGCATCATCTTTTAGGACTTGAAGTAGCTCAGCTGGAATTCCATCACCTCCACTAGCTTTGTTTGTAGTGAAGCTTCCTAAGGCTCACTTGACTTTGGCTCCAGATGAGTGATAATACCATCATGGTTATCTGGGTCATGAAGATCTTTTTTGTACAGTTCTTCTGTGTATTCTTACTACCTCTTTTTACTATCTTCTGCTTCTGTTAGGTCCATACCATTTCTGTCCTTTATTGTGCCCATCTTTGCATGAAATGTTCCCTTGGTATCTCTAATTTTCTTGAAAAGATCTCTAGTCTTTCCCATTCTGTTGTTTTCCTGTATTTCTTTGTATTGATCATTTAGGAAGTCTTTCTTATCTCTCCTTGCTATTCCTTGGAACTCTGCATTCAAATGGGTTTATCTTTCCTTTTCTCCTTTGCCTTTCACTTCTCTTCTTTTCTCAGTCATTTGCAAGGCCTCCTCAGACAACCATTTTGACTTTTTGCATTTCTTTTTCTTGGGGTGTCCAATTCTTGTAAGTTCTGCTTCCCCTGGGACCAAGCTCAGCCCAGCAGGATTCAGGCAGCTGTCGCAAAGCCCTGATGGAGCAGCCCACCAAAGTCTGCTTCTGTGAGGGACTGTGATCCTCCACACAGACCATAGCAGTGAGGTTGACTTTGTGGTAAGGACAGTGCGATCTAATGGAAAGGCAGCTAGAAACTGCTTTTGCAGGTTACTTTGCAAATGACTAAGGGTTGAAGAAATATCACAGAGCCATATCAAAGAACTGGGTCCATTTCCCACTACTACTGCCATGCCTTGGTCCAAGGCCAAGGGACAGGGAGTAAAAGTGCCTGGTAGTAGTCATCCCTTATATCCCCTCATGGCCTCTCTTGTGGCTCCGCTGGTAAAGAATCCACCTGCAATACAGGAGACCTGGGCTCGATCCCTGGTTTGGGAAGAAACCTGGAGAAGGGAAAGGCTACCCACTCCAGTATTCTGGCCTGGAGAAATCCATGGACTGTATAGTCATAGGGTTGCAAAGAGTCTGACACGACGGAGCGACTTTCACTTTCACATTCCCTTACCTCTACCCCAGTGTCCATCCTGAGGGCTCCTGCCCAAGGCAAGAGAAGGATAAAGAGATGATGACTAACCGTATATAAAAACTAGTGTTAAAAAAGACTGGAAAAATTGTACCATGTATATCAGTCCCTCATTTCCTAAATGAAAGGGGGTTGTAACAGCAACTATTAAACAAGGACATAATCCCTTAATAAAGGTTAGTTCTTTAAATAAATGAACTGTGCTTTTTGAAAAACTTAGTCTATTTTTATTTTGTCTATTAATAATTTGGCAGTAGATGGGCCCTGGTCCTCAGTCCTGACTTTGAGAGCTACTGTCGCGAGAACTAGACAGAATGAATATGAAGCAGGCAGGATGGCCCTGTGGGAAAAGATGTGGGCAGCTGTCTGCATGGGCTGCTACACTGGCCCTCCTTTGCTCCTCGGTTTCCCTACACTTGCTCACTGCCCTGGGTTGAGTGACACATCTGCCCTGTGCCTCAGCTGACCTCCTATCAAATGAAGGGGCTAGAATAGATGATCTCTGAAGCCTTTTGTAGCTTTAAAATCTCTTGATTCCGTGTTTATACTTATTGAAATCTGAGGTTTTTCCCTTTACTAAGTTACCTAGCTGACACTGAGTCAACCCCTCTCAAGCTGAGTCATTTAGGGGGTAGACCTCACAGTCTTCTTTGCCGCCTCCATCTCAATAATTTCCTATGTGCAGGCATTTAAAAAAAAAAAAATCCTTTCTTCCCATCCTGTTCATTTCTTCCTGTTACCATCCTAAGCACATTTGGACTTCTATTTCCTGACCTGTCTTTCCTCCTCCAGTGCTTCCCACCTCAAAACCATACCAACTTCATTCTTCCTATGACATCCATTTCATTTTGTCATTTCTCCATTCAGATATCTATGACTATCTAATGTTCATGGGGTAAGTCTCAGTTTCTGTCTTCAACTGCCCGAGGTAAATCTTTCATTCTAGCCTGATCAGTTTCCTTCTTGTCTCCATCAGACACTATACACAGTCCAATTCCAAGTCATCTGTGCTCATGTAATAATAGTGTCTAAACTTCTTCCCCCTCAGCTGTGAAGCTCTGACCCCATGTCCTCCATGAGACACTTCTGTAGTACAGCCCGCCTGTGTGCAGCACTTTGACCTCTGCCTCACGCCAGTGTCACCTGCTTCACCAATGTATATCAGCCTGCAGTATCTCCAGCCCCACAGAAGCATGTTTTGCATTGTTTTTATATCTCCCCTCAGATCAGATCAGTTGCTCAGTCATGTCCGACTCTTTGCGACCCCATGAATCGCAGCACGCCAGGCTTCCCTGTCCATCACCAACTCCCAGAGTTCACTCAGACTCATGTCCATCGAGTCAGTGATGCCGTCCAGCTATCTCATCCTCTGTCGTCCCTTTCTCCTCTTGCCCTCAATCCCTCCCAGCATCAGAGTCTTCTCCAATGAGTCAACTCTTTGCATGAGGTGGCGAAAGTACTGGAGTTTCAGCTTTAGCATCATTCCTTCCAAAGAAATCCCAGGGCTGATCTCCTTCAGAATGGACTGCTTGGATCTCCTTGCAGTCCAAGGGACTCTCAAGAGTCTTCTCGAACACCACAGTTCAAAAGCATCAATTCTTCGGCTCTGCCTTCTTCACAGTCCAGCTCTCACATCCATATATGACTACTGAAAAATCATAGCCTTGACTATGTTGGCAAAGTACTTTGCCAACTTTACTACTTTGTTGGCAAAGTAATGTCTCTGCTTTTGAATATGCTATCTAGGTTGATCATAACTTTCCTTCCAAGGAGTAAGCGTCTTTTAATTTCATGACTGCAGTCACCATCTGTAGTGATATTGGAGCCCAGAAAAATAAAGTCTGACACTATTTCCACTGTATCCTCATCTATTTCCTATGAAGTGATGGGACAGGATACCATGATCTTCGTTTTCTGAATGTTGAGCTTTAAGCCAACTTTTTCACTCTCCACTTTGACTTTCATCAAAAGGCTTTTTAGTTCCTCTTCACTTTCTGCCATAAGGGTAGTGTCATCTGCATATTTGAAGTTATTGATATTTCTCCCAGCAATCTTGATTCCAACTTGTGTTTCTTCCAGTCCAGCATTTCTGCATATAAGTTAAATAAACAGGGTGACAATATACAGCCTTGACAAACTACTTTTCCTATTTGGAACCAGTCTGTTGTTCCATGTCCAGTTCCAACTGTTGTTTCCTGACCTACATACAAATTTCTCAAGAGGCAGATCAGGTGGTCTGGTATTCCCATCTCTTTCAGAATTTTCCACAGATTAATGTGATCCACACAGTCAAAGGCTTTGGCATAGTCAATAAAGCAGAAATAGATGTTTTTCTGGAACTCTCTTGCTTTTTCCATGATCCAGCAGATGATGGCAATTTGATTTCTGGTTCCTCTGCCTTTTCTAAAACCAGCTTGAACATCAGGAAGTTCACGGTTCACGTATTGCTGAAGCCTGGCTTGGAGAATTTTGAGCATTACTTTACTAGCGTGTGAGATGAGTGCAATTGTTCGGTAGTTTGAGCATTCTTTGGCATTGCCTTTCTTTGGGATTGGAATGAAAACTGACCTTTTTCAGTCCTGTGGCCACTGCTGGGTTTTCCAAATTTGCTGGCATATTGAATGCAGCACTTTCACAGCATCATCTTTCAGGATTTGAAAGAGCTCAACTGGAATTCCATCACCTCCACTAGCTTTGTTCAGAGTGATTCTTTCTAAGGCCCACTTGACTTCACATTCCAGGATGTCTGGCTCTAGGTCAGTGATCACACCGTCGTGATTATCTGGGTCGTGAAGATCTTTTTTGTACAGTTCTTCTGTGTATTCTTGCCACCTCTTCTTAATATCTTCTGCTTCTGTTAGGTCCGTACCATTTCTGTCCTTTATCGAGCCCATCTTTGCATGAAATGTTCCTTTGGTAGCTCTGATTTTCTTGAAGAGATCCCTAGTCTTTCCCATTCTGTTGTTTTCATCTATTTCTTTGCATTGATCGCTGAAGAAGGCTTTCTTAACTCTTCTTGCTATTCTTTGGAGCTCTGCATTCAGATGTTTATATCTTTCCTTTTCTCCTTTGCTTTTTGCTTCTCTTCTTTTCACAGCTATTTTTAAGACCTCCGAGACAGCCATTTTGCTTTTTTACATTTCTTTTCCATGGGGATGGTCTTGATCCCTGTCTCCTGTACAATGTCATGAATCTCAGTCCATAGCTCATCAGGCACTCTATCTATCAGATCTAGGCCCTTAAATCTATTTCTCACTTGCACTGTATAATCATAAGGGATTTGATTTAGGTCATACCTGAATGGTCTAGTGGTTTTCCCTACTTTCTTCAATTTCAGTCTGAATTTGGCAATAAGGAGTTCATGGTCTGAGCCACAGTCAGCTTCTGGTCTTGTTTTTGCTGACTGTATAGAGCAAAAACATCTTGCTCTATACATCTTTGGCTGCAAAGAATATAATCGATCTGATTTCGGTGTTGACCATTTGGTGATGTCCATGTATAGAGTCTTCTCTTGTGTTGTTGGAAGAGGGTGTTTGTTATGACTAGTGCATTTTCTTGGCAAAACTCTACTAGTCTTTGCTCTGCTTCATTCCATATTCCAAGGCCAAATTTGCCTGTTACTCCAGGTGTTTCTTGCCTTCCTACTTTTGCATTCCAGTCCCCTATAATGAAAAGGGCATCTTTTTTGGGTGTTAGTTCTAACAGGTCTTGTAGGTCTTCATAGAACCATTCATCTTCAGTTTCTTCAGGGCTACTCGTTGGGGCATAGACTTGGATTACTGTGACACTGAATGGTTTGCCTTGGAAACGAACAGAAATCAATCTGTCGTTTTTGAGATTGCATCCAAGTACTGCATTGCAGACTCTTGTTGACCGAGATGGCCACTCCATTTCTTCTGAGGGATTCCTGCCCACAGTAGTAGATATAATGGTCATTTGAGTTAAATTCACTCATTCCAGTCCATTTGAGTTCGCTGATTCCTAGAAGTCGACATTCACTCTGGCCATCTCTTGTTTGACCACTTCCAATTTGCCTTGATTCATGGACCTGACATTCCAGGTTCCTATGCAATATTGCTCTTTACAGCATTGGACCTTGCTTCTATCACCAGTTACATCCACAGCTGGGTATTCTTTTTGCTTTGGCTCCAGTCCTTCATTCTTTCTGGAGTTATTTCTCCACTGATCTCCAGTAGCGTATTGGGCACCTACTGACCTGGGGAGTTTCTCTTTCAGTCTCCTATCATTTTGCCTTTTCATACTGTTCATGGGGTTCTCAAGGCAAGAACACTGAAGTGGTTTGCCATTCCCTTCTCCAGTGGACCACAACCTGTCAGAACTCTCCTCCATGACCTGCCCATCTTGGGTTGCCCCACAGGCATGGCTTAGTTTCATTGAGTTAGACAAGGCTGTGGTCCTAGTGTGATTAGATTGACTAGTTTTTTGTGAGTATGGTTTCAGTGTGTTTGCCATTTGATGCCCTCTTGCAACACCTACCGTCTTACTTGGGTTTCTCTTACCTTGGGCGTGGGGTATCTCTTCACGGCTGTTCCAGCAAATCACAGCCACTGCTCCTTACCTTGAACGAGGGGTCTCTCCTCACCACCTCAGTATCTCCCCTCAGTATCTAATATTCAGCTCAGTCGCTCAGTCATGTCTAACTCTTTGCAACCCCATGAACCCACAGCACACCAGGCTTCTCTGTCCATCACCAACTCCCAGAGTCTACCCAAACTCATGTCCAGTGAGTCGGTGATGCCACCCAACCATCTCATCCTCTGTTGTCCCCTTCTACTCGTGCCCCCAATCTTTTCCAGAATCAAGGTTTTTTCCAATAAGTCAGCTCTTTGCATCAGGTGGCCAAAGTATTGGAGTTTCAGCTACAACATCAGTCCTTCCAATGAACACCCAGGACTGACCTCCTTGAGGATGGACTGGTTGGATCTCCTGCAGTCCAAGGGACACTAAAGAATCTTCTCCAACACCACAGTTCAAAAGCATCAATTCTTCGGCACTCAGCTTTCTTTAGTCCAACTCTCACATCCATACATGACTACTGAAAAACCATAGTCTTGACTACCTCCTGTATAATGTAGATGCTTAATGTTTGTCACTTTCAAAACAAATAAAACATATGCTTCTCTCATTTTATCCTATCCCCATTTTCACTTTTTGTCCTATGGTCTCATTCCTCAGGAAACCTCTTGGTAACTTTTTAAGAAAATAGGTCTTAAACTTTTGTTTCAAGCAGAGAGAA
Source organism: Tragelaphus eurycerus (assembly GCA_935064755.1). Lineage (NCBI taxonomy): Eukaryota > Metazoa > Chordata > Mammalia > Artiodactyla > Bovidae > Tragelaphus > Tragelaphus eurycerus. Next base: position 4,734,021 of record CAKXYN010000039.1, read on the forward strand.
TGCCAGGAATCACAGATTTCCTTACGTAAGCTCTCTTCTCTACCTGTGTGCAGCTTGGACTTCTAGAACAAAGCTATCATCTATGTGACTTAACCACTGAGAGACGTCGTTAAGCAACCCTGACAATTTAAAATAAAAAAAGAAGAAAGGCAGTATTTGGTTTGCTTCACCTCTGCCCTCAAAAAGGAGGGCCTTGCATCTCCTCCAATCACACTCTGCAGGCTGTCTCTCACAGGCTTAGCTCTTAGTGGCTTTTTTAAGAGGCCATTTTCAAGTTTGAAAAGTTTTAAAAACCATAAGAATGAAAATAACAGCAGAAATATAGGCACAAAGCTTAGACATGAGACTAAAATGTAAGAGAGAGAAGTTCCCAGTGAATGCAAATGCAGTAGATAATGAAAGCAAACTCAACAACCAGAAAAATTACTCTCCCTTTTTTTCAGTGTCAGGCAAATAGCATCACTGTTAAAGTAGGTTTTCTTTCCCAATTAGACGAGCCTGCGCTCACGTAACCCAGGGACCAAAGCAACAGACAAATCAGGACTCAAGTTTGTCATGTACTAATTAAAGAAAGCATCACTGGCCTGAGCAAGTGTGAAAGGGTGGGGGCCGATTTGCAGCTGTGAAATCACGAGACAATCAGAATTGCCAGCTGGGGCTGCAGTGGGGGATACCATTCCTCTTTTATGATATGAGCCTAAGGAATTATAAGAAAGAGCCAGTTTGAATCACCTAATTGCCAGAATTTAGAACCTAATAGCTGTAATTATATTTCTTATATAGTTTATTTGAAGTATGGATAATGTGACAAATAGCATACAATTATATGGTAATTTAGAAACAGCTTGCCAAGGATAATGTTCATAACCCCAAATCAACCTTGCAGTTTTATTTAAATAATCAAGGGAATTTGAGTCTTCCCAGGTGACACAGTGGTAAAGAATCTGCCTGCAATGCGGGAGACACTTTTTCGCATGGGTTCAATCCCTGGGTCAGAAAGATTCCCTAGACAGGGAAATGGCAACCCACTCCAGTACTCTTGCCTGGGAAATCCCATGGACAGAGGAGCCTGGTGGGCTACGGTCCATGGGGTCGCAAGAGTTGGACACCACTGGGCAACTAAACCACTACCACTGAGGGAATTTGAACCAAGGCAGCTTGGAATTTTGCGAAAAGTAGAAGACCCAGGTGCTGAAGCTGAAGCTAAAGCTCCAATACTTTGGCTACCTGATGCTGAGAAAAATTGAGGGCTTGGGGAAAAGGGGACAACAGAGGATAAGATGTTTCACTGGTCCAGGTATTGTTCCTGTATATCACAAACTTGGTATAGGACACTGTTGATATTATCAATCATCTGCATTTCAGTGTTTCATAATTTTAGTTATTATAATTAGACCTATTAGTACAGTTACTAGCATACAGACCATAGGGTCACAAAGAGTTGGACATGACTGAAGTGACTTAGCACGCCCTAGCGTGCAGAATATATGTCTACTGATCAAATAAAGGAACAAATGAATAATCCTATTTCCCAAAGGTTTTTGAGTGCCTCTAAGGTGTTGCATTTATATTTCAGGTAGCTACCACTAGGTAGAATAGTTTGTGCATGAGCACATAAGCAGGTAGCCTTCTCGTAGGTGGGGGTAATAATGAAATTGTCTTATATCAATGGTCTACAAATAAATATGAGTAACTTTGCTAAGCTGACAGCACATCTTGAGGGTGATATTTAATTTATGTGTATAAATACTGCATTATTCAAAGAAACTTGATATAGGTTAGATATAAGGGAGAAACCAATTTTAAGTTACCCCAAAACAGGCTCACTATTCAGTGTTCCTTATTACCTTATTACCAAATTCAGACTTAAATTGAAGAAAGTAGGGAAAACCACTAGACCATTCAGGTATGACCTAAATCAAATCCCTTATTGCTGGGGTCCAGCCCCGGCTGAATCAGGGAGTTCGAGGTGTAGACGGCGTCGGTGAGGATCAGGGTACAATAGTTATAGTTAGAGATATAAAGAATAATACAATGAGGATAGCTCAGTAGGAAAATTCAGTGGAGAAAAGAGGCTGAGTAGCTTGGTTTACGTGGGGGACCAATAAAACTTCAAGACAAGAAGTTTGCACCACTTACGTAGGCCACAGGCGTCCTTCCGTTCTCCTGAAGGAGAGGAGACACTGAGGCCTCCCCCGTTGGATCTTAGAAGCCCAGGCATAATTAGTAAGCACGGTGGGTTCCACGCTCCAGATGGAGACTCAGCCAGAATTTGAGAGAGAGAGCGACATGGGGAGACCAGTTTTTCGAGGAACTGATCCCAATTCTTTATTTTCCATGGTCTACTTTTATACACTGAGATGTTATACAAAAGTCACGCGGGGTCAGCAGCCCTGACTTTTATCAAAGTCAGGTGCTTCTTACAAATGTATACAGAGGTCTTAGGAGTGTTACATCATCTTCTGGCCAGGGGGCCTGTTAACAATTTACGACCCTCTCTTTGTGACAGTGGTCAATCCAGGACATTTATTTCTCCAGGGGTGATTTTTCTTAAAACAGATTCCACCAGATAAATTTACATTCCTATAGGGTGAGGGTGGGTTTTAATTAAAGAAAGAACTTGCTTAGCCTAAGGTCTAATGTGATTAATATCAAAGGTTAATACCTATTTCTTCTATATATTCATTAATGTGTGTAAGGGCAGGTGATGTGGAGACTTAGCAGCAAACATTGGCTCAACAAATGAAAAACCCTTCACCAATACAATTTCTAATCAGCCCACTAATAGTTTTCTAACTTCTCTAAAGAATCTGTTCTTAGAAGCACATGTGGCCGGACAAGCCTGTCAGGTGGGCTAGAGAACCTTCAGAGGAGTTTGTAGGTGAAAACAATCCTGTCACACCCAGGAATTTTTATTAACTGGAGCTCTAAGTTAACTCTTTTTTCAGAGAGAGGTAGTGGGGGACAGCCCCCCGTAAAGTCAGAGGTGTAGGTGAGAGCACAAGTAGTAAAGTAGGCAGGCTCTGGTTATGGGGGTAGGTGCTCGAGGATTTCCAGGGGGACCCCTGAGGCTCGACCCCACTTTGGGTATGTCAAGCCTCCTTCCTCATGACCTTTGCCATGGGTGGAGTTCCTCTCTCCGGCTCCTGGCACCTTATGATTATACAGTGGAAGTGAGAAATAGATTTAAGGGCCTAGATCTGATAGAGTGCCTGATGAACTATGGACTGAGGTTCGTGACATTGTACAGGAGACAGGGATCAAGACCATCCCCATGGAAAAGAAATGCAAAAAAGCAAAATGGCTGTCTGGGGAGGCCTTGCAAATAGCTGTGAAAAGAAGAGAAGCGAAAAGCAAAGGAGAAAAGGAAAGATATAAGCATCAGAATGCAGAGTTCCAAAGAATAGCAAGAAGAGATAAGAAAGCCTTCCTCAGCGATCAATGCAAAGAAATAGATGAAAACAACAGAATGGGAAAGACTAGAGATGTCTTCAAGAAAATAGAGATACCAAGGGAACATTTCATGAAAAGATGGGCTCGATAAAGGACAGAAATGGTATGGACCTAACAGAAGCAGAAGATATTAAGAAGAGGTGGCAAGAATACACAGAAGAACTGTACAAAAAAGATCTTCATAACCCAGATAATCACGATGATGTGATCACTGACCTAGAGCCAGACATCCTGCAATGTGAAGTCAAGTGGGCCTTAGAAAGAATCACTCTGAACAAAGCTAGTGGAGGTGATGGAATTCCAGTTGAGCTCTTTCAAATCCTGAAAGATGATGCTGTGAAAGTGCTGCACTCAATATGCCAGCAAATTTGGAAAACCCAGCAGTGGCCACAGGACTGGAAAAGGTCAGTTTTCATTCCAATCCCAAAGAAAGGCAATGCCAAAGAATGCTCAAACTACCGAACAATTGCACTCATCTCACACGCTAGTGGGGAAGGCAGTGGCACCCCACCCCAGTACTTTTGCCTGGAGAATCCCATGGACGGAGGATCCTGGTGGGCTCCAGTCCATGGGGTCGCTAAGAGTCGGACACGACTGAGCGACTTCACTTTCACTTTTCATTTTCATGCATTGGAGAAGGAAATGGCAACCCGCTCCAGTATTCTTGCCTGGAGAATCCCAGGGACGGGGGAGCCTGGTGGGCTTCCGTCTATGGGGTCGCACAGAGTCGGGCACGACTGCAGCGACTTAGCAGCAGCAGCAGCAGCACACGCTAGTAAAGTAATGCTCAAAATTCTCCAAGCCAGGCTTCAGCAATACGTGAACCGTGAACTTCCTGATGTTCAAGCTGGTTTTAGAAAAGACAGAGGAACCAGAAATCAAATTGCCATCATCCGCTGGATCATGGAAAAAGCAAGAGAGTTCCAGAAAAACATCTATTTCCGCTTTATTGACTATGCCAAAGCCTTTGACTGTGTGGATCACAATAGACTGTGGAAAATTCTGAAAGAGATGGGAATACCAGACCACCTGATCTGCCTCTTGAGAAATCTGTATGCAGGTCAAGAAGCAATAGTTGGAACTGGACATGGAACAACAGACTGGTTCCAAATAGGAAAAGGAGTCCGTCAAGGCTGTATATTGTCACCTTGCTTATTTAACTTATATGCAGAGTACATCATGAGAAACGCTGGACTGGAAGAAGCACAAGCTGGAATCAAGATTGCTGGGAGAAATATCAATCACCTCAGATATGCAGATGACACTACCCTTATGGCAGAAAGTGAAGAGGAACTAAAAAGCCTCTTGATGAAAGTGAAAGTGGAGAGTGAAAAAGTTGGCTTAAAGCTCAACATTCAGAAAACCAAGATCATGGCATCCGGTCCCATCACTTAATGGGAAATAGAGGGGGAAACAGTGGAAACAGTGTCAGACTTTATTTGGGGGGGCTCCAAAATCACTGCAGATGGTGACTGCAGCCATGAAATTAAAAGACGCTTACTCCTTGGAAGGAAAGTTATGACCAACCTAGATAGCATATTCAAAAGCAGAGTCATTACTTTGCCAACAAAGGTTCGCCTAGTCAAGGCTATGGTCTTTCCTGTGGTCATGTATGGATGTGAGAGCGGGACTGTGAAGAAGGCTGAGCACCGAAGAATTGATGCTTTTGAACTGTGGTGTTGGAGAAGACTCTTGAGAGTCTTTTGGACTGCAAGGAGATCCAACAAGTCCATTCTGAAGGAGATCAGCCCTGGGATTTCTTTAGAAGGAATGATGCTAAAGCTGAAATTCCAGTACTTTGGCCACCTCATGCAAAGAGTTGACTCATTGGAAAAGACTCTGGTGCTGGGAGGGATTGGGGGCAGGAGGAGAAGGGGACGACAGAGGATGAGATGGCTGGATGGCATCACTGACTTGATGGACGTGAGTCTGAGTGAACTCCAGGTGTTGGTGATGGACAGGGAGGCCTGGCGTGTTGCGATTCATGGAGTCGCAAAGAGTCAGACATAATTGAGCGACTGAACTGAACTGATTCCACGTTCAGGCCTACTATGCCCTCTATTCAATTTTAATGGTAGCAAAATCAAATGCCTGTAGTCAAAGTGCATGCTAGTAACAGGAGATGGGCTCAGAGGGAGTTGTTGGAATCAGACCAGCATATTGTTACTAAGTTGTTACTTAGCTGTAGACAATAGTTGTTACAACCTAAAAATGAAGGAAACAGGCTTACCACATCTTCTGATTATTTTTTTAAAGCTCCTGGCAGCCTAGGTAGGTTTTCAAGGTAGCACAGTGGTAAAGAGTCTACCTGCAATACAAGATATATGGGTTTGATCCCTGGGTCGGGAACATCCCCTGGAAGAGAAAATAGCAACCCACTCCAGTATTCTTGCCTGGAAAATTCCATAGAATCTAGTGGACACTCAGAGTCGGACACTACTGAGCACGCATGAACGCAGGGCAATGTAGATAATTGTGTTTAAGTCACATAGTGTTGTTTTCACGTTTTTTGAAAACCTGTATGGGGGGAAAAAATCAATAACCACAAAAAAGCCTCCATCTTCAGCAACTTTTATTTTAGTGACTCATTCCAAGGATGATCAAAGAGAACATCCTTGTTCTGAGTGTAGCCTAATTTACAGTCCATTTGAATTTCACTATCCTTTGGAGCTAGTTTTCCTGTACTCAAATGCTGACTTAATTGTCTATTAGTTGTTAATTCTTGGGTAAGTGCAGTAGATGGAATGTCTGTGGCTCTTACCCAAATTCATATCCTGAAACCCAATCCCCAAGGTGATGGTATTAGGTGGTAGGGCCTGTAAGATGTGATTAAGTTATGGTGGCAGAGCTCTCATAAATAAAATTAGTGTTCTTACAAAATAGTCCCTACAGCAGTCTTTGTGCTCCTTCCACCAAGTGAGGGTACAGTGAAGGGCTCTTACCAGGTGCTGAATCTGCTGGTGCCTTGGTCTTGCACTTTCCAGTCTCCAGAACTGGAAGAAATAAATGCCTATTATTTGTAAGTCACTTTAATCTGTGATATTTTGTTATAGCTGTCCCAAAGGGATAAGAGAGTAAGTTACTTAACCTCTCTGCATGTGGCATACAGACCCCCAGATGGCTCCCAATGACTCATGTCTCCTTGTATGTATGGACACTTATATAATCTTCTTCTTATGAGTGTGGGCAGGAGCTGTGACTCGTTTCTAACCAATGGAATATGTCAAAGGAGTCGGGCTATCACTTCCACAATTAGGCTACAAATACTGTGACTTTTATCTTCTTGCCAGACTATTTCCCTTGCTTGGTTTGATGACGTAATTCACCTGGTTGGGGAGGCCCACATGGCAGGGAACTGAGGGTGTCCACAGGACAACAGCCAGCTAAGAACTAAGGCCCTCAATTCAATGTCCCAAAGGAAGTGACTGTTGCCAGTAGCTATGTACAGGAGATCAGAAACAGATCCTTTCCCAGTCAAGACTTCAGATGAAACCTGAACCTTAGCCAACACCTTGATTGCAGCCAAATGAGAGACCCTGAAGCAGAGGCACCAGTTAAGTTATGCACTGACCCATAGAAAATGTGACATAAGTATCTATTGTTTTAAACCGCTAACTTTGTGGTCAATTGTTGTGTACCAGTAGATAACTAACATACTATACCTTGTTTTCCCCATCTTTAAGATGGAAAATATAATAGCACAGCCCACCTATGCCTAACATAGGCTAGTGTGAGGTTTAAATGAGTTCATCCACATAAAGTGCTTAGAACAATACCTGGCACATTTGAGCACTCAGTAATGTTGGGCATCTTATCCTCAGGCAGATTCTAGAAGTGAAGTCAGGCATCTTAGCCAGGAAGATGTAGTAGTAGAAGCTGGAAGAGCTATTTCTGTGCTGCTTCAAGCCAAGTTGTGATATTGTGTTGAGTAGAGGAAAATTTGTTCCCACTTGTGTACAACCATGGAGAAACTGCTGAAGAGCCTGACAGAATGACAGGGGTACCTATGGAAACCAGGGGTAAGAGTATGTCCTCACGGAAGGCACTGGGCCTTGAAGAAGAGCCGGTGCAGAAGATCATTAGTGGGTTTATTCTTGAGCACATGTGTCAAACCCCCTGGGAAAACCCAGAAACAACTGAGCCAGCCTGTGAGATGAGCCTGTGAAAGGCAGTGAGTCCTACCATCAAGATTTATAATTGAATGCTTCTATTAAGCCTTGGAGTACCAATCTAGTAAGCCCAAATGACCAAGAGTCAGGGTTTATTGTCTGTCTTGCTTATTTCCCCAGAACACAGGGGATTATGATATAGATGATGTTAAACAAATATTTGTTAAAAGATATTTGTGTTGCCCCAATAGTAGTAAATTATTATTATTTTGTACTTTGAGATGGCAGCAAGTTTTCACAGACTTTTCTCTTGTCAGACTTTACACGTTGAGAATAAAAGAAAGAGAGTGCATAATAACATTAGGCTAGCCCTTCACCTGCCCACAGTTACCTTGGTATATTTCTAGGAGCAGAGGCAAGCTGATCTTCAGAATCAATGGATTATTTCCCACTCCAATGAAATATCTGAAGTGACAAACCTGGTTAGTTTGTCTAAGCACAATGCTCTGCTTAGACAGAGCATTTCCTGAATAAATAAATTAACCAGCATTACTTTCATGTCTCTTTTGGGCTTCCCAGGTGACACTAGTGGTAAAGAACCCTCCTGCCAATGGAGGAGACATAAGAGATGGTGGATTTGATCCCTGGGTCGGGAAGATCCCCTGGAGCAGGGCACAGCAACCTACTGCAGTATTCTTCCCTGGAGAATCCCGTGGACAGAGAAGCCTGGTGGGTTATGGTCCATGGGGTTGTAAAGAGTCAGACATGACCAAAGAAACTTAGCATGCATACACACACACTTTCATTTCTCTCTAGGTAGATGAACGGTTCAGTATGTGTTCAGAATTTAGAAGATGGGGCTGGAGGGAAAATATAGATGATGGGGCTGGAAGAAAGAAGTTTGTTTGTTTTTGCTTTTTTGGCTGGCCATGCAGCATGTGGGATGCTATTTCCCCAACGAGGGGTGGAACCCAAGCCCCTGCAGTGGAAGCACAGTCTTAACCACTGGACCACTAGGGAGGTCCAATAAGTGTGAGCTGATACTAGCGATCATTTTAGCAGGTCCGCAGGAATGTAGGAAAGGCTTGCAGTAAGAAAGGTTCTGTCACATCAGTACTGAAAGCCAAAATGCGAACTTAGGGGCATTTTTCCAGTAAAAGAAAAATTAGGTGTCTTTCAGAGTGTAGATGAGAGTGGGCCTTTCTAATTCTCTCCTCCAGAATTCAAAGGATTCAAGAGTGAGACCTTTCTCCATTCCTATCAGCTTACTAAGCTGAAGCTACTGTCTGGGGAATGGCCTCTTGGTTTCTCTCTGGACCGACTTTCCTTTGAAGAAAACAAGATTCTAGCAGAGAATGTGTCTTGTCGTCTTCACGGTTGGGAAATCTGAGGTCTACACAGCTATGTGAAAGACAAGTCCTCTGGGTGGGACACCAATTTATCAATGTGTTTCTTTGATGACTATGTGGTCTTCTAGGATCTATGAGGTCTTCTATTAAAAGACAGATAACCCTTGACTGCTGCTACTGCTAAGTCGCTTCAGTCGTGTCCGACTCTGTGCGACCCCATAGACAGAAGCTCACCAGGCTCCCCCGTCCCTGGGATTCTCCAGGCAAGAATACTGGAGTGGGTTGCCATTTCCTTCTCCAGGGGATCTTACCAATCTAAGGGTTGGACCCAGGTCTCCTGCATTGGCAGGCATATTCTTTAAAGTTTGAACCACCAGGGAAGCCCCAGTTTGTACACTAAAGTGTAGTATAATCGGAATTGCATGGGTTACAATTCTCACATCCTCTTCGTCAATTTTCCTTGCTAGTGCTGGGCAAGTTTTGATGCATGTAGAAGTTTTACCAAGTTTTGGGACACAAAGGAAGGCCAATGTGAATTCCCCTTAATATCCTTTTCATGGAAATCCTGGAACTAACTTCACTGTCATTTTATGTTACCCAAGGCATTACGGATTTTCATATCATCCATATTTGTGAGTAGAAGGGACAGCAAAATCAATTTGTGATCCAGGATTCGAGTCAAGGACCTGAGTACCATACACTGTGATTTAATTAACAAGATATTGAAAACAAACACATATAAAAAAATTAAATTAACCGTAAATGGACTTGCAGTTTACTTATCAGAAGCTTAATTTCATTTCCAACCAGAAATGGAGAGGTCTAGAGTGAGCCCACTTAGGTCATTCATTAAAGCCTATGTCACCACAATTCAAATGCCAAGTCATCTTTTTTGGGGGCCTAATCTGTGTCCAGAGTTAAAGCAGCCAGCCTCACCCTGATTCTGCTCACTCACTGCTCAGCATATTTTATGCAGAGAAACATTACAAACAATATTATCTCTTCCCTTCCTAGTGAGGTCACACAATAATGTTCCTTGACATTATAGAAATAGAACTGACTGATGCCTCAGCACTAGAATAACTTTCAATTGCTTCCCACATTTGGTTAAATGGTTTTCATGTTTGTTAAAGAACATATGCATTTGTAAAATAGAGGAAAGCAGACTTTGGAAAAAAAAAAATACAGTTGACTGTTGAACAGCATGGGTTTAAATTGCAGGGATCCACTGGTGTGCGGGTTTTTCTTTCAACAAATACAGTAGTATAGGACCTGAGGTCTGTCGGTTTAATCTAGGGCAGATGCAGAGCTACCAGATACGGCATGCCAACTCTAGAATTGGAGCATCCTCGAATTTTCGGTATCCACAGAGAGTCCTGGAACCAACACCCCACCGATACCAAGGGACTACTCTAGTACTTTTCAGGACTGGCCTTGATGCAAAGTACATCAAAGTAAATGCACCTGATCTAACTGTTGTACAAACTCATGGTTTACGAAGCCCCTGACTTGGAATGATATAAACGGCAACATTAAAGCACCCTTGAGTCAGACTTTGTTTTTCTGGGCTCCAAAATCACTGCAGATGGTGACTGCAGCCATGAAATTAAAAGATGCTTACTCCTTGGAAGGAAAGTTATGACCAACCTAGATAGCATATTCAAAAGCAGAGACATTACTTTGCCAACAAAGGTTCGCCTAGTCAAGGCTATGGTCTTTCCTGTGGTCATGTATGGATGTGAGAGCTGGACTGTGAAGAAGGCTGAGCGCCGAAGAATTGATGCTTTTGAACTGTGGTGTTGGAGAAGACTCTTGAGAGTCCCTTGGACTGCAAGAAGATCCAACCGGTCCATTCTGAAGGAGATCAATCCTGGAATTTTTTTAGAAGGAATGATGCTAAAGCTGAAACTCCAGTATTTTGGCCACCTCATGCGAAGAGTTGACTCATTGGAGAAGACTCTGATGCTGGGAGGGATTGAGGGCAGGAGGAGAAGGGGACGACAGAGGATGAGATGGCTGGATGGCATCACTGACTCGATGGATGTGAGTCTGGGTGACCTCCGGGAGCTGGTGATGGACAGGGAGGCCTGGCGTGCTGCAGTTCATGGGGTCGCAAAGAGTCGGGGACACGACTGAGCGACTGATCTGATCTGATCTGATCTGAGTTTGACCTAGATGCCGGAACAGATAAGGACCTCAGGATCAGGAATCGGAGGGGGTGGATGGTAAAAAAAATTGACTGAGGGGGGAAGTGTTAAAGAAGTCCTTTTTATTCCCTATGGGTCCCAGTACACGCTCCATCCAGTATTCTTGCTTGGAGAATTCCATGGACAGAGGAGCCTGGCGGGCTACAGTCCATGGGATTGCAAAGAGTCAGCCACAACTGAGCAACTGAGCACAATTTTAAGTGGAGAGTCCCTTACATTTGTATAATACATTGTAGTATGATAAATTATTTCAAGCTGTTTATATAACCAATTATTGTAACTTCACTATTGATCTCATGAGTTAGTCAAACTATCCCTACTTAGCACTTGAGGAAATAGGGGCAAGCAGCATGCAAGTGAGTTTGACCTCCAGGTCTCACAACACAGAACCACAGAACAGAAAACAGAGCTGGGGTCCGCTGATTTTGTATTTTCCTTCTTTCAGGAATAAGATGAGCAAATAAATTGGACCTTAGAGATGATTAACCCATCATTTTATAAATAAAGACACTAAATGCAGACGCTGAATACTGTACACGGTCATGGTGTTAACTGCAGAATTAGAACAGCTGAAACTCAGCAAACTAATTGTCTGACACACTTTTAAAACAAATTTATTGGAGTATCGTTGATTTACCATGTCTTGTTAGTTTCAGGTATGTAGCAAAGTGAGCCAGTTGTGCATATACATATACCTACTCTTTTTAGATTTTTTTCCCCATATAGGCCACTAGAGCTCTATGCTATATGCTAAGTCACTTCAGTCGTGTCCGACTCTGTGTGACCCCATAGACAGCAGCCCACCAGGCTCCCCCATCCCTGGGGTTCTCTAGGCAAGAACACTGGAGTGGGTTGCCATGCTCTTCTCCAATGCATGAAAGTGAAAAGTGAAAGTGAAGTCGCTCAGTCATGCCCGACTCTTAGCGACCCCATGGACTGCAGCCTACCAGGCTCCTCTGTCCATGGAACTTTCCAGGCAAGAGTACTGGAGTGGGGTGCCATTGCCTTCTCTGATGCTATATAGTAGGTCCTTACTAATTATCTATTTTATATATTGCAGTGTGTATATGTCAATCCCAACCTCCCAATTTATCCCTCCTCTCCTTTCCTCTCTGGTAACCACGTTTGTTTTCTACATCTGTGACTCTGTTTCCGTTTTTTGTTTTTTTTTTTTTAATTTTATTTTGCTTAACTTTACAATATTGTATTGTTTTTGCCATTCATCAAAATGAATCCGCCACAAGTGTTTCCGTTTTGTAAATAAATTCACCTGTACCACTTTGAGGCCGCACTTCACGTTAAAAAGAGCAACATATTGTGTGGAACTGATGCCTTCTTTTTCAGTGTTTATAAGGCTTGCTTTCTGTAGCTGTACAGCTCACAACCAGCAATTCCTAATGAGGCCACGGGTATGCTCTATTTGGGTATAGCCACTACACATTATATACTGCAGAGGCTAAGGAAAGATTGAGCTTCTTTACTTGTAAGTGATATTATTCCTTCTCAGGGTGGCAATGAAATTATCATTTATAATGTTATTTCTGCATACATGGACAGAAGAGGAAAAGGAATTATCTATTTGGGAAGCCTTGGTGGTGAGAAGATTAGGAACTAGGTCCTGAATCCATTCTATAGGCATTAAGGATTTGCGGGTTAATGACCAGGGAGTTCAGTGGAACAAGAAAGATACCTATGATTGTGGGGATCAGTAGTTCCTGGAAGGGAAACAAACCACTTTCTTCATTTTTTTTTTTTTTAGTGATGCCCAGATTGAAGTCAGTTAGAAAGGTAGTTTAGTTTCTAATTTTAGACTAAAAGACACCTCAAAAAGTCATCTATATCATAATAGTGTTTTTTTTATATTTGTGATTTAGAGAACCATAGATTTAAGTGTCTCATTTCATTCATAATTCCATTTAAATAAAGTATTTCATAAAATGTTCTACTATAAACCACACAGGAAGAAAAATACTATGTTTTAATACAAGAAAAAGATCATGTTTGGAAATGAGGCATTTAAACTTAAAAAAAAAAAAAACCCATATATCTCATAGAAGTCAGACAGTCCAAATTGCTTACTGATAGTTTCTGCAATTTTCCCTGATTAATATTAGTTAAATATTTGATTAATTTTAACTGCAACTTTAGATTCAGAATGAGCTGCTGAAGGGGCAAAAACTAAGGAATTTACTGTCATTCAGAAGTGCAGGAGACAGGCAAGAACAGCAAGGCAGCTGCAGTCAGTGCCTGAAATACAACCACTTCACAAATGCCTGGTCACGGGGAAAGGCAGGGCCGGGCCAAGCCTTCTGTCCCGTGAGCTCCAAGAGGCCTTGCTTGGCTCTGACCTCCCCCAACCTGTTTACCTCTGGCTGCAGGACCCGGACACCCATGCCAAGTTCTTGCTGGCCTGGCTGCTGCTGGCTGCTTCCTACTCTGGGCTGAGCCAGGCTGGCCTTGGTCCACGGGTTTGATGGTGTTCCTCTGCCTGTGGCCCTGACTCCTGCTCTGACTCTTGCCCTCTGGAACTTCATTAGGAATGAAGAACAGAGGTGTACTGAAGACTTGAAGACTACACACAACGGGAGGACTTTTTAAAAACAGAAGTGACTCCATCATAAGAGGACCTCCTCCAACTATTGAGTACTCTGTAATAAGACCCTATATATCTGTCTGTTATCTTCCCCTATGAATACATTTGCATTTCCCAGAGTCTGAAGCAGGGTTCCATGAAGTAAAATTTGTACAGTTGGTATGAAAAGTGAAAGTGAAAGTTGCTCAGTCATGTCCGACTCTTTGCCACCCCATGGACTGTGCATGGAATTCTCTACGCCAGAACACCAGAGTGGGTAGCCTTTCCCGTCTCTTATAGTCATTCTAACTAGAAGAGAAAGCACTCTAAAACCAGAAAGCAGAGAACATTTCTAAGAACAGACAGCAACAATGAGAAAAATATACAGAGGCCTATGGTTTGTACTGAACACTAAAATATTTTAGGTTAATGTAAGACTATGAGGCAAATCTGTGATAATAATGTCTTTGAAGCTCAGGACTTCATACCTTAGGATCAAACTAGAACTAGCTTAAGGTGGAGTAAGTGTCTGGAAATAAGAACTGATGCCAGGCATGATGGATTTCCAGTGAAGATTGGTACCATCTGGGAATTTAAAAAGCAACTCACACTTTAAATTTCCATATTTGCCTTGACTTCCCTGGCAGAGATTTATTTTTCTATATATATATATATTTTTTAATTTATAGAGTGAAGAGTTCTATTTTTTTAATTATTGTACATTCTTTTAAAAGTGTCACTCGATATCTCATATAAGTGGAATTGTGCAGTACTTGCCTTGCAACTGGCTCATTTCACTTAACATGATGTCCTCTGGGTTCATCCATGTTGCTGCACATGGCAAGAATTCCTTCTTTTTAAAGCGGAAAAATATCCCATTGTATGTATCTACCACATTTTTTAATCTAATCACCTGTCAATGGACATTAGGTTGTTTCCAGATCTTGGCTAATAATGTAATAATAAACATGGGAATGTTGATATCTCTTTAATATCCTGATTCTAACTATTTTGGATGTATAATATGTAAACCCAGAAGTGGTTGCCAGGGTCTGGGGGAGAGGGAAATGGGAACCGCTATTCACCATATATAAAGCTTCTGTTATACCAGAGGAATAAATTCCAGAAATCTGCTCTACAACATGGTGCCTACGGTTAACAGTATTGTATCATGCACTTACAAATTTGTTAAAGGGTAGATCCCTTGTCAAGTGTTCTTATTACAAGAAAAAAAAAAAAAAAAACTTTACGTTTCCATGCAAAAGAGTCCACAATTTTTATTTTTTAAATTTTCTCACTATAGTACTTCTCACTGAGCAGTACTCAGAGTTTGGGCCAAAAGACCATAGTAAGAACTATAAAGATGGTGGATTAAATTGTTACTCAATATTTAGTAAAAATCTTTTATTACAAAAAGTAGTGCAACTTCAGTTCAGTCCAGTCGTTCAGTCATATCTGACTGCGACACCAGGGACTGCACCACGCCAGGGTTCCCTGTCCACCACCAACTCCGGAGCCTATTCAAACTCAGGTCCATCACATAAGTGATGCCATCCAGCCACCGCTGTCATCCCCTTCTTCTCCAGCCTTCAATTTTTCCCAGCTTCAGGGTCTTTTCCAATGAGTCAGTTCTTCACATCAGGTGGCCAAAGTTTGTTTAAATAAGCATGTTTACTTATGTTAAACAATATACAGTATGCTGCATTTTTAAGGCTTACTATTAGGTTAGTTGCTATAATAAAACAAGCTTCATGATAAAAAAGATAAAAAAATAAATGCTGTATTAGAGAAAATTTCAAACACATTTAAAGTAGAGAGATTCATTTATGTTGATTATGTAATTAGTAATTTCTCTTTTTTTTTTTTTTGCTGAGTACTATTCCACTGTATGGAGAAGGCAATGGCACCCCACTCCAGTACTTTTGCTTGGAAAATCCCATGGACAGAGGAGCCTGGTGGGCTGCAGTCCATGGGGTCGCTAGAGTCGGACATGACTGAGCGAGTTCACTTTCACTTTTCACTTTCATGCATTGGAGAAGGAAATGGCAACCCACTCCAGTGTTCTTGCCTGGAGAATCCCAGGGACGGGAAGCTTGGTGGGCTACCATCTCTGGGGTTGCACAGAGTCGGACACGACTGAAGCGACACAGCAGCAGCAGCAGCATTCCACTGTATGGCAGAAGGAAATGGCAACCAACTCCAGTATTCTTGCCTGGAAAATCCCTGGGACAGAGGAGCCTGATGGACTGCTGTCTATGGGGTCGCACAGAGTCAGACACAACTGAAGCGACTTAGCATGCAGGCATGCATTGGAGAAGGAAATGGCAACCCACTCCAGTATTCTTGCCTGGAGAATCCCTGGGACAGAGGAGCCTAGTGGGCTGCTGTCTATGGGGTCGCACAGAGTCAGACACGACTGAAGCGACTTAGCAGCAGCAGCAGCAGCATTCCCTTGTATGGACATACTACAGTTTGTTTAACCATCCATATGTGGGTTTTTTCAGTTATGATATATTATGATTAAAGCCTCTATAAGCATTCACATATAGATTTTTGTGTGAACACACATTTCTAAGTAAATTTAGCTAAATACCTAAGAGTATGACTGCTGACTCACAAGTGTAGTTTAACTTTGTAAGAAACTGCCAAACTATTTTCTAGGATAACCATTTTGCAGGCTCAGCAGCCGTGTATAAGCGTTTCACTTGCTTTGCATCTGCCCCAGTATTTGATATTGTCAGTTTTTTTGTCTTTTAGTTTTAGCCATTCTAATAGATACATGGTAGGATCTCATTATGGTCTTAATTCATATTTCCCTAGTAATAATGTTGAGCCTCTTTCATCTGCTTATTTGCCACCCATGTCGTTTTGATGAAGTATCTGTTCATTTGTTCATTTTTAAAACTGGCACTTTCAAATTAATTTCTTTTAAGTGTTGAGAATTCATTTTATATTCTAGATAAAAGTCCTTTATTACACGTGTTTTGCTGATGTCTTTTCCTTCCCTTAAGATGTCTTTTGAGTAACAAATATTTTCAGATTTTGATGAAGTCTACCTTAAATGCTGGGCTGGGCTCTCTCTGTCTCTTTTTAACTCCTAAAAGGATTTATTGAATAAACTGGGTGCTATGCCATACATTTGCAACTGATTTGTGTACCTCTTAAATCACTTTAAACCTCCAGTTTCCTCCTCTATCTTTTTTTCCTCTCTTTATTTTACTCTTTGAAGTTTCTTTATTTAAGAAACCAGGTCATTTGTCCTAGAGGGTTTCCCTTAGTCTAGAATTTACTGATGGCCCTCCAGCTTTGTAAAGATTTCCTGTACATCAGTCACTATATCTAGACACTTGATGAAAGTCAAGTTCTATTTTTTGGCAAGAATACTTGCCAAGAATAAGTATACTGCAGCCAGAAGGCACATAATATCTGCAATCTGCTTTTGGAGAATATTACCAACCCCTGAGAATTGTGGCTATTAATATTTTTATCAAGCAACAGAAGTTGCAATCAAATATCAAGTTTGTGCTTGAGAATTTTATTCATGTGTTACTAACTTGACCATGAAAAATTATCACAGTGCCCTACTGTTCAAGGAACACTTTCAGTACAGCCTTTAGATTGGCCCTCCTGACAACTTATTTGGGAGGCCTTATTCTTATCTCTGTTTTTCACATGAGGTAACTGGCATTCTGAGATATTAAGTGACTAAATGCTTCAGAAACTGTATGTAGCCAGGAAATGATGTCCTTTGTATCAGAAAATGTAGCCTCCTTATTATTTAAATGTCTTTGTGTCTTTTGAAAAATCAGACCTGTGCATCATTTGTTGTCTTCTTTTGATTTAACAGAGATCCATGGGCCAAGCTTGATCATTTCAATATAAATAACATGCTTTCAATGTAGACTTAGACACTTTACCACAAGACTACCTGTAAAAATAAGAGTAGATAAGAACTAGTAGGTTAATTTCATTCATAAACAGAGCCAATAAATCGGCTTGTATTAATTAGATGCATGCTCTTTCGACAAGTCAAGTAATAAGAGTTATACCCTTATAGAATTACAAGTAGTTTCATAAATCAGCTTAACCTATTGACTGGTGGTGCTAAAATTATAATAATAGTAGTAATAATAATATACAGTCAGTGCTATGTAACTCTGTCCTGAGGAATGATTTAACATTAGCAACATAGAGAGTTCTCTGGGATACCTGTTTTGTGGATACCAGGAAAGTCTATTTGGATACAGTCTGCTCAAAAAAGAACTAGTCCAGTAAATCCTTGTTGCAAATCTATCCTATGGATAGCAATTTGTATCTGTTAATTGAATCACTGTGCTGTACACCTGAAACTAACACAATATTGTTAATCAACTATACTTGAGTTTAAAAAAGCGAGAGCTAGTCCACAGGTCTGTACTACAGATTTCTGGAAAGTACTTTTATAGACATATCTGGTACAATTTTGTAAACATAATGTAGGACCCTTAACAGGCAATTGACTTAATTATTGCCTCCCTTCCAAAAAAAGAATGTGAAAGTGAAAGTCGCTCAGTTGTTTCCAACTCTTTGGGACCCAGGCCTGAATATTGGAATGGGTACCCATTCCCTTCTCCAGTGGATATTCCCAACGCAGGAACTGAACCGGGATCTCCTGCACTGCAGATGGATTCCTGACCAGCTGAGCTACCAGGGGAGCCCCCCAGAAAAGAACTTCAAAGTTTTTCTTTGGTGGCTAACTCTCAGTCTTTATTATTAATATTCAATGTAGCATGATGTCTGTCTCTTTACCTGGATGTATACTTGACAAATATTCCCTCTTGGAGGCTGTATCAGAGAGTAGTTAAAAACTTGGTGCTCTTGAGTATTTTATAGGGATCTTAGTATATTGAGATTGGCATTCAAATATACTTATACTGCCTTATGATTTTTTTTTGGTCAACTAAAATAATTGTCAAACTATCTGATGGAGAAAGTTGGAGCCTTTTGACAGTCATCATTTTCTAAGAAAGATCTTGGCTCTGCCTACAAAAATTCCCTCACCTCCAGAAGGAAGTGGAATTGCTTCAGGGAAAATGTCTTTGTTAAGTTCTTTGTTCTTCACAAGTTATCTATTCTAACCCTAACTCTTCCCTGCAGGAGCCATATGAGTGTGTCCTTAATTGGCAAAATAGAATGTTGCTAGCCACTTGGAGTCAGACATGACTGAAGCGACTTAGCAGCAGTAGCAGCAGCAGCATCCACTTGCCAGGGAGTACATTTTTAAAAATTTTTATTTATTCATTAATTTTTGGTTGCAGTGATCTTTGTTGCTACGCGCCTGCTTTCTCTAGTTGCTGCAGGTGAGACCTGCCCTGTAGTTGTGGTGGACGGGCTTCTCTCACTGCGGTGTCTTCTCTTATTGCAGGCTCTAGGCACTCAGGCTTCAGTAGTTGCTGTACACGGGCTTAGTTGCTCCCTAGAATGTGAAATCTTCCTGGACCACGAATTGAACCCATGTCCCCTGTGCTGGCAGATGGATTCTCATTCACCGTGCCACCCAGGAAGTCTGAGAGTACATTTTTTAATTCTTTGTTATTCAGGTTATTTTTTGTTGTTGTTATTAAAAGCTCAACTAAGAGAAGCAATGTCCAAGAATGATTTAGGAAAGATGCACATTCCATTTTTTCCTTCATATTTTGTTCCCATTATATCTCCAACATCCATGTTTGACAGTTAGTAGGTACACCACAATGCTTGTTCACTGAGTAAATGTGTGAAATCTATCACTGGATTAAATTTCTTAAGGGCCAGGAGATGTATGTCCAGAACAAACTGTTATATCCCCTGCAGAATTGTTGTTCTTGAATTGTACTGGGTATGGAGCCCTGGGTTTGTATTGAGAATTTTTCTATTAATTCTCCTGTGTATCTTGTGTTATTGGAATACACTTTCTCTACTTTATGAAGCAGCTCAGGAACATTTCTTTTTTGGACATACTAAAAGGACTAGTCCTGGTCATTTTGAGAAATAGATTTGTTTTTATTTTATGGGTACCATGAATTGTCTTATCATTCCCTTTTATAGAGCAAAATTTGTAGCTCTAAATAAACAGTATGATTGCACTTTTCACCTAATTAATTTCTACTTTTGCCTCCATGTTTGTTTTAACTTTTTGACTCTCATATAATTTGTAGCTTATGACTTACTGTCATATATTATTGGTAACTGGTTTATTTTATATATCCTTTTAAGTGATCTTGAATGTCTTTTGCAATAAGAGTATTAACAAATGAAAATTTTAATCCATCAGTTAAAAAAAATATTATTTTATTATGTAGAAATACTTGACTTGATAATCTTTGTTTTTAAAAGTCACTGACACAAGACAATCTTATGGAGTGTATTTATTCATTAATTTTTGGTTGCAGTGATCTTTGTTGGTAAAACAAACTTACTGTTTGTTTTACCAATCACCTCCTGACTTCTGGAAAAACAACTCTTCTGGAAATTGCTCTTCTTTCTACTATAATCATGCAGTTCTCTGATCAACTCTGTTTCCTTGAAAGTGTTGAGTGCTCCACAGTTGGGCAACCAAACCAAGATGTTCTACTCGGGTTGTTTATTTGTTTCTTGGGGAGGGAGAAGTAGTTTGTATGAGACAGCCCTACCCTATGATGGAATTGAGAGGTAAAACTCGGGAACTGTGAGTGGTCATATTTCCTGCCACATGGAGAAAGCCTAACTCAGTGCAAGAACTTGGCACAGAGAAAGAGACAGCAAATGAGAGAGAGAAAAGAGACCTGGTGGGAAATTCTTTTGACTCATGGCCACGATCTCTACCTTGCAGGTGGTTGGATGTTCACCCCTCCTTTGATTTTGTAAGATCACTTGTTGGGAGCCGGTTTGGATTAGTGCTCTGCCCATGACAAAGGTCATGAGGAAGGAGGCTTGGCAATAACGCAAGGGCGATCCAGCCTCAGGAGCCCCTTGGAGGTTCTCGAGCATCTACCCCAAAAAAGCCGGAGTCTGCCTACTTTCTGCTTTGTGTTCTCACCTCTGACTTTACAGGGGGCTGTCCCCCACTACCTTTCTCTGAAAAAAGAGCTAACTTACAGCTCCAGTTAATAATTCCTGGGTGTGACAGTGTTTCAGCCTACAAACTCCTTTTGGAAATCCTCTAGCCTGCCTGAATAGGCTTTTCTGGCCACATGTGATTGTTTAGAGCCTCCCAACTGTGAGAGGCATGAGATGTTCTAAACTGTCTAAATACAGATTCCTTTGAGCAGTTAAAAGATTGATTAGAAATTGTATTGGTGAAGGGTTTTTCACTTGTTGGGCCAATGTTTGTTGCTAAGTCTCCATATCCCTTACCTACCTATTGTGTCCTTGGCAGTGTATTGATTGATATAATTGGTTTATAGAAATGTAAGTAGTAGCTTTAATGTTTGTAACCTTGGATCCTTGAGTTAATTCTTTTTCTTGTTACAACCCACCATACCTTTGCCCTATAGAAATGCAACTCCGATGCCTTTGGGGGGTGGTGCCTGACTTTAGAATAATCACCTTTAGAGAAAATAAGTTCCTTAAAATGTTAATAGGCCTCCGGGCCAGAAGATGATGTAACTCACCTAAACCTTTTCGTTTGATAGGTTTGAAAGCCTGACTCAGGGACTGCTGTCCCTGCATGACTCCACCCCTTCCCCCATTATCCTCTATGCATAACTTAAGGTATAAAAACTACTTTGAAAAATAAAGTGCGGGGCCTTGTTCACCGAAGCTTGGTCTCCCCATGTCGTTCTTTCTCTTACCTTCTGGCTGAATTATTCAGCCTCCTCTCTCCACAAAATGTTCTCACTGAGCTATCGTTATTTCATCTGCTTTTCTTCACTGAATTTCCTCCTCACTGAGCTATCCTCATTTCTATTATTCTTTATATCTTTAATTAATATTTTAATAAGCTGTTGTTTCCTGATCGCCTATGCCGTCTCCCCTTCGAAATCCCTGGATCCACTGGGGCTGGACCCCAGCAATCACTAATCCTTTTTCCATGTTGATTCAAATTGGATTTCTGTCACTTTCAAGTGAGAGTCTTTACTGATGTATGTTATTTTAAGCTTTATTGCATAGAATCTGGCACTCTAACCTGGTTAGGAAGAAAAGCTTTGGCCCTAACCATAATCAGCCCCACAGCCTAGCCTTGCAGGAAGATAGGATTTAGTCCTCACCTTGAAAAGTGTATACCTGGCTAGACCTTCATTTAAAAGAAACTCTGCTATGCTTTTTAGAGGCCCAGTGTATAAAACATTTAAATTTTATTGTGCAAAATACCAGCATTGCAGATTTTTGTCAGCAATCTTAAACTCAGATGGTTTACTCTTCTGACTGTATCAAAAGTGGATTTAGACAATAGTAATTGGAGATATAAGGACATGATGATTAGCACTTTCCAGGTTGTTCTACTTCTGTCTCCACGTCAAATCAACAGAATTCTACATGCTTTGGTGGGTAGAGTGGAAAGAACATAGACTTTAGATCAGGCAGACACAGATTTATATCTTAGCTTTACAACTTAGCTAAACTCCTTGGTCTCTCTAAGTTCCTTTCTAAGTAGCTTGTGGAAGAACATCTATCTCACATCATTATCAGAGAAATAGCATGTATCTTATAACATTATCAGAGAAAATATACATAAAGCCCTAGTACAGTGTCAACATATAATAAATGGGAGCTATTATCATTATGTTGGCTCCCTATGGTATGACCTTTTGGAAGCTTTAACAGTTTGCTTTCAGCTACACACACACATACCACATACACACACACACACACACATACACATACACACACACACACAGAGCATGTATCTGCATCCTTTGCCTAAATATTGCTTACATAATTCCCTTTGTAGAGACATTTTTACACTATTCCTCTCTTAGGGATTTTGCCTAGAGGAAGAGTAAAGACATTTCTGAATTGCTAATTTTTTTTTCTATCTAATGATAAAAATTACGTGAGTGCCATCTTGTTCACCCTTTCCCACCTTCTTTCTTTCTTTCCCTTTTCTCCCTTGATTACCAGTGTATGAATAGAGGTAAATTTAATGCTCACTTGCAGCAAACTAGGTTAAAATACTCACTACCTCCTCAATTACTATGTATTGTTTTATTTTTTCAATGGCCATGTCATATGGATATCTTTACGAAAAGGAAACGTCCCCAAATTCTTTCTGGAAGTAGACAGCAGGGTATGAACAATAAATGTTGATAAGTAAATACACACAGACTGTCTCACGCCTCTCAAATGGAGGATGGTCGAGACAGGAGAATGGGGGTAATAGCCCTCATGTTTGACAGATGTTGGAAGATGTGCTCTGAGTTTCCTAAAGATAGTGCTTCAGTCAGCAGCCTCTCATTGGAGCTTCTGTTCTGACTTGTAATCAAGCTTTGTGAGAAGGGCCCTCTTTCAGATCCCATGTTCCATGAAGCCCACTTGAAGAGCCATGAGGTCAACACATCTTCAACTTGACTCAGGGTCTCCATTGCTGAGGGATTAACAGGAGGCAAAAGAAGGTGACGACATCTAGTGCTAGGCACACAGCACACATTTGGAGAATTTATATATTATTGGCTGACACTGTCATTAACCTCTTCTCTGTGAATAGGGCTCGTCCCTCCTCCCCTGTGTCTTTGTTCCTCTATTTTCATGACACATACCTTTCGTGCTCAACAGCCTGCTGCTGCTGCCGCTAAGTCACTTCAGTTGTGTCCGACTCTGTGTGACCCCATAGACAGCAGCCCACCAGCTTGCTAACATTGGAATTCTTTGAGGTTACAAGCTGAGTCTTACTCTTTGACCGATCTCTGGCATATCTCACAATGCCAGCACACAGCTTTCAAAATATGTTGAAGAAGCAAAATGAATGAACTATCATCTTTATAGAAAATATTCTCTATAATAAGAGAGTACAACAGGAAGAAAAGATCATTGAATATTTCACACTTTTCATTGATCTAAATCTTAAGTGGTAAAAATAATTATTTACTACCAGGGATAAAAAGCAAATAGAAATCATTCACCACAAACAATATTTTGTTCTCATTTCCAGGAATCAATGTTACTTCTTTTATAAAGAACAGTTCATCTCAGGGTGATGTCTTACATTTATAGGGGAGATAACTATGTAAGTGTCTTAGTCTATTTTTGAAAAATCTCTTTCACAGCCTACTTTTCTCTGAAAGAAAAATAAACACTGGGATGGTTTTCTGGGACAGTAAGTTTCAAGTTTCTATTTAAAGTATCTGTGCTATTGACAGCCCCACATGTCAGCCCAAGGGCCTCTGTTTGGGGTTCAGGTATTCCGGCATCTAAAGAAGCTCTTGGGACAGTCACTGTTGGGTCACCACTCCACTCCAAGATTGTCCTAGGGGCTGTGCAGAGTAACTACTGCACGCTAGAAACTATCCTTGATTAAAAATAGAAGGGCTGTTCTGGTGGTGAAACACATTTCCATATCAAGTATGCTTTATTAAAAAAAAAACCTTTTGCATTTCCAAGTTAAAAACATGATTTCCTGACAATGTTCTGAGCTAAATCACCTGCATATTCTTTTATTGAGGTCAGAAGCAGCAAGCCTGAATGAGCCAATGTAACCTTCTGTATTTATCTACATCTTATGATTGTGTTTCTCAGTTGCAAAGACTGAATCAGTATGATTATTTGCCTAGAGGTGGTATCCTTCACAATATAGTTCAGGAAACCTGTACAAAAATCAAGGGAATTAATTTTTTTATTTTATTTTGTACTAAGTTAGGAAAGAACTCTGCTCCATGTTACTAATTGCAAATAATTTTCTATTAGGTGTCTTATTTTTATTTATGTTACAAATATAGTCCCTTTGACTATTAAGTGGGCTTTGAAGGTGTGACCAAGGCTAAGGTAGCATCACACTGGGTTAATGATGGTTAATTTCATGTGTCCATTTGGTGAGGATACGCTATCCTGATACTTAGTCAAACATTATTCTAGACATTTCTGTGAATGTATTTTTTAAGTGAGAATAACATTTAAATCAGATTTTGGTAAAGCAAATGTAAGTAGGCCTCATCCAATCAGTTGAAGGCTTTAATCATAAAAGACTGACCTCTTAGGAAGAAAGGCAATTCAGCCAGCAGAGAGCCGGTGGCCTTGAACTGCAGTTCCTGCCTAGTCTGCACTTCCTAGTCTACTTTGCAGATTTAGGACTTGCCAGCCTCTCCACTATAGCATGAGGCAATTCCTTAAAATGAATCTCTCTCTCTTGTTCTCTTATATATATTCGAAGAGATAAAATACAGAAGAGATAATATATATAATGTAAATATCTATATACATGTAGATCTAATTTGTATGGTAAATTATATATATAATGATCTATATTAGATAAACTTTTAATATACTTTTATACAAAAATTTTAATATATCTCTTACTGGTTTTGTTTCTCTGGAGAGTCCAAATACAAGTACTTTTTCTCTTATTTCATCAGTGAAAACTGAATAGTCTCAAAGAGTAATGCCAAGCAGATGTCTTTGCTGATCTGCTTTCATAATGTGTTCAGATCAGATCAGTCGCTCAGTCGTGTCCCCGACTCTTTGCGACCCCATGAACTGCAGCACGCCAGGCCTCCCTGTCCATCACCAGCTCCCGGAGGTCACCCAGACTCGCATCCATCGAGTCAGTGATGCCATCCAGCCATCTCATCCTCTGTCGTCCCCTTCTCCTCCTGCCCTCAATCCCTCCCAGCATCAGAGTCTTCTCCAATGAGTCAGCTCTTCGCATGAGGTGGCCAAAATACTGGAGTTTCAGCTTTAGCATCATTCCTTCTAAAGAAATTCCAGGATTGATCTCCTTCAGAATGGACTGGTTGGATCTCCTTGCAGTCCAAGGGACTCTCAAGAGTCTTCTCCAACACCACAGTTCAAAAGCATCAATTCTTCGGCGCTCAGCCTTCTTCACAGTCCAGCTCTCACATCCATACATGACCACAGGAAAGACCATAGCCTTGACTAGGCGAACCTTTGTTGGCAAAGTAATGTCTCTGCTTTTGAATATGCTGTCTAGGTTGGTCATAACTTTCCTTCCAAAGAGTAAGCGTCTTTTAATTTCATGGCTGCAGTCACCATCTGCAGTGATTTTGGAGCCCAGAAAAACAAAGTCTGACACTGTTTCCACTGTTTCCCCATCTATTTCCCATGCAGTGATGGGACCAGATGCCATGATCTTCGTTTTCTGAATGTTGAGCTTTAAGCCAACCTTTTCACTCTCCACTTTCACCTTCATCAAGAGGCTTTTTAGCCCCTCTTCACTTTCTGCCATAAGAGTCATGTCATCTGCATATCTGAGGTTATTGATATTTCTCCCGGCAATCTTGAGTCCAACTTGTGTTTCTTCCAGTCCAGCATTTCTCATGATGTACTCTGCATATAAGTTAAATAAACATGGTGACAATATGCAGCTTTGACGTACTCCTTTTCCTATTTGGAACCAGTCTGTTGTTCCATGACCAGTTCTAACTGTTGCTTCCTGACCTGCATACAGATTTCTTAAGAGGCAGATCAGGTGGTCTGGTATTCCCATCTCTTTCAGAATTTTCCATAGTTTATTGTGATCCACACAGTCAAAGGCTTTGGCATAGTCAATAAAGCAGAAATAGATGTTTTTCTGGAACTCTCTTGCTTTTTCCATGATCCAGCAGATGTTGGCAATTTGATCTCTGGTTCCTCTGCCTTTTCTAAAACCAGCTTGAACATCAGGAAGTTCACGGTTCACATATTGCTGAAGCCTGGCTTGGAGAATTTTGAGCATTACTTTACTAGCGTGTGAGATGAGTGCAATTGTTCGGTAGTTTGAGCACTCCTTGGCATTGCCTTTCTTTGGGATTGGGATGAAAACTGACCTTTTCCAATCTTGTGGCCACTGCTGAGTTTTCCAAATTTGCTGGCATATTGAGTGCAGCACTTTCACAGCATCATCTTTCAGGACTTGGAATAGCTCCACTGGAATTCCATCATAATGTGTTACAATATATCAAACACCAGAGGAAACCGTTTGTTTAAAACCAAAAATAAATTTCAATTTATTTATTTAAAAATTAGGCATTTCTGCTGGGAGAAAGTATTTGCGTGTATACTGACCAGTATTTTTTTCTTTAAGTTGACTAGTGTTTATTCACCGCATGTTTTTCTTTCCTCCCTGCAGTTCCAGCGATGATTATGGTTGTAAACGTTTTCGCAGTTTGAGTTGTGACTATGAGTGTCCCAACTGCAGTTTAGATAACAGAACAGACCCACTGACGAAGCCATCCTTCTATCAGGAACTTGTTTCCCAAGTGGTTGTCACCTTCATTCTTGCACCGTAACTTCCCTTTTACAGTTGGAAGTAAACAAATGCAGAGAGGATGGGGGTGGGGGGTGGCCATGAGGGGCAGTTCATCCTGGACAGTTGATGTGATGTTGGGCAGAGTATATTCTAAGCTTGATGGTGGCAATACAAGCGCTTTTAACTTAATATAAGTGCTTTTTTAAAACTTCCTCACCCCTGGCCACGAGGTGCGATAAAACAGGCAGGAGCAGAACCAGGCAGAGGCAACATACTATTTCCTATCACCCCTTCCCTCCCCTCGGGACTCATCATTTTGTAATGACTTCCATGTTTAAAAACATGTGAGTTCCTTCCCAGGGCTCATATTCTCCCAGTTCCCCTGGTTGGTGCAAGCCTTTCCCCTGCTTCCCAGACAGCCCTGTCTTCTTTGCGTGCCTAGGTGCTCACTGTCTATTGTTCAGGGCTCAGCAGGACTGACAGGCAGGTTCAGTGGGAAATCTAGAACTGAACAAGATAATGGATCACTAATTACTTACAGGCACACCCCAGAGATATTGCAGGTTTGGTTCCAGACCATTAATTGAATATGCAATGAAGTGAGTCACAAGAATGTTTTGGTTTCCCAGTGTATACAAAAGTCATGTTTACACTATACTGTTAAATGTGCAATAGCATTATGTCTAAAAATACAATACACATACTTTAACTTAAAAATACTTTATTGCTAACCATCATCTTTGTCTTTGGTGGGTTGTATTCTTTTCACTGTTGGAGAATCTTACCTCCGTGTTGATGGCTTCTGATCAGGGCGGTGGTTGCTTAAGCGTGGAGTGACTATGTCAATTTCTTAAAATAAGAAAAAAAATGAAGTTGGTTACATTGAGTGACTCCTGCTTTCATGAACGATTTCTTTGTAGCAAGTAATGTTCTTTGATACCATTTTCCCATAGTGGAGTTTCTTTCATAATTACTCAATCCTGTCCAAGAACCTGCCTGCTAATGCAGAAGACATAAGAGATGCACCTTTGATCCCTTGGTTGGGAAGATCCCCTGGAGAAGGGAATGGCTATCCTCTCCAGTATTGTTGCCTGGAGAATCCCACGGACAGAGGAGCCTGGTGGGGCTACAGTCCATAGGGTCACAAAGAATCAGACACAACTGAAGCAACTCAGCACACACACACTCAAACCCCATGCTCCTTTATCAACTGATTTCATGTAATATTCTAAATCCTTTGTTGTCATTTCAACAATCTTCTCAGCATCTTCACCAGGAGCAATTTTCTCCTCAAGAGTCCACTTTGCACGCAGAGCAGCACACTCATTATTTCTTTGGACTGCATCACCACAAAGTTTCAGTTTGTTAAAAAATGCAGTATCTGTAGAAAGACAATGAAGTGGATGCCTGTGATATGTTTTCAGACTTCTGATTATTGCAATTACCCTAATCACTTATTGTCAAGGAACTCTTGTGTGTGTCATAGTATATTATCCATGTCCACAGACTGCAAGGGTATCTTTAAAAATATCTCTAAGGTTGTTTGTAGAGTGATCTTATATTTTTCATCCACACCAGAACTTTTTCAAGAGTAAAAGGAGGCATTAGTAATAATTATTCGAGACAAACCAGCTTGTGCAGACATCTGGTTACCAGGCACTAAATTTTCTTGCTTTCTCCACCACTGGGCAAATTGCTTTTAATAATACCATAAGCTGCTCTGCGAGAAGGAGGTATGTAGGTGTGTGTGTTAGGTCCTCAGTCATGTCTGACTCTTTGAGACCCCATGGACTGTAGCCTGCCAGGCTCCTCTGTCCATGGAATTTTCCAGATCAGAATACTGGAATGGGTAGCCATTCCCTTCTCCAGGGGATCTTCCTGACCCAGGGATCAAACCCAAATCTCTTGCATTGCAGGTGGACTCTTTACTGTCTGAGCTAGCAGGGAAGCCTGGGAAGGAGGTACTGTGGTTCTTTTATATCTAAGCACCTAACCATCTTGTGCTCAGAACTGTTCAAATAAAAGATAAATTTTGATTTTCAAAGCCTGTATGTGCAAAACGTGGACCTTAGTAGTATTCACAGAGCAGAGTTCTGACCCAGAAACCAGTCTTTACCTAGAAAAAGCTCATGCAGGGTGAAATTATACTTAAATATAGTTAGGTGCCCAGTGGAGAAAGGGAGGGTGGATGGAAAAGCCCACCACGCACCATGCCTGTAAAGGTCAGCTCCTTCCCAGGCAGCTCTCATCTGCTAAATCTATGGCCTCACTTTCTATTTGGGAAGAGCTCACAGTGTAGCCCAAGCAAATTAAAAGGTGGAATAAAATGTGTTTAAAATAAAATTAGCTTTAATTTCATGAGGAATAGATAGTATCTCACACTTCTAGAAGAAATGAGGGGTTGGAGAGCATGTCAGGGAATCAAACTCAAGATGAGATTGAGATTCAGCCTCAAAGACTCTAGGAATTTCTGTCTTAACCAATACAGAGAGAGGAGAGACTGCTTCCTTTTTTAGTTTCTGGTCTCTTTCACAACCTTGATGGTTAGGGGATTGTTTAACTTGTGAAATGCCTTTTGTATAATCTGCTCTGTTTATGGTCTGATACTATATCAGCTTTTTCAAAAGTCAATCTTTCTTTTTTTTTTTTTCTTGCTTTGTTTTTTCTTCTCTTCTTTTCTCTCTCTCTCTGTGTCTTTCTTTCTGTCTAACATAAAACACTGGCTGTCCCCCTTCTCTCCTGTCTTCATTCTCAGAATTGGCTTCAATAGCAATAGATTAAGAGTAGGCATCTATTTTGGGCTTCTCATGTGGCACTAGTGGTATAGAACCTGTCTGCCAATGCAGGAGAGGTAAGAGACAGAGGTTCTATCCCTGGGTTGAGAAGATCCCCGGGAGGAGGAAATGGCAACTCACTCCAGGGCTTCCCTCATAGCTCAGTTGGTAAGGAGTCTGCCTGCAATGTAGGAGACCCCAGCTCAATTCCTAGCTTGGGAAGATCCCCTGAAGAAGGGAAAGGCTACCCACTCCAGTATTCTTACCTAGAGAATCCCATGGACAGAGGAACTTGGTAGGCTACAGTCCATAGGGTTGCAGAGTCAGACACTAATGTAGTGACTTAGCATGTACTCAAGTATCTATTTAGGGCTTCCCTGGTGGCTCAGTGGTGAAGAATAATCTGCCTACCAATGCGGAAGGCACAGGTTCAGTCCCTGGGTCAGGAAGATGGCAATGGCAACCCACTCCAGTGTACTTGCCGGGAGAATCCCATGGGCAGAGGAGCCTGGTGAGCTACGGTCCATAGGGTTGCAAAAATGTCAGACCAAAGCATCCTTTTATTTAACAATAATGGAATAAAGATCAACCCCTCTAAGTTATGTATAAAGATATGTTTGTCAATATTTTATTTAAAGTATCTTATTCAAAGAAAATTTTGAAGGACCCTAAGAATTTTCATTAAGAAGCTAGTGGGTTTTGCTTGTATAGCACAATGAATAAGTTTCAGAAGTAGACTAACCTTTCAGTCAGTTCCCAAAATGTCATTCTGATTCTTTTTCTTTGCCTGATATGTGAGCCAATTAACTTCCATTAAGACATATTCTGAGCAAAGTGTTTTTGTTTCCACTACAAATAATATGTCTATTGATAGTCATTTGAATTTAAATACACTATTTTAAAACATGTTTTAATATAGTGTCCTGGGAAATTTTTTGTGATCTTAAACAATCTTTTTTGGTAGAACAGACACATAATTTTTCCTTCTGAACAGTATTATAACATATTCTTGTGAAGTATAGACAGAACTATGGAAAATTATTTCCTAAAGATGCTTATATATTTTAGCTCTTGATAAAGAAACTTTTTCTTTATTTGATTGCCTGTCTAGAAGGTGATGGACAGGGAAGCCTAGCTTACTACAGTCCATGGGGTCGCAGAGTCGGACACGACTGAGTGACTGAACTGAACTGAACTAGAAGATATCTGCAACCTATTTTTTGTATTTGTTTTCTTTTTGTTGTTCACTCTGTACTTTTTCTTTCTGGAGACCCAATCCATTACCCACTTCTCATTCATCCAAGGTCAAGGTAGCAGCTACCTAGGCCAGATCGGTCAAGACTCCTTCACTCCCTTGAACACAACAGACAGTTCAAAGGTGGGCAAGGAATTCTAATTGTCAAGAGGAGAGGTGCTCTCTTTCACTGGGACCTACAGCCATAAAGATAATGGAGTCTAGAGTGGCTTGGTGCCATCTTTGCCAGCTCTTTGAAAGAGCCTAGGAATGAGGACAACACAGAGGAGGTGGAGAAAAGAGCCTGATGACAGTGCATGTTCTCCTGAACCTGTTCACAGCCAACCCATAACGGCCTGTCTAGTTACTTAAGGCAATAATTCTGCCCCCTCCACCCCAAAGCTTGAAGTGGTTTACAATAGATTTCCAACCTAATTTTGAGAAAGTTCCAATATACCCATTAATTTTTAATTGGAATGCAGTCACTCAGTCATATTTGTTTTAAGAGAGAATATACTTTTTATCTCTTTTTGCATCCTTAGCCCCAATGGGAAGCTTTCCAGTTTGCTAAGAGCAGAACTGTGATATAGTTGAACTGTGATATGGAGTACAGATAACTATAAGAAACCTCAACAGACCTAAATATCTGGACTTGTTACCTAGATATTTTTATTCATTATTTTTAACAGTTTTATTCTTCCCAACTTGAAGGCATCGAGAAGACCTAAAGTCAAAGATTATACTTGCTCAAAGAACAGAAATGCTGCTGTTGCCACATATTAATTTATTACGTATTATGTAGTAATACATATTATGTGTTAATTTATTAATACAATGTTTTAAGCATTGTTTTATAAGGACCTCAGCAAGGACCCTTGAAAAATGAGCAATAAGTGCAATATAAAATAATGCTAATTTTGTATTACTTAAAACCCTCTTTTATCTTGATTTAGCTTATAATCTGTCAGCCTGGTGACCAGTCACTTTTATGGAGAGGACAGACAGGTCATCACATTACTCAACTATTGTACAAGCTTTGTTCTTAACTTTGCCAAGTAGTTGTGACTATGCAATTTACACTCCAGGGAAGTTTTGGTTTGTCATTCTTACGCAGTTAACTTACCCATGAAGTCTGTCATTATAACTTGGATTCTCTGGATCTAATACCTTTAAAAATAGAAGCAAGAATCTCAGGGTCCTAATTCTGTCGAATGAGTCACTTTTTATTTTGGCCAAAGACCCCCCTTGGGAATCAGTCTAAGGTCTAATCCTACAAGAGTCATGGATGAATTTCCTAATGGGGTGTGCAAAAGGGTGTGGAAATCCGTGGCTTGGGAACAGCTTATGAGCTGCATAAGAAAGGCAACATTCCTTCTGGCTCTCAACATTCCTTCCTCGACCACCTGTCACTTTCATATCCAGGGGATTGTCTCATGCCCAGAATACAGAGTACCTTTATGAAATAAATGTAGCAAATCACTTTCCACTGAGTCAATTTAATTTCTTTTATAAAAATGACAATACACTTTCTAAGCATGTTTATCGTGGGGGAATAAATGAGGAGTCAGCATACATGAATTAAGTTTAAAGGTGAAGGCTCCATGAATGCGTCCTTCCTTATGGATCTGGTCCCATTTGCATCTCCAATCTTACCTTTCAGCATCACCTGCCCTTATTCTTCCAAACGCTATGAAAAGTGTAATGTTAGCCACTTAATCGTGTCTAACTCTGTGATTCCATGGATTGTAGCCCACAGGGCTGCTCTGTCCATGGGATTCTCCAGGCAAGAATACTGCTGTGTGTAGCTGCTCCCTTCTCTAGGGGATCTTCCTGACCCAGAGATCAAACAAGGGTCTCCTGCATTGCAGGCAGATTCTTTACCATCTGAGCAACCAGAGAAGCCCTCCAAACTCTATACTTAACCTTAAACACTATCCAGTCTCTTTTTGCTTCAGGGAAATTTGCAAATGCTATTTTTTCTAACTCAGCATTTTCCCTTTTCCCCAAACATTGCTGAAATCTTGCTAATACTTGCTCACTTTTCAGGTTCCAGTTTTTGTCTTACTCTCTTACTCTCACCAAACTGGATTTAACTCTTTCTTGTATTACAGAACTTCCTATACTATGTGGCACTCGTCTGTTTTCTTATTTGTTCTTGTTACTAGTAGAGTTTTGCCTATCAAACCTGGCATTATGTGAAGGATAACTCAGCAGTTTTCAAACTGGATAATTAAAGGCCTAAAATCTTACTAAAAGAAGTAAATGAATACTATATGAAAAGTTTGATGTTGAATTCTTCATAAATAATGATCCACATCCTCAACTTTTTCTTATATAACACTCTGAACCCAGCTGAAGAATTGAACTTGAAAATAAGAAACATAACTGAATAGAGGTCACAACTACATTAGTAGTGTTCCTTCCTGATTAGAAAGGGAATCACTTCTCCGCCTTTTGGCTGAGGTCTACTTTCTGATTAAAAGGAAATGTTATTGCATATGGCCTTTAAAACTCAAAAATTTCCACCTTATTGTTTTGAAACAATGTCTGAGAAGATAACAGTTGTTTCTAGTCAAATAAACTAAATTTATTTGATCAACACGTTCATAAAAGTGTGCCTGGGTGGGGGAAGCCAAGAAGATTTCTTTTGTAATCTGTAAAGGCTTTAATGACCCCTGTCGGGGAGGATCTGTACTCGGCATGCTAAAGAATAGATCAAAAACTAACAAAAACCCAAAGAATCCTTTTTTTTTTGCTTTTGCTTCCACAGGATTCAACAGTTGACTGCACATTCAGATTTTACGCCTTTTTTGGTTGCAACTCGACTGTTAATTTTCTCTAAATCAACCTTCTGGGTGGTTATGAAAAAACAGATGAGGTTTGTTCTTCCGGTGTACTGTGTGGTGATTTGACATTTGCATCCATTATGAAATGATCACCACAGTAGTTCTAGTAACCATCTGTCTTCATACAAAGTTATTCAAATATTATTGACCATATTCCTTATGCTATATATTCCATCCTGATGGCTTATTCATTTTCTAACTGAAAGTTTGTGCCTCTTAATCCCTTGCATCTATTTTGCCCTCTCCCACCTTCCCCTCCCCTCTGTTTTTTCCCCTCATCTATTCAATTTATTTTGGGCCAACCCAAAAGGGAGCTGCGGTGGAAAGATTGACTGAAGAGGAGTTCTACATTGGAGAGAGATGGCAGGGCTCCTGTAAGCCATGCCCAAGCAGTGCCTGGGAGCTGTCTAGGTTCCCGAAGGTACCGAAGCTGGAGGGTGTCAGCTCACTGCATCCACTTGATGGGCAAGTTCTTTGTATCTGAGTGGCACATCTCAGCTGTCCTTTAGTAATGAGAAGTAACTTAGAAGACTCTTTCCAAAGTGCCCTGAAAGATTTCTTTTGTAGTCTGCCTTATTCTTACCAACTCTAGGGACACTGTGAACATATGGAATAGTAACAGAGTAAAGACTCCTGAACTCTACCCTTCATTCTACCCTTCATGAGAGTCATATCCAAGTGTCCTGGGGGCCATCATGTTCTATTGGAAAGCCCCAAACTGGCAATTCTATGGCCATCTCATGGCTCCACATGAGATGACGGGGTACATTTATGACACAAACTCGTATTTCTCAACTTAAGGAACTATAGCAACCCTTTTCAAAACAGCAATATGTCCTAAACCGTCTTACAGATAACTGAGGCAGAGCTGAAGTTTATCACAAAAAGATGTTTGATGTGGTACCAGGGACACTTCATGCTCCTCTGCAGCTCTGTGGTATTGATTTGGATTTGGATATTCTTGCCTCTTGTTTCTTTCCCTGCTACTCCATCCGTTAGCTGTGTATGACTTGATAGATACTCCATTTTATATCGTCTTTACCTAGCAACACTGGAACAAGGGACCCTGTCCACGGGAACCAGGGGAGCAAGAAAGAGAAGATGACTTTTCAAGAATGAAAGAGACATTTGCAAGGCAAAGGGGGAGAGGCATGCCAGGCAGGTAAAACCACAGCTATAAAGTCTGGGCAACAAGGAAGTCCAAGATATACTCAGGAAATAGCTATTCATCTAGTGCAACAGCAAGAAAGAGAGAGAGAGAGAGACAGGAGGGAGAGAGAGAGAGTGTATGTACTGTCTGGAGGGGAAGGGGAAAAAGAGGGACTAAAATGAAATCCTAGAGAGAAGCTGGAGCCTTTATTTGGTTCTCATAGATTTGAATTAATATCTTACAAATGCTAATGGCAACCCACTCAGTACTCTTGCCTGGAAAATCCCATGGACAGAGAAGCCTGGTAGACTACAGTCCATGGGATTGCAAACAGTCAGACACAAGTGAACAACTTCACTTTCATTGGTGAGAAATGGAAACTTCTTTGAGACAGATCTGCACTGCTCAATACAGCAACCTCTAGCCACATGTGGAAGTTTATTTTAAATTTAAACTAACCCATGCTAAAATAAATGAAAAATATTGTTCCCAAGTCACATTAGCCACATTTCAAGCATTCAATAGCCACATGTGGCAGGTAGCTAGTCCATTGGACATTGCAGATTCAATTTTATCATTTGTTTGTTTCATAACAGGAGCATAAATCCTGTCCTTGATAAAATTAAATATATAAAATAATAGTTTTCTAGACCTCAGGCAATGCAGGAGAGAGACCCTTTTGAGACAAAAATGGATAGGGTGAGAACTATGATTGTCTCTGTCACTGATACATGTAACAATATGGATAAATCTTCAAAAAATTGTGCTTAGGGGAAGAAGCCTGGCAAAAAAAATGTGTACTCTGTTTGATTTCATTCATTCAGAAGTCTAGAAAATGTGATGAATCTCTAGTGACAGGAAGCAGATCTATTGAGGGGATTTGGTGGGGGTGGAATTGATGACAAAAATAAATGAAAAAACTTTTTGTGATGATGGAGATGCTCATGGTTTTGACTGTAGTGATGGTTCCATGAGGATATTTTGATGTTAAAATTTATAAAGCTGAAAATTTAATTGTGTGCTGTTTACTATGTGAATGTACACCTCAATAAAAAACTGTTAAAGAACAGAGCAATTCTCTTCTGTTCTTTCCTCCCTCTACAATATTCAACAAATGCATCACAGAACTACAGAAAATCTAAAGGTCTGAAACACTAATGCTTGGAAGACAGAGCATCCTGCCCATCTGCTACTGGCACTGAGATCTGCAGCGCTCTGTGGTTTGGATTTCACAGCTCCTCACGACGTGCCTGACAAACATGAATTTACTTGGGGTCTTCTCTGACTTTGCTCTTCTCATTTGCCTGTCAGTTCAGTTCAGTTGCGACCATGGACTGCAGCACACCAGGCCTCCCTGTCCATCACCAACTCCCGGAGTTTACCCAAACTCATGTCCATTGAGTCGGTGATACCATTCAACCATCTCATCCTCTGTCATCCCCTTCTCTTGCCTTCAATCATTCCCAGCATCAGGGTCTTTTCAAATGAGTCATTTGCCTGTAGGTCTATATAATTCACGGCTATAATTCTGGTGGCTCAGTGATAAAGAATCTGCCTGCCAATGTAGGAGACACGAGTTCAGTCCCTGATCCAGGAAATTCCTGGGGAGAAGGAAATGGCAACCTACTCCAGTATTCTTGCCTGGGAAATCCCATGGACAGAGAAGCCTGGGAGGCTATAGTCTAAGGGGTCATAAAGAGTCGGACATCACTTGGTGGCTCACTAACCAATTATACAATTCATAGCAGAACAGCAAGCAAATCTAATATCAACCATTGTGTTTGTGATTGTTATGGATCTTATATTTTGGTGGTATAAAATATACAGCGTGGGCATCTTCAGAAACATGAAAAGCAAGCCAAAATTTCTGCTCAGACAGCTTTTGTATGTGCATATACTTACAGATGGGCTTCCCAGGTGGTGCTCATGGTAAAGAACCCATCTGCCAATGTAGGAGATGTAAGAGATGCAGGTTTGATCCCTGGGTCAGGAAGATCCCCTGGAAAGGGGAATGACTACCCAGTCCAGTATTCTTACCTGGAGAATCTCATGGAAAGAGGAGCCTGGCAGGCTACAGTCCATGGGGTGGCAAAGAATCGGACACGACTGAAGACACTTAGCATGCATGCATGTACTTTTAGATAAGAGCAGACGTAAGCGAAATGTAGGTCCAATTGCTTTTGAAGAAGTGAATCCTGACTTGCAATTCAGCAAAAAACCAACAAGTTCATCTCACCTAATTAGCCTGTCATATGAAATGCAATTTTCTCTTGATGGTTAGTTTTTGCATTTTTCTAATTGATCCATATGGACTTTAGAAAAATGACACTGTTCAAATGATATACTACTTATTTTTATTTAGTATGACATTTGACATAAATTATAGAATTTGGGCATGGGGCTTCTGGCTGGGAATTCTACTGTAACATTGTTTCTATGGGAAAATCAAAATAAATTTTTAACATTTCAACTTAATGTACTCTTTTCAGTGCTGTTCTTTCTATGAACATAGTATTTACTTGTACTATAAAGTAGACATCATTATTATTCAGAATAACTTACCCATCTGGTCAAATCAATGCCTGGAGATAATAATACCAATTTGGGTACAAAATCGTTTGTGTTCCAAAAAGCAATATGGGAGCGCCTTTGCTAATGACAAATGAAAGACACTTGTAATACAAGTACAAAAACAAGGAAACGAAAAGTCAATATAGTAAGGGTCACCAACTAAACAGTAACAAGATGCCAGTTAGAACGAGGACATGTTAGTGGACATTAGAGAATTGGTTTCTAGTTGATGTTTCTGATGCCAAACTAATATAAAAAACTGAGGAAGTTTTGCTGACAATGGCCAGTCAGCTTTGCAGGCTGTGAACACCATAATTAGAGGAACAGAAAAAAAGAAAGACAAGTAGCATGTGTCAGAATGGCAGGAAGAGTATAAACTGCTTTTGAACCTTAAGTTGAATTCTATCTCTGTTCCTTCTGAATGATAAATAATATTTTGCAGTCTCATTAGTGTTATTGAAAGTAGACTTTTGTTGAACCATTGTTTATCTCTAAACACCATTTAGCCTTTTGCAACCTAAATTTAAATTGTATGCTAATAGAAACCTCTACACTGCTAATATTATTTCAATACAAGTATTTATCATTGATGAGTGCAATGTGTACTTAAAGACAGGTATTGTGTCTTATGTTTGTACTCACAATATCTAAAGTACAGTTTACCAGTCGCATAGACAGTGTTAAATAACTACTTTCAGTTTTGAGTGTCAAACTCTATATTCCAAATGTATGAGATGTGGCATTTCTCTCTGAAACAGAGATTTTATGCCTGTAAAAGAGTACTGAAGAAGTACAGAAAATTTTGTCTTTGTTTTCCATCAAACTATTTCTGTGAGTATCTTAGAAAACCCTCTCTCACATGCAACCAAAGTTTCCTGGATTATAGAGCTAGAAGGGACGAAGTCTTGGTCTCAGTATTTTCAGCTTCTGGCACAAATAGGTACCTGGCATGTGGTAAGTGCTCAGTTAATTTTGGTTGGATGCATGAATGAGTGAGTAAGATCAAACTCTGCCTAGTGTTAAATCTCACTAGACTGGAGCTTGGCTCTAAGGATATCAGGCGTTGAACAACAACTGTGTCTGACTCTGGGATAATGAATAGGATATGAAGGTACACATGGAACAGCCACCCAGCCTGAAGGAGGCGGCTGTGCAAGCCAATCAAATACCACCGTGCATCACTAATACACTGTGCTATCATTAATGTGCAAAAGAAAACCCAAGGAAGCACAGGTAAAAGGGTGAAGGATTTTTAGATGAAGCACTACTTATGTTGGGGCTTGAAAATAAGAAAAATGAATGCAGAAATTTTGGTTAAAGGTTAACCAAAGGAAAAATTTTCAGAATAACATACTTACTATAACTGAGACTAGCCATAAAAAGTGGACATATATAAGACCAGGTTTCCAAAGAAATGCATGGATAAATGCTCATATGTTGTAATATATTGCCCAAGTTTAAGTGGTATAGCCCCTTCAATAAGCAACAAATATTTTAAGTCATCTGGATGAAAATGACATTGGTGAGCTGCCATACATGGAAAGCTGCTTCAGTTGCATCTGATTCTTTGCAACCCTGTGGACTGTAGCCTGCCAGGTTCCTTTGTCCATGGGATTCTCCAGGCAAGAATACTGGAGGGGATTGCCATGACCTCCTCCAGGGGACCTTCCCTACCCAGGGATTGAACCTGTGTGTCCTGCATTGCTGGTGGTCTCCTGCATTTCAGGTAGGTTCTTTAACAACTGAGCCACCAGGGAATACTCCATCACACCGGGGGTTCATCATATGAATTTGGGGAGTGGGGAACAATACAGTTCATAGCAGTGGCTGAGATGGGAACAGACATGTAGTGCTGGGCCAGCTAATAAAGGACAGTTGTGCCCTACTCAGGAGTTTGGGACATTTCCATTGTCAACAAGGAGCTGGAATAGGTATTAAGTAGGGAAATGACGTGATCTAAGTATTTTTAGAAAGGTAACTTTGACAAGCAGCATCTTCTGGCTGCTGCTTCCTGCTGCTTTTAGTGACTCATTAAGTGGCTAGTTGTCAGGCAGCAGGACCTATGCTCCCTAGGATACAGGGGGGTGAAGACTTTCTTGTGATGTATTACTGAGGTTGTTGTTGTGTTGTGCTCAGCTGCTCAGTCATGTCTGACTCTTTCTGACCCCATGGATTGTAGCCTGCCAGACTCCTCTGTCCATGGAATCTTCCAGGCAAGAATACTGGACTGGGTTGCCATTTCCTCCTCCAGGGGATTATTGGGATATTGTTGCTAAGTAGATTGTGTTAAAATCTTACATGATAATCTTTTTTACTTATTATTTATCCACATGAGTAATTTGAATCATAAGGGTGGCAGTGGTTTCATGAAGCCACAAAGCATTTCTCAGTATGAGTGGTTTATTCTCATATCTTGTTGACAAATTAGTTCACCTCTTTTCCTCTTGTCTGTGACTCTAATTTAAGGCAAAACCCTCAGGGCTGTAGCCTGTACCATCATCTTCTTTCTTCATTATTCTTCATCTTTTTACCTTTTCTTGCTTTGGACCTTTAATTCGGGGTCTTCACATTTATTCCTTAAAGACATTTAGTACTGAATACTCTCACTATTTTTATTTACCCCAAATATATTTAATTGAGAAAGATGCTTGGAAAAGAAATGGAACATTTTTTCAAAGCAAAAATAGCAATTACAGTAAAAACAAATGAAAAAACAGAACAAATAATAAAGCCTCTTGTAACAAGGTAACACTGCTATCTGGTTCAAAGATAAAGTCATTTAGCTTATGAATGAGATTTTAAAAGGCTTGGAGGACAAAGACAACTTTAAGAAAAGGCACATCATTCTTTCCAAGTGAAAAGCCTAAAGGGACCAAGGCTTGATAATGTCCCAGATTTCTGAGACAGTTTACGTTGAAATGATTATTTGTTTCTTTTTCAGTGGCCACATACCTAGGTCTTTAGCAGTAGGCAAAGTTGTTACAGGCACTATCTTTTTCTGTTAATGTCCTTTTTTTCTTTTTAAGTCCAGTAAATCTAAAGCATGAAATAAATAAAATTCAAAACAGAAACAGCTAATTTGAGACGTGGTGCTTTTCTATTTATTTCTAGCATGGGATGTTCAGAACCATAAACTGCACATTTTCATAAGCTGCTATAGTTTCATTATTCTGGACTATTTTCTTCCCTATAGTTGTGATCATCCCTGACTTCAGCCCCTTTTGGAGTTCACATTTTAGCACTTTTGACCCCTCTAATGCTCTCCCCATATGCATTTGGAAGGAAATAAGTGGTTACTTTTCATTCCAGTTCAAGCTGCCATCCCAACCACAGTGAGAAGCGATGGGTGTCAGAGTAAATTCCAGAACCGGCTTCTCTCAGGGAGCTGCATCCTGAAGGAGGAGAGTCTGGGCAGTCTCTCCAAGAGTTGGGTTCAGCAGCATCTTGCTTCATCTGCTTCAGCAAGCTTTTCAAGACAAAGTAGGAGCGATTGTATAGAGCAGAAAGTGAAAGTGTGAAGTCGCTCAGTCGTGTCTGACTCTTTGTGACCCCATGGACTGTAGCCTACCAGGCTCCTCTGTCCATGGGATTTTCCAGGCAATAGTACTGGAGTGGATTACCATTTCCTTCTCCAGGGGATCTTCCTGAGCCAGGGATCGAACCCGGGTCTCCTGCATTGTAGACAGACACTTTACCGTCTGAGCCACCAGGGAAGTCTGTATAGAGCAGGGGGGTCTCTAAATTTGGTTCCAGGGAGTTTAAGATTCACATGCAGGCCCCATTTTGGAAACCCTGTGTACTGTCTACATGTGATCTGTCCCTCAGTCATGTTCCACTCTTTGGGGCCCCATGGACTGTAGCCCACCAGACTCTTCTGTCCATGGGGTACTCCAGGCAAGCATACTGGAGGCGATTACCATCCCCTTCTCCGGGGATCTTCCTGACCAAGGGATTGAACCTTTGTCTCATCTGTCTTCTGCATTAGCAGGCGATTTTTTACCGCTGAGCCAACCAGTGAAGCCAGGAGGCATTGTTATTATCAGATGTTATTGGCAGCATCCCCAGGAGTTAGCAACATCTGACCTAACTTTGCCAACAAAGGTCCGTCTAGTCAAGGCTGTGGTCTTTCCTGTGGTCATGTATGGATGTGAGAGTTGGACTGTGAAGAAGGCTGAACGCTGAAGAATTGATGCTTTTGAACTGTGGTGTTGGAGAAGACTCTTGAGAGTCCCTTGGACTGCAAGGAGATCCAACCAGTCCATTCTGAAGGAGATCAACCCTGGGATTTCTTTGGAAGGAATGATGCTAAAGCTGAAACTCCAATATTTTGGCCACGTCATGCGAAGAGTTGACTCATTGGAGAAGACTCTGATGCTGGGAGGGATTGGGGGCAGGAGGAGAAGGGGATGACAGAGGATGAGATGGCTGGATGGCATCACTGACGCGATGGACGTGAGTCTCAGTGAACTCCGGGAGTTGGTGATGGACAGGGAGGCCTGGCGTGCTGCGATTCATGGGGTCACAAAGAGTTGGACATGACTGAGTCACTGAATTGAACTGAACTGACCTCATTTTGAAAGTGGCAGAGGGTTCATCTCAGGTAGCGTTCGAGGAGCCAAAGGTGCAGTGCTCATGTGCTGGGAAAATGGGGACACAGATACACCTCATATTTTTCATGAAAGGAAGAGACCGCCAGAGGCATAAAAGGGTTAAAGGAGACTCTGAGTTGCCACTTCCTATCTGAGCCCTTGGCCACCAGGGATTCAGAAGTCAGAAGTGCTTGTCCCACACAAACATCAGCTACTATAACACACAGTCATCTGTCATTTCTGTCAGGTGGAAGGATGCACAGAGGGTGTAAACCAGGATTCTGGTATGTGAAATTCTACAGTGAATGACCAAATTGGGCACAACACTTAAAGATTGCCAACACTTATTGGCTGGATCCATATCCTTCTTTTACACCCAAATTACTTATTTCTGGTCCAGAATATAAACCCTAAAACTTTAAAATAGGATGCTAAAGCTCAAAATGGAAGTCCCTATAGAAATGTTCTGTAATGGATTTTCAGTCTCAGTCTTGTCTTTTTCCACTCCTCTTCTCTCCCTGATCTCAACATGAGCAGTTGATATCATGAACGTCTTGTTCATTCAGCATTGCTAACACCAGCATCACAGGAAGGTAGCTTGTGTTCTCTCAGTGTGGATCTGAATGCATCCCCCAATCAGGCTGAATCACAGCTCCCAACAATGTCAGGTGCTAATCCCTGGAATCCGTAACTGGTAGCTTATATGGAAAGGGTCTTTATAAAAGTGATAAGTGGGCTGGAAGAAGCACAAGCTGAAATCAACATTGCTGGGAGAAATATCAATAACCTCAGATATGCAGATGACACCACCCTTATGGCAGAAAGTGAAGAGGAACTAAAAAGCCTCTTGATGAAAGTGAAAGAGGAGAGTGAAAAGGTTGGCTTAAAGCTCAACATTCAGAAAACGAAGATCATGGCATCTGGCCCCATCACTTCATGGGAAGTAGATGGGGAAACAGTGGAAACAGTGTCAGACTTTATTGTTTTGGGCTCCAAAATCACTGCAGATGGTGACTGCAGCCATGAAATTAAAAGACGCTTACTCCTTGGAAGGAAAGTTATGACCAACCTAGATAGCATATTCAAAAGCAGAGACATTACTTTGCCAACAAAGGTCCATCTAGTCAAGGCTATGATTTTTCCAGTGGTCATGTATGGATGTGACAGTGGGACTGTGAAGAAAGCTGAGTGCCAAAGAGTTGATGCTTTTGAACTATGGTGTTGGAGAAGACTCTTGAGAGTCCCTTGGACTGCAAGGAGATCCAACCAGTCCCTCCTAAAGGAGATCAGTCCTGGGTGTTCATTGGAAAGAATGATGCTAAAGCTGAAACTCCAGTACTTTGGCCACCTCATGTGAAGAGTTGACTCATTGGAGAAGACTGATGCTGGGAGGGATTGGGGACAAGAGGAGAAGGGGACAACACAGGATGAGATGGCTGGATGGCATCACCAACTTAATGGATG
Source organism: Tragelaphus eurycerus (assembly GCA_935064755.1). Classification (NCBI taxonomy): domain Eukaryota; kingdom Metazoa; phylum Chordata; class Mammalia; order Artiodactyla; family Bovidae; genus Tragelaphus; species Tragelaphus eurycerus. Next base: position 4,777,672 of record CAKXYN010000039.1, read on the forward strand.
TGAGTTTGAGTGAACTCGGGAGATGGCGATGGACAGGGAGGCTTGGCATGCTGTGATTCATGGGGTCACAAAGATTCGGACATGACTGAGCGACTGAACTGAACTGAAGTGAAGAGTCTCAGTGAAGAAGATTTTCTGGATTGACCTGATGGGCCCTGAATGCAATCACAAGTGTCAATCTAAATGAGAGGCAGCGGGAAGATACAGACAGAAGAGAGAGGTAAAAGGACATGATCATGGAGGCAGAGCTTGGAGAGATGCAGCCATAAGCCAAGGAATGTCAGAGCCCCAGAAGCTGGAAGAGACAAGGAAGGGACATCCCCAAAGAGCTTCCTGAGGGAGTGCAGCCCTACCACCATCTTGATTCTACTCCAGTGAGACAGATTTCAAACTTCTGGCTTCCAGGCCTGAAAAGAACCCATTTCTATCGTTTTGAGCCTCCAAATTTTTGGTCAGACTGGTAAATTAAACAATGTGATTCTATTTTCTCACTGTTTTGGAGACTAGAAATTCAAGATAAACGTGTCAGCCAGGCTGGCTTCTTCTGAGGCCTTTCTCCTTAGCTTACAGATACGTCTCCCCTGTGTCTTCTCCTCGCCTTCCTTCTGTGCAAGCTTGTGTCTGTGTCCCAATCCCTCTTCTTTTAAGGATGCTGAGCATATCAAATTATGACCAACATATATGACCTCAGTTCAGTTGCTCAGTCATGTCTATTTGCGACATTATACCAAAATTACCTCTCCAAGGATCCTGTCTGCAAATAAAGTCACATTCGGAGATCCTGGGGGTTAGGACTCTCAACATATGAATTTTGATGCGAACACAATTCTGAGCATAAAGTCAAGTAACATCATTATCTTTATTTCTATTTTTCCGGAAATGTTAAAGTCCAGAACTTTGTTTAATATCACACAGCTGAGGAATCCAGGAGCTTGGATTTCTTGCTCTGAATCCATTACTCAGTTCTTAAAAACAACAACAAAAGTAAAGATTCAAAGGGAGATAATGTAGTTGTCTTAGAAGAGTCTTGTTTTTATATCTCACCGTTCTAGTGTCTGGTTCAGTAAGTTTAATCTGAAGCTGAAGAAGAACATATAGCCTAGATAAATATATAATATATATATCTAACAAATATTACTATAAATATATATAATATATATAATTTTATATATATTTAAGTCTACTATAAAACAATTACTCTTACAGCTGACTTTTTGAAATATCACTTTGGAAACAAACAGGCATCTACAAACAATTATCAACGTTATGTTTAGGAGAAGTTAGAAATCTTGCATCATAATAGTTTGTTTTCATTCCTCTTCAATAATAATGCCTCTCCTGTGTGTTTCATGAGACACCATCCTTTTTCTTAACAAAAAATTTGATCAAGTTCTAAAAATGTTTGTTAACGGGGAAGGATTTCCAAACATAACATCATTCGTCGAACAAATATTGTTTGAAGATGTTCTGCCAAATATTTTTCTAAATATTGGGAATAAAGTACAAAAAATACCCCACAGAAAAATCCTGAATGAAACCTACAGTTTAGTGGAATAAAGCAAACAATTACATGCCAGAGATTAAATCCAGGGTACATATCAGCTGTGCCTTAAAATGACTGCATCGACAGCCTGTAGAACACAGCCTCACGAGAGCGGTTTCCAAACTCATGATCCACAGAAATCATGAGAGCTATAAGTTAATTGTAACTTTTAAAGTCATTAAATCTTGAAGTGATTTGTTATTTACCATTAGACAACTAATAAGTTGCTTGCAACACTAATTCAATTCAAGCATCTGCTTAGTACCTACTTTGCAAAGTGTGTACTGTGATCATTCATGTCCGACCCTGTGACCTCATGGACTGCAGCCTGCCAGGCTCTTCTGCCCATGGAATTCTCCAGGCAAGAATACTGGAGTGGATTGCCATTCCCTTCGCCAGGGGGTCTTCCCGACCCAGGGATCGAACCCTCATCACCTATGTCTCCTGCATTGCAAACAGATACTTTTATCACTCAACTATCAGGTAATAGCTTTGTGTTTTAAATTGTTCGCATGATTATTTTATGCTAAGCATTATGGAGCAGCTAGAAATATATATTTTCCTCCAGGCAGTGTTTGGAAAGCAGTTGTTAACATTAGTTGTCATCTGATATTTCTGAGATGCTGCTCATTTAAGTGATTTAGATCACTAAATGATCAGGCTTTTTCAAAAGAATGTGAATTCCTATCCAGAGAACCGAATTTTCTATGCTGCTTGTTGAAAAGAGGTCTTCTAGGTAATTATAACACCTGAAAGGTACTTGAAATGTCCCAACAGATAATAAAAAAGAATATTTATTTGTTCCCCTCACTTTATTTTTTACAGGTTAATTCTAACTTTCAATCAATGAAACTAACGTTGACTTTAGTATATTTTTATGTAGACAATAAGTGTATCTGTTCCCTGTTTTCCAAGTCATTAACTGACTTGAAGGAAGTTTAACAATGCATAGTATGTGTACTTGATTGACCATAAAATGATTGGACTTCTGCATATGGCCGTGGTTCCACCTGTTAAAGTGGTAGCCTCTACCACCTGAGGAGAGAATGGGGCATATTGCCCTTTCAGTCCAGGATATCTATACAAGGAGGAACCCTCCTCCCCACTTTTATGTATTTCAAATAAATCCATATTAATAAAGCTGGAAATCCTTTGTAAAAAAAAACAACAACAAAAACATCTTGGAATTGCCTCCTGAATCAAATCTTTGAAAGAGGTGATGATTTCATTGATTTCTGCATAAGGCGATGTTGCAGGTCAAAACATAATCTACTGTAGTGTGTGTTATTTAGCTGCTGATCTTAAGAGAAATCTTTATACAAATTACTACAGCACAGCTAATTTGCAAGTATGTTTGAAGATTCAATGCCATCCTTTTTCTCTTTACTGGGCTATGAAGGCACTTTGTATTATGGCTTTTTGACACAACTAGACTAACATTCACTCAGGGTTTCTCCAGGGAAACCCACATTTAAATGGTAAATGTATTTGCCCTGAGGCATATGACAGTTCCTTACTTTACTTCTTACACTGTATTTAAAGTTGGTTCCTCAGACACTTTGAAGTGGTACTTGTTTCATTCAATGGCGATGTATTGATCCTTTTAAGTGGATGGCAGACAAATGCAGCTTTTCTTCTATTTCAATTTATCATATAACATCATAGAACACTGGAAAGTTGCCACATTGTAATTCTAACCAAACTAAGGTCTTTATAATTAAAAAGGAGACACACCATTGAGGGGTTTCTGCAGGCAATGAACACACTGAGGAGCAGTTCTCAGAGTGAGACCGTCGGCCATGTGAGTGCTGTGCTAAGTTGCTTCAGTCGTGTCCAACTCTTTTGCTACTCCATGGACTGTAGCCCACCAGGCTCCTCTGTCCATGGGATTCTCCAGGCAAGAATACTGGAGTGGGTTGCCATGCCCTCCTCCAAGCGGATCTTCCCAATCCAGAGATCGAACCCAGGTCTCCCACACTGTAGGTGGATTCTTTACCCTCTGAGCTACCAGGGAAGCTAGGGCCACACGAGTACCTGGAGGAGAAGCATCGCAGACAGAGGAAACAGCCATTTCAAAGGCCCTGAGAAAGCACACTTGGCATGTTCCAGGTACAGAAAGCATTCTGAGGATGAAACAGATTCACAGGGTGTGTGGGAGACGAGAACGGGGGAGGCGGCAGGGATAGATCGGACGGGGCCTGCCAGCCTTTGTGACGATTAGGCATTCCTTCTGAGTGACTTGAATAACCAAGAGAATTTTGCACAGAGCTGGGACATTATCTGTCATTTATCTTCAAAGGATCACATTGGTGGCCATGTTGGGAAAAGGTTCTAAGAACCTGTCAATAATTCAGTTAAGAGCGAGTATGGTGGGGCTGGTGGCAGCTTTGGAGGTGTTGAAAAGTGGTTGGAGTCCAGATGTAGGATGAGGGTGGACTGATGGATTAGATGTGAAGGATGAGAGCAGAGAAAGGGATTAGGATGACTCTGAGATTTTTGGCTTGAGTAAGGGAAAGATCGGGGAAGGCAATGGCACCCCACTGCAGTACTCTTGCCTGGAAAATCCCATGGACGGAGGACCCTGGTGGGCCAAGTCCATGGGGTCGCTAAGAGTCGGACGCGACTGACCGACTTCGCTTTCACTTTTCACTTTTATGCACTGGAGAAGGAAATGGCAACCCACTCCGGTGTTCTTGCCTGGAGAATCCCGGGGACGGGGGCGCCTGGTGGGCTGCCGTCTATGGGGTCGCACAGAGTCGGACACGACTGAAGCGACTTAGCAGCAGCAGCAGCAGCAGCAAGGGAAAGATGGAGTGCCATTTACTGAGATACAGAAAATAGCCAGTAGCTTTATTTTATATTATTAGTTAACAAAACTTCCCATTAACAACTTGATGTAGTTTTTTTTAAAGTTTGGGGGAAACACTTTCCTTCTGTAAGTTTGTATTCCTTTGCATGCTCAGTCACTCAGTTGGGTCCAACTTTTTTGTGATGCCCTGGGGCTGTAGCCTGCCAGGCTCCTTTGTCCATGGGATTTTCCAGGCAAGAATACTGGAGTGGGTTGCCATTTCCTGCTCTGGTGGATCTTCCTGATCCAGGGATCAAACCCTGGTCTCCTACATCTCTTACATTGGCAGGCAGAGTTTTTATCACTGAGCCACCTGGGAACATTTGTAGCCAATAATTTGGACTTGAACTCTGGGGAAGGTTCCTGGTAAAGCCTTGCATCCTACTTATAAGAGAGGATAGCTTGTCCATGGTTTCTTGTAGAATAATTGCAAGAGTGGGTGAGGATGTTAGCTTGAGTGGCTCAGTGATGCTCATAAAAGGAAGGAGAGAGGGAGGAAAGAAGGAAAGCAGGAAGGAAGGAAGGAGGGAAGGAAGGGAGAAGGAAAGCAGGAAGGAAAGAAAGGAATCATTTAACCCTAGAGACATCAGGTATATGTATGATCCTCTTGAGGTAGGTGAAGACTTTTTAGTGGGAAAACTAACATCACAGTGATAGTACATTGATATGACATATTTAAATGTGTGAGCAGATGTCACCCACACTATAGTTTCAGAATGTAGTAAATTCACATTTAAAACTCTTGAAGTACAATGTATCAGAACTTACATGATTATATCCTTCTTTCTTCGATGATTTATTGACAGGCTAGAAGGACAATGAAGGCGATTTCTGCTGTGCCAAGTTGGTCCCCATAATGATAAAGACATCGAGTGTATTTTCAAATTCTCTGTCAGTGGACAGCAAATCTTTTGCTACACAGCAAAGTAGATTATACAATTACATTTCAATTGCTTTCAAATGTTTCCATTTATGTGTCCAAAGGTGTCCAAGGGCAGTCTTTTACTATAATACAAATATAAACTCTTTTTCCTGTGGCTCCATGTTGGCATTTCACCATCAGATTCAGATTTTAGAGCAAACTATGACAATCTTCCAAATAAACTTGGCAAAGAATATGGTCGCTTACATACACAATATTCTGAATATTTCAAACTACCTGAGCTTATACTAGTGAAGTAAAAGTCCAATATATGGAATTTTCCATTTAATATATGGCCTATCTTATTACCATAGAAAATGATAAGTCTTTCTAGACTTGCCAGTGGTTCTAAATTTTGCATCCCCAGGAGATACTTGGTTATGTCTGGAAACATTTTTGGTTGTCATCATTTTGGGGGTGGGGGTGGGCTAATAGCATCTAGTGAGTAGAGACTAGGGATATGACTAAACAGCTTATGGTGCACGGGGTAGTCAGCCCAGGAAAGAATCATTCAGTCCAAAATGTCAGTAATGCTGAGGTTGAGAATCCCTGGCTTATGCCGTTGCTCATAGCTCATTCCATAGCTCACAACACAATTGCAGTCCTTTAGCTGAGCCTTACATTTCTATTGTTCAGCTCAACATTTGGCACTATGTCTGCCAAGTGCCATTGGCACTATGTTGCATTTCTCAGATGGGAAGAACACACTACTTTGAGGTTACGTGGTTTACAGTCATTAGCTGAGTTGAAAGACCATTTGATTTTTCATTAGAAACTGGCAAGTGTACCAGATTAGGGCTTTACCATGAAAATCATGGGGCTTCCCAGGTTCAGTGGTAAAGAATCGGCCTGCAATACAGGAGACAAGATGTGAGTTTGATTCTTGGGTTTGGAGGATCTCCCGGAGAAGGAAATGGCAACCGACTCCAGTATTCTTGCCTGGGAAATCCCATGGACAGAGGAGCCTGGCGGATTATAGTCCATGGGGTCACAAAAAGAGTAGGACATGATGTAGGGACTAAAACAACGACAGCAGGATATCATGAGGGTTAAAGAGATTTTGAAAGATAATAGCCACCTTTATTTCACTCCTAAGAACTTTATCTATGCCTTTGTTAGCCTTTCTAGTCCCAAGGCTATATCTCTTCACTCGAGTGTCAATTACAGCTAACAATTTGAGATGCTACACACACACACACACACACACACACACACACACACACACACACACGATTTTAACTGTGGCTGCCAGATATCAATGAGATTCACAGGCCCCTGGTACAATATTCTTGACAATGTGTGCCTGATATTTTGAAGACCATCTGTCTCATTTTAATCGAGAATACACTCTGCCAAAGGTTTTGCATGCCAAATGACTTTTTAAAAAATCTTGTGCTGTGTTAAAAAATGTTTTAAAATATTTTTATTGAGGTAAATTTCACACACCATAAAACCCAGCCATTTAAACTGTACTATTCAATTTTTAAAGTACACTCACAGAATTGTGCAACTATCACTACAATCTAAGTTTAAAACTTAGAATCTTCATCCTCCCATAAAGAAACCTCATAACTATTAGCAATCCCTCCACATACCCCAGCACCCTCAGACCTAGGCAACCAGTAATGAATTTTTTAACTCTATATTTGGGCTATTCTAGACATTTCATATCAATAGAAGCACATAGTATTTTACTACTGGTTTCTTTCACTCAGAATGTTTTCAAGATTCATTCTTTAATAGTATGTATCAGGGATTTTTTTCTTGAGTCTAAATAACGTTCCATTGTATATTTACAATATTTTGTTTATCCATTTGTCATTCGATAGGTATTTGTATTGTTTCTACTTTTGTATTGTAAATAATGCTGACATGAACGAGTTTTAGGGTGGGACCATGATTCGATATGACTTGTGTCCTTATAAAGAGAGACACCAAGGGTATATGAGTGGGTTTCTCAGTTGGCTCAGTGGTAAAGAACCTGCCTACAAATTCAGGAGCTATGGGAGATGCAGGTTCAGTCCCTGGGTGGGGAAGATCCTCTGGAGAAGGAAATAAAAACCCATTCGAGTATTTTTGCCTGGAGAATCCCACGGACAGAGGAGCCTGGTGGGCTACAATCTTTGGGGTTGCAAAGAGGCGGACATGACTGAATGACATGCACGCATACAGGGTGTATGTACACAGAGGAGAGACCGTGGGAGGATACCTTGATCTTCCAACTTCTAGCCTCCAGAACGGTGAGAAATAAATTTATGTGTTTTAAGGCAACCAGTCTGTGGTATTTTGTTATGGAAGCTCTAGATGACTAATACGCTTAGGAGTGGAATTGCTGGGTCATGTGGTAACTCTATGTTTAACAATGTGCAGAACTGCCAAATTATCCACAAGCAGGTCTTCATACGAATGGATATTTTCTTTTTAGTAAACACACAGGAGTGGCAGAGCTGAAAGTATTATGTTTAACTTTTTAAGAAATGGACAAACGGTTTTCCAAAGAGACTGTGCCACTTTACATTCCCGCCAGCGGTGTGTGCGAGTTCCAGCTCTCCATTTCCTCGCCCAAACTTGTCATCCCCTGTTTTGATTATAGTCATCCCAGTGGGTGTGAAACGGTACTTCATTATGCGTTTCTTTTTTTTCCCCCACAGGGTTTATTTATTTGTGTGAGTCTTTTTTTCCCCTTAGGATTTATTTATTTATTTTTTGAGCCCTTTTAGGTTCATAGCAAAACTGAGCAGAAAGTACAGTGTTCCCAGGAAACTCCCATCCCTGTCTGCTGCTGCTGCTGCTGCTAAGTCGCTTCAGTCGTGTCCGACTCTGTGCGACCCCATAGACGGAAGTTCACCAGGCTCCCCTGTCCCTGGGATTCTCCAGGCAAGAACACTGGAGTGGGTTGCCATTTCCTTCTCCAATGCATGAAAGCGAAAAGTAAAAGTGAAGCTGCTCAGTCGTGCCGACTCCTAGCGACCCCATGGACTGGAGCCTACCAGGCTCCTCCGTCCATGGGATTTTCCAGGCAAAAGTACTGGGGTGGGGTGCCATTGCCTTCCCCGCCCATCCCTGTCTACCCCACCTCAACTCTCCCACTATCAATATCACGTCGGAGTGGTAAACTTGCAATTTATTACAACTGATGAAACCTATTTTGTCACATCATTATCACTCAGGGTCCATAGTTTATATTCGGTTTCACTCTTGATGTTGTAGACAATGTAAAATAACATGGATCCCCTGTTGTAGTTGTGCCATGGAACTGTTTCACTTCTCTCAAAGTCCTCTGTGCTCTGCTTACTCATTCCTCTCCCCTCCCCCAACCTCTTCATTAGGGTTTTGATAGTTTTTATATTTTCCTAGTGACTAATGCTGTTCATCATCTTTCCATGTGCTTATGGCCACTTTTCCATCTCAGAGGGGAGATACAGGTCAAGCTGTACAAACTGTCAGTTATAAGTATGTACAGTATGATGGCTGTAGTTCCGTGTCTCTTACATCTGCCTGTGTTCACAGGTGGGTTCCTTACCCCTACTCTCAGCCGGGAAGCCCCATTAGTGATATAATATTGTGTCAATATGAAATATACATAGTATTTTTAAAAGTAATTTTATAGAACTTTTAGATTTATTACGGTTTTGGTATCTTCATTTTGAAATAAAACATGTCCATTAAAAATTCCTTTGCCTATTTAAAAATTGGATTGTCTTATTACTGAATATCAGTGCTTTTTTTTTTTTTTTTTTTTTAGTATCAGTGCTTTTTAAAGGTCCAGTTTGTCTCTAACTGAAAAGGAAAATAACCCACTATTTCGTCTAGTATGAGAGAAACACTATCATGTGTTATCCTGAACAGTGGTCTCTGAGCAGGTTTCATTGTTCCTTCACGTATGGGATCCACTGCCTGTCAAAGTAGTTGACTTGTGATTTCAGGGCAGAGGCACTACTTTTCTTGGCAGCTGGACTCATAGGAGTCCAAAAGAAACAAATAGCTTTAGGCAATGTTCAATAAATCTTATGTAATATTGTAACAGTTTCTGATGTCACAATTAGAGAATAGAATCAAACAGCACATCTATTACTATTAAATATGAAACACAGGAAAAGCACAGCTAGAAGAAAAGTGTGAAATGATTTTAACGTTCATTAGCTTGTTCTCTTTATCAGACAGGATGTTTGCCGACTTTAGTAACCCACACAATTCTCCTCTAGGGTGTTTATCAGTTATTCCAACCAATTAAATTCAGCAACCATTAACTGTATCATTGGAAAAAACCCTGATGTTGGGAAAGATTGAAGGCAGGAGGAGAAGGGGGCAACAGAAGATGAGATGGTTGGATGGCATCATCAACTCAAATGGACATGAGTTTGGGCAAACTCTGGGAGATAGGGATGGACAGGGAGGCCTGTTGTGCTACAGTCCATGGGGCTACAAAGAGTTAGACATGGCTGAGCAACTAAAAAACAACGGCAAAAGTTTACTGCACACCCAACAACAAACATTTAATGCCTTTTCTACTGAATTCATTGAGTTACTTGATGTTTTTAGAAAGAAATAGATACATTCTATGTTTACTCACTTTTTAGAAAAGGAAATAGCAGTCTCCCTTTTTTGGTATTTATTATTCATTTGGCTAAAGAGATTCTGGAACTTAGCACTGAATATTTTGGCAGAAAGAAAATCTAAAATGGAAAATGCCATGGTGATTTAACTACCGAATTTAAAAGAGCCTTAAAGTTCACTTGTACTTAAAAACTTTCAGAAATTATTTCATGAACTCCTTTTGAGAACTCATGTTGTGTTCAAAATTTCCTTTCTCCATGGAGAATCAATGTCGTAATGGATGCTTTAGGCCTGTTCTCAGTAAACTTGGACTTCAGTAAACCAGCTCCTTCCTGCTGGTATCTCATAAGGATGAAATTCTTCACCACAACTATTTTACCTTATAACATGAATAGCTCCCATGTTCACTTACATAGGTGATGTGTGACTGCCATATAAATGGATGGGAATAAAGGTGTTGGTCTGCATATTAAATAAGAGGAAGCTTAATTCATCTTTTATTAAAAACCCTCCACTCTGAATGAGTTCCAGTATCTTCTTTGCACACCTTAATGGACCTCCTTGCCGATTCCTGGAAGGTGTCCATGGGAATCCACTTGGCCAATGATACTCATGAACTATCCTTTCTTTGGGGTGCAATCTTTATGCTTTAAATGTTTAAGTCACAGTTAAACAGTTTTGAGCATGTATTTTTAGAAACATTACAACGGTATTTAAAAGTGGTAGCATAAACCGTATCACCCATTTGTTTCTTCAAGGATAGTCTGGATCAAGAGTTCAACCAGAGAAACAAAACCTGCTGGAGATACATATTCAAGGATTTATTGCAAGGCATTGGCTGATGTGATTGTGGAAGCTGGCTAGGTTAAGTCTGAAGTCCAGAGGGAAGGCCATCAGGAAGGACAGGCTGGAACTCTAAGGCATGAGCTGAAGTTGCTGTCCATGGGTAGAATTTCTACTGGGAAGTCTCATGCCTCATGCTCTCAACTGATTAAATCAAGCCTGCCCAGCTCATCTAGAATAATCTCCTTTAAAGCTGGCCAATTATGGACACTAGTCGTATCTACGAAAACATTTCATAGCCACATAGTATCTGATCGGTTGAGACTGCAGCCTGGACAAAATGACTCATAAATGACCATCACAGGTGACAATAATTTCTGTGGTCATGGGGCAGTCACAGAATATCACTTGTTTACATTCAAGTGGACACAGCTTTTAAAAGCTGTTACATGCAACCTCAATCATTTGTTTTTTTTTTTTTTTAAACAAAGTATAAGATAAAATTAAATGGAACTCTTTGTTTTAGTTTACTAGACTTGCAAACACTGCTGCCTCTGTGTGGACAGACTTCTTCCTACAATAGGCCTTTGCCCATGATCAACAAAGTTGTGTATACAGCAACTTACAATGTGGCCAGAAAAATTTGCCCATTTCCTGCCTTGCTCCTGCTGAGGAGACACTGGAGTTAATTTAAAAATAGGCTATTATAGTTTTCAAAATTTTTGGTCTTAGGATCTTTAGGTGCATCAAAATTATTGAGGACTCTGAAGAGCTTTTGTTTGTATGGGTCATACTTCTCAGTTTGCTTTGCTTTGCTTACCTGCTCCGTCATGTCGGACTCTGCGACTCCATGGACTGTAGTCCATCAGGCTTCTCTGTTCATGGGATTTCCTGGGAAGAATACTGGAGTGGGTTCCTCCTCCAGGGGACCTTCCTAACCCAGGCATAGAATCCCAGTCTCCTATGGCTCCTGCGTTGGCAGGCGGATTCTTTTACTGCCTGAGCCATCTGGGAAGCCGGTTTGGGCCGCTACAAAACTCTCTCCAAGGACCTAAAGACTGTACACAGGGGGACTTGCCCTCTGAAGCTCATCTGGGGAAACTCTTCCTCTTTCTAAGGAAATGTGGGGACAAATGTCTGCTACCCAAGGCACTGGAAAGATCAGTCATCAGAACTGTGAGGCATACAAATCACAGATGTGAAAAGATCCCATGTGCTTAAAATAGGTTCTTGCTCAAAATTGTGTTTTGAATTAGCTCTATTGAGGGTTTGGAACATAAGAGCAGGTTTACTAGGAGACAAAGATACCACAGGGTTTGGAGATTAAGCCCTTTAAGGATGAAGGGATGGAATATCTGAATGGCAAAAAGAAAAAGTTACTGAATAATTTAGTCATCCATACAAAGAATTGTTACACAGGTAATGGAGCTTAAATTTTATTTCTGTTTTGCAAGGAAAAAGCATAAGCTGTAGTATGAAAGATTTGGTTCCAATGTATCACAGTTTAAATGAACAAAATCGGTCATGAGAGTCACTGATATTAAATAATGGAATAGGGTTCAAGGGATGGTACAGGACCTTCAAAGATAAAGTATGCAGGGCTCTGAAAGGCTGCCTGAAGGCAAAGGAAAGTTGGAGATGCCAACTTTGGTTCTGGCCAACTTCTCCTGCGATTTTCTATACATGGTAGTCTGTTAACTCAGAGGCAACACCACATCCTCACCGTGAGAACTGAGTTCCCTTTGTGGTTTATCCATTGCTCCTTCCTTTAAAGGAAGGCTCACAAGTGGTTCATATTCAAGCCTTACATGTGATAGCATTTATGTGAAATTCACAACGCAATGAAGGTACACAGAAATTCTTGTACATTATATAAAATGTAGAGCTGACTGATCCCATTTTGAAGAAGCATTATGGAAGATTAGATTTTCTTTACCAGAGTAGACAGGTTTAAAACATATTGCTTGTACTGTTTCATTTTAGTAGCATGTCATTTTTATATTGCTATGCCACTAAGAAATTAAGAAATAGCATATAATTGTGGGATTTTGTTTAAATTCTAGAAAAATTGAAAGATACTTTTTATTCAGCTTAACAAAGCCTGAGGTCTTTTAGCACAGGTGATTTATGCATTTCTCAAAGCTTTTCCTATAGTTTAATAAACATAAAAAAACTCAAGCACAACTAAATACTGGGAGAACTTGTAAAGGAGAGCACAAGATTTAAAAGACATCATTTGTTTCTTTGTCTACTTAACAGGGTAACGGGTTGATGATTAATCTTGCATTGTTAAATTCAAATCCTAAATATTTTGACAAATACTGTCAAGTTTGATAACTATTTGTAAAGAATTTGTGGTTGTATGTTGAATTATCATGTAGAGAGTTTTAAGTTTATTAATACAGTATAAAAGGGATCAATCCCTAACAAGCTATCTCTAAAACACGGACCATTCTGCTGAGATCACAGAGAGAAAAGTTGAAGCTGCAATAAATATGGTAAAGCTACCTGAGTTTGAAGCAAGAGACTAAGGAATTAGGTGCATGAATTTCACATTATAGGGCCTCATTATATATAAATAAGTCTTTTCAGTCCTACTAAGGTTACTAGGATTCATTTAAGAGAGATGCAGGGCTTTCCTGGTGGCTCACTGGGTAAAGAATCCACCTGCCAATGCAGGAGACTTGGGTTTGATCCCTGACCTGGGAAGATCCCACAGGCTGTGAAGCAACTAAGCCTGTGAAGCACAAGTATTGAGCCTGTGCTCTAGAGCACGGGGTGAGCCTATGTGCCGCAACTACTGAAGCTGGTATGCCCTAGAGCCTGTGCTCCACAACAAGAGAAGCCACTATAATAAGCTTGTGCACCGCAACCAAAGACTAGCCCCCAGCTCACTGCAACTAGAGAAAAAGCCCATGTAGCAACAAAGATCCAGCACAACCAAAAATAACTAAATAAAAAATTAAAAAAAAAAAAAAAAGAGACAGTCCCAGTTCCAAACACACTTCAGCTCACTAAGGACTTGAATTACCTTATTATTTTCCCTCTATGGTTCATTAATAAAGTACTCATTTAAGAACAACTATTTTTAAGTATGGTGGTATTTCAGAAAATATAAAAAGAAAGGAGGAAAAAAAAGCCCTTTGTTTGCAGCCAAGATGTGGAGACTAGATTGGAATTTATTTTGAACAATTATTTGGGAGAACTATCACAACTATAAGAAATGCTGGACTGGATGAAGTACAAGCTGGAATCAAGATTGCCGGGAGAAATATCAATAACCTCAGATAGGCAGATGACGCCACCCTTATGGCAGAAAGTGAAGAACTAAAGAGTCTCTTGTGAAAAGTGAAAGAAGAGAGTGAAAAAGTTAGCTTAAAACTCAACATTCAGAAAACTAAGATCATGGCATCTGGTCCCATCACTTCATGGCAAATAGATGGGGAAACAGTGAGAGACTTTTTTTCTGGGCTCCAAAATCACTGCAGATGGTGACTGCAGCCATGAAATTAAAAGATGCTTGCTCCTTGGAAGAAAAGCTATGACCAATCTAGACAGCTTATTAAAAAGTAGAGACATTACTTTGCCAAAAAAGGTCCGTCTAGTAAAAGCTATGGTATTTCCAGTAGTCACATATGGATGTGAGAGTTGGGACTATAAAGAAAGCTGAGTGCTGAAGAACTGATGCTTTTGAACTGTGGTGTTGGAGAAGACTCTTGAGAGTCCCTTAGACTGCAAGGAGATCCAACCAGTCCATCCTAAAGGAAATCAGTCCTGAATTCATTGGAAGGACTGGTGCTGAAGCTGAAATTCCAATATTTTGGCCACCTGATGTGAGGAACTGACTCATTTGAAAAGACCCTGATGCTGGGAAAGACTGAAGACAGGAGGAGAAGGGGACGACAGAGGATGAGATGGTTGGATGGCATCACCGACTCAATGGACATGAGTTTGAGTAAACTCTGGGAGTTGGTGATGGACAGGGAGGCCTGGAGTGCTGCAGTCCATGGCGTTGCAAAGAGTCAGACACAACTGAGTGACTGAACTGTCACAACTATTTTGAAGAAAGAATAAATGTCTATAAAATATAGGGTTCTGTGGTTTAAACAATTTTGACACCTTTTGTTGAAAGACCAAAATAAACAAAAAACGAAAACCATGCAATATGTTCTATGGATCAGAAATTTAATAAATGCCCGAATTTCAATTTACACTAAAATATTTATTTAATTGATGACATTTTACAGAAATAAATAAAAGCAGTTTTTCTCTAATACAGATAGGTATATTTATCTATTTATATTTTTATATTTCTCTTTATACAAAATTGAAGAATTATCAAATTACTTTCCCTAAAACTGTAGCGCAAAAAAGAATACTAGGAAACAGAAAGAAATACTGAAACATGTTCATCATTAAATTAGAACCAAGGGCCTTCTGAATTGCAGCAAGTTATGATTTAGAGAAAGAACATGAGATTTGGAGCCAAGGGACCTGGGCTCCACTGTTTACTTGCTATATGTCACAGGCATATTTCTCAGTATTTCTGAATCTCAGTTCTCCACTTTTAAAACAGGAATGTTATAAATTTTATCAACTTCACAGGACTGGTGGGCAAATTAAACACATACATGTATAGGAAAGCTCTTTATAACACGTAAAGAGCTACAAAAATAATAGTTTTGTTTAATTTCATATAAAAGAATCAATGCATATCTTCCTTCAACTGAAGAATAAGCACCAAAAGCGTGTGTGTGTTTTCTTCAGTTGGATTATGTCACTCTATAAACCAGAATAAGAAAATGCACCTTAACTAAGCACCAAAGCCTCTTGGACAAATGTGATCCAGGGTATGTTCCTGTTAGTTTTCTGGACAACTAAGTAGGAGTTAATGAGTCCTGAGGGTCATTTGAAACTCTGAAGGCTCAAAGAAAAGAAATCAAGAACGTTTGTATTACATCAAATGGCTAGGATACAATAAGCTACTCCTTATTTAACAATTTCAAAGTCCATTAATTCTTCACAGAAGAAACACTGGGTTATTATCACTTGCAATTATTTGCTTCTGTGAATATGACATTCTCTTGTTACAAAGATCAAATGCTAATCCTTGAGGGAAGTACTAGTGGAATGAAATAACAAACCCTATCATAAATTTAGGTATTAGTGGCTAAAAAGTCTAGTTACACAAGAACATAGGAAAGAAAAAGAATCTAAGACATTAGTATGTAATAATGGTAACAAAAAAACCCTGCCATATTGCTATAATCATAAGAACTGAAATTATAGACATTGCAATATTTACAGATCAATCTTAAAACATAAACATTTAGTAACACAAATTAAAAGTAGAGAAAACAGACAATTTTCATTAAACATTAATACACTTAATAAAACTACGTTAACTGTTTACACTGATAATATTTAACATATAATAGAAATACTTAAAGTGTTCAGTGTTTCAATTTTTAGTAGCAAGATACAGAGAAAAGAAGTAATTGTCTAATATTAACTTACTGTTGGAGCTACATTACTCTGAAGTTACTATTTATGGAGTTACAGTCTATAACTACTCAAAGAACTGGGAGCTAATATAATTCACCATCTTTTAAAAATATTACTAATAAGATATTGGTGAATCCTGTGCTAAAGATACTGAAAGCTCTTCCAAAAATGAGATATATGTTATTTGAGTATACTGAGTCATATAAAACTAGAATAGTTGAGTTACTCTTATTCTAACTTCTTTTTAAGACTGATCTTATCAAAAGAAAAGTACACAATACCTCTCTTAATTACCTCAGATAGAGATATTCTTTGGAATAAAAATAAGTATTTTTGTGTGTGTGCGCACGCATGTGTGCAGTTGCTCAGTGGTATCCAACTCTTTGTGACCACCGTGGACTATACCAGCCAGGCTCCTCTGTCCATGGGATTCTCCAGGCAAGAATACTGGAGTGGGTTGCCATTTCCTCCTCCAGGGGATCTTCCTCACCCAGGGATCAAATCCATGTTTCCTGCATTGGCAAGTGGATTCTTCACCACTGTGCCACCTGGGGAGCCCAAACATTTTATTAGGAGTGTAAAATTAAAGATCTTGATAGCTATTATGGAAACAGTATATTGAAAAGGACTCAAAAACTGCTGGACTGTACAACCAAAAAAGCGATAAATTCATTCAACTAAGAACAGTGTTTACTGACATCTACTGGATTGTTTTACTTATAACTTTATTCTATAAACTATGAAAAATTTAAAATACACTAAAGTCTGGACCGAGTCAAGTGTACTTCATTCAAGGTCTTCGGTGTCGTTGGTAAACAGGTCTGCCAGGTCAGCCACGGTCAAGACGGAGGCCTCGGAATGCTTTGCGGAAGGGTTCGTGTGACTGCAGGATTTTTCCAAGTGAGCAGAATCAGAAAGAAACCCCAAGAAATAAATTATTATGTTTGTCTTTATATATTGCTCTGGTCTAATAATAATGTAAGACATAAAAAAATATTAATATTATATTTTTAATATAAGAGTATGTTCCTAAGTTTTTGTAACTGAGTTATAAGAAACTCCTAGAAGACGATGGGATCATTATTACAACTTGTTAAAATTTGGAAAGATTTCTATATAGCATTTTCAAACTTTGCCATAAAATGTTTTCCTCTAAACACTTAATAAACAAAACTCCTTGCCAACGACTGCTAAGGCTTTCATCTTACAGCTTACCTTCTTAGTATCCAAAGTTAATTTATTTCAAGAAAAATTCAAGCGACTATTTTTATTGAGGCAGCTTAAATATAATCACTGAATTCTGTTATATTTGGAAGTACCACCAAGAAAAAGTGTTCATGTTTGAGGCAAAAAGCTTTTGTGGCAGCCTCTTTTCCACAGACCACCAATGAAAGAGAATTTCTGGTTTCCAATGGCTGCTTTACTGTGCAAAGTACTAATACCATCCCTTCCAAGGCAATCAGCTCTTCTGAGTTTATCTTCCAATCACACCTATCTCACCAGAATTCAGTTAGGCATTAGTTTATGTTTCAAGAAAACATATATTGAAGGAAAATATATTAGGAAGTAAATGTTAGGAAGTTTTATGATTCCAAAGTTAAATTTTTAAAATTAAGGCTGTCTTAGTCTCCCTGCTTCTGCTCTGCCTGTAAGAGTAATAATACAATTACCAGCCTAGTTTTAAGTCCACACCTTTTAACTTGCATGTAACCAACAAGTGTGCTGTTTCATGTTACAGATTTCAGACCAAGGCTTTTAGGTTGGGCATAAAGAGAAATTTCATTTAAAAAGTAATCCAGCGTGGCAAGGAAATGTAGGATAGTTCCTCCCAAAGCCCTCCGTTGGCAAAATATATATGGGTGGTTGAATAAAGTTTCTTTAACAGTAGAATCACTTAAATATTTTTTTATGTATTGGTTGTTGTTCTTCAGTCTCTAAGTCATGTCAACTCTTTGGAACCCCATGGACTGCAGCACTCCAGGCTTTCCTGTCCTTCACTATCTCCCGGAGTTTGCTCAAACTTATAATCCCTATTAATAAATTAAGTCAAATATAGAATGCCTGGAGTATTAGCTGGGAAATTTTGGGTATATAAAATGTCATATCTTGCTCTATAAAAAGTATTTGCACTTACATCTTTTGGTTGACTAAGTGATCATCTAGGTGAAGAAGTTCTACACGCTTACATAACCTTATATGAACAGGAAAACTTCTGCCATCCACTTGAAGTGAACTGTTACCTACCTCCTTTCAGCAGTTTTCAGCATTGCTTGCATTCTTTCTTCTATTGTCGCTTTTATTAAGAATCTGTGTACAATAGTGGGTCTAGAAGGTACATAACAACGGTAAGTTTAAAAACACCGGTAGAACAGTTTAGAATGAATAAACTTCATATATTACATGCTATATTTATCAGTCAGTATCTGCTGTGGCAGGTACTAAGCCAGGTGCTGGGATGAGGGGGTTTGGTCAACAGTGAATACAACAAACTAATCTCAATGAACCGATATCTACAGTATCTAGTGAGGGAAGATGTAATAAAAACACACCATGTAAGACATTTTCAGGTATAGACAAGGTCATGAGGAGGCGCACACATGACCTGAAACGTGACTGTTGAGAATAGGTGGCTATAAGCAGAGGAGGAGAGGGAGGAGCAAGCTGACAGAAGCAGCAGTAAATCAATGCCAAGTCCGAGCACAAGCTTCTAAAGTCTGAGGGGCAGAAAGAAGGCTAGCAGGGACGAAGCATACGGCGAGGGGGACGGAGGTTGGATTCCCTTCCTGCCCAGCCACCTGCAGGGTGGCTTAATCCTCCTTACCCTGCCCCTAACATAGGATATGCTTTTACTTATTATGTTTATTGTTTACCATCTGTCTCTACCAATCCCCTACAACTAGCATTTAAGCTAGGTGAGGGCATTTCAAGTACTTAGAACAGTGCTTGGCACACAGAAGGAACTCAGTAAAAATTTACTGAATGAACTATGTGTATACTGATGGAGGTAGACAGTTCAAGTTGGTGATGGAAAGATGAGTTACTTCTACTTTGACTGTAGCTGTTTTCCCTTTTCTCCCTCAACAAGGAGGAGGAACAGAGACTGTAGATCTTCTCCTCAGAAAGCAGAAAAATCTATATACTAGGGAAGCAAAGTAGGATTGTTAAGCAGTGTTGAGCAGCCTTTATAGACTTGTGGTCTTACATCTGAGATAAGCCCACTGTATGCTTTAGAAAACAATAAGATAAGAAGTCAGTGTTTAAAAATATAAGACAAGGCAAAAACAAACAGGAACCTCTCTGGTGGCCCAGTGGTTAAGACTCTGCACTTCCATTTCAGGGGGCATGGGTTTGCTCCCTGGTCAGGGTACTAAGATAACCACATGCAGTGTGGTATGGCCCCAAACCAAACAAAACCACCCCCATCCCCCACAAAAACCCAAATCAAACAAAGAAAAAACCCAGTAAGACATAACTACATTTTAAATACTTAGTAGCACTTTAGAACAATCTTGCCTTTATTACAATTATATTATTTTGTCATATTTTGCTTGATGAATGTCTCTTTCCTGCTTAAAATTAACGCCATCGTTTGCTCTCTCGGCCACTGCTCACAGAGCAGGCTGTTTCTGAGTGTGGCACACAAGACCTTACCTCCTGCCACTCCTCTGCACGTACTTTATACCCAGCAACTTCAAACTCCTGAAGGTCCTGAGAAACATGTTGATTTTCTCCTCTGTGCTTCTGCACAAGCAACTCTCTGCTGTGTGAGCACCCTTCTCTAGGCCAACTCTGGAGTAATTATTCCTTCAAGACTCAATCTAATGAAGCCTCTCCTGACTCTCTAGGGCACAAGAATCCATGCTCTTCTTTGTTACCACAGTATTCCTATTTTTACACATTCTGCTATAATGTGTTAAATAATTTGTTTCCTGTATTACATAGTGATCTCCTTGGGGAAATAAGATTATACTTTATTCAGTTTGAATCTTCAGGGTATAGCACGTTTGTCATCATTGTTTAGTCACTGAGTCAGGGTGGACTCTTGTGACTCCAGACTCTAGGCTGCCAGGCTCTTCTGTCCATTGGATTTCCCAGGCAAGAATACCGGAGTGGGTTGCCATTTCCTCCTCCAGGGGATCTTCTGGACCCAGGGATTGAACCCACATCTCCTGTATTTCAGGGATATTCTTTACTGCTGAGCCCACCAGGGAAGCCTCCAGTGTCAAGAATAATATCTGACATACAGCAAGTGTTTAATCAATATTTATTTAACGAGTGCTTAGTATGGGTGCCACCGCCCTTATGGCAGAAAGTAAAGAGGAACTAAAGAGCCTCTTAATGAAAGTGAAAGAGGAGAGTGAAAAAGCTGGCTTGAAATTCAACATTCAAAAAATGAAGATCATGGCATCTGGTCCCATCACTTCAAATAGATGAGGAAACAATGGAAACAGTGACAGATTTTATTTCCTTGGGTTCCAAAATCACTGCAGATGGTGACCGTAGCCATGAAATTAAAAGACGCCTGCTCCTTGGAAGAAAAGCTATGACAAACTTAGAGAGCATATTAAAAAGCAGAGACATTACTTTGCCAACAAAGGTCCATCCAGTCAAAGCTATGGTTTTTCCGGTAGTCATGTGAGAGTTGGACTATGAAGAAAGCTGAGCACCAAAGAATTGATGTTTGTGAATTGTGGTGCTGGAGAAGATATTTGAGAGTCCCGTGGACTGCAAGGAGATCCAACCAGTCAGTCGCAAAGGAAATCAGTCCTGAATATTCACTGGAAAGACTGATGCTGAAGCTCCAATACTTTGGCCACCTGATGTGAAGAACGACTCATTGGAAAAGACTTTGATGCCAGGAAAGATTGAAGGCAGGAGGAGAAGGGGATGACAGAGGATGAGATGGTTGGATGGCATCACCAACTTGATGGACATGAGTCTGGGCAAGCTCCAGGAGTTGGTGATGGACAGGGAAGCCTGGCATGCTGCAGTCCACGTGGCTGCAAAGAGTTGGACATGACTAAAGGACTGATTTGAAGTGAGTATGGATGCATTAGAACAAATTGAAAGCATCTAACATCCAGGAGGTAGTGCATCTGAGAGGCTGTATAAAGGATAATTATCCATTCTGAGATTTGAATAAACGTAGAACATACTACATAATATTTACTATTAAGTTTACTTTAAATAATTATCTTATATTAGATCGGGAAGGTTGTACTTTCCTAAGGGGAAGCATTTATAAAAGAGCTTTGTTTTCAGTTATACATGAGATATGGCTTCTTTTAAATACTGGCTACTTTAGCCAATCAACAATCAGTTCTTCTCAAAGTTAATGACAGATGCCTTCAGCTTAATAGTTGTCTTAGGTATTTTAAGAAACTATCTTGATGAAGTGAGCAGGGTAGCTTCTGAAGAAAGAAAGACAAAAATCTGGGAGAATTTGGGAATTTGCTGTTTGGAGGAGAGTCACTGGAAATCTCAAAATATTTTCTGGTCATATAATAAGAATTGAAAATTTAATATGTAAGTAAGTCATTAAAAATGAATAGGTTAAGATGAACATAAATTAAGAGTTTAAATGTTGATCTGTATCTTAGAAACAAGGGCAAATGTGACTGAGTTTAACTTTAGTCCTTACTTTGTTTGTCCAATCCGGTGCACCCTTCCGATGGCCTGAAGCTCATGGGCAGGGTTCAATATGGGCTCCACCAAGAGAACATGAGTTGCTTCAATGATAGTTAATCCATTAGAACCTGTGTGCAGGGGCAGCAGCAAAATATTGATTTGGGGATCATATTTAAATGCTGACAGGTTCTCCTAAAAAAAGAAAGGTACATTTAAATTTTAGCTGGATAGTTAAAAATAAAAGCAGGATACTATAGCTCATGCTAAAATGCCTAACATATCCAGGTGACTGTGAAAGGCAATAATTAAGAAAATTACATGTAAGATGACAAATTTTAGAAAACAAAATCATGTGGCTTGACTTTAAGAAAAAAAAAAGTGTCACACAATCTCTCGTGTTCTTTATAATACATAGAAGAATCACAAGATACATGTCTATGTGATGTATGCAAATGAAACTATATGAGCTTAGAGGAAAGAAGGAGAGAAAGTGCTAGAGTGAGCATAAGAGACATAAATCTGCTAAATTTTCACTTGGTCTTTTTTTGGTGTTTTCTCTTAGGTTTGTATCTGTCATTGTGCTGAGTGTGAGGTAAGCACAATTTGACCATATGCAGTTTTGCCTAGTGCAGTGTTTTTAGAACTTAATTTTAGGGGCATGAGGCCTCTGTCCATTCAAAAGGTACACTATAGGCCATCTTTTCCTATATTAAAGAAACAGATCTCAAGCCATAAGATCTTTAAATATGGTTTGCCATGGGTATAACTGAATAGGTGGAAAGTAAATGCAGTTTGTTTACTTTGCCTTTAAATGTTAATCTTATAGTCAATCAAGAACTCAAACTGTTTTTGTGGTTTATATGACACACGACAATGCAAATAGACTAGTTAAGAGCAGTTTCAGTTTGTAACTGAATTCACGTCAAAAAACATGAGTAAAGTCTTCTTGACATACCTGAAATGTCTTAACACGACTGATCTGTGCAAATTCTATGTTGTTGTCAGTGAGAGCTTTCGAAATAATGTCTAATACATCTTGCCACTAAGAACACAGAAAACAGAAAACCAAATATTTACACATAGCTTTCATATAAAAAGGATTTAAAAAGGGACTAAACCAAAATAAGCTTTATACCTCAGAATTAAGTAAACAAAAACTTCAAGTGTAATACCATTAATATTATTTTCTATCCTGAAAGATATTTTAAATCAAATGCTGGTTAAAGATAGGGTAAAAAAATGAGCTTCTTTAATAAATGAATTCAAATAAACATAAATAATAGAAAATAAATTATGGAATATATAATAGATGTGGCTATTTACCTTTCAAAAATGAAAACTAGAAGTTCTACTCAATACCTTTTATTCAGTTGGTTAATTTTTTTTTCCTTAACCAAGTACATTTGTGAAATGACTTTCAAGTTTATAGATTTCAATTTTAAAATAGTAATATAAGAAAATCCCTAAGTAAAATTAATATAAAAACATAAAATACAGATATGTGAATTGCTTTGTGAAGCATCATCAAATTTCTCTAAAAACAATTCTATCCAATGGATATAGGAACAAAATTTAACAAGGAAAAGTCGATCAATAATTCTAAATCTCAATTACATCCTGGGAAACATTAACAGTTAGTTCTCAGATATAAACTGATTGAAAACAGAAAGCCAGTCTGAGTTAACACCGAGGATGTTGACTGTACCGTTGAGAAAACAAGTGCCTTCGCCCCTGGATCTCTACGCTGGATTCTCATCAGAGTTCTGACCACAGCTTCCACTTTTGTAGAATGGCTGCCCTTTGAACACAAAGGAGAAAACCCATTATTATCAAATAAAATCCAATTAACAAGGGAATGGAAAGTCAATGTAAAACACCATCAAAACATATATGATAGGTACATATGTGCTTATTCTTTTTCATTTTGTATTTGCTGGGAATTTTCTTTAGCCTCAAATTGCAGAAGTTACAGATTTATACCCCAAGAAAATAAAATATAAAAAAGCACCCCAGAAATTCATAAGACCCTAGGATAAGCTTTTTTAGTTAAGTGGCTATATTTTACAATCACAAAACTTTGTCATTTTAGATAATCAGAATATATATTAAAATACACTCATCACTTTAGATAGTATAGCACTGAAATTGTTCAGAATATAATGAATCAAAACTCTAACGTAAGCAAATAGTAAAGAATCTAACACACAAAAAAATCCTTTCTTTTAAGGGCATCAGAAAGGACGACGACAGAGGTACAAATGATGTCCACTTGGACAGAGGCAGATTTATAGAAAGGTAGTAAACACTTAGGAGAAGGCAATGACACCCCACTCCAGTACTCTTGCCTGGAAAATCCCATGGACGGAGGAGCCTGGTGGGCTGCAATCTATGGGGTCGCTGAGAGTCGGTCACGACTGAGAGACTTCTTCACTTTCACTTTTTACTTTCATGCATTGGAGAAGGAAATGGCAACCCACTCCAGTGTTCTTGCCTGGAGAATCCCAGGGACGGGGGAGCCTGGTGGGCTGCTGTCTCAGGGGTTGCACAGAGTCGGACATGACTGAAGCGACTTAGCAGCAGCAGCAGCAGTAAACATTTAAAAACTGCTTTTTGTACTCTGCATAACCATTTCTAAGATAAGGAATAAGAAAATGAAGAAATAAAGCAAGTGCTTTTGAAGCCTTCATTGAGAAAGTTTTCCTCCTAGAATGCTGTGGGAGACGGTATGACATGGAGTTTAAGGGCATGAGATTTTGAGTGAGATAAATTGAAATTCAATTGCCAGTTCTGCAGTTCCTTAGTTATAAAGATTCTAACCTTTCTAAGCCTTAGTTTGTCAAGCAGGGATGATGATTATATTTCCAAAGGTTGCTGTGATGGTTAAAGGAGAAAATGTGTACAAAGCGTTTAGCCCAATACTCCAAATAGTAGACACTTGGTAACCTTTCAGAGACATCAGATCACTCTACAAGAGGGGCAGATGTAACTAAAAAGTAAAAATATTCCCATATTACTATTACCCTCACATCATGCCCCTTTATTACTTTTACACAGAGATACTTAAAGGTAAAAATAGAAACCAATAAGGAAGAAAGCTTTATTGAGTTTAAAGTCATCAACAAAGAATTAAGGAAGATTTTTAAATTCTTATATTAAAGTCCTATATCTACATTTATTTCTCTGGATATGTAGAGTTTCAATTATACTTGAAAGGTTAAAAAGTATAAGAGACCTATTTCAATCTAAAAATTATCTTAAATAAGAACAAAACTATCTCAAATAAAAGAAAACAGGAAATTAGCATAAAGTGACCATTTTAGCAGTTAAGAAAGAAACTTCCATGTTCCTTGCAAGGTCTCATTTTCAAAGATATTTTAAAGTGAAACACCAGGATAACTATGAGCTCTTCTAAAATTAAGCTGCTTCTTACAAAAATTTCAAAAGAAAACAGAATAACCTTTTATAAGCAAAATTCCAACCTGGAGTGGTAACTCTGTGAAGGAAAAGACTAGAGTTCAGTTCAGTTCAGTCACTCAATTGTGTCCAACTCCTTGCGACCCCATGGACTGCAACACACCAGGCCTCCGTGTCCATCAACAACTCCCAGAGTTTACTCAAACTCATGTCCATAGAGTCGGTGATGACATCCAACCATTTTATCCTCTGTCGTCCCCTTCTCTTCCCACCTTCAATCTTTCCCAGCATCAGAGTCTTTTCAAATGAGTCAGTTATTCACATCAGGTGACCAAAATATTGGGAGTTTTCAGCTTCAACATCAGGCCTTCCAATGAACAGCCAGGACTGATCTCCTTTAGGATGGACTGGTTGGATCTCCTTGCAGTCCAAGGGACTCTCAAGAGTCTTCTCCAACACCACAGTTCAAAAGGATCAATTCTTCAGTGCTCAGCTTTCTTTATAGTCCAACTCTCACATTTTCTTATTAATATACATTTACATTAATTTCATTCTTTTTTGTTCTTACAAACAATAGTGACTATACTTAGAGGATTGGATATGTGTGCCCAGAGTTTTTGTTGGATAGGCACATCAAAGTGGAACTGTTGGTCAAAGGTTAAAAAAAAGGTTTTTAGATTATTTGGATTGCGGTAGATTCCCTATCACACTGACCCTAGAAATGCTAGGACTTTAAACCATCAACAGTATAGATGTGCCTGCTTCTTAGTACACTTGTTTAAATTCAATTTTTTGCCAATAGCATAGGTAACATGAGGAACCAAATTTTCATTTATCTGCATTTTCCTGAGAATGAGCTTGAAGATCACTTGCTGGCCATTCAGAATTTCTCTTTTGTGAACTGTCTGTTCATATTCCTTGTTGATAAAAATAAACCAGTTTGTAGGACCACTCAAATACTGCACATGTTAAATTCATGTTGTAAATATTTTCCTACCTTTCTATAGGTAGTTCACATTTAATTGTATTAAACGCAATAATGTTAGCAAAAGTGCTGTATTAACACATTATATTAGTTTTGGTAACTCACAAATGCTTGATGAATGGTATGTGGATTTATAAACTAGATATTTTTTGACTTTTAGGCTTTTCTGTGTTTGACATTTAAATTTGTCTTTCATAAGGGAAAGATGAGAGATTTTATTTAGAAAGGAACAGCTTTTTCTTTAATTAATTGCCCTGCGATGGTTCTATGTAGTATCATTTGATATGATATCATACCTGAGTATAGAATACTTCGGTCATTTATCAGTTGATATACTACTTGAAAACAAGGACTAAATGGCATTTACTTTTATATCTCTTAGAGCCGTGCATGGTCTTCCGTAAATAGTATACACTCAACCAATTTACTTAATGTAAAAGAAAATTAAATATGTATTTTTAAAGTTCTCAATCCTAAACAAACCTGAGTAAAACAGTACAGATAAAATGAAAATAAAAGAGGTTAGAATATAATTTGAAACTCTCAACATATTTTTTTATTCATTCAGAATGATCAACAATAGCCAAATCAAATCTTGTGATTGATCTCTATTACTTTTCCAGACAGACTCAGATAAGAACAGTCATGAAAGACAAGCAGATTTAATCTAACACAAAGCAAGCTTGAGGAGGATTCTGGGTTAGTAATATGTAATGAAATCTAGGGAACTGGTCTTAAAAGAAGTCACTGATTGGAGGGTGGTACCATTTCATTCAGGTTTATCAACTCTCATTTTTTCCCCCTACCTATCAGCAGTGATAGGAGAAGTTAATAAAGTCAGCAAACCCTGCGGACTTTTAGTTCAAATCCTTAGGGTCAGAGATCCTTATTCTTAACTTTCTTTTCTCTTTTCTGCTTGTGCTTTTTTTCCCCCTTCCAAGTGAAAAGCAAAAGTCCCAAAATAATACTGAAAAGACCATGGTTGGTCTAAGAGCAAAGTCAGTAAAAGTGATCAAAGAGATAGGGCAGACTTTCTTCTGTGTCATTCTTCTATCATTCAATCCCTCCAACATTTCAGCTAAGTTCACGTTTGATTATTTAAATCATTCAACAAAAATTTTCTGTGCACATAAGTGACAAGAACTAGGGTAGGCAATGGATGTACAAAGATGAAGATACTCCCTTATTCCCTAATGCATACAGTCTAACGTATGTTACAGAATATGGAGAAAAGCAAGGGAAAGTCTTATACTGTTGGGCTGGCTTGGAAGTGACTGAAGTGAACACTTTATTATACTAGCTGAATAAGCATTATCCACATTGTACTGGTCTTCTTAATGTTTCTTTTTATCTCATATACATAAATGAACTTTGGCTCAAATCTGCCAGTTTCTGAAAAGACCACAATGTGGTCACTGCTACAGAAAAGAAACACTCACTTTGTTGAACAGACTGAAACAGGAAGAAGGTGATGGATTATATACAGGTTATATCTGTATAGGAGGCGATCACAGAAAAGGCAAAAAAGATATGGGAGAAGAAAAAGGGATATCAATCTATCCCTGTGCAAGGTGTTAAGAGAGTATAAATATTCTCAAGACATGTAAATTGGTAGCCTTAATTCAACCCAGCTTATGTTTTAGCCATGTCAACACACAGATGAAAAGTTAGGTTGGAATTAGGAGGGTGCATAGAAATAATACCGCCCCCCTCCTCCACACACTGCTAGATTATTCCTTAATATATCAGATTGATAAAGTTGCATTTAATTATAGCACCTCTGCCCTTTTCTGTTGTTCTTGTCCCTTTCCTCATTCCTATCCTTTCTTGATCAGATCAGATCAGATCACTCAGTCGTGTCCGACTCTTTGCGACCCCATGAACCGCAGCACGCCAGGCCTCCCTATCCATCACCAGCTCTCGGAGGTCACTCAGACTCACATTCATCGAGTCAGTGATGCCATCCAGCCATCTCATCCTCTGTCGTCCCCTTCTCCTCCTGCCCTCAATCCCTCCCAGCATCAGAGTCTTCTCCAATGAGTCAACTCTTCGCATGAGGTGGCCAAAATACTGGAGTTTCAGTTTTAGCATCATTCCTTCCAAAGAAATCCCAGGGCTGATCTCCTTCAGAATGGACCGGTTGGATCTCCTTGCAGTCCAAGGGACTCTCAACAGTCTTCTCCAACACCACAGTTCAAAAGCATCAATTCTTCGGCGCTCAGCCTTCTTCACAGTCCAGCTCTCACATCCATACATGACCACAGGATAGTCTCCAGTTTTTCCAGATATGTATCTGCCAGCCCTGACTCTATACAATTAATGCCCAGTTTTTGTTTCTGAAACATCAGTGACCAAGCCTGAGCTTTGGAATAAAGACCCTTCATTTATCCTCTGCCTCTCTTCACTGTATCTTTGTGCCCATTCTCTCTGAGACACAAGTTCTCTCTAAGGTCAACAAGGAACTATATAAAGAGACATATGAAGTGCAACCATGCAGACCAAGCCTGGTTTTACTCTCATGAGGTAAGCAGCCAAGAGCATTATAATAGTTAATACTGAAGAAAAAGAATTTGGAATTTTCCTTCTTTACAACAGAAGGATCTTATAAAATATTCTTTATGAAGATTTTTGCTCACCTGCTTATAATTTAATGAGCAAAACCAGACTAGATCTCGAAGCTACATACACAGGTCTTTCACTTTTCAGAAAATTAAATACAAAGTTAAAAGCTCCATATCATTGGGTCAAGGCAATGAAAAAGAGTAGAGCTTCATTAGCAATAAAGGTTAACAAAAAATTTCTCATGAAATCTGGCCTAGAGGCTGTCTACTAGCATAACTAAAATCAGAAAGGTCATGTAGCTTCTTATCTATTGTAAGTAGGTATAATTAACATTTTTAAAAATCAAAGTTAAATTTGATTGGAGTGTGCAGTTCTATACTCTCAGGCTCTTGTAAAATTCTGAAATCACAGACTCTGCGTTAAAAGCTGTTAACTGTGTTCAGTTCAGTTCAGCTCAGTCACTAGGTTGTGTCCGACTCTTTGTGACCTCATGAATCACAGCATGCCAGGCCTCCCTGTCCATCACCAACTCCCAGAGTTCACTCAAACTCACGTCCATCAAGTCAGGGATGCCATCCAGCCATCTCATCCTCTGTCGTCCCCTTCTCCTCCTGCCCCCAATCCCTCCCAGCATCAGAGTCTTTTCCAATGAGTCAACTCTTTGCATGAGGTGGCCAAAGTACTGGAGTTTCAGCTGTAGCATCATTCCTTCCAAAGAACACCCAGGACTGATCTCCTTTAGAATGGACTGGTTGGATCTCCTTGCAGTCCAAGGGACTCTCGAGTCTTCTCCAACACCACAGTT
This sequence comes from Tragelaphus eurycerus, assembly GCA_935064755.1. Classification (NCBI taxonomy): domain Eukaryota; kingdom Metazoa; phylum Chordata; class Mammalia; order Artiodactyla; family Bovidae; genus Tragelaphus; species Tragelaphus eurycerus. Next base: position 4,807,224 of record CAKXYN010000039.1, read on the forward strand.
CAAAAGCATCAATTCTTCAGCGCTCAGCGAAGGATAGAAAACTCAGTTTTGTTTCTATCATATATGTAGGAGACTAAAAGAATTCTAACAATAAAGTAATCAAGTAATATTTAATTTATTTAGACTTTGATCAACCCCTCTCCTCCAGAATGGGTCTAAATATTTTACTAATGCATCTTAGCGAGAGGTACTGCTTTTTATTCCCTGAGGTCTTACTACTGGGGAAAGAGGGTGCACCTTAGAAAAATCTGTGAGTATGGTAGAGAAGACAGATTGCAGTTGGCTTTACACTATTCCCTCCACATCTATGTCCTATCTGTTGAGACTCCCGACTTGGAGACGGGAGAACAGACATAGCACCTTCCAACTGGAGCAGTAAAATGCTATTTGTATTTGATTCATATAAACAAAAGAAAAATAGTGCTCTATGGCTAGAAAGTTAGTACTGCTTTGTACTTTTTCTTCGGTGACTTATACAATAGAAGTGAAAACTGTGGACTCTGAAGCAGAGCTTGGCAATCCACGACTGAACCAACAGTTCGTTGGCTGTTATAAGCCTTCTTCACTGGTCTTAGTCTTCCTTCCTTCAGCTTCTTTTATTTCCTCTGTTAAATCTGTCCATACGCCTCTCCCACACCTTTTCCTTCATAATATCTATGGATTCTCATGGTCAGGCTCAGTTCCACTGGCAGAATTAAAGGCTATAGTGTCTGCTGTGTTCTGAAGAGCATCAGAAAAAAGTCAACACAATGGAGATGATGAATGTGTTCAGTTTTCATCAAAGATCAGAGAAAATATTCATGTCAATAGATTCTACAGGCAGACCATATCCTTAGAGATTTTACAGATACTGTGTATTTGTATATTATCTTTAACATGTCTTCATACTACACTGTGTGCTTAGTCGCTCAGTCATGTCAGACTCTTTGCAACCCCACAGACTGTAGCCCACCAGGCTCCTCTGTCCATGAGATTTCCCAGGCAAGAATACTGGAGTGGGTTGCCATTTCCTTCTCCAGAGGATCCTCCCAACCCAGGGATTGAACCCAGGTCTCCTGCATGGCAGGCGGATTCTTTACTGTTTGAGCTACCATATTAGTATATATATTCTATACATGTGAAATACACACAAACTAATATATATATATAAGACATGTCAAACAATGTCTCATAGTAAGGAGGCCAATCACTTATGACTCTAAAGTGAAGGCTTTAGAAGTCATTTTCAGAAGTGCAAAAACTGATTTGCCATTCACATGCTCATCATGTTAAAATTTCTTGATGCAGTTATGCTAAGGCACTTCAGTCGTGTCTGACTCTGTGCGATCCCATAGACGGCAGCCCACTAGGCTCCCCTGTCCCTGGGACTCTCCAGGCAAGAACACTGGAGTGGGTTGCCATTTCCTTCTCCAATGCATGAAAGTGAAAAGTGAAAGTGAAGTCGCTCAGTCGTCTCCGACTCTTCGCGACCCCATGGACTGGAGCCTACCAGGCTCCTCTGTCCATGGGATTTTCCAGGCAAGAGTACTGGGGTGGGGTGCCATTGCCTTCCCCTGATGCACTTATAGCACAGTGAAAAAAAGAATCAAAGAATGAGGGTTATATGAATAATGGTATCAGATAAGGCTGACACAGAAGTGTAGGAAGCTAGCTAAAAAAGTGAGAACTTCTATTAGACTGGGGTACTTAAAAAGATTCTTCACTGAAAAGTAAAATTTAAATGATACAGGATGAGGATTCTGCTCCTTTCTGCATGATTTCAATCACTCTACTTGGGTCTGTAATGAAAAGTATTTATATAACAAAATGTGGATGTATACATATTATAAAAATACAAAGGAAAGGAATGAATGAGGAATAGATGCATTAATTTTTCCTATTTTATAGTGAGGAGTCAGCAGATAACTGTCTAAAGCTAGTACTTTAAGAAACAAAATTGATGTATATTACTGAGAATCATAGAGGTGATCTTTGTAAATAAAAACAGAAATTGTTCACAGTGGCAAGGCAAAGTAGGACAGACAGAGAACATTAGTTTTCACTGAGTGCTGTTCATTTCATTCTGAATTTACTTTAATCTTTTGTGTAAATTACTTCCACTAAAAAATAAGATTATACTGATTTATGACAGATGAATAAGGGTTTTAGGGGAATGGGTGGGAGACTTGTAATTCTGGGAACTTTTAAACTTATTGTATCAGTGATACAATTAGGACTGTATTTATCATAAGTGATAAACATTTCCCTGGTGGCTAAGATGGTAAAGGATCTGCCTGTAATGCAGGACATTCAGGTTTGATCCCTGGGTTGGGAAGATCCCCTAGAGAAGGGAAGGGCTACTTACTTCAATATTTTCGCCTGGTGAATTCCATGGACAGAGGAGCCTACAGTCAATGGGGTTGCAAAGAGTCAGACATGACTAAGCAACTAACACACATTTTATTATAAATGAACTGGTCTTCTGAATTATGTCATTACTCTAGTGCTGTGTAATACTGTACCTACAGCAGCTCTCACTGCTCTAGGGTCAAATGGGTGCCTCGCCTCTGTTAGCTGCCACAGGAAAGGAGTGTCAGCCTTGTTAGAAATGGGACAATCACAGCTGAAACAGAGCAGAGTTAGTATTTAAATCTTCCAGCTATTACTCAGATTGATTTTTTGCAGTCTTTTAAACTTACTATAAGAGTCAAAAATCCTGAGATTAGAGCTTTTTTGGAAAATTCATTTAACTGAAGAACATCACTTTTAAAAAGACAAATTTATACAATTTAGCTCCCTCACGCCCCCAAAAGAACCATAATCTTTAATCAGTTATAATTAGGGCCATAATTTGGTAATAGGTCACAGATTTTTCTTTAAGGTTTTCTTACTGGTTTGTAACTTCCAAATAACCTGAATGTTTCCTATTTTTAGGAAAACAGTATGGAGGAAGTAATTTCCTGGCTTGGGACTTTCTGACTTTCATTACTTTTATTCTGGACTTCTTTTAAAGTAGAGCTGACTTCTAATTTGCCTGTGCTGTCCACAGTAGTTCTAGTTGAATAAGATCAGTTAACATTGTTTTATTTCTGTCTGCACCTGTTCACCATGCTAAAAACCGAAGTTGATAGTGACAGATACAATTTAGTGCAGTTACACAGTTTATATATGATGGATCTCACAAATCAGGGATATTTTTCAAGTTCTTGCCTGGGAGAATGACTGGGCTTTTCACATGTTTCTTCAATAAAGTCCAGTGGAAATTCCACCCAGGCAGCCTAGGTGGGAAATTTTACAAGTGAACTTAGCCACAAAAATATCCTGTTCTTTAAAGTATTTTGAATAATTATTTCAAAGAGATAAAAAGGTAACAATTGCAAAAAAGTTAAAAATTTTATTTGGACCCAAAGGTTATGGGGGATATTATATGTAAATATAATAGATGGGGAATAGATGGGGAAAACAATGGAAACAGAGAGCAGACTTTATACAGATTTTGGCTTCCAAAATCACTGCAGGTGATGACTGCAGCCATGGAATTAAAAGATGCTTGTTTCTTGGAAGAAAAGCTATGACAAACCTACACAGCATATTAAAATGAAGAGACATTACTTTGCCAACAAAGATCCATCTAGTCAAAGCTATGGTTTTTCCAGTAGTCATGCAGGATGTGAGAGTTGGACTATAAAGAAAGCTGAGCGCCGAAGAATTGATGCTTTTGAACTGTGGTGTTGGAGAAGACTCTTCAGAGTCCCTTGGACTGCAAGGAGATCCAACCAGTCAATTGTAAAGGAAATCAGTCCTGAGTATTCACTGGAAGGACTGATGCTGAAGCTGAAGCTCCAATATTTTGGCCACCTAAAACAAAGAGCTGACTCACTGGAAAAGACCCTGATGCCGGAAAAGATTGAAGGCAGGAGCAGAAGGGGACAACAGAGGATGAGATGAGTGAATGGCATCACCGACTCAATGCACATGAATTTGAGCAAGCTCAAGAGAAGCCTGGGGTGCTGAAGTCCATGGGGTCACAAAGAGCCAGACATGACTGAGCGAATGACCAACAGCAACAAGATAATATCAAGTATCTTATATAAGAATACTTAGAGAAGTATACTTAAATATAGCCACTTGTGGATTATATTTACCAAATTATTTTATGTCAACTTTAAACTCAGTCAGAATTTTACAATCAGTTTTATTCCACCTAGATATTTTAATTATAGTTAGAAAGTACAAGACAGACTTAACACGTCACCTTCAAGTAAACTGAATAAAAACTGAAAAAAAAAAAAGGAAAAGAAACAACATGATGCTACACATAGTACAGTTTGACAAATGGTATTGCTAGGTTTCTCTGAGTTTTAATGTAGAAATACAATATATATTTTTTTCCTCTACAAAAAGGTTGTATAAAACATCTTCACCAACAGTAGATTTGCTTGTTAAAAATGCAAGCAAATCATTTCTGGACCAGATCAAAGATCTAACAAGTTAAAAGTTATGGGAATGCAGCCTGAAAATATACTTTAATTTAAATAACAGAGCACTTGATCACCAGGCACTCAAAACTTTGAGAAGCTGAAGTGCTGTGTGTGTAGCAGGTGCTGTTTTGCTGTGGCTATATCCATGTATTCTCTCTTGGATAGAAAATTCTTATGACAGAAGAATCTTGTTCATTACAGGGTCAGGGTTTCCAATGACAAAAATGCTTTGTATGAGAGAGCCAAACTGAGGACACAGGGAACAGGTCACGTGGGGCCTATGTTCTGCCAGGAGGCCTACTTCACCCTCTAAAATGCCTGGCAGTTGTCAGAACTCACAGGGGCAATTTTGTTCACTTTGCGAAATGCCCAGGAAGTTCCAAGGGTCATTTAGGAATACTGTGACACTGCTGTTAGGGTAGAGACGGTCTTTAACTTAAATGTATACCCTAATTCACTAATGAATACTTTATTCATTTTATTTCCGTGGTCAATCAATAGGATTCCTTACATTGGGAAATACCAGTAGAAAAAAAAAAGTCTTATATTATTTAATTCTATTTTTATGTACTCCAAATATCCTTTACCAGAGATCAGCTAGATGATTAAGCACCATGTATGAAATTACATTGTTTGCTGTGTCCGAGTGTCTTTTGATATGAATGCTTAGAGTGAAGTGAACATTTCAGATAAAAACTTTAATGAAATAAATTTCAAAACAATGCCTTCAGTATTTACATAGAGCCATCTTTATATCCCTCAACTCTAAGACAGATGACGTGATCAATTAAGTGGGATAGTCTCAGATGGCCAGAGTGCAGTGTGAGTCTGAGAAAACAAACAGATGCTTCAAGAAGGTGGCAGAAATGTGACAGTCAGAAAAAGACACAGGCAGCAGAAGGCAGAAGTGGCAGACAGAAATAGAGACAGAAAACAAAAAGTAAACGCAGAAAGAAGCAATGAGAGAATGCAGAAAAGTGATAAAACTTGCTTGCATAGTAAGTATAATCAGTCATGTATTTAATAAAAAGGAAACATAAGCATATATACATATAAGATAATTTAACTTTGATAAATTCTGTATTCTTTTTGGAAAAAATTATTTAATTGGAGGATATTTACTTTACAATATTGTGATGGTTTTTGTCATACATCAACATGAATTAGCCACAGGTATACATGCTTCCCCCCATTCTGAACCCCTCTCACACTTCCCTCCCCATCTTATCCCCAGAACTTACACTGGTTATCTATTTTATATATGGTAATGTAAACATGTTTCAATGCTATAAAATTTTTTTGGTAGATCCTTCAATTAATTCATGTGTTCATCAATATCCACGAAAGACAGGAAAAAGTCAGGGCATAATATACAGTATTTGTACACTGATATTCCTGTCCCGAAAGGACAGCATATGTAACTGTCCTGATCTTTCTCTTAGGTGTCTAGGAGAGTTGCCATAAAATGAACAGGTGTTTGGGTTTGATGGCCTCAGTTTCAAGAGAGATGGTGCTGTTTACTGGTAGCCAGGGCAATCACTTCCTAAACCTTACTGCATGAAGTCTGACACAGCAGTTCCTTCTTATGCTTGTTCCCTGTACTGTCATGAGCCACGCATGCCATCTGTGGCTCCTGGGATGCCTGAGGCCAGAGGAGAAGAGACAGGGAAAGAAAACAGACTTTTTATGCAAAGGAAAGGAAGGAAAAAACTCTAAGAGTAGGAAGAGAGGAGGGGTGGAACTGAAAAAGAAAGCAGTTCTCTGTGTGGTCAACAGACTAAAGTATAATCAACTCCAGATATTATATACCTTCCACTTGGACCACTCAGCATTCAAATTTCATTGCTTCAGCTTCTACCACCTCACCTGAGTTACCCATTTCTACAGTCACATCTGGAGTACTGAATACCTATCTTCTTTGAAAAGAACTAATACAAATATCACATGTTATTGCTCATATGTGAAGTCTAAAAAAATGGTATAAATGAGCTTATTTACAAAACAGAAACAAGTCACAATAGTAGGAAACAAACTTATGGTTGCCAGGGAGAGTGATAAATTGGGAGATTGGTATTGACATATATACACTACTCTATATGAAACAGAACTAATAAGGATCTACTGCATAGCACAGGGAACTCTACTCAATACTCTTAATGACACACATGGGAAAAGAATCTTAAAAAAATAAAAGTGGACACATGTATATGTCTAACTGATTTACTTTGTTGTACACCTGAAACTAATACTGTAAATCAACTTTATTTCAGTAATAGTAATAATAATACAAAGGTCTCCTATTCTCTGATAAGGACCTGTGGTTAAGTCTACTCACAAAATATAATCTTGGACAAAAAGTGAGCAGAGAGCAGCAGGGACCCAGAAGGAGAAGGAATTAATGAAAAATATTCTACTACTTCTAGCTTATAAGCCAGATCCATCAGTCTTCCAACTGCTTCTTCTGGCCTACATTCTCTACCATACTCATATGTTGAATTGTCCTCTAAGTTTGGTTAGGAAAACAAACAAAAAAAGCATGTTTACATAAAACAAAGAACAAAAAACCTAGTAAAGGCTTTTCATTAAATAAATAGCCCCTCAGGCAGAAAGTCCAGTTACAGATCCTTCTTGGATTTTGGGCTTCCCTGGTGGCTCAGTGGTGAATGTAGGAGATGTGGGTTTGATCCCTGGGTTGGGAAAAGCGCCTGGAGAAGAAAATGGCAACCCACTCCAGTATTCTTGCCTGGGAAATTCCATGGACAGAGAAGCCTGGTGGGCCACAGTCCATGGAGGTCACAAAAGAGTTGGACACAACTTAGCAACTAAACAACAAATCTGGAATTTATTTTATTTGCATTTTAAATTATAGTCTTCTTTCTTAAAGTTCTAAATGAAGCATGGGAAAAAAATTAGGAAAATAAAGCAAAGTTTTGGCTATAGTCTGAAATATCAATCCATGCCATCTAAAAATGCACTATCTCCTTGTAACAGTCTTCACTAATAACTTCAGGAATCAATTTATTTTTTCCCTCAATTTGGTGGGGCGTATCTTCTTTTTCCTGATACACTGAGCTGAATGGAAGGATGAAGAAGAGAAACCTGGAATTGAACCAGAGCTCTATCTAATATCTGTAGTGCTCAGAAACACTATTAAAAAAAAAAAAGAACTAGAATTCTAAGATGTCACTTTTTTGCTATAGTGGGCATAATTATTACTATGTTTGAAAAAGCATTCCTGTGTTCCTACCGTGAGGAATGAGTAGATGTACTGAGGCTTTCAGGCAGTATATCTACAGTCAACAGTAGTTGCTTCATAGTCACTGACCCAGCCTTGCTCTGATTCTGATGCTCTCACTGCCAGATACTGACTCCTATTACACTGCTCTGACTATGCATGTTTTTAACTGACTTTACCTTCACGGGGATGTCCTCTTCCTGGCTGGCTTTCTCTGAAGTGAAGACATAGGAGATTTCTTTGTGAGACGTGGTCTGGCGGCAGATGGCACACTTAATGGAGCTCCTGTGAGACCCCACGCTGTACTGTTCGATAATAATTGAAATGCACTCATTACAGAAACAGTGCCCGCAGGTCAGTACTGCCCACTAAAGAAGAAAACACACAAAATATGCCTCAGCGAGATGCTATCAAAGATGCCTTCCAATCTATACATCTATTAAAAGGAGAGGAAGAGAGCCATCATTTCATTTCCTAAATATTTCATGATAGATAATAAAAAAACCTTTAAATCATAAAAACTAAATTATACTTTTAAACTATTTTTAGTGAACCAAAGATTTTAGTTCTGCTCACATTAATAGGAGGACTAATAGTCATCAATATTTTGTAAGATGTTGGTGTTCTCATTTCAGTATTTAGGAAAAATGCAAATTACTCTAATAGAGTAACAGATTGACTACAATATTAATTCTGAGATATCATATTCAATACATTCTATACAACTTATTAAACAGATTTAAATTTTATATATTAAAGCATTTATTATACAGAAAATGAGATGGAAATGGTAAAGACAATAAAATTTCTCAGACAAACTAGTTGCATGAATCTCATCAAAACTAAAAGAAACTACTTACACTATGATCCTTTCCATTATTATAGTAATTTTTGTCAAAATGCTTTTATCACTTATTTTTTTATCAGTAATCTCCAGTATTACTGAGATAATATTCTTTAGCTTATTTTCCAATCTAGCCTTTTAAGACTTATTATCAATAAAATATCCTTTAAATATTCTCCATAAAGCATGGAGACTAAAAGGTATGTGCTTTCTGATTACTGCTGGTCAGAGTGCTGAATTCATATATTTAAACTTTTACTCTTAGTTTCATAGGAAAAAAGTGCCAGAGATACTTACCCATTTAAAAAAAAAGAAAAAAGACTTTTTTTAAAAAAAGAATATTCTGCTATTACATATTTATTTATCATACAAAGTAGGAACTTATAGTATCATAAATCACATTTCATAAAATAAAAATAATCTTTTTGAGGAGAACTAATATAGTACCATTTATTTTAGACATTGGTATACTAATATTCAAACAAATATAAATTCCCTTAGGATTACTGTTATTTGTGCTTTAAATTCTGGTACTATTAGATAATAATATTAATTAAGAACTATGTTACTATAGATTTGTAAGACCATAAGTAAATCCGTGTATGTTGTATTGTATTTCTGTACAATTCTCAAATATCCATGATAAACTGACAGTCAAGTGACTGAAAACAATGCTTAAAATTATTTATCTTTAATGAAAAAGATGGGGTTATTCTAGAAAAATGTTTGACCTATCACTTAAGGGAAAAAATATTGCTCAAACATATTTGACATTAAGCATGTTAGTTAACCTCTGGCCCTATCTTTAAGACAGAGATAATATTTGCCTTGCATGCAAGGTTTGAGGGTGGAGCAAGGGAATTTGTATGTAGAAGCCTTTGAAAACTGTATTTTATAAATGCATGCACTATTTATTATAATTTCACCTGTTTTCCCAGTTGCCGAGCACAGATTGGACAAGGTTCTGGATTAATACCTCCTGATGTTTTATCCTGAGACTGTTCAAAAAGAAGAAATAAAACATGTATTAGTTTTATTTTAAAAGTTGATACATGTTTTACAACTCATTTATAAAAGTAAATATTGGCAATTGAATTAAAATACTCTAATAATTGAGATGACCTAATAATTCATATATTACTTAATACTATCAATCCTGAGATGTACAAATAACATTTATTTAAGGAGTGAACAAAAACATGGATACAATTTTTAATACTAACACTTGTGAAAGTTGTCATATTACTATATTTATGATTATTATACCTAATAATTCATATATTACTTAATACTATCAATCCTGAGATGTACAAATAACATTTAAGGAGTGAACAAAAACATGGATACAATTTTTAATACCACTTGTGAAAGTTGTCATATTACTATATTTATGATTATCATAGAAGGCAAAATAAAAAGCAAAATATTGATACAATTTAGCTAAATTCTCATATTTTACTTTCATGCTAGATTTTTTTAATAAAGAAATAGGTATTCTGCATATCCAGGTTGGCATGGGATCACAGACATGGGAAGAGGCAGCATTTATTCACATCAGATCACATCAGTTGCTCAGTCGTGTCCAACTCTTTGCGGCCCCATAAATTGCAGCACGCCAGGCCTCCCTGTCCATCACTAACTCCCGGAGTTCACTGAGACTCACGTCCATCGAGTCAGTGATGCCATTCAGCCATGTCGTCTTCTGTTGTCCCCTTCTCCTCTTGCCCCCAAACCCTCCCAGCATCAGAGTCTTTTCCAATGAGTCAACTCTTCACATGAGGTGGCCAAAGTACTGGAGTTTCAGCTTTAGCATCATTCCTTCCAAAGAAATCCCAGGGCTGATCTCCTTCAGAATGGACTGCTTGGATCTCCTTGCAGTCCAAGGGACTCTCAAGAGTCTTCTCCAACACCACAGTTCAAAAGCATCAATTCTTCGGCGCTCAGCCTTCTTCACAGTCCAGCTCTCACATCCATACATGACCACTGGAAAAACCATAGCCTTGACTAGATGGACCTTTGTTGGCAAAGTAATGTCACTGCTTTTAATGTCTCATAGCTAGAATATGCTATCTAGGTTGGTCATAACTTTCCTTCCAAGGAGTAAGCGTCTTTTAATTTCATGGCTACAGTCACCATCTGCAGTGATTTTTGGAGCCCAGAAAAATACAGTCTGACACTGTTTCCACTGTTGCCCCATCTACTTCCCATGAAGTGATGGGACCAGATGCCATGATCTTTGTTTTCTGAATGTTGAGCTTTAAGCCAACTTTTCCACTCTCCACTTTCATCAAGAGGCTTTTTAGTTCCTCTTCACTTTCTGCCATGAGGGTGGTGTCATCTTCACATCTGAGGTTACTGATGTTTCTCCCGGCAATCTTGATTCCAGCTTGTGTTTCTTCCAGTCCAGCATTTCTCATGATGTACTCTGCATATAAGTTAAATAAACAGGGTGACAATATACAGTCTTGGTGAACTCCTTTTCCTATTTGGAACCAGTCTGTTGTTCCATGTCCAGTTCTAACTGTTGCTTCCTGACCTGCATACAAATTTCTCAAGAGGCAGATCAGGTAGTCTGGTATTCCCATCTCTTTTAGAATTTTCCACAGTTTATTGTGATCCACACAGTCAAAGGCTTCGGCATAGTCAATAAAGCAGAAATAGATGCTTTTCACATAATTCCATATTAATGCTGATTTCTTCTCAGGACCCTTTCTCTAATTTCACTAAGCAGAAATACTATTGATTTGAGAGCTATCTATGCCTGGAAATCATGTCAAAATAGCTTTCCAAAATCTCCTTAAAAACCTGAAGATTTCCAAAGCAAAGTCATCAAAATGAACAAGTTTTAAAACTGAGGACAAGATAAAGGAAAGTAAATTAGACTCACAGATTACTAAACTGTTCTTGATTACCCTTTACTTTTATAAGCAGGAAAAAAAAAGTAAATTGTGCATGGATTCAGCAGTTCTAATGGTTAAAACAACTCCATTAACTATAATGTAAGTATGCAAGCATTTTAAAAAGTTGAACTGAATTATCCTTTCCCCTTTTAATTAATGATTTATTTCAGGTAACATGTAACAAACCACTTAAAACCTTAGTGGCTAAAAAAAACATTTATTTCTCCTGATTCTACTGGTCACCTGGGTAATTTTGGGACGGGCTGATTTGCCTCGGGCTGGCCCTACACTCATGTCTAGCAGTTGGTAAGAGTTGGTCTGGGGAGAGGGCTAAGTTGAGGTATTTGCTCCTCAAGAATGGAACCTGGGCTTCTTCACTTAGTCTGAGAGTCCAAAAGAACAACACAACTGGGAGAATGCCAAAGTGCATTACTGTTGCTTAGTTCCTAAGCTGTGTTTCTTTTGAAACACCATGGGCTGTAGCCTGCCAGGCTCCTCTGTCCATGGGATGTGGAATGGGTTGCCATTCCCTTCTCCAGGGGATCTTTCTGACCCAGGGATTGAACCTGTGTCGCCAGCATTGGTAGGTGGATCCTTTACCACTGAGCTACCTGGGAAGTTCCCAAAGTGCGTAGACTTTTCAAATTTCTGCTATGACACAAGGCCAAAAGCAAATCATCTGGCTAAGCACAGAGTCAGTGTGGGAGTGGAGTAACTAAGAGCATGCACACAGAGAAGGCATTACTATGTTATTTTATAAACAGTCTACCATTTGTTTTCTCTTCTAATTTGCTTAACATATGAATTAGCATTTTTTCCATAAAGGGCCTGGTAGTAAATATTTTAGACTTTGTGGGCCATATGATCTCTGCTGCAACAACTCAACTCTGCTATTACATAGCACAAAAGCAGCTACAGACAATACTTAATGAATGACAATAGCTGTGTTTCAATAAATCTTTAAAATTTATAAAAAGTGGTGATGGGTTGGATTTGTCCTATGTGTAGTAGTTTATGGATTCCTTATTTTCCTTCATTTGTAAACTAAATATTTTTTTCTATTTTTAGTCAAATGGGTTTTCCCATAGAGATTATATCTTTGGGATTTTAACCTTTTAAAAAATAATTCAACATATAGAGGACATTAACTTATTCTATAACTAAAAAAATGATCAACTGTCTCTTAATTTTGACCCTCATATTTAAAGTACAGAAATCTTATGTCATCTGGCATTTTTGTATGAGATTGACCTCAAATTTTTCTCTTTTTTTTCCCCCCGGCCAAAATAGCAGTCATCATTATAATAATAGTAATAAAAAAGCAGAGACATTACTTTGCCAACAAAGGTTCGCTTAGGCAAGGCTATGGTCTTTCCTGTGGTCATGTATGGATGTGAGAGCTGGACTGTGAAGAAGGCTGAGCACCGAAGAATTGATGCTTTTGAACTGTGGTGTTGGAGAAGACTCTTGAGAGTCCCTTGGACTGCAAGGAGATCCAACCGGTCCATTCTGAAGGAGATCAGCCCTGGTATTTCTTTGGAAGGAATGATGCTGAAGCTGAAACTCCAGTATTTTGGCCACCTCATGCGAAGAGTTGACTCATTGGAGAAGACTCTGATGCTGGGAGGGATTGAGGGCAGGAGGAGAAGGGGACGACAGAGGATGAGATGGCTGGATGGTATCACTGACTCGATGGATGTGAGTCTGAGTGACCTCCGGGAGTTGGTGATGGACAGGGAGGCCTGGCGTGCTGCAGTTCATGGGGTTGCAAAGAGTTGGACACGACTGAGCGACTGATCTGATCTGATTGTAATAATATAAAAATATTAATAGCAAATACCTAGAAATGGTTTAATAAGCCACGAAACACTCTTAACACTTTACATACATTAATTCATTTAATCTTACAAGGAGTCTGACAAGAGTATTACTATTCTCATTTTACAGATGGGACAAAGAGAAGAAAATAACTTGAAAAAAGACCTATATTTAGAAAATAGTGGCTTCATGATCCAGCTTGCATTGTCTAGGTCAAAAGTCTACCTTCTGAATGACCATGCTATTTTACCGATAATGAATGTTCTTCATTTTGTCATCACTGAGATTTAATGACATTCACTCAAATGTTATTTTGCACCAGTTTTTCAGGACCAATTGTAGTCTACTCTGCTTCATTTTTCCTATCCAAAAATCTACTCTGGTAAGTTCTCAGATAAGTAACTTCTCTGATAAGTTATTTTGTTAACTGCCACATTTATGCTTGCCAAAAGGTTGAATTACATTCATCCATGTCTGATATAGTACTTTGCTTACTATTCAGAAAATATGCTGTGAATTACATTAAATAATTCATTGCCATGTCCTTTTATTTAGTAGGTTTCCAAACACACTGCACAATTTCAGATGACAAATTAAAAAAAAATCTGTGCATGCATTAATGGAGGCAGGTGAAGAAGTGCAATCTTCACCCAGAGGTATGTTGTAATACTATCACTATTCACGGTTTTGAACTAGTCTGTTTACATTGTGCTATGCTATATACTCAAACCCTTTACATTATCTGTATAACATATTTTCTATAGACATCATCATCTTTTCTGATGTGCACAGGTACTGCAAACATAGCTAGTGTTCTGACATGTAACTAACACAAACAAAAAAATGATTAAAAAAACACCTATAGCGTTAATTATGGGACTAACAGATAAAATAAAATAAAAAGAGTCAATAAAGTGGTTTATTGATAGTGCAATATGGGAAAAAGTAACATCTTTCAAAAACAATACCTTTTCCAAGTTAGTTAGGTAAAGAAGCTGCCCAAGCTTTTTCTGCAGCTGGGATGTAGCAACAGCTTTATCATTTAGGAGTTTCATACGATTCTGTTCTACCTAAAAAGCAAAATAAAACATCTTTATTCTAAGATGGTAACATTATACTAAACACAAACAATTCTTCTATTTTAATTCATCCTTTCAACATTTAAGAAACATAATTAAGTGTGAAAATTCAAATGTGCAAAATGGATACTAGATAATATATTTTTAAAAATACATATATTTTGCTGTATAGAAGAAATAGTATATAATGAACACTTCTAAGTTTTTTTAAGTTACAGTCTCTAAGCTTTACAAAAAACAAAGATTTAAAAGATTTAAGGAACAAAAACAAGTAATAAAGAAAATTATATTTTTAATAGGAAGAAGAAAGGTTGGTGGAGTTATTTTTTAAATTCTGAGATACAAAGATCACTGCAGATGGTGACTGCAGCCATGAGATTAAAAGACGCTTACTCCTTGGAAGGAAAGTTATGACCAACCTAGATAGCATATTCAAAAGCAGAGACATTACTTTACCAACAAAGGTCCGTCTAGTCAAGGCTATGGTTTTTCCTGTGGTCATGTATGGATGTGAGAGTTGGACTATGAAGAAGGCTGAGCACTGAAGAACTGATGCTTTTGAACTGTGGTGTTGGAGAAGACTCTTGAGAGTCCCTTAGACTGCAAGGAGATCCGACCAGTCCATTCTGAAGGAGATCAGCCCTGGTATTTCTTTGGAAGGAATGATGCTATAGCTGAAACTCCAGTACTTTGGCCACCTCATGCAAAGAGTTGACTCATTGGAAAAGACTTTGATGCGGGGAGGGATTGGGGGCAGGAAGAGAAAGGGATTACAGAGGATGAGATGGCCGGATGGCATCACTGACTCGATGGACGCGAGTCTGAGTGAACTCCGGGAGTTGGTGATGGACAGGGAGGCCTGGCATGCTGCAATTCGTGGGGTTGCAGAGTTGGACACGACTGAGCGACTGAACTGAACTGAACCTGTCAATTTTTCTGGGCTCCAAAATCACTGCAGATGGTGACTGCAACCATGAAATTAAAAGATGCTTACTCCTTGGAAGGAAAGTTATGACAAACCTAGACAGCATATTAAAAAGCAGAGATATTACTTTGCCAACAAAGTTCATTTAGTCAAGGCTATGGTTTTTCCAGTGGTCATGTATGGATATGAGAGTTGGACTATAAAGAAAGCTGAGCGCCAAAGAATTGATGCTTTTGAACTACAGTGTTGGAGAAGACTCTTGAGAGTCCCTTGGACTGCAAGGAGATCCAACTCGTCCTTCCTAAAAGAGATGAGTCCTGAGTGTTCATTGGAAGGACTGATGTTGAAGCTGAAACTCCAATACTTTGTCCACCTGATGTCAAGAGCTGACTCATTTGAAAAGACCCTGATGCTGGGAAAGATTGAGGGCCGGAGGAGAAAGGGATGACAGAGGATGAGACAGTTGGATGGCATCACCGACTCGATGGACATGGGTTTGGGTGAACTCTGGGAGTTGGTGATGGACAGGGAGGCTGGCGTGCTGCAGTTCATGGGGTCGCAGAGTCAGACATGACTGAACTGAACTGAACCTGTCAATATCTGTTCATTATTTAGCAAAGGAAAACAGGGCAAGGCAGGTTCTTGGCCACTCTTTGGGGAAGACTTTTCCAGTTCTGAAAATGCTGGGGTAACAGGACACATGTTTAAAAACTGACCAAGAATATCTTTAGGTTTGTGCACACAAAAATGCTCAAGAATAGATGAATATGCATATGAAAGAGAAACACATAAACGTGCAAATGTACCAAATCAGTGATGCTAAGCACATGATAGAGATGGAATTGCTCATCTTTGACCTACAAAAACAAAAACATCATAGGACTCAAACTAAGAGTAGTCAGGAAACATATATTGAAAACATCACTGTCCTGATCTCTTCTATGTGTCTCGGATTTTTGTGACTATCTATTTGCTGTGCTCTTTTTTGTGATTCCCTTTCAGATTACCTCATGAGGTTCAATGATATGAAGAACTGGTGGGTTGGGCTTTGGCTCCCGAGGATCACGGACTCTCAGTCGTTCTGTAGCCATTGCAAGTTCATCAACAGCAGACACACGATTCCTCAGAGCCATCCAGTATTCATGAAGCAACTGAAGGAACAGAAAAGACAGTGGTAAAGCACAGAATTAAAATTGGTTAAAATCACTTAGAATCTACAGTGAGGTCTTAAGACATAAATAGTTTTTTCATTAGGGTCTAAGGTGCAAGCAATCTTGGGCCATTTTGGGGATGAAGTGTGACTGGATAATCTTCACAGATATACTTCACTAGAGTATATTGCTTCTTCAGTATCTGAGGAACAGTACACCCCAAGATTTCCTGGTAGGATCAAAGATTTTTAGAGCTCAATACTAGACTGGTGGAATCTCTGCTTTATTTTCTAAAGAAATACTTTTTATTATAAAATATTTCACATTCTCAATTTTAATATGTATATAGGATAATGAAAATATTAAAATACACAACTGAGTCCACATCATCCACATTAGGAAAGAGAATGTCAGCTCCTTAGAAAGCCTCTGTGTTCCTTCTCAACTGCCTTGATCTCTTGCCTCACACATTCTTCCTTCAACCCCTAACAATGAGGTAACCACTATTCTGAACTGGACTTATTATTCTGTACTTTTCACTGGAGTTATATTAATCTACACATACTTAAAAATCTGGTTATGTAAGTTTCTGAAATTTTTAAAAATGGTATCAGTCATTATAAAATTTTTTGATATGCTGTCTTCAATAACATTATGCTTTAAGTTAGATCCTGATGTGTGAAGCAGTATCTTATTCATTTACACTGTCTAAAAGGGTTTAGTCTGCAATGTCACAGAGAAAAAAATGCACGAAGATCTGGGTGAAACGCGTGATAAGCATTCCTCTGACACAGAATATGTGGCTAAAGTGAGCTCAAAGGAAGACTGCAGGGGCAAGTGAACGTTGTATACAGTACTGTCTTCTTCCATGAACTGCTGTAATTAACGGTGTTAATATGCTTTTGCTTTTAGAAGAGTAATGTGAAGAGAAAAAAATTACTACAACACTTCGGACTCTACAGAAGTATCATTCCCTAAACTATTAAACGCATGAACTGATCGACAACTTAGCTTCTCTTTCTTGAGAGAAATTTTTATTCTGCTTTAAAAGGAAGAACTTTAAATGAAGAAAAGATATAAAATGGAATTATAATGGCATAAATTAAAAAAAAACCTATTTCTTTTATTTCCTTCCCCATCTCACTTGCAAAATAGGACAAGGGATTAACAAATCTACATAAAAAGAATGCCAGTAGTCACGTATGGATTTGAGACTTGGATCATCAAGATAAAGAAAGCTGAGAGCTGAAGCATCGATGCTTTTGAACTGTGGTGTTGAGAATACTCGAGAGTCCACTGGACTGCAAGGAGATCCAACCAGTCAATCCTAAAGGAAATCAGTCCTGAATATTCATTGTAAGGACTGACACTGAAGCTGAAACTCCAATACTTTGGCCACCTGATGCAAAGAATTGACTCATTAGAAAAGACCCTGATGCTGGGAAAGATTGAAGGCAGGAGAAGGGAACAACAGAGGATGAGAGAGTTGGATGGCGTCACCGACTCGATGCACATGAGTCTGAGCAAGCTGTGGGAGTTGGTGATGGACCAGGAAGCCTGGTGTAGGGCAGTCCATAGAGTTACAAAGTCGGACATGAGCTGAATTGATATAAAGGAAAATTCAAAATTAATAAATTCTAGAATCTCAAGTACAGAATTTCATGAAGTTATTAAAGTATGAATATGAAGGGTCCCTTTATGCATTATTAATTGCAATGGTTTCTAGTCTTGTATGTTGAGAACTATTTACTAAGTTCAGTCTTCAAGGTTGCTGATGTTTGGTTATTATTTACAGAACAAAAGCAAAACAAAACAAAAAAGGAAACAAAGTAATACTCTGATTTCAAAGAACAGTAGTGTAAGGTCAAGCTAAAACAAGAATAACATACTTTCAAGGCTAAATGGAAGGTTTCATTTAAATTTCATTTTAGTTATTATTTTTAGCAATTTAATAAACAGAAATTGCTTATTTCTTCAGTATATTTATTATTAATTAGTACAATCATTACATTTCGTGGAAAGATAAATTATGATACCTCAACTTTCTGAAGCAGATTTTTAAAAATTGAAGAGAAAAAGGAAAGTAGCAATTAAAATTAATGTAGAAGTGGAGAATTTTTAATACAAGGAAGATTTAAATTACTGTTACCTTATATTCCTTCTTCCAAGCCTCAAAGAGATCCATTGAATTACTTCCCTCATCAATGAATTCAACATCAAATCTGTGAGATTTTGCAAATGACAGTAGCGCTTTCATAGATCGCTCTGTCTCACTTATTGCCCACAGACCACGGTTGGTGGTAGTTATTCGATCATCCACCAGTCCCTCTTCATCTTCTATCATCTCCTCAAATATTGCAGTCTGGCCTTTGACTCTGAAGATGTTTGAGAAGAAAACCACAATAACTACTGTCAGTGGGTAACAAGTACCGTAAAAATGATATTGGCAGAACGAACAGAAACGCAAGGTCAAAAACAATTATTTCATCAACAATATTGACAACTTTCAATGTCATGTCTACAAGATCATGCTAGCAAGCCTTTGGAAAAACCACAGCAGCCTTGAGGCATCATACATTTGACCAGTGTTCTTTTAAGAGCAATCTGGCACAGTAAAAATTGGCTATAAGTTCCAGGCTAAAATTTTACTCTGATTATTAAAATACAAAACACAAATTACCACTATCAACCATACAAACAGAAAAGGCCACAAGATGACCTGAAAGTACATTATTTTCTTTCTTCTTTTTTTTTTTTTTGAGGCAATCAGCACTTAGCCTTTTCTCAATTTCCATGTTTGTAAAATCAGGATAATTTTGCTCCTGTCGTGGTTATACGTATCTTCAGTTTACGAATGAGGATCCTGAGGCAGAGAGAAGTCCACTACGTGCATTAGTGAGCAGGGATCTGAGCTCAAATCTGTGGTCCGGACAGTCTGTGTCCTCCCTTCAAGTTAACACACACTACCATTAACACAAGACATGAACATTTAGAGGGTAAACGTCAGCAAGGGGGAAACTGAGAATGTTACATGGTCAAATGCTACACTTTATAAATTGATTGAAAAAGAGAGAGAAAAAAATATTACTTTGAGGAAAAAATGAATCCTATACATTAAAGTACCAAGTCTTGGGGCGTCCCTAGTGGTGCAGTGGCTAAGACTGAGCTCCCAACGCAGAGGGCCCAGGCTCGATCCCTGTCAGGGAACTAGGTCCCACATGCCACAACTAAAAAGATCCTGTCTGTTATAACTAAGACCCAGGGCAGCCAAGTAAGTAAATAAATAAAAATAAATATTAAAAAAACACACAAAATATACCAACTCTTGTAAAATGTTCATTTTAATCTATCAGAGAACTTACGTGTGAGAAAAGAGTTTCGACTCATACTCTGTGAACAATTCATCAGCCTTACAAAAGACACAGCTGGAAAAGAAGAAATTATGAGAGAAAGAGTCACAGACATATCCGGCAATCAGGTAATCTCTAAATGAGGCTGAGTATTTTATACTTCACATTTTCGTTACAAAAAAATATGCCATTTTAGAAAAAAAAAAAAAAAAAGTACATAGTCCTCTGGTATGTGGTCTTAGAGAGGCTTTTATTTTTGAAGTTAGATTAACAACACATCTCTGTTTCTATCTGAATTCAAATGAAAACAAGTTTTATGTGAGCCACTGTTTCTTCTCTCAGAAGAAATCTAGCTCAAAGGAATGACGCCATCCACTAGGTGATTTCTGCTATTACCCACCAGTTGAGAGGAAGTCTGACCGGTCGGAGATGGCAGATTGTTGCAGACTCAATAACATGCCGAGATGGAGGTCCCTCCAGGTTTTTTACAGCCTCTCTCACTTGCTTCTGGAACTTACTGAGCTCTTCCATATGTGTTGTCAGTAAGAACTGAAGTCCTCGGCAGTCATGGAACCTGATTCCCATCACCGGCACCACACACAACAAAGAAAAGAATCGTAGGTCAATTTCCTGAAAATTCAAAAAGTGGTTGGCAACGTGTTAAACAAATTGCAATGTTTTACCAAGTCACACCCGGGTGAGTTTACCTTAGGCATGTATGCAGCTGGTAAACAAAGAATAACAGCTAGTAAACAGAGAATAATAACATTGGGTAGTCCACTATAAAAGATAACAAAAAACAGTTGCTGGCCTCAGAACCAAAAAACAGTAAGCAAAACCTATGTTCTGCCTCAGAGGCAGACATCTGCCTCTGATGTCTGTGAAAGATCAGAACTGTCACATTTTTTTCTTTTTAACTCTGACTGATGCTCCCTCACATCGACGCTCTTTGTGGGGAGGTGGTGACTGCAGGATGAAAAGTAAAGACAGAGAAGTGAGAAGAAAGAAGAAAAATGGCCAACAGTTATTTTCCATATTACCAGGAACTTGTATATATACACATATATTTTTATTAACCATTTACTAAATGCCAGCCACTTTGCCAAGCACTTCTCCTGTTAACCTCAAAAGACATCATGGTTCCCACGATGTAGATAAAGCTTAATGAATTAAAGCCATTATGCTGCAATTCATGGGGTTGCAAAGAGTCGGACACGACTGAGCGACTGAACTGAACTGAAAGTTAGAAAGCTACATGGCAGAACTAAGAGTTAAATTTAAAAGCTCTTAACCAATCTGATAAACTGTAAATGAACCAGGTTAAGACAAAAAATTTATGGTTGTGTGTGTATGCATTTCTGAAAGGAAAAACAAAGTCTAGAATAATAAGAAATTAAAAAGTAAAAAAATATAAATGGGATTTGTTTGCTTTTTAGGTTTAGACTATATCTGACGTGCCTCTTGAGAAACCTGTATTGCAGGTCAGGAAGCAACAGTTAGAACTGGACATGAACAACAGACTGGTTCCAAATAGGAAAAGGAGTACATCAAGGCTATATATTGTCACCCTGCTTATTTAACTCCTATGCAGAGAACATCATGAGAAACGCTGGGCTGGAAGAAGCACAAGCTGGAATCAAGATTGCTGGGAGAAATATCAATAACCTCAGATATGCAGATGACACCACTCTTATGGCAGAAAGTGAAGAACTAAAGAGCGTCTTGATGAAAGTCAAAGAGGAGAGTGAAAAGGTTGGCTTAAAGCTCAATATTCAGAAAACGAAGATCATGGCATCTGGTCCCATCACTTCATGGCAAATAGATGGGGAAATAGATGGGGAAACAGTGGAAACAGTGGCAGATTTTATTTTGGGGGGCTCCAAAATCACAGCAGATGGTGATTGCAACCATGATATTAAAAGATGCTTACTCCTTGGAAAGAATGTTATGACCAACCTAGACAGCATATTAAAAAGCAGAGACATTACTTTGCCAACAAAAGTCTGTCTAGTCAAGGCTATGGTCTTTCCAGTAATCATGTATGTATGTGAGAGTTGGACTATAAAGAAAGCTGAGCACCAAAGAATTGATGCTTTTGAACTGTGGTGTTGGAAAAGACTCTTGAGAGTCCCTTGGGCTCCAAGGAGATCCAATCAGTCCATCCTGAAGGAGATCAGTCCTGGGTGTTCATTGGAAGGGCTGATGTTGAAGGTGAAACTCCAATAGTCTGGCCACCTGATGTGAAGAACTGACTTATTTGAAAAGATCCTGATGCTGGGAAAGATTGAGAGCAGGAGGAGAAGGGGACGACAGAGGATGAGATGGTTGGATGGCATCACCAACTCAATGGACATGGGTTTAGGTGAACTCTGGGAGTTGGTGATGGAGAGGGAGGCCTGGTGTGCTGCGATTTATGGGGTCGCAAAGAGTCGGAAATGACTGAGCGACTTAACTGACCGATATCCTTCTTCCTAAAATCCATGTACCATTCTCCAAATTGTTCATAAGAGACTACTCTCCTTCCTAAAAGGCTTTCCCAATATTTCACATTAGTCTGTTTCTTTCCGTTCATGGAGTTTTATAACAACATTATTCATTTTTGTACTTTGTTGCTGTGTTAGTTGCTAAGTCATGTCTGACTCTTCTGTGACCCCAGGGACTGTAGCCACTAGGCTCCTCTGTCCGTGGGATTTCCCAGTCAAGAATACTGGAGTGGGCTGCTATTTCCTCCTTAGCAGATCTTCCTGACCCAGGGATCAAATTCAGATCTCCTGCACTGGTATGCTGTGCTTAGTTGCTCAGTTGTGTCTGACTCTTTGTGACCCCATGAACTATAGCCCACCAGACCCCTCTGTTCATGGGGATTCTCCAGGCAAGAATACTGGAGTGAGTTGTCATGCTCTCCTCCAGGGGAACTTCCCAACCCAGGGATCGAACCCAGGTCTCCTGCACTGCAGGCACATTCTTTAGATTCTGAGCCATCTGGGAAGTCCCAGTACTGTGTTTATGCATGCTCATATTTCTCAAATTACTTATAACTCTTGTCTTCTCATTAAACTAATTGTTAGAAGGTAAGAACTAAATTATACCCCCTTTTAAAAAACGCATATAACAGACAGAATAGCTTCTCAGTATTTCTAAAAAGTATTAGATAGAGGTACTTAAAATTAGGTTAGTTATCAATACTATTCACAAAAAGAAAACAAAGTTTTTTATTTGTAACTTAGATATTAAGAAGAGGTGGCAAGAATACACAGAAGAACTGTACAAAAAGATCTTCACGACCCAGATAATCACAATGGTGTGATCACTGACCTAGAGCCAGACATCCTGGAATGTGAAGTCAAGTGGGCCTTAGAAAGCATCACTACAGGTGGAGAGCCGGCAGCGTGAGGGGCACAGAGCCGAGCGGAGACCGAAGTCAGCTGAGGGACAGTGGGTCTGTGAGAGACTGAGTAGAGGGGCTGGGGCTGCGAGCGCCACTGACACACAATGGGGAAGAAGCAGAAAAACAAGAGCGAAGACAGTGCCAAGGATGACATTGATCTTGATGCCTTGGCTGCAGAAACAGAAGGAGCTGGTGCTGCCAAGGAGCAAGAACCTCAAAAGGCAAAGGGGAAAAAGAAAAAGGAGAAAAAAAGACAAGACTTTGATGAAGATGATATCCTGAAAGAACTGGAAGAATTGTCTTGGGAAGCTCAAGGCATCAAAGCTGACAGAGAACCTGCTGCAGTAAAGCCAACAGAAAATAATGAAGATGAACCCATCTCAAAACAAGATAAGAAAAAGAAAGGACAGAAAGGCAAAAAACAGAGTTTTGAAGATAATGATAATGAAGAATTGGAAGAAAAAGATTCAAAGTCAAAAAGACTGCAAAACCCAAAGTGGAAATGTACTCTGGGAGTGATGATGATGATGATTTTAATAAACTATCTAAGAAAGTGAAAGGGAAAGCTGAGAAATCAAATAAGAAGCATGATGCATCAGAAGAGGATGAGGATAACAGTAAAAGAATTAAAGAGCATATGAGAGTACATTCTTCTGGTGAAAGTGGTGATGAATCAGATGAATTTTTGCAATCCAGGAAAGGACAGAAAAAAAATCAGAAAAATAAGCCAGGTCCTACTGTCGAGAGTAGAAATGAAGATGACGACTCGTCCTTCAAAATTAAGACAGTGGCTCAAAAGGAGGCAGAGAAGAAAGAGCGTGAGAGAAAAAAACGGGATGAAGAAAAGGCAAAACTGTGGAAGTTGAAAGAAAGAAGAGCTGGAGTCTGGTAAAAAGGATCAGGGTAAACCAAAAGAATCTCAGCGGAAACCTGAGGAGGAAGCTCTGAAATCCAAAGTGACACTTGACTCTGGAGCAGCTCCTGCCTCTGAAGACAAAGGAGAGGGTCCCACAGGTGCGGACGATGACAATGAAGGAGACAAAAAGAAAAAAGAAGAAAAAGAAAGGAGAAAAAGAAGAAAAGGAGAAAGAAAAGAAGAAAGGATCTAGCAAAGCCACAGTTAAGGCTATGCAAGAAGCTCTGGCTAAGCTTAAAGAAGAGGAGGAAAGACAGAAGAGAGAGGAGGAAGAACGGATAAAACGGCTTGAAGAGTTAGAAGCCAAGTGTAAAGAAGAGGAAAGATTGGAACAAGAAAAAGAGAAAGGAAAAAGCAAAAAGAAAAGGAAAGGAAAGAACGCTTGAAAAAAGAGGGGAAACTTTTAACTAAATCCCAGAGAGAAGCCAGAGCCAGAGCTGAAGCTACCCTTAAACTTCTACAAGCTCAGGGTGTTGAAGTGCCATCAAAAGACTCTTTGCCAAAGAAGAGGCCAATTTATGAAGATAAAAAGAAGAAAAAACCACAGCAGATGGAAAATAAAGTTTCTGAACCAGTGGAATTAAGTGCTGCTGTAGAAGTTGTGGAGCAAGGACTACCCGAAAAAGAAGAGACACCGCCTCCTGTTGAACCAGAAGAGGAAGAAGAAACAGAGAATGCCGGGCTGGATGACTGGGAAGCTATGGCTAGTGATGAGGAGAGATAGACAGAAGAAAACATGGTACATATAGAAGTAAAAGAAAACCCTGAAGAGGAGGAGGAGGAGGAAGAGAGTGAAGACGAAGAGGAGGAAGAAGGAGACAGTGAAGGCAGTGAAGGTGGAGATGATGATGAAAAGGTGTCAGATGAGAAGGATGCTGGGAAAACACTGGATAAACAGCCAAGCAAAGACGTGAGCTCAGAATCTGAGGATGACTCTGACGACGATCGAGCTAAACAAGAACAGGCTTATGATAAAGCAAAACGGAGGATTGAGAAACGGTGACTGTTGGGAACTGGTTTTTGGATTAGTGCTCCGCCCATGACAAGGGTTGTGGGAAGGAGGCTCAATGACGCAAGGGCAAGATTGAGCCTCAGGAGCCCCTTGGAGGTTCTCGAGCACCTACCCCAAAAAAGCCAGAGTCTGCCTACTTTCTGCTCTGTGTTCTCACCTCTGACTTTACAGGGGGCTGTCCCCCACTACCTTTCTCTAAAATAAGAGCTAACTTACAGCTCCAGTTAATAATTCCTGAGTGTGACAGTGTTTCAGCCTACAAACTCCTTTTGGAAATCCTCTAGCCTGCCTGAATAGGTTTTTCCGGCCACCTGTGATTGCTTAGAGCCTCCCAACTGTGAGAGGCATGAGATGTTCTAAACTTTCTAAACACAGATTCCTTTGAGCAGTTAAAAGACTGATTAGAAATTGTATTGGTGAAGGGTTTTTCACTTGTTGGGCCAATGTTTGCTGCTAAGTCTCCATATCCCTTACCTACTGTGTCCTTGGCAGTGTATTGAAATGTAAGTAATAGCCTTAATGTTTGTAACCTGGGACCCTTGAGTACAACCCACACAACTTTGCCCTATAGATATGCAACGCCAATGCTTTTGGAGGGTGGCGCCTGACTTTAAAATAATCACCTTTAGAGAAAATAAGTTCCTTAAAATGTTAATAGGCCTCTGGGCCAGAAGATGATGTAACTCACCTAAACTTTTGCATGTGATAGGTTTGAAAGCCTGGTTCAGGGACTGCTATCCCTGTATGACTCCACCCCTTCCCTCATTATCCTCTATGCATAACTTAAGAGATAAAAACTACTTTGAAAAGTAAAGTACGGGGCCTTGTTCACCGAAGCTTGGTCTCCCCATGTCGTTCTTTCTCTTACCTTCTGGCTGAATTATTCAGCCTCCTCTCTCCACAAAATGTTCTCACTGAGCTATCATTTCATCCGCTTTTCTTCACTGAATTTCCTCCTCACTGAGCTATCCTCATTGCTATTATTTTTTATATCTTTAATTAATATTTTAATAAGTGTTGTTTCCTGATCGCCTATGCCGTCTCCCCTTCGAAATCCCTGGATCCACCGGGGCTGGACGCCGGCAGGCGACTTAAACACAGTAAAAATGTAAATATAGAGAAGCTAAGAGCTCCTGTTATTTGTGTACTTGGACATGTGGATACAGGGCAGACAAAAATTCTAGATAAGCTCCGTCACACACATGTACAAGATGGTGAAGCAGGTGGTATCACACAGCAAATTGGTGCCACCAATGTCCCTCTTGAAGCTATTAATGAACAAACTAAGATGATTAAAAATTTTGATCGAGAGAACGTACAGATTCCAGGAATGCTGATTACTGACACTCGGGGGCATGAGTCTTTCAGTAATCTGAGAAACAGAGGAAGCTCTCTTTGTGAAAATATTAAAAAAAAAAAAAAGAAAGCATCACTACGAACAAAGCTAGTGGAGATGATGGAATTCCAATTGAGCTATTCCAAATCCTGAAAGATGATGCTGTGAAAGTGCTGCACTCAATATGCCAGCAAATTTGGAAACCTCAGCAGTGGCCACAGGACTGGAAAAGATCAGTTTTCATTCCAATCCCAAAGAAAGGCAATGCCAAAGAATGCTCAAACTACCGCACAATTGCACTCATCTCACACGCGAGTAAAGTAATGCTCAAAATTCTCCAAGCCAGGCTTCAGCAATACATGAACCGTGAACTTCCTGATGTGCAAGCTGGTTTTAGAAAAGGCAGAGGAACCAGAGATCAATTGCCAACATCCGCTGGATCATGGAAAAAGCAAGAGAGTTCTAGAAAAACATCTATTTCTGCTTTATTGACTATGCCCAAGCCTTTGACTGTGTGGATCACAATAAACTCTGGAAAATTCTGAAAGAGATGGGAATACCAGACCACCTGATCTGCCTCTTGAGAAATCTGTATGCAGGTCAGGAAGCAATAGTTAGAGCTGGACATGGAACAACAGACAGGTTCCAAATAGGAAAAGGAGTACGTCAAGGCTGTATATTGTCACCCTGTTTATTTAACTTATATGCAGAGTACATCATGAGAAATGCTGGACTGGAAGAAACACAAGTTGGAATCAAGATTGCTGGGAGAAATATCAATCACCTCAGATATGCAGATGACACTACCCTTATGGCAGAAAGTGAAGAGGAACTAAAAAGCCTCTTGATGAAAGTGAAAGAGGAGAGTGAAAAAGTTGGCTTAAAGCTCAACATTCAGAAAACGAAGATCATGGCATCTGGTCCCATCACTTCATGGGAAGTAGATGGGGAAACAGTGGAAACAGTGTCAGACTTTCTTTTTCTGGGCTCCAAAATCACTGCAGATGGTGACTGCAGCCATGAAATTAAAAGACGCTTACTCCTTGGAAGGATAGTTATGACCAACCTAGATAGCATATTCAAAAGCAGAGACATTACTTTGCCAACAAAGGTTCGTCTAGTCAAGGCTATGGTCTTTCCTGTGGTCATGTATGGATGTGAGAGCTGGACTGTGAAGAAGGCTGAGCGCCGAAGAATTGATGCTTTTGAACTGTGGTGTTGGAGAAGACTCTTGAGAGTCCCTTGGACTGCGAAGAGATCCAACCAGTTCATTCTGAAGGAGATCAGCCCTGGGATTTCTTTGGAAGGAATGATGCTAAAGCTGAAACTGCAGTACTTTAGCCACCTCATGCAAACAGTTGAATCATTGGAGAAGACTCTGATGCTGGGAGGGATTTGGGGCAGGAGGAGAAGGGGACAACAGAGGATGAGGTGGCTGGATGGCATCACTGACTCGATGGATGTGAGTCTTAGTGAACTCCAGTAGTTGGTGATGGACAGGGAAACCTGGCGTGCTGCGATTCATGGGGTCGCAAAGAGTTGGACATGACTAAGTGACTGATCTGATCTTATCTGATCTGATTATAAGTTTAAATTGCTCTTCAAAAACTAACTTTTGAACCAAAAAGAAGAAGTGGGTTTGGAAAAATTCTCTTTACTGACTCAGATCTGAGCATGTAAGGACTGAAAAAATATCCTTACAGATTAGCATTTACAAGTCTTAGTGATGCTCTCTCTTGCAGGTCTTAAATGAAGAGAAAAGATAATAATAGACGGTAACTCTTAACACCATACAAATGGTAGGTAGTATTGTAAGTAAGCCCTTTTTTCTAATCTTAACAACAATGCTTTGTGGGTTTACAGATGAAGAAACCAAGGCAGAGAGAGCTTATATAACTCTCCCAAGAACACAGAGATAATAAGGGGTGGAATTGAGGTATGAACATAGGCAGTTTGACTCAAGAACCTACTTGTACTCTTAATTATCAAGCTAAACAGCCTTCCTTAAGAATCACAAACAAGTAAACAGGAGTACTTTGGTTTCTGAGATAAAAATTTCATTAAAAAACAGAGCAGCTGTGTTAAGATGATGTCTGAATACATATAATCTAAAACAATATTAACCTCAAAATGCATTTTCTTACTTTTTATTTATATCTAATGCTTTTAAAATTCATGTTTGTGTAATGAATTATACATTTAATGTTTCCTATTGGTCCTTTTACAGCCATGAGACCTCAAAATATTTAATAGGGCATATATTCTAATATGGAGATTTACAACTTCTAAAAGTAGTTTCTGTGTGATTTAAGAAAAACAAATTCAACACATATAAAAATATCTTTTCTTTATCAGCTGATTCCACAATGCCAGCAGAACACTTTAGGACATAGCTTTAACATGAGATAAAACATTGTGACTTAAATAACTCATCCGGGAATGGTGATTCTTGGGCTTAACATGAAAAAGGGAGTGCACTCAAAAGCAGTTAATATTTACCAAGAGAACGCACTGGTCACAGCAAACACCCTCTTCCAAGAACACAAGAGAAGACTCTACACATGGACATCACCAGATGGTCAACACCAAAATCAGATTGATTATATTCTTTGTAGCCAAAGATGGAGAAGCTCTACACAGTCAGCAAAAACAAGATGGGGAGCTGACTGTGGCTCAGATCATAAACTCCTTATTGCCAAATTTAGACTTAAATTCAAGAAAGTAGGGAAAACCACTAGATCATTCAGGTATAACCTAAATCAAATCCTTAATGATTATACAGTGGAAGTGAGAAATAGATTTAAGAGACTAGATCGGATAGACAGAGTGCCTGATGAACTATGGACGAAGATTCATGACACTGTATAGGAGACAGGGATCAAGACCATCCCCCAAAAAAAGAAATGCAAAAAAGTAAATTGGCTGTCTGAGGAGGCCTTACAAATAGCTGAGAAAAGAAGAGAAGCCAAAAGCAAAGGAGAAAAGGAAAGATATACCATTTGAATGCAGAGTTCCAAGGAGAAATAAGAAAGCCTTCCTCAGTGATCAATGCAACGAAATAAGAGGAATATAAGAGAATGGGAAAGACTAGAGATCTCTTCAAGAAAATTAGAGATACCAAGGGAACATTTCAGGCAAAGATAGGCTCAATAAAGGACAGAAATGGTATGGATCTAACAGAAGTAGAAGATATTAAGAAAAGGTGGCAAGAATACATGGAACTGTACAAAAAAAATCTTCATGACCCAGATAATCACTATGGTGTGATCACTCACCTCGAGCCAGACATCCTGGAATGTGAAGTCAAGTGGGCCTTAGGAAGCATTGCTACGAACAAAGCTAGTGGAGATGATGGAATTCCAGTTGAGCTATTTCAAATTCTAAAAGATGATGCTTTCAAAGTGCTGCACGCAATATGCCAGCAAACTTGGAAAACTCAGCAGTGGCCACAGGACTGGAAAAGGTCAATTTTCATTCTAATCCCAAAGAAAGGTAGTGTCAAAGAATGTTCAAATAACTGCACAATTGCACTCATCTCACACACTAGTCAAGTAATGCTCAAAATTCTCCAAGCCAGGCTTCAATAGTATGTGAACTGTGAACTTCCAAATGTTCAAGTTGGATTTAGAAAAGGCAGAGGAACCAAAGATCAAATTGCCAACATCTGTTGCACCATCGAAAAAGCAAGAGAGTTCCAGAAAAAACATCTATTTCTGCTTTATTGACTATGCCAAATCTTTTGACTGTGTGGATCACAATCAACTGTGGACAATTCTGAAAGAGATGGGAATACCAGACCACCTGATCTCCCTCTTGAGAAACCTGTATGCAGGTCAGGAAGCAATAGTTAGAACTGGACATGGAACAACAGACTGGTTCCAAATAGGAAAAGGAGTATGTCACGGCTGTATGCTGTCACCCTGCTTATTTAACTTATATGCAGAGTACATCATGACAAATGCTGGACTGGATGAAAAACAAGCTGGAATCAAGGTTGCCGGGAGAAATATTAATAATGTCATATATGCAGATGACACCACCCTTGTGGTAGAAATGAAGAACTAAAGAGCCTCTTGATGAAAGTGAAAGAGGAGAGTGAAAAAGTTGGCTTAAAGCTCAATATTCAGAAAACTAAGATCATGGCATCTGGTCCCATCACTTCATGGGAAATAGGTGGGGAAACAGTGGCAGACTATTTTTCTGGGGCTCCAAAATCACAGCAGATGGTGACTGCAGCCATGAAATTAAAAGATGCTTGCTCCTTGGAAGAAAAGCTGTGACCAACCTAGACAGCATATTAAAAAGCAGAGACATTACTTTGCCAACAAAGGTCCATCTAGTCAAGGCTATGGTTTTTCCTGTGGTCATGTATGGATGTGAGAGTTGGACTGTGAAAAAAGCTGAGTGCCGAAGAATTGATGCTTTTGAACTGTGGTGTTGGAGAAGACTCTTGAGAGTCCCTTGGACTGCAAGGAGATCCAACCAGTTCATCCGAAACTCCAATACTTTGGCCACCTGATGCGAAGAGCTGACTCATTTGAAAAGACCCTGATGCTAGGAAATACTGAAGGTGGGAGGAGAAGGATGAGGATGAGATGGTTGGATGGCACCACCGACTCAAGGGTCATGAGTTCGGCTAAACTCTGGGAGTTGGTGATGGACAGGGAGGCCTGGTGTGCTGCAGTCCATCGGGTTGCAGAGTTAGACATGACTGAGTGAATGAACTGAACTGAATACTGCATATACTTTAGAAATGAGAAGTATATCAGATTCTGTATGATGAAAAAAACGATTATATTAAGGTACATCCAAGTTAATAATGAGAAATGGAAAATGGAGCGTATCTTTTTAGGGAGTTAGCAGACATTTGGAAAAGCTTTTAGAAGAGCAAATGAAAATGCTTTAAATATTTAACAGACATTCTTACTGAATTTTTCACTGAAAACCAGCTTTAATGCCAAGGTTGACCTCCGACTGGGATGTGATCTGAGAGGCAGAGGTCCTTCCACCCAGAATCCAGTTCTGCCACAACACCTAAGTTCTCCACACTAGGCTGACATCCCTTTCGGTTAAACCACTGAAGGTACTTTTGACAGAGTACATCTGTTCTTTGGAAAGAATTATTCACCATTCATAAATCAAGAGCAATAATCCAATATATCTATCTTAAAGAATGTAAGTACTGATAAGAAGAAAGACGTGAAGACAAAGACTCTAAAATTATAAAACTGCTCACTGTGGCACTATGAGCTTAGCTCGCAGGGAATGAATGACATAGGGAAATGGGAATGGCTTACCCCAAGGGCAAAAATCTCCAAAACAGAGCCTATTTCAAAACTCTGTTTCAACTTGGTTTTAAGCAACTTTATCCAGCATAGATACAAAAAAATACTTCAGGCAGATTAAAAAAAATAGAAAAAAAACACTAAAAAAGAAAACATTTAAAAATGACTAATATACAGGAAAAAAGGTTTATCTTACAGATTTATACCTCATATTTTGGTTTGAAATATACACTTAACAAAATATAAAATTCAGATGTTCATAACCACAGTATGTTATGATCTTTAACTGTTACTCTTAATACCAAATGATCTGAATATTTGGGATGACTACTATTATCCTGTTTTGTGCTACTTTCTTACTTCTCTGACATAGAAAGCTTGCCAGTTTGTTGCTTGTAGTTGCTGGTTATTTCATTTCTCACTCTTTGAGCAAGTTCCTCTTCAATACCAAATTCTATTGCTCTGTGTATCACATTCAGCCACCAAGGAGAATTAGAATGAATCTGTAAACAAGATAATGTCTTTCAGTACTCACTATATTTCTATCACTGAAAAGGGTTCTAAAAGGAACAATAAATGCCACTCTCAGGAAAATCACAATAGTAGTAGGAAGAGAAATAGACATGTTGGTTATACAATGAATGAATACAACATCTGCATATATAATTAAATAGAATACCTATTTCATGATTACTCTAAATGAGAGAGAATTTACTGTACATACATGTAAAACAAAGCTGTGCTAAAAAAATACTTTAAAATTCAGTATTCACTCTATATATCTGAAAAGGTAACAGGTTTTTTCTCAGCATAATAAAGACTTCATGCTTATCCTCAACTAACTGAACAGATTCTACTCAATGAATAATCTATGGTAATTAACAAAATTATATGCCTGAATACTAAATAATTAATGAATTAGGAAGAATAACACGTGGTGTAACTGATTAAAATCAAAGACTAAAGTATACTTTGTGTAGCCTCCTCTTTAAACTTTGCTATTGACTTCATGAAAGAGAAATTTTAGAAATGACAAATGGCACATATTTCATAAGAAAAATACTTATAGTTCAAATATTCCAAATCTTGAAAGATTTTGGAAACATGCACATCTAAGATCAAAAGAAGGTCGTGGAAGTCTACTTTCTTCAAAAGACAACTTGTTATATACCAAGGGTAGGGGAAACCCCACTATACCTTAAAAGGAATCAAAGAGAATAACCTCAAAAGAGGTGATTTATCTCTGTATTTGTTCATTCAATCAATAAACACTGTTAACAGCAAATAAACTTTTATTGTGGTCCAGGTACTATATGGGCTTCGCTTGTGGCTCAGCTTGTAAAGAAGCACCTATAATGTGGGAGACCTGGGTTCGATCCCTGGTTTGGGAAGATCCCCTGCAGAAGGGGAAGGCTACTCATTCCAGTATTCTGGCCTGGAGAATTTCATGGACTGTACAGTCCATGGAGTCACAAAGAGTCAGACACGACTGAGCGACTTTCACTTCACTATACTAGGTGCTAAGAATTCCAACAAGAAAGCTCACACCAGTTTCTCCCCACACCAGAATATAAACCAAAATGTCGTTGTTCAGTGTCCCAGTAGTGTTCGACTCTTTGAGACTACACGGACTGCAGCAGGTCAGGCCTCCCTGTCCCTCACCATCTCCTGGAGTTTGCCTAAGTTCATGCTCATTGCATCGGTGATGCCACCCAGCCATCTCATCCTCTAATGCCCTCTTCTCCTTCTGCCCTCAATCTTTCCCAGCATCAGGGACTTTTCCAATGAGTTGTCTGTTCGCATAAGATGACCAAAATACTGGAATTCCAGCTTCAGCATCAGTCCTTTCAGTGAATATTCAGGGTTGATCTCTCTTAAGACTGACTGGTTTGATCTCCTTGCTGTCCAAGGGACTTTCAGGAGTCTTCTTCAGGACCACAGTTGGAAGGCCTCAATTCTTTGGTGTTCTGCCTTCTTTACAGTCCAGCTTTCATAACCATACGTGGCCACTGGGAAGACCATAGCCTTGACTATGTGGGCCTTTGTTGGCAGGGTAATGTCTCTGCTTTTCAACACAGTCTATATTTGTCATCCCTTTCCTGCCAAGAGGCATTTGTCTTTGATTTCATGGCTGCAGTCACCATCTACTGTGATTTTGAAGCCCAAGAAGAGAAAACCTGTCACTGCTTCCACCTTCTCCCCCTCTATTTGCCATGAAGTAATGGGGCTGGATGCTATGACCTTAGTTTTTTAATATTTAGTCTTAAGCTGGCTCTTTCACTCTCCTCTTTCACCCTCATCAAGGTGCTCTTTAGTTCTTCTTTGCTTTCTGCCATTAGAGTGGTATCATCTGCATATCTGAGGTTGTTGATGTTTTTCCTATCTTGATTCCAGCCTGTAACTCATCGGTCTGGCATTTCTCATGATGTGCTCAGCATACAGATTATAGAAATAGGGTGACAGCAGATAGCCCTGTCGTGCTCCTTTCTCAATCTTGAACTAATCAGTTGTTCCATACAGGGTTCTAACTGTTGCTTCTTGACCTGCACACAGGTTTCTCAGGAGACAGGTAAGGTAGTCTGGTACTCCCATCTCTCTAAGAGCTTTCCACAGTTTGTCATGATTCACACAGCTAAAGGCTTTGGCGTAGTTGATGAACAGAGAGAGATGTTTGCCTGAAATTCCCTTGCTTTCTCTGTAATTCACTGAATGTTGGCAATGTGGTCTCTAGTTCCTCTTCCTTTTTGAAACCCAGCTGGACATCTGGAAGTTCTTGGTTCACATAATGCTGAAGTCTAGCATGCAAGATTTTAAGTAAGACCATATTAGCTTGAGAGATGACTGCAACTGTGTGATGGTTAGCACATTCTTTGGTAGTACCCTTCTTGGGAACTGGGATGAGGACTGACATTTTCCAGTCCTGTGGCCACTGCTTGGTCTTCCAGATTTTCTGGCATAATGAATGCAAATCCTTGATGGCATTATCTTTTAGGGATTTGAATAGTTCTGCTGGAATTTCATTGCATCCACTAACTTTATTAACAGTAGTGCTTTTTAAGGCCCACTTGACTTCGCCCTCCCAAAGGTCTTCACACCACCCAAACGTTATGTGGAGAAAAATGTAAGTAAGGAAAATTACATACATACCTTTCTCTGAAGATCACGGATAGTCTGCTGCACAGGCAACAAAGCCTGCTGGGCTTCTGCAACCTCTGTGTTACACTTGCTCATATAATGCTCTCGTAGCTGTTTGGCCTGTGTTGAAACATGAAACAAGTATAAACTTTCACTCCAGGTCAAGAAAATAATCTAGTATGATGTTTCAAGAACAGTGTGCTTATTTATTTAAATCTGTTTAATTTAACTTAAGCATTAAACTCAAGTATACTGTAGAGAATGTAAAACCCATGCTCAGTTCAGTTCAGTTCAGTTCAGTCGCTCAGTCGTGTCCGACTCTTTGCAACCCCATGAATCGCAGCACGTCAGGCCTCCCTGTCCATCACCAACTTCTGGAGTTCACTCAGACTCATGTCCGTTGAGTCAGTGATGCCATGAAATTAAAAAAATTTTAAAAACCCATGCTAAAAGTTCCTAATATGTATGTTGAAGAGAATTTATCTGGAGGCCACCTTGACTTACATTTACCTGTAAGTCATATAATTTAAAAAATTCCAAGGATTTGCTCTCAAAATTTCTAATTTTTTAATTTAAAAAAAAAATGGGAGGAGGAAGAGCAGTAACATTTTAAACTATAAGGCAAAGCAGGAATACATTTTAGAATTTCTTGTCTCATTCAATTATTATAATTCCTTCGAATTACTTCAGTTTAGAACTAACACTTGAGAATATACACTAACACAGGTTTTGTGAACTGAACTGTGTTCCCTCAGAATCGGTAATGATGAAGCTTGAACCCCCAGTGTGACTATATTTACAGACAGGGTCTTTAAGAAAGTGATTGAGTAAATGCACATACATGAGATGATAAGGGTGGAGCCCTAATCCAAAATGACTAGTGTCCTTAAAAGAAAAGGGAGGCACACCAGGGATGCAAGCGCACAGAGAAAAGGCCATATGAGGACACAGTGAGAAGGCAGCCGTCTACCAGCCAAGGAGAGAATCTTTAGGAGCAACCAACCCTGCTGATACCTTGGTATTAGACTTCTAGCCTTCCCTGATGATTAACGACGCTGAGCATCTTTTCATGTGCATGTTGGCCATCTGTATGTCTTCTTTGAAATAATGTCTATTCCTATCCTGTGCCTATTTTTTAACTGCCTGATAAGGCGTTAATATCTAAATCCCTGATAAGAGGTCAGCATCTAAAGTATATAGACAACACATAAAACTCAATATCAAAAAAACAACCTAATTAAAAAATGGGCAGAAGACCTGAACAGACATTTTCCCAAAGAAGACACAGAGATGGCCAATAAGGCACACGAAAAGATGCTCAAAACCACTAATTATTAGAGAAATATGAATTATAATCGTAATGATATGAATTACAATATGAATTCATTACAATATGAATTCATACAAATATGAATTACAACAGTAATGTGCAATTTCTCTAATTATTAGAGAAATATGAATTACAACAGTAATGTGCAATTACAACTTGCACATGTCAGAATGACTATATCAGAAAGTTTACAAATAACAAGTGTTGGGGATAACATGGAGAAAAAAAAACCCTTGCATACTGTTGATGGAATGTAAACTGGTATAGCTACTAAGGAAAACAGTATCGAGACTCCTCAAAAAACTAGATATTGCATCATATGATTCAGTAATTCCACCCCTGAGTATACAGATGGAAAAACAATGAAAACACTAGTTCAAAAAGATACATATACTCTGATCTTCAGAGCAGCACTATTTACAATTAACAGAGACATGATAAAACCCAAGTGCCCATCAACAGAGATGAATGGATAAAGAAGCTGCTGTAAATATTTATAATGGAATATTATTCAGCTATAATCAAAGAAAGAAATTCTGCCATTTGCAGAAACATGGATGGACACAGAGAATATCATGCTCAGTGAACAATGTAGAAAGAGAAACAAATATTTTATTATATTACTTACACTTGGAATCTAAAAATTAAAATGAATACATATGCAAAACAAAAACAGGCTCATAGATATAGAAAACAAACTACTCCTGGTTGCCACTGGGGAGGTGAAAGGGGACAGGGCAAATCTGGGGGATGAGATACAAACTACCACGACATATAAAACAGATGAGCAACAAGCATATATTGTATAGTACAGGGAATTATAGCCATTATTTTGCAATAGCTTATAATGAAGTATAATCTATAAAAATACTGAACATTATGCTGCATACTGTATCATAAATTAACTATAGTAGTAGTAGTGTTAGTTGTTCAGTTGTGTTCAACTCTTCGCAGCCCCACAGATTGTAGACTCCCAGGTTCCTCTGCCCATGGAATTCTTCAGGCAAGAATACTGGAGTGGGTAGCCATTTCCTTCTCCAGGGGATCTTCCCGACCCAGGGACTGAATCTGGATCTCCCGCACTGCAGGCAGATTCATTACCATCTGAGCCACCAAGGAAACCCCATATCAAATCAACCATACTTCAATTAAAAAAAAAGGAGAGACTGTCCTTTCCCTACTACTGAATAAGAACTATATAAAAAAGATCTTCATGACCCAGATAATCACAATGGTGTGATCACTCACCTCAAGCCAGACATCCTGGAATGTGAAGTCAAGTGGGCCTTAGGAAGCATTACTACGAACAAAGCTAGTGGAGGTGATGGAATTCCAGTTGAGCTATCTCAAGTCCTAAAAGATGATTGCTGCATTCAATAAGCCAGCAAATTTGGAAAACTCAGCAGTGGCCATAGGATTGGAAAAGGTCAGTTTTCATTCCAACCCCAAAGAAAGGCAATGCCAAAGAATGCTCAAACTACTGCACAATGGCACTCATCTCACATGCTATTAAAGTAAGGCTCAAAATTCTCTAAGCCAATCTTCAGCAATACGTGAACCACGAACTTCCAGATGTTCAAGCTAGATTTAGAAAAGGCAGAGGAACCAGAAATCAAATTGCCAACATCCACTGGATCATTGAAAAAGCAAGAGAGTTCCAGAAAAATATCTGCTTTATTGATGATACCAAAGCCTCTGACTGTGTGGACCACAACAAACTGTTAAAACATTCTGAAAGAGATGGAAATACCAGACCACCTAACCTGCTTCCTGAGAAATGTGTATGCAGGTCAAGAAGCAACAGTTAGAACTGGACATGGAACAAGAGAGTGGTTCCAAATCGGGAAAGGAGTACGTCAAGGCTATATTTTGTCACTCTGCTCATTTGACTTATATGCGACTGGATGAAGCACAAGATGGAATCAACATTACCAGGAGAAATATCAATAACCTCAGATACGCAGATGACACCACCCTTATGGCAGAAAGCGAAGAACTAAAGAGCCTCTTGATGAAAGTGAAAGAGGAGAGTGAAAAAGTTGGCTTAAAGCTCAACATTCAGAAAACTAAGATCATGGCATCCGGTCTCATCACTTCATGGCAAATAGATGGGTAAACAGGGGAAACAGAGACAGACTTTATTTTTCTGCGTTCCAAAACCACTGCAGATGGTGTCTGCAGCCATGAAATTAAAAGATGCTTGCTCCTTGGAAGAAAAGTTAAGACCAAACAAGACAGCATATTAAAAAAAAGAGACATTACTTTGCCAACAAAGGTCCATCTAGTCAAAGCTACAGTTTTTCCAGTAGTCATGTACGGGTGTGAAAGTTGGACTATAAAGAAAGCTGAGTGCCGAAGAATTGATCCTTTTGAACTGTGGTGTTGGACTCGAGAGTCCCTTGGACAGCAAGGAGATCCAACCAGTTCATCCTAAAGGAAATCATTCCCCAATATTCATTGGAAGGACTGATGCTGAAGCTGAAACTCCAGCTTTGGCCATCTGATGTGAAGAACTGACTCAATGGAAAAGACCCTGATGCTGGGAAAGCTTGAAGGCAGGGGGAGAAGGGACAATAGAAGATGAGATGGTTGGATGGCATCACCGACTCTATGGACATTAGTTTGAGTAAACTCTGGGAGTTGATGATGGACAGGGAGGCCTGGTGTGCTGCAGTCCATGGGGTTGCAATGAGTTGGACACAACTGAGCGACTGAACTGAACTGAATCTTGGTTCTTTTTTATAAACTAACTGACCATATGTGGGTGGGTTTCTTTCTGGGCTCTCTCTGTTCTTTCCCATTGATCTATGTGTCTGCTTTTATATCAACACCATACTCTTTTAAATACTATAGTTTTATAATATAGCTTAAAATCAGGGTGCATAATGCCTGCAGCTTTGTTCTTTTTTTTCAAGATGACTTTGGTTATTCAGGATCTTTTCTAGTTCCACACAGATTTTTGGATTGTTCATTCTATTTCTGTGAAAAATACCATTGGAATTTTAATAGGAATTAAACTGAAAGTGTATATTGCCTTGGGTTGCATAAACATTTTAACAACAATAATTCTTCCAGTCCATGAGTGTGAGAAATGAAACTCCTATTGTTTCACCTGGTCTATATTTTGTTATGGCAGTCCTAGAAGATTAATACAAAAAGGATTCAAAAACTGGGGCCCTTTCAACTTCTAAAAACAAAAAGGATCATGTTATTTGCAAAACAACGGAAACACTGAAAAATCTTATTCGTGTTAAGTTTCCACTAGGAAACTTAGGGAAATTCACTTTTGTTCATTTAGTTGAAATACTTAACTGACTCTAGAAACTATTTTATGAATGAAGAAAGGGGATGATCAGAGGCTATGTGGACAGTGGGAGGAAAACTGGAAAGACTACTGAACTGGAAATTCCAATACTCTACTTAGTAGTGGGACGAGCCATAAAAAATTGCCAATAGTAGACCACTTGTGACTTACAACGACAGCAATTTCATGAAGTCAAGTGAATAGACACATCTCTTTTGACTAGCCATTTCATTTTCCTAGGCTTCAGTTACTTCATCTACAAAAAGAGGTGGTGGAAATGGATGATTTCTAGAATTTCATCCAGCTTTGAAATACCAAGGCTTCATATCATGTAAGAGTTAGGCCAAAGTGATACAGTGATTTCCTTGGAAATACATCTACATAGTACGAACCCTCCACCTCATGATGCAATTTTCCTCTTCCTGTCACAACCTTCCAATTAATATCCATTACAATTCCTTGGTTGTAATTAGCTGGTCATTAGAACTGTCTACTAATAGACAGGACTGTCTCCAGAGAGCTTCCTGTCACTGAAAGCGTTTAACAGAGTGACTGATTACATATAAAGATTAGACGCCTGCACTGGGAATAAAATTTCACTTGCAAGTTTTCATACACTTTTTCACTTGAAAATTTCATACACTTGATGCTAGATTACTATCTAGCATCTAGCTAGATACATACTTAAAAAATACATACTTACATACTTGTATGTACATACAAGTAAGTACATACTTACAAAATCTCATTTTTTATCCTCTTAATTTACATAAAGGCTCCATTTACAGGTTTAGTAGTTTTCAAACACATCTACTACTCTTTTGCTTTTAGGTTTGCCAACTTTCTGATCTTTAATGAGGCAAAAATTCACTGGGGAATTGGCATAATAAGTGTATTAAAACTGTTTTACATCACTGTTTATAAAGAGAGGCAATATTCATTGCAGAAGGAATTTCTTTGAGGACATAAGTTATAGTGAAAATTTGAGTTTATTATTGCTTTAAATAATATACTGAAGGGTGGAAAAAGTAGAAAAGTTTATTTTTACTAAACTACACCTTTGGTCTGTCATGAAATCAACATGATTTCCTTTGTTGTTTATTTACATTCTGTGCTGTTGGCTACCAGCAGCCATGTCTACAACAAGTAGTTGCCACACAGCTGCAAGAAGATTATCAGAGAAACAATATGGAAAGTTGCTATTCTATGCCACCCAAAATCATCACAGCAAAGTTTGGAACATCAAAGTAGCAAGGAAACATGACTACCTTTTGATTTCCTAGGATGTATCAATTAGCCAGAACAGGAAGTCCGAGAAAAAAATTCTTTCATAGGCAGAATGAAAAAAGAAAAAATTACCTCTTCCTCAAGTCTGCCATCTCTCAGAGTAGGCGGTATCCCTGGGTGCTTGGCTGTCAACAATTCCATCAAGTTATGGGTAGCGTGGAGTCTCTACAAACACACAAAAGGCAGCAATTATGACAGCCAATGCAGTGGACTCTAAGGGGAGAACCTACTATCACTAAGGCATACACAACACTAATAATGCATTTAAGGCCAAATCATTGGATTCTTTTCCTTTAAAAATAACTTGGATACCAACTTTCTTCAGAGTCAGTTTTACTGTAATTATCTTAATTCACAATGATGTAAATTTTCAGTTAAAATACAGGGTCTTATGAAACATGTCTATGTATTTAACAAAGTATGTAATATAGGCAACTTCTCTTATACATGTACTTGTCTATATGAGGAAATATGAATATATGTCCAGTAAGTCCAGCAAAGCAGAAAAGTTGACGATAGACTTGATTCCTCTTCTGGAAAATAAGTCTGGATGAGCCTAGCAATTTATGATATTATAAAACCAAAGATAATGAAATACACGAGAAAACAGGGCTGTGACCTGGATCTGTTGAATTTAAGGGCTGAAAAGAGGAGGGGCTGGAGGTGAAGATGGTGTAGAATAAAGGAGAAAACTCCATCTTAAATCTCTGTATTAAATATTAATATAAGCCAGACATCTCACTGTGATATTGGGTCTGTGATGGTACTGAGGCTTCTGCTGCATTCTGCACAAGCTGGTGGAATGGACTGGGAGGAACACTTATCTCTCTCTGTTCCCTTACACATTTATCCCAACAGAGCAGAGTGGCTAATTTGACTGGACAGAGTTAGACATTCTGTGGGTTATGCCTGGTCAGCAGGCTAAGTTACTGTGACTCAAAGCAAGAACCAGGCTGACTGACGGTTTACTCTTCACTCTTGAGCTCAGGCACGCTGGACTCACCTGTCCACTTTTGTCTCCTTTATTCAGGGGCACAGAATCTTTACACTTGTTCCTTCTCTCATAAGGTAAACATATTTGCTTAAGGTCCAAAGCCTTCTGTAATCCTTATCCATGCATACATAATATAAGGATACTAGTATTTAATTTTCTCTCCTCTTCCCCCTCCCCTATACACTCCTCCTAACACCTGCTCAGACACAGGTGAACATGAGGTTCCAAGGTCTAGGTTCTAAACAGTAAAAAGAAGCCTCACCTGGGACTTAAGCCTAAACTTACCAGGATTCATAAAAGGGATCTTATTTACCATTTAGCTAGAGTCTTGTCTATATAATCCACTGATAGAATCAAGAAGAAAAAAGTTCACACTTAAGTGTTACAATTCAAATATCCAAATCTCCCTAAAAGGCCTAGAAAAACTAAATTAGAAGACCATTGGATAAGTATTATTATTACTTAGTTTCACTGCTGAGTGAAACTCAATTTCTTTTTTTGCTGAATATCATGTAAATAAATATGCTGAGGTAAATACGCAAAAGTGATAAAACTGATGCCCTTCTTTGAAATACGAATGTTTTGAGCTGCTTTTCTAATGTAGGTTAGGCTTATCTAGTCAGCCTTGTGGCCAATACTGGCCTGAGTAGACAGAATATTAGTGTTTCTCAAACTTTTGGGTCTATACAAAAAGACATCCTGGATGCTTGTTAAGACAACATGAATTTTAAGTTTTATCCCCAGTGACTGTGACTCATTCCACTTGTTACCTTTCGTCCTTGTAAATATTCAGAAAATTTATTTTACAAAGATCAAACAGTTTGAAACTGTTTAGTTTTACTTACTTGCAGTGAATCTGTTTTGAGTTTTGCCTTGTGTTCCTCAGATGAACGCAACACTTCCCTGTATAGTTCTGCTGCCAAAGCATACTCGCCTGGATAGGCAAAATATGTTTAAAGAATAAGAAAATGATATATTTAGCTCTCAAAGTCATCTAAAAAACCTACTGTAATAATACAGCATTGATTAGAACTCCCTAATTTATTTTTTATGACAAGGAATTTGAGTTGGTATTAATATGACTGCCCCAGTAAAAAAAGTTGATGATAGCACCCTTTCTTGGGGGTTAAAATTTCACAGAAATAGAATACCAATCAAATACAATGTTTTAAAATTATGCTAAAAAACAAACTCTAACTTTTAAACTAATGTTTTCTTCTTTTTCAAGTTAATGAATTCCAAGCAGTAGTCATTAGGATGTTTGAAATCAAGGACAAATTTGGGGTACTTACATGTGTTTATAAACAAATATTCAAAACACTATGACCAATGTACACGTACTTCTCAGAAAAATAATGCACTCCTCTTGATAGGTATTGTTTCTGTTGGTATTAGGCCAGAATGATTTAGTTTATAACTACATTTCAAAAATTTAGAATTCTTTCTATTTCTGATTATATAAATTCACAGTTAGTCTAAGAGATTTATGCTTTTTTTTTGTGATACCTAAAAAGTAGCTCATACAAATAAAATCATAAAAAAGTACAAAAGCACAAGCTGACAAACTATGGCCCACGGGTCTTATCTGACTGTATTTTTGTAGGGTCTACACATTAAGAATTTATTTTTACATTTTAATGGTTGAAGTAAAAACTAAGATAATACTATTTTGTGACATGTGAAAATTACATGATATTAAATCTCAGGGTCCATGAATAAAGTTTTAGTGGAACCCCGTCATGAGGACTTTACGTACTGTCTGTGGCTGCTTTTGTATTATAACAGCTGAAAAGTTGTCACAAATCTTATGGCTCAAAAAGCCTAAAATGTTTACTACTTGATTCTTTCAGAAAGTTTCATTAGACTTCAGTGAAGGAGAGGTGAAACATTTTTAATGGCTCTGACTAATGCAACCTATCTTTTTTCCTGCCTGGGGAAAAACTTGAAACCAGTAATTTACACATACAATTAAAATGAAAATCTAACAGTGGCAAAATCATGAAACAGAAGGGAGAAAATGATCAAGAGATGTTCTAATTTCAGTTTGCTGAGGAAAAAGCTTTTATCCTGATTGTTGCATACACTTGCTTATTTTAAACTTTAAACCAGTTTCATTAATATCATGGATTTAGAATTTTGCTCATAGCCATAATGAATATTCTATATACATATATATGGCCTGGTGGTTCAGATAGTAAAGAATCTGCCCGCAATGTGGAATACCCGGGTTCAATTCTTCAGTCAGGAAGATCCCCTGGAGAAGGGAATGGCAACTCACTCTAGTATTCTTGCCTGGAGAATTCCATGGATAGAAGAACAGTCCACAGGGTTGCAGAGTCGGACATGACTGAGTGACTAACACACACACTTTCTCTCTGTTAAAGCTGATTCCATATATGTATATTTTATTGTGGTAAAGTAT
Source organism: Tragelaphus eurycerus (assembly GCA_935064755.1). Taxonomy (NCBI): domain Eukaryota; kingdom Metazoa; phylum Chordata; class Mammalia; order Artiodactyla; family Bovidae; genus Tragelaphus; species Tragelaphus eurycerus. Next base: position 4,851,395 of record CAKXYN010000039.1, read on the forward strand.
ACATAAAATAAAATTTACGATTCAACCATTTTTAAGAGTGTAGTCCAACAGCATTAAGTACATTCATATTGCTGCACAAAACACTTGCTTTTATACCACTGTTTTATATCTAGTTCTACCAGTTATTTAATATAAAGCTTTCTAAAGCACACATTTTCACAAGTGCTTGCCAAGTCATCTAATCTCTATTCATTTTTATAAAGCATATTACTTTCACAATAATAAAGTTGCATTATAATGTAGGAGTAACACAATTATCTTCACACAAATGTGTTCTCTTTAGCTTTTCAAAAGACATATGGATTCCATTAATATTTATACTGTCATTTATAAAGAATAATTCATTTAACAATTTTCTCTTCATAATTATTATACCTTTTAAAGAAGGTACAATGACTAGACTATAATAAAAGCAGATGAAACTGAGCTATTCATTATAATATCTGTTTTCTTTTCACTACTTAGTGGGAAAAAAAAGATTTTTTATAGTGAAAATAAAAATATTTTTATGTCTTTCCCAGACCAAGACATAAAAATATCCATATTCAAATATAAGCTATGCAAATATAAGCCAAATATGGAAATCCCCATTCTTTGCCACTTGATGGCACCAAACATATTAACAATGAGACAAACTGTACTGGTTCGATACTGCCAAACTAATTTTTTCCAAAAAAACACATGTAGAAATGAAAAATGTATGTGATGATCAGGAAAAAAAGCTTTCTCAGAAAACTGAACCTAAAACACTTCTATATATGTGTGTGTGTGTGTGTGTGTGTGTGTGTGTGTGTGTGTGTGTGTGTGGATACATACACATGTATCATGTATATAGTACACAAAATTGAAATAACATCATGTTTTTAACACCATAATCAGTGAGGACCTTAAAATATACACTGTATATCATATATATGTATATTTGCATGTAATATGTGAATCCCTTTAGAGTTTAATATTAATTTTACTTCTAATTTCATTTAGAAGTCATATCTGTACTATCTGGTCTCTAATATTAGAGTTTAAATTATATGTTAAATATGTAATGTTACTTTTAAAAATGTATATTATTTAATATACTACTATGAATTAAACTAGAAACTGAAAGTAGTTAATCCCCCACAGTTAAGTTTATAATTACCATTAAATGAGAATAGACATACCATTTATTAACGGACTTTCTAATAGGAATTCTTCTTAACAATCAGCAATAGTTTCCAGCCACAGACAAATAACTATGTGAAAAAGCAGTGGGAACTACCTGACAAGAGCAGTGATGCACCTCCTGCTACATCATAGCATGGTATTTTGCCACACAGGGGCCAGTCAAACGCTGATCCTGTTAGAGTGCTACAGTGTTTGGACAATGATCAGATGAATAACCCTCCCAATTCCCATACTGTGCATAATTTCACAGCAGGGGAAAAGAGACAAGTCTGACAAGGAGACTAGAAAAAAGGCCAAGTGAAGAAATTCATTTACTGTCTAAGCTTCTGAGTCATAACAACACAGAATAAAATGAGAAATGCAGTTCATAATCAAGTTGGGAAATCTGAAATTTATTATTGTGATCATTTACAAGTGGCATATCACTCAACATCAGAAATTTTTGATGGTGAGTTGCAACCTACTATATAGTATAATAGAGAGGTTTACAAATGCCTATTTGATAAAGAAGAGGACATAGGATAATAAAAAAATTATATATCTGATGTGAAATCAAGAGATCCAGGGCAAATTCTTTATCACTTTCTAGCTGTAATCTTGAGAAAGCAACTAAGCCTTCTGAACCCATTTTCTCAAATAAAAAAGGGATGGTAATGACTAACCTATTGGGCAATCATGAGGATAAACAGAATATATATATATAATAGCATTATATATACTATAAAATGCTTATAGAAAAATGAATTTTTCAGATATGAGGCTAGATTGACACTTATTTTACTACATTATTTTTAGTACCTAAATCATGACCAGCACATAGCAAATACTCCAATATTTGTTGGGAGATTGAACTTACAAGTGATACTACTTTGCAAGTCAATGACCAACATTCACTTGAATGTGTCACAGTTGAACCATTCTATTTCTAGGCATTTTGGTTGTTTCAGTTGTTCACTATTTTGGCTGTTTCGATTGTTCACACAAAAAACTTCTAAAAATGGAAATGTTTGGTGAAAGCATATTGAATCTTTTTTTTTGGAAATGTTCTGTATAACTGCTCTCCATTAAGTTGGACCTATTTAAATTATGATTAATACTGTGTGAAAGTGTCTTTCTGGGGAGACTTTGATTTACATTATAACTAATCTTCCTCATTAAGTATTTAGAAGAATCGAAGACAACAAAGCATCACCTTCTACCTTTAATTATGTGGATGCCTGCTAAGCCATTGAGGGCACAGACTAGCTGCCGATGTGCCTCTTCACATTCAGTGCCACACTTCTTCTGCAGGGATGTCAGCAGTTCCTCCATTGTCATGGTGCTAAAAGAAAAGGCAGGTTGTTCAGAACTAGAAAGAAGATTCCAAGTGAGAGAATAATATTACATAAGATCAAGAGTGTCAGTCTCTTACAGGGTCTTTGTGATCCTTGAAATCTGTTTACCTCCATTTTCATCACTATCATTATTAGTTTACTATTCTAGCAAGCTTTCGAAGACCCTTGAGAGTCCCTTGGACTGCAAGGAGATCCAACCAGTCCATTCTAAAGGAGATCAGACCTGGGTGTTCTTTGGAAGGAAGGAATGAAGCTGAAGCTGAAACTCCAGTACTTTGGCCACCTCATGTGAAGAGTTGACTCATTGGAAAAGACTCTGATGCTGGGAGCGATTGGGGGCAGGAGGAAAAGGGAACAACAGAGGATGAGACAGCTGGATGGCATCACCGACTTGATGGACTTGAGTCTGAGTGAACTCCGGGAGATGGTGATGGACAGGGAGGCCTGGCGTGCTGCGATTCATGGGGTCGCAAAGAGTTGGACACGATTGAATGACTAAACTGAACTGAAGCTTTCTTTTGATCCTCTCATTCTTTAACTTTTTCTCATTTCAGTCAGTGAAGAGCAGAACTTCACTTTAGAAAAATCTTCCTAAAGTGCAAAGTGGTGGTTGTGGTGGTGAAGTCGCTCAGTCATATCTGACTCTTGCAACTCCAAGGACTGTAGCCTGCCAGGCTCCTCTGTCCATGGACTTCTCCAGGCAAGAATACTGGAGTGGGCATTCATTCCATTCTCCAGGGTATCTTCTCAACCCAGGGACTGAAGGCAGGTCTCCTGCATTGCAGGAATTCTTTACTGTCTGAGCTACCAGGGAAGCCCCACAGCAATTCATATATACCTCTTGTGAAATACACAATGTTTTCTTTACATTATAGAGATCTATAAATTTTGTCTGATGGCTCAGATGGTAAAGAATCTGCCTACAGTGCAGGAGACCTGGGTTTGATCCCTGTGACAAGAAGATCCCCTGGAGAAGAGAATGGCAACCCACTCCAATATTCTTGCCTGGAGAATCCCATGGACAGAGGAGCCTATCAGGCTACAGTCCATGGGGTTGCAGAGTGAGACTCAACTTTGCAACGAACACTTTTACTTCACACTTTGACTAATCTTTGTCATTGTCTTTAATTATCTACAAACTGCTCAAAGTCAAGGATAAGAGTCAAATTCCTCTTTGTATTTCTTATAGCACCTGAAAGGATATCTTTTTAATATCAAGTGCTGAAAAAAAAAACAACAAAGAGGCTAGTTCCTATTACAGTTTGATGAACAAACAAATTTTTTGGGACAACAGAGTATTGAAAGGAATAATCAAAGAATATAGTTGTATTCTTTATAACTTTATAAAGTTATAACTTTATAGTCTTTATAACTATATTCTTTGATTATTCCTTTCAATACTCTGTTGTCCCAAAAAATTTGTTTGTTCATCAAACTGTGATAGGAACTAGCCTCTTTGTTTATAATTATAAAGAAAATATTTAATAGGAATCTAATTCACCTAATTCCCTGATGTCAGAACCAAAAAATTAAATGCAAAATGAACAAAAGGGTTTCATATCTGGAGTGCAGCAGAAGACAAATAAACAAAACCCCCAAAAAACAACAAAACCCTTCAACAGTCCAAAAAAAATTGTTCAAAACCATGAAAATAATTTTGATGTGGTTCTCTTTCACAAATGGGGTTCCATATTGAAGAAAAATCACCACACTCCTAAAAACAGATGACAACTCAGTTCTAAGACCCTGAATGAAACTGTGGGCTAGGAATCTAATTGCTTTAATACTGTCTATGCATGCATGCATGCTAAGTCGCTTCAGTCGTGACCGATTCTGTGCGACCCTATGGACAGCAGCCCATCAGGCGCCTCTGTCCACGGGATTCTCTAGGCAAGAATACAGGAGTGGGTTGACATTTCCTTCCCCCAATACTGTCCATCACTGCTCTATTATCTCTTACAGTATAAGAAAACTGATAATAAAACCTTTTTTGGAGTGGCAAGAACTCGCCACGAACAGCCTGTGGGTGGCAGCAGGCCTGCCGGAGCCTCAGCAATGGATATAGGATGGAGGTGACAGTCCTTCTGTCCAGACTGCTGAGCTTCAAAGCCCAGTCGGAAATCTTCCTCAGTTTTACCACTGCATCCTGGCAGCACACCTCATGTTGACGGTGATAGAAATGCCTTTCCACTGGAGAAAAGTGAAGCCAGTGGGTTTCTTCTGTCTGAGGGGGTATCTGGATCTAAACAGAGGAGAAAAAAAAAGTCACCTGGAAATTTAACTTTTCACCCCAACTCTGCTTCTTAAAATTTTTCCTAATACCCTTAATCAATAAATACTTATACTACTGACTTGGTCAATCACATCTTTCTTCGCAGACCTCCACATTATCTTGGCAATAAAGCTGTAGAGAAAATGAGGATTCTTCTTGCAATAAGGACGATAGAGAAGTCGAACCCACCAGTGTCTGACACAGTATGGTTCAACACCGAGAAATACCACTAACCCGAATAGATCTGAAAAGAAAGAAAAAAAGCATGTTGAGAATACAGATAGTTTGACTTAGGATGGTTTGACTTAAAATTTTTGACTTTACCATGGAGCAAAAACAATTGTTGTTAATTAATAAATCATCAAACCTGATTTATCTCTATCAGTCTAGCAGAGTGGCTATTAACTGGGGTGGAAGGGTGTGATTTTGCCCACTGAGGACATTTTGCAATGACTGGAGACAATTATGGGTGTCACAACTACAAGAACACTACCAGCATCACGACTGTAAAAGCTCAATATACAAAATAACCAGAAGAGCCCCTAATAAAAATGAATTATCTGACTCAAAATGTTAATGGGGCTAAGGTAGAGAAACCCTGGTCTAACACGAAAAGAAAACAAATCAGACTTCTACTTCCAAACACAACACAGTAAGTCAGTTGAAGAAGTTGAACGGGTCTATGAAGACCTGCAAGACCTTTTAGAATGAACACCCAAAAAAGATGTTCTTTTCATTATAGAGGACTTGAATGCAAAAGCAGGAAGTCAAAAAGCACCTGGAGAAACAGGCAAATTTGGCCTTGGAATACTGAATGAAGCAAGGCAAAGACTAACAGAGTTTTGCCAAGGGAACGCACTGGTCATAGCAAACACCCTCTTCCAACAACATAAGAAAGACTCTACACGCCAGATAGCCAACACCAAAATCAGATTGATTACATTCTTTGCAGTCAAAGATGAAGAAGCTCTATATGGTCAGCAAAAACAAGACCGGGAGCTGACTGTGGCTCAGATCATAAACTCCTTACGCCAAATTCAGACTTAAATTGAAGAAAGTGGGGAAAACCACTAGACCATTCAGGTATGACCTAAATCAAATTCCTTATGATTATACAGTGGAAGTGAGAAATAGGTTTAAGGGACTAGATCTGATAGACAGAGTGCCTGAAGAAGTATGGACCGAGATTTGTGACACTGACTGAACTGAACTGAAGTCACATCAGGCTAACATTCCCACTGCAGTTACTATTAATGCAACCCCCCCACCCCCAAAATCTGATACATTATAAAAGTGATAGAATTAAAGATATCAGAGAATCACAGAAGCAAAGATGAAAAATAAACTAAATTTCCAGACATTTGGGAAATGCTACTTTTTAAGGTAACTTGGACATGAGAAAACTTTTGGCGTCATTATGCTGATTGTGGAAATAAACTCCCTGGTAAATATATATGTCAAAAGTTTATAAATTTTATATTTTAAATATTTATAGTTTCAATATATGTCATTCATACCTCAATAATGCTGTTTAAAAAATTAATCAAAAATTTGTTAAAGGGTGCCAGTTGCTCAAAACAACTGCAAACATCTTGTTCATCCCAAATTAAGTACCCAGGGAACTGCAGAATTACTGTTCATATTCCTTTAACATTAAAATGAGAATAAAGTAACTGTGATAGGCATTTTCTCTACACCTTCTTAGCTAACTCTGGAGTTCAATGAGATCTTCAGTTCAGTTCAGTCGCTCAGTCACGTTCGATTCATTGCGACCCCATGAAACGCAGCATGCAAGGCCTCCTTGTCCAACACCAACTCCCGGAGTTTACTCAAACTCATGTCCATCGAGTCGGTGATGCCACCCAGCTGTTTCATCCTCTGTCATCCCCTTCTCCTCCTGCCCCCAATCCCTCCCAGCATCAAGGTCTTTTCCAATGAGTCAACTCTTCGCATGACGTGGCCAAAGTATTGGAGTTTCAGCTTTAGCATCAGTCCTTCCAATGAACACCCAGGACTGATCTCCTCCAGAATGGACTGGTTGGATCTCCTTGCAGTCCAAGGGACTCTCAAGAGTCTTCTCCAACACCACAGTTCAAGAGCATCAATTCTTCGGCGCTCAGCCTTCTTCACAGTCCAGCTCTCACATCCATACATGACCACTGGAAAAACCATAGCCTTGACTAGATGGACCTTTGCTGGCAAAGTAATGTCTCTGCTTTTGAATATGCTATCTTGGTTGGTCTTAACTTTCCTTCCAAGGAGTAAGCGTCTTTTAATTTCATGGCTGCAATCACCATCTGGAGTGATTTTGGAGCCCGAAAAAATAAAGTCTGACACTGTTTCCCCATCTACTTCCCATGAAGTGATGGGACCAGATGCCATGATCTTTGTTTTCTGAGTGTTGAGCTTTAAGCCAACTTTTTCACTCTCCTCTTTCACCTTCATCAAGAGGCTTTTAGTTGCTCTTCACTTTCTGCTGTTAAGAGTGGTGTCATCTGCATATCTGAGGTTATTGACATTTCTCCCAGCAATCTAGATTCCAGCTTGTGCTTCTTCCAGTCCAGCGTTTCTCATGATGTACTCTGCATATAAGTTAAGTAAGCAGGGTGACAATATACAGCCTTGACATACTCCTTTTCCTATTTGGAACCAGTCTGTGGTTCCATGTCCGGTTCTAACTGTTGCTTCCTGACCTACATACAGGTTTCTCAAAAGGCAGGTCAGGTGGTCTGATAATCCCATCTCTTTTAGAATTTTCCACAGTTTATTGTGATCCACACAGTCAAAGGCTTTGGCATAGTTAATAAAGCAGAAATAGATGTTTTTCTGGAACTCTCTTGCTTTTTCGATGATCCAGCGGATGTTGGCAATTTGATCTCTGGTTCCTCTGCCTTTTCTAAAACCAGCTTGAACATCTGGAAGTTCACGGTTCATGTATTGCTGAATCCTGGCTTGGAGAATTTTGAGCATTACTTTACTAGCATGTGAGATGAGTGCAATTGTGTGGTAGTTTGAGCATTCTTTGGCACTGCCTTTCTTTGGGATTGAAATGAAAACTGACCTTTTCTAGTCCTGTGGCCACTGATGAGTTTTCCAAATTTGCCGGCATATTGAGTACAGCGCTTTCACAGCATCATCTTTTAGGATTTGAAATAGCTCAACTGGGATTCCATCACCTCCACTAGCTTTGTTCGTAGTGATGCTTTCTAAGGCCCACTTGACTTCACATTCCAGGATGTCTGATACAAGATGAGTGATCACACCATCGTGATTATGTTATTAACACCTAAATATTAACATATTGGACAGTTTCCAATGTAACAGCAGACGACTAAATCTGGCCTTTTAATTAGCCTGATATTATTCTACAAATTGGAAAACGCAATGGCACCCCCACTCCAGTACTCTTGTCTGCAAAATCCCATGGATTGAGGAGCCTGGTAGGCTGCAGTCCATGGGGTCGCTAAGTGTCGGAAACGACTGATCGACTTCACTTTGACGTTTCACTTTCATAGACTGGAGAAGGAAATGGCAACCCACTTCAGTGTTCTTGCCTGGAGAACCCCAGAGATGGGGGATTCTGGTGGGCTGCCACCTATGGGGTCGCACATGGTCAGACACGACTGAAGTGACTTAGCAGCAGCCAGCAGCAGCATTCTACAAATATGCAGCTTAACGTAACTTACTAAAATTACACAGGTATTTAAATATATACTTAAACATCTTCCTAAAAAACTCTTTTCCCCTAAAAACAGTCATCAAAAAATAGTGTTTCTCAGTTAAATGTAATGAATGTTGATATTTTTACTTTAGCAGAATAGTTAAGTTATCCTGCTAAAAACAACTGAGACATGAAAACCTGAATTTTCAAGAAGGATAGGTTTTGAAGATAAACATCTGCCATAGGACTAAGGATATTTATATTTTTATAATTAAACCACATTTTAGTGATAGTTTTTGCAGAAATTTATTATGTAAACCAACATTTACTTATTTTAACTTTTAGTCTCAAATATTTGCAACTTTGATGAAAGTTTTAAAAATGTTGTCTATGTTCTATGGAAAAATTTTGTTATATGAATGAGACTGATGTAGAAGCATCAGTTAAAATGTGTGAGTGGGAAGTCCTTATCTTTATAGACACAGCCAAGTGAAACTAATTCCTTTTTTTCCCTCTTTCTTTCTTGTCAGGTTCTCCCTGTTTTCTACTCACCATTTTGGATCTTTGAGTCCAATTAAGACCTGTGTCTACAGTGTTCAGGCAGGCACAACAACTGCTCAAATCAGGACAGCAGGACTACTCAACTACATATCTGTCTTTATATATATATATATAAATAAAAAGCACTTGATTCCTTTTAAAAAGGTAGATGTTTGAAACTATTAGGATCAAATAGAAATATATTTTAATATATGCATAATCACCTAAGGATTTGAGCAAAAGTTAAGCAATACTTTTCGCTCAAAAAATTTTAAGTTTTTCAAATAAATGCGATACGTGAGGAAACCATCCATTACCTTCCAGTCCTCTCTGTACTGGAGTGCCACTGATGCACCAGCGGTTAATCCCACTCAAGCGCTGAGCCATTTCTGCAGCCTGATGGGAGAGAATGAAAAAAGAGACACAAGAAAAATGCAGAAGGATTATGTTTACTTATGAAAACAGCTCTCAAGCCCAGGCTTCAGGTCAGATGCATTTGCCCTTACAGAAGAGTTATCACACTCAATACTCAACATCATATTCAATGGGCTGTCTTCTAGTATGGGGCTCTTATTAGCAGGAGGCTGCAATGTGTCCTTTCAAAGAGGAAAGGAAATTCATGTATGGGTAGAATGAAAATGCCCCGGCTGACTGATACATTCCCTAGACCACCCCATCCTCCAGATGAGAAGAACCACTGTGCTAATAGGCATGACTTATTAATTCAGTTCAGGTCACAGACTGGACAAAGAAGGCAGGATAAAGACATACAATGAAGTCTGAATAAAAGTTTTTCCTCTAGCATTTTCCCATTACCATTTGGTCTCTGATAAAAAGCTGTCAGTTACCAGAGCTTGTATGCTGAGCACTCCATGTGGCAGAAATGCCGATTAAAGTACCTAAGTAGAGTTTACTTAGATCTACATTACATAAAAACTGTCATCTTGTTCAAATATACATGAACTTTTCATACAGAACAATGATTCCGTGTACCAAATAATTTCTAAGGATTATACAGCTCATGCACAAGAGAAAGCAAATGCAAAGTGTCCAAAGGCAAACTTTTGGCGAATGTCAATACTGTGGGTTAAACTACACATAAACTATTAAACTTCCTATGGACAGTTTCCACCAGTCTCTTCCCCAGCCCTCAAGCAATTCTGCAGAAATTCTCACTTTTACAGCAGGACATTCAACCATCTGAGCTTCATCAAGGCAGATCCTCCACCACTCCACAGCTACAAGAGGACTGGGAATAGCCATGTAGCGCTTCTGGTTCCTTAGCGACGCCCATCCTCACTGTTGCTGTGTGGGATGTCTACATAGTTTAGTTCTGAACGGAGGACATCGTAAGTAATGATGACTATATCCTGTTCTGCCAAAAAATGAGGCTGTAAAAAACCATCTTTCTTCACTCCTTGATATACCTAGGATATAATCACAGACATTCATTTATATACTTACCGAGCACTTTCTATTTGTTTATAACCAAATATCCTATAAGATACATCCCAGACCTATTTAGAGAAAGATGCATTTTACTGTGGAAGACTAAAAGCATAAGCAATGTGAAAGGCACTGGAACAGAAGTAAATGCGAAAGCATCACTGTGGAGACCAATTTTATGGCTAAGAAGGTAAATTCAGAGAGGAATTCAAATTTGCAGTAGATCTTGAAGTACATTCAAGAGTTTTCATGGGTGGAAAAAGGGGAAAAGGTAGGTGGATAGATGGAATCAATCGTTTGTGCAAAAGCACAATGGTATGAGAAAGTAGAACAAGAGCTATTATTTGCTGAATGCCTTTTATGTTTTAGCACTGCAGAGTTTTATCTCCCACCTTTAGCAACAATTCTGTTAGTTGTTATTATTCCTATGTCACACAGAGAAAACATGAAGTGACTTTCTCAAAACTAAGAGTCACAATACAAACCAAGGTTTCCTCCTCTATAGAACAGAGCTCCTCAGAGGCAAAGTTGGTGTTTTATAAACTACTGTATTATACATGCCTATCATAGTGGCCGAAATATAGAAAATCTCCAGTAACATTTGCGTGGAAAGAAGAAAAGAACACAAAGGGTAAAAAATACTAACAATAGTGAACAATAACATTAAGTGAACACTCACTATGTGCCAGCAGTTTATCAAATCATTTAATCTTCACAAAAAGTGTGTGGGGGTACAATTTTTAGAACTTAGCACAATTTCTGGCACACAATAGGTGTTCACTAAATATTTGTTGATTGAGTAAATTCTTATTTTACAGAAGGGGTAACTGAGGCTTCAGAGGAAGATTCTGGAGCTAAAAGATGTAAGATCATACAAGCAGATAACTATTAAACAATGCTGCCTTTGAACTGCATTTCTTTCTGAATACAAAGATGTTTTTCCCTTATATCATTAAGGACTTCTTCAAAAACTTTCATAACTTTCCACTCAAAGTGCTTTAATTTCTGATGTCAGAAAAGAATAAACAGTCTACTGTACTTTTTCTTATTCTCAATTTCCTCTTTGAGCTCTGACTTAATATCATTATCTCATTAAGTTAATTTTGGGGATAAAAACAAGGTGACAAAGATTATAAAAATGATCCTAAGCAAACATTACATTTTCCTATCCCTTTAAAGAATCCAAACTGTCTTACCAAGACTCGAAGAGATGATGACCTCACATGCCTGTTGATTTCATCTACCCACTGATGACAGATGGAACTGGGGGAGATGATCAGAGTTGCTCTTGTAGATACTGGCTCCATTGCAACAAGGCAGTGGGGGCAGTAGAAAGGTTTAATCTTCAGATTCTTCTCATCATAATTCACACATTTTGCATGTTGCCACAAGTGGCATTTCAGGCACTGAACACGAGGCTTACAGTCTACCTGGTCAAGTTCACCACATATGCACTCAAAGTGGTAACTGGAAGAATTATAGGGACCCATGATATTAGAATGTGGCATGTCATCACCAACAGGATTTAGAGATTCAGCTTGGTCCTTTGCTGAATGTTCTTGACTGACTTCAAAGACACATGTACTTTCAGATGTAGTAACATCAGTAATTTCAGAGTTACCAGTAGGTGGACAGTGATCCTGTGGGTTGAGACTGATGTTCAGCTGGCTTTTTTTTCCCTTTTTGTGGACGGAACAGGTTTCTTCCTCCATTTACTACTTTTTCTCCTGGGCTTGCAGTAATAATAGTAAGGATCATCATCATCATCAGAGGTGTGTGATGGCAGATATTCAGAGTCTGTGTCCTTGTTTCCTGATTTTCTGGATTCTTTCTGAGTTTTCCTTGGACTCCCCACTGCCTATGAAAAACATTATTTATTTATTTCAATGGAGTGACATAGCTAAAATTAAACACCCAATTTTATGTGCTTTACATAAAAATCTCATAGGCAGTCTTTGTCACTCTTTCCCTGAGGAGAATCACTCCTGATCAGTGATTTTCAAATTGCTCTATGAACTCCTCTCCCCACAGGCCCAAAAGGAAAAGAAAACTCTATTGTTGTTTAATTAATATTTGGAAGGAACAAAACTTAGAAATAAAGGGAGCTACTAATTTAGCTGTCAGCCTCTTATAATTTACAGTCTGTCTCAATCAATAAAAGACTGGTAGTTTATAATACAAACTAGGGCAATTATGAGCTTCCCTGTGGCTCAGGGGTACAGAATCCACCCGCAATGCAGGAGATGTGGGTTGAATCCCCGGGCTGTAAAGATCCCCTGGAGAAGGAAATGGCAACCCACTCCAGTATTCTTGCCTGGGAAATCCCATGGACACAGGGGCCTGTCCATGGGCTACAGTTCATAGGGTCACAAAAGAGTTGCACATGACTTACTGACTAAACAACAACAGGGGCAATTATAAAAATATCAAGTATTAAAATATAGCTTTTAACAAAAGTAAAAATTAATCTACTAGTTACTGCAATAAACAGATAAATTTCTTCTTTCATTCTCCTTTCTATTGGTGGTGGTGCTGCTGCTAAGTCACTTCAGTCGTGTCTGACTCTGTGTGACCCCACGGACTGCAGCCTACCAGGCTCCTCCGTCCATGGAATTGTCCAGGCAAGAGTAGTGGAGTGGGGTGCCATTGCCTTCTACTGGTGTACCCTCTTGCAATTATTTATTGAATGCCAATTCTGTGCCAGACAACATGTTAGATGCTGGGGATATAAGTATGAGGTATATTTAGCTCCTGGTCTCAAAGGAGTCTGTTGGAAAAGAGAGAACAGTAAGAGGCAATCCACTCAAGTATTCTTGCCTGGGGAATCTTATGGACAGAATTGTCTGGTGGGCTACAATTCACGGTGTTGCAAAAGAGTAGGACACGACTGAGCACGACCCTTTAAAATGATGCTACAGGACTGCATAAGGGGGTTATATAACAGACGGGCTTACTGGGGAGGCAGATGCCAGCTGCACCTTCCTAGAAGTGGTGTCACAGTCAAGGGCGAACAGAGGAATGAATGACATTAACATGGAATGATTGGCATTAACTGAAGAAGATGTTCCTTTTTTGGTAGCAGAAGGATTATTAAAAGCACAGAAGTTCATTGCAGTCTTCTAACCTGGCTGGGGGAGAATGCTGGAGACTCACTACTCTTGGAAGAGAACTTTTTGGTCTGCCATTTCTTTCATAGTAGCTAAGCTAGTAACTCCACATTTTGAATTGTTGTCATCAGTTTTTTCTTGATTTATATTCACAAATGTTTTACTATTTTCTTAAAAGCAAATTGTAGTATTGGCCCAGAAGAAGAAGTTTTATAACAAAATGTAAGTATTTTAAAAGGTGATGACAAGGGAAAATGAGAACTTATATAAAAGATTCAAATCATATGTAAAGAGTTATGCAGATGTAATGTGTTAACATTTTTAAAGTATGGAACATGCTTTTTGAGTGCTGACAACAGCATGAGGGTGAAGAAAACTTATTTTAACCTATATTATGCTTTACAAACTAACTGTATAATCCACTCAATTAATACTTATTTTTAATTTCTATTCTGCTGGAACTTTTATTCAGAAAGTAGAAAACAGAAGTCATAACCATTAGTGCTTTTCCTAATGCTTCTTTTTTATCATCTGGCTCTAAGAGCTTTAGACAGGTGGGATCTGTCAACTTACTTTGTAAAGCATCACATACAACTACTCGATAAATGCTGTTACCTGCTTTCTTGTTTTATCATATATGTCCTCTTCTTTGTAATTCTTTCCCAGTGTAAAAGTACCAGAAAAACCATGGCCTTTGATCTGTTTCACAAGGCCTTCAAAAATTAAACATTTGAGCATCCGTTTCAGAAGACTCCTGTTCCGCTGAACATCATATCTATATATAGAACTGACATATTTGTAGATGGAAAGAATAGAAACTCCTTTTTTTCCATTCATTTCTTTAACAGCTGTTAGGATCATCACACGTGTAGCTAAATGCAAAAGGATATGCTAACTCAGTCAAAACAGTTAAAATGAAAAGAAAATAAAACTCAGTTAATCTTAATGTGCATTAAGAAGCATGTTAAGTAAAAAATAAAGACTTATTAAAGACATGCGGTCTGTGTATCATCATTTTGAAGAATATGTAATAAGCTTATCTCAATTAAGAAATAAAATTACAGCAATGAAAATTATTTAAGAAGAATTACATTAATTTGCTCATCTACGAATTAAGCAACAAATTATCTGGATCAAGTCAAACCAAAGAATAAATCTTTATTTTTGTTAAGATAATATGCCTTGCAACCAAACTTTTATGCAAAGTATAAACAAATGTAAAAACAATTATTTATAACAATTATAAGATACTGTTATTAAGGATTATAAGAATTAGAACAAATATCACTGCAAAAGGTGTTATCTTTAAGAGATTTCATACTTACGGGGGCACTGAACTTTTTCTTTTGGTTCAAATTCCATATTCTGGGTTTCTGTCTTTTTTACATTTCCGCCAGAATAATGTGATGGAATGAAATAATTTACCACTTCTCCCTGATGTAAACAACGTTTAACAGTTACACAGGGTTTTGCTTTCAGTATTCTGAGTTGCTTCACAAAATTAACCCTCCTTCTATTAAGGAGATACAAAAGAGTTGTAACAAATTATGAAAGAAAGGGCTAAATAAGTTATTCACACATATAAACCTTATTTTTTATTTCAGAGTTAACAGCTAGCCACCATTTTAAAAATCTATGTATACACAAGTGTGAAACTTCTGAAATTAACATGTTAAGGCTTGTTTAAAACTGTATTAACCCACTGAATTTGTAATAGCAATCAAAATAAGTTAACATTAACACAGCTAATGAGAAGAAAACCCTCAAAAGGAAGTTACTGATAGTTAAAACTGTACACACCAACTCATTTTTCTACAAAGGAAACAGACATTCCCTACTCTGTCCCTTACTCAAATCTGAAAGGATAATTTTGCAAACTTTATCCTATCAAAAGATCATATAACCACTAAGGTTGCGAGCATGATGGACCCTCCAGGTAATTAGGGTTATGTCTTTAACTACTGGCCTCATTTCGTCAGGATTTAATGTGCTAATTGAAAATTTCATTATCTGAAAATATAAGCTATAAGCTATGAGTCTCAGTGAAGTTTTTTTTCCTTATAAACTCTATATTTTTAAACATAACTATACATTTTAGAGGGTTTTCCCAGGGGTTCAGATGGTAAAGAAATCCACCTGCAACTCAGGACACCCAGGTTCAATCCCTGGGTTGGGAAGATCCTCTGGAGAAGAGAATGGCTACCCACTCCACTATTCTTGCCTGGAGAATCTCATGGACAGAGAAGCCTGGGAGGCTACAATCCCTGAGGCTATAAAGAGTTAGACATGACTGAGCGACTAACACACATACATTTTAGAATAAAGACTTTGTTTATTGAGAAATTTTGTTTGTTTCATTTGTTCGTTTCATTGAGAAATCTACTTACTAAGCTATTTACCCTTTAATAAAGTTCTAATTATTTGACCTCAAGATTTACGTATCTGAGATTTGCACAATTTTTGAAAAATAGCTCTCAAAAATATGTAGCAGTAATATGGAGATCTGAAGAAGTGACAAAACCTTTGAGGAAGTAATCAAACTTTCCTAAGAGAATTTCTCTGTCAACTAGAAGGAAGCTTGATAAATTAACAGCCTATCTATCCCCTTCCTGGTTGGCTGATATCACTTTAAAAAACTTCACCAGGTCACAAATTTCCCATTTTCTGTGCCTATGTGAAGTTAACAACTAATACAAATCATAAGCCACAGAATAAACTAAAAGTGTTGACTTAAGTGCCAACCAAATGTTCAACATACGATGCTTTCTGGAGAACATATGCTCTGCTTTCCCAAGCCCTGTAGTACTCCTCCTACCTCAGGAAGAGTGAGAGCATCTTGTTTGACATCTTGTCGAGTATGTGTCAGAATCAGAGCCAAAACCTCCACTGTTTTTCCAAGACCCATCTCATCTGCTAAGATCCCACCAAGCAACTGTGGTCCAGCATTTGGGTACTCACGAATGATGCTAAAGGAAAATACAAGAAAAACACATCATAGGAATGCAAATATAAATCACACTGTTCCTAAAGAGAACTGGGAGAAATGCAGAAAAGTCTTAAGCTTTTTAAAACTCTACTTTCAGTTGCAACAATTATAGTCCCTAGATCATGAATATAAGAACTGTGAGAATAAAAAACTGCCTGAGCTGACAACTTAAGCGTGCAGAAACAGAATTGGCACTATCATCATTTTTTTTCTCCCATAAATAAAGGGAAGCATGTCTACCTTCTGTGACCTTTATGAATCTGTGAATAAAAATGGCAGTAGTTACTGATTCACTAATCATATTTAATGACTCCTAAAACTCTTTTATAATAAAATTAACAAATTTAATGAACTGGCCCATAAGGTGATATTTTAACTTAAAATTATAATCTCTTTAAGTATCAATAACTACACATCTTAAGTCTATCCTACTGCATTTATCTACCAAAAAATTACAAGTGCTATTAGTTCCATGTCTATCCTATCTATAAAACTGTCTAATGAGACTTTAATTTAGTATGCCTTTTTGAGGTACTGCCAAGGCTGAAGATATATGCCATCAATCTCATATAGGTTTTCATAATATCTGTTTTCAATATCAAGCACATAAGCAAAGTTTTGCCTTACCAGCCTGTATATGGATTGTAGTAGAGTTTCAAACCCTCAGATGTAACAATTTCTCGCCATAGAAAGTGTAAGGCATTTTCTAAAGAAAAATAAACCATTTTCTGTTTATTTTCCATTCTGCCAGATAATCACATTAAAATAAAAGTAACTCAACAGTCAGGATACCCTGGGAAGACACATACATGTGAGTAAAAGGCCAGGACCCCACTCTCATTCTTCAGATATTATTCTTTCGCTTCCTTTGTTTAGCACACAAATATTTTCCACAGAAGCAAGTGATAAGACAGAAAAACTAAAGAAAATTATACTTGCAATTATATTTTACTGGATACTTTATAATTTAACTTATTAATTGTATTTTAATTATGCAAAGTATAGCAAAATGTACAAATTATACTAGTATAGAGGATTAACAGGAAAAGAAAACCAATACATATCAAGGCTTACCAAATAAATGAAAGCAGCTTGTCTTTTATACATGCTTAAAGAAGTTACCTTATATCATTAAATAACTTCACAGATAAATGATACTGGGCTAATAAATTAACTTATATCAGATCTAACCCTTCATATGGATCTGAGTAGAGGAAAGGCTTAACTAAGGAAAAAAAAAAAATCTAAAACTACAGCAATGAAGTACTGAGGCTGTGTCAACCAGCATCTTCCACTATACCTTCTCAATATTTTAAGCTGTTTAAACCAACGGCTAAGTTGTAAGTATGTCTCTACTTCCAGTGAAATGGTTAGTCATTTTTTGTTACCTTCTTCAGTGATTCATAGATGAAGTAGGAATACAGACATATAGGTTTTATAAAATGAAAAAAATTAAAATACAGAAAGTTTTAATTTATGGGAATCAGAGAACACTTAATGACACATATGATTTAATCAACAAAATCTAGCCTGGGGACAAAAAACAATGAATTACTGATACATGCAGCATGGATGAAACTCGAAAACATTATGTTGAAAGAAGACAACTCCCTCCACCTGAGTGGACATATTTTATCATTGTCTGTTCCAAAAACAGTCAAAACTACTTTATGATGACAGTGGTTGCCTCCTGAAGGGACTGAAGTAGGAAACCTGACTAGGCAATGATGGAAAGTGCTGGGTGATGGAAATATTTTATGTCTGCACTGTATGATACAAATATTAAAAGAAACAGGTAAAATTAAATTTAATATTTTTGTCTAATTTAATCAAATACAATATTATCATTTCAATATGTAATCAATATATAAAGTAGTAGTGAGATATTTCACATTCTTTTCTTTTTGTACTATCGGAAATCTAGTGTGCATTTTAAACTTACACCACATAGTTTGGACAGTCACATTTCAAGTCTCAAGAGGCATGACTGGCCAGTGTCTACTTTTGGGAAAGTCTGGTTCTATGTCTTAACTGAATTGTTAGTTATATAGATGCAGAGATTTATCCAAACTTGCAAAACTGTGCCCTTAAGATCTATGCATTTACTGTATATGTTACACCTTAATCAAATTCCTTAGGTAAAAAAAATTTCATTTTAGAGAAAAAAATAACCTGTAGGAAATTCTATAGAGCTATAAAATTTCTTCAACAAATATAAGAAAAAAATAGGAGAGGAAATAAAACCTATGGACTAAAAGAAACTTAAGAGCCACCAAGTAATTCCAATACTATATGGATGTTATTTGGTTTCCGATTTGAACAAACTGGAGAGAAACAGAAAGGGGGTTAAGGAAGGAAAAGAGACAGTGATATTGAGAAATTTTGGGGTTTCAAAATTCATTATATATATATATGTTTAAAATAACCTGTATCTTTTAATGAAATAAACTGAAATATTAACAGATGAAATGATATAATATGTCAGGTTATTGTTGCTGTTCAGTCACTCAGTTGTGTCCGACTCTTTGTGACCCCATGGACTGCACCCACCAGGCTCCTATGTCCATGGGGTTTTCCAGGTAAGAATACTAGAATAGGTTGCCATTTCCTTCTCCATGAGGTGTTACTACTTCAAAATAATTCAGAATATGGCAGAAGCAAGAAATAATATTGGCTATGAACTGCTATTTCCAAAATAAGTTTAAAAAAGTTTGGTGGATAAAAACGTGGAAGAAATACAGAGAAGAGCTATTCATCATTAATTAAAATAAATCTATATAGGCAAAAGGAAAAATGGTTAGCACTTCACTTCCTAGGGTCCTGTAAAAATCTCACCTAGTGCCCATCCCTTTAAAGATAATGATAAAGCAGTGACACAAATGATTCCCATAAATCAACTACTTTTATAAAAACACTTACTAGATGACATTTCATTTTATTATTTTGTGGAGTAAAGAAAGTAAGTATAACTAGGAAGCTCAGATTAGTCACATGTTAGTCTCTCACTTTTATAAACTTGCTTTCTGTCCCTAACATTCATGATTAATTTGTACAGTTTCTTTTATATATTAGCATGATTCCCATCTGATCAGGTTACAAAACCAATTCTTAGTTGGAAAGGCATGTAAAAAAAGTTTCTTGGTTTTTAAAAATTCTATCAAGGCAGCCTTTACTCTGGTTGGAAAAATCAGTTCAAACTTATATGGATGAGGGAACTCATAAATGAATTTCTCTAGGTGTCAATTTTGAAGGATGTCTTAGAAAATAATTTTGCTCACAATAACACACCCATTCTATCTCATGCTTTCACTATGATTTGTTTACCGACCGATTTCCTCCACCCTAACTCTCTCATCTAATCCCTCTGATCAATTTGCCTTTCTTTAAGTATCTTATACTTGCCACGAGCAGGGGTGCTTTTGAAATGCTCCTGTTGTAGCATCCAGTTGACAGCCTCTCTTTGGTACGGTCTCAACACAGGGGTCAGTGCAGGATGCTGGACATCCACTTGGATGGACCGAGTTTCTTGCTGATGTGTCTGCTTCACAAAGTGATAGAGTTCATCAATGTCCTGTCCCTCTGGCTCATTATCGGAACCTTCCTCATCCTCTTCCAACACATCTGTATATCCAAGAACAAGTGTACTCAGAACAACAAGATCTACATTTATAACTATAGGCAATTCTTATTTCCAGAACATACCATGTACTCTTCTGACTTTGGGGCTTTGCTTAGTGTGCCTTTTGACTGATCAAAAATCTATTCGTCCACCCTTCAAGATAATATAGTTGATACTTTTTTCATGACATTTTGTTTTCCCTGATCAGAATACTCTCCTCTGTATTATGCAATACTCTTATACACTGGATATAACAATACATTGCAATCTTTCTCGTAGTATAATTGTTTGTGTGCATTCATCCCTTCCCCACTGAACTGTAATGCTCTTTGAAAGCAAAGGCTGTCTTTTGTTTTTATAGCTCCTCAGAGCAGCCAGCATGTGCTATGCCCATCGCAGATGTTTAATAAACCTCTGAGGAACTGAATGTGAGTATCTATTGCAGTTTGTAAAAGAATAATTTATTTTACAACATTAAAAAAATCCACAGGCAGACAATTTTCCTACATCTAATAAGACAAAGTTTCCCACTCTATTTCTTATGCTAAAAAAGGATACGTATTTGGTAATAGCAGCAGCAGCCAATTAGGAGGCTAAGGGCTTATGCCACCAATACAAATTCATAAGAATTTCAGATTCATTTGTTGGGCACAATTGCCCTGTGGAAAAAGATTCATGCCTACAGTGTGAAAAACAAACAAACAAACAACCCTCAAACTCTTGAAAAATTTACAAGGCCCCTATTGCCAATGATTTATTACTGAATGGTTTCAAACAGGCCTACACACATTTGTAGGACATACCTCTGCTAAGTCACTTCAGTCATGTCCGACTCTGTGTGACCCCATGGACTGCAGCCCACCAGGCTTCTCTGTCCATGGGATTCTCCAGGCAAGAACACTGGAGTGGGTTGCCATTTCCTTCTCCAATGCATGAAAGTGGAAAGTGAAAGTGAAGTCACTCAGTCGTGTCCGACTCTTAGCGACCCCATGGACTGCAGCCTTCCAGGCTCCTCCATCCATGGGATTTTCCAAGCAACAGTACTGGAGTGGGGTGCCACTGCCTTCTCCAAGGACATACCTCACATGCCTTAAAATAGACACTGTACCACAAAATACACAATTAACTTTTTTCAATAAAAATTATGTCCTTTTAAGATTTTAAAAAGTTTACAATAAACTTTACATGCTTGGCTATTTCTGTTAGTGTAGGTGCATATTATTAGTAATTAAATTTGAAGTTTTCCTTTGAAAAGTTCCAATTTTATTATTTTTAAAAGGCAGAATAATGGGCTCTTATCATAACTCTGAAAAAGTTCTAGATGTACTTCAAAGCATTCCTTCCAATTCTGAAACCAGTGATTTTCCTTTTTTTATGTCTTTAGCATGCAAATGATTTACTATTATTAGTATTATGAAGCTTTGCAAAGAATGTACTGCAGAAAAACAACTCAATAACCAAGCTTAGAAACTGATTTCCCAGATATCCCAGTATAAAACTGTTCTGATTTGCACCAGAAATAAGGCTGACCCACCATGAGCAGGACTTGGAGAATCTGAGCCGTTTTTCCAGTCGTGCTGATGGGCTGCAGCAAGCCATCCACACTCTCCCTTGGGAACCAATGGCAGACAACTCTGAAACTGCAGTCCTGACCAAGGATGCAACTTCTTGCCAAGAAACAGTAGCAAAGTTAACTGGTCTTTATGGGAAGCAGGCTCTTGAGATTATTTGTCAGACTGCAAAG
The DNA here is from genome assembly GCA_935064755.1 of Tragelaphus eurycerus. Lineage (NCBI taxonomy): Eukaryota > Metazoa > Chordata > Mammalia > Artiodactyla > Bovidae > Tragelaphus > Tragelaphus eurycerus. The sequence goes on from CAKXYN010000039.1 coordinate 4,873,271, forward strand.
GAGAGGTGGAGTAAAGGCCGGCCAAGAATCTCTGGCCATGACAAAATAAAAAAAAAACAAAAACACAGCAATAATGCAAAAATTCCAATCAGCTCAGATCCCTTTATATTCTGCCTATTGATGCCATCAACATTTCTTGAGTACACACTATAAGCTAAGCATATTATTAAGCAAAAAAAAAAAAAAAAGAGACAAAAAGTATAGTAGTGGGGGCATTTAAGTATAATTTTGTCATATAGCAATTTTATGTTGGTTGTTCAATTTTATTATGGTTTTATTAGCTGTTTTTCTGGTTGTTATATACACAATTTGGGAGAAATCCACAGCTCTTCAGTAGCAGCAGTTTTAAAGTTTACTTTAAAAATTACCTGGAATAATAAAATTGTATAGTTTTTCCATCACTCTCTTCATGAGTTGATTGAACTTTTTCATTCTTGAACTTGCATCACTCAGAAAATCTGGTTTTGCTAGGCCAGCTTCCAAAAGATAAATTCCAACCTACAAATAATTAATCAACATTAAAAAGTTTTGACTGTACTACACCATTTTTTATAACCATATAAGAAACACATTTTTAACACCATCAGTTTTAAAGGTATTCAGAGTATTTACCCCACAAACTCTAAATATATACCTACCAAATCTCAGATATTTCCACTTTCAATAACAAATTTATTTTGCAAATGCAGTGCTTACTATGTATGATGCACCATTTAAGTAGCTAGAGAAAAATATTTCCCTAACTGGAACCAAACCTGCAAGACTGTGATGAGAACACCAATTCTACCTTCCAAGTCAACGATTTCCCAGCTAGATGATCATCAGAATAATCAGTGGCGCTGGTTACAAATACAGATTCCCCAAGAAGATTCTTAAGCACAGACAGGTTTTACTAATCCCTATTACTAGATCAAACACTCAAATGTTCAGGAAAATAGGCCCTGATTAAGACTGTACAGCTTGACTTTGGTGAAACAATGTAGTATGAAGCTTTCCAGTCAAAATACTTGAATTTTAATACTGGCATTGATATTTAAGAGCTAAAAGAACAAACAAAATGATTGATTTTAACCCAAATGTTGTCATTTGCAAAATGGAGAGACAAGTATATGAGATAGCCCACTTAGTATAATTTTAAAAGTTCCTAATGGTAGATAATCAACAAACACAGTTTCCTTCGTTTCCCTGTATTATGCTGGGCCTGATCCACGATCACTGAGAGTCTCATATTCTTTCAGTAAAGAACAAAATTCAATCAGCATTACACTCGAGTAAGTGGCAAAGAGTACTTTTCATTAATTTTTATATTCTGCTCTGTGTTTGCTTAGAGATGCCTTGCTATTGCAGCAGTGTTTAAATGTTTATAAAAGTAGGGATTAGGGAAGACAGAAGAGATCAAGACTTGATGTGGGTGAGATGTGGATAGAATACAGGCATACAAACTACAAATTCTTAAATCTGTCTTTAACTTGAGCCACAATTTGTGGCACTCACAATCACCAGAGAGGGGATGCTAGGTTGCAGAGTTTGACTGTACAGGGAAGAATTAATTACAATCTAATGCTTCTAAATTTTCTCCTTTCTTTCAGTCAATTCTGAAGCTATAAGTAGGGCTATTGATATAACTGCTTTTTAGTGTGAGAAATGTATAACACACATGTATGATGTTTTCAACTGAACAAAAGTGAATTTAACATTTTAGAATTCAAGTATTGAATCAAGTATATTTAAGTATATTTCAAGTATTAGCAGAAGACATATTAACTTGCTTTATAGTTTTGGAAGTACATTTACTTACATTACCTCCCCTGATTTTCAGCACAGTTGTATGAGGTAAAAGGAATGAGTATTATTTACATTTCATATGGAAAGAAGCTGAAATTAAGAGTCTTTAAACGAGTCACAAAAAGTTACTTGGCTAGTGAATAGCAGAGCCCGAAATGAATCATAAATTTATTCATCCATTTGCTGAAAATCTGTTTAGTATTTGGTATTCTACTGGGCTGTGAAGATTAAAAAAACTTCATAGTAGAGTCGGGGGGAAGGTCTAAAATGGAAGCACACTACAAGCGATCAAGGCAAAAATAAGCATGTGCGTAAGGTATTATGGGGGAAGAGCACGTAACACCATCCATGGAGTTTAAGAAAAGATCTCCCTAGATGAAGTGAACCCTGAGCTGCACATTGAGGAATGACCAGGAGTTTTGAGGGATGAGGAAGCAACAACCCAGGCAGAGGGAAGTATGAGAGCGAAAGCACAGATGCAGAAAGACATCAGGGTGTATGCGGGAAACAAATCAATTTGTAGTTTCTGGGACAGAATAAAAAGCAGAGTGATAAAGAGCTGAGAAGGAGACAGATAAAGCTGGAGGAGACAAAGGCCTATCAAAGGGGAAACTTATATGCCAGATTACAGTTAATTCTGTAGGCATAAATAGATTAGAATTCCATTTGCATTCATATCATACCAGCCCACAGACAAAGGAGATGAAAGAACTGAAAAGGCAGTGACTAAAGGATTGCTACTGGAAGAGAAAGAGATAATGAAGATCAAAACAAGTCACTGAGAGTAGAGCTGCAAAGGGTGAATCAGGAAGATCCCAAAAAAGTACAGCCTGGAAATGACTGGCTATGATATATAAAATATATATGTATATATATTTTTATTGTTATTGAATGCCCCCAATGAAGTGTACTTTGACACTTAATAATGAAATGCTTATCGCTGGCTTTATAGCGCTTCCTTCTAAGTTAATTTCAAAACGAGGTATCCAATGCAGAAGAACCTTAAAGGACACCACATAAATTGATACCTTGATAATGTTATTTTCTTCTGGTTTTTGGTAAAGTTTTATTCTTTTCTTCTTTTGCAGCCATCCCAAATCTTCTAACATTTCACTGCTGAAGGACGACTCCACTTGAATTCCCTTGTCACAGATACTAACCAGCTCATTGAGTCCTCTTTCTTTTTTCTCTACATTTTCACATCCTGAATGAACATAGATCAGGAACTGATTGCTCAACTCAGGACTCATCAGTGTAAAACTCTTTTCAGAAAAATTTGCAATTAAACACTGTTCAGGAAGAAGCTGAAGAGTGAATTCTCCTAGAAATGCTTTCCAGGAATTATCAAAGTTATAGGGAGAAATTACAATATTCAGCTTTACAGACAAAGGGGGGAAAATGCCACCAGTCTCTTCTTTATCAATTGATTTTGAGATGCTCACGGCTTTGGAACATCTCTTCTTTTCTCTATGAGCCGCTTTTTCCTTTAGACTGTCATCTAGGATGATGCGGTGAGCAGGAGGGGGTCCAGACCTGGGCAGGACTGCTCGTCATCAATTAAGGTGAGAGGTTCATTCCTCCTGTCCTCATGCATATTCCAGCAAAGCTGCTGTTGCGTTTCCTCATCTACCCTTACTGGGGGAGCACGTTTCCGTCGGCTACTCATTCTCAAGTTCTCTTGGTAAATGTGAACCCTAGAAGATAAACACAATGGCAGACATTCCAAAAGAGGATTTTAGTATTAAAATATTCCTAGATGAGCAATTCAACATAGAATAATAATCCCACACATAACATGAAATCTTTAAAGAGATACATAAAGCAATGGATAATTGTTTTTAATAAGTCAAATACAGTTATGGAACACATCTCTTGTATCATACAAATCCTAATGATTTTAATGGTCTTTTTAGAGAAATTTAATATAGACAAATTTTTGTTTAAAATAAATTCTAAAAATACATTTAATGAGTTTTAAATGTATTTTTGGTAAATCTCTCAAATAGTCTCGAAATGCTTATTTGAAAACTTTTAGTAACACTTAAACCCATATAATCACTACAGGATTTAATTTTGTTTTATAATTCCAAAGGGTTAACAAAACTTCATTTGACCCTGGCATAGTTTAAAAATCTCTAAAAATATATTCTTTTTCAAAAGAGCAAGATGAAAATATGGAAATGTATTTCTTTTTGTGAATTAGCCGATAAAAAGAATAAGAGGATAGCTAGACAAGAAATAAGATGGTGACAGATAACAACGAGGGGAAATAAGGCAGAGACAATAAAAGAATTTAAAAATACAGGAAAAAAATAAAGCTTTTCTAATTAAGTTGAAAGTAGCCTATATAAGGCGGGCCCTAAACTATATATATATATATATGTATTTTTTTTTTTTTTTTAAGTCACTTAGTCATGTCCAACTCTTTGTGACCCCAGTCTATACAGTCCATGGAATTCTCCTGGCGAATACTGGAGTGGGTAGCCTTTCCTTTTTCCCAAAAGAATAGCCAATTTCTATATGTAACACAGAACTCAGAGAAGTTAAATCATAAAGTCACAATGAATGGTTGGTGCCTAATCCAATGTATTCCAAGCATGTAGCTGAAAAAAAAAAAGAAAGGAATGTATAAATAAAATTTGGCTATAAGTGCAGTTTAATAAATATTCTCAGTGATCTCATTTTTTAAATAAAATCCAGCCAGGTACTGGATGAGTCCCCAGTAAGTATTCAACACCATCCTGTATTTGAGGAGAGGATATAAACGTAGTATAGATCAAACCATGGTATTTAATTCAGTACAAACATCAAGCTGCGTTTGGTTTTGTGAAGACAAAATCAGCACACAGAGCAGTCTACACTCCTCTACCCCTGCTAACAACCCATTCTCAACTATTCTGCCCTGAATCTAGCCCTGTCTAAGATAATATAAAATGATGGGACATCTCAGCTGTCCAGAAACTTTTAGGTCTTCATAAAGAATGACACAGAAGGGATCAGAATGGAAAGCTAAGTGACAGCGTGAACGTGTTAGCACAAGACATGAGAGTATCACCAAGGGGGCTGCCATGTTTAGTGGTGGGGCCGGTAGTGGTGGGACCTGGTAGTGGAACCTAAAGTGGAGACCCATAGCACAAGAAATGTTAAATGGAGTACTCAAGGCAGAGGAAAATGATATTAGATGGAAATTTGGACCTATCCAAAGAAAAAAAGCATTATGAATGAAAAATATCTGCATAAATATTAATATTCTTTTCCTCTTGTTTTTATACTCCTTTAAAAGATAATTAACTTTAAACAAAGTTGTAAACTTATTCTTAAAACTGTCAAGTCTTCATAAAAAGAGAAAATAACACAGAGATCTGATGAAAGATTTATATGTGAAACATATAAATAACTCTTGCAAACCAATATTTAAGAAAAACCTTATTTAAAAAATGGACAAAATTGCTGAACGGTCATTTCACAAAAGATGATCTCTAAGTGCCAAATAAACACATGAAAATATCCTTACCATTGGCAGTCATTTAGTGAAGCTGCTCAGTCGTGTCTGACTCTTTGCAACCTCGTGGACTATAGCCCACCAGGCTCCTCCATCCATGGGATTTTTCCAGGCTAGAGTACTGGAGTGGGGTGCCATTTCCTTCTCCAGGGGAGAAGGTCAGGTCTTCCTGACCCAGGGATAGAACCCGGGTCTCCTGCATTGTAGGCAGATGTCTAAGCCACCAGGGAAGTCCCATGTCAGTCATTCAGGCATTGCAAATTCAACTCATAAACCACAATGAAAAACTACATATCTAGTAGAATAGTTCGGAGAAGGCAACGGCACCCCACTCCAGTATCCTTGCCTGGAAAATCCCATGGATGGAGGAGCCTGATGGGCTGTAGTCCATGGGCTCGCTAAGAGTCAGACATGACTGGGCGAGTTCACTTTCACTTTTCACTTTCATGCATTAGGGAAGGAAATGGCAACCCACTCCAGTGTTCTTGCCTGGAGAATCCCAGGGACGGTGGAGCCTGGTGGGCTGCCCTCTATGGGGTCGCACAGAGTCAGACATGACTAAAGTGACTTAGCAGTAGTAGCAGCAGTAGAATAGTTAAAATATTAAAGACGGAGGACACAGAATAACTAGAACTGCATTCTCAAACATCCCAATAGGAAAAGTTTGTCAACTTCTTACAAATTAAATATATACTTTCTACACAGCCTATTAATCCCACTCGCAGGTGTTTACCTAAGAGAAATAAAACACACAGAATCATAAAAAACCTAAACTTGAATTTGTTAATACCAATTTTGTTAATAAATGCCTAAATCTGGAAACAACCCAAATGTTCATCACTTGATGAATGGATAAACAAACAGACTGTTACTCATAATAAACTAACTATTGATAAATATAACATGGGTGAATTTTTAACAAATTATACTAAGTGAAGGAAGCCAGATGTCAAAGACTATATAGTGCCTGACTCCACTTATATGAAATTCTAGAAAAAGTAAGAATCTAGCGTTAGAAAGCAGATTATGGTTTCCAGGGGTCAGGAAGTGGTAAAAGGTGTGACTGACAGCAAAGAAGCAGAAGGGAAACCTTTGGGCTAACAGAAATGTTCCACAGGTGATCACATGATTTTATACATTTGTCAAAATTCTTCAAATCGTATATATACAGTTGTTGAATTTTATTGTATGTAATTTATCTTAATAAAACTGATTTAAAAGGTAAAAACAAAAAGCAGGTATAGAAGGGAATTAAAAACTCTTATTCTAATAAACTTGAAATGTTTGCAAGTTACATTTTGTAAATGTAAACTTGTAAAATGTTTACAAGTTTACAAATTATACAATACATAATTTGCTAACAAAATGTAATAAGTTGGCCCAATAAATCGAAAAATCTGAATAGGACAATAACCATGAAACAAACAAGTAATATTATTTATCTACCTAAGATCTACCTCATTTCCTGTTGACAGAACCTTTCTCTTACTGAGGAACATGTTAGCTTTGTGACTTAAAAGGAGAGTGGTTTCCTCAACAGCCCCAAAGAAGTTGCTTGTGTAGTCCTATAAGGATGCCGATAGCTGCATCTCACTTTAAGAGGTAGTATTTATGTTAAAAACAAAAAGATTTAAACTCAGCTCTTCATTCTCCCTAGCCATAGTTCAAGTGCTCAAAAGCTCTATGTGACCAGAATCTTCTGTAATGGGTTGACAATAATTGAACATTTTCATAATTGCAAAATGTCTATCAAAAACTGCTGTTCTAAGTCAATCATGAGAATTCCATTCCCTTAATCAGTGCTTGGTTTATGAATATGGAGGTGGCGGTCTACAATCAACCTCTGACCATAATTAACTACTTTTCAAGCATCTTATCTCCTCTATTACCTTGGATAAGAGATCAGAAAGTCCCGAATAAAGTAAGTGCTTGTCTGTGTCCAGTTCTGCTCAGAACACAGGTTGGAATACCAGAATCGAGTCAGTCTACACCAGTTTATCAATTACCCACCATCATAAACATGGTGTATAACATATCACCCAAAGCTCTGCCTGGAGACAGCAATCATTGATTTTCACAGATCTGCAGATTAGCTTAGGATTGGCTGATATAGGCTAGGTTTTGGGAAAAGCCGCTTGGCTCTCCTAAATATAATCATCCTTCTCCTCATATTAGCAAGAAAACCCAAGAATGATATTATGACAGTGACTGAGGAGTAAGAGTGCAAATCCAATCACACAAGTATTTTTGGCATTTGGTCAGGGTAAAAACACTAAGGTTCCATGGGCCAAAGCAAGTTCACACAGATGGACTCAGTCAAGGGGTGGGGACATGGGGAGGGAACTGGGCCAGTTACACAATCTAGCTCACTAACCACCATCATATTAGTAACATGGTGATGATGGAATCATTAACTCTAATGGCCCCCAAAGCAACTGGCTATAGAATCTCACATCTGGCAAAGCAATGTGGCTTATATGAGAGAATGTGAGTTTGGGGGTCCTAAATTCTAATTCTAGCTTTGGCACTTAGAAATTATCTAGCTTCTCTGTGTACGTACAAGCGCACACCAACTGAAATTTAGCACATATTCAGTAAGTGGTAGTTGCTATTATCATCACCCTGAGAACACTATAAACTACACTTTACAATAACCAAACTTTAAAGTGGCAGGATGGGGAACTATAGATCAGTGTGTTTCAAACCTGACTGAACACTAGAACCACCTGGGGGAAATTTTCAAAATCCTGATGCCCTGGTACTAGCCCAGCCAAATTAAGTTATCATCTCTGGGGTAGGGCCCAGGCACTACCTCCATTATTTTTTTAGGTTCCCTTGGTGGTTCTTCCCTGGTGGCTCAGATAGTAGAGTCTGCCTGCAATGCAGGAGACCTGGGTTCAATCCCTGAGCTGGGAAGATCCCCTGGAGAAGGGGATGGCCATCCACTCCAGTATTTTTGCCTGGAGAATTCCATGGACAGAAGAGACTGGCAGGCTATAGTCCAAGGAGTCACAAAGAGCTGGACACACACAGCTGGGCGACTAACACTTACACTCTCACTTGGTGATTCTAGCATCCAGACAAGTTTGAGAAACCTTGTTATGGATACCTAGCTGCCTACGGAAATCCATTTCTTTCCTGGCAAAGTACAGCATAGATGGGAAATGTCTGCTCATCTGGTGGTGCATCAGTAGTAGTCCCATGACCAGTCTGAGGCCATCAATTGCAAACAGAGGTTAATATGTGCCCTTTCTATTACAACAGTCTTGTAACAGACATATTATTGAACCAGAACACGCTCCTTTTACTCATTGTTCTTTTCTCTGGTAACACTCATCCTCATGCAGTATCTTCTAAATAATATACCACTATAATCTGCACATTCACTCAGATGTTTGCTTCCAATTTGATTCTTCCAATGTCACAGTATTATCAAAGTATTTATCAATTACAATGATAAGTTCAAGAAAAATAAATATCACGGTTTCTAGCAGGCTCTCCTTTCATTCAGTTCTCTACTGAGCCAACATTCATGATCTGCCTTCTCTCTGCCCCACTACCCTGTTTTGGTTAACGCTTTTTTTTTAAGGAGACTTTTATCTAGGGATAATTCTTGAACCAAAGAAGATTAAATTATTTGATCAAAGCTACTCAAAACCATAATGTTAACTGGCAGTTAATAAGTCAAGTCCCAGTAAAATTCCATGTATCCCTAATCATATTCCAATTCTAAATACTTCTCCTTATTTTCCTCATACCAGATGAATCTTCTTCTTCCCTTCTTTCCCTCCTTAAATACCAGTGTTTGGGTGCAACATGATTATATAGCACAGTTTCCTATATGAACCACATTTTCACTCTCTTTCCTTTAAATACCTTTTGCTTGAAATGCCCTTTCATGCTTTTTGGCCTATCGATATCCTAATCTCCCACAAAACGTTCCACGAGTTAAAGGCCTCTCCTTCTTGATTCCAACTGCTACGGTGTTCTCAGCGGTTTGACTCTGAACTACTTGAAAGCTGGGCAGGAACAGTACCCTATTCAGCACTTACTCCCAATGCCGGGTCAGGGCCAGGATGGAAATGATATACAAAGTAATGTGAAACAGGACTCAGAAGTACTTTTACTCAAATTTCTTTTTGGACGAATCTCACTCAACCACATTCAAACAGACTACATGTAGTGTGAAACTACTCCTTACAATTTCTGGCCCAGAATGAAACAGAGAAATCTTACTGATCCGTGTCTTTAACAGAAAACAAAGATAGATTGCTGGAAAAACAAACATAAAATGTTAAGTTACTAAGACAATACAACAAATGGATATCAATTATTCAGATTTCGCCTCCTCCAAATTACTATCTCTTTATTAAAAGATAATCGCCAATACTGAATGATACAGAACAAACCCATGGTAGGTCCTGATTTAGGCTATCCAGGAAAATGGAGAGTATATACATTTGAGATACCGCACTGCAAAGTAAGCCTTATGCAAGTGAAACTCAATCATTACTGATGACTGAGAAGTTCTCAATGACCTAGCATTACCACAACCTTTTTCTTAGTGATAACCCCAGCGGGTTGACGGTATTTTCTTCTGCAGAACTCTAAAACATAGTTAGTCACAGATACTTATAAAAGGCCTTGATTTTTCACCAGCAGATTCTATTCCCCAAATCTTTCTAGCCTGAACTCTTAATAACAAATTTAATAATCCTGTAAGTACAGTTCTTTAGGCCAGACAAGAAGAGGATATATATAACTAGCATCCTTCAAAACCATTTTATTCTCAACTGCCAGCTTATTGGCTAAGTGGATTCTGTAAACTCTAGGAAGTGCCATGTTTTGCAATACAGAACATTTATCCCACTACTGCTCACTACTATCTTGCTTCCAGCATGATTTCTCATCATAAACCAACTAGCCTTTCTGGTGACAATACAAGTATCATGGATCATTTCGATTCATGGAAGTTTCATCATTCTTGCTATCACCCAAAAGAATAATTGAAAATAGCTCTAATAAAAGTATTTTTGTTTATTCAAGTCACAAGTTAATTCAAACAGAAATAGTGAAACTCGCTCCGTCGTGTACGACTCCGCGAGCATGGACTATATACACAGTCCATGGAATCCTCCAAGCCGTAATACTGGAGTGGGTAGCCGTTCCCTTCTCCAGGGGATCTTCCCAACCCAGGGATCGAACCCAGGTCTTCCACACTGCAGGCGGAAAAAGGAAAATACCAAACATCTACGTTTTTGACTTCATTGCTAAGGTCAAGTCCCTTAGAAAAAAGGCACAAAGTCACTGTTTACTAATCCTGTTTATCTGATAGTGGCCGTCAACCATCAGAAAACATATCTTGGTTCAGAAAAGTAGAAACTATCACAGAGTCAAAAGGCACAAAATGCAAGACTGGTTTTGAATGCGAATGTAATTAACCTGATTCCTAAGGTACCAGAGAACTTTAACTCAGAGGCCCCGGCCTCCCCTTTACTACATTTACAATCCCGCACACCAATAAGCTAGGCAGCTGCCCAGTTCCACTCTCCAGGGGCATATCTGAGGAGAATGGTGATACCCACTCAGTTTTCTTCCGAAAGACTCAAAATTGGTTTGAGGAGTCTGAGCAAGGGTGTCAGCACCGATTGCTCCTAGCAGGCCAGGCAAAAAAGCTGCCTTGAGGCAGAGGAGCGAGATCAAGGGCCCTAGGACGCTCGAACGAGACACCGTAGGCCCCAGTCCGCGGGGGGGAAGCAAGCCTCCCTTCCGCGGCTTCTCTTCGTCCCGGGCAAGCCGCGGCGGTCCCCAGGCCCGCACGTCAGGGATGGGGAAGGGTCGGGGAGACTCGCGCTGCGGCTCCCCCTCAGCCTTTTAGTTTTCCAGGCTTCAAAACAATGGAGTCGTCCCTCTCTGAGACCTCTGTATGCGTCCAGAAACGCCTTCCGCCCCCGACCTCTGACCCCTGACCCTCTATCACCCAAGCGCCTACCTAGACTTGTTTCTCCAAGCCCCTAGAGCCTCTCTGCACCAAGGCCCAGGGCCCTCTGATGCCCCTGCAGGTCCCGGGCACGCATTCGCTATCCACTGAACATCGGCCTGAGGTGGGCACGCGCGCTTTATGCTGGTTTGTGTTGGGGTTCCCGGGGGTCCCAGAAACCACAGCGCCTAGATGCCGGGCGCGCGCTGGAGCGTGGGGTCAAGGTGAACGCGCACGTCGGGACGCCCCGCCTCTTTTCTCCGACCCTAGCTTCATGAGTCTCTTCTGCGCAAGTCCACACGGTTAGAGACTCTCGAAGGATACCGTTGGAGTCTCGCGATAGCTACACTGAGCCATTAGCGAATATGTGATAGGCTGAACGTAAAAGGAGGAGGTGGCACTCTAAGCGGACTTAGAAGTGGGCTGCTGGCTGAAGGTTACGGGTCACACTTGAAAAAGATGTTAAGAGCTGTGTCTTTAATAAAAAGACGAGAATTCTGCAGGTACACCTCGTAAACTGTTTCTAGAAAGCAGCCACTAATTAGTTACGGTTGAAATTTGTCTCACTCAGAAGTTATTTTAAAAGACTCTCCAGGCAGATGTGAGTAAATATTTTAAGATGAGGAAAAAACTACACGTGTTTTGACGAAGCTGGACTTCCAATATCTTAAGCTTTTTTTTTTCCTTTCTTCACTGAGTGGTAGCCTTTTCTCTTGGAGGTAGGCTTATGCCTAGGTAAACTCCGAAATCACTGAGCAGCTTCAGAACCAAGAGCATGGAAAATAACAGCTCAGAGAGTAAAGAATCTGCCTGCAATGGGGTAGACCCCAGTTCGATCCCTGGGTCGGGAAGATCCTCAGAAGAAGGAAATGGCAACCCACTCCAGTATTCTTGTCTGGAGAATCCCACGGACGGAGGAGCCTGGTGGGCTACAGTCCACGGAATCCCAAAGAGTCGGACTCGGCTAAGCGACTAACACTTTCAGACATGGGGCACTCGATGATTGAGTACCTAATGAGGACTTAGAATTATGCTGCGGAAGGGTGTCTTGGCCTATGTGATCACAGAAGCACAAAAATAAGTTCTTGCCTATGGGAGGATCCGTTAGCTGTGGAGACAGTCCAGAGTGGTCGATATTCTTAGTACCAAACTTCATGACAAACCTCTAAGAGAAGCTATTTCCGTAAACAAAACCACTTAGAATACAGTGGAAATCAGTGACCTTATCCAGAGTTTCCGGAGGCAAGCTAAAAAAGTAGCCCTAGTGCTGGAAGAGTAGGCAAGCAGAATTCCACTTCATTGGAGAACTAAGCGTTTTATTAAGTGCAGGATATAATGGAGTCTTTCTTTTGGAAGTGTAATTTGAAACTCCGTACTTAAGTGTATATGGCGCTGTGACAAGTGGTCTTTGATAGTTTTATGTCACATTTCACCAATGGAGCAGAAAATCAAGTTCATAATTTTACTAAGTCCTGCTGGTGCCAGGTAGAGATATTTTAAAATAAGCCCAGCTTCATTTCATTTTTGTTCAATGTTATTGAGTCTCTACAGACATTATTGTTAACCTGTAAAAAAAATAGTAAACTAGGGATCCAGTTATATATCTAGAGATGTTATTTCAATCTCTGATGTAATACAGAGAATTCTAATACAGTAGCATATGCTTACAATCAAGATTTTAACAATTTTTACAATGGTATATATATTCAGTCCTGTGTTTTCAAAGTATCGCCTTTGAATAGTTCTCTATGGAGTAATGTGTTTTTCAATATAAAATCACCAGAGCTAATTTCAGAAAACGTGACTCATTTTTGCACCTTAGCATTCTGGAAGCTCCCAGCTGTGAAGCAGCTGTTCACGCCTCAGTTCGATTAAGTCGCTCAGTCATGTCCGGCTCTTTGGTACTGCATGGACTGTAGCATACCAGGCTTCCCTGTCCATTATCACCAACTCCCGGACCAACTCAAACTCATGTCCATCAAGTCAATGATGCCATCCAACTATCTCATCCTATCTCATCCCCTTCTCCTGCCTTCAATCTTTCCCAGCATAAGGATCTTTCCCAGTGAGTCAGTTCTTCACATCAGTCCAGTTCAGTTCAGTCCCTCAATCACGTCCAACTCTTTGCGACTTCATGGACTGCAGCACACCAGACCTTCCCGTTTACCCAAACTCATGTCCATTGAGTCAGTGATGCCATCCAACCATTTCATCCTCTGCTGTCCCCTTCTCCTCCTGCCTTCAATCTTTCCCAGCATTGGGGTCCTTTCAAATGAGTCAGTTCTTCACATCATGTGGCCAAAGTATTGGAGTTTCAGCTTCAACAACAGTCCTTCCAATGAAAACTCAGGACTCATCTCCTTTAGGATGGACTGGTTGGATCTCCTTGCAGTCCAAGGGACTCTCAAATGTCTTCTCCAATACCACAGTTCAAAAACATCAATTCTTTGGCTCTCAGCCCTCTTTATAGTCCAACTCTCACATCCATAGATGACTAGTGGAAAGACCATATCCTTGGCTGGATGGACCTTTGTTGGTAAAGTAATGTCTCTGGTTTTTAATATGCTGTCTAGGTTGGTCATAGCTTTTCTTCCAAGGAGCAAGTGTCTTTTAATTTAATGACTGTAATCACCATCTGCAGTGATTTTGGAGCCCCCCCAAATAAACTCTGCCACTGTTTCCACCACTGTTCCCCCATCTATTTGCCATGAAGTGATGAGACCAAATGCCATGATCTTAGTTTTATGAATGTTGAGCTTTAAGCCAACTTTTTCACTCTCCTCTTTCACCTTCATCAAGAGGCTTTTGAGTTCCTCTTCACTTTCTGCCATAAGGGTGGTGTCATCTGCATATCTGAGGTTATTGATATTTCTCCCTACAGTTTTGATTCCAGCTTGTGCTTCATCCAGCCCAGCATTTTGCATGATGTTCTCTGCATATAAGTTAAATAAGGAGGGTGACAATATACAGCCTTGACGAACTCCTTTCCCGATTTAGAACCAGTCTGTTGTTCCATGTCCAGTTCGAATTGTTGCTTCTTGACCTGCATACAGATTTCTCAAGAGGCAGGTCAGGTGGTCTGGTATTCCCATCCTTTCAGAATTTTCCACAGTTTTTTGTGATCCACACAGTCAAAAGCTTTGGCATAGTCAATAAAGCAGAAATAGATGTTTTTCTGGAACTCTCTTGCTTTTTCCATGATCCAGCGGATGTTGGCAATTTGATCTCTGGTTCCTCTGCCTTTTCTAAAACCAGCTTGAACATCTGGAAGTTCACGGTTCACGTATTGCTGAGGCCTGGCTTGTAGAATTTTGAGCCTTACTTTACTAGCATCGGGGAAGGCAATGGCACCCCACCCCAGTACTTTTGCCTGGAAAATCCCATGGACGGAGGATCCTGGTAGGCTCCAGTCCATGGGGTCGCTAAGAGTCGGACACGACTGAGCGACTTCACTTTTGCTTTTCACTTTCATGCATTGGGGAAGGAAATGGCAACCCACTCCAGTGTTCTTGCCTGGAGAGTCCCAGGGACGGGGGAGCCTGCTGGGCTTCCGTCTATGGGGTCGCACAGAGTCGGACACGACTGAAGCGACTTAGCAGTTACTAGCATGTGAGATGAATGCAATTGTGTGGTAGTTTGAGCATTCTTTGGCATTGCCTTTCTTTGGGATTGGAATGAAAACTGACCTTTTCCAGTCCTGTGGCCACTGCAGAGTTTTCCAAGTTTGCTGGCATATTGAGTGCAACACTTTCACAGCATCATCTTTTAGGATTTAAAATAGCTCAACTGGAATTCCATCACCTCCACTAGCTTTGTTCATAGTGATGCTTTCTAAGGTGCACTTGACTTCACATTCCAGGATGTCTGGCTCTAGGTCAGTGATCACACCATCATGATTATCTTGGTCATGAAGATCTTTTTTGTATAGTTTTTCTGTGTATTCTTGCCACCTCTTCTTAATATCTTCTGCTTCTGTTACATCCACACCATCTGTCCTTTATCGAGCCCATCTTTGCATGAAATGTTCCGTTGGTATCTCCAATTTTCTTGAAGTCTTTCCCTTCTGTTGTTTTCCTCTATTTCTTTGCATTGATCGCTGAGCAAGGCTTTCTTATTTCTCCTTGCTCTTCTTTGGAACTCTACATTCAGATGCTTATATCTTTCCTTTCTCCTTTGCTTTTTGCTTCTCTTGTTTTCACAGCTATTTGTAAGGCCTCCCCAGACAGCCATTTTGCTTTCTTGCATTTCTTTTACATGGGGATAGTCTTGATCCCTGTCTCCTGTACAGTGTCATGAACCTCTGTCCGTAGTTCATCAGGCACTCTATAAGATCTAGTTCCTTAAATCTATTTGTCACTTCCACTGTATAATCATAAGGGATTTGATTTAGGTCATACCTGAATGGTCTAGTGGTTTTCCCCACTTTCTTCAATTTCAGTCTGAATTTGGCAACAAGGAGTTCATGATCTGAGCCACAGTTGCTCCTGGTCTTGTTTTTTGCTGACTGTATAGAGCTTCTTCATCTTTGGCTGCAAAGAATATAATCAGTCTGATTTCAGTGTTCACCATCTGGTGATGTCCATGTGTAGAGTCTTCTCTACTGTTGTTGGAAGAGGGTGTTTGCTATGACCAGTGCGTTCTCTTGGCAAAACTCTGTTAGTCTTTGCCCTGCTTCATTCCATACTACAAGGCCAAATTTGCCTGTTACTCCAGGTGTTTCTTGACTTCCTACTTTTGCATTCCAGTCCCCTATAATGAAAAGGACATCTTTTTTTTTTTTTTTTTGCGAGGGGAGGGGGCGGTGTTAGTTCTAAAAGATCTTCTAGATCTTCATAGAACCGTTGAACTTCAGCTTCTTCAGCATTACTGGTTGAGACCTAGGCTTGGATTACCATGATATTGAATGGTTTGCCTTGGAAACGAACAGAGATCATTCTGTCATTTTTGAGATTGCATCCAAGTACTGTATTTTGGGCTCTTTTGTTGACTCTGGTGGCTACTCCATTTCTTCTAAGGGATTCGTGCCCACAGTAGTAGATATAATGGTCATCTGAGTTAAATTCATCCATTCCAGTCCATTTTAGTTTGCTGATTTCTAGAATGTTGACATTCACTCTTGCTATCTCCTGTTGACCACTTCCAATTTGCCTTGATTCATGGACCTGACATTCCAGGTTCCTATGCAATATTGCTCTTTACAGCATTGGACCTTGCTTCTATCACCAGTCACACCCACAACTAGGTATTGATTTTGCTTTGGCTCCATCCCTTCATTCTTTCTGGAGTTATTTCTCCACTTCTCTCCAGTAGCATATTGAGCACTTACACACAGTAGTAGCATATAATCGTCAATTATGTTCATATGCATTAAAGTCCCTTCTTGATTATTAGATCCTAAGAATTAACTTTAAAATAATAAACCAAATCCATCCAACCATCCAGGTAACTCTAGTGAAACCTACGTAAAGGCAGATATTTAGAAACTACTTGAGCAAATTATTTCCAACTTAAAAACTAATTGATTCTTTGATGGTTAAAAAACATGCTCATGTAAACCAAATCCTTATTTTCCATAGCTAATGGAGAAGGCAATGGCACCCCACTCCAGTATTCTTGCCTGGAGAATGCCATGGACGGAGGAGCCTGGTGGACTTCAGTCTATGAGGTCGCTAGGAGTCGGATACGACTGAACGACTTCACTTTCACTTTTCACTTTCGTGCATTGGAGAAGGAAATGGCAACCCACTCCAGTGTTCTTGCCTGGAGAATCCCAGGGACTGGGGAGCCTGGTGGGCTGCCGTCTATGGGGTCGCACAGAGTCGGACACGACTGAAGTGACTTAGCAGCAGCAGCAGCATAATGTTATAAACTGGGGTACCAATCCTGGAAATCTTTTCATACTTCAAAAATGCCAAAATCACCTTCAGAAGAATTAACTAAAAATAGATGACAGATCTATTGGGTTAGCAAAAAAGTTTGTTTGGGTCTTTCAATAATATCTTATGGAAAAACCAGAACAAACTTTTTGGTCAACCCTATAAATATAAAATGTAAAAGTATAAAACTTTTAAAAGATAGCATGGAAGAAAACCTAGAAGACTTTGGGTATGGTGATGATGGGGGTACTTTTAGATAGTATACCAAAAGCATAATCTGTGCAAAACATAACTGATAAGCTGGGCAGTTATTATTGTATTAAATTTTTTCAATAAAACAATAAATTATTTATTAAATTTAGTTCTTTAAAATTGAAATAATCTGCTCTACAAAGACAATCTAACAAGAACTAGAAGATGAGATACAGAGTACTAGAGAATAATGCAGAAGAATCATATGATAAAGGACTATAACTGCAATCATTAGTTAAGGGATACATAAGGCTTCCCTGGTGGCTCAGATGGTAAAGAATCTGCCTGCAATGTGGGAGACCCACATTCAATCACTGGTCTGGGAAGATCCTGTGTATAGCAGAATGGTTACCCACTCCAGTATTCTTGTCTGGAGAATTCCATGGACAGAGGCTATGGTCCATGAGATCACAGAGTGTTGGACACGACTGAAAGACTAATACTTTCATACAAGATAAAAAGATATAAGTTGCGGCTTCTAAAATATAAAACCTGGTGGAGGTAGAAAGCAGAAATATAGAGCCTTAGAATGTTATCAAACTTAAGTTCTTATAAGTTGTTAGATGTACAAAAGTTAAAGAGAAAGGAATTAAAAAATACCAATAAGCAAAGTTAGCAGATTACAAAGGAGGAGAGAAAGAGAAGAAAGAAACAGAGAGGAACTATGAAACAACTAGAAAATAATTAACAACATAGCTGTAAATAAATACATATCAATAATTACTTTAAATGTAAATGTACTAAATTCCTCAATCAAAAGACATAGAGTGGCTTAATGGGTAAAAAATAAGACTCATCTTTACGCTTCTACCAGAGACTCACTTCAGAAATGCACAGACTGAAATTGAAAGGATGGAAAAAGCTGTTCTATGCAATTGGAAACCAAAAGAAAGATGGGGTAGCTATACTCATATCAGACAAAAGAGACTTTAAAACAAAGACTATAACAAGAGACAAAAAAGGGCATTCTATAATCATAAAGGGGTCAATCCAACATCAGGGATCTAACATTTGTAAATTTTTATATGCCCAACACAGGGCACCTAAAATATAAAGCATGTATTAACAGACTAAAGTGAGAAATAGAAATGTAATAATTTATATCAATGGATAGATCGTCTAGACAGAATATCATTAAGGAAACAGCAGATCATATGAACTTAATAAATATACACAGAACATTCCATCCAGAAGCAACAGAATACATTCTTCCAAAGTTCACAACAAAGGCCATTTATGAAAAGCTCACAGCTAACATCATATTCAGTGAGAAAAAAATGAAAACTTTCCCTTAAATAACTGGTGCAAGACAATAATGCTCACTCTTACCACTTCTATTCAATATAGTACTGGAAGTCCTAGCCAAGGCAATGAGTTAAGAAAAGAGAATAAAAAGCATCCAAATTGGAAAGGGAGAAGTAAATTTTCCTCTATTTGAAGATGACATAATTATATATGTAGAAAACTCCAAAAACTCAAGTAACAAAACCTGTTAGAATTAATAAATGAATTCAGTAAAGTTGAAGGGTACAAAATCAACATACAAAAACCAGCCATGTTCTATACACAACACAAATACAGAAACTGGCTGAAAAGGAAATTAAGGAAACAATTTAATTCACAGTAGCAACAAAAAGAATAAAATATTAGATGTAATGACATAATACACAAAAGACTTATACACTGAAAATTACAAAACATTGGTAAAAGAAATCAAGAGACACAGATGAGTGGAAAGACGTCTTTTGTTTGTGGATTGGAAGAATTCATAAAATATCCATATTGCCCAAAGAGTCAATGGAAGATTGCATAGATTCAGTGCATAGGTTCAATGTAAGCCCTATCAAATCCCAATGACATTCTTTACAGAAGTAGTATAGCAATTCTAGTATTCATATGGAACCCCAAAAGAATCTTGAGAAAGGAAAACAAAGTTGGAGGTATCATACTTCCTGATTTCAAATTATATTACAAAGCTATATCAAAACAGTATCCTTGCAAAAAAAGACATATAGGCCAGTGTAACAGAATACAGAGCCCAGAAATAAATCCACACAACTGCAGTCAACTGATCTTTGACAAGAATGCTGCTAAGTCATGTCAGTCGTGTCCGACTCTGTGCGACCCCATAGACCGCAGCCCACCAGGCTCTGCCGTCCCTGGGATTCTCCAGGCAAGAACACTGGAGTGGGTTGCCATTGCCTTCTCCATTGTGTGAAAGTGAAAAATGAAAGTGAAGTCGCTCAGTCATGTCCGACTAGTAGCGACCCCATGGACTGCAGCCCACCAGGCTTCTCCATCCATGGGATTTTCTAGGCAAGAGTATTACCCATAATAAGGAAAAGTTAATCGCTTCTCAATATTGGTAAAACTGGATATCCCCTTGGAGAAGAATGAAATTTGATCCTTCTCTCCCATCATCTATAAAAATCAGCTCAAAGCAGATTAAAGGAATAAACATAATTCCTGAAACTGTAAAACTACTAGACTAAAACATAGGGGAAAAGCTTCTTGACATTAATCTGGGCAATAATTTGTTGGATATGATGCCAAAATCACAGGAGCAAAAGCAAAAACAGACAATGAATTTTGTCTATTTTTCAATGAGATTGCAAGGAAAAGCAACCTACAGAATGGGATAAAATATTTGCAAACCATATAATTGGTAAGTGGTTTAATATGAAATATATAAATAATTCAGCCAAACAGCAAAAACAAACAATAAAAACAAAACAAACCTGATTAAAAAATGGACTAAGGGCCTGAATACACACTTGTCAAAAGAGCACATTCAAATGGCCAACAGGTATATGAATGTAAGGGTGCCCAACATCCCTAATCATCAGAGAAGTAGAAATCAAACCTACAATGAGCTATTACCTTAAACTTGTTAGAACAGCTATTACAAAAAGGCAAAAGAGATGTTGACAAGGATATAGGGAAAAATGAACTCAGGTACACTGTTGATGGGAATGTAAACTAGTACAACCACTATGGAAAATGGCATAGATTTTCCTCAAAAAATGAAAAATACAGCTGCCATATGATTTAGCAATCTCATATCTAGGTATGTAACCAAAGGAAATAAAATCAGCATCTTGAAGAAATCTGTACCCCTGTGTTCATTGAAGAATTATGCACAATATTCAATATATAGAAACAACCTAAAGTGGTCATCAATGGATTAATAGATAAAGATGATGTGACTACATATATGTTATTGTTGTCCAGTCACTAAGTCATGTTTGACACTATGCGACTCCATGGACTGAAGCCTTGCAGGCTTCCCTGTCTTTCACTCTCTCCTGGGGTTTGCTCAAACTCATGTCTATTGAGTTGGTGATGCTATTTAACCATCCTCTGCTTTCCCCTTCTCCTTTTGCCTTCAATCTTTTCCAGCATCAAGATCTTTTCCCGTGAGCCAGCTCTTCACATCAGGTGGCCAAAATATTGGAGCTTCAACTTCAGCATCAATGAATGTTAAGACTTGATTTTGTTTAGGATTGACTGGTTTGATCTCCTGGCTGTCCAAGGGACTCTCAAGAATCTTTGCCAGCACCACAATTCGAAAGCATCAGTGGACAAACCTGGAGGACAAGTGAAATAAGCCAGACACAGAAAAAACAAATTACTACATGATGTAATTTATATATGGATTCTAAAGCATTTGAACTCATAAAAGCAGAAAATAAAAAAGTGTTTTCCAGGGACTCAGGAATGGGAGAAACAGGGAGATGTTGTTCAAAGAGGATATACATTCAGTTATGCAGGATGAATCACTTCTGGACATTTAATGAACAGCATGTGACTATGGTTGTTTAGTCACTAAGTCATGTCTGGCTCTTGCAACCTCATGGACTGTAGCCCACCAGGTGCCTCTGTTCATGGGATTTTCCAGGAAGAATACTGTAGTAGGTTGCTGTTTTCTTCTCCAGGGGATCTTCCCAACCCAGGGATCGAATCTAGGTTTCCTACACCACAGGCAGACTCTTTACTGATTGAGCTACAACAGTTCTCTGTGACTATACTTAATAATATTGTATGGTATACCTGCAATTTGCTGCAAGAGTTGATCTTGAGTGTTCTCACTACAAAAACTGTGATAGCAATGTGTGGTTATGGATATGCTGATTAACTTGATTGTAGTAATTGTGTCACAGTGTACATATATATTAAACCATCAAGTTGTACGCTTTAAATATATACAAGTTATATTTGTCAATACCTCAATGAAGCTGAAAAAATGGTAACTGAGAAATTTCAACAGTTTGAACTGCCTTCATCATAAAACGATTCATTTGTAATCAAATAGATATTATATATCTCATTGTATTTTGATCCTTTGAAAGGTAATTATCCATGTAGAAGAAATTCTTAGCCAAACAATATTACAATAGCTAGAATGCTTTGCCTGTACCAAATATTTTTAACAAATATGGGTTTTCTATATTTTGTTTGATAAGAGATGGGAGGAATTTCACCTGTTCTACCAGAAACCAATAAAGGAGTCCTGTTGCTTTAATGACTATTTCTCCTGTGCAGAATATTTGTCCAATTTTGTTCCAGTTAAATGTAGTATATGAAAATCAATTTGAAATGCATAAATTTGTGTCATTAAGGAGGGTAATTAATAGTGGATATACTGGCAGAAATGGAATATTTAATCAAACACTAAAAAAAAAATCCAAATTATCAGTGATTATTACCCTGATTACAAAAAAAGCATCCTCTTATGTAAAATAGAATATTTATGATTGTGTATTTTCAGTCATCTGGAATATAGGTATGTATTTGGAAAACTCTTCAGATTTATTAAGGTTTCTCTGGCCTAAATTAGAAGCAGTTTTAGTTAAGTTTTTCATCATCCTCATCCACTTTACAGTGCAAGCTTAAAGGAGGTATACTATTTCTATAGTGACTGCTGGCTGTATAGTCACTAGAAAATTCAAAATAGTGAAATGAATGATGGAAAAATGTATTTGTAGATATAAAAAAATTTAGGTTCCTTGTATCATATGCCTTATTTTTTAATTAGAGATAAATATGATTATGTGGAAGTCACAAAAAATGTTTCATTAATGTTATGTCATATGGGTCTCTTTGCTATTTCAGGGAAGTTTTTTTTTTTAACCTGATATGTTAAACTCATTTGCAGCAAGCATCAAAATATCAGTTTAGGCAGATTTCCTAACTTAGTCTGAATTTCTCTTTATAATTTAATATCTTTTCATTTCTTGGGGAAACATGAGAATTATTCTACATAGGACCAAATTTTAGGAAAATTGGTCCTTCATCACCCACGTTTTGAAGGAAAATGCTATGACTTGGTAGAGAAACTGCCTGAAAATTATAGGAAGCTTTACTAGTTTGAAGTTTCAAATAGTGCACAGACAAGGTAAAGACGCAGGCTCAATTCAGTACAGAGCTGACTTCTCTGCTACGTTATTACTATATAATACAAAGGAAAATTTATGAAGTCCATGAGGCAGATGTACCCTAGGCAGACATAATAGAAGCACTAGCTATATGAATATAGTTAAAGGAGAGCTTTCCTGGCTTAGCTGGTAAAGAATCTGCCTGCAGTACAGAAGACCTAGGTTCGAGCCCTGGGTTGGAAAGATCCCCTGGAGAAGGGAATGGCAACCCACTCCAGTATTCTTGCCTGGAGAATCCCATGGACAGAGGAGCTTGGTGGGCAAAGAGTCAGACATGAGTGAGTGACTATTACTAAAGGATATAAAAAGCGACTTCCCTATCGGTAAAATATCCCCCTCACAGCTGCTTTGGTACTTGATGGTCTTGCCTGGAGAATCCCGGGGATGGAGGAGCCTGGTGGGCTGCAGTCCATGGGGTCGCAAAGAGTCAGACACGACTGAGCGACTTCTCTTTCACTTTTCACTTTCATCCATTGGAGAAGGAAATGGCAACCACTCCAGTGTTCTTGCCTGGAGAATCCCAGGGATGGAGGAGCCTGGTGGGCTGCAGTCCATGGGGTTTCACTTTTCACTTTCATGCACTGGAGAAGGAAATGGCAACCCACTCCAGTGTTCTTTCCTGGAGAATCCCAGGGACGGGGGAGCCTCGTGGGCTTCCGTCTCTGGGGTCGCAAAGAGTCCGACACTACTGAAGCAACTTAGCAGAAGCAGCAGCAGCAGCAGTATATAAGTGAAAGAAAGTGGAGTCACTCAACTGTGTCTGACTCTTTGCAACCCCATGGACTGCAGCCCACCAGGCTCCTCCATCCCTGGGATTCTCCAGGCAAGAATACTGGAGTGGGTTGCCATTTCCTTCTCCCAGGGATCTTCCTGACCCAGGGATCGAACCCAAGTCTCCTGCATTGCAGGCAGATGCTTTACCTTCTGAGCCACCAGATATTTATTTCTTTGGATAAAGATATCACATGCAGCAATTTTTTTAACTTTACATATGATATATTCTGTTCAGTCAATATTTTGCAGAATTAGATGCCAAGTTCTTTGCAAGTTGTGGGAATATAAAGTTGAATGAGATAGAATCCTTGTCAATTTTTGTCACTGCCTATTAAGAAAAGATAGCTGTGTTAAAATTAGTATAATTAACTTTTGTATGTGCTATGGTAGAGTGCTGATTATTGTGAGGGCATAAATGTACAAATGAAAAACTACGGGGATGGTTAGAATTTTCTGAGGATAATTGAGTGTTGAAGGATTAATAGGTATGTACCAGGTAGTCAAGTGTGCCTTAGGAAGCATCACTATGAACAAAGCTAGTGGAGCTGATGGAATTCCAGTTGAGCTATTTTAAATCCTGAAAGATGATGCTGTGAAAGTGCTGCACTCAATATGCCAGCAAATTTGGAAGACTCAGCAGTGGCCACAGGACTGGAAAAGGTCAGTTTTCATTGCCATCCCAAAGAAAGGCAATGCCAAAGAATGCTCAAACTACCACACAATTGCACTCATCTCACACGCTAGTAAAGTAATGCTCAAAATTCTCCAAGTCAGGCTTCAGCAATACGTGAACCGTGAACAAAAGCAAGAGAGTTCCAGAAAAACATCTATTTCTGCTTTATTGACTATGCCAAAGCCTTTGACTGTGTGGATCACAATAAACTGTGGAAAATTCTGAAAGAGATGGGAATACCAGACCACTTGAACTGCCTCTTGAGAAACCTGTATGCAGGTCAGGAAGCAACAGTTAGAACTGGACATGGAACAACAGACTGGTTCCAAATAGGAAAAGGAGTTTGTCAAGGCTGTATATTGTCACCCTGCTTATTTAACTTCTATGCAGAGTACATCATGAGAAACGTTGGACTGGAAGAAGCACACGCTGGAATCAAGATTGCTGGGAGAAATATCAATAACCTCAGATGACACCACCCTTATGGCAGAAAGTGAAGAAGAACTAAAGAACCTCTTGATGAAAGTGAGAGGAGAGTGAAAAATTTGGCTTAAAGTTAAACATTCAGAAAACAAAGATCATGGCATCTGGTCCCATCACTTCATGGGAAATAGATGGGGAAACAGTGGAAACAGTGTCAGACTTTATTTTTTTGGGCTCCAAAATCACTGCAGATGGTGATTGCAGCCATGAAATTAAAAGATGCTTACTCCTTGGAAGGAAAGTTATGGCCAACCTAGACAGCATATTAAAAAGCAGAGACGTTACTTTGCAACAAAGGTCCATCTAGTCAAGGCTATGGTTTTTCCTGTGGTCATGTATGGATGTGAGAGTTGGACTATAAAGAAAGCTGAGTGCCCCAAAATTGATGGTTTTTAACTGTGGTGTTGGAGAAGCCTCTTGAGAGTCCCTTGGACTGCAAGGAGATCCAACCAGCCCATCCTAAAGGATATCAGTCCTGGGTGTTCATTGGTGGGGCTGATTTTGAAGCTGAAACTCCAATACTTTGGCCACATGATGTGAAGAGCTGACTCATTTGAAAAGAACCTGATGCTGGGAAAGATTGAGAGCAGGAGGAGAAGGGTACGATAGAGGATGAGATGATTGGATGGCATCATCGACTCTGGGTGAACTCTGGGAGTTGGTTATGGCCAGGGAGGCCTGGCATTCTGTGGCTCATGGGGTCGTAAAGAGACACGACTGATTGATTGAACTGAACCAAACCAGGTAGACAAAGAGATAAGGTATCCTCAGTAAAAAGAGCCTCTTAAATATTAAAGCCAAGAGGTATAATACAGACTGGATTATTTGAAGAAATTGCAAGATGTTGGACGTAGTTGGCTGTTTTGGTCTAAATGTTTATGCTGTTGTTTTGGTGGCAAAGTCATGTCCATCCTATTTGCAACCCCATGGACTGTAGCCCACCAGGCTTCTCTGTCCATGTGACTTCCCAAGCAAAAATAGTGGAGTGGGTTGCTGTTTCCTTCTCCAGCGGATCTTCCTGACCCAGGGATCAAATCCACGTCTCTTGCATTGGCAGGTGGGTTCTTTACCACTGAGCCAACAGGAATGTTCATGTGTGCCCCACAGATTTATATGTTGAAACCTACCACCGCCCCCCCCCCCCGCCCCCGCCCCCTGCAAGGTGATGGTATTGGGAGACAGGGTCTTTGGGACATGATTAGGTCATAAGGGCAGAGGCTTTGTGAATGGAATTATTTCTCTTATGAAAGAGACTTGACTTAGATCTCTTACTGCTCATGGCATGTAAGGATACAAGAACAAGCTTGTAAGCTAGGAGAGGGTCCTCACCTGTCTGTGCTGATTCCCTGACCAGACTTTCAGCCTCCAGAACTTTGAGAAATAAATTCCTGTGGTTTATAAATCACCCATTCTCTTGTGTTTTATTATAGCAGCCTGAATAGACTAAGACAATGGCCACTTATATTTACATAGCGAGTTAGAGTTTTAAAAATATATTTGTTTTCACAGATTTTAATAAATATGAAAATGGCATGGGGACTTTCCTAATAAAACCATTAGTATTAGATTTGCTAGGAAAAGTAGAGCCTTCAGGGACTGGGAAAGAAGGTATATACAACACTTATGATAAGCAGTAACCCAGAAGAGTCTGTCGTGCTCAACTGCTTTTGTGAGAGTCGCCAGCTGAATTAATGATTTGTTGGTTGGGGCTACAGGAAGTAGGAAGAATAGTTCCAGAGAGGAGGTTAAAAAGCCATTAGAGGATGAGCATTGCCTAAGTCACAATTCCATCTGTATCTGTCTCTTTTAGAATACTGTAATCAGAGAATATTGTGTTTGGTTGGTTAACACACCAGTTAAGAAACAGAAAATATCATTTACTTTTCAAATTATGCCCAGATTTGTGTGTATGTGGTTTATGCATTGAGAATACAATAGGGATAAATGCCATGCAAGCAATGAGAATAGATATACTGGAAGACTAGGGCCTTTTTTTTTTTTTTTTTTTTGGAAATGTGCACATTTAGCTTGTGATACACAACTTAATGATTCCTTAGTGGTAGCATAAGAAAATTCCAAATGAGTTTTGTTGTTGAAATATAAGCAAATTTAGCTTGAGAATAGTAACATGAAAAATAATCTGTCTTACATAACTTGTGGGAAGCAAAGCTGCTTTAACTGGCATAAGCACACGAATATTTTGTTTCTCCCTGAAATATCCAATCTCTAACCAGAAGATAGCCATTTACTTTTAGCTACAGTACCTAGACAGTAAAGCAACTAAAAGAGCAATGGTATCACTCTCTTGGGCAGAAAGAGAGGGAGGCCTGTGTTTGTAAATCTTCTTCTAGTCATCTATCACATTTCAGATCAGATCAGTGGCTCAGTCGTGTCCGACTCTTTGCGACCCCATGAACCGCAGCACGCCAGGCCTCCCTATCCATCACCAGCTCTCGGAGGTCACCCAGACTCACATTCATCGAGTCAGTGATGCCATCCAGCCATCTCATCCTCTGTCGTCTCCTTCTCCTCCTGCCCTCAATCCCTCCCAGCATCAGAGTCTTCTCCAATGAGTCAACTCTTCGCATGAGGTGGCCAAAATACTGGAGCTTCAGCTTTACCATCATTCCTTCCAAAGAAATCCCAGGGCTGATCTCCTTCAGAATGGACTGGTTGGATCTCCTTGCAGTCCAAGGGACTCGCAAGAGTCTTCTCCAACACCACAGTTCAAAAGCATCAATTCTTCGGCGCTCAGCCTTCTTCACAGTCCAGCTCTCACATCCATACATGACCACAGGAAAGACCATAGCCTTGACTAGGCGAACCTTTGTTGGCAAAGTGATGTCTCTGCTTTTGAATATGCTATCTAGGTTGGTCATAACTTTCCTTCCAAGGAGTAAGCGTCTTTTAATTTCATGGCTGCAGTCACCATCTGCAGTGATTTTGGAGCCCAGAAAAACAAAGTCTGACACTGTTTCCACTGTTTCCCCATCTATTTCCCATGTAGTGATGGGACGGGATGCCATGATCTTTGTTTTCTGAATGTTGAGCTTTAAGCCAACCTTTTCACTCTCCACTTTCACTTTCATGAAGAGGCTTTTGAGTTCCTCTTCACTTTCTGCCATAAGGGTGGTATCATCTGCATATCTGAGGTTATTGATATTTCTCCCGGCAATCTTGATTCCAGCTTGTGTTTCTTCCAGTCCAGCATTTCTCATGATGTACTCTGCATACAAGTTAAATAAACATGGTGACAATATACAGCCTTGACGTACTCCTTTTCCTATTTGGAACCAGTCTGTTGTTCCATGACCAGTTCTAACTGTTGCTTCCTGACCTGCATACAGATTTCTCAAGAGGCAGATCAGGTGGTCTGGTATTCCCATCTCTCTCAGAATTTTCCACAGTTTATTGTGATCTACACAGTCAAAGGCTTTGGCATAGTCAATAAAGCAGAAATAGATGTTTTTCTGGAACTCTCTTGCTTTTTCCATGATCCAGCGGATGTTGGCAATTTGATCTCTGGTTCCTCTGCCTTTTCTAAATCCAGGTTGAACATCAGGAAGTTCACGGTTCACATATTGCTGAAGCCTGGCTTGGAGAATTTTGAGCATTACTTTACTAGCGTGTGAGATGAGTGCAATTGTGCGGTAGTTTGAGCACTCTTTGGCATTGCCTTTCTTTGGGATGGCAATGAAAACTGACCTTTGCCAATCTTGTGACCACTGCTGAGTTTTACAAATTTGCTGGCATATTGAGTGCAGCACTTTCACAGCATCATCTTTCAGGACTTGGAATAGCTCCACTGGAATTCCATCACCTCCACTAGCTTTGTTCGTAGTGATGCTTTCTAAGGCCCATTTGACTTCACATTCCAGGATGTCTGGCTCTAGGTCAGTGATCACATCATCATGATTATCTGGGTCGTGAAGCTCTTTTTTGTACAGTTCTTCTGTGTATTCTTGCCACCTCTTCTTAATATCTTCTGCTTCCGTTAGGTCCATACCATTTCTATCCTTTATCGAGCCCATTTTTGCATGAAATGTTCCTTTGGTATCTCTAATTTTCTTGAATAGATCCTTAGTCTTTCCCATTCTGTTGTTTTCCTCTATTTCTTTGCATTGATCGCTGAAGAAGGCTTTCTTATCTCTTCTTGCTATTCTTTGGAACTCTGCATTCAGATGTTTATATCTTTCCTTTTCTCCTTTGCTTTTCGCTTCTCTTCTTTTCGCAGCTATTTGCAAGGCCTCCCCAGACAGCCATTTTGCTTTTTTGCATTTCTTTTCCATGGGGATGGTCTTATTAAAATTAAATAAGTGTGATTTTGTAACTGGACCATATGTTGTGAAAGGAAGTTTATATATAAAAAATAGATTTCAGGATATAGGAATATGCAACTCTCTTTCTAAAGTAAATATGAAATGAAAAGTTGTATAGTTGTCTAGAAAGATATTAATTATATATTTAAATAAGCTGAAATAGTAATATAATGAATTACCAACTCTATTGTTCTCATCATATACATGATAGACTAAGGTTAACTTTTAAAAAGCTTTCCTCGCAAAAATGTATGATATAAAACGGTTTTTGTAAGTTATTCTAAAAGACTTTTTTGAAATTACCTGTTCAGCAGATAATAGTAGAAATTAAAGTCACATAGGGCTTTCTCCCAAGTTTAACCATCTATATCTTTGCCAAGACAGATGTTTAAATTATAGGGATTCTTTTGTGTCACGTATTTACTTTAAAAATTAATCTATCTCTAATTTTTCCATTTGTGACACTCCTTAGGACTTTATTTCATTTTTTACTGACTCTTTAGCTCCAACTGCAGGAACTAGAGGCTCATTAACTTGATAGGAATTGTTTAAAGTGAAAGAAAGTGTTAGTCACTCAGTTATGTATAACTCTTTGCGACCCCATGGACTGTAGCCCACTAGGCTCCTCTGTCCATAGGATTCTCCTGGCAAGAATACTGGAGTGGGTTGCCATTCCCTTCTCCAGGGGATCTTCTGGACCCAGGGATGGAACCTGGGTCTCCTGCATTGCAGGCATATTCTTTACCATCTGAGCTACCAAGGAAGTCCAAGGAAATGTTTAATTATTTTTAAAGAAATATTGTTCTTTATTTCCAATCCCTCAAAATCACAGTTATTGAAGATAATGAGACCAATGAGTAATTGTTCCTGAAAGCAATATTTAGCTTTTCATACTGATAAATTGTCATCAAGATAGAGTGTGCTTGCATGTTCTGATATCTGGGAGGAAATATTCTAGAAGTAAATATAATTTTTTAATGAAAAATGCATGATTGTTGATAATTTAACTGTGCATTTTTAAAACATCATCGATTGAGAAGAAATCTATATGCAGTTAGAAGAATTCCATATGGATTTTGGCTTATATAAAGAAGGCAAGAAATCTGAAAGAGGGTGTTGCAGGTTGCTTATAGCAGCTCAAGGATAACATTTCGTTTTGTGACTTAGGATAGCATAGCATCTCCATGCTCTCAGTGGCCCTCTAGACATTGTCTCAAGATAGTTGCAGCATTTGCGGCCACCAAAACCACACAACCAGTTTCCTGAATAGGAAGGGCTGGGACATAAAAGTTTCTTCTTGCAAATCTATCTTTTTATATAGGAACACAAATTTTCCCCAGAGCCTCCTAGCAGACTTTCTCTTATGTCTCATTGAGTATAACTTGTCATATGGGTACCTCTATCTCCAAGAAATTTGGGGAAAATATTTAATGAAGGAAAGTGGGATAGTGGGATTTCTATGACTGGTTTTTATTAACCATGAGTCATTTTCTAGGCAAAAGACTTACCTTCCCTGAGATCAAGGAATCTTAGCCGGCTAGCTGAATATAACTAAGATTCTGTTAGGGAAGGCTTGACAAGAGATGAAATAGGATTTTTTCTAATGTTCTGGAATTATGGCTAACACCCAAAGCTAGTATTAAAAGCAAAACCAATTATACTTGTTACAGCCTGTGTTACTGTTTAGTTGCTAAGTCGTGTCTGACTCTTTTGCAACTCTGTGGACTATAGCCCACCCGGCTCCTCTGTCCATGGAATTTTCCAGGCAAAATGCTGAAGTGGGTCGCCATTTCCTTCTCCAGTTGCAGTCTATACCTATCAGCAGTTGGAGCTGACCATCGTCCTTTAGAACCTACTGAGATTTGCCAGTTCCAAGCAGAGACTCTGACACCACCTATCCTGTCACTTGTAGTCATTATAAGGGAAGTCATTGTAAGTGGACTTAATTTACAGAGAAAAGCTGTTCTGTCTCTCTCTTCAGCTTGAACTCCCAAGAAGATTGTGATGACTGCAAGAAGGGAATTGACATTTAGTTTCCTAATATCCACTCACATCTGCCTGTGAATTCTCAAATCATTTGGTTGCGTAGACACAAGTAACCAAGAGAATTTGTAAAACTACTTGTGACATTAGCTACTTTTCTCTGCTCTCTTTGCATAGATGCTTATTATGTAAAATGGTTTTGTTGACTCATGTGCCCAAAGATTCTGAATAGTTTTGTGAGGCATAGTTTTTAGAGGTTGCTGCTGCTGCTGCTGCTAAGTCACTTCAGTCGTGTCCGACTCTGTGTGACCCTATAGACGGCAGCTCACCAGGCTCCCCTGTCCCTAGGATTCTCCAGGCAAGAACACTGGAGTGGGTTGCCATTTCCTTTTCCAATGCATGAAAGTGAAAAGTGAAAGTGAAGTCGCTCAGTCGTGTCCAATTCTTGGCGACCCCATGGACTGCAGCCTACCAGGCTCCTCTGTCCATGGTATTTTCCAGGCAAGAATTAATGGTACTCTATTTTGGTACTACTTTGATGCTATTTCAGCTATGGTCCCAAGAATATCCAGATTATTTCTTCTCCCCTCTCCACTTAGGTTTCTGTGCAAGGTCCACATCTAAGAAAAAATAGAATAGGCATCCAAGAACAACATCATTAATGATCATGCAAGCTTCAAATAACCCCATGATAAAGTAGAACTGAGAAATGCACCTTAGACTCAAGTTCTGAGCTGTGACACTATTTTATTCAGCCCCACTTCTCAACTGGTTCAGGTATGCTCAATGATGGACGAATCAGTCAGAGTGAAGAGGACAAGAGAAATGAGAGAGGTATAGTAAGCAGATAGCCTGGTCCCAGATCTCAGTTTCTACGGTGATAATTGTAGCTAAGTTAGAATGAAAGTATAAAAGGGTCTTTGAATCAGATATGGAATTAAACTTTTAAATGAATAGCTAAATTTAAAAAATGAATCAGACAGTTCTAAATGTTCAAATGTTTAATAAATTATATAGATATTATGATGACAGAATAGTTTCTCAGGAAGAAAATGAAATACAAGGGGGTGGGGGTTTTGTATAGCTTTTTGGAAAGCAAAACAAAATCAACTATTTCATTTTTATAACCCAGTAACTCTCCAATAAACCAGTCTCATGGCAATGTTATTGTGTTTGTATATCAAGTACACGGTTATGTTCATACCTATGCTGTAGTGTGTATTTATAAAAGTAAAGAGGTATGTACAAATTGTTATTAGCTATAAACTCAAGACAGAAAATAGAAAATGTATATTAAAGGAGAAAAGATATTTTAAACAAGTGAAGATTAGTATTAAAAGCTCAGCATCAAGGAATATAACTATGTGGAAAATTGGTGCAGTTAATGAAAGTGAAAATCACTCATGTCTGATTCTTTGTGATCCATGGAACCCTCCATGCTAGAATACTGAAGCGGGTAGCCTTTCTCTTCTCCAGGGGATCTTCCCAACCCAGGGATCAAACCAAGGTCTCCCGGATTGTAGGCAGATTCTTTACCAGCTGAGCCATAAAGGAAGCCCAAGAATATTGAAGTGGGTAGCCTATCCCTTCTCAGGCAAATCTTCCCAACTCAGGAATCCAACCGGGGTCTCCTGCATTACAGCAGATTCTTTACCAACTGACCTGTCAGGGAAGCCCAGTTAATAGGATATCAGTATTACACTGATACAATTCAGGAATTTTACTCATGGAGTAAGAATTATTCTTATGGAAGTTATATTCTTCTGTTTATTTATTACTTGTGCATGCTAAGTCACTTTGGTTGTGTCTGACTCTTTGCGACCCCATAGACTGTAGCTCGCCAGGCTCCTCTGTCCATTGGATTCTCCAGGCAAGAATACTAGAGTGGGTTGCCATGCCTTTCCCCAAGAGATCTTCCCAACCCAAGGATCAAACCTGGGTCTCTTACATCTCCTGCATTGGCAGGTAGGTTCTTTACTACTAGCAACTCTTGGGAAGCCCTTATTAATACTCACTGAGAATCAATTAAATATATTACTTTGAGTTTTGTAGAAGTCAGTGCAAAGCAGAAGCATATTTTAATATGTAATTCAAGGCAACATAATGTAGAAGTTAATTAGTTGCTCAAAATATAGTCATCACTTAAACTAAGACCAGAAAGAGATGTCACCTGAATGTCTCAAAAGAACACTATGTACTACAAAAACAATATCCTCAATATCATCTTCACTGAAAAGCTGATGAGTTTCCTAAGGTGCTATAAAAAAATGAAAACATGGATGAGATAGAGTAGCAATAACAATTTTGACAAAAATAAGTGTATCATCTAAAAATATATATATACTACTTCATGGGAAATAGATGGGGAAACAGTGGAAACAGTGTCAGACTTTATTTTTGGGGGCTCCAAAATCACTGCAGATGGTGACTGCAGCCATGAAATTAAGGGACGCTTACTCCTTGGAAGGAAAGTTATGACCAACCTAGATAGCATATTCAAAAGCAAAGACATTACTTTGCCAACAAAGGTCCATCTAGTCAAGGCTATGGTTTTTCCTGTGGTCATGTATGGTTGTGAGAGTTGGCTGAGCGCTGAAGAATTGACACTTTTGAACTGTGGTGTTGGAGAAGACTCTTGAGAGTCCCTTGGACTGCAAGAAGATCCAACCCGTCCATTCTAAAGGAGATCAGCCCTGGGACTTCTTTGGAAGAAATGATGCTAAAGCTGAAACTCCAGTACTTTGGTCACCTCATGCGAAGAGTTGACTCATTGGAAAGGACTCTGATGCTGGGAGGGATTGGGGGCAGGAGGAGAAGGGGACGACAGAGGATGAGATGGCTGGATGGCATCACTGACTCGATGGACATGAGTCTGGGTGAACTCCGGGAGTTGGTGATGGACAGAGAGGCCTGGCGTGCTGCAATTCATGGGGCCACAAAGAGTCGGACACGACTGAGCAACTGAACTGAACTGAACTAGTTTTCAGAAGGATTTTTCTTGTGGCTTCAAATTTTATGTTTGAATGTCAGGGTTATCTGAGGTTATTGAAACCACAAGTAAATTTGACATTTTCATGTAGTTTCCTCTCTTGAAGAGGAGCAACGTGTGCCGTTTATATCATATATAATCTAAATTGGGAAGAAATGAAGCTCAACTGGCTTTTATTGAGTTAAATACTCACTTGTTATTTCTAGTTTTTAAAGCTCAACACATTAGAACTGAAAATATGTGTTTTGATAGTCATCGATCACTGCAAAAGAGTTTGGAGTGAGTCTGTGTGTGTGCGCGTGTATGCTTTGATCTTTAATAAATATTTGTTGAGTAAATGAGAGGATGGATGAGTATACTGCTTTTAGTCATTCAATGGACTAACTCCTGAACTTTCTGGTATTATGCCTTATTATATCTTAGACAGAATCTGAGTGCTTTCTGTTAAAATAAAGACACTGGGCAGTATTATTAGAGTGGTCTATAACATGGCTTGTAAAATGACAGGATTTATAATAACTTGAATGAGGGAATGTATATGTGAGTACACAGTATTTTTAAACTTCAAAGTGAAATCAATAATTACAATAAGGACCTGACCAAAAATTAAGATCTGAAAATACTCAGTGACCACTCATTAAGAACAACATACATCTAGAAGCTGTTTTCTTGAGCTGGCTGTTTCTATGTTGAAATCTGTAATTGGCAAAAGCAAAGCAGAACAAAATTACAGGCACAGGGAAATAGTAAGCCAACTGAAACTCTTTTGTACCTTCGAGACTTTCACTCCCTTTTTTTTGTTATATATCCTGGAACAGGCTACCAGGACTTAGTAAAATTTCTGATTTGGAAATGCTAAAAAAAAAAAAAAAAAACAAAACAGAATAAACAGACAGAACTGATCTTGTACCTTTTAACTTATATCTTATACCTTTTACCTTGTTACTTTTTACTCAGTCATTCATGTTCCTTTTCTCCTTTAAAACCAAGGTCAATATTTGCTGCCTCTATCAAGTAGTCTCTGATTCTTGACCATGATCCACTGCTGGGTGTCATCTCAGCTCTTATGGGTTTAATGAAACATTGTCATTCATGGTGATGTTACATCACATCGTTCTTATGAGTTTCTTACATTCCAAAATTAGGGCTCTTTACCTGATTTTGAATAGAAAACACCAAAAGTAGTTTTTAAAAGTGATGTATCACTTAAGATATTTGGATTTTTAGAATTGTTCAATCAGTTGTTTAACAATAAAATGATTTGATTTTGCAAAGTATGCTCCTGAGGGTTTATTAGAGCAGTGGATCCTGACCAGCAATACCGGGAGCTCTAGAGGTTCCTTGAAGGTTACTGTGTGGAAAACTTGAAAACATAATGTTTTTAAAATTGAATTATATTTGATTTACAATGTTGTTTTACTTTCTGTTGTACAACAAAGTGTTTCAGTTTATATATATTATTTTTCATGATCTTTTCCATTATGGGTTATTAGAGGATACTGACTATAGCTCTGTGTGCTGTATAGTAGTACATTGCTGTTTATCTATTTTTATGCTGCAGTTTGTGTTTTCTAATCACAAACTCCTAATTTACCCTTCCCCCATCATGTTCCCCTTTGGTAACCATAAGTTTATTCTCTATGTGTTTGTTTGTTTCGCAAATAAGCTCATTTGTATCATATTTTAGATTCCACATATAAGTGATATCATATAATATTTGTCTTTTGCTGTCTGATTTAACTTCGCTTAGTATGATAGTTTCTACATCCATCTATATTTATTGCAAATGACATATTTCCTTATTTTTTATGGCTGAGTAGTATTCCATTGTGTGCTTTGTGTGAGTGTGTGTGTATATATATATATATGTATATGTATATATACATATATATATATAAAATGTCTTCTTTATCCATTCATCTATCAATGGACATTTAGGTTGCTTCCATGTCTTGGAAATAGTATTGTAAATACTATTATATAGCTATTGTATATGGTGCTTCTATGAACATTGGATGCATGTATCTTTTCCAATTAGAATTTTCTCTAGATATATGCCTATAAGTGGAATTTCTGGATCATATGGCAACTCTATTTTTAGTTTTTTTAAGGAACCTCCATAGTGTTTTCCATAGTGGCTGCATTAATTTACATTCCCACCAACAGTGTAGGAGGGTTTCCATTTCTACACACTCTTTCCAGCATTTATTATGTGTAGACATTTTAATGATGGTCATTCTGACTGGTGTGAGGTGATATCTCATTGTAGTTTTGATTTACAGAAAATATAATATTTTTTTAAAAAGTCTAATGGATGTTTAGTTAGACTAAGTTGTCTTACCTTAAACAAAATTGAATTTTCTTGGTTTTGCTTAGATTATATCAGTTCAATAGCAACATTTTGCATTGTTGTAAATAAAGCATTGTAATTCTTTGTATCCATGATGTGAATACAGAAGGATCGGTTACCATTTGGATAGACTCTCTGCAGGTCTTTGTTAAAAGCAGCATATACTGTAAAGCTTACTGATATTAAAAATCATACTTTGCCCTGGTTATTACTTTCTGTAAATTTAACGATAGGAATAACAATATAATGTTAAACTTTTATCTAATAACAGTAATCACATGAATGTGTTGGTGAGAGGCAGTCTTGGGCACTGTTCATTCACAATCTCAATCTTCAAAATGATTCCATGCTGTTATTATTTGTATTTTAATATTAAAGAAATAGAGGCTGATGAGGCATTAGTAACTTACTAAAGGTCCTCTAGATATCTAGTAAGTAGGCATAAAACCTAGGATTCAGAAACAGATTTGCCCGAATCCAGAATGCATACTCATTCACGTGGTCTACAATGCCTTTCAATGAAAAATGGAGATACAAAGTATTTTCTTGGGCTCCAGTATCACTGTGGATGGGGACTGTAGACATGAAATTGAAAGACGTATGCTCCTTGGAAGAAAAACTGTAAGAAACCTAGACAACATATTAAAAAGCAGAGACATCATTTTGCCGACAAAGGTCTGTATAGTCAAAGCTATGGTTTTTCCAGTAGTCATGTGTGATTGTGAGAGTTGGACCATAAAGAAGGTTGAGTGCCAAAGCACAGATGCTTTCGAACTGTGGTGCTGGAAAGACTCTTGAGAGTCCCTTGGATACCTAGGAGATCAAACCAGTCAATCCTAAAGGGAGTCAATCATGAATATTTATTGGAAGGACTGATACTGAAGCTGAAGCTCAAATACTTTGGCCACCTAATGCAACGAGCTGAATCACTGGAAAAGACCCTGATGCTGGGGAAGACTGAAGGGAGGAGGAGAAGGGGGTGACAGAGGATGAGATGTTAATGACATCATCAACTCAATGGACATGAGTTTGAACAAACTCTGGGAGATAGTGAAGGACAGGGAAGCCTGATGTGCTGTGCTGCAGTCCATGGGGTCACAAAGAGTCAGACATGACTGAGCGACTGAACTGAACCAAACTGAACTGACACTTGCATGTGGCTTTCTATATCCCTGTTTACACGATACTTTCTAATACTCCAGTTTTCCAAAGAAACTCCCCTGCTTTTGTTATCAGGCTTTTTACATGTCTATTGTTATCCTCAACTGTAATCTTCAGCTTGAGATGGCAGTGGGTAGTTCATTTGCCTTATAAGGTTTTCAAAGAATTCTCTCTGCATAACAGCTCTTCTATCTGAGAGTTTTGAATTAGGTGACGCAAAGGCAAGTATCCTGAATCACTGCCTCAGGTAGCACTCAGAGATGTCAAAATGGACAAGCCCAATTCTTTGAGAACAAGGTCCCCTTTCCTCTTCACAAACTAGGGGCCAGCATTACACGGTGGGAATGTAGGCTGCTATCTTCAATATCCAGAGAAGGCAATGGCATCCCACTCCAGTACTCTTGCCTGGAAAATCCCACGGACAGAGGAGCCTGTTGGGCTGCAGTCCATGGGGTCGCTAAGAGTCAGACATGACTGAGCGACTTCACTTTCTCTTTTCACTTTCATGCATTGGAGAAGGAAATGGCAACCCAC
This sequence comes from Tragelaphus eurycerus, assembly GCA_935064755.1. Lineage (NCBI taxonomy): Eukaryota > Metazoa > Chordata > Mammalia > Artiodactyla > Bovidae > Tragelaphus > Tragelaphus eurycerus. Next base: position 4,911,367 of record CAKXYN010000039.1, read on the forward strand.
TCCAGTGTTCTTGCCTGGAGAATCCCAGGGATGGCAGAGCCTGGTGGGCTGCCGTCTATGGGGTCACACAGAGTTGGACACGACTGAAGTGACTTAGCATAGCATAGCATAGCATCTTCAATATCACTCCAGGCTGGGAGGGGATAGGACAAGAGCAAGTACAAATGCTGAAAAACTTTCCTAGAATTCTAAAGTTGCCTTTTCCCCTCCTTAATTCAGTATTCACTTGATTTTTATAAATCTTTGATTCTTTTTCAGAGTTCTGACAAAATTGATTTTGACAGTTTTTGCATTACTTATAGTATTTCTGTGGAGGGGCCCTTGGAAATTAACTATTCTACCATTTCTGTTGACATTGCATCTACAAATGGGTTTATATTTTAAATATTAAAAAAATCAAAGAACACTATTTCATGGTTTGTGAAATTTACATAAAATTAAATTTCAGTGTGCACAGATATATATTATTAGGTTGGTTCAAAAGTAATTGTGGTTTTGGACCATGAATTTTAAATCATTATAACTAGGCTCAAACATATCTTTATAAATCAAAATAGGAATCAGTACAATCAACACATTTTTGTCAATGAGAAATAAATTTGTTTATTGCTGTAGATTTGATGAACTCTCGGAAAGTATTTTCTGCCTCTTACTGGTTTTGGAAGCATTTTCCTTGCAAAATGTTGCTTAAAGAAGTGATAATCAGCTGGTGAGAGGTTGCGCAAATAGGGTAGATGGACAAAATTTTATAGGCCAATTTTCTCCACTTTTGAAGCATTGGTTGTGCAATGTGTGGTTGGGCATTGTTATAGAGAATTGGTCCCTTTCTGTTGACCAATGCCTGTTACAGGCGTTGCAGTTTTCAGTGCATCTCATTGATTTGCTGAGCATACTTCTCAGATGTAATGGCTTCACTGGAACTCAGAAAACTGTAGTGGATCAGATTGGCAGCAGACCATCAAACAGTGATCATGACGTTTTTGGTGCAAGTTTGGCTTTGGGAAGTGTTTTGGAGCTTCTTCTTGGTCTAACCACTGAGCTGGTCATTGCCAGTTGTGGTATAAAATCCACTTTTCATCATATATCACAATGCAATCAAGAAATGGTCTGTTGCTCTTGCATAGGATAACAGAAGACAACACTTCAAAATGATGATTTTTTTTTTAAATTTGTGGTCAGTTCATGAGGCATTGGCACCCCACTCCAGTATTCTTGCCTGGAAAATCCTATGGACAGAGGAGCCTGGTAGGCTGCAGTCCATGGGGTTGCTAGAGTCGGACACGACTGAGCGACTTCACTTTCACTTTTCACTTTCATGCACTGGAGAAGGAAATGGCAACCCACTCCAGTGTTCTTGCCTGGAGAATCCCAGGGACGGGGCTCATCTGAGACGGGATGAGCCCAGAGAATCTCATGGGCTTCCATCTCTGGGGTCGCACAGAGTTGGACACGACTGAAGCGACTTAGCAGCAGCAGAATGAGGCATACATTTATTGAGCTTTTTCACCTTTCCAATTTGCTTCAAAAGCCAAACAACTATAAAATGGTTGACGTTGAGTTCTTAGGCAACTTCTGCTGTAGTTGTAAAGTAAGTTGTAAGAGCTTGTAAGTTGTAGAACGTCAATGATCCTCTCAATTGGTTGTTGTCAACCTTCCGTGGCCAGCCATTGTGCTCCTCATCTTCAAGACTCATGTCTCCTTTACAAAACTTCTTGAACCACTGTTACACTGTACGTTTGTTAGTAGTTCCTGGACCAAATGTTTGTTGATGTTGCAAGTTGTCTCTGCTGCTTTATGACCCATTTACTGCTCTGCTCTGCTCAGTCACTCAGTTGTGTCTGACTCTTTGTGACTCCATGGACTGTAGCCGACCAGGGTCCTCTGTCCATGGGATTCTCCAGGCAAGAATATTGGAGTGGGTTGCCATTTCCTTAACTTGAATAAAAAATTGCTCAAATGAATTTGCTTTTTGTCTAACATCATTTTCATAGTTTAAAATACATATAAAATACACAGCAAGTAATAAGTCATTAGCAAAAAATCATAAAGTGAGAAGTGCATGTTAAAATTATGTATAATATAACCACATTTATTTAAAAATTATTTCAATATCAAACAGCAAAGTTCAGCAATGCAAAACCAATTACTTTTGCACCAACCTACTAGAATACCTTCATACTCATTCTTTCACCTATTGTCTATGTCTCCTTACACCCTGCAGTTGACTAGTTGTGGAGAGATAGTTTGTTATTCAGCCTAAATTATTTATAATCTGGCCCTTTACAGGGAAACTTTTTTCAACCCCTGTTTTAAAATCTCTCAGCCTCCAGTTTTCTCTTTCAACCTCCAAATTGTTGTTATAAAAATCTCATCCAGATTTGGGGTTTTTTTTGAGATTTTCTTACTTTGGTTTACATGATGCTTCTCAACTGACCTCAGTTTACCGCATCAGTCTTACCTACTGTCCCTTCTCCAGGTTCCTCCTAATTGTTTTACATTTCTTACTTCTTTACCTTAAGTGGCCTTCTTTCATAATGTCTGTGCATTGGCATATGCCATCATTTCTCAGATTTTTCAAAGTTTTCTTATTTGTGATATCTCAACAGGCTCTTAAATGGGTTGACTAGCCCCCAAAGAGAGAAGGCAATGGCACCCCACTCCAGTACTTCTGCCTGGAAAATCCCATGGGTGGAGGAGCCTGGAAGGCTGCAGTCCATGGGGTCGCTGAGGGTCGGACACGACTGAGCGACTTCACTTTCACTTTTCACTTTGATGCATTGGAGAAGGAAATGGCAACCCACTCCAGTGCTCTTGCCTGGAGAATCCCAGGGACGGGGGAGCCTGGTGGGCTGCCGTCTATGGGGTCACACAGAGTCGGACACGACTAAAGTGACTTAGCAGCAGCAGCAGCAGCCCCCAAAAGACATGTTTATCTGCAACCCTTGAAGGTGGTCTTATTTGAAAAGAGGTCATTGTAGATGTAACTAAGGTAAGAGTCTTGGTATAAGATCATCTTGAATTACAGTAAATGCTAAATCCAGTGACAAGTTTTCTTATAAGAAAGAGAAGGGGAAAGGAGTACAGAGGAGAAGATGATGTGAAGACAGAGACAGAGATTGTAGTGATGCATCTACAAGCCACTAGCCATTGGAAACTGGAAGTGAGGCAGGGGATGGATTCTGCCTTACAAATTCAGGAAGGAATTAAACCTGTCAACAATTTGATTTCAGACTTCTGGCCTCCAGGACTTTGAGAAAATAAATTTCTGTTGTTTTTAGTCAGCATATTTGAGGCAATTTGTTACAGCAGCCCTCACCTTCTGAAGACCCAGATCAAATGTTCCTTTATGAAGGCTTACCTGATTCTCCTAGACTAGAAAAAATTATTTACCCACTCTTCTTTTGTATTTTGGCATTCACAACACTATACTTCAATTTATATATTTAAATATTTGTCTTTCCTAACAGCCATGACCTTGCCCACCGTAAGAACTTGTACATTTGTCCTTCACACTTAGCATGTTATTTGGTGTACAGTAGTACTCAATGTGGAATGAATGAATCATAGTAGAATATCAAGTGACATATTAAGCATTGCTTGGAGTCAGGTTGTTAATATTCTACATTTGGTTCTGCCACTTAAAAACTCAGTCAGATGCCACTTTGGTCCTCAGCTTGCTCATTGACGTACTTTGAGAGTAGGACTAAGGCTTTCCCAGCTCTAATTTTAAGGTGTATCATTTCTTTGAGATGATTAATTTCATGTCATTCTGTTTTTGTGATTAAATTTGGAGAATAATATCTTTTAGATTCTCAAAAAAATTGCTACACAACAAACTTTTTAAAAGGACTTTAAAGACTTACCTCCTTTTATCTGTGAAGCAAAACAGTGAAGTAAATAATCTATTAGAGATATATGAAAGAATTTCTGTTGATACTTCCATGGTATGCAAATTTTTAGCTTTAAGAGGTGAAATTTTTATGTTTAAATAATAAATCTAAATTAGGAACTTAAGTTTTTCCAGAAAATATTTTAGAATAATAGTTACTGATCATTTGAGGTATCACAGGCACTTAAAAAATAGATGCATATAAAATACATGAAATTTATTATATAACAGATAAACTTAACTGTAATATGCATGACTGATTTATTGTTTATAATCAGCTCTGAAATTATTTTCTTTTTCTATATATCTCAGATTATGTACTTTCCCCACATTGTCTGTTTTCAATATTTCTGTTGTGGTAAAATGCTCATATATCAATCACTTGATGATATATGCAAGGTGTATCCACATGTTAGGAAAGCAACTTAGAAGCCAACAAAACATGTTATTTGTACATTATTTGCACCAATGAAGATCCAAATATATATAGGCCCTTCTTCAAACTGCTATTAAAACTTCGACTCATCAAATCACTTGCAAGGTAATTATCTCCACAGAGAGATAAGAAAATAGAATTGTCAGCATAGTTACAGAATCAAGGCTAAAAGTAACGTTACTTTCTGAACTTGGGTCAGAAGTTGAGAACCGAGCTTCACAATGAAACCAAGTGGTTCTGTAAAAAGATTTAGGTATCCCTATAAAAACTCCTTAATTTGGGAGGCACTTGAAAGTACTTTATCTCGTCAAGCTGGAAGGAAACCTAGACATCCTTTGCATTTCAGATTTAAGTATATTTTTATTTTTTAATCCTGTGTTTTCAGAATTATCTCTTAGAAATTCCTTGGTGGTAGGTATTAAGACTGAGCTTTCACTGATAAAGGCATAGGTTCAGTCCCTGGTCAGGGAACTAAGATCTTGCAAGCTTCACATGGCATGACCAGAACTAAAAAAAAATTTAAATTAGAAAATTATCTCTTTCATTACTTTTAAATACAACACATTTTTATTGAGAATCTATTATGTGCATGGAACTGTACCATGGGTTACAAGAATGCAATTTGATCTGATTATTAAACTCAAGAATCATGTAGTCTTTCCTCTTTATCACATATAAGTGAAAAATAAGGATATTTTCTTGGTGTAAATATATGTAACACAGTTCATTAGAAATCAGAAATGGCAGAAATTAATGTAGATCAGTGTTTTTTGAAGGGCTCAAAGCAGATGAGACTGCAGCTGGGCCCTCAAGGATAGATGAGATGAGCATGGCAGGAAGAAGACAAGACTGAGGTAAAAAGATAGCTAAATAAGAGTACCATTTATGAGGTAAGTGGATAAATGCAATGATAAGTGAATAATAATTGTGAGATGTGAGTCACTCTGGAGATATCTACATTTAAGTCATCTGAGAAATACAGTGTTATGTCCTTTAAATTCTCATGGAAGATTGAATTCTACTAATTGAAAGAACCTTATGGTTCTTTGAAGTAGAAAATACCTCTGTTAAATCCAGTCCCCAGTTTTGTAAAATGTTGGGAACAGATTATTAGGCTTACATAAGATTTTCAAGTGTGATACATACCTCATGAGTCTCCCTACACAGGACTTGAGATAGTTCATATTGAATTGTGACTAGCAATTCCATTTTTTGACGTGCTAAGTCACTTCAGTTGTGCCCAGCTCTGTGTGGCCCTGTGGAGTTTAGCCTGCCAGGCTCCTCTGTCCTTTGGAGTCTCCAGGCAAGAATATTGGAGTGGGTTACCATTTCCTCCTCCAGGGAATCTTCCTGACCTAAGAGATTGAACCAGCGTCTGCATTGGCAGGCAGGTTCTTAAACACTAGCCCCACTTGGGAAATCCTATTAATAATTAACTACCCAACCACTTCAGTCTGTTTTAAGCTCTCAAAACTTGACAAAAATTGCTCTTGCTGGAGCCATCCATTTCCTCCATACTGCTAAAACCCAAGGATATTGCTATGTCTAATCTCAATTTATGTGTTTCAGTGATATTCCACACAATTTATCCATTTCTCCTTCTTGAGGTATTCTTTTTTTTCTTAGCTTCTTCAGCATATATCCTTTCAGGATGTCTTATACTTTTCTAGATGCTCTTTCCCTTAAACAGGCTCTTGTCCTTCAACCCACTGAGAGTTTCTTAGAACTTCTGACAGAGAGTGACAGTGAAAGTCGCTTAGTCATGTCTGATTCTTTGCGACCCCATGGACTGTAGCCTGCCAGGCTCCTTTGTCCATGGAATTCTCCAGGCCAGAATACTGGAGTGGGTAAGCCATTCCCTTCTCCAGGGATCTTCCCAACCCAGGGATCGACCCAGGTCTTCCTCATTGCAGACGGATTCTTTACCAGCTGAGCCACCAGGGAAACTGGTACCTGGGCTCTTACTGCTACGATTATTATCATCACTATCACCGTTGACAACTGTCATTAATATTACCATATAATTAGCCTTTGTAACTCCTTACAACTTTTTTTTTAGAACACTGTGTGTCTATACAAAAAAACTTGAAAAATCAAGACTATAATTTCCTAAGTGTTCAAGGAATTGAGAAATCTACAGACATACTTCTTGCAGGGTAGGAAAAATGAAGTTTAAATAGGAAAAAGTATTAATTGCAACACATACAGAAAACTTCTAAGAAATTTTTAGATTTTAATCTTTAAGAACTTGGCAATAATAAGCTTATTTCAAAGTTCCAATCTGGGCTGATAGATGGCCAACCAAAGTAGATACGGTTTGCTAGGATCAGATACTAGAATCAATAAAATTGTTTCCAACAATGTTATTTATACAGCATAATGTATTGATTGTCAAGTACTTCCGAGGTGAATTGGATTGACTGGTTTGACCATGAAGTGAAGTAAAAGTCACTCAGTCATGTCTGACTCTTTGCGACCCCATGGACTATACAGTCCATGGAATTCTCCAGGCCAGAATACTGGAATGGATAGCCTTTTCCTTCTCCAGGGGATCTTCCCAATGCAGGAATCCAACCCAGGTCTCCCACATTGCAGGTGGATTCTTTACCAGCTGAACCAAGGGAAGCCCAAGAATACTGGAGTGGGTAGACTATCCCTTCTCCAGCAGATCTTCCCGACCCAGGAATTGAACCGAGATCTCCCACATTGCAGGCGAATTCCTTACCAACTGAGCTACAGTATATTGTTATAGATTCAATATATCTGAAAAGCTTAATGAATCTTATTCAAGTATGGAAAATAGCTTTATTAATAAGCCTACAAAACAGTTCTTTACATGAAAATGTTGAATTATAGTGAATATACATACCCAAGGAATAGACCCTTAAATGTTATCTTCACTGCTGCTGCTGCTGCTGCTAAATCGCTTCAGTCGTGTCCAACTCTGTGCGACCCCATAGACGGCAGCCCACCAGGCCAGGCTTCCCCGTCCCTGGGATTCTCCAGGCAAGAACACTGGAGTGGGTTGCCATTTCCTTCTCTAGCACCTTATAATAATAATTATAATGCTAATAATGAATACCCACCACTTACCCTGATGCTGGGAAAGATTGAAGGCAGGAGGAGAAGGGGATGACAGAGGACGAGATGGTTGGATGGCATCACCGACTCAATGGACATGAATTTGAGCAAGCTCCAGGAGATGGTGAAGGACAGGGAAATCTGGTATACTGTAGTCCATGGGGTCCAAAGAGTCTTAAACAACTGAATAATTGAACAAAAACCATTTATTTTGAAAATTATTAGTCCATATACTCAGCATTTTCATTTAATTTTTGAAACAACTCCACCAGTGTAGGTATGATTATCCTGTTTTCTTTTTTTTTTTATTTTATTTAGAATGGGAGAAAATAATAGCAAATGAAGCAACTGACAAACAACTAATCTCAAAAATATACAAGCAACTTCTACAGCTCAATTCCAGAAAAATAAATGACCCAATCAAAAAATGGGCCAAAGAACTAAATAGACATTTCTCCAAAGAAGACATACAGATGGCTAACAAACACATGAAAAGATGCTCAACATCACTCATTATCAGAGAAATGCAAATCAAAACCACTATGAGGTATCCTGTTTTCTTAAAGAGGAAACTGGAATTTGAAGCTGCTGCCACTTTCTCATGGTCCTACAATTAATAAAGTATGGAGATGGGATTCAAATATAGGTCTGATTTTGCTGCATACCGTTCTAATTTATCAACTATGTTGCTTTCCTTTCTTTTACATATAGAAGTAGGATATGACTATATATGTATATATATATATAAATATAATTTCTTCTAGGCAATCTGCTTTTATAATTAAATTTTACACTGGGGGATCATTTGCTTGTTTTTTTCCTTCTGAATTTACACCCGTAATTTGACCTTAATTTTGTGTTTAGTAAATGTTCTGTAATTCCAAATCTCAAACAGTAATTATCATTGGTGTGCAGAAATCTGTGTGTGTATGCAGATATTTTTGCTATACCACAGTTACTGGTAAATAAATGTAAAGGCTTTCAGACTCTTGAAAAAAGTTATAAGACTTATTTTCTGTTTCCTCACTCCCGTTTTTCCACAGTCTGATGTCACTCCTTCTCATAAAACTGCTTTATAAATATCACCACTAAGCTACTTTTTGATAAATTCAGTAAACTGCTTTCTCCAGTTCTTAGGACTTTTGGTTACTTTCTTCTTTCTCACTGGTTCTCTGGCCTTAAAGTTTCTTATATTTCGTCTGTTTCTGCTGCTCCTTCTTCATCAACTTTGTAGACTCCAATTTCTCTACTTTCACTATAACTAGTATTATTTTTCTTACTCTGAGTATTCTGTGGGCCACTTTATCAAGTTCTGTTGTGTATTATAAGTTTTTCATCAAAATATACAACATTTCTATCACTTCAGGAAATTCTTATTTCTTCTTTTTTAGTTAATCCCACATCCCTCATGCAAATGTGATTACCATTTTGATTTCTATTTGTAGACAAGTGTGACTATACTTGAACTTTATATAAATGGGATTAACAGTATGTACTTTGGTGTCTTTTTGTTAATGTTTTTTATTTCATTCATGTTGCTTCATGTAATGTATTTTTTTTAATTGTGGAGTAGTGTTTTATTGTATGGAAATATTACAATTTTTAAGCTCACTCTCTTGAGTCATTGGAGAAGACTCTGATGCTGGGAGGGATTGAGGGCAGGAGGAGAAGGGGACGACAGAGGATGAGATGGCTGGATGGCATCACTGACTCGATGGATGCGAGTTTGAGTGACCTCCGGGAGCTGGTGATGGACAGGGAGGCCTGGCGTGCTGCGGTTCATGGGGTCGCAAAGAGTAGGACACGACTGAGCGACTGATCTGATCTGATCTTGTTGATATGCATTTGAATTGTTTCCAGTTGTCTACTATAAATAAAACTACTAAAAGCATTCCTATAAAAGTCTTTTTATAAACATATATTTTTATTTCTTTTGGGTAGATAGCTAGAAGTGAAATTCCTTGTCCACAGAACAGGTGTGTGCCTAAATTTATAAGAAATTATCAACATTTAGCCATATTTTCTGCATCATTTAACACTGTCTTCAGCTGTTCATGACATTTCTGTTTGAGTCATATTCTTATCACTGTTCGGGGTTTTGGTTCTCATAAACTTTATCATTTTTACTGTTCTTGAGTGTGAGGTGGTATCTTATGAGGTTAAAATTTGTATTTCTCAGATGACTCATTTAGTCATGTTTAGCAACTTTTCATATATGTGTGTGTATGTGTTAGTTGCTCTGTCATGTCTGACTCTTTGCAACACCATGGACTGTAACCTGCCAGGCTCCTCTGTCCATGGAATTATCCAGGCAAGAATACTAGAGTGGGTTGCCATGCCCTCCTGGAGATCTTCTCGATCCAGGAATCAAACCTGGGTCTCCTGCATTGCAAGCATATTCTTTACCATCTGAGCCACCAGGGAAGCTCCTTTTCATGTACCTGCTGCTGCTGTTACTGCTGCTAAGTCACTTCAGTCATGTCCGACTCTGTGTGACCCCATAGACAGCAGCCCACCACGCTCCTCCGTCCTGGGGATTCTCAAGGCAAGAACACTGGAGTGAGGTGCCATTTCCTTCTCCAATGCATGAAAGTGAAAAGTGAAAGTGAAGTCACTCAGTCATGCCTGACTCTTCGCGACCCCATGGACTGAAGCCCACCAGACTCCTCCATCCATGGGATTTTCCAGGCAAGAGTACTGGAATGGGGTGCCGTTGCCTTCTCTGTTTCATGTACCTACTGATCACTTATATATCTTTTTTGTGTGTGAAGTGGTATTCAACCTAGTAAACTTTGATTCCTTAAATTTGTCATTATATTAGATATTAAACATTTGATTTGTTTTCCATCTGACTATAATATTTTAATACGTTAACATATATTCATCACAGAAAAATTTAAGAACGAATATAGAAAAAATAAAGTTACTTATTCTGCTAGCTTCTATAGTTAATAACTTAATATTTGATATAATTTCCTTCCTTTTTTAGTGTATATGTGATTTGCATGCTATTTAAAAATAAAATACATCAAAGAGTATATGCAGCTTATATACTATTATAAGCTGAATGTAACTTTAATAGCTATTTCTTAAATAGCCACTGAAATAAATGTATATACAAATATGATTAAAATAATGAGGATCTTAAAAATAGGCTCATGTTTTTGTTTTTTTCTTCTTCCAGTTTTATTGAGATATAATCAGCATAGAACACCATATAAGCTTAAGAAGTATGCCATTATGATTATTATCCATCATAAAATGATATCATAAGTTTAGTGAATATCCATCATCTCATAGATACAAAATTAAAGAAATAGAACAAATGTTTTCTTTGTAATGAAAATTCTTGTATTTACTCTTAATAACATTTGTATATAGCATACAGCAACATTATTTATAATTATGTTATTGTACATTATATTACTACTATCATTTATCTTCATGTTTTTGAGATTTGAAAAATTCTGTACTTTAGTTAATAACATTGTATACCATGTTAATTTCCTGTTTTGTTTACAACACTGTATTTCTTTGTATTCTCAGAATTGCATTAGAAGTTTCAAGTCTTATTAAAAAAATTTTTTTAATCACTATACAGATGGCTAACAAACCCATGAAAAGATGCTCAACATCACTCATTATCAGAGAAATGCAAATCAAAACCACTATGAGGTACCATTTCACGCCAGTCAGAAAGGCTGCGATCCAAAAGTCTACAAGCAATAAATGTTGGAGAGGGTATGGAGAAAAGGGAACCCTCTTACACTGTTGGTGGGAATGCAAACTAGTACAGCCACTATGGAGAACAGTATTGAGATTCCTCAAAAAACTGGGAATAGAACTGCCTTATGATCCAGCAATCCCACTGCTAGGCATACACACTGAGAAAACTAGAATTGAAAGAGACACGTGTACCCCAATGTTCATCGCAGCACTCTTTATAATAGACAGGACTTGGAAACAACCTAGATGTCCATCAGCAGATGAATGGATAAGAAAGCTGTGATACATATACACAATGGAGTATTACTTGGCCATTAAAAAGAATACATTTGAATCAGTTCTAATGAGGTGGATGGAACTGGAGCCTATTATACAGAGTGAAGTAAGCCAGAAAGAAAAACACAAATACAGTATACTAATGCATATATACGGAATTTAGAAAGATGGTAACAATAACCCTGTATACGAGACAGCAGAGGAGACATTGATGTATAGAACAGTCTTTTGGACTCTGGGAGAGGGAGAGGGTGGGATGATTTGGGAGAATGGCATTGAAATATGTATATTATCATGTTTGAAATGAGTCGCCTGTCCAGGTTCTATGCCTGATACCGAATGCCTGGGGCTGGTGCACTGGGACGACCCAGAGGGATGGTATGAGGAGGGAGGAGGGAGGAGGGTTCAGGATGGGGAACACATGTGTACCTGTGGTGGATTCATTTTGATGTATGGCAAAACCAATACAATACTGTAAAGTTAAGTAAAATAAAATTTAAAAAAATAAAAAAAAATAATAAAAGAAAAAAAAATTTTTTAATTACTATGATAATAAACTTTTTAGATTTTAGCAGTAATACTAGATGCCAAAATCCATGGAACTATATTAAAATTTTGAGTGAATATAAATTAGTAATGTAGCATTCTATTCATATAAGTCAAACAAGTGGGATTAGAATGTCATAAACTTTTTAGCTAGGCAAAAATTCATATGTTTTCTAAAATATGTATATTATATATTATTGTATATATATGTGTATGTATATGTATAATATATATGTATATATATTATATATATAACCAAAAACTTCTCTGCTATTGGTAATGACTTGAAAAAGAACTTCAAAAAAAGAAATGGAGATATTGTAAAACATAAACAAAATGAAATGGGAGAACTGAATATGAAATAGAAAAGGTGAAAGAAACTAGACAAAATTAAGAGATCATGAAACATGACTGCCTACTGGAAACACATTTGGAGCTTTGGAGAAAAAAAGGAAATAGCTGGTCAATTGTATTTTTCAAAAAATTCCAAGATCATTCTTATATCATCTGAATTTTGAAAAGTGATTACAGGTTTTCCTATTAAATGATAGTTTTAGTGATATAAAATTCTGTTATTTCTTGTTGACTAGTTATGATACAATTATTTTATTAAGCAAAAATCACAATAGTAGAGGATGTTTATCAGTTGTCACAATCAATAGCCAGACAAAAATAAAAAATCATTACAATTGGAAACCTGATGGAAATCTGACTAATCTACAACTTAAAATAGTTAAATACAATTTGAGTGGTTAAGTTGAATGATGTGGTAAGTGAAAGCACATGCTGCTGCTGCTGCTAAGTCATTTCAGTCGTGTCCAACTCCAGGTGACCCCATAGATGGCAGTCCACCAGGCTTCCCCGTCCCTGGGATTCTCCAGGCAAGAACACTGGAATGGGTTGCCATTTCCTTCTCCAATGCATGAAAGTGAAAGGTGAAAGTGAAGTCGCTCAGTCAAGTCCAGCTCTTAGCGACGCCATGGACTGCAGCCTACCAGGCTCCTCTGTCCATGGGATTTTCCATACATGCACATATTTTCATCTGCTCAGTCAGTCTATGTCTTTTGGTTTGTGCATTTAATCCATTTACATTTAAGGTAATTGTCAATATGTATAATCCTATTACCATTTTCTTAATTATTTTAAGTTTATTTTGTGTTGGTCTTTTCCTTCTATGTGTTTCCTGCTTAGAGGAGTTCCATTAGCATTTATTGCAAAGCTGTTTGGTGGTGCTGAATTCTCTTAACTTTTGCTTGTTTGGAAAGCTTTTGATTTCTCCATCAAACGTGAAGGAGGATCCTGCTAGGTAGAATACTGTTAATTTTGGTTCTTTCCTTTCACCACTTTAAATATATTATGCCATTCTCTTCTGGTCTGTAGAGTTTCTATTGAGAAGTCAGCTGATAACCTTATGGGAGTTCCTTTGTATGTTGTCATTTTTCCCTTATTGCTTTTAATATTTTATATTTGTCTTTAATTTTTGTCAATTTAGTTATTATGTGTCTCCGAGTGTTCATCCTTGGGTTTATTCTACCTGGGACTTTGTGTGCTTCCTGGACTTGCATATTTCCTTTCATATGTTTGGGAAGTTTTCAGCCACTATCTCTTCAAATATTTTCTCAAACCTTTTCTCTCTCTAGTCTCATTCTGCGACCCCTATAATACAAGTATTGGTGAATTTAATGTCCCAGAGATCTCTTAGGCTGTCTTCGTTGTTTTTTTTTTTTCATTATTTTTTTCTATATTCTGTTCTGTGGCAGTGATTTCTATCATTTTGTCCAGAATAGAAGTTACCTGCAATTGATTCCTTCTAGTATATCTCTATTTGTATTTTTAGTTCTTCTAGTTCTTTGGTAAATATTTCTTGCATCTTCTCCATTGTTTTCCTGAGATATTGGCTCATCTTCACTATCATTATTCTGAATTCTTTTTTGGAAGGTTACATGTCTCCACTTCATTTTGTTGTTTTTCTGGGGGGTTATCTTTTCCCTTCATCTGAGACATAATTTTCTGCTTTTTCATTTTTTTCATCCCGATTCAGTCAGTTCAGTTCAGTACATCACTCAGTCGACCCCATGGACTGTAGCACGCCAGGCCTCCCTGTCCATCAACAACTGCTGGAGTTTACCCAAACTCATGTCTATTGAGTTGGTGATGCCATCCAATCATCAGATCCTCTGTCATCCCCTTCTCCTCCTGCCTTCAATCTTTCCCAGCATCAGGGGCTTTTCCAATGAGCCAGCTCTTTGCATCAGGTGGCCAAGATATTGGAGTTTCAGCTTCAATATCAGTCCTTCCAATGAATATTCAGGACTGATTTCCTTTAGGATGAACTGGTTGAATATCCTTGCAGTCCAAGGGACTCTCAAGAGTCTTCTCCAACACCACAGTTCAAAGCACCAATTCTCTGGCATTCAGCTTTCTTTATAGTCCAGCTCTCACATCCATACATGACTACTGGAAAACCATAGCCTTGATGAAACAGAACTTTGTTGGTAAAGTAATGTTTCTGCTTTGTAATATGCTGTCTAGGTTGGTCATAACGTTTCTTCCAAGGAGTAAGCATCTTTTAATTGCATGGCTGCAATCACCATCTGCAGTGATTTTCAGATCAGATTAGATCAGTCGCTCAGTCGTGTCTGACTCTTTGTGACCCCATGAACTGCAGGACGCCAGGCCTCCCTGTCCATCACCACCTCCCAGAGGCCACTCAGACTCACATCCATCGAGTCAGTGATGCCATCCAGCCATCTCATCCTCTGTCGTCCCCTTCTCCTCCTGCCCCCAATCCCTCCCAGCATCAGAGTCTTCTCCAATGAGTCAACTCTTCGCATGAGGTGGCCAAAATACTGGAGTTTCAGCTTTAGCATCATTCCTTCCAAAGAAATCCCAGGGCTGATCTCCTTCACAATGGACTGGTTGGATCTCCTTGCAGTCCAAGGGACTCTCAAGAGTCTTCTCCAACACCACAGTTCAAAAGCATCAATTCTTCGGCACTCAGCCTTTTTCACAGTCCAGTTCTCACATCCATACATGACCACAGGAAAGACCATAGCCTTGACTAGGCGAACCTTTGTTGGCAAAGTGATGTCTCTGCTTTTGAATATGCTATCTAGGTTGGTCATAACTTTCCTTCCAAGGAGTAAGCGTCTTTTAATTTTGGAGCCCCCCAAAATAAAGTCTGACACTGTTTCCACTGTTTCCCCATCTAATTCCCATGAAGTGATGGGACCAGATGCCATAAGCTTAGTTTTCAGAATGCTGAGCTTCAAGTCAGCTTCTTAACTCTCCTCTTTCACTTTCATGAAGAGATTCTTCAGTTCTTCTTCTCTTTCTGCCATAAGGGTGGTGTCATCTGCATATATGAGGTTATTGGTATTTCTCCCAGTAATCTTGATTCCAGCTTGTGCTTCATCCAGGCCAGAATTTCTCATGATGTACTCTGCATATAAGTTAAATAATCAGGGTGAAAATATATAGCCTTGATGTACTCCTCTCCCGATTTGGAACCAGTCTGTTGTTCCGTGTCTGGTTCTAACTGTAGCTTCCTGGACTGTATACAGATTTCTCAAGAGGCAGGTCAGGTGGTTTGGTATTCCCATCTCTTTCAGAATTTTCCAGTTTATTGTGATCCACACAGTCAAAGGCTTTGGAGTAGTCAATAAAGAAGAAATAGATGTTTTTCTGGAACTCTCTTGCTTTTTTGATGAGTCAGCAGAGGTTGGCAATTTGATCTCTGGTTCTTCTGCCTTTTCTAAAACCAGCTTGAACATCTGGAAGTTCTGGTTCATGTTTTGTTGAAGCGTGGCTTGGAGAATTTTGAGCATTACTTTATTGGCATGTGAGATGAGTGCAATTGTATGGAAGTTTGAGCATTCTTTAGCACTGCCTTTCTTTGGGATTGGAATGAACCCTGACCTTTTCCAGTCCTGTAGACATTGCTGAGTTTTCCAAATTTGCTGGCATATTGAGTGCAGCACTTTCACAGCATCACTTTCAGGACTGGAAATAGCTCAGCTGGAATTCCATCACCTCCACTAGCTTTGTTCATAGTGATGCTTCCTTCCTAAGGCCCCCTTGACTTCACATTTCAGGATGTCTGGCTTGAGGTGAGTGATCACACAGTCGTGATTATCTTGATCATGAAGATCTTCTTTAGAGTTCTTCTGTGTATTCTTGCCACTTCTTAATATCTTCTGCTTCTGTTAAGTCCATACCATTTCTGTCCTTTATCGAGACCATCTTTGGATGAAATGTTCCCTTGGTATCTCTAATTTTCTTGACGAAATGTCTAGTCTTTCCCGTTCTATTGTTTTCCTCTATTTCTTTGCTTTGATTGCTGAGGAAGGCTTTCTTATCTCTCTTTGCTATTCTTTAGAACTCTGCATTCAGATGCTTATATCTTTCCTTTTCTCCTTTGCTTTTTGCTTCTCTTCTTTTCACAGCTATTTTTAGGGCCTCCCCAGACAGCCATTTTGCCTTTTTGCATTTCTTTTCCATGGGGATGGTCTTGATCCCTGTCTCCTGTACAATGTCATGAACCTCCTATCATAGTCTATCAGGCACTCTGTCTATCAGATCTAGTCCCTTAAATCTATTTCTCACTTCCACTGTATAATCGTTAAGGGATTTGATTTAGGTTATGTCTGAATGGTATAGTGGTTTCCCCTACTTTCTTCAATTTCAGTCTGAATTTGGCAATAAGGAGTTCATGATCTGAGCCACAGTCAGCTCCTAGTCTTGTTTTTGCTGACTGTATAGAGCTTCTGCCTCTTTGGCAGCCAAGAGTATAATCAATCTGATTTTGGTGTTAACCATCCGGTGATGTCATGTGTAGAGTCTTCTCTGGTATTGTTGGAAGAGGGTGTTTGCTATGACTAGTGCATTCTCTTGGCAAAACTCTCTTGGCCTTTGCCTTGCTTCATTCTGTACCCCAAGGCCAAATTTGCCTGTTACTCCAAGTGTTTCTTAAGTTTTACTTTTGTATTCCAGTCCCCTATAATGAAAAGGACATCTTTTGGGGGTGTTAGTTCTAGAAGGTCTTGTAGAACCGTTCAGCTTCAGCTTTTTCAGTGTTACTGGTCAGGACATAGACTTGGATTACTGTGATATTGAATGGTTTGCCTTGGAACGATCAGAGATCATTCTGTCATTTTTGAGATTTCATCCAAGTATTGCATTTCAGACTCTTTTATTGACCATGATGGCTACTCCATTTCTTCTAAGGGATTCTTGCCTTAGAATAGTAGTAGTAGAATAGTACTAGTAGTAGTACTATTAATAGTACTGCTGCTGCTGCTGCTGCTAGGTCGCTTCAGTCGTGTCTGACTCTGTGCGACCCCTTAGACGGAAGCTCATCAGGCTCCCCTGTCCCTGGGATTCTCCAGGCAAGAACACTGGAGTGGGTTGCCATTTCCTTCTCCAATGCATGAAAGTGAAAAGTGAAAAGTGAAAGTGAAGTCGCTCAGTCGTGTCCAACTCTCAGCGACCCCATGGACTGGAGCCCACCAGGCTCCTCCGTCCATGGGATTCTCCAGGCAAAAGTACTGGGATGGGGTGCCATTAATAGTACTAGTAGAATAATAATAGTAGTAGTAGTAGAATATAGTAGTAGATATAATGGTCATCTGAGTTAAATTCACCCATTCCAGTCCATTTGAGTTCACTGATTCCTAGAATGTCGACATTCACTCTTGCCATCTCTTGTTTGACCACTTCCAATTTGCCTTGATTCATGGACCGAACATTCCAGGTTCCTAGGCAATATTGCTGTTTATAGCATCAGACCTTGCTTCCATCACCAGTCTCATCCACAAGTGGATGTTGTTTTTGCTTTGGCTCTGTCTCTTCATTCTTTCTGGAGTTATTTCTCCACTGATCTCCAGTAGCATATTAGGCACCTACCAACCTGGGAAGTTCATATTTCAGTGTCCTATCCTTTTGCCTTTTCATACTGCTCATGGGGTTCTCAAGACATGAATACTTAAGTGGTTTCCCATTCCCTTCTCAAGTGGACCACATTTTGTCAGAACTCTCCACCATGAACTCTCTGTCTTTGGTGGGGTGGCTCATAGTTTCATTGACCACAAGGTTGGACAAGGTTGGGGTCCATGTAATTAGATTGGTTAGTTTTCTGTGATTGTGGTTTTCAGTCTGTCTTCCTTCTGATACAGAAGGCTTATGGAAGCTTCCTGATGAGAGAGACTGATGGAGGGGGAAACTGAGTCTTGTGATGGGCGGGGCCATATTCAGTAAATCTTTAATCCAATTTTCTGTTGATGTGTGGAGCTGTGTTCCCTCCCTTAGTTCAGTTCAGTCACTCACTCATGTCCGACTCTTTGCGACCCCATGAATCACAGCACGCCAGGCCTCCCTGTCCATCACCAGCTCCCGGAGGTCACTCAGACTCACATCCATCGAGTCAGTGATGCCATCCAGCCATCTCATCCTCTGTTGTCCCCTTCTCCTCCTGCCCCTAATCCCTCCCAGCATCAGAGTCTTTTCCAATGAGTCAACTCTTCTCATAAGGTGGCCAAAATACTGGAGTTTCAGCTTTAGCATCATTCCTTCCAAAGAAATCCCAGGGCTGATCTCCTTCAGAATGGACTGATTGGATCTCCTTGCAGTCCAAGGGACTCTCAAGAGTCTTCTCCAACACCACAGTTCAAAAGCATCAATTCTTCGGCACTCAGCTTTCTTCACAGTCCAACTCTCATATCCATACATGACCACAGGAAAAACCATAGCCTTGACTAGACGGACCTTTGTTGGCAAAGTAATGTTTCTCTCTTTCAATATGCTATCTAGGTTGGTCGTAACTTACTCCAAGGAGTAAGTGTCTTTTAATTTCATGACTGCAGTCACCATCTGTAGTGATTTTGGAGCCCCCCAAAATAAAGTCTGACACTGTTTCCATTGTTTCTCCATCTACTTCCCATGAAGTGATAGGACCAGATGCCATGACCTTAGTTTTCTGAATGTTGAGCTTTAAGCCAACTTTTTCACTCTCCTCTTTCACTTTCATCAAGAGGCTTTTTAATTCCTCTTCACTTTCTGCCATAAGGGTGGTGTCATCTGCACATCTGAGGTTATTGATATTTCTCCAAGCAATCTTGATTCCAGCATGTGCTTCTTCCAGCCCAGCGTTTCTCATGATGTACTTTGCATATGAGTTAAATAAGCGGAGTGACAATATACAGCCTTGATATACTCCTTTTCCTATTTGGAACCAGTCTGTTTTTCCATGTCCAGTTCTAACTGTTGCTTCCCGACCTGCATATAGGTTTCTCAAGAGGCAGGTCAGGTGGTCTGGTATTCCCATCTCTTTCAGAATTTTCCACAGTTTATTGTGAAATAAACTGCTATTTACTTGGGGCTGAACTATGGTGGAGGTAACAAAGATAATGGTTAGCTTTCTGTATTTTGTTCCAGCTGCTGTGAGATTGTGGTTCTTGCTTTTTCTGTCTGCCCTCTGATGGAGGAAACTAAGAGGCTTGGGTAAGCTTCCTGATGCAAGGCACTGGTGGTGGGAAAAACCAGTTCTTACTCTGGTGGGCAGGGCTGTGCTCAGTAAAACTTTAATCCAATTGTCTGCTGATGGGTGAGGTCTATGGGCTCTATGATAGGGTTCATGACAAACTTCAAGAGGACTTACACCAAGGGGCCCCTTCCAGCAAGGCTGCTGCCAGTGCCTCCATCCCCATGGCAAGCCACTGCAGACCCACACCGCCACAAGAGACCTTCCAACACTAGCAGATAGGAAGATAGACTAGCAAATAGGCTGGTTCAGTCTCTTGTGGCATCACTGCTCCTTCTCCCTGGGTCTTGGTGCACACAAGATTTTGTTTGTGCCCTTCCAGAATGGAGTCTATTTTCCCCAGTTCTGTGACAGTCTTGTAATCAAATCCCACTGACCTTCAACGTCAGATTCCCTGGGTATTCCCAGTCCTTTTGTTGAATCTCCAGGCTGGGAAGACTGACACGGAACTCAGAACCTTCACAATAGTGGGAGAAATTCTTTGGTAGTATAGTTCTCCAGTTTGTGGGTTGCCCACCTGGTGGGTATGGAATTTGATTTTATTGTGATTGCACCCCTCCTGCCATCTTGTTGCAGCTCTGCCTTGTCTTTGGACATGAGGTATCTTTTTTGGGGGGGAGTTCCAGTGTCCTGCTGTCAATGGCTATTCAACAGCTAGTTGCAATTTTGGTGCTCTTGCAGGAGATGAGCACATGTCTTTCTGCTCTGCCATTGTGAACCCAAAGCTGGACTCAGGTTTTATATCCAAGAGATTGTAATTTTCTTCTGAAAGCTGTTGATTTTTAAGTTGCTCATACATTTTTGGAGTCATTCTTCAGAACTGCCTTTAGATCCCCACCCCCCCTCCAAAAAAAAAATTTTTTTTAGAATCACACCTGTTTTTCAATTCAAAACTTAATCATTTATTGAACAAATACTTAATGAGTTATTGATACCTTTTTTTCAGGTTCTGGAGATTCAGTTGTAAGCAGATACAGTTCTCTTCCTTCAAGGATCTTGATTACTATTATTAAGAATTTTCATGACAATTTTCTATTTCCAGAAAATTGCCTGTATGCAAAGATGATTATTTACTATGATTAATGACTTCAAAAACAATATATTGCTATTTATTAAGAACTTTCATAACTATTCAAAAATATTTTTAACTTCATTAGAGCTGAATTAAGTTACTATTTGGAAAGTGACCACAGCAGTTGTGAATGAGACCAGATGAAGTGCAGATTTAAAAAAAATCAGTAATATTATTTCACATAAAATTGCCAAATAAGCACTATTTTATGATTTCTCATAGAACTGAAAGCTTTCATGGATAAGTTGAATTTGACATAAATTTTGAGGAAGGGCAATACATATAAAAGAAATGAAAAGTGAGTGATTTTTTTATTTTTGGTTGTGTGATAGGCATAAAAGCCTCCTAGGTGGCACTAGTGGTAACAAACCTGCCTGCCAATGCAGGTAGACATAAGAAATACAAGTTCAATCCCTGGGTGGGGAAGATCCCCTGGAGGAGGGCATGGCAACCCACCCTCGTATTCTTGCCTGAAGAATCCCATGGACATAGGAGTCTGGCAGGCTACATTCCATAGGGTTTCAAAGAGTCAGGTGTGGCTGAAGCAACTTAACATGTATGCATTCAAGAAACATGAACTGAGGCATGGAAAAGTGCAAGGCTTGTTTGGTTAGAAAAAGTATGAATAGGAAAATGGGATGAAATTTTATCAATGGCTTTTAGTTAAAAGGGTCAAACCAGAATTATCTATGGAACTTTAAAATGTATCTTATTATTCTGATAACCCTTTGGGCATATATGAGCCAGAGTCTCTTTCTCTAAGGACTGAGGGAAGGAAAAAATTGGGTATGAATAGTCTCCAAGTTTGCTTCTGTGAATCTCTTCCCCAGTCAATGGCCTTTAGACATTATTAAGGATTTTAAACATTGTTCTGTTGGCAACTGGGCCATACTGTAAGAATCATGTGATTGAAATGATAAATGCTATGTTTTAGGTAGGTAAATATTTTGATGATCTGCTGGATGGACAGTAACCATGTAGTTTTTTGTTACAGTGAGATGGGAGTACAATATATTGCTGTTAAAACAGGAATAATAATTTAATTTATTGTGTTGGCGAAACTGTAGCAAGAGAAAGCCTTTTCCAATAAAAGTTTTTACTGGGTCTGAAAATTTAGATGCTTTTCTCGCTTAATTGTTCAGAGTTGACTGTGAGACTGTGCAAGTAGGTTACTGCCATTATTAGAACTGTTATAAAAGATGGCTATTTTAAGCAAATAGAACAATCACCTGTAATGTTATGCCCTCAACAGATCAAAGGCCCAAAGGAAAGGAATTCAAATTTATTTTCTTTATTACTTAAGTGTTTTGTGAGAAGAGTCTCAGTGCAAAACTTAAGGAAAAATGAAGAGAAGTAACACTTAGCTCAATTCATATAGTCAGTTTTTATAAACCTGTGAATTTGGAATAAAGATCGTGCCATGAGACAATGCTCCTAATCTGATCGCTGAGCTCAGGCAAGAAACAGATTCTTGGTGCCTCAATTTTTCCATCTGTTAAGACTGGCATAATATGCCTATTTTATGTATCTCATGAGATGGTTCTGATATAATCATAATATTAGATAAGGTTTATTTTCCATTCATGTATCTTCTTTTTACATTTATAAAATGTCTAAGTTTTATTTTATATTAACATATGCAATACAGTAATGAAAATGGTTTCTTTACATTGGGAACAAATTTCAATACTTCATATGTAATAAAGTTTGGAGTATAAGTATGTTTCTAAATGATTTAATACTAATTAGGCTGGTTCCTTTCATTTGAGAAACAGTAGCAAAATACTCTGTCTACATTATATGAAGAATAAATTAGAAATGCCAGTAAACTGCCCGCCTTTAATCTTAAGAAAAGTCATTAAAGTGACATGATATTTTTAGTATTCAGGGAGAATGTATCCGTTTATTTATTCAACAAATATTTTAACACCTATCATGAACCAGATGTCTGTATTGTTTTAGACACTGGGAATACAGAGGGGAATAAAACAGACAGTAATTGTGGCCCTCATTGTTCTTCCAAAATAATTGTTTGCCTTATTCTCATCAACTGTTTTAGTACTTTAAAAACAAGTGTTTGGACAATGGTGGCAGAACAGCATGTGGCCAAATGTATTTTTCCTAGTCCATGCACATTGGTCCATTGATGAGTTCTTATTGCTTATGGAAGCTGACGCATTTGGTTTTATCTTCGCACAAATGGTTATAGCCTAAGTTATCAGGTTAATGAAATAATTGAATATATATAATAAATTCAACCTATTTTAGTTCTTTTAAATATTTTGATTACTTTTTAAATCAACTGTGTTTTATAAAGTGTTTTGAATTTCTGAAAGGAAGAGGTTTTATTTTACAATTTTAGTGTTTTGGAACAGAGCATGAAGTAAATGAAGATATGGCAATTTCCCCATTGATTTAAGCAACATAGATAGACAAATAGTATAAATAAGCTGAAAATTCTAACTGGGGCTTAAATTATCTTGCTGAACCCATGAATTAAATATAAGAATATAAGAAATACCTTACTAGATTAAATAAATTGTCCACAGAGCATGGTATTTTATCAAAAATCATGATAATTGCTCCCACAACACAGATCTACCTTGAACATCTGTTTTACTCCCTTAGTAATATATTACATATCAATAATCCACAAATAAATTTTCTACAAAGAACTTCTTTGATCCTATTTCTGTTTTCAGTCAAAACTATCTCTTCAGTAATTAGTTTATTACCTCTTGTGTATATTTCAGTTTTATATTTTAATAACTCTATAAACTTTACTTTCCAAAATACCCATTAGCGTACAAGTCAAGCTTGGAATATGTGCCTGGCTTATCTCTTCCTTTCTTCTGCTTTCTTTCTTTAAGCCTTGTTCTTGCTCACCTCTTATCTTTCTCATTTGAAGAGTATGAGTTTTTATCTGATTTTGTGTGGAAAGTGAATTGTCTAGACCAGTTCCTTTATGATGTCCTTTATGATGGAGGGCATCACTTTCCTAAGGAAAGTGATCACTGTTTTGTTTTTGATAATATCTGTTTTATTACCATATAAGGATAATGATCACTTTATTGTCTGAATTGTTATAGCAGGACATTTAAATCATTATCTTAAGATAAAGTGTTGGCTATTTTTCTGCTTAATGTCCACTATATTTTTTATTAAACAGATTTTTCAAACCACGTTGCTCCTAACACTTTTTGCACCGCTATAATACAAATTACATGCTGAATATAAGATAGAACCTTACCAGCACTGAATAAATACTGATATTGAGTGTATTTCTGGACTCATATACTCTTAACATTCTCTAATAAATTAGCTATTGACCTATATTTGTTAGTTTGTGTGTAATTCATTCTTTTAGTCATTCTTTTCAGTTCTAGTAATAGAACCTTCTCGTACATGTCTCCACATGTGTTACATCATGTCTTCCTTGG
Organism: Tragelaphus eurycerus; assembly: GCA_935064755.1. Lineage (NCBI taxonomy): Eukaryota > Metazoa > Chordata > Mammalia > Artiodactyla > Bovidae > Tragelaphus > Tragelaphus eurycerus. The sequence continues at coordinate 4,935,370 of CAKXYN010000039.1, forward strand.
TAAAGTCTTAATTTCCAGAGATTAAGTGTATTTGGATATGGAGCATATTTAGATCATCTTATCTTCTACTTTCTTGTACCTTCTTCTTGACTTATTTTTGTCTTTGAACCTTCTAAAGTTTGGTCTTAAATAATTAACAGTACATTTAATTGATAATTTCAAATTAACACACTTGAAGTTAAAAATTTCCTTAACATCTATCATACATGGTTCATGCCTATGTATAAACATTCTAGGTTAGGATTCATAAGTTGTTCTCTTTAAAATGTCTTGTTTCAGCCAAACTGAATGTGTGGTTTTTACTTGGACTGTATTGAGAACAAATAAGTCTGAATATTTAATTATTCCTTCAGCAGCGGAATCTTTTCTAACCTATATAAATGTGATATATTAAAAATATTTACCTTTGAGGATCATATATTTAAGTTAAATATGGACTTCAGAGATACTGCTTTCTCTAATTCTGCAAATCATAGTTAATGGTTTATATGCACTGAAATCACTGTATCTATGAAATATCCCAGGAAAATCATGTTAAAGCTTTATGTTACTAGAATAGCCTTTTCTAAAATGGAGATTAAATGACTAATAGAGGAAATAGAATATTCTGAGATATCATGAACACCTGTGGCTTGCTCTTAATGTTGACATCTTCCTAAGGGTCCCAGTAGAAAACCATTTTACTCTATATGTGAGACAGAAACTTACTTCTTATTTTCCTTGAGGAAACATATATTTACTTCCAAAACTGAGATCTTTTAGAGCTAAATCACATGTATACGTGGTTCCATTCATTATTTGTGGGAAAAAAATTCTATACTCTTTAAGTTACTTAAGAAAAATCTAGAAAAAGCTGAGACTTGAAAAACAAACAAACAGATCCAGAACAAAAGAGAGCTTCTGTTCTGACTGGAAGCATTACCTGTCCTGCCTGTTTCGTGGAACATGCTAAAAAGAGTTTTAAAAACTGCCTCATGCGGTTTGTCACCTCCAGCCTGACATGAGCAAGGCGATTATAAAGGGACCCACATATGCTGATCTCTCTTCTCTGCACATGACACAGACAGCTTTGAGCAAGAGAGGGAAGGCACACTGTCACTTGTCTTTCTCCTCTGAAGAAGCTGGGACACATTCTGCTCAGCCAACATGTTTCCAGAGGAATGCGGTCTAACTTCCACTTTTCACACAGTAAGAAGCAACGCTGTAGACCTGCCGGGAGGGTGACGGCAGCCTGAGAGGAATTTGGAGAAGTGTTTTCACTCCAGTGTTTTCATGTGACCTGACTCGCATTCTCAATTTAGTTACATCTTGACCTGGAAAATGCAGCCAAGCTTTGCCTCTCTTCATTTGACTTACCTTGATTCATGATGTGGGTACCTTTCCCTCCCCTTCTCCCATCCCCCCTGCAGCCTCTTCCCCTTTTCCCTTGCAACCTATCAATAGAGCCTCTCTAGATGTCTTCACATGGATTTACTCTATTTTCCTCAGTAGGGGTTTTACTTCCAAGGAGATAACTGTGTTTGGGTCCCTGAAATGCATAAAAGGAAGAGCCAATGTAAAGCAGTCTAAGCGGTTTCCCACTCCTTTTGCCAAAACTGTTCATATACCTGGCAGCTTCTTTAAGAAGTCTCTGGTAGTAAAGGAATTAATATTCTCCACTTATTCTTGGATTTTATCCCCCACTCCTCCATTAAATGACTGGTTTTTATGCGTGAAATAAGAGACAAGCCTTGGGTGACCTGTTTTTGTTTTTTTTTTTTCCCCTCCCCCTCCCTCTTTTTCCTTGCGGTAAAATAGTGCTGAAGAAAGAGGGCACTAGTGTACAGCCCAGATCGCATCCTTGCACCGTCTGGATTAGAGCTGAGGCGTCTGCGAACCGCGCGTGGCCGCGGTGCTCTGGCCCGGGGACCACAGCGCTGTCTACCCGGACTCAGGTACGTCTCAAGTCCAAATTCTTCTGGCAGACCCAGGTGAGCAGACACCTCGCGGCGGGCAAACCCAACCATTATGGCAGAAAAAAAGTCCCAATCTATGGGATTTTTCTTCTCGTCCCAGAGGCATCCTCGATTATTTATTTCTTCTAGTCCTGCCTCCCCGGGAAGCCTCGGGACCCATGGATGCCTGGGCTCTTTCTTCTTTTGCCTGCCTCACCTTCTGTGTGTCTGCTTTCTCCCTGCCTGTTCCCTTAGCTCCTTTCTCGTCCGACTCTCACCTTGAAAAAGGGAGCCAGAGAGGGACGAGAGATAAAGAGAGCCAACTTCAGCCCCGCAGGCGGCTGAGATTTGGCGCCTCTGTCCCCGAAGCGGTAGGGTTTGAATATACCTTCAGGAGCACTAGCTGCGAGGCGAAGAGAATGAGGATGGAGGGGTGTAGGGGGTGTGTGTGTGTGTGTGTGTGTGTGTGTGTGTGTGTGTAAAGAATGCAGGGAGCGGGGTCGAAAGAGAGAAGTCGAGGGTTGGCAGAGGTCGGGGTGGGGGTTAAAGAATTGCAACTCGGCTGGTCAGCAACCGGCTCTGCGGGAGATTGTCTCGGCAGCTTGACCAAGCACTGTCCAGGGTTCTGAAGGCTGCAGGGCTCAGCTGCCGCCGCGGGAACCACCCGGAAGCTCCCCTCCGTTCCCTTTCTAGCAACTATGCAAAGCCAAAGGTCCTGATGTAGGGAAGTGCAGGGAGCCCTCCATTCCCTCCCTCCCTCCCTCATGGGTCGCAGGAAACTAGTTACCCGACCGGTACCCTTCTCCCCCTCCCCCAAAGTCTACAGTAAGATGACTTCTGGGGGATGGGGGCGATGTACCAAAATCCGATATGTGGAGACTTCACCAGGCGTTGCCTTAGTAACTAATATGGATTTCCTCAAGCTGGCAAATTTATATTTACTATTTGGGTGGTATGTTAGGGTCTCTTCAGCCCCTCAAAGTTAAAGTAAAAGGTGCACTCCTGGTTCGAGTTTATTTGGAAGTAGCGCTTCCACCTTCATAATGAGTTTCCAAATTTCTTCTGGGGGAAAAAAGTTGATCTTTTCAAACCTGGAAAGTTCTCTAAGGTCGGAAGCCCCAGCTCCTCCTTCTCCCGCTTCCCTCCTCCCCTGGAGTCTGTAAGCAGGAGGGTATTAGGGGACCTGGAAGAGACCTGAAAGTGCAGGAGAGGGCGGGTCGGCGGGGCTCTGCGCCTCCCAGGACGGGGGACGGAGGAGAACACTGGGGGCAGAACGACCACCTTCCTCCTTGACCAGCGCTGTCTCTCAAGCTGTCCCTGCAGCCGATATTATGATGTCCTTCCAGCCCCTATCATGGAATGGGCCTGGCAATTAATAAACCCGCACTGACCGTAGAGCTTTGACACAGGTCCTGTGATAAGGGAGCTTAGATTTTCTTCCTCTTTTGTCTGCAGCGTCCAGCTCACTACGGCCATCACGACTCCCACTGCGCCCTTGGTCAGTTTACCCTGATGCACCAGTGAAGAAAGGGGACTCGGATTCCTCTAGAGACGCCGCCAAGGCGTAAAGGTGGTCGTGGAGGACGAGGAGGAGGAGGCGGAGGGGAAGGAGGAGTGGGTGCAGACGCCGAAGTCTTCGGACGATTGGTATTGGCAGGCTGGACCGAGCGGCGAGAGGCAGGCGTCGGGTCCACGCTGTGAGCGCGCAGAGCCGGCTGGCTGGACCAGCGTGGGCACGCGGCTGGCGGGCTGGACGGCGTCTTCAGCACAATGGTCCGGTTCCTCTTGGTTTTCTTCCCAACTATCTTTTTGGAGATGACCCTACTCCCCAGAGGTCCCGGCAGGAAAGAGTTGCTGGCGGGAGCCTCATCTCAGCGCTCCGTGGCCAGAATGGACGGAGATGTCATCATCGGGGCCCTCTTCTCAGTCCACCACCAGCCTCCGGCCGAGAAGGTGCCCGAGAGGAAGTGTGGGGAGATTAGGGAGCAGTACGGCATCCAAAGGGTGGAGGCCATGTTCCACACTTTGGATAAGATCAACGCGGACCCGGTCCTCCTGCCCAACATCACTCTGGGCAGTGAGATCCGGGATTCCTGCTGGCACTCATCTGTGGCTCTGGAGCAGAGCATTGAGTTCATCAGGGACTCTCTGATTTCCATTCGAGATGACAGGGACGGGCTCAACCGCTGCCTGCCGGACGGTCAGACCCTCCCCCCAGGCAGGACTAAGAAGCCCATTGCGGGCGTGATCGGCCCCGGATCCAGCTCCGTCGCCATTCAAGTACAGAACCTGCTGCAGCTCTTTGACATCCCCCAGATCGCGTACTCTGCCACCAGCATCGATCTGAGTGACAAAACTCTGTACAAATACTTCCTGAGGGTGGTCCCTTCTGACACTTTGCAGGCAAGGGCGATGCTTGACATAGTAAAGCGGTACAATTGGACCTATGTCTCCGCAGTCCACACGGAAGGTAGGCATTGCATTTGGGGAAGAAAAGTACCAGGAAAATCAGGGAATTGCACAGATGTGAGCTTGGGTTCATAGTGTTATTCCTGTTTATTTCTAGCGCCGTAGGACAGACTCTACTCTTTTCAGTACATGTCCAGCCAAGCATTGCCTAGTCTTCATTCTCCTATAATAATAGTGCAGGAAAATTGTCCCCTGGTGTTTCTGGGGGTAGTAGGAAGCAAAAAGACACCAAATTCCCCATGAATAGTGCCAAATTGTAGTTTCTGGATTTACGTATTTGCTTTTCCTTGTATTCAGAGTTTATTTGCCCCTTTATACTACCCTTAAATGACTTGCTGTGGTTTTCCATGCTTAATAGATAAATCCAATGTGAGAGATTAGAAAAACAGAAAACAAACTGCTGTTGCCTTAAATTGGACTTGAAAACTTTATCTTGTCTTAAACAGCTAAGGTGCTTCTTGGTCCTGGTGTGCCCCGCACTGCACCCCCCCCCCCACCTTACACATTCAAAACTTACCTGTGAATGTTAGATTAATGAAGTCATCTTCCTCAATATACTGGATACATATTTTAAATTCTAGGGTGCCTTATAGGTACAAAGGAAAAATGAATAATTTAAAGAGTTTATTATTTTTTCCTACTTAATAGGAATTATTTTCCTACTTAAAATGGTCCATATGTCTTTACTCCCGCCAAGGATTATCTTGTTTTATAAGCAATAGTACTGATGACCTCTTGGATTTGAATTTTGGTTTCTAGTTTTTTTTTTTCCTAACACAATGACTTTGCTTGTTAGAATTTAGACAAATTATAAATTACTAACAAAATGATACTAGATATCAGGTTTAAAATAGCTTTTAAAAGTGAAATTGATTTTACCTGAGGCTAAAAGCTTTGATGTATACAATCTTACAGACATGAATTCTTAAATAATTTCTTATATATAACTTTTCTTTACTCTTCTCATCTTACCCTATACTGATTGTTGGATAAAATGAGACTGTTGAGTCATTTACTTTTAACTCCCCCAGGTTTATATAGAAATTGGGACCCAGGTTACAAATCAATGTCCAGGACAGCTCACGTGTATATGCTGGCATATGGAAGAGAATCTTGAGGTTATTGCTGCATTCATATTTCTTAATATCAGGTTATTAATATAAAGGCCATAGGTACGACTTCATGTTCTTTAAACAAGGTACACAATATTCAGTCACTGGTGTGAAGTCTGATATAGAAATTTAGAAGCATTCTTACTGGAGTGGTGATATGGTTATATCAATGAAAACTGATACTTTAAAGGGAGCAGAGTTTTTAGGAAAAGCAAAAATTATGTAGAACTATATATTATAATTTAAGACTTTAATTTTGGGGAAAAAGTGTTCCTGTTGCAATATTATGACTTCTCATAACTGACTCCTGTTTCTGAATCTGGATTTTTCTTCGTGAACTTGTGTATCTCTTTTTCAGCAAAATCTTATATTACTCTTTTAAGACACAGATTTAAATTCAGATGTGAACTCATTACATTTTCTGCTTAGTGTTAGTTTACCGCATTTTGTTGTTTAATATTGTTTCCTCCAGTGCTTAGATGGAACATCTTTAAAGCATGAGTTCAAAATGTGTTAATTATCAGCATTAGAGAGATCTAACAGGGAATGACAAAATGTAGATTGAATGTAATTTATTTAATTATTTAATAGCTCTTTCTCAAATGAGCTAGATAATTGATTATAGATATTAGAAGTGTAAACTCCTTCTTCAAGAAGATGTAATACTTTATCATTTTTACCAGGTAGTTTTATTTTCTGTATTTTATTATGTTGTTTTATTTGGGGGGTAGACAGGAGTGGAGAAAAGACCACCCCCTTTCCACTCTTCAATATGTTTTCCAGTTGCATCATTTTGCTAAAATAATTGTTTATAGTGGGTCGTTTTCTGACTACTAGAGTTATCTTTTTGGAAAATTAATTGGACTTGTGTTTGCCAATTTTGTTGAGGAAAGGCTGATATTAAAACTCCACCCTCGTGCTAGTTTGGATCACTTTGTTTCTTCTCTGCCCTCTGACTTGTGTTGTGTGGTAGGGCTAATGTCCCCATAGCGTTAGAATAATTGATCCCAGACTCAATTGTGTTCAAAGAACAGCATCAGAGCTAACTTTGGTGTCTATTTTATTACCAAGAAATGATGGCATTCACCCGGGCTTTAATATATGATATTTTATTTCTTCTCAAAGAGAATTTATTAGATATAATATCTGTGAAAGCTAAATTGCTTTTATTTTCTTCTGTGAAGAAATATAACAGAGTCCTTTGTATAAGCTCCAACTGAAAATTTATTTTTTTCTGAGGCTCTGCCCCCCTGCTTCTCAGGGACCCATAGTGTACTGGCCTGCAGACACTTTCTTGCATCATTTAGTAATTTTCCTGTCTTCAGACTGATGGGTCACCTCCTGGTGACAGTTCCCTGTCAAAAAGCAGCTAAGACCACATATCTGTGCTGTCTTTGCCATCTGGGCACATTTCAGGAGGAAAGCTAGTTTGTCTGGATATTAGCAGTTTGGAGTTTAGAAATTCTGGGACCTCCAGTGACCTTCACCTCTCCTTTCTAAATGAGCCATTCTCTAGTCAATTTATCATCACAGTTTCTTTTATTAGAAGTTAGCCTAGTATAGTTAACATCAAAAGTATTAGATGACTAGATTAGTGTACTTTCATTTGTATGGTTACTATTGATTGACTTTAAAACCATAGATGAAGCATCCCATTCTTTCAAAAGTTTTATATCCCTTCGTTATTTTACTTTATATGCAAGTTAAGGTGGAGATGTTTTCTGCTTTTGTTTTCGTTTTATTTGGGTAGAATTCAGCCGTTACATTCTTTTACATACTTTCAATCTTCCTCCATGTTATTTGTGCCACACTTGTCCTCTATTCATGACAACTGTCAGTTTACCTGACATAAAAAGAGGATCAGTTCACATGAAGTTCCCTGCAATGGGATCTCCAGAAATCTTTTCAGGATTAGTTCCTGAGAGGCATATTGAAATAGGATCAAAGGAGGGCACAGAAGCAATAGAGTCTTGTCCACAAAGAAAAATGGAGTGTACTTTGGAGCAAGCTGCTCACCTGGAATGTGTGTCTTTAAATATGCTAATCATAGAGTACAAAAATAGCCTACTTCTGTGAAGAATATCTCGGCCAAGGACATTGTATTCTGTCCTTCTGATAAAATGCAGATTCCCCACCCAAAACCAAATTTATCACTTCAGAAAATTTTAGAAAACAATACTTAAAAATTATCCTAGTGGATTAAATTCAAAGCTTTGTATGAGTCCAATAAAGAATATTCTTTGAGTCCAATAAAGAGTATTCTAATAAAGAATATTAGCTTCAGAAAGTTATTTTTTTGGATTGAATACATTTCATTTCTCCTACTATTTTGTCTCATAGTGTCAGGGGAGTATTGATGTGGTGAGCGATTTAGTGATGCTGCTGTGCCCTTTTGTTTACAGCTCTGTTGTTACTGTGGTGCGCTCTTTTTGGACATTTGCTTACACTTAATATAAGATGTTGGAGACGGCAATGGCACCCCACTCCAGTACTCTTGCCTGGAAAATCCCATGGATGGAGCAACCTGGTAGGCTGCTGTCCACGGGGTCACTGAGGGTCGGACACGACTGAGCGACTTCACTTTCACTTTTCACTTTGATGCATTGGAGAAGGAAATGGCAACCCACTCCAGTGTTCTTGCCTGGAGAATCCCAGGGACGGGGAAGCCTGGTGGGCTGCAGTCTATGGGGTAGCACAGACTCGGACACGACTGAAGTGACTTAGCATAGCAATATAAGATGTGCCTTTGTTGGCTTCTTTTAAAAATCTGATCTTTTTAGAAGCCTTTCTCTATTTGATATAAAACACTCTAAAATTCTAATGGCATCAGAGAAAAAATCCTCATAAATCATAAGAACATCAGTTAATTGTTACTTTAGCTAATGCAATGACCTACGAGAATTTTATTTTTACTAATTATTGTATTTCTTATCTATACACCAGCAACTTTCTTTATACCTTTCTTATCTTGATTCCAACCTATTTCACTGTTAAGTCACCTTAATAAACGTTCTATTTTATCACAAAATAAGGAGTACAATGTCTTAAAAAGTTATTTAGGCTGACAAACTAAAGAGTCTTAAAACACCGTTATTACATCTTTGTCAAAACGTGGTTCCCATATGCTCTAAGTTTCCTAGTTGTGATTGGGATTTCTAATGAGAGTTGAAGAATATACGACTTAAATTTATAGGCAGAGTTTCACCCATTAGTCAGCTTTTCTCTTTAGTGACTTTATTCCCTGAAATTTCTGTCAACTACTGGGAATTATCCAAACAATTCAAATTTCTCTTCTATGACATATTTGGTGTTAATGAACTCTCTCTTTTATGCCGTAGTTTCCTTTACCTATACATTTAAATTTTAGTTCCATTACAAACATAGATAACTCAAATAGTTCTTAGATAAGTTATAATCCAAAAGTCATTAAAAAAAATATGTGCTGCTTCTAGGCCACATCTCCTTTCTTTTACGTTTGAACAATTTTAATAATATTATTATTCTAAGAGTAAGACTTTGTTTTTGTTTCCTTTAAATGTAAAATTTTTAGCTTAAATCTGCCTTATCAACAAGTTTTGGATTTTCTTTTAATTTAATTCATCTTAGCACCCCAGCTTTGTGTCCTCGTGATTTGACTATATATGTTAAAACTGAGTAACAGAGAGTTAAATGTAAATCCCCATAGCCCTTCGCCAGCAAACTACTGCTCTTGATGGTCACTCAGTCTGTTATGAATTCCCTTGACAGTAAGTTTTTTCATTACATGCCACTTTATGAGATATATACCACTTTATAAGATAAATAAATGGCTTAAGAGTAGGAAAATCATCACAGTACACAGTACATATACAATTTGAATAAAAAATTTACTATACCAAAAACTGTTTATAAGAAATTTGAATACTTGGTTTCAGTTACTGAGTTCTTTACACTCTAGAAAGGGATTATGGTCTGAGCACATGTAAAATGAGTAAAAGCAAAGTATTAGTATAGACATTTAGAAACATGAGTTTATATGTGTTTAGGGAACACTGAGAAAAGATACTGGTAGGTGGAACTAGCTAGAAAAAATGCTGGAGAAAAGGGAATTTTGATTAATTTTTTAATATGGCATTTGTAAAAGATAAAAGCAGTAGGAAGAATGTCCCCATTGGGGATAAAATAAGCAGATCTGCTTGGCTGGAGTGGAGATTGTGGGCCAGGAACTAATTAATAATAAAGGTAGCAACTCAAATGTGGGTCTTTTTATTCTGTGATTCCATAAGTCTTTATCAATATTAAGGACAAATAATGGAGAATCTTGAAGCCTGAGACAGAGAGTTTTCATTTAAAGAAAAAGCATACCAAAACATTTTGGTATGATTCAAAGGTAGTTTAAAGAAAGTGAATTCTTTCTGAAATCTGTAGGGATGATGCATTGGATGTGGAAGAAAACTAGCCATGAAAGGTTACGTTTGTAGAATTCTAGATTCTAGGCTGTTAAAAATAATTGGGAAGAATAAAAATACTTCAAAGGAATACTTTATAGGAGGATTTGATGTACCAAAGAGTTAGAGAGAAAGAGTCAAAAATACCTTCAGTTTTGCAATTCTGAAGGACCAGGAGAATTTTGGTGTAATTAACAGGCTTTCCAGATGGCTCAGTGGTGAAGAATCCACCTGCCAATTCAGGAGACACGGCTTCAACCCCTGGGTTGGAAAGATCCCCTGAAGAAGGAAAGGGCAACCCACTGTAGTATTCTTGCTGGGAAATCCCATGGACAGAGGAGCCTGACAGACTATAGTCTGTAGAGTTGCAAAAGAGTTTGATGCTAATGAGTGACTAAACAACAACAATAGGCCTGTAATACGTAGGCTTCAAAACCATGATTCTTTATGTTTAAAGACATGGGTTTAGATTTTAAGAGTTCAGCTTGATATGAACTTTGGCTAAGAGCACATACATTACTAGTGAGAGTGTGTATCTGGACAAAAGAAAAGTCAGGGACATCCATAAGTTACCCTATTTGTCATTTTAATAAAGTGTTCACATCTAGGTAAACCTTGTGTACCCAGAGCCTTGGTTACCTGACTGACTAACTTCAGTACTTGAGAACTGATTTCTTTAAACTCCAACCTTTTACGTTTTAAACATGTTACAAGGTGGTCTTTGAAAGTTTGTATTAAAAGCTCCCTGACATCTTTTAAAGAGCACGCTGGGTTTAATAGCAACTTTTCTTGAGTATCTGAAGTAATCATTCTGAATCCCAACTGTTACATGTGTTGGGGGTAGTGTGATAATCTTAAAGCCTTTTGAAAAACATAAAAGCCTTATAGAAAATGGCCCTCAGTTCAGTTCAGTCGCTCAGATCAGATCAGATCAGATCAGTCGCTCAGTCGTGTTCGACTCTTTGCTACCCCATGAACTGCAGCACGCCAGGCCTCCCTGTCCATCACCAGCTCCCGGAGGTCACTCAGACTCGCATCCATCGAGTCAGTGATGCCATTCAGCCATCTCATCCTCTGTCGTCCCCTTCTCCTCCTGCCCTCAATCCCTCCCAGCATCAGAGTCTTCTCCAATGAGTCAACTCTTCGCATGAGGTGGCCAAAATACTGGAGTTTCAGCTTCAGCATCATTCCTTCCAAAGAAATCCCAGGGTTGATCTCCTTCAGAATGGACTGGTTGGATCTCCTTGCAGTCCAAGGGACTCTCAAGAGTCTTCTCCAACACCACAGTTCAAAAGCATCAATTCTTCAGCGCTCAGCTTTCTTCACAGTCCAGCTCTCACATCCATACATGACCACTGGAAAAACCATAGCTGTGCCTAGATGGACTTGTGTTGGCAAAGTAATGTCTCTGTTTTTGAATATGCTATCTAGGTTGGTCATAACTTTCCTATGACCATAACGGTTCCAAGGAGTAAGTGTCTTTTAATTTCTTGGCTGCAGTCACCATCTGCAGTGATTTTGGAGCCCCCAAAAAGAAAGTCTGACACTGTTTCCACTGTTTCCCCATCTATTTCCCATGAAGTGATGGGACCAGATGCCATGACCTTAGTTTTCTGAATGTTGAGCTTTAAGCCAACTTTTTCACTCTCCACTTTCACATTCATCAAGAGGCTTTTTAGTTCCTCTTCACTTTCTGTCATAAGGGTGGTATCATCTGCACATCTGAGGTTATTGATATTTCTCCCGGCAATCTTGATTCCAGCATGTGCTTGTTCCAGCCCAGCATTTCTCATGATGTACTCTGCATATAAGTTAAATAAGCAGGGTGACAATATGCAGCCTTGATGCATTCCTTTTCCTATTTGGAACCAGTCTGTTGTTCCATGTCCAGTTCTAACTCTTGCTTCCTGACCTGCATATAGGTTTGTCAAGAGGCAGGTCAGGTAGTCTGGTATTCACATCTTTCAGATTTTTCCGTAGGTTATTGTGATCCACACAGTCAAAGGCTTTGGTATGGTCAATAAAGCAGAAATAGATTTTTTTCTGCAACTCTCTTGCTTTTCAATGATCCAGTAGATGTTGGCAATTTGATCTCTGGTTCCTCTGCCTTTTCTAAAACCAGCTTGAACATCTGGAAGTTCATGGTTCATGTATTGCTGAAGCCTGGCTTGGAGAATTTTGAGCATTACGTTACTAGCGTGTGAGATGAGTGCAATTGTGCAGTAGTTTGAACATTCTTTGGCATTGCCTTTCTTTGGGATTGGAATGAAAACTGACCTTTTCCAGAACTGTGGCCACTGCTGAGTTTTCCAAATTTGCTGGCATATTGAGTGCAGCACTTTCACAGCATCATTTTTCAGTATTTGAAATAGCTCAACTGGAATTCCATCACCTCGACTAGCTTTTTTCGTAGTGATGCTTTCTAAGGGCCACTTGACTTCACATTCCAGAATGTCTGGCTCTAGGTGAGTGATCACACCATTGTGATTATCTTGGTCATGAAGATTTTTTTGTACAGTTCTTCTGTGTATTCTTGCCATCTCTTCTTAATATCTTCTGCTTCTGTTAGGTCCATACCATTTCTGTCCTCTATCGAGCCCATCTTTCCATGAAATGATGTTCTCTTGGTATCTCTAATTTTCTTGAAGAGATCTCTAGTCTTTCTCATTCTGTTGTTTTCCTCTATTTCTTTGCTTTGATCGCTGAGGAAGGCTTTCTGATCTCTCTTTGCTATTCTTTGGAACTCTGCATTCAGATGCTTATATCTTTCCTTTGCTCCTTTGCTTTTCACTTCTCTTCTTTTCACAGCTATTTGTAAGGCCTCCTTAGACAGCCCATTTTGCTTTTTTGCATTTCTTTTCCATGGGGATGGTCTTGATCCCTGTCTCCTGTATGATGTCACAAATCTCCGTCCATAGTTCATCAGGCACTCTATCTATCACATCTAGGCCCTTAAATCTATTTCTCACTTCCACTGTATAATCATAAGGGATTTGATTTAGGTCATACCTGAATGGTCTAGTGGTTTTCCCTACTATTTTCAATTTCAGTCTTAATTTGGCAATAAGGAGTTCATGGTCTGAGCCACAGTCAGCTCCTGGTCTTGTTTTTGCTGACTGTATAGAGCTTCTCCATCTTTGGCTGCAAAGAATGTAATCAATCTGATTTCTGTGTTGACCATCTGGTGATGTCCATGTGTAGAGTCTTCTCTTGTGTTGTTGGAAGAGGGTATTTGCTATGACCAGTGCGTTCTCTTGGCAAAACTCTGTTAGTCTTTGCCCTGCTTCATTCCATATTCCAAGGCCAAATTTGCCTGTTACTCCAGGTGTTTCTTGACTTCCTACTTTTGCATTCCAGTCCCCTATAATGAAAAGGACATCTTTCTGGGGTATTAGTTCTAAAAGGTCTTGTAGGTCTTCACAGAACTGTTCAACTTCAGCTTCTTCAGCATTACTGGTTGAGGCATAGACTTGGATTACTGTGATATTGAATGGTTTGCCTTGGAAGCGAACAGAGATCATTCTGTTGTTTTTGAGATTGCATCCAAGTGCTGCATTTCGGACTCTTTTGTTGACCATGATGGCTACTCCATTTCTTCTGAGGGATTCCTGCCCGCAGTAGTAGATATAACGGTCATCTGAGTTAAATTCACCCATTCCAGTCCATTTCAGTTCGCTTATTCCTAGAATGTCGACATTCACTCTTGCTATCTCCTGTTTGACTAGTTTCAATTTGCCTTAATTCAGGGACCTAACATTCCAGGTTCCTATGCAATATTGCTCTTTATAGCACCGGACCTTGCTTCTATCACCAGTCACATCCACAACTGGGTATTGTTTTTGCTTTGGCTCCATCCCTTCATTCGTTCTGGAGTTTTTTCTCCACTTCTCTCCAGTAGCATGTTGGGCACCTACCGACCTGGGGAGTTCTTCTTTCAGTATCCTATCATTTTGCCTTTTCATACTGTTCATGGGGTTCTCAAGGCAAGAACACTAAAGTGGTTTGCCATTCCTTTCTCCAGCAGACCACATTCTGTCAGACCTCTCCACCATGACCCGCCTGTCTTGGGTGGCCCCACAGGGCATGGCTTAGTTTCATTGTGTTAGACCAGGCTGTGGTTCGTGTGATTAGATTGACTATTTTTTCTGTGATTATAGTTTCAGTGTGTCTGCCCTCTGATGCCTCTAGCATCACTTACCATCTTACTTGGGTTTCTCTTACCTTGGACCTGGGATTGCTCCCAAAAATGGCCTTAGGTTGCCATATTTTGAGTTCCTGTCTTTGTTATTTTCTCTATATTGACTAGACTTATTAAGCCATTTTCTAAGTTATTTCATCAGTGTTTAGTTAACAGGCACTATGTACAAAGGATTAAGGTGAAATCCAAAGATGAAAAAAGGAGGCATTTTTATTATTTTGAGAAAGCTTGAACTCCTCTTGATTTTTCTGCCAACCATCTATCACCCTGTGAGTCTGTTTGCTCTGGAACAAATTTTATAAGTAGCTGGCAGGCATAGGGTAGATGGTGATAGAGACTTCTATTTTGTGTTTCTATCATGTGGCTTGGCAGTTGCCAGTCCTTTTCAAGCACTAAAATTTTTTCTCCTAGTGATCTATGGAGCTATATATAATGGCAATTTTTATGGACTTTTAATAACTTTCTGGGCAGTGGCTAGAGTGGCGTCATCATAAAGAGATTTGTCAGAAGCCATATTTTCATCATGCCATGTAAGACCACAGTGGCCTAGGGAAAGCATAACCAAGGAGACAATAGTTTAGTAAGCACCTACAACCATTGAAAAAACCAACTCATAGTGCATGCCGTTTTGATATTAGATTGGAAGCAACATCTCAGTAGGAGAGGGTTGTCAGTTTTCAGAGAAGCTGTAGTTGAAAATTAGAGTCAGGCTGAGACATAAAGTCTTGTCAAAATGATGTAGCTGTCTTATCCATTAAAGAGCTATCATTAGATTTTAAACTTATGTGGAAATATTTATGTATTTTATGTGTGCAAGTTCTACTTATTTTTCATGCTTAATTGCCTTCTATAAATGTCTACAACATTTTAAAAGACAATTTTCATGAAAAATTATAATTTTAATTTTCTCTAGTCTCATGGAAAGATTTACTTAAGAGGTTGGGGTTCAAATATGGCAGTAATGTTTTTATGAAGGATACTGGTGCAAGCTGAAACTTGGTGATCAGATATCCTCATATATCAATTTAGGATCATCTATTTTAATTACTTCATGGCCAAGAAACTGAAGATTCAAGGCAGTTATCTAAATGATTCAGATAAAAGTCTTAATTGGCAGTTGAAACGCAAGACAATTTGGGGGAGCATTGTTTTGCTTGCCAAGCAACTCTATTGGCTTTCTAATGAACACATGACCTTTTATTCATCGATAAATTCATTTGTCTATTACATGTCAGACATTGGTCTTGGTGCTTGGGACATATAAATTAAAATAATAATAGTTATTTTTATGATTATTTCATTATTGTTACTATTGTCCCTAAGGGTCCCATAGTCTGTGGAAGAAACAGAAATATATAGGTGGTTAAAGGCTTATGGGTTCCAGAAATTACATTTAAACACTTAGAAAATAAATGGATAAAAGACTATGAAAATAGTATACATTCATCTCAGTTTTATGTATAAAATGGGAATGATAATCACTACCATGTCATTTGCCTCACAGCAGTGTTTCAGAGAACAAGGAGATGGTGTGTATAATGAGGCTTCATCTGTTTTTCTTAAACTGCCATCAGTTAGCCCTTCTTAGCTGAAGAAAATTGAATAAGTACATGAAATCAGTTAATAAGGTGAGGATTTTTGATCCCAAAACTTAGTAGCAAAAGATAAAAATGCAGTTTATGGTTAAGATAAATATTCACTTTGTGCTATAGGTTTTAGGAAACCTTTCTCATGCTGCAAATGAGAAAACAAAAGCCCAAAACGACCTTCCTAAGACCATAGGATTAATTAGTAACAAAGCTAGGATTAATTCAGCTTCATGTGAGATACTTTTGTAAGCCAAAGGTTGATTGATTTTTAATTTTTAAATCACATGAGCCACCCTCATGCATTCCTCTCTTTTGTTGAGGTTTATATCAGCCAATCCAGCTATGTTCTTCCCAACTTTGCTGTAGTCAATTAGCAGCTTCCAAGAGACTCTTCTGTCACTGGAAACTCATTCTCACTGCTGAGAGTCTTCCTTTCAATACTCCTGGGTGATCTCAGCATTCACATGGGTGACCCATTGATACTTATCCTCATAGATCGTTGATCTCAACTCTGTGTCCTTCACCTTCACTTCAGCAGTCCACTTAGTCTGTCCAGCCTGGCACCTTGAGCTCACCAAGGACTCTTCTAGCTCTAAATTCTTAAACACCAAAAAGAATACAATACAAGCCTCCTTAACTCCTCTTGTTTCCAGCTCACCTGCTCTCCACATTTCCCTGGAAAATCTGCATCAAACTATTTTATTTGATCTGATTTCTTCTCTAGATCTGAGCAACTCTATTTCTATATTTGTGCTTGTTGCCAGCTTGTAAAAGAGCTCCTTTTTCAGAGAAAATGAACTTCCAGCTTAAAGTGTCTACTCCACAAGAAACTCTGGCTGAGGGGATTATAAATGTGCCATTTTCCTCTCAGCCCTTTCAATGCAGAAAATAAAGACCAGGAAGGAGGACTTTTTTTTTTAAGAAAGAAGGGAAATATTCCATCCCTCTGAGGGCTGTGGTCAAGAGTGGGAGATCACATTTGTTCAGACAGCTCTGCAGTGCCATCTCTATAGCAAGTAACCAGGGATACTGAAGACTGAAGAAGGATGAGAAGATTTTTAAAAGGATGAGTACAGGTGGATTTCAGGGGTCAGGGGTAGAACTGACACAAAGATTTCTTGGAATCAGCCACATTTAGAGAGCCATCAGGGTAAAAATGTTCACAAACAATCCCTTAGCTTTACTGTGCAGATGAAATGAGACAGGGCTGTGTATAGATCAGATATGCTGTATATGTCAGATCTTGTTGTTCTCATAAGGCCATTTAAACCTTAAATAAGATGTCCTTAGTCCAGGAGATCCTGCATGAAGTAAATACAGCAATGTATTGGGGTAAGCATGTGCAAATAAAGAGAGAAGGGGGTATATCTTGGTAATTTGCTAACTTTGAGCAGCACATTCAGTTTTTCATTCTTTTCTTCAGAACAGTTGCATCCATAGCACGTAGTTCTAAGTGAAAATCCTTTGACTATTTGATTATTCTATAGTCATTCTATAATTGTTGCTGGATACAATGAAGCAGTTTCCTCTGTTCTCTGTAGTGCTCTAACATGTTATATAATTTGTACATTATGAAGGGAAGAACAAAAAAATCAGTAGACAAATTGCCAACAGTATGTTCAAGAGAAGAAACTGTTTACAGTAGCATTTAACAAGTGATTTGAGGATATCAAGACAGTGAAAACAAATTATGATAAATAATATCACTTTTTCTGGGATAAATATGTATATAATACTATTTTACTTTTTGGTCAATAGATATTATTCTGTAGGTTAAAAAAGAAGATATTTTCAAATCTCTCTCTTAATTAAGTAAATGTTAGTGAGCATCTTCTCTGGACAAGGCCCTCTGCTATAGTCACTGATACCCAGAGATAGATGAACTATAGATAATCCCTCTGTCAGGAAGTTCACCATATAATGATTACTATTCAGTACAACCCTAGGAGTAGACATGAATTAGAGACGTAACAGGCAGAAGTGTGACTAGCTTTTTAGCTTTAGGGATATTAGGATTTAGTGGCTGATTGTCTATGAGGGTTAAGGAGGATGTCTAGAATGACTCTCAGGTTTCCACTTTATACAACTAAATAGGGAAGAAAAGAGGAAGCACAGATTAGGAAAACACGAGTTTTGGACTGGTTCAGTAGGAGGTAAGTGCTGCTGCTAAGTCACTTCAGTCGTGTCTGACTCTGTGCGACCCCATAGACAGCAGCCCACCAGGCTCCCCCGTCCCTGGGATTCTCCAGGCAAGACTACTGGAGTGGGTTGTCATTTCCTTCTCCAATGAGGCAACTATGGGACAATAAAGTTGAGAGATCTCATAGGCCAAATATCTGAAAACGGAAGTAGATTTGAGATTTGTCATCAAATTGCTGTGGTTAATATCACAGAAGTAGATGAAATTGCCAACAGAGAGGATATAGAGTGAAAACAGAAGAGAGTTAAAGGCAGAACTTTAAGAAAGGTTAAAATTAGGAAGAGGATCCAGAAAGGGGATGGAGAAGGGACAGTCAGAAAACTAGAAGGAGAAAGAGGAAGAACCAGGAAAGAGTCAGACATCCCAGAAGGCAAGATAGGAGAAAGTTTCAAGAGAACAGTGACAAATATCACTGAGCTGACAAGGAAGGAAGGGTTATAGAAATGATTCTCCATACCAGTAGCCTCCATTTCTTCCTTGTATCTGCCTGTCTAGAATCTCTTAATTTCTAAACCCAGTGGAAGAGCAGAGGCCAGGAGGAAATGGAGATGGCAAGTGTACAGCATTATTCTCAGAGACTGAGAAGGGGAAGTGAGAGACAGCATGGTACCTAGATAGAAATGCACTGCCAAGTGAAACAGTTTCTAGGATGAGAAAGTTTTAAGCAGTTTTAAAGGATGATGGGAAAGAGTGGTAGAAAAGGGAAATTTGAAGATAAATGATGAAGCAAAGTTGCTGAGAAAGCAAGGCGAAATTGTGTTTGGGCCACACTTGAATAGGAGAAGACTTTCCTCTGGGTGGTAGTACTGTTAAGTGTGGGGAAAGAGAGCAAAGAAGGGGTAACTTTTGTTTTCTCAATTATTCAGGGAGGCAGATAGAAAGGGATAGGGAATAGGTCAAACACAAATAGAGTAAATTCTTAGAGAACTCACCTGTTACTGGGGACTATGAACTTCTAGTAGTGTTAGTTCATGCTGTTCTGACATTCTTTTCCAGTAGCGTATAGACCTCAGATACAAGGAAGGAGTCTCGGTTTTCATAGCAGTTCATTATCTTGGCAACCTGCTGGCCCAATATCCAAACACCAGAATATTTCTCTAGTCAATTACATAGGATACTAGGTGCTTTCCAGAGATCATAGCCTAGAATTACACTTTACCCAACTCCTGTCACAGGCCAGATGAATGAACTGTAAATTAAAAATATCATCTAAGAGATGATTATCAACCACTTTGCATATATTAGGTTTCCAGAATACCAAATACCTAACTCTATTTACTCTTCCTAAAGAATTGCGTTTTCTAAATTGCATTTTAATACTATGCTTTTTTGTTTCTTAATGGTCAGAACAAGAATTGGAAATGTAAATAATGTTTTGAAATTTTCACATTTTTTGCTGTTGAAGATATTATGTTGTTCAATGCCCCTTATATAAAACCCACTGTTAACAATTCATTTTAGACGTTAATATAATGAAATAACTTCTTTCCCTTCAAGAATTGACGTTTCATCTGAAATCGTAATGAGCGTATTGCATTTTCCCTATTTCTTGTTGCCTACCAGGAAGCTCAAACCTAAATTTGATGTTCAAGCACAGAAAATGTTTAGTTTATATGTGTAGATATTAGCATCTTCCACCTTACTTCAGCAGCACTACTTTATAATTTTTATAATTTCAAAATCCCTCAAGTCTATTTTAAGAGGAATGAGGTTATTAATACATACCCATGTACATGAAAATCTTCCCTGGTGGCTCAGCGGTAAAGAGGAGATGCAGGAGACGTGTTTTTGATCCCTGGGTCAGGAAGATCCCTTGGAGGAGGGCATGGCAATCCACTCCAGTATTCTTACCTGGAGAATCCCATGGACAGAGGAGCCTGGCAGGCTGTAGTCTCTAGGGTCACAAAGAGTTGGACATGACTGAAGCGACTGAGCATGCACACACGTGTACATGAAAGGAACTCTAACGTAGATATAAATCACTATTGAAGTTACCATATGTTAGGAAATAGTAATAGAGGCTGAGAGGTTTTCTTAACTATAGAAGGTTGGGTGTTATGTTACACTCACAGTTGAGTATACTAAAGATGGAAGAAAAGTTTCATGTGTGTTCAGTGTGACAGAAGAATTTTTGAGCATTGATCATGTACCAGAGGAGAAAGATACTCCTTCAGATTAGTGAAAAATGCCTGGGCTCATGGTTCCTCTGCCCACTGCTGTCTTTCCCTTTTTTTCAGTGCATTCTGGGGTCTGCTATGTGACTGTGCTGGGGTATTATGCCTGGTTTTGGCAGGGTATATGTGTAGGTGAAACATTCTCTTTTCCATGATGAACACTAAGTAGGGATGCTGTGCCTCTGTGAATTTGCAACAGCCTTTCCCCCTTTTATTCTTAGGAAAAGGTAAATATGTTTATGAAGTGACTATTCAGTGACAAATGGATAGGTAGCTTGCTTTTTACCCCTTTCCTAACTTTTCCTGGTGTTCTCATCACATGCCTGCCAGACCATAGTTGCCTGGGGAACTAAGCTTGATGTAGGATGAGACATCAAAAAGACCCTATGTCTCTTAGGCCTGTTAGGAAAGACCATCATTTAATCACAATATAGAGGGAGGGCCTATGCATTAATATATGGGAAGCATGACTTGCCTTTTGTTTTTGATTATATATGCTAGGTTTGAAACCATGAAAAGGCAAATTTCATTTTTTCTTCTATGTTTGTACAAGCCAAAGAAGTGCTTAATATGCAATATCCTTGATCTGTCATTTTAAAAGTAAAATTTTACTTGGACAGAATCAACTTCTTAAAAATTGAAAAAAAAATGGAATGGATGATTAATTTTTGAAGTGCTTATATTCTCCTTTTTAGTAGATTATTTTTAGGCTATTCTAGATGCAGAGGAATGCATTAGAGCAGTGCTTCTCAAACATTAGCGTGTATACGAATCATCTGGAAACTTCATAAACTGCAGACTCTGATTCAGTACCTGAGAGTCTGCATTTCTACTAGGCTCTCAGGTAATGTTGATGCTGCTGGTCCATTTACCACAATGGAGGTAGAGCCTCTGGAAGCCCCTTCTGATAATATGTATCATATGGCAATGCACTATGATGGTTTATGAATTATTTTCCTTCAGAATCATTTAGACATGTCTCAAGGCAATACTCTATCTTCCTGAAATGGGCAAGAAAATGACTTTTAAAATGTGGTGCATGTATAGAAAATTATGCTAAAGATATTCATTCACTTCTTACAATCAATGCTTTTAAAATATGCATTAACTAGCCTGAAGAATTGCTGAATGTGGCATTGAAGTTAATCAAATTTCTGGTTAAATGTAAGTAATCTCTTATTAGAATACCCTGCCTCAATAGATTATATCCCTTGATGAAAGGTACATTTTTAGAGTGTGGGTTCTTTGTTTTGTTGATTTCACTGACGAATCTCTAGCAAGTAAAACAGTGCCTTAAACACAGAAGACATTCTATAAATATTTGTTTAATTGAATTAAGTGGGGAGGGTTGTTTCAGTCCCCTTTTCTGCCTGAAAGAGGTTTGATGATTTAAGAGCTTGCAGTTTCACTTCAGTTTTCATCACCCCCCATCAGTGTAAATGGAATAAGACAGTAGACTAATTATTCTGTTTCTAAGTACCAACAACCTTGAAAGCATTTGATTGTTACCAAGTTCTTCATAAATAAGTTTTCTTTTTGTTTGCTTCCTTCTTATAATAGTGGAATAAAGCAAAGAACATATCCAATTAATTGTATGTTTCTTGGGTGAATTTTTTTAAATTTTATTCTATTTAACTTTACAATATTGTACTCGTTTTGCCATATATCAAAATGAATCTGCCACTGGTATACATGTGTTCCCCATCCTGAACCCTCCTCCCTCCTCCCTCCCCATACCATCCCTCTGGGTCGTCCCAATGCACCAGCCCCAAGCATCCAGTATCAGGCATCGAACCTGGACTGGCGACTTGTTTCATATATGATATTATACATATTTCAATGCCATTCTCCCATATCATTAATATCCATCTTCACCACTTTTCACTTTTCTAATTATTAAGGAAAAATCACTACATTTACTGTCAGTTAAAACCCTCAAGTTGTTATATTTATCTCATTTTCTTCCCTTTTATGAATAATAGTGTTCAGTACCAATATTCCCTGTAATGCCCACATGTAGTAGTGAACTGGGTGGGAGGACCAGGGTTTTGCTCACTTCCACTGGCTACCCCCGTGACTCTGGCTGACTCAATGCACCACTCTAAGTCTGTGGTTTCATCTCTGAAGGATCAGGAATGCCTTTCTTCCAGGCCTCCTATGAGGTTCATATGAACTGATATGGAGTGCTTTTGAGCCTGTAAGATTTCATATAAATATAGCTAGTTGTGTTATACAATGAAAACTTGAAAGTGTTAGTCGCTCAGTCATGTCCGACTCTTTGCAACCCCATGGACTGTAGCCCACCAGGCCCCTCTGTCCGTGGAATTCTCCAGGCAAGAGTACTGGAGTGCGCAGCCATTCTCTTCTCCAGGGAATCTTTCCAACCTAGGGATTGAACTCAGGTCTCCCACATTGCAGGCAGGTTCTTTACCATCTCACCCACCAGGGAAGCCCATATTAGAAAATTAAGTTTTAAAAAATATATTTAATTATTTTTTAAAAAGATGTCTTTATTTTACTTTTGGCTGTGCTGGGTTTTCATTGCTTAACGTGGGCTTTTCACTAGTTGTGAAGAGTGGGGACTACTCTCTGATTGTGGTGCTTGGCCTCTTATTGTGGTGGCTTCTCCTGTTGTGGAATACGGGCTCTTGGGATCACGGGCTTCAGTAGTTGCAGCACGTGGGCTCAGTAGTTGTGGCTCCCAGACCCCAGAGCACAGGCTCAACGGTTGTGGTGCATGGCTTAGTTACTCCACGGCATGTGTGATCTTCCCAGAACAGGGGTCGGACCTGTGTCTCCTGCATTGGCAGGTAGACTCTTCACCACTGAGCCACTGGGGAAGCCCCCCTTAATTATTAACAACTGTCTTCTGGCCTCTGCTTTTCCCTCAAAGTTATAAGCAGTCACTTCTATTTACCATTTATTTAGAATGATATGAGTTTGTGTTGAAGGAAACATTTGTCTAAGTCCCCGATTTGAAAAATTAGGTGACTTAGCTGAGGTTGCACACAAAAAAAGACTTTCACTGCAGCCCAGCTTTTGCTCTCTATAACCCCTGAAGCATCTCCACATCATTTACCTTCATATACTCTTCCTACTTTCCAATCATTTTCTTCTGTTACCTTGAAGGGCAAATGCCAGCTTTATATCAATGAGCCAACCAGTTAATTCACTTATTCAACAAATACTGATCCTGCTAATCTCTAGTAGTTTTCTAGGCATCAGAATTCAAAAATGAATCTAGATTGCAGAGGTTAATCAAGTTTGGTAACATCAGAAAATACCCATAAGAAATTGTCAGCTATTTTATTTATAGTAAAAAGGTATTTATGAATATATATATTCTTATTATTCTACAGCAAAACAATAATGTCTATGTTTCCAGACTTTATGAATATTCTGTACTTCCTGTAATTGCTTATGGTCCAGAAGGAGAGAGAGAAAAATAATTATTGCCACATTGATGGAGCATGGATGAGAAGAGAATGAGGAAAGGATGTGGAGTTGTGGAACAGTTGACCTGAAAAGTAGATGCAGATGTCAGAGTGCTGAGAGTGTCAGAGTTTTTGAACTTGTCCTCCATCTGCTAATTTAGCCAAAATAGTGTGGCCCCTTTCTGCAAGTCCCTATTCATCACATATAGGGACTTATTTTTAACTGTTCCTGCCCACTCATTTTTCTTGTCCTTTTCCCCTCCTTGAAGCATTTGTGCTAGACTGTGACACCTTTGCAAGGAAGCCACCTTCTTGTTTGTCTGGCAAAACATTATTAATCACACACTCTATTTACATTTTCTTAGCAATGTAAAGATTTTTACTGTGGAAAGAATTCATTACAACGCTTTGCAGCTAGAGTTGCGGCCTCTGTGGACATGTGGCCCGCCTCTCAGTGAAGCAAAAGGCATATTGCAAGCTGGTTTCTCAGCTGTGAAATGCCACTACTTAGGTCACATGCCTCAGTTAAAAAAACTGCCAGGAGCAACGCCTTCTTCTTGGCAGAGAGGCGTGCCACCTGTCACCCAAAGCTGCCGTCCCCTCTGGCATCATGCACGGATAACTTTGATTCACTTCTGCGTATGTGAAGGTTGTGTTCTCTGCCTTTTGCAGTATATTTCTCCATGGTATTTATTTAAGTAGGATTTACTCTGGTACTGGATTGGGGATTATTGCTCATTCATACAGGGGCCAAGTCTTAATCTAGAAGAATAGCTGTAATCTTTGGGAATCACACTTAATTAAAAATGTAAATTGTCTTACATGTGAAAGATGTCATTTGACAGGCATATTTCCACTCGACACCTAGCCTTGAAGCCACCCTTGGTGACATGACAAGATCCCACCTTATGTCCCTAATAGCATACAAGAATTCCTGGAAATTGACCTTAGGAAACACATATTCTGGATTCACTAGCGACTTTATCCCATAACTTTCAAGGCAAACAAACTAAGAAACATACATTCATATTCTCACAAGCAGGTAAAACACTCTTTATAGAATGTAACTTATTCCAGATTTCCTCCAAATCTTTGTAAGTTTTGACAGGATGTCAAGGACAAAGTAAGTACTGGATTAATACATGTTGAATGAATAACCAAGTGGTGGTCTGTTACAAGGTAACTGAATTGGCATTTTGGGCTGGCAGGGCTTCCCAGGTGGCACGGTGGTAAGGAACCCACCTGCCAATGTGGAAGACATAAGAGATGCAGAATTAATCCCTGGATCGGGAAGATCCCCTGGAGGAGAACACAGCAACCCACTCCATTATTCTTGCCTGCAGAATCCCATGGACAGAGAAGCCTGGCAAGCTACAATTCACAGGGTTACAAAGAGTTGGACATGGTGACTTAGCACAGCACATGATGTTGGGAACCTTCGACTTCCTTTTCTCTAAGAGTATATTAAAAGAAAACCAGCAATGCCTTACCTTTATGAAGAGATAAAGATTCATTCTGCCATAATAATGCCATCCTGACACAAGCAACAAACTTAGTAGTTTACAACATGTTTTCTCTTGCATTTTTGAGTTGCTCAAGAAAAAAAAAAACTATATTAGAATGCATATTTTCCAAGCTTTTTTTGAATATAATTCCCATTTTGTAGTATCTCTTTTTCCCCCTGGGTTGAATTGTATCCCCCTCAAAAATCTTGAATCTTAATGCCCAGGACCTCAGAATGTGACCTTAATTGGAGGTAAGGTCTTTATAGAGATAATCAAGTTAAAGGGGATCATTAGGGTGGGCCCTCATCCAATATGATACATGTCCTCACAAAAAGAGGAAATTTGGATCAGCAGAGAGACATGCAAACAAAGATAATGCCATGTAAAGATGAAGATAGGGTTGGGATGATGCATCCACAAATTGAGGAATGTCAAGGAGTTCCAGCTAGGAAAGAGGCATGGAATAGGTTCTCCTTCAGAAGGAACAAATCCTGTTGGCGTCTTGATATTGGACTCAGAATAACAGACTTCTGTTACATAAGCCACTTAGTTCATGCTTTGTTAACTCAGCCCTAAGTAACTAATACAGTTTTCAAATTATCATAAACCTGGCTTAGGACGCCCTGAATGTGCCAAGAAAGATTAGTCTTTATGGTACAATTGATGTTTATCTGATTTATAGGCTTGGTTGCTTAACTTTAACCTCCCACCATCTGACTGCTGATTTCTACTCATAAACACTAATATGACTTAAATGTCTATTTTTATTGAAAAATAATAATGACGCCAGTACCATCGATTGAGCATTTATTGTGTGCCAGGCACTGTGCTGTGAGTTTTATGTATATTACTTCATTTGATCCTCCCAATAATCCTATAAGTTAGGTACTGTTATTATTCTGGAAAAATTAAAAATGTTTTTCTGAGTCACACAGGTAAAAAAATGACAGATACAGGGTCAGAATGAGTGTCAGTGTCATTCCAAGTGTCTGACCATGATATGATCTGTATAATAAGGCGAGATGGTATTAACAGGCTTAGGAACTTGGGGCTCACAGTGTCAGCATCTGAAGTCCTATTTAAATGAGTAAGGAAAATGTAAGCAACCAGGGCCTAGACTGTATTTGCATGAGTCAGATGATATCTTTAAAAAAAATCGTATTGTATCCAACATCCCTGTACTAGTCAACCGGGAGGACCATAAAGCCCAGCCCATTACCACTTCAGAAAAGATTAAATAATAAATGCCTTCTCAGTCTTCCTTTCTAGTCTTCTTCATCTTCTGAACTGTGTCTGTAGAAAGGATTATTCCCCACTAAAGCTTGCTCCAGTGTGGTTTGTAGGACAGGCAGAGGGAAATATTACCCAGTAGCTACATATAGATTGGCTTTAAAGCATACCTGATACTTTCTGAAAAACCTTCAAATTTGTAACTGCTGGAAATGGTGATAAAAACACATGTCTTTTGTGTGTGTGTCCAAAAAAAATCCTTCAGTTAAAAAAAAAGAAAACAAACATACCTATATTTCTAAGAACAAGGGATATTTTTCAGTAGGCAAAGGGGAAGGATATTTTTTATTCTCTCTGGAAATTTCTAGGGCTTCAGTCCTGGGAGTTTATTACATTTTTAAATTTAATAATGCTCTGAACTGACTCATTCTCAAAAGTAGAATGTACATACTGCCAATTGATTTTCCAGCGCAGTGTTAGTTCATGTGGAATCCATCTTCTCTTATTTGGTCCCTAGTGTGATTATGGGCACATGTTTGTGAGATTCTTGAACTGTTGTAGGAGGATTCAGGCATTAGGTGGGGTTGGACTGAATGAGCCCCAAAATGTGAGAAGCTAGGATTCTGAGTAGGGGTTCATAAAATCTATGATTGCGACAGAGCCATGTGACCCTCCATTCCTGGGAGAAGTATACTGATGACTTTGGGTTATCAATGGGACTATTGGCCTTTTGCATTTTTGGATCCTGTGTTTGAAACTAGTGTTCAAGCAGATCCACAATACAAAGCGTGTGTATAAAGCAGGAAGATTTGTGATTAAGAGGGAGTTTCTAGAGTTAGACAGAATTGTTTCTTTTCTCATCTCTATCATATTTGAGCTTTGTGACTTTAGGCAAGTCACTTGAACTCTCTCACTCCTTCAAACTGTAAAACTTGAGATTACAATTGTATTTACTTCTCATGGGATTAAATAAGACAATGACTGGCATATATTAAGAATTCAATAAAATACATATGTATATGCTGTTGCTACTGCTAAGTCGCTTCAGTCGCATCTGACTCTGTGTGATCCCATAGACAGAAGCCCACCAGGCTCCCCCGTCAGGCTACTAAGGCGACTGTGTGATATAGCATATTCTACTTTGGTTAGTTTCTTTTGGGAAATACCTTTTCTCTCTTTGTAAACATGATACCTTTCAGAGTTAGCACAGAATATATTGGTAGAGAGAAAAAAGGAGGTGCCATATAATTTGCTTCTCTTAACAACTTTTCATCTGGGGAATTTTGAGTGTTTAATAAGCTCATGGTAAAGTGTAGTACCTTTTAGAATCTTCCAAAGGTAGATTCTAAAAGCTCTGTAGCACTAAAAGCTCTTTTCAGTTATTATATCAGAATTATCAGATATGCATCTAGGGTTGGCAGAGAGAGGGGAGAGCCAGTACTGCATAGGGCAGTTGAAGGACATCACAGGTTATTTCTATTTTAAAATTTTTATTTGGTTCTAGCTATGACTGCAGCCATGAAATTAAAAGACGCTTACTCCTTGGAAGGAAAGTTATGACCAACCTAGATAGCATATTCAAAAGCAGAGACATTACTTTGCCAACAAAGGTTAGTCTAGTCAAGGCTATGGTTTTTCCTGTGGTCATGTAAGGATGTGAGAGCTGGACTGTGAAGAAGGCTGAGCGCCAAAGAATTGATGCTTTTGAACTGTGGTGTTGGAGAAGACTCTTGAGAGTCCCTTGGACTGCAAAGAGATCCAACCAGTCCATTCTGAAGGAGATCAGCTCTGGGTGTTCATTGGAAGGAATGATGCTAAAGCTGAAACTCCAGTACTTTGGCCACCTCATGCAAACAGTTGACTCATTGGAGAAGACTCTGATGCTGGGAGGGATTGGGAGCAGGAGGAGAAGGGGACGACAGAGGATGAGATGGCTGGATGGCATCACTGACTCGATGGACGTGAGTCTGGGTGAACTCCGGGACTTGGTGATGGACAGGGAGGCCTGGCGTGCTGCAGTTCATGGGGTCGCAAAGAGTCGGACACGACTGAGCGACTGAATTGAACTGAACTGATGAACACATATGTAACACGCATTTCCTGAAAACCCCTTATAATCATTTTTAATCATTGTCATGATCATTTCATAAACACACTTATATAATCTTGGTTTATAGAAAGTAAAGTATTCTATTCTCTACAAGGTTGAAATCTGAAATGGATGATACTAGGAAGGAAGTGGTGGGATTCAAGTCACATCAATAAGATCATGAGGCTGAATGAAATATTTGTAGTTCTGATTGTAACTTTCTTGAGGGTAGTATCTACTGTATTGTTTTTGTCATTCTTATAGCACCTATTATGACTCCTTGCACTAGGTTGCAAATGTTAGTAGAAATAAATTGACCTTTGTTAAGTAGGACTTGTTTCTCAGAGTTGTGAGGCTGTGAGGAAGAGATATTCTTTATCTAAATCTTAGGAAAGTAGTTAGTGATTTGGGAGCATTTTCTGTACCCATATATTTCTAAACATTTTATTGACTATTGCATTCCCCTTCCTTACTATTTTTCTGGCCATAAACTCAGCCGTTCTTCTGTTCATATATTAAATCTTTAGTTTTTTGCTTAGGGCAATAGTTCACACTTCTGGATTTGTGTTGGAATCTTCTGGGGAGTCTTAAAACTTACAGATGCCTGACTTCACTAGCAGAGGTTCTGATGGGGCCCGGAAAGCAAGTAGAGCTGTACACACACATGTGTATATAAGGCCTTCCATGGGACAAAGGGTCTGGGGTTAGAAAGCAAAGGGGACAAAGAGTGGGTCTGGCCTTGCAAATGGAAAGAATAAACTTGCTCTGGTATCATCTAATATCATCTGTCCCATTCTTCCTCACACTCTGGCCATGGGCCTGCTGCCATCTTTGGACACATAAAGGGTGTCCCCTCACAGAGGCCTTGGTGTTAGCTGTTTCCTCTGACTGGAATCCATCTAAGATCTTCTAATGACTGGCCACTTCTTTTCATTTAAGCCTTACTTCAAGTGGCATTCCCTCAGGAAGGCCTTCTCCATCCAATATACCACTATTCTCCTGTCACTCTCTTACTGCTTTATTTACTTGATGCTACTAACAATCTCATTTATGCAATTGTTTACACATTTATTCTTACTTACATACTAACAGGACACTACTTTATTTCCAGGGCCCAGAGCAGTGCTTGGCATCCAAAAGTCTTGGAACATGTATTTTTAAATGAATAAATGAAAAGGTTAATGTTTAGAACAGGACTGACAAATATGTCTGCTGCTACTGCTACTGCTGCTAAGTCGCTTCAGTCGTGTCCGACTCTGTGCGACCCCACAGACAGAAGCCCACCAGGCTCCCCTGTCCCTGGGATTCTCCAGGCAAGAATACTGGAGTGGGTTGCCATTTCCTTCTCCAACGTATGAAAGTGGAAAGCGAAAGTGAAGTCGCTCAGTCGTGTCCGACTCTTAGCGACCCCATGGACTGGAGCCTACCAGGCTCCTCCGTCCATGGGATTTTCCAGGCAAAAGTACTGGGGTGGGGTGCCATTGCTTTCCCCGGACAAATATGTCTAGACATTGCTAATTTACTGTAGCATCTTTTCTCCTAGGTTCAGTAACATAGTTCTCCCAACATACTACTCAATCATCCACTCTTAGCTTCAAAATAAAATCTTATTTTATATCCCTAGTTTAAGAAGTAATTTTTGTATACAGAGTTTTTTAGATGAGGAAGTTGAGGCTTGACTAGGAAGCAATGTCTACCTGCCCATTCAGTTTTTCATTCATTCATTCAAAAATATTTATTAAGAATTTAGAATACAAGAAGCAAGATTCAAATTTTCCCCAGCATATGTCTAGTGCTTGGATCTTATGCTATTCTTCGTTATAATATGTTTTTCAATGTATATTTTTTGAATTTAATTCAATAGGGGCCTTAAAATGATAAACAATTACTTTATATGACTTATGACAAATGCAAGTGGAATGATCATAGTGTAGGTTCTCAGTTCAGTTCAGTCACTCAGTTGTGTCTGACTCTGCAATGCCATGGACTGCAACACGCCAGGCTTTCCTGTCCATCACCAACTCCTGGAGCTTACTCAAACTCATGTCCATTGAGTTGTGATGCTATCCAACCATCTCATCCTCTGTTGTCCCCATCTCCTGCTGCCTTCACTCTTTCCCAGCATCAGGATCTTTTCCAAGGAGTCATTTCTTTGCATCAGGTGGCCAAGGTATTGGAGTTTCAGCTTCAGCATCAGTCCTTCCAATGAATAATCAGGACTGATTTCCTTTAGGATGGACTGGTTGGATCTCCTCACAGTTCAAGGAATTCTCAAGAGTCTTCTCCAACACCACAGTTCAAAAGCATCAATTCTTTGGCATTCAGCTTTCTTTATAGTCTAACTCTCACATTCATACATGACTACTGGAAAAACCATACCTTTGACTAGATGGACATTTGTTGGCAATATAGAATGGAATTAAGGGATCTTAAGGGATGATCTTAAGGGATTTCAGATCATCCCTTCCAATGGTCTGATTTTGAAGATGAGGAAGTTGAAACCCAGAGATGATAATAGTTTATTTTCTATGAGTACTTGTAGGATGAATAAAAGACTGGCAGTCTGAGTGTTGCTCAAGGTCAAGTGTTATCTTTGTGGTGCAGCAGATGTCAGAACTCACTTGTCAGTCCAGGGACCTTTCATCCCCACCAGTGAACCCCAAATATGAGTTCTTAGAACCATCTGAGGTTCTAAACTTGCTGGGGATGATGTCCCAGGACTTGAATTTTTATCATCCCTCTCCGCAGGTAATTCTTTTGTATAGCCAGATTTGGGGATTGCTATATAAATCATATTATTAATATATGAATTTTCTTCACCTATACCCGCAGAGATGAAGAGGTTACACTTAATGCATGGAGAGCTTTTATAGAACATTTACAGAAATTAAAAAAAAAATCTTCCAATTTTTGCTTAGCTGCACACTATCAGTCTGAGCTGAAGCTCAATAAACCCAAGATTTGCTTCTGACATTTAATTAAATTTGATAGCTATTGAGTGTGAGTTATAGAAAAATGAGTAAAACATGCTTCTTTAATATAGAGTCTTTAAATCCTGCCTAAACAGAGGGACAGAAGTCAGAGATTCCCGGTAATCTCTTGAATTTTAGATAATCATGATAAATCTGCTTTCTAGCACCATATATTGATGCTTCGTTTGTTCTGATTTACTATTAGATGCAAGTATCAGCTTTTTACTTCCTCAAACTATTGTAGAATTATCCACCAGTTCTTAACTATTCAAAGTATTCTTTTATTATTTGTATCCTACGGCTGACTGGAGGAGGGATGAGAAGGAAGCACCATATTTTGTTCCTTCCATATTTTTGGATTAAACAGTAATGTAATAGATTTAATTATATAATTGGTATAGCAATTATATAACACAAGTCATTTTTTGTGGAGGTAAAACATTCATAGCACACACTGCTTTTTCTAACTAGTTCTCACTTTCAGTGCCTTATCTTTTATCCTAAGGTATCTGTCAGCTGTAAAATATCCTATCCATAGCAGTTGCCTATATGATCTCCACAGAATGTTGGGCCTGGCATGTTTTATTTCAGGAGACATAGAAATTCATTTCTCACATTTATGGAAAAGGAGAAGAAAAAGACTTTAGAGATAGTCATTAGATACAAAGAGGCACTGGGAAATTTGGTGTACACTGGGGTACGATATATGTTTTTATATTTGTTTTTTTTTAATTGTCCACCAGGAAGGTTTCATAGCAAGAGCAGGACAAGGATTAAGCTTCCAGAACACTGGATAATGTTCTTTCCTTAGAGGCTTACTGAGACTAGGCAGTTGTTGGAAAGGGATGTGGGGTCACTCTTAGTGTCTCCCACGGCTCCTTCCCTTATCTTCCGTGGCAAGAAAATGTGTGGGTGGGTGTGGAAGGCAAGCGACAGGCAGGGGTGATTGTGGTGGGTGGGTGAATGGGGAGAGATGCGCTTTGGCTAACTGAAGAGATAAGAATGGGGAGGAACAGACTTTTCTTGGACTTGAGTTAAACTTCCAATACAAGTAGGGAGCTGCCTGTCTTGTTTATGCTATATTTTTAGAGACCAATATAGTGCCTGGCACACATCAACTATATTTCATGTAGACACATGAATGTCTATATGAATAACTGTATGCATAATTATTCCAACTATTTTGAAGTAATTGAAATTTAATGAATAGGATTGGCGATATTTAGATTCATTTCTTGGTTCCAGCATAGTACCTTGCATATAGCTGGCACATGAGGAAGTTTATGTTAAGGCTCTAGCATTGATATTGATATAAGAATTATAGATTTTAATACTTTAAATACATTAAAAAGGACTGAGAACACTGACTTTTTTCATTTAAAATTTTTTTTAAACTTTTAAATTGGAGAGTACTTTATAATACTGTGTTGATTTTATGCCATGCAACAATGTGAATCATACATAATTTTATATATACATATATCTATGTATATCCTCGCCTTCTAGAGCCTCCCTCCCCACTCCCAAGAACACTGAATTTTTTTAATTTTTAGGAAAGCATGCTTCTGTTTTCATTTTTGAGTTTTTAAAATAATTTTTCCTGAGAAAGAGAACTCATTCCATTCAAAATTAAAGATACTTCAAAATTATGATCCCCAATTCCTAACATATTAGCTTGCTTATTTCTTCTTTTGTAAACACCAACTTTTGGATTGAAACTCTAAGTAGAAATCTAAAAGACTATGATGGAGTGGTGTGTGTTTGTGTTCGTGGGTAGGTGTGCTTCATTCCTGAGAGCACATAGACAACATGTAGAGTAATAAATGATTTCCCTCAGCAGCAGCAAAGATGGATAATCTTTGGTTTTTCATTCGTTAAACAAAATGAAACAAAAATGATGGCCAACAAAAATGGAAACACAACTGTATGAAATAACTTGGAGAAATGCACACAGGATTGCCAACGGTAAAAGAAACGCCTGTTTCATCTATTTAGTGAGTTTTACTGATTTTTTATTTATACACACAAGCTCATCAAATAAAAAGGCAGAAGAATTGAATCTAGTCAATTCCTGAATTAATTTCAAGGAAAGCAGCTAGGGACTAATCAGTGAGAAAAACCTTTCAACTGATTCATTAGTTATTAACATATCTACTATTTATATAAATTCAGTGTCACTCAAAACCATATGAA
Source organism: Tragelaphus eurycerus (assembly GCA_935064755.1). Taxonomy (NCBI): domain Eukaryota; kingdom Metazoa; phylum Chordata; class Mammalia; order Artiodactyla; family Bovidae; genus Tragelaphus; species Tragelaphus eurycerus. The sequence continues at coordinate 4,968,896 of CAKXYN010000039.1, forward strand.
ACATGCTTTCAAATAATATGCTATTGCAATTTCCTCACTTTTCTCCCCAAACCTGCTTGTGTGTATATCAGATCAGATCAGATCAGATCAGTCGCTCAGTCGTGTCCGACTCTTTGCGACCCCATGAACCGCAGCACGCCAGGCCTCCCTGTCCATCACCAACTCCCGGAGGTCACTCAGACTCACATTCATCGAGTCAGTGATGCCATCCAGCCATCTCATCCTCTGTCGTCCCCTTCTCCTCTTGCCCCCAATCCCTCCCAGCATCAGAGTCTTCTCCAATGAGTCAACTCTTCGCATGAGGTGGCCAAAATACTGGAGCTTCAGCTTTACCATCATTCCTTCCAAAGAAATCCCACGGCTGATCTCCTTCAGAATGGACTGGTTGGATCTCCTTGTACTCCAAGGGACTCTCAAGAGTCTTCTCCAACACCACAGTTCAAAAGCATCAGTTCTTCGGCGCTCAGCCTTCTTCACAGTCCAGCTCTCACATCCATACATGACCACAGGAAAGACCATAGCCTTGACTAGGCGAACCTTTGTTGGCAAAGTGATGTCTCTGCTTTTGAATATGCTATCTAGGTTGGTCATAACTTTCCTTCCAAGGAGTAAGCGTCTTTTAATTTCATGGCTGCAGTCACCATCTGCAGTGATTTTGGAGCCCAGAAAAATAAATTCTGACACTGTTTCCACTGTTTCTCCATCTATTTCCCATGTAGTGATGGGACCAGATGCCATGATCTTCGTTTTCTGAATGTTGAGCTTTAAGCCGACCTTTTCACTCTCCACTTTCACTTTCATCAAGAGGCTTTTTAGTTCCTCTTCACTTTCTGCCATAAGGGTGGTGTCATCCGCATATCTGAGGTTATTGATATTTCTCCCAGCAATCTTGATTCCAACTTGTGTTTCTTCCAGTCCAGCATTTCTCATGACGTACTCTGTATATAAGTTAAATAAACATGGTGACAATATACAGCCTTGACGTACTCCTTTTCCTATTTGGAACCAGTCTGTTGTTCCATGACCAGTTCTAACTGTTGCTTCCTAACCTGTATACAGATTTCTCAAGAGGCAGATCAGGTGGTCTGGTATTCCTATCTCTTTCAGAATTTTCCACAGTTTGTTGTGATCCACACAGTCAAAGGCTTTGGCATAGTCAATAAAGCAGAAATAGATGTTTTTCTGGAACTCTCTTGCTTTTCCCATGATCCAGCAGATGTTGGCAATTTGATCTCTGGTTCCTCTGCCTTTTCTAAATCCAGGTTGAACATCAGGAAGTTCACGGTTCACATATTGCTGAAGCCTGGCTTGGAGAATTTTGAGCATTACTTTACTAGCGTGTGAGATGAGTGCAATTGTGCGGTAGTTTGAGCTCTCTTTGGCATTGCCTTTCTTTGGGATTGGGATGAAAACTGACCTTTTCCAGTCCTGTGGCCACTGCTGAGTTTTCCAAATTTGCTGGCATATTGAGTGTAGCACTTTCACAGCATCATCTTTCAGGATTTGGAATAGCTCCACTGGAATTCCATCACCTCCACTAGCTTTGTTCGTAGTGATGCTTTCTAAGGCCCACTTGACTTCACATTGTCAAATTAAAAATCCCATTTCTTGCCTCTGTTTCATAATGGAAAAGTTGATACATTTGGGCTTCCCTGGTGGGTCAGAGGGTAAAGTGTCTGCCTGCAATGCGGGAGACCTGGGTTCCATCCCTGGGTCAGGACTATCCCCTGGAGAAGAAAATGGCAACCACTCTGGTACTCTTGCCTGGAAAATGCCATGGAAGGAGAAGCCTGGGCAGGCTACAGTCCATGGGGTCGCAAAGGGTTAGATATGATTGAGTGACTTCTTTCTTTCTTTTGATATGTTTGGAATGTTGTACAAGATCCCCTGGAGGCAGGCATGGCAACCTTCTCCAGTATTTTTGTCTGGAGAATCCCCATGGACAAAGGAGCCTCATGGGCTACGTTCCATAGGGTTGTAAAGAGTCAGACACTACTAAGTGACTAAATACAGCACATCTTTCTATAAAATTACTAAAGAATTATTTATTTATTTATTTGGCTGAATCAGCTTTTTCTCGCATCATGAGATCTCTCATTGCAGTGCATGGGTTCTCTAGTTGTGGCACATGGGCTTAAGTTGCTCTGTGGCATGTGGGATCTTAGTTCCCGGACCAGGGGTTGAACCTGCGACCCCTGCATTGAAAGATGGATTCTTAACCACTGGACCACCAGAGAAGTCTCAATTAGTTACTTTTTAATCTGATTTTTAAAAGCCAACTGCATGACAGCAGGGACCACAAACTCTAATGTCTACAGAGGACAAGTGGATGAAGATAAAGGGTGAGGTTCAGCATGTGAGAACCACGTCATCTCCAGCCAACTGAAGCTGAAGGAGAATGTGGGCTGGCTATTGCCAGATCTCTTATTTCAAGGAAAGCTGTAAACTGGCATTTCTGTCTGAAATGTCTCTATCTTTAGATTTTAGCAAATTAATTTTTTAAAACCTCATATAGACCAAATAAAGCCTAAGTATGCCTTGACTGGCTGTTTGTGACCACTGCCTTAGATAAGCAGGTTTTGTTGGACCAGCACCACCCGTAGGGCTGGGTACTCTGTGTTCTAACAAAGTAGGAACTGAATGTAGGGCAAGTCACTCTCATTTTTAAAATTAGTGGATATGGGCCAAATAATATGCAATTTAGTGTCTTTTCAAGTTTCACAGCATCTATGATTGTTTAAGGAGCAATAACTGATCTTCACATTCATTACCATTTTTATTTTCACTGAGACTTGTGTGATTTCCCCAAATACTTGAAATCTGCCTACTATTGGCCTGTCTGAGAGTTGTTTATGAACGTTTGTTGAAACTGACCAGAGAAAATACTGTCAACTTGTCTCTGAGTCTAAGCACATTGTTAGCAGAGTTGCAGAACTTGGCCATCTCCTGCAGTAGTAAACATATTAATAAGCTTTTACCAGAAGAACTGTGAACAGATGCAGTTCTTGAAAACACAGTGTCCTTGTCACATTTAGTCGTCTGTCTCCCCTAGTGAGGCAAGTCTTGCTTGTGCTGTCCTAGTAAATATGCTCCTTTTTGTCATAACCAGATCATAGTTCAGGAATTCAGCAGAAACATCATGGTAACCAGTATCTTTGATACACAGATCCAAGCCCCAAGGGCAAGTACATAATAACATAAAATGACAGGTTTCCCCCTCTTTTCATTTTCACATAATTTCTTTTATTCTATCACATAATTCCCTGGAGCCAAAAATAAGAATAGTACATTTCCTTTGTAGTCACTGTTCAATGTGAAACTTCAAGTGGTTTAAATGTAATAAATGTACCCACACAATATCTTACGTGGTAAATTGGGAATCATCCCCAAGGTAGTGGAACAATTTAGGCATGACACTTAAGCATCTCTATTTTTGCTGATAACTAGCTGGGTGACCTTGAAAGTTACATACCTTTCTGAGTTTCCATTTTTCATCTATAAAAAATGTTGTTTAGAAAATCTCCATCTTGTAGAATTGTGAAGATCACACAAGAAGCAATTAGATGTGAAAGTGCTTTACAAAACATAAAGCACTATATGTCAGTGAGATAACATGCTAATCAATCTCTTACCTCACTGCAACATGAGGAATATAAGTACAAACTGAATAAAGCAAGTTGTTGTATATTGTATGCTGCAGATGTAAGTCTTGGAGATTTGGAATTAACTTCCAAATTCTCTTCTGTCATTCCCGCTTCCCTTCATTTAAAGCCATCTCTCACGTCTCAGCTGTTTAATTAGTCATTGGCTACATGGAGTAAAACTTGGCATCTTAGAGGGAAAAAAATTGTTCTTTGAAGGACCTTAAAATATTCCATTGGATTTATTCTTTAAAAATAGTTGTGTCCTATCTCCATTTTTCCCCCTTCTCTTTGGACTTCTTCCAGTTTTTCTACATTAACTTTAGAATTGAGTACCTTGGGTGACTGTAATGTCACTACACTGTTATTTAGAGAAAACATTATTATCTTCTTTTCTCTTAATCTCACATAATAAACCATGTTCTGAATTTCTACCTCAATTTCTAGCTTCAATATCTGCAATTTAAAATGGTGGCATGATATTTGAGAACTGGATGTACTAAAGTTTCCTTCATTTTAAGCATTCAGGATATTTCTGATCTATTTTGTTTTTCCTCAAACGTATACAGTATTGTGCTGCTCTTTAGAAGACTTTTTGAAAAGCCCTGATTTGCCGCATTTGCTGACTCCTGTTGTGTGTATTCTCCCACTGTATCTGACATCAAGCCAATGATTTTATGTCACTGAACTTGAAGTTGGGAAGAGATGCCCAAATGGATCTCATGAAGCAATATGAGTAGCTCCAGTCCATACCTACATAGTGTGATGAGGAACATATTAATAAACTTGGGCTTCCCAGGTGGCTCAGTGGTAAAGAATCTGCCTGCTGATGCAGGAGACACAGGTTTGATCTCTTAGTCTGGAAGATACCCTGGAGAAGGAAATGGCAAACCACTCTAGTATTCTTGCCTGGGAAGTTGCATGGACAGAGGAACTTGGCAGACTGTAGTCCATGGGGTTGCAAAGAGTTGGATCCGACTGAGCACGCATGCAATGCAGTGATTAATAAACTTGGAACAGAAAGTTCTAAGTAGTGTCTTATCACTAACTTATTGTTGATAAGCCATACTTAATGTTTGTATGGTGTTTTATGCAGTGAATACTAAATATATTCATTATATGTCTATCCATATAATAATTCTATATTTTAATAAAAATAAAATAAATAGATCATTAGATTTTAAGATTAACTTCACCTGGTTTTTCTTAATTAGAGAAATTATTTATACTCACCAATCTCAATCTTTTTCTAATCTAACATCCATTATATGTTTAAAATATTTCAAAGCTTACCTTGGTCATATTCTATCATCTATTTGCTCATGATGTGGTTCTTACTTCATCTCATAGTGTATACCATTGAGAGAATTTTGCAGAGAAGGTATTTTTGTGTTATAGTTTCTGAGATGTTATATATCAGGAAGTCCCCCAAACCTCTGAATGTTGCTTCATTGTTCTTTGGTAGACATTGTTGCAGGAGAAAAATCTATGGAATTTTCAATTTGATTTATTTTGAAGGTGAGCTTTTTTTTTTTCCCCAGCCAGGATTTTTAGCATTCTTGATTTTTGAGACAACAATAAAACTTACCAGTATGTATTTAGATTGCCAAAGTTCTCATCCCATTTTGTAAATGCTCTCAGTTTCCAAGTCTCCCACTTAGTTCTGGTTTTTGTTCCCTCTTTGTAATAATTTCTTCTGTCCTGCTGTCTTCTTTGCTGGCAGGGGTTGCCATTCTATGTCTTGCTTTGAAAATGTCTTTTACCTTTTAATTTTTTATCATTTAAAATTGATTTTTGTTCTACATTTAGGTTTGTTCACTGTAGTTAGTTTTCTACCATGCCTGTTTTGCCATTTTTTCCCCATCAGTTTCTCTATGTTTTATTTGCCTGTAGTCTCTTCATATCCATTTTTCTTGCCTTAGTTCATTCTTGTTTAATAGGAATGCATGCATTCTTGCTCAGTTGCTTCAGTCGTGTCTGACTCTTTGAAACCCTATGGTCTGTTACCCAACAGGCTCCTCTGTCCATGGGATTCTCCAGGCAAGGATACTGGAGTGGGTTGCCATGTCCTCCTCCACAGGTTATTAGGAATGGTATCCTTTAAAAAAAAAAATCTCATTTTAAACATCAAGTAGATTTTCTAAAACTGCTTTACATTTCTATTTTTGAGGCTCCCTACCCCCAACCATGCCTTTAGAGAATTGTTCCCTTTTTCCCTGCACTAGAAATTTTGTTTCATGGACTCATGCTATTTTCCCCGTTGCCCATCTTTGAGTGAAGCTGTCTGACCAGGTCTGGTAAGTCAAAGCAACCAATAGGCAAGACTTTTCTTAGAGCCGCTGTTGTCTGCTCCTCTGCTGGCAACCTCTATGTGCAGACCTGAGACTGGAGGTCAGGCTGATTTCAGAGCAGTGGACACATTGCTGCCACAGAGCAGGCATTCAAAGAATGCTAGTTTCTCCTCCTGGCTATGAAAGGACTGGTCAGAATTCAAATGGAAGGGGAAATTCCTTAAAATGGATAAGCAGAGCTTGGATCACTACTTATGCTGTTTCCTAATTCAGTCCAATCATCTTGAGAGTTTGTAGAACTTTTGACTGGATTCTAGAAGGTCGTTTTATTTGTATTAACTGGTTTCCAAACTTATTAAGAACATTTTTTCCCCTCTCAGTTTGGACATTTACTTTTCATGAGAATTTGGGAAGGGAGCTTTCTGTTATTTTAATTTCCGGGATCTATATAACCTCTGTTCTCAGTTTCTACTTAGAAAAATAAAGCATTGAATTTACTTCTTACTTCATATTTTGCTTATACAGTTCCATAAATGTCCATTTAGTCAAGGCTAGGGTTTTTCCAGTAGTCATGTATGGATTTGAGAGTTGGACTGTGAAGAAAGCTGAGCGCCGAAGAATTGATGCTTTTGAACTGTGGTGTTGGAGATGACTCTTGAGAGTCTCTTGGACTGCAAGGAGATCCAACCGGTCCATCCTAAAGGAAATCAGTTCTGGGTGTTCATTGGAGGGACTGATGTTGAAGCTGAAACTCCAATATTTTGGCCACCTGATGCGAAGAGCTGACTCATTTGAAAAGACTCTGATGTTTGGAAAGATTGAAAGCAGGAGGAGAAGGAGACAACAGAGGATGAGATGGTTAGATGGCATCATGGACTCAATGGACATGAGTTTGGGTAAACTCCAGGAGTTGGTGATGGACAGGGAGGCCTGGCATGCTGTGGTTCATGGGGTCACAGAGTTGGGCACGACTGAGAAACTGGACTGAACTGAACTGATACATGATGAAGCCAGATGAGTTTTCAGAGCTATGTTTTAGACTTTTATTTTAGCACAGCAACCACTTCTAGGCTACATGATACATCATACTCTGTATCAACCATGTGGATCCTTATGTACTTCTTATGTTGCACATTTAGGTCAAGGACAGTCATACATGCTACACTGGAATCACTGCAAAGCCTGTATTAATAGGATAAGAGTTACAGATATTGAAATAAATTGCATATTTAAGTATAGTCAAGTTATTATCTATGCCAATTAAGAAGTGCAATGTCACAGAAACAAAAAGCAATCTGGAAATCATTTATGCGTTATTTTGAATTCATATGTATTATGACTTTTCCCTGTTTCATATTTGCATAATTACAATTTCACCTAAACTTATATGCAAATTCACTTGGATTCTCTGAGAACATACCAATTGCAATTGGCTAGATTATCATGCTGGTTTATAACCAAAGAGAAAAAAACAACTGAGGATATAAAATTCAAAGTGGATGATTCTCAAAATGGATAACTTGCAAATAGTTCAGAATTGGTAAGTCTGCCCCAGGAATATGTAAGAGTTCTTGGAATGATGTACATGTGTGCACGATTGTGTGTGTATCTGTTTTTTCTGTATTGGAAATACAATTAATATTAGAAATAATTATATTAATTCTATTAGTGCTCTATATTTTTAGTATTGTTTAACAATAGAGTTGTTACATGGTTTTCACCTAAACTCATTAAGTCTGTTTTTATAGATTAATTTAAAATAATGTAATGGTAAAGGACAAGACAGCCTGGCATGCTGCAGTTCATGGGGGGCTCAAAGAGTCAGACATGACTGAGACACTGAACAACAGCAACAGAATTTAAAATGCTTTGGTTAACTAATAGTTTAAACAATGTAAGGGTCAGCACTAAACTCTGTAATGCTGTACCAGTGTTCTATCACACTTTATCTATTTTCAGAAAATGTTCAAATCTATGACAACATTTGAATCTTTTTTTTTTTGCTAAAATGTGATGCTTTTCCTGATTCTTACTGTATATCTGACTTACTTAATCTAGTAATTTAAAATTTCTAACAAAAGCAAAAAGAGAGGGGGTCAAATTTATCTTAAAAATTTTTTTCTTTTTAATTATAACTATTCAACAATTATGATATTTGCAGATATTTTCTTAATATTGATCTTATACTTAACAAGTGATCACTATCTAAGTACTACATGACAGTCAGTGCACTGTTTTACCTTATTAAAGAGGGTTGCCAAAGTTACTAGATCGTTTTTAAGATCTGATATTTTTGTCATTAATAATTCAAAATATTTATTTTAAAACTGTTTTTAATATAAAAATATAGACTAAGTTGCCCTTTAAGCTTTTGTTGTCTAGGAAAAGCAACTGTCAATTCTAAACTCTTCCTTAATCTCCAAATACCTACTTTAAATGCAGGAGAGAGCCTTCTGAATGTGAGTCCTGTAAAAAATGTGTTCAAAGAATTTTTTTATTATCAGTTCCTTTATTAATTTTTAAAGTTAATTTGAAGGAAAATGTAATGATTCTGTGGTGTGTGGGCTCAGGCTGTGTGTGAACCACATTCAGATCCAGCTGCATTTAGTGTCTAAAAGCCAGGTGATGGGGCAGCTCTGCACAATGGTAAAGCACGGTTTCTGGATCCAGGCTGCCTTTGGTCTGAATCCCGACTCTGCCCTGTACTGAATGAGTTTTTTTTTTTCTTTTTTAGCATTTCAATTAAATTTTATTTTGCTTAACTTTACAATATTGTATTGCTTTTGCCATACATCGAGATGGATCCTCCCCAAGTATACATGTGTTCCTCATCCTGAACCCTCCTCCCTCCTCCCTCCCCATACCATCCCCCCGGGTCGACAGTTCAATGGAGGAAATGGGAACCCACTCTAGTATTCTTGCCTGAAAAATCCCATGGACAGAGGAGCCTGGTGGGCCACAGTCCATGGAGTCTCAAATAGGCAGACACGACTGAGGACTGAGTGACTAACAACAGCAATGAGATGGTGCCTGGCATATAGTGCATTGTTGTCAAGTTTGTTCCCATCATCATTATCTATTTAGTAAAAGTGAGATGCTCTATATAAATTACATAGTAAAAAAGGGCGTTTATTGACTCATGATGATGTGCCCGGCCCCTTCAGTCTTGTGAGCAAGAGGAGAGTCAGAGTCAGCCACCCCTGATCCACAAGGAATGAGATTTCCAAAGTCAAGGAAGGAGTAGTCCAGCAAGGAAAAGAAATGTTGGGCAGGTAGAAGCAAGGGTCCATTCCATATGAAAGGTTATAGGGATCATAAAGGAAAAGAAGCGACACTAGTCGGTCTTATTATCAGAAGTATTGTTTCATGAAAGGGGAATTAGTCTTGTTCTATGTGCTTTAGGGGTCAAGAATAGGACATATGGATATTAATCACAAGACATTTTATTCCTCTAATTTAAGGGTGAAGATCCAAACTAGAATTCTCAAATGGAATGAACTATATTTTAAGACACGTTGCTGGTAAAGATTTTAAAAGAGATGTTTAAAATCTTTCGCTAAAGAAAATATTATATGTAATAGTATATAGGAATGGAGAGATAGCAGTAAATAAATCTAATTCTATGACTTCTACAAATGTGGGACATTTAGGGAACAATCTAAAGTCTTTGAGATATTTTTCTGTTAACAATGTAGGATATTCAGTCTTCCAAATTTCCATTGAAAATGCTGACATTTTAATTCAACATTTGATTTCTTTGAGCTATAGTTCGGATGTCATTTTGTTTTTGTCTTTCATATTTATTTACATACAGTCTAATCCTTGCTAATCCATGTTTACTGGAGACAGGAAGAGTCCAGAAACATAACTAATTCTCAAAGTCCATTCTGCCTACTAATGGCAACTGGAAACTAATGAACTAGTGAATTTCTGGCATGATACCTCTGACTCTAGCATTAATACATCTCACTGAGACAAAAATTTGATGTATTAATTGATTTCATGTTAATTAAATAATTAAATTTGGCCATCAACAATGACAGTGAATTCTTTACAGAGAGTATCACATGAACTGGAAATTTGGCTGTTTGTCTGTTTATTACTCAAATGCATATTCAATATGATACATGCCTTAAATCTTCTGTGGGAGTAGGAAGTGCAAAAATTAAATTTGTGTTTCATTTTAGACCTATTTAAGGCACTATTATTCAAAAGAGCTTGTAGACATATTTTGTTTTTACCTTTGTAGTACTTTGACTATAAAAAGTCAGTTACCAAAGCATATGTGTCCTTTTGAAATACTAAAAATTTAGTTGAATGGAATAGAACAAATTAATAAAATGACCATTATGGTTATCCAAGTAAGAGAGAGTTATATTAGTAAGTAATCAAACATGGCTCTCAGTAAAGTTATTTTAAATTATCTTAAACTATTAAGGTGGCTTCAAAATAGGTTATAATTAACCTATCTACTACAAGTTCTTTTTAAAAAATTAAACTAGATTTAGATTTTCCTTATATAGAAAAAGCCATGTTAAATTCTTTTTTTTTTTTTTTCATGTTAAATTCTTTAAAAACAATTAGGAGGAAAAAAAACCACAAGATTCCAAAGATGAAGGACTTGGAAAGGGAATCCCATAAATGACTCTGCAAATAATTCTTAAAGGGCTATTAAAAGTCTATTCCTCAGACCTTACTGTGTATAACATGATAAAATGACAATGAAGCATGACATTTTAAATTCTAATAATAGGAAAAATGATTTATGTCTTACTTTCACTCCTTTGATTTTGCTCAGTTCTAATGTTATCCCAAGGTTTGAAGGGAAAAAGTGAAAACTCTTTGTATTTTAAAAGGTGGTTTATAGCTTCTCTGCAAAACAACTCTTGATTTTTGGCAATAATTGGCCCGATTCATGAAAACTCATGGAATACTTTAAAATTTTCAACTAACTCTTTGTAGACTTCGTGATGTGATAAATGATGCCACTGCATTCAATATTTCTTTCATCCTCCTCGTAAGGTTAAAATTAAAATCAATTTGCAAGATAGGGAGAGAAGACCCCAAAATATGGCAAGCTGTGAGGAATGTCTATTTGGAGGTGAAATTTAGGCCAGAGCTAATCTGAAACGTGGATAATCCGATAATCATAAATTATCTGTCTTGAAAAACATAATTGCTGTGAACCCATGGTTTCACAGTTGAGAGTATATCTTGAAAGAGAAATATCTGTATCATGAATCAGAATATATTGTGATGTAGTAAAGGTGGATAATTGGTTGGAAGACCTTGAGGTTAAAGTGCATTATGAAAATCTAGGCTATACTATCTTTTAAAATTTTGGTATGAAATTTTTGGTTCAAGTGGGTTGTATGGAATTTGTCTATTTCTTGACCTTTGTGTTTTTTAGGAAGCTTCTAAATTCCTAACAATTTTTGAACTGAACTTATTCTTTACCATCAGAGCCACCAGGGAAACCCATTGAACTCATGGGCTTTCAGTGGGGTCCCAAATATCAAAATGACATGTAGAGTTCTGAAATACAGAGATTACTAGACTTCTTTATAGATCTACTGAAGGAGAAACAGAGTCCCAAATTGTATTTTTTTAATTTAAATTTATTTATTTTAAATGGAGGTATTGTTTTTAAACTTTCCTGGTAAATATTATCACTTTTAATGTTTGGGAACCCTTGATCTTATACTATTCTTAGGACACTTGTATCTTTAATTTAGTGGTTATTTTTGGACATTTAATTAAATCTCTTTTACCAGATTGTAAGTTTCTAAACAATGCTCACATTATATTACTTTAATCTGAGGTTTTAAAAAAGTCAAACACAATTGAGTGCATGCTCGCAGGTGCACGCACACACACACACACACACACACATCATCATCATCATCATCATCATCATCATCATCACCATTGCTTCCCCTCCCACCATTGTTTACTATATGCTGAATGCTAAGTAAGGTGCTTTAAATATATAAGCTCATTTATTCTTTATAACAGCTTTAAGAGGGAGGAGGAAATTGAGGACTAAGGAATTTACATACACACAGCTATAAAGTACGGGAGCTAGAATCGGAACCATCACCTCCAAAGCTCATCTTTATCTATTATGCTTTTCCGTCATAATAAACATCACCCCCCCACCCCCAAAAACCTAGTAAAAGTGTCTGTTTGCTGTCTTCCAGTCTCTGTGTTTGGCCCCAGGGAAACCAAGATAAATAGGATCTGACCACCCTTGTGTAGCTTATAATCTCAGAGAAGACCCTCAAAATACTTCTCCATCTTTACTATAATGCTCTTATTTTTTTCCTCTAATGAGTTTATTCCTTAATTGTCACCTGGACCAATTTTTAAGATCAGTTAAAAATATCCTAGAAAGCTCTCATAAAGTATAAGCATGAAGAATATAAGTGAGAGACTACATTAGGAAGAGAATGGGCACATTTTAAACCACTTAATACATATGATTTCATTTAGCAATAGCAATCTCATGGTGTGTGTTTTATATAATATTTATAGGGAAAAAGTGAGACTCATAGAGGTTAAGAGATATAGTGAAGGTCACTAACTTATAAGTAGAAGTGCCAAGATTTTAATCTTGTCTGGCAGCCAAAGAAAATGCATTTTTGCATTTTCTTTGGAACCATGCCCTCTCCACCTCCCATTTGGTTTAGGTGCCTGATTCTAGTCTGGCAACTACAGAAAAAGAAGAGTTCCCCAGGGGATATAAGATTTATAGAGCAGCAGCGAGTTTTGCTATTATACCAGGTAAATTAGTAGAATCTATGTGAAATCTATCTTACTTTTAAGATGTAAAAGTAAGAAGTCCCAAATCAGATTTAAACTTTGTTTGGAAATCCATCCTATAAGAAATGCTGCTAAAACCTATTTGTCAATGCTTGGCAGTAGAATCCAGACCTTATTACTCATTCACAAACGCACTTTGTTCAAATGTGTCTCTAAATGATTATCAGGAAAGATTTATTAGGCTGAAAACATAAATATTAGTTGAAAATGGCTGAACTTATACCATATGATGAAAACTATATAAACACTTAACTGAGATGTAATTATATGCAGCAATTATAACTACTATAAGGAAAGGTTTGATATAAATATCTAATTTAATTCACTAAGGAACTATTGAACTATTTAACTTTATGGGGCTGGAGGAATCACCTTGCTTTTGGTGTTTCTGGGTTTTTCTTCCAAATTTGCAAGTCATTCCCTTTGTTTATGCTGTTCATGCTCACCCTGATCTGCTTCTTTGCATCCAGGTTATTATTACATTGATGGGAAATTCTTGGGCTCTGTCCATGTGATTATTATTCAAAGGTCACTTTAAGTACAGTCTTTATTATTTTTAAAGAGGATTACTTCTAATATACTTCTGTTAGATGGCTTCCATCTTAGTCCTTCTCTTCACTGTAGTGCTTTAGCACTGCCCTGGACTGTTACCCATCACCCCCATGTTCTTTCCTGTGGCAGAAAGAAGGGATTTTATAGTCTGCTTATTTTCTGGAGGAAGAAATTTCAAATAGACGTCTACCTAGAAATGGACCTCATGTTCATGGATAACTATGAATACCACATGACTTCATGTTTAATATTGCTGCAGATCTTCATTCTCTTAGGCATTCTGGAGTTTTGCTCTTTTATTATATTTTTTTCTAAAATCATTTGGACTTAAAAAGCAAGACCCTTTGGAAAAGGTGGCGTGGTTTCTTTAAGAGAAATGGAGCATTATTAAGATCTGTTTTTTTTTCTCCCCGTCTTCTCATGTCAGGTCCCCAGGAAGCAAACTCTCAGATGAAGATTAGCCTGCAGGAAGCTTATTAGGAATGCTTTTGAATCCACATCTATGAGGGAAAGTGAAGAAAGGAAACAGGATTGGGTGGAGGGTGCGATGCAGTAACATCAAAGCTTCAGTCAACAGGACAGGGAACTCTGCAGGTTTGATATTGTACCCATCAGAGGCATATTCAGTTAGGCTGAGGACCTTGGCCTTCATACCTCTGCATTGTCACTGGTTGCAGGCTGCCCTTGACATTGACCTTGAGTAAGGGAAATCGTTCAGTGAAGGCAGTTCTGGAAAAGGTTGACAGCTGAGTGCTGTCTCAGTAGCTGAGGAATAAATTGTCGTTGCTAAAGATGGGATCTTGGCAGCACAATGCAACATCCATGATACTAGTATTTAATGAAGAGGAAACGATGACATACATTAAGCCAATCTTTCTCAACCTTTTCAAAATCATTCTACCTTTTGTTCAATACAGAACCTGACTCTGATATATCTGAAAGAGATGTAGTGTAGCTCTCAGTTGATTATCTGCACACCTTGCATATTCCCACTGGACACAAGTATATTCTGAGCCCTGGTATTCATTAGGAGGTCCTTCTTTTCTTTTGCTTTCCTTCTCTCATAAATTTCCTTCCCAGCCTTCCCTATGTAGGAGTCTGAACAGTGACATATCCTGATATTTTCTAAGAAATATCAGGATGAAATCTGCATAGCTATGTTGTCATATCCCTTTATCCTTTTGTGTTATTCTATAATATCCTGCACAGTGCCAGGACCATACCCGGTGCTCCTAAAACATCTCCTGATTGATGTGAAAAGGAAGAACCAATAGATTGTATTTGTTTTTACTTTCAAAAGTTTAAGCAAGGGTCTAAATCACAAACAAAGAAAATGAATAAACAGAACCCAAATTGTTTTTTTTTTTTTTTATCCTGAAAAAAATTGAATTGGCACTAATTCTGAGGTCAGACAGCATATATAGCTCTCACATACATGTCACACAAGAATTTATGTTGAAATACAGGGCTTCTAATTTGTGCTAGATAGAGAAAGGAAAAGTTCATGTGGGTGAAATAAAATTAATTCTCAAGCAAAAGACAATGTTAAGGGATCAAAGAGGAATTGATGACAAAAGCAGGAACTCTTAACGAATTTTGGAACACCCTTGATATATTCACCAGTGAGCATTCATTAAGCTTTTATGATATGCTGGGTCATATGTTAGGTGCCTGGGATACAAAGATGAATAAGGAATGCTTCCTACTGTCAAGCAACTGGCAGACTGGCCGTGATGGACTGAGAAGATGTGCACAAGAGTCTCAGTGGCTCCCAGTGTATGTAGGTCCAGATATTTGCTCCCTTAGGTAATACTCCTCTAACTCTCCCACCTAACACCCTGTCCCTCTTTGAGATAAATATTATAGGTTAATAATATACCTATAGAGTAAATGCAATCATATATTGTTAATAATTATGCTTACATATCTCAGGTGTGTTTATTAGGCCTGGGGATATTTATTACTGTGGTTGGAGGGACTTAGGAGAAATTGATGAATCTGTAAGGGAGAAGATCAACTGACTATGTGTCAAATTATGTTAATTTGTCGACCTTGAAGGCTAAAAGTGGGTATCTGGCACTAAAGCTTAAGAAGCCAAAATATTTTTAATGTGGGTTAGAACATTATAGAGCAGGAGTCCCCAACCTCTGGGTTGTGGACTGACACCTGTCTGCACAGTCCTGATTTTCCTGTACTACCCAGAAAAATTGTCTTCCACGAAAGTTCCTGGTGCTGCAAAGACTGTGGACCATTGTTGAAGTGGTTTAGATGACAACATTTTAAAGTATCTTTCTTATAAAGGGGAGACTTGCACTTTTGAGTATAATGTGGTGTAAAAAATATGGAATGAGGATAAGGGTCAAAACGCTCCACCACTTATTAGTTATGTGAACGACCATGTTGTTAAATACTTGACCTATTTATATAACAGAATCAAAGGACACAACTGATATAAATACACTATAAAGCATAATATAAATGTAGTAAGTTATTATAAACTATAATTTCATAGACTATAAACTATCAAATATGACCTAAGAAATTTAGAAGTCATTGTAGGTTGTTTTCTACAAAACTGGAAATGATAAGGGAAAAAGCAACTAAAAAGCCTTATGAGTATTATCAATAATAATTTTAAATGGCCATAAGGATATTTAGAAAGGCACTGGAAAAAAATAACTACAACTGAACAAAGCCTTGTGTATATGTACCTGGAAAGATAAACCTCTAGCATTGAATTTTGATTTTTTTAAAATATATATTTATTTATTTTAATTGGAGGTTAATTACTTTACAATATTGTATTGGTTTTGCCATACATTAACATAAATCTGCCACAGATATACACATGTTCCCCATCCTCAACCCCCTCCCTCCACCCTCCCCGTACCATCCCTTTGTATCTGGAGCACAAATATAACCAACCATGAAGACAATCAAGTGTACATAGCAGCATCGATATACTGAGTGGTAGAAACACTGCTATTATTTAGTCTTGAAAACTTGATGGTTAATATAATCTACAAATGAAAATCTGTAAAAATCACCAAGATTAAGGATTGCATGGATATTTCAGCTTTATAGGAATACTGGATTTGGGAAGAAGCTATCCTTTGAAGTTTGGAAAAGGTGCTGAGATAAAAAGATCAAAGTTCTACTTTGCCCAGGAGGTCATTATCTTGAAAGGGCATATATGCTCAAGATGGGTGGGGTGAGAGGTGTTGTGGCCAGATCATCTCGCATCCTTTCTTATCTTCTCTAGTGTGGGGTTAGAGTGTGAGTGACAAGATTCTGCAGCTTGATTTTCTAAAGGCAAGGGTTTCCCCATTTCTTTGTTTTTGTTCGGTACCTTTCTAGTTACCTGATTTGTCCTAGGTGGAGATTAAGAGGTGAGTAATGGGGTCCCCAACACACGGCTCTTAGGTTCACTTATCTCTCACCCCTCAGGCATCTCCAGGGTCTGAGAAGGTGCAGGGTTATCAGGATCTGCTTGAATTCAGGGTCTGAGATACCCAGAGACCAGGACATCTTTTAATGAATGAACCAGTTAGTCACGGGACATTTTGTGATCATTTCCCCTGTGCCCGTGGGTATGCTCACCTTTTACTTAAGTAAAGTTAGCCACTTCCTGGCAGGTTTCTTTATTAGTAAAACTGTTTTTAGATGTTGGGTTCAAAGTAATATTGCCCAATGAGCCTTATTCTTTTTAAAAATTTTCTCAGAATACAGTTGGTTTACAATGTTATGTTAACTTCTGCACAGCAAAGTGAATATGCTGTATGTTTACATGCATCCCTTCTTTTTTGGATTTCCTTCCCATTTAGGTCACAGCCAAGGTTCTCATTAGTTATCTGTTTTATACATAGTATCAATGGTATATTATATGCCGATTCCAATCTCCCAATTCATCCCTCCCCCTCTTCCTCCCCCTTAATGTCTGTATGTTTGCTCTCTACAGCTGTGTCTCTATTTCTGCTTAGCAAATAAGATTATATATACCATTTTTCTAGATTCCACATACATTCAGTAATATGCAATATTTGTTTTTCTCTTTCTTACTTCAGCCTGTATGACAGTCACTAGGTCCATCCATATCTCTGCAAATGGTACAATTTCGTTCCTTTTTATGTAACAAGCCTTATTCTTAATTCATTTTGGCTCCTTTTGCTTTTGGCTGTAATTACTTGGGTTTCTCTCTTTTATAAGTAGCAACAATGTTTTAATAGTTCAGAGTAATAAATCTAACAAATATTCCACAGAAAATGCCTATTTACTTTCACATAACAGTTTAATGACATTAAACCTTGGTTCTATGACAAGTAGAGAGGTCTAAAACACCTGCCCAAATCATCAATAATCAGGGACTGTGGCAGCTTAGGGAAAAAAGTTATGTGCCAAGTAACCAGCATTTTAATTTATAGAAACTATAATATGCTTTTGATCCTATGTCTCTTCTATGTAATTTATACTTTTATGATTCAAATAAGGATCTGTTTTCCAGAGTTTTTGTGTTATAAAACTATATGATCATATTTCCTCAAATTGGATTCCATATATTGCAGTGCTTTGATTGGTTTCTGATAGTTTCTGTATGGAAGAAGTATTAGATGTTAACCATTTTACATGGTTGCCCTGGTTAAGAAAGCAATCTGATAGCACATTCCATTATAAGAAAGCCCAATGTCAGACTCTAAAATGAAAGAGACACAGATATTTCTTCTCATTTATTTAACAAAGATTCTTTGATTACCTTCTCTGTGTCAGGCACTATGCTAGGTCCTGGGGATATATCAGTGAACAAAATTCTCTGGCCTGAGAGAGCTGATTCTCTATTGGAAAAAGACAAGAAAAGTGGTAAATAGCTAACTTATGTAATATTTTCAAAGCTAAGTGCTTTGAAACTATAGGACGAGATTACAGTGATGTGGAGAACCAGAGTGGGCTAGGTCTTAAATACAGCAGTCAAGGTAGGCTACACTGAGAAGACAATATCTGCAGAAAGAATTGGAGGTGAGTGTATTAGTTCCTGTGGCTGCTATAACAAAATATCACTCATTTAAGGCTTAAAACCACAGAAGTTTATTGTCTCACTGCTCTGGAGGCTAGAAGAAGTTCAAAATCCTGGTGTTGATAGGGCCACACTCCCTCTGAAACCAGGTTACAGATATCTGTCATGTTGAATTATGCCCCACTTTAATGATTTCATTTTAACTGGATTACATCTGTAAAGACCTGATTTCCAAATAAGACCACATTCACAAGTACCAGGGATTAGGACTTCTATATCCTTTTGAAGGACACAATTCAATCCATAGCAATGAGCTAATCAGCCATACAGATATTTGTCTTGAGTTTCGGGTCCAATACAAAGGCCCTGAAGAGGGGACATAACTGGTGTATTTGAGAAACAAGAAGGAGGCTGGTTTTTTTTTTTTTTTTTTGGTACAGAGTGAGCAAGAGGGAGAGTAGAAGGGAATGAGATCAGAGAAGAACCAGGAGACAGCCCATGAGAGGCTTTGTGAGACATTAGTGAGGCTTGTATTTTTACTTTTTAAGGTTTTTTTTTTTTTTTTTTTTTTTTTGCCTTTTTTTAGAAAGAAAATTCCTGGAGGATAATTGCTTTACAACATTGTGCTGCTTTCTGCCATATATCAACATGAATCAGCCATATGTCCCTTTCCTCTTGAACCTCCCTCCCATATCCACATACCACATGCCACCCCTCTAGGTTGTCACAGAATGCTAGGTGGAGCTCTCTGTGTCACACAGCAAATTCTCACTGGACATCTATTTTACCAGCTCATGCACATCAATACCAGGAAAGCAAACAACCCAAACAAAAAATGGGCAGAAGACCTAAACGGACATTTCTCCAAAGAAGACATACAGATGGGACTTGGCTTTTTGATGCAGGTGAAATTGAGAATTTGGGGAATTTTGTTTTCAGTTTAAAAAGTCCACTCTGGCAATTATATCGAGAATAAAATTTCAGAGGCAGAGGAGGATGCTGGGAATCTGAATAGAAGCCTATTGCAGTATTCCAGGTGAAAGAGAATGTTGACTTGGATCAGAGTGGCAGCAGCGGAAGTGGCAAAAATTGCTGGATTCTTGGTATTTTTGAAAGGTGCAACCCAAGGATTTCCAGGTAGTTTGGATATGAATGCGAGAGAGAAGACTCAGGGATAACTCCAAGTATTTGGGCGTGGGTACAAATAGCTGACAAATGAAGACAAGTGACTACAGGCAAAGGAGAAAGGGAAAGATATACCCAACTGAATGCAGAGTTTCAGAGGATAATAAGGAGACATAAGAAAGCTTTCTTAAGTGAACAAGGCAAAGAAATAGAGGAAAACGATAGAATGGGAAAGACTAGAGATCTCTTCAAGAAAATTAGAGATATAGAGGGAACATATCATGCAAAGATTGGGACAATAAAGGACAGCAATGGCAAAGACCTAACAGAAGTAGAAGAGGTTAAGACGAGGTGGGAAGAATACACAGAAGAGCTATAGAAAAAAGGTCTTAATGACCCAGACAACCATGATGGTGTGATCACTCGCCTAGAGTCAGACATTCTGGAGCATGGCATCAAATGGGCCTTAGGAAGCATTACTACAAACAAAGCTAGTGGAGGTGATGAAATTCTAGTTAAGCTGTTTAAAATCCTAAAAGATGTTTCTGTGAAAGTGCTGCACTCAATATGCCAGCAAATTTGGGAAACTCTTTTAACAGTGGCCACAGGACTGGAAAAGGTCAGTTTTCATTCCAATCCCAAAGAAGGCAATGCCAAAGAATGTTGAAACTACCTCATATGCTAGCAAGATAATACTCAAAATCTTGCAAGCTAGGCTTCAAAAATGCATAACCCAAGAATATTCAGAGATACAAGCTGAATTTAGAAAAATTGAAGGAACCAGAGATCAAATTGCCAACATCCATTGGATCATAGAAAAAACAAGGGAATTCGAGAAAACCATCTACTTCCGCTTTTGACTACACTAAAGCCTTTGACTGTGTGGATCACAACAAACTGTGGAAAATTCTAAGAAATGGGAATACTAGACTACCTTTTCTGCCTCCTGAGAAATCTGTATGCACATCAAGAAGCAACAGTTAGAACCAGACATGGAACAATGGACTGGTTCGAAATTGGGAAAGGAATATACCAAGGCTTGTCACCTGCTTATTTTATTTTGTATTGTCACCCTGTTTATTTAACTTTATGCAGAGTGCATTATGTGAAATGCCAGGCTTGATGAATCACAAGATAAAATCAAGATTGCTGGGAGAAATATCAACAACCTCAGATATGCAGATGATACCACTCTAATGGCAGAAGGTGAAAAGAAACTAAAGAACCTCTTGCTGAGGGTGAAAAAGGACAGTGAAAAAGCTGGCTTAAAACTAGCATTCAGAAAACTAAGATTATGGTGTCTGGTCCCATCATTTCATGGCAAAGATATGGACAAAAATTGGAAACAGTGACAGATTTTGTTTTCTTGGGCTCCAAAATCACTGTGGATGGTGATTCCAGCCACAAAATTAAAAGATGCATCCTCCTTAAAAGAAAAAGTATGACAAACCTAGACATCATATTAAAAAGCAGAGACATCAGTTTGCTTACAAAGGCTCATATAGTCAAAGCTATGGTTTTTCCAGTAGTCATATCTGGAGGTGAGAGTTGGACCATAAAGAAGGTTGAGCACTGAAGAATTGATGCTTTCAAATTATGGTGCTGGAGAAGACTCCTAAGAGTTCCTTGGACAGCAAGAAGATCTAACCAGTAAATCCTAAAGGAAATCAACCTCAAATATTCATTGGAAGGACTGATGATAAAGCTGAAACTCTAATCCTTTGGCTACCTGACTCATTGGAAAACACCCTGATGCTGGGAAAGATTGAGGGCAAGAGAAGGAGGCAACAGAGCTTGAGATGGTTGGATAGCATCGCTGACTCAATGGACATGAGCTTGAGTAAACTCTGGGAGATGGGGAAGGACAAGGAAGCCTAGTGTGATTCAGTCTAATGGGTTGCAAAGAGTTGGATATGACTTAGCAAATGAACAACAACAATTGGAAGAATGAAGTTTGGAGGCAGAATTAGAGACTCAGTTTAGGTCATGTAATGCCTTTTCAACATTGGAGTGGAGTTAGTGCAGTAAGTAGTATATAAAAGTTTGGAGCTCGTGGGAGAGACTGACAGAGAGTTACTTCTTGGCAGATGGTCTCTGTATAAATTGGGATGTAACACTTCTTCTGGACAGCAGAGCTCTGGACCAGGCATTTCAGCCTCCACCTTCTCATCTGCCTGGGAGAGTCAGGGATTGTTAATGATGTATATATTGCTTCGAGAATGATGTCCATCAGGCTGTTTCTTCCTTTTTGTCTTCATAGGAGAGCCAGGTTCTGATTTTTCATTCCTATAAGACAGAATGACCTTGGACAAGGTGGAAAGTGGGAAATGCAGGGAAAGAAAGAGACTGATATTAGGATATTTTTTTCTAGGGATGCAGGGGTCTGTTCTTTACTAGCCTTGCTTGGTGGTGAGAGGTTCTTGGTGGGAAGCCAGGACCTTTCCCATGGATTGGGAATTAGTTTGACATGCAATATTTTGTTTGTTTTAACCTGCCAATGACACACATAGTTCCATATACTTTCATTTTAAACCAGATTCATGTTGATGTATGGCAAAACCAATACAATATTATAAAGTAATTAACCTCCAATTAAAATAAATAAATTTATATTAAAAATTTATGAGAGATCCTTACTGATTATTTACTAACTGTTAGATTATTAAATTTTGATAGTAAACTTTAAACAAGAGCATTTCAAGGATTATTGAGAATTCTAACTCAGTATTCTGATAGAAGTATGATAGCTGCTCAACACTTGGCTTGCTTACAAAGCCTTTTCTGTGCAAGTCCTCACAAGAATTATTAGACTTACTGCAAATTTCAAAAAGGAACCTTTGCTATGAGTGTATTATCAGTCTTGTCCTGAGTTGGTCATGCTTGTCAATTGCTATTCTTTTGGCATTGTGATTAAAAATGACCCTACCTTTCTCATTTTCAATCAAGTTTACCATGGCTTTTGTGACTGAAGCCACAGTATGGAGTAAATGATACATATTTAAAATAAAAAATATGTGAGACCTAATTTTCCAGTGACTAGACTTGAAGATATTGAGCATTGTGATTTAAATAGAATTATGAATTATCCATACTGCCATGGCTAAGGCATACACAGACAGGTGCACACAATATATCTATTCCTTTCATATTTTACTTGAATAGTGGCCCTTCATGAGGGTACAGGAGATGGAATGGAACAGCATGATATTCTACTTCCACCCAAGTGGGTTTTAGTCTGTTGTTTCTCTGCTCCAGAGGCTAATCTTATCCATTCCTCTTCCTGCACCGGCCTCCTCACCTCTCTTTTCCATCTCCTCAATTGCTGTGGCTCCAGTTCAGCCCTGAGGGGACAGAAATTTTCCATAACACAAAGGTAACTTTAGGAAGCAAAATGGTGCAGTAGAATGAACATTGTCTGGATTGAGCATCAGAGATATCAATAGATATCTACTGAACTTCAGAAGGACTATAAATAATAGCCAATTATCCTCTGCTTACAGAAATTAGAAAATGAATGTCATCTCTAAATAATGAAGGGGCAAAAATCTAGCTTCACCTAAATTCTTACCTGGAAATTTAGAGGAACTCCTTTCACCTTCAAAACTTGTTTCTAGATTAACTGGCTCATTTTTTATATCCACAGGGATTTACTGAATGCTGTCATGTACCAGGCACTGGTTAGGGCACAGAGCTAACTCTCCACTTCATTTGGCAGAAGAACTTAAGAGGTCAAGACAAGGCAAAGTGACTCAGTGTTTGCTGTGCTGATCAGAGGAGCCAGACGGGCAGCAGATGAAGATGGCCAGGAAAAGAGTAGATGCTAAGCTGAGGGTCAAAGGGTGGGGGAGAAAATGCAGATAGACAGAGGTACTCCATATTAAAATGAGACAGCGAGTTTTGCTTTAATTCTTTCAACAAAGCAGATGCTAGTTTAGTTGACACATTCAACAAAATATAACAAATGAACATTATTAGGAAAAAGATTGCTCTGTTTTTGGGGGGTTGGTTCTGTTACAAAAAGAGTAGGCATTGTCAGCAAAAATTTTACACAGGCTGGAAATGTTTCCTAGTGTTTAGTGTAACATCACATCTGAAGCATCTTCATTATTATTCAGGTTGAGATCTGCTAGTGCGATGGAAGATGAAAGACAGGATTTTTGTTGCTAAATTCTTTTCCTGTGCCGTGTCTGAACTAGCTTCTTTATGTGTTGTTTCTGATGGCAGTCTGAAAGACCTCCAGATGAATAACTCACTTGAGATAGCAGCTGTGGAAATACATTGTTTAAAAAATGAAAGATCTGGCTGTTCAGAACAAGTGCTAACCATGATTGGCATTTGGATATGTGTCAGTTCAGCCAATGTCTGTTGGGAGTCATTGATAGTCCGAAAATGCTGGGACAGAGTATCAAAGAAAATGAATAGAATGTATTTATCACCATACTGCTGTGAATTGTGGATGCAGAAATAAAGATTTATGTTATCACTAGATTTAATATCCTTGGTGACGTGTGGAGCAAATTATCTTATTTATTATGATTTATGTTTTGCAGTATTTAAAAACTATTTTAGCAAAAACTCAAAAAATTAATATTGTTGGAGCACTTTATTAATCCCAGTCTCATATCTTGTTTCATTGAGCTTTTCTTAGGGTTCTAAGACCATGGTACACGTGTGCTCATTTGCTCAGTCTTGTCCAACTCTTTGTGACTGTAGCCCATCAGGTTCCTCTGTCCATGGGATTTTCCAAGCAAGAATACTGGAGCAGATTGCCATTTCCTACTCTAGGGGATCTTCCTGACCCAGGGATCCAGCCTGCGTCTCCTGAATTGGCCAGCGGATTCTTTACCACTGTGCCACCTGGGAAGCCCAAGAACACGGTACCACGACCGTTATCATAGATGTTACATGGAAACACTTGTTGCAAAGTTCTTCTGTTGGATATTACAAACTGAGGCGATTTTTACTTTAAAAGCAACACCTCATTCAGTGAGATTTGTGCAAATTGGAGGTTGTGGGTGGGAGAGGAAGGCCCTCTGTGAATAAAATGGGAGAGAAGTCAGGGGAGAAGAAAGAAGGCAAACTCCTCTGAGGAAAAGCCTCAGAATTGGTCTTCCTAACTGGAGCAGATTGTTGGATGACAGTTTTCCTGTTTGTTTTTAAACTGTTGAAACTTTATAACAAACATGCCTATTATCAAAACTTGTTCCAACACTCAAAAAATAATACATTTTCTAGCTATATAGAAACTAAGGCCCAGGTAAGGAGACTGTCCGAGCCCACACCCTCTTGTCCTTTTGTATGCAAGAACTCAAGTGCCAAGGACACCGAACGTGTCTTTTCTTTTTAAGGGATCAATAAGAGCCTTGTCTCCTCAATCGTGATTATGCATAACACTGATAGCTCATGGATCATCCGAAATGAAAACCAGATTGATGTTTTTTTTTAAAGCCAAGAGTTTAGAGGAACTATCAGTTAGAATTTTTGTTTTCATTGCCTGTTGGTGCACATCCATCAAATCTCTTCAAAGCTTTGGAGAGATTAAGAGGTGACTCAAGGTGGTGAAACAGAGACCTGGATTTCACTCTGTACGCTGTTTTCATTCTCTTCAGTGAAAATGAAGCTTGAGAGCTTCTCATAAGTCTTCTTTAGAGATTTGCCATGGTGACAATGCATAATTGTAAAGGGACAATGACACTGGCTGAATGTCACCAATAAAGTTGGTAAATATGTGATTTTGGTGGCTCAAAGAACTACAATATCTTCAAGAAACTTTTGCAGAGACAGAGTTACAGCTTCCACTGGAGATGGTGATTTTATTTTGTTAATATGTACAAGGAGCTGATATTGAGGTCAATGTAGCAGTCAGTTTACTATTTTATATATTTTGCTAACATGAAAATCTTGTATATACTTTCATGTGGGCAGGGTGATGATACATTGAACATTAACAGATTACTTTCCTCTCTTCTGAGTATACAAGCTTCTGGCTACGCTATGCTATGCTATGCTAAGTCACTTCAGTCTTGTCTGACTCTGTGTGACCCCATAGACGGCAGCCCACCAGGCTCCCACATCCCTGGGATTCTCCAGGTGAGAACACCGGAGTGGGCTACCATACTGCTTCAAATAAGGAAAGATAAAAAAACACAAAAACAAATACATTAAATCTTACCTTTTGTGTTTCAAAAGCCTGGGTCCTGGTTGCAGGAATGGATACACAGAATATAGAATTGCACATGATGCAGGGAGAGCCAGTTCTTCATTCCTGAAACTAGAAAGGGTCCTAGTTTACGAGAGAAGGGATAAAGCTACAAGGTAAACATAAGAGTTGGATGTTGAAGATTCCTGAAAAAAGATCCTTGGAGAAAGGCATGGGAACCCACTCCAGTATTCTTGCCTGGAGAACCCTGTAGACAGAGGAGCCTGGTGGCTTATAGTCCACAGGGTCGCAAAGAGTTGGACATGACTGAAGTGACTTAGCAACCTACCATACTCCCCCAGGCTAAATCTGCAGCCTTTAGATAGTATTCGGCGAATCAGAACATTGCAGTCTTGGAATCAGAGCATTCCGGTCTTGGTGAGGTTTGAGAGAATGGGGTGGGACACAGGAGGTAGAAGGGAGAAGGGGAATACGGGCAGCAAGACTATCTTTGTGCATTCCCAACTGTGGCTTGGAAGCCAGTGGTAAAGAATCTGCCTGCCAGTTCAGGAGACATGAAAGATGTGGGTTTGATCCCTGGGTCATAAATGGCAACCTTCTCCAGTATTTCTGCCTGGAAAATTCCATGGACAGAAGAGCCTGATGGGCTACAGTCCATGGGGTTACAAAGAGTCAGACCACATACACATGACTGTGGCTTGGAAGCAATAGAGTAGAAACGGCTGTGTGGTGTTCAGGCATACAGGGGTAAGACGGTTTCATAGTTTGCTACCCCAGTGAGAAAGAGGAGCACTTTGTTGTCTCTGCTCATCAGTAGCATGAAACTACCTTACCTATTCCCACCAAATTTCCCACCATCTTCAGTGGAGTGGGAGCACTAAATGTTCGCTAAGTGTCCAGGAGGAATGGCTGGGGATGACTGGGAGAGCAGCACCTGAGGGGCCTTGCTCTTGGTAGTGGTGAAGGCTGATGCAGTAGCCTCCTATGAGAATAGATGACTGAAGGCCAGGCTCAACAATGTCCATTTTGGCAAAGCATCATTTAAAACACACTGAGTTAGTAAAGTGCTTTGAAATAAAGGAGCGTCATGACTGTAACCTACTCACAAATGGTTGGTGTGGGAATAGGAAGATAGTAAAGCAGTTGTGATGAAATATTAACATTTGGGGGAGTCTGAGGGGGTCTGCAGAATTTACTAGTGTATTCTGTATATCTGGAATTCTTTCAACATAAAAAATGAGAGATAGAGAGGAAGCGGGGGAGATAGGGAGAATGAGAACCAATAAATAAAATAATTAAAGCTTGCAGAGAGGTCTGGGTTGTGTTAAAGGTATGCAATAAAACATTTATTCAAAAATAGTGGCCCTGAAGTACAGAATTAGTGATGACTGGGAGCCACCTCTTTACTCTGAAAAGAGAAAAGACAGAGCAGACTTTTAGAAGCTTGAGGACACACAGGGGCAAGAGTTGAAGAAGAGTGTTAATTTCTTTTAAGTTGAAGTTAATATAAAGTGAACTGAATGTGACCTGAAGCAGCTCATAATTTGCAGAAAGATAAGGTTTATAAAACTTGAATTTTTCTGCAAGTTAGATAAGTGTCTAACTTATCTAACAGATTTTGCCTAGAAGCACTTGTGTAAAATTAAATTAATGTCATTATTTATTATCAAATTCAGAGATGAAATGTGTAAGTTTTACATAATGTTGAGCACTGTGTTCCAGCTGGTGTAGGGGCTATAATGAACATGGTAGAATTGTAGTTATAAAGATATGATACTTTGAAAGTGTTTGTGAGTCTTCAGGATATATACACACAATCGCGGAATGACAGAGTTTAAGAGTTATTGTACAAAGCATATAGATAAGACAGGACGAGAAAAATTATTTTTATTGGGGAGCAAGGAGAGGTCATGTGGAAGAAGTGACCTTTTAGCTAAATTTTGAAGGATCAGTAGGATTTTAGTGAATAGAGATGGGATGTTAAGAGTGGCCCCTATGAAAAGATGAATACAAGCTAAGGTACAGACACAAGTAAGGGTTCTGAGTACTGGGTGGATGGGTGGTCTACACAGTGCTACTGTGGGAACTAGGCATGATGGAATATGGTCTTCCATGGTGGCTCAGATGGTAAAGAATCTGCCTGCAATGCAGGAAACCCAGGTTTGATCCCTGGGTTGGGAAGATCCCCTGGAGAAGGGAATGGAAACCCACCCCAGTATTCTTGCCTGGAGAATTCCATGGACAAAGGAGGCTGACGGGCTAGAGTCCACGGAGTCACAAAGAGTTGGACACGACTGAGCAGCTAACACTGACTGACTGACTGATGGTGGCCTATGCAGGTATACAGGCAGATTGGAACATAGAGGTGCCTGATTCTTTAAAAGAATTCAGTGGTTCCAATTTTTTAAACATTTAATTTCTTTTTCCATCTGGAGGTTGTTTTGATACCTGTTTTGAAGTAGGATCCTTTGTAATACTCTGTCTCTGCCTCCCCCTTACTAAGTCTTTTGTCCTAAATATTCATTAAATGATTATCTTTGCCTCCTTCCTTTCTCTATCCCCCTACATCTAATAAAACACTGAATTCTATCAATATACTGTAAACTCTATCAATATACTGTAAATATACAGTATACAATATACTGTAAAATCATCAATTATTTCTACTTTCTCTATCATTATTATCAACAGTTCAAGACATAATGATCTGCTACCTGAATTATTTGAACAACTTCTCCAGCAACCTTCTAGCTAGTCATGGCATCTACCTCTTCCCCTTCTGATCCATTTTAAGATGGAAAATTTGATCAAGTCATCTGTCTGCTTAAAATTCTTCAGTAGTTTCCCAGTGCCCTCATATAAAGTTCAGAATATCTAATATATCACACAGAGTCTTGCATAATTTGATTCCTGCCTACCCTTGAAGATTCATTTCTTACCACAGTCTCATTATTTTGTGTTCCAGTCACAGAGAACCTCTTTCTGCTCACTATGCCCTTCTTCATGCCAGGACAACTCGTTATCTACTGCTTCAGATCTCAGCTTATAAGCCACTTTCTCATGGTAGCTTCCTCGGATGCCTGAATATAAGTTGGTTAATCCTTTAAAACACTCTCCTAGTACCCCACTCATCTCTTTACCATGTGTGTAATTGCTTATCTTATAATATTCTTCCCCACTAGACTATAATCTCAACAAGGCAGAACTTAGCTTGTTTTCTCTTCCCAGTATCCTGAGTGGTTCGTGATACATGCAGATGATACAGATATATCCACTGACTGATCAAACCCTTCCTTTCCCCTATTGATTTATGATGTATTCTTTGTCATATGTTGACATATTTAAAGTCCCTTTCTAAGCTGTTCTATTCCATTGATCTTGATTTCTCCCCCCATCTATCATCTCTCTATCTCCTATTTATCATCATTCATCTATTTTCAGTGACATTACTACCATTTAACTGTGACAACTTTTAAATGTTTTGATGTCATTTTAAAAGTAAAAATTCACAAACCCATTCTTTCCTGTTTATCTGTTTTTCTAGATTAGACTAAGAACCCTTACAGTTCTAAGATTATGTAAAACTGGATTTTAGAAAGAATCAAAACTTTTAAAATAGTGTCAATACTTTGCAATGCTTTTCCTATGCAAAGCATGATAAGCTTTTCTATTTAGTCATGTTTTTCCTTCAAATCTCTAAGTAATATTTGCTTTTATTGTTTGTGAAAAACCTGGAAGAAAATAAAGTGCATGTTTATTTAGTATGGCAGAAAGTGAAGAGGGGCTAAAAAGCCTCTTGATGAGAGTGAAAGTGGAGAGTGAAAAGGTTGGCTTAAAGCTCAACATTCAGAAAACGAAGATCATGGCATCTGGTCCCATCACTACATGGGAAATAGATGGGGAAACAGTGGAAACAGTGTCAGACTTTGTTTTTCTGGGCTCCAAAATCACTGCAGATGGTGACTGCAGCCATGAAATTAAAAGACGCTTACTCCTTGGAAGGAAAGTTATGACCAACCTAGATAGCATATTCAAAAGCAGAGACATTACTTTACCAACAAAGGTTCACCTAGTCAAGGCTATGGTCTTTCCTGTGGTCATGTATGGATGTGAGAGCTGGACTGTGAAGAAGGCTGAGCGCCGAAGAATTGATGCTTTTGAACTGTGGTGTTGGAGAAGACTCTTGAGAGTCTCTTGGACTGCAAGAAGATCCAACCAGTCCATTCTGAAGGAGATCAATCCTGGAATTTCTTTAGAAGGAATGATGCTAAAGCTGAAACTCCAGTATTTTGGCCACCTCATGCGAAGAGTTGACTCATTGGAGAAGACTCTGATGCTGGGAGGGATTGAGGGCAGGAGGAGAAGGGGACGACAGAGGATGAGATGGCTGGATGGCATCACTGACTCGATGGGTATGAGTCTGGGTGATCTCCGGGAGCTGGTGATGGGCAGGGAGGCCTGGCGTGCTGTGGTTCATGGGGTCGCAAAGAGTCGGACATGACTGAGCGACTGATCTGATCTGATCTTATTTAGTATCTGGACAGAAAATAATTTTCCAAACATTAAAGCAAT
Organism: Tragelaphus eurycerus; assembly: GCA_935064755.1. Lineage (NCBI taxonomy): Eukaryota > Metazoa > Chordata > Mammalia > Artiodactyla > Bovidae > Tragelaphus > Tragelaphus eurycerus. The sequence goes on from CAKXYN010000039.1 coordinate 4,999,067, forward strand.
AGAAGAACTAACAATGGAAAAGGTTGATTGATACAACTCTCTAACAATGAAAGCAACAGTGCATGTTTAAACACATTATAAAAAATATTAAAAAGACCAGTGGGAAACTGGGGGGATAATTGCAATAGAGATGCCAAATGGCTTCTATCCTTACCAAATAAGAAATGACACAAATTGATATGAAAAACATTAGTTTTTCAAAGAAAAATAGACAAAGAACTTGAGTAATTTTCAGAAAAGGAACTTAAAATGTCATAGATATTCTTTTAAAGTAATTCTATTTCTGACATGTCACTGTTTGCCTCAGCTGTTTTTAGATCACATGGAAGACTCTTTGGTTGAATGATACCTACCAGGTATTTAAAGTAACTAGATCCTTTGTTAAATATAGGTTACAGGCTTTAAAATTTTATTTAAATATCTTCTCAGTGCTTTTCTATTTAGATATGTAGGGAAAATAGATAAAAGTGGCATTTTCTGTATTTCATGTGTGCGTACTCTCTCAGTCATGCCCGACTTTTGCAACCCCATAGACTGTAGCCCACCAGGCTCCTCTGTCCATGGGATTCTCCAGGCAAGAATACTGGAGCAGGTTGCCATTTCCTTCTCCAGGGGGTCTTCCTGACCCAGGAATCAAGCCCAGGTCTCCTGCACTGCAGGCACATTCTTTACCAACTGAGCTACAAGGGAAGCCCCCTTTCCCCCCTATATTTCATAGAGAGAGAAGAAAGATTTTGGTACTTAATTGACTGTAGACATGAATAAACCAGTGTTCTTTTCAGTGTATGTTAATTTCAAAAGTTTTTATTAGCATTTTCTTTTATTGTCATTAATCCAGATGTTATGCTTTTATTGGCTTTGAGGAACAAAGATCTGAGTTTTCTTGGATAATTTCTCTCATTATATACTTTAAAATTGAGAATGATATTTGATGTAACTGCTGAAAATTATTGTGGAATTGGTGACTTTATTTAGCAAAAATTGACAAAGTTATTACTTTTTGCTGTCACAGTCTACATTCTGGGAATACAAAAATGGAAGACTGTACCAGCCATCAAAACAGTACTGGAGTGTGTGAATTGTTTTTCTTGCTTGGTATGATAGGTGATATATATTACATTTGAAGAAGTCAACACATAATACTCCTCTTTTCTTTCTAGTTAAGGAATTATTAAGAAGGAATCCAAGAGATAGTAATCAAATCCTCACTTTTCTTTCTGTTACGGCTAAGTTAGAGCATTTGGCTCAACCTTTGGCAATAATGAGTTACAGAAATTCTGATTTGCCATTCCTTCCTCCAGTATCCCACTGAATTGAACCCATCCATCTAAAACTACAGCTTTCTTCCTGAAGGACAAAACTTGTCCCAATTAGCTTACAATACAGAGGTGAAAAACTGTGTCCCTGTGGCAGACTATTCTGCAGGAAAAAGGGGCTGAGAGCTGCACAAGCTCCATCTTCCCCAAACCGCTAATCAGAGAGTAATCATCCTACCTTGAAAAAGGGACTGAGAAAGGGCCAGGTACTGTTGTCACCCAAGGAATAGAGTTTTCTCTCTTGTTATTGTTGTTTAGTCACTAAGTCGTGTCCGACTCTTTGCGATCCCACGGACTGCAGCATGCCAGGCTTCCCTGTCTACCATCTCCCAGAGTTTGCTCAAACTCATGTCTATTGAGTCAGTGATACCATCCAGCCAACTCATCCTCTGTTGCCCACTTTCTTCCTGCCCTCAATCTTTCCCAATATCATGGTCTTTCCCAATGAGTCGGTTCTTCACATCAGGCGGCCAAAGGATTGAAGCTTCAGCATCAGTCCTTACAATGAATATTCAGGATTGATTTCCTTTAGGATTGACTGGTGTGATCTCCTTTCTGTCCAAGGGACTTTCAAGAGTCTTTTCCAGCACCACAGTTCAAAAGCATCCACTCTTTGGCGCTCAGTCCACTTTCTGGTCCAACTCTCACATCTGTACATGACTACTGGAAGAACCATAGCTTTGACTAGATGGACCTTTGTTGGCAAAAGTATGTCTCTTCTTTTTAATATGCTGCCTAGGTTTGTCACTACTTTTCTTCCAAGGTATAGTTCAGTTCAGTTCAGTTCAGTCATTCAGTTGTGTCCAACTCTGCGACCCCATGAATCACATCTTTTAGTTTCATGGCTGCAGCCAGTGCCTGTGGTGATTTTGGAGCCCAGGAAAATAAAATCTGCCACTGTTTTTATTTTTCCCCCATTTATTTGTCATGAAATTATGGGATCAGATGTCGTGATCATAGTTTTTTGAATGTTGAGTTTTAAGCCAACTCTTGTATTACCCAGGTCTCCCACATTGTAGGCAGACGCTTTACCATCTGAGCCACCAGGGAAGTCCTAACTCTTGTATACGTATATAAAAAGTAGGAGATAAGCACTACCTCTAACTCTGCTCCAGCTTTTTTGCTTTCTCAGTCTGCTGAGTGTAATACCCAAGTCTGTGGTCTTTAGGAGTATGACTGTTCTTCTCAGTGGGAAGAGATCATAAATATATACTACTCTTACCTCATGGAACATCTACCTACAACACCACCACTCTTCCTAGTCTGTGTCTCTGAGACCACTGGTGGGCAGTGTAGATGTGCAGTGGATCAGAACTGCTCATCAGTTGAATTACTTCTAAGACCTTGCTGCCTTCTAGGACTGCAATTTCTTATTCTAATCCCCAACTCCACTCCTGTACTCTTGCCTAGGAAATCCCATGGTGGGAGGAGCCTAGTAGGCTACAGTCCATGGGGTCGCAAAGAGTTGGACATGACTGAGTGACTTCACTTTCACTTTCATGCACTGGAGAAGGAAATGGCAACCCACTCCAGTGTTCTTGCCTGGAGAATCCCAGGGATGACAGAGCCTGGTGGGCTGCCGTCTATGGGGTCACACAGAGTTGGGCACGACTGACGTGACTTAACAAGCAAGCAAGCAAGCAAGCAACCCAAATTATGTCTAGCTTTGCAATCAAGGTAATTCCCTGAAAGTTACTCAGGGAGAGCAAATGGAAACAAAAAGGTGCTCTGATAATATTATAATGGTAGTGTAAGAATGTATCCAAATGTGGAGCTCCCCCTTTTATTGAATTCACATGCCAAAGAGATAAAAATCACCTTGTTTTTGTCTGAAACATTAAGGTTCACAAATTTTAAGCCAAAATCTAAAGGAATTAATTTTCAAAAATCGTGTCACCCATTTTCTGTTTACATTCAGTCTCAGGTAGAGGCATCTACTCCACGGTCTAGATAGAACTGGATTCCTTTCATTGTCTGCAGCTTGAGCTGTCTAGAATTGGAATGATAAGGTCCTTTCAACCTGAACCCTTCCTTATATGTCAGTATTTTAATCTTTTTATTTGACATGATTATACACTTTCTAGCAATTGTAAGAAGCATTATGGAGAACTCCTGTGTATCCTTTGCCTAATACCCAGTGATAACATCTTGCATGGCAATTAGTATCGTATCAAAACCATGAAACTGACATTGCTCCAATCCATAGATATTATTCAGATTTCACAAGTTTTACATGCACTTATGTGTGTGTGTGTGTGTGTGTGTGTGTGTGGTTCTATGAAACTTTGTCACGTGTGTAGTTGTTTGTAGCACCACCTTAATCAAAATATGGGACTGTTTTCATCATCATAAAGAGCTCTCATGCTGCCCCTTTATAGTCATACCCACCCTCTTAACCTGCATCATCTCTATCCCTGGCAACTACTAGTCTGTTTCACATCTCTATAATTTTGTCGTTTTGAGAATGTTGTATCAGAGGAATCATACAGCATGAGACCTTTTAGTGTTGGAGTTTTTTCACCAAGCATAATGCTCTTGTAATCCATTCAAGTTGTTGTATGTATCAAGAGTTTATTCCTTTTTATTGTTGAATGGTATTCTATGCATAGATCTATACAATTTGTTTAAACATCCTCACTGAAGGATATTTGAGTTGTTTGGATATTACATATAAAGTTTCTGTGAGCATGTATGTGCATATTTTTGTGTGGACAATTTCTCTAGAATAAATACCTAGAAATACTATTGTGGGTCATAGGATATATAACTGTTTTGATTTTTTTAAGACAGTGCTAAACCATTTTCCACTTGCACCAGAAATGTGTGATACATCTTCTCTACATCTTTACCAGTATTTGGTGTTGCCAAATTTTTAAAAAAAAGAGCTCTCCAGACAGTTGTGCAATAATAACTCCTTAATATTTTTATTTATGCTTGCCTAAAGGCTAGTATCAAGGCCATGGTTTTTCCAGTGGTCATGTATGGATGTGAGAGTTGGACTGTGAAGAAAGCTGAGCACCGAAGAATTGATGCTTTTGAACGGTGGTGTTGGAGAAGACTCTTGAGAGTCCGTTGGACTGCAAGGAGATCCAACCAGTCCATTCTGAAGGAGATCAGCCCTGGGATTTCTTTGGAAGGAATGATGCTAAAGCTGAAACTCCAGTACTTTGGCCACCTCATGTGAAGAGTTGACTCACTGAAAAAGACTTTGATGCTGGGAGGAATTGGGGGCAGGAGGAGAAGGGGCCGACAGAGGATGAGATGGCTGGATGGCATCACTGACTCAATGGACGTGAGTCTGAGTGACCTCCGGGAGTTGGTGATGGACAGGGAGGCCTGGTGTGCTGCGATTCATGGGGTTGCAAGGAGTCGGACACGACTGAGCGACTAAACTGAACTGAACTGAAAGGCTAGTGATGTTAAACAGCTTCTTATTTGCTTGTTTTTCACATGTATATCCTCTTCAATATGTCTTTTCATGTTTTTCAGCCCATTTTCAAATTGTTTTATTTTACTGTTGAGTTTTGGGAGCTTTGAGTCCTTTGTCAGATATGTGGTCATTTGCCTCATTTTTAAAGTTCAGTAAATAAACACTTGACGTTACAAGACCAAGCCCCAAAAGATGAAATTTAAAAACAAGCAAAAATTGGAGTTACTAGAAGTTTAGGGTGTTAGTCACTCAGTTGTGTCCAACTCTTTGTGACCTCATAAACTAGGAGATCCAACCAGTCCATTCTGAAGATCAGCCCTGGGATTTCTTTGGAAGGAATGATGCTAAAGCTGAAACTCCAGTATTTTGGCCACCTCATGCGAAGAGTTGACTCATTGGAGAAGACTCTGATGCTGGGAGGGATTGGGGGCAGGAGGAGAAGGGGATGACAGAGGATGAGATGGCTGGATGGCATCACTGACTCGATGGATGCAAGTCTGAGTGACCTCCGGGAGCTGGTGATGGACAGGGAGGCCTGGCGTGCTGCAGTTCATGGGGTCGCAAAGAGTTGGACATGACTGAGCGACTGATCTGATCTGCCAGGCTCCTCTGTCCATAGAATTCTCCAGGCAAGAATACTGGAGTAGGTAGACATTCCCTTCTCCAGGGATCTTCCTGACCCAGGGATTGAACCTGGGTCTCCTGCATTGCAGGTAGATTCTTTACCATCTGAACCACCGGAGAAGCCCAGTAGAACTATAATCCCAAGCTAGATAATGTTTCCAGAACCTTGTGTTTCGTCTAATGAAGATTCCTACTAATGTGGCCAAAGGTCATAACAGGAATTTCATGATGTTGGGGAAAAGATCAGCAGAGGCAATTGTATTTTAAGTCTTGCCAGGATGTCAGTGTATGCCAGTGGTCCAGATACCATGATACATAAATTTAAACTGAACTGGAGGAACGTGTTCATGAAGATGTTAGTTTGGAAATATGTATTTACTATAAAAAGGGAGAAAATTCACTTATATGTGAGCAGGTCTGCTTTTACAGTGGCTGCTGCTGCTTCTAGCTATAAAAGAAGCCTATGAAACCGACTTGCTAAGAGAAATTTCCCCGTATTCCGACATCTGTTTCTTTCTTGGTTGACACCTTAGGAAAATTTATTTCTTCTAAAAGCTGAGCTTTAAAGGAGTCCATGGAGAGGGGTGGATTTATTGTTTTATGAATTTATTATTTAAATGATTCAAGTTGCTTGCATTTGCCTTTCTCATTCAACACCACCTTTGGAAATCTATCATATCAAGTGATATAAATTTATTCTTCACAAAGACTGCATAATATTCACTGGTGTAAACATATGGTAATTTATGTGTTCTTCCTTAACCTATGTGATTTGATTTCTGTGGAAGAAGAGATGGCATTCTTGGTGTTCAAGCCTTTGTATAATCCCCTCCCCTTGAATGTGTAGAGGACCTATGTCTTGCATCTAACCCACAGAGTACGGCAAAGGTGATGGATGTCACTCTGGTGACTGTTACATTATATAAGACTGTCTCAATAGCGCCTTCCCTCAAGAAACTCTTCTGGCTTGGTGAAGTGGCCATGTTGAAGAGGCCCATTTCATACAGAACTGAAGGCCTCCTACAAACAGGTGACCCTTGAGAGATGAGGGCAGTGTCTAGCCCAGAACCAGCAAGAAGCCAGAGACTTCAGTCTTAACAATCATAAGGAAATTAATTCTACCAATAAACTGAATGAGACTGAAAATAAAACTCTACCCTAGTCAAACCACCGCATGAGAATGCAGCCTAGATGAGAGCTCGTTCACAACTTTGTAAAACCCTATGGGGAGGACCGAGTTAAGCAGTACCTTGAGTTCTGTTGTTTTGAGTCATTAAATTTGTGCTAGTTTGTTACCTAGTAATAGGAAAATCATAGAACTTCCCCCCCTGTGACTTTCTTTCTTTCTGACTGGAAGTAATGCTCAATAATATGGTTTTATTTTATAGGATAGATTTTGTTCAGGAGTTTGATCTTATTTATATTCTTTAATTAAAAAATATGTGCCTGATTTTGTTCTGAAGGTATAACAATTTTGTTGAAGAAGGTATAACAATTCACACTTCACCAGCAATGTGAAAGAGCATACCTTTTCCTTTAATCTTTTTAGTAATAGGTTTATAATCCTTTCTCATTTGATAGATATAAAAAGATATTTCATGGTTACATTAATTTACATTTCAGTGCCAATTAGTGAGTTTGAACATATTTTCATGTTTCCTCATCATTAGGGTTAGCTCTTCTGTGAATTCCTCTTTCATATTCTTTGCCAATTTTCTCCTCTTGGTATATTTTTGGCTCCATTTTATTTTGTAATAGGTCTTTGTGTATTATAATATTAATCTTTAATTTTGTATGTTGCATATTTTTAAAAACTCTAGTCTGTTCTCTGTTGAATTTGCTTATTAGAGAATTTTCATGATAAAATTTAAAATTTTTGCTGAAAGGGATATATTTCTTTTATTAATAACTGCTGAGACTCCAATTTTGTCTAAGGAGATCCATCCCCTTATTTCGCCAACCCAGCCCAAAAGATATTTATGCTTTTAGGACTTTGTCTAAAATTTTTTTGTATGTGACTTCCCTGGTGGCTCAGACAGCAAAGCATCTGCCTACAATGCAGGGGACCCAGGTTTGATCCCTGGGTTGGGAAGATCCCCTGGACAAGGAAATGGCAACCCACTCCAGTACTCTTGCTTGGAAAATCCCATGGATGGAGAAAGGTTGATTTATTTTCTTTTAGGGTATGTAGCCAGTTGTATTAGCAAAATAAAAATTGTCAAGTTAACTCAAGAAAAGTTAGCAAACTTGAATAAACTATCACAAAAGACATTCAGTTCAGTTCAGATCAGTCGTTCAGTCATGTCTGACTCTTTGTGACCCCATGAACCGCAGCACGCCAGGTCTCCCTGTCCATCACCAACTCCCGGAGTTTACCCAAACCCATGTACATTGAGTCGGGGATGCCATCCAACCATCTCATCCTCTGTCGTCCCCTTCTCCTCCTGCTCTCAGTCTTTCCCAGCATCAGGGTCTTTTCCAATGAGTCAGCTCTTCCCATCAAGTGGACAAAGTATTGGAGTTTCAGCTTCAACATCAGTCCTTCCAATGAACACCCAGGACTGATATCCTTTAGGATGGACTGGTTGGATCTCCTTGCAGTCCCAGGGACTCTCAAGAGTCTTCTCCAACACCACAGTTCAAAAGCATCAATTCTTCAGCGCTCAGCTTTCTTTATAGTTCAACTCTTGCATCCATACATGACAACTGGAAAAACCATAGCCTTGACTAGATGGACCTTTGTTGGCAAAGTAATGTCTCTGCTTTTAAATATGTTGTCTGGGTTGGTTATAACTTTCCTTCCAAGGAGTGTCTTTTAATTTCATGGCTGCAATCACCATCTTCAGTGATTTTGGAGCCCAGAAAAATAAAGTGAGCCACTGTTTCCACTCTTTCCCCATCTATTTGCCATGAAGTGATGGGACCAGATGCCATGATCTTCGTTTTCTGAATGTTGAGCTTTAAGCCAACTTTTCCACTCTCCTCTTTCACTTTCATCAAGAGGCTCTTTAGTTCTTTACTTTTTGCCATAAGGGTGGTATCAACTGCTTATCTGAGAAATTCAAATAACCTGGCAATTTTGATTCCAGCTTGTGCTTCTTCCAGTCCAGAGTTTCTCATGATGTACTCTGCATAGAAGTTAAATAAGCAGAGTGACAATATACAGCCTTGACGTTCTCCTTTTCCTATTTGGAACCAGTCTGTTGTTCCATGTTCAGTTCTAACTGTTGCTTCCTGATCTGCATACAGATTTCTCAAGAGGCAGGTTAGGGGTCTGGTATTCCCATCTTTTTCAGAATTTTCCACAATTTATTGTGATCCACACAGTCAAAGACTTTGGCATAGTCAATAAAGCAGAAATAGATATTTTTCTGGAACTTTATTGCTTTTTCAATGAGTCAGCGGATGTTGGCGATTTGATCTCTGGTTCATCTGCCTTTTCTAAAACCAGCTTGAACATCTGGAAGTTCAGACTTCGCTTATTGCTGAACCCTGGCTTGGAGAATTTTAAGCATCACTTTACTAGCATGTGAGATGAGTGCAATTGTGTGCATTCTTTGGCATTGCCTTTCTTTGGGGCTGGAAAAATTTAAAGATATACTTTTGAAAAGCCCCAGTGGATTTATAGCTACATTTTAACTGCCTGTAAATAACAGATAATCCCAATGTGACTTAAAACTTTGATAGTCAAAATATGGTCCTAGGACCAGCAACATTAACATCATCTAGGGATTCATTATTAATTAATATGAAGTCTCAGCTACCACTTTGACCTAGTGAATCAGAACTTGCATTTTAACAATATTCTACGTGATATATACATATATTAGTGTTTGATAGGCACTGATTTAAATCATTGCTAGTGGTAGAAGATTTGGAAACCTCTTTCTAAGTTTTAAAGTTGTTTTCATAGAGTTCCATGCAGTGTTCACTTTATATTCTATTGCTCCTGCATACCTCATATGTTTCCTTCCTTCATCCACACTTTGACTACTATGTTTATTTTTCAGTTCAGCTCAGTTCAGTCACTCAGCCATGTCCGACTCTTTGCTACCTCATGAATTGCAGCATGCCAGGCCTCCCTGTCCATCACCAACTCTCAGGTCACTCAGACTCACATCCATCGAGTCAGTGATGCCATCCAGCCATCTCATCCTCTGTCGGCCCCTTCTCCTCCTGCTCCCAATCCCTCCCAGCATCAGAGTCTTTTCCAATGAGTCAACTCTTCGCATGAGGTGGCCAAAGTACTGGAGTTTCAGCTTTAGCATCATTCCTTCCAAAGAAATCCCAGGGCTGATCTCCTTCAGAATGGACTGGTTGGATCTCCTTGCAGTCCAAGGGACTCTCAAGAGTCTTCTTCAACACCACAATTCAAAATCATCAGTTCTTCGGTGCTCAGTCTTCTTCACAGTCCAACTCTCAGATCCATACAGGACCACTGGAAAAACCATAGACTAGACAGACTTTTGTTGGCAAAGTAATGTCTCTGCTTTTGAATATGCTATCTAGGTTGGTCATAACTTTCCTTTATTTCCCCTTAAATATGCTTATAAGAGGTTTATCAATTTTAATGGTCTTTTAAAAAGAGCCATCATTTTTTATTCTGCCACTGTGTTTTCTCATTAATTTCAGCTTTTAGCTAAATTAGTTCTATTTCTTTTTGGTTCAATTTTTGTCTAATTGCAAAATAAATGATGTTCTCTTTCTTTCTTTTGACATAATGAAGGCACATAATTTTATTCTTTCCTTTGTGTATGGCTTTTTCTGTGCTCTTTAGGTCAAAATTTTCTTCTTCCTTTTCTTTTGTTTTTCCTCTTTTATCTAAATGTAATCTAGAATTATGATTTTTAACTTCTAAGTACATAAAATATCTTCATGTAACATGCTTGTTTTATCAGTAGACTGAGTCCTTTTTAAAATAGCCTCAGATTTGTACAATTGTACATTTGTGTACAATTATATATTTGAATTTTATAAATGTTGCAGGGTCATCCCAGTGCACCAGCCCCAAGCATCCTGTATCCTGCATCAAACATGGACCAGCAATTTGGATGTTGATGTATGGCAAAACCAAGACAATATTGTGAAGTAATTGGCCTCTAATTAAAATAAATAAATTTAAATTAATAAAATATTGCAGGGACATACAAAAATTATACATTCTCTATTTCTATTGAATGGATAAATATTCAACTCCTCTGTGCGTTTACTTTTTAATTTTATTTTTGTCTCATATCTGTGGAGAAAGAGGTTCTTATTTAGTGCTCTGACCAGAGATATAGAAAGAGATCAAAGATTGGTGATTACTACTTTTTTTTCCATCTTCTTCTACCCTAAGATCTCTTTTTTGTTTGTTATTTGATTAAAAAGTTTTCTCAGTGCACAAGTTGGCAAAGTTTGAATTCATATTCATAAAAAATGTCTAGATGTGAATGTCTTTTTTCCTTTACTCTGTATTCATTTTTACATCCAGATATTTTTGTTTATGGCATAGTGTGCCATTGCACCTTTGCTTGAATTTCTGTTTATAAGATCAGGATGTATTCTGCCAGAAGAACCATATCTGAATGCAAGTTATCACCCTGCCTACCTTCCCTTTACTGTGGCGCATCTTTTCTTGTCACTGACAGTTGTCCACATTCCATACAGTTCTTGGTCATGTGCCTTTAGGGCATGAACAATTGCTGCCTTCCTATTAGAAGAGCTGTGTTTCCTTAAACCTCATCTACATGATTTCCTGTAATCACCTGAGATTGTTCAGGTCTTTGAGAATGGTTGTCCACTTGCTTTTAGTGTGGATTCTCTACAGACAACTTCACAAACGTACTTCTTAGTAATTTCCTGGGTCATACTTCCTTTTGGGGAAGCCTTCCAAATTGCTCTCTGAGCTCTTGCTTCTCTTGCTCTATTAGATTTCACTGGGTTTTTATGCTGTCTGATCTAGTAAACGCTAAAATACCTATTCATCTTTAAGCTCCATCTTTTATGAGCTATTACACATAGGTTCATTTTTTTAAAGCAGGTATTCTAGCCTGGTCTTCAAGATTTCAGTTTTTTCTTTGAGAATAGTCTCACTTGTACACTAAGATTTCATCATTTTGTCGAAGGAAAACTATTTTCCTCCAGCTTATTCAGTATCATTTTTGTTCACTGTCTCATTGCTTCTGTTCTACTCAGGCTGAAGTATAACAAGCCAATGCATTCCCTCCTTGGCTTCCTCAGTAAACATGATTCTTAACAACAATATGTTTAAGGCCCAGGCATTTTAAGTTCCTCTTAAGTCTCTTGAGTTTACAGCTATTTTATTTTTTATTTATTTTTTTTCCTGCATTAAACACACTTGTTTCTTTTTAGCTGTTGTTGTTTTTTAACTGGAGGATAACTGTTTTATAGTATCGTGTTGGCTTCTGCCATACATCAACATGAATCACCCATAGGTATATGCATGTCCTCACCCTCTGGAACCTCCCTTCCACCTCCCACCCCATCCCACTCCTCTAGGTTGTTTCAGAGCAATGGGTTTGAGTTCCCTTGTCATACAAAAAATTCCCACTGGCAATCTATTTTGCATATGATAATGTATATGTTTCAGTGTTATTCTTTCTTCTATCTATCTATCCCTTCTTCTTCCACCATTGGGTCCACAAGTCTGTTCTCCATGCCTGTGTCTCCGTTGCTGCTCTACAAATAGGTTGATCAGTGCCATCTTTCTGGATTCCATGTATATGTGTTAATATATGGAATTTGTGATTCTTTTTCTGACATTTCATTCTGTATAATAGGCTCTAGGTTCATCCACCTCATTAGAACTAACTTAAGTGCATTCCTTTTTATGGCTGAGTAATATTCTATTTATATATACAGAAACTTCTTTATCCATTCATCTATCAATGGGTATCTAGGTTGCTTCCATGTCCGAGCTATTGTAAATAACATCCATGTCATTTCTGTGTGTTAGGTCATAGTAAACCTCTGAAATGCAAAACTGGTGTCCTAGGATTTTCAACAGCAAGCTACAGCCTCTGTAAGGCCATCAGTTTGGAGGATAATTCTAAGAGACTTGTGAAAAGGCTATATGAAGCCAATAGATTAGTTTCTCCATAGTTTTCCTTTTAACTGTTGTATTTCAACACATACAAAAGTGCAGTTTGAGGCAGCAAATGTAGAACTATTTACCTGTGCCTTATTTGAGATCTACTTTAACAGAACTTTGTGGCCTGGGAGTTACTTAGCTGCTTCTATACCTTAGGGACTCACCTTATGTATTTGACTGAGAAATACAATAAAACAAATTAAACGTGATTTACCCTCAAGTGCCTAAAGAGCCTTTGTGTGAAAACTCTGCTTATTTTAAAGTTAGCCTTTATTGGAACAGAACAGACTCTTTTACCTCAATGTAATCCCTATCCCATTGGCGTTCTTTAAGCCATAGCTGTGCTGCATAAGTCAGGTCAAGTTTAGCCACAAAGAAACACACAGAGCATGATTACTAAGCCCCATATTCCCTCAACAATTTAAGTCCAGCCACATAGTGACAATAAAAGCCACGGTAAACCACTGAGGTAAAAATAAAAACAAAAACACTGCCCCCCCCCGCAAAACAAACAAATAAACAGTGGCTTAGATTTCCTGAGGCTTCACATTTTACTCCTGTCTTTCTATGCACTGCCTACATTCTGGCCAAGGGTTTATTGCTCTGTGTTTTCAGCCCATGAACCAGTAAGTTAGGGCTAGAAAAGGCCAATCAATAATGTTCGTCTTCTCCTGAGCTTGGAAAAACACCCAGAAGTATACTCAGGAATTAAAAAAAAAAGGTGATGGGAAAAATATCTGCTTTTATAATGATGTGAATTAGAGAATGTGACTTGACCTGTAGCCATACTCTACTCTCTCATATGCTCCCTCAACTCAACCTATGAATTGAACCACCTGCAATGCAAAGAATGCAGGAGACATGGGTTCAATCTCTGGGTCAGGAAGATCCCCTGGAGAAGGAAATGGCAACCCACTCCAGTATTCTTGCCTGCAAAATCCTGTGAACAGAAGAGTCTGGTGGGCTACAGCCCGAAGTATTTCAGTCAAACACGATTGAGCGAATAAGCAAGCATAAGGCCTCATAAACTCAGACCTTGTAAGAAAGAACCTTCCTAGTAAAGTGACTAATAGATAAGGAGGGAAAAATATGTGTCCTAAAGATTTTGTATTCTGAAACAGAGAAAGGAGTTGAACTATTTATCTCAGTTCCTTCTTCCCCTTGTCAAGATCAGAGAAGTCTTTCCTCTCTCCCTTGTGAAAGTGTTAGTGAAGAAGCAGAGAAAGCCCTCCTGAGAAGCAGCACTCTCTCTCCACTACTGAAATGTAAAGCCAGGAGGCAGGTAAGTTCCCCTCCTAACTTGTATGATTGTTGTTGTTGTTCAGTCGCCAGGTCGTATCCAACTTTTTGTGACCCCATGGACTATAGCATGCCAGGCCTCCCTGTCCCTCACCATCTCCTGGAGTACACCTAAGTTCATGTCCATTGAATTGGTGATGCTATCCAACCATCTCATCCCCTGCCACCCTCTTCTCCTTTTGCTTTCAATGTTTCCTGGTATCAGGGTCTTTTCCAGTGAGTTGACTGTTTATGCTAGTGTGCATTTATATGTATACTTTATGATAGTATGCATATAAAGCTCTTTATAGCTGATGAAGTACTTAGCTCTGATTAAGATTTGGGTTGAGACCCGGGAGTATGACATGGAAGCTGAGTTCTATCAGAGAAAAAGAAATCTGTTAGATTTTTGGTAACTGGAAAGGTTCCTTTTAAAGAAAGGATCAGGATAAATGAGAAGGAGAGCCATACAATTGAAGGGTATGTTTAGGGAGCAGTGATGGCCCAGTGTTGCTAGAACACTGGAGAACACGGCTAGAAACAAGGGTGGAAAGTTATGCTGAAACTAGGTTTCCAAGCTCTTCATTTCATACTAAAAACTCTGGAGTTTATCTCATAGTTACTCATTTAAGGTTTTAAGTAGAAAAATGATTTTGGCGTTTACATTTTTGAAGGATAATTCCATGAGTAGTTACAGTAATGTAGGGACAGCATTGAAATGCAGAAACTGAGTTCAGCAGAGAAACATGGTTGTAATAAAGAATTGTGAACAATTCTATGCCTGCTATTTTAATAGAATTAAGAAGCTAGCACTCAGATTAATTTAGAGAGTTGAAAATACCATATGGAGGAATGTTGCAAACTCAGAGAAAGGACAGGCTAAAAGAGATTCAAACATGGTAGCACCTTTGAATTGTTGACTATGCGTGTTGCCACCTTTCATTTACCCCATATCAGTCACCCAAGCTATGAATTTCTTTGAAGTAATTCCAAAGCCCATGATTCACTTTTCCATTCCCAACTATATCTACTTTTTCAAGCCCTTATTACCTTATTATACCTGGGTGAATTTGGCCTGCACTAATCATTTGATGATCTTAGAGTTTTGGTTCTGTATTATCTTTAGGAATTAAATTTATGATATAATCTTGCCTCATTTGCATGGATCTGGTTTAGAGTTTACACAGAGCCATATGGGCTTGAAGTATTGGCTTTCTTTCAATGTGTGTATGGATGAAAGACATATACAGGCCTTCTGATTCTCTTGCAGATTTAATTTATCCGTCTTGTCACAGGTGAGATGCTCTGACATGTGTCTGAGGGGACTTACTGCCTGAAAACTGGAAGCCCAATGCCTAATGCATCTGAGTTAGCAGAGGAAAGACAAAGGAAGAAAATAGACCTTCCTTCTAGTTTTTGAACCAAAACGACTCCTACTGACAGAAAGTTAGGCACTTGCCAATTTCACCAAGTTGATTTTTCTTTCCAAGAGGAGGAACAGCTTATAGAATAGAGTTGGAAATGTTTCTAGTAGCAGCAACCTTCCCCTTCCTGGAGACTGGAATAAAAGTTTCTAAACTTTGTGAATGAATGTAGGGGAGGCAGGAGCAGAATCTTATACTACATTATTCATCTTATGTTGTATTTTCTAATGTTTTAGAATGTCTTCCTCTATTTCTAGTTTGAAATCTCTCAGAGACCAGAGCCCATGCATATTGCTTTAGTTTCTTCTCACATCAATGAATGTTTTGAATAGATATATTTAGATTTTGTTGTAAACATGTAAAATGGTGTGTCATGTGGGAAAGTCTCACTGCTCTTCAAAATCTAGATAATATTGGCTTGAACTCTATAATTCTGTGCCTTTGCAAGATTTCTGTCAATTTTCAGGTCTTGTATTTTCATGGTCTTGCCTGAAGGCCAGTCTCCTGCTTCTAGGTGTGCTGTTTAGTAGTGTATGCATTTAATTTAGAAGTGGTCCTTAGAATATTTGTTGGTTTACACAGACTCAAAGCATCTATGAGTTTACTAGATTTGACTGGTGAGATGAGAGTTGAAGAGAGGGATCCCTTGATGCATAACTTAGTCAAAAACATGTATACCCACATTATGCATTCCTGTTCCCTAAAATCCTTTATGCTTACTCTTCAGAGATTTCCTGTCTTAGTCATAGGCCCAGACATTATGTTTTATATTCTCTCTGAGCCTCTCTTTTCCACCCCCTTTTTGTTTCCTGTATATACCTTCCTATACTTCCCTAGAAATTGTAAATGATTCAATCTCTATTTTGCTAATCTAACCTTCTCCAGCTCCTTTTCCCAAACATTCACAACCAAATCCACTAAGATGCTCAACACAGGACTTCTAAGCATCCATGATCCATTAAGTCTATGATCTATTTTGAGTTAATATTTTTATGTTAAAAGTTACCCAAATGATACTTTAAAATTTCATTTTACAATTGTTCAGTACTAGTATATACTTATCTATAACATAATATATGTATATTTATTATATATGCCAAGGAATAAGGTCCACTCCCTTAGGAGTGATTTTTGATATAAATATTAATAACAATTTTTTTCTGTTAGACTTAGGATAATATCCTTTCATATCTGTTAGTTTACTCCTACTTTAATAATAAAAAAATGCATATTAAAACTGCATTAAGAAATCTCAGTGCCAAAATCATATTGGGCCTTCTAAAATATAGAATAAAAATGAGCCTGAGAAAAAATAAGACTTTGCAGAATTTTAATTCAGGACCCAAAGCTTAAATATTTGCCTCTGCTAATAGTGCTTATAAGAAACCAAAACAACCCCCATCCCAACAGTTTCCAATATTGATTGATCATGTGACTTTCTTGTATATTTTGTATATTTCAGATATATTTTGGATACATAAAGACAGCCAGGTACAAAGACGTCCAATGGAAATGTCAGTTGTAAACTTTATTAAATTAGGATTAAACCCAATGGACTCCGGGTCTCTACAAACAGAAGTGAGAGGGATACCCCAAATATAGAGGTAGTGCAAGTGCTGGAAATAGTAAATCTAAGGTAACTATCCCTTTTCCTTATCTGAGGAACTTGCTTCATCCAGGTAGCTAACAGTCAGTAGTCCTGGTCAAGGGCATAACTCTTTCTGGTAGTTATTACATTTAAACGTGAGGCCTTATAATTCTTTTTTTTTTTTTTTTTTCCAGTTGTATCATCAGCATTTCTATTCTATTCAACATAAGTTTCTGGAATCAATCACAATGTTAACATCTCCATGTGACTGATACAGGACACATTACTATATTTTTATACTATATCAATGATTTCATAAGTTTGGTAATACGAAGAAATCTGCATTTCAAACAAGTTACTTAAATTACCCTATGTAACCATAATTAATCATTTCGTTGTTAATTAAGTGATGTCAGATAGGGAAAAGAAGTTATCCTATAAAGCCATGCCAAACCCATAGTCACCCCAAAACTCACTACTGGACATACCATTGCACTCCAGAGAGAAGAGATACAGCTCCACCCATCAGAACACAGACTCAAGCTCCCCTAACCAGGAAACCCTGACAAGCCACTAGTCCAACCCCACCCACAGGGAGCAAACTCCACAATAAAGAGGAATCACAAACTTCCAGCCTATGGAAAGGCCACCCCAAACACAGCAATCTAAACAAAATGAAAAGGCAGAAAAATAGTCATCAGATTAAAAAAACATGATAAATGCCCACCAAACCAAACAAAAGAGGAGGAGATAGGAAGTCTACCTGGAAAAAATAAAAAAAAAAAAGGAAGAGATAGGAGATAGTAAAGATGACCAAAAACCTTGAAAACAAAATGGAGTTACAGATAAATAGACGAGAGACAAAGATTGAGAAGATGCAAAAAATGTTTAACAAGGACCTAGAAGAAATAAAAAAGAGTCAATCAATAATAAATAATGCAATAACTGAGATCAAAAGCTCTCTGGAGGGAACCAACAGTAGAATAACTGAGTTAGAAGATAGGATAAATGAGGTGGAAGATAGAATGGTGGAAATAAATGAAGCAGAGAGGAAAAAAGAAAAAAAATAATTAAAAGAAATGAGGACAACCTCAGAGACCTCTGGGACAATGTTAAACACTCCAACATTTGAATCATATGAGTCCCAGAAGAAGAAGACAAAAAGAAAGGTCATGAGAAAATGCTTGAGTAGATAGTAGTTGAAAACTTCCCTAAAATGGGGAGGGAAATAGCTTCCCAAGTCCAGGAGTCCCAAACAGGATAAACCCAAAGCAAAGCAACCCAATGCATATATTAATCAAATTAATGAAGTTCAAACACAAAGAGCAAATATTAAAAACATCCAGAGAAAAGCAACCAATAACACACAAGGATATCCCCATGAGGATAAAAACTAATCTTTCAATAGAAACTCTTCAGGCCAGAGGGAATGGCAGGGCATACTTAAAGTGATGAAAGAGAAAAGCCTACAATGCAGATTACTATATTCAGCAAGGATCTCATTTAAATATGAAGGAGAAACCAAAAGCTTTATAGACAAGCAAAAGCTGAGAGAATTCAGCACCACCAAACCAGCTCTTCAACAAATGCTAAAGGATCTTCTCTATACAGGAAACAGAAAAGGTTTATAAACTCGAAACAAAAACAACAAAGTAAATGGCAGTGGGATCAAGGATCATACTTATCAATAATTACCTTAAATATAAATGGGTTGAATGCTCCAACCAAACGACAAAGGCTGAATGGTTAAAAAAACAAGACCCCTATATATGCTGTCTATAAGAGACCTCAAACCAAGGGACACATACAGACTGAAAGTGAAGGCTGGAAAAAGATATTTCATGCAAATGGAGACTAAAAGAAAGCAGGAGTAGCAATACTCATATCAGATAAAATAGACTTTAAAATAAAGGCTGTGAAAAGAGACAATGTGAACATGAAGTCTCTCAGTCACGTCCGACTCTTTGCAACCCCACGGACTGTAGCCTACCAGGCTCCTCTGTCCATGGGATTTTCTAGGCAATAGTACTGGAGTAGATTGCCATTTCCTTCTCCAAGGGATCTTCCCAACCCAGGGATCGAACCCGGGTCTCCCGCATTGTAGACAGACGCTTTACCGTCTGAGCCACCAGGGAAGTTGAAAAGAGACAAAGAAGGACACTACATAATGATGAAAGGAACAGTCTAAGAAGATATAATAATTATAAATATATGTACACCCAATATAGGAGCACTGTAATATGTAAGGCAAATGCTAACAAGTATGAAAGGGGAAAGTAACAATAACACACTAATAGTGGGAGACTTCAATACCCCACTCACACCTATGGATAGATCAAGCAAACAGAAAATGAGCAAACACAAACTTTAAATGATACAATGGACCAGTTAGACCTAAATGATATCTATAGTATATTTCACCCCAAAGAAATGAATTTCATCTTTTTCTCAAGTGCACACATAACATTCTTCAGGATAAATCACATCCTGGGCCATAAATCTAGCCTTGGTAAATTAAAAAAAAATTGAAATAATTTCAAGCATCTTTTCTGATCACAATGAGGTAAGATTAGATACCAACTACAGGAAAAAATGTTAAAAATACAAACATATGGAGGCTAAACAACATGCTTCTGAATAACCAACAAATCACAGAAGAAATCAAAATATGCATAGAGACAAATGAAAATGAAAACATGACAACCTAAAACCTATGGGATTTAGTAAAAGCTGTTCTAAGGGGAAGGTTCATAGCAATACAAGCTTACCTCAAGAAACAAGAGAAAAATCAAATAAATTACCTAGCTTTACACCTAAAGCAAATAGAAAAAAAAAAAAAAAAGAAATGAAGAACCCCAGGGTTAGTAGAAGGAAAAAAATCATACAAATTAGTGTAGAAATAAGTGAAAAAGAAACAAAAGTAACTAATAGCAAAAATCAACAAAACTAAAAGCTGGTTCTTTGAGAAGATAAATAAAATAGACAAACCATTAGCCAGACTCATCAAGAAAAAAAGAGAGAAGAATCAAATCAACAAAATTAGAAATGAAAATGGAGAAATCACAACAGACAACAAGAAATACAAACGATCATAAGAGACTACTATCAGCAACTATATGACAATAAAATGATTAACTTGGAAGAAAGGGAGAAATTCTTAGAAAAATATAACCTTCCAAAACTGAACCAGGAAGAAATAGAAAATCTTAACAGACCCATCACAAGCACAGAAATCAAAACTGTAATCAAAAATCTTGCAATAAACAAAAGCCCAGGACCAGATGGCTTCACAGGTGAATTCTACGAAAATTTTAGAGAAGAGCAAACACCTATCCTACTCAAACTCTTCCAGGAAATTACAGAGGAAGGTAAACTTCCAAACTCATTCTATGAGGCCACCATCACCCTAATACCATAACCAGACAAAGATGCCAAGAAAAAGAAAACTACAGGTCAATATCACTGATGAACATAGATGCAAAAATCCTCAACAAAATTCTAGTAAACAAAACCCAAAAGCATATTAAAAATCAAACATCATGACCAAGTGGGCTTTATCCCAGGGATGCAAGGACTTTTCAATATTTACAAATCAATCAATGTGATACACCACAGAAAAAGAAATAAAAGGAATCCAGATTGGAAAAGAAGAAGTAAAACTCTCACTGTTTGCAGATGACATGATCCTCTACATAGAAAACCCTAAAGACACCACCAGGAAAGTACTAGAGCTAATCAATAAATATAGTAAACTTGAAGGATATAAAATTAACACACAGAAATCCCTTGCATTCTTATACACTAACAATGAGAAAGCAGAAAGAGAAATTAAGGAAACAATTCCGTTCACTATTGCAACAAAAAGAATAAAATACTTAGGAATAGATCTACCTAAAGAAACAAAAGATCTATATATACAAAACTATAAAACACTAATGAAACAAATCAGAGGACACAAATAGATGGAGAAATATACCATGTTCATCAATTGGAAGAATCAATATAGTGAAAATGAGTAT
The DNA here is from genome assembly GCA_935064755.1 of Tragelaphus eurycerus. Classification (NCBI taxonomy): domain Eukaryota; kingdom Metazoa; phylum Chordata; class Mammalia; order Artiodactyla; family Bovidae; genus Tragelaphus; species Tragelaphus eurycerus. Next base: position 5,019,839 of record CAKXYN010000039.1, read on the forward strand.
ACTACCCAAAGCAATCTATAGATTCAATGCAATCCCTATCAAGTTACCAATGGTATTTTTCACATAACTAGAACAAGTAATTTCACAATTTGTATGGAAATACAAAAAAACTTCAAATAGCCAAAGCAATCTTGAGAAAGAAGAATGGAACTGGAGGAATCAACCTGCCTGACTTCAGACTATACTACAAAGCTACAGTCATCAAGACAGTATAATACTGGCACAAAGACAGAAATATAGATCAATGGAACAAAATAGAAAGCTCAGAAATAAATCCATGCACCTATGGACACCTTATCTTTGACAAAGGAGGCAAGAATATACAATGGAGAAAAGACAATCTCTTTAACAAGTGGTGCTGGGAAAACTGGTCAACCACATGTAAAAGAATGAAACTAGAACACTTTCTAGCACCATACACAAAAATAAACTCAAAATGGATTAAAGATCTAAATGTAATACCAGAAACTATAAAACTCATAGAGGAAAACATAGGCAAAACACTCTCTGTGTGACATAAATCACAGCAGGATTCTCTATGACCTGTCTCCGAGAGTAAGGGAAATAAAAGCAAAAATAAACAAATGGGACCTAGTTAAACTTAAAAGCTTTTGCACAATGAAGGAAACTGTAAGTAAGGTGAAAAGACAGCCTTCAGAATGGGATAAAATAATAGCAAATGAAGCAACTGACAAAGAATTAATCTCAAAAATATACAAGCAGCTCCTGCAGCTCAATACCAGAAAAATAAACAACCCAATCAAAAAATGGGCCAAAGAACTAAACAGACATTTCTCCAAAGAAGACATACAGATGGCTAACAAACACATGGAAAGATGCTCAACATCACTCATTATCAGAGAAATGCAAATCAAAAATCACAATGACGTACCATCTCACACCAGTCAGAATGGCTGCTATCCAAAGTCTACAAACAATAAATGCTGGAGAGGGTACGGAGAAAAGGGAACCCTCTTACACTGTTGGTGGGAATGCAAATTAGTACAGCTGCTAAGGAGAACAGTGTGGAGATTCCTTAAAAAACTGAAATAGAACTGCAGTACAACCCAGCAATCCCACTGCTGGGCATATACACTGAAGAAACTGAAATTGAAAGAGCAGCATGTACCCCAGTGTTCATCACAGCACTGTTTACAATAGCTAGGACATGGAAGCAACCTAGATGTTCATCAGCAGAGAAATGGATAAGAAAGCTGTAGTACATATACACAATGGAATATTACTCAGCTATTAAAAAGAATACATTTGAATCAGTTCTAATGAGGTGGATGAAACTGGAGCCTATTATACAGAATGAAGTAAGCCAGAAAGAAAAACACCAATACAGTATCACACATATATATGGAACTTAGAAAGATGGTAATGATGACCCTTTTGCTGTGAGACAGCAAAAGAGCCACAGATATAAAGAACAGACTTTTGGACTCTGTGGGAGAAGGTGAGGGTAGGATGATTTGAGAGAACAGCATTGAAACATGTATACTACCATATGTGAAATAGATCACCAGTCCAAGTTTGATGTATGAAACAGGGCACTCAAAGCCAGTGCACTGAAACAACCCCAAGGGATTGGATGGGGAGGGATGTGGGAAGGGGGTTCATGATGGGGTACACATGTACACCCATTGCTGGTTCATGTCAATGTATGGCAAAACCACCACAATATAGTAAAGTAATTAGCCTCCAATTAAAATAAATAAATTAATTAAAAAATGTTATCCTAAATGGCATGTACTCAAACTCAGCAAAGACTTGAACACTTATTTTAAACCATAATTACTTGCACTGGAATAGGATAACAATCCATCTCATTGAGATAGGTCATTGAGGATCTACTATAGGGTCATGACTGAATTCTCAAATCTGAGATAATGCTCTAAGAATCATGTACTAATTTCAAAAAGGGATTCAGGGCAGTGGTTATGTAAAAAAAGGCAAGCCTGGCATTTCGTATGAGTTGCCATTAGGTGATTCCTCCAGAGTGCCAAATGTGGTTTCATTAACAATCAAAATTAATGTAAAAGCTATTATACTACTGAATTCTGATGTTCAGATAGTAGTATATTGTCCAACTAAATAATCTGTCTGATCAAGGGGATAGAAGTGCACATAAGGTCAGCATTATATTGCATATGTATTTATCATTAGAATCAAAATTTAGCCAGTGTCCATAGAGTGAACACATTATGTAATCCTACAATGTCTTTTTAAAACTTGGTCTTACCAGCACAATTGCATGTGATGTCTTGAGTTTGTTTGCATCACCCATAATGTTATCCTGATTTCATATTTAATATGAACCCCTGCTCTGGTCTGACAACTCCAAATAACAGGGTGTATCCCATTGTTCCTTGCCTGATTAGCCTAATGGATCAAGGAGGTGGCAGAATTGGTACTTTAAGATAGGGGAACTAGTGTATTTGTGCTTATTTTCATGTCATGCTCAGATATTTGGGAAGCACATTAAATCTCAAGAATGGAAGAATCTTAGAAATCATTTTTTCTCTCTGCATCCATGGCCTTTCTTCCTGTGTCTGCTCCACCTTCATCTCTTCCATAAACTCTTCATTAGTGCTCCATCTTTGCTCTGCAACCTTGGAAGTAATCTCTCCCTACCTCTGATCTTTTATGATTTTTGTGCTTTTTCTACACACTCATTATTACCTGTAGCTATCACATTTCTGTCTTATCTTTCAGAAGCTCAGTGTATTCTCCGAATCATCATTGCATGCCTTATAGGATTTGCATGGTAGGGTGGTGCTAGTAGTAAAAAAACCCACCTGCTAATGCAGGGGGCATAAGAGATGTGGGTTCAATCCCTGGGTTGGGAAGATCCCCTGGAGGAGGAAATGGCAATCCACTCCAGTATTCTTGCCTGGAATATCCTAAGGACAGAGGAACCTGAAGGGCTCCAGTCCATAGGGTTGCAAAGAGTCAGACACGACTAAAACTACTTGGCATACAGGCATGGTCCAGGGTAGGGCTCAAAAAATTTGTTGGCTGAATGATTAGATACAGTTCTGCTATGGGATCGTTGAGAGCTAACAACACTCAATTTCAGCATAATAACGTATCAGTCACATTTTGTATCCTGTTAGGAGAAGATCTTGGGGCCCAATTTATGAGTTCCTCAACATCCCTGCCACTTGAGCTCCCATCCTCTCCTTGAAACCTCGCATGATGGTGAGCTCACTTCTTCTCAAGACAGTCCATTCCATTTCAGACATCTCCAAGTATGACTCTCTTCCTATGTTTCCTAAGAGTGTTCTGATTTTAAGACTTAGATTTATTATCAGCCCAGCTGAAGCTATTTTAACTTAACTAGGCTAAAACTATTCTCTTGTTTTAATCAATCTGAAGCCTAGAGCTGTCCACATTATACCTGACTTTGCTGGAATTTTCAGCACCTACTTCCCCTTTTTTAAACTTCCTTTTAATTGTTATTTCTTTGACAGATTCAGAGGGCTGGAAGAAACCTAGAGGATAGCTGGTTCATCCTTCTTAATTTTCCGAGGATCAAATTGAACCTCGAGAGAGAACAGAACTTGCTGAAGGTCACAGGGAGTTAGGGGCCTTAGTTGCAGTCATCAGCCAAAAAGAAGTGAGAATACAGTCTCAGCTGCTGGCCTGCTTAAAGGAGCCAGTAGCTATTTATTCCCACGTATTTCAGATAGGCAGTAATACCATATGTCATAACAGACGCTTTTCACTTTTGAAATACAATATTAATGGCATGAACTTAATTATAAACATAAAAAACCCCCAAAACTGTCTCCCTCCTTCAACCCCTTGTTTACTTGCTGGCATATCACATATGACCAGGCAGACAACTGTTTGTCTTCTGTCAACTGATTGAGGAATGATGTTGGGTGGGTGTAATTCTTATGAAGAAGAGAGAATCAGAAATTCACCATAGGAGCATGCTTGAGTAATAAATTTGATGATATAATTTTTAGCTATGAGACAGTTTTGATTCTCAGAGTTGAATAGCATTTAATGTTATCCACTGAAATGCATTTGGATTTAACACAGGAAACAGATGATATTTGGTCTGAAAACACTCTGTGAATTTACTTTTTTTCACAGATTGTTGCTTACTTTTTAAAATTTTCATGTTCTCCCCTGCCAGGGAATGACAGTTATATTAGATTATGTAACTGACAATAGTGAATTGGGAAAATAGATGGTTTGAGTGGAAAGGTGGTCCTGTTTATGGGGAACATACTCAAAAAGTTCATGTTGTACATGCTTTAACTTTGTTCTGGAACTAAAATTTAGACAATAGGTGGGACAGTCTGCTAAATTTTAGGGAGACGTTTGCCTAATTGGGGGTTCCAGAGTGAATTCTGATTTTACTCTTTTCCTCATCTCTCTGGCCTGTTGCTTCAGAAAAACTCTTTATATCTGTGTGTAATGTTTTATTTTAAATTCATGTTTTGACTGTATTAGTTGATCTTTGATCATTTCAGTTTTTCAGTAGAAAACAGTTTTAATCCTCTGCAATATAACAACTGTATAAAGATATAGGACAGGTATTCACCACTACAGGATAGGAAGTACCTCAAGTAACAAGTAAATGTGAGTGAGTAAATTTTGTTAAAAGAGTTTCATCAAGGTTTATAATTCTGGAACATATTTGCAAAGCTATGTGATGAGCTACATTTTTCTGTCTTTTGTTTGGGTCAGTTTAACCCACTTACTCTGTAAAAGCTAAAGTCACTTCTTATACTCAAGGGTGGGTTCCACATTGCCTATCCAGTAGATTCTTCCTTTACATCTCTCTGCAAAGTGAATGTTCCACCTTTATCTATCTCTTTTATAATCTTTGAGCACATCTAGTACTTATGTCCTTTGCTTCTGCAGTTTCCTCATTCTGGAGTGCCTGAGGGCCTTGTTTGAAGTCACACACATGGTAAGGGCCAAATTTGGATTATCTGTCAGTCTTCTTCAAATGACAGTTTTTCCTAATTTACCCAGCCTGAATGAAATATTCCTACAGTGTATTGAAACTTCATTAAGCATTTTTATCAACTTCGTTTTATGATTATTTTATTTCATATTTATCTATTGAACTCAATTTTTGTGACTTTATTATTGGCCATGCGTAAATCTCCTATTAGTTCCCCTTACACTCATACTTCCTTGGTGGATCAAATGGTAAAGAATCTGCATGCAGTGAGTCCCAGGTTTGATCTCTTGGTCAGGAAGACTCTCTGGAGAAGGGAATGGCTACCCACTCCAGTATTCTTTCCTGGAAAATTCCATGGACAGTGGAACCTGGTGGGCTACAGTCCATGAGGTTGCAAAGAGTTGGACATGACTGTGTGGTTAACACTTTTCCTCTTCATCCCCATAGTTGGTACATTGCCTTTCATGGTACACACAAGCTTCACAGATATTTGTGGAAATGATACCACTTAAAAGAATAAAATTTTGTTTCTCAGTTCAGTTTAGTTCAGTCACCCAGTCATGTCCGACTCTTTGTGACCCCATGAACAGCAGCACGCCAGGCCTCCCTGTCCATCATCAACTCCTGGAGTCCACCCAAACCCATGTCCATTGAGTCAGTGATGCCATCCAACCATCTCATCCTCTGTCATCCCCTTCTCCTCCTGCCCTCAATCTTTCCCAGCATCAGGGTCTTTTCCAATGAGTCAGCTCTTCGCATCAGGTGGCCAAAGTATTGGAGTTTCAGCTTCATCAGTCCTTCCAATGAACACCCAGGACTGATCTCCTTTAGGATGGACTGGTTGCATCTTCTTGCAGTCCAAGGGACTCTCAAGAGTCTTCTCCAACACCACAGTTCAAAAGCATCAATTCTTCTGTGCTCAGCTTTCTTTATAGTCCAACTCTCACATCCATACACGACCACTCGAAAAACCATAGCCTTGACTAGATAGATCTTTGTTGGCAAAGTAATATCTCTGCTTTTTAATATGCTGTCTAGGTTGGTCAAAGCCTTTGACTGTGTAGATCACAATAAACTGTGGAAAATTCTGAGAGAGATGGGAATACCAGACCACCTGATCTGCCTCTTGAGAAATCTGTATGCAGGTCAGGAAGCAACAGTTAGAACTGGTCATGGAACAACAGACTGGTTCCAAATAGGAAAAGGAGTACATCAAGGCTGTATATTGTCACCATGTTTATTTAACTTATATGCAGAGTACATCATAAAATGCTGGACTGGAAGAAACACAAGCTGGAATCAAGATTGCCGGGAGAAATATCAATCACCTCAGATATGCAGATGATACCACCCTTATGGCAGAAAGTGAAGAGGAACTAAAAAGCCTCTTGATGAAAGTGAAAGTGGAGAGTGAAAAGGTTGGCTTAAAGCTCAACATTCAGAAAACGAAGATCATGGCATCTGGTCCCATCACTACATGGGAAATAGATGGAGAAACAGTGGAAACAGTGTCAGACTTTATTTTTCTGGGCTCCAAAATCACTGCAGATGGTGACTGCAGCCATGAAATTAAAAGATGCTTACTCCTTGGAAGGAAAGTTATGACCAACCTAGATAGCATATTCAAAAGCAGGGACATCACTTTGCCAACAAAGATTCACCTAGTCAAGGCTATGGTCTTTCCTGTGGTCATGTATGGATGTGAGAGCTGGACTGTGAAGAAGGCTGAGCGCCGAAGAATTGATGCTTTTGAACTGTGGTGTTGGAGAAGACTCTTGAGAGTCCCTTGGACTGCAAGGAGATCCAACGGGTCCATTCTGAAGGAGATCAGGCCTGGGATTTCTTTGGAAGGAATGATGCTAAAGCTGAAACTCCAGTATTTTGGCCACCTCATGCGAAGAGTTGACTCATTGGAGAAGACTCTGATGCTGGGAGGGATTGAGGGCAGGAGGAGAAGGGGACGACAGAGGATGAGATGGCTGGGTGGCATCACTGACTCGATGAATGTGAGTCTGAGTGAGAGATACAGCTGATCTCTTGAGCTCCGAGAGCTGGTGATGGGGCCTGGCGTGCTGCAGTTCATGGGGTCGCAAAGAGTCGGACACGAATGAGCAACTGATGTGATCTGATCTGAGGTTGGTCATAACTTTCCTTCCAAGGAGTAAGCATCTTTTAATTTCATGGCTGCAATCACCATCTGCAGTGAACTTGGAGCCCAGAAAAATAAAGTCAGCCACTGTTTCCCCATCTATTTGCCATGACGTGATTTTGCTTCTAAGTCCTAACAATAAGCAGTTTTCAGATGAATTGGAGTGGTTAACTCAGTTGATCTGAGTATCACAGTACCAGTTCAGTCTCTGAAACTGAATATTAAGGAACAGGGGAAGAAAATGAAATATCTAAGAGATGATCATTTAAAAATATCAGTATGCTAACCTTTGGAATGTATATATCAAGCCACTTATTTCAATAGGATAACATATAACCCCATGCCAATATATGTTGCTTATCTATTAGAAAAGGAAATTAATATTATTGCTCTGCTATGAGGACAGCTACACAAAAAGGTCTGGGATTACTGGTAACCACAAGTAGTCCTAAAGAGTTAAAGTATATCTTGAAGTATTTCTTAACTGAAAGAATAAATCCAACTTTTAACAGCATTTTTCTTTTTTCATATTGGCTCCTCTTCACAGATACTTTAAATTATAATTATTATACTTCAGCATGTGTTTCATCTTAGGTATATAGCTAAGCATGTTATATGGATTATGTTTGATTTTCACAATAAATTACAAAGTACATATCATATTTCCTGTCTCACCACCTATATTTTTTCCCCAGAACTTTTCATTCAGAAATATGACCTGCACACTGAAAAGTGCATAAGATCCATATGGACAGTTTTATAAATAACTATAAAGCAAATACCTGTGTAAACACTATCCAGACCAAGAAATAGAACATTTTATATAGTAGATTTGAAATAGCTACTGAAGGTTTGGAGAGCAGAAACCAGCCAGGCAAATTCATATCAGTTGCAAACTCCATCCTTTCCCCTTGTGTTCATACTTTCTTGAATTTTATAGTAATACAGGCTTTGCTTATCTGTATGATTTTGTGAACCATGTATGCATCCCTAAAAAAAAAAAAAAAAGCTTAGTTTTTCTATTTTTGAACCATGTATAGATGGAATCCTATTATCAGTATTATTTTGTGTCTTGTTTTTGCTTAAATTTACATTGGAAAGGTTTATTCATGTTATTGCATGTGATTTTAGTTTGTCTATTCATTTTTAATATTTTATAGTTCCCATTAAATGAACACACCAGTTAATTATCTATTCTACTGATAATGTCAATTTGGGATATTCCTAGTTTGGGGCTATGAACAATGACTCTTGGTGCACACATTTCTTTAAGATATGTACCTAACAGTGGGATTGCTGAGGCTGAGGGTTATGTGTGCTTTAACTATGCTGGATAATACTGCTATGTTTCCAAACAGAGTGTATGAGTTTATGTTCCCACCAACAGTGTACAGTTCCTAATGTTCCAAATCCTGACCAATGCTTGTTATTAGACTTTTATGTTTTTCCAATCTTTAGGAATGTTTAGTGTTAATTCATTGTTTAAATTTTCATTCACTCTAACTGCCTGTGATGTTGAGTACCTTTTAAAAATATCAATATGCTTATTGGTGATTAGAATTTTCACTTCTGTGAAACTATTTTTAAAATTGGATTTTTTTTTCATTTATCTGTACTTCTCATTGAATTGACGATGTATTGAGATCTACTATTATCAGTTTGCAAATATCATCTTTCACTCTGTGGTTTATCTCTTTACCTTTTCATGGAGTCTTATAGTAAACAGAAGTTCTTAATTTTAATGTAGTCAAAATTATCTATATTTCCTTTACATTGAGTGCTTTTTCTCTTATTAAAAGTCCCTAAATCTCTAGCTCAAGTTTATTGGAGAAGGCAATGGCACCTCACTCCAGTACTCCTGCCTGGAAAATCCCATGGACGGAGGAGCCTGGTAGGTTGCAGTCCATGGGGTCGCTATGAGTTGGATACGATTGAACAACTTCACTTTCACTTTTCAGTTTCATGCATTGGAGAAGGCAATGGCAACCCACTCCAGTGTTCTTGCCTGGAGAGTCCCAGGGATGGGGGAGACTAGTGGGCTGCCATCTATGGGGTTGTACAGAGTCGGACACGACTGAAGTAACTTAGCAGCAGCAGCTCAAGTTTATGAAGATATCCACCTATATTCTCTTCTAAAAGTTTAAAAATTTAGCCTTTTCCACTTAGACTTTTAATTCACCTAAATGATTGGTATATATGGATATCCATTATTATCATTCCGCTGGTTGAAAACTCTGTCCTTTCTCCGCTGCTCTGGAGTGCTAGCTTGTTACCAATCAAGTGTTCTTTAGTGTGTAGAGTTGCTTCTGGAGTTCAGTTGTATTCCATTGGTATAAATATTTATCTTTGCAATAAAAGTTGATCATCTTGATTACTACAGCTTTGTATCAGGAAAGGCCTTCCTATATTAATTTTCCTCTTCAAATATGTCTTGGTTATTCTTGACTTTTTTAATGCATGTGTAAAAATTGCTTGTTAAGTATCCCCCCCACACTGAAATGACCTAATGATAAGGAATTCATTGAATCTATAAATTAGTTTCAAAAGAAATATTTATACTAGTGAGCTTGCCAATCTGTGAATTGGATATATATTTCAGTATTTTGAAAAAGTATTTATGTACCTTTCCAGATACATTCTTTTTCTTTTCTTTTGCTCCCAGTTTTGTGGTATATGGTTGACAAATAAGATTGTACAATGTATTTTTTTATGTACAAAGTGATAATTTAATATAAGTATATATTGTGAAATGAAATTATTTCAGTTTTTGAAGTCTTCTTTAGCATAATTCAATGATCCTCCACATATCTTTTGTTAGACTTTTTCTGAGGCACTTGGTAATTTTGGATACTGTTATAAATCCAGCTTTGTTCTTGATCTTAGTCCATCTGAACCTTCCAAGACCTTGCTCATTATTTCTTGTTACTCATATCCTCACTATTTCTTCCTCTACTAAGCTGAGAGTGAAAGTGAAAGTCAATCAGTCATGTCCCACCCTTTGCAACCCCATGGACTATACAGGCCATGGAATTCTCCAGGCCAGAATAGTGGAGTGGGTATCCTTTCCCTTCTCCAGGGGATCTTCCCAGCCCAGGGATCAAACCCAGGTCTCCCACATTGCAGGTGGATTCTTTACCAGCTGAGCCACAAGGGAAGCCCAAGTATACCAGAGTGGGTAGCCTATCCCTTCTCCAGCAGATCTTCCAAACCTGGGAATTGAACCGGGGTCTCCTGCATTGCAGGCGGATTCTTTACCAACTGAGGCTATCAGGAAAGCTAGTTGCTTTATTATACGAACATACTATCTACCTGGGATTCCCAGGTGGTGCTAGTGGTAAATAACTCACCTGCCAATGCAGGAGACATAGGCGACATGGGATCAATCCATGAGTCAGGAATATCCCCTGGAGTAGGAAATGGCAACTCACTCTGGTATTCTTGTCAAAAAAATCCCAAGGACAGAGGAGCCTGGTGGGATTCAGTCCATATGGTTGCAAGGAAAATGACAGTGAAGAAAAAAGTAGCTCAGTCGTGTCTGATTCTTTGTGACCCCGTGGATTATACAGTCCATGGCATTCTCCAGGCCAGAACACTGGAGTGGGCAGCCTTTTCCTTCTCCAGGGGATCTTCTCAACCCAGGGATAGAACTTAGGCCTACATTGCAGCCGGATTCTTTATCAGCTGAGCCACCAAGGAGTCAGACACAACTGAGGAAACTTAGCATGCATACACTTTCTACCCATTCAAAAAAATCCTCTAGAAGCACCCCGTCTACTCTCCTCTTTCTTTCCTTTTATGGCCAATAACTTGGACATGATAGTCTGCACTCTTATGTCTTCCTTTTTCCCTCTCAGACAGTCACTTCCCAGCCTGTTGTGATCTGAATCTCTGCCATCACCACCACCACCACATGGCATCTGCTCTCGCCAAGGATCTCCTGAAGATTAAAGACAGGGGCCACTTTTTTCAAAGTCCTTATGTTGACATTTTTAGATTATTGAACATTATTAATAAAGATCAAACTATTAGTTATAGCCATAATTAGAAAACAGTAATAATAATATCAGCGGTAAAATTTATCATTGAGTGTATTCATTCGGCAGAACTCTATTGTTTTTGCAAAACCAGATATTGTTTTCACAGATGAAATGCTCCAGTACTTCTTTCTCCCTTAAATTCAGGGTTCTTCCTCGCCTCTGGTTCTCCTTTTGCTCACTCAGTCTCCTTTTCTTCTTCTTTTTCTCTTTGTTTTTCTTCCACTTCCCATATCTGCAGTCTGAGCTCCTCACCATGGTTTTGTCATTTGTCCTCATCTCACTCTTCTTATTCCTTCCCATGTAATTTCTTCCCTTCCCACGGCATTAGCTGTCATTAACCACACTAATTTCTTTATATCTAGGCCCTAGCTTGGTACCTGCTACTGCTACTGCTAAGTCACTTCAGTCGTGTCCGACTCTGTGCGACCCCATAGACGGCAGCCCACAAGGCTCCCCTGTCCCTTGGATTCTCCAGGCAAGAACACTGGAGTGGGTTGCCATTTCCTGCTCCAATGCATGAAATTGAAAAGTGAAAGTGAAGTTGTGTCCAACCCTTAGCATGGAGTGCAGCCTACCAGGCTCCTCCGTCCATGGGATTTTCCAGGCAAGAGTGCTGGAGTGGGGTGCCATTGCCTTTTCCAGCTTGGTATCTAGCTCATAGCTAATTGAATAATTGAATAAATGAATGAATAAGTAAATGAATGACTCTATAAACTTACGTCTGCCAAATTCATATTCCTAGCTCAGCCCTGAGCAGGCTGATAGATCTAAAACTATCTTGTATCTTTCCTGGATGGTGTCCAGGTATCTGAGCTCAATATTTACAAAACTTAGCTCATAATCTTTTCCTCCCCAGCCTAATCCTCCTCCTATACGTCTTCCCTGGTTAAAAGCACTGCTCTTCATCTATTTGCTCATTCATGAAACCTGACAGTCACAGGACTCTTTTTCTCATGCCAGCCTCAGAACTCAGCAATCAGAATCTATCAGTGTAGATTTCTTGCATCTTTAGTACCCTATATCCTAGTGCTATTATTTTTAGAGCATCAGCATGCTTCATAGATAGATGATTTGATGGATTCTTCTGGAAGAAATAGAATAACTACAAATTTTACTCTTTCTGGAATAGATAGAATTACTATTTTTCCATGTGAAGAAAATATATCCTTCTAGTTTGACAGCATGTATTTTGACATTGCCCAAGAGAGAGGCATATAAGAGTATACTCCTTGCTTTCTTTTTTTTTTTTTTAAACACTTTTAGGTATATAAAATAACGAAAGAAAAAATTTGTGAAGAAACCGAAATATTCAGCTGTAAGTTGGATATTCAGGCACTTAGTCATTTAATATTTAAAAAATTTTCATTTCCAATATTCACAGAATTGTGGAGAATACTGAACTGTACACTTTATTAAAGTTAACTGGTGAACAATCAAATGTCTCGTTTTCTATCACTTAAGTCTTCCCAAATGGAGTCATGTTAAATTCTCACTGCAAGAGTCTCTGTGTACAATTTCTGGGATGTCCTTCTTGGGGAGGGTCTCTGGGGCAAGTTGTCCATTGAGAATGCTGGCACAAGGCTAGAGAAAGCAAAATAGATGGTAAAGTCAGAACAGAAACTTTTATACCAAACATAGTAAAATTGACCTTTACCATTTTTTTATGATGATATAGGTCCATCTTGAGACACTGGAAATCCTGTGGACTAATAGACTTTATACGTAATTCAAGAGGCTGATTTGTGAAATTCTTTAAGGCACAATTTCAAACTGCAATGGGCACTATAATGCAAGGACCAGCTGGCAGCATCTCTTTTAGCTGTTGGAGCCCTCCAGATTGGCCATGCTAAAGAAGTCATGCCCACCTCTGATGCAGATGAGGGAACATGCAAGCCCAGTTCTCTGGGACGTTTAGCTTCAGAATTCCCTACAGTGTCGTCTAAGGCCTCCATTGCAACAGCATGATAGCTTGACATCTTCCTCTGCCCACTTGTGCTTTGTTTCTCATTCTTTTCATTTCATTCCACAGGTGTTGATCCCAAGAGCTTTCTGTAACAAACATCCTACATATATATTTTCATCTCAGAGTTTGGTTCTGAGGAACCCAACCTGCAACATACCCCTGCCACATAAAGTTTGATGCATCTCTCTGTCAGACAAGCACAGCACAAATGTGAATGCTATAAGCCTTCCCTCACATAGGAAATACATAAAGGTTACCAAGTAAACAGATTCCTTAATTCTGGCAACATTTGCATAGTGAGCACCCCCAGGGATATAGAGATGAATAAGACAGGATTCCTTGTCCTCTGGTGAGGGAGAGAGACACGCAGATGTTCACAATAGAGTATAATAAGTGCTGTAACAAGGGACTGCACAATGAGCTTATGGAACGTAGATGAGGGAGCAATTAAACCTGCAAGAGGGTCCTGAAGATTTCACAAGAGAAAATGTTTGATCTGGAAACTAGAGGATGAAGAGAGGGAAGGGAATTCCTGACTGGAGGAGCAGCATATAGAAAGACACAAAGGAAAGAAGGGAATGGCATGTTTGGGGGTAGCTTTTAGCAGCTCTGTAACATGTCTGGGGGAGAGAGAAGCTAAACAGAGAAGAAGGTGAAGAAAGGTAGGAAGTCATGAAAAATCATCCTAGTATTGGAATCCAGAGCTAAGGAAGGAGTAATTGCCTAGTATTAATATGTACAACAGAGAAGGCAATGGCAACCCACTCCAGTACTCTTGCCTGGAAAATCCCATGGATGGAGGAGCCTGGAAGGCTACAGTCCATGGGGTTGCTGAGGGTCAGACATGACTGAGCAACTTCACTTTTACTTTTCACTTTCATGCATTGGAGAAGGAAATGGCAAAGAGGAGATAAAGAGAGATACTTAAAGATCAGTGTTTTAAATGGGGAGCACTGAAGAAGAGCTGTTAGTGACAAACACTGAAGAGCCATCAAAATAACATAGGGAAGCTTAGAGAGTGTTGGGCACTCCTGGTGTCTCAGATGGTAAAGAATCTACCTGCAATGCAGGAGACCTGGGTTCAACCCCTGGGTCAGAAAGATACCCTGAAGAAGGAAATGGCAACCCACTCCAGTCTTCTTGCTTGGAGAATCCCATGCACAGAGGAGCCTGGTAGGCTACAGTCCATGGGGTCACAAAGAACTGGACACAACTGAGGGGCTAAGCACAAGCCCAGGAGAGTGTTGCTGTAAAGGGTGAGAGAGAAGAGAATTTCAAAGAGGCAATGGTCAACACTGTTACATGTTCCAGAGATACTCCCTGGGATGAGGACTTCAACATAAGCCACTGAATCCACAGTGGAACGGACAAACAAATGGAAGCATATTCATAAATGAAATTCATGTAGAAAAAACAATGTGTTACAAATGGGGGTGTTTAAAGTCAGATAGACTATGATGGCAAGTTTAATTAAACCTATACTGCTTTTAGAAATACTTGTCTAGTTGGTAAGGATTTAAAAAAAAAAAAAGCTAGAAGAATAAATACTTTAAATTAGGATAGTGATTACCTGAAAGAAGGATAAGGACCTGGAGTAGGCAAGAGGAGAGGAGGCTAGAATCTCTTTCTTGATCTGCATGTTATCTTAATGGGTATTTCCCATGGGAGAAATCTTTGAACTACTTATTTATATTTTATGAGCTTTTCTGTGTTGTCATCTATATTTTACAATAGGTAGGGCTGAAAAATAAGCAATTGGGATGATTAATTTCAGGGTCATGATGGCTTTGGTGACTAGTTTCAGGAGAATGGTGGGTGGTAAAGATCTGATTGTGCTGGGTTGAGGAACTAAAAGAACAAAATCTTGAAATAAAGATTATCTTTTTCATATATTGGTGGGGAATAGAAAGAGGCAATCTGCCATTTTATTAATAGAGCAAGTAACCTTTAAATTAGTAATACTCTGAAGCCAAATGCCTGTACTTAAAATGCATAACACATACAAGTAGTGAGGAATAAGTTATAAATAACTGAACAAAACATTGTAATCAGTGGTTGAAAATGATGGTGACAAACAAACAACCTTTTTTTTAAATTAGGTTTTTGAGAGCCTTGTTTATAACTGTTATTTAATGTGAATCTAGCAAATGTTTCTTAGAAACTTGGAGTTATAAAAGGGACTACTTGAAAAAAAGACAAGTAAACTATTAAAAAGGATAAGCAGCTCACAAACATATGTCATTAATACTTTGCCTGTAAGAGACTGGTATTTTGGTATAGCAGCATTTTGAGCTTTAGCACAGTATTTGTATTTCATAATGTTTTTGATACAACAAATTACAATATTTAACTTCACAAAACCAGAAGTTTCCTTTTGATTATAGGGACTGGAATGCAAAAGTAGGAAGTCAAGAGATACCTGGAGTAACAGCCAAATTTGGGCTTGGAGTACAAAACGAGCAGGTCAAAGTCTAACAGAGTCTTGCCAAGAGAAAGCACTGTTCATAGAAAACACCCTCTTCCAACAACACAAGAGAGAACTCTGCACATGAACATCACCAGATAGTCAATACTGAAATCAGGTTGTTTATATTCTTTGCAGCCAAAGATGGAGAAACTCTATACAGTCAGCAAAAACAAGACCGGGAGCTGACTGTGGCTCAGATCATGAACTTCTTATTGCAAAATTCAGACTTAAATTGAAGAAAGTAGGGAAAACCACTAGACCATTCAGGTGTGACCTAAATCAAATCCCTTACGATTATACAGTGGAAGTGAGAAATAGATTTAAGGGACTACATCTGATACAATGCCTGATAAACTATGGACGGAGGTTCATGACTTTGTACAGGAGGTAGTGATCAAGAATATTGCCAAGGAAAAGAAATGCAAAAAGGCGAAATGCTTGTCTGAGGAGGCCTTACGAATAGCTGAGAAAAGAAGAGAAGCTAGAGGCAAAGGAAAAAAGGAAAGATATACTCATTTGAATGCAGAGTTCCAAAGAATAGCAAGGAGAGATAAGAAAGCCTTTCTCAGTGATCAGTGGAAAGAAATAGAGGAAAACAATAGAATAGGAAAGACTAGAGATCTCTTCAAGAAAATTAGACATACCAAGGGAACATTTCATGCAAAGATGGGCTCAATAAAGGACAGAAATGGTATGGACCTAACAGAAGTAGAAGATATTAAGAAGAGGTGGCAAGAATGCACAGAAGAACTGTACTAAAAAGATCTTCATGACCCAGATAATCACGATGGTATGATCACTCACCTAGAGCCAGACATCCAGGAATGTGAAGTCAAATGGGCCTTAGGAAGCATCACTATGAACAAAGCTAGTGGAGATGATGGAATTCGTTGAGCTATTTCAAATCCTGAAAAATGATGCCGTGAAAGTGCTGCACTCAATATGCCAGCAAATTTGGAAAACTCAGCAGTGGCCACAGGACTGGAAAAGGTCAGTTTTCATTCCAATCCCAAAGAAAGGCAATGCCAAAGAATGCTCAAACTACTGCACAGTTGCACTCATCTCACACACTAGTAAAGTAATGCTCAAAATTCTCCAAGTCAGGCTGCAGCAGTACGTGAACCATGAACTTCCAGATGTTCAAGCTGGCTTTAGAAAGGGAGAGGAACCAGAGATCAAATTGCCAATATCAATTGGATCATCAAAAAAACCAAGAGAGTTCCAGAAAGACACCTACTTCTGCTTTATTGACTACACTAAAGCCTTTGACTCTGTGGATCATAAGAGACTGGGAAAATTCTTCAAGAGATGGGAATACCAGAACACCTGACCTGCCTCCTGAGAAATCTATATACAGGTCAAGAAGCAGCTGTTAGAACTGGATGTGGAACAACAGACTGGGTCCACATCGGAAAAGGAATATGTCAAGGTTGTATATTGTCACCCTGCTTATTTAACTTATATGCAGAGTACATCATGAGAAACGCTGGGCTGGATGAAGCACAAGCTGGAATCAAGATTGCCGGGAGAAATACCAATAACCTCATATATGCAGATGACACTACTCTTTTTTATATATAAATTTATTTATTTTAATTGGAGGCTAATTACTTTACAATATTTTATTGGTTTTGCCATACATCAACATGAATCCACCACAGGTATACACGTGTTCCCCGTCCTGAACCCCCCTCCCTCCTCCCTGCACTGAAATGACACTACTCTTAAGAAGAATTAAAGAGCCTCTTGATGAAAGTGAAAGAGGAGAGTGAAGAAGTTGGCTTAAAGCTCAACATTCAGAAAACTAAGATCATGGCGTCCAGTCCCATCACTTCATGACAAATAGTGGGGAAACAGTGGCTGACTTTATTTTTTTTTTTGGGGCTCCCAAATCACTGCAGATGGTGACTTCAGCCATGAAATTAAAAGATGCTTGCTTCTTGGAAGAAAAGTTATGACCAACCTAGACAGCATATTAAAAAGCAGGGACACTACTTTGCCAACAAAGGTCTGTCTAGTCAAAGCTATGGTTTTTCCAGTAGTCATGTATGGATGTAAGAGTTGAACTATAAAGAAAGCTGAGCATGGAAGAATTTATTCTTTTGAACTGTGGTGTTGGAGAAGACTCTTGAGAGTCCCTTGAACTGCAAGGAGATCCAACCAGTCCATCCTAAAGGAAATCAGTCCTGAATATTCATTGGAAGGATTGATGCTGAAGCTGAAACTCCAATACTTTGTCCACCTGATGGGAAGAACCGACTCATTTGAAAAGACCCTGATGCTGGGAAGGATTGAAGGCAGGAGGAGAAGGAGATGACAGAGGATGAGATGGATTGCATCACCAACTTGATGGACATGAGTTTGATTAAACTCTGGGAGTTGGTGATGGACAGGGAAGCCTGGTGTGCTGCAGTCCATAGCGTCTCAAAGAGTTGGAATTGACTGAGAGAGTGAAATGAATTGAACTGGAGGATAACTCATTCAATTTTCTTGCTTGACAGACTGGGACTATGAAGCTTTGAAGCTGAAGGTCAACACCTAGATCATACAGTGATTAGAAAGCTTAGTTAAAGTCCAGGTGTCTCTCCTTCTAGTCCAGAGAGTCTTAGCCATAGCTCATAGATCAGATCTTTGTGCAACAAAAGACTCTAAACAGTCCCTAGGGTTTTGTTACAATGGAATTTGATTGTCACCAGTAAGAGAATATTCTGTATTTGGCAACTGTTTTTTTTCTCAAGTCATAGCTTTTAAAGATTTAATATATAGTTAAATGGTGTTTGCATTTGGTCTTCTGATGGTATCATTTATTTAGGGAGAACTCATCTCCTATGCAGAATGTGATTGGAAAAATGACTTGATTAATGGACATTCACTGTCAGTGCAACTTCTAATGCAAGTCTAGATTCTGAGACAGAAGGTCAGCTGCATAATCATGTAAGCTTCCATTACAATATGAGCACAGTTATGTTGTCTCATTGCAGAACCTCAGATATCTTCTGAGAATGAGCCATGCTTCTATTTTCCTCATAGAGGGAGAAAGAAATCCTGGCTAATTAAGCAGTGGTTCTTCTTATTTTTACTGGGCCACAGGGGAAGCCTAGGAATACTGGAGTGGGTAGCCTATCCTTTCTCCAGCAGATCTTCTTGACCCAGAAATTGAACCGGGATTGCCTGCATTACAGGCCGATTCTTTACCAACTGAGCTATCAGGGAAGCCTATAGGAAAATTACCCTCCTTGAATAGTGGTGTCCTTTCTGATACACCATACAATGCGGGAGAAATTTTTTAAATTTAGTTCTCATCAGGATATTTACTTCTTTATTTTTTTTTCCACCATTGCTCTGTCATGATTATGTCTTCCAAACTGAGGAGAACTTTTTCTCTAGGCAGATTGTAGATCTTTGTAGCCTTTGATCAATTCAGTAAATGTTATTGTGTGTGTGTTAGCTGCTCAGTCATGTCAGACTCTATGCAACCCCATGGACTGTAGCCCACCAGGCTCCTCTGTCCATGAGATTCTCCAGGCAAGAATTCTGGAGAGGATTGCCATGTCCCCCTCCAAGGGATCTTCTGGACCCAGGGATGAACCTGGGTTCCCTGCATTGCAGGCGAACTCTTTACCATCTAAGCCACAAAGCTGTTAACTATTAATGCAATCTTCTAATTTATCACCTTAGTAAATCACTTGCGTCATCTGTAACTCCCAACTCACTTAAATCTAGTCAACTTTCTGGCAGTACTCCTTAAGTATCAGAGCTGATTCCTCTACTAGACTGTAAATACCTTGAAGGCAGATTCTGAGGCTAGATATTTTTCTGCACACCAATGCACCTAGAATGGTGATATGTGCAAAGTAAGTTCTAAGTCATAATTAGTTGAGCAAAGATGAATGCTTTCTAGCCTTATCACTTTATTGATTCAGTGCTATCAAGGATAGCTAACCTGCTTTTTAACCTTGAGGCAGCCTGTAACAATATGACTATAAGTGCTTTCTCCTCCCCTCGCTTCAGTGTCCCTCTAATGTGCCTTTACTACAGTGAGCTGAGTTTGCAGGGTTTCCCTTGACATCGTTCCTGCAGTGTATTGCCCTGTCACCAGGAGAAGGAACTTCTTTGACCCCTTTTATTTTCCCTCATCTGGGATTAAAAGCATTTAACATGCTCTTGAGATTTTCTTGATATATATCTATATCTATTTTAAATAGTATTGTTCTCCTATATGAAACAAAATACAGAAATTCACTAAAGGAGCAATATGTAAAATAGAGACACCCATGCAAAACATAGTAGTAGTATACTAGTTTAAGCAACAATTTTGCTGCCGTCAGTTTTTGCATAATTTTCTCTGGCTTTAATATTCATTCACTTACCTACAGTGCTTCCAAGCCCTGAAAAAGAGCCCCAGAGCACGGCTAGGCTGAGATTCATTACAGAATTCCTATAGGCAATTAGAGCCTTGTCTCCTATGGACCTGAGGTGAGTGTTCCTGCTGGAGCCTTCATCCTTCAAGTCTGAAGTGGAATTGAAATTGTCCCAGAAATTCTGAGCACTCCTGGAAAAGCACTAAGTCCTTTTCAGTGGTTGTTGGTTTTGTTTCCTTTAATCACCACATTTATCTCACAAAACAGTAGCTATTTGTATTGGGAAAATGGATACTTAAAATATATCCATGGAATCCAGAAGGCATATTTCCTGTCTTTCTTACCTGAGAACCCAGTTTCCAAATTCAGGACGTGGTTTTTGTACTCATACATAGGGGTGTGTTTTTCTCCTTATAGGTCCCTCTGATTTTCAAATTGTTGTTGTTGTTCAGCTGCCAAGTCATATCCAACTCTTTGCGACACCATGGACTGTGGCATGCCAGGCTTCTCTGTTCCACACCATGTCCTGGAGTTTGCCCAAGTTCGTGGCCATTGAATTGGTGGTGCCATCCAACCATCTCATCCTCTGTCACCCCCTTCTTCTTCTGCTTTCAGTCTTTCCCAGCATCAGAATCTTTTCCAATGAGTAACCTGTTCACATCAGGTGGCCAAAGTACTGAAGCTTCAGCTTCAGCATCAGTCCTTCCAACAAGTATTCAGGGTTGATTTCCATTAAGACTGACTAGTTTGATCTCCTCACTTTCAAAGGAACGTCTCCAGAACCACAGTTCAAAAGTATCAATTCTTCCTCACTCAGCTTTCTTTATAGCCCAGCTCTCACATCCATGCATGACTACTAGAAAGACCATAGCCTTGACTATATGAACCTTTGTCAGCAAATTGATGTCTTTGCTTTTTAACACACTGTCTAGATTTGTCATAACTTTCCTGCCAAGAAGCAATTGTCTAATTTCATGGCTGCAGTCACCATCCACCATGATTTTAGAAGCCAAGAAGAGGAAGTCTGTCACTGATTCTACATTTTCCCTTTCTATTTGCCATGAAGTGATGGGACCTGATGCCATGATCTTGGTATTTTTAATATTTAGTTTTAAACCAGATTTTTTCCACTCTCCTCCTTTACTCTTATCAAGAGGCTCTTTAGTTCCTCTTTGCTTTCTGTCAGTAGAGTTGTATCATATGCATATCTGTGGTTGTTGTTATTTCTCCCAACACATCCAGCCCAGTATTTTGCATGATGTACTCTGCATATAAGTAGACAGGGTGACAATAAACAACCTTGTCATTCTCCTTTCTCAATCCTGAACCAGTCAGTTATTCCATACAGGATTCTAACTGTTGCTTCTTAACCAGAATACACGTTTCTCAGGAGACAGGTAAAATGGTCTGGTCTTCCCATTTCTTTAAGAATTTCCAGAGTGTTATGATCCACACAGTCAAAGACTTTAGTGTACAATAATACAGAGGTAGGTGTTTTTCTGGAATTCCCCTGCTTTCTGTATGATCCAGCAAATGTTGGCAATTTGATCTCTGGTTCCTCTGCCTTTTCTAAATCCCACTTGAACATCTGGAAGTTCTCAGTTCATATACTGCTGAAGCCTAGTTTGGAGGATTTTGAGCACAACCTTATTAGCATGGGAGATAAGTGCAATTGTCTGGTGGCTTGCATAGTCTTTAGTACTGTCCTTCTTGGGTATTGGGATAAGGATTGGCCTTTTCCAGTCCTGTGGCCACTGCTGGCTTTTCCAAACTTGCTGACATATTGAGTGCAGCACTTAAATAGCATTGTCTTTTAGGATTTTAAATAGCTCTGTTGGAATTCCATACATCCAATAGATTTATTGGCAGCCGTGCTTCCTAAGGCCCACTTGCTTCACACTCCAGAATGTCGAGCCCTGGGTGAGAGACTATACTATCTTGGTTATCTGGGTCATTAAGATCTTTTTTGTACAGTTCTTCTGTGTCTTCTTTCCATTTCTTTTGGATCTCTTCTGCTTCTATTAGGTCTTTTCTAATTGTTGAGTCATAATCATAAAAGTTTCTCATTTATGTAATTGTTTACTTATATTGATTTAATATATGGTCTGGTATTAGGGCTTCCTTGATGGCTCAGATGGCAAAGAAAGCCAGAGAGAAGTCTTACTTGCTCAGTGTCCCAGACTCTCTGCAAGTCCATGGACCGCAGCCCACTTCTCTGCAGGTACTTCTTTTAAGCCCATTGCAGGCACTCTCTGTCAATGGGATTTTCCAGGCAAGGATACTGGAGTGGTTTGCCATTTCTTTTTTCAGGGGATCTTCCTGACCCAGGGATTGAACCCTGGTCTCCTGTACTACAGGCAAATTCTTTCCCGAGTGAGCTACAGGGAATCTTTCTGCTAGTATTTAATTTGCTTTCTTCATTTTATGCTGCATCTGTCTTTTGTTTTCAGACAGCTGTACATTTTTCAAGTGCTTTCAAGGACACATTTATATATATTTATATATGAATATATAAATATATATTATAAAGGAGTACGTCAAGGCTGCATATTGTCACCATGTTTATTTAACTTATATGCAGAGTACATCATGAGAAATGCTGGACTGGAAGAAACACAAGTTGGAATCAAGATTGCCAGGAGAAATATCAATAACCTCAGATATGCAGATGACACCACTCTTATGGCAGAAAGTGAAGAGGGGCTAAAAAGCCTCTTGCTGAAAGTGAAAGTGGAGAGTGAAAAGGTTGGCTTAAAGCTCAACATTCAGAAAACGAAGATCATGGCATCTGGTCCCATCACTGCATGGGAAATAGATGGGGAAACAGTGGAAACAGTGTCAGACTTTGTTTTTCTGGGCTCCAAAATCACTGCAGATGGTGACTGCAGCCATGAAATTAAAAGACGCTTGCTCCTTGGAAGGAAAGTTATGACCAACCTAGATAGCATATTCAAAAGCAGAGACATTACTTTACCAACAAAGGTTCGCCTAGTCAAGGCTATGGTCTTTCCTGTGGTCATGTATGGATGTGAGAGCTGGACTGTGAAGAAGGCTGAGCGCCAAAGAATTGATGCTTTTGAACTGTGGTGTTGGAGAAGACTCTTGAGAGTCCCTTGGACTGCAAGCAGATCCAACCAGTCCATTCTGAAGGAGATCAATCCTGGAATTTCTTTAGAAGGAATGATGCTAAAGCTGAAACTCCAGTATTTTGGCCACCTCATGCGAAGAGTTGACTCATTGGAGAAGACTCTGATGCTGGGAGGGATTGAGGGCAGGAGGAGAAGGGGACGACAGAGGATGAGATGGCTGGATGGCATCACTGACTCGATGAATGCGAGTCTGAGTGACCTCCAGGAGCTGGTGATGGACAGGGAAGCCTGGTGTGCTGCGGTTCATGGGGTCGCAGAGAGTCGGACACGACTGAGCGACTGATCTGATCTGATGTATTATGTTATATTCACTATATTATTATATTATACATGAGCAATATATATTATTCGTATGCATATTTCCATTAGTCACATTAACACTTTGAAATAGCTAGAGCAAATTTTCTAATGTGGAAATTGAAAATCAAAGAAGTTATGTGACTGCCAAGCCAGCTAGCTGATAGATGACAATGTTTATACTGAAATGTGGGTGCAATAATTCAAAACTCAGTGTACTTCGATCATCTTCTATCTGAATGTGCTCCCTACCATCCCAGAGCTGACATGTGCCTGCCTTCTGTCTGTATTCACCCAGTTCCTTCTGTCTGCTAATCACAAGATGACCCATTTTCCCAGGCTCATTCAAGGTCACCTCCTTCTTGAAAGCAATCTCTGACAAGCCAGTCTGGAGTTATTTTTCTACATAATAACAAATACTTGTTATTCATGCCTTTTGTATTTACTCACAAGTTCTTTGTGTCATTATTGGACTACGCTAAATTAGATATTTAGAGATAAGGTAAAAAACGTAGACCATGAAGTCACCTGAACTTGGGTTCAAGTCTTTGCACCACTTACCAGTTTTTTGATCTTACACATCTGTTAATTCATAAGTGAACTGAGGATTTATTAATTCATTTCAATGTATCCATTGAATGCCTACTATGTACTTGGTAAGCAAAATGGTGAACAAACTACAACAGAGTGTGAGGGAGATAGACTAATAAATAATAGAATGTAAGCAAGTGTTAAATGATTTTTAAAAATAAAACTAAATGATGAAGTAGTGTCTATAGGGTCTACATTAGAAACGGCCAGGAAGTTTGCCCTAAAGAAGTTTATGCTTTGCCTGAGACCTGACGGATATGCAGAATCAGCCTTGCAAAGACATGATGAGTTCTCCAGGCAGGGAGACTTGGAAGGGCTAAGTCCTCGAGGTTTGAGATAGGTTAACTTCTCAGAGGAGCAGAAGAAAGGCCAGTCTGGCTGGAGTATAGCGAGCAAGGACTGTGATCATACTGGTAGGACTGAGTTTGCTGAGGACAGGAGGAAGCAAATCATGTGAGGACTTTAGTGCTGGTAAGGAGTTTGGGTTTCATTCTAATTATCATAGGAAATCAATGGAGACAACAACAAAACCCCCATATAGTTGAGGGTGCTGAATGGGTTGACAAAGAAAAGCAGTTAGCACAATGCCTGCATTTTTATCCCACCTTCATATATTGGATTGGCCAAAATATTCATTCAGATTTTTCCACAACATCTATCAGAAAAACCTGGACAAACGTTTTGGCCAACCCAATGTATATTTCATTATAACTACATTGTAAACTCTTTACATGCAAGAAATATTTGCTATGTTACCCTCTACAATGTGATCCACGGTGGCACAGAAAACCTGATAGGGTTCATTACATATGAGGGTCAGCCTAGTGTGCTGCTCATCAATAGCCTTCTAAGGTAGAGACTTCTGCTGTTCTCAATAATTCAAGCAAACTGCCTGATTCTGCCTGTTCAACATCACCTCATACACATGAGGTCACCAATAAGTTCTGTAATAGCAACTTGTGTGTACGGAGTACGATAAGGATGCATAATTCTCACATCAATCTATATTTAATTGCCATTCTGGAAAAAATCACTGACTTCTATATAGTTATCCAAAAAGAGAGTGAAAGAACAACATAAATATAAGGGATGAAGACTCCATTTAGCATTTTGAAAAAGCAATGTCTTCAGAAGAGTTTTTCTTTCTTTTGATTTGCCATACCATCTGCTATCTGCTTTTCAGATAAGCAGTACCAGTGAGTTCTTTATTGAGATACATACTGTTACTTAGACCTTGAAAGTTTATTTCTTTTTGGAAATGCCAAAGTGTATGATTTTTTTCTTTGCTTCAGAGCATGTATTTTTTTTCTTTCTGACAGAAGAGAGATCAAGATAGAAACCCCTCTATCTGGGCTTCCCTGGTAAAGATTTCTTTCTGAAGGACAGCTTCCCAAGAGCCATTTGTCACTGTTTCTGTGCATAAGAAGTGGGAAAACTCTTACTTTTCCCCTTTGTATGTTCACATTCTGATCACTCACTCAGAGACACGCACTGATTTTTAAATTGCTGTTTGAAATTAAAGATGCCTCTTGGGTTTCATGCAACTCCAAAACTGAGCCAATTTAGCGCTCCCCTGAATTGCTGGCCCTTTTTGTTGTTTTCCCTCATTTTCTTCATAGACAGTCACCTTCAGATGACAAATAGGTATGCCGGCTTTAACTTCAACATACATTAAAAAAAAATCTGTTTGATTTTTAACTAGCTGCAGAAATAATCAATAGAGAGAATAAAACTTTAATAGGTTAAAGACAAACCATTATTTGATGAAATGTTCTTTTCATCTCCTTAAGTGTTCAAGCTCCATACTTCTTTTTGACAGAAACATCAAGTAAAATCCACTAGTAAGACAGAAGAAAACCCATGAAATCAAAAGCACTTTTATTCCTTTGATTTATCTAGCCTTTAATTGTTTTAGGTGAGATTTAACTTTTGTATCCCAGCTCAAATTGGAACTTCTTGAAGGCACAGATCATGCCCTGTAGTCCTGTCTTTTTCATAGTGCCAAGGTCTTGTCAAGAAACTAAACCACACACGTAGTAAATTGTATAGGATACTTTGAGCCACTAGAATTGTATCGTTGTTTGATGACTCCCTCTGGCAGCTTAAACCCTTACGGTATCCCACTTGTGACAGTAATTAAACTACATTTAACTTGTGAGCTCTCGAACTTGACAGTCCAAGAAGATATAGAGTACTAACAGGGTCTTACTTGTGCTAACTACATTGCTGCATTTGTGTTGTTAACTCAGTCTTCCACATAAGCATATATATTTTTTTAAATGGAAGATTTCAGAAAAGATTATCTAAATTTCTTTTTCACTTAAATTTCCAAAGAGCAGAACTGCATTCTTTGAAGCTTTTAAATAAAGTCAAGGGTGAGATGATGTTTTGATGTCTGGAACATTGACAGTTTTTCTCTCTAAGCTTTTTTTTTTGCCATGAAGCTTATGAATAATGGTAAAACAAATGATACTTTTTAGAATAAGGTCTTATGAAAATAAAAATACATGATACAATTCTCTTAGGTATATTATGAAAGATTTGACAGCAGATCATTAGCTTGCAGCTATTTCATATGTAAGAGAGTGAGTCTGGGGCTGGTGGTTTGAGTCATTAGTCCTGAATCCTTTCTCTGGATTGAGAAATGCTTTGGATGGACATGGTTTCTTGCCATAAGTCTCAAAAATTAAGCTATTGACTCCTCCTAAATCTTGACTGCTGCTGCTGCTGCTGCTAAGTCGCTTCAGTCGTGTCCGACTCTGTGCGACCCCATAGACGGAAGCTCACCAGGCTCCCCCTCTCCCTGGGATTCTCCAGGCAAGAACACTGGAGTGGGTTGCCATTTCCTTCTCCCATGCATGAAAGTGAAAAGTGAAAGTGAAGTCGCTCAGTCGTGTCCGACTCTTAGCGACCCCACGAACTGGAGCCTACCAGGCTCCTCCGTCCATGGGATTTTCCAGGCAAAAGTACTGGGGTGGGGTGCCATTGCCTTCCCCGAAATCTTGACTACCCTTAGTAAAATTTTGGATCTATGCATTGAATTCCTCAAACCATTATTGTGTTTGTTTGTAATAACCTGTTGAAACTGAAAGAAGGAATACAGAGGATGTGTATTCATACTTGAAACTGTGAACTCTGTTGCTTAGTTTCACTACCTCAAGTGTTTTGCAAAGGAAGATCTCATTTATTAAAAACGGCTCTGTTATTAGAGGGATGGTATGGGAGGGAGGAGGGAGGAGGGTTCAGGGATGGGGAACACATGTATACCTGTGGCAGATTCATTTTGATACATGGCAAAACCAATACAATATTGTAAAGTTAAATAAAATAAAAATAAAATTAAAAAAAATGCTGTTTTAAGATTTCAGTATAAGGAAGATTTTTAGAGCCTGTTAAATTGAGAAAAGCCTATTAAGTAATGAATGCTGAAAATTGTAAAGAGTTTGAAATGAGTATCCTTCTACTTTGGTGAATAATGAATTCTGAAAGCTGCACTTTGAAATGCATACCCTACTTTGATGGTAGATTGCTCTACCACACACTGGAAAGCAATCCAGCATATGCACTGAAAATTAAAATATCTATAATGGTTTCTGATAAATTCTGTTTTTTATAGAAATAACAGGAAATATGAAGAAAATTATATACAAGAACAAATTCATTGAAGTATTATGCATAATTACAAAAGCAAAAAAAAAAAAACACACCTCAAATTAAAGGACCAACAGTTGTGGAATGCTTATGTAAATTAGGACACCTCCACTTTGTGAAATACTATGTGGCCTTCAAAATCATGGCTAAATGACAACATAAGCATGATAAAAAATGTTTATTATATAGTAATAAATGATAGTAGTGTTTACTGATTAGAGAGCATGTATTAAAATTATAATATTTAGTTATATTTGGCTGGATTATTGGATTATTTATTTATTCACTCAACAAATAAACTATGTAAATCACATATATTCTCATGTAATCCCTGAAATAATGCATTGCTACCCATTTTAAAGATGTGGAAAATGCACTCAAAATAAGATACTTTAGACAAGAATTTTGCTGTTTAAGTCTGTTGTCTAGTCATTATTCCAGTACTTCGGGTACTGAAGATATGGTAGGGTCTTTGTTTCTCCTTAAAAACTTATTAATTTAATCAGTTGTATGATAAAGGACTAAACCACATGACAAGTCTTTGAATAACCCAGAAAATCTACACTTCAGGTACTGTTATAGTTCTAGTAAAATCCTGACTGATGCAGTTGTTATTTATGAGGGAAAATTGAGCAACTTCCCTCAGTCCTATAGATTTTTAAAGTGCTACCTGTGTGACTTTAGGTATGTTAGTTAACTTTTTTGTGGTTCACTTCTTCATCTTAAAATGATGATAATAATCATATAGTTGTTTTGAGGATTAAATGAGTATGTGTGTGTGTGTGTGTGTGTATCCATCATGTTTAGAGCAGTGCTTAGTTAATAGTGAGTCCTCAATATGTGGCAACCACTACCAAAGTTCTGTAGATCTAGTTGTAGCTTTATATTCTCATTATTTATTCTTTCTCCATATTGCTTAATTATATTATCTTCTGTTCTTCAAATTAATTTCAGCACTGAATGTTAAATTTCAGTAAAAAAAAGCATTGAGAATTAAGCTATAATTTTATAATACTGTTTTCCCATACATATAGGTCTCAGTTCAGTTTAGTTCAGTCGCTCAGTCGTGTCTGACTATTTGCAACCCCATGAATCACAGCACGCCAGGCCTCCCTGTCCATCACCAACTCCCGGAGTTCATTCAAACTCATGTCCATTGAGTCGATGATGCCATCCAGCCATCTCATCTTCTGTCATCCCCTTCTCCTCCTGCCCCCAATTCCTCCCAGCATCAAAGTCTTTTCCAATGAGTCAACTCTTCACATGAGGTGGCCAAAGTATTGGAGTTTCAGCTTTAGCATCAGTCCTTCCAATGAACATCCAGGATTGATCTCCTTTAGGATGAACTGGTTGGATCTCCTTGCAGTCCAAGGGACTCTCAAGAGTCTTCTCCAACACCACAGTTCAAAAGCATCAATTCTTCGGTGCTCAGCTTTCTTCACAGTCCAACTCTCACATCCATACAGGACCACTGGAAAAACCATAGCCTTGACTAGACGGAACTTTTTTGACAACGTAATGTCTTTGCTTTTGAATATGCTACCTAGGTTGGTCATAACTTTCCTTCCAAGGAGTAAGTGTCTGAACTTCATGTCTGCAGTCACCGTCTGCAGTGATTTTGGAGCCCAGAAAAATAAAGTCTGACACTGTTTCCACTCTTTCCTTATCTATTTCCCATGAAGTGAGGGGGCCAGATGCCATGATCTTTGTTTTCTGAATGTTGAGCTTTAAGCCAACTTTTTCACTCTCTTCTTTCACTTTCATCAAGAGACTCTTTAGTTCTTCACTTTCTGCCATAAGGGTGGTGTCATCTGCATATCTAAGGTTATTGATATTTCTCCCAGCAATCTTGATTCCAGCTGTGCTTCTTCCAGCCCAGCGTTTCTCATGATGTACTCTGCATATAAGTTAAGTAAGCAGTGTGACAATATACAGCCTTGACGTACTCCTTTTCCTATTTGAAACCAGTCTGTTGTTCCATGTCCAGTTCTAACTGTTGCTTCCTGACCTGCATACAGGTTTCTCAAGAGGCAGGTCAGGTGCTCTGGTATTCCCATCTCTTTCAGAATTTCCCACAGTTTATTGTGATCCACACAGTCAAAGGCTTTGGCATAGTAAATAAAGCAGAAATAGATGTTTTTCTGGAACTCTCTTGCTTTTTCCATGATCCAGCAGATGTTGGAAATTTGATCTATGGTTCCTCTGCCTTCTCTAAAACCAGGTTGAACATCTGGAAGTTCATGGTTCATGTATTGCTGAAGCCTGGCTTGGAGAATTTTGAACATTACTTTACTAGCATGTGAAATGAGTGCAACTGTGCGGTAGTTTGAGCATTCTTTGGCATTGCCTTTCTTTGGGATTGGAATGAAAACTGACTTTTTGCAGTCCTGTGGCCACTGCTGAGTTTTCCAAATTTGCTGACATATTGAGTACAGCACTTTCATAGCATCATCTTTCAGGATTTGAAATAGCTCAACTGGAATTCCATCACTTCCACTAGCTTTGTTCATAGTGAGGCTTTCTAAGGCCCATTGACTTCACATTCCAGAATGTCTGGCTCTAGGTGAGTGATCACACCATCGTGATATGTCTAGCACATTTCTTATTCAGTTTATTCCTAGTAATTTTAGATTTACTACTTCATTTTTTAATTACTTTTTTCCCCACAATATTTCTTAATTGGTTATAGTAAAGCTATTGATTTTGGTTGGATGATCTTGTATCTGATCAACAATATGTACTTTTGTTTTAGTTCTAACTTTTTCTAGTTTATCTCTGGTATTAACTAGCACACAAACATATTCTATAAAATAACTTTTGTTACTTTTCAGCTAATATTTAATACCTAATCTCTTTTCTTTTCTTATTGTTTGTCTATGAATAGTTTTTTTCTTGTCATTTGCATTGGCTATAAACAATGCCATATAATTACACTGTAGTTACAGTATATAACTGCATTTCTATGAAGAAACAAAGGTATTTCATTGTTTTTAAGTTCTTTTCAGATTTTACATCTTAATACTTTAAAATTTGTATTTGATGGGTACCATTCATCAACTTTAGAGACATTTCACCCATCTTTGTGTGCATGTGTACCCAGTTGCTCAGTCATGTCCAACTCTTTGCAAACCCATGGACTGTGGCCTATCAGTCTCCTCTGTCCATGGGGTTTTTCAAGCAAGAATATTGGAGTGGGTTGTCATTTCCTCCTCCAGGGGATCTTCCTGACCCAGAGATCGAACCCCTATCTCCTGCATTGGTAGGTGGATTCTTTATGACTGGTCCACCTGAGAAACCCATTGCCCATAATTAACTCAGTTTAATTTTTAGAACTCAAGAATAAGTCTTGAATTTTATCAATGACTTTTTCTTCATGTCAGGGTGATCATGTAATTAAATAGCTAACACATTGACTCTAATATATTTTTAATGTTGACTGAGTCTTTTATTTCTCGACTCAATCCAGGCTGATAATTGAATATAATCTTTGGACATCCTTCTTTATTTTGTCCTCTTTTTTTTTTTTTCTTTTGCCTAACTTTACAATATTGTATTGCTTTTACAATACATCAAGATGGATCCGCCGCCAGTATACCCGTGTTCCCCATCCTGAACCCTCCTCCCTCTCCCCTCCCCACACCATCCCTCCAGGTCATCCCAGTGCTCCAGCCCCAGGCACCCCAATGTTCATAGCAGCACTGTTTACAATAGCCAGAACGTGGAAGCAACCTAGATGTCCATCCACAGATGAATGGATAAGCAAGCTGTGGTACATATACACAATGGAGTATTAGCCATTAAAAAGAATACATTTGAATCAGTTCTAAGGAGGTGGATGGAACTGGAGCCTATTATACGGAGTGAAGTAAGCCAGAAACAAAAACACAAATACAGTATACTAATGCATATATATGGAATTTAGAAAGATGGTAAAAATAACCCTATTTACGAGACAGCAAAATAGACACTGATGTATAGACCAGACTTTTGGACTCTGGGACCGGGAGAGGGTGGGATGATTGGGGAGAATAGCATTGAAATATGTATAATATTATATCTGAAACGAGTCGTCAGTCCAGGTACGATGCCCGATATTTTGTCCTCTTATATATTGTATTTAGGAACTTTTCATCTAATTTTCATGAGAGATCAGAATTAATAATATATTATATGTGTGTATGCACATGTGTATTACATTTTTTCAGTTTCATAATCAATTTTGAATGCTTTCCTAGACTCAAACAAAAAGTTTTCTTACTTCCACTTCTTCCTATTGTTTAGTTTGTGGGTTTGATAAAATTTACCTGGAAAGGTATCTGAACTTAGTATATTTTGTAGGGAGATAAATCTTTAATTTTATTTTTAGTTCCTTATGTGGTTATTGGTTTATTAAATTTTTTTCAGTTCTTGTTAGGGCAACATGGAAATATATATTATCTCCCATTCCATAGAGATCTTAAGGTTTTGGCATAAGTTTGTATCTCATTAAAAAAATCTTCTACTTATCTCTCACTGTATCTCTACCCCTCACTTTAATTCTCAATGTAGTTCACTTGTGCTTTTGTTTTCTTTCTTTGCTTTTTCTCTTGATCAAATATGGAAGAGATCAGTCCATTTTGTTTATTTTTTTTAAGTCTAATATTGATTTTATTTTTGTTGTGTTTATTTTGCTATGTTTTCTATTTTATTAATATCTGTTGTTTTCAATTTTCCTTCATTTCATTTTGGTTTATTTCTTCTAGATTTTTGAAGTGAATGCTTATCTATTAATATTTTGAGGACATTTGATTTGGATAAATAATTATGATTATTATATCCTCTTTTACAGTCATATAATTATTTTTTGCTGTAAGCCTACTTTACTATTAATATACTACTACTGTTTCTTTTAAAAATGTTCTTGATATATGTGCCTAGTGGGTCTATCTGGCTCTCATTTGTCACCTCTCTATGATATTTTATTTATTTATTTTTATAACTTACATATAGCTGGATATTTATTGGTCCAATCTGAAAGTTTCTGTTTTAAGAAAGTCTACATATTTTATCACAATTGCTTTTATATTATGCAGTCCTTCTCCCATTTTATAATTGATTATTCTCATTTATTTTATTCCTTAATGTTTTTGGTCATATTGGTTACATTGCATTTATTCTTTAGTCCAAAACTATCTTGATATATTTCTATTTTAGTTCTACTAATGAATATATTTATGTAAACATATTTATCTTATCCTTTCCTATCAATTTCAAAGCGATCAATATCTATAGCTTCCAACCTAATCAAAAAATCATCAGAAGATCTAAAGAGACATTTCTCCAAAGAAGATACACAGATGGCAAACAGGCACACAAAAAGATACTCAAAAATTGCTGATTATTAGAGAAGTACAAATCAAAACCACAATGAAGTATCACCTCACACCTTTCAGAATAGCTATTATCAAAAATCTACAAATAACAAATACTAGAGAGGATGTGGAGAAAAGGGAACACTCTTACACTATTGGTGGGAATGTATATTGGTGCAGCCACTATGGAAAACTGTATGGAGGTTCCTGAAAAATAATTAAAAATAAGGAATTCCAGGAATTCCCTGGGAGTCCGGTGATTAAGGCTCCACACTTCCAGTGCAGAGGGCATGGGTTTGGCTCCTGATTGGTGAACTGAGATCCCACAAGGTGCACAGTGAAGCCAAAAAAAAAAAAAAAAAAAAATTAAAAATCCTAAACATAGTTAATCTGTGATCCAGCAATCCCACTCCTGGTCATATATTTGAAAAGAATTAAAAACTTTAATTTAAAAGGGTATATGCAATCTAGTGTTCATAGCAGCACTTTTTATAATAGCCAAGACATGGAAACAGCTCAAGTACCCATCAACAGAAGATTGGCTGAGATATTACTCAGCCAAGAAAAATAATGGAATATTACCAGCCATGGAAAAAAATGAAATATCATTTGCAGAAACGTGGATGGACCTAGGGAATGTCATACTAAGTGAAGTAAGTCAGACAGAGAAAGACAAATATTATGTGATATCACTTATATATGCAATCTAAAAATAATACAAATGAATTTTTATACAAAGTAGGAAAAGACTCACAGACATAGAAAACAAACTTTTGGTTACCAAAGGGGAAAGGAAGAGGAGGATTGATGAAATAGGAGTATAAAATTAATAGATACAAATTACTATATACAAAACAAGTAACAGGATTTACTGTATGACAGGGAACTATATTCTATATCTTATAATAACCTATGCTGCTGCTGCTGCTGCTGCTGCTGCTAAGTCGCTTAAGTCGTGTCCGATTCTGTGTGACCCCAGAGACGGCAGCCCACCAGACTCCCCCGTCCCTCGGATTCTCCAGGCAAGAACACTGGAGTGGGTTGCCATTTCCTTCTCCAATGCATGAAAGTGAAAAGTGAAAGTGAAGTCGCTCAGTCGTGTCTGACTCTTAGCGACCCCATGGACTGCAGCCTACCAAGCTCCTCTGTCCATGGGATTTTCCAGGCAAGAAATTAAAAAAATGAATCATTTTGCTATATATCTGAAAATAACACAATATTGAAAATCAACTAGACTTCAATAAAAAAACAAACAAACTATAGCCTCCATATTCTCACTTATGTCTCTCTCAAAGAGACTGAGAATATTCAGTTTTCCTTTTTCTTCCCCTACTTCAGGATTTTTTTAAAAATCAAGAATTTATGGTATGGGGAGGGAGGTGGGAGGGAGGTTCAGGATTGGGAACATGTGTACACCCGTGGCGGATGCATGTTGATGTATGGCAAAACCAATACAATATTGTAAAGTAAAAAATAATAATAATAATAAATTAAAAAAATAAACTAATGCTAACTGGAAAAAAAAAACTATGTTCTTGGCTGTCTTTTTTAAAGCAAATCTAATTGGAGTGGGATGCCATTGCCTTCTCCAAAATATAAATGTATACATTGTATGTATGATGACACCACCATCATGGCACCAGATGACACCACTTTCATGGCAGAAAGTGAAGAGGAACTAAAGAACCTCTTGATGAAAGTGAAAGAGGAGAGTGAAAAAGCTGGCTTAAATCATAGCATTCAAAAAAGTAAGATCATGGCATCTAGTTCCATCATTTCATGGCAAATAGATGGGAAAACAGTGAAAGACTTTATTTGGGGGGCCTCCAAAATCACTGCAAATGGTGATTGCAGCCATGAAATTAAAAGATGTTTGCTCCTTGGAAGAAAAGATATGACCAATCTAGACAATGTATTAAAAATCAGAGACATTACTTTGCCAACAAAGGCCATTTAGTCAAAGCTATGGCTTTTCTAATAGTCTTGTATGGATGTAAGAGTTGGACTATAAAGAAAGCTGAGCACTGAAGAATTGATGGTTTGAACTGTGGTGCTGGAGAAGACTCTTGAGAGTCCCTTCGACTGCAAGGAGATCCAACCAGTCCATCATAAAGGAAATTAGTCCTGAATATTCATTGGAGGGATTGATGCTGAAGCTGAAACGCCAATACTTTGGCCACCTGGTGTGAAGAACTGACTCATTTGAAAAGACCCTGATGCTGGGAAAGATTGAAGGTTGGGGGAGAAAGGGACGACAGAGGATGAGATGGTTGGTTTGTGTCGCTGACTCAATGGACATGTGTTTGAGTAAGCTCTGGGACTTGGTGATGGACAGGGAAGCCTGGTGTGCTGTAGTCCAGGGGGCTGCAAAGAGTCAGACATGACTGAGCAACTGAACTGAACTGAATCAATGTATGGATGTGAGAGTTGGACCATACAGAAGGCTGAGCACCAAAGAATTGATGCTTTTGAACTGTGGTGTTGGGAAAGACTCTTGAGACTCCCTGGACTGCCAGGAGATCAAACCAGTCAATTCTAAAGGATATTACTCCTGAATATTCATTGGAAGGACTGATGCTGAATTTGAAGCTCCAATACTTTGGCCACCTGATGTGAAGAACCAAGTCATAAGAAAATACCTTGATGTTGAGAAAGATTGAAGGCAGGAGGAGAAGAGGACAGCAGAGGAAGAGATGGTTGGATGGCATCACTGATTCAATGGACATGAGTTTGAACAAGCTCTAGGAGATGATGAAGGACAGGAAAACGTGGCGTGCTGCAGTCCAAGGGGTCAAAAAAGAAGGACATTACTGAGTGACTGAACAACAGCAATAGCCTGTGAATCCATCACCACAATCAAAGTCAAAAATGTATCAAATTGCCTCTTTGATTTAGTAGATTCATTATTTTTTGTACGACATCTTTTCAAATCTCCAAGAATCTTTAGGGTATCTTCTGTTTCTTATATGAGGTTTGTTTCCTTAGATATGAATTCTCTGGTTGTTCTAACACCTGCTTTGGCATTTTTGACTTTTCTTTGGTATTTGTATTTATAATTGAGGGTTGGGGTTGGTGAGTAATGATAGTTAGAGATAGTTCTCCCTGAGAAAGTGAATAAAATAATTCCTTCCATGAGGAATTCAAAATATAGAATTTATATTCTATTTATGGAGGAGTTTTGTGTAGAGAGAGGATACATGATGGTGACCAGAAAGATATTTCTTCTAGATTACCCAGAGAGTTTGCTTAGTACTTGTATGGGCTGCCATACATCTATCTATTAAGGGAACCAGAAGTTACCTGGGGGTACCACTGAGATATTCTTCTTTTGTTTCAATAACTTCTGTAAGTTTCTTATGGCAGATCCTTAATTTTATTTAGAGAAATTTTCTTGAGGATTTAGTGAGGGTCATGATACAATCAGCAGTTCAACTTTCCATTCCACTACAGTTCACCATTCCACTGCCTAACCGTGCTTTTAGTCCCTGCTATCTGATCTTGCTGTTTTCTTGGGTTCTGAAAAGAAAGAACATACTTCTTTAGTACTGTTCTCTTATGCGTTTTCAGTACTACAGGTTCAGCTCTATCAGATTTTACTATCAGTCTGATCCCATCTGCCTATATCTTTTAGAAATTCTCCACTATTCTTGTCTGCCCCTGGCACCCTTCCCAGGTTTCTAGCGCTACCATGGATTCATTCTTATTTTTAAATCACTTCTGTTAATTGAATGGCTCTATGGGAAATAAGAAAGATTAATACAGATGCTCATATAGCCATCATAAAGCAGAAAAACAGTTTTTAATATTAGCAAAACAATTTCTTCTGAGGAATCAGCATAGTTTATTTCACAAAACTCATAATTTTTCTTTCAATTTAAGCTTTGACTGTTTCAGAAATATTAAATGCCAGGTACTATAACACATGATTTGCACACATTTTTCTATATCTTTATAGACATTCAATATTATTTTCCTAGTTTACAGATTTAAAAAAATGCCTGAGGAATTCGAACTAGCAAGTGCTTTTAATCAATATGATGCTTCCAAAGCCATATTTTCTTTTAAAAATAATAAATTGACAAATATAGAACACTGGTTCGCCTAGTCAAGGCTATGGTCTTTCCTGTGGTCATGTATGGATGTGAGAGCTGGACTGTGAAGAAGGCTGAGTGACGAAGAGTTGATGCTTTTGAACTGTGGTGTTGGAGAAGACTCTTGAGAGTCCCTTGGACTGCAAGGAGATCCAATCGGTCCATTCTGAAGGAGATCAGCCCTGGGATTTCTTTGGAAGGAATGATGCTAAAGCTGAAACTCCAGTATTTTGGCCACCTCATGCGAAGAGTTGACTCACTGGAGAAGACTCTGATGCTGGGAGGGATTGGGGGCAGGAGGAGAAGGGGGACGACAGAGGATGAGATGGCTAGATGGCATCACTGACTCGATGGATGTGAGTCTGAGTGACCTCCGAGAGCTGGTGATGGATAGGGAGGCCTGGCGTGCTGCAGTTCATGGGGTCGCAAAGAGTCGGACACGACTGAGCGACTGATCTGATCTGATAGAACACTGGAGACTTAAACACTTAAACACTGCATAACTTAAAATACTAAGTTTTATGACTTTTTAATTTGGTTGAAGACTACTGATAAACATAATATTTTGCTCATTGTAGATTTCAAAGAAGACATTAAATGTTTGAATTGATTGTGGAAGCGATTATCTCTAAATCAACTAAATATTTAATTTTTCCAAATATATTATTCTATTGACAATTTTCCTTATCATTTTGTAGACAGTGATCACTGTAATACATTAGTAAGTGTATATATATTTATATACATTTATATTATATGTTGGCAATAATAATTTTCATGATCTACATATCAGCTATGTTTATTTCTGTGACACAAGGATTAGCCATAATATAATAAGCATTTCTTTTGACAAATCAACAACAATTCAATGATAATATTCATGAATAAAGGTGAAAGTGAGGGTATTTTGAACCCCCCATAATTTTATTTATTTTTTAAAAATTATTTATTTAAAAATAAATTTATTTATTTTAATTGGAGGCTAATTACTTTACAATATTGTATTGGTTTTTCCATACATCAACATGAATCCACCACGGGTATACATGTGTTCCCCATCCTGAACCCCCTCCCACCACCCTCCCTGTACCATCCCTCTGGGTCATCCCAGTGCACCAGCCCTGAGCATCCTGTATACTGCATCGAACCTGGACTGGCAATTCATTTCATATATGATATTATACATGTTTCAATGCCATTTTCCCAAATCATCCCACCCTCTCCCTCTCCCACAGAGTCCAAAAGACTGTTCTATACATCTGTGTCTCTTTTGCTGTCTCACATACAGGGTTATCATTACCATCTTTCTAAATTCCATATATATACTTTAGTATACTGTATTGGTGTTTTTCTTTCTGGCTTACTTCACTCTGTATAATAGGCTCCAGTTTCATCCACCTCATTAGAACTGATTCAAATGTATTCTTTTTAATGGCTAATACTCCATTGTGTATATGTACCACAGCTTTCTTTATCCATTCATCTGCTGATAGACATCTAGGTTGCTTCCATGTCCTGGCTATTATAAACAGTGCTGCGATGAACATTGGGGTACATGTGTCTCTTTCAATTCTGGTTTTCTTGGTGTGGGATTGCTGGGTCATAAGGCAGTTCTATTTCCAGTTTCTATTTCCAGTGCTGCGATGAACATTGGGGTACATGTGTCTCTTTCAATTCTGGTTTTCTTGGTGTGGGATTGCTGGGTCATAAGGCAGTTCTATTTCCAGTTTTTTAAGGAATCTCCACACTGTTCTCCATAGTGGCTGTACTAGTTTGCATTCCCACCAACAGTGTAAGAGCGTTCCCTTTTCTCCACACCCTCTCCAGCATTTGTTTAAAGAGCAGCTTATCTCAAACACATCATCTCTGATCGTTTATAATTTAGAGAATCTAATCCAATGCATTTTTAAAGTTTGCATTAATGGCTGCAGAGTTCTGGAAAGAGAAAAATTGCTTAGGATTCTTGAAATAAGGAATTAAAAAAAAATTCTAGTTAGTCATTTAAACAAAAACAGAAAACTATCTATTAGTGATGTGAGTAAACTTATTTTGATTCAGATCAGATCAGATCAGTCGCTCAGTCGTATCCGACTCTTTGCGACCCCATGAACTGCAGCACACTAGGCCTCCCTGTCCATCACCAACTCCCGGAGGTCACTCAGACTCACATGCATCGAGTCAGTGATGCCATCCAGCCATCTCATCCTCTGTCGTCCCCTTCTCCTGCCCCCAATCCCTCCCAGCATCAGAGTCTTCTCCAATGAGTCAACTCTTCGCATGAGGTGGCCAAAATACTGGAGTTTCAGCTTTAGCATCATTCCTTCCAAAGAAATCCCAGGGCTGATCTCCTTCAGAATGAACTGGTTGGATCTCCTTGCAGTCCAAGGGACTCTCAAGAGTCTTCTCCAACACCACAGTTCAAAAGCATCAATTCTTTGGCGCTCAGCCTTCTTCACAGTCCAGCTCTCACATCCATACATGACCACAGGAAAGACCATAGCCTTGACAAGGCGAACCTTTGTTAGTAAAGTAATGTCTCTGCTTTTGAATATGCTATCTAGGTTGGTCATAACCTTCCTTCCAAGGAGTAAGCGTCTTTTAATTTCATGGCTGCAGTCACCATCTGCAGTGATTTTGGAGCCCAGAAAAATAAAGTCTGACACTGTTTCCACTGTTTCTCCATCTATTTCCCATGTAGTGATAGGACCAGATGCCATGATCTTTTTTTCTGAATGTTGAGCTTTAAGCCAACCTTTTCACTTTCCACTTTCACTTTCATCAAGAGGCTTTTTAGTTCCTCTTCACTTTCTGCCATAGGGTGGTGTCATCTGCATATCTGAGGTTATTGGTATTTCTCCCAGCAATCTTGATTCCAACTTGTGTTTCTTCCAGTCCAACATTTCTCATGATGTACTCTGCATATAAGTTAAATAAACATGGTGACAATATACAGCCTTGATGTACTCCTTTTCCTATTTGGAACCTAATGCTAATGATATCATTTACAGGCAAAAATAATTCTTTTAAATATTTTCACTTGGTGTGATTCAGTCACTCCAAACCTTGATAGGGTGAGCTTAAGAATGATCCAGACTATTTTCTATGGTTCTTCTCTAGCTTATCTTTAGCTTATTACTTGCCAATACAGGGTCTGGAAGTAGATAAAACTATATTTACTATTCTCATCTCTGAAAAATTAATTTTAATTTATTTTTAATTGATATTGTTTCAATTAAGACAATCGAATATGCACAGAAATGTTTATATCTCAGTTCAGTTATTATTTGTGACTATATTTTCTCTATGTTCTGGCTATTTTGGGCCATTTGCAGTCTTGGTTATGGTATAGCTGATTTTCCTCTCTGCCTTCTTTTCTTTTTTTCCTGCCCTCTTTCACTCCTTCCATCTTTCCTTCCTTCCTCTTTCTCTTCTCGCCTTATTATTTTTTTTTCTTTCTAGCTCTCACAACTTTATTAGACTAAAGGAGTGTATTAGACTATAAGTTGAGAGTTTAAGTCAATATTCTAAGTATATCTGAGGCTTAGTTAATAATTTTGTCTTTATCAACTCTAATAGCTC
Source organism: Tragelaphus eurycerus (assembly GCA_935064755.1). Classification (NCBI taxonomy): domain Eukaryota; kingdom Metazoa; phylum Chordata; class Mammalia; order Artiodactyla; family Bovidae; genus Tragelaphus; species Tragelaphus eurycerus. The sequence goes on from CAKXYN010000039.1 coordinate 5,060,455, forward strand.
CTTTAAACAGGTAGGCTCTTTTAATTTTCTCCTTTTCTATTCTGAATTACTATTTATGTGAATGCTTATCATACTTGCATACGTTCCCGGTTTTTTTTCAATTCACTTTTTCAGACTCCTAATTAATATTGAATTACTCCTTCATTTTATCACCCAATTCTAGAAGAAAGCAGTCTATTTTGAAAAAGCTTAAAAGCAATAGGGAAGTCAAACATTAAGTGAAAATGAATTTGTGGTTTAATTCAACTGGTGAGAGTATTTGTCTTAGCTTCTTCAAGTTCAGGTTGTTTTATAATCACTTTTTAAAAAATTCATGTTGATGTATGGCAAAACCAATACAATATTATAAAGTAATTATCTTCCAATTAAAATAAATACATTTAAATTAAAAAAATTCTGAAATGATATATTGCTACCTGCTGCTACTTATAGCCATAAATGAGAGAAAAATAATTTTCTGTTTCAAAGAGCTTCTACTTTATTATTATTATTTTCTTTTGTGTGTGTATAGATTTTAGGAAGGTTCCTTTTAACTGAGACCCTAAAAGTTGGCCCAAATTGTGGTACAAACTGAGTTAATCTTAATGAAGACTGATCAGATCAGATCAGATCAGATCAGTCGCTCAGTCGTGTCCGACTCTTTGCAACCCCATGAACCGCAGCACGCCAGGCCTCCCTGTCCATCACCAGCTCCCGGAGGTCACTCAGACTCGCATTCATCGAGTCAGTGATGCCATCCAGCCATCTCATCCTCTGTCGTCCCCTTCTCCTCCTGCCCTCAATCCCTCCCAGCATCAGAGTCTTCTCCAATGAGTCAACTCTTCACATGAGGTGGCCAAAATACTGGAGTTTCAGCTTTAGCATCATTCCTTCTAAAGAAATTCCAGGATTGATCTCCTTCAGAATGGACTGGTTGGATCTTCTTGCAGTCCAAGGGACTCTCAAGAGTCTTCTCCAACACCACAGTTCAAAAGCATCAATTCTTCGGCGCTCAGCCTTCTTCACAGTCCAGCTCTCACATCCATACATGACCACAGGAAAGACCATAGCCTTGACTAGGTGAACCTTTGTTGGTAAAGTAATGTCTCTGCTTTTGAATATGCTATCTAGGTTGGTCATAACTTTCCTTCCAAGGAGTAAGCGTCTTTTAATTTCATGGCTGCAGTCACCATCTGCAGTGATTTTGGAGCCCAGAAAAACAAAGTCTGACACTGTTTCCACTGTTTCCCCATCTATTTCCCATGAAGTGATGGGACCAGATGCCATGATCTTCGTTTTCTGAATGTTGAGCTTTAAGCCAACCTTTTCACTCTCCACTTTCACTTTCAGCAAGAGGCTTTTTAGCCCCTCTTCACTTTCTGCCATAAGAGTGGTGTCATCTGCATATCTGAGGTGATTGAGATTTCTCCCAGCAATCTTGATTCCAACTTGTGTTTCTTCCAGTCCAGCATTTCTCATGATGTACTCTGCATATAAGTTAAATAAACATGGTGACAATATGCAGCCTTGACGTACTCCTTTTCCTATTTGGAACCAGTCTGTTGTTCCATGACCAGTTCTAACTGTTGCTTCCTGACCTGCATACAGATTTCTTAAGAGGCAGATCAGGTGGTCTGGTATTCCCATCTCTTTCAGAATTTTCCATAGTTTATTGTGATCCACACAGTCAAAGGCTTTGGCATAGTCAATAAAGCAGAAATAGATGTTTTTCTGGAACTCTCTTGCTTTTTCCATGATCCAGCGGATGTTGGCAATTTGATCTCTGGTTCCTCTGCCTTTTCTAAAACCAGCTTGAACATCAGGAAGTTCACGGTTCACATATTACTGAAGCCTGGCTTGGAGAATTTTGAGCATTACTTTACTAGCGTGTGAGATGAGTGCAATTGTTCGGTAGTTTGAGCACTCCTTGGCATTGCCTTTCTTTGGGATTGGGATGAAAACTGACCTTTTCCAATCTTGTGGCCACTGCTGAGTTTTCCAAATTTGCTGGCATATTGAGTGTAGTACTTTCACAGCATCATCATTCAGGACTTGGAATAGCTCCACTGGAATTCCATCACCTCCACTAGCTTTGTTCGTAGTGATGCTACATGCAAATATGATTTTATTTGGACCAACATAAGAAAAAAGGGATTATTGACAGTGAATGCTTATCCTTTATTTCTGACTATAAAGATAGTCTACATTTATGATAAATGTTTCTAAAATAGAGGAAAACATAAAGGAAAGAAAAATCAACCATAATCTCACCACCCAAAGATATTTACTTTTAACTTTTAGATATATTGCTTTCCTGTATGTTTTTGACATGTAGGTGTTTATACATATATTTACATATGTATACATATATTATAATATATGTATACATTAAATATACATATATTTTAAAATATATTGTAGATATAGTTTAACTTTTAAAAATTATCAATATTATCAGTTTAAAATAGAGCCAAGCTCATTTCCTAAAATGACTGAAACAGGGCATCAAAATAGTCTCTGAACTAAATAATAATCTCATTTTGTACTGGTCTATTATAGAAGAGGGAGAAGGCAATGGCACCCCACTAGAGTACTCCTGCCTGGAAAATCCCACGGACGGAGGAGCCTGGTAGGCTGCAGTCCATGGGGTCGCTAAGAGTCAGACATGACTGAGCGACTTCACTTTCTCTTTTCACTTTCATGCATTGGAGAAGGAAATGGCAACCCACTCCAGTGTTTTTGCCTGGAGAATTCCAGGGACGGGGAAGCCTGGTGGGCTGCCGTCTATGGGGTCACACAGAGTCGGACACGATTGAAGTGACTTAGCATAGCATAGCATTATAGAAGAGTTTTCAAATACTTACATGTTTTAAATATATAATTAGTTGTAGCATATTAGTTGAATTTGTAACTACTGGGGGAGAGGGAAAAATTCCCCTGTGTATTTGGTTATTAAAATCTTAATTTTATTTCTTAATTTGAGAATCTCTAATAAACTTTAAGAACTAAAAAGCCTCTTGAAAGTGAAAGAGGAGAGTGAAAAAGTTGGCTTAAAGCTTAACATTCAGAAAACTAAGATCATGGCATCTGGTCCCATCACTTCAGGGGAAATAGATGGGAAAACAGTGTCAGACTTTATTTTTGGGGGCTTCAAAATCACTGCAGATGGTGATCACTGTCATGAAATTAAAAGACTCTTACTCTTTGGAAAGAAAGTTATGACCAAACTAGATAGCATATTCAAAAGCAGAGACATTACTTTACCAACAAAGGTCCATCTAGTCAAGGCTATGGTTTTTCCAGTGGTCATGTATGAATGTGAGAGTTGGGCTGTGAAGAAAGCTGAGCGCCAAAGAATTGATGCTTTTGAACTGTGGTGTTGGAAAAGAGTCCTGAGAGTCCTTTGGACTGCAAGGAGATACAACCAGTCCATCATAAAGGAGATCAGTCCTGGGTGTTCATTGGAAGGACTGAAACTCCAATATTTTGGCCACCTGATGCTGAGAGCTGACTCATTGGAAAAGACCCTGATGCTGGGAGGGATTGGGGGCAGGAGGAGAAGGGGATGACAGAGGATAAGAGGGCTGGATGGCATCATCAACTCGATGGACATGAATTTGTGTGAACTCCGGGAGTTGGTGATGGACAGGGAGGCTTGGCGTATTGCAAGTCATGGGGTCACAAAGAGTTGGACACAACTGAGTGACTGAACTGAACTGAGTAAACTTTACTGAAAATTTTAGACTATGGATAAGTTGCTTTAACTCTTCTGTTTTCAAACAGTATTAAGATTTCAAGTTAATTCAAAAACCACTCCTAAAGAAAAAGAAGTTAATAGCTGTGGTGTGTGCTCCATTTTGACTAACCCACTCTCAGGAATAGGGGAAGATTCAAGGTTGTTGAAAGTACATTGCACTTAGCAAATTTAATTTAAAAAATGTCCATAAGTACCATAAGTATATTATTACAGCCTCTTCCACAGCCTTGGAAGAAACATATTTAAGTTAGCAGCCCTAAAGCTTGCAGCTTCATTAGCTTCATATTAAAATTTTCTTGGCTCAGAAGTTAACATTGGTTTTCATTTGAGAAGCATAGTTAACATTTCACAACATTTTGTTACTAAGTGTGGATTTATGCTTATTGAACTCCAAGCGAAGAGATATTGGGGAGAACTAAGGGATATCTAAAGGTTCTCTAAGGAAGAGGCTCCTAAGTACTTGAAACTTCAGGTGATGGCTGTCTGGGGAGGCCTTACAAATAGCTGTGAAAAGAAGAGAAGTGAAAAGCAAAGGAGAAAAGGAAAGATATAAGCATCTGAATGCAGAGTTCCAAAGAATAGCAAGAAGAGATAAGAAAGCCTTCTTCAGGGATCAATGCAAAGAAATAGACGAAAACAACAGAATGGGAAAGACTAGAGATCTCTTCAAGAAAATTAGAGATACCAAGGGAACATTTCATACAAAGATGGGCTCAATAAAGGACAGAACTGGTATGGACCTAAATAGAAGCAGAAGATATTAAGAAGAGGTGGCAAGAATACACAGAAGAACTATACAAAAAAGATCTTCATGACCCAGATAATCATGATGGTGTGATCACTGACCTAGAGCCAGACATCCTGGAATGTGAAGTCAAGTGGACCTTAGAAAGCATCACTACAAACAAAGTTAGTGGAGGTGATGGAATTCGTTGAGCTATTCCAAATCCTGAAAGATGATGCTATGAAAGTGCTGCACTGAGTTTGTCAGCAAATTTGGAAAACTCAGCAGTGGCCAGAGGACTGGAAAAAGTCAGTTTTTACTCCAATCCCAAAGAAGGGCAATGCCAAAGAATGCTCAAACTTCCATACAATTGCACTCATCTCACACGCTAGTAAAGTAATGTTCAAAATTCTCCAAGCCAGGCTTCAGCAATATGTGAACCGTGAACTTCCAATTGTTCAAGCTGGTTTTAGAAAAGGCGGAGGAACCAGAGACCAAATTGCCAACATCCTCTGCATCATGGAAAAAGCAAGAGAGTTCCAGAAAAACATCTATTTCTGCTTTATTGACTATGCCAAAGCCTTTGACTGTGTGGATCACAACAAACTGTGGAAAATTCTGAAAGAGATGGGAATACCAGACCACCTGACCTGCCTCTTAAGAAATTTGTATGCAGGTCAGGAAGCAACAGTTAGAACTGGACATGGAACAACAGACTGGATCCAAATAGGAAAAGGAGTACATCAAGGCAATATATTGTCACCCTGCTTATATAACTTCTATGCAGAGTACATCATGAGACATACTGGGCTGGAAGAAGCACAAGCTGGAATCAAAATTGCTGGGAGAAATCTCAGTCACCTCAGTTATGCAGATGACACCACCCTTATGGCAGAAAGTGAAGAAGAACTAAAAAGCCTCTTGATGAAGGTGAAAGAGGAGAGTGAAAAAGTTGGCTTAAAGCTTAACATTCAGAAAACGAAGATCATGGCATCTGGTCCCATCACTTCATGGGAAATAGATGGGAAAACAGTGGAAACAGTAGAAACAGTGTCAGACTTTATTTTTCTGGGCTCCAAATTCACTGCAGATGGTGATTGCAGCCATGAAGTTAAAAGACGCTTACTCCTTGGAATGAAAGTTATGACCAACCTAGATAGCATATTCAAAAGCAGAGACATTACTTTGCCAACAAAGGTTCGTCTAGTCAAGGCTATGGTCTTTCCTGTGGTCATGTATGGATGTGAGAGCTGGACTGTGAAGAAGGCTGAGCACCAAAGAATTGATGCTTTTGGACTGTTGCCAGGGTCCAGCCCCGGTGGATCCAGGGATTTCGAAGGGGAGACGGCATAGGCGATCTGGAAACAATTGCTTATTAAAATATTAATTAAAGATACAAAGAGTGATGAAAATGAAGATAGCTCAGTGAGGAGGAAATTCAGTGAGAACATTTTGTGGAGAGAGGAGGCTGAATAATTCAGCCAGAAGGTAAGAGAAAGAACGACATGGGGAGACCAAACTTCGGTGAACAAGGCCCCGCACTTTATTTTTCAAAGTAGTTATTATACCTTAAGTTATGCATAGAGGATAATGGGGGAAGGGGTGGAGTAATGCAGGGACAGCAGTCCCTGAGCCAGGCTTTCAAACCTATCACACGCAAAAGTTTAGGTGAGTTACATCATCTTCTGGCCCGGAGGCCTATTAACATTTTAAGGAACTTATTTTCTCTAAAGGTAATTATTCTAAAGTCAGGCACCTCCAAAAAACATTAGATAAAGTTGCATTCCTATAGGGCAAAGGTGAGGAGGGCTAAATCAAGAAAAGAATTAACTCAAGGGTCCAAGGTTACAAACATTAACTACTTACATTTCTATAAACCAATTACATCAATCAATACACTGCCAAGGACACAATAGGTAAGGGATATGGAGACTTAGCAGTAAACATTGGCCCAACAAGTGAAAAACCCTTCACCAATACAATTTCTAATCAATCTTTTAACTGCTCAAAGGAATCTGTGTTTAGACAGTTTAGAACATCTCATGCCTCTCACAGCTGGGAGGCTCTAAACAATCACATGTGGCCGGAAAAACCTATTCAGGCAGGCTAGAGGATTTCCAAAAGGAGTTTGTAGGCTGAAACACTGTCACACCCAGGAATTATTAACTGGAGCTGTAAGTTAGCTCTTTTTTCAAAGAAAGGTAGTGGGGGACAGCACCCTGTAAAGTCAGAGGTGAGAACACAATGCAGAAAGTAGGCAGACTCCGGCTTTTTTGAGGTAGATGCTCGAGAACCTCCAAGGGGCTCCTGAGGCTCGATCTCGCCCTTGCGTTATTGAGCCTCCTTCCTCATGACCTTTGTCCTGGGCGGAGTGCTAATCCAAACCAGCTCCCGACAGACTGTGGTGTTGGAGAAGACTCTTGAGAGTCCCTTGGACTGCAAGGAGATCCAACCAGTCCATTCTGAAGGAGATCAGCCCTGGGATTTCTTTGGAGGGAATGATGCTAAAGCTGAAACTCCAGTACTTTGGCCACCTCATGCGAAGAGTTGACTCATTGGAAAAGACTCTGATGCTGGGAGGGACTGGGGGCAGTAGGAGAAGGGGATGACAGAGGATGAGATGGCTGGATGGCATCACTGACTCGATGGATGTGTCTGAGTGAACTTTGGGAGGCCTGGCGTGCTGCGATTCATGGGTTTCAAAGAGTTGGACACGACTGAGCGACTGAACTGAACTGAACTGATGGGATATCTAAAGGTTCTCTAACGAAGGGGCTCCTATGTACTTGAAACTTCAGGTGATGGCCTAATGAGTGGTGTTGCATGATTAGTCCAGGATCAAAAGTCAGGAAGGCAGGCTAAGCTGGCAGCCAAGTGAAGAGACAACCAGAGCAGAAACAGAAATTCCTGTCAGGAGTCAAGATGTACCTGCTGTTGCCCATGGATGGTGTTTACCTCTGAGATGTGGTTTGTGGGAGGCGGTGTGTGTGTGTGTGTGTGTGTGTGTGTGTGCTCAGTCACTTCAGTCATGTCCAACTCTTTGCAACCCTAGGAACTGTGGCCTGCCAGGCTCCTCTGTCCATGAAATTCTCCAGGCAAGAATATTGGAGTGGGTGGCCATTCTTTTCTCCAGGGATCTTCCCAAACCAGGGATCGAACCCGAGTCTCTTCCTTGCACACAGATTCTTACCATCTGAGCCACCGGGGTAGGAGGCTTCTTGAATTCAAATGATGATAGATGGGGTAAGATCAACCTACAATGTGACAATGAGCCAGGCATATCCTCAAGACATTCTTGCTTAAGGTAACTGTCTGAGTTTGAAATTGTGACAAGAAAACATGATTCAAATAGGAAAATCTACCTCCATGTTCATTTTCTACCTCTTAATATCTGTGTAATCTTAGGCAATATTCAATTTCCTAAAACTACCGTCTATGGGGTCGCACAGATTCGGACACGACTGAAGCGACTTAGAAGCAGTAGCAGAAGCAGCAGCAACTTAAACTAACAAAATTACCTTTTTTCATGAATCTACAATTGAATGGGACTCAGTGGGGACAACTCTCTGCTCTACTTGGCATCAGCTGGAGTGACCTGTAACCTCACTTACTCACCTCTCTGTTGGTTGATGCTGGCTGTGTGCTGGGACCTTGTTCTGTGGCCGGAGTACCTACACACACCCTCTCCACAATGAGGGGCTACTTGGCTACTTCATCTTGTGGTAACTGGTTTCCAGTGGCAGACATCTCTAGATGGCTGGGCAAAGTTGTATTGCCTGTATGACTTAGCTTCAGAAGTTGTACAGGATGACTTCAAGAGGAGGGAACACAGACTCCATTTCTCAATGCAGAAGTGACAATGTTACATTGTAAAAGCAACACATGGATGGTATATATTGGTGTCACATCTTTGGAAAATATAATCTGCTATAAGGATAATAATAGAACACATTTATTGAATAATTAATAAGCTTCTCAGATGGCTCAGGGGTAAAGAACCACCTGCCAGTGCAGGAGATTCAAGAGATGTGGGTTTGATCCCTGGGTCAGAAAGATTGCCTGAGAATCCCATGGACAGAGGAGCCTGTTGGGCTACAGTCTGTGGGGTCACAAAGAGCTGGATATGACTGAGTGAGTGCAAGTGCATGCTACATGCTTCAGTAGCATGTTTTAAACAATAGGGAAGCCATTCTGACGCTTTCCATGTTAAAAATTTAGAATATTGAAAGCATGCTAAATTGAAACTTGAGAATAAGCTCCAAGTGCTAAGTGATTGACAAACATGTATTACCTCATTTAATTTCTCACCATAGCACTTTTAGGTAGATATCATTATTGTGCTATTTTATAGATGAGCAGAATGACGCATAGTTGAGTCTTGGATTACCAAGAATTCAGCTGATGCGAAGCCAAGTTAAGATTGGGACCCAGGGCTTTAGAACCCTGGGTCTACATATTTAGCATATGTGCCCTCACTTCCTAACAGCAGAATTATTTCAGGACTAAACAAGAGCTTTGTGAATTATGAATTTGCTATGCAAACTTAGGGTTTTTGAGGAAAAGCTTCAGAAAATTTTCAGAAATATTCTTACTTTTCAGATTTAGTATACTGAATGTGTATCTACATAGGCTGCAAAATTGCTTTAACAAAAACTACTAATAATGGAGTTATGTGATGTTTCCAAAAAGTAAAGTTTCTGAGATGGGCTTTCCTGGTGGCTCAGTGGTAAAGAATTCGTCTGACTATTCAGGAGACACAGGAGATGCATTTAATCCCTAGGTGAGGAAGATCACCTGGAGAAGGAAATGGCAACCTACTCCAGTATTCTTGCCTGGGAAATCCAATGGACAGAGGAACCTGGTGGGCTACAGTCCATGGGATTGCAAAGAGTCAGACACGAGTTAGACAACAACAACAACAACAACAAGCTTCTGAGAGTCTTCTTTTCTTTTATACTTTCTGATAACTTCATTCACTCACACAGAATCTTTGGCCATACCTTGTATTTCCATTGTGGAATCAGAGGATCTTAAAGCTATGAGAAGTCTTGCATATTATATGGCTCAACTCCCTAGTGTATTGATAAAATCTTTACTTGTAGCTTTCAGAAACTTAATGACTTTTGAGTTTTCCACTCACACTTTTGAGAATACTCCACTCATGTAGGGTATTTTTCCTCTGATGCGCTCAAAAATGTAACTATTTTTTTTTTCAATTTATACAATCCTAAAGAATGATAGATAGATGTGGAGTGAAAAACTTCTTATTTTATTTTGGAGGTTAAGTATTTGGCTATTTTTATTAGATTATTTTGACATCTATTAATAGTTACCAAAATAGCAATATGTGGGTAGTATAGGAAGAAAAACAGAAAATAACATTCCCTGTTCCTAGAGCTTGCATTGCATAAGAAGCAGCCTCCAGAAATAGTGACCGATTTCAAACTAGCAGAGATTTAAGTTAGCAGAGATGTTAAATATGCAGGATATATGCCTGTCTTCTTAAAGAGTAGTTGTTTCATTCAACAAGACAAAGACTGCCCACTGTGTGTATGTGAGTGTGTGTGTGGCAGGAAATCAATTTCAATTATTCTATGAAGCACTACTCAACATTTGTCCTACATGAAGCCTACCAGAAATAGCTTATGGACAGGACAAAGCCAGGACCTCCCTTGGAGGCATTTCTGTGTCCACTGTGCACAAAGCAACTTGGGAAGGTTGCAAGGATTTGTGGTCTCTAGTTCACCTTGGGATGATTCTCAAACTCAGTTCATAGCTCAGCTAGGCCTCTTCACGCTTGTTTGAGGCTGAAAGTCATGTTTAATTGGCCATTTCATGTTGTTACAGGTCACAGACTCTAACTCATGACTGTCCTGTGTAGGTGGTATGAGGATCTTGGTATTGTAGAGTCTTCTCCAGTAACAGAAAGATTTCTCTGTGGGTGGGCTTTCTTATTTCTCAGGAAATTTGGGTTACCAGCTCAAATCCTGGCTTGGACAGAGCCTACATCCCTAAGGCTAGAGTCAAAGATGTCAGGAGCATTTTTCTTTTTTCCTATTGAGAACAAAATAATCACACAGGTCACAGGCATTCCTTTGGCAATATACACATTTCTATAGGTCAGACTATGTCTGATACATTAAGTTTAGCAAGGTAAGTATAGGAAGAGATATGTCAGTAGTCAATGCTCAACTTTGATGTTGCTTTGGTATATAATTAAGATTGTTAGTGTAATTAGAAATCATGGAGAACTTTACCACAGTATAGTTTCAAATCATACTGTTGTGGCTCAAGATTTTGAGAATATATTAAAATGTTTAATTTTATTCTTAGAGTGTTGTTTCCTGAGGCTCTAGGGTCTAATTTTTCCTCCCTTTTCCTCCCTAACTCCTTTCCTCATTCCTGAGAAAAAAGCAAACAACTTTATAAGGCATTGTATCCGTCAATGCACTTAAGAGTTATAACACTTATGTATTAAATGTAAATAAATAATGATGAAACTAAATAATACAATTTATTACAAATAACAGGTTAAGGATGTCAATAGCCAAAGGAAAGTATATTTTGAATAACTGAGAATTAGTTAAGCAGTTTGGCTTTATGTTTTTTAAGTTTTAATATTGTTCTTTAAAGTTTCATGTAGAAAGAACCTAATGCCATACCAAAACTTAAAGAAAACTTTGTGATGAGCTATTTCTTCCATTAGTGAACTCACCTTTTACTATATTTTATTATTAATAAGTTTTTTTGTGTGTTTCCAGAAGGCAGAACTCCAGAGTATCTTAGCTTCTGTATTGAATCATCATTAACTGCAACAACAAAACCCGAGGAAAGGAGGCAACTAGTTTCTGACAGTTGCACTATTAGGAAGCCTGAGCTCAAGCTCTAATGTTGCTGTGCAGAATGATGCATTTGCAGAGTTGATCCTCTCTGAAGTTCTTTACAATTACCAGAGGGAAGTAAATGCATGCACAGAAAGTTCTCTACCATCACACACCTTCATCTTCTTTTGTTAAATAATTCTTCCTATAGTGGACTTAGCACTCTTAGTGTGACTGACAACTTCAGATGGAAGTTCTTGCCACTTTTCTAGCCAACCTCATGATAGTAAATCAAAAGAGCCTAGTGGGCTTTATTTCTCCCAAGGCTTATTGTTTCTCTTTTGAAAAAAGTTAGCTCCATAATCATTCTACTAGGATCTTAAATATGTTTCTGAAATTAGAAAAGTTAAACACTGTCTACTCCTCTAAGTGTCTGTTTATCAAGAGTTTGGAATTGAGAGGATGGCACACATCTCATTATTTCATTGAGCAAAGGCTGAGAATGAATTTGTCTCCACTGTCCCAGAGTGTTATAATATTAAAATAGATTCAAGACTGGTTTTCTCTTACTGTATTTCTTTTGTGTGTGTGTGTATAATTCTCAGTAATAACTTAGAATTCTATTTTATGAGGCAACTTGGTAGGAGGGGTGGTGTCTCCAAATTTAGAAGCCATGAGCTTTGACAAGGTACTGTCACTAACTTTCTCTGTGACCTTGGGTAGGTTTATTCACTTTTGGACCTCACTTGTAAAACAAGGGTCATAGACTTGACTATGTGACCATATACCATGTGCTCAGTAATGTCTGACTCTCTGCGACCACATGGACTGTAGCCTCACAGGCATGGGGTTCTACAGGCAAGAATACTGGAGTGGGGTGCCATTTCCTACTCCAGGGAATCTTCCCAATTACCCACAGAACCATTGGGGAAGCCCTGTTCATAGACCAGATAACCTCTAAAGTTCCCCAAGTTACAATATATTTTATAGACATATATATATATAAAATGTTGTATATAATAATTATGTTTTGTATAATATATAATATGATAAATAAATATATAATATTTATATATTTTATTAAATTCATATTTGTCTTTTTAAATGAAATGCAGAAAGTATACACTGTCATTTAAAGAGGACAGGCTGTAAAAGGACAGTAAAACATACCTCCCAAATTACTCTAGGACTTCAAATACAGTGCTATCACATTCTAGTGGGACAAAGATTTTATCAGGCAGACTAGTCATGTTTTACTGCTTCAGTTGGTCAACAATTACTCATGAGTCATCCAACAAGAGTTATTGAGTTGAAATAGGCACTGCGCTGGACAAAGGTGATAAAGACACAGCCCTTACTTTCACCAGGTATACATACTAAGGGAGTATGCAGACATTAAGCAAGTAATCACACTGATAACTACATGACCACACATCTATCCATATCTCACCATAAGTGCTATAAAGGAAATTGTCATTGTGATGATGGAGCTTAGGTGGGGCCACTTTCTACTTCAAGTTTGGGGAAAACTTCTATGTGTAAGTGACAGAACTGAGAGACTGAAGTCTGAATGCTGAATAGAAGTAAGACTGGCAAAGGCAGAGGGAGGCAAATGACAAGAGGCTCTGAGAAAGGAAAAAAATGTTACAGATTAGAAAATTATAAGAGTCCAATGTGGCTGTAAAGGTGAACTGGCAAGGTGGCAAGAAGCAAGGGAGGCAAGGAGGCTGGGGGTCCCATGAGAACTTTCAGGCCATGAGAGACTTTTGGATTATATCCCGAGTCATAGAGGGAAACCAGTAAAAATATATGAAAAAGTAAATAAATTGATCTAATTATATTTAAAATAACTATGATATCCAGGTTGAGAGGGGATTGAAGAAAAATAAGAGCGAATGTGGGTAGGCCACAAAGATGATAAGGAGAAAGAGATAGTGAAGCCTTGGATTGAAATTATGGTAATAAATTCAACATACATTAGAGTACTGATAAATTATGAATGAACAAGAGTAAGGAAATAAAATGGTTTCATTTTAATGGACACATGAAATATATCTAAATTGATTTCCATTAAAGATAGCTTTTTACTATATCATACACAGACAGATATATCTGCATATGTGTGTCTGCTTATGAACATGTGTGTATTTGGAATTGTCATACATTTTGTTATTTTCTTCATCTTGTTTTTTTTTTTTTTTTTAATTTAAAGACCTATCAGTCAGTTCAGTCGCTCAGTCATATCTGACTCTTTGCGACGCAATAAACTGCAGTATGCCAGGCCTCCCTGTCCATCACGAACTCCTGGAGTCCACCCAAACCCATGTCCATTGTGTCGGTGATGCCATCCAACCATCTCATCCTCTGCTGTCCCTTTTCCTCCTGCCCTCAATCTTTCCCAGCATCAAGGTCTTTTCAAATGAGTCAGCTCTCTGCATCAGGTGGCCAAAATATTGGAGCTTCAGCTTCAACATCAGTCCTTCCAATGAACACCCAGGACTGATCTCCAGAATGGACTGGTTGGATCTCCCTGCAGTCCAAGGGACTCTCAAGAGTCTTCTCCAACACCACAGTTCAAAAGCATCAATTCTTCGGCACTCAGCCTTCTTCACAGTCCAACTCTCACATCCATACATGACCACAGGAAAGACCATAGCCTTGACTAGGCGAACCTTTGTTGGCAAGGTAATGACTCTGCTTTTGAATATGCTATCTAGGTTGGTCATAACTTTCCTTCCAAGGAGTAAGCGTCTTTTAATTTCATGACTGCAGTCACCATCTGCAGTGATTTTGGAGCCCAGAAAAATAAAGTCTGACACTGTTTACACTGTTTCCCCATCTATTTCCCATGAAGTGATGGGACCAGATGCCATGATCTTCGTTTTCTGAATGTTGAGCTCTAAGCCAACTTTTTCACTCTCCCCTTTCACCTTCATCAAGAGGCTTTCTAGTTCTTCTTCACTTTCTCCCATAAGGGTGGTGTCATCTGCGTATCTGAGGTTATTGATATTTCTCCTGGCAATCTTGAATCCAGCTTGTGTTTCTCATCAGCAGTGATTTTAGAGCCCAGGAATATAAAATCTGTCACTGTTTCCACTTTCAGTTCAGTTCAGTTCAGTCGCTCAGCTGTGTCTGACTCTTTGCAACTGCATGGACTGAGCACGCCAGGCGTCCCTGTCCATTGTCAACTCCCAGAGCTTGGACAAACTCATATTCATCGAGTTGGTGATGCCATCCAACCATCTCATCCTCTGTCTTCACCTTCTCCTCCTGTCTTCAATCTTTCCCAGCATCAGGATCTTTCCTAATGAATCAGTTCTTTGCATCAGGTGGCTGTGGTGAAAGGATTGGAGCTTCAGGTTCAACATCAGTGCTTCCAATGAATATTAAGGATTGATTTCCTTTACAATTGACTGGTTTGATCTCCTTGCAACCCAAGGAACTCTCAAGAGTCTTCTCCAGCACATTGCTCAAAAGCATCAATTCTTCAGTGCTCAACTTTCTTTATGGTCCATCTCTCACATTGACACATGACTACTGGAAAAACCATAACTTTGATTAGATGGACCTTTGTCGGCAAAGTAATGTCTCTGCTTTTCAGTATGCTGTCTAGGTTTGTCATAAATTTTTTTCCAAGGAGCAAGTGTCTTTTAATTTCATGGCTGAAGTCACCATCTACAGTGATTTTGGAGCCCAAGAAAATAAAGTCTCTCACTGTTTCAATCATTTCCTCATCTATTTGCCATTAAGTGATGGGACTGGATGCCATGATCTTAGTTTTCTGAATGTTGAGTTTTAAGCCAACTTTTTCACTTTCCTCTTTCACTTTCATCAAGAGACTCACTAGATTGTCTTCACTTTCTGCCATAAGGGTGGTATCATTTGTGTATCTTAGGTTGTTGATATTTCTCCTAGTAATCTTGATTTCAGCTTGTGCTTCATCCAGCCTGGCATTTGGCATGATGTACTCTGGATATAAGTTAAATAAGCAGGGTGACAATATAGCCTGGAAGTACTCCTTTCCCAATTTGGAACCAGTCTGTTATTCCATGTCCAGTTCTAACTGTTGCTTCTTGACCTGAATATAGGTTTCTCAGAAGGCAGGTAAGGTGGTCTGGTACTCCCATCTCTTTAAGAATTTTCCAGTTTCTTGTGATGCACACAGTCAAAGGTTTCCCTGATAGCTAAGTCAGTAAAAAAATCTGCCTGTAATGCAGGAGACCCTGGTTCAATTCCTGGGTTGGGAATATCTGCTGGAGAAGGGATATACTGTATATACTGTATTAATCATATACTGTATTAATACATAAGGATAAGGAAATGTATATAGGTGAAGGGAAATTAGCTTTCACCTTCACATATAGGTGAAAGGAAATTACAGAGGATGATATTCTCACTTAGGGTCTTCATCAACTATTCCTTTCATTTTATCTATATATAATATTTAACTCTAATGTTGTCATTAAATGTTCTTATCTTCCATGTTCATGAAGTTCTTTTTGGGTAGTTCTCTTGTTAAATGTACTGTGAAACTTTTGACTAATAGTCACCATCAGAGGGTGTTTGTAAATGCTCCACAGATAGTGATGTGAAAGAACCTGGCACCTAGTGTGTTGTGAAATTGACACACACTGTCTTCTGTCCACTGCTTTGCTTCACAACCCTTTGTACCCATGGCATCATGATTCCTCCAGTGGCCCACTACTTTCAGAAAGATCTGCTAAACCAAATCAGATTATGATGTCAGGGCTTTAAAAGACTATCTTTCCCAGGATGATTTATCTTTTTAGGAGAAAGAGGAATTATGTCTTACCTATGGTAGAATTTCAGGTATGAGGGTAGGAGGCATCTTGAGCTACAGGGATCCAAGTCCTTTGCTACCATTTCTGTTAGCACTGTTCAGTTCAGTTCAGTCGCTCAGTCGTGTTCGACTCTTTGAGACCCCATGAACCGCAGCACGCCAGGCCTCCCTGTCCATCACTAACACCCGGAGTTCACTCAGATTCACGTCCATCGAGTCTGTGATGCCATCCAGCCATCTCATTCTCTGTCGTCCCCTTCTCCTCCTGCCCCCAATCCCTCCCAGCATCAGAGTCTTTTCCAATGAGTCAACTCTTTGCATGAGGTCACCAAAGTATTGGAGTTTCAGCTTTCGCATCATTACTTCCAATGAACACCCAGGACTGATCTCCTTTACGATGGACTGGTTGGATCTCCTTGCAGTCCAAGGGACTCTAAAGAGTCTTCTCCAACATCACAGTTCAAAAGCATCAATTCTTCGGTGCTCAGCTTTCTTCACAGTCCAAATCTCACATCCATACATGACCACTGGAAAAACCATAGCCTTGACTAGATGGACCTTTGTTGGCAAAGTAATGTCTCTGCTTTTGAATATGCTGTCTAGGTTGGTCATAACTTTCCTTCCAAGGAGTAAGCGTCTTTTAATTTCATGGCTGCAGTCACCATCTTCAGTGATTTTGGAGCCCCCCAAAATAAAGTCTGACACTGTTTCCCATATATTTCCCATTTACTTATTTATTTCCATTTATTTAGCAGTGCATATAAGCCTTATTCCAAACACCCTGGCCTGAAGAGCAGATAAAATGCCCAGTGACATTTACTTGATTGTATTCTTAGTTGGCCCTTAAATGACTCTGCCTTGCTCATCATCACGCATAGAGGCAGCCTGTCACCCTTCCTTGCATTTCCCCTGACCCAGCTGACTCATCCCTATACATACTCACACATCTGGTGCCCCTACAACCTGTCAAATAAGACTCTGATATCCAGGCTTGAGTCTCCTTCTCCCTCATTTATGCGGTGCAGGGACAGAAGTGATCTTTCCAAGCCTCAGTTTTATCATGTGAGAATGTGTTGGGGCTTCTGAGGACAAAAAGACATAATGAATGTAAATGGCTTCACCTGCTGCCTAGGGCCTAGAGCTGAAGAAATGTTAGCTAAATAAATATTAACAAACTCTCATATGCTAATATTTACATTTATTAAATCATTTAATCCTTACAGAAAGTCTAAGATGTAGTTTTGATAATACTGTTATTTTCATCGCACAGAGGAACCTAAAAGCAGAGAGGTCATTGACAACAGAAGTCCCGCAACTACATAGTGGGTGAGGCAGAATTTGAGCCCAAGACTCTGTGGTTTCAGTGTACCGGCTTTTCACCACTCTGCAATGTTATCTTTCCTATAAGCAAATGGTATTACCTCAAGTTCATTGGCAGAATCATCAGAAAAGTCTTCTATTTAGCCTCAGTCAATCCAGGTGACACACAAGTCAGACTAAAGTGCTATAATACAAACTGGTGTGTGTATGTGTATGTGTGTTAGTCACTTAGTTGTGTTCAACTGTTTGTGACTCCATGGACCTGTCGGGCTCCTCTGTCTGTCCATGGAATCCTCCAGGCAAGAATATGGGAGTGGGTTGCCATTCCCTTCTTCAGGTGATCTTCCCAACCCAGGGATCAAACCTGGGTTTCCTGCATTGCAGGCAGGTTCTGTCCCATCTGAACCACCAGCGAAGTCCACAAAATGGTGTAGATAGAAAACCACCATGATAGAAAACCCGCCTTAGTAGAAAACCAAGGCTAGCCTTACAGCCTCATAATGAGGTCTCAGGTATTATCTAGTGCTACTCCTTTACTTTATAGATAAAGAAACTGGAACCTGGGGCAGTGCAGGTACTTTCATATGGCCGTAGTTAGCTTGAGCAAACTCCAGGAGATAGTGAAGGTCAGGGACGCCTAGTGTGCTGGAGTTCATGGGGTCGAAAAGAGTCAGACATGACTCAATGACCAAACAATAGCAACAATAGTTAGACTAAGGCAGGACTGATTAGGTTTTATAGGCACAAATCCAAGGGCCTTTTAATTCACTACATTTCCTGCATGAGGCTCTCATGTCCTTTGAAATAATGACAGCATTTCCTTCATAGGCTAATTTCCTTTTGATCCAAGGTAAAATCTATTTTGACTTTGTTGAATGGAAAGTTTTACTGATGATGTGAAGATACAAAAAGTGGGGTTAAGTAGAAGGAGACGAAGGGCTTAGTAATGGGGTTGGGTTAATTCCACTGAGCAAAAGGTGGCTAAAAGTAGCTGCATGAAGAGGGCAAGGGAACAGCTGGCTCCTGCTGAATGTCATTCCAATGATGCTGGACAGTATGTCTCTTTATTACTTCAGGTTCACCTAATGAGCTTGTTCTGTAAGCAAACTTGCTGCCTAATATGATGCTTGTTTCTGGAGGGCCGTGTCTTATTCCCTGCTTTTTAGTGACTGCGTACCTAAAAGTGAGTATTGGCAAAAATAAACCTGCAGGCAAGATACACTTTAGATGGTTACACAACAAATGCTTTATCCTCCCCTACAGTCATGTACTTGTAAAAGAATCAGATTGGGAATGAAAAAAGCTGTTGAAAAAAATTTTGCTAAGCAGATGCTTACTCTGGGTTTTGAGAATATGAAATATGTTTTGACATGAAGCTTGGGATTATGAAAGAGTGCTGATTCATATTGTTCTAGAATCACCAAATGCTCATATTGAAAGGGACCTTAAAGATCTCCTGGTATGAACCCCATACTTTGAACTTGAGAAGATAATGGTAAACAATTCAAGGTCACAGCAAATTAGAGTCAAGATTTTTGGCTCTCATTCTGGGATTTTTATATTGAAATGTCATATAGAAGATCAAGAATGTGTTCATCTGCAAATAACAGAAAACCATCCTAATGGTGGCTTTGAACATTGGGTTTCACCTTTCTCATTCAAGAAGACATCCAAGGGTAGCTAGTGCAGGGCTAGAATGAAGTGTAGTAATGCTACTGGGTAGCTGGGCTATTATGTTTTCCGCTCCCCCAGGCTTCATTCTCATAGTTCACCTCTCATTATGACAACATGGCTGCTGTACCTCTAAGCCTGGGTCCATATACTGGTGTAAAGAAAGAAAGGACAAAAGGCCTAAGAAGCACACTTGTTTCAACTGACCTTTTCAAAATTTTCCCAGAAGCCTCACCTGGCAACTTCTGCTTAAATCTCACTGTCTGGAATTGGGTCACTTTTGCATTTCTAGCTACAAGAGTCTGGGAAAGTAGATACCTTTGACTATGCACAGTCACCCCAAATGAAAAAGGGTATTTTTTTAGTAAGAAAGGATAAGGGAATGGATAATGAATAGAAAACTACTACAGTATGTAACATAAAGGATGCTGTAGGTAAGTAATGAAAGAATATAGTTTTTAGGGTGAGACTTATCCGAATTCAAATTCTGGCTCTGACACTTTTGGGGCAAAACACTTCACTTTCTCAGGCCTATATTTTCTTTATAAATGGAGACATTATGGCAAAATTAGGCAATAAGGTTGTACTGAAGTTAAATGAAGATAATTGTGAAACAATAAGGTCCCTATAATGTTCACTTTGTACCACTGCTTTAGGATCTATAACATGAGGGTTGCTTATCCTGCCTGGACCAAGTTA
Organism: Tragelaphus eurycerus; assembly: GCA_935064755.1. Classification (NCBI taxonomy): domain Eukaryota; kingdom Metazoa; phylum Chordata; class Mammalia; order Artiodactyla; family Bovidae; genus Tragelaphus; species Tragelaphus eurycerus. The sequence continues at coordinate 5,080,227 of CAKXYN010000039.1, forward strand.
TACTTTGACTTCCTTTACCTTCAATGACACAGAATACCCAGGACATGAAGGCACAGTAACTGGTTAAACAGATTTTATTCATCTTTATTCCCTCTTAGAAATAATACCTAAATGATACTTGACATTGTGCACACTGTTTTTAATCCTTTACTCAAAGGAGAGGGACTTCAGTGGGCCAACAATCCTGGCTGCAATCTGAAGTGTTTCCTTATCATGGAAAAGAGATGACCAGACCTGCTGCCCAGACTTTGTAGGAAATTTACAGCATAGAGAGTGTTGTGAGCATTTTATATCTTTTCTTTGTGCAGAACCTTAGCAGATGATGAAATTTACATCTCCCAGACTAAATTTCATTGAGTCTTAGGGGAAAAAAAGATGAGATTAACAGCTTCTTTAAATCAGGATTTCAAACAAGAAATCTGTATATACTAAACAGGTCCTCTCAACCTAAGTTGAGAAACTTAAACTGCAAGGAGATCAAACCAGTCCATCCTAAAGGAGATCAGTCCTGGGTGTTCTTTTTAATACAAATTTATTTATTTTATTTTTTTTTATGATTCATTGTTCATTATTCTTACTCTGGAGTTAATAATATTAATAACAAGGGTCAGGTATCATGTGAGGGGAATGCGTTTTGCAGAAGAAGTCTGATCTAGGATGATAGGTCAGTTGGTCACCTTCGCATTGGTGCAGAAGTCCATTCATAGTCTGCTTTTCACCTGATATGCTTGCTGATCACCTTTGTGGCAGATTACATTACCTTTCATGCATTCATTTGATTTGCCATATGGCTGTTCAGTTTCTCCCATTAAAGGTCTACAGTTTACTTTCCCACCCCTTGACTTTGGAATTGGCCATGAGACTTGTTTTGGCTGACATGATCAGGTACAAATTCACTGTGCCAGTTCTGAGCTTAGGTCTTAAGACACTTTGTGTGTATCCATTTGCTGTCTTTTATTTCTGCTATATTCATGAGAAGAACATTCCCAGACTAATGCTAGTCTCAGGAGAGGGTTGAGAGGCATGTGGAATAAACCGTCCAGCCAAGTTCAGTCTGGATTAGCTAATCCGGTCAACCTGCACTGAATGAACTAAATAAGTACTTATTATTGCCACTGATGTTCTGTAGATGTTTGTTATGTAGCATTATTGCAGTAGGGGCTTCCCTTGTAGCTCAGTCAGTAAAGAACTTGCCTGCAATGCAGGAGACCTGGGCTCGATTCCTGGGTCAGGAAGATCCCCTGGAGAAGGAAATGGCAACCTATTCCAGTATTCTTGCCTGGAGAATCCCCATGGACACAGGAACCTGACAGGCTACAGTCCATGGTGTCGCAAGAGTCAGACACGACTCAGCAACTAAACCACCACCACCACATTATTGCAGTAATAGTTGACTGACAGACCTTCCAAATTTACTTGTGTTCTTTTAGTGAAATTCTTGGCTTTGTCAGATTTCATTTTTTTTTCTTCGTATAATAACTATTTCTTTTATTCTAGGCTCTGTCAGATTTTATTTATTTATTTATTTATTTTATTATTATTATTATTTTTTTAATTTTTCTTAACTTTACAATATTGTATTACTTTTACTATACATCGAGATGGATCCGCCACCAGAATACACGTGTTCCCCATCCTGAACCCTCCTCCCTCCCCCCTTCCCACACCATCCCTCCAGGTCATCCCAGTGCTCCAGTCCCAGGCATCTGTTATAGGGCATCGTACCTGGACTGACTCGTTTCAGATATGATATTATACATATTTCAATGCTATTCTCCCCAATCGTCCCACCCTCTCCCAGTCCCAGAGTCCAAAAGTCTGTTCTATACATCAGTGTCTCTTTTGCTGTCTCATAAGCAGGGTGATTTTTAATTGGAGGCTAATTACTTTACAACATTGTACTGGTTTTGCCATACATCAACCTGAATCCACCACAAGAAAAATGATTACATTGTTTTTTGAGAGGTTCTTTTCCATTCTGAAAAATTTTCTGAATACTTTATAATAGCTATGTTTGGCATGATATTCAGATGAAAATTGTACCCTAATATATTTTTATTTCAGTATTTTAATTGACAAAGTAATACATGATTCAGTTTCAGTTTCAGTTCAGTTGCTCAGTCGTGTCTGATTCTTTATGACCCCATGAACTGCAGCATGCCAAGCCTCCCTGTCCATCACCAACTCCTGGAGTTCACCCAGACCCATATCCATTGAGTCCGTGATGCCATCCAACCATCTCATCCTCTGTCGTCCCCTTCTCCTCCTGCCCTCAATCTTTCCAAGCATCAGGGTCTTTTCCAATGAGTCAGCTCTTCACATCAGGTGGCCAAAGTATTGGAGTTTCAGCTTCAACATCAGACCTTCCAATGAATATTCAGGACTGATTTCCTTTAGGATGGACTGGTTAGATCTTTTTGCAATCCAAGGAACTCCCAAGACTCTTCTCTAACAACACAGTTCAAAGCATCAATTCTTTGGCACTCAGCTCTCTTTATAGTCCACTCTCACATCCATACATGACCACTGGAAAAACCACAGCCTTAACTAGATGGACCTTTTTTGACAAAGTAATGTCTCTGCTTTTCAATATGCTGTCTAGGTTTGTCATAACTTTCCTTCCAAGGAGTAAGCATCTTTTAATGTCATGGCTGCAATCACCATCTGCAGTGATTTTGGAGCCCAGAAAAATGAAGTCAGCCACTGATTCCACTGTTTCCCCATTTATTTGCCATGAGGGGATGAGACTGGATGCCATGATCTTCGTTTTCTGAACGTGAGGTTTAAGCCAAATTTTCCACTCTTCTCTTTCAACTTTATCAAGAGGCTCTTTAGTTCTTCTTCCCTTTCTGCCATAAGGGTGGTGTTATCTGCATATCTGAGGTGATTGAGATTTCTCCCGGCAGTCTTGATTCCAGCCTGTGCTTCCTCCAGCCCAGTGTTTCTCATTATGTCCTCTGCATAGAAGTTAAATAAGCAGGGTGACATTATACAGCCTTGACAAACTCCTTTTCCTATTTGGAACCACTCTGTTGTTCCATGTCCAGTTCTAACTGTTGCTTCCTGACCTGCATACAGGTTTCTCAAGAGGCAGATCAGGTGGTCTAGTATTCCCATCTCTTTCAGAATTTCCCACAGTTTATTGTGATCCACACAGTCAAAGGCTTTGGCATAGTCAATAAAGCAGAAATAGATGTTTTTCTGGAACTCTCTTGCTTTTTTGTTGACCCAGAAGATGTTGGCAATTTGATCTCTGGTTCCTCTGCCTTTTCTAAAACCAGCTTGAACATCTGGAAGTTCACAGTTCATGTATTGCTGAAGCCTGGCTTGGAGAATTTTGAGCATTACTTTACTAGTGTGTGCGATGAGTGTAATTGTGTGGTAATTTGAGCATTTTTTGGCATTGCCTTTCTTTGGGATTGGAATGAAAACTGACCTTTTCCAGTCCTGTGGCCACTGCTGAGTTTTCCAAATTTGCTGGCATATTGAGTGCAGCACTTTCACAGCATCATCTTTCAGGATTTGAAATAGCTCAACTGGAATTCCATCACCTTCACTAGCTTTGTTTGTAATGATGCTTTCTAAGGCCCATTTGCCTTCACATTCCAGGATGGCTGACTCTAGGTGAGTGATCACACCATTGTTATTATCTGGGTCATGAAGATCTTTTTTTACAGTCCTTCTGTGTGTTCTTACAACCTCTTCTTAATATCTTCTGCTTCTGTTAGGTCTCTACCATTTCTGTTCTTTATTGAGCTCATCTTTGCATGAAATATTCCCTTGGTATGTCTAAGTTTCTTGAAGAGATCTCTAGTCTTTCCCATTCTATTGTTTTCCTCTATTTCTTTGCATTGATCACTGAGGAAGGCTTTCTTATCTCTCCTTGCTGTTCTTTGGAACTCTGCATTCAAATGGGTATATTTTTCCTTTCCTCCTTTACTTTTCACATCCCTTCTTTTCACAGCTATTTGTAAGGCCTCCTCAGACAGTCATTTTGCTTTTTTGCATTTGTTTTTCTTGGGGATGATCTTGATTCCTATTTCATGTACAATGTCTAAATTTAATACAATGTCTAAATTGTACTAAATAATACATGATTTATTTAGGTAATTTAAAAACAATGATAATAGAAATATAAAAATATCATTATATATAATTCTATCTTCTGCGTATTCTTCAAACTTTATAGACATACGTATACACTAAAAGTTCTCTTTATAGTTTGCATACTATTTTTTAACATTTTAATACTTAATATGATATTCCTTTTACATGGAATACAACTTCATACCACTATAGAAAACAGCTGCATGTATTCTTTATGTCAGTATATAATAATTATTTAACCATCTCTTCCTGTAGAAAACAGTATTTTTTCTTCCCTGTTTTGGGATTTTTTTTTTCTATTTTCCAGTTATATGCTATGATGGAGATCTTTGTAACTGAAACTAGATGGAAAATGGAATTATTTTCTGTAACTTAAATTTCTGAGTTGAAAAATATGAATGTAATTTGAAGTATAGCTACTACAGATGTTCCACCAAAAAAATCAGAACAGTGTGGAAAATTCTGAAAGAGATGGGAATACCAGACCACCTGACCTGCCTCTTGAGAAATCTGTATGCAGGTCAGGAAGCAACAGTTAGAACTGGACATGGAACAACAGACTGGTTCCAAATAGGAAAAGGAGTATGTCAAGGCTGTATCTTGTCACCCTGCTTATTTAATTTATATGCAGAGTACATCATGAGAAATGCTGGACTGGAAGAAACACAAGCTGGAATCAAGATTGCTGGGAGAAATATCAATAACCTCAGATATGCAGATGACACCACCCTTATGGCAGAAAGTGAAGAGGAACTAAAAAGCCTCTTGATGAAAGTGAAAGTGGAGAGTGAAAAAGTTGGCTTAAAGCTCAACATTCAGAAAATGAAGATCATGGCATCTGGTCCCATCACTTCATGGGAAAGAGATGGGGAAACAGTGGAAACAGTGTCAGACTTTATTTCTTTTGGCTCCAAAATCAATGCAAATGGTGACTGCAGCCATGAAATTAAAAGATGCTTACTCCTTGGAAGGAAAGTTATGACCAACTTAGATAGCATATTCAAAAGCAGAGACGTTATTTTGCCAACAAACGTCCATCTAATCAAGGGTATGGTTTTTCCTGTGGTTTGTATGGATGTGAGAGTTGGACTGGGAAGAAGGCTGAGTGCCAAAGAATTGATGTTTTTGAACTGTGGTGTTGGAGAATACTCTTGAGAGTCCCTTGGACTGTAAGGAGATCTAACCAGTCCATTCTGAAGGAGATCAGCCCTGGGATTTCTTTGGAAGGAATGATGCTAAAGCTGAAACTCCAGTCCTTTGGCCACCTCATGCGAAGAGTTGACTCATTGGAAAAGACTCATGCTGGGAGGGATTAGGGGCAGGAGGAGAAGGGGATGACAGAGGATGAGATGGCTGGATGGCATCAAGGACTCGATGGACATGAGTCTGAGTAAACTCCAGGAGTTGGTGATGGACAGGGAGGCCTGGAGTGCTGTGATTCATGGGGTCGCAAAGAGTCGGACATGACTAAGCGACTGAACTGAACTGAACTGAGCAGTATATGAGTGCTCATTTCCATAAATTCTTGCCAATACCAAATATTTTCATTAAAAGTATACTATAGTGTGTGTATGTGTGTGTGTGTTTGTGGTGTGATGTGGAGTACTTCTTCTGGACTCTTTACTAGATACAGTTTTCCCAGTTGTGATGGTATATTCAATATCACACAGGCAAGGACAGTGGATGGATAAGATAGGAACTGCTTCTGTGAACCGGTTTCTTCCATGTGACAACTGAAATGGAAAAATGCTGCTTTTCTCCAAGAATGATGATCTCCTTTATATTTCTGTACCACTTACATTTTCCCTTCTCTTAGCTTCTTTCTCCATATCATGAAGAATTTGAGTTAGAGAAACAACAAACTGGTGTATTACATAAACTCTAAAATAGGTTAAGTATCTGAAACTTAAAGAAGATTCACTGACAGAGAGACTCGATATAGACACAGACTTTTGAATGCATTGTGTAAACAACAATAGTCAAAAATAAAATGGAAAAGCAACTGCTTTTTTTGCACCAATGACAAAAAGTGATCTAGGGACAACTTGGGAACAAGGTGACCATGAGTGGAGAGCAAAAAACTGCTGTTAAAGAAACAGTCACGAGCTTGAGTTTTATAAATAGGAACACAGAAATAAAGGAATCTAAAGCTCTTGAGTCAATAAGAAAACCTAGGTCCAATTTTAGATTCTACAACTTTAGAGAAACATAAAGAGTCACACTAGGCACCATTCCTTGGATTTTTATTTGTTCCAGGAAGTTTGCATTCATCAATACACATAATTCAGTAATCACAACAATCCTTTGAGATGCATGGTATGACCCCCTTTTGCACAGGAGGAAAGAAAAGTCCAAAGAAAATACTTAAGGCTATCTCCTCATCCAGGATCCAGGATTCAAACCAGGTTAGTCTGTCTCCAAGGCTCATCCTCTCATTCACTCAGCTACAAGTCATACCTGAAAACAGGATGGGGCAAAAGGACAAAGGTGGACCAATTCTATTGCATAGAGATGGCAGTCATTTTTGGTTAATCTTCTTCAACTTGGATGCTATGATTCTACCTGTCCAAACTGGAATAATTAGAGGTGGTATTATGAAATTGCTGATAAAAATGATTCTCTTCTGTTTGCTCTGACTGCCTTGTCTCAGGCACATCCTTCACTGACCTAGCATATAAATTCCCTTGGGTACTTCTAAGGCAGGTGATGACTCATTCACCTCTGACTGACCAGACCCATAATGCTGACTACAGGTGTGTGAATGGAGCAGAAAAATATAACACTTTCTACGTGTTAAGTGGGAGAACCAAATAAATTAAAAGGTTGCCAGGAAAAGTTAAAAGAATAGGGGTTGTTTCTTTGGGAGGAGAGAAATCTGAATTGTCGCTTCCAGAAAGACTTTTTAAAAAAAGAAGAGAAAGATTTCAAACAAGCTGATATCTGTCTCCTCTGAGAGTGAAAGAGATATAAATTTAGATTTTGTTGTACAGGATTTAGACCACAAAGAAAATTTTCCTGATAGTAATGATTATTGGATATTGGCAGTAGGTTTCTTGAAGGTGCTGTGAAATCAATTTTTATTACCATAGTTCTTTTAAAAATGGGATATTTTCTTATTTGTCCAAGATGTCACAGTTCAGTTCAGTCGCTCAGTTGTGTCCAACTCTTTGTGACCCCATGAACTGCAGCACGCCAGGCCTCCCTGTCCATCACCAACTCCCAGAGTTCACTCAAACTCATGTCCATCGAGTCGGTGATGCCATCCTGCCATCTCATCCTCTGTCGTCCCCTTCTTCTCCTGCCCCCAATCCCTCCTAGCAGGAGGCAGAATAATAAGTTTTCAGGACTTTGGATAGGGACTGGTCCATAACACAAGGGATGTATCATCAACCAGGGGCTTCCTGGGCTTCTCAGTGATAGAGAATCCATCTGCTAATGCAGGAGACAGGGTTTGATACCTGGTTCAGGAACATCCCCTGGTAAAGGAAATGACAATCCTCTCCAGTATTGCCTGGGAAATCGTATGGACAGAGGAGCATGATGGGCTGTAGTCCATGGGGTTGCAGAGTCAGACATGAATTAGAATAAATAGCAACAGAATAATAGTTCTGAGGACTAAGCAACAACACAATATAACAAGGGAGGAATGTAAGCATGAAGTAAGACAGAGACTAAGGGAGTCTAGTGCATAAGACTGGAGAAGGCAATGGCACCCAACTCCAGTACTCTTGCCTGGAAAATCCCATGGATGGAGGAGCCTGGTAGGCTGCAGTCCATGGGGTGGCTAAGAGTCGGACACGACTGAGAGACTTCACTTTCACTTTTCACTTTCATGTATTGGAGAAGGAAATGGCACTCCAGTATTCTTGCCTAGAGAATCCCAGGGATGGGGGAGCCTGGTGGGCTGCTGTCTATGGGGTTGCACAGAATTGGACATGACTGAAGCAACTTAGCAGCAGCAGCAGCAGCACATAAGACTACTGATTCTTTGAAAATAATACCATTCCTTCTTTAAGGAAAGTGAAGAAATATATACATATTTTCCCTGTATAAATATTTCCCCTCATATAACTGAGTTGTATGTGTGTAGGGATGAGATATTTTGAATGCTGTTGTTTGACCAAGGTCATTTATGAAGATGCAGTAACAGGAATTGGACTTCATTCAAAATAAATGCTGAAACGTTATTATAGCCACCAAAAGGAATTCAGATTGCTTCTTAAATATGTCCTCAATATTTTGAGTTGAAGAAAAAACAATCAATATAAAGATGTACCTTTTCCCATGATGATAGTTCAATAATTATGAAACCCAAGACAATTTTATTTCATAACTTGTTAGTGAAACTTACCTACCAAATCACTACAAATCAATCTTTTGGAATTACTGTCTGTCAATATGATCTGATAATAATCATATCTGTTGTTGTTGTTCAGTCACTAAATCATGTCCAACTCTTTGTGATCACATAGACTGCAGGACACCAATCATATCTAACTTCTTAAAAAATCTCTATAGCTTAAAAAATTGAGGTGTTGTCATTGTTTTTTATGCTTTTGAGATAGTTCTAGTTTTTACCCCTGTTTTCAGTACTTCTGTTAATTTTGCCCTTGTATAATATGTCCACATCTATTATGTTTAGATACTTTTGTTATTCAAACTATAGAGATTTATTTGCAAACCCCATGTTCTCTCTCATTAATCCCCCGTATATTCTATTTAAAGGCTTGTTTTGCAGAATATCTTGATACTCTGAAAATTTACAGAATATTCTTACGGAAATTTTACAGAATATTTACAGAATACTCTCCATAAATCTTTTTCTCATATAACTAATGTAGAATAAAAATATTTCAATATATTTCAATTTTATATTTTATGGGCTTTGCCAGATGCCATTCTTCCTTCTCTCTCTTACTCTCTAGGATTTGGGCAACATCATAACAGTGATAAAGTCTATTATAAAATCTGCTACAACACAACAACATATAGCACATTTCCATGTTGCACTCTGGTAGTGGTATGCCAGATGCTTTACTTGAGATCTGCTGTGCAGAGTGTCATTCTATAAACCAAGAACCTTCTGTTCCAATGAAACTTCTCTACTCATCGTCTCTAAAAGTACCTTTTGTGGATTCTCATTCACTCTTGGAGAAGGCAATGGCACCCCACTCCAGTACTCTTGCCTGGAAAATCCCATGGATGGAGGAGCCTGGTAGGCTGCAGTCCATGGGGTCGCTAAGAGTCAGACATGACCTGGTGACTTCACTTTCACTTTCATGCATCAGAGAAGGAAATGGCAACCCACTCCAGTGTTCTTGCCTGGAGAATCCCAGGGATGGTAGAGCCTGGTGGGCTGCTGTCTATGGGGTCGCACAGAGTCGGACAGGACTGAAGTGACTTAGCAGCAGCAGCATTCACTTTCACTTACCCTGAAAGCCAGTCCCTTGCTTACATTCTTCAAGAACTCAGTTTCATTCCTACTTTTCCCAAGAGGTATTCTCTGATCCTCTCTGCTTTCTCATTCAGAAATTTAGAATTGTGGTATTCTGCATATCACATGTAGAATATTCAGCTTAATCTGTTGCTGTATTTTGTGTGCTTTTGTCATGACTTCATAGCTGTATAAGTCTGTGTAGGAAGCAGTATAAAATGGTGGTTATGAGTGAGAGCTTCTGTATTAGATGTTGAATCCTACCTTCATTGTTTGATCTTAGGCAAAGTATATAACTTCTTAGACCTTCCACATTCCCATTTGACCTATAACTTTTATATGGAGTGCTTCTGATGAAAAAATAAAATGCTTAGGCATTTAGCACAGTGCCAGACACATAGGAAATAGTCATCAAATTGAAGGTAAAACCAACATCCAATAATTCTGGGCAACTCTTCAAAGTGCAGACAGAGCCTAGGGATTTTTTTCAAGTTGAGAGCTCAATAAACTACTTGAATGAAAATATGCAGCTCCTTACCACAACTTAGTATTAACACTTCAATTCAGTTCAGTCACTCAGTCATATCCAACTTTTTGCAACCCCATGGACTGTAGCATGCCAGGCTTCCTTGTCCATCACCAACTCCTGCAGCTTGCTCAAACTCATGTCCCTCGAGTTGGTGATGCCATCCAACCATCTCATTCTCTGTTGTCCCCTTCTCTTCCTGCCCTCAATCTTCCCAGTATCAGGGTCTTTTCCAACGAGTCAGTTCTTCACATCAGGTGGCCAAAGTATTGGAGCTTCAGCTTCAGCATCAGTCCTTCCAATGAATATTCAGGACTGATTTCCTTTGGGATTCTTTTTGGTATTAAAACTTATATAGCACTTTTTTCTTTTTTTTAAATTTTTTATTTTGTTTAACTTTACAATATTGTATTGGTTTTGCCATATAGCACTTTTAAGAGTTTTATTATGCCAGTTCTTTATATATTCAAAACTCCTTCTGAGCCTCACAGAAAAGTATCTTTAAAAATTTCTCACTACCAGGAAAGGCAAAAGGAGATCTTGGTGGTCAGATGGAAAGGGGAAGGGAGACAGAAGGCAGGTTCTGTGCTAAGTAATTTATTTTCAGGCTGGCATCATTTGACCATGACCTGGGAGGCAGGCAAAGAGTACATGTCTTTTGGTTTTCTATCTGTGGAAAAATCTGTTTCTATTTTAAGATCCAGAATAAAAGCATGTTCTTTCCCCCCAGATTTTTGAGGTATAATCAACAAACAAAATAGCTTATGTTTAAGGTGTGCAATGAGGTAGTTTGATATACATATACTTTGTGAAATAATTACTACAGTCAAGTTGATTCACACATCCATCACCTCACATAGTTACTTCTCTTGTTTTTTTCTGAGAACATTTAAGAAACTCTCAGCAAATCTGAAGTATACAATACATATTATTAGCTATAGATTATTATTATTATTATTATATATATGTCACTAACTGTATAGTCACTATGCTGTACAATAGATCCTCAGAACTTACTCATAACTGAAGTTTTCGATTCTTGATCAACATCTCCCCAGTTTCTCCATTCCCTTACTTCTGGTAACCACTGCTCTACTCTTGCTCTATGAGCTTGACTTTTTTAGATTTCACATATAAAAGTGATCATACAGTATTTGTCTTTTTGTGTATGGCTTATTTCACTTAACATAATGTCCTCTAAGTTCACCAATGTTATTGCAAGTGGTGCTCTTTGTTGTTGTTCAGTCACTAAGTTGTGTCCAAATCTTTGTGACCCCATGAGCTACAGCATGCCAGGCTTCCCTGTCCTTTACTGTCTCCCAGAGTATGTGCAAACTCATGTGCATTGAGTCTGTGATGCCATCCAAACATTCAGCCATCACTCCCTTCTCCTCCTTCCCTCAATCTTTCCCAGCATCTGGATCTTTTCTCATGAGTTGGATCTTTGTATCAGGTGGCCAAAGGATTAGAACTTCAGCTTCAGTATCAGTCCTTCCAGCAAATATTCAAGGTTGATTTCCTTTAGGATTGACTGGTTTGATCTTGCAGTCCAAGGGACTCTCAGGTGTCTTCTCCAGCACCACAGTTTGAAAGCATCAGTTGTTCTGTGCTCAGCCTTCTTTATGGTCCAACTCTCACATTCATACATGACTACTGGAAAAAATCACAGCTTTGACTATAATGGCCTTACCTTCATTTTTAATGACAAATATTTTATTTTATGGCTAATGTTCTATGAATAATATTCCACTCCATGTGTATGTAACATATTATTACATTTTCTTTATCCATTCATTCACCCATCAATAGAAACTTAGGCTATTTCCATATCTTGACTATTTGTGACACTTATTTCATTTCCTTTGTTTATACCCTTAGTAGAGGGATTAGTTCTCTGGTGGCTCAGATGGTAAATAATCTGCCTGCAATGTGGGAGACCTGTGTTTGATCCCTGGGTTGGCAAGATCCCCTGGAGAAGGGAATGGCTACCCACTCCAGTATTCTGGCCTGGAGAATTCCATGGACAGAGGGGCCTGGCCAGGCTATAATCCATGGGGTTGCAAAGAGTTGGACACAACTGAGCAACTTTCACTTTCAGAGTGATTTCTGGATCATATAGTAATTTCATTTTAAAATCATGGAGAACTTCATATTGTTTTCCATAATGGCTGTACCAAATTACATCCCTTCCAACAATTGTGACTCCAATGGTAAAAAGTCTGTCTGCAATGCAAGAGACCCAGGTTCGATCCCTGGATTGGGAAGATCCCATGGAGAAGGGCATGGCAACCCACTCCAGTGTTCTTTCCTGGAGAATTCCATGGACAGAGGAGCCTGGTGGGCTACAGTCCATGTGGTCGCAAAGAGCCAGACATGACTGAAGCGACTTAGTATGCATGCACAACAATGTCCAATGATTCCTTTTTCTCCATACCCTCGCCAACAAGAGGCACTTTCTTTAGGCAGCTTTTCCTGATGCCTAACCTACGGCATCTCTATTAAATATTTTCATTCATATTTGTCATGTCATTTCTACTAAATAAAAGTACTGCAATGTGATTTTAAGTTTCCCAGAGGTGATTTTCTTCCTCTTTTATATAGTATTTGTATCTAGTATTATCATTGATGTAATAAGTACACATGAGGTAATATTTATGAATGTGATATTTAAAATATAAATATTTATAAATGTGAAAGTTATTGTTCTTATATTAGAATTACCTTCATAGAAATATTGGAGAAGGCAATGGCAACCCACTCCAGTACTCTTACCTGGAAATTCCCATGGATGGAGGAGCCTGGTAGGCTGCAGTCCATGGGGTCGTGAAGAGTCAGACACGACTGACAAACTTCACTTTCACTTTTCACTTTCATGCATTGGAGAAGGATATGGCAACCCACTCCAGCATTCTTGCCTGGAGAATCCCAGGACGGAGGAGCCTGGTAGGCTGCCATCTATGGGGTTGCAGAGTCAGACATGACTGAAGCGATTTAGCAGTAGCAGTAGTATAGAGATATGCTAGTTTGGAGTCCCAGCCTTCATAAGAGAAATGAGCAGTTTGAATATGATCTATCATATCATATTCAGCTCTCAATCAATTGGTATAATGAATAACTACCCTCCAAACAAGAAAATATGAATAAAGAAATTGAAACAGGTATGTCATAGAAGCAATTGAACTATGCTGACATTTTTTTAAATTAAATTTTATTTTGCTTAACTTTACAATATTGTATTGCTTTTGCCATACATCAAGATGGATCCGCCACAAGTATACATGTGTTCCCCATCCTGAACCCTCCACCCTCCTCCCTCCCCATACCATCCCTCTGGGTCGTTCCAGTGCACCAGCCCCAGGCATCCGTTATCAGGCATCGTACCTGGACTGGCGACTCGTTTCAGATATGATATTATACATATTTCAATGCTAGTCTCCCAAATCATCCGACCCTCTTCCGTTCCCAGAGTCCAAAAGTCTGTTCTATACATCAGTGTCTCTTTTGCTGTCTCGTAAACAGGGTTATTGTTACCATCTTTCTAAATTCCATATATATGCGTCAGTATACTGTATTTGTGTTTTTCTTTCTGGCTTACTTCACTCTGTATAATAGGCTCCAGTTCCATCCACCTCATTAGAACTGATTCAAATGTATTCTTTTTAATGGCTGAGTAATATTCCATTGTGTATATGTGCCACAGCTTTCTTATCTATTCATCTGTGGATGGACATCTAGGTTGCTTCCAAGTCCTGGCTATTGTAAACAGTGCTGCTATGAACATTGGGGTACATGTGTCTCTTTCAATTCTGGTTTTCTCAGTGTGTATGCCCAGCAGTGGGATTGCTGGATCATAAGGCAGTTCTATTCCCAGTTTTTTGAGGAATCTCCATACTGTTCTCCAAAGTAGTTGTACTAGTTTGCATTCCAACCAACAGTGTAAGAGGGTTCCCTTTTCTCCACACCCTCTCCAGCATTTATTGCTTGTGGACTTTTGGATCGCAGCCATTCTGACTGGCGTGAAATGGTACCTCATAGTGGTTTTGATTTGCATTTCTCTGATAATGAGTTATGTTGAGCATCTTTTCATGTGTTTGTTAGCCATCTGTATGTCTTCTTTGGAGAAATGTCTATTTAATTCTTTGGCCCATTTTTTGATTGGGTCATTTATTTTTCTGGAATTGAGCTGTAGGGGTTGCTTGTATATTTTTGAGATTAGTTGTTGCTTCATTTGTTATTATTTTCTCCCATTCTGAAGGCTGTCTTTCACCTTGCTTATAGTTTCCTTTGTTGTGCAGAAGCTTTTAAGCTTAATTAGGTCCCATTTGTTTATTTTTGATTTTATTTCCAATATTCTGGGAGGTGGGTCATAGAGGATCCTGCTGTGATGTATGTCAGAGAGTGTTTTGCCTATGTTTTCCTCTAGGAGTTTTATGGTTTCTGGTCTTACATTTACATCTTTAATCCATTTTGAATTTATTTTTGTGTATGGTGTTAGAAAGTGTTCTAGTTTCACTCTTTTACAAGTGTTTGACCAGTTTTCCCAGCACCACTTGTTAAAGAGATTGTCTTTAATCCATTGTATATTCTTGCCTCCTTTGTCAAAGATAAGGTATCCATATGTGCGTGGATTTATCTCTGGGCTTTCTATTTTGTTCCATTGATCTATATTTCTGTCTTTGTGCCAGTAGCATACTGTCTTGATGACTGTGGCTTTGTAGTAGAGCCTGAAGTCAGGCAGGTTGATTCCTCCAGTTCCATTCTTCTTTCTCAAGATAGCTTTGGCTATTCGAGGTTTTTTGTATTTCCATACAAATTGAGAAATTATTTGTTCTAGCTCTGTGAAGAATACCGTTGGTAGCTTGATGGGGATTGCATTGAATCTATAAATTGCTTTGGGTAGTACACTCATTTTCACTATATTGATTCTACCAATCCATGAACATGATATATTTCTCCATCTATTAGTGTCCTCTTTGATTTCTTTCACCAGTGTTTTATAGTTTTCTATATATAGGTCTTTAGTTTCTTTAGGAAGATATATTCCTAAGTATTTTATTCTTTTCATTGCAATGGTGAATAGAATTGTTTCCTTAATTTCTCTTTCTATTTTCTCATTATTAGTGTACAGGATGCAAGGGATTTCTGTGTGTTGATTTTATATCCTGCAACTTTACTATATTCATTGATTAGTTCTAGTAATTTTCTGGTGGAATCTTTAGGGTTTTCTATGTAGAGGATCATGTCATCTGCAAACAGTGAGAGTTTTACTTCTTTTCCAATTTGGATTCTTTTATTTCTTTTTCTGCTCTGATTGCTGTGGCCAAAACTTCCAAAACTATGTTGAATAGTAATGGTGAAAATGGGCATCCTTGTCTTGATCCTGACTTTAGAGGAAATGCTTTCAATTTTTCACCATTGAGGATAATGTTTGCTGTGGGTTTGTCATATATAGCTTTTATTATGTTGATGTGTGTTCCTTCTATTCCTGCTTTCTGGAGAGTTTTTATCATAAATGGATGTTGAACTTTGTCAAAGGCTTTCTCTGCATCTATTGAGATAATCATATGGTTTTTATTTTTCAATTTGTTAATGTGGTGTATTACATTGATTGATTGATTTGCGGATATTGAAGAATCCTTGCATTTCTGGGATAAAGCCCACTTGGTCATGGTGTATGATCTTTTTAATGTGTTGTTGGATTCTGATTGCTAGAATTTTGTTAAGGATTTTTGCATCTATGTTCATCAGTGATATTAGCCTGTAGTTTTCTTTTTTTGTGGCATCTTTGTCAGGTTTTGGTATTAGGGTGATGGTGGCCTCATAGAATGAGTTTGGAAGTTTGCCTTCTTCTGCAATTTTCTAGAACAGTTTGAGTAGGATAGGTGTTAGCTCTTCTCTAAATTTTTGGTAGAATTCAGCTGTGTAGCCATCTGGACCTGGGCTTTTGTTTGCTGGAAGATTTCTGATTACAGTTTCAATTTCCGTGCTTGTGATAGGTCTGTTAAGATTTTCTGTTTCTTCCTGATCCAGTTTTGGAAAGTTGTACTTTTCTAAGAATTTGTGTATTTCTTCCACGTTGTCCATTTTATTGCCATATAATTGCTGATAATAGTCTCTTATGATCCTTTGTATTTCTGTGTTGTTTATTGTGATCTTTCCATTTTCATTTCTAATTTTATTGATTTGATTTTTCTCCCTTTGTTTCTTGATGAGTCTGGCTAATGGTTTGTCAATTTTATTTACCCTTTCAAAGAACCAGCTTTTGGCTTTGTTGATTTTTGCTATGGTCTCTTTTGTTTCTTTTGCATTTATTTCTGCCCTAATTTTTAAGATTTCTTTCCTTCTATTAACCTTGGGGTGCTTCATTTCTTCCTTTTCTAGTTGCTTTAGGTGTAGAATTAGGTCATTTATTTGGCTTTTTTCTTGTTTCTTGAGGTATGCCTGTATTGCTATGAACTTTCCCCTTAGGACTGCTTTTACAGTGTTCCACAGGTTTTGGGTTGTTGTGTTTTCATTTGTTTCTATGCAGATTTTGATTTCTTTTTTGATTTCTTCTGTGATTTGTTGGTTATTCAGGAGCATGTTGTTCAGCCTCCATATGTTGGAATTTTTAATAGTTTTTCTCCTGTTATTGAGATCTACTCTTACTGCATTGTGGTCAGAAAAGATGCTTGGAATGATTTTAATTTTTCTGAACTTACCAAGGCTAGATTTATGGCCCAGGTTGTGGTCTATCCTGGAGAAGGTTCCGTGTGTGCTTGAGAAAAAGGTGAAATTCATTGTTTTGGGATGAAATGTCCTATAGATATCAATTAGGTCTTACTGGTCTATTGTATCTATTGTGTTTCCTTGTTAATTTTCTGTTTAGTTGCTCTATCCATTGGTGTGAGTGGGGTATTAAAGTCTCCCACTATTATTGTATTATTGTTGATTTCTCCTTTCATACTTGTTAGTATTTGTCTTACATATTGCAGTGCTCCTATGTTGGGTGCATATATATTTATAATTGTTATATCTTCTTCTTGGATTGATCCTTTGATCATTATGTAGAGACCTTCTTTGTCTCTTTTCACAGCCTCTGTTTTAAAGTCTATTTTATCTGATATGAGTATTGTTACTCCTGCTTTCTTTTGGCCTCTGTTTGCATGGAAAACCTTTTCCCATCCCTTCACTTTCAGTCTGCATGTGTCCCCTGTTTTGAGGTGGGTCTCTTGTAGTCAACATATGTAGGGGTCTTGTTTTTGTATCCATTCGGCCAGTCTCTGTCTTTTGGTTGGGGCATTCAACCCATTTACATTTAAGGTAATTATTGATAAGTATGATTCCGTTGCCATTTACTTTATTGTTTGGGTTCGAATTTATATACGCTTTTTGTGTTTCCTGTCTAGAGAATGTCCTTTAGTATTTGTTGGAGAGCTGGTTTGGTGGTGCTGAATTCTCTCAGCTTTTGCTTGTCTGTAAAGGTTTTGATTTCTCCTTCATATTTGAATGAGATCCTTGCTGGGTACAATAATCTGGGCTATAGGTTCTTTTCTTTCATCACTTTAAGTATGTCTTGCCATTCCCTCCTGGCTTGGAGAGTCTCTATTGAAAGATCAGCTGTTATCCTTATGGGAATTCCCTTGTGTGTTATTTGTTGTTTTTCCCTTGCTGCTTTTAATATTTGTTCTTTGTGTTTGATCTTTGTTAATTTGATTAATATGTATCGGGGTGTTTCGCCTTGGGTTTATCCTGTTTGGGACTCTCTGGGTTTCTTGGACTTGAGTGATTATTTCCTTTCCCATTTTAGGGAAGTTTTCAGCTATTATCTCCTCTAGTATTTTCTCATGGTCTTTCATTTTGTCTTCTTCTTCTGGGACTCCTTTGATTCGAATGTTGTAACATTTAATATTGTCCTGGAGGTCTCTGAGATTGTCCTCATTTCTTTTAATTCTTTTTTCTTTTTTCTCCTCTGATTCATTTATTTCTACCATTCTATCTTCTAATTCACTAATTCTATCTTCTGCCTCTGTTATTCTACTATTTGTTGCCTCCAGAGTGTTTTGGATCTCATTTATTGCATTATTCATTATATATTGACTCTTTTTTGTTTCTTCAAGGTCCTTGTTAAACCTTTCTTGCATCTTCTCAATGCTTTTCTCCAGGCTATTTATCTGTGATTCCATTTTGATTTCCAGATTTTGGATTAATTTCACTATCATTATTCAGAATTCTTTATCCAGTAGATTCATTATTTCTTCCTCTTTTGTTTGGTTTGGTGGGCATTTATCCTGTTCCTTTACCTGCTGGGAATTCTTCTGTCTCTCCATCTTGCTTAAATTGCTAAGTTTGGGGTGTCCTTACTGTATTCTGGCAGTTTGTGGAGTTCTCTTTATTGTGGCGTTCCCTCACTGTATGTGGGTTTGTACAGGTGACTTGTCAAGGTTTCTTGGTTAGGGAAGCTTGTGTCGGTGTTCTGGTGGATGGAGCTGGATTTCTTCTGTCTGGAGTGCAATGGAGTGTCTAGTAATGAGTTATGAGATGTCTATGATTTTGGGGTCACTTTGGGTAGCCTGTATATTGGCTTGGTTTCAGTATAGGTTTGGAGGCATTTGATGAGCTCCTGTCAATTAATGTTCCGTGGGATCAGGGTTTGGACTTAAGCCTCCTGCTTCCAGTTATCGGTCTTATTTTAACAGTGGTCTCAAAAACTTCTACTTCTATACTGCACTCCACAACTGGACTGCTCAGAGATGTTCACGGAGTTATACAGAGAAGAAAAGAGGGAGGAAGGAGACAGAGGTGGTCAGGAGTATAAAAGGAGAGAATGAAAAGGAGAGAGACAGATCCAGTCAGTAATAGGCACAAATTGATTACATACACCAGAAAGCATAGATTAAAGATCTCCTTTAGAAGGCAATGAGTTGCTTTTCTGGGTGTCTATGTCCTCTGCCGGCATTCCGAAGTTGTTTTGTGGAATTTACTCGGCATTTAGATGTTCTTTTGATGAATTTTTGGAGGAGAAAGTTATGCTGACATTTAAAAAAATTATAAAAACATACATGTTTAATTGTTGCTATTAAGTTAGTAAATGAGAATTCTTTCAAACTCTCAGAAAAAAATAAAATAGAAACAAGCAGTAACTTAGAAATAAGGTAGACTGTTCCAATTCTAACACAAATAAGCTTCATGCCTATTGGTGAGCCATTTTACTTGGCCCAATTTCCTTGCTGTAGCCTGAAGGATTTGGATAGAGTATGTCTAAAGCCTTTACTAGACTGAAAACCAAGAATTTTCTTATTTGAATGCATAGAATATTCTTGCTCATTTAGTCTGCTTGTGTTTTGATAAAGGAGTAAAACCATTTTCTGTGATCGGAATCCAAAGATAGACCCTAGCAGTTGAGTTGCTTCCCTTGTAACACCATCTTATGATGCCTTTTTAGTGCCTTTGGCTGAAAGAGTTGGCTGGTGATGACTATGTACCTCATAGATTTCTGAACCTGCCTTTATTGTGAGTAAGCGGCATCCGACTTCCTTCCTTGCACCCTCTGCTGCAGACAGATGAGCCATTCACTTGCCAGCTGCAGTCTTTGCCTTATTATCAGTCAGTGTCTCTTGTCTGAGCCATGATATGCTTCCAAAGTCCAGGGAGCTGAGGATTTTGTCATGTGTTCAATCTTCCAGTTGGGCTTCACTGGACTATATGAGGCCACTGAAGGTAGTTAAAAGAAGAGGCAAAGACTTTAATTTGGTAATTTATTATTATGGAAGAGGAAGCAAAATGTTTTCTTTTAAAAAAGACAGGATTATCTTATTAGATTTCAACAATGTCCATGAAAATTTTATAGATATAGAGATTTCAATAGTAAGTTCTTAATGGATAGTATCATTGTTTTAAAGTTCTTTTACTTAACTCTTGCTATATTTTATGCAATAAATGTGATATGTGATATTTACCTTGAAAAAATCTGAAAGCTAATGCCAAACTGTCCACTAAAATTTGAACTACTCTTACAAAAGTGAATGTATTTCTGCCTTGCCAATAATGTATATCATGAATCTTTGAAATTCTGGCAATCTGATAAATAAATAGTATCATGAAAAAGTAGCATCATGTTTTAACTGTACTGTCTTCATAATTACTGAGATTCAGTGATTTTTTTCATATACTATTACCTACTTTTACTTATTTTGTTTACATTGCTTATTTATAATTTTTGCCTCTTCCTCTACTGTGTTGTTACAACAAATGTAGTTTTACTGTGCATTTAGTGTCTAGAATTATTCTAAATACTAAGACTACATCATTGAATAAATGAATTATGACTTATTCAGAATAAGATGTTCTCATGGAACTAAGGGGAAAAGAAAATTAAATAATAAAAAATTTCAGGTAATGTACAAAATTTAAAAAAAATCAAGGGAAATGATTAGTATTAACTGGCAGGTTAATTTGAGCTGAGTACAAAATAAAATATGAGGTTAGAAAAATTGCTGGAGATGGAATGATAAAATATATGTGCTCTAATGATGAAGACAAATATAGAGACTGGGATGCTTGATATACACATTCAGAGATATTATAAACATTTGTGAATACAAGGTTAAATGTGTGAACATGAAAGTAGCTGAGTTACAGGAAATATCACTGGATAGAGGAGGTTGAGAAAATGTGAGGATATGATATTGGGTCATTTATGACCAAGATAATCACGATGGTGTGATCACTCACCTAGAGCCAATCTTCCTGGAATGTGAAATCAAGTGGGCCTTAGAAAGCATCACTACAAACAAAGCTAGTGGAGGTGATGGAATTACAGTTGAGCTATTTCAAATCCTTAAAGTAGATGCTGTGAAAATGCTCAATACGCCAGCAAATTTGGAAAACTCAGCAGTGGCCAGAGGACTGGAAAAGGTCAGTTTTCATTTCAATCCCAAAGACAGGCAATGCCAAGAATGCTCAAACTACCGCACAATTGCACTCATCTCACATGCTAGTAAAGTAATGCTCAAAATTCTCCAAGCCAGGCTTCAGCAATATGTGAACCGTGAATTCCAGATGTTCAAGCTGATTTTAGAAAGGGAGAGGAACCAGAGATCAAATTGCCAACATCCACTGGATCATGGAAAAAACAAGAGAGTTCCAGAAATATATCTATTTCTGCTTTATTGATTATGCCAAAGCATAATCACAATAATTACTGTGTGGATCACAATAAACTGTGGAAAATACTGAAAGAGATGGGAATACCAGACCACCTGACCTGCCTCTTGAGAAACCTGTATGCAGGTCAGGAAGCAACAGTTAGAACTGGACATGGAACAACAGACTGGTTCCAAACAGGAAAAGGAATACGTCAAGGCTTGTATATTGTCACCCTGCTTATGTAACTTCTATGCAGAGTACATCATGAGAAATGCTGGGCTGGAAGAAGCACAAGCTAGAATCAAGATTGCCGGGAAAAATATCAATAACCTCAGATTTGCAGTTGATACCACCTTTATGGCAGAAAATGAAGAGGAACTAAAAAGCCTCTTGATGAGACTAAAAGAGGAGAGTGAAAAGGTTGGCTTAAAGCTCAACATTCAGAAAATGAAGATCATGGCATACGGTCCCATTACTTCATGGGAAATAGATGGGGAAACAGTGGAAACAGTGTCAGACTTTATTTTTCTGGGCTCCAAAATCACTGCAGATGGTGATTTTAGCCATGAAATTCAAAGACGCTTAGTCCTTGGAAGGAAAGTTTTGACCAACCTAGATAGCATATTAAAAAGCATAGACATTACTTTGCTAACAAAAGTCCATCTAGTCAAGGCTATGGTTTTTCCAGTGGTCATGTATGGATGTGAGATTTGGACTGTGAAGAAAGCTGAGTGCCAAAGAATTGATGCTTTTGAACTGTGATGTTGGAGAAGACTCTTGAGAGTCCTTGGACTGCAAGGAGATCCAACCAGTCCATCCTAAGATCAGTCCTGGGTGTTCTTTGGAAGGACTGATGCTAAAGCTGAAACTCCAGTACTTTGGCCACCTCATGCGAAGAGTTGACTCACTGGAAAAGACTCTGATGCTGGGAGGGATTGGGGGCAGGAGGAGAAGGGGATGACAGAGGATGAGATGGCTGGATGGCATCACCTACTCAATGGACATGAGTCTGTGTAAACTCTGGGAGTTGGTGATGGAGAGGGAGGGCTGGCGTGCTGCAATTCATGGGGTTGCAAAGAGTTGGACACGACTGAGTGACTGACCTGAACTGAACTGAACCGACATGGGTATCAAAATCCCTAAACTTGGAGACAGGAGTAGAGGTACAGAGGAGGTGTGGGCTAAATTCATCCATGAAATAGATGGGGAACTGACATGATGTGATTTTTGTCTTTTGTGGCATTTTTGTTATTTATTTATTTCTGCACTAGGTCTTCGTTGTTGTGCACAGGCTTTCTCTAGTTAAAACGAGCATGGGCTACACTCTAGTTGTGGTGCCTGGGATTCTCATTGCAGGAGCTCTAGACTTGGGGGCTTCAGTAGTTGTGGTGCAGGAGATTAGCTGTCCAGGGGCATGTGGAATCTTCTGAAATCAGGGATCAAACCTGCTTCCCCTGCATTGGCAGGCAGATCCTTAACCACTGGACCACCAGGAAAGAAGTCCTGATACTTGCTTTATTTCATTGATTTCTATTTCTTACTTTTAAAGTGTATTTTATTATAATAATATCAAAATCAAAGCATAAGACCAAATCCCCCTAATTCTTTCACTTTATCAGAGGACGTTGATAAAGTGAAAGAGTTTTATGATTGATCCCTGTGGCAGCTTTGATTGAGCCCTGTAGCAGGGCCTGTAGCCCTGTGTATTCTTGCCTGACCAGGTACTCCATTTGCTGGCTTACTCACTCTTCATGGAAATGTGGCAGGACTTGCTATAAGCTTGAATGTCTGCTCTTAACCTGGCAGCCCAATGAAGCAAGTCCTCAACTGACCAGTCTCATTGTGCCCACTGACCTCCTATGCCTATGTGCTGACCTCTTCCATATCGCTAAAATCTGGGACAGCCACTAGTGATGATGGCTGTAAAACAGGACAGCATCTTTTATGTCTCAAAACCATTTTCACTATGGACACCCAAGTTACTAATTTTCTATTTCTTTTAGAGTTGATAGTTTGATTACATTTGATTATTTTCTTTACTCCATCCAGATCTTCCTTCAGTCCCAGTGATATTTTCAAATTACTTGGCAAGTCAGTTCTCTCTGTTCTCTGGGACTAATGAGTCTTTGTTCTAGCTTGTGAGTACTGTCCTTGCCAGGTCGTCTTGAACATCTCCTGATTGTTTCTGGACAGGGAATTATGGGGAGAGCGGAATGGATGCTTTCAAAGAGCTGGCTGCCCAGGAAGGCCTCTGCATCGCCCACTCAGACAAAATCTACAGCAATGCTGGGGAGAAGAGCTTTGATCGACTCCTGCGCAAGCTCCGAGAGCGGCTTCCCAAGGCCAGAGTGGTGGTGTGCTTCTGTGAAGGGATGACTGTCCGGGGCCTCCTGAGTGCCATGCGGCGCCTTGGCGTCGTGGGCGAGTTCTCACTCATCGGAAGGTAAATTTCTCTCTCTTTTCCTCTCTCTCTCTCTCTCTCTCTCTCTCTCTCTCACACACACACTTTGGCACACATGTACTTGTTCTCATTAAACTGGACTCCCTGACTCCAAAACAGTGAGATGTGCTTTGGTTCTGAATCTCACTGAGAGTAGGGCTATTGCCATTTTCATGATAAAGAAGAGCAGAGCAGTAGATGACAAGATGATGAGATTGTTTCAGAAAAAAGTAGGAAATTGTTGCTAGAATGTTTTGTTCTGGTGAATTGTTCTTTTCATTTGCTTCTGGGCTGCTACTTCTCCTCCCCAAACCACACGAATGCTCTTGTCTTGTATTCCTAAGCATAGATATCTTAATGAGGTCTTAGTGGATGAAGGGTAGTAGTGAAAATGGAAATATATATTCAGGTTTGAAATGTAAAAGACTAGCTGAATGCAGGTGTGGACATGCAGCCAAACTCTGGTACTTGGTCATTTAATCTCTTGCATATATGGGATGGCAAATAGTGGTGCTGTCAGCATGTAGTTTTTGGAATTGCAGGTGGTGGGTTAGTCTGTATTCTTTCTATACCATGTGTATTTGTGTGGGAATGGATTTTCAGTATCATCATATTTTTCATAGGATCTTTGACCTAACAGGTATCTTGTTTAATTTGCCTTCTTCTAATATGAATACATGACGGAACTGATCAATTTTTCCAAGGAACCTACTAAATGTGCCAGAATGAAAGCTTCCTCTGATCTCTGACTCTGCTGCTGCTGCTAAGTTGCTTCAGTTGTGTCTGACTCTGTGTGACGCCATAGATGGTAGCCCACCAGGCTCCCCTGTCTCTGGGATTCTCCAGGCAAGAACATTGGAGTGGGTTGCCATTTCCTTCTCCAATGCATGATAGTGAAAAGTGAAAGTGAAGTCGCTCAGTTGTGTCCGACTCTTCGCGACCCCATGGACTGCAGCCTACCGGGCTCCTCTGTCCATGGGATTTTCCAAGCAAGAGTACTGGAGTGGGGTGCCATTGCATTTTTTCCAGATCTCTTTTTCTCCTCCATCTTGTCTTCTGGCTAGAGTACAATCTTTTCTCACCTGCCAAAGTGCCTTAACCACTGACCCCCTTCTCTAGGAAAGTGGGAAGAGTGGTGTGGACACTCACCCAGGACCTTTTCCTTCTTACCTGCCCTTGTGATAATGACTGAAATGCCAGTAAAACCAACTTCACTATCATCTGGAGTTAGACGCACAGAGCCCATCAAAGACTTTTGAGTAGAAGGTAGGACAGAAATACAATTAAATGAATAAGGAAACAAAGAAATGATCTCTAGGCATGAAGAACTATGAAGTCAAGGTCAAAGTATAATTCAAGATTTAAAAAAATGATTGAATTTGGGTGAAATTGGCACACTGCCACAGAGTGTCTTTTTGGCTTTTTTGACATGATGCAGTTGTGTGAATCTATTTAAGAAGGCATCTCTAAAGAAGGAGTGTTTAAAGAAGGAATGTTACTTCTTTTATGGGTGAAAAAGAATGTAAGCAGCATTGTTGAAATGTTACATGGAATAACCATTCTTAATATATGCACCAGGACAGATGGCATATAGATATTTAATTTTTTAATTGATTTTTTAAAGTGACTGCTTTTATGAAGGGTGCTGGTTTTTCTAAAAAATTCTCATGTTTATATATTCAAAAGAAGAAAAGTCTGTTTTGCTGGATTCATTCTGTTTAATATCTCCAAAGAGAAGCTCACTACCTGGATTCTGGAGATCTTGAGCAGAATGTAGCAAATATGTGAGCTTTGGCGGGGGAGGGTATAAAGACTACCTAGTGATGAAAATGTGTTTACTAAATTCTGTACTGTGTAATTGGAGTGTAAAGAGTTCATTCCCTTATCTTATCTCTCTGGGTCTTGCTTACCTGCTAATAATGGAACTGAGTCTATATAGGTATTTCTGAGTCTCATATGTGCTTCCTTCTGATGAGGTCACCTGCCTGGGATATCTACTTCTTTCACTCCTCTCTTTCTCTGCCTCACCTCTTCTGGATTCTACTGATGTATCCTAAAGATACCGTAATCACAATGAGCACCTGTGTTTCTAAGGACACTTCCATGTACAATAGTCACAGCCAGTAAAGCTTGGAACCCTGGAGATGTCAAAGCTACGGCACACAGTGCTTTTCTGATTTTCTGGGCTGTATACCATGAGGGTCTATCAGAGTGGCTTTTACTCTCATACATTAGAGTGTTTGGTTGAAAACAACCTTTTCCCATTCTTTTTTCACAGCTCTCCCTTCCTTGAGAGAGATATGAATCCAGATATGAGTCCAGAGGGAGCTGAACTGGCAATAAAGACAAGAAGTAACACTACAGCATACCTAATTAGCCTTTCCTTCAGAAGCTTGATTCTCCCAATTCCTGTATGATGAATTCTAACCCAAACACTCCCCTGTTCCTCATGCCAATGACATTTGATGAGCTTGGTTCCCTAATTTCGGCAGACATGTCCAGAAGGGTTTCAGTTTAACACCAAGTTGCAACTTCTAGCTACATTTGTAATGCTGTCAAATATATCTCCTTCCTATTTAAGGGGCTTTAACTTAGCAAATAATAAACTCCTTTGAGGTCAGGAGCCACTATTTAGTTTATTTCACAATACGTGGTCTAATTCTGGATGCTGTTGATTTCAGAGAAGACATTGTGTAGATGGAGATGGGCCTCTTTTCATAGAGATGAAAATAAGTAAATCATGGTGTAGACTGCAGCAAGAGACATTTAGTTAAGAAAAAAATAATAGAAATTCCTCAATGGAGATTTGTGTTCCTTTGCCTCCCCTTGACTCCTCTTTTCTCTTACACTTCACATCCAACACAGAAAGAAATATTGATTGTGCTACAGTCAAAACATATCCAGACTTTGACGACTTAATACCATTCTTTCTATTACCATCCTAGTCCAAGCCAACATCATCTCTCCCTTGGATTTTTGTAAAAACCTACTAATTGATCCTTGCCCCTTCCCACATCTATTCTTAAGGCAAAGGGGTCTTTTAAAAATTTAAGTCGGTTAATGTCTTTTAATCTGACATGCTCAATGCCTGAAAATGGCTTTTCATTTTTCTCATAACAAAGTCCTTGCAATGGCCTTCAAAGTCTACATTCTGTCATTGGGACTGAGTTCTTTATAATGGAATAATTAACCATCACGACAAATAGAATTTTAGAAAGTTCTCAGAGATCTTAAACATCCTGTATTTAATGAATATATGTAGTTGAAAAACAAAACCAAATATGAGCAAAGAGCTCTAGCTCAGCGACAGAGTAATCATGTGATCTTGTCATTTTTTGTCTCCGTCTTTTTTCCTTATAAAAATTAATGACTTGGCTCCAGATCATCTTTAAATATTTTTCCAGTTCTAATTAAGACCATATGACTTAACTATGTTCAAAAATAATGTATTTATAGATTCACTTTTTCTAAAGTTATTCATGAATTTAGATTAATCAATATACACTTTTTGCCAGTCACCTTGTAAAAACTGCTTAGAATTAGTGTCTTAATTTGTGGTCATGGAATGTAGCCAGCATATCCATGTAAAAATCAAACCTTTGACTTCGGACAAATTGGAATAATATTCTTACCAAGTAAGTTAACTAACCATAGTCAAGTTAATCATCACGCAAAAGAATCATTCTTTCTTAGTTCTTAAAACTACCTCCTTCAAGATGCTTCTGAAATTGTGCAGAGCATATCTATAATTATATTTTAATTGTGATGTTGATGATGATGGTGATGGTGATGATGATAATGGTGATAACGTTTGTTTAGGACTCACTCTAAGCACTTTGTATGTGTTCAATGCTCAGTTGCTCAGTCATGTTCGACTCTTTGGGACCCCATGGACTGTAGCCTGCCAGACTCCTCTGTCCATGAAAATTTCCAGGCAAAAATACTGGACTTGGTTGCCATTTCCTTCTCCAGGGTATCTTCTGTGAGCCGAGCATCAGACACACATCTCTTGTGTCTCCTGCATTGGCAAGTGGAATCTTTACCACTGCTCCACCTGGGAAGCCCCTGTAAGCACTTCATATACATAAACATACTTGTCATAACAATCTGACAAATAGGTACTGATATCATTTGTTTTAATGTATGGAGATGTAAAGAACTTGTCAAAAAGTGTTGTAGTTGGAATGTGAAACTAGACAATGCGACTACAGAATTCATTCACTAAGTTATACTGTGCGATTGTTTTATGTAAGAGATATTAGCTTTTAGTTTTAGTGTTTTTTTTCAGTTTGTTATCTCTTCTAGAGATTTATTCCATTGTTTAGAGCCACCTTATTTGGGAAAATAAACTGAAGTGTCTCTGATAAATTATTTTATATTTCTAATTATTTGAATCCTTTTTATTTCACTCTTAGTGTTAAATGTTTTACATGATATTTCAAAAAGGGGGCCCTTATTTTCAAGCTCATTATCTTTAACATGAGACTCCACAATATAATTCTCTATTTGCATACCAGTCTTTTTTTTTTTTTTTCCAAAGACCAGGTAATTATTTTATTTTTCTATTTCTGACACTCAAATCATAGGGAGTAAAAAGATAATAGAACATAATCAAAATAACACACAAACACAATTCAAGAACATTTAACCATCTATTATAGCTGTTCTTTATAAAATACGTAAAGGTAAACAGAAACATCTTTATATAAATTAATGCTTAACAATCTGTATACACTGTAAAACAATTGTTAAAATTCACACTAAGATACTAGTGCCAGCAGTGGTGTACAAAAGTGCAAACAAGGTTAGTGATGAAAAACTTATCACCGACTTACCACTTCAACATACTTTGCATCCAGCCAAATACTAAAGGCCTCACCACAGAAAACACTTTGATCACTTTGAAAGTTACATACCAGTTTTTATCTATGGAACTTGTTATTGTTTAGTCACTAAAAAATGGCACAAAAAGAATCAGACATGACTTAGCGACTAAAACACCAAAACAGTCTCTAAATTGTGTTTGACTCTTTTGTGATCCCATGGACTATAGTCTGCCAGGCTCCTCTGTCAATGGGATTTGCCAGGTAAGAATACTAGACTGGGTTGCCCTTTCTTTCTCCAGGGTATCTTCCCAATCCAGGGATCAAACCCACGTCTCCTGCATTGGTGGGTGGATTCTTTACCACTAAGCCAGCAGGGAAGCCCATCTATGGAACTATACCTATGTAAAACCTGATTTGGAATAAGTAGGTAATAATTCTTTGAAATCCTGTTATAATTATTAAAATTCTAAAAATTAAGCAAAGATTTGTTCTAATTCCTATATTGTTCTTTTATTTGAAGAAAGTGAAAATAAGCATGGTTTAATTGTGTAAATACATAAAAATAGCTACTATTTATTGAAGGTTTGGAATGTACTAAACTAATAATATATGATATCTCCAGTCTTAACAACCTGAAAGGTTGATTTGCAAGATAAAGAAGTTAAACAATTTCCTCAATTACTAAATTAATAAATTGTTGTTGTTGTTGTTTTTTCCTAGCTAATTCATGTCCAACTCTTAGCAGCCCAGTGGACTGCAGTGGACCAGGCTTCCCCGTCCTTCACTGTCTCTTGGCATTTGCTCAAACTCATGTCCATTGAGTTGGTGATGCCATTCAACCATCTAATTCTCTGTTACTTCCTCCCTACTTCTCCTGCCCCGAATCTTTTCCAGCATCAGGGTCTTTTCCAGAGAGTCAGCTCTTCACATTAGGTGGCCAAAGGATTAGAACTTCAGCTTCAGCATCAGACATTCCAGTGAATATTCAGAGTTGATTTCCTTCACTATTGACTGGTTTGATCTCTTTGCTCTCTAAGGGACTCTCAAGAGTCTTCTCCAAAAGCAGAATTTTGAAAGCATCAATTCTTTGGCACTCAGCCTTCTTTACGGTCCAACTTTCACACCTGTACATGACTACTGGAAAAACCATATCTTTGACTATATGGACCTTTGTTGGCAAAGTGATGTCTTTGCTTTTTAATACACTGTCTGGGTTGGTCATAGCTTTTCTTCCATGGAGCAATCATCTTTTAATTTCATGGCTACAGACAACATTTGCAGTGATTTTGGGGCCCAAGAAAATAAAAAGTCTCTCACTGTTACCATTGTTTCCCTATCTATTTGCCATGAAATGATGAGAGCAGATGCCATGATCTTCATTTTTTGAATATTGAGTTTTAAGCTAGCTTTATCACCCTCTTTTTTAAATTTTATAAAGAGGCACTTTAGCTCCTCATCACTTTAAAGAGGTATCATCTGTGTGTCTGAGGTTGTTATTTCTCCTAGCAATCTTGATTCCAATTTGTGAGTCATCCAGCCCAGCATTTCGCATGATGTAATCTGCATAGAAGTTAAATAAACAGGGTGACAATATACAGTCTTGTCATAGATCTTTCCTGATTTTGAACCAATCCATTGTTCCATGTTCAGGTCTAACTGTTGCTTCTTGTCCTGCCTACAGGTTTCTCAGGATACAGTTAAGGTAGTCTGGTATTCCCATCTTTTTAAGAATTTTCCACAGCTTGTGATCCACACAATCAAAGGCTTTAGCATAGTCAATGAAGTAAAAATAGATGTTTTCTTGGGGTCCTTTGACTTTCCTATGATCTAACTGATGTTGGAAATTTAGTCTCTGATTCCTCTGCCTTTTCTAAATCCAGCTTGTACATCTGGAAGTTCTCCGTTCTCATTTACTGCTAAGCATTGCTTGAAGGATTTTGAGCATTACCTTGTTAGCATGTGAAATGAATGTAACTGTATGGTAATTTGAACATTCTTTGACATTGCCCTTCTTTGGGATTGGAGTGAAAACTGACCTTCTCCAGTCCTATGATCGCTGCTGAAAGAGTTTTCCAAATTTGCTGGCATATTGAGTGCAGCACTTTTACAGCATCATCTTTTAGGATTTGAAATAGCTCAGGTAGAATTCCATCACCTCCACTAGTTTTGTTTATAGTAATGCTTTCTAAGGCCCACTTGACTTCACACTCCAAGATATCTGGCTCTAGATAAGTGACCCACGCCATTTGTCTGGGTCATTAAGACTTTTTTGTATAGTTCTTCTGTGTATTTTTGCCACATTTCTTCTGCTTCTGTTAGGTCCTTGACATTTCTGTCCTTTACTGTGCCCATCACTGCATGAAATATTCCCCGATATCTCTAATTTTCTTGAATAAATCTCTAGTCTTTCCCATTCTATTGCTTTCCTCTATTGCTTTGCATCGTTCACTTAAGAAGGCTTTATTATCTCTCCTTGCTATTCTTTGGAACTCTGCATTTATTTGGGTATATCTTTCCCTTTCTCCTTTGCCTTTCACTTTTCTTCTTTTTTCAGCTACTTATAAGGCCTCCTCAGACAACCATTTTCTTTTCCTTGGGGATTGTTTTGGTCACCACCTCCTATACAATGTTATAAACCTCCATCTATAGTTCTTCAGGTACTCTCTTTGTCAGATCTAATCCCTTGAATCTATTCATCACCCCCACTGTATAATCATAAAGTATTTGATTAGGTCATATCTGAATAATCTAAGCTGTGATTTTTGTGTTCTGGCAGAGTTGAGCACATGTCTTTCTACTCCACCATTTTTATCAGGCAAAATTCAAATTACCTACTATACCCTAGCATCATATAGATATACAAATATCAAATTGTAACCTTTTCAATGATAAGAATCAGAAATGACTGAGTGATTCACACACACACACATAATGGTAGGAACCAGATTATATATATATATATATTTTTTTTTTTTTTTCCTTATCATGCCAAGTACAATGATTTGATATGTTCATTGTTTAGGAACTATGTCAGAAAGCTTGGAGTGTCATGGTGAGATAGGATAGCTTCGTGTGTGGTCCTGAGTTCTCTTTCATATTCCAGGATCAGTAAGTTTTACCTAGTGTGGTAAGGGTTGATGTTCTTCAATCAGCCTCTGTTTCTATAATTCGTCTATAAAGTTGGGTCTAATATTTGCTTACCTCTCAGGTTGTTGTATTTGTCTATTCAAAAAATGCTTATTTTTTTTAAACCAAAACTGAGTGTCAGTACTGTGTCTGTCAGAGACACAGTCTTTACTGAGGTTGAAGAAGAGATTTCTGGCTTTCTTCCTATTCCTAGTGTTGGCATTCTCCTTGGCACCTACCCTGGCTTCCTGCTCTTGGGAAGCCCTTCTAGTAGATTTACAGTCTACCTTTTTAGGAGTCTCTGTAATTATGTATTTTCTAGACCCTTTTAGTTAGTGGATTCTGACATCTTATTTCTACACTATAAGTAACAAGCATCCAATAAAGATAATTAGGTCAATAACATTCCATTTCATCCCTTCTCTCTATTATATCTTGATCAGTCAATTTATAGTATGTGGTCCTTAAATTTCAAGTGCCTGTTCCTTTCTTGGGTCTTCCCTGGTGGCTCAGATGGTAAAGAATCTGTCTATAATGTGGGAGAGCCTGGTTCGATCCCTGGCTTGGGAGATCCCCTGAAGAAGGGAGTGCCTACCCATTCCAGCATTCTTGCCTGGAGAATTCCGTGGGCAGAGGAACCTGGTGGACTACAGTCTATGGGGTCACAAAGAGTTGTTCACACTGAGCAACTAATACACTCACACTTTGATCTTTCACTTCTTTTTCACATCCTTTTCTTATTGGTGTGTACTCTTTTACCTGTCATCTCTCCTACCTTTCTAATCTTCTCATTCACTAGATCCACTTTCTGTTATCTGTCACTAAAGAGAAATCCTCCAAATCCCCAATCTAAAATCTTATCTGTGAAAACACTAACACCACAGTGTATGAGCTGAAAGCATAAGAAACAACCTTAGACACATTTTTAAAATATGACTGAAATGGAGCAATTACTTTATCTGGAAAGAAGCCTACAGTTTCATTTTAAAACAAAGGAAATATTTGCTTTTTACAGTGTATTTTTTTTGGTCTTTTCTTCTAGAACCTAAACACATATTTAGAAGAGTGACCTTTATACCCTTGAAACATAAGATGATATACCATGGTATTACGTTCCACACACATATTTTTAATGAAAAATGAGTTACTTTAGATCCCATCTTCACATTATGAAAAAAATGGGGAAATATCTAATGTGTGCAGCCTTCAGGCAAAATTGCAAAGATTATGTGTTTTAAGTAAATGGATTATAATAAGAAAGTGGCCAAAACTGATGAGCATCTTCTGATGCATAACGGTCACGACTTAAAGATTCATAAGCTGGCCTTCTCTAGGATCCCAAGGGCAGAAAATGATCACTAACCTGCTGACAGACTATCCTTTCCGTGAAACACTCCTTCTCCAAAGGCAGATTAATGGGAGCTTTGTGGAAGATTACACTGTTAGAAAAACACCATGAGAAATGTGTGCTAAGAAAGGAGAAGAGATTTACAGTACACTGGAGAATAAGCATCATTTGTAGGATCAGATCAGATCAGATCAGATCAGTCGCTCAGTCGTGTCCGACTCTTTGCGACCCCATGAACCGCAGCACGCCAGGCCTCCCTGTCCATCACCAGCTCCCGGAGGTCACCCAGACTCGCATCCATCGAGTCAGTGATGCCATCCAGCCATCTCATCCTCTGTCGTCCCCTTCTCCTCCTGCCCTCAATCCCTCCCAGCATCAGAGTCTTCTCCAATGAGTCAACTCTTCGCATGAGATGGCCAAAATACTGGAGTTTCAGCTTTAGCATCATTCCTTCTAAAGAAATTCCAGGATTGATCTCCTTCAGAATGGACTGGTTGGATCTTCTTGCAGTCCAAGGGACTCTCAAGAGTCTTCTCCAACACCACAGTTCAAAAGCATCAATTCTTCGGCATTCAGCCTTCTTCACAGTCCAGCTCTCACATCCATACATGACCACAGGAAAGACCATAGCCTTGACTAGGCGAACCTTTGTTGGTAAAGTAATGTCTCTGCTTTTGAATATGCTATCTAGGTTGGTCATAACTTTCCTTCCAAGGAGCAAGCGTCTTTTAATTTCATGGCTGCAGTCACCATCTGCAGTGATTTTGGAGCCCAGAAAAACAAAGTCTGACACTGTTTCCACTGTTTCCCCATCTATTTCCCATGCAGTGATGGGACCAGATGCCATGATCTTCGTTTTCTGAATGTTGAGCTTTAAGCCAACCTTTTCACTCTCCACTTTCACTTTCATCAAGAGGCTTTTTAGCCCCTCTTCACTTTCTGCCATAAGAGTGGTGTCATCTGCATATCTGAGGTTATTGATATTTCTCCCGGCAATCTTGATTCCAACTTGTGTTTCTTCCAGTCCAGCATTTCTCATGATGTACTCTGCATATAAGTTAAATAAACATGGTGACAATATGCAGCCTTGACGTACTCCTTTTCCTATTTGGAACCAGTCTGTTGTTCCATGACCAGTTCTAACTGTTGCTTCCTGACCTGCATACAGATTTCTTAAGAGGCAGATCAGGTGGTCTGGTATTCCCATCTCTTTCAGAATTTTCCATAGTTTATTGTGATCCACACAGTCAAAGGCTTTGGCATAGTCAATAAAGCAGAAATAGATGTTTTTCTGGAACTCTCTTGCTTTTTCCATGATCCAGCGGATGTTGGCAATTTGATCTCTGGTTCCTCTGCCTTTTCTAAAACCAGCTTGAACATCAGGAAGTTCACGGTTCACATATTGCTGAAGCCTGGCTTGGAGAATTTTGAGCATTACTTTACTAGCATGTGAAATGAGTGCAATTGTTCGGTAGTTTGAGCACTCCTTGGCATTGCCTTTCTTTGGGATTGGGATGAAAACTGACCTTTTCCAATCTTGTGGCCACTGCTGAGTTTTCCAAATTTGCTGGCATATTGAGTGTAGCACTTTCACAGCATCATCATTCAGGACTTGGAATAGCTCCACTGGAATTCCATCACCTCCACTAGCTTTGTTCGTAGTGATGCTTTCTAAGGCCCATTTGACTTCACATTCCAAGATGTCTGGCTCTAGGTCAGTGATCACATCATCATGATTATCTGGGTCTTGAAGCTCTTTTTTGTACAGTTCTTCTGTGTATTCTTGCCACCTCTTCTTAATATCTTCTGCTTCTGTTAGGTCCACACCATCTCTGTCCTTTATTGTGCCCATCTTTGCATGAAATGTTCCTTTGGTATCTCTGATTTTCTTGAAGAGATCCCTAGTCTTTCCCATTCTGTTGTTTTCCTCTATTTCTTTGCATTGATCACTGAAGAAGGCTTTCTTATCTCTTCTTGCTATTCTTTGGAACTCTGCATTTAAATGTTTATATCTTTCCTTTTCTCCTTTGCTTTTCGCTTCTCTTCTTTTCACAGCTATTTGTAAGGCCTCCCCAGACAGCCATTTTGCCTTTTTGCATTTCTTTTCCATGGGGATGGTCTTGATCCCTGTCTCCTGGACAATGTCACGAACCTCATTCCATAGTTCATCAGGCACTCTATCTATCAGATCTAGGCCCTTAAATCTATTTCTCACTTCCACTGTATACTCATAAGGGATTTGATTTAGGTCATACCTGAATGGTCTAGTAGTTTTCTCTACTTTCTTCAATTTCAGTCTGAATTTGGCAATAAGGAGTTCATGGTCCGAGCCACAGTCAGCTCCTGGTCTTGTTTTTGCTGAATGTATAGAGCTTCTCCATCTTTGGCTGCAAAGAATATAATCGATCTGATTTCGGTGTTGACCATCTGGTGATGTCCATGTATAGAGTCTTCTCTTGTGTTGTTGGAAGAGGGTATTTGCTATGACCAGTGCATTTTCTTGGCAAAACTCTATTAGTCTTTGCCCTGCTTCATTCCGTATTCCAAGGCCAAATTTGCCTGTTACTCCAGGTGTTTCTTGACTTCCTACTTTTGCATTCCAGTCCCCTATAATGAAAAGGACATCTTTTTTGGGTGTTAGTTCTAAAAGGTCTTGTAGGTCTTCATAGAACCTTTCAACTTCAGCTTCTTCAGCGTTACTGGTTGGGGCATAGACTTGGATTACATCTAAGAGCGACCTCGCCTGCCCGCGACCGGCGCGCCATCTAAGAGCGACCTCGCCTGCCCGCGACCGGCGCGCCATCTAAGAGCACCCCGCAGGCTGCGTCGCGCACTAAGAGCGCCCCGCCGGCTGCGTCGCGCACTAAGAGCGCCCCGCCGGCTGCGTCGCGCACTAAGAGCGCCCCGCCGGCTGCGTCGCGCACTAAGAGCGCCCCGCCGGCTGCGTCGCGCACTAAGAGCGCCCCGCCGGCTGCGTCGCGCACTAAGAGCGCCCCGCCGGCTGCGTCGCGACTGCCCGCGCACTAAGAGCGCCCCGCCGGCTGCGTCGCGCACTAAGAGCGCCCCGCCGGCCGCGTCGCGCACAGAGCCCCCCCGCTGCGTCGCGCACTAAGAGCGCCCCGCCGGCTGCGTCGCGCACTAAGAGCGCCCCGCCGGCTGCGTCGCGCACTAAGAGCGCCCCGCCGGCTGCGTCGCGCACTAAGAGCGCCCCGCCGGCTGCGTCGCGCACTAAGAGCGCCCCGCCGGCTGCGTCGCGCACTAAGAGCGCGGCCGAGAAGAGCTACCCCACGACCGAGGTCAGGAAGGGCGGCGGTGAGGAGAGACCCCTCGTCCAAGGTAAGGTGCGATGGCTGTGCTTCGCTGGCCGGGAGCAGCCGGGAGCAGCCGGGATGAGATACCCCATGCCCAAGGTAAGAGAAACCCAAGTAAGACAGTAGGTCTTGAAAGAGGGCATCAGAGGGCAAATACACTAAAACCATTCTCACAGATAACTAGTCAATCTAATCACACAAGGACCACACCCTTGTCTGACTCAATGAGATTAAGCCATGCAACCTGGGATGGGCGGGTCATGGTGGAGAGATATGACAGGGTGTGGTCCGCTGGAGAAGGGAATGGCAAACCACTTCAGTATTCTTGCCTTGAGAACCCCATGAACAGTATGAAAAGACAAAATGATAGGATACTGAAAGAGAAACTCCCCAGGTCAGTAGGGGCCCAATATGCTACTGGAGATCAGTGGAGAAATAACTCCAGAAAGAATGAAAGGATGGAGCCAAAACAAAAAGAATACCCAGCTATGGATGTGTCTGGTGGTAGAAGCAAAGTCCGATGCTGTAAAGAGCAATATTGCATAGGAACCTGGAATGTCAGGTCCATGAATCAAGGCAAATTGGAAGTGGTCAAACAAGAGATGGCAAGAGTGAATGTCGACATTCTAGGAATTAGCGAACTAAAATGGACTGGAATGGGTGAATTTAACTCAGAGGACCATTATATCTACTACTGTGGGCAGGAATCCCTCAGAAGAAATGGAGTGGCCATCATGGTCAACAAAAGAGTCCGAAATGCAGTACTTGGATGCAATTCTGAAAAAGTTTTGGGCAGTACTTGGAATGCAATCTGACAATTATTTTGAGCACAGCCCCCAGCCTTTTAAACACCCAAGATCTCCACAAAAAAAAAACTGGGGGACAGTTGCTAATTATTCACTCTTCCTTTATATCAATGCATATTTCTGAGTTTCAGATAACACACACCTGAAAATGGAAAGACTCTACTCTCACGGTCTCTATTCTCCTAGAAGGTATTAAAAATATTGAAGGAAAGGGTTTCAGGTGCCTTTTGTATCGTAAGGCACTGGCTCAACTTTGAATGAATGAAAAAGGATGTCGTTAATGATTTACCCAAGTTTGTGTTTGAGGCTGATTGAAGACTACACGGAATTTATCTTAATACATTTTTGTAGTTTCTGTGACAGTCAATTCTCAATCTGGCTGTACATCAGACTCATCAGGGCCTCTTAAAAATATGGATTCTTGGATCTCACCCCACACCATTAGTAGAATTTCTTTGTGAATACATTTGGATCTTCTTTTTTTCAAAGGACCTAAAGTTGATTTAATTTCAGAACCAAAACTATGTGTTGCCTGTTTCAGGGTTTTGCCTTCGGGGGAGTTCTCCTATGAATGAATCACTTACAAGATATATTTGAAAGGGAAGATGAAGTGAAAAATTTAATTCCACTGCCTATCAATCCACCATTTCAGTCCCAGGTGGTTTTTTATTTATTTATTTATTTTTG
The DNA here is from genome assembly GCA_935064755.1 of Tragelaphus eurycerus. Classification (NCBI taxonomy): domain Eukaryota; kingdom Metazoa; phylum Chordata; class Mammalia; order Artiodactyla; family Bovidae; genus Tragelaphus; species Tragelaphus eurycerus. Next base: position 5,117,965 of record CAKXYN010000039.1, read on the forward strand.
GATTGTATTTTGCTTTACCTTGAAATTTATTTACTTTCAAAAGTTTCTTTTAAAAGTAAAGATACATCTGAAAGTAGTATATAATAGTAGTGTTAGTAGTAGTAGTAATAGCAGTAGTAGCAGTAATAGGAATAAATACTCTTTGCAACTCTGCTTATTTCCTGTGTTTCTGTCTCCTCCTGATGCCCATACTGGCCTACTGAACTGCCCCTGCAAACATTGCCATGTCGCAATTCTTAGACTAATCAGTATGTAGAACAGGAAGCATGTAAACCTGTGGCAGATTTAACCTCAGCTATCTCCAAGTCTGGGGTTGCCCATAGCAGACCAATGGACCACTATTGTTGAGTACAACTGATCCTTGAACACCATCGATTTGAACTGCATAGATTTACTCTTATGTAGTTACTTTCCCAAGTATTAAATATTACAAGTCCTACATGGTTGATGGTTGATTCAATCTGAAGTTGGGGAGGAAACACAGATATGGAATACTGCTACAGGTATATGTTATAAGTGGATTGACCTACACATTGTTCAAGGGTCAACAGTACTATTCTATGGCATGAATATGCTTCAATTTGCTTATCCATTCTCCTCTTGGTGGGCATTTGGATTATTTTCAGGTTTGACTATAATGAATATAGCGCTATTCCCTCTTAATTCTTTTTGTCCTATTACTGTTATACATACTACATATATATATATAAATTCAGTAAGACATGGTTATAATTATTAATTTATACAATTTATATTTATTAAGGAAGCTGATAAAAGAAAGCAGAGTAAGTATATATTTATAAATTCATTATATTTACAATCCTATGTGCTGTTTCTGATTCTCTACATCTTTTTTCCCTGTGGATAAAATTTTCCATCTGCTATCATTTCCTTGCTCTGATATAAATTTGCTACCACCCACAACTTTTGTGCTGTTATCAATATACTACATTTCTGTATGTATAGGCCAAATACATATATTTATATGCATATACTTATATATACAATTCAAAAAGATAGGAATTATATGCATATAATTATATGCATATTGTTTTATACAATCACTTTTAAAATCATTTAAAGATATATAAATGAAAAGATGTATAGTGTCTTATTTTTATAATTATTTAACTGTATTTACTTGTGCTGGAAGAAACACAAGTTGGAATCAAGATTGCTAGGAGAAATATCAATAACCTCAGATATGCGGATGACACCACCCTTATAGCAGAAAGTGAAGAAGAACTAAAAAGCCTCTTGATGAAAGTGAAAGTGGAGAGTGAAAAGGTTGGCTTAAAGCTCAACATTTAGAAAACGAAGATCATGGCATCTGGTCCCATCACTACATGGGAAATAGATGGAGAAACAGTGGGAACAGTGTCAGACTTTATTTTTCTGCGCTCCAAAATCACTGCAGATGGCGACTGCAGCCATGAAATTAAAAGACGCTTACTCCTTGGAAGGAAAGTTATGACTAACCTAGATAGCATATTCAAAAGCAGAGACATCACTTTGCCAACAAAGGTTCGCCTAGTCAATGCTATGGTTTTTCCTGTGGTCATGTATGGGTGTGAGAGTTGGACTGTGAAGAAGGCTGAGTGCCGAAGAGTTTATGCTTTTGAACTGTGGTGTTGGAGAAGACTCTTGAGAGTCCCTTGGACTGCAAGCAGATCCAACCAGTCCATTCTGAAGGAGATCAACCCTGGGATTTCTTTGGAAGGAATGATGCTAAAGCTGAAACTCCAGTATTTTGGCCACCTCATGCGAAGAGTTGACTCATTGGAGAAGACTCTGATGCTGGGAGGGATTGGGGACAAGAGGAGAAGGGGACGACAGAGGATGAGGTGGTTGGATGGCATCACTGACTCGATGAATGTGAGTCTGAGTGACCTCCGGGAGTTGGTGATGGACAGGGAGGCCTGGCATGCTGTGGTTCATGGGGTTGCAAAGAGTCGGACACGACTGAGCGACTGATCTGATCTGATCTGACTTGTGCTGTGTGTGTGTATGTGTGTGTGTGTGTGTGTGTGTGTGCTTGTGTGTGTGAATTTTCATCTGGGGTAACTTGCTTTCAGCCTGAAGAATTTTCTTTAGGATTTTATTTTATTCTTTTGTAAGGTAGCCCTGCTAGAAATAAATTCATTCAGTATTTCTTTATCTGAGAATATCTTTATTTAACCTTCAATTTTGAGAAACAATTTTGCTGGAGTCTTGGTTAATAGCTTTTTATTTCAGCACTTAAATTTTTTTTTTATTGAAGGATAATTGCTTAACAGAATTTTGTTGTTTTCTGTCAAACCTCAACCTGAATCCGCCATAGGTATACATATCCCTCCCTTTTGAAGGTTCCCCCCATCTCCCTCAGCACTTTGACTATTTCAGCAATTTGACTGTGTCATTCAAGTGCCTTCTGGCCACCTTTGGCCAGATCATGAGATCATTTCTTAATTAGGTGAAATTCAACTGCATGTAATGAGTTGTTTTTCTCTTGCCGCTTTCAAGACTTTCTTTTTCTTGATTTTCACAGCTTTTACTATGATGTAGCTGAGTATGGATCTTTTTGTATTTATTCTACTTGGAGTTCATTTTTGCCTGTATTGATAAAAGGTTTTCAATAAATCTGGGAAGTTTCCAGATAATTTTTCTTTGAATATTTTTTTTTCTGTTCCATTTCCTTTCTCCACTTCTTTTGGTACTCCTATTATATGTATGCTATAATATACATAGCATAGAAAGGGTTTTATATTTCTCTGAGGCTGTGTTCATTTTTAAAAATTCTATTTCTTATCTTTTTGAATTGTATAATTGTTGATATATCTTCAGATTCAACTATTCTTTCTTCTTGAAGTTCAAACCTGCCATTGAGTTCTTCATTTATTGTACTTTTCAACTCTACAATTTCTTCTGGATTTCTCTACGTCTATATTTTTAATGACATTTGGTTAGGCATTTATTTCTTTAAGCATGATTTCCTTAGTTCTTTGAATATATTTATAAAAGATACTTTGAAGGCTTTGTTATAGCTGACATCTGGTCTATTTCCCAGACAGTTTTATTTGCTTGCTTTTTTAAAAGTATGTATGAGTCACACATTCCTGTTTTTTTTTTTTTAATATAGCACAAGTTTTTCTTTCTTTTTTTTTTGCTATTGTTGAAAATCACATGTTTTAGGTAATATATTGTAGCAACTCTGTATACTGATTCTCCTATCCCCTCCCTGGAGATTGTTTTTGTTGTTTGTGCTTTTATTTGTCTTGTGCCGTGACTAGATTATTTTAGTGAAGCCTATTTCCCTCAGTGTGGTGTCTGATTTTGTTTCTCAGAGGATGCACGTAATCTTGGGTGTGCACATACTCACTTTGGGGTGACAGTGGTTTAATCCAGATGTCACTGACTGTCTCTTTTCCTGGTCTCTCTGTTAAACTGTATATCTCATTTGTTATTGTACTCAAATTTAGGCTGCATTAATTACTGAGCAATTGCTTTTTTTGTTGTAAACAATGTCTGGGAGGTTACCTTCTCCATATTCTGATCCAATTAAATTTGGACATGAGTAATTTTGAGGTTAATCTTTGGTTTGTTCTGAGGAGAGAAGGTGATCAGGTTGGAAATAGGACTGTTTTGGTGTGATAATTCTTCTTACTGGCAAACCCTTAACCATTGTAGCATCCAGAGTTGTCACAATCACACCTAAAATGTGTGGTTTTCAACAACAAGAGAACTCTGCCCCACTTTTATTTAATTTTGATAGACAGCAAAATAATTAAGCCTTACCTATTTCAGAGAGTAAAAATAAATAACTTCTCACTGTTCAATTATTCTAGGGTTTAGCTATAAGGGTTGATACGTACATGAAATAATTTTGCATTTTTTTTTCCCTGAGGGACTTACCCAGAGCCCTTATTATAGGTATAGTCTATGTCAAGGATGTTCACATATTTGGAAGGATTTGGCTTCTTATTTTTTATCTGACATCATTTAGAAACAAGACTGTTATAAACATTCCTTTTAGTAATTTTTTAAAAAATTAATCATTTTAATTGGAGGTTAATTACTTTACAATATTGTAATGGTTTTCCCATATATCAACATGAATCAGCCATGGCTGAACATGTGATCCCCATCCTGAACCCCTTCCCACCATTTTTATACTATTTTTTCATAGTAGTAATTTTCTTCCTGCACATGTATATTCCCTAGAAATTACCATGGCAATTTTTCAAAATGAAGATGTAGTTTCAGTGATTTGTGAAAGTACTATATAATAACTAGGGAGTTTGACCTAAAAGGCTTATGAGTTTGGCATTCTTTGCCAATGAGGAAACAAGCTGGTATATTTTTCCTTCTTTGCTCACCAAATATAGCATATTATACAGTTATTAAAATTCACTCTAGTCAATGTCCATGGAGATTGCAAGCTTACCTAAATACTCAAGGGAGCTGGAATTGCAAAAATTGTGTCAGAAACAAAGTATAGAAGGGCCACTTGCTTGCATGTTTTGTCAGAGTAGAAGTAGAATGTTGAAAATTATGAAATTGATTTATTGACTTTGGTCACTGCTATTGGAAATATTCAGGGAAGGCAATGGCACCCCACCCCAGTACTCTTGCCTAGAAAATCCCATGGATGGAGGAGCCTGGTAGGCTCCAGTCCATGGGTTCACTAAGAGTCGGACACAACTGAGCGACTTCACTTTCACTTTTCACTTTCATGCATTGGAGAAGGAAATGGCAACCCACTCCAGTGTTCTTGCCTGGAGAATCCCAGGGATGGGGGAGCCTGGTGGGCTGCCATCTATGGGATCGCACAGAGTCGGGCACGACTGAAGTGACTTAGCATAGCATAGGAAATATTAGAAAATTTTATACTGATTGATATAAAATTGATCACTTCATTGATCACTCAATGAAGCTTAAAATTTCAAAAGGATACCCTGAGCTCCTTAACTGTGTTTCAGGTTGTTAAATTAGAGATGTTTATACTTGTCTCCTAGAGACTTTGTGTCTTGAGTTTTCTGTGTAGAAGGAAAGATGTTGCATAGAGAATGACTTGTGAAGTGCAAATAGTTTTCATCTATCCAAGATCTTGCTATCCCAAGGCTCAGCTTCAGGAGAATCTGCTTCCAAACTCATGCACTTTGCTGTTGCCACATCTCAAGTTCTTGTTGGCTGTTTGCTTGAGATAATCAGTTTCTTGCCACATGGGCCTCTCCATGGGGAAGCTTACATAGCATCTGACTTTTCTAGAGTAAGCCAGCAAGAGAGAAAGAGAACGGGTGGGCATGAGAGTGAAAGTGGGAGAGAAAGAGAGAGAGAGAGAGAGTAATGGAAGTCATGGTCTATTTGTAACCTAATTGTAGAAGTGCTATCCCATTACTTTTGCCAAATTCTATTTATTAGAAGCATATCACTAGGTCCAGTGACTCAAGGGAAGGAGAGTGCATAAAAAAGTGAATACCAGAATGCAGGACTATATTAGAGAGTAGTACAGTAGTATGAACAGAATCACAGTACTTGCATTTGTCATTCACTCTTTTTTGATAAGAGTTTAGCTTTTAGTCATTTTATGATCTTGATTTTAAAGCCATTATACTAATATGGTTAAAGCAGGAATCACAGTGAAATTTTTTGCAATTACAGCATTAAAGAACATAAGTACCCTCTGCTAGCAGGGCTTCCCAGGTGGTGTAGTTGGTAAAGAATCCACTGGCAAATGTAGGAGATACAAGAGATGCATATTTGATCCCTGGGTTGGGAAGATCTCCAGGAGAAAATGGCAACCCACTCCAGTTTTCTTGCCCAGAAATGGACAGAGGAGCCTGGCAGGCTGTAGTCGCAAAGAATCGGACATGACAGAGCACAAGCACAAGCATGAATCCTCTGCTAACATTATCACTTGAGTTTGCTGAGATTTTCTGCAGACGGTTATTATTACCTCTACTTTCCCTATGTCATCCCATTGCAAAGATTTAGGAAGACCTTTCATCATTTGTCTCAATTCAGTTCAGTCGCTCAGTCGTGTCCGACTCTTTGCAGCCCCATGGACTGCAGCACGCCAGACATCCCTGTCCATCACCAACTCCTGGAGTTTAATCAAACTCATGTCCACTGAGTTAGTGATGCCATCCAACCATTTCACCCTCTGTCATCCTCTTCTCCTGCCTTCAATCTTCCCCAGCATCAGGGTCTTTTCTAATGAATCAGCTCTTTGCATCAAGTGGTCAAAGGATTGGAGTTTCGGCTTCAGCATCAGTCCTTCCAAAGCATATTCAGGACCCAAGTTCAAAATCATCAATTCTTCGTCACTCAGCTTTCTTTTTAGTCCAGTTCTCACATCCATACATTACTACTGGAAAGACCACAGCTTTGATTAGATGGACCTTTGTTGGGAAAGTAATGTCTCTGCTTTTTAATATGCTTTCTAGGTTGGTGATAACTTTTCTTCCAAAGAACAAGCATCTTTCAATTTCATGACTGCAGTCACCATCTGCTGTGATTTTGGAGCCCCCAGAAATAAAGTCTGTCACTGTTTCCACTGTTTCCCCATCTATTTGCCATAAAGTGATGAGACCAGATGCCAGGATCTTAGTTTTCTGAATGCTGAGTTTTAAGCCAATTTTTTCACTCTTCACTTTCACTTTTATCAAGAGGCTCTTCAGTTCCTCTTTGCTTTCTGCCATAAGGGTGGTGTCACATATGAGGTTATTGATATTTCTCCTGGTAATCTTGACTCCAGTCTTGTGCTTCATCCAGTCCAGCATTTCTCATGATGTACTCTGCATATAAGTTAAATAAACAGGGTGACAATATACAGCCTTGAGGTACTCCTTTTCCTATTTGGAACCAGTCCGTTGTTCCATGTCCAGTTCTAACTGTTGCTTCCTGATCTGCATATAGGTTTCTCAAGAGGCAGGTCAGGTGGTCTGGTATTCCCATCTCTTTCAGAATTTTCCACAGTTTGTTGTTTCCACCATTTGTCTGAATATACCTTTATAGGCTTCCGCATGGTCCTAGAGGTAAAGCACTCACCTGTCAATGTAGGAGAGTTAAAAAATGGAGGTTTGATCCCTGGGCGGGGATGATTTGCCTGCATGAGGGAATGGGAACTCAATTCAGTATTTTTGCCTGGGAAATCCCATGGACAGAGGAGCCTGGGGAGCTACAGTCCATAGGCTTGCAAAGAATCAGATATGATTGAAGTGACTTAACACACACACACTTGTGTAGATGGTGTTTCTTGATTGGATTTATTATATTATCCATAAGAGAAACTATATGAAAAGCAGGAACATTTTATTGTATAGAAATTGGTTTGATTTTGTAGGATTTTTGTTTTCAAAATGGTAAATAGTAAAACAGTACAATACACATAAATACAAGTGCAGAATCCATTTCATAAATCCAAAATATTCTCTTCTGCATTGAGCTAAGTGAGGTCTGATTCTTGAAAGGACTGGGCTAGCCAGTTGAAATAAAGGAAAATTGGGGGGAACAAAGGAAAGAAAATATCCTCTATTAGTTCATTGGAAAAATCTTTTTAAATCACAAATTTTCAAGTCTTTATGCACAATTCTTATGATAAGGAAAATAACATCTGAATGGTATACCCTCTTAGTGAGATGAGAAAGACCTAATGTATTTTCTAAATATGATATGGCTTATATTGAACTTTGAAAATATGCTGTTATACTTCAAAGAACATAATGTAACTCTTGGCTTATGTACACCTATATGTTGTAATAGCATTATGGCTATAGGAAAGCATCTAACCCTCCTTCTTCACTTGTAGAAGGAAGACAAATATTGCTACTATATAGTACTTATCTCATAAGATATTTTATTGATTAAGTGACAAACTATAAACATGCTAAGGATAGGATATTTTTTTCGCTTACTGTTGAATCCCTAGTACCCTTATAACAATGCCTGGAACTCAGATGGTATTCATTACATACTTGGTATGAAGTCAATATGTCCAGTTTAATACCTGACACACACACACACAAATATCCAATGAATATTGACAATTGTGATTATCTATCCAACTATATAATACATTTTTCTAAAGTCAGTGAGGATGTTTTAAGTCAAAATAGTCAAGCAGAAGTTGCAGAACCACCTGTCAGGAACTGGAAGAGATTGCTCTATTAGAAAGATTTATTGGTCTACATGATTTTAAGTTGTGTTGTAACTGCTTTTTTAGAAATGATGAATTGATATGCTTACCTCCCTTTTGAGCATTATATAACATAGTTACAATTTTACTGTCTCCCCATGCTCTTCTCTGGTCAAATTAGGGTGAGAAAATTAGTACAAAAGACTCAGAGACCCTGATTTACTAAAATTTTTATTTAGATCAGTTTGATCTATCTCTTCTAGAATCAACAGCTCAATAATACTTGAAAGGGAAAATTTTATATATATTTCTCTTCAAGATAAATTAAATATTGTAATTCTTTTGTGTCTTTTAAGCAACAAGGAAATTGTATGTGATATATACTAAAATAATTCATTCAATAAATTCTTCAAAAAGATAATTAAATCTTAAATGAACTTGGACTGCAGCCTACCAGGCTCTTCCATCCATGGGATTTTCCAGGCAAGAGTACTGGAGTGGGGTGCCATTGCCTTCTCCGAAATCGAACAGTAAATTATGTCAAATAATTACTCTAAAAAGATAGCGTTTGACCAGCAATGACAAGAGTCAGAAACACTTGGATTCTAACCCCAGCCTCCCTATTTACTGCTAAGAGACCTTGAGAAGGTTTGTACATAGAGCTGTTACATAGAGCTATTGCAACTTTGAATGGAGGTAATAGATTTTAAACACTTAATAGACTCTCCCTACATTATCCTTAAACTAATACATGTTAGCTATAAAATTTAATCATGTTACTAAATAGACACAGTCTGAGCATTCTTTTCTTATTTAACCAATATATGTTAGCTATAAAATTTAGTCATATTACTAAATGGACAGAGTCTGAGCATTCTTTTCTTGAAGAATTAAATATTTGACTTCAAGTCTGTTGTTATTTTTCTAATGCAACATTAGGAGAGGAAACAACAAAGTGAGTGATCCTTCTTTCTTAGACCTTTAGACCATTGTTCCAACGTATGATTTCCTAAGACCAGACCAGAGGAGTTACAAGAACCGACATGTATTCCCATTGTGACTTTCTTTGACAACTCACAGCAGGCTAGAATAAAAAGAGGATGGAGTAGGCTGAGCCATTTTTTTAATCTTAAAAATTTTAGATGCTCTTCATTTTATTTTCTGCTTGATGTATTCTTAAAATAGTTTGTGCAAGTTAAATTTCATCTTTTTCTTCTAGGATTAGTATTAATACGTATTATTAATACTACTATTAATACATATTTTTAAAATCTCGTTTTCTTGTATTTTCTGTGACATTGTAAGACACACACACACACACACACATATATATAAACATGAAAATATATATTCTCACATGTTTTATGTTCCTAGATTTCTGTTTTGGAATTTTTATATTACATTAAGATTTGATATTGACATATTTGCAACTGTTCTAAGATAATTTATGAGTGACATTTTGATAACATAAATTTCATTTTCTCAGTTATTTTTTACATGGCATCTTTGCCTTCATTGAATTTTTTCCACAGATATGATCATTAATTGTATTTTTGCAGTTTCAGCTTGGTCATTTGTAGTCCTTGCCTTGAAAAATACATTTAAAACAGAGTTAGGGTCCAGAAAAATGAAATGACATAGTCATAGTCTCATAGTCATAGAAGTTCTGTGCCTTATAGGTCTACAGATTATAATTGATTTTTATAATTAGCCAATATAACTCTTTTTGTATATTATTTTGATAAACTTTTTATGTATTACTTTGTTAAACTTTACTTTTTTAGAACAGTTTTACTGTTGTAGAACAAATTTACAGAAAAGTTGCTGAGATAGTACAGCTAATTCCCATAAACCCAATTTCCTTTATTAATATCTTATGTTGATATATTTTGTTATATTTATCAGATCAGTCGCTCAGTTGTGTCCGACTCTTTGCGACCCCATGAACCACAGCACGCCAGGCCTCCTTGTCCATCACCAGCTCCCGGAGGTCACTCAGACTCGCATCCATCGAGTCAGTGATGCCATCCAGCCACCTCATCCTCTGTCGTCCCCTTCTCCTCCTGCCCTCAATCCCTCCCAGCATCAGAGTCTTCTCCAATGAGTCAACTCTTCGCATGAGGTGGCCAAAATACTGGAGTTTCAGCTTTAGCATCATTCCTTCTAAAGAAATTCCAGGATTGATCTCCTTCAGAATGGACTGGTTGGATCTGCTTGCAGTCCAAGGGACTCTCAAGAGTCTTCTCCAACACCACAGTTCAAAAGCATCAATTCTTCGGCGCTCAGCCTTCTTCACAGTCCAGCTCTCACATCCATACATGACCACAGGAAAGACCATAGCCTTGACTAGGGGAACCTTTGTTGGTAAAGTAATGTCTCTGCTTTTGAATATGCTATCTAGGTTGGTCATAACTTTCCTTCCAAGGAGCAAGTGTCTTTTAATTTCATGGCTGCAGTCACCATCTGCAGTGATTTTGGAGCCCAGAAAAACAAAGTCTGACACTGTTTCCACTGTTTCCCCATCTATTTCCCATGCAGTGATGGGACCAGATGCCATGATCTTCGTTTTCTGAATGTTGAGCTTTAAGCCAACCTTTTCACTCTCCACTTTCACTTTCATCAAGAGGCTTTTTAGCCCCTCTTCACTTTCTGCCATAAGAGTGGTGTCATCTGCATATCTGAGGTTATTGATATTTCTCCCAGCAATCTTGATTCCAACTTGTGTTTCTTCCAGTCCAGCATTTCTCATGATTTACTCTGCATATAAGTTAAATAAACATGGTGACAATATGCAGCCTTGACGTACTCCTTTTCCTATTTGGAACCAGTCTGTTGTTCCATGACCAGTTCTAACTGTTGCTTCCTGACCTGCATACAGATTTCTTAAGAGGCAGATCAGGTGGTCTGGTATTCCCATCTCTTTCAGAATTTTCCATAGTTTATTGTGATCCACACAGTCAAAGGCTTTGGCATAGTCAATAAAGCAGAAATAGATGTTTTTCTGGAACTCTCTTGCTTTTTCCATGATCCAGCGGATGTTGGCAATTTGATCTCTGGTTCCTCTGCCTTTTCTAAATCCAGCTTGAACATCAGGAAGTTCACGGTTCACATATTGCTGAAGCCTGGCTTGGAGAATTTTGAGCATTACTTTACTAGCGTGTGAGATGAGTGCAATTGTGCGGTAGTTTGAGCATTCTTTGGCATTGCCTTTCTTTGGGATTGGGATGAAAACTGACCTTTTCGAATCTTGTGGCCACTGCTGAGTTTTCCAAATTTGCTGGCATATTGAGTGCAGCACTTTCACAGCATCATCATTCAGGACTTGGAATAGCTCCACTAGCTCCAATAGCTCCAATAGCTCCACTTCCATCACCTCCACTAGCTTTGTTCGTAGTGATGCTTTCTAAGGCCCATTTGACTTCACATTCCAGGATGTCTGGCTCTAGGTCAGTGATCACATCATCATGATTATCTGGGTCTTGAAGCTCTTTTTTGTACAGTTCTTCTGTGTATTCTTGCCACCTCTTCTTAATATCTTCTGCTTCCGTTAGGTCCATACCATTTCTGTCCTTTATTGTGCCCATCTTTGCATGAAATGTTCCTTTGGTATCTCTGATTTTCTTGAAGAGATCCCTAGTCTTTCCCATTCTGTTGTTTTCCTCTATTTCTTTGCATTGATCACTGAAGAAGGCTTTCTTATCTCTTCTTGCTATTCTTTGGAACTCTGCATTTAAATGTTTATATCTTTCCTTTTCTCCTTTGCTTTTCGCTTCTCTTCTTTTCACAGCTATTTGTAAGGCCTCCCCAGACAGCCATTTTACTTTTTTGCATTTCTTTTCCATGGGGATGGTCTTGATCCCTGTCTCCTGTACAATGTCACGAACCTCATTCCATAGTTCATCAGGCACTCTATCTATCAGATCTAGGCCCTTAAATCTATTTCTCACTTCCACTGTATAATCATAAGGGATTTGATTTAGGTCATACCTGAATGGTCTAGTAGTTTTCTCTACTTTCTTCAATTTCAGTCTGAATTTGGCAATAAGGAGTTCATGGTCCGAGCCACAGTCAGCTCCTGGTCTTGTTTTTGCTGATTGTATAGAGCTTCTCCATCTTTGGCTGCAAAGAATATAATCGATCTGATTTCGGTATTGACCATCTGGTGATGTCCATGTATAGAGTCTTCTCTTGTGTTGTTGGAAGAGGGTATTTGCTATGACCAGTGCATTTTCTTGGCAAAACTCTATTAGTCTTTGTCCTGCTTCATTCCGTATTCCAAGGCCAAATTTGCCTGTTACTCCAGGTGTTTCTTGACTTCCTACTTTTGCATTCCAGTCCCCTATAATGAAAAGGACATCTTTTTGGGGTGTTAGTTCTAAAAGGTCTTGTAGGTCTTCATAGAACCATTCAACTTCAGCTTCTTCAGTGTTACTGGTTGGGGCATAGACTTGGATTACTGTGACATTGAATGGTTTGCCTTGGAAACGAATAGAGATCATTCTGTCGTTTTTGAGATTGCATCCAAGTACTGCATTTCGGACTCTTTTGTTGACCATGATGGCCACTCCATTTCTTCTGAGGGATTCCTGCCCACAGTAGTAGATATAATGGTCATCCGAGTTAAATTCACCCATTCCAGTCCATTTTAGTTCGCTAATTCCTAGAATGTCAACATTCACTCTTGCCATCTCTTGTTTGACCACTTCCAATTTGCCTTGATTCATGGTCCTGACATTCCAGGTTCCTATGCAATATTGCTCTTTACAGCATCGGACTTTGCTTCTATCACCAGACACATCCACAGCTGGGTATTCTTTTTGTTTTGGCTCCATCCTTTCATTCTTTCTGGAGTTATTTCTCCACTGATCTCCAGTAGCATATTGGGCCCCTACTGACCTGGGGAGTTTCTCTTTCAGTATCCTATCATTTTGTCTTTTCACACTGTTCATGGGATTCTCAAGGCAAGAATATTGAAGTGGTTTGCCATTCCCTTCTCCAGCGGACCACACCCTGTCATATCTCTCCACCATGACCCGCCCATCCCAGGTTGCCCCTTGGGCGTGGCTTAATCTCATTGAGTTAGACAAGGGTGTGGTCCTTGTGTGATTAGAATGACTAGTTATCTGTGAGAATGGTTTTAGTGTATTTGCCCTCTGATGCCCTCTTTCAAGACCTACTGTCCTTCTTGGGTTTCTCTTACCTTGGGCGTGGGGTATCTCATCCCGGCTGCTCCTGGCTGCTTCCGGCCAGCGAAGCACAGCCATCGCACCTTACCTTGGACGAGGGGTCTCTCCTCACCGCCGCCCTTCCTGACCTCGGTCGTGGGGTAGCTCTTCTCGGCCGTGCTTAGTGCGCTGGCCCTCACCGCCGTCCTTTCTCGGTCGTGGGGTAGCTCCTCTCGACCGTGCTCTTAGTGCGCGACGCAGCCGGCGGGGCGCTCCTAGTGCGCGACGCAGCCGGCGGGGCGCTCTTAAATGGCGCGCCGGTCGCGGGCAGGTGAGGTTATATTTATATCTCTTACTGAAATCTGTACTTTATTCAGGTTTTCTTAGTTTTTACCTAATATCTATTTTTCTTTTCTTGGATTCCACATTACATTTGGCTGTCTTGTCTCCTTAGGCTCCTCTTGGCTGTGACAGTTTCTCAGATTTTCCTAATCTATCATGACCTTGACAATTTTGGGGAGTATTTTGTAGAATGTTCTTTAACTAAGAGTTGTCTGATCTTTTTCTCTCATAATTTGACTGGAGTTACAGGTCCACATAGGTAAAGTACCATTCTCTTCATATCGTATCAAGGGTAAATGCTATCAACCTTTCTTATCACTGTTTATGTTAACTTTGATCATCTACATTTTGTGTATTTTGGGAACACGTGTACACCCATGGCAGATTCGTGTTGATGTATGGCAGAACCAATACAATATTGTAAAGTAATTAGCCTCCAATTAAAATTTAAAAAAAAGAAAAAAAAATCAAGTTGCTCATTTAAAGGCCATTTTCATTAGGATACCAAGTATTATGCAGACATTGTGTTGATGTATTTGTGTTGGGAATGTCTGGTCTAAACCAGCTTTCCCACTGTTTCATCTTGTGCATCACCCACTGGCACAGTTTAAGGTGAAGTTGAGAAAGGGGTAGGCCTCTTATTTTAACTCAAAGGCATTAGCCCACCCAAGGAAGGATTCTAATCTGGGCTGGAGATAGAAGAGTGAAAGTAAGGGTTGAATATGATGTCTATTTCTTATAAGAAATAGACAGTGATCAGAGCCCAGACACATAGACTCCTAGCAATCTATCTTCAGATAGAAAACAGTGTGTGCGTGCGTGCTAAATTGCTTTAGTCATGTCTGACGCTTTGCAACCCTTTAGACTGTAGCCTGCTGTAGGCTATTCTGTCCAAGGGATTCTCCATGCAAGAATACTGGAGTGGGTTGTCATGCCCTCCTCCAGGGGATCTTCCAGATTCAGGGATTGAACCTGCATGTCATGTCTCCTGCATTGGCAAGTGGGTTTTTACTACTAGCTCCACCTGGGAAGCCCAGGAAATAGGGTACCCAATTGCAAACCACTGGAGAGTCTCAATTATAAAAATTGGGAGAATAAAATCTACTGAAGAAAATAAAATTAGCACTCTTGTGTGCATGCTTTCTCAGGACTAACGCTGGGACTTAAGTTCGGACTGATTTTAGACTCCCCTGTCAGAATTGCACTAGTTGCTCTAGTCAGGAAAAGGCTTGGTTGGACTTGCAGAGAGATGGTTTTGGTGACCCCAGCTAAACATTTGGAGGAGGACTGGGCTGATTTTAATATAGCATCAAGAAATTGAACACTCTGATCATTCATTTACATGAAATAAAATTGAAGGACAAGGTGCCAATAGTTCAAATTGTATAGAGTAAGTAGCATGTCCAGTGGAGAAGGCAATGGCACCCAACTCCAGTACTCTTGCCTGGAAAATCCCATGGGCAGAGTAGCCTAGTAGGCTGCAGTCCATGGGGTTGCTAAGAGTTGGACACGACTAAGCGACTTCACTTTGACTTTTCACTTTCATGCACTGGAGAAGGAAATGGCAACCCACTCCAGTGTTCTTGCCTGGAGAATCCCAGGGATGGGGGAGCCTGGTGGGCTGCCGTCTATGGGGTCGCACAGAGTCAGACACAACTGAAGCGACATAGCAGCAGCAGCATGTCCAGATGAGAACTTAGAATCCTCAATTTTTTTCTGTCCTTTATTCCTTTATAGTTGAAGTTTTTATAAATCTCTCTAAAGTGATTATTACATTTTGTATTATTTCCTTAAGTAATATTTATTTTATCCAAATATTCTATTTTAACTAATTTTTTTTTTCACATAACAGTATCAAATCATTTAAGGGCTTTACTGGATTTTTATTACTTCTTATATCAAGCACCAGATTTTGAATTACATATTGGTCTATTTTCACTGTTGATGAAAGGGCAAAGCTATGCTTCATTCTATTTCTGTTGACTGCGCAGGAGAAAAAAAATACTCTTAATTGATTCTCAATCATAGGGTGTCCTTACAGAATTATCTTGTAAAACAGAAAAACATTTTTTCTTGCCTTTACACACAAAGAAAATTAGATCTTAGAGACCTTGGGGGAATAAATATGAAATGCACATTGTGTGAGGTAATATCAATTGATAGAATTCCTTCTACTCTATCTTAAGAAAAAACTAAATTTTTCCTTTTGTTTTTGTCCTATAGGTTTTATAACTTTATTATTGTTTACTTTTAAAAATGAAAATAACATCTGAATGTCATGAATTTAAACTTTATTAAAATTAATTTCTTCATAGACCTTTACTAATTTTTTATGATTTATTCTTTCCAGACCATAGCCTGTTTTCTGTTTTTAAGCACACAGAATTTTAGCTACCAAATGATCTAGGAAACTTGAAGCAAAACTGAGTCGAGTAAAAATTCATTTTCAAGAAATATTATAAATAGTAGATATTTCTAATTAGCTCTTGTTATTATGGCAGAACATATATAATGCTGATCAAACTAGAAAAAAAATCTCAATGTGATAACACACATAAAATCCATAAGGTATGGAATGTAAAATTATAATAAAACATCTGCTAAGGAACATTTAAGCCAAGAAAAGGATGACTGTATTGACATTATTTTCACTGCCTAAGGATAATTTGCAATAACACACCTCTAGTACACAAATAGATGTGTAGCACATGCATTTCAACAAGAGATTTCAGTGAATACAAAATTAGCTTAGAAAGAGACTAGCAAACTTGAAATGTTCACACATAACTTGCCACCTCTTAAAGAAAAAACAACAAAACAAAATTCACAAGCTCTTTAAAGAGTAATGGTGAGAAATGACGTGTCTGAGGCACTGAATAATGAAGTCTTTGTGATGGCTTCAATTCACCAAACAGAATATGTCTTCTGTCCTCACTCTTAAGTTGTGAACATGTTCAAGATCAGAACAAGATCAAGAAGCAAAGCCAGTAACTGCCAGTTTTCAAGTGAAAAAGAAAAAAGGGGAATGTGTATCCAGTACAAGTTCACTCTGCTGTGATTACTATTGCAGTCCCAATTTGTCTGTAGTGCTTAGTGTATAATACCCACCTATATTTTTGTTGACTGACTTCTAAAGAAAAAGTATCAGTAGAGATCAGAATAATAGCAAACTATTAGAAATTCATAGATTGATTAAAAATGTCATTATAGCTCAAGCTGCCAGTTTCTCTCTTTTCCAGAATCAATAGCAAGAAGAGTAGCTTTTCTCCTTTTCCCTCCTTTGTCAAATGTGCTATGAACTGAATGTCTGAATCTGGGAACAGGTGAAAAGAGGAGCGGGGTAAATATGGGTCAGAATGGTTGGCAATAATAATCAATTTGTAATAATTTTTGAGTAGAAATTATTTATTAAGTAAATGCAGGAGGAAATATTATAGTTTATGAGAGTAAATTAGAGATTGTTCTTTACAGAAAGGGAGGGTGGGATGAATTGGGAGATTAGGTTTGACATAAATACACCCCCGTGTGTAAAATAGGTAGCTGTGGGAACTTGCTATAATGCCTGCTCTGTGATGACCTAAATGGATGGGATGGGGGTGGAGGGAGGGAGGTCCAAGAAGGAAGGGCTATTTATACACATATAGTTGATTCACTTCACTGTGTAGCAGAAACTAACACAACATTGTAAAGCAATTATACTCCAATTTTTAAAAAAGATATTGTTCTGGGAACACACAGTACAAAAACTGTAGACATATAAAAGAAGCATAGAAACATCATTAAAAGGAAAAATTAAAAGGAATAGATGTTTTAGTCATAAAAATATGTAACATTATATCAAGTATTCCTATAACTTATCAGGGTCTCATTTCATTGAAAAGGAACCCAATTGTTCAGAGCATGAAAATTACTGATCTACTTTATGACTGTGAACTTTTTTTTTTGCTTTGTAATCAGTATATTAAAAAGACATTCATACATTTCAAGAATTGCTTAAATTCTGATACCAGATTTAAGCTTGTGAACATATGACTTTAAACATACAATTAAAGCTATTCATTATAATTTGCTATACGACCAGCATTAAATTACAGTTACTCTGGAGCATAAGTTAAATGGTTTAAAGTAAGCCTGTAACATATCTACAAAAACACCTTCCTATCTCATACATGCAAATTACTTCTCCATGTAAAGGTCTCATCACTCTAAGTTTCCCTGCTCCAGAAGTCACTACTCTAAGGCTTACTGTGGTCCAAAGGTGGGGGGCGGGAGGGGGGTGGGCAAAAAAAGTAACCAGGACCAATAGCTATATATATTAATAAAAGATGGCACAGCAAAAGAAGGGAATGCAATTCTACAAGTGCAAGCCCTCAAGAAGCAGCACATTATGATAAACCCCTTCTTTACAAAGGTATCATTTCTATCACTGATACCACAGGCTAAATTAAATTATACAGCATGCCATCTTCAAGTAACAGTTGAGGCAATAGCATAAATGCAGAAGCATCACAATGAATCCCACTTACTACATACAGACCAACATTTCTCTACATTAATGTCTTTGTCTGATTGCCAGTTAAACACAGTTTTAATTTCATAGCTTAACAATTAAGGGTCATACACTGAAGTCAATACATATACCTGGAATTTCAATCTAAGCTATTCCATGTACATAGCTGAAATCAATTTTTTCAAGTCGTTTTTACAAGTACTAAACTTATCTTGCACACTGAAGTTATCATACATACAGGGCAAAGTCAGAGCTTTTATATTTGAGTTTATTCTTCATTTAACTTTTAAACATTACTATAGTTGAATATTAAAAGCAAGTAGTGAGCATATTATGACTATAGTCCTTCACTCAATCACTACTGCAAATAAAACACCAGCAGTGAGTGTTAATCACAGGCCCTACTAAGAGGTCTGACACTGAACACCACCCCGAGAATGATGTTCATCATCCTCCTATGCTTCTCCATTGTAATGGCGCCGTCTTTCCTGATCTGGATCAAAGTCCACTAATTCTACCTGGTCCATTTCATCAGTCTCTTCTACTTCCTTCCTCTCAGGCAGAAGTTTTTCCAGCAAAGAGAGTTAATCAGGAGAGAGAAAGCCATTCTCAGGAAAGTTAACCTTAAATTCAATGATTAGGTGACCCTTTTCATATGGCCTACGATAAATTCGCATGCCTTCATTTAGCACACACTTGATATCTCCATGCTTGACAATCTGACCTGGATGAGAAGTGATGACTATGGTTTGGTTGTCAAGAGTAGATATTGATTTCTGGAAGCCACACAACGCCTCAACCAGCTGCATGTCCATACACATGAAAAGGTCTTCTCCTCGTTGAGTAAAAACAGCACTGTCCTTCTGATCTAAAACAATGATAATATCTCCTGGCTTCAGTCCTGGTTCTTGGTCTCCTTCACCATGGAATGTTATCTTCTGGCCATCTTTCATGCCTTTGTCAATATGAACTTCTAGAATTTTCTTTTCTCGAACTATCTTCCTTCCATTGCAGCTTTTACATCTATCTTTAGGACTGATCCGCTCCCCATAGCCCTGGCACTCCATGCAGGCAGACTGAATTTGCTGAACCATTCCAGGTCCTATCTGATGAATTTGTATTTGCATTCCAGTACCTCGGCAATTGGGACAGCATTCTACCACTCCTTTTTTACCACCTGGGCCTTCACATTTGTCACAAATCACATTCTTTTGCAGAGCTAGTTTTCTTGTTGCACCATTATATAAATCTTCTAAAGTTACTGTAAGTTGATGGACAACGTTTTTACCTCTCCTCTCTCTCTGCATCCTGCCTCCTCCTCCGAAAAACATATCAAAGATGTCCATGGGGGAGCCAAATCCACCACCTGCTCCACCTTCTTTAATTGCCTGTTCTCCTCCTTTGGCATATAATTCCCTTTTCTTTGCATCAGAGAGCACTTTGTAAGCTTGAGCAATCTGTTTAAACTTCTCGCCTTCATTTGGATTCTTATCAGGGTGGTACTTCAAGGCCAGTTTCCTGTAAGCCTTTTTCAGTTCTTCTTGGGTGGCATTGGGTTTGACCCCCAAAACATCATAGTAAGTGGTTTCTTTCACCATTTTCTACAGCCAGTGAGTGGCCGATGCCCGTGTGGGGGAGCTGTAAGAAGCGCTTTGCTGTGCACAGCTCGGGCAGCCACCGCTCCGCCGCCTTTCTCCGAGCGTTCTGGAAAGTTCCCTATGACTGTGAACTTTAACCTTGTTCACCCACGTCTCATTTTCATAGGATACACTTTAAAGATCATTATATGATGAATCATAGTTTTGCCACCTAGGATTTACAGACAAATTCACTTCATTAATAAGCAGGGAAGACAAGAAACTTGATTGCTAGAGTGATTTTTTTTCTTCTAGAGAATTGTTTCTTTCTGAAAATCATGTGTTCTGGAGTTCTCTTTAGTGAAATTTCTAAATGACAGGTGGATGAAACTTTTCCTCTTTTGAATTTATCTTGGTAACAAGAAATTATGTAACTCCATCCCTCAGTGCCCCCCAAGTCAGTTACAGCTGTACATGCAACATTATCTGAATTGGAAATATCCTTTAAAAAATCATTCATTTGCATGTCCTTTTAGAAGAACAAACAATAATTCCTTGCCCTTTCTTATTGCTCTTTAAATGAAATACTTGACAAAACCCTACATAAATATGCTTTAAACTTTTGGATTATTATTGGCTCCATATAGGAGCCATTCTCAGAAAAAAACTTTCTTAGTTTTCTAAGTTTTTTTATATGGCTAAATAAAGGACTCATTTCTAGCACTGCATATTTTTTTTCTTCCTGGACCAGAATGAGATATGGTAGTTGACAATATAAAACAAGTCATATATGTTAAATCAACAAAATATTCCACTGTACTTTCTTTGAAAAGAGGCACTAACCAGTGACCAAGTATTCTAAGCAAACTGAGTATCAATATTTTTTCATAAAATTGGTAATAAAAATACTTATTTTGTCTTGATAATTAAAGTTCAAGTTTGGTTACCACAATAAAAATAAAAGTAACACTTAGCAGTCTGGAGGTAGACAGTTCAAGGCTAGTAGAGATATTTAGGTTCCTTCCAATTTGTTGTTCTATCCGCCCCTTTGACATTGTTCTCATCTTCAGTGTTCAGGAGAACTATCTGTGCCATCCACATTGCAGTTTGGAAGAAGATGAGTATAGACCTTCCTTTAAGAATGGGATGACCCAGAGGGATGGTATAGGGAGGGAGCTGGGGAGGGGGTTCAGGATGGGGAACATGTGTACACCCATGGCGGATGCATGTTGATGTATGTCAAAACCAATACAATATTGTAAAGTAAAAAAAAAAAATTTAAAGAAAAAAGAATGGGATATAGAAGTTCCATTACGCTCCTTATATCCCATTGTAACTTTGTTACAACAGCATAGTTAGCTCTATGAGATATTGAGAAGTTTGTTCTGTCTTTTGGTTGGCCATGTATACAACTAGGAACTTTTATTATGCAAGAAGGGGAGAATGAATTTTTGTCAGCAACTATCATTTTCTGTTCCACTTCCCAGATCTTAAGATTGCCTTGAGGGTCAAGTAAAATGATGGATGGAGAGGAGATATACGTGTTACCTGTTAAAACAGTAAAAATGGTGGTTACTGATCTTGAAGTCAGCTACTAGGACCCAAAAGGGAAAACAGCTAAATTACCTTAAATAAAAGAATTAGGTGACATTTATCTTCCCTTCCTATTCCTTGTATTATGATCTTAAAGTTGTTTCTGTACCTTTATTAAGTAATTATCTGGTCTTTATGTACACTCATCATGCCTAGGATGATTGCTTGGCAAATTATCTTGTCTAACACAGATATTTTCTTTCCTTAGAAACACTGATATTTTGTTTCCTTTCATTTCTCCCTCCTTAATCTGACTTCAAATGTTGCTAGTTCCAATCACTCTCCTCACCTCTGTCTCATGCTTATAGCATAAATATTTATATCTTGATAAATTCTTTGTGTGGTTTCTATAAAACTAGGAAACAAGTTGAAAAAAGATATACCTCAGGAATTATAACAATAATCAGGTCATTTAATCTGTAATTCACAGTTGGAGTGGGCAGTTAAATAGGTCTCCTCCCTACTGAGAACCCTGAAGCACTGTGAAATGTGGAACCTGGAACACTGGCTGGATTTAGCCAGGAATTCAATATTAAAATGGGTCACTTCAGACATATAATAACACTTGTCAGATGATAAACTTTAATAGCATTATCATAAATCTTGGATTCAGTCTAGGTACTTAGCTTCCACCTATCTTGTTTTAAGTCAGTTTGAAAGAGACAGAGGGGGAGACAATTACAGATTACAGAATCTCTGAGTCAGAATAAAATGTAAAGGTCAATTCACTCAACTTCCCTTCCAAAGCAGAAGTCTCTTTTCACCTTCTCAAACTAGCGTTCATTCTATTTTTGTTTGGAAACTCGCTGCTTCCTGAGACTGCTTATTGTTCTATTGTTTACAATATCGAGAAATCCTCTAGTCTTGTGCTGATATCTTTTCTGTTTTCTAACTGCCTATCTGTGGATTATATGATTTGAACTTCATTGAATGCTGTGAGAACCCACAAAATTGCATTCTATTTAATTTGGAGTTTGGTTACTAGACAAAATCTCCTAGAGATTTGGTGTTTTGTTACTAAATACTAAAATGACTGCATAAATTCAGTTCCATGACCAAATCTTTACTGAGTGCTTGTGGTAAGATAAACACTGACTTTCTATACCTGTATGTCTTATGATAGTCAAATGGATTATGTTACAGTGCAGTAACTCTGAGTTGGGAAGAACCCCTGGAGGAGAGCATGGCAACCCACTCCAGTGTTCTTGCCTGGAGAATCCCATGAACAGAGAAGCCTGGCAGGCTTAGTCCTTAGGGTTGCAAAGAGTCAGACACAGCTGAAGCAACTTAGCACGCATGCATTGTACAATAACAAACAACTCTTAACATCTTAGTGGTTCCTCTGTCTGTGAGATTCTCCAGGTAAGAATGCTGGAGTGGTTTGCTATGCCCTCCTCCAGGGGATCTTCCCAGTTCAGGGACTGAACCCAGGTCTTCTGCATTACAGGCGGATTCTTTACCATCTGAACCACCAGGGAAGCCCACAACAAACAAAAAAAAGGCTTATTTATTCCTTACATTACCTGTTGTCTCAGGTTTATGGGGCTCTGCTTCATGCTGTCTTCATTCAGGGAAATGTAGCTTTCATTGAGCTGTAAGACATGGAAACGACAGCAATATGTTAGAATATTTCCTTTAAAAACGGTTACTCTAAAGAGACCACATAGCTTCCACTCATGTTCTACTGAATAAACTGTATTATTAAAAAGAAGCACAATCCTACCATGAATCTGAAAGAAGGCAAGCCAGAAAAATTCATTCTCTTCATTCTCCAGTAAAATGTTGATGACAAATGCAATATTTGCTCAACAAATGGCCATATTTTTTATTACTATGTACAAAAATACACTTTACTTTTCCCAATGGAGACAACCCACAAGTCTCAGCCAGTGATAGTGTAAATCTCATAGATTATCATATCTGAATAATAAGCAGTAGGCTGTCCATCATGTCTGAATATGGCTCCTTTTAATCTGGAGATATGTAAATTAAAGATATGTTAACTTCCTCTTACAGTCCAATATTCATTGGTCATAATAAAATAGGATAACTTCAATAAACATTCCGACTTGGAAAGGGAATAAAGAAAAATATATAGTAGATGCTAGTCTGGTACAGAACAATTCTACTATCCCATAGAGTCAAAATATTCATAAATTGCTTCCCAGGTAGCTCAGTTGATAGAGTCCAACCTGCAATGCAGAGACCACTTGCCATTGGAGGAGACCAGTGTTTGATCCCTGGGTTGGGAAGATCCCCTAGATAAGCAAATTGGCAACCCACTCCAGTATTCTTATCTGGGAAATCCCACGGACAGAGGAGCTTGATGGGCTACAGTCCACGGGATCGCAAGAGTTGGAGATGACTTAGTAACTGAAACACCACCACCTTCGGGATAGAAAAATCCTTGCATAGGGCCCTGGTTCCACTATCTGAGGATAGCTCTCTTGCCTAGTGGAAGTGCTGCACTCAATATGCCAGCAAATTTGGAAAACTCAGCAGTGGCCACAGGACTGGAAAAGGTCAGTTTTCATTCCAATCCCAAAGAAAGGCAATGCCAAAGAATGCTCAAACTACCGCACAATTGCACTCATCTCACACGCTAGTAAAGTAATGCTCAAAATTCTCCAAGCCAGGCTTCAGCAATATGTGAACTGTGAACTTCCAGATGTTTAACCTAGTTTTAGAGAAAGCAGAGGAACCAGAGATCAAATTGCCAACATCCGCTGGATCATGGAAAAAGCAAGAGAGTTCCAGAAAAACATATATTTCTGCTTTATTGACTATGCCAAAGCCTTTGACTGTGTGGATCACAATCAACTGTGGAAAATTCTGAAAGAGATGGGAATACCAGACCACCTGATCTGCCTCTTGTGAAATCTGTATGCAGGTCAGGAAGCAACAGTTAGAACTGGTCATGGAACAACAGACTGGTTCCAAATAGGAAAAGGAGTACGTCAAGGCTGCATATTGTCACCATGTTTATTTAACTTATATGCAGAGTACATTATGAGAAACGCTGGACTGGAATAAACACAAGTTGGAATCAAGATTGCTGGGAGAAATGTGAATAACCTCAGATAGGCAGATGACACCACCCTTATGGCAGAAAGTGAAGAGGAACTCAAAAGCCTCTTGATGAAGGTGAAAGTTGAGAGTGAAAAAGTTGGCTTAAAGCTCAACATTCAGAAAACGAAGATCATGGCATCCGGTCCCATCACTTCATGGGAAATAGATGGGGAAACAGTGGAAACAGTGTCAGACTTTATTTTTCTGGGCTCCAAAATCACTGCAGATGGTGACTGTAGCCATGAGATTAAAAGACGCTTACTCCTTGGAAGGAAAGTTATGACCAACCTAGATAGCATATTCAAAAGCAGAGACATTACTTTGCCAACAAAGGTTCACCTAGTCAAGGCTATGGTCTTTCCTGTGGTCATGTATGGGTGTGAGAGCTGGACTGTGAAGAAGGCTGAGTGCCGAAGAATTGATGCTTTTGAACTGTGGTGTTGGAGAAGACTCTTGAGAGTCCCTTGGACTGCAAGAAGATCCAACCAGTCCATTCTGAAGGAGATCAGCCCTGGGATTTCTTTGGAAGGAATGATGCTAAAGCTGAAACTCCAGTCCTTTGGCCACCTCATGCGAAGAGTTGACTCATTGGAAAAGACTCTGATGCTGGGAGGGATTGAGGGCAGGAGGAGAAGGGGACGACAGAGGATGAGATGGCTGGATGGCATCACTGACTCAATGGATGTGAGTCTGAGTGACCTCTGGGAGTTGGTGATGGACAGGGAGGCCTGGCATGCTGTGATTCATGAGGTCATAAAGAGTCGGACACAACTGAGCAACTGATCTGATCTGATCTCTTGCCTAGTGTTCTCTGTGACCCTCTGGTAATTCTTTGTTTTCTGTGATACTTTGTGGGCATATCTGAACCATTTATTTAGGAACAAATACTTTCTTTTAGAACTGAGTGGCTTACTAATTTTACTTTCTACCTGTAGATGATCGACAGTTCAAGAACCGAATTAAGCCTAGATCAATGGCAGTCTTTTTAAGTCCAGACTGATAATTCTTAATAGCAGTAAAATGCTCTGAAAATAGTTTCTTATCTATTTGATTCTTGTCAGTACATCTTGCTAGCAATCCCATCCTCAGTCCTTTCTAAAACAGTTTTTAGGATAGTCATAATTTTTAGAATGAGGCATCAGAGGATGAGATGGCTGGATGGCATCATCAATGCAATGGCATGAACTTGGTAAAACTGCGGGAGATGATGAGGGACAAAGAGGCCTGGCATGCTGCAGTCCATGTGGTCACAAAGAGTTGGACAGGAGTGAGCAACTGAACAACAAATATTTTTTAACTTTCTAATTTGCTTATTTCTGAAACTTGAATTATTGCAGATACTTTGTACCAGTTGAGCTTGGAGGAGTTGTGTTCAGTCTCACTCTGAGACACCTTCATTAAGTCAGATATTTATCTGAGTACCCTTAATATGACCCTTGCCTGTGAGGCTGAGTTTTACTTGGTTTTTATTGTTCAAAGACTGTGAATTTTATCTTGGTCTGGGAAGCATTTGCCTCTTCTCTGCATTCCTGAATTCAGGGACAACTTGATTCTTTTTTGTTTCCAAACCAGTTAATATTTTCCTGACTAACTCTCTTTTTTTATAGTGCCTTGCAAAGTGTGGCTAATAGCTATCTATATACACAAAATATTTTTTTCTTTAACTTCTTTGCTAAATGTTTGAAATTTATTGGGTATATGATCTGCCTACCAAACTATTACAAGTGACAGTTTTACCAGAGCTTTCTCCACTGATTAACAGATAACAGTTTCTGATAGTTAACTACTGCTTGAAAGTGAAATTATTAGTTTGACTTTTTGCAATCCCATGGATTGTAGCCTGCCAGGCTCCTCTGTTGATGAAATATACCAGGCAAGAAAACTGGAATGGGTTGTCATTTCCTTCTCCAGGAGATTTTCCTGACCCAGGGATCCACCCCTGTCAATCCCGACCCTGTGTCTCCTGCCTTGCAGGCAGATTCTTTATCATCTGAGCCACCAGGGAAATTGTTAAACCAGCGCTGCATTTTGTAACTTTCCTTGTTACAGCTGTCTTCTCTTCTTGTTCAAAGGTCTTTATTAAATAAGATGTGCTAAATTATGTTCTGGTAAAGAACATCCATAAACTTTTAGTGGTCTGTAACCACAAAGGCTTTTTTATTGCTCATACTATATGTACATTGAGTTATAGTGGTTATAATGTATATTGTCCTTACTTAAGCATATAAGTGAGGGAGCCTGTTTGGAGTGTTGCTGGTATCATGACAGACAGATGGGAACTTTAAAGGCTTATGCCTAGAAAAGCAAATGTCTGTTTTATTTATATTTTATTGGTCAAAACAAGTCACATGACTACATCTAATTTAAAGTAGGAGAAGAAATGCAATATTACTATATGTCTAGAAGGAGAATGAGAAATACTGGTCACCAGCACTGCTGCCGATGAACTCCTTTTACTTTATCTAAAAGATTAGTTGATTGTCTAGAAGATCTGAAGCTCTAACTATAGTAGCTTTTGCACATGTAACATCTGAACATGATTTTATTATTCAAACATTTGAGGAGCTAGAATATATTGATCAACTAACTGTAGTGAAATATTTTATTGATACCAATGACATTCAGAATAAAGGAAAAGTAAAGGCATTGAAAAATAAATCAAGATTCTCCATCAAGAATATTTTTTTTTTTACTAATTTGGATCTAGAAGATATGGTATTTTCCAAATGAAGACAGCCAGAGTTCATGCCACTCCATGAAGTCTTTGTTCAAGTAGAACTCATTTCTAATTTTCCTTTACTCCCTTTACTTGTATGTGAGGTATGCACTGGGCACATTTGTGAAGATGTCGCTTAAGTGCCTTAGGACTTCATTAATTTGTTCAGGCAAAAGACCATCTTCTTAAAAAAAAATTCCATGCACTAAGTATTGGAGGGGCAAAGATATTTCATGAAAAACAACAAAAATTGTTAATTTCATTGAAATTACAGTTTCATTGAGATTAATCTCATTACAGTTTCATTTTATTTCATTACATTCATTGAGATTAATTTAACTGAAATGTGATTTATATTCATTAAGAAACAGAATAAAAATATCTGCAACAAAACTAGGCACAAAAGGTGTATCAGATGAGCTATTTGCTTTAAAAATCAATAACAAAATAAGACAAAACAAAAGCCAAATAAACATGAAAGTTTTTGGCAATTATTTTTGAGAGTAAAAGTGATTAGGCAAATCATCACTTGGGGCTTAGTAGCATAGTTGTTTCTTAATGTTATTAGTGTTCTTGTTTTACTCTTAGAAAAAAAAAACTTTCAAGATTGAATGTTCGATTGGTTAAATAGCAAGCCTTCTGTCTTACTCAGGATGTCCTCTTTGTAATACTAAAGTCCATTAGGTTTGTCTCTGCACATAGTGATCAAAGCCATTTGAAGTGTTTCAGAAAGATATTAGTGTTTCTCTTAGAGCCCTCATAGGTCACAGAATTAGCAGAGATCTCAAAACCCCCTGTGGTCACCATACTACTGTGATCACAGCAATAACATTTGTTTTTTTCTCATTTCTTCTTTTCCAGACATCTTTTCTTTCAAGTCTATTGTGCACCCCACTGTTGAATCAATTTTTCTTAAAACCCTTCTTCGTCCATATCAGTTCAAGGCACAAACAACTTTGATTCCCTCTTGTTTATAAGACACAGTCCAGATTCCTTGAGCTTGCATTCAAGATCCTTTACAGTCTTTACAACAATTTCTTTTCTCCTCCAAGAGAACAGAAGCTCTTTTTATCATATCTTCAATGTGCCACAAGACATCTCCATTTCTGGACCTGAAAAATTCTCCCTTCCATGGCAGTTTGTACTCAGACTCAAAATTCAAGTGATTTTCTCCATGAAGACTCCCTCATATTTTCCTACTCTTTAAATTTATGTTAAAATTTTCTATTCTCTCCCCTCCCCTAATAATTTATGTATGTTGCTTGTACAAATGGATGTAATTATCAAGTAATCAGATGATTTCATGAGCCAAAGAATATATTCTTTAAATTCCTTACAAGACCAAGCTTATAGTGTGTGTGTGCATGCTCAATCATGTCCTATTCTTTGCAACCCCATGAACTGTAGCCCACTGCCAGGTTCCTCTGTCCATTGGATTCTCCAGACAAGAATACTGGAGTGAGTTGCCAGTTCCTGCTCCAGGGACTCTTTCATGCCAGGGATCAAACCCAGTCTCCTGCATATCCTGCACTGGCAGGCAGATTTTTACCACTGAAACACTTGGGAAGACCTAGCTTATAGTAAAAGCTGAATTAATTTTTGTTTTTTTGACCTTGAGACATTGGTTTAGTCTCCATCCCCCAGCAAATCCATTAATTAGCAAAAAATTATTTTCTCATTCTCTATAACAGAAACTTTTTAATGATGCCACCACTTTCTGTCTCATTTCCAAGTTAAAAAGAACTTACTTCAAAAATTCTCCAGAAATCATTTCTTAATTGAGTAACACCTTGCTTGTTATTCATAAATGTGAATTATAATCAACTTGTAAAAACACAACTGGACTTAACTTCCAAATACTCTAAATCAACAAATAATTGTGAGGACAAGCATCTGTACTTTAAAAAATTCCACAGGTAATTCTAAGGGGAGCTTATTTGCTCAGAACCACTGCTCTAATAGTTTGGAAAGCTTTTGAACTGTGGTGTTGGAGAAAACTCTTTAGAGTCCCTGGGACTACAAGACCAAACCAGTCAATCCTAAAGGAAATCAGTCCTGAATATTCATTGGAAGGAGTGATGCTGAAATTGAAACTCCAATACTTTGGCCACCTGATGTGAAGAACTGACACATTGGAAAAGACCCTGATGCTGGGAAAGATTGAAGGCAGGAGAAGAAAGGGACAACAGAGGATGAAATGGTTGGATGGCATCACCGACTCAATGGACATGAGTTTGAGCAAGCTCTGGGAGCTAGTGATGGACAGGGAAGCCTGGCCTGCTGCAGTCCATGGGGTCTCAAAGAGTCAGACACGACTGAGCAACTGAACTGAACTGAACTTGATCTATACCTTTTAAAAGAATGGAGCAATCTAGTCTTGATTATGTTCATCTTCCTCCTTTCACTTCATGTTTCATAAAGTGGTTCATGACACACTGATTATAGGTACAAAGTATTGGTGGCTCTAAGACTGATTCTCATCAGACAAAATTGACTCTTATCACCGATATTCCACAGTTCCTCAAAACATCTTTTGTAGACCACCAGAAACAGAATCATCCAAGTTGCTTTCTAAATACTCCAATTCTTGCATTTCCCTACACAGAATTATTCCCATGTGTCCTAAAGTTTGCAAACTACTTTCAATATTATTCACCATTTTATGATGTAATTGAGTGTACAGATGGTAACAAACCTGAAGTCATAGATTGGTGTGACGCTTCATAGGAGAACCTTGAAAGGATGAACAGTTGTAGCACATTTGCTTACTTTGATAATTTAATGACTTAAGGTGCAGGCTAGGCCAATATGTAAATAGATGATTAAAATATTCCATGACTTAAGTAAGATAAAACCTTGATTCTCATTCAACAGTTCAGATGTGAGTGGTCCAAAGCTGACAGACTGAATATGACCCAGAGTTATCTGAGACTTGGTTGGAGAAAGAGTTGTATCTGACATTCCATGTATGTGATTTCCTTCACTAAGTCCAAGTCCCCAGATGTAGCTATTTCCTGGTCAGCAAGAGAGGGAAAGATTGCTCAGGACAAGTAGCCTTTTCTTTGAAAGAAAAGAAAAGAAAATAATGAAACTGGCATGTATTAGTTCAGCTCATGATTCATTAGTATGTACTTAGCCACATACTCACACCTAGCTGCAAGGGAGGCTGATAGTCTCTCACTTGGTAGCCAGGTGCCAAGCTACAACTCCAGGATTCTGATAGTTAAACAGAGAGGGAAATAGATGCTAACCATCCATTACTGGTTTCTGCTCCAGATATACTCTATCAGTTTTTGTCTTTGCCTTAATTTCTCGCAAGAAACTAGAGTTTTTTTGGGGGGAAATGTGATATCTGAACAATATATTTATAATTACATAAAAGTTATACAATATAATATATGTAATACATAAAAATATTTTTAACGTGTTCTGAGTCCCATTTTCCAATATGTGTGGTGGGGGGGGTGGGGTGGGGCTACCACATCAATAAGCAATTCTCAATAAGCTGGGAGTCTGTCAGATTCTATAGGCTGAGGGCTTAGTCCTACATAACTGCTCCCCCCTCCACTTCAGGGTCCAATCACAAGTCCATGTTGTCACCTGGGCTTCTGAATAAACTGGCTATAGATCAGAAATTCTAAAGACTTCTTCCTTGGGTTTGTTTAATTTATTAGAGTGCTAACAGAACTCAGAGAAAATTTTACTTAATAGATCTCCAGTTTATTATTAAAGGATATAATTCAGGAAAAGACAAATGGAAGAGGTGCACAGGGAAGAGAAGAGCTTTCAGACCCTCTTTGAGCATGTCAGTCTCTCCCACTGTCCACATATTCACTACCCTGAAGCTCTCAGAACCCTGTTCTTATGACTTTTATGAAGGCTTTATTACTTATGCACAATTGATTAAATCATTGACTATTGGTGAGTTGGGTTGGGAAGATCCCCAGGAGGAGGGCATGGCAAGCCACTCTAGTATTCTTGCCTGGAGAATCCCTATGGACAGAGGAGACTGATGGGCTACAGTCCATGGGGTTGCAAAGTTGGACACGACTGAACGACTAAGCAGACACAGTTATTTCTTGGATCTGTACAACCTGGCATTTCGTTTCAAAAATAATTTGATTAGATATGACTTATCCTTCCCAAATGCTTTGCTACTGGCTCAAATGGTAAAGAATCTTCTTGCAATTTGGAAGATTCTGGTTTGATTCCTGGATAGGGAAGGTCTCCTGGAGAAGGAAATGGCAAGCCACTCCAATATTCTTGCCTGGAGAATTCTATGGACAGAGGAGCCTGTTGGGCTTACAGTCCATGGGGTTGCAAAGAGTTGTGCACAACTGAGTGACTAATACTTACACTTGACTCTTCCCAAAGCTAGTCTAATTTATTCAGTGAGTCTTCCCTTTAAGACCACATAACACTCTTATGGAGTCCAAGCTCGCTTTGCTCCCCAGATGATAGATCATAATATCCATCTTCCTGAGGCCTGGATGCCAGGTTTTTTTTATGAATCATTGATGGGGCAAGGTGAGGAAACAAAGTAAAAAGGCCATTTAATTCTTGCAAATATTTCCTAGAATAACAAGTCTCAGCCAGGGGGATATGTTGTTTTCACTTCTGCACAGTCATTTCATGCGTGGTTTGAAATGGAATATCTCCTGTCATAGGAGAATTCAAGAATTCAAGAACATTCTTGAATTCAAGAATGTTAGTGAAAGTTACTAAGTTGTGTCCGACTCTTTGTGACCCCATATACTATCCAGTCCATGGAATTCTCCAGGCCAGAATACTGGAGAGGGTAGCCTTTCCCTTCTGCACGGGATCTTCTCAACCCAGGGATCGAACCCAGGTCTCCTGCATTGCAGGGAGATTCTTTACCAGCTGAACCACAAGGAAAGCCCAAGAATACTGGAGTGGGTAGCCTATCCATTCTCCAGCAGATCTTCCTGACCCAGGAATTGAACTGGGGTCTCCTGCATTGCAGGTAGATTCTTTACCAGCTGAGCTATAAGTGATCTGATTATCTCCCTGAGGTAGGCCATTATGTATGCCTATGATAATGAAAGAGGCAAGATAAGGGTTAAAGTCACAAATGGAGATTCAATATGAACTCAAAATTAATGCTTTCGAGTTACAATATTGTTAGTTTACTTTTCTCAGTACTCTGGTTGATGAGTATGAGTTGCTGAGTTTGCCCTCTTCCACTCCCTTTGAAGAAGAGCATTCACTCTTTCACTTTCCTCCACTTTCCAGAGGCCTCCTCTTTTCTCTCTGTGCACTCAAAGGTAGAGCTTGTGGCTCTGTAATATCATCTGCCAATTCCAAGTTACCAGAAGAGCCAGTGGAAATTGCTGTATGAGGCAGGGATCTCAAAATCCCTTGCTCTGTGATAACCTAGAGGATGGGATGGGCCAGGAGGTGGGAGGGAGTTTCAAGCAGGAGGGGACAAAAGTGAGCCCATGGCCGATTCATGTTGATATATAGCAGAAGCCAATGCAGGCAGGAATCCCTCAGAAGAAATGGAGTGGCCATCATGGTCAACAAAAGAGTCCGAAATGCAGTACTTGGATGCAATCTCAAAAACGACAGAATGGTCTCTGTTCATTTCCAAGGCAAACCATTCAATGTCACAGTAATCCAAGTCTATGCCCCAACCAGTAACGCTGAAGAAGCTGAAGTTGAACGGTTCTATGAAGACCTACAAGACCTTTTAGAACTAACACCCCAAAAAGATGTTCTTTTCATTATAGGGGACTGGAATGCAAAAGTAGGAAGTCAAGAAACACCTGGAGTAACAGGCAAATTTGGCCTTGGAATACGAAATGAAGCAGGGCAAAGACTAAAAGTTTTGCCAAGAAAATGCACTGGTCATAGCAAATACCCTCTTTCAACAACACAAGAGAAGACTCTATACATGGACATCACCAGATGGTCAACACCGAAATCAGATCGATTATATTCTTTGCAGCCAAAGATGGAGAAGCTCTATACAATCAGCAAAAACAAGACCAGGAGCTGACTGTGGCTCGGACCATGAACTCCTTATTGCCAAATTCAGACTTAAATTGAAGAAAGTAGGGAAAACCACTAGACCATTCAGGTATGACCTAAATCAAATCCCTTATGATTATACAGTGGAAGTGAGAAATAGATTTAAGGGCCTAGATCTGATAGATAGAGTGCCTGATGAACTACGGAATGAGGTTCGTGACATTGTACAGGAGACAGGGATCAAGACCATCCCCATGGAAAAGATATGCAAAAAAGCAAAATGACTGTCTGGGGAGGCCTTACAAATAGCTGCGAAAAGAAGAGAAGCAAAAAGCAAAGGAGAAAGGGAAAGATATAAACATCTGAATGCAGAGTTCCAAAGAATAGCAAGAAGAGATAAGAAAGCCTTCTTCAGTGATCAATGCAAAGAAATAGAGGAAAACAACAGAATGGGAAAGACTAGGGATCTCTTCAAGAAAATCAGAGATACCACAGGAACATTTCATGCAAAGATGGGCTCGATAAAGGACAGAAATGGTATGGACCTAACGGAAGCAGAAGATATTAAGAAGAGGTGGCAAGAATACACAGAAGAACTGTACAAAAAAGAGCTTCACGACCCAGATAATCACAATGGTGTGATCACTGACCTAGAGCCAGACATCCTGGAATGTGAAGTCAAGTGGGCCTTAGAAAGCATCACTACGAACAAAGCTAGTGGAGGTGATGGAATTCCAGTGGAGCTATTCCAAATCCTGAAAGATGATGCTGTGAAAGTGCTGCACTCAATATGGCAGCAAATTTGGAAAACTCAGCAGTGGCCACAAGATTGGAAAAGGTCAGTTTTCATCCCAATCCCAAAGAAAGGCAATGCCAAAGAATGCTCAAACTACCGCACAATTGCACTCATCTCACACGCTAGTAAAGTAATGCTCAAAATTCTCCAAGCCAGGCTTCAGCAATATGTGAACCGTGAACTTCCTGATGTTCAACCTGGATTTAGAAAAGGCAGAGGAACCAGAGATCAAATTGCCAACATCCACTGGATCATGGGAAAAGCAAGAGAGTTCCAGAAAAACATTTATTTCTGCTTTATTGACTATGCCAAAGCCTTTGACTGCGTAGATCACAATAAACTGTGGAAAATTCTGAGAGAGATGGGAATACCAGACCACCTGATCTGCCTCTTAAGAAATCTGTATGCAGGTCAGGAAGCAACAGTTAGAACTGGTCATGGGACAACAGACTGGTTCCAAATAGGAAAAGGAGTACGTCAAGGCTGTATATTGTCACCATGTTTATTCAACTTATATGCAGAGTACATCATGAGAAATGCTGGACTGGAAGAAACACAAGCTGGAATCAAGATTGCCGGGAGAAATATCAATAACCTCAGATATGCAGATGATACCACCCTTATGGCAGAAAGTGAAGAGGAACTAAAAGCCTCTTGATGAAAGTGAAAGTGGAGAGTGAAAAGGTTGGCTTAAAGCTCAACATTCAGAAAATGAAGATCATGGCATCTGGTCC
Organism: Tragelaphus eurycerus; assembly: GCA_935064755.1. Classification (NCBI taxonomy): domain Eukaryota; kingdom Metazoa; phylum Chordata; class Mammalia; order Artiodactyla; family Bovidae; genus Tragelaphus; species Tragelaphus eurycerus. The sequence goes on from CAKXYN010000039.1 coordinate 5,152,574, forward strand.
CATCACTACATGGGAAATAGATGGAGAAACAGTGGAAACAGTGTCAGACTTTCTTTTTCTGGGCTCCAAAATCACTGCAGATGGTGACTGTAGCCATGAGATTAAAAGACGCTTACTCCTTGGAAGGAAAGTTATGACCAACCTAGATAGCATATTCAAAAGCAGAGACATCACTTTGCCAACAAAGGTTCACCTAGTCAAGGCTATGGTTTTTCCTGTGGTCATGTATGGATGTGAGAGCTGGACTGTGAAGAAGGCTGAGCGCCGAAGAATTGATGCTTTTGAACTGTGGTGTTGGAGAAGACTCTTGAGAGTCCCTTGGACTGCAAGGAGATCCAACCAGTCCATTCTGAAGGAGATCAGCTCTGGGATCTTTGGAAGGAATGATGCTAAAGCTGAAACTCCAGTCCTTTGGCCACCTCATGCGAAGAGTTGACTCATTGGAGAAGACTCTGATACTGGGAGGGATTGGGGGCAGGAGGAGAAGGGGCCGACAGAGGATGAGATGGCTGAATGGTATCGCTGACTCGATGGATGTGAGTCTGGGTGACCTCCGGGCGCTGGTGATGGACAGGGAGGCCTGGCGTGCTGCAGTTCATGGACACGACTGAGCGACTGATCTGATCTGATCTGAACACAATATTGTGAAATAATTATCCTCCAATTAAAAATTAATTAAAATAATAAAATAACTGTTGGTTTAAGTAAATCCTGATTTTTTTTTTTTTTTAGCATTGCACATGCCTCTTTCCCCTGGCTTTTGCCTCCCTATCATATCAACTTTCTTATTTGTCCATTTGAGATTCAGTTGTTGAAAACATACTCTATACTAGGCCACTGTGCCAAGGGCTAGAATTGGAGAAAACACTCTTTCCCTTAGAGGGTACATAAACTAATAGTATAGAAAGATGCTAAACCAATATATACAATAACATTATGAGTGTTGAGATCAAAATAGAAATAGATATAACAAGAAACATTTGATGTTCAATGGAATAACAATTCCAAAGTTTTTGCCCCTTTAGCTTTGATATTTTTTCCTAAGTACCGTTTTCCTATTTTTTTGTACCATTATTGTTTTTCTCATTTTACTTAATTGAAGAAAGTTTTCTATTAATTTTCTTATGTCTCGTAAGACCCTTGATCTGGGTCCTATGCAAGTGGACTGTTTTTCTGTTTTCCTCAGTGACCTGGCCTGTTTTTGACTTCTCGTAGGATTCCCACCAGCCCTCTGAGCCTCTCACAGTTCTGGATTGAACTGCTATGACATCCTGCTGCTTTTCCCATCTGTCTCATATTCCTGTAGAAATTCCTATTCTTGTCTAAGTATGAATTTAATGCATCAGCTTGCTTCTCTTGCCTCTGAACTTTCTCCCATCTCTATGCTTTCTATAAGTATCTTGGCATGTCATTTTGAAATATTGACACTTTTCCTGATCTCAGGTTCACAAGTAAAATAAATAATGTTTTCATATCATTACCATGATACTTCAGATTTTAGAGACTTTTACATATGTCAAAATCATTTGTGCTCTCCACAATTTATTAATAAAAAATAAAATCACAGTGAGGGTGTGTGATTTGATTGCAGTGTTATAGTTAGTAGGAAAATAAGATTTAAACTCAAGCGTTATAAAACTCTCCACATCAACTACATTCTTTGGAGAAACTACATTTTGACCTTTTCCACCAAAGTTATATCTACCATAAAAAACTTCTCTCCATCTTTATCACTTGAGCTAGCATGAATCATTTTCCTGTTTTTAAAAAATAGAAAATTTGGATATATTTAAATTTTATAAAAACTGTGGTTGTTAAAGAAAGGAAGGAAATTGCTGGTGCCAGAATAAAAGGAAAAATTAAAGCCAGAATGGTAAGTTAAATGTTTGCTTGGCACTAAGACTAGAGGATAGAGATGTTAGATTATGTCTGATATAGGATCTTGGTGCTAATGAGTTGAGTCTGTGCTGGAATAAGACATATAACTTTGAACCTGAGTACGAGCCAACAGCCATGCTAAAGCTGCACCTCTACAAAGAATAAAGTTTAAGAGGAAATAGAAAAAGTTGGTTCATCTGCACAAGAATGTAACAAAGAAATAGACTTTACCACAGCCCTCTTTTTCCTCAGTGGGAAAAAGATATTCTGGTGAGAAATTGAAGTCCTACTTCAGAAACACAAATGGGTGTGGAGTCTGAAGTTATTTTACAAATATTTTGCTGGCCTCCTCAAGACAGATAATTAATTAAAAAATAGTCTGAACTAGTGAACACCCTGAGGGTTTGAAGAAGCAAAGACAAAGCAGTTATATAATGACCAAACCAGTGTGCAGAGGACTTATACCGGAAAAAAATTTCCTACTAAAAATGAGCTCATGAGGAAAAATAGAAAGCACACAAGGAAATATTTCAGCTTGAGGGAGTTAACCAACAAGTATTTAAGGAACAGTTCCCTTGGAACTTGAGATAATAAAGCAATTGCATAGAGGTCATGTAATAGTCTATTACACTATTAAAAAGATTTAAGCAAAAAGAAGATTAGAGTCATAGAAAAACAATAGAAGACAATGACAAAGTAGCTTTCACATTTGACAAAGAACAAAATAAAGTATCTGCCAACAAAGAAAGTAGTCATTAAACTAAAATTCAGAAAGTGGTTATATAGAACATTATACAACTGAAGAGATTTTCAGTGAAATAAAGCTGAGAAAACTATAGAAGCACATAGGATAAAGTGATGGGAAATATGAAGCAGAAGGTAAGAGACGCAATGGAATGAGAATCTGATGATTAATATACTACTGCTGCTGCTGCTGCTGCTAAGTCGCTTCCGTCGTGTCTGACTCTGTGCGACCCCATAGATGGCAGCCCACCAGGCTCCCCCGTCCCCGGGATTCTCCAGGCAAGAACACTGGAGTGGGTTGCCGTTTCCTCCTCCAATTCATTACAATGAAAGGTGAAAGTGAAGTCGCTCAGTTGTGTCTGATGCTTCGTGACCCCATGGACTGCAGCCTACCAGGCTCCTCCGACCATGGGATTTTCCAGGCAAGGGTACTGCAATGCGTTGCCATTGCCTTCTCCAGATGATTAATATGAACCACTTCTAAAATTGAGAATGTGTGGAAGTTATCACTTTCTCTGAATGTGCAAATGCACAGAATAACCTTCTATTTCAGATTCTAAGGTCATGATGAAACCTTCATCTGATGCAGCATTGTGGGCATCGGTGGAAATTTGGAATGAAAGTTTAAGTAAACCTAGCTTTCTGGGAATTGGATAAGGGAGGTGTGGATTTAAGACATCCCAGCATTTCTTTATTTTTTTTTATTACTGCAAACTTTAATAGCTCTAACATTATTTTTTTCATCCATCTATTTTTTTTTTTCATTTTAACACAAATTTCTTTGTGTTTGTCTGTGTATATCTAACTCATGTCTGACTACTTATCTGGCTAGTCATTACATTTGGGATTTGATGCTTGAAAAATAATGTTCAGTGTACCAAGAAATTAAAATTTCTTTATCTGCAGTCAGACATGCCTCACTGACATAGTAGAACAAAAAGATCATTAAAACAATCTTAATAAATTTAAGAATACTGAAACCATATCAAGTTTTTTCCTGACCACAGTGGTGTAAAACTAGAAATCAATTACCAGAAGAAAACTAGAAAATTCACAAATACGTGGAGCTAAAACAATATGCTCCTGAACAACCAATGGATCAAAAAAGAAATCAAAAGAGAAGTAAAACAAAATCTTGAGACAAATGAAAGTGTTTCATATGTCAACACTTACAGGATGGAGCAAAAGCAATTCTAAGAGGTAAGTTAATAGCTGCTGCTGCTGCTAAGTTGCTTCTGCTGCTGCTGCTGCTGCTGCTAAGTCGCTTCAGTCGTGTCCGACTCTGTGCGACCCCATAGACGGCAGCCCACCAGGATCCCCCATCCCTGGGGTTCTCCAGGCAAGAACACTAGAGTGGGTTGCCATTTCCTTCTCCAATGCATAAAAGTGAAAAGTGAAAAGTGAAAGTGAAGTTGCTCAGTCATGTCTGACTCTAGTGACCCCATGGACCGCAGCCTACCGGACTCCTCTGTCCATGGGATTTTCCAGGCAAGAGTACTGGAGAGGGGTGCCATTGCCTTCTCCCGCTAAGTCACTTCAGTCGTGTCAAACTCTGTGCGACCCCATAGATGGCAGCCCATCAGGCTCCCCTGTCCCTGGGATTCTCCAGGCAAGAACACTGGAGTGGGTTGCCATTTCCTTCTCCAGTGCATGAAAGTGAAAAGTGAAAGTGAAGTCGCTCAGTCATGTCTGACTCTTAGTGACCCCATGGATTGCAGCCTACCAAGCTCCTCTGTCCATGGGAATTTCCAGGCAAGAGTACTGGAGTGGGGTGCCATTGCCTTCTCCAAAGTTTATAGCAATAAATGCATAAATCAAGAAGAAAGGAAGGTCTCAGAAAAGCAGCCTAACTTTATGTATTAAGGAATTAGAAAAAGAACAAACTAAGCCCAAAGTTAAGCAGACAGAAGAACATAACCAATATCAGAGCAGAAATAAATGAAATAGACATAAAGAGATAAAAGAAGAAATAAATGAAACTAAGAACTGGTTTTTAAAAATAAAGAAAATAGACAAATCATTAGCTAGTCTTACCAAGAAAAAAGAGAGAGCTTAAAGTAAATAAAATCAGATATGAAAGGAAATATTACAAGTGAAATGATAAAAAACAATGGATCATTAGAAGCTACTATGAACAATATACAGCAGCAAATTGAAGACATAGAAGAAATGGATACATTTAAACATACAACCTTTTAAAATTGAATCATGAAGAAATAGAAATCTGAATAGATGAAATACTTGTCAGGAGATAGAATCAGCAATCAAAAACCTGCATGTATAATATCATATATAGCTTCTCTGGTGGATAAGAAACAAATTGCCAGTCCAGGTTTGATGCAGGATACAGGATGCTTGGGACTGGTGCACTGGGATGACCCAGAGGGATAGTACGGGGAGGGAAGTGGGAGGGGGGTTTAGGATGGGGAACACGTGTACACCTGTGGTGGATTCATGTTGATGTGTGGCAAAACCAATACAATTGTAAAATAATTAGCCTCCAATTAAAATAAATTTAAATTAAAAAAAACCTGCCATAAAAAAGTTCTCTCCATTTTCCCCCAAGTTCTTCCTCTTAATTCCCTGTCTTAGAGAAAAGTACCCCAAACTACTTCTCTGTCATTCAAGTCACACACCTGAATTTTCACACAGATGCATCTATACATACATTTAGTCACCATGTTTTGCTCTTTTAGCTCTCTAATAATTTTTGGCTCTGTCCCTTCATCTCCACTTCCATCACTTCAACTTTGGTTCAAGCCTTCATCATTTATCATTTAGGTTACTGCCACAACTCCAAACTGAATTTCTTGACTTCATCCTTGCAATTTTATCTTCCCCAGTCTTGACTCTATTTCCACTTCCTCCTCACATTGCTGCATGCCATCTTCTGATTTAATTATTGAAAGTGGCTTGTAGTGTTTGGAATAACTCCTTGGCATCCTACTCATTGCCTCTTTTGATTTGATTCTATAGTGCCTTTCCGATTACCATCATACAACTGCCTTATCCTCTGTGCAGCTGTGCTTCTCTGTCGCTTACCCCTGCTATTTTGAAAGAAGAGCCTTCAAGTCCCTTTTGTGTAAGTAACTCAAAGCTTTTAGGAAGCTTCACTGATTTCTCTCCTAACCTTTCTTAGTCTGAATTCGGATGCTCACCCACATGGCCTCATTCACTTTATCGCACTTTGTGTGTTTTTCTGTCTTTGCACTTTCCTCAGTGTGATGTGATGATCTGTGTTCTAATATGATTCTAGCAAAAGAATTGTTAGTTCTTTGACAGCCAGCACCACATCTTATCCATATTTGTTTTCCAAGCAGTCAGTACAGTGTCTGGCACAGACAATGAAGGCTGTGCCATAAATGAATGGGGGGAGTTACAGAGTTATCTTCTTTAGAGGAGTTCCTTCTTCTCCTGTCAATCCCTTTATCACTTTTATTTCCAACTTAAACCAGTATATTTCCCTCTGAGCCCTTTTTCTAAAGTATCCAAAGTGGATTTGATTCATTTCTAATAGCCCTTCTGTTTTGGAATAATAATCACTGCCCATGTAGGCTCCTCTACATGAGGTCAAAGTCAATGATTTTACCTAAGTTTCAGGGAGAAAACATTGAATTTTAGTTCTATTTTCCATCTTCTAATTTTGGTTTTTAAATTAACCTTTCAATTCAGCATGGCCTCTCTTTCCTCCCCAGCTCCATCCTTTTTCAGTGGTTTTATTCATTCCTCTATGCCTCTGGTTTGCTCTGTTTTCTCTTTGTTTTTTCTTCTGCTGAAGCTAAAAGCAGTCTGTCACGTTTTGCTCTTTCCTATTGGTCAATCTCTGGTCCTTTGCAAACTAATACAAGCTTTGGTATTGAATATATAATGGTTTCTCTTTGTGCTTGAAAAGAACATGGAGCACACAAAGTTGTCAAAGGAATATTTATCACAAGAGAAGTTGGGAAAACTGGAATAAACATACTGATCTATCATTGTCTTTTGATTGTGCTAAAATGAAACCAAGTAACCAATCATCCAGAATACTTACTAGCCTCATTACATATAAAATTGCTTAACTTTCAGCATAAACAAGGTTTATTGCTCTCAGAGTCAATATCCAAACGCTGGTGTTTGCCTTATGAAAAGGGAAAATCTGTAGAATAATAATTTTATGTGATACTCCTTTTAATGCAAACATTTATAGTAACATTTTGAGACAAAAGTCATATACACCAATTATATAATATCAAATTGAAATAGAAAAAATGGGGCTATTGTCTGGGCTTTCTAATTAATGCAAACTATTCATAGACTACTAATGGAACGCATATGGTGGAAATACGTTATTCTGGTTACAGAGCAGGGACAGTGAAATCATAAGGAGTGAGGTTAGAATTCTGGCTCTGTAACTTATTTGCCATTTCACCTTGGGTAAAACCTCAGTTCTTCATATGTCAATTTGTCTAAGTTATCTTCTAATGACATTTTCTTTGTCATTATTTGCCAGCTTCCATGGCATATGTCTACCTTTCTTTGTGACATCAGAGTCAGTGTTATAGTTTTCCTCTTTATCTTTAGTCTTCAAATAGATGATTTAAAATCCAGCTGACACTTTGATCTTATATTTCTTTCAGTTTTTCAGCTGCATTGTCCATGTCTCTAAATTTTACCATCATCTGGTATATCTTTTAGGGTTTTTTACCTTTGATCTTTCGAAATAAGAGCTCTCTTTTACTACAACTATCCTACCTTCCAGTTATCTCTGGATAGGATAGGATATTCAACCCCCTATTGAACTTTCTAAACACATTGACTAACATCCTTCAGTCCCTATTTGGCACCGAGGTGCAGACACAGTTCTGTTTAGGAAGAATCTAGATATCCATAAAGCCAAATGTTTTCCTTTTCAGGAAACCACTTAGTCCTGCACTGAACTTACATGGCATTAAGTTGGTACTACCCTACACGTCACTCGTTCTGGTTTAAGTGTCCTACAAGGTTGTAAATTGTTTGAGGGTAAGCATGTCGTCAAAGGCCAATACAGTGTTTGAGTATATAAAACAGGCCTGCTGGTCTTGGTTCAAGTCTTGGCTCTGTCCCTTAAAGACTACCTGGTTATTGCACCACTTTGTGTCTCAGGTTATTACACTGCTGTTGTGAGGATTAAACAAGTTACTACATGCAAAGTTTTTAGAAGGATGTCTGAAGATTGTACTACTCAATACATGTTAACCATTACTATAAACATCACGATTCCCTCTACTTCTATTCTAGTGACATGTTGTATATGTCAACAATGCACATTTTAAAATGAGTATGAATGCAATATACCATACATAATAGAGGAAATGGCAGTAGAGAGTAAGAGTGGGAAGAGGTAACCATTTCACATCACTCTTTCTCTGTACTTTTGCTTGGCTTACAGCAGAAGAGACACAGATGTATAGAACAGTCTTTTGGACTCTGTGGGAGAGGGAGAGGGTGGGATGATGTGGGAGAATAGCATTGAAACATGTATAATATCATATAGGAAACGAATCACCAGTCCAGGTTTGATGCATGATACAGGATGCTCGGGGCTGGTGCACTGGGATGACCCAGAGGGATGGTATGGTGAAGGAGGTGGGAGGGGGGTTCAGGATGGGAAACACGTGTACACCCATGGCAGATTCATGTTGATGTATGGCAAAACCAATACAATATTGTAAAGTAATTAGCCTCCAATTAAAATAAATAAATTTAAACTAAAAAAATAAAATAAAATGAGAACTTCACAGGTATTGGGATAAAACTACTCTCTCTCTACCTCCTTAGGCCTACCTTGCAAGAGGAAGGCTCTTTTGAGTAGTATGATGGAGAGGATCACTAAACATGCCTCCTTTTTTTCCCCCATTTAAGGACTTTTATTCAATGACTTCGGAGAAGGCAATGGCAACCCACTCCAGTACTCTTGCCTGGAAAATCCCATGGACGGAGCAGCCTGGTGGGCTGCAGTCCATGGGGTCGCTAAGAGTCGGACACGACTGAGAGACTTCACTTTCACTTTCCATTTTCTTGCATTGGAGAAGGAAATGGCAACCCACTCCAGTATTCTTGCCTGGAGAATCCCAGGGACAGAGGAGCCTAGTCAGCTGCTATCTATGGGGTCGCACAGAGTCGGACACAACTGAAGTGACTTAGCAGCAGCAGCATTCAATGACTTTTAATATAATCACAGAATTGTGCAAAAAACACATCAATTTTAGAACATTTCATAGCCCCCAAAGAAACCTCATGCCAATTAGTAGTCACCCCCCTTTCCCCCCAAATCCTCCCACCCTAGGATTAGGCAGCCACAAGTCTCTTTTCTTCCTTTGTGGAATTGCCTGTTCTAGATATTCTACATAAACAGAATCATACAATATGTAGTCCTTTGTGACTGGCTTCCTTCAATAGTAGATACATGTTTTCATTTCTTTTAGGTATATATTTGTTTCACTTTCTTTCACTTTAGGAGTGGATGTGGTATATGATATTGAATAATTTTGTTTTGTCTTCTGTAGAACTGCTAGACTATTTCCCAAACCAGCTGCATCATTTTACATTGCCACCAGCAGTATGAGGGTCCAATTTTCTTCATTTCCTCACCAGAACTTGTTATTGTCTTTGTTATTCTGGCTATTCTAATGTGTAAACATGCCTTCTTGGGCTTCATTTTTGTTCTTTTTTTTATTCAGACTTCTGGCAGATTCAGACTTTTCTTATTCTCTCCTTATAGCAAGCATCCTGGGCAAGCCTTGCACCTGTGTAGGGAGACATGCTTTCCAGAGGAGGTAGGAAAGCCTGTGTTTGTCTTGTGTACAAACCAAATTCTCTAATTTAAATAGGCCATAATGATGGTTTGGGTTTCCATGTATCAGTATCAATTGATTAGTAGCTGGTTAGTGTGGGATCTTTGAGGTTTGAAGCCAAACAGATCTTCACTCTTATTAGCAGTGGGATTTTGAGCAATTTCCTTTCCTTCTTTGAGCTTCAGTTGTCCCGCCAGCATAAGTAGTTATCATAATACCTATCACACAGATTTTCTCTGAAGATTACATTAGATAGGAGAACTGAAACTGCTTAGCACAATCCCAGTATTTAGGACTGTAGTGAAAGTTTTGTTTAATATTATCTACAATTCTTAATACAAGTTTCTAGTGCTTATTGTGAAATGAACAGAGATCATATTAACCTCAGCTGGCTTCTACTGTGGTGTCCAGTCTTGTTTTCCTTTAGGCTGATATCTTTAGGGGGCCAGAATTATCTTACTAGCCCTCACACTGTTTAGCTGTGCAATTCCGGACAAGCAACTTTTCTCTGTGGACATCAATGTCCTCTACTTCTAGGATGAGGTTTACAATTTCAGGACCATGGATAGGTGCTGGGCTGTCTTCAGGACACTCAAGAGAACTTTTTAAAAAAAAATGCAGTCATGGGCTTTCCCTTAGGGATTCTGTTGTGTAGCATTTTGTTTATTAGGGAAATGGTAGCTACTATAAAAAAATAAATCCTTAAATTTTAGTGGTTTTATACAGAGAAGTTTATTTCCTTGTCAAGTTAAGTATTCAATGCAGTGGTTCCTGGTGATTATACTGCTTTCTTCTCTCTGGGAGTTTTATCTTTAACCTTCTTGCTCTGTCATCTCCCAGGGCATTAGAATCCTCTATTTCCAGCTAATAGGCAAAGTATCACTCATCCTTTTCTCAGATCCCATTGACCAGAACTTAGTCAAATGGCATATCTAGGTTCAAAGGACTGTAGGAAACGTAGCCCCTAACCACATAGCCACATCTTAGTGACAGCTTTATGCTGGAATGAGAAGGACTCATTTCTTCTGTGGACAGCCAGCTCCTTCTACTATAGTCAAGTTTGTAAATCAGTGGACACAATGGCACTCAAATTTCCTTCTGGGTAAGATCAACTGAGCATGTCTGAAACATAGTATATCAGAGGAGTCTTAGTTAACTTCTGTTTAACAAAGTTCTTAAAGACTTCTTGAAACTCTGAAACTAGAGTCTATATTCTAAATGTTAGTCCACAGGACAGAAAAAAAAAAAAAGAATGCAGAAGTTTATCTCTCATCTAAATTTTCCATAATTTGGATGTTGGAGCATTCATTACCATCACTCTTTGTTAATTCCCTTATCTTTTGAGCAAGTGTATGGCAAAAATCTTTAAAATAAAAAGGATTTTTTTTTTATTTTTTTTTTTTTTCAAATTTTTTCATCAAAATGGCCTCTTTTTTTTTTCAACGTTTTTTTTTTTTTTTTTTTTTTTTTTTTTTTTTTTTTTTTTTTTTTTTTTTTTCCCCCCCCCCTAAAAAAAAAAAAAGAGTAAGTAGATACTGTCAAACTGATAACAGCCAGTCTTCTCTCTAACATTATGCATGTGTTAATTTATAAGGTGCATTAGCAGGAACTTCACAAAACCTTTATTTTTGGACTACTTGATGATGTGAGTGAAGAAAGAAAAAATGCAGATATACTGCTTTTATTTAAAATGTTATAGAATAGGGAATGCAAACTAGTACAGCCATTATGGAGAACAGTATGGAGATTCCTCAAAAAACTGGGAATAGAACTGCCTTATGACCCAGCAATCCCACTGCTGGGCATACACACTGAGAAAACCAGAACTGAAAGAGGCACGTGTACCCCAATGTTCATAGCAGCACTGTTTACAATAGCCAGGACGTGGAAGCAACCTAGATGCCCATCCACAGATGAATGGATAAGCAAGCTGTGGTACATATACACGATGGAGTATTACTCAGCCATTAAAAAGAATACATTTGAATCAGTTCTATTGAGGTGGATGGAACTGGAGCCTATCATACAGAGTGAAGTAAGCCAGAAAGAAAAACACAAATACAGTATACTAACGCATATATATGGAATTTAGAAAGATGGTAACAATCACCCTGCTTATGAGACAGCAAAAGAGACACTGATGTATAGAATAGACTTTTGGACTCTGGGACTGGGAGAGGGTGGGACGATTGGGGAGAATAGCATTGAAATATGTATAATATCATATCTGAAACGAGTCAGTCCAGGTACGATGCCCGATAACAGATGCCTGGGACTGGAGCACTGGGATGACCTGGAGGGATGGTGTGGGAGGGGGGAGGGAGGAGGGTTCAGGATGGGGAGCACGGGTATTCTGGTGGTGGATCCATCTCGATGTATAGTAAAAGTAATACAATATTGTAAAAAAAAAAAAAAAAAAAAATAAAAGTCTAAAAAAAAAAAAAAAAAAAATTTTATAAAAAGAAGGGGGAAAGTTTTTTTTTACAAAATTTTTTTTTTTTAACATTTTTTTTTTTTTTTTTTTTCTTTTTTTTTTTTCTCTTAATAATAAAAAACTAGTCTAACCCTACATAATATATTTTTTTTTTTTTTTTTTTTTTTTTTTTTTTTTTTTTTTTTTTAAAAATATCCTTATTTATTTTTTTATATTTTTTACAAACTCCACACTCACCCTTTTCTTTTTTTTTAAACTCTCCCAGCCCCCCAAGGTTGGGGGGTTTTTAATTTATAATTTTTCTTTTTATTTTTTTTTTATTTTTTTTTTTTTTTTTTTTAAAATAATTTTTTTTTTTTTATTTTATTTAATTTATTACCATTTCATATCATATCATTATATAACCAATGTCCGACTCTTTGCGACCCCATGAACTGCAGCATGCCAGGCCTCCCTGTCCATCACCAACTCCCGGAGGTCACTCAGACTCACATCCATCAAGTCAGTGATGCCATCCAGCCATCTCATCCTCTGTCGTCCCCTTCTCCTCCTGCCCCTAATCCCTCCCAGCATCAGAGTCTTCTCCAATGAGTCAACTCTTCGCATGAGGTGGCCAAAATACTGGAGTTTCAGCTTTAGCATCATTCCTTCCAAAGAAATCCCAGGGCTGACCTCCTTCAGAATGGACCCGTTGGATCTCCTTGCAGTCCAAGGGACTCTCAAGAGTCTTCTCCAACAGCACAGTTCAAAAGCATCAATTCTTTGGCGCTCAGCCTTCTTCACAGTCCAGCTCTCACATCCATACATGACCACAGGAAAAACCATAGCCTTGACTAGGCGAACCTTTGTTGGTAAAGTAATGTCTCTGCTTTTGAATGTGCTATCTAGGTTGGTCATAACTTTCCTTCCAAGGAGTAAGCGTCTTTTAATTTCATGGCTGCAGTCACCATCTGCAGTGATTTTGGAGCCCAGAAAAAGAAAGTCTGACACTGTTTCCACTGTTTCTCCATCTATTTCCCATGTAGTGATGGGACCAGATGCCATGATCATCGTTTTCTGAATGTTGAGGCTTTAATTTTGATGGTGATTCAGAAACAAGATTTGATTTCAATGCTCTTTCTAAAGGAGTCTATTAAATTAATAACACTAAAAATTATAAAAGACATCCTGTTTATTAATAATTTGAAAAATCAGGGAATTCCCTGGTGGTCCAGTGGTTAGGATTCTGGGCTTTCACTGCTCTGGCCAGGCTCAATCTTTGGTCAGGAAACTGAGATCCTGCAAGCCACACAGTGCAGCCAAAAAATCAGACTTTAAAGCAATTTAGAAATCCTAGTTACATGTGCTTTGGGAATTCTCCCCATTACAAACATTCACCAGGGTTTTGTATGTGTGTGTTCAGAGTATGGAGTAGTAATAGGGAACAGAGCTGGGGTCTAAGACAGCCCCTGTTTTAGCCAAAGTATAGCCTGCCTTGAAGTTCATGTTGGGTTTCCCTTGTGGCTCTTGTAAAGAATCCACCTGCAATGAGGGAGACCTGGTTTCGATCCCTGGGTTGGGAAGATCCCCTGGAGAAGAGAAAGGCTACCCACTCCAGTATTCTGGCCTGGAGAATTTCATGGACTGTATAGTCCTTGAGGTCGCAGAGCATACACAACTGAGCGACTTTCACTTTGAAGTTCATGTAACATCTTAAGACATACCCTCTTATCCTCGGAGGAAGAGGCTCTGTATAGTGCTCTTGCATCCTAGATCTTAACACAGAGGTCACCTCTTTATATGATGTTGCATACTATTTCAATAATGAGTAAATGAACATATGAAAAATACATGCATTTAAAAATATCTAGTGATTCCATTGGGCTTCCTTTGTGGCGAAGATGGTAAAGAATCTGCCTGCAAAGTGGGAGACTTGGGTTCTATCCCTGGATTGAGAAAATCCTCTGGAAGAGGGCATGGCAACCCACTCCAGTATTCTTGCCTGGAGAATTCCCATGGGCAGCGGAGCCTGGTGGGCTACAGTCCATGGGGTCACAAAGAGTTGGACATGACTGAGCGACTAAACACAGTGATTCCATTATGTTCAACACTAATATTATTTCTACTTAGTGAGATTTAAAGTAATGTGAAAAATGGCTCTGGGATGTTTTGGAGTTCAATTTAAGGTGTGTTCAGAAGTACAGAATGTTTATAACTAGAGATTTATGTTAAAAATGACAACGGAAATCACTTAGCTATGGTTCCTTTTCCTACAAACTAATCTCTTCTTTCTTTTTCTTTTGAGCTCCTATTTTAAATTCTTTCATAGCATACATTTATTTCAAAAAAGTAGCGTTCATTTTATGGGAAATTTTACAGTGTTCTGCCTTTTCCTTTTCTTTATTTATTTCTGAGGATTTATTTAATCCAACATGTACATTTCTATGGAGAAGGCAATGGCACCCCACTCCAGTACTCTTGCCTGGAAAATCCCATGGACGGAGGAGCCTGGAAAGCTGCGGTCCATAGGGTAGTTGAGGGTTGGACACGACTGAGCAACTTCACTTTGACTTTCATGCATTGGAGAAGGAAATGGCAACCCACTCCAGTGTTCTTGCCTGGAGAATCCCAGGGACGGGGGAGCTTGGTGGGCTGCCGTCTATGGGGCTGCACAGAGTCGGACACAACTGAAATGACTTAGCAGCAGCAGCACTACATATCTAGTGAGTGAAAATCTAAGAGGCAAACTCTTAGTGGCTAGCTGATCTGACAGCTGATTCCAAAGGCAAAGGCAACATAAATAGCAGGGTGAGAGTTGCAGAGGATTGGCCACTTTTTACATAGAAAAAATTTTAAACCTTATTTTCTAGTTAAGTATGTTGGAACCTGGATTGTTATCATCACAATGCAATATATTCTTCTCCCTTAGGAGTTCAGTGCAGAAAGACAAAATAACTATACTTAGAAGTGGCACATTGGTATTAAATACATATATTTTTCTCCTCTTAAGTTAGATCTGGCCCTTTGACGACTTTGATTCTTTTTCTGGGACATAGGTTTTCTAAAGGCAAACTGAGAACACTACACAATCTTTGAATTGTAACCAAACTGAGAGTCAGCCTCACCTTTCCTCATTCAGTTTTTGTCCACTTACCTGGTTCTCATCCCACATGTTCCATACTAAATATGCAAAGCCACAGGTGTGCTTTCCCAGGGCCGAGGGAGCAGAGGTCTTTGTGGGCAGCCTAACCTTGTTGGGCTAATCTCTATAGGATGTGGTACCTTTTCAGCCCACATGGAAGGAATTCAAAGGAGGGAACAGGCTGATGTCCCAAGGCAGAGGAAGATAAGGATGAGTCTGTAAAGCATGGTCAGCATAGTTATTTCTATGCTAGGAAACAGAATCAGGGCTCTAACTCTAAGACTTTTACACTGCATGTCGTTTTGCTGGTAAGTAAAAGGCAGGATGCTGTGGTCAGGAGTGACAGGCAGAGAAGCTGGAGGAAATGTCACTGCTGTGTGGAAGAAGATGGGGCCTATCTCCAGTGCACTGCAAAGGAAGGACAGTTTTATTCCTTTCTTCCTAGGCCACTCCCACTTCTAGACCTTACCTCCCTCCTGGATATCCCCACTGAAGGAAAGAGTTGCTATTCCAGGCCCAGATCTTGACACTGTCAGTGGACAGGGTTATCATTCCTTAAAGGGTAAAAAACTGAGATGGGGGTTTAGTTGCCAAGTTGTGTCCAACTCTTGTGACCCCATGGACTGTAGCCTGCCTGGCCCCTCTGTCCATGGGATTCTTTAGGCAAAAATACTTGGATGGGTTGCCATTTCCTTCTCCACGGGATCTTCCCAACCCAGGAATTGAACCCAGGTCTCCTGCCTTTGAGGCAGATTCTTTACCCACTGAGCTATGAGGGAAGATCCACAAAACCATGCCTCATTATTATTCTCTTTCTGGTTTCTTATGGCTGGCTGAGAGTTCTAAGGGTCTTTGGAGTTTGCTTAATAGACACATTTATATCTCCCCTACCCCTTCTTTCTCTGTCTCTATCTCTCTGCCTAAAATATCTTTCATTCCATTGGTCCTTAGACAGACTTGGAAATTATTAGGTTCTTCGAAAAATCTTTTACCAGAGCTCTATTCTAAGTATTTCCACTGTTATTAGTTAATTAGTACATTATTTCTTATTTCGCTGCAGAGAGAAATAATATTGATCAGTACAAGATATAGGCTTTTTAAATATCTGATCATAATACCATCAAACACCATTAAAACCACACCTATACAAGATAGAGAGGGAACTCAAAATATAGACAGGCAACTTGTTTTGGTGAGAGAGGAAAAAAGGCATTTGGGGTCAAATAGATCTGGATTTGAATCCTGGCCAAAACAGTATCTGTGGGACCAAAGGCAAATTATTAATTGAACATTATGTATGTTAATTTAATATATATTATTTGTCTGAACCTATTTTCTTATCTAGGAAATGGAGTCTATAATGCTTGCCTTGAAAAATCATTGCTAAAATCAGAGATAATAGTCTTTGACCCATAATAGATAGTCAGTATATAGAAACTTTTATTCTAATCAACTTCTGATGATTTTCCTCCTTTCTGCTGTCCCAGATGACCTCTTTCTCTCTTTCATATACAGCCCTTGGGCTCCTTGCTGCCTTCATGTTATTTCACTTTTTCCCTTAAAGGTTACTCTTATTTATTGTCCTTGGATGTCATAAGTACAGAACTATAGGTAGCTGAGGTTGGGGTAAAGAAACACCTTGAGGCTCCTAGCTGGAAACCCAAGAAAACTAATAATGTGACCCTTCTATAATGATATTTCTTAAAACTTTTCCACTTTTTACTCAGAGTGAGCAGATAGAATGGGTTCTTATTTTAAAAATGTACATACTTTTTTTGTGTTGAAAATAAAAAATTTGTTATATACACTGAAATTAGCATAAACTGTTAACTTACTGGAATGATCTTTCTACTTTTCATAACTCTAAGTCCTGTATAAACAATATTCAGTAGTAATTCTGATAGAGAAACAGTGTTAATAAGACTAACATCATTTATTTCCTTTTTTTTTTTTTTTCATTTGGTTAATAAAAATAGCATCTAAATAAAACTTTACCTTACTCTACCCTTACCCACTGCCACCTTTACTTCACTCTATTCATGTTGGAGCAAGAACTGACTGGTTATATTTCCATTGGTATTGTTATTGTTGTTATACATTTGGATGTGAGAGCTGGACTGTGAAGAAGGCTGAGCGCTGAAGAATTGATGCTTTTGAACTGTGGTGTTGGCGAAGACTCTTGAGAGTCCCTTGGACTGAAAGGAGATCCAATCAGTCCATTCTGAAGGAGATCAGCCCTGGGATTTCTTTGAAAGGAATGATGCTAAAGCTGAAACTCCAGTATTTTGGCCCCCTCATGCGAAGAGTTGACTCATTGGAGAAGACTCTGATGCTGGGAGGGATTGGGGGCAGGAGGAGAAGGGGACAACAGAGGATGAGATGGCTGGATGGCATCACTGACTCAATGGATGTGGGTCTGAGTGATCTCCGGGAGCTGGTGATGGACAGGGAGGCCTGGCGTGCTGCGGTTCATGGGGTCGCAAAAAATCGGACACTACTGAGCGACTGATCTGATCTGATCTGATACATTTTGAAGATAAGATAGGGCTTTTATTGTATATAGTATATATATCACATATACATATATTACATTATACATATATTTCTCCCAAGAAGAAACATAAATTACTGCTAGCATTTTGTCAATCATAGTCATTCATTTTGTGTAGCAATTTTTAATTACCTCCAGCTCTCAGTAGAAATCATTTTCCCTCTTAAATTTTTATTACTGCCAATAGTTATGAGCAGCATAGTTTTTAAAAAAAAAAAAAAAAAAAGGATAACATTATTTAAACAATACATTTTTGAAAGATTGTACAATGATATGGAAGTATAATCAATGGGTAAATATCTTAATATAACTTTGTATATTACTTTAACATTTTCTTGCATTTTACTAAACAATTTTATATCTACTACCTAATAAACCCTGACAGAGACCCCATAAATTAGGTATTATTAATATTCTAATCAAGATAGAGACTCAAATCATTTCCTCTACCAAGCGTATGAAGCTAGGAGTTGGTGTAACCAGAGCGCAAGTATGAATTGTTTAGATCCAAATCTTACGCTCTTTCCTGTGACCATGTTGCAGTTAACAGATATTTTTATTTTTAGAATATTGAGCAAATGCTCCAAATCTTGGGTTAAGTGTCAGAGAGGCAAAAATAGAAAGTCATCCACCTGGGATGATTTGTCCTAGAGAGTGCAATTAACTTGGTCCCCAAATGCTTTAAAGATCTGGGACATTTTTGACTAAGTAGGTGAAGGTTGGTAGAATTTGCCAGTTTTTTTCATCCTGACTTCATTCACTTCTTTGTACTTTAAATTTGGTTTCATAGAACAAAGAAGAAATGGAACATCACATAAAGGTTGACAGCTCATGGATGGCTCCAGGCATTTAAAATATTGTTTCTTCTACTACAGAGGGTTTCAGAGAAAACATATAGATTTCAAAGGTTCATAAAAAATGGGTTGGAGGCAAGCCACAAAAGCAGAATGATGGTTTGGGATGCAAGAGTGTATTTCATTCATGAAAGGAAGATGTTAACGTCAGAAGCATTATCATTGAAATGAGAGTATCAGTTTATTAAGATTCTGCTTATTTACCTTATAAATCCAATTGGTATTGTCAATTTACCCTCTGTAATTCACTGAAGCATGGTGTTTCTGATGAGTAATAGATACTTTACTCTCAAAAGTATCAGAAAATGAGGGGCAGAAGTACAGGGAGGGTAAATGTTGAAGTAAGCCTTTGAACTTCAGGCACCTTGTTGCACTTAAGAAATAGAGTGATATTACAAATCTGTTTTAAATAGAAAGGAATCTTGGCAAGTAGAACATTGCCACCTTGTACAATGTGATTATAGGCAAAGAATGGCCATGCTGTATTTTCTGAAGGTACTATTATTTTGAGATGAAAGATTAGGGTAGAATTATAAACTATTATATTTTCAGTTGCAATATCACAGAGTTTCCCTTGGATTTTCTATGTTCAGAATTCTTAACTGATTTAGAGCATATGGAGTTAGAATATTTGGGGAAGTAGAAAGAAATAAAAAAGAAGGAGCTTAGAATTAAAAGCAAGATCTTAAGAGGCAAAAAGGAGAAAAATCAAGTCACAAAATCTGTAATTTGTTAGAAATATGACAGCTTCTGTGCTATATTCCTGCTCTATATCCTCAAAGTTCTAGAAATTATTTGAAATAAAGACAATAATAACTCTAATCTATAATGTTAATATAGTATTAAACTAGAAAATAAATAAGTGCTTAATACAGTATGAAACAGAAACACTGCAAGATACTATAATACTATAATGATGCTGTTGCTGATAGTAATAATAATTCTACACCCTATGCAATTTTTTTTTTTTTTTACCATACCACAAACTAAGATCATGGCATCTGGTCCCGTCACTACATGGAAAATAGATGGGGAAACAGTGGAAACAGTGGCTGACTTTAGTTTTCTGGGCTCCAAAATCACTGCAGATGGTGATTGCAGCCATGAAATTAAAAGACACTTACTCCTTGGAAGGAAAGTTATGACCAATCTAGTCAGCATATTAAAAAGCAGAGACATTACTTTGCCAGCAAAAGTCCGTCTGGTCAAGGCTATGGTTTTTCCAGTGGTCATGTATGGATGTGAAAGTTCGACTATAAAGAAAGCTGAGTTCCAAAAGAATTGATGTTTTTTAACTGTGTGTGTTGTTGTGAGAGTCCCTTGGACTGCAAGTCCAACCAGTCCATCCTAAAGGAGATCAGTCCTGCGTGTTCATTGGAAGGGCTGATGTTGAAGTTGAAACTCCAATACTTTGGCCACCTGATGTGAAGAGATGACTTATTTGAAAAGACCATGATGCTGGGAAAGATTGAGGGCAGGAGAAGGGGATGACAGAGGATGAGATGGTTGGATGGTATCACTGACTCGATGGACATGGGTTTGGGTGAACTCCGGGAGTTGGTGATGGACAGGGAGGCCTGGTGTGCTGCAATTCATGGGGTCACAAAGAGTTGGACACGATTGAGCAACTGAACTGACACTGTTATAACACAGATGATTCAGTGATAAGACCAGGATTGGCAGAAAAGCTGCTGCTTCTTTGTTCTTATGTTGCTAGGAAGTGGCTGAGTTTGGATAGGCTGGTACAGATAGAGAGGGGCTGTCCCAGGTGGGTGGGAGAGGGATAAGCATAAGTAGAACAAGAACCTTGAGAGCCTGCCCCCTGCCACTGTGGTCCAAGTTAATATACTTGTAGCAGATATCTTGAGTTCACCTCCTACCTTACCACTAGGAAACATATCTGGAAAAGGGCTTATTCACTTACCAGTTCTTCATTGTTTCCAATCCAACAATCCTTCAAATGCAAGGGCTGCTTGTATAGCATTGAGAACTAGGTTCTGGCTCCCTTGGTGCACAGGAAGCATGTGTGTGCTAAAGAATGCAGACTCATACCAAGAATGGGAAAGGGCTTTTTTTCACCTCCTAAGTTAAACATTGGAGAAGGAAATGGCAACCCACTCCAGTGTTCTTGCCTGGAGAATCCCAGAGACAAGGGAGCCTGGTGGGCTGCCGTCTATGGGGTCACACAGAGTCGGACACGACTGAAGTGACTTAGCAGCTTAGCAAGTTAAACATATGGAGTAAAATAGAGTGCCTGTTCTCCATACTACCCTTCTAATGTGACTCAGGAGAAAACTTCTCAATATAAAGTAATTAAAGTGAAAGAAAGTGAAAGTGAAGTCGCTCAGCCATGTCCGACTCTGCGACCCTGTGGACTGTAGCCTACCAGGCTTCTCTGTCCATGGGATTCTCCAGGCAAGAACACTGGAGTGGGTTGCCATTTCCTTCTCCAGGGGATTTTCCCAACCCAGGGATTGAACCTGGGTCTCCCTCATTGGAGGCAGACTCTTTAACCTCTGAGCCACCAGGGAAGCCCTATAAAGTAATTATAACCTATTCAAATCCTTCTTCCCCCCTGCTTTCAGCTCCATTGATTCATTCAGCTTGTATCAATGTTACTTTCTATTTGAGTTATATAGAAGGAAAAAAAAATGATTTAACTTGCTACAGTGCTTTTCAAAACCTAGGCATCACTAGAGTTCTTGGAAATTAATAACTACTGAATTTGTCTTTGGTCCAGAGAGTTTTTATCCCTGTTCTTAGCAGAAGTTGACAGTTCTGACATTTGGCCATTAGTATTTGGTGACCTATGTGTCTCCAGGAAAACCTGAGTCTCTTTCTGATGATAGAAAGAAAACAAAGTAAAGCAAGGAAAACAATTTTTTTACCATTTGCTATACCAGACAGGCAAATTTTATTTTAACATAAATTTTTTTGGGGCCTCTTAGAAGGTAAAAGTCTGATATCACTTAATCAAATAAAGTCAATTTAATTATCAACAGATATTTTAATTGAGATCCATTTAGGGCTTCAGATTAATTGCTGAGTAGTGTGTTGAGTGGCTCAAACAGAATACATTAAGGTTTTATTTAAAATGCATCTACAAACTTTCCTCAAACACTTCAAATTGTATCTTTCAGAAATCCATGAAAATACTTAAGCTTTCTATGAGCTAATAGCTCAGATGATAAACAGTAGTAAGCTATGAACAATAGTGTTTATATTTAAACTTTTCCTAAATGTTAATAATATAATTTTTTTCCAGTTTCATTTTTGCATTCCACTGACTAGTTGGCTTACATTCCACTTACATTCCTGGCTTCTAGAAAATTTCCCAGTAATCCAGAGGACAGCATGTATATTAGGGCTCAATTAGAGAAACATAAAGTATTAGTCACTTAGTTGTGTCCAACTCTTTGAGACCCCATGAACTGTAGCCAATCAGACTCCTATGTCAATGGAATTCTCCAGGCAAGAATACTGGAGTGGGTTGCCATTTTCTTTGCCAGGAGAAATTCCCAACCCAGGGATTGAACCTGGGTCTCCTGCATTATAGGCAGATTCTTTACCATCTAAACCATTAGGATATATACATACTGAGATTCGTTGCAAGGAATTGGCTCATGTGATTGTGGAGACTGGCTAAGCAAATCCAGTATCCATAAGGAAGATCATCAGAAAGAACAGGCTGGAGCTCTTCTTTCCAATGCTGAAATTTCTTCTCCATTAGGGAAGCCTCAACACTGCTTTAAGACTTTTAAACTGATGGACTTAGGCTCACCTAATAGCAACCCACTCCAGTGTTCTTGCCTGGAGAATCCCAGGGACGGCAGAGCTTGGTGGGCTGCCGTCTCTGGGATCACACAGAATCGGACACGATTGAATCGACTTAGCAGCAGCAGCAATGATCTAGAAAATCCCCTTACTTGAAGTCAATTGACTATAGACTTCAATATAACAACAAAATAACTTCATAGCCACACCAAGATTAGTGTTTGATTGAATAATTGAGGACTATAGCTTAGCCAAATTGATACATCCAAAGACTATCACAACGTGTCAAAATGCAACGGATCCACTTAAATAACAAAGACTTAGTATTCATCAACTGCATGACTAAGACAACCTATCTGTGCATTTCTAAAAACATAGTTTTCAAGATGTTCATCATTACATTCTATTTTGCAGTGTACTTCGAAATAAATTAATTAATGCATGTTTTTCACTTGGACACAATATCTGAATTATCTAAAAACATTAATGCCTCAGGCCTATAAATATCAGTGCACAGCTCTGCTTTGGAGAGGGGAGAACATGAGCTTATTGTTTTCTTTTCCTTCCCCATCCTTTTCTTGGTTCTAATGGAGACATTTATTTTTTCATTGAATTAATTATTTGCTGCTGCCATAAAGATTTTCCCCCCACAAAATCATACTGAATATATGGTGGCTAAGTTCCCAGGCTAGCCCCTCAAAGTTCAGTTCAGTTTGGTTTTAACAGTATAGAGAGATCTCAGAGTCTTCTAATTGGTCTCCTTCTTTAATGACAGCTATTCCTAGGATGATTAAACAAGTATTTTTTTCCCATCTGTGTAGGATTTCTCTTTTAGGGCTTCAGATTAATTGCTGAGTAGTATGTTGAGTGGCTCGAACAGAATACATTAAGGTTTTATTTAAAAAGCATCTACAAACTTTCCTCAAACACCTCAAATTGTATCTTTCAGAAATCCATGAAAATTCTTAAGCTTTCTATGAGCTAATAGCTCCGATGATAAACAGTGGTAAGCTATGAACAATAGTGTTTATATTTAAACTTTTCCTAAATGTTAATAATATAATTTTTTTTTTTCCAGTTTTATTTTTGCATTCCACTGACTAGTTGGCTTACATTCCACTTACATTCCATTATCTTTTTTATCTGGCTCCCATCTTTTTTCTCAGTTATTTTTTATACCACCCTTTCTCTATTATTTATTCTCCATGATATTTCCTATTATACAAATCTATAACTGCCTTCTTCCTGCAAATTTGTCTTTCAAATAAGCAACAAAAATATGTGGATGATGTTATAGAATCATCCTAATTTTGTGCCCTTACTTTGAGATCTTACTAGGATGTTCTTCCTGTAAGAAATGGTATTTTATAAAATAAAGAACAACCTCTATTACCATTATCCTATAATTTTCTATTTTAAAAAGTTTACAACAAAACAACAAGACTTCTTGTCTTAATGTATATTATGCAAAAGTTATTCTAATACTGTTGTATAAATCTGACCACAGTCTTATTAGATTTGTTCATATGAAAAAATATACTAATACTGTTGTGCTTTAAGATGGTTTTATCTTTTTAGGTAACCATAACTAACTCTAGAGACTGAAAATCAGGAATATACCTAACCCCCATTAAAACTGTAGTTTTTTTTTTTCTTTTAAAATTTACTTTTTAATAAACTTGTTTCCAGTTGTTTATGAAACTGGAGTAGATAACTTATTGGAAGAAAACCGTAGTAGGCTTCCACTTTGAGAACAGTATTAAATATTACTGCCTAAAAAATGACACTTAAAATCATCTCGTGTAATATTGTCATTTTCTTTTGAATGGTGAAAGCTTTTGTTGCCATGTCAATTGCTTAATGTACAGTTCAGTATTCCCTGGTCTCTAGTGAAAAGATATTCTTTAGCTGACTAGCTCTCTTAGAGAAGCTTAGAAAAGCTGGCTAGAGAGTTTAACAGTGTAACAGAAGCAGGGACTAACGGAAATTATGGCGTAAAGGCGCAGCACTTAACATGGAACAGATCAGATCAGATCAGATCAGTCGCTCAGTCGTGTCCCCGACTCTTTGCGACCCCATGAACTGCAGCACGCCAGGCCTCCCTGTCCATCACCAGCTCCCGGAGGTCACCCAGACTCACACCCATCAAGTCAGTGATGCCATCCAGCCATCTCATCCTCTGTCGTCCCCTTCTCTTCCTGCCCCCAATCCCTCACAGCATCAGAGTCTTCTCCAATGAGTCAACTCTTCGCATGAGGTGGCCAAAATACTGGAGTTTCAGCTTTAGCATCATTTCTTCCAAAGAAATTCCAGGATTGATCTCCTTCAGAATGGACTGGCTGGATCTTCTTGCAGTCCAAGGGACTCTCAAGAGTCTTCTCCAACACCACAGTTCAAAAGCATCAATTCTTCGGCGCTCAGCCTTCTTCACAGTCCGGCTCTCACATCCATACATGACCACAGGAAAGACCATAGCCTTGACTAGGCGAACCTTTGTTGGCAAAGTAATGTCTCTGCTTTTGAATATGCTATCTAGGTTGGTCATAACTTTCCTTCCAAGGAGTAAGCGTCTTTTAATTTCATAGCTGCAGTCACCATCTGCAGTGATTTTGGAGCCCAGAAAAATAAAGTCTGACACTGTTTCCACTGTTTCTCCATCTATTTTCCATGTAGTGATGGGACCAGATGCCATGATCTTCGTTTTCTGAATGTTGAGCTTTAAGCCAACCTTTTCACTCTCCACTTTCACTTTCATCAAGAGGCTTTTTAGCCCCTCTTCTCTTTCTGCCATAAGGGTGGTGTCATCTGCATATCTGAGGTTATTGATATTTCTCCCAGCAATCTTGAGTCCAACTTGTGTTTCTTCCAGTCCAGCGTTTCTCATGATGTACTCTGCATATAAGTTAAATAAACATGGTGACAATATGCAGCCTTGACGTACTCCTTTTCCTATTTGGAACCAGTCTGTTGTTCCATGACCAGTTCTAACTGTTGCTGGAACAGATATGTTGCTCTAAGTTGTGAAACACTCACAGCAGTTACCATACTCTCATGAACTGCCTTACACACTGTAGTAAAGCTGCTGCTGCTGCTGCTAAGTCACTTCAGTCGTGTCCGACTCTGTGCGACCCCATAGATGGCAGCCGACCAGGCCCTGCCGTCCCTGGGATTCTCCAGGCAAGAACACTGGAGTGGGTTGCCATTTCCTTCTCCAATGCATGACAGTGAAAAGTGAAAGTGAAGTCACCCAGTCGTGTCCGACTCTTAGCGACCCCATGGACTGCAGCCCACCAGGCTCCTCCGCCCATGGGGTTTTCCAGGCAAGAGTACTGGAGTGGGGTGCCATCACCTTCTCCAAGACTGCAGCCTACCACTCAATAAATTGTTAAGAACATTCCATTGACGATGGCCTCTTTTAAGAAACTTTTTGCAACTAAGCACCACCTGCTGGAGGCCACCCATTTTCAGAACAATATGGTGCCCAGATAAGCAGCCCACTTAGTTTTACTTTGTAAGTTGTCTTTCCAGAACCTATAACACTATAAAGCTAGAAAAGATTTGGTACTAGACACATCTAAATATTCTGATCAACAATCATTTATTGAAGAGAATAGTAATATATGCCAAGTACCGTGCTGGACACTGATTATCAAACAATGAATAATGCTGGGGTATCTTGTGGGAGAAGGCAAGTACATATAATCACCCTGAGTGATATAGATTCTTTTTTTTAAATTTAAATTTATTTGTTTTAATTGGAGGCTAATTACTTTACAATATTGTATTGGTTTTGCCATACATCAACATGAATCCGCCATGGGTGTACATGTGTTCCCCATCCTGAACCCCTCTCCCACCTCCCTCCCCGTACCATCCCTCTGGGTCATCCCAGTGCACCAGCCCTGAGCATTCTGTATCCTGCATAGAACCTGTATAAATGAACCACAGGCCAGAGAAGTAAGGGAGACAAAAGTAAAGAAATTTTCTTATTCATTGTGACACGCAGAATACCTACTAGAATAAGTTAACCATTCTGAAATAAGTTAACTATTTCAATATACTCTTGTCTTGTTGAGAATCTTTGCAGTTTGGCTACTAAATGGTAGCTTGTTTATTGCCAAATTTTTCACCCAGAAAGCAGTCTTTTCAGTTGGTACATTGGCTTAATTAATCAAGATTTCTTTGGAGAAGTCTATTCAAAATCCTTGTCTTAAAGACTTTGATGAATAGGGATGATTCTTCTTTGACAATTATTTGAGTTCAAAATGAGTTGGATGTTCCTTGATTTAAGAGCTAATATGATCTGATGGCTTTTTCCAGTGTTGTATTTAAACCAATAATGCTTCCAAATAAAAGTGAAGAATCACAAGCTATTTTTTGTTATCCATTTAATGATTAGTTAATATTTGTATTTTCTTTGTGTCCTGATACCAGTAAGACTCAGGTAATACAATATTTAGATTTCAGAAACATGTTGGGATTTTGACACAATGTATTATAAATAAAATATAGGATATCCTTCTTCTCACACTGTCTCACTTAGATAAAATTATTCTATATAAACATTAGCACAGGTTCTCAACTACTAATATTTTAAGATATTCATCTATCAATTAAAGACAGAAAATGCCAACAATAGATTCATTCATTTATTCAAAAGGAGAAGAATATAGGTACCTACTATGCACTAAGCCCTGAAGTAGAGCATAGAAATATCACATTAACTAAAATATATCCTCTACCTTTAAAGAATTCACAGTCTATATGAAAACAGATACATTCCCAATAGTAACAATACAATATAAAAGTAGTGATAGGCACAAGTAAAATATACTGTATTTTGAGAGCATCAAGAATAGAGGAAGAAGATGAGGACCTCATAAAGAAGGTATTTTTTTGAGCTGAATCTTGAAGGGAAGAATAGCTTTTGTAAGGCAGATAAGCTGTGTTGTAACAGAAGTAGAACTCTTTTATCATAAATGTTTTCTCGAGTATTTTGCTATATGTATCTCGTTTCTTTGCAATGTAATCATAACCCTGTGAGTTGGCACCATTACTATCTCCGTATTAAAGATAGAAAAATCACCAGGCTTAGAAAGTTTAATAATTTGTTATGGTCCTTATCCAAGGTGACTTCCCTGGTGGCTCAGATGGTAAAGCGTCTGTCTATGATGCGGGAGACCCAGGTTCGATCCCTGGGTTGGGAAGATCCCTTGGAGAAGGAAATGGCAATCCACTCCAGTACTATTGCCTGGAAAATTCCATGGACAGAGGAGCCTGGTAGGCTACAGTCCATGGGGTCGCAAAGAGTCGGACACGACTGAGCGACTTCACGTTCACGTTTATTCAAGGTATCAGGGCAGGTGTAAGGGGTGGTAGCTCACTTAATAACTATCTCTTACCTACTAAAATGAAACTATTTCTCACTGTGGTGGCAAAGTACTGAACAGACACAATATATCACACTTCTTTTTGTGTATGTGAAAACATTCTTGAAGCAGAAAATCATTTGCAAATGCAAAATTATACTTTAAAATATTTGGGATAAAGATGTTCTCTGAAATAAGGGCCCTGTTCTGCCATTGATTCATGAGTATAGAGTCTGAACTTTACTAAGGAAACTTTGAGAAATCATAAATGATGTATTAATCAGTGATGTGCTTGCAAGATTCTGACAAAGTCAGTTAGTATCAGAACAGACATAAATAAATTAGTTCCTTGCTGAATAAAACATAAATAAATCAGAAGCACGAATCTGAAAGGATCTAGATCCTGCTTTAATTAAACAGGTGGTAGACTATACCTGCCATAAAACGCTGGCTTCTCTGAATGCATCTATAATTCCAGATACAATATCTTGCCTTTTGTTAAGCCATTGCGTGTCAATTTCTGTAGACTCACTAGATAAAGTTAATATTTAATCACAAGTGCAACTGAGAAAAGGAGACATGCTTCCAATCACAGGCAGAGCTTGTTTGTAACTTATATCTTTCTAGAAATAATATTATATGGAAAACATTGTGGCTGCAACTGCAGTTAAATCTGTTCTCTTATTTCTTGAGTGAAATGATTTGGACCTACCTACCCATGGTTTGCCTGATTTTTTCATCTTTGAAGAGCTAAATTATATTATGTTTTAGAAATGATTTTGTGACTTCTTTTTTCTCTAATTCCCTTGATTGCTCTAGAGAATGGTTATTTTTAAAAGCTTTAGACTTTTCTTTGCACTCATTTCTCATTTAGAGTTTGAAATGATATGATCAGATACATCTGCTTTAAGAAAGTGCATTCAAATCACAATCTGGGTGGATGGGTTTGAAGTATTTTTTAAAGTAGAAAACACTTTATTAACTAAAGTTCCCGTCCATGGTAATATTTTAAATGTGTGTGAGACTAAAGAGAATATGTTATCTTTGTAGCAGCTGATATGACAAAGTCTATGTAGGGAGAGACCAGCCTTGTTGAAAGAGGCTTTGATAATGACACCAGGGGGTATGAATAAGAGTTTGGAATCTCAGGTAAAACTTGTGTCCAGGTTTCATGCAAAGAAGAGGGCATCTTTGAAAAATGAAGAATGAATGAAATAAGTGGTAAAACAGTCAGTCTGTGGGACAGCCTGGTGCAGTAGTTTCATCCTCATTAGTGGGTCATAGGCTCAATTAATAGATGAAAATGAGTCATAATTAAAAAATAAAAAAATAGAAAATATCACAGCATGACATAATAAAAGTGAAGAATTGTTTTTAGGAAATATTAACATATCATATATCATAAAGATTAAGTATTATTTTGTAAAGTGTTTGTTCAATCTTATGTATATCCATAGTGGGTAAATATATTTTGTATAAAATCTTGGTTAAAATAAATTACTAATAATGATCTAAAGGGAAAAGGAATTTGTATTAATGGCAAAATAGAGGTTTATTTTGGGGAAGAATAGGGCTTACCTGGGCCGGGAAGATCTGCTGGAGAAAGGATAGGCTATCCACTCCAGTATTCTTCGGCTACCCTTGTGTGGCTCAGCTGGTAAAGAATTCGCATGCAATGTGGGAGATCTGGGTTTGATCACTGGGTTGGGAAGATCCCCTAGAGAAAGGAAAGGCTATCCACTCCAGTATTCTGGCCTGGAGAATTCCACGGACTGTATAGTCTATGGGGTCGCAAAGAGTAGGACACAACTGAGCAACTTTCACTTCACGTGGGGAAGAATAAAACCAATAGTTTTCAAATCCAGCTCATCACACTTGCTTAAACTTTAGTAAATTCTACTTTGTTTACAAATACTTTCATGCAAATGACATTTGTCATTTGGAAATATATATAATTTTAAATTTTATATATTTTGAATATTTTTCATATATCCATATGATTCATATTTTTGGATACATTTAAGTATATTATCTTGAGTTCAGAAACTAATAAAATTCAAATAGTTATATTAAGAATGAAAAGGAACTTAGACACTCATAGTTGCATCATTAAATTGTCAATTTGATATTGAATTTCCTCACTTGAAATGAAATGTATAATTAATTGAATGTGTAATATCAGATCCAATGTTGTAAGTCATTTTATTTTTAATAAAATTTTCAACATGTGCTGAATTTCATGTGCTCTCACAAAGATTGTCACAATTTATGCTTTCTTATAGTTGACAATACTGTATTATATGTTGAAAATTGGTAAAAGCATAGAGTTTTTTATGTTTTTTAATTGAAATATAATTGACTTATATTGGTTTCAGGTGTACGACATAGGCATTTGATATTTTTCTACCTTACAAATTAGTCACCATAAGCCCAGCTTATATATGTCACATACAAAGTTATGAACAGTACAACTAACCGTACTCCTAGTGTTGAACATCACACCGCTGTGACTCATCAGCTTCATAGCTGCTTAAATTTGTACCTCTTAAGCTCTCTCACCTATTTCATGCAAGTCTTTAACCCAGTTTGTGTTTATTTTTGTATATTATGTGATACAGTAATCCAATTTGATTCTTTTACATGTAGCTGCCCAGTTTTTCCAGGACTATTTATTGAAAAAGTTGTCTTTCCCCCATCGTAGAGTCTTGCCTCCTTTGTTGCAGGCATATAAATGGGGGTTAATTTCTGATTTTTCTTTTCTGTTTCCTTGATCTGTGTGTTTGTTTTATGCCAGCATCACACTGTTTTGATTACTGTAGTTTTGTAGTACAGTTTGAAGTTAGGGAGCACGATACCTCTAGCTCTGTTCTTCTTTCTCAAGATAATTTTAGCTATTTGGAGTCTTTTGTGTTTCCATAAAATTTTAGAATTAATTTTTATAGTTTTGTGGAAAACACTATTAAAATAGGGGTTGTATTGAACCTGTGATTACCTTGCGTAGGTATGGTCATTTTAAAAATATTAATTCTTCCAGTCCATGGGTATGACATATCCGCCCATTTGTTTGTGTTATCTTCAATTTCTTTCACCAGTGTTTTATAATAGTGTTTCAGATGGATTGAGTTGCTTGAAGATATTGAACCATCCTTGCATCCCTGGGATAAATCCTACTTGATCATGGTGTTTAATCCTTTCAATCTAGTGTTGAATTTGTTTTGCTAATATTTTTCTAAAGGTTTTTACTTCTATATTCATTGGTGATGTTGCCTTGTAATTTTCTTCTTTTTTGTGGTATCTTTGTTTGGTTTTGGTATCAGAGAGGTGCCAGCCTCCTGCAGTCAGTTTGGAAACATTCTTTCCTCTTTGATTTTTGGATTAGTTTCAGAATGATAGGACTTAATTATTCCTTAAATGCATGGTACAATTCACTTGTGAAACTACCTTTCTTGAACTTTTGTTTGTTGGAAGTTTCTAAAACAATAATTTGTTTCATTACTGGGTAATATATTTGTTCGTATTTTCCATTTTTGTTGATTCAATATTGAGAGAGTGTATATTTCTAGAAATTTATCCATTTATTATAGGTTATCTATTTTATTGGAATATAACTGTAATAATCTCTTATGATCCTTGGTGTTTCTGTGGTGTCAGTGGTAACTTCTGCTTTTTCATTTCCATTTTTTTTTTTTTTTTGGCCCTTTCTCTTTTTTTTTCTTGATGAAGGTTTATAGATTTTGATTATCTTTTCAAAGAAACTGCTCTTAATTTCATCAATCTTTTATATTTTTTCTAGTTTCTGTTTCATTTATTTCCACTCTGATATTTAGTATTTATTTTCTACTACTTATTCTGGGTTTGACCGTTCTTTTTTAGTTCGTTAGGTATAAATTTAACTTGTTTATTTGAACTTTTTCTTATTTCCTAATGTAGGCCCTATAATCACTATAAACTTCCCTCTGAGGAAGTTCCTGCTTTATCTGTGTCCTGTTGATTTTGGGATATTGTGTTTCCAAATTCATTTGTCTCCAGGTAATTTTAAATTTCCTCAGTTCTTTCTGACCCATTGGTTTTTCAGTGTTTAGCTTCCATGTATTTGCATTTTTTGCAGTTAGCTTTTATTCTTGTAGTTGATTTCTAGTCTCAGTGTTGTGGTTGGAAGAGATGCTTGGTATGATTTCAATTTTCTTAAAATTACTGAGATTTGGAAAAAGAATTTCATTCCCTCTAGTTGCAAAAAACCATTTTTTTTAATTGAATGAAACTTTTAAAATGGTCTATACTGCAGCCTTTGGAAATTTCATTTTTCTCAGCAATAACATTAAAATATACTTGCACAAAAATAATTCTTGTAGTGGAAAGACCAAGCAATCTCACTGTCTTTGGACACCCTCTTCATCACCAGTGTATCACTCTTTTTCTGCACTGTTTTACTCCACATTAAAAGAAATCACAATGCAATGTACTATGATTCTAGGCTTACTTTTGTATATAGCATCATATTCTGATATCCATGTATATATATATATATGTAATATCCTTTATCATCAATGATAAACCACAGAAAATGAGTTTCTTGCATTTTAAAGATGATGAAGATAATAGTTTACTGTTTTGATGCATTTTAACTACATCCTTAGGGCCCAGGTATATAATGTAGGTTCGTAACATTATGGAATATCCATTTTCAAGGGAGAAAAATAATCCTAATAGCTCTATTATTTATGAATAGTTTGGGCCTGCCAGAAATCCAGCTGTGTAACCATAGAAACCTCTTTGGCCTAGATGTGATGTCATCATCCAGTGAAGCTAAAATTCAACCATTCTATTATAAACTATTAATACAAATAAATATTGAATCATCTAATTATTGGTTACAGATAACACTTCCCCAGTGCTTTACTCTAAGGAGTTAAAAAAACAAAAACAAAACCTTTAAATATAATTGGCCAATACCAGTGAGTTGGGGTTGGGGGGTGGTATTTGCTGGAATGCAAAATTTATTATATTTTTAAAAACAATGCAGCAAATGACTTCTGAAAATATATTCTGGTGACAGAACTATCTTAATAACGCCTAAAAGAACTAAGTACAACTTGCTAAATAAGGCCTGTGCGTTTTGTCCTACTGACAGAAGGGGGTTGGGACTTGTAGTCATTATGTTCAAAGAGCAAAATTCAGAGGGTGCAATCATAAAGAGACTTTATTTTTTATACAACCCTCCTTTGAATCTTACACTAGAGGATGCTAGTTTGTCTTCTGCATTTAAATGATATGCAGAGTAGGTCTCATAACTTAGATAATAAAAGTCCCACATTCACTTCTCATCACAAAAATTCTCTTTTCAGTAATTAAGTGTCTAATCCAGTGTAATAATAAACAACTTTGAATTTTGATTATGCTTAAAACTTCTATTTACCTTAAAGAGAGCCTGGTAAATGTAGGTGTTTGAAGTCTGACTAGGGGACGAATTAAACAGCTTTATCCTCTGCTAGTAATATCTCCTCAACCAATAACTGCTGCATAGTTTGGAAGGGAGAAATGCCAAGAGACAAGTCTTATTTGATTGATACTGATGAATTGGTATAAATCCTCTGGGAAACTACCAGGACCAAAGTTGACATTTACACTTGGGGAACTTTCACCGATTCTAGGAAGAGCTTCACCATGCCCCTTCAAGGTGATGCATCTTCCTCATCTGGTTGCTTGTTTCTTACATCATCCCTGGGCATCTGGAAATATTTCCAATCTCTTTCTGCTAAGATCTCCTGGCCATCTAGATACCACTTCTTGGCAAACCTAAGAAAAATACAAGCTTTTTTCTCTTTTGCATGATAAATATCTTGCAAAATAAATATTTTACATGATAAATGTCTACAGAAATCATGGTACCTTTGACTCACAGTAGGAGTTCTGTCTTCTTGTTTCAGCTCCTTTACTGGAAGCACCAGCATTTTGCCTATTAGATAGCTCAAATATAGTGCCTAAGAAGGTCCAGGGCTATATATTGAACTCTCTTATAGTTTCCTTGAAATGCTTTCACTAGAAAGAGCAAGAAGATGAGATACAACAATAAAATATATCAAATGACCAGATGCAGCAATTAGGTGAGAATTGCAACCATAGCTTCTGTGAAAGTGAACAGAAACATGGGCAGTATCCTTTAAAAGATGAGAAATCCTTTTATTTTGAAGGGAGCTCATCTTAGGCAGTAGGAGGCACCACACATTTATTGCATATAAACTGAAATCATTGTGCAATGAAGTTGTGCATTGTCATTTGTTTTGAAGGCAATGGATATTTCATTTGGCAAAACAATTCATTCTATTTCAGAGAGCATTTGTACATGCAAATCAGACTATAGAGAGCTGGACTTAGAGATTATTTATCTCTTATTGTTGTCAAGTGAGAGCAAGAATTGAAAACTTAGTCTACAGCTTTTCTCTGACATTTATCTTTTACGTGATAAATAGCACAGAATTTTAGCACCTCAGATATATCTGCAAAGCATTTATCAATGGTTGACTAAAACCCCAAACTGTGTGATTGGTCTCTTTTGTGTTACTTTTTTAGCTCCCACTTTTGCTGAATTGGATTGATAATTAATCAGAAATCTATGCTTCTTTCTTTCTTTTTTTTTTTTTTAATTTTAATTTTTGACTGCAAGATCTTTTTTTTATATCAAGAATCTCTTTTATTGATTATCAGAAACATTACAAACATCTAATATGAACAAATTGTAACATGACAGTGATTAGTTTGAACAATTAATACATTTCAGATATAATATTATACATATTTCAATGCTATTCTCCCCAATCATCCCACCCTCTCCCGGTTAAATTTGAACAGTGGAATAACAGTTGTAACTCTGGAGAATACAAGTCTCCTCCAACTGACAATGAGATAAATTACATTATAGGAGCATATAAGAGAACTCAATTATAAATTTACTGCAATCTGCACCCTATCGAAAGTTCCCTTGAGATGTCTGATCTTTGACAGACAGTCTACCAGCATATGAACTATTGACTCTTGCATCTTCTCCAATTTATCTTTTTTTTTCAATTATATGAAACTATAAACACATCTATAAACTTTATTATCTTTGTGGCAACCCCATATTCCTATCCTTGCTCTATTATGGTTTCTTACATTCCTCTTCAGTTTTAATAAATATATGTGTTTATAATTTCCATCTGCCAGTCTAGAATACTTATTCATTATTTAGAAGTTGAGAAAAGAAATTTTAGTGTAAAGTTGATTTGTAGAGAGCACACAAATATCTTTTCATTGTATACTTGTCGATGTTAGCCCTTGAAAGAGGAGATACACTTTAATAGCAAATGAAGATTTCTTTTATTTTTTAGTTTTGGGGAAGTGTGTTCCTGTGATACTAATGGGAAATGATGGAGTTACAGTTTCAAGGATATGGGCATTATTCAGATTCATAAAATTTATCATTATGGTAGTGCATATAGACTTATCTTTGATATAGTCTTATAGACTCTCTGAAAGAGTTTTTAAAATTATAATTGTGTAGCTTCTTTTATAGGAGGTATTTATAATACACATTTGCTCATGTGAGACTTAAGGGTAGTTAGGGCTTCATTTTCTGTTGCAGGAATCCCAGGGGCCCAAACATTCCTTTTCTCTGACACCAAGAGAAGAGGGTAAGATAGTGGTATCTGAGAGTAATGGCGGAGGGTCAGAAATGAATTGTTTTGGTGAATGACTGTTTGCTGTCTGGCCTCTCTTGACTGCAGTCCATTCCTGAGCCTGTTTCTCAAGTCTTTTGTTAATATGTGAGCCATCCAATAAACTAAATGCTTTTTTGCTTAGTTAGCAGGTCAGATTCTGTTGCTTACCACCTAAAAACTCTGAGTCAGAATTTAGTAATTCTGTGTAAACTGACATATTAAAGCTGCATGTTGAGGAAATTTAGGTATCAGATGGCATAAAAATTTCCTGGAGAGTAATTCTAGTCTTAAATGAACCTCTACTGATATGAACGTTATGGGCACCAGGGGCCGTGTCTATAAAATTAGAAGTGTGGGTAAATCAGTGACTTTTGTGCCTCTAGGAGCCCCAGGGATTCAAAGGGACTTTCTCTTGGCTACTGAAAGAGAGCCAAGTGAAAGAGGACATGATCAGTAAGTGCTGTTGAACTTAATTTCCTTCCTACATTTTACAAAGAGTGCATGCGTGCTGTCACTTCAGTCATGTCCAGTTCTTTGCCACTCTATGGACTGTAGCCTGTCAGGCTCCCCTGTCCATGGGATTCTCCGGGCAAGAATAGTGGAGTTGGTTGCCAAGTCCCATTCCCAGGGATATTCCCCACCCAGAGATCAAACCTGCAACCCTTATGTCCCCTGCATTGGCAGGCAGGTTCTTTACTACTACTGCCACCTGGATTCAGTTCAGTTCAGTTCAGTCGCTCAGTTGTATCTGACTTTTTGTGACCCCATGGACTGCAGCACACCAGGCTTCCCTGCCCATCACCAACTCTCGGAGCTTGCTCAAACTCATGTCCATCGAGTCAGTGATGCCATTCAACGTTCTCATCCTCTGTTGTCCCCTTCTTCTCCTGCCTTCAATCTTTCCCAGTATCAGGGTCTTTTCCAATGAGACAGTTCTTCGTATCAGGTGGCCAAAGGATTGGAGTTCCAGCTTCAACATCAGTCCTTCCAATGAATATTCAGGACTGATTTCCTTTAGGATGAACTGGTTGGATCTCCTTGCCATCCAAGGAACTCTCAAAAGCCTTCTTCAACACCACGGCTCAAAAGCATCAATTCTTCGACGCTCAGTGCTCACAGTCCAGCTCTCACAGCCACCTGGGGATCCAGAGTCATATTCAGTTT
The DNA here is from genome assembly GCA_935064755.1 of Tragelaphus eurycerus. Taxonomy (NCBI): domain Eukaryota; kingdom Metazoa; phylum Chordata; class Mammalia; order Artiodactyla; family Bovidae; genus Tragelaphus; species Tragelaphus eurycerus. The sequence goes on from CAKXYN010000039.1 coordinate 5,188,972, forward strand.
TACCCATTAGATTCTCTTCACAATTGGTTTTGAATAAAGGATACCTCAAGATTTTTTTTAAGAAATGTAGTGAAAGATGTCAAAGATGTCTTCTAGCTTCCTCATCCTATGAATCTGTGTTTTGTCCTAGAAATCTCTTCTGTTTAGTATTCTCCAAAAATAATGAGAGGAAGCAAAATGTTTTAAGAATAAAAGCATATATTTCTAGTAAAAATAACTATCACTGAGTTCTTACAGTATACAAGGACCAGTGTTATTACTGCTTTAAATGAATAAATCATTTAATATTCACGACAATCTTGTAAGTTTGATACTATACCTAAGATCATACAAGTATAGGAGGTAGGATTTCAACCCAGGCAGGCTTGCTCCCAAAATCATACTCTTAATTACAATCCTATATCCTTTCTACTTAGTAACAAGACATTAAAAGCTCAAAGAAACATATCAGTTGCTCTTTGGAATAAACAAATGAATAGGAATATTTGGGAAAGTTTTACGTTGCTCATAGTGAAGCTCTATGGAATGCATTTATCAGATCCAATGTGAATGGGTTTATCAGACAAAAAGTAGCTGAGACATTGTTTTCATAAATTGTTTCCTGCTATGCTGGCGTCACTGACTTGATGGACATGAGTTTGAGCAAGCTCTGGGAATCGGTGATAGACAGGGAAGCCTGGTGTGCAGCAGTCCATGGGGTCGCAAGGAGTCAGGCACTACCGAGCAACTGAACCGAAGCTGCTGACATGTTTTAATAAAAGACTAAATTTTCTTTTTCTTCTTTCAATTTTGAAAGTTTTTGGCTTCATGTATTTTGGGACATGGAGATGCATACTCATAAAAGATTGTTATATTTTCTATTTGGATTAATTATTTTATCATTATTATCATTATTATTATCATTCTCTTTATTTGATTGTGTTATATAATTGCTAATTCAGCACCAATTTTAATAGTTTAATATTTTTCTTCTACTTTTTTGAAGCATTCATTTCTTTAAAGTGAGTTAAATGATTTTTAGGATGTTTTCAGAGTTGTCCGGCTATCACCACTCTATCAATTTCAGCATATTTTTCATTAACTCAAAAATAAAACACTGAAGACATTATGCTAAGAGAAATAAACCAGAAAGAAACCATTCACTCATTAAGTCACTCCTCACTATGGCTGGTGTCTCTCACGCAGCATAATGTTTTCAAGGTTCATCCACCTTTTTTTTTTTTAAGGTATATCCACAATATAGCTTTTATTATTGCATTATTTCTTTTTATGAATAAATAATATCCCTTGCATGGATATACCACATTTTGCTTATCCATTCATCCATCAATGGACCAACCATTGGTTGGTTCCATTCTTTTACTTTTAACCTATTTATATTTTTATACTTAAAATAGTTTCTTTTAGATAGCATACAATTTAGTCTTACTTTTATATCCACTGTAGCATTTTCTTTTCTTTTAATTATTTGTTTAGACCATTGTAATGATTGATATGATCAGATTAACATTTGTTATCTTCTCAAATGGCTTCTGCTGGCAAGTGATATTCCACTTCTTTTCCAGAGAAATATCTTTATTTTTCTTTTATTTTTGAAAGGTACTTTTATCTGTTCTTTTTTCTATTTCTCTTTTTTCTTTTGAATATTTAGATATACATTTATGTCCACTATTATCTTACTCTTTTATCTATGTGAAATATTTTTGTGTTGCCTTTAGATTTACAATATTCAGATTATTCAATAAGAATATGCCTTCAAATAACTTTATGCCACTTCATATGTAGTATAAGACATAATAACAGTTTTGTCATATATTTATTTTTACATATTTTATAAATTCATTGCAATTATTTTTGCTTTAGAAGATTAATTCTTTTAAAATTAATTTATTTTAATTGGAGGCTAAATTAAAATGATAAAAAATGAATCTTAAGTTCATCTTCATTACTAATTCTCTTCATTTCTCTTATGGAGACAAATTTTTCTTTGACATTGTATTCCTCTGGCTCTTAACTTCCTTTGATGTTATAGTAAAGGTCTGCCAGCAATTGATTTTCCATTTTTTTCCCCAAGGAAATGTCTTCATTTTTCTTTTATTTTTTAAAGATATTTTCATTGGGTATAAAATTATGAGTTAATAGATTTTTTTTGTCTTTCAGTACTTTAAATTACATTTTCTGCCTAGTATACTTTATGATGAGAAATCTGTAATTCTTATCTTTGTTCCTTTGCATGTAATGTATTTCTATGTCTTTGTGACTGACTTTCAGAAGTTTAAATGGGAAAGGTCTTGGGATTTGTATGTGTGTTTTGTGTTTATTCCAGTCACTATTTCTGAGCTTCTTGTATTTGTTTTTTTGTTGTTTATCACTAATTTTGGAAAATTCTCTGTCATAACGTCTTCAAATTTATTTCTTTCTCTTTCTCTTCTTCTGATAGGATTACAGTTACCTGTGTATTAGGCCATTTGATTGTCCATAGAAAAGTTCCTTTTTCTATTTGTGTTCCAGTGTGGTTAATATTCATCCTCTATCTTCAAATTCATTATTTCACTTTAATTTCCAGCCAGAGAGGTTTTTTAATTTTTAAATATTTATTTACTTATTTGGCTGTAACGGGTCTTGGTTGTGGTGTGCAGAATCTTTAGTTCCTGCATGTGGGATCTAGTTCCCTGACCAAGGATCGAACCAGGGCCCTTGCGTTGGGAGAATGGAGCCTTAGCCACTGGACCAGCAAGGAAGTCCCCCAGCCGGAGAGCTTTCTTCCAAAGTCGTTTCCACCTTCACCATGAGAGTTTCCCTTGATGCCTGTGCTTTAAAAAAAGTTCTTTTTCTATGCTCTTATCCATCCCCTAGTATTTCACTGCTGTTACTTAATTCAGGATGTTAGTAGGCACTGAGGCAACAGTCTCTGTTGTTCTGGTTCAGCCTTATTTTTAGGCAGCACTCTGTTCCTGCATCTCAAGGTAGGGACCATCTCAGTGACTCCTCCTCTTTCGAATGGTCTGGGCCCAATGTCTGTTTCTGCTCCTGCTCCCATAATTAGAGAATATTATTTGTTCACTTCTCCTAACTACATGGATTGTTCCCTGTGCCTTAAGCATGATGGTGTTTTTTTTTTTTCCCCATTTACTCCAAAGACTTGAGGTTTTGGGTCCAAAGGAAATATAAGGGGAAAGGATCCAGGTGGGTCTCTGTGTCTTTCCTTAAGGGACGCTGTTCCACTACCTATTCTAGGTCCTTCCTGACACTTCCTCTACACTCTTACCTTATGTGAGGACATCCAGTGAAGTTTGTGAAGAAGAGTCTGACCGTGGATGTGGTTCCTTGTTGTTTGGGGTGTCCAAGAGCCATATGTTGTCACAGTAGCTCACTTTCTACATTCAGCATGCTGGTGTTAGTAGAATTACTCTCACCTTCATGTTCGGCTTTGGGTATCCAGCATCTGCCTCAGGTAATCAAGGGCTACTGTGCTATTTCTCCTTGAAAACATTTGTTTTTCCTTAGATTGAAGATTTCTTGCTTGTTCTGTAACTCTGCTATCTAATGGATTCAAGAAACATGGTGATTTTACAGATTTGTGCCTTTTTTTTAATGTAAGGAAGGAAGTGACACTATTTTCAGCTTACTACATTCCAAGCAGAAGCTGGAATTCCTGATGCTTACTTTTCATAAATATAATTCTAATTCCCTTGCAATCTCTAATGCACTTCACTGAAAATCACTGATAGGCAGAAAGTAAAGTGTAGCTTTTATAGAACTCTTCAAGTCATATTTTGTTATGCTTAATTTTTTTTACTGAGAAGCTATATTTTAGTTTGTTTTCCAAATGTAAATTATAGTATCTTGTTAAATATCCCTTTTCATATCATACTGCCCCTTCAGAGAAGATGGTGTTTCAGAAAAAAGCGAGGACTGCCCATTCCTATCACTTCCCACATAAAGAATCAATGACACAGACATTTCTTGGTGACTGGAGTAATGGGGGTAAACTGGTGGCATAGTAAGTAAGCAAATAAGACTAGGCAGTGGCAATCTCTACATCTTCTCAGGCATGAGAAGCCATGCTTTCTAATAGGGTGATGTCATTGTGTGACCAGGATTGATAAATTCCATTGTTTTACAGGGGGAGGAATAAACTTAGACCATATGCTGAAAATTTAAGCATCTAACTATGCTATGCTAAGTCACTTCAGTCGTGTCCGATTCTGTGCGACCCCATAAAAGGCAGCCCACCAGGCTCCCCTGTCCCTGGGATTCTCCAGGCAAGAACACTGGAGTGGGTTGCCATTTCCCTCTCCAATGCATGAAAGTGAAAAGAGAAAGTGAAGTCGCTCAGTCATGTCCGACTCTTAGCGACCCCATGGACTGCAGCCTACCAGGCTCCTCCATCCGTGGGATTTTCCAGGCAAGAGTACTGGAGTGGGGTGCCATGCTGAGCACTAAACATATATGTTCAAAAAGGTTTGGGAATAATTTGTTTCTTGTCCTTTTATATCCAGGTATGGATTGCTGTAGTGCCCTCAGGTTACAAATCATTACTACTAACTAATGCACACTATGAGCCTGCAGCTTCATTGACACTCATCATTTCGTATGTGTGTTTCATGTGGTTTTCTGCTGGAGCTTGCTGTGACAAGTTAGATCCCATCTGTCTGCTCAGGAACAAGCAAAATGACAAACATAACACAGGCAACATTGTTTAGACATCCAAATCGTTTTCTACCATTTGGTTTTACTGATATGCTAACATTTAGAGCTGATAAATAAATGAAAGATGGGTAGGACCTTGAAATTGGGGTGATCCTTATGAGAAGTGCAAGATGGCAGTAATATATTTAAATGGACATTTGTTTGCAATCATATTTGTTAGGCATTTTTTACTTAATTCACTCATCTCTCTCCAAAAGATTCAAAGGCTACAGAATAAATTGTCTGTCATATTTTATAATAGTAGGCAGTAAGAGAGCTGCTTTCTTCTTTAAAGAGAACTGAGTTAGTGTAGGAAGATGTGGCTGTGAAGTATGATTGGTATTTTTTTTCCCAATCTAAAAATTTTTAATGGAAATAAAGAAAAACTCTGCTCTTCATTGGACATTTTTTCTTCTATAATTACTGAGATATGGTGGTAGGAAGATTCCTCTAAAGTTAGAGATGGGTTTGTATGAATTTTATATCCTTAAACATTCCTATTAAGAAGTGAAAAATTTTTCCCCTTATGACTTCCCATTGATTTTTCTATAGAGGTGCAGCTGTACTTGGAAGATGCTTTGTATTTTTTCTCTAGGGTGAAGTCAGTTGAAATGATTTAATAGTTTAATAAAATATCTTCATCACCAGGAATATACATTTGACCATATTTGTGTGTACCTTCCCTAGCATATTTCCCTGTTTCTCCTCACTTTTCATAAGACACCTTGCAGATAGAGATTTAAAGATAAAAAACCATGCTCAATAAATGCTCATTGAATTTATTAAATCAGGTCAGCTGACTGTTGTATATTCTCCTAATGATGGTGTTTGACTATGAGATTCTCCCTCAACCTCGTTACCTTTCCAAAAACTGCCTAACCTTGATACAAAAACATGCATGAACTAAAATATTATGCAGCTCTTACACAAAAGACTTATAAATACCCACTGTTATTGCCATTATTAATATTCTTTTGTTTTAAAGAGAAAAGTACCAGCTCCTTTCATTTCATAGCAAATAACACAACTGTAAGAGCTGTTGCCAAGCAACCTGCATTCACAGCTCAGATGGGCTGAATTGTTTATATTCATATGTGGATAAAATTGACCCACTCCTTCTCTGAAAAAAATATGAAGTCTTTGAGAGAGTTCTCCTAAGATTTTGTGGGGAAGGTCATGAAATTATTGTACTGTAGCAGTTTCTGAAACTGATATATCCAATGAATATATCTCTTTAACTACTCTTGTTGCATTACAGTATAGGTGTCTTGTTTGCGATCTGTATTCCCATTAGATTGAATTTCTTGAGGGCAAAGAGTGCATTCTATTCATCACACAGGAAAGGGTTTTTTATATGGCCAACATTCTATAAGTGTGTGATAGATACCTCAAAAATAGTATTACACAAGTGTTTGTACTACATTCTTTCTACAAAAATATTTCCTTGCTGCAATATAGAAGGAAGAAATAAAGATTGAAAAATACAGCAATATAAAATTATGATAAGCCCAAACTGAAGCAATATGTTAAAAATACTGAAATTATAAAATTTTTAGAATTAAGTGAAACTTTATGGGACATTTATTTCAGTGGTTTAAATCTTAGTTCTTATTTGATTTGAATCATAAAAGGAACTTATAAATTTAATGGATGAAGTTTTTAATTGTGGAATTTTCAAAGCTATCCAGCTACAGAACCAGGGTTGGGAACCTCTGATATGGTCCAGCAGTCCCATCTTATGGTGGAGAAAACAGCCCCTGAGGAGTGAGAACTGTGAGGTCGTGAAAAGAGTACAAGCTTTTCCTGCCAATGTCTGACTTTAACCATCAGTTCCTTACTGTAAAATGGAGATAATCATGTTTACTTGCAGTGCCACTGAGGAGGCGGAATGGGCTGACATGTGTAGTGTGCTAGAGACATGGTTGGTGAGAGCAAGGACTGACGCTTCCCCCAGCAATTTTTTCTGAGTTGCAAACATGATACAAACAGAACCTTGAACCACTGCCTCCCACACTCTTTAGTGGCATGGAAAGCAGCACAGGATCTCTCTAGTTCTGATGTTTATACTGGAAAGGAGCAAGCACTCATATATCTGTCAAGATCCCTACAGGAAACCCATGAGGCATCTAAATGGGTAAACAATTCAAGGAGGAGACTTTTCCCCAAAGATGTGTCAAGGTTAAGGGAATCACCAAGAAACCATGAAGGAAGGGGCTGCCAGATCAAGAGGTCAGAGGGATACTGCCTGGGGTACCCCTGATAGAAGTTTCAAACTCTGAGAGATAGTGTGGGACAGGGAGGGCTGGCATCTGTAGTCCATGTGGTCACAAAGAGTCAGACACGACTTAGCAACTGAACAAAAAAGAAGCTGCATTCGAGTTAGAGGAACGAGCTAGGGGCTCCATTGCAGCCTGGCAGGAAGGGAGCTGGGAATGAATCTCTCTCGTTCTCTGATTTTCTTCTAGTGATCACAGTGGTTAAGCCAGAGGATAAGAAACTCAGTTGCAATTCATAACGATTAGTCTCCTGGGGCCCAAAGCAGAGTGAAGAAGGATGGAGAAGGTTCTGGAAAAGCCATCAGAATGTATCCAGGCAATTACTGGGCTTCTACCTTAGGTTAGTTGTTTTATGAGCATGATATCATTAAAGCTTGTGCTGCTTTGGGGCTAATCCAACTGAACATAAACTGCCCCAAATTAATGACACTCTCTATGGCAGAGCCTTGGTTGCCAGAAATTCAGGTTTGCCCTGAAATAAACTTCCTCTTGGCAGTGAGACCTGAAGCTGATGACTGAATGTGGGTCCTTTGCAGAAGAGACACAGCTTCCACTCTGGCAAATGGCTGTTTTATTGGAGCCGATTTTGCAAGGAAATCATCATGCAAGACCTGCTAGATAAGGATACACAATAAAAAAAATCCACTCCTGCTTCAGCAGCTGCCTGCTTTTCCTTTGCCGTCTGTTCACCTCTTTGTTTTGTAATTTATCCATCTAAGAAATGAGAAGAACACCTGCTTCTCATTATGAGACTGAGATGTTTTGAGGGAAATGAGGCTCATTCTTATAGAAGAAAAATGCTGTCTACATACACGCAAAGTCGAAGCAGGAGACAGTCTCCCAGAACTTAGTTGCATCAATAAACCGGACCCATAGAAGATACCTGATGTTTCATTTCTTTGAATAAACCTTTCTGAATAATCACCTGAAGAATCAGAGGAAAATCAGGCACCTCTGTCTGCCTTTGAGGAGTTCACTGTTTTGTGGGAGGAATCAGAAATGAAATATTTCTTAAAAGGGGATAATATTAGGTGGAGGTTTTAGCATCCTTTTAAAATCTCCTCTTGATGTATCAGTCTATTGATAGCTAGCTCTGTATCTATCTAAATTTTGTTTTTAAACTGTGATCTATATACACTCTTTCCACACTTCAAATGCATTAAGATCCTAACTAGGAGTCCCTCTGGGCTCCTGTCCTATCTGATGATGCTTTCTTTTAGATTCCCAGGATTTTCCAAACATTTACATCATACTTTAGTTTTCTTTAATAACAAATTGACTTTCCCCATTGACTGGCACCCTTGTTGGGAATCATTTTCCCTAACCCACTTTTTCATCCCTTTATGTTAAATTTCTCTGTACTAGCTCTGCCTAGCATCCTCAACCCCATCCCTCCACTGGCTGGAGAGAAGTAACCAGTAATTTTATAAAGTGTCTTTTGAGGATCTGCAGACAGTAGATGTTCTATTGCTCTTTTCTTTGCTCAGTCCTGATGGGGCTGCCTTATTCAGTAACCAGGATGTTGGGACCAAGAACCAGGAAAATTTTTGGCTTATGAAAAATTCACAGTCAGGTTTAGGGCAGTTTATGTAAGATGTAGGGCTTCCCAGGTGGCTCAGTACTAAAGAATCTGCCTGCAGTGCAGGAGATGTGGGTTCAGTCCCTGGGTTGGGAAGATCCCCTGGAGAAGGGAATGGCAACCCACTCCAGTATTCTTGCCTGGAGAATCCTATGGACAGAGGAGCTTGGTGAGGTACAGTCTATGGGGATCACAAAGCATTGGAGATGACTTAGTGACTAAAACAAACAAACATATAAGATGTATCTCATAACAATATTAAGGTGAAATGAGGACCTCACAGATGACTTGAATTTGAGTTGTAAGTGAAACGGGATAGCATTCGCAGGAGCAGCTTAGGCAGATATTCAGGGTCGGGTATTATTAGCACAGTGTGCTCCAGAGCACAGTGACAACACCATCCTGCCTGGGTGGAGAGTTCCTGGTGAGATGTGATTCTATCACCTGCTGCTTACTGTGTGCCTACTGTGTGTCTAGACCTCTGTTAGGTCACTTACATATACCATCTCTGTTACGGACTGTATGTATCCTCTCCAAATTCATATATTAAAATCCTGCCTTCTCACTTCCCAATATAATGGTTTTGAGGGGTGGGACCTTGGGCAGGTAATTAGGTCTTGAGAGTGGAGACTTCATGTATGGGATTAGTGACCTTATAAAAGAGACTCTGGAGAGTGCTTTCATTCTTTCTTCATCATATGAGGATACAATGAAGAAATGACCGCCTGCAACCTGGAAGAAGGCACTCACAAATATTCAAACGTATGACATTCTCAGCTCAGACTTCCAATCTTCAGACCTATGAGAAATAAATTTCTATTGTTTATAAGCCTTAAACTAAGACAAACCTGGATCCTCACAACACAGAAAGTTTTATCACACAGCTAGCAAGCTGTAAAGTCCTGTTAGGTAGGCAGCTCTCTATGCCTCCAAACCCTATATCCTGCCTTTTTCTAATAAGTAAAAAAGAATTGGTGAAGGAGGGCCAGTTATCACAAATCATTTAGGAACCAAAAGTGAAGAGTATGGGAAAGATCTGGTAGCTATGAGACATCAATTTTCATGTACATCATTTATGGAAGAACATTTTCTGAAATGATCTCAACTTACCCCCAAAGATCCTCAAGTAGGTAAGCATATTTCTTTCTTTCTTTTGACTCTGAAAAGGCTTTAGTTACTTCTGAGTCTTAATTTTGGGACACAGGATCTTTTAAATTGTGACATGTGGAATCTTTACATACCTCAAACAAGCTCTTACTTGCTGCATGTGGGATCTAGTCCCCTGATCAAGGATTAAACTCAGGCCTTTGCATTGGAAGCATGGAGGCTTAGCCACTGGACCAGCTTAGATCAGTGACTCTAAAGTCAGTTGCATGAAATTCCTGTGTTCTGTCCAAATTTTTACAAATCTGGTGATTATTTTCCTCTATCCATTGCCTGAGAAGTAGTAGGGATAAAAAGGAATGATCAACAGCTAACTTCTACTGTGTTCCTTTGTCTCGCAAGCACTTTGTTATAATAGCTCTATGTCTGAAGGCTTAGAATATTGTCCCTTTCTCATCTCTACCCTTTCAAGAAAAATTTTACAGCATATTGTGCATGAGAAGCCTTGAGATGATGCCATCTGAGGTGTAGGAACTGCTTAAGGTAGAGAAGAAAAATTATGTGGGGCCATACCAGCATTCTTCATCTATGGAGAATGCATATGATATTATTTGTGGGTTATTTTGTTTGTCCCCTATTTAAATCATCTAGTACTTCAAGCACTCTGTGGTCATGCTTAGTCCTGGGAAGGTCACCTGACCTTCAGACAGAGGGCCAGGGATAATCCAGATACAGTGACAACAAACTTTCTGTGATATAGATTAATGCAGAAAGTTTAAAAGGCATATTGAATGTCAGAAGTGGATTTATATTAGTGAAACTCTTGTCTTACATAGCATGATGAGTGCTTGTAATGGACTTTCATTGGTGAAATAAAATGTATTCAAGATATATGGATTGCCTAAAGTATTTTAAAGATACTCTAACTAGGGGATCAGAATGTAGTAATGGACAGAGTCTGTAGTCTCAGAAAAGTTTCCAGACTCAGTTTCTAAATGGTATTTTGTCTAGACATTGGTTTAGGAGATATTCTACTTTTCCTACTGGAAGTCCTCTGGATAACATAATTATATCTCTGGAATATTCTTGTGTCTGCCTTGAGTAATTCTTTCAGATCAAGTATAGTCAGAGCACTTTAAAGAGATAGAAAATTGAAGAATGTTTTGACTTAAAGAATGATATATGACCTATTTTATGCCTCCTTTCTAATGAACATTTATTCAATAATTATCTATGTATCTGGCAGAAGTAGCTAACCCTTAAGCACTTCAGATCTTTAAGGGCCACTCTTAAGAGTGAAAAGAACTCAAGAGATCTTAGATGAGTTGGCAACAGGCTAATTTTCATTATATCCCCAATACTTCATTGGCTATGAAGGTTTTTCTGGGTAGTTTGGGAATTGGGCCAGTACTGATAACTTTTAAAATTAATGTTTGTTTTGAATTCTAATCAACAGTCAATAATAGGACTTTTAGATCAACCTCCTTTCTAGTTTGGAGACAGCCTGTTTTTATTTCCTAAGAACCCCTGTTAGCTCTCATAATATACTTACTCATATGGGAAATAGGAGAAGAACCAGAAGTGCAGCCATGGGTACCTAAAGTGGCCATAACTTTAGGTACGGATCAGCTATCACTGATGCTTTAAAGCCACTAGCAATTGCAAATTTAATAACTATGCCTGTTTTGCCACCTCTATTCTCAACTTGATTTGTTTTTTCCTGAATTTATCTGCTGCTGCTTTTATTATGAATTATTAACAATAAGAGTCAGCATTATTGTTTGGTAGGATAGTAAATTACTCTTTTGTTCTTAAGGTTAATTGCAGTTTCTTGTGTCCTATTAATGCTTTAACATTTCCTAATGGGAACAAGTAAATAAACTATGGAAAACATATATAATTGAAAAGGTAGGTAGTCTAAAGTAAAGAACACAAATTTGTTTATGTTTAGGGGCAGGAATAGAGTTAATAATATAAATGTGTAGAACAATAGGGAAAGAAGAGCTATGGCCCTACCAAGAGACATCTATAATCCTGTTCTTTCTGAGCTATTCAAATATGAGTGATTTCTCTGTCCAATGGACTGTACAAAGCAAATCATTGAAAATGGAATGGATACTTTCTAAAATTCAATTATAAATATGTTGAAGAAACCAATATTCTATGTGCTTTAAGATATTTATCATAGTTACTATTTATACTGTTATCAAATATGACATAAAGATCGAAATAGTTGGTTTCTAAAGTCAAGAGAACATGACCTGATTTTATACAAGATTGAGATAGCCATAGCACAATCATAGAGTGCTTAAATATTCAAAGCCTTTGTTTTCCTATTATAAACATATAGTGAATGCATTTATTTTCCTAGAATGCTTATGTTTCATAGTCTTGAGATTAACATTCATGTGACAATTTGTCATTACTGTTAAAAGTAAAATATAATTGAGAAACCTCCAAGGAGGGAAGTGCTTTTCTAATACCTGTGAGCCAAATGTACAAATCTTACAAGAAAGAGCTTTTATCTTCAACTGCCTAGTATTTATGGTCTTAATGGCTTCAAAGGATGTGACTTGTATTTATCTTAGAGCTATAACAAGGTACAGTGGTCACAGCTCATTGAATTGTTTTCTGCAAGCCCTGTTTCAATGTTTCAGCTAAACATTTTCTAACCTCCTGAAGCAACTCCTGACATTAATTTTTAATTTTAAACAAGGCTGAATTAAATTATGTTTACAGTTACACATATTCTAGTCAACAACAGATGATCAGGATAGTATCTTTGTATTTAGAGTCTTAATCCATAACATTCCAGGAGAAAATTCTCAATCATTAGGAAGTATACTTTAGAGAGCAGGGATATGTATCACTTCAACAACTTAGCATTATCTGGGTTTGTACCTGCTGCCTCTGGGAGATAGTGAGAGACATGGAGGTCTGGCATGCTGCAGTCCACAGGGTTGCAGAGAGTTGGAATGAGTTGGCAATTCAACAGCAACAATAACCTGCTGCCTGGAAGACTCTACCAGCGTAGTTTGCTGTGCTCAGTTGCTCAGTTGTAGCCAACTCTTTTGCACCCCCATGGACTGTAGCTCGCCAGCTTCCTCTGTTCTTGGGATTCTCCAGGGAAGAATACTGGAGTGGGTAGCCATTTCTTCCTCCAGAGGATCTTCCTGATCTAGGGATGGAACTCACATCTCTTGCATTGACAGGTGAACCCTTTACCACTAGCGCCACCTGGGAAGCTATTGAGAGAAATAGATTTGATGAGATTCTTTGGCTTGGGAAGTCAGTAGGATTCCTGGATCATGCTTCTACAGAGGAGAAGGGCTCAATGAAGAGCTCACATCCACCTGCTAAACATGACTATAGTAGCTTTGGAGCTGATAATATATGGGAGTCAATCTGTGGATGAACGCATTCAACAAACAAGAGATCAAAGGGACTTCTCTAGTGGTCTAGTGGTTAAGAATTCACCTGCCAGTGCAGGGGACATGGGTTCAATCCCTGGTCCAGGAAGGTTGCACATGCCACAGGGCAACTGGGCTCATGTGCTGGAACTTCTGAGCCACACACCTTAGAGCCTGTGCTCTGCAACAAGGGAACCCACTGCAGTGGGAAGTCTGCACACCAGTACTAGAGAGTAGCCTCTGACTCATGGCAACTAAAGAAAGCCTGCTCATAGCAACAAAGAGCTAGTGCAACCAAAAATAAATGAATTTTTTTTTTTTAAAGGATACCTCACGAGGAATTATGCTGAGGGACCAAGGATTAAGTATTGCTTATTAACAGCATTACCTAGATTGCATTCCATGGAAGGGTCCATTTACTACGTTCACTATGTTCTATCACAATTTGTGTATTTTGTATCTGTTATTTCTTGATCCATGCTACATCTAAAATGCCAGAACCATACTTTTTTCATTTTTTATACCCAGTAGAAGAAACATGACAAGTATTTGACATATATTGTATTTTGATTAAACTGGACATATTAATAAAGACTCTTTTGGCTACAGAGTACAGAACAAACTGACCTATGGGTGAAAAAGATGAATTTATAATTTATGAGAGGGGAAAATCACCTCCAGTATCAGCAAAACAACTGGTACCAGGCAAATAAATGTCAATAGCATGTTTTCTTGTCTCTGCTCCTCTCAAAATACTGTCTTCTGCCTCTGTGGACCAGCTTTCTCTTCTTCAGCTCACATGGAGGAATGCTTGTCAGTAGCACTCACATTTGCATGATATGAGATCAATATTCTGGTGAGAAGAGAGATCTCTTTCTCACCCCCAGTGCTAAATTCTCCAGAAAGGGAGGTTGTTTATTGCAACTTGGGATCTAGCTTTCATATCTGACAAGGGTCCCCTGACTGCCTGTATCCCAGTGATCAGATCAGATCAGATCAGATCAGTCGCTCAGTCATGTCCGACTCTTTGCGACCCCATGAACTGCAGCACGCCAGGCCTCCCTATCCATCACCAGCTCTCGGAGGTCACTCAGACTCACATTCATCGAGTCAGTGATGCCATCCAGCCATCTCATCCTCTGTTGTCCCCTTCTCCTCCTGCCCTCAATCCCTCCCAGCATCAGAGTCTTCTCCAATGAGTCAACTCTTCGCATGAGGTGGCCAAAATACTGGAGTTTCAGCTTTAACATCATTCCTTCCAAAAAAATCCCAGGGCTGATCTCCTTCAGAATGGACTGGTTGGATCTCCTTGCAGTCCAAGGGACTCTCAAGAGTCTTCTCCAACACCACAGTTCAAAAGCATCAATTCTTCGGCGCTCAGCCTTCTTCACAGTCCAGCTTTCACATCCATACATGACCACAGGAAAGACCATAGCCTTGACTAGGCGAAACTTTGTTGGCAAAGTGATGTCTCTGCTTTTGAATATACTATCTAGGTTGGTCATAACTTTCCTTCCAAGGAGTAAGCGTCTTTTAATTTCATGGCTGCAGTCACCATCTGCAGTGATTTTGGAGCCCAGAAAAATAAAGTCTGACACTGTTTCCACTGTTTCCCCATCTATTTCCCATGTAGTGATGGGACCAGATGCCATGATCTTCGTTTTCTGAATGTTGAGCTTTAAGCCAACCTTTTCACTCTCCACCTTCACCTTCATCAAGAGGCTTTTTAGTTCCTCTTCACTTTCTGCCATAAGGGTGGTATCATCTGCATATCTGAGGTTATTGATATTTCTCCTGGCAATCTTGATTCCAGCTTGTGTTTCCTCCAGTCCAGCATTTCTCATGATGTACTTTGCATAAAAGTTAAATAAACAGGGTGACAATATACAGCCTTGACGTACTCCTTTTCCTATTTGGAACCAGTGATAGAGCTGCATAAATGGGAGAAACAGGTTTTAGCTGCTGGAAATGAGTAGGTGGCCCACTACTTTAGGGGAATTAATATTACAACAGCTTAAAATATACATGCATATGCAAACATTTCTAAATATGTGTTGTTATATAATATATAAAAATATATACACTATATATACTATTATCTAACATATATATACTATTATCTAACATATAATACTATATACTATGTAATCAATTATATTATCGAACTGTGCTGCAGTTCATGGGGGTCACAAAGAGTCGGACACGACTGAGCGACTGATCTGATCTGATCTGATCCAAGTGCATGCTCACTTGCTTAGTCATGTCTGACTCTTTGTGACCCAGTGGACTGTAACCCGCCAGTCTCCTCTGTCCACGGACTTTTCCAGGCAAGAATATGGGAGTGTGCTGCCATTTCCTTACTCCAAGGGACCTTTCTGACCCAGGGATCAAGCCCATTCGTTGCATCTCCTGCACTGGTGTATGGACTCTTTACCACTGCGAAGTATATTAAATATATCATATTTTATGTAATAACATACAATACTTTTTTCATATATAATAACATCAACCTACTTTTTAGAGACTCATCCTAGTCTTGGTAAAGCTGTACAAAGAGGAAAATAAATGTTAGCTGTTTCCCTGAAAATATTTTGTTGGATGCTGGGTCTTAAGAATTGGATAGGGAGTGGATCATTTGTTCTGGTGAAGTGTTAGGTGTTCAGACAGAGCTTGTTGGTTAATAAAGGCCCCCTTCTCCCTCTCTTCCTACCTCCCCTTATTCTTTTTTTTTCCCCTCCCTTAGGTTAACCCACAGCAATGTAGCTGCTTCCATTCTAAATAGGTCTGTTATTGATAAGAACTTGGGCCTCATGAATGAAAAGAAATGCAAAGATATGAGCAAAGCTGTATAAATTACTTCCAGGATAGGCAAATTGGCAATAAATATAGTAGAGGCAGGCAGATGTACCAAGGATTAAGTGTATTTTTTAAATATAAATTTATTTATTTTAATTGAAGGTTAATTACTTTACAATATTGTATTGGTTTTGCCATACATTGACATGAATCCGCCACAGGTATACACATGTTCCCTATCCTGAATCCCCCTCCCTCCGCCCTCCCGGTACCATCCCTCTGGGTCATCTCGGCATTGGAGAATTGATAGGCACATTTACTATATCATATTTTTCTGTGGTATCATCCAGTTTTCTATGTATTTTCTTTATATTTGATTTGGTGATTGAGCTTTTATATTGTAGGCACTGTTCTAAGCATTTTACTTACCATCCCATTTAATTGACATAATAACTTATAAGGTAGGTTGTAAGTCTCTTTTTATAGAGCAGAAAACTGAGTCACGGAGATGTTAACAAATGTGCCCAGCAACACATGATGTGTTGTGGAGGCACTACTGGACTCACCTGGGTCCAGAGCTCATCCTGTTATGCAGTCTATGTAAACTTCACTTACCTTTTCTGTGCATGTACAGTGGCCTGATAAGTTATGTGGCTGATAAAATTAAGGAACATATTACTGGAAATATTTTAATAAATGGAAACTATGACATTATACAAAGGTGAAGAAAAGTCTACCATAGTTTCCTTCACTTCTCTTGACTCAAAGGTGACAGATGGGGCTGTTTTAGCAAGACAAATGTTTTAAAGAGCTTCAGGGTTTTTAACATTTCACTTTTCAGTGCAGATGCAATCATTTGATTAAAGAAGTACTGGCTTGAGTTTCTCTGATTATCAGGACTAAAACCAAGATCCTCGGAAAAATATTTAATAAGCCTAAGTGGAAACCTCAACATCTATGAATCTCTTTCCAAATAGGGTCATTTAAATTATCATAGGTAATTGTCTACATTAAAACTATAAAAATATGATCTATAACTTCTTTCTTTAACCCTCTCACATATGGGCATCTTAAATATCGACTCCATGGCATTATCCCTTCTTTTTCCCTCTCCAATTTTAATTGGCTTAAATCCTTAAAGCTCCATCACAAAATAACTTTCAGATTAGTTTCCCAATCCTCTTTGCATAGTGCTTTTCTCACCCCAAGATCCTTTTTATGTTTTTTCTTGCACAAAATTTATTTTCAGATCTGAGTGTCACACATGTAAATGGGCAGCCCTAGAGAAAGTAGATCATACATTATTCTCCTTTGAGTTATTTGTGACCTATTAATAAAATTCAAACATTAGAAGTGAGGGACAGACTTGCTGTATTTATCTGGCAGCTTGTAGTTGGAAACTACCTTAGGCCAAAAGCAGCAGATGCTCTGTTTTCACAGTTGTTCCCAAGCATCTCAAGAAAGTAAAGACACTTTGTCTAATCTGATCTCAGCCTTTGATTTGGTCATATGGGTGAGGACAGAATTTGTGCATAGTGATCTTTAGAAATCAACTCAGATCATATCCCTTTTCTGTTTGCATCTCTCTGACAGTTTTCTGTCTCATTTAAAGGTCCTGCCACATCCTCCATGATCTATTCTCCTCTGAATGCATGTTTTAACCCTAATTCCAGTATCTTTCTTGATTTTGCCCAATGCATTCCTTCTTAGATTCTTTGCATTTATTGTTCCCTCTGCCTGAAACACACATCCTCAGACATTCCCAAGGCTCACACCTTCATCTGCTTTATATTCTTCCTCAAATGCATTTCAGTGGAGCCTTCCCTGACCACTCTCATAATTTGTCACCCTCTCCCTTGATATTTCCTTTTATTCCTAAGAAGTCTTAAATTTGATGTGTGCTTGCTCAGTCATGTCTGACTGTTTGTGACCCCATGGACTGTAGCTCTCCAGGCTCTTCTGTCCATGGAATTTTACAGGCAAGAATACTGGAGTGGGTGGCCATTCTCTTCTGCAGGGGATTTTCCCAACCCAGAGATAGCACCTGCTTCTCCTGTGTCTCCTGCATTGACAGGCATATTCTTTACCACTGATCCACCTGGGAAGCCCATCTTATATTTGATATATTTTACTTATTGGTTATTTTGCCTTGTAAAGGCAGATATTTTTGCTTCTATTTTTCACCTAGAGTATCTCCTGAGTCTAGAACAGTGTCTCAGTAAAATACTTATTGCATAAATGGATGAACAGCAAACTATATATGCAAGACATAGAGATAATAAAGGGCTTCCCTGATAGCTCAGTTGGTAAAGAACCTGCCTGCAATGCAGAAGACTCCAGTTCAATTCCTGGGTCAGAAAGATCCCCTGGAGAAGGGATAGGCTACCCACTCTAGTATTCTTGCTGCCCTTGTGGCTCAGCTGGTAAAGAATCTCCCTGCAATGCAGGAGACCTGGGTTCTATCCCTGGGTTGGGAAGATCCCCTAGAGAAGGGAAACGCTACCCACTCCAGTATTCTGGTCTGGAGAATTTCATGGACTGTATAGTCCATGGGGTCACAAAGAGTCGGACATGACTGCAAAACTTTCACTTCGCAGAGATAAGAAAAGAGAATGCAATGAACTTTTTAAATGGTTCTAGAAAATATCTGAGACAATTTCTTGTGGGAGGTGACCTCAAAACTGGGTCTTGAGAGATCCGCAGGATTTTCCAGTAGGGCAACTTGAGAAAGGACATTCCATGCAGTTGAAATAACGTGTGCAAAAGCACAGATACAAAACCATATAATTTGTGTGGGAAAGTCAGCTTTAAAATATTGATGAATTTTGCTATACATTAAAATAATGATGGAATTTATCCTTTAAATAATGGATGGTCCATGAGACATTTTAAGCAGAAATGATAGAGAACTATGCTGTGTTCCAGCAGCAATGGAAAGCCTGGATTTGAGGAAACTGAGGCTTGATTTAGGGATACAAGCTAAAAGGCAGCAGCAGTGCAAGCAAAAGAAAATGGGGGATTGCACTGTTATGGGTATACAATAACAAAAGGAATCAATATGAATAAATGGTTGACTGATTGGGGTGTGTGTGTGTGTGTGTGTGTGTGTGTGTACAGAGTAGGTTTAGAAGGATGAAGGAGCTGAACTCACAATAGTAATGAAAAACAGGATTATTTAGCTGAATTATCCAGTCTCTCTCTTTTGTTGACATTGATGCATTTCTTGGGATAATTCCTGAGCTGTTCACCTTCATTTCATAGATCATGAGAGTTCCAGAACTCTGGTTTATTAAGGATGATATAATTTTTTTTCTTAAACTCAATGAAAATATCAGTGAAACAGTCTAAGCTCTATTTTCTCTCGACATACACAATCTTAACACCTTCTGTAAAATATCAAGACTGCTGAATTTTATATTGAAGTTAATAGAAAATTATTGATTTTGATTCACTCAAATAAAATAAGAACTATTCCCTGACAAGTCCTCTGCATAAAATTATTCTACAAGTGAAATATATCACTGTCTCCTATTGCCAGTTCAATATACACTGTTTAGTAGAAAACACATAAACTTTAAAAGTCACAGTGACCTGTCTGAATTCCATACCTGCATGATAACCTTTGGCAAAATTTCCAGATCACTATGAATCTCACTTGCCCCACTAATGAAATAAAAACAATACCTACATCACAGAATAGTCTTGAGGTTTAAAAGAAACAAAACGTGTATAAGTCAGATCAGATCAGATCAGATCAGATCAGTCGCTCAGTCGTGTCCGACTCTTTGTGACCCCATGAACCGCAGCACGCCAGGCCTCCCTATCCATCACCAGCTCCCGGAGGTCACCCAGACTCATACCCATTGAGTCAGTGATGCCATCCAGCCATCTCATCATCTGTCGTCCCCTTCTCCTCCTGCCCTCAATCCCTCCCAGCATCAGAGTCTTCTCAAGGGTCCTTTAATTAGAATAACAAAAGTTTACTCTAGCTAATGAGCACCTAAAGGACTTATCAGAAGGAAATTAGGACTTAACATATGGACATGAAGCTAGAAAATGGGCAGTAATGTGCAGAAACTAAGGCAACAAGGATCACAGAAATGGTCTCATAGCCTAAACAGAGTTGTCTGGATGCAAACATTAGAAAAAGTATACCAACTATTTATGTTTTTCATTCTTGCATCACCTGTTCAGGACTCTTAAGTCCCAGGATAGAGTATTCAATTGGCTGATTTGGCCCCTTTTAGCTTCTCTACAAGGGATTCAATCTATAAATTTCCAGTCCAAAACGCCCTCTAAAAATTTAGGATGCTGGGGAAAGTGGAATGGATTCTTGCTGGCCAAAAACATTAAATTGATGATTGTGGAGCTATTTTGACCATCACCCACAGCAAGAATATATTTTAAATCATGATCTAGGGGGTTTACAGATGTGCATATGTATTTATACATAACCAGGACAAAATTTTCTCTAAACTGAACTTATTCCTACTGTATGTGTTATACTCTGTTTTGTATTGCTTTATTTATTCCACTTTTTAAAAGCCAAGTCATGGCCCACTAAGTTGATTTCATGACTTACGATTGTGCTGCAATGCACAGCCTGTAAACATTTTATTACAGTGTATATAATATTAGTAAATCATAGATAATCTACAAATGTCAAGTTCTCTCATATCATCTTTCCCCCTTATTCTACCTCCTGCTCGCCCATCAAATAAAATTGCAGACAGTGGATGAATGACAAAGATATCTGAAGCCTCTTTCATTTTTATTGACCCAATGACATAATGTTAATCATATTTCCCTAAAGAATTGATTAGACCAAAGGATCAAGATTTTTAAGTGACATAGAGTTTAAAGAAAAGCAGTATTGAGAAAGAAATAGTGAAATTAAGAGAATAAGGTGTGACTTAAGTCTTAGCAAAACTAAGATTCCCTTCTTGAAATACCATAGAAAATTTTCTATTCCACACACACACATCATCTGTTACTGCTCTCTAGAATAAATAAGACTTGGAAGATTATGCACACCTTTTCTTAACTTTCCCCATATTGAAATAGATATTTGTTTTTATTTCAGAACAAAAATATATTTTGATCTAAAATATTGAGTTAATTGGTTTTGGAGGTTAGGAGCTGGAATTTGTAAAATAATTGGTTCCACTCTTTAATTTGTGTGTGTATGATGGTGGGGAAGGGGGCGGTTGGGGAGGGGAAGGCACTGAGACTATCATCAAAGCATTAGGCTCATAATGGGTTCCACAAAAAAGACTCGAGTCTGTGTTTATATGCTTCAAATAGACAATTGGAGAATTTACAGGTTTAAAATATTGTGAATTACAGTTTGCTCTCCATATATTATTTAAGCCATCTCAGCAGGGCCTCTTCCCCCAACTGACAGGATCCACTGTACATCCACATTAGCTTGCCTCCTTTGGTCCTCACTTTTCAGCAGTTTAATTTATTTTCTACTGATTCTGTATCTCATTTCCAAGGAGAACTCTGACAATCCACCTGTATTCAAGCCTTTGGTGCTTAATCTCTCCTTGTCAAACTGTGGAGTGATTTCTCAAACTTGGATTTGAGGCCTGCCTCATTAGGACTCCTCTATTTCTCTCCCTTCAAATATCAATAACTCTGTGTTTTCTTTCCACCAGAAGAAACCTCTGATTTCAAGGTATATTTTTTTCTCCTGTTTTTCAATCTCATCCCCTCGTGCCTCTTCTGGAACCCAACCCCCCTAATCTTGCCCCTTGTCATTTGCATCTTCAAGTTGTCCTTCTCCCCTGGAGGTTTCTTCTCTTTTTACAAATGTTCTCAGATACCCTAACAAGCTGCCTGAAACACCTTGGCTCATTTTCTGGTCTCACAAGTGATTGTACTTTCACTCCCCTTTTCTTCAGATGATATTAATGTTTCCTGAACATATATACTTGTTACTTCTACTTCTTCATATTCATCAATGTGTTTGTGTTTCTAATCAATCTTCTACCTCTACTAGGCTACTGAAACTCTTCTCTAGGTCCTCATGACAAGAAGATCTAAGAGGTGCTTTTTTTCTACTCAAGGTCCTTCATGTTGCAAAATTCCAATCTTTTATGCCTTTCTTGAATCCTTGTCTTTAAGCTATTCCCCAGGGAGTAGGCATTTCCCAAAGTCTTCCTTTGCCATCTTTTGGCATAGAGATTAGCTACATGGACTGTGGAATCACAATGCCTTAGGTTCAATTCAGAATCTGACACTGTGAGCTGTGCCACATTACCCATTTTATTTATTCTTTCAACCCCATAAAAGAGAAATTCAGTTCAGTTCAGTCACTCAGTCAGGTACGACTCTTTGCAACCCCATGGACCGCAGCATGCCAGGACTCCCTTTCCATTACGAACTCTTGGAGTTTACCCAAACTCATGTCCATTGAGTCAGTGATGCCATCCAACCATCTCATTCTCTGTTGTCCCCTTTCCCTCCTGCCTTCAATCTTTCCCAGCATCAGGGTCTTTTCAAATGAGTCAGCTCTTCACATCAGGTGGAAGTTTCAGCTTCAACATCAGTCCTTACAATGAACACTCAGGACTGATCTCCTTTAGGATGGACTGGTTGGATCTCCTTGCAGTCCAAGGAACTCTCAAGAGTCTTTTCCAACACCACAATTCAAAAGCATCAATTCTTTGGCACTCAGCTTTCTTTATAGTCCAACTCTGACATCCATACTGGAAAAACCATAGCCTTGACTAGACAGATCTTTGTCGGCAAAGTAAAATCTCTGCTTTTTTAATATGCTGTCTAGTTTGGTCATAACTTTCCTTCCAAGGAGTAAGTGTCTTGTAATTTCATGGCTGCAATCAACATCTGCAGTGATATTGGAGCCTAAACAAATAAAACCAGCCACTGTTTCCACTGTTTCCCCATCTATTTGCCATGAAGTGATGGGACTGGATGCCATGATCTTAGTTTTCAGAATGTTGAGCTTTAAGCCAACATTTTCACTCTCCTCTTTCACTTTCATCAAGAGGCTCTTTAGTTCTTCCCTTTCTGCCATAAGGGTCGTGTCATCTGCATATCTGAGGTTATTGATATTTCTCCCGACCATCTAGATTCCAGCTTGTGCTTCATCCAGCCCAGCATTTCTCATGATGTACTCTGCATATAAGTCAAAAAAGCAGGGTGACAATATACAGCCTTGAAATACTCCTTTTCCTATTTGGAACAAGTCTGTTGTTCCATGTCCAGTTCTAACTGTTGCTTCCCTATCTGCATACAGATTTCTAAGAGGCAGATTATGTGGTCTGGTATTCCCATCTCTTTCAGAATTTTCAGTTTATTGTGATCCACACAATCAAAGGCTCTGGTATAGTCAATAAAGCAGAAATAGATGTTTTCTGGAACTCTCTTGCTATTTTGATGATCCAGCGGATGTTGGCAATTTGATCTCTGGTTCCTTTGCCTTGCATGATACTGGATGCTTGGGGCTGGTGCCCTGGGATGACCCAGAGGGATGGTATGGGGAGGGAGGAGGGTTCAGGATGGGGGACACATGTATACCTGTGGCAGATTCATTTTGATATACGGCAAACCCAATACAATATTGTAAAGTTAAATAAAATAAAATTTTAAAAAACCAGATTATACATCTGGAAGTTCATGGTTCATGTATTGCTAAACCTGGCTTGGAGAATTTTGAGCATTACTTTACTAGCGTGTGAGATGAGTACAAGTGTGCAGTAGTTTGAGCATTCTTCAGCCTTGCCTTTCTTTGGGATTGGAATGAAAACTGACCTTTTCCAGTCCTGTGGCCACTGCTGAGTTTTCCAAATGTGCTGGCATATTGAGTGTAGCACTTTCACAGCATCATCTTTCAGGATTTGAAACAGCTCAACTGGAATTCCATCACCTCCACTAGCTTTGTTCGTAGTGATGCTGTCTAAGGCCCACTTGACTTGTCATTCCGGGATGTCTGGCTCTGGGTGAGTGATCACACCATCACGATTATCTGGGTCATGAAGATCTTTTTTGTGCAGTTTTTCTGCGTATTCTTGCCACCTCTTAATATCTTCTTCTTCTGTTAGTCCATACCATTTCTGTCCTTTGTTGAACCCATCTTTGCATGAAATGTTTCCTTAGTATCTCTAATTTTCTTGAAGAGATCTATATATAGTCTTTCCTATTCTATTATTTTCCTCTATTTCTTGCACTGATCTCTGAGGAAGGCTTTCTTATCTCTCCTTGTTATTGTCTGGAACTCTGCATTCATATGGGTATATCTTTCCTTTTCTCCTTTTCTTTTGTCATCTCTTCTTTTCACAGCTATTTGTAAGGCCTCCTCAGAAAGCTATTTTGCTTTTTTGCATTTCTTTTTCTTGGGGATGTCTTGATCTCTGTCTCCTGTACAATGTCACGAACCTCCATCCATAGTTCATCAGGCACTCTGTCTATCAGATCTAGTCCCTTAAATCTATTTCTCACTTCCACTGTATAATCGTAAGGGATTTGATTTAGGTCATACCTGAACCGTCTAGTGGTTTTCCCTACTTTTTTAAATTTAAGTCTGAATTTGGCAATAAGGTGTTCATGATCTGAGCCACAGTCAACTCCCAGTCTTGTTTTTGCTGACTGTATATAGCTTCTTCATCTTTGGCTGCAAAGAATATAATCATTCTGATTTTTGTGTTTACCATCTGGTGATGTCCATGTGTAGTCTTCTCTTGTGTTGTTGGGAGAGGGTGTTTGCTATGTCCAGTGTGTTCTCTTGGCAACACTCTATTAGCTTTTGCCCTTCTTCATTCTGTACTCCAAGGCCAAATTTGCCTTTTACTCCAGATGTTTCTTGACTTCCTACTTTTGCATTCCAGTCAGTGCCTATATCCCAGGGTGAGCTTCCCTGATGGCTCAGTGGTAATGACTCTGCCTGCAGTGCAGGAAACCTGGGTTCTATCCCTGGGTCGAGAAGATCCCCCCGAGGAGGGCACGGCAGCCCACTCCAGCATTCTTGCCTGGAGAATCGCATGGACAGAGGAGCATGGTGGGCTATAGCCCATAGGGTCACAAAGAGCCTGACATAATTGAAGCGAATGAGCACATACACATGCATATCCCAGGGTTCTTAAAATATTAGATGAATCAGTATCAGTAAAGCACTTAGGAAGTCCTTCACTAGCAGTAAATGTGAGTTATCTTTTTTCCCTCCCAAGAAAATAGAAGCCCTTCTGTTTGGGATGAAGGTACTGTCAACTTCCTGTAGGGAGAGCTCCTCCACTATTTACTCCAGGCCTGGCCCTTCCTTCTCTCCTCTCCTAGTATTTTTGGGAAAGGACCCCTGAGCTTTTAGTTTAACCCCTCCATTTTTTTTTTTTTTTTTTTTTTGCCTTTCTGATTTCTCCTTTGTATCTAAATTTTGTAGCACAATCTTATTGTAGAAAAATTTGTCTAATGCTTCCATATTAGTAAGTTAATTGTTGCTGCACCCCTAAACCATGACCTTTAACACTTTTTCTATTCATCTGTCATCTCCTTTATCAATTTTAGTTGATCCAGAACTTCATCAGAGGAAAGTGGCAACTCTTCAGGCTCCTTTAGACCTCAAAACTTATTTTCTTTTTGCCTGTTACATTTGATTCTAAACTCCAACCTTTCCTTGCTATAAGCCATCCTACACATCTCTGCCTATAATCTTCCTAATGAAAAGCTCTTATAATGTCATTTCTTTTACCAAAAATACAGTAGTTCTTTGTTATTTAGAGAATTGTGCTTGGATTTCACTGAGATATTCATGCTGTTTTTGTGTTACTTAGTGCGCCAGATGAGTTAGATCATTTCCCTGAAGAGCAAGAGATTTCTGCTTCTGCATGTTGGCTTATATTGTTTCTTCCACCAAGAATAGTCCATTTTTATTTTTTGAAATTCTTTTAATATTCTGAGACTGTCTTACAGTAAAGATTTTCTTGATTTTCCCCAATCTGATATGATTAACTCTTTCTTTTGCATGTATTTTTCAGTTTTGTTATGGAATACATATCTCCTTATTTTAATTTATAATGATACTATTTTATTTTCCTTTGTACAATAAAATCATACCATATTTAATATGTTTCAGGACATGTGCTAAGCCCTATGCACATGCCGTTTGTTTCCCATCTTACTAATCATGGCTGCACACAGATGATTGGGGGGAAAAAATGGAAATATCAGTGCTTTACCATACACCTTGATCTAATTGATGTAGAACAGGACTCACACAGTTCTACATCTTTGCATAATTCCAGCAGTCTTTGCCAATAGAGCATAGGATATCTCATAAATTGTGCAGTGTGGGTAGTCCTAGGCCCAGCCATCTTTATTATTGTTACTATTTTTGTATTTAGTTTCAGAAGTGATCCAAACAAGAAAGTAGTGTTGAGAACTACTAGCGTGCAAGATTTCATAAGAAAGCAAATAAAAGTAATGAGAAAACAGACTATATATGGGAAAAATTAACAAAAATGCAAACTATGAATGACAGACATTCTCATAAGAGAGGCTAAGACTATTCAAACAGAAGTAGTAATTACAGCATAATTTTAAAAGGGCTTCAGTTTCAAAGAAAGGACCCATTGTAAAGACATGCTAAGCTTAAGATAAAATTAGTTTTAAAAAGGCATCTAGACATGTCCTTGGAACAACAGACTGGTTCCAAATTGGGAAAGGAGAACATCAAGGCTGTTTATTGTCACCCTGCTCATTTAACTTATGAGTACATCATACAAAATGATGGGCTGGATGAAGAATAAGCTGGAATCAAGATTGTTGGGGGAAATATCAATAACCTCAGATATGCAGATCACACCATCCTTATGGCAGAAAAGGAAGAAGAATTAAAGAGCCTCTTGATGAAAGTGAAAGAGGAGAGTGAAAAAGTTGGCTTAAAGCTCAACATTCAGAAAACGAAGATCATGGCATCCAGTCCCATCACTTCATGGCAAATAGATGGGGAAACAATGGAAACAGTGACAGATTTTATTTTCTTAGGCTCCAAAATCACTCCAGATGGTGACTTCAGCCATGAAATTAAAATACACTTGCTTCTTGGATGAAAAGCTATGACCAAACTAGACAGCATATTAAAAAGCAGAGGCATTACTTTGCTGACAAAGGTCCATCTAGTCAAAGCTATGGTTTTCCCAGTAGTCATGTATGGATGTGAGATCAAATCGGTCGCTCAGTCGTGTCCGACTCTTTGCCACCCCATGAATCGCAGCATGCCAGGCCTTCCTGTCCCTGAGTTGACCACAGTGACAACTCCCGGAGGTCACTGAGACTCACATCCATCGAGTCAGTGATGCTATCCAGCCATCTCATCCTCTGTCGTCCCCTTCTCCTCCTGCCCCCAATCCCTCCCAGCATCAGAGTCTTCTCCAATGAGTCAACTCTTCTCATGAGGTGGCCAAAGTACTGGAGTTTCAGCTTTAGCATCATTCCTTCCAAAGAAATCCCAGGGCTGATCTCCTTCAGAATGGACCGGTTGGATCTCCTTGCAGTCCAAGGGACTCTCAAGAGTCTTTTCCAACACCACAGTTCAAAAGCATCAATTCTTCAGCGCTCAGCCTGCTTCACAGTCCAACTCTCACATCCATACATGACCACAGGAAAGACCATAGCCTTGAATAAGGCTAACTTTTGTTGGCAAAGTAATGTTCTGCTTTTGAATATGCTATCTAGGTTGGTCATAACTTTCCTTCCAAGGAGTAAGCATCTTTTAATTTCATGACTGCAGTCACCATCTGCAGTGATTTTGGAGCCCAGAAAAATAAAGTCTGACACTGTTCCCCCTGTTTCCCATCTATTTCCCATGAAGTGATGGGACCAGATGCCATGATCTTCGTTTTCTGAATGTTGAGCTTTAAGCCAACTTTTTCACTCTCCACTTTCACTTTCATCAAGAGGCTTTTTAGTTCCTCTTCACTTTCTGCCATAAGGGTGGTGTCATCTGCCTATCTGAGGTTACTGATATTTCTCCCAGCAATCTTGATTCCAACTTGTGTTTCTTCTAGTCAAGCGTTTCTCATGATGTACTCTGCATATAAGTTAAATAAACAGGGTGACAATATACAGCCTTGACGTACTCCTTTTCCTGTTTGGAACCAGTCTGTTGTTCCATGTCCAGTTCTAACTGTTGCTTCCTGACCTGCATACAAATTTCTCAAGAGGCAGATCAGGTGGACTGGTATTCCCATCTCTTTCAGAATTTTCCACAGTTTGTTGTGATCCACACAGTCAAAGGCTTTGGCATAGTCAATAAAGCAGAAATAGATGTTTTTCTGGGACTCTCTTGCTTTTCCATGATTCAGCGGATGTTGGCAATTTGATTTCTGGTTCCTCTGCCTTTTCTAAAGCCAGCTTGAACATCAGGAAGTTCATGGTTCACATATTGCTGAAGCCTGGCTTGGAGAATTTTGAGCAACACTTTACTAGCGTGTGAGATGAGTGCAATTGTGTGGTAGTTTGAACATTCTTTGGTATTGCCTTTCTTTGGGAATCGAATGAAAATTGACCTTTTCCAATCTTGTGGCCACTGCTGAGTTTTCCAAATGTGCTGGCATATTGCGTGCAGCACTTTCACAGCATCATCTTTCAGGATTTGAAATAGCTCAACTGGAATTCCATCACCTCCACTAGCTTTGTTCATGCTGCTGCTGCTGCTAAGTCGCTTCAGTCGTGTCCGACTCTGTGCGACCCCACCAGGCTCCCCTGTCCCTGGGATTCTCCAGGCAAGAACACTGGAGTGGGTTGCCATTTCCTTCTCCAATGCATGAAAGTGAAAACTGAAAGTGAAGTCGCTCAGTCGTGTCCGACTCTTAGCGACCCCGTGGACTGGAGCCTACCAGGCTCCTCCGTCCATGGGATTTTTCAGGCAAAAGTACTGGGGTGGGGTGCCATTGCCTTCAGTGATGCTTTCTAAGGCCCACTTGACTTCACATTCTAAGATGTCTGGCTCTAGGTCAGTGATCACACCATCGTGATTATCTGGGTCATGAAGATCTTTTCTTTGTACAGTTCTTCTGTGTATTCTTGTCACCTCCTCTTAATATTTTCTGCTTCTGTTAGGTCCATACCATTTCTGTCCTTTATCGAGTCCATCTTTGTATGAAATGTTCCTTTGGTATCTCTGATTTACTTGAAGAGATCCCTAGTCTTTCCCATTCTATTGTTTTCCTCTGTTTCTCTGCACTGATTGCTGAAGAAGGCTTTCTTATCTCTTCTTGCTATTCTTTGGAACTCTGCATTTAGATGTTTATATCTTTCCTTTCCTCCTTTGCTTTTCGCTTCTCTTCTTTTCACAGCTATTTGTAAGGCCTCCCCAGACAGCCATTTTGCTTTTTTGCATTTCTTTTCCATGGGGATGGTCTTGATCCCTGTCTCCTGTACAATGTCACGAACCTCATTCCATAGTTCATCAGGCACTCTGTCTATCAGATCTAGGCCCTTAAATCTATTTCTCACTTCCACTGTATAATCATAAGGGATTTGATTTAGGTCATACCTGAATGGTCTATTGGTTTGTGAGAGTTGGACCATAAAGAAAGCTGAGCGCTGAAGAATTGATGCTTATGAATTGTGGTGTTGGAGAAGACTCTTGAGGGTCCTTTGGATGGCAAGAAGATCCAACCAGTGATCCTAAAGGAAATCAGTCCTGAATATTCATTGGAAGAACTGATGTTGAAGCTGAAACTCCTAATACTTTGGCTTCCTGATTTGAATAACTGACTCATTGCAAAAGACCCTGATGTTGGGAAAGATTGAAGGTGGGAGAAGGGGACAACAGAGGATGATATGGTTGGATGGCATCACTGACTAGATGGACGAGTTTGAGCAAGCTCCAGGAGTTGGTGATGGACAGGAAGGCCTAGCGGGCTGCAGTCCATTGGGTCACAAAGAGTTGGACATGACTGAGTGACTGAACTGAACTGAGACATGTTCTCGCAATATCTATGAATTTCAAAAATGTAAAACATTATAATTCTGCAAACAAAAATGACAAAACAAAACAAAGAAAACTTGCCATAAAGGTATAAATTTGGACTAACTTAAGATTTTTATGACTAAATGAAAGGGGAAAAAACTGTTCACAGAATTCTGTGGAGGACAGTTTGTTATCTGTAACAAGTCAAGATATCCTCATGTAAATGAAAGAGAAAATCATTTTTAAGATCTTAACAAGTTGAAAAATTATACAAGTATATTCTCCATCTGACTAGATGTAATAGTCATTAGATTTTCATCTCACAACATAAACCAAATATATCTTAGAAAAATGAAACCATATGTGTATGTCTATATTTTTAATTACTTTATATATGTTATTTTAGCAGTATACTGAAAGATAATATAAACATTTCAAGGTAATGATATAAATCTAAAAGGAAAGTATTTATGAAATTGGCTCTTTTGATATTTTTTGCTAATAGAAATCATAATAAATAAAATTTAAAAGAAAACAACAAGCTAGAAATCTATTCTGAACACAGGTATTAGACTCTGTAGATACACACATACAGAGTCTAATACCTGTGTTCAGAATAGATATATATATACACACATATACATTCACAATGTATATATACACACATATATGTATTTATATGTACATTGGGCTCCCTGGTAGCTCAGTTGGTAAAGAATCCTGCAATGCAGGAGACCAGGGTTCGATCCCTGGGTTGTAATTTATATGTACATGTAATAGAGGCTTGGCATGCTGCAGTTCATGAAGTCACAAAAAGTCAGA
Source organism: Tragelaphus eurycerus (assembly GCA_935064755.1). Taxonomy (NCBI): domain Eukaryota; kingdom Metazoa; phylum Chordata; class Mammalia; order Artiodactyla; family Bovidae; genus Tragelaphus; species Tragelaphus eurycerus. Next base: position 5,219,587 of record CAKXYN010000039.1, read on the forward strand.
CATGACTGGGCGACTGAAAAACAACATATATTTTTACACACACACACACACCATAATGATGTAACATGTAAACAAATATGAAACTGATATTGAAACAGAATTGAAACTGATAACATGAATCAGATCAGATTAGATCAGTCGCTCAGTCATGTCCGACTCTTTGCGACCCCATGAATCACAGCACGCCAGGCCTCCCTGTCCATCACCAACTCCCGGAGTTCAGTGAGACTCACATCCATCCAGTCAGTGATGCCATCCAGCCATCTCATCCTCTGTCATCCCTTTCTCCTCCTGCCCCCAATCCCTCCCAGAATCAGGGTCTTTTCCAATGAGTCAATTCTTTGCATGAGGTGGCCAAAGTACTGGAATTTCAGCTTTAGCATCATTCCTTCCAAAGAAATCCCAGGGCTGATCTCCTTCAGAATGGACTGGTTGGATCTCCTTGCAGTCCAAGGGACTCTCAAGAGTCTTCTCCAACACCACAGTTCAAAAGCATCAATTCTTCGGCACTCAGCCTTCTTCACAGTCCAGCTCTCACATCCATACATGACCACAGGAAAGACCATAGCCTTGACTAGGCGAACCTTTGTTGGCAAAGTAATGTCTCTGCTTTTGAATATGCTATCTAGGTTGGTCATAACTTTCCTTCCAAGGAGTAAGCATCTTTTAATTTCATGGCTGCAGTCACCATCTGCAGTGATTTTGGAGCCCAGAAAAAGGAAGTCTGACACTGTTTCCACTGTTTCTCCATCTATTTCCCATGTAGTGATGGAACCGGATGGGTAATTACAAAACAAAATTTGTTTAATACATATTTGTTGAGTGAATATGTAAGTCAAAAATGTTACTTTTTCCCTATCTTTATTGAGATTTAATTGACATTGTTTAAGATGTACAATGTGTTGATTTGATACATTTATATTTTGCAAAAGTATTAGTGCAATAGGCTTAATCAACACCTCTAGCACATAATTACCATTTCTACTTTTGTGGTGAGAATATTTAAGAGCTATTCTCTTAGAAACTTTTGAGTAGGAATACAGTGTCATTTAACTATAATCACTAGGCTGTGTTACAGCCCCCAAACTTATCTTGTAACTAGAAGTTTGCACCATTTGACCAACATCTCTCCATTTCCTCCACCGGCTAGCCACTGGCAACCATTTTTCTACTTTTTGTATGAGTTTGACTTTTTAGATTCCACATAAGTGATATTATACAGTATTTTTTTCTCTGTTTTATTTTACTCCCAATGCCCTAAGGGTCCATCCATGCAGTTGCAAATGGCAGTATTCCTTATTTTATGGCAAAATAATATTCCATTGAATATAAACACCACATCTTCTATATGCATTTATCCATTATCTTGGCTATTCTGTACAATGCTACAAAGGGAGTACAGATACCTCTTTTAGATACTGAGTTCATTTCCTTTGGATATATATTCAGAAGTAGGATTGTTGAATCATAGAGTAGTTGTGTTTTTAATTTTTTGAGAAACCTTCAAACTATTTTCCATAGTAGCTGTATCAATTTACATTTCCACCAACAGTCCACAAATGTTCCCTTTCTTCACATCCTCGCCAGCACTTTTTGCTTCTTGTCTTTTCTTGTAATAGCCATTTTAATAGATGTGAGGTATTATCTCATCATGATTTTAATTTGCATTTCCCTGATAATGAGTGATATTGAACATCTTTTTGTATACCTCTTGGTCATTTGTATGTCTTTTTTTGGAAATATGACAATTCAGGTCCTCTGTTCATTAACTGAATTGTTTGTTTTGCTCCTGAGCTGTATGCATTGCTTATATATTTTGGATATTAACTCCTTATCAGATATGTCATTTGCAAATATTTTCCCTATTGTATATGTTGCCTGTTCATTTAGTTATTGTTTCTTTTGCTGCAGGGAAACTTTTCAGTTTGATGTCATCCCACTAGTTGATTTTTGCTTTTGTTGCATTAGCTTTTGGTGTCATATCCAAAAAATCACTGCTAAGACTAAGTGTGAAATGGACCCCTCTGGCAGCATCCCACACTGCTGGGGAAGCTAGAGGCTCAGTTGTATGCCTTTCCTTTCCCCTGTCATCAGAGAAATCATATACTGAGAAGATCCCTTTTGGCCATGAGCTGTGCCACTTTGGAAGAGGGCTGATGCAGGTAAAGTCAAACTGTTTCTTTTACCTCTCTTCAGTGCATTCAGAGAGAAATGCTGGGCTGGAAGAAGCACAAGCTGGAATCAAGATTGCCAGGAAAAATATCAATAACCTCAGATATACAGATGACACCACCCTTATGGCAGAAAGTGAAGAGGAACTAAAAAGCCTATTGATGAAGGTGAAAGAGGAGAGTGAAAAAGTTGGCTTAAAACTCAACATTCAGAAAACAAAGATCATGGCATCTGGTCCCATCACTTCATGGGAAATAGGTGGGTAAACAGTGGAAACAATGTCAGACTTTATTTTTCTGGGCTCCAAAATCACTGCAGATGGTGACTGCAGCCATGAAATTAAAAGATGCGTACTCCTTGGAAGATAAGTTATGACCAACCTAGATAGCATATTCAAAAGCAGAGACATTACTTTGCCAACAAAGGTCCATTTAGTCAAGGCTATGGTTTTTCTAGTGGTCATGTATAGATGTGAGAGTTGGACTGTGAAGAAAGCTGAGTGCTGAAGAATTGAAGCTTTTGAAGTGTGGTGTTGGAGAAGACTCTTGAGAGTCCCTTGGACTGCAAGGAGATCCAACCAGTCCATTCTGAAGGAGATCAGCCCTGGGATTTCTTTGGAAGGAATGATGCTAAAGCTAAAACTCCAGTCCTTTGGCCACCTCATGCGAAGAGTTGACTCATTGGAAAAGACTCTGATGCTGGGAGGGACTGGGGGCAGGAGGAGAAGGGGACGATAGAGGATGAGATGGCTGGGTGGCATCACTGACTCAATGGACATAAGTCTCAGTGAACTCCGGGAGTTGGTGATGGACAGGGAGGCCTGGCCTGCTGCGATTCATGGGGTCACAAAGAGTCGGACACAATTGAGCGACTGAACTGAACTGAACTGAATGCATTCAGATTCTTAGTTTTTTTGTTCCAATGGTGTGCTGAAACTTCTCTGCTGGAAACTTGGACTTCCACAAAGGCTCTCTCTTCCAGGGGGTAACAACTAAGATTGTTTTCTGAGGTCTCCTGGACCACAGCTAAGAGAAACTGGGGTTAGTTCATGGGCCATTGCAGGATCCACTGCCAAGACTAGGTCTGTTTGGTTATTACCGGATGCACAGGTGGGCAGGGCTCCTCGCCAGTCCCCTGGTGTGTAGTGCTGGATTCCACCACTTCCGCAGAGGCACTTTTGTACATGGGTGAATGCTAAAGTTTGGTTGCTAACAGGGGACACGAACAAGGTACATTTTATTAAGCCATGTTGCTGAAGTTATTCTTCAAACATCTATATATATACACATATATATAATATATATAAATATATATTACTTTGGCCACCTCATGTGAAGAGTTGACTCATTGGAAAAGACCCTTATGCTGGGAAAGATTGAGGGCAGGAGGAGAAGGGGATGACAGAGGATGAGATGGGTGAATGGCATCACTGACTGGATGGACGTGAGTCTGGGTGAACTCCGGGAGTTGGTGATGGACAGGGAGGCCTGGCGTGCTGCGATTCATGGGGTCACAAAGAGTCGGACACGACTGAGCGACTGAACTGAACTAAACTGAAAGACAAATTAAATAAATGATCTGATACAATGCTTTACCTATCAAATTACCAAAGATTTAACCAAATAATTACATGATATTTCTCCATGCTGGAAACTCTGAGTGGATGAACACTCAGAAACTGCTGGATGTGAATGGGTGTAACATTTTGAAAAGCAAACTAGGGCTGTGTATTAAGAACTTTTAAAAAGTTTATTTCTTTTGACTCAGTACTTCCCCTTCTTGACTTCCTTAGAAAAATTTCAAGGATATCAATTACAATGTAAGCAAAAGAATGTTCACTTCATTTGCAATAGAAAAAAATGTTAGAAACAGCTGAAAAGTCTGATTACGGGGCAGTATAAAATATTCTTGTTATTGTTTATAAAAATATGTTAAATAACTTCATTATATGGTTAGCACTTTATTATATAATCATAAATAAAACTCTGAACATGAAATTACTAGCATGATTTGAGCTTTTTAAAGAAAAATATATGTAAAATAAGATTGGAAAGACTTATACTATTCTTCTCTAGATAGTGGGGTTATAGATGATATATATAATCTTCTTTACAAATTTATATATATATAATTTTGAATATATTAAAAAATTACACAATAGTAGGATAAGAGTTTTCAGTAAAGAATATACTGATAAATAGTAACTTAGAAACAATCCAAATTAGATTCATCTGTGACTTTGAACACATCAAAAATGTATTTATTGTTTTAACACAATATTTTCTATGTCTGTCTGTATGCTAGCACTACAGTTTTTTGCAACTTGGTTTTTATTTGCATCTCAATGACTAAAGTCTCTACAGTTTTTTTGCAAAGTAACAGAATGGCTAGTTTAATCTATAATACAAAAACTCAGTACACAGTTATAGCACAATCAAGAATTTTATTTAAATTTGAATCTTTAATTATCTCATGGGAATAAAAGAAGTAGGCTAATGCATAAGTCTTAGCCTTTTGCTATAATGCCATTACAAATCAATTTGAGAGAATGAGTGGAGTTCTTATACTGTTGGGAACATTCAGCAATTACATTGCTTCAGAATGCAATTTTTATAGAATGTGTACTCGCTGGAGAATTAAGTAATGTTAAATAAATTAGCATCTTAATGAAAGTTGTATATTAATACTGTTCTTGTTCCTAAGTAGTAATTTAATTCCAGTAAATCAAGGGATTCAATTTTCACTAACCAAATATCATTGTCTTAGAAAGTACTTTGTGACAACTGAGCATTTGCGGTGCATGCCTGCATGCTCAGTTGCGCAACTGAGTCTTAACTCTTTATGACCCCATGGACTGTAGCTCACCAGGCTCCTCTGTCCATGTGATAGTCCAGGCAAGAATATCGAGTAGATTGCCACGCCCTCTTCCAGAGGATCTTTCTGACCCACGGATCGAACTCGTATCTTTTACATCTCCTTCAGAAGGGATTCTTTACCGCTGAGACACAGGGGAAGCATTTTCTGTACTCTCTGATATTTAGAGAGCATTATTATTAAAAAGATGTATCCATTTTGGTTTGAATACGTATGGTTTGGAAATTTTGTTTATTGGCCTATAGAACAAATTAGGTAGGTGTATTCAGTGCTCTTAAGTGAGTCATTAGATAATTCAGTTCAGTTATAGAATATTATAGTTATATACTGTATTGCCCAGGTAATAGAACTTGAATAAGAGTTCTATCAGAAATTTAATTTATTTAAAAGATTTAGCCTAACCATAAAGGTGACAATAAAATTCTTACCATACAATATAAGAGTTAGAGAATAATTTTCAAATAAAGATTTTAATCCACATGACTTCAAAGTTTTCAATGAAATTGAGGCCTTAGTGTGAGTTTTTTTCTAAATAATGCATATTGAAGAGTCTAAAAATACCATATATGCTAGTAAAATACCATATATGATAGTAAATGTGAAAATCCAACATAAAGTAAGCAAAGACTCTTCAAAATAAAATTTGAAAGTATGTATGCAATGTTTTATCTTGAACTATAATTTATATTAGGTATTGCTGCTGCTGCTGCTAAGTCTCTTCAGTCATGTCCGACTCTGTGCGACCCCAGAAACGGCAGCCTACCAGGCTCCCCCATCCCTGGGATTCTCCAGGCAAGAACACTGGAGTGGGTTGCCATTTCCTTCTCCAATGCATGAAAGTGAAAGTGAAGTTGTTCAGTCGTGTCTGACTGTTCGCGACCCCATGGGCTGCAACCTACCAGGCTCCTCCGTCCATGGGATTTTCCAGGCAAGAGCACTGGAGTGGGGTGCCATTGCCTTCTCCGTGTTATGTCTGAGGGGGTAAAAATAACAGATAAGAAGCATCATTATCTTTTATGCAAAGGTTGATTAAAATTCTAATTCTTTTTTTTTTTTTAGACTTACTAAAGTTATTCGAGGTCAGTAAGTATAGGGCAAACAAGGAAAACAAAACAAAACAAGTGTGCATTAAGCAAAGAATCTTATCTACCACCTACATGCCTCCTAAAGCAAGCCAGGTGAAATAAGTTAACTAGAAATGTTAAGTAAATGATAACACTTTGATACTATCAGTTGATTCTAGATAAGTGCTGCCTGTCATTCTGAAAGGAACATCAAGCTAGATTCCATGTTACCACTATGTAAAATTATTGCTGTGTAATTTTATATGTCTCTAATTCATATTTGTATGTCCTTTTATAGTTTCAAAGTGGGTTCATGCTTGATATTCATTTAATTCTCACATTAGAAGTTAGCAAAGAATGTAAAAACTGAAAGAGTCAATAGAGGTCATGTAATATATACACTATCTTCACAGATAAGGAAATCTGGATCCAAACTCGTTTCACAATATGAAAACCAGAATGATGATGGAACCCAAACCAGTGTGATATGGTTGAAGCTCGTGCCCAAGAAATCCTTGCTCAACTGGATTAAATGGAATAATGTAATGTAGGAAACTAATCTGTTTAAATAGGAGCCAAGAGATGATAGAAAAGCAATTTGCCTGGAATTCAGACAGGAAACGATATTAAGAAAGGCAAAATTTACATATTATTTGCATATAGTAAAATAAAGCTGTATGCTTTAATCCATCACCAGATAAACTAGTTGGGTAAATTACACCTAGGTGGGGGAACTCTTTTCTAACCAGTGATTTTAAGAACTCAAAACAGAAAAATAGAACAAAGAGGCACTTACTAACGCTTTCCTAATAAGAGATTCAAGATGCCACACTTTTTTTCTTTACTTTGCTTTTTCAGAAAGACATGCTGGACATACAAAATATTTTGAAAATAAAATGCAATTCGGAACTCAGTATGTTTTTATCTGGTTCAGTGCCTTTAAATCCTTCATTAAAACTGCCTGTTTACCTCAGGCAAAAAAAAAAAAAAAGCTTCTATATTATGTCAATATTTTAAGGACAACATTGGGAAAAAATGTTGCTTTTCAATAATTTTTCTCCCTTATCAAATTTTGTGGAAAAGAATTCCAGAACAGAAGGAGAAAAAAAAAAAAATCTTTCTGAAGGATGTGCTGTCCTGTGGACATAGAGCAGGGGTTACTGATGACCTCAGAAAACTTGTGTTTCTGGAAACTGCCTCCTGCTTCCTCCTTCACGTTGCCTGAGACCCTTGGTTACAGTCTTGATCCAGGAGAAACTGAACTAGCCTGAACCACATGGAAATTAAAACTACAAACTTGCTTTTTGAGCACCATTTGGGGAAGAACATACTTACAGGTTTCTTTGCTGGGGTTTTAATATTATACTCAATGAATAATTTTATTTTTTTAAATAAATTTCTACTAACATCCAGTTGATAAGTTGCCCTGGCCTAAAGCCTAGAACCGTACTGTGACTAATGAGTTGGGAGTGACTTCTGGCTTTCTAGAGCACCTTGTAGGGAAGCTGATGGAGGAGGGTGGAGGAGGAGACTAGAGGGAAAGAAGATAAAGGGGCCACTTAGGGACTCCTGAAGAGCAGAAGGAAAACTAAGCGTTCAGAAAGGCTTCTGATAGGTGGGTGGTCCTTTGCACATTTATCTCATTCAAACCAAATGTCTGAGTCTTTAGAGGTTTGCCTGCCATTAGGGTTTGTAAGCATAGTATTACATTTTCCTAAATGTAGGCTATTTGTCAGCTTAAAAATTGCTTGCCTTGTTTGTAGAAAGGAATGAAGAGCAGCTGCCAAAGCAAAAGACTAAATTTTCTCTGTGTAAGGCTATGGCCCATTAAATGGCCATTTTCAAATGAATTTCATAATTCACATTTATCACTGCTTTATGATTTATATGCTGGAAACATGTCTTCAATGGACAGATAAGACTTTATTTCTAAAGTTAAGTAAAATAAAATAAAATTAAAAAAACATAAAAAAATAAAAATAAATAAGCAGGATGACAATAAAAAAAAAAATAAAATGCAATAGTCCTTTGTGACTGATAATTGCAGCATTTGTCAGGGTGTATGTTTCTGCCTGTGGTTATTTTGTTGTTGTTCAGTCACACAGCTGTGTCCAGCTCTTTGTGACCTGATAGACAGCAGCATGCTAGGCTTTCCTGTCCTTCACTATCTTCCAGAGTTTGCTCAAACTCATGTCAGTTGAGTTGATGATGCCATCCAACCATCACATCCTCTATCACCTGCTTCTCCTCCTGCCCTCAAGTCTTCCCAGCATCAGTCTTTTCCATTGAGTTGGCTCATTGTATCAGGTGGTCAAAGTATTAGAGTTTTGGCTTCATAATCAGTCCTTCTAATGAATATTCAGGGTTGATTTGCTTTAGGATTGACTGGTTTGATCTTCTTGCTGTCCAAGGGACTCTCAAGAGTCTTCTCTAACACCATAGTTTAAAAGCATCAATTCTGTAGTACTCAGTTTCTTTATGATCCAAATCTTTAAAAAGGCAGTTCCTTTCCAGTTTTCCCAGTGATCATCCATACTTACATTCTATCAGTGTTTGCTGCATTCCAAGGCTATATCCAGATATATGATGGAATTCCATTCAGCTATTTCAAGTCCTAAAAGATGATGCTGTTAAAGTGCTACACTCAATATGCCAGCAAAATTGGAAAACTCAGCAGTGGCCACAGGACTGGAAATGGTCAGTTTTCATTTAAATCCCAAATAAAGGCAATGCCAAACAATGTTTAAACTACTGCACAATTGCAGTCATCTCACACTCCAGTAAAGTAGTGCTCAAAATTTTACAAGCCAGGCTTCAACAGTATATGAGCCATGGACTTCCAGATGTTCAAGCTGAATTTAGAAAAGGTGGAGGAACCAGATGTCAAATTGCCAACATCTGTTGGATCATTGAAAAAGCAAGAGTTCCAGAGGAAAATCTACTTCTGCTTTATTGACTACGTCAAAGCCTTTGACTGTGTGGATTACAACAAACTCTGGAGAATTCTTCAAGAGATGGGAATTACCAGACCACCTGACCTGCCTCCTGAGAAGTCTGTATGCAGGTCAAGAAGTTACAGTTAAAACTGGACATGGAACAACCAACTGGATCCAAATTGGGAAAGGAGTACATCAAGGCTGTATATTGTCACCCAGCTTATGTAACTTATATACAGAGTACATCATGCAAAATGCTGGGCTGGAGGAAGTACAGGCTGGAATAAAGATTGCCAGGAGAATTATCAATCACCTCAGATGTGAGGTGATTATGGTCCGTAGTATACATTATGAAGTTTACATGGAAGCATATACACTACCATTTGTAACCAAGATAGCCAATAGAAATTTGCTGCATTGCTCAGGGAACTCAAATAAGTGTTCTGCAACAACCTAGAGGAGTGCGATGGGGTGGGAGGTATAAAGGAGGTTGAAGAGGGAGGGGACATAATGTATACCTATGAGTATAGGTATAGGTCATGTTGATGTATGGAGGAAGCCAACATAATATTGTAAAGCAATTCAATCAAAAATAAATAAGTAAAAGCAAGAACAATTTAAAAAATTTTAAAAAGTGTTTTTGGCAAAGAGAAGAGGATTAATAGATACTTCATAGAGGATGTTTCATGTCTTGATTGTTGGTAGAATTTAAGCAGCTTATGGGAAAAGGATGTGGACATTTTATTAGCATAAACAGTAAAGACTGAGACTCAGAGATTAAAAATTAAAGTGTAGATCCTATTTGGGGTACTGATGAGTTCCTCTAATGAAGCATGGGGTGGGGAGTGAAAACAGAGATACAAGGCTTGTGACCATGAATGGAGTCCTATGAAAGCCTTGCAAAGGAGCTTAGATGTTATTATGAAGATCTACAAATAAGGAGCTACTTGAACATGTGATGAAATGAGATCATTAAGTACCTGGGATGAATAGAAAATGCAACGTGATTTGGAGACAAAACGCAGGTCCTGCCTACTGCACAACTGAGAAAGTTGGCTTATAGCTCAATGAATCCAAGAACGTTGCATTAATTGTTTGAACATTGCATAAACTGTTTGAAAGCTGTCTACATAAGAATTTGTTTTTGTTCCAAATTTACATTTGTGCCAAAATTTGGTGCCCTCCTCTTCTCAGCCTTCTGGTGCTTTTAATGTTGTTGTTTAGTCACTAAGTCGTGTCCAACTCTTTTGGACCCCATGGACTGAAACCCAACAGGCAAGAATATTGGAGTGGGTTTCCGTTTCCTTCTCCAATCTTCCAGACCCAGGGATCGAACCCACGTCTCCTGTGTCTCCTGCATTGCAGACAGTCTTTAGACATTTGGTAACTATATTCAGATGGTCATGTGAATAGTATAGGTCTTTCTTGGTGTTGGACTCATATGGTGAAAACCTTCGGCTGATGGCCTGTGTGCGCCCTGGGAGAAGAAAGTAGACCCAGGGGAGGAGAAAAGCTCCATAGTCTGTTAATGTAACAAAATAAGTGACTTGAAGGAGATGTTCTTCAAACATGAACCAAGAAAATGGCAAACAAATCTGGGATTTTGTCTTAAATGACCTTATTGCTAATGCTGTGCCCTGTATCTCCTAAAATCTCAGCTAAATGTTTTTAAGTCTATTCAAATTGTCAAAAAACAGAAATACCTACTTAGTTGATTCTTGCCCTTACAAATTCTAAGTGGTACCCAGGGCTTATGATGTACCATTTTCACAGATTTTTAATGGTAGTCACATCATCTCTCTTTTAATTTCCCCAGATCAAGACTTAAAAAGGGCTCCTTTCATCAATCACAGAGTATATGCAAAATGCCCCTTTCAAAAGAGATTGCTCAGCGGTACAAAGGATTGGATTCAATGTTTTGGAACTGCCCTTTCTTTTTTCCCCAGATGGATGATTGTTACAGGGTTATTAGAAGTAGCTAAATGAAAAAGCAATTATGAGCATTCTATGGACAAATCTGCCTTCATTTCTATTTGAATGTTGAAGCATTCACAGTATTTGTTGTGTGTTCCTGGTAATGGAATTCAACCCTTTATCTTTTGTTAAAATGTATTTCAATAATATATGATTATGCAGATATATAGAAAAGCTTGTATTACAGAATCAGTCTCTCTGTAAGTGTTCTATTATGACAAATATGAAGTCTCTTTCTTCATGTAACTACAATAAGGATGTGGCCTTTGAATTGTTCAAGGTATGCATGTGCGTGAATTTTATTGATATTTCACTCACTCAAAGAAAGAGGAAACAAACACAGGAATGTTACCAATGTATCTTCTGAATAAGTAAAACTTATGGAAAAACTAATGGCAAATAACCTATGTTACTAAGTTTTTTCTATCTTACTTGAATGTTTTAAATTAGATTAACATTAAAATATTTTTTAAAATTGCATACCTGTAATATGTATTGTCCAGATGTGTGACAGATTGTCCATTTGCAATAAAAATCAATCTCTATAGGCTATTTTTGAAAAGTATTGAAAAGAGTATATCTTCTGTAACCATAAGAAATAGAGTAATTTATGGAAGTGAAGTTTAATTTCATTTTATGTGCAGGATATCACATGTAGCTATAAAATCTCTGAGTAGGACAAATTCTTGTCAACTGTTGCTAATTCATTTTTATTCTTACAGTATTTTAAAAATGTTTTTTGTGAAAGAGGAAAGTGTTTTCAATTATTTTAAAAGTAAATATAAAAATTGTCAATGCTATTATGATGCTTATTTACATGCTTCAGAATGTTGAATATATAGTAGTAATTAGTCTTTATTTCACTTCTATGATATCCACTTAAAATAATAAAAAGATGCCTACTTTATGAATGAAGAAACAAAGGACTATTTGACTTGGCTCATGAGAAGACCCTTTGCTTTAATAGTTACCTGATACTGAAATGCATTAGGACCAGGACCTTAGTGCCTAATTATTCTAAGAAATTGGTATCCAGTCATGAAACACTTCATTGAATCATTTATGTTAAAGGACTGCTGTGGGTACTGTGGAACCTGTAAAGAGCTAAATGAAGTGGATATTTATTTCAAAAAGCTAAACTGAATGAAAAAAAGAATACAAGTACTAATAGTATAGAGACTCAGAAGCAGGAGATGTCACGATGAGCTATTGTACAGGTTTCAGTTAGAACTTTTAAAGTAACTGCAATCTGAAATGGAGGAAGGAAGAAGTAAGGACACTGGTGTGAGTGAATGACAGCTGGTGGAAGCCAGACACACTCGTGGGACAGCTTGTACATGCAGGGACTCCAGACGAGGAAGATCAGTCTCCAAAGCCCAGACAATTCCTCTGCTCAAAAACTCCACTGTTTCATAAACAAAATTCATTTTTTCTGCACTGAATTTTTTCTTTTCATTTTGTTTCTTCTTCTTGTCATGCTCTTCATGCTGCTTATGATTACTGAAGTTTAACTCAAGACTCAGTTCAGGTGCCACTAAAAATTCTATAGCTATTTAGCTTTATTAATATTTATTATTAATAATTATAATGTATAAATATTATAATTAATAATTTCATATAATTTATTAAAACTTGTGATTTTGCATACATTAGTAGGATTTTACTTCTAATCAATTATGAATCTCTTTAGACCAGGGACTGTTATTATACATCTTTTTATTTTCCAATAGAGGTAAACATTTAAATGTTAGTTCACTCATTTTAAAATATTTTAGAATCTATGCCAAAGACATAACATGCCAAAAGTATTATAACTTTATTCTTATTATTCTTTAAATAACATAATAAGATTATCAGCCTAGAGCTGCCTTAAAATATTTGTTAAACCTTTATTTACAGTTGATACTGAATCACTGCAGATGGTGATTGCAGCCATGAAATTAAAAGATGCTTACTCCTTGGAAGGAAAGTTATGACCAACCTAGATAGCATATTAAAAAGCATAGACTTTACTTTGTCAACAAAGGTCCATCTAGTCAAGACAATGGTTTTTCCAGTAATCATGTATGGATGTTAGAGTTGTACTATAAAGAAAGCTGAGCACAGAAGAATTGATGCTTTTGAACTGTGGTGTTGGAGAAGACTCTTGAGAGTCCCTTGGACTGCAAGGAGATCCAATCAGTCCATCTTAAAGGAGATCAGTCCTGAGTGTTCATTGGAAGGACTGATGTTGGGGCTGAAACTCCAATACTTTGGCCACTTAATGCAAAGAACTGACTCATTTGAAAAGACCCTGATATGACTATTGTAATTGTTTTGGAGTATCATAAGCTGTGCCTATGCAAAATGCAAACTTAATTCATAAACAGTTTGTGTTCTGACTGCTGTATGATCAGCTATTGCCAGCATCTCTCCCTCTTCTGGGGCTTCCTTATTCCCTAATATATAACAAGATTAAAATTAGACCAAATAAAAACCTTACAATAGTCTCAAAGAGTTCAAATGAAAGAAACAGTCATCTATCTCACACAGTAAATCAAAGGTTAGAAATGATTAAGCTTAGTGAGGAAAACATATCAAAATCCAAGATAGACTGGAAACTAGGCATCTTGCACCAAACAGCCAAGTTGCAAATGCAAATAAAAAGTACTTGAAGAAAATTAAAAGTGCTCCTCCAGTGAACACATGAATGTGCATCCATGCTAAGTCACTTCAGCTGTGTCCAACTCTTTGTAACTCTGTAGATTGTAGTCCACCAGGCTCCTCTGTCCATGGGATTCTCCAGGCAAGAATATTGGAGTGGGTTGTCATGCCCTCCTCCAGGGGAATACATGAATGATAAAGCAAAGAACCTTATTGCTGATATGGAGAAAGTTTTAGTGGTCTGAACAGAAAATCAAACCAGTCAGGATATCCTCTTAAACCTACATTAGAACAAAGTCCTAAGTCTCTTCAGTCTATGAAGGTTGAGAGAGTGGGGAAGTTGCAGAAGAAAAGTCTGAAGCTAGCAGAGGTTTGTTCATGAGGTTTACAGAGAGATGCCATCTCCATAACATAAAGTGCAAGTTGAAGTAGCAAATGCTGAAGTAGAAACTGCAGCAAGTTATCCAGAAGATGTAGCTAAGATAGCTAATGAAGTTGCCTACTCTAAACAACACATTTTCAACATAGACAAAACAGCCTTCTTGGAAAAAAATTCCATCTATGATTTTTTTTAGAGAGGAGAAGTCAATGCCTGGTTTCAAAGTTTCAGAGCAGAGGCTCACTGTCTTCTTAGTGGCTAATGCAACTGGTGACTTCAAGTTGAAGTCAGTGCTCATTTACCATTCTGAAAATCCTAAGGCCCCTGAGAATTATACTAAATCTACTCTACATGTGCTATGTAAATGGACAGCAAAACCTGGCTGATAGCACATTTGTTTACAACATGGTCTATGGAATATTTTAAAAAATATTTTTTGATGCTGACCATTATTAAAGTCTTTATTAAATTTGTTATAGTATTGTTTCTATTTTATTTTATTTATTTTTATTTTTTTTTGTCCACAAGGCATGTGGAATTTTAGTTCCCTGACCAGGGATTGAATCTGCACCCTGCATTCGAAGGCAAAGTCTTAACTACTGTACCACCAGGGAAATACCTATGGGATATTTTTAAATCCACTATTCAGACACTGTTGCTGTTCAGTCACAGGCATGTCCGATTCTTTGTGACCCCATGGGCTGTATCACACCGGACTTCCCTGTCCTTCACAATCTCCCAGAGCTTTCAAGCTCTTGTCCAGTAATGCCATCCATCCAGTATTCAGAAATAATGCTCAGGAAGAAAGTTCCTTTCAAAGCATTACTGCTCATTGAAAATACACCTTGGTTATCCAAAATCTCTGATGTAGATGTGTAATGATATTAATGTTGGTTTCGTGCTTGCTAATATAGCATTCATTCTGCAGCCCATATATCAAGCAATAATTTTTACTTTCAAGTCTTATTATTTAAGAAATACATTTTATAAAGCTATAGCTGTCATAGACAGTGATTCCTCTGGTGGATCTTAGCAAAGTCTATTGAAAACATTTTGAGAAGGGTTGACCATTCTAGATGCCATTGAGATCATTTCTAATTCATGCGAAGCAATCAAAATTAGCACAAGTTTGGAAAAAGTTGATTCCGGCCCTCATGGATGACTTTGAGGAGTTCAAGACTTCAGTGGAGGAAGTAACTGCAGATGTGATGGAAATAGCAAGAGAACTACAATTAGAAGTGGAGACAGAATATGTGATTGAAGTGCTGCATCTCTTGGTAAAATTTTAATGGATGAAGAGTTGCTTATGCTTGAGAACAGAAAGTGATTTTTTAAGATAAAATCTACTCCTGGTGAAGATACTATTAAGATTATTGAAATGACAAACAAAGGATTTAGAATATTGCATAAACGTTAGTTGATAAAGCAGTGGCAGGATTTGAGAGGATGGACTGCAGCTTTGAAAGTTCTATTGTAAATAATGCCACCAATAGCATTTGACTGTGTGGATCACAACAAACTGTGGAAAATTCTTCAAGAGACGGGCATACTAGACCACCTGATATGCCTCCTGAGAAATCTGTATGCAGGTCAAGAAGAAACAGTTAGAATGGGACATGGAACAACAGACTGTTTCCAAATTAGGAAAGGAGTACATCAAGGCTGTATACTGTCACCTGCTTATTTAACTTATATGCAGAGTACATCATGCGAAATGACAGGATAGATGAAGCATAAGCTAGAATCAAGATTGCTGGGAGAAATATCAATAACCTCAGATATCCAAGTGACACCACCCTTATGGCTGAAAGCGAAGAAGAACTAAAGAGCCTCTTGATGAAAGTGAAAGAGGAGAGTGAAAAAGTCAGCTTAAAAGTTAACATTCAGAAAACTAAGGTCATGGTATCCAGTCCCATCACTTCATGGCAAATAGATGGGGAAACAAAGGAAACAGTGAGATACTTTATTTTCTTGAGCTCCAAAATCACTGCAGATGGTGACTGCAGCCACGAAATTAAAAGATGTTTGCTCCCTGGAAGAAAAGCTATAACCAACCTAGACAGCAGATTAAAAAGCAGAAACATTACTTTGCCAACAAAAGTCCATCTAGTCAAAGCTATGGTTTTCCCATTAGTCATGTACAGATGAGAGAGTTGGACTATAAAGAAAACTGGGCGCCGAAGAATCGATGCTTTTGATCTGTGGTGTTTGAGAAGACTCTTAAGAGTCCCTTGGACTGCAAGGAGATCCAACCAATCTTAAAAGAAATAAGTCCTGAATATTCATTGAAAGGAATCATGCAGAAGCTGAAACTCCAATACTTTGGCCACCTCATGGGAAGAACTGACTCATTGGAAAAGACCCTGATGCTGGGAAAGATTGAAGGTAGGAGGAGAAGGGGATGACAGAGAAGGAGATGGTTGGATGGCATCACTGACTCGACGGACATGAGTTTGAGTAAGCTCCAGGATTTGGTGATGGACAGGGAAGCTTGGTGTGCTGCAGTCCATTGGGTTGCAAAGTCGGACCTGACTGAGCAACCGAACTGAACTGAACTGAAGAGAAATAGCATTGCATGCCACTGAAAAATCATACATAAAAGGAAGAATCAATTATGTGGCAAACTTCTGTTGAATGAAATATATTTTTTTGCATTCCATTTTTCTGTCTTCTATTGACTTTTGCTATGGCTATTTTTACAGTATTGCTCTTAGGATTAAAATATGCACATTTAATTTGTCACAATTTACCTTAATTTAATTTTATATCAATTCCTGTATACTCTTAGAACCTTAAGACAGTATACTTCTATTTTTTCATGCCCCAGTTATTCATTATATTTTGTCATATAATCAAATCCTATGTATGTTATGATTTCATCCAATGCATTGTTGCTATTAGTATTTTTGTTTTAATAGTCAATTGTTTCTTTAAGATACAAAAGATGCGCAAAAAAGCCATATACAATTTTCCATTTTTTTCCATCTCTGGGCATCTTTATTTGTATATATCCAAGTAATTTAATTATTTTTATTTCAGCCTGAAAAGCTTCATTTAACATTATTAGTGATTGAGGTCTGTTGGTGACAAATTCTCTCATCAATATAAAATAAATAACCCTTGTTCTACTTGTCTAAAAGACCTTTAAGAACTTTTAAATTTATTTTGTCCCACTTGTTTATTTTGTTGTTGTTGTTGACTATGCTTTGGTGTGATATCCAAAAACTCATTGTCAGGAAAAAGTCAAGGAGCTTTCCTCCTATCTCTTTTTCTGGAATTTTACAGTTTCATATGGTACATTTAAGTCTCTAACCCATTTGGAATTAATTTTTGTGAGTGATATAAGTTAGAGTTCTAGTTTCATTCTTTTGCATAAAGATATCCAGTTTTCATAATACTGTTTATTGAAGAGACTACTTTTTCCCCATTATGTCTTCTTGGGGTCCTTGTAAAATATTAGTTGATGATATACGTGTGGATTTAAATCTGAGCTCTCAATTCTGTTCCAATATTCAATGAGTACATTTTGATACCATACCATACTGTTTTGATTGTTATAACTTTATAATACGGCTTGAAATCAAAATGTGTGATGCCTTCAGCTTTGTGCTTATGTATTAGAATTGCTTTAGCAATCTGGTATCCTTTGTGTTTACATACAAATTTTAGAATTGTTTTTCTTATTTCTATGAAAAATGCCAATGTAATTTTGATAGGGACTGCATTGAATCTGTATCACTTTGGGTGGTATGAGCATTTTAACAATATTAATTCTCCTAATCCATGAGCAGGAAATATCTTTCCATTTATTTGTGAAAACATTCAAATAGCCAGTAAGTATATGAAATGGTGTTCAGCATCACTAATCATCAGAGAATTACAAATCAAAACCACAGTGAGATATCACTTCATGCCTGTTAGGATGACTTTTATGACAAAGACAACAGATATCAAGGCAAGGATATAGAAGAAAGGGAACCATTAACCATTGTTGGTGGGAATGTAAATTCATATAGTCACTATGTAAACAGTATGGAGTTTTCTCAAAAAAATTAAAAATAAGAATACAGTATGATCCAGCAATCACATTACCAGGTATGTATCTGAAAGAAAGAAGATCAATACCTTCAAAAAATCTCCACCCCAATGTGTATTGAAACATTATTTACAATATGCAGTATATGAAGACAATGTGTTCATCAAAGGATGAATGGGTAAAAAAGATGTGGTACATACATATACAGTGGATATTGTTTAGTCACACTAATGAAGGAAATCCTGCCAAAAACAGGGATGAATTTAAAGGACATTATGCTAAATGAAATTGGCAAGACAGAGAAAGGCAAATGCTATATGATCTCACTTATGTGTGCATTGTTTAAAAAAAAAAAAGTTGAACTCATAGAGAGTAGAATGGTGATTATCAGAAGTTGAGGGTGGGCAGGGATGGAAAGATGCTGGTCAAAGTGTACAAGCTTTAGTTATAAGAGGGTAAGCTCTTGGGATAATTATAGGCATTATTAATACCTATAATTAATAAAACCATGTTGTGTACTTGGAATTTGCTAAAATAGCAGACCTTAAGCCTTCTCACTACCCACACACAAAAGGTAACTGACTATGTGAGGTGATGGATGTGTCAATTAATCTAATTGTGGTAATCATTTCACAAAGTATACATGTGTCAAATCATCATTGTATACTTTAAACACATACAATTTTATTTGTCAGTTGTACATCAATGAAGCTGAACAAGTTAAAAACAAAATAAATGCAATGCGTCATTCTAGATTAGGCCTGGGTTTAAAACAAACTATTTAAAATGATATAGTTGAGGAAATTTAAATTACATTTCAGATTTATTATTTGATAAAATATCAATATTAAATTTTCTGATTGTACTTTGGTTACAAAGGAGAATGCTCTTATTTTCAGAGATACATGATATTTATGGATAAAGTGTCATGATATCTGCAATTAACTCAATTAGTTCAGGGGAAAGACAGATAAAGCAAATGAGTCAGAATGCTGACAACTGGTGGTTCTAGATGAAGAGCATCGGTATTGAAGATTCATTGTACTATTTTTGCAACTCTTCTGTAAGTTTGCAATTTTTTTCAAAATAAAAGTTGGGAGAAAATACCTTCAGTTTATCTTTTTATATTGGATACAGAAATCTACATGATTTTTTCTTGTTATTTATTTTCTACCTTGTGTTATTTTCTAATGATATTGACATGGTCATTCTTATTATTGTTCACCAGTATATAAGGGTCTTTTCCCCTCTGGCTGTTTAAAGAGTTTCTCCTTTGTTTTGGTTTACTGCAATTTGATGCGACTAGATACAGATTTCTTTATATTTAGATAGATATGGTTTTCTTCGTATTTACCCTTTGTATTGTGTTGAGCTTCTTGGAAATGTGAGTGAATATTTTTCATGAAATTTGATAATTTTCATTATTACTTATTCAAATATGCTTTCCATTCTCATCTCTCTCATTTCCTTCTTGGACCTCAGTTACTTGTATATTAGACATTTTGGTATTGTCTCACATTTCTCTGAAGCTATTTCATTTATTTGTTTCAGTCTTCCTTCTCTCTGAGATTTATAGTTCAGTTTCTATTGATCTGTCTTCAAATTCACTTTTTCCTCCCTGTTGCGATCATGTCTAATCTTCTGTTAAATTCATTCAATGAGTTTTCCAAATTCTAGTAAGCATTTTTAGTCCTAGAATTTACAGTTGTTTCTTTTTTATAGTTTTCATTTCTCTTCTGAAATTCCACTTGTGTTTTCTCACTATGTTCATCTTTTCTTTTAAATACTTTTAAGGTCTTTGTCTACAAACTCCAATATTGGTGTCATTGAAAGGTCTATATCTATTGACTCTTTTCGTCTGCTTATGAGTGAAATTTTCCTGTTTCTGCACACACCTACTATTTTCTGTTCTTTATTAATGTAAGCAGGTCATTATTAAACATTACTTTTTTATTCAGATGTTGTTGAATTAAACAACAAAATTGTTGAAGGTCTAGATTTTGTCTTTGAGTTGCTCTATCAGCTAGGTAATTTACAGTTTTATTCTTTTAAGGTTTGCTTTCAGGCTTGACATTTTGGATTGGAAATTACTTGTTTTGTACAGTATAGCATCCCTGTGTACTGTAACATCCCTGTTCTCTACCCACTGGCTTCTAGTCATTCTCCCCTACCAAACATAACAAATACTGAGGTCTCAAACATTGTCAAAGATTCCCTGGTAAAGGGTCAAAAATTATGCTAGCTAAGAACCACTGATCTAGAGTAGCCATTTATATGGGATCAGAATAACTCTTCTTCTATGTGAGCATTCAAAAGAATGCTCAGGATATTTAGTGAGGTATCTCTACTCTGGTTAGTCAGAACTCTTAAGACTTTCCAGCCCTGTGTGGTCTCAGTTCAGTTCATATCCCTGCAGTAGCCCTATTTTGTCAGCCTCATGGAATCTTGCCTAGTGCATTTTCTGTTTGGTATTCAGGAGGATTTCTTTGCAGATTTGTGCAGCTCCATCTCAATGCAGCACCCTCATCTATGTTACTCTGCCTTGCAGATTCCATCAGCACCTGCTATCCTGAACTTTAAATTTTATTTCTTCCACTCACCAAGACATTAGCTCTCTGGGTTCTACTGCCCAGTGCAGTTATTTGTGTAACGGTTCTGGACAGAAAACTCACATCATTGTGGAGATTGTCTTATGTGGCTCCATGTCTCAATGACTATATCCCTGAGCTATCTTCTCTCCTATGCTTGAAAACAGTTGCTATGTGTATTTTTCCAGTTTTACTATTGTTTACAGTGAGAACTTAACACAGGATGACTATTAATCTTTCATAATTTATCCTCATGGCTGTTACTCTCTTTGGAACCTGAATATTTCTAGTTTGCTAACATGGTCTCAAGGGATTTTCTATTTGTTTGTTGTCAGGTTGACAAAGCATCATACCATGTCACTGAGAGTGTCTCTTTGCCAGCCTTCTTATATTAATAGCTATATCCCTTGATATACTCAGGGAATCATGGAACCTGGATTATATGATTTCTGTGTCTTGAACACATGAATATTTTCTATGTAATGGACTGTATCACTTTACTTTAATCTAACTCACTACTTCCTTTACATTTTTACACATTTATTTATTTTTTACTACCAACATCACTCATCTTTTTTTGCCTTTGCAAATTAAATTTACACTAAAAAAGCTACTTTATTGACTACAGTTATTTTATTAACACTTCTGGATAGCACTCAATTAAAAAAATACAACAACAAACTTTGAAAGAATTAATTTCTGATGAGTATTTTTTCCTACATTACTTTTGCTTATGATTTTTTTGAATCTATCTTTTGTGATTGTTAATTTCATCATAAGCCTAATAGTCTGTTTTATGACTAGGGTAATATAAGTGAACTAAGCTATTTCATCATAAAGTAAATTCTCAGTCACTTTTTTATGACTAGTGTAATAGTGAGTGAGTGAAGTAATACAAGACTCAGGAACCAGGGTTCCAGCTACAGTCCAACTCCTGACTAGTTATATTACATTTAGCAATTTACTTAATATGTTTGGTCTCAGCCTCCAAATCCTTAATGGGCCAGATGCTCTCAAATGTCCCTTTGAACTTTAAATTCTATCTTGGATCTTAAAGGCACCTGGAATATCTCTCTTTTCCCAAGCTAGCCAACTCAGGCTCCAAAAGAAATTATTGAAAATGTTCATAGTTATTGAAAATGCCCTTTTACTACAGTCAACAAAGGACAAAATGTGCTAAGAATGAAAGCAATTAGAAAATGTTTAAAGTGCTTTCATTTCAGTTCAGTTCAGTTTAGTCACTCAGTTGCGTCCTACTCTTTGTGACCCAATGGACTGCATCACACCAGTCTTCCCTGTCCATCACCAACTCCCAGAGCCTGCTCAAACTCATGTCCATTGAACTGGTGATGCCATCCAACCATCTCATCCTCTGTCGTCTCCTTCTCCTCCTGCCTTCAATCTTGCCCAGCAGCAAGGTCTTTTCCAAGGAGTCAGATCTTTGCATCAGGTGGCCAAAGGATTGGAGTTTCAGCTTCAGCATCAGTCCTTCCAATGAATATTCAGGACTGATTTCCTTTAGGACTGACTGGTTTGATCTTGTAGTCCAAGTGACTCTCAAGAGTCTTCTCCAAAACCATAGTTCAAAATCGTCAATTCTTAAGTGCTCAGTTTGCTTTAAGGTCCAACTTTCACATCTATACATGACCACTGGAAAAACCATAGCTTTGACTAAATGGACCTTTGTTGGCAAAGTAATGTCTCTGCTTTGTAATATGCTATCTAGGTTTATCATAGCTTTAGTAATATAATTTTGTATTATAGTTCAGGGGGCAGAATATGGTCTTGTTTATTTCTTATGTTTCTCTGTATCTTATACATGATAGATCTTGACTCTTTCACATTTTTATATGTCTGGAAAAGGAAAATGAAGGCTGAATCACTTCACATGACAAAAGAAATATGGCCTCAAAATGTGACCTTTTCTGTGACTCTCATGGCACCTTCTGTCTATTTCATCTGGATTGTGAGCTGATCCCACCTTGGACCTACACTTATTCTTCACGTGTAAAAAGCTGGCCTTTGTTAATGTGTGCATCTGTCAACCGTGGGTTGAGTAGAGCTCTGTACTGTGAATAAGAAACTGCCAAGATGCAGATGTCTACACCAAAACATCTGACGTTTCAGTGGAGAGGATTGACAGGGTAGCCAATAATTATATATCCTGGTGATCAGCACACAAGGTACTAGGGAATCAAGGCCAGAAGTCAAATTTAAGAAATTTGAAAGGATTTTTCATTTCAAGATTAGAGCTAAGAATGCTTTAGGCACTGGCTTCTTTCTGGACTCAAATAGGCAAAGCTCTTTCCTATCTCAGAGTTATACCTGTGACTGGAGTACTCTTTCTCTATATCTTCACTTGGTTGGCTTCTTCCATTATCCAAGTTTCAGCTCAAATATCACCTTCTTCAAGGCCTTCCCCGTTTACCTTATCCACAGGAGTCTTATCTCTGTAATGTGTGCACATGCTCAGCCATGTTTGATTCTTTGAGACCTATGGACCGTAACCTGCCAGGCTCCTCTTCCATGAAATTTTACAGACAAGAATACTGGAGTAGATTGTCATTTCCTACTCCAGGGGATCTTCCTGACCCAGTGATTGAACCCATCTCTTGAGTTTCCTGAATTGGCAGGCAGATTCTTTACCACTGTGCCATCTGGAAAGCCCATAATGTAATTAACCTAAAACTACTTTTCAACTGTTTACAATTATCTACAATTAACTTAGATAACTGAGAGACATGTTCACTTACCTCCCTTTTTGCACCAGAAAAGGTTATGTATTTCTGTCTCTTGACTTGGAGATCAGCCATATTATTTGCTTAGGCCAATGAAACTTTAGCAAAGTAACACCAGAAGAGATTTGAAGCTCCTTGCACTGTTGGGCTTATTCTCTTGTGCTTCTGCCATCACCACAAGGAGAGCTTTGACAAATAGCACAACTGCCTTACCCCCAGACCATGTCCATGATGAATACATAAGGAGCAGACCTAAGCAACAAGGCCAGCTTGAAGCAGAGCATCCCTGCAGAGTTGGGCCTAAATCAGTGAAACCCATCCCACCTGCAGATATATGAATAAGAGAAAAAGATTGCAGTTTTAAGTCACTGATTTTTGGGGTGGTTCATTTTAATTTATGATTTACACCTACCAGAATGTAGAATTCAGCCAGGTACAAGTCCCAAAGTACTTTTGAACTCCTTAGTTGAAAAATTTAAACATACAAGTGATTCTTGGTTTTATGCCACTAGGTAGATAGAAGTTATTTAGGAAAACACCACACTTGATCTTTAGCCAAAAGGCCAAGAAGCGATGAGGAAAACATCAAATGGACTTTAGGCTAAAAAAGCACAAGAAGGTGAAATTTACAGCATTTTTATGCAAGAAAAGGAGCAAGTTCTGTTCTCAGTTGTCGTATTTGCCTTGTAATTTAAAGTTAGTTTAGCATGTTATTGACGGAGAAGGCAATGGCACCCCAGTCAAATACTCTTGCCTGGAGGGTTCCATGGGCAAGGGAGCCTGGTGGGCTGCAGTCCATGGGGTTGCTGAGAGTCGGATACGACTGAGCGACTTCACTTTCACTTTTCACTTTCATGCATTGGAGAGGGAAATGGCAACCCACTCCAGTGTTCTTGCCTGGAGAATCCCAGGGATTGGGGAGCCTGGTGGGCTGCCTTTTATGGGGTCGCACAGAGTCGGACACGACTGAAGTGACTTAGCAGCAGCATGTTATTGAAGAGCTTCGAGTTGGTCTGTGGTTTACATCTCCTGTATTAAATCATGCATCCTTAGAAAAAGACTGGGATAAAATTATAATAATAATGCATATTTATTGGATACAAGTGATGATAGGCAGAGTTCCAAAAGTTAATCATTCATTTAAGACACTGTAAAGATATGAGATAGAGATATCAATCAAATTTAATAGATAAGAAAATTGAGATTCCAATCCCTTAAATAATTTGTCCAAGGCTACAAAGCTTTGAACCCAGGTCTCCTGAATTGCAGGCAGAGTCTTTACCATCTGAGCCACAGGAAAGGTCTTATAAAGCTAGATAGGGACATAGATGAAACTCCACTCAAGCAACATGGTTCCAGGATAGACACGCTTAACACAATGCAACCTTGGAGTATTTCTGGCCTATGACTCACGTATTACTCACATATGATACAGACACATCTGGCTTCTCAGTACCATTTCCTTCAAAAATTCCAAATAGCTCAAAATTGGTTTTAAGTACTGCAGTTTTGGCAATTTAAGGTTTGCTAACTGCAGGTGTTCTGAGTGGGTCTGCTCACACTGAGTCTCCACGTTCTGCTTGTTTGAGCTTCTGTCCATGAGGACAGGGAAGGCAGCAGGTCAATGATTAGCGAATTGGAGATGGGGATTTGGGGGCTCAGAGCCTCAAAGTGAGATGGGTGGGGATGGCTTGAGAAATCTAATCGTCATATATATAACCTCCTCTTCGTACTTGATCAGTCAATGTTGATTTAAAAATAATAGAATTATTATGGTAGTAATGTGAACACAGAATTTTAGTAATAAAGGTGGCAATGACATATTTTTATTTTTTAAAGGGGGGAAAATTGGCTTCTCCAAAGCCATTACTTTCTTTAGTGGATACACACAAACATACTAAGTCACTTCAGTTGTGTCTGATTCTTTGTGACCCTATTGCCTCACCAGGCTCCTCCATCTAGGGATTCTCCAGGCAAGAATACTGGAGTGGGTTGTAGATGTAGATTTAAAATGTATGTAGATACTGGAAATTTTAGCTTCAGTTCATCTGCTTTTTGGGTCTTCCCAGGTGGCTCAGTGGTAAAGAATCTACATCCCAATACAAGAAATGCAGGAGACACAGGTTTGATTCCTGGGTTAAAAAAATCCCCTGTGGGTGGAAATGGCAACCCACCCCCAGTATTCTTGCCCAGAGAATCCCATGGACAGAGGAGCCTGTTGGGCTACAGTCAATAGGGTTGTGAAGGATCAGACACGACTGACCACTCATGCATGCACACATAACCTGCTTTTTTCTTAGTGATGAATCAGTTTGTGGGAACAAATAAGATATAAAAGTTATGGTCCTGATCACCTCGCCTAATGAAAGCAAGTTTAATAATTCACAATGCTTCTTTCAAATAGTTTTCTTCTCCACTTTCCATAGTTATAAAATTTTATAGAGGAGATTTTCAAGTCATCTGGACAAATGTCTATTCAATTCTTGAATTTTATCTGATGGAAAATTTTTGTATTTCTGGGAAATAATCTATGTATCATGCATTTGCTTCACTATCTCAAATCTAACACATAAACCAAACTCTTAACTTCTTTTTTCTTGACTTTCCCCATCACTGTTGATATCACTGCCATCTGTCTGTTGCTCAAATCAGAAATAGAGTCATTCTTGTCCTGCCCCTTTATCCTTCACATCTAGTTCATCACCCAGTATTTTTGACTCTGTTCCTAAATATCTCATGGATTTCTTTCTTAACATGCCTATGTGTCTGCTTCCCTATCACAAACTGAGTCCCAGGCGCCATAATTTGTCATCCATAGTGATCCAACAGCTTCTCACTAATTTCTCTGGTTCTGTCCCCACAGCTTTTTAATCTGTATCCCTGCAAGTCAGAGTGTTTTTTCCCTTCAGTGTAGATCTAATCCTTTACTGTCTTATGTGACACCCTCTGTCCTTCAATAGCTTCATCCTGCATTTAGAAATAACTATAAACTTGATCCCTGCATCCTCTGCTACTCTCCTCTCTTTGTACAGTGCTTATCTATGATGACCTTCTTTGGTTGCATTATATATTATTCCCATTACCACTTTAAGTTGTTTAAGAATTAATTGATATAATGCTGCATATTTATTTTATGCTTGATCCTTTGTTAGAATTTAAAAGCAGAGCTCATATTATTTTATTCAATGGCTCATAGCACAATAACATAATACCTGGAAAATATGCTATGTGTATTTAATATTTTAAATGTATGCTGAACAAAATCTATATTTAGAGAATTCTAACCTATACAAAGTTATCCTTTTATAACTTTAGGATGTATAAACTAAGTTATATTCCTTCATATAGTTATAGACTGTTGTTTGTATCCATTTAAATGTCTTTGCTCTCACAACCAAATCAACATCGCATTGATCAATGTTTCTTGTGAAAATATTGAATTTAAGTTGTTTTAGATGTTAAAAATTCTGTACATTCTAATTATTTAAAAAAGTCATTGTCATCTAAATTTCCAAATTTCCAAAAGTTTCCTAGTCTGAGAAAAATCAATACATACAAAAGTACAAAATGAAAAAGAGCTTAATGAATATGCCTTTTAAAAAATTTACCAGTTGACACTTTGCTTTACATTTAAATATCATGCTACTTCAAGATAGCATCTCTATTTGCTTATGTTTTAGAAACTTAATTTAAGGATAACTTTTTAGGATTTTATATATAAAATAAATCAAAGTACTCGTTTTATTACTACAGTAAATTCAAGAACCTTAAGTGAATCAATGAAATATTTGTAAGAATGAATACTTTGATTTTGCCAATGTGTCAGCTTTCAGTTAAGTTTTCAATGAGGTGACTGAGAAGACTTCATGTTTAGGTATAAAGAAGGAACAGAAAGATTGGAAAGCTTAGTTGTTAACAAGTCTTTGCTGAAAGGGATTAAACTCAACTGACATTGATGGCCTCTGCTAGTTACAAAAAACATAATGAAAAAAATGTCCTAGCAGAATGTGCTGTTCCTGGGAAAAAAGCCCCAAACTGACAGCCTCTTGTATAGATTTATGAAAAATAGTAAAGAACCTAAAATTAAAATAATGTTAAATGGCAAGCATATTATCTCTCTAGGGGAAAATATAATGAAAATCAAATGTTTCAGTGCTGTATTAACATTAAGTGAAATGGTGAAGCGAATGATTATTCTTTATATTTGATTAACATGGACAGGAATTCCAATAATTTAACTCAGAAGAAAAGGAATACAGGATCAGAAACTTTTAGGAAAAATTTTGCTGAAATAATCTAGATTATCATTTCAATTTTGCATAAAGCCACTGGCTGTTGGCCAAGAGAAGTTTCTTTTTAATGAAAATAGCAGTTTTCTGCAATAATAAAGATTAAAGTTTCTTCCCAGAATTTTGGCTGGAGCTCTATGTAACCAGTCCAGTACAATCCCTTAGCTTATTCTACTCTTTATTACTTCATTTAACCATTTTGGCATTAAATTATTTTATCACTTTTTAAGAGGATCTTAAAGTACGTATACAAAATCACATACTTCAATTAGCTTGACTCATGGCGTAGTAGGCTTTTCTACTCTTTATTACTTCTTTTAACCATTTGTCATTGAATTATTTTAACATATTTGAGAGTCTTAAGGTATACATACAAAATCATGTTGCTTCAATTAACTCAGCTTATAAATCAAACTATTTACAACTATTTGTGTAAGCTTTGACATTCTGACTTCTCTATTTTCTGTACTACCACCTAAAATAGATTTTATTGTACACTATCTCTAAAATACATTTTATTATGCTGCTCTTGTTCTTTGAAATTTACTCAATCTCCCACTGCACCTGGCATGAAATGTGAGCATCCTAGCCTAGTGTGCTACCTTTCTGATTATGCTGTCCCAGCCCATGTTTACAGTATAATTTTGGCCTCAGCTTTATAACCTCTCCTAGAACCTTACCCCAGAGAAGGCAATGGCACCTCACTCCAGTACTCTTGCCTGGGAAATCCATGGACAGAGGAGCCTGGTGGGCTACAGTCCATGGGGTCACTAAGAGTCGGACACGACTGAGCAACTTCACTTTCACTTTTTACTTTCATGCATTGGAGAAGGAAATGGCAACCCACTCCGGTGTTCTTGCCTGGAGAATCCCAGGGACGGAGAAGCCTAGCAGGCTGCCATCTATGGGGTTGCACAGAAACAGACATGACTGAAGCAACTTAGCAGCAGCAGCAGAACCTTACCCAGCCATGTTTTTCCTTTACATAGCTTATTTATCTACACTATCCATTCCTTCTGACTTGTATGTCTCCCCCGGTTGTCTGACTAGATGATTCATGCTCTCGCTCCAAGATCCAACTTGATAGTAACCTCCTCTCGCTTGCTTTCTGTGATAGGCAGAATAAACATTAATAAAATAAATAAAGTCCCTGTCCTATCCCTGGAACCTATGAGTATATGACTTAACATGTCTAAAGAAACTTTGCAGATGTTGTTAAGTTGAGGATCTTGAGATAGATTTTTCTGATTTATCTGGGTGATTTAACTGAGTTTCTAGAAGTGGTCTGTGAAAGAGCTTCATATCTAATGGGACAAATTTCCTTGACATACACAAGAAATCCACAAGATTTTTGAGTTTGTCCTAGTAGCTCAGATGGTAAAGCATCTGATGCAGGTGCAGGAGACCTGGGTTCAGTCCCTGGGTCGAGAAGATCCCCTGGAGAAAGGAATGGCAACACACTCCAGTATTCTTGCCTGGAGAATACTATGGACAGAGCAACCTCACAGGTTATAGTCCATGGGGTTGCAAAAAGTCGTACAGGACTGAGTGATTAATACTTTCACTTTCAACCAACATGAAATACTGACATCTTTGACTAAAAGAGACAAAGAGAGTAAAAAGTGAAAGAAAACTGTCAAGCTGACAAAATTTAACATGTACTAAATAGGCAGATCAATTTTTCCAGCTGCAAACAAGTGCAGTACTTCATACAAAAGGAAGGATATCTCTGAGGGCAAAGAGCCTCAGGACAAGAAGGCAGAACCTTGAACCACCGAGGATTACTCTCAGGCCTTGAGACCTGTGTAGTTTACCAGATAGATTTTGAATTTTCTTTTCCTTCCATTTTCTTTCTCTCTACTTTTTTTTAAAAATGAGAATTCTTATTTATAACTGGTAGGTACTCCATGTATGTCCCACTATTGTATTTTGTGAGCAGATAACTTGCTTTCTTATTTCGTAGCTTTACAGATGCAGAGGAATTTTGCCCCAGAATGGATCAGTTCCTATTCATACCTGATTTAGATGACTTAAATGACCAGAACTGGGAACTTTGAGCTGATGAGATTTATATGAGATTTTGGACTTAAGTTGATGCTGTTAATGGGCTGAAACTTTTAGAGATGCTAGAATGGAGTGGATGATTTTACATGTGGGTTGATGTGAAGTTTTATTAATATGTACCAGAAGGCAGACTGTGTTATACAGAATAATGGCCCCCTAATAACACCTACCAGAGAAGGCAATGGCACCCCACTCCAGTACTCTTGCCTGGAAAATCCCATGGATGGAAGAGCCTGGTAGGCTGCAGTCCATGGGGTCGCTAAGAGTTGGGCACGACTGAGTGACTTCACTTTCACTTTCATGCATTGGAGAAGGAAATGGCACCCTACTCCAGTACTCTTGCCTGGAGAATCCCAGGGACAGGGGAGCCTGGTGGGCTGCCATCTATGGGTTGCACAGAGTCGGACACAACTGAAGTGACTTAGTAGCAGCAGCAGCAATAACACCTACATCTAAATCTCCTGAACCTGTGAATACATTATGTCACATGGAAAAGGGTAATTAATATTTCACATGGAATTAAAGTTGCTAATCAGATGAATTTAAGATCAGATTTTTGCCTTAAATCACTTTCTCTAATATTAAAATTATATTACATCATTTCTTTGTTTTCATTTATTTGGTGCGCTGTTGCACATGTTTTTATTTTCAATTTTTTTTCAATCAAAAAATGGGCCAAAGAGCTAAATAGACATTTCTCCAAAGAAGACATGCAGATGGCTAACCAATACAATATTTTTAATTTTTTTAAAAAAAATTTAATTTAGGTGAATCTGTGTGATTTAGCATAATTTTAATTCTTTCTTTGGAATTCAGTTTAATATATTATTTTTATTATAATCAGTGGGTTAAGTCAATATTTCTTTAATTGGAATGACAAATATGTTTGGTCCAATTTATGTCATGTTATTATGTTGTCATTTTATACTTTTTAAATCCTCTCACTGGGTGTTTGCTTTGCTTTGATTTTTCTGGTGTGGGTGTGTGTATGTGGGTGTGCGTGTGCAGTTCTTCTGATATTTAGGAAAGTTTCCATCATTATTTTAAGAGTTGATTTTGTGTTTTATTTCTAAAACTTATTTTTTCAAGTAAGACCTATATACAAAAGAACATATGAGATATGCACAGCTCAGTAAATTTTTACAAAGTGGAAACATTCATTTAATTATTGCCAAGTTGAGGAAATTGAATGTCCCTAGCACCTACAAAGTCCCTTTATACCCTCTCCAATGTGCTACCACACTTCTGAATATAACTAATATAACTAAATAATAATCATTTTTGATTATTTGAAACTGCATATAATCTGAATTATATAGAAGCTACTCTTTTGTGTTCTTTTGTTCACTGTTATGTTTGTGAGATTCATCTGTGTTATTGCACATAGAATAGTTGGCTTATTCCCATTGCTCTGTGGGATCCACTTGTACAACTATAATAGCATTTGTCTCCTTTTCTTTTGCTGGACATTTAGGATGATTATAGTTCTTGATTCTTAGAGACACTTTGTTGAGAACATTCTTGTTCCTTTTTTATGATGCACATATGTATACACTTCAGTTGAGTGTGTAACTGATTAAATTCTTTTGCATAATATACAAATATATTCAGGTATAAGGTCAGGAAGCAACAGTTAGAACTGGACATGGAACAACAGACTGGTTCCAAATAGGAAAAGGAGTATGTCAAGGCTGTATATTGTCACCCTGCTAATTTAACTTATATGTAGAGTACATCATGAGAAATGATGGACTGGATGAAGCGCAGGATGGAATCAAGGTTGCTGGGAGAAATATTAATACTGTCAGATATGCAGATGACACCATCCTTATGACAGAAAGTGAAGAGGAACTAAAAAGCCTCTTGATGAAAGTGAAAGTGGAGAGTGAAAAGGTTGGCTTAAAGCTCAACATTCAGAAAATGAAGATCATGGCATCTGGTTGCATCACTTCATGGGAAATAGATGGGGAAACAGTGGAAACAGTGTCTGATTTTATTTTTCTGGGCTCCAAAATTACTGCAGATGGTGACTGCAGCCATGAAATTAAAAGACTCTCACTCCTTGGAAGAAAAGTTATGACCAACCTAGATAGCATATTCAAAAGCAGAGACATCACTTTGCCAACAAAGGTCCGTCTATTCAAGGCTATGGTTTTTCCAGTGGTCATGTATGGGTGTGAGAGTTGGACTGTGAAGAAGGCTGAGCACCAAAGAATTGATGCTTTTGAAGTGTGGTGTTGGAGAAGACTCTTGAGAGTCCCTTGGACTGCAAGAAGATCCAACCAGTCCATTCTAAAGGAGATCACTCCTGGGTGTTCTTTAGAAGGAATGATGCTAAAGCTGAAACTCCAGTACTTTGGCCACCTCATGCGAAGAGTTGACTCATTGGAAAAGACTCTGATGCTGGGAGGGACTGGGGGCAGGAGGAGAAGGGGACGACAGAGGATGATCCAGTGATGCTGGATGGCATCACTGACTCGATGGACATGAGTCTGAGTGAACTCTGGGAGTCAGTGATCGACAGGGAGGCCTGGCGTGCTGAGATTCATGGGGTCGCAAATAGTCGGACATGACTGAGTGACTGAACTGAACTGAAGGTTTTATGTGTAATTTTCTGATAGCTTTTATCAATAAAAGTAATTTTTCTCTATTCAATTTTATGTTTATGTGTGCATTTTAAATCTTGAAGAAATATTAAGCTTTATGCAATAAATTTTTCAACATCTATTTAGATAATAATATGAATTTTCTCCCTATATCTGCTATTATGGTGCATTACATTGATTACTTTTCAAAACTTAAGCCATCTCTAATAAATCAGATAATGAAGATGCAATGAAAAAATTCTTAGAAACATGCAAGCTACAGGAATTGACTCAAAAAGAAATATAAAATCTGAATAAACCTACAGTAAGTGAAGAAATTAAATCAATAGTCAAAACTTTCCAACAAAGAAAAGTCTGGAACAGCATGGCTTAACTTATGAATTCTACCAATCCTTTAAAAAGAATTAACACCAGATTCTTCTCAAAACTCTTCTGAAATTGAATGAGTTCCTAACAATCTCTGAGGCCAGAATTAACATGATGTGATTTTAATTGTAGTTACTGATATGCTTTCCCTCCATGAATCACAGCCTTGTTATGATGAAGGGGCTTGTGTAACTCAATGGACTTATGATCCATGCCATGTAGGGCGAGTCAACATGGGTAGGTCATCATTTGCAGTTCTGACAAAATGTAGTCCACTGGAGGAGGAAATGACAACCCACTCCAGTATTCTCACCTGGAGAACCCCAGGGAATGTATGAAAAGGCGAAAAGATATGATGCTGGAAGAGAGCCCCCTAGGTCAGAAGGTGTTCAATATGTTACTGGGGAAGAGGGGAGGACAATTGCTAATAGCTCCAGTGAGAATGAAGTGGCTGGGCTAAAGCAGAAATGATGCTCAACTGTGGTTGTGTCTAGTGTTAAAAGTAAAATCTGGCACTGTATTCATTGGTAGGACTGTTGCTGAAGTTGAAGTTCCAATACTTTGGCCACCTGATGCCAAGAGCTGACTCAATGGAAAAGACTCTGATGCTGGGAAAGATTAAAGGCAAAAGGAGAAGGGCATGGTAGAGAATGAGATGGTTACAGATCATCACCAACTCAATGGACATGAATTTGAGCAAACTCTGGGAGATGATGGAGGGCAGAGGAGCCTGGCATGCTCTGTACATGATGTGCTCTGTACATGGGGTCACGGAGAGTTGGACGTGACTGAACAACAACACTGATGTATTTGGAATTAGTGCCATCACTTGTGTTATGCTTGCTATTTGTCCTACCTTTCCAGTGTTCTCCCTTGATCCCGCTTTTCTGCCTTCTATTAGATTGCTTAGGAGGTGATTTTTTTGAAAGAGCACTGAATCCTGTTTCTAGGCTTCCCAGGTGGCACTAGTGGTACAGAATCCGCTTGCCAATGCAAGAGATGTAAGAGACACACTTTCCAGCCCTGTGTCAGGAAGATCCCCTGGAGGAGGTCATGGCAACCCACTCCAGTATCCTTGCCTGGAGAATCCCACGGACAGAGGAGCCTTGCTGGGCTATGGTCCACAGGGCCACAAAGAGTCGGACATGGGTGAAACATCTCAGCATTCATACAATCTTGTTTCTACCATTTTCCTCAGAATAGGATCTTTGACTCTTTTGCTTTTAATCATTTTATGTCATCATGCTTTTAGAATTTCTAATAGCATAAAGATAGGTTTTTAAATGTAGTTTTAGAATAACTGTCTTTTAAAAGGAAAATTTAATATGTATTTAATGTAAATTTAGTATTCTTGAGATGTGTGTGTGTGTATGTGTGTGTATATGTGTGTTATGAGCTGATCTCCGTAGGTTTATTTTTTTGATGAGGATTCAGAGTTCCCTAGATTTTGAAAGGATCTTTAAATATTGACTTCCCATGGCATTCCATTTGGAGGCTAAGGGTTTTAAATAGGCAGAAAGTGAAGAGGAACTAAAAACCCTCTTGATGAAAGTGAAAGTGGAGAGTGAAAAGGTTGGCTTAAAGCTCAACATTCAGAAAACGAAGATCATGGCATCTGGTCCCATCACTACATGGGAAATAGATGGAGAAACAGTGGAAACAGTGTCAGACTTTATTTTTCTGGGCTCCAAAATCACTGCAGATGGTGACTGCAGCCATGAAATTAAAAGACGCTTACTCCTTGGAAGGAAAGTTATGACCAACCTAGACAGCATATTCAAAAGCAGAGACATCACTTTGCCAACAAAGTTTCGCCTAGTCAAGGCTATGGTCTTTCCTGTGGTCATGTATGGATGTGAGAGCTGGACTGTGAAGAAGGCTGAGTGCCGAAGAATTGATGCTTTTGAACTGTGGTGTTGGAGAAGACTCTTGAGAATCCCTTGGACTGCAAGGAGATCCAACCAGTCCATTCTGAAGGAGATCAGCCCTGGAATTTCTTTGGAAGGAATGATGCTAAAGCTGAAACTCCAGTATTTTGGCCACCTCATGCGAAGAGTTGACTCATTGGAGAAGACTCTGATGCTGGGAGGGATTGAGGGCAGGAGGAGAAGGGGACGACAGAGGATGAGATGGCTGGATGGCATCACTGACTTGATGGGTGTGAGTCTGAGTGACCTCCGGGAGTTGGTGATGGACAGGGAGGCCTGGCGTGCTACGATTCATGGAGTCGCAAAGAGTTGGACACGACTGAGCGACTGATCTGATCTGATCTGATCTGAGGCAGTTTTTATGATAATTTCTGTGCTTATGGCTCCTATACCATACAGGCTGTGTAAATTTAGACATCACACATGTGCATTGTGACTTTTCCCTGTGTGTTTTCAATAGTACGCCCTGGACTCACCTGAGGCCTCCTCAGTCTGGTGTGCAAAACGCTCAGTCCCTCAGTGGGATTTTGCAGCCCATCAAAGCTAAGCTCCCAGCTTTGTGCTAGGGTGTCAGCTTCAAACTCTGACTTGCATGGTTCAGGAAACAATCATTCACATCACCAAATGGATGTTGGAAACCACTTTCAGTTCCCTCATTTACAGAGGCCAAATCCTTACGGACTGCTCATTACCGCATGTGTATCATTCAGCTTTGATTCGTCTCATCATTTCTAGCGCCTGAGAATTACTTTTTGCTTTTTGGTTTCATTTTATTGTGTATTTCTAGATAATTGCAGTAAGACGAATATCCATATCAAATTAGTCAACCACATTGTATGGAGTTTTAGCAATTAAATAAAATAAATCTACTTTAATGATAAAAAAGTGTCATAGTTTGAAAAAACTAGGGTGAATTATCAAGTCATATAGCTATTGATTCAAATTTGGTAAGAACATTCTTTCCTTCACATTGTAGAATCTAGAAACTTTAGGATAATTTGCACTGGTCTGTTAAAAGAATTCATTACTGAAGTTAGTAAACCATTGGACTTGCTTCTGAAAAGCCACAAATTGGTGTGCTTTGACCTTTTGTTCAAGTAAGAAAAATAGATCATTTTTTTAAAAAAAGACCTGCAAGAGATCCTGACAGCATGGTTTCAGCTCAGACTATATGAAAGCAGCACTGGAAAACTAGCCCTCTGTATGTGTACTGCTCACTTTCCCAACAATGTGGATTTCCTATGTTCATTTCTTAGTCCTTCTTTCTCCCTTCCTCCCTCTCTTCTTTTGTTCTTTCTTTCCTTCCACAAATATTTACTGAGGACACAAAGTTACATTACCTGTAGCACTGAAAATTTTTCTTGTTGCCTGAGGTGCCTCATCTGGGAATTCTGTTCTAGTCGTCCCATGACCATGCAACTCAAGAAACCGCCTATCCAAAAACAATTGCTGAGAGTAACCCAAGATTTTCATAACTCATTCATTCTTTACTTCCGCTTTATAAACATCTCACTCATCATTATTTATTACATCTATTTCTTTGCCTCCATGTATACTCATGTGCCCATTCCCCTGTGATATTACATCAAATGTGATTGGAGTATCCATTACCTTCCATCAGGGAATATTTCTTTTTCTTTTCTCCACAGACATGTGCATAGCTCTTGTTTCAGCCCATAGTTTCTAGACAGACAACAACCCCAGGATGGCTTTAGAGA
The DNA here is from genome assembly GCA_935064755.1 of Tragelaphus eurycerus. Lineage (NCBI taxonomy): Eukaryota > Metazoa > Chordata > Mammalia > Artiodactyla > Bovidae > Tragelaphus > Tragelaphus eurycerus. Next base: position 5,255,962 of record CAKXYN010000039.1, read on the forward strand.
CAGAGGCCACTATTAATAAATGGTAATGAAGATTTTAGTGATGTGAGGGAACCTGTTGGATAAGCTGACTCTTAACTCCAGTAAAGTAAGAAACCAATGTTCCAGATTCCAGTCAAATCTTGCAGAATTGAAGTTACAAATGGCTCTGTTCTGACCTAGTCCCCTGGAATCCTATTGCCAATAGCTGGCTGTAACACAAGGCAGTTTTGGAGCCATATTGAGATTCCACAGAATATGATTCTAAGATTTTTCTGGAGGCACTTGGGATAGCTCTGTGGTTTGAACAGTGGTGTATTTTTAGGCTCACAGTTACAAAAAAAGACAGTGTTCTAGATGAGGTACAAATAGCAGCTACAACTTGCTCTAAATCCCGGATTTCTCCAGTTTTGCTCTCAGGAGTCACTTGTCAGCCTAGGTAATCAAAATGAGATCACCTTCATATCAACTTTATTTCCTAATAAAGACTTATGAAAACTGAAAATATGTAAAACTTTATGGTATCTTCAGATCAGATCAGTCGCTCAGTCGTGTCCGACTCTTTGCGACCCCATGAACTGCAGCACCCCAGGCCTCCCTATCCATCACCAGCTCTCGGAGGTCACTCAGACTCACATCCATCGAGTCAGTGATGCCATCCAGCCATCTCATCCTCTGTCGTCCCCTTCTCCTCCTGCCCTCAATCCCTCCCAGCATCAGAGTCTTCTCCAATGAGTCAACTCTTCGCATGAGGTGGCCAAAATACTGGAGTTTCAGCTTTAGCATCATTCCTTCCAAAGAAATCCCAGGGCTGATCTCCTTCAGAATGGACCGGTTGGATCTTCTTGCAGTCCAAGGGACTCTCAAGACTCTTCTCCAACACCACAGTTCAAAAGCATCAGTTCTTCGGCACTCAGCTTTCTTCACAGTCCAGCTCTCACATCCATACATGACCACAGGAAAGACCATAGCCTTGACTAGGCGAACCTTTGTTGGCAAAGTGATGTCTCTGCTTTTGAATATGCTATCTAGGTTGGTCATAACTTTCCTTCCAAGGAGTAAGCGTCTTTTAATTTCATGGCTGCAGTCGCCATCTGCAGCAATTTTGGAGCCCAGAAAAAGAAAGTCTGACACTGTTTCCACTGTTTCTCCATCTACTTCCCATGCAGTGATGGGACCAGATGCCATGATCTTCGTTTTCTGAATGTTGAGCTTCAAGCCAACCTTTTCACTCTTCACTTTCACTTTCATCAAGAGGCTTTTGAGTTCCTCTTCACTTTCTGCCTTTAGGGTGGTATCATCTGCATATCTGAGGTTATTGATATTTCTCCCGGCAATCTTGATTCCAGCTTGTGTTTCCTGCAGTCCAGCATTTCTCATGATGTACTCTGCATATAAGTTAAATAAACATGGTGACAATTATACAGCCTTGACGTACTCCTTTTCCTATTTGGAACCAGTCTGTTGTTCCATGACCAGTTCTAACTGTTGCTTCCTGACCTGCATAGACATTTCTTAAGAGGCAGATCAGGTGGTCAGGTATTCCCATCTCTCTCAGAATTTTCCACAGTTTATTGTGATCTACACAGTCAAAGGCTTTGGCATAGTCAAGAAAGCAGAAATAGATGTTTTTCTGGAACTCTCTTGCTTTTTCCATGATCCAGCGGATGTTGGCAATTTGATCTCTGGTTCCTCTGCCTTTTCTAAATCCAGCTTGAACATCAGGAAGTTCACGGTTTACATATTGCTGAAGCCTGGCTTGGAGAATTTTGAGCATTACTTTACTAACGTGTGAGATGAGTGCAATTGTGCGGTAGTTTGAGCACTCTTTGGCATTGCCTTTCTTTGGGATTGGGATGAAAACTGACCTTTTCCAATCTTGTGGCCACTGCTGAGTTTTCCAAATTTGCTGGCATATTGAGTGCAGCACTTTCACAGCATCATCATTCAGGACTTGGAATAGCTCCACTGGAATTTCATCACCTCCACTAGCTTTGTTCCTAGTGATGCTTTCTAAGGCCCACTTGACTTCACATTCCAGGATGTCTGGTGTGATAGTGATCACACCATCATGATTATCTGGGTCGTGAAGGTCTTTTTTGTACAGTTCTTCTGTGTATTCTTGCCACCTCTTCTTAATATCTTCTGCTTCCGTTAGGTCCATACCATTTCTGTCCTTTATCGAGCCCATTTTTGCATGAAATGTTCCTTTGGTATCTCTGATTTTCTTGAAGAAATCCTTAGTCTTTCCCATTCTGTTGTTTTCCTCTATTTCTTTGTATTGATCGCTGAAGAAGGCTTTCTTAGCTCTTCTTGCTATTCTTTGGAACTCTGCATTCAAATGTTTATATCTTTCCTTTTCTCCTTTGCTTTTCGCTTCTCTTCTTTTCACAGCTATTTGCAAGGCCTCCCCAGACAGCCATTTTGCTTTTTTGCATTTCTTTTCCATGGGGATGGTCTTGATCCCTGTCTCCTGTACAATGTCATGAACCTCATTCCATAGTTCATCAGGCACTCTATCTATCAGATCTAGGCCCTTAAATCTATTTCTCACTTCCACTGTATAATCATAAGGGATTTGATTTAGGTCATACCTGAATGGTCTAGTGGTTTTCCCTACTTTCTTCAATTTAAGTCTGAATTTGGCAATAAGGAGTTCATGGTCCGAGCCACAGTCAGCTCCTGGTCTTGTTTTTGCTGATTGTATAGAGCTTCTCCATCTTTGGCTGCAAAGAATATAATCGATCTGATTTCGGTGTTGACCATCTGGTGATGTCCATGTATAGAGTTTTCTCTTGTGTTGTTGGAAGAGGGTATTTGCTATGACCAGTGCATTTTCTTGGCAAAACTCTGTTAGTCTTTGCCCTGCTTCATTCCGTATTCCAAGGCCAAATTTGCCTGTTACTCCAGGTGTTTCTTGACTTCCTACTTCTGCATTCCAGTCCCCTATAATGAAAAGGACATCTTTTTTGGATGTTAGTTCTAAAAGGTCTTGTAGGTCTTCATAGAACCGTTCAACTTCAGCTTCTTCAGCGTTACTGGTTGGGGCATAGACTTGGATTACTGTGACATTGAATGGTTTGCCTTGGAAACGAACAGAGATCATTCTATCGTTTTTGAGATTGCATCCAAGTACTGCATTTCGGACTCTTTTGTTGACCATGATGGCCACTCTGTTTCTTCTGAGGGATTCCTGCCCGCAGTAGTAGATATAATGGTCCTCTGAGTTAAATTCACCCATTCCAGTCCAATTTAGTTCACTAATGTATGGTATCTTACAGAGTAGCAAATATATGTTGTTGCTGTTCAGTTGCTAAATCATGTCCGACTCTTTGAGACCCCATGGACTGCAGCACACCAGGCTTCCCTGTCTGTCCTCCACTTTCTCCAGAGTTTGCTCAGGTTCATGTCCATTGAGTCAGTGATGCTATCCAACCGTCTCATCCTCTGCTTCCCTCTTCTCCTATATAGCAAGTATATAGTAGACAACTGAAGAACAAAAAATATCTACTCATGTCTCTTCTGATCTGATAAATGGAAAGATTTTGAGCCTACATTTTCTGTGGCAAGTGGGTGGCATTCAGCCACAGCAGTTTGCTCCTACTTCAGGACCTTTGTGCCAACTACCTAAAGCCTTCTTCCATTCTGGTCTTCACACAGCTCAGATCTCAGCATAAGGGTTATCTCTTCAGAGACATTTCCTTGGCCACCCAATGCTTTTTCTGGCTACCCAAAGTAAAATGGTGGCCTCTTCATTCATATCATATGATTCTTCAAAAACTTTCTGCCTAAACTGCATCACCACATGGTAATTTTTTGTTACTCTTTGTCATTTGAGTATCCTTTTTCTCCCTCACTCTGCACGTGAATTTATATTCCTAGTAGTATTTATTGGATAACAGATGTAAATTCTGTCTTGTTGATCACAGGATATTTCTTATTTCTAGAAATGTTCTTGCTGTAGTTCTTGGAGGAGGTGAAGTCATTTAGAAATAGTCTGGGGTTGGGAATGGTTGTGAGGGGCTTTTTTGGACCTTGCTTCTAAACTTTGTCCTTTATCGAGCCCATCTTTGCATGAAATGTTCCTTTGGTATCTCTGATTTTCTGGAAGAGATCCCTAGTCTTTCCCATTCTGTTGTTTTCCTCTATTTCTTTGCATTGATCGCTGAAGAAGGCTTTCTTAGCTCTTCTTGCTATTCCTTGGAACTCTGCATTCAGATGTTTATATCTTTCCTTTTCTCCTTTGCTTTTCGCTTCTCTTCTTTTCACAGCTATTTGTAAGGCCTCCCCAGACAGCCATTTTGCTTTTTTGCATTTCTTTTCCATGGGGATGGTCTTGATCCCTGTCTCCTGTACAATGTCATGAACCTCATTCCATAGCTCATCAGGAACTCTATCTATCAGATCTAGGCCCTTAAATCTATTTCTCACTTCCACTGTATACTCATAAGGGATTTGATTTAGGTCATACCTGAATGGTCTAGTGGTTTTCCCTACTTTCTTCAATTTCAGTCTGAATTTGGCAATAAGAAGATCATGGTCTGAACCACAGTCAGCTCTTGGTCTTGTTTTTGCTGACTGTATAGAGCTTCTCCATCTTTGGCTGCAAAGAATATAATCAATCTGATCTCGGTGTTGACCATCTGGTGATGTCCATGTATAGAGTCTTCTCTTGTGTTGTTGAAAGAGGGTATTTGCTATGACCAGTGCATTTTCTTGGCAAAACTCTATTAGTCTTTGCCCTGCTTCATTCCGTGTTCCAAGGCCAAATTTGCCTGTTACTCCAGGTGTTTCTTGACTTCCTACTTTTGCATTCCAGTCCCCTATAATGAAAAGGACATCTTTTTTGGGTGTTAGTTCTAAAAGGTCTTGTAGGTCTTCATAGAACCGTTCAACTTCAGCTTCTTCAGCGTTACTGGTTGAGGCATAGACTTGGATTACTGTGATATTGAATGGTTTGCCTTGGAAACAGAGATCATTCTGTCGTTTTTGAGATTGCATCCAAGTACTGCATTTAGGACTCTTTTGTTGACCATGATGGCTACTCCATTTCTTCTGAGGGATTCCTGCCCACAGTAGTAGATATCATGGTCATCTGAGTTAAATTCACCTATTCCAGTCCATTTCAGTTCACTGAGTCCTAGAATGTCAACGTTCACTCTTGCCATCTTTTGTTTGACCACTTCCAATTTGCCTTGATTCATGGACCTGACATTCCAGGTTCCTATGCAATATTGCACTTTTCAGCATCTGACCTTGCTTCTATCACCAGTTATATCCAGAGCTGGGTGTTCTTTTTGCTTTGGCTCCATCCCTTCATTCTTTCTGGAGTTATTTCTCCACTGATCTCCAGTAGCATATTGGGCACCTACTGACTTGGGGAGTTCCTCTTTTAGTATCCTATCATTTTTCCTTTTCATACTGTTCATGGGGTTCTCAAGGCAAGAATACTGAAGTGGTTTGCCATTCCCTTCTCCAGTGGACCACATTCTATCAGATCTCTCCACCATGACCTGCCCATCTTGGGTTGCCCCACAGGCATGGCTTAATTTCATTGAGTTAGACAAGGCTGTGGTCCTAGTGTGATTAGATTGACTAGTTTTCTGTGGGTATGGTTTCAGTGTGTCTGCCCTCTGATGCCCTCTTGCAACACCTACCGTCTTACTTGGCTTTTTCTTACCCTGGGGATGGGGTATCTCTTCACGGCTGCTCCAGTAAAGTGCAGCCAATGCTTCTTACCTTGGATGAGGGGTATTTCCTCATTGCCGCCCTTCCTGACCTTCAACGTGAGGATAGCTCCTCTAGGCCCTCTGTGCCTCCAAAGGAACATTTCATGCAAAGATGGGCTCGATAAAGGACAGAAATGGTATGGACCTAACAAAAGCAGAATATTAAGAAGAGGTGGCAAGAATACACAGAAGAACTGTACAAAAAAAATCCTCACGACCCAGATAATTACAATGGTGTGATCACTGACCTAAAGCCAAGCATCCTGGAATGTGAGGTCAAGTGGGCCTTAGAAAGCATCACTACAAACAAAGCTAGTGGAGGTGATAGAATTCCAGTTGCGCTCTTTCAAATCCTGAAAGATGATGCTGTGAAAGTGCTGCACTCAATATGCCAGCAAATTTGAAAAACTCAGCAGTGGCCACAAGACTGGAAAAGGTCAGTTTTCATCCCAATCCCAGAGAAAGGCAATGCCAAAGAATGCTCATATATCGCACAATTGCACTCATCTCACACGCTAGTGAAGTAATGCTCAAAATTCTCCAAGCCAGGCTTCAGCAATATGTGAACCGTGAACTTCCTGATGTTCAAGCTGGTTTTAGAAAAGGCAGAAGAACCAGAGATCAAATTGCCAACATCCGGTGGGTCATGGAAAAGCAAGAGAGTTCCAGAAAAACATCTATTTCTGCTTTCTTGACTATGCCAAAGCCTTTGACTGTGTGGATCACAATAAACTGTGGGAAATTCTGAAAGAGAAGGGAATACCAGAGCACCTGATCTGCCTCTTGAGAAACCTGTATGCAGGTCAGGAAGCAACAGTTAGAACTGGTCATGGAACAACAGACTGGTTCCAAATAGGAAAAGGAGTACATCAAGGCTGTATATTGTCACCCTGTTTGTTTAACTTATATGCAGAGTACATCATGAGAAACGCTGGGCTGGAAGAAACACAAGCTGGAATTAAGATTGCTGGGAAGAATATCAATAACCTCAGATAGGCAGATGACACCACCCTTATGGCACAAAGTGAAGAGGAACTAAAAAGCCTCTTGATGAAAGTGAAAGTGGAGAGTGAAAAGGTTGGCTTAAAGCTCAACATTCAGAAAACGAAGATCATGGCATCTGGTCCCATCACTTCATGGGAAATAGATGGGGAAACAGTGGAAACAGTGTCAGACTTTCTTTTTCTGGGCTCCAAAATCACTGCAGATGGTGACTGCAGCCATGAAATTAAAAGACGCTTACTCCTTGGAAGGAAAGTTATGACCAACCTAGTTAGCATATTCAAAAGCAGAGACATTACTTTGCCAACAAAGTTTCGCCTAGTCAAGGCTATGGTTTTTCCAGTGGTCATGTATGGATGTGAGAGTTGGACTGTGAAGGAGGCTGAGCGCCGAAGAACTGATGCTTTTGAACTGTGGTGTTGGAGAAGACTCTTGAGAGTCCCTTGCACTGCAGGGAGATCCAAACAGTCCATTCTGAAGGAGATCAGCCCTGGGATTTCTTTGGAAGGAATGATGCTAAAGCTGAAACTCCAGTATTTTGGCCACATCATGCGAAGAGTTGACTCATTGGAAAAGACTCTGATGCTAGGAGGGATTGGGGGCAGGAGGAGAAGGGGATGACAGAGGATGAGATGGCTGGATGGCATCACTGACTCGATGGACATGAGTCTGCGTGATTTCTGGGAGTCAGTGATGGACAGGGAGGCCTGGCATGCTGCGGTTCATGGGGTCGCAAAGAGTCGGACACGACTGAGCAACTGATCTGATCTGAACTTTGGTAAATGAGACCAGAGCAGCATTTAGTGTACAGCAAATATTCTGTTAACTATGGAGGCAAGAACTTTCTTCGTACTTTAGGCGACTCCATGTGAACCATGATGTGTTCCATTCTAGCTACTGAGAATAGTTATTATTCCCAACTCTGTACTGTGGGCAGGAATCCCTCAGAAGAAATGGAGTAGCCATCATAGTCAACAAAAGAGTCCAAAATGCAGTACTTGGATGCAATCTCAAAAAATGACAGAATGATCTCTGTTCGTATCCAAGGCAAACCATTCAATGTCACAGTAATCCAAGTCTATGCCCCAACCAGTAATGCCGAAGAAGCTGAAGTTGAAAGGTTCTATGAAGACCTACAAGACCTTTTAGAACTAACACCCAAAAAAGATGTCCTTTTCATTATAGGGGACTGGAATGCAAAAGTAGGAAGTCAAGAAACACCTGGAGTAACAGGCAAATTTGGCCTTGGAATACGGAATGAAGCAGGGCAAAGACTAATAGAGTTTTGCCAAGAAAATGCACTGGTCATAGCAAATACCCTCTTCCAACAACACAAGAGAAGACTCTATACATGGACATCACCAGATGGTCAACACCGAAATCAGATCGATTATATTCTTTGCAGCCAAAGATGGAGAAGCTCTATACAATCAGCAAAAACAAGACCAGGAGCTGACTGTGGCTTGGACCATGAACTCCTTATTGCCAAATTCAGACTTAAATTGAAGAAAGTAGGGAAAACCACTAGACCATTCAGGTATGACCTAAATCAAATCCCTTATGATTATACAGTGGAAGTGAGAAATAGATTTAAGGGCCTAGATCTGATAGACAGAGTGCCTGATGAACTATGGAATGAGGTTCGTGACATTGTACAGGAGACAGGGATCAAGACCATCCCCATGGAAAAGAAATGCAAAAAAGCAAAATGGCTGTCTGGGGAGGCCTTACAAATAGCTGTGAAAAGAAGAGAAGCGAAAAGCAAAGGAGAAAAGGAAAGATATAAACATCTAAATGCAGAGTTCCAAAGAATAGCAAGAAGAGATAAGAAAGCCTTCTTCAGTGATCAATGCAAAGAAATAGAGGAAAACAACAGAATGGGAAAGACTAGGGATCTCTTCCAGAAAATCAGAGATACCAAAGGAACATTTCATGCAAAGATGGGCACGATAAAGGACAGAGATGGTGTGGACCTAACAGAAGCAGAAGATATTAAGAAGAGGTGGCAAGAATACACAGAAGAACTGTACAAAAAAGAGCTTCAAGACCTAGACAATCATGATGATGTGATCACTGACCTAGAGCCAGACATCTTGGAATGTGAAGTCAAATGGGCCTTAGAAAGCATCACTACGAACAAAGCTAGTGGAGGTGATGGAATTCCAGTGGAACTATTCCAAGTCCTGAAAGATGATGCTGTGAAAGTGCTGCACTCAATATGCCAGCACATTTGGAAAACTCAGCAGTGGCCACAGGACTGGAAAAGGTCAGTTTTCATCCCAATCCCAAAGAAAGGCAATGCCAAGGAGTGCTCAAACTACCGAACAATTGCACTCATCTCACACGCTAGTAAAGTAATGCTCAAAATTCTCCAAGCCAGGCTTCAGCAATATGTGAACCGTGAACTTCCTGATGTTCAACCTGGCTTTAGAAAAGGCAGAGGAACCAGAGATCAAATTGCCAACATCCACTGGATCATGGAAAAAGCAAGAGAATTCCAGAAAAACATCTATTTCTGCTTTCTTGACTATGCCAAAGCCTTTGACTGTGTGGATCACAATAAACTGTGGAAAATTCTGAAAGAGATGGGAATACCAGACCACCTGATCTGCCTCTTAAGAAATCTGTATGCAGGTCAGGAAGCAACAGTTAGAACTGGTCATGGAACAACAGACTGGTTCCGAATAGGAAAAGGAGTACGTCAAGGCTGCATATTGTCACCATGTTTATTTAACTTATATGCAGAGTACATCATGAGAAATGCTGGACTGGAAGAAACACAGGTTGGAATCAAGATAGCCGGGAGAAATATCAATAACCTCAGATATGCAGATGACACCACTCTTATGGCAGAAAGTGAAGAGGGGCTAAAAAGCCTCTTGATGAAAGTGAAAGTGGAGAGTGAAAAGGTTGGCTTAAAGCTCAACATTCAGAAAACGAAGATCATGGCATCTGGTCCCATCACTGCATGGGAAATAGATGGGGAAACAGTGGAAACAGTGTCAGACTTTGTTTTTCTGGGCTCCAAAATCACTGCAGATGGCGACTGCAGCCATGAAATTAAAAGACGCTTACTCCTTGGAAGGAAAGTTATGAGCAACCTAGATAGCATATTCAAAAGCAGAGACATTACTTTGCCAACAAAGGTTCGCCTAGTCAAGGCTATGGTCTTTCTTATGGTCATGTATGGATGTGAGAGCTGGACTGTGAGGAAGGCTGAACGCCGAAGAATTGATGCTTTTGAACTGTGGTGTTGGAGAAGACTCTTGAGAGTCCCTTGGACTGCAAGAAGATCCAACCAGTCCATTCTGAAGGAGATCAATCCTGGAATTTCTTTGGAAGGAATGATGCTAAAGCTGAAACTCCAGTATTTTGGCCACCTCATGCGAAGAGTTGACTCATTGGAGAAGACTCTGATGCTGGGAGGGATTCAGGGCAGAAGGAGAAGGGCACGACAGAGGATGAGATGGCTGGATGGCATCACTGACTCGATGGATGCGAGTCTGAGTGACCTCCGGGAGCTGGTGATGGACAGGGAGGCCTGGCGTGCTGCGGTTCATGGGGTCGCAGAGAGTCGGACACGACTGAGCGACTGATCTGATCTGATCTGTGACCTCCAGGCACTCTTCCCTCCAATCCTTTTGGTTGTTTCTTTGGCCTTAGGGAATTTCATCACCTACACTGACTTTCTAATATCCAACAGAATGCTTTTGGGAAAAGCATTGCAGAGTGTTCTATCCTAACAACTCTCCCTTCTCAGTACTTTGCTCTGTGAACTCTGGCCACGTTGTTCCCCTGACTCCCAGCTCTTTCCACTCAACTCAGTGACTCCACTGGACTGTGTATGAGTCCATTCCTTCCCCGTCTCTATCTCCCTCTGTGATTTGGACACCTCCAGGCAGTAAGACCAAGCAATTGTAGGGCTCATCTTATTTGGTGTTCACTTTCCAGAGACCACTGTCCTTCATAATCCAATGTAAAAATATCTTGAGAGCCATTGTTTTATATATTTGGTCCAATGTTTTGTTTTTTTTCAGATATAAGAGTAGATTTGCTACTTGTTACTCCAGTGTGGCCAAAAGTAGGAACCCCATATATGAATTTAAATTTAAATTTAATTTAAAGAATAAGAACATTTCTGGTTTTAGAAATTAATGTGCTCTCAGGATCTGATAGTGCTTGACACTAAGTAGGATATCAGCAAATATTTATTAAATGAAATAATACAACTGATTTGAATGAGCAAATATTAAAAGATCTGAATTTATGTTTCAATGAATCCAAAGGTACTCTAAATGGATTATTGTACATGGAATGTAAAATTGAAAGTACTCTGTAAATATATACTATCTTTGTTTTAATTATCTTGTATTATTAGTATGATTTACTAAATTATAGACATAACTCAACTTATTACTGTATCATTAAGAACTTGAAGCTGAGGGACCTAAAGCATTCACAGATGTGCATCTGATTATAGTGTAAAAGCTGCAAATATACTGGTAAAATTCAAATAATTGCCAATATAAACTATAAATCTGTTTTAAAATTCATAGTATTTATTAAAAGTATCTTGGTCTGTCCTGGGGATGTTTTGTGCTTTTTGATGCTTCTGCATGTGATTATCTATTCTTGAGAAAGAAAAAGTAAAGTGATTCAAATATATAAATCATGTAACAATAACTTTCATGAAAAATAACTTTTTATTTAAAAAATAATAGCATTTAATTTCAATTATGGATATTTTAGAACTAAATAATAATCATTTAAATAAACTTTAGCTCATCTAACAGGTTGGAAGTTCAGAACTAATACTGAATTTCAGAGAAAATGTCACACATATTGTAGTTAGTGGCTGATAGATTAACAACTGACTTCCTTGTTGTCTCAGATGGTTAAAAATCTGCTTGCAGTGCAGGAAACTCAGGATTGATCCTGGGTTGGGAAGGTCCAGGATGACAATCCACAGTTCAGTTCAGTTCAGTTGCTCAGTCGTGTCCGACTCTGCGACCCCATGAATCGCAGCACACCAGGCCTCCCTGTCCATCACTGACTCCCAGAGTTCACCCAGACTCATTCCATCAAGTCAGTGATGCCATCTAGCCATTTCATCCTCTGTCATCCCCTTCTCCTCCTGCCCCCAATCACTCCCAGCATCAGAGTCTTTTCCAATGAGTCAACTCTTCCCATGAGGTGGCCAAAAGACTGGAATTTCAGCTTTAGCATCATTCCTTCCAAAGAAATCCCAGGGCTGATCTCCTTCAGAATGGACTGATTGGATCTCCTTGTAGTCCAAGGGACTCTCAAGAGTCTTCTCCAACACCACATTTCAAAAGCATCAATTCTTCGGTGCTCAGCTTTCTTCACAGTCCAACTCTCACATCCATACATGACCACAGGAAAAACCATAGCCTTGACTAGACGGACCTTTGCTGGCAAAGTAATGTCTTTGCTTTTGAATATGCTAACTAGGTTGGTCATAACTTTCCTTCCAAGGAGTAAGCGTTTTTTAATTTCATGGCTGTAGTCACCATCTGCAGTGATTTTGGAGCCCAGAAAAATAAAGTCTGACACTGTTTCCACTGTTTCCCCATCTATTTCCCATGAAGTGATGGGACCAGATGCCATGATCTTCGTTTTCTGAATGTTGAGCTTTAAACCAACTTTTTCTTTTTTTTTAATTTTATTTTACTTAACTTTACAGTATTGTATTGGTAAACCAACTTTTTAACTCTCCTCTTTCACTTTCATCAAGAGGCTTTTTAGTTCCTCTTCACTTTCTGCCATAAGGGTGGTGTTATCTGCATATCTGAGGTTATTCATATTTCTCCCAGTGATCTTGATTCCAGCTTGTGCTTCTTCCAGCCCAGTATGTCTCATGATGTAATCTGCATAGAAGTTAAATAAGCAAGGTGACAATATACAGCCTTGGCATATTCCTTTTCCTATTTGGAGCCAGTCTGTTTTTCCATGTCCAGTTCTAACTGTTGCTTCATGACTTGCATATAAGTTTCTCAAGAGGCACATCAGGTGGTCTGGTATTCCCATCTCTTTCAGAATTTTCCACAGTTGATTGTGATCCACACAGTCAAAGGCTTTGGCATAGTCAATAAAGCAGAAATAGATGTTTTTCTGGAACTCTCTTGCTCTTTCAATGATCCAGCGGGTTTTGGCAATTTGATCTCTGGTTCCTCTGCCTTTTCTAAAATACCAGCTTGAACATCAGAAGTTCACGGTTCACATATTGCTGAAGCCTGGCTTGGAGAATTTTGAGCATTACTTTATTAGCATATGAGATGAGTGCAATTGTATGGTAATTTGAGCATTCTTTGCCATTGCCTTTCTTGGGGATTAGAATGAAAACTGACCTTTTCCAGTTCTGTGGCCACTGCTGAGTTTTCCAAATTTGCTGGCATATTGAGTGTAGCACTTTCACAGCATCATCTTTCAGGATTTCAAATAGCTCTACTGGAATTCCATCACTTCCACTTGCTTTGTTCATCATGATGCTTTCTAAGGCCCACTTGACTTGTCATTCCAGGATGTCTGGCTCTAGGTGAGTGATCACACCATCGTGATTATCTTGATCATGAAAATCTTTTTTTGCACAGTTCTTCTGTGTATTCTTGTCACCTCTTCTTAATATCTTCTGTTTCTGTTAAGTCCATACCATTTCTGTCCTTTATCGAGCCCATCTTTGCATGAAATGTTCCCTTGATATCTCTAACTATATAAGCATCTGAATGCAGAGTTCCAAAGAATAGCAAGAAGAGATAAGAAAGCCTTCCTCAGTGATCGATGCAAAGAAATAGAGGAAAACAATAGAATGGGAAACACTAGATATCTCTTCAAGACAATTTTGCTGAATAGGTTGAATACTAATCCTTAATACCTCAGAATGTGTCCTTATTTAGGAATAGAGTTGTTTCAAGTGTGTAGTGATGGTGAATTTATACTGGAATAGGAGGAGAAGGGGACAACAAAGGATGAGATGTTTGGATGGCATCACGACTCAATGGACATAAGTTTGGGTAGACTCTGGGAGTTGGTGATGGACAGGGAAGTCTGGCATGCTGCAGTTCATGGGGTCGCAAAGAGTCAGACATGACTGAGTGACTGAACTGAACTGAACTGAGAGTAGCCTTTGATACAATATAACTGATGACTTTATAAGTGGAGAAAAGACACAGAAGCACAGACAGACATAGGGGAATAGCAGAGGCGGGGATTGCAAAATGTTGCAGTTGCAAGCTAAGGCATCCCATGGATTGATGGTGATTGCCAGAATCTCAGAAGAAACAAGAAAGGATTCTACGTAGAGTTTCAGAGGAAGCATGGCTACAGGGGACCATGATTTCAGACTTCTAGCTTCCAGAACTCTGAGAGAATATATTTCTGTTGTTTTAAGTCACTTAGTTTACAGTACTTTCTTATGGAATCTGATATATACATGAAGTAAGTACTTTCAGTATGGCCAATTTCAACCTACTGACATGAAGTCCTTTAGTTCAGATCTAGGAGAAGATGTAGACAATGGGTTCCTCCCAGCTGGTATGAGTAACCTCTAGCATACTACTGATCATAGCATTTCCTATGGATTCTTGAATATAAATTAGTTCACAGAGTCTTTTATCCATTAATCCATTTACCAAATGTTTAATGAGCATTACTATGAACTAAGAGCTAGTTTAAATTCTGGGATTATATTGATATAAGTGAACAAAAAAGATAAAAAATCTCTCTGCCTATGTGGCACTTCCCTTTTACTGGAAGGACATAGAAAATATATTTATATGGTATGTCAGATAGTTATATTTTAAGGAGAAAGGGGGAATAGAAAAGAATAGAAAGATCCCAACTTTAAATAGGGAAAGACCGCTATGAGAATGTGATATATGAGCAGACTTGAAGAAAGTGAAAGAGAAAGCTATGCAAATATTCAAGTTATGAGAATTCCAGACAGAAAAAAGCTGGTGCAAAGATCCTAAGGCCAGGGTATATCTCTGGCTCATTGAACACCAGCAAGGTGGCCAGGGTGGCTAGAGTAGAATAAAAGGTAGACTTGTGGAAAGGAGAAAGTTTAACAGGGCTCAGAATAAACAGGGTTTTTCAAGGTACTGTTTAAAAGGTTTGGGGTGAGATGAAAAGGGACTGGTTTGCTGTAAGCAGAGGAGTGCCAGGATCTGGTTTATGCTCTAATCAGAATCAGTCTGCCTTCTTATTGCATTCTTTTTTCTAAATCTCTTGCCTCCCTTCAGTTGGTTCTTAGCAATTATCTGGGAAACTGAAGCCTCTCACTCAAACAGCATAGGAGCCAAAAAAAGAAAGATTCAGCAGCAATAACACTGCCAGGGATTTAAAACAAGGAGCAAAAGAATTGTCGTTTCATTCTGTAGAATTTTGCAAGCTTCCCAACAAAATGAAAAGACTTTGCTGATAGTCATGGCTTCATTATCTATAAGTATTGAGATGGAGTTTCTGAGGTGTCCGTTTTTGGAACTGTTGTAATAGCAAAGTCTTTATCTTAACAATTTCCAAAGCATAAAGGATAGAGAGATCTTCTAGAACAGTGCCTTTCAAACTCTCTTCCTTTTTTTTTAAGTCCCAATCTAGTATGGATTTTACTTTGATAAAATACAAAAAAGATAAATTGCTAAGAAATTAAATATAGCATAAAGACATGCAAATACAAGCCCAAAGTTATATTACAGATTCAACAGGCATAAAATATCATGTCAGTAAATATAATAAAATAAATTGGAAAAGAAAGAATTACAAAAAAATTTTTTGTATTGAAAGTATGTGCCTAGATGACTAGTAGAAAAATTACTATCATACTTGTAACTTTTAATATTCTATAATTATAAATAAACAAGAAATTGTAAGCAAAGTAGAGACTCCATATGTTAAATGCTTATGTGCACAATTTTGAACAAAACACATGCATATCAATATTTAAAAAATTTTAATGGTAAATGAGTTTATTAAATTATCTAATCTCAGTTGGATAAACAAAGATGCTTCCATATGATTATGCATGTATAAACTGCTTCTTTATTTTGTTTTAATAAAATTCCTGGTGGAATAACCAGCCTCACAAAAGTCTATTGATGAAAATAGAATCAGAGATTTTGTAGCAATTTCAGCAAGTTTTAGATATTTATTTTAAATTTTGGGATCAAGTAAAGGGAGTGATGAGGTATTTTCAAAGGTCATCCTTAATCCTTTTTCAGTAACCAGTTCCAATAATTTATTCCATAATTTTTTGGTTCAATTTAAATTATCTTTTGTTGAAATATGTGAATTCTGGATACATTAATTTCTTACATGAAGATTTTTAAGTGAATGATAACTTTAGTATTATTCCATCTGCTATGGACTGAATTGAATATCTGCAAATTTATCTCTTGGAGCCCTTACCTCTGATGTGACTGTATTTGGACATAGGGCCTTTAGGGATTTAAGTAAGGTTAAATAAGATCATAAGAGTGGAGCCCCTGATCCAATAGGATTAGTGTCCTTGTTAGAAAAAGCACTGGAAAACTTGTACCCTCTCACTGTGTTTCTGTTCATGCCAAGGAAAATCCATGTGATTACATAGTCAGCAAGCCAGGAAGAGGGTTGTCAGCAAAACTGAATCCATTGGTACCTTGATCTTGGGCTTCTATTCTCCAGAACTGGGAGAAAATTAATTTCTGTTGTTTAAGCCACCAGTCTCCAGCTATGGTATTTTGTTAGGTAGTCCAAGGAGAATAAAGCAATCAAATTCATAGTGTTTGCCGACAACACTTTGAAAATGATAATATCATTTTTTACTCACTGATCATTATTTTAAAGTTAAAACTGTGATACAATGCAGGAGACCCCAGTTCGATCCCTGGGTCAGAAAAATCCCCTGGAGAAGGAAATGGAAACCCACTCCAGTATTCTTGCCTGGAGAATTCCATGGACAGAGGAGCCTGGCGGGCTACAGTCCATGGGGTTGCAAAGAGTCAGACACGGCTGAGCGGCTAACATAGCAATCTACAAAAAAACCTGGTCTTTACAGTTTCTAACTTTTAATTTTGCTCTTTAATCTTAGCTTTCCTTTGGAAAAATAATTGAATTATTGCTTTTCATAGAAATATAAAGGTTCTTACTGCTACTACTACTAAGTCACTTTAGTCGTGTCCGACTCTGTGCGACCCCAGAGACGGCAGCCCACCAGGCTCCCCCGTCCTTGGGATTCTCCAGGTAAGAACACTGGAGTGGGTTGCCATTTCCTTCTCCAATGCATGAAAGTGAAAAGTGAAATAAAGGTTATTAAGTGTATCCAAAGTATCAGTCAATACAGCATGTCAGACTTTCCTATTAATATGTTTAAATGTTGGAACAAAACTTATTTCTTATCCTGAAGAAACAAAGTGCTTATTTTGCAGTTTAGACACTCCTGACACAATTTCTTTCTTCAATATCAAAAATAGCTGTTTATGGTCAGATTCCATATTATCATAACTGGCTGTGTGGGGGAAAAATTAAAAAGTATCTCCAATTTGTAGTATTTACTGGTTTACTTGAACTATGTATCACCACTGTTGATGACTTTAGTCCATGAAGACAGTTTTCAGAAGAGAAATGCTAACAGTCAGTTTTGAGAAGCCCATACAGGTTCTTACATAACTCAAAATTTATGCCATGTCACTAGCGTTGTTTACTTCAGCTGACTTTTTTTTTTTTTTAATATCAAGACTTTCTCAATAAGGGAAGCATTGCACTGATTTGCATTCTCTCACAAGGGACATAACTTAGGTAAGTACTTCCAAATATTTTCCTGATGCTGACAGTTGCAGCATCAGAACATACCTTTATATAAAGCATAAACTATCAACCACATTTGTGGATAAAACAATTCTTCAAAATTTTATAAAATTTAGAGCTACTTGTACTTCTCAGTCATAAATGAAAGAGAATTTAAATCAGAGCAGAGATTTCTTTCTTCTAATTTTTGTCATTTTCAAACCACACATATGCTAAAAGAACTGCCACAAAAAACAATATTTGCACATTCATCAACTTACAGTGAAAGAATGCTTTGCCAGTTTTATTTATTCAGGGAGTTAGTCTTCCACATCATTAGGCAGTTTGGGAAATCGAGCTATGATGGTATCAGAAAGTAGACCTTGAATTACCTTCTTTACCAGAGTCACTGAACATTTCTAAGCAAATGCAGTCATTCACTAATGTCTTATCAACTATATACATATATAATTTTTAGTAATTGCAAATGCCATTTCATATAAAACCCCTGAAACACTAATATATATACATGGAATATTGAACATATGCTTTTATCAGATTTTGAATTTGAGGTACAGCAGCTAAACTAACACAAGTTTCCTTTTCCTTCGTCAAAATTTCATAGAAAAAAGATATGTTCTTACTTTAGATCTTAGCAACTTTTCCATACAACCTTTTTCTTTCCTTATTAAGTTGAGAACTTTCACCTTTTCACTTAAAGGAAGCATTTTATGCCTTCTCTTTGGTGTATCTCGATTGCCAATAGCACCACTCTTGGACTTTGAGGCCATTATTATTAATAAGTAAAATAAGGGTCACTTGAACACAAGTAATATCTCAGTAGTCAATTTGATACATGAGACAACGTGGCTACTAACTGACTAACAGGTAGGATATCCCGGAAAAAGGGTAATTCACACCTTGGGCTCAATGGGGCAGGACCTCCAGAGAGTTTATCATTCTACTCAGGTGTTCAGCCATGTCTCTTTGCGACCCCATGGACTGTAGCCCACCAGGCTCCTTTGTCCATGGGATTTCCCAGGCAAGAATACTGGAGTAGGTTGCCATTTCCTCCTCCAGAGGATAGTCTGGACCCAGGATCAAAACTGCATCTCTGTAGACCTGTGGCGGATTCATTTTGATGTATGGCAAAACCAATACAATATTGTAAAGTTAAAAAAATAATAATAATAAAAATTTTAAAATAAATAAATAATTAAATATTAACTCTAAAAAAAAAAAAAAAAACAACAACTACATCTCTTTCATCTCCTATGCTTGGCAGGAGGATTCTTTAGCACTAGCCTGAGAAGCCATGATACTCAGAACAGCATGCAATTTAAAACCTATAAATTGTTTATTTTTTTAATTTTTCATTTAATATTTTCAGACCATGTCTGAGTGTGGAAAACTGAAACAGAGGAAAGCAAAACTGTAGAAAAGGGTGCTGGTGGGGCTGGGGGGCATGAGGGAGTGGGTACTACAAGCAACTATTTTGATGATTTCACAAATTCATTAGCTAAAATAGCCTCCCAAATAATACATTATGGTTTCAGCATTTCATCATCAATTAGGGATAAATTCAACATATAAGCCAACATATTTTCAGGTAAATTTCATTGGAACTCTTTTTGCCTTGTTTTTATGAAATCAAAATTATCCACATTGTCCATGTTCAAATTCCATTGCCACACTCAGCAAATTGTGTCTTTTCGTGTAAGAAAAAATTCTGGTGAAGCTTGTGAGACCACAAACAACTGGAATTAAAGTAAATAATGAAAATTTTATTTCTCTGAAATAGAAATCTTATATGATGTCATAAAACAATTAAAATTTAATGTGATTGTAAAAACAAACTGATAAAAATAAGTCTTTATTCTCAGATTTTATATAATTTAGGGTTACATTTGGAAAAGTAACTTCAAAAGGTCACACACTGTAACTCAGTTCCACTGCATATGGCTGTGCATAGGCTTGCTGCTCCTGCTAAGTCGCTTCAGTCGTGTCTGACTCTGCGACCCCATAGACGGCAGCCCACCAGGCTCCCCCGTCCCTGGGATTCTCCAGGCAATAGCACTGGAGTGGGTTGCCATTTCCTTCTCCAATGCATGAAAGTGAAAAGTGAAAGTGAAGTCACTCAGTCGTGTCTGACTCTTCACGACCCCATGGACTGCAGCCCACCAGGCCCCTCTGTCCATGGGATTTTCTAGGCAAGAGTACTGGAGTGGGGTGCCATGCTGCTGCTGCTAAGTCGCTTCAGTCGTGTCGGACTCTGTGCGACCCCATAGACGGCAGCCCATCAGGCTCCCCCGTCCCTGGGATTCTCCAGGCAAGAACACTGGAGTGGGTTGCCATTTCCTTCAGGCAATTCACCATATGAATTGGAAAACCAAGTGGTTGAACTCTATTCAAAGACATGAGTCCACCCATCAGATTCTTAGATCTTGCAACAATGTCTAACTGCTGTAGGTTTTTCTAAATGCTTACTCTCAGTATCTCCTCATCTATTGGTAATAAATAGTTGATGAACTGGCACCAATATTTGGATCACACTGTGAGCAGCACTTTTGTAGGAAAGTCTTTCCCACACGTTGTTACTGTTCAGTACATTGGTTACATCATGAGACTGATGATAAAGAACTGCTATATCTAGTAAGATTTTATCATGACCTATGACGGAGGAGCCTGTTAGGCTGCAATCCATGGGGTCGCTAAGAGTCAGACACGACACGACGGAGCGACCTCACTTTCACTTTTCACTTTCATGCATTGGAGGAGGAAATGGCAACCCACTCCAGTGTTCTTGCCTGGAGAATCCCAGGCACGGGAGAGCCTGGTGGGCTGCTGTCTATGGGGTCGTACAGAGTCGGACACGACTGAAGTGACTTAGCATAGCATATATTGTGATAAGTATTTTATATGGATTATCTAGGTTAATTCTCACACAGCTCTTAATGGGGTGACATCATTTTCATCCCCATTTTATAGGTGGAGTAACAGAGGCTTAGAAAGTAACTAACCAGTCCCTATTCTCACATTATGTCTTCATATTAGTTGAATGAGAGACAAACTATGATGCTACCTCAGTGGTAGAATTTTAAGGAAGAAAAAAAGACCTATTTGTCCACAAGTAGACCTGTTTCCCCACAGGCCCACGCTTCTTTCACACTGGCTCGAAATTGTCATTAATACATGAAAAATGGCCTTCAGAAGGTTTGAAAAGTTGCCTCCACATTTGCAAGCCTGTGCGTAATGTTTATCAGTAGACATTTTTGCGCTACATTTTTGCTTGGAGAGGAAGATAATCGCAAGTCTCCAGGTGGCAGATAATTCCAGACTCAGGATGACAGAGGTGGGTTAGGGTCTTGGAGTGAAGAATAGATGAGAAAGTAAGGATACCTGATCTGACCTTGATCAGCTTCAGCTGCTTGAGAATTCATTCCTTTCATTCTTCCTCTTTTGTCTTTCGATATCTTCCATTTTTCTCCCCCACCTTCTTTTTCTACTGAAACATCATAATTTTAGAAATAAGGCTTCTGTTTGAATTCGAATTCCATCTATACAGAACAGTAAAAAGTGACACTATCCCCTCATTCTCTTTTGCTTTTCAGCAGGCTGAGTGATCTCTAAATGCCTATCCTAGATAATTAAATTAATTAAATAAAGATACCTACATTTTTGTCAGTTCTTTATTCATGGCAATAACTAATTTTAAAACTAAATATAAACTAATTGTTGTCCATTCATCAGCACTGTCAACTAAGCCTTCATCAGTTCAGTTCAGTTCAGTCACTCAGTCGTGTCTGGCTGTTTGCGACCCCATGGACTGCAGCATGCCAGGCTTCCCTGTCCATCACCAACTCCCAGAGCTTACTCAAATTCATGTCCATTGAGTCAGTGATGCCATCCAACCATCTCATCCTCTGTCATCCCCTTCTCCTGCCTTCAATCTTTCCCAGCATCAGGATATTTTCAGATGAGTCAGTTCTTCATATCAGGTGGCCAAATTATTCAAGTTTCATCTTCAGCATCAGTCCTTCCAATGAATATTCAGGACTGATTTCCTTTAGGATCACTGGTTGGATCGCCTTGCCATCCAAGGGATTCTCAAGAGTCTTCTCCAACATCACAGTTCAAAAGCATCAATTCTTCAGCACTCAGCTTTCTTTATAGTCCAGCTATCACATCCATACATGACTACTGGAAAAACTGAAGCTTTGATTAGATGGACCTTTGTCAGCAAAGTAATGTCTCTGCTTTTTAATGCAATGTAATTAGGCTATGTGTGCATGTATGTGTACATGTCTATGTTTGTTTCTACAATTTTTGTCTGGGAATTCTAGAACCAAAGAATCTTCACAAGTACCAACTTGTGTTGGTACTTCAACTCTAGTACTTTCTAGAACCTTTATAAAACAAATCTAATCATGCCACATTCCTGCTAAAAATCTGAGTAGTTTCTCATCATCCTAAATGAAATACAAAACCCTTAACAAAGATGTTAGGGTTCTTCTAGATCTCATCCTTGCTTGTCCTTACTTTGTACGCTCTAAACTGAAAGCCTCACTGTTGTTTGACAGTTTTGTTGCCTCTTTAGCTGGTCCCTCTTCCAGTCTTCCCTTTTACCTGTGCAACTTCAGCTCATCCTTTAGGTCTCATCCTAGATGTTATCTCCCCTTGGGTAAAATTTCCCTTGGCAAGACCCCTTTGCTCCTTCTCTGTGCTTCTGCAGCCTATCTTCTTTTTCTTTCAGTGATTGCAACTCTATGGCTATTGTGTATTTAGTGGCCAGACTACCCACCCCTATAATTACCTTGAGGGCAGGGGCCTTGCCTCTACTTTTGAGCAATTTTATCTGCAGCAGTCAGCAAAATGCTGAACTCATGGAAGACTCTCAGTGAATGAATGTTGAATGAATAAAGCCAGTCTCAGATATTATTGAAAATGCCATTATTACCTCCAAAATATTTCTCCTAATTGACATCACTTGACTTAAATTACATTACCCTGTGTTTCTTCAACGTTTGTAAATACAGTTAAGCAGTGTAATTTATGGAATGTTGTGCTTGTCTACATGTGTTTTTGGAAATATTATTTTTATTATGCTTTTCTTCTTTCCCTGGTTATATGATGATCTTTGGATTATTTTTAAAGAATTATAGTTTTATTTTTGGGTACACACAATCACTTGAATTCATTACACAAATCAAGTTGCTTTACTCTAAAGACTGTAATTATTTTAATTGAATGTAAATAAGAGTTTCAAAAATGTTTTTGTGTGGCTCTTAAATGAATACTATTGCATTTTTTTTACTATCAGTTTGCTTATTAAATTATTTTGACTGATATAATGCAAAAGTAACAATTCTACAGCTCCTTTCAAGTTGGAATCAGATCAGATCAGATCAGTTGCTCAGTCCTGTCCGACTCTTTGCGACCCCATGAATCGCAGCACACCAGGCTTCCCTGTCCATCACCAACTCCTGGAGTTCACTCAGACTCATGTCCATCGAGTCAGTGATGCCATCCAGCCATCTCATCCTCTGTCGTCCCCTTCTCCTCCTGCCCTCAATCCCTCCTAGCATCAGAGTCTTCTCCAATGAGTCCACTCTTTGCATGAAGTGGCCAAAGTATTGGAGTTTCAGCTTCAGCATCATTCCTTCCAAAGAAATCCCAGGGCTCATCTCCTTCAGAATGGACTGGTTGGATCTCCTTGCAGTCCAAGGGACTCTCAAGAGTCTTCTCCAACACCACAGTTCAAAAGCATCAATTCTTCGGCACTCAGCCTTCTTCACAGTCCAACTCTCACATCCATACATGACCACAGGAAAAACCATAGCCTTGACTAGACGAACCTTTGTTGGCAAAGTAATGTCTCTGCTTTTGAATATGCTATCTAGGTTGGTCATAACTTTCCTTCCAAGGAGTAAGCGTCTTTTAATCTCATGGCTGCAGTCACCATCTGCAGTGATTTTGGAGCCCAGAAAAATAAAGTCTGACACTGTTTCCACTGTTTCCCCATCTATTTCCCATGAAGTGACGGGACCGGATGCCATGATCTTCGTTTTCTGAATGTTGAGCTTTAAGCCAACCTTTTCACTCTCCACTTTCACTTTCATCAAGAGGCTTTTTAGTTCCTCTTCACTTTCTGCCATAAGGGTGGTGTCATCTGCATATCTGAGGTTATTGATATTTCTCCCAGCAATCTTGATTCCAACTTGTGTTTCTTCCAGTCCAGCGTTTCTCATGATGTACTCTGCATATAAGTTAAATAAATAGGGTGACAAATATACAGCCTTGACGAACTCCTTTTCCTATTTGGACCCAGTCTGTTGTTCCATGTCCAGTGCTAACTGTTGCTTCCTGACCTGCATACAGATTTCTCAAGAGGCAGATCAGGTGCTCTGGTATTCCCATCTCTTTCAGAATTTTCCACAGTTGATCGTGATCCACACAGTCAAAGGCTTTGGCATAGTCAATAAAGCAGATAGATATTTTTCTGGAACCCTCTTGCTTTTTCCATGATCCAGCGGATGTTGGCAATTTGATCTCTGGTTCCTCTGCCTTTTCTAAAACCAGCTTGAACATCAGGAAGTTCACGGTTCACATATTGCTGAAGCCTGGCTTGGAGAATTTTGAGCATTACTTTACTAGCATGTGCTGCTGCTGCTGCTGCTAAGTCGCTTCAGTAGTGTCCGACTCTGTGCGACCCCATAGACGGAAGCTCACCAGGCTCCCCCGTCCCTGGGATTCTCCAGGCAAAAACACTGGAGTGGGTTGCCATTTCCTTCTCCAATGCATGAAAGTGAAAAGTCAAAGTGAAGTCATTCAGTCGTGTCCGACTCTTAGCGACCCCATGGACTGCAGCCTACCAGGATCCTCCGTCCATGGGATTTTCCAGGCAAAAGTACTGGGGTGGGGTGCCATGAGTGCAATTGTGCGGTAGTTTGAGCATTCTTTGGCATTGCCTTTCTTTGGGATTGGAATGAAAACTGACCTTTTCCAGTCCTGTGGCCACTGCTGAGTTTTCCAATTGTGCTGGCATATTGAGTGCAGCACTTTCACAGCATCATCTTTCAGGATCTGGAATAGTTCAACTGGAATTCCATCACGTCCTCTAGCTTTGTTCATAGTGATGCTTTCTAAGGCCCACTTGACTTCACATTCCAGGATGTCTGGCTGTAGGTCAGTGATCACACCATCGTGATTATCTGGGTTGTGAAGATCTTTTTTGTAGAGTTCTTCTGTGTATTCTTGCCATCTCTTCTTAATATCTTCTGCTTCTGTTAGGTCCATACTATTTCTGTCCTTTATCAAGCCCATTTTTGCATGAAATGTTCCTTTGCTATCTCTGATTTTCTTGAAGAGATCCCTAGTCTTTCCCATTCTGTTGTTTTCCTCTGTTTCTTTGCATTGATCACTGAGGAAGGCTTTCTTATCTCTTCTTGCTATTCTTTGGAACTCTGCATTCAGACGTTTATATCTTTCCTTTTCTCCTTTGTGTTTTGCTTCTCTTCTTTTCACAGCTATTTGTAAGGCCTCCCCAGACAGCCATTTTGCTTTTCTTTTCCATGGGGATGGTCTTGATCCCTGTCTCCTGTACAATGTCACGAACCTCATTCCATAGTTCATCAGGCACTCTATCTATCAGATCTAGGCCCATAAATCTATTTCTCACTTCCACTGTATAATCATAAGGGATTTGATTTAGGTCATACCTGAATGGTCTAGTGATTTTAGGTAGAATCAAAAATAATATTCTCTTATTAATATCAGAATGTATCAAGTAGAAGGAATCTTATTATAAGTTTGGACTGTGGAATTTCATAGGACTAGAACAATGCTTTTGTGAGAAGAGAAGAACAGCCTTGTGAAAGGATTGCTGTTTAAAAATGTTGGGGGTGGGAAATAAGGAGTCCCGTATATTTGTGAGGAATAATTAAGACATGTAGCTTCCCGTTAAACGTTCACCCTGTTCATTCACAGCTCCATTTCCAGACCCCAGATAGAAAATGATGTCAAAACTGGGAAGCGAAGCAGCAGAAGCTACTAGAGGCTGTGAATGTGCCTCATAAGGGCTTAGCACTGCCTGAGGATGATCAGCACCCAGCACAGCAGGATTCAGTCCAGACACCCGAGGTCGAGCAGATACCCACAGTATATCTGTCACCAAGCACTATCTACAGCATCACCACCACCACCACCATCACCACCACCCTACCAGCATCAATAAGGAAAGAAAAACCTATAATAGGCATCAGGAGAGCTGCTGGCTCGCTGCTTTCAAGTGTGCTTCACAGAGAATTCACCAAAACAATATCCCCATCAAAAATCCCAATACTACACCTAAACAATGAAAAATTTTCAACAGTTCCTGTAAATGTATTTAACAAGTGGTATACAGAAGAAATGTTTAAAATATGTGCAAACACGGAGTTGCTTTAAGGATGTTCTTCTGTAACTTTTTATTTGTTAGTATTCCCTTACATCTCACCTGTGATAGATTTAAGACCTCATACAAAACTTTAGCAATTAACACCTCAAAGGATATTCACCAACTAATCTTAGTTTGAATATTTTCTCTATCATGTTTTGGTTGTCCTTGATTTTATGACCTCTTGGATCTAACACCAATTCTAATTTCTAAAAGGGAGTCATCTACAGGGAGCCAGAAAGGGCTTTGTCCAATGGCAAAGGGGATGGAGGGATTCCCCACTAAATCCCTTGAAGTTTCCCCAACTTCAGGTTGTCTGTATTCATATACAAAGGTTTACTCTTATGAAGTCCTTCTCTGTATCAATGTATAAAAGGTCAGGAAGTCACACTTTCTCTTCTTCCAGCACTGACACATGCTACTTGCTTTTACAAACTTAAGGATTTTTTTTTTTTTTAAATGCAAGTAAACATTAGAGAAGGCTCATTCCATTTCATACTTTTAAAAATTGTGGGTTTCTTGTTTGGACTATAAGCACACATAAAAGTTTCACATAATATTAAAACAGGAGAAACAGACTTCATCCCTAAGCTTAACATCAAAAAAGTAATTATTTCCTTCAAGTAATAAGTCATCTTGATTTTTTTTAAATATAAATTTATTTATTTTAATTGGAGGTTAATTACTTTACAATATTGTATTGGTTTTGCCATACATCAACATGAATCCGCCACAGGTATACACATGTTCCCCATCCTGAACCCCCTCCTTCCTCCCTCCCTGTACCATCCCTCTGGGTACAGACTCATAGGCAGGATTTCTTAAAAGCCTAAACTGGTTTTACTTTTACCCTCCTTTTCAGTGTGACATGAACAATAGCTCTCATCTTCAAACTGCTATAGGTGTAGTTATGATATAAATGTGAATAAATCTAAACAATTAAACTAGTTCAAACCTTTCTAACTAGAGGATATGGAAAGATAAAGGAGTGGGCCTTTTTTTTCTCTTTTAGTCTATTTGATTGTCAATCATTTTCTGAGGATTTGTTCCCCAAAGTACTCAGGTCATTTACCACCAGGGGCAGAGCTAAATGACCTCATTAAATAATAGTTTTACAATACCTTGAGGACCTCCTGTAGTCTTAACGCTAACAATTCCTTGGATGGAATTTTGCCCACATCCTCATCTTTGCTAATGTCTCTCTATGCTCCAATGAATGGACCCTAAATTCTTTGAATGAGTCTTGGTCTTTCCTGTGTGCTGGATAATCTTTCAGGAACTTTCTTTACTGAACCTTCTTCCCATCTGGACCTGACTAATGTCTACTCATTCTTTAGGTCTCAGCTCAGACATCACTTTCTCAGGAAAGCCATCCCTAATCATCTCTTCACCCACACTCACATACACACCAAACTAATTGGGCCCTGAAGCCCCTCCTTCTCTAGTTACTGGTCGCTTCTCCTTCTTTACCTCCATAGTATTTGCAAGTCTTGTTTAGCGTCCATTTTCCCCAAGTCTGTAACACTAGGGAGGAAGAGAATAGCATTTCTCATTCTCAACTGAATCCTGAGCAGAGCAGAGAATCTGGTACGTAGAGGGTGCTAAGTAAATGTGAAAGGAAAGAAAGAAGGGAAGAAGGATGAAAGGAGAAAGGGGAGAAAGAGAAAGATCTATGCAAAATATTGCAATGCGTATTTTAGTGGATTTATGAGATGCATATAGACATTCTCTGGTTTAGCTAGACTATACCTTACTTCAAAATTCCTTTAGTTCTGAATCGTGTGAAGTCAACTATACCTTCTACAACCCTTAATCTGTTGAAAATGCAGCTCCTATGTGGTTTACTGGTAAGATTCTGGAATGAAATTATACCAATTAGCTCAGCTAAGTGGAGGACACCTCAGGTAATAAGGAGAGGAGTGAGCTACAGTCTGTCATATGTGTTTGACCCAAAACTTTCTTTGGCAGAGACTAAATGTTTGTGTTGCAGAAACTGCAGGGCACCACTCAGTGGGTAGAGGAATATACTCTCATTGACCGTGACATTCTTAATGTTCTTCAAAGCTTGATTAGACTTTAGACACATTTCTTCCTGACTTTGACCCCTTAACTTCCCTTTTCTCAGAGCTTTTACTTTCAGAATCATGCCAGTGTCAATTTTTTCTCTGTAAAGAGAAATGTAAAATTTCTCCCAACCTCTGGATAGTTTTACAACAGAGAATTTTGTTCTCAGTGACCTAGGATCCATCCCTTTGAAATGTGATCATTAAGAGTGATATTATCATTGTTCAGTTGTACAATTGTATCTGACTCTTTACAATCCCATGGACTGCAGCACACCAGGCTTCCCTGTTCGTCACCATCTCCCAGAGTTTTCTCAACTCATGATATCATCCAACCATCTCATCCTCTGTCATCCCCTTATCCTTTTGCCTTTGATCTTTCCCAGCATCAGGGTCTTTTCTGATGAGTTAGCTCATCGCATCAGGTGGCCAAAGTATTGGAGCTTCAGCTTCAGCATCAGTCCTTCCAATGAATACTCAGGGTTGGTATCCTTTAGGATTGACTGGTTTGATCTCCTTGCAGTCCAAGGGACTCTCAAGAGTCTTCTCCAACACCACTGTTTGAAAGCATCAATTCTTGGGCATTCAGCCTTCTTTATAGCCCAGCTCTCACATCCATACATAACTATTGGAAAAACCAGAGCTTTGACTAGATGAAACTTTGTCGGCAAAATAATGTCTCTGCTTTTTAATACGTTGTCAGGTTTGTCATAGCTTTGCTTCCAAGGAGAAAGCCTCCTTTAATTTCATGGCTGCAGTCACCATCTGCAGTGATTTTGGAGCCCAAGAAAATAATATCTGTCACTGTTTCCACTTTCCCTATCTATTTGCCATGAAATGATGGGACTGGATGCCATGATCTTTGTTTTTTGAATATTGACTTTTAGGCCAACTTTTTCCCTCTCCTCTTTCACTTTCATCAAGAAGCTCTTTAGTTCTTCACTTTCTGCCAGAAGGGTGGTGTCATCTGCATATCTGAGGTTATTCATATTTCTCCCTGGAATCTTGATTCCAGCTTGTGCTTCATCCAGCCTGGCATTTCGCATGCTGTACTCTGCATAGAAGTTAAGCAGGGTGACTATATACAGCCTTGATGAACTCCTTTCCCAATATGGAACCAGACCATTGTTCTATGTCCAGTTCTAACTGTTGCTTCTTGACCTGCATACAGGAGACAGGTCAGGTGGTCTGGTATTCCCATCTCTGAGAATTTTCCACAGTTCGTTGTGATCCACATAGTCAAAGGCTTTAGCATAGTCAGTGAAACAAAAGTAGATGTTTTTCTGGAATTCTCTTCCTTTCTCGATCCAATGGATGTTGGCAATTTGACCTTTGGTCCCTCTGCTTTTTCCAAATCCAGCTTGTGTATCTGGAAGTTTTCAGTTCACATACTGTTGAAGGCTAAGTTGAAGGATTTTGAACATTACCTTGCTAGCGTGTGAAATGAGTGCAATTGTACAATAGTTTGAACATTCTTTGGCATTGCCCTTTTTTGGGATTGAAATGAAAACTGACCTTTTCCAGTTATCAAGAGTGATAGGCCCCTATCTCAGTTTCCGTGGAAAGATGGGAGCCTAATTTAGATAAGTAACAGTTATCAAATGCAAATGGTTTAATCACATTGGCCAAGCTCCACTCTGAATCCTCCAACACTTTCTCTCTAGCTCATGTGTGTGTGTGTGTGTGTGTGTGTGTGTGCGCGCGCGCGCTCAGTCATGTTTAACTCTTTGCAACCCCATGGACTGTAGCCAACCAGGCTTGTCTGTTCATGGAATTTTCCAGGCAAGAATACTGGAGTGGGTTGCCATTTCCTTATCCAGGGTATCATCCCAACCCAGAGTTCAAACCCATGTCTATTGTGTCTCCTATATTGAAAGCAGATTCTTGACCACTGAGCCACCAGGGAAGTCTCATACTCACCCTTAAAAACCCTTCCAGGTTGTGTTTAAGTAGAATTGAGTTCAGTATTTTTGACCCTATTGAGATAGTCTTTTATAAGCTGTTCTTTGCCTGTTTAAGTCTATCTAATGCATTTTTTTCTTTGACCCCTTCTTGGGAAGGGATAACAGCCATTCACATGAGATTTGATCTGGCTCAAATGTACACTTGAGTTAAACTGCAAGAACATCAATCATGGGAGATATGAATGTTCTAGAAAGTGAACAATCTTTAAAGATTTGAACCTACAGATGAAGGGTCAGTGAACTCTCATTTAGTAAGCAGGAAGATTATTTTTATTTTACGGAGCTAGATTGTTTTCTCTTAATGCTGCTAATTTGAAATAGCATTAGGAAAAAAAAGCATCTGGTCACTTCTAAGAGATGCAAATTTGAACAATATCCAGGAGCAAAATCTATGGTTGTCATGTTTCTGAGCTAAAGCAATTTTCTACTGCATATAATGTAATTCATATAATGGTCTTGATCGCAACCTTGAAACCTTAGCTCTTTTCGAGAAGACCTAAGTACCTGGGTTTTATTTTCTTCTGGTTTGAAGAGCAACCAAGGGGCTTTATGGTCTCGTCGTAAACAGCAATGGGCTTGGGAGTCAGACTGCCTGGACCCATATCTGGGATTCATCAGGACTTCAGCTATTTGTTGAACATCTGACTCAGTAAAAGTGAGTAGCACAGAATCTGATGACTAATACATGCTCAATGGTTAGTTCTTGTAATTGTTACTGTCATCATCTTCATCATCACTTTCACTATTGTGAAAAACAAGCAAGATGTGATGATTCTACGATTTCCCACTCTCCACAAAAAAAGTGATCGTTGGATAACAATATTGGCTTAAAAACTTTCAGTCTTGCTGAACTG
This sequence comes from Tragelaphus eurycerus, assembly GCA_935064755.1. Taxonomy (NCBI): domain Eukaryota; kingdom Metazoa; phylum Chordata; class Mammalia; order Artiodactyla; family Bovidae; genus Tragelaphus; species Tragelaphus eurycerus. The sequence goes on from CAKXYN010000039.1 coordinate 5,286,760, forward strand.
CTTCTTTCATGCCTAACTCAGAGCTCTATTTGTGAGACTTTTGTCTTTCTCTCTCCCCACCCCAATCCCCACATTTTTTTAGTGATGGATGGGCAGACAGAGATGAAGTCATTGAAGGTTATGAGGTGGAAGCCAACGGGGGAATCACGATAAAGCTGCAGTCTCCAGAGGTCAGGTCATTTGATGATTATTTCCTGAAACTGAGGCTGGACACTAATACAAGGAATCCCTGGTTCCCTGAGTTCTGGCAACATCGGTTCCAGTGCCGCCTACCAGGACACATTCTGGAAAACCCCAACTTTAAAAGAATCTGCACAGGTAACTCATATTCACAAAATCACAGCTCAAATTTTGGTCATTTCCTCCAGCTTGTTCAATGAAGGTAGAAGGTGCCAAAGCTGGAGATACAAAGACTAAATTTCCAATTTAATTTATAAAATAGCTAGAGTGAGAAGGAAGTGTATGTTCCCCCAAGGATTCATGTTTCTATATTCTGGAAACATGGAGACTTCTTTGATCTCTGGTGGGACAAGTCATAAGAAATATTAAATAAAGGAAAAGAAAACTGAGAATTCAAGTATTTAGTATTCAGGCCAGAGGAAAGAGATTTATTGTAGGCATGCTTAGGAGATGTTAACCCACAGACATCAGTAAGCAGACTGGTTTGATCTCTTTTTCTTCTTTATGACTTTGCTTTGATATGAAAGCCAAAAGAAGATAAGATGCCACCCAGGGTCACATCACCAACATGGGTGTTTATGTGCACAGCTGACCAAAAACTCAGTACTTTCCTCTGTTTTACAGATGAAAAAGTCTGTAATTTCATCTTGGTAATTATCTAAGAATACAGCTAACTACACAAATTATTTCTAGCTTTAATAACATTCATATTTTGATATTAGAAAGTCATTTGATGATGGTTCTCAGTGGGACTGATACCCCCTCCCCTCCATGCACTGACCACTAAAGGATGCCCAAGAAGGGCAGTGCATTGTGAAAGTGACCTTTCAGAGCTTGATGAACTCCACAGCATGTCTCCCTTCTCCCTGCCACCACAAAGTACCAGAGAATTAAAGACTGCTGCTGCTGCTAAGTCGCTTCAGTTGTGTCCAACTCCGTGCAATCCCATAGACAGAAGCCCACCAGGCTCCCCAGTCCCTGGGATTCTCCAGGCAAGAACACTGGAGTGGGTTGCCATTTCCTTCTCCAAAATTAAAGACTATCTATGACCAAATTTGGATTGTAGCACAGTGATGGGACATGGGCTGAAAAGATCTTATTTAGAAATGTCTAGAACCTCACTCTATATGACAGTCTCTAGGTTCATCCACGTCTCTACAAGTGACCCAATTTCACTGGGAAAAACAAATATCATATATTAACGCGTATATGTAAAATCTAGAAAGATGATACAAATGAACGTATTTGCAGGGCAAGAATAGAAACACAGATGTAGAAAATGGGGATGTGGACATGGTTTGGGGGGGATGGGGTGGGATAAATTAGGAGATTGAAATTAACATATATATATATATATATATATATATATACTACCATGAGTAAGATAGATAGCTAGTGGGAAAGCTGCTGTATAGCTGAGTGCTCTGTGGTGACTTAGATGGGTGGGATGGGAAGGGCGGGAGGGAAGTCTAAGAGAGAGGTTTATGTGTACATATAGTTGATTCACTTCCTTGTACAATAGAAACTAACACAATATTGGGAAGCAAATATACCCCAATTTAAAAAAAAATAGTGCACCAGCTGCAGTGGTTAAGACTCTGGGCTTTCAGTACATCTACTGAGGGAGCACAGGTTCAATCCCTGGTCCATGAACTAAGATCCCACATGTCATGTGGTGCAACCAAAAAGACATGAGAGTGAACTATGCAAACACCTGGGAAGGGCATTCCAAGCAGAGGGCATAGCAAATAAGTAGAGGCACTGGAATGCCTGGCTTAGTGGGAGAACAGTATGGAACTCAGGCTGCCAGAGCCAGTGAGTTCCTAGAATAACAGGAGGTAAGTAGGAGAGGCACATGGGGGAACAGTCCCACAGGACTTCACTGTGCCTTGTGAAAACTTTGGCTTTGTTCTGAGTGTGGTAGGAAGCTACTGGGAAGTCAGAGCACAACAGAGATGGGATCAGTCTTATTTTTTCTGAACAGAATTACTTGCTGCAGTTTTTCAGTTTTGACAAAAGGGAAGCAGAGCAGTGAGAAGATTGCTATAATAATGCTGGTGAGAGTGTGGTGGATTGGGCCATAGTTGTGGCAAGCAAGATGCAGAGAGGTGATTGATTCTGAGGCTCTTTTGAATGAGAGCTAAGGGCATTTGCTGACAGAATTGTGAAGAAAGACTGGTCTGAGCAACTGAAAAGATAGTGTCACTGTTGACTGAGATGAGGAAGAATCCAGGAAAAGCAGGTTTTAAGGATCAGGAGATAAATTTCAGATGAGTAAAATTTGAGGGCCTATTAGTGATACAATTATATATGTCACTGTGATATTTTGTTTCATTAGTAAAGTTCAGAATATTACTTTTTAAACATGTGTGGATGTCTTTATTTAGGAATTCCCAGGGAAATATCTTGTGACCTAAGCTTTTGAAACAAAAGTTAGAGCTCTGCAGCCCTGTACAATAATACTTTGGGTTTTCATTTGTCACATTACATGCAAAGATCAAGGTTAATATCTAAACTTGGTTAACATTCATAGCAGGAAAAAAAAATGGTACATTCATGAATTGTCATATTATGCTTGACTTGCAAAGCCTTTTTAAAGAGCTTCTTATGTAATTACAAAAGTTAATAAATATGATTTATTTGGATTTTATTCTGGAGTCAAGTTCAGCAAATGTTCTTAGTTGTAAGGATGACAAAGGGCTTATTAACTTTTCTACTTGGAAATAATTCATAAAAGTTTTCATCTTTTCTTCTGAAAAAATCCCAGATTTTTATCTTTAGTAGTGTTTATCTATATCTTTATATGTACACAGTCATGTAAACTAACTCTTCAGTTTTAATCTCCATATGAAATTGACTTCAATTTTATTGCAGAGCAACATCAAATTTCACTTCATGTAACATTCTTATCTATTTGATATTCTTAAATATCAAATGAATTGCATAGTCTTCTAATGAATAAGCAGGCACACTTATGAAAATTAATGTAAAGAAGTAGAAGTAACCTTTCCATACTATTCATAGCTACACGTTCTGTCATTTATTTTTACCACTTCTAATTGGGTCATTTTGATGTTTTGGAAAGTTTTGATATTGAAGTTAGTTTCCATAGAAACCTTTACTGAGCTTCATTTCAGATATCACTGTTTAAATAAAGAGTTTACATGCGCTGGATTGTCAGTTTGAATATTAAGGGCCCTGAACTGAAGCTGAATAATTTGGGAATCACTGTAGCTAATTAAAAAGTTCTTCATGCAAGGGGTACATCACTGCTTAATTAGTTGAGTATATCAAGGGATTTGAGATGTGTTGGAAAAGCACTAACTGAAACATCGAAGTCTAATTTCTAAAAAAGTAATCATTGCGAGGACAGTGGGAAAGGTAGGTACAAAGAAAATCAACATCACTGTCTTCCAGCAAGTGTCTTAGTTGCCTGCAGGATTTGTGTGGTGTTGGCAGTGACAGTGCTTTATCATTCCTCATAAGAAGTACTAAAATGTTTCCATGGAAGCTGAGAGAACACTTGGAAGTTAAACCATTGGGTCCAACCCTGGTTCAGTCAGGCATCTGCCACATGACTTGGAGGACCTCACTTAACCTCTGAGTCCAAATTTCTACAACTGGAACATGGTAACAATTTCTACTTCACACAGGTGTGAGAATTGAATGGAATAATGTAAGTGAAATATTTTGCAACTTTACATAAATGTAAAGAGTTATCATTACTGTCATGTCTTACCATATGACAAATAAGATATGGCATGGGTCATTTCATTAACGTATACAGGTTTTGAAATTACAAATTTAATATAACTACATTTCAGGCTATGTAAACTAGAAAAAACAAGCAAACAACACTTAATTAGTTACTCTTACACAGTGCCAATATATATATAGGATTGGCCCAGAAGTTCATTCAGGTTTTCCTGCAAGTGAACTTCTGGGCCAATCCAATATTTTGTTTATTTTGTTTTCTGTAGGCTTTTATGCTTTTTTCTGATTTCCAAAGCATTACATACTACTATGCTTAGTATAGGCAAATTGACAATATACAAAAGCATAATAAACATGAAAAGCATTAAAAATTTGCCATTATATAGCCATTGTTAATTACTGTTAAATATTTGATGTATTTCTACTAAATACACTGTTAAATATTGCTTTTAAAAATGAATGTAAACTTTAAAAAAAATTACAAAGTTCTCTTTGTCATTAAATTCTTTCATTTTTAATGGTTATATAACATTCTGCAAACAAATGAGCTGTAATTTATTTAAAATCATTTCTTTTTCATATCTTCACAACTGAAACTAAAACTACAATGATGCAATAAAAGTTCTTCTAAATTTTTCCTTTTTGCATATCATTTCCTTGGATACATTTCCAGAAGTTGAATTACTCAATCAAAAGACATGAACATTTATAAGGCTTTCTAAAATAAGAAATTCCAAAAGGCAACTCCTACCAGCACATTTTGTTTTGCATAATTATACTCATAGTGTGTGTATAATTCTGTATCTTTATTTACTTGGGATCATGCTTTACTTTTTTGATGTTGCTGTGTGGCCTTTATAACCACCATTTTAATAGCTCCATAATATTCTATTCAATGATTATACTATAATTACTTAGCCATTCTCACGTAGTTGAGTGTTTAGGTCACTTCCAATTTTCCTTCTTATAAAAAAATCAACTCAGTATGGTACAGAAAGTTTTCATGTTTGTTGTTGTTACTATTTTTGGATTATTCATTCACTGTAGATTTCTGAATATATAATTATTGGTCTAAGAACATATTTTGGAGGTTCCTTGAAAACAAATATTATCATTATCTTGAAATATGGCAATATTAAGATTTACTGTGGCTAACAGTATGACTATATTGGGTTCACTATGTGGTCATCAGCTTTTTTTATAATCTAGTGTATTTATAGCCAAACTTTTACTTTCTCTTCTTATTCTTTGTATCAATCAAGAACAGATGGTCACAATGCTTTTTAAAGCTAGTATATCCTTGTACTTGGTTATTATCCAAAACATAATGAAAGACATCTGTAATGCTTACCAACAACTGAGGACTAGTCAGTTAATGACAGTCTGATATAACAAAATTTCAAGGCTTCTGAATCTGTGTATTCTTACCCCAGAACTTGGAGACTGCCTTTCACAATTTCTAGATTGATTACTAATTTTTATAAACTATTTTCCTTACCAGGTTTTACATTTTATGAACTTTCTATTTTGAGTTAACTTATTATGTAAGTTTGTATGAAATTGGTTCGTTACTATTTGATTCAGATTAAGATGATCTATGAACTGAAATATGTTCCAGTTTCTTTCAGCCCAGTAGGACAAGTAATAACTTCTCTTTGCCTTTTGTGAGTTTGGCCCAAATATCAATACATATTCCTGGAGAATATCATCGGCTTTTATCCATGACCTTGTGAATCTGGATTGACCTCACAGTTTATTAGTTCCAAATCTAGGTCTCAAGAGGCTTGACCTACCCCCATTCTCCTGCTTGGAGTACTCCCTCAGCCCTATGTACAAGCCCGAGTTAGCCTTCTAGAAGATGAGAGAGAACATGGAGCAGAAATAGGATAACTTCTCTATCGTGGTCATCCTGGATAAGCCAATTCCCAGCCAAGCCATTAGCTTACTGTCTACACATGAAAAGCCCCCAGCTGAGATGAGTCATGTACAACCCAGAGCAGCAAAACACCCTGGTTGACCCCCAGACTCATGAACTAAATAAATATTGTTGTTTTAAGCCACTGAGCCTTGGAGTAGTTTGCTATGCAGCATTATTGTGGCCATAGATAACTGATAAAGGGTCTCCATTGCCTTGTATTCCATGAATTTCACATGGAGCAATAGTTGGGTTAATTAAACTGAGGAGCAGAATTTCTCAAACCAATGCTACAATTCTCAGGCTTACCCTACTGTAAAAAGAATTAGTACAATATTGTGCTGTATCTCATGGAACAAAGCTAAATATTTTTATAGATAATGCAATGAAGATTTCAAAGGCCTTTGATCCAAGGCAGTAAACTTATTCTCTACTTAGGAATTCAGTTGTACAGACAGTGCTGACAAATGGGGCACAGTTACAGCTAAGCCAAATAAACACCCTTAAAACAAAACAGTCATAGATTCTTGGACCATGCAGGTAGAAGTTGCCTTATAGAAATATGTTTCAAAAGTCTTAGATGTTCTTTGTCCTTTCCAATTGTTATAACAAATTACCACAGACTGGGTGGCTTAAGACAGCAGGCATTTTTTTCCTCATAGTTCTGGAGGCTAGAAACTGAGAAATCTGGGTGCCAAGATGATCAGGTTCTGGTGAAGGTTTTTTTTTCTTGGTTTCCCTGAAGAATAGAGACAGGAAGCAAGGCCCTTTCTCACAAGGGTGCTAGTCATATCATAAGGACATCACATCCAAGATGTAATTATCTCCCCAGTTCCCTCTCTCCAAATATTAATGCCATCATATTGGAAATCAGGGTTTAAACCTAAGAATTTTGAGAAGAAACAGACATTCAGTTCATAACACATGTATTTATATCTTTTGGATGGAAGAGTGAAAATAAAATGATCTTGTTTAGCATCTGGATATTAGAATGACTCAAGCATATCTCATTCATTATTACGCATAGATGAAGTTTTGAAAATAATCTTGTACTATACGCATAGTCTTTGTCTGCCTATTTCTTTTCTTTTTAAAATTTTAGTTTATGTTGTTCAGTTGCCAAGTCATGTTCATCTCTTTGTAATCCCATGAATGCAACATACCAGGCTTCCCTGTCATGCACTATCTCCCAGAGTTTGCTCAAACTCACATCCATTGAGTCAGTGATGCCACCCAAACATCTCATTCTCTATTGCCCCCTTCTTCTCCTGCCCTCAATCTTTCCCAGCATCAAAGTCTTTCCAATGAGTCGGCTCTTCGCATCTGATGGACAAGGACAGAGCTTCAGCTAGCTTCAGCATCAGTCCTTAAAATGAATATTCACATTTGATTTCCTTCAGGATTGACTGGTTTGGTATCCTTGCTGTCCAAGGTACTCTCAAGAGTTTTCACCAATACCACATTTGAGAAGCATCAATTCTTTGGTGCCCAACCTTCTTTATGGGCCAACTTTCACATCTGTACATGACTACTGGAAAAAGCATAGCTTTGACTGTACAGACCTTTGTTGTAAAAATGATGTCTATGTTTTGTAATATGCTATTAAAGTTTGTCATAGCTTTTCTTCCAAGGAGCAAACATTTTTTAATTTTGTGGCTTAAGTCACCATCTGCAGTGATTTTGGAAGCCAAGAAAATAAAATCTGTCACTGTTTCCAGTTTTTCCCTATCTATTTGCCGTGAAGTGATGGGTCTGGATGCCATGATCTTCATTTTATGAATGTTGAATCTTAAGCCAGCTTTTTCACTCACTTCTTTCACTTTCATCAAGAGGCTCTTTGCTTCCTCTTTACTTTCTGCCATTAGCATGTTATTATCTGTTGTTGTTGATTTAACATTCACTTCAGTCACTCAGTCATGTCTGAATCTTTGGAACCCTGTGAACTGCAAAATGTCAGGCTTCTCTGTCCATCACCAACTCCTGGAGCTTACTCAAACTCATGTTCATTAAGTCAGTGATGTCATCCAACCATCTCATCCTCTGTTGTCCCCTTTTGCCCCCAACTTCAATCTTTCCCAGCATCAAGGTGTTTTCAAATGAGTCAGTTCTTCACATAAGGTGACCAAAGTTATGGAGTTTCAGCTTCAGCATCAGTTCTTCCAATGAATATTCAGGACTGATCTCCTTTAGGATGGACTGGTAGGATCCTCTGCTGTTCAAGGGATTCTCAAGAGTCTTCTCCAATATCACAGTTCAAAAGCATCAATTATTCAGTGCTCAGCTTTGTTTATAGTCCAACTCTCACATCCATACATGACTACTGGAAAAACAATGGCTTTGACTAGATGGACTTTGTTGGCAAAGTAATCTCTCTGCTTTTTAATATGCTGTCTAGTTTGGTCATAGTTTTCTTCCAAGGCAAAAACGTCTTTTAATTTCATGGCTGATATCACCAAGTGCAGTGATTTTGGAGACCCCCAAAATAAAGTCTCTCACTGTTTCCATTGTTTTCCCATCTATTTGTCATTAAGTAAAAGCAGAGACATTACTTTGCCAACAATGGTCCATCTAGTCAAGGCTATGGTTTTTCCAGTGGTTACGTATGGATGTGAGAGTTGGACTGTGAAGAAGGCTGAGCACTGAAAAATTGATGCTTTTGAACTGTGGTTTTGGAGAAGACTCTTGAGAGTCCCTTGGACTGCAAGGAGATCCAACCAGTCCATTCTGAAGGAGATCAGCCATGAGATTTCTTTGGAAGGAATGATGCTAAAGCTGAAACCCCAGTACTTTGGCCACCTCATGAGAAGAGTTGACTCATTGGAAAAGACTCCGATGTTGGGAGGGGTTGGGGGCAGAAGGAGAAAGGGACAACAAAGGATGAGATGGCTGGATGGCATCACTGACTCGATGGACGTGAGTCTCAGTGAACTCCGGGAGTTGGTGATGGACAGGGAGGCCTGGCGTGCTGCGATTCATGGGGTCACAAAGAGTCGGACACGACTGAGAGACTGAACTGAACTGAATGGGATCAGATGCCATGATCGTAGTATTCCAAATGTTGAGTTTTAAGCCAACTTTTTTACTCTTCTTTTTCCGTGGAGAAGGAAATGGCAACCCACTCCAGTATTCTTGCTTAGAGAATCCCATGGGTGGAGGAGCTTGGTGAGCTACAGTCCACGGATCACAAAGAGTCGAACACGATTGAGCGACTTTACTTCACTTTCACGTTCATCAAGAGGTTCTTTGGTTCTTCTTCACTTTAGGCCATAAGGGTGGTGTCATCTGCATATCTGAGGTTATTCATATTCCTCCTGGCAATCTTGATTCTAGCTTGTGCTTCATGCACCCAGCATTTTGAATGATGTACTCTGCATATAGGTTAAATATACAGGGTGACAATATTCAGCCTTGACATACTCCTTTCACAATTTGGAAACAGTCAGTTGTTCCATGTCCAGTTCTAACTGTTGCTTCTTGACCTGCATACAGGTTTCTCAGGAGGCAGGTCAGGTGGTCTGGTATCCCAATCTCTTGAAGAATTTTCCAGTTTGTTGTGATCCATACAGTCAAAGGCTTTGGCATTATTGACTAATAAAGCAGAAGTAGACATTTTTCTGGAACTCTCTTGCTTTTTTGATGATCCAGCAGATGTCGGCAGTTTGACCTCTGGTTCCTCTGCCTTTTCTAAATCCACGTTGAATATCTGGAAGTTCATGGTTCATGTATTGCTGAAGCCTGGCTTGGAGAATTTTGAGCATTACTTACCTAGCGTGTGAGATGAGTGCAATTGAGTGGTAGTTTGAGCATTCTTTGGCATTGCCTTTCTTTGGGATTGGAACAAAAACTGACCTTTCCAGTCCTGTGGCCACTGCTGAGTTTTCACAGCTATTTGTAAGGCCTCCTCAGACAGCCATTTTGCTTTTTTGCATTTCTTTTCCGTGGGGATGGTCTTGATCCCTGTCTCCTGTACAATGTCACGAACCTCATTCCATAGTTCATCAGGCACTCTATCAGATCTAGTCCTTTAAATCTGTTTCTTTCTTCTACTGTATAATCATAAGGAATTTGATTTAGGTCATACCTGAATGGACTAGTGGTTTTCCTTACTTTCTTCAATTTAAGTCTGAATTTGGCAATGAGGAGTTCATGGTCTGAGCCACAGTCAGCTCCTGGTCTTGTTTTTGCTGATTGTATAGAGCTTCTCCATCTTTGGCTGCAAAGAATATAATCAATCTGATTTCGGTGTTGACCATCTGGTGATGTCCATGTATAGAGTCTTCTCTTGTGTTGTTGGAAGAGGGTGTTTGCTATGACCAGTGTGTGCTCTTGGCAAAACTCTATTAGCCTTTGCCCTGCTTCATTCCGTACTCCAAGGCCAAATTTGCCTGTTACTCCAGGTGTTTTTTGACTTCCTCTTTTTGCATTCCAGTCCCTTATAATGAAAAGGACATCTTTTTTGGGCATTAGTTCTAAAAGGTCTTGTAGGTCTTCATAGAGCCATTCAACTTCAGCTTCTTCAGAGTTACTGGATGGGGCACAGGCTTGGATCACCATGATATTGAATGGTTCGCCTTGGAAACAAACAGATCATTCTGTCATTTTATAACATTACAGTGTTATAAATTACACTGTAATGACATTACAGTGTTATAATGTTTTATAACATTACAGTGTTATATCTGAGGTTGTTGGTATTTGTCCTAGCAATCTTGATTCCAGGTTGTGCTTCATCCAGCCCAGCATTTAATATGATGCTCTCTGCATATAAGTTAAATAAGCAGGGTGACCATATACAGACTTGACATACTCCTTTCCCAATTTTGAACCAGTCCATTGTTCTATCTCTGGTTCTGACTGTTGTTTCTTGACCTGCATATAGTTTTCTCAGAAGGTAGGTAAGGTGGGCTGGTATTCCCATACTTTAAGAATTTTCCACAGTTTGTTGTAATCCACACAGTGAAAGGATTTGGCATAGTCAATGGAACAGAAGTAGATGTTTCTCTGGTGTTTCCTTGGTTTTCCTATGATCCAGTGGATGGTAGCAATTTGATCTCTGTTCCTGTGCCTTTTCTAAATCCAGCTTGTATATGTCAAGGTTCTTGGTTTGCATACTGTTGAAGCCTAGCTAGAAGAATTTCAAGCATTACCTTGCTGGCATGTGAAATGAGAGCAATTGTGCGGTAGTTTTAACCTTCTTTGGCATTGCTCTTCTTTTAGATTAGAATGAAAACTGCCCTTTTACAGTCTGGTGGCAATTGCTGAGTTTTTCAAATTTATACAAGTTTTAAAGTTTACATTCCATTTACATTTATCACAAAATATTGACTCTATTTCCCATGTTGTAAAATACATCCTTCAGCTTATCATATACCTAACAGTTGGTACCTCTTACTTCCCCACCCTCATATTGTCCCTTCCTGACTCCACTGGTAACCACTTCTTTGTTGTCTATATCTGTGGATTTGCATCATTTTTGTTGTCTTTTTTTTTTTTTTTTAAGATTCCACATATTAGTAATATCATACAGTATTTGCCTTTTTCTCTGGCTTATATTTAACTTAGCATAATGCCCTCCAAGTCTATCTATATTGCTACAAATGGTAAAATATCATTTTTTTTTCTGGTTAAGTTGTATGCCATTGTAAATATATACCACATAGTCTATCCATTCATCCACTGATGAACACTTACATTGCTTCTGTATCTTTGCTGTTGCAAATAGCGTTGTTATAAACATCGGGGTAGATGTATCCTTTTGATTTAGTGTTTTCACTTTCCTCAGATATGTATACTCAAGAATGTAATTGCTGGATTATATGGTAGTTTTCATTTTTAGTTTTTTGAGGAAACTCCATAATGTTTTGCACAGTGGTTGCAACAATTTTCATCCCTTCAACAGTGTACAAAGATTCCCTTTTCTCCACATCCTTACCAATATTTGTTATTTGTGATCTTTTTGGTTTGTTAAAATCATCAAGAAAGCTTCTTTAAAAATATGCTATTGTACAAGTCTGTGTCCCATACAATACCAGTTAAGTCAGAACCTCTGAGCTAGAATCAAATATTTATATTAAGAACAGGGAAAAACCTATACTTAAAATTTGTGAGTAATTTCACTCTCTGTTTTTTATTTCCAGTTTTCAAAATTTGGAACTATGTATCACTGTCCAAATTGAGAGCTTGCCAAGGTTTTGGCCCTGGCTGTGGCAGCCGTGGTAGCTGATGAGAATTTAGTAATTTCTAATGTTTAATCAGTCTCATATGTTTGCTTTATTTATTTATTGGCATGCTTGTTTGAAACATTGGCATTCTAAAACCAGTAAGTCATGGCTAAATACTATGTTTCTCTATGTCCAGACTGAACAATTACTACATTTATTAATTGTATATTACTGCATAACAAATTACCATGAAATTGGTGCCTTAAAACAACACAAATTTATTATCATACAGCTCTGTAGGCTAGAGCAAGGACAAGGGTCTCTTGGGCTAAAATCAGTGTCAGCAGAGCTGTGTTCCTTTATGAAGGCTTTGGGTAAGAATCTGTTTTCTTTCTTTTTTAAATTCTAGAGGTCACCCACATTTCTTGGGGTGTGTGTGTGTGTGTGTGTGTGTGTGTGCATGCATACTCACTCATATCTGACTCTTTGCAACCCCATGGACTAGAGCTCGCCAGGCTCCTCTTTCCACGGAATTTTCCAGACAAGAACATTGGAATAGGTTGCCATTTCCTTCTCCAGGGGATCTTCCCAACCCAGGAATTGAACCCATGACTCCTGCATCTCCTGCGTTGGTGGATGGATTCTTTAGCAGCTGAGCTATCATTATTCTAAATCAACAATGTTACATCTTTCTTGCCCTTTTTCCATAGTCACATCTCTGATCACAACCAAGGAATGTTCTCCAGTTTTGATTTGTGATTATATTATCCCCACCAAATAATTAAGGATTATCTTCTCATCTCAAAGGACGATTAATCATATCTGCAAAGTCCTCTTTGCCATGTAACCTAATTTATCCACAGGTTCCAGACTTCAGGGTATGGGTGTCTTTGTGGGCCTATTATTCTGCCTAGCACAGTAGACTTTGAGACAGGACAAGGGATTAACTTCTCTAAGTTTTTTCTACAGCCTGCTTCTTTAGCTCATTCTCTTGCTTCAGCCCTGTCTCTCATTTTGGTAAAGCCTCCAGGCAGTTGAGAATATGTGCCTCTGGCTAACCAGAATGGTGTTTGAATGCATGGCAACTGTTCTTTCACACTTTCTTAATCCCCATTTCTCCCACAATTCCCATTGGTGGAGTTGTTCTTACACAGCCACAAATTAGAGAACATCATAAACACCATGCTTTTACCACGGAGAACAAAGAACTAATTTCCTGGATAATTCAACTTCCTCTAAAGCCACAATTGGAGAAATGTCTTTACAAATGCTCTTTGTCTCTTATACCTCAATTCACTCCATGTAAATGATTTTCCATCTTTCTCCCACAAATATACACCAAGATATCAGATATCCTCCAGGAACCTGGCTGTCTGTGAAAGCTAGAGCCTGGTGAATCATAGTTTGTGCTTTTTTCAATAGTTTTTCATTCATCTCTATATTAATTACTGAATGAATGTGAGTTGGTTTAAAGAAAATGTACAGATCATTTCATTCTGCAAAGTCCTAGAGAGGCATACACAGTGAGATCCTCAGCTTAACAGGTGTCAGTCACACTCAGCTCTGTTCTTGATTTTTTGCCTTTATACCCAGAACACTGTACTGTTTCAATCTTCAAGTCCCAGGTTTCAAATCCCAAATTATCTCAGGGCTTGTTTGCTGAGTAATATAAAATTATATTTGTTTCTTCATGATCATCTTCTAAGCTGTAGCCATTAGCAACACAGACTCTGCCAAAGGCTGTCCATTTAATCAAGCTTATTTGGGCTTATTGCCCTTGTGCCTGTATATTTTGTTTTTCTGCATTCCATATTAAATTTAGATTTCCAATTTAGATGACGATTAGTTTTAATATCTGACCATAAGTGTGGCTCTTAGTAAGTGTAAGAAGATCCTGAGTTTCTTTCTTGGGCAAAGTGAACTTCCCTTCAAGACTTTTTGGAGTGCCTCCTTTTATCACTCCACATTTTTAAAGTTCCCTCAGGTATAAAAATTGAAATATAAAATACAAAATGGAAACAGGAATACAAATCAATTAGGATAGACTACACAGTAACAAATGCCCCCCAAATTCCAGTACCTTCAAAATACAGACTTAGTTCTGTCTCATGGCCCATTTCCACTGCAGGTTTTCTATGCCTTTTTCCCAGGTCATCTTTACTCCAAAACTAAGCTGACAGTGAAGATTTGGTCTGGAATACTGCCCATTATTACAGTCGAAGGATAGAGTACGGCCAATCCTATGCTGGCCCTTAAGAGTTTCTACCTGGAATTGACATCCACTATTTTTAATAATGCTTCATTGATGAAAGAAAGTTACATTAGCCTGGCCTGACATCAGGGAGTGGAGAAGTATCATACTTTCCCAGGAAAAGGCAGCAAATACTTTGTAAACAGCAGGTCTACCATACCCTGTCTTTCAGGTTGAAATTATTTAGATAAATCTAATTTCTTCCTGAAAAATGCATTCATTTACTCTCCAACAGAGAAAACACAAGAGACCCATCCAATGATCAGCCTCAAAGTTTGGATCATATAATATTCTCTAAGTCAGGCTGAACATGGCTCTTCTTCTTTCATGGTCTTGTGTGCGAGAGAAAGTCCCTCCATACTCACAGCATAATAGGGGAGCAATGAATGAATTATAAAGCAATCATTTTGAAAGAGACAAAGTCTTAGAGATACACAGCAGTGATTGGTCCGTAGAAATTTTAAAATTCCACTGGGATGATATCCCAAGCTTCTGTTGCTGGCTTGAGAAATGTTCTCTGAATGGGCTCTGGCATGCTCCCTTGGAGAAGCTCCGAGTCTCATGTTCTTCATGGACTTTGTATCCAACCCCTGTAAGGTCCCTCCTTTCCCATAATCCTTTTTGGTCTCTTCTGATGAAACATTGGGCATTGTCTTCTTTGCGGGCCAAGTAACTTATCCAGTCTGCTCCCTGGCCCTAACGGTTATGGCACAAAGACCATTTAAGTCTTCAATGGTCACAATTTCTTTTAATATGGGCTGGTAACCTTTTTGTTTTCCTTAGTGAAACTTTTTCCAAGAATGTAGCTTTCATTTTAACTAAGTTTCCATCACAGCATGTACCACTAGCTTTGCCTACAGTTCTTTTTTAGAGAGTCCTCACCTTCTAGACTTAATTTTAGAAAACTTGAGCCTAACTGACTTCTTTGAAAAACCAGTCTTTGTCTGTTCTCTTAGGAATTGTGTTCATCTGAAAACTTTGTGGGTGCCAAATTAATTCCTTTGGAGATTATATTAGAATAACATAAGTTTTGATTTGGTCTTTCTCATGAAGCTGAATTTTCATTTGTCCTTTGTACCATAAAGATCTCAGTTTTGTCTTGAAGGTTGGAAACGAAAATTGATTTAATTTTCATCTCTGTACATTTAATTTTCCTACCTCCTCACTGAAATATGCAAGCTCATTTGATAAAATATCTTTCTTCCAACTTATTATAAGTTGACAATGTTACTGAATGCTATGTCACTGTATAATAATGATTTATATCTTTTAGATCCTTGCAATTTGCAACCTGTTTCTATAAACCTCATATTTTATGATTCACAGTCATTTTTGTTGCTGTTGTATCATGCTCCTAGTTTAGATATCAATTTTGGTCAGAAAAGGCTAGGATATGCTGTTATAATAAATGATCCCTAACTTAATGTCCTATAACAGGAAGAATAACTATTTCATAATATTTAATAATAACTATTAAACCAATATTAAACTACAGCCATTTATTCATGAGGGTGAATCTCATATATCTAAAATATATGGTTAAAATGTTTAGAATTTTAAACTAAAAACTTTAATTGACAGAATTACTGTGTCAAAGTAAAAAAATTGAAGTATTTTTGCTGAAGAGAGAGAAAAATTCACTTCTTCTTTACCAGGGACTAAATTAATTATAAGTCATTTTTATTAAGACAATGAATTAAAGATTCAGGATACCAAAACCATGAGACATCGGTCAGAAGGGTTTGTCAGCAAATCCCTTTCTTTCCTAATTAAGGTAAGACTAAGTAATAATTAGGTATTACTGTACAGAGTTTTCTTGTTTCCACTAGAGAAGTCTTTATTTAAAGGCTCTGGAACTGGAGTTTATTCTCATCTTTTGTTGTTTATTCGCTTCAGTCATGTCTGACTCTTTATGAGACCCCATTGTAGTCTGCCAGGTTCCTCTGTCCATGGGATTTCCCAGGCAAGAATACTGCAGTAGGTTGCCTTTTTCTTCTCCAGAGGATCTTCCATACCCAGGGATTGAACTTGCCTCTCCTGCATTGGCAGGCAGTTTCTTTACCGCTGGGCTACCAAGGAAGAGAGATCAATATTACCTCTTAGTAACATAGATGTTTCTAGGAAAATAAAAATCATGTACAAATTCTTACAACATACTACAAAGGCCTTTGACTGTCTCAGAGCTATGCGTCCCCCTTTCCAAAACAATTTATTTACATCAACTCCTAGACTGCAGCCATGAAATTATAAGATGCTTACTCCTTGGAAGGAAAGTTATGACCAACCTAGATAGCATATTTGAAAGCAGAGACATTACTTTGTCAACAAAAGTTCGTCTAGTCAAGGCTATGGTCTTTCCTATGGTCATGTATGGATGTGAGAGTTGGACTGTGAAGAAGGCTGAGCACCGAAGAATTGATGGTTTTGAACTGTGGTGTTGGAGAAGACTCTTGAGAGTCCCTTGGACTGCAAGGAGATCCAACCAGTCCATTCTGAAGGAGATCAGCCCTGGGATTTCTTTGGAAGGAATGATGTTGAAGCTGAAACTCCAGTACTTTGGCCACCTGATGCGAAGAGTTGACTCATTGGAAAAGACTCTGATGCTGGGAGGGATAGGGGGCAAGAGGAGAAGGGGACAACAGAGGATGAGATGGCCGGATGGCATCACTGACTCGATGGATGTGAGTCTGAGTGACCTCCGGGAGTTGGTGATGGACAGAGAGGCCTGACGTGCTGCGATTCATGGGGTCGCAAAGAGTCGGACACAACTGAGTGACTGATTTGATCTGATCTGATCTAGGCATTCAGATGTTTATATCTTTCCTTGTCTCCTTTGCTTTTTGCTTCTCTTCTTTTCACAGCTATTTGTAAGGCCTCCCCAGACAGCCATTTTGCTTTTTTGCACTTCTTTTCCATGGGGATGGTCTTGATCCCTGTCTCCTGTACAATGTCACGAACCTCATTCCATAGTTCATCAGGCACTCTATCTATCAGATCTAGGCCCTTAAATCTATTTCTCACTTCCACTGTATAATCATAAGGGATTTGATTTAGGTCATACCTGAATGGTCTAGTGGTTTTCCCTACTTTCTTCAATTTAAGTCTGAATTTGGCAATAAAGAGTTCATGGTCTGAGCCACAGTCAGCTCCTGGGTCTTGTTTTTG
The DNA here is from genome assembly GCA_935064755.1 of Tragelaphus eurycerus. NCBI lineage: Eukaryota > Metazoa > Chordata > Mammalia > Artiodactyla > Bovidae > Tragelaphus > Tragelaphus eurycerus. The sequence continues at coordinate 5,304,146 of CAKXYN010000039.1, forward strand.
CTGATTGTATAGAGCTTCTCCATCTTTGGCTGCAAAGAATATAATCAATCTGATTTCAGTGTTGACCATCTGGTGATGTCCATGTATAGAGTTTTCTCTTGTGTTGTTGGAAGAGGGTATTTGCTATGACCAGTGCATTTTCTTGGCAAAACTCTGTTAGTCTTTGCCCTGCTTCATTCCGTGTTCCAAGGCCAAATTTGCCTGTTACTCCAGGTGTTTCTTGACTTCCTACTTTTGCATTCCAGTCCCCTATAATGAAAAGGACATCTTTTTTGGCAGAAAGTGAAGAGGAACTAAAAAGCCTCTTGATGAAAGTGAAAATGGAGAGTGAAAAGGTTGGCTTAAAGCTCAACATTCAGAAAATGAAGATCATGGCATCTGGTCCCATCCCTACATGGGAAATAGATGGAGAAACAGTGGAAACAGTGTCAGACTTTATTTTTCTGGGCTCCAAAATCACTGCAGATGGTGACTGCAGCCATGAAATTAAAAGACGCTTACTCCTTGGAAGGAAAGTTATGACCAACCTAGATAGCATATTCAAAAGCAGAGACATTACTTTGCTAACAAAGGTTCGCCTAGTCAAGGCTATGGTCTTTCCTGTGGTCATGTATGGATGTGAGAGCTGGACTGTGAAGAAGGCTGAGCGCCAAAGAATTGATGCTTTTGAACTGTGGTGTTGGAGAAGACTCTTGAGAGTCCCTTGGACTGCAAGGAGATCCAACCAGTCCATTCTGAATGAGATCAGCCCTGGGATTTCTTTGGAAGGAATGATGCTGAAGCTGAGACTCCAGTATTTTGGCCACCTGATGCGAAGAGTTGACTCATTGGAGAAGACTCTGATGCTGGGAGGGATTGAGGGCAAGAGGAGAAGGGGATGACAGAGGATGAGATGGCTGGATGGCATCACTGACTCGACGGATGTGAGTCTGAGTGACCTCCGGGAGTTGGTGATGGATAGGGAGGCCTGGCGTGCTGCAGTTCATGGGGTCGCGAAGAGTCGGACACGACTGAGCGACTGATCTAATCTAATCTAATCTAGGCATTAAATGGCATCAGCCTGGCTGCATCATTCTCTCATTGTTCACTTAGTCATGTCTGACTCTTTGCGACCTCATGTAGTGCATCATGCCAGGCTTCTCTGTCCTTCACTATCTCTGGGAGTTTGCTCAAACTCATGTCCATTGAGTTGCTGATGCCATCCAACCATCTCGTCCTGTCGCCTCCTCCTCCTGCCCTCATTCTTTCCCAGCATCAGGATCTTTCCTAATGAGTCAGTTCTTCACATCAGGTGGCCAAAGTATTGGAGCTTCATCTTCAGCATCAGTCCTTCATTCTCTCTTAAGTAACAGTTTTCCAAGTCTCTGTACTCACAGGTTAAGAAGATATTGTAATGTAGCAAAAGGCTAGGAATTCTCACCTGCAACCTTCTTCACAATGCTACCCAAAGGTCCCTGGCACACTGTGATTAGGCATTATACTTTTTCAAATTCCTAAAATAAAATGTGAAAATTAGTATCATTTTAATTTTTATCTTTCTTATTATCACTGAGGCTGAATATTTTCTCAGACTTCATAATTTAAAAAAATATCTCCTGGGACTCCTTTATTGTGCCCTTTATTAGAAGGTCTTTTCTTGAAATTAAAATTGTTTGTATTTTTAAATTCTTATTATAAACTTGAACTTTTTCATTTTAAAATCTTTGCACAATAAAGGAAATCTGTCATGTCATTAATGACTTATTCAATTTGCAGGTAAGTTTAAGTCATAAGACAGTAAGTTCTAGACTCTAAAGTGATGTGAACAAGTTAGAGGTGTGGTTATATAGCTTTTAGAATTAACTTTGTTGAAAATAAAAAATACAAACAAAAGTCAAATAGTATTTTTGAAGATACACCTATATATCATCGTTTTAAAAATAGGTGATATGAATAGATAATAATAAAAACATAAACAAAAAATATAAACTTTCAGTTATAAAATAGGTCATGTGAATGCAATGTACGGTGTGGTTTCTATAATTAATAATACTCTACTGTATATTTGAAAATTGCTAAGTGAGTAGATGTTACAGGTTCACATAATGAAAAATAATAAACAATAAATAATAAATGAATCAGGATATAGAATGTAGGAAGTATGTAGAAGTCTTTCAGTTATTCAGCACAGCCCCTAGAACTAAAGACATTGTGAAAAACTGTGCTTAAGGCTAGACTATTTAACTAAAGGTTTTTATATACCTGTCTATATGTGCTTTATGTATTAATACCTATCTGTTTCCTAATAATTATTTAAGGCAAAATCTAAGAAAGTTTCAAATATGACTTTTAGTGAAATGAACAGAAAATAAATATTCTGGAAAGTTAGCTATAGTATAATATAAGGTGACTTATATATGTCTTTGGAGAAGGCAGTGGCACCCCACTCCAATACTCTTGCCTGGAGAATCCCATGGACGGAGGAGCCTGGTAGGCTGCAGTCCATGGGGTCGCTAGGAGTCGGACATGACTGAGCGACTTCACTTTCACTTTTCACTTTCATGCATTGGAGAAGGAAATGGCAACCCACTCCAGTGTTCTTGCCTGGAGAATCCCAGGGACGGGGAGGCCTGGTGGGCTGCCGTCTATGGGGTCACACAGAGTCGGACACGACTGAAGTGACTTAGCGTAGCGTATATATGTCTTGAGTTTTTTTAGATAAACTTTTTTGTAAAATAGTTTTGTATTTACAGAAAAATTATGATGATAGTGCAGAGAGTCTATATACCCCATGATCAGTTTCCCTCATTACTAACATTGGTGCATTGTATTTGCTGTAATTAATGAACCAATATTGACACATTTTATTAACTAAAGTTCATATTTTATCCAAATATTCTTAATTTTTATCCAATGTCTTTTTTTTTTTCTGTTCCAGGATGCCATTCAATGACTATCACATTACATTTAGCCATGTTATCTCCTTAGGCTTCTCTTGGTTGTGACAGTTACAATATGACTTTATACAATATGGAAATTTTATAGATTAAAGGCAGGGTAAAAGAGGGAGGAAAGAAAGAGAAAAAGTCAAAGTTGCCTTTAAAGACAAAATACAAGTCATGAGATTACGTTCCATGGCTAACATAGAGGGGTAACAGCTCTATCTTTCAACCACAGTGTCCAAAAGACATAAACACACAAGTTGCTTACCATCCTTCAGAGAAATGAAGCTCTTCCTGGTATGGAGTCCTGAGATAACTTTGTCTTGGAGCCATGATTGAGAGACCACTTTGTAATGTTCTAAACAAGTCCCTTAATATCATTTCTATGGAGAATAAAGAATGGCTTATGAGGGCTAATCCCTATAACATCTTTAAGGTAGGCCAAGGCATCTGGTCCCATCACTTCATGGCAAATAGATGGGGAAACAGTGGAAACAATGTCAGATTTTATGTTTCTGGGCTCCAAAATCACTGCAGATGGTGATTGCTGCCATGAAATTAAAAGACACTTACTCCTTGGAAGGAAAGTTATGACCAACCTAGATAGCATATTCAAAAGCAGAGACATTACTTTGCCAACAAAGGTCTGTCTTGTCAAGGCTATGGTTTTTCCTGTGGTCATGTATGGATATGAGAGTTGGACTGTGAAGAAGGCTGAGCGCCTAAGAATTGATGCTTTTGAACTGTGGTGTTGGAGAAGACTCTTGAGAGTCCCTTGGACTGCAAGGAGATCCAACCAGTCCATTCTGAAGGAGATCAGTCCTGGGTATTCTTTGGAAGGAATGATGCTGAAGCTGAAACTCCAGTACTTTGGTCACCTCATGCAAAGAGCTGACTCATTGGAAAAGATTCTGATGCTGGGAGGGATTGAGGGCAGGAGGAGAAGGGGACGACAGAGGATGAGATGGCTGTATGGTATCACTGACTCAATGGATGTGAGTTTGAGTGACCTCTGGGAGTTGGTGATGGACAGGGAGGCCTGGCGTGCTGCAATTCATGGGGTCACAAAGAGTCGGACATGACTGAGCAACTGAACGGAACTGAAGGTCATGATGGCTGCATGCATTTCAATTGTGAGGAGGGAAGGTAATGGGGTAAATGAAGTGAGCTACTCAAGCTCATTGGAGGATTAAGCATTTCCCTTAAAGAGCTGTTCCTTAGGGCTCTTCCCAAGGCTTCCAGGGACAACCAGATAACTCAGTGATGTCATATGGGTGGTTTCAGGTTGGACCCTCTTGACCCTTTCTCACCCCATCTTTCACAAACTTCTCTGATGAAAGACAAACAAAAGACATTAAACATAGGTACTCTGTGGGGGCATCTGACAAGGAAGACTAAAGGTTGTTGAGGCTGGTAGAACCATGAAGGGTGAATTTTGATAGGCAGGTATTCTAGATACCCCACAGTTTGTGGGATGGCCATCTGCTTCGTCTCTCCCTACTTCACACTGTGTGCTCATCTTGGCCAGGGGCGTCTGCTTATAAAAATGAATCATATTTTCTTTGGCCACATCATGTCTATGTGCAAAGTTGCCAGAAGTTTGAAAGTACCATCTCTATGGAATTTATAATATGCCAGAAACCAGGTGAGATTTTCTGTAATTGCAATCATTTATATTGTTCTCTAGTTTAAAATTTCTCTGTGAACAGTATTGCTGATTGAAGCACTGTTGCAACTAAAACAAAAGTGTGACCTACTGTCCTCAAGCTCTTAATTTAAAAAGATGGTAATGATGACCCTATATGCAAGACAGCAAAAGAGACACAGATGTAAAGAACAGACTTTTAAACTCTGTGGGAGAAGGTGAGGGTGGGATGATTTAAGAGAACAGCATTGAAACATATATATTACTATATGTGAAACAGATCTCCAGTCCAGGCTCGATGCATGAGACAGGGCATTCAGGGCTGGTGCACTGGGGTGACCCTGAGGGATAGGATGGGGAGGGAGGTGGGCGGGGGTTCAGGATGGGGGAAACATGCACACCCATGGCTGATTCATGTGAATGTATGGCAAAACCACTACAATATTGTAAAATAATTAGCCTCCAATTAAAATTAATTAATTAATTTTAAAAATTTTTAAAAATTATCACATACACACACACATACATGCAAAGTCCTGCTCTAACCTAGATATGGGTTAAGTTCAGTTCAGTTTAGTCGCTCAGTCGTGTCTGACTCTTTGCGATGTGAGTTAGTAGATCACTATTTGATTTCTGGCTTTATTCCTTGATATGTGTGACTTTGGAAAAAAATTTTTTTAAATATTTTGAGGCCTCAGTTCCCTCATCTGTAACATGGGAAGTATATACCAATGTTAAAGTGCAAATATTAAAATTAAGTGAAATAAATTATGTGATGCTCTTACACAAATCTTTAAATTGTAATATTGCCTTGATGATATTAAGTCTTTATGTATATACATAAATATAACACATTTAAAACCATTTTACTTACCTAAACACGACATGTGATATTTATCTTATATATCACACTTTTAAAATTTTTCTGTTCTTTCCATATTTGGACAAATGTGTAATGACCTATAGCCACCATTATAGTGTCATTCAGAGTATTTTCATTACCTTCAAAATCCACTGCTCTCCTCCTAGTCACTCCTCCTTTTCCCCACTCCCATCCCCCAACTCCTGGCACTGGTAACTACTGATATTTGTACTATCTCCACTGGAATTCATATACTTTCAAAAAGTTTTTACTAGGAAGATAATGTTAAAATAGGGGTTTCCCTGTAGCTTAGACAGTAAAGAATCTGCCTGCAATAAAGGAGACCCAGGTTCGATCCCTGGGTCTGGAAGATCCCCTGAAGAAGGGAATGGCTACCTACTCCAATATTCTTGCCTGGAGAATTCCATGGGCAGAGGAGTCTGGCAAGCTACCATCCATGGGGTCACAAAGAGTCAGACACAACTGAGCAACTAATGCTACACTACTACTACTAATGTTAAAATAACAACAGAAATCTATGGGAAATCTGTTTTTCTACATTCCCATTACCTTATCAAATTTATTTTCAGTTATCTTTTTATATTATGTTTTATTTTATACATAAACAATTTCTACATTATAGTGATATTGTTGATCCAATATTTAAAATTTCTATTTCATCTTAGATTAAAAAAAAATGTTTTTCTTCTTCTTATCCTTGTTTCCTTTTCTTGAAAGTATTCATTTCTGTCATGTCCGACTCTTTGCAACTTAATGGACTGTAGCCCGCTAGGTTCCCCTGTTAATGGAATTCTCTAGGCAAGAATCCTGGAGTGGATAGCCATTCCCTTCTCCAGGATATCTTCCCAACCCACATCTCCTGCACTGCAGGCAGACTCTTCATTGTCTGAACCATCAGAGAAGTCCACATCTAAATACTGCACTGTCAGCCTGACGTTATCCCCACTCTACCAATTACTTTTATTTTACAACGCTGCTTTTTAAAAGCCTTTGATGTTTAGACAAAAACAAAAAAGGCATAATATATATCCTCTGTAACAAGGGCAACATCCAGCAACTATTCAATTAAATCTAAGTTGGGGCTGTTGCTCCTGCTGCTAAGTCGCTTCAATCGTGTCCGACTCTGTGCAACCCCATAGGCGGCAGCCCACCAGGTTCCCCCGTTCCTGGGATTCTCCAGGCAAGATATACTGGAGTGGTTTGCCATTTCTTCCTCCAATGCATGAAAGTGAAAAGTGAAAGTGAAGTCTCTCAGTCGTGTCCGACTCTTAGCGACGCCATGGACTGCAGCCTGCCAGGCTCCTCTGTCCATGGGATTTTCCAGGCAAGAGTAGTAGAGTAGGGTGTCATTGCCAGTTACATATCAGTAAATCTACCAGATGCTTATCCTATATTATTATGTCCCAAATGCTGTGTGAGCGTGTAATGGGGTGCACAAGATTAGTAAAATGATACCTGTGCTCACAGAAATTTATTGTCTGACTGAGGTGATGGACATGTTCACATGATTCAATTAACTAACCTGACCTAAGAGTATATATCACAGCACGACAGGCTAAAATAATGAAGTACTAAATTATGAGACACGGAAACTGGTAAGAGGTTTAGTAACTGACAGGACAGAAGAGCCCATGCTATAAAAAATGTGCTGTGAAGTTCAGATTTCTGCAGGAAGAGATGGTGTGGATGGCCCTGAAGCCACACCTCTCAGCAGAGAAATTGATGGTGGCACCACCATTGCAGAATTTAGGCACCGCTAGGAATGGGTTTCAGGGAACTACCAGGAATGTTCCATCAGCTGTCCTGGAATTATGACAGAATATGCTCATCTTAACTTAGAACTCATTCCACTGCAGCCGGGGCCATAAGGGTTTGCCCCAGCCCAGAGAGAAGGCACTAGGAAATGAAGAATCGATCTCTGCAGAATCAAAGATATTGTGTTTATATACTTATTTTTTTTAAGCTAAGGAAAAATGGATAATGAACAGGAAACAATGGGAAATGATATTGCACAAATCAAAGTACAGAAACTAGTTCACTGTTGTGTGTGTCTGTGTGTGTATATAATTTCAAATCCTATTAGTAAATTCAGAAGTTTGTCATAAGCAAGAGATATAATTAATGACTACCTGGAAAAGTCCTTTTAAGACTCCCCATGCTTAGAAGACTGACAAAATGAATTTCTATATCATGTGTTTCTCACTAGTTATGGGGTAGGGACCCACCTTAGTTTCTTCAACTCCAGGATGAGAGTCTTAATACCCTCTTCAGGTTTGAAAGAAAGTAAGCAGTGTACAAATAGATTTCAGGTTTTTTTCCCCATTTTATTTTAAAATAAAGCTTTCTAAATTCAAACATGTTTATTTTTAAAGATGACTTGGAGCTTTTGTGACAGTAAAAAAAATACAGTCTGGCCGATAACTGCCTTTGAAAAATGGCCTTAAAATCAACTGGTTGATAGGAAAAAGATGGGCTTTCGTGTGTTCAATAACTTGGAAGTTGGAAAAAATCATATAACTAGAATGGAGATTGAATACAGTCTGGTTATCATTTCAGAGTAAAAAGCATTTATTTATTTCCTAAATATTCAGAGAGATGTACCCTTAGACTGCCACCAATAAGGTGGTAGATTTCATGAAATATAAAAGCTAGGTATCTTCTCCTTGAGGGTCCTTATAAATTTCCTTCTGTAGTTGGCTGGAGACTAATACACCATGTATATCAGTCAGTGAGAGTGATATTTGTTTCCTGAAAGTGGAAGTGTTAGTCACTCAGTCATGTCCAGGTCTTGGTGACCACATGGGACTATAGTCTGCCAGGCTCCTCTGTCCATGGAATTCTCCAGGCAAGAATACTGGAGTGGGTAGCCATTCCCTTGCCCAGAAGATCTGGCTGACCCAGGGGTCGAACCTGGTTTCCTGCATTGTAGGCAGATTCTTTACAATCCGAGCTAAGTCAGGGAAGCCCGTTCATTTTCTACTACTGCCTTAACAAATGATCACAGCAGCTTAAGATAACACCCATTTATTATTTCACAGTGTGTAGGTCACGAGTCTTGGCATAACTGGCTCAACTGAGTCATGTGTCATGTCTCACAGGGCTCTGGAGATGAATCCTTCCCAAGCTCATTTAGGCTGTTGACTGAAATCTGTTCTTTGAGGCCTGTCCTTCTTTCTTTGCTGCCTGTCAGCCAACAGTTGTTCCTATAAGTTTCTCACTTTTTCCTGCTTCCCATATGACTGCTCCAGCAAGGAGCAAACTCCTCTCATGATTCAAATCCTCCCATTTGTTTCCTGACACATTTTTTGTTCCATCTAGCCAAAGTTCTCTATATCCAAGACTTAAGTGGTTTAAATTGGATATATCTGGATCATCTAGAATAATTCCCTTATTTTTAAGTTCCTCAACCATAATTACAGTGTACCTTTGCCATACAACAGAACATTCATAGGTTCCAGACATGTGGACATCTGTAGAGTGGCCTTCTGCCTGGCACACAAGTTAAAAACTATCACTCCTTTTCATTATCAAAGCATATCATCATCATAAAAGACACTTGTAAAATTTTAGTTAAATTATCTTGGCAACCTTACCTTGTTGTTCAGTCACTAAGTTGTGTCTGACTCTTTGTGACCCCATGGACTACAACACGCCAGGCTTCCCTGTCCTTCACTATCTCCTGAAGTTTGCTCAAACTCATGTCCATTGAGTCAGTGATGCCATCCAACCATCTCATCCTCTGTTGCCCCCTTCCCCTCCTGCCCTCAATCTTTCCCAGAGTCAGGGTCTTTTCCAGTGTGCCAACTGTTCACATGGGGTGGCCAAAGTATTGAAGCTTCAGCTTCAGCATTAGTTCTTCCAATGAATATTCACGGTTGATTTCCTTTATTATTGACTGGTTTTATCTCCTTACTGTCCAAGGGATTCTCAGAAGTCTTCGCCAGTACCACAATTCGAAAGTATCAGTTCTTCAGCACTCAGCCTTCTTTATGGTCCAACTCTTATATCCGTACGTGACTACTGGAAAAACCACAGCTTTGACTAGATGGACCATTGTCAGCAAAGTGATGTCTCTGATTTTTAATATGCTGTAACATGCATTAAATATGACCTCTCTGGGGAATAGTTGCTGGCATTTGAACAACACTGATGTACTTCAAATTTTTTTGGATTCTCTCCTAAAGTGAGTATTAAGTCTTTTGCCCCATCTTTGTTTTGGTTCTTCAGGACAACGATCAGGGAAGAAACTACATGTGGATTTTATTATATCCTGTTGGTAATGTGGGCAGGCATAGATGCTGAATCATCTGGCATCATTTGAAAGGATTCAGATGGTAGAAGAGACTTTGACTACCTGATAAGAGACTATTCCTGTCACTCAGGATATGCTGCTCCCAGGAGGAAGTTAATCTCCATATCTGAGTGCAAACAATGACTGCTTCAAGACCTTAAAGACAAAATCTGAAATCCTGAGCTGCTGATTCTTATATCCACATTTTAAATATGTATCATATTTTTTTGCCCAGCTCAAGCAAAAAAAGATATCTGATATTCTCTCCCCCCAACCATATTTAGTTCCTTCAATTCTAGAAAGATGCAATGGGAAAATATCCAGCCACATACTATGATTATAAAGTCCTTGATTTTCATTCTGATCTTCTTTTCTTCCTCCCTTTGCCTTACTTGTCCTTCAGCTACTTCACTACTAATGAGAATTTCTACCAGGAAGTAAACAGTGGCAGAGACGTGAAACATGTGTGTGCTCGGTCATTTCAATTGTGTCTGACTCTGTATGACCCCATGGACTGTAGCCCACCAGGCTCCACTGTCCATGGGATTCTCCAGGCAAGAATACTGGAATGGGTTGCTATTTCCTTCTCCATGGGATTGTCTCAACCCGGGAATTGAACCTGCAATTCTTATATCTCCTGTGTTGACAGACAGATTCTTCACCACTAGCGCCACCTGGGAAGCCCCAAAGTGAAACTTATGTACAACTTACCTTAATTAGCCCCAATGTAAGGTTTAGGAAATAAGAAATTGACAGACAGTAACCAGAAAAATGAGGCTCCTCAGTCTTCCATGCTAGTCCCCAGAATGCCACTGTCAATCATGGGTAACGGGTGGCTTCATTCTCAGCCCGTGGATTAACTTTAGGGTGGAGAGCTGCACATAATTCGAATTCAGATTGGAAATGTAGACATTTACCCAGATCATCCTTTCTTATTTACAAGATGAAGAACCTTGACCCAGAAAGGTTTACTGTGTTGTGCATAGCCATACAACACACATACCATGTAAATTTTCTCACAACACAAATACATGTACATTTGATCTTATTATCCTTCTGAAAACATATGGCGAAGCCAAGGTCAAAATGTGTTAATGACTTATAGTTGTATCATTTCATACGAACAAGCTAAGACCAGAATGCAAATCTGCCATTCTAGCTCCATATAAACTTTCCATCTACTTACATCTGCCAGGTGTGGAAAAGTCCCAGGGAAAGCAGGTGTGGTGTAATACAGTGGTTATATAGGGTGGAAGGCCCCTGATGGATCATTATCTGCATCTTCACATGCTATTAGTGTGCCATGATGTCTTTTGTGTCACTAATAAATCACCATAAGCTTGAGGCCTTTGTCTTGACAATCTTATTTTCTCTCAGGCCAAGATCATTCCATGGTCCCAGTGACATAGGACTAGACATCATCCTTGAGTGAATTCCTATGTAAATAATTTCATTTAAAAATCTTTTTCCCTTTGGAATTTAGCCAAAATTTAATGAGAAAAATTATCTATTATGCAGTCTCACTCTTAAAGCAAATATAAGTCTCCAATTGCAGAATTCTTATAGGTGCTATCTGCCTTCAGTTAGGAATAATTTAGAAGTTGAATAAGAAATCCCTTTCATTGACTGACATCTTGCAGATTAAATCTGAAGCATCTTGAACTTCATTACAGCTTCATGAATATTGTAAGGCTTTAAATATTGACTGTGGTTTTGAAACTCAGCCAAGAAGGTATTAACAGTTGTTAGAATTTGTATTTATGTAACACCCTTTCTTCCAACTAGTTTAAAGCAACTAGAACATTATTTCAGTCTGTCTCCATAATAGGAATATAAGTTGTTAAGTGGAGGCTTCATTATTCCCATTTTATAGGGAAGAGCCCTAAGGGTCAAAGAAGTGGCACCACTGAATAAAAGACACATAATTCTCTGTTACTTATTTTCCAGTTCTGAATCCCTACTTGGGGAAGTTGTTTTTACTACTAAGATGCATCATTTGCCTTCAATTCTTTCAGTTCAGTAGCTCAGTCGTGCCTGACTCTTTGCAACCCCATGAATCACAGCACGCCAGGCCTCCCTGTCCATCACCAACTCCCAGAGTTCACCCAAACTCATGTGCATCGAGTCGGTGGTGCCATCCAGCCAGCTCATCTTCTGTCGTCCCCTTCTTCTGCCCCCAATCCCTCCCAGCATCAGGGTCTTTTCCAATGAGTCAACTCTTCACATGAGGTGGCCAAAGTATTGGAGTTTTAGCCTCAGCATCAGTCCTTCCAATGAACACCCAGGACTGATCTCCTTTAGGATGGACTGGCTGGATCTCCTTGCAGTCCAAGGGACTCTCAAGAGTCTTCTCCAACACCACAGTTCAAAGGCATCAATTCTTCGGCACTCAGCCTTCTTCACAGTCCAACTCTCACATCCATACATGACCACAGGAAAAACCAGAGCCTTGACAAGACAGACCTTTGTTGGCAAAGTAATGTCTCTGCTTTTCAATATGCTATCTAGGTTGGTCATAACTTTCCTTCCAAGGAGTAAGTGTCTTTTAATTTCATGGCAGCAATCACCATCTGCAGTGATTTTGGAGCCCCCCAAAATAAAATCTGGCACTATTTCCTGTGAAGTGATGGGATCAGATGCCATGATCTTACTTTTCTGAATGTTGAGCTTTAAGCCAACCCTTTCACTCTCCTCTTTCACTTTCATCAAGAGGCTTTTGAGTTCCTTTTCACTTTCTGCCATAAGGGTGGTGTCATCTGCATATCTGAGGTTATTGATATTTCTCCCGGCAATCTTGATTCCAGCTTGTGTTTCTTCCAGCCCAGCGTTTCTCATGATGTACTCTGCATATAAGTTAAATAAGCAGGGTGACAACATAAGCCTTGACGTACTCCTTTTCCTATTTGGAACCAGTTTGTTGTTCCATGTCCAGTTCTAACTGTTGCTTCTTGACTTGCATACATATTTCTCAAGAGGCAGATCAGGTGGTCTGGTATTCCCATCTCTTTCAGAATTTCCCAGTGTATTGTGATCCACACAGTCAAAGGCTTTGGCATAGTCAATAAAGCAGAAATAGATGTTTTTCTGGAACTCTCTTGCTTTTCCCATGATCCAGCGGATGTTGGCAATTTGATCTCTGGTTCCTCTGCCTTTTCTAAAACCAGCTTGAACATCAGGAAGTTCACAGTTCACATATTGCTGAAGCCTGGCTTGGAGAATTTTGCGCATTACTTTACTAGTGTGTGAGATGAGTGCAATTGTGCGGGAGTTTGAGTATTCTTTGGCATTGCCTTTCTTTGGGATAGCAATGAAAACTGACCTTTTCCAGTCCTATGGCCACTGCTGAGTTTTCCAAATTTGCTGGCATATTGAGTGCAGCACTTTCATAGCATCATCTTTCAGGATTTGAAAGAGCTCAACTGGTATTCTATCACCTCCACTAGCTTTGTTCGTAGTGATGCTTTCTAAGGCCCACTTGACTTCACGTTCCAGAATGTCTGGCTCTAGGTCAGTGATCACACCATCATGATTATCTGGGTCGTGAAGCTCTTTTTTGTACAGTTCTTCTGTGTATTCTTGCCACCTCTTCTTAATATCTTCTGCTTCTGTTAGGTCCATACCATTTCTGTCCTTTATCGAGCCCATCTTTGCATGAAATGTTCCCTTGGCATCTCTGATTTTCTTGAAGAAATCTCTAGTCTTTCCCATTCTGTTGTTTTCTTCTATTTCTTTGCATTGATCGCTGAGGAAAGCTTTCTTATCTCTTCTTGCTATTCTTTGGAACTCTGCATGCAGATGCTTATATCTTTCCTTTTCTCCTTTGCTTTTTGCTTCTCTTTTTTTCAACTGCATTACACTGCTATAATTCTTCATTAAATTTCTACTTCTCTTTCAGCCTTTTTAAAAAAATTATTTATTATTTTTGGCTGCACTGATCCTTCGTTGTTGTGTGCAGGCTTTCTCTAGTTGCAGCAAGCAAGGGCCGCTCCCAGTTGCAGTGCGTGGGCTTCTCATTGCTGTGGCCCCCCTTGTTGCAAAGCACAGGCTCTAGGTGCTGACTATAGTAGGTATAGTACGTGGGATCAGTAGTTGAGCTTCTCTTGTTGCAGAGCTTGGGCTCTAGGTGCACAGGCTTCAGCAGTTGCAGAACATGGGCTCAATAATTGTGATTCATGGGCTCCAGAGTGAGGGGTCAGTAAGTTGTGGCTCATGGGCCCAGCTGTCCCATGGTATGAAGGATCCTCCTGGGTCAGGGATCGAATTGATTTCCTCTGTTGCAAGGCAGATTCTTAATCCCTGGACCACCTGGGAAGCCCCTCTTTTATCTTAGTCCCAATTCTCATGTCCCTCTCCTCTTCATTTGCCCATCAGTTTGATTTCCATCAATAACATCCTGCTCCAAGTCCTAGTGCATCATTCTGAATCCTTAAAATGCATGAGACTCCCAGAGTGCTATGGTCTCAGTACTTGATTGAACTGAATGAATTTAAAGTCACTCAGTCATGTCCGACTCTTTGCACCCCCATGGACTATATAGTCCATGGAATTCTCCAGGCCAGAAGAGTGGAGTGGGTAGCCTATCTCTTCTCTAGTGATCTCCCCAACCCAGGAATCAACCCAGGGTCTCCTGCATTGCAGGAGGATTCTTTACCAACTCAGCTATCAGGGAAGCCCAGCCTCAGTAATGGTGATTCTTTTTTAATGGGTCTAGACTGGAGCCCAGAACCTTCCTTTTAGCAGATATCAGTGCTGATAATAACTGAGAGAAGTGTCTCACGATCAATCCTGATGTGGAGTGGAAAAGCTGAGAAGAGTTTTAGATTCTCAAGCCTATTAGCTATGGTCTAGTATTTTACAGCTGTTTGGCCTATATTAGGTTGAGTTCTTGAGAAGCAGAGCCAGATGCAAAGAATCTTTTGCTAGTAATATATTGAGGTGTGTTCTCAGGAGAAGAGGAAAAGGTTGGGATGGGGCTGGGAAATAAGTTGGCAATGTCTGAGCTGGAGTCTGATCCCACCTGGGTGCTCTGGAATACAGACTGACCACAGAATTAGCAAGGAGGCCAGCTTTTTGAACTTCAGAGTCAGTCAGCCATTGGCTGAGTTCTTATAAGTAGTATTGCCAGGGGAGGTGGGTGCTCTTCTTGATGAGGCATCTCCAGGTTGTCTGAGAGCAATTCTTCATAAAAAGCAACTATAGGTAGTCATCAGTCACATTGCAGCATCTGCAGCATCTGTCTTCTGGCTGGTAAAGGTGATCTGAGTAGGGAACCTAGAGTATCTACTATATCTCTGGACTCAACAAGAATCAACCTTACTTCTCCTAGTCTTGAGCTCCTGGCTTTAAAGATTTTCCAGTTTCTGCTACAGAGGAAGCCCCTTCTTTGTCCTTCTCTTTACTCTATGTCTTACCTTTGTTTAGCAGCAGCCTTATGTCCACCCTCCTGCATGAAGCTTCCCTGTAATTCCACAGTGATTGATTTCTTTCCTCAATCTCTGTCTTGGAGGACTCACACAATTTGACTCTTCAAAATATACACGCAGAGGTTGACATGGAATGTGTGCCATGGGTGGCTGGATGAATGATTTTGCAAATTAGAATGCCATCACAGTGGTATTCAATTCTTATTTTGTTAAATAGCCTAAGTGAATGAGCTGGCATTTCTCATTGTAATTTTATTCTAAAAGCTATTCGAAGTCTCTATTATTCCAGGTACTGACATCTTCATTCCTCTTCATCCCATCAGAGAACCAAATGGCTATGGAACTTAAATAGCTCTCTTCCAACATCACTCAGTTCCCAAGCTTAGATATGGCATGATTTTGGTTCTACCTTTTAAGAGATTTGAAGAATTTTCTCACTGATTTAGACTGAAATAATTGCCTGAACTTCCATCCTTCATTCTTGTTCCATTTAAACACAGCTTCTTATTTTATTGTTACAGACATTTAGAGCTTCTAATTTGACTAATATGTTAAATAGACACTTCATTTATATTAGTTTGTGTTCATAATCTCAAGTAATAGCTTATAGCCATCATATCAGGTTTCCTTTTGAGTGTTCTAAATGTGTGCTAGCCTCCATCAATAATAATTAAGCCTCAGTTAGATCATGATCCCATTCCTGAGCTGTCAGTCATTCACTCTGAGAACAATTGAGATTATATAGATGACAATTGCCTAAATACTTCTTATTACTGCATAAGAATGAGCAAGGTATGCTCTCATTGCAGGTGGGTTTTCTGATGAGATGATGGTGGGTTTGTAGTTTTCAGTAGGAGCAGGGAATGTATTCTGGAGGAGAAAATGGCAACCCTCTCCAGTATTCGTGTCTGAAAAATCCCGTCGACAGAGGAGCCTAGTGAGCTGTAGTCCTAAGGGTCACAGAGAGTCAAACACAACTGACCAGCTGAACACACAACGCAGGGAATGTGTTATGGTGGATTTCTTGCAGCAAAATGGCCCTCAGCCATCCTTTCTCTTTGCATCACAAGCTGATCTGGGTTTCTAAAGCTTGTATCTCCCTTGCATTCAGGAGGCCAGGCAAATAACAACTCACCAATAAATCAGAATATCCGTTGGTACACAAGATATGCTTTTTCCCCTAGGAAAAATTTCCCCTAGAAAAAACCAGTGAATTTTTATGCTGCTCCTGTCTATGTGAGCAGTTGTAAGTGTATCTGGTGATTCTGGTTCAGAGTTGTGGAGGCGGAGAAATCATTGCTGCCTTTATAGTTCTGTGGGCATGACTGAAAAGTCAATGCCAAATGTTCATGGAGAAGATGCTTTTAATGGTTTTCCTGTTGACCTCATCACTATAAGAAACTATTATATTTGATCAATGTGACAATGTCATCCTGATCAATCTCTTTCTTGTTTTTTTCTTCCCAAATATTTCTGAGCACAGACAGAGTGAATGTATATGCCCTGGCTCCAGTGCTCATTTCTCAGCAAACTAATCTCTGCATTGGTCTTCTGATCTCTAGTTTAGGGTAGAATTCACCCTTGATGCTGCCTTTTTGTTCCTAGCTGTGTAAGCAATGACTGAAGGAGTACCAATGCCACAGCTCTAACCTCACTCAGAGTGTTGTGACAACTCAGCATGCCCTCTGTGCAGTAGGAGGCTTCCTTTATCTATGTTAAGTTCATTTGAAGAACGCTGCAAAGTAGCAGGTCTCAAAATAGATCAGTGCTTTGAATGCACACATACAGCTGTTTTAACCCAAAGCATGTACAAGCATACACACACATTCACATATACACGTGTGCATACACATATACATGACAATAAACAGTTCTACTCTCATTGAATTTTACACCCAGAACCAGAAATTCCCTCAAATAACACAGGCTTTGGTATAAATGTAGTTTAGGAGCCTAGGCTTGTTATATCTTTGTCATGAGTTATGGATATCTATTGTTCCTTTCTTCCATCTAGCCTTGGTTTTGGCTAATTCTGTCCATTTCTGCTATGTAAGTTTGAATCTTAGTCGTCAAGTTCTCTGCATTCTTTTTTCTTTCTAGAGTTGGTTACTTGTTTATGTTTTTGAGAATCAAATAGATACATTGAAAGGTGAGGAGATACACCTATTTTGTCTGAATTCCAAGTCCTAATTGAAGGTAACTATCTTTGGAGAAGGCAATGGCACCCCACTCCAGTACTCTTGCTTGGAAAATTCCATGGATGGAGGAGCCTGGTGGGCTGCAGTCCATGGGGTCGCGAAGAGTAGGACACAACTGAGCGACTTCACTTTCACTTTTCACTTTCATGCATTGGAGAAGGAAATGGCAACCCCACTCCAGTGTTCTTGCCTGGAGAATCCCAGGGATGAGGGAGCCTGGTGGGCTACTGTCTATGGGGTCACAGAGTTGGACACGACTGAAGCAACTTAGCAATAGCAGCATCTTTGTTACACTAGAAAAAGTTCAATCTGATTACAAATATGAACAAGGAATAAGTGTAGAAAAAGAATCACCTTGACCACATTTGTGTTTGTTTTATATCCCTATCTAAGAATAACTTGAAACCACAAGGGAAACATCTTAATGTGTTGTTTAGTTATTTCAGTAGGACTTGAATTCCATGACTGAGGCACCATGCAAGTAGACTCTAACACCTGGCATCCTAGAATGCACTAAAAAGTCCAGTAGTCAACAGAAATATGATGTTCAGATCAGATCAGATCAGATCAGTCGCTCAGTCGTGTCTGACTCTTTGCGACCCCATGAACTGCAGCACGCCAGGCCTCCCTATCCATCACCAGCTCTCGGAGGTCACTCAGACTCACATTCATCGAGTCAGTGATGCCATCCAGCCATCTCATCCTCTGTCGTCCCCTTCTCCTCCTGCCCTCAATCCCTCCTAGCATCAGAGTCTTCTCCAATGAGTCAACTCTTCGCATGATGTTAGAGATGTTAAATTCCATGTTCCCCTATTGCATTTTTGATGAGTGTGTTTTGAAAAGCTTGAACAAAGTTAGTTTGCAAAGACTTGACCCTAGTATGCATTAACTACATGCACAGAGCGTGGAGGCTGCTTGAGAGAGTTTCTTGTGATACTTTGGGGCCTCCTCAAAGTTTGTTCTTATGTTGTGTCTTCCAAACTAATACCACCAAGCAAGACTATATGCTTGCCTGAAGGGCCACTTGTTTAATTAGATTCTTCAGTTAACTTTCTGTGGGTATTTCCCTGTAGAAGAAAGTGCGCTTTCAACTTTTTAAGTGCATGGACAACAATCATGCCCAGAAGGATTGCCCCTGCAGCAGTCTGGAAAGTCAATTAAAACCTTGGGGAACCTGTTAATAGCTTCTTGTGGTTAGGTGAGTCTGAGGCTCAGAGAATCTAGAATATTGTCTCTTTATTACAGGTTTCCTTCCAAAAGATTTTTCTCTGTTGGTCTTAGCCTTCTCTGTGGAGTCTTGAATGAAGCATTTATAGGGAAAAGTCATGTAAAAAAATTCTGCCTCTATATCAACATCATCCATGTGAAATAAATTAGGACAGAGTCACTGTGTGATGAAATATGTGGATATTCTCTTTACAGATTATATATAATCTACAATCGAGGGCAAATTTCATTCTGCCCACATGAATATTTAGTAATATATCATCAAATACCACATCTCTCCATAAGCCTAGTGAGTGGAATATACTCTTGGATTACAATTAGGCAAGACGTAGAGCAATGTAGTTCCTAAGAGAGAGAGCTCTAGAGTCAGCTGGGTGTCAGGCTAGTTGTCACACACTGTTCAGCTGTGTGTTCTTGGACAAGTCCTTGGATTTCCCATTAGTAACCTGGGCATAGTAATATCACCCGGTTTGTGTCATTTGTGAGGTGAATAGATAATATATGTAAAGCTCCTGATCAAGTTCTCATCACATAGCAAGCATTCAATCATGTTACCTCTTATTACCTGATACTAGTCCAGGTTGGATGCTAATTCTTGTATATTTTTTAAAAAAAATTAGTTTGTATTTTACTGATACAATAGTTTTAAATAAAAGTTTCAAAGATATATCAGAGAATTCTTGCCCATGTGCCACAATGAAGACCCAGCACACACACACAAAAAGATATATCAAGGAGTTCTCACATACGCTACACTCAGTTTCCCTTATAGTTAGCCTCTTATACTGCTATGAGACATTTGCCACAATTAATAAGTCAACATTGGTCCATTAATATTAACTGAACTCCATATTTTTTTGTATTTCATCAGTTTTCCTTTCTCCATTTCAGGATTCCATCCAGGATTTTTTTTATTTTTTGTATCACTTTGGCTTTTCTCAACTGTGATAATTGTCACACTTCCCTTGGTCTTGATGATCTTGACAGTTCTTGACAGTTCTCAGATATTTTGTAGAGTATGCCTAATGTATTTCTCATAGTCAGACTGAGACTATGAGTTTTGGGAGGAAGACCACAGAGGTGAAGTGCCTTTCTCAATATGATGTATCAAGAATACACCCCATCAATTCATCACTGACCATATTAATATTGATCACCCGGCAAAGGTAATATATACTAGGTTTTTAGTTTCTGTATCCTTTTTTTTCTGTACTATACTCTTTGAAAGTCAATTGCTAAGAGTACCCCACACTTAAGAAGTCAGAATTATGTTCCAGCTTCTTGGTGGCAGAGTGGCTACATAAATTGTTTGGAATTATATACAGGAGATTTGCCTATTCCTCATTTTTTTATTTAATTCTTTATTTATATCACTTTGGACTCAAGAATATTTATATTTTATTATTGGTTTATAATTTAATACTATTTTATTGATTTTCTTGCTCAAATTGTCTCAGCTTTGGCCATTGGAAGTTCTTTCAGTTGACTCTAGTGTTCCTTTGACATATCTCTATTGCTTTATTTCTTAAGTACTTCCTTATTTTCTGTCACTGCATGATGTTTCAGGCTCATCTTGTATACTTCCTGCCCCAGCCCTACAACTGTTTATTTCTCCAAAAGCATCCTAATCCTTTTTATTAGAGAGTGGTGTTAGAATCCACAGTCTGGGCACTGGGTACGCTTGTTAAGATTGGGACATTGATGCGTCCAAGGACAGAGCTGGGAAGTATATGTATACCAATCCGCATGTAAGCATAAGCATGGTTATTTCTATATTGACCCATCAGTACATGTACTAAGCTGAATTTAAATTCATACTGATACCTTTACCTTGATTCCAGTAACACATGATTAATTCTGCTGCTACTGCTGCTAAGTTGCTTCAGTCGTGTCCGACTCTGTGCGACCCCATAGATGGCAGCCCACCAGGCTCCCCCGTCCCTGGGATTCTCCAGGCAAGAACACTGGAGTGGGTTGATATTTCCTTCTCTAGTGCATGAAAGTGAAAAGTGAAAGTGAAGTCGCTCAGTTGTGTCCGACTCTTAGCGACCCCATGGACTGCAGCCTACCAGGCTCCTCCGTCCATGGAATTCCAGAGGAGCCTGGTAGGCTGCAGTTCATGGGGTCGCACAGAGTTGGACACAACTGAAGCAACTTAGCAGAAGCAGCAGCAGAATAAATCATGTGTTACTGGAATCAAGGTAAAGGTATCAGTATGAATTTAAATTTAGCTTAGCACATGTACTGATGGGTCAGTATAGAAATAACCATGCTTATGCTTACATGCAGATTGGTAGATTTATTCTAGCTTTTTCCTTTTGCTTATCAGTAACCTTCCCCACTCCAGGTGTAATAAACTTGGATTCTGTCTTCTGTTATCCATTTCTTCATTTATTTTCTCAACCTTGGTATGTGTGTACAGCTATTTCAGAACTGTTAGCCCATACCTTGGGATAAACAACTTTACCAACTAGAATATAGTGCTTATATTCTACTCGAATATAATTTTAATAGATTTGAATCAGCCCATGAACCCTCAGGGAGTCCCTCTTACAGAATCTATATTTGGCATTTTTATGTCTGTAAGCCTTTCACAACCTGAGCAGAGTGATTGACACATCGAAGCAGATTTGCATGAAGTCTGAATCCTGTATGTGATTTAGCCATAGACCCTTGACAACACTAATCTTAGGAGCTTTTCTTTTAATTCTGTGACAGATATTGCCTGAAGTCTCACTAGCCATGAGTTCTTATTAAGCCCTTAGGAATTCTGAGTTTGGTTCTTTCTAGAAATGCTGTTGGAAGATACCACATAAAAGGCAATATATCATCCCAGAAATCCCAACCACCTTTGGAACAGATAGCCTTGTGGTCAAAAAGAATCGTTAAATCTAGATAAAATGTCAGTGTAAAATATCAACTAATAGTGCCCTGCAGAAATGAACCTCACATGGAAATCCAGAGTATATGCCATTCATAGGTGATGGGGCATGCAATAAACCTTGTGGCCTATATTTAAACACCAGAGCCTATGCAGAACAAGGACGGTTTCTATTCCAAGCTTCTATTTTATCACTCAGCATGTGAATTCCAGGAAAGAGGCTGAAGTATAAGATATCCTTAATATGTAGACTTTCTATGTACAGAATTTTGTCAAGTCATAAAGACTGTATTGTATTAATCAGAAGTCAATCATAAATGCTAACGCATGTAACTTTTAAGGTTTTGTTTTTGTAATAAACAAGACCCTATATTGATTACCAGAAGATGCTGTTAGACTCTAAAATGGTAGGGCTAAGTAGAACTTTCACAAATAGTTCTTGCATTTTTGCAAAATGGACTCTGACTTATTAGCTCAATCTAAACACTGCAGTGTGAAACTCAACTCGGGGTACTGCAAAAGGACAAATGGTTGACAAGAACTCGAATAGCCTTTTTTTTAAATTTTATTTTATTTAACTTTACAATATTGTATTGGTTTTGCCATATATCAAAATGAATCTGCCACAGGTATACATGTGTTCTCCATCCTGAACCCTCCTCCCTCCTCCCTCCCCATACCATCCCTCCAGGTCGTCCCAGTGCACCAGCCCCAAGCATCCAGTATCATGCATCGAACCTGGACTGGCAACTCGTTTCATATATTATATTATACATATTTCAATGCCATTCTCCCAAATCATCCCACTCTCTCTCTCTCCCAGAGTCCAAAAGACAGTTCTATACATCAGTGTCTCTTTTGCTGTCTCATATACAGGGTTATCGGGGAAGGCAATGGCACCCCACCCCAGTACTTTTGCCTGGAGAATCCCATGGACAGAGGAGCCTGGTAGGCTCCAGTCCATGGGGTCGCTGAGAGTCGGACACGACTGAGCGACTTCACTTTCACTTTTCACTTTCATGCATTGGAGAAGGAAATGGCAACCCACTCCAGTGTTCTTGCCTGGAGAATCCCAGGGACAGGGGAGCCTGGTGAGCTTCCGTCTGTGGGGTCGCACAGAGTCGGACACGACTGAAGCGACTTAGCAGCAGCAGCAGCATACAGGGTTATTGTTACCATCTTTCTAAATTCCATATGTATGCATTAGTATACTGTATTGGTGTTTTTCTTTCTGGCTTACTTCACTCTGTATAATAGGCTCCAGTTTCATCCACCTCATTAGAACTGATTCAAATGTATTCTTTTTAATGGCTGATTAATACTCCATTGTGTATATGTATCACTGCTTTCTTATCCATTCATCTGTGGATGGACATCTAGGTTGCTTCCATGTCCTGGCTATTATAAATAGTGCTGCAATGAACATTGGGATACACGTGTCTCTTTCAATTCTGGTTTCCTCAGTGTGTATGCCCAGCAGTGGGATTGCTGGATCATAATGCAGTTCTATTTCCAGTTTTTTAAGGAATCTCCACACTGTTCTCCATAGTGGCTGTACTAGTTTGCATTCCCACCAACAGTGTAAGAGGGTTCCCTTTTCTCCACACCCTCTCCAGCATTTATTACTTGTAGACTTTTGGATCGTAGCCATTCTGACTGGCGTGAAATGGTACCTCATAGTGGTTTTGATTTGCATTTCTCTGATAATGAGTGATGTTGAGCATCTTTTCATGTGTTAGCATTTATTACTTGTAGACTTTTGGATCATAGCCATTCTGACTGGCGTGAAATGGTACCTCATAGTGGTTTTGATTTGCATTTCTCTGATAATGAGTGATGTTGAGCATCTTTTCATGTGTTTGTTAGCCATCTGTATGTCTTCTTTGGAGAAATGTCTATTTAGTTCTTTGGCCCATTTTTTGATTGGGTCATTTATTTTTCTGGAATTGAGCTGTAGGAGTTGCTTGTATATTTTTGAGATTAGTTGTTTGTCTGTTGCTTCATTTGCTATTATTTTCTCCCATTCTGAAGGCTGTCTTTTCACCTGGCTTAGAGTTTCCTTTGTTGTGCAGAAGCTTTTGAGTTTAATTAGGTCCCATTTGTTTATTTTTGCTTTTATTTCCAATATTCTGGGAGGTGGGTCATACAGGATCCTGCTGTGATGTATGTCGGAGAGTGTTTTGCCTATGTTCTCCTCTAGGAGTTTTATGGTTTCTTGTCTTACATTTAGATCTTTAATCCATTTTGAGTTTATTTTTGTGTATGGTGTTAGAAAGTGCTCTAGTTTCATTCTTTTACAAGTGGTTGACCAGTTTCCCCAGCACCACTTGTTAAAGAGATTGTCTTTAATCCATTGTATATTCTTGCCTCCTTTGTCAAAGATAAGGTGTCCATATGTGCGTGGATTTATCTCTGGGCTTTCTGTTTTGTTCCATTGATCTATATTTCTGTCTTTGTGCCAGTACCATACTGTCTTGATGATTGTGTGCGAATAGCCTTAAATCATGGAACTCCCTTACATTTGTAAAGGAAGCATGTTTCTATCATCCATAAAAAAGTTAAGTGGAGCTTTGAGCATATTATGCCTCCTTAAAGTTTGAAAAAAGCCAAGATGAATAGGCTTGCCAAGGATTCTGACCCAGCAGGTTGCTGAGAGGGGGTTAGCCCCTGATGAATTTTAACAATACCCCAACTTCCCACATTGGCTAAAGCAGCCAGCTCTCAGTAACATACTCCATCTCTGTGATTACCTGCCAAATGCTTATTGCAGACCTGCAAAGATTAGTTACTCCAGAGGGAGTGGTTTATAACTCCATGACATGGTTTTGTGCCAGATCGATAAAAGCAAAGGCACACGACAGGCTGCCCTTATTTTCTCTCTGTAAAGAAACAAAGAGCCCCACAGTTAAACTGAATGTTACTGACTAATCCTCAGCATCACTTTAACACACCAGGGATTGTCCTCATTTGTTTTTCACATAACACTATAATCTTGTGAAATATGAGTTAGCTAAAATGCAATTGCATTTTCAGGGACATGAAGGCTTACTATACATTACCAGCAATTTACAAGGAGCCTGCTGTTTATGTGCCATGTAACCGGGAGATTTTTCTCTTAACAATAGATTGTGATGATGTATTTTTAAATATGTCTGTATTGTTCACATATGGTAAGATCAGTTGGGTTTAAGTAATAGAAATTCAGCTAATAACAGTGATAAAAACACACACTCAAGTAAGTGACCCCTATTTTCTTTTTTTCAATCCTACATAGAAATTCATTTACATTTTAGTAAATTGAATAGAAAATAATGGAAGAGTCATATTTTTCTGTTATGGGAACAGAGAAAATGTTTAGAGAAAGAGGAAAATAGAGTCAGAGGAAACAAAATATTCAAAATTTTAAAACTCGAGCATGTAAAAGGCTGGAGTGTTGTCTTACCACAAAATCTTCCTGAAAAAGCATAAAGAAAATTTAACAGCCCAGGCCTTCAAGAAAAATTGAGGGCATTTTCATCCTTTGACGTCATTATTTAAAAAATGACCTGATTAATTTTCCTTCAATTAATCTGATACTCAATTCATTTAAAAGAACATCAATTTCACTTTCTTTGCTTGATATGTTAACAATATAAAATAACTACAATTCTTTGTGTTTCAATCTGAATAGAGATTGTATCAAAGCATGTATTGACTATTTAGTGCTCTCCAGTAAAAAGAGGCAGCAGAGAGATAAAAGGCCAATAAATCAGAAGAATATTTTCTCCAGGAATAGTTATGTTTACTCATATTTCTCCAAACATCCTTGTTATGATGAGAACAAAGAATGTTTGTTTTGCTTCTTTTTATTTGGAATTTAATGGTATTTGAAAAAGCAGCATGCTGCTGCTGCTGCTTAGTCACTTCAGTCATGTCCGACTCTGGGTGACCCCATAGACGGCAGCCCACCAGGCTCTCCTGTCCCTGGGATTCTCCAGGCAAGAACACTGGAGTGGGTTGCCATTTCCTTCTCCAATGCATGAAAGTGAAAAGTGAAAGTGAAGTCGCTCAGTCGTGTCCGACTTCTAGCGACCCCATGGACTGCAGCCTTCCAGGCTCCTTCATCCATGGGATTTTCCAGGCAAGAGTACTGGAGTGGGATGCCATTGCCTTCTCCCAAAAAGTAGCATAAATAGACCTATAGGCATAGTGGGAAGGTTGTACTAATTCAACGGAAAGAACAGGCATCAACAAAAGTACTTCTTTGGAGTTTATCATTCTTTTAAATTATTTTCAGTTTTTCCATTTTGGACATTAACACTGGGACAGTATTACTAAAGACCCAGAACAACTAAAGTCAAACTAATGTTTTTTGCTAACTGATGTCTCATCTGTTCTAGAACTGCTTCATCAGTTGCATAGGGCTGTTTTTGTGCACAGTGCCACTTGGCAGGGACCAGATCCAGCACTCAAGACCACTGCCTCTGTCCTTGGTAGCTGTGTGACTTTGAATGCAGAGCCCCTGGGATTTCAGTGACCCAGCCAATGTGCTTCCTTCTCAAATCTGAATCTAAGGCATAGACCCAGGAGTGAAACAGATGGGGATAAAATATGCTTTATTAATAAAGTGATTGCATACATAGATAACTCAAAAGAATTTATTAAAAAATTTAGAATTAATTTGTACATCTGGCGAGCTTGCAGAATACAAGAGCAAAATAAAATATTAATATCAATAGTATTTCTCTATACAGGCAACAAATAATTAAAATGTTTTTCAAGTACACCAATTGTAGTTTTTGAGTCGCTAAGTCATGCCAGACTCTTTGCAATCCCATGGACTGCAGCATAATAGGCTTCCTTGTCTTTCACTATCTTCTGGAGTTTGCTCAAACTCATGTTGATTGAGTCAGTGGTGCCATCCAGTCAATTGTAGGAGTGCCATAAAAATCAAATGTCTGCATACTGGAAAATCATAAAACATTGCTGGGATAAATTAAGGAAGCTGTAAGTAAATGGAAGCCTCTAGAAATGCTCTATAACATGATCTGGGGAGCAGGTACATGGGTATGTTCATATGTCAGTTCAGTTCATTTCAGTCACTCATTTATGTCCAACTCTTTTTGACCCCATGGACTGCAGCACGCCAGGCTTCCCTGTCCATCACCAACTCCATATGTAAACATTTATTAATCTGTATAGTAAAAATTTCTGCATCATATGTGAGTTATACCTTGTTGAAAAAGTTTCTAAAAAAAAAACAAAACCTGAAAAACAAAAAAAATCTAAACTGGATTAAGGACATGGATAAGATATGTGCAATACTAGATAGATTAACCAGCCTATTCTACTGGCACAAGGCAGTAGCTCACACAGTAAAGAACTTGCCTGCCATACAGGAGACCAGAGTTCAATCCCTGGGTTGGGAAGATCTGGAGAAGGGAATGGCAGTCCACTTCAGTATTCTGGTCTGGAGAATCCCATATACAGAGGAGCCTGGCGGGCAACAATCCACGGGGTCACAAAGAGTCAGACACAACTGAGAGACCAACACACACAGCCTACTGGCTCAACTGGACAGCTACAGCCCACATTTACCAAAGGCTGGAGAATCAACCACAACCATTGAGAACTGCCCAGTGTCATCCTCCAGATGAGCGAAAAAGCGGTTGAGCTGAGCATGCATTTCTTTTCCCCAGTACTGCAAAAAGATGAGTCATCCCTCCCTTCCCACTGGGCAAGACAAGAGGCCTGAGGTGGTGCTCAGTAGGAGTCTCTTCACAAAGGAGCATTAAGTAAAGAGAAAGGAAAACATTTCTCCCCAATGAAGATTTCACCTATCTGTGCTTTAACCTTCTCAATGGTAAAATGGTGATAATAGACCTAAACTCATACAGTTTTAAGAATTGAAAAGTGATAATATATGTAAAGGACTTTGCTAAGTACCAATAAAGGTAGAACTGGAGAAGCAAAACATAGACACTTTAGAGGGGGGAAGATATCTTCAGGAAGATAATCTGAATACACTTGTGGTATTTTTTAGGTCAGGAAACTGAGACTCTAGCTTTCTAGGAAACTGGACTCTAGGAGATCCAGACCCTTGGCCAAGTTCCCCAGTTTGTTGGACATGTATTGTTGATATATTACAGCACCTCTAGTGTTGTTGAACACAAGTTCATGTACTCAACACACAGGGAGGCCAAACAGACTGAAATGTCAGAGTTTGGAGCAGAGATTTATTTCAGGACCAAGCAAGGAGCGTGAGTGGCTCACGCCAAATAAACCCAGAACTCCCTAATGGCTCAGCAGGGAGAAGTTTTATAGCCAAGATTTGGGGTGAGGACTGAAAGGTGCATGACTTTCTCTGATTGATCAGGGATGGTAACAGGACAGTTTCCAGGGCTCCTGAAGTTACTGTCCTCCACCTGGGTGAGGGCCTTGCTTCCTACAAAAGAACTAGAAGATGTTATGTTCTTCCCTTAAGGAGGAATCAGTGCAACCCCCTGGCTGTACTATTGTTTCTTGACTGCTCCATCTTTGTTCCTACATTCTCTCTCTTCCCATAAGCAACTGTTGGAATCTGCACTTTGGAACTCAGGGATGGTCAAGGAGGCCGAATGAAGCCCATTTCCTACAAACAAGAAATTGTGCTTGGTCACTCAGTCCCATCCAACTCTTTGTGACCCCATGGACTGTAGCCCACCAGGCTCCTCTGTCGATAGGAATTTTCCAGGCAAGAATACTGGAGTGGGTTGCCATGCCCTCCTCCAGGGGATCTTCCCAACTAAGGGATCAAATCCAGGTCTCCAGCATTGCAAGTGGATTCTTTACCATCTCAGCCACCAGGGAAGCCCAAAACAAGAAACTGGGGACAGAGAAGGATTTCTACCTGGGAGAGCCTCACAGGGTCCTGCTCCATTTCACTAGGTTCCAGGTGTTTAAGTACCTAGCCCAGAGCTCTTTCTGCTATACCACTCTGCTGGATAGCCATCCTAAATTAGGCAGCAGATAGAATAGCCAAGCCTTTGCCCCACAACCGTGCATTTCCTGTTTTCAGAGGGTATACAGTCTGTTTCTTCTCCCGTGGAGGCCCTGTGTGCTGCGGCACTCAGGCAGCAATTTATAGCCCTTGTTGTGTTCTTGAAATAAGAACAAGATTACTATTTCGAATCAAGGTAGCTATTTTCACATTCCACTGTGAAGTAGTTAGGCAGGTATTCTTTTGAAGGTAAATAAACACAGTCAACCATGATTATTTGATTCCATTTAGTATATTAGAAAAAGTAATGGTTTAATAATACCCTAGTGGCCTGTAACAGTTAATGCACCACAGAAAATGAATCATAAAATCCCCTTCTCACTAATAACTCTGAGACTTGTGTTATTAAAAAGGCACTAAACTCCCTGGAGTCAGAGTGATTTCACCTTCCCACTAAGTGACAATATTATTAGTTTGGATTCTGTATTCACTGGTCATGAAAATATAGGATCTTTGGACAACAGGAAAACCTGTCACACATTCTGTTTGTTTGTTGATGAATTCTT
Organism: Tragelaphus eurycerus; assembly: GCA_935064755.1. Lineage (NCBI taxonomy): Eukaryota > Metazoa > Chordata > Mammalia > Artiodactyla > Bovidae > Tragelaphus > Tragelaphus eurycerus. The sequence continues at coordinate 5,333,139 of CAKXYN010000039.1, forward strand.
GCAACATCATCTGGGACCATTGCTAAGGCAAAGAAAATGGTCCCGTGAAGGCCATGTGATTTTTCTAACTCAGTGCCAAACCTTTCCAAATGCTGGTTCATTCTGAGCTGGAGTAGAAGCTGGAAAGAGACTTCTTACTGACAGCAAGCATATCTCCTTCAAGTGCAGACCTAGTGGACTGGTGGTAGGGAAGTACATGTGTCACTTCAGATTTACACAAGCTCACAAGCTGGTTGTATTTATTTGGAAAAGGGTTTGCATAACAAATATTCCCTGAAGACATGTGCTTAGTCTCCTGGTTCTCTTTATGATAAATACTGACAGGATGGGCTTCTTCATCTTAATTGGAGTGGAGCTAGTAGTAAAGAACCAGCCTACCAATACAGGAGACCTGGATTTGATCCCTGGATCAGGATGATTCCCTGGAGAAGGAAATGGCAACCCACTCCAGTACTCTTGCCTGGAAAATTCCATGGACAGAGGAACCTGGTAGGCTATAGTCCATGGGGTCGCAAAGAGTTGGACATGACTGAGTGACTTCACTCACCTTACTCATAGCATTAGTAAATAGAAACAGGTTGTTTTGACCTGATAATTATTATTAAAGGTGCATTATATACATCTTAACAGTAGTTATCAAAACAAAAACAAATCAGCAAACTCAGTGCCCGTAAGGTTTGTCCCCAGTAGAAAACTTTCCAATTGGTAAAGAACACATATTTTCTTATAGTTTGCTCCCAGGGCTGACTTTAATAGCAGCCTCTTCAAGTGGATGGTTTTAGTAGAATTTTCCTTTAATAGTTGCTGCTGCTGCTGCAGTAGCTTCAGTCGTGTCTGACTCTGTGCAACCCCATAAACAGCAGCCCAACAGGTTCCCCTGTCCCTGGGATTCTCCAGCCAAGAACACTGGAGTGGGTTGCCATTTCCTTCTCCAGTGCATGAAAGTGAAAAGTGAAAGTGAAATTGCTCAGTTGTGTCTGACTCTTAGTGACCCCACGGACTGCAGCCCACCAGACTCCTCCATCAATGGGATTTTCCAGGCAAGAGTACTGCAGTGGGGTGCCATCGCCTTCTCCGTTAATAGTAGCTAGAACTCTTTAAGTAACTGCTACATTGAAGGTTATTTTGTCATCTAATTTTTGTCTATTTTTTTCTTCTTCTTTAACTGCTGCTTCTCTAACAGCAGAAAGTGAAGAGGGGCTAAAAAGCCTCTTGATGAAAGTGAAAGTGGAGAGTGAAAAGGTTGGCTTAAAGCTCAACATTCAGAAAACGAAGATCATGGCATCTGGTCCCATCACTGCATGGGAAATAGATGGGGAAACAGTGGAAACAGTGTCAGACTTTGTTTTTCTGGGCTCCAAAATCACTGCAGATGGTGACTGCAGCCATGAAATTAAAAGACGCTTACTCCTTGGAAGGAAAGTTATGACCAACCTAGATAGCATATTCAAAAGCAGAGACATTACTTTAACAACAAAGGTTGGCCTAGTCAAGGCTATGGTCTTTCCTGTGGTCATGTATGGATGTGAGAGCTGGACTGTGAAGAAGGCTGAGCGCCGAAGAATTGATGCTTTTGAACTGTGGTGTTGGAGAAGACTCTTGAGAGTCCCTTGGACTGCAAGAAGATCCAACCAGTCCATTCTGAAGGAGATCAATCCTGGAATTTCTTTAGAAGGAATGATGCTAAAGCTGAAACTCCAGTATTTTGGCCACCTCATGCGAAGAGTTGACTCATTGGAGAAGACTCTGATGCTGGGAGGGATTGAGGGCAGGAGGAGAAGGGGACGACAGAGGATGAGATGGCTGGATGGCATCACTGACTCGATGGATGCGAGTCTGAGTGACCTCCGGGAGCTGGTGATGGACAGGGAGGCCTGGCGTGCTGCGGTTCATGGGGTCGCAAAGAGTTGGACACGACTGAGCGACTGATCTGATCTGATCTGATCTCTAACAGCTTTAACATTTCACTCTAACACTTGGAGGTTTCAAACAGTCTTTAAAGGCTCATTTAAAACTTAGCAGATATATGGTATTAATTTATCTCTATTATATCCTGATATAATAGACAGAAAAGCAAACTAACATTTAAGATCCAGGGGTTCCGGGTGACATAAATCACCTTATTTCAATGGCTGCTTAGTTTTTGCAGGGAGGATGTTTGTTTTCTGCTTTATATAACTTCTATACTTATTCTGCACAGTTTGATTCTAAAATGCCCTTTCTGCCTCTCTTGCTCCTATTTCTTTCCATTAGGAACACTAGAAAGTCACACTCTTGACAATTTCCTATTAAGCAGCACCGGAAGATGAGTTAAAATTGATTTTTTCCCCCCTCAACCTGGCCTGAGTATTTCAAATCTTACTCACAGGATAGATACAAATGTATATTTTTTACATTTTCAAGTGTACCTAAATAGATTAGTCTTAGAACTCTTTATAAATGTCTTGTGTAATCTCAAGCTCAACATCAAAATCAAAACTCTTTATCATTACTTCTAAACCTTTCAAGTTCTCTAAGTTCCTAAAATCCAGCCCAGGCACTTTAGGGTCTAATGGCCTATTTAGGCTGTCATCTGTGACATGGGTGAGAATAATGGCAGACTTTTTGAAATTCAGAGATAAAACTAAACGTTTAGATTAAAGATGTAGTGTGACTCTTCCATCAAGAAGCATTTTGCTTGAGTTTCTGATAATTCAGTTCAGTTCAGTCCAGTTCAGTCCCTCAGTTGTGTCCAACTCTTTGCGACCCCATGAATTGCAGCATGCCAGGCCTCCCTGTCCATCACCAACTCCCAGAGTTCATTCAAACTCACGTCCATTGAGTCAGTGATGCCATCCAGCCATCTCATCCTCTGTCGTCCCCTTCTCCTTCTGCTCCCAATCCCTCCCAGCATCAGAGTCTTTTCCAATGAGTCAACTCTTTGCATGAGGTGGCCAAAGTACTGGAGTTTCAGCTTTAACATCATTCCTTCCAAAGAAATCCCAGGGCTGATCTCCTTCAGAATGGACTGGTTGGATCTCCATAATTAGCAAACCTAATTCAAATATTTCTGTATAGCAAATCATATATAAAAAGAAATTCATACTAGCCAGTTCATTTCACTCTTGGTTTTTGTGATCTTAGAGATGATAAAATTAGTGGAATCATTCAAAGAAAATATTGAGGTTTAGATAACACACAAACTGATGTATGATGGATTGTGGGTTGTCACAAAAGATATAAAAAACACTTTTCCAAGACTGTGATATAGGAAGACTTTTAGTATAAATCTCTGTGAACCCAGAGGAAATAAGAGTTATTTTCATTGCTCCTTAAGGATTTCCTTGCAATATGTGAATGTTCTTTATTTTTATCTCTATGGTGTTTGTTTTATATGTTATAAAGCCATTATTGAATTCAGAAAATAAAATTGAATAAACTATTTGAAGATAGAATATGCTATCTATCTCGAGCTAGTCACAAATACAAAGCTTAGACAGGTATGTTTGGCTTTCCCTTCTGAGAGCCCTGAAAAGCATTTGAGAATTAGACATGCAGGTTTAGACTTCATGACTGCAACCTTGGAAGTAATCTGTTTTTATGTTACAGGCAATGAAAGCTTAGAAGAAAACTATGTCCAGGACAGTAAGATGGGGTTTGTCATCAATGCCATCTATGCAATGGCGCACGGGCTGCAGAACATGCATCAGGCCCTCTGCCCCGGCCACGTGGGCCTCTGCGATGCCATGAAGCCCATCGATGGCAGCAAACTCCTGGAATTCCTCATCAAGTCCACGTTCATCGGTGTGTCTGGAGAGGAGGTGTGGTTTGATGAGAAAGGGGATGCTCCTGGAAGGTAAAGCAGACCTTTCTGTAATGGATCCAAATAACCCTGTGATCCTCTCTAAGCCAGACAGATGGACACTCTGGCTTCTTCTGGTCACATGTTTTCTGGGTGTCATGAGGGTAGATACAACCAGATAGCTAAAAAGACGAGGCTAATGTTAGATGGAAATGGCATTATAAAACAAACTCCACTATCATCTTTGGTCTTCCCCCAGAAGGCCCAGCACCTTCCTGCAAGCACAAGAAACCAGAGTGAGTATACCCGAACAGCAGAACCCTCCCTGGCACTGCCAACATCTGGTCAGCGTGTTCTGATTGATCAATCCCAATGCCATACTGCTTGTGGAATATTTTAATCTTATCTGCTCAAAGAGCTTAATATATGAAGAGAACCATATGTGTCCCTTTTTCTCAGGCTACCTTATGTTCCAACTAACATGTTTCTTGGAACAAGAAAGAAAAGAATTTTCTGCCTCGTATTGAGTCTCCATGGCTTCCAAAGAATTAATCAAGAAGCAAAGGAAAATTAAATCTAACTAAAATGTATATACATATATTTTCCCCCAAGTCATTTTATATACTGTCTCCTCTGCAGTACTTGCTTTTATAACACCAATTAGTCCCTATGTAATTGGTATGTAGAAGATGATATCAGTGTAAAGAGTAGTTGTGTTCATTCATAGGGATTTTCTTAGGCAAAGGATGATCAGAATAGTGGGATAAAAATTAAAACCGACAACAGGAAAGAAAAAAGGCCCTCAGTCTGGCTGCTGTACAGAATACCCACAATCTCTCTTTTTTTCCCCTCATAAGCCCTGTTATCTTTCAGTATGAAAGCTTGCAGAATGGGAGATTTTAGAAAAGCATATGTTGTGATAAAATGGAACAGCAAATCATTTAATCCTCATTGCCACAGGCATATTATTATCTTCTTTTACAGATGATAAAGCTGAGTGTCAGAGAAACTAAGAAACTCCCCTAAAGTCACCCAGAGAGTAGCTGGTAGAGGCAGTGCCGTTTGATTCTGAGACTTGTAATCTTTTTGCCACATCGCATTGCCTTTTAGCTACTTCATTGGAAGGACTGATGCTGAGGCTGAAACTCCAATACTTTGGTCACCTCATGCGAAGAGCTGACTCATTGGAAAAGACCCTGATGCTGGGAGGGATTGGGGGCAGGAGGAGAAGGGGACAACAGAGAATGAGATGGCTGGATGGCATCATCGACTCGATGCACATGAGTTTGGGTGAACTCTGGGTGTTGGTGATGGACAGGGAGGCCTGGCGTGCTGTGATTCATGGGGTTGCAAAGAGTCAGACACTGAGTCTGACTGAGCAACTGAACTGAACTGAAAATTAGGCAAAGTCGCTGACATCTTTCTTAATGTCATTTCAAAGGGACTATAAGAGACTATTTGACCCTAAATAATTCTCCACATATCTCTTCCTTTCATGAAAGCGTAAAGTTCTATATTTAGCGAGTGCCTTGTGGGGCCTCAATGGATTCTGCCTGCTAAATCCAACAGCTCCAGGAAGGATAAATGATATAGGTAATAGTGAGCCATTAAAGCCGTGGATGTATCAGATTCCTTCTAAGCTGCCAGTTAGGTGGGAGCAACTTTAGATGGAGATGAGAGTGGGAAGGACGGAGTGACGCAGGGGCTGGGCATGTGGAAGGCATCCAGGAGCTGAGCACCTTAAGAAGTGGTACCAGATGGCACAAGTGGGTCTAAGATGCAGAACACTGACCACCTCCTCCCACCCACCTTTAAACTCATGGTTGTAATCCTGGGTTCTATTCAAACCAGCTCTGTAAAGGATTGGATTGGGGATGGAAACCTTCCTTCATGATTCTATAGCACACACAATGTGCCTAGGACAGGGCCAAGTACATTTACCCCACTGCAGAGATATAAGTTTCCACCTCCTCTCTCTATTTGTAAATCATCTAAAATATAAACCCACAATTTTAGCTTGTTTCTCTTTCATTTTTAATTAAGTATTTAAATCATGAGTTTCCCCCTGGGTTCCTTTTCAAGGATCATTTCCTCATGTCTGAAATTGGTCAGCTCAATCTGTTCAATTTTTATTTCAACCACTTCCCTCTGTTTCTATCTCCTGTCACACCACCATTCATGCTTTTGGTCCCTCTTATAATTATTTTAGTTAATCATCATGAAACAGAAATTGAATGCATTGAAAGGATGCAACAAACTTGTAATGTACAGCATAAGGATATTCTAAATAACCACCAACATGCTGAGAAGGGACTGTGGGGCCAAGAGAAAGGAGCAGTGTTCATTAACACACACTGCCCAGGGGAAGGCCTCTTTTTAGTAAGTCAGTATTTTCCCCTTGGTATCGTTTTTTTTGTTGCTGTTATTCCTCTAGTTTTTTGGGACTTTTTCAAAATATGTTTTCATGCCAAGATATTGTGAATTTTTCAGTTTCTAAATGCTAATAAAGTGTGAACTGATTTCCCCTATTGAAACGCCGCTGCTGCTGCTAAGTCGTGTCAGCCGTGTCTGACTCTGTGCAACCCCATAGATGGAAGCCCACCAGACTCCTCTGTCCCTGGGATTCTCCAGGCAAGAACACTGGAATCAGTTGCCATTTCCTTCTCCAATGCATGAAAGTGAAAAATGAAAGTGAAGTCGCTCAGTCGTGTCCGACTCTTAGCGACCCCGTGGACTGCAGCCTACCAGGCTCCTCTGTCCCTGGGATTTCCCAGACAAGAGTACTGGAGTAGGGTGCCATTGCCTTCTCCCTATTGAAATGGGGAAGGTGAAATATAGGTTTTAAGGAACCGATTTATAGGAAAAAGATATTCTAAAGCTAGCATTACACCTAAGCCTTCATCGAAAGAATATAAAGAGATTTAACAATGTAACATGTAGTAAAACATAAAGATGAAAGGAAATGAAAAAGGAAACTACTCACATAAAGCACTCACAGTAGGCTCTGTAACCATGGTTGGTGATTTAGATGGTTTAGTCACTCAAGTCGTGTCTGACTCTTGCAACCTCGTGGACTGTAGCCCACCAGGCTCCTCTGTCTATGGGATTTCCTAGGCAAGAGTACTGGAGTGGGTTGCCATTTCCTTCTGCAGGGGATCTTCCTGACCCAGGATTAGAACCCAGGTCTCCTACATTGCAGGCAGATTCTTTACCAACTGAGCTACCTACCATAAAGAGTGTAAAAAATGGAAAAATATTGGAGGTATAGATTAGTATCATTGATCAGCTGGACAAGTGCGAGCTGTTAGCCTGCAGTTAATACCCATGTGGTTATCAGTCAGAGAGCTACTCTGAGAACATTCTGGTTTGTCTCAGCAACCAGAGGAATGAGAACCCTCTGTTACCAAAAATCAGAAAGCAGAGACATGAATAATGCCCTCCAGGTGCGCCATTCTCTCTTCTTACTTCAGGTAAGTTTTGTTCATCTGGAAAAGTGGAGCAAAGACTTTCTTTACTCCCCTAGAATCCCTTTTTCCTTTAAGGGGTTGCTATTTATAGAAACTGCCAGAATCTGGTTGTGGAGAAGCCACTAGCAATCCTATGGGTAACAGGATACATTTGTGCATTACTAAAAACAGTCAGCAAAGCTATGAAAAGATATTAGTTGTTTAGATAAAGAACTGGTGGTTCAATGGTAAAGAATTTGCTTGCCAAGCAGGAGATGATTTGGTCCCTGGGTTGAGAAGATCCCCTTGAGAAGGAAATGACAACCCACTCCAATACTCTTGCCTAGAGAATCCGATCAATAGAGGAGCCTGACAGTTTTACAGTCCATGGGGTCCCAAAAGAGTCGAACACGAATTAGTGACTAAACAGTGACAAAATAAAGAACTAAGCCAGATAGAGCCAGTAGATTTCAGGTGACAACCAAGGCTGACTGGTAGTAGCTTCCTGGGGTGTTGGGCTGAGGAGGATTTTGAGTCTGACCAGGTTTATAGGGAAAGAATTCCAGGATGATGTGACATAGATGGGGACATGGTGGGGAGGAGGAAGAGAGATGAGAAAGGGAAGTGGCTGTGACAACACAAAGATGGTTTCACTTTCTTATAGAACGAAAATAACAAGAGTATTTTAGCTTATAAAGAATAATAGTACTACAAATATGAATATGATATAGTGATGTTGTCTTTTATATACATTTCTCTCAATTGTGAAGCGGTTTTTTTTTAACCTACTCTATGTAAGTAAATTCCCACAAGAAGCCTATGAGCCTTAAAGAGTTTACTAACATTCCAAAGTCATGCAATCTACTGGTAAAATATTAGAAAAGAGATTTCAGCTTATACAGTCTAACATCAACTCTTTTGCTTTTTCCATCAAACTGGAAAATACTCTCTACTGCCTTCACTGGGAAACAATGAATCTGGTCCCCAGAACACACACAGAAGATTTCTAAATGTAGATTTTACCGCTGTGTAGCATTGCAGCATTTAAATAACTGAAATAACTGACACCGATTATTTGGATTCAGAAATGTTTGTCCTAATCAAGTAAGAGACCAGTTTAAATGTCAATGCTCAAAATGTTAAATCCTCAACATCCTTGCTAATTAAAGATGCATTTCTCAGATTTCTTGCTCTATTAGCACCTAAAATAGGTAAGACTCCAGACTGGATAAGACTCACCTCTTTTGGGCTGCTGCTGCTAAGTCGCTTCAGTCGTGTCTGACTCTGTGTGACCCCATAGACAGCAGCCCACCAGGCTCCCCTGTCCCTGAGATTCTCCAGGCAAGAACACTGGAGTGGGTTGCCCTCACCTCTTTTAATCCAGTGTAATTAAAGTAGCAACTGAATGTGAAAAAGAAATTTGGAATAAAAGTATTTAAGCTAAAAATTAATGTTATGAAGAACTGTTACTTGATCAAAGAATAATGTGGTGGAAAAAAAAAAAAAAGAAGGATATGGTGATCAACCCAGCACATACAGAATTAGTTTCAAGAATACACAGAAAGAAAAGTACAAGAATAATATATTATTTAACAAATATGGATGATGCAGAGACTGAAGTATCAAATATACATTTTGGAAAATCATAGGACACATAACTAAACTAAATAAACTAAAATATTGATAGTAGCTCGTGTTAGGACATAGGATGTTTCTAACTTTTATTTCTCTTGTATTATTATCTATTTACCAAATTCCTTTAGTTTCTACATCATGTCCATATGCTCCAAGACACACATGTTGTTTTCTTTGTAGGTATGATATTATGAATCTGCAGTACACCGAAGCCAATCGCTATGACTATGTGCACGTTGGAACTTGGCATGAAGGGGTCTTGAACATCGATGATTACAAAATCCAAATGAACAAGAGTGGAATGGTACGGTCTGTATGCAGTGAGCCTTGCTTAAAGGGTCAAATCAAGGTAAGCCAGTCACTGACTCATTCTTGGACAGTGTCCTTGAGGACACCTCCTGCCTGTGCATAAGTGAAGAAAACCACATTTTTCTTTAACAAGACTGTCCAGAAAGGGTGTGCTAGGCTTATTGTTTCTGTTGTGTTTAGCAAAAATTAAGAAGACAAACCAACATTGGAAAATGAAATAGGAAAACCACTGGGATATTTAGAAGAGTCTTTATTTGCATTGCAATGATGAGCTGTGATCTTAAATACAATATAGAAAGCAAAGGGATATGAATAATCAAATTAAAAATTGAAACAGAAGTAAACTTGGAAGCCAAAGCCAATGATACTGCTTAGTCATAGTTCTAACTATTGTTGAGGAAAGCAGAAGCTGAGCAAGTCCAAATAAGTGTAAAACTAAAATAAAAGAAGTTGAAATGAGGTAACACAGGAGCACTGCTTACCACTTCTCTTTTCTCTACCAAGTTCTTTCATTTTCCTGAAACTATTTTCCAGCCAAAAGAGAGTCCTCACTTTCTAATTATTCCCAGAAACTTTCCAGGTTGGGGCAAGTGAGTGACTGTGTATTTAAAACTAGAGTAAGTAAACATCCTATATTGGGCATTTGACTGAATGGAGGTAGAGGATTCTTGGTGTAGAAGACATGGAAAGAACACGTTCTGTATCCCATGCTATTTAAAAACCAAACTGGCTGATGCAGTAGGAAATGGAGCATAGACGAGTGATTGTGAACTGGCAGAGTGTGGATTAAATGACTTAATAGGTCTTCCTCGTCTCTAATTTTCTGTGATTCATCTCTGGGAATAGACAGGACTGTCACGTAAATGTCACAAAGCACAGCTGAGGCTGGAATGGATATTGTGTGAGGCTCCTGCTCTCCCACCATGCCATCATGCTGCTATGCCATTCATGGAGTTCACCCTGAGAAATATACTCAGGGGTCTTTAGGGCGAGAGTCTAATAGTGTTGCTGCAGCTGCTGGGCCCACCACTCTATCCCTACTGATCAAAGAAGGTGGAGGATCTGGGACCCACAACATCTAAGAAGAGCTGTTCAGGTGGACTCAAACTCTCAAGGGGAATCAGTCACTTTGAGTATGAAAAGAACTCCTGAGGCAACTCACTCTAGTTTCAAACATCAGGACCTTCTCTGCAGATGTGATATTCAAAATATTTTATAATTATCATTGGAAAAGACCCTGATGCTGGGAAAGATTGAGGGCAAGAGGAGAAGATGGGCAACAGAGGATGAGATGGTTGGATGGCATCGTCAGCTCAATAAACATGAATTTGAGCAAACTCCGGAAGATAGTGAAGGAAAGGGAAGCCTGCCATGCTGCAGTCTATGGGGTTGCAAGGAGTCAGATCCAACTGAGCAACTGAACAACAATAATTGTCATGACAACTAGCCAATCAGAATGAACTCTATTTTAGTGCTATGACAGGGTGCTGGAGGTCCCCTGCCATGCCCATGCTTAATCCCCGAGTTGGATCAGGGGAGGATTTAGGTGAGGATCCCTACCTGAATAGGGTAGTATGAGGCAATTGGTAGACTTGGAGACATCATTGGTTTCCACCCATCGTAGAAGCATGTCAGTAGTGTAAGAGGGGCTCCAACCAAACCAGTGTGTGTGGGCCATACGTCAGTGCAGATTCTGCCCAAGAATCCACTTCTGATTCTTATGCAGGTGGAATTTTTCACATGAGGTTATCTTGTGGTATTAGGAATATATCCTCTGAAACCAAGAGAAACCTAAAACTTGTCCTTGACTCTTGCTATAGGATGTCAGACCACAAGATTCTGGGTTCGTCCTCTTCTCTGGATGGTTGGGAAATCCAGGACTTCTGTGACCTAAAGTCTTATGGTTGGGAAAACCCAGAAGCTCTGGGCTTTATGCTCTTCTTCCCTCATAGCTTAGATGGTAAATAGCGTCTGCTTGCAATGCGGGAGGACCTGGGTTGGGAAGATCCCCTGGAGAAGGAAATGGCAACCCACTCCAGTACTCTTGCCTGGAAAATTCCGTGGATGGAGGAGCCTGGTAGGCTACAGTCCATGGGATCAAAAAGAGTCAGACACGACTGAGCAGCTTCACTGATGGTGGACTGATGACCCACAGGAGGTCACATGTTCATCTTAGACCTCCTTCTCAGCCTGGGTGACAGAACTGCATCTTTAGTGCAGAAAACTACTATGAAAAAAGTTTATGGAACTACAAAGCTTGGTTTTTCAGAATATAACAAAAGCAAACAAATAAACAAGCAAAACCCTGGCAAGAGAAAACAAATCATTCTGAAGATGCTCTGCACTCCAGCTCCCTTTTAGAATTCCCTCCTGTTACTCTGAATGCTGGCAGGCCATGAATGGGTGCTCACATTGCCATGTGTAGTCTCATTTGTATGCTCCAGAGATAAACCCTACCCCCAGGCCCCAGTTCAGAGGAAAGGATGTCTGCATGCATCTCTAAGCTTGATGCTCAAGTATTTCTGGCATTACATTTGCATTACACCCATGCAGTGTTATCAAAAGAGATCCCAGAAATCATTGCTGAGTCATTACAGAGCACTAGCTATAAATGAAAACCTCTTGGGGTTCAATTTTTGTAACACCATGTACCCTGCAGGATGAAAGTATGCCCGTTCTCAATAGCATCTGGAGTGGAGCAGGGGGTGCTGTTTGTTTGTTTCCAACAAGCACCATGGGAGGTACAAAAACAAATGATATCCAAATCCCATTTACCAAGTAATAGCATTGATATTCTTCCATTGTCAGTTTGCCACCTAGCAGGTTCAGGATGCACAGCGAGATCTCTCAGTAGCCACTCCAGAGACTGGAAAGAAGCAACGCAAAAGGTGATGGTAGGGCTTGCACTTGTATTAACTGAGAAGCATAGCCTTTGGGAAAGGATTATTCATTTTAAATGTCAAATGTCACTTCAAATGCTGATATAATCATTTGACTTGTTTTATGGTAACCCATAAAGCCTTCTTATGGTAATTCCCTTTGAAGTAACTAAAAGTCCAGTTTTCTTATGTTATTGATTTTTATAAATATAAATATTTTACAAATATAATATTTTAGGAAGGAGAAATTGATTTCAGTCATACCACAAACAGAGGTAAATAAAATCAAATTTTCACTGTTGTGTTTTATGGGTACAGTCAGGAAAGAAAGGACCCACACTAGGTGGTTCAACAGAGGGAGATTTACATTATTAAAAAAAAAAGAAAGAAAACTGGTTATAAAAGTAAGAGGGGGCACTGATGCAACTCAGAGATGAGCAGCGGCAGGAATTACTCCCACCCCAGGACCAAAGCGACAATAGGAAGGTCGTAGATACTACCTGAGACACGCCCAGAGCTGGAGGGAGGAGATGCCTCAATACGAGGCTTCTCTTCTCTCTGGCTCTTCAGTCTCCCATTAGGTCCTCCCATTCTTCCAACCCTATGGAGAAGACACTGGAAAGAGAGCCTGGAAAATGTAGTTCACAGGTCCTTAGCTCAGGTTCTCTTGAACCGTGAAAACTAAGCAAGGCTCAAGTGCTAATATTTTATCAGGAGACAGAATCCCAGGGAAGCAGAAGTGAGAGGAAAAGGAAATGGAGAGATGGAAGCATGGAAAAACGCCTCCCCCACTGAGGTTATGCATCGGTGGGCAGGATACTGCCTCACTGAGCACAACTCAGCCTCACCAGATCTCTGGACAGACTTCTCAGACTGTTTATTGGAGCAAAGAAAGGAGAAAAATGTATACACTACTGCTATTCTATTTTCTGACTGTTCCCACGGTCAACATTTGCTCACAGGAAGTGACATTACCTGATGCCTCTAGGTGGCTACTGGGGCAGCCAGAGTCCCTGTCCTATTAGGTGGACCTTCTTCAGATTTGGAAGTAGTGAGGAAGGGGAAGCAGCTGTGAGTCTTACAGCTCCTGCTGTGGTGAGTGCAATGGAGGCAGTTCTGGACCCCAGTGACTCCTCCATGGGAGAGAGAGCCACCTAGAGATGCCTTAAGATGACACAGTAGTGGTAGAAACTGAGGTGGAGGTGCAGAAGTGTCCAGAATGCCCAAGAACATGGGCAAGGGCCTGACACAGGTCAGGCAAAAAGAATCTGAGGCAGCACATAAAATGTGGACCATGGGTCTGCAAGTGAAGAGCAAGGGCCTGGTATGTGTGTTGGTCTCCCACACCAAGCCTGCTGCTCTTTTCCTCTGTGTAGGGAAGGCAGGAAAGAGGTAAGAAGGAGTGGAGAGGCAAAGGAAGTGAAAGGGAAACAAAGGAACAGAGAGGCAGTAGAAATGGGAGACTAACATTTATCAAGCATATCCTTGTGCAAGTACAATAATGGATGTTTTACTGACATCATTTCAATTCTTCCTTAAAACAATGCCTTTAAAGGAGGTATTATCACCCCATTTTATAGATCAGAAATCAGAGGCCCAGAGGGCTTGAGTCACTTGTCCCAAGCTTTCTCAGCTAGCAAATGCCAAGCTGGGCTTAGAGCCAATCCAAATCTCTTATCAACCCACAGCCACATGTTGTTCAACCATCTTTCATTATATGAACTGGCATAATTCCTACAAATTTCAATTGCTGAAGCTTATTTTCTCAATAGTTCACAACAAAATTATAAATAGAGATCCACTTTAAAAATGCTAAGGGAAACCAGAATCTAGAGTTAAGGAGGGAGTAAGTATAGAAGGCAGTTGGGAGACTCTGACAGAGATGGGGAAGCTGGCAGAGAATCCCAGAGAAAGAGTCCTGGAGTTTGCTCCCACTGGCCTCCTACTCTTTCTTTTCCGTTCTCTTATCTTATTTTTTTCTTCCCTTAAGTTTGTTTTTGGATTCTTTACTGGCCCATGGGATCACAAAGAGTTGGATACAACTGAGCGACTGAACTGAACTGAACTGGATTTTGGTTTTGTCATAAACAGTAGAGACCTCCACTTCTCCCTCTTCTGACCTGGCCAATCAAGACAGAATTACGGAGACATTAAGTGAACATGGACTATATCATAAGTGGTTCTTCATTACACATGTCATATTGTCATATAGTAAAATACACCTTATACACGTGAAAAAAAAGCCCCAATACACCTATTTTTACAGACTGTATACTTCAGGACTGAGTTAACTATTTTTTATTTGAACCATTTGAAAGTGAGGTGCAAATATCATGAAACTTCATACCTCAGCTTTTGTTTTCTAATCAGATCAGATCAGATCAGATCAGTCGCTCAGTCGTGTCCGACTCTTTGCGACCCCATGAACCGCAGCACGCCAGGCCTCCCTGTCCATCACCAGCTCCCGGAGGTCACTCAGACTCGCATCCATCGAGTCAGTGATGCCATCCAGCCATCTCATCCTCTGTCGTCCCCTTCTCCTCCTGCCCTCAATCCCTCCCAGCATCAGAGTCTTCTCCAATGAGTCAACTCTTCGCATGAGGTGGCCAAAATACTGGAGTTTCAGCTTTAGCATCATTCCTTCTAAAGAAATTCCAGGATTGATCTCCTTCAGAATGGACTGGTTGGATCTTCTTGCAGTCCAAGGGACTCTCAAGAGTCTTCTCCAACACCACAGTTCAAAAGCATCAATTCTTCGGCACTCAGCCTTCTTCACAGTCCAGCTCTCACATCCATACATGACCACAGGAAAGACCATAGCCTTGACTAGGCCAACCTTTGTTGGTAAAGTAATGTCTCTGCTTTTGAATATGCTATCTAGGTTGGTCATAACTTTCCTTCCAAGGAGTAAGCGTCTTTTAATTTCATGGCTGCAGTCACCATCTGCAGTGATCTTGGAGCCCAGAAAAACAAAGTCTGACACTGTTTCCACTGTTTCCCCATCTATTTCCCATGCAGTGATGGGACCAGATGCCATGATCTTCGTTTTCTGAATGTTGAGCTTTAAGCCAACCTTTTCACTCTCCACTTTCACTTTCATCAAGAGGCTTTTTAGCCCCTCTTCACTTTCTGCCATAAGGGTGGTGTCATCTGCATATCTGAGGTTATTGATATTTCTCCCGGCAATCTTGATTTCAACTTGTGTTTCTTCCAGTCCAGCATTTCTCATGATGTACTCTGCATATAAGTTAAATAAACATGGTGACAATATACAGCCTTGACGTACTCCTTTTCCTATTTGGAACCAGTCTGTTGTTCCATGACCAGTTCTAACTGTTGCTTCCTGACCTGCATACAGATTTCTTAAGAGGCAGATCAGGTGGTCTGGTATTCCCATCTCTTTCAGAATTTTCCATAGTTTATTGTGATCCACACAGTCAAAGGCTTTGGCATAGTCAATAAAGCAGAAATAGATGTTTTTCTGGAACTCTCTTGCTTTTTCGATGATCCAGCGGATGTTGGCAATTTGATCTCTGGTTCCTCTGCCTTTTCTAAAACCAGCTTGAACGTCAGGAAGTTCACGGTTCACATATTGCTGAAGCCTGGCTTGGAGAATTTTGAGCATTACTTTACTAGTGTGTGAGATGAGTGCAATTGTTCGGTAGTTTGAGCACTCCTTGGCATTGCCTTTCTTTGGGATTGGGATGAAAACTGACCTTTTCCAATCTTGTGGCCACTGCTGAGTTTTCCAAATTTGCTGGCATATTGAGTGTAGCACTTTCACAGCATCATCATTCAGGATTTGGAATAGCTCCACTGGAATTCCATCACCTCCACTAGCTTTGTTTGTAGTGATGCTTTCTAAGGCCCATTTGACTTCACATTCCAAGATGTCTGGCTCTAGGTCAGTGATCACATCATCATGATTATCTGGGTCGTGAAGCTCTTTTTTGTACAGTTCTTCTGTGTATTCTTGCCACCTCTTCTTAATATCTTCTGCTTCTGTTAGGTCCACACCATTTCTGTCCTTTATCGTGCCCATCTTTGCATGAAATGTTCCTTTGGTATCTCTGATTTTCTTGAAGAGATCCCTAGTCTTTCCCATTCTGTTGTTTTCCTCTATTTCTTTGCATTGATCACTGAAGAAGGCTTTCTTATCTCTTCTTGCTATTCTTTGGAACTCTGCATTCAGATGTTTATATCTTTCCTTTTCTCCTTTGCTTTTCGCTTCTCTTCTTTTCACGGCTATTTGTAAGGCCTCCCCAGACAGCCATTTTGCTTTTTTGCATTTCTTTTCCATGGGGATGGTCTTGATCCCTGTCTCCTGTACAATGTCACGAACCTCATTCCATAGTTTATCAGGCACTCTATCTATCAGATCTAGGCCCTTAAATCTATTTCTCACTTCCACTGTATAATCATAAGGGATTTGATTTAGGTCATACCTGAATGGTCTAGTAGTTTTCTCTACTTTCTTCAATTTCAGTCTGAATTTGGCAATAAGGAGTTCATGGTCTGAGCCACAGTCAGCTCCTGGTCTTGTTTTTGCTGATTGTATAGAGCTTCTCCATCTTTGGCTGCAAAGAATATAATCGATCTGATTTCGGTGTTGACCATCTGGTGATGTCCATGTATAGAGTCTTCTCTTGTGTTGTTGGAAGAGGGTACTTGCTATGACCAGTGCATTTTCTTGGCAAAACTCTATTAGTCTTTGCCCTGCTTCATTCCGTATTCCAAGGCCAAATTTGCCTGTTACTCCAGGTGTTTCTTGACTTCCTACTTTTGCATTCCAGTCCCCTATAATGAAAAGGACATCTTTTTTGGGTGTTAGTTCTAAAAGGTCTTGTAGGTCTTCATAGAACCTTTCAACTTCAGCTTCTTCGGCGTTACTGGTTGGGGCATAGACTTGGATTACTGTGACACTGAATGGTTTGCCTTGGAAACGAACAGAGATCATTCTGTCATTTTTGAGATTGCATCCAAGTACTGCATTTCGGACTCTTTTGTTGACCATGATGGCCACTCCATTTCTTCTGAGGGATTCCTGCCCACAGTAGTAGATATAATGGTCATCCGAGTTAAATTCACCCATTCCAGTCCATTTTAGTTCGCTAATTCCTAGAATGTCGACATTCACTCTTGCCATCTCTTGTTTGACCACTTCCAATTTGCCTTGATTCATGGACCTGACATTCCAGGTTCCTATGCAATATTGCTCTTTACAGCATCGGACTTTGCTTCTATCACCAGACACATCCACAGCTGGGTATTCTTTTTGTTTTGGCTCCATCCTTTCATTCTTTCTGGAGTTATTTCTCCACTGATCTCCAGTAGCATATTGGGCCCCTACTGACCTGGGGAGTTTCTCTTTCAGTATCCTATCATTTTGTCTTTTCATACTGTTCATGGGGTTCTCAAGGCAAGAATACTGAAGTGGTTTGCCATTCCCTTCTCCAGCGGACCACACCCTGTCATATCTCTCCATCATGACCCGCCCATCCCAAGTTGCCCCTCGGGCATGGCTTAATCTCATTGAGTTAGACAAGGGTGTGGTCCTTGTGTGATTAGACTGACTAGTTATCTGTGAGAATGGTTTTAGTTTATTTGCCCTCTGATGCCCTCTTTCAAGACCTACTGTCTTACTCGGGTTTCTCTTACCTTGGGCGTGGGGTATCTCATCCCGGCTGCTCCTGGCTGCTCCCGGCCAGCAAAGCACAGCCATCGCACCTTACCTTGGACGAGGGGGTCTCTCCTCACCGCCGCCCTTCCTGACCTCGGTCGTGGGGTAGCTCTTCTCGGCCGTGCTTAGTGCTTGTTTTCTAAGAATAAAGGCAATTCTCACATGGCTACAAGACCAACTAAGAAAATTAAGAAAATTAGCAATAACATCATCAACTACAGTAGTCCTGTCCTCCTCAGCCTCTTCTTTCTGTGAATCAAAGGAAACTATTCATTTAAGTTGTTCATAGTTAATGTTGATGCTTTTGAACTGTGGTGTTGGAGAAAACTCTTGAGTCTCTTGGCTGGCAAGAAGACCCAACTAGTCAATCCTAAAGGAAATCACTCCTGAATATTCATTGGAAGGACTGATGCTGAAGCTGAAACTCCAGCCCTTTGGCCACCTGACACAAAGAACTGACTCATTGGAAAAGACCCTGATGCTGGGAAAGATTGAAGGCAGGAGGAGAAGGCAATGACAGAGGATGAAATAGTTGGATGGCATCACTGATCCAATGGACGTGAGTTTGAGTAAGCTCTGGGAGTTGGTGATAGACAGGGAAGCCTGGCATACTGCAGTCCATGGGGTCACAAAGAGTCGGACACGACTAAGCGACTGAACTGAACTGATCGTTAATGTAACCAATGAAATAAAGACATGGTTCTTTCATTGTGTAATATCTTCCAAAGTCCACTGCAGGATGGCAGACCCTCAATAAAAATTGCACACAGAAATATAAAAAATTCTTTATCTGAGAAGCTTATAGTTGTGTAATAATGATGTGATCTGCCCCAGCTACTAAAACCATATCTGCTAAAATTTTGGAAAAAAGTTGAAGACAAAATATTGTGGGTTTTATTAGGTATGTGAAATCATGAAATTACTACAGTCTCTTTGGATGAAGAGGAAACTTTACTGGTTATGATGAGAAATTCTATGGAATCATCATTAATTTATTCACAGTCACTCTAATGGCTTCATATCTCAAGCTTCGACCAGTATTTAAGCTGGTCTCCTGGCTACTGAACTTTTTGATGATCACTTTATCCTTGGTGGGCTTCCGTGGTGGCTCAGATGGTAAAGAATTCGCCTGCAATTCAGGAGACCCAGGTTTGACCCTGGGTGGTGAAGATACCCTGGAGAAGGGAATGGCAACCCACCCCAATATTCTTGCCTGGAGAATCCCAAGGACAGAGGAGCCTGGCCAGCTATAGTCTATGGGATCACAGAGAGTCAGACACAAGTTAGCAATTAACACTTTCTTCTTTTCACTTTGGCCTCAGATCTAGCTTGTCTGCCACTTTTGGAGACAGGTGCTGATAGGAGCTGCCGCTGAGTCATGTGACGTGGAGCAGAGAAGGAGCCCAGCAGACTTCCTGTGTCTTGCAGGTGGCTGTGGCTGAAGCAGAGCCTGAAGTCTTTTTAAAGTAAATATATATTGGCACATTACCCACATAGAGGAAAGTAGAGGAGGAAGGCAATAGCATAAGTATGCAGAGAGCTCTAACTTCCAGTCTTTGCTCTAGCTGATCCCACCACCTAGAACTCTCTTTCACCAGATGTATTCCTTCCCTGCTCTTAAGTCCTTACTCAAATGGCATATCTTTCTTAAAAAATTAATTTTTAATGGAGTCAAATGACCTATCTTAGTGAAGCCTTACCTGACCATCACAGGCAAAATTGCAATCCCCAGTCCCATGTGCCTCCTCCCTAACAGGACTGGGACTAAGATGAGGCAAGTCAGAAGCCTACTGCACATACACTAAAGAGATCTGCCCACCCCCACCCCGACTCCACTCAAGATCTTGCAAGTGCAGGGTGGACCCCACATGCTGAAAGGTTTAAGTGCCTCTAAAGTCTGATTCCTAGGCCTCTTGCCTCCTATTGGTCCCTGTCCTGAACCCTATTCCTCTTTCTTGCTGTGTTTTTCTCAAAGCCCTTCTCTAGAATGAGAACTTCTCAAAGATAAGGATATGATTTATTCACTGATGGTGAAAGGTTGTTGTTGAATCACACGAAGACACCGGGATTCTTGGCCCTCAGAGGAGAAGAATTCAATCCGGGACCAGAGACGAGGCTTGATTGCTCAGAGCTTTTGTGTAATAAAGTTTTATTAAAGTATAAAGGAGATAGAGAAATCTTCTGACATAGGCGTCAGAAGGGGGTAGAAAGAGTACCCGCTTGCTAGTGTTAGCAATGAAGTTATATACTCTAAAGAATGTTTCAGGTTGTAAAGACCTAATTAACATTTTAAGATAACACTGTTTTCAGGCAGGATACATCCTGGAAAAGACCAGGTATCAGATCAGATCAATCGCTCAGTCGTGTCCGACTCTCTGCGACCCCATGAACTGCAGCATGCCAGCCTCCCTGTCCATCACTAACTCCCGGAGGTCACTCAGACTCACATCCATCGAGTCAACGATGCCATCCAGCCATCTCATCCTCTGTCGTCCCCTTCTCCTCCTGCCCCCAATCCCTCCCAGCATCAGAGTCTTCTCCAATGAGTCAACTCTTCGCATGAGGTGGCCAAAGTACTGGAGTTTCAGCTTTAGCATCATTCCTTCCAAAGAAATCCCAGGGCTGATCTCCTTCAGAATGGACTGGTTGGATCTCCTTGCAGTCCAAGGGACTCTCAAGAGTCTTCTCCAACACCACAGTTCAAAAGCATCAATTCTTCGGCACTCAGCCTTCTTCACAGTCCAGCTCTCACATCCATACATGACCATAGGAAAGACCATAGCCTTGACTAGGCGAACCTTTGTTGGCAAAGTGATGTCTCTGCTTTTGAATATGCTATCTAGATTGGTCATAACTTTCCTTCCAAGGAGTAAGCGTCTTTTAATTTCATGGCTGCAGTCACCATCTGCAGTGATTTTGGAGCCCAGAAAAAGAAAGTCTGACACTGTTTCCACTGTTTCTCCATCTATTTCCCATGTAGGGATGGGACCAGATGCCATGATCTTCGTTTTCTGAATGTTGAGCTTTAAGCCAACCTTTTCACTCTCCACTTTCACTTTCATCAAGAGGCTTTTTAGTTCCTCATCACTTTCTGCCATAAGCGTGTTATCATCTGCATATCTGAGCTTATTGATATTTCTCCCAGCAATCTTGATTCCAGCTTGTGTTTCTTCCAGTCCAGCATTTCTCATCATGTACTTTGCATATAAGTTAAATAAACATGGTGACAATATACAGCCTTGACGTACTCCTTTTCCTATTTGGAACCAGTCTGTTGTTCCATGACCAGTTCTAACTGTTGCTTCCTGACCTGCATACAGATTTCTCAAGAGGCAGATCAGGTGGTCTGGTATTCCCATCTCTTTCAGAATTTTCCATAGTTTATTGTGATCTACACAGTCAAAGGCTTTGGCATAGTCAATAAAGCAGAAATAGATGTTTTTCTGGAACTCTCTTGCTTTTTCCATGATCCAGCGGATGTTGGCAATTTGATCTCTGGTTCCTCTGCCTTTTCTAAAACCAGCTTGAACATCAGGAAGTTCACGGTTCACATATTGCTGAAGCCTGGCTTGGAGAATTTTGAGCATTACTTTACTAGCGTGTGAGATGAGTGCAATCGTGCGGTAGTTTGAGCACTCTTTGGCATTGCCTTTCTTTGGGATTGGGATGAAAACTGACCTTTTCCAATCTTGTGGCCACTGCTGAGTTTTCCAAATGTGGTGGCATATTGAGTGCAGCACTTTCACAGCATCATCTTTCAGGATTTGGAATAGCTCCACTGGAATTCCATCACCTCCACTAGCTTTGTTCTTAGTGATGCTTTCTAAGACCCACTTAAGTTCACATTCCAGGATGTCTGGCTCTAGGTCAGTGATCACATCATCATGATTATCTGGGTCTTGAAGCTCTTTTTTGTACAGTTCTTCTGTGTATTCTTGCTACCTCTTCTTAATATCTTCTGCTTCTTTAGGTCCACACCATTTCTGTCCTTTATCGTGCCCATCTTTGCATGAAATGTTCCTTTGGTATCTCTGATTTTCTTGAATAGATCCTTAGTCTTTCCCATTCTGTTGTTTTCCTCTATTTCTTTGCATTGATCGCTGAAGAAGGCTTTCTTATCTCTTCTTGCTATTCTTTGGAACTCTGCATTCAGATGTTTATATCTTTCCTTTTCTCCTTTGCTTTTCGCTTCTCTTCTTTTCACAGCTATTTGTAAGGCCTCCCCAGACAGCCATTTTGCTTTTTTGCATTTCTTTTCCATGGGGATGGTCTTGATCCCTGTCTCCTGTACAATGTCATGAACCTCATTCCATAGTTCATCAGGCACTCTATCTATCAGATCTAGGCCCTTAAATCTATTTCTCACTTCCACTGTATAATCATAAGGGATTTGATTTAGGTCATACCTGAATGGTCTAGTGGTTTTCCCTACTTTCTTCAATTTCAGTCTGAATTTGGCAATAAGGAGTTCATGGTCTGAGCCACAGTCAGCTCCCGGTCTTGTTTTTGCTGATTGTATAGAGCTTCTCCATCTTTGGCTGCAAAGAATATAATCGATCTGATTTCGGTGTTGACCATCTGGTGATGTCCATGTATAGAGTCTTCTCTTGTGTTGTTGGAAGAGGGTATTTGCTATGACCAGTGCATTTTCTTGGCAAAACTCTGTTAGTCTTTGCCCTGCTTCATTCCGTATTCCAAGGCCAAATTTGCCTGTTACTCCAGGTGTTTCTTGACTTCCTACTTTTGCATTCCAGTCCCCTATAATGAAAAGGACATCTTTTTTGGGTGTTAGTTCTAAAAGGTCTTGTAGGTCTTCATAGAGCCATTCAACTTCAGCTTCTTCAGAGTTACTGGTTGGGACATAGACTTGGATTACTGTGACAGTGAATGATTTGCCTTGGAAACGAACAGAGATCATTCTGTCGTTTTTGAGATTGCATCCAAATACTGCATTTCAGACTCTTTTGTTGACCATGATGGCCACTCCATTTCTTCTGAGGGATTCCTGCCCACAGTAGTAGATATAATGGTCCTCTGAGTTAAATTCACCCATTCCAGTCCATTTTAGTTCACTAATTCCTAGAATGTCAACATTCACTCTTGCCATCTCTTGTTTGATCACTTCCAATTTGCCTTGGTTTATGGACTTGACATTCCAGGTTCCTATGCAATATTGCTCTTTACAGCATCGGACTTTGCTTCTATCACCACACACATCCACAGCTGGGTATTCTTTTTGCTTTGGTTCCATCCCTTCATTCTTTCTGGAGTTATTTCTCCACTGATCCCCAGTAGCATATTGGGCCCCTACTGACCTGGGGAGTTTCGCTTTCAGTACCCTATCATTTTGCCTTTTCATACTGTTCATGGGGTTCTCAAGGCAAGAATACTGAAGTGGTTTGCCATTCCCTTCTCCAGCGGACCACACCCTGTCAGATCTCTCCACCATGACCCGCCCATCCTGGGTTGCCCCACGGGCATGGCTTAATTTCATTGAGTTAGACAAGGCTGTGGTCCTGGTGTGATTAGATTGACTCGTTTTCTGTGAGTATGGTTTCAGTGTATTTGCCCTCTGATGCCCTCTTGCAAGACCTACCGTCTTACTTGGGTTTCTCTTACCTTGGGCGTGGGTTATCTCTTCCCGGCTACTCCAGCAAAGCACAGCCATCGCACCTTATCTTGGACGAGGGGTCTCTCCTCACCACCGCCCTTCCTGACCTTGGTCGTGGGGTAGCTCCTCTCGGCCATGCTTAGTGCGCCCGTCCTCACCGCCGTCCTTCCTCGGTCGTGGGGTAGCTCCTCTCAGTGCGCCGCGCAGCCGGCGAGGCGCTCTCAGTGCAGGTAGGCCAGGCGCTCTCAGTTTAATCCAGAGACTGTCCTTAATCCAAAGACTGTCCTCAGGCAGGATACATTATTGTTATATAATCCTAAGGAATGTGGAAAAAGAAAAAAAAATTTTGTCCTTTCTTCCTCCTTGAGAATTCCAGACCCCTCTCTCCTTGGGGACCCCTAGACTCCTTATCAGTCTGCCTAGGACATGACTCTCAATGGTCTCTACCCTTGATGCAGCACCTAGTACTCTGCATGCATAATGAGAATGAGTGAATGGCTAAATGACTGACTGCATATGCCCTGCAGAAGCATTTCATTCCTTCTTCTATTGGTATACTCTACTCTGTCAGAGTTTTGAGCTTCTTAACCTCAGTGATCATCAGGTCTTTTCATTTATCTGTCCCCGTGTATCATACCATGTCTGGCACACTGGGCCACTAAATAAAGGTTGGCTAGGTGAATAAGTATCTGCCAACTTCTGAGATGTAGTTTTGGTTCTGGTATAACATATCATCACTGTGATAATTGTTTTTACACTAGGAAGAGCCTGCTGCTGCAGCTAAGTCATTTCAGTCGTGTCCGACTCTGTGTGACCCCATAGACGGCAGCCCACCAGGCTTACCCGTCCCTGGGATTCTCCAGGCAAGAACACTGGAGTGGGTTGCTATTTCCTTCTCCAATGCATGAAAGTGAAAAGTGAAAGTGAAGTCGCTCAGTCGTGTCCGACCCTCAGCGACCCCATGGATTGCAGCCTTCCAGGCTCCTCCACCCATGGGATTTTCCAGGCAGAAGTACTGGAGTGGGGTGCCATTGCCTTCTCCAAGGAAGAGCCTAGATCTTGATAATAACTGGAGATGATGTGACTGAGGTTTGCACAAGCTGCTGACCCCTCTGCAGCTGTTTCCTCACCTGCAAAATGTACATAATTAACTTCACTCCATGGAGCGGTTGTGAGCGTTAGTATAATTCTGTACAGAGTTCCTTACACATGGGCTGGTTCAATATATGTCCATTTTTGTGATCATTTTATATTCCTATATGACTTTTATTATATTTTCCCTGTAATAAATTACAATGTAAAGATTTTCCTAAATTGATATTTTTCTATAGTCCTCGCCAAGCTTTCAATACCTCCTATTTTTTGTTTTCTTAAATTCTTCATTTTCATTTCTCCTGTTTATGTCCTATTCTTTATTATTTCTCTCTTTCCTTTCCCATACATTATTGAATAATTAATATGTGCCAAGAGCTGTTCTAGTACTGTGAATGCAAAGGAAATCTAAACATCAGCTGGTTTTCCTACAGACCTAATTAGGTAGGAGCCAAGTCTTTATATTCTGTTTAGTTTTCCAGGCGTTTTCCTTCTGAAGAAAATGTCTCTGTTTCCTTTAATGTATTGTTACTTTTCCTTCATTATATTCTCCTGATGCTGTTTACTTTCTTTTATCCTTTTTCTAAACAAAGCTTAAACTAAAAAAAAAAAAAATCCATTTCAAATTATTCGGAAACATATTCATAAAAAGAACACTTGATTTCCTATGGGATAAACAAGACTCCTACAGTGTATATGGAATTGAATCAAAGCCTTGTGTGAAGCAGCAAGTCATCTAGTCTTGCTAACAATAAACAGAGCACCAGTACATAGGATGTAAAAGGAATCAAAACAGTTCCTGTGTCTTGGGAAGTCTTGGTCCTTCAAGGAAAATTTCAATGAAACATTAAATCTCTTATCACGACTGAGAGCTGTCATAAAAAGTGTTTTATTGTAACAAAAATGAAACAATACTTTATTCAGTTATTGACTATATACTACATGCAAAAGAAATATCACTTAGCATAAAAATATAAAAGTAATTTAAAATATTTGTGATATGATGAGATGAAAATATAAGAGACAATAATTTAAGAATTTTTTAAGTATCTGAATGAAGCGTATCTATCATATATGTGTGGGTCCTCCCAGCAGCCCAGATGGTAAAGAATCTGCCTGCAATGCAGGAGACCTGGGTTCCATCCCTGGGTCAGGAAGATCCCCTGGAGGAGGAAATGGTAACCCACTCCAGTATTCTTGCCTGGACAATCCCATGGACAGAGGAGCCTGGCGGGCTCCAGTCCACGGGTTCACAAAGAGTCGGACACGACTGAGTGACTAACACTGCTACTTCTATCATATACATGTGACACGATTAGTGGACAAAAGTTGACTAACTTGTGGGAATAAAAATACCAACTATATCTTATTAGTAATTACAAAGGATTTTAAATAAGATAATGTTTCAAAGGGCTCACTGCACCAGAAATACTTCTTGGAGCCTGTGTCAGGACTCAAGTGTAGTGACATGGATGAACTGATGGAGGAAAGAGAGTTCTCTGAAGGGAAAAGAATATTTTTTCTTTTATTAAAATATATTTGCTTCTTTAAAAATATATTTAGTTCTTTGCTATATTGTTGCATATTAAAACCATGGATTAAACAACATATTCTCTCTCTCTTGCCCTCCTTAAAATCTGTTCTCCAAATGGTAGGAAGAAAGTCAGATGAAAAATAAATCAGATGATGTATCTGCCCTAATTGAAACCTCCCTCCAAAACAGTTATACAGACACTACTGAAGACATAATGTCTGTTTGGTGGACTTATGTAAGAAATTATGAGCAGTCAGACTCAGGTGCAGAAACAAGGACTGGGGTCTAAGTTAACGCCTGACCAAAGAGCTTATGTTTTGAAGATATTAGAAAAGGAAGGCACTAAAGTTCCTTGAGTGGCTTAATTACATTTTTCAAAAAGATTCAACTCAACCCTTATTCAGAGGGCATCTACTGTGTATTCTTGGTACATTTCTTGATGACTGTGATCCGAAAACAGGGAAAGTAAGGCAAGATTCCCTTCCCTTAGGAGCCCACAGCCCACAATGATAGTCTTGGCAGTTGTGTGCGTGTTACTCTGAAGTAAGAAGAAATTAAAGCCATGTTACAGGATTAGAGGCAGGGACCGAAATCCAGCATACCATTTCCTTCTCCATGAGATCTTCCCGATCCAGGGATGGAACCTGGGTCTCCCGCATTGCAGGCAGACTCTTTACCATCTGAGCCACCAGGGAATATTAAGTCTGGAGGGGTAGCTGAGAGACAGAAAAGACAAGACCCATAATTTAGATGGTATATGTCAAAAGTGCATATATTTGGTGGCCGAATAAGAAGGAGTAACAAAAGAATTCCATCTGAGCAGTTCCTTTTTCATTATTTGATAAATGTATAAGCTAATCATTTTGTATGCACTTATAAAGTCATTCAAAACCTAATTTTATTTTTCCATGTGGCAGTTACCCATAGGATCTATTTTTCACTAGTCATCTTGCATAAATATATTTGTTTAGAATTATTATCTTTGGAATTTGTCTAATTTGTAGTATTCATTTTAAGGTTAGGAAAAAGATAAAGCTGATTGAAGAGATAGACATTATTTTGCACTTCTTATACTAATTAAAATAATAAAAAACTATGCTTTAAATTTTTCCATAGCATTAGAATAATTTACAGTTTGGAATACAGTATAAATTGTCATGCTTACTCTGAGGATAGATGTGGATTTTCAGAAAGACAGTTTGAGTATACTTTCTAGAGTTATTTGAAAGTAAAAGAAGAAAAAGAAAACCTTTTACAGTTTCTGAAAATATATTGTCATGATATATTTTTCATGTAATTTTAAAATAGTGACTCATTAATACATTTTGACCTGATCTACAAGAAGGTAATTTTATCCTCACAAAGGATAAGGTGTACATGACTTTAAGCTATGACAATATTTACTGTTTGATTTCTGACTTTACATAGGAGAACATTTGATAATGTCTAACATGTTAGGGTCCCATCACTTCATGGCAAATAGATGGGGAAACAATGGAAACAGTGAGAAACTTTATTTCTGGGGACTCCAAAATCACTGCAGATGGTGACTGCAGCCATGAAATTAAAAGACGGTTGCTCCTTGGAAGAAAAGCTATGACCAAACTAGACAGCATATTAAAAAGCAGAGACACTACTTTGCCGACAAAGGTCCATCTAGTCAAAGCTATGGTTTTTCCAGTAGTTATGTATGGATGTGAGAGTTGGACCATAAAGAAGGCTGAGCACTGAAGAATTGATGCTTTTGAACTGTGGTGTTGGAGAAAACTCTTGAGAGTCCCTTGGACTGCAAGAATATCCAACCAGTCCATTATAAAGGAAATCAGTCCTAAATATTCATTGAAAGGACTGATGCTGAAATTTAAACTGCAATCCTTTGGCCACCTGATGTGAAGAACTGACTCATTTGAAAAGACCCTGATGCTGGAAATAAAATCAAAAATAAACAAATGGGATCTAATTAAACTTAAAAGCTTCTGCACAACAAAGGAAACTACAAGCAAGGTGAAAAGACAGCCTTCAGAATGGGAGAAAATAATAGCAAATGAAGCAACTGACAAACAACTAATCTCAAAAATATACAAGCAACTCCTACAGCTCAATTCCAGAAAAATAAATGACCCAATCAAAAAATGGGCCAAAGAACTAAATAGACATTTCTCCAAAGAAGACATACAGATGGCTAACAAACACATGAAAAGATGCTCAACATCACTCATTATCAGAGAAATGCAAATCAAAACCACTATGAGGTACCATTACATGCCAGTCAGAATGGCTGCGATCCAAAAGTCCACAAGCAATAAATGCTGGAGAGGGTGTGGAGAAAAGGGAACCCTCTTACACTGTTGGTGGGAATGCAAACTAGTACAGCCACTTTGGAGAACAGTATGGAGATTCCTCAAAAAACTGGGAATAGAACTGCCTTATGATCCAGCAATCCCACTGCTAGGCATACACACTGAGAAAACCAGAACTGAAAGAGACACGTGTACCCCAATGTTCATAGCAGCACTGTTTACAATAGCCAGGACGTGGAAGCAACGTAGATGTCCATCCACAGATGAATGGATAAAGAAAGCAGTGGTACATATACACAATGGAGTATTACTCAGCCATTAAAAAGAATACATTTGAATCAGTTCTAATGAGGTGGATGGAACTGGAGCCTATTATACAGAGTGAAGTAAGCCAGAAAGAAAAACACAAATACAGTATACTAACGCATATGTATGGAATTTAGAAAGATGGTAACAATAACCCTGTTTACGAGACAGCAAAAGAGACACTGATGTATAGAACAGACTTTTGGGCTCTGGGAACGGGAGAGGGTGGGATGATTTGGGAGAATAGCATTGAAATATGTATAATATCATATCAGAAACGAGTCGCCAGTCCAGGTATGATGCCTGATAACGGATGCCTGGGGCTGGTGCACTGGGACGACCCAGAGGGATGGTATGGGGAGGGAGGAGGGAGGAGGGTTCAGGATGGAGAACACATGTATACTTGTGGCAGATCCATCTTGATGTATGGCAAAAGCAATACAATATTGTAAAGTTAAGCAAAATAAAATTTAATTAAAAAAAAAAAATGAAAAGACCCTGATGCTGGGAAAGATCAAAGGCGGGAGGAGAAGGGGATGACAGAGAATGAGATAGTTGGATGGCATCACTAACTCAATGGACGTGAGTTTGAGTAAACTCTGGGAGTTGGTGATGGACAGGGAAGCCTGGTGTGCTGCAGTCCATGGGGTCACAAAGAGTCGGACACAACTGGTGACTGAACATGTTAGGGAAAGACTTCAGTTTCCAGCCATGAGAGAATAAAAAAGTTCAGACAGCATTCTGCTGTAAACAATCAGAAAACTTGACACAATATATGAAATAACTGTGCTCAGACATTGGAAAACAGTGTATGACCCTGATTTCAAAGAATTGAAAGGAAACAGAGAAGTGAACCCTAAAATCGTTCAGGCATTCTGTCTGGAGGCAATTTCCTGGTTGTTATTTAGTGAGAAAGAACACAGAGTTTGGCTATCTTGATAATTTAAGAAGACAGAAACCAGGGTTTAGGAGAGCCAAGGCAGATAGAATCAGTAGTGCAGAGAAAGGAAGATAATGAATCAATGCGGAAAAGAGTTCCAGCAGTTGGTATATGAGTTCCCATCAGTATTTGACTCTATCTGCATAAGTATGATGGAGAAGGAAATGGCAACCCACTCCAGTATTCTTGCCTAGAGAATCCTATGGACAGAGGAGCCTCATGGGCTGCTGCCCATGGGGTCGCACAGAGTCAGACACGACTGAAGCGACTTAGCAGCAGCAGCATAAGTATGAAGTGAAAGTGTCAGTCACTCAATTGTGTCTTATTCTTTGTGACCCCATGGACTGTAGCCCTCCAGGATCCTCTGTCCATGGAATTCCTCAGGCAAGAATACTGGAGTGGGCAGTCATTCTCTTCTCCAGGGAATCTTTCCCACCCAGGGATTGAACCCTGGTCTCCTGCATTGCAGGCAGATTCTTTACCATGAAAGCCACCAGGAAAGTCCCCTGCATGAGTATAGAACAATTGAGAAAGTCCAAGGAAAGAAAAATTACTGTGGTGCTGGATTCCCAGAGGCCCCACAAGGCCAAGAATTTTCCCAGTTTCCATAAGCCAGAGTAGAGATACCTTGCTGAATACACAGAGCTGAGCAGAGAGCCCAACAAGGTCACACTTTATAATAAGGGTAAACTATTTCTAGATTGGGGATTCCCTGGTGGCTCAGATGGTAAAGCGTCTGCCTGCAATGCAGGAGACCCGGGTTCAATCCCCGAATTGGGAAGATCCCCTGGAGAAGGAAATGGCAACCCACTCCAGTACTCTTGCCTAGAAAATTCCATGGATGGAGGAGCCTGGTGGGCTACAGTCCATGGGGTCGCAAAGAGTTGGACTCGACTGAGTGACTTCACTCACTCATTCCTAGATTAGAGAATATTGTAGACTTGCCCTAAAAGATGAA
The DNA here is from genome assembly GCA_935064755.1 of Tragelaphus eurycerus. NCBI lineage: Eukaryota > Metazoa > Chordata > Mammalia > Artiodactyla > Bovidae > Tragelaphus > Tragelaphus eurycerus. The sequence goes on from CAKXYN010000039.1 coordinate 5,363,610, forward strand.
AAACAAGGCTCAAACTGAGCCACAGGTAACCAGGCTGCCTGCCAGAACAAAAGCCAATACTTCAAGAAAAAAATTCAGCACTCTATACCTTATGTACAGCATCTGGTTAAAAAATTTTAGACCTGTAACAAAGTGAGAAAATGTGACACGTAACCAGAAAGAAAATCAAGTGATAGAAAGAGTCCTAGATATTATATTGATGATGGAATTAGTAGTCAAATTAAGATGCCTACTATAAATACACAAAAAAGGCTTTAAAAGAAAACGTACATATCATGAGATGATACATGGTCATGGATTTTAAACAATGAAAAACAAAGAGTATTAGAAATGATATTTTAAATAATAGGATTAGCAACATATTAGACATTATGGTAGTAAAGATCAGGAAGCTTACAACATAACAGTATGAAAAAGAGAAATGTACTTTTACTTTTCTGAGAACTATTAATGCATATTAATATATATATATATATATAATGTTAGCATTCAACTGTTTAATTCCCTTTTTAAAAGAAATGATTATTGAAAAGCCTCAAAATCCAACATGGAGTGAATTGAAATTCACATCTGAACTCGAATGCAATGAGGTATACTTCAATCCATGTATTTGAGGTTCCTCAATGAGTACAGTTTTTTTGGAGACTCGATGGATGTGAGTCTGAGTGACCTCCGAGAGCTGGTGATGGACAGGGAGGCCTGGCGTGCTGCAGTTCATGGGGTCGCAAAGAGTCGGACACGACTGAGCGACTGATCTGATCTGATCTGATCTGAGTCTTCAAAAAAAAAAAATTTCCTTCTACAGTATGAAAGCAAGTCCTCATCTGAAAAAAGAAAGGCTTCCTGGAGAAACTAAATTTAAGGCATATGAAATATCCCTGTGTTATAGGTCATACGGAAAGGGGAAGTCAGTTGCTGCTGGATTTGCACTGCCTGCAAAGAGAATGAGTATGTGCAAGATGAATTCACCTGCAAAGCTTGTGACTTGGGATGGTGGCCCAATGCAGATCTGACAGGTAGGAACTGTCTCACTTGTCAACCTTATCCCGAACATTGGCCTCTGCAATGTGCCTGTTGTGTAAAATGTGAGTGATTAACTCATGTCTTTTTCAATATTTATTTACATTGTTACTGCTCATGTCAAAGGTACACTTAAAGCTCTTAAAAGTTTTCATCATCCATATTAAAAGTTTATTTAAATATAAATAAAAGTGTATTCAAAGGGTACCTTGTATACCACTTGTTCCTGTTTTTCTTTTTATAATTTTTATCTGAAAATATATCAGGGAAGAAACATGTAAAAATATAAAACAAAATAGTTATTTTAGTAGTGTGATTAGTCATTCAGTCATGACTGACTCTTTGTGACCCCATGGACTGTAGCCCATCAGGCTCCTCTGTCCATGGGATCCTCCAGGCAAGAATACTGGAGTGGGTTGCCATTTCTTCCTCCAGGGGATCTTCCCGACCAGGGATCGAACCTGAGTCCCCAGCCTCTCTTGCGTTAGCAGGCAGATTCTTTACCACTGAGACACCTGGGAAGCCTCTATTTTAATAAATGTTTCCCATGCTCTACTCTCTATCTGGATTTTCTTTCATCTCCTTATCTGCCTGACAAATTTTACAGTAGTTGTAAAATTTGTTAGGCAGACACAGAGATTAAAAAAAAAATCCAGATAGAAAGTAGAACATGAGAAACATGAAAGCATGTAGTACATTTGGGGAAAACCATGGAATAAGTATTTGGGGTTGTTTGGTAAATACAAGGGCCTGGTAGAGATACAGTCAGAAATGAGATTGGATGAGGACACTGGAAGCAAATGGTAAGGAACTTCCGTAAGAACTTATTCTAAATGTTTGGATTTTGGCTTTAAGCATAGGAGAACCACAGAAGCATTTAAAGTGGTGAATAATGTCATGATATTGGTGTCTCGGAGAGATAACCATGATGGCAGTGTGGACAAGGATAATGAACCTAAACTGAAAACAGAGAGAAGTGAGGAAGCTACTACTGTGTTGGTTCAGATGAGTGATTTCGAAGGGTGTGAACAGAGCAGCTCCATGGGAGTAAAGAGGAATAAATGAATGCAGGAGATGATTTACTCGTAAAATCAGTGGGATTCCTGTGAATGGATTACCCAAGTGTATAAGCTTCCCAAGAGTAATGTTCAGGTATGTGAGTTTTGGGGCTTCCCAGATGGCGCTAGTGGTAAAGAACCTGCCTACCGATGGAGGAGACAAAAGAGACACAGGTTCAATCCCTGGGATGGGAAGGTCCCCCGGAGGAGGAAATGGCAACCCACTCCAGTATGCTTGCCTGGAGAATCACACGGACAGAGGAGCCTGGCAGGCTACAGTCCATAGTGTCCCACAGAGTTGAAAATGACTGAAGTGACTTAGCATGTACATATGAGTTTTGATTTCCAAAAACTCTGATATGAGCTTACAGATGACACATGTGTCACAGATTTTCTTCACAAATTTTAAGAGTGATAGAACCACAGAAATTTTGAGTTCATAGAGACTTTTATCATCTGAGTAACACAATCCTTCATTTTAGAACATGAAAGCTAAGGCCCGGAGAGGCATACTTGTGTGCCCAGGGTCATAACTAGTTAGAAGCAGGTCCTAGTTCATTGACTGCTGATCCCACGCTTCCCTGGGTGCTGTTGAAAATCATTAGAGTAACATTCACAAGTGCTGTTTACTTTTTCACTTCTTCCCAAATAAGACTCTGAAACTAAGAAATTGTGTGGCTTGTTCAGAAGACATCAAAAATGGCTGCCTGAATAGAAAAAGGTCAATAATTAAAATTATACTTTTTAAACTAAGAGACATGTAAAATGTTAATATGCTTAGAAAATAAACTGAATATCGAAGCTTTTAGCAATCACCTGGGACAAAGGCCAGTTTAAAATGAAAAGAAATTAGAATGTTTTTGAAGGTACAAACTCTGTCTCACCCTTTTTTTAAATTCTCTTGCTGAAAGCTGGTTTTCAACTTCAAATATGCCTAAAAATCACCCAGGAATTACTCATCTGCAGAGATTTCCATTCACTAATTCTGAGACGGAACCCATCAGATTCTAGTCCCTGTCCCATCCCCTGGGAAACTCTGGCTCACAGCCTGGTGCCTTGAATATACATAATTGCTGCCTGATAAATGTTTGTTCTAATGAGAGAATTAGACAGAAGAAACTCACCCAAGTTCATCTAGGTCAATACAGATGATTAATAGGAGAAGAATCACCTCGAGAATCTAGGGTTTTTGTCTCTGCGTCTAAAGCCCTTTCCTTCATTCTGCATTTATCTCATGGTTGCATGCATTGGACTGACTTGAAGAAGCTTTTCCAACCTTGTTCTGGACACAAGCCTCCTCCCCCACAGGTTCACACCTTCAAGCACTGACCTTCTTACTCAGTGTGTGCTTCCTGTCTTGTTTATCTTGACAAAGTAGTCTCCTTAGGTCACGCTTGTGCTTGAAAACTAGGTTTGACTTCAGAGTCAGTCCTCTCTGCTTTTTGACTGAGACCGCAGCTGACAAGAAAGAGGATCAAAGACAAAACTAGCCCCTTTCTAAGATTAATCTTAAATGTCAGAAGTCCTGGCTTTGAGGCACAAGTTTTCCTCTTGTCTGCATTTTCGGAGCTTCCCCAGACTTTTCCTACTGTCTCAGCTTCCCTTTAATTGAAGCTTCTCTCATACATGAAAAGAACTTCTACCCAATATTTAAATAGAAAAAAAAAACTTTTTTAAGATCTAACATAATAACGGAACTCAAAGTCATATGTTTTAGCCCCTAGAGATCTTCCATTGTGGACATATTGTCTGTCCATTGCCAAGTGGTGACCATCCTAGATTAGCAACAATTTAAAAAAACCCTCCTTCCTAAATTCCATATATATGCATTAGTATGCTGTATTGGTGTTTTTGGCAAAACCAATACAATATTGTAAAATAAAAAATAATAATAATAATAAAAAATTTTAAAAAGCAAAAAAACCCTCCTTAATTATAAATGCAACTTATAATTTTAATGCAACTATCTTTCTAGAGAAGTAAATCTACTATCATCCATCATATGTAAAAATCACTAACATTCAAAAAAGTTGAGCCAAGCAACAGCCCATTCTGCCTTTATCTGGTAACAACAGGCAAGTGGCTAAATTTGGATTATATATCCAAATTATGTCACAACTCTTATGTTTACAACCTTTCAGAATATGCATCTCTCATCCTCATTTATACTTAGTTTTAACGGCACCTATTGTTTCTGTATCCCTTCCACTCTTTCACATTAATGGAAAATGAGGTCTTATTTGTCACTTACTGGGTGCCATGTCAGGCTCAGAGCAAGGGTGCAGTTCATGGCAGTGTGTTTTTGACTGTTGCCATGACAGCAGTAGTTGTGAAAAAAGACTCACAGGCAAAGAAAAACAAAAATCAGTAAAATACTAAGGGGAGTATATACATTGTCTTTAAGTAAGTGTTTTATTTTCATGGGTGGATTTTTTGGACTGAACTTTAGTTAAAATGAGAAATCATTCTTCTTTGGAAAATAGTGCTTTTTACTGAAGGTGAAGTTTATTAAAAATATGCTTAAAATCATTTCATGAGATACTTTGCATATATGCTCCAAAGACTAAAATTAATGAATAAAAGTATGTTAACAAGTGAGTTTTTATTCTCGTTAGGATATGTTGCTTTGGGGCTATGAAGAAAAAAATAAGTATATTTCTTAGAGGAAGTGTCTTCTGAAGCTGTTAATAAGCTTCTCATGTTTTCTTCTTGGGAAAATGTACATTTTAATTCAGCATTTAAATTTCACACTTTACTTCTTATGGTGCATAAACAGAGATTTCTTCTGCTATGATATACAATTTGATAATAGTTTAACAATTCATGGACCAATTATAAGAAACCCAATGCTCTATTCCTTTAAAAAAGTCAAATAGTGTAAAATAATTCCTCATAAAGTCAGACTACACTAAATCTTACAATAAAAATATGAAATACTGTTATAAAAATTAGCTTTTAACTATTTTTCCACACCTAACAGTTGCAGCCACCTCTCATGTTATCTACTTATTTATTTACTTTTGTATTATACACAACCACCTTCTTTGTGCCAGGTATTTTTTTGAGATATTGGGACATATGGGTGAATGAAACAAGGTTTATATCCTAGAAGACAAACTTCATATAAAACTAGACATGTAAGCAGACAATTATAAGTCCTGAACAGGACTATGTACAAAATTTCATATGAGTAGAGAGAAAAAAGCAATCATATTTTCCCTGGCAAGAGAAAGAGGAAGGGACATTTGAGCTTAAAGATTGAATAATAAATAGAATTTCCCCTTTTAGGTAATTTGTGTTAACATAATAATATTAGAGAAAACATTTCAATGAAGCCTTATGCAATTGTGAAGCAGTATTGTGAATGTTGAAAATCCCATGGACAGAGGAGCCTGGTTGGCTCCAGTCCATGAGGTCGCTAAGAGTCGGACACAACTGAGCGACTTCACTTTCACTTTTCACTTTCATGCATTGGAGAAGGAAATGGCAACCCACTCCAGTGTTCTTGCCTGGAGAATCCCAGGGACGGGGAAGCCTGGTGGGCTTCCATCTATGGGGTCGCACAGAGTCGGACACGACTGAAGCGACTTAGCAGCAGCAGCATTGTGAATGTTATTAAATGTCCCAACACACTTTAGGTGGAATAATTGTGGCCTATCTTTGTTTCTTGTTTCATATTAAATTTGTCTTTACTTAATTGGAAAGAATTCAGATATTAAATTTTAACCTCCTCTAATGCATTTGGATGTTATAAGTGAGCCAATATATAGTTCAAAAATTAGAAGTTAACCCTTGTCCTCAGATTAGAGTTATTACCACTTCTCTTGGATTTTGCTCAGTAACTTGTAGTCTGCTAGAAGGAAACTGACTTGTCTGGGGTAACTCTAACCATGAACACTGCCAGGTCCTTAAGTTCTCAGTGCTTTAGATATAGTATGCACAACTCCTATTAAAGTCTTTTCCTTGTGGGTGCCAGGTAGGCTCAGGGCACTCATTCTAAACCACTGATTGAATTTAACCAACAACCCTTCTAGTCTTGGACTTACTAAACACTGGAGGTTGGGAAACCCTTCTCTTAAAAAAAAAAAAAAAAACAAACAGGATAAATAAAGCACATTGCATCACATAGCATATAAGGACAGTGGATATTTTGTCCAATTCCCTCAAAATATCGAAGCTAGCCCTTCTCAAATTTAGGATGTCTTAAAAAATAGAAAAAAGAAAGAAAGAAAGGAAAGAAGACAAAACAACTTTTAAGAAGCTTATTCAAAATGTAAATTGTCAATCCCAATCCCTATGTGATTCTGTTTTGGGTGGTCCTGGATTAGCATTGAAAATCTTGCTTTTCACATAGGAGAAAAGAATTTAGGATCTTCACAAGAGATAAAGCAATCTTAATGGTGCTGAGCACCCAAGAGAACCTAAGGTGTTGGAGAAGACTCTTGAGAGTCCCTTGGACTGCAAGGAGATCCAACCAGTCTATCCTAAAGGATATCAGTCCTGGGTGTTCATTGGAAGGACTAATTTTGAAGCTGAAACTCCAATACTTTGGCCACCTCATGTGAAGAGCTGACTCATTTGAAAAGACCCTGATGCTAGGAAAGATTGAGGGCAGCAGGAGAAAGGGACGACAGAGGATGAGATGGTTGGATAGCATCACTGACTCAACAGACATGGGTTTGGGTAGACTCCGGCAGTTGGTGATGGACAGGGAGGACTGGCGTGCTGTGGTTCATGGGGTCGTAAAGAGTCAGACAAGACTGAGTGACTAAACTGAACTGACTGAATGGTGGGGTAGGTATACTGCTTTGGGGTATTGTTATGACAAACTGCTACTGTTGCAACACAAGAATACTTAGACTTCTACTAGAAGGATGGTTTTCTTCATTTGTGTATAGTACACTGGGTAAACTTGGCTTAACTTACAGCTAGACTTGGAAGATTGATTACCTATGGAGATGGCTGAGTGTCAGTCTTTAGTTTCTGGTTACATTAATGTGTATGTGTTAGTTGCTCAGTTGTATCCAACTCTTTGCAACCCCATGGACTGTAGCCTGCCAGGCTTCTCTGTTCATGGAATTCTCTAGGCAAGAATACTGGAGTGGGTTGCCATCTCCTTCTCCAGGCCAGTGGAGTTTTAAACTTTAAACCGGTTACATTAAGGAGACTAGGATTTATGATATGCGGTTTAAAGTTTGAAACTCCACTAGCGACAACCAAAGTTACTTCATTTGCTGATGCATTTTATTAGACAGGCCGACTTGGCTATACATCTTGAGGGCCATGAAAGACCTCAGTGAGAGTTTCTCTTGTGCTGTCTCAAAATCAATGTTCATTGTGCAGATTTTGGTAGGTCAATCCACCGATAAAGCATGACCTTGTTGAAATGAGCCCATCTTAAATTTGAGAAGTGCTAGTTTTGATATCTTGAGAGAATTACACAAAATAGCCATCATGTCCACATATGTGAGGTAATGTACTTATTTGTCCTGTTTTGAGGAGGAGAGTTACCCAACCTCCAGGCGTACCTAGATACCTCTCAGTCCCTGTCCTTCTCTCACTGTATTTTCCCTTTTGCCTTTGAATGAAGACATTACATGAGCATGTTCTGTGAGTCTTCTGAATCTTTCCAAGTATTTGAACTTGTGAAATATTTGAATATGCAAAGATTATCCTAATACTGTAGTTAATGATAGTACTTGGATTATTGAGTTAGAGTATGATTGTCCCTAGTAAAACCTAGATTTAGACAAGTACTTATTACCAGTAAGGAGAACATTAAGGACAAAAATTGTATAGATTTTAATCAGTCAAGAAGAAAAGTGTGAATAAGCAAGAGAATACAAAAAAAGAGTATGATAAATGTAGGAATATGAAGATAATCCTGCACAGAAGACCATGTGTAATGATCATGTTGCTTCAAAGTTGCTTCATTAGCTCATTAGCTTCCATGAGCCTTCAGCTTCTGGAGGTGCTCTGAAAATCCTTAAGGATTAAGGTTAAAATCACTTAAGAATGCAACCTCCAGCAGTATTAAGGTTCCCTTTTATTTGTCCAAAAGTTTGAGAATGAGGACAGCTTCATATAACTTATATTCATGAATAAATGTTCCAATGAAACATTTTCATATCCCTAGATTGGTTAGTTGGAACATGCTTGCTAAGACCACAAGTCTGATCATATTTTAGTCTTTATAAGTGTTGTGGTTTGTCAACATGGGAATGCTTCAGAAAATATTCACACTGTTTAAACTAATACATATTTATAAACCACAGAAGAAGATAACTGCAGGCAATGCATTTGGAGTTACTCACGGGATTCTTTTACAATTGTGTCAGTCAGTGTCCCCACCTTTACAGTTTTCCCAGATTAATTTAATTACAAATGAAGCATGAACTGGCTGCATCTGCTATCCTGGGAATGTTTTCCCATTAGTGTTTAATTTTGTGGCCAATTTGTTTCTACTGAAATGAATTCTTTAATTTTTTTTCCATCAGAATTTTATCTAGTGTCTATTGGATACTTCATGTGGTGCTGCCAGACAGCCATTCTGGCTTTGCCAGATAATATCCTTGTAGATCTGGCATTTCTTTTGAGAATTTCTTTGCTGGCTAGATTTCGTGTTCCTATAACTGAATTTTTGAACTTCTCTAGTACACAAAATATCCATCCTGTCCACACATGTGAGGTAATCCACTTGTTTGTCCTATTTTGTTGTCATTAATACACTATTCATTATTGTTTTATATGAGGTGTCTTAGAATAGTCTGTATAGTATAATCATCTCTAAAATATTTATATTATATTTTACAGTACTAGTATTAGCCTTTATAGTACCTTTTTTAATGCTACAGGTCTGAACTTCTATGGCAGCAATTATTTTATATAACATCAACACATCAAGATATTATTGTTTATTCAGAAAAATAACTGAAAACTTTTAAAAATGTGTTTTTATAGTATTTAAAGACTTTTTAAAACATGTCTTTATAGCATTAAATAAATGGATTATTCTGAAATCATATCAGTTATTAGCTTAATATATGCCTCTTTTCTTTTAAAATTTGGTAGGATACAGAGGAGCCAAAATTCAATTATTAAAAATATTTATATTGTGGTAGAGTATTGCATTTTATAATACTTGCTGGACTACTTATGTATTAAACTTAGTGGTTTTCTTTTTAGTTTTAGTAAAAGACTATGGTGAAACAATGTTAATATTTAGTACTGGGTACTCAAAATTCTATTCAACAAGGACACTCCTTGAATAACATAAACACAATCTTGAGATTCTCCTCCTTTGGTTATAGAGCTTAATTATGCTCACTTATTACATCAGTGAATAGTAATATGGGGAGAATTAGCAACAGTTCATAACTAGCTAATTAGCAGAGAATGTTGGACAATTTCAGTTAATAATAGGGATTTATTACACATGGTACAAGGACTTAAAGACCTTGTACAAAACCTAAAGATATTTTGACTAACTTAGTTTATGCCTGCAACTGTCCTTAGGCAAAGAGACTAACCATTGGCTATGAAATTAAGAGGTTGGCTTTAAAAGGTAAATTCATTATCTATTGCTGTGTAACAAATTCAGTTCAGTTCAATTCAGTCCCTCAGTTGTGTCCAACTCTGCGACCTCATGAATCACAGCACGCCAGCCCTCCCTGTCCATCACTGACTCCCGGAGTTCACTCAGACTCATGTCCATTGAGTCAGTGATGCAATCCAGCCATCTCATCCTCTGTTGACCCCTTCTCCTCCTGCCCCCAATCCATCCCAGCATCAGAGTCTTTTCCAATGAAATTACCTCCAAACTTAGTAGCTTACAATGATACACATTTATTACCTCACGGTTTCTGTGGGTCAGAAATATGGGCACAGTTTAGCTGAGTTCTCTGCTTCATAATCTCTCACAAAGCTAAAAATTGAAGTATCAGCTATGGATGGCATCTAGTCTGAAGGCTTGATTGTGGAAGGGTGCACTTCCAAATTCACTTAGCTAGTTATCGGCAGAATACAATCATCAAAGACTTGAATTTAGGGCTTCAGTTTTGTTTGTTTTGCCAGGGATTGGGGATGAGGACTGCTCTCAGCCCCTTGCCATGTGGAAATTAGCAAAATAGGAGTTGTTTCATCAGAGCCAGCAAGAGAGTCTGCTACAAGATGAAGATGGTCATCTTATATAGCTTAATCATGGGAGAGACATCCTATCAACTTTGCTATATTCTATAGAAAAGAAGTAAGTCACAGGCCTAGTTCACACTCAAGGAGAGGGCATTACACATAGACATGAATCCCCAGATGTGGGGATCAATCTGAATCATCTTAGAGGCTACCTACCACAATGAATAATAATTATTTAATATTGCTATACTGTTAATTTCATTTACTCAGTGGCTCAGAAGATAAAGAATCTGGCTACAGTGCAGGAAATCTGGGTTTGATCCCTGGATTGGGACAAACCCTTAGAGAAGGGAAGGGCAACCCACTCTAGTATTCTTGCCTGGAGAATTCCAGAGACGGAGGAGCCTGGTGGTTACAGTCAATAGGGTCTGCAAGGAGTCGGATTTGACTGAGAGACTAACATTTCACTTTTTCACTTTCAGTTTTCTTTCTTTCATACTGTTAATACATCTAGATCATAGTGTAGCATTTTCATATTTATACAAAAATTAAAGATTTGTGGTGATCTAGATACCTATGATAATCTGCATGCTTATGTGCTCTGTTTCAATTCATCTTCCTATTTATGTGGAGCATTTTCTCCATAGGAATTCTAGGACACAAAGCATTACTTGAATAATGCCTTTAATTATACATAGTATAGGTATCTGTTCAAGCTGATTTTAGGAAAAGCAAACGAACCAGAGATCAAATTGCCAACATCCGCTGGATCATCAAAAAAGCAAGAGAGTTCCATTAAAAAATGTATTTCTGGACTATATTTATTGACTATGCCAAAGCCTTTATTGTGGATCACAATAAACTGTGGAAAATTCTGAAAGAGATGGAAATACCAGACCACCTGACCTGCCTCTTGAGAAACCTATATGCAGGTCAGGAAGCAACAGTTAGAACTGGACATGGAACAACAGACTGGTTCCAAATAGGAAAAGGAGTAGGTCAAGGCTGTATATTGTCACCCTGCTTATTTAACTTATATGCAGAGTACATCATGAGAAACGCTTGGCTGGAAGAAACACAAGCTGGAATCAAGATTGCCAGGAGAAATATCAATAACCTCAGATATGTAGGTGACACCAACCTTATGGCAGAAAGTGAAGGGAACTTTAGTTCTTGATGAACCTCTTGATGAAAGTGAAAGTGGAGAGTGAAAAAGTTGGCTTAAAACTCAACATTCAGACAACTAACATCATGGCATCTGGTCCCATCACTTCATGGGAAATAGATGGGAAAACAGTGTCAAACTTTATTTTTATGGGCTCCAAAATCACTGCAGATGGTGACTGCAGCCATGAAATTAAAAGACATTTACTTCTTGGAAGGAAAGTTATGACCAACCTAGATAGCATATTAAAAAGCAGAAATATTACTTTGCCAACAAAGGTCCATCTAGTCAAGGCTATGGTTTTTCCAGTGCTCATGTATGGATGTGAGAGTTGGACTGTGAAGAAAGCTGAGCATCAAAGAATTGATGCTTTTGAGCTGTGGTGTTGGAAAAGACTCTTGAGAGTCCCTTGGACTGCAAGGAGATCCAACCAGTCCATCCTAAAGGAGATCAGTCCTGGGTGTTCATTGGAAGGACTGATGCTGAGGCTGAAACCCCAATACTTTGGCCACCTCATGTGAAGACTTGACTCATTGGAAAATACCCTGATGCTGGGAGAGATTGGGGGCAGGAGGAGAAGGGGACAACAGAGAATGAGATGGCTGGATGGCATCACCGACTCAATGCACATGAGTTTAGGTGAACTCCGGGAGTTGGTGATGGACAGGGAGACCTGACATGCTGTGATTCATAGGGTCACAAAGAGTAGGACACGACTGAGCGACTAAACTGAACTGAACAGGTATTTTCATGATTAAATCAACTATAACTTGACCATGTGCAGCAACTGTAGCACATCTTGTCTGACAATAAACCCTACATGTTAGAATTGTGGGTTTTTGTGTCACCAAAAATATTCTTATGATAATAGTCTCAAAGTCCCAATTATATGTTGGTGCATAAGATTTTCACTATTTTATTAAACCAAGGTATTTGATGTTCTGTTAATAGTGAAATTATTGGTAGACATTAAAGGCATCTACATCAATAACAAAGAAATATTATTTCCTCTGGGAGTTCAGAGGCCAGACAGGGACTTCATGGGTGCCAGGGTCTTCCCCAGAGTTAAGTCATTACACAGATTTTAGGCAGGTGTCCTGAGTTTTACTAATATGAGGTGATGATTCTTTTTTTTTTTTTTAATTGGAGGTTAATTGCTTTACAATGTTGTGTTGGTTTCTTCATCATAGCAATGTGAATCATCTGTATGGATACGTGTGTCCTCTCCCTCTGGAGCCTCCCTCCCACCCCTCTAGGTATCACAGAGCACTGGGCTGGGCTCCCTTTGTTACATAAGCAGCTTCCCACCAACTTTCTGTTTTACACGTGGTAATGTATATGTTTCAGTGCTACTCCCTCAATCCGTCCCCTCCGCTCCTTCCCCTGCTGTGTCCACAAATCTGTTCTCTATGTCTGCATCTCTATTTCTGCCCTGCAAATATGTTCATCAGTACCATTTTTCTAGATTCCCTATATATATACGTTGTTGTTGTTTAGTCACCAAGTCATGTCCAACTTTTTTGAGACTCCTATGGCTTGTAGCCCACAAGGCTCCTCTGTCTATGGAATTTCCCAGAGAAGAGTACTGAAGTGGATTGCCGTTGCCCTCTCCAGGAAATCTTCTCTACCCAGGGACTGAACCCAGGTCTCCTGCTTGGCAAGTAGATTCTTTACCACTGAGCCACCACGGAAGCATATATATGCATTAATGTATGATATTTGTTTTTTCTTCACTCTGTATAACAGGCTCTAGGTTGGGGTGGTGATTTTTTAAATGACACCTTTAATTGTGATATCTGTATGCTTTCTTATCTGCATGCTACATGCTAAGTCACTTCAGTCGTGTCCAATTCTTTGCAATCCTATGGACGGTAGCCTGCCAGGCTCCTCTGTTCATGGGATTCTGCAGGCAAAAATACTGGAGTGGGTTGCCACACCTTCCTCCAGGGGATCTTCCCAACCCAGAGATCAAACTCACATCTCTTACATCTCCTGCACTGGCAAGCTGATTCTTTACCACTAGTGCCACCTGGGAAGCCCTTTTCTTATCTATAGCTTCCCAAATCACAGAGAATAGAGGCCCTTTTAATTGTTTTAACTAAGGATCCATTATTATCTTGATTTCTAGCTTATTTACTTTTAAAGTCTATCTGAAAATGTCTGGTCAAATATTAGATACTTTGTAACTTGGTAATTTTTAATTTTAACATTTCATTTTATGTTTGATTCTCCTAATTCAGATCTGAGCCCATTTACACAGAGGATATGGTCTTTGTTACATCAGTTTTGAATCTACCCCATAATTGTTTGACAGTTTCCTAAAATCTATCTTTCATCTTTGTTTTGAATCTTTTAGTGAAAGAAAAACTTCTGAAATTTTCTTATGTAATATATTTTCTATTTTAAAATTTTACACCACTGAGTTATTTAAATCTTCCCTTTTCTAATCCACTCCTTTAAAAATATTTTGCCACATAAGGCTAACAATTAATTGAGTTAATTGGTACATATCTGCAGTTCAGGACAATAAGTGTCTAATAAAAATTCTGAATTCTGCCCCAAATATTTTGCCTGTACCCCTGAAGTTCAGGAAAATCATTAATTATATCTCTCAGTTTGGCTCTAGACCAGGGTTTTCATTCGACTCCAGTGGATCTGACTTGTGTTCTAAAAATTTTAAATGCCGTATTCTTTGCTAATAAAAACTCTAAAGATAGAATATCTCATTTATAAAACCAGGTTGTGTAAAAAAAGAGAAAAGCAAAGAGAGTAGCTTTCAGAATGTTACAAAGCCCTTGACAGACTCCATTGGAATTGGAATTTTATTTAGCAGCCTCAGAATGCCAATTAGAAGAGCTGAATACAGTAAGTCCCCTACACACCAACCTTCAAGTTTTGAACCTTCAAAGATGCGAACGTGTGTTCGCGTGTCCAATCGTGTAAGTTAGTCCTGGTGTCTGGCATGCTCTGTCAGAGTGCATCGTGTGCAAGTGGTGTGCCTTTGTGCACTGTACTGTACAGTACTGTATAGAGTACAGTAGTGTAGTATCTTTATTTCAAGTCCAGGATGTCCAGAAGCAAGTGTAAAAGCAGTGATATATAGCCGATTAAGATAGCTGGGTACCTAGGCTAACTTTATTCTACTTATGAACAAATTGAACTTACAAACATGCTCTCAGAACAGAACATGTTCCTATGTAGGGGGCTTACTGTATTGACTATTAAGTATTTTATCTCCTAATTTGTCTACTGTCGTTGCTTAGTCACTAAGTCGTGTCTGACTCTTTTGGGGCCCCATGGACTGTAGCCCACCAGGCTCCTCTGTCCATGGGATTTCCCAGGCAAGAATACTGAAGTGGGTTGCCATTTCCTTCTCCAAGCTGTTCTTAAATATTTTGATTTATTGCTTGTGTTCCCCAAAATGGTCATTATTATTCTATCAAATCATCTCTCTAAACTTTATCAAGGAAACAGAAAGATTTAGAGTTAAAATGTGACTTATTTTGGAAGGAGGAGTTCCAGGAAGAGCCAAGAATTTGATACAAACACCTGACACATAAAAGAGGGAGGCCACTCTGGTCAGCCAGGAGTGTGTGCTTATGAGTGGTTGGCAGTTATGTGTTAAAATGAGGCTGTTCCTGAATGAGTGATTATCAGAAGCCAGGACTGACACTGACTGGTTAACATGCAAAAGCTGTGTTCACTGACGGCAGCGCTTGTTGAATGACTGAACAGATTTAAAACAGGTTCGGCTGGTTCCTTGCTCTCATGGCTTTAGAACAATGAATCTTTTCCTAAATTTATGGAAATACATGTTTTTATTCTCACAATTTGGGAAATAACGGCCCAGACCAAACACAAAACCGTGTGAAAGGGTTTTTGCCAAGACTTGACAAATGTTTTTGTCTCTGAAATACACAACAGACTTTATCCTGGAAGGAAAAGATAAGCCAGGCATTTAGAAACAGGGCTGTCTCTCCTTTCAAGAGGTGGGTGAGGGAGATGTCATCCTTCCTTAGTATGTCTATTAGAGGCTGATAAGTCAGGGCCCTCAGATGCCACACACAGATCATACATAAACACTAAGACCTAAAGTAAGGAACTTAAAGTGAGTAATATACTATGTGGCAAATAAGAGAAAACAGATTCTTCTAAGGAATTCAAATGAAATTTATGTTTAAACCAGCTTTCTGGCTGGCAAGAAAGAAAGAAAGAAAATGCTTTTCTAATGAGCTGGACTTGGGTCTATGAGCTGGATTTGTCGCTGAACGATAGCTACATAAAAATAAAAAATTTGTCAGTTTATTTCTTATTAACTTATTCTGTTACATTGTGATCATTTAACTTTCAATGGAAACGCAGTTTAGTTTCCATTTTTCCCTTTCATTTTCTGAAAGTGTAGAACTGAGTTCCATCCGCAAAGCAGCATCCACATATAACACTTTAAGAAAAGACTATTTTTATAGGCTTAAGTATGTCACATTTGGCTTGAGATGAGATTAGATCTGGGAGCATGGCTGTCCAGAGAAAACAATGGTATATCTTTATTTGTGTGATAAGGAGGCATTTTTAAAAAAGGAAGTAAAACACCATACATCATGGAAGCTGTGAATATAGCTATGCCCCTGCAACCAGTAAGCAGTGTTGTTGCTGATCAGCAAAATCTTGGATTCATTTTAAAACTATCTTTCTCTTCACAGGATGTGAACCCATTCCTGTCCGCTATCTTGAGTGGAGCAACATAGAGTCTATCATAGCCATCGCCTTCTCCTGCTTGGGCATCCTCGTCACCTTGTTTGTTACCCTGATCTTCGTGCTATACCGAGACACACCTGTGGTCAAATCCTCCAGCCGGGAGCTCTGCTACATCATCCTAGCTGGCATCTTCCTTGGTTACGTGTGTCCTTTCACCCTGATTGCCAAGCCCACTACCACCTCCTGCTACCTGCAGCGCCTCCTGGTCGGCCTCTCTTCTGCCATGTGCTACTCCGCCTTAGTGACCAAAACCAACCGCATCGCACGCATCTTGGCTGGCAGCAAGAAGAAGATCTGTACCCGGAAGCCCAGGTTTATGAGCGCCTGGGCCCAGGTAATCATTGCCTCGATTCTGATCAGCGTGCAGCTAACCTTGGTGATAACCCTGATCATCATGGAGCCCCCCATGCCCATCCTGTCCTACCCGAGCATCAAAGAAGTCTACCTTATCTGCAATACCAGCAACCTGGGGGTGGTGGCCCCTTTGGGCTACAATGGGCTCCTCATCATGAGCTGTACCTACTATGCCTTCAAGACCCGCAATGTGCCCGCCAACTTCAATGAGGCCAAATACATTGCCTTCACCATGTACACCACCTGCATCATCTGGCTGGCTTTCGTGCCCATTTACTTTGGGAGCAACTACAAGATCATTACTACCTGCTTTGCAGTGAGCCTGAGTGTAACGGTGGCCCTGGGGTGCATGTTCACCCCCAAGATGTACATCATTATTGCTAAACCCGAGAGGAATGTCCGCAGTGCCTTCACCACCTCGGACGTGGTCCGCATGCACGTTGGCGATGGCAAGCTGCCCTGCCGCTCCAACACTTTACTCAGCATTTTCCGAAGAAAGAAACCAGGGGCAGGGAATGCCAAGTGAGTTGTCTGGCCTGGGTTTGCCTTTTCTATTTCTCTCTCTGTCTCTCCCTCTCTCTTTCTATTTTCTTCTATTTGACTAAAGCATGTTCTTCCATTTCCCCACTGTTTTCCATGTCCTTTCTTAATCTTTTCTTTTTTTTCCAAATCTCACATTCTGTTGCAGTAGGAATGTGTTAGTACTAAAGGTCTTCAGTGTTTTTATTTCTTTGAAAGAGCAAGGAGTGTGAAGCAACAGCCAGCTGAGCGCATATTCACTCTTACCTGGAATCTACAGCTTCTGTTCTGCCCCTAATGTTTTCCTTACGCATGGGTCCATCTTCTGTGGAGTATCAGTATATCTCTGGGGTCTGGGCAGAGATGCAATCTCTAGTTCTAATTTCTAGTTTAGATTATGGTTGAGATAGTTTCTGATTTACTTTTTTATCACTTTTGAGCCATACCATTACTCATCTGGGATGGAGAGGGAAGAAATTTAGCACCTGGGGGAACTGGCCTATTTCAAAATTTGAGTTTAGTTAAGCAGCAAATATATCCTGAAATAAGTTCCCTTATGCAACTATCTTACCAGGCACCTCTTCTTTATTTTATGTGTACTGTAAACTTCATAATGCTACACATGAATGACCTATCTCTACTACAAGGTTATGATCAGAGTGATTTCTAGCCATCAAGCACCAAATGAAACAAGAAACCAGATTAAGGTAAAGAGCTCAAACTTGGGAGTCAATATGAACATCAAAGTCCAGCTTATTTCTATTTTGGTAATTTTTCTGAGTAGTTTATATAATACACACATTCCTGTCTTTTTCCTGACTCTGTTTTGCAGGGAAGCATATGCTAAAATTTGCATGTGTCATCTCATTCTGAGACCCATGAAAACAGATTTCATGTCACATTTACAACATTTAAAATAACCATGCATGCTTGAAGTTATAACAGTAATTTAATTTTCCAAAAATGAAACTATTTCCCCCAGTAGCGGTATTAATTTTGCTTTTTGAAACAATCCTATGAAAGTGAAGGCTTTTAATAGTAATAGTTATGTAATTGTTTTAGAACTATTCTGTGCACTTGAATAAGTCAGCAAGGTAAGAGGAATGGGTGTTATTTCCCCCTTTTATTAAGTGAGGACACCAAACCACTGTGAATTTGTGTGACTCTTAAGTAAATTCCATTTAGTTAGCTATTCTTTGCCTAGGCCTTAACTGGCATGAAATTTCTCATCATAACATATGTCAAAAAATCTACATGCCTTAAATTTCTGGATTTTATATCTTTGCTTGCAAAGCAGTATAATGGGTCTCTTTTACAGAAACCATAAAATTGGTTTGAGGCTCAGATGAGGGAGTCTCGAGGAAATAAATATTTTTGAAGTCCATCAAGTTTTATTATTACTTCAAATAAAGCATCCCTAATTTTTTTCAATGTTAAGGATGAAGTTAATAGTTTACATCTACTTCTTCATGAAATTCTGATTATTAAAGCCATTTATTTGTTTTCTTCCCTTGCCCTGATTTTTCATTCTAACCAACATCCCCTCGGTTCCAGTGAGCATGAAAGCAAAACAATAGTGCCGTGAAATGAAAAAAAAAAAAAAGAAAACCAGACCATAGTTACAGAGTCCAGATGTACAATGGTATCATGACAATTATCATTTAGATGGAAGGAATGAGAGGGAACAAAATGAAAAGAAGGGAGAAAACACTCTTTAAACCCGAATCCCAAATGGCTTTCTGAGTGTTCCATTCCACCATCTACCATTACTCAGCTCCATGTTTTCTAACTGCCTTCGTTACGGTTCTTCAGAAGTTTTCTTATGATTTTTGGTCATGAGTCATTTCTGAAAACTGTTCCTCTAACCATTTAATGGAAAGAGGGAACCTATGTAATCAAGATATCTTTTGTTGGTACTCAAGATTATGCATTTTGACAGCTCTCTCAGTGATTCTGTGAGAGACAGATATGGGCATCTGTCCAAGAGAGCAGTGACTAATCCTTAGTACACATTGCTTCACTGCTGGGATAAAGTGAAGTTAGCTTACCATGTATACACTCACCGGGTATTGTGCTTATTCTGATTACCTTCTCACACCTGGAACTGCTTTCATTAGGAGTTGAGAATATCCCCAGCATTATTATGAATTTAGAAATTAATTTCATTGGAATCACACTTTTGAGAGAAAAATCACCTTGGTCTAAATTGGTCTGGTTGTCTAGGAAGCACTGCTTTCAGCACTTAATGCATTGCTCAACTATTGGCTATCTTTTATTTATCACATGTTATTAGATTCTGACAATAAGAAATAATACTTCTAATTAGTAATTCTAATTTGCAGCTTTCTTTGTACAACTGGTAGCTCCTCCAAAGGGTATCACACAGCTGAGCTGACCCGCAGAGGGTATTTGAGGTTAAATTTCCATGGAAAGTGACCATTTATTTACTCATTTTTTTTCACTTACTCTGCTGTTACTTCTCTTGTAACTCTCTATGAGACTGTACTTTTAAAATATAACAATAATCTCAGGGCATGTTTTTACCTTTTTATTACTGCTTTATGATTGCCTGGTTTGTCTCCAAAGTTGCAAAAACCACAAACAATCTAATATTTTCTACAGCAACAAAAATCTAGCAGAGTTTTGCCAAATGAAGCAAGGGGCTGAAAACTCTAGGGAACACATCACCCAGTGAGTGTATTGCCATTCTGGATGTGTAATCCCTACGTTTATGGTGCACTGTGGGTGTTCAGCAGTCTGCATATGTAGCTATAAACACAGAACAGATGCTGTAATGAAGAGCTTCCAACTGATCTATCTTTTTCGATATTATTCTGAGGAGTGGCAAGTCCGACTATATTCACACCAGGCTGTTTCTGAGATAGAGGGAACGGCTGATGTTGTGTGTCTGTTTTTGCAAAGTTCACTTCAATTTGTTGTTTTGTTCACAGCCATGTATCTGATACAATCAAAGGTTTGGGCACTTGCCTTTATGTTTTCTGAAACAAAATTTAGGAGGAGTTTAATCAATACATTGGGTGTTTGGATTACTTGAGTTGCTTGTAGTTAGAAGTCCTACTAGGCATAATCCTGTCCTGGAAGAGCAATTGAATAACATAGTTATCTTTGACCAGGCTAATATCTTAAGCTGTTAATGTATTTGAATGGGAACATATTCAGGACCTAACTTAATATAAAGATATTGGTAAAATTCTCTTTCTTGGCAGGAGAGGAAGCATAGAAATCCATAGATATGAGTAATTAAGTTATTTAGGTCTGAGTTACTTGTCACTTCCTTTTAAAGCAAAATGAATTAGCATTATGCAACTAAAAGCTTAAAACATTATGTAAATGACATGCTTTCTTTAAAAAAAATAATTATATCAATGGCTAAATGTCAAACTAACATTTCTAATCATTTTTTGAATAAATAACCTCAATGAGTGCCAAATAGTTTGAGGGCACATGGAGCTGAAATGTGACAACACACTCCTGTGACTTTTTTGGGGTGTGTAATTGCAAGCAAAATGAAAAACAATGATAATCACCAGAAAAATGCATTAGATTGATTCAAGGAGGTAATTTTAAAACATAGGCTTCTAAGTAAATAGTGTATTAATATGTTCCTGTGATTATTTCTTAAGCATCTATATATATGCTTTTAATGAGGGAAAAAGCTCTAAGTAAAATACAAGTAGAATGATGCTCTGAGGACATCTTTCTCTTGATCTGCTAGAAACATCTTGTTTTGTCCATAAGAAAAGGTAAAGAAGTCTGCGGCATTAGTGTGTATGCTTTAATCTTTTCCTCCTTTATTACAAAAGGAATGATGGTTGTTAGCCAGAAGACATCAAAATCAAATAGAGATAACATGTTCTCTTTCATAAAAAGAACTCATTCACTCTTCTAGCTTGTAAATGAGAAAATCTGTCATTTAAAAATTATTTTTCCCTTAATCATATAATAAATGGCTTTAAAAGTCATTGTGATTCTTCACTTGGTTTTATAGTAACTTTCAGAAGATTTTATTGAAGTACTCATCATAGAATTTTACTACTTGAGAGCAACATTTATGGTGGATATACTGTTTGTTATCCACTTATTTAATCAGCAAGTGTGTCAACAGTAATATATGCTTCATAAAAGCACTTAGATACTTGGTATGGTGCTAGTTAATATTTAGGATAAAAAAAGATTTAAGAGATGGGCACAGACTGCACCAGTCTTGCAATATAGTAAGGGAAACACTAAAAAATACAACTAAATATGCTGGGTTAGGTGCCATAATAGAAGACCAGTATAACATTTTGTGTGTTCAGGGAAGAAAGAGATTCAGCCTAACTAAATGGAGTTGAGTCTATGGAAAGATGAGGAAAGACATCTTGATAAAAGTATAAAAGTGGTATTTGAACTTAATCATAAAGGACGCTTTCAACAAGAGAAAATGTGCTATGGTGAAACCATTTCACATGCAGAAAATAATATAAGCAAAGAATTCAGAAATGTTAGTGTACTTTTGGTTTGAAATATGGGATCTCTTGAGTAAAGTACATGGAGAGGTGTAGTGTGGGAAAATTTGTAAATACAGAAAGAGGTCAGATTACAGATAGTGATCAGTGTTCTAAGAAGAAATTTGGATGTTTTTTATGGAGACCACAAGATGCATTAATGACTTTTGTGAAATTTTATGATCATGTGTGAGCTTTATGGGAATAGATTGACGGTAGAGACTAGTTAATAGAGTGCTACAATAATCCAGAAGACAGGTTAAAAAGAAAAAGTTCAAATGAGAGCAAAGAAAGAAAGCCAAGTCCAAGGCATGCTTATGAAGAAGTTTTCTGAGCTTAAGTCATTAGAACTGAAATAATGATTTGGGGAGAGGAAAAAAGGCATGAACAATAAAAATTATTGTTTGAACTCTCATAATTTCAGCTACAACTACCATGTAACAGTTAGTAGTAGAAAAGTACAGCTACCATGAAACCTGATAGGGAATACAGGAATAGGACTGGGGAAATGTTGCTAAGTTGGGTTTCAGACTTAACCAATCAAAAATCCTGTAACAGTAATTCAAACTGAGGCATCCATAAGGTTATTTAACAATTTAAGTCAGGAGCTTAAGAGTTAGGTCTGAGCCAGAGCTCTAGATTTGAGAATTAATTGTCAATGTCGGTGGCCAAAAGAGTGATTGTGATATGAGAATAGAAGAAAGTCAGAGGAAGAACATTAAAAAACACTTACTTACATTTAAGAGAGAAGATAAATAAGGAAAAACTGAAAGCAATAAACAACTCATAATAAAAAGGGGGGACAGAGAAATTTTGCATTATCATGGAAACCAAGCAAGAGAGTATTTTAATTCACTCTGTTGCCATAGGAAAATCCCACAGACTGGAGGCTTAAAAGACAGACATCTATCATTTCACAGTTCTGGAGGCTGAGAGTCCAAAGTCAGGGTTTCATTATGGCTGAGTTCTGGTAAGACCTCTCCCATTTGGGCTGCAGACAGCTGCCATCTAACCCTAATCATCTCCAAAAGGCTCCACCTCCTAATACCATCATGTTGGGGGGTTAAGATGTCAACACATGAATTTAGGGTAAGCACAACCATTCAGTCCATAACAGACATTCAGGATGATAGAACTTGGGATCTCCTTGGATGGAGACACCATGGTTATCCTTGAGTGATTTCAGTGATGTGATGTGAGTAGAATTTTTATGGCAGTAAATTGAGGAGCTCATCATTAAAGGAGTTAAGAAGTTTAGACAATATCCAAGGAGGCCAGGAAAGAGGGAGGTGTGGTATAATACGGGAGAAATGTAAGCTCACTTATAGTATATGAGAAAGCAACTGACAGACGAGGAGAAATAAAAATATAGAGATCCTACAGTTTATGCTGGGCAGTCTGACCCAGAACTGTGCCCTTGCAATAGAGCTATTTGACATCAATTGACAAGTGTCATAATGAAGCACTAGCTCTGAAGAGTATGTTGATTGTGGTTGATGCCAGTTCTCATTTAGTTACACACATGTTGCCTGACGTTAGAAAAGAAGAATCAAGCTGGGAAATTAGAGAAATGTTAAATAAAATCTGAAAATACAAACCTTTACTACTGATCTTCTCAGGTCTCCGGGGATACAGACGCTGTAAGAGTTGAGATGGGACAGATGTGGAAAAGCTGAAAAGAAAGGTGTGCCGTCCTGGCCTTGTGAGTGGGGCTGGAGGAGGCACAGCTCCTACGTTCAGGTTGCTTGTAGAGGAAAGAAGAGTGCAGCGCATTCAGAGTCAGGCTCAGATGAGAACGAAACGGTTCCCTTCATTCAGCTCTGATTAGAAGGGGCTAGAAATCCAAACCCTCAGCTCCCTTCCTGACAGCCAGTCCTAGTGCCTGAGCCTGCCAGAGAGAGGATATTTCGTCTGGGGTAAAACCTTATGCTCCCTGGAAAAAAACAAGCTGAAATGCCTTTGCTCTCTGAAATAAGTAACACTATGACCTAAAAGCACATCAGTCATAATTTAAGATGAAAATAAGTTAGTGAGTAAGTTGTGTGTTGAGGAGCGGCCATGGTGAGAGACCATCTTTAGAGACCATGGGCTTAAGTGCAGGAGGAGGGATGAGGATATGAGCACGTGGGGGATGGGTACAACTTGTTCCCAGCAGGTGCAACAAATCTGCAGTCAGCATTGTTTACTTTCCCCCTCTTCTGAATAATATACTCATTTTTCAAATAACACAGAAATAGCTACTTTCCATACTCATATTTTATGTTTTCAAATTCTATGTTGAGACCATGGGGCACAGATTCTGCTACAGCTTCAAAGAGAACATATTCCTTTTCAATATAGGCCAACTTTTATATTTCTTTCAAATTCAAATGAACTTGCCTGATATACATATTCAAGTTCTCAAACTTAATATTTTATTCTCCTATGTTTATAATGTGTAATTTCTGAACTGAATTCAAAAGCATTCCAGATGGTATTTATAATGACCCAAAGTAGGAATATGGAACATTGTTGTGTAAGTAAAAAAACTAAGACTTGGGAAGTTCAAGGCCATTTTTGTGAGAGGAATAAATGGGACTCAAATCACTTTATCACTTTAATTAAAATATGATTTTAATCAATTTTACGTTTGTTACCTCAAAAATGCATTCATTCACACCTGCATTCAATAAAATGAATGAGGCATGGAGTTTGCCCTCAAGAAGTTCACAGTTTAATGGTATAAAACCCCATTACAATAAAATCCAGTGAGTGAAATAATAGGAAATGGTACAGTGTGGTGATTTAGGTGGGTGTGTAAATTTAGAGTCAGAAGGTTGCTGAGTCTGGGCTCCTTATTTTTGCAAGGTCTAATTCTATGTAACAGATAATTTTTATTCTTGGCCCCACTCTATGTAACAGTCACCTATTAAATGAGAAAAACTATCAGAGGAGACACTGGAGGCTTATAGGCTAAACATGATCACCAATGTTCTTAGATCATAAGAAAAAAGCTTATAGGCTCATTAATTAGAGCTTTTTGACTTCAAGTTACAGAAGCCAAACTAAACTGGCCTAAGGAAATTTATTTTCCCTTTATATAAGTAAATGGAAAAATCTATAGAGTATAGTTCAGTGCTTAACACACAGTAGAACCTCAATAACTGTTAGCTAGTGACAGTAAAGTTATGGAAATGGGGAGGAGGTATGAAAGTTCGTATGCTAACATAAAACTCTGCACTACCCCTTCACATGAAGAGAGATCTGAAAGTTGGGTGTGTGCATCATTACTGTCATTTTATAATATCCACACTGGACAGGATGGAGGAGCTGTGGAGCTGTGTGTCTGCTGAGAGTCCAGGCGTGTGGGTGTTAGTGTGCGAGGTGTGCAAGGAAGGACACCCTGTTTGACATGACTTGGCACCCTGTCTGTGCTTGGCCACAGCTAAAGAGAGATGAGATCATTTGCATCCCATCTGTTGTCCAGTGTAAAGTGTTATGTACTCAAAGGGGAAGCAGGCCGTGTGAGCAACATGTTTGTAAAGCTAGTTCAAGAACAGAAATATTAGCAGCCTGCACAATGAAGAAACTGAGAAGAAAGGACCAGAGGATTTGGAACAGTGCCGATAGGCTCATTAGTTAGAGTTATAAAAGCCAAATTAAGCTAATCTAAGAAAAAGGGGGTGGGGTACTTAATAGAAAGAATATAAGGAATAAGTTCTGATATCTTATGGTAACAAAATTTGGAATGCTTCTGGGCCACAAAGTGGACTGGTCTCCTGAAGACAAAGGTTTCAGTGCTCTGTGATCTGCTGGCTCCCTCCATGCCTCCTTCTTCTCCTCATACGTCTGCTTTCTCCATTTCTGGGCCCTCTCCATCAGTCCAAGGACAACCAGCCCAGTGCTCCCGAGTTTACATGGTGTTATAGGTCCAGTTACTGAAGACACTGCTTCAATTCCCTCGACCCACATGCCTCTACATAAAACAGGCAGAAACTGATTGCCTTAGTCTGACTCAGATGTCTATCCCAGGTCAAGGACATGATGGACACGGAGTATAAAACCATCTCCCAGGTGCCCATCACTCCCAGGAAGCAGTTCTCAGAAAAGCAGTATAATTATGACATGAGCAGAAGCCCTACAAGTATCTCCACAAGAGTAATTTCATCTCCATCCCACCAACCCCCCTTTCTTTTTTGGCATCTGAATAAGTCACTTCTAAGCACCAGCATTTTATATTTAGAAAGTTTGATGGAAAGAAACTCTAAAACTTGCAGGTGGCAACCAGTCAGCCAAATAATCACCTATCTGTGCAATATGTAAGTGACTATTACACACTCCAGCAGATATGCCAATAGATGGGTGAGAAAATGCATCACTCTGCTATAGCATTTGTTATGAAGTAGGAGGTGTAGAGTCAGACAAATGTAAAAAACAGGCCTTGTCTTTGCTACCTTATAGAGGATCCTGGCTATAAAATACTCCTAAGAGCCTGAAGATGAACAGAGCATTGTGCGCTAAAGTTGCTTCAGTTGTGTTTGACTCTTTGTGACCCTATGGACTGTAGCCCACCAGGCACCTCTGTCTGTGGGATTCTCCAGGCAAGAATATTGAAATGTTGGAATCAGGGGATCTTCCTGACCCAGGAATTGAACCCACATCTCCTGGATCTCCTGCATTGCAGGCAGATTCTTTACCCACTGAACCACCTGGGAAGCCCCAAGATGAACAGAGAGGAAGGGAAAAGCTGTTTTTTAAAAAGGAATTATGGATCATTAGGATATTGTGCTCTGAATGAATTAAAATACATCATAAATTACAGGCCAATGATAAAGTATTACTTATTATTAACATTGGTTAATAGAATAGTAAAAGAAAATCAGTAAATATTTAATCCAGTTAACCAAAAAAAGTGTCTATATTTTGATTTTATCTCGGAGGGGTAAGGGAAATCTACTATAACTGAAGGCAACTTAATAACACCCCCTATGCAGATTATCTTCAAGATAAATGAGAAGTCTGCTGCTAACATAATTAGGTCAAGTCCCTAGTGATGCTGCTAAATATATTGAAAAACAACTGCTTAAAAGAAATCAATAATGATACAAAATACTTTCCCGTCTCTGATTTCTCAGTTGTAAAAATATATACTGTGAGCTTGCCCTTAGTAAAGTGTCTCTCAGACACTGTGGGAATTAATGTCATTTTCCACTTGATTAAACTTGGCACTGCTTGTTATTTGGCTTAGGTGGGTGTGGGATGGGGGAGTAGGAAAAGTGTTAACAAAGGAAAAAAATGAAGACATAACATGATCAACGTAGGATAAAAGAAGTTATGATAATGGGGCAGCAAGGGGAGAGGAGAGGGAGCAGGAGGGATGGTTATAAATCCATCCCCGGGCAGGGACTTTAGCCAGTGATTCTGTCAGTGTCTTATTGAAAGAGATAGAACTGCAAGCCATTTTAGTAAGATTTTATTTAGCTCCAACTGTTTAAAGTCAAAAGTTATTACAGGGCCGATCCTAGTATAAAATTACTCTTGCTCTGATGGTTAGAATGGGCTCAAGGCCTGACACACATTAGGAAGCAAAGGTCTCATGACTCACTCACACACCTAATGTGTGCCGGCCACGGAGACAAGGGCAGGGAGTGCCACGTTGAACAAAACAGGTCCAGCCCCTGCCTCTGTGGAAAGTGGATCCTGGCTGGGAGACCAGACATTAAACACGTACTTACAGGTGTAGTGAGTGTTTGTAAGGATAAAAACGAGGTGTTACAAGAGTGTTATTAAAAAGATCTAACCAGTCTTGATGTGTAGAAGCTGGACATGCTCCCAGGATGAAGGGTTATTTAGGTTAGGACTTCTGAAGGAGAAAGGGGGTTAGCTAGGGCAGACGAAGATCATGGCATCTGGTCCCATGACTTCATGGCAAATACATGGGGAAACAGTGGAAACAGTGTCAGACTTTGATTTTTTGGGCTCCAAAATCACTGCAGATGGTGATTGCAGCCATGAAATTAAAAGACCCTTACTCCTTGGAAGAAAAGTTATGACCAACCTAGATAGCATATTGAAAAGCAGAGACATTACTTTGCCAACAAAGGTCCATCTAGTCAAGGCTATGGTTTTTCTAGTGGTCATGTATGGATGTGAGAGTTGGACTGTGAAGAAGGCTGAGTTGCCAAAGAATTGATGCTTTTGAATTGTGTTGTTGGAGAAGACTCTTGAGAGTCCCTTGGACTGCAAGGAGGTCCAACTAGTCCATTCTAAAGGAGATCAGTCCTGGGTGTTCATTGGAAGGACTAATGCTGAAGCTCCAATACTTTGGCCACCTTGTGCGAAGAGTTGACTCATTGGAAAAGACTCTGATGCTGGGAGGGATTGGGGGCAAGAGGAGAAGGGGACGACAGAAGATGAGATGGCTGGATGGCATCACTGACTCGATGGACGTGAGTCTGAGTGAACTCCGGGAGTTGGTGATGGACAGGGAGGCCTGGTGTGCTGTGATTCATGGTGTTGCAAAGAGTCGGACACGACTGAGCGACTGAACTGAACTGAACTTAGGACAGGAAGGGAGTTCCTGAATCGCAGGCGAATTCTTTACCATTGAGCCACCAGGGAAGACCTCCACTATCTAGAAAAGTGAAAGTGTTTGTCCTTCAGGAAGGGAGTTAGTGCAGCAGACAAGTCAAGGAATCAGAGTGTAAAGGCTCTGAGCTAAAAGACCAAAGAAACAAAAGCCACTGATGGCTGAAGGATGTCAAACAATTCCAGGATGCCAGAGGTGAGAATACAAGGAAGTATGATAAGGAGACGAGAAGGGTCAGCTCAGACCAGATCAGGCAGGGACTCCATAAGGACCTCAAAAGTGTGGTTCTCATCCTCTGAGCAATGGGAGGCCACCCCAGTCACCAAGCAGGGGGGCACTGTCATTAGTGAGAAGTGTGTTCTAGAGCTAATGCTTCACGCTGTGTGGAGGACATAGGAGAGCAAGGTGCAGGTTCGGTGCTCTGGGAGGAGGCTGGGAGGAAATTACAGTGACCTGACCTAGGGTTTTGACAGTTGTGGGTAAAGAGAGTGAACACAGCAAATTGCTTAAGAGGTAAAAATAGAAGGAAAGATTGTTCACAGAAATTCAGAGTAGGTGGAGATGTGCAGTCACTTCAGGGTAGTTTAGCTCCAAAGCCCATAATACATGAACTGTTACCAGATTAAATGTGTTATCACACCCAAGATGTGGTTGTTCTATAAGAGAGGGAGACTGATAAGACCCAAAAGCAGAGAAAAGCAGTTACTCAAACAAGCATTGGAAATGGCCATAGAGCTGTCTGATGCGGAGACGAGGGAAGGAGATGGTGACCCATGGGCTCTAAAAACTTAGATCCAAATGACAAGATGATTCCCAGGACTAAAAGGAAAAAACAAACTATATTGGCTTAATGCCATCAAATGTTTTAATACTGAAACTTGCAACTCTCCACCCCTTCTTCTGATTCCCTGAGAGCAAGTAACTATTAATTTTTGTATTTTCCTATTTATATGCAGTTTTGTATTCAAAGTCCTATACTAATTTTCCACAATTTCCTGAAAGTGCAATTGCAATTCTGTAACTAAAAATCAGTTGATACAGAGCATTGCCATCACCCTGGAAAGCTTGCTCATGTTCCTTTCTAATCTGTCCCACTATCTAGTTATTGCTATTGAGTCACTAAGTTGCGTTCAACTCTGACTCTTTTCTGACTCCATGGACTGTATCCTGCCAGGCTTGTCTGTCTATGGGATTTCTCAGGCAAGAATACTGGATTGAGTTGCCATTTTCTTCTCCAGGGGATCTTCCCAACCCAGGGATTGAATGCTCATCTCCTGAATCGCAGGCGAATTCTTTACTGTTGAGCCACCAGGGAAGACCTCCACTATCTAGAAAAGTGAAAGTGTTTGTCCTTCAGTCGTGTCTGACTCTGTGACCCCATGAACTGTAACCCGCCAGACTAGATACAACCTCTCTTCTGATTTTCATCCCAATAGATTAGTCTTGCCTGTTCTTACTCCATAAATGTGAAATTGTGTACTTTTTTCCTACTATAGCTGTGTATTTTTTTTTATTGGAGTATAATTGCTTTGCAATGTTGTGTTAGTTTCTGCTGTACAATAAAGTGAATCAGCTATATGTATACATATATCCCCTCCCTCTTGAGTCTGCCTCCTCTACTTCCATCCCACCCCTCTAGGTCATCACACAGCACCAAGCTGATCTCCCGTGCTACAGAGCAGCTTCCCACCAGCTATCTGTTTTACACATGGTAGTGGATATATGTCAATCCTTCCCTCTCAGTTTGTCCCAACCTCACACGACTTTCTGTCCAAAGGCAACTTTCAGAGATTCTCTTTAATATCTTCAAGTGTTTCTGAAACTTATTCATTACCTCTTAAGAATCTCTGCTTGCACTCTGAACCTGTTCTTTGAATCTGTTCTTCTGTATCAAGAATCATTAAATGTTCCAATGGAAAAAAATAACTTGAAGATTATCTCCTTACCTCTCTGAAGTTCTCTTCTTTGTGACTTATTAGTCTCTTGGATTCTGGTTGCCATGAGAGCTTCTCAATGTCTTCAAATGGTTTTTCAAAATATTTCACCTGTTTTCTGGTAGTTGTTTTCAGTGGGGGAGCTATAGTTTATTCCAAAGAATGACATCTTACCTGGAAACAGAAGTCCTCTTATACAAAGTTTAATATTTCTCCTTCATCTTTCTAAAGTTATGAGGTTTATCATAATCTTTATCAGGTTATGATACTGCCAAGATTTCTTTTAGGGCTATGATGACTACTTCTAATACTGTAAAAGAAATTACATGATATTTGTCTATCAGTCTATGATAGTCTATTGTCTATTTGTCTACGATAATTGTCTGTCAGTTTCTTTTCAGGTTTGCTGGGTGGTGGCATGATGATATTAACACCTCTGCTTAAACAGATATGATAATGAAAACTATATCTAATATTAATGCTGTAGTCAAGGATATTAAAAACTTCACAAAGTTAAGTAAACTAAGTTCTTTTTCATTATCATTAATTTTAAGCTTCTTGCTGCTGCTGCTACTGCTAAGTCACTTCAGTCGTGTCCGACTCTGTGCGACCCCATAGACGGCAGCCCACTAGGCTCCCCGATCCCTGGGATTCTCCAGGCAAGAACACTGGAGTGGGTTGCCATTTCCTTCTCCAATGCATGAAAGTGAAAAGTGAAAGTGAAGTTGCTCAGTCATGTCTGACTCTTAGCGACCCCATGGACTGCAGCCTACCAGGCTCCTCCGTCCATGGGATTTTCCAGGCAAGAGTACTGGAGTGGGGTGCCATTGCCTTCTCAGAACCTAAGTAATAATTTTGTCTTTTGTCTTGTTTCAAAACATCCTGAGGTGAAATTTTAGTTTTAGGCAAGTTATTTTCATCATCTCTTTCTCTCAGTCCCTGTGATAAATCAGAGGAAAATAATACAAAGACTCACTTTGTCAGTTTGGCACCTAAAGTTTATCTGGAAATACACCAGGGTTTTCTTTTTTCCTTTTATGTATTTAAGTTGTAATTTTTTTCTAATTTTGAGCTTTTACTTTTTCATTAATAAAGATGCCTATATGTGAAAATAAATATTGAGAATATATATAAAATAAAGCAGTTTATTTACAGTATAAAGACTAAATTTATCAGAATTTTGAATTAAGAAAGACTTCAGGACCTACAAAATATTAGTATGAATTTCCAAATTCAATAATTTGTTTTTAATTATTATTTATTTATTTTGGCCACATGACTTGTGGGATCTTAGTTCCCAACCAGGGACTGAACCCAGGCCCTCAGCACTGAGAGTGAGGGTCCCAACCACTGGATTGCCAGGGAATTCTCTCAAATTTCTGTGATTTCTACTTAGTAGCTCCTCATATATTTGAATATATAATTAAGATTTTTACCTTAACTTTTTTCAGCAAAAGAAAATATATTCAAAATTCCCGTATAACACCTTAGTTCATTGGGATAAAGCCAAAAGAAGAGGAAATTATACTTCTGAATTATGTATTATAAATTTCTTTTTGTACTAACAGTTATAGCTTATTTTACATATTTTAAAAAGTGATAAATATTAATTGAGAATTTGGAATACACAGAAAAACACAAAACAGCTCATAAAAATTACCTGCAATTCTACCCATACACAGAGAAAAACTATCATTAACATTTTTATATATCATTTAGTTTTTGCACATACATATTATTTTTACTAATTTTTTTATTTAAATTTTGCTGGAGATTTTATGACAGCTGATATTAAGCATGAGAATTAATTTAGGAATTATTACCAAAAATAATACATGCTTTTGATATTCCTGCAATTACCAAAGTGATAAAGGAGCTTGAGATTATTTCTATATTATTTTCATATAAGGAATATTTCATCCTGTTTTGTTTATTCAACCATTCATTCAATACTTACTGCAAATAGATGATCATATGTCTCTTTATGCCCAGGAAAGTCCCAGTTTATGCTTTTTTCCATGATAATTTTTAAGAGCACTGCCTTCATTCTTAAAAGTAATCAGTTTGAATGAAATATTACATGGTTTTCTTTTATTTCCAAAAACTGAGACAGATAAAAGCGGCTTAAAGTAGCATGCACTAGTAAATCAATCGTGGATCCTGCCCTCAGAAACTATGACCTGTTTACTGTTGGAGATAAGAATTAAAATCAATAAGTTACATAACAAGTGAAAAAGATCACAGGAGAGATGCAAGATATAATACAGATTACAGTCTAATCAAGATCTTGTTAAACATTTTAGAATTCTAGGGGAAATTTGTGAAGATGCTCTGTTAAAAATCTTGAAGGGATATACCCTATGATAGACTGATTCCTATACAAACTGCAAAGCAACTTTGCTCAGCTCAGTTCCTGATTGGATTAGGTTGATTTGTCCCACTCTACTTGGGCTTCCTGGGTGGCGCTAGTGGTAAAGAACCAGCCTGCCAATGCAGGGGACCTAACAGATGTGGGTTCGATCTCTGTGTCAGGAAGATCCCTTAGAGGAGGACATGGCAACCCACTTCAGTATTCTTGCCTGGAGAATCCCATGGACAGAGGAACCTGGCAGGCTAAGTCCATGGGATCACAAAGAGTTGGACATGATTAAAGCGACTTTGCAAGCACACATGTCCCACTCTCAGATCAGATCAGATCAGTCACTCAGTCGTGTCCAACTCTTTGTGACTCCATGAACTGCAGCACGCCAGGCCTCCCTGTCCATCACCAACTCCCGGAGGTCACTCAGACTCACATCCATCGAGTCAGTGATGCCATCCAGCCATCTCATCCTCTGTCGTCCCCTTCTCCTCCTGCCCCCAATCCCTCCCAGCATCAGAGTCTTCTCCAATGAGCCAACTCTTCGCATGAGATGGCCAAAATACTGGAGTTTCAGCTTTAGCATCATTCCTTCCAAAGAAATCCCAGGGCTGATCTCCTTCAGAATGGACTGGTTGCATCTCCTTGCAGTCCAAGGGACTCTCAAGAGTCTTCTCCAACACCACAGTTCAAAAGCATCAATTCTTCGGCGCTCAGCCTTCTTCACAATCCAGCTCTCACATCCATACATGACCACAGGAAAGACCATAGCCTTGACTAGGTGAACCTTTGTTGGCAAAGTAATGTCTCTTCTTCTGAATATGCTATCTAGGTTGGTCATAACTTTCCTTTCAAGGAGTAAGCGTCTTTTAGTTTCATGGCTGCAGTCACCATCTACAGTGATTTTGGAGCCCAGAAAAATAAAGTCTGACACTGTTTCCACTGTTTCTCCATCTATTTCCCATGTAGTGATGGGACCAGATGCCATGATCTTCGTTTTCTGAATGTTGAGCTTTAAGCCAATCTTTTCACTCTCCACTTTCACTTTCATCAAGAGGCTTTTGAGTTCCTCTTCACTTTCTGCCATAAGGGTGGTGTCATCTGCATATCTGAGGTTATTGATATTTCTCCCAGCAATCTTGATTCCAGCTTGTGTTTCTTCCAGTCCAGCGTTTCCAATGATGTACTCTGCATAGAAGTTAAATAAACAGGGTGACAATATACAGCCTTGACGTACTCCTTTTCCTATTTGGAAGCAGTCTGTTGTTCCATGTCCAGTTCTAACTGTTGCTTCCTGACCTGCATACAAATTTCTCAAGAGGCAGGTCAGGTGGTCTGGTATGCCCATCTCTCAGAATTTCCCACAGTTTATTGTGATCCACACAGTCAAAGGCTTTGGCATAGTCAATAAAGCAGAAATAGATGTTTTTCTGGAATTCTCTTGCTTTTTTGATGATCCAGTGGATGTTGGCAATTTGATCTCTGGTTCCTCTGCCTTTTCTAAAACCAGCTTGAACATCAGGAAGTTCACGGTTGACATATTGCTGAAGCCTGGCTTGCAGAATTTTGAGCATTACTTTCCTAGCGTGTGAGATGAGTGCAATTGTGCGGTAGTTTGAGCATTCTTTGGCATTGCCTTTCTTTGGGATTGGGATGTCCCACTCTACTTAGCAGAAAAAAAAAATGGTGAAGTAACTCTGGTAGAGATAACTCAGAACCTTTAGAACATCTATAGAATCTTAATATATTTATTGTTGGGGTCCTTTAATGGACCAGGACCTCGCGGTCCAGAGTCAACAATGAGAAAGTAAAAGAGAGAGCCGGAGGGAGGAAGGGCGAGAGAGAGACAGAAAGAAAGAAAGACACGGGGACCCAAGCTCTGATGGAGCAAAGGTGTCTTAATGATTTCTCTGCGAGTATATAAAGGCTGTGGTACAAGAAATTTCTTTTGACAGTGATAAAGATCAGAAAACCAAATATATAGCAATTGTTACCAAGGGAACAAGGGATTAATAATGGTCACAAGGTCAGGAGACAATCCATATCTCAAGAAAGGGGATCGAGACTAAACAGTTTTGTCATAAAGAGAATGTTTACTAAAGGAGATTCAGGCCTGTCTCACATAAGGATCTCAGTTCCTGGGAGCAGCACTATTCCACTTAAAAAGAAACAAAAGACTTGTGAGAAAGAGCATGTAGGAATCCTCCTGTTAAACATTCCCTGACATTTAAAACATCTATAGAATCTTATTTTATATATTTATAATGTCTTATCTTATAAAATATGTTTAGGTATGGAAGAGTGAGAGCCATATAACAACAACAAAAATACCACAGAGGAAACAGACAATAGAAACAGGCCCACAGGTGAGACATTGATCACTATTGGAGGTGTTAGAAAACCAAATCATTACTCTGAGCATGGATAAATAAGACTCATCCATATAGCTTGTGTTTTCTGTTTGAACTTTATCTCAGAGGAATTAAGTAACTGATAAACTTTTTTTTTCTTTTACAGAGAAATCTAATTAACAGCTACAGAAGGTATCAGTCAGTCAGTTCAGTCGCTCAGTCGTGTCCGACTCTTTGCGACCCCATGAATTGCAGCACACCAGGCCTCCCTGTCCATCACCAACTCCTGGAGTTCACTCAAACTCATGTCCATTGAGTTGGTGATGTCATGCAGCTATCTCATCCTCTGTCATCCCCTTCTCCTCCTGCCCCTAATCCCTCCCAGCGTCAGAGTCTTTTCCATTGAGTCAACTCTTCACATGAGGTGGCCAAAGTACTGGAGTTTCAGCTTTAGCATCAGTCCTTCTAAAGAACACCCAGGACTGATCGCCTTTAGAATGGACTGGTTGGATTGCCTTGCAGTCCAAGGGACTCTCAAGAGTCATAAAATGATAATTGCATTATCTTATTGTTTTGTAAAAAAGTAATTGATCTATATAATGTCATCAATGACTATTAAAACAATTATATGAAAGACTGATGGGGAGTTTTATAATCTATACATCAGGCTGACAGCCTTAAATCCACTGATCAGTCTTAATGTGATTACTAGAAGACACAATTTATGTTCTTCCCCATATGGTATAACAGAGATAAAACACCACCTCTAATGAACTATTGATCATGAAATGGATCAAGAATTCAGAACTATAATTCCTAGGGAATACAGGTAACAGAGAAACATGTTAAATGACACATAGAGACTCAATCCATAAAATTCATAATCTGGATGCTTCTTCAACAAATAGATAGGAAGCAAACAGGAAGAGGGGATGTCCATAGATTAAAAAAGACATAAGACTCACTGACAAAGTATGATACATAAATATTATTTCTATAGTGATTTGAGAATCAAAAGTAAAATAAAAATATAGAGATGAGACTTCCCTGGTGATCCAGTGGTTAAGACTTCGTCTTCCAAGGCAGGGAATGTGGGTTCGATTCCTGGTCCAGGAGCCAAAGCCAAGAGCCAAGATCCCATATGCCCCTTGGCCAAAAAGTCCCAAGCCATAACAGAAACAATATTGTAACAAATTCAATAAAGACTTCAAAAATATGGAGACAATCAGGAAATTAAAATGTTGATTATTTAATATAAAAATTTTAATATCAAATATTGTGCTCAGTCGTGTCTGACTCTTTGCAAACCTATGGACGGAAGCCCACCAGCCTCCTTTCTCTACGGGGTTTTCCCTGGAAAGAATATTGGAATGGGTTTCAACTTCCTGGTCCAGGGGATCTTCCTGATCCAGGGAACCTAGGGATTAAACCTAAGTCTCCTGCATCTCCCATATTGGCAGGATTCTTTACCAATGAGCCATCTGGAAAGCCTAATATCAAATATTAAAAATCACTATTAATGTACTTTCATGGTGGTTTAGTCACTACGTTGTGTCCGACTCTTGCAATCCCGTGGACCATAGCCTGCCAGGCTCCTCTGCCCATGGGATTCTCCAGGCAAGAATACTGGAGTGTGTTGCCATTTCCTTCTCCAATTAATGTACTTTGGGAAATATTTTTCTTTTTATTATAAAATTGTGTACTTGTATGGCAGGTGTATATACTAAATTCTTTATGGATGGAATGACACTTTTAGATTTGCTTTAAAATAAATAGTAAGTATAGATGAAATAAGATTCACATACATATTGACTATTATTAAAGCTGGCTAATAGGGATATGGGTTTCATTTAGCATTTTTGCATGTTCATACATTTAAAACATTTTTCTTAATAAAGAGTCAATTTTAAAGATGTCTGGAAAACAAATTGAATTAGAAAGAATAACAGGGATTTTCATATAGCACTGTAAAATTTGCAAGCATTTTGCAGAGCAATTTGGCAGTATATAAGAAAGAATATTGTGCATTTGCAAAAATCCATCAACTCTACTTCTCAATCCACACCAGAGAAAAGCTTTCTCATATGTGTGCAAGGAGACATAACCAAGAATGTTTACTACAATATTGCTTAAAATTGCAGGATAGGAAGCAACCTAAATGGCCATCAGTAGGAGAATTGATTATATTCTTGATAATGAAGTATTTATTCAATTTAGTTTAAGTTAATGAACTAGAGCTATGTATATTAACATAATACTATGCAAAATAGTACAGATTGCTAAATGGAAATATTATGTGATGCTATGAATGTGAAATCTAATAACATGCTAAATCATATCACAATGATAATAATATTTATTAATACATAACTATACATGTTGAAAAGGTATTAGTATGTGCTAAGAATGATATATACCAAATTTTCTCTTGAAAAGAAGAGGATTGGTGTTAAGAATAATACAGAGTGCTTCAAATTTATCCCTGATGTTTTCAAAAGAAAAGGAACCCTAATAAGGCAGAATGTTAATATTTGACAAACCTATGACGGTAATTGAGTTGAATTTTATTAGTTTATTTTCTATAGTCTCTTATTAACTTAGAAATCTTTACAATTAAAAATTTTAAAATAGAACAATATTTTATACTACATTATTGTGTTTATAGGAAAAAACCTTACTATACTAAGTTAGATGTGCAGGTACTATAAGGAAGAGTAAAACAATAACCAGTTACAATAGATCTATATATACAGTCAGCTCTATTTTCCACTCTGATGCATGAATGCTGAGAAATACATATTTAAATTCAGATAATAGAAGAATGCATTTGACTTTGGAAAGCAGTCAGAGGTACAAATTATCCCATTTATTTATAACAAAAAAGATAGAGATCGTCTACAAAAATGGTCTTGAGTGGTTGCTGTCAATCTTTATGATTACTTTGGACAGCTGCCACATTATTTCCATGGTGACCATCTGGAATTGTATAGATTATTTTATCTCTGCTAAAAGACTCACCTCCAAACCTGTCATAGACATGCAGATTCAGACACAGACAACTAGCTTGGCTCTGTACCTAGCTTTTACCCACTCCAGATACATCCACTCAATGTTGCTAATGTTTTTTGGGGAAAAAAATTCTAGAGAGAAAACTATTTTGTACTAGAAGTTATTAAAATTCCTGAATAAGGCAAGTCTTTAAAATTTATGAGTAAAACAAAGTGAAGTTTGAGATACTCTGAGTTAGTCTAACTTAAATACACACTGAGACTTAAAATATCCATCTTTTGTCTGTATTTTGTTCCTCCAGTATTCTGGGCTTCCCAGGTGGCACTAGTGGTAAAGAACTTACCTACTCAAGTAGGAGACATAAATGATGCAGGTTTGATCCCCAGGTCAGAAAGATCCCCTGGAGGAGGGAATGGCAACCCACTCCAGCATTTTTGCCTGGAGAATTACATGGACATTTCTAGTAATGTCTTAAGCAGGGATGGCATTTTGCTATTGGAAGCATTTTCACATGTACTGTATCAACAATCCTTCTTTATGGATGAAAAACTGAGTCTGAAAGAGGCAAATACACAGTTGGAGAGTATTTGCTCTCCTGAATCCTTGGCCTGAAATCTTATTGCTATATTATAATGAATAAGACTTGTCTGTAACAACTTCTGAAGCTGACGTAAAAAATAGTTCTTAGCATAGAAACCAATGTATGGGTGACTTGCTGTAAAGAAAATAACACATGAAAGCAAAACATATGGGACTAAGTACACTCAGAGAGTGATGTTGTTGCTGTTGTTCAGTCCCTAAGTTGTATCTGACTCTTTGCAATCCTATGGACTGTAGCATACCAGGCTTCCCTGTCCTTCACTATCTCCCTGAGTTTGCTCAAATTCATGTTCATTGAGTTGATGATGCCATCCAACCATCTCATCCTCTGTCATCCCCTTCTTCTCCTGCCCCCAATCCCTCCCAGCATCAGGGTCTTTTCCAGTGAGTCAGCTCTTCACATCAGATGGCCAAAGTATTGGAGCTCCAGCTTCAGTATCAGTCTTTCAGTGAGTACTCAGGGTTGATTTCCTTTAGGACTGACTGATTTGATCTCCTTCAAGTCCAAGGGACTCTCAAGAATCTTCACCAGAAAGATTATGTGGACAATGGTAACAGATGGGAGAAG
Organism: Tragelaphus eurycerus; assembly: GCA_935064755.1. Classification (NCBI taxonomy): domain Eukaryota; kingdom Metazoa; phylum Chordata; class Mammalia; order Artiodactyla; family Bovidae; genus Tragelaphus; species Tragelaphus eurycerus. Next base: position 5,402,508 of record CAKXYN010000039.1, read on the forward strand.
CTATGCACATAACTAGAAGGGATTTTGAAGAAAGAAAGAGAAGAAGGGAGGAAAGGAAGGGAAGGAAGAAAAGAAGAATGGAAGGGGAAAGAAAAGAAAGAAAAAATTCACTTCCAGAAGAAACTGAAGATGAATCTTTCTAACTAAACTTCTGGGGTTTCATTAAATCCACAATTCCTGCCAAAAGATTCAGCACAGATTTGGGACTTATATTTGACAAGCCCCCATATGCTGCATTTTTCCCTCCAAGCTTTTACTCTGGCTTGCGGACTCTGGGGTTGGTTGAATATGTGGTTCTACAGTTGCTAAAAATACCCTGAAGTCCAGCTCCTTCACTCAGATTTTATGCAGTTGATAAAATGACCACATTGGAATAAGACTTTTCAATTTTTGACTTGTAACCTTTAATAATCCACTTCTTACATAAAAGTAACATCTGCATACATGGGTCATTTACATTTCACTTCAACACAAAGTCAAAGTCAGAAACTAAAGAAATGGCACCATGAAGGAGAAGCTGTCATTTTTTTCAGGTATGTCAATCAATAGTAAAGATGGCTTTGGTATTGTTTAGAACTACTGCATGACGTTTAGCTGTCAATATGGTTGAAGCCCCCAAAGGAACCACGAAGCTATCTATAACTGCAAGGGTAGTTTCAAGTCAGCTACAGGGGGGAGCTTCCTACCTCAGTTTCCAGGAGACACCACTGCTGGTCTGTTCAGGCATGCCACACTGTGTGCACCTGTGCTAATGTCAGCAGGGCAAGCCTCTAAGCTGCCAGGATGTTTCCCCATGCTTTTTATCATCTTCCATACATCTCAGTAGACAGGACCAGCTACATCATTTGCAAAGCCTAGGGCAAAATGAAGACCTGGAGCCCCTAGTTGAAAACGTAGAAGGAGAAATGTTAACGGTACTAAAATACAAAGCCTTTTCTTTTCAGTCAGCTTCCCCTCCAGCCAGTTACTGGGTAGATGCCATGCAGAAACTAAACCTGGGCAACTCCCCCTTTCCAGTGCCTCCTGCCCCAACTCATGGTGGACTGGGGACCCCCAAGGATATTGTAACAGCACCTCAAAGAACGGAAAGGTACCTGCAGGGAGGAGGGGTATGAGGCTCATCCCTGCCCTGTTACTTGCCAGATGCACAGAGGACGTGCCAGAACAGGGAGGAGACAGCTGCGGCCACATGCTCCCTTGTGATGCTGTAGGGTAACAAGACCTTGTTGCCAAATCCTGATCTGATCTTCGCACATCCATGCCGGCGGTTGCCTGGCAGGGGAGGAGGGTGGCAGTGATCATTGGGCAGGGGTGGGTAGTGAGAGGCTGGATGGGTTCTGGTCACCAAGCCAGAGTAGAAGAATGTGGGGTGGGGAGGGAAGCAAGAAGCTGAAAAACTGTCCAGGGAGCCAGGACTATGCGTGAGGTGAAGCTCTAAACCCCTCCGTACACACTCTGTTTCCTCATGCAACATCACATAAAACACAAATTAAGTGATAAAATTATTTGTGAATTTCAAAAAGATGAATTGAGAACACTAAACCCTGAGTTCAGAGCCCTTCTGATGAGAGACCCACCGGTGTCTGTATTGGTCACAGGCCAGGAAATCAGCTCTGGCAGGGTCCTGCCTTCCTGTACTATTGGACCAGACCACATATGGACATTATCTAAAGAAGAATTAATCGGAGGCTTCAAGGGGATCAGGCAATTTAGCAAAGCAAAGCCAAATGCTTTGAGTGTTTTTTCTGCCTTCATGAGAAATGAAATTGTTTTTTATTACTTTACGGATGAAATGCCCTTTTCTGCCAATAACTTCATTTATATATTCAAACATTATATTTTTGTTTCTGGGCATCTACCACTAATGTTTTCATGACCTTTGTGACTTCAGGTGGGCACATTAAGTGTTATATTGCTTTGATTTATTCAATAGCAAACATGATCTCTTTGTCTAATTTTCTTGAGTAAATGGACTGCTGCTCCTGCTAAGTTGCTTCAGTCATGTCCGACTCTGTGCGACCCCATAGACGGCAGCCTGCCAGGCTCCACCATCCCTGGGATTCTCCAGGAAAGAACACCCGAGTGGATTGCCATTTCCTTCTCCAATGCATGAAAGTGAAAGGTGAAAGTGAAGTTGCTCAGTCATGTCCGACTCTTAGCCACCCCATGGACTGCAGCCTACCAGGCTCCTCCATCCATGGGATTTTCAAAGCAGAGTACTGGAGTGGGGTGCCATTGCCATCTCCGAGTAAATGGACTAGTGCGATGCAAATGAAATTATACCAGTATTTCAAGTTCTTACCTCTGGATGAGAATTTCAGATCTTCCTGGATAGACCGTGTACTCTCAAATGGTTTACTGAATTGTCTAAACTTGATGGAAATGTACATATTGATCAGTTTTATTTTTCTCCTTCACCTTCAACTGTGCTGTGAAAAATCCTTTTTCTCACCTTCTACATTCAAATTAGAGTCCTTGCTTACAGGTATTAAAGAGACATTCCACAGTGCTCTTGTTTCAGATCTCAAAACTCACATCTCTCCTTCCCAGAACAATGTCAGGCCTCAGCCTAAAATCTTTTTTACTTCTTCTTTCCCTCTTCTGAACTTCCCCTCTTCTGCCTGCTTTGATAGGAAAGAGAGATAGGAAGGTTGGCAAATGCCTTTGATTTGCCTGGAGCTGTCGTGATCCTCTTCTGATGAACACTGGATAATTGTCACCAGGATCTTGGGGTAGATTAGCCCAAGGATGATTGGCAGAGAACATTTGTGAGAAAGCCTTATAGGGGATTTCATGACTGCAGTCTTATCCACACCACTCATTGCACCTGCTGATGGTTCTCCTTTAACATCTTCCTCCTAAATTCTTTTCTGTGATTGGCTGCCCTCTTAATATGGAATGAGACTAAGATGGCTTTGTCCCACCAACTTCTAAAGAGGGAAGCTCATGTTTCCTTAACTTGTGGGAAATCCAGGTAGCCTCACTTCAACATATGCTGAAAAAGCCACTTGTGCATGGCCGGCACATCAGCCTTGACACGTCTAGTCAAGGATCTTCTCCACTTACCAGACCCACACACTGTGCTATATAAAGAGACATCCAACCAGGGACTGAGATGAATTTCTTCCCTGAAGGGAGGCTCATCCAGTCTCTTGCCACTTCCCTTCTTTCCACCTCTGGATATGTTCCATCTTGTGAGGGCCAAGAGGTACCCTCACTTTATAAAGTGAGGTACCTTCACTTTATGTGAAGTGACAGTACTGCTTTTATGATAACATAATATGGAGTCAAATTAGCACTACAGTTAAAAGTCACAGTGTAAGACGTAAATCTGTAAGCATTCTTTAAGATGGGTGGTGGGTTGGAAGATTCAGATGGAATCCACTGCCTCTAAGAATAAAGGAGGGTATCAAGATTGGAGGGAAAAGAGCCAATTTGGGAGAGACATACACGTGGCAAAAAAGGGCATCTGCCACTTGAAAAGAGATGGTCCCACCAGGTAAAGGAAAGAATGCACTCCACTGATGTGACTTTCAGAATTGGTCCTGGCACTAAGACACAGATGAGCAGGACAAGGAAAATGCAGGATATGGAGGTGGAGTGACCCAGAGAAAGGCTTGGGAGGCAGGCTCGGCCCTGCCCCCACCCATGCACCGCCTGAGCGGTGTGATCACCAACTCTATGTACGTGTGTAACCACTCACTCACTGGGTATCTTTTTCTTTTCAATCCTCAGGAAGAGGCAGCCAGAATTCTCGCCCAGCAGCCAGTGTCCGTCGGCACATGTGCAGCTTTGAAAACCCCCACACTGCAGTGAATGTGTAAGAGAAGCTGCATGGAAAATAGAGTGGTTTGCCCCTTGCTTTCTCTCTCCTGGGTTTTTCTACTTTCTAACATGGAAACAGAAGTGGTGCATGCCATCAAGGACGAGGAGCCATTACGTGCCATGGTTTGCACGACTGCCTTAATTTGATTGTCCATCGTTCTTAAAAGGATACTGTCAAGTTGTTAGTCTTTCTGCTTTTTTTCTTATGTTTTCACGCAAGATGCAACACTTTTTCCCATTCTAGAGGTTCACTTTTGTTTGTGACTCCCACTCACAAGCTTGAAAGTGAATTTTTCCCCTTTACAAATTTGTCAGCTTCTCCTGGGCAAACAAAGCTCTTTTCTTTTATTTTCTTTGCCTTTTTTTTTTTTTTTTTTTTTTTGCTGCTGCACAAATGTTTGATATGATCCTGTCTGCATTTAAGTAAAGCCATAATTTGGATGGAAGAATTCCATAATGTCAGTTGGAGCGGGGGCGGGTGGGCACCAAGATGAATCTCTTCTAGGTGCCTCCTATCCCCTGGGGAGCACAAAACAAAAGTTTTGTGAGTCCCCCAAAAAAGTGAGTTTTGCAAAAGGAAAGGAATTATTTTCCCAGAATTCGGAGTGCTTTTATCAGATTCTCTCCATCTGATAAAAACGGTGCATGTTTGGTCCAATTTTTGACCTTTAGATCTTGACAGTGTCTCTTTAAGTCAACAAAAGAACATAAACCATGTTCAATTCATTGTGCACAGAGTCTGTGGTCATTCTCAGCTGTTCCTTTACAGCCCTTCAAACTCCTGGGAGAGTCAAAGGTACACATTCCTGCAGCAGAAGGGAGCTCCCTGATGAGGTGTCTGTGGCTCAAATAGCTCTTCAGATGAGAAGAGCCCAGTTTGTTCAAATGTTTGCTACTAAGCCTGGCCATGGAGCCCAGTGAACGGGGTCCTAGCAGCTCTTCTCTTCACTCAGTGGAGTGCATTGGGAAATCGTGTTCTGACATCCCCTGGAAAGGCCCCAATAGAACGAGTGTGGTCTCGATCAAATCACACTGACCCTATGAGGGAAATAGATGCGGTTGGGAGGACTCTGCACATGGAGGTCAGAGCCTCTCTCATCTTCCAGGATGCATTCTCTCTAATTCTCCCAAGTCCAAAAGCACTGAGTGTTTCTTGCATCAAGGGTTGAGTCTGACCAAGGACACAGTAAGGACATCCTGAAGATGACAGCTGCTGGCTGCCTGTCAAAAGGAATTGATGGTTCTAGGAGACGTGCTTGTCCTGTCATGACAGCAGGGCCAGAGAGAGAGGAGAGGCACCTAACATTTCATGACTTTAAGGTGAGTGCCTAAAAACAAGAAAGGTGGAAAGTGGTCCATCCATGGTAGGTGACAAAAAATAGTGCAACAGTCAGCAAAGCAAACAGGTTGATTATAAAGAAGTTTTAAAATAGGACTATTCAAGCTTCCTGGAGACAATAAAGGATCAGGAAGAGACTAGTAGCTTCCAAGCTGTGCACCATAGTGTAAGACTGGCTATTTTTAGCTTTAGTTGTTCCGCTCCCCCCGCCAAAAAAAAAAAAAAAAAAAAAATATATATATATATATATATGTTCTTTTTGTGACCTTCGATTTACACAGCTCTGTGAACAAGCCGGGCAAAAGGACTAGTGATAGAAATAAAGCTGCCTACTGGATCTTTAAGGTCTGCTTGGATCTCCTCCACTTCTGAGGAATAGGCCCTGCAGAGCAATGCAGCTGCCCTGTATTTCCAGGGCAAATGTGAGGACTCTAGGTACTGCTGAAGAGCATCAAGGGACTTGCTATTAAAGTGATAAATCTGGAAGCATGGAGCATAGAATAAACTATAATGCTTCATCTGAACTTTCTTCAAAAGGAACATAATCTAGGCTTATCTATACTTCCTGGAAGAATATAACTATAGCTGGTTTACCTCCACTAAAACAACACTGCTGTACCAATATGTTGTCATAAATAAACGTTGGCACCGGAATTTCTTTACTCAGCCAGCAATCATGATTATGTTCAGCCGAAGGCCATTTAAAATATACTTAGAAAAAATTCTAAGGACTTAGCTGGCAGTCCAGTAGGTAAGACTTTGCCTTCCAATGCCGGGGGCTGTGGGTTCCATCCCTGGTCCAGGAGCTAAGATCTTATGTGTCTTGCAGCCAAAAAACCAAAACAAAACATAAGCAATATTGTAACAAATTTAATAAAGACTTTAAAGATGGTCCACATAAAAAAAAAAGTCTTAAATAAAGAAAAAGTTTAGAAGCCATCAGAATTCTACTTTTCAGTTGGAAATACATTTGTTAGTTTTCTTGAGACAGTAGACCCTAAACCTGGACAAAGTTTATGGGCTCTTCCATACTCTGTTGACCTTGATGAGCTAATTTCATTTGTAGATGTCTTTTTCTTTATTAATTTATTGGAGAAGGCACAATGCTTAATAAAAGCAAACTGATTTTATTTACGTTGTCTTTTATCCCAAATCAAATAATTTTAGAATATTCAATGTGATTGATCTTAAGATTCTCAAAGGAGAATTGTACACTTAGACTTTTAATATTGTAAATTTCAGCAAGTCAAATAATTTTCTGACCAGCTTTAGGATGAAGTTAGAATCAACAAGGAGGGGGATAAAATTCACAATGTTACTTAAGGCTTCTTAGCAGCAACTTCCATGTTCTCATAATATTAAAAAGCATTTTCTTCACCAACATATTCAGAAATTCTCTACCTTATAAGCAGTGCTGATTCAATAAGATGAGAAATTTTGAATGTTCAGAGAAGTTTCTGAATATTGAATGTTCCGAGAAGCTTCCAGAGAACATAATACTGAATATGCAGATTTAGGGGAGGAAGCTTTTAAGAAGGGAAGCTGGAGTTAGTGGGAGTTCTTTGTGTTGAAGACTAGCTTGGGGTTGCCTAAGAAAACAGGAGTCTGACTCAAAATGGTTTCAAACAGTTCCCAATGCCTGAGATGCTACAAGGCTCACTATTCAAGCTGCACTCTGGTACCAGCTGCTGAAGAACATGGAGGTGAGATACCTGGACAGGGCAGCTCTGGCCTCGCATCCAGGCGGGTCTCCCTTAGGGCAACACCAGCCTTTCCCTGGAAGGCCACATGTCCCAGCCACAGCTGCTGGGTCCCGGAGGAGCTGTACACAAGCCTGTGGCTGTGGTTTGTTTTCTTGGTGAGCCATTCTCTCCACTCTATGACCCAGTGACATTTCCTGCTTCCGTTTCATTTTCGAAGAAAACAAATGTTACCCTGCTCAGGTTCCCAGGACTGAGACTTCCCTCCCCAAGGGAAGACCTCGCCTTGCCTGGGCTCTTGGGAAGCCATCCTTCTGTCTGCTATGTGGCTATTAAGCCTAGTGGCAGAGACTTGAGTTGGACATAAGGGAGACAGGTGTTGCGCAAGCTTCCTCCTCAGGCAGCTTGTGCAGGATGCTTTCCTCCGGATCTCAAACACCCACCCACTGGTATTCCCGTTTTAGGCCTCTCTGGAGCAGAGAGCAGCGTACTCTGCAGATGTAACTAGTACTTACCGAAACAAATAAAACACAGGATCACTCTGAATGCCAAAGATACACTAATCTGTGTACACCACCCACTTCCAACTCTTCTCTAAAGTGCTGTAAATAGTGGGTCTTCTGTTTGGGGGGCGGGGGGAGGGATTGTGATACTTATTTAATGAAAGAAAAACCAAACCAAAGCAAGATCCTGAGCTGGTTGGAGCTGGAATTGCAGCCCTCCGCCCTCTTAGCTCTGTGTGACTCTCCGTGAATCTCGTCCTCCGTGTCTCTAGTCCCTCCCAGGCCTCACAGCAATTTCCTCCAATTACTTCAGTATCAGTAAATATATTTAGCCACTCAAGGTATCCTCTGAAAAGATGCTTTCTGACAATTTTGTGGTGTTTCTAAATCAGATTGCTCTTCCTAAGATTAAGGAACCAAGTAACTTTAAATAATAGAAGAAAGAAGCTGGCAGCTTTGAAAGATAAGGTATTAAAGCTACCTTGGATTAAATAAAAGTATTATTTCATAATAATATTGCATCTTTATAATGTATTTATTGCTTTTTAATGCCCCATATTTTATACATTTTTCTCTTCTTAATATCACAGCAATGAGTTCCTAACCTTTTCAAATAGGATAATCACTTTTCACACCAAAACAGTTATCAAATACTCACCTGAACCTGTGATAGTAATCATACCTTTATTAGCCTGAACACAAAACACACCAAAAACACCTTCTCAGAACTTAGTTACACTTGTATCTAGAAGTACAATTTATCAATAACAGCATTTTGCATTTAAAAATAGCAGCACATAATCTACAAGGACATAATATTGATTTAGCCTAAAAACAATGTTTTAATGCACATGTAGATTCATGGACCATTCAAGCTGTCTGCTGACCATAGGTTAAAGATAACTAATGCAGAAGGACCAAAGTTTATATACCCTGTGCTGTAGTTTCTATGAAATGATGCTTTTCCTCCAATATCTCTGGTTTTTAGGAAGCAATTTATTTTGTCCTTGAAAAAAAAAGGTTAATCTAATTTTCTTAATCTGATAAAGTCCCTAGGGCATTAGGACTGTTTCCTAATTAAACAGTACTTTACAGAAAATCTGGAGCAAGACTCTGAGGGGAAGGAAAGCTGCTAATTTTGACTGCTGGGGTGGAAATCTCCCCTCACAAGAACAAAAATTGTATTGGATGAAACAGAACTGAACTGTGATCATCTCTGTCTGCAAGATGATTAATAATGCCTTTCAAAGGATTTAAACAGAGGCTGATAGGGGACTCCTGTCCAAGGAGGAAGACAAGGCAAGACAGGGCGTGAACTCAGTCCCAGGAATACAATGTTGCCCTTTTTGTTAGCATATATGGAAACTGGACAATGTTTTGTTTATCTAAGCCTACTGATTGAATTAGGTCAGACTAGCTCTGGAGGGAATTGGTTTTTAAAACACACACACATACACATATACAAATAAATGAAGACACGAGCAGCCTTTTAGTTTAGTGATTTTCTTAATGAGCATGGAGAGGCAAGCATTTGGAGAAGGAAAAAATGTTTCCATTGCCATTGAAAGGGCTGCAAATCATTGCCATTGGAAAGTATATTAAAGCCTATTTAAGCAAAGCAAGAGGCGACTAGGCAATTTTATACTTTCTGGAAGAGGCATATTAAAGGCATAAAGAGAGAAACAGTGTAAGTAGAGTGGGAGATGGAGGAAATTGGGAAAGAGGAAAGTGGGAGGTGAGCTTGCCCAGAATTTCAAACTCAGAGGAGGAACTGTGGATTCTGGTCTTGGCTTTGGCTGGTTGGTTGGCTGTTCTTGGCAGGAACACCACCAGCTTATTCTTTAGTTTGCTCACCTCGGGAGAGAGTTAGCTATTCTAACAAGATTGTATAGAACCTAATAAGTCAGTAATCTCATTTATAAGCAGTTAGATATCTTTAGAGAATACATTAAGCATACACTTGCATGAAATATTAATTTTTATATCGTATTTTTAAGATGAGTTTTTTTTATCTGACAAAAATATAGCATAAATTATCAGCTATATGGAGAAACTACCTTCTTCCCAAATAATAAGAAAATTTAGCTATTGTATCTATTTTAGAACTTTTATATGCAGAATTTTCTAGAATTGATATCAGACTTTCTACACAAATCTGTACTTATTTGATTCACTTGACTTTTCAGGATTATAAAATTTGAAATGTCAAAACACTACCGTCATCATATATGTGGCACTCACACATATTTTTTAAAGTATTCATTCTTGTATTTTTAAAATGATTAAATAAACTGTTATGTTAACCATTGATCATTTCCTATGTTTTCCAAACCAAAGACTATGATATGAAAAAGTCTATTTCACATCTCCACCTAAGAAAATATATGCATTTTCCTTCTTTCTTTTAATGTCAAAAATGTGTCATCTTTGTGCCACTTCCTCTGTTGTTTTCATGGATACAAAGAAAAAGGAAAATCTTGAAAAAAATTATTTCCTGATTTAAGTATTAACACTGTTGTTATTAATAGTACACTATGGTAAAGTACCACCATCTGCTAAAACTTATACAGAAAATAAACTAAAAGTCCAAAAGTAAGACCAGAGTTAATAGAACAGACAAAATAAAATGTGCATATATGCACACAGTGCATCTCATTTTTTTTTTTTTTTTTGCAGAGATGTATTCTATATAGTTGGCTTTATGAGGATCGCATGAAAGGTGTAGGACCCCTGGTACCCTAAGCCTTTTTTCCCTCAATGATCAATGAAGAAAAGGCCCTGGAGAGGTCTTGATCTCAGTAACTTCTACTTTGTCTGAATCTTAATCTTATCCTTTTGCATCAATTATGCTATTAGACTAAAACAGGATATGGATATTCATATTTTTCTGGGCTTGCCAGTTCCAGCTCTTTCAAACACACCTACTTAATTGTTGCCAGTGTGAAAATCCCAAGCTACCTGTTATGAGTGAACTGTGATCCACCATACGCATCAGGAATAATGCTTTGAAATAAAAGGAAACTCGAAAGTTGGGAAACTCTTAAGTGGAGCATGGGTCTGGGTTTTTCTGTCATTTCCTGTTTTTCCCTTCTGTACAGGTGCCATGTGCATGACCATGCTGCATCTAGTACCACATGAAATACCTGTGTATCAGAATGGACATCTGAGAGGATGTGTTTTATAACCTCACAGGACGATGAGAGTAGTTTTATACGTGGGTCTTAATTTGTTCCAGGGACTAAGAAGAAAGGGAGACAATAGCTATGGTCATTATGCTCTATTGTCTATGTGTGACTAAGATTTTATTTTTAATTTGTCAATCTTGGGATCTTTAAAAAGCTTGCACTGAGCAACAATTTTTTCATCGCCTTTTAGTGCGCGCGTGTGTGTATGTAATAGCTGTGAAATCAGACTTAAATGAAAATAGCTGCTTCTACAACAAGCTAGCTCTTCTCCGCTACAGTTTTTCTCAGGGTCAAAATGTCCTGCCTTGTGTTGGGGTGGATGGAATCCCTGGTCACAGCTTCAGAGGCCACCTGCGATCGCTGCAGCTTTTGGAGTCTGATGGGTAAAAAGGAGAGGATGGGAGTGTGTGCGACAGGCAGACATACAGTGGGAGAGAGTCAAATTGCTTTAAGCTAGGCTTGCAAATGCTCTTTGTATATGTTATCCTGCGTGCGTGAGATGCCCGCAAATAAACCCATCTCTGTTCTATTCATAGTTCTAATGGCAAGTCTGTGTCGTGGTCTGAACCAGGTGGAAGACAGGTGCCCAAAGGTCAGCACATGTGGCACCGGCTCTCGGTGCACGTGAAGACGAACGAGACGGCCTGCAACCAAACAGCCGTCATCAAACCCCTCACTAAAAGTTACCAAGGCTCCGGCAAGAGCCTGACCTTTTCTGATACCAGCACCAAGACCCTTTACAACGTGGAGGAGGAGGACGCCCAGCCGGTGGGCTTCAGCCCTCCCAGCAGTCCTTCCAGGGCGGCGCCCCGCCGCGTGCCGACCGCGGCCAGCACCCCGCCTCTGCCGCCCCACCTGACCGCAGAGGAAACCCCCCTCTTCCTAGCGGAGCCGGCCATCCCCAAGGGCTTGCCCCCGCCCCTCCAGCAGCCGCCGCTGCCGCAGAAATCCTTCCTGGACCAGCTGCAGGGAGTGGTCAACAATTTCAGCGCCGGGATCCCGGATTTCAGCTCGGTGCTCGCCGTCCCCGGGGCCGCGGGGAACGGGGGGCGGTCCCTGTTCCCGCCCCCGGCGCCCCCGCAGCACCTGCCGTTGCTGCCGCTGCCGCTGAGCCCCTTCGCGGAGGAGCCCGCCTCGCCGCCCGGCGAAGACGACGACGAGGACGACAGCGAGAGGTTCAAGCTGCTGCAGGAGTACCTGTCCGAGCGGGAAGGGAACACCGAGGAGGACGAGCTGGAGGAGGAAGAGGAGGAGGGGGACCTGCCGGCGCCCAGCAAGCCCACCCCGGAGGCCTCGCCCGCCCTGACGCCCCCGTCCCCCTTCCGCGACTCGGTGGCCTCTGGCAGCTCGGTGCCCAGCTCCCCCGTGTCCGAGTCGGTGCTCTGCACCCCTCCCAATGTGACCTATGCCTCGGTCATCCTGAGGGACTATAAGCAGAGCTCGTCCACCCTGTAGGGAGGAGGTGTCCATGGGGGGTAAGGCCAGAGGTGGTCGGTCAGGGGAGCTTGAGCACCTCCCCCGGAGAGACGTGCGGGAAGCTGGGCGGGGAGCCAAGGCTGGAGGTGGAGTCAGGGAGCAAGGATGCGTCGGCTGCTGCCGCCGTAGCAAGACCAGCGCCAGAGGTGCTGGACTCTGCAAGCCAGAAGGGATCCAGGCGAGGATTCCGAGTCTTGAATTCTTCAAAACTCTTCTCTGGGAGGAAAGGGAATTTCGACAAAGCACAATCCCATATAGTATGTAACTTTTATCGCAAAAAATAAATAAATAAGTAAATAAAACCAACCCACATAAATCTCTTTGGACCATTGCGCATAGATGTACATGCCCATCCACTTGGCCCGTTTGGAAAGGGACAGCGGGGAGGACCGCTCAGTTATCATTAGCTCGTCATCCTGGTGTTTCCAACGAGCTTCGTGGAGCCAGGTGGAGCAGGTGAGTGAAGGAGGGGAACCACCCAGAGAACGATGATGGACAGCAGCTCGTTTCTCAAGCCCTTCTCCCTACTGCGCCCACAGAACCCTGGTATCCGGGATCCTTGGGGGGAACTGGCCCCAGAAGGGGTCCGTCTTCACCGACCGCACGCCCATCCAGTGCCAGCCTTGCTGTCACACTTGGAGAAAGGTGCGTGGACACCTTGCTGCTCTGTGATTTCCCTTTATTTAGGAGAACAATTATAGGAGCAAAATCATCAACCAAAAGCGCTTCATCAGTAGTGCTAAGGGAGGGCGGAAGGAGAAACAGGACCGTGCAGAGGCTTGGGGCTTTGAACAAAATCAGCAAAATCAGCTTCCCACATCTGATGCTTGCTTTTTGGTGATTTCGTAAAGAAAGGCCAGATGAGATTGTTTTGAGAGTAGCAGAATACTTTTGCGGATTTACCTGTGTGCCAAGGGGGCTCTCCTTTGCCCTTACGTTAAAGAGAACAAACCACATGGCAAAATCGTTACCTTCCATTTACTGTAGCAAATAATACTTACCAGTTGAACTTTCTAAGATGCAGTATGTATTTGGTGCCATTGTTTCTCCTATGTACTACAGAAACAAATCTATCTTTGAACTTAATGGTGTACTCATAGCAGCTATTATTGGTTTCAATGACAAATAATTATTTCCAATTGTCACCGAAGTCCTTGTAACTAGCAAGTGAATGTGTTCCTGTGTCCTTGTATACCTGTGATAATAAAAACTGTGCAATGTAATGTCAATCTAACGGCAACTAGAAGACTGTCTCTCTGATATAGTATAGATATTTTTATGTTCCACTAATGTTTTATATACCATTATCATCAATGTCTACAGGAGCTCTTTGAAGGTTGGAGTGCTCTGGTCCAGTGTTTTTCATATGCTGCTCAGATGGTCCTTCTTCTTTTAAGAGGGAACTTATTTTTCAGATATTTTATGATGTGGAAATATGTTATTAATGAAGTGGTTTGAAGATTTGTTATACTAAAAGTTCACAAAAACTGTGGGTAACAGTAAAAAGGTAGATTTTTATATAATTGCACACATCATTATTAAAACATAAGATTGAAATAGTATTTACATTATTTGTTTCCTTTATGATTTTTTTAAAAATTTTCCACTGCTTCTTGAGCTTTATGTGCTTAAAGCATACACTAACCACTGTCTTGTCATAATTTTTCAATTTATTTATTCCTCACTTTTTGATGTCATTTTTATTTCCATATTCTTTCCAGTCATATATTTTCACTGGCCTAGCTTTTCTTTTTCTTTTTGTTATTTGTGGTGTGTAATATCCATATCTGTGTAATCCAGTTGTTTCGTTTTTACTCCTCCCTTTCCCCCCAATAAAAGAGATTTTTCTTGCTGTTTTGATTCTTGTATTATTTGGGAATGAATCTTATCCCCTTAAATATCTTTGTTTATGCCTTATGTTCAGTTGTTTAATGTGCTTCCATCATGTTAAAGCTGCTGATTTCTCAGCCAAAAATGATCTTAGACTCTTTAAATACCCATTGCATCATTTGTTCAGAATTTAACATCCACTCCAATGTTTGAGGCTCATATTTCTTATGTCTTCCCGTATCCTACTGCCAAGTTTAGTTAGTTTTATATCAAGAAAAGACTGCCTTTTCTTTTTAAAAATTATTTTATTACACCTTTGGTAGAAAGACTCATGACTGAAATGTGATTTCAGTTCCATTTTTGCTGTCATGAGGCAGAATGAGGAAAATGGATGGTTCTAGTGCTTGATATATGATCTACTAATTGGCAAACTAGCAAGGGAAAGGATACAATCTAATATTAGTGAAACATGTTTTTATCCTAATGCCATTGACATCTGTTCTTAACATCAGAACTTGTGCATTCAGAAACTTTTAAAGTAAGAATAGATCAGAAAAACTTCTACTATTCAAATACTATGTCAGTTTGTCCTGAGGTTTTAGTCTCAGATGTTTGGTGAAAACATTCAATATCAGTCACATTATTACTCTGAATGCCTACAATTACCATGATTAAAAGTTTTCCTGAGTACAATAGATTATTAGCTCTTAAATCATAATTGTTCAAAACTGGAAATGTACACATACATACCCTATACAAAAAGGGCAGAAACTTTCCACCTTAACGTATGTGCTTATACAAGTTGTTTAGCTTCTTGTGAAAGTGTTTTCCTTCGGCTCGTTACTGCCTTTTGTCAAATAATCTTGATAATGCTGTATAATAAATATTTTCTATTTATTAAACGAGTATGTCCCTTCTCTCTAGTTTGTAAGCATGACAATGACAGCAATTGATTGGTATAAAAAATAATTTCAATGGTTTGATTTTGCTCAGAACACATCTTTTAGGTGAAAGCTGGAGATCATCACACAAAATCTACAAACCAGGTAGGTGACAAAGTAGAGCGTAATTTGATTATGAGGAAGGATGTATCAGTTTAAAGTGAACTCCAGAATTTAAATTTTCAGTAGTGTGGCAGACATTGTCATCTAGCTTTTTTGATAGAATGTGTGAGGTTGACAAACTCCTGCATTGCCTGCCAGCAAAGCTCTAGAGACAGAGGCATCCGAAAGCCCCATCGTTGTTTCATTTATGCCCCCCACAGCCTTTTTCCCCTTGGCTCACACTCTAGGAGCACCTGGCTTCTTACCTTGTTGATATCCTCCTGCTCATCCCAACTTCTATTCCCCTGCCTTTCAATAGAGGCTTCACTGGTCCTCAAAACAATGGAGACTCTTTTATTCACATCTCTGAATGAGACACCTGCAAAGTAAGGCATCTACCAAGTGTCATTCGAAGGGAAAACTTGGTGATACCAGGGCCACATCCATGAGATCGTGGTGCATTTAGATGGAAAGAGCAGTCTCTATCCAGGAAGGCTGATGCTGAAGAAACTACCAGAATCAGGAGCTGAGACACCAAGGTTATCTGCATTGTGCCCAGAAAATAGAATGAAAAGTTATGAAATGGGGGCTTGGTGTCTGATGAGGAAAACCCATAGGAGAGAGAAGGAGAAGCAAAGAATGGGGAAGAAAAGGAGAAAATGATAACATTTCAGATGTTTAGTCCAAAGAAACAGCCATATATCATCGTGAGTCCTTAAGGCCTCTGCTTGGAGAGTCCAGAAGCTTCATCACAACGGAGATATTTGGAGATGGTGAAATTGGAATCCAGATACTACATTGTATGAGGAACTACCCCAACAATTTCTATCCTGAGAAGCCACCAAAGAGGAGAATATTTTTAAACCTATTCTGGGCCAGAAATGTTGCAGTGTCCCCCCTCCTCCCACCTCCACCCCCCGAGATCTTAGTTCTCTGACCAGTGATGGAACCCCCAGCCCCTGCAGTGGAAGCATGGAGTCTCAACCGCTGGAAGGCCAGAGAAGTCCCTGCAGTTCCTTTGCATTCTTTCTCAGTTAATCTTCCCAGTACTACAGCCATAAGGAGTATTGTAAAGAACTAAAATAATTTGCACTTGCCCCAAATCTCCTAGATAGTAAGTGGCTCAGCAGGGAATTGACCCCCATACTAAGCCTGTGAATTCGTGCTCTTCTCCAGAACCCAGGATAATACATAGGAGTAACTGTCAAGAGGGACTGCTCTCACTTCCCTGGTGGCTCAGATGGTAAAGCGTCTGTCTACAATGAGGGAGACCCGGGTTCGATCCCTGGGTCAGGAAGTTCCCTGGAGAAGGAAAAGGCAACCCACTCCAGTATTCTTGCCTAGAAAATCTCATGGAAGGAGGAGCCTGGTGTCCATGGTGTCACAAAGAGTCAGACACGACTGAGCGACTTCACTTCACTTCCCTTTCATATTCCCATATTTTATTCACATCCAAGATTACATTATAACTTACATGTCTCTTTCCCTGAAGAGACTGTTAGCTCTTTTTTGTGTTCTAATACCTGATTTCTGAGTCTTCAAGGCAAGGCAGACACTCAATAAGTATTTGCTGAGAAAGTAAATGAGTATTTACTATATAACACTATATAGTTTTCCCAGCCGAGTTCTCTGAAAATGTGTTCCAAGATCCTTATGGACTCCAGAGCTCTGTATTTCTACCTACTGATCCTAAATCTGCCAACTGGAATAGCACATGTTTTCATCATGAAAAACAAGCTCTTCTTTTGGCATCAGAGAGAGCAGTCCCACTGGGCAGCAGGTCTGCTTTGCCTGCAGAAGAGTGTGGCAATACTCAGTGTTCCCTGAGCCCAGCCAGAGGTCTGGCAAGGTAGTGCTAGGTGTGGGAAACAGCGTCCTCTTCATGGGTACTTCAGATAAGACACAGACTCCTGGAGAAGGCACCAGTTAGAGGGCAAATAAGTCATCGGTGGGGATGCATGAGCTGAGGATTCCTTCCTTACAGAAGTATATCCTTTTAGACAAAGTGAAAGACTAATTGTATCACCAAGGCTTGGGAGAAAGGAAGACTGAACTTCAAGAATTTAAGAACTGATGCCTTTAAACTGGAAACTGGCTTGATTTTCTCAGGGTAGCTGGAGAAGCAGTTGCTGCTGCTGCTGCTAAGTCACTTCAGTCGTGTCCAACTCTGTTGGACGCCATAGACGGCAGCCCACCACGCTCTCCCATCCCTGGGATTCTCCAGGTAAGAATACTAGAGTGGGTTGCCATTTCCTTCTCCAATGCATAAAAGTGAGAAGTGAAAGTGAAGTCGCTTAGTCATGTCTGACTCCTAGTGACCCCATGGACTGCAGCCTACCAGGCTCCTCCATCCATGGGATTTTCCAGGCAAGCATACTGGAGTGGGTTGTCATTGCCTTCTCTGGAGAAGCAGTGCTTAGAGCTTAATAAACAAGGAGGAAAAGCTTATGAATGAAGATTATAAAAGCTGAAAAGGAAAATCATCATAGAATTAAAGAGTTGGAAGTGAATTTAGAAATCACTTAAACTCTTACCTCAGTGAAGATCTATCTTATTCCCTTGTGTCATGTCAGGCTGGGGCCAGGTGAGAAGCCACCATTGACTAGGGTTGGACAGGGAGGGACTGGCTGGTACAAGGCTTATGGCCAGCAGTTGTGCAAACAGAGAGAGCAGACGGTCCTGGATCCTGGAAATGCAAGTCCGAAACTACATTGTTAATATCCAAAGCTGGTCAGAGAACAGAACTACTGCGGAAATCCAAGACGAAGGTCTCTGGGGAACCAGGAAAAAGAACAGATAGCACCAGCAAGATATGCAACAGGATGGCAGCCTGATGGAACTGCAGAGACAAAATGCTGGTAACAGAAATGAGCTTTTGGTACGAATCACAGAGGCTTATATATTTGTGACCTGGTTTAAGGCATGGAATGGATTTAGGGGACTTTTGCCCTCTGCCTAAGTATTTCCAGGGACTGAGATCTTGAATTAGATAAAGTGCGGGGAGCCGGCTTGGATCAGCGCTCCACTCGTGACAAAGGTCATGAGGAAGGAGGCTCGGCATACGCAAATTCGGGATCTAGCCTCAGGAGTCCCCCAGGATATTCTTGAGCATCTACCCCCCAAAAACCAGAGTCTGCCTACTTCACTGCTTTGTGCTCTCATCTCTGACTTTACTGGGAGCTGTGCCCCACCACCATCTTGCTCTCTCTAATAAAGAATTAACTTACAGCTCCAATTAATAAAGTTCCTGGGCATTAGGAGTGTTTAAATCCAAACCCCTCAGATAGCTCTCTAACTGGCCTGACAAGTTTACCCGGACTCCTATAGCTATGCATACGATTGTTTACAGTCTCTCAGCCTTGAGAGGCAGGGGAAGCTTAAGATATTCAAATAGCTTAGAGTCTCTCAGAGAGTTAGAAACTGTCAGAATAAAACTAGTAAAAGATTTCATTAATGAGCCAATGCTTGTTGCCAAGTTTCCACATCCCCTGTTTTGTCTCCTTGAATGTGTATTAATTAATATAGTTGGTTTGTACAAAAAATAAGTAGTGGCCTTGGTGCTGGTAACTTTAGACCCTTAAGGTAATAAATTCTTTCCTTTGTTGTAAACCCACTGCGCCTCTGCCCAGGAATGCAAATTTATCTGACACCTGTGGATGAAGATGGTGCCAAACCTTAACTTTAAAATAATTACTCTTAGAGAAAATAAGTCTTGCGGTTGACAAACCTTTGTCAAGAGTCATAAAATGTTAATAGGCCTTCTGGCCAGAAGATGATGTAAATCACCTGAACCATTTGTATGCAATAAATTTGCAGGAAAGAAACCCTGGTTTTTGATAAGGATCAAAAACTGCTGACTTGCATCCCCTATTGTCCTCTATGTGTAATTTAGGGTATAAAAGCCCCTGTTAAAAATAAAGCTACGGGCCTTGCTCACCAAAGCTTGGTCTCCCCATGTCATTCTTCCTCTCAGTTTCTGGCTGAAGTTTCCATCTGGAGTGCGGAACCCACCAAGCTTGCTAATCATGCCTGGGCTTCTAAGATCCGACTGGGGAGGCCTCAGTGTCTCCTCTCCTTCAGGAGAACTGAAGGACACCTCCGGCCTATGCAAGTGGTGCAAATGTCTTGTCTTGAAGTTTTTTGGTCTCCCCAATAAACCAAGCTACTCAGCCTCCTTTCTCCTCGGAATATTCCTACTGAGCTATCCTTTTAATTACTCTTAATGTCTCTAATTGATATGTAAATGAGTCACCAATGCCGTCTCCCCTCCAAAGACCCTGGATCAGCCGGGGCTGGACCCTGGCAATAAAGAAAGGCTCTAATTGTTAGAAAAACCTTCCTTTTCCAGAGTCAAGATTTGCTTCTTTTCTCTAACTTTTGTCCTAACTATTCATTGGAAGGACTGATACTGAAGCTGAAGCTCCAATACTTTGGCCACCTGATGCCAAGAGCCGACTCACTGGAAAAGACCCTGATGTTGGGGAAGATTGAGGGCAGGTAGAGAAGAGATGACAGAAGAAGAGGTGGTTGGATGCCATCACTGAATTAATAAATAGACATGAGTTTGAGCAAACTCTGGGAAATAGGACAGGGAAGCCTGGAATGCTGCAGTCCATAGGGTCACAAAAATTAAGACATGACTTAGCAACTGAACAACAACTTTTGTCCAGTTCGAATTCTGCCTTCTGAAAAAAAGACTTAATATATTTAGTCCACTGGGCACAGGGCTTCCCTTCAGCCACTTGAAAACAGCAATTATGCCGTTAGTTAATGGTTTATTCTCCAAGCCAACTGCTTTACTTCTTTCACTGTTAGCTTTGTTTTTAGGTTCCTAAACTGTTAATCAGGCTATGGCTATATCCCAATTTTGGAATATCCTTTTATCCATTCTGCTGAACTAGGCATAGTACTGCATAGACACATTTGAAACTGTGCAACTCAGATTAGGACTTCTTTTAACTGAGATCACATACCTGGTTTCAGGGTTTACGGTCAGCCTTGGGACTGTCATGACACCTGTGTGTGTGTCATTTTAACTTGCTGATGTGTTACAGTGAGCATTTACTGAGGCTCAAGGTCTCGTAGAAGTTGACTCGTCATCCATCATCCTGGATCTATTTGGTTCTAACCAGTTTTCTGTATCCTCTTAAAGGTTGTGCCCTGCTCTCTTCTCTTCTATTTCATCTTGACTCTTTTAATCATTCTTCTAGTGTTGCTGCCTCAGTTCAGTTCAGTCACTCAGTCATGTCCGACTCTTTGTGATCTTATGGACTGCAGCATGCTAGGCCTCCCTGTCCATCACCAACTCCCAGAGTTTACTCAAATTCGTGTCCATTGAGTTGGTGATGCCATCCAACCATCTCATCCTCTGTTGCCCCTTCTCCTCCTGCCTTCAGTCTTTCCCAGCATCAGGGTCTTTTCAGAGAAGGAACTGGCAACTCACTCCAGTATTCTTGCTTGGAGAAACCCAAGGACAGAGAAGCCTGGTGGGCTGCCGTCTATGGGGTCACACGGAGTCAGACATGACTGAAGCGACTTAGCAGCAGCAGCAGTAGCAGGGTCTTTTCAAATGAGTCAGCTCTTCACATCAGGTGGCCAAAGTATTGGAGTTCAGTTTCAGCATCAGTCCTTCCAATGAACACTCAGGACTGATCTCTTTTAGGATGGACTGGTTGGATCTCCTTGCAGTCCAAGGGACTCTCAAGAGTCTTCTCCAACACCACAATTCAAAAGCATCAATTCTTCAGCACTCAGCTTTCTTTACGGTCCAACTCTCACATCTATATATGGATGCTGGAAAAACCATAGCCTTGACTAGATGGACCTTTGTTGACAAAGTAATGTCTCTGCTTTTTAATATGCTATCTAGGTTGGTCATAACTTTCCTTCCAAGGAGTACGTGTCTTTTAATTTCTTGGCTGCAGTCACCATCTGCAGTAATTTTGAAGCCCCCAAAATAAAGTCTGACATTTCCCCATCTATTTCCCATGAAGTGATGGGATCGGATGCCATGATCTTCATTTTCTGAATGTTGAGCTTTAAGCCAATTTTTTCAGTCTCCTCTTTCACTTTCATCAAGAGGCCCTTTAGTTCTTCTTCATTTTCTGCCATAAGAGTGGTGTAATCTGCATATCTGAGGTTATTGATATTTCTCCTGGAAATCTTGATTCCAGCTTGTGCTTCTTCCAGCCTGGCATTTCATGTGATGTACTCTGCATATAAGTTAAATAAGCAGGATGACAATATACAGCCTTGAAGTATTCCTTTTCCTATTTGGAACCAGTCTGTTGTTCCGTGTCCAGTTCTAACTGTTGCTTTCTGACCTGCATACAGATTTCTCAAGAGGCAGGTCAGGTGGTTTGGTATTCCCATCTCTTTCAGAATTTTCCAGAATTTGTTATGATCCACACAGTCAAAGGCTTTGGAATAGTCAATAAAGCAGAAATAGATGTTTTTCTGGAACTCTCTTGCTTTTTTGATGCCTAGTGTTATGTTAATTTCATGACAGTCTTGCCACCTTTTGAGCTCACACTTAGCCCTGAGCCAGACATACCCCTTAAACCATTTTCATATAAACTGAAGGAAATAGATATGAATGAGGACATTTTAGCAGGTTGGATTTCCCTGGAACAGATCCTGTGAAGAGAATTTGAATAAAAGTGGTGTGTTGATCCCTGGAAGTGCCGGCAGAAGAGTGGGAAAATGAGGCAGCCTATATGGCTGCATGGCCATGCAGTTTACCTCTGTGGACTCAGTCCCACTGAAACTCTGGGAGACAATAGTGGACATGATTCATCCTTGTCTCTGCTCCCCAAAGGGCAAAGGAGTTGGGAGCACTGAATCACTGATTCCTGTCATGGTTGAGGACCACTAGGGAGGGAGGTCCATGTTGGTTCCAATTGTTTCCAGTGTGTCTCTGAGGCAGATTCCTATCTCCAGAGAAAGGCTTCAGGCAAAGACGCTGCAGATGTTGGCAGCTGGAAATCTAAGAATTGACCTGTAGGGGAAGGTGAGTGTCAAGACTGAGCAGGGCACCAACAATACTTGCTATAGATATGATATGGAGATAGATAGATAGACAGGTAGATAGCAAACATACATGCTCACAGATACAGACACTGGAACAGATAGGAATAAAAAACAAGATCTGTAGAAGACAAGACAAAGGTATATTGAAGGACTTGAAGTAAGAAAAAATGCTTCTAAAAAAACTAAAAGGTGTATTGAAGGACTTGAAGTAAAAAAAAAAAAAATGCTTTGAAAAAAGCCATTCAAAGAAACTACTATTTCTTTGAGACTTCCCTGGTGGTCCAGGGGTTAAGAATCCACCTACCAATGTAGGGTTGGACAGCTCCTATGGGAAGATTCCACACGGAGTGGAGCAACTGAGCCCATGCACTCAACTTCTGAGCCTGAGCTCTAGAGCATGTGAGTCGCAACTACTGAGCTCGCGTGCCCTAGAGCCTGCACTCTGCAACAAGAGAAGCCACACAGGAAGAAGCCCATGAAGCACAATGAGAGAGTAGATCCCCACTCTCTGGAACTAGAGAAAAGCCCACACACACAGCAACAAAGACCCAGCACAGTCAAAAATAAATAATTTTTTCTAAAAAGACCACTGTTCCTTTATAGCACAGGAAAGTGACAAAACAAAGTTTAAGGGCAGCTGTCCTTTAAATAAACCTGTTGTATTTTTAGTCGCTAAGTCATGTCAGACTCTTTGCGACCCCATGGACTGTAACCCGCCAGGTTTCTCTGTCCATGGACTTTCCCGGTAAGAATACTGGGGTGGGTTGCCATCCCCTTCTCCGAATTTTTTATTAGCTTCTGGATTATTTCTTTGCAATATTTTCTTAAACTGTCATTTTTTTTCATTAAAAAATAAATTGCATGGTAGAAACTTAGAGAATTAAAGAAAGAAAAAAATGATCTATAGTCACTGCATCCAAATACTAACATTACACACATTTTGATTTTTCCTTCCAGGAACATTTATGAAAGTAAGTATGGTTTTAACAGGATCATCTTTCATTTATATTTTTTCTCAATTTTTTTTCCATTTAACAATATGATTTAAACAAGGGTTTCCACTTGATCAGAGCTAAGGAATCACCTGCTTATAGAGGTAGGCATGGAGAAGGCAATGGCAACCCACTCCAGTACTCTTGCCTGGCAAATCCCGTGGGCAGAGGAGCCTGATGGGCTGCAGTCCAAGGGGTCGCTAGGAGTAGGACACGACTGAGCGACTTCACATTCACTTTTCACTTTCATACATTGGAGAAGGAAATGGCAATCCACTCCAGTGTTCTTGCCTGGAGAATCCCAGGAATGGGGGAGCCTGGTGGGCTGCCGTCTCTGGGGTCGCATAGAGTCGGACACAACTGAAGTGACTTAGCAGCAGCAGCAGCAGCAGAGTTAGGCAAAGTTCCCAGTCTCCCTGGGCTTGAATCCAGGAACACTTTGAGAGAATAATTAATGCCTGGTTCCCAACTGAGGTGCAAATATATGGCAAATTACAACATATAGCAGCATAGCTGATAGACAGGGCAGGTTATGGAGATGAGCAATAGATGACCTGAAAGAGAAAAACAAAGTCATGAGAAAGGAGAAACGAATCTGGGCACGAAAAAGCAATAGGGCTGCATTAGACAGGGACAGTGATGAGGCCCATCAGAACCTATCACTTGGCAATGGACAGAGCCCTGTGGCTCAATGGTAAGAATGGATCTCTATGGGCTAACAAGTCATCTTGCCCATGCACCCAACCCCCACATATAAAATATAGACTCAGCCACGAGAAGGGGCAGGGATCTCCTGATAGGCCGACAGGAAAGGTAAGTGATGGAGATCCTGAGGGGCAGAGCACCTACTTGGGGACAGTCGAGCAGAGAGCTGGCCAGCCTATAGCAGCTTGGTGAAATGGTACAGGGGGCATCAATAACAGATCAGAGCAGGTGGTACTGAGCCGTTAGCGACAACAGGGGAGGGAAACTTACAGGCTGTTAGAGGTCAAGGGTGGGGCAGGATCAGTATGGATGTGGGCAGTCCAACCCAGGAAAAGATGTGGGTAGATGCCTGTGGAATGAAGCAGGGATCAGCAATAGGAACAAGTAAGGTAATTGCAGGCAGAAGCCAAAGCAGATCACAAAGCAGCAGCTGAAGGCAGAGGTGCAGGCCTTCAGAGGGTGCAAATTACATCAAAGGAAAGGGCTCTCCCCCTTCAACAACTCAACAGAATTTGGAAATGCCATGGTATTTGCCACAGAGCAGGCAGGCAGTTAGGGTAAATCATTAAAGTGACCTACTTAGTATTTGCAAGCTAATGCGTTAAGAGCATTTCTTACATACATGAACAAAGATACTCCATAATCTTTATTATATGCATACCTTGCAATTTATTTAACCATTTCCCTGCCATTAGATACTTAGATTATTTATAATTTCTTGAACCCTACAAATAATATGAGGAATTATTTCACACCAAAAACTTTTTTCTACATACAATATTTCTTTAGGTTTGTTTCCAAGATTATGTTATCAGTTATTTGATAATA
Organism: Tragelaphus eurycerus; assembly: GCA_935064755.1. Taxonomy (NCBI): domain Eukaryota; kingdom Metazoa; phylum Chordata; class Mammalia; order Artiodactyla; family Bovidae; genus Tragelaphus; species Tragelaphus eurycerus. The sequence goes on from CAKXYN010000039.1 coordinate 5,426,963, forward strand.
GGGCTACCCTGGTGGCTCAGACAGTAAATAATCCACCTAAAACACAGGAGACCTGGGTTCGATCTCAGGGTTGGGAAGATCCCTTGGAGAAGGAAATGCCAACCCACTCCAGTATTCTTGACTGGAGAATTCCCATGGAGAGAGGATCCATGGGGTTGCAAAAAGTTGGACACAACCAAGCAACTAAACACAGCACATTTTATAATTTTATTTATTCCTTTCCAAACAATGTTTATTTCGCATCACACTTAACTTTGTAACATTCTTTGAGTTAGAATGTATTCTCATTTTATAAATGAGAAAACTGAGGCTCAAAAAAGATGAAGTAACTTGCCTAAGATCTCAAAGCTGACAGGATATCCATAGAGATGATAGTACATGTCCTGGGTCCCAAATCACATGCTCTGAACCACCATACTATGCTGGATACTGCATTGAAAATACTACACTGGAATTAGTTTTGAGAGTTTTTAAAACAAGTAAACACATTTAGTTTGAATAGCAAAATGACGGAAAATTTATATAGCCTGCTCTAGAGTCACTGGTTGGAGAAGGCAATGGCACCCCACTCCAGTACTCTTGCCTGGAAAATCCCAGAGGAGGAGCCTGGTAGGCTGCAGTCCATGGGGTCGCTAAGAGTCGGACACGACTGAGCGACTTCACTTTCACTTTTCATTTTCATGCACTGGAGAAGGAAATGGCAACCCACTCCAGTGTTCTTGCCTGGAGAATCCCAGAGAAGGGGGAGCCTGGCGGGCTGCCTTCTACGGGGTCACACAGAGTCAGACACGACTGAAGTGACTTAGCACCAGCAGCAGCAGCAGAAACATCGGTTGGAAACTCAATGTGAATCATCTCCCAGAGAGCTTCAGGATTCCATGAGGTTGGGGAAGTTTGCTCAGCTCCACAAGCAGAATTACCACATATTGACTCACAATGGAAAGCTACCAATAAAACAAACAAACAAACTCAAAATCATTGTCTAATTATAATCATTTATTAAAGTATTAGGAAATACTTGAAGCAAAAATATATTATAGTAAAAAGTTTATAATTATAATAATTATCATATTCTATGGCTCTGCAATTTAACAAATGATATACCATTCTAAATTAAATATACTGGGAATTTTTTTAAAAGAGTCACTCTGTTTTTCAAATAGTCAATTATTATTTCCAAAATGTTTACTAAAAGAATTTAGAATAAAAATATATTAAGGAGGGAATGATGCCTCTTCTCAAAAGTATGAAAAATTTCATGAGTAGATAAAAAGATAATTCATTAAATTTCTGATAAGTTCCACTCAAGATTGAAGTCAATGTTGTTCAGTTCAGTCCAGTTCAGTCGCCTAGTTGTGTCTGACTCTTTGCGACCCCATGAACCACAGCATGCCAGGCCTCCCTGTCCATCATCAACTCCCAGAGTTTACCCAAACTCGTGTCCATTGAGTCAGTGATGCCATCTAACCATCTCATCCTCTGTCGTCCCCTTCTCCTCCTGCCTTCAGTCTTTCCCAGCATCAGGGTCATTTCAAATGAGTCAGCTCTTCTCATCAGGTGGCCAAAGGATTGGAGTTTCAGCTTCAACATCAGTCCTTCCAATGAACATCCAGGACTGATTTCCTTTAGGAGGGACTAGTTGGATCTCCTTGCAGTCCAAGGGACTTCTCCAACACCACAGTTCAAACGCATCAATTCTCCGGCACTCAGCTTTCTTTATAGTCCAACTCTCACACCCATACATAACTACTGGAAAAACCATAGCCTTGATTAGATGGACCTTTGTTCACAAAGTAATGTCTCTGCTCAGCAGTGGCCACAGGACTGGAAAAGCTCAGTTTTCATTCCAATCCCAAAGAAAGGCAATGCTAAAGAATGCTCAGTGTTGTTCAGATGTCACTAAAGCTTCAACATATTAGCCCCTTCTTTAAATTAATTTAGCTCAACAGATGTAAAGCGTCTAAATGTTTCTTTCACTAAAAATGATACATCTGGTTCAGGGAAAGATGCAATGTATTGAAAAAACCCCAGATTGGAAATCTTTAGCTACATCCAAAATTAGCTATTTGCTTGTGGGTAAATCGCAGTCAAAAGCCATAATCAGGTATAGCTTTTCACCTTATTTATGTCTGGGCCAGTATCACAGAAGCTTCCAAATTTGCCTCTTTCTTTCAGATTTTCTCTCCTGTGGTGTGTTTATCATTTAAAATTAAACCTATAGATTAAACAATGTCAAAGATATACTGCTAGGGACATAGGGCTACATAATAAATCTTTTAAACATTTGCTATTATTTTATATAATTCAAATTCATCATTTTAGAGATTAAAAATGTTGAGGCGGAAAGGAGTTAAGTGATTTACCCACAAGCAAACAGCTAATTTTGGATGTAGCTAAAGATTTCCAATCTGGGGTTCTTTCAATACATTGCATCTTTCCCTGAACCAGATGTATCACTTTTAGTGAAAGAAACGTTTAGATGCTTTACATCTGTTGAGGAAATAGCAGCTAACATTTAATGAATATCAAATATGTGACAGGCACTGCACTGGATGTTTCCGGGTTAAACAGTTACAAGTCTTAGAACAACCCTATAAGGGTTGGTATTATTAACTTTGACAAACTGAGTCTTAAAAAGTCTCAGGTATCCTACCTAAGTTTAGAAATCTAGTAAATAGATTTGAATTCTGGCAGTCTGACACTGAGCCTGCTCTTAACAACTCTATTGTCCTGATTCTGCAAGTAGGTGTGATCTGTATTAATCAGGATATGCTACACTGTGCTACAGTCTCAGAAAAGAAGGGAGGGAGGAAAGGAGGAAGCAGGGGGAGCTGAGTGAGAAAAGAGAGAGGAAAGAAGGATGGGAGAGAGGACTGAAATGTCAGTGCCTCAAGAAAATAGTGTTTATTTCATGTTCACATAAAATTTGCCACACCACCACCCCCCTTCATCCTGGTAGCAACTTGAACTTGGCCTCTTATTTCAGTAAAGCAAATGCATGCACTGGAGGTTTGTCCCTTGATCTCTAACTGCAAGGGAGGCTGGAAAATGCAGTCATCCTAATGCCTAAGGCCAATGGTGAAAAGGTTTCCTCATCTTTATCATGGCCGTTATCCTCAATCTACAGGTAAGAAGACTGGCGCTCAGATATACTAAGTAGTTTGGCTAAAGTAACAGGGCTAATAAGTGTTGATGACTAAGTTCACAGGATCATCAGAATCCAGAGCTTACCTACTGATCACTAAACCATGCAGACCCCTAAGTCTCCTGGCCTTTTCCACAGTCACCACCTTAATTGCACACAGAATATTTGCTAGTGTAGATTCTTTAGATTTGTTATCTTTTTTCAGGTTTTCACTACAATATAATCTGCTTTCATGTAGCCACAAGAACTAACATATGGCAGACATTTTTAGCACACATTTCCATGACCAATCCTTTCCATTTATCAAAACCCAGTCTGATGGCTGATGGCAAAGAGTGCCACCATTGCCTCAGGGAAGGTTCTGCTACCTCAAGCAGCTAGATGTGACTTAAAGTAACCTTAATTCTTCTGTAATGGGAAACTTAATTCACCATAAGTAGTGTGATCAAGGGGCAGCATTTTTAAGTGGTTGAAAACATTAAACTTCTTTCCTCATAATTTTTAGCTAATTGAAAATTAACTTCTTACTACCTAACTGGTTAGTGTCAAGGCTTCCTCGATGGCTCAGTGGTAAAGACTCTGCCTGTAATGCAGGAGGTGCAGCAGACACTGTGTGCAATCCATTGGTTGGGAAGATCTCCTGGAGGAGGAAATGGCAATTCACTCCAACATTCTTGCTTAGGAAATCTCTATGGACAGAGGAGCTTGGAGGGTTACAGTCCAAAGGGTCACAAAGATTTGGACATGACTTGTTAAATAACTAGTTAAACCATTATGAGATAACAAGATATGAAATTCATACATTTACAAAATTATTGTAGAACCCTCGTGATAGGATGAAATACTTTTCTAGGAGAGAGGACTTTTAATTAGTGAGCAGTTTCTGCTCACTCAGGCTGATGATATCTGATCTGACAAAATACCATCTATTGCTCCTGGAGAAATAGGTGTCCTTTATTCCTTGATTAGATATGTTTTATTTCTTCTTAATTGAGAGAGTGGCTGCAGCCTCTCCAGCAAAAGACAGCCTCAGAGGCACAGTACCTGAGACCTAGAGAGATGGAAGTGATAAAGGACCCCTGATCACTGACCCACATTCGCAAGGCATGCTGTGACCCCTGTGGGTTGACATTTCTGTTCCCAAGATGCAAAGAGGGTGCACTTTATGGCATTATTTACTTTCACCTTTCTGATGGGGGTCTTTGCTGCACAGATTTTCAAAGAAGTTCTCATTCTAACAGGTAGTAAAATACTAGTCAAAAGTATTGTTTCAGCCTCTTCTGCCTACAGAAATACTGTAAATCCTCATTGTTTCCTTTTATTTTTATTGAAGTATAGTTGTTTTGGGGCTTCCCGGGTGGCTTAGTAACTGCCCTGGTGGCTTAGATGGTAAAGCATCTGCCTACAATGTGGGAGATCTGGGTTCAATCCCTGGGTTGGGAAAATCTTCTGGAGAAGGAAATGGCAACCCATGCCAGCATTCTTGCCTACTTGCCAATGCAGGAACAGCAAGACATGCAGGTGACTGGGTTTGATCCCTTGGTTGGGAAGGTCCCTGGAGAAGGAAATGACAACCCATTCCAGTACTCTTATGAGGATAATCCCATGGATAGTAGCCTAACAGGGTCTACTGTCCATAGGGTTCCAAAGAATCAGACATGACTGAGCAACTCAGCTTGATAGTTGATTTACGATGTTGTATTAGTTTCTCCTTTACAATGTAGTGAATTAGCTATTTTTTTCTGTTGTTCAATGATGTCCAGCTCTTTGCAAATCCCATGGACTGCAGCATGCCAGGTTCCTCTGTCCTCCACTGTCTCCTGTAGTTTGCTCAAATTCATGTTCATTGAGTTGGTGATGCTATCTAACCATCATATATTCCCTCCCTCTTGGACTTGCCTCCTACCTTCCCATCCCACTCATCTAGGTCACCAGACAGCACCAAGCTGAGATGAACTGGAGATTAGGTTTGACACATATACACTACCACCTGTAAAATGGTTAGCTAGTGGAAACCTGCAAAGCAGCACAGAGAGCTTAACTCACTACTTTGTTGCAATGACTCTCTAAGTTTGACTCTACAGATCTTAGATCTGAAAGTCCAGAGATTTTATTCAATAAATACTATCCACTTTCACATTCACACTCCACTATTCTAAATTTGCCTGAATATAAAGGCTAAACAAAACAATGGACATGGAGCAACAGATTGGTTCAAAATAGGAAAAGGAGTATGTCAAGGCTGTATATTGTCACCCTGCTTATTTAACTTATATGGAGGGTACATCATGAGAAATGCTGGGCTGGAAGAAGCACAAGTTGGAATCAAGATTTCCGGGAGAAATATCAATAACCTCAGATATACAGATGACACCACCCTTATGGCAGAAAGTGAAGAGGAACTCAAAAGCCTCTTGATGAAAGAGGAGAGTGAAAAAGTTGGCTTAAAGTTCAACATTCAGAAAACGAAGATCATGGCATCTGGTCCCATCACTTCATGGGAAATAGATGGGGAAACAGTGTCAGACTTTATTTTTCTGGGCTCCAAAGTCATTGCCAATGGTGACTGCAGCCATGAAATTAAAAGACGCTTACTCCTTGGAAGGAAAGTTATGACCAACCTAGATAGCATATTCAAAAGCAGAGACATTACTTTGCCAACAAAGGTCTGTCTTGTCAAGGCTCTGGTTTTTCCTGTGGTCATGTATGGATGTGAAAGTTGGACTGTGAAGAAAGCTGAGCACTGAAGAATTGATGCCTTTGAACTGTTGGAGAAGACTCTTGAGAGTCCCTTGGACTGCAAGGAGATCCAACCAGTCCATCCTAAAGGAGATCAGTCCTGGGTGTTCATTGGAAGGACTGATGCTAAAGCTGAAACTCCAATACTTTGGCCACCTCATGTGAAGAGTTGACTGATTAGAAAAGACTCTGATTCTGGGAGGGATTGGGGGCAGGAGGAGAAGGGGACGACAAAGGATGAGATGGCTGGATGGCATCACCAACTCAATGGACATGAATTTGAGTGAACTCTAGGAGTTGGTGATGGACAGGGAGGCCCTGTGTGCTGTGATTCATGGGGTCGCGAAGGGTCAGACATGACTGAGCGACTGAACTGAACTGAACTGAAAGGGAAAATATACACTCATGAAAGATTTAGTTTTCCCTGACTGTAGTCTCTTCTGTTTACCAGTTCTGTTGGCATAAGCAGATAAAATTGAATGACATCTCATTTTTTCTGGTGCCTGTGTATGAAAAATTATGATATTGCAGGTCATTATGTATACTGTATAAAGCAACTTCACTTCAAATCAATAGTGTCTATATTCTTCTTCCTTACAACCAACATGAATGGGTTTCAAATTTAATTCCAAAAATGTTTATCAAAAGCTTACTAAGAAACATCATCTCTGTATACTGACAGTTTTTTTTTTTTTTTTTAAATCCATTATTTTCAAGCTGATTCTCTTTAAGCTGCTGTCTAGAAACAGCCTTAAATCACTATCAAGTATTTTTAAAAAACTTTACCTCCACTGCCAAAGTAAAAGAAAGGAGAGGAAAATTTTTTCACATTTTGGAAATCATAGGATCCTTCAAGACACCAGGAATTAAACATAAAATATGGGTGAATTTAATCCCTTAGCAAATATTGTTGTTCTTTATATTAAAAGTAAAGTTAGAAAAGTTGTTTATGAGTGTAACACTGCCCAGTTTGACCATATCGGTGCTCAGAGAGTTGTTACAATTTCTTTCAAAGATTTGAAATAAAGTATCAATAGCTTCGTTGTGTCACCTAGCCAAAGACAGGATGGAGATTCTTTTCTTTCTTGAGTCCTTTATGGTTAAATGAGTATCCCAGTAGTTCACATGTTTAGTAGTTTGTTGCTGAGAATCAGGGATTAGGACGGGAAGTTCACAACTGTGTTTCTTCCAGTGGAAGCCAACCTTCATGGTTGGAAACAGACAGAAAATCAGCATTGCAGGAATCTTTCAAGCCCCAGCATTTAAATAAATCAGTTAACAATAATGAATGTTACTCTAAGGCCTCTAGGTTCTCAAACATGTGATGCACTTTAGAAGTACCCAGAGAGCTTAAAAAATAAAACATACTTGGGTCTAATGACCTAATATTTCTATTGTGCAACAAGTTTCGAGAATCATTGTCTTAAGTGTAGCAAGAATAGACACTGGATTTTAAAAAGGAGAAACAAAGTAATTAGCCTCTAATTAAAATAAATACATTTAAAATGTTAAAAATAAACGTTTAAAAAAAGCAGAAACAATCCTCAAGAGTTGCATTAGCCCGGTTCCGGTTAAGATGGCGTAGGATTAGGACGGGGAATACACTTTCTCCTCCACAAATTCATCAAGGGGACATCTAAACGCAGAGTAAATTCCTCAAACAGCTTCGGAATGCCGGCAGAGAACATCGGACACTGAGAAAAGCAACTCACTCCCCTCTAAAGGAGGTAGGAAAGAATATAGAAGCCAGAGAGGGACAAAGAGGGAGGGGCGGACCTCTGTCCGGGGAAGGGAGCTTGGAAAGGGAAAGAAAAGTTTCCAAACACCGGGAAACTCTCCCTGTAGAGTCTGTGCCAACCTAGAAAGCACGGAGAATATCATAACAGGGAGGAAAACAATTGAACAATTAAGACCCACAGACTACGAGCCCTGCGGTAGCCTCCGCGGCGGGAAGGCATCATCGCAAACACCCGCTTCCGCCAGTAGCAAGCCGGGGCTGGGCGGGGAGACGCTGCCGGCTGCTCCCACGCCGCTGGCCGCTCCCCCGTGGGAAGCACCCCCGAGGAGCGCTCCCCTCCCCCCGCCGCCAGCCGCTCCCTCGCGGGCGCGCACCCGCCCCCTGCGCCGGGGGCTCCCGAGCGGGTCGACCCCCACTGCCGACCGTTCCCGTGGGAACCATCCCCTCACCGCCGCTCCCCCGCCAGCCGTTGCCGCGCGGGCCGTTTCTGCCGGGAGTGGTTTGGGCCGGCGGACCGGACTGCGGCGCCAACCACAGGAGGGGCCGGCCCAGGCCAAAGACACTGCGGGGCCTGCGCACAGAACAAAGGACTATAGTGCGCACCCGCCCCCTGCACCGGGGGCTCCCGCGCGGGTCGACCCCCACCGCCGACCCTCCCGTTCCCGTGCGAACCATCCCCTCGCCACCGCTCCCCCGCCAGCCGTGGCCGCGCGGGCCGTTCCCGCCGGGAGTGGTTTGGGCTGGCAGACCAGACCGCAGCGCCGTCCACAGAAGAGGCCGGCCCAGGCCCAAGACACTGCGGGGCCCGCGCACAGAACAAAGGACTATACAGACCAACTACAGAGAAAGGGGCCTATAGATCTTGAGAAACTTAAGCCGGAACAAGGAACTAGCCGAAAATGAACTGAACCCACAGCAATAAAAGAGAAACTCTTATACATATTGTTACTATTTTTACCAACATTATTTCCTTTTTTTTTTTTTTCTTTTTTTAATATATGTTTTTTTAAAATTTTATTATTTTTTTGTTGAAAAGAGAAGGGGGAAAAAAGGAAAAAAAAATTTTTTTTCCCTTGTTTTTGTTTCTTTTATTTTTATGTTTTTATCCTCTAGTACTTCTTTAATTTCCACTGTTAGATATAACTTTTGCGACCCTGTTTTGGTTTTTTTGTGTGTGTTTGTTTTTTTTTTTCCTTGTTTTTGTTTCTTTTATTTTTGTTTTTATCCTCTAGTACTTCTTTAATCTCCACTGTTAGATATAACTTTTGTGACCCTGTTTTGGTTTTTTGTGTGTGTTTTTGTTTTTTTTTTCTTTTTTTCTTTTTGTCCTTTGCTTTTTTTCTTTCCTTTGTTCTTTTCTTTACTGATTACTGACTGGATCTGTCTCTCTCCTTGACACTCCCTTTTATCCTCCTGACCAACTCTATCTCCCTCCTCCCTTTCTCCTTCTCCGTATAACTCCGTGAACATCTCTGAGCAATCTAGTTGTGGAATGCAATATAGAAGACGAACTTTTTGAGACTACTACAAAAATAAGACAGATAACAGGAAGCAGGAGGCTTAAGTCCAAACCCTGATCCCACGAAACATTAATTGACAGGAGCTCATCAAATGCCTCCATACCTACACTGAAACCAAGCATCACACAAAGACCAGCAAGTTCCACGGCAAGACATACCAAGAAAATCCTCTAGAAAAACAAGAACACAGCCCTGAGCTCCAAGTCACAGGCTACACAAAGCGACCTCAAAACCATAGACATCTCATAACTCACCACTAGACACTCCACCGCACCCCAGAGAAAAGAAATCCAGCCCCACCCACCAGAACATTGATACAACCTTCCATAAACAAGAAACCTCTACTTGCCACCGGTACAAACCCACATATAGGGCAGAAAAGCCACAATAAAGAGAACTCCACAGACTGCCAGAATACAGTAAGGACTTCCCAAACTCAGCATTTTAAACAAGATGAAGAGACAGAAGAATTCCCAGCAGGTAAAGGAACAGGATAAATGCCCACCAAACCAATCAAAAGAGGAAGAAATAGCAAACCTACCTGATAAAGAATTCCGAATAATGATAGTGAAACTAATCCAAAGCCTGGAAAGCAAAATGGAATCATGGATAAATAGCCTGGAGAAAAGCATCGAGAAGATGCAAGAAAGATTTAACAAGGACCTAGAAGAAATAAAAAAGAGTCAATATATAATGAATAATGCAATAAATGAGATCCAAAACACTCTGGAGGCAACAAATAGTAGAATTACAGAGGCAGAAGATAGAATTAGTGAATTAGAAGATAGAATGGCAGAATTAAGTGAATCAGAGGAGAAAAAAGAAAAACGAATTAAAAGGAATGAGGACAATCTCAGAGACCTCCAGGACAATTTTAAACGTTACAATATTCGAATCATAGGAGTTCTAGAAGAAGAAGACAAAAAGAAAGACCATGAGAAGATACTAGAGGAGATAATAGTTGAAAACTTCCCTAAAATGGGGAAGGAAATAATCACTCAAGTCCAAGAAACCCAGAGAGTCCCATATAGGATAAACCCAAGGCGAAATACCCCAAGACACATATTAATCAAATTAACAAAGATCAAACACAAAGAACAAATATTAAAAGCAGCAAGGGAAAAACAACAAATAACACACAAGGGGATTCCCATAAGGATAACAGCTGATCTTTCAATAGAAACTCTTCAAGCCAGGAGAGAATGGCAAGACATACTTAAAGTGATGAAAGAAAAGAACCTACAGCCCAGATTATTGTACCCAGCAAGGATCTCATTCAAATATGAAGGAGAAATTAAAACCTTTACAGACAAGCAAAAGCTGAGAGAATTCAGCACCACCAAACCAGCTCTCCAACAAATACTAAAGGACCTTCTCTAGACAGGAAACACAAAAAGGATATACAAATTCAAACCCAAAACAACAAAGTAAATGGCAATGGGATCATATTTATCCATAATTACCTTAAATGTAAATGGGTTGAATGCCCCAACCAAAAGGCAGAGACTGGCTGAATGGATACAAAAACAAGACCCATACATATGTTGTCTACAAGAGACCCACCTCAAAACAGGGGACACATACAGACTGAAAGTGAAGGGCTGGAAAAAGATTTTCCATGCAAATAGGGACCAAAAGAAAGCAGGAGTAGCAATACTCATATCAGATAAAATAGACTTTAAAACAAAAGCTGTGAAAAGAGACAAAGAAGGTCACTACATAATGATCAAAGGATCAATCCAAGAAGAAGATATAACAATTATAAATATATATGCACCCAACATAGGAGCACCGCAATATGTAAGACAAATACTAACAAGTATGAAAGGAGAAATAAACAATAACACAATAATAGTGGGAGACTTTAATACCCCACTCACACCAATGGATAGATCAACTAAACAGAAAATTAACAAGGAAACACAAACTTTAAATGATACAATAGACCAGTTAGAACTAATTGATATCTATAGGACATTTCATCCCAAAACAATGAATTTCACCTTTTTCTCAAGTGCACACGGAACCTTCTCCAGGATAGACCACATCCTGGGCCATAAATCTAGCCTTGGTAAGTTCAGAAAAATTGAAATCATTCCAACCATTTTTTCTGACCACAATGCAGTAAGAGTAAATCTCAATAACAGGAGAAAAACTATTAAAAATTCCAACATATGGAGGCTGAACAACACACTCCTGAATAACCAACAAATCACAGAAGAAATCAAAAAAGAAATCAAATTCTGCATAGAAACGAATGAAAATGAAAACACAACAACCCAAAACCTGTGGGACACTGTAAAAGCAGTCCTAAGGGGAAAGTTCATAGCAATTCAGGCATACCTTAAGAAACAAGAAAAAAGCCAAATAAATAACCTAACTCTACACCTAAAGCAACTGGAAAAGGAAGAAATGAAGCACCCCAAGGTTAGTAGAAGGAAAGAAATCTTAAAAATTAGGGCAGAAATAAATGCAAAAGAAACAAAAGAGACCATAGCAAAAATCAACAAAGCCAAAAGCTGGTTCTTTGAAAGGGTAAATAAAATTGACAAACCACTAGCCAGACTCATCAAGAAACAAAGGGAGAAAAATCAAATCAATAAAATTAGAAAAGAAAATGGAGAGATCACAACAGACAGCACAGAAATACAAAGGATCATAAGAGACTACTATCAGCAATTATATGGCAATAAAATGGACAATATGGAAGAAATGGACAAATTCTTAGAAAAGTACAACTTTCCAAAACTGGATCAGGAAGAAATAGAAAATCTTAACAGACCCATCACAAGCACGGAAATTGAAACTGTAATCAGAAATCTCCCAGCAAACAAAAGCCCAGGTCCAGACGGCTTCACAGCTGAATTCTACCAAAAATTTAGAGAAGAGCTAACACCTATCCTACTCAAACTGTTCCAGAAAATTGCAGAGGAAGGCAAACTTCCAAACTCATTTTATGAGGCCACCATCACCCTAATTCCAAAACCTGACAAAGATCCCACAAAAAAAGAAAACTACAGACCAATATCACTGATGAACATAGACGCAAAAATCCTTAACAAAATTCTAGCAATCAGAATCCAACAATACATTAAAAAGATCATACACCATGACCAAGTGGGCTTTATCCCAGGGATGCAAGGATTCTTCAATATCCGCAAATCAATCAACGTAATACACCACATTAACAAACTGAAGAATAAAAACTATATGATTATCTCAATAGATGCAGAGAAAGCCTTTGACAAAGTTCAACATCCATTTATGATAAAAACTCTCCAGAAAGCAGGAATAGAAGGAACATACCTCAACATAATAAAAGCTATATACGACAAACCCACAGCAAACATTATCCTCAATGGTGAAAAACTGAAAGCATTTCCTCTAAAGTCAGGAACAAGACAAGGATGCCCACTTTCACCATTATTATTCAACATTGTTCTGGAAGTTTTGGCCACAGCAATCAGAGCAGAAAAAGAAATAAAAGGAATCCAAATTGGAAAAGAAGAAGTAAAACTCTCACTGTTTGCAGATGACATGATCCTCTATGTAGAAAACCCTAAAGATTCCACCAGAAAATTACTAGAACTAATCAATGAATACAGTAAAGTTGCAGGATATAAAATTAACACACAGAAATCCCTTGCATTCCTATACACTAATAACGAGAAAATAGAAAGAGAAATTAAGAAAACAATTCCATTCACCATTGCAATGAAAACAATAAAATACTTAGGAATATATCTTCCTAAAGAATCTAAAGACCTATATTTAGAAAACTATAAAACACTGCTGAAAGAAATTAAAGAGGACACTAATAGATGGAGAAATATACCATGTTCGTGGATTGGTAGAATCAATATAGTGAAAATGACTATACTACCCAAAGCAATTTATAGATTCAATGCAATCCCCATCAAGCTACCAACGGTATTCTTCACAGAGCTAGAACAAATAATTTCTCAATTTGTATGGAAATACAAAAAACCTCGAATAGCCAAAGCTATCTTGAGAAAGAAGAACGGAACTGGAGGAATCAACCTGCCTGACTTCAGGCTCTACTATAAAGCTACAGTCATCAAGACAGTATGGTACTGGCACAAAGACAGAAATATAGATCAATGGAACAAAATAGAAAGTCCAGAGATAAATCCACGCACATATGGCCACCTAATCTTTGACAAAGGCGGAAAGAATATGCAATGGATTAAAGACAATCTTTTTAACAAGTGGTGCTGGGAAAACTGGTTGAACACTTGTAAAAGAATGAAACTAGAACACTGTCTAACACCATACACAAAAATAAACTCAAAATGGATTAAAGAGCTAAATATAAGACCAGAAACCATAAAACTCCTAGAGGAAAACATAGGCAAAACACTCTCTGACTTACATCACAGCAGGATCCTCTATGACCCACCTCCCAGAATATCGGAAATAAAATCAAAAATGAACAAATGGGACCTAATCAAACTTAAAAGCTTCTGCACAACAAAGGAAACTATAGGCAAGCTGAAAATACAGCCTTCAGAATGGGAGAAAATAATAGCAAATGAAGCAACAGACAAACAACTAATCTCAAAAATATACAAGCAACTTCTACAGCTCAATTCCAGAAAAATAAACGACCCAATCAAAAAATGGGCCAAAGAACTTAATAGACAGTTCTCCAAAGAAGACATACAGATGGCTAACAAACACATGAAAAGATGCTCAACATCACTCATTATCAGAGAAATGCAAATCAAAACCACTATGAGGTACCATTACATGCCAGTCAGAATGGCTGCGATCCAAAAATCCACAAGCAATAAATGCTGGAGAGGGTGCGGAGAGAAGGGAACCCTCTTACACTGTTGGTGGGAATGCAAACTAGTACAGCCACTTTGGAGAACAGTATGGAAATTCCTCAAAAAACTGGGAATAGAACTGCCTTATGACCCAGCAATCCCACTGCTGGGCATACACACTGAGAAAACCAGAATTGAAAGAGGCACGTGTACCCCAATGTTCATAGCAGCACTGTTTACAATAGCCAGGACGTGGAAGCAACCTAGATGTCCATCCACAGATGAATGGATAAGCAAGCTGTGGTACATATACACGATGGAGTATTACTCAGCCATTAAAAAGAATACATTTGAATCAGTTCTAATGAGGTGGATGGAACTGGAGCCTATTATACAGAGTGAAGTAAGCCAGAAAGAAAAACACAAATACAGTATACTAACGCATATATATGGAATTTAGAAAGATGGTAACATTCACCCCGATTATGAGACAGCAAAAGAGACACTGATGTATAGAACAGACTCTTGGACTCTGGGAACGGGATAGGGTGGGACGATTGGGGAGACTAGCATTGAAATATGTGTAATATCATATCTGAAACGAGTCAGTCCAGGTACGATGCCCTATAACAGATGCCTGGGACTGGAGCACTGGGATGAACTGCAGGGATGGTGTGGGAAGGGGGAGGGAGGAGGGTTCAGGATGGGGAACACGTGTATTCTGGTGGCGGATCCATCTCGATGTATAGTAAAAGTAATACAATATTGTAAAGTTAAGAAAAATTAAAAAAATAATAATAATTAAAAAAAAGAGTTGCATTAATAGAAAAATTTATTTTTAAAAACCATGCTCCTGTCTATAACCCTGGCCACATTGTATATAACAAACTGATAGTTCACCTTTCATGGTCCAGGCAGCCCAGAAAAGCTACAGTAAATACTAAACAACAACTCTTGGGAGACAAAGAGCTTTCTTCTCTTGTCCTCATTACTCCTCATCTAGTTCCAGCTGGAACTAACATCCTCCAACAGGAAAGAGACGGATTTGGACTGAATATCAAACGTGGAGGGTAGGAATGTGAGAGATAGCATTGGAAGATAAACTCTATGTGCAGCAACAACAAAGTCACCAGCTTTATTCTTTATATTTCCCAGTTCATGCAGACATGGATACTTTGAATCTATGTTCTACCAGACTCCCTATGGTTTTTATATAAATGATTAAGCATATTATATGCGACTCATTTAAGAACTGGTTATAAAAAACTGAAAGCCAGACACTCCACTCTGTGCTTAAGAACTCACTGACAATTCAAAAACCAGACAAGTAAAAAAGTGACCAGCAACACAAGAGTAGGAGAGATCGGTTCTGGCGATGTTCAGAGCCTTCCTTCTGCTCAGCAGCTGCGATCACCGCTGCCTGGGTCTGCTGCACGGTCACCCGCCTGGCTGTCAAAGGGAAGAGGTTCGGGCACCACAGTCAGTCCATAATCAGACCATAAAATCAGTCAGTAAATAACAAATGCTGAATTTCAAAGGTAGATTGTCATCAATAGTTTCTTCTTTTTCTAAAACCATTAGTAGTAGAAAAACTGCAGAGGAAATTGTTAACTTAGGTGGCATTTAGTGCTTCTGACACCTACCTATGAATTGTGAATTTTTCTTACTCTTTTGAAAGAAGAAATATAGCTAGATTCATGGCTCATGGCTGTTTTTGGTTGTGTATTTGTGTGTGTGTGCATGTGTTTTGTGTGTGGGTGTCTAACATAAGATCTGTCCTAGGTACTCTTGTGACTACAAAGATGAAAAAAATAGAAGCCCACAGCACCAGGAACTACAACAGACATGCTACATAGATGATATCATTCAATTTATTATTACTTACTGTTTTGTTATTTATTATCTCATTTGATTAATCCTTCACAACAACCTTATGAGTTTTGGTGTTACTTTTTCTTGGATTGGTAGCCAATTCTCTTTTATATGCCAGGATTACCTTACCCTCAAGTGTGTGTATAAAAGCAGAATATCAAGAGTATTTCATGGTCAAATAATTTTGGAAACCCTTAGTTAAGTAAAGATGCTTCTCTACTATGGAACATCTTAGAGCTTTTAAATCCAGTATTCACTGGAACTCTCTAAGAGAGTGATAAGCACACGATGTGAACTCAACCAGTTTGACCATAGAAAGCATTGTTAAGATGACTTCTCTTGGCAACACTATCTAGGGAGAAACCTTTTGTGTGAGTACAGCCTTCTACTATTTGCTTTCAGAAGCTATAGGCCCCAAAGAACATTGAATAAAGGCACAAATACCCATCTTAAAGGCTGGATGTGGTCAGTCCTCTCAGACAGGAAGAGATAGAAGCCAGGGCAGTTCAGGGTAAAAAGGAAAATACCTCCAGCTGTTAGAATAGACTGCTCAGGAAATGTGACCTTTGGACTTTATCAACAGTGGTATCAGTTTCCTCCCAGGATCCCACTTTTAAAACCTAGTGATCAGCAGAGTTAGCTGCAATTTGGAATCACCTGGAGGCTTTAACAAACGCTAATCTCTGGGTCCGACTCCCAGAGAGTCTGATTTATCTGGTTTGGGGTATAGGCCAGACATCAGGATTTTTAAATTTGCCCAAGTGATATAATGAATAGTCAAGGTTGAGACTCTGGAGAAGTCTGTGACTTGCCTTATCCAGAATAAAAACAATGCTTTCTTTGCAAAAATTCTCATGGTGACGCCCCTCAGTTGTTCCCACAGTCAAAAGCCATAATCAGGTACAGGTTTTCACCTTTTTATGTCTGGGCCAGTATCACAGAAGCTTCCAGATTTGCCTCCTTTTTTCAGATTTTCTCTCCTGTGGTGTGTTTATCATTTAGAACTAAACCTATAGAAGCTTTACAGAATAGGGTAATAGAGCTGTTAAGAGCAGGCTCAGTGTCAGACTGCCAGAATTCAAATCTATTTACCAGGCTTCTAA
The DNA here is from genome assembly GCA_935064755.1 of Tragelaphus eurycerus. Classification (NCBI taxonomy): domain Eukaryota; kingdom Metazoa; phylum Chordata; class Mammalia; order Artiodactyla; family Bovidae; genus Tragelaphus; species Tragelaphus eurycerus. Next base: position 5,443,870 of record CAKXYN010000039.1, read on the forward strand.
ACTTAGGTAATATACCTGAGACTTTTTAAGACTCAGTTTGTCAAAGTTAATACTAACCCTTATAGGGTTGTTCTAAGGATTTTAACTGTTTAACCCTGGGAAACATCCAGTGCAGTGCCTGTCACATATTTGATATTCATTAAGTGTTAGCTGCCATTCCTCCACCTCCTCCTTCTTCATTATTAACATCATCTTCATCATTTTGTTACTTTTTGGATTAACTCATGAAACTGTCCAGAAGTTAAGGGAAGCTTGTTAGGACCCTGTTGGGAACTGGAAGCTTTCTAGGGATGCAGAATCCCAGGCTCCACCCCAGATCTGCATTTTCAAGGTGAATTACAGACACATTTAAGTTAGGAGCTGCTTCCATTCTGGGTTCTCAGCTTTGCTCAGATTAGAATCACCTGAAAATAGCTTTAAAAAAATTGATCCCAGACCAATCAAATCAGAATTCTGGTAATGGGACCCAAGCATCAGTATTTTCAGAGTGCCAAGGGCGATTCTAGAGTACAGCTAAAGTTGAGAGACTGTTTTTAGGTTTAGAGATTACCAGTAACCTCAAGCTTCTCATTCTAGGTCAGCCTCCCTCTTTCTCTCTCCCCGACTCTCTCTTTTTTTTCTCCCTCTCTCTTTTCTTATTGGGCTTCCCTGGTGGCTCAGATGGTAAAGAATCTGCCTGTAATGCAGGAGACATAGGTTCTATCCCTAAGAGAAGATCCCCTGGAGGAGGAAATGGCAACGCACTCCAGTATTCTTGCCTGGAAAATTCCATGGACAGAGGAGTCCGGTGGGCTGCAGCCCATAGGACTGCAAAGAGTCAGACACAACTGAGCAGCTCTCATTTTCACTCTCTCTTCTTACTGCAGCCAGATTCTATTTTCTTTTCCAAATTTTTTTGCTTCTTTTTCCCTCAAACTTGCTTATGTTCAGATTCTGAACTCTAACTTGAGCATTGATAACTCCTTCATTTGAAAGAGGGTAAACTGGTATTCCAAACTCAACCTTTTGTCACTTCCTAGATAAGCCCCCATGCCTGTGATTGTCTTAATTCTGCATACAGCCTCATCTATACCACCTTCATTTTATATCCTTTACCTTCAGATCTGCTAAAGAGAAAGGTCTATATCTATTTTAATTCTTAGTAGGTGAACATTTCTAGACATAAAAACAAACAATGAAACTTTATTTTTAAAAAGCTTTTTAAAAAAAATAAAAATAAAAGCTTGTCTAAAACATTACCAAGAAGATGGATCATGGTTCCAGATTTTTATAGCTTTCAGACTTCTTTTACATTCATGAGCACATGTGAATCTTACAACAGTCCTTTAAAGTATTCTAAATCCCATCAAGCACTCATATATAATAAGGAGGAGTTAAATGACTTGTCCATGTCCTCAGAGCTAGTCAATGGCTAAGCCAGGTCTTAGATACTTACCTTCTGGTATATTTCAGTCTACTTCTATCACACCACACTTCAAGTCAGAAGGTCCAGAACGTGACCGCTCAAACTCAGTGTCAGGTAGTACCAACTAATGAGAAAAAAGCAGGAGCCTGTGAGCTGTGCCTCTCTCTGCCTTTGCCTAATTATCACTGCCTAGCAAGACCTGATTCTCTGGCTTGGAAGTTCTACATTAAACAAGTAGAGATCTGTGTTTTTGAATCTTCCTTCAGGAAATTTTGCTTCTTTCATTAAAAAATTTACTAGTCCCTGGTCAGACTTCTCTCCAAAACCACTGCAATATTTGCTTGGATAATGAGCTTTCAGTGTGTCTTTGACCTGAACTTCACCTGTTTCCCACAGGCTCACCAGCCTGCCACCTCTCACTGAAATGTTTCAAGAATAGAATGCAGGGAGGAGAGAAGAGACCTGCATGCAATAGAAAAACAAAAGGAACAAATAATAAATAGGAAAGTGCATCATTTACCTCTGAAGAGCATTGAATTAAATATTAAAGCACCATTGGAAAAGAAACCACTTCCAATCAAAAAATAATGTTCATGGCATTTTTTATTTCATTCATTATATTATTTCTTTATATCTAGAATTTCTGAAGACTTAAAATTTATTAAGGGTAGGTTTTAATATTCTTACCACACAAAACAAAAACAAAGACAATTATGTGAAGTGGTATATACATTAATTGCCTTGATTGTGGTGATCATTTCACAGTGTGTCGGTAATCAAAACTGATTCCTACTATAAACAAGGTGAAAAGACAACCATCAGAATGGGAAAAAGTAATAGGAAATGAAACAACTGACAAAGGACTCAATGCAGTTCAATTGCTCAGTCATATCCAACTCTGCAACCCCAAGGACTGCAGCACCCCAGGCTTCCTTGTCCATCACCAGCTCCTGGAATTTACTCAAACTTATGTCCATCAAGTCGGTGATGCCATCCAACCATCTAATCCTCTGTTGTCCCTGTCTCCTCCCACCTTCAATCTTTCCCAGCATCAGGGTCTTTTCAAATGAGTCAGCTCTTCGCATCAGGTGGCCAAAGGGTTGGAGTTTCAGTTTCAGCATCAGTCCTTCCAGTAAATATTCAGGACTGCTTTCCCTTAGGATTGACTGGTTGGATCTCCTTGCAGTCCAAGGGACTCTCAAGAGCTTTCTCCAACACCACAATTCAAAAGCACCAATTATTTTGTGCTCAGCTTTCTTTATAGTCCAACTCTCATATCCATATATGACTACTGGAAAAACCATAGCTTTGACTAGACAGACCTTTGTTGGCAAAGTACTGTCTCTGCTTTTTAAAATGCTGTCTAGGTTGGTCATAGCTTTTCTTCCAAGGAGCAAGCGTCTTTTAATTTCATGGCTGCAGTCACCATCTGCAGTGATTTTGGAGCTCCCCAAAATAAAGTCTGTCACTGTTTCCACTGTTTCCCCTCTGTTTGCCATGAAGTAATGGGCCCAGATGCCATGATCTTAGTTTTCTGAATGCTGAGTTATGAGCCAAAATTTTCACTTTCCTCTTTCACTTTCATCAAGAGTCTCTTTAGTTTTTCTTCACTCTCTGCCATAAAGGTGGTGTAATCTGCATATCTGAGGTTATTGATATTTCTCCTGGCAATCTTGATTCACATTTGTGTTTCATCCAGCCCAGCATTCCTCATGATGTACTCTGCACAGAAGTTAAATAAGCAGGGGGACAATATGTTGTGCCATGTTCAGCTCTAACTGTTGCTTCTTGACTTGCATACAGATTTCTCAGGAGGCAGGTCAGGTGGTCTGGTATTTCCATCTCTTGAAGAATTTTCTACAGTTTGTTGTGATACACACAGTCAAAGGCTTTGGCATGCTCAAGAAAGCAGAAATAGATGGGTTTCTGGAACTCTCTTGCTTTTTCTATGATCCAACAGATGTAGGCAATTTGATCTCTGGTTCCTCTGCCTTTTCTAAATCCAGCTTGAACATCTGGGAGTTCATGGTTCATGTACTGTTGAAGTCTACATTGGAGAATTTTGAGCATTACTTTGCTAGAGTGTGATCAGATCAGATCAGATCAGTCGCTCAGTCTTGTCCGACTCTTTGTGACCCCATGAATCGCAGCACGCCAGGCCTCCCTGTCCATCACCAACTCCCGGAAGTCACTCAGACTCACATCCATCGAGTCAGTGATGCCATCCAGCCATCTCATCCTCTGGTGTCCCCTTCTCCTCCTGCCCCCAATCCCTCCCAACATCAGAGTCTTCTCCAATGAGTCAACTCTTCACATGAGGTGGCCAAAATACTGGAGTTTCAGCTTTAGCATCATTCCTTCCAAAGAAATCCCAGGGCTGATCTCCTTCAGAATGGACTGGTTGGATCTCCTTGCAGTCCAAGGGACTCTCAAGAGTCTTCTCCAACACCACAGTTCAAAAGCATCAGTTCTTTGGCACTCAGCCTTCTTCACAGTCCAGCTCTCACATCCATACATGACCACAGGAAAGACCATAGCCTTGACTAGGTGAACCTTTGTTGGCAAAGTAATGTCTCTGCTTTTGAATATGCTATCTAGGTTGGTCATAACTTTCCTTCCAAGGAGTAAGCGTCTTTTAATTTCATGGCTGCAGTCACCATCTGCAGTGATTTTGGAGCCCAGAAAAATAAAGTCTGACACTGTTTCCACTGTTTCTCCATCTATTTCCCATGTAGTGATGGGACCAGAGGCCATGATCTTCGTTTTCTGAATGTTGAGCTTTAAGCCAACCTTTTCACTCTCCACTTTCACTTTCATCAAGAGGCTTTTTAGTTCCTCTTCACTTTCTGCCATAAGAGTGGTGTCATCTGCATATCTGAGGTTATTGAGATTTCTCCCAGCAATCTTGATTCCAACTTGTGTTTCTTCCAGTCCAGCATTTCTCATGATGTACTCTGCTAGAGTGTGAAATGAGTGTAATTTTGCAGTACTTTGGGCATTCTTTGGCTTTGCCTTTCTTTGGGATTGGAATGAAAACTGACCTTTTCCAGTCCTGTGGCCAATGCTGAGTTTTCCAAATCTGCTGGCATATTGAGTGCAGCACTTTCTCAGCATCATCTTACAGGATTTGGAATAGCTCAACTGGAATTACATCACCTCCACTAGCTTTTATCGTAGTGATGCTTTCCAAGGACCACTTGATTTCACATTCCAGGATGTCTAGCTCTAAGTGAGTGATCACACCATTGTGATTATCTGAGTTGTGAAGACCTTATTGTACAGTTCTTCTGTGTATTCTTGCCACCTCTTCTTAATATCTCCTGCTTCTGTTAGGTCCACACCATTTCTGTCCTTTATCGAGCCCATCTTTGCATGAAATGTTCCCTTGGTATCTCTAATTTTCTTGAAGAGATGTCTTGTCTTTCCATTCTGTTGTTTTCCTCGATTTCTTTGCACTGATCACTGAGGAAGGCTTTCTTAACTCTTCTTGCTATTCTTTGGCAGTCTGCACTCAGATGCTTATATCTTTCCTTTTCTCCTTTGCTTTTCACTTCTCTTCTTTCACAGCTATTTGTAAGGCCTCATCAAACAGCCATTTTGCTTTTTTGCATTTTTTTTTTCTTGGGGATGGTCCTTATCCCTGTCTCCTGTACAATGTCATGAACCTCTGTCCATAGTTCATCAGACACTCTATGAGATCTAGTCCCTTAGGTCTATTTCTCACTTCCACTGTATAATCATAAAAGATTTGATTTAGGTCATACCTGAATGGTCTAGTGGTTTTCCCTACTTTCTTCAATTTAATTCTGAATTTGGCAATAAGGAGTTCATGATCTGAGCCACAGTCAGCTCCTAGTCTTGTTTTTGCTGACTGTATAGAGCTTCTCCATCTTTGGCTGCAAAGAATATAATCAATCTGACTTTAGTGTTGACGATCTGGTGATGTCCACGTGTAGAGTCTTCTCTTGTGTTGCTGGAAGAGGGTGTTTGCTATGACCAGGGCGTTCTCTTGGCAGAACTCTTTTAGTCTTTGCCCTGCTTCATTCTGTACTCCAAGGCCAAATTTGCCTGTTACTCCAGGTGTTTCTTGACTTCCTACTTTTGCATTCCAGTCCCCTATAATGAAAAGGACATCTTTATTGGATATTAGTTCTAAAAGATCTTGTAGGTCTTCATAGAACCATTCAACTTCAGCTTCTTCAGTGTTACTGGTTGGGGCATAAACTTGGGTTACCATGATACTGAATGGTTTGCCTTGGAAACAAACAGAGATCATTGTCATTTTTGAGACTGCATCCAAGTACTGCATTTCGGACTCTTTTGTTGACCATGATAGCTACTCCATTTCTTCTAAGGGATTCCTGCCCACAGTAGTAGATATAATGGTCATCTGAGTTAAATTCACCCATTCCAGTCCATTTGAGTTCGCTGATTCCTAGAATGTCAACGTTGACTCTTGCCTTCTCCTGTTTGACCACTCCCAATTTGCCTTGATTCATGGACCTGACATTCCAGGTTCCTATGCAGTATTGCTCTTACATCAGACCTTGCTTCTATCACCAGTCACATCCACAACTGAGTATTGCTTTTGCTTTGGCTCCATCCCTTCATTCCTTCTGGAATTACTTCTCCACTTATCTCCAGTAGCATATTGGGCACCTACCACCATGGGGAGTTCCCCTTTCAATATCCTATCATTTTGCCTTTTCATACTGTTCATGGGGTTCTCAACACAAGAATAATGAAGTGGCTTGCCATTCCCTTCTCCAGTGGACCATATTCTGTCAGATCTCTCCACCATGACTCGCCCATCTAGGGTGGCCCCACAGGGCATGGCTTAGTTTCATTGAGTTAGACAAGGCTGTAGTCCATGGGATCAGATTGGCTAGTTTTCTATGATTATGGTTTCAGTGGGTCTGCCCTCTGATGCCCTCTGGCAATACCTACCATCTTACTTGGGTTTCTCTTACCTTGGACATGGGGTATCTCTTCATGGCTGCTCCAGCAAAGCACAGCCACTGCTCCTTTCCTTGGATGAGGTTGCCCTCCTGACACTGAAGGTGGAGTAGCTCCTCTCGGCCCTCCTGTGCCTACGCAGGTGTAACAGGCAAATTTGGCCTTGAAGTATGGAATGAAGCAGGGCAAAGGCTAATAGAGTTTTGTCAAGACAATGCACTGGTCATAGAAAACACCCTCTTCCAAAAACACAAGAGAAGACTCTACACATGGACATCACCAGATGGTCAACACTGAAATCAGATTGATTATATTATTTGCAGCCAAAGATAGAGAAGCTCTATACAGTCAGCAAAAATAAGACGCAGAGCTGATTGTGGCTCATATCATGAGCTCTTATTGCCAAATTCAGACTGAAATTGAAGAAAGTGGGGAAAACCACTAGACCATTCAGGTATGACCTAAATCAAATCCCTTATGATTATACAGTGGAAGTGAGAAATAGATCTAAGGGACTAGATTTGATAGAGTGTCTGATGAACTACGAATGGAGGTTTGTGACACTGTACAGGAGACAGGGATCAAGACCATCCCCATGGAAAAGAAATGCAAAAAAGCAAAATGGCTGTTTGATGAGGCCTTACAAATAGCTGTGAAAGAAGAGAAGTGAAAAGCAAAGGAGAAAAGGAAAGATATAAGCATCTGAATGCAGAGTTCCAAAGAATAGCAAGAAGAGATAAGAAAGCCTTCCTCAGTGATCAATGTGAAGAAATAGAGGAAAACAAGAGAATGGGAAAGACTAGAGATCTCTTCAAGAAAACTAGAGATACCAAGGGAAAATTTCATGCAAAGATGGGCTCGATAAAGGACAGAAATGGTATGGACCTAACAGAAGCAGGAGATATTAAGAAGAGGTGGCAAGAATACACAGAAGAACTCTACAAAAAAGATCTTCACGATGGTGTGATCATTCACCTAGAGCCAGACATCCTGGAATGTGAAGTCAAGTGGGCCTTAGAAAGCATCACTACAAACAAAGCTAGTGGAGGTGATGGAATTACAGTTGAGCTATTTCAAATCCTGAAAGATGATGCTGGGAAAGTGCTGCACTCAACATGCCAGCACATTTGGAAAACTCAGCAGTGGCCACAGGACTGGAAAAGGTCAGTTTTCATTTCAATCCCAAAGAAAGGCAATGCCAAAGAATGCTCAAACTACCACACAATTGCACTCATCTCACATGCTAGTAAAGTAATGCTCAAAATTCTCCAAGCCAGGCTTCAGCAATACATGAATTGTAACTTCCAGATATTCAAGCTGGTTTTAGAAAAGGCAGAGGAACCAGAGATCAAATTGCCAACATCTGCTGGATCATGTAAAAAGCAAGAAAGTTCCAGAAAACCATCTATTTCTGCTTTCTTGACTATGCCAAAGCCTTTGACTGTGTGGATCACAATAAACTGTGGAAAATTCTGAAAGAGATGGGAATACCAGACCACCTGACCTGCCTCTTGAGAAACCTATATGCAAGTCAGGAAGCAAGAATTAGAACTAGACATGAAACATCAGACTGATTCCAAATAGGAAAAGGAGTATGTCAAGGATGTATATTGTCACCCTGCTTATTTAACTTCTATGCAGAGCACATCATGAGAAATGCTGGACTGGAAGAAACACAAGCTGGAATCAAGATTTCCGGGAGAAATATCAATAACCTGAGATATGCAGATGACACCACCCTTATGGCAGAAAGTGAAGAGGAACTAAAAAGCCTCTTGATGAAAGTGAGAGAGGAGAGTGAAAAAGTTGGCTTAAAGCTCAGCATTCAGAAAATGAAGATCATGGCATTTGGTCCCATCACTTCATGGGAAATAGATGGGGAAACAGTGGAAATAGTGTCAGACTTTGTTTTTTGGGGCTCCGAAGTCACTGCAGATGGTGACTGCAGCCATGAAATTAAAAGACGCTTACTCCTTGGAAGGAAAGTTATGACCAACCTAGACAGCATATTAAAAAACAGAGACATTACTTTGTCAGCAAAGGTCCATCTAGTCAAGGCTATGGTCTTTCCTGTGGTCATGTATGGATGTGAGAGCTGGACTGTGAAGACAGCTGAGTGCTGAAGAATTGATGCTTTTGAACTGTGGTGTTGGAGAAGACTCTTGGGAGTCCCTTGGACTGCAAGGAGATCCAACCAGTCCATTCTGAAGGAGATCAGCCCTGGGATTTCTTTGGAAGGAATGATGCTAAAGCTGAAACTCCAGTACTTTGGCCACCTCATGTGAAAAGTTGACTCATTGGAAAAGTCTCTGATGCTGGGAAAGACTGAGGGCAGGAGGAGAAGGGGACGACAGAGGATGAGCTGGCTGGATGGCATCACCAACTAGATGGACATGAGTTTGGATGAACTCCGGGAGTTGGTGATGGACAGGGAGGCCTGGTGTGCTGTGATTTATGGGGTCGCAAAGAGTTGGACACAGCTGAGTGACTGAACTGAACTAAACTGAATCCTTAGTTCAGAGTTTAAACTGAGTTGTGTTGTGTAATCATCAGTTCCTGGCTTAAAGGAAAAAAAAAAAAGTTTCATGTGACTAAGACTAAAGAATGTAGGGGGTAAAAAAAGGTTGTCCTTTCCTCCTCCTTAAGAATTCCAGACTGGTATCTCCTCTCCAGAGTCTCAGACCCCCCTTTCTCCTCTTTGGTGATCCCAGACTTATTATCAACCTGCCTAGGAATTGACTCTCTCATACTGATGAACCTATATGCAGAACAGCAGTGGAGACGAAGACATGGAGAATAGACTTGTGGACACAGCAGGGGAAGGAGAGAGTGGGCGAATGGAGAGAGTAGCGTTGAAACTTTTACATTACCATATGTAAAATAGTCAGTGGGAATTTGCTGTATGGTGCAGGGAGCTCAAACTTGGCACTCTGTGACCACCTATAGGTGTGGGATGTTGTGGGTAGTGGGGTGGATGGGAGGGAAGTTCAAGAGGAAGAGGACATATGTATATCTATGGCTGAATTCATATTGACATATGGCAGAAACCAAAACAATATTATAAAGGGATTATCCTCAAATTAAAAATAAACAAATTAAAAAAAAAAACTGATTCCTAAAATGCTGATGTTCACTCTTGCCATCTCTTGCTTAACCATGTACAATCTACCTTGATTCGTGGACCTAAATTTCCAGGCTCCTATGCAATATTGTTCTTTACAGCATTGGATTTTACTTTCACCACCAGACACATCCACAACTGAGTGTCACTTCTGCTTTGACCAATCTGCTTCATTCGTTCTGAAAAGTGAAAGTGAAAGTCGCTCAGTTGTGTCCAGCTCTTTGTGACTTCATGGACTATATAGTCCATGGAATTCTCCAGGCCGGAATACTGGAGTGTGTAGCCTATCCCTTCTCCAGGGGATCTTCTTGACCCAGGAATCAAACCAGTGTCTCCTACATTGCAGGCAGATTCACAGTTGCCCTCCCTTTTCCCCCTATAGCGTATTGGACACCTCTTGACCTGGGTGGCTCATCTTCTGGTGTCATATTGTCTTTTCAAGTGTACATGGGGTTCTCATGGCAATACTGGAGCGGGTTGCCATGGCCTCCTCCAGGGGATCTTCCTGACACAAGAATTGAACCCATGTCTCCTTCACTGTAAGCAGATTTTTTATGGTGACCACCAGGGAAGCTCCGTGTACACATATATGTACATGCTATTTGCATAAAATGCAAAAAAATAATCCTCCAGTTACCCTGGAGAATAGAATGGAGTTATTTATTTTTACCTTCCCTCTTTAAATAAACATTGAGTATCAAAAATGGAGGGATAGACTAGAGATTTCTCATCAGTCTGTCAGGGTTTAATTAAAAACTATTCTTAATACTTTAAGAATGAAGCGATGTTATCATTAGCCAAAGAATACCTGAGGCTACTGGGAGCTGGAAGAGGCAAGGAAGAATCCTCCCCTGTGGGCTTTGGAGGGAATATGGCCCTGCCAATGCCTCGATTTCTGCCTTACAGCTTCCAGAACTGTGAAAGAATAAATTTCAGTTGTTTTAAGCCATATAAATAGATAAGTGCTCTTAACTTTGTGATGAATGCCATTTTGAACACAACCCAAATCCAACTTTTTAAGATGTGCACAAAACACATTATCAGGTACTTTAAGCATCTTATTGCAGCCAAATGAAAGTTTTAATGAAAGGAAAGGCCCAGAAACTTTAGCTAGAAAGTGTCTCAGTCACCCTTTATATCAATAGTCTCATCTGTTTATCTATTCTAGCACAGCTTGTTTTAGAACAACATGATGTTTTTGTCACATCACTAGACTAAGATATCAGGAGGGCAGACTGAGATATGTCTGGCACATCGTTATATTGGAGCAAAGAATTTTTCAGTGTCTTGTATGTTATATACATGTATTAAACACTGAATAATTTTAACTGACTTGTAAAAACATTTAAACAGTTGTAGGGATTTGTTATCTCTATCCCAATGCCTAGAATAGTGCTTGGTGTCAAGTGGGTATTCAACCATTATTAATGAATGAATAAACATTTGACTAAGTAAATAAATACATAATTTTTTTGAATAGTGAATGTGCTTACCAGGGAACCTAATTTATTTAGTGAAGTCTAGGGAATTGAAGGAATTAAGATTTGCAAAGTGAAAGAGCAGCCATGAATAAGTGAATACATTTTAACATTGCTATTTTGAATATTTTCTAGGAGTTTATCGCAGTGTGCTCAGTCATATCTAATCCTTTGTGACCCCATGGACTATAGTCCACCAGGCTCCTCTGCCCATGGAATTTTCCAGGCAAGACTGTCATTTCTTTCTCCAGGGGATCTTCCCTACTCAAGGATTGAAACCACATCTCTTGCCTCTCCTGCATTGCAGGGGGATTCTTTACCACTAGCACCTCCTGAGAAGCCCCATGTGTTTATTTCTATCTCAATTATTCAAGTTAATATCTATTAGACAAGGGACTTTCAGATCTCCAAGTTTCCCTATGATAACAATAAAGATAAATGCAATTCCTAGTAGCTAAACACTTCTGCACATAAAAGCAAACAGTGAAAAGCTTAATTTGAAAAAAACTTGATCTAAAACATATTGCCAAAAAGCTGGATTGTGATACCTAACTTTCATATCTTCCAGAATTCTTTTGTTTTCATGAGCACATGTGAAATCCTGAAAAGACTCTCTCTCTCTCTCTCTCTTTTTTTTTTTTTTTTGCAGATGAAGTAATTGTTTATGTAGAAAATCAAAAGAATTGAGCAGGAGAAAAAAAAAACTTTCCTGAAACTAATAATTGATTATAAAAAGTTTACAAGATACAAGGTTCATACACAGAAGTCAAATGCTGTCCTACATACCAGCAATGAAAACTGGATTTTCAATTTAATAAAACTGTCATTTACATTAGCATCTCAAAAACTGAAACACATAGGTATAACTCCTACAGAAATATGTACAAGGCCTATACAAGGATAAATACAAAAATCAGATAACTGAAATAAAAAAAATTAGAGATATATGTCACGGTAATGGATAGAAGACTCAATATTGTATGGATGTCAGTTCTCCCAAATTTTATCTTTAAATTCACTGTAATCTCAAAAAAAAAAAAAAAACAAAAAACAGAATACTTTGTCAATATAACCCACTCCAGTGTTCTTGCCTGGAGAATCCCAGGGACGGGGAAGCCTGGTGGGCTGCCGTCTATGGGGTCACACAGAGTCGGACACGACTTAAGTGACTTAACATAACATAACATAACATAGACAAACTTATTCTAAAGTTTACATGGAGAGGCAGGAGACCCAGAATAGCCAACTCAATACTGAGAAGAAAAACTGAATGACACCAGTCCTCCAAATTTAAGACTTACTAGGAACCAAGACACTGTCATTGTTGTTACTGTTCAGTCGCTAAGTCATGTCTGACTCTTTGCAACTCCATGGACTGCAGCACACCAGGCTGTTCTGCCATACACTATCTCCTGGAGTTTGCTCAAATTCATGCTCACTGAGTCAGTGATGCTATCTAATCACCTCATCCTCTGCTCCCCACTTCTCCTTTTGCCTTCAATCTTTCCCAGAATCAGAGTCTTTTCCAATGAAAAGAAGAGGTGAAGAGGTGGCCAAAGTATTGGTGTTTCTGCTTCAGCATCAATCTTTTCAATGAGTATTCAGGGTTGATTTCCTTAAGGATTTACTGGTTTGATCTCCTTGCAGTCCAAAGGACTCTCAAGAGTCTTCTCAAGCACCAGAGTTCCAATACATTGTGGTATTGGCAAAAGAACAGACGAACAGATCAGTGGAAGAGAATAAGAAGGCCCCCAAATGAGCCTATATAAATATAATCAACAGATCTTTGACAAAGAAGCAAAATTGACACAAAATAAGTACAATCTTTTCAAGAATGGTGCTAGAACAACTGAACATTCATATGAAAAACAAATACATCTAAATCCAGATGTCATTCTATTCAAAAAAATTAATGCAAAATGGATCATAGACCTAAATGTAAAATCTGAAACTGTAGAACACTTGGAAGATAATGGGAGAAAATTTAATTGATGTTGGGTGTGGCAATGACTTTTTAGATACAACACCAAAGGCATGGTCCATGAAAGAAATAATAAGCTAGACTTCATTAAAATGAAAACTTCGGCTCTGCATAAAACAATGTCAAGAGAATTATAAGACAAACCACAGACTGGGAGAAAATGTTTGCAAAAGCACGTCTGAAAAAAAATTGGTATCCAATTCACAAAGAATCCTTAAAACTCAACAATACAAAAATATACACCCAATTATAAAATGGGTCAAAGATCTTAACAGACACCTCAACAAAGAAGATATAAAGATGCAAATAAGCATGTGGAAATATGTTCCACATCACATGTCATCAGAGAAATGTGATTAAAAAAAAAACAAAAACAGATACCATGACAGAATGGTTAGAAAGGACAAAATCTGAAACACTAATGCTGACAGTTGGTGGTGAGAATGTGGAGCAACAAGAATGTCCTTCATAGGGAGGTGGCAGGGGGATTCAGGATTGGGAATATGTGTACACCCGTGGCGGATTAATGTTGATGTATGGCAAAACCAATACAATATTATAAAGTAATTAGCCTCTAATTAAAATAAATAAATTTAAATTAAAAAAAAAGAACGTCCTTCATTGCTGTGTATGTATGTGTGTGTGTGCTCAGTTGTGTCCAACTCTTTGCCATCCCATAGACTGCAGCCCTGCAGGCTCCTCTATCCATGGCATTTCCAGGCAAGAATACTGGAGCAGGTTGCCATTTCCTGCTTCAGGGTAAACCTGCATCTCTTCAGTCTCCTGCACCGGCGGGTGGGTTCTTATTACCAGCTAAGCCACCAGGGAAGCCCATTTTTTGCTAGCTGAAATGAAAAATGGTACAACCACTTTGGAAGACAGTTTGGTGGTTTCCTGCAAAACAAAACATAGAAACTCTTACTATAAAATCTAGCAATCATGCTAAATATTTGCCTATTGGAATTGAAGACATTTCCACACAAAAACCTGCATGTGAGTGCTTTAAAGACATTCTATTCATAATTTCCAAAACATGGAAGCAACTGATATATCTTCAGTAAGTAGATGGATAAAGAAAATAGTACCTGAAGACAATGGAATATTATTCATGACTGAAAAAGATTAACTATCAAGCTATATAAAGACATAGAAGAATCTTAAATACATACCATAAGTGAAATAAGCCAATTTGAAAAGGCTACATACTATATGATTTCAACTATATGGCATTCTCATAAAGGCCAAGTATGGTGATAGTAAAAAGATCACTGGTTTCTGGGTTGCAAAGGAAGTGCGAACAGGTGGAATACTGAGGATTTTTCAGTTTAGTCAGTTCAGTCACTCAGTCGTGTCCAACTCTTTGAAACCCCACGGACGGCAACACACCAAGCTTCCCTGTCCATCACCAACTCCTGGAGTTTTCTTAAACTCATGTCCATTGAGTTGGTGATGCCATCCAACCATCTCATCCTCTATTGTCCCCTTCTCCTCCTGCCTTCAATCTTTCCTAGCATCAGAGTCTTTTCCAGTGAGTCAGTTCTTCTCATCATGTGGCCAAAGTATTGGGGTTTCAGCTCCAGCATCAGTCCTTTCAATGAATATTCAGGACTGATTTCCTCGAAGACTGACTGTTTTGATCACCTTACTGTCCAAGAGACTCTCAAGAGTCTTCTCCAACACTACAGTTCAAAAGAATCAATTATTCGGTGCTCAGCCTTCTTTATGGTCCATGTATATCCATACTCTCACATCCATACATGACTACTGGAAAAACCATAGCTTGGACTAGAGGGAACTTTGTTGGCAAAGTAATGTTCCTGCTTTTTAATATGCTGCCTAGGTTGATCATAGCTTTTCTTCCAAGGAGTAAGCATCTTTTAATTTTATAGCTTCAGTCATTATCTGCAGTGATTTTAGAGCCCAAGAAAATAAAGTCTGTCACTGATTCCATTGTTTCCCCATCTATTTGCCATGAGTGATGAGATCAGATGCCATGATCTTAGTTTCTGAATGTTGAGTTTTAAGTCAACTTTTTCACTCTCCGCTTGCACTTTCATCAAGAGGCTCTTTAATTCTTCTTTGTTTTCTGCCATAAGGGTGGTTTCATCTGGATATCTGAGGTTATTGTTAGTTCTCCCGGCAAACTTGATTCCAGCTTGTGCTTCATTCAGCACATTTCACATGATGTACTCTGCATGTAAGTTAAATAAGCTAGGATTTTTAGGATAGTGAATATGTTCTGTATCATAGTAAAATGATGGATACATGTCATTATACATTTGTCCAAACTCATACAATGTATAGCATCAAGAGTGAACAGTAATTAAACTATGAACTTTAGGTCATTATGATGTATTGATGTAGGCTATAACAAGTGTCTGAGTCTGGTGGGGATATTTATAGTGGGGGAGGCTATGAATGTATAGGGGCTGGGAGAATATGGGAAATTTTGTACTTTCATTTCAATTTTGCTCTGAATGTAAAACTGACCTTAAAAAATAGCAAGAAAACCCCCATAGCCTTAAGAAAAAAATATTTTGTAAGGAGAAATAATGGTAGTATGAATATAAAGTTAAAAAAATCTGTATTTTTAACAATGTACACTGAAATACCAAGGAAATGACATAATATTTAGAAAATATATTTTAAAAACAATTTTTAAATTAAATAGAGAAAAAATAAGGAAGTATAGAAAATTCTGACAACTATTCTCAGGTGACTCAGTGGTAAAGAACTTGCCTGCCAATGCAGGAGAGGTAAGAGACATAGGTTCATTCCCTGGGTCAGGAAGGTCTCCTGGAGGAGGAAATGGCAATCCACTCCAGTATTCTTGCCTGGAAAATCCCATGGACAGAGAAGTCTGGCAGGATACAGTCCATGGGGTCACAGAGTCAGACATGACTGAAATAACTTATTGACTATGAATGATAAATCATAGATGATTATTATACCACTCTAGACTTCCATGTTACAGTTTTTCTAATGTTGCATTATCAATACCGTGATAATGGTACACAGTAAACACTGAGCCCAGAGTTACAGTTCTTCCTGAAGGTGATCAATTTCATCCAGATCTTGTTATCTTTTAAGAATTATTCTACATAGCGATAGTTATGTTACTATATATTTTATGTATGAGACCATGCCATCTACCCCTGCTTTGTACTCTGTTTTTTCAGCTATCTTGGGAACTTCCTTAAGTTACATTATATATAGAAGTTCTATTACATATAAAACTATATCATGCTTCTTAATGTCTGCCTGTGATTCCATCTCAAAATTTTAAGGAATGTTGTTTTGTCCTTTCATATGCATAATAGAGTAAATGACTTTGGGGTTAAAAAAAAATCAATGGGAACATTTTTTCCCAGTCTCTAGTGATGCATGCTTGACCAAGGCGAGGAAAAAGGGCTTTTAGCCAGAAGCTCATCACTAATGGAAGAGTTGGCACATGTTCATCCCTTCCTGATGCTATGGGACATTGAATGCTACATGTACATGGGTATGGCTGGGTATCTGATAAAATGAGCCTTCTCAAAATGAGTGAAATGATATTATTCAGTAAGAAGATGGGGAAAATATTTTAGATGAGACAATACATTTTTATAAAATGAAAGGATATCTCTAAATTAAAGACTAATTTAAAAGAATTTGTATTATATAGAAAATTATAGATACAAAATAGCTTTCAGAATGGAATGCAGATTTTTCATAGGTTTTTAACCAAAATAACAAAGATAAAGCTATTATTGTAGTTTGACCTCCTCTTTCCTTCTATGTTCTTCTAAGTTAATAATAATTCACCACTGAAGTATTTTTAAATGCTAAATTTTGAAACATGAAACATTGTTAAGATTATTTTTAAGAAAGAATGCTAAATGTTTAACTGTAAGGGCAATTTATACTTTATAGCTTAAATATATTTACGTTCAATCAAGAAAATGATTAAATAACACCCATGAATTCAACCAGAAATAATACATCATGAAAAAGTTTGTTTTACTATCTCCTAGCACATTGTTATGCTATTGTTATGTTACAGAGAAGGCAATGGCAACCCATTCCAGTATTCTTGCCTAGAGAATCCCTTGGACAGAGGAGCCTGGTGGGCTGCTATCCATGGGATCGCACAGAGTCGGACATGACTGAAGTGACTCAGCATCCCTGCATGCATTGGAGAAGGAATGGCAACCCACTCCAGTATTCTTGCCTGGAGAATCCCAGGGACAGAGGAGTCTGGTGGGCTTCCGTCTGTGGGGTCGCACAGAGTCGGACACGACTGAAGTGACGTAGCAGCAGCAGCACATTGTTATACAGAGTGATAAAGTAGACCTCACTATAAAGCAAAGGAAAGGAAATTTTATTTTTTCTATTGAGTCATGTTAACGTTCCTTGTGATCCCCCCACACACACATAAAAATCAGGGAAAAAATGTCTATATATATCATATTTTTCTACCATTTACTCATCAGCTTAACAAGAATTATGTCAAGTACAAAAATATAAAATTTTAATATTTGTATATTTCTCTATTTTTTCTCCCCAATAATTCTCTCTCCTACAAAGAATAAAATGTACTTTGTGATCTTTATAGTGACATAATACCACAACTTTATTCATAATAGAATTTAACATTAGTATTGACCTCTTTTATAACTTTAAGTACTTCCTTACTTCTAGGAAGAAGTCTTTGCCAATTCAGAGCATAGATCCTTAAGACATTATTTCTGTCTTCATTTATTCTCTCTGTGTGATTTCATTACTCAAACACCTAAAATAGAAAAATGAAATGATTTAAATGGAAGGAACTTTGAGATGGCCAAACACAACTCTATCAACGTTGTACTACTGATAGTTATCACTTATTGAACAACTATTTTG
Source organism: Tragelaphus eurycerus (assembly GCA_935064755.1). Lineage (NCBI taxonomy): Eukaryota > Metazoa > Chordata > Mammalia > Artiodactyla > Bovidae > Tragelaphus > Tragelaphus eurycerus. The sequence goes on from CAKXYN010000039.1 coordinate 5,461,692, forward strand.
TACAAAGCACTATCCTGAGAAATTTTCCTGTCATTTAATGTGATAGATAAACTATAATTATCTCCCATTAATGGTGAGGAGAAAATGGAGTGGTTCATATATGTTAATTATATTGATTAAGCTCACTGGAACAACTAGTTAATCTTGTCTGTTCAGAGCAGACAAGTCATCCCTGCTTTCAGTTCAGTTCAGTTCAGTTCAGTTCAGTCACTCAGTCATGTCCGACTCTTTGCAATCCCGTGAATAGCAGCACACCAGGCCTCCCTGTCCATCACCAACTCCCAGAGTTCACTCAGACTCACGTCCATCAAGTCAATGATGCCATCCAGCCATCTCATCCTCTGTCGTCCCCTTCTCTTGCCCCCAATCCCTCCCAGCATCAGAATCTTTTCCAATGAGTCAACTCTTCACATGAGATAGTCAAAGTACTGAAGTTTCAGCTTTAGCATCATTCCTTCCAATGAACACCCAGGGTTGATCTCCTTTAGAATGGACTACTTGGATCTCCTTGCAGTCCAGGGGACTCTCAAGAGTCTTCTCCGATACCACAGTTAAAAGCATCAATTCTTCGGCGCTCAGCTTTCTTCACATTCCAACTCTCACATCCATACATGACCAGTGGAAAAATCATAGCCTTGACTAGACAGACCTTTGTTGGCAAAGTAATGTCTCTGCTTTTGAATATGCTATCTAGGTTGGTCATAACTTTCCTTCCAAGACTAAGCGTCTTTTAATTTCATGGCTACAATCACCATCTGCAGTGATTTTCAAGCCCCCAAAATAAAGTCTGACACTGTTTCCACTGTTTCTCCACGTATTTCCCATGAAGTGAAGGGACCAGATGCCATGATCTTCGTTTTCTGAATGTTGAGCTTTAAGCCAACTTTTTCACTCTCCTCTTTCACTTTCATCAAGAGGCTTTTTAGTTCCTCTTCACTTTCTGCCATAAGGGTGGTGTCATCTGCATATCTCAGGTTATTGAGATTTCTCCCAGCAATCTTGATTTCAGCTTGTGCTTCTTCCAGCCCAGTTTTTCTCATGATGTACTCTGCATATAAGTTAAATAAACAGGATGACAATATACATCCTTGACGTACTCCTTTTCGTATTTGGAACCAGTCTGTTGTTCCATGACCAGTTCTAACTATTGCTTCCTGACCTGCATGTAGGTTTCTCAAGAGGCAGGTCAGGTGGTCTGGTATTCCCATCTCTTTCAGAATTTTCTACAGTTTATTGTGATCCACACAGTCAAAGGCTTTGGCATAGTCAATAAAGCAGAAATAGATGTTTTTGTGGAACTCTCTTGCTTTTTCCATGATGCAGTGGATGTTGGCAATTTGATCTCTGGTTCCTCTGCCTTTTCTAAAAGCAGCTTGAACATCTGGAAGTTCACGGTTCACATATTGCTGAAGCCTGGCTTAGAGAATTTTGAGCATTACTTTCCTAACATGTGAGATGAGTGCAATTGTGTGGTAGTTTGAGCATTCTTTGGCATTGCCTTTCTTTGGGATTGGAATGAAAACTGACCTTTTCCAGTCCTGTGGCCACTGCTGAGTTTTCCAAATGTGCTGGCATATTGAGTGTAGCACTTTTACAGCATCATCTTCCAGGATTTGAAATAGCTCCACTGGAATTCCATCACCTCCACTAGCTTTGTTCATAGTGATGCTATCTAAGGCCCACTTGACTTCACATTCCAGGATGTCTGGCTCTAGGTGAGTGATCACACCATAATGATTATCTTGGTTGTGAGATCTTTTTTGTAGATCTGTCATGAAGATCCCTGCTTTCAGTCAGTGTAAATGAGTTGAGGCTGAGTTGAGGCTGATCCTTCCCTGGCTCCAGGGAAAGAAATCTGCCCAAGGCCAGAAGGATTTACTGATTCAAACACTAACTCCTAACCTAAATTGGGCCAGTTTAGTAAACTCCAGGCCCCATAAGGTTTGCTTTGAGACAAGAGATGCCCTCGCTCTGAGGAGATTGCTAAACTGGCAAGGTATCTAAACCTGGAGCTCATGGTGACCCTTTGCCTTGTTGCAAGGAAAAATCAAAAGAAATGAGACAAATTCGTAGTGACATGAGTATGCCTGAAGTTTGAGCTACTTCTGGATTTAGAATTATATAAATGAACTGTTGCAGCAGTCTGAGTACAAGTTGGAAGAGACTTTCCAGCACACAGCAGTTTAGAAGGGAGTGAGTTTATTAAGAAAAAAAGAGCAGAGATAAAGTGGGTTCTGCAAGAGCAGCAGGCTGACCTCATGACAGACCACAGAGAGTCAACAGATTTTGTGGGTTAGTAGCCAATTTTTATAGCCTCAAGACAAAGAAAATTCCTGCTAGAAGTTTGCCATTGAGTTAGGGTGCTATAGTTTGAGCACCCAGGTGGGCATTTTTGCCTAACGTGAGTCAGGAAGCCTGTTGATGATAATCAGGGTAGCTTTGGCAATGGTTACAAAGGGACTCAGTCAGCTTTGGGGGTGACTTGGTTCTGGTTTCCACTTCTGTGGCCTTGGTACAAGGCCTCATGCCTGTGGCCTTGGGGCAGGACTCAACATGAACACGTTCCTTTTTTAAAGTCTGTTGGTCTGGCTCTCCTTTTGCACTGGAATGAGTGAAGAATTTCAGTATCACTGTGCTGATACATGGCTCAATCAGAAATTAAACCCAGGTTTCCTACTCTGATCCCTTTACAAACAGTACTGGGGTTTGACTTAATCTATTGCTACTTCTAAAGAACTGGAACAAACTGGAATAAGATTTAGCCACAGAAGGTAATTTAGCCATGGAAGGTGACCCAGAATCAGACCTGAAGTCAAAACTTTATACAGAAAGAATTCAGTTGACGACATGCCACTAACAAGAGAAGGGGAACCCAGGGCAGAAAAGAAGAAGCGAAACAAGGGAGAGGTTTTGGGCAAAGCCCCAGTCTCAACCTGATATCTGAGGGACTCTGAAGTATAAATTGTTGTCAGTGTCTAAGTTGTGTCCGACTCTTTGTGACCCATGGACTGCAGTATGCCAGACTTCCCTGTCCTACACTGTCTCCTGGAATCTGATCCAATTCATGCCCATTGAGTTGGTGATGCTATCTAACCATCTAATCCTCTGGTTCCCCCTTCTCCTTTTGCTTTCAATCTTTCCCAGTACCAGGGTCTTTTTCAAAGAGTCAGAAGTGTAAATTTCACTGTTGTTTGTCCAGCTGGGCTTCTAAATTAGGTTCCAGTCACCCTCTGGCAAATAGGTCACCCCAAGTGGAGGGAACATATATTCTGAAGAACTCCCTCTCTCTGCATATGTTGAAGACAGAGTTCTGGGAACCCAAGGGCACCCTCTGAAATGCTACTATAGAAAGTAACTCTGAATTAGAGGAACTTTTTCTGATTATTTGCAATGATCAGCTTCTCTGGAGTAGGATCCTAGTTCAGTCAACACTATAGGATGGTCTCAGTAAGTCAATGTGAAGTTGAAGCACAAATTGTTTCCTTGTCATCTTGTAACATTCCCTAATCCAGGGACAGGAACTTCTCCAAGTCAATGACTTTCTCGTATTTATTTTGGTGCAGAGATCATTTCTGCCCTCACAAAGCTTGGACCCCACCAAATACACTTAACTTTATTCAGCATGAATGTTTTCACATTTACAGTGGGGAAAATAATAGAGCCATGAAAATTATATTAAAATTACATGATAAAATGCATTATCACAGTACCTCGTGCTGAACTATTTGCATGTTATAGAAAATATAGGCTGAATTTAGTCCTTGAAAAAAATTCCTGTGTTGGAGCCCTAATCCTCAGTATCTCAGAATGTGGCTTTACTTGGAGGCAGAACCTTTAAAGAGGCAATTAAGTTAAAATGAGGCCCCTTAGGCTTATGCCTAACTGAATCTGACTGGTGTCCTTATAAGGAGAGAGACACCAGGGATGCTGGTTTGCCAAAGAAATGAGAGGACACATTAAAAATTCATCCAACTCCAAGCACAGAACAGAGGCCTCAGAAGAAATCTGGTGTGATAACACTTTGATCTTGGATGTCTAGCCTCCAGTAAGGTGAGAAAACAAATCTGTGTTGTTGACACCATCAGGTCTGTGCTACTTTAACAGAAGCCCTGGCAAACCAATTCACATGCATATCAAAGCTGTCCCTTCCTTAGTTTCTTGTTCCACTAATCGATCATTCCTATGTGTGTCTATGTAGAGGACTGTGTCATGAAGAAAAAAGATGTGTCTTCCTCACAGAGTTTTGGGCCTACAGAGTTGAGCTTTCCAAAAACAAAGCCTAAAAGGGAATAAAATAGTTATTTTTTTTTCCCCCAGGAGGAAATTTTAAATAGACTCATATTCTACATTCCTTGACACAAATATCAGCATGAAGGAAATTATTCCCCGGGACCATAATAATGTAAACACGAGGATCAGATGGAATAAAATCAGGACCTGGAGTCCATGTTCATTTATGTTCAGAGCATTAGTAAAGGATGGTATAAGAGTAAAGGTGAAATCTCCCTTTGGTTTCTAGTGTTTAATTTTGGTTCATCAACTCTATAAAAGCCACTTAGGAACACAAAGTACTTAATAGAACCTAAACAATCTCTCTTCATCTAGTCTATAATTCTGAAAAATGAATCTAGAAAACCAAGGAATCTGTAAATCTAGAATCTGTAAATCTCTTTATAGCTGCCTTGGTGGCTCAGACAATAAAGAATCTGCCTATAATGCAGGAGACCTGGGTTCGATCCCTGGGTTGGGAGGTTACCCTGGAGAAGGAAATGGCAACCCTCTCCAATATTCTTAACTGGAGAATCCCATGGGTAAAGGAGCCTGGAGGGCTACAGCCCATAGGGTCACAAAGACCGACTAACACTTTCACTTTCCAAAGGAAACAATTTCGGAAATAATTTTGATTGGAAAATCAGGCCCAAAAATAAATTCAGAGATGCAGTAAAGCCTTTCAAGATGGAAATAGAAAAATAACTTAAATGATTAGAGCAGAGAAGGCAGAAATATATCCCTTTCTTTTTTTTAAATCCTGCTGAATGTTCCTGAAGTAAAGAGAATGCCTGCTATTATGCACAAAGCCTTTTCATATATTATCCCATTAAAACTTCACAGTAACACAGGACAAACAGAAAAGATAAGATCTGAGAAGTCATCAAGTACTTTGCCTAAGATCAAAACAGTAAATGAAGAGACAAAAATTGAATTTTATAGAATTTCTTATATATAGAAATCTGATGCAGCATTTAGAAAGATAAAGGTAAATTCAGTTCAGTTCAGTTGAGTTGCTCAATCATGTCCAACTCTTTGGGACCCCATGGACTGCAACACTCCAGGTCTTCCTGTCCATCATCAACTCCTGAAGTTTACCTAAACTTATGTCCATTGAGTCCATGATGCCATCCAACCATCTCATCCTCTGTTGTCACCTTCTCCTCCTGCCCTCAATCTTTCCCAGTATCAGGGTCTTTTCAAATGAGTCAGCTCTTCATATCAGGTGGCCAAAATATTGGAGTTTTAGCTTCAGCATCAATCCTTCCAATGAACACTCAGGACTGATTTCCTTTAGGATGGATTTGTTGGATCCCCTTGCAGTCCAAGGGACTCTCAAGAGCTTTCTCCAACACCTCAGTTCAAAAACATCAATTCTTTGGCACTCAGCTTTCTTTATAGTCCAACTCTTATATCCATACATGACTACTGGAAAAACCATAGCCTTGACTATATAGACCTTCAATCAAGTAGATAGTTTAATGCACTCTTCTATCAAAAATATTTTCATTGTTCAAAGAAATTTAAGTTGTATTCTTCATAATTCATGGATAATAATTAAATATAAGAAGCCAAAGGCAGGAATAAAATCAGGTTTCATAAATATTGATCACTCTGTATAACATTCTAAGACAAAGAGAGATGGAGCCACGCTTTGCATCTATGTGATCTAGTTTTGTAATAAGTTCTCACAGCAGTTCTTTCTTGCCATTGTCCAGTCAGTAAAATCCAGCCATCTATACATGGATGAGGGTCTGTATGAGTTAGAGGCTGGCATAGAAACAGAGACCACATCAGCTGTGAGGTCTTTGGGTGTGTCAATTTGGCTGGGCTGTAGTCACCATTCATTCAATCAAACAGTAATCTAGGTGTGGCTGTGAAGTTACTGTGGATGAAGGTAGCTTCTCTGGTGGCTCAGACAGTAAAGAATCTGCCTGCAGTGTGGGAGACCTAGGTTCGATCCCTGGGTTGGAAAGATATCCTGGAGGAGGGCATGGCAACCCATTTCAGTATTTTTTCCTGGAGAATCCCCAGGGACAAAGGAGCCTGAGGGCTACAGTCCATGGGGTCTCAAAGAGTTGGACATGACTGAGTGACTAAACACACACCACCATAATCAGTTGACCTTGAGAATCTGGTCTACCCAGATTCAACCTGTTAAAAGGTTTTAAACGAAGAGCTGAGGCTTTCTTAATGAAGAGGAAATCCTGCCTGTTGATAATAATTTCAGCCCATGTACAAGGGTTCCTACCTGCCATTCCTAACATCATGCGCCATGGACTTCAGACTTGCCCAGTCAGCATCCATATTCATGTAAACCAATTCCTTATTTTATATATATAATATCTTCTGAAGTCTCTTCTTCTTTAGTTGAACCTTGACTCATATACCAGTTCTTTGAACAACAAGCAGCTAAAATTGACTGGAATGGGTGAATTTAACTCAGATGACCATTATATCTACTACTGTGGACAAGAATCCCTTAGAAGAAATGGAGTAGCCATTATGGTCAACTAAAGAGTCCAAAATGCAGTACTTGGATGCAATCTGAAAAACGAGAGAATGATCTCTGTTCGTTTCCAAGGCAAACCATTCAATATCACAGTAATCCAAGTCTATGCTCCATCCAGTAACACTGAAGAAGCTGAAGTTGAATGGTTCTATGATGACCTACAAGACCTTTTAGAACTAACACCCAAAAAAGATGTCCTTTTCATTATAGGGACTGGAATGCAAAAGTAGGAAGTCAAGAAACACCTGGAGTAACAGGCAAATTTGGCCTTGGAATATAGAATGAAGCAGGGCAAAGGCTAATAGAGTTTTCCAAGAGAACACACTGGTCACAGCAAAAACCCTCTTCCAAAAACACAAGAGAAGACTCTACACATGGACATCACCAGATGGTCAATGCCAAAATCAGATTGATTATATTCTTTGCAGCCAAAGATGGAGAAGCTCTATGCAGTCAACAAAGATAAGACTGGGAGCTGACTGTGGCTCAGATCATGAACTCCTTATTGCCAAATTCAGACTGAAATTGAATAAAGTGAGGAAAACCACTAGACCATTCAGGTATGACCTAAATCAAATCCTTTATGATTATATGGTGAAAGTGAGAAATAGATTTAAGGGCCTAGATCTGATAGATAGAGTGCCTGATGAACTATGGACATAGGTTCGTGACGTTGTACAGGAGACAGGGATCAAGACCATCCCCATGGAAAAGAAATGCAAAAAAGCAAAATGGCTGTCTGGGGAGGCCTTACAAATAGCTGTGAAAAGAAGAGAAGTGAAAAGTGAAGGAGAAAAGGAAAGAGATAAGCATCTGAATGCAGACTGCCAAAGAATACCAACGAGAGATAAGAAAGCCTTCCTCAGTGATCAGTGCAAATAAATAGAGGAAAACAACAGAATGGGAAAGACTAGAGATCTCTTTAGAGATACCAAAGGAACATTTCATGCAAAGATGGGCTCGATAAAGGTCAAAAATGGTATGGACCTAACAGAAGCAGAAGATATTAAGAAGAGGTGGCAAGAATACACAGGAGAACTGTACGATAAGACCTTAACGACTCAGACAATCACGATGGTGTGATCATTCACATTGAGCCAGACATTCCTGGAATGTGAAGTCAAGTGGGCCTCAGAAAGCATCACTATGAACAAAGCTAGTGGAGGTGATGGAATTCTAGTTGAGCTATTTCAAATCCTGAAAGATGATGCTGAGAAAGTGCTGCACTCAATATGCCAGCACATATGGAAAACTCAGCATTGGCCACAGGACTGGAAAAGGTCAGTTTTCATTCCAATCCTAAAGAAAGGCAATGCCAAAGAATGCTCAAACTACCACACAATTGCACGCATCTCACATGCTAGGAAAGTAATGCTTAAAATTCTCCAAGCCAGGCTTCAGCAATATGTGAACCGTGAACTTCCTGATGTTCAAGCTGGTTTTAGAAAAGGCAGAGGAACCAGAGATCAAATTACCAACATCTGCTGGATCATGGAAAAAGCAAGAGAGTTCCAGAAAAACATCTATTTCTGCTTTATTGACTATGCCAAACCCTTTGACTGTGTGGATCACAATACTGCTACTGCTGTTACTGCTAAGTCGCTTCAGTCGTGTCCGACTCTGTGCGATCTCATAGACGGCTCTCCCTGGGATTCTCCAGGCAAGAACACTGGAGTGGGTTGCCATCACAATAAACTGTGGAAGATTCTGAAAGAAATGGGACTATCAGACCACCTGACCTGCCTCTTGAGAAACCTACCTGCAGGTCAGGAAGCAACAGTTAGAACTGGACATGGAACAACAGACTGGTTCCAAATACGAAAAGGAGTACGTCAAGGATGTATATTGTCACCCTGCTTATTTAACTTATATGCAGAGTACATTATGAGAAACACTGGGCTGGAAGAAGCACAAGCTGGAATCAAGATTGCTGGAAGAAATATCAATAACCTCAGATATGCAGATGATACCACCCTTATGGCAGAAAGTGAAGAGGAACTAAAAAGCCTCTTGAAAGTGAAAGAGGAGAGTGAAAAAGTTGGCTTAAAGCTCAACATTCAGAAAATGAAGATCATGGCATCTGGTCCCTTCACTGCATGGGAAATAGATGGGGAAACAGTGGAAACAGTGTCAGACTTTATTTTGGGGGGCTCAAAAATCACTGCAGATGGTGAATGCAGCCATGAAATTAAAAGACACTTACTCCTTGGAAGGAAAGTTATGACCAACCTAGACAGCATATTGTAAAACAGAGACATTAATTTGCCAACAAAGGTTCGTCTAGTGAAGGCTATGGTTTTTCCACTGTTCATGTATGGATGTGAGAGTTGGAATGTGAAGAAGGCTGAGCACCAAAGAATTGATGCTTTTTAACTGTGGTGTTGGAGAAGACTCTTGAGAGTCCCTTGGACTGCAAGAAGATCCAACCAGTCCATTCTGAAGGAGATCAATCCTGGAATTTCTTTGGAAGGTATGATGCTAAAGCTGAAACTCCAGTATTTTGGCCACCTCATGCGAAGAGTTGACTCGTTGGAGAAGACTCTGATGCTGGGAGGGATTGAGGGCAGGAGGAGAAGGGGACGACAGAGGATGAGATGGCTGGATGGCATCACTGACTCGATGGATGTGAGTCTGAGTGACCTCTGGGAGCTGGTGATGGACAGGGAGGCCTGGCGTGCTGCGGTTCATGGGGTCGCAAAGAGTCGGACACGACTGAGCGACTGATCTGATCTGATCTGCTTAAAACCTCACTTCATATTCAAGACTTGGTAAACTGATTTTCAAACCTATCAGACCACTTACAAGTCAGCCATAATCACAGTGACTGCCAAAATGATTTTTAAAATACTCAACCCAACTAATTATATTCTTTAAATTAGGTCAGAAGTGGGGACAGAGTAGGAAGAGTAAATGCTATCTACTTAGGAGTTATGCAGAATTCCAACTGTGAGTAAAAAATACTGGTAAGAATTGAAAGGAACATGATACATGGTGGATGTTAAAAAGTAAGGGATGGTAAGACTTAGAAACCAGCTCAGCATAGAGAATGCAGAAAAGAAGGAAACCTGAATCACCTTGGTGATGTTTTGTTTTGTTTTGAGCAAAAGCAATAACAAAAACAGCAACAGGTCATTCATCTGGTTCACAGATGCTGCCTGCAGAAACACCCCCACATGCCTTCTGCTCTCACCTTAGAAAGCAACCTGGTTTCTCAAAAATGCCTCACAGTTTCATGTACCTATAACTTTTCACCAGTTCTACCTTCTGCCTGGAATGCTTCTCTTTCCTTATCTCTCCATGAACGACTTACTTAAACTTCCAGTCTTAATTCAAACTTCTCCTTCTCTGTAATATCTCCTCTCTCCCAGGTTTGCAGCATTCAGATAATTCACAGTTCACACTTACTTTACATAAATTATGTCCTTTGCAGCTATGCAACTTGGCAGCCTTCCTCTGACCTCCTCAGGCAAGTCTAGGTAGGATATGTTATCTATCTATCTGTTAATATCTATCCTATCAAAATCTCTCTATCTATCTGTCATCATTAGTTCCCTAGGACCTCTATAAAAAATATCACAGGCTGAGTGGCCTAGACAACAGAAATTTATTTCCTCACCATCTTGGAGGCTGTAAAACAAATATCAAGGTCCTGCTAGAGTTGGTTTCTGGTGAGATCTCTCTTCCTGGCTAGTAGCTACCTTCTTACTCCTTACTCACAAGGCCTCTTCTCTGTGCATTCATGGGGAGAGAGAAGAGAGATATCTTTGGTGTTCCCTCTTCTTCTCATAAGGACACAAGTCTCATTGGATTAGGTCCCTACCCTTGTGACCTCATTTAACCTTAATTATCTCCCTAAGGAAAATTATGACCAACATATGCTATGCTATGCTAAGTCACTTCAGTCGTGTCCGACTCTGTGTGACCCCATAGACAGCAGCCCACCAGGCTTCCCCATCCCTGGGATTCTCCAGGCAAGAACACTGGAGTGGGTTGCCATTTCCTTCTCCATTGCATGAAAGTGAAAAGTGAAAGTGAAGTCCCTTAGTCGTGTCCGACTCTTAGCGACCCCATGGACTGCAGCCTACCAGGCTCCTCTGTCCGTGGGATTTTCCAGGCAAGAGTACTGGAGTGGGGTGCCATTGCCTTCTCCTAGATAGTATATTAAAAAGCAGAGACAATACTTTGCCAACAAAGGTCCATCTAGTCAAGGCTATGGTTTTTCCAGTAGTCATGTATGGATGTGAGAGTTGGACTGTGAAGAAAGCTGAGCACTGAAGAATTGATGCTTTTGAACTGTGGTGTTGAAGACTCTTGAGAGTCCCTTGGACTGCAAGGAGATCCAACCAATCCATTCTAAAGGAGATCAGTTCTGGGTATTTTTGGAAGGAATGATGCTAAAGCTGAAACTCCAGTATTTTGGCCACCTCATGCGAAGAGTTGACTCATTGGAAAAGACTCTGATTCTGGGAGGGACTGGGGGCAGGAGGAGAAGGGGATGACAGAGGATGAGATGGCTGGATGGCATCACCGACTGGATGGATGTGAGTTTGAATGAACTCCGGAAGTTGGTGATGGACAGGGAAGCCTGGCGTGCTGCAATTCATAGGGTCACAAAGAGTTGGACGCGACTGAACGACTGAACTGAACTGACTGAGTTCCCTAGAGGCCCTATCCTCAAACACAGTCACATTAGAAGTTAGGGCTTCAATATGTGAATCTTGGAGGAATACCAATCATTCAATAGCACTATTTATGAATATTGTAGCGTTTACTATTTCATATTCTTATTCTCACATTTGTATGTCTCATGTCTCATTCTCATACCCACTGAGCCTCATTTCCTTAAGGTAAAAGACCATATACTGTATATCCTTGTTGTCCTTTAAAGATGGCTACAAATACTTCTACTCTGAGATGGGATTTATTTATTCCTCCTTTTGGATTTTGACAGGATCTGCAACTATTTGGACCAATGTTTTAGAGAAGTAAAATTGCTTCAGGTTCCAGATCTAAGCCTTAAGAAACTAGCAGCCTCCACTTCCTGTCTTTTATAAGATTTGCTTTTGTAGCAAGCCCCCATAATATGAAGGAGCCCAAGGAGTGTCATGAAAGAATCTGCATGGTGAGAAATCAAGGCTGACTATGCTCTCAGCTCACAGACAGTGCCAACTTGCCAGCCACATAAGTCCATCATCTTGGAAGTGATCCCTGCAGTTCAACTGTTACCATGGAGAGGGGAGACATATTGCCCTTGAAAAATCCTGGTCAAATTACACATTTATCAGTAAAATATTTTGTTGTTGTAAAATATATGATCACTAATTTAAGCCACTAAATTTTCAGATGGCTTGCTACCAGTAGACAGCCCTCTGTCCTTTCTGCTCCTGTTCTCTGTGCTTACCACAGTGTCTAAAGCATTCTAAAGTTAACATTTAATATATGAGGAAACCATGTATAATCATATATAAAGAAATAAAAGGTCTCAGGCAAGGTGAAATGAAGGTTAAAGACGTGCTTGATGTATAGTTTCTCAGGCTTGAACTTCTTACCAGATGGAAAATAAGCCACATATACCATTGTACATAGACTAGACCAACGGACACAAAAAATTGAACCAACAAAATGTCACAATGTACTAAAAAGGGAAATCAAGACTGTTTGAATAATGTATACTTTAAAATTTTTTAGTTTGCAAGCACTAGAAGACCTAACTCAAACTAGCTCAAATGACATAGAAAATGTATTGACTAATATTGCTAATGTTACATCTGCAAGTAGGTATTTCTTGGGGGTTTTGACTATCCAACACCCATCCTCCTTTTTGCTAGCAGAAGTACCCTTAACTTGGATGAAATACTCACCCCTCCCTCATAGAGTCCATAGCCCTCCTCTCAAAGTGGTTCCTGATTGACTTCAACCAACTAGCACTTTCAATCTCGTTGGTCACAAAGACTGACATGTCTGAAAGGCTAGCAAATGTCTGATGGGGGTTTCTGGGAAAGTAGCTTCATTATTCTTTGGTGGATATTCTCTTCCTCCTGAAAATTAGAAAGGAAGCATATAATTCCTCTACATTCTGACTACTCTTGTAATTAGAAGGAGTGCAGGTTTAGGCTTAAGAAGACATACTAGAAAAAGTCAAGAGAAATTTGGATAAACTAGGTCTTGGGTTACACTGTTGAGCCCCTAGACCATGACCATCTAGAAGACCACCTTTTATATTGGCACCCCACTCCAGTACTCTTGCCTGGAAAATCCCACGGACGGAGGAGCCTGGTAGGCTGCAGTCCATGGGGTTGCAAGGACTCGGACATGCCTAAGCGACTAACGCTTTCACTTGAAGAATAGATTTGTATGAGAGAGGAGGTTGCTGGTGACAGGTATAGCATAACCAGAGCTCAGTATCAGGAAAATATAGTGAATATGAAGCAAACATCAAATAGCATAATTTTATAGGAAGAACAAAGGGATATTGGAACTTATAAGAGATTTATTTGTGGCTTTTTAGATATCCTTCAGCCCCTTACAAAGTTGAAAAAAAATACTGGGTTTATAGATACATGGGTATCCTTCTGGGAAAAGTCCACAGATTGTTAAAGATATTAATAACAAAGAACAAAACAAAACTAAAAGTAGCAGTGACTAGAACAGAACAATATGGTCAAAAGTTTTGGATGCTAATGTTGAAGTTCTTGAATGTCAGGGTACAATGTTCATTTTTAATTAAAAGTCTAGCACAGGTCCTTTAGAAAGCAGATTAAAGAAATTTCCTGATTTGGGAGGACAATGATAGATTCAGCATTAGGTATATTGATTTTAATGATGGTAGAACAGTGACTAAATAGAAAATTGGAATGTGGAACTGAAGCCTGGGATAATCAGTGAAGTCACACTTGTAGAAGTTTAGAGACAGAAACCATCATAACCATCACCACTGGCCTGTAGCTACTATCAAAGCAACAGATTCCACCATATTCTTTTATTGTAGCTCATGTTATTGTTTCAGTGTTTAATTCCTGAGTTCTCAGGGAAACTTCTTTCATCTAATGAGAGCAGTGTTCAGGGAAATGAAATTGGCTTAGCAGAATTCATTTTTTATTAGCAGTGTTTCTTTCATAGAAATTAAAGTTTAATTCCATACTGCATTAAAAAATGATACAGTAGCAGTGAGTCAACAGGCTTCTCCCATGAGATTCTTGGCTGTTCAATGTACAAGCTGTCTCCTGATAATACCTATTAATTTTGTGAGATGTGTGGTTTAGGAAATGCCTTTTAAAGCCTATTAGGGGAAAAGTAGATTTTATTTTGGGGGGGGGGGGACCCTCCATGTTTTCTTTCTAATTTGTGGTTAATTAAGATTTAAATTCTATTCAACCATTGCTCACTAGCTTTGTGCAACAATAAATCTGTCGGTTGGATAGGCCGCAATGCAGATAAACCACTAGCACAGGTTAGAGTTGGAGAAGAAAAAGAGTAATATCATATACTACTTAGTGACATTTAATTACAATCATTCAGGTGAAACTGGATATAATTGTACATAATAAGCAGACTTACTCTCCATTAGACATTTAGGATTTGTCTTTCAATGGTAATTAGCATTAAGTAAGTAATTTCAGAGTGTTCACTAATGAATAATTATGTATTATGAGTGTTTGCAGAATGACATATAACTTGGAAGGAAAAAGAGAAGTAGCAGTGTACAAAATAAACAAAATACACTAAATTGAACAAATATAAAAGACAGAAATTGTAAAACTTAGTTTCATTAAACACTATTTGAATATCATCCCAATGCCCAAATTTCACTAGCCCCATTCTTCATTTTAATATATCCTTATAAAATTATATTCTATCCTTGCAATAGAAAAGAGACTTAAAATCTACGTTACACAGAAGATATAATCCTGATACACATTGCCTTCCAGAAATGCCTATGAATTCCCAGTGTTCTTGCCTGGAGAATCCCAGGGACGGAGACTGGTGGGCTGCTGTCTATGGGGTCACACAGAATCGGACACGACTGAAGTGACTTAGCAGCAGACTGCTTACTGAAAATAAGAAGATATGATCTAATTGGTTATGTCTGGGAATAACGATGGAGAAGGCAATGGCAACCCACTCCAGTACTCTTGCCTTGAAAATCCCATGGATGGAGGAGCCTGGTAGGCTGCAGTCCAGGGGGTAGTGAAGAGTCAGACATGACTGAGCACTTCACTTTTGTAGAGTCGAGATTATCTCCAATGCTATTGATATTCTAAATTATTGTATCTAAGATTCATCTTTCTCTTTACTAGCATCTACCTTCTAATGAAAAATTTTCTGTAGAAGATGTATTTGGTGGTTTTATAAATCTATTTTCTCTCAATTTTTTTCTCTCTCATTGTGTTTTTCTTTTAGATGGTCATAGGATGGCAGAGATACGTTGAATCATGGTTTGTAACATATATCATTTGTATAGCAATCTTATTAACAAGAAAACTATAGCAAGTAAAAATGACATCAAGAACGTCAGTCAAATCGTGAAATTATTGAGACAGCTGCCCAAATAAATATAGTAGAATATTTAGGGTGTTGTATGAGGCTGTGGCTAGCCTTGTAAGAACTGACTGCATCTTACACAGTAGATTTTCTATTTTTAAGAAAATTACATTATTTTAGAATGCATTTGGTTTCAGTGAGTATTGGTTTCTTCTTTCTTTTCTTTTTTTTTGCATCTCCAGACATAGTCCACAAGTGTGGAAGCTAACTTGCTGCTAAGCCATTTCAGTCGTGTCTGACTCTGTGCGACCCCATGGACTGCAGCCTACCAGGCTTCTCCGTCCATGGGATTCTCCAGGCAAGAACACTGGAGTGGGTTGCCATTTCCTTCTCCAAGCTTAAGTGTTTCTATGTTTTAGAAGATAAGTCTACCACTATCAGCCACAAATGCCATGTACCAACATCAGATAATAACAAAAGAAGGAGGTTTTTTACAGGATAAATAAACAGGCTTTAAAAATCCATTTATAACTAAGCTTAAAAACTGATAGGGATTTCCATCAGTAAGCTAGCTTTTGTTTTGTAAGGCTCATTAAAATAACGATTTCTAAATGTCTATGGACGGACCTGTTTTTTTCCCACACTGGGTTTTCCATTAGTCTGCAGAAAAATAAATCAAATATAGGCAATGCAATACCTTAATTATATAATTAAATTTATTTCATTCAGAAGAAAGTTTTTTCCTTCAAATGCATGTCTCCCAAATATTATTGGTATTAAAATGTTTTTGTGTTAGGGAATAACTGGAGAAGGAAATGGCAACCCACTCCAGTATTCTTGCTGAGACATCCCATGGACAGAGGAACCTGGCAGGCTATAGTCCATGGGGTTGCAAAGAGTTGGACAGAACTTAGTGACTAAACAGCACAATTATGAAATATCAATCAAGATGTATGGTTTTTTGTTTGTGTTTTTGATTATGTTTTTTAAATGATAAAAATTGGCAACCAGACATTTATATTCAAAAGTACGAAGTCAAGAAAAACCTGGGGTAACAGGAAAATTTGGCCTTGGAGTACGGAATGAAGCAGGGCAGAGGCTAATAGAGTTTTGCCAAGAGAACACACTGGTCATAGCAAACACCCTCTTCCAAGAACACAAGAGAAGATTCTACCCATGGACATCACCAGATGGTCAACACCGAAATCAGATTGATTATATTCTTTGCAGCCAAAGATGGAGAAGCTCTATACAGTCAGCAAAAATAAGACCCAGAGCTGACTGTGGCTCAGATCATGAACTCCTTATTGCCAACTTCAGACTGAAATTGAAGAAAGTGAGGAAAACCGCTAGACCATTCAGGTATGACCTAAATCAAATCCCTTATGATTATAGAGTGGAAGTGAGAAATAGATCTAAGGGACTAGATCTGATAGACAGAGTGCCTGATGAATTATGGACAGAGGTTCGTAACATTGTACAGGAGACAGGGATCAAAACCATCCTCAAGAAAAAGAAATGCAAAAAAGCAAAATGGCTGTCTGGGGGAGGCCTTACAAATAGCTGTGAAAAGAAGAGAAGTGAAAAGCAAAGGAGAAAAAAAAAGCTATAAGCATCTGAATGCAGAGTTCCAAAGAATAGCAAGAAGAGATAAGAAAGTCTTCCTCAATGATTGATGCAAAGAAATAAAGGAAAACAATAGAATGGGAAAGACTAGAGATCTCGTCAAGAAAGTTAGAGATACCAAGTGAACATTTCATGCAAAGATAGGCTTGCCAAAGGACAGAATTGGTATGGACCTAACAGAAGCAGAAGATATTAAGAAGAGGTGGCAAGAATACACAGAAGAACTGTACAAAAAAGAGCTTCACGACCCAGATAATTATGATGGTGTGATCACTGACCTAGAGCCAGACATCCTGGAACGTGAAGTCAAGTGGGCCTTAGAAAGCATCACTATGAACAAAGCTAGGGGAGGTGATGGAATTCCAGTTGAGCTATTTCAAATCCTGAAAGATGATGCTGTGAAAGTGCTGCACTCAATATGCCAGCAAATTTGGAAATCTCAGCAGTGTCCACAGGACTGGAAAAGGTCAGTTTGCATCCCAATCCCAAAGAAAGGCAATGCCAAAGAATGCTCAAACTACTGCACAATTGCACTCATCTCACACACTCGGAAAGTAATGCTCAAAATTCTCCAGGCCAGGCTTCAGCAATACGTGAACCATGAACTTCATGATGTTCAAGCTGGTTTTAGAAAAAGCAGAGGAACCAGAGATCAAATTGCCAACATCTGCTGGATCATGGAAAAAGCAAGAGAGTTCCAGAAAAACATCTATTTCTGCTTTATTGACTATGCCAAAGCCTTTGACTCTGTGGATCCCAATAAACCATCGAAAATTCTGAAAGAGATGGGAATACTAGACCACCTGATCTGCCTCTTGAGAAACTTATATGCAGGTCAGGAAGCAACAGTTAGAACTGGACATGGAACAACAGACTGGTTCCAAATAGAAAAAGGAGTACATCAAGGCTGTATATTGTCACCCTGCTTATTTAACTTCTATGCAGAGTACATCATGAGAAATGCTGGACTGGAAGAAGCACAAGGTGGAATCAAGATTGCCAGGAGAAATATCAATAACCTCAGATATGCAGATGACACCACCCTTATGGCAGAAATTGAAGAGGAACTCAAAAGCCTCTTGATGAAAGTGAAAGTGGAGAGTGAAAAGGTTGGCTTAAAGCTCAACATTCAGAAAACTAAGATCATGGCATCTGGTCTCATCACTTCATGGGAAATAGATGGGGAAATAGTGGAAATAGTGTCAGACTTTATTTTTCTGGGCTCCAAAATCACTGCTAATGGTGACTGCAGCCATGAAATTAAAAGACGCTTACTCCTTGGAAGGAAAGTTATGACCAACCTAGATAGCATATTCAAAAGCAGAGACATTACTTTGCAAACAAAGGTTCGCCAAGTCAAGGCTATGGTCTTTCCTGTGGTCATGTATGGATGTGAGAGTTGGACTGTGAAGAAGGCTGAGAGCCGAAGAATTGATGCTTTTGAACTGTGGTGTTGGAGAAGACTGTTGAGAGTCCCTTGGACTGCAAGGAGATCCAACCAGTCCATTCTGAAGGAGATGAGCCCTGGGATTTCTTTGGAAGGAATGATGCTAAAGCTGAAACTCCAGTATTTTGGCCACCTCATGCGAAGAGTTGACTCATTGGAGAAGACTCTGATGCTGGGAGGGATTGGGGGCAAGAAGACAAGGGGACGACAGAGGATGAGATGGCTGGATGGCATCACTGACTCGATGGACTTGAGTCTGGGTTAACTCCCGGAGTTGGTGATGGACAGGGAGGCCTGGTGTGCTGTGATTCATGGGGTCTCAAAGAGTCAGACACTACTGAGCGACTGATCTGATCTGATCTGAAAACCACTGTAGATGGTTGCCAGGGTCCTGCCCCGGTCAATCCAGGGAATTCGAAGCGGGGACGGTGTCAGCGAGGATCAGGAAACAATTGTTTATTTGAATGTTAATGAAAGATATAAAGAGTGGTTAAATAAGGATAGCTCAGTGAGGAGATTCAGTGGAGAAAAGAGGATGAAATAAGGATAGCTCAGTGAGGAAATTCAGTGGAGAAAAGAGGTTGAATAATTCAGCCAGAAGGTAAAAGAAAGAACGACAGGGGGAGACCAAGTTTCGGTGAACAAGGCTCACACTGTATTTTCCAAAGTAGTTTTTATACCTTAAGATATGCATAGAGGATAATGGGGGAAGAGGTAGAGTCATGCAGTAAGCCAGGCTTTCTTCCTACAAACTTATTATATGCAAAAGTTTAGGTGATTTGCATCATCTTCTAGCCCTGAGGCCTGTTAACATTTTAACCTTTCTTCAGAAAACTTCTTTTTCTCTAAAGGTGATTATTCTAAAGTCAGGTACCAGCCTCCAAAAAGCATTAGATAAACTTGCATTCCTATAGGGCAAAGGTGAGGTGGGCTCAATCAAGAAAAGAATTAACTCAAGGGTCCAAGGTTAAAAACATTGAGGCTACTACTTACATTTCTATACACCAATTATATCAATAAATACACTGCCAGGGACACAGTAGGTAAGGAATATGGAGACTTAGCAGCAAATATTGGCCCAACAAGTGAAAAACCCTTCACCAATACAATTTCTAATCAATCTTTTAACTGCTTAAAGGAATCTGTATTTAGACAGTTTAGAACATCTCATGCCTCTCACAGTTGGGAGGCTCTGAACAATCACATGTGCCCGGAAAAACCTATTCAGGCAGGCTAGAGGATTTCCAAAAGAGTTTTTAGGTTGAAACACTGTCACACCCAGGAATTATTAACTGGAGCTGTAATTGAACTCTTTTTTCAGAGAGAGGTAGTGGGGGACAGCCCCCTGTAAAGTCAGAGGTGTAGGCGAGAGCACAAAGCAGAAAGTAGGCAGACTCTGGTTTTGGGGGTAGATGCTCGAGAATTTCCAGGGGGCTCCTGAGGCTTGATCTCGCATTTGCGTATGCCGAGCCTCCTTCCTCATGACCTTTGCCACGAGTGGAGCTCGCGCCCCGCAGATGGTGATTGCAGCCATGAAATTAAAAGATGCTTACCCCTTGGAAGGAAAGTTTTGACCAACCTAGATAGCATATTGAAAAGCAGAGACATTACTTTGCCAACAAAGGTCCGGCTAGTGAAGGCTATGGTTTTTCCAGTGGTCATGTATGGATGTGAGAGTTGGACTGTGAAGAAGGCTGAGAGCCGAAGAATTGATGCTTTTGAACTGTGGTGTTGGAGAAGACTCTTGAGAGTCCCTTGGACTGCAAGGAGATCCAACCAGTCCATTCTAAAGGAGATCAGTCCCAGGTGTTCATTGGAAGGAATGATGCTGAAGCTTAAACCCCAATTCTTTGGCCACCTCATGCGAAGTGTTGACTCATCGGAAAAGACTCTGATGCTGGGAGGGATTGGGGGCAGGAGGAGAAGGGGACGACAGAGGATGAGATGGCTGGATGGCATCACTGACTTAATGGACATGAGTTTGGGTGAACTCCGGGAGTTGGTGATGGACAGGGAGGCCTGGCATGCTGTGATTCATGGTGTCTCGAAGAGTCGGACACGACTGAGCGACTGAACTGAGATGAAGTGACTGATTTTATTTGAAATTGTACTTATCTATGGAATCTTACTGTTTGGAAGCTGATTAGCATAGAGATCCCATCAAGCCGTTTGAGATCAGTAGGTCTCCTTGCTCTCCTGAAGGATAGCCTCTTTTCAGTGAGTTCGTGCAAACACTCTGTGATCATACAGAATCTTGTAAACAAAGGGAGAAGTTGTATCCCTCTAAGCATGAGGTAGGGGAGATAGATGAGCCCTTGGCTGAAGAGCTGGAGTTTGTCCCATGTGAACACATACTCCAAGATGAAGAGGGAGGAGCTAGCCCTACCCAGAAAAGAGATCACATATTTCTCATTCTAGAGGTCAAGAAGAGCTTCCCAACTATACATGGACAGAATGGTCCTAGGAGATCAAAAAGGGGACTGATGTCAGAGGCCTTTTTGCTAGAATCCAAATTGATTAAGAGATGCACATGCACACATGGAAGACTCTGAGATATACTAAACACAGAACCAGGCAAAGCAAGATGATTGGCCAGAGGAAACTGGGAAGAAATGCCCCATATAAGTGATTCAAACTACCACGAGGGTGCAATTCTGTCTCTGAGCCCACCCATGTGTATATGTACATGTACTCTTTTTTCCTCCTAATAAACACTTGTTTCTTTCTGTTTCGTTTCTACAAAGTTGAAGGGCCAAGGCCTTGTTATGGCCACTGGTCCCTGGTAGTCTGGTGACTGGATTTCAGAGTTCTCACTGCTGTAGCCTGACTTCAAACTCTGGGCAGGAACTAAAACTGCCTCAAGCTGCTGCAAGCCAAGGCCACTCAAGATCAGCATCACACCTGGAATTCTAGCATGAGCCATCAGAAGGGTGGCTTGTCATCCAGGGTGGCAGACCAATGTGGGAGTTAACTTTGGCCAGAAAGAGGGGTGGGAGAAGAAATCTACTTTTGTCCTTATGCATGGACAAAATTATCTTAATCCTTACATCCCATTTACAGAAAAACATAATAATACTTATAAAGCTCTTGTGGTTTGCTTATTGTCTCCTAGTTAGGGGCAACCTGAAATTCACCAATCAAAAATCTCTGATTTCTGAATGTCATGTGACTTCAGCTTTTAAGAAAATGATCTATTTGGGAAGGATTTGGGGTTTCTCTGCAGAGGCATATAGATTGCAAACAATTCAGTAACTAACAATATAAATATTATTTGTGAAATAGAACCCTGATATGTTATTTTGAGAAACCATCCTTGGTTTACCTATGCCCTGAAATGTTTTACATTTATTTGCAGCTTGTTATTCTATTAGAGATAAACAGAACCTAGTCTCTCTACTTAGTTCCACATGATTAAATGACTCCGTCAGTTCACAGCCATTTTTAAATTAAGGAAATGCATGCTCCCCTTCGGCTATGCATCTCAACACTGAGAAAAGTCATTTAATTGAATAAGGCAAGATTACACCCCACAACCAGGAGATTTGACATTTTTCTAAGGATGTTGTGTTCTGCAGTTTTATCACTAACAAACCTGTGCTGACTTTCCCAAAAGATAGGATGCAGACAGCTTGCAAGTTTTTATGAACAAGAAAACAGTTGGAAATACAAGGATTATGTGCAATATCTTAAAGCCACCCTCTCACCTTTGAAATCATATCAATGCTGTTAAACAGAGTATTGTGTGAACCATACCTGTCAAGAAGCTTAAATCTGAATGCTGATTTAGAACAAGATTTTGATCTATTCATTTTACTTCCCATTGCTTTCTTCAATACCTTTGGCTTTCTTTCTCTTGCAAAACATTCCAGAGGCTATTAATTCATGTTTTTAAGGTCTCCAGATTGTTATTACAGTGTGGGCTCATTGCACGTCATATCTAAAAGGCTTTCATAGAAATCATTGCTAGTCTCAACAAAACTTATCTGTCTAGAGATTATATTGGCTGTGAAAAAAAGTGAAAGTCGTGTCCGAATTTTTGCAACCCCATGGACTACACCGTCAGTCAATTCAGTCACTCAGTCATGTCCAACTCTTTGCAACCCTATGGACTGCAGCACATCAGGTTTCCCTGTCCTTCACCAACTCCTGGAGCTTGCTCAGACTCATGTCCATCGAGTTGGTGATGTCATGCAACCATCTCATCCTCTGTCATCTCCTTCTCCTTCCACCTTCAATATTTCCCAGCATCAGGGTCTTTGCAAATGAGTCAGTTTTTCACATAAAGTGGCCAAAGGATTGGAGTTTCAGCTTCAACATTAGTCCTTCCAATGAACATTCAGGACTGATTTCCTTTAGAGTGGACTGGTTGGATCTCCTTGCTGTGCAAGGGACTCTCAAGAGTCTTCTCCAACACCACAGTTCAAAAGCATCAGTTCTTCAGCACTAAGCTTTCTTTATCCCTGGAGAAGGACATGACTACTGGAAAACCCATAGCTTTGACTAGACAGACCTTTGTTGGTAAAGTAATGTCTCTGTTTTTTAATATGCTGTCTAGGTTGGTCATAGCTTTTCTTCCAAGGAGCAAGCATCTTTTAATTTCATGGCGGTAGTGAAATTTCATTGTGCAGTGATTTTGGAGCCCCCCAAAATAAAGTCTGTCACTGTTTCCATTTTTTCACATCTATTTGCCATGAAGTGATGGGATCAGATGCCATGATGTTAGTTGTTTGAATATTGAGTTTTAAGCCAACTTTTTCACTCTCCTCTTTCACTTTCATCAAGAAGTTCTTTAGTTTTTCTTCACTTTCTGCCATAAGGGTGGTATCATCTGCATATCTGAGGTTATTGATATTTCTCCCAGCAGTCTTGATTTCAGCTTGTGCTTCATCCAGTCAAGCATTTCTCATGATATACTCTGCATATAAATTAAATAAGCAGGGTGACAAGATATAGCCTTGAGTTACTCCTTTTCCTATTTGGAACCAGTCTGTTGTTCCATGTACAGTTCTAACTGTTGCTTCCTGACCTGCATACAGATTTCTCAAGAGGCAGATCAGGTGGTCTGGTATTCCCATTTCTTTCAGAATTTTCCACAGTCTTTGGCATAGTCAATAAAGCAGAAATAGATGTTTTTCTGGAACTCTCTTGCTTTTTCTATAATCCAAAGGATGTTGGCAATTTGATCTCTTGTTCCTCTACCTTTCCTAAATCCAGCTTGAACATCTGGAATTTCATGGTTCATTTACCGTTGAAGCCTCACTTGGGGAATGTTGAGCATTATTTTGCTAGTGTGTGAGATGAGTGCAATTGTGCAGTAGTTTGTACATTCTTTGACACTGCCTTTCTTTGGGATTGGAATGAAAACTGACCTTTTCCGGTCCTGTGGCCACTGCTGAGTTTTCCAAATTTGCTGGCATATTGAGTGCAGCACTTTCACAGCATCATCTTTCAGGATTTGAAATTATTCAACGAGAATTCCATCACCTACATTAGCTCTCTTTGTAGTGATGCTGTCTAAGGCCCACTTGACTTCACATTCCAGAATGTCTGGCTGTAAGTGAGTGATCACACTATTGTGATTATCTGGGTCATGGAGGTCTTTTTTGTACAGTTCTTCTTTAATGTACAGTGTATTCTTGCCACCTCTTCTTATTATCTTCTGCTTCTGTTAGGCCCATATCATTTCTGCCCTTTATCGAGCCCATCTTTGCTTGAAGTGTTTCCTTGGTATCTCTAATTTTCTTGAAGAGATCTCTAGTCTTTCCCATTCTGTTGTTTTCCTCTATTTCTTTGCACTGATCACTAAGGAAGGCTTCCTTATCTCTCCTTGCTATTGTTTGGAAATCTGCATTCAAATGGGTATATCTTCCCTTTTCTCCTTTGCCTTTAGCTTCTGTTCTTTTCTCAAATATTTGTAAGGCCTCCTCAGACAACCATTTTGCTTTTTTGCATTTCTTTTTCTTGGAGATGATCTTGAACACTGTCTCCTGTACAATTCATGAAGCTCTGTCCATTGTTCTTCAAGCACTCTATCAGAACTAATCCCTTCAACATATTTGTTACTTCCACTGGGAGTTGAAGTAACAAACTGGGAAGTTACTGGGATTTGATTTAAGTCCCAGTAACAAACTGGGAAGTTACTGGGATTTGATTTAAGTCCCAGTTCATGGAATTCTCCATGCCAGAACACTGGACTGCGTAGCTACTTGAGGGGATCTTCCCAACCCAGGGATAGAACCCAGGTCTCCCACATTGCAGGCAGTCTTTACCACCTGAGCTATCAGGGAAGTCCATGTTGGCTGTACATATCTATAGAAATTAGGCTTAATAGGAAACCCATTTATTTAGATTTATACCTTTGTCTTGTGCGCTTGTTTTATTTCATCATTCCTAAGGGAAATTTTAATGAAGAACAAGTACAATATATATGCTACTGAGCTCTGGTGGGTTCACCCATTCACAGATTGTAAATTGCTCTTGTTTTGATTTTAAATCTGGAAGCTAGAAAGAGGGGAGTGATGTGGATGGTGTGGGAAACAGCATGGGAAGTGGCTGTGATGGGGTCTAGTGTTAGCCTCAATTATGATTACATTATGTCCCCTCATACAAAACTTCAAGTTGCAAACTTTCAAAATGTGAATGTATATTTGTCATCCAGTCATGTATGCTGGTTCTGTCTGAGGAGTCACTGATAGTTTTTGAGGCATGGAACCCAATCTGTTCAAGAAGGTTGCAGTAGCAACCTTCAGAACACCAGTGCTGCTGTGCAATCTATGACAAGGGAAAAAAAGAGTTACTCTCCAGACATCACTGGATCATTTATTCAAGAGGTTAGATGGAATTGAATCCAGCAAGGAACCAGAACCTGTGCCATCAATGTCAGGCATGAGAGAAGTTTTAGCTTGCCCTCCATCTCCTATTGCTGAAAATCCTTCAGTTCTACCATCTCCCACCTCCTCTCCCTCCTCCAGGAAGTAATTCTTCTTCCTGTGCACTTGATGCCAGGCCTTGTATGTCAGCTGCTGTAATGTACAACAGTACTTTTCAAGGTACTATCAGTTTACTTCAGTTTCTCAGTCGTGTCCAACTATTGGCGACCCCATGAATCACAGCATGCCAGGCCTCCCTGTCCATCACCAACTCCTGGAGATCAATCAAACTCATGTCCATCGAGTCGGTGATGCCATCCAGCCATCTCACCCTCTGTCATCACCTACTTCTCCTGCCCCCAGTCCTTCCCAGCATCAGAGTCTTTTCCAATGAGTCAACTCTTCCCATGAGGTGGCCAAAGTACTGGAGTTTCAGCTTTAGCATCAATCATTCCAATGAACACCTGGGTCTGATCTCCTTCAGAATGGACTGGTTGGATCTCCTTGCAGTCCAAGGGACTCTCAAGAGTCTTCTCCAACACCACAGTTCAAAAGCATCAATTCTTCAGTGCTCAGCTTTCTTCATAGTCCAACTCTCACATCCATACATGACCACTGGAAAAACCATAGCCTTGACTAGATGGACCTTGTTTGGCAAAGTAATATCTCTGCTTTACAATATGCTATCTAGGTTGGTCATAAATTTCCTTCCAAGGAGTAAGTATCTTTTAATTTCATGGCTGCAACACCATCTGCAGTGATTTTGGAGCCCAGAAAAATAAAGTCTGACACTGTTTCCAATCTTTCCCCACCTATTTCCCATGAAGTGTTGGGACCAGATGCCATGATCTTCATTTTCTGAATGTTGAGCTTTAAGCCAACGTTTTCCCTCTCCTCTTTCACTCTCATCAAGAGGCTTTTGAGTTCCTCTTCACTTTCTCCCATAAGGGTGGTGTCATCTGCATATCTCAGGTTATTGAGATTTCTTCCTGCTATCTTGATTCCAGCTTGTGCTTCTTCCAGTCCAGCGTTTCTCATGATGTACTCTGCATAGAAGTTAAATAAGCAGGGTGACAATATACAGCCTTGATGTACTCCTTTTCCTATTTGGAACCAGTCTGTTGTTCCATGTCCAGTTCTAACTGTTGCTTCCTAACCTGCATACAGGTTTCTCAAGGGCAGGTCAGGTGATCTGGCATTCCCATCTCTTTCAGAATTTTCCACAGTTTATTGTGATCAACAAAGTCAAAGGCTTTGGCATAGTCAATAAAGCAGAAATAGATGTTTTTCTGGAACTCTCTTGCTTTTTCCATGATCCAGCAGATGTTGGCAATTTGATCTCTGATTCCTCTGCCTTGTCTAAAACCAGCTTGAACATCTGGAAGCTCATAGTTCACGTATTGCTGAGGCCTGGCTTGGAGAATTTTGAGCATTACTTTACTAGCATGTGAGATGAGTGGAATTGTGTGGTAGTTTGAGCATTCTTTGGCATTGCCTTTCTTTGGGATTGGAATGAAAACTGACCTTTGCCAGTCCTGTGGCCACTGCTGAGTTTTCCAAATTTGCTGGCATATTGAGTGCAGCATTTTCACAGCATCATCTTCCAGGATTTGAAATAGCTCAACTGGAATTCCATCACCTCCCCTAGCTTTGTTCATAGTGATGTTTTCTAAGGCCCACTTGACTTCACATTCCAGGATGTCTGGCTCTAGGTGAGTGATCAAACCATCGTGATTATCTGGGTCGTGAAGATCTTTTTTGTAGAGTTCTTCTGTGTATTTTTGCCACCTCTTCTTAATATCTTCTACTTCTGTTAGGTCCATACCATTCTGTCCTTTATCGAGCCCATCTTTGCATGAAGTGTTCCCTTGGTATCTCTAGTTTTCTTGAAGAGATCTCTAGTCTTTCCCATTCTGTTGTTTTCCTCCATTTCTTTGCACTGACCACTCCAGAAGGCTTTCTTATCTCTCGTTGGTATTCTTTGGCAGTCTGCATTCAGATGCTTATCTCTTTCCTTTTCTCCTTTGCTTTTCACAGCTATTCATAAAACTTCCTCAGACAGCCATTTTGCTTTTTTGTATTTCTTTTCCATGGGTTGGTCCTGAACCGTCTCCTATACAATGTCATGAAGCTCCGTCCATAGCTCTTCAGGCACTCTATCTATCAGATCTAGTCCCTTAAATCTATTTCTCAGTTCCACTGTATAATCATAAGGGATTTGATTTAGGTCATACCTGAATGGTCTAGTGGTTTTCCCCACTTTCTTCAATTTCAGTCTGAATTTGACAATAAGGAGTTCATGATCTGAGCTCCCAGTCTTGTTTTTGCTGACTGTATAGAGCTTCTCCATCTTTGGCTGCAAAGAATATAATCAATCTGATTTCAGTGTTGACCATCTGGTGATGTCCATGTGTAGAGTCTTCTCTTGTGTTCTTGGAAGAGGGTGTTTGCTATGGCCAGTGTGTTCTCTTGGCATAACCCTATTAGCCTCTGCCCTGCTTCATTCCGTACTCCAAGGCCAAATTTTCCTGTTACCCCAGGTGTTTCTTGACTTCCTACTTTTGCATTCCAGTCCCCTGTAATGAAAAGGACATCTTTTTGGGGTGTTAGTTCTAAAAGGTCTTATAGTTCTTCATAGAACTGTTCAACTTCAGCTTCTTCAGCATTACTGTTTGGGGCATAGTGTAAGATTAAAAATGTTTTCTTTATTTATGTATTATTTGTGTGAAAAGTTTTACAAACCTAATACAATACAGTATTCTATAACCAATTGTGTTAGTTGGGTACCTAGGTTAACTTTGTTGAACTTAAATACAAATTAGACTTATGAACGCTATCTTGGAATGAAACTCATTTGTATGTAGTAAACTTACTGTAGTCTGTTTATCTCCATGGACAAACATTGAATATTTGGAAAAATACACAGCTCTTAATACTGCCTATCTGTGCAAGTTATTCTTTCTGGAGGAAAAATAAAAAGAGAGACATTTAAAAAAAGCTGATGAATGATTTAAAAAAAAAACAATAACCAAAATATTCTACTGTTTCATTGCTATGTCCCAGAGAGTCCCAAGAGCAGAAGCATTTCAGACAGACCAAGATGAAAAAATTGCGCATATTTGAGGAAAATTGGGGATCCCAGCTGCCCTCAGTGAATATTGGGAAGTGAATATTGTAGTAAGATGATGATAAGCTATTTTGCGATTCAGGCTTGTCTACCCTGGTTCATGGCTTCCACAAATCTGTGTGTGTAGACCCAGCCTGAGGTCACTTGATTCCTGGGCCAGTCCTAGAAGAGGAAGAGTAGGAACTCCCATCGTCCTTGTTTACTAGGATGAGAAATTGAGTCAGTCTTCAGTGTTGAGCTCTGAGGTCCTGACTTAGTTGTTGAAGTCCTACGTCTTCCTGAGTTTCCATGGATACCTCTCAGTCAAAACAAAGATGTGGGCTCCTGAGAAAAATGCAGGGTTCTTGTCTTTCCATTTGATTCAGGGTCCAAGTGTAAGCTATTGCCTTGAAGTCCACTATATGCACTGCCCAGCTATTCTGCCTGATGATCTAGCCT
Source organism: Tragelaphus eurycerus (assembly GCA_935064755.1). Taxonomy (NCBI): domain Eukaryota; kingdom Metazoa; phylum Chordata; class Mammalia; order Artiodactyla; family Bovidae; genus Tragelaphus; species Tragelaphus eurycerus. Next base: position 5,490,461 of record CAKXYN010000039.1, read on the forward strand.
CTCTGGTATTAATATATATTTTTTCATGAAAAATGAAGATACTTTGGGCCATGAAAGTATCTCACTCCTCAGCCCACAATAGATTAAGCATTTATTGAAATAATTATTTCTATAATAGGAGTAAGTAGTGGTAAGTAAGTAAGTAAGATGGGCATCCGGTCCCATCACTTCATGGGAAATAGATGGGGAAACAGTGGAAACAGTGTCAGACTTTATTTTTCTGGGCTTCAAAATCACTACAGATGGTGACTGCAGCCATGAAATTAAAAGACACTTACTGCTTGGAAGGAAAGTTATGACCAACCTACATCACATATTCAAAAGCAGAGACATTACTTTGCCAACAAAGGTTCGCCTAGTCAAGGCTATGGTTTTTCCTGTGGTCATGTATGGATGTGAGAGTTGGACTGTGAAGAAGGCTGAGCGCCGAAGAATTGATGCTTTTGAACTGTGGTGTTGGAGAAGACTCTTGAGAGTCCCTTGGACTGCAAGAAGATCCAACCGGTCCATTCTGAAGGAGATCAGCCCTGGGATTTCTTTGGAAGGAATGATGCTGAAGCTGAAACTCCAGTCCTTTGGCCACCTCATGCGAAGAGTTGACTCATTGGAGAAGACTCTGATGCTGGGAGGGATTGAGGGCAGGAGGAGAAGGGGACGACAGAGGATGAGATGGCTGGATGGCATCACTGACTCGATGGATGTGAGTCTCAGTGACCTCCGGGAGTTGATGATGTACAGGGAGGCCTGGTGTGCTGCAATTCATGGGGTCGTAAAGAGTCGGACATGACTGAGCGACTGATCTGATCTGATCTGAGTGGTTTTTCAAGTTACAACACTTTTTTCTATATTTATTATTTGGTATTCATTTGTAAAGAATAGTTTCTTTTATCCTTATTTATGTATGTATTTCATTTGTTCAATAATTTATAAACCATCAATATGGTTATTTATTTCGATGCTCAAAATTTTCCAAATTTGGAAGTGAAAGTCCCTTCAGTAGTGTATGAGACCAAGCTAAGAAAGTTGGTATTAGGTATTGTGATCTCTTCCTTTATAAGTTAGTAGAAACAGTTGATAATTTGGGGGCAAGTTTCAGTAGTCTGTGCTTTTTGCAAGAGTTCCAAGTGATTCTATTTAGGTCACATTTTAAGAAAAATTGAGATATGTTTCCATGTCCTTGGTTTCAAGTTTAAAGAGAATTTCATTCTCCATTGTCACTTTTAGAGTACTTTTTCTGATCATTAGAAGCACTAAATGAATTATGTGTCTTAAAAGAAGCTGAGATGCAACCTTAAAAATAACACATTTTTTTTTTACTCTATAACATATGCCACTTAAATTGTTTACGTTCTCCCAACACTATATTATCTATGCACTTTGCAGCTAAATCTAAAATGAAACTTCCTGTCTCTAAGAAATATGAACATACTGATACTCTTGATTTATAGAAGTAGTAAGTATCCTTCTAAAACTGCAAGATTGTTAAAGCCTGACCACAAATCCAATGGACTCTACTATAAGTTTCAATACCTAAGAAACATTGAAAAAGCAAGATAATTCCAGAAAAACATCTATTTCTGCTATACTGAATATGCCAAAGCATTTAACTGTGTGGATCACAATAAACTGTGGGAAATTCTGAAAGAGATGGGAATACCAGACCACCTGACCTTCCTCTTGAGAAACCTGTATGCAGATCAGGAAGCAACAGTTAGAACTGGACATGGAACAACAGACTGGTTCCAAATAGGAAGAGAAGTACATCAAGGCTGTATATTGTCACCCTGCTTATTTAACTTCTATGCAGAGTACATCATGAGAAATGCTGGGCTGGAAGAAGCACACGCTGGAATCAAGATAGCGGGGAGAAATATCAATAACCTCAGATATACAGATGACACCACCCTTATGGCAGAAAGTGAAGAGGAACTAAAAAGCCTCTTGATGAAAGTGAAAGAGGACAGTGAAAAAGTTGGCTTAAAGCTCAACATTCAGAAAACAAAGATCATGGCATCTGGTCCCATCGCTTCATGGGAAATAGATGGGGAAACAGTGGAAACAGTGTCAGACTTTATTTTTCTGGGCTCCAAAATCACTGCAGATGTTATTGCAGCCATGAAATTCAAAGATGCTTACTCCTTGGAAGGAAATTTATGACCAACCTAGATAGCATATTCAAAAGCAATGACATTACTTTGCCAACAAAGATCCGGCTAGTGAAGGCTATGGTTTTTTCCAATGGTCATATATGGATGTGAGAGTTGGACTGTGAAAAAGGCTGAGCACGGAAGAATTGATGCTTTTGAACTGTGGTGTTGGAAAAGACTCTTGAGAGTCCCATGGACTGCAAGGAAATCCAACCAGTCCATTCTAAAGATCAATCCTGGGTGTTCTTTGGAAGGAATGATGCTAAAACTGAAACTCCAGTACTTTGGCCACCTCATGTGAAAAATTGACTCATTGGAAAAGACTCTGATGCTGGGAGGGATTGGGGGCAGGAGGAAAAAGGGACGACAGAGGATGAGATGGCTGAATGGCATCACCGACTTGGTAGACGTGAGTTTGAATGACCTCCGGGAGTTGGTGATAGACAAGGAGGCCTGGCGTGCTGCAGTTCATGGGGTCACAAAGGGTTGGACATGACTGAGTGACTGAACTGAACTGAACCTAGAAAACAACTGTAAATAACTTACTCTCACACACTACGTGCAGGACTAGAAAAAATGGCAAACACGTTCTTGTTATCATGGCATGTTTTTCTTTTCCAAGTACTCAGAGTCATATAAATAGATTACATCCTTTTCTGCACAGCTGGATTGCTTTATATGCTCTGTATCTGAATAATCCCATGAGGAAAGTAAGGGATTCTTCCACTTTTCCGCTCATTTGTTGAATTAAAAAAAAAAAAAAAGAGTGGTGAAAGTTACATAAAATTGCATATTCTTTTTGTCCAAGTGGTTAGATCTGAGAGAAATAATAAGATAACACTGGCCCATTTATGTCTGTCATCTCTACAGGTATGAGCGCCTCTGGTGAGATGAGGAATCTCTACTCTCTCTGTTTGTGGGTAGAGGACATTCATTCAGGATGGAGAACAGGGTCTTCCATCACAGAGTTCCACCCCAGGCCTGATCAGCCAGGCACTCATCTTGAAAGCAAAAGTCTTTCAGTCCTGTCCAACTCTTTGCGACCCCATGAACTAAACAGTCCATGGCATTCTCCAGGCCAGAATACTGGAGTGGGCTACCTTTCCCTTCTCCAGGGGATCTTCCCAACCCAGGGATCAGATCCAGGTCTCCTGCACTGCAGGCGTTTTCTCTACCAGCTGAGCCACAAAGGAAGCCCAGGCACTCAGCTTACTGCCATGCTATTTAACTGGCTGATGTAGGCAAGGTTTAGCGCATGACTTCAAAACCCAATTTCTCTCCTTCACACACAGCAAGACTCACTGGATCCATCACATCTCTTTCACATCTGATGCCTGCAGTTGTCTGCTCCACTTCACCTGTAGGCCTTTGTATTTTGTCATTATATTTAGTATCCTCTAGTCTTTTCTCAAGCCTCTTCTTTCCTACATCCTGGCGTTTGCACATTGAAGTTTATAACAGAACCCCAGGGCCCTGAATAAATGGACCATACTTTTAAAGTGTGAAGGCCGTGTGGTTAGAGGAGTTTGAGCCACACTTCTCTTACACTTACCTACAGAAATGAAAGAAAGGACATCATCACAGATGAAAACTATGAATCTCTCTCTCTCTCCTTTCTACTTTGAAAGAAGAGGTGGGGTAGGTGGGGAGACCAATACAGTGAGAGGAAGAATTTTTCTTAAGTATATCACAGTGGAAATGAACCATTTATACACCAGTAACAGCTGCTCTAGAAGTGACTCATATGGTATATCTATATCATTTCCCAAACATTAACACAAGAGTTGACTACTTGAACAATAGTGATAGAATGTTAATGTCAAGAGATACCAACACAGAGTGAAAGTGAGAGATGAGCAGCTCTTAATCAACAAAGATTCCTCCCTGGATGGTCCATGCTCCCAAAGGTTTCTCTGCATTGGCAGATATGGTTTCAGAGTCTAGTGATTCCTGAAATCCTCTGCCTATGCAAATATATGTTTATCCTCAGTCATAGGTTTAATCGGTAAAGTGTTGTATATGTTGCTGAAACTCGGCCCATGTTCACCTATGCTGAGTAGAAATTGGGTGAAGTTGCTGAATAGAAATTGCTGAAGAAATTGGGTGCTGAAAAGATTTGAGGTGAGGTAGAAAATAGTGATCTTTATTGCCTTGACAGGCAAAGGGGACCACAGTGGGCTAATGCCATCAAGACGGTGTGATGGGATTTTCCTGGTGGTCCAATGGTTAAGACTCATCATTTCCAGTGCAGGGGGTACAGGTTCAATCCCCGGTTGGGGAACTAAAATCCCACATACCGTGCAACAGGGCCAAAAAATAAAAGATTGTGTGACTCACCCTGGAGTGGGTAGTGAGGAGTCTTATAGTGTTCAAAGAGCAGGGCTTGATCAGCTTCTGGAAACTCTTCTAATTGGTTGGCAGGCAACCCACTCCAGTATCCTTGCCTGGAGAATCCCAGGGATGGAGGAGCCTGGTGGGCTGCCATCTATGGGGTCGCACAGAGTTGGACATGACTGAAGCGACTTAGCAGCAGCAGCGGCAAGGTAATTGAGAGTCAGTATCATCAGCCTTCTAGTTCCAGGTAATCTGGGCTCTATGTGCTTGTGGGCAGCATACAGTTAACTTCTTCCTCCTGATGGGGGTCTCAGTACCTGCAAAACAGCTTAACGGACATGGCTCAGAATATTATCTAAAGTCCTTGAGGAAAAACTTTTAAAGGTTCTTGACTTTGTTTAGTGGCTAAAGTATTATTGCCTTTGACTGTGTGCATCACAATAAACTGTGGAAAGTTCTGAAAGAGATGGGAATACCAGACCACCTGATCTGCCTCTTGAGAAATTTGTATGCAGGTCAGGAAGCAACAGTTAGAACTGGACATGGAACAACAGACTGGTTCCAAATAGGAAAAGGAGTACGTCAAGGCTGTATATTGTCACCCTGTTTATTTAACTTCTATGCAGAGTACATCATGAGAAATGCTGGACTGGAAGAAACACAAGTTGGAATCAAGATTGCTGGGAGAAATATCAATAACCTCAGATATGCAGATGACACCACCCTTATGGCAGAAAATGAAGAAGAACTAAAAAGCCTCTTGATGAAAGTGAAAGTGGAGAGTGAAAAAGTTGGCTTAAAGCTCAACATTCAGAAAACGAAGATCATGGCAACTGGTCCCATCACTTCATGGGAAATAGATGGGGAAACAGTGGAAACAGTGTCAGACTTTATTTTTCTGGGCTCCAAAATCACTGCCAATGGTGACTGCAGCCATGAAATTAAAAGACGCTTACTCCTTGGAAGTAAAGTGATGACCAACCTACATCACATATTCAAAAGCAGAGACATTAGTTTGCCAACAAAGGTCCGGCTAGTGAAGGCTATGGTTTTTCCTGTGGTTATGTATGGGTGTGAGAGCTGGACTGTGAAGAAGGCTGAGTGCTGAAGAATTGATGCTTTTGAACTGTGGTGTTGGAGAAGACTCTTGAGAGTCCCTTGGACTGCAAGGAGATTCAACCAGTCCACTCTGAAGGAGATCAGCCCTGGAATTTCTTTGGAAGGAATGATGCTAAAGCTGAAACTCCAATCCTTTGGCCACCTCATGCGAAGAGTTGACTCATTGGAGAAGACCCTGGTGCTGGGAGGGATTGAGGGCAAGAGGAGAAGGGGACGACAGAGGATGAGATGGCTGGATGGCATCACTGACTGGATGGATGTGAGTCTGGGTGACCTCCGGGAGTTGGTGATGGACAGGGAGGCCTGGCGTGCTGCTATTCATGGGGTCTCAAAGAGTCGGACATGACTGGGCGACTGATCTGATCTGATCTGAAAGTATTATTATTTTTATCTTGCTTGACTGTCTTCTTTTCTGTATGTTTTCACTTCTCGGATTAAATTTATTCTTTGGCTCAAGTTTTTCTATGGACAAAAAGAGGGTGGAGGACATGGGTGGAGGTCTATTCTGGGAAGACTTTATAGGTCCTGCTCAGTCACATGCACACATGATTACTGAGTGAGTATGGTTAATCAGTGCTCACAAAAGTGGCAGAATTTGGCTCCAAGAAGCAGTTATGTTATCAGGGGAGGAATGTGCTATTAAGACAGTTAATTAGGAAAAATGTAAGGCCAAGTACTCTTTCAGACGTGAGTCCATCTATTCAACCATGACAATCAGCTAAGCTGGAAGTCAAAGAAGAAAAGAGATGAGTCTAGGCTGTACTAGTCTTGAGTCTGCTAACTTATTTTTCACCAACTTAGGCTATGCCACTGGCATTCCTCAGAGGAATTAACAATGTAATTGCCACTTAATTACAGGGCTCCATCATAGATAGAATTTTACTTCAGAGAATTATCCTGGGAAATGTGTCTTAGTAGTCTTAGTTCTCTCTACACATCTGGGAAGTTTCCCTCTGCTATTTTCAAATAAACATTTCATAGGAAAGATAGAATCAGGTGGTTTGACTAAAACAGAAAAGCCAGAGCTGTCTGGATACCCTTGAATAGGTATCTCTACAAATCGAAACATTCACAGAACAATGGGTCTGGGAGAAATTTATAGGAAGCTGTTCACTATGAAAGAGAAGAAAGGAAATGCTTAATGCTCAAATTCAAGAAACAAGAAAGGAAAGATGTGCATGTTTTCTTGGGGGAAGGGAGGAGAGCAGTCAGGAACTCGCCTCCTCCCACCTCAAATTCCAGATCATACTATTGTCCACAATGCATCTGAAGCAGTTCAGGGGAGATGTCTCACAGCAGATTTGGACAGGGTTTCCTTAGTGTAGTTAAAGCCTGCTTCACCACATACTTGGTCTGTAACCTTACACAAATTTTGTAATATTCCTCCTGTATAAAATGAGAATAATACTAGCATTCATTTACAGCATAAAAGTTTGTTGTAAGAATTAGAGGATATCCATGAAGCTTAGAGTCTCATTCAGGCTCTTACTTTTATGGTTGATTGTATTTTTAGTAGAAATAACAATAAATTAGCTTGGTTTTTTAATAATTATTATTATTATTTTTACTTTACAATATTGTATTGGTTTTGCCATACATCAACATGCATCCACCAAGGGTGTACACATGTTCCCAATACTGAACCCCCCTCCCACCTCCCTCCCATGACCTCTTTAAAGTGTAAGCTTGGGCTTCCCTGATAGCTTAGCTGGTAAAGAATCCACTCACAATGCAGGAGGCCCCAGTTCGATTCCTGGGTCAGGAAGATCCGCTGGAGAAGAGACAGGCTACCCACTCCATTATTCTTGGGCTTCCCTTGTGTCTCAGCTGGTAGAGAATCTGCCTGCAGTGCGGGAGACCTGGGTTTGATTCCTAGGTTGGGAAGATCCCCTGGAGAAGGGAAAGGCTGCCCACTCCAGTATTCTGTCCTGAAGAATTCCAAGGACTATACAGCCCATGGAGTTGCAAAGAGTCAGACATGACTGAGGGACTTTCACTTAAAGTTTAAGCTTAGCATTATAACTCTCAGTTATATTCCTCAACTATAAGTCTGTCATTCTTTTGCACCTCTTCAATAGTAATCTCTACTAGCAGTTTAACTTTTTGACTAGCTCTCTTCCTACTGACTTTTTTGAAGAAGTCAGAATTGAGAATTGATAAATTTGATTTTCACTTGATAGCTTATTTTGTAGAGCCAAACCACATTTTCTGGTATATGTGTGGAAGGACAATTAGGGAAGTTAACATTTATTGAATGTTGCCAACATTCACTACATTCTACATGGTACAAAGGTAAAATTTCTATTCATACAGAAGAAAACCTAGACTCAGTGAGGAAAAACAACATTTTTAATATACTGATGATTGCCCAAACTTTCCAATTATAAGAAACTTTTCAAAGATATAAAAACATCACAGATCACCTCATAAAAAGTCATAAGTCTTGTGTTTGTTGACTGAGAAAATAATAATTGAGAACAAATATGTAGAATATAAGTTACAATTGGAAGAAAATAAAGATGAAACTGGGTGGATTCTTTTTATTCAGTTTATAAATTATGATATGTGGACCAGTCCACATCTCAGCTTCTTGCAGTAACTCTATGGACCTCTAGGATTTCTTAAGCCACAGTCACCATGAGGATGCAATGCCAGTGGAACTACATTGCTTGAAATTCTGTATCGCATCCTGTCAACAACTCATGCAACTGACAAGTCTTTTGTCTGTCTATCCAGGTCGTCTACAAAATTGGGCTTATTGGTTAAACCTCTGTGAGCCAAGTCAAGACTATACTGGGTATAAGTGACCAGCTTTGCCCAAGTCAACATAACAACTGAAATAAAGTGTGTTGAAATGCATCTTGAAACTCTGATGCTTTGCCTGGGGGAAACATAGTCTTGAGTGTCACGAACATGTTTGTCAAAGATATTCATTGTGATAATGTGGCTGGTGACAGCAAAAATGACTTGCTAATAGAAGCAGCTGGCTTCATTGCTCAGGTATTATCCTGAACCGTCCAGGCCAAATCAGTGCTGGGTCCACACTGAAGCTGGATTGCCGCACTGCTTACCTTGTTTGTAAGGTTGCCAGGCAGAAGATTGATTGCTTTTCTTGTAAGTAGTGGAAGATGGCCCAAATCTTTGAAATCTACTCATGCTGCCATCTTTAAGGGGATTCACGACAAAACTATGTGTATTGAGAGTTTCTCTGACTACCCTCCTCTGGGTCATTTTGCTGTTCATGATATGAGGCAGTTACTATGGTTGTCATCACAACAGCAGGAAAGAAGCCTGCAGGAGCTGACAAGGTCAACAGATCTGCTCAGAAAACTCAGATGGCTAAATGGACAGGACTCTGCACTGTCTTAACTGGTTGTGGAAGAATAACTCAGAACTGTCTCATTTTGCTATTTAAGTTTAATAGTAAAAGCCTGGTTAATCATAGAAATGCATTGTAAAATCTTCAGAAAGAAAGGAACATTTCATGGACCACTTTTTTTTTTTTATGTAGTAGTTTTAAGTTGAAAGATTTTTAAATAAGTACTTTTAATGGATCTATCTTAACCAAAATCTGTCATAGAATATTGAAACACATTAAAATGAAGTTGAGTAATAAAGCTGTATCTTCTTTTGACCAACACCAAAACTTTCCATAAAATTGCTTAGGAAAAAGTTGCCTGGGACCTATAGCTGATGTCCTGAAATTTGATTAATTAATTGCCCTGATTATTTTCAGGGTAGGGATTGCAGTGCTGTTTCTTTCTTTTTTTACATATATCCAATAAAAGGATTGTTTCTTAAGCTGATTTCAATACACAGTGAAATGTTATTGGTGTGATCTATCATTTACAATACTTCGTGTTGCTTAAGATAGAAAAGCAAAGTAGCTTGTTACATGTACCTTATAAAAGGTTATAATTCTGCAATATTAAAACTCACATGATACAGACAGTATTTAATTTTATGTAGTTCTATTAATATTGAATAAACATGTTGGAAAAATCTTTTTAACTTTGTTTCCCTTTTTAAAATGCATTTTCGTATTTATAAATAATGTAAAGCTTGTTAAAACAAAAGAGCCTGAAATTATAAGGTTTAAGATATTTAGGAATGGCCTTCTTTGATGAGTTTATTGTGTCCAGTTCTAGGAAAACAAAGATATTGGAAGCTGAAAAATAAAAATTGCTTCAGAGTTGTTTTACTTGTGGTGTTGGCATAACTCATTACCGATCAATACATCTACCATAAATGGCTGGTGAAAAGAACACAAAAGCTTGGAAAAAAAAAGTCTGTTTGGTACCATTGAAGAGAAACCAAGGAAGCCAAGGCTTCAGCAGTTAGGGCCCTGAAACAAAGGAAAACAGACTGGAAAGAGCTCTCATTAGGGCTGTCCACTTAAAATACGTAACTCCTTAAGGCATTTTTTAGCACATTGTGTTAGAGAGGCTAAGAGGACAAGCAGAATGTCGTGGGTAAGAAATTAGCAAGGTGAGCAGAGAGCCTGGCAATCTTGAGGAACCATAAAAACAAAAACTGTAGCTTAAGACAAATCAAGTATATCTTAGCTTCCAGTTTGGACCCTGAAAAGTCTACACTGTAAGAATAAGATCCAACAAGAAATAGCCTTCTTCTAAGTCGCTTCAGTCGTGTCCAACTCTGTGCGACCCCATGGACTGCAGCCTACCAGGCTTCTCCGTCCATGGGATTCTCCAGGCAAGAACACTGGAGTGGGTTGCCTAGCCCCTCACAAAAGAGTGAAATCTGGTTTTAAATCCTATATGACCTGCCCCTACTCTAATAGCTTTTCTGAAAGCAAAATTTCATTCTCTATGAAAAAGGATAATGTCAACATGAGCTTCAATATACATAGGGTATATTTTATATAAATTATCTGTCATTAAATCAAAAATTGATCAAGCATACCACAAGAATAACTGACCAAAAACCAAGAGGAAAAGACCATCATAAAAAAAGATCCATAAGAGACATAGATATCCAGAGTTATCATTTTAAAACATTAAAATAATTGGTTAACATATTCAATGCAAGATTACAAGGCAGTGATAAGATGGATCATGGCATCTGGTCCCATCAGATCAGATCAGATCAGATCAGTCACTCAGTCGTGTCTGACTCTTTGCGACCCCATGAACTGCAGCACGCCAGGCCTCCCTGTCCATCACCAACTCCCGGAGGTCACTCAGACTCACATCCATCGAGTCGGTGATGCCATCCAGCCATCTCATCCTCTGTTGTCCCCTTCTCCTCCTGCCCTCAATCCCTCCCAGCATCAGAGTCTTCTCCAATGAGTCAACTCTTCGCATGAGGTAGCCAAAGTACTGGAGTTTCAGCTTTAGCATCATTCCTTCCAAAGAAATCCCAGGGCTGATCTCCTTCAGAATGGACTGGTTGGATCTCCTTGCAGTCCAAGGGACTCTCAAGAGTCTTCTCCAACACCACAGTTCAAAAGCATCAATTCTTTGGCACTCAGCCTTCTTCACAGTCCAGCTCTCACATCCATACATGACCACAGGAAAGACCATAGCCTTGACTAGGCGAACCTTTGTTGGCAAAGTCACTTCATGGCAAATAGATGGGGAAACAGTGGAAATAGTGATAGACTTTATTTTTGGGGGTTCCCCAGCAGATGGTGACTTCAGACATGAAATTAAAAGACTCCTTAGAAGGAAAGTTATGACCAACCTAGACAGCATATTAAAAAGCAGAGACATTACTTTGTCAACAAAGGTCCATGTAGTCAAGGCTATGGTTTTTTACCATAGCCTTTCCCGTAGTCATGTATGGATGTGAGAGTTGGATTATAAAGAAAGCTGAGCGCTGAAGAATTGATGCTTTTGAACTATGGTGTTGGAGAAGACTCTTGAGAGTCCCTTGGACTGCAAGGAGATCCAACCAGTCCATCCTAAAGGAAATCAGTTCTGAATATTCATTGGAAGGACTGATGTTGAAGCTGAAACTCCAGTACTTTGGTCAACTGATGCAAAGAGCTGACTCATTTGAAAAGACCCTGATGCTGGGAAAGATGGAAGATGGGGGGAGAAGGGGACGGCAGAGGATGAGATGGTTGGATGGCATCACCGACTCAATGCACATGAGTTTGAGTAAACTCCAGGAGTTGCTGATGGACAGGGAGGCCTGGTGTGGTGCACTCATGGACATAAAGAGTTGGACACAACTGAGTGACTGAACTGAACTGAACTGAACTGAACTGACAAGGTGGAGAATGTCAAGATGGAGAAAATCAATAGAAAATTGAACTATAGGAAAATAAAATTATTTTAAAATACAGCAATGGACATTAAAAAATTTCTTTAAGAGGATAAGAGTTTAGAGAACAAGATGGTGAAGTAGATGGATATGGAGTACATCTATCTCCACAGATACATCAGGAATACACCTTCAGATACAGAAGTACATGCAGAACATCAGCTGAGAATGAACAGGAGTGCCTGACCAGTGGAAAAGAATATATAGAACCTCACATAATTTGGTAGGACAAAGGAGCTAGGGGAAAAAACAGGACTGTTACTAGGACTGGACCTGCCCATGACAGGTAGGGGAACTGAAGTAGGGGTCCGATCCCCACAGTGGGGCAATTATCTGAGTCAGGGGAGAAACACTGAAGCCTGAGAGTGAAACAGCTGATCTGTGACAGCCTAAATGGAGTGAGAATCAGACAGTCCCTGCCGCAGCCATACATACCCTGGACAGGGAAGCAGGTCCCCTAGAAGGCACAGTGTCTGGGAACTGGAGCTTAGGGATTGCAGAGCAATCCCAGGGTGAGGGCTGCTGCTGACTGTGGAGAGATGGACTGAGGGAATGTGAAGGAGGAGAATGTGGTGGGAAATGCCTGTGCAGGAAAGCCAGACAGCTGTGGAAGCAAGGCAATACTGCTGAGTCACACGTAGCATCACCATAGCCCCTTTTACCACGTGCCAGCATCGCCAGCTGAACCATAGAGAGGCTGGCCTGTCAAGCACCTGACACAGGGTAGGACTCCAGCCAGGGCAGTTCCTCTATGTGCCTGACATGCTAAACAACAGAGAAGGGCCCCAGGCAAGGGAGCCCTCTCAGTACCCGAACAGGCAGAGCTACAGAGAAAAACTAGTCAAAGAGGCTTTCTGATCTCCAGCTACCAGAGGCTCAAAAAGACTCCGGGAGGGCCATAACTCCTGCAGCAGAGGCAGTCTGTATCCCTGCACACTTGGCACCGCCAGGGTAACCTGCGACTCAAGCAGCTGCACCACCTTCACACTCAACCCTCACTGGGGCAGAGCTGCCACAGGCCAAAAAAAAAAAAAAAAAAAAAAAAAAAATCTTGCGACTATATGCATTTGGGGTCGCTTCGGTTGTGTTCAACACTCCGACCCTATGGACTGTGGCCTGCCGGGGTTCTCTGTTGGGGGGATTCTCCAGGCAAGAATACTGGAGTGTATTGGCCAATATTAGTTGCCATACCCTTCTGCTGCTGCTGCTGCTAAGTCACTTCAGTCGTGTCCGACTCTGTGCGACCCCATAGAAGGAAGCTCACCAGGCTCCCCCACCCCTGGGATTCTCCAGGCAAGAACACTGGAGTGGGTTGCCATTTCCTTCTCCAATGCATGAAAGTGAAAAGTGAAAGTGAAGTCGCTCAGTCGTGTCCGACTCTTAGCGACCCCACGGACTGGAGCCTACCAGGCTCCTCCGTCCATGGGATTTTCCAGGCAAAAGTACTGGGGTGGGGTGCCATTGCCTTCCCCGCCATACCCTTCTAGAGCACTATATTTCCTGCTGCCCTAACCGCCAACTCCCCTGAGTGCCTGGTGCTGCCAAAACCCTTGCAACTCAAGCAGTTGTACCACCTCCACACCTGGCCCTCACGGGGGCAGACCCATGTCTTTCAGGGCAGCCTCAGGGGCAAACCCCAGTGAACGACCCACATGCAGAGGTGGAAATAAAACCACAGCTGAAACTCAGGGGCAGTGTGGCTAAGGAAGAAGACCCCAAAACGTCCCACCAGCTGTACAAACTGCAGATTAAATTAACATGATCAACTAGGCAGATTCTGTGTCTATAGAATATATAAAAGGACATTGAGAACTCCCGGAAAAGAAAACGCACGAGTTCTGAAAGCTGTGGACATTGGAGGCAAAAACACACAGGAATAAGGCCAGATTAGAATCTGAGCTACCCCCACAATGGCAACCCACTCTAGTACTCTTGCCTGGGAAATCTCATGGATGGAGGAGCCTGGTAGGCTGCAGTCCATGGGGTTGCGAAGAGTAGGACCTGAGCTACTTCACTTTCACGCATTGGAGAAGGAAATGGCAACCCACTCCAGTGTTCTTGCCTGGAGAATCTCAGGGACAGCAGAGCCTGGTGGGCTGCCGTCTATGGGGTCACACAGAGTCGGACACGACTGAAGTGACTCAGCAGTTAGCAGCAGTACCCCCACAGCAGGTCCAGAGACCAGCACAGTGTTGGAGGGCATCCTAGGGCGGTGAGGTGGACTGTGACTCCCAGCGAGGAAAAGGACCCTGACAGCAGTGACTCAAGAAAAACATTTATTATTCTTATGTCTTGACTTTTCACTCTCCACTTTCACTTTCATCAAGAGGCTTTTTAGCCCCTCTTCACTTTCTGCCATAAGAGTCGTGTCATCTGCATATCTGAGGTTATTGATATTTCTCCCGGCAATCTTGATTCCAACTTGTGTTTCTTCCAGTCCAGCATTTCTCATGATGTACTCTGCATATAAGTTAAATAAACATGGTGACAATATGCAGCCTTGACGTGATGAAAGTGAAAGTGGAGAGTGAAAAGGTTGGCTTAAAGCTCAACATTCAGAAAACGAAGATCATGGCATCTGGTCCCATCACTGCATGGGAAATAGATGGGGAAACAGTGGAAACAGTGTCAGACTTTGTTTTTCTGGGCTCCAAAATCACTGCAGATGGTGACTGCAGCCATGAAATTAAAAGACGCTTGCTCCTTGGAAGGAAAGTTATGACCAACCTAGATAGCATATTCAAAAGCAGAGACATTACTTTACCAACAAAGGTTCGCCTAGTCAAGGCTATGGTCTTTCCTGTGGTCATGTATGGATGTGAGAGCTGGACTGTGAAGAAGGCTGAGCGCCGAAGAATTGATGCTTTTGAACTGTGGTGTTGGAGAAGACTCTTGAGAGTCCCTTGGACTGCAAGGAGATCCAACCAGTCCATTCTGAAGGAGATCAATCCTGGGATTTCTTTGGAAGGAATGATGCTAAAGCTGAAACTCCAGTATTTTGGCCACCTCATGCGAAGAGTTGACTCATTGGAGAAGACTCTGATGCTGGGAGGGATTGAGGGCAGGAGGAGAAGGGGACGACAGAGGATGAGATGGCTGGATGGCATCACTGACTCGATGTATGCGAGTCTGAGTGACCTCCGGGAGCTGGTGATGGACAGGGAGGCCTGGCGTGCTGCAGTTCATGGGGTCGCAAAGAGTCGGACACGACTGAGCGACTGATCTGATCTGATCTGATGTCTTGACTTGTTCTGAAGTTTTGTTTTGCTTTTCATTTTTCCTTCCCCCCACCCCCTGGTTGTAGTTGTCTATTTATTGGCACTATGAAATCTAATTAAGCTTTTGAGGTGTTTTTTTTTTAATCACACTTTTTATTGTTTTTATAAACCTCTGCCTCTATGTTGGGCTTTTGTAGTTCTGTGGAGTTTTCCTTTATATTATTTTTCTTTCCTCTTCACTTTTTTCTCTTTTTAAAATTTTTAATATTAATTTTTAAGCCTATTATTGTTTTTTTCTACATTTATTCCTTTGTTTGCTTTTCTTATTGTTCTTTTCCCTTTGCAGTTAACCTTTAATGTATATAAATATTCTTTATCTACCTTTATTTAACTTTGCATATCTATTCTTTCTTTCTTTCCTTTCCTCTCAACATATTTGTTAATTTTGTTTTCATGCTTTATTCCCCACTTGGCACCTTGCTTTAGTTTTGTTTCCCAATTTGTGCTTTAGTTAGTTTTGTTCTTAACTGGTAGATATACTTGTTGGTTTCCTTTGTTTCTTGGGTCAATCTATTGTACTTTATTTTTGTTGGACTGTTTCAATTTTGCTTATGGATGTGTATGTATATATTCTGTTATTTTAATTATTATTTGCCTGATTTTATAACTGACATTTGTCTGGGGTTCATCTTTGGTTTCTCGTATTTGGATATATGTTTTAACCTCACTTAATGCCATAACAAACCACCTGTGGAATCTTTGTTCCTGACCAGAAGCCAAGCCCTGAGCCTTTGGACTGGGAGCACTGACTCCAAAACCATAGACTATCAGAGAACTATCCCTAGGGAGTATCAAATAGTGAGAACTCCCACAAAGGAAACCACTTGAATACAAGACCTAGCATCACCCAACCATCAATAGCACCCTGTGCAGGATGCCTCATCCAAACAACAAACAAAACAAAAATACAAACCCAATCCTCAACAAACAAGAATACCACCTCACCCAGCCTTGCCCATTGGAAGAAAAACACAAAAAAACTCAGCATAAAGCTTACCCTAAATGAAGCTTACACAAACCACTGCACCAACCTTACAAGGGCAGAAACCAAAAAGAAGAAAGAATTTAGCCTTGAAGCCTAGGACTTTTGTAGAGATTATAGTTGAAAATTTCCCCAACATGGAAAAGGAAATAGTCAATCAAGTCCAAGAGACACAAAGAGTCCCAGACAGGATATACTCAAGGACAAACATGCCAAGACACATACTAATCAAACTAACAAAAATTAAACACAAAGAAAGAATATTAGCAGCATCAAAGGAAAAGCAACAAGTAATATACAAGGGAAACCCCATACACTTAACAACTGATCTTTCAGCAGAAACTCTGCAGGCTGGAAGGGAATGGCAGGATATATTTAAAGTACTGAAAGGGAAAAATCTACAACAAATATTACTCTACCCAGCAAGGATCTCATTCAAAATTGGTGGAGAAATAAAAAACTTTTCAGACAAGCAAAAGTTAAGAGAATTCAGTACCACCAAACCAGCTTTACAACAAATGTTAAAGGGATTTATGTAGTCAAGAAATACAAGAGAATAAAAAGATCTACAAAATCAAACACCAAACAATTAAGAAAATGACAATAGGAACATATATATCAACAATTACTTTAAATGTAAACAGATTAAATACTCCAACCAAAAGATACAGACTGGCTGAAAGGATACAAAAACAAGATCCATATATATGCAGTCTACAAGAAACCCACTTCAGACCTAAAGACACATATAGACTGAAAGTGAAAAGATGGAAAAATATATTCCATGCAAATTGAAAGTAAAGGAAAGCTGGAGTAGCAATCCTCATATCAGATAAAGTAGACCTTAAAATAAAAAATATTAAAAGATATGAGGAAGGACAGTACATAATGATCAAGGGATCAATCCAAGAAGAAGACATAACACTGTAAATATCTATGTACCCAACATAGGAGCACCTCAGTACATAAGACAAACACTAACAGACATAAAAGGAGAAATTGACAGTAACACAATAACTATAGGAGACTTTAATACCCCACTCACACCAATAGACAGATCAGCAAAACAGAAAATTAATAAGGAAACACAAGTATTAAATGATACATTAGATGAGATGGATCTCATTGATATCTTCAGGACATTCCATCCAAATGC
Organism: Tragelaphus eurycerus; assembly: GCA_935064755.1. Lineage (NCBI taxonomy): Eukaryota > Metazoa > Chordata > Mammalia > Artiodactyla > Bovidae > Tragelaphus > Tragelaphus eurycerus. Next base: position 5,507,765 of record CAKXYN010000039.1, read on the forward strand.
AGAAGAATACACCTTCTTCTCAAGTGCACATGGAACATTCTCCAGGATTGACCACATCTTGGGTCACAAATCAAACCTCAGTAAACTTAAGAAAATTGGAATTGTATCAAGCATCTTTTCTGACCACAATGCTATGAGACTAGAAATCAATGACAAGAAAAAGACTGTAAAATACACAAACAGAGATTAAACAATACATTTCTAAATAACCAACAGATAACTGAAGAAATCAAAAAAATTCTAGAAATAAATGTCAATGGAAACACAACAACTCGAAACCTACGGGATGCAGCAAAAGCAGTTCTAAGAGGGAAGTTTATAGCAATATAATCCTACCTCAGGAAACAAGAAGAACATCAAATAGACAACCTAACTTTACACCTAAAACAACTGAAAGAAGAAGAGCAACAACAACAACAAACCCAAAATTAGCAGAAAGAAAGAAATCATAAATATCAGAGCAGAAATAAATGAGAAGGCAACAAAAGAAACAATAGTAAAGATTAATAAAACTAAAACCTGGTTCTTTGAGAAGATAAACAAAATTGACAAACTTTTAGCCAGCCTCATCAAGAAAAAAAGAGAAAAGGATCAAATTGACAAAATTAGAAATGATAAAGGAGAGGTTGCAACAGACAATGCAGAAATACAAAGGATTATAAGAGACTAATATGAACAACTATATGGCATTAAAATGGATAGCCTGGAAGAAATGGACAGATTCTGAGAAAAGTTCAATCTTCCAAGTCTGAACCAGGAAGAAATAGAAATTATGAACAATCCAATTACAAGGACTGAAATTGAAGCTGTGATCAAAAATCTCCCCCAAAAACAAAAGCCCAGGACCAGATGGCGTCATAGGAGAACTCTATCAAACATTTAGAGAAGAGCCAATGCCTATCCTTCTAAAACTCTTTCAAAAAATTGCAGAGGAAAGAACACTTCCAAACTCATTCTACAAGACTACCATTACCTTGATACCAAAACCAGACAAAGACAACACATATGCAAAAAAAGAAAACTAGATGCCAATATCACTGATGAACATAGATACAAAAATCCTCCACAAAATTTTAGCAAACAGAATTCAAGAACACATTAAAAAGTTCACACACCATGATCAAGTTGGTTTTATTCCAGAAATGCAAGTATTCTTCAATATATACAAATCAATCAATGTGATACACAATATTAGCATATTGAAAGATAAAAAGCATATGATCATCTCAATAGATGCAGAAAAAGCCTTTGACAAAATTCAGCACCCATTTATGATTAAAACTGTTCAAAATATGGGCATAGAAAGAACCTAACTCAACATAGTAAAGGCCATATATGATAAGCCTACAGCAAACATTCTCAATGGTGAAAAACTGAAAGCATTCCCCTTAAGATCAGGGACAAGACAAGAGAGGCCACTTTCACCACTATTATTCAACATAGTTTTGGAAGTCCTAGCTACAGTAATTGGAGAAGGAAAAGAAATGAATCCAGATTGGAAAAGAAGTAAAGCTCTCACTGTTTGCAGATGACATGATACTGTACGCAGAAAACCCTAAAGATATTATCAGAAAATTGTTAGAGCTAATCAATGAATTTAGCAAAGGTGCAGGATATGAAATCAATACACAGAAATCACTTGCATTTCTATATACTAACAATGAAAAATCAGAAAGAGAAGTTAAGGAATCAATCCCATTCACCATTGTAACAAAAAAAATTAAATATCTAGGAATAAACTTACCTAAGGAGACAAAAGAACTGTACACCAAAAATTATAAGACACTGATGAAAGAAATCAAAGATGACATAAACAGATGGAGAGATATTCCATGTTCCTGGGTAGGAAGAATCAACATTGTGAAAATGACTATACTACAAAATGCAATCTACAGATTTGATGTGATCCCTATCAAATTACCTATGGCATTTCTCACAGAACTAGAACAAAAAATTTCACAATTAATATGGAAACAAAAGACACTGAATAGCCAAAGCAGTCTTGAGAAAGAAGAAAGGAGCTGGAGGAATCAATCTTCCTGACTTCAGATTATACTACAAGGCTACAGTCATCAAGATGGTATGGTACTGGCACAAAAACAGAAATATAGACCAATGGGACAAGATAGAAAGCCCAGAAATAAACCCATGCACCTACAGTTACCTTATTTTTGACAAAGAAGGCAAGAATATATAATGGGGCAAAGACAGCCTCTTCAATAAATGGTGCTGGGGAAACTGGACAGCTACATGTAAAAGAATGAAATTAGAACACTTCCAAAAGTGGTCAGAAGTGGAGAAGGCAATGGCACCCCACTCCAGTACTCTTGCCTGGAAAATCCTATGGATGGAGGAGCCTGGTAGGCTGCAGTCCATGGGGTCGCTGAGAGTCGGACACGACTGAGCTACTTCACTTTCACTTTTTCACTTTCATGCATTGGAGAAGGAAATGGCAACCCACTCCAGTGTTCTTGCCTGGAGAATCCCAGGGACGGGGGAGCCTGGTGGGCTGACGGTTATGGGGTCACACAGAGTCGGACATGACTGAAGTGACTTAGAAGTAGCAGTAAACGCCATATACAAAGATAAACTCAAAATGTATTAAAGACCTAAATGTAAGACCAGAAACTATAAAACTCTAAGAGGAAAACATAGATAGAACACTTGATGACATAAATCAAAGCAAGATCCTCTATGACCCACCTCCAAGAGTAATGGAAATAAAAACAAAAGTAAAGAAGAGGAAGGCAATGGCACCCCACCCCAGTACTTTTGCCTGGAAAATCCCATGGACGGAGGAGCCTGGTAGGCTCCAGTCCATGGGGTCGCTAAGAGTCGGACACGACTGAGCGTCTTCACTTTCACTTTTCACTTTCATGCATTGGAGAAGGAAATGGCAACCCACTCCAGTGTTCTTGCCTGGAGAATCCCAGGGACGAGGGAGCCTGGTGAGCTTCTGTCTATGGGGTCGCACAGAGTCGGACATGACTGAAGCGACTCAGCAGCAGCAGCAGCAAACAAGAGGAACCTGATTAAACTTAAAAGCTTTTGCGCAGCAAAAGAAACTATAAGCAAGGTAAAAAGACAACTCTCAGAATGGAAGAAAATAATTGCAAATGAAACAACGAACAAAGAATTAATTTCCAAATATACAAGCAGCTTATACAACTCAATGCCAGAAAAACAAACAATCCAATCAAAAAGTGGGAAAAGACCTAAACAGACATTTGTCCAAAGACATCCAAATGGCTAACAAACACATGAAAAGATGCTCAACATTGCTCATTATTCAGTTCAGTTCAGTTCAGTTCAGTTGAATTCAGTTGCTCAGTCATGGCCGACTCTTTGTGACCTCATAAATTGCAGCACACCAGGCCTCCCTATCCATCACCAACTCCTGGAGTTCACTCAAACTCACGTCCATCGAGTCAGTGATGCCATCCATCCATCTCATCCTCTGTCGTCCCCTTCTCCTTCTGCCTCCAATCCCTCCCAGCATCAGAGTCTTTTCCAATGAGTCAACTCTTCACATGAAGTGACCAAAGTACTGGAGTTTCAGATTCAGCATCAGTCCTTCCAAAGAATACCCAGGACCTATCTCCTTTAGAATGGATTGGTTGGATCTCTTTGCAGTCCAAGGGACTCTCAAGAGTCTTCTCCAACACCACTGTTCAAAAGCATCAATTCTTCGGCACTCAGCTTTCTTCACAGTCAAACTCTTACATCCATACATGACCACTGGAAAAACCATAGCCTTGACTAGACAGACCTTTCTTGGCAAAGTAATGTCTCTGCTTTTCAATATGCTATCTTGGTTGGTCATAACTTTCCTTCCAAGGAGTAAGAGTCTTTTAAATGTAAATCAAAACCACAATGAGATTTCACCTCACACCAGTTAGAATGGCCTTCATCAAAAAGTCTAAAAACAATAAATGGTGGAGAGGGTGTGGAGAAAAGGGAATGCTCTTGCACTGGAGCAGCAGCTACACAGCACTGGAGCAGTGGCTGTGTGGCACTGGAGAGACTTTGAGGAGATATCCCACATCTTCATTAGCTCCAACAAAGGAGAAGCCCCAGCAAGATGGTAAGAGGGGCAAAGTCTTGTTGGGAATCAAACCCCATACCCACCAGAGATGCTCAGAGGGCTCAAATAAACCTTGTGCACACCAGGACCCAGAGATCCCACAGAGACTGAGACAGAAATGTGTTTGAATGACTGCTGTGGAGGTATCAGTCAATAGTTCACTGCTGCAGGGGAAGGGGCTCTGGGTGCAGTAGACCTGGGCATGGCATAAGCCCTCTTGGAGGAGGTCACCACTAACCCCACCACAGAGCCACCAGAACTTACACAGCACTGGGAAACAGACTCTTGGAGAGCACAAACAAAACCTTGTGCATACCAGGACCCAAGAGAAAGGAGTGCATAAGAGACTGACCCAGTCTTGCCAGTGAGTGTCCAGGAGTCTCTGGTGGAGATGTGGGTCAGTGGTGACCTGTGGCAGGGTTAGGGGCTTTGAATGCAGCAGTGTGTGCATGGGACTTTTTGAAGAAGGCAATGGCACCCCACTCCAGCAGTCTTGCCTGGAAAATCCAATGGATGGAGGAGCCTGGTGGGCCACAGTCCATAGGGTCTCTAGGAGTCGGACAAAACTGAGCGACTTCACTTTCACTTTTCACTTTCATGCATTGGAGAAGGAAATGGCAACCCCACTCCAGTGTTCTTACCTGGAGAATCCCAGGGACGGGGGAGCCTGGTGGGCTGACGGTTATGGGGTCACACAGAGTCGGACACGACTAAAGTGACTCAGCAGCCATTATCTTCGTTAGCTCCAACATAGTTTGGCCTCGGGTCAAACAACAGGGAGGGAAAACAGCCTCACCCATCAAGAGAAAATACGATTAAAGAGGTACTGAGCATGGCCCACCCATCAGAACAATACCCACTTTCCCCCTCAGTCAGTCTCTCCCATCAGGAAGCTTCCATAAGCCTCTTATCTTTCTCCATCAGAGGGCAGGCAGAATGAAAACCACAATCACAGGAAACTAACAAATCTGATTACATGGACCACAGCCCTGTCTAACTCAATGAAACTAGGAGCCATGCTATGTAGGGCCACCCAAGATGGACAGGTCATGGTGGAGAGTTTTGACAAAACATGGTCCACTGGAGAAGGAAATGGCAAACCACTTCAATACTCTTGCCTTGAGAACCCCATGAACAGTATGAAAAGACGAAAACATAGGGCACTGAAAGATGAACTCCCCAGGTCAGTAGTGCCCAGGATGCTCCTGGAGATCAATGGATAAATAACTCCAGAAAGAATGAAGAGACAGAGCCAAAGCAAAAACAACACCCAGTTGTGGATGTGACTGGTGATTGAAGTAAAGTTCCATGCTGTAAAGAGCAATATTGCATAGGAACCTGGAATGTTAAGTCCATGAATCAAGGCAAATTGGAAGTGATCAAACAGGAGATGGCAAGAGTGAACATCGACATTTTAGGAATCAGAGAACTAAAATGGAATGGAACGGGTGAATTTTAACTCAAATGACCAATATATCAACTACTGTGGGCAAGAATCCCTTAGAAGAAATGGAGTAGCCATCATAGTCAACAAAAGAGTCTGAAATACTGTACTTGGAAGCAATCTCAAAAATGACAAAATGATCTATGTTTGTTTCCAAGGTAAACTGTTCAATACCACAGTAATCTAAGTCTATGCCCTGACCAGTAATGCTGATGAACTTGAACAGTTCTGTGAAGACCTACAAGACCTTCTAGAACTAACACCAAAAAAAGATGTCCTTTTAATTATAGGGGGCTGGATTGCAAAAGTAGGAAGTCAAGAGATACCTGAAGTGACAGGTAAATTTGGCCTTGGAGTACAGAATGAAGCAGGGCAAAGGCTAATAGTCAAAGATGTAGAAGCTTTATACAGTCAGCAAGAACAAGACTGGGAGCTGATTGTGGTTCAGATCATGAACTCCCTATTGCTAAATTCACACATAAGTTGAAAAAAGTGGGGAAAACCACTAGACCATTCAGGTATGACCTAAATCAAATCCATTACGATTATACTGTGGAAGTGACAAATAGATTCAAGGGATTAGATCTGATACACAAACTGCCTGAAAAACTGTCAACAGAGGTTCATGACAGTGTACAGGAGGCAGTGATCAAGACCATGTCCAAGAAAAAGAAGTGCAAAAAGGCAAAATGGCTGTCTGAGGAGGCTTTACAAACAGCTGAGGAAAGAAGACAAGTGAAAAGAAAAGGAGTAAAGGAAAGATATAGTCATTTGAATGCAAAGTTCCAAAGAATAGCAAGGGGAGATAAGAAAGCCTTCCTCATTGATCAACTCAAAGAAATAGAGGAAAACGATAGAATGGGAAAGAACAGAGATCTCTTCAAGAAAATTAGAGATACCAAGGGAACATTTCATGCAAAGATGGGCTCAATAAAGGACAGAAATGGTATGGATCAAACAGAAGCAGAAGATATAAAGAAGAGCTGGCAAGAACAACAGAAGAACTATACAAAAAACTATTCATGACCCAGATAATTAACAATGGTGTGATCACTCACCTAGAACCAGACATCTGGGACTGCCAAGTCAAATGGGCTTTAGGAAGCATCACTACGGACAAAGCTCGTGGGGATGATGGAATTCCAGTTGAGCTAGTTCAAATCCTGAAAGATGATGCTGTGAAAGTGCTGCACTCAATATGACAGCAAATTTGGAAAACTAAGCAGTGGCCACAGGAATGGAAAAAGATCCATTTTCATCCCAATCCCAAAGAAAGGCAATGCCAAAGAATGCTCAAACTACTGAAAAATTCCACTCATCTCATAAGCCAGCAAAATAGTGCTCAAAATTCTCCAAGCGAGGCTTCAACAGTATGTGAATCATGAATTTCCAGATGTTCAAGCTGGATTTTGAAAAGGCAGAGGAACTAGAGATCAAATTGCCAACATACATTGGATCATTGAAAAGTGAGAGAGTTCCAGGAAAACATCTGCTTCTGCTTTATTGACCATGTTAAAGCCTTTGACTGTGTAGACCATAACAAATTGTGGAAAATTCTTAAAGAGATGGGAATATCAGACCACCTGACCTGCCTCCTGAGAAATCTGTATACAGGTCAAGAAGTAACAGTTAGAACTGGGCATGGAACAACAGACTGGTTCCACATAGGGAAAGGAATACGTCAAGGCTGTATACTGTCACCCTGTTTATTTAACTTATATGCAGAGTACATCATGAGAAATGCTGGGCTGGATGAAGTACCAACTGGAATCAAGATTGCCAGGAGAATATCAATAACCTCAGATATGCAGATGACACCACTCTTATGGCAGAAAGTGAAGAAAAACTAAAGAGCCTCTTGATGAAAGTGAAAGAGCAGAGTGAAAAAATTGGCTTAAAACCCAACATTCAGAAAACTTAAATCATGGCATCCAGTCCCATCACTTCATGGGAAATAGATGGGGAAACAGTGGAAACAGCGGCTGAGTTTATTTTTCTGAGATCCAAAATCACTGCAGATGGTGACTGCAGCAATTAAATTAAAAGACACTTACTCCTTGGAAGGAAAGTTATGACCAACCTAGACAGCATATTAAAAAGCAGAGACATTACTTTGTCAACAAAGGTCCATCTAGTCAAGGCTATGTTTTTCTAGTAGTCATGTATGGATGTGAGAGTTGGACTAGAAAGAAAGCTGAGTGCCAAATAATTGAACTGTGGTGTTGGAGAAGACTCTTGAGAGTCTCTTAGACAGCAAGGAGATCCAACCAGTCCATCCTAAAGGAAATCAGTCCTGGATATTCATTGGAAAGACTGATGCTGAAACTGAAACTCCAATCCTTTGGCCACCTGATGGGAAGAACTGACTCTAGCAAAGACCCTGATGCTGGGAAAGATTGCAGGCGGGAGAAGGGGATGACAAAGGATGAGATGGTTGAATGGCATCACTGACACAATGGACATGAGTTTGAACAAGCCATGGGAGTTAGTGATGGACAAGGAAACCTGGCGTGCTGCAGTACATGGGGTCACAAAGAGTCAGACATGACTTAGAGATTGAACTGAACTGAACTGAACTGAACTGAACTGAACTTGCACCGTTAGTGGAGATGTAAACTGATACAGTCACTACAGAAAATGGTATGGAGATTCCTTTAAAAACTAGGAGCATAAAAGCACCATATGATCCAGCAATCCCACTTCTATCCATATACCCTCAGGAAACCAAAATTGACAAAGACATATGTGTCCCATTGTTCATTGCAGCACTATTTACAATAGCTAGGACATGGATGCAACCTAAATGTCCATTTACAGATGAATGGATAAGGAAGTTGTGGTGGAACTTTCAATATACACATTGAAATATTGCTCAGCCATAAAAAGGAATGCATTTGAGTCAATTCTAATGAGGCGGATGAACCTAGAGCCTATTATACAGAGTGAAGCAAGTCACAAAGAAAATGCTAAATATCATATTCTAATGCATATATATGGAATCTAGAAAAATGCTACTTAAGAATTTATTTGCAGAGCAGCAGTGGAGAAACAGACATAGACAATAGAATTAGGGACATGGGGATAGAGGAGGAGAGGGTGAGATGTATGGAGAGAATAACATGGAAGCTTACATTACCATATGTAAAATAGATAGTCAACAGTAATTTGCTGTACATCTCAGGAAACTGAAACAGGGGCTGTTTATCAATCTAGAGGAGCGGGATGGGGAGGGAGATGGGAGGGAAGTTCAAAAGGAAAGGCATATATGTATACCTATGGCTGATTCATCAAGATTTGACAGAAAACAAAATTCTGTAGAGGAATTACCCTTCAATTAACAATAACCCTGTATACAAGACAGCACAAGAAACACTGATGTATAGAACAGTCTTTTGGACTCTGGGACAGGGAGAGGGTGGCATGATTTGAGAGAATGGCGTTGAAATATGTATAATATCATGTATGAAATGAGTCGCCAGTCCAGGTTCAATGCACGATACTGGATGCTTGGGGCTGGTGCACTGGGACGACCCAGGGGGATGGTATGGGGAGGGAGGAGGGAGGAGGGTTCAGGATGGGGAACACATGTATACCTGTGGCAGATTCATTTTGCTATATGGCAAAACCAATACAATATTGTAAAGTTAAATAGAATAAAATTTAAAAAAAGTATATTTAAAAAAGAGGGTAAGAGTTTAATAGTAAATTAGGTGTACCAGAATTGAGAATTTTGAACTCAAAACCAAGTCATTAGAAAATATACAGAATAAAGCATGGCAAAAAAGATGAAAATATAGGAAATGTCTTAAGCCACCTGAAAGAAAGTTTAAAGGACTAATATATGTAATTAGAATCCCAGGAAGAGGGGAGGATGTAAAAAGGCAGACTATAATTGATGAGATAATGGTGGCTCAGTGGGTAAGGAATCTGCCTCAAGGCAGGAGACACAGAAGATGCAATTAAAATCCCTGGGTTGGGAAGATCCCTTGAAGGAGGAAATGGCAACTTTTTCGAGCATTCCTGCCTGGAGAATCCCTTGGACAGAGGGACCTGTCAGGCTACAGTCCATGGGGTTGCAAAGAGTCAGACATGACTGAGGTAACTGAGCACACACAATAGCTAAGAATGTTTTCAAAACCAAAGAAAATAACAGTCCACAGATTGGAGAAGTTCTGTGAACCCCAAGAAAGGTAAACCATGTATTTCTGCTCTTCTAAATATAATATTAACAATTTTTTCTTCTAGCTGAAGAACTTCCTGTAATTGTGTGTGTGTGTGTGTGTGTGTGTGTGTGATTATTGGTAATGATTCTCTTAAATTTTTCTTGCTTAAATGTATCTTTGTGCTGTTCTGTGCTGGGCTTAGTTGCTCAGTTGTGTCCAACCCTTTATGACTCCATGGACTGTAGCCCACCAGGCTCCTCTGTCCATGTAGATTCTTCAGACAAGAGTATTGGAGTGGGTTGCCATTCTCTCCTCCAGGGAATCTTTCCAACCCAGGGATCCAACCCAGGTCTCCCACATTGCAGGCAGATTCTTTACCAGCTGAGCTACCAGGGAAGCCTTTAAAAGTATCTTTGGTGTGCCTTAATTTGAAGGATATTCTCCCTAAGTTAATAGCTAATTCCTTTCTGCATTTAAAATTTATGATTCATTGTTTTATGGTCTCTGTAATTTTTCTGGGAAAGTCAGCTCAGACTCGTTTTTATTTAAATATAAATGTGTCTTTTACTGCCCTCTGTCTGCTTCTAAGATTTTTTCTTTGACTTTGGTTTTCATCAATTTTAATATATATTTTAATGTAATAAATTTTTAAATAATATATGTTTAAGATAAATACTTAGTTTCCTTGATTTAGTTATTATCATATGGTGGATACATTCATTATCAAAAAATGATAATCTTGTCTTCATAAATCTCAGGGTAAATAATTCCCTCAGTATTGCTAAATAAACTTATGAGATTTGGATGCCCTAAACATGTGAACTAGAAAAGCCTCACCTTATAGTAGGTGCTTGAATCAGGTCTGTTTCTCTTTAGGAATGTGGCTATTTTAGAGACGTCACCCTCAAAAACAATGAAACAGTCTCATATCTCCTAAGAGTAAAGAAAAATTTTAGTTGGTAAACCATGTCATTTTGGCATCATAAAAAATGTAATTTAATATATTGTTTTTTAATGTCAATGCTAAACTTGTTTAAACTCTGCAAGAGTAGAATCTTCTCAAATCCTCTAACATTCTTGGGGCATCTTTTCCTTTAACACCCAATAAAATTATTTTACACTTCATCTCAACTTTTGTGAAAACTCTAGCATGCTTTATAAAATTTTCAGACATTCAGAAATTCTTTGCATTATCTCGGATATCTCAAACTTTTTTTTTTTAAAATAGGGCTTTCACCTCCTCAGTTAAATTTATTTCAAAGTATTTAAATTTTTTGTGCAGTTGTAAATGAGATAGATGGCTTTGTTCTCTTTCTGTTGATTTATTATTAGTGTAGGGAAATGCAATAGATTTTTGTATACTGAGCTCAAATTTTTGTTACTGCATTCCTGTCTTTGGTAAGTCTGCTTTGGCACTTCACTCACTCGCTGTGTCCTCTGACTGCATAGCTTTACTACTAATCATCCAGGCTTCTCCTCTTCTCTCAAGGCACCACTGACTTAAATTTCACTGAAGATTTGGTAGTAACATTGTACAGAAAATTATTTAAAAATAAAATTACATCACTGTTCAGAAAAGTAGCTTGGTGTCTCTGGTCATTCTCCTTAGACCTGATTTTCTGCTGTGCTGTTGGTCACCTTATTCCTGCCAAGACCACTCTATAAACTTCCGAACTATTTCTAACAGCCAGAACACAATCTGCAAATACTTATTACTCTATCGTACAGAGATGTGAATCACTTCTGTCTTATTTCTAGTCATCTTGACCAGTCTGGCTAACAGGTGCCTCCAAACACATGAATCTCCACAAGACAGACACACATATGTATGTGCGAGCGCGCACACACACACACTTGCCAGTCTAACACAATGATTTATTTGCAGGCAAAAAAAAAAAAAAAAAAAAAATCAAAACTTCCTCTTTCCAGGATCTCACACACCTTGAGAGAAATATAGGAAAAAGTCCTTACGTTTCTTTGAAGGAGAAGAGAATAGGGAGATTAAAATAAAAAAGGTTCACTAGACTAAGTTTTAAAGGAACTTTTAAAGTAAATCATGAAAATATAAGTGGAATTCTAGCAAGGGAATTCAGAGAGAGACAGTGATGTAAGAAAGTCTGCATGTTGTCAAAGACCATAACATGTTCTGGCCATAACTAGTAATTGAGGTTGCTGGGGGAAAAAAACGTGTGTGTGTGTGTGTGTGTGTGTGTGTGTGTGTGTGTGTGTGTGTGTGTGTGTGTGTGTGTGTGTGATTTATGAGACAGCCAAGTAAAGCTATCCAAGCATGCAGGCTGAAAAAGAAGCTGGAGCTCAGGAGAAAGACGTAGATTGAAGATCATCTTTGGAAAATCAGAGCTTTCTAGGCACAAAATCAATCATCTCAGAAGTGTTCTAGCAGTGACCACTTAAATGCCTAATCTATACAATTTCATAAGTGATGAAAAGACAAATAGACTAATCTTAAAAGTAAAAAGTTGCCTGTAGTGGGGTTTATCTGCTTAGGTTGATTTTGTGAACATGTGAAAATTATTTCTGTCATTATCTATAACGTTAAAGCAATGGATCTTGCAAGTATGAAGTGTTTAATGAGCTTCTAAAGGACCACTTGTTTACCTATTTTTTAATAACAACTTGAATACTATCTTACGTAAAATATGGCTTTACCTAAACATATCATCTGGAGAAGGAAATGGCAACCCAGTCAAGTATTCTTACCTGGAAAATCCCAAGGGCAGAGCAGCCTGGCAGGCTACAGTCCATGGGGTCTCAAAGAGCTAGACATGACCTAGTGACTAACTCTCCAAACGTATCATCAGGTATTTCACTATAACATAAGTATATATAATAAAATTGCAAGCCTTTATAAAATTTCCAATAGCATATGGATTATTTAGTCCTCCAAAGTACTGGAATTACAAGTTTCAGCTATAATTTTTAACAATAAAATAGTACTTCTTTCTATCAGTGTGATGTAGAAAATGTTTCAAAATTTTTTCCTTTTAGTAACAGACTGCTATATATATATATATATATATATATATATATATATATATATTTTTTTTTTTTTTTTTTCCTTTTCAATAGTGCCTTAAGCATTAAGGCTAAATCTTGCAACTTAAAATTTTCAGAGAACAGAAAATGTCCAATCTAAAATCAGGTGGTCACTGTTCAACCTACCTCATTTGAGTCCTTACTTTGACAATAGTCTTTAAAACCAGAGTTTGTCAAAATTGATTTTGCAAATTTTAAAAGTTTACCTAACACAACAGGAAGACATAGTTTCACTCTCAACACATAGAGTTTTAGTATAATCCATCGGTAGAAAAAAAATAAAGTGTATGGGAATGCACATTCCTCCAGGAAAATAGAAGAGCTGGAGATTTGTGTAGGGAAAGAGGGAAATTTGGAAGGGGTGAGACCAGGATTTGGAAACTCACAGCTTCAGTTTCTCCCCAACAGCTTGACACTCTTCAGCAGGACTGATATTAGAACAAATGTGTTCAGTATAAATTTAAAAATAAAACAAAAAACAAAATAGATTAAAGAAAAAGCTATAATGGAAGAAAAGACCTGGTACCTTACAATTTCGATATTCTGGGATGGCCATGGCAGAGAAGAACTCGTGACACTGTAGTTACGGGCTCCTTTAAAAACAAGACACAATGGACTTCACTGGTAGTCTAGTAGTTAAGAATGCATTCCCAATGCAGGGGGCATGGGTTGGATCCCAGATTGGAGAACTAATATCCCACATGCCTCATGGCATGGCATGGCCAAGTATATTTTTTTAATAGCCATGCGCCTTTCACTCAGAGACCTTCAACTACAGGACGGCATGGACAGAGAACGAGATCAGATCAGATCAGATCAGATCAGTCACTCAGTCGTGTCCGACTCTTTGCGACCCCATGAACTGCAGCACCTCAGGCCTCCCTGTCCATCACCAGCTCTCGGAGGTCACTCAGACTCACATTCATTGAGTCAGTGATGCCATCCAGCCATCTTATCCTCTGTCGTCCCCTTCTCCTCCTGCCCTCAATCCCTCCCAGGATCAGAGTCTTCTCCAATGAGTCAACTCTTCGCATGAGGTGGCCAAAGTACTGGAGTTTCAGCTTTAGCATCATTCCTTCCAAAGAAGGGGAAGGCAATGGCACCCCACCCCAGTACTTTTGCCTGGAAAATCCCATGGACGGAGGAGCCTGGTAGGCTCCAGTCCGTGGGGTCGCTAAGAGTCAGACACGACTGAGCGACTTCACTTTCACTTTTCACTTTCATGCATTGGAGAAGGAAATGGCAACCCACTCCAGTATTCTTGCCTGGAGAATCCCAGGGACAGGGGAGCCTGGTGAGCTTTCGTCTGTGGGGTCGTGCAGAGTCGGACACGACTGAGGCGACTTAGCAGCAGCAGCAGCAGCTTCCAAAGAAATCCCAGGGCTGATCTCCTTCAGAATGGACCGGTTGGATCTCCTTGCAGTCCAAGGGACTCTCAAGAGTCTTCTCCAACACCACAGTTCAAAAGCATCAATTCTTTGGCTCTCAGCCTTCTTCACAGTCCAGCTCTCACATCCATACATGACCACAGGAAAGACCATAGCCTTGACGAGATAGAAGACCAATTTACTCTGGCTTAGCAGGAGGTTCCAGAGATCCGCAGACACAGTATAAAGATTCAGTTCAGTTCAGTTCAGTCGCTCAGTCTTGTCTGACTCTTTGCGACCCCACCCCCCGCTTCCTAAAACACTCTGAGGAAATAGAACCTACTTTTCCTGGTCCCTTGTTGGGAGGCAGGGGGGATTTGGGAGAAAAGAAAGAGGAAGATAAGCATAGGAAAATTAAATTTTCAATGGACTGATTTTTCATTAGTCTCACTTAAAAAATAAATTTTTTTAAGAACAGTTTTAGATTTACAGAAAAATTGGGAAGATTGTACATGAAGTTTTCCTGTACCTCATTCCCAGTTTCCTCTAATACTGAAATTTTATATGAGCATGGTACATTTGTTATAATTAATGAACCAATACTGATATATAATTATTAACTAAAGTCCATACTTTATTCATATTTCCTTAGTTTTTATCTGATGTCCTTTTTCTATTTCAGGACACTATGTTAACTTTAGTGATCATGTCTTTACTTAAAAATTTTAATGCATAGTATATGTTTGTATTAATAGTAACTTATTTTAAGGTCCTTGTCTGCTAATTCTATCTTATGTTTTAGCTCTTGGTAGATTTTTATTAATTTGTTAAATCCTTACAATACCACCCCCCCCAAAAAACAGGTTACTATTATTCCCATTTCATAAAGAAACAGAGGCATAGAGAGATGAAGTAACTTGCTCAAAGGCATACCGCATTAATGATGGAACTAGGACATGCACTCATGCAGTCTGACCCCATAGAAGTGAGTGCAGACCAAAAATGTGTTAGTTCAAATTATCTTAAATTTCTTAAAGAGTGTCTGAGAATTTCAGTTCTCATCATTCAGAGTTTCAGAATTCCTGGGCCCTGTAAAGAAATGGAGAAAAATGTTCCCTTGGCCGTGGTATCTGACATATAAAGCTTTCTGGGGTCTAATTTGAGCCTGATATTCTGCTGTGTGATTTCTGACTCTGGTCTTATCTGTCAGGTGAGAGGAATGGACTAATGTGTGAAAAAAAAAATCATATCCAGCTCTAAGCTTTTTTAGTCAATGATAAAGTGAAATGCAGTTTTCTTGTTTTGAGAACTTTCAGGCAAGATCAGCTCAGGCTACAGCAACTCACAGACTTATATAGGTCTTTATCCCTAAAGAATTCTGAACAAATTGCTTAATTCATCTTAGCTTAATTTGTTTGTAAAACGAGGTGACCATAGAACCTACTTTATGTGGACATTTTAAGAATGAAAGCAGATACATTTTACAAAAGTAAAATGTCTAGCCTGCTAGTTTTCTTTTGTCCCTCATCATTAAACATGGAGCAGTCAGAAGACAGGAAAAAGACCTCTTCTAATCCTTCTTATCCCATGACTTCATCAAAACAAGATCTTAATGGTAGAAATTTCTCTAAGGAAATTGTAATAATAAAATCATAGGAAGTTCAGTGCTGCAGTCTTTAGGAACTGCAGGTCTACAAGTGGCTCATTACTTTATATGCCAAGTACCTTCTATAGTCTCCAAAGTCAAAATAAAGTACTGGCAGAAATACCTCATTTACATACACCGGCCTCCTTGGCCTTCATTCTGTTTGTTTTGGAAATACTTTTAGTAGTGCTTTCCTCCAGGGCTATCCCTGAAAACACCTTTATAGGAGCTTCTCTTCTATGATGCAAACAGTCCTGCTGCTGCT
Source organism: Tragelaphus eurycerus (assembly GCA_935064755.1). Classification (NCBI taxonomy): domain Eukaryota; kingdom Metazoa; phylum Chordata; class Mammalia; order Artiodactyla; family Bovidae; genus Tragelaphus; species Tragelaphus eurycerus. The sequence goes on from CAKXYN010000039.1 coordinate 5,523,787, forward strand.
GCTGCTAAGTCACTTCTGTTGTGTCCGACTCTGTGTGACCCCATAGATGACAGCCCACCAGGCTCCCCCGTCCCTGGGAATCTCCAGGTAAGAACACTGGAGTGGGTTGCCATTTCCTTCTCCAATGCATTAAAGTGAAAAGTGAAAGTTAAGTCTCTCAGTCATGTCTGACTCTTAGCGACCCCATGGATTGCAGCCTACCAGGCTCCTCTGTCCATGGGATTTTCCAGGCAAGAGTACTGGAGTGGGGTGCCATTGCCTTCTCAGGCAAACAGTCTTGGGCAAGGTTAAATTTTCTGATTAGTTACATATTACTACAACTCTGTCAATATGTCTCTACCTACATCAGGGAAGTGGTTTTGACACATGAGGGAAGTAGGGGAGGGAGAGAATTTGGGGCATTTGAAGACAGGAAGAGCCATGAATGCATAGAGGTCAGGCTCCCCAGTCTCTGTGGACCCCAGATATTACATCCGCCAAATCCTCCCCACATCTTTATTCTAGGTGTTGGAGGATTCCACATCTTTGAAAATTTCTTCATAATTCTTGACCATGAGTTCTGAAGGTTGCTGACCTCTATACATTTGCTTCATATGAAAAACATGGATTCTGTTATAACCTAAGTTTTCTGATATTCATCATTTGAAATAAAACTATTACTTTTGTTTTAATATCAGGATGATAGATGTGGGATTTTCCTCAAAGGTTTTTCACCAAAGAAGAGATCTTTTTGACTATGTCAGTCTTGGACCCCACAGATTGTAGCCCACAATGCTCCTCTGTCTGTGGAATTTTCCAGGCAAGAATACTGAGGTGAGTTGCCATTTCCTCCTCTAGGGATCCAACCCTTGTCTCCTGCACTGGCACCGGATTCTTTATTGTGCCACCTGGGAAGCCCCAGTAAACATTGTTTAATTTTGGTCGATAATCAGGATTAGGAGAGGATAGAAAGGAGAATGTGGGGGCTAAAGGGAAGTCCATATAATGAAACTAGGTATTCATTTCCACGCAGAATCAAAATTGTTAAAAGTTACTACTGTGCCATTTTATTCACCCTGCATAAAGCAGCAATAGAATAGCCCATCTTCTTGAAATAATCAGGTGCTACATGTATCATATAACATTTGAAGAAGAGCTACCAGTTTAAATGACAGGCGAATGTGGAAGGGAATCAATCTAACACTGGAATTTTGCACCTAGTTCATCAGAAGTTATCTTTTCATAAGACAAGTTAATGAAAACTGTAGCAGACTAAATGGGTAGCATAAAACATTATCATTTTAAAGCCTTTGCATAATTCTGCATAGAAAAAGAAATAAACTGGGGGGCAGAGCAGATGGCTTGCTGCACATTACCAGTGCTTTGTGTACACACGGTTTAAAATGACAGTCTTTATTGTTCCCTGAACATGGCTTCTGATGACAGAGGAAAGTCAACAGGCTTAAAAATATGCAGATGTGTTAATATAATTTTATAAATGAAGACTTCACTTCATCTATTAAAAAAAACTCAAGGTCATTCCTTACCATATGTCGTAAAGATATTGGCTTTACTGATAGATGGAAAATACAATCTGGAGAGAGCTATGAGACAGCAGCCACCAGCTTTTAAAACAGACAAATGAAGAAGGAAATAACGAGGGACATTTATCTTTAAAAAAAGGTTCTGGTGACTATTGGGCTGAATCAGCCCCAGCAAACTCTTTTCAGTTTGGAGTGACAAAAACAGAAATATAAAATCAAATACACATTGAAAAATTAGAAAACAGAAAAGCATATAGCACAAGACAGCTTTCAGAGTAAATGCCTGATTTTTTTAAGAGATAATTTAATAGAAGATTTTGAGAATATTTAGAGGGAAATCCAGGTATAAAACTGAGATAAGAACTTTTCAGTTTTAATACAGAAGATAGAAATTGTTGAGGGGGGGGGGGCGGTTAATTTATGTCTGCTTAAATTGGAACCACCCTTTGTAAAGGGAAAGGAGAGATCAAAGTGAAGATATAAAGGTGTGACTATGTAAAATTCCAAATAAGGAATATAAAATGTAAAGTAAAGACATAAGAGAACCCAAATCAGATTTTTGTTCCATATCACATTCAGTTGAATGAAAGAATTGAAGAATTCTAGAATAAAAGGGGAAAAGATCAAAGAAAGCTAGGGGAGGGAAAGAAAAGCAGGGAAAGGAAAAGCCAATACATGTTCACTTGTGGATGAAGAGTGGATTGCTACCGGACACTGAAAAGGGTGAGGTCATATCACAGACGGTGCTGGAAGATGAAAACACAGTACGTCCTTTGCCTGATTACTGTATGGGGCAATTGAAAAATGAGTGCAGAACTTTTTCACACCTTGCCTCTTCTCACCCAAAATATGTCCACAAAGAACAAGAACACTACGTCTGTCTTAAATGTAAGAACAGTAAGAACTTCTGAGACTGTGCTACAGCCTACAAAGCTAGAATGGATTTAGGCTTGAGGCCCTGGAACCTAAGTGGAAATAAAGAGCATGCAATCTGGATGTCTCCCTCCTTCAAATGATGCTGCAGAGAGGGAGTCATGGATGGACTTTGGGGATCCAAGATCCTCTTGAAATTGCATGTGAGGTTTTGTTTTGCACTCATCATGTGCATCTTTCCTAGAAAGTGAGACCGTGCTTATACAAGGTTTTTTCTATAGCTCAATCAAAATAAAAATGTTAAGAACACTGTGGTGCAAAACAGACTGAACTTTGTATGCAGAACAGGTGAGAAGGGAAGCCAATGGCTGCACACAGATTATGATACCTATGAATTTATTAACTGCCTACTTGTGTCAACTTATAAACTTAACATTTATAAGTTGTATTCCCCAACTTACAAATGATAAAATTGAGGCCTGAGATAGATAAAAAGAAAGGAAAAAAGAAAAAGCATGTCAAATGTCACACAACTGATTGACTTTCCAGATGCTCAATTTATTCTCCATTGTAATTATTGATGTTCTTTTTCCCTAAAACAATCATTTCCCCCCAACTTTTTTGAGCATTCCTTTCCTCTGACTTCAATTGCTATGAGCATGTTATACTTACCAAAACTTTATGTTGAGAGTAAAACTTCCTCAGAAGCTCCAGGTCAGTAAATACAATTGCATATGAGACTTGTCAGAGAACTTCAAAGTCTGTTTTTCATTCATCATGAGATGAGTTTCCTCTAATCTTCCCTTTCAAAGCATCTGGAATCATCTTTGTTAGTTGCTCAGCTGTGTCTGACTCTTTGCAACCCCATGGACTGTAACCCACCAGGTTCCTCTGTCCATGGAATTCTCCATGCCAGAATACTGGAGTGGGTAGCCATTCCCTTCTCCAGAGGATCTTCCTGACCTAGGGATCAAACCCAGATCTCATGCATTGCAGGCAGATTCTTTATCATCTGAGCCACCAGGGAAGTCATTATCAGCTATCTTTTAGAGAGAAAAGTTTCAAATAGAACTAAAAAATAGGACCATAAAAGTTAGAAATAACTTTGATTCCTTATTGTATCTTAACATACAACCTAGATAATTTACCTGTTCATTTGGCTTCTTAAATGTTTTTTTGAGTTCTGTAGAAAATACCATTGAATTCCTAATAGGTATTATGTTGAAAATATAGATGGCTTTGTGTAGTATGGATATTTTGATAATATTAATTCTTATGTTCCATGAACATTGATTTTTTTTCTTCATTTATGTTTGTCTTCTTTAATTCCTTTCATCAATGTCTTATCAGTTCAGTTTAGTCGCTCAGTCGTGTCCGACTCTTTGTGACCCCATGAATCACAGCATGCCAGGCCTCACTGTCCATCACCAACTAACGGAGGTCACTCGGACTCACATCCATTGAGTCAGTGATGCCATCCAGCCATCTCATCCTCTGTCGTCCCCTTCTCCTCCTGCCCCCAACCCCCTCCCAGCATCAGAGTCTTCTCCAAAGAGTCAACTCTTTGCATGAGGTGGCCAAAGTATATGAGTTTCAGCCTCAGCATCAGTCCTTCCAATGAACACCCATGGCTGATCTCCTTTAGGATGGACTGGTTGGATCTCCTTGCAGTCCAAGGAACTCTCAAGAGTCTTCTCCAACACCACAGTTCAAAAGCATCAATTCGGTGCTCAGCTTTCTTCAAGTCTAACTCTCACATCCATACATGACCACTGGAAAGTCTATAGCCTTGACTAGATGGATCTGTTTTGGCAAAGTAGTCTCTGATTTTGAATATGCTATCTAGTTTGGTCATAACTTTCCTTCCAAGGAGTAAGCGTCTTTTAATTTCATGGCTGCAATCACCATCTGCAGTGATTTTGGAGCCCCCAAAAATAGTCTGACACTGTTTCCACTGTTTCCCCATCTATTTCCCATGACATGATGGGACCAGATGCCATGATCTTAGTTTGCTGAATGTTGAGCTTTAAGCCAACTTTTTCACTCTCCACTTTCACTTTCATCAAGAGGCTTTTTAGTTCCTCTTCACTTTCTACCATAAGGGTGGTGTCATCTACATGTCTGAGATTATTGATATTTCTCCCGGCAATCTTGATTCCAGCTTGTGCTTCTTCCAGCCCAGCGTTTCTCATGATGTACTCTGCATAGAAGTTAAATAAGCAGGGTGACAATATACAGCCTTGACGTACTCCTTTTCCTATTTGGAACCAGTCTGTTGTTCCATGTCCAGTTCTAACTGTTGCTTCCTGACCTGTATATAGGTTTCTCAAGAGGCAGGTCAGGTGGTCTGGTATTCCCATCTCTTTCAGAATTTTCCAGAGTTTGTTGTGATCCACACAGTCAAAGACTTTGGAATAGTCAATAAAGCAGAAATAGATGTTTTTCTGGAACTCTCTTGCTTTTTCCATGATCCAGTGGATGTTGGCAATTTGATCTCTGGATCCTCTGCCTTTTCTAAAACCAGCTTGAACATCAGGAAGTTCACGGTTCACATATTGCTGAAGCCTGGCTTGGAGAATTTTAAGCATTACTTTCCTAGCATGTGAGATGAGTGCAATTGTGCAGTAGTTGGAGCATTCTTTGGCATTGCCTTTCTTTGGGATTGGAATGAAAACTGACGTTTTCCAGTCCTGTAGCCACTGCTGAGTTTTCCAAATTTGCTGGCATATTGAGTACAGGACTTTCACAGCATCATCTTTCAGGATTTGAAATAGCTCAACTGGAATTCCATCACCTCCACTAGCTTTGTTCATAGTGATGCTTTCTAAGGCCCACTTGACTTCACATTCCAGGATGTCTGGCTCTAGGTGAGTGATCACACCATCGTGATTATCTGGGTCATGAAGATCTTTTTTGTACAGTTCTTCTGTGTATTCTTGCCATCTTTTCTTAATATCTTCTGCTTCTGTTAGGTCCATACCATTTCTGTCCTTTATTGAGCCCGTCTTTCCATGAAATGTTCCTTTGGTGTCTCTTATTTTCTTAAAGAGATCCCTAGTCTTTCCCATTATGTTGTTTGCCTCTATTTCTTTGTATTGATCGCTGAGGAAGGCTTTCTTATCTCTTCTTGCAATTCTTTGGAACTCTGCATTTAGATGCTTTTATCTTTCCTTTTCTCCTTTGCTTTTCATTTCTCTTCTTTTCACAGCGATTTCTTTCATTTCCTTGATTAAATTTATAGCTAAGTATTTTGTGATGCTATGGTTAATGGAATCATTATTTCTCTACCAGACAGTTTCTTGTTAATATATAGAAATACTACTAATTTTTATATATTGGTGTTTGTATTCTGCAATTTTATTGAACTACTTAATTAGATCTAACAGTGTTTTGATGGAGTATTTTGGGGTTTCTAATAAAGATAATGCTCTATGTAAACAGAGACAGTATGACTTTTATTTTCTTCTTGCCTAATTGTTCCAACTAGAATTTCAGTACTATATTGAATGGGAATGGTGAGGGTGTGCATCCAGGTCCTGTTCCTGATCTGAAGGAAAGTCTCTCAGGCTTTCACCACTGTGATGTTAGCTGTGGGTTGTCATATATGTCCTTATTATATTGAAGTATATTCCTTCCTATGTCCAATTTGTTGAGAATATCTATCATGAATGGATGTTGAATTTTATCAAATGCCTTTTCTGTATCTATTGAAGTAATAATATTTTTATTTCTCATAAAGGCAATGACAAAGAATGCTCAAACTACTGCACAATTGCACTCATCTCACATGCTAGGGAAAGTAATGCTCAAAAATCTGCAAGTCAGGCTTCAGCAATATGTGAACCGTGAACTTCCTGATGTTCAAGCTGGTTTTAGAAAAGGCAGAGGAACCAGAGATCAAATTGCCAACATCTGCTGGATCATGGAAAAAGCAAGAGAGTTCCAGAAAAACATCTATTTCTGCTTTATTGACCATGCCAAAGCCTTTGACTGTGTGGATCACAATCAACTGTGGAAAATTCTGAAAGAGATTGGAACACCAGACCACCTGATCTGCCTCTTGAGAAATTTATATGCAGGTCAGGAAGCAACAGTTAGAACTGGACATGGAATAACAGACTGATTCCAAATAGGAAAAGGAGTACGTCAAGGCTGTATATTGTCACCCTGTTTATTTAACTTATATGCAGAGTACATCATGAGAAACACTGGACTGGAAGAAGCACAAGCTGGAATCAAGATTGCCAGGAGAAATATCAATAACCTCAGATATGCAGATGACACCACCCTTATGTCAGAAAATGAAGAAGAACTAAAAAGCCTCTTGATGAAAGTGAAAGTGGAGAGTGAAAAAGTTGGCTTAAAGCTCAACATTCAGCAAACTAAGATCATGGCATCTGGTCCCATCACTTCATGGGAAATAGATGGGGAAACAGTGGAAACAGTGTCAGATTTTATTTTTCTGGGTTCCAAAACCACTGCAGATGGTGACTGCAGCCATGAAATTAAAAGACGCTTACTCCTTGGAAGGAAAGTTATGACCAACCTAGATAGCATATTCAAAAGCAGAGACGTTACTTTGCCAACAAAGGTTCGCCTAGTCAAGGCTATGGTCTTTCCTGTGGTCATGTATGGATGTGAGAGCTGGACTGTGAAGAAGGCTGAGCGCCGAAGAATTGATGCTTTTGAACTGTGGTGTTGGAGAAGAGTCTTGAGAGTCCCTTGGACTGCAAGGAGATGCAACCAGTCCATTATGAAGGAGATCAGCCCTGGGATTTCTTTGGAAGAAATGATGCTAAAGCTGAAACTCCAGTATTTTGGCCACCTCATGCGAAGAGTTGACTCATTGGAGAAGACTCTGATGCTGGGAGGGATTGGGGGCAGGAGGAGAAGGGGACGACAGAGGATGAGATGGCTGGATGGCATCACTGACTCAATGGATGTGAGTCTGAGTGACCTCCGGGAGTTGGTGATGGACAGGGAGGCCTGGCGTGCTGCAGTTCATGGAGTCTCAAAGAGTCGGACACGACTGAGCGACTGATCTGATCTGATCTGATTAGTATGGTATATCACATTTATTGATTTCCCTATGTTGAGCAATCATTGCATCCCAGGGATAAATCTCACTTGATCATGGTGTATGATCCTTTTACCGTGCTGTTTAATTTGGTTTACTAAAATTTTTTTTGAGAATTTTTACGTCTATATTCTTCAAGGATATTGGTCTATAGCTTTCTTTTCGTATAGTTTTTTGTATAGCTTTGGTATTAGTATTATGCTAGCCTTGTAAAATGTAGTTGGGAGTTTTTTTTCTCTTCCTCAAATTTTTGGAAGAATTTGCAAAAGACTGGCACTAGTTAATGCCACTATTTAATTTTAATTTTATTGACTAAATCACCTTATTCATTATTAATCTGTTTAGATTTTTCTACTTCATGGTTCTGTCTTGGTAGGGTGTATGTTTCTAGTCATTTAGTCATTTTTTTAAGTTTGCCCAATTTGCTGTAGTATTATATAATTCTTCATAGTAGTGTCTTATAATCCTTCAAGTTTCTGTGATATCAGTTATAATGTCTCCTCTTTCATTTATAATTTTATTTATTTGGGTTCTTCCTCTTTTCTCTTGGCGAGTCTAGCTAAAAGTTTGTCTATTTTGTGTTTGGGGGGTGCTTTGTTTAGGCTGCCTCATAGAGCTGGACTGGGCCTTGTGCTCAGAAGTAGACAAGACTTCAGATCTGCTCCCCTGCCAAACGGAGAAGTCAAAAAACAGGTTCTACAGTCATTGAAACTCAGAATCAAGTCGAACTACGCACTGGCTCCTTGACCAGACAGAGCCAATAGCTTGTCTCTTCAGAGTCAAGTATAAATGTGTCCAATTATATGTTTTAGACATACATATTCTAAAAAAATATTTTTTTAACCTAAAATTCAGTTAATGGATGATAGTTACTTTTATTTGCTAAAAATAGCCACCTCATTAACTTTTGCACTTGTTTAGTTCTCTGTCAGGGGCTTTGAAGATCTTTTTATTTCATACTATTAAGGCATTTCCCACAGGCTTCAAAGGTACTCATGTTTGCCAATAGCCTTCGTCGTGCACTTCCTGTGCTGCTGAGGCTCTTCGCTTGACTCACCTGTACCTTTATTACTGCCCCAACTTCTGGCTTTCCCCTTAGATCCTAGGGCTCCCTTGCTTTTCCACTACTGGCCATGGACTGGTGTCTATACCATGATGATGTTTTGTCATTCACTCATGTCTAGTATTAAACAGTTATTAAATCCATTGGCCTGGTCTCTGCTCCTACTATACCCCCCTGGAGTATTAAAGCTGAACTTAGAGTGAGAACTCCCAAGTTACCTTTGTGGGTAGTTCTAATTTTTAGGGAAGCAGTTTTTGTGTTGAACTGAAGCTGTCTTCCTTTAAGCTTTCACCTATTTGAGTTTCAACAGAAGTTTGCTTCTTGAGAGCAGAAAATGTCTTATTCACCTTGGTATCTCCAGCATCTATGACAACGGCTGGCACACGGAAGTTTCTCATAAATGTCTACTGAATGAAAAATGAATATTATTGCCTCTGGAGCTACACTGTGTAAAGTGAATCTCTTATCTACAGCCAGTTCTTCAAATATACGAACAATGTCATAGAGGCCTGCATCAATCTTGCCTATTATAGGCTAGGCATTCCCAGTTCCTTAAGTCATTTTTCATTTGACAGTCAGTGTATCTGGCACATAAAAAGCACATGATAAATGTTTGTCTATTAAGAATTTATCCACATTCAATTAAAATGGAAAATATTTATATGGAAATTTAATGCTAGATACAGCTCTACGTGACATAAAAATTATTAGAGGCTTTACATAAAAAGATAAATAATAATAATGGTCAAAGTGATCACAGTATCCCCTAAAAATGTGTAATATGCTGAATTTTCAATAAAAAGGATGCTTAACATAATATATATTGCCTAGATCTTTTGAAAAATGACTGTAAATGTGTATACATATGCAAGTATGCCCATAATTTATTTTAATTATGAAATATAATACTTTAATTTTGTGCTAAATTTTATTTTAAAAACTTTAAACAATTCTCCAGTGTTATTACTTGTCAATTTCTAGGCTTCCATAAATTATCTAGATATAACTGCCATCAAGTTTTATTATGTTACTAGTTCTAGTAAGCCAGTAACTTTTTTTTTTTTTTGCCCACAACATGCAGCATGCAACCATTAGTTCCCTGACCAGGGTTTGAACCTGTGCCTTGCTGCAGTGAAAGTTAACTTTCTGAGTCTTAACCACTGGATCACCAGGGAAGACCCAATTCAGTATTTTTCAAATGAAACTAAATTTTTCAATTTTTATTGTAATAATTAGCAGAAGGGAAAATTGTACTAGCTGTTGAGCTCAGTTCAGTTCAGTCACTCATTCATGTCTGATACTTTGCGACCCCATAGACTGCAGCATGCCAGACCTCCCTGTCCATCACCAACTCCTGGGATTTACCCAAATTCATGGTGATGGAATTCCAGTGGAGCTATTCCAAATCCTGAAAGATGATGCTGTGAAAGTGCTGCACTCAATATGCCAGCACATTTGGAAAACTCAGCAGTGGCCACAAGATTGGAAAAGGTCAGTTTTCATCCCAATCCCAAAGAAAGGCAATGCCAAAGAATGCTCAAACTACCACACAATTGCACTCATCTCACATGCTAGGAAAGTAATGCTCAAAATTCTCCAAGCCAGGCTTCAACAATATGTGAACCGTGAACTTCCTGATGTTCAAGCTGGTTTTAGAAAAGGCAGAGGAACCAGAGATCAAATTGCCAACATCTGCTGGATTATGGAAAAAGCAAGAGAGTTCCAGAAAAACATCTATTTCTGCTTTATTGACTATGCCAAAGCCTTTGACTGTGTAGAGCACAATAAACTGTGGAAAATTCTCAAAGAGATGGGAATACCAGACCACCTGATCTGCCTCTTGAGAAATCTGTATGCAGTTCAGGAAGCAACAGTTAGAACTGGTCATGGAACAACAGACTGGTTCCAAATAGGAAAAGGAGTACATCAAGGCTGTATATTGTCACCCTGCTTATTTAACTTATATGCAGAGTACATCATGAGAAATGCTGGACTGGAAGAAACACAAGCTGGAATCAAGATTGCCAGGAGAAATATCAATAACCTCAGATATGCAGATGACACCACCCTTATAGCAGAAAGTGAAGAGGAACTAAAAAGCCTCTTGATGAAAGTGAAAGTGGAGAGTGAAAAGGTTGGCTTAAAGCTCAACATTCAGCAAACGAAGATCATGGCATCTGGTCCCATCACTACATGGGAAATAGATGGGGAAACAGTGAAAACAGTGTCAGACTTTATTTTTCTGGGCTCCAAAATCACTGCAGATGGTGACTGCAGCCATGAAATTAAAAGACGCTTACTCCTTGGAAGGAAAGTTATGACCAACCTAGACAGCATATTCAAAAGCAGAGACATCACTTTGCCAACAAAGTTTCGCCTAGTCAAGGCTATGGTCTTTCCTGTGGTCATGTATGGATGTGAGAGCTGGACTGTGAAGAAGGCTGAGTGCCGAAGAATTGATGCTTTTGAACTGTGGTGTTGGAGAAGACTCTTGAGAGTCCCTTGGACTGCAAGGAGATGCAACCAGTCCATTCTGAAGGAGATCAGCCCTGGGATTTCTTTGGAAGGAATGATGCTAAAGCTGAGACTCCAGTATTTTGGCCACCTCATGCGAAGAGTTGACTCATTGGAGAAGACTCTGATGCTGGGAGGGATTGGGGGCAGGAGGAGAAGGGGACGACAGAGGATGAGATGGCTGGATGGCATCACTGACTCGATGGATGTGAGTCTGAGTGACCTCCGGGAGTTGGTGATGGACAGGGAGGCCTGGCGTGCTGCGGTTCATGGAGTCGCAAAGAGTCGGACACGACTGAGCAACTGATCTGATCTGATCTGATCATGCCCATTGAGTCAGTGATGCCATCCAGCCACCTCATCCTCTGCCATCCCCTTCTCGTCCTGCTCTCAATCTTTGTCAGCATCAGGGTCTTTCCAAATGAATCAGCTCTTCACATCAGGTGCCCAAAGTATTGGAATTTAAGCTTCAACACCAGTCCTTCCAATGAACATCCAGGAATGATTTCCTTTGGGATGGACTGGTTGGATCATCTTGCAGTCCAAGGGACTCTCAAGAGTCTTCTCCAACACCACAGTTCAAAAGCATCAATTCTTCTGTGCTCAGATTTCTTTATAGTCCAAATCTCACATCCGTACATGACTACTGGAAAAACCATAGCCTTGGCTAGATGGACCTTTGTTGACAAAGTAATGTCTCTGCTTTTTAATATGCTTGCTGTCTAGGTTGATCATAACTTTCCCTCCAAGGAGTAAGTGTCTTTTAATTTCATGGCTGCAATCACCATCTGGAGTGATTTTCAAGCCCCCCAAAATAAAATCTTACACTGTTTCCCCATCTATTTCCCCTGAAGTGATGGAATCGGATGCCATGATCTTAGTTCTCTGAATGTTGAGTTTTAAGCCAATTTTGTCACTCTCCTCTTTTACTTTCATTAAGAGGCTCTTTAGCTCTTCTTCAGTTTCTGCCATAAAGGGTGGTGTCATCTGCATATCTGAGATTATTGATATTTCTCCTGGCAATCTTGATTCCAGCTTATGCTTCTTCCAGCCCAGCATTTTTCATGATGTACTCTGCATATAAGATAAATAAGCAGGGTGACAATATACATCCTTGACGTACTCCTTTTTCTATTTGGAATCAGTCTGTTATTCCATGTCCAGTTCTGTTGCTGCCTGACCTGCATGTAAGTTTCTCAAGAGGCAGGTTAGGTGGTCTGGTATTACCATCTCTCAGAATTTTCCAGAGTTTGTTGTGATTCACACAATCAAGGGCTTTGGCATAGTCAATAAAGCAGAAATACTAGGTGTTACAGAAAGATTTATAGAAAATAGAAAAAATAGTAATAAAGGAAGAGAAGAAACCAATAATTCAATCTAACAACTGTAAGAAAGATTATTCTAGAAAACAGTAAGGGGTACACCTAGGTGCTGGATACACTTTAATGAGGTTATTAAAAAGATGAGTAAACTGTCCAACAGATCTTCAAAATTGCATAGTTTCCTTCACTTTGCCTATAAATTGAACAGCTGTAGTTGATCATTTTTAGCAAGTAGAAAAATTAAGATCTTTTTATTATAAAACTGTATTTTTAAATCACCAATATTTAAAGTGGAATGTGTACCTTAACCTGCCTTTTATTTAGACCCCATGCTAATCTCTAAAATGAAATACTGACTGTAAACTTTATTCGTATTTGACTTAGACTATCTTCGAAGCACCAAGAATAGGGTAGGAGCTGGAAGAATCTTATTCTACATTAAAACTGGCACACAGCCACACTTCCAAACTGATAATTAAATGGATGCACATAACTAAATGAATAGGAAATAAAGAGGATTCCTCTTAGTAAGATTCCCTAAAGGAGGCATGGCTTAAAAACTAAAACAGGGAAAAGTGCTGAAGAGAGTTGGTTGCATCTTGTCCTTAGTCAAAGCGCTCTCCATTAAAAGCAAGAGTTTCTGAGTCCAGTTTTAGAAAGTCTATATATGTCTGAGTGTGTGTGTGTGTGAGGCAGGGAGGGAGAAAGAAAGAGAAGGAGATTGCTACTGTGTTGGTTTCAACCCACATGATAGCTCTGGGAGTAATACTGAAAGGCTGCAGTACATGAAATTATTTTTGTCTTAGTCTGTTCAGACTTCTCGGGAAGGCAATGGCACCCCACCCCAGTACTTTTGCCTGGAAAATCCCATGGACGGAGGAGCCTGGTAGGCTCCAGTCCATGAGGTCGCTAAGAGTCGGACACGACTGAACGACTGCACTTTCACTTTTCACTTTCATGCATTGGAGAAGGAAATGGCAACCCACTCCAGTGTTCTTGCCTAGAGAATCCCAGAGACAGGGGAGCCTGATGGGCTTCCATCTATGGGGTTGCACAGAGTCGGACACGACTGAGGCGACTTAGCAGCAGCAGCAGTTCAGACTTCTACAACAAAGAAACATAGACTGGGTAGCTTATAAACAACAGAAATCTGTTTCTAACAGTTCTGGAGACTGGGAAGTCCAAGATCAAGGGGTTGGCAGATCTGGTGAGAGCCTTCTCCCTTGTTCTTAGATGTCTGTCTTTTCAATGTGTCCTCACATGGTAAAGATGGGTGAAAGAACTCTCTGGGGTCTCTTATGAGGGCACTAATTCTCTCCATGAAGGTCTGCCCTCCTGATTTAATCACCTCCCAAAGACCTCAGCTTCCAAGATGTCACATGAGAGGCTAGGATTTCAACCTAAGAATTATGGTGCAGGACACAGACATACAGTTCATAACAGTTTTTCCCCAACAAACACACAATGTGTCAGAATGTTGGGACCCTGTGTTCTAACTGCAAATCACGGGTTTATCTCCCCTGAAGAAGTAAACAGCAATCTCCACCTCTCTATCACCCACATATCGCATCGGCTCCACTGGCTATCCATTTTCTTAAATAGCAGATTTGAAGGGAATCACTGGAGTACATTAAAATAGGTTGCAGAGAAAACGCTTCTATTTTCAAAGAAAAAGGAAGATTCTGCTGGCTCTATGATATCCCCTCTGACAAGCTGCTGTTTGGAAAGCAAATCTACTGCCACCTCCAAGCGTATCTGGGAGCCATCGAGGAAGAAAACCTCTGCACTGAAGCATCTTCTCTTGTGGAGACACATCATGTGAAGAGTGATCAATCTCCCATAAGGGGGAAAAAAAAAAAAAAAAAAGAGGGCCAGTACTAGAACACTCGTGAGGAGAGACATTCAGGATCCAGTAAGAGAGGAGATGTAGGAGCCCCCCTGAGCCATGTGCTGCAAATGCTGGTGAGATTTGAACTGCCTTCCTCCTCATCTGCCTCTCTGCTGCACTGTCAGAAGCCAGGGAGGCTGAAACACTTGGGATTTCTTTATTTGATTTGTAGCATTTGTTCAAACTACATCCCTAAACCCCTGACTGAACTACTAAAAATAATATGACTCTTAAGACAATGAGTAGCACTCTGGACAGAGCTATAGGAGAGGGAGCAGAGAATTTGTAGTTGAGATCTGGAGAAGAATCAGTGAGGGATACAGAGCACAAACTACCAGAGCTGATGCAAGAAACACTCTTCAGTCCAACTGCCCCCTATGTTGTCTATTCCCACCAATAAAATGAACAAGTTTCAGAAACATTCAAAGATATTGATGAGATTATCTCAAAGTCACCCTTGGATAGCTTAATATTAAGAAAGGGACAAGCGAAATGATTCTTAAAGCATAAAAAATAATATCCAGGGAAGTTGTGTAAGACCACATTAATTAAACCACAATTTATATTGTAAATAGGAAAAGCATGTTAATTGCAAAACGTGTAATTCCTAGCTGAACAGTTTGATGATGTCAGTGCCATAACAAAGGAAAAAGTTTGCCCTGAGACTTCCTTTCATAGCAGGAAGCAGGAACAGTCTAAATATATCCCAGCCTAGGTTCTTCTGAACACAAAACCATGAAACAAAGCCTTCCACTTTCATCACATTAGGATAGTTGAAAAACTGTCCTATCTCTCTTATGATCTTTGTGGGTAATTCTAAATTAAGCTCTAACTAAAGAACACTAACCATCGCTGAAGTGAAGTGAAAGTCACTCAGTCGTGTCCGACTCTTTGTGACCCCACAGACTCTACAGTCCATGGAATTCTCCAGGCCAGAATGCTGGAGTGGGTAGCCTTTCCCTTCTCCAAGGGATTTTCCCAGCCCAGGAAATAGAACCCTGGCAGATTCTTTAACCAGCTAAGCCACAAGGGAAGCCCAAAGTATCACTGCTGCTGCTGCTGCTAAGTCGCTTCAGTCGTGTCCGACTCTGTGCGACCCCATAGACGGCAGCCCACCAGGCTCCCCCGTCCCTGGGATTCTCTAGGCAAGAACACTGGAGTGGGTTGCCATTTCCTTCTCCAGTGCATGAAAATGAAAAGTGAAAGTGAAGTCGCTCAGTCATGTCTGACTCTTAGCGACCCCATGGACTGCAGCCTACCAGGCTCCTCCATCCATGGGATTTTCCAGGCAAAAGTACTGGGGTGGGGTGCCATTGCCTTCCCCAGGCATAACCCAAATCAATTAAAATAGATGGGATTATTTTGGCAATTAGCATGATTTATTGAAAGCCTCAAGCTGGAGGTACTTTGGTGTCATTTCCTAAAATCTTCTAGGGGAATTAATTCATATGATACTGTATCCAATGATTTTTGGAGTTAATGCAATTCAGATGATTTTACAAATTAAACTTATAAAAAAAGCCCAGCCTTTTTCATCAAAGTGAGTAACATTTACTTTGAGGACAGTTGTCTGGATTTTAAAACAGAAAAATACCTCCAGCCCTCACTCCACAAATCAATTGAGATATATGCCTTAACAACTTCCAACAAAAATTCTATTCTGATGATTGTGACAGCTATCTCAGAACATCCTGCAACAATTTATTGTTTTTGCTTTTATATTGTATTAAGATTTAAATTTGATAAAAAATTGTAGGCACTTTTCTCTGTCCTCCACTTCAAAGGATACTAGATGAAAAACCTGTCCAACATTGCCATTATTATTATAGGCAGGGAGAGACCCAGATTTCCCCAAACATGAAAGACTGATTTTTCAATTAATGATCTACTGGTAAGGGGTGGTTAGGATGCTCTTTTCTCAAAGCATCAAGTAAGGATTTCAAAGAATGTTACAGAACAATAAATCACTGACAGAATTTGATAGCTTCATCCAAGCCTAGTCACCTCTATAGTCTCATTTCAACAGTAGGATTAGGGTCACAAATAGGTTCAGGAAATATTATGTAAAAAGTTACGTTTGGGGAAATGACTATTTTCTATACAATCCACGTTGGCATTCTCAGGAATTCTGGTAAATAGAGAGCAGAGGGGTTAACAACTCTGATTCCATCTAGTGCATTTGTCCAAAGCAATGACATTAAATTCTGTTTAGCAGTAATTTTCCCCCAAAATAACCTAGCTCTCCCTAGATTTTCCCCCAAAATAACCTATCTCCCTAGATAAATAACCTAGCCCATGGATAAAAGTTGTCTTGTTTCCCCCAATCTCCAGACCACACTAATATTTACAGTGTGCACAGACTTAGAGAATTAACTTATGGTTACAGGGGAGGAAGGATGCGGGGAGGAGATAGTTTGGGATGGACATGTACACACTGCTATAATTAAAATGGATAACCAACAAGGACCTACTGTATAGCACATGGAACTCTGGTCAATGTTACATGGCAGTTGATGGGAGGGGAGTTTGGGGGAGAATGGATATATGCATACATGCAAGAAGATCCAACCAGTCCATCCTAAAGGAGATCAGTCCTGGGTGTTCATTGGAAGGACTGATGTTGAAGCTGAAACTCCAATACTTTGGCCACCTCATGCGAAGAGTTGACTCATTGGAAAAGACCCTGATGCTGGGAGGGATTGGGGGCAGGAGGTGCAGGGGACAACAGAGGATGAGATGGCTGGATAGCATCACCGACTTGATGGACATGGGTTTGGGTAGACTCCGGAAGCTGGTGATGGACAGGGAGGCCTGGTGTGCTGCGATTCATGGGATCGCAAAGAGTAGGACATGACTGAGCAACTGAACTGAACTGAACTGATAAATATGGTTGAATCCCTTCATTGTTCATCTGAAATGATCACATTATCAGCTATGCTGCTGCTGCTAAGTCGCTTCAGTCATGTCCAACTCTGTGCGACCCCATAGATGGCAGCCCCCCAGGCTACCCCATCCCTGGGATTCTCCAGGCAAGAACACTGGAGTGGGTTGCCATTTCCTTCTCCGACGCATGAAAGTGAAAAGTGAAAGTAAAGTCGCTCAGTCATGTCTGACTCTTAGCGACCCCATGGACTGCAGCCCACCAGGCTCCTCCGTCCATGGGATTTTCCAGGCAAGAGTACTGGAGTGGGATGCCATTGCCTTCTCTGATTATCAGCTATACACCAATACAAAATAAAAAGTTAAAAAAATATTTAGAGTCTGGCTCAAACAAATTTATATCTCCTGTGGGATACAAGAGGAGAAGGCAATGGCACCATGCTCCAGTACTCTTGCCTGAAAAATCCCATGGACGGAGGAGCCTGTAGGCTGCAGTCCATGGGGTCGCAAAGAGTCAGACACGACTGAGTGAGTTCACTTTCACTTTTCACATTCATGCATTGGAGAAAGAAATGGTAACCCACTCCAGTGTTCTTGCCTGGAGAATCCCAGGGACAGCAGAGCCTGGTGGACTGCCCTCTATGGGGTCGCAGAGAGTCAGACACAACTGAAGCGATTTAACAGTAGCAGCAGTGGGAGACATGGACAAAATGAAAAGGTCAAATGTTTATCAAAATATATTCATAAATTCTGGCAAGACGATGTGGATCCTCAAGAGAAATATCAGTGGCTAGGAGCCCTAAGACATGCCATAGCTTCTTAGAGAAGTGGATTTTCAGGGGAAACAATGAGTTACTTTTTTATTTTTTTGCAAACTGCAATGAAGTCAGCCTTGGTTAGGAAGATCTCTTGGAGAAGGAAATGGCAACCCACTCCAGTATTCTTGCCTAGGAAATCCCCATGGACACAGGAGCTTGGCAGGCTACAGCACGTGTGTGTTTAGTCACTCAGTCGTGTTTAACTCTTTGCGACCCCGTGGACTGTAGCCTGCCAGGCTCCTCTGTCTATGGGGATTCTCCAGGCAAGAATACTGGAGTGAATTGCCATGCCCTCCTCCAGGGGATCTTCCCAACCCATGGATGGAACCAGGTCTCCCTCATTACAGGCGGATTCTTTACCATCTGAGCTACAAGGGAAGCCCAAGAATACTGGAGTGGGTAGCCTATTCCTTCTCCAGGGGATCTTCCCAACCCAGGAATCGAACCGGGGTCTCCTGCATTGCAAGCAGATTCTTTATCATCTGAGCTACTAAGAAAGCCCACAAATGCCCAGGTATGGCATTACAAATCTAAAGAACTCAGATTTGATGATAATTGAGTTTTTACTCAAAACCTTAGGACCATTTCAGGCTAAAAGAAATTTCCCTAAAAGGAATCAAAAACTGATTATAGGAGACCTAACTGGAGATTAAATGAGTAATTCCTTTGTCTTTGCAGACTTCAGTCATGTAAAGCTTGCTTTGTACATTAATGTCAAAAATTACTGCAGAAACCTTCGACATGATGATAGCTGGACCATAATCCAGTATATACACAATGCTTGGTGGACGTGGCTTTACGGACTGCATGTCAGTCCCCTAGGAGTCAGAGGTCCCAGAGGATGGGTTCACAAAAAGCCGGACACAACTTTGCAACTAAACAGCAACCAAATATGACCTGTTGTGCCAAAATGGACCAGGCCCTCTAAAATTCAGATGGACAAAAATGGGAATTCCAGTCATTAATTTCAGCAGCTCTTTAGAAGTGGTTAACAAATTTATTTTATTTAACATTTTTAAGCACCCGAGTTGTGTGCTGTGGTGAACTCAGTTGTATGGTGAAGCAGAAGGAGCAAGGAATGAAATAATAATTTAATTCTGTCAATATAGATTGAGTGCTTTCTTAGGGAGATGCTGTGAGTACTACTCTACTTGAGACCTGAGGCCCCTACCAGGGTATTAAAGGATTTCCATTTTCATAGGAGTCCGGGAGGTTAACAGGCTTCCCAGGGGGAACTGATTCATTGGAAAAGGCTCTGATGCTGGGAAAGACTGAAGGAAGAGAAGGTGACGACAGAGGATGAGATGGTTGGATGGCATCACTGATTTGATGGACATAAGTTTGAGCAAGCTCCAGGAGTTGGTGATGAACAAGAAGCCTGGCGTGCTGCAGTCCATGAGGTTGCAAAAAGTTGAATGTGACTGATTTACTGAACAACAACAGGGAGTGCCAGTGGTAAAGAATTGGCCTGCCAATGCAGAAGACATAAGAAACTTGGATTCCATCCCTGGGTTGGGAAGATCCCCTAGAGGAGAGCATGGCAGCCCACTCCAGCATTCTTGCCTGGAGAATCCCTCAGACAGAGGAGCCTGGCAGGCTATAGTCCATAGGATCACAAAGAGTCAGACATGACTGAAGCGACTTAGCATGCACAAATATGTCCTCATGTTTTTTCTATCTGCTGTGAAGGAAGAAAAGGATGTGTGCAAAACTGCGGAAATATTTTTTGTTGTTGTTGAGACATCATGCTGGCTGATGTTTTACAGTTCTACACATAGGAGGGGAAAGCGTGTCCCTTTGTAGCTCAAATAAAGCAATCAGAGATTAGAACTGGATGCTACCATGGAAGCCCTGATCCTACTCCAGGTGCTATAAATAGAAGTGAGGAGAACACCTTCCCACTGCTGGATCTACTAGTGGGCTTCCCTGTGGGTTTGGCTACAGACTGAGAACATAACGACAGCTTTATCCACAGCAGCTCCACCCACCCTGAGGTGTCTAAACACATGTGAGCTTTGAAAAATCTCACCCACACAGGGGGCTGACAACATTGCAGGGTCTGGCTGTGGAGTATTTAGCATCACAGTTAATGGGCAATAAAAGGAGAATATAGGCCTTTGTTTTTCTTTTAATGTCCTGACATTCCTGTCTCATCAGGATCCAAAAGAATCGAAGAATGGACATCTCACACAGGCAGCTTACAAAGGTGAAGCGCCTTCTAGAATTAGGAGTTTATAAAAATGAACAACAGTCCTTGTCCTGAAAGCTCTCTCTTCCAGGGTCAGATTCTTAAACATCTAAAAATTAGGCCAGATTCACAGATAAGAGTTGAAAAGCTAATAGTTAATAATAATAATACGAAGCAGAATCTGGTCATTGTTGAAAAAAAGGGGAAAAAAGAGATATGGAAGAGATTACTTCTAACACAGTCGAGGAACTGTTAATGATTGTTGTTTTGAAACTAAAAGTTTTTTCAATATCCATATATTACCAAGAGAGGTACCAAACTAAGGATGAAGTTCTAAAAGGGAAATAAAAATATAGAAAGGTAATTACATCATACTTAATAACTGAGTAAGCCATTCTATCAGTCAATGCTTTAGTTCTAGCATTTATAAACCCAACATAAGATGAAAATTAATCTGGAAATCACTGTTTTCTTCCTATTTAGTAGAGAATCTTATGAGGATGACTGAATTGATGCTCTTTTACAGAAAAAGCAATGAAAAGGCATTCTGTTATTGTAAACAGGTGCTTCCCAAGATTAAAAAAAAATTATGATCTACTACACTAGTCTGTATTTTTGAGATAAATTTAAAAAGATCATTTTTATATATCATGTTTTATACAAATAGGTTTGCTTTATGGTAGCCTCTTCAAAAGTTTAAAATACACTTTGTAGAAGGCATAATACTTAAGGTTATTTTCTTAATTTCAACAAAGTTATGAGAAGGTATGTCACTATAAGAGGACATTAGGTTAGGTACTAGAGGCACAACAATAATATTACTCAGCCATTAAAAAGAATACATTTGAATCAGTTCTAATGAGGTGGATGAAACTGGAGCCAATTATACAGATGAAGTAAGCCAGAAAGAAAAACACCAATACAGTATACTAACACATA
Source organism: Tragelaphus eurycerus (assembly GCA_935064755.1). Taxonomy (NCBI): domain Eukaryota; kingdom Metazoa; phylum Chordata; class Mammalia; order Artiodactyla; family Bovidae; genus Tragelaphus; species Tragelaphus eurycerus. The sequence goes on from CAKXYN010000039.1 coordinate 5,544,872, forward strand.
TATATGGAATTTAGAAAGATGGTAATAACCCTGTATGCGAGACAGCAAAAGAGACACAGATATATAGAACAGTCTTTAGGACTCTGTGGGAGAGGGAGAGGGTGGGATGATTTGGGAGAATGGCATTGAAACATGTATAATACCATATAAGAAACAAATCGCCAGTCCAGGTTTGATGCAGGATACAGGATGCTTGCGGCTGGTGCACTGGGATGACCCAGAGGGATGGTATGGGGAGGGAGGTGGGGAGGGGGTTCAGGATTGGGAACACGTGTACACCTGTGGCGGATTCATGTTGATGTATGGCAAAACCAATACAGTATAATAAAGTAATTAGCCTCCAGTTAAAATAAATAAATTTAAATTTAAAAAAGTATATTTCTTATCTTCAAGAAGCCAACAGAGATGTGCTAAAGCCACAAGCCAGTTAATGCACTGAGGTTCCGTAACAGCCACATTGTACAAATGGATATGACGATAGAGGAGAAAAAGCAACGAAATTGATCCTAAGATTCAGAAGAGTGTTTATCAAGAATTTTGGATTGAAACTGAATCTTACAGACAGAATTTGGGGTGTGTGTGCAGTTTATGGGGCAAGGGCAGACTAAGCATATAAAAGTACATGTAAAAGCTTGGAGCTACCAAAGAAAACTTAGAATGGTCAAACATTCCACATGGCTGGATTGAGGTGGAGGTGAATCGGGTAGTAGAAGCTGAATAAGAGATCAATGGTCTGATTGCAAGAATACTCATCTTTTATTTAAATTAGTCCTTTCAGGGCACCCACATTACTGTTTTGGTTTTTCTGGTTTTTTTTCCTAAAAGTATCTGCATATGGGCCTTTTATCCAGGATTTCTCAACTGCTCTTGCCTTCATGATAGATTGAAATAGTGTTCTACATAGTTCACTATCTAAGAATCAAAGTGCATGCTTTTACCCACCGCCCCACCCCTTGTACATAGATCAGCTGTCTTCATTGTGCATCCACATGCCTAATTTCCAGAGGATTAATTTGATATAAAGGATTATAAATCACTGACTGATAATCACCTGTACCACCTCCCAGGGACTTTTGTCATTGCATGTTCACAATAGGCTCTCTGATTCATAGTTTAGCAAATATGAGAAACTAGTCATAACAAAGCGATGAGATACTTTCACTTTCAGATTTGAAAGTTTATGATTAATTTTGATAGAGCAAAATGTTATGGGGTCACAGGGCAGCTGAGTCACTCTGCTCCTGGGCCATGGACGTCACACTTATCCGGTGTTTGTTGACTCACAAATGCAGACACTTGATCCAAAGAGACTTTATGTTAACACACTCGTAAATTAACAAATTGTAGGATCCCAGGACTGAAGATAATTCAGTAAATATTTATTGAGTGCATAGTATTTTCCAGGCACTGCTCTGGGAGATGGAGATACAGCAGCAAGCTAAACAAAGTCCTTTCAAAGGCTTACATTCTAGATGGAAGAGGCTGCCAAGACATACATTCATACAGACAGACATGAAATAGGAGAGCAGAATACAGAGTGATGAAGGTATGAATGCTCCTTTATATTAAAGATCAGGGAAGGCCTGCTCAGTAAGATGATGCTTTAGGGACCATTTGAAGTGCAGACATGTGCCAAGCAGCATGAATAAAGTCACATGCAGTAAGTGGTTTAAAGTCTTGAAAGGAAGAGCAAAGAAGCTGATGTGACTGGAACTACATCAGAGAGGGGACATCAAAGTAATAGCAGGACCCTGGTCACAGAAAGCCTTGGGGGTGTTGTGATGGACTTTGGATTTTTGTCTAAATGAGATGAGGCACCACTAAAGAGTTATGAGAAGAGGAAAGGCATCATGTGATTTATGCCTCCAAATGATCACCCTGACTGGGCTTCCCAAGCGGCGCTAGTGGTAAAGAATCCACCTGCCATTGCAGGAGATGCAAAAGATGAGGGTGCCATCCCTCGGTGGGGAAGATCCCTTGGAATAGGAAATGGCAACCTGCTTCAGTATTCTTGCCTGGAAAATTTCATGGATGGGGGAGCCTGGTGGGCTACAGTCTATACAGCTGCAAAGATTTGGACACGACTGAGGACTGAGCACTCCTTGTGATCATTCTGACTAGTATGGAGAGAATAGAAGAGAACACCTTCACACAAGTGGAAGCATGAGGCTCTTGTACTAATCCAGGGAGATGTGCATGGTTTTGTCTAGGGTGATAGTGATTGTGATGTGTGGGACACAAAAGTTGACTGGACTGTGGATCCATTTTAAGTCACCAAAACTTAAAGGCAGGGCTTTTGTCTACTTTATTCTCTTCTGTATCTGCAGATCCCAGAACAGTACCAGATATATAGCAGGCAATTAGAAACTATTTTAAAATCCTGAGTAAAGGTAATGAAGAGCAGACTAGATGTAGGGAGTAAGAAAGACACAGAGTCAAAGATAGCTCCAAGATTTGGGACATGAACAACAGAAAAGCAGGGATGATTGTTGAGATGGTGAAACATTATGTAAGAACAAGTTGTTGGTGGGCATTGAGAGTTTGGTTTAGGCCATGGTAAGTAGGTGGATCGGAGAAGGCGATGGTACCCCACTCCAGTACTCTTGCTTGGAAAATCCCATGGATGGAAGAACCGGGTAGGCTGCAGTCCATGGGGTCACGAAGAGTCAGACACGACTGAGTCACTTCACTTTTCACTTTTCACTTTCATGCATTGAAGAAGGAAATGGCAACTCACTCTAGTGTTCTTGCCTGGAGAATCCCAGGTATGGGGGAACCTGGTGGGCTTCCGTCTATGACGTCAGACAGAGTTGGACACAACTGAAGCGACTTAGCAGCAGCAGCAAGTAGGTGGATGCTAAAGCTGAAACTCCAGTACTTTGGCCACCTTATACGAAGAATTGACTCATTGGAAAAGACTCTGATGCTGGGAGGGATTGGGGGCAGGAGGAAAAGGGGACGACAGAGGATGAGATGGCTGGATGGCATCACCGACTCGACGGATGTGAGTTTGGGTGAACTCCGGGAGCTGGTGATGGACAGGGAGGCCTGGCGTGCTGTGATTCATGGGATCGCAAAGAGTCGGACACGACTGAGAGACTGAACTGAACTGAACTGAACTGAAGTAGGTGGGTGGATACAAAAGAGTGGAGTTCAGAGATACATCAAGGGTGAACATTTCAGAGTCAAAAAAAAAAAAAAAAATACAGACAACCTATAAAACCGTAAGTCTTGATGATATTACCTAGGGAGTCATGCAGGTAAAGAAGAGAAACAGGATCCCCAAGAAACATCACCATATTGTGGTTTTTGAGGGTGATGGGGAATCACAAAAGTCTGAGAAAGAGCAACTGAAGAGGAAGGAGGGCAACCAGAGAGAAACAGCTCAGTAGGAAGACACAAGAGTGTATCAGTGTGAGATCCAATGAGATGAGAACCCAGAGCTGCCCAGTGGACCAATTCTGCGAAGAAAACTGTTGTCTTTACCAGCGGAAGAGAACTAAGGAGAGACAACTTTTGTCATTTTTTCCTATAAATGAGCAGGGGAGGGGAGGAAATGGAAAGAAAGAAAAGGTGGTAGCTGGAGGAGACTGTGGTCCAGGAGTAAGGAAAAACTTGATGCTCTAAGGACACGCTAGACAAAATTCAAGGCCAGCTGACAAGGTAATATTTCACGCGTAATATAAAGTAAACATTGAAATAATAATCCTTGGAATCTCATAATCCTCTTTTTTAAAATTATGTTCTTAATCAAACAAAATTGATTCAAATACATTTGAGGATTGATTGCCTCTGGCAATACCCCTAATTCCAAAGTGTGTTCTTGCCTGTGTGACACCTAAAGCAAACACCATTACCCGGCCCTTCTTTGCTTTCACTCTCTCTCCTCCCTCCTCCCCTTCATTCATAGGTAGGGTAGGTCAGCAGTGAATAATCCAGCTGAGTTCATTTGATGAGGACATGGCTCACTGATCTTTTGCTCAGTCTTGTTTTAACATTTGTGCATCTCTGGATAAGCCACCTCTTTACTAGGGAAATGACCCCTTCTCTCCATCTCCACCTCCAGGTCCTTCGCTCAAAGAGGCGGTACTCCTTGGTTACTGCTCCTTGATTAGAAGAAACCTCATAATTATCAGCTTGAATCAAAAGCTAGGGTGGTGTCTAAATTGTTGCAGTTTTTTTTTTTTTTTTTTTTTACAGAAGTTAGTATGAAGGCTGAACAATTTCGAGTCAAGTAAATTGCTAGGAAAATTTTTTAATTCTTGCTGTCATTATTTCTGAAACACTTTCAATAGAGATACATAAGCATATTAATTGGGATGACTCTATAAAATAAACATTCAAAAAAAGGCAATAAACCTTAGGATATTTGTGAAATTAAAATCTAATGTGAAAGTATCTTCAATTTAATTCATTCATTGCACAATTTAATTCATTTGTGCAAGATACCATCAGGGGTTATGTGAAATATATAATTGAATAAGAAACAGCTTCTACCATTGAAAAAGAAAACAACCAAGTATATGATTATTGACAACAACCTGCAACAGATACACACACCCCAAGAATTACTCTCCAAACACATCAAGCATTTCATATTTACTATTGCTACAAAGTCTTTAAAAATTCCTAAGTCACCCTTTGTCTTTGGAATGCTACTCAGCCTTACAAACAGCTTTCTGGGGAACTTTGGATCTCTATGTTAAGAATTAATCCTTTCTCCTCTCATTTTGCAACTATTTATCATTTTCCTGCTAATAAGTACATGTCTGTTCACTCCATGAGACTGTGAATACTTTGAAGACAGGCATGGTATTTTATTTTCTGTGATTCCCCTCAATGTCTGGCCTAGTGCCTCACCCATAATGAAAATGAAATGTATTGTTGTGAACTAAATTATTTCATTGATCATCAGCCTGAGAAAGCTTAATGAAGGACAAGAAACCTAAATAATTGCTGGAGTACTGAGAATATTGACTAGAATTTATTCAATTTAGTCCAGGCCAGCAACTATGCTAAGGGCTATATAAATAGTATGTCTGATCCTTACTTTAATCCTCACAAGACCTCTTGGAAATGTATTTTATTAAGTTTCTTATAAAACTGAGAAAAGTATGGATAGTAAAGATTACTTAACATGATCAAAATTCCACATTTGCAAGGGGTAGGTTTGAATACGGCCTAGGTCTAAATCAGTGTGGACTTGAGTCTAGTTTTATCTAACTCAGTGCTTTACCCACCATTCAAGTTGCCTGCCATGGTGAGAAATGGCAGGAGCTTGTCCTCTATTGAGTATCTATTCCATATCAGAAATTGTGCAATTGCTCAATCTCTTTTATTTCATAAGATGCTTATTAAACTTTCAGGGGATAAACTCAAAGAGGCTTAAAGAGTGTAAGTAAATTGTTCAAGATTGCACAGCTAGAAGTTGCAGCACTGAGATTTCAACCCTAGGCTAACAAGAACAATTCAATAAAACTTTCGACACAGGCTGAGGTCTTTCCCACTTCCATTCCTATACTAGTTCAAGGCTTCCCTTCTCTGGGTGCAGGGGAAGAAAGGTTTTTGATCAGTAACAATGTGTTTTGGAGGGTTTTCCCCTCATGACCAAGCAATTTTCTGACACTGGCTGTGGTTGTTGTTCAGTCACTTAGTCGTGTCCGACACTTTGTAACCCCATGGACTGTGGCATGCCAATCTTCCCTGTCCTTCATTATCTCCAAGAGTTTGCTCAAACTCATGTCCATTGAGTTGGTGATACCATCCAACCCACCCTCTGTTGTCCCCTTCTCTTCCTGCCTTCAATCTTTCCCAGCATCAGGGTCTTTTCCAGTGAGTCAGCTCTTTGAATCAGGTGGCCAAAGGATTGGAGTTTCAGCTCCAGCATCAGTTTTTCAAATGAATATTCAGGGTTGATTTTCTTTAGGCTTGACTGGTTTGATCTTCTTGCTGTCTAAGGGACTCTCAAGAGTGTTTTCCAGCACCACAGTTTGAAAGCATCAATTCTTCAGTACTCAGCCTTCTTTATGGTCCAGTTCTCACAATCGTCCATGACTGTTGTCTACCAGAAGACAGCATCAGGGTTCACAGGTTAAGAACTCAGTCCCACAAGACTGTCCTCAGCCCAGCTTCAGATGCCAGTCAGAAGCGCATGTGACAGCCTGGGCTTTTGATTGATTTGGCTCGGTTCCAACAACTCCTTCTTTGAATTCAATTAATTTGCTAGAGCAACTCACAGAACACAGAGAAACATTTTACCTACTAGGTCACTGGTTTATTATAAAAAGACATAACTAGGAAGAGCCTGATGGAAGAGACACATAAGGAAAGGAACACAAGAAAGGGCGATTTCCATGCTCTCTCTGGGTTCAACAGTCTCTCCAATTGTCCACATGTTCACCAGTGCTGAAGCTCTCCTAACACTGTGCTTTGAGGTATTTATGGTGGCTTCCTGTTGTTGTTTTAGTCGTTAAGTCATGTTGGACTCTTTTGAAACCTCAGACTGTTGCCCACCAGGCTCCTCCGTCCTTGAGATTCTCCAGGCAAGAATACTGGAGTGGGTTGCCAGGCCCTTCTCCAGGGGATCTTCCTGACTCATAGATCGAACCCTTGTCTCCTGCATTGGCAGGCAGCTGCTTTACCACTGAGCCACCGGGGAAGTCCAGAAGCTTCATTACATAGACTTAATTGATTGAATCAACTGATCACTGAAATCAATCTCCAGCCTCTTTCTCTCCCAAGAGGTTGTGTTGGAATGGAAAGTTCCAGTCCTCTAATCTTTTGGTTCACTCCCCGGGCAACCAGCCTTCAACCTTAGGAGTTTTCCAAAAGCCATCTCATTAATTTAACAATAGACACTTTTACTGCTCATATCACTTATGAAATTCCAAAGGTTTCAGGATGTCTGTGCCAGAAACTGGGAAGAAGACCAAATGTACACGTCTTATTATAAATCTCAGTGTCACAGGAAGCCAGTCTCCTGAGGACTTCCAGGCACTCAGTGGGGGTGTCTCTGGGGAATTCAACCCAGAGGCTATTGTCTGCCTCGAGTTACACACCTCTACTTCCTCCCTACCTAAATCATAAAGAAACTGACACTTTCTCCCCTCAGTTCTTCCCCGAAATTTCCACCTCTCTTTAGTAGCATATTGTTTAACCTCCATGTATTTTTATTTCTTACAGTTTTATTTTTTTCCTTCAATCTACCTCCCTTTAAACTCCTCTCTTCCTCATAGATTTTATTTTTCCTTTTTACTGTTCTTTCAAATTTTACTTTTGCAAGATTTTTCCAATCAAGTTTGCAGATTGTGCCCTACTCAATGAGATTCCCAGGTGGCATTAGTGATAAAGAACCCACCTGCCATTGATGGAGATGTAAGAGACACAGATCAATCAATCCTTGAGTCAGGAAGATCCCCCTGGAGTAGGAAATGGCAACTGACTCCAGTACTCTTGCCTGAAGAATTCAATGGACAGAGGAAGCTGGAAGGCAAAGTCCAAACCATCAGACATGACTGAAGCGACTTAGCACACAAGCCCTATTCATTATATATTTTTCTTTAAGGGAGCAAGTGGGGAAACTGGGGAGGTAGTAAGTCGGAGTGAGGAATTATTCCCCTCAACCAACACAAGGAATGCTATAACTTCCAGTAGTAACCCCAGCATAAAGAGTTGAATGCAGAAAGTGGGGACTAATTTTGATGTCTCAGATCAGAAAAAGTTGCAAGGAGGAGTAAGAATTTGTTCAGGATGACGAAATAGGAGTATGATTTCAAACTAGGTAACAGGCATAACATGACTAGAGGGTAGAGTGAGCCTGAGGTGGTGAGATTATACAGGGACAGGAAAACAGATGACTCACTGTTTGCTAGTTGTGAGGGGTGATGGCAGAAGGAACTTGAGAAGAGTAAAGGCTAAGAGAGAAGTGAGCTGATTGAAATGGAAGCATAAAGAGCACTGAGGCCCTAGATGTTTCTGTTTGAGAAAGTAAGCTTTGTACTCTCTCTGCTTTCCCCAAAAGAAATTAAAACATGTTTAACTCAGGAACTATCTCCAGTATCACGAGTGGGTGTTCTAAAGAATAATCATATTTTATGTAGCTTATAGTCATTTATTTGTCCAAATTATGAGATCACACACTGATAGAGAATCAGACTCAGGCTAATGAATACACACATTTAAAAAATATTAGTCTTAAACTGAAAAACAATTGAGACATTTAAATGTTAAGACATAAATCAGAAGGTTAGAATAAGTTCATTCCAAGTGATTACAGCTCTAATCTTGAATGAATGACCTGCCCAGTGACCTTCCATGAGGCTTCATTTTTCAGAAATTATATTGCTTGTCATTTGTATGAAAGATGCCCTTCTTTAAACCTAATCTTAATCATTCACTTTTTTTTCTGCTTCAGAAAGTTTAAGCTTAATTTTTTTTTTAATTTTTAATGATCTCCTATAGTAGGATTTCTTCTTTGGGTTTGATATTATTCATTTGGATCAGCATTGTAGAAAACCTGCAAGGTGAGGGTGTTTCTGGGTCTTGCAACCAGTCAGAGAACACTTGCCTGCAGGTTGAGGACTTAGTGGCACTTTTTCACAATTTTTCCCTCCCACAGCTCACAATATTATTTTCTTTCCTCTTGATCTGCTCTGTGCTTCTCTATATTTTAGTTCATTTTCCCCCCATGGTGACTCAAATGAAATTCGGCAGTCTCTGCTCCATAGCTTCCTATTATTCCTTCCTTTCTGTTGCAGGATTTCCATCTCTTTTCTGATCGTTCAGTGGGTGAAGTACCTCCCTCTGAAGAGCTGTAAGCCCTTCTATCGAGCACTTAGTTTAATTACCACCTATGTAATTTCATATTAAATTGTCTCTTTGACTCAGTAGACTGTGAGTCTCCTGAGAGCAGGAGCCAATCTTTTATTTTTATATCCTCTATAACTGGAACAATGCTGTCACACAGGAGGTTAGCAATGAACGCTTAGGAACATTTATGAATCCAGAGTGAAAGGGCTTTGGTTGCGTTGCCTCCCTTGTGATATGGACAAGGCATTTATTTAGCCTTTTTCCAACTTGTTTGTTCACATTCTCTTGTAGTTATTTTGATTGAGATGAAGTTGTATAAAGTGCTTTGTATACTGTAAATCAGCAGTCCCCAACATTTTTGTCACTGGGAACTCGTTTCATGGAAGACAAGTTTTCCACAGACAGGGTAATGGGTGGGTCAGGATGATCCAAGTGTATTACATTTATTGTGCACTTTTATTTCTATTAATATTACATCAGCTCCACCTCAGATCATCAGGCATTTGTCTGCAGAGGTTGGGGGCCCCTGATGTAAATAGCATATGTAAACATGCATGCTACTGCATTAACTCTAAGTTTGATGTTGGGAAAAAAATACAAGGAATAGTGCAAACCAGTGGTTCCCACACCAGGGCGATTTTGCCTTCACAAGGTCACTTGGGAATGTGTGGAGGGATATTTGGTTCTCACCTCGGGGTGAGGGAAGAGTACTGGCTACTGGTACCTAGTGATTAGGAACCAAGGATGCTGCTACTCATCATACAATGCACTGAAAAGCCCCACAATAGTCACCAGGCACAAACTGTCAAAAGGGCCAAGGCTGAGAAACCCTGGGTGAAACCTCAAAACATATCATAGGTAAAACACTTTTCTTAATATATCTGCTGCTAGACAATTGCCTGAGTTTTAGCCTTCTCATGCATAAATAGGACTCCTCATATTAAAGTATTTATAACTATTTATAACTATCTTTTATAATATAAATGTGTTTGCTTACTCTTTGTTTAGTCTCCTAGAAACAGTAATCTACATATGGGAGGAACTTTTGGTTTTCTCTTTCTTTAAGCTCACAATGGGCTTATACTTTCCTTATACATAGACAGGCCTTCCTGATTAGTTTTAACCAATGCTTTGTGAATAAAAGTTATGTGAGTCCCTTAGGGCCAAAGCATTGAAGAGCTGTCACAAAACCACCCTGTTCTCTTCTGCTCTGGTCTGGTGATTACAGAAGCAGCCTGGATTCCAGAACCTCACATGGTAGACAGCTGCCTAGAAACTCACCCAGATCCACATCAGATTTTATATGAGCAAAAATAAACCTTTTCTAGGTTAAGCCACCACCATTTGAGGCTTATTTGTTAAAGAAATTTAACTCAGAGACACATGACTACCACACTAATGAAACTGAGAACAGTTTTGGTTGCATTGAGCCCTTTATACTTAGCTTGAACCATTACTGGAATAGAATTTGACCTCACTCAATATTTTAATGCATAATTGTTGGAAGAAAGAAAAAGAAAATCATTGTTCCACTGTCTTGCTTTTCAGAGTGAAAGTGAAAAGTGAAAGTGTTAGCCACTAGCCGTGTCTGACTCTGTGACCCCATGGACTGTAGCCCTCCAGGCTTCTCTGTCCATGGGATTTTCCAGGCAAGAATATTGGCATAGCCATTTCCTTCTCCAGGGGATCTTTCTAACCCATGCATCAAACTCAGGTCTCCTGCATTGTAAGCAGATCGGATTCTTTAGCGTCTGAGCCACCAGGGAAGCCCCATTTATGTCCAGTTATGTCAAATACACTAGTTCCAGGCTCACGGTTTGCTTTCAGAGGTCAGAGTCTAGAAATCTGGACTAAGGTATGTTGTGATATGTAATCCTTCAACCACCAACACATATTTAAATAATGTGTAGCAAATCTTGAAAGTCCCTTGAAATTCTCACTGACTCAAAATGCCATAACTGTAGATCCTGAACAATCCACTGCTGAGACTTCAGGGTCTTTTGCTATAAGAAAACTCCTAGATTAATTAGTTATGAGTTACAGGATGTATTTCTGTCCCTGTTGAGTTGGAAGGAATTCTCAAAGCTTGCTCTCTTACAGCCAAACAGTTTCAGTTGTTATGGGTGATAGAGGATTGTTTACTTGCCCCCTTTAAGCTACTAACTGATGAGGCCTGGCATCTGTAGTACTGAAGTGTGAGTAGCAAGGACTCTGGAATCAGACATCTGGAACCTACCACCTCTTACCTGTATCATTTAGGGTTTATCCCCTCATCTGTAAAATATGGATAGTAAAAGCGCCCATATTATAGAGCTGGGCAGCTAAATAGTTATTATACGTGTGTGCACTCAGTTACGTCCAACTCTTTGGGACCCCATGGACTGTTGCCCGCCAGGCTCCTCTGTCCGTGGGATTTCCCAGGCAAGAAATACTGGAGTGGGTTGCCATTTCCTTCTCCAGAGGATCTCTCCAACCCAGGGATTGAACCTGGGTCTCTCGTGTCTCCTTCATTGGCAGGCAGATCCTTTACCCACTTGTACCACCTGGGAAGCCCCAGATAGGTGTGATATGGTTTACAATAATATTTGTCAAGAGCAAATGTTCAATTAAGGTGAACTTACATTATCTACAATGACTTTGAACTAGTATCCACAAATAGTCTCTTCAAAGTGCTTCATGCATTAACTAGACAAGCAATTGCTATTCTCAAGGGGGTTCTATGCTTTACCAACTGAACATTTCAAAATGTATTCAAAAGATAAAGAGTTTAAAAACATGGCATAATCTGTGTTGAAATGTGCCTTTTCTGTTGTAAAATTTTCTATTAAACCATGAAGAGAGGAGAAGGCAAGATTTATATATTCATATTTTCTCATATGAATGGTTCAGAATATTTAACAAAATGCCAGAAAAGAGGCAATTGATAAATATTCTTTCTCCTATCATTTCCATTTCCTTTTAAAATCTCCAGGCAATTGAATAAAAATTGGAATGACTAGTTTAGACATGAAAATCATACTGAAAATAAAAAGCAGATAAATTGATTTTAAAATGGCCTTTAGTGGATTCAAAGTGGATATTCAATTCAATATAAGGATCAGTCATAAAGCTGATGACGGTGCTTTCCCTGGAAGACTGTGTCAACTAACTCTAGGAAGTTTATTCCTGCCCGTACATAACTGTAGGGCCTCCACAAGAGTCTGCAATGTAAAGTACCAGAAATCTCCTACAAACTGAGAAAAGATTATAATTGCATTTGGCTCTATGATCTCATGAATATTAGATTATCCTGCACAATATAGAAACAGAATGCAGTAAGGAGAATTGTCCAAACTAGCTAGAATTTCATTTATATTTTGCCAAGCTATTCTACAATAACCTTTGAAAATTATATGAAAGGAACATGGAATGAAAATTATAATTGTTACATAGCAGTATATAACCTATGGGAAAATAGTGAAAAATTTCATTGATACACCTAAAATATTTGTTACATTTACAATTACTTAAAATTATTCTAATAATAAGGGCAATTTGTGCTTTTGTTCTAATTATATTATATTACTGTAGACATTTAAGAAAAATGAGAGACGGAGAATTTAAATGAAAGTGCAGACAGAAAAATTGCTTGCACATACACAGCAAAGAAAGTGACAAGAAAGGAACACAGTACCAGCTATTCAATAGCTTCTTAAAGTAAAATCTATTTTTAGCAAATTTTATACATTTATCAAATGTACTGCATGTTTATGAATATTATCTTTATATCACGTTGTGCAGAAAGTAGGGCATATATTTTTAACTCCACTTAAACCTGAGAGAATATAGACTGAGATGTTGTGATCTTTGAGACCACTTAAGAAGTGACACAACTAGAAATTTCTCTAAATCCTATGTCTTTATTTCTTAAAAGATCACAAATTTAGTTCTTTGGTCCATTTTTTGATTGGGTCATTTATTTTTCTGGAATTAAGCTGTAGGAGTTGCTTGTATATTTTTGAGATTAGTTGTTTGTCTGTTGCTTCATTTGCTATTATTTTCTCCCATTCTGAAGACTGTCTTTTCACCTTGCTTATAGTTTCCTTTGTTGTGCAGAAGCTTTTAAGTTTAATTAGGTCCCATTTGTTTATTTTTGATTTTATTTCCAGAAAAACACCAATACAGTATACTAACGCATATATATGGAATTTAGAAAGATGGTAACAATAACCCTGTATACGAGACAGAAAAAGAGACACTGATGTATAAAACAGTCTTTTGGACCCTGGGAGAGGGAGAGGGTGGGATGATTTGGGAGAATGGCATTGAAATAAGTATAATATCATATATGAAATGAGTTGCCAGTCCAGGTTCGATGCCTGATACCAGATGCCTGGGGCTGGTGCACTGGGACGACCCAGAGGGATGGTATGGGGAGGGAGGAGTGAGGAGGGTTCAGGATGGGGAACACATGTATACCTGCGGCAGATTCATTTTGATACATGGCAAAACCAATACAATATTGTAAAGTTAAATAAAATAAAAATAAAATCTAAAAAAAAAAATCACAAATTTAGTCAATGGATAAATCTAAAATGTAAACTCAAGTCTAGGAATAGGGTGTAGTGGTCATTCAATATTGACTCATGAAAAATATTTTATTGAATTATAGTTGATTTATAATGTTGTGTTAGTTTGTGGTATACAGCAATATTCAGTGATACACGCATGTATTCTTTTTCATATTCTTTTCCATTATGGTTTATTACAGGATAGTGAATATATTTCGCTGTCCTATACAGTAGGATCTTGTTGTTTATATACCGTAGTTTGTATCTGCTAATCTCAAACTTCTAATTTATACTTCCCGCACCCCCTTTCCCTTTTGGTAACTATAAGTTGTTGTTGTTTTTTTTTTTTTTTTTTTTTTTTTTACTATGTCAATGAATTTGTTTCATTTGTATCATATTTTAGATTCCACCTAGAAGTGATATGGCATTTGTCTTTCTCTTTCTGACTTACTTCACTTAGTAATAATAACCTCTAGGTCCATCCACGTTGCTGCAAATGTCATTACTTTTTTTTTTTTTTAATAGCTGAGTATATATACAGTAGTATATTTTCTACTGTATGTGTATATACAAATGTAAGGGCTTCCCAGATGGTGCAGTGGTAAAAAAAATCCACCTGAAAATGCAGGAGATGCAAGAGACATGAGTTCCGTCCCTGGGTTCAGACAATCCCCTGGAGGAGGAAATGGCACCCCACTCCAGTATTCTTGCCTAAAAAATCCCATGAACAGAGAAACCTGGCAAGCTGCAGTCCATGGGTTGCAAAGACAAAACTGAGCATACACACATGTGATATATATTCATCTTTTGATGTACATTTAATTTGCTTTTATGTGTTGGCTGTTATAAATAGTGCTGGTATGAACATTGGGTTGCATGTGTTTTTTCCAGGCACATATTCTTTTGGTCTCTTTTCTTTCAGGTCACACATTCTTGATGTTGGTCCAAGTCCAACATCAATGGAGTGGGAAAATATCCTCCACTTTCCAGGGAGGAAGGAAGAAATATTTTCTGAAAATAAAATCTAATTTTTCACACTTATATGTCATTTTTCAGGGGGCTCTTTCTGGGTGATTTTCTATTGCTATTTTTTGCAATCATATTTTTTATTTCCAAGAAATTCTTCTTTGCTTTTTGCTCCATTTTATAACAAGATTATTATTTTTTTTAATAAAAAGATCTGCCAAGTCCAGCCGACTCCAGTCAAACCTTATGGAGCCCCAGCCAATTACAGCCTGGTGAGCTGAAAATGAATACTTGTTTTTGTATAACACTGAGCTCTAAAGAAGTTTGTTATGCAGCACTGTTGTCATAATAATAACTAATACAAGATGAAAATACAAAATTCAAAAGAAACAAAAAGACTCAGTCTAAGACTTTAAGTAGCCAAATACTAAAAGTCTAATGACAAGAAAACAAAGAAAATAAAGGGGGAGAATTTAGAAAAGAAATAATACAAGAAAAATTTCCAGAACTGATTAACACAAATTTCCATCTTGAAAGAGCTCAATAATTACAAAAATATTCATACCAGCACAGATATGGAATTTCAGAAAATCAAGAATAAAGAGGAGGCTAAAACTTTGTATACAAAATAAATAGTTTACATTAGAAAAAAGGTTGAGCAGAAGGTCATTGGATTTGATAAAGCAATGCTGAAAGCAAGAATTCAATAAACAAATGCCTTTGAAATTAAAATTAAGAGGGTAAAAATTCTAATCTAGAATCATAATAACTATTCAACAATTAAATATAAGAATAGAATAATAGCGTTTTCAGGCATGTAAGGACTTAAATATTTACTTTCAAAGGAACTTCTCTCAGAAGTTACTAAAAAAACATGCTCCAGTTAAGATGAGGTAGACTTGGGGTCCAAGATGTTAGAGCTCCAACATATAAAAGAAATGAAGGAAGTTTCCAGAATAACAGCAAAGGAAAATTCCAGAACAATAGTTGTGCAGCCAGTCTAAAAGCTTTCAGTCCAAATTAGGGAAAGGATGCATATCCAGCATGAATATCTTCATGGAAAATCATGGAGCTAATAGTTTACCTGCTATACTCATTTTGAGAGTTTAGGGGAGATATCAGAATAAAGACAGAACGTAAAGAAGAAACAATAAATTATTACTTATGAGGAAAAAAAAACCAAGATCCTTTTGAAAGGACTGTATTGGAAATATGTGTTCTAAGTCACTTCTGTCGTGTTGAACTCTTTGGAACCTTATGGACTGTAGGTTCCTCTGTCCTTGGGATTCTCCAGGCAAGGTACTGGAGTGGGTTGCCATTTACTCCTCCAGAGGATATTCCCCACCCAGGGATCGAACCCACATCTCTTAGGTCTCCTGCATTGGGAGATGGGTTCTTTACCACTAGTGCCACCCGGGAAGCCCACTGGAAATATACTATATTCCATTAAGTATATTTACACACATAATATTTTTACTTCACATTTGAATTATGCATGCCACATGACGTAGTTTTATTTCTTCAGAAATTCATTCAAAAATAGTTTCAAGTGTAAGTAGTTTATTTGGAAAGTAAAGGAGACACTGGCATGGGAACAAGGAGGTGAGAGGAAAGAAAAGCTCACAAAACAAGGGAAACCAAAAGTAACTGCAAACTGCCTTCTGTATCCCAAAAGGCTTCATATCATCAAAATAACTTTAAAATCAACTGTTTTTACCAATATTTTATAGATTTCTTTGTGTATTCAGGTAGGATTCATTTACTTTATCTCCAGTGAATTACCCCAATTTAAATATATTAATATATTTAAATTATATTTATGTATCAATGGCACCCCACTCCAGTACTTTTGCCTGGAAAATCCCACGGACAGAGGAGCCTGCTAGACTGCAGTCCATGGGGTCGCTAGAGTCGGACACAACTGAGCGACTTCACTTTTATTTTTCATTTTCATGCATTGGAGAAGGAAATGGCAACCCACTCCAGTGTTCTTGCCTGGAGAATCTCAGGGACGGGGGAGCCTGGTGGGCTGCCGTCTATGGGGTCGCACAGAGTCAGACACGACTGAGCGACTTCACTTTTATTTTTCATTTTCATGCATTGGAGAAGGAAATGGCAACCCACTCCAGTGTTCTTGCCTGGAGAATCCCAGGGACGGGGGAGCCTGGTGGGCTGCCGTCTATGGGGTTGCACAGAGTCGGACACGACTGAAGTGACTTAGCAGCAGCAGCAGCAGCATTAATATATTAAAATTATATTTAAATATTAATGTATTTAAATATATTAATCATAGCTCATTTTTTCCTTTTCTTTTGTTTCTACTTTTTTCCCTCTTACAGTCAAAGATGATGCATTGTACATGATCTTGTGAACATTTGTAAAAAGTTGAGTTTTGTTTTTGGCTTTGGTTTTTGTTTTTAGCATAGACATGGGATTACTAGGTGTGATGGTTTATGTTATGAGTCAACTTGCGGAGGCTACAGTACCCAGATACTGGTCACACATATCTGGATGTTACTTTGAAGATATTTTGTAGATGAATGTAACATTTAAATCAGTAAATTTCAAGTAAAGCAGATCACCCTCCATAATGTAGTTGGACCTCATTTAAATAGTTAAAAGCCTTAAGATTGACGTCCTCTGAGAAAGAGGGAATTCTACCAGCAGGCTGCCTCAGGTTTAAGCTGCGGCATCAAGTCTTTCCAGATCTCTATCCAGTCAGCCTGTCCCACATATTTTGGACTTGCCAACATCTATAATCATGATATAAGGCAATTTCTTAAAATTAAGGAATCTCTCTCCTTCTTTTTGGAGCAGGCAATGGCACCCCACTTCAGTACTCTTGGCTGGAAAATCCCATGGACGGAGGAGACTGGTGGGCGGCAGTCCATGGGGTTGCTAAGAGTTGGACAAGACTGAGCGAATTCACTTTCACTTTTCACTTTCATGCACTGGAGAAGGAAATGGCAACCCACTCCAGTGTTCTTGCCTGGATAATCCAAGGGACGGGGGAGCCTGGTGGGCTGCTGTCTATGGGGTCACACAGAGTTGGACGCGACTGAAGCGACTTAGCAGCAGCAGCAGCAGCTCCCTCTTTTTATATTTTTAGTGCATGTGAGCTCTAATTGCTCCACATCTTTCCCAGTTATTGGTGTTTGTCAGCACTTTTTAATTTTAGTCAATCTAGAAGGTGTGAAAAGATTTCACATTGATTTATGGTTTAAATTATCATTTCCCTGATGACTAATGAGGCTAGTCATATTTGCATATGTTTGTGGGCTATTTGAATCCTCTTTTGTGAAATATCTATTTTTTTAGTCTTTTTCTCTCATTCTTCTATTTTGTTATATGTATTTTCTTAACAATTTTTATTAATTATATGCTTCAAAACTGAGCTTTTTAAAAATTGCATAGCACATATATTTCCCTATTCTGTTAACTTTCAGTCTCCTAAAGGGAAAATTTTTAAGTTTTATGTAGTCCAACTTAGCCTATTGTCCTTTGCCATGATGGTTTTTGTGAATGCTTTAAAAATTCTAACTTATTCTGAAATCATAAAGATATTTTTCTATGTCATGTTCTATAACAGTGCTGTCTGAAATAGAACTACCATATGGGATACAGGATATCACACACAGATACCTGCATTCCCATATTCACTGCAGCATTATTCACAAGAGCCAAGACTGGAAACAGCCTAAGTGTCCATTAACGGATGAATGGACAAAGATGTGGTATACATACAGCAAAATGTGATTCAGACCTGAGGAAGAAGGAAATCCTGTAATTTGTGACAACATGGATGAACCTTGTGGGCATTATGCTAAGTGAAATAAGTCAGACAGAGAAAGACTGCATGGTGTTACTTACATGTGGAATCTAGAAAGGCCAGACTCATAAAAACTGAGTATGATGGTGATTACTGGGGCTGAGGGCGGGGGAAATGGGGAGATGTCAATTGAAGTGTACAAACTCCCAGCTAAGGAGGATAAGTTCTGGAGAGCTAATGTACAACGTGATGACTGTAATTAGCAATACTGTAATTATTATTATATTTTTGAAAGTTGCTAAGAGTAAGTCAGATGTTATCACCACAAAAAAGAAGTGGTAATTACAGGATGTGATGGAAACGTTAGTTAAGGCAATGGTGGTGATTATTATGCAGTGTATGTAAGTGTAATCAAATCAGCACAGTGTATACCTTAAACTTACACAATGTCAATTTTATCTCAATAAAGCTGAGAAAAAAATGAAAGGAATTTCAGCAATGATATATAAGTTCTTTAGTTGTTTTAACCAATATGGTCACTACTAGACCACATATGGCTACTGAGAACTTAAATATAGCTGTTGACCAAGGAAATACTTTAAAATATTTAATTTAATTTAAATTTCTGCTTATGACCAGTGACTGCCATATTGGATAGAAATTATTCAGTTGTGTTCTCAGACTATAATAGGATTAAACTATAAATCAGTAACAGAATAGTTGGGAAATCCCAAAATATTTCTGAATTAATATACTTTAAATAATCTATGGGTCAAAACAAGTCACTCAGTTGTGTCTGACTCTTTGAGACCCCATGGACTGTAGCAAGAATACTGGAGTGGGTTACCATGCCCTCCTCCAGGGGATCTTCCTGACCCAGGGATCAAACTCACGTCTTTTATGTCTCCTGCACTGGCAGGTGAGTTGTTTACCATTAATGCCCATTAAAGGGAAGCCCATTCTATAAGTCCAGAATTATGGTATTATCAATTCCTGATATTGTTATAAATAACTGAATAGATGAATAAATGGGAGAAAAGCAAATCTACATGCAAAAGAATTAAAAATAGTTTATGTAGTGATTCTGCCCTCACATTTCAAACCCCTTTTGTTCAAAGGTCAACTGTATTTAGCCAGTTCAGTTCAGTTCAGTTGCTCAGTCATGTCCAACTTTTGTGACCCCATGGACCACAGCATGCCAGGTCTCCCTATCCATCACCAACTCCTGGAGTTTACTCAAACTCACATCCATTGAGTCAGTGATGCCATCCAACCATCTCATCCTCTGTCATCCCCGTTTCCTCCTGCCTTCAATCTTTCCCAGCATCAGAGTCTTTTCAAATGAGTCAGCTCTTTGTGTCAGTTGGCCAAAGTATTGGAGTTTCACCTTCAACATTCAGATCAGATCAGTCGCTCAGTCATGTCCGACTCTTTGCAACCCCATGAATTGCAGCACGCCAGGCCTCCCTGTCCATCACCAACTCCCGGAGGTCACTCAGACTCATATCCATAGAGTCAGTGATGCCATCCAGCCATCTCATCCTCTGTCATCCCCTTCTCCTCTTGCCCCCAATCCCTCCCAGCATCAGAGTCTTTTCCAATGAGTCAACTCTTCGCATGAGGTGGCCAAAATACTGGAGTTTCAGCTTTAGCATCAGTCCTTCCAAAGAAATCCCAGGGCTGATCTCCTTCAGAATGGACTGGTTGGATCTCTTTGCAGTCCAAGGGACTCTCAAGAGTCTTCTCCAATACCACAGTTCAGAAGCATCAATTCTTTGGCACTCAGCCTTCTTCACAGTCCAACTCTCACATCCATACATGACCACAGGAAGCTTCAACATTAGTCCTTCCAATGAACACCCAGGACTGAGCTCCTTTAGGATGGATTGGTTGGATCTCCTTGCAGTCCAAGGGACTCTCAAGAGTCTTCTTCAACACCACAGTTCAAAAGCATCAATTCTTCAGTGCTCAGCTTTCTTTATAGAAGTACTTAGGCAGTACTTCTCAAAATTGTTAAGGCCATCAGAAATGTGAAAAGTCTGAGAGCCAAAAAGAGCCTAAGGAGACATGTTTACTACACATAGTGTGGTATCCAGAATGAGATTCTGTAACAGCAAAAAGGCATTAAGTCAAAACAGAGGACATCCAAATAAAGTATAGACTTTGGTTAATTGTATCAATATCAGTTCATTAGTTGTAACAAATGTACAATATTAATGTAAGATATTAACAACAGGGCTGGACTGTGAAGAAGGCTGAGCGCTGAAGAATTGATGCTTTTGAACTTGGTGTTGGAGAAGACTCTTGAGAGTCCCTTGGACTGCAAGGAGATCCAACCAGTCCATTCTGAAGGAGATCAGCCCTGGGATTTCTTTGGAAGGAATGATGCTAAAGCTGAAACTCCAGTATTTTGGCCACCTCATGTGAAGAGTTGACTCATTGGAGAAGACTCTGATGCTGGGAGGGATTGAGGGCAGGAGGAGAAGGGGACGACAGAGGATGAGATGGCTGGATGGCATCACTGACTCGATGGATGTGAGTCTGAGTGACCTCCGGGAGCTGGTGATGGACAGGGAGGCCTGGCGTGCTGCAATTCATGGGGTCGCAAAGAGTCGGACACGACTGAGCGACTGATCTGATCTGATCTGATTAACAACAGGGGAAAGCAGGTATGAGGTACATAAGAACTCGCTGTACTATTTTTGAATTTTTCTGTAAATCTAATGCTATTCTAAAATAAAAAGTTTATTAGAAAACTTAATAGGGATATGTTGAAAACCCCCTCTCAAAAACTGGGTTTTCCTACTCCTCCATTTTTATTCAAAATTTTATTGACAGCCCTAGTCAGTGAAATAAAATATGAAAAATAAGACATATGATTGAAAAGTAATAAAAAATATGTTTCTATACATCAGATCAGATCAGATCAGATCAGTCGCTCAGTCGTGTCCGACTCTTTGCGACCCCATGAACCACAGCACGCCAGGCCTCCCTGTCCATCACCAGCTCCCGGAGGTCACCCAGACTCACACCCATCAAGTCAATGATGCCATCCAGCCATCTCATCCTCTGTCGTCCCCTTCTCCTCCTGCCCTCAATCCCTCCCAGCATCAGAGTCTTCTCCAATGAGTCAACTCTTCGCATGAGGTGGCCAAAATACTAGAGTTTCAGCTTTAGCATCATTCCTTCTAAAGAAATTCCAGGATTGATCTCCTTCAGAATGGACTGGTTGGATCTTCTTGCAGTCCAAGGGACTCTCAAGAGTCTTCTCCAACACCACAGTTCAAAAGCATCAATTCTTCGGCGCTCAGCCTTCTTCACAGTCCAGCTCTCACATCCATAGAAACTGCAATTTTATAAAATTTTCGAATTATCAGGGTCTTTGAATCTAAATTCATTCTACACAAATCAACTTTATTTTTATAAGGCAGCTACACACAAGTTATGACCAACCTAGATAGTATATTGAAAAGCAGAGACATTACTTTGCCAACAAAGGTCTATCTAGTCAAGGCTATGGTTTTTCCAGTGTTCATGTATGGGTGTGAGAGTTGGGCTGTGAAGAAAATTGAGCACCGAAGAGTTGATGCTTTTGAACTGTGGTGTTGGAGAAGACTCTTGAGAGTCCCTTGGACTGCAAGGAGATCTAACCAGTCCATTCTGAAGGAGATCAGCCTTGGGATTTCTTTGGAGGGAATGATGCTGAAGCTGAAACTCCAGTACTTTAGCCACCTCATGCGAAGAGTTGACTCATTGGAAAAGACTCTGATGCTGGGAGAGATTGGGCACAGGAGGAGAAGGGGACAACAGAGGATGAGATGGCTGGATGGCATCACTGACTCGATGGACATGAGTTTGAGTGAACTCCGGCAGTTAGTGATGGACAGGGAGGCCTGGCGTGCTGCAATTCATGGGGTCGCAAAGAGTCAGACATGACTGAGCGACTGAACTGAACTGAACTGAAAACACAATTCAAGACCTCTTCATATGACTGAAAGATATTAAGACCTATATAAATGATAGATATACCATGTAAATATTTTTGAAGACTCAGTTTTTAGTTCTCCTCAAATTGATTTCAGATCAGATCAGTCGCTCAGTCGTGTCCGACTCTTTGCGACCCCATGAACCGCAGCACGCCAGGCCTCCCTGTCCATCACCAGCTCCCGGAGGTCACCCAGACTCGCATCCATCGAGTCAGTGATGCCATCCAGCCATCTCATCCTCTGTCGTCCCCTTCTCCTCCTGCCCTCAATCCCTCCCAGCATCAGAGTCTTCTCCAATGAGTCAACTCTTCGCATGAGGTGGCCAAAATACTGGAGTTTCAGCTTTAGCATCATTCCTTCTAAAGAAATTCCAGGATTGATCTCCTTCAGAATGGACTGGTTGGATCTTCTTGCAGTCCAAGGGACTCTCAAGAGTCTTCTCCAACACCACAGTTCAAAAGCATCAATTCTTCGGCGCTCAGCCTTCTTCACAGTCCAGCTCTCACATCCATACATGACCACAGGAAAGACCATAGCCTTGACTAGGCGAACCTTTGTTAGTAAAGTAATGTCTCTGCTTTTGAATATGCTATCTAGGTTGGTCATAACTTTCCTTCCAAGGAGCAAGCGTCTTTTAATTTCATGGCTGCAGTCACCATCTGCATAGATGGGGAAACAGTGGAAACAGATCAAATTGATTTAGGGACTCAATATAATTCTAATGCAAGTCCCAGCAGGCATGTTTGTGAACAATGAGATGCTGATTCTAAGATGTATATGGAAATGCAAAGGAACAAGCAAGGCTATAACAAAAAACCTGAAACAGACATTATAACTAAGGCAGGTGAGGGCTTCCACGGTGGCTCAGCAGTAAAGAATTCACCTGCAATGCAGGAGACCTGGCTTCAATCCCTGGGTCTGGAAGATCCCCTGGAGAAGGGAACAGCAACCCACTCCATTGTTCTTGCCTGGAGAATTCCATGGACAGAGGAGCCTAGTGGGCTGTAGTCCATGGGATCCCAAAAGAGGTGGACATGATTTAGCGACTAAACAACAACAACTAAGGCAAGCAATTGGTGTAAGGACAGACATAGACTAATGGAAGAGACGAGAGTGCAGAAACAAACCCAGTCTTATATGACCACTGGAATTAAGACTAAGGCGGCACTGCAGAGGAATGAGAAAAGGATGGTCTTTTCAATAAACAGCCCTGGGTCCGTTGGTTATCCACACGGTAAACAAATGCAACTTGGCACCTACGTCAATATTTCCTTTAGAGTAGGCCAGCTAACTAGTGTAGTTTTTGTTGTTCATTCAATGATTACTTGCTAAATGGCATTTTCTTATTTTATTCATAAAATGTATAACTACCTGAATTATTTCACTCATTTGCTTTTTAATTATCTGTCTTGTTTCCAGTATTGCATAAAGTCCTTGAGAAAAACAATTTTCTCTGTTCTGCTCAAACCAGTGTACTTGGAATATCTAGAACATTTCTTGGCACCATCAGAAGCTTTTTAATAAATAAATGAATTCATTAATCTGCCAGGGAAATTTGGAATGAAAATAGCAGGTAATCCCTTGATCTGACACTTGAATGTTGAGACAGAGTTTACTTGGGAGAGCCTGTGTGCTAAGTTGCTTGAGTCATGTCTGACTCTTCGCAACCCTATGGACTGTAACTCACTAGGCTCCTTTGTCTATGGAGATTCTCCAGGCAAGAATACTGGAGAGGGCTGCCATGCCCTCTTCCAGGGGATCTTCCTGACACAGGGATCAAACCCATGTCTCATGTCTCCTGCATTGGCAGGCGGGTTCTCTAGGACCACTTGGAGAAAACTTTGGAAGAGCCTGGGGTGGGATAAAGGTTTGAAATATATTCCAGATGGGGAGTATAGTACATACCAAATATGAATAAATGTGAGAGGGTATTACAGGGTGACTTTCTAAAGAGGTCATCCCTCTAGGCAGTAAGTGGAAATGTTTGTTTAAAACAGAGTTTTATTTATTCAGTCACAAGACTCAGAACCTCTTTGGAGATGGGCCTAGTGTGTAATCTGTTTGAACAAACCCTGTTCACTTGAGATTGAGAACCACCAGATCCAAGCCAGTATCCTTCCTTTAGCTGGGACCTTTAGCTGGGACCACTTCTAACTTTAAATCATTTACATGTGCTTTTTTTTTTTTTAGCACCACAATTCTATTTTTAATGCCAGTGGAAACATAGGAAGGTGAAAGAAGAAAGAAACTCATAAAAATCTATGGTAATCTGTAAGTATGACACAATATACTGTACTAAGGCAGTAAGGGAAAATTTCTCTTTCCTCAAGCTGAAGACTATTGAAAGGGCTCTCAGTTGAGTGAATATAAAAGCACAAGTCAGCTAGCCATAAAACATCTTGAGAGCCATAGCCATGATTTGTCAGTAGCTATTCTATTAAAGACTTTATTCCACCTTGACTTAGAAGTCAATTTTAAACCGCCTCCACTTCTGGAAAACATTTTTCAGTGATTGTCAGAGGATAGGCCGAGTGGCAGGCTTTAGTTTACTTAAGGAAGCTACCAGAAGATTTCAGCCCCAGGTGTTTCTAAATATTATGGGGTGGGGGGATTTTACAAACACAGCAGGCAAGGTAAGGCCTTCCATCTTTCTTCTTTTAAATAAAAACCCTCAATACCGTTTTTCAGTCAATTCCTAGCATCTATCTCAGTCTCTACCACGGAAACACTTAAAATTAAGACATTCACGGTTTGCTGGGGAATTAAAATAAGATCGTTTTCGTGGCCATGTGTCTTCTTCCTCAGATTCATCGATACAAAAGCGTTTTCAGTCCTTTGTCAAGTTCAGAGTCATCCGTCCACTCTTTTTCACTTTTAAAGTAGACCACTGGCGATTAATCAAAGGCAAGGATCTCCACGTGCCAAACTCCCTCGGGGCAGAGCCAGGGAAGGAGATCGATTCTCAGACCCGCGCCTTCCAGGCTGGGGTCCCTCCTGGACGACCCCTTCTCGCCCCTCCGCAAGTTCTAAGGGCTTTCACCATCTGGCTGGGTGGTCTGACCTTGACCCTCCTGGTCCCCCTCGCCGTCGGCGCTCAGGTACCCTCCGCTGCCACCAGGGGGCGGCCGACCTCGGCGCCGCCGCGAGGAGGGGACTCCGGGGAAAGGAAGTGCCGCGAGTTCTGGCCCGGCCCGCGTGGAGCGCAGGCGGCGGCGAGCTACGGCCTCTCGCCTGGGCCTCCCCCGCCAGGCCAGTCCCCCCCGCGGCCTTTCCCCGCCCCGCGCGGGCTGCCAGCGGCGGCAGGTTCCGGGTCCTGTGACCCGTCAGGCGGTGCGGCAGCGCGGCGGCAAGGGCGGCCGGTCTCGGAGAAGTTTCGACGGCCGGCGGGGCTCCCGGGACGCCGCGAGGAGGGCGCGGCCGGGCGGGGCCCCCGAGCTCGCCGAGAGCGGCCGGCCGGCGGTGCGGGGTCGGGGGCGCTCATGGCGGGCGGCGGAGCTGGGGACCTGGGCCGGGGGGCGGCCGCCGCCGCGGCGCCGCCGGAGACCAGCGAGCACCTCTTCAAAGTGCTGGTCATCGGCGAACTCGGCGTGGGCAAGACCAGCATCATCAAGCGCTACGTCCACCAGCTCTTCTCCCAGCACTACCGGGCCACCATCGGGGTGGACTTCGCCCTAAAGGTCCTCAACTGGGACAGCAGGACGCTGGTGCGCCTGCAGCTGTGGGACATCGCGGGTAAGAGGATGGCGGGAGCCGGGGACGTGCAGGGACCCCGAGGCGGGCGGACGGCGGCCTCCGGGCAGGGGGCGCCCGCGGGGTTTCCCCGCCGTCGGAAGCCTGGCGGGGGCGGGGGCGGCGCTCGGCCGCCCTCGGTCTCTTGGCTTCTTTCTCTGTCCTCTGCAGAACGTGCCTGCCCGAGTAAGTTTAAAAGAAAGGGACTAAACCACCTGGAAAGATGGAAGGGGATGTTGGACTCCAGAGGGAATCAGCACAGTGGAACAGGCTTTAGTAGTCGAAGAATTTAAAAGCAGAACAAGATGAATAAATGCGTAGAGAAAATAACCCTGGTTAGACGCCTCAGCTCGGTCTTTGGAAAGCTTTAAGAGATAGGAGGCCCTCTCCTTTGGAGCTCTCACCTGACCAGAGGTGAGAAAGCCACGGAGGCTTTTCCCAAGTTTTAATTCTGAATCTTGACGAGGAAGAGGGAGGGGAAGGGGCTGGCTCCTCTCATTCGCTTTAACATTTCATAGATAAGAACAGAGGTTCAGAGTGGTTGAATGACTTACCCAAAGTAGGGACACCCCCAAGACTAGAAACCAGGGTTTCTTTTCAGAAGGGTTTTCATCATCCACCTTGAGTCTGAGACCCTTCCTTGGGAACAAAACCCCATTCTTTGTAGCCATCCTCGCATTCCTAGGGCAGGCCACTCAGGCAAAGATTTGGAAAGACTTCTCTTGAAACCTTATGCTCCTCTTCTCCCCCTGAACCAACACCTAGCCCCACTCCTGTCTCCCCACACCCAGTATATAATATTATTTCCTGGCATTTGCTTTCCATTGTCATTTTGGAGCAGTTTGAGGAGGTACAGTTATCCCAGTTTGAGGAGGCTACAGATTCTCCTTACTCTACTGTATGAAAACTTGAACTCTGGCTGGTGTGGTGGGTTGAATGTGTGCATTTAATAAGCCATTAACTTTGGGAAAGTTGAAATATGGAAGTGGTACCAGGAATTACGTTGTTCAGTCATTGTGAGTGTTAAGCTCAGTCTGCCTTCGAGATGGGGGCATGTTCAGGGTTAAAGAGACCATCCTTCATCCTCCACTTGTATGACTGAAGCCTGTAAAAGGTGTGGTCACCCAACTGGTGAAGAGTCAAGGACCCAGGTCTGTCTGCTGGGTAGTGCTCTTTTCATCAATAGCTTATTACATATGAGATGATATTGAAGAAATATCACATATATACTTATTTAAGACTAGGCTTCTCTACCTCTGATAGGAAAATAAAGTGATGTATGTCACCTCTAAGAAAGGGGAATAGTTAGCCTTTGGGCTCAGCTTGTTTTTGTTTTGGTTTTTTTTTTTTTTTTTTTGGTTACAGAAAACCAAATGTTCGTTTGAAAAGTTTTGAAAAGTCATCTTTTGAAGCCAGAGGCTTCTTTCGAAACACTTCCTGCTTTTTCACAGAGCACTTATGAGTAAGAGTATTTATCCTTGACAAAGTCATGGATTCTAAAGGTTGCCTTTCCATGTGATAATCATTCTACCGAAATCTTCAGTGTAGCTGTGAATTTCAATGAAGATGATTTTAAATCTCTGCCTAGGAAAATAGTTGAGTTTGCTTTATTCTTCATGTAAAACAGTGTGGTGTTTAGCAATTAAATTGTGATTGGGTCCTTCTGCGGGTAAATAAAAGATTTTTTTTTTTTATGGCACAGTTGTGTGTTTTTAAGCTTCAAGGAAAAATGCTTATATTTGGAGACTTGGGAAAGCAGAAGCATGAGTTAGAATTTTCTTCCCCTTTTTCATCCTGCTTAACCAGACCTATTTTACCAGGAGGGGAACATATTCAGTCTCTACCAGACTCTGGTATGTATCAGCCTAGGTGGAATTTTCTTGCAGTTTTGCCTAAATCCAAAGCTTGAGCCTTTCCAAAAAGGAAAGCAGACCTTTCAGAATCTCCAAAAGGGATTCCATCCAGCAAGTACACACCAGCAATTAACAAGATTAGAGGTAGACTTATGATTGGAAATTATAAGGTTCATCTTTTAAATAAGGTTTTCAGTATATAAGGAAACTAAGAGCAAAAAAATAATGTGGCTTTAACTTAAGGTTTAGGGAGCTCTATCATTAAGTCTGTCATTGACAAACCAAAGTTTGGTTTGAATATTTGAGCTACTAGTGAATCCTGGCTCATACCATTTGAATTAAGTAGTCATGATGTAATGGAGGCAAAGTGAAGGTCACTCCAAATAGTTCCCCATGGCTAAACATATTTGCTTTGTGTAGCAACAAAGTTGAATCATATTTAATTCTCAAAGGGGGAAGGTATTCCTTGATTGCAAAATAGTAGGTGGAGCTGGCCACTCGACATGACTAACTTAAGGTGTGCCGTATTACTGGTTAGACTTTTGTTGCTGCTCTAGAAGTGGGAAAGGTGTAAAGACATTATGTCAGGTCTCTGTACTTGAAAGCTCCGGCAAGCGTAACAGGCAGGAATTACCCAAACATTTTCTGTAAATGTAGCCAAGCAGTTTAAGCTAAACTCTTCAAAGTGAGAACCATTGTGACTCATGGATACACGCCTTATAAATCCTTATTAAATCAAATGAATGCAGCTTTAAAGTACAGATGCAATTTTACACAATTTTGTGTTAGGCAGTTCCTTTCTTTTACTTCATATCTGCTTTGAGACTGCTGCTCAACATGTTACTGAAATATACTGAATATTGAAGTCTTTGATAAGATTTTAAAGAGAGAGTTTAATAAGTGTATATACTAAATTAGGATGCAGTATCTGATCTTCCTTTTAACATGTATTATAGATGAATGAGTATTTAGCTCACTACTTATTATAAGCTTATTAGCAACTGTAGAATTTTCCAAGTAGGCTGAATGGCTGGTCCAGGTTAAATCTTTTTTTTTTTTTTAAGCTTGTCCATTTAGATCTAGTATAATTTAGTCTGCGTGCATTCATTGCAGTGATTTGCTTTCATAGGGAAGGCAAAATTTTATCTCTACCTTCTTAGAATGTTCAGCTGGTCCTGAGAATTAAATTAATGTAAGACAGATTAATAGCAGAAATTTATTTGAAAGTGAAAGTTGCTCAGTTATGTCCAACTCTTTGTGACCCCTTGGGCTATGTAGTCCATGGCATTCTCCAGGCCAGAATACTAGAGTGGGTAGCCTATCCCTTCTCCAGCAGATCTTCCCAACCCAGGAATCGAACTGGGGTCTCCTGCATTGCAGGCGAATTCTTTACCAACTGAGCTATCAGGCAAGCTTTATAAGGAGCTTATAACGAAAGAGCCCTCATAAGGAAAGGAAGAACCCCCAAAAGTACAAAAATATAAATGCTTTTATACTAGGTTGAACAAAGGCAGCTATGGAAAAATAACCAAACTGTGGGATGCTAAAGGAAGATAAGAGCTATTTTAACAAGATCTGCTTCCGCAGAATTCTCTGTTTGATCATCTCTGGTGATGAGCGCAGTTCCTTCCTTCCTTATGGGGAGGACATCTTTCACATGGGAGTTTTATCTCCTGATTTAAGGGAGAAGAAGGGGAGGTTGGAGTACCCATCTTGCCCTTGTTTTTCAAGTGCCTTTTGTTCAAATAATACTTATGCCACAGTGGCATTAGAGTAGGAGGGAGCCTATTCTACTGCTCTTCAGTTTTTAGTGTCAAAATTTCTTTATAAAAATCTGAGTAATACTCCTTTGGGCCAGAGAACAAATCAGAAACAATGTACTCTGAAATTCATGTAAATATGACTTATTAGAGCATAAAATTCATGCTTGGAAGACCTTATAAGTTATATAAACCATACTTAGATTCACTTTTGAGCCATACTTAGAATCAGTTTCGAGTTTTTTGATTCCCGTCTGAAAATAAAATGTTGATCTTGTCTTTCTTGTTCTCTCTCATATATTGCCAATTGCTATAACTAGTGGTCTCTTCTTGTCTTCTTTGATAACGCTCCAACTCTTCATGAGCAAGAGCTTTCTTGACCTTCAGAGTGTCTATCAGTCAAGGATTATTAATGTTCAAGCTTTTTCTACATATGAAGAAGCAGTTCTTTGAGGAATTAGTCTCTGTTATATGTAGTCTCTTAGTCCTACAGTTACTTTCATAGGGCTTATTGTAGGTCAGTTACTTAATAATTCACTTAAAAGGATTGAAATAAACTCTTTTATTATATCTGACTTGTACAGTCTTGCTGTCTTCAGCCTGATTCTGGCTCAGTTTTGTGCTGAATTCCAAGCAAAGCCTACTATTCCATTTTACATCTTCAAATCTTCCTTATTTCGTAAGCCCTGATACACCTTTGGGTTCCCCGGACTGGACTGTGCTTTCACAAATGCCCAGATAGGAATTTCAACATAACAGCGTATCTCTGTAACTGACGTGAAGAAAATTTGCCTGGTAATGTCATGCCTGTTGCCTTTCCTTCTTTCGAATATGTTACCATTCTTAAGGTAAAAGTTGCTCAGATTAGAGGTACAGAGAGCCAAGTTCTGATCAGATCAGATCAGATCAGTCGCTCAGTCGTGTCCGACTCTTTGCGACCCCATGAACCGCAGCACGCCAGGCCTCCCTGTCCATCACCAGCTCCCGGAGGTCACTCAGACTCGCATCCATCGAGTCAGTGATGCCATCCAGCCATCTCATTCTCTGTCGTCCCCTTCTCCTCCTGCCCTCAATCCCTCCCAGCATCAGAGTCTTCTCCAATGAGTCAACTCTTCACATGAGGTGGCCAAAATACTGGAGTTTCAGCTTTAGCATCATTCCTTCTAAAGAAATTCCAGGATTGATCTCCTTCAGAATGGACTGGTTGGATCTTCTTGCAGTCCAAGGGACTCTCAAGAGTCTTCTCCAACACCACAGTTCAAAAGCATCAATTCTTCGGCGCTCAAGTTCTGATAAGAAATACTAAAACTTGATTTGGCTGCAAGCCATTTGCCTAATCAGTCTATTGTTTGAATAGGATTAAAGGCTTTTAGAAACCCTACAGTGTAAACCCAAGGAGGTATGGTAAGCTGACCAAGAAAACACAGGTAATCCATGGCACAGGTCTCATGTCTCTAATAGCAGAGTGGATTTTTGGTAACATAAGAGTGACATAAACTTTTGTCTTAATTTGCAAATGTTCTGGTCAGCCCTGTTTCGGAGCATATGACTCATATTTCATACCCATTGTAATCATTACCATCTCTTTATGTCATCAGTCCAGAATTTCTAGTTCTTACACTTAATTATGAAGCATACTACTTCCAAGGCAGACACTTTTTGATTGGCTGCATCTCTCTCTCTCTTTTTTTTTTTTTTTTTTTTTTTTTTGTGCATTTGGAAAGACTCTCCAAACTGTGGAGTTCTCTGAAGTTAATGAAGCTATTTTATTGGTATTTGGTATAGAGCACACCCTGGAAAACAAGGTAATAACTGCAGCTGTCTGTCTGGACTACTCTGTGATCTCACAGACTAAACCTGTATGCCGTGCATTATTCCAGAGGTGCAGTGTTATTTTCAAATATATCTTAGGAATTTCAGCCTTATGTATATGGTATTCTGACCTTCCAAAATGGCAACCCACTCCACTCTTCTTTCCTGGAGAATCCCATGGACAGAGGAGCCTGGCTGGCTACAGTCCATCAGATTGCAAAGAGTCGGGCATGACTTAGTGACTAAACAGCAGCAGCAGCAGCATCCTGACCTTTCAGCTTTCTTAAGCTTTTGATATGTAAATTTCAGTGATTCTTCTTCTTTAAAAGATATTTTTATTTTGTATTGGGGTATAGCTGATTAACAAACAATGTTACCATAGATAGCTTCTTATTCCCTTTTAACATGTACTCAGGGTTTTGTTTTTATTCAAGTGAAATGAGATCACCACATCAGGAGACAACTGCCATTAAAAGAGATAGTTTGTTACTGATAGTTCCCTATAGGAAGGACCATGTCACACCATGCAGGACCACACAGGGAAGCTCCAGGGTCATTTAGGAGGCAGAAGGAGCTGGGAGAAAGCAGAGCAGGGGTTAGAGCCTTTTTTGTGATTTTTGAAGAAAGGAAAGGAACTCGCAGCATAGGCAAGCTGAGCAAGCTTAGGATTGGATAGTTTGAAAGATTTCAGTTTGCTGAGGTCTATAGGGATGGTCCCTAGTTGTCTCAGACCTAGACTGCAAGAGCCTAACCAAAGAGAGCAAATAGAGGAGAAGGACTCAGGACTGATTGGTTTGCATATTGAAGACGAGCTCTCAGCAAGTTGTTTGCTTTAATAACTAGACAACCCTGGGCAGGGAGCGGGGGGCGCAGTCCAGTCCCTCCCCTGGTCTATAAGTCCCCAAGGTCAAAGTAATCATAAAATATATTTAAAAAAAAAAAAAAACAAAAAACAAAAAACCCTGATGAATACATATTTCTAGGCACTTATTAAAATAGACTAAGGGATGAAAAAAAGTAATCTTCCAAAGAAAAAAACTTTGAAGGCCTCAGATTTGGAGACCAAAAATAGCATATCCTCAAAATAGTGAGGATTTCACACTTAATCAACACTTAAGTAGTAGAGAGTGGGCTCAGTCGACAAGTTTAAGTTGCACTATGGCTGTAGAGACCTTCTCTTGGATGAAGAGATGGTGAAAAAGTGCTGACTTATGTGAGGAGATTTCTGGAGGTGAGATAAATGATTAAGAAAAAGGTGTTCAGAATTATATTCAATTATATTTTCAAAAGAGCTTTTTTCACTTTTTACAGTCACAGAGGCTAAAAACATGTGATTTCTCCACTCTTATTTTGAGACCAACAAACCACACAAAAATAAATGGATGGCGGAGGTTTAGTTAAGGCTTTGTGTTGGTCTTTCTGATAGGAGATCTTAACATTCTCTTCTTCCTCATTTTTTTCACTCACTTCTATCCAGATATTTTCCTTAAGCATTTTCTGTAGTGATTTTTGATTGCTTTGAAATTAAGCTAAATATATATTGGGTGTTTGGGTGTTTTTTTTGTTTTTTGTGGTTTTTTTTAGTGTGACTGTATGGGACCTGCTCCGTCAGACTCATCTGAGGTGCTTAAATGTATCTTCCTTAGCATCAGCTATAAGCAGAACTGGCTTCATCTGTCAAACATCCCCATAAATCATGGTTTAACAAGAAAAAAGTTAAGTCCCTCACCTAGTAAGTCTGTGGTTGAACAGTTCACAGCTGGTGAACAGAACCATTCATTCTTCATGGACCAAAGCTGACATTTCACCACTCAGGTGTTCCCTGGCTATATTCTTTGCCTTTCCGGTCCAGTCAGACACCCATGCCTTTTTGCAAGGGCAGCTGGGAAATCTAGGGCTCTTTCTGTTTGTTTTCAAACTGGACACACTGATTCCCCAAATAAAATTCTGTGAAGGGGATACTAGAGAGGCAATTAGCAATATTCCATGCTTAACAAGTCAGAGTTCCTAGGAAGAGGGCCTGAAAGTGTGTAATTTACCAGACACCAGGGGTAATCTTTCCCAGGTGGCACTAGTGGTAAAGATCCCACCTGCCGATGCAGGAGACATAAGAGACACGGGTTTGATCCTGGGTAGGGAAGATCCCCTGGAGGAGGGCACGGCAACCCACACCAGTATTCTTGCCTGGAGAATGCCATGGACAGAGAAGCCTGGTGGGCCACAGTCCATGGGCTCACAAAGAGTCGGACACGACCGAGTGACTGAGCACACACAGCTGGGTGATCTGATTCGTGCTCAAGTTGAGAACAGTGGTTCTGCCTTGCCTGTGCTGTCCATTGCCAACAGACCCATCCTCTCTTCACTCCACTGAACAAGTCTGCTGCTCCTCGGCTTCCTTGACACACACCTTTCCTGGCCCCTAAGTTCCTGTCTGTTTTGCATCACCCTCTCCTTATCTCTGTTGCTGTCTCAAGAGGTGATGTAAGGAGACACGATAAATCACACAACAAAGATGGGCCATGTCTTGCTCTCAGTGAATGCTGTACTTAAGAAAGGGAAAAGCCAATATCTCGAACTTCCAAAACTATTCTGACTTTGGACACAAACCAAAAAAATACTTTAATTTCTCTCTTTAAATTGATTAAAGTCAGATGTTCTTTTTACAGTCACCACAGAAAATGTAAATAGTTGAATAAAAACAGACCTTACACTGTGACCTAAATACCACAAAAGCTTGCTCTTCTCTAATTAGCAAAGAGAAAAATCCAGTTCCTGATGTTGCCATCTCAAAAGGAGTTTGTTTTTCTTTTAGTTTAGGTATTTTTTAACTTTTTTTTTCTGTGTTCAGTTTTGTTACTCTCTCGCTTCACAGACGGGTTTGATCTCAACCTCAAATGGTGGTGGGATGGGCACAAACGGTATTTTATACATGATTTAAATAGCAACTTTGCCTCTTCCCCTATAATGCTTTTTTTTTTTTCCAAGTGGAAATATATTTCCAAATATAAGCATAGAATCTCAGAGGTAGGAAGTTCTGTAAAAAACCCTTCGTGTAATCACAGTTAACATTTATGAAAAACTGCTTTCTAGTCACTGTCTCTCAATTTACTTTTTTTTAAATTGAAAAATAATTGCTTTACAACACTGTGTTTGTTTCTGCCATACAGCAGCATGAATCAGATCAGTTCAGTGCAGTCGCTCGGCCGTGGCCTATTCTTTGCAACCCTGTGGACTGCAGCACACCAGATTTCCCTGTCTATCACCAATTCCTGGAGCTTGCTCAAACTCATGCCCAATGAGTTGGTGATGCCATCCAGCCATCTCATCCTCTGTCATCCCCTTCTCCTGCCTTCAGTATTTCCCAGGATCAGGATCTTTTCCAAAGAGTCAGTTCTTCCCATCAGGTGGCCAAAATATTGGAGTTTCAGCTTCAGCATCATTCCTTCCAATGAACACCTGGGACTGATCTCCTTCAAAATGGACTGGTTGGATCTCCTTGCAGTCCAAGGGACTCTCAAGAGTCTTCTCCAACACCATAGTTCAAAAGCATCAATTCTTCGGTGCTCAGCTTTCTTCATAGTCCAACTCTCACATCCATACATGACCACTGGAAAAACCATAGCCTTGACTAGATAGACCTTTGTTGGCAAAGTCTCTGCTTTTGAATATGCTGTCTAGGTTGGTCATAACTTTCCTTCCAAAGGGTAAGCGTCTTTTAATTTCATGGCTGCAATCACCATGTGCAGTGATTTTGGAGTCCCCCAAAATAAAGTCAGCCACTGTTTCCCTATCTATTTACCATGAAGTGATGGGACCAGATGCCATGGTCTTTGTTTTCTGATTTTAGTTCACTGATCCTAAAACGTCAGTGTTCTCTCTTGCCATCTCCTGTTTGACCACTTGGAATTTACCTTGATTCATGGCCCTAACATTCCAGTTTCCTATGCAATATTGTTCTTTACAGCATTGGACTTTACTTCCAATACCAGTAACATCCACAACTGGGCATTGTTTTCACTTCATCTCAGCCCTTTCTTTCTTTCTGGAGCTGTTTTTCCACCCTTCTCCATATTGGGCCGCTTCCGACCTGGAGAGTTCATCTTTCAGGGTCACATACAGGTACACATGTGTCCCCTCCCTCCTGAATCCGCCTCCCATCTCCCTGCCCCAACTCCACCTTTCTAGATCGTCACGTAGCACTAGACTGCGCTCCCTGTGTCCCACAGCAAAGCCTACTTGCTGTCTGTTTACATATGTTAATATATATGTTTCTGGGTAAATTACCGTTGAGTAAACAGACTCAATAAGGTTAAGGGATTTCCCCAAGGTCTGTACACCTGTAACTTGCAGAGTTAGGGTATGAATCCAGAGATTTCTGATTGCAAAGGCTTTATGGTCATGTTATATTATCTCTCTTTCTGCTTTACACATGAGAGAAAAGAAAACCAGACAGATGAATGGCATTGTGTCAAATCACATGACTCCCTTTACCTTCTTCATGATACAATATTAAAATATGGAATTCAGTACATTATTGAATCCAGCCTCCTGTGGTGCTAATTGGATGCATTAGCTTTTATACCTGTTTTATTTGAGGATAATACAGTCATTTTTTTTTTTTTTTTATGAAAAATTGTGTAAAGTTGGGGGGGAATGGGTTTTTAGTTACATTGTTTTATTGGTCAGTATTATGGTAGTTGGAGAAGGCAATGGCACCCCACTCCAGTACTCTTGCCTGGAGAATCCCATGGACAGAGGAGCCTGGTGGGCTGCAGTCCATGGGGTCACTGAGAGTCGGACACAACTGAGCGACTTCACTTTCACTTTTCACTTTCATGCACTGGAGAAGGAAATGGCAACCCACTCCAGTGTTCTTGCCTGGAGAATCCCAGGGACGGGGGAGCCTGGTGGGCTGCCGTCTGTGGGATCGCACACGACTGAAGCGACTTAGCAGCAGCAGCAGCAGCATGTAGTTTTTCATTTTTTTTTTTAATTAAAAAAAAATTTTTTTTCTTTGTGCCATTTTAAAATTTTTATTTATTTATTTATTTAACTTTACAACATTGTATTGGTTTTGCCATATATCAACATGAATCTGGCACAGGTATACACGTGTTCCTCATCCTGAACCCTCCTCCCTCCTCCCTCCCTGTACCATCCCTCTGGGTCTCCCAGTGCACCAGCCCCAAGCATCCAGTATTTTTTTGTACTTTACAATATTGTATTGGTTTTGCCATACATCAACATGAATCCGCCACGGGTGTACACATGTTCCCAATCCTGAACCCCGCTCCCACCTCCTTCCCCATACCATCCCTCTGGGTCATCCCAGTGCACCAGCCCCAAGCTTCCTGTATCCTGCATTGAACGTGGACTGGCGATTCATTTCTTATACTATACATGTTTTTTAATGTAAGGAAATTTTTTTTTCTTCTAACAATGCCTATAACTTTTAGCATGTTAAATATTTAAGTGTGATTCTGGGGCACATTTATAAGGGCTTTATAAAGTAGTAGTATAAAAAGTCATTAAATAGATGCCCTAAAAATGACAAAACCTGTGTGACTATGAATTGTAGCTTCTTACATATAAAACCTAAGACCCATTATGACATCACCATACTATCTATATCAAGCTATAAAAATTTTTAATGGCTAGATAAATGTCTTTCTAGAACCCGTGACTGGACTTATATTTTGGCTGTTACCCACCAACCACACAAGCACGTTAAAAATGCTTCATCTCTGAAATGCATACTGAACTTTAAGGATATGTTTTTAAAGAACTTTATATACACTCACTAGAAATTTCATTTTTGCCCAGTCACCTTAAGCAAGAACATGTAGCTCAGTAATTCTTGTTGTTTGTTGTTTAGTTGCTAAATCGTGTCCGACCCTTTTGCAGCTCCATGGACTTTAGCCCAGGCTCCTCTGTCCATGGGATTTCCCAGGGAAGAATACTGAGTGGGTTGCCTTTTCATTCTCCAGGCGAGAACACTGGATGGGCGGGATGGATGGATCTTCCCACCCCAGGGATCTAACCTTATGTTCCCTGCATTGGCAGGTGGATTCTTTACCTCTGAGCCACCTGGGAAGCCCAATAATTCTTAATGGGGAGGAAAGGATAAGCATTTATACTTGGAAAGCTAAGCACTGATTGTCTTATTGCTGTGATTTATTTTTCATTGTGTGACTTATATTTTGAATATCAAATAACATTTGGAGATATTTAGACTTTTTGGCAAATGGGCACATGAACATAAAGTATTGAGACACACATTAGAAAATAGTGATTAAAACCATAGAGAAGGCATCTCTGGCCTGTATTTCTGATAAACGTTCAAAATGCAGTATTTTGCTTTCAAATCTGAGAGCAAATATTTCCCTTTAGAAAATTTGCCTACACTAAAAAGAAGGCAAGCCACTTTGTGATTTTCTTTTCCTTGATTAGAATACATATTCTTGGAAATGTATCAAGTTGTCTCAACTCCTTCTCAAAGTCATTAGTGTTGGGTACCCCAGATATTGGGGAAGCATGTTAATCCTTTTGCCAACATGTGTTCCTTACAGGGCATCCTCCATTAGAGTATGTGTTACCAAGCCGTGCATCTCTAAATGTCTTTGAGCCTAGATGACTAGCACTGTGCTTTTTTTTCCCCTTTCTCATTGCCAAGATATCTAGCTATAATCAGGGTTCCTTCCACTAGAGAAGGAAGTAACACATCTTTTTAAAGGATAACACATTTTAGAAGCCATTTGGAATATTCAGGCAATATGCCCACAGCAATATGGTTGAAAAAGCCTGTCCCCGGTATCAGACTAGCTAATGAACTCATCAGTGAGGCTGATAAGTTAGCTGCTGTGGTCAGATACTCGGGGACACAGAGCAAGTCTGTAACTTTTGTGGCAGGGCTGTGTGTCCTTGAGGAATGTCTTTCCCAGGCTCTTGCTACTTTGGATCTATTTGGAGACATGGGGCCATGGGGAGCAATGTATACTCCAGAAAATCCTTGGCTACCAGATCAGGCAGCACATTGGATAAGACATCAACCTAAGACATTTGAGTAATGTTGTCTCGCTGAGATTTTATTTACTCATCTTTAATATAAGGGAGGTTGGATGAGATAATCTAGAGCATCATCTTCTAGTTTATAATCTTGTCTGTTAGAGTATCAGAAACGCTTAAAGTGACTCCTCTCCTTCCTGTAAAAGGAGATTACAGCTCTGGTCTAGGAAGGTGGTGTTTGTTGCTCAGAGTTCTCCCCACCATGTCTGTACTACTACTACAGACCGTGTAAGAGGAAGATCTCCCAGGTTCTGCTGAGTTTCCATATTGCTGTACACTTTCACTCCACACACACACGCACCATGAAACAAGACACATGCAGCTGTCTTTACCTTTAATAACTGCATACTTTCTCCTCTAACCAGTCCGCTTCCATCACAGGACACAATCCAGGAGCATTCAGCATGCAGCATGCAGAAATGTCCTGCTTTTATTTATGTACTTGTGGAAAGAAGAGCCCTAGAATAATACAAATTTCTCAGAATAAACTTAAAATGGCTGATTGGCTGCCCTCCAAAATTTAAAAAAAATGTTAATATTCCGTGGATTTCTAAGGCAATTCTGCTTTGCATATGACAGTCTTACCTATTGGCCCTTATTGATCCTTTAGCCCTTATCTGAAGCTAGGAAGGGCTAGCCTCTGCAGTGCTGTAAAAGGGGAAGTAGAACACCTGTTTCTCCTAGTGATGACTCAGTGCTTCTGGGAAACTGCCTCCAGCAGTTAAAACTTAGCCCTTTAGTCCGTGGATGGTAAGCATGGCTTTGACTAGGCTGGCTGCCCCCAGGGGCATGCAAACTGAAAGTCACAGCATGGAAGTAAAGACATAAAGTTTATGAAGATATTATATTTTCATAGTATAAGCATTTGAAAAGCATTTTTTGATAATGTATCTTTCAAAAAGACTAGTAAGATTAGCATACTCACTTCAGTGAATGACATCCCCTTGTTGAATACCATAATACGCTCTTTGTCTCTGATTACACCTAACACATCATGGCATCGCTTGGTTTCTTTCCTCGAATGGACTGAGAGTCTTGGGATCCTATTCATTGTTTCACCAGTGTCTAGCACAGTGCCTGGTACATAGGAGGAACCTAATACATATTTTCTAGCTGAGATCAAACCTAGCTATAAGAGGTAAAAAGATATTTGGGAGTTGTACCAGTCAAGATAGGCTGGGTTGTGGTAGGGTGCCAACAGCCTTAAAATGAGGAAGATCCCCTGGAGGAGGGCATGGCAACCCACTCCAGTGTTCTTGCCTGGAGAATCCTACGGACAGCGGAACCTGGCGGGCTACAGTCCATGGGGTCACAAAGAATCGGATAGGACTGAGCGACTGACACACTTTCACACTCTCTCTACATGTCCTTAGTAGGGAGCAGAAGTGGGGGGATGGTGAGGAATGTGAGGGTGGGTTTTCATTGGAGCCCCTTGAAGACCCAGGCTAAAATAGGCCCTACCATCTGATACCATCACCTCAAAGTAGGGGTAACCTTGCTGCCACCCGACAAGTGATTCTGCTGGGCATGGACACTTCTGTCCACATTCCATGAACACAGCTGGTTTAGTCGGGGCAGGACAGTGTGGTCCTCCATGTATTCAAAAGTGGAGGAAAATGGATTATTCGTGAATATTAGTTGTTTTCCACTGGACTCCTTTGTTTGTGATAGTAATAAGGGAATAGCTAATTACCCAAGGAGCAGTCATAACAAAGATACAGGCTGCAATTCTTATTCTTGTAGGAAGGTTTACTTTCCAGCTTAACAACCAAAAGAGCTTAGCAACCCTGTGCATTTAAACCTTGAAAACAACAGAGCTAAATCTAAGTTTCACTTTGTTCAATTTTTGGAGAACAGTTCTGTTAATTTTATTTTAAGATTATTATTCTAAACGAACTCCTTTTATCTTCCTTCAGTCCCTAATTCAGTGATACATGTTTTACAAACTTTTGTTTTTCACTTGTCTTTACCAGTTCAGGAAGATCTCTGAAGCACTTTTGAATTTTTTAAAAAAGAGATTATGAACCCAGCACAGTGGGAAGTATATTTTTCTTATTCTTTTGGAGAATAAGCTACTCCCATAAATGCATGGGCTTGGCCTTTTGATGGTGGGTCATTTACATTTGATCCCCGTTGCTGTCTTCTGGATTTGGTGATTACAGAATTGTCAGAAAATCATTATAACATTAACATTATAGCATAGTTTTCTGATATATAGCACAGAATTCTGATATTCTAAAATATCAGAAGTGAGAGCTTAGAGGAACTTTGATGATCTCTAAAGGTCTCTAAAGACAGTTGGCTGATTTAAACAGACAACATTAATTCCTGGGGTAGCTTGACTGTCGAGTGCTTGATATTTGATTCTCTAGGATTGTTGTACTTTTCTCAAGTTTATTTTCCTTTGCAAACCATTTTCACCACTTTGAGGTAAAACACTTAACTACCTAATAATTTAAGGCTTTGCCATGTGTGAAAGTGAACGCATTAGTTGCTCAGCCATGTCTCTGCACACTATGGACTATAGCCTGCCAGGCTCCGCTGTCCACAGGATTCTCCAGGCAAGAACACTGGAGTGGATTGCCAGTTCCTTCTCCAAGAGATCTTCCCGACTTAGGGGTCAAACTCATGTCTTATGCATTGGTAGGCATATTCCTTACCTCTGAGCCACCAGGGAAGCCCAGTGATAGTGCTTAGCTAGTATTTATTCAGTGCCCATTTATGCACCTGGCGTTTTATACTCTTTGAACTTGAAGTATAACCTACATGGAGAGAAGTTAAGGGTGTACCTTCATGAATTTTATATACTACTCCTAATAA
This sequence comes from Tragelaphus eurycerus, assembly GCA_935064755.1. Lineage (NCBI taxonomy): Eukaryota > Metazoa > Chordata > Mammalia > Artiodactyla > Bovidae > Tragelaphus > Tragelaphus eurycerus. The sequence goes on from CAKXYN010000039.1 coordinate 5,585,990, forward strand.
AGGTATAGACTGTCCCTAAACTCTTAGCACAGAAATCATTAAACTAGTTTTGTAAAGTTCCTGATAGTAATTATTTTAGGCTTTGTGATTCATTTACTCTCTATTGCAACAACCCAACTCCACCATTATAGAATGAAATCAGGCATATAATATGTAAATAGATGAGGGTGATATTCCAGTAAAACTTTATTTAGCTAAGTTCTGCCAAACTCAGCCCTAAATATACTCCTAGGCAGGCATTTTACATTTAACTTCCCAGTGACCATATATAAGGTAGGTATTTTTTATAGCTTTATTGTGATACAGTTGACATAAACTGTACAATTTTATAAGTTTTAAACTTGGGAAATATCACCATTGTCAAGATTGCAAGCATTTTTTATCATTTGAAATCTAATTTCTCTAATCCATTGCCCGCCCTTGTCCAACTTAATCAACTGATCTGCTTTTTCTTACTGTATTATTGTAGTTTATAATTTTTTGGTATATGATATAAGTAGATTCACAGTATTACCTCCTCCTCTGGCCTGGTTATTTTGACTCAGCATAATTATTTTGAGATTCATCCATGTTGTTACAGTTATTCATAATTTGTTCCTTTCCTTTTTATTGTTGAGTTGTGGTCCATTGTATGAATATACCATAGTTTATTCATTACTATGTGAATAGACATTTGGGTTGCTTCCAGTTTGGGGCTATTAGAAATGAAACTCCTCTGAGCAGTCGTGAGCATGCCTTTGTATAGATGTGTCCCTTCATTTTGTTAGCAAATACTTAAGAGTGGGATGGCTTGGTTGTATGCTAGATATATGCGTACATTCTTGAGAAAGTATCAAATTGTTTTCCAACATGGTTATACTATTTTTAAGTATTATTCTTACCAGCTGTGTATGAGAGCTCCAGTTGCTCCACAACTTCACCAGCACTTGGTCTAGTCAGACTTTTTCATTATAGCCTTTCTTGTGGGTATAAAGGATCAGCTCAATTAAACCCAATGGTTTAAACCCAATGTTTAATAATTTTGAGCATCATTTCTTTTGCTTATTTATCATCATATAAATTCTTTGGTAAAGTGTTTTAATATTTTGCTTATTCTATCAAATTCTTTCTTGTTCTCTTATTTTGGAGTTCTGAGAATTCTGTATATTCTAAGTATGTTTTTTTAAATCAGATATAATATATATGTACTTTTTTCTCCCAGTTTGTTCCTTTACTTTTCATTTGCTTAACAGTGTTGTTGTTCAGCCTGCTCAGTCCTGACTGACTCTTTGCAACCCCATGGACTGCAGTACGTCAGGCTTCCCTGGCCTTCACTATCTCCCAGAGTTTGCTCAAACTCATGTCCATTGAGTTGGTGATGCCGTCCAAACATCTCATCCTCTGTTGCCCTCTTCTCCTACTGTCCTCAATTTTTCCCAGCATCAGGGTCTTTTCCAATGAGTTGACTCTTTGCATCAGGTGGCAAAGTATTAGAGTTTCAGCTTTAGCATCAGTCCTTCCAGTGAATATTCAGAGTTGATTTCCTTTAGGATTGACAGGTTTGATCTCCTTGCAGTTCAAGGAAGTCTCAAGTGTCTTTTCTAGTACTACAATTCGAAAGCATCAATTCTTCAGCTTTCTTTATGGTCCACATCTCACATCTGTACATGACTACTGGTAAAACCAACAAAGATCTGTCTAGTCAAAGCTATGGTTTTTCCAGTAGTCATGTATTGATGTGAGAATTGGACTACAAAGAAAGCTGAGCACCGAAGAATTGATGCTTTTGAACTGTGGTGTTGGAGAAGACTCATGAGTCTTCTTGGATTGCAAGGAGATCCAGCCAGTCCGTCATAAAGAAATCAGTCCTGAATATTCATTGGAAGGACTGATGCTGAAGCTGAAATTCCAATACTTTGGCCACTTGATGGGAGGAACTGACTCATTGGAGAAGACCCTGATTCTGGGAAAGATTGAAGGCAGGAGGAGAAGGGGACACCAGAGGATGAGATGTTTGGATGGCATCATCAACTCAATGGACATGAGTTTTAGTTAGCTCTGGGAGTTGGTGATGAACAGGGAAGCCTGGTGTGCTGAGGTCTATGGGGTCGCAAAGAGTTGGACATGACTGAGGAACTGAACTGAACTGGTAAAACCATAACTTTGACTATATGAACCCTTGTTGGCAAAATTATGTCTCTGCTTTTTAATATACTGTCTAGGTTTTTCATAGATTTCTTCCAAGGAGCAAGTACCTTTTAATTTCATGGCTGCAGTCACTGTCTGCAGTGATTTTGGAGCCCAGGAATATAAAGTCTGTCACTATTTCCACTTTTTCCCCATCTATTTGCCATGAAGTGATGGGACTGGATGCTATGATCTTAATTTTTTAATTAAGCCAGCTTTTTCACTCTCGTCTTTCACTTTCATCAAGAGGCTCTTTAGCCCTCTTCTCTTTCTGCCATTAGAGAGGTATCATCTGCGAATCTGAGGTTATTGATATTTCTCCCAGCAATCTTGATTCTAGCTTGTGATTCATCCAGCCCAGCATTTCACATGATGCACTCTGCATATAAATTAAAAAAGCAGTGTAACAGTATACAGCCTTGACATACTCCTTTCCCCATGTGGAACCTGTCCATTGTTCCATGTCCAGTTCTAACTATTGCTTCTTGTCCAGCCTACAGGTTTCTCAAGAGGCAGGTAAGGTAGTCTGGTATTCCCATTGCTTTAAGACCTTTCCACAATTTTTGTGATCCACACAGTTAAAGGCTTTAGCATAGTCAATGAAGCAGATGTCTTTCTGCTTGCTTTTTCTGTGATACAATGGATGTTGGCAATTTGATCTCTGGTTCCTCTGCTTTTTCTAAATCCAGCTTGTACACTTAGAATTTCTTGGTTCACATACTGCTGAAGCCCAACTTGAAGGATTTTTAGCATTACCTTGCTAGCATGTGAAATGTGCCCAATTGTACGATAATTAAAACATTCACTGGCATGGCTTTCCTTTGGAATTGGAATGAAAACTGACCTTTTCCAGTCCTGTGGCCACTGCTGAGTTTTCCAAGTTTGCTGACATATTGAATGCAGCACTTTGATAGCATCATCTTTCAGGATTTGAAATAGCTCAGCTGTCCCATCATGTCCACCAGCTTTGTTTGTATTTGGGTTTCCCTGGTGTCTCAGTTGGTAAAGAATCTGCCTGCAATGAAAGAGACCCAGGTTTGGTATCTGGGTCAGGAAAATCCCTGGGAGAAGGGAATGGCCACTCCAGTATTCTTGCCTGGAGAATTTCATGGACAGAGGAGCCTGGCAGGCTACAATCCATGGGATCTCAAAGAGTCGGACACGATTGAGTGACTAACATTATTCTGTTAGGTCGTTGCTGTTTCTGTCCTTTACGTTGCCCATCTTATCTTTGCATGAAATGCTTAACAGTGTAATTGGCACCGTTTAGACTTGTCATATATGGTGGTGTTAGAAAGCAGACTGTCTGCTGTGAGAATGTCAAGGAGGATTGAATCCTGGCCCTGGAACTGGAATGGGTATTTTAAGTCACAAGATCCTCCTCAAAAATGCCTTGTCTCATACATTTGTTTTCTTATGGTTTAACCAGAAATTTTATATGAATACAAACTTATATGTTCACTAACACAACTGGTAAAAAGAAATATTTGGGGAGGGAATTTACAGATGATTCTAGAAACAAAAGTCACTAGAGTGAAATAGTTCTTCATAACTTCTGGATTTCTATATACATTTGTTAGTTTGGCACCTTACCCTCTTCTAAATTAAAGGGTAGCCCAAAGGAATGTTTTTATATAATTATGTAATTATCTTGTTATCTGGACTAAGTTAGCAGTACTAGTTTCTCTTATTGCTGTAGTTGTTTCCTATGCTGCTGCTGCTGCTAAGTCGCTTCAGTCGTGTCCGACTCTGTGCGACCCCATAGACGGCAACCCACCAGGCTCCCCTGTCCCCGGGATTCTCCAGGCAAGAACACTGGAGTGGGTTGCCATTTCCTTCTCCACTGCATAAAAGTGAAAAGTGAAAGGGAAGTTGCTCAATCGTGTCCGACTCCTAGCAACCCCATGGACCGTGGCCCACCAGGGTCCTCCATCCACCGGATTTTCCAGGCAAGAGTACTGGGGTGGGATGCCATTGCCTTCCCCGGTTGTTTCCTATAAAATAATTAAAATTGAGAAAAATCAAAATCATTGGTAGTGTGTGCTCTCTGTTTGAAATTAGGTGCACCTTAATGCATCTGTGCAGTGTTTACAAAATGGGGATACCGACCTTGAATGGTTGGTCTGTTCTCTGCCAGCATGCCTTGTGTGATAATTAAATGTACATTAATGGAAAAGGATACAACATGAGCTTTTTATAAATGTCAGCATTGTGAGCAAATAAACTAAATAGTTGGCTGGTCAGATTTACATCACTAATAATATATGAACACGATAACGACATTTCTCATGTGACTGTTTGTGATAACAAAATTTGGAACTCTGAACTGTCACAGTACAGCTTCAGATAAGCCCCTCTGGGGAGCAGTCATAAACTAGATGAACTCTGTTTATCCATTTAAGCTTGACTCTTGCATTCTTCAATTATTCCATTAATAATATCTAAAAATGTATGATGGCATAGAATTTGGAGGAGGAAAATGATTAATTTAGGGGACAGCTTTGCTTTCTTTACTACCAGTAAAATTAGATAAAAGCTTGTTTATCATTGTATGTTTTAATAGGAAAATGTTCCATCATAGCACATGTTTTTATCACTAGACAAAGAGTTATAAATCTTAGATTTGTAGTGATTGCAGTCATTTTCCCTTAGCACTATAGTCAGTAATTTGCCCCACTAAAGGTAAGAGCTTTAGAAGTCAGGGCAGCTGCAGGATAGGTCACAATGACGGGCATGTTTCCACACACATGTGAGAGTCAAGAGATCCAGTCTTAGTCCCATCTTCTTTAGGTGGAGCTATTGGAGTCCTGGCCAAGCAGCCTTTGCATGTTTTTCTGTCTGTCAGATAAAGAAAAGAATTCTTCCTAAGTCAATATCAGATCGTAAGTGAATGCTTTGCCAAGACCTATATGGTATGTTTAATGGTAGATTTTTTTCCAAAAAAAAGTGTTTAACATGTTAAGCTATTTTAAAAGTACAATGATATCCTAAGAGCTCTGTAGTTGATCCTTTTAACAACACAGTTGTACCATGTTTTACTAAAGTAGTGGTTTTGCACATCTGCCTTCTTAGAAGAGAGCAGTCTTGCATTTCAACTCAAAAGTGAGAAAGTAGCATTTATATATATATATACTGCTGCTGCTGCTAAGTCGCTTCAGTCGTGTCCGACTCTGTGCGACCCCATAGACAGAAGCCCACCAGGCTCCCCCGTCCCTGGGATTCTCCAGGCAAGAATACTGGAGTGGGTTGCCATTTCCCTCTCCAATGAATGAAAGTGAAAAGTGAAAGTGAAGTCGCTCAGTCGTGTCCGACTCTTAGCGACCCCATGGACTGGAGCCCACCAGGCTCCTCCATCCATGGGATTCTCCAGGCAAAAGTACTGGGGTGGGGTGCCATTGCCTTCCCCGATATATATATATACTATCAGGTGTTAAAAAGATGGTTAGTGGAAAGTTGCTGTCTAACATAGGGAGCCCAGCCTGGCACTGTGTGACTTCCTAGAGAATTGGGATGGGAGAAGGGAGGGAGGCTCAAGAGGGAAGGAGTATATGTATAATTACTGATTCGCATTGTTGTACTGCAGATACCAGCACAGAGTTGTGAAGTAATTATCCTCCTTTAAAAAAATTTAAAAAGGAAAAGGGAAGTGGGTTTTTCTGGAGATGTGAAAAGAGAGGAGTTAAGAACATGAGCTCCTTTATCTCAGGTCCAGGCCTAATCTTTTTGACTAGCATTTTACCCACCACGCTTATCTTCTTCCTGCAAGTCTGTTTTCTTCTATTCTTGTCTCTTCCCTCCACACCCAACTTTCTTTTTTTTTTTCTTTAGTATGTCTCTTAGACCAAGGCGAGTGAGGGGGGCCACGATGGATTCTGTAGCTGTAGGAATGGCATCTTGATGTTTATGGAGAATGTGGTGTACATGCACAGAGGACATAAAACAAAGTGACTGTCCTGAGAGCAGGTGATCAGCCACTTCTGCCCTATGGGTTGTGGTTCTTTGTGTGTGTCCTTAATCGCACCCATCTCTGTTGCTCTGGAATGACAGATGTGTTTACAACGTTATTCTTAGGGTTAAAAAGGGTTATATCTAAATATAGCCTCTGACTGAATTTTAAGTTTTTGATGTCTCACTATATTTATTTCTAGGACAGGAGCGTTTTGGCAACATGACCCGAGTATATTACAAAGAAGCTGTTGGTGCCTTCGTTGTCTTTGATATTTCGAGAGGTTCCACGTTTGATGCTGTTTTAAAATGGAAAAGTGATCTGGATAGTAAAGTACATCTTCCAAACGGTAGCCCTATTCCTGCTGTCCTTTTAGCTAACAAATGTGACCAGAAAAAGGACAGTGGCCAGACTCCTTCCCAGATGGACCAGTTCTGCAAAGAAAATGGCTTCACAGGATGGTTTGAAACCTCTGCAAAGGTGAGCTCTGCTGCGTGTTTGTATCTGCTCTGCCGTTAACTCATACATCTGACCTGTAACTGTAAAGGATTTAGACAGATTTACCCTAGTGTTTTTCAGCAGCCTAGTGAAAGGTGAAACATAGATATGTTACAGCTTATTTCAGTCAGCTGCAGGAAGGTTTTCAGAATTGGCTAGTAGGGAGGTGAATAGAAGGGCAGATTTTACGTTAAAATAAAAATTAATATTAGAGCAAAGAACAAATGACATTTTCTGTGAGTTTGAGTCCTTAAAGTATTTTTCATGCACCCTGGAGTTTATGGGGTATGAAGTATATTGTCAAGCACAACAAATTTTGATTTTTACAGAAGATTTAACAAAACATAGGGACATAGACGTCCTTAGTGAAGATATAAGTCCTGGGCAGGACTAACAAAGACATTGAAAAGGTCAAAGAGAAGATGTATTCAGATGATGTTGGAGGAATTGTAGATCAAATGTGTATGAAAAATTTGAGCAAAAGGAAAGCATCAACAATTGTGACATATTTTGTCATGAACAGTAGAGTAAGATGTTGTTCTTTCAACCATGATGGAAAACTGGATAAACTATTTTTTGAAGAAAAATACAGATTGGCTGATGAAAATCTTAATAGTCTAGATATACTGGAAATCAAAGGTGAAAATCCCAAGCATAAAATTTTGTGTTGGAGTGTATTTATATGCATTGCAAGTTTCACTAGAGGTCCAATAACAATCAGACATGGAAGAATGATATATATATATATATATATATATATATATATATATATATATATAAATATACACACACACATACATATTTTTTTTTTCCTCCGAATCACCTACTTACCAGGTTACTTTTAGCTTTACTAGAAACCCACCCTAAAAGTGGAAGATTATTTGCTGCCACTGAAGATGAGAATAATGAAAGCAAGCCTATGGGAGACTACACAAAATGTGCTCTGAAAATATTGTGATGGAGGGGTCATTGGGAAGAACAATGTCTGCTAGAGGCAGAAGTGTTTACTTCTAAGCTAAAGGCTATTTATTATATAATAAATCTACTCTATTATAAATCGAAATTTAGTTTCATATTTAACAAGTAGTGGTGGAACAGAGATGAAGCCCAGAGGTGTACTGCATTAGCACTCAGCCAAACAGGAAGGAAGAGATTGCAGGAAGGGATGGCTTTTCATAGAGGGACTTGTTTTGGGAGCCATGCCCTCTGTCTTCTCTCTGCATCTGTCAAGGGATTTGCTTTACTTCCCAGCTTTGTTGGAAAAAAATTAGTGGTGTGTGTAAATGTTTACTAGAGCAAGAGATTTGATAGAGAAGATGAATGTTTTACAGAAAAAAATTCCTCTTCTGTTTGTTTCTTTTTTAATTAATCATTCAGGTAATAAATCCAAATTTCTCCCCAGAATCTAGATGGAAGATTCATAAACAATAGTATCATGTAGCATGCAGCTTGAGACTGTAAGTCATCAGCTTCATTATATGTATAGACAGGGTAGCTTGTAGAGGTAAAAAGGAAAATATTCATATGTTCTGTGCCTTCCTATAAATATATTTTCTACAGATTTCCTTAGTGATGAGTATTTCAAGAGAAATATAATGTAAAATTTTGGTTAAAATATTTAGTCAGGGTTTAAAATACTGCCTACATGCCACTAACACCTCTGAATCTGAGCTGGCCAGCAGTTAGCTTCAAACTGATTTCTGCTAGACTTGCAGGGATCACAGCCTGTTCCTTTGGGAACACAGCCAAAAGGCAAGTTTAAATTCATGAGCTTCATCTCTTCACCTTTATGGCAAATAATGGATTTCCAATATGAAAATGTGTGACTAATTACACTATAGCATGGGACTTTCTGTTCTTAATGAGTTACAATTAGATGCAGTTACAGAATGTTTTAATTATTTGGTATACTGGGGATGGTGGAGACTGAGGGACATTAGGGCATTTAAAGATCAATACTTTAATTAAAGTTTATGCTTACCTTAGGAGTAGAGGTTAAAAAAAAAAAAAGCTTGTGTTGGTGCTAGAAAAGATAGCTGAATAAATAGCAGAGGTCTTTACTTCTCAGATAGAGTTCTCACTATCTGAGAAAGTTACAACAAATAAGGGAGAAGCCTAGAATGAACCTAGCGGTATTAGGTTGGAATTGGGAAGGTCCATATGAACTTAACGTTTAACATATGTACACTTACATATATGTATAAATCCTGTGTTTATGTGTATATTTGTGTGTACATATACACACATGCACACATACACACATATATGTATAAACAGATAAACATAGAGGCAGATACCAATGTATGTGTTGTTGTTCAGTCACTTAGTTCATGTCTGATTCTTTGAGACCATATGGATGCAGCACGCCAGACTTCCCTGTCCTTCACTATCTCCTGGAGTTTGCTCAAACTCATGTCCATTGAGTCGGTGATGCCATCCAACCATCTCATCCTCTGTCGTCCCCTTCTCTTCTTAACCTCAGTCTTTCCCAGCATCAGGATCTTTTTCAGTGAGTGGCTCTTCTCATCAGGTATCCAAAGTATTAGAGCCTCAGCTTCAGCATCAGTCCTTCCAATGAGTATTCAGGGTTGATTTCCTTTAGGATGGACTTGTTGGATCTCCTTGCAGTCCAAGGGACTCTTTTAAGAGTCTTCCCCAGCACCACAGTTCAAAACCATCACATATTTCCTGGGTGTGTCTTCTGAAGATGTTTAGAAGCCATAATGACACAACTCATGAGTTTACAAGTCCTCAGAATCTGATTTTTAAATGCAGTTATCTAGTAACTAGTTGAACAAGGAAAGTAAAGATGAGCCTGAGATATTCTATGGTGCCAGAAGCTAAGGAAACAACATAATGATGGAAACATGTCAAAAAGACACAGGCTTCTGCTTGTAAGAGCTCCAAAATCTAAGACAATAGATTGAACAACAAAGTAAATAATTATTGTTATGGATCTAACCCATAGAATAAAGTAATAATCCATGACATGAACAAACAAGTGACTAAATAGAAGAGAAGAGAAAAAAACTCTTCCTAACTGTAGAATTCCAAATCATAAATGAAGAAGAAATGATGGAGATAGAAAGTCACCATTAAATATAACAGTAATACTTGTTCCAGGGAGAAAATTGATTGATGTCAAAATGAGTAGGGAAAGGTATGGTGAAAAACAGGATATTTACACATTTGTACTTACTAAGTGCAAAGTGAAGAATAGTCCCTTTTCAGTGGAGAAGCCTGGCAGACGTGAACTCAAGCACGTGTGCCCCCTCAGACGCTGAGAAGAGCACATCGTGCTTAGTTGCTCGGTCGTGTCTGACTCTTTGCGACCCCATGGCTCCTGTGTGCATGGGATTTTCCAGACAAGAATAATGGAGTGGGCTGCCATTTCCTCCTCCAGGGAATCTTCCTGGCCCAGGGATGGAACCTGTGTCTTGTATTGCCAGGCAGTTTCTTTACCATGGAGCCACGTGGGAAGTTCATAAGTATATATTTACGTGTTTTCCACAATAGCTTTAGAAATGTCTATCAGTTCCTACTACCTCTACTTTATAAATAAGCACAGTTTTTGCTATTGTTACTATATGCAATGACAGCATATGAATCAGTCACACAAATATGATAGCTAGTGATTCCTTAGCGCATCCTTAACATCTCACCCACAGCATTGTTTCAGCTCAGTTTATACACATCAACTAAAAGTCATAATTTGCAGTCAGGGATGGGGAAGTGATACGCTGCATTTATCATATTTTAATGTGGTTTGAACCCTTTAACATTTTTTTCCACAAGGTATCCCAAATACTGGAAGTAGATGTTCAAGAACAGATTATTGAGTTTTGTTTTGATATCTATAAAGTGAAAAGTGAAAGTGAAATGGCTCAGTCGTGTCCAACTCTTTGCAACCCCATGGACTGTAGCCTACCAGGCTGCTCAGTCCATGGGATTCTCCAGGCAAGAGCACCAGAGTGGGTTGCCATTTCCTTCTCCAGGGGATCTTCCTGACCCAGAGATCGAACCTGGGTCTCCTGCATTGCAGACAGATGCTTTACCCTCTGAGCCACCAGGGAAGCCCTTTTATATCTGTGCTTTCACTTATGTGCCTGGCAACCTAGAGCAGGATGAAGATTCATCTTCAGCCATGGAGATAGTTCACTGAACCTCAGCACCAAAGTTTAAAACATTGAAAAACAAGAACATCAGAAAGAGGGATCCTTTGTAGGAAGAAGAGGGTTCTCTAGACCTGTTAGACAATAGTATTGACTCTCAGCAAACAGTTTTAGTATTGGAGCAGGAGATGGAGCTGTCCTTACCGTGCCCTCTCTAACATACTTTCCTAGTTCCTAGTAACACTCTTGGGGAAGGCAATGTCACCCCACCCCAGTACTTTTGCCTGGAAAATCCCATGGACGTAGGAGCCTGGTAGGCTCCAGTCCATGAGGTCGCTAAGAGTCGGACACGACTGAGCAACTTCCCTTTCACTTTTCACTTTCCTGCATTGGAGAAGGAAATGGCAACCCACTCCAGTGTTCTTGCCTGAAGAATCCCAGGGGCAGGGGAGCCTAGTGAGCTTCCGTCTATGGGGTCGCACAGAGTCGGACACGACTGAAGCAACTTAGCAGCAGCAGTAACACTCTTAATGTTTTCCTCTAAGAATTAATCCTTGTTTCTGCCCTGTAGGATAATGTCAACATCGATGAAGCAGCCCGGTTCCTGGTGGAGAACATTCTTGCCAACCACCAAAGCTTCCCTAACGAAGAAAACGATGGCAGAATTAAACTAGATGAGGAGACTGTGAAAAAAGAGGGCAAGACCCAGTGTTGCTGACTTGGCGTCTGCTTCTCTCCTGCGGGTGCAGTCTGACTGACTGGAAGCAAGGTCCTGAAACTGGATTGCAGATGGTGGATGCACTGCTCTATAAATCTGCCCAGGGCTGCGCCCAAAAATGAATGACGCCACCCCGGGAGCCTGAGACTTTGTGAAAAGAACCCTGGCCGAGGAGTCCTGCCAATGGCTCCACCCCTTCACCCTGAGCACTTAGGCTTCTGCTGTTGTTGCCATCATATTCAGGATAATGTTTACGTCCTTTTCAACAACTTTTAAAATAACAGTTGCTCAGTATTTGTTAAGACTTACAAGTTGTGACTTTCAGTGTGAAAACTGGGTGGTAATAAACTTTCCCTGCAGCTTCACTGTAGTTTCATGAGTCTATATTTTTGTCCCATCCTCATATTTGAGAGAGGCTTTTGGACTCCTAGGGCTTCCCCTCGTGGCTCAGATGGTAAAGAATCTGCCCGTAATGCGGGAGACCCGGGTTCAACCCCTGAGTCAGGAAGATCCCTTGGAGAAAGGAATGGTTACCCACTCCAGTATTCTTGCCTGGAGAATCCCATGGACAAAGGAGCCTGGTGAGCTACAGTCCACGGGGTCGCAAAGAGTCAGACACGGCTGAGTGACTTATCACTTTCACTATCACTTTAGATTCAGGCATGGAAAGCGGCAAGTTTCTGTTTAGCAATCTATTTTTCTAGCCAGAACTTTGGTACTTCATGTAAAATTGTTATCCTTAAAATATTATAATTTAACTAGCCCTGGCTAGTGTAAGCATGTGGTTATTCCTCTTAAATACCTTAAAATCCCCTCCTAAGGACTCAAGAAGCACTCCCAGCACCCTGGCTTTCTGATATGGTTGCTACCAGTTGGAAACAACATAAATGAACATCTCTCCTCTCTCCTTTGTCAGTTCTGTCCTCTCTTCTGTGTGTTTGTTAATAACTAAGAACTCGATTAACATTATTGTTGCAGTTCTAACTAGTCCTATCAAATCTGTAATAATGCTTTAGGAGAGAATTTATTTCTAAGTAAGTGTGTACAATTAAGATTTCTACAGCAGACATTGTGAAAGAAATTGAGTCACGTGGTTTTACACAAAGTTTTGAACATTTAAAGTATAGTACATGAGAAACTTAAAAGCAGGGTCACAATATTTGTATTGTCATTTAAAATGAAACTTTTGAATTCATGTAGTTCTAGAAAGGTCATTTGGTGTATACTTTTTCTGCCTTAGAAAAGTCTGTTTGTTACTTTTGCCTTTATTTTTCTTTTGCCCTTTATTTTTAAGAGAGTTGATATCATATGAAAGGTTCAATTTATCTCTTTCAAAGAAAATTTAAAGGTTATCTGTGACATCCCAAAACCAGTGCACAATGAGGCCTTGTATATTAAGCCTGAGCTCAAATAGGAAAGATCTATACATTTATTCAGCAGGGAGGAAAAAAAAGCAAATTGCATTTTCTCTGACAGGTGTATTCTGAGAATAAGTAGTCGTTGTGAGCAGTAGAATGTAGCTTGCTCTTCCGTGTTAAACCTGAACCTTGGCTAGGAATTACCAATGGATTTATATGTTATATATTTAAGTAAATCAAATCCTTAACCTCTTTGGACAAGTATTCTTTACAGAATCAGATTTTTCTTAGGCCAAGGAATAGAAAGCAGACCGTGATTTAAGTAACACGACTTAGTTAATACAACCCTTAAGTCTTCCTTTCTAGGAAACATACGTGTCATACTTTAAATAATTTTTTTTTCTAGTCTAGGCACAAAGTTCAACTTTTTAAGCTTTCTTAAATTACAGAGTCCAATAGTATAAGTATTATGGAATATTCATGCCAAAACCAAACCATTAGCAATATAAAACTTATTCTAAGCAGTCACTGAAAGACTGAAGTCTGCTTGGAATATTCTTTTTTCATATATTGATTTTTATTTTTTACAGAAAATTCATCATGTTTAAATTGATTTAGCAGTAAATTCAAAATCATGAGTATAGCACTTTCTTTGCCCATTTTCATATTTGTTTTCTTTTTTAGAATAATTTTAAAGATTCAGACAGTTCAGTTGCTCGGTTGAGTCCAACTCTTTGAGACCCCATGGACTGCAGCATGCCAGGCTTCCTTCTCCATCACCACCTCTCAGAGCTTGCTCAAACTCATGATCATCGAGTTGGTGATGCCATCCAACCATCTCACCCTCTGTCATCCCCGTCTCCTCCTGCCTTCAGCCTTTCTCAGCATTAGGGTCTTTTCAAATGAGTCAGCTCTTCTCATCAGGTGGCCAAAGTATTGGAGCTTCAGCTTCAACATTAGTCCTTCCAATGAATATTCAGGATTGATTTCCTTTAGGATTGACTGGTTTGATATCTGCTGTCCAAGGGACTCTCAAGAGTCTTCTCCAACATCACAGTTCTTCGGCCCTCAGCTTTCTTTATGGTCCAACTCTCACATCTATGTATGACTACTGGAAAAATGGTAACTGGCTTGATGGACCTTTGCTGGCAAAGTGATATCTCTGCTTTTGAATATGCTGTCTAGGTTTGTCACAGCTTTTCTTCCAAGGAGCAAGTGTCTTAATTTCATGGCTACAGTCACCATCTGCAGTGATTTTGGAGCCCAAGAAAATAAAGTCTGTCACTGATTCCATTGTTTCGCCATCTATTTTCCATCAATCTTTTGAAAATTGATAGCACCTTAAAAAATTATTTTTCTGCAAATAATTTCCAAACAAACACAGGATTCTATATGTACGTGTGAGGTAGTTTTGTATTTATTATTCCATACACTGTAGAAGGAAAACTAAATTCTTACTGTAATTTGTTTTTGCAGCTTATACATAAAGCTTGAATTTAGGGTGTCAGGGAAATGAAAGGTGTCCTCCACCCTTTCTAGGTTCTTCTGGCTGGTCTAAGAATTAACTGACATGAAACATTAATAAGAAAAAATCAAATTCAATTGTATACAAACAGAGCCCCACAGAAAAAGGAAACCCAAGTAAATTGAGGCTTAACTACCATCTGAGAGAAAAGAGGGTGAGGGTTGTGACTTCAAAAGGGAGGAAAGCAGTTCACATCCAGGTGGAAAAACAGATGTTTGGTAAAGAAGTGTTGCTTTCTGTGTGTTAATTTTATATCCTGCAACTTTACTGTATTCATTGATTAGTTCTAGTAATTTTCTGGTGGAATCTTTAGGGTTTTCTACGTAGAGGATCATGTCATCTGCAAACAGTGAGAGTTTTACTTCTTCTTTTCCAATTTGGATTCCTTTTATTTCTTTTTCTGCTCTGATTGCTGTGGCCAGAACTTCCAGAACAATGTTGAATAATAATGGTGAAAGTGGGCATCCTTGTCTTGTTCCTGACTTTAGAGGAAATGCTTTCAGTTTTTCACCATTGAGGATAATGTTTGCTGTGGGTTTGTCGTATATAGCTTTTATTATGTTGAGGTATGTTCCTTCTATTCCTGCTTTCTGGAGAGTTTTTATCATAAATGGACACAGAAATCCCTTGCATTCCTGTACACTAATAACGAGAAAATAGAAAGAGAAATTAAAGAAACAATTCCATTCACCATTGCAATAAAAACAATAAAATACTTAGGAATATATCTTCCTAAAGAATCTAAAGACCTATATTTAGAAAACTATAAAACACTGCTGAAAGAAATTAAAGAGGACACTAATAGATGGAGGAATATTCCTTGTTCGTGGATTGGTAGAATCAATATAGTGAAAATGAGTATACTACCCAAAGCAATTTATAGATTCAATGCAATCCCCATCAAGCTACCAACAGTATTCTTCACAGAGCTAGAACAAATAATTTCTCAATTTGTATGGAAATACAAAAAACCTCGAATAGCCAAAGCTATCTTGAGAAAGAAGAACGGAACTGGAGGAATCAACCTGCCTGACTTCAGGCTCTACTATAAAGCTACAGTCATCAAGACAGTATGGTACTGGCACAAAGACAGAAACATAGATCAATGGAACAAAATAGAAAGTCCAGAGATAAATCCACGCACATATGGTCACCTAATCTTTGACAAAGGCGGCAAGAATATACAATGGAGTAAAGACAATCTTTTTAACAAGTGGTGCTGGGAAAACTGGTTAAACACTTGTAAAAGAATGAAACTAAAACAATGTCTAACACCATACACAAAAATAAATTCAAAATGGATTAAAGAGCTAAATATAAGACCAGAAACCATAAAACTCCTAGAGGATAACATAGGCAAAACACTCTCTGACTTACATCACAGCAGGATCCTCTATGACCCACCTCCCAGAATATCGGAAATAAAATCAAAAATGAACAAATGGGACCTAATCAAACTTAAAAAGCTTTTGCACAACAAAGGAAACTATAGGCAAGCTGAAAAGACAGCCCTCAGAATGGGAGAAAATAATAGCAAATGAAGCAACAGACAAACAACTAATCTCAAAAATATACAAGCAACTTCTACAGCTCAATTCCAGGAAAATAAACGACCCAATCAAAAAATGGGCCAAAGAACTTAATAGACATTTCTCCAAAGAAGACATACAGATGGCTAACAAACACATGAAAAGATGCTCAACATCGCTCATTATCAGAGAAATGCAAATCAAAACCACTATGAGATACCATTACACGCCAGTCAGAATGGCTGCGATCCAAAAATCCACAAGCAATAAATGCTGGAGAGGGTGCGGAGAGAAGGGTACCCTCTTACACTGTTGGTGGGAATGCAAACTAGGGCAGCCATTATGGAGAACAGTATGGAGATTCCTCAAAAAACTGGGAATAGAACTGCCTTATGACCCAGCAATCCCACTGCTGGGCATACACACTGAGAAAACCAGAATTGAAAGAGGCACGGGTACCCCAATGTTCATAGCAGCACTGTTTACAATAGCCAGGACGTGGAAGCAACCTAGATGCCCATCCACAGATGAATGGATAAGCAAGCTGTGGTACATATACACGATGGAGTATTACTCAGCCATTAAAAAGAATACATTTGAATCAGTTCTATTGAGGTGGATGGAACTGGAGCCTATCATACAGAGTGAAGTAAGCCAGAAAGAAAAACACAAATACAGTATACTAACGCATATATATGGAATTTAGAAAGATGGTAACAATCACCCTGCTTATGAGACAGCAAAAGAGACACTGATGTATAGAATAGACTTTTGGACTCTGGGACTGGGAGAGGGTGGGACGATTGGGGAGAATAGCATTGAAATATGTATAATATCATATCTGAAACGAGTCAGTCCAGGTACGATGCCCGATAACAGATGCCTGGGACTGGAGCACTGGGATGACCTGGAGGGATGGTGTGGGAGGGGGGAGGGAGGAGGGTTCAGGATGGGGAGCACGGGTATTCTGGTGGCGGATCCATCTCGATGTATAGTAAAAGTAATACAATATTGTAAAAAAAATAAATAAATAAATTTAAAAAAAAAAAAAAAAAGAAGTGTTGCTTTGCCAGCAGAGAGTGACACACACAGACTCTGGTCTCCAGGCCCTGCCGAGCGCCCTGCCACCACGCCTGACCCAGGTTCCCGGTAGGTATCTCTGGCGACTGCTCTTTCTGGATCAGACCTTTTATCTAAGTCCTTCTAGGTAGTTAAGGTGGAGGTGGAAAAAAAAAGACTTCCTGAGTCTAGGGTTTCTTAAAAAGTAATCAGCCTAACCTAATCCTCATGTCAAAGAGACATATTTTGGGGTGGAAAATTTTGCTCCCCTACAAGGGTAAGCTACATAAACGATTAAAAGAAGAGAATATTTTGAAATTCCTATTCACTTAATCGCTAATTGAAAATGCCCGCACTCACTTCAGATTTAATTTTCTGAGGATAGCGCTCAGAAATCTTTTTTTAAAAAAATGGTGATGTTCATTTTGAAAATCCTATCATTTGGGTAGCAATAGGTGAAGTGTAATTTAGTTTGAAATCTATGGTTTTACATGAACCATGAACATGCCCAAAATATAACACTTCCATTTCCATTTATAAATTAGTGTTTCTTAAAAGTCTGAACCCCTTAAACGATGGACCAGCAAAATAAAGTCACTTCATCGACCACAGAAAATGGAGACCTACGGGTTTTGAAAGGCTGGACTAATCTACAAGTAATGTAGCCATTTGGAAAAAGGAAGTCATATCTCTGTTCCTACCTCTATTACACTGTTCCCTAAAATGATACAATCTGTAAATTAATAACATAAGTGTGAAAACGAGAAATAAAACTACAAAAGCTTTAGCATGTATTAAAAAAATTTGACATTGGGCTAAAGAAAATCCTTAAATCTTCATATTCTTTAAACCAAAGAGGAAAACAGATGTTTTTTGTTACAGTAGTATATCTTGGATAGCAAATGGTGTAAGTAAAATTATATCAAATATAGCAAAGAAAATATTTTCAACTTGGATGAAGATTAATAAACTGGATAATAATAGTAAAAATTCTAGAAGACAATGAGTAAAAATGAGCAAATAATATAAAACCAGCACTTACAGAAGAGACAATTCATGTGTCAAATCTTAGTAACCAGGAAAATTAGCAGAAAATGTATGAGTTTGATTATATCCCTGATCTGGATGAACATACAGGAATATAGATACTCATAATCCACTGTTAACTAGATTTGATAGACGTCTCCAAGTTTTTCTTCCTGGTTGTTGTTCACTTTAGACTGTTAGTCCCACATCTTGCCTAGAAGTGGAACTGCTATTGTTGGGGAAAGAGAATTAAGAACAAAACCTCCTCCCAACCCAGAAAACCCCTCCACAAAGGTAGAACAGAAAGAAAGCAGTTATTGAATAAGCATGAAACTAGAACATGCTCATCACAGGCAATATGCTAAGCGATGGTAAAGACAGAAAGGAATTTTACCCCTTCATGTAGCCAACAGATCCAACTCATTCCATGGTGTTCTCAAAGTATGCAATAATTAGTCCTCAGGCAAGAGGGCTTATCAGCCTTACTGGTCAGACATAGTGAATCCAAAATTCATTTAATAACTGGGATGACCATTTGCATTAGCTAACAGGGTTTATCGAAAGGAAAAATAAGCTTCGTATGTCTTTATGGCAGGAAGTAGTTTCACAACTTGATGTGAGGTTCCAACAAAGTTAGGCTTCTCTGCTTCCAGAGAAACTTGGAAATGGAACCCTATATTCCCTGATGATCACCTGTCAGAGAGATGGCTCCTGGGTCCTTGAGCAAGCTGATGAGACTCTTATTATCTTTAAAAATGATTTATATACATTTCAAAGATACAGAGAAAGAACTTAAGTTTTCAAATGTAAATACCAACTCTGGATAAACATTTGCTTATATGCACAAGGGAGAATATAGAGGAGCCTGTTCACTGCGGCACTGATTGATTTGTTGTTGTTGTTCTTTAGTCGCTAAGTAGTATCTGACTCTTTCTGACCCCATGGACTGTGGCCCCACCAGTCTTCTCTGTCCATGGGATTTCCCAGGCAAGTATACTGGAGTGGATTGCCATTTCCTTCTCCAGGGGATCTTCCCAACCCAGAGACTGAACCTGCATCTCCTGCATTATAGGGGAGTTCTTTACCACTGACATACTGAGAAGCCAAGCACTGACTGTATAAACATGCAAAAAAAAAAAAAAAAAAAAAAAGTAATCTAAATGCTTATCTATAGGGGAAAAATGATATGGATGAATGAATACCCATATGGGGAGATACTGTACAGCCATATAGTAACAAAGTGAAAGTGTTAATCGCTCAGTCCTGTCTAATTCTTCGCAACCCCATGAACTGTAACCTCCCAGGATTCTGTGCATAGAATTCTCCAGGCAAGAATACTGGAGTGGGTTGCCATTACCTTCTCCAGGGAATCTTTCCAACACAGTGATTGAACCCTGGTCTCCCACATTGCAGGCAGATTCTTTACAGTAACAATTATACAAAAATATGTATTAAGAATTTAAAGACTGCACAGATAAATGCCAAATTCCTGATTATAATTGCCTCAGGGAAGTGTTAGAATTGGGGAATTTGGTCAAGGCTGACTTGAGCTTTTCGGATAATATTTACATTTTTATGGTACAGTTCATTTTACATTGGTCAATATGTTTCCTAGGCAACTACTGAAATGAAAGGGAATATTTCCATTTAAACCATAATACTTAAAAAAAAATACTGCTTTGAATTACCTTTGAAATATTTATTTTTTACTACATTTAATAACATCCTTTATGATTTGGCCCTTCTTGGATCTTACACATATTAATTTACTTACTAAACCAATTAATTTTCCTATGATTAATCAGATCAGATCAGATCAGATCAGTCGCTGAGTCGTGTCCGACTCTTTGCGACCCCATGAACTGCAGCACGCCAGGTCTCCCTGTCCATCACCAACTCCCGGAGGTCACTCAGACTCACATTCATCGAGTCAGTGATGCCATCCAGCCATCCCATCCTCTGTCGTCCCCTTCTCCTCCTGCCCCCAATCCCTCCCAGTATCAGAGTCTTCTCCAATGAGTTAACTCTTTGCATGAGGTGGACAAAATACTGGAGTTTCAGCTTTAGCATCATTCCTTCCAAAGAAATCCCAGGGTCGATCTCCTTCAGAATGGACTGGTTGGATCTCCTTGCAGTCCAAGGGACTCTCAAGACTCTTCTCCAACACCACAGTTCAAAAGCATCAATTCTTCGGCGCTCAGCCTTCTTCACAGTCCAGCTCTCACATCCATACATGACCACAGGAAAGACCATAGCCTTGACTAGGCGAACCTTTGTTGGCAAAGTGATGTCTCTGCCTTTGAATATGCTATCTAGGTTGGTCATAACTTTCCTTCCAAGGAGTAAGCGTCTTTTAATTTCATGGCTGCAGTCACCATCTGCAGTGATTTTGGAGCCCAGAAAAACAAAGTCTGACACTGTTTCCACTGTTTCTCCATCTATTTCCCATGTAGTAATGGGACCAGATGCCGTGATCTTCGTTTTCTGAATGTTGAGCTTTAAGCCAACCTTTTCACCCTCCACTTTCACTTTCATCAAGAGGCTTTTGAGTTCCTCTTCACTTTCTGCCATAAGGGTGGTGTCATCCGCATATCTGAGGTTATTGATATTTCTCCCAGCAATCTTGATTCCAGCTTGTGTTTCTTCCAGTCCAGCATTTCTCATGATGTACTCTGCATATAAGTTAAATAAACAGGGTGACAATATACAGCCTTGACGTACTCCTTTTCCTATTTGGAACCAGTCTGTTGTTCCATGACCAGTTCTAACTGTTGCTTCCTGACCTGCATACAGATTTCTCAAGAGGCAGATCAGGTGGTCTGGTATTCCCATCTCTTTCAGAATTTTCCACACTTTATTGTGATCCACACAGTGAAAGGCTTTGGCATAATCAATAAAGCAGAAATAGATATTTTTCTGGAACTCTCTTGCTTTTTCCATGATCCAGCAGATGTTGGCAATTTGATCTCTGGTTCCTCTGCCTTTTCTAAAACCAGCTTGACCATCAGGAAGTTCACAGTTCACATATTGCTGAAGCCTGGCTTGGAGAATTTTGAGCATTACTTTACTAGCGTGTGAGATGAGTGCAATTGTGCGGTAGTTTGAGCACTGTTTGGCATTGCCTTTCTTTGGGATTGGAATGAAAACTGACCTTTTCCAATCTTGTGGGCCACTGCTGAGTTTTCCAAATTTGCTGGCATATTGAGTGCAGCACTTTCACAGCATCATCTTTCAGGACTTGGAATAGCTCCACTGGAATTCCATCACCTCCACTAGCTTTGTTCCTAGTGATGCTTTCTAAGGCCCACTTGACTTCACATTCCAGGATGTCTGGCTCTAGGTCAGTGATCACACCATCATGATTATCTGGGTCGAGAAGCTCTTTTTTGTACAGTTCTTCTGTGTATTCTTGCCACCTCTTCTTAATATCTTCTCCTTCTGTTAGATCCATACCATTTCTGTCCTTTATCGAGCCCATTTTTGCATGAAATGTTCCTTTGGTATGTCTGATTTTCTTGAATAGATCCCTAGTCTTTCCCTTTCTGTTGTTTTCCTCTATTTCTTTGCATTGATCGCTGAAGAAGGCTTTCTTATCTCTTCTTGCTATTCTTTGGAACTTTGCATTCAAATGTTTATATCTTTCCTTTTCTCCTTTGCTTTTCGCTTCTCTTCTTTTCACAGCTATTTGCAAGGCCTCCCCAGACAGCCATTTTGCCTTTTTGCATTTCTTTTCCATGGGAATTGTCTTGATCCCTGTCTCCTGTACAATGTCATGAACCTCATTCCATAGTTCATCAGGCACTCTATCCATCAGATCTAGGCCCTTAAATCTATTTCTCACTTCCAGGAGCTGACTGTGGCTCAGACCATGAACTCCTTATTGCCAAATTCAGACTGAAATTGAAGAAAGTAGGGAAAACCACTAGACCATTCAGGTATGACCTATGATTAATAGCTGGACTTATTCAGCTCAGAGTTTAAAATGTACATCAACATTTGCATGGAGTGAAATTTTGTTGCTCCCTCTAGCCAGTGTCCAAGAATAAACAATTTGTGAAATTTAAAGAATAGGCTTTATCTGTACGTGAAATCATAAGAACCACCCACTTCTTCTCCAAAACAGGATTATTTTTTTGAAATATGAATATAGAAAATCACCAGTCTTTTTATTTCTGATTCTCCAAGTTGTTTATGTGTGGTGGGATGAGGAGGTAGAATGTAGATGATTTGGTTAGAATTACATATTAGATACCGCTAGAAGTGTATATAGATTAGTAGATCAATCTATTGCCTCTGAAAAGTCCCCAGAATACCATCTGGCATTGTCCTGCTGGTTCATCAACAATCCCAATCAAACCAATTATCTTTCAATCTTCTACTCACTGCCAAACCTGCTCTAGAGGTTTGCTTGTTCGTATGTTATAAATTTTATGTTCACTCTAAGTTAACATGTAATGCTATTTTTTAGTGGTAGGATTATTTTGCTGATTTTTTTTTGAACTGCACTAAATTTGCGACTTCACTTTCACTTTTCACTTTCACACAATGGAGATGGAAATGGCAACCCACTCCAGTGTTCTTGCCTGGAGAATCCCAGGGATGGCAGAGCCTGATGGGCTGCTGTCTATGGGGTCGCACAGAGTCGGACACGACTGAAGCGACTTAGCAGCAGCAGCAAATTTATACCTGCCATTTCTCTCCGTTTAAGAAAACCTTGCTTTTGAGTTTTTAGTATAGCTTTAGTCATACTGTTGTAATTTGAGAGCCTACAGCACTTTAAAGAAATACAATAATGGCTTTAAGTGAAGCCATAATAACACTGGTTGAAACTGGCTTCAATTTCAATTCAACATACCATTTCACTGTCTGTGACTAAGAGATGAAATTCTGAGGATTTGTTTTATTGATTACAAACTGAAATACTCTCCAATTTTTTTCTCTTATGGAAAGTTAGTACTGTAAAATATTACAGTATTTTCTAGCCAGTGTGATTCAGAAAGACTATAGTAGCTGGGAGTAGAATCTAATTTTCATAGCATAACAGCTTTAAAATTGCATATATATACTCTAGATATATTTTTGTGTGTTACTAACTGAGCATGTTTCTTTTCAATTCTGTCTAATAAGATGATTAATGATAAATTCATTGCATGTTGCAACTGATATGTAATATGTATAACAGTTGTCTCTCCACAGAAATGAATTGCAAGTAAAATTGGAACTGATGACAGACAGGATGGATGTCCAAGCACTCCTCAAATACATGCAAAGCTAAGCATATTCTATTCTAAAGTAATGGTCATTGTTAAACAAAAATCCACTTGTATTCAAACATTTAAAGACCCGTTTCGGTAGAAGATGAAGATTGGTTAAGTCAGTGTTAAGTGTAAAATGTTACGTTATTATGTTTTGAATTTATATATTATAATATTTCAATGTTTTCTCATCATACATTTTTGTTTAAACTGTAAAGGGGACATGAAATGAATACTTCATTCTGTAGCAGACTTTTAAGACATTTCATGACTCAATGAAGAACTACAAAGAAGATTTTACTTCATGTAAATTTTAAGATAGCTCTAGGATGAACCATACTAATCTGAATCAAGAGTATATGAAATAAACTCCTGTACCCAGCTCTAACTCATTGTTACTTAAGACTATCTTGAACTGTGGGTGCCAGACATAATCCAAGGCGATAACTAAGACATTATTCAAGTCAATGGTCGTGCATGAGCATGTGCTGCCATTGGAATGTCAGCACCAGAATCCTCTACTTATAATTCAAAGGACACAAGTAAAGGTTTTCTGCTCTCCTTTAATTCCTTATGTAATATATTAAATCAACAGGTAAAGAAGGGAAACCGATATTTATTTTCTTCTTAATGAGTTGGACAATCTTCCAAATGACTACTTCTAGTGGTGATATTTTTGGAACTGCACATTATGAAAGAGTTAGTCTGTCTTTTTAACCTTACTAAATGACATATTTGTAAGTACATTTTTGAAGACTTCTTGTTCTTTTCAAACCAGAATTAATGGTGAACTTAAAAGAGAAAATGAAACATGTCTGTCAAATGGAATTACCTATGAGCTTCTCCACCCACTCAGTCTGCTTACATCAGAAAGGAAATTTAGCCAAATCCTGCTGGGTCCTTATATAATTTTTCTTTCTTTTCCTAGTTCCCATGTTTTAAATAAAATATCCAGTATGTCATGGCTGGTTAACTCTGTTCTAATATTCATTTTAAAGTCACTTTAAAGTGATGGAGTTCATTATTTCTAAAGCACTATTAGTATATAGGAAATTAACCTTAAATCTGAAACAAAAATGAGGTATTATATGCTGAATTCAAAATTACTGTCCTATTTAATAACCATGATTGTTTGCTTCTTAAAAAGCATTTTGATGTACAACAAGATAAGTTGATATCTTTAAGAAAAATTACTTCATTAAGTATGCCACAACTTTATAACCAGATCAGAATTTATACAAAGATATAGGGGGGAAAAAGATAGGAATGGGACCCAAGAGTGAAAATTTACCAAGGACCATCTGTATAACCAACCATATTTCCAAGATTTTTTTTAAAAAGCAAGAGATGAATCAGAATTAGGAACTTAGGGCAGATTGCATCCTGTCACCCATTTAATTTTGTCTCCCACAAGAGATATGTTGAAGTCCTAACCCCCAGCACCCCAGAATGTGACCGTATTTGGAAACAGGATGGTTGCAGATATAATTTGTTCAGATGAGATACTAGCATAGGGTGGGCTCCCAATACAATGTGGCTGGTGTCCTCATAAGAAGATGGACATGTGAAGACATAGGAAGAATGTCATGTGAAGACAGAGGATTGGAGTTCCTTGACATCCACAAGCTGAGGAATACCAGAGACTGCCAGAAAAATCACCAGAAACTAGGATAAGGGAAGGATTCGTCTATACATGTTGGAGGCAGCATCATACTGCTGGAACTTTGATTCTGGACTTTCAGCCTCCAGAACTATAGATGATGAAGTTTTGTTGTTTAAAGCCACCCAACTTGGGGTACTTTGTTAGAGTAACCCTGCTACTGCTACTGCTAAGTCGCTTCAGTCGTGTCCGACTCTGTGCGACCCCATAGACGGAAGCTCACCAAGCTCCCCTGTCCCTGGGATTCTCCAGGCAAGAACACTGGAGTGGGTTGCCATTTCCTTCTCCAATGCATGAAAGTGAAAAGTCAAAGTGAAGTCGCTCAGTCGTGTCCGACTCTTAGCGACCCCACGGACTGGAGCCTACCAGGCTCCTCCGTCCATGGGATTTTCCAGGCAAAAGTACTGGGGTGGGGTGCCATTGCCTTCCCCGAGAGTAACCCTAGGAAATGAATATACACTCTAATACCAGCTGTACTTCATGGGTCAGAGAAATTACTGAAAGTGGGAAAAATCAGAAAAAATGAAGGTCAAGTTGGAAGCAATACAAAGAACAAAATGCTGAAAACATGGTAAGGGGTATAGAATTCAACAAGGCCAAAAGAAATTAAAATAAAGTTGTTTTAAAAACCAGAGAAAATGAATGGAAATGGACAACAGAGCTCTAACAATTGGCATGCTCAGAATATGCTAAAGTAAAGTGATTCACAATTTGAAAATAATAAGATGTTAAAGACATGAAAAGGCAATGCAAACAAACCAAAAAAAACAAGGCCCAAATATCAATCAAGGTGAGTCTTGGGCAAATGCTCCAAATGAGACATTAGAGAACATTTTA
This sequence comes from Tragelaphus eurycerus, assembly GCA_935064755.1. Taxonomy (NCBI): domain Eukaryota; kingdom Metazoa; phylum Chordata; class Mammalia; order Artiodactyla; family Bovidae; genus Tragelaphus; species Tragelaphus eurycerus. The sequence continues at coordinate 5,611,679 of CAKXYN010000039.1, forward strand.
TTACAGAGAGGAATCCATAATGGGAATCTAACAATGATAAATATGTTTATCATCAACACTCATAAAACAAATTCTAGGAAGTATTCAGGGAAAAAAATGAAGTACAAGAATTCAGTTAAACTTTCCTCAACCAATTGTGAAGTAATATAAGATAGATTCTCTGCAAACACACATAGTCCCCACTCCCACAAAAGGATATATCGTATTTTCCAGGAATCATGGAAAAATCAATCACAAAAATCATTGGATTACCCATAAAGAAACTTCAAATTCTCAAAAAAGAGTTGACAACATTCATCACAAAGCAACTAGATCAGAAAACAGCAGAAGGCACACACCAACTAAACAAGTCAGCTAAACAAAAATTAACCTGGACATATATCTCAGACCAAGGAGCAAATCAAACCTATTATTATAGGCTGTCTAGAAAATAACTATGATGAAGACACCATATATAGCAACCACCAAACTTCAGATAACAAGTCCAAAATCAAAACGCTTACCTTGTAATTCTTTTATTCTTTAATAAAAGTGATTGGAATAAACCTTCATTCAATACAAGAATTTAGAAGAGGAGTCAAGGAAGAAAATAATACTGATAGCAGATGTTTGTTTACTAGAAAACAGTTTTTGTAAGAAAAGTTTTTTGAAGGGAGAGGGTAAAAATACATAAGCCTAAAAATTATAGAGAAAGAAAATAATGGAATTTAAATGAGAAAGTAAAAGATCCCAATTAAAAATTTTGTTCATCTCTATGCAAGTGAATTAAAAGGATGGGATGATTTGGGAGAATGGCATTGAAATATGTATAACATCATATATGAAATGAGTCGCCAGTTCAGGTTTGATGCACGATACTGGATGCTTGGGGCTGGTGCACTGGGATGACCCAGAGGGATGGTATGGGGAGGCAAGAGGGAGGAGGGTTCAGGATGGGGAACACATGTATACCTGTGGCAGATTCATTTTGATATATGGCAAAAGCAATACAATATTGTAAAGTTAAATAAAATTTAAAAGAAAAAAATTTCTTAAATTTCCTCAAGGAGAAAAATAATTCAATTTTTATATTTGAAAAATAAATGGTCAAAAAAATCCAGCTTACCAAGGCAGCCTTCTTTGTAACTACTATCACCAAAAACTGCACCAAGTCTAGAATATATCGTGGGGAACTCCATGAAACTTTAAGGAACTTGTCTTTCCAATACCATTTAAACTGTTCCAAAGCGTAGAACAAAGCAAACTCTTTATTTTAAAGGAAATTAGCGTAGAAAGCATGAAAAATACCTTGTTGCTGACTAAAGTTGAGCAAGTTATGACACTAACTTACCAGCCAGTTTGTGGATGGTTTCTACCAGACCGTAACTAGAAAACTAGTTACTAGTGGTTAAGAAATCTGAGAAGTACTGCAAGGTAATTTTGGCAATGCAAAGTGTGTGCCTTGGACCCTGAGGAACAGTGACCTCCTGCACGCCCACACTTACCGTACAACGTCAGAGTCAGAGGTAATGGGCTTTCTAGAAATGGAAGGGTAAGACAGAAGGGGCTTCCCCAGTGGCTCAGTGATAAAGAATCTGCCTCCAATGCAGGAGACCAGTGTTCTGTGCCTGGGTGGGAAAGAGGCCCTGGAGGAGGGCATGACAACCCATTCCAGTATTGTTGTCTAGAGAATTCCAAGGACAGAGGATCCTGGGGGCTACAGTTCATAGGGTCGCAAAGAGTCAGACATGACTGAAGTGACAATATGCACACAAGACAGAGGAACAAACTCTATGAATTCCAATTCAATCTTGCTGGTGTTTTATTATAATTCCAAGTTTACTATTAAGAATGAAACAGCCCACTGTTGTGAATTGATGATTACATAAATATCAAAACTCTCAAGAAATGTTATTTGACATATCAAGAAATGTTATGTGTTAGAACGAAAGCCCTTTATAATAAAAATGACCAAAACATTTTTTCCAGGATTAAATAATACATATAAACGAAGTTAGCATGATATTTATACTGAACCTGACAAGGGTGCATGAAAGTAGCAAACTAGCTACTAACCTTAAAGTGAGGCAAAAACCCTTTATAAATAATTAATAAATGAAACCAACAGTATAATAAAGACCAACATAAGATGCCCAGGATGGGTTTACACAGTTGTTTACTATTAGAATTATTAGGAAAGCTATTAATGATATGTAATATGGAAAAAAAATCAAAATACTATGTTATTTTTCTGTAAATATTGAAAAAGATTGTATAAGAGTTAAGTGTAATTAATCTTTCATTCAATAAAAAACTCAGATGCAACTTTAAAAAAATAGTAATAAGTAGATACTTCCTGAATATGGCTTTTTTAACTACTGTGCCCTAAAGTTAACACCTGGGAAAATTTTTACACTGGTGGGATCCAAAATATTAGAGATGCAGATAAAAATTGAGATGATTTTATTATTTTTAAAAATGATATTTTTCCTGAAGTTGATAGATTAAATGTTTGTTAGAGCAAATATCATGTAAGATATGTTATGCACTCTCAAGAATATTAGTTTGGTTACTTCTTCAGCAGGTTCCAACTAACTGATTACATTCTCTGCAAGCAAATATTGACTTTTAGAAAAATGTACTTTACTTTATAATTAAGGCTTTTTTGGTGGTTTTCATTCAATTTCCCTTGAGAGCATGTACTAGCTTCTGTCCTGTTTCAATATCTCATACCTAGTTACTGTGAAAACACTTTTATGGACAAAACATTTATAAATAAATCTCCTTAAAATATAGAAATAGATTGACAGTTGAGACCAATATCAAAATACTATATTTACATAAAAGGTCTGTGTCCTTTTTAAAGTACTGTGTTTATAAAAAATGTAATATGAGGGAGCATACTTATTAATGTAATACTTGTAAAAAATTAATATGACTGCATAGACTTTTAGAAGCAAAAGGTTAACACTGGTTTGGTAGCCTTTTTTCTGGCCTTGATAACACCTGGTAACTTTCAGTTCAGTTCAGTTGCTCAGTCGTGTCCGACTATTTGTGACCCCATGGACTGCATCATGCCAGGCCTTCCTGTCCACCACCAACTCCCAGAGTTTGACCAAACTCATGTCCATGGAGTTGGTGATGTCATTCAACTATTTCATCTTCTATCATCCCCTTCTCCTACCTTTAATCTTTCCAAGCATCAGGATCTTTTCAAATGAGTCAGCTCTTCGCATCAGGTAGCCAAAGTAACGGGGTTTCAGCTTCAACATCAGTCCTTCCAATGAATACTCAGGACTGATCTCCTTCAGGATGCACTGGTTGGATCTCCTTGCAGTCCAAGGGACTCTCAAGAGTCTTCTCCAACACCACAGTTCAAACGCATCAATTCTTTGGTGCTCAGCTTTCTTTATAGTCCAACTCTCACATCCATACCTGACTACTGGAAAAACCATAGCCTTGACTAGACAGACCTTTGTCAGCAAAGTAATGTCTCTGCTTTTTAATATGCTGTCTATGTTGGTCATAACTTTCCTTCCAAGGAGTGCTGCTGCTGCTAAGTCGCTTCAGTCGTGTCCAACTCTGTGCGACCCCATAGACGGAAGCTCATCAGGCTCCCCTGTCCCTGGGATTCTCCAGGCAAGAACACTGGAGTGGGTTGCCATTTCCAAGGAGTAAGCATCTTTTAATTTCATGGCTGCAGTGACCATCTGCAGTGATTTTGGAGCCAAAATAAATGAACAAGTAAAGTCAGCCATTGTTTCCACTGTTTCCCCCTCTATTTGCATTGAAGTGATGGGACTGGATGCCATGATCTTAGTTTTCTGAATGTTGAGTTTAAGGCAACTTTTTTATTCTCCTCTTTCATTTTCATCAAGAAGCTCTTTACTTCTTTACTTTCTGCCACAAGGGTGGTGTCATCTGCATATCTGAGATTATTGATATTTCTCCCAGCAATCTTGATTCCAGCTTGTGTTTCTTCCAGTCCAGCGTTTCTCATGATGTACTCTGCATATAAGTTAAATAAGCAGGGTGACAATATACAGCCTTGACATACTCCTTTTCCTATTTGGAACCAGTCTGTTGTTCCACCTCCAGTTTTAACTGTTGCTTCCTGACCTGCATACAGATTTCTCAAGAGGCAGGTCAGGTGGTTTGGTATTCCCATCTCTTTCAGAATTTTCCAGAGGTTATTGTGATCCACACAGTCAAAGGCTTTGGCATGGTTAATAAAGCAAAAGTAGATGTTTTTCTGGAACCCTCTTGCTTTTTCAATGATCCAGCAGATATTGGCAATTTGGTCTCTGGTTTCTCTGCCTTTTCTAAAACTAGTTGGAACAACTGGAAGTTCACGGTTCACATATTGCTAAAGCCTGACTTGGAGAATTTTGAACATTACTTTACCCTTTGTCAAATCCTCCTTGAAACACTAACTCAAGGAACTGGTGAACAGTATGCCTACAGTACAGCCAAGATAAATCAGACTTTGTTCAAGAACTATGTAAGAGACCACGTTATTGGGCTTCATTGTCAAAATTCTTTATAAAGAGTAACCAGTACTGATGAAATAGCCTCATGAAGGTATAGGTTCATGTAACTACAGAGTGGGTGGCAGGACTGGAATTAAGATATCTAAACTGGAAAGTAAAATTATCTCTATTTGTAGAAAACATGATATTATATTTGGAAAACCCTAAGGAATTCACTAAAACACTGTTTATTGTTATTTAGCCGCTAAGTCATATACAACTCTTTGGGACTGTATGGACTATCACCTGCCAGACTCCCTTGTCCATGGGATTCTCCAGGCAAGAGTACTGGAATGGGTTGCCATTTCCTACTCTAGGAGATCTTTCCAGCCCAGGGATTGAACCTGCGTCGCTTGCATTGGCAGGTGGATTCTTTACTGGTGACCTCCCAGGGAAGCCCCAAACACTAGTAGCTTTAGTTTTTCATAAACTAGCTCAGCAAAGTGGCTTTAACAAGATCAATTCACAACATAAAAAAATAGTTATATTTCTGTACAGTAGTAATGAGCAATCTGAAAATGAAATTAACAAAGTGGTTCCATTCACAATACCATCAAAAAGAACAAAGTACTTAGGAATAAATTTAACCAAGGAAGTATACAATTTGTAAGCTAAAAACAATAAAACATTATTTTAATAAATGAAAAGTGAAAGTTAGTTGCACAGTCTTTTCTGATCTTTGCGATCCCTTGGACTGTAGCCGGCCAGGCTCCTCTCTCTTTGAAATTCTCCACGCAAAAGTACTGGAGTGGGTTGCCATTTCCTTCTCCAGGGGATCTTCTGACCCCAGGATGAACCCAGGTCTCCTACATTGCAGGCGGATTCTTCACCAACTGAACTACTAGGAAAACTTTTTTTTTTTTTTTTTAATAAATGAAAGATCTAAATAATAGAAAGATACCTGTATTCATGGATTGAAGTTTTTAATATTGTTAAAGTGACAATAGCTCCCAGGTTAAATGCAATCCCTATGAAATGCCTGATTGCTTTTTTTTTTTTTTTTTTTTTTTTCTGTCGAAAGAGATAAGTTAATCCTATAATTCATATGGAAATGCAAGAGACATCAAATAGCCAAACCATTTCTTGAAGGAGAAAAAATTAGGAGGACTTACACCTTCTGATTTCAAAATTCATTCCATAGCTACAGCAATAAAGACAGTTATAGGTTCAGTACAGAGTCATAGAGTAGATGCCAGGTCATATAATAAGTTTCTCTACACTAAACACAATAACAGTTTGACAGACATTTTAAAATTGAATTTCCCAGTATGAGGTAAATGTTATTGCAAAGAAAAACACTAAATCTTTAATTTAGAATTATCATTTATGACTTCGTATATTGAACTTTCTCACACATGAACATCCCTGCTCTGACACTTGAAGTACTCATTTTTGTAAAAAAGAAAAGAACCTTATATTTGTGCAGAGCTCAGTATTAAGCTGTAAGTATAACATTAGCTTCTCTCTGTTGCTATGGGCAAGTTACTTGAATGACTTCCACAGATTCTTAAACTGAACAGAAATTGCTTCCCACTCAGTTATAATTTTACCATGCAGAGGCTAGAAATTGGGAATAAATAATGAAGGAGGTCATCCAGGTTCACATTTAATGCTCTGTGTGGGATGTCACTGGTGGAGAGGGGAAACATAACCTAGAGGTAGAGAGATCTTGCTTTATGACCTGAAAGAAATTCTGGTAGCTCTGACTTTACTTTCATGAAAGTAAATGGGGAAAACAAGGAACAAATGTGGTTGCTAAAGTTGTGCTTTTAAAGTTATACTATACAGAAATAAGTAAACAATCTCCAATTTTTTAAAAAACATAAAATGTGAACTATAGGTTGATTATGAATGTGGTACTATTTGCCCTGTATTTGTTATATTATTAAGATAAAGATTGAAGAAATGGAAAATGTAAGCAATGTTTTTCCTCAGACCACCTTTTGTGTAATCCATAACTTTATTGAGGGTCTTCCCTGATAGCTCAGACAATAAAGAGCCTGCCTGCAATGCAGGAGACCCGGGTTCTGTCCCTGGGTGGAGAAGATCCCCTGCAGAACAGAATGGCAATCCACTCCAGTGTTCTTTCCTGGAGAACTCCATGGACAGAGGAGCCTGGTGGGCTATAGTTAACGCAGTCACAAAGGGTCGGACACAACTGAGTGGCTGACACTAATAGCTTTATTGACAAGAGATTTGCTGGTGGCTCAGACAAGAATCTTCCAGCAATGTGGGAGACCCAGGTTCTATCCCTGGGTCAGAAAGACCCCCCTGGAGAAGGGAATGGCCAACCACTCCAGCATTCTTGCCTGGAGAACTCCATGAACAGAGGAGCCTGATGGACTACAGTCTATGGGGTCGCAGAGTCACACATGATTGAGCAACTAACATTTTCCCTTTCTTTTGGTGGATTAAAGGTGGCCACAAGTTCTTTATAACTCTTCCTTTAGGAAGTAGATTTTATTTTCTCTCAACCTGAATCTAGTCTCATCCCATGACTGCTTAACTAATATAGCAGAAGTGACACCATGCAAGTTCTAAGCTTAGCCTTTTTTTTTTTTTTTTGGCTACATTGGGTCCTAGCCCCGGCACTGGGAATATGCGTTGCATCAAGTGGGATCTTTTGCTGTGGCACAGGGACACTTTAGTTGTGGCAGGGGGATTCCAGAGACCCAGAGCTTGAGTAGTTGCCATGGCATGGGCCCAGTTGCTCTGCACTATGTGGAATCTTAGCTTCCTAAGGAGGGGTGAAATCCAGGTCTCCCACACTGCAAGGCAGACTGCCAACCACTGGACCACCAGGGAAGTACTTGGCTTGGCCTTTTAGGGGACTGACAGGCAGCTTTTGCTCTGTCCTCTGGGAACACTCATTGCTATAACTCTGCCTTCTAGAACCTAGCTGCCATCCGTGAAAAGTCCAAGCCACCTGAGGGTCTCTGTGAGATGCTCAGGTCAATATGCCCAGCTGAGCTTCCAGGCTTCACCCAGCATCAGCTGGCAGCCAGCTGAGTGATTCATCTTAGATGTTCAAGCCCAGTAGAGCCACCCAATAACTGTGGTCCCAACTGTGACAGCTCTGGCCTAGTACTCCTCTGCTACTGCTAAGTCACTTCAGTAGTGTCCGACCCTGTGTGACCCCATAGACAGAAGCTCACCAGGCTCCCCCATCCCTGGGATTCTCCAGGCAAGAATACTGGAGTGGGTTGCCATTTCCTTCTCCAATGCATGAAAGTGAAAAGTGAAAGTGAAGTCGCTCAGTTGTGTCCGACTCTTAGTGACCCCTAAGAGTCCTACCAGGATCCTCCATCCATGGGATTTTCCAGGCAAAAGTACTGGGGTGGGGTGCCATTGATTAACAAGCAGGACGTGAGTGGTAATCAAATGGTTGTTTTAAGCTGTCCTCAGTTTTTCTCCACACCCAGCTTAGATTCCATGGTTTGTCATTCTAGTCACATACACATTAATCCTCTGCCTCTTTTTCCTTGTATGTTTCTCTTGGCACTTCATATACTTGGAATTCCATGGTAATTGTATATTGCTCCATTCACAAAGTCCAAAAGAGTTATCTTTGTATGCCTCTCTCACTCATTTCTTTTAATTCCCGAGTGGTAATACTGAATATTCACATTTTGTTTGTTCTCCTGTTGATGGACATTTAGGTTATTTCCAACTTTTGCTATCACTAATAAAGGTGCTATGAATTTTCTTGTACAGATCTTTATGTGATTGTGTGTTTTCATTTCTCTTAGGTAAATATCTAAGACTGGAATTTCTGGATATTACAGTAGGTGTGTGCTTAACTTTTTAAGAAACTGCCAAACAGTTTTCCAGAGTCATTTCCCATCATCAGTGACTAACAGTTGGCGTTGCTTGGCATCCTCTCAAAATTTAATAAGTGTACTGGTTAGTTTTTGCTTCATAACAAATTGCTACATAACTTGGTGCCAGAAAATAACACCCATCTGAGCCAATTCACTGGAACTTGATGGCTTAATAGCCTCACTTGTGTATTTGATCACTCCATCGTCAACTGGGATAAGAGGAATCACTCGGCCTTGTGTGTTTCAGAGGCTGATCAGGACTCACCCGCGTGGCTGGCTGGTTACAAAGTCAGCAAGAAAAAACAAACTCCATTCCGCTTCCACTTTCTAATCCTCTGCTTGGCTTATGTTTGTTAATGTTATAGTAGCCAAAGAAAATCATGTGGCCAAGAACATATTTAAAAGATGAGGAACTAGGCTCCACCTTTAATAGGAAGAACTGAAAAATCACATTGGAAAGGAGTATTACTGCAGGGATAGGAAGTATTTGAGGCCTTTTAGCAATCTACCTTTCAGAAATCTTTGAGCACAAAGCCTTTACAGTATTTTCAAATGAAAAAATATAATCTTGGTTCCAGAATTCCCCAAAGTTTCATTTCAGTTTTGGCATCAGTCGTAAAGTTTAGGATCTAGTTATCTAAATCAGATCCAAATACAGATGAGGTTACAAGAACAGTAGTCATCAAGAGTTAGGAAAACAGATGTAGCATAAGTGTTAGGGGAATAAGGGATTCATTGTAGGAATTAGACCTCACACGAAAGTGGAAGTAGATGGAGTGAATTGGAAGGGTTGTTGGAGATTCATAAAAAGCGTCATTTATATGAGTCTACCCAAAGTTCTGGTGCAGGTAGACAAGTTAGAGTTTTCAGGGAAACCTGAGAGACTGAATGGCCATTGCAGTAGGACCAAAAACAGGAAGTTCCTGGTGAATTCTGTGGGAATTTGCTGTCTTTTTGAGACTAACATTTTTGTGAGTCCAGAGTCAAGCATCTGATGGTAAACCTGGGGCTGCTGTTGATCACTTTGGAAGATGAGTTGGCCAACCTTGTGAAAGGAGATCATGCCGTGGCTCAGGGAATAGCCCTGCACTGGTGTGACACTCAATCAGACACCAACAAACCTCCTAGGGTACTGCTTTATTTATACGCCTCAAATTATACACGTTTCTCTTTTGGCCAAATCTCAAACAGAAAAGAAAATTCTGGGAATGACAATTCTAAATTTAATCAGATTGACGGAAAAAATCCAGTATACTGCTGTTAGTTTTATTTTTTGTTTTCAGGATTATACTAGGTCTGTATTATACATACTCATTATATCTCACTGTGTTTTAATTTATACTACCCTAATGACTGCTTATTGACTATTGATATTCCTCATCTTGTGATTGTTCATGTTTTGTGCTTTTATTAGGTTTGCTATTTTTTTTATTATTTAATTTTAGAAAGTCTTTTTTGTATTCTAAATACAAATCTTTCATTGTATAAGCATATTGTGATGATTTTATCCCATTGAGGCTTGCCTTCTAATTTTCTTGTAATGACTGTTTTTGAACAAAAGTTTTTTAATTTTAATGAAGTTCAGTTTATTACAATTTTTACTATGGTTTGTGATCTTTATGTTTTAAGAAATCATTGAACATCTGAAAGTTGCAAAGATACATGCCAATATTCTTTTAAGAGATTAAGATTTTTATGTTTAGATCTACAACCCATCTTGAGTTAATTTTTGTATATGAAGTGAAATATTGGTTCAAGTTTCTTTTTTTTTTTTTTCCATGTAGACAGCCAGTTCTTCTGACACTGTATATTAAGGGAGAGGGAGAGGGTGGGATGATTTGGGAGAATGGCATTGAAACATGTATAATATCATATATGAAACAAGTCGCCAGTCCAGGTTCGATGCACGATACTGGATGCTTGGGGCTGGTGCACTGGGATGACCCAGAGGGATGGTACAGGGAGGGAGGGAGGAGGGAGGAGGGTTCAGGATGGGGAACACGTGTATACCTGGGGCGGATTCATGTTGATATATGGCAAAACCAATACAATATTGTAAAGTTAAAAAATAAAATAAAAAAAATAAATAAAGATCAGTTAGAATGAAAATTTAAAAAAAAAAAAACTGGAAATAGAATATTGGAAATAAAAGCAAAAATAAACAAATGGGACCTGATTAAACTTAGAAGCTTCTGCACAACAAAGGAAACTATAAGCAAGGTGAAAAGACAGCCTTCAGAATGGGAGAAAATAATAGCAAATGAAGCAACTGACAAACAACTAATCTCAAAAATATACAAGCAACTCCTACAGCTCAATTCCAGAAAAATAAATGACCCAATCAAAAAATGGGCCAAAGAACTAAATAGACATTTCTCCAAAGAAGACATACAGATGGCTAACAAACACATGAAAAGATGCTCAACATCACTCATTATCAGAGAAATGCAAATCAAAACCACTATGAGGTACCATTTCACCCCAGTCAGAATGGCTGCGATCCAAAAGTCCACAAGCAATAAATGCTGGAGAGGATATGGAGAAAAGTGAACCCTCTTACACTGTTGGTGGGAATGCAAACTAGTATAGCCACTGTGGAGAACAGTGTGGAGATTCCTTAAAAAACTGGAACTAGAACTGCCTTATGATCCAGCAATCCCACTGCTGGGCATACACACTGAGGAAACCAGAATTGAAAGAGACATGTGTATCCCAATGTTCATCACAGCACTGTTTACAATAGCGAGAACATGGAAGCAACCTAGATGTCCATCAGCAGATGAATGGATAAGAAAGCAGTGGTACATATACACAATGGAGTATTACTCAGCCATTAACAAGAATGCATTTGAGTCAGTTCTAATGAGGTGGATGAATCTGGAGCCTATTATACAGAGTGAAGTAAGCCAGAAAGAAAAACACCAATACAGTATACTAACACATATATATGGAATTTAGAAAGATGGTATCAATAACCCTGTATACGAATCAGCAAAAGAGATACTGATGTATAGAACAGTCTTTTGGACTCTGTGGGAGAGGGAGAGGGTTGGATGATTTGGGAGAATGGCATTGAAATATGTCTAATATCATATATTAAACGAGTCACCAGTCCATGTTCGATACACAATACTGGATGCTTGGGGCTGATGCACTGGGACGACCCAGAGGGATGGTATGGGGAGGGGAGGAGGGAGGTGGGTTCAGGATGGGGAACACATGTATACCTGTGGCATATTCATTTTGATATATGGCAAAACCAATACAATGTTGTAAAGTTAAATAAAATAAAAATTTAAAAAAATAAATAAAATAAATAAATAAAGATCAGTTAGAATGAAAATTAAAAAAAACAAAACTGTAAATAGAACTGCCTTATGACCCAGCAATCCTACTGCTGGGCATACACACCAGGAAACCAGAATTGAAAGAAACACGTGTACCCCAATGTTCATCACAGCACTGTTTACAATAGCCAGGACATGGAAGCAACCTAGATGCCCATAGACAGATGAATGGATAAGAAAGCCGTGGTACATATACACAATGGAGTATTACTCAACCATTAAAAAGAATGCATTTGAATCAGTTCTAATGAGGTGGATGAAACTGGACCCTATTATTCAGAGTGAAGTAAGCCAGAAAGAAAAACACCAGTACAGTATACTAATGCATATATATGGAATTTAGAATGATGGTAATGATAACCTTGTATGCAAGACAGCCAAAGAGACACAGATGTATAGAACAGTCTTTTGGACTCTGTGGGAGAGGGAGAGGGTGGGATGATTTGGGAGAATGGCATTGAAACATGTGTATTATCATATGTGAAATGGATCACCAGTCCAGGTTTGATGCAGGATACAGGATGCTCAGGGCTGGTGCACTGGAATGACGCAGAGGGACGGTATGGGGAGGGAGGTGAGAAGGGGGTTCAGGATGGGGAACACATGTACACCCGTGGCAGATTCATGTCAATGTATGGCAAAACCACTATAATATTGTAAAGTAATTAGCCTCCAATTAAAATTAATAAATTTATATTGGAAAAAAGGGAAAAAAACGCATATAATCTCTTTGTCCACATTGTTTCATTCACACCTTTAAAATTACTGCATTTTATTGTGTATGTCATCTATTTTTGACTTCTTATTTTAATTAAACTATTCTATTCCATAGCAATAATTATTATAACTTTATAGTAATTCTTTCAAATTTGTAAAAGTAAATCTTGCAAATTTCCTCTACTTAAAAATTTAAAAAAATTATTTCTAGGTCACTGGCATTTCCTTATACATAGTAGCAGATTGTCAATTTATGCCAAAAAAAACACCTGCTTGAGTTTTTATTGGAAAGCACTGATTCTGTAGAATTTGGGTGAAATTGATATTTTTAAAAATATTAAGTCTTCTAATCTATGAACACGATGTATTTCTTCATTTGTTTAGGTCTTCTTTAATTTTAGCAATAAGATTTTCAGGTAGGAGCTTTGTACAGCTTTTGGTAAATTTATTAAGCAGGTACTTTTCTTGCAGGCATTGTAACATTGGTTTAACCTCCCATCCCCATGCCAGTCTATAGTCAATAGGACAGCCAAATTACTATTATTAAAAATAAAATTAGATGTCACTCCTCACATCATAACAAACAAATGGCTCTTCTATTAAGCTTAGTAAACACCAGAGTCATCCTAATAGTCTAAAAGTTCATCTTGTCTCATTTCCTACCATTATTCCCCTTGTACCCTCTCTAACAAACACATTGAGCTCCTTGATCTTTCTCCAAATGCCTTCCTCCATAGAGGCTTCATTGCTGTTTCCTTTGCCACGTACAACTGCTTGAGACCTCATGGACCATAGCCCTCTGTGGTTATGGACCAGGCTTCTCTGTCCATGGGATTCTCCAGGCAAGAATACTGGAGGGGGTTGCCATGTCCTCCTCCATTGTCTGCCACAGCTTACTCCAAATATGTTCATGGCTTCTTTCTTCACTGTCTTCAGGCCTTTCCTCAGAGGTCATTGTATCACCTGACTCCTGATCATTTTATATGAAACAAACCTAACTCACCCACTTACCATCACTCCATCCTACTTACCTGGGAGATCTAATATTTTCATTTGTCCAAGCTAGATGCCCCAGCTTATGCCTGCTAACTAGATGGCTTCCCACTTAGTTTTCCATTCCTTTTATTGAAAAAAGTATCCTAATTTGAATAATAAATTATTTATCACCCTGTCCTTACCTAGATTCATTTTTCCTCAGGGCACTTATCAATTATGTTTCATATTGTATATTTACAGGTTTGTTTTCTAATTTCCCAAAGGGACTATAAATTCTGTGTGACAGAGTCTTTATTTTTATTGTTGACTGTTTTATCTCCAACACATTGAATAGCACCCAACTTAATTTGTCATGTTAAGTAAATAATTAATAAATATACTAGATGAATGAATTTGGGAACTGTTTGAACTTCTGTTTTTTTCTTCTTCCTATAAAATGAAGTCCTAGTTTAATGAGGTTGTTAAGGCCATTTCATCTCTAAAAGACAATGATTGCTTGTAAAACCTCATTCCTTTCTGATACAAGTTTCATTTAAGCCAACAGTGCAGAGGGAGAACACTAGAGCAAAGCCATAGACATCGTTCTGTAGCAGAATTTCATCTAAGCAGCATGGATTTGATTTAAAAATAATTGCCTCAGTGACAACTTGCAAGAAGACTCAAACATAAATCCTTCTTAATCATTTTCTGACCTCAATGAGTTTTTTCATACATTTCTTGAAATACTAAAAAATATTTCTTATGGGATGGGTAAATTATGACAAAGACTCCCCAGTTTTCTGTCTCTAGGCCAGACTTGTCCCTTGAACCTCTAATTCCTTTATCCAAATGCTTGTGAAATTTCTGCTTGTGTTTCTAATTGGCATCTCAAACCGAACATGTTCAAAAGTGAACTCCTAATTTTCTCCCCAAATTTTTGCTTTCAAAGTCTTTCTCACTTTAGTGGATGAAAGTTCCATTCTTTCAATTGCTCAGGTTAAAATCCTTGCTGTCATTCTTGATTCTTCCTTTATCTTACACCATGTATCCAATCTATCAGCAAATCCTTTTAGCTGTTCCTTCAAATGCACCAAGGATTTGACTGGTTCTCGCCCCTTACACTTTTGCCCTTGAGTAGCCAACACTGCATTGGTTTGAAGTACTGCAGTAACGTTTTAACTAGTTTTCACTGGCTGCTGCTTTACTTGTCCCTCAACCCTCAATACCCACCCATGTGTATTTTCAATAAATCACTCTGAAAGATCATTTTAAAACCTAAACCAGATCATGTCATTTCTCTGCCCCAGTTCCTCTAATTGCTTCCATCTGACTCAGAATAGAGGCCATGTTCCTGAGACGGGCCAATAGGATCTGCAATCCAGCCGGCTCTCTGACTTCATCTTTTCTGCTTTTCTTCTTGTACTATGTGGTCTAGTCACAGTGGCAGAGAACACAACATATACCCTCCCGCCTCAAAAAAATATTTGCTATTGACCTTGCCTAGAATACGCATCCCGTCAGAGGTCTACGTGGCTTGATATCTTACTTTAGGTCTCTCCATAAATGTCATATTATCAAAGGCCGTTCCTGTGCCCTCCATATAATATAGCAACATCCTCCTTAGTTCCCACATTTCCCATTTCCTTTAACCTACTTCCTTTTTTCTGCTTAGCAGTTAGCCCCACCTGAGATACTGGAACAACATGATATATTCTGTGTAATTTTTTTTTTGTCTGTTCTCTTCTAGAATGTAAGTTCATAAGCTCTATAAATTTGTTGCAATAAACCTAACTTATTTTAAGTTAATTATTTTTAAATTGATGTGTGTTTTGAAGCTGTTTTGAATTTGAGGACTATCCTAGAAGTCCAGTGGTTAAGAATCTGTGCTTTCACTGCAGAGGATGTGGGTTCAATCCCCGGTTGGGAAACTAAGATCCCAAATACTACGTGGTAGGGTCAAAAAATTGTTTTAAAAATTGTTTATGAAGCTGAGTTGAATTCAATTAGTCATGACCAACTCTTTGCGACCTCATGGACTGTAGCACACCAGGCTTCCCTGTCCATTACCAACTCCAGGAGCTTGCTCAAACTCATGTCCACCGAGTCGGTGATACTATCCAACTATCCTATCCTCTGTTGTCCCCCTCTCCTCCTGCCTTCAATCTTTCCCAGCATCAGGGTCTTTTCTAAGGAGTCAGTTCTTCCCATCTGGCCAAAGTATTGGAGTTTCAGCTTCAACATCAGTCCTTCCAATGAATGTTCAGGACTGATTTCCTTTAGATTGACTGGTTGGATCTTCTTGCTGTCCAAGGGACTCTCAAGAGTCTTCTCTGACACCACAGTTCAAAAGCATCAATTCTTCAGTGCTCAGCTTTCTTTATGGTCCAACTCTCACATCCAAACATGACTATTGGAAAAACCATACCTTTGACTAGATGGACCTTTGTTGGCAAAGTAATGTCTCTGCTTTTTAATTTGCTGTTTAGGTTTGTCATAGGCTTTTCTTCCAAGGAGCAATCATTTTAATTTCATGGCTGCAGTCACCATCTGCAGTGATTTTGGAGCACAAAAAAAGTAAAGTCTTGCTGTTTCCTTTGTTTCACCATCAATTTTCCATGAAGTGATATGACTGGATGCCATGATCTTAGTTTTTTGAATGCTGAGTTTTAAGCAAGCTTTTTCATTCTCTGCTTTCACTCTCATCAAGAAGCTCTTCAGTTCCTCTTTTCTTTCTGCCATATGGGTGGTGTCATCCGCATATTTGAGGTTATTGATATTTCTCCCAGCAATCTTGATTCCAGCTTGTGCTTCATCCAGTCTGGCATTTCACAAGATGTACTCTGGATATAAGTTAATTAAGCAGGGTGACAATATACAACCTTGATGTACTCTTTTCCCAATTTGGAACCAGTCTATTGTTCCATGTCTGGTTCTAACTGTTGCATCTTGACCTGCATACATATTTCTCAGGAGGCAGGTCAGGTGGTCTGGTAGTCCCTTCTCTTTAAGAATTTTCTACAGTTGTGATCCATACAGTCAAAGGCTTTGGTGTAGTCAATGAAACAGAAGTAGATGTTTTTCTGGAATCCTCTTGCTCTTTCTATGATCCAATGGATGTTGGCAATTTGATCTCTGGTTCCTCTGCCTTTTCTAAATCCAGCTGGAACATGAAGCTGAGAATATACACAAATGCAAATAGTGTAAAATGCCCAATAACATAAGCATCATCCTCCAACTGAGCAACACACACTTGGAGTCTAGAAGGATGGCAAGGTTGGATGTCGATCTTTCTTAGCTCTCATGGGAGAGGGAAAGGGTGGCAGAATCAGACGTGTTGGTTATCTCCCACTTTTTCCAGTGCACTAATCACTTCTTGCTGCTTTAGTTCTACAAACAAACCATAGAGTATATACCTTACACAACCTTCTTGTTGTTCAGCATTTTCCAGGGCCACACCCTGTGCAAGACCTTCCCGACCAAAGAGCTCATTAATCCAGAAGTGCCAGTGTCTATGGTAGCACTACAGAGGATCTGGAATTTCATCTAATGTAGTCTGACAGTTTTCTATATGAGGAAACTGGAACTCAGGGAAGTGAAATGACTTATCCAAAACTACTCAGATCAGATCAGTCGCTCAGTCATGTCCAACTCTTTGCAACTCCATGAATCACAGCACGCCAGGCCTCCCTGTCCATCACCAACTCCCAGAGCTCACTAAGACTCACATCCATCGAGTCAGTGATGCCATCCAGCCATCTCATCCTCTGTCGTCCCCTTCTCCTCCTGCCCTCAATCCCTCCCAGCATCAGAGTCTTCTCCAGTGAGTCAACTCTTCCCATGAGGTGGCCAAAGTACTGGAGTTTCAGCTTTAGCATCATTCCTTCCAAAAAAATCCCAGGGCTGATCTCCTTCAGAATGGACTGGTTGGATCTCCTTGCAGTCCAAGGGACTCTCAAGAGTCTTCTCCAACACCACAGTTCAAAAGCATCAATTCTTCGGTGCTCAGCCTTCTTCACAGTCCAGCTCTCACATCCATACATGACCACAGGAAAAACCATAGCCTTGACTAGGCGAACCTTTGTTGGCAAAGTAATGTCTCTGCTTTTGAATATGCTATCTAGGTTGGTCATAACCTTCCTTCCAAGGAGCAAGTGTCTTTTAATTTCATGACTGCAGTCACCATCTGTAGTGATTTTGGAGCCCCCCCAAAAAATAAAGTCTGACACTGTTTCCCCATCTATTTCCCATGAAGTGATGGGACCAGATGCCATGATCTTCGTTTTCTGAATGTTGAACTTTAAGCCAACTTTTTCACTCTCCACTTTCACTTTCATCAAGAGGCTTTTTAGCCCCTCTTCACTTTCTGCCATAAGGGTGGTATCATCTGCATATCTGAGGTTATTGATATTTCTCCCAGCAATCTTGATTCCAACTTGTGTTTCTTCCAGTCCAGCGTTTCTCATGATGTACTCTGCATATAAGTTAAATAAACATGGTGACAATATACAGCCTTGACGTACTCCTTTTCCTATTTGGAACCAGTCTGTTGTTCCATGACCAGTTCTAACTGTTGCTTCCTGACCTGCATAAAATTTCTCAAGAGCAGATCAGGTGGTTGGTATTCCCATCTCTTGAAGAATTTTCCACAGTTTATTGTGATCCACACAGTCAAAGGCTTTGGCATAGTCAATAAAGCAGAAATAGATGTTTTTCTGGAACTTTCTTGCTTTTTCGATAATCCAGCGGATGTTGGCAATTTGATCTCTGGTTCCTCTGCCTTTTCTAAAACCAGCTTGAACATCAGGAAGTTCACGGTTCACATATTGTTGAAGCCTGGCTTGGAGAATTTTGAGCATTACTTTACTAGCGTGTGAGATGAGTACAATTGTGTGATAGTTTGACCATGGCCCCAAGTCCAAGTCTCCAGTTCCCCATTCCTATTAACCTAGGGTCCTCGATCCATAGCATTCTCCAGCAGAAATACTGGAGTAGGTTGTCATTTCTTTCTCCAGGGGATCTTCATGACCCAGAGACTGAAAACGCATCTCATATCTCCTGCATTGGCAAGCGGGTTCTTTACCACTAGTATTACCTGGGAAGCCCCTATTAATCTATACTGTAATGTATTTCATCAGCCTGCTATTCATGTTGATTAAATACAGGAAATTACCTGAAAGTTCAACAACAGAACAATGGTGACACATATTCATATGATACCTTAATGCTGTTGCTACTGCTGCTAAGTCACTTCAGTCGTGTCTGACTCTGTGCGACCCCATAGACGGCAACCAACCAGGCTCTGCTGTCCCTGGGATTCTCCAGGCAAGAACACTGGAGTGGGTTGCCATTTCCTTCTCCAATGCATGAAAATGAAAAGTAAAAGTGAAGTCGCTCAGTCGTGTCTGAGTCTTCGTGACCCCATGGATTGAAACCCACCAGGCTCCTCCATCCATGGGATTTTCTAGGCAAGAGTACTGGAGTGGGTTGCCATTGCCTTCTCCATGATACCTTACTACACAGCTTTTAAAAATTATCATGTAGAAAGTCATTAAATGACATGGGAAGTACTGGCAGCATAGCTAGGTGGAACAAAAAGTCAAATAATATGACCTCAATTATATAAAATAGTTGTGTAAATGATGAGAAGGCTCTACACATCAAAAAAAAAAAAATCAGTGGTTACTTCTGGGAGATGGGATTAGAGACTTTTTAAACTTGTTTTTCCACTTTTATAATTCCAAAATAAATGCATTTAAATAAAAGTCCATTTTGAAGTTTTCCCTTGCATCACACATCCAGTGAACTTTAAGGTGTGCATTTTTAAACAATGAAATATATGTCTATGTGTTAACTTTTCTTATATAAGTAACATGTGTAAGATATATGTGAGGCATAAACGTATGGAAAATTCAACAAACTTCATAGATGTATAGAATTACTAGCAGTTAGGTCAAAATAGCGGAGAAGGCAATGGCACCCCACTCCAGTACTCTTGCTTGGAAAATCCCATGGATGGAGGAGCCTAGAAGGCTGGAGTCCATGGGGTCGCTGAGGGTCGGATACGACTGAGCGACTTTCTTTTCACTTTTCACTTTCATGCACTGGAGAAGGAAATAGCAACCCACTCCGGTGTTCTTGCCTGGAGAATCCCAGGGACAGGGGA
This sequence comes from Tragelaphus eurycerus, assembly GCA_935064755.1. Classification (NCBI taxonomy): domain Eukaryota; kingdom Metazoa; phylum Chordata; class Mammalia; order Artiodactyla; family Bovidae; genus Tragelaphus; species Tragelaphus eurycerus. The sequence continues at coordinate 5,631,210 of CAKXYN010000039.1, forward strand.
GCCTGGTGGGCTGCTGTCTATGGGGTCGCACAGAGTGGGACACGACTGCAGTGACTTAGCAGGTCAAAATAGAAAATGATTTCTAACTGTCTGAAACAGGTATACAAGGTGAAGGTTTGGGGAGGAGAATAATATAGCTAGTTATAATCAGGAAGCCTTACTTTTTTTGTTTAATTTTTATGTTTAAAGATTATACTTCCTTATTATGCAAAATTATTTTCTTACCCTCCAAATACCTTTAAAAATTATTTGAAACCCTTAAAAATCATCATAGCATGAAATCTTGTTAGTCTCTTCTTTGCAACTACAGTTTTTGCCAAGCTATTTTAGAACTTTCATGTAGAAAAATAGTGTATCTTCATGGAATGATTATGCTTATTTTACTTTGTTTTTCTTTCTTGAACCATATGCATCTCAATCAGTCTTCACAATAACCAGTTTATAACCATTGCTTAGATGAGTAAAATGACTTCAGAGAGTCTAAATAACTTGCCTAGCTTCATACCTCTAGGATGTCATGGAGCTAGGTTGAAGTGCAAGTCTACGTGTCCATAAACTCACATAATACTGTTTATAAAGAATATTATATTTTATTTTTATTAAAGTATAGTTGATTTACAATATGACATTAGTTTCAGATGTACATCATAGTGATTGACTATCCTTGAAGGTTATACTCCATTATAAATTATTGTTAAGATAATACCTATCATCCTTTTGCTATATACAACATATACATACAATGCAGCCTTGCTGCTTATCTATTTCACATGTAATATTTGTTAATCTCATACCCCTAGTTTGTCCCTACCCATTCCCTCTTCTCCTTGGTAACGACAAGCTTGTTTTCTATATCTGTGAGTCTGTTTCTGTTTTGCACATATGTTCATTTGTATTATTTTTAGATTTCACATATAAGTGATATCATGCAATATTTGTTTCTCTGACTTATTTCACTTAGTATAAGTGAAATAAAGTCCATCCTCATTACTGCAAATGGCAGGATTTCTTTCTTTCATGGCTGAGTAATATTCCTTTGTGTGTATGTATGTGTGTATGTGTTGTGTTGTGTGTATATATATATATATACAATATATAAACCACATCTTTTTAATCCAGTCATCTATATAGAATATTTTACTATATATTATATGTGAAGTCACTCAGTCGTGTCTGACTCTTTGCAACCCCATAGACTGTAGCCTACTAGGCTCCTCTGTCCATGGGATTTTCCAGGCAATAGTACTGGGGTGGATTGCCATATTCTTCTCCAGGAATATTAATATTAGTAAATATTTATAGTGATATTCACATACTATAATATTCATAGCAAATATTAATATTTATTACATTACTATGGTGGCATTTCTTCACACAAGTGAGAAAATGGAGATGTTTATCTTAATTTTTCACTCTTAGGCACCTCAAAGGGTCATGTCTCATTATCCAGAACTTCTTACTACAATATGTCACCCAGGGCTACTCCACGATCCAGATCTCAATTGTCATTCCACCCTTATCACCAGGTACTGTCCTTTGCCTGAGTCCACATGGCCTTGACCTCAGCTAGATACTTGTTTCCAAAAGAACTTCCTGTTGGATAAGGACATACTGTTGGATAGCCTTACTCAGTGTTGCCTCTGTGCTTGATTCACACCTTTTGTATAGAATTCATTGAATTGTCTTATAAACATCATTCCAGTTTTTGTTCACCCCACAAGATTATTAGTTTTTCAGAGGCAGGAACCAAATTTACTTCATATATTTATAAATTTATTATTATTATTAACTCACTAAGTTGTGTCTGACTCTTTGTGACCCCGTGGACTGTACCCCACAAGGCTTCTCTGTCCACAGGATTTCCCAGGCAAGAATATTGGAGTGGGTTGCCATTACCCAATGCATAAAATGAAATGTCTGGGTAAACTAAACCTCCAAATAAACACAATTAGTTTCAAATCATTATTTTTCAGAGAATACATTGCCAGCACCAAAGTAGAATTCACAAAATGATAATGAAAACATAACAAAGAAAAAATATATCCCATTAGGAGGAAAAACAAAATTAAGTCAACTGGAATTGTCCTAGATATATATGACATTCATATGACATAGATGACAAATTTAATAATAAGTTCTTAAAACAGTTATTGTAACTATATGTAATATTTTTAAGATGGCAAAAGCTATCCAGTTTCTTAGTCTTTCTAAGTAGTATTTCCCTGGACCTCCCATAGGCCTGAGACATATCTGTTGGTGCATTCTCTTCCACTATCCTATCCTAGTTTACCGCAAGTTGATGTTGAGCAGTTGCATTGCAGTCCCACATAGGAGCGGCCAGTGGTTCAGCTCTCACCTGTGACGGGCTCCACATTACCTGTTGCTCATCCATGAAGTTCGATTTCAAGATCTTCCTTTTAACAGTGATTTTAATTAACTTTGTTATGGTGTCCCTGGGTGTAGTTTTCTCCACGATTTTTTGGTTTGTTTGTTTGGAGTAGAGTTTATTGAGTTTCTAAGATTTACAGCTTTGACAAAATTTGGGAAAATTCTCATCACTATTTTCCCGTCTAATGTTTTCTGGATCTTCTCCCAACCTCCACACCTGCCCTCCTTGCTCATTTATTCATGGACTCCAGTCTCATGTGGGGCTTCACAGGTAGCACTGGTGGTAAAGAACCTGCCTGCCAATTCAGGATACATAAGACACGATGGTTTGACCCCTGGGTCAGGAAGATCCCCTGGAGGAGGGCATGCCAACCAACTCCAGGATTCGTGCCTGGAGAATCCCATGGACAGAGGAGCCTGGAGGGCTAGTCCACAGGGTCATAAAATCGAACACGACTGAAGCAACTTAGCGCGCACACACATGCTCGCTGCATATGTGTTAGTCTATGTAAAGTTGTTCCACAGCTCCCTGAGATCCTATTCTTTTTTCCTTCTGTTTCATGTTGGATTGTTTCTGCTGCTGTGTCTTCGAATGAACTGGTCTGTTCTTCTGCAATCTCTAATCTGCCATTCATCCCAATCAGTGTATTTTTTCAACATAGACCTTGAATGTGCAGTTTAAGGTGTTCTAAAGAATTTAATGTAGTTAATCTTTCTTTAGCTTCTTGAACATGTGGTACACCATGATAACAGCTATTTCAATGTCCTGTCTGCTAATTCTATCATCCATGTTTTTTTTCTGAGTCATTTTCAATTGGCTGATTTTTTTTTCTCCTTTTAATGGCACATATTTTCCTGCTTCTTTTTTTATGCTCAGTAAATTTTATTGGATACCAAACTTTTTGAATTTTACCTGTTGGATCCTGGTTATTTTTGCACTCCTATGCTGCTGCTACTGCTGCTGCTGCTGCTGCTGCTAACTCGCTTCAGTCGTGTCCGACTCTGTGCAACCCTAGAGATGGCAGCCCACCAGGCTTCCGGGTCCCTGGGATTCTCCAGGCAAGAACACTGGAGTGGGCTGTCATTTCCTTCTTCAATGCATGAAAGTGAAAAGTGAAAGTGAAGTTGCTCAGTCAGGTCCGACTCTTAGCGGCCCCATGGACTGCAGCCTACCAGGCTCCTCCGTCCATGGGATTTTCCAGGCAAGAGTACTGGAGTGGGGTGCCATAGTCTTAAATTTGTTCAGGGAAGCTGTTAACCTCCTTGGAAATAGTTTGATCATTTCAGGTCTTGCTTTTAAGTTTTGTTGGGTGGGAACAGTGAGGAGTTTTGTTTAGGGTGAAATTTTTACCGCTGTTGAGGGAACAAAACTCCATATTCCTTCTCCAGTGAATGCTAAGGTCTATGCGGCCATGCTCGTGGGAACAGGCCCCATGTGAGCTCATGCTTCTAGCCCTTTCACAAGGTTCTTTGCCTGACTCAGGGCAGTTCCACCTGTGCTCCAGCTGATCAGACCTGCACTCTGACAGACACTGAGGACCCATTCTCAGGCTCTCCTCTCTGCACTGCTCTCTCCTCAACAGACTTTCATCTAGAAGCTTCAGCCTGCTAGCACTCCTGGATTCCAGCTCCGTCTCCCCAAACCAGGGACACCATCGGGCTCTGCATGGGCCCCTCACCCTGTGCCAGGCCCTCACAGTGAGCTGAGACAGTTATAAAGCCCATCTTTTTGTCGTCGGTTTAATTGAACTACAGTTGATTTACAATATTACATAAATTGTGTTGTTTAGTCGCTAAGTCATGTCTGACTCTTTTGCAACCCCATGGATTGTAGCCTGCCAGGCTCCTCTGTTCATGGAATTTCCCAGGCGAGAATCCTGGAGTGGGTTGCTATTTCCTCCTCCAGGGGATGTTCACAACCCAGGGATTGAACCTGAGTCTCCTGCATTGGCAGGCTAATTCTTTACTACTGAGCCACCAGAAGAAGTGAAGTCGCTCAGTCGTGTCCGACTCTTTGCGACCCCTTGGACTGTAGCCTATCAGGCTTCTCTGTCCATGGGATTCTCCAAGCAAGAACACTGGAGTGGGTTGCCATTTCCTTCTCCAGGGGATCTTCCTAACCCAGGTATCGAACCCGGGTCTCCCGCATTGGAGGCAGACGCTTTAACCTCTGAGCCACCAGGGAAGCCACCAGGCAAGTCCCCTTATATAAATTACAGGTGTACAATATTGTGATTCACAATTTATCAAGTTTATGCTACATCTATAGCTATTATAAAATATTGACTATATATTTTTTCTGTTGTGTATTATATCCATGTAGCTTACTTTCGGAGAAGGCGATGGCACCCCACTCCAGTACTCTTGCCTGGCAAATCCCATGGATGGAGGAGCCTGGTAGGCTGCAGTCCATGGGGTCGCTAGGAGTCGGACACGACTGAAGCAACTTTAGCAGCAGCAGCTTACTTTATTCATAGTAGTTTGTATCTCTTAATCTTCTACCTCTATATTGACCTCCCTCCATCTCCCCCCTGGTAATCACTAATTTGTTCTCTATATCTGAGTCTGTTTCTTTTTTGTTATATTCACTAGATTCCACATACGAATGATATCATAGAGCATCTGAGTTTCTTTGAATTATTTCATGTAGCATAATACCCTCCAAATCCATTCACATGGCTGCAAATGGCACATTTTCATTCCTTTTATGACTGAATAGTATTCCAGTATGTGTGTGCAGATAGAGATAGATACATAGACGACAGATAGATAGATAGATGATAGATAAATATACACACACCACATTTTATCCATTCATCTGTTGATAGAGACTTAGGTCATTTCCATATCTTAACAATTGTAAATAATACTGCCATTAACATTGGTGTGCATGCACCCCTTTGAATAGCGGTTTTTTTTTTTTTTTTTTTTAAGATATATACCTGGGAGTGAAATTGCTGGGTCATATGGTAGTTCTATTTTTAGTTTTTTGAGAAACCCCCATACTGTTTTCCTTAGCATCTGTTCCAATTTATATTCCCACCACCAGTGCAGGAGGGCTCCCTTTTCTCCAAATCCTTGCCAACATTTGTTATTTCTGTTCTTTTTCATTGAAGCCATTCTGACAGGTATAAATGATATGGCGGTTTATATTTGGTTTCCCTGAAGAACAACGTTGAGCATCTTTTCATGTGCCTACTGGCCATCTGCATGTCCTCTTTGGAAAAATGTCTATTCGTTTTTAATTTGGTTGTTTGCTTTTTGATTTAAGTTGTATGAGCTATTTATATATTTTGGATATTCATTCCTTACCAGTCATATCATAAATATTTTATGCCATGCAGTAGGTTGTTTTTTTCATTTTGTTGCTGGTTCCTTTTGCTGTGCAAAAGCTTCTAAGTTTAATTAGGTCCCGTTTGTTTATTTTTGCTTTTATTTCCTTTGCTTTAGAATCAAGATAAAAAAAAAATATTGCTATGACTTATGTCAAAGACTCTTCTGCCTATGTTTTCCTCTAGGAATTTTATGGTTTCCAAGCTTATATGTAGGTCTTTATTCCATTTTGAGTTTATTTTTGTATAGGTATTAGAGAACATCTAATTTTATTCTTTTACATCTAGCTGTCCAATTTTCCCAGCATCACTTATTAAAGAGACTATCTTTTCTCCATTTTATATTCTTTCCTCCTTTGTCCATAAAAGCATGGTTTATTTTTGAAAAGCTCACCTTTGTTTGTTTTTCATCTCTGGGATCACTGATTCATTGCCTCAAAGTCAATGTCCTCATATATTTTATTCAGTATTTGCTATTGCCTGTGAGAATGTAAATTCACTCTGTTCCTTCATCTTGTTTGGAAGCAGAAGGCTTCCCATATCTCATTCTAGAGTCTGCTTCCTACAGACTTTCCTTTCATATCTGCTATTGACTGTTCTAGGCGAGTTCCCAGGAAACAGACCCACAGTCTCAGACTTGTGTGCATGATGTTTATTAGTAAGAGTTCTCAGTAACCTCTCTCAGAGGATAAGGCAAGAAGAATTGGGCAGCAGAGGTTGAACTGCAATGCTCTTGTGAGAGACGTCTCTGCCAATAATGAGGGAGCTCTGAAGAGAAAAAGATCTGTCGGAGTTGTCCCATATATCCCTTTCCTTATACCCACCCCTGAGATGTAGGATGCTCTCAGGATGCTCTGAGTGAGGAGCTTTCTCTGGTCGGGGAGGAGATGCCTCAGTCCAGTCTGAGAACCATCACCTCCATAGGTGATTGCAGCCTCATATCAATGCAGGTCAGTTTGCATCCTAATGAATTCTTTTTTACAGTCAGAAAAACTGTTGTTTCTTATTTAAACAGCTTATTGAAGTGAAAATTGTTTTTCAACTAGTTTCAGGAAAATATCATTTCCTTATTATTCCACTTTTGTTAAGAATCTCTGTTCAGAATTTCCTTTCAAAGACAATCAAAACTATACATTAAGGTTTGTCCTGAAAAATGAAGCTTTCTCTGGCAGGGACAACTGGTTTCATTTCTGCCAGTTCCTAGTCCTCCAGAACTAGTGGACTCTAAAGAGACTGGATGTTAGGGTTCAAAACTGAATCTAAGTTGCAATTCATAGCAATTTTTTCAAGGACATGTAGTACAGAATGTTCTGTACTCATTCTGTTTAAAACAGACAGTATAACACCCACCTTGAAAGCTTACACAGGTAAAAAGTTCCAGTTAAATAAGATGAAGAAGCTCTAGAAATCTGCTGTTCAACATTGTGCCTACAATTGTTGTTGTTTCCTCACAGTCATGTCTCACTCTTTTGCAACCCCATGGACTGTAGCCCGCCAGTCTCCTCTGTCCATGGGTTTATCCAGGCAAGAATCCTGGAGTGGGTTGCCATTCCTTATCCAGTGGATCTTCCAGACCCAGGGATCAAACCTCTGTCTCCTGCATTGTCAGGTGGATTCTTTACCACTAAAGCATTCAGTTCAGTTCAGTCGCTCAGTCATGTCTAACTCTTTGTGACCCCATGGACTGCAGCACGCCAGGCTTCTCTGTCTATCACCAATTCCCAGAGCTTGCTCAAACTCATGTCCATCAAGTCAGTGATGCCATCCAACTGTCTCATCCTCTGTCATCCCCTTCTCCTCCCACCTTCAATCTTTCCCAGCATCAGGATCTCTTCAAATGAGTCAGTTCTTCCCATCAGGTGGCCAAAGGGTTAGAGTTTTAGCTTCAGCATCAGTACTTCCAACGAATATTTAGGACTGATTTCCTTGAAGATTGACTGGTTTGATCTCCTTGCAGTCCAAGGGACTCTCAAGAGTCTTCTCCAACACCACAGTTCAAAAGCATCAATATTTTGGTGCTCAGCTTTCTTTATAGTCCAACTCTCACATCCATACATGTGAGATGGATGGAAAAACCATAGCTTTGACTAGATGGACCTTTGTCTGAACAACAATGTCTCTGCTTTTCAATATGCTGTCTAGGTTGGTCATAACTTTCCTTCCAAGGAGTAAGCATCTTTTAATTTCATGGCTACAACCACCATCTGCAGTGATTTTGGAGCCCCCCCACAATAAAGTTTCTCATTGTTTCCCCATCTATTTTCCATGAAGTGATGGGACTCAATGCCATGATATTAGTTTTTTGAATGTTGAGTTTAAGCCAACTTTTTCACTCTCCTCTCTCACTTTCATCAAGAGGCTCTTTAGTTCCTCTTCCCTTTCTGCCATAAGGGTGGTGTCATCTGCGTATCTGAGGTTATTGATACTTCTCCTGGCAATCCTGATTCCAATGTGTGCTTCATCCAGCTTGACATTTCTCATGATGTACTCTGCATATAAATTAAATAAGCAGGGTGACAGTATACAGCCTTGACATACTTCTTTCCCAATATGGCACCAGTCTGTTGTTCCATGTCCGCTTCTAACTGTTGTTTCTTTACCTGCATACAGATTTCTCAGGAGGCAAGTAAGGTGGTCTAATATTCCCATCTCTTCTAGAATTTTCCACAGTTTGTGGTGATGCACACAAAGGCTTTGGTGTAGTCAGTATAGCAGAAGCAGATGTTTTTCTGGAATTCCCTTGCTTTTTTGATGATCCAATGGATGTTGGCAATTTGATCTCTGGTTCCTCTGCCTTTTCTAAAATCAGCTGGAACATCTGGAAGTTCACAGTTCACATACTGTTGAAGCCTTGCTTGGAGAATTTTGAGCATTACTTTGCTAGCATGTGAGATGAGTGTAATTGTGTGGTAGTTTGAGCATTCTTTGGCATTGCCTTTCTTTGGGATTGGGATGAAAACTGACCTTTTCCAGTCCTGTGGACACTGCTGAGTTTTCCAAATTTGCTGGCATATTGAGTGCAGCATTTTTACAGCATCATCTTTTAGGATTTGAAATAGCTCAACTGGAATGCCATCACCTCCACTAGCTTTGTTCGTAGTGATGCTTTCTAAGGCCCACTTGACTTCACATTCCAGGATGTCTGGTCTAGGTGAGTGATCACACCATCATGGTTATCTGGGTGATGAAGGTCTTTTTTGTATAGTTCTTTTGTGTATTCTTGCCACCTCTTCTTAATATCTTCTGCTTCTGTTAGGTACATACCATTTCTGTCCTTTATTGAGCACATTTTTGCATGAAATGTTCCCCTGGCATCTCTAATTTTCTTGAAGAGATCTTTAGTCTTTCCCATTCTATTATTTTCCTATATTTCTTTGCACTGATTACTGAGGAAAGCTTTCTTATCTCTCCTTGCTATTCTTTGGAACTCTGCATTCTAATGGATACATCTTTCCTTTTCTACTTTGCCTTTAGCTTCTCTTCTTTTCTCAGCTATTTGTAAGGCCTCCTCAGACAATCTTTTAGCATTTCTTTTTCTTGGAAATGGTCTTGATCACTGCCTCCTGTACAATGTCAGGAACCTCCGTCTATAATTCTTCAGGCACTTCAGAATGCCTGAAGAACTGAGTCGTTAGCAACACTATGTTATACACCAAAAAAATCATTAGATATGTAGATTTTGTATTGCTTGCTTGCAACAATAAATGAAGTGAAATGAAATAAAATAAAAGCATGAACTCTGAAACCAGACTGTTCACATTAACATTCCAGCTCCACCCTCTCTGTGCTTTGGACTTTGGGCAAGATGTTGAGCTTTCTAAAACTCCTATTCCTTCTCTATACAATGGGCTGATAGCAACACTTCATAGGGTTGCAACTACTAGGGAGTCTGAAGCAGAAAATGTGGTTATAAAAAGCATGGATGTGGCACTGGATTGCTTGGGCCTGAATGCTGCCTGATAATTTAGCCTCTGCTTGTTTTCTTATTTACAAAAGAGAGATAGTAATACTAGCACATCCCTCGGGTGTTTATGGTGATTAAGCGGGTTATTATAGAACAACAGTTTTGTACAGTTTTGAACACTATAGTCAGTGTTCAATAAATGATAAGTTCTGATTATGAAGTGTTGCAGAGGTTTGCAGAGTTTGAAGTGAGTTTGGTTCACCAAATTCCAAGTGCCCTTATAGTTTATAAGTGAGAAGGACCAGCGCCTAAGTAAAATGAGGTGCAACAAGATTGGATTTTTAAAAAAAATAAACAGATAAAGCTCTGTGGAAAATAAAGAAGGATACTGATTTCTAAGGAAAAGAGATTACTGAAGGACAGAACTTGAAAGGGCAGGTAACCTGAACCCCAAGCAGGACAGGTAGAATTTATGCTTCCTCATTGATTTGGTTAAAGGTGAGCAAGCTGATAATTGACCTAATTGCAAAGAGGTGGCTGACCAGCACCCTCTCTGTCATGTCCTGTGGCCGTGGGACCAAGTGGGAAGCTGCCCAGAGCTATGGCTCTACGAACCAGAAAAGCTGCCACTCTCCTGCTCAGTTCCTGTCATCCGGGCTCCCAGTGCTGGGTAGAGAAGTGGTTACTAAAACTCACTTCCCCATGCAGTCCAAAGAGAGACCCCCGCTTGGTCTGTTTCCGCAGACACGAGGAAGTAAGTATTTCTAACCACTTCCTTATGGAGCCGGGGTTACTGTTGTCTGAAGTTGCAACTCTTCCTCAAAAAGTTAAGTACAGACTAAAGAAAGGGCGGCTCTAATGCAATACAAGCCCTGTTTCTTGAAAGTTGTTAAACAGCAAGAGAACTTGGAAACCGCTAAGCTGAGCTGTAGGGCAGTCTCTTGGACTTGCTGTTTTCAGGAGCATTTCTGAACGACCATAGCCTGTGTAGTTGGTCAGAGGATTCCAGAGGCCAAGGCCACGGAGGCAGGCCAAGGCCATGGAGGCAGGCCAGTCCTGCTCTGCCACCAGCCCTGTGTCAGAGGCAAAGTCCCTTTACCTCTCTGCACTTTGGTGTCCTTACCTGTGAAGTAAGGGAAGCGTTACCTATCATGACTTGAGTGTTGATGATGGTCCAAGCACAACATTTCAAGGAAGTATTACTCTTTCCTTTTCACAAATGAAGAAAATGGGATTCAGGGAATTTAAATGACTTATCCAGGGCAAGTCAGCTAATAAGAGTCTGTATTTAAATTCAGGTCTGTGTCTACTGTCTATACTCTAAGGAGCTAGCTCCCCTCCCTAAGCCTGGCAAGTCACAGGAACTCAATAAATCACAGGTATTATTAACATTTCAAAATGACACTGACCATGATTACCATCTGCACATCAGAATATGGGTTTGCAAAAAACATATATGTAGGGCTAATTGTTCTTTCTGCACTGGCACATACGAACACCATCTTACAATTTATAAAGGAGCATATTTGCCTCTTAAAATCATGATCTGACCAGAGTTTGGCTTCAGAAAATAGAGGCGAAATTCCTTTTCTGCATGCTGCATACATAATATTATAAAAGAGAAAGAACGTTGGGCAAAGAATTAAAGCACAACTTTATACTTTAAAAATAGATTTTTATTATCTCATTCCATCCTGATATCAACTCTTTTATTTTTATCCTAATGTAATAGATAGGAAAAGGCTTCTCTGGTGACTCAGACAATAAAGAATCTGCCTGCAATGGAGGAGGCCCAAGTTTGATCCCTGGGTTGGGAAGAACCCCTGGAGTAGGGAATGGCTACCTACTCCAGTGTTCTTGCCTGGAGAATTCCATGGACAGAGGAGTTTGGCAGACTACAGTCCAAAGCATAGCAAAGAGTTGGACATGACTGAGTGACTAATCCACACACACAATAGATAAGAAAACAGTCTCTGGGTGGAGTACTGATATGTTTGGCTTAAACCAGGGCTCTTCCATTTATTTACTCTTGTTCACATTCTGCTACCAAGAAGCCAAGCACCTTTTTGTAGGACATTTGCTCTTCTCTTGGTTTGGGGTTCTTCATCTGTAGAACATGCGTGATTTCCAACTAAAGGACAGACTCTTCTGTAATGGCCTTGGCATCTTGTAGCCATTAACTATGGCTTCAGCGACGGCCCTTGCTCAAGAGGAAACTCGCCCTTCCATGGGTTAGTTGCTTAAAACTGTGCTATTTTTACCCAATAGTCTTTGTATATGCTCATGGCTTTGCACAGATGACACTGATCAGATTTAGTATTAAAATACTATTTTCATTAAGCTTGATCCTTTACTTTCAATCAGGAGAGTTCTCTGGAAATCTCAGCCCTGTGATAAATGAGGCAGAGTGCTCAAGATGTCTTCATTCTCTTCACATATACAGCTGTTCGTAGGGCATTTCTGCAGTCATAATATTAGCACAGCTGATAGAAGTCATTTACCTTGCAGATAGAATACAAAGAGGTTGCTGTCTGATCGTCACCTATGTAAACCCCAGTAAGACTAACACAGTCTAACAAAGCAAAAGCCACGCTGAATGAAGTCTAGGCATTGATTCTTCAAAGCAGTTCAAAGCTTTGGTTTTCAGGAACCTGCTTCTCTCCTGTAGAGCTGGGCCAATGAACAGTTCCAAGAACAGAGGGAATGTCTTTATTTAAAAATGGGTAAGATGGCTTAGTTTCATTGCGTTAGACAAGGCTGTGGTCCCTGTGATCAGATTGACTAGTTTTCTGTGATTATGGTTTCAGTGTGTCTGACCTCTGATGCCCTCTAGCAACACCTCGCATCTTATTTGGGTTTCTCTTACCTTGGATGTGGGGTATCTCTTCACGGCTGCTCCAGCAAAGCACAGCCGCTGCTCCTTACCTTGGACTAGGGGTATCTCCTCATGGCCATCCCTCCTGATCTTGAACGTGGAGTAGCTCCTCTAGGCCCTCAGCCGCCGCTCCTTGGTCGTGGGATTGCTCCTCTTGGCCGCCGCCCCTGACATCGGACGTGGGGTAGCTCGTCCCGGCTGCCGCCCCTGGCCTCAGACATGGGGTTGGTCCTCTCGGCCCGCACACCTGACCTCAGATGTGTGGAAGCTCCTCTCGGCCACCACCCCTGAACTTGGATGAGGGGGAGCTCTTCTCAGCCACCCTTCTGCCAGATGCACACTGGCTGCGACAGACCGCTAGTGGAGGTGATGTAATTCCAGTTGAGCTATTTCAAATCCTGAAAGATGATGCTGTTAAAGTGCTGCACTCAATATGCCAGCAAATTTGGAAAACTCAGCAGTGGCCACAGAACTGGAAAAGGTCAGTTTTCATTCCAACCCCAAAGAAAGGCAATGCCAAAGAATGCTCAAACGACGACAATTGCACTCATCTAACCACCTCATGCGAAGAGTTGACTCATTGGAGAAGACTCTGATGCTGGGAGGGATTGAGGGCAGGAGGAGAAGGGGATGACAGAGGATGAGATGGCTGGATGGCATCACTGACTTGATGGGTGTGAGTCTGGGTGACCTCCGGGAGCTGGTGATGGACAGGGAGGCCTGGCGTGCTGCGGTTCATGGGGTCACAAAGAGTCGGACACGACTGAGCAACTGATCTGATCTGATCTGAACACGCTAGAGGAAAATCCCATGGTGGAAGAGCCTGGTAGGCTGCAGTCCATGAGGTCGCTAAGAGTCAGACATGACTGAGTGACACTTTCACTTTTCACTTTCATGCATTGGAGAAGGAAATGGCAACCCATTCCAGTATTCTTGCCTGGAGAATCCCAGGGACAGGGGAGCCTGATGGGCTGCCGTCTATGGGGTCGCACAGAGTCGGACACGACTGAAGCGACTTAGCAGAAGCAGCACACGCTAGTAAAGTAATGCTCAAAATCCTCCAAGCCAGGCTTCAGCAATACCTGAAACATGAACTACCAGATGTTCAAGCTGGTTTTAGTAAAGGCAGAGGACCTAGAGATCAAATTGCCAACATCCTCTGGATCATGGAAAAAGCAAGAGAGTTCCATAAAAACATCTATTTCTGCTTTCTTGACTATGCCAAAGCCTTTGACTGTGTGGATCACAATAAACTATGGAAAATTCTTCAAGAGATGGAGATACCAGACCACCTGATCTGCCTCTTGAGAAACCTGTATGCAGGTCAGGAAGCAATAGTTAGAACTGGACATGGAACAACAGACTGGTTCCAAATAAGACAAGGAGTTCATCAAGGCTGTATATTGTCACCCTGTTTATTTAACTTACATACAGAGTACATCATGAGAAACGCTATGTTGGATGAAGCACAAGCTGGAATCAAGATTGCCAGGAGAAATATCAATAACCTCAGACATGCAGATGACACCACCCTTATGGCAGAAAGTTAGGAGGAACTAAAAAGCCTCTTGATGAAAGTGAAAGTGGAGAGTGAAAAAGTTGGCTTTAAAACTCAACATTCAGAAAACGAAGATCATAGCATCTGGTCCCATCACTTCATGGGAAGTAGATGGGGAAACAGTGGAAGCAGTGTCAGACTTTATTTTGGAGAGCTCCAAAATCACTGCAGATGGTGATTGCAGCCATGAAATTAAAAGATGCTTACTCCTTGGAAGGAAAGTTATGACCAACCTAGATAGCATATTGAAAAGCAGAGACTTTGCCAACAAAGGTCCGTCTAGTCAAGGCTATGGTTTTTCCAGTAGTCATGTATGGATGTGAGAGTTGGACTGTGAGGAAAGCTGAGTGCCGAAGAATTGATACTTTTGAACTGTGGTGTTGGAGAAGACTCTTGAGAGTCCCTTGGACTGCAAGGAGATCCAACCAGTCCATTCTAAAGGAGATCAGTCCTGGGTGTTCATTGGAAGGACTGATGCTAAAGCTGAAACTCCAATACTTTGGCCACCTCATGTAAAGAGTTGACTGGAAAAGACTCTGATGCTGGGAGGGATTGGGGGCAGGAGAAGGGATTAGAATGAGATGGCTGGATGGCATTGGCGACTCAATGGACATAAGTTTGAGTGAACTCCAGGAGTTGGTGATGGACAGGGAGGCCTGGCATGCTGTGGTTCATGGGGTAACAAAGAGTCAGACACAACTGAACAACTGAACTGAACTGAACTGCAGATGGCTTAGACAGCAAAGAATCCTCCTGCAATGCAGAAAACCTGGGTTCAATCTGTGGGTTGGGAAGATCCCCCAAGGAGGGCATGGCAACTCACTCCAGTATTCTTGCCTGGAGAATCCTAATGGACTGAGAAGCCTGGCAGGCTACAGTCCATGGGGTCACTAAGAGCTGGACATGACTGAAGGACTAAACACACACATACAATTATCTCTAGGTTAATGGAAGAGGCCATCTAATATGAGGGGATCTAAACCTCGGGCCTGTGGATGGTTACATCTCTCTAAACTGAAATTATATTGGGTCAGAGTAGTATTTGGTTTTATTTTAATGCCCTTAAAAGTGTTCTCAGTCCAAGCATTTCTCAGCTTCATTCATTCACGTTATCTGCCTGGTCTTTGTAGGCATTTTGAAGCAGGAGCCACTATTTTCTGTGCTTTCATTGTGTGCTAAGTATTTTAAATACATCTCATTTATCCTCATAAGAGACTTGTGTTAGGTATTAGCATCTCATATTTACAAGTAAGTAAATCAGTGCTTGAAAATATGGCGGTCATTTAGTCGTTAAGTCGTGTCCGACTCTTGGACTCTTGAGACCCCATTGACTTTAGCCTCCCGGGCTCCCTTTCTATATGGATTCTCTAGGCAAGACTACTGGAGTGGGTTGCCATTTCCTCCTCCAGGAGATCTTCCTGACCCAGGGATCGAATCCAGGTCTTCTGCATTGCAAGCAGATTCTTTATCAACTGAGCTATGAGGGAAACCCAAGTAAGTACAAGTAAGTAAACTAGAGGCTTAAAAGGAGGAACTTGCCCAAGGCAAGATAACTACAAATATCAGCAGGACTGAATGACCATTAAGCCAGAGGCTTAATTGGTCTTGCTTTGCTTCAATTTGGGTCTTCTGGCTCCAGCATCTTCTCAAGTAAATTATCAAAGGCCACTCCATTCCATGACCTGGATTTATTCTTTCATGTGAACAACCCAGTTCAGTTCAGTTCAGTCACTCAGTCGTGTCTGACTCTTTGCAACCCCATGAACCACAGCACATCAGGCCTCCCTGTCCATCACCAACTTCAGGAGTCCACCCAAACCCATGTCCATTGAGTCGGTGATGCCATCCAACCATCTCATCCTCTGTCATTCCCTTCTCCTCCTGCCCTCAATCTTTCCTAGCATCAGGGTCTTTTCCAACGAGTCAGCTCTTCACATCAGGTGTCCAAAGTATTGGAGTTTCAGCTTCAACATCAGTCCTTCCAATGAACACCCAGGACTGATTTCCTTTAGGATGAACTAGTTGGATCTCCTCACAGTCCAAGGGACTCTCAAGAGTCTTCTCCTACACCACAGTTCAAAAGCATCAATTCTTTGGCACTCAGCTTTCTTTAAAGTCCAACTCTCACAAGACCTCCAACTTATTTAATCACAGACATCATTATCAAACCTTAAGCCACAGACATCATTATCAAACCTTAAGCGACTAAGTTCATGATCCTGCCTTCCCTGCAGAGATCCCCTTGAACCCACTGTATTCATTATTGAAATCTCGATTGAGCCAAATTGACAAATTCATTGTGTTCATAATGTCTCCTTAATTATTAGTAGAGGAACTTGTTCAAAGGAGAAAAGACCTGGGGAAAGGGGATTTGCACAGTGTGTGCTAAGTCACTTCAGTTGTGTCCCACTCTTGGGCACCCCATGGACTGTAGATTGCTAGACTCCTCTGCCCATGGGATTTCTCAGACAAGAATACTGGAGTAGGTTACTGTTTCCTCCTCCAGGGAATCTTCCCCACTCAGGGATGGAACCCTGGTCTCTTAAGTCTCCTGCTTTGACAGACGGGTTCTTTATCACTAGCGCCACCTGGAAGACTTTTATAGTGTACGTCTTCAAATCCAAAAGAGTTAATAGAGGTATATGCTTCTGAAGAGCAAAGCCTGGCAGTCAGCCTGATAGAAAAACTCTAGTTTATCAGAAACTATCAATCCTATGGTCAAATCCACGCCCGGGCCGGCGTCCTCAGGACACCCAACCCCTAGATTTCCATCCCGCTGGGGAGACCTGAGCTCTTAGGCGTTCGCAGTCCCTTTGCAACCTCAGACCTGCCTTCGCTAGGGCCGCCCCAGCTAAAACCTGACCAGCACCTGCACCGAGGCTGCAGGACGCGCACTGGCCGTCTCCTAGCAACGGCAGACGCGTAGCCAGGGCGGCAGAGGCGGCTCAGAGCTCAGAGCTCAGAGCTCAGCTCCTGCCTGGGGCTACCTCTGCCATGACCACCAAACAAGCCAAGAAGAAAGAGGTGCATCGTATCAACTCGGCTCACGGATCGGATAAATCTAAAGAGTAAGGAACCTCTGCCTGCCCATCTCACCGCGGGCTTGATCCTATGTCCTTTCCCCTTGTCCCTACTCTGCTTCCCCGTAGCAAACTCTGCCAAGGCAAGAGTTTAGATGGCCTCCTCCAGCCTCTTTACCGTGTGTAAGAACCCGGACCTGGGAGACTCTTGCCCTCATTCTTCGTCCATGCCTGCCTGGATCCACTTCCTCCCAGAGCCCCTGGTTTCCCTGTTTCAGCTGCTTGGCTGGGTGGCTGCACTTCTGGCTCCAGTCCACGAACTTCCCACCCTTTCCTGCCGCTCCTCCTCTTCAGGGTTCACCCAGGCACTTGGAAGGGCTGTGGCTTCCTTACCAGAGAGGCGAGGCTCAGGTTAGGACCAGATCTGCATGGGCCCAGTCTCAGCAGAGAGACCTTTCACCTCGCTGACGAATCCTTAGTTTGTGTTTGCCCCATCTAACAATTGAAGAGCTCTAGTCAGATTCTATTGAACATGAAATGGTTTTTAAAAGTTAAAACTATATAGATATATAATTCACGTTACCAATGTTTACTCCAATTAAGTATATAGACTCTAGTTCATGGAATCTAAATGATGCCTCTGATCTGGGGTGGTTTTTGCTGTGAATGTACCTCCTTACTATGTTTTCCCCCCTCTCTGGGTTCCCTGCCCCGTTCTCCTCCCCACCACTCAACCCCCACCCGACCCCCACCCCCACCCCACCCCACCCCCTGCCTTTGAACTTACAAAATTTATAAGAGAGCTCCAGCTGCTAAACCTACTTCAGGGGGCTCATTCATGTTTTCCCCACTGTGCCTGTGAGGGGTGGACTGTAGATTATTTTTACTTGGACTCTTAGATTTTGGATGGGTAGTTCTTCATTTTGGAGAAGGAAATGGCAACCCACTCCAGTGTTCTTGCCTGGAGAATCCCATGGACAGAGGAGTCTGGTGGGCTGCCATCTATGGGGTCGCACAGAGTCAGACACGACTGAAGTGACTTAGCATGCATGCATGCATTGGAGAAGGAAATGGCAGCCCACTGCAGTGTTCTTGCCTGGAGAGTCCCATGGACAGAGGAGCCTGGTGGGCTGCCATCTATGGGGTCGCACAGAGTTGGACACGACTGAAGCGACTTAGCAGCAGCAGCAGTTCTTCATCTCTGTCTTCACCTGAAGAATCCCATGTTGAACTTCTGTTCACTGATGCCTTCTCTTTAAACTCTTTTTCTCCCTGAACTCCTCTCCCACATTCATTCCCATGTCTGAGATTCTCTAGTTCCTAGTTCTGTTCTCTCTCATAAGCAGGCTTCCAGCTTCCTGGCAGATAATCCATTCATTTTATTAGTAACTTAAATTTCAGTTATTATTTTACATATGTAAGTCATTTTTAACAGAATTGCTCTCATGATATATACCAGTGTAGGACAGTACTACACTGTTAATATACAGAATCAGGGTCTTTTCCCTTTTCCCCTGTTAAATTCTGACTTTACTTCCCCTTTGTTCACATACTGTCCTTTTCACATCCTGGAATACCTACCCCAGGGCCTTTGCTCTGGCTATATCCTCTGCTAGAAAGCCATTTCCATGGAGCTTTCTCCCTCACGTCTTTTAGATATCTAGCTCAATGCCATTTGTTCATGTTAGCTTCTTTGGCCAGCTAGTTTAAAGTTGCAATCTCCACTTTTCTGACCAAGAAACTCCCTGTTTTTCCTTTGAGCTTTATTCTGTCATTAATTGTTTTTCTCATTAGCATGGCTATATAATTTGCTTTAAAATTATGGTTATTCATATGTCATCCTAATAGAAATAGTTCCTTGAAGGCAATAATTTTTCTTCTGTTTTATACACTATTGAATCCTAAGTACCTAAAGTGATGTTTGGGTCATATATAGTAGGCACTCAAAAATATTTATTTAATGAATGAATGAATGACAGTGATTAAATAAGAAACAATAACAGGATTGCAAATGAGTTTTTGAATACACCAAAAAAAGAAAGCCAACTTAGTGATGATTGTAATTAATGCACATTAAAGGCTCACAGCTCTTACCGAGCTTTGATTTTAGAGAGTTTATATGCTGAAAGAGATGAGATCATTAACTCCCATTAAAAAAAAAAAAAAAAAAAAAAGCTGTTCAAACCAGATACCATAAAACACAGTACCTGGCCTAGTTTTGTGGTGATTCTATCACATGATAGAGATAAGCTTTTTGCAGATAAGCTGTTAACTCATTCCTTACTGGGGCATCCCATTTCTTTTTGAGATGATGCTTATTTTTTCCTGAAAATATCTGAATTGAATTATCGCAATAAAAGTACATAAATATACATATATATTTATGAAAATAAAGATAAGGCCAAATAGTTATACAATATCTAGGCTTTGCTAGAAACTAGCTATCATGTATTAAACATTAAATCATTAGATTTTGCTGTAACATTATATAATAGGATGTGAAGTCTATTGTAAATCATGTTTATCCTCTAAGTTTTACTGAAGAACTAATGGTAGACATCAGGACAAGTCATAGATTAGGTGTGCACCCCACCCCAGTACTTTTGCCTGGAAAATCCCACGGACGGAGGAGCCTCGTAGGCTCCAGTCCATGGGGTCGCTAAGAGTCGGACAGGACTGAGCGGCTTCACTTTCACTTTTCGCTTTCATGCATTGGAGAAGGAAATGGCAACCCACTCCAGTGTTCTTGCCTGGAGAATCCCAGGGACAGGGGAGCCGGGTGAGCTTCCGTCTATGGGGTCGCACAGAGTCGGACACGACTGAAGCGACTTAGCAGCAGCAGTAGCAGCAGCATGGGCTTTCCTGGTGGCTCCATTGGTAGAGACTCTGCCTGCAATGCTAGAGACCTAGATTTGATACCTGGGTTGGGAAGATCCCCTGGAAGAGGCAACACACTCCAATATTCTTGCTTGGAGAATCCCCATGGACAGAGGACCCTGGTGGGCTGTAGTCCATGGGGTCACAAAGAGTCAGACACAACGGAACGACTAAGCACACAGGAGTATGGAGCTCAGGGATCAAAGTCTAGTAAGGCTCCAAAGTAATTGTCACTTGAAATATACTGGTGACAGTGTAAGTTTTTATATGCTATTATTTCACCACACTTTATGGTTATACATCCAATAAATGCAACTAACTCTGACATGGTCCCAAATGCAGAAGTGAGAGAAGATGTATTCAGAGCTTTGAAAATGGCTATCCCATTAAACCTTATTGTCCTACAGCTGCCATCTGTAACAAATTTCTTGTATTCTCTAAACTTGTGTGTCAAACTGGGGATAGGACCAAGTCTGGCTTTTGCCTAGCTGAGTGGCTAGCACATAATAACCATTTGCCATTTGTTTATTAATGAGCTTGTAGTTCAGTTGCCTAGCTTGGTTTCATTCCTTCTAAATTTGATTGAACCCCAATTCTCCCTCCCTTTCTGATCTGGTCCACTGTTGGCAAAATTCAAAAGCTGAAATGTTTCAACTGCAAAAAACAGAACATTGTATGTCCAGTTGTCACTAAATTCATAAATAAATATGACTTTGAATCACCAAGAATAAGTATGCCAGGTAACTAAGCTGTCAGTTTTTATATTAGATTAATTTATTTCTATTTTATGTATTCCCCATTTCTTTGCGTCAGCAAGAATAAAATCTCTGATATAGGGCTCACCTTTGGACCATTTTTTCTGACATTGGATGTGTCATTTTTCTCTTCCAGTACTCAAGTTTTTCTCCCTTACATGAAGGGCCATCTACTTAAAATTGCTCCCATTTCAAAATTCCCTGTCCTCCCTCCTCTTTTTTTCTTCTCTAACTCCAAACTTCCATGATTCTTTCAGATTTTTTAAAACTCTGTGTGCTTGCATGATAAGTTGCTTCAGTCATATCCAGCTCTTTGCAATTTCATGGACTGTAACCCACCAGGCTCCTCTCTCCATGGGATTTCCCAGACAAGAATACTGAAGTGGTTTCCATGTCTTTCATTATTAGCACCTAATAACAATTTGAAATTACAAACCAACTTAATCAATTTGAAAACTAGTGATGTTCTAAGTCACTACAGTTGTGTCCGACTCTTTGGGACCCTATGGACAGTAGCCCACCAGGCTCCTCTGTCCATGGGATTTTACAGCAAGAATAGTGGAGTGGGTTGCCATTTCTGCCTCCAGGGTATCTATCTTCTTGACTCAGGGATCAAACCAGCATCTTTTATGTATCCTGCATTGGCAGGGAGATTCTTTACTAATAGAAGCACCTGGGAAGCTTAGTATGAAAACTAGTATGCCCTGCAAAGTTACTTTCATTGCTTAGATACCACTGGAAGAATTTGTAGTGACAGAAGCCAAACATTTGATCTTCTTAGAAGTACTGAATATAAGTCTGGGTGTACATGACAGACAACTGAAAAGAAGGAGAAGAAGCCATACAATTCAAGTATTAAGAGTTATTAGAAGTGTTAATGCTTACACTTGAAATGCTAATATATGTAGAACTCTAACGAGAAGTTTGAGATAGGGATACAACTTGGTGCTTATACTTCCATAATTTTGTTCCACTTCCAATAGAACACTAAAATCAAGATCAAACAAACAAAATTGGTTGAAGTAACAAGAATTATGCAACCTTCCAGATTCTTACAGATGATGAAATATCATTAGACCCCTTTTTAAAAAATGTATTTTATTGTAGTATAGTTGATTTACAATGTTGCATTAATTTTTGCTGTACAGCAAAGTGATTCAGTTATCAGATCAGATCAGATCAGCCGCTCAGTCGTGTCCAACTCTTTGCAACCCCATGAACTGCAGCACGCCAGGCCTCCCTATCCATCACCAGCTCTCGGAGGTCACTCAGACTCACATCCATCAAGTCAGTGATGCCATCCAGCCATCTCATCCTCTGTCGTGCCCTTCTCCTCCTGCCCCCAATCCCTCCCAGCATCAGAGTCTTCTCCAATGAGTCAACTCTTCGCATGAGGTGGCCAAAATACTGGTTTCAGCTTTAGCATCATTCCTTCCAAAGAAATCCCAGGGCTGATTTCCTTCAGAATGGACTGGTTGCATCTCCTTGCAGTCCAAGGGACTCTCAAGAGTCTTCTCCAACACCACAGTTCAAAAGCATCAATTCTTCGGCACTCAGCCTTCTTCACAGTCCAGCTCTCACATCCATACATGACCACAGGAAAGACCATAGCCTTGACTAGGCGAAAATTTGTTGGCAAAGTGATGTCTCTGCTTTTGAATATGCTATCTAGGGTGGTCATAACTTTCCTTCCAAGGAGTAAGCGTCTTTTAATTTCATGGCTGCAGTCACCATCTGCAGTGATTTTGGAGCCCAGAAAAATAAAATCTGACACCGTTTCCACTGTTTCTCCATCTATTTCCCATGTAGTGATGGGACCAGATGCCATGATCTTCATTTTCTGAATGTTGAGCTTTAAGCCAACCTTTTCACTCTCCACTTTCACTTTCATCAAGAGGCTTTTTAGTTCTTCTTCACTTTCTGCCATAAGGGTGGTATCATCTGCATATCTGAGGTTATTGATATTTCTCCCAGCAATCTTGATTCCAGCTTGTGTTTCTTCCAGTCCAGCATTTCTCATGATGTACTCTGCATATAAGTTAAATAAATTGGTGACAATATACAGCCTTGACGTACTCCTTTTCCTATTTGGAACCAGTCTGTTGTTCCATGACCAGTTTTAACTGTTGCTTCCTGACCTGCATACAGATTTCTCAAGAGGCAGATCAGGTGGTCTGGTATTCCCATCTCTCTCAGAATTTTCCACAGTTTATTGTGATCTACACAGTCAAAGGCTTTGGCATAGTCAGTAAAGCAGAAATAGATGTTTTTCTGGAACTCTCTTGCTTTTTCCATGATCCAGTGGATGTTGGCAATTTGATCTCTGGTTCCTCTGTCTTTTCTAAATCCAGCTTGAACATCAGGAAGTTCACAGTTCACATATTGCTGAAGCCTGGCTTGGAGAATTTTGAGCATTACTTTACTAGCGTGTGAGATGAGTGCAATTGTGGGGTAGTTTGAGCACTCTTTGGCATTGCCTTTCTTTGGGATTGGGATGAAAACTGACCTTTTCCAGTCCTGTGGCCACTGCTGAGTTTTCCAAATTTGCTGGCATATTGAGTGTAGCACTTTCACAGCATCATCTTTCAGGATTTGGAATAGCTCCACTGGAATTCCATCACCTCTACATACAACTATATATATATATACACACACATTATTTTTCATTATGGTTTATCATAAGGTATTGAATATAGTTAGACCTTTTTTTTCAAAACAGAGTGAAATATGTTTGAAAAGCTCAAATTTTTCTATACTTACAAAAGTGTGCATTTAAATTTCATAGAATTCTCAAAAAAAGCTCAACATATGTGTTTATACAAAACATTGAAAACAAGACTCTTACAAGAGTGGAATTATGATTAATACCATGAAAGTGAAAGTGAAGTTGCTCAGTCATGTCTGACTCTTTGTGACCCCATGGACTGTAGCCTACCAGGCTCCTCAGTCCATGGAATTTCTGAGGCAAGAATAATGGAGTGGGTGGCCATTTTCTTCTCCAGGGGATTGGAAATGGCAACCCACTCCAGTATTCTTGCCTGGAAAACACTGAAAACAAGACTATTACAAGAGTGAAATTATAATTAATACTATGAAAGGAACATAAAATAGAAGAATACATATCTTACTGAGGATTAAATTAAGTGAATTATTGGTTATATCAAGTCCAAGAAAGAGCTGCTTAAATTAAACCATGCAATAGTGGTTGATAGATAATAGATAACCTATTCCTCTACCACCAGAAATCAAAAAGGAAAAAAAATGTGTGAGAACTAGAGAGAAAGAGAGAGAGAGAGAGAGAGAGAGAGAGAGAGATGGCTTTTATAACTGTGGGTCTAGTCCTTATAGCGCCACAGAAAAGGGCAGAGAAGGAAGAGAAGCAGATAAGAAAACAGCTCAAGATTCACAGTGAGTTTTATGGTTCCCAGGTCACCTCTGAGGACCTCACCAGCTAATGTCTTAAGGACTCGCAATTTAAAAGGTGACCTTTGGTGACAGGGGCTTTCCTAGTGGCTCAGATGGTGAAATATCTGCCTGCAATGAGGGAGACCTAGGTTCGATTCCTGGATTGGGAAGATCCCCTGGAGGAGGGCATGGCAACTTACTCCAGTATTCTTGCCTGGAGAATCCCCATGGACAGAGGAGCCTGGCGAGCTGCAGTCCATGGGGTTGCAAAGAGTCAGACCATGACTGAGCAACTAAGCACAGCACAGCACTGGTGAGTGAACTTTTAAATAAAATAGAAATCTGCTGTGGCAGCTTGGCCATAAACCCTCTGACTCAGAATCAGAGACTCTGAGACCCAGAGGGAAGAGGCCCTGTCAATTATCCCAGGGACACAGGGCAGCATTCACTTGGCACAGATATATATCTGTTGTATATTTAAAAAATATAAGTATCTCAGCTAAAAAGCCCTGCTCAATGAGGATAGGAATACCCTGTTAGTTTTAGTGGGGTCTGCCACTAGTTCTCCCTTTGAAATAATATTAATCTGAGCATTTGTTTAATTATTTGTTGAAACTTGACATGGGTTAACAATCATTTCTGGCAATGAACCTTTTTTTTTTTAATCAACCAGTTTTTATTTTGTTTATTTTTGGAGGAGAAATTGTTCCTTCTCAGTTTACACCATTATTAGAGGAGCAGAAGACGTTAGATTAAAAAGATTTTTAAATGTACAAACTCATGGAATTTGTACCTCAGGGTTACCTAAAAACAAAGTCAAATTTGTACTTTGAAACTTACAACACTGTTGCTAGTGTTTCTAAATGAGCAAAGTAATATTACCTCAATCAAAAGTGGACATTGAAAAATATTTTAGTTGGCTTTACTATTATTTTGACATTTACAGGTAAAATATTATTGAAATTAAGGAATTAAATAATCTATAAACTATTAATAAAGGACAGAAATGGTATGGACCTAACAGAAGCAGAAGATATTAAGAAGACGTGGCAAGAATACACAGAAGAACTGTACAAAAAAGATCTTCATGACCCAGATAATCATGATGGTGTGATCACTGACCTAGAGCCAGACATCCTGGAATGTGAAGTCAAGTGGGCCTTAGAAAGCATCACTACGAACAAAGCTATTAGAGGTGGTGGAATTCCAGTTGAGCTATTCCAAATCCTGAAAGATGATGCTGTGAAAGTGCTGCACTCAATATGCCAGCAAATTTGGAAAACTCAGCAGTGGCCACAGGACTGGAAAAGGTCAGTTTTCATCCCAATCCCAAAGAAAGGCAATGCCAAAGAGTGCTCAAACTACCAAACAATTGCACTCATCTCACACGCTAGTAAAGTCATACTCAAAATTCTCCAAGCCAGGCTTCAGCAATATGTGAACCGTGAACTTCCTGATGTTCAAGCTGGTTTTAGAAAAGGCAGAGGAACCAGAGATCAAATTGCCAACATCCGCTGGATCATGGAAAAAGCAAGAGAGTTCCAGAAAAACATCTATTTCTGCTTTATTGACTATGCCAAAGACTTTGTGTGCATCACAATAAACTGTGGAAAATTCTGAAAGAGATGGGAATATCAGACCACCTGATCTGCCTCTTGAGAAATCTGTATGCAGGTCAGGAAGCAACAGTTAGCACTGGACATGGAACAACAGACTGGTTCCAAATAGGAAAAGGAGTACATCAAGGCTGTGTATTGTCACCAATTTATTTAACTTATATGCAGAGTACATCATGAGAAACACTGGACTGGAAGAAGCACAAGCTGGAATCAAGATTGCAGGGAGAAATATCAATAACCTTAGATATGCAAATGACACCACCCTTATGGCAGAAAGTGAAGAAGAACTAAAAAGCCTCTTGATGAAAGTGAAAGTGGAGAGTGAAAAAGTTGGCTTAAAGCTCAACATTCAGAAAACGAAGATCATGGCATCTGGTCCCATCACTGCATGGGAAATAGATGGGGAAACAGTGCAAACCGTGTCAGACTTTATTTTTCTGGGCTCCAAAATCACTGCAGATGGTGACTGCAGCCATGAAATTAAAAGACGCTTACTCCTTGGAAGGAAAGTTATGACCACCCTAGATAGCATATTCAAAAGCAGAGACATCACTTTGCCAACAAAGTTTCGCCTAGTCAAGGCTATGGTCTTTCCTGTGGTCATGTATGGATGTGAGAGCTGGACTGTGAAGAAGGCTGAGTGCCGAAGAATTGATGCTTTTGAACTGTGGTGTTGGAGAAGACTCTTGAGAGTCCCTTGGACTGCAAGGAGATGCAACCAGTCCATTCTGAAGGAAATCAGCCCTGGGATTTCTTTGGAAGGAATGATGCTAAAGATGAAACTCCAGTATTTTGGCCACCTCATGCGAAGAGTTGACTCATTGGAGAAGACTCTGATGCTGGGAGGGATTGGGGGCAGGAGGAGAAGGGAACGACAGAGGATGAGATGGCTGGATGGCATCACTGACTTGATGGATGTGAGTCTGAGTGACCTCCGGGAGTTGGTGATGGACAGGGAGGCCTGGCGTGCTGCAGTTCATGGGGTCCGCAAAGAGTTGGACACGACTGAGCGACTGATCTGATCTGAAGGTAGTTTCAGGCTAGTTAATTTCAGGGTCTAGGGCTGATTTGTATGGCTTAATTAACATACGTACATATTAAAAGTAGACTTTTTCTAGGAAGTGAATATATATATAAAATCATATTTTTTCTGGTGCCAAATGAATACTGTAGTCCAAATATTTTGTGATTATTTTTATTTCATCCTTCTGACCTGATGAATATCAAAATTACATTGTTTGCTTCAGTTAATATGCCCTTTGTGTTCCCATTTCTGTACCACTCAGTCTTGAGTTCAGGAGGAACGTGTGTTAATTTAGTTATAAATTAATGTAAAAGGTTACTACAGTTCACCAAACCTTTTGGACACACAGGCAAGAGGAGAGGAAGCAGGAAGGATTATGTTCTGTTTTGGCTGCTTTTGCCCCAGGTCTGAGCCAGAAACACAGTGAGAGTTTAACCAGGTGAGGTCACAGTCGAAGGTGAAGGCTGTACTGTACAAACTGCTCACAGCTGTAATGAATTAACTATAAATTTAGGACACAGCGCATGTTCGCTCCACCCTGGGTCAAAGTCTAGGAGGGATTTGGGATTGCTTTGCACCACAGACAAAGAATGAGTTCAGGAAGAAAATAGTTGGAGTTGTTTAAAAGGGAAGGAAAAAAACAAGGCTAATTGGAGCCTGTGCGTGTACTAAGCCACGGGTACTATGAACCTGTCGTTTCTCTCATGGATTTTGGCTAAAGTCATTAAGGACATTATTTCATGTATTTTCATACCATGTTTTGTCTTTTCTCTTTAAAATATCAGCTTTGCTGCTCAACCATGTTAGATCCTGGAAAGTGGCCGCAGCTCGGGATCCTGGGGGCCTGTGTACACTGGGATCAGAACAGCAGAAGCAGCCCCCTCCCATTCGCTCTCTCTGTTTCTCCCCATCGCTCAAGAGGGCTCACAGGAACATGTGTCCCTTCACCTAAATCTACCCTCTCTTATCCCTTCCCAGGGTTCTTCTTTCTCTCTGACCTGTTGTTTTCTTTCTTCTACCCGCCCCCTCCAAATTAAGTCATTCTCCTATGGTCTTATTTCACTCTCTTCTCCTTTATCCCTTTTGATCACCTAAAACAATGATGATTAAAGATGACTGAGGTAACACCTGTGGTTCTTATCATGTAATTGATTTCAAGTTCAAGGGGACAAATCCACTTGGATGTACTCTCCTACTCCACTTTAAATATGTCCAAGATGGAGGTCATCTTTATGTCTCCCAAATGTGTAGATTTCCCCTGTTCATTTTAGAGAATCTTATTACCATCCTCTGTGTGACCTTGAGTTTCAAGAGCAGTCATCTTTGACCTTCATCCACCTTTGCCCATCATGTCTAGTTGTTTTCCATAGTATTTTGATTTTCTCTTCAAATTGCTTCTCTACCTTGGCTCAGCATTCATTTTGTGATGATTTTACTTACATACATCATGAAATAATTACCACAATAAGTTTAGTGAACATCTGTCATCTCATGTAGAAACAACAGTAAAGAATTAGAAAAAAATTTTCTTGTGATAAGAACTCTTAGGATTTATTCTTTTAACAACTTTTAACAACTTTCATATATATGATGTACAGCAGCATTAGAATATTTATCATGTTGAAATTTATATCCTTAGTATTCATTTATGACTGGAAGTTTATAAGTTTAGGCTACCTTCATCCAATTCCACCTCTCCACTCCCATTTATTGTAGCTACAAATCTGACCTCTTTTTCTATGAGTTTTATTTGTTTCTTTGATTTTGAAGTATAATTGACCTGCAATACCCCATTAGGTCCTAGTATACAAAGTAGTGACTTGTTATTTCTATATATTTCAAAATGATCACAATGATAAGTTTAGTTGCTGCCTGTCACCATACAAAGATATTATTGTTACATAATTATTGACTATATTCCTTACACTGTACATTTCCTACCTTTGACTCATGTATTTTGTAATTGAAAGTTTGTATCACAATCTCCCTCACCTATTTATTTTCATATACACACAAGTACAGTGTGTTAAAAAATAGATAAATGTTGAACTTTTAAAGTTAAATGTCCAATTAAATAATTTTCATCAAATCAAGTGAGAAAAAGATGACATAACAATCTGGCTTTAACTATTTTTAATTTAAAAATTTTTTAGAGGTTGCAATTTATTTATTCATATATTTAATTGTTTCTGAAGAATATGGCTCAGAATGCCCCTAATGCAAATTAAGTCAATTATGTATTCTATTCATATTCTGATTTCTTCAGGGTATTACCTGATCCTACTTAATAAGACATGCTGATTGCACATTGCATAAATAAACTACCTCCCACTATGAATCAAATCATGTCTTTACCTTGAACAGCATGCTCGAAGAAAATAATAGCAAAATTCCAGACTCACACATTATTGAACTTTTAACATCCTTACAGTGGAAGTAATCTAAATAAAACATATATAGGAGAATGTATCTGCTGCTGCTAAGTCGCTTCAGTCGTGTCCGACTCTGTGCGACCCCATAGACGGCAGCCCACCAGGCTCCCCCATCCCTGGGATTCTCCAGGGAAGAACACTGGAGTGGGTTGCCATTTCCTTCTCCAGTGCATGAAAGTGAAAAGTGAAAGGGAAATTGCTCAATCATGTTCGACTCTTAGCAACACCGTGGACTGCAGCCTACCAGGCTCCTCCACCCATGGGATTTTCCAGGCAAGAGGACTGGAGTGAGGTGCCATCTGCTTTTGTGTAAATAAGATACTGCTTCTTTTCAAACTTTTTTGTCTTAGAAGTCTTTAATGATTTTGTGTCAGCTAAAGTTTTCTTTGGTTTTCAACTCATGTATTAATACATGTTTCATTATATTAAATAATCTTGTTAAGTGACCTAAGAATTTTTTAATCATTTTGTCATCTTTACTAGGTAAGTGATTAACAAGTGCTTCTAAGTTTTAAAAAGTTGATTTATTGGCATTTTACTAATAACCAGATTATCAAATATATATTAATGCAATTATGAACTATTTCTATTACATATAAGGACAGTTTTGACTTTTTTCCCAATTCCAAATTATACAAGGTTTAATTTTCCAGGAACAGTATACATGAAAGACAAAATATGTAGACAAAATATATTTTGTTGCATATGACTTGGCAGTCAAATATATCACAGAATCAAGATTTAATTTAACTATATATTATGACTCTAGTAACAGATAATATTGCTATCACAAAGTGAGGTTTGGATTTTCCTAAATTTGCCTTTTAAAATTCCCAGGCTTTTCTTTTTTATTTTTGTTTAAAAAACAGATTTATTGATATAAATTTGACATCCAATAAACATGCAATCCAAATAAATTGCACTGTATTTGACATACATATTTAAAGAATGCATCCTGCTAAATGTGGAAGTATATCCACACATAAGAAAGCATCAACACAATCAAGATAATGAACAGATCTATGGTTTGAGAAGCTTTCCTTGATCTCTTGGTGATTCCTTCCTTCTGTCCTTCCCTATCCTCAGTCCCCAGGCAATCGCTGTCCTATTTTCTGTCAGTGTCAATTAGTTTGCATTTTCTGGCATTTTCTATAAATGGAATTATACAGCTCCTTTTGTGTGGCTTTTGTATGGCTCCTTTCACTCATCATAATTATTCTGATATTCATTCATGTTATTGGCAACAATTAGTGCAGAATTAATATTATGTCTTTCTTAAATATTTCATAGACTTTACCTGTGAAGCCATTTGGGTTTGGAGTTTTCTTTGTGGGAACATGTTTAATGCTAAATTCACTTTGTTAATAAATATATACAGGGATATTCAACATCTCCAATCCAATCTATCTCTTTTTACAGAGTATTCTTAGTTTGTATTCTTCAGGAAACCGACCCATTTCATCTAAGTTATCAAATATATGGACATAAAGTTGTAATATTTCTTTATTATCTTTTAATTTTCTGTGGGGTTGGTAGTAATGTCATTTTTTCCATTTCTGATTGGTAGTTTGTATCTTCTCTCTTATATTCCTGATTAATCTGACTAGAGTTTAATCAGTCAAAGAACTAGCTTTTTATTTGCTGATTTTTCTTGATCATTTTGTTGTTTTCTAATTCTATTAACCTGCTCATGTTTTTTTGTTAATTTATTTTAGATTTAACTTGCCTACTCCTTCCCCATTTCTTAAGGTGGAAATAGTACTTTGTTCCAAGATTTGACTCTGCTCTAACGTAGATATTTTATACTATAAATTTCCCCTATTGCTTTAGTGGCATCCTGTGCATTTTAATGTGATATATTTTCATTTTTATTCAATCCAGATATTTCATAACTACCTTTTTGATTTCTTCTCCAACACATTGCTTAATCACAAACGTTTTATCTACATTCCAAATATCTTCAAAGTTCCCAGGTTTTTAATTTCCATTGGCCAAAGAACATACTTTGTATGACTTGAATTCTTTTAAATTTATTGAGAATTGTTTGATGTATAAGGTTATGGTCTGATTTGACAAATGATATTTTCTTGAAAAGAATATGTGTCTGTTGTGATGAAGTGTTCTATAAATGTCAATTAAGCCAGTTTCAATGGATAGTATTCTATATTCTATATCTTCTACAGCCCTACTGATTTTTGATCAGCTTGTTCTATCAGATATTATGAATGATAGTTCTAATTTCCACTATATTTATGAATTTATCTTTTGATTCTTATACATCTATCTGATTTTGATTCATGTATTAACAAATGTTTAGGTTTATTACATCATCTCAATGAATTTTCTTTTTCTATCATTATGAAATTAAAATTTTCAATCACTGATAATATTCTCTGTTCTGAAATCTTTTTAAAGCATTTGTTTTTATTAATGTGAACATGTTTTTCCATCCCTTTATTATTTGTTTATATATTTACATAGTATTTCTTATAGGTATAGTAGGATCTTGATTTTTATCTAATCTTATAATCTGTCCCTTTTAATTTTGGTATCTAGACTACTTACATTTAATGCAATTACTAATATTGCTAAGTTGAAGTCTGTTATTCCAACTAAAGTGGACATATGTCTCAGGTTTATTACTTATTTTCTACATTTTATTTTTAACTATTAAGATGAGAAATTTTAAAGCAGTATTTATAGAGATGCAAAGAAATAGAGGAAAACAACAGAACGGGAAAGACTAGCAATCTCTTCAAGAAAATCAGAGATATCAAGGGGACATTTCATGCAAAGATGGGCTCAATAAAGGATAGAAATGGTATGGACCTAACAGAAGCAGAAGATATTAAGAAGAGGTGGCAAGAATACACAGAAGAACTATACAAAAAAGATCTTCACGACTCAGATAATCACGTTGGTATGATCACTCACCTAGAGCCAGGCATCCTGGAATGTGAAGTCAAGTAGGCCTTAGGAAGCATCACTACGAACAAAGCTAGTGGAGGTGGATGGCATTCCAATTGAGCTATTTCAAATTCTAAAAAATGATGCTGTGAAAGTGCCGTACTCAATATGTCAGCAAATTTGGAAAACGCAGCAGTGGCTACAGGACTGGAAAAGGTCAGTTTTCATTCCAATCCCAAAGAAAGGCAATGCCAAAGAATGCTCAAACTACTGCACAATTGCACTCATCTCACACACTAGTAAGGAGAAGGCAATGGCACCCCATTCCAGTACTTTTGCCTAGAAAATCCCATGGATGGAGGAGCCTGGTAGGCTGCAGTCCATTGGGTCGCTAGAGTCGGACATGACTGAGCGACTTCACTTTCACTATTCCCTTTGATGCACTGGAGAATGAAATGGCAACCCACTCCAGTGTTCTTGCCTGGAGAATCCCAGGGACAGGGAAGCCTGGTGGGCTGCCATCTGTGGGGTCACACAGAGTCGGACACGACTGAAGTGACTTAGCAGCAGCACACACTAGTAAAATAATGCCCAAAATTCTCCAAGCCAGGCTTCAGCAATACATGAACTGTGAATTTGCAGATGTACAAGCTGGTTTTACAAAAGGCAGAGGAACCAGACATCAAATTGTCAAAATCTGCTGGATCATGGAAAAATCAAGAGAGTTCCAGAAAAACATCTATTTCTGCTTTATTGACTATGCCAAAGCCTTTGACTGTGTGGATCACAAGAAACTGTGGAAAATTCTGAAAGAGATGGGAATACCAGGCCACCTGACCTGCCTCTTGAGAAACCTATATGCAGGTCAGGAAGCAAGAGTTAGAACTGGACATGGAACAACAGACTGGTTCCAAATAGGAAAAGGAGTACGTCAAGGCTGTATATTGTCACCCTGCTTATTTAACTTATATGCAGAGTACATCATGAGAAACACTGGGCTGGAAGAAGCACAAGCTGGAATCAAGATTTCTGGGAGAAATATCAATAACCTTAGATATGCAGATAACACCACCCTTATGGCAGAAAGTGAAGAGAAGCTAAAGAGCCTCTTGATGAAAGTGAAAGAAGAGAGTGAAAAGATGGGCTTAAAGCTCAACATTAAGAAAACGAAGATCATGATATCCCATCCCATCACTTTGTGACAAGTAGATGGGGAAACAGTGGAAACAATGGCTGACTTTATTTTGGGGGGTCCAAAATCACTGCAGATGGTGGTTGCAGCCATGAAATTAAAAGATGCTTATCCTTTGAAGAAAAGTTATGACCAACCTAGATAACATATTAAAGAGCAGAGACATTATTTTGTCAACAAAGGTCCGTCAAGTCAAGGCTGTTTTTTCCAGTAGTCATGTATGGAGTAACAGTTGGATCATAAAGAAAGCTGAGCTCCGAAGAAATGATGATTTTGAACTGTGGTGTTGGAGAAGACTCTTGAGAGTCCCTTGGACTGCAAGGAGATCCAACCAGTCCATCCTAAAGGAGATCAGTCCTGGGTCTTCATTGGAAAGACTGATGTTGAAGCTGAAACTCCAATACTTTGGCTACCTGATGAGAAGAGCTGACTCATTTGAAAAGACTCTGATGCTGGGAAAGATTGAGGGCAGGAAGAGAAGGGGATGACAGAGGATGAGATGGTTGGATGGCATCACCGACTCAATGGACATGGGTTTGGGTGGACTCCAGGAGTTGGTGATGGACAGAGCGGCCGGGCATGCTATGGTTCATTGGGTCGCAAAGAGTCAGACCTGACTGAGCGACTGAACTGAACTGATAGAGATGTATCCACAAATAATATATTGTAAATGTGAATAGAATTCTTTACTTTAAAATAATATTCCAAATTGACTATAATTGTCAGTGTATATTGCTTCCTAGGGGCACAATGGCAAAGAATCTGCCAGCAAATGCAGGAGACACAAGAGACACGAGTTCAATCCCTGGGTCAGGAAGTTCCCTGGAGGAGGAAATGGCAACCCACTCCAGTATTCTTGCTTGGAAAATTCCTAGACAGAGGAGCCTGGTGCACTACAGTCCAGTGGATCACAAAGATATTATCATTTTTTAATTGGTGTTTGATATAATGGAGACATCATGATACAGAATTTTTAATTGAAAGAATGCAACTTCCAGATATTATGGAGATTATCTCAAAAAAGACGTTCATAATTATATTGTGCTCACTTTTGAGTTGTATTGCAACTTCAGTCTTCCTTAAACTTCCTGTCCTATACAGTGGTCTGTTATGAGTAAATGCTAAATAATATGTCTCTAAAAATAAAGCACCTTCTTGGTATAGTGGGCCAAGTCGCCAAAAACTACAAACTAAGGTTCAAGTGCCTCAACAAAATCCTTAATGAAGGCAGCCTGCTTTCCTTGTGTTTCTCTCCCACCTGATTTCCCATCGCCTTGTGCTACATGCTCATGCAGATACTCAAGAGTTTGCAATTCTCTAAACCCACACTGCTATTTCTTGCCTCTGTCTTGTGTGCTGTTTTCCTTTCACAATGATGTCCTTTCTCCTTTTTCAGTCTGGAAAATTTGTAGTCATCTTGCAAGACAGTTTAGATGCTATTTATTGCAGGAAGTTTCTCCTAATTGCCTCATATTGGGCACATTCTTTGCCACCTGTGAATACTTCCATCTCTGCACATACCACATTATTCTGAAATTTTCTGTTTACCTGCTTGCCTTACAAAATAAACTCAAGAACATAGATATATATTTACATGTCTATAACCCCATCATTTAGTGCTTGTCATACAGCAGGTGTTCAATAAATGTGAGTTAAAAATAAACGAACTGTTGGTTGAGATTCCTTTCTCACCCTCAAATAGTGTTTTTTCTAAAATGTTTTCGTCTCCAGTCATATTTGTTCATTTGATCTTAGCTTTTAAAATTCTGTATTCCCTATTTCCCTTCTGCCCAAAGTATAGTGAGTTGTTCTGTAATGTCAGATCTACTCCTTCTGTTCTCTTCTTAGTTTGGAAGTTTTATATTTTATTTCTTGAAATATATCTTGCAACAGACTGAATGTCTGTGTACCCCAAAATTCATCTGTTGGAACCTTTATCGCAATGTGATGGTATTTGGAGGTGAGGCTTTGGGAAGTAATAAGGTCATAAGTGTGAGGCCCTCCTGCTTGGGCCTTATAAGAAGAGGCCAGAGAGTTATCTACCGCTTTGCTCCATATGAGAACACAGTGAAAAGTCAGTCATCTGTAAAACACAAGAAGGCTCTCATCAAAACGTGACCATGCTGGCACCTTGATGTCAGACTTCTAGACTCCAGAACTGTGAAAAATATATTTCTATTGTTTATAAACCACTGATTCTATGGTATGATGTTATAGCAGCCCAAACTGACTAAGATATTACTCAATTTGTTGTTTCCCCCACCCCCACCCCCACACTGCATGGCATGTAGGATTTTAATTCCCCTACCAGGGAAAGGCAGAGTCCTAACCAGTGGACCTCTGGGGAAATTCCAACAGTCCTTGATCTTTTAAAATACACTCATTTTTAAGTATTTCCCTATAAAGTCCACAGTTAGTATTATTCCTAAAGAAAATTCAGGCACACTGGTGTCTGTCAGAATTCCCTCTCTTTCCCATCTCTTTTATTTTGGATACTTTCAAAAGCATGAAGTTGTTATTATCATTATTTGTTTACAGGAAATAACTTTTTAGAATTTTACCAAAATGTTACAGTGATTCATTTATTTACCATTGCAAATTTATATTCCACACTTTAGTTCTAGACTCATGTCTACTTTCCTGAAGATAAATCCTTCATTATTTTTTTCAGGGGTGGGGGGCAAGAATCTGTTATGGTAAATTCACATTTTAAAAATGTTTTTATCTAATTTAAAATAAATGTTTCTATCTGACTTTTGACTAAGAGCTTAATTGGGTCTTAATTCCAAGGTTGGCAGTTATTTTACCTCAGCTTAGAAGACATTACTTCACTGCTTTATATTGTCTACTATTTGTTGTCAATTTAATTGTACTTTATTTTTAGGTAACTGCTCAATTCTTCAGATTCTCATTTTCAGCATTGGCCTATAATTTCCAGCTGATACACCTGGATTCAGAAGTCCATCTCCTGACTTCTCACTTGTGCTTTGTTATTGGTTGATGTGCTTTTTCCAATCTGAAGACGTGTCTTTCTCAATTCTGAGCATTTTTCAGCAGTAATATCATAAAATATTTCTCCTAAACACCCTCCCACACACCCCACCATTTTAACCATTTCATCCTTCTGAGAATGATCTACTTGTCATTTCACATTTTCTCTTTATCTATCTACGCAAGAACTAGATTTGTTTTTAAATTTTACCTTCTAAACCATTAGTCCTCTTCAGCTTTACTTAGTCTACTCTCAATATCTGAAGTTTTCATTACTAAAATTTTCCAATGTCTATTTTTTATATTGGTCTTATTTTTTGTTTGCTTGTTTAGTATCTTCTTGTTCTCACTGTAAAGCAGAAACATTTCTTCCTTTATCTCTTTGGTAACTCTAAATATATTCATTTTAAATATCTTTTAAATCTGTTATAGTATTTATCTTTCCTTGAGTGTGATTTCCTGACGGTCTTTTGAGTTTTTAAGGTTCTTTCTTTCTTTCTTTCTTTTTTTTGCTTTGTAATGTTCATATTTTGTAGATATTTTAAGCTCATGCATGCTATTTTCTGCCATTAGGTTTGGATGGTTTTTAGGATGAGTCTCTTCCTACCCATTCTGACATTGTGCAGGGATGCTCTAGTGAAAAGGACAGGATAGTTGCTACATTATTAAACTACTTTCCATCATGTTTTTACAACACCCTTGCTTCCAGTCAAGTCTTACCATGGGGAGACTTTTCTCCCATGTATGAAATGCTATTCCTAGTACCCCATCCATAGAGGTAAAGAGCCACTCCAACCCCATTTTTTTCCCTTTTGGCCAGCCTATATCCTTGTGGAATCACAGGAAATTGATGCATTGCCTCTTACACCGTAAGCTGTAGGGGAGTTATTCCAGACTTAGCTCAAAGCTAGGAGCTCATGAATACTCCAGCCACTTGTGCCTGCATGCTCAGTTGCTGTCGTGTCCGATTCTTTGCAACCTTATGGGCTGTCACCCACCAGGCTCCTCTGTCCATGGGATTCTCTAGGCAAGAATACTGGAGTGGGTTGTCATTTCCTCCTCCAGGGAATCTTCCTGGCCCAGGGATTGAACCCATGTCTTCTGCATTGGCAGACATGTTCTTTACCACTGAGCCACCAGGGAAGCTCACTCTAGCCACTTGCTCACTCAAGAAGCCTATTTCTGGTCTCCTGACATTTGCAGGGTGAATTCAGCTTTTTTTCCAAAACACACTTTTAAGCTTGCTCAATTCCAGTTCCCAGTACTTGCTTGTGGATTACACTATTCCAGCCCCCAAACCACCACTAGAAGTTCTTTCTGTACTTAGACCATTAACTTTTTTAAAAAATTGAGATATGACTGACATATAATATTATATTAGTTTCAGCTATGAACATTATGATTTGATATTTGTATACATTGTGAATGATAACCACAATAAGTCTAGTTAACATGTCACGGTACATAGTTGCACATATTTTTCCTTGTGATGTGAATTTTTAAGATCTACTTTGTTAGTAACTTTCAAAGCTACAGCAGTGTATTATTAACTACAATCACTATGTTAATCATTACACGGTCGTGACATTTACTTTTTATAGAAAGTTTGCACGTTTTGATCATTTACATCCATTTTGCCCATCCCTCATGCTCTGCCTCTGGCAACCAGCCACTCACATTTTTAATAACTTTCAATCGTGATCAATTCATTTTAGTAATGAAATATATAATTATTTTAACACCTTTGTATGTGTTGCCCACTTTATATATCATTTTCATGTCAGATGTCTGACTTGGCCCTCTGTTGTAAATTTGCTTCTTTTGTGTTGGCTCTCTTTTCCCCAGTAGAACCTTTACATTTTGTATTTCTGCTCTGGAAACCAGTCCCTTGCCTGGCTTTCTAGAATTTTCTTCCCTCTAAACATTGGTTTCTTTTGAAATATCATTTGGCATTTGGAATATATATAGGGTCCCAAAGAGTCGGACACGAATGAGTGTCTGAGCATATTTTATATTGTAAACAATCCTTGTTGACTTTTACTAATTTATTTTTTAAAACAATAAATTTCCATAGATATGTTTTGTTTATAAATTGCTAGCCTCTTCTAAAAGGGTCAGGATGGTTCACTCATCTCAATAGCATATTTAGATTAACTGTGTAGAAGAAAGCATTTAGTCATATAACTAGAGAAAATACTTACCTTCAAAATCTTTTATACAACTTGTAATTCTAGTGAATTAAATCGTTTACTAGTATTGGGTATATTGCTATATGACTAGAGTAACCCAGCATATACCCCTGATTTTTTCAGGGGCAGGTTTGATTTCTTTGCATGTTTCAATTTTTTAAAATTTATTTCCCAAAAGTATCAGTTCCTAAATCTTCAAAAGTCCTGGGTTACTTCTGTGTTTAAGGATTATCTTATTCTCAGAAATGATGAAATCAGGAAAAATGGGCTTTGAATATTTTAAAGGATCCCAACTATGCTAGAACAGTAGGTACATTCTGGCAATGATATTCAAAGGCACACTGGGCTGAAAGTTTCAAAAGCAACAATTGTAAGCAATCATTCAAAGTCTATGGTATATTTGACATTGGGTTGTATTTGACCACTGCTTGTACTGTGTGTTTAGCACAATAGGGGAGCTACTGAGCTGGTATGAAATATCTCTAATGGGATTCTTTCTAAGTGATCTTTAATACAGATGGAAATAAATTTGACATGTTACAAGGAAAGTAGGCCAATTAGTGATAAGGCTTAACAGCTTAAGGGAAGGAGCCAGTATATATTTATTTACACTTGACAGAATGAAGAGGAAAACAAAACATAGTCTCAATAGAACAGTTATTTTTTTAAATTAAATCTTCCTTTTACGAAATGAGTTTTTAGGGTTTTTGAACTTCTTAAATGAGGTAATTTTACCATGGTTTTAATGGATGAAAAATTGCTAATTTCTTTTTATCTGTAAGGTTGTACCAACATTAAGTAAAACAGGTACTATAATACACTAATTTATACCTTGATTTTTAAAAATTAATATTGTGAAAAATTGCCCCTTTTCCCTGATAACTATTATAGTCATCTTTTTCATATTTTCTTGCATGCTACCTAGAACCACCCCTTTACAATGTATGTATTATCAGACTTTATTTTCCAGCAAGATGGTGGATTCCAATTTATAAAAATAACAACACCTAGAAACACATGCTTAAAGAAATAAAAATGTTCAGGATACAGAAATAAGAAGGGAACTGAAAGTCAGAATGATGGCTGGATTGCCAGGGAAGGCTTATCAGTTTATGAAAGTGGAACCTTTTGTTTAAAAAGATATAAGGTAAGATCTTGATCCCCAGAGGAAAAGAAACACTCCCACCTTAGATAAAGGCATGGCCAGTTTAATCCTCTGTAAGAAGGTGAATGAGAAAATCCACCCAAGCACAGAGAGACTGCTATAGAGAACTAGTGCTGATTACTAACTTTAACTAACATAAAGAGTGGGTTCATCTGCATCAAATTGTAGATAGTGACTGCAGCCATGACATTAAAAGAGGCTTGCTCCTTGGAAGAAACGCTATAGCAAAACTAGGTAGTTTATTAAAAAGCAGAGACAACACTTTGCTGACAAAGGTCTGTCTAGTCAAAACCATGATTTTTCCAGTAGTCATGTGCAGATGTGATAGTTGGACTATAAAAAAGGATGAATGCCAACGAATTGATGCTTTCAAATTGCTGGAGAAGACTCTTGAGAGTCTCTTGGACTACAAGGCGATCAAACCAGTCAATCCCAAAGGAAATCAGTCCTGAATACTCATTCGAAGGACTGATGGCTGAAGCTAAAGCTCCAATACTCTGGTCACCTTATGTGAAGAGCCAACTCACTGGAAAAAAAAAACCCTGATGCTGGGAAAGATTGTGGGCAAGATGAAAAGTGGGCAATAGAGTATGAGATGGTTGGATGGCATCATCAACTCATTGGACACGAGGCCGAGAAAACTCCAGGAGACAGTGAGGACAGGGAAGCCTGGTGTGCTGCAGTCCGTGGAGGTGCTGAGTTGGATATGACTTAGCAACTGAACAACAACCACATGCACTCACTGCTTTTCTCAGTTTTCTGGGTTTTTTTTTCTTCTCGTTGTACATGGAGTACTAGGGCAGGTATACAGCTGCAGTAACTGATAGAATATTGGAATGTTTTTATACTGATTGGTGAGTAGCCTTAACAATAACCGCACCCATAGCCCTGATCCCCAGACTTCTCTGATTCTTGCCCTGGGTCCCCGTCCCACCAGTGGGCTTTATATCCCCCACTCTACTACTTAAAGAATAAATGTCTATCAGAGCTGCTGGCTTTGAAGACCCTGATCCAGCATTGCAGAGATCATCTGTTTAGATCAGTTAATGCTCATTTCCTTCCCAGCTGTTAGGCATTTTGAATAGCATCCCTGAGAGTGCCTCTTCTTTGTGTATGATTTGTTAATTTCACCAAGTTTTAAAATGTTAGATATCGTTGAAATGCTAATGATTCTCAAATTTTCACTTTTACTCTCTTTCTCCCAAATTTCAGAATGCTATATCTACCTACCTATTCAGCATCTCCATGGATGTATGATAAATATCTACAATGCAACTCATTCAAAAGTGAAATATTGCTTTTTTCCTACTCCGGTTTTGTCCCATCCCATAGTCTTTTGTCTTTCAGGAAATATCAGAAAATTCAGTCAGCTTGCTCTACCTTTAAAATACACACTAGACTATTTCTTGCCTCCTTTACTGTTACCAACCTGGTCCAAACCACAACCAGCTCTTACCTGTTACAGTGCCTTCCAAGTTGTCTCTTTCGTCTCCTTTGGTCTTTTTTGAACATAGCTACAAGAGATTAGAAAATTTCAGTTATGTCACGTCATACCCCTGTTCAAAGCCCTCCTTTGGTTTCCTGCCTCACTCAGACTAAAAACCCATGTGCTTCGCTTTGTTTGGATCCCCTTTATCATCATTGCCCCACGTGTTACCTCTCAGAAACCTTCTCTTTCTAAACTCCTCTTCAGTCACACTGATCTCATTATTCTTCAAATAAACTGGGATGCTCTTTGCATCTGGAATACTCTTCCTTGTTTGTGGAACATTCTTCCCATAGGTATTCACAAAGCTTGACCCTTTATTTTCTTTCACTATTTACTTAAACATTATAATATAGACACTTTACATAACCACCATATTAAAAATTGTGCAAGTAAATTCTTCAGGTCCCCTTTCCTATTTTATAATTCTTTTTAATATTTTTCACTTTATACTAATACTATTTA
This sequence comes from Tragelaphus eurycerus, assembly GCA_935064755.1. Classification (NCBI taxonomy): domain Eukaryota; kingdom Metazoa; phylum Chordata; class Mammalia; order Artiodactyla; family Bovidae; genus Tragelaphus; species Tragelaphus eurycerus. Next base: position 5,672,794 of record CAKXYN010000039.1, read on the forward strand.
TTTTACTCAATTTACACTGTTTATTATGTGTCTCCACTGCTAGATTCTGAACTCAATAAGAGTAGAGATTTAAATCTGGTTTGTTCACTGCTTATCCCAGAGTCCAGAGCAGGGTTCCAGCCTCACAAGTAGCTAAAACTCAAATAGTTAAAGAGATGACTTTTTTAGACTTTACAATTCATTAAAATGTAGCAAAAGCAAAACCAGAGGTTTAGAGATAGGAAAACTCCAATATACTAATGATGAGAGTGTAAGTCCAACTTTCCTGTAGAAAATTAGTCAAAATATACATGGAAACAACCTAGATGTCCATCAGCAGATGAATGGATAAGAAAGCTATGTGTATATGGTACATATACACAATGGAGTATTACTCAGCCATTAAAAAGAATACATTTGAATCAGTTCTAATGAGGTAGATGAAACTGGAGCCTATTATACAAAGTGAAGTAAGCCAGAAAGAAAAACACCAATACAGTATACTAACGCATATATGTGGAATTTAGAAAGATGGTAACTATAACCTTGTATGCTGCTGCTGCTGCTAAGTCACTTCAGTCGTGTCCAACTCTGTGCGACCCCATAGACGGCAGTCCACTAGGCTCCCCTATCCCTGGGATTCTCCAGGTAAGAACACTGGAGTGGGTTGCCATTTCCTTCTCCAATGCATGGAAGTGAAAAGTGAAAATGAAGTCACTCAGTCGTCTCTGACTCTTAGCGACCCCATGGACTGCAGCCCACCAGGCTCCTCCACCCATGGGATTTTCCAATCAAGAGTACTGGAGTGGGGTGCCATCTCCTTCTCCGATAACCCTGTATACGAGACAGCAAAAGAGACACAGATGTATAGAACAGTCTATTGGACTCTGTGGGAGAGGGAGGGGGTGGGATGATTTGGGAGAATGGCATTGAAACATGTATAATATCATATATGAAACGAGTCGCCAGTCCAGGTTCAATGCAAGATGCTTGAGGCTGATGCACTGGGACGAACCAGAGGGATGGTATGGGGAGGGAGGAGGGAGGAGGGTTCAGGATGGGGAACACATGTATACCTGTGGTGGATTCATTTTGATATATGGCAAAACCAATACAATATTGTAAAGTTAAAAAATAAAATTAAATTAAAAAACATAAAAGTATGTATCAAAATTAAAAAATACATATATATATCACAAATTTTCAACATGCAAGTATTTTGATGCAGTAAGTTTCCTTATTAAAATTTGTCCTAAGAAAATGATCATGTATGCAAAGATTTGGCAAAAGGGCAGCCATCACAGTCTTGCTTATAATTGGGAATAATTTAAAAATTAAAAGCTTCAAATTTGCAAATATAGAAAGTTAAATGAAAGACAATATATCATACAATGGAATATTACGCCATTAAATTATACGTCATTAAATTAGTATATAGATATGTAAACACTTATTTGCATGGAAACTATCAACAGTGTACTGATAAGTGGAAAAAAGCAATCTATAAAAGAGAACATGATGAATAATGTCATTTTTAAAAAAAGATGTATATCCTTGTACACTAATCTGAGGGGATTAATAATTTTTAATGATGTGGTTTCTAGAATGATGTGAAATATGCCTTTCTTATTTATCTGATTTGTATTTCTAAATTTTCTTTTAAAATGATGACCAGAGTGGACTTTTTATATTGGGGAAAACCCAAATTGTAATTGCAGTCTTCTTCAGAAAGCTATTACTATAGCTAATGTATTACTATTATACAAGTAAAGGATTTTTTTGGGGGTATGAATTACGTATAAAAATTCCCCTTGATAGGCTTCCCTGATGGCTCAGTCAATAAAGAATCTGCCTGTCAATGCAGGAGACCTATGTTCAATCCCTGGGTTGGGATGATTACCTGGAGAAGGAAATGGCAACCCACTCCAGTATTCTTGCCTAAGAAATCCCATGGACAGAGGAGCCTGGTGGGCTATAGTCCATGGGGTTGCAAAAGTCAGACATGACTTAGCAACTAAACCACCACCATTCCCCTTCACTGTTATTCCCCTTCTATGTTGAATGTCCTGCCTCAGAAAGTAAGGACTTGTTGTTCAATTGCTAAGTCGTATCTGACTCTGCAACCCCATGGACTGCAGCACACCAGGCTCCCTTGTCCTTCTCTATCTCCTAGAGTTTGCTCAAATTCATGTCCATTGAGTCAATGATGCTATACAGGAGCTAATGCTCAAAATTTGCTTACAGAATAATCTCTTTGTGGTATTTCAGTCTTTAAAACCTTAACATGTGGAAGCTGTCTATCTACAGGCATAACTATTGAAAAGTATGTTTAATGTGTTTGCTAATAATTAAATTTATTTCATGAAATTATCTAGTATTTTACCTCAGAGATTTGAATTCAAACCCCCTCCCCTTTCTGTCTCTAGTCAGTACACTTTTGGCAGTAACGTACAACCATCTGAACAGAAGAAGGGGAAATTTCCAATCTGGCCAGAATGGAGCGAAGCAGACATAAATGCCGAGAAGTGGGATGCAGGCAAAGGTGTGAAAGAAAAGGACAAATTGGGGAAGAGCCCTGTACTTGTAAGTAGACTTGAATGTGGCTAGACTTCAGTTTGGTTTTTGATTGTAAGTGGAATAGGATTTGTTAACATGTGCGCATGCTCACTCTTCTCCACAGCATCCATTAAAAAGAGAAATTTTGTCTTTGTCCACCTTGACTCCACTCATCCTGCCTTGTCTCTCCAGGTCTTTAGTCCTGAGCTTTGGTGAATTGCATTTAAGTAAATGAGAGGAGAGAAATGACCCAAAATTCATAAGAATGAAAGGAATAGAATAAGCTAGCTAGTAGATTTTGAGAGACTTGGGAACCAGGTACTTAGAGATGTTTGTTTAGGAAATGAGAAGCCCCCACGAAATTGTGAGCTGTTATTTAGAGATTATAGGAAAGATAAATTTTTAAGAGATGTTACAAGGTAAAGATTGAATCCCTCTTATATCTGTACCCCAAGATATTTTGGTTAAAATCTCTGTCACTCTTCATTTACCTGTGACTTTTTATAAAATTTTTTTTTAATATGGATCATTTTTAAAGTCTTTATTGATTTTGTTTCAATATTGCTTGTGTTTTATTTTTTGGTTTTTTTGGCCATGAGATGTGGGATCTTAGCTCCCCAACCAGGGATCAAACCTGTACCCCGTGCATTAGAAGGCAGTGTCTTAACCCCTGACCACCAGTAAAGTTCCTACCTTTCAAACATGGTGCATCCCTGAGACTGGAGCTGAGAATTGAGTTCCTACAGTTTCCAGTTAAATTGCTTACTTAAGAATATATATTTCTAAAAACCTCTTTGTAGAAAATACTAGTCTGGGTTTCATTTTAAATATGGCCCATTTATTTGATGCAGTAATTCATTCAACAGAAGTACTTTAAGAACACAGTACAATTTTCAAGACACAAAATTGCCGTAATGGCTAGGTTGAACTCTATTGTCTTTATTTACAAAGAACTCTCAGAAATGGTACTTATTAGCATTTACCTTTTGTGCACAAAGTGCAGAATCACAAACTGCATGGTTCATATCAGTAATCTGTTTACACAAAAGGCAGTAAATATAATTAATTGCTGACATTGTTAGTATTTGAACAATTTCAAATAAAAATATGTGAGACAATGTATTCTTTGTACCATATCTAAAGTAATTATGAAATATTTAGATGCAAGGGACTTTTGAACTCTCTTCTTCAAGTTAAAATGGTCATGTTTTACATATTTTAATAGAAATTCAGATCTTATAGGGATTGTTTGGGAATTCTCATCAGCAAAATAGATTTTGCAAATTCTCAGTTGAGCAGCTGAGCATTGGAAAAGATTCAGAAATAAGTCATTCTAAATTATAAAGAAGCAATGGAGAAGAGAACAGAACACATGAAAAATCTGAAATAGGAAATGAGATACAAAATAATATTTTAAGGACCTTACAATATAAGCATGCTTTTATCAGATGATTATGAAAAGTTCTCGCAAATCTCTGGAAGGTCAGGTATTGAATTCTGGAACTTTTCAATGATACTGAAACAAGGGTAAGTCTATTGGCAGAAAATTTATTGGAAGAAAACCATTGAGACTGGAGTGGTAATAAGTGTGCTTGTCACTTGATGTTCATTTGGGGGTAACACATAGGACTATTGCTGAATGCTGTATGAAACTGCCTGCTTTGGGAAGCACTCCCCTCATACTACTGCTGTGAATAGAGGCTATTCCATTGGAACTTGACATTTCAGAACCTAGCCAATACTCCATTCTTCCAATGCAACTTTCAGAAGGTAGGAAAGCACAGCTCAGATCCCACTTGTTATGGCAATGCAAAGAGGTGCCATCTGAGAGAGAACCCTGCTCCTACCCCCAGTTCTGTTCCACAAGCTCAGCATTCATGGCTCAGGGAGCACCAATTTCTCCACTGGAGTGAGTCCTGGACACTCCAAGCCTTGTGATTGCATGTCTATAATATGGTGGCATATAAACTCATTCCAATCCTAAAGAAAGGCAATGCCAAAGAATGCTCAAACTACGGCATGATGGCACTCATCTCACACACTAGGAAAGTAGTGCTCCAAATTCTCCTAGCCAGGCTTCAGCAATACATGAACCATGAATTTCCAGATGTTCAAGCTGGTTTTACAAAAGGCAGAGGAACCAGACATCAAATTGCCAACATCCCCTGGATCATTGCCAAAGCAAGAGAGTTCCAGAAAAACATCTATTTCTGCTTTATTGACTATGCCAAAGCCTTTGACTGTGTGGATCACAATAAACTGTGGAAAATTCTGAAAGAGATAGGAATACCAGACCACCTGACCTGCCTCTTGAGAAACCTGTATACAGGTCAGGAAGCAACAGTTAGAACTGGACATGGAACAACAGATTGGTTCCAAATAGGAAAAGGAGTATGTCAAGGTTGTATGTTGTCACCTGCTTATTTAACTTATATGCAGAGTACATTATGAGAAACGGTGGGCTGGATGAAGCACAAGCTAGAATCAAGACTGCCATATGCAAATGACACCACCCTTATGGCAGAAAGTGAAGAAGAACTAAAGAGCCTCTTGATGAAAGTAAAAGAAGAGAGTGATAAAGTTGGCTTAAAGCTCAACATTCAGAAAACTAGGATCATGGCATCCGGTCCCATCAGTTCATGCCAATTAGATGGGGAAACTGGAAACAATGGCTGACTTTATTTTTTGAGGTTCCAAAATCCCTGCAGATTGTGATTGCAGTAATTGCCATGAAATTAAAAGATGCTTAATCTTTGGAAGGAAAGTCATGACCAACCTAGACAGCATATTAGAAAGCAAAGACATTACTTTGTCAACAAAGGTCCGTCTAGTCGAGGCTATGGAATTTTCAGTAGTCATGTATGGATGTGAGAGTTGGACTATGAAGAAAGCTGAGCACCAAAGAATTGATGCTTTTGAACTGTGATGTTGGAGTAGACTCTTGAGAGTCCCTTGGACTGCACGAAGATCCAATCAGACCATCCTAAAGGAGATCATTCCTGGGAGTTCTTTAGAAGGACTGATGTTGAAGCTGAAACTCTAATACTTTGGCCACCTGATGCAAGAGCTGACTCTTGAAAAGACCCTGATGCTGGGAAAGATTGAGGGCAGGAGGAGAAGGGGACGACAGACGATGAGATGATTGGATGGCATCACCGATTCAGTGGACATGAGTTTGGGTAAACTCTGGGAGTTGGTGATGGACAGGGAGGCTTGGAGTGCTGCGGTTCATGGGGTCTCAAATAGTCGGACATGACTGAGTGACTGAACTGAGTTAAACTCTTACAGGTTTTACCGGAAGAAACTGCCTTATGCATATGACCCTGGCAGTTCTCCTTGGAACCTTACAGAAGGCCACTTCTTGAAATGTGAGGCTAGTGATCAGGAGATTGGTATCAGATGAGCTGATCATTTCCTGTAAGTCCAGAGTTAGGTCTCAATTCCTCACTTAAGCGATGGCAAAGAAAGGATGTGGTGAGTGAAACAAATGGAGAACTATATGATAAAGTACTGTAAGGTAGATGTAAGAAATATACCTAAAGCAGCATGACAAGAAAAGAGTACTGTTAACAATAGGAGAGGCTCAAATCCTGGAGAAAAGTGAATCATAATGAGATGAGCCCCACTAATTTCTTCCTCAAAATCATTTGTTAATTTAAGGTATGGAAAGTAGAGACCAAGAAGAAAGTAGTGGCCTGGAGCTTGTGTCAGTTTTTCTGGGTTGAAGTGAAGTAGGAGATTGTCTAAAGTTGCCAAAGCAGACCTTGAACCCAGATCCCAGGGGTAGCTGTGGAGAAGTGATCTGAAATTTTTGCGTACAATTTTATCTTGAGACATCTATGTACCTCATAAGCTACGAATGTGAAGCTTTTGCTCGGAGCAAATGAATAAAAAAACAGCAGTCTGGAAGCTAAATAACTGAGAAAAGATTTCATAATGATAGCTAGAAATTGGAATTTCATGTACACCAAGTTAGCTTGATAAACACTCCGGACTTTGCATTAGTGCCCCAACATGGCTACAGTATTCCATAATGAGTAAGTATGAACAAAAGTACACCAGCCTTGCCAAATCCTAAGACCCAATGTTGACAAGGTCAAATTTATCTTGCTTTCTGTCAGAAGGGAATAAAATCCTCCTCTTGGGAAGAAGACATCACCATCTAGAACCTGTATGTATTTTTATATCCAGTATATAACATACACTCAAAATTTACCAGACAGGAAGAGAAACAGAACCAAGTGACTAAAAATCAAGAGGAAAAAACAGATAATAGAAACAGATCTAGAAGGAACTCAGAATTTTCAGATAGGGCACTTTAAAATTTCTAAGTTAATACTTTTAGGGAAAAAAAGCAATGTGAGGGAACCCCAGAAGTCTAGTACTTCTCTTGGAAAAACATCAGTCTATCTTTTAAACTCATTCTTCTATAATTTTGACTAGATGTCAGAGTAGCCTTGGTTTTCATTTGAATTATTCCAGTATGTTAAGTGTGACAATAAACCATATGCTTCAGATACACAGAAATTTATTAGGTTTAACTCTCAGACAATGTCCTCAAATATAACCTATTTCTCAAGACACATGAGTGTTAGGGTAAACATATAATGAAAATCAAAACAGTATTTATTTGATCCATCCTCATTAACTGAGGGGAAGTTTACTCTCTGCCCACATCACAGATAGATTATGTTGCTTTAGCATCTTGTTTGTACTCCTAGAAATTTTAATATCTTTTTTTTTAATAAAAATCTCAATAAATCTTTATTTCTCATAAAGATGTCCCATCACCCACCACCTCATGAGCCATGAGAATTTTCACATAGCAGTTACTTGAAGTGTCTCTAACTTACTAGACTGCTTGCATTTGGGCACCATTCTTTCTCCAGAATTGACCAATTGATCCATAGTTGGGGGTCAAAAACTAATGAATTAATTGCCTTTTTGTGCATTTGTTCCAGAAAAATGGAAACTTCAGTTCAGTTCAATCACTCAGTCATGTCCGACTCTTTGCGACCCCATGAATTGCAGCATGCTGGGCCTCCCTCTCCATCACCAACTCCCAGAGTTCACTCAGACTCACGTGCATTGAGTCAGTGATGCCATCCAGCCATCTCATCCTCTGTCATCCCCTTGTCCTCCTGCCCCCAATCCCTCCCAGCATCAGAGTCTTTTCCAATGAGTCAACTCTTCGCATGAGGTGGCCAAAGTACTGGAGTTTCAGCTTTAGCATCATTCCTTCCAAAGAAATCCCAGGGCTCATCTCCTTCAGAATGGGCTGGTTGGATCTCCTTGCAGTCCAAGGGACTCTCAACACCATAGTTCAAAAGCATCAATTCTTCAGAGCTCAGCCTTCTTCACAGTCCAACTCTCACATCCATACATGACCACAGGAAAAATCATAGCCTTGACTAGACGGACCTTTGTTGGCAAAGTAATGTCTCTGTTTTTGAATATGCTATCTAGGTAGGTCATAACCTTCCTTCCAAGGAGTAAGCATATTTTAATTTCATGGCTGCAGTCACCATCTGCAGTGATTTTGGAGCCCCCCAAAAATAAAGTCTGACACTGTTTCCACTGTTTCACCATCTATTTCTCATGAAGTGATGGGACTAGATGCCATGATCTTCATCGTCTGAATGTTGAACTTTCAGCCAACTTTTTCACTCTCCAGTTTCACTTTTATCAAGAGCCTTTTAGTTCCTCTTCACTTTCTGCCATAAGCGTGGTGTCGTCTGCATATCTGAGGTTATTGATATTTCTCCCAGCAATCTCGGTTCCAGCTTGTGCTTCTTCCAGCCTAGCATTTCTCTTGATGTACTCTGCATTTAAGTTAAATAAGCAGGGTGACAATATACAGCCTTGACGTACTCCTTTTCCTATTTGGAACCAGTCTCTTGTTCCATGTCCAGTTCTAACTGTTGCTTCCTGATCTGCGTACAAACACAACAATGTTAATTCAGTATTCTCTAAGTACTTTATGAACTAGCTGTGAGAACAGTCACACAAATTCCTCTATAAATGCTTCTTTATTGTTCACGTTCATTTTATATATTCATTTTTATTGGGATAGAGTTGTTTTTATTTTAATAAAGCTATATAGAGAAAAAACTTAACACATTTTTTTTATATAGCATTTTTTTGAAGACCCTGAAGGAAAAATTGAGTTACCATCATCATTGAAAATTTATTCCTGGAAACGTCCACAGGATTTTTTAATCAATCGGGTAAGAGTTAATTTTACTATTAAACAAAATTTGTATTAGCTATGAGATATAATATCCTAGTTTTGAAAATTTGCATTTTAAAAACAATTTAAGATAGTTTTCCTGTGGTATCTAGTAAGAAAAGGTAAATACTTTTTGGCTTTTAAATTAGAAATAAATATTTATCAATACAGTTTGTACTGGTTTCCAAAAGAATATTGACATTTTTTTTAAGGCCTCAGTCTCAAGTTTCCTTCTTCTCTGCATGATGTCAAATTATAACCTAAAATGTTGCACAAAGTTTTTCCTTAAATCCTGACACACTTTCTTCTCTCTGCTTCTTATGTAAAGGTCTTTTTAGGTTAGAGTTCATTAGCATTAATTTTCCAGTCCAAGAGAATAGCACTTGGATTTCTCTCTTCCAGGAATTTTTGAAGCATTTTCCAAGGGCCACTTTCACATCTGAACTCCATTTGTTTTTTTTTTGTTCTTTTTTTACTGATGTGGACATCACCCAAGAAAACTTCATTTAAAATAGCACATCATTTTAAATAGTGCTTATATACATTAAAGCTTTAGACATATTGATCTATCTTCCTAATTAATAGCTATGATATTTTGAATATATTTCGTATTTTTAAGGGCTTAATTATCACTAATGTCTTTTTTACCTTCTTGAATCTCCCACTTTCATTTAATGCACAGAAAACTAGTAGGCTAAATTAGGTACTTGCTGCTGCTGCTGCTGCTGCTGCTAAGTCGCTTCAATCGTGTCCGACTCTGTGCGACTCCACAGATGGCAGCCTACCAGGCTCCCCTGTCCCTGGGATTCTCCAGGCAAGAACACTGGAGTGGGTTGCCATTTCCTTCTCCAATGCATGAAAGTGAAAAGTGAAAGTGAAGTCGCTCAGTCGTGTCCGACTCTTAGCGACCCCATGGACTCCAGCCCATCAGGCGCCTCCGTCCGTGGGATTTTCTAGGCAAAAGTACTGGAGTGGAGTGCCATTGCCTTCTCCGAATTAGGTACTTAATGCTAGTCAAAAGATTAAAAAAGAGTGGATTCTTTTGTGATTATGGAATTCATTGCATCTCTGTTTCTATGCAAAGTGATTTTATTCCTAAGAGTTTTAGCTTTTATAAGCACTGCTACTAATGAAGAAAATACAATTTATCCATCATGTTTTCAATTATTGTTATTAGTTAAGAAAGTCAGAAACACTAAATCTTAAATATTTATTAAAATGAGAAAATAACAAAGGACATCTTTGTCCATCAGCATACTTTTTCAAGGCCTATCTGTAAAACACTTTAAATAAAATAAATCAAATTTATACAAACTGTATTTTTAAATTAGTTTTATTGTTAGGTGACTTTGAAATGAAGAATGCAAATTCTGTGATGTTAATACAATTCACTTAATATGTATGTATTATTAATAATACTCAGGCTCTATTCACTCTAAGTACAGAATTTACATTCCAAGCAAATGAAGAATATAAATTCCATGAAGTGAGAGTGTTGAAAGTTTGGATAAGTAGGAAAGTTTTATACCTTGTTATCTTTTTATCATTCCTTAGGTCTGAGAGATACACTTGTACTAAAAATAAATGAATTCATTGTTGACAGTGACACTTCCACCTTATTGAAATATTGTTATCCATCTCCGTACCTCTCTCCCTTTGTACTGACCCTTTCTCTTGGTCTGTTGTGCTAGGAGTGGACCAGAACAGCCAGAACTAAAAGTCCAGCCAAGCAGTAAAGTTTTAGAATAGTGCTGGCCAAGTTGTATTGTCTGAGTCCACAGTGATAAACACATTTGATTTTTAGACATTAAATATGAACAAGAAAAAGTGAAAGTGTTAGTCACCCAGTTGTGTCCAATCCTGTGGGATCCCATGGACTCTAGCCCATCAGGCTCCTCTGTCCACAGGATTCTCCAGGCAAGAATACTGGAGTGGAGTGCCATTCCCTTCTCCAAGGGTTCTTCCTGACCCAGGGATCGAACCTGGGACTCCTGCGTTGCAGGCAGATTCTTTACCATCTGAGCCAATAAATATGGACATACATAATGTTTAGACAAAAATATTGTAAAATAATAATGACCTTTCTGTATAAAATTTACTGAATATATATTGTTGCTGTTTAGTCACCAAGTCATATCTGACTCTTTGTGTCCTTGTGGACCATAGCCTGCCGGGCTCATCTGTTCATGGGATTTACCAGGCAAGGATACTGGAGTAGGTTGCCATTTCCTGACCCAGGGATTGAACCCATATCTCCGGTGTCTCCTGCACTGACAGGCAGATTCTTTACTGCTGAGCCACCAGGGAAGCTGCTGAATATATATATATATTCTTGATACATTATATGTATGTAATTTATAAATTGTGCTTATAAATAATGAACTTAAGAGTCAATTCTGGCCTTCAAGGGAGTTGTAGGTAAATTTCTCTCAGACATTTGAAAGTACTTTATTGAGTTTTCAAGGTGTTAGTTATACAGATGATTGAGTTTCTATAAAAATCTACTTTGCTAATCAAAGTCATTTTCATGTTAATTTGGTATGTTAAATATATAAAGTTGATATTAATTATAACTAAATAAAATTTGCTACGTCATATTTTTCCCTATTATCTTTTTCCTTTACTGACCTAATATATAAATGCAACTTTAGATATATACAAATTAAATAATGACTGCAGAATTAACTTTAAAAGATATTACAAGATTTGAAGTCAAACAAGATTTTTAAAAGCTGTCTCAGTTAATATTTTTCATCCAAGATGAAGAGATTTTTCTAGCTACCAGATGTTAACTAAGCTTCAGGTTTAACTTGAGTGGTTTATTTAAATTTCAAATTGGGTTTTAAACTCTGTGTGTGTGTGTGCATGCTAAATTTATCTGCATATGTTACATCTTACAACATTTTATTATGTTAAAATACTGTATTTTATAGGCATTACATTATTAAATTAATGTCACAGCTCTATCAGAGGTTATCTTATAGAATGTTTATTTTTTTTATTTCTTCCAATTCCTCCGTGAGGAACAAAATCAAATTTGGCCTGTATGTAGCACATGAAATTGTATCAGTAAACTAAGTTTCCTTTATTTTTCCCAAGGAGCAATATCTCTCTCTATATATTTTTATTTCAGGCTCCAGTGGTTGTGAAAAATGAAATCCTGTTTGACTTGTTTTCAGCGAATGAGCATTTGCTCTGCAGTGAGGTAGGTTGGGGAAGTATGAACCAAAAGGCTCCTTGAAGAATGCCTTATGGACCTGCTTAAACAACTCCTGGGTGGTCAATTTCAGTGCTCTTGCTCACCTTTAAATTTTAGTATAACTGAATATTTCATACCCAGACACTCAAAGAAGAAGAGAAGCTCTTTAACTGAGTTTAGCAAGAGAGTCAGTGGAGATGTTAATATTAGCAGGGCTTGTGCCATGCACCAGGGTAGTCAGGTTCTCACCATCTGGGCATTTCTTTTCTGGATCCATGTACCTAGCAATTAACCTAAAGTTGTTGCCAGTCTGAGCCTACATCATGCCCAAGAGTAGGGTGTCTGGTGGTGTTTGACCTGCCAATGGGGAGGAATCAGGAGACTCAGTTCAAAGGCAATACCTCACCTATACAAGACAGATTTTCAGTGCAGCAGTCCTACAGCCTGCGGGAATTCACCTTCTCCCTCTCCACCCTGGGTTCTATCCATTATAAGTAGACCCGTTCCACTTCCCTAAGGTAGTTAGATCAGAAATAGGGATTTTTTTTTCATTATTTTCTCTGAAGGCCCAGCCATAGGGGTGTAGTTATTATCGATTCAAACATTTTGTCTTTCTTATCTTTAACATCTTGGCCAATACTAAAATCAAAATATTTATTTTTTTGGTTAGGTTGTACTGAGTAGTATAAAATTATCTCTGAACTGTTTTATGTTTTATGAATTCCAAAGACTTTAGCATATTTTCCATGGACATGTAAAATGTTTTATTTATTTTTATTGAAGTGTAGTGATTTACAATGTTGTCTTAATTTCTGTTGTACAGCAAAGTGATTCAATTCTACATATATACATATATATTATATATGCATTCTATTCTATATTTTTTTTCTGTATGGTTTATCACAGGATATTAAATATAGTTCACTGTGCTATACAGTAAGACTTTGTTATTTATCCATTATATACACAATAGTTTGCATCTGCTGATCCCAGACACTCAGCCATTTCTCCCCCATCTTCTTTCTTGGAAACCACAAGACTGTCTCTATGTCTATCCGTCTGTTTCTGTTTTGTGATAGGTTCATTTGTGTCATATTTTGGATTCCACAAAGGAAGTATAAAATTATTTTATAGTAAAATCTCCAGAAATATAGGAGGATATCTGATCTGCCTTTTTCAACTTAACCTACCTTTAAGAAGCTTTCTTAATGAAATTAAAAGATGCTTACTCTTTGGAAGGAAAGTTATGACCAACCTAGATAGCATATTCAAAAGCAGAGACATTACTTTGCCAACAAAGGTTCGCCTAGTCAAGGCTATGGTCTTTCCTGTGGTCATGTATGGATGTGAGAGCTGGACTGTGAAGAAGGCTGAGCGCCGAAGAATTGATGCTTTTGAACTGTGGTGTTGGAGAAGACTCTTGAGAGTCCCTTGGACTGCAAGGAGATCCAACCAGTCCATTCTGAAGGAGATCAGCCCTGGGATTTCTTTGGAAGGAATGATGCTAAAGCTGAAACTCCAGTATTTTGGCCACCTCATGCGAAGAGTTGACACATTGGAGAAGACTCTGATGCTGGGAGGGATTGGGGGCAGGAGGAGAAGGGGACAACAAAGGATGAGATGGCTGGATGGCATCACTGACTCGATGGATGTGAGTCTGAGTGATCTCCGGGAGTTGGTGATGGACAGGGAGGCCTGGTGCGCTGCGATTCATGGGGTCGCAGAGTCGGACATGACTGAGCGACTGATCTGATCTGAAGAAGCTTTCTAGATAACCAAATTAAGAAAAATATAAGTCTTATGACTTCAGACTCAAATATTTAATCTCCTTACAAACCAGGCAGTGAAACATACTCTGAAGTTCAACTCTTCACTGTGCCTTGCTGCCTCATGAAAACCTTGCAGGTGGGAGTTTTACTGTACAGACCACTGCTGTACCTGCTGATCAACACGTGAATATGGGACTTAGAGTGTATTTAAGTGTGTGCCCAGTTTTACCTCTTTCTCATGTCTCGTTGCTTGTCTTATTGATCTTATTGACATAGAAGGATCATTTTCTTCTCAAATTCTCACATATACAGAATAGTAGTGCAATAGTGTGGTGCAATGGCACCCCACTCCAGTACTCTTGCCTGGAAAATCCCATGGACAGAAGAGCCTGGTAGGCTGCAGTCCATGGGGTCGCTAGGAGTCGGACACGACTGAGTGACTTCACTTTCCCTTTTCATGCATTGGAGAAGGAAATGGCAACACACTCCAGTGTTCTTGCCTGGAGAATCCCAGGGACGGGGGAGCCTGTTGGGCTGCCGTCTATGGGGTTGCACAGAGTCGGACACGACTGAAGTGATTTAGCAGCTGCAGCAGCAAGGTGGTGCTACTGGTAAAGAACTCATCTGCTAATGCAAGAGACTTAAAAGACTTGGGTTCAATACCTGAGCTGGGAAGATCCCCTGGAGGAGGGCATAACAACCCACTCCAGTATTCTTGCCTGGAGAATCCCATGAACAAAGGAGCCTGGTGAACTACAGTCCATAGACTCACTAAGAGTTGGACACTACTGAGTAACTAACGCTTTCAGTTTCACAGCTCAATCTTTTATAAAGATTCCAGAATAAAGCCATCATTGCTCTCAGAAGCATTCAGTCTTCCTCCTTTCTCTCTCCTTTTCTGTCACACACACACAAACATACACACACATACAGCTAAAATGGTGGTCAGTGTCAAATCACTGACCATTTACTCTGAAAGACCGCTCTTAGCTAAGGATTTTTAGCTTGTATTATGATTATATTCGGGGAAGGCAATGGCACCCCACCCCAGTACTTTTGCCTGGAAAATCCCATGGACGTAGGAGCCTGGTAGGCTCCAGTCCATGGGGTCGCTAAAGTCGGACACGACTGAGCGACTTCACTTTCACTTTTCACTTTCATGCATTGGAGAAGGAAATGGCAACCCACTCTGGTGTTCTTGCCTGGAGAATCCCAGGGGCGGGGGAGCCTGGTGGGCTGCCGTCTATGGGGTCGCACAGAGTTGGACATCACTGAAGCGACCTAGCAGCAGCAGCAGCAGCAGCATGATTATATTTTCTGAGAACAAAACCAAAATATATGACTTTATTCTGTAGGTCAGAAATAAAAATGTAGAATATATTACACGTAGAATCTAATAGTACTATAGGAAGTAGATTTTCAACTGCTACCCTCTCCCAACATCACAGTGCCAACAATTGAAAAATAACTAATGAACACTACTGGTTTTTACCTCTAGCTAATGAGATGGATTATCAGCGAAATCTATGCCGTGTGGAAGATATTCAATGGGAGTGCTTTGGCCAATTATTTTAAAGGAACAGCAGGGGACCCCCCTCTTCTGGTCTGGAAGCCCTGGGAACACATATACTCTCTATGCAAGGCTGTGAAGGGCCACACGCCCTTGTTTAATAGCTACGGCAAATATGTGGTGAAGCTTTACTGGATGGTAAGTTCTTGTACACATGGGTTACCACTTGTGTGTCTTTCATATTGCAATATGTTTCTCTTACCTGCTTTTAAAGAAGCTAATAGAAGATGAGACAGTTTATAAAGGCTGTCAACTGTGTACCTACTGGGGGAAAAGCCCTACATATGTAATTTGAGATTTAAAAGAACACAGTTTCATCCTCTGTGATACCAGTTCCCTGTGCATTTTATTTTTTAAATGTTAATATATATATTTTTAATTTTTATTGGTGTATAGTTACTTTACAGTGTTGTGCTAGTTTCCACCGTATAGCAAAATGAATCAGCAATACATATACATGTATCTCCTTTGTTTCAGATTCCTCCCATTTTAGGTCACCACAGAGCACTGAGTAGAGTTCCCTGTGCTGTACGGAATGCTCTCGTTAGTTATCTATTTTACACACAGAACCAATAGTGCATATATGCCAATCCCAATCTCCCAATTCACCCCACCCCGCCCTTTCCCCCTTGATATATACATATGTTTGTTCTCTACGCCTGTGTCTCTGTTTCTGCTTTGTAAATAAGATCTTCTATACCATTCTTTTTTCGGATTTCACATATATGCATTAATACATGATATTTGTCTTTCTCTTTCTGACTTACTTCACTCTGTAAAACTAGTGCTGCGGGGACCACTGAGGGGCAGTCCTCCGCTGCCTCTGACCTTGCAGGTGGACAGGCTGGGTAGGCAGGTGGATGCAGATAGGGCTCTGCCCTCTCTGATGTGATATCATGGTCATGAGCAGGAAACACGATTTGAGCTTAAGTGTAATCCGGTCCTCTCTTGATCCAGTCCTCTCTTTGCTACTACTGAAGGGCCTGATCTGATCCATTTTTTGCCCTGACCTTGATACTTGTTTTCATGTTAACAAATCTCACTTTGACACAGGAAATATTTTACCTTCATCTGAAAAGAAACAAATGGGAAAGTAGGAAGCACAGGTAGAGAATTCAAAACCCCTTAACAAAACAAAGTGGACTCACACCCCATTGAGCAATGCTAGATTATATTAAGCACCTTTGGGTTTATCATGGTGGAATGCTCTTTTCTAAAGGCCCATAGCCACAAGCAGGCCCAGCTATGGGACTGAGAGTCTCTTGCTCAAAAGTTATTAGCCATTTCAAGATGGTGATATCAGCATTTTAAGCAAAGCATGAGGTCCTTCAGAGTGTGCAGTCCCATGTGACTCTACAGGTCACATACCCATGAAGTTGGGCCTGGTAACAGAGGAAAAGTATTCTTGAACATTTGAGGCAATGAGGAAAGTAAATCATGCTATTGTCTATTTCTGAGTACATGGCTTTCTCCTTAATGATCCAGAGCCATCTTTTCTTCCTGGGGTGGGGAATACTGAAAGGCCAATGCTTAGGAATCAATAGGATGATTACAATAGGAAGGGGCTTCCCAGGTGACTCAGCAGTAAAGAATCTGCCTGCCAGTGCAGGAGATGCCGGTTTGATCCCTGGTGGCTCAGAGGGTAAAAGTGTCTGCCTACAATGTGGGAGACCCAGGTTCAATTCCTAGGCCAGGAAGATCCCCTGGAGAAGGAAATGACAACCCACTCCAGTACTCTTGCCTGGAAAACCCCATGGATGGATGGAAGAGCCAGCTAGTCCATGGGGTCACAAAGAGTCGGACACGACTGAACGACTTTACTTTCACTTTCACTTTGGGAAGATTCTCTGGAGAAGGAAATGGCAACCCACTCCAGTATTCTTGCCTGAGAAATCCCATGGACAGAGGAGTCCATGGGGTTGCAAAAGAGTCGGACATGACCTAGCAACTGAGCATGCACAGTAGGAAGGCAGAGAAGGGAATCTTAGCCTTTGATATCCAAAATGGGAGTTTGGGTTTATTTTTTTTATATATATATATATAAGACCTTTTTTTCAAGACCTTGAAAGTCAAAGTGTTATTAGAGAAAATAACTTCCTAAATTCCTTTATCCTTCTATGTTGACCAATCAGGAGGCAGATTTGACAGAGTAGACTTCAGAGTATTACATGTGTACAGAGGAGTGAAAAGGAGGATATGGCATTAAGAATATGGATACACAGAGGACAGTGTAGGATTATAGAAAGAAAGTAAACACAGGAAGAGTGAGGAGGTCGGATGCCTGGGTATTTAGCCCCACTTCTGCACATTTACTTAAACTTGAGTTGGAACAAAGTTCAAAATTATCAAGAATTTCAAAACAGCGTCAGCAGAACACTAAACCAACCCTGTTAGCTTCTTTCTCTCCCTGCTCGCTGCCATCCGCCCATCTTTTCTAATTTCCTCCTGGATAGGGGTCAATGTTTATTGACACTATATACCATTTTGCAAAGAAAATGTGACTTCCATTTAATTGTACTGATTCCTCACAAATCTACACCTTTCTGAGTTCAGAAACTTTTAAAAAATGAATTTAGTCCAATTTGGAAATGTCAGTCTGACACAGTCATTTAACCTGCCTCATTAGACGGTATAGTTCTTGGGAAAGAGGGCTAGGAATCAGAAAGACAACCCCATGTCCAGTGACTGCTTCTGGTCCCTCTTTGGATTCACCTGAGGAATGGCATGTGGGAAATGATGCTAAACTGCTGAGCACTGAGATATGATTAGCTCCATGTGAATAATTATGTTGTAGGCCCCTTGCTGGCACTCATCTTGGAAGGGCATGGTCTTATTTGTGCTCACTGAGACTTGACAGAAAGCTTTTCTCATCTTCAGTATCTCCAAATCCATTTTTAGGGCCACATGGGCCCCTCAGGGTCGCTTGCACATAAAGACAGAGAAACCATGTCCCTCAAGAGAATAGGCATGCAATATGTCCTGGAAAAAATACAGGGAACGATAAAATGTGGCAATTATGTAAGAAAATCAGATAGTTCAGTTCAGTTCAGTTGCTCAGTTGTGTCCGACTCTTTGCGACCCCATGAATCACAGCACAACAGGGCTCCCTGTCCATCACCAACTCCCAGAGTTTACCCAAACTCATGTCCATCGAGTCAGTGATGCCGTCCAGCCATCTCATCCTCTGGCGTCCCCTTCTTCTCCTGCCCTCAATCCCTCCCAGCATCAGGGTCTTTTCCAATGAGTCAACTCTTTGCACGAGGTGGCCAAACTACTGGAGTTTCAGCTTCAACATCAGTCCTTCCAATGAACACCCAGGACTGATCTCCTTTAGGATGGACTGGTTGGATCTCCTTGCAGTCCAAGGGACTCTCAAGAGTCTTCTCCAACACCTCAGTTCAAAAGCATCAATTATTTGGCGCTCAGCTTTCTTCACAGTCCAACTCTCACATCCATACATGACCACTGGAAAAACCATAGCCTTGACTAGATGGACCTTTGTTGGCAAAGTAATGTCTGCTTTTCAGTATGCTGTCTAGGTTGGTCATAACTTTCCTTTCAAGGAGTAAGCATCTGTAATTTCATGGCTGTAATCACCATCTGCAGTGATTTTGGAGCTCCCCAAAATAAAATCTGTCACTGTTTCCACTGTTTCCCCATCTATTTCCCATTAAGTAATGGGACCAGATGCTATGATCTTAGTTTTCTGAATGTTGAGCTTTAAGCCAACTTTTCCACTCTCCTCTTTCACTTTCATCAAGAGGCTTTTTAGTTCCTCTTCGCTTTCTGCCATAAGGGTGGTGTCATCTGCATATCTGAGGTCATTGATATTTCTCCCAGCAATCTTGATTCCAGCTTGTGTTTCTTCCAGCCCAGCATTTCTCATGGTGTACTCTGCATAGAAGTTAAATAAGCAGGGTGACAATATACAGCCCTGATGTACTCCTTTTCCTATTTGGAACCAGTCTGTTGTTCCATGTCCAGTTCTAACTGTTGCTTCCTGACCTGCATAAGGGTTTCTCAAGAGGCAGGTCAGGTGGTCTGGTATTCCCATCTCTTGAAGAATGTTCCACAGTTTGTTGTGATCCACACAGTCAAAGGCTTTGGCATAGTCAGTAAAGCAGAAATAGATGTTTTTCTGGAACTCTCTTGCTTTTTCGATGATCCAGCGGATGTTGGCAATTTGATGTCTGGTTCCTCTGCCTTTTCTAAATCCAGCTTGAACATCTGGAAGTTCATGGTTCGTGTATTGCTGAAGCCTGGCTGGGAGAATTTTGAAGATCCTGACAAATAGTAGATTCTCAACACTATTAGTTTCCTCCTCTCTTTCCTGTATTCTTTCTTTGCTCCTTTTTTCCCCACTGCTGCCTCCTATTGTGGAAGCCAAAGGGATGGATCATTCTTCCTCCTACTCCTTGGTAGAGTCAAGGGGAGAAGCACATGATCAGCTTCCCAGATGCTCTCCTGCCCATCTTGACTCCAGATGCAAAAATAGAGGGGATGTAATGATCACAGGTAACTCTCCACCCGATTCTCTCACAATATGACCTTGCTGTGGTTCAGTTGCCCAAATTTGCTTAGTTCCTCTGGTATCCCCCTATTGCCTACTTATAAAACAGTTTACTTAAAGTTTTGTTATGAAATTGTATTCTTTCATGCATTGTTATTGTTTAGTTGCTGAGCTGTCTCCAACTATTTGAAACTCCATGGATTATAGCCTGCCAGGCTCCTCTGTCCATGGGATTTCCTAGGCAACTTACATCCCAAACTTTACTTACCATTTCCTTCTCCAGGGAATCTTCCAACCCAGAGATTGAACCTGTGTCTCCTATATCTCTTCTGTCTCCTGATTGCAGGCAAATTCTTCACCACTGAGCCAGTTGGGAAGGCTTTATACATTGTAGGTAATAATAAATTTGAGTATAAAGGAAGTACTTTTAAAATTAGTCTTTTTAGCTATGTGGCCTCCACCTGACTGTGATTTGTAATTTTTATGTAGTCAAGTGTCATTATATTTCTTTACAGAGTCTAGGATATTTGTCATTTAAACAAGGTACTACTTCAAGAATACAAAAAATATTTCCCTTTAGTTTTATTTTAATGTTTAGACCTATCATTTGTTTTATCTACTGTGAGAAATGAAGAACTGGTTTATTTATTTTTATTTTTTTAACTTAAAAACCTCAGCCAGTTACCCCAGCATTTTATGTCAATGTTTTACTTTTTACCCATTGATTTGAAAAACTGCTGTTATCATACACTAATTTCCAATTTGAAATTATGTTTGATTTGGGGCTCTCTTTTCTTTCACTATTTCCCTTGTTCTCTTCAGATACCATATTACTTTAATTATAAGGAATTTATAGTTTGCTTTGATTTTTTATAATAAAATGCACCTCTTACTCTGATTTCAATGTCTTCTTAGCATTTCTGGGTAAACATTTCTACTAATATTTATCTTTGAACACATATTATAATTGTTTATTCCTTATTCTACATACAAAAGGGTTAATCCTTAATCCTCATCATTGTTTTTTGTTTGTTTGTTTTTACTACAGCTTCCCTTCTCTTGAACATTTTATTTTGATTCATCTTTCATTCAGAAGGAATATGCATTCCAAAATTTTATTTACTTAGAATATATATGTGAATTTGGGGGTAACAATATTGAAGTCTATTTTCCTTTATACATGATTATGTGAATGATCATTTGCTTACATATGGACAAAGTAGCTGATAACCTGTTTTAGAATATAACAGCCAATGCCTGAGTATCTCCCGTGTTTAACACTTCAGGCACTCATTCCGAGCACTCTCCACCCTACCTGAAACCCTGACACTGTCTTCCCTGAATCTGCTTCACTTTTCTCTATAGTGCTGAATATGAAGTATCCACTTAGTGTGTTCATTAATATAAGGATATATATATGTGTGTGTGTATATATATATATGAATATGAATCTGTTGCTTTCTTGATGCTTTCTTTTCCCAGGGCTTTTATTCATACATATATTCTTATTTTCACCATTGGCTCAATCTACAGTTCTTTTGGTAAAGTAAATACAGAAGCCAAGTTACAGTAACCTCTTGCTAGTTCTCTTCTACTTTGATCCATTCTTTAAAATTGGACTGTAACCCTAGAGGGTATAGAAAAATACTGAGTGATGATAGTGAATAGATGAAAGTGAAAGTCGCTCAGTCCTGTCCGACTCTCTGTGACCCCATGGACTGTAGCCGGCCAGGCTCCTCTGTCTACGGAATTCTCCAGGCAAGAGTACTGGAGTGGGTAGCCATTCTCTTCTCCAGCATTGAACAGCAGGCAGATTCTTAACAGTCTGAGCCACCAGCGAAGTGAATAGATAGACAGAGGCAATTTTTAAAGAGACAGAAACAAGAACTTCGCTGTTTGAGAGACCATGTTCATGGAATAGAGATGGCCGCCTGGTTTTCTAGTTGTAGATAGCTATTCTCTCTGGCGGGGAAGGCAACGGCACCCCACCCCAATACTCTTGCCTGGAAAATCCCACGGATGGAGGAGCCTGGTGGGCTGCAGTCCATGGGGTCGCTGGGAGTCGGACAAGACTGAGTGACTTCACTTTCACTCTTCACTTTCATGCATTGGAGAAGGAAATGGCAATCCACTCCAGTGTTCTTGCCTGGAGAATCCCAGGGACGGGGGAGCCTGGTGGGCTGCCGTCTATGGGATCGCACAGAGTTGGACACGACTGAAGTGACTTAGCAGCAGCAGCAGCATTCTCTCTGGGCTAGGAGCAAACATTTCTGCCTCTCTCTCCCTAATTCCCAGGTGGTAGGGCTGAGCCAACACCTCTTTCCAGATGAGGTGTAGTACAGAACTAGAGGAAATTATTTCTGAAAAGGTAAAATGGATTGCTATTTTCACTATGTGTGTCCTTTTCTAGACATACACAATTTAATTTCTGACTTTTTCCTCTTCCAATTCTAATTCAGTATTTATGTGTCTACCCTTCAGTTTTCACTGGAAATATTTCAGAAACGTGTTCATACATCCATTCTCTGTTACCTCCTACTGTTTGATTCAAGATGATGTAGTGGAGATGCATCCTCTGCCCCACCTCAGTTCTCCTTCCCCTGTGCAGTCTTGTACACATTAAGGCTGCTCCAAATTGCTTTTTTTTTCCCTTTCCATTTATAGACACTTTTTTGTTTCTTACTGGACATTGATTTCTCCTTCTGCCTTTTTGCATGTATTCTCCTCGCTCTTTCTTATTGCCCCTTGAAGCATTTATATGGCTGAGATGGTAAAGAATCTGCCTGCAATGCAGGAGACTCAAGTTTGATTCCTGGGTTGGGAGGATCCCTGGAGAAGGGAATGGTAACCCACTCCAGTATTCTTGCCTGGAGAAACCCAAGGACAGAGAAGCCTGGCAGGCTACAGTCCATGGGGTTGCAAAGTACGACTGAGTGATTAACACTTTTACCTTTAATCACTTCAAAGTAAACCAACCAATGAGAACCTTTTGGCATGACACTTAACGTTCAGGTTTTTATACCAGCGTATTGTTTCTCCTGTAAAAGTATTCCCACTTTTTTCCATTTTGAATTCTAAGAGAATAGCCTCAAAATTCTTTGACATCAACCAGATAAAAATTTATTGCTGCTGCTGCTGCTAAGTCGCTTCAGTCGTGTCCGACTCTGTGCGACCCCATAGACAGAAGCTCACCAGGCTCCCCTGTCTCTGGGATTCTCCAGGCAAGAACACTGGAGTGGGTTGCCATTTCCTTCTCCAATGCATGAAAGTGAAAAGTGAAAGTGAAGTCGCTCAGTCGTGTCCGACTCTTAGCGACCCCATGGACTGGAGCCCACCAGGATCCTCCGTCCATGGGATTTTCCAGGCAAAAGTACTGGGGTGGGGTGCCATTGTTAGGTAGCATGAAGAACAGTATCATAAAACAGAGTTTTCTTTTTTCTTTCACCTGGCAGTGATAACACTGCTACTGAGCTACATATGGTCTCCTCGGTACTTTCCAATGTCAGCATTCCTTGGGCTCCTTGAAAAAAGCAATTACATTATTGCTCTCCACTTGAAATATGTATTGCTCTTGGCAATCTTTCTCTGAGTGCTTTCATTTAGCTCTGAATAAGCAAGAAAACACACACGTTGAGACCAGTGGATTTCCCCAATCGTCATCTATCTTTCCATACAAAAGCATACTAGTTTTTATTTCTGATTAACTTTTATACCTTTTAAGCACAATGTGATTATAGAATTTGGAGTTTATTCAACTGTGGGTGCAGGACACACTGCACAAACCCTATCTATTGCATTTTTCTTACCCCAACCCACAGTCTGGGTAGACTTTGCAGTCAGCATTTGAAACAAAGTCTCTCACACCCACTGACATTTTTGTTCTTTAAACAGTGTTTTCAAGGCATATGCCATGACAAATTACTTCCCCATTATTCAATTACATTTATTTTCAAAATGGAAATTTTTTATTCTCAATTCATCATTATTAATTTTATATATGCTTTTATTAAAACATACTCAGTCATGCCCAACTCTTTGCGACCCCATGGACTCTAGCCCACCAGGCTCCTCTGTCCATGGGATTCTCCAGGCAAGAATACCCGAGTGGGTTGCCATGCCCTCCTCCAGGGGATCTTCCCAATTCAAGGATCCTCTGGTTTCCTGCATTGTAGGCAGATTCTTTACCAGTGAGCCACCAGGAAAACCCATTATTAACCCTATATATGCTTTTATTAAAACACATTCAAACACTATTAAAATGTTTAAATTAGTAAATGAAATGTCCCTATGAGTCTACCTACCCAGACAATCATAGTAAATTATCTTTGTTTATCCTCTTAAACCTTTTTCTTAGAAGTATATATGTATCGAACCTGGACTGGCGACTCATTTAATATATGATATTATACATATTTCAATGCCATTCCCCAAATTATCCTACCCTCTCCCTCTCCCACAGAGTCCAAAAGACTGTTCTATACATCAGTGTCTCTTTTGCTGTCTTGTATACCTGTGGCAGATTCATTTTGATATATGGCAAAACCAATACAATATTGTAAAGTTAAATAAAATAAAATTTTTAAAAAAGTATATATGTAAACATACTATATATAATCTGTACCAACAGTGAGATCATATAGTATTTATCATTCTGTATGTTTCCCCTAACCATGGACATTTTTTATGCTAATATTTGTTGATCTACCTTGTACTCCATTGCTTGAACATAACAATAATTACAGTTGACCTTGGAATAAGATAGGCTTGAATTGCCCAAGTCCACTTAAAAGCCTTTTTAATTTCATGGCGCCAATCACCATCTGTAGTGATTTTGGAGCCCCCCAAAATAAAGTCTGACACTGTTTCCACTGTTTCCCCATCTATTTCCCATGAAGTGATGCGACCAGATGCCATGATCTTCATTTTCTGAATGTTGAGCTTTAAGCCAACTTTTTCACTCTCCTCTTTCACTTTCATCAAGAGGTTTTTTAGTTCCTCTTCTCTTTTTGCCATAAGGGTGGTGTCATCTGCATATCTGAAGTTATTGATATTTCTCCTAGCAATCTTGATTCCAGCTTGTGCTTCTTCCAGCCCAGCATTTCTCATGGTGTACTCTGCATAGAAGTTAAATAAGCAGGGTGACAATATACAGCCTTGATGTACTCCTTTTCCTATTTGGAACCAGTCTGTTGTTCCATGTCCAGTTCTAACTCTTGCTTCCTGACCTGCATATAGGTTTCTCAAGAGGCAGGTCAGGTGGTCTGGTATTCCCATCTCTTGAAGAATGTTCCACAGTTTTTTGTGATTCACACAGTCAAAGGCTTTGGCATAGTCAATAAAGCAAAAGTAGATGTTTTTTGGGAACTCTCTTGCTTTGGCAATGATCCAGCAGACGTTGGCAATTTAATCTCTGGTTCCTCTGCTTTTTCTAAATCCAGCTTGAACGTCAGGAAGTTCACGGTTCATGTAGTGTTGAAGCCTAGCTTGGAGAATTTTGAACATTACTTTATTAACGTGTGAGATGAGTGCAATTGTGCAGTAGTTTAAGCATTCTTTGGCATTGCCTTTCTTAGGGAATGGAATGAACACTGACCTTTTCCAGTCCTGTGGCCACTGCTGAGTTTTTCAAATTTGCTGGCATACTGAGTGCAGTACTTTCACAGCATCATCTTTTAGGATTTGAAATAGTTCAGTTGGAATTCCATCACTTCCTCTAGCTTTGTTCATCGTTATGCTTCCTAAGGCCTGCTTGACTTCACACTCCAGAATGTCTGGCTCTAAGTGAATTATCATACCATCGTGATTATCTGGGTCATGAAGATCTTTTTTGTATAGTTATTCTGTGTATTCTTGCCACCTCTTCTTAATATCTTCTGCTTTTGTTAGGTCCAAAAATTACCAAATGCAAAAGTGTTAGGTCCAAAAATACCAAACGCAAAAATTATTTGTATTTATATATATAGAACATTTCATTTATATATTCATCCCTTGGACAGCAAGGAGATCAAACCAGTCAGTTTTACTGTGTATTATTTTGAGTCATTTCACCTAAAGGCAGAGAATAGCTAAATACCTGTTCCTTCAAGCCTGTCTTTCCCTACATTATCCACAAAGAAAGAAATAAAAAGTCACACAACCACTAAATAATGTAGTATGAGTTCAGTTAAAAGTGTCAGAAAAAGAAGACATTTTCACTCTACTGTTCCTATCTACCTAGGAAAAGTATACTGTTAGTTAAGGCTTGAATTCAAATGTCAACTTCCTGTGAAGACATCCCCTGAGCAAATTGGTCACATTTTCCTTTCTTATTCCAGTAAATTTGAAACATATTACATATTACACTTTGTATTTTGTATATTCCTATATGCCCTCCCTCCCTAGACTATAAACAACTCAGTGGTACAGGTATAAGCCATGTATTATGCAGATCTTTGAGTTCACAAGGCTTGCATCACTGCTGAAAAATAAATCTCACATGTAAAATCAAAGTTTCACAATCATTAATTTTATCATTTATCTCAAACCTTTAATTATGAAGTGATATATATATGTAAATATATCATGATTTTATTAGATAAAGAATTAACTAACTTTATGTTCAAAATAGATCTTTAATTAGGAGTAAGAGTAATATGGTAATTGGAAGTATAATCTCACTGAGCCTATGAGGATAAAAAATCATTACTAAAGTTACATTTGGAGAATTTACATTATGACTACAAATAAGTTATTTTATTGTGCCTAAACTTATCCATGATTGCATGATGTTTTGGTTTTCCTTTTTGAAATAGTTCAATTTACTCTATTATGTAGGATGAGGCATCCAAGAATATGCTAAAAGACCTCATAAATAATGACACTGTAGATATAGATATAGACATGTTTTAATTACAATAAATAAAATAATAAGACAAAATTCTCAGAGTAGTATACAATACTAATAGGTCAGTCATTAGATGTAAGATACTAAAATAAAATAACATTTATAAAACAAAATTATAAATTTTATAAAATAAAATTGTAAAAATTTTAAATAATAATGTTAACAGTATATAAGAATGTGTGTGAAAAAATAATGTAAATCACTAATGGTATATTCCTTTCTTCTCATCTTTAGGGTTGCTGGAGAAAGATAACTATTGATGACTTTCTGCCTTTTGATGAAGAAAATAATCTATTGCTTCCGGCTACAACTTATGAATTTGAACTTTGGCCAATGCTTTTGTGTAAAGCTATCATTAAGCTGGCAAATGTTGAGTAAGTAGAATAAAGAATTATCACCCACTTGTATAAAAACAAAATGGCAAACAGCAGCAACAACCATGCACCAATATTGCATAGCTTTATTTTTCAAAAAATCATTTTTAAAAAGCATTTTCTCCAAACAGTGTAAACTTTCTACTATAACAATAAACATTCCAAAGCCACTGGTTTGAAGTATTATGTTAGCCACCAATGAGACAAAATTCCCCCAAGAAAAATGCTGAAAACCAATTCTGTATCCAGTGTTTCCTTATGATGAATGGAAAAGTCAGTCATAGAAAGTAAAGTTTCAGTTTAATGAGAGAAAGAAGTTATTTTGTAGGAGAAAATACTGGTTCATCTAATTATTGAATATATGTCCTGCTGTTTAGTTCCTAAGTCATGTCCAACTCTTTTGCAACCCCATGGACTGTAGCCCACCAGGCTTCTCTGTCCATGGGATTTTTCCAAGCAAAAATACTGGAGTGGGTTGCCATTTCTTACTCCAGTGTATCCTGGATCCAGTTAAAGTCTTAGGCTCTGTGTATGCAGCCATCATTTGCTAATCTTGAAAATCTGATCTCTTCTGAAGGATGCCCATGTGTCCCTCATGGTTTAGGTAACACTGGTCCTATCACAAGGAAAACTATCATTTTTCCTTCAATATTCCTGGGAAATCTGCTTGTGTCTTATGTTCCTGCACCAGCCTATGCGAGGCATGTCCTCGCTTCCAGTTGCACGTTCTATTAGAAAGTGCTTCTAATAAAAGCTTCCACCTTCTATTCTGGTCCTCGTGCCAGTGCTAAGTTGTTTCAGTCGTGTTTGACTCTTTGCAACCCCGTGGACTGTAACCCACCAGGCTTCTCTGTCCATGGAATTTTCCAGGCAAGAATACTGGAGTGGCTTGCCATTTCCTTCTCCAAGGGATCTTCCTGAGGCAGGGATTGAACCTGCATCTCTTATATCTCCTGCATTGGCAGGCATGTTCTTTACCTCTAGTGCTTTATTCTGGCCTGGGTGATGCAAAAAAGCTTTGATACCTGAGTTGCCAGTGCAAGGCAGCTGTGTCTCCAATCCGTGGAAGAATTCTCACACACAATGCACCAGCTTGAATTTGCTACCCTTCCCCCTCCTGCAGTTTATCACAGCAGGTCCTTTTCAGCAGAACACACCCACTCGCTCTGAACGGCCACTCCAGCCACTGGCTCAAAGCTCAGCCCCCTCCCCTTCTACTATTATACACAGCTATAGCAGTCAGAAGCCTGGTCTGTTTTTTTGTGGTTTTCTTTTGGCTCAGCTTCCCTTTTCTCTTCCAAAGTCACACAAACAAAAACAGCCCCTCCTACTGCCAGCCTCTTCACCTCTCTTTTCTGTTACCAACCCTCAATTTTCTATCCAGAATTTGTGTTACCCAGTTTGCAACCCTTAATTTCAATCATTTTTAAAAGCTCAGCTCACAGCATTTAGATAGTTGAATACTACTAAGCATTTAAAATGGTAACAACTATGTTTGTTTATCTTTGAAAGGAAATAATGTTCCTAATTCTCAGATCTAACTTCAAGTCCTGGGAATGAGAGCAGCCAGGCCAGTGAAGCAGTAAATGCGTGACCCGGATAATTGGAGTGGCAATTTTATCTTTCTTAAAGCTACAGTAGAATTTTAAAGCAACTTGAGAAGTGGCATCATGGTTATTTTTGAAAAACAAACAAATCCAACTTGTAAATAAAGGACCAGGCTTAATGTAGGACGCTTCTTAGACCTTGAAGTGGAAATCACTACGTGGTCCAATTTATATTTGTCCAAAAGTTTTTTCTCAGATTTTACAGTAGATAGTGAATTTCTTAATGTGAGTTTTAGCTTTCTACACTAAAAATTAATATTTAGTAGTTATTTAAATATCACTGTGACATGTGCAGAGGAAATAACATTACTTTTATGAGCTTCGCACAGTCACCTCCTAAATATGATTATTCAAAGAGGAGGTTAGACTGTGAATATCTATTTCAGTAGACATTTGTTATCTTGGAGATATGTGGACACATCACAGTTTATAATCTTCAAACAAAAAACCAATGTAAATTTCTAAATGATGGAGTGTGTGACTAATATTTCTTTGTGAATTAAAAAACATGTATACCAATCAGTCACCACCACTGGCATAAGGTGGAACTGAAGCTGATTCCTGAGCAAAATATAGATATAACATTTGTGTGTGTTATTGAAAATAGACTAATCACTTCAGAAAAATACTAAAAGTAAAGGATTAAAATAAGAAGAGTGATATTTAATCAATCACAGGCTCATTGACTTTATGCCATAGCGGCAGATCCACTCTTTTGTACAAGATAGAATGGATGTTTCCGGCTTCTCTAAAATTATCTAAGGATTTTATCAAAAATGTCTGATGCCCATCTTGCCCTGCCATGTGTGAGACTGGCTTAATATACAGACTCATAGGAATCTTATGATAATTACTGAAACTTGAAAGAGGAAAGACACTGCCCTATTTTTAAAAGAATATGATAATATGTTGAATATACAGAAGAGATTATGTATCATCTATATATATGAAGTGAAGTGAAGTAAGCTCAGTTGTGTCAGATTCTATGCAACCGCATGGACTATAGACTGCCAGGCTCCTCCTGTGGAATTTTCCAGGCCAGAATATTGGAGTGGGTAGCCGTTCCCTACTCCAGGGGATCTTCCCAACCCAGGCATCGAACCCAGGCATCAAACCCAGATCTCTTGCATTGCAGGAGGATTCTTTACCAGCTAAATCACAAGGGAAGCCCAAGAATATTTGAGTGGGTAGCCTATGCCTTCTCTAGGGGATCTTCCTGACCGAGGAATCAAACCAGGGTCTCCTGCATTGCAGGCGGATTCTTTAGCAACTGAGCTATCAGGGATCGATTTAAATGCCTAATCAAAACAAGTAATCTGAGTGTTGAAAAAGTATATTCTTATGCAGTCATTTTTAACCAGTGGGACCCTTACATTTATTCTTATCGTGTGCGTGTGTGTGTGCTCAGTCGTGTTTGACTCTTTGTGACCCCATTTGGACTGCAGCTCACCAGGCTCCTCTGTCCATGGAATTTTCCAGGCAAGAATACCTTAAGTGGGTTGCCATTTCCACTTCAGGGGATCTTCCTGACTCAAGGATTGAACTGAAACTCCTACTTCTCCTGCTTTAGCAGGCAGATTCTTTACCACTAAGCCATCTGGAGAGCCCATTTATTCTTTCATCACTGCTTGTTAGAGATTCCTGTCTTTTATAGACCTCTTCCTGTTTTCAAATGTTATTGACTGTATTATTGTGTTTTTGCTTTTTCAGCATCCATGTGGCAGAGAGGAGAGAACTGGGAGAATTCACAGTGATTCATGCACTCACGGGTTGGTTACCAGAAGTCATTTCTCTCCAGTATGTTTGACCATTAAATTACTGATATATATTTTTTGATTCTTCCCCAGTAAAGTTTCTTTAACTAAAATATTCTTAGTCTTAAAGAAAATTTCAAAAATTGCTACATTTTACATGATGTTTGGAAAATAGCATGTTAT
Organism: Tragelaphus eurycerus; assembly: GCA_935064755.1. Classification (NCBI taxonomy): domain Eukaryota; kingdom Metazoa; phylum Chordata; class Mammalia; order Artiodactyla; family Bovidae; genus Tragelaphus; species Tragelaphus eurycerus. Next base: position 5,703,407 of record CAKXYN010000039.1, read on the forward strand.
AGTATCATATAAAACTTATTGAGAATTGCAGGATTAATTCTTTTTCCTTCTATATAGTAAATTTAATCCTTAAATATCTGAATTACAAATATTAAAACAATGTTAACTATTTACTATGGTAAAGTATTTACAGATGACCCCTTTATACTCATACATTTATTCAGTACATAAAAATTAAAGCAACTTTTAATTAGCTACCCATACTAAGGAATAAATAACACTAAAATGCCTATTAGACCTTAGGCACTTTAATATGTTATTCCAGTTAAAACTCACAGTCCTGAAAAGATGATCTTATTCGATCATCCATATGTTCGATCATCCATATGACCTTATCAGCTCAGTGTTGTACGTCATTAGAAATGAGAAACCGAAGCTCATAGTGGTTGAATTCCCTAAAGCTGTGTATATTGTACCTGGAGGTAAAATTTGAATCTAAATATTTCTGGAGCCAAAGCACATAGTGTTTCTCTCATATGATTCTAGGTATATAAAAATTGTTGGCCTATGTATAAAGAGAGAGCATTTAATGCAAGGCTTACTTAAAATTTCACAAATATTTTTTGTTTCATACATAAATATTATAGAAATATGATTTGACCATATTACCATTGACACTGAAAATTAATCAGACTAAGGTGCATAGAAAATAATTATATCAATAAATTTAAACATACCATCAATCAGAATGCTGATTTTTACAAGATCAAATCTACAGTACAGTTATCAATTTGGATCATCTCTGATCTTTGATGTTAGAAAGCTAGCATTTCCAGGGTCCAAGTTAAAGGACATTGAAGACAGGTTCTAGTCACTTGGATTCTATCATTTAAAACATCCTTTCAGCAGGATAAGCTAGCCATTGCTTAGTTCAAATTAAAATATTTGTAGGGAAAAATTAGGAGAATATACAGAACCCTTGACGCCTTTTCTTGGAAGAGAACTGACCTTGCTTTTTGCCTTCAGAAAGGTCCACATGACAGCTTTTTATATCTTCTCATGGAAAATCATTTTCGGATACCTAAGAGAGTATTTATTGGCATACTATGGTCTATGTCAGTAAGGAGAAGTAGACAGAGGGAGGGTTTATAAACATGGACTTTACTAATTTTTTATCTTCAGTGTTGATGGAATACTTATAATTTTTCATTAATTTTTCCTGCCATAAAAATACCAGAGACATGAAAACATCAGACATATATCAGAGGGTGGTAAAGAAACAGGAGATCAAAATAATTCTTGACTAGAAGATTATTAAATTAAAAATTGTGAATAGCCTCTTGCTAGAATCATACAGTGAAATTATTCATGAAAATTGAAAACAGTGTTCATATACTTTCATGATTATAAGACCAGTTTAATAATTAAATTAATTTTTAAAATTGAAGTATTTTAGATGCTCAATTTGCATGAATATATGATTGCTTATAAAATGTCTATTAAAATCATATAAGGGAGGGAAGCTTGAGCTTTGGGGTCAGAGCTGTATACCTAGATTAACGTTTTTATACTTCCTACTTCAAGCTATGTAAATTTTACAAGTAATATAATTTTGGGGGCCCATAGTTTCCATATGTAAAATAGGGGTAAAAAATTACCTATCCTATATGGCTGTTCTGGGGATTGAAAAGGTGAGAGTATTGGAAAAGTAGCTGATATGTGGTAGAGACATAGTTCGTGCTAGTTTCTTTCCCCTAATGCATATCACTAGATTATTTAATATTATATAGAAATATGTATGATAGCCAGTAATCAACATTTGGAAGCAGAGAAAAGTCTAAACAAATAAGTGAGACTGACTCAAATGTTCAAGTTTATCATTTTACTTCTAAATATAATTAAAAAGTAAAAGATATGTATTCTCTTTGATTTATGTCATAATGTGTAGGATTTTTTATTATGAATACTCTGCCACATTATTCATATAATTTAAAATTGCAATTACACTATAAAATCACAAAGTTAATTCATGTGTATATATGTGTATAATTTTAAATGAAAAGAGTGTCAAGGAACTGTAATAATGATTGTTAAGAAATGTTTAATTTGAAAGCACTGTCTGCCAAGGATGCAGGAAGAGGTCGGCCATGGCTTCCTGGAAAAAATTCTGATTTGATCAGAGCCTCTACTGTTGGCTGGGTTTGATTTGAGAGGAAGGGAGGAAAAGGGCATGGAAAGCAGGAGAATGATAAGATCAAAGCCATGATCTGTTCAGAAGTTGGATGTTTCTGTTACTACGAAGGATTCCATGTGCCAAGATAGCCCCTGAGGGACTTCACTGGTCATGGTCATGGTTTAACAGAGGTTCAGGAGAATCAGAATATTGAAGTTTGAAGTTGTGTTCACTACTGACTTTTTCCATGTGAAAATCAATAGGGTGAAAAGTGTTTTGTGATGTCTTCAACAGACAGCCCTTTCCCTTCCCTCTGGCATAGAAGTAGCAAAGGGAGACATTGCTAGATTTGCAATTGTTGACCTTGCCTCATGTTTTCCTACACTTAACACTGTCTTATCATTTGAAAACAAAAACAAAAAGTTCTAACTCTCTGTATTATACTAGAAACAGAGTGGATATTAGAAGTCTAGCAATTTCAAATGAAGAGATGATGTTTTTCTCCACAAATTTGTCTGATCTTGATGTGATTCATTTGAGAATGGAGCGCTCCACCATCCCATATTTAATTCTAACTGTCCAAGAAGTTGTATAGTCTCATCCTGTGCAGTTTGAATATTTCTTTTTCACAGTATAACATTTGTTACATTGTAGGTGGAAAAAACACATGGTTTTGGATTCAGAAAGATCAGTTTTAATCCTGATTTTAGTATTTCCTAGTCTTTAGGTTGCAGAGCCTTTGGGGGATTAAATGCATAAAACAAAACAAAAAACCCTACCTGGCCATCCACGTCTTCATTCTGCTTCTCAAATGTTCTAAAATCATTATCCCCTAGGGTCTTAACCTGAACTGTTGTTTCTTTATGCCTTAAATGATCTTCCATCAGATATTTACTTGGCTGGATATGTCATAACATTTAGATCTCGCCAGGCTTAAATATCAACTCTTCAGAAAAACCTTTTCAGCCACATAGATTTAAATGATTTCTTTCCCAAATGATTCCATAGCCCATTGTTTATTATTTTATTTTCATTATGAAAGTTATCACTACCTTTCATCTTCCACAGAGATGGTACGGTGTATGAAAATAGGAACTCTTTTTTGTTTTTCTCAATGTTGAGACTTCCTGTGCTTAGAAAAAATGACACTGCATGACCGATACACAGTATAATCTGAATAAATGTTTGTTGATAGAATAATTTTAAAAATACTTTAAAAGGCTAAACTAGAAGTGTGTAAAAGATCCTTGGGTAATCCAGTGCAGGAACATATAGCTTAATTTCCCTAGAAAGTAATGCTTAAACTGATCTCAAAGAATTAGTGGCAGCTAATGAGGCTTATGGAGAAGGCAATGGCACCCCACTCCAGTACTCTTGCCTGGAAAATCCCATGGGTGGAGGAGCCTGGTAGGCTGCAGTCCATGGGGTCGCTAAGAGTCGGACACGACTGAGCGACTTCACTTTCACTTTTCACTTTCATGCATTGGAGAAGGAAATGGCAACCCACTCCAGTGTTCTTGCCTGGAGAATCCCAGGGACCGTGGGGCCTGGTGGGCTGCCATCTATGGGGTCTCACAGAGTCGGACACGACTGAAGCGACTTAGCAGCAGCAGCAGTGAGGCTTATTGGAGCAGGGAAGCCAACTCAGAGAAGGAAGAAAAGCATGGAAGTGCAAGACAGCATGGTGTGCTCCCAGAAAAGCACATGGATCTGCAGGAGTAGATTATGGCTGCTGGATTCTAGAGGAGAGATGAGTAGGGGGTGGAGAGGCATACAGGAGCAAAACAGACGAAGTTAAGAAATTCACAACAGAATGTTGCTGAGAGATTTTATACAGGAGGATGATCTCGATCAGACTCGTGAGTTTGGAGGCTTGCTCAGAGCAGGAAGACAGATACGTGACTGGAGCAGGGAAACTGGTTTGTGCAGTATTGCAGAAGGGCTTCTATTAAAAAAAAAAAAAAAAAAAAAAACTGATAAAAATGGAGAAAGGGGACTTTCCTGGTGGTCCTAAGGCTAAAAATCCACGTACCCAATGCAGGGGGGCCTGGATTGATCCCTGATCAGGGAACTAGATCCCACCTGCTGCAACTAAGGGCTCATATGCCACGACTGAAGATCTTGCATGCCATAACGAAGATGGACAATTCCAAGAGCGGCAACAAAGACCCGGTGCAGCCAAATAAATAAATGTTTAAAATGGAAAAGATAAAGCAAAACATTTTAAAAAAAGAATGTTGAAAGGGTTGTCTACTGAAGTAGGAGGAAGAAGGATCAATGGGATATATTTTTCTATTTGAGGAGAGTTTCAAGGAAAGAGACTTGATCATTCTCACTTTTCTAAGTTGACTGAAAAGTAGAAGATGGTAACAGGGTGTTTTTGTTGGTTGATCAATTGATTTGTTTTTGGATAGATGTCTATTAGATGGTTATACACATGAGCATGGTTATCTGAAGAGAGGTTTGAGCTGGAGCTTATGAGTTGAGGGTTACCTACACATACAGGTGAACCCAAAATGTGATTGTGCTTATTCATTCACTAAGAAAAGGATATACTATAGCAAGAGCATACTGAGGAGAACTATGGAGTTCAGGTCAGTTCAGTCGCTCAGTCGTGTCCGACTCTTTGTGACCCCATGGACTGCAGCACGCCAAGCTTCCCTGTCCATCGCCGATTCCAGGAGCTTGCTCAAACTCATGTCCATCGAGTCGGTGATGCCATTCAACCATCTCATCCTCTGTCATCCCCTTCTCCTCCTGCCTTCGATCTTTCCCAGTATTAGGGTCTTTTCTAATGAGTCAGTTCTTCCCATCAGGTGGCCAAAGTATTGGAGTTTCAGCATCAGTCCTTTCAGTGAATATTCAGGGTTGTTTTCCTTTAGGATTGATTGGTTTGATCTCCTTGCAATCTTCTCCAACACCACAGTTCAAAAGCATCAATTCTTCAGTGCTCAGCTTTCTTTATGGTCCAACTTTCACATCTATACACGACTACTGAAAAAACCATAGATTTGACTAGACAGACATTCATTGACAAAGTAATGTCTCTGTTTTTGAATATGCTGTCTAGGTTTGTCATAGCTTTTCTTCCAAGGAGCAAGTGTCTGTTAATTTCATGGCTACAGTCACAGTCTGCAGTGATTTTGGTGCCCAAGAAAAGAAAATCTGTCTCTGCTTTTTAATATGCTATCTAAGTTTGTCATAGCTTTTTTTGCAATCAAAGATGCAAAGCATCTTTTAATTTTATGGCTGCAGTCACCATCTGCAATAATTCTTGCCTGGAGAATCCTCATGGACAGAGGAGTCTGGTGGGCTGCGATCCATGTGGTCAGAGTCAGATACAGCTGAAGCAATTTAGCATGAATGCATACAACATAGTAATTCAATGTTTTTTATATATTAAGAAATGGTCAGCACAGATCTAGTTAATAGGTATCACCACACATGGTTATAATATTTTTTTTTCTTGTGGTGAAAACTTTTAAGATCTACTTATACACTACTGTATTATTAACCACAGTTACCCTGCTGTGCATTACAATGCTCTGACTCATTTACTGTATAACTGGAAATTTGTATTTTTGGAATACCTTCACTATTTTGCCCAAATCCTGCCCTTTGCCTCTGGCAACCACAAATCTATTCTCTATATCAATGAGTGTGTTTGTTTTCAGATTCCATATATAAGTGAAACAAATCATACAGTATTTGTCTTTCTTTGATGTATTTCACTTCGTATAATGTCCTCAAGGGGCTTCCTTCATAGCGTAGTCAGTAAAGAATCCATCTGCAATGCAGGAGGCCCAGGTTCTATTCCTGGTTCAGGAAGATCCCTAGAAAAGGAAATGACAACTCCATTATTCTTTTCTGGGAAATCCCATGGACAGAGGAGCCTGGCTGGCTACAGTCCATGGGGTTGAAAGAGTCAGACAGGACAGAGCAACTAAACCACCACTACTAATGTCCTCAAAGTCCATCCACATTGTTTCAAATGGCAAGATTTCTTTCCTTTTTTTATGGCTAAACGATATTACATTGTGTATATGAATACTACACTTTATTCATTCATCCATCCATAGACACATACATCTTGGCTGTTGTAAATAACATTGCAGAGAACATAAGATTGTTCTTTTTGACAAACTTCTGTCTTTTTGAGTTAGTGCTTTCATTTCCTATGGATAAATACCCCGAAGTGGAATTCTGGGACTATGTGATAGTTCTATTTTTAATTTTTTAAGGAAATTCCATACTGTTTTCCATACTGGCTATATCAACTTATGTTCTTACCAACAGTGTACAAGGGTTCCTCTTGCTCCATATCCTTGCCAACGCTTGTCATTTCTTGTCTTTTTGATGATAACTAGTATGCGTGGAGAAGGAAATGGCAACCCACTCCAGTATTCTTGCTTGGAGAATCCCAGGGACGGAGGAGCCTGTTGGGTGCCGTCTGTTGGGTGCCGTCTGTGGGGTCACACGGAGTCAGACACGACTGACGTGACTTAGCAGCAGCAGCAGCAGTATGCATGTGAGGTTGTAACTCGTTGTGGGTTTGACTTACATTTTACCTGATGATTAGTGATGTTTGGCACGTTTTGTTGGACACATCGGTTTATCTTCCTTGGAAATATGTCTGTTTAGATCCTCTGCCCATTTATTAATTGGATTATCTTTTTATTGATTAATTCAGATTTTAATTTGAATTAGTTAAAATTAAAACCTGGTCTGTTCAGATTTTCTGTTTCTTTGTATTTTGAGTGGTATGTTTCTAGGAATTTATCCACTTCTTTTAGGTTGTCCAATTTGTTGTATATTTGTTTCTCAGTCTTTAATGGTTCTTTGTATTTTGTGTATTAAGTACAATATGTCTGTTTCATTTCTGATTTTATTTGTTTTTTCTTAGTGAGTCTAGTTAAGGGCTTTTCAGTTTTGTCTGTCCTTTCAAAAAACCAGCTCTTAGTTTCTTTGATTTTTTTCTATTGTCTTTTTAGTCTCTCAATCATTTATATCCACTCTGATATTTGTTATTCAGGAAGATCCCCAGAAGATGGCATGGCAATCCACTCCAATACTCTTGCCTGGAAAATGCCATGGATAGAGGAGCTTGGTGGGCTACAGTCCATATAGGGTCTCAAAGAGTCAGACATGACTGAAGTGACTTACCATCACCACATTTGTTATTACCTTCCTTCTACTAACTTTAGGCTTCATTTGTTCTTCTATTTTAGTTCTTTAGGGTTGAACTTAGGTAGTTTTTTTAAGATCTGATTTCTTGATATACCTCTTAGAATTACTTTTGTCTTGTTATATTTGTTTTGCTGTTGTTGTTATCTGTTATATTTTTGTTATGTTGTACTTCCATTTTATTTCTCTCCAAGCATTTTGTTGTTTTTTTCTTTGTCTCATTGGTCGGTCAGTAGCATGTTGTTTAATCTCCACATAGCTGTGAATTTCCCAGTTTTCTTCTTGTAATTAATTTCTAGTTTCATACTAGAAAAGATGTGGTTGGAAAAGGTGGGTGCTATGATTTCAATCTTCTTGAATTCTTTAAAATATTTTTTTGTGACTTAACATGATCTATTCTGGAGAATACTCCATGTAGAAAAATGTGTATTCTGTTGTTTTCGGATGGAATGTTCTGTATGTGTCTAAGTCCATTTTGTTTAATGTGTCTTTCAAGACCAATGAGCTTCTCTGGTAGCTCGGCTGGTAAAGAATCCACCTGCATGCAGGAGAACCTGGTTTGATGCCTGGGTTGGGAAGATCCGCTGGAGAAAGGATAGGCTACCCACTCCAGTATCTTTGCCTGGAGAATTCCATGGACATAGGAGACTGGCAGGCTAGTTCATGGGGTTGCAGAGTCAGACACGACTGAGCAAGTTTCACAAGATCAATGTTTTCTTATCACTTTTCTGTCTGGAAGATCTATTTATTGAAGAAAGTGGGGTATTAAAGTCTCCTATTGGGTGCTCTTCTATACACTGGCCTTGGGATTGGTGAGTCCATGAAAGCCCTTTAAGAACTGTTTCAGACAGTAAAGAACCTGCCTGAAATGCAGGAGACCTAGTTTCAATCCCTGGGTCAGGAAGATCCCTTGAAGGAGGGAATGGAAACCCACTCCAGTATTCTTACCTGGAGAATCCCATGGACAGAGAGGCCTGGCAGGCTAGAGTTGATGGGGTCACAAAGAGTCAGACATGACTGAGTGAATATAACTTTCAATTTCTGAGTTTGCTATAACCTTGTGGGCCTCATGGATGCAAACCCTGCTGGCTTTCAAAACTGTATTTGGGGAACTTCTCTCTGATCTGCAGGTCTTAAAAATTGGAATGCCAGATGATGCAGGGTGCAAAACCTTGCCTTCTCAGGGAAAATCTTCAGAATGTGAGTTCTCTCCAAACTGTGGGTCACTGCACTGGCTGGGTTTTATGGCAAGACTGTGTCTCAGCCTCTCCTATCCACTCTCATTTGCCAGATATGTAGGAATTCCTTAGCTAGTTTCCACCCCCACCCCCTCCACAAGAAAACTGTTCTGTATGTAGCTGTAAATTTTCTGTGTCCCTAGGAAGGAGTGAGTTTAGAATCCTCCTATATCATCACCTTAACTGGAGCTCTGTGTTTGGTCTCTTTGGGTTAGCAAAGCCCAGCACAGAGTAGGCACTTAATCAATGCTTGTTGAATGAATGAATACATAATGGTATTTTTAATTAAAATGTGAAATAACTTTGATCGGTCTTGTGAAATAGCAAGTTCATGTTTTTTTGTCTGTAATTTCTTGATGTGGAATAAAAAGTTTAATTTGGAAATTAATTTTGTTTTTCACCTAAGCCCAGGATATACGGACAAAGTTTGGGAGCTCTTGAGAGAAATATTGCCTGAGTTTAAGCTGTCAGATGAGTCCAGCTCTGAAAGCAAAATAACTGACATAGATGCCAAATTAAAAGAACAAGGAAAAGAAGTGAAGGATGGGAAAGAAGTGAAAGATGGCAAGGAATTCAAACCTGAAAATTCAATAACTACACTAAAATTGCCTGAGAAAAGTGAAAGGGCTTTAAAGGGTAAGACAATTTATATCACAATGTTATTCAGTATGGATATTGTATATAAATGCTTTATAATCATTGCTGAATTTAACAATCATTTATAAGCATTGTCATTTATTAAGGGTTGTGAAAACAGTCATTCAAGTTTCTCTATTTCCTGGATATTACAGCTTGCAGTGGTGTTTATGTTAATTATTTCACTATATTTTGCTCTCCTTGTAATCAGAGGTAATTATATATTTTAATGATATTAAGTTAATATAGTATTAATATAGAAAAAAAGAAATTAAGTTTTCAGTTTCCCTTCATTAAACACATCTTTCTTATATGTCATATGTAGAATGGAGTGGGCCAAAATACCAAACCTGAAAAGTGGTCCTATTTCATAAAATGTGAAATGGACACAGATTAGACTGTGATTTGCAGGTTGTTTATTATAAGATGAAAGTTAAAATCTAGAAATTATATTTTTAAGGTTATTTTACAAAGTGTAGAAGTATTTTTCTTAAAGTGAGAAATATATTTAATAAGTGGGCATTTTATATGTTCTAAAATATTTCATATAGCCATACATATGAACAATAATGCTTGTGAGTAGAGTTGAATATACTAGAAAATACTAAATTTTTGTATAGCTGTGATAATATCTATAATGGTCTTTCAGATATTTATGCTTTACAAGATATTGATGTTTTGTTCTTATTTAGATCTTGCACATCAGCATTCCCAATCATATACTGCCCTGAAATAACTATTGTAAATGTTCCTCAAAGATAAGCAAAAAAATTATGTATGTGTGATATCTGTCCCATCATGGATCCCTCTTAAAATAATCTAATATGCATTAGTTTATACAATAAAGCAAAAATGAAAAAATAGCCAGGTTAAATTTGTTTTACCCAGTGTATCCTAAATTAATTCGAACCTGGAATCTCTTTCTCATGTATCACAAATTAACATCTGTCTATCCCTCATGTATCCGGGTTTCCCAGGCAGCTCAGTGGTAAAGAATCCACCTGTAATGCAAAAGACACAGGTTCGATCCCTGCGTTGGGAAGATCACCCGAAGAAGGAAATGGCAACCCATTCCAGTACTCTTGCCTAGGAAATCCCATGGACAGAGGAGCCTGGCGGGCTGCAGTTCATGGGATTGCTAAGAGTTTGACATGACTTAGAGACTTAACAACAGCAGCATCCATCGATCCAATTAATCATTCATTCAATGTACCTGGGCTTCCCTGGTGGCTCAGTCAGTAAAGGTCTGCCTGCATTGCTGGAGACTTGGGTTCAAACCCTGGGTCAGAAAGATCCCCTGGAGAAGGCAGTGGCCACCCACTCCAGTATTCTTGCCTGGAGAATTTCACAGACAGAGGAGCCTGGCGGGCTACAGTCCATGGAGTCACAAAAATCAATGTACTACTTGGTGAGAATACCCATAAGAGTTCCAGAAATTAGCAGTAACTTGAACAAAATCAGACATGGATCTCACCTCTTAGAGCTTAGGTAATGTGAGAAGGACTAACATTAATTTTAAAAATAATAAATACATACTAAGACATGAGTCTTGAAGGAAACTATAAATTGTTCATATGGGAGACCAAGTCTGGGGCACCAGGGAGAATTCCTTAAGGAATTTTGAGCTGTGTTCACAAAAATTAGGGTATCTGGGGGAAGATGACAGACTGTGCAGGGAAGAGAATTCTAGGTAGAAGAAAGAGCATATATAAATATTATGAGGCAGCAGCAGAAATGACAGTGACTTGGAAGACCTGGTAGATGTTCTCAGCTGGAAAAGAGGATGTGAGGAATAACATGGCTGAAGAAGAACCTGAAGAAGTAGGTAGGAGAGTGATCACGTCAAAACTTCTAGGTCATGCTAAGATATTTGATCTTTACCAAAGAGCCGTTGACAGCTAATGAAGAGTTTAGAGTTGAATCATGATCTATTTCACATTTTGAAAAGGATATTCTGGTTCTCTGAAAAAAAAAATAACTTGGAATGCAGGTGGAGGTGGAAGGTCAGTGGCGTGAGAACTCACAGGAAAAACAATTTGATGACTGTTGTATCAGCTCATGTTAGAGATGATAGTAGCTTGGAGTAGGTTAATAGGATTTTCATGGTGGAGAAGCAGATACAGTAAATTATTGAGAGATACTTATAAAGTAAAAAATAGCAGGACGTGGCAAAGATAATTTGTAGAATTCTTACTTGCAGAAATGGAGAGATGGTAGTATGTTTAATGCAGCTGGATAATGCCAAAAAGAGGAATGGCTTTATGAGGAGAGATAACAAAATGATTTAGAACATATTGAGTTTGAGGTGCCTTTAAGAAATCAAGTGTACTTTTCATGTCAGGAGTTCCAGGCTGTTGATATACCCTTGGGAATCATTGACAAATGCATGCTAAATTAAATGATGAATGATATTCCCAATGAGATGGTGTAGAGTGAGAAGATTAGGAACCTTAAGACTAAGTCTGAAAAAAGCTAAATATCTGAGAACTGGTACAAAATAATGAGCTGGCAAACAAGGTTAAAGAATGACCAGGAAAATAGGAAGATCAGCAGAGCAGGGCACTGTTGAAAATCAAAGGAAAAAAGTGTTTCGAGAATTGGAGATTGTCTGTTCCAAATAGTGTTGAGAGTTGAAGTATGATGGGAGTTCAAATTTCTCTGTTAGATTTTACGATACAGGGGTCACTGGGCACTGGTAAATGAAGACACACTGGAGAGATTAAGAAATAAATGGGAAGTAAAATAATGTATAAACAACCCTGTCATAAATTTGTCTGTGAAGAGTAGGAGTGGAAGCTGTTAAGGAAAACAGGGGATTCATGAAAAATATTTAAACTTTTATCTAATGAAGAAGGGTCGAGTATTTTTAAGTGGCAATTTGGAAGAGGTAGTTGAGATGAGAGCCATAGCACAGGTTTCCAAAGAGCCAAAGTGAAGGGATTAGTCCAACCTGAGCAGCAATGTCTCCTCCATCCTAACAGCTTGGCACAGAGCATGAGAGAGAGGATAGACGTAGATATCAGTGGGTGAATGGGTTTGTAGAGAGCAATTGAGAGTTTCTGAAAAAAGACTTCTCTCTTTATAAGCAGACCATTTATGAACTGAGAGTGAAGTAGAGGTGGAGATGAAGGTTCTCATGATTATTTAAAATAGGGCAGAAGCTTGCAGAACTAGGGGAAGATTATCTCCAGTAGGATGTAGGACTCAGCTGCTAATTCTACTCAGAGGGGTTGGCCAGATGGGTGAAATGAAACAACAGAGGAACAATAAATTTATTCATGTATTGGCAAAAACACATTTTGGTAAACATTTTTGCATACTTTCCAAATTTCTATGTGAAAAGTGTGTTTTTCCTATTTACAGATTTTATTATATATTATTTTAAGTTATGGGTTTTGAATAGGCGTTTAGTGAAAGTGAAAGTATTAGTCTCCCAGTTGTCTCTGACTCTTTGCAACCCCTTGGACTGTAGCTCACCAGGCTCCTCTGTCCATGGGATTTCCCAGGCAATAATGCTAGAATGGGTTGCCATTCCCTTCTCCAGGGGTTTTTCCTTACTCAGGGATTAAACCCAGGTATCTTGTATTGCAGGCAGATTCCTTACTGTCAGAGCCACCAGGGAAGCCTATTTTAAAATCATACATGAAATCATATATTATTACCTGTAACTTAGTTTTAAGTCAAAACCACAAAATAAAATTCTGATTGTCTATTTTATACTTGTTTCCAAATTTAATATTTCATCCTACAATTATAGTTATCTTTGCCTTTGTATCTAACATAGATGTTAAATCTACTATAAAGCTAAGAGCCGAGATAGTTTTATTTTAGAGGCTAGGAAACAGCACATGGTGTTAATATTATAGTTTTTTTATACATGCAATTAAAAAAAAACAACAACCTGATCAATACTGATTATAAATTTAGCAAATGACACAAGAATGAATGTCAGAAATTTTAAATTTCTGTTTTAGAATTGGAAGGGATTTATTAGGAAATAAAAAATCTCAGGCAATTTTTTAAGGTGAAGGAAAACATGTTTCACAGAAATGTAAATATGGATGGAAATTCAAGTGGTAGATGGTTCAGGGTACTGGGTTTACTATGCACATCTTGTTGACAATAAGATGTTGGTGTGGGTGTTGGTTGGTGGCCAGTCTCCACCAGCAGATATTCTAGAGGCAGAAAGCTGAGTTTCTTGAAATGCAGGTCCCAAATAAAGAAAATCTAAAAGCGCTCCACATTTAGGACTCAACTTTAAATACATTTTTTTCTTTTTAAAATGAGACTAGCCCGACACCATGATTTTATACAGATAAATTATGTGCACCTGATTACATTTAGCATAAAATTATTTGTTGTCATTAATGCCATGTCTTTCTCAATATATGTCAATTTTTAAAGCTTTTTGTTTTGTTTTGTTTTGATGTTACTAATTCGAGGTGAGTAGTGTTTGGGGAAGTTTGTGGCTATTTTTTTTACACTTAAATAATACTATTGTTTTAGCTTTCTTTTTCAACATTAATTGAATAAGCAATATAGACTAAGATTTTGTAGTTAAAGGATTTATTGTATTTTTTTAACATGTTAGACAAAGCTGATGCAAAAGACCTTGGAAAAAAGAGGAGCAAAGATGGAGAGAAGGAAAGAGAAAAGGAAAAATTCAAATGGTCAATACATGGATCAAGACCCTCATCAGATGTACAATATTCTCTACAGTCTCTGTCAGATTGTAAGCTCTCAGTCTCCTAGAATAATAATTATTGTACACATTTCCTAAAGTGCTGGAGAATATTGGAACACAGAAATGTATTTCCTGTTCAGATATATCTAAATAAGCTTTTCAGAGTTGCCTATAATTGTTAAGCTCTCAGATGGTTGTGCATAATGAAGCAAGATCCTACATGAGACAGAAGCCAAGATTATTAAAGTACCTATGGTACAACAGTCACAAAAGTGTTTATATGAATGAGGATATATACTACTATATATTATTATAGTATATATAACATATTTTACATGATAAAATATATAACTATATTTACATAAATATTTGATTATTGATATATATTAGTATATGTCCTACTCTATAGAGATTCTCGGAGAAGGCAATGGCACCCCACTCCAGTACTCTTGCCTGGAAAATCCCATGGATGGAGGAGCCTGGTAGGCTGTAGTCCATGGGGTCGCGAAGAGTCGGACATGACTGAATGACTTCACTTTCACTTTTCACTTTCATTCATTGGAGAAGGAAATGGCAACCCACTCCAGTGTTCTTACCTGGAGAATCCCAGGGATGGGGAAGCCTGGTGGGCTGCCATCTCTAGGGTCGCACAGAGTCGGACACGACTGAAGCAACTTAGCAGCAGCAGCAGTATATAGATTCTATATATATATATGTATATATAAAATCTTTTCTAAAAAACTTTATAGTCCTAACATTGAGTCATCTATCTTGGTGCTTCCAGAATGTGTAATTCTCAGTTCATTCCTCTTTACATGAAAATACATCCATTTATGCCCAGTATTATGGTTTATCTTTTTTTTTCATTTTGTCTTCTTTCTAAATACATTGCTGTGTTTTTTTGTGAGAACAGCTTCATAGCTATGGTTTTGCATTTTTGCAGAAAGATATTTCATGGTTTGGTAAAGAAAATACAAATGCTAGTCATTTTTTTTGTATTTTTAATTTCCTAGTAAACATTTTTTTTCTTATATTGATACCTTAAGCAATCTTTTTTAATAGTCGATGACATAAGATCCCCCAATTTACTGATAATTATTTGTATTTGTGAGATTGCAAAACCTATTTTTGAGTTTCTTTGTAAAAATGAAGATAAAAATGCCTTTTTTTCTACCAAACTCATAGTTAAGGTCAACCTCAAGAAACAGAATATAGTTCAAAGTTTGGACTGTGAACTAAAATTGCCTGGGTTCAGATCTCTGCTCCATGAAAAATATGTATTGGAGAAGGAAAATATTTCCCTCTAGTCTCTCCAGGTTCCTCTAGCTGGTCTAAGAATCAAATTGACATGAGGCATATTCACAGAAGAAAAAAATAATAATCATTATGTATTACTACGTGTGCGACCTTATAAGAAAAAAAGACCCAAAGACAGGTTAGGTAATTGAGGCTTATCTACCATGTGAGAGAAGGAGAAAGGGGGTAGGGGCTGTGACTTCAAATGGGAGGAAAACGATTCACTGGAGATGGGAAAACAAATGTTTACAAATCAGATATTTGCTCTGCCAGGCAGAGACAGTGGAATACAGAGAGGACTCTGGTCTCCAAGCCATGCTGAGTGCCCCCCAAACACACCTGGCCCACATTCTTTATAGTCTCTCTGGTGACAGTGCTCTGCCTGAACCAGGCCTTTTACTTAAATTCTTTTATACAGTTATGAGGGGTGGTAAAAAGAAAGAATTTCAGGGTTCTCTGTTCTTAAAAAGCATCAGGCTGAAATAATCCTCATGCCAAGGAGATACATTTTGGGGTGACAAATTTTGCTCCCGTGCATATACAAAGTTTCTTTTTAAATGTGAAAACATATTTTTATAAGTTTGGCATATTTCACATCTTAATCCATTCTGGAGTGAGCCTGGGCTCACTTCTAATTTACATAATGTGGCTTTAAAGATATTATTCTTCAATAAACATTATCTAGGTCAGTTATATATAACTCCTTGAACTTTAAAGGAATAAAACAAAACTTTTCAATTAAAAATAAAAACAAGAGGAAAATGAATTCTGTTGTTTTGACCAGAATCTTTAAAGGACAAAAACACCATGAATCAAGTGTAGTAATTTCAGGGATATTAGAGAATAAATCAGAGAAGGCAATGGCACCCCACTCCAGTACTCTTGCCTGGAAAATCCCATGGATGGAGGAGCCTGGAAGGCTGCAGTCCATGGGGTCGCTGAGGGTCAGACACGGCTGAGCGACTTCACTTTCACTTTTCACTTTCATGCATTGGGGAAGAAAATGGCAACCCACTCCAGTGTTCTTGCCTGGAGAATCCCAGGGACGGGGGAGCCTGGTGGGCTGCCGTCTATGGGGTCACACAGAGTCGGACACAACTGAAGTGACTTAGACTAGCCTAGCCTAGGGAATAAATATTGATTCTCAGAAGCAAATCTACAAGCATTATACATTTCAAACTAAGTTAACCTTCTTAGTTTCCCTTTCTCATGAGAGGATTAATTTGTGTTTTCTTTCTCCTTGAAATGACATAGAAACTCCCAGACTTCTTTAAATTCAAATTAAAGATTCTATGAAAGTTAAGTTACATGGCCGATAGCTAGAGTGAGTTTATGTAATAACTTTTTTACATTGAAGTAAAATGATTTCTTAACGAATTATATGGTACTATTATGAAAGTAAAACTAATGAGACATTCTATACAATAGATGTACATTTGAGAGTTAACATTTTTTAAATGCATGTAAAATCATTTATCTATTTTTCATCAGCAAAGATAAGTTCATTAAGAAATTTGAATGGTCTACCATGACCTGCCAGACCCATTTTGGCTAGAATTTCCATGACACAATATATGTTTGGATTTACAGGTTCTTCAGCAATACAGTCCCCTCAGATGGTAGTATATGCAACCTTCACACCTCTCTATTTGTTTGAAAAGAAGATATTTTTATTAGAGAAGATGGTAAGCACTCAAGGCCAAGAAACTTGGTATAATTTATGGTGTTTGCGTGTGTCTGTGGTCATTTGTTGTAGTAAAGTGTTGTTTTTTTCATCACCAAGTCATGCCTGACTCTTTGCAACCCCGTGGAATGCAGCAAGCCAGTCCTCCACTATCTCCTAGAGTTTGCTCAATTCATGTCCATTGAGTCTGAGATGCCATCCAACCATCTCATCCTCTGCTCTCCCCTTCTTTTGCCTTCAGTGTTTCCCAGCATCAGGGTCTTTGCACTTAGTTGGCTCTTCACATCAGGTGGCCAAAGTATTAGAGCTTCAGCTTCAGCATCAGTCTTTCCAATGAATTTTCAGGGTTGATTTCCTTAAAGATTGACTAGTTTGGTCTCCTAGTTTGGACTCTCAAGAGTCTCCAAGGGACTCTCTAGAGTCTTCTCCAGCTCCACAATCCAAAAGCATCAATTCTTCAGCACTCAGCCTTCCTTATGGTCCACCTCTCACATTCATACACGATTACAGGAAAAACCGTAGTTTTGACTATAATGCACCTTTGTCAGCAAAGTGATATCTCTGCTTTTTAATACACTGTCCAGATTTGTCATAGCTTTCTTTCCACGGAGCAAGCGTCTTTTAATTTCATGGCCACAGTCACAGTCTGCAGTGATTTCGGTGCCCCAAAAAATAGGAAAATCTGTCCCTGCTCCCACTTTTTCCCATTCTATTTGTCATGAAGTGATGGGACCAGATGCCATGATCTTTAGTTATAAATGTTGAGATTCAAGTCAGATTTTTCACTCTCCTCTTTCACCCTCATCAAGAAGCCCCTCTTCACTTTCTGCCATTAGAATACTATCATCTGCATATATGAGGTTGTTGAAATTTCTCCCCAGCAATCTTGATTGCAGCTTGTGATTCATCCAGCCTGGCATTTTGCATGATGTACTCTCATGTAAGTTCAATAAGCCAGGTGACAGTAGACAGCCTTCTCTACTCCTTTCCCAATCTTGAACCAGTCTATTGTTCCATGTCCAGTTCTAACTGTTGCTTCCTGACGTGTATACAGATTTCTCCGGAGACAAGTAAAGTGGTCTGCTACTCCCATCTCTTTAGGAATTTTCCAAAGTTTGTCAACACCCTTTTGCAACAACAAAAGTAGAAAATATACCAGAATTCAATTAAAATTCTATTCTTGAATTTCAGTCTTGTCTCTGTAATTAAACACAGTACAGGGACTCAGTACAGGCAAAGTTTTCTTAATGCTGTTCTGCGCTTAGTCCCTCAGTTGTGTCCCACTCTGCGACCAACCCCATGGACCGTAGCCCACCAGGCTTCTCTGTCCATGGGGCTTTTCCAGGCAAGACTACTACAGTGGGTTGCCATGGCCTTTTCCAAGAGATCTTCCCAACCCAGGGATTCAACCCAGGTCTCCCACACTGCAGGCAGATTCTTTACCAGCTAAGCTACCAGGGAAGCCCAGATGATTGCAATAGTTTAACCTGAAAAAAAAAAAAAAAAAAGATATAGTTTCATATAGTATATCAATTATTTTCATTGTAAACAAAGGGCATCCAATTATGTATTTCAGTGAGAACTGTGTAAATCATTTCTAAGTAATAATACATCACCTTTCTATAAACAGGTCCTACATATTTTCTTAACCTAAGACAAATTAAATGAATTCATATCTAGTAAACCACTCCTATGAATGCCTTAAAATAATACATACAAAAATGTTAATCGCTTTTTTCTTAGAAAGTTAACAACTTATAGAAAATTTAGAAAATACGGACAAAGGGAATAAAATTTAAATATTTGTAACATAAATGCCTAGTCATAGGCACTGTTAACATTTTGGCATATGTACTTTGCTTTTTTTTTCTTCTCTGCATATTTTCTACATGTATATGTGTATAAATTTTTTACTCAGGGAAATTCTATTTTACTTTCTATTCGGAAATGAGCTTTTTCACTTGACACTGTATCACTAACATTTTCCTGTGATGTTAAACATTTGACAACATAATACTTAAACAGTTACATGAGATGTGTGGATTTGCCATAATTTTTACATTATCTTTGGGTTTTGGACATAAAAAATCATTTTTTTTCTCCTTCCCTTTTAAAGGGTAAAGCTCACCAGATTACTCTTCAATCTATTTAGACAAACATCTTATTGCATTTGTACTGATCCCTAACCCTCTAGAGGGGACTTTTAGACATCTAGCACTTTATTGCTAGAACTCCATGTGTTTGAAATCATTACATTAAAGTATAAGAAGACAGTTATATAATAATTTGATTAATTAGAAACAACATACTGTTAAAAAATTGAATGGAAATTTGGTTGAAATGTAAATACACCGATTGTATGATTATCGCACTTAATGTTTGTCTTCTGGATGATTTGACCAAGGAGCATAAATGTTATCATTTCTTCTTCCGTTTCTTTTCTTCTTCCTGCCTCCACCTTCTCCTTCTCTTTTTTAGATAGGAAACATTCCTTACTGCAAAAGTCTGCAATGTAAGAAGGGTAATATTGTCAAGACAATAGGACATAATGTGCTATTATGAATGTAGAGAAAAGGGCAGTTCCTCTGCTTTTAATTAAAAGTTATTCAAGTTTAGTCATGATTAAATCCAAGTGTGCTTCTCAGGGCCGCCCCTCAACTTAAGTCTCTTTTTAGGATGGCTGCATCAGCCCTGATTTTAATTTTTCTTAATCTTACTACCTGACACTGGCCATTGCCTTAGCTATTCCAGAGAAATTAAACCCGCTAATACTGTGGACTACAAAAGACCGTGAGCCATGGTTTGTGGAGTGTTCAATGGGAAGTACTTAAATACTTTTTAAAATTGAAAAACAAAAAGATAAGATTTACATCGTAATTACATAAAAAAGAAGGCACAGAAAAATTCACTTGAATTTTGTCTTTCCGACTGAAAAACCGGTAAACAAAAAATTTTTAATTTAAAAGACCCCAAAAAAGCATATGTTTATTCATTAATTCAACAGATGTTAATTAATTATTCTTTGCTAAACAACTAGCTGGAATCTGAGGAAGACACCATGTTGAGCATGATTAATAAGGACTCTCCCCACAAAGTTTGGAGTTGATGAGAAAAGCAGACAAGCAAACAGTAATAAAGTTAGAATACTGGCATAATAGAAGTTGCTTGGAATATGGTAGATGTAGCATTTAAATGAAGTGCATTGAATGAGTAACCAAATAAATGAATTAATGAAGGAGTGGAAAAAAATGTATATGGAACGCATAGCAGAGACACGTCTTTCTGTCTAGTGGGTGACTAGGGAAATCACTGCAGATGTTGACTGCAGCCATGAAATTATAAAATGCTTGCTCCTTGGAAGAAAAGCTATGACAAACCTAGGCAGCATATTAAAAAGCAGAGACATTACTTTGTTGACAAAGGTTCATCTAGTCAAAGCTATCATTTTTCCAGTACTCATGTATGGATGTGAGAGTTGGATCATAAAGAAAGCTGAGCACTTAATGTGGTGTTGGAGAATACTGCAAGGAAATCAAAGCAATCAATCCTAAAGGAAAACAACCCTGAATATTCATTGGAAGGAACTGATGCTGAAGCTGAAACTCCAGTATTTTGGCCACCTGATGCGAAGAACTGACTCATTGGAAAAGACCCTGATACTGGGAAAGATTGAAGGCAGGAGGAGAAGGGGACAACAGAGGATGAGATGGTTGGATGACATCACAGACTCTATGGACATGGGTTTGAGCAAGCTCCTGAAGTTGGTGATGGACAGGGAAGCCTGGTGTGCTGCAGTCCATGGGTCGCAGAGTCAGACACGACTGAGCAACTGAACTGAACTGAGGGAAGTCTTCCCAAAGGAAAAAAAAAGAAAAAATTGTTTCAGCTGTGGCTTTAAAGTTAGCCTGGAAAGTAGGAAAAAGCATATGCGTGAAGCAGAAGGAAGCTTATGTTGGAAAATTTGGAGGTGAAGGACAACCCACTGGGTTCAGATCAGATCAGATCAGATCAGTCGCTCAGTCGTGTCCGACTCTTTGCGACCCCATGAACTGCAGCACGCCAGGGCTCCCTATCCATCACCAGCCCTCGGAGGTCACTCAGACTCATATTCATCGAGTCAGTGATGCCATCCAGCCATCTCATCCTCTGTCGTCCCCTTCTCCTCCTGCCCTCAATCCCTCCCAGCATCAGAGTCTTCTCCAATGAGTCAACTCTTCGCATGAGGTGGCCAAAATACTGGTTTCAGCTTTAGCATCATTCCTTCGAAAGAAATCCCAGGGCTGATCTCCTTCAGAATGGACCGGTTGGATCTCCTTGCAGTCCAAGGGACTCTCAAGAGTCTTCTCCAACACCACAGTTCAAAAGCATCAATTCTTTGGCTCTCAGCCTTCTTCACAGTCCAGCTCTCACATCCATACATGGTCACAGGAAAGACCATAGCCTTGACTAGGCGAACCTTTGTTGGCAAAGTGATGTCTCTGCTTTTGAATATGCTATCTAGGTTGGTCATAACTTTCCTTCCAAGGAGTAAGCGTCTTTTAATTTCATGGCTGTAGTCACCATCTGCAGTGATTTTGGAGCCCAGAAAAACAAAGTCTGACACTGTTTCCACTGTTTCTCCATCTATTTCCCATGTAGTGATGGGACCAGATGCCATGATCTTCGTTTTCTGAATGTTGCGCTTTAAGCCAACCTTTTCACTCTCCACTTTCACTTTCATCAAGAAGATTTTTAGTTCCTCTTCACTTTCTGCCATAAGGGTGGTATCATCTGCATATCTGAGGTTATTGATATTTCTCCCGGCAATCTTGATTCCAGCTTGTGTTTCTTCCAGTCCAGCATTTCTCATGATGTACTCTGCATATAAGTTAAACAGGGTGACAATATACAGCCTTGACGTAATCCTTTTCCTATTTGGAACCAGTCTGTTGTTCCATGCCCAGTTCTAACTGTCACTTCCTGACCTGCATACAGATTTCTCAAGAGGCAGATCAGGTGGTCTGGTATTCCCATCTCTTTCAGAATTTTCCACAGTTTATTGTGATCTACATAGTCAAAGGCTTTGGCATAGTCAATAAAGCAGAAATAGATGTTTTTCTGGAACTCTCTTGCTTTTTCGATGATCCAGCGGATGTTGGCAATTTGATCTCTGGTTCCTCTGCCTTTTCTAAAACCAGCTTGAACATCAGGAAGTTCACGGTTCACATATTGTTGAAGCCTGGCTTGGAGAATTTTGAGCATGACTTTACTAGCGTGTGAGATGAGTGCAATTGTGCGGTAGTTTGAGCACTCTTTGAACAGATTGCAAAAGGAGAAGTTTTAGAGGCAGTCTGAGGTGTGGGAGGGAGCCTGGACGTGCAGAGTGTTATAAATCCTCCCTGTGGGGGTTGAAATGTCTTACAGGGTCCAGTGGTTCAGGAACTGGCCCAGCGTCTGTAATAGTAATGAGATGAGCTTCCAAGCTGTAATGAGCTGCCTCCAACATTACAGTGCCCTGCTGATTCTTTTACATTAGCTATTAGGATAAGCAGGGTCTCTTGGTAGAAATCAGAATATAAAGATGATATCATGTTTTGAAGATTAAATCTACAGAAGAAAATTCTTTCTACTGGAATTTTATTAAATGGAGTACATAGCAAAAAATTTTAGCCCCGAAGACAACAAGACCAACTTGTAAAATAAAGTCAACACTTTACCTTTATGTGAAGAATTGGTAAAGAATGCAAGAACACAAAGCAAAACTTGGAAAGAAACAGTGTCACAAATTACCCTACCTTATCCCCCCATCTTATTACTTCTGGGTCTTCTAAATTTTAGTTTTATTTGTTTACTTATTATTTTATTTTTATTTAAATGGGTTAACTGGGAGTTCTAAAAAAGCCTCCTCTACCTTCTCAAACCTTTACTTTTAGAATATCTGAGGTGGACAGAGTAAGGGAGTGAAAGGGTGTTATGGGTAAGGAAACTTCTGGTTTGTCTTACATTTGGGCTTCCCTGGTGACTAGTGGTAAAGAATCTGCCTGCCAGTGCAGGAGATGTGGGTTCAATCCCTGGGTCAGGAAGATTCCCCTGGAAAAGGAAATGGCAACCCATTCCAGTACTCTTGCCTGGAAAATCCCATGGACAGAGGAACCTGGCAGATTACAGTTCATGGGTTTGCAAAAAGCCAGATACAACTTAGTGATTAAACAACAACAAAAACATGAATTATTCAAAAATATTTCCTGAAGAGGCCTATTAAGTATTTCACTAGAATGTTTCACTATTTTAAATTACTTTCTGTCCCTAATTCTAATATAAGGAAATCTGGAACCCTCGAACAAAGTTTCTCAATATCAAACTGTAACAATTATTAAGCATTACTTTACCTTATTCAGAAGTATTGTGTAGTATGTTAGAAATAAAGTGAAGTATGAGAAACTGGCTAACATGCTTTACATCAAGCTAATACTTTTGTGAATTATTTAAATAATAGATGAAAATACCATACATAATTGTTTAATACTCTATCTTACATCTTCTGAATGCCTTGAATAGTTTTGTTTTCTGATGTTCCACTGTTCAAAAGAGAAAGCAAATGGATTACAATTTTGGTTGCAATTATAAGAAGGAACTGAGATATGTAGACCAAATGTATGAACTATCCAGAAATTATTCAACTTATAAACACTACTTAGGGCCTCTCCAGTGGCTCAGTGGATAAAGAATCTCCCTGCAATGCAGGAGATGCAAGAGATGCCAGTTCAATCCCGGGATGAGGAAGATTCCCTGGAGGGGGGAAATGGCAACCCACTCCAGTATTCTTACCTGGGAAATTCAGTGGACAGAAGAGCCCGCAGGCTACAGTCCAAAGGGTTGCAAAGAGTTGACCTTGAATTATTAAAGCATAATTTCAAAGGTTTCTGAATTTGTTCAATGAATTGCCAACATATAGATGGGATAAAAGGGACATGACAATTTCCTCTCCTTAAACTAGTGCTTTTTAAAAAAAAATTTAAAACATTGAAGCTACTTTTCTCTTTATTCCATATATTTATAAAGCTTTTAAATGACTACTGAACTTAATAGTACATGTTCTAGCTGAGGCAGTAATTTCCAATAGGCTAGTAGGTGAGCTTCTGACTCTAATTCAAATGACTGCTTTGTAAATTTTCATTTTCAAACATTGCTATTTGCATAGAAATCAATGATATAGAACCACTAGGAAGAAAAACAGTTATTGGCAAAACTGACTTTAATGTAGTTAATGTTTTATTTTACTTTAAATGTGTCAGGGTTTAGACCATGATTATCAGAATTTGACTACAGGTTATGTTACTTTAACCTTCACGTACCTTTTGATTTCTTATGGCATCTTTCAGCCATCAGTCAGTAGCTGAACTTCTACAATGACTTGAATGTCTTCCAATGACTTGATTTGGATTTGCCTGGACCATCTGCCCTTCTGTGAATGCCTCCTTTGTCAGGAGTGATCATGGGGATTTTGTGTGGGGAAGCCTGAGGACATGAACTGTAGACAAGGCAACTGCTTACCCTCACAGACCCAACACACTAAGGGCAGTGGGTTTTTTTAAAAACTATCGAGCAATTGCTGGTGCTTAAAAAAAAAAAAAGACTCTATATGTTAAGTACTTGTATCAAATCTTTAACCTTTAAAGAAAGTGTTAGTCACTCAGTTGTGTCCAACTCTTTGTGACCCTATATGGACTGCAGCCCGCCAGGCTGCTCTGTCCATAGAATTTTCCAGGCAAGAATACTGGAATGGGTAGCCATTCCCTTCT
Source organism: Tragelaphus eurycerus (assembly GCA_935064755.1). Lineage (NCBI taxonomy): Eukaryota > Metazoa > Chordata > Mammalia > Artiodactyla > Bovidae > Tragelaphus > Tragelaphus eurycerus. The sequence continues at coordinate 5,728,023 of CAKXYN010000039.1, forward strand.
CCAGGGGATCTTCCCAACCCAGGGATCAAACCTGGATCTCCTACATGGCAGGCAGATTCTTTACCATCTGAGACTCCAAGGAAACCCAACAAAAGTAATAGTTGATTAATTTTGGACCAAAACTGATATTCTGAGACTTTTGCAATGTTATAGAATCTTAAAATCTTAAAATTGAATAGTGACTTCTAGTTCTAGTCCCTCATTTTGTACATAAAGAAAGGGAGCCCCAGATACTCTAAGAGATTGAAAGAAATACAGAGAGTAACAGTGCTTACACTATGTGTGTGTGTTAGTAACTTAGTTGTGTCTGACTCTTTGCAACGCCATGGACTGTAGCCCGCCAGGCTTCTCTGTCCATGGGATTCTCCAGGCAAGAATTCTGGAGTGGATTGCCATTTCCTTCTCCAGGGCATCTTCCTGACCCAGGAATCTAAGCTGGATCTCCTGCATTGCAGGCAGATTCTCTACCATCTGAGCCACCAGGGAAGCCCTGGTGCTTACGCTAAAGGATACAGAAATATTACCACTATATCTCTCTAGAATAGTGGTGATAATATTTCTATAATGATGAAAAGTGTTATCTTAAATGCATAAAGCAGATACAAAAAATCCTTTTAAGCCTGCCTTCCACTTTTTAGGCTGATTCTGCCGAGAAGCTTAGAGAATATGGGCTTTCCCATATCTGTAGCCATCCTGTGCTGGTCACAAGAACTAGATCCTGCCCCCTTATAGCACCGCCAAAACCACCTCCTGTACCTCCTTGGAAACTCTTTCGTCAAAAAAAGGAAGCTGTTATAACAGATGAAGCTCAAGGTATGGTTCATATTGTCCAAAAATCTAATCAACATTTCTCTCTATGAGTTCTAATAGTTCTATTTGTAACGTGAGAGATATACCAAGAAAGAAATCCAACATTACACTTATAGCCTTCATCTCATTTTATGCCTGAAAGGATGACTTCTGCACATCTCAGACTCTGATTAGTTTCTCGTTTTTACATCTAAACCGACCAGATAAATAAAGGCCATTCTTTGGATGATGGCACTATGATTATAACTGTGATAGAAAAGTGGTTTGGAGCAAATAATGCAGAAAGTTAAATAGCATATATGTTAACCCGTTGGTGTGAATTTCAAACATGGGGATCATTCTGTGGTGCCCAGTAGGACATCATCTTTGAATTGACTGAATTCTATTTGAGACTGCTATAGGAGTAGGACTTCTGCCTGGGCTGGCTCCTGTCAATATTGTCGTGTAGCCAATGAACAGCAATTGTGCTTGGAAATACACAGGTTCACACAGGCTGAGAATAAGCTAAGGAGTCTGTTCCCATCTGGTTCTTATTCTTGTCTTTTATTTCTGAAATCCTTATAATCCACATCTAATTTTTTATTCCTTTAATCATTTCTCTATGTCTTCATTTATACTCCTGTGAGCACCATGTTTGAATGGAAGAGAGACCAACATGGCAAGAGAAGAAATGAGCAAGACCATAAATGAAAAATCATGAGCAGAGGGGATTAGAAAACTAAAAATTAAAAAATTATGGCCTAACAGAATAGCTCAGTTTGTTTATGTTGATTCAAAGTAAACATATGGCCTTTCTGTAGCTAATTTACACTTGCAGCTTTTAATGAAAGATGATAAAGAATTGGAGTGTTGTGGTTTATGTGTGTGTGTGTGTATGTATGTATATATTTCCTATTCCAAAAAGCTTAAATTATCTTTCTTGTTATCTTTTTTTGTGTTCATTTCCTTTATTTCTCATTTTCTTCCTTTTTCTTTTCCAGTACCACATTATCTTCTAATTGTATTCATCCAGTAACAGGTCATCACATTCTAGAGGTTATTGCATTAGGCCTGTCCTTGAATGAACAATGAAGATGAAGCCACAGTGAACATACCTAGTGCCAGTTTACTAAACGCATCCCTAAAAAGCATGTAAATAAGCTTTAAATGGTTGGTCCCATGAACCGTGGCTTGTACTCTTAAAGATGGTGCTTGCTGTGTTCCTGCTACCAATTCAAATACTGCTGATCCTTCAGTGCATGGGACAAAAGAACTGTATCTCAGCCACAGAGTAATGCATAAGTCTCAGTGGTACTCAAGATCCTAAAACTACAATAGCCACAGAGATTGGAGTATTTACCTGTTCCTTGCCTCCTACTTCCAACCATAATTTACATGTTTTTAAGATATAAATAACAATTGTTAGCCATGTAATTTTTCCTCACATTTGCTTTCTGCCTGCGTTCATACAACCAGTACAGCTGGTGGCAAAAATTTTATAGCACAACATGTTTTATCCTTGCCAGAAAAGAACAAAGATTAAAGAAATATCTGGCTTAGATGTAAAGGAGAAACGGCCAGTTTATTTTTATTTTAATTATTTTTTTTTACTAACCTTGTCTGCCTCTCTGCCACCTGCTTCATTATTTCAGTTATTTTCTTACATTCCTTGAGTTTCTGCAACAGGCTGCTGATGCCACTCCAGTGCCAACTGATGATTTTGATTCCAGGAGCTTTCCAACTTTCCTCCCTCCCTCTTTCCTTCCTGTCCACTTTCATTTTTCCAAAGATCAGAAGTCACATGATGCTTGAGAGAAAAATCTTGGTATATTTTAATTTAATTAAAAGCTATATTTTAATTAAATGCAAAGGTTGTTGTGCTCAGTTGTGCCTTACTCTTTGTGACCCCATGGACTGAAGCCCGCCAGGCTCCTCTGTCCACGGGACTTTCCCCGGCAAGAATACTGGAGTGAGTTGCCAATTCCTCCTCCAGGGGATTTTCTTTACTCAGGGGTCGAAACTGTCTCCTGCATCTCCTCCAATGGCAGGCGGATTCTTTACCACTGAGCCACCTGGGAAACCCTAAATTCATAGAGCCACACTTAAAACAGTTCTTTCAGAACATCAGAAATAGATGAAGGAAAGGAAAAATATTAAATATACAGCTATTTTCTGATTTTGCTACTGGCTGTTGTATAACTCTGTGTCTCTGTTGTAAACTGTGGAAGAAAACCTCAGGCTTGATGGGATTCCAGAACTGAGGTCTTCCACTTCAAGGCTTACCACATCGCTGTCTTTCTTCTCTCCAATGGGTTTAGTATTTCAAGTGAAAATTAACAGGAAACAGAGAAAGAGATCAATTTAGAGATGATCACAGAACAAGCACAGAAAAGTCAAATGCACTGTGTCATATTCTCACTTCTTTTCATCCTGTGGGCATCTTTTCCACTGCTATAGGAGCTTTCGTTAAGATCAGATCAGATCAGTCACTCAGTCGTGTCTGACTCTTTGCGACCCCATGAATCACAGCATGCCAGGCCTCCCTGCCCATCACCAGCTCTCGGAGGTCACTCAGACTCACGTCCATCGAGTCAGTGATGCCATCCAGCCATCTCCTCCTCTGTCGTCCCCTTCTCCTCTTGCCCTCAATCCCTCCCAGCATCAGAGTCTTCTCCAATGAGTCAACTCTTCGCATGAGGTGGCCAAAGTACTGGAGTTTCAGCTTTAGCATCATTCCCTCCAAAGAAATTCCAGGGCTGATCTCCTTCAGAATCATGCCTAATGTTTAATTCGGTGTTCACCATATTAGTGCATGGGCTGTGTGCCTTATCCACAGCCCATGAGAAGTTACTTCTTTGTCAGCTTCAGACACCTTTAGGAACACCCATAACTATTTTCTTGACCTATTGCTTTCTTTTCTACTTCTGACCTTTACTTGTTACATTTTCTGTTCTTCTACTACTAACTCCATGTATTTAGCCCACTTTTTTTTTTTCATGTCTTGAGCAATTGTGTTGTTAGAGGTTAACTAAAAGAAAATGTTTTTTAATAAAAGATTTTTATAGAAAGTCTTTCTTGTACTTGAAATAGCAGCAAATGCCAAGTACAGTAATAACTCTAGAAGACATGGCTGACTTTCTCCCTTGAGATTTCATTGTTTCATGTTGTAAATCTGGAAAGCAACTGAAGGAAGACTAAAGAAATCTCAAATTTGCAGAATCTATAAAGCCTTTTTAGTACAAAATTTTATGTATCACATACATTTCTATTTAAGTCTATTGAAATTTGCTGAGTAAGTGGATAATCTAATCAGTATTGCATTAAATGTTAAATTCTACATATAATCTTGGAATATTTCTTTTAACAAGTGTAGAACACTACCTTTCTCTTTTTAGAAATAGTAATAAAGAAGCCTGACCAATTTCTTGAGATTTCAAGTCCATTTTTGAACTATAGAATGACTCCATTTACAATTCCAACAGAAACGTAAGTATTTAACAGTCTTTCCCATGAATACCTCTTGTTAATAGATAAAGTATTTTGTGATTTGTGTAGTTTAAAATGTATGGTTTGGTGGCAAATGTATTAAAGCTTGTGTAAATGCAGTGATTATAGGAAAACAAAAATTTAGGTTCTATTTCACAGTAATAAACATTTAAGATAAATTTTGAATTGGTTAAAATAAGTCCTAAATATGTCAGGTTTTACAGCTTTGGCTTCTGTTTGAGAACAACACAGTATTTTGTTTTACTTTAAACATTAGCATTGGGAAATGTTTTTGATTCAGTTCAGTTCAGTCGCTCAGTCATGTCTGACTCTTTTCGACCCCATGAACTGCAGCATGCCAGGCCTCCCTATCCATCACCAACTCCCAGAGTCCACCCAAACCCATGTCCATCGAGCCGGTGATGCCATCCAACCATCTCATCCTCTGTCATCGCCTTCTCCTCCTGCCCTCAATCTTTCCCAGAATCAGGGTCTTTTCAAATGAGTCAGCTCTTAATTACCTGGTAAATTAAATCACAAGATAAAATGATTGTCATAAATACCTGGGAGATGAAGCCGGTCACTCTTAGAAGGAAACAAACAAACAAAAAGAGCTAACTAAATATAACAGCAAAGACAATGAAGAAGAAAAAGAAAGAAGGGAAGGAAGAATCCAAATTTACTTATATTTGAATGTGACAGTAGGGCTAGAAATAAAACCTGTGATCCTGGGTCTAATGTTTTTAATGAGTTCGTGTTTACGTGCTCAGTCACTCAGTTGTGTCTGACTCTTTGTGAACCTGTGGACTGTAGCCTGCCAGGCTCCTCTGTCCATGGACTTTTCCAGGCAAGAACACTGGAGCTGGAGCAGGCTGCCATTTCCTTCTCCAGGGGCTCTTCTCCACCCAGGGATTGAATCTGCATGTCTTGCATCTTCTGAATTGGCAAGCAGATTCTTTATCACCATTGCCACCTGGGAAGCTCATCATGGTGAAAATGAAGTCTACAGATAGCAGAAATGAAAAGGAGCAGTGGGTGATATGATTTTACCATTAAAAGTGTGGTGATTTGTTATGAAGCAATTGATAACTAACACATGGATATGTACATATATCAAAGATTATCAAATTTATTCTTTGTGCAGTTAACTGTACTTCAATAATCCCTCAATAATGTTGTAAAAAATAAAAATAAATAATATTCAATAGTATGTAAAATGGTTTAAAAAATGGAATTCTAGAACCAAGGAAGACAAAATAACTGATATTTAGAATTCAATGGATGTGTTTAATCACAGATTAGGTAAAACAAAATAAAAGACAAGTTAGAAAAATGAAAAACAGGTCAAAAGACAATATCAAGACTGATGTTCAGAGACTAAAACCAAAAAGAAAAAAATGAGGGAAAGTGTAGTAAAAGACTTATAAGACAAGTTGATAAAGATCGACATACTTGTATATGGGTCCTAGAAGTACAGGATAGAGTTTGGGGAATAATCATGAAATAAAAACATAATGGGAAAATTATCCCAAAAGTTAAAAAAAATCAAGATTCGGGAATTTCTAAGAAAAGTCACATAATGTAAATACAAAGAAAACTGCAACTGGATATCATAGTAAAACCTAAGACATATAATATGATAATATATAGATATAAAGTGAAAGAAATACTGCAACAAAAATCAGCGTGGATAAATGTCACATACAAAAATAGTAGACCAAAGAAATCTGGTACAAAATATATATGGTTTATTTTTAATTATTTTACTAATACAGATATTAAAAAGCAAAAACAATATATGGTGTTGGAACTCAATAAGTGTTGGAAGTTACCCGTGGGGAGGAGTGTTGACTGTGATGGGCAAGGATGCCTGGCAGGATCTGTGGGGCTTGACAATATCTCTTGATCTGAATAATGGTGATATGGCCATGTTTACTTGGTAGGTTTTCATCAAGTTTTACATTTATGATGTGTGTACTTTTTTCTAATTTTTTAAATTATTAAAATTTTTGAATGGCTTATATATATATATGATAGGCTTATATATGTCATGAATACAGTTACTATAGATATGGTTTATCCTTCCCTTGGATATATTAAAATCCATGATAAGAGTATAAACTGATGAAAAAGCAGACAGAATTTAGATCAGAAGTCTAGTCATTGTATTTTCCTACTTCTAGAGCCTGTTTGCATCATAGCCAGTTAATCTACAATTTTTGGATTCTAGTTAAGTTGAAAATATTAGAAATAATATTGAAATATCTTACTTTTAAGGCTCCAGCAGTCTGTGCCATCAATGACTAAATACTGAAAAGTGAGTAAGGAGGGACTGCTAGGCTGCAAAGTAGGCATAGTTTGCCATGTGAATCTTATAAACAGAAAAATCAATTTGCTGCTACTTTGGTTTGAAAGATTTGTTCTGTTATATATTTGCAAATCTAGTTTTCCTCAAACTTTCATTTTAACTTGTAAAAAGTCTTATAAATAAATTATTAATTTCTATAAAAATTTTAAATAAATTTTAAAAGTTAACTGAATTTATTTAAACATTTTAAATTGCATTTACAACAGTGGCATATTTTATTTTTCTTTAAGTACTTTAAAAGCCAAAAAGAATAATAAATAAACTCTTACCAATTATATGAGAAAGAAGAAAATGTTAGTCATTCAGTCATATTTGACTCTTTGCGACCCCATGGACTGTAGTCTGCCAGGCCCCTCTGTTCATGGATTTCTCCAAGAAAGAATACTGGAGTGGGTTGCCATTCCCTTTTCCAGGAAATCTTCCTGACCCAGGGATTGAACCCAGGTCTTCCTCATTACAGGCAGATTCCTTACTGTCTGAACCACCAGGGACATCCCTTACCAATTATATAAATCATCATTAAAAATTCAAATAATCAAAATGATGTTTCTGGGGAACCTTGATTTTTCCTATGCATAAGAATTGATGTTTTTGAACAGTGGTGTTGAAGACTCTTGAGAGTCCCTTGGACTGTAAGGAGATCCAACCAGCCCATCCTAAGGGAGCTCAGTCCTGGGTGTTCATGGGAAGGACTGATGCTGAAGCTGAAACCCCAATCCTTTGGCCACCTGATACAAAGAGCTGACTCATTTGAAAAGACCCTGATGCTGGAAAAGATGAAGGCAGGAGGAGAAGGGGATGACAGAAGATGAGATTGTTGGATGGCATCACCGACTTAATGGACATGAGTTTGAGTAAACTCCAGGAGTTGGTGATGGACAGGGAGGCCTGGCGGAGAAGGCAATGGCAACCCACTCCAGTACTCTTGCCTGGAAAATCCCATGGACAGAGGAGCCTGGTAGGCTGCAGTCCATGGTGTCGCTAGGAGTCGGCACAACTGAGCAGCTTCACTTTCACTTTTCACTTTCATGCATTGGAGAAGGAAATGGCAACCCACTCCAGTGTTCTTGCCTGGAAAATCCCAGGGATCAGGGAGCCTGGTGAGCTGCTGTCTATGGGATCGCACAGAATTGGACATGACTGAAGCGACTTAGCAGCAGCAGCAGCAGCAGCAGGGAGGCCTGGCGTGCTGCGGTCAATGGGGTCACAAAAAGTCAAACACAACTGAACGACTGAACTGAACAGAACTATTAGATTTTACAAACCAAAAATTCTCTTATAACTCTCAGTGGTGCACAACCTTTTGCAATCCCATGGACTGTAGCCCACCAAGCTCCTCTGTCCGTGGGATTCTCCAGGCAAGAATACTGGAGTGGGTAGCCATTCCCTTCTCCAGAGGACCTTCCTGACCCAGGGATCAAACCTGAGTCTCCTGCATAGCAGGCAGATTCTTTATCTCTGAGCCACCAGGGAAACCTCCATAACTTCTTTATAATCCTAAAATTAAATACAAAGCTATATTTTATGGCCTAATTTGTTAGATTATGTAACATGCTACATTTTTTTCATCTGCTGCAAACACAAAATATCACATTGAGACAGAATTTTCTTAAACATAAAAATAGTAAACCTTGCAATTTTTCTACTTAATTTTATAGTTAGTGTTACCCCCTAAGATGATAATTTTATCATTCCAAATAGTTTTTGATTATCTATTAGCTCATTGAGATTGCATACTTCTCAAATATTTTGTGGATTGTGTCAACCGGAGTTGCAGATCATCAGCACTAATTTTTTTCAGGATTCAAAGTGTCATACACGGACATCTAAAATCTCTATGCTAAGAGGGACCACAAAAGGTTGGTTTCAAAACCTGAACTTCCCATGTGACTCCCTTACTTGATTTTCTTATTCCTCCTTTCAGTTTTTTTTACCTAATTAAGGTGGATGAAATTCTGTAACCTGGGTCTAGTGACTTCAACACTTGATTGGATTCAGTTAATGTATTCACTGCTTGAACCTGTTATGGATTTCCTTGTATATCCATTGTAACTGGCCTAGACAAAAGCAAAAATATCTGTGAATGGCATTTCATCCTACCTGACTGCTGGATAGTCAGAGTTCTCAGATCAGCAGAAAAGAAAGCTGGTCGGTTGGTTTGTTTTTGATGAGCCCTGGAGTGTGACTGCTACACAATTCCTTTTCCTTGAAACATTGTCATTGTGGCAACCATATGCCTGGTTTGCCTGTTCCTGGCTCCTGGCCTTGTTTGCAAGAATCAGAGCTTCACAAGTGTTTGTGCTACCCTCTAGTGGCAGTTTCAGGTAAATCTGAGACAAAGCTAAAACTTGAGGTAAACCAAGTTTTACCATAGTGGAAGTGAGAAATAGATTTAAGGGCCTAGATCTGATAGATAGAGTGCCTGATGAACTATGGAATGAGGTTCGTGACATTGTACAGGAGACAGGGATCAAGACCATCCCCATGGAAAAGAAATGTAAAAAAGCAAAATGGCTGTCTGGGGAGGCCTTACAAATAGCTGTGAAAAGAAGAGAAGCGAAAAGCAAAGGAGAGAAGGAAAGATATAAACATCTGAATGCAGAGTTCCAAAGAACAGCAAGAAGAGATAAGAAAACCTTCTTCAGCGATCAATGCAAAGAAATAGAGGAAAACAACAGAATGGGAAAGACTAGGGATCTCGTCAGGATAATCAGAGATACCAAAGGAACATTTCATTGCAAAGATGGGCACGATAAAGGACAGAAATGGTATGGACCTAACAGAAGCAGAAGATATTAAGAAGAGGTGGCAAGAATACACAGAAGAACTGTACAAAAAAGAGCTTCACGACCCAGATAATCATGATGGTGTGATCACTGACCTAGAGCCAGACATCCTGGAATGTGAAGTCAAGTGGGCCTTAGAAAGCATCACTACAAACAAAGCTAGTGGAGGTGATGGAATTCCAGTGGAGCTACTCCAAATCCTGAAAGATGATGCTGTGAAAGTGCTGCACTCAATATGCCAGCAAATTTGGAAAACTCAGCAGTGGCCACAGGATTGGAAAAGGTCAGTTTTCATCCCAATCCCAAAGAAAGGCAATGCCAAAGAATGTTCAACCTACCGCACAACTGCACTCATCTCACACGCTAGTAAAGTAATGCTCAAAATTCTCCAAGTCAGGCTTCAGCAATATGTGAACCGTGAACTTCCTGATGTGCAAGCTGGTTTTAGAAAAGGCAGAGGAACCAGAGATCAAATTGCCAACATCCGCTGGATCATCGAAAAAGCAAAAGAGTTCCAGAAAAACATCTATTTCTGCTTTATTGACTATGCCAAAGCCTTTGACTGTGTGGATCACAATAAACTGTGGAAAATTCTGAAAGAGACGGGAATACCAGACCACCTGATCTGCCTCTTGAGAAATCTGTATGCAGGTCAGGAAGCAACAGTTAGAACTGGACATGGAACAACAGACTGGTTCCAAATAGGAAAAGGAGTAAAAAAAGGCTGTATATCGTCACCCTGTTTATTTAACTTCTATGCAGAGTACATCATGAGAAACACTGGGCTGAAAGAAACACAAGTTGGAATCAAGATTGCCGGGAGAAATATCAATCACCTCAGATATGTGAAGAGGAACTAAAAAGCCTCTTGATGAAAGTGAAAGTGGAGAGTGAAAAGGTTGGCTTAAAGCTCAACATTCAGAAAACAAAGATCATGGCATCTGGTCCCATCACTGCATGGGAAATAGATGGGGAAACAGTGGAAACAGTGTCAGACTTTGTTTTTCTGGGCTCCAAAATCACTGCAGATGGTGACTGCAGCCATGAAATTAAAAGACGCTTACTCCTTGGAAGGAAAGTTATGACCAACCTAGATAGCATATTCAAAAGCAGAGACATTACTTTACCAACAAAGGTTCGCCTAGTCAAGGCTATGGTCTTTCCTGTGGCCATGTATGGATGTGAGAGCTGGACTGTGAAGAAGGCTGAGCGCCGAAGAGTTGATGCTTTTGAACTGTGGTGTTGGAGAAGACTCTTGAGAGTCCCTTGGACTGCAAGGAGATCCAACCAGTCCATTCTGAAGGAGATCAATCCTGGAATTTCTTTAGAAGGAATGATGCTAAAGCTGAAACTCCAGTATTTTGGCCACCTCATGCGAAGAGTTGACTCATTGGAGAAGACTCTGATGCTGGGAGGGATTGAGGGCAGGAGGAGAAGGGGACGACAGAGGATGAGATGGCTGGATGGCATCACTGACTCGATGGATGCGAGTCTGAGTGACCTCCGGGAGCTGGTGATGGACAGGGAGGCCTGGCGTGCTGCGGTTCATGGGGTCGCAAAGAGTCGGACACGACTGAGCGACTGATCTGATCTGATCTGAAAGCTCAACATTCAGAAAACGAAGATCATGGCATCTGGTCCCATCACTTCATGGGAAATAGATGGAGAAACAGTGGAAACAGTGTCAGACTTTCTTTTTCTGGGCTCCAAAATCACTGCAGATGGTGACTGCAGCCATGAAATTAAAAGACGCTTACTCCTTGAAAGGAAAGTTATGACCAACCTAGACAGCATATTCAAAAGCAGAGACATTACTTTGCCAACAAAGGTTCGCCTCGTCAAGGCTATGGTCCTTCCTGTGGTCATGTATGGATGTGAGAGCTGGACTGTGAAGAAGGCTGAGCACCGAAGAATTGATGCTTTTGAACTGTGGTGTTGGAGAAGACTCTTGAGAGTGCCTTGGACTGCAAGGAGATCCAAGCAGTCCATTCTGAAGGAGATCAGCCCTGGGATTTCTTTGGAAGGAATGATGCTAAAGATGAAACTCCAGTATTTTGGCCACCTCATGCGAAGAGTTGACTCATTGGAGAAGACTCTGATGCTGGGAGGGATTGGGGGCAGGAGGAGAAGGGGACGACAGAGGATGAGATGGCTGGATGGCATCACTGACTCAATGGATGCGAGTCTGAGTGACCTCCGGGAGTTGGTGATGGACAGGGAGGCCTGGCGTGCTGCAATTCATGGCATCGCGAAGAGTCGGACACGACTGAGCGACTGATCTGATCTGATCTGATCTGAAGTTTTACCAAACAGAAGGCAATGGCAACCCACTCCAATGTTCTTGCCTGGAGAATCCCAGGGACGGGGAAGCCTGGTCGGCTGCCATCTATGGGGTCGCACAGAGTCGGACACGACTGAAGCGAACTAGAAGCAGCAACAGCAGCAAGGAAAAATCCAAAAGTAAAGGAAGTTCTATATACATGAAAATTAATTTTATCTTTGAAACACACATACCTAATAGTATATGTTTCTGTTGTTATTGTCCAGTTGCTAAGTCGTGTGCACCTCTGTAACGTCATGGAGTGCAGCACACCCAGCCTCCCTGTCCCTCACCATGTCCCAGAGTTTGCCTAAGTTCATGTTCATTGAATCAGTGATGCTATCATATTGTACCCATAAACTTCTAGCTTTGGCAGTGTTGATTTGGGGGTCATGTCAGTAATAACCTGAAAGAAAATATAGTGTAATTGGGTAGCTACTATAAATATCACACACCCACATTGCTCTGGTACTTAATTAAATCAATTCCAAATGTAAGATTCCTGTGTGTTCTGATCGTCAACAAAGAAGACCACCATAGCTTTAAAATAAACCATGTTCCAGAAAAGTTTTACAGCATTTCAGAGACTAGTGCTTCAGTAGTATAGAAAGCAATTAAAGGTTTTTAACACAAATCAAAAAATAAATAAATAAATACTACTGGTTGTGGAAGAAGGAGGTTGGTAAAATGAACAAAATCAGGACTTTCTATTGTTGACAAAACATTAATACAAAGGGATATTATTCAATCACTATAAAAAGAAGGAAATCTTGCTACTTGTGACAATATAGACGGATCTTTAGGACATCGTGTCAAGTGAAATTAGGCAGACGAGGAAGACAAATACTATATATTCTCACTTCTTTGTGGTATCTAAGCATATAAACAAACTCGTAGATACAGAAGAACAGACTGGTGGCTGCCGGAGATAGGGGGTCAGAGTGGATGAAATGGGTGAAGGAAATCAAAAGATACAAACTTCCAGTTATAAAATAAATAAGTCCTAGGAATGCAATGTGTAGCCTGGTAACTATAGTTAATAATGATGGTACTTTAGTCCCTAAGTCATGTCTGACTCTTGCGACCACTTGGACTGCCAGGCTCCACTGTCCATGGGATTTCCCAGGCAAACATCTTGGAGAGGGTTGTCATTTCCTCCTCCAGGGGATCTTCCCAGCCTAGGGATTGAACCCGTGTCTCCTGCATCGACCCAGGTGGACTCTACTGCTGAGTCACCAGGGAAGCCATAGTTAATAATACTGTTATATATTTGAAAATTACTAAAAGAATAGGCCTTAAAAGTTCTTATCACAAGGGGAAAAAATTGTAACTAATGTGTGGTGATGTACATTTCTTAGAGTTGTGATTACCATTTTGCCATGTGTACAAATACTGATTATTATGTTGTATACCTGAAACGAATAATAATGTTGTATGTCACTTATATCTCAATAAAAATGCAGTTATTTATTAGTAGCTTTAAACAAGAGGTTAACAGAAATTGTTTTTTTTTTTTTTTTCCAATAGTCATTTTGTACGATCTTTTATTAAGAAAGGGCTGGTTCCAGGATCTGGTTTATCTTCTCTTACTGAAAATGATGAAACTGCAACCTTTAGCCAGATAGACTTAAACCAATTGACAAAAACTATGTCTCAGGTAACTATGTTACTCTTATTAGTAGCCCAGTTCTTAACTATGAAAGTTTTTTTTCCCCCTTAATCTGTGAAATATATTTTATATAAATGCATTTGAGCACAATAAATAATACTGAAAATAAGCTTCTTATGTACCCATTTCACAGTACCCCCACAGGTACCCCACAGAGGTACCCGTCTGCTCCTCCCACAATAATCAGGAAACCATGTGTCCCAGGGGCTGCTGCTGCTGCTGCTAAGTCACTTCAGTCGTGTCCGACTCTGTGTGACCCCAGAGACGGCAGCCCACCAGGCTCCCCTGTCGCTGGGATTCTCCAGGCAAGAACACTGGAGTGGGTTGCCATTTCCTTCTCCAATGCATGAAAGTGAAAAGTGAAAGTGAAGTCACTCAGCCGTGTCCGACTCTTAGCGACCCCATGGACTGCAGCCTACCAGGCTCCTCCTTCCATGGGATTTTCCAGGCCAAGAGTGCTGGAGTGGGGTGCCATTGCCTTCTCCGGTCCCAGGGGCAGGGCTACAAAATACAAGAGTTTATATTGGTATGTCTGAGCTGGGAAAGGAACCCTTTAAATGGGGTCCCCCCAAATAAACTAAATCTGAGAGAGACATTAACCCTATGTGTTAAAGCCATTGAGATTTCAGGACTGGTTTGTTATCACAGACTAGCTCAGCCTTATATGGTTCATGTTTTTAGACAGCAAAACTGCCTTACCTTTACCGCTTAAAATAGTTATAAATGATAGGGAAAACAGGAGTGTTTTCAGATGTTCCCTAGGAATTAAGATTTAGCACAAGTCAGGAATTAATTATTTACCTGTTTCTTTTTCCACCTTCATCATTACTTCCAGCTGTAATGGAAGAAAGATGATAAGGGATAAAAACATTCATTCTTTAAAAATATTCTAGCTGTGGAAGGATTAGATATTTTTTCTTACACAACTTTATGTACAACTAATTGCTTCATTTTTTTTTCGCTTGCTTATTTTTTCTATGACACATTAGGAAGCTGTCTCAAACAATTTTTTTTTTTTTTTAAAAGAAATGCCATTAAACAAACACCCTCTGAACACCTTTACCACATGAACCTGTGAGATAACTCTATCAATGCTGACTCTCTTCCTAGAGACATCACCCCTGGGATCCTTTGCTATCTTGCTCTTATTCAAACTGATCAGATCAGATCAGATCAGTCGCTCAGTCGTGTCCGACTCTTTGCGACCCCATGAACCGCAACACGCCAGGCCTCCCTGTCCATCACCAACTCCCGGAGGTCACTCAGACTCGCATCCATTGAGTCAGTGATGCCATCCAGCCATCTCATCCTCTGTCGTCCCCTTCTCCTCCTGCCCCCAATCCCTCCCAGCATCAGAGTCTTCTCCAATGAGTCAACTCTTCGCATGAGGTGGCCAAAATACTGGAGTTTCATCTTTAGCATCATTCCTTCCAAAGAAATCCCAGGGCTGATCTCCTTCAGAATGGACTGCTTGGATCTCCTTGCAGTCCAAGGCACTCTCAAGAGTCTTCTCCAACACCACAGTTCAAAAGCATCAATTCTTCGGTGCTCAGCCTTCTTCAAAGTCCAGCTCTCACATCCATACATGACCACAGGAAAGACCATAGCCTTGACTAGGCGAACCTTTGTTGGCAAAGTAATGTCTCTGCTTTTCAATATGCTATCTAGGTTGGTCATAACTTTCCTTTCAAGGAGTAAGCATCTTTTAATTTCATGGCTGCAGTCACCATCTGCAGTGATTTTGGAGCCCAGAAAAATAAAGTCTGACACTGTTTCCACTGTTTCTCCATCTATTTCCCATGTAGTGATGGGACCAGATGCCATGATCTTCGTTTTCTGAATGTTGAGCTTTAAGCCAACCTTTTCACTCTCCACTTTCACTCTCATCAAGAGGTTTTTTAGCCCCTCTTCACTTTCTGCCATAAGAGTGGTGTCATCTGCATATCTGAGGTTATTGATATTTCTCCCAGCAATCTTGATTCCAACTTGTGTTTCTTCCAGTCCAGCATTTCTCATGATGTACTCTGCATATTAAGTTAAATAAACAGGATGACAATATACAGCCTTGATGTACTCCTTTTCCTATTTGGAACCAGTCTGTTGTTCCGTGTCCAGTTCTAACTGTTGCTTCCTGACCTGCATACAGATTTCTCAAGAGGCAGATCAGGTGGTCTGGTATTCCCATCTCCTTCAGAATTTTCCACAGTTTATTGTGATCTACACTGTCAAAGGCTTTGGTATAGTCAAGAAAGCAGCAATAGATGTTTTTCTGGAACTTTCTTGCTTTTTCCATGATCCAGTGGAAACCTGCAATTGTCATCATGGGACTTTCTTTTCTCTCCTCTGATGGATTTTCTAATTTTTGGAAACTATACTGTCCTCCTACTTTATACTCTAATTTCAATGGCACACATCTTCTAATACTCCCTGAGGAAAGATGCATGGAAATTGAAGATTATGAGAGCAAGAAGTTCTTTGTATATTCTTGATGTTAACCCTTTACTACACATATGATTTGCAAATAATTTCTCTCATTCCATAGACTGCATTTTCACTGTTGATTATCTCTTTTTGAATGACAGAAGATTTTCTACATAGACCAATTTTTTTTTTACTTTTGTTGTCTGTGTTTTTGTTGTCAAATCTAAGAAACCAGTGTCAAATTCAACGAAGCTCTTCACCTATGTTTTCTTTGAAAAGTTTTTTCAGTTTTAGTCTCTCTCTTTTTTAATCAACTTACATTCAAACTTTCTGTTGAATTTATTTCACTTTCCTATTTTTAGATTCTAAGAGCTCTATCTTATTCTTGATGTATTTTTATAGAAGTTTACTATTTGATAAATGACTATCTTAACTTTCTGATAATACTAACTTTTAAAACGTCTCCCTATATTATTATTTCTGGTTCCTATGAATCTCTCTACCCACATCCATTAGTTTCTTTCTTTTATATGGGGCTCTTTCCTCAATTGCCTGGTAGTACTTTGGTATACACATATAAGGAGTTTATGACATTAAAGGGCTGGTGATTAGAAGAAGATTTATGGCATGGATAGAGCTTGTCAGCTGGTAGCTTTAATTTAGATAATTGGGGATAAATGAGCTTCATTTGGGGGTGGGACTGGCTCCAAATATGAGATTCCCTTAGGTTTTCCTCCAGCTCTGTTCAGTTTCATAGGTTAAGGGTTCTCTAATTTCCCTGCTGGGGTGGAATGTGGTGGTAAGGATTGTCATACTCTTATCCACCAGAGCTATTAAAGCCAAGAAACAGAGTTCCTGAGAGTTTCAAAGTTCATCACGTGGATGTTCACTTAATTCCTCTCCTCTCTTTGTAATAGCCTTTCTTGCTTCCCACACTGTCTGTGAACCCAGATCTTGAGATTTTTCATTTAATTTCTCCACTTGAATCAAGCTCCAGTGTCCTATTTAGGCTGAAGGATAGATGCTAAATTAGAAGGGATTAGGGAGAAGTGGGGACTTGTCTGTTCCTTATACAGACAGTCAACCCAACCCTACATTTTCATCCTGTGTCTCATTTCCTCCTTTTCAGTTTAGTTTAGGCACTCAGATGTGTCCAACTCCTTGTAACCCCATGGACTGCAGCACACCAGGCTTCCCTGTCCATCACCAACTCCTGGAGCTTACTCAAACTCATGTCCATCGAGTCGGTGATGCCATCCAACCATCTCATCCTCTGTTGTCCCCTTCTCCTCCCCCCTTTGATCTTTCCTAGCATCAGGGTCTTTGCGAATGAGTCAGTTCTTCACATCAGGTGGCCAAAGTACTGGAGTATTCTCCTTCTCAGATACCTGCTAATTGTTTCTGGGCTTCTATGGCTTGGATGGGCTTGCTTCTCACTAACACTTCATATTCAATTATCTCTACTCTGTTGTCTTCTCCATTCACTTTACATCATCCAAAATATTGTTAGCATCACCCATCACTCAGTTCAGTTCAGTTCAGTTGCTCAGTCATGTCCAACTCTTTGCAACCCCACGAATTACAGCATGCCAGGCCTCCCTGTCCATCACCAACTCCTGGAGTTCACTCAAACTCACGTCCATCAAGTCAGTGATGCCATCCAGCCATCTCATCCTCTGTCATCTCCTTCTCCTCCTGCCCCCAATCCCTCCCAGCATCAGAGTCTTTTCCAATGAGTCAACTCTTCGCATGAGGTGGCCAAAGTACTGGAGTTTCAGCTTCAGCATCATTCCTTCCAAAGAACACCCCGGACCAATCTCCTTTATAATGGACTGGTTGGATCTCCTTGCAGTCCAAGGGACTCTCAAGAGTCTTCTCCAACACCACAGTTCAAAAGCATCAATTCTTCGGTGCTCAGCTTTCTTCACAGTCCAACTCTCACATCCATACATGACCATTAGAAAAACTATAGCCTTGACTAAATGGACTTTTGTTGGCATCACTAGTCTGTATAAATTTATACAATTTTATCTTTTAAATTATTTTCATTGTATTTTAGAAATAGCAGAATACTACATGTGCATTCAGTGTATTTTCCCTGTTAAAAGTTTGAGAAACCATTTTTTATAATTTGAAACAATCCTTTCTAATTTCTGTATGTGTGTTTATTCACTCAGTCATGTCCAACTCTTACGACCCCATAGACTGTAGCCCACCAGGCTTCTCTGTCCATGGGATTCTCCAGGCAAGAATACTGGAGTGGGTTGCCATCTCCTTCTCCAGGGGATCTTCCCGACCCAGGAATCAAACCCAGGTCTCCCGCACTGCACGCAGATTCTTTATCGACTGAGCTACAAGGGAAGCCCCACTAGTTTCTGTATGCTGCTAAGTCACTTCAGTCGTGTTCGACTCTGTGTGACCACATAGACAGCAGCCCACCAAGCTCTGCCGTCCCTGGGATACTAACCATTAATCATAATCTCATTTTAGTCAATCAGTATAAATTATTGGTGTATAAATTATAAATTATCGGTGCCTCATACCATCTAACATATCTACTCAGGGATATTATTGTTTTAATGTAAATTTTCTTATAAGATTCAAACATGTAATAAGCTCACATAAGCAGTATTTTAATGTCACAAATATAAACTCTCAGTCAAATTCATATCTTTTGGATTTTAAGGTTGAAAACAAATTCCATTTTGCTGTATGTTTTAGTAAAGACTTAGAGAAATTTCGATTTCTCCAGTGTTTAGAAGACTGTATGAACCCTTTTAAAAACCGTGGTGCTTTAGAGAGCTGTCATGTTTTGTTGAATTTATAAATGATTTCTCAGTGTGTTCCTTTCAATTCACAGGGAAATGTTGCTTCACAACCTGCACTCGGAAAAGGTAAATCAATAATCTTCTCATGACTTTTTTTCTCAGATATCAAAATACAAAGAGGCCTCTGCTTTCTGACAGCTTCTTGCTCTCCCTTCTCCTGTTCTCAGCACCCCTCCCCTCACCCCAGGCTCTCCTCTGATGTGTAGAGTCTAATCTGCTCCCGGCTAGAAAAATCAGATAATCACACTTGTTAAATTCAAGCTTAAAGTCAAAATGAAAGACAATCAGATTAAAGCCCCATGAGTCATGCACACATGTTTTAATGCATGCACATTAGGATCAAAGCACTAAAACCACTGCACATTCCTCAGTTCCTAATGACTTGTGTGTGTCAAAGTGTTAGTTGCTCAGTCGTGTCTGACTCTGTGACCCCATGGAATGAACTTGTATGCTTGGTCTTTCCTGACTCTGTGTGACCCCATGGAGTGCCACCAGGCTCCTCTGTTCATGGGATTCTTCAGGCAAGATTACTGGAGTGGGTTGCCATTCCCTTCTCCAGGAGATCCTCCCAACCCAGGGAGTGAACTCCCAAGGCTCAAATCCAAAAACAGTGTTGTGTGGCACATATAACATTGTGGTTCCAGAAAGTTTATGGGAAATTTATGGCCTTGATAAACATAAAATAAGATTGCAGAATCACTAACTGTGGAGATCAATTGTCTCATAGAAAGATGTCAGTCACCGTAGATCTTTCAAGTTTTTGTTTCTTCTTCTATTGTCTGGGCCATCCCATCTCTTAATGTCAATTTATAGCAGATTTTACATGCTTTGTTCAGTTGCTAAGTTGTGTCTGACCCTTTGTGCCCCCATGAATTGTAGCATGTCGGGCTTCCCTATCCTTCATTATCTCCCTGAGTTTGCTCAAACTCATGTCCGTTGACTCAGTGATGCCACCCAACCATCTCATTCTCTGTTGTCCCCTTCTCCTCTTGCCCTCAATCTTTCCCAGCATCAGGGTCTTTTCCGGTGAGTCATCTCTTCACATCAGGTGGCCAACCTTTTGGAGCTTCAACTTCAGCATCAATCCTTCCAGTGAATATTCAGGGTTGATTTCCTTTAGGAGTGACTGGTTTGATCATACATAAAGTTAAAGCAGCTAAATTCGGTTATAACTTTACAATCTCTAAAGAATGTGTGCACAAATTTACAAAAGTGTTTTCAGATTTTCTGGACACTTTGCATACAAGGTAGGATTAAATTCTCCTGAACGTATGAAAATGGGTCTCTGCCTGGACCTCTACAAATCTGAGGTCTGCGTGGAAATGACTATCTCGGGAAATATTTTCTCAAAAACAGACTTCAGTACGTGAGCTCCCCTCTACTGTTTTCCACACCTTAATAACTTAGTATTTAACATCCTAGATGTGTTCGATACTGTTGTCTTCTGCTCTGCACAGATGAACTAGCAGACTATGGAGTCAATGACACAGTCCATCCAGCTGAGGGAATCAGTTTGGAAAAAGATTTGGTCAGCCAGACAACAGCAACACAGGAAAAATCACAGGAGGAACTCACAACAATAAATAACGGTGTTTCTAAAGAAATATGGTTGGATTTTGAAGACTTCTGTGTATGCTTTCAGTAAGTATAAATTTTATGTGTGTGTGTAATATAATGGATATATAAGCCTTTGATTTTTAGCTTTCATTTAAAAGAGTTAGGCCAGTGTTAGTCTGATGTTGATCTAATAGTAAACAAAAATATTAGAAGGAAATATGGATGAGTTGATTGTCCACACGAAGAATGAGTAGCCAAACCAGTCTCAGGCCAATTTCAGCCTCTTCTCAAAGACTTATTTTTTGTTTAAGTTTATTCACCGAGAGAGATCTTTTGCATCCCTGTCAGGCAACTAATTCAATACATTTATTATTTTTCCCAGCTTTATTTATGTACAATTGGCAGATAAAATTATAAATACTTGGTATGCATGGAGGGTGGATGAATTGGGAGATTAAGACTGACATATATACACTACCATATGTAAAATAGATGTGGGAACCTGCTATATAGTACAGGGAGCTTAGCTGGGTGCTCTTGATGACCTAGAGGGGTGGAATGGGAGGGAGGCTCCAGAAGAAGGGGATGTATGTACACATACAGCTGTTTCACTTCATTGTAATAGCAGAAACTAACACAACTTTGTAAAGCAATTATACACACACACAAAAAATGTGTGCATGATGATGAATTAAAACACATACATATTGTGAAGATCCCCCCATCTACTTAATTAACACATCTATCGCCTCATATGCTTACCTTTTAATTTTGTGTGAGAACATTGAAGTTCTGTTCTTTGAGCACATTTTAATTATACAATGTAGTGTTATCAACAATACTCACCGTGTTTCACGTTAGATCTTCAAACCTTACTCATCTTGTAACAGAAAGTTTGTACTCTTTTTACCAATCTCTTCTTGTTTTCCCCACCCCCAGCCCTGGCAACCATGTTTTCCCTCTCTGAGTTGTTATTATTTCTTGTAGCTTTCATCTATCTTTACCTGTTTTGCCTATAATTATTCATGTGTGAGAAACTTAATATGTAGTACTAGTCTGTTGCATATAATGACAATAACCTGTTATAAATGTTTTTCAGGACTATATATATTTTCCACAAACCAAGTTCATATTGCCTTAACTTTCAAAAATCAGAATTCAAGGTAAATACATTATGATATCTTCTCTTTCAGCTCTTAAATTTTTGATGGAATCATGCTAGTGAAAACACTTTCAAATTTATCAAGCATTTCTAAACTTCTAATATAATTGTATTTTTAAAATTGTTAGGGTCTTCTACTAATCGCTTACCCAGACAATAAGTAAAATTCTGCTACCTGGTATTCCAAGTGTGATCCATCTGATTATGTGGCAGCAGTTCAACCCTGAGATGCATTATTTTATAAATTCACACTAAGGAAACTTTGACTTATAAATAAAGGGAGGAAAAGTACAAAAAATTCACTATGAATGCTTGCATGCTAGGTCATTTCAGTCGTGTCCAACTCTTTGCAACCCTATGAACTGTAGCCCACCAGGCTCCTCTGTCTACGGGATTCTCCAGAAAAGAATACTGGAGTGGATTGCCAACCCTCTTCCAAGGGATCTTCACAACCCAGGGATCAAACCTACATCTCATGTCTTCTGCTAATTAATGTTCACTAACTTAAACACAATTCCTAAAACATAAGCACATTTTCACTATCATTTTTGCTATATCAACCCACATTCTTCCCTCTGCTTGAAATTAATTCACGTTAATTCTTCCCAGTGCTTGAAGTTCATTCCCCTTCCTCTGGCCAATGTCTACAAGTCCCTCAGAACAGCACAGATGCTGTGAGACTTCCTTCCCTGGCCATAGAGTCAGAGTCAAGTATGCTTTCTCCGTGCATTCCCTGTGACTGTTCACACTGAAACACTTTCCTCCCTCCATCCTGACTGTATGGTCATTCCTCTGTGTTCCTCCACCTACCTATCCACTTCATGTCAGCATCTTAAGGAGGACTCTGTCCTTTTCTTTACTGTTGCAATACAGGCCCTGGCATGAAGTGGAAACTTGGTTTTAAAAAAAATTGTTGAATGAATTAATGAACAAGTCTCACATGGAGTAGAATTTTGGAGAAGATGATGAAGTGTATCCTGGGAAACTAGATTACACTGAAACATGCTTGTTGCTTGTATGGGGCCATGCAAGCCTCCAGTGATAACTCCACATCTCGCTGAGCTAATGCAGAGTTGGGGGAAGTAAGGAGGCTTGGAGATGACTTCTCCCTTTGCACTTGTACTAGATGAAAATGCAAACAGAGAAAACCTTTTTGAGCATCCCTCAAGAGGTGCTTTGTAGCTGGTTGCCTGCTCTGAAAGTACGAATCAGCTTTGTACTAGTGACTGGGGCTGGCAGAATGACTGATCTGGCTCGGTAATCTATCTACAAAAAATTCCCAGAGGAATGCTTTGACTTTATGAAGATAAAAAAACAAACAAAGCAAAGGCAAACAAACAAAACCCAAACTGTTAATTGAGAATAGCAGAACCCAATGTGCGGTATGATATTTATTTACCATTTACGGTTAATTTAGGAATGTCATCATATTCAAATTACTGGCAACAATTAAATGATAGTCATTTATAGGTGATCCCTCTGTTCCCAGCCTTGAACTAGGTTCTTTTTTGCATCAACTCTTCAAGGCAAACCCAATGAAAAGACTATTATTATTATCGATTTTCAGGTTAGGAAACTGAGGCAGACCAAGTTTGGGTAAAATGCCCAAGACCACCAAACTAGTAAGTGGCACAAACGTCAGGAGAACCAGATTTGTCCTCAGTGAGGCCTGAGCCTTTCTCACTAGTGCACCTTTGGAGGAAGCAGATCCATGGCTCTGGAGCCAGGCTGCCTGGTTTTGAATGCAGATTTCACTTGGGATAGGACTCTTTGCCCCAGTTTACTTATTCATACAATGGCAGAGAGAGACCTACATCAGAGTTGAGAAAGGAATGAGAGAATTTGTGTAAAACACTTAAAAGAATTCCTAATATGTAGTAAGTGAAAATAAATGCTGGCTGTCATTATTATTACCAATAGCATTTGGCACATGAGTTTTTCTTATACATCGCCACCCTAACATATAGTGTGTGTGTGTGTGTGTGTGTGGACATTTTTATGAAGTGATGGTAAATACAGAATTTTCTTTTCTTTTTAAAGTTCCAGCTTGGCAAATTAAAATGACAGCATCCATTATGAGTCCCTTCATCCCCTGAATTTTTTTTTAACATCAATGGTCTGAGAAAATGATGGCTTAGAGGATGTTGTTAGTACCAACATTAACAGCCTTTAGTTTGGCCTGCCCATGGTCTGAGGCTAGGCAGTCCTGATTGAGGGGCTTCCCTGGTGGCTCAGATGGTAAAGAATCTGCCTGCAAAGCAGGAGACCTAGGTTCATACCTGAGTAGGAAAGATCCTCTGGAGAAGGGTATGGCAATCCACTCCAGTATTCTTGCCTGGAGAACCCCACACACAGAGGAGCCTGGTAGGCTACAGTCCATGAGGTTGCAAAGAGTCAGACACGACTGAGCAACTAACACTTTCACTTTTAGTCCTGATTTTAGTGGCTACAGGCACTGCCTGCTGAACTGGGAACACAGAGTCTGAGGCTTGTCCTGTGCACATCCTTTAGCTGTCCCCATGGGTGATGTCATGGGAGTTGGCAGGGGGTTTGCAAAGATGTCTCGTGCCTGCACCAGGGCAGATTCCCTTCATACGGCCTCCAGGGCCACCTCATCTTCAAATTCTCAGACAATTTAAAATGATGCCAAATGAGTTATCGGTAGAGCCTCCTCCTTGCTCACACAGGCTACACTGGCAAATCCAGGGTCCTTCAGAGTTTTAGACAGGGAGTACTTGAAACTACTGCTTCTATCACCAACATGTTTCAGGCAAAAGAAAACTAAAATAAAGTGTCAAATGCTAACTATTGGAAAACTTAGTGATGCAACCATTTTAAATAGTTACATTGCATCACATGTTTCTAGAAATCTTATTATACTTGATTATTAAGGACTTCCTTTTCACAATATAACTTGGTTTTTTTTTTTTTTTGCATTTCAACTTGTTATTTAAATATTGTAAAATAATATAGAAAGCCTTTAAAGTATAATGACAATTAAATTAACACATGTACCATACACCATCAGTCAAAATTATGTTGAAGCACTGGGAAATTGAAGTGCAGTAATAGCACAATAATTGAAAGACCAACATTGGAGTTAAGTATTAGTAGATAGACAGACTTACTTTTGAATCTCATCTGTGCTACTAGCAAGCTCTGTGACCTTTGAGGAATTACTTACCCTCTCTGTATTTCAGTTTCTTCATCCATAATTATAGATATTAATAGTACCCACCTAAGATGGATTGAAATCATATTCATGTAATCTTTATGTGCCTGTCCACTAAGAGATATTCCAGTTGTGCTCAGTACTGTCTTGCATGCCCCAAGCAAAAATCCAGTTTGGTTCTGAAGTGAGTAGTCTTTCCCTTCTCCAGGGGATCTTCCCAACCCAGGGAACAAACCCAAATCTTCCACATTGCAGGCAGATTCTTTACCAGCTGAGCCACAAGGGAAGCCCCCAGTTTGGTTCATTAGCATGCAATGGGTATAGTTCTGAAGACCTTGTAGAATGAAAGGGTAATAGCAAAAACCACCAAGTAGCATGTACTTAGTCACTCAGTTGTGTGTGACTACTTGTGACCCCCAAGGACTGTAGCCAGGCTCCTCTGTCTGTAGTATTCTCTAGGCAAGAATACTGGAGTGGGTTGCCACGGCCTTCTTCAGGGGATCTTCCCAACTATTGGATTGAACCCAGATTTCCCTCATTGCAGGCAGATTCTTTACTATCTGAGCCAACAGGGAAGCCCAAGTAGCTTACCTTAATACATTTCTATTCTCTCCCTGTTTACTTATTAGGGACCTATTTTCTGAGCACTGCTCAGCTGTGGGCTCAATTTCTTCCTCTACTGTCATTTCTGGAACAAGCACACCCCCTTTCTTTACTCACAGAGGAGAGCTTTGGCTCTCTCTGATATGGTGGCCGGTCTCAGTCTCTGCAGACACGGTTTCCATGGACTGCTGACAGCATGCACCAGTGTGATTTCTTTCTTTCATTTAATCTTTAAAGTACTTGTTGTCTGCTGCTGCTAAGTCGCTTCAGTCGTGTCCAACTCTGTGCGACCCCATAGACAGCAGCTCACCAGGCTCCCCCATCCCTGGGATTCTCCAGGCAAGAACACTGGAGTGGGGTGCCATTTCCTTCTTCGATGCATGAAAGTGAGAAGTACTTGTTGTGGCGTCTAGAACACACTAAATGCTCTATGAATGTCAGGTATTGCACTTTCATTAGAATTGGGAAATACCACCATTAACAGACTGATACGAAATGCAACAATTAGTCTATTTCTTGCAGTTTTCAGATGAACGTGTGTCCTATCACCTATTCGTGGACAGTTTAAAGCCCATTGAACTGCTGATCTGCTTTTCTGCATTGGTACGCTGGGGAGAATCTGGAGGTAAGAGGGCCATGAGAAAATTACAGTCTGAAAGCCCAGCTCACTTTCTAGTCAGGGGAAATGTATACTACAAGCTTCAGACACTGAAGGAAGGAACTTATTCCCTCTCTAGACCAAAGATCTTCCTGCTCCTCTGACATCAAGAAGTATGCTCACTCTTGCCACCCATCTCTCTCTTTGTTCTGGTCATATGATCACCTCTTTAGCACACCTAGTCCCTCTATTTCTCTTTCCCCTTATACATGCCATCATTCTTGATTCTTTCAAAATCTATTTAAAATCACAAGCTCTTTGTTCTTTGATTTGACTCTTCCAAAGGCCTTTATCTCCATCCCGCCCTGGGCCCCTACTATCATGGTTTTATTTAGACTTTATTGTACCAATAACTGTATTATCTCAATCAATCTTAAGCTCTCTGACCACCACACCTGAAGCTCCAGTTCACTGTCTCTAGAATTCTACCCTTACAATTCTTGGACTGAATGGGGACCACCATTCATCAACCTTACAACTTTTTCTGTGTCCACTCTCATCAGATCCTTATTTCTGTGAGTCCCAACACAGTTTTCGTGGCCCATTATTGCATTTATTGACGTTTCTTCACATGTCCCCTCAACACAAGTGCTTTCTTACCCTCTCAAGTTATGTTCCTGACAAAACCCTAATACTGGCTGAAAATATCTCTGTTCCTGACCTGAGGTTGCATCAGAGCAGCTGAGTGTAACTGAAGAAGGGCACCCCACTCCAGTACTTCTGCCTGGAAAATCCCATGGGCGGAGGAGCCTGGTAGACTGCAGTCCATGGGGTCGATAGGAGTCGGACATGACTGAGAGACTTCACTTTCACTTTTCACTTTCATGCATTGGAGAAGGAAATGGCAACCCACTCCAGTGTTCTTGCGTGGAGAATCCCAGGGACAGGGGAGCCTGGTGGGCTGCCGTCTCTGGGGTCGCCCAGAGTCAGACACGACTGAAGCCACTTAGCAGCAGCAGCAGCCCCATTTTAAACTGAGGACCACAAACCTCAAAAAGAACAAACAAACAAATGACCTAAGCACTGTCCACACTCCCCAAGTTCATTCATTCTCCGAACTTTCATTCTTATGGATGATTATTGCAGACCTGCAGATCTCTCGCCATCTTCAAATCTCCAATTCCCACTCTCATCCTTCCTCCTTTTCAGGTGATGACCTTGCTACTGTTTTCACTGAAGAGATAGAAGAGATCAGAAATGACCCACTCATCTCATATTGAACTCTCTGAAGTTCTAGTCACCTTTCCTTCCTATTCTAACAGATAGACTGTTTCTTTTCTTCTCTAAGGCCGGTTTCTTGTGAACACATGCACATATGCACAAAACTGTATTCTTTGACTTGTTTTACTAAAGCATTTATGGGTAACTCAAATGAACAGCTCTGACCCTGTACAGGTATAAATATTTGCTGCATGCTTAATATTGAATTTCTTGCCTACCTTGATGGCAGAGACGATGGTTTTCCTACCAAGATATACCCAATATTTTAAGTGGTATCAGATGTGTAGCAGGTAGGCAATAAATATTTGTTAAATAAACTTTCCAGACTTCAGCAGTGTGAGTTCAGTATGTCTACCTAACCAACAGTTCCTAAGCTGTACCACATCCTAGAACATTGAAACTCCAAATGCATGGAAACGTTTCAGATCACGTGGTGGCCTGTAACATTAGCTTGAGGGTTAGCTGCAAAGCAAGGTAAGAAGTATTTTGCCCTCATCTACCAATGAAGAATAATATTTTCTACCCCATTTTCAGATTTTAAAAAAAGTTAATTGAAGTTTGATTAGATTGTTTTAATTAATTTACAAAATACAATTAAATTTAAAATGGTAATTTAATTGAAATGAAATTTTTGTTAATTATGTTATTTCTCCACACACTTAAAGCTAAGAATCAAAGGTAAAAGTCTTAGATAAAATGTAGCATGTTTTGCCCTTGTTTTGACACTTTCTTAGGAAAATCTCTCATTTCCCCAGATGTAGTAACTTTCCTCCTTTAAAATTGCATCCAGCAGGATATTGTGATTCCTGCTCTACATAAGAAAAGCAGTGGTATACTACAATGAAATATCCCTGGCTGACCTCTTTTTTCCTAACTTTTCCATTCCTGGTTTCTTCAGCTGGGGGAATGACTACGAGGAGAAAAGTAGGAATAGGAACGAAGATCTTGCTTCCTCTCGAGTATTATTTCCCATAACTATCTACCCAGCATAATTTCTAATGTTTTATGAGCATTTTCAGAATATGTCTAATTGTTGTTTGTTGTTAATATTATTATAATTATATTATTATTAATGTCATATTGATAAAAAAGCAATACCAGTGATGGCCAACTATACTCTTACAATCGAATTTTATATATATGTCATTTTTTTAACTTTTCCTAAAGCTTTAACAAAGAACAGCCCTCCCATAGAGCCTGGACTACTTACAGTTGAGACGGTTTCTTGGAAATCTCTGAGGTCACGAGATCTTGTTGTGACAATTCACACCTATGCTACCAAGGCTACAGTGGTCCGCCTGCCTGTCGGGTATGGAGTGACTTCATTTTTCCCGTACTAAGAATTATTTGAAGACTTGTAAACTTTTGACTACTAGATAATGAAACAATATGGAATCTAATATGTTGTTTCCTACAGTGATTTCACAAAGTATAGGTCTATCATCATGATTCTTGAGAAAAATAATTCTGGGAACGAATAAACTGAAGAAATGCTGTACCTTTTGGAAGATGCATAATTGTCAGAGAATCTGAAACGTCTTTAGTAAAGAGTACATTTTAAACGTGTTTAACTCAGTATTTCCTAAAACTAATTTATTAAAATTATCTTTTTGTTTTATTATGCCATAGTTCTTAATAAGGATCATGATTTTATTTAAAAAAAGGCTGAAAAACAGCATTTTTCTATAAATCTATAGTTTTACCTGTAGTTATTTTTAATTTTACCTGTAGTTTTATTTTAAGTTAAAATACAATTGGTTAAACACATCACATTTTCCATTTTAAAGAAAAGATATATAATTGAAAAGTTTTCATGATTTTTGATAAGTTCAAAATATTACCTCATATTTCAGATAAATATTTTGCTGAATTTCCCAAGATCAATCATGATAATTCTATGTGATTAATGAAAAGCTATGGCTTTTATTCAAAAAGCAAAACCTAAGCAACAAAATAAAATGCTAAAATAATCTATGGCAAGCATCTAATATTCCTAGAGGAATAATGAATTTTTAAAATACTATATTTTTCACATCTCCCCTAAAAACTCTAGTAAGGAAAGATTCTTCCAGAAATCATTATTCTGTCTGAGTGTTCATTCATCAAGATGACCAAGGATGAGGAACTGATAAAGAATCTACTTTTATCTGGGCTTCCCTGGTGGCTCAGACAGTAAAAAATCAGCCTGCAATGCAGGAGACCTGGGTCTAATCTCTCGGTCAAGAAGATCCCCTGGAGAAGGGAATGGCAAACCACTCCACTATTCTTGCCTGGAGAATTCCATGGACAGAGGAGCCTGGCCAACTACACTACAGTCCATGAGGTCACAAAGAGTAGGATACAACTGAGCAGCTAAACACTTTCACAATTTACTTCTTCTATCTACATTTCCCCACACAGGGACCTAAGCAGCCCCCGGGAAGGTTTAAGACATGCTCTCAGTCCTCTCCGTGGTGCTACAACCTGGTAGGAGAGACATAAGTAACGTATGTGAAGCTATGCATTTGTGAGAAAATGACTATGAAATCTACAAAGCACTTGGCCAATGTGAATTACTGTTGTGAGGGGAAAATCTTTTGGAATGTCTTTTGGAATATGTCTGCAGTGCATGGGTGGAGAAGGCAATGGCACCCCACTCCAGTACTCTTGCCTAGAAAATCCCATGGCTGGAGGAGCCTGGTAGGCTGCAGTCCATGGGGTCGCTGGGAGTCAGACACGACTGAGCGACTTCACTTTCACTTTTCACTTTCATGCATTGGAGAAGGAAATGGCAACCTACTCCAGTGTTCTTACCTGGAGAATCCCAGGGACGAGGAAGCCTGGTGGGCTGCCGTCTATGGGGTTGCACAGAGTCGGACACAACTGAAGTGACTTAGCAGCAGCAGCAGTGCGTGGGAGATGTCTTCAATATGTGCAACTTTGTCATTTAGTGTGACCGCTTTTATCCAACATAATTAGTGAAATATAGATTCCATGCTCTCTGAGGGTTCTTTCAGAGTAAAAATTCATCAGTCATTACCTCATCTGTGTTATAAAATTCAGCCCATACTAATCTTTGACTTCATTTGAGCACAAAGTATCATCAAGAAGAGAACAGAGGCAAGGACTACAACAAAGGAGACCCTCGATCTATATATAGTGTCCACTCTCTTTAGGAGACACATGCTGCTCTTCACTGCATACTCCCCCGTGGGCCACTCCATACACATCTGCAGCATGGTGACCTTCGTCATCGGGGATGAAGATGTTGTGCTACCCAACTTTGAGCCGGTAAATTGGTTAGCAACTGTGATTTTTGTGTGTGTGCTTTAGTTTCAAAGATCTTGAACTAAATCATATTTCTATTTTTTTAATTCAGCTTACTCATTTTTTTACTTTTTAAAACCATTAAGTATATTCTGTAAGAAATTCTCAAATACGACATGTTAATAAGCAGTCTAAACTCTGTAGGGATACAAATAAAATCATTTTATTTTAAAAATAATTATTATTTTATTTTATTTACTCACCTCTGCTCTGTTGAATTCCCTTACACATCTGTTAACATCTAAGGCAGATTCCATAGTATCAATATTATTGTTCCCTTGAGAAACATAAAGGATCAGTACAGACTTTTTTCAATGCAGGTTAAATTTTTGATATTTTATATGTTCCTTTCCTCCTTCTTTGTCCTAAGGAAGGGACTCTGGGATTCAGGGGAGAAGATCCATGAAAGGGTCAGTGATTTCTTCTGCTCTTAACCTCTTGGTTTTTCTAGCTCCTTGGCTCTGACAGGGTCTGAAAGAAAAGAGAGATAAATAAATCTTCCTTCCGGTCCTGTCTTGGTTTAGACGTCCTCTCAAGGACATCTTTAGACATATGCATATGCATTTTGGGAGACAAGTATTTATAGGGCCTTCTACTGCATAATTCAACTTTACCTGCTCCTCCAATCTATCTCCATTTATCACAATTTCATATTAGTGAGATGAGATCCACTTAACCAGTCAGTAAACCTCTTGTACAGAGCAGTAGCAGGATGGCTCAAAACCAACTCCGTGCTCATGTTTTCATGGCCTGGATACACTCCAGTCATGCACTCTTCCCTCTCCAGGCAGTGGTCCTGAAGGATGCCCTATGGCTGCCTCCTCTCTTTCTGCATCACCTCTCATCAGACCTAACTCCTGCTCAAAAGACACAGAAGGAAGATCATCAAGCCCACCTTCTATGTCCCTTAAACCATTAATTAGATTTACCCTGCTTATTTTAAATTCTTGTTTTTTCTCTTCTTTTAAAAAAAAATTACTTTTACCTGAATAAATCAGTGTTATCTAAAATGAACTGTACTAAATAAAACTACATAAAGTGAAAGTGTTAGTCACTCAATCATGTCCGATTCTTCAAGATAACTATAGAATAAAGGCAGCCAACTTAACTGCCAACATTATATGATTTAGATGAATAATAAATGTGCTTAAGTGGTAAAGAATCCTCCTGCCAATGTAAGAGACACAAGAGACATAGGTTTGATCCCTGAGTCGGGAAGACCTTCTGGAGGAGGAAATGGCACCCCACACCAGTATTCTTGCCTGGAAAATTGCATGGACAGAGGAGCCTGGTGAGATACAATCCATGGGACCTCAAAGAGTCAGATAAGACTGAGTGACTGAGCACACATAATGATATTATAATATTTTTTTTAAAAAACCTTCAGGGAATTTGGGGATTTTTAGAGCATGAGCCATCATCTCCTTGCGTGGCCCTGAAATAAACCTTTCTCTGCTTCAAACGCCAAACAAATAAACAAAAAAAATTTTTTTTACATAGTATGGCTTATCTAGTTTGTTTCTTTTTTATTTTTTGAATTGAAATAGAATTGATTTACTGTATCATCTTAGTTTCAGCTGTTCAGCCAAGTGGTTCAGTTTTAATATAT
Organism: Tragelaphus eurycerus; assembly: GCA_935064755.1. NCBI lineage: Eukaryota > Metazoa > Chordata > Mammalia > Artiodactyla > Bovidae > Tragelaphus > Tragelaphus eurycerus. The sequence continues at coordinate 5,759,978 of CAKXYN010000039.1, forward strand.
ATTTTTTCAGATTATATTCCATTATAGGTTAATTAGAAGATACTGACTATTGTCCCCTGTGTTACACAGTAAGTCTTTGTTTCTTATCTATTTTATATGTAGCAGTGTGTATCCATTAAACCCATACTCCTAACTTTTCCCTCCCCTACCTGTTTGCCTTCGGTTAGTCATAGTTTGTTTTCTATGTCTATGAGTCTTTCAGTTTTGTAAATAGATCCATTTGTACTTATTTACTTTATTCCAAGTGTGATATCACACAGTATTTGTCTTTGTGTACTTAATCACTATGACATTCTGTAGGCCCATCCAGGTTACTGCAAATGGCAGCTTTTCATTCTTCTTATGGCTGAGTAATATTCCAGTACTGTATCCATGCATCGACTGATGGACATTTAGGCTGCTACTATATATAGTGCTATAAATACTGGGGTGCACGTATCGAATTTAAAAGCTTTTGCATAGCAAAAGAAACCAACAAAATGCAAAGGCAGTCTATGGAATTGGAGATATTTGCAAATGATGTGACTGACAAGGGGTTAATTTCCAAAATATACAAACAGCTCATACAACTCAATGTCAAAAAACAACCTAATAAAAGATGGGCAGAAGACCTCAATAGACATTTCTTCAAAGAACATTCAGAAGATTAACAGGTATATTAAAAGATGCTCAACATTGTTAATTATTAGAGAAATGCAAAGCAAAACCACAATGAGGTATCACCTCGCATAGGTCAAAATGGCCATCATCAAAATATCACAAAAAATGTGCTGGAGAGAATATGGAGAAAAGGAAACCTTCCTACACAGTTGGTTAGGATGTAACTTGATACAGCTACTATGTAGAACAGTATGGAGATTCCATGGTGGTGGTGCTTTAGTCACTAATTCATGTCCAACTCTTGTGGCCCCATTGACTGTAGCCTGCCAGGCTCCTCTGTCCATGGGATCCTCCAGGCAAGACTACTGGAATGGGTTCCCATTTCCTTCTCCAGGGGATCTTCCTGACTCAGGAATTGAACCTGGGTCTCCTGCATTGCAGGCAGATTCTTTACAAATTGAACTATGAGGGAAGCCCTAAAAAAACTAAAAATAGGACTACCGTATGATCCAGCAATCCAGCTCCTGGACATATGTCCTGGGCTTATATTCAAAAAGATGTATGCACCCCAATGTTCATAGCAAAACTGTTTACAATAGTCAGGAAATGGAAGCAGTTTGTTTCTTTAGGTGATTTAATTCCCTAATTAAGTATCTGGGTCTGTGAACTCATATTTTCCTGGGATTATCAACTCCTCCATCTTATAAAAGTTATTGGGGCTGACTTTTAGGCCCCAGTAGTCTTCACTTCTAATGAAGAAGGAAAGGGGGCTATAGATTGGTTCAAAAGCAGAGAGATTCAAGCTTCTCAGAGCCATCCTTGATCACTCCCAATGTTACCACTTAACCAGGTAACTTTTCTGGTCATGGTTTCATTTCAGGGAGAAATTATTAAGAAGAAATTTTTCCAAAGCGTTGAAGGGATTGGGAGAAGGTCAGGGGGAAGTAAATGCATTAATATGGCAAGTCAGTTGCCTCTGTTTTCATCAGCTTCTCGCTCCATTCTCATGCTATTCCTGCTAGACTAGTCCTTAGAATTTCTACAGGGAACTGCAGAGTGATGATAGTGCCCCTAAGGAAAGGGGCAAAACCAGACTTTACAAAGTTTTCCTCCTGCATGACCCTCTTCAGGCTGCCTGTAAGCACCCTCTGCTCTGCAACTTCTCCATCATCTGCAACATCTCAGGGTTTTCTCTGTCTTTAAAAATAAGTTCCTTCCTGATATCCCTGTCGCCTTCTTGCTTTATTGTTTCTTCAGCGTTTATAGCAGAAGGAAGCCAGAAGCCCATGCTAGTTCACCCTCTTGCCTCTTCTTTCTTTCTTTTTTTTTCTTTTAATTGCTCTCTCCCTGAACTCTTCTCTGTCCTTCAGTCATCAGATACCACACAGCTGTCAGACTAATTCCTAGACATTCTTCAGAACAAAGGTTGGATATTAATACTGTGGAGAAATTGCCCCTGGCCACCAGTGGGGTTAGTGTTCTTTCTGTGTGTTCCTACAAGAGCAAGAATCAGGTTTCTTGTCTAACATCTCTCTGATCATGACTCCTGGTGAAATACTTTGATCAAGTAAATTCTCCTTAAATAACTGTTGAGTCAGTCACGTAACAGATTTTCAATATATTAACAGAAACGAAATCTTTGTAAACCTAATAACACCTAAATAAACGAAAATGAAGCTGAGTACTATGCTTGGTCTTCACAGGAGAGCTACCGATTTACAGAGCAGGCTTTAACAATTTTGAAAGCTGTTGGACATGTGATTGCTAATTTCAAAGATAAGGCTAAACTTTCTGCAGCCCTGAAGGATCTGCAAACAGCTCACTACCCTATCCCCCTCCAGGATAAAGAACTAACTGCACAGCACTTCAGGGTAAGTATGTTCAGGCTATACAGTTCCTAGAAGAACATGTTCTATTTGTAATAATATATCTCATATTAGATAAGATCCCCTAAATCAGAGCTGAGCAAATGATTTGGATGAAGAGAATTTGAAAAGTCATGACAGCAAGCAGAAATGAGAGACTAGGAAGAATGAAATGAGAAAGAAAAGCATATTTGTTAAAGGATGTGATAATGATTGCTGTGGGTTACTGGGGCTCAGTCCTCTAGGGGATCCTGGTGAACTGTGGAGGGTACCCCTCAGAAACGTCCTACTAAAGGATGAGGTGACTGTACTATTTATCCACCAACTCCTTCCCCACTGATAGGTGGATGCTCTCAAGCTATCAATATTTCCTCACACTTTTGCGGCTAAGCAACATCCTAGCTTCCAATTCAGTCAGTTCAGTCGCTCAGTCATGTCCAGCTCTTTGAGACCCCATGGACTGCAGCACACCAGGCCTCCCTGTCCATCACAAACTCCCGGACTTTACTCAAACTCATGTCCATTGAGTCAGTGATGCCATCCAACCATCTCATCCTCTGTTGTCCCCTTCTCCTTCCGCCTTCAATCTTTCCCAGCATCAGAGTCTTTTCCAATGAGTCAGTTCTTCATATCAGGTGGCCAAAGGATTGGAATTTCAGCTTCAACATAAGTCCTTCCAGTGAACACCCAGGACTGATCTCCTTTAGGATGGACTGGTTGGATCTCCTTGCAGTCCAAAGGACTCGCAAGAGTCTTCTCCAACACCACAGTTCAAAAGCATCAATTCTTTTGTGTTCAGCTTTCTTTATGGTATAACTCTCACATGATCATTGGAAAAACCATAGCTTTGACTAGGCAGACCTTTGTTGGCAAAGTAATGTCTCTGCTTTTTAATATGTTGTCTAGGTTGGTCATAGCTTTTCTTCCAAGGAGTAAGTGTCTTTTAATTTCATCGCTGTAGTCGCCATCTGCAGTGGCTTTGGAGCCCCCCAAAATAAGGTTTGACACTGTTTCCATTGTTTCCATCTATTTCCCATGAAGTGATGGGACCAGATGCCATGATCTCAGTTTTCTGAATGTTGAGTTTTAAGCTAACTTTTTCACTCTCCTCTTTCACTTTCGTCAAGACACTCTTTAGTTCTTCACTTTCTGCCATAAGGGTGGTGTCATCTGAGGTTATTGATATTTCTCCTGGCAATGTTTGATTACAGCTCGTGCTTCATCCAGCCCAGAGTTTTTCATGAGATACTCTGCATATAAGTCAAATAATCAAGGTGACGATATACACCCTTGACATACTCCTTTCTTGATTTGGAACCAGTCTGTTGTTCCATGTCCAGTTCTAACTGTTGCTTCCTGACCAGCATACCGATTTCTCAGGAGGCAGGTCATGTGGTCTGGTATTCCCATCTCTTGAGGAATTTTCCACAGTTTGTTGTGATCCACACAGTTAAAGGCTTTAGCATAGTCAATAAAGCAGAAGTAGCTGTTTTTCTGGAGCTCCCTTGCTTTTTTGATGATCCAGTGGATGTTGGCAATTTGATCTCTGGTTCCTCTGCTTTTTCTAAATCCAGCTTGAACATCTGGGATTTCATAGTTCACATGCTGTTGAAGCCTGGCTTGGAGAATCTTGAGCATTATTTTGCTAGCGTGTAAGATGAGTGCAACTATGTGATGGTTTGAACATTCTTTGGCATTGCTTTTGTTTTGCATTGGAATGAAAACTGACCTTGACCAGTCCTATGGCCACTGCTGAGTTTTCCAAATTTGCTGGCATATTGAGTGTAGCACTTTCATAGCATCATCTTTTAAGATTTGAAATAGCTCAACTGGAATTCCATCACCTCCACTAGCTCTGTTCATAGCGGTGCTTCCTATGGTCCACTTGACTTCACGTTCCAGGATGTCTGGTTCTAGGTGAGTGATTACACCATTGTGATTATCTGGGTCATTAAGATGTTTTTTGTATATTTCTTCTGTGTATTCCTGCTTCTGTTAGGTCCATACCATTTCTGTCCTTTATTGTGTCCATCTTTGCATAACAAGTTACCTTGGTATCTCTAATTTTCTTGAAGAGATCTTTAGTCTTTCCCATTCTGTTGTTTTCCTCTATTTCTTTGCGTTGATCACTGAGGAAGGCTTTCTTATCTCTCCTTGCTATTCTTTGGAACTCTGCATTCAAATGGGTATATCTTTCCTTTTCTCCTTTCCCTTTCACTTCTCTTCTTTTCATAGCTGTTTGTAAGGCCTCTTCAGACAAACTTTTTGCCTTTTTACATTTCTTTTTCTTGGGGAAACGGTCTTGATCCCTGCCTCCTCTACAATATCATGAACTTCCGTCCGTAATTCTTCAGACACTCTATCCTTTGAATCTATTTCTCACTTCTACTGTATAGTTGTAAAGGATTCAATTTAGGCCAAACCTGAATGGTCTAGTTGGTTTCCCTACTTTCTTCAATTTAAGTCTGAATTTGACAATAAGGAGTTCATGATCTGAGCCACAATCAGCTCCTGGTTTTGTTTTTGCTGACTGTAAGAGCTTTTCCATCTTTGGCTACAAAGAATATAATCAATCTGATTTCGGTATTGACCATCTGGTGATGTTCATATGTAGAGTCTTCTCTTGTGTTGTTGGAAGAGGGTGTTTGCTATGACCAGTGCATTCTCTTCACATTCACAGTGCATTCTCTTTGCTCTGCTTCATTCTGTACTCCAAGGCCAAATTTGCCCATTACTCCAGGTATTTATTGACTTCCTACTTTTGCCGTCCTCCTTTCCTGAAAGCCTTAAAGGAGTGATACAAAACAGGGAGTGGTACCCCTGTTCACTGTTGACCTTTCAGTTGATTTTTGTGGTGGTCCTGAACTGTCAGTGGCATCATGGCTTGCCTACACCCTCTAAATACCAGTTGTGACAACTAAAAACGGTTTCAGATATTGTTAAATAGCCCCTGGGGAATAGTGTTGCTAGAGTTAGAAATTAAAACACAGGATACCCAGTTAAAATTTGTTTTATTAAGGACAATTTTTAGAGTAGCTGTAGGTTCATCACAAAATTGGGCAGAAGGCATGGAGACTTCCCGTATATCCCCTACCCCACACACATCTCCCCCATTACTTACCAGCATCCCCCATGAGTCGTACATTTCTTACGAGTGATGAGCCCAGTCAAAGTCCACAATTTACATTAGAATTCACTCTTGGCATACATTCTATGGGCTTGGACAAATGTATAATGACATAGATCTATCATTGTAGTATCATACATAGTAATTTCACTGCCCTAAAGGTCTTAAGTGTTCTGCCTACTCATCCCTCCCCTCCCATAAGCCCTGGCACACACTGATCTCTTTATTGTCTCCATAGTTTTGCCTTTTCCCAAATGTCATAATGTAGTCTTTCCAGATTGGCTTTGTTGACTTAGAAATAGGTATTTAAGTTCCCTCCCTGTCTTTTCATGACTTCATAAGTCATTTTTTCCTTCTGTGCTAAGTTGCTTCAGTCATATCCAACTCTGAGACTCTATGACTGTAGCCCACCAGGCTCCACTGTCCATGGGATTCTCCAGGCAAGAATACTGGAGGGAGTTGCCATTTCCTCCTCCAGGGCATCTTCTCGAACCAGGGACTGAACCCACTTCTCTTATGCCTCCTGCATTGGCAGGAGGATTCTTTACCACCAGCACCACCTGGGAAGCCCCATTTCTTCTTAGTTCTGAACAATATTCCATTGTCTGGATATAGCATGGTTTATTTATTTACTTACTGAAGAACATCTTTTTCGCTTCATTTATGAATGAAGCAGCTGTAAACAACTGTGTACAAGTTTTGGGGTGGACATACGTTTTCAATCCCCTCGGGTAAATACAAAGGAGTGTAATTGCTGGATCATATAACAAGAGTATGTTTAGCTTTATAAAAATCATCAGACTCTTCAAGAGTGGTTGTACCATTTTTCATTCCCATCAAAATGATTGAGAGTTTCTGATACTCCATATTCTAGTCAGAATTTGGTGTTGTCAGTGTTCCAGATTTGGGCTCTTCTAAAGCACAGTGGTAAGTCATCTTAATTTGCATATCCCTGATGACATACAATGTGAAACATCTTTTGATATGCTTATTTGCCATCTGTATATCTATTTTGGTGAGGTGTCTGTTAAAGTCTTTGGCCCATTTTTAATCAGGTTGTTTGTTTTCTTATCATTGCCTTTTAAGTATTCTTTTTGCAAATATTTTTTCCCAGTCTATGAAGTCATTAGAGAAGCCAAAGTCTTCTCATTCTCTTGACATTTTCTTTACAAAGCAGAAGTTTTAATTTTAGTGAAGTCTAGCTTATCAATTCTTTCTCTTGTGTGTCGTGGCTTTAGTGATGAATACATAAAGGCACTGCCCTACCCAAGGTCATCTAGATATTCTCGTATCTTCTAGAAATTTTATACTTGTACATTGTACGTTTCAGTCTACTGTTTATTTATTTATTTTGAGTTAACTTTTGTGAAAGGTGCATGGTCTCTGTTTAGAATCATTTCACTCAGAAATTTTTAATTTCATATAAGCAAACAGTATATACAATATATAAGATACAATTATATTAGAAATTAATTATACTAGAAATTTAATTTCCCTGTTATTCCACTTTAACTGAGCATAAGGTGTTGTTGGGGAAAGATAATTAAGAACAATCTTCAAACCAAAAAAAAAACTCCACAAAGGTTGAAGAAAAAGAAAATCATTGCATAAACCTTAAACTAGAATGTGATACACATCACAGGCAATCTGCTAAAGAGATTGCAAAGACCCAAGGAAATTTCTCTTTTGTATAGTTCATCAGATAGAGTCCATTACATACATGTTCTCAAGATAAATGATAAATCATCCTTAAGTGAAAGGATTTGATGCCACCATTTGTTACACATAGTGAATCCTAAATTCACCTGGCATTTGGGGTGACCATGTGCATGAAGGGAAAGGGTTTTCCTCAGACCACAATGACTTCCTAAGAGCTCAGGGAGAGGAAGAGGTATGATTGGGTGAAAGTCACCACAAATCGTGCCCAGGGGGGCCCTACCTAGGGCTTCCTTGGTGGCTCAGTTGGTAAAGGATCTGCCTGCAGTGTGGGAGACTGGGTTCGATCCCTGGGTTGGGACAATCCTCTGGAGAAGGGAATGGCTACCACTCCAGTATTCTGGCCTGGAGAATTCAATGGACTGTACAGTCCATGGGGTTGCAAAGAGTCGGACACAGCTGAGCGATTTTAACTTCATTTCACTTCAGCCAGCCTAATCCATCAAGTGCTTTACTCCCTGTGAACATGTAAATAGCTACAAGTAAACAAGCAGAAATGTGCCATGGTTGGTTATCATCACCGATAGTGTGATTGGATATATGGAATCTGTCAACATTTAAGTATAAAAATCATGAAAAAAAGAACTTGAAGAATATGTGTTCTGGTTGTAGCCTAGAAATCTTTCCTCTTTGGTGAAATAAAGAATGAATTGGCATCAACACTTCCTGAATGAGAGTCAGTGGCTTGAGAAAATACCCAGGGACAAAAGAAGAATGCTCTTTAGGCAATGGTGCATCTTTTGACAACACAAAGAACATAACTGTATAGAAAACACACATGTTAAGCGCTTGCAAAAAGTGATTTGCAAGGAGTCTGAATATGAATATGTTTTGGGGATACTTAATCAATATATGTAGTTTATTTTATTTTTCATATATGTTTAAATGTGATATATGATGAAAAAGTTATGCCTAAATAAATTTAAAAGAGATTTTTCAACAGGAAATAGATACTCACAAGTGATGGAAAGTGATAAAAATCTTGAGTGGCATATTTTCTTTCTTGAAGCACATGAATTAATAGTGTATCTTAGAATAAATGGCATCTCAGAATAAGAGAAACCTAAGTTGCTTAAGCATCAGATCAGATCAGATCAGATCAGTCGCTCAGTCATGTCCGACTCTTTGCGACCCCATGAATCGCAGCACACCAGGCCTCCCTGTCCATCACCAACTCCCAGAGTTCACTCAGACTCAGGTCCATTGAGTCAGTGATGCCATCCAGCCATCTCATCCTCTGTCGTCCCCTTCTCCTCCTGCCCCCAATCCCTCCCAGAATCAGAGTCTTCTACAATGAGTCAGCTCTTCGCATGAGGTGGCCAAAATACTGGAGTTTCAGCTTTAACATCATTCCTTCCAAAGAAATCCCAGGGCTGATCTCCTTCAGAATGGACTGGTTGGATCTCCTTGCAGTCCAAGGGACTCTCAAGAGTCTTCTCCAACACCACAGTTCAAAAGCATCAGTTCTTTGGCACTCAGCCTTCTTCACAGTCCAACTCTCACATCCATACATGATCACAGGAAAAACCATAGCCATGACTAGACGAACCTTTGTTGGCAAAGTAATGTCTGCTTTTCAATATGCTATCTAGGTTGGTCATAACTTTCCTTCCAAGGAGTAAGCGTCTTTTAATTTTATTGCTGCAGTCACCATCTGCAGTGATTTTGGAACCCCCCAAAATAAAGTCTGACACTGTTTCCACTGTTTCCCCATCTATTTCCCACAAAGTGATTGGACCAGATGCCATGATCTTCGTTTTCTGAATGTTGAGCTTTAAGCCAACCTTTTCACTCTCCACTTTCACTTTCATCAAGAGGCTTTTGAGTTCCTCTTCACTTTCTGCCATAAGGGTGGTGCCATCTGCATATCTGAGGTTATTGATATTTCTCCCGGCAATCTTGATTCCAACTTGTGTTTCTTCCAGTCCAGCGTTTCTCATGATGTACTCTGCATAGAAGTTAAATAAACAGGGTGACAATATACAGCCTTGATGTACTTCTTTTCCTATTTGGAACCAGTCTGTTGTTCCATGCCCAGTTCTAACTGTTGCTTCCTGACCTGCATAAGAACATTATTTTTTATCTTACACTGTATCACCTCAATTAATTTAATATTAATTTTGGTTGAATGTATATTATAAACATTGTGTTGATTAAATCTTAAGTTAAAATTTATCAGATGTTAAATAAATTTGGTCTCTTACCAGATGAGGGAGTCTTCAAAGAGTCTTCTGTTAGATGGTGTGTATATTTGAGAAATAGAAAGTTTTTTAGAGCCTTTCTGACTAAGTAAGAGTATTTTCTTGATTTAGAAAATATACTAATACATTTAATCTTTTTCAGGTGTTTCATATTTCTTTATGGCGTTTAATGAAAAAAGCTCAAATAACAAAACCTCCACCCAACACCAAATTTGCATTCCGTGCTGTGGTTTTGGACTTGGATTTACTCGATTCTTCTTTGGAAGATGCTTCTTTAGGTACTAATTAATTTCAGGTGTTTATGTGACCAGGAAATTCCTAGGTTTATATAGGATACATAATTTGAGAAAATGCATCCAAAATTTCTGTGGTGTAGGTAGAATAATTCAGTATTGACAGTTGTAGGGTTCAAGCATTGCCCTGAGAAAGCTCAAAAGTTTCTGAAAATCTGATGTGTGTCCCTTGTTCCACGTATTTCCAGGGGAGCCCAGAATACCCCAGTTTTATTTGTTCCTGACCTTAAAAAGCAGACCGTCACCTATCTATATAGTACAACTTGAGGAATTCTGGGAAGATATTCTGATCTCAGTAACCCTCATTTCTTCCTTTTCCAATGTTCTATTCCCATGATTTTAACTTTTTTTTTCAACTTTAAGAGATCCTTCTTGCTATTTTCACAGAGGAATTCAACAGTATTTGACTAAAATGTCAATATTTACTATTCCCCTTCTCCTGAATGTTTATATTCTAAAAAGGAACCACCTGCAGAAGGCAATGTTAAATATAAGAACAAATCTATCATTGTGGCACTTAATACATCAGATGGCCTTAAAAGTTAAACGCAGTGAAAACTGAAGTAGAGATTAGATTAACTTTCAGTCCAAAGTTTGTTTTTCTCTTTCTAGCGGAATGGGTAGATGCTAAGTATAATGTGCCAACGAGCAATAAAGAGTATTATCCAGAGGAAGTAGCAGCGGCAATCAAAATTCAAGCCATGTGGAGAGGAACATATGTCCGATTGCTTATGAAAGCGAGAACACCAGGTATGCTCTTTCAATCATTTATAAAATGAACTTGCATAAATAAGTGAAGTGAGTCATTCAATCATGTCTGACTCTTTGCAGCCCCATAGACTGTAGGCTGCCAGGCTCCTCTGTCCATGGAGGCTTTAATACTGGAGTGGGTAGTCATTCCCTTCTCCAGGGGATCTTCACAACCCATACACTGAACCCAGATCTCCTGCATTGCAGGAGGATTCCTTAACATCTGAGCCACCAGGGAAGCCCCTACATAAATAAAGATGAATATTTGTTTACATGCTAACAAAAAGTATTTTAGGTTCATTCAACTCTATGGCTCAGCTAATTGTTTTTAATTCTATAAATATTGAAATTTCTTGAGTTCAGGGTGCAGGTATGTATGCTCAAGCTCTTGTTCCTGCAATTTAGTGCAGTGTGGCTTTAGTCTGTGTCTGACACAGACTGCTGCTGCTGCTGCTGCGTTGCCTCAGTCGTGTCCGACTCTGCGACCCCATAGACGACACGCTACCAGGCTCCCCCGTCTCTGGGATTCTCCAGGCAAGAACACTGGAGTGGGTTGCCATTTCCTTCTCCAATGCATGAAAGTGAAAAGGGAAAGTGAAGTCGCTCAATTGTGTCCGACTCTTAGCGACCCCATGGACTACAGCCTACCAGGCTCCTCCAGCCATGGGATTTTCCAGGAAAGAGTACTGGAGTCGGGTGCCATTGCCTTCTCCAACACAGACTGAGCACACAGCAAATACTGGCTGAATGAATGATCAGCTGTATTTTCCCAATCTTTTGTGAGTTCTTCAAAAACAGGAAACTGGCCTTTTCCCATTCATCCCCAGTGCCTAGCGGAATGCACAGCAGTCAGCTTCAGCTAAGTCGTAGATAATTTTACATTTCTAGGCCATTTTTCAAAGTGAATGCATGAATGGATTAAATGAAGATGTTTCCACGTATGTCCATGGTATCATACAGTTAGCATAAAATGCATTCAAAGTGTATTATTATATTTACCAAATCAAATATATTTTTGTATATGAAACTATTTTGTGAAAAGATCTGTTTTATCAGCTCAAAATAAAACACTGCAAAGGCAAAAAAATTATATTCAATTATTTTCATTCTGCAAATTTCGTTGACGTTTTTATGTAAAAAGCCTTGCCTCCCAAAGAATTCTTTGAGTATTTTGAAACATTTTGTTGTAAAAGTATCTCTGAAACAATGAGAAATATCAAAATGTTCATCAAAGCAGTAAAAACTGTAGATCCATAAATGTTAAACAAACAAACTTCATTGCATAATTTTGTGATAGAAAAATATCCCTGTTGTTTGTCCATATATACTGTAAAAAGTATATTCATACAATAATTTTTTTCTCTTTATAAAAAAATGAGCAGCTTTTTAAATAGTATTTGTGTTCTCACTCAACATATAATTATTGAATAATTCTTGTGTATGCAGAACTATTCTATGTTCTGGCCTTACAGAAATCAGTAAAACTTCCAAGGTTTCTGCTCTGATGAATCTTGTGTTATAGTGGTCCCAGGCATGCAATGGAAAGTAAATATATTAAGATAATGGTTTCAGATACCAGTAAGTTCTCTGAAGAAATTAAGATAATTAGAAAAAAAAAAGTCAGTTTCTGACATGTTAAATTTGAGATGCTTATGATGGATTCACATTTTTTTTGTCAGATCATCTCCTCTTAAGCCTTTTGTGGATTATGTTTTAGTTTAAGCTTCAAGGAGATCACATTAGCCACTGTTCTTTAGGGAAAAAATGGATGAATTGTAGTTTCTAATACAAGAGCATTCATAAGGACTTTTTTGCTGTGATAAGTGATCTTTTGTTGTAAACTGTTTGATGAGTATATTCAATTAGATCAAAGAGCATTTTATGATTTTTTAACTAGAGATGAAGGGAAACAGCATAAAATGATGATCAGAACTCTCAGCTAAAGGTTCATAGCTTTGTATTTTTTTATTTTATTTTATTTAGCTTTCTATTTTAACCATGGTTTTATTGCTAGTAAAGCTTCTGACTCTGGATATCACCTTACTTGTGAGTTTCAAGTGCTTCACCTGTAAAAGGAGGGCTTAGAACAAGATGATTTTTCAGGCACCTTACAGTTTTTATATTGTTATTTTTAGATACAAAAGAAAATGCCAGTGTTGCAGAAACTCTCCAGAAAGTTTGGGCTATGTTGGAACAGAATATGGAACAGTATGCAGTTTCTCTCTTAAGGTAAAGCAGCTCAATGATTTTTTTTTTTTAATATACATTTATTTATTTTAACTGGAGGTTAATTACTTTACAATATTGTGTTGGTTTTGTATTGCAGTATCTTGGTATCCTCCAAGTTCCAATTCAAATGCCACCATATTCATAGGGTTTTTCCCTAATCACTGCAGCTAGAAACATACCATTGCTTCTGAACTTCCCCATTTACTACTTCTTATTTGTCTTCACTGCATTTATCTAATATTCTAAGCAGGAAAACTCTGAGAAGCAAAGCAGAGTTTCTTGAAGTCTTTTGGTGCTCAGGAGACAAAAGTTAAAAGTTTAGGACCTGCTAGGGGAGACTATTGTTGTTTTTGATGTCCAATTGCTAATCTATGTCCTACTCTTTGGCAATCCCATGGACTGTAGCACCCCAGGCTTCAACAGTGAAAGCCATCACTTGAAATCCCTCGTGAACAGCACTCTAGAAACAAAGACAAGTGTGAGGTAAATTAGGAAAACTTCATTTTAACCACAAATCTTCTTGGAATAAATCTGATGCTAGGAAAGACTGAGGGCAGGAGGAGAAGGGGGCCACAGAGGATACGATGGTTGGATGGCATCACTGACTCAATGAACATGAGTTTGAACAAACTCTGGGAGATAGTGAAGGACAGGGAAGCCTGGCACACTGCAGTCCATGGGATTGTAAAGAGTTAGACACGATTTAACAACTGAACAACAACAAATATATAAAAGAAGCAGACCATTTTGATGTAGGAGCTAGCAGACCAAATCTCTAACTGTAACTATTATGGAAATGCTCAAGAAAATAAAGAATAAAGAGAAAATAGATTAAAAGTTTAGATTAATAAAGCACAGTTAAATGGAGATTACATAAATACAATTTCTAACAACTGAATTTAAAATGTTTTGGTTTAACAGCATATCAGGCAGAATAAAGGAAGAGATTAGTGAACTAGGAGATAGGTCAATAGAAAAATAGTGGAAAATAAGGAAAGAACTAAGGAAAATATGGGACATGCTTAGAAAGTCCAGTATTTATAACATTATAGTACCAGAATATAAAAATATAATAGCTGATAAATTTCTAAAACTGATAAAATACATCAACTTGTATTTGCAAGAGACTCTGCATGCAGAGTCTGTGCAGGAAGGGCACAAAGGAAAACCATACCTAGACTTATCATAGTCAAACTGCTAGAAACCAAAAGCCAGAAGAAAAATCTTCAAAGTTATCAGAAAAATAAGACATGTTATTTCCAACGGACAATTAGACTAATAGCTACATGTAGGAGTGAAATCTTAACCTTAGCAAGGCAAAACGCAGAAATTGGGTAAATGGAACTACAGAGTTCTAAAGTTCTGGCATTACTGCAGAAATGGTAAAACTAATCACCTAGATGAAATGCTAATAAGAAAAGGATGCATGATATATTCTCTAGTAATGTGCTAAATGGACCAACTAGTGAATTTAAGAAATAAGATTAATATTACACATCTTCTAGAGAACAGAAGAGGAAACATTTACCAACTCAAAACCTTGATTTTAAAATCTCAGCAAACATAGTAAAAAAAAAAAAAAAAAAGAAAGAAAACAAAAAACTGAAATTGTAAACCAGTCACCCTCTTGAAATTAGGTGGAAAGATGTAGCAAATCAAAATTGGAATGATATAAAAAGATAATACCTTTTAATTGAGTGGGTTTCCCACTCTGAGACATGCAAGAGTGGTTTAACATTAGGAAATGCATTAATTCAGCACATTAACAGGGAAAAGGAACAAATCATTTGGTCCTTCGGATTCAGAAAAAAACATTTGAAAAAAAGCAACACAAATTCAAAATTTAAGAATTTTTAGCTAACTAAGTTTAGAGAAGATTTTCCTTAATATGTTATTGTACCTAGTATATTTTTTTAATTACTGTAAACATAATTAGTGGTGAAAGTTTGAAAGCTTTTCCTTGAGTTGGGGAATGAGACAAAGATGCCGGCCCAAACACTTCTATTCAAGGCAATCCTGAAATTCTGAAAAGGGCAAAAAGGTAATAAAGCAATGTAAGTGTCAGTAGAATTTGAAGGGAAGAAATAAAGCCACCATTTACAGGCAATATGGTTGTGTATATAGAAAGTACCCCCAGAAATGCCACATGCACCAGAAGATATAACCAACCTGGTCTTTGTTCTTGTAATTATTTTTTAAAGATTTTTAATACCCTACTTCCCTGATGGCTCAGGGGGTAAAGAATCCGCCTGCAATGCATGAGACACAGGGGATGCGGGTTCAATCTCTTGGTCAGGAAGATCCCCTGGAGGGCATGGCAACCCACTCCAGTATTCTTGTCTGGAAAACCCCATAGACAGAGGAGCCTGGCAAGCTACAGTCCAAAGGGGTGCAAAGAGTGGACACAACTAAAACGTGGGTGTGCAAACATAAACCTATCATTTTCCTTCCACTACCAAAGACCAGCAATCAAAAAGAGCAGATGAATCCTGTCTTCCCTGAGGATCTCTATGGCTTTGTTTCCCACTGACAGTACAGTCAAGCCATCCACCATCTGGAAGCCAAGAGCACCTCTAGCTCTGTATAGACCTCTACAGAGAATCACGGTCTGTGACTATTATAGCTTCTGTCCCAGCTAATACCCAACATTATACAAAAGACCTGAGACTCTTAGTGCTACTGAGGTTGGTTCTGGTTCCTGGCTGGGTGGGAGCTACAGGACCCAGGATCTCTCTGATCATTTCCATTGTGTTCTGGAATATACCACAGCCTTCCAGCGGGGCAATCATGGAAAAACCTAGTTGCACTAGAAATCATGTACAAGGGAAACTCTGGCACTCTCCCCTTGCTCATGGCCTTTGCTTTTAGGGTTTATTTTAAAATCCTTTTTTTTTTTTTTAGAAATCAATTCCTCACTGTAAACTATGTTCTATTGTTTATTCTCTACATTGAATCCCCAGACTTTCAGTGGCTCCTACGCAGTTTTATTGCTATTTTTCCTGCTTCTAATTTTCTCACCCTTATAAGCGTGATCTTTGGTGCTGATTTCCCATCTGTAAATTTTGATTACTCCCAGAGTCATGAATTAGGTTCTCCTTCAACTAAGAACTTCAGATAACTTTGGGCACTTTCGAGAGACATCATGGTTGACCTGAAATGGTCACCTCTGCCTTTGAGCCACACACAGTGAGCCTTCATTTCATGAAGTACTCAATCCATCCAACAATGGACTGCAGTATTTTATGCTGGGTGGTGTTTTTTTTTTTTTTCTTTTTTGGTTCTTTTTTTATAAATAGAATTTATTTCAAAAATTGCTTTTGCCATTGGTACTTAAATTATTTTTACCTTTCCAGACTTATGTTTAAAAGCAAGTGCAAATCTATGGAATCTTATCCGTGCTATCAAGATGAAGAAACTAAGATTGCTTTTGCTGACTATACTGTGACTTACACAGACCAGCCACCAAATACTTGGTTTATAGTTTTCAGGTGAGGCTATCAAATATTGGTGAATAATATCACCCCTAAGTGGTATAAAATATTCATATAGAGAGAGTTTTATTTGTGATAGTAGTAATAGTATGAACATTTAACTTGCTTTCGGAACTTAGTTAAAATTCCTTCCATATCTGATGTGCATAAATGAGCTATTATAGAAATTTTATCCATGTTTCATTAAACAAAATATGAAGAATATGAAGTTAACTATTAAATCTTTTGATGAATATGGCTTCTCCGATGGTTCAGGAGGTAAAGAATACACCTGCAATGCAGGAGATACAGGAAATGCAAGTTCAATCCCTGGGCCAGGAAGATCCCCTGGAGGAGGAAAGGCAACCCACTCCAGTAGTCTTGCCTGAAAAATCCCATGAATAGAGAAGCCTGGTGTGCTACAGTCCATGAGGTCTCAAGAGCTGGACACAACTGATCGACTAAGCATGCACACATAATATAATAAACTGATATGCTTTTAGTATAGAAAAATTAATTTCCAAGCAATAGCGTGTTAGAGTCACAAATTATTTATAAATAGGATTTCTTAAAAGGTTAGCATTTGCATGAAAAAATAATGTATTAATTAGAATTCTAAAGGAAAACAATATGTGTACCTTTAAGTTATTTGCAACTTTAAACTTATTTTTTTATTTCTTGGCTTCAAACTTTAATTTCAGACTTTATAATGTTCATGCCAAGCGAAACTTCACTCTTTTGTAATTACAGAGAAACATTTTTGGTTCCTCAAGATATGATTTTGGTTCCCAAAGTATATACTACACTTCCAGTCTGTTTGCTCCACATTGTTAACAATGACACAATGGAACAAGTGCCAAAAGTGTTCCAAAAAGTGGTGCCTTATCTTTATACCAAGAATAAGGTAGGTTTAAATTGATTCTCCTCATTTGATAGAATAGCAGTGAGAAGCCAGCACCCTGAGATTTTCCAGCAGAAGGTAGAACAGATGTGTTTTCAGTCCATAATTAGGCCCTGGTTTTTCTGCAGAGAAGTCTCGTGTATTTGACAGCAATAGATACTTAATGTGTGTGCCAGAATATTCTCGTTTTAGTCCCATTCTTATCTTTTCGCCAAAGAAAATATGACAAAAGGAAAATGTTAGAAACCCCCATTATTAAAATTATAAAATCATACAAACCCTTAAAGTGAAAATGGAGGTAAAGAGCACACTTAGTCTTATCCCTCAACCAAATCATCATCAGGTTGTCTCAGTTTCCCACTGGGCTTTTTATTTGATTCCTAAATATGTTTTAAGATTGTGTTTACACAGCCACTCACCAAATTTTGCCTAGATTTCCTTTTGAATATAAAAATTTCTTACATTTGTAATTGGAAATCAAAGGTCTCAAAGATCCATAAGAAAAAGATGATTTAATTCAAACGGAGATTCTACTAAGTTCACAAATGCCATTAAATTCTAGAGGTGAGCTCTTTACTTCACCAGATAAGTATACTAATACTGATCATGTTAGTCATTGACACCTACTTTTGGTAGAGATCTTTAGTTGGGTATTTAGTTAGAACCACACAAGACTCTGATTCTTATTCACATGCAGCATTCTTTGGGTTTGGTTTAGCTTTTGCTTAGTACCTCTACTGTAAACCTCACTTCCTTGAGTAAACTTAAATTTGGGGGGTAGCTTTAAATGAGAAGGAAATGGCAACCCACTCCAGTATTCTCACCTGGAGAATCCCATGGACAGAGGAATCTGGTGGGCTACAGTCCATGGGGTCGCAAAGAGTCAGATACAACTTAGCAACTAAACCACCATAAACATCAGAGAGTTTTCTCTGCATCAGAGAGCAACTGTCATACGAAACCTGTATTTTCCTGCCTTGTTAGAATGTCTGGAACTATAAACTCAGAATTGCTTTGAACTTCTGTGTGTTGTCACTTTCCCAGGTTCCTTAATTGCTTCTTTTCTCCAAGAGCTCATCTCCAGGCTCACAACTGGGTTCCATGGAACCAGACCTCTGCTAATTCAATAGTTTTACTTGCCACTCATCATACCAAGGGAACTATATTTTCATAAACTCTTCTGCTTTTTTCATCTCATATTTAGAAAGGTGATTCTGAAAAGACAAGAAAATCAAGTAGGAAGCTATTGGGCTAATCCAGGAGGCAATGATAAAAAAATAATAATAATAACTTGTCTTAGGTAGCATTAGAAGAATTAGAAGGAAATGTAATAATCATCTACCACAGTTAAGCATTTTTTAATGGCCAGGGAAACATATAAACAGAAATATTAGAGTGTTCCATTTTCTCAAAACACATGTAAGATGCAAGCTTTTAAGAGGGATTTCAAAACATAGTACTAAGTGATTTGTCACTTATCAAGAGATTTGACGATTTTTATGTATATTAAGATAAAGCATTTTAGTACTGTGAAACCATATATAGGAAGGGGCCTCCCAGGTGGTGCTAATAGTAAAGAACTTCCCTGCCAATGCAGGAGATACAAGAGACATGGGTTCAATCCCTGGGTCAGGAAGATCCCCTGGAGGAGGGTATGGCAATCCACTCCAGTATTGTTGCCTGGAGAATCCCTTAGACAGAGGAGCCTGGCAGGCTACAGTCCGTAGGATTGCACAGTCAGACACAGCTGAAGTGACTTAGCACCACCTACATATTGGAAGGCAGCTAAGCTCACCACTATACTACCAACCCTAGAGAAACCATACACTGTATCTTTGAAAACTAGTAACAATATTATTTGCTGCTGCTGCTGCTGCTAAGTTGCTTCAGTCATGTCCGACTCTGTGTGACCCCATAGATGGCAGCCCACCAGGCTCCCCTGTCCCTGGGATTCTCCAGGCAAGAACACTGGAGTGGGTTGCCATTTCCTTCTCCAATGCATGGAAGTGAAAAGGGAAAATGAAGTCGCTCAGTCGTGTCCGACTCTTAGCGACCCCATGGACCACAGCCTACCAGGCTCCTCCGTCCATGGGATTTTCCAGGCAAGAGTACTGGAGTGGGCTGCCATTGCCTTCTCCGAACAATATTACTTACTTCAGTGTAATTCTTCTTTGTTGTGCTGCTGCTGCTAAGTCGCTTCAGTCGTGTCCGACTCTGTGCGACCCCATGGACTGCAGCCTATCAGGCTTCTCCGTCCATGGGATTCTCCAGGCAAGAACACTGGAGTGGGTTGCCATTTTCTTCTCCAACGCATCAAAGTGGAAAGTGAAAGTGAAGTTGCTCAGTCGTATCTGACTCTTAGTGACCCCATGGACTGCAGCCTACCAGGCTCCTCCGTCCACGGGATTTTCCAGGCAAGAGTACTGGAGTGGGCTGCCATTGCCTTCTCCGAACAATATTACTTACTTCAGTGTAATTCTTCTTTGTTGTAGAAAGGCTATACATTCGTGGCTGAAGCATACACTGGTGACATGTATGTGTCATCCTCACGATGGAAACTGCGCCTCATTGGTTCTTATCATCCACTCCCATGCCTGTCTCGAGACCCTCCATGTAACAACTTTGCCATAAAGGAATTCAGAGATTATTACATACCCAATGATAAGAAAATTATATTCAGGTATGTAACAGAAAGGAAATGCATTCCTTTAAAATATCAATATCTTGTATTACATAGTTGACTTTAAATTTAAATATTTTATTTAAATATTAATTGCCAACATCTGCTGGATCATGGAAAAAGCAAGAGAGTTCCAGAAAAACACCTATTTCTGCTTTATTGACTATGCCAAAACCTTTGACTGTGTGGATCACAATAGACTGTGGAAAATTCTGAAAGAGATGGGAATACCAGACCACCTGATCTGCCTCTTGAGAAATCTGTATGCAGGTCAGGAAGCAACAGTTAGAACTGGACATGGAACAACAGACTGGTTCCAAATAGGAAAAGGAGTTCGTCAAGGCTGTATATTGTCACCCTGTTTATTTAACTTATATGCCTAGTACATCATGAGAAACGCTAGACTGGAAGAAACACAAGCTGGAATCAAGATTGCCAGGAGAAATATCAATAACTTCAGATATGCAGATGACACCACCCTTATGGCAGAAAGTGAAGAGGAACTAAAAAGCCTCTTGATGAAAGTGAATGTGGAGAGTGAAAAGGTTGGCTTAAAGCTCAACATTCAGAAAACGAAGATCATGGCATCCGGTCACATAACTTCATGGGAAATAGGTGGGGAAAGAATGGAAACAGTGTCAAACTTTATTTTGGGGAGCTCCAAAATCACTGCAGATGGCAACTACAGCCATGAAATTAAAAGATGCTTACTCCTTGGAAGAAAAGTAATGACTAGACAGCATATTGAAAAGCAGAGACATTACTTTGCCAACAAAGGTTCGTCTAGTCAAGGCTATGGTTTTTCCTGTGGTCATGTATGGATGTGAGAGCTGGACTGTGAAGAAGGCTGAGTGCCGAAGAATTGATGCATTTGAACTGTGGTGTTGGAGAAGACTCTTGAGAGTCCCTTGGACTGCAAGGAGATCCAACCAGTCCATTCTGAAGGAGATCAGCCCTGGGATTTCTTTGGAAGGAATGATGCTAAAGCTGAAACTCCAGGACTTTGGCCACCTCATGCAAAGAGTTGACTCATTGGAAAAGACTCTGATGCTGGGAGGTATTGGAGGCAAGAGGAGAAGGGGATGACAGAGGATGAGATGGCGGGATGGCATCACTGACTCGATGGACATGAGTCTGAGTGAACTCTGGGAGTTGGTGATGGACCGAGAGGCCTGGCATGCTGAGATTCACGGGGTCGCAAAGAGTCAGACACGACTGAGCGACTGATCTGATCTGATCTCTGATTATCAAAATAATAAATTTTTGATAAAATCTTAATTTTGAACTTCAATTTTATACTCTTTTGAAAACAGAGAGAGGTATGATTGTATAAATGTTATGTAAGATCCAGCCTATGTTGCATGAGTGGTTTCTCAGTCCTCATCCTATTTTTACTGTTGTTCAGTCACGCAGTCATATCCAACACTTTGAGTCCCAATGGACTGCAGCATGCCAGGCTTCCTTGTCCATTACCAGAGCTTACCCTGTCCCAGAGCTTGCTCAACTCATGTCCACTGAGTTTGAGCTCATGTCCATCATCATCCATGTAGTGAAGCCATACAACCATCTCTTCTTCTGTCATCCCCTTCCCCTCCCTTCCTTAAATCTCTCCAAGCATCAGGGTCTTTTCTAATGACTCAGCTCTTTGCATCAGGTGGCCAAAGTACTGAAGCTTCAGCTTCGGCATCAGTCCTTACAATGAATATTCAGGATTGATTTCCTTTAGGATGGACTGGTTGGATCTCCTTGCAGTCCAAGGGATTCTCAAGAGTCTTCTCCAACATCATATCGTAAGCAACAATTTTTTGGTGCTAAACCTTCTTCATGGTCCAACTTTCACATCCATACATGACTACTGGAAAAACCATAGCTTTGACTATACAGACCTGTATGGCAAAGCAATGTCTGTGCTTTTTAATATGCCGTCTAGGATTGTCATAGCTTTTCTTTCAAGGAGTAAGCATCTTTTAATTTAATGGCTGCAGTCACCATCTGCAGTGACTTTGGAGTCCAAGAAAATAAAGTCTCTCACTGTTTCCATTGTTCCCTATCTATTTGCCATGAAGTGTGGGACTGGATGCCTGATCTTAGTTTTATGAATGCTCACTCTTAAGTCAACTTTCTCACTCTCCTCTTTCACGTTCCTTGAGAGTCTCTTTAGTTATCCTATTTGGCTTTCATTAAACATTCTTCATAACACCCTTCCTTCTTTATACTCTCTCCTTGTTCTTTTCCATCTCTAACATTTCTCTTGTGTTCAGTTCAGTTTTCAGTTCATTTCAGTCACTCAGTCATGTCCAGCTCTTTGTGACCCCATAAACCACAGCACGCCAGGCCTCCCTGTCCATCACCAACTCCCAGAATCCACCCAAACCCATGTTCATTGAGTTGGTGATGGCATCCAACCATCTCATCCTCTGTCGTCCCCTTCTCCTCCTGCCCTTGATCTTTCCCAGCATCAGAGTCTTTTCCAGTGAGTCAGCTCTTCGCATCAGGTGGCCAAAAGATTGGAGTTTCAGCTTTAGCATCAGTCTTTCCAATGAACACCCAGGACTGATCTCCTTTAGAATGGACTGGTTGGATCTCCTTGCAGTCCAAGGGACTCTCAAGAGCCTTCTTCAACACCACAGTTCAAAAGCATCAATTCTTCAGGGCTCAGCTTTCTTTATAGTCCAACTCTCACATCCATACATGACCACTGGAAAAACCATAGCCTTGACTAGACGAACCTTTGTTGGCAAAGTAATGTCTCTGCTTTTTAATATGCTATCTAGGTTGGTCATAACTTTCCTTCCAAGGAGTAAGCATCTTTTAATGTCATGGGTGCAATCACCATCTGCAGTGATTTTGGAGTCCCCCCCAAATAAAGTCAGTCACTGTTTCCACTGTTTCCCCATCTATTTCCCATGAAGTGATGGGACCGGATGCCATGATCTTAGTTTTCTGAATGTTTAGTTTTAAGCCAACTTTTTCACTCTCCTCTTTCACTTTCTCTTGTGTATATTTCTCCTTATCTGCCAACTCATCCTTCTTTTCATACTTATCTATATATTCTCATATCTCCCTGAGAATACATAGATAAGTAGTCCTCATCATGGACTCCACTCTCTTTCACTTATCAGAGCTTTTGGGTTTACTTCCCACACACTTCTCATCTTTGTGCCCTCCTGTTTATTCTCAATGTCCTCCACTACTTCGTAGTCTCATTATATTTTATCTACAGAAACACTGTGTTTCTGGAATACATTTCTCCATTATATTCACTCTTTTTCTTCATGTTTTCTATTTCTTTGTCTATCACCTTATTCAGTACATGTGTGTTCATCACTCGGTTGTGTCCAGCTATTTGCGACTGTCATGGACTGTAGCCCTCCAGGCTCTTCTGTCCATGGAATTCTCCAGGCAAGAATACTGGGGTGCATATCATACCATTTTCTAGGAGATATTCCTGACCCAGGGTTAAAGCTGGGTCTCCCACATTGCAGGCAGATTCTTTACCATTTAAGCCACCAGGGAAGCCCCTATTCATTACATGTCCATCCTTTACTACTGGAATAGTTGTTACCTTTCTAACACACGTGATTAAATATGTGATTAAATACGTGATTCCCTTTCATTGCAATTTGGGAGGTCGAAGCATCAGCTGATCTGATTCCTGCTGATGGGAAATAGATGGGGAAACAGTGGAAACAGTGTCAGACTTTGTTTTGGGGGCTCCAAAATCACTGCAGATGGCGATTGCAGCCATGAAACTAAAAGACACTTACTCCTTGGAAGGAAAGTTATGATCAACCTAGATAGCATATTCAAAAGCAGAGACATTACTTTGCCAGCAAAGGTCCATCTAGTCAAGGCTATGGTTTTTCCAGTAGTCATGTATGGATGTGAGAGTTGGACTGTGAAGAAAGCTGAACACCAAAGAATTGATGCTTTTGAACTGTGGTGTTGGAGAAGACTCTTGAGAGTCCCTTGGACTGCAGGGATATCCAACCAGTCCATTCTAAAGGAGATCAGTCCTGGGTGTTCATTGGAAGGAATGATGCTAAAGCTGAAACTCCAGTACTTTGGCCACCTCATGTGAAGAGTTGACTCATTGGAAAAGACTCTGATGCTGAGAGGGATTGGGGCAGGAGGAAAAGGGAGCGATAGAGGATGAGATGGATGGATGTCATCATCGACTCGATGGATGTGAGTTTGAGTGAAGTCCGGGAGTTGGTGATGGACAGGGAGGCCTGGCATGCTGCAGTTCATGGGGTCGCAAAGAGTCGGACACGACTGAGTGACTGAACTGAACTGAACTGAACTGATGGCTGTGAGGGAGAAAATACCCCATGCTCTCTCTTTTAGAGGCTGCTGGTCATTGGCATTCTTCCGCTTGTAGATTTATAACCCTGGTCTTTGTATTCCTCTTCATGCACCATTCTCCCTGTGTCTCTCTCTTTCCAGATGTCTCCTTTTCATAAGGTCCTCATTTTAACTTGATGATTTCTGGGGGATAATATCTCCAAGAATTGGGGCATGGTGAGGTGCTAGGGTTTAGGACTCCAGCAGGTTTTTGAGAAGAAATAATTTAACCTATAACAAACAGTGACAGTGAATCCAGAGAGAAAATAAAGGATTTTAAGATATCAAGGAAGTGAAATGGACAATCTTGGTTGATTATGGTTTTACTTTGGAAACTGTTGGAGAATAAGTGCTGTTTATTTAAATAGAGGTTTCAGTAAGAGGACCTTATTTGCTGGTTGGGCAACAGAAAGTGATTAATTCATTTTTACTTGTTAAACTTGGTAGGCCAGTGAAATGTATGAGAGATATTGCATAGGGGTGCTGGGCTGGAAAAATGGATTTGGAAATGATTATCCTGTTTCTGCCCATTGAAGTGGCTGGGAAGGTTTGTACAAAAAGAGTCAGATACTGGACAGAATATTAAGATTCTCTGATATTTATGAGAATGTTGATGTGAGATAAGTCTAAAAAAACACCCCTGAATTAGGAGGTACAAAAATTGTTATGCCCATGGGGAAAGGTTTTTGAAGAAAGAAGAAATGAGGGTTGATTCAACCCTGTGAAATTCCCCTGAGAGATCAAGGAAGATGAGAACTGAGATTTCTCTAGGGTAGTGACAAGCTGCTTGAAACCATGGCAAGAGCAAGTTTAGCACCTTGTTGGGGGCAGAGTAGGGTGTTGTGAGTGAGTGGAAGGTGATGAGCTGAGACAGTAGAAGTTGACAACTCTTCTTAGACTGTAAGCTGGGGAGTAAAATAGAGATGAGGCTGAACAGCAGGGTTGATTGAAGATATTTTTCAGTTTGGTTTTTGTCTTGTTTTGATCTGTTTTTAAACAGGGGAGATCTGCTTGGGTACAAAAGCCAAATTCAAGAAGTAGTAAAGTGAGGAAACAAGATACAAGAGAGAGAAGAGAGAAAAGCAAATTTGTAGAGAAACTGAAATTTTATAGAATCCTGAGCATTTATTTGCAAGGATTCACCTAAAGTAGGAAAGAATCCCAACAAAAAGACTAGAGATCTTAGACTGCATTAAGGGACAGAGTTAGGAATTTTCACTCTTTTTCCAAGAGGTTCCCAACCGGCATGGTTACAGGGTGAGAGCACAGGTGACAAGTACTGCTTTTGATTTCTATTTTTGTGGCTCAAAGAAAACACTCGACAGTGAAGTTTTGAAAGCTACTGCCAGTTGCGCTTTTTGTTCCACTGGAGAGGAGGGCGTGATGGGAAGGTGCAATGTGGCAGTAGTTTGCAAGCTATCAAATTTTATCAGTGAGTGCATACCATATCTAAATAAAACTTTACGTATCTCTGCTTGGGATGTGATAGTAATAAACACCTCATACGTAATTTCATTTTACCCTAGCATACTGGGATCTTTAGCCAAAGTCTATAATAGCACTAACATTTCCAGGATTTTAACTGACTGTATAAAGTAGGTTTACTTGTAGATTATCATATCAGTAAATGATACAATTTCCTTAGTGATTTGAAGAAAAGACTGTTGATAAAGATGAATGTTTTTCTTTACAGGTATTCAGTTAAAGTTGCATTGCCACATCCTGTTACAATACAGGTGCGCACATCCAAACCAGATGTATTCATCAAGCTACAGATCTTAGAAAACGAAGAAGTTATTGTGAGCTCCACTGGAAAGGGTCAAGCTATCATACCGGCAATTAACTTCTTGGGGAATGAGAAAGCCTTGAGCTCCCAGTGTAAGTGTGGCTTTTAAAATTAGTCATATATAGATTCATAAACAGATATTTATGTAACTTATGGTTAAAATGTTTTAAAATAAAATAGCAAGTAAAATCGGTAAATTTGATACCATAGTATTTTTACAAAACTATTGCATTTGTGCATGACATTAATCCTTGAAGAGCAATAGATTTGTTATAATTGTACTTTAAAGGCTTTATTACTTGAGCTCTCTCAGATTTTCAAATAAGAAATAAATTTTTATTATTTTGAAATAATTTTTTAAATTAATTAATTTATTTTAATTAGAGGCTAATTACTTTACAATATTATAGTGTCTTTTGCCAAACATCGACATAAATCAGCCATGGGTGCATATGTGTTCCCCATCCAGAAACCCTCTCCCACCTTCCTCCCCATCCCATCCCCCAGGGTCATCCCCATGCACCAGCCCTGAGCACTCTGCCTTATGCATCGAACCTGAACTGGCGATCTGCTTCACATATGATAATATACACATCTCAACGCTACCCTCTCAAATCATCCCACCCTTGCCTTTTCCCAGAGTCCAAAAGACTATTCTTTACATCTGTGTCTCTTTTTTAACTTTTATTCCAAGTTCATTATTTTTAGAAAATATTCTACTTATTAAAATTATTAAAAATGTTGAAATTATTACCTGCAATGTAATAGTCACAAGAGCTTTTAATTAATAAAATTATTTCTGAAATAAGGGATAACAGTGATACTGTAAGATATATGCATTTATTTTAATAAACTTGATTATGACTATAAAAGTAACACATGTCCAATGTAGAAAGCTGAAAAATATAAAATTATAAATAAGGCAGCAAGAAATCCTTTGTAATCATACAACCCAGAAAAAAGAAATACTGTTAGCATATTAGCTCTTACACCTCTACTGTCCATTTTTACATTCTCATTTTAAACAAAAGTAGAATATTACCAGTTTCGGTAACTGATATTTGTTTTCAGTCGCTCAGTCATGTCCGACTCTTTGCAACCCCATGAACCACAGCACGCCAGGCCTCCCTGTCCATCTCCAACTCCCGGAGGTCACTGAGACTCACATCTATCCATCGAGTCAGTGATGCCATCCAGCCATCTCATCCTCTGTCGTCCCCTTCTCCTCCTGCCCCCAATCCCTCCCAGCATCAGAGTCTTCTCCAGTGAGTCAACCCTTCGCATGAGGTGGCCAAAATACTGGAGTTTCAGCTTTAGCATCATTCCTTCCAAAGAAATCCCAGGGCTGATCTCCTTCACAATGGACTGGTTGGATCTCCTTGCAGTCCAAGGGACTCTCAACAGTCTTCTCCAACACCACAGTTCAAAAGCATCTATTCTTCGGCGCTCAGCCTTCTTCACAGTCCAGCTCTCACATCCATACATGACCAGAGGAAGGACCATAGCCTTGACTAGGCGAACATTTGTTGGCAAAGTAATGTCTCTGCTTTTGAATATGCTATCTAGGTTGGTCATAACTTTCCTTCCAAGGAGTAAGCGTCTTTTAATTTCATGGCTGCAGTCACCATCTGCAGTGATTTTGGAGCCCAGAAAAATAAAGTCTGACACTGTTTCCACTGTTTCTCCGTCTATTTGCCATGTAGTGATGGGACCAGATGCCATGATCTTCGTTTTCTGAATGTTGAGCTTTAAGCCAACCTTTTCACTCTCCACTTTCACTTTCATCAAGAGGCTTTTGAGTTCCTCTTCACTTTCTGCCATAAGGGTGGTGTCATCTGCATATCTGAGTTTATTGATATTTCTCCCAGCAATCTTGATTCCAACTTGTGTTTCTTCCAGTCCAGCATTTCTCATGATGTACTCTGCATAGAAGTTAAATAAACATGGTGACAATATACAGCCTTGACGTACTCCTTTTCCTATTTGGAACCAGTCTGTTGTTCCATAACCAGTTCTTATGAGGCCAGGGGTCTTCAAACCTATGTTAAATAAGAGTGATGATGATATACTTCTTATTCTTAAATAGGAAGGCTTAGAGCATTTACCGTTCAGTATGATGTTTGTTGTTGACTTCTGATAAATGCCCTTTATAATATTTAAGAAAGTTTTTCTCTATTGATAATTAAGTATTTTAGTATAAGTTTGAAACTTTATTGGTTACTTCCTTGTTTATAAAAATCATCAAATTTTATCCCTTTGAGTCTCATAAATTAATTTTTAATTTGGAATATTCTTGAAATAAAACTTAATTATCCATGATGTTTCAATACAATCCTATGTTTTGAATATACTATTTTATTTGGTTTGTTAGATAGTATTTTCCCTTTAACTTTTAACTATTATAATATTTTTACAATTTCCAAATAACTGTTTTAGCTGGTCTTCTGTTGTTAATATCTACTTAAACTTTTGAAGTTAGTGTGATTTATGTATTTTCTATTTTGAGCATTGGATAGATGTTTTCACTGCTACCTAATTCAAATCAGCTTTGGTTAGTATAACATTGAGGTTTATAAAGAACACTTATTCTTTATTTTGGAGATAAATGATTTGATGTCTAAATACATGTGCACTCACACACACATTCTCTCTCTCTATATATATATATAATAAAAAGAAAACTTGCTATTTGCAATATTTAAAATTTCAATTGGCATTTACATTTTATCTTATTGGCTTATAATTTTTTGAAAAAAGTGTGTTAAGATCTATTTTAATTGTAAAATGTGTACAAATTTATCTCTAATATTTTCCAGTTTACATATGTATATGTTACATTGTTGCAAAAAAGTTCTACATTTGCTTTGTATTTATTGATATGCTATATTTTTTAAATGAATATAAAGCAATATTTTTTCAGCTTTAATAGATTGTATGATAGTAATGCTGGTTCTTCATTTGTTATCACTTGCCTATGCATTTTGGTTCACACATTTAGCTTTTCAACCTTTCTCTTATAAATGGGTATTTTTTTCCACTAAATCTAAAATTCTAATCTCTGAAATGGTATGATGTAATCCACTTACATTTATTTTGATAAGCTTGCTTTTTCTGATTTCTGCTTTCATGCTTTATTTTAAAATTGATTATACTGTCTAGCTGATCTTGGCATAACTATGTGGTCGCTGGCATTCTTCCTGATCTCTCATTATTCCCAATAGCGTTTATGCTGATTATTTCAAGTATATAAGCAAATTACTAAAAAGAATTTACTTGTTGCCTATTTTTTAATATTCATACGTTTCTTTTCTTTCTCCTTTTTAAACTAAATGTAACCAAATCAGGACTCTTTTTCTCCTCTGTTATTGACCCTGGGAACTGTAATTGCAGACCAGGGACATTCCTTTCTAATATGAATGAAAATCTGGAGGAGCAGAGAATTGAGAAGACACTGCATTGTAATGACACAACTAGGGCACAGATGTCATGCTTTAGACAAAGGCAGGTGGGAAATTCCCTATTATATCAGTAATACAGTGAGCTTAGTTAAAATGGCAAATTAATTCAGATCATGTCCCCTTTCCTCCCACTTTTTCCCTTTATCCCTGAACATCCTCTAGATCATCTTCAGTACTAGTTCATGTTTCTGCTTTGTGGCTTTTCATGCCAATCTGCCCGCACCATTTCTATCTATTTATTTGGATAAGCCCAAATAACAAAATATAATATTTTTACATATTTCTCTTCAAGTATGTTAAGACCAGTAAGGGTACTATTAGGTTTTGCTAGTCCAAATTCCACTCTTACTCTTGAAGATGACTGTTTTCTTTTCTCTAATCCATGCTGTACAGATTTTTTTTTTTTTTTGGCTTTACTTCATGCAGGAATACTGTAATTCCAAAACTTTAGCCGGTACTGTGGGCGCTTCTCCTATCCTGTTTACAGCCTTACATCTTTTCTTTAAGTAACTAGTTGCCCCTAACATTACTCTCCAAAGTTTTTGATTTATATTCATAGAGGAAAACACTGTAGTTTATCATATCAATTTAGTTCAGTTCAGTTGCTCAGTCGTGTCCGACTCTCTGCAACCCCATGGATTGCTGCATGCTATGCTTCACTGTCCATCACCAATTCCTGGAGCTTGCTCAAATTCCTATCCATTGAGTTGGTGATGCCATCCA
Source organism: Tragelaphus eurycerus (assembly GCA_935064755.1). Lineage (NCBI taxonomy): Eukaryota > Metazoa > Chordata > Mammalia > Artiodactyla > Bovidae > Tragelaphus > Tragelaphus eurycerus. Next base: position 5,790,121 of record CAKXYN010000039.1, read on the forward strand.
ACCATCTCATCCTCTGTTGTCCCCTTCTCGTCCTGCTCATATAGCTTATCATTATCTCACTTTAAAATTTAGCATTTTATGGCTGAATAATATTCAGTTCAGTCCAGTCACTCAGTCTTGTCCGACTCTTTGCGACTGAGTAATATTACTCAGCCATAAAAAGGAATGCATTTGAGTCCGTTCTAATAAGGTGGATGAACATAGACCCTATTATGCAGAGTGAAGTGAATCAGAAAGAAAAAGATAAATACTGTATTCTAACACATATATACAGAATCTAGAAAAGTGGTACTGAAGAATTTATTTACAGGGCAACAGTGGAGAAACAGACATGGAGAACAGACTTATGGACATGGGGAGAGGGGAAGAGAGGGTGAGATGTATGGGAAGAGTAACACGGAAACTGACATCACCATATGTAAAATAGATAGCCAAAGGGAGTCGGCTGTTTGGCTCAGGAAACTCAAACAGGGGCTCTGTGCCAACCTAGAGGGGTGGGATGGGGAGGGACATGGGAGGGAGTTTCAAAAGGGAGAGGATATAAGTATACCTATGGCCTATTCATGGTGAGGTTTGACAGGAAACAGCAAAATTCTATTAAAAAATTAACCTTCAAAAAGATTGATTTTTTAAAAAGTTAGCTTTAGCAAGAGAATCACACATAAACATTTGACACACTGGTATTTTTTCACTTCTGGCCAAGAAAGTGGCAGCAATTCAGGAGAAAGATAATGAGAACATAATTCAGAAATTGACCCCAAATTAGAGCCATTATCCAAGAATGTTCTTCTTTTATAAGATGCTTCTATTTCATAATTGTATTTTCTAAATGAACTTTAACATAATATTTTAAATTTCCCCTGAAATCAAAAAAATCATTTTCCTTCTGATTGCTTTGAATATATAGATTAATTATACCTTCATAGTATTGAATTTATATGCAAGTAAAGGCTATTTATTTCCATCTATTCAGGACTTCTTTATGGTTCACTGAAAAGATTACAAATTTTCTCCACAGAAGTTGATAGATTAGCTATCATAAATTAGATATTTTCTTTATTTAGATGTCAGACAGACTCTTAGTTTTAAAGAATGCTATTAGTTTATGTTTATGAATCATATAAGCAGATATTGAAATTTCTTTTCCTTTCTAAACGTTTTTTAAGGTGCTTCTCTTGGAAACATATCCATTTATGAATTTTTTACTGTATGTATTTCTGGAAGTCCCCCACCAAAAATACATGCAAAAAATGTGTTTATGTGTGTTATATTTGTAGTGAAATGGGACATGACCAATTAAGTTATGTATTCTGTAAGCAAACACGAAAAAGTAAAGTGTTGAGTCTCTCAGTAGTGTCTGACTCTGAGATTCCATGGATTATAGCCCGCCAGGTTCCTCTGTCCATGAGATTCTCCAGGCAAGAATATTGGAGCGGGTTGCCATTTCCTTCTCCAGAGAATCTTCCAGACCCAGTGATCAAACCCAGGTCTCTTGCATCGCAGGCAGTTTCTTTACCATCTAAGCCACCAGAGAAGCATGTAAACAAACATTATATGGTACTAAAGAAGGAATAAATTCCATAGCAAAGATTGTGAAGGCTTTGGAATGAGCTAGGAACAAAAATCTTAAGGCTCTTTAGGTTTTTCACTATCTCATGGAAACTTTAAAAGCATGTCTGTATATCTCATATACTTATTAGGAATAAAATTTTACATCAGTACTCATGCTGTAAGGGTAATATAAAATTCATAATTTTCCACAAAATTTTCTTCAGTTCAGTTCAGTCGTTCAGTCATGCCTGACTCTTTGCGACCCCATGAACTGCAGCACACCAGGCCTCCCTGTCCATCACCAACTCCCGGAATCCACACAAACCCATGTCCATTGAGTCAGTGATGCCATCCAGCCATCTCATCCTCTGTCGTCCCCTTCTCCTCCTGCTCTCAATCTTTCCCAACATCACAGACTTTTCCAATGAGTCAACTCTTCACTTGAGGTGGCCAAAGTACTGGAGTTTCAGCTTTAGCACCATTCCTTCCAAAGAAATCCCAGGGCTGATCTCCTTCAGAGTGGACTGGTTGGATCTCCTTGCAGTCCAAGGGACTCTCAAGACTCTTCTCCAACACCACAATTCAAAAGCATCAATTCTTCGGTGCTCAGCTTTCTTCACAGTCCAACTCTCACATCCATATGTGACCGCTGGAAAAACCATAGCCTTGATTAGACGGACCTTTGTTGGCAAAGTAATGTCTCTGCTTTTCAATATGCTGTCTAGGTTGGTCATAACTTTCCTTCACATCTAAGCAATTGAGGATTTGAGGAACAAATATGGATGAATAGTAGTAAAACATTTTATTTCATATAGTTGTATAAGGTTCAAAATTGTTGATGATTTATCAAAATTAATGCAAGCAGTCTCCTGATAGTGATGTGTGATCATTCTAATCATTAGTTTATATATAAACAGTACTTAAATTTTTAAAGAAATCTGAATAGACATTTTTCTAAACATATAATATGCATATATTAGATAAATGCTTAGAAGTTGAGTCACTGGGTTCAGACAGTAGTGATTTTGGTATATATTGTCAAATTACCATCCGTTGAGTTTCATAAATTTATCTTCTTTTACCCACGCTCCTGAATGACAGGGTTATCATATTTTTTGGTTCTTCATATTTCTGATTTCAATTTGAATGCTAAAAATTTATTTATATTTTGCTTACCATTAGAGCGGTTTAAGCATATTTTTATATATTTTATATATCACCTTTCAATATTTCCTTCTTTGAAAAAATTTTGAGTACTTTGCCCATTTTTTTTATTGGAAGTAGTTGTTTTTTTCTAATTTATGTGTCAGTCAGTCAGCTCAGTCACTCAGTCGTGTCCGACTCTTTACGACCCCATGAATCACAGCATGCCAGGCCTCCCTGTCCATCACCAACTCCCGGAGGTCACTCAGACTCACGTCCATCAGTCAGTGATGCCATCCAACCATCTCATCCTCTGGCGTCCCCTTCTCCTCCTGCCCCCAATCCCTCCCAGCATCAGAGTCTTCTCCAATGAGTCAACTCTTTGCATGAGGTGGCCAAAGTACTGGAGTTTCAGCTTTAGCATCATTCCTTCCAAAGAAATCCCAGGGCTGATCTCCTTCACAATGGACTGGTTGGATCTCCTTGCAGTCCAAGGGACTCTCAAGAGTCTTCTCCAACACCACAGTTCAAAAGCATCAGTTCTTTGGTGCTCAGCCTTCTTCACAGTCCAACTCTCACATCCATACATGGTCACAGGAAAAACCATAGCCTTGACTAGGTGAACCTTTGTTGGCAAAGTAATGTCTCTGCTTTTGAATATGCTATCTAGGTTGGTCATAACTTTCCTTCCAAGGAGTAAGCGTCTTTTAATTTCATGGCTGCAGTCACCATCTGCAGTGATTTTGGAGCCCAGAAAAATAAAGTCTGACACTGTTTCCACTGTTTTCCCATCTATTTCCCATGAAGTGATGGGACCGGATGCCATGATCTTCGTTTTCTGAATGTTGAGCTTTAAGCCAACTTTTTCACTTTCCACTTTCACCTTCATCAAGAGACTTTTTAGTTCCTCTTCACTTTCTGCCATAAGGGTGGTGTCATCTGCATATCTGAGGTTATTGATATTTCTCCCAGCAATCTTGCTTCCAACTTGTGTTTCTTCCAGTCCAGCGTTTCTCATGATATACTTTGCATATAAGTTAAATAAACAGGGTGACAATATACAGCCTTGATGCACTCCTTTTCCTATTTGGAACCAGTCTGTTGTTCCATGTCCAGTTCTAACTGTTGCTTCCTGACCTGCATACAAATTTCTCAAGAGGCAGATCTGGTATTCCCATCTCCTTCAGAATTTTCCACAGTTTATTGTGATCCATACAGTCAAAGGCTTTGGCATAGTCAATAAAGCAGAAATAGATGTTTTTCTGGAACTCTCTTGCTTTTTCCATGATCCAGCGGATGTTGGCAATTTGATCTCTGGTTCCTCTGCCTTTTCTAAAACCAGCTTGAACAACAAAGCTATGGTTTATAGCTTTAGATTTTTATTGGAATCGTGTTAAACTTGGGGAGCATCGGCATCTTAACAAAACTGAGTTTTCTGGTTCATGAACATATATCTTTAATTTCTCTCAACAATGTTTTATACCCTCAATGTACAGATTTTACAACTATTTTATTAAATTTCTATGTAAGAAATTTATTTTTATGGGAACTCCATCTAAGACAAAGAACTTATGTAGATTATACCATTTGATAGCTGTATTTAATTAACAAATCATGTGAGTAATATAATGGTACTTATATGATTTGTCAATTATGAAATAATATAGACATTAAAAATTACAATAACATGCACGTGCATAGTATTAAACACTGAAGTAGTCAGAACATGTGGTATTAGTTTATTGTCATTCAAATGGCACATGAATGAGAATTTGTTCAATTACATTCTTGTAGCAATCAGTGGTTGCTCAGAAAATGCATTGTTCTATCCAAGTCATATACCATTACAGTGCTTCTTTAAGACCAGGATATTTCCTAGAAGCCAGTGATGTTTTTTATCTCATGAAAAAATAAATTTACCTGTCCCTTTGAGTGTGTTTTATAAGGATATAATAAATAACACAGTAATGATTATATATTTGTGTAAACATAGTATTCTTTAGAAAATAATGTTGAAAGTGTACTCAAGAGTAATCTTCCTTAACCCTTTAAAATTTATATTTCATATGGAAGTATCTTCATGTTATTCATTAAAATATCAATGTCTTACAGTTGGTATTACATATTTAACTTTTAAATGTTGAAGCCCCATCATGAATAATAAAAAATGTTATATAATTAGAAGACTAACAAGGGGCTTGTCATACAATCTTTGTGAATATACTTCATGTTATTTGACCAGAAATGTCATCCCTAAAAATTTTGAGTAGTAATTATTTACCAAACTTAAAATTTTCTATAAATTTTTCTTTAAGACAGAAAAAAATCATAGCTAGAACTTTGGTCTTTCTCTGCAACTCGGTAATTTAGTGTTAAATAGTATGACTTGTTTTATTATTATTATATAGTCTTTTCAGTCCACATTGGAAACCAGTTTGTGTTATTTCTTTCTTAAGCTGTCAGTGCTGTCCTCCCTGATTGTTTTTTAAGTAGATGTCATAGCTTGACCTTCCCTGGTGGCTCAGACGGCAAGCCGTCTACAATGTGGGAGACCTAGGTTCGATCCCTGGGTCGGGAAGTTCCCTGGAGAAGGAAATGGCAACCCACTCCAGTACTCTTGCCTGGAAAATCCCATGGACAGAGGAGCCTGGTGTCCATGGGGTCGCAAAGAGTCGGACACGACTGAGCAACTTCACTTTCACTTTCAATGATTACGTATTCCACATATTTTAACATAAATAATATTTCTCATATTCAGCCAGCAAGCAAATTCTTTCAGCTCATGCTGCTTTAAAGAAAGAACAAGATTTATACATCAAGAAAAAATCTGCAGGAGGTCAGAAATCCTATAAGAGGCCTGGAAGTGCAATAGTAGACACTGGTCAGCCTATTATGGATGAAGATACCAGCTATATACCCACTATAGACGAAAATGCTAGCACACCACAGCAGGTAATTAACATTTAGAAGATTTATTCAATTGTACTACTCCTAAAAGCTCAACATAAATCATAACAATTATTTTCCTAAAATTGAAGAAATAAAGAACAATGTATATAATTAAGGCAGCAAATAAAAACATGATTTATCCATTGGAGATCAAGAAAATAAATCAATTGAAAGAAATAAAAACAAAATGTCAAAACCAAGTCCTAATATGACGGTAATTGGGCTCTCCGGTGGCTCAGCAGAGTGAAGAACCCACCTGCCAAGGTAGGATACTCGAGTTTGATCCCCAGGTCAGGGAGATCCCCTGGAAAAAGAAATAGCAAGCCTCCAGTATTGTGCCTGGAGAATTCCAGGGACAGAGGAGCCTGGTGGGCTACAGTCCATGGGACGTGACTACAGTCGGACACAACTGAGCAACCGAGCATACACAGAATTACATAGAAAAATCAATTATTAATTAATATTTGAATATTTTAACACATACTTTTCAGAAAAGAGTAAATTAAGTTGAAAACCAAAATACATTTGATCATTAGGATTTGAAATATTAAGTATAAGCTTAATCTTTTAGATATCTATATAGAACACTTCACCTCATAAAAAGTAAATATACTTTTTCATAGAACACACAAGAAGCCTCAAAAAAACCCAAACTTTATTGTGTAATTGTTATATGAACATAATTTCATAATATAGAAATTAATAATTATCAGCTTAAAATCACATAAATGTAAAAACATGTAAATATACTAAATATTTATCTTAAAAATCCTTAAAAAGAATTAAATACAAAGGGCTCAATAAAAATGAAAACTACAAATCAAAATTTGTAAACCACATCTAAAGTAGCATTCGGTGGAATGTTGAATTTTTAAATTAATTCATCAGAAAATATGAATGATTCAAACAAATGAACTAACCTATTGAAACCAAAAACTTAGAGTACAAGTAAAATAATAACTCAAAAATAAGGAGAAAAAATATTGATAAAATGAGTAAAAATTTAAGAAATGGCAAACAAAATCTACAACAATTAAACTCTAAGCTTTTTAAGATTAATAAAAACAACATGCTTTTTGTAAGACCAATTAAGAAAAAAGAAAAAAATATAAATGAATCAAATATAGAACAGAAAATAGGATGAAGGTATAAATGCAAACAACAGGTTTAAATTTATTTTTAAGTATTATATACAACTTTATACTAGCTAGAACTTCCCAGGTGGTGCTAGTGTTAAAGAATCTGTCTGCCAATGCAAGACACAAGAGACAGGTTCAGTCCCTGGGTTGGGAAGATCTCCTCTAGGAGGAAATGGCAACTGACTCCAGTGTTCTTGACTGGAAAATTCCATGGACAGAGGAGCCTGGCAGGCTACAGTCCACTGGGCCACAGAATTGAACACAACTGAGCAACTGATTTGGAGAAGGCAATGGCACCCCACTCCAGTACTCTTGCCTGGAAAATCCCATGGACGGAGGAGCCTGGTGGGCTACAGTCCATGGGGTCGCTAAGAGTTGGACACGATTGAGCGACTTCACTTTCACTTTTCACTTTCATGCATTGGAGAAGGAAATGGCAACCCTCCAGCGTTCTTGCCTGGAGAATCCCAGGGACGCGGGGCCTGGTGGGCTGCCGTCTATGGGGTCGCACAGAGTTGGACTTAGCAGCAGCAGCAGAGCAACTGATCACACACACACACATACTAGCTAATTTAAAACTTAGAAAAATTGTTTTAAATGTATAATTCCTGGGGTAAGAGGAAGAAGAGACTAGCTGCTCCACAAAAAGTAGGAAATATGAAATAATAAGAATAATAAAACAAATGATAATCAAAGTCATACCTTTCCAAAAAGCATAGGCCCAGCGCCTTTACAGGATAGATCTAACAGACTTTTGAAGAGTAATTATTCTAGAAAATAGAAAAACAATACAGACCTTCCAATCTTTTTTAAGAGACTAATGTAATTCAGATTCCAAAACTGAGTAACAAAAGTAAAATAAATTTAACTTATAAATATGAATGCAAAAATTATAAATGCTAGAATATATGATAGTATTGGTGGGGATATGAGGATATTATAGACTGTGGTGTTACAGAATTTTGGAGAACATCTAACAGTATTTAATTAAATCATTATTGTATGATCTAGAAAAAATGCATTTATTATGTGCCTAAAATAATAAATAATTAAGCATATACTATATTTATTTTTATTGTTTATACTTAAATATTGCATTTTTCCAGGTATACAAGTATATTATACAGTGTTTGGTGTTATATAACAGTTGGCCTCTCACTGAAAGTCAACAGATGTTTGTTCAAGCACTAAAAGACTTAGAGAAAAATGATAACAAAGGTATGTCACTCAAGTATTATTCCTGCATTTTATATCATCTATACATATTGAACAGTATTTAACAGTAAATTTGTCATGTAATTACTAAAACATTATTGCTTACAATTTATGCTTTAATCCAATGGCATTTCCTGTTCTATCAACTGATTATATGTTTCAACATTTTCAGTATTTGCTTATGAAAACCAAAAAATATATGATTGTTTAGTCAAGTTTGAACAACTTTTGTCCAGTTAGTAAAAATTACTTGATGATTATCTAACAAAGGTACTCTAAACTTTTCTAATTATAATTATTTTTGTCCAAGTTATTAAAAAATATAACTTTAAAGATATGTTTTTAAAATATTTAAGAGAAAAAGAATCTTCCACTGAAAGAGAATTCAGGTTTATTTTTTCAAAAAGTAAACTATTCTCAATATTTCTGAGCAGGTAAAAACTGATTGATGCTTTAGATTTTAAAAAAATTGGAAACAGCCTCTACTCTTAAACATATATTGCGTGTATGCATGCTCATGTCTGACTCTTTGCGAGCCCATGGACTGCAGCCTGCCAGGCTCCTCAGTCTATGGAATTTTCCAGGCAAGAATAGTGGGGTGGGTTGCCATTTCCTATTCCTGGTGATCTTCCTGGTGCAGGGATAGAACTTGCATCTCCTGCACTTCAGGCAGATTCTTTACCACTGAGCCACCCTTATGAAGTATAATATGCTAAGTCACTTCAGTCGTGTCCGACTCTGTGCGACCCCATAAACGGCAGCTCACCAGGCTCCCACATCCCTGGGATTCTCCAGGCAAGAACACTGGAGTGGGTTGCCATTTCCTTCTCCAATGCATGAAAGTGAAAAGGGAAAGTGAAGTCACTCAGTCGTGTCCGACTCTTAGCTACCCCACGGATTGCAGCCTAACAGGCTCCTCCGTCCATGGGATTGTCCAAGCAAGAGTACTGGAGTGGGGTGCCATTGCCTTCTCCGATGAAGTATAATAATTAAATCTAAAGGAATGAATATTTTCAATGTATATTCTTTTCGAATTTCAAACAAGATTACCCAATCATAAAATTAACCTATGACATTATTTTAAAAATAAAATTGTACACTACAAAAGAGCATAATACAATACCAAAAGCTGGTCAGAGTGCAGAGCAACAGAAATTTTCACACACTGATGACGGGAATACAAAATGGTACAGTCAAGTTGAAAGAGTTTCAATTTCTTACAAAACTAAAAATGCGCTTACTACTGTGAAATAAAGTTCACAACTTATGGCAAGACTAGAGAAGTTGAAATATAAAAAGATTTCTCTGTCCTGTGTCTTCCTGTCTCTCCTCTGCTGTGCCTTATGTATCTGCATTATGCATCTACAACCTTCTTCCATCATTAGCAGTACCTGCTCCTCCATAAAAAGCAACATTCTGCTAGCATCCACAAGACAACTCCTAAAAGATGACATTCCTTCTTGATGGTGCAAAGGGCTAGGATGATGCTTAGATCTGGATTGTGTAAACTGACAATAATATGTCAAGGGAAACCATCAACATAATGAAAAGCAACTTATGAAATGGGAGAAAATATTTGCAAACCAGGTATCTGATGGTTAATAAACATATATATATAAATATAAAACACACATATATAAACATATATATACAAAGAAATCGTGTAACTCAGTATCAAAAAAAGAAACAATCCAATTAAAAAATGGACAAAGGATCTGAATAACATTTTTCCAAGAAACACATATAGATGGCCAACAGACACATGAAAGGATGTTCAACATCGCTAATCATTGGGGAAATGTGATTCAAAACCACAATGAGATATTTTATTAGAATGGCTATTACCAAAAAACAAGAGAGTGGGTATTGGAGAGAATATGGAGAAAGCAGAACCCTTATTACACTCGGAACCGTTATTACACTGTTAATGGAAATGTATATTGGTGCAGCCACTACAGATGGAGGATGACGGTTCCTCAAAAAATTAAAAATAGTACTGCCATAAGATCTAGCAGTTCCACTTATGGGTATATATTCTAAGGAAATGAAATCATTATCATCAAGAGATATCTGTACCTCCATGTTCATTGCAACATTATTTACAATAGCCAAGACATGCAAACAACCTAATTGCCCATTGATGGATGAATGGGTAAAGACATAGTGAGATATATATATATATATATATATATATATATATATATATATAAAATGGAATATTATTCCGCCATGAAAATAAGGAAAACCTGCATTTTGCAACAACTTGAATGAAGCTTGAGGATATTATGATAAGTGGAAAAAAAGTCAGACAGAGCAAGCCAAATGCTATATGAACTCACTTCTATGCAGAATATGAAATAAGAGAAACATTGAACAGATTGGTGGTTGCCATAGAGGAAGAGGGGGGATATATAAAATAAGTAAATGTGGTCAAAAGACACAAACTTCTGGTTATAAGATAAATAACCCCCAGGGATGTAATGTACAGCGTGTATGTTTTTAAGTTCAAAATCCAGCACAGGTAGATTTTCAGTGTCTGAACACAGTAGTATAATTTAAGAACTAGAATAATATAAAATGTAGATCTTGGTTATGGTACAAATTAATAGTTTGAATTAAATTTTTTAAATGAAGTTAACATTAAATAGAGAAATACAGTAAAGTGGCTAAGCTATTGTACATTTGAGTAGTGGAAACTGGGTTATTTATCACCTGTAAAATTAGAACAACTTCTGTGTTATATAATAACTCCTCTGTTTCAGAGTTGTTATAAAGATCTAAGATAATATATATAAAGTTCCTAGAACCCACTCCAGTGTTCTTGCTTGGAGAATTCCAGGGACGGGGGGCCTGATGGGCTGCCATCTATGGGGTCACACAGAGTCAGACACAACTGAAGCGACTTAGCAGCAGCAGCAGAACCCAGCAGCACTTCAAAAAATGGTTTTATCATTATTGTGTGTTCCAACTAGAAAATGTCTTTAGAAATAATTACATGTCTTCTTTTTTGACATCACATTTGATAATTTTAAGTGTGAATGATCAGCTGCTAAAATTAAATGACACCTTGTGTTACCTTTGCTGAAAGTAGCAAAGAAATTCAGGATTGAATTGTATTTAAAATGAGCTAGGAAAATTTTTTATTTGAAAAAATATATTGGACAATCTTTTTGAAAGTTACATAGCTTTTGAATTCAGAATAATTTTTCTGTAATTTCATGCTTATGAATGTGCTTTTTGGGGGGAGCCACTTTGTTTAAGTTAAAAAATGCCAATGTGTCCACTTCCATCTGTCAATTACATCTACAACCCATCTACAACTATAACCTTAAGAGTGACATATATTTTTGAGTAATTAAGTTATCAATGTCTTGAAATTATTAGCTTACTTTTCAATGATAAATATATCAAATATAAATTGGTCAAACATTAATACGTTGATGACCCAATTTAAAATTATATGTAAATTAAATGGAAATGTTGCCCCATTAACTGATTTACACTCAATATCTAATTTATGAGAAATAAAATACATTAATTTAAATTTTTTGAAAGATTTACTTTGTTACAACTCATGATAAAAGGTAACGCCTAAAACTATTACAAAACTTTAGAAAGTTTGGCCTCTGGTTAACATGAAGCAACAGTGCCACCTTTAGTATATTTCAATACTTTACGTTTTAGTGAAAATTGATTACTTTCACTTAAGAAAATAGAAAATGGAGAAGAAACCTGAGTAGGTAATATTTAGTGATATTGTCTGCCTTTATATGTATAATAATTAACAGTCTTCTTATTTTAAAGTCTTTATGTTTGTTGCTGCTGTTTAATCAAAGTCATGTCCAACTCTTTTCTGACCCCATGGACCATAACCCATCAGGCTCCTCTGTCCATGGGATTTCTCAGGCAAGAATACTGGAGTGGATTGACATTTCCTCCTCCAGGGGCTCTTCCTGACCCAGGGATCACACACACATGGCCTGCACTGGCAGGCAGGTTCTTTACTCCTGAGTCATCTGGGAAGCCCTGTGTTTATGTTCCGGGCCTACAAATGTGAAGTTCTAATCTATTTGCATCAAGCATGAGCTTTATCATTCTCAAAAGTATTTGATTTCAGTCCCAGTGTTAATTTTATTAGCAGAATATAAAATAATTTCCTGAATTCAAATAAATATTATTGTTACTTTTTCTCAGACACAATACATGCATGGTGTATCCAGTTCAGGGACTTTGAAGTAACCAAAGGTTGTAGATACTGTATATATTTGTATATTCATTTATGTATGTAGCACATGCACACAGCAATACAATTACAATCACACATGGTAAATATAAACAGAAAAACCTATATGCATGGTATATTTTCAGTTCAGAGTCTGAAGAAACCAAATGCTGTAGATATATATATATCAATCAGATCAGTCGCTCAGTTGTGTCCGACTCTTTGCGACCCCATGAACCGCAGCACGCCAGGCCTCCCTGTCCATCACCAGCTCCCGGAGGTCACCCAGACTCACACCCATCAGGTCAGTGATGCCATCCAGCCATCTCATCCTCTGTCATCCCCTTCTCCTCCTGCCCTCAATCCCTCCCAGCATCAGAGTCTTCTCCAATGAGTCAACTCTTCGCATGAGGTGGCCAAAATACTGGAGTTTCAGCTTTAGCATCATTCCTTCCAAAGAAATTCCAGGATTGATCTCCTTCAGAATGGACTGGTTGGATCTCCTTGCAGTCCAAGGCACTCTCAAGAGTCTTCTCCAACACCACAGTTCAAAAGCATCAATTCTTCGGCGCTCAGCCTTCTTCACAGTCCAGCTCTCACATCCATACATGACCACAGGAAAGACCATAGCCTTGACTAGGCGAACCTTTGTTGGTAAAGTAATGTCTCTGCTTCTGAATATGCTATCTAGGTTGGTCATAACTTTCCTTCCAAGGAGTAAGCGTCTTTTAATTTCATGGCTGCAGTCACCATCTGCAGTGATTTTGGAGCCCAGAAAAATAAATTCTGACACTGTTTCCACTGTTTCTCCATCTATTTCCCATGTAGTGATGGGACCAGATGCCATGATCTTCGTTTTCTGAATGTTGAGCTTTAAGCCAACCTTTTCACTCTCCACTTTCACTTTCATCAAGAGGCTTTTTAGCCCCTCTTCACTTAGCACACAGACACCAATACAATTACAATCAAACTTGGTATATATAAATAGGAATACCATATATATATATATATGAATATATCAAGTTATATAATGCTCACGTATGTCAACTTGAATATGTACTGTGCTTAGTCACTCAGTCATTTCAGATTTTGTTACCCCATGGACAGTAGCTCACTAGGCTCCTCTGTCCATGGGGATTCTCCAGACAAGAATACTGGTGTGGGTTGCCATGCCCTCCTCCTTAGAATATGCTCATTCGAATGGAATCAAATATGCCTACTGTATGACTCATTAAGAACTATGAGTGGTAGGAAAAGAATGCCCCAGAAATACCTAATGGGGCAGCTTGAGATTCCATTTCATCAGACATTTGTTAACATCTTAAAAACATAGAGTGTATGATACTATTCATAGGTATAATCTTATTTCACATGTTCTTTATTGATTATTTAAAGTCTATGGGAATGGTGTCAGAGCTTCCAAGATGGCACTAGTGGTAAAGAATTCTCTTGCCAATCAAAGAGATGTAAAAACATGTTATGCTAGAGATGTAACAGAGTTTTACCAAGAGAACACACTGGTCATAGCAAACACCCTCTCTCAACAACACACGAGAAGACTCTACACATGGACATCTACACATGACCAGACTCTACACATGACCAGATGGTCAATACTGAAATAAAATTGATTATATTCTCTGCAGCCAAAGATGGAGAAGCTCTATACAGTCAGCAAAAACAAGACCCAGAGCCAACTGTGGCTCAGATCATGAGCTCTTATTGCCAAATTCAGACTGAAATTGAAGAAAGTAGGGAAAACCACTAGAACATTCAGGTATGACCTAAATCAAATCCCTTATGATTATACAGTGGAAGTGACAAGTAGATTCAAGGGATTAGATCTGATAAACAGAGTGCCTGAAGAACTAGGAATGGAGGTTTGTGACATTGTACAGGAGGGGTTGATCAAGACCATCCCAAAGAAAAAGAAATGCAAAAAGGCAAAATGGTTGTCTGAGGAGGCCTTACAAATAGTTGAGAAAAAAAAAAAGTGAAAGGCAAAGAAGAGGAAAGATATACCCATTTGACTGCAGCGTTCCAAAGAATAGCAAGGAGAGATAAGAAACCCTTACTAAGTGATCAATGCAAAGAAATGGAAAACAATAGAATAGGAAAGACTAGAGATCTCTTCAAGAAAATAAGAGATACCAAGGGAATATTTCATGCATCAAAGATGGGCACAAAAAGGACAGAAATGGTAGGGACCTAACAGAAGCAGAAGATATTAAGAAGAGGTGGCAAGACACAGAAGAACTATGCAAAAAAACATCTTAATGACCCAGATAACCACGATGGCGCAATCACTCACCTAAAGCCAGGCATCCTGGAATGTGAAGACAAACGAGCTTTAGGAAGCATCACTATGAAAAAAGCTATTGGAGGTGATGGAATTCCGGTTGGAATCATCAAATCCTAAAAGATGATACTGTTAAAATGCTGCACTCAAAATGCCAGCAAATCTAGAAAACTCAGCAGTAGCCACAGGACTGGAAAAGGTTAGTTTCATTCCAATCCCAAAGAAAGGAAATGCCAAAGAATGTTCAAACTGCTGGACAATTGAACTCATCTCACATGCTGGCAGAGTAATGCTCAAAAGTCTCCAAGCCAGGCTTCTGTGAACTTCCAGATGTTCAAGCTAGATTTAGAAAAGGCAGAGGAACCAGAGATCAAATTGCCAACATCCGCTGGATCATTGGAAAAACAAAAGTGTCCCAGAAAAACATCTATTTCTGCTTTGTTGACTACGCCAAAGTCTTTGACTGTGTGGATTACAACAAACTGTGGAAAATTCTTCAAGAGATGGAAATACCAGACCATCTGACCTACCTCCTGAGAAATCAGTATGCAGGTGAGGAAGCAGAAGTTAGCACTGAACATGGAACAAAAGACTGGTTCCATTTCAGGAAAGGAGTACTTCAAGGCTATATATTGTCACTCTGTTTATTTAACTTATATGCAGAGTACATCATGAGAAATGCTGGACTGGAAGAAACACAAATTGGAATCAAGATTGCCGGGAGAAATATCAATAACCTCAGATATGCAGATGACACCACCCTTATGGCAGAAAGTGAGAGGAACTAAAAAGCCTCTTGATGAAAGTGAAAGTGGAAAGTGAAAAAGTTGGCTTAAAGCTCAACATTCAGAAAACGAAGATCATGGCATCTGGTCCCATCACTACATGGGAAATAGATGGAGAAACAGTGGAAACAGTGTCAGAATTTATTTTTCTGGGCTCCAAAATCACTGCAGATGGTGACTGCAGCCATGAAATTAAAAGACGCTTACTCCTTGGAAGGAAAGTTATGACCAACCTAGATAGCATATTCAGAAGCAGAGACATTACTTTACCAACAAAGGTTCGCCTAGTCAAGGCTATGGTCTTTCCTGTGGTCATGTATGGATGTGAGAGCTGGACTGTGAAGAAGGCTGAGCGCCGAAGAATTGATGCTTTTGAACTGTGGTGTTGGAGAAGACTCTTGAGAGTCCCTTGGACTGCAAGGAGATCCAACCAGTCCATTCTGAAGGAGATCAATCCTGGAATTTCTTTGGAAGGAATGATGCTAAAGCTGAAACTCCAGTATTTTGGCCACCTCATGCGAAGAGTTGACTCATTGGAGAAGACTCTGATGCTGGGAGGGATTGGGGGCAGGAGGAGAAGGGGATGACAGAGGATGAGATGGCTGGATGGCATCACTGACTCAATGGATGTGAGTCTGAGTGACCTCCGGGAGTTGGTGATGGAAAGGGAGGCCTGGCGTGCTGCGATTCATGGGGTCGCAAAGAGTCGGACATGACTGAGTGACTGATCTGATCTGATGTTGGAGGGGCCTATAGATCTTGAGAAGCATAAGCTGGAACAAGGAACTGTCTGAAACTGAACTGACCCCACCCTGCCTGCAACAGCTCCAGAGAAATTCCTAGAAATATTTTTAGTATTATCATTTTTTAATTACATTTTTTTAAAATTTTAAGTCCTCTATTATTCCTTTAATTTTCATTTTTATAACCTATTTTTATGGCAGTGGCACCCCACTCCAGTACTCTTGCCTGGAAAATCCCATGGATGGAGGAGCCTGGAAGGCTGCAGTCCTTGGGGTCGCTGAGGGTCAGACACGACTGAGTGGCTTCACTTTCACTTTTCACTTTCATGCATTGGAGAAGGAAATGGCAACCCACTCCAGTGTTCTTGCCTGGAGAATCCCAGGGATGGGGGAGCCTGGTGGGCTGCCGTCTATGGGGTCGCACAGAGTTGGACACGACTGAAGCGACTCAGCAGCAGCAGCAGCAGCATTACCTTGCAAAAAAAAAAAGACCCTATTTTTAAGGCAAATTTCATATATATTTTTTATAATTTTTGTGATTTTTTTTTAATATTGTATTTTTGAGAGTCTAACCTCTACTCTAGATTTTTCACCATTGCTTTTTGGTATGTTATCAATTTTGTACCTTTAAGAATCCAATCTTCAGTATCCATTTTTACTGAGAAGTGTGATTACTGTCTTGATTACTCTCTCCCTCTTTTGACTCTCCTTTTTCTCCCCCAGGTCACCTCTATCTACTCCTTCCCCCTTCTCTTCTCTTCTCTTCTCTACCCAAATCTATGCATCTCTTTGTGTGTTCCAGGCTGTGGAGAACACTTAGGGAACTTGTTACTGAATAGATCTGTCTCTCTCCTTTTGATTCCCCCTTTTCTCCTCCTGGTCACCTCTATCTCCTTCTTCCCTCTTCTCTTCTTTGTGTAACTCTGTGAACCTCGCTGAGGGTTCCAGACTGTGGAGAGTGCATAGGGAATTGATTAGTGGCTAGACTGCTGTCCCCCCTTTTGATTCCCCCTCTTCTCCTCCTGGTCACCTCTATCTCCCTCCCCCCTCTCCTCTTCTCCATGTAACTCTGTGAACCTCTCTGGCTGTCCCTCACTGTGGAGAATCTTTTCACCATTAACCTAGATCTTTTATCATTGGTGTTGTATGGATGGGGAAGTCTTGAGGCTACTGTAAGAATAAGACTGAAAACCAGAGGCAGGAGGCTTAAGTCCAAAACCTGAGAACACCAGAGAACTCCTGACTCCAGGGAACATTAATTGATAAGAGCTCATCCAAAAGTCTCCATACCTATACTGAAACCAAGCACAACCCAAGAGCCAACAAATTCCAGAGCAAGACAAACCACACAAATGCTCCAGCAATGCAGGAACATAGCCCCAGGCTTCAATATACAGGCTGCCCAAAGTCACACCAAACCCACAGACATCTCAAAACTCACTACTGGACACTTCATTGCACTCCAGAGAGAAGAAATCCAGCTCCATCCACCAGAACACTGACACAAGCTTCCCCAACCAGGAAACCTTGACAAGCCACTTGTCCAATCCCATCACAGGGAGGAACCTCCACAATAAGGAGGAACCACAAACTGGCAGAATACAGAAAGGCCACCCAAACACAGCAATCTAAACAAGATGAAAAGGCAGAGAAATATTCAGCAGGTAAAAGAACACGATAAATGCCCACAAAACCAAACAAAAGAGGAGGAGATGGGGAGTCTACCTGAAAAAGAATTCAGAATAATAATAGTGAGAATGATCCAAAATCTTGAAAACAAAATGGAGTTACAGATAAATAGCCTGGAGACAAGGATAGAGAAGATGCAAGAAATGTTTAACAAGGACCTAGAATAAATAAAAAAGAGTCAATCAATAATGGCTAATGTAATAAATGAGATCAAAAACACACTGGAGGGAACCAACAATAGAATAATGGAGGCAAAAGATGGGATAAGTGAGGTAGAAGATAGAATGGTAGAAACAAATGAAGCAGAGAGGAAAAAAGAAAAAAGAATGAAAAGAAATGAGGACAACCTCAGGGACCTCTGGGACAATGTTAAATGCCCTAACATTCGAATCATAGGAGTCCCAGAAGAAGAAGACAAAAAGAAAGGCCATGAGAAAATACTTGAGGAGATAATAGTTGAAAACTTCCCTAAAATGGAGAAAGAAATAGTCACCCAAGTCCAAGAAACCCAGAGAGTCCCAAACAGAATAAACCCAAGGCAAAACACCCCAAGACACATATTAATCAAATTAACAAAGATCAAACACAAAGAACAAATATTACAAGCAGCAAGGGAAAAACAACAAATAACACACAAGGGAATTCCCATAAGGATAACAGTTGATCTTTCAATAGAAACTCTTCAGCCCAGAAGGGAATGGCAGGACATACTTAAAAGATGAAAGAGAAAAACCTACAACCCAGATTACTATACCCAGCAAGGATGTCATTCAAATATGAAGGAGAAATCAAAAGCTTTACAGACAAGCAAAAGCTCAGAGAATTCAGCACCACCAAACCAGCACTTCAACAAATGCTAAAGGATCTTCTCTAGACAGGAAACACAGAAAGGGTGTATGAACTCAAACTCAAAACAACAAAGTAAATGGCATGGGATCATACTTATCAATAATTACCTTAAATGTAAATGGATTGAATGCCCCAACCAAAAGACAAAGACTGGCTGAATGGATACAAAAAAACAAGACCCCTATATATGCTGTCTACAAGAGACCCACCTCAAAACAAGGGACACATAAAGACTGAAAGGGAAGAGCTGGAAAAAGATATTTCATGCAAATGGAGATCGAAAGAAAGCAGGAGTAGCAATACTCATATCAGATAAAATAGATTTTAAAATAAAGACTGTGAAAAGAGATAAAGAAGGACACTACATAATGCTCAAAGGATCAACCCAAGAAGAAGATATAGCAATTATAAATATATATGCACCAAATATAGGAGCACCACAATATGTAAGGCAAATAAATGCTAACAAATATGAAAGAGGAAATTAACAATAACAGTAATAGTGGGAGACTTTAATACCCTACTCACACCTATGGATAGATCAACTAAACAGAAAATTAACAAGGAAACAGAAACTTTAAATGACAAAATGGACTAGTTAGACCTAATTGATATCTATAGCTCCAAAACAATGAATTTCACCTTTTTCTCAAGTGCACACGGAAACTTCTCCAGGATAAATCACATCCTGGGCCATAAATCTAGCCTTGGTAAATTCAAAAAAATTAAAATCATTCCAAGCATCTTTTTTGACCAGAACACAGTAAGATTAGATGTCAATAACAGGATAAAAACTGTTAAAATTCCCAACATATGGAGGCTAAACAACATGCCTCTGAATAACCAACAAATCACAGAAGAAATAAAAAAAGAAATCAAAATATGCATAGAAATGAATGAAAATCAAAACACAACAATCCAAAACTTATGGGACACTGTAAAAACAATGCTAAGGGGAAGGTTCATAGCAATACAGGCTTACCTCAAGAAACAAGAAAAAAGTCAAATAAATAACCGAACTCTACACCTAAAGCAACTAGAAAAAGAAGAAATTAAGAACCCCAGGGTTAATAGAAGGAAAGAAATCTTAAAAATTATAGCAGAAATAAATGCAAAAGAAAAAAAAGAGAAACCATAGCAAAAATCAACAAATCTAAAAGCTGACTCTTTGAGATGATCAATAAAATTGACAAACCATTAGCCAGACTCATCGAGAAACAAAGGGAGAAGAATCAAATCAACAAAATTAGAAATTAAAATGGAGAAATCACAGCAGAGAACATAGAACTACAAAGGATCATAAGAGACTACTATTGCAACTATATGCCAATAAAATGGACAACTTGGAGGAAAGGGACAAATTCTTAGAAAAGTATAGCTTTCCAAAACTGAACCAAGAAGAAATATAAAATCTTAACAGACCCATCACAAGCATGGAAATTGAAACTGTAATCAGAAATCTTCCAGCAAACAAAAGCCCAGGACCAGATGGCTTCGCAGCTGAATTATACCAAAAATTTAGAGAAGAACTAACACCTATCCTACTCAAACTCTTCCAGAAAATTACAGAGGAAGGTAAACTTCCAATTTCATTCTATGAGGCCACCATCACCCTAATACCAAAACCAGATCAAGATGCCACACACACACACAAAAAAACTTCAGGCCAATATCACTGATGAATATAGATGCAAAAATCCTTAGCAAACAAAATCCAACAACATATTAAAAAGGTCATGCATCATGACCAAGTGGGCTTTATCCCAGGGATGCAAGGATTCTTTAATATCCACAAATCAATCAATATAATACACCACATTAACAAAATGAAAGATAAAAATCATATAATTATCTCAATAGATGCAGAGAAAGCCTTTGACAAAATTCAACATTCATTTATGAGAAAAACCCTCCAGAAAGCAGGCAGAGAAGGAACATACCTCAACATAATAAGAGCTATATATGACAAACCCACAGCAAACATTATCCTCAATGGTGAAAAATTGAACACATTTCCCCTAAAGTCAGGAACAAGACAAGGGTGCCCACTCTCACCACTATTATTCAACATAGTTTTGGAAGTTTTGACCATGGCAATCAGAGCAAAAAAGAAATAAAAGGAATCCAGATTGGAAAAGAAGAAGTAAAATTCTCACTCGTTGCAGATGACATGATCCTCTACATAGAAAACCCTAAAGACTCCACCAGAAAATTACTAGAGCTAATCAATGAATATAGTAAAGTTGTAGGATATAAAATTAACACACAGAAATCCCTTGCATTCCTATACACTAACAATGAGAAAACAGAAAGAGAAATTAAGGAAACAATTCCATTCAGCATTGCAGTGAAAAGAATAAAATACTTGGAAATATATCTACTTGAAAAAACCAAAGTCCTAAATATATAAAACTATAAAACACTGATGAAAGAAATCAAAGAGGACACAAATAGATGGAGAAATATACCATGTTCATGGATTGGAAGACTCAATATAGTGAAAATGAGTATACTACCCAAAGCAATCTATAAATTCAATGCAATCCCTATCAAGCTACCAACAGTATTTTTCAGAGAACTAGAACAAATAATTTCACAATTTGTATGGAAATACAAAAAACTTCGAACAGCCAAAGCAAACTTGAGAAATAAGAATGGAACTGGAGGAATCAACCTGCCTGACTCCAGGTTATACTACAA
Organism: Tragelaphus eurycerus; assembly: GCA_935064755.1. Taxonomy (NCBI): domain Eukaryota; kingdom Metazoa; phylum Chordata; class Mammalia; order Artiodactyla; family Bovidae; genus Tragelaphus; species Tragelaphus eurycerus. The sequence goes on from CAKXYN010000039.1 coordinate 5,811,405, forward strand.
AGCTACAGTCATCAAGACAGCATGGTACTGGCACAAAGACAGAAATATAGATCAATGGAACAAAATAGAAAGCCCAGAGACAAATCCACACACCTATGGACACCTTATCTTTGACAAAGGAGGCAAGAATATACAATGGAACAAAGACAATCTCTTTAACAAGTGGTGCTGGGAAAACTGGTCAGTTCAGTCAAGTCACTCAGTTGTGTCTGACTCTTTGTGACTCCATGAACCACAGCAAGCCAGGCCTCCCTGTCCATAACCAACTCCCAGAGTTCACTCAAACTCATGTCCATCAAGTCAGTGATGTCATCCAGCCATCTCATCCTCTGTCGTCCCCTTCTCCTCCTGCCCTCAATCCCTGCCAGGATCACGGTCTTTTCCAATGAGTCAACTCTTTGCATGAGGTAGCCAAAGTATTGGAGTTTCAGCTTTAGCATCAGTCCTTCCAATGGACACCCAGGACTGATTTCCTTTAGGATAGACTGGTTGGATCGCCTTGCAGTCTAAGGGACTCTCAAAAGTCTTCTCTAGTACTACAGTTCAAAAGCATCAATTCTTGGTGCTCAGCCTTCTTCACAGTCCAACTCTCACATCCATACATGACTGCTGGAAAAACCATAGCCTTGACTAGATGAACCTTTGTTGGAAAAATAATATCTCTGCTTTTTAATATGCTATTTAGGTTGATCATAACTTTCCTTCCAAGGAATAAGCGTATTTTAATTTCATGGCTACAATCACAGTCTGCAGTGGTCTTGGAGCCCCAAAAACTAAAATCTGACACTGTTTCCACTGTTTCCCCATCTATTTTCCATGAAGTGATGGGATCAGATGCCATGATCTTACTTTTCTGAATGTTGAGAACCTTTTTCACAATGTGAACCTTTTTCACTCTCCATTTTCACTGTCATCAAGAGGCTTTGTAGTTCCTCTTCATTTTCTGCAATAAAACTGGTCAACTACTTGTAAAAGAATGAAACTATAACCCTTTCTAACACCATACACAAAAAATAAGCTCAAAATGGATTAAAGATCTAAACATATAAAACTCCTAGAGGAAAACATAGGCAAAACACTCTCCGACATACATCACAGCAGGATCCTCTATGACCCACCTCCCAGAGAAACGGAAATAAAAGCAAAAATAAACAAATTGGACCTAATTAAACTTAAAAGGTTTTGCACAACAAAAGAAACTATAAGCAAAGTGAAAGACAGCCTTCAGAATTGGAGAAAATAATAGCAAACAAAGCAACTGACAAAGAATTAAGTTCAAAAATATTCAAGCAACTCCTGCAGCTCAATTACAGAAAAATAAATGACTCAATCAAAATATGGGCCAAAGAACTAAACAGACATTTCTCCAAAGAAGACATACAGATGGCTAACAAACACATGAAAAGATGCTCAACATCACTCATTATCAGAGAAATGCAAATCAAAACCACAGTGAGGTACCATCTCATGCCAGTCAGAATGGCTACTATCCAAAAGTCTACAAACAATGCTAAAGAGGATGTGGAGCAAAGGGAACATTCTTACACCGTTGGTGAGAATGCAAACTAGTACAGCCACTTTGGAGAACAGTATGGAGATTCCTTTAAGAAACTGGAAATAGAACTGCCATATGACTCAGCAATCCCACTGCTGGGCATACACACTGAGGAAACCAGAATTGAAGGAGACACGTGTACCACAATGTTCATCACAGCACTGTTTATAATAGCCAGGACATGGAAGCAACCTAGATGTCCATCAGCAGATGAATGGATAAGAAAGCTGTGGTACATATACACAATGGAGTATTACCCAGCCATTAAAAAGAATACATTTGAATCAGTTCTAATTAGGTGGATGAAACTGGAGCCCATTATAAGAGTGAAGTAAGTCAGAAAGAAAAACACCAATATAGTATACTAACGCATATATATGGAATTTAGAAAGATGGTAACAATAACTCTACATGAGAGACAGCAAAAGAGACATAGATGTATAGAATAGTTTTTTTGGACTCTGTGGGAGAAGGCGAGGGTGGGATGATTTGAGAGAATAGCATCGAAACTTGTATATTATCATATGCGAAACAGATTGCCAGTCCAGGTTCGATGCATGAGACAGGGTGCTGAGGGCTGGTGCACTGGGATGACCCATGAGTGGTATGGGGAGGGTGGTGGGAGAGGGGTTGAGGATGGGGAACACATGTATACCCATGGCTGATTCATGTCAATGTATGGCAAAAACCACTACAATAGGGTAAAGTAATTAGCCTCCAATTAAAATAAATAATTTTTCTAAAAATAAAATAAATAAATAAAATAAAAATCAAAGGTACCTTCAGCTTCATTGAACTCTCACTCAGTGGTATTCTTCTGTTCAGCCCAGCTCTTTGCAGCATTTGCTTCGATGGAAAGGGAAAGCTGTATACATAGCTTAAAAGTCTTTCTCTAGTATGACTCAGAACTACTTGCTGCCGCTGCTGCTGCTAAGTCACTTCAGTTGTGTCTGACTCTGTGCGACCCCATAGATGGCAGCCCACCAGGCTCCCCCATCCCTGGGATTCTCCAGGCAAAAATACTGGAGTGGGTTGCCATTTCCTTCTCCAATGCATGAAAGTGAAAAGTCAAAGTGAAGTCACTCAGTTGTGTCCAACTCACAGCGACCTCACGGACTGCAGCCTACCAGGCTCCTCCGTCCATGGAATTTTCCAGACAAGGGTACTGGAGTGGGGTGCCATTGCCTTCTCCAGAACTACTTGAGGTAGTTTTAAATCTGTACATTCCTGGGCTCCATATTAGTTAAAAGATGCTTGCTTCTTGGAAGAAGAGCTATGACAAACCTAGACAGTGTATTAAAAAACAGAAACATCACTTTGCCATCAAGGGTGTATATAGTCAAGGCTATGGTTTTTCCAGTAGTCATGTACAGATGTGAGAGTTGGATCATAAAGAAGGCTGAGCACTGAAGAATTGATGCTTTTTAACTGTGGTGCTGGAGAAGACTGAAGACTCTTGAGAGTCCCTTGGACTGCAAGGATATCAAACCAGGTAATCCTAAAGGAAAACAATCCTGAATAATTATTGGAAGGACTGATGCTGAAGCTGAAGCTCCAATACTTTGGCCACCTGATGCAAAGAACTGACTCACTGGAAAAGACCCTGATGCTGGGAAAGATGAAGGCAGGAGGAGAAGCGGGTGACAGAGGATGAGAAGGTTGGATGCCATCAACAATTCAATGCATATGTTTGAGAAAACTCCAGGAGATAGTGAAGGAGAGGAAAGCCTAGTGTGCTGTAGTCCAATGGGGTCGCAAGAGTCAGACACAACTGAGCAAGTGAACAACAACAACAACAATATTAAACTCTAGGGTTTGACTGAGGTTTGGGCTTCAAGAGCTACATTTTTCACTCACTGTTCCTGAGTAATTCATACATTCAATACAATTGTGAATTGCTGCTTTATGACAAGGAATGACTTCCTCCACTCCAGCTTTTATGAGGTCCTGTTATGTAACACTGGCCACAGATAGATCTCTAACATATAGTTAAATCCTGACTTTGCTGCCATTGAGACTTCTGGGGCCTGCATTTTACTGGGGTAAGAAACCGAGGTGGTAGCTATAGCCAATGAGACTGGTCAAGGCCCAGTTTTCTTATACCTGGGCTACAGGTGGAGAGCTGGTACTACACCATCTGCATGTACCAGAGGCACCATGAGGGGGGCTCTGCAGGGAAGCAGTGCTGAAATACGTGGGCTCCCATTTCTGTGCAAGTAGTGCTTTTTCACCATCAGAGTTTTTGGCTAACCAAGGATTTCAAAAAACCAAAGAGAAAATATGTCCTTTGCAGTGTCTCTACATTCTTTACTGGGTTTTTGATAAAAGATGATTTTATTGTGTGGCTTCCTATAAAAATCTTTGTCTTCCTTTCTTCTTTGTCTCTTGGTTCAGTCACCATGATTCATCATTTCTCTATCCTTGTGCCTCACTCTTATACTCTCATTTAAGTAACCTTATTTTCTTTCTGTGGTCTTATTATTTTCACTTTTCTGCCCACAAGTTAAATCATTCTGTTTTTTACTTTGCCTACTCATCACATTCAAGAGCTGAGCTATTTGGAATGGAATCTCACCTACCTCCACAGAGCTTTTCGCTATTTCATGCTCTTATGACAAGGTTTCCAGGCAACTGTGAGAAAACTGGCCTATGTGAACTCTCCATTCTCTCAGGATTCTGCTCCAGACAAACATTGTGCAGAGATAACTCAGAAGCTTAAAAGAAGAAAAGAAATCGATGAGAACATCAATGGAAATACCAAAAAAAGAAAAAAAGGATTCAAAAAATTAAATCCTCCATGAAAACAAACAAACAAAAAAGACTAGCAGAGATTATCAAAATCAACTTTTAGAATTCTGGAAATCACCAAAGGCTCTTTTCCAGAAAAATGATCCTATCTCTTTAAGGACAGGGAGGGTTATAGGGTTTTTACTTGTCCCAGTCCCATCCCATGGTCTCCAGCAAAGCAGTGTCTTTGAAATCTAACAATCTGTGTTCCTGGTACAGGAAAAATGGAACTGAATCTCTTTCAAAGCCTCATTTCCATAAAAACAAAAATGGAAAAAAATGTTACCAACAAATCAGCTCTATGAGAAACACCAGAGGTAGTCGTTCAGGCTACCTCAAAGGATAGTAGGCAGTAACTCATATCCACATGAAGTGCACTAAAAGGGAAATTTAAAAGGACTTAGAGATGAATGAAAAACAATTAACAACATAGCAAAACGTACCAGATGCCATGTAAGCAGTGCCTACATGAGTGCTAAGTCACTTCAGTCGTATCCAACTCTTTGTGACCCTGTGGACCATAGTCCAACAGAATCCTCTGTCCATGGAATTCTCCAGGCAAGAATACTGGAGTGAGTTGCCATGCCCTCTTTCAGAGGATCTTCCCTACCTAAGGATTGAACCCGTGTCTCTTATGCCTCCTGCGTTGGCAGATGGGTTCTTTACTGCTAGCACCACCTGGGAAGCCCAATGAAAGCAGTACTAGGAGGGAAATTTATAGCTATAAATACTTGCATTTAAAATGAACAAAGATCTCAAATCAATAACTTTCCAGCTTAAAAAAAAAAAAGCTAGAAAACTGGAAAAGAAAGAAAAAACTAAACCCAAAATAGGCAGTGGGAAAGGATTAATAAATATTAAAACAGAGATAAATCAACTCAATATTGTACTGAAGATATTAGTCAAGGCAATTAGGCAAGAAAAGGACCTAAGAACATCCAGATCAGGAATAAATTAGATAGTAGTGATCATTACATAACTTTATGAATAAACCAAAACTACAGATTTATAATTTCAATGGGAGTTTATAGTATGTGAATTATCTCTCGATTGTATAAAAGTGAGTCTCATAGGTCTTTATAAAAATTCTGTTCATTTGCTTATTTGTTTGTTTAAAAAAAAGAGGAAAAAAAAATCCAAAGGTCTGTACTAACCATTTTTCTTTGACTTCTTCCCTTTTTCCTATATGATATGTTATACCATGACTCACTGGTTTCCTTTTTTCCCACTAGCACATGGAGAGAAACATGAGGAATTAATTACCTTAGGAAGTCCAGATTCCCACACTATTAGTGAGGGACAAAAATCTTCAGGAACTTTCAAAGCAACAAGAAAAGGTAAAGAAAAGTCTTCTGAGAAAGAAAAGACAGCCAAAGAAAAACAAGCACCTCGCTTTGAGCCTCAGGTGGGTGTGATGCTCTTTCTTATCAGAATTGCTTTATTAAGCAATGAGCTTTAGGCTCATTGGGTCACTATTTAACCATATTTTTTAAGGAAAAAATCAAAAAATTCCATCTCCTTGTGTCCAGCAATCATCTGGATACTTTAAATACTTTAAATGCCTAATTCCTTGGACATCTTCTGTAAGCAGTCTTCTTTGGTTTAGTATCAAAAAGCATTAATTGAGCTTTTAATATGTAAGATGTTTTGGGGACTTGGATTTCTGATGTTAACATTATACAACCCCTACCTTCAAAGAACTCAGTCTAATGGAGGAGACTGAAGGTAAAAAGAGAGTTGTGATGTTACATATGATATGCACAGTGGTAGAAAGGATAGGTACCTCTGCCTAGAGGAATCCTGAACTGAATCAGTGATCAAAGACATGCTGAGGCAAAATCCAACACAATCTGGTTTTTTAGTCACTAAGTTATGAGGTTAAGTAAGGGTCAAGTGGAGAGGAGCCTTCAAGCCTGGTTAGAAAGGTGGGACTCTATAAGCCAGGGATCCTGATTCCAAATTTTTTCACTGCCTGTTAAGTAATCCCAGTGATTAGGGGTAAGGAGGAGTATGTGGGTGGGAAATTTGAGGAGTACAAGTACAATCCTAAAGATACTCAGATTCAAGCTGTTTAAACACTGAACTCAAGACAAATTATCTGTAAGGACAAAATCTTCCCATCATTGGTGCTTGCAGCTTAGGCTATGCAGGGCTGGGGGTTGTGGAAGGTGGGGCCTTTAAGAAGTATATTGACATGATGAGATTTACATTTCAGATACCTTGATGACTTTTAAGGGTATGAAATTAAAGGCAAAAAGACTAGAGATAGGAAGACCATCAGAAAGCAGTGCAATAGTCCAGACAAAAGAATACAAGCTGTTTCAGATACAGGTCAAAGAAAGGAAGAAGACGAATAAAGAACTAGCTAAGAAACAAACTCAGTATGTAGTTATTAATCCAAAGGGGGTGACAAACAGCAAGAAGGAACAAAGGATATCTCCCAGCTTGGTTAACCAAATAGTATATTGGTAGTAAAACAGACACTGAAGAAAAATGAACAGATTCAAAGATGATGACTCCATTTTCCCATACTCCAGTCATAGAAATACCTGTCCACTTGCATTTTCAAGGTGTAATTTCTTAGTTCTTGGAGTATACCTTTGGAAACACTGAAAAGTAAATAATCTTAACTTCCACTGGTGGCAAGGGGAAACTGAGGGGCCGGTGGTGCTCAGGGTGCTGCTCTTCTGTTTGCGATTGAAAGCTCCGCTGTTGCAAGCCAGCTCCAGTCCAATGTCAATGCCAGGAAGAGGAGAATTGCTACTGATACAGAAGCAGTTTCAGCCTGCATCCCATAATGCAAATGGTCTTTTGAAGAAGTAGAGAAGCAAGCAACTGTATTTCTTAGGCGCACCTCAGCATTATTGGAGGATAAGCCACATCAGCCTACAAAGAGGATTTCGTATAAGCAAAATGAAGTGTAAACAGACCAAAATGAAGCACATACTTCAAGTAACACTGGTCTACAAGCAACCAAGGTTTATATATTAGAATCTTGAAATTTAGCATTTGTGCTCCAAAGGGACTTAGAAAAGTGAGCATTCATATGTCACCCTTGAACTTTGTTTCAAAGGCTGTGGCTTTGGCAATCAGAATGAAATGATTCCATGTTTAGCTCAATAAGGCAAGTTCTCAAATATTAAGAAAAGTATCCTACAGTGGCCAATGAAAACAGGTAAATGTTAAGCAAACTGCCAAATCTCTGAAAAAAATAGTGTTAAACCAGCAGAAAAGAGAAGTCAGGGTATAAAGATGAAGGAAGAGTAAACAAAGTCGTTTTTCATAGCACAAATGATTTAACCACAAAATTTGGAGAGTCATTCTACCTTTTATCGAATCATATTAATTCATGCCTGAAAGGTGAGGGGAAAAGTCTCAAAAAAAGAAATAGACATTTCCAAGACAAATCATAAATTGAAAATGGAAACACTGAAAAGAGAAAATACAGTTCTTCAGTTACTGGTGTCCTGACTTGTAAGAAGCTAGACTCAGAATCTTCTGTATATGCTGTGGACAAGCCTGTAGGTCCAAGTGGATCACTTGAGCTTCCTCTAGTTTCTATTAATACTAAACAAAGTACTGCAAACTCTCTTACTCATTTCAATGAAGGTGGATGAGCTTTAGTGTAGGTAGTTATATTGGTATACTCGTTACCAAATTAAAGTATGATTCAGTTCCAGGAAGAGGCAGTTAAAAGTAAGCAAGACTAGGAGCAAAGACAAAAATTGAGAGAAGAAAAAAACATTTATCTCTTCAACAAGAAAAAAGTGCCAGGATAAGTATCGATGACAGAACCTGGGCATTCATTCAAGCATTAAGAACAACTAACCTGAAGCTCTGCATTAATAGATTGAAGAAGTGACTTTCATCTTCAAAAATTTCCTGAGGGAAAAGGAGTGGCTGCCAAGGAAAGAATTATTCCATATTTTTTAGGACTGAGACGAATTGAAGATGGCATTTTTCAGACTGCATTTCTAAAAATGTTGGCTTTAATTTGGCTACATGAATCCAGTGAAAGGGAGAATTTGCACAATTGATGATGGAGGAATAAGGGATGTGAGAACTCTTCAGACATTATGGAAATCAGCTGAACTCACACACAAGCCAGTTTATCAGTTCTTTGATTGCATTTGCGGTGGAAGTACAAGCCCCATATTAGCTTCATGTTGGAATCGCTTCATATGTCCTTGGGTGAACGTAAGGAACTCTGTCAAGAATGAAGATAGGATGTGTTTTCACAAAATGTCATTGTCGGAACCGTCAAAATGAATTGGAGCGATAAGCAAACTTTGGGAAATATTCTCAAGGATAAAATGGGATACACACTGATGATAGGAATAGCAAGAAATCCCAGAAGTCTTAAGGTAGCTGCAGTAGGTACCATGGTAAACAGAGGGATAATGCCAACAGCTTTTATTACCAGCTCTTAGTAGTTGAAAGGCTGTCAGTATAAGGTGTGGTAGGCCACCAGAGCTGCATCTGTTGCTCCAGGCTTCTTTGCAAAGTGTGCATTTGGAAAATGATCTTCATCAAGAGGGAAGTTTGGTTCCAACTAACCCCTCAGTATTATCAATGAAGAAGTGTAAATGTCTTTGGTCAGACATCCCATTAGCGTGCCTAGGACATTGAATATTGGGCATTGGACATTATGAGAGTGATGTGAGAAACACTGTGACATACACATGCTTGAAAACCAAACTGAAGTTATCAACAGTGCTACAGATACAGAAAAAACCTGTATAATACTTGATGTTCTGCTATTTCCTGTTACCTATTTTAGATTCAATCCCATAATGTGTTAACACTTAACTCTAGATGAAAGCTGAAACAAAAGACTAGATAGGATTCAGGTAAAAAGGTTGAAGTCCATAGAAAGAAAATAAGGAAAAAATGGAAAAACTTACAAAAATATTGTCCAAAAAATTTATTCAGAAAGCTGATGACTGGATAAAACTAAAAATGGACATGTGTGAAAGCCTTCTGTTCTCTTCCAAACTTTGAGGAATGCCTGCATATTCTTCAAATGCAAGTCTGCTCAGAAGATACATCAAGTTTAGTATGGAATTGTGGGATTCAGCATGAGGTAACTTTCAAACACCCAAAAGTTCTAGGGAATCCTGAAAAAGATGATGTTTAGACCATCATGTGAAATACAAAGGGTATGTTTGCTTTCAGAATTCATATGGGAGTTGGGTTTTATGACATTAATAATGAACTAAGTTTTAGGAATCTTAATATTGTGCTAGTTGATTTTAGTAGCTTTTGGTATGATATTGTTGGTTGTTTGAAAATTTATTAACATACGAATCAAACATCATATACTTTGCATTTTTGCTTTAGTTACCAAAATCATGTTGAATTTATTTGATCACTGGTCTTATTTCATATGAAGAAGCTAATCTCTTCCTAAATTTACATTACTTATGTTCACACTAGCTGTATTCTGCAGTCCAAATGTTGCCTTTTAGTGTAATATCATCTGAAAAAAATGCAGAAAAATGGAACATTCTCTATCAAATTACAATTGTGTTTGAAATGTGAAAGAATCAGATGATGTTTTCTATTTGAAATGTGTTTCTTGCAACATTGCTGCTGCTGCTAAGTCGCCAGTCGTGTCCGACTCGTGCGACCCCAAGATGGAAGCTCACCAGGCTCCCCTGTCCCTGGGATTCCAGGCAAGAACACTGGAGTGGGGCCTTCCTCTCCAAGAGAAGCGAAAGGAAAGTGAAGCCGCCAGTCGTGTCCGACGCGACCCCTGGACTGGAGCCACCAGGCCCCCGTCCGGATTCAGGCAAAAGTACGGGGTGGGGTGCCATTGCCTTGCAACATTATGTGGCTCAAAAATGTAGATAAAGTTCCAATCAACCACTTTTTTTGCCTTGAAACTTCAAGATAGTGTTGAGTATTAACTTTTCTAAATGTAGCTCCAGTTTATCATTCACTGATATAAAATCAATTATTTGAATTTTCTGAGAAAATAGTCCTATCATTAACAACTACAACAAAACTATTCCAAGTTAAAGCAAATAAGCTAAATTCAATTCATAAATTCTTACAGACACATGGCCTTCCCTTAGTTCTTCAAAGCGTTCCCTTCCCTAATCAAAACTTTATCCTGAAGAAGTTTCTTAAAAACTTATTTATCAAGCAGTATGAAAGATGGCAAGAGCTTATGTACTGTGCTTTAGAAAGAACAAATAAAAAAATTTCCAATTGTGAGATTTAAATTTTCATCAGAGTAGTAAGGGAATATTGTAGAAAGCTAGGAGATCTTTTTGGTAACATTAAAATCAAACTGCTTTGGAAACTTTATTCAGTGCCCCCCGCCAATCTCCACTTCCCCATCTGCATTATGTAATCTGGATAATTGCCATTGTCTCAGTCTTATGGAAAGTGCTAGAAACCACATCAGATTCAAGCTCCTCTCCCTACCAGATTGCTACCCATAAGTCTCAATTTTCTAGACATTTTCAAGTCCTATGACAATCATCTCCCAGCCTAAGGTGCATGAAAGTGATCCTACAAGAGATCAAAATGTTATCTTTCATAACAAATGTATATCAATATATACAGACTTGGAAATAACTATTTCTGCCCTCATGTAAAGAGATGGTATGAATGAGCCTAAGTGGAATTTAGAATTATTTATATTTTTAGTTGAAATTTGCATACAGTGAAATACAGCAATATTAAATATACACTTCAGTGAGATGAATTTTGCCAAGTGCACTCATCATGCAACCCATGTACCTCTGTCAAGGTTTAGGTTATAGCCCATGTCCATAAGCCTAGCAATTCCTCTAAAAGTCTCCACAGTGGATTATGTCATCCCCACACCTCTCCCCCATACAAGTTTTGCCTGTCCTGGAATTTCATACAAATGAATCTACAAGATGTACTCTTCTATGTTCACCTTCTTTATTTGCGTATATTGTCTGTGTGCACTTCAATCACACGATGGTGTGCATTAATAGTTTATTACTTTTCAGTGTTAAGTAGTAGTCCATGTAAGCTTCCCAGGTGGCTCAGTGGTAAAGAATCCGCCTTCCAAGCAGGAGAGATAGGTTTGATCCCTGGATTGAGAAGATCCCCTGGTGAAGGAAATAGCAAGCCACTCCGGTATTCTTGCCTGGGAAATCCCATGGACAAGAGGAGTCTGGTGGGCTACCGTTCATAGGGTCGCAAAGAGTCTGACACAACTTCCCAACTAAACAACAACAAAGTAATATACTACAGTTGGTTTATCCATTCATCAATTGACAGATGTTTATATCATTTTCCATTTTCTGGCTGTTAGGAATGAGGCTATAATAAATGTTCTTTTCCAAGTCTTTTTGCAAGTACATGTTTTCCTTTCTCTTGGGTAAACTACTTAATAGTGAAATTATGGATCATAAGGTAAAATCTAGACCCTCTTGAAAGGAAGAAAGCATCTGACCCAAACTTTTTCACTGTGCCTTGTCAGATGTACGCTGCCCACCCTCAACAAGACGACCCAAATAAACCCTACTGGATTCTGAGGCTGGTCACTGAGCACAATGAAGCGGAATATTTTGAAGTGAAAAAAGATACAGAACGAGCAGATGAAATCCGAGCCATGAAGCAAGCCTGGGAGATGACAGAGCCAGGAAGATCAATCAAGGTTATCTGAGTTTGAAAAATTGTCCTTTACCTTTCATTCCTGGGCATGGTCTGAAGGAAGAGCCATATTGGTGAAACCGCATAGTCTTTACTTTAGGAAATATCTGAAATTTTGTCAGACATCAACTAACTAAGTATTAAGACCACATTTGGACACATTGTGAAATGTTATTAATACTATCTGGATACCCAGATGACTTGCGAAAGCAAAGCACATTATGGTACAACTTGTGGCCCAAATCTTAGGTCACCTTGTTCTTTCACATCATCTGGGATTAACACTCTGTGTCCTTAACACTGCCAACTAAAAAGGCATTAAAATGTCTAATACATGCTTTCAAGTATTCTGAACATGCCTTAGATGAAGAAGAAGCATGTACTACCCTTGTGAAATACAGGTACTTCATGATTCCCCCTCTCTCTATTTTATATAAGAATCATTGCCATAGTGAAACATTGTTACTATATATGTTTCATATCCCCAACTCAGGGTTATTGAGACAGACAAAAACAGTTCAGGAGCAATTGGATCTAAGCTGGCATGCCCAGTGTCTAAGTTTTAGGACTGCTTCTTCACTAGTTCTCACACATCACTGTCAAAATCATGAATGGTTCAGAATTTTTTTCTTTGATGATTCGTAAGAGCTGGCCTGGACCAGACTGCCATATTCACTGACATTTCCCCTTGTTGAGATGGGGTTTCCTGGACTATGTGTTGATGCTGTCTGTCTTTTAGGCTTCCCAGGCTCGTCTCCATTATCTCAGCCAGTTCATTAGGAAAACGCCTGATGCTGAGTGTGTGCCTGTGTCTGAAAGCCAAATCAAAGCAGGGGAAGAAGGTCAGTGGGCCCTGTCCCAGCTGTCCCAAGCATGGAGCCGTTACCTGCACGTCTTAATAGCTAGTCAACAAGTCATGCTTGCTAAAAAGAAAAAATTCAGAATCTATTTCCTTAGAGGATTGTAAAGTCATGGACTGTTCAAAAAGAAAATAGGTTCTGAAGCATTTTCTTTTTAGCAAGCAGGTGTTCACTTTGTCCCCAAGTAGATATGATTTTCACCACTTAAGAAAAGATGAAACCAGAAATAAGGGTGCAGTCTGGCTAGAAAGTAGCAGTATATAAACTTGAAGGCTGGGATACAACTATAAATCTGGTACTTTTCTAATCCCAATAACAATAAATAATAGCAATAAGAATCACAGTAATGAAGTTAACTACCTTTATTGAGTGACTTTCTTGGGTCTGGGATTATGAAATACTAATCAGGTGCTGTTCTTTAGCTGCTAAGTCGTGTCCAAGTCTTTGTGACCCCATGGACTTTAACCTACGAGGTTCCTCTGATCATAGGATTTTCCAGGCAAGGATACTGGAATGGGTTGCCATTTCCTTCTGCAGGGGATCTTCCCTAGCCAGGGTCAAACATGCGTCTTCTGCATTTGCTGACAGATTCTTTACCTCTATCTCATCTGCTACTCACATCATCCCATTGATATATAATATTATTTCCAACTTACTAGGACACAGACCCAGAGTAATTTTCTAAATTCACAAGCTACCAAGAAACAGAGCCAGCATGTAGACAGTGCTCCTCATCATCCAAGAGTCTTCCCACAAATACTCATCTGCCTACATCTGTCACCACACTGCACTGTCCAGGGAGGCTAAAGACATTCACTTCACAAATTGTGCTTTTCCACTTTCACATCTTCAGAAGTATTACTCAATAACTATTATAAAAGTAATGTTCCATAGATTTTCATATGAAAAGTATAAACAATAAATTTCATCCTAATCCTGTTTTTCTGGGGTGGGAGCAAAGTGCTTTTGCTTATTACCTGACTTTAACCTATGGCAACTATGAGGTAGACCTTACTATTTATTCCTATTTTATAGCATTTAAAGACAAAAACTCAGAGGGTCACCTTATTCTTCCTACATCATATATCTAAAAATTGACAAAAATTGAAATATTTCTAACTCTTAAAGTACTCACTCCTGTAATAAGTAGAGTCTAATGTAATGGCTTCCTGGGTACCTCAAATGGTAAAGAATCTTCCTGCCGTGCAGGAGACCTGGGTTCAGTTCCTGGGTTGGGAAGATCCCCTGGAGAAGGGAATGGCAACCCACTCCAGTATTCTTGCCTGGAGAATCCTATGGACAGAGGAGCCTGGTGGGCTACAGTCCTTGGGGTCACAAATAGTTGGACATGGTGGAGTGACTAATACTTTCTTTTCAATATAATGTTAGAAATATAAAGGTGAATAGAATATAGTCCTTGTTCATTAAGCTCTATATTTTATTATTAAGTTTTTAAAAGTTATGTTAGTTTATGTAAAAGAAAATTTATTGCACTGAATACTTGTTAAAAATGGCAAAGATTATATTCAAGACCAGTAGGAGGAGAGAGATCGAACTCAATTCTGAACACAACAGAAACAAGTGAAGATTTATAACAAGCAGGGAACTAATGAAAAAAAATACCTCTGTGAATTTGGCTAGGGAAGAGAAATTTGATTAAATATCAAGTGAGGAGGATAAGAAATTTAATTGGATATCAGTGGTGGGGAGATTCTCAGTAAACTAGGTTAGCTGGATTCTTTGCTAAAACTGGGATTCACCACCAGTTAAGGACAAAGCCAAGTGGAGAATAGAGCTCAGAGAAGGCTGACCTTATCATGTAAACTACAGTTAATAAAGACACATATTTTAATTGAACAGCTTGGTGTATTTTCACATACATGTATACTCAGGAGCCACTGTTCAGATCATGATTAAACATCCCAGTAGTCCTCTTCATTCTCTTTCCCAGACTTTTCCTTCCTCAAAGAAACCATTCGTCTGATCTCTATCACAGTGAATTAATTTTTCCCATTCTTGAACTTTACATATTTATGTATTCTATATGTCTTGTTATTTTTGTGTGTGTGATTTCATAGAATGCAAGGGTTTTTTTAGTGCTGTATATGTCCTATCTAGTAGTAACATCTAGTGCCATAAAAGAGTCAGATAAAAAGAGTTCCATGAATTTTGATAACAAAGAGTCTATACCCATCAGGGAGCATGGTGTGGAAGAAGTGGCAAGTAGACAAGGGCATGAAGGATCTAGCAAAGTCAACAAACAGTGAAAGTGGAGGATCTTCCCCAGCAGGGAAGGAAGATCGCGATCAGAGCTTACGGAAGGAAAACATCAGTAAGTATTGCCTTTATTGGTAAGGTAAATCCATGTTTTGAACACAAATTTTTCCACCATATGTATACAATATATTCCATTATATTATATATGGATAGATTGACTAACTGATTATTCAGTTGCTAGGTCATGTTCAACTCTTTGCAACCACACGGAATGCAGCATGCCAGGCTTCTCTGTCCTTCACCATCTCCTAGAGTTTGCTCAAACTCATGTCCATTGAGTCAATGATGCCATCCAACCATCTCATCCTCTATCACCCCGTGCTCTCCTGCTCTCCTGCCCTCAATTTTTCTCAGCATCAGGGTCTTTTCCAATGAGTCAGCTTTTTGCATCAGGTGGCCAGATGTGTGTGTGTGTGTGTGTGTGTGTGTGTGTGTGTGTACAGAACACATCTTATTTATCTATTCATCAGCTGATGACACTCAAGTTGCTTCTATATTTTGACGATGGTAAATAGTGCTGCTATGGAACATGTGCATTTGAGGTGCATGTATCTTATTTGAAATAGTGTTTTCATTTTCTTCAGCTATATACCCAAGAGTGGAATTCAGATATATACCCTGGAGTAGATCATATGGTAGCTCTATTTTTAGTGTTTTAAAGAGCCTCCAGACTGTTTTCCACAATGGCTGCACCAATGTACATACTCACCAGCAGTGTACAAGGGTTCCCTTTTCTCCACACCCTTGCCAATATTTGTTATTTATAGTTTCTTTGACAGTAGTCATTCCAAAGGTGTGAAGTGATACCTCATTGTGGTTTTGATTGGAATTGCTCTAATGATTAGCATGTTGAGCATCTTATAATGTGCCTATTTGTCATTTGTATATCTTCTTTGTAAAAATGTATATTCAGGTCTTCTGTCCATTTTTAATCAGATTTGTATTTTTTTGATATTGAGTTGTATGAGTTGTTTATATATTTTAGATATTAACCCCTTATGAGGGTATAGTTTTGGGTAGTAAAGAGGGGTCACAAAACAGAGGACAGGTAAAAATGAGTAGGGATGGAAGATCTAGTGACCAAAGCAGCCTGCCCTCAAGCAAAAAATTCTTCAAAGCACTCTTAAATATGTCTTATTATCATTTTATTTTAATATAAAATGATAAGTTTAATTATGTACCATCAAAAAGAAATTCACTTACCCTCCCACCAAAAAAGGGATGTGCTACTGTGTGGTTCTAGTACATTATATGGTGCTGAAACTCTGCTGTATACCCCAGATACTGCTGCAGTAGCAGCCATGCTGCTTGAGAATCACAGGTCCGGTTATCTAGCTGTTCTCTGGAACTCTGTGTGTTGCTCCCACCTCTGCTGTTGGTGCATCACAAATTGGCCCTCTCTCCTGAAGACACCTTACCCATAGGAGACTGTAGACCCTGAGACAGCTTTACATGCTCTGGGCTTTACATTTGTATACATATACACACATACATTGGAGAAGGAAATGGCAAACCACTCCAGCATTCTTGCCTGGAGGATTCCATGGACAGAGGAGCCTGGAGGGCTACAGTCCATGGGCTCAAAAGAGTCAGACTTGACTTAGTGACTGAACAGCAACATATGTGTGTGCCATGTTGCTTCAGTTGTGTCCAACTCTTTGCAACCCTGTAGACTGTAGCACGCCAGGCTCCTCTGTCCATGGGATCCTCCAGGCAAGAATACTGGAGTAGGTTGCCATGCCCTCTTCCAGAGGATCTTCCCAACTCAAGGATCAAACCTACGTCTCTTATGTCTCCTGCATTGGCAGGCAGGTTCTTTACCACTAGCACCACCTGGGAATCCCCAAATAGCAACATACATATACATATACGTATATTTATTTACTCATTTGTTTGTGACTCTTCAAATACTACCCTACTCTTGCTACTATCTTCATATATAATAGGTAACTTAGAATAACTTCCTCCATAATGCCGGAGGACATGTGAACAATATCATTATTGATTTCTCATCCAAGCATTTTTTTTGAAACACCAAGCCATCATCAAGTTCGAGTGCCAACTTGGCTTTCAACTTCCCTATTATTTCTGGTGGCCTTGGAAAGTGCCTTGGTCTTTATTCCCAAACTTTTCTCCAGGCTTTACAATAAGTTGATGGATCTTGCCTTGTGGCTCAAGATGGTAAAGCGTCTACCTACAACGCAGGAGACCCGGGTTCAATCCCTGGATCAGGAAGATCTCCTGGAGAAGGAAATGGCAACCCACTCCAGTATTCTTGCTTGGAAAATCCCATGGATGAAAGAGCCTGGTAGGCTATAGTCGATGGAATTGCAAAGAGTTGGACACGACTGAGCAACTTCACTCATTAATTTTCACCATGCCTTTTAAATGGTTATTTTCTTACTATCTAGAATGAAAAGTTTTCTGCTGATTCTGTTGCAAACTGAAACTTTTACAGGATACAGTAAAATGATCCAGTGATGAGTAATTGCTATAAAAATATTTCTAAATGTGTACTCTCAGGACTCATCCCATAGAGTACCTGTTTGCAGATAGGATAGCACACGTGGGCACACACACACACACACACACACACACACACACGCACAGACTCTTTGAGCTACACTGTTATGGAGGTCCGAGTCCATCCTCTGCTTACACCTTATTCTGTGCACACATGCTCTGTTGCATCCAACTCTTTCGTGACCCTGTGGACTGTAGCCTGCCAGGTTCCTTTATCCATGGGATTTTCCACCCAAGAGTACTGGAGTAGTTTGCCATTTCCTTCTCCAGGGGTCTTCCCAATGCAGCAATCAAAACCATGTCTCCTACATCTCCTGCACTGTTAGGTGGATTCTTTACCACTGCACCACCTGGGAAGCACCTTCTTCAGATACACTTTATTCTGATACAACAGTTTTACAGATGAACATGAAGATTAACTTTCTTGGCCCCTTTTACATCCTCTCTGTTAAAATATATATTATTTGGCAGGATGTAAAAGAACACAACATCTAATTCATCTAATTAATCAAAAACATTTTCTTCCCAATCAAAGTGAGCAGAGTTGGTGTCTTATAGAAACAATTCAAGTTTGAATGCCAAAAATAAATGCAACAAAAGTAGATATGTTCCTAAGAAAAACACTTGAACTTTAGAAATCTAAGATCACAGAGCAACCATAATGAAAAAATAAGTTATTAACCACTGGATTCTAGAAGAGTCCTGTTGTATATAAGATGACAATATTTTAGGAGTATTTTATTTAATGTTATAAAGTGAAAAACATGACTGAATTTCTGTTTTATTGATGGAGAAACATTGGGGTTTGTAGTATGGTATTCTTTTTTCTTACTTGTATCCTGCTGATAAAGGCATACTTTTGAAAAATGAAAAACTAATTTGATGATATTGTTTTTTATGCTTATAAAATTTTGCATTAGATTATATTTATGAATGAATAATCTGTTTTAAAAAGTTTTTATGAATTAATCACTTTACAATATTCCTGGAGACTTTTACAACCACATGTGAAAATCAAGATTAAATGGTCAATGGGAGATTGGGATTTTTTGCATGACACAGTGAAAACTTGACATAGCCTCTCCCAAAAAGCAATGATCAAGTGGAAAAGATTGATTTAGAAACATTTCAAAATTCCGAAGGTGTACAACTAAATAAAATATTTAACAAAAATAAAAACAAATTAACTTAATTGTATGATTTTCCTATCCTGTAAAAATAATCATGAACTTAGTGACTTAATGCAAACTTTCTGCAGATATCAGTTCAGTTCAGTTCAATCACTCAGTCGTGTCTGACTCTTTGCGACCCCATGAACTGCAGCACTCCAGGCCTCCCTGTCCATCACCAACTCCCGAAGCCTACTCAAACTCATGTCCATTGAGTTGGTGATGCCATCCAAACATCTCACCCTCTGTCGTTCCCTTCTCCTCCTGCCCTCAATGTTCCCAGATTCAGTGTCTTTTCAAATGAATCAGCTCTTCGTATCAGGTGGCCAAAGTATTGGAGTTTCAGCTTCAACATCAGACCTTCCAGTGAATGTTCAGGCCTGATCTCCTTCAGAATGGACTGATTGGATCTTCTTGCAGTCCAAGGGACGCTCGAGAGTCTTCTCCAACACCACAGTTCAAAAGCATCAATTCTTTGGTGCTCAGCCTTCTTCACAGTCTGACTCTCACATCCATGCATGACCACTGGAAAAACCATAGCCTTGACTAGACGGACCTTTGTTGACAAAGTAATGTCTCTTTAATTGTCTGTCTAGATTGGTCATAACTTTCCTTCTAAGGAGTAAGCGTCTTTTAATTTCATGGCTGCAGTCACCATCTGCAGGATTTTGGAGCTCCCAAATATAAAATCAGCCACTGTTTCCCCATCTGTTTGCCACAAAGTGATGGGACCAGATGCCATGATCTTCATTTTCTGAATGTTGAGATTTAAGCCAACTTTTTAACTCTCCTCTTTCACTTTCATCAAGAGGCTTTGTAGTTCCTCCTCACTTTCTGCCATAACAGTGGTGCCATCTGCATATCTGAGGTTATTGATATTTCTTCTGGCAATCTTGATTCCAGCTGTGCTTCTTCAAGCCTAGCATTTCTCTTGATGTACTCTGCATGTAAGTTAAATAAGCAGGGTGACAATATACAGCCTTGATGTACTCCTTCTCCTATTTGGAACCAGTCTCTTGTTCCATGTCCAGTTCTAACTGTTGCTTCCTGACCTGCATACAGGTCTGCATACAGGTTTCTCAAGAGGCAGGTCAGGTGGTCTGGTATTCCCATCTCTTTCAGAATTTTCCACAATTTATTGTGATCCACACAGTCAAGAGAATTGGAGAATTTGGGGGGCATTACTTTACTAGCATGTGAGATGAATGCAGTTGTGCAGTAGTTTGAGCATTCTTTGGCATTGCCTTTCTTTGGGATTGCAATGAAAACTGACCTTTTCCAGTTCTGTGGTCACTGCTAAGTTTTCCAAATTTGCTGACATATTGAATGCAGCATTTTCACAGCATCATCTTTCAGGATTTGAAATAGCTCAACTGGGATTCCATCCCCTCCCCTGGCTTTGTTCGTAGTGATACTTCCGAAGGCCCACTTGACTTCACATCCAGGATGTCTGGCTCTAGGTGAGTGATCACACCATTGTTATTAACTGGGTCGTGAAGATCTTTTTTGTACAGTTCTTCTGTGTATTCTTGCCACCTCTTCTTAATATCTTCTGCTTCTGTCAGGTCCATACCAATGCTGTCCTTTATTGAACCCATCTTTTCATGAAATGTTCCCTTGGTATCTCTAATTTTCTTGAAGAGATCTCTAGTCTTTCCCATTCTATTGTTTTCCTCTGTTTCTTTTCATTGATCACCAGAGACTTTCTTATCTCTCCTTGCTATTCTTTGGAACTCTGCATTCAAATGGGTATATCTTTCCTTTTCTCTTTTGCTTTTCACTTCCCTTCTTTTCACAGCTATTTGTATGGCCTCCTCAGACAGCCATTTTGCTTTCTTGCATTTTTTTTTCTTGGGAATGGTCTTGATCCCTGTCTCCTGTACAATGTCATGAACCTCTGTCCATAGTTCATCAGGCACTCTCACTCTGTCTACCAGATATAGTCCCTTAAATTTATTTCTCACTTCCAGTGTATAGTCATAAGGGATTTGACTTAGGTCATATCTGAATGATTTAATGGTTTCCCCACTTTCTTCAATTTCAGTCTGAATTTGGCAATAAGGAGTTGATGTTCTGAGCCACAGTCAGCTCCCAGTCTGGTATAGATCTGAATTGTGTAGACTGCTGATTGTATAGATCTTCTCCAATGTTGGCTGCAAAGAATATAATGAATCTGATTTCGGTATTGACCATCTGGTGATGTCATATTATAGAGTCTTCTCTTGTGTTGTTGGAAGAGGGTGTTTGCTATGACCAGTGCGTTCTCTCAGCAAAACTCTAGTGGCCTTTGTCCTGCTTCATTCTGTACTCAAGGCCAAATTTACCTGTTACTCCTGGTGTTTCTTGACTTCCTACTTTTGTATTCCAGTCCCCTATAATGAAAAAGACATCTCTGGGGGGATGTTAGTTCTATAAGATCTTGTAGGTCTTCATAGAGCCATTTAACTTCAGCTTTTTCAGCATTACTGGTAGGGGCACAGACTTGGAATACTGTGATATTGAATGATTTGCTTTGGAAATGAAGAGATTGTTCTGTCATTCTTGAGACTGCATCCAATTACTGCATTTCGGACTCTTCTGTTGACTATGGCTATTCCGTTTATTCTAAGGGATTCTTGCCCGCAGTAGTAGATATAAAGGTCATCTGAGTTAAATTCACCCGTTCCAGTCCATTTTAGTTCTCTGATTCCTAAAATGTCGATGTTCACTCTTGCCATCTCCTATTTGACCACTTCCAATTTGCCTTGATTCATGGACATAACATTTCAGGTTCCTATGCAATATTGCTCTTTATAGCATCGGACTTTACTTCCATCACCAATAACATCCACAACTGGGTGTTGTTTTTGCTTTGGTTCCATTTCTTCATTCTTTCTGGAGTTATTTTTCTACTGATCTCCAGTAGCAAATTGGGCACCTACTGACCTTGGGAGTTGATCTTTCAGTGTCTTATCTTTTTGCCTTTTCATACTGTTCATGGGGTTCTCAAAACAAGAATACTGAAGTAGTTTTCCATTCCTTTCTCCAGTGGACCACATTTTGTCAGAACTCTCCACTATGACCCATCCTTCTTGGGTGCCCTACATGGCATGGCTCATAGTTTCATTGAGTTAGACAAGGCTGTGGTCCATGTGATCAGATTGGTTAGATTTCTGTGACTGTGGTTTTCAGTCTGTCTGCCCTCTGATGGATAAGGATAAGAGGCTTATGAAGCTTTCTGATGGGGGCCATACTCTAAATCTTTAACTCAATTTTTCTGTTGATGGGTGGGGTTTCCTCCCTGTTTGACCTGAGACCAAACTATGGTGGAGGTAATGAAGATAATGGAGACCTTCAAAAGGTCCCATGCACGCACTGCCACACTCAGTGCCCCGAGCCTGCAGCAGGCCACTGCCAGCCCATGTCTCTGCAGGAGATTCCTGGACACTCACAAGCAAGTCTGGTCTCTTGTGGGGTCACTGCTCCTTTCTCTTGAGTCCTGGTGCATGCAGGGTTTTGTTTGTGCCCTCCAACAGTCTGTTTCCCCAGTCCTGTGTATGTTCTGTAATCAAATCCCACTGGCCTCCAAAATCAAATTCCCTGGGGGTTCTCAGTTCCTTTGCCAGATCCCTAGTTTGGGAAATCTGTTGTGGGCCCTAGAACTTTCTTAACAGTGTGAGAATTTCTCTGATATGATTGTTCTGCGGTTTGTGGGTCGTCTGTTTGGCGGCTTTATGGTGGAGTTAATGGTGACCTCCTCCAAGAGGGCTTATGCCACAGGCTGTGTGACCAGGTGGCTGCTCCCAGAGCCCGTGCCCCTTTGGTAGGCCACTGCTGACATGTAGCTATGCAAGAGACTCAAACACAGGTCTGGCTCAGTCTTAGTGGGGTC
Source organism: Tragelaphus eurycerus (assembly GCA_935064755.1). Taxonomy (NCBI): domain Eukaryota; kingdom Metazoa; phylum Chordata; class Mammalia; order Artiodactyla; family Bovidae; genus Tragelaphus; species Tragelaphus eurycerus. Next base: position 5,834,085 of record CAKXYN010000039.1, read on the forward strand.
TTGGGATCCTGGTGCACTCAAGGTTTTGTTTGAGTCCTCTGAGCGTCTCTGATGGGTTTGGGGTTTGATTCTAAACATGATTTTGCCCCTCCTACCATCTTGCTGGGGCTTCTCCTTTGCCTTTAGACATGAGGTATCCTTTTTTTTTGCGGGGGCGGATAGAAGGTGGGAATTCTTTGGGCTAGAAGACTCAATATACTAAGATACCAATTCTCCCTAAATTTACCCATAAATTCAGTGTAATTTCTTTTGGGGTGGGGAGGGGGAGCTATCCTTGCACTTGATCTATCTGCTCAAGCTATACCAAGCACTATGCGGGTGGAATATAAAAATGTTTTAAGACAGTAGCCAGGAAATGGAAACAACTGAAATGTCCAATAATGGATGAATGAATAAAGATGATGTGGTGTGTATATATACATGTATACAATGGAATATTACTCAGCCATAAAAGGAACATAATTGGGTCATTTGCAGAGATGTGGATGGACCTAGAGTCTGTCATATAGAGTGAAGTAAGTCAGAAAAAGAAAATCAAATATCATTTATTAATGCATATACATGCAATCAGAGAAGGCAATGGCACTCCACTCCAGTACTCTTGCATGGAAAATCCCATGGATGGAAGAGCCTGGTGGGCTGCAGTCCATGTGGTTGCTAAGAGTTGGACATGACTGAACAATTTCACTTTCACTTTTCACTTGGAGAAGGAAATGGCAACCCACTCCAGTGTTCTTGCCTGGAGAATCCCAAGGATGGGGGGAGCCTGGTGGGCTGCCGTCTATGGGGTCGCACAGAGTCAGACACGACTGAAGTAACTTAGCAGCAGCAGCATGGAATCTAGAAAAATGGTACAGATGAACCTATTTCCAGAGCAGGAATAAAGATGCAGACAGAGAGAATGGACACAGATGGGTAAGGGGAGGGTGGATTGAAATGGAAGATTAGGATTGATATATATCCACTACCATGTGTAAAATAGACAGTTAGTGGCAACCTGTTGTATAGCACAGGGGGCTTAGCTTGGTGCTCTGTGATAATCTAGAGGGGTGGGATGGAAGGTGGCAGGGAGGTACAAGAGGGAGAGAATACATATATAAATAGTATAAACATATAGCTGATTCACTTTGTTGTACACCAGAAACTAAGAGAACATTGTAAAGCAATTGCTCAAAGAAAAACAAAAAACATACAGTATCTTTTAGTCCAGTAGAGTAGATAATGTATAACAAGTGAACACTGAAAATCAAAAGTAACTGGTTTTTTTGCTTGTTTGTGTGTTTTACCCCCATAGACGCATATGAACCCACAAGAATAGATTCAAGAAAGAAACTTTAGAGACTAAATATTAACCATTCAGCCTTTCCAGACCATTTAATCTCTTTTAAAAAAATACTGAAGTGTAATTTACATATCTTCAAACTACCAATTTTGAAAGTATAATTCAATACTTTTTAGTAATTTACAGAGTTGTGCCACCAGTACCAAATATTACTTCAAAACATTCCTTTTATCCAAATAAATTCTTTTGTGCCCTCTTAAAGTCACTCTGCATTCCCACCACCAGCCTCAGTCTTTTTGTCTATGTAGATTTGCCATTCCTGGATATTTTATGCAAATAGGGATCAAAAATTATGGTTAAATTTTTCAGAAACTGTCAAGTCATAATGTTTTGATTATTATTAGCTTCATAATACCAGAGAAGGCAATGGCACCCCTCTCCAGTACTCTTGCCTGGAAAATCCCATGGACGGAGGAGCCTGGAGGGCTGCAGTCCACGGGGTCGCTAAGAGTCAGAGACGACTGAGCGACTTCACTTTCACTTTTCACTTTCATGCATTGGAGAAGGAAATGGCAACCCAGTCCAGTGTTCTTGCCTGGAGAATCCCAGGAACGGGGGATTCTGGTGGGCTGCCGTCTATGGGATTGCACAGAGTCAGACACGACTGAAGGGACTTAGCAGCAGCAGCTGCAGCAGCTCTCTTAGTATATTGAGACTTTTAGCCCAAAGCATTCCCACCCATCCAAAGAAGTGAGTCAGTTATATGTTTATACTATTTATATATGTATTCTCTCCCTCTTGTACCTCCTTGCCACCCTCCATCCCACCCCTCTATATTATCACAGAGCACCAAGCTAAGTCCCCTGTGCTATACATCAGGCTGTCACTGTCTATTTTACACATGGTAGTGGATATATGTCAGTCCTAATCTCCCAGTTCATTCCACCGTCCCCTTACCCATCTGTGTCCACATGTCCATTCTCTCTGTCTGCATCTTTATTCCTGCTCTGGAAATAGGTTCATCTGTACCATTTTTCTAGATTCCATGTATATGCATTAATAAATGATATTTGTTTTTCTCTTTCTGGCTTACTTCACTCTGTATGACAGACTCTAGGTCCATCCACATCTCTGCAAATTACCCAATTATGTTCCTTTTACAACTCAGTATATACACCACATCCTCTCTATCCATTCAATTGTAATTGGACATTTCAGTTGTTTCCATTTCCTGGCTACTGTCTTAAAAACAGTTTTATATTCCACTTCCATAGTGCTTAGTATAGCTTGCACAAATAGATCAAACTCTTTAAATATTAGATTATTTAACTTGCTTATAATGAAATTTTGTAACACACTATGACCTTCTTTGGTCTCTGTTTTCATTTAATTAAAATAGTGATTTTGTAACTCTTCTTATAGAGCATATTCATTTTTTTCTATATTAATTTTGTTATCACCATTTAACTACAAGTATGGTAACACCAGCTAGAGGATAAGCATAAAACATAATTATGCTTCAATAAAGTCATTAAATCACATTAGACATGGCAAGCCCAACATATTTCAATTTAAATAATATATACAATCATTTACTTAGTCATTGTTGGATCCTTCTTGAAAGCCTAGGACTTTTTTTTTTTTTTTAAATAGGGCCTCGTTCACGATCCCCAACAATTTTGGAAATGTCTCCACAGCTTATTCGAAAGAAATTAGAATGTGTAGATGTAAATCAATATATACGGTAAGTTTTAATAAACATGATTAGATATCTGTGTTCATAGAATTTTGAACATATAGTCAATAAGCAGTTGCTAAACAACTGAAAATTTGAAATTAAATGCTTAATATATTTTCAGTGCATTTGAATTTTTTGAAATATATAGCTTATATGTTAAATTTAGCAAATGTTTTATTAAGTCAGTTATAGAAGGACTTAAATATTTTCGGTAAGGATTTAATTTGTAGCCTGGTTAAGGTGAGTTGAGCTATGGAAAAACCCCATCATACATGCTACTGTTATTTAATTAGATTGAATTTTCTTAGGAACCAAACAATAAGATTAATAGAGGTAATTGTACAAGCACATTTATAAGTTTTATAAAGCACAAACACTTTCAAACCTAGCTTATAAATTAAAAAGAAGAAACCTACAAAATATTCTCATAGTTTCAAACACCAATTCCACAAATACTTCTTCAAATAGTACATCTAATTTATTTTTCTAAAATATTAGTGATTTAATAAATGGAGCCTAATCCATGAAAAAATAGTGGTTTATTCTTTCTGTTTCTGATATTTGATTTGATTCAGATCACTACTCTGTTGATAAGATTTTAAATTATTTGAGTGCTGAAGGTCATTCCAGAGTTCTCAAATGACTTATGTTTTCTTTTTATATTTTATATCAAGAAAAACAAATATTGAGCCTCTGCTGCAAACAGATGAGCTAACTCAGCAACAGGCAATGCAAAAGGCAGAGGAGGTCCACCAATTTCGACAGTATCGGAACAGACTCCATAGCATTCGTGATATCCAGCAAGAAGAAAGGTTTAAAGTGAAAGATACAGTGCTGGAAATGTATGGAGAAATGCGGGTGAGTGTACAAGGGCATACACGCGGATCACAGTTGACAGATTCTTTTGTAAAATTAGAATGATATCATAGAATGACATTTTAACTAGGTAGAAAGAAGTCTTGAAAATCTTTCATTCCCAACGTCTCAGAAAATTGGCAAATTAATTATACATCTAATTTATTCATTCCCTGAAATCCCTCTTAAATACAGTACTAGAAACTTACCCACAAAAATGGGAAGAATGGGAGAGAAAACAACAGCAAAACATCTGTGAATTTGGAAAGTAGCTGGAGGAAGATGGCATTAACAGATTTGAAGCAGCCAAATCCTAAGCCAGGAGTACAAAAACTCTTAAGAGTGAACCTAGAGCCTGTCATACAGAGTGAAGTAAGTCAGAAAGAGAAAACAAGTATCATATAGTGACAAATATATATCTGGAATCTAGAAAAATGGTATTGATGAACATATTTGCAGGGAAGGAATGCAGACGCAGATACAGAGAATGGACTGTGGACACGTTGGGGGAAGGAGAGAGTGGGAGGAATGGAGAAAGTAACGTCAACATGTATACACTGCCATGCGTAAAATAGCTGGTGAGAAGTTGCTGCCTAACACAGGGAGCCCAGCCTGGCGGTTTGTGGTAACAAATTGATGCTTTTGAACTGTGGTGCTGGAGAAGACTCTTGAGAGTCCCTTGGACTGCAAGGAGATCTAACCAGTCCATTCTGAAAGAAATCAGCCCTGGGATTTCTTTGGAGGAAATGATGCTGAAGGGGATGCTGAAGCTGAAACTCCAGTACTTTGGCCACGTCATGCGAAGATCTGACTCATTGGAAAAGACTCTGATGCAGGGAGGGATTGGGGGCAGGAGGAGAAGGGGACAACAAAGGATAAGATGGCTGGATGGCATCACTGACTGGATGGACGGGAGTCTAAGTGAACTCCAGGAGTTGGTGATGGACAGGGAGGCCTGGCATGCTTCGGTTCATGGGGTTGCAAAGAGTCGGACATGACTGAGCGACTGAACTGAACTGAGAGGACTGGGATGAGGGGAGGGAGGGAGGCTCAGAAGGGAGAAGATCCTTGTACAGGAGACAGGGATCAAGACCATCCTCATGGAAAAGAAATGCAAAAAAGCAAAATGGTTATCTGGGGAGGCCTTACAAATAGCTGTGAAAAGAAGAGAAGCGATGAACATTGGGGTACAAAGCCAATACAATATTGTAAAGTTAAATAAAATTAAATTAAATTGAAAAAAAAATAATAAAAGCGACATTGATAAAAAAAAAAAAAAAAAGGAAGAGAAGCGAAAAGCAAAGGAGAAAAGAAAAGATATAAATATCTGAATGCAGAGTTCCAAAGAATAGCAAATAGAGATAAGAAAGCCTTCTTCAACAATCAATGCAAAGAAATAAAGAAAAACAACAGAATGGGAAAGACTAGGGATCTCTTCAAGAAAATCAGAGATACCAAAGGAACATTTCACTCGATAAAGGACAGAAATGGTATGGACCTAACAGAAGCAGAAGATATTAAGAAGAGATGGCAAAAATACACAGAAGAACTGTCCAAAAAAATATTCACGACCCAGATAATCAGAATGGTGTGATCACTGACCTAGAGCCAGACATCATGGAATGTGAAGTCAAGTGGGCCTTAGAAAGCATCATTACGAACAAAGCTAGTGGAGGTGATGGAATTCCAGTTGAGCTATTCCAAATCCTGAAAGATGACGCTGTGAAAGTGCTGCACTCAATATGCCAACAAATTTGGAAAACTCAGCAGTGGCCACAGGACTGGAAAAGGTCAGTTTTCATTCCAATCCCAAAGAAAGGCAATGCCAAAGAGTGCTCAAACTACTGCACGACTGCACTCATCTCACACGCTAGTAAAGTAATGCTCAAAATTCTCCAAGCCAGGCTTCAGCAATATGTGAACCATGAACTTCCTGATGTGCAAGCTGGTTTTAGACAAGGCAGAGGAACCAGAGATCAAATTGCCAACATCTGCTGGATCATGGAAAAAGCAAGAGAGTTCCAGAAAAACATCTATTTCTGCTTTATTGACTATGCCAAAGCCTTTGACTGTGTAGATCACAATCAACTGTGGAAAATTCTGAAAGAGATGAGAATACTAGACCACCTGATCTGCCTCTTGAGAAATCTGTATGCAGGTCAGGAAGCAACAGTTAGAACTGGTCATGGAACAACAGACTGGTTCCAAATAGGAAAAGGAGTACATCAAGGCTGTATATTGTCACCCTGTTTATTTAACTTCTATGCAGAGTACATCATGAGAAATGCTGGACTGGAAGAAACACAAGTTGGAATCAAGATTGCCGGGAGAAATATCAATCACCTCAGACATGCAGATGACACCACCCTTATGGCAGAAAGTGAAGAGGAACTCAAAAACCTCTTGATGAAAGTGAAAGTGGAGAGTGAAAAAGTTGGCTGAAAGCTCAACATTCAGAAAACGAAGATCATGGCATCTGGTCCCATCACTTCACGGGAAATGGGGAAACAGTGGAAACAGTGTCAGACTTTATTTTTCTGGGCTCCAAAATCACTGCATATGGTGATTGCAGCCATGAAATTAAAAGACCCTTACTCCTTGGAAGGAAAATATTATGACCAACCTAGATAGCATATTCAAAAGCAGAGACATCACTTTGCCAACAAAGGTTCGCCTAGTCAAGGCTATGGTCTTTCCTGTGGTCATGTATGGATGTGAGAGTTGGACTGTGAAGAAAGCTGAGCGCCAAAGAATTGATGTTTTTGAACTGTGGTGTTGGAGAAGACTCTTGAGAGTCCCTTGGACTCAAGGAGATCCAACCAGTCCATTCTGAAGGAGATCAGCCTTGGGATTTCTTTGGAGGGAATGATGCTAAAGCTGAAACTCCAGTACTTTGGCCACCTCATGCGAAGAGTTGACTCATTGGAGAAGACTCTGATGCTGGGAGGGATTGGGGGCAAGAGGAGAAGGGGACGACAGAGGATGAGATGGCTGGATGGTATCACTAATTCAATGGACGTGAGTCTGAGTGAAGTCCAGGAGTTGGTGATGGACAGGGAGGCCTGGCATGCTGCGATTCATAAGGTCACAAAGAGTCGGACACAACTGAGCGACTGAGCTGATCTGATATGTATTATTACGGTTGATTTGTGTCATAAGGCAGAAACAACACAACATTATTAAGCAATTTTCTTCCAATTAAAAAATAAATTAAAAGAAAAAAAAAACAACAAAGACAGAGTCAATATAATTTGCTCCACTGCTGCTGCTAAGTCGCTTCAGTCATTTCCGACTCTGTGTGACCCCTTAGGCGGCAGCTCACCAGGCTCCCCTGTCCCTGGGATTCTCCAGGCAAGAACACTGGAGTGGGTTGCCATTTCCTTCTCCAATGCATGAAAGTGAAAAGTGAAAGTGAAGTCGCTCAGTCGTGTCCGACTCTTAGTGACCCCATGGACTGCAGCCCACAAGGTTCCTCCCTCCATGGGATTTTCCAGGCAAGACTATTGGAGTGGCAGAATTCCTCAAAAGCTCAGAAATTGGTGATACCATCCACCTTAAGAAGTGAAGGTGAGGAAAGAGGAAGAAAAGAAGTGGTATTATTATGAGGTTCCCCAAATACAACTCAGACATTTTGTCAGGGCTAGAGTATGTGTGGGGAGCTAGTCCTCTACTGAGCACAGTTACTGTGAGAGACACGCTGGGCTGCATATTTTATACAGATTATATCTGAACTCATTTAAAGTAGCTAGTTGCTTTGTCAAAATCTCTTTCTTCACTTTTCTCTTTATTTTTCTCCTCCTCGTACTTTTATTTACCATTCTGTAAAACCTCACGTGCCCTTTGTTATCTCATGTTTTATTCATTAATAAATATTTGAGATCATACCCTAACTTTCATCTTCCTTCTGTAATTTCCTACATGGCTCTTGGCATGAGGAAACAGAGGGTACTTTTTTTTTTTTTTTTCCTGGGACCTTAATAAGGCTCTACCCGTGGATCTTATTTACTTGGGTGCTGTTTTTGTTTTTGCTGTTGTTTTTGTCGTTTCATTTTGAAATAGGACTCCTTAGACGAAGCCCGGCAGAAGATCTTTACCATCCGGGAAGAATATAGGAACAAATTACTGGAAGCTGAACGCCTAAGGATCGAGGCGCAGGCTGCAGAAGAAGCCGCAAGCCGAGTGGAGCCAGAAAAGAAGGTCCCAGCTCCCGACACACACAAAAAAAAGAAAGACAAGAAAAAGTGACCAGGACATGCCCAACACCACCTTTCTTCTAGAGAAGAAAAACCTATTTTTCATTATCTGGAAGTTTACCTGTTGATAAAAATAAGAGGTTCGGTCAACTGAAAAACAGATATTTTCCCACCTTAGAAGTAGTTTCTGTGTTTTGATGTTAATTTATTGGTTTTTCCCAGAAAGTTATTATTTGAGTTTAAAATTTTCTAATTTCAATAAAAAAATAGTCTCAAAATATTTGGAATGTAATAAAATGTATGTGTCTCACTCTGAATTGCTTCATTTTGAGTTAGTACTAGGATAGGCTTGTAATGCCTTTGAAAAATTCAACAATGAGAAAAATCGCTGTCTTTCAAATAGAAAATTTTTTTAAATATGCTTTGAAATTATTGAATAGGATAGAAATGACAATACATGAGTCTAGATGCAAGCATGAAATGCTATGCTAAGTCACTTCAGTCATGTCCGACTCTGTGCGACCCCATAGATGGCAGCCCACCAGGCCTCCCCCGTCCTTGGGATTCTCCAGGCAAGAACACTGGAGTGGGTTGCCATTTCCTTCTCCAATGCATGAAAGTGAAAAGTGAAAGTGAATTCACTCAGTTGTGTCCGACTCTTAGTGACCCCACGGACTGCAGCCTACCAGGCTCCTCCATCCATGGGATTTTCCAAGCAAGAGTACTGGAGTGGGGTGCCATTGCTTTCTTGTTCTCGAAAGCATGAAAAAGCACACTCAAAAAAGAAAGAAAGAAACTCACCACATAAATAAAACTTTAAAATAAGTTATTTTAATAAAACTATTTGCTCCAGACTTGCTCCTTTTTTTAATTCTTTCAAAGCAGAACGTCAACAAACCTCCTTCATTGGACAAGAACATTTGTGAGTTAAGCACACACTCAAAGTGTTAGGAGTTTGGACACTTAACAATGAGTCAGAGGAACCCAGGCACAAAGAATGTGATCACACAGATCTCTTGTTCTGTGTACCAGCATTGCAAATTTTGTAACACAGAACATGTTCTTGTATGCTAGTTTCCAAAAAATATGCCTTAACTGAGACACATAGTAGAAACTGACTTTCTCAAATACACATTTCCAGTTCATGACTTTCTGTGATAAAAAATTCCCACAGTATTTTTGAACCAGTCAAAATTATTCTGCTTCAATGCCTGTCTGCTCAATTGCTCAGTTGTGTCCAACTCTTTGCAATCCCATGGATAGTAGCTCATCAGGCTCCTCTCTCAATGGGATTTCCCAAGCAAGAATACTGGAGTGGGTTGCATTTCCTTCTCCATGGGATCTTCCCAACCCAGGAGTTGAACCTGAGTCTCCTGCGTTACGGGCAGATTCTTTACCTCTGAGCCACCAAGGAAGCCCTTCCACCTCAATAGATGGTTTTATTTTTTTCATTTAAGTATTATTAAAAATGTAATTATTTATACATATATGTATATGTATACAGAATACACATAATTCTGTATACAAGTAATTCTTTATATGTATTTATTGTAAATTTACTTAATTAAATATGCAAATTCATGCATGTTTTCTCTATTACTCTTTGCCTACACTTCCCTTTACAGCCCTATGATCTACCAGTCTTCCCTCCCAAATAATCTGTGGGAACAATCTAATGTGGATATTAGTATCCATTAGTGGATATGGTATCTATGTGGATACCATATTTTTGACTCATCTCCTATAATTATACATCAATATTTTATGTTATATCATGGCTTGTTTACAAATTGACATTTTATTATATATTTAAAAATCTTGATTTTTCTCACTATATAATAAAAAGTCTAGTCAAAAATAATGTATTATTTTTTAATTGCTGTGCAATATTACATAGTATGGCCTTCCGTGGTGACTCAGACCATAAAGAATCCACCTCAATGCAGGAGACCTGAGTTTGACCCCTGAGTTGGGAAGATCTCTTGGAGGCGGCCATGGCAACCCACTCCAGTATTCTTGCCTGGAAAATCATTGGACAGAGGAACCTGGTGGGCCACAGTCTGGGTCACAAAGAGTCTGACATGACTGAGTGACTGGGCACAGCACAGCACATTCCACAGTATAAATATACCATAATTTAGCCGGTTAATTACTTTGTTTTTAGATTTTTGCAATACAAGCTATCTATGGGAAAATGTGCATGTATGTGTATGGATCAAGATATTCAAGTTGACCCTTAAACAGCATAGGTTTGAACTGTACAGATCTACTTACACACAAATATCATTTTTTAATATATTTGAAAAAATTTTGGAGATTTGCAACAATTTAAAAAGTTCACAGATGAACTATGTAGGCTAGAAATATAAAAAGAAGATTAAAAGTCAGATATGCCATAAATGCATAAAGTACATGCAGATGCTAATCTGTTTTATCATTTACTACCATGAAAATGTCACAAAGTCATTATCAAAAGCTACAACGTATCAAAGCAAACACATGAAAATCATATGTGGTACCATTAGCAATCAAGAGAAATATAAACAAACATAAAGAGGTAGCATTAAATCACAACTCAGCAAAATTATCTGCAGTATTTACTGTAATAATTTTGAAGCCACTCCAGTATTCTTGCATGGAGAATCCCATGAATACAGGAGCTTGACAGGCTACAGTCCACAGTTCAGTTCAGTTCAGTCGCTCAGTCGTGTCTGACAGTGTCACACCAATTCGGACACGACTGAAACAACTTAGCACACATGCAAGTGTTATAAATACCTGCTTAAAATGTCATGCGATCTAATCATCTCCCTGTGAACAATCACCTCTCCAGTAAAATGCCTATGGCAGTAAAAAAATGATCTCCTGTGGTACTCAACTATTTTTCACTGTGTTCAGTGCGATACTGTAAATCTTGAATAACACCAGGGGACCCATATGAAGTATCATGGATGATGCTGAAAGTGTTCCCAAGAAACAAAAAAAAGTCCTGACATTACAAGAAAAAGTTGAATTCCTTGATAGGTGCTGTAGATTGGGGTCTGCTGCTGCGATTGCCCAGTGTTTCAAGATAAATAAATCTAGCATAGGGACCACAGTAGAAAAAGAAAAGGAAATCATGAGGCCATTACTGGAACTCTGCCAACAGGTCGGAAAACTTTGCATTTTTTGAGAAATACCTTTTTATCTTGTATTGAAAGTGTAGCTTTTCTGTGGGCACAGGATTGCTCTAAGGCATATCTATACACTCTAATATGATTCAAGAAAAAGCAAAATCATTAAGTGACAACTTAAAGCAAAAGGAAGGCGAAGGATCTAAAGCTAGATAATTTTAATGCCATCAAAAAAATGGTTTGATAATTTTTAGAAAGAGATTTGTCCTAACAAATGTCAAGATAACAGGAGAAGCGGCTTCTGCTGACTGAGAGGCAGCAGACAATTTCCCAAAAGCCATTAAGAAAATGAGAAAGGGTATCTTTCTGAACAGGAATAATCTTTCTGAAAGGGTATCCTGCCTGAACACGTTTTTAATGCAGACCAAAGTGCCTATTCTAGAAAAAAAAAAAAAAAAAAGCCACAAAAGACATTTACTAGTAAGGAAGAGAAGCAAGCACCAGGCTTTAAAGTAGGAAGGAATAGGCTAACACTGTTCTTTCTGTGCAAATACAGTCAGGTTTATGATCAGAACAGCCCTTAACAATAAAACTGCCAACCTCTGAGTCTTGAAATGCAAAGATCAGCACCAGTTGCCAGTTTTGATTGTACCACAGGAAGGTCTGGACAATGGAACCCCTTTTCTGGATTGGTCAGTCAGGATATACCTTGCCAGTTAGTGGCTGCCTTTTAAAGTTCTTTTGATATTGGACAATGACCCTGGCCACCCAGAATCCCTTGAGCTCAGCATCGAAGAGGTACAAATGGTCTACATGCCCCTAAACACAACAGCTCTACTGCTGCCTCTGGATCAGAGGGTCATAAGGTAACAGAAGAAGAGCAGTGCTAATACCATGTTGAAACTCCATCCTTCATCTTGAGCCCTATATATTCTATTACTTTAGCCCTGCATGTCAAACATTAGAGAACTGTTGTGCATGCACGCATGTTAAAGTCACTTCAGCCATGCCCAACTCTTTGCAACCCTGTGGACTCCTATGTAGCCTAAAAGGCTCCTCTGTCCATAGGATTCTCCAGGCAGGAATACTGGAGTGGGTTGCCATTTTCCCTCCTTCAGGGGATCGTCCTGACTCAGGGATCGAACCCATGTTTCTTATATCTCCTGCATTGGCAGGTGGGTTCTTTACCACTAACACCACTTGGGAAATCCCAGAGAAATGTTGCTTGTGCCCATATAGCTCATTAAATTCTGAGAAGAAGTTCCCATCCCATTGTCCTTGCTAGTTACATGGTGTAGATAAGCTCACTTTCAGCCTAGAAACCTTACAAGTAAGCAGAGATAAGAATGGTAAAGTAAAAATAACTGCTAACAACTCATTTTGCAGGAGCCTTGTGTTCTAGCCTATATGAGCAAGTAGAACCAACAAATGTTATACTTCCCTTGGAGGACAAGTGACTCCCAAAACCATGCAATCTGCATTTACCCTTTAATCTTGAACCTTCCCATTTTCCCTTTTCCCTTAGCATAAAAGAAGCCTGAATCTACTCTGAGTGAAGGTGGCTCTTTAAGACATTATTTCGCCATCGTCTCAGATTGCTGACTTTTCAAATAAAGTCACTATGTCTTGCCCCAATACCTTGTCTCTCAACTTATTGGCCTGACATGAAGTAAGTAGTACTAACTTAGACTTGGTAACAATAAGGAACTTTAAGATTTATTACTCACAGAACACTAGGGAAAGGAGTATTAATGCTATGGAAAAGAATACCAGTTAAGAGAACATTATGAAACTCTGGAAAAATTACACCATTGAATATGCCATCATTGTAATAGGGAAAGGCTGTGAAAGCCATCCAAACCCAATGCAACAAACTTCTACTGGAGAAAACTATGTCCAGATCCAGAATGTGTGCCTGAATCCACAGGATTTACTGTGGCCTCAATCAAGAAAATCTTAAAATTGTGGATATGGCAAAAAAAGAAAAGCAAAGTGGTGGAGTAGAGTGAAGGGTCCCAAGATAAGAATCTTGGAGAAACTCCAAAGCTAACAGACAACACACCAGAGGAATTGAGAGAAGATAACTTAAAGGAGATGAGAGCTTCCAAACCTGTGCCAGATGATGAGGAAGAAGACACAGAAGCAGTGCTGGAAAATAGATAGACATTAGAGAAGCTGAAATTAAAAGACACTTGCTCCTTGAAAGAAAAGCTGTGACTAACCTAGACAGCATATTAAAAAGCAGAGACATTACTTCACCAACAAGGGTGGTGAAGTAATGTCAAATCTATGGTTTTTCCAGCAGTCATGTATCTGTGTGAGAGTTGGACTATCAAAAAGGCTGAGTGCTGAAGAATTGATGGTTTTGAACTGTGGTGTTGGAGAAGACTCTTGAGAGTCCCTTGAACTGCAAGGAGATCCAACCAGTCCATCCTAAAGGAAATCAGTACTGAATATTTATTGGAAGGACTAATGCTGAAGCTGAAACTCTAATACTTTGGTGACCTGATGTGAAGAACTGACTCATTGGAAAAGACTGAAGGCAGGGGGAGAAGGGGATGACAGAGAATGAGATGGTTGGATGGCATCACCGACTCGATGGACATGAGTTTGAGTAAACTCTGGAAGTTGGTGATGGACAGGGAAGCCTGGCATACTGCAGTCCATGGAGTCTCATGGACATGAGTTTGAGTAAACTCTGAAAGTTGGTGATGGACAGGGAAGCCTGGCGTACTGCAGTCCATGGAGTCACGAAGAGTCGGACATAACTGAGTGCCTAAACTGAACTGAAATGAGACAATCTGATGGAAGGTCTCCACTTATTCAAGATGCCTTCTGACTTATTTCACAACGTGGACCTTTCTATAATACAGCCACTGAAACTAGAGGGAACAGTGGAAGAAGGATTGGAACCATAAAGAAGCTTTTAGAGGAATGAAAAAGCAAAAAAGTCAGATGAATTATGATGTATTTCTGTAATAATACACCAAGTGTGCCTGCCTCCCCTCCTCTTCTTCCTCCTTCCTTTCCACCTTCTCCACCTCTGCCACCTTTGACACAAGAAGACCAATCTTTCCTCTTCCTTCTCCTCAGACTACTCAATGTGAAGATAATGAGGATGAAGACCTTTGCGATAATCTACTTCTACTTAACGGGTAGAGCTTGGTGCCCTTAACCTCCACATTGTTTAAGGCTCAACTGTAGTAAATTGTCTTCAAGTTAGATGAAATTCACCTGCAAGCATATCTGGTCCTTATAAATTAAATATATATCTTTAATCATCAATCACTTCTGTCAAATATTTTTTATTGCTGTCATTTGTTTGATTTTTAAGTTTTATTTGCCTTTGTTCTTCCTTGTTCTCTACTTCCCTTGATACTTCTAAACCTATTACTTTTCTGAGCTTTTCTATTTTTTTCTATTTCTAATTTATCCAAAGCTCTGAAACTTAAAAACTTTTTACTATGCAACATTTTTCTTCTGATTAATGAACACTTGTCTGGTATGTTCTTATTTTCTATCTAAACATCATTTACTTCACTTTCATCTCATTACCTTTAATAATTTTTATGATGTTAGACAGATTTTACCCACTATTTAAAAAGATTTGTTCTTATGAAATACTAGTAAAAGTTGCCCATGTATGATGAATAGTAAAGAATAACTTACCCAGCTTAATGGATGAAGGATACCCTCCCTTATTGTAATAATCAAATATGGCCTTTCATCCAGCTATATTTCTCTGTCTCAAAGATAATCTTGGTTCATGAAAGTTTTTTGTTTTGGCTTGGTTCGGTTTTTGCCAATACACTTCTATTGCCTAATTCTCTATAAACCTTGGTTTTCAAGGTAGAACTCTCATGCTTAGATATTTCATTTTGCTGCAATAGTACTCTGGATCCCCCACCATTGTGCATTGTTGATTGGGATATAAATTGATACAACCACTATGGAAAACATTCTGGAGGTTCTTCAAAAAAATTAAAAATTGAACTACCATGGTATCCAATAATCCACCTTTTAGGTATATATCCTCCAAAAAAAAAAAACACAAAAAATCACAATCTCAGAGAGATATCTGCATCTTCCTTGTCCATTGAGGTATTTATTCATAATATCTAAAATAAGGAAACAACTGAAGTTGTTTCCTTCCATCTGTTGTTCATAAACAGATGGATAGATAAAGGACAGTTAGGTTAAAGGGCATACAGATAAAGAAAATATGTGTAATAGGTATATTTCAGCCATTAAAGAAAAGGATATTCTACCATTTGTGAAAACATGAACCTAGAGGACATTATGCTAAACATCAGATCAGATCAGATCAGTCGCTCAGTCGTGTCCGATTCTTTGTGACCCCATGAATCGCAGCACGCCAGGCCTCCCTGTCCATCACCAACTCCCGGAGGTCACTCAGACTCACATCCATCGACTCAGTGATGCCATCCAGCCATCTCATCCTCTGTCGTCCCCTTCTCCTCCTGTCCCCAATCCCTCCCAGCATCAGAGTCTTCTCCAATGAGTCAACTCTTCGCATGAGGTGGCCAAAATACTGGAGTTTCAGCTTTAGCATCATTCCTTCCAAAGAAATCCCAGGGCTGATCTCCTTCAGAATGGGCTGGTTGGATCTCCTTGCAGTCCAAGGGACTCTCAAGACTCTTCTCCAACACCACAGTTCAAAAGCATCAATTCTTCGGTGCTCAGCCTTCTTCACAGTCCAGCTCTCACATCCATACATGACCACAGGAAAGACCATAGCCTTGACTAGGGGAACCTTTGTTGGCAAAGTGATGTCTCTGCCTTTTTTTTTTTTTTAATTTATTTTTTTTTAATTTTTTTTTATTTTGATTAACTTTACAATATTGTATTGCTTTTACTATACATCAAGATGGATCCGCCGCCAGTATACACGTGTTCCCCATCCTGAACCCTCCCTCCCTCTTCCCCTCCCCACACCATCCCTCCAGGTCGTCCCAGTGCTCCAGCCCCAGGCATTTGTTATCGGGCATCGTACCTGGACTGACGACTCATTTCAGATATGATATTATACATATTTCAATGCTATTCTCCCCAATCATCCCACCCTCTCCCGGTCCCAGAGTCCAAAAGTCTGTTCTATACATCAGTGAATATGCTATCTAGGTTGGTCATAACTTTCCTTCCAAGGAGTAAGCGTCTTTTAATTTCATGGCTGCAGTCACCATCTGCATAGCAAAGCAAATAAATACTGCAATATTTAACTTACATGTGGAATATAGAATCAGAAAGTAAAACTGTGGTTACCAGGTGCTGGGAGGCAAAGAAAAAAAAAAGGGAAGATGTTGATCAAAAGGGTATAAATTTTAATTATAAGATGAATATGTTCTAGGGAATCTAATGTACAGATGGTGACTATAGTCTAGTCAAGGCTACAGTTTTTCCAGTGGTCATGTATGGATGTGAGAGTTGGACTATGAAGAAGGCTGAGCACCAAAGAATTGATGATTTTGAACTGTGGTGTTGGAGAAGAGTCTTGAGAGTCCCTTGGACTGCAAGGAGATCCAACCAGTCCATTCTGAAGGAGATCAGCCCTGGGATTTCTTTGGAAGGAATGATGCTAAAGCTGAAACTCCAGTACTTTGGCCACCTCATGCGAAGAGTTGATTCATTGGAAAAGACTCTGATGCTGGGAGGGATTGGGGGCAGGAGGAGAAGGGGACGACAGAGGATGAGATGGCTGGATGGCATCACCGACTCGATGGACATGAGTTTGAGTGACCTCCAGGGGTTGGTGATGGACAGGGAGGCCTGGTGTGCTGCAATTCATGGGGTTACAAAGAGTCGGACACGACTGAGCGACTGATCTGAATTGAACTTAACTGGTAGTTAATAATATTGGATTGCCTACTTGAACTTTACTAAGAAATAACAGAGTAAATCTTAAGTGTTTTCACCAAACACCAAAAAAACAAAGGTAATCATGTGAGATGATGGATACATTAATTAACTTGATTGTGGTTACCATTTCATTTCACTATATGTGTCCGACTCTGTGTGACCCCATGGACGGCAGCCCACCAGGCTCCCCCGTCCCTGGGATTCTCCAGGCAAGAACACTGGAGTGGGTTGCCATTTCCTTCTCCAATGCATGAAAGTGAAAAGTGAAAGTGAAGTAGCTCAGTCGTGTCCGACTCTTAGTGACCCCATGGACTGGAGCCTAACAGGATCCTCCGTCCATGGGATTTTCCAGGCAAAAGTACTGGGGTGGGGTGCCATTGCCTTCCCCGGTACATATATATAATCATCACAAATGACAGGGAGATAAAATGCAGTAATGTGATGTTCTTAAATAATACTCAAGCTGTTAGAAGATTCCAACAAGTTCCCATGGTATGTTGTTAACTTTAAATCTTTAAACAAAAAATAAAACAAAGATAATAAGTTATTACTGAAATTGAATAATTCCAAAAATATATCAAAGAAAAACTGGTAAGAACAGAGAATAAACGGTAAGATGGTAGTTTTAACAGTATTTTCAATAAATAAAAATAATTACACAGCCCAGTCTTTAAAATAAAAGAAAATCAAAATGAAAATATTTTGTAATAAGATATGAATATCAATGTATAAATGCTTGGAGAGACTACACTAGAAATATATGGTACATGGAACACTCGTTACCCATGTTCATACCTATACTTGAAGCCACTGAAAATGCAGCTGTTACAACTGCAGACTGATGTACAGGTGGTTTGTAACTGTGACTCAAATATTTGAAATGAGGTTGCCATTAGTGCAGAGGTTGCCATTAGTGCAGAGGAACCAGAGATCAAATTGCCAACATCCGCTGGATCATGGAAAAAGCAAGAGCTGCTGCTGCTGCTGCTGCTAAGTCGCTTCAGTAGTGTCCGACTCTGTGCGATCCCATAGACGGCAGCCCACTAGGCTCCTCTGTCCCTGGGATTCTCCAGGCAAGAATACTGGAGTGGGTTGCCATTTCCTTCTCCAATGCATGAAAGTGAAAAGTGAAAGTGAAGTCGCTCAATCGTGTCCGACTCTTAGCGACCCCATGGACTAGAGCCTACCAGGCTCCTCCGTCCATGGGCTTTTTCAGGCAAGAGTACTGGGGTGGGGTGCCATTGCCTTCCCCAAAAACAAGAGAGTTCCAGAAAAACATCTATTTCTGCTTTATTGACTATGCCAAAGCCTTTGACTGTGTGGATCACAATAAACTATGGAAAATTCTGAAAGAGATGGGAATACCAGACCACCTGATCTGCCTCTTGAGAAATCTGTATGCAGGTCAGGAAGCAACAGTTAGAACTGGTCATGGAACAATAGACTGGTCCCAAATAGGAAAAGGAGTACGTCAAGGCTGTATATTGTCACCATGTTTATTTAACTTCTATGCAGAGTACATCATGAGAAACGCTGGACTGGAAGAAACACAAGTTGGAATCAAGATTGCTGGGAGAAATATCAATAACCTCAGATATGCAGATGACACCACCCTTATGGCAGAAAGTGAAGAGGAACTCAAAAGCTTCTTGATGAAAGTGAAAGTGGAGAGTGAAAAGGTTGGCTTAAAGCTCAACATTTAGAAAACGAAGATCATGGCATCCGGTCCCATCACTACATGGGAAATAGATGGAGAAACAGTGGAAACAGTGTCAGACTTTATTTTTCTGGGCTCCAAAATCACTGCAGATGGTGACTGCAGCCATGAAATTAAAAGACGCTTACTCCTTGGAAGGAAAGTTATGACCAACCTAGATAGCATATTCAAAAGCAGAGACATTACTTTGCCAAGAAAGATTCACCTAGTCAAGGCTATGGTCTTTCCTGTGGTCATGTATGGATGTGAGAGCTGGACTGTGAAGAAGGCTGAGTGCCGAAGAATTGATGCTTTTGAACTGTGGTGTTGGAGAAGACTCTTGAGAGTCCCTTGGACTGCAAGGAGATCCAACCAGTCCATTCTGAAGGAGATCAGCCCTGGGATTTCTTTGGAAGGAATGATGCTAAAGCTGAAACTCCAGTATTTTGGCCACCTCATACGAAGAGTTGACTCATTGGAAAAGACTCTGATGCTGGGAGGGACTGGGGGCAGGAGGAGAAGGGGACGACAGAGGATGAGATGGCTGGATGGCATCACTGAGTCGATGGATGTGAGTCTGAGTGACCTCTGGGAGTTGGTGATGGACAGGGAGGCCTGGCGTGCTGCAGTTCATGGGGTCGCAAAGAGTCGGATACGACTGAGCGACTGATCTGATCTGATCTGATCTGCCATTAGTGACACAGTTTCCTTAACAGTGAATAACCCTTTTCAAAGATAACAATGTTTTGTCTGCCCTTATTGTGTACAATGACTATATTTCTGAAATTCACTCAAGTTCACTGAAGAGTGAACTTCAAACCTGCACAAATTATACTTAGGTTTTTTATATCTTAGCAAGTTAGGTTCTTGGTTTACCAATTTACCTTTAGACTACATGAATGTTGGACCATTCGAATCATTTATGGGAGGAAAGGTAATTCTTTGTTCCATGTAACTCTCTAAAAAATTGAAAGATGTCTAACATCCTTGGCTTTTAATCACTAAATAACGGTAGTTTTCTCCTATTATTGGGACAATCTGAAATGCCCTCCACCCTCTCGTATTTCCTAAATATTCTACAGAGGTGGTGTTTTCCATACTGAGATCACCCTCATGTAGAAAAACAGTGAAGATTGCCGGGAAGCTAAAGACAGTAATGTCTGTGGATCATAGTTAACACACAACTCTCTAAGAATACATGTGCCTTGTGCTCAGGTATGTTTGACTCTTTCCCCATGGACTGTAGCCCGCCAGGCTCTTCTGTCCGTGGAATTCTCCGGGCCAGAATACTGGAGTGGGTAGCCTTTCCCTTCTCCAGGGCGTCTTCCCAACCCAGGGATTGAGCTCAGGTCTCCTGTGTCACCTGCATTGCAGGGTTCTTTTCCTGCTGAGCCATCAGGGGCATACAGATATTCTCCAAAGCGCTGACTGAGTTAACCAGGGTAAGGTTACTAATATCAGGCATATCATAGCTCCTACAGTCCCTAGACTGTTGTCTTTGATAAAGTACATGCTTGCCATTTAATTTCTTCCTCCTTAGTTTCCTGCTATCTACGTTTTTACAACCTACCCACCCCCCACCAAGTACTTCAAGGTCAACAAGCTCTTCCTTTCTCAGGGTCTCTTGTAAAAGCAGAAAAGACAGCTTTAGTTTTCCTCTTCAGCAGTCATAGGCCTGCCTCTGAGTCTATAGTTATTACCTGCAAGGTTAAACTCTGAGTCAATGGTTATAATCCCCAGGGTGCAATTCAGGTGATAATGGAACATCATTACAAAAGCAATTTAACTCCTCAGTGCCTCCAACACCTCCACTGAAAAATAGAATTGTCATTTTTCCATTTGTAAAATCAAAGTGTCCCCTAAAGTGTTTTTTGAAATGTAACAAAAGATAGCCTTCATTTAAGTGGGTCAGAAAATTGCTAACTTCAAAAAACTTCTAACTGGCTTCTAGAAATCAAGTTTCTAAAACAATAAAACATTGATTTCTAGTCTCAATCTCCCTGTTAATATAAACTATTTGTACATATAAGATATATTCTACATGTGAAATGCTGCATATATTCTAATATGGTAACTGATATTTACCTTGTGTCCCTTCATTCAAAAGAAATCCTTGCATCCACTGACTCTTGAAAAAGGAAAAACAGGGAGAGATGTGGCAGGAAGAGCCAGGCAGTAATGAACTTTACCTCAAAGGAGAAGCACTGTGATACCACCCTTAACCCCTAGCTTGGACAATATCCTGGATGGGATTATTTATAGCAGCCTAATGAAAACCTTCAAAGACCTTTACAGAATATTTCTGAAATTAACATTATAAAAGAACTTTAAAGGTCATTATAATATTTTTTGTCTGTGGTGGTTGGGTGGTTTAGTTGCTACCTCATGTCTGACTCTTGCTACTCCATGGACTGTAGCCCACCAGGCTCCTCTGTCCATGGGATTCTCCAGGCAAGAATCCTGGAGTGGGTTGCCATTCCCTTCTCCAGGGGATCTTCCCTACCCAGGAATCAGACCCATGTCTCCTGCATCACAGGCGAATTCTTTACCGACTGAGCCTCCATTCACTGTATTTTTTGTCTACTCAATTATAAAACAGATTTTATTCATCTTAATTTAGATAAAATGGTTTCTAACCACAGGTGTGTTTTCTTGTAAGAGCTTCATTACAAATTGAAGGTTTTGCAAGTGTCTAGAACTTAAAGCTAACATCCTTGTTTTTGTTATGAGTACAGGTGGCGGCAGCACCACATGAATGGTATGATTTGTTTTGAAATGAACCTGTATAATCACTCTACCATATATATATATGGTATGTGTATATATATAATATATATAGATACATATAGTCAACCTGTAACTTTAAACAATTCTAACTTTATTCAAATAAGCTCAATACTTCTAATATACCTTGTAAATTATAAAAATTGACTAACCTGTAAATCACTTTCCTATCTGGTATATAATGACCATCTTCATTTTCAATGTTTATCAAACTGTTGATTCAGAATCACCAATTCAGATAGCATATGATTGTCTCTTTTATTCACTGTAGGTGGTTGATATATTTAGACTGACACAAAAGAACTTATAAAAAATGATGTTCGCTATAGTGAAAACTATATCAAATTAATGTAAGTAAGTGTTAGTCACTCAGTTGTGTCCTACTCTTTGTGATCCTGTGGAATGTAGCCTGCCAAGTTACTCTGTCCATGGTATTCTCCAGGCAAGAATACGCAAGTGGGTTTCCAGTCCCTTCTCCAGGACATCTTCCAGACACAGGGATTGAACCTAAATCTCTCACACTGCAGCCAGATTCTTCACCGCCTGAGCCACAGGAAAGGGGATCTTTCCAGCCCAGGGATCAAATTCAGTTCTCCCACATTGCAGGTGGAATTTTTACCAACTGAGCCACCAGGGAAGCCCTCAGATTAATATGTTACATAGTAAAGACTTCCCTGGTGGTCCAGTGGCTAAGATTGTGAACTCCCAGTGCAGGGGGACTGGGTTCCATCCCTGGTCAGGGAACTAGATCCTGGATACTGAAATTAAAGATCCTGCATGCTGCAGCTAAGACCTGCCACCAACAAATAAATAAATATGTATGACCTTCCCTGATAGCTCAGTTGGTAAAGAATCTGCCTGCAATGCAGGAGACCACAGTTTGATTCCTGGGTCCAGAAGATTCGCTAGAGAAGGGATAGGTTACCCACTCCAGTAATCTTGGGCGTCACTTCCGCTCAGCTGGTAATATGGGAGACCCGGTTCACTCCCTAGGTTCAGAAGATCCCCTGGAAAAGGGAAAGGCTACCCACTCCAGTGTTCTGGCCTGGAGAATTCCATGGACTATACAGTCCATGGGGTCACAAAGAGTCGGATGCAACTGAGCAAATTTCACTCACTAAAGACTTATCAGTTAATCTTTAAAAGGTTAACTATGATATACCATGATTGTAGCTCTTGGGTGAAATTGGGCTATGTTAGTTAACATATTTATACTATTTTATGGATTTGAAAAATATTTTACATGCTGTTTTCACCAAGAAGATTAGCTCAAACTTGTGCAAATGGCCAAAGTTATATTAAATACAACTTCATCAAAGACTATTTCATTGATTAATAAAAAATCATGATTATATATTTTTCTTTCAAAGACCTTTGAAGTTTTCATGTATTTCTCCATGAAATCAGCTTTTAACTCATTGCTTCTGAAGTAGCATGTGCCCAAAGTCTGCATATTTTTACATTAGGATGTATGGAAAACAACCTTTGGCAAATAGACTTAAACTTTGTTTAAGTTTGTATAAGGACCCTCATTCCCATGGCAAATCATTGGAAGTCATCAAATTTTTAAAGTAACACTCTATGAAAATAGTTTTTAGAATAGTCAACTTGAAATCTAAAGACACTTTCCAATTTATGATTCATTTAGACTTTTATTTACTCTTCCTTTTCCATTTATCAACATTTTAATCATCTCTGGCAAAGAAGAAAGCAGTAGAAAACCAAAGAGTTTCATGTGTGGTTTACAGAAATGATTTAAAAATTTCCTGAGGGGAAGTAAAAATTCCTCATGAGAAGCTCATCTATCATCCGTGCATTTCAATAACCCTGGCCCTTCAGTACCCTGGATACTTCCAATCTGGCTGATGAACTTTATCTCTTCAGCTGTCTCATTACTATTTAACTAGTTTGTCACATTAGAATAATTTATAATGCATTGTATGAAGACTTTTTCTGTTATGTAATGGTTTATTGTCTACTTGAGTGTCAGGGCCTCATTAAAATTGTCATATCTTATGCATCTTAATTATCCTCAGTTTATAGCACAGAACTGCACAGAGTAGGCTCTCAGTAGATTATATTGAATAGATTTGTATTATCTGGGTTATTAAGCTGATGTGAAAATAGGCTTATATAAATGCTTATGATCATTTTCAAAAATGTATTGGCCTTTGAGTGAAAATATTGAAAAATACGATCTACAGAGCTTTAAAAAAGGATTTACACCACTAAGAGACTGTGATAACACCAGATGGCAGGTTGTCAACAATGGTATTTTGCAACATTCACAGGAGACATGTATCATAGTCTAGTTGAGACAGCTTCATTTTCCAGATAGGATCTTAAATTATATACCATTAAAGCAACCAGAGAGGTCAGATCCATGCAACTGAAATGAGAACATTCCAATATGATGACAGCATATACCTTTCACTGATGACTTTGGCTAGAAGAGCATCCCTTTATTTGATTTTTGGCCCTTTCCCTCACACAACTCTGTCAACTAAAAAAGATGTACAACTTGAGAGCTGTGAATTAAGTTTCATTTGGGGCAAAAGGAGGACTGTAGCCCAGGAGACAGCACCTCAGATAGCTATGAGAGACTGCTCCAAAGAGACAGAGCTCTTGGTTGTGCTAAGTCACTTCAGTCATGTCCAACTCTGTGTGACCCTATGGACTGTAGCCTGCCAGGCTCCTCTGTCCACGGGATTCTCCAGGCAAGAATACTGGAGTGGGTTCTTTACCCACTAGTGCCACCTGGAAGTGCTCTTGGCAAGTGCCAATTTGTAGTTGACAACTCCAGTATACAAGTATATACAAGTGTGAATCACAGAATAACAGTGAATGAAAGGGAAAGAATGAGAGACACACCCATCACTGTATCATAGCAACTCTGGAATTCCTCTGGGTAGACTTGTGAAGCCTCCAGCAAACAGTGCAGAAGATCCTTGCTCAAGTCTGATTTTGCACTTTAGGAAGACCTATGTGTTCACTTGAGCTCCAAGGTCTCTGAATTTCTTCTTGTCTACTATACTCTTTGGCTATATCTGAAGTAGCTGCTTGAAAGTATGTCCTTCTTGAAAACTGACCTGTGTTTGTATCCTGGTTCCTCAAAATTCTTATAGATATTTTGTAAGTAGCTATAAATTATTGATAATAGAATAATTGTGGCCATAATAAAAATAGAAAAGGCAGTTAATTAAGAGATAGCAACAGTTTCCATTCTTATCTTCCTAGGAGCCTGTGGATACTATAATGTACATTTAATTTCTTGTTCCTGCCTGCCCCAAATCTCCTCTATTGGTGTGTGTGTGTGTGTGTGTGTGTGTTAGCATCAATAGAAAAGCTAAAGCTGAGTCATGGGCATCTCAAAGGACTGTCCATTATATTAGTATCTGCTACCTCACTTGGTATCTTTTCTGGTCTGGGTTTTTCTTCAGATCTATGAGCTCTATCACTCCAATGATTTTCTTAAGTTAACCAGAGTTTGTTTCTTTTATACACAACTGAAGGACCATAACTCATACACTTAAAGCTCATTTGGGGTTCTACTCTCTGAATTAGCTAGATTCTGAAATTTAGAAGATACACTTTACAAGTTTTTAAAAAACAATGATTTACATCCCAGAGTAAGGGTTCTTTAGACTGGGGACTTTGGATGGACTTGAGGTGACTCCTGAGCCTCTTGCAATTATATGTATTTTCCTTAGATGAAATCTACAGCTTTATCAGATTATTAAAGAAGCCTATATCCCATAAAATTCTAACAACTTCTGCTCTAGAAATTTATTTGCAGTTTTCAATTAGCATAAGGGATAGTAAAATAATTAAATATGTTCTTTTAGTACAAACTATTTTTTCTTTAAAGAATGGCTTTATATCTAGTCAACTTGGAGACATTCATTTAGAAGCAAAGCAATTCAATATTAGAATGCATCTGCACTAGCTATCATGAAAGTTCCTTCTCTAGAGGTTCTTAAATATAGTGTAAATTGTTTAGCTTAAAAAGATTTGAGTTGGACATCTTGTGAATTTTTAACCTTTTCCAACTCTAAGTTTTTAAGATTCTGTCTTTCAAAAAAAAAAAGAATGACATCTAATACAAAATACTATATGATATCAGAGCTGTTATAGAAGAAGGAAGTAAGAGCAAAGAGATTTAACTGGAAGATGTTCAATTAAGATGTAGTGGTGGAGATTCTTCCTGCAGGAGAATTATCATGTGGGAAGGAAAATAACGGGATTGTGTACAGATTCATTGGCAGGAGCTAATACACTCATCCAAATGTTGCACTTGAAAATGTCAACATGATTTTTTTTCAGCAAACAGATCTCTTTATTTTCATAAAAGCATTAATCAGGTTCAAAAACAATGGCAAAAAAAATGAGGGTTTCCATTTGAGAGAAAGAGTGCTGATTCAAATATTCATATTGGTGGGCTTTGGTGTTATTGCAAATCCGGTGGGATAATTAATTAAAAGGTGTTTCATCTCCAGGCAGCTCTCAGTAGAACTCGGCATCTTTCTCAGTGTGCACAGCCGTCTTGTTTCACTAAAGACAGAAGACGAAGAAAACTGCATGTGATTTACACTGCCAGGGGAATTTGGAAGATCAGTATACTTATTCAAACTGGAATTCAGCCCAGACTCTATTTTTGTCAAAGGAAAAAGAGAAAAGAATAAAAGTTTGAGCATTTTAATAAAGCACAAGAACATTGGTTGATTGGGGATAGGGCACATGTTTTCCAGACTCTGAAATGTCTATTTAATTCTGCATAAAGCTTGAAGTGTTGCTCTTGACACACCAGTATCTTTTTTTTATTTAAATAAGCAGTTGTTTATCTATTTGCTTTTTTTCATTTTATTTTATTTAACTTTACAATATTGTATTGGATTTGCCATATATCAAAATGAATCTGCCACAGGTATACATGTGTTCCTCATCCTGAACCCTCTTCCCTCCTCCCGCCCCATACCATCCCTCTGGGTCGTCCCAGTGCACCAGCCCCTAGCATCCAGTATCGTGCATCAAACATTTGCTTTTTAAAATATCTATTTGATAGACACTGACTTACAGTCTTATCCTTGGTCTTACCCACTAAGCTGACCTATAAAATCTGGAAATGATGGCAGAGGTAGCCAAAGGAGACTTCTGGAGTACTGGAGGAGAGTGAGCTGGTTTGGGATGCCAGGACTGCAGGAAGAGCACAGAAGCAAGGCCATAGTTCTTCTCCCCACACAACAAAGAAATCTTCCCTGATGGCTCAGATGGTAAGCAATCTGCCTGCAATTCAGGAGACCCGGGTTAGATCCCTTGGTCAGGAAGATTCCCTGGAGAAGGGAATGGCAACTCACTCCAATATTCTTACCTGGAGAATTCCATGAACTGAGGAAATCTGGCAGGCTATAGTCCTTGGAGTCGCAAAGCATTGGACATGACTGAGCAACTAATGCACACACAGCAAGGGAAGACCACCTAGACTCATTGTTTTCTGATCACCAAAGTAGCAAAAGAAGGCAGTCAAATAGGTTGATATTCTCCCAGTTAGAATGGGAATCTTTCTGACAATATCAGGTAAGCTGACATCATGATAAAACGGTAGGTAGCCCCACCACAGATAAGCAACTAGAGAAAGCATTCTGCTTCCTTACCAGGTCTGCAACTCCCCACTTTTCACTGAGATACTGAGGCAGGTCAAGTGATCCATCAGGAGAAACCCAGCTTCAGCTGGTACCTGGTCAAAGAAGCATCGTTGTCCCCAGGGACCAAAGATTATCTAAGACACAAGCCCTAGGGTGGCTGAAATAATACTGAAAAAGGTGGGATTACTCCACCCAATATTAAGACTAACTATCTACCTATTATAATCAAAACAATATGATATATGTAGCATGATAGGCAATAAATCAGTGGAACAGAATAAAGAATCCAGGAAACAGACCCACACAAGTATGCCTACCTAATTTTTGACCAAGATGCAAAACTCTTGCAGTGGAAAGAAGATAGCCTTACAATAATTGTTGCTAGAGCAACTGCATATCCATAGACAAGAAGAAGGAGGAGGAGGAGGAGAAAAAAGAAAAGAAGAGAAAAAGATAAAAGAATCTCAGTCTAAAACTCTTTCCTCAAACAAAATTTAACTCAAAATGGATCGTAGATTTGAATTGGAAACATAAAACTTTTAGAAAAGCATAACATAAAATCCTTGGGATCTTTGGCAAAGAATTCTTAGATTTGTCATCAAAATCACAATCCATTAAAGGGAAAAATCAGTAAATTGGGCCTCATCAAAATTAAAAACTTGCTCTGCAAAGCATCATATGAAGAGAAGAAAAATCAAACCACACACTGGGAGAAAATATCTGCAAACCTCATACCTGGCAAAGAACTAGTATTTATATGAATAACTCTCAAAACTCAGCAGTAGGAATTAGAAAATGGGCAAATGACATGAGACATCACTGAAGAGAACAGAGATACCAAATAAACACAAAAAAAATTGTTCGACATCATTAACCGTCAGGGAAACACAAAGTAAAACCACAATAAGATACGACCATATAGTTTATTAGAATGCTTAAAATTAAAAATATTGATACCACAAATGCCAGTGAGGATAAGAAAAAAATAGATCACACATATTCAAAAGCAGAGACATCACTTTGCCAACAAAGGTTCGTCTAGTCAAGGCTATGGTCTTTCCTGTGGTCATGTATGGATGTGAGAGCTGGACTGTGAAGAAGGCTGAGCGCCGAAGAATTGATGCTTTTGAACTGTGGTGTTGGAGAAGACTCTTGAGAGTCCCTTGGACTGCAAGGAGATCCAACCGGTCCATTCTGAAGGAGATCAGCCCTGGGATTTCTTTGGAAGGAATGATGCTAAGGCTGAGACTCCAGTATCTTGGCCATCTCATGCGAAGAGTTGACTCATTGGAGAAGACTCTGATGCTGGGAGGAATTGAGGGCAGGAGGAGAAGGGGACGACAGAGGATGAGATGGCTGGATGGCATCACTGACTCGATGAATGTGAGTCTGAGTGACCTCCGAGAGCTGGTGATGGATAGGGAGGCCTGGCGTGCTGCAGTTCATGGGGTCGCAAAGAGTCAGACACGACTGAGCGACTGATCTGATCTGATCTAATCTGATATTTATATGGTAGTAATATAAAATGGTACAGCCACTTTGGCAAACAATGTGGTGGTTTCTCAAAAAAAAATGAAGTCATTCAAAGTTCAGATACAGGCTGAATGAGAAAGCGCCTAGAATAAGTCCTAATCTGTAAAGACTTAAAACTAAGGAAGGCCGCAGGGAAGGAAACTTGATGTTGCAAACTGATGTGCTTCAATTCCCATGCTTATAATCCAGCAGTTGAACTCTTGGGCATTTATCCCAAGAAATGAAAACTACATTTTACCCAAAAACTTTTACATGAGTGTTCATAGTAGCTTTATTCACAATAGCCAAAATTTAGAGTCAGCCCAAATGTACTTCGATAGGTAAATTATTAAGCAAATAAATGGTGCTAGTCATATACCATGGTTATACTACTCACCAATTAAACACACACACACAATGACACAGATAAATTTTTAGGGGATGACAATCAGTGAAAAAAACCAATCCCCCAGTTACATACTGTAGGATTCCCTTTATATACCTTTGTAGAAATGACAACATTTTAGAAGTGGAGGATAAATTCATGGTTGCCAGAATTTGGAGAAAGGATCTTGGTTTTGTTTTAAAAGGACAACCCTGGGTACTCTTGTTGTGTGGAAAGTACCCAGCATCTTGGCTATGGACACACATAGCTACACAAGTGACAAAATTTCATAAAAATAAATACACACCAAGAGATGACTACAAGTGAAACTACAGAAATCTGAGTAAGATTGGTGAATTGTATCAGGGCAAATATCCCAAATGGGACATTATATTACAGCAAAAGACTATGCCATTGAGAGCTTTGTGTTTGGGCCTTTGTTTAGAGTCGTTCTAACTAGCTCTAATTTTATTGCTTTATTCCTGTCTGTTAACAGGGTGGACAAGCACCAAGCTGATGCCAGTAGCGTTGCCTGGTCTCACAAGCAGTGAGCAGCAGTGCAATGCTCAAACAGGAGCTCCATACCTATGATGGTGATGATGATACAAGATGACTATGATAAAGAACCAGCTTAAATGGGGAGATTTTCTTACAGGCTCAAAAGAAGCATTAAATGTTGCTTGGATTTTCAACCTACGTACCTATGTTTCAAACACAAAGTATCTGAAATAAATCCTTAGGTATCTGAAATCAGTATATTAATCCTAGCTTGCCAAGAGGAAGTTAAATTGATTCACTCGTGTTCCTTTCCAAGTGACTTTTCCCATCTGCTGTACTTGAATTTGGCTGAAATGTTGTGTGTTAAAACACCGAATGGCGACGAGTCAATTATGAGATAACTTGATGCCACATTTAAAGATATGGTGAAATGTGAAATGATTCCCAAGCCTCAGATACAAGGCTGAATAACAGAGCACCCAGAATAACTCCTAATATGTCATGACCTAAAACTAAGGAAGGCCAGGGGAAGGAAGTTTGATGTTGCAAACTGATTTGCTTCAATTCCCAACAAAATTAAAGTTCATTATGTAAATTTTATCATAATGAAGCAGAGGGAAAAAAAATTACATCTTTATATATCTCCACTGATTCACTGTCTTCAGCTTTGTCACACACAGACTTCACCTTTTTCGTTTTCAACTTACTGTTCATCCTCCTCCTCACAATTGCTAAGGGACAAGCCATAAAGACGGCTGACTGCTGAAGAGTTGATGCTTTTGAACTGCGGTGCTGAAGAAGACTCTTGAGTGCCCCTTGGACATCAAGGAGATCAAACCAGTCCATCCTAAAGGAAATCAACTCTGAATATTCATTGGAAGGACTGATGCTAAAGCTGAAGCTCCAATACTTTGGCCACCTGATGCAAAGAGCTAACTCAAAGGAAAAGAGCCTGATGCTAGAAAAAACTGAAGGCAGGAGAGAAGGGGACGACAGTGGATAAGATGATTGGGTGGCATCACTAACTCAATGGACATGAGTTTGAGCAAACTTCAGAAGACAGTGAAGGAGAGGGAAGCCTGGCAAGCTGTAGTCCCTGGGATCACAAAGAGTCCATGGAGTCGATCGAGTGACTGAACAACAGCAAAGCGTTTTATTATAATTTAAGGGAAAGAAGGCTTGTTCTTGCTCTGAATACTTCATACATAGAACACACTCTTCTGAAGAATATTATCACTGGGTAGATAGTCTGAGTCTAGGATTTTGCTTTTCCTTAATCCTCAAAGCTTGCTATCACATTTCTAGGAGCTCCCTAACTTCTTCCAGCCCCAATCTTCAGTGTCCCCAAAAGGCAGGTGAGTGGGAACCATGGAGTCAGGGTTTCTACATTAAAGTCTCTTCTCCCCTCAAAAAATGAAAACAAAAAGCAACAAGACGGAAGTAAGGACAAAAGAATGGTGGCTATTTATATCTTATGTGAAAAAATATGTATTTCATTTTTTATTTAAAGTTACAGTGCTCCAAATGTATAGGAGAAATAGGGAAAGACGATAAAATTTTTTGATTATGGTACTCAAAATGAAAAAACCTGCTTTATCTAGGAGTCAAAAACTAGAGAAGCATATCAATCAGTCAGTAGCAGGAAGGTGGAAAGGGAGGCAGTACTAGCCACAGGAAGCAAGAGATGGCACCTATAAATATTCGAATTTGTTCAAATTTATGCATTTATTCAAATTATTCAGGAAAGAGCAGTCATATGTAGTATCAGATCAGATCAGATCAGATCAGTCACTCAGTCGTGTCCAACTCTTTGCGACCCCATGAACCGCAGCACGCCAGGCCTCCCTGTCCATCACCAACTCCCGGAGGTCACTCAGACTCACATCCATCGAGTCAGTGATGCCATCCAGCCATCTCATCCTCTGTCGTCCCCTTCTCCTCCTGCCCCCAATCCCTCACAGCATCAGAGTCTTTTCCAATGAGTCAACTCTTCGCATGAGGTGGCCAAAGTACTGGAGTTTCAGCTTTAGCATCATTCCTTCCAAAGAAATCCCAGGGCTGATCTCCTTCAGAATGGACTGGTTGGATCGCCTTGCAGTCCAAGGGACTCTCAAGAGTCTTCTCCAACACCACAATTCAAAAGCATCAATTCTTCGGCACTCAGCTTTATTCACAGTCCAACTCTCACATCCATACATGACCACAGGAAAAATCATAGCCTTGACTAGACAGACCTTTGTTGGCAAAGTAATGTCTCTGCTTTTGAATATGCTATCTAAGTTGGTCATAACTTTCCTTCAAAGAAGTGTCTTTTAATTTCATGGCTGCAATCACCATATGCAGTGATTTAGGAGCCCCCCAAAATAAAATCTGACACTGTTTCCACTGTTTCCCCATCTATTTCCCATGAAGTGATGGGACCAGATGCCATGATCTTCGTTTTCTGAATGTTGAGCTTTAGGCCAACCCTTTCACTCTCCTTTTTCAGTTTCATCAAGAGGCTTTTGAGTTCCTCTTCACTTTTTGCCATAAGGGTGGTGTCATCTGCATATCTGAGGTTATTGATATTTCTCCCGGCAATCTTGATTCCAACTTGTGTTTCTTCCAGTCCAGCATTTCTCATGATGTACTCTGCATAGAAGTTAAATAAACAGGGTGACAATATACAGCCTTGACGTACTCCTTTTCCTATTTGGAACCAGTCTGTTGGTCCATGTCCAGTTCTAACTGTTGCTTCCTGACCTGCATACAGATTTCTCAAGAGGCAGATCAGGTGGTCTGGTATTCCTATCTCTCTCAGAATTTTCCACAGTTGATTGTGATCTACACAGTCAAAGGCTTTGGCATAGTCAATAAAGCAGAAATAGATGTTTTTCTGGAACTCTCTTGCTTTTTTGATGACCCAGCGGATGTTGGCAATTTGATCTCTGGTTCCTCTGCCTTTTCTAAAACCAGCTTGAACATCAGGAAGTTCACGGTTCACATATTGCTGAAGCCTGGCTTGGAGAATTTTAGCACTACTTTACTAGCGTGTGAGATGAGTGCAATTGTGCGGTAGTTTGAACATTCTTTGGCATTGCCTTTCTTTGGGATTGGGATGAAAACTGACCTTTTCCAATCTTGTGGCCACTGCTGAGTTTTCCAAATGTGCTGGCATACTGAGTGCAGCACTTTCACAGCATCCTGTTTCAGAATTTGGAATAGCTCCACTGGAATTCCATCACCTCCACTAGCTTTGTTCGTAGTGATGCTTTCTAAGGCCCACTTGACTTCACATTCCAGGATGTCTGTCTCTAGGTCAGTGATCATACCATCGTGATTATCGGGGTCGTGAAACTCTTTTTTGTACAGTTCTTCAGTGTATTCTTGCCACCTCTTCTTAATATCTTCTGCTTCTGTTAGGTTCATACAATTTCTGTCCTTTATGGAGCCCATCTTTGCATGAAATATTCCTTTTGTATCTCTGATTTTCTTGAAGAGATCCCTAGTCTTTCCCATTCTGTTGTTTTCCTCTATTTATTTGCATTGATCGCTGAAGAAGGCTTTCTTATCTTTTCCTTCTATTCCAGTTCTAACTGTTGCTTCCTGACCTGCATGTAGGTTTCTCAAGAGGCAGGTCAGGTGGTCTGGTATTCCCATCTCTTTCAGAATTTTCCACAGTTTATTGTGATCCAACACAGTCAAAGGCTTTGGCATAGTCAATAAGGCAGAAATGGATATTTTTCTGGAACTCTCTTGCTTTTTCCATGATCCAGCGGATGTTGGCAATTTGATCTCTGATTCCTCTGCTTTTTGTAAAACCAGCTTGAACATCTGGAAGTTCATGGTTCATGTATTGCTGAAGCCTGGCTTGGAGAATTTTGAGCATTACTTTACTAGAGTGTGAGATGAGTGCAGTTGTGCGGTAGTTTGAACATTCTTTGGCATTGCCTTTCTTTGGGATTGGAATGAAAACTGACCTTTTCCAGTCCTGTGGCCACTGCTGAGTTTTCCAAATTTGCTGGCATATTGAGTGCAGCACTTTCACAGCATCATCTTTCAGGATTTGGAATAGCTCAACTGGAATTCCATCATCTCCACTAGCTTTGTTAGTAATTATGCTTTCTAAGGCCCACTTCACTTCACATTCCAGGATGTCTGGCTCTAGGTCAGTGATCACACCATCGTGATTATCTGGGTCATGAAGATCTTTTTTGTACAGTTCTTCTGTGTATTCTTGCCACCTCTTCTTAATATCTTCTGCTTCTGTTAGGTCCATACCATTTCTGTCCTTTATCGAGCCCATCTTTGCATGAAATTTTCCCTTGGTATCCTAATTTTCTTGAAGAGATCTCTAGTCTTTCCCATTCTGTTGTTTTCCTCTATTTCTTTGCATTGATCACTGAAGAAGGCTTTCTTATCTCTTCTTGCTATTCTTTGGAACTCTACATTCAGAGGCTTATATCTTTCCTTTTCCCCTTTGCTTTTCGCTTCTCTTCTTTTCACAGCTATTGGTAAGGCCTCCCCAGACAGCCATTTTGCTTTTTTGCATTTCTTTTCCATGGGGATTGTCTTGATCCTTGTCTCCTGTACAAAGTCACGAACCTTCGTTCAAACATTTTTATCATATTTTTGCTACTGACATTTCATTTTTTTTTAAATTTTATTTTACTTAACTTTACAGTACAGTATTGGTTTTGCCGTACATCAAAATGAATCTGCCACAGGTATACACGTGTTCCCCATCCCGAACCCTCCTCCCTCCTCCCTCCCTCCCTCCCCATACCATCCCTCTGGGTCGTCCCAATGCACCAGCCCCAGGCATCCGGCATCAGGCATCAAACCTGGACTGGCGACTCATTTCAAACATGATACTATACATACTTCAATGCCATTCTCCCAAATCATCCCACCCTCTCCCTCTCCCAGAGTCCAAAAGACTGTTCTATACATCAGTGTCTCCTCTGCTGTCTCACATACAGGGCCATCATCACCATCTTTCTAAATTCCATATATATGCGCCAGTATACTGTATTTGTGTTTTTCTTTCTGGCTTACTTCACTCTGTATAATAGGCTCCAATTCCATACACTTCATTAGAACTGATTCAAATGTATTCTTTTTAATGGCTGAGTAATACTTCATTGTGTATATGTACCACAGCTCTCTTATCCATTCATCTGCTGATGGACATCTAGGTTGCTTCCATGTCCTGGCTATTATAAACAGTGCTGTGATGAACATTGGGGTACACGTGTCTCTTTCAATTCTGGTTTTCTCAGTGTGTATGCCCAGCAGTGGGATTGCTGGATCATAAGGCAGTTCTATTCCCAGTTTTTTGGGGAATCTCCATACTGTTCTCCATAGTGGCTGTACTAGTTTGCATTCCCACCAACAGTGTTAGAGGGTTCCCTTTTCTCCACACCCTCTCCAACACTTATTGCTTATAGACTTTTGGATCGCAGCCATTCTGACTGGTGTGAAATGGTACCTCATAGTGGTTTTGATTTGCATTTCTCTGATAATGAGTGATGTTGAGCATCTTTTCATGTGTTTGTTAGCCATCTGTATGTCTTCTTTGGAGAAATGTCTATTTAGTTCTTTGGCCCATTTTTTGATTGGATCATTTATTTTTCTGGAATTGAGCTGTAGGAGTTGCTTGTATATTTTTGAGATTAGTTGTTTGTCTGTTGCTTCATTTGCTGTTATTTTCTCCCATTCTGAAGGCTGTCTTTTCACCTTGCTTATAGTTTCCTTTGTTGTGCAGAAGCTTTTAAGTTTAATTCGGTCCCATTTGTTTATTTTTTATTTTATTTCCAATATTCTGAGAGGTGGGTCATAGAGGATCCTGCTGTGATGTATGTCAGAGAGTATTTTGCCTATGTTTTCCTCTAGGAGTTTTATGGTTTGTGGTCTTACATTTAGATCTTTAATCCATTTTGAGTTTATTTTTGTGTATGGTGTTAGAAAGTGTTCTAGTTTCATTCTTTTACAAGTGTTTGACCAGTTTTCCCAGCACCACTTGTTAAAGAAATTGTCTTTAATCCATTGTATAGTCTTGCCTCCTTTGTCAAAGATAAGGTGTCCATATGTGCGTGGATTTATCTCTGGGCTTTCTATTTTGTTCCATTGATCTAAATTTCTGTCTTTGTGCCAGTACCATACTGCCTTGATGACTGTGGCTTTGTAGTAGAGCCTGAAGTCAGGCAGGTTGATTCCTCCAGTTCCATTCTTCTTTCTCAAGATTGCTTTGGCTATTCGAGGTTTTTTGTATTTCCATACAAATTGAGAAATTATTTGTTCTAGCTCTGTGAAGTTTGTTTAGATTTTATTTTATTTACTATGTTCCTTAATACACAATAATTTCAACATATTTTGTAATTAAATTTGTCACTTTTTTCCTTTATTGAAGCTGAATTTCCTATCTTGCTTAAATAAGTTTCATCTATCATTAGTTTATTACAAACAGTAGCCAAAATTCTTCTAACATAGTTACAATATATAATTTATGTTAGATATATCTAAAAGTTTATTTTATTAAGATATATGTGATAGACTTCATTAGTGCCCACCATTATCTGGTTCTTTTCTCTTGGTCAGGCATCCCGAAGATAATACTTTCCAGCTTTCAGGCAGATGAGAAGTGCTTTATGACTAGTTGTGACAAATGGATGTGAGCTGATATGTAACTTCCATGCTGGAATAGAAGACAGCACTCTGTGATTTCATCTCCTTTGCTTCCCTGTTGGCAGCAAGTGTAGAAGCCATGTATTGAAAAATCAGGGTCAAAAGACCCAAGGGTCTTTGCTTATTTAGTAAACAAAGAAGAGCTAGTCAGTATAATGTTCTACAATTAATTTTGCAGATTCATATGACCTGCAGAGCATTTTGCAGGAGCAAGAAATAAACACTTTGTGTTAATCCACTGAGACTTTATGGGTGTTTTACTACTGTTACTAACATAAGCTAAATGTATCATAACTAATAGAATATGATATAATAAGACTTCAAAATGAACAGATTATACATAGAATTTTCCTCCAAATAAATGATTAAACCCAAATCAATATATCACAAAAGTAATGTTGAACAAAATAATGAAGATATAACAGAATGAATATTAAGTGATTTCATTAATATAAAGTTTGAAAACAAAACAAAACTGTAGTATTAGAATAGTTGTTACCTTCGGGAAAGGGAGTTTGTCAGGGGACAAGAGAAGAAATTGTGAGATGATAGTATTAATCTCTTTGGACATAAGTGATGATCACGTGAGTATTAGCCTATGTTCAGCATGGTTTTAAAACTGAATTTATATAATGTCATTATTAAATATTCTACAAAATGATTTTTTTACTCAGATGTATGCTGTATGTATGTCAATACACATAAATTTAGTTGAAATTGAAGTGTTAGTTGCTTGGTCAACTCTTTGCAACCCCATGGACTGTAGCCCTCCAGGCTCTTCTGTTCATGGAATTCCCCAAGCAAGAATACTAGAGTGGGTTGCCATATCCTCCTCCAGGGGATCATTCCAATCCAGGGATCGAAGGGTCTCCTGCACTGCAGGGTGATTCATTACCGTTAAACCACATTCATTCAAAATTTTGTTCTCCAAAAATTTTAAATATTTTATGGCTTTTTTCTTTTATTGCAGATGTAGGTATTACAAACCAAGTAAAATACACTTTCCAAGTTTTTTTTATTCACTATGGTCTTTCATATTATGGGGGGGAAAATGGCACAACTGTAGGACAAAATTATTCTCTTTTTCTTAAAAACAGAAGCACAAACAGGCTTGTATTTCTCTGTCACTATTGTTCCTGATATAGTCTCAGCCACCGGTATAAATTATCATTTTCATCAAAGGGACTGACTTCCTTTTCTTAAAGAACCTTGGAGGTTTGTGCATGTTCAGTCATGTCTGACTCTTTGCAACCCCATGGACTATAGCCCGCCAGACTTCTCTATCCATAGGCTTTCCCAGGCAAGAATACTGGAGTGGGTTGCCATTTCCTCATCCAGGGGATCTTTCCCACCCAGGTATCAAATCCATATCTCCTGCATTGGCAGGTGGATCCTTTACCACTGAGCCACCTGGGAAGGTCAAAGAAACCCAGGGGATATATAAAGGAAGGTTGTCTGTCACACATCAACATTTTATCAGACTAACAAAACTCATGAATACATGCAGCTCAACTTTTCTGACAGACTTTAACAGTTTTTCTAAACCGGCTGCATTGTCTTCTGGAATTCTGCTTATTTCTTCCGGGCTGACTTTTTTCTTGTAGTAATAAATATATCCTTTAAAAATTAGAGTGAGAGACCACAGTGGCAAGTGTTCTCAGTGTCTTTATCACCACTGGAAGCGTTTGGCTACAAAGGGAGCTCTGGGGAGACAGTTAAATTCATATCGCACTTTAAAGATCATTGACTTCTGGCTTCCATATTTGCTCATAGGTGGCTCGGATCAAGTACTGGCTGTGTTCTTCTTCCCCTTCTGCAGCTTAGACAAGTCACACACTTGACAGTGAGCAGACTCATTGTCTCCTTTCACTGGAGGGAGAATACCACCCTAGGTCCCAATTTTACACCCTGACTCTGGTTCATTCCTATTGTCTATGGGATATATTTGGTTTCCATCATCCTACAGAAGTCAAAATGCCTGTTTCTGTTCCTGAAATTTGATACATCCAAGTTGTAGCTCTACTTTCTACTGTGTGTTTCTGCTCTTTTTTTTCTTTTTGAAAATAATTTAAAATTTGAGTGGGCCACATCCTTTTTATTGAAAAAAAAATTTATCATTTTCTAATTATTTTTTTCTTAAGGAATGGTAGGGATGTGTGGGGGTGCAATGGAATTCAGCTTAATGCAGTTAAAAAGTAAATGTTAAATACCATCTTGACTAGAAAATACCCAGAAGCTTATGACTAAGGACTTCCAACTGTGCCAGAAACAAATTCACACTAAGCAAAGAGAGATTTCATTTTGGGAAGCTAAAATCCCCACATCATTCTAGAACCCTACAGCAGGGTTAGGTGGACACTTGCTTCCTGCCACGTTGTTTTCCCCTTTCAGACTTTTGAAGAGTCTGATTACCTGAGATAAACAGTTAACAATGGGGGCTTACTAAAGATTGAGCTTATTTAATAAACAAAGAAGAGCTAGTCAGTATAATGTTCTACAATTAATTTTGCAGGTTATTTGAAAATGCTCACAAATAAGACATTTCACCCCTCTATATTTTTCATGTAGTTGAAGTTTTAGAGCACAAATAAAAAATAGTCTTTTTTACCCTTTCTAAATACTAAACTAATTTGGGAAAGAGAATGACAGCAGTTTATTAGAGAGAGGACCAAACTGAAAATTATAGATTGATCCACAATCAAGTTATCTAAAATATCTAATCCCCACTGAACTTGCAAACCTCAAATCTCAGATACTCCATGCAAAGGCAGAGTATATCCTGATGACTGGAGCACTGGCTGCAGAGACTATGGGCATCAAGAAGACAGGATACACACTGACTTTGACACACTTATCTCTGATGAGACAACCTAGCCTTGGCTGAGATATCCACTTTCCACACCTTCTCTAAAACTCACCAATCAGTTCAGTCCATCTTCTCCAAGGGAAGAGTGTATGGGGACCGGGGGAGGGGACAAAGAGGAAAGGGGTGGAAGGAACAAAATCTAGGTTTCTTCACATGCAGACCCTGAGACAGAATTTGAGTACAAATAATTAATGCTTCCTGAAAAATGACTCAGGAAACACCAGCAGTGGAGTGAGAAAGTGAGACCTAGAAGGGAAGGAAGCCAATGTAGCCCATAAATGGGCTAGTTATTTCTGTGGACATGGGGCTCCATCCCGCTGGAGACCCTGAGGTACTGAGTAGAGCACATGTTCAAGTTGTCCCGCCCACTAGGAGAAGCAGCTGAGACGGTTCCACCAACCCTTTCCATCTTTAGAGGAGAGCTGCTCCTAGAGGCGACCAGGGCTGGAGGATGTCTCCACTCACTCAGGTGGTTATTGTCAGGAAGGTTGGCTTCTTGCCACATGGACCTCTCCAGAGAGTTATGTGAACATCCTCACAATATGGAAGCAGGTTTCCCCCAGAGCAAGTGATCCAAGAAGAATAGGGTAAGCAGAAAGCCACAGTGGCTTTTTATGACCTTATCTTGGAATTCTCATAACATCACTTCTTTATTTTATTTACCAGAAACAATTCCCTTACCCAAGGGCAAGGGAATTAGGTTCCACTTCTCAAAGGGAGGAGTATAAAAGAATTTATGTGTGTGTGCATGCTTAGTTGCTTCAGTCATGTTCTACTCTTTGCAACCCTGCCAGGCTCCTCTGTCCATGGAATTCTCCAGGCAAGAGTATCAGAGTGGGTTTCTGCCCTCCTCCAGGGGATCTTTCCAACCCAGGGATCAAACCTACATCTCATGCAGCTCCTACATTGCAGGCAGATTCTTTACTGCTGAGCCACTGGGGAAGTCCAGAAGGATTTACAGGTATATTTTAAAACTGCAAGAGGTGACAAGCATCCCTGTATTCTAAAGGGAGGTGCTCAAACTCACTTGCAACTTTTATGAGAGATTATGATAGCAGTGCCCAGAGAACATATCTGGAGTTAGTTGTTATGTTCCCTGAGTCCTTCCAACATGGGGAAAGGGATGGACACTCCCATATTTTAAGCCCAAATGAGCGGGGATTTATGGGGACTCTTAGGAGATTTTGACGAGTGCGTCCTGGAATGTAAGGTCTAAATTCTGAGATACGTTTGAAAAGACTGAAGTCAGAGATGATGTGATAAGCCTCAGGAGTGGAAGAAGGGGCCAGACCGCACTTCAAGCTAGCTCCCCCTCTCTTAAGCAGGGCAAGTCCTCCTCTCTCATTCCAGGGATGGAACTGGGAGTCACAGCTGACTGCTGGATGACAGGTGACAGGCTTTGCCCATTTCTAGGGAGCTCAGGTCAGGGTCTCCAGAGAAAGGACCTCCAAAGACTCACAAACATCCCCCAAGAGAGCTTCAAACATCTAGCATTGACCAGAGGTGACAGCTGGCACAGTTGTCAGCTTCTAAACCTTCACCCTAACCTTATTCATCCATCCATTCCCCTGGACCCAATCTCAGTGGATGTTATTTTTTTATATATTTATTTTCTTTTTAAAAAATTTTGTGTTGGGGTATAGCCAATTAACAATGTTGTGATAGTTTCAGGTAAACAGCGAAGGGACTCAGCTGTACATATATATGTATCCATTCTCCCCTAAACTCAGTGGGCTTGAAATAACAGCAGCTAGCAAGTGAGCGGGCTCCAAGGTTCTCAGCTGTCCCCCTGGCTCTTCCAGGCATGGCTGAGGCCCAAGCTGGAAGGAAGAAGATGCTTTAAATTAAGCATTCACGTTTGTATTATACAGTGGATCACGTCATGATTAGACTGGACAAGACTCCTGAATGCCAAGCCGAGGAATGTTTGTGAGTGTCCAAGACCTCACCAAGGCCCCCTCCCTCATCCCAGAATGGAATGAGAACTTCTTCCTCCCACTTTTACCTAAAAGTTTCTGCATTTACCTACAAACTCCATTGCATTACATAAACTAGATGTATTTGGAATTCTCTGGGACAGAACGAATTCCTCAGAATTAT
Organism: Tragelaphus eurycerus; assembly: GCA_935064755.1. Lineage (NCBI taxonomy): Eukaryota > Metazoa > Chordata > Mammalia > Artiodactyla > Bovidae > Tragelaphus > Tragelaphus eurycerus. The sequence continues at coordinate 5,875,292 of CAKXYN010000039.1, forward strand.
GAAGCAGATCATTCTAAAGTCAGTCCTAAGACACACTGCTCTGCCCCAACCCTTAAGAGAAACTCTATGCTGTTAATTCTATTTTGAATATGAAAAATCTGAAAATGAAAAAAGAAATAGCCTTGGTTGTTTAGGAAAATTGATCAGCTGCCAGCCTGGAGATGTAGTTCCTGAGGACCACCCTTGTCCCGCCTGAGACCCATTTTCCTTCTTAAGCACTTGGCTCTTCTCTAATGATGCACCTGCCTGAATTTTAACCGCTACACAATCCCACTGAATTTTAATTCTGTCCTAAATTTTTCAGTTAAGTTCCCTTATTGCTTGCACTCACTTGAGAAGCCAAGTCCACTCATATTTTCCACACATTTGAGCCAATTTCCCACATATTTGAGAAATCAGAAACTTTTCAGAGCAGGTCTGAGAAAGATACTGCTCCTGGTCTCAAGAAGGCCACTGTCTAGTTTGGGAGGGAGATCGCACTGGCCTGCATTCTCCCAATGTGTATTCTTGCCACTGCATCTCTTTGAGGGGTTTGGGTCCTGCTCCTTGGTTCTCTACCTCCACCAACCCAAGCACCCCAGGTTCCACATGCTCTGTGCTCAGCAAGGGCTTCTGCCAGGCTGACTCCCTGAAACACAGTCAGCACCACCCTCGTCTTTTTCTAATCAGCTGTGAGATTTTAAATTCTTCTCCTCTCTCCCACTCCTTCCTGTCCTGTCATCCTTACCCTCCAAGGAGAAAGGGAGGATTTTACTAGACAAATACAATATACACTTTCAGGGCTTTCCTCTTCAGCGTTAACCACCAAACCCATCCCCTTAAGCCTGTCTTTGGAGCTTTTCACACCTAGTTTTGAGTCTGCCTTTATTGTTTGACCTACTATCAGTATAATTCATTAACCACAACATTTTAGCATATTTGTCATAAAGGAGTATACACCTGTATTTGCCCTTCTCAGACTTCATTCATTCACTCACTCACTCACTCATTCATCAAACATTGCTGAGTTCGCATTTTGTATAACATCATGTCCTACAAGCTGGGAAGATATAGACCAAGGCAGTGGTTTTTAGCCTTAGTGATCCTTATAGTCATCTGAGAATCTTAAAAAGATGATACAGATACCCTGGTTCTACTTCCCAGAGATTCTATTTAAATCATTTCAGGGCTGAGTGTCAGTGATTTTTAAAAACTCCCTGGGTGATTCTAAAGTGCAGTCATGATTGAGAACCATGAGAAGACAGAAGCATAAATAACTTGGACCAAGATTAAATGGCAAGAACTGCCTAAAAGATTCAGAGAGTACTCTGGGGCCCAAGTCCTGCTCTGGCACAACCCTGCTGGTCCCACCAATCTCTGATCAGCCCAGCCACACTTTAGCCACAGCTCCGGTGAGAGATGTGTCACATCGATCACAAGCTGAGCAAAGGGAAGATGACAATGTCATTAACCTTTGCTCAGCTGGACAATAACGATGCCATCTTCCTCCAGGGAAAGCATACAGGGTACGGGAATTGTGTGCTGTTATAGTGACTCAACGGTAAAGAATCTGCCTGCAATGCAGGAGACTCAGGAGATGTGGGCTCTATCCCTGGGTCAGAAAGATCCCCTAAAGGAAGGAAATGACAACCCACTCCAGTATTCTTGCTTGGAGAATCCCATGGACAGAGAAGCCTGGAAGGCTACAGTCTATGGGGCCGCAAAGAGTCCAACAGGACTTAGCGACTGAACCACGGCCCACTCAAGTTAGTGGCCATAAAACTTTTAAAAGAGATGATTAAGAGGCAAAACTGAATTCCCCTGATATTCTTATACCTGGGTGAGGGCAACAGCTTACAATTCTAGAGAGACCTTTGTGACTGACAGAAGGGACAAACAGTTTGCCCAGATTGGAGTAAAGGGAAAAGAAAGCCGCTTTAGGACATCCCTGTGATCTGAGGGTCTTTCTGTTTCTATGATACGATGAGGAGTTAAAGGCAGAGAAAGCTGCAACTCTGCCCCTTCACGTTCCCCTGGACACTAAGAAATCTTGCCTGGCCCCTTCTGGGCTCTATCAGAGGGAGGCCCGGCCTCTCCATCCTCCAGTGTTCCAGCTGAAGGCAAGAGCTGAAGCCTTGTGAGGAAACTGCTGAGAATGACCCCTTCCTCGGAAAACTGTCAACGGACTAACGCTCCAGTGGATGTTTGTGCTGCGGGATGAAGGTTCATCGCTTCTCTTTCTCCGCAGTCGACGCACTTCTGGTGGAGCATAGTGAGAAAACGCGGTCTACTGAAGGTGGAAAAAGCCTGGGGCCAGAGGATGTCCACAGGGAGGCCTGGCGTGCTGCAGTTCACGGGGTCCCAAAGAGTCGGACACGACTGAGCACAGAACTGAACTGAAGAGGGAATGTCAACGAGAGCGTCATTTTCCTGTCTGTCCAGCAGGGGGCGCCTGCGACAAGCGCGCGGGCAGGAGACCGCCGCTGGACGGTTATGCAACCGGGAGAGCGCACGGTCGAGCCGGTTGACCTCCCGGCCTGGCGATGCTGACGCGGGTCTGACTCCGGGAGAGAGGCGCATCTGGGGACCCAGCCGCCCATTTCCCCAGAGGGAAGGACGGGCTCTCGGGACTCATCCTCCTTCCCATGAAACCCTGGAAACGGCTTAGTAGCTCTTCTGGTTGACTTGCTGCTGCGTACAGCTGTCAGCTGTCTGTGAACCGGTGACACGAGTTCAGTGTTCCTGTTTGTTTTCCAAAAAGGGCTGTCCTGATTTTTTTTTTTTAAAGACCAAATGATAATAGTTATAATAGGACCCTTCTGTAAGCAGCTTCTCCGTGCCCTGATCTCAAGCGAGCAGGGCGCCTGATGTGTGCTGTGCGGCAATGTTTTTTGCTCAGCGTTTTCTATCCACTCATCCAGCAGCCAGGGGTCCTACCAGCGCCTTACTTCAGACCTTGCTGCTACATTAAATACAGCTTGATTTTTTTTTTTTCTTTACGTTTGTTTGTTTTAATGTTTTCATTGCTGTAAAAGTCACATAATATAAAACATACTGTTACAGCTTGTTTTTTAATGGGAAGGAGAGAGGAAAGCCATCCCTTCTCAAATTTACTGGGTTTATTAGGCAATTTAGAGAAAGAATAGGAAATTGAATATCGGTTGATTTTCCTCTGAAAACGGTTGCATCTTGTTGCTATTTTACCACTTAAGGTGAACATGCACACACACACGTGTGCGTGTATGCATATGTATTTTGTTTTTAATTTCCCTCAAATGTGTCACGATCTTTTTTGATACCGTATTCTACAAAAAAAAAAAAATACCACTTAAAAGGGAGAGAAAAGGTATTATGTAGTTCTTTCTAGTAGGGAACTAGAGCTACCTTTTTAATCTCTTTCTTTTCTTAATTATTTCCATATAGGAAAACCATGAAATTATTTTTTAAAGAAAAATAAGAAAAAGATCAAAACCACGCTTACTTCATTGAAAACATCTTAATTGTATGAAGTTTGGAAAATATAGGTCTAGAAATAAAGAAGATAAAATTCACCTATATTCCCTTAACCTAGAAATAAATGCTGTCATTTAATTCAGTATATGAATTAATAGTCTTTTGCCCTCTAATGTTGTGTATGCTATTATACAAAACATTATTATATTTTACATGGTGGTTAAAAATCTATTATTTTCCTCATTTAATTTGTTGTGATCATTTTTGATACCTGCATAGTATTATCATATATTACATAAATGTAGTGTAATATATTCAGTTAATCCCATAGGGATGGAAATTAAAGATATTTCCATTCTTTACAATGGTACATTTCACTGAGACAATAATCTTTATGTACATTTGTATTTCCTTAGGAAAAATCCTGGGAGAGAAACTGAAGATCAGTGGATATTTTAAGACACTCAGTTTGTGTATTTGCAAATGCCCTCCAGAAACATGATGCCAATTTGTACATTCACCAACAGTTATGAGCCAACACAGATATAGTTCCTTTTTATGCTCTGCCAGTTATACAGGTTACTAGTAGTATTTTGTTGTTTTTTCTAATTGTCATTCCTCTGCCACTTTCTTCTGAATTTCTCAGATTTCCTTTAAGGACCTTTCCAACAGACTTAGAGTCTGGTGGAAGCAACAAAGGAGTGTATAGAGGCTGAAGAATCAAGGAACATGCAGTGGGAGACATTGGCATTTAAGACACATGAGACTTGATGACACTGCATAGACAGATGCTTTGATAGAGACTAAGGATCCTTAGTGAGGAAGATTCACAGCCAGGAAAATTAGACAGGGACTGTGCATGGGGATCCAGGTTGGGATAATTCTTAAATTTGATTACTCAATTTTAATAACTAAAATCCCACTGTGGTCAGAAAGACTAAACACAAGAATTCTGGTAATTTTTGCATCACAATCAGGCAAGATGGTAGCAGTGGGGAAAACGATGACCTTTGAGAAGTCTTTCTGCACCTCAGGACTCAGATTTTATAACTGGTTTGTACATCCAGGCATGCACGTGTCATCTCATGGTGTGCATGTGTGCGTAGCTGGGTGTGCATGTCTTCACAGATCTAATCTCTGTTTACTTTAACTGAATGTGAGAGAGACAGAAACCCATGCTAGGAAAGAAAGGGACAATTAGGAAATAATCCTACTTTGGGGAAGCAAGTTCATTAACTGAACCAACTTGCACTGAAACGCAATTTATCCAAAACAGCTTGTCAAATGCCCAGTTGGCCAAATTTGGGAGAATATTTAAAAAGTTTTAGTTGTTATCATCAGCTGTGCTTTCCTTTGCCCTGTCTCAGAGTTTTACCCAGGCTGCTTTCTTAGAGAGTCAGGGTCAAGTTCAGAGTCAGGGTCAAGAAGAGGCAGAGGTAGTGGCAGGACCTATACCAAAACTTAAACAAAATCCTCATGAATCAGGAGACCATTCATGAAGTTAACTTTAGTAAATTGGTTCTCAACAAATTGGCCCAGAGCCATGCTTTAGCACCTTCTTCTGGAAATGACTCCTTTCCCTTTCCCTTTTCCAGTCCTTTCTCATCCAAAGTTGTAGTTGACCTAGACCCTGAGATTATACCATTCCTAAGCTTAATGCCAGCACTCACCACTTGCTGTGGGACTTAAAGATTCACCTGTTAGCTGGCTAAGCATTTATGTGGAATCATAGAGGATCTTTAATAATATATTCAAAGTCCACAAAATGATGGCGATCTGGAAATAGCTTCTCTTACTTATTCCAACCTGCCCTCTAGCTCCATCCACAGTCAAAGGGCCTTACTGAGCCTTATTTTTTTCACAGAGAACACCCCCTATCTTCACACTGCATATCCTTTTCTAGAAGCCTTTTATATAGCCTTTCAGAAATAAATAAGTAAATAACAATCACGGCTTCCTCTACTTACCTCTGCCCCTGGGTGAGTTACTGGATATTTGATCTACTATTGGAGAGAGGCCTTTGAAAGCTGAGAGACTGGCAAAGAGGGTGGATCCCTTGAAGTGATCTGGTCTGTAGAGTAGAGACAAAGGGACAGGCAGATCTTTTGCACTGAGAAGAGCTCCCTGAGAGTTTTCTCATGAATTTTCCTAATAGTGCATCTTCTTTTCAGCCTGATTACATTTTTAAAGCTCTCTTCTACCATCATAGCCTTAATAGATACTAGACTCTAGGGAGGATTAAAGGTGACAGCAATGGTAAGAAGGTTGAAAGCGAGATAAAAGCTGTCCCCAACACACGTTGGGTCACAGCAAATATTGGTTATGCTTATATTTTTGCAGTGCAACATTATGGTTTGTGTATGAGAAATGTAAAGTTTGTTATACTTGCAGTGTTCAGAGGGATAAAAATTATTTTTATATATCTGTATGAAATTTTATGTAATATTTTATATATTATAAAACTTCAATACAAAGTGTTATGTGCTAAAGTGTAAGGTGCTAGAATGGTCACAGACTTGACTGGGACACCAAGGATCTTGGCAGAACATAAGGAGCAAAATTGTGAGTTGGGTGCCAAAATGATTAAGGAAGGCGGAAGAGTGAACTGAAAAACAGTGTCAAGGGTGCAACAGATATCAGATGAGATCAGATCAGATCAGTCGCTCAGTCGTGTCCGACTCTTTGAGACCCCATGAATCGCAGCACGCCAGGCCTCCCTGTCCATCACCAATTCCCGGAGGTCACTGAGACACATCCATCGAGTCAGCGATGCCATCCAGCCATCTCATCCTCTGTCATCCCCTTCTCCTCTTGCCCTCAATCCCTCCCAGCTGTAAAAGAGATATAATTGAGTAATAAGTGCAAGACATTTTCATCTGTCACATTGGAAATCTAGCAGGTGCCTATTTAAAGTCAACCCTTTAGCATTCTAGAGCTGGAGATGATTTGTCTGCAGGTTCAAACCAGATTTGCTCTGGACCAAGCATGAAAATATAGTAAATATGTAGCCTTTCAAAGACTCTTACCACTATATTTATAGATATTGGTATTGGTAGATATTTGTGAATTGAAACAGATCATAGCATAATAAATAGACAGTAAACTATGTGTATTCTTTCTTTTTCCTTTTTTGATCCTCATTCTGCCCGACAGAACGACCAATTTCACACTTTACAAAAGGCAGTGTCACCTCTGATCTATGAACCATTTTATTTGAAACACAAGTTACTATGACAATTCTGTCTACTGCTTGGTTGGGAAAAGGCTTTTTCATATCTCACTCCCTGCAGAACAATCCAATTTTCCTGTAATATCCATCTGATCTTTATATCTATCTCTTGAAATGTAGGAGCTGTGAGAGTTAGATCAGAAATAATCTATGTAGAATGGAGCTGAGATTCATGTCACTTAGTTCAGTTCCATTCAGTTCAATCGCTCAGTCATGTCCAACTCTTTGCAACTCCATGGACTGAAGCACTCCAGGTCTCCCTGTCCATCACCAACTCCCAGAGCTAACTCAAACTCATGTCCATCAAGTTAATGATGCCATCCAACCATCTCATCCTTTGTCATGTCCTTTTCCTCCTGCCTTCAATCTTTCCCAGCATCAAGGTCTTTTCCAGTGAGTCAGTTCTTTGCACCAGGTGGCCAAAATACTGGAGTTTCAGCTTCAGCATCAGCCCTTCCAATGAGTATTTAGGACTTATTTCCTTTAAGATTGCATGGTTTGATCTCCTTGCAGTCCAAGGGACACTCAAGAGTCTCCTCCAACACCACAGTTCAAAAGCAACAATTCTTTGGTGCTCAGCCTTCTTTATAGTCCAGCTCTCACATCCATACATGACTACTGGAAAAACCATAGCACTGACTAGATGGACCTCCGTCAGCAAAGTAATGCCTCTGCTTTTTAATATGCTATCTAGGTTGGTCATAGCATTTCTTCCAAGAAGCAAGCATCTTTTAATTTCATGGCTGCAGTCACCATCTGCAGTGATTTTGGAGCCCCAGAAAATAAAGTCTGTCACTGTTTCCACTGTTTCCCCATCTATTTGCCATGAAGTGATGGGACCAGATACCATGATCTCAGTTTTCTGAATGTTGAGTTTTAAGCCAGCTTTTTCACTTCTTTCACTTTCATCAAGAGGCTCTTTAGTTCCTCTTCACTTTCTACCATAAGGGTGGTGTCATCTGCATATCTGAGGTTATTGATATTTCTTCTGACAATTTTTTTTTTTCCTTTTTTTGTTTTGTCAAGAATCTCTTTTATTGATTATCAGAAACATTACAAACATCTAATATGAACAAATTGTAACATAACAGTGTTTAGTTTGAACAATTAATACATTTCAGATATAATATTATACATATTTCAATGTTATTCTCCCCAATCATCCCACCCTCTCCCAGTCCCAGAGTCCAAAAGTCTGGTCTATACATCAGTGTCTCTTTTGCTGTCTCGTAAATAGGGTTATTTTTACCATCTTTCTAAATTCCATATATATGTGTTAGTATACTGTATTTGTGTTTTTGTTTCTGGCTTACTTCAGTCTGTATAATAGGCTCCAGTCCCCACCTCCTTAGAACTGATTCAAATGTATTCTTTTTAATGGCTGAGTAATACTCCATTGTGTATATGTACCACAGCTTGCTTATCCATTCATCTGTGGATGGACATCTAGGTTGCTTCCACGTTCTGGCTATTGCAAACAGTGCTGCTATGAACATTGGGGTACACGTGTCTCTTTCAATTCTGGTTTTGATTCCAGCTTGTGCTTCACCCAGCCTGACATTTTGCGTGATGTACTCTGCATATAAGTTAAATAAGCAGGCTGACAATATACAGCCTTGACATACTCCTTTTCCTATTTGGAACCAGTCTTTTGTTCCATGTCCAGTCTTAATTGTTGCTTCCTGACCTGCATACAGCTTTCTCAGGAGCCAGGTAAGGTGGTCTGGTATTCCTATCTCTTGAAGAATTTTCCAGAGTTTGTTGTGATCTACACAGTCAAAGGCTTTGGTATAATCAATAAAGCAGAAGTGTCACTGACAACTACAAAAAGAGAAGCTAAAAGCAACGTTAGGGACAGGAGGGACTCACAGATCTTTGGAAGTCCAGCACTTATTTTTCCCTGAATCATTCATTCAGTTTCCCTGAACCAAGGCTAACTCTGAGCTCCTGGATGGCAGTCACCTTCAGCCTGAGCAGCAGGACTCCTGATCATCTCTGATATAGACCATGTGGTTAGTTTCTCTCTGGAATCACCAAAACAGCTGGATTAGTTATACTGTGTCATTTCAGAACACCCACCTCAACCCTCACCCTGTTACTTTGTTGACACTAGGAACTCTTTATTATTATTTAAAATTTTATTCAATTTATTTAAACTGAAAAAAAAATTCACCCATTTATCTCACTTCTCACCCCCCACTTTTGGCAACCACCAATTTGGGTTTCCCTGGTGGCGCTAGTGGTAAAGAACGCACCTGCCAATTCAGGAGACATAAGAGAAGTGGTTTCAATCCCTGGGGCAGGAAAATCAGCTGGGGGGCGCGAAATGCCAACCCACTCCAGTATTCTTGCCTGGAGAATCCCCACGGACAGAGGAGGCCGGCAGGCTCTAGTTTATAGCATTGCAAAGAGTTGGATGTGACTGCAGCAACTTCGCACGTAGCACACAATCTGTTCTTTGTATCTATGATCTTCTGCTGTTGTTTTTTTGTCTATTCTTTCAGATTCTACATATAGGAGAGATCATACAGTTGTCTTTGTCTGACATTTCACTTAGCCTAATAAACACTGTGGATCCATCCATGTCGCTACAAATGGCAAAATTTATTTTTTAATGAGGACTTCAATGGCTGAATAATAGTCCATTTTGTGTGTATATATGTATGTATGTGTGTATATATATATACACACACATGTCTTCTTTACCCACTCTATTTATTGATGAACACTCAGGTAGCCTCCCATATTTTGGCTGTTGTAAATAATGCTGTATGAACAGGCAGGTACATACATCTTTTGAGTTAGTGTTTTCATTTTCTTCAGATAAATACCCCAAAGTGGAATTCCTGGCTCTTACTGTAATTCTCTCTTTAATTTTTTGAGGATCCTCCCTAATATTTTCCATAGTGGCTGTGATACTGAGCAGGATCCTGTGGGGTTCCTGAGCACAAAGCCTTTGCATCCCCTATTTCTTTGATTACAGGAAATAGCCTTCTTTCAGCCTCCATGACTTCCCCTGTGTTTCAATGGGCAGATTCAAGCAGTTGTTAATTAGGGAAGGGAGGGAAACAAATGGTCAAGAGAAACAGCAGTGCAGCCTTGAGACAAGGCTGTGGTTCCCTATCAACAGATATGTACAACAATATCTTTGAGGTTACAGGTCAGAGAAAGCGAAAGTCACTCAGTTGTGTCCGACTCTTTGCGACCCCATGGACTCTACAGTTCTCCAGGCCAGAATACTGGAGTGGGTAACCTTTCTCTTCTCCAGGGGATCTTCCCAAGCTAGGGATCAAACCCAGGTCTCCTGCATTGCAGGCAGATTCTTTACCAGCTGAGCCACAAGAAAGAGAAGTTAATGATTAAGGATGGTATGCTGCCCACAAGCTTATAGACCCCAAACCAGTTGGAACCTAAAGTTGATGATGCTGACTCTTACTTACCTCACCACCAACCCATCAGAAGAATGTTCACGGGCTTTTCACACCCTCTTTGAATGATTACTAGGAAACTGCTCACTATACTTACCAAGTTGGGACACATACTTTTTCAAAACAGGAGCCTACTGTGTTCCCCTTTGCCTGGCAAAGCAATAAAGCTGTTCTCTTCTACTTTACCCAAAACTCTGACTCTGAGATTCAATTTGGCACTGGTATACAGAGGAGCTGAGCTTTTGTCATCAGCTGCACCAATATGCACTCTCACCAACAGAGCACAAAGGTATCCTTTTCTCTACACCCTCTCCAACACTTGTCATTTCTTGTCTTTTTGATAATAGCCATTTTAACAGGTGTGAGATGATATAGTCCATTGAGGTTTTGAGTTGCATTTCTCTGATGATTAGTGATGATAAGCATCTTTTTATGTACCCACTGGCCATCTGTATGTCTCCTTTGGAAAAATGTCTATTCAGAACTTCTGCCCATTTAAAAAATCAGATTGAATAGGGATTTTTGCTATTGAATTGTGTGAGGTATTTAGGATATTAGTCCTCATCAGATATATTATTTGCAATAATTTCCTCCCATTCGTTAGTTGCCTTTTCTGTTTGTTGATGATCTCATTTACTGTGCAGAAGCTCTTTAGTTCAATGCAGTTCCATTGGTTTACTTTTGCTTTTAATGTCAGATTTGAAAAGTTGTCACCAAGACCTGTGTCTAGGAGCTTATCACCTGTTTTATTCTAGGAGTTTTATGGTTTTGGTCTTATGTTCAAGTCTTTAAGCCATTTTGAGTTAATTTTTCTGCATGGTATAAAATACTGGTTCAGTTTTATTCTGTTGTATGTGGCTGTCCATTCTCCCCAACACCACTCATTGTAGAGACTGTCATATCCCCATCGTATATTCTTGACTCTTTTGTCACAAATTAATTGACCATATATGCATGGATCTATTTCTGGTCTCTATTCTGTTCTACTCATTTATGTGTCTATTTTTATGCCAATACCATATTGTTTATAATTGCTATAGCTTTGAAATACAGTTTGGAATCAAAGAGTGTGATACCTCTAGTTTTGCTCATCTTTTTCAAGATTGCCTTAACTTTTGGGGGTCTTTTGTGGTTCCGTAAAAATCTTAGTATTGTTTGTTCTAATTCTATGAAAAACACCATTGGAATACTGATAGAAATTGCATTGACTCTGTAGATTACCTTAGCTAAGTGTGGACATGAGGAATACTAAACTGTAATTTTCCCTTTTTTTGTGATATCTTTGTATGGTTGGTATCAGGGTAATGCTGGCTTCTTAAAATGAGTTTGGAAATGTTTCTTCCTTTTCTATTTTTTGGAAGAGTTTGAGAAGAATTATCACTAATTCTTCTTCAACTGCTTGGTAGAATTCACCAGTCAAGCCATTCATTCATGGACTTTTGTTTGTTAGGAGGTTTTTAATTGCTGATTCAATCTGTTTACAAATCATCATTCTGTTTAGATTTTCTATTTCATTATTGTTCAGTCTTGGAAGTTTGTAGATTTACAGGAAATTTGCCTGACATTTCTTAGAAATTTCCATTTCTTCTAGATTGTCTAGTTTGTTGGCACATAATTGTTCGTAGCCGTTTCTTGTGATCCTTTATATGTCTATGGCATTAGTTGTAATATCTCCTCTTTAATTTCTGATTTATCAGGAGTTATTTTTAAAATAAGTATATTTATTCCAGTTAGAAATAAAGCTTAAAAAATGGTTGGGAATGGTGACATGTTGCTTTCAACTCACACTTGGCACTCATGGTGAGTCATAGAACTTTGTCTCTGAGCAGATTTCCATGCAGGTAAACAAGTTATGGCAAGGGGGAGGGCAAGCCATAGGTATCACACCCATTTGGGTACTCAGCACTTGAACCAGGGCCTTTCTCATCTATGGCCAAACACCTCACACTTTCTAGGAATTAAATATATGTATTAAAACCCAAATGACTAAAACTGCAATTATTCACATTAATAATTTGAGTCTTTAAGTTTTTGGTTTGTGAGGGACTACATCAGTCTGTACCTAAAAATCAAGTGTTTTTCTTTCTGATCAGGAACCAGTGCTCCCCACAGCACATGCCAGCCCTCCAGCAAGAGTTATGAGTTATGTGTTGAATCAAGAAGGATCATCTCATTATAGAATTATTGCATCACCAAGCAGGAAGGGATCTTCAAATTGATCTAATGTAGCCTCCAAGCTGATACAGGAATTCTCTTTATAGCATCCCTAACAGGTGGACATCAAGTCTCAACCTGTGTATTCAACCAGACCTGGGCTAGCCAAAACCTGGAGAAAATTTTTCTCTCAATAGCCTCAATTTGAGGAAAATTTTTTGTTATTTTAAAGTCAAAATATACCTTTGTATAACCTTGATTGATTACTTCAATAAGTAATCACTTATTGATTACTTCAATAAATAATCAATCAGAAAACAGTATGCTCCCTTTGACATCACTTCCCATTGACTGAAAGTCAACCACAAAATAAAAAGAGCACTAAAATAATTTTCTGGAGCCCCCAATTTTCTCCTTAGCTCTGCTTCAAATCAAGTGTGTTTTTGCTATCGATTTCTTTTTTTCTTTCTTGGCAAGTTTCTTTTCTTAAAGAGCTGCATCTGTACATTTCAAGAGGGAAAAGTTTCAGCACATTAAAATATTTTATTTAAAATTGAGAAACACAGTTTAACTTTTACTTTTGTGTTATGAAAAATTTCAAACCTGTATATGAGCTGATGTAACAGAACAGTGACTGCCTTCATAACTAACACCAGGCTGTAAATACAGCCCCAACTTGTGATCAACCTTATTTCATCTTTGTGTTCACCCAGTTTCCCTCTTCCCTGGATTTGTTTGAAGCAAATCCCAAACATCATATAAAACTATCCATAATGAATCAGTTTCTCTAAAATATACAGACTGTGACTTTGTAACAACAAATAATTCCTAGATATCTTAAACTATACACTCAGTGCTCACATTTCACCAGCCTGTGCATTCTCCCCACCCCTCAATCTCTCTCCCCTCTTTCTTTCTACTTGTTTGAATGAGAAAGCAAATGAGAGCCTATGCTTACAATAGGCTAAGTCTCTTTTAATCTACAGATTCCACTGTCCATATAATCTTTATTTTTTCCTTACAATTTTATTTCTTAAATTAACTGAAGTATTAGTCTCTCAATTGTGTCTGACTCTTTGCAACTCCATGGACTGTAGCCTGCCAGGCTCCTCTGTCCATGGAATTCTCCAGGCAAGAATACAGGATCTCAATAACCCTGTTTATGAGACAGCAAAAGAGACACTGATGTATAGAACAGTCTTTTGGACTCTGGGAGAGAGAGAGGGTGGGATGATTTGGGAGAATAGCATTGAAATATGTATAATATCATATCTGAAATGAGTCTCCAGTCCAGGTACGATGCCTGATAACGGATGCCTGGGGCTGGTGCACTGGGACGACCCAGAGGGATGGTATGGGGAGGGAGGAGGGAGGAGGGTTCAGGATGGGGAACACATGTATACTTGTGGCGGATTCATTTTGATGAATGGCAAAAGCAATACAACATTGTAAAGTTAAGCAAAATAAAATTAAAAAAAAAAAAAAAGAATACTGGAGTGTGTTGCCATGCCTTTCCCCAGAGGATCTTCCCGATCCAGGAATCAAACCCAGGTTTCCTACATTTCAGGCTGATTCCTTACCATCTGAGCCATCAAATAAATTAGATTGTATGTAACTAGTGTACAAAATATAGCTTTGTGAATTTGTGACCTTATACTTGTTTGGGTTTTTTGTTTGGTTGGTTGGCTGGTTGTTTTTTATTTTCACCAGTGTATCTTGTTAGTAATATAGAAGTGGAGTTTCTGGGTCAAAGGGTAAATATATAACTTATCAGAATACTGTCAAATATTGCAGAATTTCACAAGAGTGTCCCCATAAATCCTGTACCCACTTTGCATCTCTACCATTCCTGAAAGGCATTAAACTGGTGATTCTGAGGCTGCTAAAACTCTAAAATTATAGAATAAATATTTGATGAGACCTCCCATGTTTTCGTGAATCTTCTCCTTTCCAGGCTAGTTCTTACACACTTGATAAATAGACCTGATACGGCCTTAGGCATTAATAAAATTCTTAAACAGAAGTGCATTAAGACACCTTGACAAGGACCGGGACTTCTTTCCAGGATGACATTGACTGGGCATCTTGAATTTATCTAAATGGCAATCTATCATTTCTCCACCCTGCTTTTATGAGATTGTATCCAATGCACTAAAATTAAAATTCACTTGTTATCTGTCTTGCCCCTGAAAGACAGTGCAGTAAGCGAGCTAAGATAGTGGCCTCTATTCTCAGACTCCTTGAGTGTGTATCTTGTCTTCATCAACTTCATCAAAAACTGGATCAGCTTTTTAAACCTCTCTTTCTGTTTCATCATTTGCTTTATGGGATTTTTCAAAGTACCTGTTGTGATGATTATAAAAGATAATATACGTAAGGGATTTAAAACAGCAAGCAGTAAGTCTTCCCAAAATGTTGGTTATTAAGTGAAATCTACTACTCTGATAACAAGGGCAAAAAACTTAAGGTAATTTGGCAAGAATTATTGTTATTGAATGTGTCAGGAGGGTTTTTCCTGGAATTTACATGTACTTATCTCTAGTCTCTGAAAACCATTTGTAGTCTCTGGAAATTTTATTAGTTAGGGTCAGCTGTGTAATAGATACTCTGAAATAACATAATCATAATCAAATAAAAGTGTTTTTTCCCCTTCTTAAATAAAAGAAATCCAGAAGTAAACAGGTATGATGGCTCCACGGAACCATCAAGAATCCAGGCTCCAATTTTTATCCTTCACTATTGTCAGCACATAACTTCCCTCAAGGTCTAAAGTGGCATCACTACAGGATGGCAGCAAAAAGACAAAAGGACCACCCTCCCCAGCTAAGGGACTTTCCAGGTGGTGCAGTGGTAAAGAAGCCACCTGCCAATCCTGGAGACTCAAGAGACAAGGGTTTGTTCCCTGGATCAGGAAGATCTCCTGGAATGGGAAATGGCAACCCACTCCAGTATTTCTTGTCTGAAAAATTCCATGGACGGAGGAACCTGGTGGGCTGTAGTCCATGGGGGTCTCAAAATGTTGGACATGACTGAATGACTGAGCACAAACCCCAGCTAAGTGATCTCAGTCAACTCAGAAATCACATTTACACTGGCTCTTATATTTCACATTAGCACATTAACGCTGGCTGTTATACTTCTGTGGCCAGAATATAGTCACGTGGCCATAGCAAGCTGTGAGACAGGCTGAGACTTGTATGCCCTTTATGGAATGCATTACTCCCAGATGAAATGAGTTCCATTACCAAAAAAGAAAAAGGAGACTAGCTATTGGGGTGGTCAACTAGGTGTCTCTGCCACAATATTTTTGCATCTTTTGACATCTGTCTTATTCTCTGTAGCTTGTTATGATTATCTACAGCGATGCTGAGATCATATCAACATCTTAATCTAAGAACCTAAGATAAAATTTCTTCAAAATGCAGAATCAATGAAAGAAATGTAGTGACCCTAGTATTACAGTAAGTCCTGAAGTTATGAAGATGAATAAAGTAAGGACACACCTTAGTCTTCTTGGAAAAGAAGACACTTCCCCTTACGGGTCTATAAAAATTTGTCTTTGTTATGCCCTGGTCCTTCCTTTTTCTAGTCAAAATCCTAAATGTGACAATGAGCCTTCTCCTGCTGCACTAGTTTCTTAAACAGCCTTGCTATCAAGGTCTTCCAAAATTGTATCATCAGAATGTTTTGAGAATCTCATTTCTTTTGAAATTGTGTCCATTTTTCTGTGGTAATTAAAAAAAAAAAAAAAAAAACCTGCCTACTGTATTATTCTCCATGCATGCTTGCATGCTAAGTCTCTTCTTCAGTTGTGTCCAACTCTTTCGGACCCTATGGAGCATAGCCCATCAGGCTCCTCTGTCCATGGGGTTCTCCAGGCAAGAATACTGGAGTGGGCTGCCATTCCCTCCTCAAGGGGATCTTCCCAATTCAGGGATTAAACCCCTGTCTTTTATATCCCCTGCATTGGCAGGTGGGTTCTTTATCACTATCGCCACCTGGGAAGCCCTCTTATTCTTCAAATTATCTTAGTTTATTTTGAACACTAAGATAGCAGGGTTGCTTTTCCCCACATTCTTCACCATTTCACTTCATCTTGCATTTCTTCCCAGTTGCTCAACTCACAATGGTAATATTCTTTTTCTCTTTTCTACATTCTGAAATGTGAGCCTCTTGACAAAATCAATTAAGAACTTCCCAAAAGACCTGTATTTATCAGCAAGAATTTCCCAGTATTAAAATAATCAGATTTAAAAATTCAGCCTTGAACATGGTTCTGTTACAGTGTCTACATGCACAAATTGGGAAAACCACCACCTTGTACATAAGGCAAAGAAATCAGACCAAGTGATCATTATGCAATAATGTGTTAATAATAGATGGCATAATGAACTAAAAATGAGCTTGGCAAAACTCCCAGGTACTTTTCATCAACTAATTTCTATGACCTGCTTTGCCTGTGAAAGGTAGAATGAACACATTATCCCACATTCACTTGGGTTTAGAGATATGGGCAGGGATCCAAAGCCTAGAAACAGTGACTCTGGTTTTGCTAGACACCTATCTAGAAACAGTGACTCTGGTTTTGCTAGACACCTATCTAGACACCCTTGGCCTCTAGAATGTTTGTGTCTGTGGGAAGGAGCCTGAGGGCCTGATTATGCTCTGCAGACTGGACCTTTGTGTCCCTGAGCCTCCCAGCAAAGATGCACAGGAGCCCCTCTGACAGTGGCACAAGGTCAGATCCTGGGAAGAGTAGGTGAGCTCCTGGTTTCCATTCAGTTGGTGTGGACTGAGGACACAGACAAACTGCATGAGAACTGCTGCTGTATCTCCTGGCTACATTGTCCTCTGCTGTCCTGAGGCTGACCAGTGAAAAAAGCTGACCATCAGAGGTCCAAGTTTGGCAGGGACACAGTCATTATATGAGAAAGAAATCACACAATTACAACAGGGACACCCGGGATTTGCTCCTCACTCCACACCCTGCCTTCTGCCACTGAGTGGGGCTTGGCACCTATTCAAGTTGTACCAGTCATCAGGGACTCTAAAGAGTTACAGCCCATATGCCTGTGTGCTCAATCATGTGTGACCCCATGGTCTGTAGCCACCAGGCTCCTCTGTCCATGGAATTTTCCAGGCAAGAATACTGGAGTGGGTAGCCATCTCCTCTTCTAGGGATCTTCCGGACCCAGGGATTGAACCCAGGTTTCCTGCATTGGCAGGCACATTATGTACCACTGCACCATCTAGGAGGGCTTCCCTGGTGGCTCAGAGGTTAAAGCGTCTGCCTGCAATGCGGGAGACCTGGGTTCAATCCCTGGGTCTAGAAGGTCCCCTGGAGAAGGAAATGGCAACCCACTCCAGTATTCTTGCCTGAAGAATCCCATGGACGGAGGCGCCTGGAGGGCTACACCCCACAGGGTCATAAAGAGTCAGACACGACTGAGTGACTTCACTTTCTAAGGACAGAAATGGTATGGACCTAACAGAAGTAGAAGATATTAAGAAGTAGTGGCAAAAATACACAGAAGAACTGCACAAAAAAGATCTTCACGATCCAGATTATTACGATGGTGTGATCACTCAACTAGAGCCAGACATCCTGGAATGTGAAGTCAAGTGGGCCTTAGGAAGCATCACTACAAACAAAGCTAGTGGAGGTGATGGAACTCCAGTTGAGCTGTTTCAAATCCTAAAAGATGATGTTGTGAAAGTGCTGCACTCAATATCCCAGCAAATTTTAAAAACTCAGCAGTGGCCACAGGACTGGGAAAGGTCAGTTTTCATTCCAATCCCAAAGAAAGGCAACACCAAAGTATGCTCAAACTACCACACAATTGTACTCATCTCACATTCTAGCAAAGTAATGCTCAAAATTCTCCAAGTCAGGCTTCAACAGTACATGAACTGTGAACTTCCAGATGTGCAGTCTGGATTTAGAAAAGGCAGAGAGGAAAGTGAAATCGCTCAGTTGTGTCCGACTCTTTGCGGCCCCATGGATTGCAGCCCACCAGGCTCTTCCATCCATGGATTTCTCCAGGCAAGAGTACTGGAGTGGGTTGCCATTTCCTTCTCCAAGGGATCTTCCCTACCCAGGGATCGAACCTGGGTATCCCGCATTGTAGGCAGACGCTGTACCATCTGATCCACCAGGGATCAAATTGCCAACATCCATTGGATCATCGAAAAAACAAAAGAATTCCAGAAAAACATCTATTTCTGCTTTAATTGAGTATGCCAAAGCCTTGACTGTGTGGATAACAACAAACTCTGGAAAATTCTTCAAGAGAAGGGAATACTAGACCACCTGACCTGCTTCTTGAGAAATCTGTATGCAGGTCAGAAAGTAAGTTAGAACTGGACATGGAACAACAGACTGGTTCCAAATTGGGAAAGGAGTATGCCAAGGCTGTATATTGTCAGCCTACTTATTTAACTTATATGCAGAGTACATCATGAGAAATGCTGGGATGGATGAAGCACAATCTGGAATCAAAATTGTTGGGAGCAATATTCATAACCTCAGATATGCAGATGACACCACCCTTATGGTAGAAAGTGAAAAATAACTAAAGAGTCTCTTGAAAGTGAAAGAAGAGAGTGAAAAAGCTGGCTTAAAACTCAACATTCAGAAAACTAAGATCATGGCATCTGGTCCCATCAGTTCATGGCAAATAGATGGGGAAACAATGGAAACTGTGACAGACTTTATTTTTGGGGCTCCAAAATCACTGCAGATGGTGACTGCAGCCATGAAATTAAAAGAAACTTGATCCTTGGAAGAAAAGTTATGACAAACCTAGATAGCATACTGAAAAGCAGAGACATTACTTTGCCAACAAAGGCCTGTCTAGTCAAGGCTATGGTTTTTCCAGTAGTCATGTATGGATGTGAGAGCTGGACTATAAATAAATCTGAGCACCAAAGAGTTGATGCTTTTGAACTGTAGTGTTGGAGAAGACTCTTGAGAGTCCCTTGGACTGCAAGGAGACCCAACCAGTTCATCCTAAAGGAAATCAGTCCTGAATATTCATTGGAAGGACTGATGCTGAAGCTGAAACTCCAATCCTTTGGCCACCTGATGCAAAGAACTGACTCATTGGAAAAGATCTTGATGCTGGGAAAGATTGAAAGCAGGAGGGGAAGGGGACAACAGATGATGAGATAGTTGGATGGTATCACTGACTCAATGAACATGAGTTTGAGTAACTCCAGCAGTTGGTGATGGACAGGGATGCCTGGCGTGCTGCAGTCCTGTGGTCGCAGAGTCAGACATGACTGAGTGACTGAACTGAACTGAACATCTAGAAAGCCCAAAGTGTTATAGCACGTGTCCCTTAATCTTCAGAAAATGAATTTACATGTTAAACAGAATGACACAGCTCCAGGCATGGAGAGCATAGAACTGTACATTGAGTATCATGAGTATTCTGATCTGGATATCAGAAACACGAAATTGCCTGCAACACCCCCAGAATGAAGGATCATTTTTCTCTGCCTCCCTCTTGAGCTGAGAAATAGTCCTGGGACTGTGGTTTGTACCATTAGCTCCCATGGTTCTCAGACCTTCATATTCAGACCAAATTATACCACTGATGTAAAGATAGATATCCAGCTTGCAGATGAAAGATCATGAGACTTCTTAACCTCCATAATCATGTAAGCCAATTCTTCATAAGAAAACAATTAATTAATATATAATAGACTTAGCCCTCCTTCACTCACTGTCCATGTGATCTTGATAATTCACCTGATCTCTCTGAGCCTTAGTTTCCTTACTGATAAAATCAAATTAGATGATCTCAAAGCTTTTCTCACTTTCAGTCCTATGAATTCTGAATCCTCAGGTCCTGGGACTCTCTCAAGTTTTCTAAAGCTACCCCTATAACTCCTTGCAAATAAATATTAGCACATTTATAACCATTAGCATTTCTACAATTTACACGCAGTTCAAGTAATCCAAGCATACTGGGCTCACTGCCACTTGTAACCTGTTACAGTTATCTCTGTGCATAAAGGCTCTGCTTTTCTCTCTAAAATCAACAACATGAGGTATTTCAGGGCCATGGGTAACAACCTGTATTTAAGAATGGACAACCTGTATTTGAGAATTTGTATTGGAAGTCAGCCAAGTATGGGATACTAGTTCCCGTTCTGAAATTGTCTAAATGCCCTTGGCATAGTTACCTAGGTCTTGTGAGCCTCATTCTTACCCCCTGAAAGTGGACAAGGACCTGCCTCATAGGGTGGCTGGAAAGTGCTGAATCCCAGGAGCTGACCCACCAGACCAGACCTACACTCACCTGATCACCTTCCACTGGGCACCACAGCTGGAAGTTCACCCCAGATCAGAAAACTGCTTTATTCCTGTTAGGGAGAGCTGACATCACTGAAGGATTAGAAACCCTGTTATCCTAGCTTATTTTTTCAGCTTAATCTCTTGCTTACTCTAAGACATACTCTCTAGAATCTGAATTTGATTTTATATATATATATATATATATATATATATATATACACACACACACACCTGCTAGCCTAGCACACAGTAGAAAATGCAAATTAGTAGTTTTCACTATTAAAGTGATAATGTTTAGCATTTCCACACCTTTGTTTATGTCATTTCTCCTCCCTAAGTACCTTTTTTTTCAAAGCATAATTATACAGCAAAATCCAAAATTTTCAGTAGGAAAAAAGTGAATGTTCTGAGCTTCTGTGTTTACATAACTCCCATAGGACTTTCCACACCTACTTTTATTATGATAATTTTAAAATATGACTTTTTTTACTATACATATGCTGCTGAAGGTCAATAGATTGTGTGTGATATATATTTTTACATATGGTCCCAAAGCCAGCTATCTTACACATTCACATATAGAACTCAATAAATCATACATAATTAATAAAGAATTAGTGAAAACAGACCCATGAGCCCAGAAATTATTTATTGACTCTGTAGCTTGCTTGATTTTGGCTTGCTACTTAGTTTAGGAAGGGCAGAGATGGCATTTTCAAACTTACCTAAGGTGGGAGTTGCTTTTTACCTGATGTCATTAAACCTGAAACCCCGTCTGCCCTGGAGTCCATTCCATTTCTGAGCCTGTCTATTGGGCTGAAAGCAGAAGTCTTTATAATATAACTAGACATTTTAATAGCCCCTGGGGATATAAAAGCACTTCTGGAAGGTTATTTTTTTTTCTGAATAAAAGTAGTCTGTGCAAAGAACAGCTAGAAAATATGTAGTAATTAGAAAAAATACATATTTTCTGTTCCTCTGAAATCATAATACTGCTGAGTGATATTTATTGGGTTTTTATCAAACACTCCATCATCAGGACATTGTCTCATTTAAGCTTCATGATGACAATATTGTAGAAATCATTCCTATTTCCATTTTACAAATCAGGAACTCATGACAGAGAGATGGCAAATCAGTTACTCAAGGTTACACAACTAGCGATGGGATGAAATAGATAACTTGGTCACGACCAGAGCTTTCTACTTGGATATAAACATTTGAGGAATTTTGAAACAAGATGACTTCTGTATTCTGAGACTCTTAACCTTTGGTCTCCGAGGTATCAGAACATGAAAATGGATAGGAGTTTTCATGGTCACTGTGAAACCCCTGTTTAATTAGCCTTGAACGTAGAGACATCTCTCTCTTTCTCTCACTCTGGTTTTCTTTGAGAAAAAAAAAAAAAAAAAAACTGAAAATAAACTTGGTCTCCAGTGGTTTTCATCAGTCGTCACTAGAAGGGCTTTCCCAAAGCTTGGGAGAAACGGATCTCTATGATCTTTGGCCAGGGACTCTTCATGCATGACTCGGGTGTCAGCAGCGATCAGTGCCCAAGCACAAGGATGCCTGTTGTCAGGCAACACTGTCTCAGGGTTCTACAGGTACACCTGGGCTGCCAAATGCTTGAGGTAAAGGTCCTTCATGCCCCTTTCCCCATTAAGGTTCCTTTTGCCAGCAGGGCCACTTTCCCCAACTGATGGGCTTTAAGCACCCCAAAGCCTAGCAGTAAAGCCTCTTATCCAAAAAAGGAAGTTGAGAGGCAGTAGTGAATCAAGTGAATCAAGCCAAGTACAAGTCAAGTGCAAGTGCAAGTCAAGCCAAACCAAGTGGGGCTTCCCTAGTTGGTAAAGAATCCACCTGCAATGTAGGAGACCCTAGTAAGATTCCTAGGTTGGGAAGATCTGCTAGAGAAGGGATAGGCTACCCACTCCAGTGTTCTTGAGCTTACCTGTGGCTCAGCTGGTAAAGACACGACCTGCAATGGGGGATACCTAGGTTTGATCCCTGGGTTGGGAAGATCCCCTGGAGAAGGGAAAGGCTACCCACTCAAGTATTCTGGCCTGGAGAATTCCATGGACTGTATAGTCCATGAGGTCACAAAGAGTCCAACATGACTGAGTGACCTTCACTCTCACCTTCAGTGAGTCAGGGCAAGTGCCAGAGAAGAGAGAGGCAGAGAGGACTGAGGTGGGAGAGGGAGCCTATGGAGTTGAGAACTACAGGGAGCAAGCTGCTTCCTCCCAATTGTAGTGCACTTTGTCCTGGGTTGGGAAGCTGTTCCCACTGAAGAAGGGAACAGCTACCTACTCCAGTATTCTGGCCTGGAGAACTCCATGGACTGTATATTCCATGGGGTCACAAAGAGTCAGACACGACTGAGCAACTTTCATGCTAGTCTTCCCTGAACTTCACTGTCTCCCAGAGTTTGCTGAGACTTATGTCCATTGAGTTGGTGATGCCATAACCTTCAAATCATCACAACATGACAAATTGCTCCCATGTGGTTCCATCATCTAAGCATTGATCATCACCTAATGAGGGGAAAGTTGAATGCACTGTGTCTATTCTCCAGACAACTTTGCATGAACACTTATATTACAGCAGATTGTTTTTTTTTTTTTTTAACTTTTACTTGCCAGCTCTGTTACTTAGCCATAAGGGATGCAGATTTTTGTGCATTTCATGCATTTTACAGTCATGGACATCACTGGGTATTTTTGTTTGTTTCCACCTCTGTCCAGTGCTTTTTTTTTTTTTAATCTTGTTCCTAAGCAGATATATTTTTATTCTAAGACCACAAGCAAGACACACAATATTGATCTGATTGCAACATAGAATCTTCCTTAAATACTGAGAGCTGATGACCTCATATCACACTGTACAGTAAAAGTTGGGATAGCCTTAGCAAAAGGAGTCAGTCAAGTGTTTTATAAGAGAGGAAACTATAAAAAGAGTGTTCTTCACATTCTCCTATTGCTATAATCCAGTCAGGTCATATTTTATTGGGGCTCATTACCAAGTTAGAGAGTGATAAGTGTGGAAACCATGGAAACATATTATGGCCAAATTGATGTTGCCTTGAAACCCTAGTGACTCACTCTATGGAACACTACACATTATCCATTAAGGTGCCTCTCCGACTTTTGTCAGCAGGGCCTTTTACAAGCTCATTCTAGATTCAAGTTCAGCCACAAACTCACGGATGTGCTCTCTGTTATAAATGCTACAGCAAGTCACTAGGCTGTATCCAGTACTAAGGAAAAGATACTACAAACTGCACATTATCCTTCATCAATTTTATTCAATTGAATACCTTGAGTTATAAGAAATATTTCAGATCAGATCAGTCGCTCAGTCGTGTCCAACTCTTTGCGACCCCATGAACCGCAGCACGCCAGGCCTCCCTGTCCATCACCAGCTCCAGGAGGTCACTCAGACTCGCATCCATCGAGTCAGTGATGCCATCCAGCCATCTCATCCTCTGTCGTCCCCTTCTCCTCCTGCCCTCAATCCCTCCCAGCATCAGAGTCTTCTCCAATGAGTCAACTCTTCGCATGAGGTGGCCAAAATACTGGAGTTTCAGCTTTAGCATCATTCCTTCTAAAGAAATTCCAGGATTGATCTCCTTCAGAATGGACTGGTTGGATCTTCTTGCAGTCCAAGGGACTCTCAAGAGTCTTCTCCAACACCACAGTTCAAAAGCATCAATTCTTCGGCGCTCAGCCTTCTTCACAGTCCAGCTCTCACATCCATACATGACCACAGGAAAGACCATAGCCTTGACTAGGCGAACCTTTGTTAGTAAAGTAATGTCTCTGCTTTTGAATATGCTGTCTAGGTTGGTCATAACTTTCCTTCCAAGGAGCAAGCGTCTTTTAATTTCATGGCTGCAGTCACCATCTGCAGTGATTTTGGAGCCCAGAAAAACAAAGTCTGACACTGTTTCCACTGTTTCCCCATCTATTTCCCATGCAGTGATGGGACCAGATGCCATGATCTTCGTTTTCTGAATGTTGAGCTTTAAGCCAACTTTTTCACTCTCCACTTTCACTTTCATCAAGAGGCTTTTTAGCCCCTCTTCACTTTCTGCCATAAGAGTGGTGTCATCTGCATATCTGAGGTTATTGATATTTCTCCCAGCAATCTTGATTCCAACTTCTGTTTCTTCCAGTCCAGCATTTCTCATGATGTACTCTGCATATAAGTTAAATAAACATGGTGACAATATGCAGCCTTGACGTACTCCTTTTCCTATTTGGAACCAGTCTGTTGTTCCATGACCAGTTCTAACTGTTGCTTCCTGACCTGCATACAGATTTCTCAAGAGGCAGATCAGGTGGTCTGGTATTCCCATCTCTTTCAGAATTTTCCATAGTTTATTGTGATCCACACAGTCAAAGGCTTTGGCATAGTCAATAAAGCAGAAATAGATGTTTTTCTGGAACTCTCTTGCTTTTTCCATGATCCAGCTGATGTTGGCAATTTGATCTCTGGTTCCTCTGCCTTTTCTAAAACCAGCTTGAACATCAGGAAGTTCACAGTTCACATATTGCTGAAGCCTGGCTTGGAGAATTTTGAGCATTACTTTACTAGCGTGTGAGATGAGTGCAATTGTTCGGTAGTTTGAACACTCCTTGGCATTGCCTTTCTTTGGGATTGGGATGAAAACTGACCTTTTCCAATCTTGTGGCCACTGCTGAGTTTTCCAAATTTGCTGGCATATTGAGTGTAGCACTTTCACAGCATCATCATTCAGGACTTGGAATAGCTCCACTGGAATTCCATCACCTCCACTAGCTTTGTTCGTAGTGATGCTTTCTAAGGCCCATTTGACTTCACATTCCAAGATGTCTGGCTCTAGGTCAGTGATCACATCATCATGATTATCTAGGTCTTGAAGCTCTTTTTTGTACAGTTCTTCTGTGTATTCTTGCCACCTCTTCTTAATATCTTTTGCTTCTGTTAGGTCCACACCATCTCTGTCCTTTATCGTGCCCATCTTTGCATGAAATGTTCCTTTGGTATCTCTGATTTTCTTGAAGAGATCCCTACTCTTTCCCATTCTGTTGTTTTCCTCTATTTCTTTGCATTGATCACTGAAGAAGGCTTTCTTATCTCTTCTTGCTATTCTTTGGAACTCTGCATTTAGATGTTTATATCTTTCCTTTTCTCCTTTGCTTTTCGCTTCTCTTCTTTTCACAGCTATTTGTAAGGCCTCCCCAGACAGCCATTTTGCTTTTTTTTGCATTTCTTTTCCATGGGGATGGTCTTGATCCCTGTCTCCTGTACAATGTCACGAACCTCATTCCATAGTTCATCAGGCACTCTATCTATCAGATCTAGGCCCTTAAATCTATTTCTCACTTCCACTGTATAATCATAAGGGATTTGATTTAGGTCATACCTGAATGGTCTATGAGCGCCCCGCCGGCTGCGTCGCGCACTAAGAGCGCCCCGCCGGCTGCGTCGCGCACTAAGAGCGCCCCGCCGGCTGCGTCGCGCACAAGAGCGCCCCGCCGGCCGCGTCGCGCACAAGAGCGCCCCGCCGGCTGCGTCGCGCACAAGAGCGCCCCGCCGGCGCGCGCGCACCAAGAGCGCCCCGCCGGCGCGCCGCGCACTAAGAGCGCCCCGCCGGCTGCGTCGCGCACTAAGAGCGCCCCGCCGGCTGCGTCGCGCACTAAGAGCGCCCCGCCGGCTGCGTCGCGCACCAAGAGCGCCCCGCCGGCTGCGTCGCGCACTAAGAGCGCCCCGCCGGCTGCGTCGCGCACTAAGAGCGCGGCGGAGAGGAGCTACCCCACGACCGAGGAAGGACGGCAGTGAGGGCCAGCGCACTAAGCACGGCCGAGAAGAGCTACCCCACGACCGAGGTCAGGAAGGGCGGCGGTGAGGAGAGACCCCTCGTCCAAGGTAAGGTGCGATGGCTGTGCTTCGCTGGCCGGGAGCAGCCAGGAGCAGCCCGGATGAGATACCCCACGCCCAAGGTAAGAGAAACCCAAGTAAGACAGTAGGTCTTGAAAGAGGGCATCAGAGGGCAAATACACTAAAACCATTCTCACAGATAACTAGTCAATCTAATCACACAAGGACCACACCCTTGTCTAACTCAATGAGATTAAGCCATGCCCGAGGGGCAACCTGGGATGGGCGGGTCATGGTGGAGAGATATGACAGGGTGTGGTCCGCTGGAGAAGGGAATGGCAAACCACTTCAGTATTCTTGCCTTGAGAACCCCATGAACAGTATGAAAAGACAAAATGATAGGATACTGAAAGAGAAACTCCCCAGGTCAGTAGGGGCCCAATATGCTACTGGAGGTCAGTGGAGAAATAACTCCAGAAAGAATGAAAGGATGGAGCCAAAACAAAAAGAATACCCAGCTGTGGATGTGTCTGGTGATAGAAGCAAAGTCCGATGCTGTAAAGAGCAATATTGCATAGGAACCTGGAATGTCAGGTCCATGAATCAAGGCAAATTGGAAGTGGTCAAACAAGAGATGGCAAGAGTGAATGTTGACATTCTAGGAATTAGCGAACTAAAATGGACTGGAATGGGTGAATTTAACTCAGATGACCATTATATCTACTACTGTGGGCAGGAATCCCTCAGAAGAAATGGAGTGGCCATCATGGTCAACAAAAGAGTCCGAAATGCAGTACTTGGATGCAATCTCAAAAATGACAGAATGATTTCTGTTCGTTTCCAAGGCAAACCATTCAATGTCACAGTAATCCAAATCTATGCCCCAACCAATAACGCCGAAGAAGCTGAAGTTGAGCGGTTCTATGAAGACCTACAAGACCTTTTAGAACTAACACCCAAAAAAGATGTCCTTTTCATTATAGGGGACTGGAATGCAAAAGTAGGAAGTCAAGAAACACCTGGAGTAACAGGCAAATTTGGCCTTGGAGTATGGAATGAAGCAGGGCAAAGACTAACAGAGTTTTGCCAAGAAAATGCACTGGTCATAGTAAATACCCTCTTCCAACAGCACAAGAGAAGACTCTATACATGGACATCACCAGATGGTCAACACCGAAATCAGATCGATTATATTCTTTGCAGCCAAAGATGGAGAAGCTCTATACAATCAGCCAAAACAAGACCAGGAGCTGACTGTGGCTCGGACCATGAACTCCTTATTGCCAAATTCAGACTGAAATTGAAGAAATATTTAGATACTCCTAAACATTTAAGACATTTACAGTGCTCTCTTTCTCTTTCTTTTAAACTCAGTTAGTTGCCTCTACCTTTTCAAGCTTTAGATAAGAATATGCCTTGTCAATGTCATTGTTCCCCTTGAAAATATTAGAATTCAATATTCTGATCGGAAAACAATAACTAAATCCCAGTGGATCATTAAATTTTGTAAGTTCCCCAAACCTATGAACATATAAAGTCACATTCTACTTCAAAGAGTGCTATCGAAGCAAGTTAGAACAAGGACTGTCCTGTTATATATGGTCCCAAAGGTTAAATCTTTCTTATCTAATTTATGAAATCAAAATGGAACATTGAATAAACCCTAACTTTCAGGTGGCTTACATATAAATGATAGTTTTAAAATTCCAATTATTATTTTTGTCAGAATCAATAATGCAAGATTTCTGCAATGCAAGTGAGTAAGAGTAATGATTTTCAAAAATACATCATCAAATATTTATTGGCTGTGTACACTGTACTTCTTAGTCAGGTGATGCCATCTTGCAGAGGGCTGAATATTTTCCAGGTTTGCAGGCAATATGTTTTAGAGAAGGGGACAGAAATCAGGAGATCTATGACTTTTCTGGGCACTTGACTCAACAGGTTTTAAACCAGGTACACTCAGCCACTTAGGTACATGGAAACTGCTCTCAAGCTTTATTGAATTGCTGGTTAAGACACAGGAACCAAATTAGGTCTATAATTTCAGATGCCCTTTTTTAATGACTCATTTTTCTGTCAATAAAATTGACAACAGAGACTAGTGCAGTTCCTTTGCCCACCTCCGAGTTGCTCTGTTGAGTCATGTGACACAGTCGAGTGTTGCCAGATGTAGGCTGTCACTCTCTGCTGGTGTTTTCATGGAAATACGATTAGAGAAATGGAGCCTGCACACTCCCAGGGAGGTTTTCAGCAGACATGACGGATGGCATCAATCATTCACCAGAAAGTCTCACATGGGAGGTTTTCATTGATAGTACAGACCTTATTTGTGTATCTAAAAATGCAGTCCATTCCATTCCTAGTAAAAGTCATCTCCTCTAGCAGGGGGCTTCTTTCTGACCTCAGAACCTCCTAAAAGATTCAAATATCTTATCTCCTTTCCATTCTTGAGACTCAAGAAGAATTTCGAAGATGAAACAGGGGAGTTAGGTTTAACTATGAGTTGAAATCACATAAAGAATTTTCAAAATGTGCTCGTTGCAAGAAAAAAATTCATAGTCATCTTCAAAGGAGAAACATGGAAAACCCTCAGTTTTATTCTGACACTTTCCCTCACTGATGCCAATCAAGTCAATTACTGGCTAATATAGCCAGATAGATTGTACTCATGAATATTTTGACATTTAAAGACAGATAACAAAGGAACAGATGTATAAGCTTGCCAAAGGATATGGTGATGTGCTAAATAAAAGCCACCTTGGTGATAATACACTTCTCCACTTTAAGAAAAGAAAATGAAGAGGCTCAGAGAAAACTATGACAGGTGAAGTGCAAATGTGACAATTTATATCAATAAGATGCAAATTACAAATACATTTTAAGAGTTAAATTTTTAAAATTTTAATGTATCTAACAATTAAATTAAAATATATATATTAAAAATACATTTTTAAATGATGCAGCTCTTCAAGAAAAGAAATGAAAATAGAAAAGTGAAAAACAAAATATGGTGATAACACTTTGTCTGGGTTAAATTGCCAATGATTTTTTTTTAACTTAAATAACATATGCCAGTAGTCATGCATGGATGTGGGCTGGACTATAAAGAAAGCTGAGCACCAAAGGATTGATGCTTTTGAACTGTGGTGTTGGAGAAGACTCTTGAGAGTCCCTTGGACTGCATGGAGATCCAATCAGTCAATCCTAAAGGAAATCCGTCCTGAATACTCATTAGAAGGACTGATGCTGAAGTTGAAACTCCAATATTTTGGCCATCTGATGAGAAAAACTGACTCATTGGAAAAGATCCTGATGCTGGGAAAGATTGAAGGCAGGAGGAGAAGGGAACAGAGGATGAGATGATTGTATGGCATCACCAACTTGATGGACATGAGTTTGAGTAAGTTCCGGGAGTTGGTGATGGACAGGGAAGCCTGGCGTGCTGCAGTCCATGGACCACAAAGAGTCAGACACAACTGACCGACTGAACTGAAGATACTCATGACCAGAGTGTGGGAAAATTGGTAATTCTCACTCTTTGTTGTTATGAATATAAGTTGGTATAAATCCTATAAGGAACAATTTCGCCATATCCATCAAAATTACAGATGCACCCTACCGTTTTACCCAGAAAGTTTTAATTTTAGGAATGGATTCTACTACTGTGCTCCCACTCATGCAAAATGTCTTTGAACAAATATATTAATTAAAGCCCCACTGGAAGTAAAAACAATAAAAATTGGAAGCAACTTAAATGTGCACTGGTAGAGAATAATTAAATACATATCTTTAACTTATAAATATGTACAATGAAATGTTATATGGCATCCAAGACAGATAAGACAGACAATTATGTAAAAGTTCATATGGTACAAATGTAATTACAAAACCAAAATGCAGAATAACATGCAATATATAAATCTATTTGTCTATATATGCTTATCAGTGCATAGATTAACTCTAGAAGTATACATAAGAAGCAAACAAAACTATTGACTGCCTATAGTAATAAAAGTGGGGAAATATAGAAATAAAAGTTTTATTTTTAAAACTTTTAGAAGTAGAATAGAATAAAAAAATTTTTTAGAATAGAAAAAAAGTTCTATTTTATAGAAATAAAAGTGGGGATTTTTATTTATATCATGAACAAGTGTTACCAAGAAGGGAGATTAAAAAAAGGAAAGGAAAGAAAAAAGATAATAAAACAATTCAAGAGAGAAAGAAATAACATAAAACCAATTCTCTGTGTACAATCAATTTAACATGATTTGTAAGGGGCTTTCTATGTGAAAAACAATAGGTCTTTATTGGTAATTGTGCTGCACTGGGCTAAGTCACTAAGTCATGTCTGACTATGCGACCCCACGGACTATAGCCCACCAGGCTCTTCTGTTCATGGAATTTTCCAGGCAAGAATACCGGAGTGGGAGTATTATTTCCTCCTTCTCCCGAGAATCTTCCCAACTCAAGGATCAAACTCATGTCTCTTACGTCCCCTGCAATGGCAGGCAGACTCTTTACCACTTAGGCACCTGGGAAGCTATTGGTAATTATGATATCCATTTGTACAGGATTTTAGAATTTGAAAGCATTTTTCCAGATTTGGTGCCAAAAGATCTAGCCAAAACTTGGACCCATGCTGACTCATTGCCTAACTGTAAGGAAATCATTTTTATATTTTTATATCTAACTCTTTGTGAAATGATTGTAAGACTTTTGTCTTCTTTGCAAATCAGGTGTAATGCTAAAAAATAAACCACAGAATTGAATTTTTTTTTTAGCAAACATGCACAATAGTTCTAAAAATTGTTTCCTTAGGATCCATAAAGAAAGAGTAGAATATTTTCATGTTACTCTTTTAAATTCAAAGAATTATTTTCCTAAACCATTTCTTTGTCTTGTGGGTTTTTTCCCTCTGATTTGCATTCATATATTTTAGCTACTTCTCTTCTCACTTGAATTTTTGCTGACAGACAGACTTCAGAAACAGCATTTATTTAGCTCCTTTCCTCAATGCAGTAAGTTACTTAACTTTTTAACCATTTCCAGTCTAATCCATGTAACTAGTGTCCCTGCTAGCCCCTCCTTGGGTTCATGGAGATACTCATCTTATAATTTTACCCTATTTTCCTTTCAGATTCCCACCTAGCCAAGTTCTCATTCAGACTGTTAGTATTGCTAAGGCTGGGAGCTGCTGTCAGCTCTGATTAGATTCTATTCCTCACTACAAGCCTATTGTGGAATGTGCCTCCATAACAAAATTTAGTCTGAAATAAACTGTGTGCTAAAGGTCAAGCTAAGATAGCCTTTGGCTTCCCCATAGATTCTAAATTCATTTTCTAGTTCATGAATCTCCTCTTTTATATTTGTTTGCAGGATGGCATGATCTTAGTGGAAATGAGTCTGATAATCCACCCATCTAGTGCCATTGTTTTTGGTGGCTTTACTTGAGATGGGATAGATTCTGGGAGACTAAAATCCTTGCTGCCTTAAAATTAGGTAGTCAAGGTCATTGAATCACCTTGTCAGAGCCTCCTCTGATACTCCTTTCCTCCTTTTGGTTAACAGACAGTGTTCTACTCTTGGTTTTATCCTTGACACACTTCTGTAATATTAGTACTTCAGGGGAATGGGGCAGCCCTTCAGGATATTGATTTACAAGAGAAAATTAAGACCCCAATGAGTTCCCAGAGATTTTAGTTGAAGTGACTCTCAATTAACAGGCTTTTATTAAATATCTATTGTGTAGACTCAAATAGCATATCATGTCATTGGGGAGATGAGTCATTGACTCATGAATAAGCTATGGAAAGTGGTAAATGATGTGTGCAAAATAAATGGAACATAAATTAAAATATGATAGCAACAGTCTCCAGGTGGGATAAGCTTGGAAGACTTCTTGGACAATTTCAATTGAGTTTTCAATGATAAGAAGGATTTAGGCCAATAAAGTGAAGAGATACTACTGAAAGAGGAAAAGGTATAAACCAAAACCAAAGCATAAAGCATAAAATAGATTTGGGCTGTAGTGAGCACACACATTGGCTAGAATGGAGGTGTTTGCATATAAAGGTCATCAGATCAGATCAGATCAGTCGCTCAGTCGTGTCCGACTCTTTGCGACCCCATGAACCGCAGCACGCCAGGCCTCCCTGTCCATCACCAGCTCCCGGAGGTCACTCAGACTCGCATCCATCGAGTCAGTGATGCCATCCAGCCATCTCATCCTCTGTCGTCCCCTTCTCCTCCTGCCCTCAATCCCTCCCAGCATCAGAGTCTTCTCCAATGAGTCAACTCTTCGCATGAGGTGGCCAAAATACTGGAGTTTCAGCTTTAGCATCATTCCTTCCAAAGAAATTCCAGGATTGATCTCCTTCAGAATGGACTGGTTGGATCTTCTTGCAGTCCAAGGGACTCTCAAGAGTCTTCTCCAACACCACAGTTCAAAAGCATCAATTCTTTGGCGCTCAGCCTTCTTCACAGTCCAGCTCTCACATCCATACATGACCACAGGAAAGACCATAGCCTTGACTAGGCGAACCTTTGTTAGTAAAGTAATGTCTCTGCTTTTGAATATGCTATCTAGGTTGGTCATAACTTTCCTTCCAAGGAGCAAGCGTCTTTTAATTTCATGGCTGCAGTCACCATCTGCAGTGATTTTGGAGCCCAGAAAAACAAAGTCTGACACTGTTTCCACTGTTTCCCCATCTATTTCCCATGCAGTGATGGGACCAGATGCCATGATCTTCGTTTTCTGAATGTTGAGCTTTAAGCCAACCTTTTCACTCTCCACTTTCACTTTCATCAAGAGGCTTTTTAGCCCCTCTTCACTTTCTGCCATAAGGGTGGTGTCATCTGCATATCTGAGGTTATTGATATTTCTCCCAGCAATCTTGATTCCAACTTCTGTTTCTTCCAGTCCAGCATTTCTTATGATGTACTCTGCATATAAGTTAAATAAACATGGTGACAATATGCAGCCTTGACGTACTCCTTTTCCTATTTGGAACCAGTCTGTTGTTCCATGACCAGTTCTAACTGTTGCTTCCTGACCTGCATACAGATTTCTCAAGAGGCAGATCAGGTGGTCTGGTATTCCCATCTCTTTCAGAATTTTCCATAGTTTATTGTGATCCACACAGTCAAAGGCTTTGGCATAGTCAATAAAGCAGAAATAGATGTTTTTCTGGAACTCTCCTGCTTTTTCCATGATCCAGCGGATGTTGGCAATTTGATCTCTGGTTCCTCTGCCTTTTCTAAAACCAGCTTGAACATCAGGAAGTTCACGGTTCACATATTGCTGAAGCCTGGCTTGGAGAATTTTGAGCATTACTTTACTAGCGTGTGAGATGAGTGCAATTGTTCGGTAGTTTGAGCACTCCTTGGCATTGCCTTTCTTTGGGATTGGGATGAAAACTGACCTTTTCCAATCTTGTGGCCACTGCTGAGTCTTCCAAATTTGCTGGCATATTGAGTGTAGCACTTTCACAGCATCATCATTCAGGATTTGGAATAGCTCCACTGGAATTCCATCACCTCCACTAGCTTTGTTCGTAGTGATGCTTTCTAAGGCCCATTTGACTTCACATTCCAAGATGTCTGGCTCTATAAAGGTCATAAGGCTTGTCATATCCAAAGACCCCTTCTTTTTTTTTTTTTTTTTTCGGCCCTGCCACAAACATGTAGGATCTTAGTTCCCCAACCAGGGATTAAACCCATGCCCACTGTAGTGGAAACACAGAATCTTTACCATTAGAAACTGCTTAGGCCATAATCTTCTGATCAAGGAAGAAGCCCCAGCACCACCACTACCACCACCCTCCCTTTATGTTTTAATTGCATGGATGAACAGTCACTGGTAAAGCTGGATTTGGGCTAGTGACTCAAAAACAACCACATCAGTTACCACAGTGGTATCCTGGAATGATAAAAATGAGAGTTCTGAGTTATTTACACCAGCTGCCTTTGAAATTTGAAGATTGGTCACATGACACCCAAGGGAAACAAAGATGATATGACAGATGATACAGCCAAAATATCAAATCAGAAGCAATACTTTAACAAATTCAATGAAAACTTTAAAAATGGTCCCCATCAAACGAACATTAAAAACATAAAAAATAAAGACAGTGAGGAGGAGAATTATATCCGCCTTAATGCGTGTGTGCTTGCTCAGTCTCTTCAGTTGTGTCCGCCTCTTTGTGACCCCATGGACTGCAGTCTGACAGGCTTGTCTGTCCATGGAATTTTCCAGGCAAGAATCCTGAAGTGGGTTGCCATTTCCTCCTCCAGAGAATCTTTCCAAACCCATGTTGCCTTCACTGGCAGGCAGATTCTTTACCACAGAGCCACCTGGGAAACCCCTGGGCCCCCGTGGACTTTAGTCATCTTTATGATAAATATATAATATGATGGTATGTGGAGAAAGAAATAGCAACACACTCCAGTATTGTTGCCCGAAGAATCTCACGAACAGAGGAGCCTGGTGGGCTATAGTCCATGGGATCATGAAGAGTCAGACATGACTGAACAACTAACACACACATATATGATGGAGTGAGGAGTTCATGGGTGTCCTGATAGAAAAATACATAGTAAAAAGATAAATGAAAAAAACATGGTTCTAGAATTTCTTTCTTCCCACAATACTGGACAGCAGGGAGAGGAAACCATTGGAATTTGTGAGGAGAATGGGAGCCCCAGAGACATAGTTCCAGATCATCATAGCATCCTCTGCATCCTGCCTGTGTGTGTACATCCATCGGTTGTGCCATGCAGCACATATGAGTTGAGGTGGAACATGGAAGGGCAACTCAATTCTTTCTTTGCAAGGAGAGTGTACAAGTCAGCAATAAGGAGATGACATCAATTTTTAAAACCGCATGCTATTTGAAATTTTCTGAGACAAAACAAGAAGAAACAGCAACAGCAAGACCTCACACACATGCATTGGCAAGCTGATGGTCACTGCCCTGGTACTGACTCTGTCCTGGTAACAGGAGACCACAACAGGACGTCTGGAGCCCTGCAGCTCTGAGATGAAAGGAAGATTCTTTCACAGTAACTCTGGAGACACAGAGAACTAGAGAGCGGGAGCTAGTGATCAGCAGATTTCAGATGATGGCTGGGAGAGACAAGATCTTCCCTGCACCGAATTTTAATGCTAATCTGGTTTCCAGTCTCATCTAACAGGCTTGAGTTTCACTTAGGTCCCTCTTTCTTTCCAGGCTCCTAGGGGAATCTTTTCTGACTTTAGATACCTTATAGTCTGCTTTTGTTTCCACACACCTAAGATCTAGCCAAAACCTTACTTCTTGAGCAATTTGTGCCAGGTGTATTCTCAAAACGTCCACTGTTTTGATCTTAGCATAGCTGATCAAAGCAACATCTTTATTTCCTTGAACTAGTTCTATTTTAAAAAACCTCCTTCCTCTTCTGGTTTCAATGGTCCACAGTACAGTTCAGTTCGGTTGCTCAGTCATGTCTGACTCTTTTAACACCATGGACTATAGCACTTTAGTCCTCCCTGTCCATCGTCAACTCCTGGAGCTTGCTCGAACTCATGTCCATCGAGTCAGTGATGCCATCCAACCATCTCAACCTCTGTCGTCCCCTTCTCCTCCTGCCTTCAATCTTTTCCAGCATCAGGGTCTTTTCCAACGAGTCAGTTCTTCACATCAGGTGGCCAAAGTATTGGAGTTTCAAGTTCAGCATCAGTCCTTCCCAATAAAAATTCCCAATGAATATTTAGGACTAATTTCCTTTAGGATGGATGGGTTGGATCTCCTTGCAGTCCAAGGGGCTTTAAAGGGTCTTCTCCAACACCACAATACAAAAGCATCAATTCTTCGGTGCTCTGCTTTCTTTATGGTACAACTGTCACATCCATACATGACTAATGAAAAAACCATAGCTTTGACTAGATGGACCTTTGTCAGCAAAGCAATATAGGCAAAACACTTAAAAGTAATTCATCTTCCCAAACGTCATTTTATCACAATATTTGCTTTCTTAGAATCCTAGAGTTGTTCTTTACCTGCCTCTTGAAGCTGAAAACCCAATACTTTGGCCACCTTATGCAAAGAGCTGACTCATTGGAAAAGACCCTGATCCTAGGAAAGATTGAGGGCAGGAGGAGAAGGGGACGACAGAGGATGAGATGGTTGGATGGCATCATTGACTTGATGGACATGAGTTTGAGCAAGCTCCGGGAGTTGGTGATGGACAGGGAGGCTGGTGTGCTGCGGTTCATTGGGTAGCAAAGAGTCAGACATGATTGAACAACTGAACTGAACTGAACTGAGCTGAATCCCATTAAAATCTAAAACTACAGGCTTCATTGCCTTCCAACTGCTGGGCCTCCCATCCTCTCACATTTTATTCCAACCCTGATTGCCATATTTCTTTCTACTTTACCATTCTGCTGCCAAGAGTTAGTTTTTCATCCTTCCTCTCATGGGACAACAGACTGGTTCCAAATCAGAAAGGAGTATGTCAAGGCAGTATTGTCACCCTGCTTATTTAACTTCTATGCAGAGTACATCATGAGACACGCTGAGCTGGATGAAGCACAAGCTGGAATCAAGATTGCTGGGAGAAATATCAATAACCTCAGATATGCAGATGACACCACCCTTATGGCAGAAAGTTAGAAGAACTAAAGAGCCTCTTAATGAAAGTGAAAGAGGAGAGTGAAAAAAAAGCAGGCTTAAAGTTCAACATTCAGAAAACTAAGATCATGGCATCCAGTCCCATCATTTCATGACAAATAGATGGGGAAACAATGGAAACAGTGACAGACTTTATTTTGGGGGGCTCCAAAATCACTGCAGTTGGTGACTGCAGCCATGAAATTAAAAGACACTTTCTCCTTGGAAGAAAAGTTATGACCAACCTAGACAGCATATTGAAAAGCAGAGGTATCACTTTGCCAACAAAGTCCATCTAGCCAAAGCTATGGATTTTCCAGTAGTCATGTATGGATGTGAGAGCTGGACTATAAATAAACCTGAGCACTGAAGAACTGATGCTTTTGAGCTGTGGTGTTGGAGAAGACTCTTGAGAGTCCCTTGGACTGCAAGGAGATCCAATCAGTCCATCCTAAAGGAAATCAGTCCTGAATATTCATTGGAAGGATTGATGCTGAAGCTGAAACTCCAATACTTTGGCCACCTGATGCGAAGAACTAACTCCAAAAGACCCTGATACTGGGAAAGTTTGAAAGCAGGAGGAGAAGAGAGAAACAGAGGATGAGATGGTTGGATGGCATCACGGACACAATGGACATGAGTTTGAGCAAGCTCCAGGAGTTGGTGATAGACAGGGAGGCCTGAAGTGCCTGCGGGTCACAAAGAGTCAGACACGACTGAGTGACTGAACTAAACTCATTCCTCATCACACCAGCAACATCTTCCCTTTGAAGACAATTGTCCCACCCTTTGCACAAGTATGTCTTTAAAAATCTCCAGTATGATGGATTTCACTCAAAATTTACTTATAATTAGTTTTCCCAAACAGTAAATAATGTTTCTTCTTTCTTCCTCAATTTCCAAGAATCCTATCATATAAACACAGAGGAGGATAAAGAAGAAGATGATGATGACTTTGATGAATAAAATCATAGCAGCCTACATATGGGTAGAATTTTTCAGCTAGCACAGCAACGTCACACAATCATATATTTTTGTTGTTACTGTCATAATTATTTAGTTAGCAGAAACTATGCCCTAAATGTTTTTCTTCCTCATATCTTTCTGTATTTCATATACTGCTTCATATACATGGAATAAAAGAAAACTAGAAGGAGAAACTGAGTTTTTACTGCATGGTTTTAGAAAATAATTTCCCCATGATTCCTCCTATTTTCTTGCTCTACAAGTTGTGGTAGATAATTTGCCACTCTCTTCTCTTGACCAGGGAAGCTTAAGGATTAATGGTAGAATTATTTTTTTTTTAAAGGCAGGGGACTCATTTTACAAAGGGGCCAATCGAAGAAGTGGAATTCAAGAGAATCTTGGCCCAAAGGGTCACTCATACTCCATTTCCTCCCGACATCTATTCCAACTTTAAGGGCATGAAGCTGTCACAGAGAAAGGAAAGCTACCCCAGAACACTACCCACTAGTGAAGCTGGCCAGGAGGTTTGGCAGACATATCTTTTGACGGTATATCACTAACTGTGCACATAATTCAGGGCCCTGAGGCAACTTCCAGATAAATGCTCATCATTTCCACCGGCATTACCACCTATCAGTAATACTTTGGGGAGAAAAGCTCTAAGAAAAGATAACCTTGGTTTTGCATTACTGAATCAGCACTCTGAAATAAAATGTTTGGTCTATTTCAGTATTGAGAAATGTTTATATTCTGAGTATCTTTTCTTTTTTCTAAACTACTGATTTCTTAATTATGCCAGTGTTTAACATGCTACACCATGGGACACTTCTTTTAGAGAACAGAACAACCTTGTGGAGCTGCCAATTAGCACTACTCCAGGCACTTTTACAGCACTCTACCTTTTTTGTGCCTTTGCTTTTTCAGAAACTACTTTTCATGTTAGGGTAATGCAACTAGATGTATTTAAACAAGCATGCTGCTGCTGCTGCTGCTAAGTCGCTTCAGTCGTGTCCGACTCTGTGCGACCCCATAGACGGCAGCCCACCAGGCTCGCCCATCCCTGGGATTCTCCAGGCAAGAATACTGGAGTGGGTTGCTATTTCCTTCTCCAATGCATAAAAGTGAAAAGTCAAAGTGAAGTCGCTCAGTCGTGTCTGACTCTTAGCGACCCCATGGACTGGAGCCTACCAGGCTCCTCCGTCCATGGGATTTTCCAGGCAAGAGTACTGGGGTGGGGTGCCATTGCCTTCCCCGTAAACAAGCATCAGATCAGATCAGATCAGTCGCTCAGTCGTGTCCGACTCTTTGCGACCCCATGAACCGCAGCACGCCAGGCCTCCCTGTCCATCACCAGCTCCCGGAGGTCACTCAGACTCGCATCCATCGAGTCAGTGATGCCATCCAGCCATCTCATCCTCTGTCGTCCCCTTCTCCTCCTGCCCTCAATCCCTCCCAGCATCAGAGTCTTCTCCAATGAGTCAACTCTTCGCATGAGGTGGCCAAAATACTGGAGTTTCAGCTTTAGCATCATTCCTTCCAAAGAAATTCCAGGATTGATCTCCTTCAGAATGGACTGGTTGGATCTCCTTGCAGTCCAAGGGACTCTCAAGAGTCTTCTCCAACACCACAGTTCAAAAGCATCAATTCTTTGGCGCTCAGCCTTCTTCACAGTCCAGCTCTCACATCCATACATGACCACAGGAAAGACCATAGCCTTGACTAGGCGAAACTTTGTTGGCAAAGTGATGTCTCTGCTTTTGAATATGCTATCTAGGGTGGTCATAACTTTCCTTCCAAGGAGTAAGCGTCTTTTAATTTCATGGCTGCAGTCACCATCTGCAGTGATTTTGGAGCCCAGAAAAACAAAGTCTGACACTGTTTCCACTGTTTCCCCATCTATTTCCCATGCAGTGATGGGACCAGATGCCATGATCTTCGTTTTCTGAATGTTGAGCTTTAAGCCAACCTTTTCACTCTCCACTTTCACTTTCATCAAGA
Organism: Tragelaphus eurycerus; assembly: GCA_935064755.1. Taxonomy (NCBI): domain Eukaryota; kingdom Metazoa; phylum Chordata; class Mammalia; order Artiodactyla; family Bovidae; genus Tragelaphus; species Tragelaphus eurycerus. Next base: position 5,915,315 of record CAKXYN010000039.1, read on the forward strand.
GGCTTTTTAGCCCCTCTTCACTTTCTGCCATAAGGGTGGTGTCATCTGCATATCTGAGGTTATTGATATTTCTCCCGGCAATCTTGATTCCAACTTGTGTTTCTTCCAGTCCAGCATTTCTCATGATGTACTCTGCATATAAGTTAAATAAACATGGTGACAATATACAGCCTTGACGTACTCCTTTTCCTATTTGGAACCAGTCTGTTGGTCCATGTCCAGTTCTAACTGTTGCTTCCTGACCTGCATACAGATTTCTTAAGAGGCAGATCAGGTGGTCTGGTATTCCCATCTCTTTCAGAATTTTCCATAGTTTATTGTGATCCACACAGTCAAAGGCTTTGGCATAGTCAATAAAGCAGAAATAGATGTTTTTCTGGAACTCTCTTGCTTTTTCCATGATCCAGCGGATGTTGGCAATTTGATCTCTGGTTCCTCTGCCTTTTCTAAAACCAGCTTGAACGTCAGGAAGTTCACGGTTCACATATTGCTGAAGCCTGGCTTGGAGAATTTTGAGCATTACTTTACTAGCGTGTGAGATGAGTGCAATTGTGCGGTAGTTTGAACACTCCTTGGCATTGCCTTTCTTTGGGATTGGGATGAAAACTGACCTTTTCCAATCTTGTGGCCACTGCTGAGTTATGTTAACTGTGTAAATAACTGAAGTAAAATACCTAGCATCACATCAGGCATGTGCTTGTTTTGTTTTGATTCAGTTCAGTTCAGTTCCATCGCTCAGTCGTGTCCACCTCTTTGTAACCCCATGAATCACAGCACGCCAGGCCTCCCTGTCCATCACCAACTCCCGGAGTTCACTCAGACTCACGTCCATCGAGTCAGTGATGCCATCCAGCCATCTCATCTTCTGTTGTCCCCTTCTCCTCCTGCCCCCAATCCCTCCCAGCATCAGAGTCTTTTCCAATGAGTCAACTCTTCGCATGAGGTGGCCAAAGTACTGGAGTTTCAGCTTTAGCATCATTCCTTCCAAAGACCACCCAGGACTGATCTCCTTAGAATGGACTGGTTGGATCTCCTTGATTACCTTTTCCTTTTTCTTTCTTTCCCCTCTACTACACGTGTCCACTTTCCTCCAATTGCGATTAGCCCACAAGCATAATTAGGGCTAATCGCAATTGGAGGAAAGTGGACACGTGTAGTAGAGGGGAAAGGAAGAAAAAGGAAAAGGTAATCAAGGAGATCCAACCAGTCCATTCTAAGGAGATCAGTCCTGGGTGGTCTTTGGAAGGAATGATGCTAAAGCTGAAACTCCAGTACTTTGGCCACCTCATGCGAAGAGTTGACTCATTGGAAAAGACTCTGATGCTGGGAGGGATTGGGGGCAGGAGGAGAAGGGGACAACAGAAGATGAGATGGCTGGATGGCATCACTGACTCGATGGACGTGAGTCTGAGTGAACTCCGGGAGTTGGTGATGGACAGGGAGGCCTGGCGTGCTGTGATTCATGGGGTTACAAAGAGGTGGACACGACTGAGCGATGGAACTGAACTGAACTGAATCAAAACAAAACAAGCACATGCCTGATGTGATGCTAGGTATTTTACTTCAGTTATTTACACAGTTAACATTTTATTTTGAAAAACTTTTTCAGAGAACAGTAAAATAAGTACATATACTCTTCACTTATATTCACTGATTGCTAACATTTTGCCTAATTTGCATGCTAAATCTACATAATATGTAATATATATAGAGAGAGAATGATAAATATGTATATAGAGAGATGTATATATGTATTATGGGCTTCCCTGGCAGGTCAGCTAGTAAAAAATCCACCTGCAATGCAGGAGACCCCGGTTCGATTCCTGGGTCAGGAAGATCCATAGAGAAGGGATAGGCTACCCACTTCAGTATTCTTTGGCTTTCCTGGTGACTCAGTTAGTAAAGAATCCGCTTGTAATGTAGGAGACCTTGGTTCGATCCCTGGGTTGGGAAGATCCCCTGGGGGAGGGCATGGCAACCTACTCCAGTATTCTTGCCTAGAGAATCCCCATGGACAGAAGAACCTGACAGGCTGCAGTCCCTGGGGTCGCAAACAGTTGCACACGACTAAGCCCAGCACAGCGTATATGTATTATACAATATATATATAGAGAGAGAGAGGGAGGGAGGGAGATAGACTAATATATTTATCAAAGAGAGAAACACACACAAACGTACACATATTATCTATGTGCGTGTATGTTGTTGTTCAGGGGCTTCCCTGGTGGCTCAGGTGGTAAAGAATCCACCTGCAATGCAGGAGACCTGGGTTCAATCCCTGGGTCAGGAAGATGCCCTGGAGAAAGAAATGGCTTCCCAGTCCAGTATTCTTGCCTGGAATATCCCATGGACAGTGGAGCCTGGCAGGCCACACAGCACACGGGGTCGCAGAGTTGGACACGGCGGTGCGACTAACACTATATGTGGTTGTTTAGTCCCTAAGTCTTGTCTAACATTTTACGACCCCGTGAACTACAGTCCACCAGGATGCTCTGTCCATGGGATTTCCTAGGCAAGAAAACTAGAGAGGGTTGCCATTTCCTTCTACGGGGATCTTCTCAACCCAGAGACTTAACTCACATCTCCTTTACTGGCAGACAGATTCTTTACCCCTTAACCACAAAGGAAGCCCCTGTGTATATATATGTATACATATGGCAGATGTGCATAATAGGGTACATTTTAAAGTAGGTTATACATGACACTTCGGGGAAGGCAATGGCACCCCACCCCAGTACTTTTGCCTGGAAAATCCCATGGACGGAGGATCCTGGTAGGCTCCAGTCCATGGGGTCGCTAAGAGTCGGACACGACTGAGCGGCTTCACTTTCACTTTTCACTTTCATGCATTGGAGAAGGAAATGGCAACCCACTCCAGTGTTCTTGCCTGGAGAATCCCAGGGACAGGGGAGCCTGGTGAGCTTCCATCTATGGGGTCGCACAGAGTCGGACACGACTGAAGCGACTTAGCAGCAGCAGCAGCAGCATACATGACACTTTGCCTCTACTTTAGCACACATCTCTCAAGATCAAGGGTGTTCTTCCACAAATCTCTGTATTGCATTCACTCTCATTGGCCATTTTAATTTTGATCTCTTGGATACATCTCAATTATAAGATTGTCTGTAATTTCTCAATTGTAAAGATACATTTTTCCTTACATTCGAATGTAATATGGGGGGTGTGCTACTTTGAGACTATCCCTTTCTTCAACAGTGTTCCATTTAACCATCTTAAGCATCAGTTGATGACTCTGAATTATAAAAAATATTATTCCAATTTTACCAATAAAAAAACAATCTCTACCCTCTTTATATTAACTTTAGATTAGCTAGCTAATAGTAGTCGGGCTTCAAACCTACCCAGGGCCACAGATTAATAATCAGTTTCCCTCTGGGGTCACGCTGCCTCAATAAGATGTTGGTAAAATTGGCCCCAATTCCTATACCACAACCCCGAGAAAATGTATTGCCTTTTTAAAGATTCCTGTAACTCCTTCTGGGCCTCACACTCTAAGGGATACTCCTGGTTCCAGCTTTCTGGCCCAGATGAGTCAGTATTTCCTGTGCCACACTAACCCAAAGACTGAGTCCAGCTTCAGTCTCTTCCCTTGATTTCTATACAAAAAAAAATCTTATGAGTGGGCATCAGACTTTACTGAAGGACTGAAGATATGTTAAAAGAAAGTAAAAGATTGATTTTGCCTCTCTAACAAAAATCTAGAATCGAATAAAAGTGATTTCTAGCCTAAAAGTCACTTGTCCCATGTCCCTAGCCTCACCCACCCCAGCTTCTCTGTATTCATCCTCGTGTGAACACAGAGATTAACTTCCTCTCACTTTTATGGAGAACAATTAAGCACTCCCCAAGCCTTACAGTAAACTCTGTTATTCCTGCTTCCCAACGTTCATTCAGATTCAGATGAAGATTTAAATTACACCTGATCAAAATGTGATCACTCTTTCAGCTTTCAGGTCTTTCTCAGTTGTTCTGAGAGGGACTGGAGGAGGCAGGAGGAGTGGAAATCTTGTTACATGATATCTTAGGAAAATCAACCAAGTAAGGCCTTAAGTTAAAGCCAGTGTCTAGGCTTATATGCCTTTGAGTTTTCATGGAGATAAAACATTAATTGGAATTGGCCACCATGAAGATGGTAAGCGGTTGACAGTATCAGTAAAAATGATACAATGTTGGGTTTCAGACTTACAATAACTGACTCAGGCATTATTCTTTCTCACAGAAGAAAGTGGTCCTTACATGTAAGTAAAAAAAGAATAAGAGAAAGGGAAACATTTTTTAGAGCATATAAAAGAGTAAATATAGGTACCCGGGCTCAGAATCAAGCTAAAAGAATTATTTTCTGCCTTTGAAAGAATCAAGACAGGATCTTGTAAGCAGAGAGAAACATCAAATGTCCCCAAGCCAATATCTCCACTGTGTCTTTGTTAACATATGAGAAAAGAAAGACATACAAGATGACAGAATCCGCAATTGTTGTCTTAATTTTGTAAATATTTTTAGAGATTAGCCATTTTTTTCAAGCAGGTTATTTTGTTCATTTGTTTATTTCTTTGACCACAAAGAGTAAAATACAGGGAGAAATATCAGAACTTCAGGAAAATTCTATGCCTACTTTAAATTTCGTATACACATCTATGGAGAATTTTGTGGGTGTTGAATATTAATGTTTTATTAAAATGATATTGCCAAACTATTTCCACAAATAGAAACTGTTCCCAAGAAAACCACCTTTCCCAAAGCAACCACTTACTCCAGACTTTTCTTATATACTATCCAACTTTGGGTCATCAGTCGGTGAAGCATTGAGTCCACATCACATACAACCTTTTTATTGATCTGGACTTGAGAACAGTATGGCAATTTCTGTACTCTACTTGGGAGTGGAAAAGACTACCAAAGATTCTCCGATGGGCTACTCCATCAGCTTGTCACAGCGGAACAAACACCACTTGTGGAAAGGGACAAGTTCCTGGCTCTGACTGGACAGCTCTGAGAGGTACCACTCTGAGATGATTTTGCCTTGTTCTCTGCAGCCTATCCATACCAACTGTCCACCTCCCCTCCCCTCCTTGTGCTTATATCTCTACTTTTTCCAAGCACTGACTGCTTCCTAGATTTGAAGGAGTCTTTTGCTCTGTGGTTGGGACAGAATTAATACAAGTTTCACTATCATTGTGCACCTCTGCTCACACCATCTCAGGAGAAATAACTCAGACAAGAACTGTTCTGAAGAGGAAAAGAAGAAAAGCCAAGGAGGATTAAACTAAATGTAAGTCACTCTCTCTTTTGAAGATCTTCTCTCCTTTGTTAGGATCATGACGAATTATTTCCCCCTGCAGTGCCCCTGTCTCCTAATCATTGTTATAAACTCCTGTGGGCAGATCTGCTTGGTTTTTATCTCTGTCTAGCTTCCTGAAACTATGTGGACTCAAAAGAAATGGCAGAAAGAGCATGGTGACAAAGGTCGGGATCATCCAGAGGAATGACTTTGAAATATGGAGGAGAAGAAGATGTAGGAAAGTGTCAGTTGTTTTTCTGAAGAGGAAATTGGAAAAAGGGAGTAAGAACAGGCAAAGCTGGCAGAAAGCTGGTGAGATGCTGGTTTGCTGCTGTTAACAAAATTTAAATGGTTCCAGGGAGCCACAGATAAGCCATTTCTTTGTTCTTAAGGAAGGGTCTATTTTTCTTTCTAGGAGTAGGAAACAAAACACATTATAAACATTTTTCAAAAAGCTTCAAAGGACTCCATTAGCCTGATAAAAAGGTCCAACTTCTTTTGTACATTTAATTCTCAAGTTACGATTGCTCTCAAATAATAAACAGTAGTTCACAATTTTTTAATGCTTGGTATGAGATAGGTATTATGTAAGTGCCTTGTATGGATGGCTCCCATTTTATAGATGAGGAAACTAAAATTTAAACAAAACAATTTGCCCAAATTTCCAAATTTACATAATTAGTAAGTAGTGAAATGGTGTGAAGTACAACTACTCGAGACCCCTTATTTTGAAGCTGGATTCACCAGTACAGAAAAACATCAAAAGAAAGATCCAGGACCATGGAGGATCAAGAGTTACACCATCTTAAAATAACCTTTGGTGCTACCAGATCCTCTAAAATCAGCCTCTGGTTAATTTCATCAGAATTACTTTTAGGCAAATTGAATAAAAATGTGAAAAAAAAAAAAAAAATCAAGAAAGGGTAGTAGAGTTTTATTGGTCCTAGGAAGCCAGAAAGCTAGACAGCTGTTCTCCCATAGCTGTGAATGTACTTGACAAAAGAGATTCACATGTGAGGTGGGGGAACAGGTGGCAGGGGTAGGAAGAATAGCTAAAGGTTGTTCACTACTGAGAGAGAAAGCATTGCAGTCGTGCCTGATGGTGAAATTGCTCACTTTGAGGAGGTCCCATTCGAATGAGTCAGAAAGAGAAGAGGATGCTCTAAGGACAGCCAAGCAAAACTGCCTCTGTCTCCCTAGAGGGAAGGATATGGGGAACCCACAGATAGCAAAGAGTCTGCCATTGTAACTGAAGCATTTAGGTAGAAATGCATATGGGCTCTTAAGTGTTTCAAATTCTTGCTTCATTTAAGCCTTCTAGGGTAAGTAAACACCAGCACAGCTTTCCAATCAAACTGGCAAACATTCTACCTTTCTGTTTGCTGACAGTCAACAGTTTATCTTCGATATTTCTGCTGGATCAGTGCTGAGAAATGGGACCTTGGAGAATCAAGGTCTTTCACCTTGCATTAATCCCTCTGCCTACTGAATAACAGAAATAACACTGCACTGCTCAGAGTCCTGCTGCAGATAAATTAGCTATTGTCTACAGAGGATAATGAAGATTAAAATGGTGTGTGCACTGTTGTCATGAATAATGAACACATTTGCTATACATCGTTATCCCAAACATATGTTTTGAAGCTTATCAACTGCAAAACCCATGACATTTTACGAGATGCTGGTTCAACTTAAAAGAAGGCCCTTTTGAAAAATGATGTACTAGATTCAATAAGATTTTAAAATAATTTGCATATTTCAAAGGATTAACTATTTAGGATCTCATTTTACATGATCACTTGACATCCATAGGTCATGCTGAGCTTTTCACAAAAGGATTTAAAATAGGGCCAGATTTTTTTTCAGCCTAGTCAGTAATGAACCTTTCTGCTTAATTGGTTAAGAAAACTGCAGAGCATATTAAAGAATAAAATAAATAAACCCAGTTTATGAAATTCTACCCACTCTTAGGATCTTCTAAGTCCTCCTGTCCCTGCCATGTACCCCATCCACTGGCACAACCTAGCCGATGTACTTCTCTCAACTAAGCCCCACTGTCTGTGTGCCCCTCCATTTAACTGAGAAACCCCAATTTAAGTGCCTGGAACCATGATGAATCTCACATTTTTCTTTGTGGCTTATGTGGTCACGGAGAAGGCAATGGCACCCCACTCCAGTACTCTTGCCTGGAAAATCCTATGGATGGAGGAGCCTGTTAGGCTGCAGTCCATGGATCGCTAGGAGTCTGACACAACTGAGTGACTTCACTTTCACTTTCCACTTTCATTAGAGAAGGAAATGGCAACCCACTCCAGTGTTCTTGCCTGGAGAATCCCAGGGACAGGGGAGCCTGGTGGGCTGCCGTCTATGGGGTCGCACAGAGTCGGACACGACTGAAGTGACTTAGCCTTATGTGTCCAATCAGTCACCTATGCCAGGGATTTCTAGAGTAACTAACACCTAAGGAAGTGTCCCATGCTTACCCGGGCCCACCTTATCATGTGAATCAAGTGTTAGTCACTCAGTCATGTCCTATTCTTGGTGACCCCATGGACAATAGCCTGCCAGGCTCTTCTGTCCATGGGATTCTCCAGGCAAGAACACTGGAGTCAGTAGCCATTCTCTTCTCCAGGGGGTCTCCCCAACCCAAGCATGGAACCTGGGTCTCTCTCATTGGAGGCAGATTCTTTACCTTCTGAGCCGCCAGGGAAGCCACTGTTTTGTTTCCAAATGTCTGTGTACCTAACAGAGGTTGTTGGCGCTGTAACTGCCTCAGTATCGACTGACTCTGTGGCTGCCTCAGTCCTGGGCCCTACAGGGCATCCTCAGCTCTCGCTTCCCTTCAGGCTCTTTGGCTCTCTGTTTATTGTGCAAATTGTAAATCTGTTGTGGCATGTCCTTTGGCACTTTGATTGTACCAGCTTCTTTACTAGAACAAATTTTAAACTAATCTGCTCTCTGTGGCTGCTGGTTGGGAATATCATCATTTGGAGAGACAGAGCCACAGAGGAGAGACAGAAACAGGAGCTCCAGGCACTCATTTCTGAACAAAGTCCTAAAATAAGCAAGCTTTCTAAATGTGCATAAAATTTGGGTGGCATCTGCATGTCTAGCACACAGTGGTGACTTGTATGTTCTGCTTATCTATGGTGTGCTTAGTCATTCTGTTGTGTCTGAACCTTTTTGACCCTTGACTGTAGCCTGCCAGGCTCCTCTGTCCATGGGATTTTGCAGCCAAGAATATTGGAATGAGTTGCTATTCCCTTCTCCAGGGGATCTTCCTGACCCAGGGATTGAACTCGCGTCTCCTGTGTCTCCTGTATTGCAGGCAGATTCTTTACCCTCTGAGCCATCTGGGAAGCCCATCTCTGGTACGGTGAAGCATATAAAACTTGCCTCCAGAACTTGTCCCCACTCTCCAATAATATTGACAGTGCCCATGGAGGGTGGCAGGGTGGGGGTCCTTGTGGAGAAGGAGAGAGAATGTCTGTGGAAGGCAAACTGGAGGATTTACCCCTTAGACTCTGCATGTTTACAGTTGCAGGGCTGAGTTTGGGGCAATGAAGGTGAAGGTGGGGAAAACCAGGTGCCGATTATTTATATGGGATTCGTGGTAAAGCAAAGTAGTCTTCTAAAAAAATCTTTAGCTAAAAATAATGATTCGGAAGGATATTTCTTCATCCACAGTTTTAAATTGAGCTTCTTTAAGCAGAAATGCCTAATTCAGGCTCTATGGAAACCCTAAAAGTTCCTAGGGGTATTCTACAATTAGATGCAGAATGACAAGGTATGTATACTGTGTGTGACTACTTCAAAACTAGAACTCTCAAATGTTCTCAGTCTCAAAGAACAGTTCATAATTGCAAAACAATTATAAAATTGAATTAAACATTATAAAGATCCAAAGAGAGAGACATTCTGAACTATTGTATGGAAATATTGTATCTAGATGGCACCCCACCCCAGTACTTTTGCCTGGAAAATTCCATGGACAGAGGAGCCTGGTAGGCTGCAGTCCATGGGGTCGCTAAGAGTCGGACATGACTGAGCGACTTCACTTTTGCTTTTCACTTTCATACGTTGGAGAAGGAAATGGCAACCCACTCCAGTATTCTTGCCTGGAGAATCCCAGGGACAGGGGAGCCTGGTGGGCTTCTGTCTGTGGGATCGCACAGAGTCGGACATGACTGAAGCGACTTGGCAGCAGCAGTAGCAGCAGCAGACATTGATTTATACAGGTAAGGTATATGATGGCCAAAGTAAATGAAAGGTACTATTTACTTATTATTACTACTACTACTATTTTTATATCACCTTTACTTATGCACAAAGCCAGTGAAAGTAGAGTGCCTCATGGAGGACAGAGAGAAGGCAATAGGATTAACAGTGCTGTGAGATTCAGGGAGGCATGGAAACCTTCTAGGCCTCTTAGCTCAACTCTAAGGACTTGATCTGACAACATTTCAAGTGAACTTTCAGCTATAAACTTCCATAGCAAAGCCTTTTTCCATACTATAATTTAAATGTCTGTTCTCAAATGCACAGTCAATGCAAAACAAAATTTTAAAATAACAAACACACGAGGGAAAATACATAAGCTTTTACATTTTCCTAAAATCACTCCAAAAATGATCTTCCTTATCAAAACCCACTTTGGAGTATCTAGAGAATTTATCCCAAAGTGCAGCTTGCTTATGACTCCGTGACAGTCATTGAGAAAAAAAATTATAGTTTGGGGGGGCAGCCTAATTTACTGATAGCTAAACACTAGCAGTTATTCTTAAACTTTAGCCTGAATCAGAATCACCTGAGGGGCTTGCTAAAATATAGATTTCTGGGCACTAACCCCAGAATTTCTGATTCAGCATGTTGGTGTGAACCCTGAGAACTTACATTTGGAATATGTTCCTAGATGATGCTGAAGCTCCTGCTCCAGAGACAAGTCTACCCCGTACCTCCTCCAACCTGTACTGCCTCCAACCTGAACCACCTCCAACATGTACCACTTCTACAATAGAAGATTGTCTGAGCTCAGGAATACCATTTGATTGTCATAGAGGAAACACATCTGTCTAGGTGTTTTTTTTTTTTAAATCTCTGAAAGCAGCCAGATAATGTTTAGAAACTCATAACTCTCTCATGAAACTTTGCTCCCTACATCCACATATACACTTATTCTTTGGTAAATCATCAGTTTCACTGACTTATTCCGACCTCTGGGTGGCAGTAGCTCTAATCTCTCAGATTTCTCCAAAGAGTGAAAAAGAGCCATGTGTACATTTACCCAAAAAATAGAAAGAAAAGGTTAATAGTACTGAGACTTAGGTCATGACCAGGCAATTGGATGGCCTGACTTAGCAGACATGAAAGAGTAGAGTCCATGCCTCCAGGGAATACTGAGGGGGTAGAGAACACACACTTGGTGCCATAAACGTGCCACCTACTCATTACAACTTATTTAAAATAAACAGGGACTTTTTTGCTCAAGATCCTGAATCCATAGGGTCACAAAGAGTCGGACATGACTGAAATGACTGAGCACTCACACCATATCCTGAGCTTGAACTTAATATTTTCTTTCAAAGGTGGTGCCGTTTCTAGTAAGGAGCTGGAAGCGTAGAAGATGAGCGTGCAATTTGTACTCATTCACTCAGTCATGTTTGACCCCATAGACAGTAGCTTGCTAGGTTCCTCTGTCCATGGGATTTTCCAGGCAAGAATACTGGAGTTGGTTGCCATTTCCTCCTCCAGGGGATCTTCCCAACCCAGGGGTCAAATCCACATCTCCTGTGTCTCCTGCATGGCAGGTGGATTCTTTACCCACTGAGCCATGGGGGAAACTCACAGCAGATGAGCACGGGAGGTTAAGACAAGACAGAGCCCAGGTCCTGCTACACCTCTGCTCTGGGACTTTTCTGAGCTCCCATTTGCTAGTGGGTAAAACAGAAACTACTTTAATTGTCATGAGTCTTGGAGGAAAATTTGCACTTTCCTTTCAATTCCCTACAGGTAGATCTTCGTTCACCATGTGCTCTATCAGCCTGTTTCAAAGGTCCTAGTACACATCAGAACTATTTGGATGACACTAACACATAAATTTGTTAACTTTTAGAGATTGTATAAAGTCCATTCTTTTACACATGTGTAAGTGAAAACCATGATCATTTATATTCTTAGACACAAAGCTAAACATCTTAATAAAACACCTACTAAACTTTTATCAATAGTATCACCAGGGAACTTATTTAACATGTGGATTCCTGGGTTCCATGCTAGAACTACTGAATCAAAAATGCTGGAGTCCTAGCTATCTGTATTTCAAAAAGCCCACCAAGTAATTCTGATGTTTGCTAACATTTGAGAATCACTGCCATAGTGAAAGGAAGTATTAAAGGACTTCCCTGGTGGTCCACTGGTTACGAATCAGCCTGCCAATGCAGGAGACATGGTTTCCATCCCTGGTCCAGGAGGACTCCACATGCCATGGGGCAACTAAGGCCGTGAGTCACAGCTGCTGAAGCCCACACATCTAAAGTCTGTGCTCTGCAACAAGAGAAGCCACCACAATGAGAAGCCCACACACCTCAACTAAAGAGTAATCCCTGCTCACTGCAGCTAGAGAAAGGAATGAAGACTCAGTGCAGCCAAAAATTTAACGGCGGATCCATCTCGATGTATGGCAAAAGCAATACAATATTGTAAAGTTAAGCAAAATAAAATTTAATTAAAAAAATTAATATATATATTAAACAAGCTGGCTGTAATGCAGAAAAGCTTAGATAAGAGTTCAAATAAAAACCACACAGAGCAGTGTAGCAGCTGTGTGAGTGTGACAAAGCTTGGACATTCCAGAGAGGGACCAGACCCTTCACATTGGAGCATTAATACAGGCTTCAAGAGGAAGGTGCAGTAGAGTGAAGACTAACAAATCTTAAAATGCAGAACAAGGAGGAAGGCAAAACAAGCTACAGGAACAGCCTGCGCAAGGCTCTGGAGGAAGGTAAATGATTAATTCAGAGAGCCTCTGGGTGATGAACCAAGGGAGGCAAAAAGTTGCTATATTATAGAGAATTTGGAACACTGCGCTAGAAATTTACTCCCAAAGCAGTGGGAAACCATGTAGGTTTTTGAGGAGGAAAGTTACTCAGGCTGACCTGTGTTTCAGAAAAACAGCTCTGGGAGTGAGGTGAGGGATTTGGCCTACAAGAGTTTAGAGGCAGATAATGATGTGTTTATATCCCTTCTGCAAGAGCTTCTGAATTCAAATTTAGGATCCCTGATATTGCTTAAAAATCATGGCATCAAAATAAAGACTTTTGTTTTAATGAGACAGTCTGCCATCTGATTTCATTCTGATACAAATCATGTTTCATAGCTCTAACTCAGGTGATTAATTTAATAAATGCTTACTTGAATGCTTTTTCTCTGCTACAAAACAAATGAAATTCAATAGCATGGTATTTCTTTTCCCAAACTTTCTTGTTAAGCAAAAATGTGTTTTACAGTCAGGGATCTTGTGTTCATGCATTATCTTAACTTCCTCTTTCCTGAGAAGATGACGTAGTCTTTGGTGTTTATCAGTCCATCCGGCATATTTTTCAGTTCCTTCCACCTTTCACGAGCTGGGCCTGGTTTAGAACTTCCCTACCAGGCAGAGCATACATGCCTCTCAGGAAATTCAGCCCACACATTACTGGCTCTTCAACCATGACCTCATCTCTCTTTTGTTAAAACTGATCTGTCCCAACCCCAAAAAGTCATTCTTTAGCTAGGAATTATCTATGTGAACTCAGTGGAACTTGATAGATAGGTAGGACTTGGTAGGCATAGGCAGGAAATAAAGGGGTTTGAAATATGCTAGAAACCACATTTGGGTTTGGTTCTGTTTGTAAGCTGACTTCTTGTACATGGTAATGTTCAGTGTTGAGTTACTGATGACCCTGTTTTTAAATCTCAGCCAAACTACTGTTTTGTGATCTTTTGCATTTCTCGTTTTCTCTCCATTTATTCATATTCAATAGGGAGATAATCCTGCAGTTGTAGTGAGATATAATGGTTAGCATAGGAACAATCATTATCATTTTTGAATTGTTGCAAGCAAATTGAAGTTTGAGAAAAAGTATCAATCTTAATCACTAAATCAATTAATAATGGAGAAGATTCACATCAACTGTTTTAATTCAGTGATGTATATTCTATTCTAGTTATTTAACAAGAGAATGGGGTGTTTTTTGTTCAGGTAATACAAAGGAGAAAGGTTTTAAGCCTCTAGTCAAGGAACTGAAGCAAAGGATTATTCTCAAACAGCAATACAAACTAACTTTATGTTTATGTTCCAAATATAGGGAATAAAATATATCAAAGTATGCAGGAAATAGATTTTAGGATTTATTCCTATAAAATGAATGAGAGGGACAATCTAGCTCTAAAAATAAAAATTTTAGTATTTTTTTTTCTTTTTTTTATATTGTATTGGTTTTGCCATACATCAGCATGAATCCGCCTTTAAAATTAAAGTTTGCCCTAGAATCAGCGTACTAAAACCAACACTTTGGGTTGTAGTGACAACTACTCCATTTCACACTGAAGGATTCAAAGCATCAAAAGAGAAGGAAGTAGCTTAAATTCATGTTTATCACATGAGTGAAATCTCATATAAGAACTAAAACTGATTCTTGGGTTAGAAGAGGGAGAGACAGACAGGCAGAACACAGAGGGCTTGAGGGCAGTGAAAATACTCTATATTATATTATAATGAGGGATACAAGTCACTCTACATTAATCCACTGTTGATGCCTAAGGTACGGCACCAACAGTGAACCCTAAGGTAGGCAATGAACTTTGGGTAATGATGTGTCCATGTTTCATCCTTGTTAGGAAATGTACTATTCTGGTGAATGTTGCTGACAATGGAGGATGCTATGCATGGACATGAAGAGCCTGCCATGCTATAATCCATGGGGTCGCAAAGAGTTAGACATGACGCAGCGACCGAACAACCACCACCACATAGGTTGAGAAGGCTGAAAGCAGAGGTCACTGGGATGAGAGAAGGGTCTTGATAAGTGTGGATCCTAAGGATGAGGAGCTGGAGTAGAAAACGGAAGGTGACTGAATCTGAGAAGATCAAAAATTCAAGAGACAAGGGGGTTGCATGAGTAATCCATGTGAACAGAAAAAGTAACCCATGATAGAGAACAAAGCTATAAACCAGGTGCTTCCCAAGAATGAGGAGGAGACCAAGGAATTTTGTAAAGGAGTGAAATAAAACGGGATGGGGATTTAGTTGGGTGTCCCAAGTCTCCAAAGAGCAAGGCTTTTTAAATAACAGAGAAGGACTCCTGTCTGAAAGCAGTCTTGAGAATGAGAAGTCCACTACCCAAGTCACTGGGTCTGGGAAAGTGGGCTACCTCCACTTGGTGGGGAAAAATATCCTCACAGTCAAACACTAGCTAAGGAAGGATGTGGGAGGGATGTCCAGTGAAAGAGCTCAGGGAAAGGGGAGTTGTGGATATAGCATAAGAGAGGACACAGAAAAAAAGCTAGAGAGGGAGGGAATAGGAGAGAAGTGAGATAATAGAAAGAACAGCAAGGGACCCTTTGGGGATGAAAAGATGGGAGAGAGGAAGAGGAGCTTACATTTTGAACAGTCAGTGAAGGAGCAGTGGCAGGAGGCACTTTTTTCCACCTGACCCCCAGCGAATGGGAGGGAAATATTGTCAAGGAAGGATGGGAAAGCATCCATGGAAGGAGTGTGAACTACAAAATGGCACTGGCTGAGAACCTTTGTCAGCGACTGAACAACAAGGGCATCTGACATCTGCCTCTGTGGAGACTGAATCCTGTGTGGCTGCAGCTGCTGAGCTTCAACACCCTCTAAGGGGAATTCAGCGTGGAGAATGAGGCACTCTGAGCTCCAGGGAAATGGGTGGAACAGGTTTTTGGCTAGTTAGATATTTTTAGGAACTGATTTCACGATCCCAAATCCTTGCATCTCCTCATATCTAGAAAAGCACTGAATCCCTTCATGGTGACATCAACTCCTTGCAGAAAATCTTGTAAAGTAAGTGTCTGACTGCACTGAAGTCCCATTTCACCAAAATCTTGTATACTGACCTTCTCTCACTCCCTCTTTGGAGCAGTCTCTCAGAGCTCTCTGAGGTTGTTTCCTGGGCTGCAGTCCTCATTTTCCCCAAATAAAACTTGCAACTCTCACATTGTGCATCTTTTTAGTCGACAGGAAATCAGGACCCATGTTGATAGAGCTTTCAGGGAATTAGAGAAGTTTGGATAGCTTTGCTTCAAGAGAGAGACATAAAAGGTGGGGTGGGATAGGGTGATGGAGTCAAAGAGGAGCAAGATACCTTTATTACTGTCTGCCTTTCAATAACCCTGAGCCCAAAGACATGATAGCTAAATGCCTTCAAGAAAGAAAGCTTCACCTCCTCTCCATTTCCTCCTGGGTTTATCTCAGCTCAGAACATTTCCTCATATGAGGACTATGAGTCACTTGGGTATAAAACAATATAGATCACAGAGCAGTTCAAGCAGTAAAAAGAAAGTAGGAATCTTATAATACATCCACAATAGTGTACATGTTTTAAAGTTACACAGGGCATCAGTGTATTGAATTGAGGGGGAAAATAGACCATGCCATTGTATCCCCCCATAATGCAGCAGAGCATCACCTCTTCATAGGGTCTGTCTTCTTTCAGAAAGATAGTGGGTCTCCTCATCTGTGCTTCTGTTCCCATCCTCCCTCTCCTTAAAGCAATATCTTCTGAACAGCTGCCTTTCTGAGAAGAGATAAGAGGATTTGGGTTTGTCCCAAATGCAGTCTGCACAGATCTGGCTCTTATCTGTTCAGATTTCCTGGCCTTCATTAACTATTAAACAGTAACCTTTCCTATTTAACAAGAGGAGACTAATTTTCAAGGCCTGATGAGAGAGATATGGGGGTCTATCAAGGTCATGTCTCACATTTTTGTGTTCTGGATGATACATCCTAAAAGAAGTTCTTTAGGCATTTCTAACTACTGCACAATTGCACTCATCTCACACGCTAGTAAAGTAATGATCAAAATTCTCCAAGCCAGGCTTCAGCAATATGTGAACCGTGAACTTCCTGATGTTCAAGCTGGTTTTAGAAAAGGCAGAGGAACCAGAGACCAAATTGCCAACATCCGCTGGATCATGGAAAAAGCAAGAGAGTTCCAGAAAAACATCCATTTCTGCTTTATTGACTATGCCAAAGCCTTTGACTGTATCAGATCAGATAAGATCAGATCAGTCGCTCAGTCGTGTCCGACTCTTTGCGACCCCATGAACCGCAGCACGCCAGGCCTCCCTGTCCATCACCAGCTCCCGGAGATCACTCAGACTCGCATCCATCGAGTCAGTGATGCCATCCAGCCATCTCATCCTCTGTCGTCCCCTTCTCCTCCTGCCCTCAATCCCTCCCAGCATCAGAGTCTTCTCCAATGAGTCAACTCTTCGCATGAGGTGGCCAAAATACTGGAGTTTCAGCTTTAGCATCATTCCTTCTAAAGAAATTCCAGGATTGATCTCCTTCAGAATGGACTGGTTGGATCTTCTTGCAGTCCAAGGGACTCTCAAGAGTCTTCTCCAACACCACAGTTCAAAAGCATCAATTCTTCGGCGCTCAGCCTTCTTCACAGTCCAGCTCTCACATCCATACATGACCACAGGAAAGACCATAGCCTTGACTAGGCGAACCTTTGTTGGTAAAGTAATGTCTCTGCTTTTGAATATGCTATCTAGGTTGGTCATAACTTTCCTTCCAAGGAGCAAGCATCTTTTAATTTCATGGCTTCAGTCACCATCTGCAGTGATTTTGGAGCCCAGAAAAACAAAGTCTGACACTGTTTCCACTGTTTCCCCATCTATTTCCCATGCAGTGATGGGACCAGATGCCATGATCTTCGTTTTCTGAATGTTGAGCTTTAAGCCAACCTTTTCACTCTCCACTTTCACTTTCATCAAGAGGCTTTTTAGCCCCTCTTCACTTTCTGCCATAAGAGTGGTGTCATCTGCATATCTGAGGTTATTGATATTTCTCCCGGCAATCTTGATTCCAACTTGTGTTTCTTCCAGTCCAGCATTTCTCATGATGTACTCTGCATATAAGTTAAATAAACATGGTGACAATATGCAGCCTTGACATACTCCTTTTCCTATTTGGAACCAGTCTGTTGTTCCATGACCAGTTCTAACTGTTGCTTCCTGACCTGCATACAAATTTCTTAAGAGGCAGATCAGGTGGTCTGGTATTCCCATCTCTTTCAGAATTTTCCACAGTTTATTGTGATCTACACAGTCAAAGGCTTTGGCATAGTCAATAAAGCAGAAATAGATGTTTTTCTGGAATTCTCTTGCTTTTTCCATGATCCAGCGGATGTTGGTAATTTGATCTCTGGTT
Source organism: Tragelaphus eurycerus (assembly GCA_935064755.1). Lineage (NCBI taxonomy): Eukaryota > Metazoa > Chordata > Mammalia > Artiodactyla > Bovidae > Tragelaphus > Tragelaphus eurycerus. The sequence goes on from CAKXYN010000039.1 coordinate 5,933,053, forward strand.
CCTCTGCTGTAGAGATAACAATAAACTGTGGAAAATTCTCAAAGAGATGGGAATACCAGACCACCTGATCTGCCTCTTGAGAAATCTGTATGCAGGTCAGGAAGCAACAGTTAGAACTGGACATGGAACAACAGACTGGTTCCAAATAGGAAAAGGAGTACGTCAAGGCTGTATATTGTCACCCTGCTTATTTAACTTATATGCAGAGTACATCATGAGAAACGCTGGACTGGAAGAAGCACAAGCTGGAATCAAGATTGCTGGGAGAAATATCAATCACCTCAGATATGCAGATGACACTACCCTTATGGCAGAAAGTGAAGAGGAACTTAAAAGCCTCTTGATGAAAGTGAAAGTGGAGAGTGAAAAGATTGGCTTAAAGCTCAACATTCAGAAAATGAAGACCATGGCATCCAGTCCCATCACTTCATGGGAAATAGATGGGGAAACAGTGGAAACAGTGTCAGACTTTAGTTTTTTGGGCTCCAAAATCACTGCAGATGGTGACTGCAGCCATGAAATTAAAAGACGCTTACTCCTTGGAAGGAAAGTTATGACCAACCTAGATAGCATATTCAAAAGCAGAGACATTACTTTGCCAACAAAGCTCCGTCTAGTCAAGGCTATGGTTTTTCCAGTGGTCATGTATAGATGTGAGAGCTGGACTGTGAAGAAGGCTGAGTGCCGAAGAATTGATGCTTTTGAACTGTGGTGTTGGAGAAGACTCTTGAGAGTCCCTTGGACTGCAAGGAGATCCAACCAGTTCATTCTGAAGGAGATCAGTCCTGGGATTTCTTTGGAAGGAATGATGCTGAAGCTGAAACTCCAGTACTTTGGCCACCTCATGTGCAGAGCTGACTCATTGGAAAAGACTCTGATGCTGGGAGGGATTGGGGGCAGGAGGAGAAGGGGACGACAGAGGATGAGATGGCTGGATGGCATCACTGACTCGATGGACGTGAGTCTGAGTGAACTCTAGGAGTTGGTGATGGACAGGGAGGCCTGATGTGCTGGGATTCATGGGGTTGCAAAGAGTCGGACATGACTGAGCGGCTGAACTGAACTGAACCATTCTCATGACTATACCTGCCCTTTTCTTAACCCAGAGCTAGTTAGATGAATTTCATGTCCTCTGTATCTATAGCCACTCTGTTCACAGTGCCCACAAAAATGAGTGGAAACACCTCGTAGCTACTAATACTTCAGTCCTTTGGCCACAATGGGTGGATAAAGTCCTCCTGGACAACTCTCTCTTTGCCCTGGGGGTGTCTGGGTTTCTGAGCTATGTATGACTCAGTCCATTTTCTTGGGCATTTCACTTCCTTTTAGTTGTGCGTTTTCCTATCCTAAGTCTCTGAATTTGTAACATTTACAATTCCTAAAGCAAAACTGGGTGAAATCATCCTGATAGTGAGATCTTTAGAAAAGCTTCGGTAACGTGTTCTTTTTCTTTCTAATAATCTGGTTATCATTTTAATTTTTTGCAGATTAAATTCTGAGACCCAAGATTGACTTAATAATTTGCTGCCCTTTCAAACTGATGGTTTAAATATATTTGTTCAACACCTGTAGAGAAGTTATACGTTCTGTGGGGTGAGGTAGAGAAGGAGGGGAACACAAGCTGTGCTGAGCTGTTCTGACTAATTCAATCCTCATCCCTGATGAACTTAACACTGTTGTACATCTCCTCACCCTTAACTGACCCACTAACCTCAGAATCAGGTTAGAGATTTTTTTTTTTCTTGTAACCTGAGCAGAAGTCTTGGATGTCTTTATTCTCATCCCGAGTCTTATCAGAGTACTTCTTGCAACTCTTTTTCCCTAGAGGAATTCTGGTAAATATGACTCCTTCTTATTATATTTCCATTGATGTCTTTGTACCGAGTGACCTTTAGTTCTCTTCATAGATGAATGAGCTGTCTCATCCTTTGACTCAGAAAATAACTAAGGTTCCAAAATATACATAAATGTACAACTCTGATGCTATAGCAGTGATAACATAATACAAGAATAGTGTTTGCTATATGTGACAAAGTTATGGCCAAGATTGGAAGCCAAACTAACAGAGACTTTGATAATTTTTTAAAGTTTCTTTTCATTTAATTTTTTAATGATTAATTCCAGTTTGGGAGGAATTCTGAAGATTTGCCAGACAAGTAACTCAGAGGAATGTTCTTGACCAAGGTTATTTAGATTTCAGCAAAACACTGGGCAAAGTTTTTGCTGTATTGTTAGATGAGATGGCTAAGCCTGGGTATAAACAAAAGGATAATACACAGGTAATATTTTTAAAAAATTAATTTGTAAAATTTTATGCATATGAAAAAATATAAAACAGCAGAATAAGCCACTATGCACCTGCCTCTTCAACAATTTTTCATCACGTGACTAAGTTTTTTTCATCAGTATGAGAAACATCCCCACTAATCTTCAGCAAGATTAAAAAACACCTCAAAAAGCTGAGAAAATATTAACTGACAAAAGTCAGAGAAAGACAAATACCATATGCTATCACTTATTTGTGGAATCTAAAACAGTGATATGAATGAACTTATTTACAAAACCAAAGCAAACTCACAGACATAGAAAACAATCTTATGGTTACCCAAGTGGGAGAGAGGGGAAGGATAAATTAGGAATATTGGATTTACAAATACACACTACTATACATAAAACTATACATAAAACTATACATAAAAAGAGACATCACTTTGCCAACAAAGGTTCGCAGTCAAGGCTATGGTCTTTCCTGTGGTCATGTATGGATGTGAGAGCTGGACTGGAAGAAGGGAGCACCGAAGAATTGATGCTTGAACTGTGGCTTGGAGAAGACTCTGAGAGTCCCTGGACTGCAAGGAGATCCAACTGGTCCATTTGAAGGAGACAGACCTGGGATTTTGGAAGGAATGATGCTCAAGCTGAAACTCCAGTATTGGCCACCTCATGCGAAGAGTTGACTCATTGGAGAAGACTCTGATGCTGGGAGGGATGAGGGCAGGAGGAGAAGGGGACGACAGAGGAGAGATGGCTGGATGGCATCACTGACTCGATGAATGTGAGTCTGGGTGACCTCCGAGAGCTGGTGATGGAAGGGAGGCCTGGCGTGCTGCAGTCATGGGGTCGCAAAGAGTCGGACACGACGAGCGACTGATCTGATCTGATACATAAAACAGATAAACAACAGGGGCCTACTGTGTAGCACAGGGAACTGTATTCAATATCACGTAATAACCTAGAATGAAAAAGGTTGTAACTTGGCCAGGCCTCTATCAGCTTCATTTGGTGACAAATTTTAGACTCTTTCAGGTCCTTTACTTCAGTATAAGCTTAATACCAGGCACACTAAATTCTAGATGTTTGCTGTTTTCTAACTGATGAACAGATCAACTCTAAATTTGAAAAATGGAGTCAATATTGAGCATGGAAATGAAAATTTTAAATAGCTCTAGTAACTGATACCATAGAATTCTGCTAAGGTGAGATCAGAATTACTTTTAACAACAACAACAAAAAAAAAAATCCTGGAGACATTGCTCGACAACTTGAACTTTCCAGAAAAGGATGGGTTCTTGAGGGAAAATGGCTGTCTGGGGAGGCCTTACAAATAGCTGTGAAAAGAAGAGAAGCGAAAAGCAAAGGAGAAAAGGAAAGATATAAACATCTGAATGCAGAGTTCCAAAGAATAGCAAGAAGAGATAAGAAAGCCTTCTTCAGTGATCAATGCAAAGAAATAGAGGAAAACAACAGAATGAGAAAGACTAGGAATCTCTTCAAGAAAATCAGAGATACCAAAGGAACATTTCATGCAAAGATGGGCTCGATAAAGGACAGAAATGGTATGGACCTAACAGAAGCAGAAGATATTAAGAAGAGGTGGCAAGAATACACAGAAGAACTGTACAAAAAAGAGCTTCATGACCCAGATAATCATGATGATGTGATCACTGACCTAGAGCCAGACATCCTGGAATGTGAAGTCAAGTGGGCCTTAGAAAGCATCACTACGAACAAAGCTAGTGGAGGTGATGGAATTCCAGTGGAGCTATTCCAAATCCTGAAAGATGATGCTGTGAAAGTGCTGCACTCAATATGCCAGCAAATCTGGAAAACTCAGCAGTGGCCACAAGATTGGAAAAGGTCAGTTTTCATCCCAATCCCAAAGAAAGGCAATGCCAAAGAATGCTCAAGCTACCGCACAATTGCACTCATCTCACACGCTAGTAAAGTAATGCTCAAAATTCTCCAAGCCAGGCTTCAGCAATATGTGAACCGTGAACTTCCTGATGTTCAAGCTGGATTTAGAAAAGGCAGAGGAACCAGAGATCAAATTGCCAACATCCGCTGGATCATGGAAAAAGCAAGAGAATTCCAGAAAAACATCTATTTCTGCTTTAGTGACTATGCCAAAGCCTTTGACTGTGTAGATCACAATCAACTGTGGAAAATTCTGAAAGAGATGGGAATACCAGACCACCTGATCTGCCTCTTAAGAAATCTGTATGCAGGTCAGGAAGCAACAGTTAGAACTGGTCATGGAACAACAGACTGGTTCCAAATAGGAAAAGGAGTACGTCAAGGCTGTATATTGTCACCCTGTTTATTTAACTTATATGCAGAGTACATCATGAGAAATGCTGGACTGGAAGAAACAGAAGTTGGAATCAAGATTGCTGGGAGAAATATCAATAACCTCAGATATGCAGATGACACCACCCTTATGGCAAAAAGTGAAGAGGGGCTAAAAAGCCTCTTGATGAAGGTGAAAGTGGAGAGTGAAATGGTTGGCTTAAAGCTCAACATTCAGAAAACGAAGATCATGGCATCTGGTCCCATCACTACATGGGAAATAGATGGAGAAACAGTGGAAACAGTGTCAGACTTTATTTTTCTGGGCTCTAAAATCACTGCAGATGGTGACTGCAGCCATGAAATTAAAAGACGCTTACTCCTTGAAAGGAAAATTACGACCAACCTTAGTTGGGGGGAGATAGCATATTCAAAAGCAGAGACATTACTTTGCCAACAAAGGTTCGCCTAGTCAAGGCTATGGTCTTTCCTCTGGTCATGTATGGCTGTGAGAGCTGGACTGTGAAGAAGGCTGAGCACCAAAGAATTGATGCTTTAGAACTGTGGTGTTGGAGAAGACTCTTGAGAGTCCCTTGGACTGCAAGGAGATCCAACCAGTCCATTCTGAAGGAGATCAGCCCTGGGATTTCTTTGGAAGGAATGATGCTAAAGCTGAAACTCCAGTACTTTGGCCACGTCATGCAAAGAGTTGACTCATTGGAGAAGACTCTGATGCTGGGAGGGATTGGGGGTAGGAGGAGAAGGGCACGACAGAGGATGAGATGGCTGGATGGCATCACTGACTCGATGGATGTGAGTTTGAGTGACCTCCGGGAGTTGGTGATGGACAGGGAGGCCAGGGGTGCTGCAGTTCATGGGGTCACAAAGAGTCGGACATGACTGAGCGACTGATCTGATCTGATCTGATCTGATTGAGGGCAAGAGAAGGGAAGTCGTTATCATTTCCAGAGCCTCACACGGAGCTTGGCAGATGTGGTCTTCAAATGCTAGTAGAACTGATACACACAGGGCTGTCTGCTGCATGAGGGACAGACATGAGACTGATACACACAGGGCTGTCTGCTGCATGAGGGACAGACATGAGACTGATACACACTGGGCTGTCTGCTGCATGAGGGACAGACATGAGACTGATACACACAGGGCTGTCTGCTGCATGAGGGACAGACATGAGACTGATACACACAGGGCTGTCTGCTGCATGAGGGACAGACATGAGACTGATACACACAGGGCTGTCTGCTGCATGAGGGACAGACATGAGACTGATACACACAGGGCTGTATGCTGCATTAGGGACAGACATGAGAAGACCCTCTAAAATGCACTGCTGTTTTACTCCCATCCTTTCCAGCTTCTGAAAGTGTCTGGAAGTTCAAGTTTGGAATTCATTGGACCCTTTGAATATGATCACAATTAAAATGCAATCATCTAGAACAGACACAAAGTGGTCACAAAGATGAGCTCAGAGTCTGCCCAACTGGGGATTCATTCCCAGCTCTGCCACTTACAAATTGTGTAACATAGGACAAATCTCTTAATCTCTCTGCACTTTTTTTAATATGGCCAAAGCTGGATTTTTAAAAGGATTAACTGCCACACATGCTCAAGTAAGGGTAGCTGTTGTTAGTATCATCTTTCATCTCAAAATTTGAGAGAGGAAGAAAGATCCTGAGGAAAGCAGGACTGAGAGAGGGGGCAGGAAGGCACACCACCGAAAGAGGAGGCTAAAGAAGTCCCTTCAGCTTGGCGCTGGGGCCAAAGACAGCCTCTGTGGACACCCCACCCTAAGGCAGCTCACTGCCTGTCCCTCCCGTCTTACCCAGTCACTCTCTTGTACTGCCTCGACTCCCCTTCCTGCACTTCCCCTGCCCCAACTGCTTCCCTTCTGCAAACAAACCACTTGGCACAGCCATGCTTATGGCAGATTCTCCTGTGCTAAAATTGCATCATGATCAGATCAGTCGCTCAGTCGTATCCGACTCTTTGTGACCCCATGAACCGCAGCACGCCAGGCCTCCCTGTCCATCACCAGCTCCCGGAGGTCACTCAGACTCGCATCCATCGAGTCAGTGATGCCATCCAGCCATCTCATCCTCTGTCGTCCCCTTCTCCTCCTGCCCTCAATCCCTCCCAGCATCAGAGTCTTCTCCAATGAGTCAACTCTTTGCATGAGGTGGCCAAAATACTGGAGTTTCAGCTTTAGCATCATTCCTTCTAAAGAAATTCCAGGATTGATCTCCTTCAGAATGGACTGGTTGGATCTTCTTGCAGTCCAAGGGACTCCAAGAGTCTTCTCCAACACCACAGTTCAAAAGCATCAATTCTTCGGCGCTCAGCCTTCTTCACAGTCCAGCTCTCACATCCATACATGACCACAGGAAAGACCATAGCCTTGACCAGGCGAACCTTTTTGTAAATATGTCTCTGCTTTGAATATGCTGTCTAGGTTGGCCTCCTTCCAAGGAGCAAGCGTCTATCATGGCTGCAGTCACCATCTGCAGTGATTTTGGAGCCCAGAAAAACAAAGTCTGACACTGTTTCCACTGTTTCCCCATCATCCCAGCAGTGATGGGACCAGATGCCATGATCAGTTCTATGTTGAGCGCCAACCTTCACCTCCACTTTCACTTTCATCATGAGGCTTTAGCCCCTCTTCACTTTCTGCCATAAGAGTGGTGTCATCTGCAATCTGAGGTGATATTTCTCCCAGCAATGATCCAACTTGTTTTCTCCAGTCCAGCTTTCCATGATGTACCTGCATATAAGTTAAATAAACAGGTGAAACAGCCTGACGTACCCCCAGGAACCAGTCTGTTGTTCCATGACCAGTTCTAACGGCCCTGACCTGCATACAGACAGGGGATTCCACCAGATTTCAAGTTTTATCCACACAGGCTGAGTCAGAGGTGCCTTGCTGATCAGCGGATGTTGGATCTGCCTGCCAACAGCGACACAGGAAGTCAGGTTCACAATGCTGAAGCCTGGCGGAGAATTTGAGCTTTTTACTTATTAAAATTGCATATGGACCTTTAAATCAGCACTGATTCTTTATATAATGACAGATTCTACCTATAAGAGATAGAAGCCAATGAGATAAGAGAGCCAAAACAAAACAAACAAACAAAAAAAGTCAAACAAAAAGGCCAAGACAGCACAGGACATATCTAACATCTATCACTTTTTAGAACAAAATGTATAAAATGTGATTTCTAGATCTTATTGAGAATTGACACCAGATTCTTCAGAACAACTGAATAGTTTTCAAGCAGTCAGTGAATTAACTTCGGAAGCTATAATTTCTTTTGAAAATAGGGGGAAAAAAACACTTTAAAGGACAAGAGGGGTAAAAAATGTTCCAAAAATGTTTCTATTATAGTTACTTATCGAAATGGGGATCAAAAGTGTTGTCAAATCTTCTCAAAAAGACTTTGGAGGAGAATTGACTCTCACCGGTGATGATTTGCGTTGTAACTGGGTCAGCAGGCGAGTAGGCAAGTCCCCTTGATGACCAGCCTGGTGACACTCTCAGGATAGTAAAATCTTAGAGTGTTTTTAAGTGAAATCTTAAAGTGTTTTTAAAATCTCAGGGCAGTAAAATCTTAGAATGTTTTCTAAAGAGTAATGGGACCCGTAATGTGAAAAAATAACCTCATTTGTGTTTGTGTGTCTGTGCTCAATCTTTCATTGTGTCCAACTCTTTGTGACGGCGGGGACTGTAGCTCACCAAGCTCCTCTGTCCATGGGATTTTCCAGGCAAGAATACCACAGTCGGTTGCCATTGCTGACTCCAAAGGAGCTTCCTCACCCAGGAATCTAACCTGCCTCTCCTGTATTGGCTTTACCAGTGCGCCACCTAGGAAACCCCACCTACATTTAAGCAGTTCCAATTTGTATCCTCCCACTCACAGTGGGCAGGCTGATCTAGGGGAGAAGAAGAGCTGTGTAATGGGGGCCGTCCATACCGGGCAGCATCAACACCAGGTGAGCAGTCTACTGCAGCCACTACTCTGCTCTGACTGTTCCAGCCCCGGGCAAAAGAAATCAGTCCTAGGAGACAGGACAGGCTGCAGGCGGTGCTGGCCGGTGGTTGTGCTCCCTGTCCCCCATGCCAACTATCTGGTGTCTGAGATGTGTGTGGAGCTGTATCTCCTACCCTGAACAGAGTGCAGAGCCCATGTGCTACTCTGGAGAGTCTCTACTCTGAGCATGAGCTCTTGAGCTGTGATCTATTTCTTCTGTACACTGAACATTTAGCTAAAACCCAAACTCTGTGATATGGAGGGACAAGGATCAATTCCTTTAGTCTGGTAGGCACACACTCACTTTAATATCCTCATTCCTTCCGTTCAAATAACTCTACAAGAACCCAGGTGGAGGATCACTCGATTGGTAATTGAAGTTACCGATCCATATGCTATTAGAATATTTGACTTTATTTATAAGGTCTAATTTAAATATGAACATGTGGAATATCAGATGAGGTCACACAGTAATATTCTATTCCTTGGACTTGTGATAAGAACATAGTCTGTATGAAAAGTACCAAATGTTTTTTACAAAACAACAACAACATCATAGGTATTTCTAGGCTCTGGCCCTAACAACATCCTTCCTTTATGATCCTGCCACAGCTCCTACTCCCTAAACTCCAAAAGAGACCCATTTGATCAGCTACTAGATTTAGTGGGTAAATCTAGCCCAGGGCTAAGCTGGGTTCTGACCTAATTCTACCAAGTACCAGCTTGGGCACGTTGGGCAGTCTCCTCGTGCGCTGGATGTTTCACTGTCAAAGGGGATTTCTATCAGGGTTGTAGAGAGGGTATAATGTGAAAAAGAACCTAACCTAGCACCTGGTGCTGGGAAATCTATTTCTTGGCCTGCCTCAGGCTCTTGGCTTTTTGCCCCACATTCCTGCAAACCTTGCTCTCTTTTATCCTTCCAGTTTCAACACTAATGTCCTGATCTCAGGAGGCCTTCCCTGGCCACCTTATGTAAAATTGCAACACTCTCCCCCTCAGGGTTTTCTGTCCTCTTTGCTTTACTTTTCTCCTTAGTTCTTATCATCCTCAAACAAACAGAATGTTTCGCTTATTTCTTGTCTCTAATCCCAGCTAGAATGGAAGCTCCTTTAAGGTAGGGAACTTTGTTAGTTCTTGCCTGGATTGATCTCTTGCATTATCTGTCATGCAGAATACACACATAGCATTTTATAATATTTGTTAATGAGTGAATGAAAGGGATTTTAGCAACTCTTAATATTAGTGCTCTTTTTTCACTCATTGCCATAAGCTCTGACACGGCTACCTTTCTGCATTTCCTATTTGTGTAACAGCTACAAAAACACTTTCTTCTGCTGAGTGTTGAGCTCCTATTAGTTAATCATGCTCACATGTTTGACAGAAACCCTGCTTTACCACTGACTGTCACCCTCCCCTGGAAAGAAAGCCTTGTCCCTCCCTAGTCGTGTTTGCACCAGGCAGAAGTCAGTTCACCTTCTTATGCATATCTGAATATGACAAATATGAGCAGGCATTTCATGTTCGTCTGTATCTCAGGTCACTGGTTACGACTGCTTGTAGTACCATACCTGCAGCTAGGCTACTATATTGTAATGTCAGTTTATTGAAATTAAAAATATTTGTCTTAGGATAGATCAATTGAGTTTTGCTTGTGAGCAGAGTGTGAATACTGTGATGATTGGCCATCCCTCATAGCTCAGTTAGTAAAGAATCTGCCTGCAATGCAGGAGACACTGGTTCAATTTCTGGGTCTGGAAGATCTGCTGGAGAAGGGATAGGCTACCCACCCCAGTATTCTTGGGCTTCCCTGGTGGCTCAGCTGGTAATCTGCCTGCAATGCAGGAGACCTGGGTTCGATCTCTGGGTTGGGAAGATCTCCTGGAGAAGTGAAAGGCTACCCACTCCAATATTCTGGCCTGGAGAATTCCATCGACTGTATTGTTCATGGGGTCTCAAAGAGTCTGACACGACTGAGCAAGTTTCACTTTTCACTTTCTCATAGTGGAAAAAGTTGGCTCCATCAATATCAACTGGTCTCAAGATCATGTCATGTATAGAACACTATGAGTCCTAGAGTTGCCATCTTTGCCACTTAATATCATGACTTTTGAGAATTATACCTGAGCTGGAATGAGTAATGAAAGCACTTTCTCCTGAGTCATCACAGCACCCATCACCATGAACATGGTTCATTCCCTAAGGTTTATCCTGGCACATTGGACCGTGACACTGTGTATGTAGCAGACACATTATAATTTGGATGAACAACTTGGAAAGATAGGAAGAAAATCTTTACTCCCAGAAATATTGGTTTGGCATTTTAAAAAATGTTTGTTGTAGAGACAATTTGGGAAATGTAGTGGTTAGCATTTCCACGAGATGGCACTCATTGTCTTCCTTACCTTTTACTAAGTTTTTGACATATTCTTAAAGAATATGAATGAACATATATGAATGTACATATGCACATAAATGCATGAATATATGTATATATACATACATGCAAATGAATACTCATATATACATATATGTGTATATTTATGTAAGGGTCTATAATTTACCTAGCTCATTCACATTCTTGACCAAAGTTTCATTTATTGTGGTCCCTTGGGGCCATGGGATAGGGCACTTGTTGGTGGGTATAGAGAGGGAATCACTGCTTTCATCCTCTCCATTTCCACTCTATACTCTGCTTATGCCAAAGGACAAAATCACAAAGCTGGCTTTGAGCCTAGGAATTTATGAACAGAAGGCAAGGATGAAGCACAAAACCATTTAGACAGAGAATAAACAGGAATGTAATGATATAAGCTATTTATAGAAAGACTGCTATCTAGGTTGTTAGGGGACTGAGCAGGCTTGTAATTTGAAAAGCTGGTAACTTTTTAGAAAAAAAAAAAAAACAAACATAAAAACACAGAGGTTCACTAACCTTGCTCCCGTTAGCATCTGAGGCCCAAGAGGACTCTCCTTTCCTTTGTTGGTGGGTAATAATATGAATTAAAAGAAGATCCTTTTCACTTTAATTTCTCCCACGGCCCACTGCAGTCTTGGGCTCCAGTTAGAATGCTCCACCACTGACAGACTTCACTGTGGATTTTGAGGTCAGAGAATCACAATCACGGTCAGCTGGAGAATTAACCAGGACTTCAGAACATTAGGAAATAATTCTGTTTTCATTACATTAGCACTAATGCGGGGGGGGGGGAGGGGCAGGGGAAGATCAAGAATTCAGAATCTATAGAAAAGCATATCAAATCATCTCTGGGGGAAAATACAAGTTTCTCAGCAACCATGGCATCAACACACATCAGCAGACTGGAAATTCAACTCACACTGACCTTGTAGGCCCTCAAATCAAGTGGCCACTTGGGAGACAGACATGGGAAAGGTACTTATTACACAATCTCATGCCACAGGCCTTAAATAATGGCAGTCAGTCCCTTCCACCTTTTCAAGAGCCTCTCCCTCAATGGGAGGAAGGTCTTTCCTTTCTATTAATATTTACATGTGTAAATACTTTGACGTCTAGGAATCTTCTTCATGCTTTTCAGTCACAATGGTATGGAGATCAATATGTTCATCCTGCTTTTACAGATAAGAATTCTGAACAGGGGAGGTGACTTGTCTGAGGTCACAGACTAGAGTAGCCCACCAGGCTCCTCTGTCCATGGAATATTCCAGGCAAGAATACTGGAGTGGGTTGCCATTTTCAACTCTGGGGATCTTCCTGACCCAGGGATCGAACCCATGTTTCCTGCATCTCCTGCACTGACAGGCAGATTCTTTACCACTGTGCTACCTGGGAAAACCCAAACTAGACAGAATCAAAGCCTAAAATGGAAAGCACTTGATCCCCAGACCCATAGCCCACTCTGCCTTTTGGCTGTTTGTGCATAAGCCCCAAGTTGACATACCATAGGAACTAAAGTCTCCATTTTCTTTCCTTGCATAGAGGAGTAGTGTAATTTAAGCTCTCTGTCCAGTGCATATTTTACATGTGGTGTTTTTCACCCTTAAATGTTATTTGCTCTAACCTCCTTGAGAATAGAGCCATGACCTCAGAGAGAAGACACAGTATATTAAGTTTCTTCTAGTCCTAAAACTGGATTTTCATTAAGGCCACTGCCTGATTCTTTTTAGTACTGCCCCAGGCATGCTGGAGAGAGCTTATTTTCACGGTTAGCAAGGGCATCATTCAAAAGACAATCTGAATGTGGTCATTTATGAGGGTTGTTTTTTTTTTTTTTTCCCCAAAGCTACTGTTTGGATAACCTGCAGGGAAATCTTTAAAATACCCTGAAAAGAAATGCCATTTCTAATCTGGTGGACACACACATGTAGAACAGCAGATAGTTCTGAGTGCATATGTGTGTGTGTGTGTGTGTATTCGTGTGTGTGTGTATGTATGTTTGGAGGAAGAAATGAAGGGTTCTTTGGGAAATAACTAGCCTAGAAACTCCTATTAGTTCATTAGCCAGTGTTAATTATCTGTATTCCAGCCCTTCTGCACTGGATTTAATGATTTGAGAATGTAGACACAAACCAAGATAAAGAATCTGGAAGTTTGAGGTAAAAAGACCATTCAGAAAAGCCTTTGAATTTGCCTTCTTCAAGTATTTTGCTTCTGAGCCACTCAGAAATGCTTCAGACATTACAAACCATGAAGACATGGCTAACTCAACTTGATCAAGTTTCTTTACACCTGCTGTGTGGGCAACTGAAATGTCATCATGCATATGTGCACGTGTGTGTAGAAATACAAAAGCATCTCTCCCATTCTCATTCCCTGCATGTATTCTCTGTCACATGTATGTTTAAGGGTATTTTTCTATTTGAATTTTTGCTTCTGCTTCTTTTTGAAAGGCCAGCGGAAAAGTGTTTAAAGAGAGCAGAATTACATAAAAAATCAGTTTCACTAAATTGACTTCAGTTATCTGTTGACTGTACTTACATGCATGCACACCCAAGAACACACACTTACACACACAAACCTTTTCCATACTCCCTGCAGTAATCTAAATAATTAATAGTGACTTTCTCCTAGGTCCTTTGAAAAAAGCATTCTTAGGCATTAGAATCTCCATCATTCTCCTGCCAAGTTGCAACAAATTCCTCTTCAAAGCTGTGACCCTGTTGATTTTGCTTGCTGCCAAATTTCACAATACGAAGAAAAATAGCTTGATATTAGAGTGATTAAATTTCAGGGAGAGCTGACAGAATGGAGTTCTTCAGAACCTAAACTCTGCCAATTTTGATGTCTCTAATTTATCCCAACAACCGTTTAAGTCTGAATGCCTCCATTTTAATCACATTAACAGTATATCACAAAGAAACTGAACACCCAAAGAACTCCAGTTGCAAAATGAATTTGGCTCTTTCCCCTCCTCTTTATGTTTGTGATGATCAAATAGCTGCTAGCAGGAACCATTTGCTGGAGCCAGTCCTTTGGCAATTTCCCTCTGCCTCCTGCTTCCTTAGCCAGAGGCCTGGACCTGGGTGCTTGCCCAGGTATCAGAGGGGAAATAAACACACCTACCCCTTCAAGCAATAGCATAGGTAGTGAGCCCATAGTGTCCAAGAGCCCACATTTTTCTTGCATTTGGCTGGTGGTACAGAAAATTAGCTGTGTGAACTTCACCAAGATCAATATATACCCACCCAGAGCCCAGGTCTGACGGACGTCGTGCCTCACTAAGGAGGCAGCACCAATGCCCCCAAGAAACTATGGGTCCCTGGGCCGCCTCCTAGTTGATACTGTGTTAGTCTGTCAACAGGGTCAATGCAGAGATTTGTTCACACCAGGCCTGAGCCCTTGCCAACTGGCCCATTCTGTTGGTTCTGTACTCGCATTAAGCTGCAGGAAAGCTGAATATTTAATGCAGACAGTTTATTTGAAACCAAGTGCTTCTGTTCTCTAGAGTCTACTTTCTGCCACCAGCCTACATCCTAGAAAACAGAATAAACATTTTTCTGCCCTGCACAAGCCAAGCTATGTTCCTATTTCGATTCACAGTAGCCATCAAACTGCATGTGTGAACAGACTGAAAATTCAAACACCTCTTCACTGTCTTGGCAATATCGCCTGGTGTCCTGGTTTTTGCTGTTGGCCTGGCTGTGCTAACCTCTCAGGTCTGCCCCTCACTAGGTAACTTTCGGCAAGTTATTTATGTTCTCAGAGATTTAGTTTTCTCAGTTATTAAGATGGGAAAAAATAATTGTTCCTACTTCACACAGTGTAGCCATGAGAAACAAGTGAAATAAAGCACGAAAAGTACTTAACAAATACGGGCCTATGGTGAGTGCTTAATAAAGCACTTAATATAGCAAGTGCATAAAAAAGTGCTTCAGTTCAATTCAGCTCAGTTCAGTCGCTCAGTTGTGTCTGACTCTTTGCTTAACCAAAGTTATTGCTAATGTGATCTTTATTAATATTATCCACTTGTAAATTGCTTTAATTCGAGCTTCATCATGACTTGATAACAACACAGAAAAGGAGATGAGAAAGTTACAAATTACAATAATTCCTACTTAGTATGGACTCTAGAGCAGTAATATGCTTGGAAGAAGAGATGGGGGAATTGTCTTAAAGTTGCCTTTGCATACTAAGCCTACTTATTTTCCTTAGACTGTTCGATTATTTAAGGTGGCTCGGTGAATACAGGTACAGATGGAGACTCAAGGATGCCATCTTTTTGTATCTTCACATTTCCCATCTATTCTCCCCCCTGGTTTTCCCACGTCATACTTTCCCTTCAACGTTATCTCCCAAAGCCAAGAACAAATATTTTTTTCAAGGTAATTTTACAAAGTCCTTGATTTCCACTTGAAATATCTTTGAAAGAAATGCATCAAAAATAGAATTAAATACCTAGCAAAGATTGTTTTCCTCTCATTGTTAAGACAAGGAAGCATCTTGTAAAGATGGGCTCTGTTGATAACCTTAGGAGATTTCACAACACGCGGATGGAATCCCATAGTGAAAGATGAATTGAGTCAAACGTGAGGTAATTGCCCTCAGTCAGGCACTAAAGGTGATGGGAAAACAAGATTTTTGCTTTTAGAACTTACCATTAGTTCAATCAACAAATACTTTGAAGAATAAACAGGAGAGCTTTGGGATTGTGAGAGGTGAAATGGAACTTTTTTGGCATTTCAATGCAGATGGCATGTTCAAATTTCTGTTCAGGCAGCACATCTATTTTCCCTGTAAAATCAGTACTATTTCCTTGTCTACTGGTTATACCAAGGGAACATTTCATGCAAAAATGAGCTCAATAAAGGACAGAAATGGTAGGGACCTAACAGAAGCAGAAGATATTAAGAAGAGGTGGCAAGAACTGTACAAAAGAGATCTTCACAACCCAGATAATCATGAGGGTGTGATCACTCACCTACAGCCAGACATGCTAGAATGTGAAGTAAAGTGAGTCTTAGAAAGCATCACTATGAACAAAGCTAGTGGAGGTGATGGAATTTCAGTTGAGCTATTTCAAATCCTGAAAGAGGATGCTATGAAAGTGCCTCACTCAATATGTCAGCAAATTTGAAAAACTCAGCAGTGGCCATAGGACTGGAAAAAGTCAGTTTTCATTCCAATCCCAAGAAAGGCAACGCCAAAGAATGCTCAAACTACCGCAGAATTGCACTCACCTCAAAGGCTAGTAAAGCAATGCTCAAAATTCTCCAAGCCATGCTTCAGCAATACGTGAACCATGAACTTCCAGATGTTCAAGCTGGTTTTAGAAAAGGCAGAGGAACCAGACATCAAATTGCCAACATCTGCTGGATCATGGAAAAAGCAAGAGAGTTCCAGAAAAACATCTATTTCTGCTTTATTGACTATGCCAAAGCCTTTGACTGTGTGGATCACAATAAACTGTGGAAAATTCTGAAAGAGATGAGCATACCAGACCACCGGACCTGCCTCTTGAGAAACCTGTATGCAGGTCAGGAAGCAAGAGTTAGAACTGAACATGGAACAACAGACTGGTTCCAAATAGGAAAAGGAGTACGTCAAGGCTGTATATTGTCACTCTGCTTATTTAACTTATGTGCAGAGTACATCATGAGAAATGTGGGGCTGGAAGAAGCACAAGCTGGAATCAAGATTGCTGGGAGAAATATCAATCACCTCAGATATCCAGATGACACCTCCCTTATGGCAGAAAGGGAAGAAGAACTAAAGAGCCTCTTGATGAAAAGTGAAAGAGGAGAGTGAAAAAGTTGGCTTAAAGCTCAACATTCAGAAAATGAAGATCATGGCATCTGGTCCCATCAGATCAGATCAGATCAGTCGCTCAGTCGTGTCCGACTCTTTGCGACTCCATGAACTGCAGCACGTCAGGCCTCCCGATCCATCACCAGCTCTCGGAGGTCACTCAGACTCGCATCCATCGAGTCAGTGATGCCATCCAGCCATCTCATCCTATGTCGTCCCCTTCTCCTCCTGCCCTCAATCCCTCCCAGCATCAGAGTCTTTTCCAGTGAGTCAGCTCTTCGCATGAGGTGGTCAAAATACTGGAGTTTCAGCTTTAGCATCATTCCTTCTAAAGAAATTCCAGGATTGATCTCCTTCAGAATGGACTGGTTGGATCTTCTTGCAGTCCAAGGGACTCTCAAGAGTCTTCTCCAACACCACAGTTCAAAAGCATCAATTCTTTGGCGCTCAGCCTTCTTCACAGTCCAGCTCTCACATCCATACATGACCACAGGAAAGACCATAGCCTTGACTAGGCGAACCTTTGTTGGTAAAGTAATGTCTCTGCTTTTGAATATGCTATCTAGGTTGGTCATAACTTTCCTTCCAAGGAGTAAGCGTCTTTTAATTTCATGGCTGCAGTCACCATCTGCAGTGATTTTGGAGCCCAGAAAAACAAAGTCTGACACTGTTTCCACTGTTTCCCCATCTATTTCCCATGCAGTGATGGGACCAGATGCCATGATCTTCGTTTTCTGAATGTTGAGCTTTAAGCCAACCTTTTCACTTTCCACTTTCACTCTTCATCAAGAGGCTTTTTAGCCCCTCTTCACTTTCTGCCATAAGAGTGGTGTCATCTGCATATCTGAGGTTATTGATATTTCTCCCGGCAATCTTGATTCCAACTTGTGTTTCTTCCAGTCCAGCATTTCTCATGATGTACTCTGCATATAAGTTAAATAAACAGGGTGACAATATACAGCCTTGACATACTCCTTTTCCTATTTGGAACCAGTCTGTTGTTCCATGACCAGTTCTAACTGTTGCTTCCTGACCTGCATACAGATTTCTTAAGAGGCAGATCAGGTGGTCTGGTATTCCCATCTCTTTCAGAATTTTCCATAGTTTATTGTGATCCACACAGTCAAAGGCTTTGGCATAGTCAATAAAGCAGAAATAGATGTTTTTCTGGAACTCTCTTGCTTTTTCCATGATCCAGCGGATGTTGGCAATTTGATTTCTGGTTCCTCTGCCTTTTCTAAAACCAGCTTGAACATCAGGAAGTTCACGGTTCACATATTGCTGAAGCCTGGCTTGGAGAATTTTGAGCATTACTTTACTAGCGTGTGAGATGAGTGCAGTTGTGCGGTAGTTTGAGCACTCCTTGGCATTGCCTTTCTTTGGGATTGGGATGAAAACTGACCTTTTCCAATCTTGCGGCCACTGCTGAGTTTTCCAAATTTGCTGGCATATTGAGTGTAGCACTTTCACAGCATCATCATTCAGGACTTGGAATAGCTCCACTGGAATTCCATCACCTCCACTAGCTTTGTTCGTAGTGATGCTTTCTAAGGCCCATTTGACTTCACATTCCAAGATGTCTGGCTCTAGGTCAGTGATCACATCATCATGATTGTCTAGGTCTTGAAGCTCTTTTTTGTACAGTTCTTCTGTGTATTCTTGCCACCTCTTCTTAATATCTTCTGCTTCTGTTAGGTCCACACCATCTCTGTCCTTTATCGTGCCCATCTTTGCATGAAATGTTCCCTTGGTATCTCTGATTTTCTTGAAGAGATCCCTAGTCTTTCCCATTCTGTTGTTTTCCTCTATTTCTTTGCATTGATCACTGAAGAAGGCTTTCTTATCTCTTCTTGCTATTCTTTGGAACTCTGCATTTAGATGTTTATATCTTTCCTTTTCTCCTTTGCTTTTCACTTCTCTTCTTTTCACAGCTATTTGTAAGGCCTCCCCAGACAGCCATTTTGCTTTTTTGCATTTCTTTTCCATGGGGATGGTCTTGATCCCTGTCTCCCATCACTTCATGGCATATAGATGGGGAAACAGTGGCTGACTTCATTTTTCTGGGCTCCAAAATCACTGCAGATGGTGATTGCAGCCATGAAATTAAAATATGCTTATCCTTGGAAGGAAAGCTATGACCAACCTAGATAGCATATTAAAAAGCAGAGACATTACTTTGCCAGCAAAGGTCCATCTAATCAAAGCTATGGTTTTTCCTGTGGTCATGTGTGGATGTGAGAGTTGGACTATAAAGAAAGCTGAGTGCCAAAGAATTGATACTTTCGAACTGTGGTGTTGGAGAAGACTCTTGAGAGTCCCTTGGACTGCAAGTAAATCCAACCAGTCCATCCTAAGGTCCATCAGTGCTAGGTGTTCATTGGAAGGACTGATATTGAAGCTGAAACTCCAGTACTTTGGCCACCTGATTCAAAGAGCTGACTCATTTCAAAAGACTCTGATGTTGGAAAAGATTGAGGGCAGGAGGAGTAGGGATCAAACAAGGATGAGATGGTTGGATGGCATCACCAACTCAATGGACATGGGTTTGGGTGGACTCTGGGAATTGGTGATGGACAGGGAGGCCTGGCATGCTGTGGTTCATGGGGTCACAAAAAGTCGACACAACTGAGCGGCTGAACTGAACTGAACTGAATGAACTAGAACAGATTTTTTTCTTCCCTAAACAGTTGACCCTTCACATAGAGTTTCAGACTTAAAAGGACTGGATAAAACACAAGTATTAGTACTGCCTCTGAGCCTTCTGAAAGGAAGTTGTTTAGCCAAGCAGAAGTATATGCTGTTCCAGTTTTCTCATCTTTCTCTTCATGTTTTCAGTTGAGAAAGGAGAGTGGAATTTTTGGACACTTAAGTCCCCAAGAAAGTTGAGTCCGCTCTTATGTTTGGAGAAAGGATGGCACTTCTACACTGGAATTCGGTGGTGCTAAGAGTGGAAAGGCATTGCATGTGTGCCCTCTTGCCTTTCAGGCTGCCCTGAAATTATAATATTGGGTTCCCTTTCTTTTGGGACCAGTGCAGTATATTCCAAGCATACTAGACATAGGACTTCCCCCAGGGTGGCTAGTGGTAAAGAACCCACCTGCCAATGTAGGAGACACAAGAAACTTAGGTTCAATCCCTGGGTTGGAAAGATCCCCTAGAGGTGCAAACAACAAGCCACTTCAGTATTCTTGCCTGAAGAATCCCATGGACAGAGGAGCCTGGCAGGCTTTAGTCCATAGGGTCACAAAGAGTTGGACACGACTGAAGCAACCTAGCATGCACCTACTAGATATAACCAGTCAATCAAAGAGCAATCAGCCCAATCATTTGGAGTGTTAGCATAAATCTGCATCAGGTTCTGAATCTCATCCAGAGTAATGGAGTATTCTCCTGCTGAGGTTCCCTAGGGAGAATGTTACTTAATGCTCAGCTTTCAAATATAGCTAAAACTCAATCACATTTTTATTACAAATATAGTATAAATTATATATGAACCAGCTATATGTCTAAGGTCTACAGGGAATGGTCTCTTAAAATGTAACATTTTCTTATATAAATCAAAACTACAGTGAGGTACCTACCACCTCATACTGGTCAAAATGGCCATCATTTAAAAGTTTACAAATAAAAAATGCTGATATGGAGAAAAGGGAACCCTCCTAAACTGTTGGTGGAAATGTACATTGGTGCAGCCACTATGGAAAACAGTATGGAGGTTCCTCAAAAAACTAAACAGGAGTTGGATATAACCTAGTAATCCTACTCTTGGGCATAGATCTAGACAAAACTATAATTCAAAAACATACATGCATCCTTAGTTCATAGAAGCACTATTTACAGTAGCCAAGAACAAGGAAGTAATGTTAATGTTCATTGATAGATGAATGGATATAGAAGATGTGGTTATTGTTGTTTAGTTGCTAAGTCATGTCCATTTCTTTTGCCACCCCATGAACTATAGCCCACCAGGCTCCTCTGTCCATGGGATCATCCAGGCAAGAATACTGGAGTGGGTAGCCATTCCCTTATTCAGGGGATCTTTCTGACTTAAGGATCAAACCTGTGCCTCTTGCATTGACAAGTGGATTCTTTGCCACTGAGCCACCATAGAAGTAAACACACACACACATACACACACACACACACACACACACACAATGGAATACTACTCAGCCATTAAAAAACAATGAAATAATGCCATTTGCAGCCATATTTGCAGCACCTAGAGATTATCATACTAAATTAGTCAGAAAGAGAAAGACAAATACAGTATAATATCACTTACATGTGCAATCAAAACTATGACACAAATGAACTTATTTTTGAAACAGACTCACAGGCACAGACAACAGACTTATGGTTGCCAAGAAGGACGGGTGTGGGAGGGATGAATTGGGAGTTAGGGATTCAGTTCCGTTCAGTTGCTCAGTCGTGTCCAGCTCTTTGTGACTCCATGGACTGCAGCATGTCCATCACCAAGTCCCAGAGCTTGCTTAAACTCACATCCATGCAGTCGGTGATGCCATCCAACCATCTCATCCTCTGTCATCCCCTTCTCCTCCTGCCTTCAACCTTTCCCAGCATCAGGGTCTTTCCAAGTAAGTCAGTTCTTTGCATCAGGTGGCCGAAGGATTGGAGTTTCAGCTTCAACATCAGTCCTGATTTCCTTTAGGACTGACTTGTTTGATCTCCTTGCAGTCCAAAGGACTCTCAAGAGTTCTCCATCACCACAGTTCAAAAGCATCCATTCTTTGGCGCTCAGCTTTCTTTATAGTCCAACTCTCACATCCATACATGACTACTGGAAAACCAATAGCTTTGACTAGATGGACCTTTGTTGGCAAAGTAATGTCTCTGCTTTTTAATATGCTGTCTAGGTTGGTCATAGCTTTTCTTCCAAGGAGCAAGTGTCTTTGAATTCCATGGCTGCAGTCACCAGCTGCAGTAATCTTGGAGCCTCAAAAAATAAAGTCTCTCACTGTTTCCATTGTTTCCCCATCTATTTGCCATGACATGATGGGACTGGATGTCATGATCTTAGTTTTTTGAATGCTGAGTTTTAAGCCAGCTTTTTCTCTCTGTTTTACTTTCATCAAGAGGCTCCTTAGTTTCTCTTCACTTTCTACCATAAGGGTGGTGTCATCTGCATATCTGAGGTTACTAATATTTCTCCCAGCAATCTTGATTCCTGCTTGTGCTTCATCCGTCCCAGCATTTCACATGATGTACTCTGCATATAAGTTAAATAAGCAGGGTGACAATATATGGCCTTGATGTACTCCTTTCCTGATTTGGAACCAGTCTGTTGTTCCATGTCCGGTTTTAACTGTTGTTTCTTGACCTGCATACACATTTCTCAGGAGGCAAGTAAGGTAGTCTGTGATACCCATCTCTTTAAGAATTTTCCACAGTTTGTTGTGATCCACACAGTCAGAGTCTTTGGCGTAGTCAATAAAGCTGGGAGTATTGGGAGTTCGGGATTAGCAGATGCAAATTACTATGTATAGAGTCAATAACAACAAGGTCCACTGTATAGCCCAGGGAACTATATTCAATATACTGTTATAAACCATAATGGAAAAAAATATGAAAAAAGAATGTGTATATATATATATATATATATATATATATATATATATATATATAGCTTTAATCACTTTGCTGTACAGCAGAAATGAAGATAACATTGTAAATCAACTCTGCTTTAAAAGTAGTATTTCCTTGGAGGGTCTTAGATCCCTAGGTTCCTTGGAGGGACTCGAAACCTTTCCAACACACAAGGGGAAAATAACATTTCTTTAATGAATGAGATAAAAGTGCAAGATTCTTTATCGAATTTAGTATTCTGTGAGCTAAATTCATTATTTTTTTTACTATGTTTCTTTTAGGAAGCTGAGGATACTTGGAAAAATACCAGGTCCTACAGACTAGTCTGTTTAAGCACAAGTAAGTTCAGTCTATGCACAAGAGGACATGAGTATTATTAACTGATTACCATTTGATGTTAAGATATATAATTTACTTTCCTTCAGAACAATCTGCAAATTCTTGTTTTATGTCCCTGGTATGTTTCAGTGTCTCTTAGTTTATAATCTATCAGAATTTGAATAAAATTTGTATCCTACTATTGTGTGAAAATTGGATAAATCTTAATTATGTTGAATTGGTTCATGGTGCTTTGAAGTCTACTACATCCCTCTACTTTTCTGTATATTCATTCTATTAATTTTTGAGAGTGTGATATTGGAACTCCAACTAAAATTCTTAATGTATCTATTAAAAAATAATTTTAGTATATAGTGGAACTATATGTAACTTTGTTCTCATTTTCCGAGTCTCCTGAAAATGTGTTATTATACTTTTATAATTTAAAAAAATTTAAAAAGAAAAAAAATTTAAAAAGAACAATCTGCAAAGAAAATGCAGTAATGCCAGTATAAAATGTAAAGAAATGACCTTTCTCACTTACCCTTTATGATACCATTTCTGTCAAGATGGCTCCCTCTTGGGCATTTACACTCTGAATTTTCAGTGTTTACTTCCTTACTAATGTTCTTCTAAATCCACTTCTGGCTATAGATTGTTCCTCTCAATTTTTACTTCTATCCTCTTGGCACCAACTATCTGAGATATCGACTGATCTCTCTTTTTCCTGACATTCTCTCTGACTTACAGAGCCTGAGTCCTTTATGTGCATTTGGAGCTATCTTTGGAGGCAGACTTGCTAGAACAGGAGGCTGCCTGATGATGAAGTACCTTCCCCATTTACACTTGTATAGAAGAATACCATCCACAGTGTACTTCTCATGTAAAGCAAGTTGGACATTTGTTCCTATGCCGGCCTTTGTGTGTGATTTCTCTTTTAACTCTTGATCATTCTGGCAGCAAATGCATTTGCTGTGAAATGTGCCATACCCTGTATATATGCACGTGATGTCTCCAAGAATTTGGAGAAAATCTCAAAGTCAATGTTAGAAAAAAATAAATATTTTAACCATGGTTGGAAAAATCAAAGACAGTTTCTTATAGGAAAGTATGTCCAGTTATAGTATAATCTTCACAGTATGGATGATAAGTATTTTAGAATAAAGCAATATCTGTCTCTAGGGGGAAGTGAATGCTGAAACTAAATAGTTACAGTGGTCTGAGGAGCAAACAGAAATAAATGTAGAGACTCTTAAGACCTTGGCACAGAGAGTGAAATAATGAGTTGTTTTGACAAGTTCAAAAAAATGTTTCCGTCTCTCCTCTTTCCTATGATTTGGCACCTCCTTTACCTTATATTGATTTGTTCCTCATTTCCCTTGCAACAAAATTTACCTTCTTGTAAACATATCATATGATATTCTTTCCACAAAGACTATTTCTAGAGCCTCTGCCTTCTTCCTAAATGATTTACAACTTTTACTTTCCTACCTTTTATTATTCCTCCCTCCACTGAGAAACCAAAAACAAAAACTTGACCAGCAGAGAATAATATATTTTCCCAATTATCCAGGGAACGAAGATGGAGATGGGTGTCGAGTCCTGTGTGGACAACCACTTCTGCTGTCCATGGCGAATACTCCCAGGGGTCCTTTCACCTTGACATCTTTGTCTCTAGTTCTTCGTCTCCAAGTGTCTCATAACCGGGTGGATCATCACTGCTCTTCCCACATCTCCATGTCCCTGTAGGTTGATAGGCTCCTTCCAGCCTCTGACTCTTCCCACGTGTTCACCTACAGCCGAGAGCCAGGAGACATCTAAGGGGAGAAGCTGCATTCAGTCAACAGAATTAGGAGGAATATGGCCCATATCACTCTTGACACTAAATCACACTTTATTTTTTAACATTTAAATTCTATCCAACTGGGCATTCCATTCCATTTCAAGCACTAAGCTCTTTCTCGAAGATAAATTCTAGATCACTTTGTCCTCCTTGTCTTCACAAGCTTAAGTGTTTTTGGTTCTAAAAGGGGCCATTTGAATAAAACATATACGTCCTTAGGTAAATTGTATATCCTCTCTACGGACTGCATTGCAGACTGCAGTGTCCATCTTCTACTTTTTTATCTCCTCTTGAGGAGTCATATTCCTTTTTTGGAAACCATGATTTTTTTGAGAAATTAAAGCAGATTGAGTTCTTTTCTCCTGACTGTTATCAAGGCTCTAAACTATATTCAATGAGCTATCTTCTGATCTGTAGGTCAACTCTTCATAATTCCTTCAGTTTCATGGTTTTAAAAAATGTTCTGTACTCTAATTCAAATCTTATGTTTTATAAATAAGAAAAACAAGGCCTCTAAATTAGGTTAAGTGACCTACATAAGATTACACAGCCAATTTGTGGAAGATAGTGAACAGCACCCAGTTATTTATTATTTTCATTTACCACTCCATAAACAAATTAATTTTCCTATAGTTCCACAGATAGGTATGTGAAGATCATGCACATCCATTGAACATGTTTAAACCCACTTTTGTGTTGGGAAATCTCTCATGTTTGTACAACTATGGTATTTCCTTCAGAGGACAGCAGTCCACCAGCATCACGATAAGCTCTTTATCCTCTAGTTAGTAAAGATAGCTGACATTTGCACAGTATTCTACATTCTTCATATAAAGGGCTTTCACACCCATGCTGACATTCTACCCTTACTCTTACCCTATGAGGTTGATATTATTAATATTTCTGCTTTATAGATAAGGACACCAAATATTCCCAAGTAGAAACCTACTTATTGCTCAAGTCATTGCTTGAGTCACATGACTTCATATTCAAGGAGTCCTTGTTTTAGCTTAGGATACATTTAGACCTCCTTCAAAACTGATGGATATGTCCGTACCTTCTTAGCTGGAGTGCCCTGAGAGAGGAGTTCTAATGGATGAGAAACAGTAACAGCACAATCTGACTTCACATTTTTGCCCCACCCAGCAGAACTGCCCAAGCATACATATGTGCTTAGGAGTAAGTTTTGATTAAATGGTGCTATAACGATTGGCCCCCAAATCTTTACAGTGACAAATCCTACATTGTGGTACCCCAGACCGCAAATTTTAAATTGGATTTGAGTAAAAGCAGCTACCATTCCTATTAAATTATTTCTGACAAAACTTTTTATAAACAAATAAGCATCTAAATATTTGTTTTAATTTCTAATTTATGAATCAATTAATGCACACAACTCAGCAATTTTTCCCCTCTAGATAACTTTTATTTATACTTTTACATCTTCAAGAAAATTTTCAGTTATTTATAACTACATTTTATAAAGTTGCTTTGCTGCTAGAGCCAACATAAAAGTGCATGTGATTTATCTTCACAATATTTTATCTCTTTCTTTATCCATATGAAGTCTGGCTTCCCAACAGAGCTGTTCTATCATGAGAGGATAGTCTGATAATTCTATTGAAGTATACAAAAATATTAATTTTTAGGATAAAAAATACATATATTGAGGGCAGTTTTCAATGTATATTTTGCTAGTGGTGCACATTAATGGCTTGTGCTCATCCTGAGAAGAGACTCATAATGTGGTCACTTGACTTGAAAATAAATAAAATCTCTCACTGCTCTAAGGGACCCAATGTAGAAAGAAATTTATACTCAAAGCATTTGAAAAATCACCAGTATATCATTAATAGAAACATTCTTTGCATAGAGCCATCAAAATAATCCCATCAGCATGGAGTTGTGAGCATTAAAGAATCACCTGGGTGAGGCACAGAAAGATGGCACCCCAAACAAACCAGGGAGTGAAGGATCGCCTGGGCAGAACCTCAAAGAAGAGTGGGGTCTGGCCTAAGTGTTGCTCACCCCCACTCCATTACCATCCCTCCTGTGAGTATTCTGCATCCACATGCTGCCCATGAAAGTCACCTCCTAAACATCATCCCATTTCTGCTCTAGTCCTCACCTCTCCTTTAGATGCTAGTCCTAGAGGCAACCGCTCTCAGCTTTCTGACTCCTTAGAAAGCAGTCTGTGCAATGAAGTTCTCCAAGGGGTTCATGATTGATCATTCAGTCAACTGATCATTTGCCCCTGATCACAGACTCCCCATGAAATGCAATGCTTTGGCCCAAAGCCTTAGCCCAAAGTGCTGGCAAGGGTAGAGTGAGTTTTTGACTGATAGCCTTGTTAGTTGTGGTACAGCAAAAAAGCTCTAAAAAATTCAGAGATCTGGATTCAAGACCTGGTTTACCATCAAATGACTTTCCTCATTTTAGATCTAAAAGCCACTTGCCTTGCCCTCATGTCTGCATCTAAGAAATGAAGACTTACAGGTTGTTTTAGGAGAGAAAAAAGCAGACTGTCCATTATTTATATTACTGCCAGCATTGCAGGAGTTTAATATCATGTTTGTATCTTGTGCATTTGTAACACTACTAGTATTGCTTTCATATATCAATAATACCAAATGTACAAGCAAATCAGGATAAATTAATTTTCATCCTTTTTTCAGCTTCTTTTAAAAGTAAAAGATCCATATATAATGAATACGGTCAAATGTGTGTCTTGGTCTTACAGCTGGTCCTTGTTAAAGGACTGTGCTTAGTCATTCAGTCATGTCCAACTCTCTGTGACTCCACGGACTGTATTGCCAGGCTCCTCTGCCCATGGAATTCTGCAGGCAAGAATTCTGGAGTGGGTTGCCATTTCCTTCTCCAGGAGATCTTCCCAACCCAGGGATCGAACCTGAGTCTAATGCATCATAGGTGGATTCTTTATACCACCTAAGCCACCCAGGACTAGGAAGACGCAGATGCATGGAAATGAGGAGCTTGTGTCCTGCATCTCCCCATTCCCTTCTGTAGCCAGGGCACAGTGGACTTGGCAGAGCTTGCCAGGCAGTGGCGAGTCTACCCACAAGCTCTTCTGGCTCCCAGGCCTGTTCCTTCCCCAGCTGTGCAGTTCAAAACTGCTGATTCATGCTCCTGCTCCCAGCCTAATGACCATGAACACGCTCTGATTTTTTTTCTTCAGGCACATTTTCTTGGTAACCAGGCGGATGATGTGCTAATGCAAATTGGCAGACTTGAACTGAAAGTACAGAAACTGGATCTGCCATGTGGAAGAACAAAGGACAAAAGAAACTTCCAGGCTGCCCTTCTGCCGTGGGTTTCCATCTCTGGCACACAATAAGTGCTCAACAGAGACGTGGTATTTGGGGGAGACCTGTGGTGACCGTTAGGATTTTAAAACACGATGAGACATCATTCTTTTCCTTGAAAATAAATTTTCTTTGAGCCCTTTTAGTAACCTTACTTTCAGAGATTCTCCTGCTAATTTCTCTCTTTGTGTGGAATAGCTCTGGGTCAGCAGCTTCTACTGAATTCAGTGAGGCAGAAAGTCCAAATTTGCCTTTTCTCAAAATCCATCTTGGTCCTAACCTGGTTGCATCTCGCTTCTGAGTCATATAACAAAGGTTCATTGGAGGTCACCCTAGTTCCGTGGACTAATTTGGAGCTTTAATGTATGGCTGTTGAAATAATGTTTAATCTCTTCTTGTCAGCTGGCTGGATGATACAATAATATTGTCCCGTGTTGCTGCACAAGTGATTACAGAACAAGAGCAGAGTGAGGCCTGCTTTTCTACTGCTGTCTCACAGGAAAGCACAGAAGATACTGCAGAAAGAACGAGCCTTCTGCAACATACAGATATTCCCAGAAAGACAATTCCAAATCCAGCTTATTGCCTGTGTTTTCACCGCACTGCCGAGTGGAATGCCAAGCTGTGGGCTCCTGTTTTATTAAAGTTCTCTTCTAGCTGACTGAGACTCACCTATTTTCTGACCACGGACTTGGAATTTGTTATAAAGTGAGGGAACTGATGTGAACCAACTGAAATTCTGCAAACAAATTCGGCTCAAATTTGCAGTTGTTGTTTCTATTCTGAAATGAGCTTTTTCTTTATTATCCAGGAACTTGTCAGTTAGGTGGGTTGGGGTGAGTCTATTTTAAGATGTTAAAACTGGTAAATAAATCACCTTGGGTAATTTCAGGCTGAAAGCGAAACCTCCTGTTGATGAAAAGGAAGATGTTTGGTTTCAATTGAAAAGGTCATGGTCGGTTGCTCCGCTAAGCTGATTTTAAAAGTGATATGGTGATCAGCACAGGAAAGGGTAGAAAATCCTTACAAAGCAAAATGAAGATGAGGGTTTTTCTCATCACAAGGGAGTAAAATTCAAACCAAAGTCCTAAGAAAGAGATCATTTTAAGATCAGAGAATTAAAGGTTGGCTCTAATGGGTTTGAGTTTTTATTAACAGCTTATAACTGGTTGTTTCCTTAATCAGTTAGGCACCTAGAACAATCTTGAAATAATTACCACTCTATAATAAAAATACTAGCAATGAAAAATTTTATTTTTTCCTCTGTCCTTCAGAATACCAAATCTTAATATTATCCAAACAACTAAATGCCTACTTTACCTTTTGAAGTGCTCCACAGCCAATAGTATATCATAAACCTGTATTGTTGATAAGGATGGTTGTCAAATTAGCCCTAGAGATCTCATTGGATGAAGAGCCAGGAGGAAATAGCCACTGCAATCCCTCCAAGTCCCTAGGGCTGTCACTAAGTGGCACTGGGAGGTATCTGAAAGCCAATCACCATGAACCTGGAGTGTTCTAAGCACCATCCACAAGGAGTATCTGGAACATTAAAGGGGGAAATTATATTAAAATTACTGTCTCCACTATACAGATGAAAAAAAAAATGAGCACATTAGTAACACCTCCCTATCCCAACAACCAACTGAACTTGAATCCATTTTTCTATACATGTGCCTTAAACTGGACATCTATCAGACCATGCCACTTCTTTTGGCGTAGGGAAAAGAAGAAATAGGAAATTGGATAAACAAGCACAAAAGCTGAATTCTGAGGTTAAAGAGAAATCCAAGATGACACAATAGGAGCAATTTTCCACTGACCTGTTGTTTGAAGATTGAGGAGTAGACATGGGTTCCAGGGAAGGACCAAGAAATGAGTTCCATTTTAAAAGTAATGCTTGACTCAGAGCAAGGAGATAGAACAAAATTCTGAAAAGTTGAACCTGACATGTGTTTCCTTTTTCTGGGTTAGCAAAGGAATTAAGTTCCTTATTCTTCCCCACTAAAGGAAAAGTAAATTCACTTCTTTACAAGTGTGTTCTCATATCCCAAGCAGTTGAACAGCAACAACTGATTAACATGGAAATGGTCAAAACAGCATGTGTTTCATAATTCAAAAACATAACCAAGGGAAGAAAAACGTCTTGGATTGAAATCATGCTTGTTTTCAGACAGAATATTTGAGAAGAGAAATAATAATAAAGGCAAAGATTAGGAAAAGATGGAAAAGATGGCAGTAAGAGTGTACAGAGCAGACCTAGCTTTGGCCTGGGAGCATTGACTTCTCTGATCTTGCTCTTGACAATGGCTACCTTGAGACCTTCTGTGCCCAAGTCCAGTGAATGCATTGTTCCCTGGAAGCTCTTGCTACCATTAGAGTACTGGAGCTGTGGCCTAGCTCCATTCAGAAACCCCCACTCCATGTCCAGTTTTTAAAATATATAGAAATATAACAACTGAAACAGCCCACTAGGTAAGCATTACTAAAATTAATTCTGGAGAACTGACCAAGATGTGAGAAAAAAAGTATTTATTGAGCATTTTATTGAGCAAGTACTGTATGTCAGTTATCATACCAGAAACTCCAACCTGTTTTCTAATTGAATATTTTCAAGAAGCATGTAGGCTATGAAAGTATACTAGAAACTGAGAATCAGGGAGGTTCAGTTACTTCCCCAAGATTATACAGTTGTAAGTGAAATGACTGGAATTCATTTCCACGTGGGTTTTAATTTCCAACTAATACAGATACAAGTTTATTCGTTGGAAATTAAAATGGATATGAGTTTGAGCAAACTCTGGGAGATAATGAAGGACTGGGAAGCCTGGCGTGCTGCAGTCCATGGGGTTGCAAAGAGTCAGACGAGACTTAGCGACTGAACAACAAAGATACAAGTGGAATTTCAGCACATATAATGCATGTATGCAAATATTTCAAAATGTATGATAATTACTAACATCATTGTTATAAAATTGTAATGGATCATCCCAGGCCAGAACTTAATGAAGCAAAATTTCCCATTAATACATCTGTAATTTTAAGTACAGTGAGACAACTAATTCTCAGTGAGAGAAGTCAGGTAAGATGAGCACATCAGAATCACTGGCACCACCTGTTTGAGCACATCTCTGATGCCTATCCCCTCCCCAGTCCACTTCACTTCTATTTGCAAATGTTATTGGGAGAATGTGTTCTTAATTCTTAGAAATGTTGGGTCAGGAAAAAAATATATTGTGACATCACTTTGTAAATGTTCACACAAGTAAATGTTTTTGTGCTTCTTCGTGATCTTTAAGTAAAGGAATTTCTAGGTGAATACATTCTCAAGTTTTTTGGATTGTTATATTTTGGTGGGCTTCCCAGGTGATTCAGTGGTATAGAATCTGCCTGCAATTCCAGAGACATGGGTCCAATTCCTGGGTTGGGAAGATCTCCTGGAGAAGGAAATGACAACCCACTTCAGTATTCCTGTCTGGAAAATCCCATGGTTAGAGGAGCCTGGCGGGATACAGTCCATGGGGTCACAAAAGAGTCAGACATGACACCGGGACGAAAACAACAGTAAGATTATGGTAGCTCATTTGTGTCACACACAGCTTTACATGTAAACAATATTCTCATAAATATGAATATTTATACCTCTCACTTACTTCAATGACATATTCTGCATGTACATGTATACTGCTGCTGCTGCTAAGTCACTTCAGTCATGTCCGACTCCGCGTGACCCCATAGACGTCAGCCCACCAGGCTCTCCTGCCCCTGGGATTCTCCAGGCAAGAAAACTGGAGTGGGTTGCCATTTCCTTCTCCAATGCATGAAAGTGAAAAAGTGAAAGTGAAGCCGCTCAGTCGTGTCCAACTCTTCACGACCCCATGGACTGCAGCCCACCAGGCTCCTCCATCCATGGGATTTTCCAGGCAAGAGTACTGGAGTGGGGTGCCATTGCCTTCTCCTATGGCACCATTAATGTACTGACTTCAGATTAGATCAAAATTAGAGAAAATTAGTCCCTAACAAAATGTCAAAACCCCTAAAAATGGTATAGCAAGTGACATCAATGGATCTGGCTACTATTATCATCCATTCATTAATTTATTCATCTATTTACTACCGAGTGTCTACAATAAGCCAAGTGGTTGGCTTTTACCAGCTAAAATAGAATTTACCCCATTGTTGAGATACTTAAATAAGGTTATGTTGGAGAAATCTCTTTCATAACAAGGGTGCACTAACTAATTCTGAAGATGTTTGAAATTATTAGAGTAGTTATTGGTTCACTCTCAAGTGACTGCGCTTATTGGAGATAAAGCATTCATGCTTTTCAGGTGACACTTTCCAGATGTCAGCAATTAGTAATAAGATAGCATATTGAAAAGCAGAGACATTACTTTGCCAACAAAGCTCTGTCTAGCCAAGGCTATGGTTTTTCCAGTGGTCATGTATGGATGTGAGAGTTGGACTGTGAAGAAGGCTGAGCGCCGAAGAACTGATACTTTTGAACTGTGGTGTTGGAGAAGACTCTTGAGAGTCCCTTGGACTGCAAGGAGATCCAACCAGTCCATTCTGAAGGAGATCAGCCCTGGGATTTCTTTGGAAGGAATGATGCTGAAGCTCCAGTACTTTGGCCACCTCATGCGAAGAGTTGACTCATTGGAAAAGACTCTGATGCTGGGAGGGATTGGAGGCAAGAGGAGAAAGGGACGACAGAGGATGAGATGGCTGGATGGCATCACTGACTCGATGGACCTGAGTCTGAGTGACCTCCGGGAGTTGGTGATGGACAGGGAGGCTGGGCGTGCTGTGATTCATGGGGTCGCAAAGAGTCAGACATGACTGAGCAACTGAACTGAACTGATTAGCGATAATTTAAATCACGATCATTTATCTTGCTATATAGGTTGAAATGTGAGTAATATTGAGTTGTTTAAACTCTAATGGAAGAATAATGAAATGGACCCTCTAGACACCACCTACTTAGTGGTGCTACTTGGGGAATTCATAGTAAAACTCATCCATGAGGGAATTGATATCAGTAGCCTGCACTATGGAGAAGGCAATGGCACCCCCACTCCAGTACTCTTCTTGCCTGGAAAATCCCATGGATGGAGGAGCCTGGTGGGCTGCAGTCCATGGGGTCGCTAAGAGTCGGACACGACCGAGCGACTTCACTTTCACTTTTTCGCTTTCATGCATTGGAGAAGGAAATGGCAACCCACTCCAGTTTTCTTGCCTGGAGAATCCCAGGGGCAGGAGAGCCTGGTGGGCTGACGTCTATGGGGTCACGCGGAGTCGGACATGACTGAAGTGACTTAGCAGCAGCAGCAGCAGCAGCAGCCTGCACTATATACTACCCAGGACCCCAGAAGAATGGGAATACATAAGGGAATGGCAACCTAAAGAACTGCATCAAACTCTCAGTTTGCAAGTTCACTCATCTCTCTGAATTATAGCTTCTTCACCTGTAATAATAATGGCTTTGCCCATATCATTGGGATATTATAAAGATCAAATAATCTAGGGTCAGTGAAAATGCTGCAGACACTGTTAAATGATATATTAATATAAAATATTAGTTTTGTGAAAATGCTTCAAGAACAGTAAAACGAAATATTAGCATAAAGCATTAGCTTTGCAATTAGACTTTAAAATTTTATTTTTTACTTTATAAACATAATTAGGTTTATTTAACATAATCTACTTGCTCATTGTAAGCAATCTACAAGATTCAAAGAGGAAGCAATGTTATATAAAGGCAAAGATTCAAGACTGGAATTGGTTAAATTTGAATTCCAGTCACAGAATTTATTGGCCAAGAGTCCTTAGCCATGTTGCTTCTCTGAACCTGTTACTTCATCCATAAATCCCACATGACAATACCTACCCATGTCAAAGGATAGAGTGTACGCAAAGCATGAGGTTCAGTTGCTTACTATGTAGACTCAATTAATGAGAATTACTTCCATCTGGTCTCATCTATGGCAAGTAGATGGGGAAACAATGGAAACGGGGACAGACTATTTTCTTAAGCTCCAAAATCACTGCAGATGGAGACTGCAGCCATGAAATTAAAAGATGCTTGCTCCTTGGAGGAAAAGTTATGATCAACCTAGATAGCATATTAAAAAGCAGAGACATTACTTTGCCAACAAAGGTCCGTTTAGTCAAAGCTATGGCTTTTCCAGTATTCATGTATGGATGTGAGAGTTGGACCGTAAATAAGGCTGAGTGCCAAAGGATTGATGTTTTTGAACTGTGGTGTTGGAGAAGACTCTTGAGAGTCCCTTGGACTGCAAGGAGATCCAACCAGTCCATCATAAAGGAAATCAGGCCTGAGTGTTCTTTGGGAGGACTAATGTTGAAGCTGAAACTCCAATACTTTGGCCACCTGATGCAAAGAACTGATTCATTAGAAAAGACCCTGATGCTGCAGAAGATTGAGGGCAGGAGGAGAAGAGGGCGACAGAGGATGAGATGGTTGGATAGTATCACTGATTCGATGGACATGAGATAGAGCAAGCTCTTAGAGATGGTGAAGGACAGGGAAACCTGATATGCTGTGATCCATGGGGTTGCAAAAAGTCAGACACGACTGAGCAAATAAACAACAACAACTTCTATTACTACCAAGTTATAATAGTCCTTATTCTTTTTACTAACCATAGTTATGAATGTCCATATGGCTCAAAGATTATATCTATTCTAGTTTTGTGGTCTGTTTATTTTGCTTTTCTGATCTCCTTCCAAAAGCAGAGAATTTGCCACCACCATAATTGTGATGCAATTGTACTGGGTGGGTGATTAACAAGCGCGTATTACAGATATTTTTTGTGCTAGAGGTTATGTCCCACAGAGATATCTGAATAGTGAGGCTGGTTTGAAAGGTAAAACAAGGAGAGGGTCATGCATGGTTGGAGACATGTTCTTGTTAAGGTGCCTCTTATCAAGGTTACAGCCTGAGTTTTGTATTTTATATTTTCTTTTTCTTGAAATAAGTTTTTTGAAAAATATTATCCCACCTGGAGGAATCTGGTAATTGGTAAAAGGAAGGCCTGTCTGAGAAACAAAACTCTGCTGCAAAGAATCTAATTTAGTATCTTGACTTTTATTCATTTTTAATATAGAATTTCATGGCTCATCAAGGAGTAAGCCAGTCTATCATAAGAAGGTGTCTTTTTGTGCATTTTAGAAATGTTCCTGCTGTTATTGTGTGTTTGAAAATTCAACACAATTTACCCAGAAGAGGGCTGACACTCTTCTCTTTCTCCTCCTCCTGTCCAAGTTCATTGTGTTTGCCCTGAAAATCCCTCACAGTTTTACCAATTCCTTCCTGCAGCCCACATTGAGTGTCATAGCTTAGCAACAATCATTTCATATTAAATTTATAGTTCAGCTAATATGATGGAATGATCTACATGCCAGAATCTCTTAATTTCTTTTCCTTTCCTTTACACAACTGCAGACTGGAACCAAATGCTCAGTCAAATATCTTTGTTATGTAACTAACAGGAGGTGAGTGTTTTCCTGTTTCTCTTTTCTCACTCACCCTTATTCTCTGTGTCCCTCTCTATTTATAGAACCAGTTTTAATCATAATTTACCAGTGTGCTGAGGGCACATCAGTGATCATCCAGATGGCTCAAACCCACCCGTGAGAGTACATTTCCTTTCACATGTGCTCTTAGAATAGCCAATATGTTGCTAGCAAGCACTGACTAAGCAGTTGTTTAGACAGTTGATCTGTCTCTTTGCAGTTAGTTTCCATTCACCTGCTTTATGATCATGAATACTAATATTCCTTGATATTATATGTCCCCTATGCATCTCTGTATTTTCCCCTTTTAGATTTTCCTTTATGCTTAATCTGTGGATCAATATGAGGGAAGCATTTAATTAAAATATTAAAATATACACACATATATGTGTTATCATTTAAATAAGCTTTCCTTCCAACATATGTTACAGATTCTGTAATGAAAGTCTTAAACTTAATGTCAAAGAGTGCTGGGTATTTATTCTAAAATCATTTCTGAGAAAGTGAAAACTATATCTATAAATAAATGAAGAAAAAGATGGGGAAGAGAAAGGTATTCTATTTCACATGTTCTTTCATTTCCTATGAAAAAAATTCACTGCCAAAGTGTTTAAAATAGTTATATAATACCCATTTGGTTACTATAACCAAGTGCTCATTCTATCAGTGCAGATTCTGCATTACTTTCATTTCAAAATAATGGTAAACAAATGCTCCAGAATGATGCTAAGAACTGTAAATAAGTCAGTGATGGCAAAGTGTTTATTATTAATGGCAATTTTCATATATATAGTAAATATCATATGTATATATTGTAGAGAGCAGTATATGATAAAAGATTCTCATCCTTTCGCTTTTTCTGATCTAAAACCAATTAAACAAAATAGAATAATACTTTATTATATGTAAAAATATTCTTTCTAAGCTTATTTGAATTGTTAATTTTTTATTGAGCCATATTGGAACCATGTACAACCATGTACATGGAAATACTATGAAAATTCTAACAGAATTTAAGAATGTTACGATATTTATGTTCATATGTAAGGAAACATAAAAGTTTTAGTTTTCAGTGCTACTCTAAGTGTCCGTGGTAATTCTGTTCTCCTATTTACTCACTTATTTTTTCACCTGATGTACCTCCTTTGTCCAGCACTATGAATGTATCTTGGGGGTGGGAGTAGGCAAAAAGAAAATTAAAGTAATGCTAAGAAAATTTGAGAGAGAGAGTATCAAATGAATGGGGAGATGAAGCACTGTGCTTCATATGGTAATTATCTTGGTTTCTTCCCAGAGTAGGAAGAAGGTCAGAGTTGATGTAGATGAAAACAGAATGGAGATGGTTTTCAATGCTGTGCTCAGGAACTTGGATTTTGTCCATGATGGGAAAACTGATATTTTTTTGAGCAGGTAAGTATCATTGAAATTTCCTTACATATTTACAATAACCACAGTGTGAAGGGTATCATAAGAGTGTGAAACTACGGACAAACACATTAGGAGACCATAACCATAGTCAAGGTGAGAGATGAGAAGGGCCTGAATCAAGACTAGAAAAGTAGGAATTTAAGTAGATACAATTTACAAGACTTAGGAATGATTAAATATAAAAATCAGAAGAAAGATACAAGTCTAAGTTGACTCTTGGCCTTTTGGCTTGAACAGCTTGGTGAACTTCTAATATGAGGAATGCAGGAGGAAAGGTAGGTTTGTGGAAGACAATGAGGTCAGTTCTGGACATGTTGTAAAGTATGTGAAACATGTCTCCGAGGCAGATATTTGAGACACATACTTTTAAGCTCAAGAGGGAGAGACCTAAGATGGATAAAAAGATTTCTTGGGCAGATTTGATATTCATCGGCATAGGTGACTCTTGAAACTCAGAGAGAAATGAGCTTGCCCACAAAGGCTCTCTGGAGGAAAAGCAGAGCCCTGGAGAATATAAACACTTAATCCATCACTAGAAGAAGAGAAATTAGGAAAAGAGTAGTTTTCAGATAGGACGGAGGACTACCAGAAGAGAGTCATGATTCGGAAGGGAAGGGAAAAAGCAATTTCAAAATTAAATAAGATGAGGACTGAATGATAACATTGTCTTTGCCCATAATTATGTCACTAGTAAACTTTGCCAGAGCTAATTAGTATGGTAGATTGCAGAGGCTATGACCAGTAAAATTTAATATGCACCAATTTTATCAATGGATCAAGTCATCACTTCTAAACATTACACAGAAATAATTTATTCAAAAGAATAGTTCATTTAAAAATGAAAAACTGTTTGCATATGCAACATTAAAAATTGATTTCTGAATTACATATTCCAGATGAAAATTCCTTCAAGTTAAAAATAATTCTGATTAAAATAATTGTATTTTGGGAATATGAACCCTCACATTTGGCCATTACACATCAACTGATGCAGGACCAGCTCTCCTGCTATACACAACTAGAAAGGTAAACAAACATATAAAATAATGTTTTCAGACATGAGACATCAGGCAACATAAGGCAGTCTCTCCAAAGGAAGGAAACAAGAAAAATGTAATCCTTGTGATGTGTGGGGAAGAGACTTTTTCTGGATATTATGATGAGCAATAGCAATACAGAGCACCTGAGAGTTAAACAAATTTAAAGGATTTCAATAGGAAGAGAAAGGGTCATTGTAATTTGGGAGAATGATATAAAGTGATATGAGGCAAGAAAGCGTATGTGCAGCAAACAGTGCAATATCACTTGGGTTCATTTCAGAGACTTTCGGGGCTAGACTTAAAACATGTTGTTGTTTAGTCACTAAGTCATGTCCGACTCTTTGTGACCCCATAGACCCCTACAGCCCATTAAGCTCCTCTGTCCATGGGATTTCCCATGAAAGAATACTGGAGTGGGTTGCCATTTTCTCCTCCAGGAGGGATCCCTCCTGACCCAGGGATCAAAACCAGTCTTCTGCATTGGCAGGCCGATTCGTTACCACTGTGCCACTTGGGAAGTCTTTAAAAGACTTAAAACATAGGTGATGTCATAACCATGGAGCACCTTCAGCTCCAAGTGAGAGAGTTTGGATTTTATTCCATAAGCAGTTGTTACGTTAATAAAAGTTTCCAAGCATGAGTGTTGTAGCAGAGTCAAATAAAGATTTTGAAATCCTGATCTCATAAAAGCTATTTGGACTGAATGGGAGAAAGTTTAGTGACAGAGAAAATAGGAAAAACCCTGCAGTGGTCTAGTAGGGTTCTTTGGGAGTGGAAAGAAAGACTCGGTGCCCAGAGGAACCTGAGGGTAGAGTCAATGGGCAACAGTCACAAACCTAATCACATTTTCTAAATATTAAGATTAAAAATATATAAGCTACTGCAGACTATACTTTCTAAGCTCAGAAAGAACCTGAGATGGGGTAGAATTTTACTAGTAAAATCTTACCTATATGAGAAGATAAATATTACTTCCATTTATGCCATGCTATTGGTATGCAAAGACCTAAATTTAGTCTCAAATATCTGTGCATAAAAATTATTTTAGGAAAGAGTCATGAAGCCCTCTTCCACAATTTCTAAACATGAAATTTGTTGTTGTGTTGTTTTTAGGTGCTCGTTCATGTCCAAATCTTTTGTGACCCCATGAATTGTATCCCACCAGGCTCCTCTGTTCATGGGGTTTTCCAGGCAAGAATACTAGAGTGGGTTGCCATTTCCTTCTCCATGGGATCTTCCTGACCCAGGGATTGAACCTGCATCTCCTGCACTGGCAAGCAGATTCTTTACCACTGAGCCACCAGTTAGGTTCAAGTAAATTTATAATGGGAAGCAACTAACATACACATTGCATATTCACTAAATTTTAATTGATTCTAGAGAGTTAGATGATTCAGAAATGATCAGTGCTTATTAAATCAGATATATTTGATGATATCTATAGTTTTTATTATTTTTCTCTCAACATGAAATTTGACTAATGTATTTTTCTCTCCTCAATTAACCAAAGTTAATGTACACATATCTCTGAGGTAGTTTCTAATCCCCTGTGTTTCTCTAGTGAATGTTGTCAAGGGACTAAGGCAGACAAGAATTTGATGTGTTGTGATTTTACAGCAGTAAACAAACCACAGTAGAGAAAGCAGAAATTAACATTGTGTATTTGTTAACACCACAGTTGAAATAAAAATCTTTATGACAACCAGCCTGAAGAAAAACTTGCTATTTCCATGCTAGTCTTCTTTAAACAAACAAAAAAAAATCAAAACAAACACACAAAAAATGCTTAATAAATGAATAGTCAAGACAGGCAGGATTATTCTGAAAACTTTCAGAGTTTGTTCTTTGGCTGGATTTAGAGAATATGCCCTGTCCCATGCATCCATTTGTTCAACAAGCATATGCAAAGCACTGCTCTTTTGGACACTGTGCAGTGGTTTGAAGTGAATGAGATCCAGAGTCTGCCACAAAGGGAAGAATAACATGTCCTCATATGACTTCAGAAAATACTATAGGCAATACTACAAGCAAAAGATTCCCTTAAAACATCCCCCCATGCTTGCAAACAATGATTTTCAAACATTGTGGAAAGGAAAGAATCCATAAAATCCTAAAATTTTTGTTTTACTACTTATATAAAATTTTATAAATTTTAAATATTTCCCCTGCCTGATGCAAATGTCCTCTCCTTAAAAACTAATATTGCACAAATCTAGTAAGCATTTACTGTTTGACAGATACAATTGTGGTAAGAGCTGCCCCTTCCTGGATAAAATCAGTCTAATGGTTGGACACCTCCTATTCTCAGGTGGTATTACTGGTAAAGAACCTGCCTGCCAGTACAGGAGAGGTAAGAGATGTGGGTTTGATCCTTGGGTTGGGAAGATCCCCTTGAGAAGGGCATGGCAACCCACTCCAGTATTCTTGCCTGGGAGATCCCATGAACAGAGGAGGGCCACAGTCCATAGGGTCACAAAGAGTCAGACATGACTGAAGCGACTTAGCATGCATGCACACCTTGTAACCCACGTGGGGATGGGTGGGCTATGAAAGTATCACCTGCTTAGTCTGAGGCAGGAGAGGTAATGGTTAACAGACATAACACACGGGGTTACACTATTATGAGGCACGTGTGCATGCATGTTAAGTTGCTTCAGTTGTGTCCGACTCTGCAAGGCTTTGGTCCATAGCCCATCAGGCTCCTCTGTCTATGGGATTCTCCAGGCAAGAATACTGTGCACGTGATCTCATAGAGATGTGTGCGTGAGTCAAAGAATATCTGATTGACTTTACCTGGGTAGGGAGCAAGATCAGAGAAAAGACAGGTCTGAGGAGACAGCTCCTAAAAATTGGTTGGTCACCAGGCAGCAAAAGAGTTATAGTAGGTGGTTGCTGTAATATTTTAATTTCTAAAGCATTCATAAGTACATCAAAAAGGTAAAATGCTTGAAGTATTTTAAATAAAGAATAAAACATTTTATTTTACTATTAAAATATTTCAAGAAATTATCCAACTAATTGATCATAGGCTCTTTTCTGCCATGAGTTTGAATTGCTAACAAACCAACCACAATGCACCAAGTATCGTGAGAAATGGGGGAAGAGGGCCTTGCTGCAGGAAGCAGTGGGGAGAGTAGCTCCTATTAGGTAGTAGGTTTTTTGTTTTTGTTTTTGCTTATATCCTTTCACTGAGTTTTCAAAACAACTCTGGCTGGTACTTTGCCCATTTTACAGATGAGAAAATAGAGGTCTAAAGAATTGTCACCAGGAAGTATAAATCAAAAATCTGAATCCAGACAAGTTTGTCTGATTCCAAAGTTCATGCTCTTTATTACAGGGTATTCTTTGCTTCATTTACCTTGACCTTTACTCTAACCTCTTCAGGAAATACAGATACAAAAGTTCCATCCAGGACCTTAAAAAGCTGCCTGCAGCAATACTCAGCAAACCTTTGCTTGGGGTTGGCCAGCGGAACCTTTGGGAGAGAAGTCAGTGGATTACCAGATTTCTCTCCCTCCTCCTGCTTTCTCTCAGTCTCTGTAAGATGTGGAGCAAGGTGTTCCTCTTGCTGCTGTGTGTCTTCAGCACCAGAGATCTGATAAGGGTCAGAGGACCAGGGAGGACAGCGGGAAAGGGGCTACTTAGAACTAAGCTATGTGTAAGGTTTTAAGAGAAAGGAGAAAAGATCTTGAGGCTTCTACTTTACCCAATTAAGTTCTCTAGGCAGAAGGTAAAGAGTGTTCCAAAGCAAAAGCCCCAGGTAGGAAAAACTATGAACTTACTTGTATTAGCACCTAAGCACAATTGGAAGAGGCTGGATGAAGCACAGGACTGGTAGAGCTGAGGGTTCCAGGATGTGCATCATCAGTGGGGACACTTGTAGCAGCAGAGACATACACAGCCAGTCTTCCCAATCAGGGAAATTCATGAGAAGGATGCGCATCCCTAGGTCAAGGGTAGACTGTTTTTATCGCTTCTTATCTGGTCTCTTGGGGGTTTCCCTGATGGTTCAGTGTTGTAAATAACTCGCCTACCAGTGGAGGGGCCATGTCTTCCATCCCTGGGTTGGGAAGATCCCCTGAAGAAGGAAATGGCAACCCTCTCCAGTACACAGAGGAGCCTGGTGGGCTATGGTCCATGGGGTCGCAAAAAAGTCAAACACGATTGAGTGACTAGCAACAACAATTTGAGCTCTTTCTCCAGTGTTCTCTCTCTCTTCTTAACCAGGACTAAGATACTGTTCTGAAACCTTCAACAGCTTCTTTTTGTTTACAGAATGACCCATGCATCAGGCAGGCATTCTGCATGCTCTACAGGGTGGCACAACTTCTTTCAAACTATTGCTCTACTCTTGCAACAGGCGCTCTCCACCACATTAAATTGCTCCATTCCTAAACATTTTTTGCCCTTTCCCACCTCCATGTTTTCACTCTCTGTATTGCCTCTACCCAAACATTTCTCTTTTATTTTCCACTCTCCTGTTCTCTCTGAACCTTATACACAGTATGGAGCACAGAGAAGTTGCCCCATGGAAACTGCATGGGGGTTACACAGTCATGTCTTATCTCCTTTATATTTTGCAAACTCTTGAAGGCCAATAAAATATCCATAAAATCCATTATTCCAAGGCATAATTCCTTGTACATAATACATAATAAGTAGTCAATATATAACTCATAAATGAAAATGTTAGAAAGAAATGACGACAATATTAACTAAGCAGTTTGAAAGGGTCATTTGC
Source organism: Tragelaphus eurycerus (assembly GCA_935064755.1). Classification (NCBI taxonomy): domain Eukaryota; kingdom Metazoa; phylum Chordata; class Mammalia; order Artiodactyla; family Bovidae; genus Tragelaphus; species Tragelaphus eurycerus. Next base: position 5,975,719 of record CAKXYN010000039.1, read on the forward strand.
CAGCCTCTATTCAAGTGGCTTCCAAATTCAGGAAACCAAATCCCAAAGAAATTAATGATCTTGATCTGCACGAGAACTAGTTGAACCACAGTTAGGACTAAGAGTAATAGCTAACCTCATTTGATTACCTATCATGTATCTGGCACAGCTATAAGATTTTACTTATTTTGACCTTTTGACATTTTAACAATAATATGAGGTACTTAAGAACTCATTTGATAGGTAAATAGAGTTGCACAGAAAGATTGAGTAATACATGCCAAGTCAAATAGCTTTGTAAGTAGCAGAATCAAGATTTGACCACACTCAGACTGATTCCAGAGTACCCATACTTAACCATGACTCCACTCAACTGAACCTTCTATTAATCCAGTATCCATTCTACTATGCCATTTCATCCTCACTTGTTAGCTCAATAGAGCGTAAAGATACTCGCTGTCCCACAATCTTTCTGTAAAAGGAAAGGCTTAGAAAGATCACCCACATATCTGTATTCACTGGTAGGTATCACCAATAAAGCTAATTAAAAAAAAATGAAGTTAGTCCAAGCTAACACATGACGTGATTCCAGCTGAGAAATGAAGTATAGACCCTACTTAACAAATTCAGTCTTTTGGTCTCTATTTAGTCTTCCCCACAATAGGTAATAAATAGATCTGTTTTTTGCTAAGACATGACTTGGATTATTTTATTGTTATCTTCTTTACTTTAGCCACTTGATGCAATGAACTGACTCACTGGAAAAGACCCTGATGCTGGGAAAGACTGAATACAAGATAAGGGGATGACAGATGATAAGATGGTTGGATGGCATCACTGACTCAATAGACATGAGTTTGAGCAAGTTCTGGGAGTTGGTGGAGGACAGGGAAGCCTGGTGTGCTATAGTACATGGGGTTGCAGAGTTGGACACAACTGAGTGACTGAACTGACTGACTTCAGAGGAAAAACAAATGATCTAATAGTGCTTGTAGAGGTGTTGGGGTTTATGTTTTTGTTGTTGAGGGTGGTGGTAACAATATCTTAATTCCAAATTTTTTCTGTGTATGAGTAAGCTTATTTTCTAGAGCTTCAGAAACTAAAATCTGTCTCAAGGAAGACTGTTTTGAATTGTTTTGTGCTTAGTTTTCTCTGCTAATTAAATTCCAGTTTATAATTTATTAGTGTTCCATTTTTGCATTCACCGTATTTCTGTGTGAGCTATTTACAGATTAGAATTTTGAAATTTTCTCAAGGAAATATAAACCTTGCCTTTCTGTTAATTATAAGAGCAACTGTGACCACAAGATAATTCTGGAAAGGCAATTAAGTAGTGCTTCAATTTTCTCCAAAGTTGGACATTTGTAGTTAAAATCCACCAGTCTTGGAGATTATTCTATCCAGACTGCAGCTCATTGGAATTGCCCTCTTCACAAGATCTTGTCAGCCTCTGCTATCTCAATGTGGCTAAAGAGATTCTCCAAAAATATTAATACTAACTTGCTCCTTTTCCTCCGCTCACAGCCCTTCTGTGCTCTCTTATCCACCATCTTTAACATGGCTACCTCTTCACGCTTGGACCTTTTTTACCCTCCAGCTGCATCTCTCACCACCTCAGGTCAGAGCATTCAACTCAACATGATGCTATAATTTTTTCAAGTGAAAGTCTAGAGAAAAAAATCTAATGCTTATTCCTCATGACCATCTCTCAAATATTCAAGTGCAGCTACTGAGTATTACCAAGTTTTTTATTTTCCAGGTTAATTTCTCTGAGTCTGGCCATTCTTCAATAATTATACTCTAATGTGTTCAACTCTTGGTAAAATCCGATACAACTGAATCCAGAATTATAATAAGGTCTATGCTGTTCAGAGAACAGTGAGCTTTTACTTTCCTTGTTCTGGGCACTGAATTTTATTTATGCGAAACAAAATTTCATAAGCCTTTTCATCATTCACATCCACTCAATTTTCACTGGCCAACCAAAACCTTACATTAATTTGTATTATATTAAAGTTCCCCAAATCTGCACTTTACACTTATTGTTTTAAACAAAGATATGGTCATTTATATTCATTTTTTGTTGCATTGCATCTCATTAATTTTAATTCATTATTTTCTGCTACTAAGATGTTCATCTTTTAGAATCTTATGTTTATATCTTTCAAAAGTTGAATAAATTGGCTGTCTTCATCATCATTCAAGTTATGGATAAAAAAGTTCAAAAGCACATACTCAGTTTGAGGGAAGCTGATATATGATCAAAGTCATATTTCATTGTCTCATCATGAAGAATTCTAAAGACTATAACAAATATACTTTACTCAAGAGTATCAAATCACATGACATACTCTTGGTGAATCCATGTTAGTTCTTTGTGATCCAAATATATCCTCATAATCCTTTTTGAAAGTGTATTAAGCTTGAAATCATATATCTGACCCCAGCAGACCTTTTCCCTTTTAGAAAACTTAAAAAAGAAAGAAAGAAATCTGAGGAATCTCCTCTATTTTCTGTAAGTTTTTGAAGATAATTTATAATGGCTTCACAATCGTATCAGCAACTTCTTCATTATGAGAAAAATATGCTATAATCATCTCCTCACCTAGATTTTTATTTGATATTTTTCTTAACCATAGTGACTCTGCTCTTCCTAATGTGAAAATTATTCCTCTTAATAGAAAAGATAGAAGTAAAGCACGAATTAGATTTCTAAAGTCTGAATTGGTCCTAATGTAATTTTACCCATATTTTCCTAAATCACACTAAATGAGAGCTAAAGAATGCTCAAAATTGTTGTTTTTTTTTTAAAAAAAAAAAAAAACAACACATTATTTTTCTAACTCAGTCCCCTCCAGCAGCATTTCAGAAAGCCATACCCTGTCTTCCAGCAGGTCCAAATTCCCCCAAACTCATTAAAAAAGGCCCTTTGGATTTTGCATGAGCTTCTGAATGTGTGAATGGATGAATTCCTTGATGGTGAGTGGGCAACGGTGATGCTTTGCCAGGGTCATTCCTGCTCCCTGTCCCTCTTCAGTTGCTCCTGTTATGACATCACAGTCTCTGCATGACACCCCAAAGCCTTCTGCTGCCCTGCCGCAAGTCCACTGCCCAGGTAACCATGCTTTCTCTGGCTCCTGATACTGACTGCTCTAATGTCACTTGCTGCTTCCTTGTCTTGTCTCCTTGACACAAAAAAAGTTACTTTGCTGAAGGGGAGAAACGCCTTTCACTCACAACCAGCTGTGAGCAGGCTGTGACTTCCTCCTCTTTCTGAGGTTCTAACACAAATTCCTGTGAGTGAAGGGGGTGACAAGCTGAATAGCACACATCCAGGCACACTCCAGACTCTCCCTCTGAACTTCTCTGGTGGTGAAGTTGATAAGAATCCTCCTGCTAATGTAGGGGACATGGGTTTGATCCCTGGTCCAGGAAGATTCCACATGCCAGGGAATGATAAAGTCCGTGCACCCCAGACACTGAATCCAGACTCTAGAGCCTGTGCTCTACAACAGACACCACTGCTATGCGAAGACCGTGCACTGTAATGAAGAGTAGCCCCCACCTTCTGCAACTAGAGAAAGGCGGCACAACAACAAAGACCCAGTGCAGCCAAATTTTTTAAAAATATAATAAATAAAAAACAAACTGTCTCTCCCATTGGACAGAGATTATTTTTCAGCACTTTCCAGGACCTAAACTTTCTACTACATTGGGCCAAGAATAATCCAAGATAATCTCCCTAACACAAGGTCAGTTGGTCACCATATTTAGTTCTATCTGCAACTTTAATTCCCCTGCCACATTACTTATGAGGTCACTCCACCTGCCATCCAGTGGGCCATATCCGACCAGAGGAAATACCCATGTCTTGCTTGTTCTGACAAACAGAGTGATCTCTGATACCAAGGCAGACAAGCAAATACTATCACAGGCCACTTGAGCTTTCTTGGACATGACCAGGCACTAAGCTCCATCAATATTCAACTTCAAGGAACATATTTCTGAGTGGTCCTCTCCAGAGCACCCAACTTGAAGACCTGTTATCTCTCTCCTACCTCTTAGAAATAATGACCTTGTAGAACATCTCTCCAATCTCTGACCCTTCCTTGTGATCCTTGTCCATGGCTGGTGAGTTCATAGTCACAAAACCATTTTTGTAACATTCTCTTGTAAAGTCTGCATAAGGAGATCTACTTTAAAACTGGATTGGTATTTAAATTTTATTTTATTGTTATATTGATAGAAATTTTGCTTTTTGTATCCTGTTACATGGTCTCAACATCTGCTGGATCATCGAAAAGATAAGAGAGTTCCAGGAAAATATCTATTTTTGCTTTATTGACTATGCCAAAGCCTTTGACTGTGTGGATCACAATCAACTGCGGAAAATTCTGAAAGAGATGGGAATTGACCACTTGACCTGCCTCTTGAGAAATCTACATGCAGGTCAGGAAGCAACAGTAAGAACTGGACATGTAACAACAGACTGGTTCCAAATAGGAAAAGGAGTACGTCAAGGCTTTTGTTACCCTGCTTATGTAACTTCTATGCAGAGTACATCATGAGAAACGCGGGGCTGGAAGAAGCACAAGCTGGAATCAAGATTGCTGGGAGAAATATCAATAACCTCAGATATGCAGATGACACCACTCTTATGGCAGAAAGTGAAGAGGAACTAAAAAGCCTCCTGATGAAAGTGAAAGAGGAGAGTGAAAAAGTTGGCTTAAAGCTCAACATTCAGAAAACTAAGATCATGGCATCTGGTCCCATCATTTCATGGGAAATAGATGGGGAAACAGTGGAAACAGTGTCAGACTTTCTTTTTCTGGGCTCCAAAATCACTGCAGATGGTGACTGCAGCCATGAAATTAAAAGACGCTTACTCCTTGAACGGAAAGTTATGACCAACCTATATAGCATATTGAAAAGCAGAGACATTACTTTGCCAACAAAGGTCCATCTAGTCAAGGCTATGGTTTTTCCAGTGGTCATGTATGGATGTGAGAGTTGGACTGTGAAGAAGGCTGAGCACCGAAGAATTGATGCTTTTGAACTGTGGTGTTGGAGAAGACTCTTGAGAGTCCCTTGGACTGCAGGGAGATCCAACCAGTCCATTCTGAAGGAGATCAGCCCTGGGATTTCTTTGGAAGGAATGATGCTGAAGCTGAAACTCCAGTACTTTGGCCACCCATGTGAAGAGTTGACTCATTGGAAAAGACTCTGATGCTGGGAGGGATTGTGGGCAGGAGGAGAAGGGGACGACAGAGGATGAGATGGCTGGATGGCATCACTAACTCAATGGATGTGAGTTTGAGTGAACTCCGGGAGTTGGTGATGGACAGGTAGGCCTGGCGTGCTCCAATTCATGGGGTTGAAAAGAGTCGGACACGAGTGAACAACTGAACTGAACTGAACTGAACTGACGTGGTATTTTCAATAGTTTAATATTATACATGATTCTGCAGTGAGTGTTCTTGTACTTATATAATTTCATAAATATTCAAGATGTTAGATAAGTATAACAAGTGGAATTAGTGGCTAAAGAGTCCCCAATTTTGACTTTTAATGGATATTGCTAAATTGATGTTTATGTCACTTTCTACTCCTAATTACAGGTATACACTAATTTACAGTCTCAGAAGCAAACAATTAAGGGAGTCTTTTTCCACTCTACCACCAACTAGACATGATGTCTATCATTTGTGCTTTGTCTATTACACGATGCTAATTTTTTATTGCATTTCTCTTCTTGTGATTAGAAATGGACATGTTATATTTGTGAGCTATTTGCAATCATGGGCATTTCCTGGCAGTTTTAACTAACTTAAGAACCCAAATAGCATGAAGCCAAAGTGTGGGTGTAACTAATATTGAAAACCTTCCCAAAAGAAAGAATCAAGAAAAAACAATGTGAGACAATGAGACTCAGTAACCAGAACCATGAAGCCCCAGACTCTATTGTAGACACTTCCTGATCCTTAGAGATTTTACTTTGACCATTTGCAGCTTGAAGAGTGATAATTGTGAAGATCTTCTTATGACCCTAATGGTGTCTCTTCTCTCTTAGTGGAGGATATAGAAGCAGAGGCTCCATTAAATAAACCTAGAAATCTCCCTTTGACTTGGGCTCAGAGGAAAAAGGAAGAGTTAATATTACATAATCTTGAATTAAGGATTGTTCTTAAGAATGATGACCTATAAGCAAAATTTAAGATGTGTCAAAACTCCTAATTAAAAGTTCATTGTATTTAAATGTTCAAAATGAATGGGAAAGATATAACCAAACAGATGATTCCCAACCTAAAAACATTAAGGAGTCTATAAATATCAAAATAATATTGATGCCTACTTATAAAACCTTAAATTTTGTGTTCATTCTCAAGTTGGATAAAATTACTATAATGCTCTCTGTTATTTCAGATGAACATTGACATTCAGTGCCCTTTACTGTGAGATCTTATACAATTCAAGTTCTATATTGAGCATATAATTTATGTCCAATGACACGCTCTCTTGAACTGCTTAAGGAAAAAGAAAAGGCTTCTTCAATTCCTTTCCCGTGAAAAATATAGGGCCAGGAAATGAGAATGCAGACTTCAGGTATTTTGATCTATTTAGAGAATCCTCAGTTCTGAGTAATGCAATAAATACAATTTTGTGACAGTATTTAATGGTGATTAAATGCTGGATCAAGTAATATCCCAAGGATAAAATAATTTTCTATGTTTGAATAAAACTTTTGTTTTAAAGGCTCTTCCTCAACCAGCAAAATCATTTTGCTCAGATGATTTTTCCCACCCTCTTATTGCATTAGCACTGTCTGTCTTCAAAATAGTACAAGGCAATGGCACCCCACTCCAGTACTCTTGCCTGGAAAATCTCATGAACAGAGAAGCCTGGTAGGCTGCAGTTCATGGGGTCGATAGGAGTCGGACACGACTGAGCAACTTCACTTTCACTTTTCACTTTCATGCATTGTAGAAGGAAATGTCAACCCACTCTAGGTATTCTTTCCTGGAGAATCCCATGGACAGGGGAGCCTGGTGGGCTACAGTTCTTGGGGTTGCAAAGAGTCAGACACGACTGAAGCGACTTAGCGTAGTGTAGCATAGTCCTTACTTTGCCCAGTAGTCCAGGGCCATATAAATGAGCATGCAAGCTGAGACTACACAAAGTGATCTTAATCATTAAAAGATAAATTAATTTTTTAAAAAGATTTTAAAAAATGCTTGTCAAAACTTTAAAACCCTCTCACCATAGTTCATAAATGTATAGGGAAATATGCATGTGTGCTCAGTCGCTCAGTCACATCTGACTCTTTGCAACCCCAAGAACTGTAGCCCACCAGGCTCCCCTGTCCATGGGATTCTCCAGGAAAGAATACCTAGAGTGGGTTGACATTTCCTCCTCCAGGGGATCTTCCCAACCCAAGGATTGAACCTGTGTCTCCTGCATTGACAGGCAGATTCTTTATCACTGAGCCACCTCGGAAGCCCATAGGGAAAGATGGTGGTGGTGGTTTAGTCTATAAGTTGTTTCTGACTCTTGTGATCCCATAGACTGTCGCCCACCAGGCTCCTCTATCAATGGGATTCTCCAGGCAACAATACTGGAGTAGGTTGCCATTTCCTTCTCCAGATCTTCCTGACCCAGGAATTGAACCTGGGTCTCCTGCATTTCAGGCAGATTCTTTATCGACTGAGCTACAAAGGAAGCCCAAGGGAAAGATAAAAGAAAATAAATATAATATTTACTTCAGTTCAGTTCAGTTGCTCAGTCATGTCCGACTCTTTGCAACCCCATGAATCACAGCACGCCAGGCCTCCCTGTCCATCACCAACTCCCAGAGTTCACGCAAACTCACGTCCATCAAGTCAGTGATGCTATCCAGCCATCTCATCCTCTGTCGTCCCCTTCTCCTCCGGCCCCCAATCCCTCCTAGCATCAGAGTCTTCTCCAATGAGTCAACTCTTCGCATGAGGTGGCCAAAGTACTGGAGTTTCAGCTTTAGTATCATTCCTTCCAAAGAAATCCCAGGGCTGATCTCTTTCAGAATGGACTGGTTGGATCTCCTTGCAGTCCAAGGGACGCTCAAGAGTCTTCTCCAACACCACAGTTCAAAAGCATCAATTCTTCGGCACTCAGCCTTCTTCACAGTCCAGCTCTCACATCCATACACAACCACAGGAAAAACCATTGGTACATTGTAATTAAAATATTAGAACTATTGAGAATTTAAAATTATTTCTTTGTGCTTTTATCAAGAGTAGTTTGAACAGTGTTTGCCTCTCCTTGTCATGGAATAATTTTAGAGGCAGAAAGAGCATTTTCCTGCTTTGGGGAATTGTCTTTAGCACTAAGTTTTGATTAGCTTCAAATATTTTAGACTTTGTGCTTTCAATATTGTGAAATATAACTGAGAGTTCTTTTTACATGAGGAGGTCACTTTCTGTGAGACCTTTATCCTTTTTTGTCACAGCTTTATCCTTTTGGTCACACTTTCTTCTTTATGTTGATAAGATCACCTTCACTAAGTTTTCACTAAGTTACTCTGGCTGCACATCTACAGTCTCTTCAAGCAGGCCAGTGTCAACATTCCCCACGCCCTGCTCTTTCTTCTATAGCCCCATTTATGTTCATTAAATATGCTATCCCTTGTCTCTTCATTGCATTTTCATATTTCTGTTCATTATCCACTTGTGGAAAATGTCACATGGGTCTATCACTGGGAGACAAGGAGTAGCACAACTGCATGCTTTGCTCTCATGTGAGCTGAATAATAGACATGCAGTGATCGATCTCTGACAACTTCTGAAAGAAGTACCATGATGGGTTACTCATCAGGATGGGCATCTGTTGAGTGACTGTGGACTGAAGAGCAAGCAGGAAGTCTGCACTGATGCACCTGTTCACTTAACACGCTAGAGAAACTGAAATTTGAATCTTGTTGTTGGAGACCTAATGTTAACAAAGCCATGATAATTTGAATCTTGTTGTTGGAGACCAAGTATTAACTAAGCCATGATAACTGAACTCTGTACACAAAGGAACTGGGAAAAGCAAGGATTGACTTGCTATATATAGAAATGTATTTTTTTCTTAATTCATAAGGCTTGTCTTTTGGTACCAATTAAAAAGCTTCTTTTAGAAATATTGTACAACACCCCTTACATGTGGAATCTGAAAAGAAATGATACAGATGAACTTAGCAAACAGAAAGAGATTCATAGAAAATAAACATGGTTGCTGGGGACTTGGGGTAGGGGCACAAATGGATAGTTAGGGAGTTTGGGATGGACATGTACAACTGCTATGATCAAAACGGATAACCAACAAGGAGCTACTGTATAGCACAAGGAATTCTGCTCAATGTTATGTGGCAACCTGGTTGGGACACGAGTTTAGGGGAGACGGATACATGTATGTGTATGGCTGAGTCCCTTCACTGTTCACCTGAAACTATCACAACACTGTTTACTGTTTTGTTTTTTTTTTACAACACTGTTTGTTAATCGGCTATACCCCAATACAAAATACAAGTTTTTTAAAAAGCTCCTTTTTGTAGGTGTAGTTTAAGAAAAGGGGTGAAAAGAAAAGTGGAAAGATACTAGGATATGATAAGAGGTCAATCCTATATAAATTTGTACATTTTACCTAATCAGATGACTTATATAATATTGATTCTGTCAGGCACTTTCCAAAACTTCACAAACATCATCCCTTGTAACCGTCTTAACAATAATTAGGATGTTACTATTAGTTTCATCTAAGGTTATTGATATTTCTCCCAGCAATCTTGATTCCAACTTGTGTTTCTTCCAGTCCAGCATTTCTCATGATGTACTCTGCATATAAGTTAAATAAACATGGTGACAATACGCAGCCTTGACGTACTCCTTTTCCTATTTGGAACCAGTCTGTTGTTCCATGACCAGTTCTAACTGTTGCTTCCTGACCTGCATACAGATTTCTTAAGAGGCAGATCAGGTGGTCTGGTATTCCCATCTCTTTCAGAATTTTCCACAGTTTATTGTGATCTACACAGTCAAAGGCTTTGGCATAGTCAATAAAGCAGAAATAGATGTTTTTCTGGAACTCTCTTGCTTTTTCCATGATCCAGCGGATGTTGGCAATTTGATCTCTGGTTCCTCTGCCTTTTCTAAAACCAGCTTGAACATCAGGAAGTTCACGGTTCACATATTGCTGAAGCCTGGCTTGGAGAATTTTGAGCATTACTTTACTAGCGTGTGAGATGAGTGCAATTGTTCGGTAGTTTGAGCATTCTTTGGCATTGCCTTTCTTTGGGATTGGGATGAAAACTGACCTTTTCCAATCTTGTGGCCACTGCTGAGTTTTCCAAATTTGCTGGCATATTGAGTGCAGCACTTTCACAGTTATGGCAGAAAGTGAAGAGGGGCTAAAAAGCCTCTTGATGAAAGTGAAAGTTGAGAGTGAAAAGGTTGGCTTAAAGCTCAACATTCAGAAAACGAAGATCATGGCATCTGGTCCCATCACTACATGGGAAATAGATGGGGAAACAGTGGAAACAGTGTCAGACTTTGTTTTTCTGGGCTCCAAAATCACTGCAGACGGTGACTGCAGTCATGAAATTAAAAGACGCTTACTCCTTGGAAGGAAAGTTATGACCAACCTAGATAGCATATTCAAAAGCAGAGACATTACTTTGCCAACAAAGGTCCATCTAGTCAAGGCTATGGTCTTTCCTGTGGTCATGTATGGATGTGAGAGCTGGACTGTGAAGAAGGCTGAGCGCCGAAGAATTGATGCTTTTGAACTGTGGTGTTGGAGAAGACTCTTGAGAGTCCCTTGGACTGCAAGAAGATCCAACCAGTCCATTCTGAAGGAGATCAATCCTGGAATTTCTTTAGAAGGAATGATGCTAAAGCTGAAACTCCAGTATTTTGGCCACCTCATGCGAAGAGTTGACTCATTGGAGAAGACTCTGATGCTGGGAGGGATTGAGGGCAGGAGGAGAAGGGGACGACAGAGGATGAGATGGCTGGATGGCATCACTGACTCGATGGGTATGAGTCTGGGTGACCTCCGGGAGCTGGTGATGGACAGGGAGGCCTGGCGTGCTGCGGTTCATGGGGTCGCAAAGAGTCGGACACGACTGAGCGACTGATCTGATCTGATCTGATCTGATTAGTTTCATCATCTTAAAAATGAGAAAAATAGAAAAAAGAAGATAACTAACTTGCCTAAGACTACATACTTGTCAATGGCAGAGCAAGTTTCAGACCTAAGCAGTCTGGCTTTGGAGCCTGTGTGTTCAACCACTGCACAGTGTGGTTTCTGCCATCAGCCTGTGTTACTAAGTCTGCAAAGTAACGCATTATCAGGTCATTGCTCTTTCCGGTACAGTTAGATGTATCTCATTTATTGAGTTTATGACTAGAGATATAAAATTCAATATATGAAACTGATATTATTTACAACAGAGATTACTAAAGTTCCACAGACCATAGGGGAGAGACATGGTGCTTCTTCTTCTTTTTTTTAGGGGAGCCATGAGTGCAAAGGGAATGATTTGGAGGAAAGTGAGACATCTCAGGCTCAGAATCAACTACATAAGCAGGTCAGAAGGTTGAAGCTCTTATCATAAAGCTCTACATAATGGTAGAAAAAAATCACTGGGGATGATGAAATGAATAAATTACTACTCCATTTCTACCCAGATTACAAGGGTCTCCTTAGGGAAATATTTGAGCCAACATGACTGAAATTTAAATGGCAAAGATTTTACTTTGCTTTGCAAACAACCATCCACCTTCCCAACTACTAAGCCTGAAAATTATAAAAGTAAATTTTAATGAACCTGACAAACATTGAGAAGAAAAATAACTCTATTAAATAACCACAACTGATGCAGTGCTGCAAGTTCAAAAATATTATCCCACTTCTCTTGTTAAATCTCTGTTTGGAGAATCCTAGTAATCAGATAACTTCATCAGCTTCATTGGAATTGTGGTTAAAGATTAAACTGGCTGTTTATTTTTAAATGGTTTTGTGTGTGTGTGTCAGTGCCACTTCCTGAATGCCTCCTTGGTGCCTAGCAAATGCCAACCATCCAATTTTCAGTGCTAACTTTTTCTCTCTCTGTCAAATAAAAAGAAAAAAAAATGTTATGCAGGTTGTTACTAGAAATAACTTGCTTCATAAAACAATATGAATGATCTAGAATAAGCCATTCATGAATTTAAGGTCATGGTGAAGAGCGCAAGTGGAAGCTCTGTTTCTCAAGGACTTTTTCTTTTCAATTTCCAAGAGCCAGGCCCACTAGTTATAAGAATATTTTTATTATCTGTACAATAGATCCTGGGTTCCTGAGTGAGTTCAATGAAAAGGACAAAGAAAGGAGAGGCTCAGTACTGAAGAAAGAAGTGATTTGGGAATTATCCATTCTTTGGTATCTTCTGTCAGTCTCTTCCTCTTCCTTTGCATAATTAAAAATTATCTGAATCTGAAAATAAGCTTGTATGATTTAAAACAAACAGTCAACACATAAAAAATAATTATGTGATATGATAGAAGTGTTAGCTAACACTACGGGATATTCATATTGCAATATATATGTAATCACATTAACACATTGTATATCTTAAACTTATACAACATTATATGTCAATTGTATCTCAACAAAAACTTAAAAATTTTTTAAATGATTACAAAAATTACTGGGGAAAAAACTGGTAACCTTGTGTGCAGGTGTGGGAGAGCCCAGTAAAAAGCATACAAATTGAAAAGAAGAGACAGGCTTGTGTCCCAGGCAAGGGAACTAATCAATGAACGCAGCAGTTTCCATTAAGATGAGAAAATCGAGCTATATGACCTCTAAATTCACATTAGGCTCCAAATTTGAATAATACTACAGAAGCGCATTCATTATTTCAAGGTCATCCAATAAACTGTAACATCCATTAGTTCATCATGCTGAAATGCTTCCATTGGTCTTCCATTTCTCTTAGAATAAAATTCAAATTCTTTACTATGGCCTGAAGCCCTGAGTGATCTGTTTCACCCCATTCATGCCATCATCTGTTCACCCACCCAGCTCTGTTACTCACACTTGCTAAACTTATGTCCATCATGAGACTTTTGCCCGTCACTTTCTTTAAACATTCTATGCTCCACATTCAAGCTTATCAAGACTGCCAACTTCTTATCCTTCAGACCTAAGCCCAAATGGCACCGTCTTTTAATAGAGTCTTTCTTTATCCAGCTGAGGCTTTCCTTGTCCAGCTGACCTAAGGGACATTTTTCCCAGTTAATCTTTATCACCTACCCTGTTTTAATTTTTCCTGTAGCACTTAATACAACTTGCAGTGATCTTATTCATTCACTTGCTCTTTTTCTGCTTTCTTTTGTACACGAGCATAAACTATGGGAGGACATGAATCTTCCCCATCTTATTACCCTATGTATTCTCTGGAACAGTGCCTGGCAGAGAGCAGACACTAAGCAAGTATTTTGAGAACAAATTAATGATCATATATCATTTACTGATGCACTGCCAATGCCAAAACACAATGCTAAATATGCTCTTTTTTTTTTTTTAAATAGAAAGACATACATGCCGTAGACTGAACTCAGTTCATCTCAGAAGATAGGGCAGCCCTGGAGTGTAGGCGTGGTTAGTTTTTATGAGCTGGGTAATTTCATGGGCCAATAAGGGGGAGGACTATTCCAACTATTTGGGGGTAAGGTACAGGGATTTCCAGGAATTGGGCCACTGCCCACTTTTTAGCCTTTTATGGTAGGCCTCAGAACTGTTATAGTGCTTGTGGCTGTGTCATTTAGCATATGCTAATATATTACGGTGAGCACATAATGAGGTTCAGTATGTTCTTCATGTAACTGAGTGAGTGAACTGGATCACCTTATAAAGGTGTCTGTATGAATTATTTATTATGTGTTCTGTATTTCTTTCCTAGCACTGCTATAACAAATTTCCATAAGTGTGGTGGAGTAAAGCACCAGAGTTATTATTTTATAGCTCTGGAGGTCAGAAGTCTAACACGAGTCTCATGGGGCAGATTTCAAGGTATTGGCAGGGCTGCATTCATCCTGAGAGTCTAGGGAATGACCTATTATCTTGCCTCTTCCAGCTTCTAGAGGCTGCCTACATTCCTTGGCTCACAGCCCCCTTCCAGCTTCAAAGCCAGCAATGGCCAGTAAGTCTTCATCATGCTAAGTCACTCTGACACTAATTCTCCTGCCTCCTGTTATCATTTACCAGGGAACCCTGGGATTCTATTGGGTCTACTTGGATAATTCCAGAATAGTCTTCTCATCTAAAAATCCTGAATTTAATCACATCGGCAAAGTTCCTCTGCCATGTACCATGAAACATTCACAGGTTCTGAGGATTAGGACATGGATATCTTTGAGGGGTCATTCTTCTGCTTGCCACTTTGCCATTTCGTGTGATTCTGTACACAAAACACACTTGTCTTGAGTACTCCTACAGAAACCTCTTATCTTTCAAACATGTGCTATGTAGTTGCATTCTGGAGAGGAATTCCTCATAAATAATCTTGTCTCTCATTTTCCCGCCTCTGTGCTGTGGCCTGAAAATGTGAGCAATACTCACTTCATATAACTTGAGCAAAGGGTTTTGACTGCTACCTCTTGTGCATATAAACAGCCTGAAAATGAGCAGATTTAGCAGACAATGACATCTCTGGGCAGACTAAACATCCATTTCTGTTGCTGGTAGAAGATAATTATGAGAAAAGAAAACACATTCCATTCTCATCACCAAAATTAGAAGAACAGCACCACTGTATATTGTAAGAAGATAGAATTCACTATCAAGCAAGAGTCAAGCAAATTGCATCATTATGAGAAGAAGCCTGGGAGGAGTAGGATGACAGACTCCAGAACCAGCATCGAGCTAAAGCAATTCTCTTCACTTGCCCAGGGTAAGTCAGCCTGCACAATTAAGCAAACCCAGGGGCCTAACACATTAACTTGCCATCGATATATCCTATCAGCCTTGGCACAAGCTAGTGTTTCTGGCATTATTTATGAAGGCAGTCTTGCTATATTTGCACAGCATGCAGCATTGTTCATAGCAGGCTACTGATTATTGTCAATGAATAATGACCCAGAAGCTCCTAACCCTTTGTGCTTATGCCTAATAACTAAATCAGCAATAGCTTCTTCTCTGTGCTCTGCTTAAGACTCTAGCACAGCCATAAATAAACTACCAGCGGCAGGATCCATTTGGGATTAGTGTCTGCCACTGCCTAGTTACAAGTTTATATTTTTCCCTGTTATACTATAAACAGTTGTCACTGCTAAGACTTTTTTTTTTTTTAAGGTGATGAACCCTACCTATGGATATCAGAATTTTCTGAAATCTCATATTGCTTGAATTATTCAAGCCAAAATAATACATCAGGCCTTGTTTGGGCATTTACCCCGGAGGGATGGGAGGACTAACTGCAGCAAAGTGGGAATTCCTACAGTGATTCTTCTCTCTGAATTATTTAAAACTGCATGGACATTTATCTTCTAACATTCAGAGGGGGCTTGGACCTTTTTCTCCTGCTAACCAGCATACCTTGTCAGACAACTTCAGAAGAAGCCCGTGGACCTCGTATTTTGCACTTCATAGCCCAGTTTGATAAAGACAAATATCCCTCAAAGACAAATACCCCTTTCCCTCTTCCTGAAGGCCATAGAGAAACACTTTACCAAATGAAAAGGAAAACTGGTACTCCTTTGGCTAAAATACCATGCGGGTAATCTCTGTGCTTGATATCTTGTAAATGTCTCTAATGAATACCATCCAAGTTCACGCAAGAAACAAGCATTCAAAAAGATGTATGCACCTTTTCCATGAGATCCCTAAAGGCACGGCTTGATTTACGACCCATGCTTTACAAAGAGAGTGCAAACAAAGGGCCATGGATGTTAAGAGAGGAAGCAGAGCTGGAGTCCTGGACAGAGCAGTCCTGTTTGTCAACTGCGGTGATGAGGGCTGTTACCACTGAAGGGCCCGAGAGTGCCCCCTCCTTCCCTGGACTTTCTCTGACCTTGTCATCTGATCAGGGTGAGTTAGTTTCCTGAGATGCCAAAACAAATGACCACAACCTGGGGGCCTTGAAACACCAGACATTTATTTCTCTCACAGCTCTAGAAGCCAGGAGTCCAAAATCAAGGTGTCACAGGGCCATGCTCACTCTGAAATCTCTAGAGGAGATTCCTTCTGAGGCAGGAGACAGATGGCTCCAGGCTGAGTGGTTTCTCCTCTGTGGCCAGAAACTCCGTAAGACCAAAAACTCCATAAAAGCAAGATGATGGAGGAGGCTAAGCCCTACACAGATAAGAGATAAAATACTTCATTTTCTTCATTCTCGAAGTCAGGAGATCTCCCTAACTACACATATGCAGAAAGGCACTTTAGAGGTCAAAAGGGAGGGGGCGTCATCTCATAGTAAGTGATATGAACTACCCATAAACCTTTTCACTAGAATCCATCTTGGCTAAGAGATGTGCACACACACACTCACAGGAGGACTCTGAGATATACCAAATGTGGACTCAGAGTCGGGCAAATCAAAATGATTGGCCAAAGGAAACCTGGAAGAAATGGCCCATAAAAGTCATTCAAAATGCCACAAGAGTGTGACTCAGCGACTCTCTCTGAGCCCACACATGTGTCTATCTACACGTACTGTACTCTTTCTTTCCTCCTAATAAACACTTTGTTTCACGACTTTCCATCTTTTGTGGGAATTCTTTTCTGCAAAGCCTAAGAGCCAGGGCCTTTGTCACTGACCACTGGTCTACTGCACGTGTTGCTTCCCACTCTTTTGAATCTCAGATGCACAGAATTGAACGAACTATGCACCACTGACTCAATGGACGTGAGTTTGAGCAAACTCCGGGAGATGGTGAAGGACAGTGAAGCCTGGCAGGCTGCAGTCCGTGGGGGTAGCAAAGAGTCAGACATGACTGAGCGACTGAACAACAGCAGTGAACATAAACTCTTATGAAAACAACATTCATGAATCAGAAATTTTTTAGCTTGCTCTTTGCACATTATCTGTCCTAATTATTTCCTCATGTCACTAATAATCTCTAAAACACATTTTTAAAAATTTTAATTGGAGGATAATCGCTTTATAATATTGTGTTGGCTTCTACCATAGGGACGAATTGAGAAAGTAGCACGGACGTATACACACCGCCATGTCTAAAACACATGCTTAATGGCTGCTTATTATTTCATGTTAGACATGCATTGCAATTAATTTAAATCATCCTACCTTATGGACATATAGACAAGGTCCAATTTTAATAAAATAACAAGGCAATATATAACTTTATTTATAAATCTTGACTATTTCTGATGTTACATCAAAATACATTTCTTAATCAAAAGATAGAGATGTTTTGAAGTTTTTGATAATTCCACCATCTGGTTCATTATTCTCTTCAAACACTATTAACTGTGTCAACTTTGACAAACTCAAAGACAATGTCATAGCATTCTCATTTGCATTTCTTTGATTGCTAGAGAAGTTAGAGATTCTTATCATATATTTATGAATCATTATACTTCTTTTCTAATAGTCTCTTCAAATTCTTTACCTATATATTTCTATTGGGATATTTACCTTTTCAGTAATTCATTTGTTCACTTAACACACTTTTATTGCATATCAATGATGTGCCAGACAGTTGGCTGGATCGAGGGAAGAGAATTTTGTGGTTGGAGGCGGGGGGAGATGGTGTGCTGGCTTCTGCCTTCATGGAAAATTACATTCATTTTCTCATAAATTTACAAAATCTCTTTACATATTAAGGCTATTAACACTTTGTCATGTGTCACTAATATTTTTACAAATTCATCATTTTCACATATGATAAGTATTATTTTATGGAAGTTTAGGGGAGAGATTATTTGTAGCTGGGATTGGGGTGAGGGAGGAGGAAGAAAGGAATTTATTCTTTGAAAGAATGTTCTCACCAAAAATGTCGAGCTATTATTCTTCTCATTCACTGATGTTTTCACTCTTTTCATGTAATTTTTCCATTTGGTCTTTGTTTTGATTTATGACATCAGGTTTAGGAAACTTATTCTTTTCCCAGTACCATGTATTAATGATCTGCCATTCTCTCATTGTTTCGAAGCTCATGTTTATCATTTACAATATTTCATAAACATCTGAGTCTGTTTTTAAGTTCTCTATTCCATTCCATTGTTCTGTCTATTCTTAAGACAATGCTGCAGTATGGATTATTCAAGTTTTATAATATGTGTAGTACAGGACAGTGCAAATTATAGCATTTTTTTTTTAAGTTTCTTGGCTATTTTCACTCTCTTATTTTTCCTTATCCAGGATAACTTTATTTTAAGCACCAAAAATACACAAATAAAAACCTCCAATGGAGACTTTGGAATTGTCATAATTTCCCTTTAGACTGTAAACTATATAAAATGTCATTCACTTTCATTCGCAGTTGCTAAGCAGTTCTTCCTAATTATCCTTTATTCCACAGTCCCTTAACATACCTGACCTTATGGCTCCACCTCACACAGGATTACACTAAATAGAACTGTCAACTTGGGTCATTTGTTCCAAACTCGGCTTAATAAACCAGGAGAGTTGTAGGAAGAAAGGAAAGTTGCTTAGAAATTAAGAGGAAAAAAAAGACAGCTTCAAAAGCAAATTGTATAAGCAAGGTAAGTTTATAAATTAAGAAAAATAAAGATTCAATTAACCCTTCCTTTGTAGTGATTAAAATAGCACACATATTTTGATATATTTTACTGAAAATGCAAAGTATTTTAGATATTTTATAATTATTAAAAGATTTGCTGGCTAGTCTGGTTCACTGTAGCATTGCTCTAGAAAACAGAAGTAAACAAAACTTCCCTAACATTCTTATTTATAACAAACTCTAAAAAATGCACTGGGTTCAGATAACTGTCTCCCAAAGCCTTTCACTAAGAACACCTATGCAGGTTTTAATTCTTTCTGAACTTTCTACTTGTCCCACATTGTTCCTGTCCCCGGCTGTACGATCTTCAACATTTGCATGCATACAAGGAAAATGATTGCTTGAATCACTTCCTTACACACACGCTCACAGAAGGACAAAGCATCACAAGCAAATGTATGTTATCATTTCCATGAGTCTTGGGAAAAGAAATTCAACAGTGAACTCACTTAAAATTTCCAGAGAAAGTTCTGGAAAATCAATGGATACCAAACTACCCATATTTTCTATAAAACTTGATAAAACTGAACAATTAATGTGCTACATTTACTCAGCTATATGCAATAACAGCTTGCTTCAAGTTTTTTTTCATTCCGTTGCAAATAACACAACTCACACAAAAGAATACATGGGCTTCATTAAGTATTTATCCTTCTCTCTCTTGGCACCTAAAAGTAGGTCCAATTTCTTACTCAAAAGTCCAACGAAATTTTACTATTACTGTGTTCTATTCAAGAACTGGATTGAAGCAAATCAGGTACCTATTAGATAAAGCATTCAAGCTAATTCCAGTGGAAAATAAAGGCTGCAGAAGTCTGGTGTGAGGCAGAGAATGAAGGACCAGCCATGAAAACAGGCAAACACTCTCTGAGCCCTTGTAAGTGATGTGTATGTTTTCATACACATTGATCTCAACCTTAACTCCCTGGGGAGTTCTTAGTTTATCAGCCCCAGCCCCTCTGCCCCTCTGGTGTTTAGCATGAGACTAGGACTCTGAAGGGTGAACTGCAAGTATTGAAGAACTACCCCTAGCTCCTCTATATTTCCTGGCAGCTCTTATATAACACCAGGAAGCCTAGTCCCACCTCAGAAAAAATCACAACTAGGGATTCCTCCAAGGATCTCAGAATTTGAGCATGCCCCTCATGTGTTGTGGAGGGGTCCTTTGCAAACACTGTTGTTGAAAATATCTGTGTAAGAACTGAAGTGCTTAATCACCTACAGAATCATAAGGTCCCTGATCAAAAAACCTGCCTCAACTACGTAGGCATTAGACTGAGGCTGTAAATGTGCAATGGTCACTAGACCCTTACTTAATTCCAAGTAGCTCCTCTTCAAAATTCTCTTTGCCAAAACTTTTGAAATGTCTTATTTTCCCCAATTTAAGTGACAATCACTCTATAACTGGCTATAATTTAATTTATATGTAAATGAAATTATATTTTCATTTTCATTTATGTTTCAATTGAAGCTGGAAAAAGTCACTACGTCAGGCTTATTAAAAGCCAAAAGATTGAGTCTTCTTATACAGACTAAAGACAGAATTTTAAATTATATTTATACTTTCCAATTTAGTAAGCTGATTATATTAAATTAGACTTGTAACATTTCCTAAAATGTCTAGAGTTTTCTTATTCAGCAAATTTTTCATTTACATTGCTTATTAAGAGTTCATGAACTTATTGTTTTCTGATTCCACACTGAAATCATAGTTATCACAGATTTTCTTGGGAATTTCAGGAGATATCTGTTCATTTTAACATTGCCTTGTTAAATGCAAACTTTACCTGGACTTCATGGATTCACTTATATCTTATGGTTGCTTTATTGATATTTCAAGGCATTTTTACAGTTTTTACTTTTCCCTACATCTTTGTCATAGAACATTTTCATTCCCCTGATATGATATGCCAATGAACATGAACATGAAGTCGCTCAGTCATGTCCGACTCTTTGCGACCCCATGGACTGTAGCCTACCAGGCTCCTCTCTCCATGGGATTTTCCAGGCAATAGTACTGGAGTGGATTGCCATTTCCTTCTCCAAGGGATCTTCCCAACCCAGGGATCGAACCCGGGTCTCCCGCATCGTAGACAGACGCTTTACCATCTGAGCCACCAGGAAAGTCCTATGACATGCCAATAGAAGTTGACAAAACTTGGAATGACATATAGACTCCAATGTACAGGGTCATGCAATTACAATTATGTATAATTCTGACCAATTAAATCATAAATGCTCAGGAATACATAATTTATTACCTTTCTATGCACTGCAGATGGTGACTGCAGCCATGAAATTAAAAGACGCTTACTCCTTGGAAGGAAAGTTATGACCAACCTAGATAGCATATTCAAAAGCAGAGACATTACTTTGCCAACAAAGGTCCATCTAGTCAAGGCTATGGTCTTTCCTGTGGTCATGTATGGATGTGAGAGCTGGACTGTGAAGAAGGCTGAGCACTGAAGAATTGATGCTTTTGAACTGTGGTGTTGGAAAAGACTCTTGAGAGTCCCTTGGACTGCAAGAAGATCCAACCAGTCCATTCTGAAGGAGATCAATCCTGGAATTTCTTTAGAAGGAATGATGCTAAAGCTGAAACTCCAGTATTTTGGCCACCTCATGCGAAGAGTTGACTCATTGGAGAAGACTCTGATGCTGGGAGGGATTGAGGGCAGGAGGAGAAGGGGACGACAGAGGATGAGATGGCTGGATGGCATCACTGACTTGATGGGTGTGAGTCTGAGTGACCTCCGGGAGCTGGTGATGGACAGGGAGGCCTGGCGTGCTGCAGTTCATGGGGTCGCAAAGAGTCGGACACGACTGAGTGACTGATCTGATCTGATCTGATCTGATCTGATGCACTGAATCAATTCAAAATAGATGCCTTGAGTTCAATGTTATTTATAAGTAGTCTAAGGTTTTAAATTTATTTTTTTAATAAATAAAAACATACCCCAAAATTTAGGTGGGTCTTATAAACAATAATAAATAATATTTATACAGCTTTTTTGATGTACCAAACATTTATATTATCTTAATCCATTTAATCTTTACAACAACATGAAGTTAGACATACTTGAAAGTGAAAGTGAAAGGCACTCAGTCATGTCTGACTGTTGGCAACTCCAGAGTTGCCAAGAGAATTCTCCAGGCCAGAATACTGGAGTGGGTAGCCTATCCCTTCTCAGGCCCCGCCAGGAGAGAGAGAGGAGATGGGGGCTTCCCGACCCAGGAATCGAACCAGGGTCTCTTGCATAGCAGGCAGAGTCTTTACCAACTGAATCAAGGAAGCAGCCCTCCATATTTGCAGAACCATTGGAGATGTAGGGCTGACAGTGTGGCTATTTCACAGAAGGGATTTGGGTATTTGCCGAGTTGGGTATCCACGGAGAGGCTTGGAACTGATCCCCTGCAGATATCAAGAGACAACTGTATTACTGATCACAGCTTACACAGATGACAGAGCTAAGGTACAGGAAGGTTAAATAACTTGCCAAAAGTTACATAACTCCAGTGGCAGAATCCAGATCCAAATTCATGTCACCTGACTACAAACTCAAGTTTTTAACCAAAATGCAAAGCATATTCCCAGGTAGTTTCCATTCAAGTATTACCCAAGAGCCTGACCTTGCTAAACTTCTATTATCAGATGAGCTATGATTAATTCACATAGTTATGCAGTATGGAATTCAGTCTTACAATAATGTCTGAAACTCTATCTTGGCCTGAAAGTAATAACTGACATGCAGAAGGTCCTTAGCCACAAAAATTTTAGGGTTTAGTATATAAAAATATAAGAAGCCCAGTTCAGTTTAGTTCAGTCAGTCAGTCGTGTCCGACTCTTTGCAAACCCATGGACTACAGCACGCCAGGCCTCTCTGTCCATCACCAGCTTCTGGAGATTACCCAAACTCATGTCCATTGAGTCTGTGATGCCATCCAACCATCTCATTCTCTGTCTTCCCCTTCTCCTCCTGCCCTCAGTCTTTCCCAGCACCAGGGTCTTTACTAATGAGTCAGCTCTTCACATCAGATGGCAAAAGTATTGGAGTTCCAGCTTCAACATCAGTCTTTCCAATAAACATTCAGGACTGATTTCCTTTAGGATGGACTGATTGGATCTCCTTGCAGTCCAAGGGACTCTAAACAGTCTTCTCCAACATCACAGTTTAAAAGCATCAATTCTTTGGTGCTTGGCTGGAAGAAGCACAAGCTGGAATCAAGATTGCTGGGAGAAATATCAATAACAGATATGCAGATTACACCACCCTTATGGCAGAAAGAGAAGAAGAACTAAAGAGTGTCTTGATGAAAGTGAAAGAGGAGAGTGAAAAAGTTGGCTTAAAGCCCAGCATTCAGAAAACTAAGATCATGGCATCTGGTCCCATCACTTCATGGGAAATAGATGGGGAAACAGTGGAACAGTGTCAGACTTTATGTTTCTGGGCTCCAAAATCACTGCAGATGGTGATTGCAGCCATGAAATTAAAAGACACTTACTCCTTGGAAGGAAAGTTATGACCAAGCTAGACAGCATATTAAAAAGCAGAGACATTACTTTGTCAACAAAGGTCCCTCTAGTCAAGGCTATGGTTTTTCCAGTAGTCATGTATGGGTGTGAGAGTTGGACTATAAAAAAAGCTGAGCCCCAAAGAATTGATGCTTTTGAACTCTGGTGTTGGAGAAGACTCTTGAGAGTCCTTGGACTGCAAGGAGATCCAACCAGTCCATCCTAAAAGGGATCAGTCCTGGGTGTTCATTGGAAGGACTGATGTTGAAACTGAAACTCCAGTACTTTCTTCACCTGATGTGAAGAGCCAACTCATTAGTAAAGACCCTGATGCTGGGAAAGATTGAGGACAGGAGAAGGGGACAACAGTGGATGAGATGGTTGGATGGCATCACCGACTCAATGGACATGACTTTGGGTAAAGTCTGGGATTTGGTGATGGACAGGGAAGCCTGGCGTGCTGCAGTTCATGGGGTCAAAAAGAGTCAGACAAGACTGAGCAACTGAACTGAATAGCTTTCTTTATAGTCCCAATTCTCACATCCATACATGACTACTGGAAAAATCATAGCTTTGACTAGATGGAATTTTGTTGGCAAAGTAATGTCTCTGCTTTTTAATATGCTGTCTAGGTTGGTCATAACTTTTCTTCCAAGGAGATAAGAAGCCCAAGCAAACCTGATATACAGGCAAACACAATTCTTTTTAACATATATAGGTTCAGGCTGCTAATGGTTATGTCCCTACATCCTCTCTCCTCCCAACCAAACTGCTCCCCTGTGATAGCAACTCCTCAGGCCCAGTGCCTATGCCACGTGACTTAGTGGTCTGAATTACAAGATAACCCCCTGTCCAAAGGTTTAATCCATCTCTTTATATTTCATTTGAAACCTAAGCCACAGAAGCTAGGGTATTTGGATGCCAAAGCATGAGCAAAAACTGTTACAAGCTCCAAAGCATCATTGTCACTCTCACCATTCTCCTGGTCCCAAATTCTCAGTGTAATAAAAACATTCAAAACTTCATATTGAGAAGAATATCTTTCTCATTCTATTGCATTCTGTATACTCAGTTTCAATCATAAGACATAAAGAGCTGATGGGCATGGTCTTTGAACATCTGAGGACAGAATTTAGTCCTGGAAGCTGTGTATCTGATAGCCTTAAAGTCTACACTGAGAATCAGGCCAAAATACAGGATTTCATGTTAAGTTAATTACGGGGTGAGCTTCCCATTACTGAGTTCACAGTGGCCTTGGAAAATATTGTCCTTCGGGGTATGCCAAGTCAAAATCATGCAAAGTGCTATTTAATTGATGCACTGAGCTGAAAAGCAGCCAACTCCATCATATTAACCCTGTGTTGGTCACATCGGCAACTGCTAAATAAATAACTTGTTGGCTGATTGACTGAAGGGATATTGGAAAGGTACTGGGTGATTCTCTCTGCTACGTGACAAGATGTCCTTTGTAAAGATGAACTCAGCAGGGCAACAGAAAGCAATTGGGGGAGCTGCTGAAAATTATTCATGAGAGCCAAAAAGGAAGAGAAACACATTGTCTGCATTCTCTGCTGGTTGTATAAGCACTGGAAATGGAGTTGTCACAGCAGTGAGAACAGAGGACACGGCACAGGACTGAGAGGAGGCTTGGATTTTCGTCCTCTGCCAATAACCCTGTGGGAGGCTATGGAAAAGTTCATGTAAGTTTTCTTTGAAGGTTCAGTAAAACATTGTCTAAGGTCGCTTCTGTTTTTTAACTTTTCTCCTGACTCAGGTTTCTATGCATTTGAGCATCAAGAAATTTTAGCTTCCTGCCTCTTCTCAAGTATTGATTTGTTGTTTTCATTCTTCAACTTCCTAAGTAGATTCCATACTTGAAAATATGTCAATTTCTTATGAATATCCCTACTGCTAAGTGAGTTCAGCTAGCTAATCAGTCTAGCCCTAGAGGTATTACACAATCAATCCTTCTTATAGCCATTCACTCTTTTAATTCAGTGAATGCTAAAATTATAGTCAGTAAATATTTAATATGTATTAAGGACCAACTGCATATTGTGCACTGAACCAGGGTTGCCATTTCCTACTCCAGGGGATCTTCCTGACTCAGGGATTGACCCTGCATCCCTTGCATCTCCTGCATTGGAAGGCAGATTCTTTACCACTGAGCCACCTGGGAAAACTCAGTCAATATTTAATGTTTATTAAGAACCAATTACATGTTATGCATTGAACCAGGTGCTGGTGAGAAGATTGCTACTCTCAAAGAGCTTGCAGTCTAGGTGGAGAAATAGCAATGTAGACAAGAATTTCACCAAATTGCAGAACATGCTGTAACTGTAGTGTTTACAAAGAGTTCATGGTAGGCTAGAGGGAAGGTCACCATCTCCTATCTGAATCAATCAGAGAAGTCGTGCACTGAGCAGAGACTAAGCTGAATCCTGAAAGATGAGGTTGTCAGAAGAGCTAAAAGAAGCATTCCAGGACAAAAACACAAGATTATTTTGCAATAATACACACAACCGATAAAGGCTTGAGGGGAAAGGGAGTTGGGGAGGTGAAAGAGGCCACATCAATAGCTAAAAATCTCAGAAAGAAGAGTGAAATGAAGAATCAAAGTAGAAAAATCATCAAAATGTATTAAAATAAGTGTGTGTGTTTGTGGGGCAAAGCTTAAGGGGAGATTAAGAACATGAACCCCTGCCTTATAAAAGGTCTCACTAAACTGCACAGAGAAGACCACACTCATCTACACGTCAGTCTTTAGAGCAGGACATTTGGTTATAACATCAACAGATGATTCTGTATTGAGTCTCCCATCTTCCTTAACACTACGTCTTCACAAAGCTTACTTTCCCATGACCCCCAAACTAAAGCTAGTGAGTTTTACCTCTTCCTTCCCCAGCAGGCATTCTCCATTATGTGACCCCATCAATTACAACTTGTAAGTACATTGTCTATTCACCTGTTTATTTACTTTGGACTTGAAAAAATATGGTTCCTTCCCACTGATTCTATCATTTGAACTTTAGTTTCTGTTCTTGAGTAAAGAATTAATTACTGTCCGCTCCAAACCTGGCAGTGCCTAGCAGTGTTTGGCATATTAAAACCAAAAACCTCTTGTTACCATCTTGGAGCAAGAACCATATATTCTCCTTATACTGCACTAACCTTCACAACACTTCATATTCCCAGGTGTTTTGGCAACTCTTCTGGTCTGACCTTTGAGACCCTTCAGGTCTGACCCTTCAAAAAATAGTGCTGAAATTTGTGATTTCATATTTGTATTACCTTTTACATTGTGAAAATCCCTGAAGTTGCCTCTTAAATCCTAATGAAACCTCTTCCCCTCTATGTTAGAATGAGTTAAGGTGCTGAAACAGACACAGATGGGGGTAAAAAAAGGTATAATTAGGAATCAGCAGAATGGATGGCTTTCCTATTTGTATTTTATGGTTCCTTTCATTGTGTATAATGTATGAGCCTCGGTATAATAAGTAATGTGATCATCAATTTTAATTTTGCCAGCCTTTCATTTGACTATTGCTGCCATTCCTCTCCAAATCTTCAAAGAGCACTGCCAAAATAATTATCCCAGGCACCAGATCTTTCTCCTATAATAGTATCACTGAATCTGATCAGCCTATTTTCTTTACAACTTGGAATCATAGGTGAAGAGCTGTTGCACTCACTCTGATAATCATCTTTCTCCAAAAGCACAGATTTTAAAAGTGGTAATTACAAGTTGCATATTCTGTATATAACATTTAAACAATAATTAATAATATGAATAAACAGAGTCTATTCCACACTGAAATGGTTATAGCACTCCTGCCTCTATTCAGTAAAAGCATAGTTTATGTCTTAGTTGAAAACATAGGAAAAGAAAGCATTCTCAAACTTGGCCATTTTACCAAAGAATCTCTCTGATGCTTAAATGTTTCACCTTAAAATAACTCTCAACCAAGAGTCCACTGAACACTGAAGAATTGACGCTTTTGAACTGAGGTGCTGGAGAAGACTCTTGAGAGTCTCTTAGACTGCAAGGAGATCCAACCAGTCCATCCTAAAGGAAATCAGTCCTGAATATTCATTGGAAGGACCGATGCTGAAGCTGAAACTCCAGTACTCTGGCCCCCGATGTGAAGAACTGACTCATTTGAAAAGACCCTAATGCTAGGAAAGATTGAAGGCAGGAAGATAAGAGGATGACAGAGGATGAGATGGTTGGATGGCATCCCGACTCAGTGGGCATGAGTTTGAGTGAACTCCGGGAGTTGGTGATGGACAGGGAGGCCTGGCATGCTGTGGTCCATGGGGTCGCAGAGTTGGACAGGACTGAGCAACTGAACTGAACTGAACTGAAGAGTATGCTTCTTTCCTCTAATGTTATATATTGCACACAAACTGAGTTTATGCATAAATCAGTAGTTAATGCTGGAATTCATGAATAAATGTTATTCCAGTAAGTTTTTTAGTTCAAGGGAGATGCTTTCAACACAAAGTTATACGGCCAGATTTGTTGAGTTACCAACTTCAGTTAATGTTTATAGTTTCAGATTTCACCTGAGATTCCCCAAGTAATAAAAAGGCAAGGCATTTTTTATTAGGCTGGTGGTTAGTCCCTTTTCTCTAAAATTTGAAGAAATTAATTTAGTATCTGATTATTACTTTCTCATCTGATAAATGTCTTTCCCCTGGATCTTCCCCAGTTATACCAATGAAGTTATGAAGGAAAACTATACAAACTGTGAGTTCTTGATTTTCTACAGTAAATTCACAGAGCAATAGACATAATTTCTATTTTGGCATCTTTGTGGCCTAAATGCACGTCACTCATCATTTTCAGGTTATTGTTTTTCTCACCTAGTCCTACCACACATATAATTAATAAAGGCTCCCACATTGCATATTGCCTCATCTGTGCCCCTGAAATGAATTTATTATCAAATTTATTGCATTTAATGACAGTATAAAATCCTAATCTAAATTCATAGTTTTGTGAATATTACTGACAACATACACTATACAGTTCAATTCTTTTTAAATGCTTTCAGACACATGCACACGTGCATACACAATGAGATTATAAACAGTGGCATTTTGCATGGCAGGCAATTACTTTCTGAATAATCAGTGCCCATTAATACTCTCATAAGTCATTGTGTTTACAAATAAATGCAACAATAAGTTAACAGTATGAGTCTCCAACTGACATGCAGGGCAATAAGGAATTCTTATTCACCATGTACCCAATGCCTAGAACAGTGCCTGAATTTTAAAAGCATTTTTAAATGAATAAATAAATTCTCTATAAATATTTTATATTTAAATATTTATATCATATAATGATATAAATACTTATATTTATTACACACAAATTCTCTATAAATATTAAGAATATCGCCTTTGAAATTATTTTCTAATAAATCAATGTAGAGGATGGGATATTTTGGTTTAAAAGAAAACATAAAGTTTGACACATTCATTTGACACAGAAACAGTTGCAAGATAGGAAGGATTTAAGGTGAATATTTCCCTTCTATAGGAGAATGTATAATTACCTAAATGTTGAAAAATCACAGTGATTTACATATGCTGGAAAACCTTACATGCAGTAAGTTGTAGTAACCAAGGAGATCAGAGTGGACTGGCTGGCACAAAGGGCAGAGTGACGGCAGGTAAGCACCCTAAACTGAAACTGTCTTTGGAACATGCCTCTGAGGGTGATGCTCTTACATGCTCAGCTCTAAGTACCACAGTCATCTCTTTGCTTGAAGGTGTTTGGTCTAACATAGTCTGGGGGCTTCCCAGATGGTACTAGTGGTAAAGAATCTGCCTGCAAAGCAGGAGATACAGGTTCGATCCTTGGGACAGGAAGATCCCCTGGAGAAGGAAACTCCAACCCACTCCAATATTCTTGAGTGGGAAATACCATGGACAAAGGAGCCTGGCAGGCTACAGTCTATGGAGACACAAAGAGTCAGACATGACTGAGCGCACACACACAAATCAGTTTGTGAAGAAGAGCATGCAGTGTGCCTGGTTCATGGAAAAACACAGTTTTTCACAATTTGTTAACTCTTGGCCAGCTCTGCACCAGACCCATTGTTATGGTAACACTCTCATTTTCTCGCTTAGGCTGAACATGTTTGAGTTCTACAACTTTCCCTTTTGTGTGTGATGAGTATGAAAACAGGATAATGGAAAAATGTGACACGTTTGTTCTAACAAAGCTTCTTAGCTAAGTAATTCATGACATAAAACAAGAAGCTTGAATTTCCTGTTTATTCTGCTCACCCTCAGCCTGGTCTCATTCCAAAGTCTCAGTGAGGTTGACTCTTCTGGTCCAGGGTAACTCTTTAATCTATAGTCCATGCCCTTTTCTCAGATCTGCGGCAAGGGTGTCGCTGGGGGTTTTATTGTGCTAATAAGAAATTCTAGGTGGACTGGGACCACTTTCAGATTTTTTAACTAAACCAGAAGACGTCTGCTTGTGGACTCAAAAAATTATGTTTCAGAGCTGCTACAGAACCCAATGACATCTTGAAACATAAAGATAGGTATATGGGGTAGGGGGAAGAAAGATAATCATAAAAAGGAAAACTACAGTGGAAAAACAGAAGTCAGAAGTTCACACTTAGGGGTTTTTTCCATCCTTCAGCTGTTTTTACTTGCTAACTCTTCAGTCTGTTCATGGGTGCTGCGTAGCTCACAGCCAGGGTGATTTACACTGTGATGGTTGCACTGTCAGCTCTGGTTCCACATTTCCCTTCCCAGTGCAGCCAGAAAGGTGTCACTGGAAAAACTAAAATACTGCGTGTGAAAGTCAAAAAGGAAAGTATTAAGTGGCACATCTAGCCTGGGGAGGGAATGCCAAAAAAAAGGCAGGTAATAGTATTCAGACAGGTGCAAGGTGCCTGCAGTATCTGCTGACCTATGTTTTCAGTAAAGATTGAACTAAACTGAAGCCTGACGTTTTACCGATTGAAGGAACTTTAGAATTTATCTGGCTCAACATTCTTACTTTAAAGCCAAGACATTTATGGTAGAGACATAACCCTTAGAGGCTAAAAAGCTGAACTTGACAATCCACATCTATTCCACAAAGGAGATTGATGTACTGAGGGCATGGTCAAACTACCACTTTATAAATCTGTTTTCTATTATGCAAGGTGATTTCAGGTGGTACAAAGGCAGATATATATTTTACTAGTTGTGTGCTTACTTCTCCCATATATACTTCGAAAAATAGAATCAGCATGGCAATTCGGTAATATATAATTTCCTGTAAGTGAAAATAAACAAATCCCATGATGTGCCACGCTCTTGGAAATGTGGCCTAGAATTTGTCCTTGATCTTCACTGCACCATCCCAGCCACCTCCTTAGAAGTGAAAAGGGCTGGAATAGAAGAAATTAAGCTTCTTTGAGAAGCCAACAATGAGGAAGATTTTCTTAATATCTGGGGTCTTCATTTTAAGGGAAATTGGGTTACTCACTGAGGTCATAGGAACTCCTCTGGAAATATCCCAGGAAATGATTAAATCAAGCCTTCCTTGAAACTATGAGACATTTGATGAACTTTGTCACATTTCCATCAGTAAGTGTCTGTTATTATTGAGAAAATGTGAAACCCAATAGTACTGCCAAACAGTAAGAATACATTTAATATCTCACATAAATCAAAGTATTAGTCATTCAGGAATGTCCAACTCTTTGCAACCCCATGGATTGTAGCCTACCAGGCTTGGCAGACAAATCAAGTATAAATTAAACCTCACATTCAGTTCAGTTCAGTCGCTCAGTTGTGTCCGACTCTTTGCGACCCCATGAGTCAAAGCACGCCAGGCCTCCCTGTTCATCATCAACTTCTGGAGTTCACTCAGACTCATGTCCATCGAGTCAGTGATGCCATCCAGCCATCTCATCCTCTGTCGTCCCCTTCTCCTCCTGCCCACAATCCCTCCCAGCATCAGAGTCTTCTCCAATGAGTCAACTCTTTGAATGAGGTGGCCAAAGTACTGGAGTTTCAGCTTTAGCATCAGTCCTTCCAAAGAAATCCCAGGCCTGATCTCCTTCAGAATGGACTGGTTGGATCTCCCTGCAGTCCAAGGGACTCTCAAGAGTCTTCTCCAACACCACAGTTCAAAAGCATCAATTGTTCGGCGCTCAGCTTTCTTCATAGTCCAACTCTCACATCTATACATGACCACTGGAAAAACCATAGCCTTGACTAGACAGACCTTTGTTGGCAAAGTAATGTCTCTGCTTTTCAATATGCTATCTAGGTTGGTCATAACTTTCCTTTCAAGGAGTAAGTGTCTTTTAATTTCATGGCTGCAGTCACCATCTGAAGTGATTTTGGAGCCCAGAAAAATAAAGTCTGACACTGTTTCCACTGTTTCTCCATCTATTTCCCATGAAGTGATGGGACCAGATGCCATGATTTTAGTTTTCTGAATGTTGAGCTTTAAGCCAACCTTTTCACTCTCCTCTTTCACCTTCAACAAGAGGCTTTTTAGTTCCTCTTCACTTTCTGCCATAAGGGTGGTGTCATCTGCATCTCTGAGGTTATTGATATTTCTCCCAGCAATCTTGATTCCAGCTTGTGCTTCTTCCAGCCCCGCGTTTCTCATGATGTACTCTGCATATAAGTTAAATAAGCAGGGTAACAAAAGCCTTGACAAACTCCTTTTCCTATTTGGAACCAGTCTGTTGTTCCATGTCCAGTTCTAACTGTTGCTTCCTGACCTGCATATAGGTTTCTCAAGAGGCAGGTCAGGTGGTCTGGTATTTCCATCTCTCTCAGAATTTTCCACAGTTTATTGTGATTCACACAGTCAAAGGCTTACATTAGGTAATCCTAAATACTCATTACAATTTATTGATTGGGTAGTAATAAAACAAGAAAAGAATAAACAAACCATGAGAAAAATCTAGGCTTGGGAAAAATATTTTTATCATTATTATTTATATAAACTACACAGACTAACATTCCCCTTAAAACAATACAAGTGTTAAATGACAGTATTTCAACATTGAGCTTCAGCCTCTCTGTAGTTAAAATGAGTGAAGAGGAGGAGCACCAGAGTTAGGTCTTGTTTCTTTTACCAACGCTAAGCTTGACCTAAATACAGACTTCTGTGGCACTTATGAAGACATGGGTCCATACGAAAGTCAGCTCAACTGACTGCTTCCTACCACTGAGCTCAGAAAGGAATCCAGCAGTAACTTTGGGCCCCTCCTTTGTGTGTATGCACGTGTGTGTGTCTGTAGCCCAACAGGCTTGGCAGACAAACCAGACCTCACATTAGATAATCCTAATTTCTCATCATAATTTCATTATCTCATCTCATCACAGTCTCAGACACAACACTAAATTGTGTCTGATTCTTTGCGACCTCATGGATTGTAGCCCACCAGGCTCCTCTGTCCCTGATATTTCCCAGGCAAGAATACTGGAGTGGGTTGCCATTCTCTTCTCCAGGGGATCTTCCTGACCCAGGGATCAAATCCAGGCCTCCTGCATTACAGGTGGATTCTTTCCTCTAAGAACCACCAGGGAAGCACTATGTCTGTATTCCATTCACCAGCGGATCATCTTCCATGCAGTGGTGCCATTGTACCTGTGCTTCTTGCCCATGAATTTCACTCAATCATGTTAAAATAATCGATACTATTTGGCTACTGATTTTCGTAAATGACCATAGAACTTAGTTTTTCAGACCTGAGAGATTCGTGATGGACTCAGCCTACTCTCAAAAGATGATCAGACTGAGTTCCTACTTAGTCACTTTTCAAGAACAGCAACTGCCTTCTAAGATTTATATCAAGTCTCCTGGCAGAGGATACACTGCTATGCTTTTTTAAAAATTAGTTTTAGGCCACTAAATATAATTTATACCCAAGCTCTCAGGCTAATTACTCCTGGCAAAGTTTTATGTTACCAAGATAATGTGTCAACTGTCTTCTAAGATAACAATACAACTGACCTGGCAAAATACACCTTGTATTTATAGAAAATATGTTATCTTACTAATGACTTAAATTTAACTGACTTTTCCACTATTCACTACTCTCTTCTTTATAAATGTGAGACATGGGACAATTTAGGAGCCTATGAAATCAGTAAAGGGCTTTATGTCTTTTGAAGAGGTAGCTCAGGGGCTACTTCTAAGATCAAAACTTTCAGTAGAGTTAGCATAATAGATTCTTGGGTATGAAGTGAAAAATTTATAAGTGAAAAAAAAAATTTGACTTAACCTATAGCCAAAAATTATATCTATACATAAATATATATAATATACTTATATATATATATGTTTATTATTAGGCAAAAGTCATCAGTAAAATTTTGTGATCATGTAAATTATAAAGACAAAACCAGAGACATGGTTAAGCACGTACTTTTCTCATTTTCCTTTGTACAATAGTCTCTAATTTGCAACAGTAGTAATAAGTCAGGCTAATCAGTTTTCTTACCAAAATAATAAGCATTGATTGAACTGAAGAATTTTCTATTTATGACTCACTGTGCCTGCTTTTAAGCATTTTGAAAAGCAACATGTTTCTTGCAAAGTCATCATTTGATCCAGATGTTAAACAGATTCTCTAGGTTAGATCATCCAGCCATGTAATTGAAACTTGTTTTACTTTACAATTCAGCTCATCATATTTCTTTTCTACTATCTTTGGTTTCTTTGACTTGATGTCAGTTGACATAATTATGAACATTGGCTTCAATTGTGTTTATGAATTTTGTCTGTTGGGATCTCAACTCTACAAATTCTAAATACTGGAAAATGAAATTGAAGTTGCTCAGTCATGTCTGACTCTTCGCAACCCCATGGACTGTAGCCTACCAGGCTCCTCCATCCATGGGATTTGCCAGACAAGAGTACTGGAGTGGGTTGTCATTCTTTGATACTATGACCTCAAATGCCTACTCTGTACTGGGCTTCCCTGGTGGCTCAGATGGTAAAGAATCTGCCTGCAATGCGGGAGATCTGGGTTCAATTCCTGGATTTGGAAGATCCCCTGAAGGAGGACAAGACATGGCAACCCCTCCAGTATTCTTGACTGGAGAATTCCCATGGACAGAGGAAACTGGCAGGCTACAGTCCATAGAGTTGCAAAGAGTCAGACACAACTGAGTGACTAAGCACAGCACCGTACTGGTGACTGGCAGATTTTATGTCCACTCCAGCCCTTTCTCTTGAAACACAGGTCTATATGCAATTTCCCACTTCACATCTCCACCTAGATATATATTAGGCATTACAAACTTAATATGACTAAAACTAACAACTGATCTTCACCGTCCTGCTGAATATCTTCTCCCCCTCAGTTCATTGCAACTCCACTCTTCCAAAGTCTTTGCCCCAAATCAGTGGCTTCATCTTTGAATTCTCTTTCCCTCATTACCCACATTCAAACCTTAAGTAAATCTTATTCATTGCTGTTGTTCAGTTGCTAAGTCATGTCCAACTCTTTGCAACCTCATGGACTGCAGCACTCCAGGCTTCCATGTCCTTCACCATCTCCAGGAGTTTACTCAAACTCATGTACATTGAGTCAGTGATGCCATCCAACCATCTCATCCTCTGTCATCCCCTTGTCCTCATGCCTTCAATGTTTCCCAGCATCGGGATCTTTTCTAATGAGTCAGCTCTTTGCATCAGGTGGCCAAAGTATTGGAGTTTCAGCTTCAACATCAGTCCTTCCAGTGAATATTTATTCTACTTCAAAATAGTTTCAGAATCTGGGAACTGTTTACCATGTATACTGCTTCCAAGCTAGTTCAAGTTTCCATTAGCTCTTGCGTGGATTATTGGGATAGCCTCCTGCATGGTTCTTTCTTTAATCCTTATTTCCTACAGTTTATTCTTACCATACAATAGCCAGATGGATCCTTTTATAAGTTAAATCATTCTATGCTCTTCTCTGTCTCCAATGCTGTAATGGTTTTCCATATCATTCAAAGTAGTGGACAAAAAACCCAGTACAGCATCTACGTGATCTCTCCCCAACCCCTGCCCTCAACAGTTCTGAGCCATGTCCTGCTACTCTCCCTCCTGCTGAGATCCAGATGTCTGGGTTGTGAAGAAGCAGAGGATTGAGGAATGAACTATGATCATAGGCAAAGTGTTTAGATTGTATGGAGGGCTTTTTTTATCCCAGTGAGTTTTCTGCATGGCTGATATATGATGGCAGGGAGAAGCCTGGTTATAAAAAGAAGCAGCACAACTCCCGGCCATAGCAACTGAGCACTCATTGCCTCCTCCCAGGACAAAGGTTGTGTCCCTCATCTTTTGTGCTATGTATACTAATGCAGAACCTAACATATAGCAAGAAACTAAAACAGATGTGATATGTGCTAAATTGCTAGAGAACACACAATCCTTTCAAGAATTTTGGCAAATAGTCTTTTGGAAAATAGCATATTAAAGCTATGCCATACCCAGCATCCATTATTTCCATGCTAGTTAGGGACAGGCTCACCAATACCACAACACCCCTAACACTGTTAGTCTGATAGTTCCTAGGTCCCCTTGTTAATAATCAGGACACTTAATGCCAAGTTATGTAAGTAGTTGAGAGACCTCATGTCTAGGCTTCATTTTCAGGATTTCTGAATGAGAAACCTTCTCAACATAGCCCTTATTTGTGCAGCACATATTCTCCATGTCTTTGAGTTTTCAAGTAGTTTCTTGGTAAAACTTTCTAAGCCAGAATATCTATATACTATTAGTGAAATTTCCCAGAATTTATTTCCTGTATCCCACTGACCCCAAAGAGAACTCTTTTTCTACATGCTAAAAACATCATTTGCATGAAGAGCTGTTCCTTTAATTTCTGTGACAAGAAATTATGCAGGCTTACTGACTAGAAACTTCTCCTGAGACATTTCAAACATTAAATTGAGAAACACATTAGGGAGTTTCAGCATGAAATTTCATATCCAATATAACCCAGCATCAAGTCACCTAAGAAATAATAGTAATGAAACAGTATTTGGAAAGGTGATGCAGTTGTGAAATAGCATAAGCATTTATTCTTTTACGAGAATATAAAAATCTCTTTATAAATGTTAACCTCCAGTCATGACTGGATGGTAATCATTAATGTAATATCTGTAATATTTCAACAGTTACAGAAAGTACCAGTTTAAGTGTGACCTGAATGTAAAGATTTAATGATGACATATATTTAGGTCCTACCGACTGAAAGGAACATATGTTTTATATTTCTCATTTTTCCCATTACTAATTTATTTTACCCCATGTGAAATAAATGAACATCAGAAATCAAAATGACTAATCTTAAATGGTATGGACCTAACAAAAGCAGAAGATATTAAGAAGAGGTGACAAGAATACACAGAAGAACTGTACAAAAAAGATCTTCATGACCAAAATAATCACGAAGATGTGATCACTCACCTACAGCCAGACATCCTGGAATGTGAAGTCAAGTGGACCTTAGGAAGTATCACTACAAACAAAGCTAGTGGAGGTGATGGAATTTCAGTTGAGCTATTTCAAATCCTAAAAGATGATGCTGTGAAAGTGCTGCACTCAATATGCCAGCAAACTTGAAAAACTCATCAGTGACCACAGGACTGGAAAAGGTCAGTTTTCATTTCAATCCCAAAGAAAGGCAATGCCAAAGAATGCTCAAGCTACCCCATGATTTCACTCATCTCACACGATAGAAAAGTAATGCTCAAAATTCTCCAAGCCAGGCTTCAGCAATATGTGAACAGTGAACTTCCAGATGTTCAAGCTGGTTTTAGAAAAGGTAGAAAAACCAGAGATCAAGTTGTCAACATCCATTGAATCATCAAAAAAGCAAGAAAGTTCCAGAAAAACATCTATTTCTGCTTTATTGACGATGCTAAAGCCTTTGACTGTGTGGATCACAAAAAAACTGTGGAAAATTCTGAAAGAGATGGGAATACCAGACCACCTGACCTGCCTCTTGAGAAACCTGTATGCAGGTCAGGAAGCAACAGTTAGAACTGGACATGGAACAACAGGCTGGTTCCAAATAGGCAAAGAAGTACGTCGGGCTGTATATTGTTATCCTGCTTATTTAACTTATATGCAGAGTACATCATGAGAAATGCTGGACTGGAGGAAGCACAAGCTGGAATCAAGATTGCTGGGAGAAATAACAATAACAGATATGCAAATGACACCACCCTTATGGCAGAAAGGGAAGAAGAACTAAAGAGCCTCTTGATGAAAGTGAAAGAGGAGAGTGAAAAAGCTGGCTTAACGCTCAACATTCAGAAAATGAAGATCATGGCATCTGGTCCCCTCACTTCATGGGAAATAGATGGGGAAACAGTGGCTGACTTTATGTTTTTGGGCTCCAAAATCACTGCAGATGGTGATTGCAGCCATGAAATTAAAAGACGCTTACTCCTTGGAAGGAAAGTTATGACCAACCTAAACAGCATATTAAAAAGCAGAGACATTACTTTGCCAACAAAGGTTTGCCTAGTCAAGGCTATGGTTTTTCCAGTGGTCATGTATGGATGTGAGAGTTGAGCTATAAAGAAAGCTGAACACCAAATAATTGATGCTTTTGAACTGTGGTGTTGGAGAAGACTCTTGAGAGTCCCTTGGACTGCAAGGAGATCCAACCAGTCCATCCTAAAGGAGATCAGTCCTGGGTGTTCACTAGAAGGGCTGATGTTGAAGCTGAAACTCCAGTACTTTGACCAACTCATGCGAAGAGCTGACTCATTTGAAAAAGACCCTG
Source organism: Tragelaphus eurycerus (assembly GCA_935064755.1). Lineage (NCBI taxonomy): Eukaryota > Metazoa > Chordata > Mammalia > Artiodactyla > Bovidae > Tragelaphus > Tragelaphus eurycerus. Next base: position 6,013,744 of record CAKXYN010000039.1, read on the forward strand.
ATGCTGGGAAAGATTGAGGGCAGGAGGAGAAGGGAACGACAGAGGATGAGATGGTTGGATGGCATCACCGACTCAATGGATATGACTTTAGGTAAACTCCGGGAGTTGGTGATGGACAGGGAGGCCTGGCTTGCTGTGGTTCATGGGGTCGCAAAGAGTCAGACACAAGTGAGCGACTGAAGTTTAACTTTGCAAGAAGTCTTCAAAGTAGCCAGTTTTTTCATAGCGTTATCCACAGTATCCCTTCTATGCATTATCCCCTCTGTTTCTAATAGTTGTTCACCTTATTCACAGAATTCCTACTTCTTCTTCAAGGACTCCTTCTTGTGTAATCATGTTCTACCTCCTCTGAGGAACTTCTCACTCACCACTGTGGCCTTCACTAGGGAATCATTTTCACTTTCCCTTCTGGCCTTAACAGTATCTCTCATATTTATTCCATCCAAACTTCCCAGGTTGTACTAGTGGTAAAGTGTCCACCTGTCAATGCAGGAGATGCAAGAGATGCAGGTTTGAAACCTGGATCAGGAAGATCCCCTGGAGAAGGAAATGGCAACTCACTCCAGTATTCTTGCCTGGGTAATCCCAGGCAAGGGCCTGGACAGAAGGGCCTGATGGGCTACAGTCTATGGGGTCGCAAAGAGTCAGACACGACTGAGCAGAGAATCTTTCTTACTGGACTGTGATCATCTGGATGCCAGAGATCATTTCTTTTAATGTCCAAATTCTCAGTGCAAAACAGATAAAGTGTTAGACAATGTTTATCTAACAAGCAAACAAACCTTCCCTTTTATAGAATCTATGCTCTGCAAGCCTGAATCCATAGTGGCGTATCACTGTGAGCTGAGCCAGTCAGAATGGCTCTGCTGATGAGCAATCATGCTCAGTGTGCATTTTCCAGTATCTGGGCTGATGGTCCTGGCCAGAGTTCACTTCATGTAGATCAAGGATGGCCTTTATAGGAGAAGCTGCCCTATCAACTTCAGGAGCAAAGAGTATTGATCTTTCTTAAAAGTGGGATCATACTATCTGTTCTCATGTAGATTATTTCTAGCAAAATCACATCCTCACTGAGACTTGCTGGACAGTGGAGAACAGAAGGGGTCATCAGTAACCATTTCCCACCCACTTATTTTGTAACAAAATTACCTTAAACCAATTATCTTCAAATAGCTACTCTCCTCAAACCAAAGCAACAAGGTGACGGAAGCCTTGATCCACCACCATGCTCCAGGCACACAGAAACTCCAGACTGTTGCTTTATATAAGCATTGACCCCCAAAGGGACAAACCAGTAAAAGGATGGCGCTGACTTGAAAACCAGAGATAATGAGTTTAACTGGTACAGATTCTAATTTCACTAGTCTCAAGAACATTATTTCATCTCAACAAGTAAATATGTGCACCAGGATGCTTTCTTGATTTGGTATTCCTGCTCCATCCTGCACTGACATTGACATTGAAGTCGCTGAGTCGTGTCCGATTCTTTGCGACCCCATGGACTGTAGCCTACCAGGCTCCTCTGTCCATGGAATTTTCCAGGCAAGAGTACTGAAGTGGGTTGCCATTTCCTTCTCCAGGAGATATTCCCCACCCAGGAATCGAACCCAAGTCTCCTGCATTATAGGCAGATGCTTTACCGTCTGAGCCACCAGGGAAGCACTTTGCAAGGCCAGCAAATACTTTCTTTGGCCCTGGGAGGGCGCAGTAGTAGTGGCTTTAAAAATCCTAGAGCAAGCTGGTGAGGAGGAGACAAAGAGGGTGTCATTGGGTCAGGCTCCAAAACACAGGTTCATTTTGTTAGTGTGACTGATATGTTGTGATGTTATTAGAAACACTGAGAAGAGGGATACTGGATTTTTCAGGGGTCTTCACGTGCTAATAATCGTTCACCATTGACAGTTGAACAATTTAATGCATTGGAAAATAAGTCTGTATTTCAAATCCTCTACACTGTGGAACTTAGTGTTCCCAGCTTGTTCTATTTTTGCCGTTGGACCATTTCATTTTGAAGACACGCTTGGGGAGGATGACAGCATTAATTTAGCTAACAACATTCATTTTGTTTTCATTAGTTGTTTTTGTAGTTTCATATTTTGATGCTGAATCTGATAAATGTATAATACCCAGAGGGTGCCTCTGTTTGTATTAATAAGAGCATCTCATTCACACTTCATCAGTGATAGAACAGCTTGGCTTCACTGTCAGAGGAGCATGAATCAGAAACAGTTCATGAGAGGAGAGATGTTTATCATGCAGATGGAAACCACAGGGAGGGTGGGGTGAGGTGGGAAGTGCAAGGCACTGTGTAGGGAGAACAGACACGGCTGCTCTAAACAGCTGACATGGGCAAGTCAATGAAACCAGCTAAACCTCAACAATTTCATCTGCAAAATGGGTATGGGTCAGTCATGCTATAAAAAAATTTATGATTCTATAACTGCATACATTGAGTATACTTGCATACATTGAGTTTATAATGGTATAAACACTATTTAATTGAGCTATGATGACCCTTGTGATAACCTAACAGAAAACATTAAAAAGGAGAAACGCACAGTACAAATAAATTTTGTAAGTCAATAAATTATAATAACCATTTATTGAATGCTTGTGTGACAGGCATTATGCTTTTTATTCATGTTATATTATTTAATCACCACTATTGGACTGGATCGGAGAAGGCAATGGCACCCACTCCAGTACTCTTGCCTGGAAAATCGTATGGACAGAGGAGCCTGGTAGACTGCAGTCCACGGGGTGGCTAAGAGTCAGGCACGACTAAGCGACTTCACTTTCACTTTTCACTTTCATGCATTGGAGAAGGAAATGGCAACCCACTCCAATATTCTTGCCTGGAGAATCCCAGGGACAGGGGAGCCTGGTGGGCTGCCATCTCTGGGGTCGCACAGAGTTGGACATGACTGAAGTGACTTAGCAGCAGCAGCAGCAGACTGGATAGCATCACCGACTCAATGGACATGAGTTTGAGCAAATTCTGGGAGATGGTGAAGGACAGGGAAGCCTGGCATGCTGCAGTCCATGGGGTCACAAAGAGTTGGACACAACTGAGCAACTAAACAACAACAACAAATCATATGGTTCTATGGGTATTTCAACCTTATTTTAAAAATTTAAAAATCTAGCCTCAAAGGTTTTATGTAGCTTGCCCAGTCATATAGCTAGAACCAAAAGTCGAATCCAGAACTCTGTCTTCCAAGCCCAAGCATTTACCTACATCTCCTCTGAGTTAAATTCCACAACAGCTATATTTATAAAGTTTCATTTTACAAGGGTACATTGCAATCACAAATGTCCATCACCATGCCACACAAATGACACACCATTTTGTCATCAGCGTGAATGTCCATCATATAATTTGTTCCACTATACTATACTACACAATTGCTAGAACGGGGAGAAAAATGTAACCTTAGAAATAAAGGCTTTGGGAAACATTCTAAGAAAGAAATAAAAAGTGCTTGAATTTATTTCATCATTTGTTTATGGCTGTTGACTCAGAATGCCTTTGTCTGGGAAAGTATGTCTATCCTTCCTTTAACACTCTCAACACACTAGATGAAGTCATCTTTACATGTGTTTATCTCAGTAGACTTAATATTTCTGAAAATGAGGGCCCAAGCCTTATTTATCTTTAAATTCCCAGTAGGTAACCCAAGTTATATATAGAATAAACAATAAACATTGGCTATATACATAATTTAATGAAAAAGCATTTTCCCCAAACCAATTTACCCTGGAAATTCACCTTGATATCCCTTCCTTCGTGTGTCTCTCAAAAAACAAGCAAAAAAGTAAAAAAGAAAATGTTCAATTCTACTTGCATAGAAAAGGGAAAGCAGCTAAGGCAGAAAAAGAAACTGAATATTTAAAATAAGGTTGAGCATCCATGCAAAAGAGGAAACAGTGCTATCAGCCTGAAAACAAACCTTACTGAAAGTGAGGTAACCCAAAAACTATGTTTTTAATGCATATGTTTCTTATTTGATATAATTTATAGGAAAAATTTTAATAGTGTTTTCTACTTTGGCCACCTCATGTGGAGTTGACTCATTGGAAAAGACTCTGATTCTGGGAGGGATTGGGGGCAAGAGGAGAAGGGGACGACAGAGGATGAGATGGCTGGATAGCATCACTGATTCAATGGACGTGAGTCCCAGTGAACTCGGGAGTTGGTGATGGACAGGGAGGCCTGGCATGCTGCGATTCGTGGGGTCGAAAAGAGTCGGACACGACTGAGTGACTGATCTGATCTGATGAGATGACTTATAATGACTTTGAGTGATTTATCCAACTCTACCAAAAGAAATTTTGAAAAGTGGACCATTGTTAAGATCTCGATGACTGATGGGGAACTGAGACCATTAGCAGCTGAGTGAGCATGGCCTGAGAAGATACCAAGGAACCCATTAGGTCTTAAATTATGGTGTGAAGACTTAAAGGTGTGAAGAGAGATCAAAAATAAGAGTTCTGCTGTCATGGTAGGATCTCTATCTTTGATTATCTTGGGGGCAGGTAGACTGTCTTGCTCTCCTCCCCATCCCCCTTCCTCATCAGTATCCTAGAGTAAATAATACCCCAGTAAAGTTAACATATATGGAAAATAAATCTATAGTTATCCCAAGTTAGATTTCTCATATATTTAGAGAACATGTCCACATCAGTGGCCATGAGTCATAAATAAAATGACCATTGCTCCTTAACCATGCTCTTAAAATTATGTACAAAAATAGCTACTTTACTTAAATCCCTGCTGAGACCTTCTGTTGTCTTTGAATGATGATTCAGAAGGACTATTTGGTATTTAAAATCTTCAATGCCTTCTTCTCTAGTCTTTTTTATTATTATTATTATTTTGCATGGGAGAATAAAAAAGTCTAAGTCGTACTGCCGGGGACTCACATTTGCATAATTTTTTTTCGATACAATTTAAAGATGTCATTTTATGATGAAAAAAAAGAACGAAATTATTCTTTGGCACAATGGGAATAATATTGTGTAATCAATAGTAATTTTGCATAAAAGTATTTAATTTTAAGTGATTGTGATCACATTAGGTGGTACTATCTATCTTTGTATTTCTCCTGCTTTCATTAAATTGCTCCTTTAGCTGTGTCACTAAACAGACAGAAGTATTGATAGGTATCTGAGCTTGTAAAAAATCAATGAACAAAACTCATTCTGGTTTTTTCCAGTTTCTCCCTGCCATAGATCTCTCCTCCCTTCCCTTTCTCTGTGGCCCAGGAGACGGATCCCTGCCTTTGCATCAGTCAGGCTCCAGTTGGTCTCTAGAGGGGCAGTCAATGGGTAGCACTCCTCATAGCAGATTACAGGAGAAGAGGGGAGTAAGAAGGCTGGGAAAATGATTCCCTCTCCCTCTATGCTCTGAGTGGCACCCCCAGCCCAACAACTACAGCGCCTTCTCATTTTTCAAGCTCTCTCTGTTTCCAGATACATCATTTTCTCCCCCATTTTCCTTTAGCCCAGGTTGTGGCATCAACTTCCTGCTGTTGCTAGTCTCTGTGTCTAATACCCTTTTTGTTCCCGACCCAAGTAAATCACGTCCTGCATTAAACTCTCTTTTGTTGGAGTTCAATCTGTTTCCAACCAGGTCTTGACTGATCAAACTGTGAACTTGAAAGTAGATCAACTTAAACGTTTCCCATTCCAATCGCTTAACTCTGTTGAAAATAGCTATGAAAATTACACCCCTTCTTTTTGTGTAATTGAGGCTGAAATGAAGCAGTTCAACAGTAATGTAGCCAGAAGGGATCCTTAATATTGGTAATCAGGGAGCATCCTGATGGTTGTTAATTTTGTACACTGGAGAACTGCATCTCCTTGCTCCCACTTTGGGGTCACTCTTCTTGCTAATGGGAATGGGACATCATCTGCCCTTTAACTGTAGTGCGAACAGAGAAGGACAGAGCAATACTCAAAGGTTACAGAGCAGTGCCCGAAAGGTAATATACCTTGGAATCTGAGACAAAATGAAAACTCAGTAACACTGATCATGTCTTGATTGAAATGTTTTACATTTTCATCAGAAACTTTTTGCATTAATTTAAATTGTTAAAATACTGCATTTTAAAATTATTCATCTTGGTTACTGAGTTTTTTGGTACCCCTTTGTATTTTCTACCCAAAGTGGGTGCCTCACTCACCTCCCCCTAGTCCAGACCTTCTTAGAAATAGCATGGAAATGGAAAGTTGCTGAAAATTGAAGGACAGCCAAGGTTAGACTATAGTACTGTTATTAAAGATGCAAATTTGGAATTCAGACACACTTACGTGAATTTTTCCCCTACCACTTAGTAGTTATGACCTTGGACAAATTCTTAAACTGTCCCAGCCTCAATTTCCTCATTGTAAGTTGAAGATAATAATATAGGTTAACAAACCCTAATCTATATTGCAATATCCAAGGAGTTCTTAGAACCAAATAATCGTTCATATCTTTGGCACAAACTAATTTGCAGCAAATTCTGACTGAGCTGAAGTAAGGCAATTCATGGTCTGTATTTATCCTATACATAAAGCAAATTACCTATGGGGTAACTGCCTTAGATCTCACTGGGGGTGATACAAGCTAATGTTAGACTCACCATTTAGCCTGTCTGAAATCTGAAATTTCTGAATTCAAAAACTTAGATGAGCCCAAGTGTTTCGGATAATGACTGTGAACCTGTAAGAGCTCTCTGTGAGGATTCAATGAGACACCACATGAGAGAACATCAGAGTGGACCGCCTGGTGACACTTGCTGGAAAACGAACTTTCCCAGAACCCTGGAAACTCAGAAGCAGAGATTCCATTTTAGGCCCAGACACAGCTTGCTGGAAGATGAGAACTTGCAGACACTGCACTGGGTTCTAGAGGCAAAAAAGTTATATAAATCCTTCCAGAAAATGACGTAAACCCTGAATATTAAAGGGCAGTGACATGGCAAGAATGAAGATGTGTCTTCTTTGTGTGGCCAGTGCCCCAGGCGGCTATAGGTTCTTGTTAGATTTTGGGGGAAGCCAAGGAAGCTATGCTGGCATATGCTGTGTCTGCTCCTATCCTGTGTGGCTACCTCCCTTCTGATTAGGTTTGCATCCTTGGCTAATTAAATTAGGAACTTCATCTAACTGTGCACTAGTGCAGTATGTGCCTTGGGAGTGGGTCTCTTCCTATCCATTGTAACCTGGCTGAAGCACTGCAGTGCTCAATAAACATGGCTTATTAATGTCATCTTAATCATGATTGTTTCCTAACTGGCAACAGGCATTTTTCAAAATTGAAGCTTTCTTAGAAATCAGTTGATTTACTGTATAATCTTTGAGCAATTGCAGATGCAGAGACTAAAATTTCACTGTAATTATGACTAAAAGCTTGATTGAAGAAAGTGAAAACGTCATCCCAGCCTGGGGAGGGATGGGAACTATATCAGCAGACCATGAATGATGAAGAGACATCTAGACTGGACTATAACAGAGACAATTCCTTTAATGGTAAATGACTAAGGATTTTATCAATTTCCAATAAGAATTAGAAATTAATTTCAAAGCCTGCTGTATATTCTTCAGAGTTTCTTATTTTTAATTATGCTTAAATTAACTGGTAAGAACAGTATAGAGTTTTTATTTCAAAGGATGGGTTTAGTCATTCTTATTCTTTTTTTTTTTTTTTGTCTATCCATTGTATTCATAATTTTAGATGATTAATCTGATTGAGGGCCCCATCTGCAACTTCAATCAGAATTACAGTGCTCAGAATGGGCAACGCAGATTAGAGTGACTCTCAATGGTAGCCTTGTATCAGGGAGGAGTAATGTATCTTCATTACTTGTGAAGATGACTCAATGCATGGATATAAACACCCCCTCAGATTTGCTGATGATGTTAATGAGGAGTTTGTGTTCTTAACAGAGTCATCTGACAAGATGAACAATGGAGCACATTACTTGACTTACTGTCCCTCAGCTTTACTTATAAAATTAGAAAGTTGAACTAAAAGATATTTTCAATTTATTTTCTTTTTGCCGAACTCTTCCCTTGCATTATTTTTAATTTTTATGTTTAACATAACATAAAAATAGAGGTTTTCTGTTTGAAGTGGAAGTTGAGGTACAAGTGACCCCTTAAAGTGTCCGTCTCCTCCTAGTATAAGGCTCCAAAAAGTCTTATGAGAATCAATGGGCTAGATGGTTCCTAAAAAAGAATCCTTTTTGCTCTAGCACTCTCTAAATCCACAAACCTATGAGATTCTAGTAGTTACCATTTACTATATGTCTAGTGTATGGGAGAAGGCAATGCACCCCACTCCAGTACTTTTGCCTAGAAAATCCCATGGAATGAGGAGCCTGGTAGGCTGCAGTCCATGGGGTCGCTATCGGACACAACCGAGCGACTTCACTTTCACTTTTCATTTCCATGCATTTGAGAAGGAAATGGCAACCCACTCCAGTATTCTTGCCTGGAGAATCCCAGGGACAGCAGAGCCTAGTGGGCTGCGGTCTATGGGGTCGCACAGAGTCGGACACAACTGAAGCGACTTAGCAGCAGCAGTGTATAAGGCCTGTTGTAAGCATTTATACACAGTATCTTATTTAAGCTTTAGATAGACCTTTCGCAGGGAGATATATCAATATGGTTGGATGGCATCACCAACTCAATGGACATGAATTTGAGCAAACTCTGGGAGATGGTGAAGGACAAGGAAGCCTGGTGTGCTGTAATCCATGGAGTAGCAAAGAGTCGGACACAACTGAGCCACTGAACAAGAAGAAAGATCTAAGGATGGTTTATCCCCTGAAACAGAGTAAGGAACTGAAGCTGTAGAGTGAAGTAACACAGCCAGTAAGTGCATCTCCAGGATTCAAGCTCCGATCAGCTGGTCCCCAAAGCCCATATGCAAACCAGCATGTCTATCAGGGAATCTGAAAGAGGGAAACCAGGATGGTGAATAAATCACTGGAAAGAGTCTGCCTGAAATTCATCTTAAAAGAACCCGGTTTTTATCTTTCAATGTGTTACTATGGTATATCACATTGATTTGCAAACACTGAAGAACCCTTGAATCCCAGGAATAGTTACTCAGTTTCACCAACTTACACCCTAGGAATCCAGATAGCAAATGACTAGGACACTTCTTAGGGGCAGTTACCCATCTCTGACCATTTCACTGTAGACCCATTTAGGGGAGCAGATAAGGGCATAATATGGCTGTTTCCGCTGCCACTGGATAGCAGTCCTCAGACAAGAAAAATGGGAAAGTACTACTACTTTGAACAAAACAGTAGACGGTGAGTCTCTTTTACAGAAAGATGGTCCCAACTGGATTTGAAAAAGATGGCCCATACTTCTATTTTCTTATTAAAATTCTTAACTATTATGTACCTGCTTTGGTCATGCTTTGCTGCTGCTAAGTCACTTCAGTCATGTCCAACTCTGTGCAACCCCATAGCCGGCAGCCCAACAGGCTCCCCCGTCCCTGGGGTTCTCCAGGCAAGAACACTGGAGTGGGTTGCCATTTCCTTCTCCAATGCATGGAAGTGAAAAGTGAAAATGAAGTTGCTCAGTCGTGTCCAACTCTTAGCGACCCCATGGACTACAGCCTACCAGGCTCCTCCATCCATGGGATTTTCCAGACAAGAGTACTGGAGTGGGGTGCCATCACCTTCTCCGTGGTCATGCTTTATGAGTATGCAAAAATCTGGAAGTCCAAGATGGTAATTTTATTTAGGGTTTTCTAGCTACTAATTTGGGGAAGGCAATGGCACCCCACCCCAGTACTTTTGCCTGGAAGATCCCATGGACGGAGGATCCTGGTAGGCTCCAGTCCATGGGGTCGCTAGGAGTCGGACACGACTGAGCGACTTCACTTTCACTTTTCACTTTCATGCATTGGAGAGGGAAATGGCGACCCACTCCAGTGTTCTTGCCTGGAGAATCCCAGGGACGGGGGAGCCTGGTGAGCTTCCGTCTATGGGGTCGCACAGAGTCGGACACTACTGAAGCGACTTAGCAGCAGCAGCTACTAATTGGACAAATGACTTCTATACTAGTTTAGTTTTGTTTGTTTGATGGTTGATTGTGTTTAATGATTATCTTTAAAAAACTCTTGGCAGATATGCCCAGACAATATTTGTAATGTCAAATGTAAATCCAAACATTGGAGAGATCAGAACATAAATACTAACAATTTTCCAGCAGTGGCCTGAGGTTTTACATAGTTTTATGTAGGTTTTAGAGAAGGGAATGGCAACCCATTCCAGAAGGTTTTAGGGCTTCCCAGGAGGCACTAGTGGTAAAGAACCTGCCTGCCAATGCAGGAGACATGCAGGTTTGAACCCTGGGTCCAGAAGATCCTCTGGAGGAGGGCATGGCAACCCACTCCAGTATTCTTGCCTGAAGAATCCCCATGGACAGAGGAGCCTGGTGGGCTATACAGTCCATAGGATCTCAAAGAGTCAGACAAGACTGAAGCAACTTAGCACACACACATGTAGGTTTAATGTAGTTTATGTAGGTTTTTAATGTAGAGGCCATTTGCTCCTCTCTATAATTCTTTAGGATGGTGGTCCAGATGCCATTATGTCATTCCTCTTCTGTGCAAGGAGAAAGTATATCAAAAGGTTAAGAAACTTGCTCATAATCATGCAAGTGACAGCATGACTTGAACTCAGGTCTCTGATTTAGAGTCAATATGCTGAGGTTATTTGCAATAATTTCCCCTAGCCATCAGAAAGTCTCCATTTTAGTCACTGTCCTTTCTCTGTCATTAGTTCCTAGCTCTAACTAGATGAATACATAGTGGATGCTCTGGAGGTCTGACTGCCCCATTCCTTAAAGCTGTTCACTTGGCATTTCCAGGTGGTATCATTAGTGTTGTTAGTTCTAGAAATGCAGCCTTTCTTACTCTGGGGCATCCATCTACAGTTAGAGAACTCCTAGGTCTGGTCTGTTTGACAGTCCACAAGGTGGGCTATGAACACCTAATCCTATTAGGCTCACTGTGTTTTATAGATGTGGGGGAGTAATAGGGGGAGAAAATAAATAGGAAAAAACCCACAGATTAAGCAGTGTATCTTCTTTGTAATTTTCTGCTTTCTTTACTCCCAGTTCATCTCTTGTAACTGAACCAACAATCTATCTCTTTCTAAATGAGGTTATTTAGCCAGCACACCCAGTGATATTTGTACCTCATATAATAAATCCTCTGTTCAGAATGATCCTAATAATGCAATCTTTTCAGCTTCGGGGGAGGAAAATTAGGCTTTTGTTAGAATGGGCCGTTCTATAATTCGCTTTCAATCATTTGACTGTCAGTAACCACATATGTGGGCTCCCTGGTAGCTCAGCTGGTAAAGAATTTGCCTGCAATGCAGGAGACCCTGGTTTGATTCCTGGGCCAGGAAGATCCCCTGGAGGAGAGCGTGGCAACCTACTCCAGTATTCTTGCCTGGAGAATCCTCATGGACAGAGGAGCCTGGTGGGCTACAGTCCGTGGGGTCACAAAGAGTTGAACATGACTGAGCAACCAAGCACAGCACAGCACACAGCAGAACCATATATGTACCTAAATCAGTTTTGGATCAGACCTTAGGTTGGATCATTGGGAAAGAATATCAGGATGATGAAATAATAGAACAAACATAACCACAGCTCAGATGGTATAACACTTGCATCTCTCTCTTCTTAACTTTTCAAACCCAGTTTTGTCCCTATCAATGAATACTAAAATAGCATTATTAAAAGAGGTTATTAACCTCCTAACCATCCAAACCATGGCCCTTCTTCCGTTCTTACTATTTTTGAACTCTACATAGCATATGATTCTGGTAATCTTCTTAAAATGGTCTCCTTCTTTGAGTTTGGGGATATGAAGCTATTGCATTTTTTTCGTCCTTCTCAAAGTCCTGAGTTTTTTTGTATGTTTTTTCTTCACTTGCTACTAATATTAATTGCTTTTCCTTTTCTCTCTATTTACCATCTATTTCAGAAGTCACATCTAGTTTCTAGCTCAAATATCATTATATGGAAGACCTCCAAATAATTATAAATTTCCTAGCCCAAAAAAATAAAACAATGGGAAAAAGATACATAGGCAGTGAATGATCCACACACTGGTAGTCACTCACTGGAAAGAGAATCTATGTGTTTCCTGGGAAAGGTATAGATTAGACTTAGAATTTATGAACTGTTCAAATTTTTATCCTTTGTTAAAGCTAATAGTGACTCCCTTCTGCTTTTGGAGTTTGGGCAAGTTTCTTGAATCCTAAACTTTGCCTCTTTTTTCTCCTTTATGAAAACATATGGACTTTTATTATCTGGATTTGATATCTACATTAGTATTAGAGTTATGGGGTTTTGAATATTGACTCATTTCTTTCATGTCATGCTCCATAGAAGGAGACCATACACAGAACAAGACTTAGGCAAGAAAAGCTTACAAAAACTAAACATGAACTCACATGAAAAATGTTAAAATGAAACTGTTTACAGTGTTTTTATGGCTATCCTTCCCAAACCTTTACTTAAATAAAGACTTTTTTAATATATAAATTGAAACATCTGTGGTAATTTTGAGGAAGAGAGTACCGAAAGGAAGATGGGTCCCTGAGTCAAGTCACAATTTCATACAGACGTTTCACAACTTTCTAGTTCAACCTCAGTTTCCTTATTTCTGAAACAGAATTATTATAAATTCCTGTTATGGTTCTTGGGGGTACTAAATGAAATGATGTAAAATGCTTAGAACATTTTAATTCTTATAAACATTAGTTAATCTTATAATAGTGTCTTCATAGTAGAAGAGGAAGACCAGGAGACTAAAATAAATCTAAGTGATATAAAAGAAATCAGACTGTGATTTAACTGAAATCAGGAAGCCAAGTTCAAAACAGATCAAGATATCCTGTACTGTACTCCTATTCAGTATTGATGACAAGTATAATTACGACTATTGTTTAAGTTTTTTTACTTGTGTAATGGGCTTCCCAGGTGGCACAGTGGTAAGGAACCCCCCTGCCAATGTAGGAGAAGCAAGAGATGCAGGTCCAATCCCTGAGTCAGGAAGATCCCCTGGAGAAGGAAATGGTAACGCACTCTAGTATTCGTGCCTGGGAAATCCCATGGACAGGGGAACCTGGTGGGCTACACTCCATGGGGATTACAAAGAGTCAGTCACGACTGAGCAACTGAGCACAAATTTGTGTAATAAGGGAACGAGCTTAACAATATGGCAAAATCCAAAATGGTTAAAAGCTCTCATACATGCAACAAGAAAAGTTAAGAATGTAAAGGCTGCCTGGGTGGTTTATTGCTTTATGCAGGGTTCTCAAATAGGTTTTTGTATACTCGCTTACTTGCATCATTGCTTTACTTGATCTTAGCTTTATGGTGTGTGCTATTAGCCTATGAAATATTGAAAAGAATTTAAAGCCTGGATATGAGCACAGGATAGTTAGGAGAACCTGACCAATGAACCTTATCAGGTTTAGATGCAGGAAGGTAGGGGTCAGGTGCTCTGTATCTGCCATCTGTGGTAGTCGGTGGGTATTAGATTGTATTTTCATAACTGATTGGGTAGGGTTTTTGTGTTTTCCCCCCCAAGTCTCCCTAAAACAAACCTGAATATAAATGCTTTGTGTCCCCTGCAAGTCTTAGTAGACTCAAATCTTCATGCAGTGAAAAGATGTTTCCCCTGCTTCAGAAATCAATCACTGCAAACAGCAGAGGGAACTTAAACTGCCTCATGTTGGTGTCAAGCTTAAAGAAAAGAAAAAGAAAAATATTGATACCTTGCTCCATGAGGATGAATAGCAAAATCCTAGCAACTGACCTTTGACTGAGTAGTTATAGGAAACTGCTCTGTTTGCTCCCCTGAGCCAATTGAATCACAATGCTCTTTGTATCCTGGAAAAACATCAACTTCAACTAGGAAAAAAGAATAACTGAAGAGAGTGTTTGACCAATGAATGGCTTCCTTTTAACCATATCTTTAGCAGGATAAGCCTAAAAGAGTAGGCCATTGACAAAACTCACAAAACAGCTAACCTATATTAGATTATTCCTAGAAGGTCTTGGATATATCTCCTAGAAAATGAACAAAGAAATCATGACACTATTTAATCAGTTTTCAATTATCTAGAAGTTGATAATCTTATTTGTGGATGGTTCATATCTCTATTCTCCTTCTGCTGTCTCTGGCTGAATGCCTTTTGGCTACTACAGTGTCCATTTGCACTTCTATGAGAGGGGGTAGGGAGAGATGTCAGCAAGCATATATACTGAGAGAGCTGCTAAATGAGGCTTATGTATTAACTGTAGATCTAAAACTTCCATGCTTTTCCTAAAGTCATATTATGATGTCCTGCCAGCTCAAGGCTTTGTATTACCAGCATTCGATAAATATTACTATGAAGAAAGTATAGCATAGTGATAAAAAGCCCAAGGCATACATACAGTTGGGTTACTTCTGTTCACATCCCATTGCTAAAGTTCAAGTTGAATGACTGACTTGCTAGACCACTTAATGCCTTAGTTTCCTTATCTGAAAAATAGCATTGTAATAGACTGTATTGTTCTCAAAATACCGATTGAAGGGGTAAAGTATGGAAATGAGAATGAGCCAAGGGAGAGAGACTAATTAAATTCTGCCATGTTCACAGCTCCCAACCAACAATAACAAGGGCAGCTATTTATGGTGGAGAAAATACATACAGTTTCCCAAGCAGAAAGTCCACAGAACATGTGACAGTATTCCCAAGCACCCTTTCACTAATGTGATTAGTTCACCATAAAGAAAGTGAATCAATAATTGTTGTATGCTCCTTGGCAGGAAATAAATAACAAGTGGGTCAACAGTGGCTTCAAAGAGGAAATTAAAAAATACTTTGAAATGAATGAAAATGAAAATATAACTTTCCAAAACCTATGGGAAGCAGCAAAAGCAGTTTGAAGAGGAAAGCTCGCAGCAATATAAGCCTACCTGATAAAAAAGAAAAAGGTAAACAATCTAATTTTACACCTAATGGAACAGAAAAAGGACAGGCAAAGCCCAAAGTTAGTAGAAGGAAGAAAATAATAAGGATCAGATATGAAATAGAGACCAAAACAAGCAAACCCAAAACAATAAAAATGATCAATGGACCTAAGAGCTGGTTCACTGAACAAATAAAACTGATAAACTTTTAATAAGACTCATCAAGAAAGAGTTTTGGTCCAAATAAATATAAGCAGAAATGAAAAAGAATTCCGATATAACAGAAATACAAAGACTCATGCGACTACTACTAACAATTATATACAAAATAAATAGGACAACCTAAAAGAAATATGTTGGGAGCCGGTTTGAATTAGCGCTCTGCCCATGACAAAGGTCTTGAGGAAGGACGCTCAATAATGCAAGGGCAAGATTGAGCCTCAAGAGCCCCTTGGAGGTTCTCGAACATCTACCCCCAAAAAGCCGGAGTCTGCCTACTTTCTGCTTTGTGTTCTCACCTCTGACTTTACAGGGGGCTGTCCCCCACTACCTTTCTCTGAAAAAAGAGTTAACTTACAGCTCCAGTTAATAATTCCTGGGTGTGACAGTGTTTCAGCCTACAAACTCCTTTTGGAAATCCTCTAGCCTACCTGAATAGGTTTTTCCGGCCACATGTGATTGTTTAGAGCCTCCCAACTGTGAGAGGCATGAGATGTTCTAAACTTTCTAAACACAGATTCCTTTGAGCAGTTAAAAGATTGATTAGAAATTGTATTGGTGAAGGGTTTTTCACTTGTTGGGCCAATGTTTGCTGCTAAGTCTCCATATCCCTTACCTACTGTGTCCTTGGCAGTGTATTAAAATGTAAGTAATAGCCTTAATGTTTGTAACCTGGGACCCTTGAGTACAACCCACCACAACTGTGCCCTATAGATATGCAACGCCAATGCTTTTGGAGGGTGGCGCCTGACTTTAAAATAATCACCTTTAGAGAAAATAAGTTCCTTAAAATGTTAATAGGCCTCTGGGCCAGAAGAGGATGTAACTCACCTAAACTTTTGCGTGTGATAGGTTTGAAAGCCTGGCTCAGGGACTGCTGTCCCTGCATGACTCCACCCCTTCCCTCATTATCCTCTATGCATAACTTGAGAGATAAAAACTACTTTGAGGAGTAAAGTACGGGGCCTTGTTCACCGAAGCTTGGTCTCCCCATGTTGTTCTTTCTCTTACCTTCTGGCTGAATTATTCAGCCTCCTCTCTCCACAAAATGTTCTCACTGAATTTCCTCCTCACTGAGCTATCCTCATTTCTATTATTCTTTATGTCTTTAATTAATATTTTAATAAGATGTTGTTTCCTGATCGCCTATGCCGTCTCCCCTTCGAAATCCCTGGATCCACCGGGGCTGGACCCCGGCAGAAATATATAAATACCTAGAAACTAACAGATCAATTACTAGCAAGGAGATAAAATCAGTAATCAAAAAACTTTCAACAAACAAAATTCCAGGACTAAATGGTTTTACTGATGAATTCTACTAAACATCAAAAAAAAAAAAAAAAATCCTTCTTAAACTTTTCAAAATAATAGAAAAGGAAGGAGCAATTCCAAACTCATTTTATGTGATCAGCATTACCCTGGTACTAACCAAAGACATCACAAAAAAACAAAATTACAGACCAATATTCCTGATGAAGGAAGAACAAAGGTCTGTCTAGTCAATGCTATGGTTTTTCCAGTAGTCATGTATGGATGTGAGAGTTGGACTGCAAAGCGCTGAAGAATTGATGCTTTTGAACTATGGTGTTGGAGAAGACTCTTGAGAGTCCCTTGGACAGCAAGGAGATACAACCAGTCCATCCTAAAGGAAATCAGTCCTGAATATTCATTGGAAAGACTGATGCTGAAGCTGAAACTCCAATGCTTTGGCCACCTGATGCAAAGAGCTGACTCATTAGAAAAGACCCTGATGCTGGGAAAGATCAAAGGCGGGAGGAGAAGGGGACGACAGAGAATGAGATGGTTGGATGGCATCACTGACTCAATGGACATGAATTTGAGTAAACTGCAAGAGTTGGTTATGGACAGGGAGGCCTGGCATGCTGCAGTCCATGGGGTCGCAAAGAGTTGGATGCGACTGAGTGACTGAACTCAACTGAATTGAACTGATTCCTGACGAACATAGATGCAAAATATCCTCAATGAAATATTAGCAGATTCTAACAATACATTAAAATATTATATACCATAGCCAAGAGAAATTTATTCTGATGGTACAAGGATGGCTCAACATCCACAAATAAGTCTATATGATACACCACATTAACAAAATGAAAGATAAAAATTATATGATCATCTCAAAGTATGCAGAAAAAGCACTTGACAAGATTCAATGTCTATTTATGATAAAAACTCTCAACAAATGAGTATGCAGAAGACATACCTCAACATATTAAAAATCATACAAGACATTTCCACAGCTAACATCATACTTAAGAATGAAAAGCTAAAATTTTTCCTCCAATATCAAGAACAAGACAAGGATGCCCACTTCCACTGTTTTTATTCAACACAGTACTGGGAGTGTTAGAAACACAGCAATTTTATGACAAAAGGAATTAATAGTAATCCAAACTGGAAAGGAATAAATAAAAGTGTCAGAATACATGATAATATATATAGAAAACTCTAAAAATGCCACTAAAAACCTGTTAGAAGTAATTGATTCAGTAAATTTGCAGGATATAAAATTAATATACAGAAATCATTAAGGAAATGCAAATCAAAACTACAAAGAAATCATCTCACACCTCTTAGGGTGGCTACTATCAAAAAGACAAGAAATAACAAATGTTATCAAGTATGTAGAGAAAAATAAACCTTAGTGCACTGTCGGTGGGAATGTAAATTGATACTGCCTCTACAGAATCAGTACCGAGTTTCCTCAAAAAGTTAAAAATAGAATGACTACATGATCCAGTAATTCCACTTTGGGTATTTTTTCAAAGAAATAAAAACATTAATTCAAAAATAATTATACTGTCCAACATTCATAGCAGCATTATGTAAAACAGCCAAGCTGTGGAAACAACTTAAGTGTCCATTAATAGATGAGTGGATAAAGAAAATGTATTGTCTTCATACAAGGGAATAATACCCACAGAAAAGAATGAAATCCTACTGTTTGTGACAACGTGGGTGGACATAGACAGGATTATGCTGAGTGAAATAAATCAGACTGAAGACAAATACTCTATGTGATCACTTATATGTATAATCTGAAACAAACAAACAAGCAAAAACAGTTCATGAAGAAACATAACAAAACAGAGGTTGACTGAATAGATACAGGGAACAACTGGTGGTGCCAGACAGGAAGAGAATGGGGAATATGGGAGAAATAGGTGAAGGGAATTATGGGGTACAAACTTCCGCTTATAAAATAAATGTCACAGCATGTAATGTACAGCATAGGAAATACAGTCAATAATATTGCAATAATTTGTATGGCAACAGATGGTAACTAGACCTATTGTGGAGATCATTTTGTAAAGTTTAAATTATCAAATCAATATGTTGTACATCTGAAACTCACATGATATTGTAAATCAATTACACATCAATTAAAAAGCATGCACAAAGAAAGCAGGAAGAAATTAATAAAAAACAAAATGGTGAATTAAAGCCAGAAAAACCATAGATTTAACTAGTAAACATAAGGATGAAGAGTGTGAGGAGGATAACATTACTTACCACATCCTGAGATTCTCTTCAAAAATCTCTGAAATATTCTTCCTCCTCAAATCTCCAAGATTTTCCTTTCTCCCATTTACACAAAACAAAACTTTACTTAGAAATAATACATGTTCCTAAAATGTATTCATATTTCTAAAATGGATAAAGGGCTCTTAAAATTCAGCTCAGCCAAATTAACGTCACCAGACTCATACTAGATAAGAAGGACTGGCATTCAAAGAGAAGGTCACTGTTCTCCTGTAGTTCAGGCTAAAGGAAAAAGAGAGCTAAATGGAGAAATGCAGTTTTAGGGTAGTTGGCATTAGATAATGGAGTTAAGGAAACAATAATAATAATTTATTGTTTTTGTATTGCAGAAGGACAATCTACTCTACTCGAGACAATTTACTAAACAAGCTTTAGCAAGGAAAAACAAAAACTGAAGCGACATGATTTGAATTATAATTGTGTATTAATATTGTAAAACCTATGACAAATCACTTAATTTTCTTGTGCCTCAGCTCCCTCATCTCAGAAACTAGGAGAATGACTACACTCATAGTACTGAGCTCACAAGGTAAGAGGTTCAGTGAGATAATGTTCCTGGAAACCTTTTTAAATGTGCTATGTGCAAAAGTTATTTTCATTAACACCATTAGCATCCAAGTGTAAATGATTGTGAATTTCACAAGTATATTTGAAGTTCACACTTCCCTTGCTCTTGAAAGCCATCTTTAGTCACCATTTTTTAAGTCAACACTTTCTTAAGTGAATAGTGTACAAAGGATCTTGATTCCAAATTTAATAGCTACACTCCTTCATCTTAAAACCATAGCCATACCTCAAATTAGTCCAGTGTGTTGTCCAGAGTGTCAAGTTTTTTGTAACCTAAATATTGAGGCTCTTTAGGACATAAGTAATCCAAGTCTATGCCCCAACCAGTAACGCCGAAGAAACTGAAGTTGAACGGTTCTATGAAGACCTACAAGACCTTTTAGAACTAACACCCAAAAAAGATGTCCTTTTCATTATAGGGGACTGGAATGCAAAAGTAGGAAGTCAAGAAACACCTGGAGTAACAGGCAAATTTGGCCTTGGAACACGGAATGAAGCAGGGCAAAGACTAACAGAGTTTTGCCAAGAAAATGCACTGGTCATAACAAATACCCTCTTCCAACAACACAAGAGAAGACTTTATACATGGACATCACCAGATGGTCAACACCGAAATCAGATCGATTATATTCTTTGCAGCCAAAGATGGAGAAGCTCTATCCAGTCAGCAAAAACAAGACCAGGAGCTGACTGTGGCTCAGACCATGAACTCCTTATTGCCAAATTCAGACTGAAATTGAAGAAAGTAGGGAAAACTACTAGACCATTCAGGTATGACCTAAATCAAATCCCTTATGATTATACAGTGGAAGTGAGAAATAGATTTAAGGGCCTACATCTGATAGATAGAGTGCCTGATGAACTATGGAATGAGGTTCATGACATTGTACAGGAGACAGGGATCAAGACCATCCCCATGGAAAAGAAATGCAAAAAAGCAAAATGGCTGTCTGGGGAGGCCTTGCAAATAGCTGCAAAAAGGAGAGAAGCGAAAAGTAAAGGAGAAAAGGAAAGATACAAACATCTGAATGCAGAGTTCCAAAGAATAGCAAGGAGAGATAAGAAAGCCTTCTTCAGCGATCAATGCAAAGAAATAGAGGAAAACAACAGAATGGGAAAGACTAGGGATCTCTTCAAGAAAATCAGAGCTACCAAAGGAACATTTCATGCAAAGATGGGCTCGATAAATGACAGAAATGGTGTGGACCTAACGGAAGCAGAAGATATTAAGAAGAGGTGGCAAGAATACACAGAAGAACTGTACAAAAAAGAGCTTCACGACCCAGATAATCATGATGGTGTGATCACTGACCTAGAGCCAGACATCCTGGAATGTGAAGTCAAGTGGGCCTTAGAAAGCATCACTAGGAACAAAGCTAGTGGAGGTGACGGAATTCCAGTGGAGCTGTTCCAAATCCTGAAAGATGATGCTGTGAAAGTGCTGCACTCAATATGCCAGCAAATTTGGAAAACTCAGCAGTGGCCACAAGATTGGAAAAGGTCAGTTTTCATCCCAATCCCAAAGAAAGGCAATGCCAAAGAGTGCTCAAACTACCGCACAATTGCACTCATCTCACACACTAGTAAAGTAATGCTCAAAATTCTCCAAGCCAGGCTTCAGCAATATGTGAACCGTGAACTTCCTGATGTTCAAGCTGGTTTTAGAAAAGGCAGAGGAACCAGAGATCAAATTGCCAACATCCGCTGGGTCATGGAAAAAGCAAGAGAGTTCCAGAAAAACATCTATTTCTGCTTTATTGACTATGCCAAAGCCTTTGACTGTGTAGATCACAATAAACTGTGGAAAATTCTGAGAGAGATGGGAATACCAGACCACCTGATCTGCCTCTTGAGAAATCTATATGCAGGTCAGGAAGCAACAGTTAGAACTGGTCATGGAACAACAGACTGGTTCCAAATAGGAAAAGGAGTACGTCAAGGCTGCATATTGTCACCATGTTTATTTAACTTATATGCAGAGTACATCATGAGAAATGCTGGACTGGAAGAAACACAAGCTGGAATCAAGATTGCTGGGAGAAATATCAATAACCTCAGATATGCAGATGATACCACCCTTATGGCAGAAAGTGAAGAGGAACTAAAAAGCCTCTTGATGAAAGTGAAAGTGGAGAGTGAAAAGGTTGGCTTAAAGCTCAACATTCAGAAAACGAAGATCATGGCATCTGGTCCCATCACTACATGGGAAATAGATGGAGAAACAGTGGAAACAGTGTCAGACTTTGTTTTTCTGGGCTCCAAAATCACTGCAGATGGTGACTGCAGCCATGAAATTAAAAGACGCTTACTCCTTGGAAGGAAGGTTATGGCCAACCTAGATAGCATATTCAAAAGCAGAGACATCACTTTGCCAACAAATGTTCGCCTAGTCAAGGCTATGGTCTTTCCTGTGGTCATGTATGGATGTGAGAGCTGGACTGTGAAGAAGGCTGAGCGCCGAAGAATTGATGCTTTTGAACTGTGGTGTTGGAGAAGACTCTTGAGAGTCCCTTGGACTGCAAGGAGATCCAACCGGTCCATTCTGAAGGAGATGAGCCCTGGGATTTCTTTGGAAGGAATGATGCTAAAGCTGAAACTCCAGTATTTTGGCCACCTCATGCGAAGAGTTGACTCATTGGAGAAGACTCTGATGCTGGGAGGGATTGAGGGCAGGAGGAGAAGGGGACGACAGAGGATGAGATGGCTGGATG
The DNA here is from genome assembly GCA_935064755.1 of Tragelaphus eurycerus. Taxonomy (NCBI): domain Eukaryota; kingdom Metazoa; phylum Chordata; class Mammalia; order Artiodactyla; family Bovidae; genus Tragelaphus; species Tragelaphus eurycerus. Next base: position 6,035,794 of record CAKXYN010000039.1, read on the forward strand.
GCATCACTGACTCGATGAATGTGAGTCTGGGTGACCTCTGAGGGCTGGTGATGGATAGGGAGGCCTGGCGTGCTGCAGTTCATGGGGTCGCAAAGAGTCGGACACGACTGAGCGACTGATCTGATCTCTGAGGACATGTGTTTACTCTTTTAGACTCCATTATTTAGACACATGTGTTAATCATATAATTGTAATGTGATTACAAAACAATAGAAGTTCTCCAAACTGACCTCCGGTTAACAGATTCTGTTTATCCACAGCTTTCTGCTACAAGCTGAATGCTCATAAATACACCTTTTGAATGCTGACATTCTTTTCCCATATTTGAGTGATATGCCAAGAGTCGATGTCTATTCCCAAACTCTTTGAAGTGAAATGAAGTGAAGTCGCTCAGTTGTGTTCTACTCTTTGCGACCCCATAGACTGTAGCCTACCAGGCTCCTCCGTCCATGGGATTTTCCAGGCAAGAGTACTGGAGTGGGTTTCCATTTCCTTCTCCAGTGGATCTTCCCAACCCAGGGATCGAACCCGTGTCTCCTGCATTGTAGGCAGACACTTTACCGTCTGAGCCAACAGGGAAGCCCAGGGTTTTACTGATAATTATAATTATTGCTCTGTACTTAAACTTATTAATATTTGAATAAACTAAAAATGTAAGTGGGAGAAATAGAATTGTTTCCATGAATTTGAGGTTGAATGTCTTAAAACGATTCAAAAATAGGCAATCATCAATTTAAAAATTCACTATGAAATGAGTTGTGGACAAGATAATTGTATAAAGTTAAGAGGGAACAAGATAATAAAACCTAAAGGATTCTGAGCCAGTATTGTATCAGAAGTATCTCACTTAATTTACTTTCAAGAATGTGGAGGACTTCCCCGGTAGTCCAGTGCCTAAGACTCTGCGCTACCAATGAAAGGTGCCCAGGTTCCATCCCAGGTCAGGGAACTAGACCTCACATGCTTTAACTAAGAGTTCTCATGCTGCAACAAAGATCCTATGTGCCACAACTAAGATCTGGTATAGCCAAATAAATAAATAAATACTTCTGAAAGTTAAAAAATTTTCTGAAAAAGGAATATGGAAATTTAGGATCATACCTTATGACTAATGCAATAAAATAAATCAGAGCTTTTATCAATGGACATGAAGAATAGAGTCTAAACGGCCAAAGAACAGGCCTGAGTACTATCTCAAAAATTGTTGAACGAATATACACTTCATGTCTTAAAATATAACATTTTTTTAATGTATATAGGAATCGTTTTTATGATTCTGTTTTGACTTTTTAAAATAAACTGACCAATTATGCAGTATTAAAATAGTAGTTTGTAAACTGAAAGTAATTCAAAATGAGAACAAATATTATAAGAACACATGCAATTATTTTAAAATTCCACTAAATAAATAAATATGAATTAATTCCCAGTTCAGCTTCAGGTAAAATAATAGACACTTTGGGGAATAGAAACATGAGTAAAGTTAAGTAACCATTTTCAAGGCCCGAAAACTCATAGACCTCTTACAGTATGGGAAAGTTCTCGGATCCCTTTGTACCCACTGTAGAACTGTAAACACAGGGCTTCCCAGCTGACGCTCCTGGTAAAGAATCTGTCTGCCAGTGCAGGAGACATAAGAGACACAGGTTCAATCCCTGGGTGGAGAAGATCCCCTGGAGCTGGGCATGGAAACCCACTTCAGTATTCTTGCCTGGAGATTCCCATGGACAGAAGAGCCTGGCGGACTATTGTCCATAGGGTCACAAAGGTTTGGACACGCCTGAAGTGAGTTACATGCACTCAGAAGTATAAACAAAGAAGAGAGCATTTTTGTTACTACTCAGTTCTGTAAGGATTAAAGTTGCAACCTGCTGCAGTCCTGACCAGAAGTGCTCTCTGGAAAAAAAAAAAAAAACTGAAGATAACAGGATGAGGTACTCTGTGCTTTGGACCAGCAGCCCCCTTAGATGGATGTTTATCTCAGGAAGGATTTTAATGAACCCTGATTATTGCATCTTCTCCTACACAGAAAAGCACTAAGATCATTAAATTGAGATACTGCTTCTTGACTAGCAGTAATCTTTTACCAAGATGTACACTTGAGGGCAGGCTTCCCCAGTGGCTCAATGGTAAAGAATCTGCCTGCAATGCAGGAGACTTGCAGGAGATGTGGGTTTGATCCAGTGGTTGGGAAGATCCCCTGGAGCAGGAAATGGCAATCTACTCCAGTATTCTTACCTGGATAATCCCACGGACAGAGGAGTCTGGTGAGCTACAGTCCATGGAGTCACGAGACTCAAACATGACTGAATGACTAAACAGCAAACAACAAACTCTTGAGGGTATGCATTTCTTAACCAAAAAATCATATATCAACTGGCTTCTCTCTCTACTTTTCAGAACAGCTTCCTCAACTGAGTGGTTGTCATCTGGGCTTCAGTCCTCAGAAAGACCCTGAATAAAACTTAACCACAACTCTTACATTGTGCATTTTTCTTTCAGTCCACACCCCTTAAGTTGTGCAGATCACAATTGGCATGGCCTTTTACAGTGGTTATAACATGGTCAAAATGAAATATATCCTTGATTTTGGTGAATCAATCAGACTCCAGCACTAAAATATCTGATATTTTAGAGTCTGTTTTCTACATCAGCAACATTAACCTTTTTTACTGATAGGAATTTTCATTACATTCCTACCACTGTTTAAGTAGGAACAGCAGAAAATACAATGATTAACAATTTCTGAATTATTTTCGTACGATGGAAGGTCCTGGAAGGATTTTAAAATTAGTGACACGATCCAGTTTACATTGTAAACTGTCTCAGATTACAAGAAGAAAGAGTTAGAGTGGGAAGAAAAAGAAAATAAGAAATGATGCTAATATGTTCTGTTATCTCCAGGTTTCTGAAATTGTGTTATCATGTTTAAAATGTGGTGAGCACATTTCAACTTCCTTATCCTGGATTCTAAGCTCCTTGATATTAGGAATCACGAATCCCACTGTTTGATAACATATGGTCCAGAATTTTCTAGAATTATCTTTAAGAGTGTGTCCTGAAATTTCTGTACATAGTAAGGCCAATAGTATTGGTGGCTTAGACAGTAAAGAATTTGTTTGCAAGGCAGGAGACCCAGGTTCCATCCCTGAGTCTAGAAGATCCCTGGAGAAAGAAATGGCAATCCACTCCAGTATTCTTGCCTGGAGAATTCCATGGACAGAGGAGCTACAGTCCATGGGGTGGCAAAGAGTCGGGCACAACTGAGTGATTATCACTTTCACTTTCCTGTATATAGTAAACGACATGCCAGAAATTCTAATAGGGCTTCCCCAGTGGCTCAGCTGATAAAGAATCTACCTGTAATGCAGGAGACCTGGTTTGATCCCTGGGTTAGGAAGATCTCCTGGAGAAGGAAAAGGCTATCCATTCCAGTATTCTGGCCTGGAGAATTCCAAGGACTCTTTAGTCCATGGGGTTGCAAAAAGTTGGACACGACTGAGCAAATTTCATTTCTCTTCACTTCAAATGGCATCTCACCACATCTTGCACCCAGAAGCAATGTAAACCATTCCTCATTCTGGTTCAGAATATATGGCCACTGACTCAGGAAATCTAACACACTATAAATTTAACTCATCACCTATTTTTAAAACTACATTCAGGTAACTTTTGAAAAAGTGAAAAGACAAAAAAAAAAAAAAAAAAGATATAGATTCTTTGTCATTTTCAGCTACTTCCCTAAAACTAGATACATTTGCTATTTATCTTTTTTTTTTTTTTTTTTTGATTCATCAGCGAATTTTCAAGGCAATTTGAGTTCACTTTTTGTGAAAGAGTCTTCAGGAAAATATTCTGTCAAGGACTCTGGGACAATCAAGATAAATGACATTTCCAGATTTCACTCATACTAATCACCCTTTCATGAATCTGCCCAAAAGAATGCATTTCTCTGTGCTAGGCTGCTCTGTATACAGTCCTAATGGTGCTACCTTCTGAGTCCTCGCTGCTTCATGCATTATCACTTCCTGCCCTATCCTGTTCCTTCCTTTCCACCTGAAATTCTATTCTCGGAACAATTCTGCTTGGGATTTTGGATACTAGAGATTAAAATTTTGAAAGAATGAAATAACTCATTTTTCATGCAATCTTCCTCACTGTCATCTAGTAAACATTGATATTTTTCTTTCTTCACTTAAAACTTAGATCATCAGTTTGCAAAGAGTCAGACACGACTGAGTGACTGAACTAACCTGAACTGAACTGATATATATATATACACTCAAAGCCAGTTTTCACAACTACAAGCAGAAGAGTTGGATCACATGTCCACCAAAGTCCTTTCAAATTCTCTGGCACTTTTGTTGCAGGAAGGCGGACCCCTTCCAGGACCCAAAACTGGGCTCTTATCTAACACTCAGAAATGAATTATCTGAGGAGACACATGTGTTGACAAAGCAAGAGATATTATTGGGAAAGGGCACCCGGGTGGAGAGCAGTAGGGTAAGGAAACCCCAGAGAACTGCTCTGTCACATGGCTTGCAGTCTTGGGTTTTACAGTGATGGGATTAGTTTCCGGGTTGTCTTTAGCCATTTAAGAGCGACCTCGCCTGCCCGCGACCGGCGCGCCATTTAAGAGCGACCTCGCCTGCCCGCGACCGGCGCGCCATTTAAGAGCGACCTCGCCTGCCCGCGACCGGCGCGCCATTTAAGAGCGACCTCGCCTGCCCGCGACCGGGGCTTGCGACGTGCCCGCGACCGGCGCGCCATTTAAGAGCGACCTCGCCTGCCCGCGACCGGCGCGCCATTTAGCGACCTCGCCTGCCCGCGACCGGCGCGCCATTTAAGAGCGACCTCGCCTGCCCGCGACCGGCGCGCCATTTAAGAGCGCCCCGCCGGCTGCGTCGCGCACTAAGAGCGCCCCGCCGGCTGCGCCGCGCACTAAGAGAGCCCCGCCGGCTGCGTCGCGCACTAAGAGCGCCCCGCCGGCTGCGTCGCGCACTAAGAGCGCCCCGCCGGCTGCGTCGCGCACTAAGAGCGCCCCGCCGGCTGCGTCGCGCACTAAGAGCGCCCCGCCGGCTGCGTCGCGCACTAAGAGCGCCCCGCCGGCTGCGTCGCGCACTAAGAGCGCGGCCGAGAGGAGCTACCCCACGACCGAGGAAGGACGGCGGTGAGGGCCAGCGCACTAAGCACGGCCGAGAAGAGCTACCCCACGACCAAGGTCAGGAAGGGCGGCGGTGAGGAGAGACCCCTCGTCCAAGGTAAGGTGCGATGGCTGTGCTTCGCTGGCCGGGAGCAGCCAGGAGCAGCCGGGATGAGATACCCCACGCCCAAGGTAAGAGAAACCCAAGTAAGACAGTAGGTCTTGAAAGAGGGCATCAGAGGGCAAATACACTAAAACCATTCTCACAGATAACTAGTCAGTCTAATCACACAAGGACCACACCCTTGTCTAACTCAATGAGATTAAGCCATGCCCGAGGGGCAACCTGGGATGGGCGGGTCATGGTGGAGAGATCTGACAGGGTGTGATCCGCTGGAGAAGGGAATGGCAAACTACTTCAGTATTCTTGCCTTGAGAACCCCATGAACAGTATGAAAAGACAAAATGATAGGATGCTGAAAGAGAAACTCCCCAGGTCAGTAGGGGCCCAATATGCTACTGGAGATCAGTGGAGAAATAACTCCAGAAAGAATGAAAGGATGGAGCCAAAACAAAAAGAATACCCAGCTGTGGATGTGTCTGGTGATAGAAGCAAAGTCCGATGCTGTAAAGAGCAATATTGCATAGGAACCTGGAATGTCAGGTCCATGAATCAAGGCAAATTGGAAGTGGTCAAACAAGAGATGGCAAGAGTGAATGCTGACATTCTAGGAATTAGCGAACTCAAATGGACTGGAATGGGTGAATTTAACTCGGATGACCATTATATCTACTACTGTGGGCAGGAATCCCTCAGAAGAAATGGAGTGGCCATCATGGTCAACAAAAGAGTCCGAAATGCAGTACTTGGATGCAATCTCAAAAACGATAGAATGATCTCTGTTCGTTTCCAAGGCAAACCATTCAATGTCACAGTAATCCAAGTCTATGCCCCAACCAGTAACGCCGAAGAAGCTGAAGTTGAAAGGTTCTATGAAGACCTACAAGACCTTTTAGAACTAACACCCAAAAAAGATGTCCTTTTCATTATAGGGGACTGGAATGCAAAAGTAGGAAGTCAAGAAACACCTGGAGTAATAGGCAAATTTGGCCTTGGAATATGGAATGAAGCAGGGCAAAGACTAATAGAGTTTTGCCAAGAAAATGCACTGGTCATAGCAAATACCCTCTTCCAACAACACAAGAGAAGACTCTATACATGGACATCACCAGATGGTCAACACCGAAATCAGATCGATTATATTCTTTGCAGCCAAAGATGGAGAAGCTCTATACAATCAGCAAAAACAAGACCAGGAGCTGACTGTGGCTCAGACCATGAACTCCTTATTGCCAAATTCAGACTGAAATTGAAGAAAGTAGGGAAAACTACTAGACCATTCAGGTATGACCTAAATCAAATCCCTTATGATTATACAGTGGAAGTGAGGAATAGATTTAAGGGCCTAGATCTGATAGATAGAGTGCCTGATGAACTATGGAATGAGGTTCGTGACATTGTACAGGAGACAGGGATCAAGACCATCCCCATGGAAAAGAAATGCAAAAAAGCAAAATGGCTGTCTGGGGAGGCCTTACAAATAGCTGTGAAAAGAAGAGAAGCGAAAAGCAAAGGAGAAAAGGAAAGATATAAACATTTAAATGCAGAGTTCCAAAGAATAGCAAGAAGAGATAAGAAAGCCTTCTTCAGTGATCAATGCAAAGAAATAGAGGAAAACAATAGAATGGGAAAGACTAGGGATCTCTTCAAGAAAATCAGAGATACCAAAAGAACATTTCATGCAAAGATGGGCACGATAAAGGACAGAGATGGTGTGGACCTAACAGAAGCAGAAGATATTAAGAAGAGGTGGCAAGAATACACAGAAGAACTGTACAAAAAAGAGCTTCAAGACCCAGATAATCATGATGATGTGATCACTGACCTAGAGCCAGACATCTTGGAATGTGAAGTCAAATGGGCCTTAGAAAGCATCACTACGAACAAAGCTAGTGGAGGTGATGGAATTCCAGTGGAGCTATTCCAAGTCCTGAATGATGATGCTGTGAAAGTGCTACACTCAATATGCCAGCAAATTTGGAAAACTCAGCAGTGGCCACAAGATTGGAAAAGGTCAGTTTTCATCCCAATCCCAAAGAAAGGCAATGCCAAGGAGTGCTCAAACTACCGCACAATTGCACTCATCTCACACGCTAGTAAAGTAATGCTCAAAATTCTCCAAGCCAGGCTTCAGCAGTATGTGAACCGTGAACTTCCTGATGTTCAAGCTGATTTTAGAAAAGGCAGAGGAACCAGAGATCAAATTGCCAACATCCGCTGGGTCATGGAAAAAGCAAGAGAGTTCCAGAAAAACATCTATTTCTGCTTTATTGACTATGCCAAAGCCTTTGACTGTGTGGATCACAATAAACTATGGAAAATTCTGAAAGAGATGGGAATACCAGACCACCTGATCTGCCTTTTAAGAAATCTGTATGCAGGTCAGGAAGCAACAGTTAGAACTGGTCATGGAACAACAGACTGGTTCCAAATAGGAAAAGGAGTACGTCAAGGCTGCATATTGTCACCATGTTTATTTAACTTCTATGCAGAGTACATCATGAGAAATGCTGGACTGGAAGAAACACAAGTTGGAATCAAGATTGCTGGGAGAAATATCAATAACCTCAGATATGCAGATGACACGACTCTTATGGCAGAAAGTGAAGAGAGGCTAAAAAGCCTCTTGATGAAAGTAAAAGTGGAGAGTGAAAAGGTTGGCTTAAAGCTCAACATTCAGAAAACGAAGATCATGGCATCTGGTCCCATCACTGCATGGGAAATAGATGGGGAAACAGTGGAAACAGTGTCAGACTTTGTTTTTCTGGGCTCCAAAATCACTGCAGATGGTGACTGCAGCCATGAAATTAAAAGACGCTTACTCCTTGGAAGGAAAGTTATGACCAACCTAGATAGCATATTCAAAAGCAGAGACATTACTTTACCAACAAAAGTTCGCCTAGTCAAGGCTATGATCTTTCCTGTGGTCATGTATGGATGTGAGAGCTGGACTGTGAAGAAGGCTGAGCGCCGAAGAATTGATGCTTTTGAACTGTGGTGTTGGAGAAGATTCTTGAGAGTCCCTTGGACTGCAAGAAGATCCAACTAGTCCATTCTGAAGGAGATCAATCCTGGAATTTCTTTGGAAGGAATGATGCTAAAGCTGAAACTCCAGTATTTTGGCCACCTCATGCGAAGAGTTGACTCATTGGAGAAGACTCTGATGCTGGGAGGGATTGAGGGCAGGAGGAGAAGGGGAGGACAGAGGATGAGATGGCTGGATGGCATCACTGACTCAATGGATGTGAGTCTGAGTGACCTCCGGGAGCTGGTGATGGACAGGGAGGCCTGGCGTGCTGCGGTTCATGGGGTCGCAAAGAGTCGGACACGACTGAGCGACTGATCTGATCTGATCTGATCTGTCTTTAGCCAATCATTCTGACTCAGAGTCCTTCCTGGTGGCGCACACCTTGTTCAACCAAGATGGATGCCAGCGAGAAGGATTATGGGAGGTGGTCAGACGGGTGGTGTCTCCTTTTGACCTTTCCAAGACTCTTCTGATTGGTGGAGGCTTATTAGTTCCCTGTTCCTTACCAGGACCTCCTATCATAAAACAACTCATGTAAATGGTTACTATAGTGCCTGGCCAGGGTGGGCGGTTTTAATTAGGGCGCTTTCCCTTATACTATGAGCATATCTTTTATATTTGTTCTCCTTAAAACCACTTTTTAAATTACTACTGTAAGGTTAGGTATTATTCTTGATGTTGGGGAAATAGCAGTGACTGAGTGTATAACAAGATTCTGGCAGGAAAAGAAAACTTTACCACAGATAATATATATGTATATACATATATATATATATATATATCATGTCATGGATTTGGAGGAATTTGAAGTTACTCAAATTCTGTTTGCTGTCAATATTTTCCAAAACCCACACAGAAAATATGAAAGAAAAGAAATATTAGAATTAAATAATGATATGGTAAAACTATCAAAGAATATGGTTTTTTATTGGACTATAATTGCTTTACAAAGTTGTGTTAGTTTCTGCTGTACCACATGAATCAGCCATATGTATACATATGTTTCCTCCTCTTGAGCCTCCCTCCCATCCTCCCCCATCCTCTAGGTCATCAGAGAATAGGTTTTTAAATATTTAAAAAAATTAAAGTTTTTTAAACTTTCTCTAAACTAGGCTGGAATAGAAAGGAATCATAAATAAGATTAAAATTTGATTGATAACTTGACGTGATTGATGTGGTGGGAAAAATGACAAGGTCGGAGCTGAGCTTTTGTTTTTCCACCTTTTTGTATTTGCTAGAACTTCAGATAATGAGGGTTTGTTGTAAAAATATATACAGAAAAAAGAACTAAGGGAATTTTTGCTAACCTAGTAATATATATTCTGCACCTCAAAGGAGAGGAATAGAGTTTGAGAATTAGAAGATGATTTTAGGATCCAAAGTCATTTTACCACCAACTTGTCATTCTTTAGTTAGACAATCTCTTGCCAATATTATGACTCAGCTCCTCTCTCTAGCTCTACTGCTGGGTATCTTTTAGTTTCTGCTTAGTCATGACATCTGCACTCTGAACTTGAATGCTTTCACAACCTCTGCATATTCAGTCTGTCTTTCAGCCACTGCCATCTCTATTACCTGACTTTCGTGTCTTTTCCAGCATCAGCTTTCATCACCAAATGGAATACTCTCTTTGTATTTTGCACTCAAATTCTCCAACAGAGAGAATCAGCTGAGTGTTCTTCAGTCATCATTTTGTTTGGGCAGAATTCTCATGCCAGACTTCTCATGGGCTGCTACTAGCCAATAGATGGATCCATAGTACAACAGTCTGTTTTCCAGCCCTGACCTAATCTGCTACCGCTGGTGGTACACAATCATGTGGTAACTGCCTGTGCTGTGTTATTCATATCCATCAGCACCTACAGCTGTGCTGAGACCCTAGACTTCCTCCTCAGTGAACTTGGCTTCTTTGAGGCTTCATTTCCACATCTGTAACAGGAAAAGTCAGATCATATGTCCTTTAAAGTCCTTTAAAATTCTTTAAAATTAAAGTCCTTTAAAATTCTAAAGTACCATGAGTATATATTTTGTATTTGTGCTCTTTAAAAAATTTGTTTTAGTTACTACTGTGAGATTAGGTATTACTCTCAATGTTGGGGAAACAGCAGTAACTGAGGCAGATCAAGTGTATAACAAGACTCCAGCAGGAAAAAACAACAACAACAACACTTAACTACATATGAGTGAAAGTGGCTCAATCATGTCCAGCTCTTTGTGACCCCATGGGCTGTAAGCCTGCCAGGCTCCTTGGTCCCTGAGATTTTCCAGGCAAGAATGCTGGAATGGGTTGCCATTTCTTTCTCCAGGGGACCTTTCCAACCCTGGAATCGAACCCAGGTCTCCTGCCTCACAGGCAGTTTCTTTACCATCTGAACCATCAGGGAAGCCTACCCTATATGATACCAATTAAATTGTTTTAATGAAAGAGCTGCTTAGATTATTTTAAGAAATGTTTAGGGAATAGATAAGGAAAGTTGAGCAGCAAGAGGGAGAAGCTACTATCACATCTAATGTTGAGTGGGAAAGTGGGACATGACATTAAACCAATGAGACTTTGAGACTTAGAGGAAGAGATGCCTGGAAGAAACTATAGTCACACAAAGATAAGGAAACTGCAGGAAAAATTTTTCAATACCTCTCCTCACACTCTAGTTTACCAGGGTTTCCGACTGGCCAAATACAACTGAAAATGTGAGAGAAAACGATTAAAAGTGATATAGTCTTTAGCCTCAGAGAGAACAATGCAGAACCAAGAAAATGGAAAATGGTTGTGGGAGGGGGAACCAAATGGAAAATAATCAGTGCATGGATCTTACCGTCAAGTGGAGCCAACAGATAAAAAAATTAAACTAAAATAAATACAAAAGAAAACAATAAACTTTTAGTTTATTATTCTTTTCCCTTATGGCTTACTATAAGACAATGAATATAGTTCCCTGTGCTGTACAGTAGGATCTTTATATTTATCCATTCTATATGCAATAGTTTGCACTTGCTAACCCCCAAATGCCACTCCAAGCCTCCTTCACCCTACTCGCAACCACAAGCCTGTTCTCTATGTCTATGAGTCTGTTTCTGTTTCACAGATAAGGTTCATCTGAGCCATATTTTAGATTGCACATATAAGTGGAATATGGGATCTATTACTTTGCCAACAAAGGTTCGCCTAGTCAAGGCTATGGTCTTTCCTGTGGTCATGTAGGGATGTGAGAGCTGGACTGTGAAGAAGGCTGAGCGCCGAAGAATTGATGCTTTTGAACTGTGGTGTTGGAGAAGACTCTTGAGAGTCCCTTGGACTGCAAGGAGATCCAACCAGTCCATTCTGAAGGAGATGAGCCCTGGGATTTCTTTGGAAGGAATGATGCTAAAGCTGAAACTCCAGTACTTTGGCCACCTCATGTGAAGAGTTGACTCATTGGAGAAGACTCTGATGCTGGGAGGGATTGGGGGCAGGAGGAGAAGGGGATGCCAGAGAATGAGATGCCTGGATGGCATCACTGACTCGATGGATGTGAGTCTGAGTGACCTCCAGGAGTTGGTGATGGACAGGGAGGCCTGGCGTGCTGCGATTCATGGGGTCGCAAAGAGTCGGACACGACTGAGTGACTGATCTGATCTGATCTGATTGTATTTGTGATGCCATGTAGTATAGTATCATATGGCATTTGCCTTTCTCTTTCTGACTTACTCCACTTAGTGTGATAATCTCAGGTTCATCCATGCAGCTACAAAGGGCATTATGTCATTGTTTATGGCTGAGTAATATTCCACTGCATGTGTACACACACACCCCATGTCTTCTTTATCCATTCCTCTTCTGATGGATATTTAGCTTGTTTCCATGTCTTGGCTACTGTAAATAGTGCTGCTATGAACATAGGGGTGCATGGATCTTTTTGAATTATAGTTCTTTCTGGATATTTGCCCAGGAATAGGATTGTTAGATCCTCCAGAAACTCTACTTTTAGTTTTTTGAGGAGCCTCCATAATGTTTTCCATAGTGGCTGCACCAATTTACATTCCTACCAACAGTGTAGGAGGATCCCTTTTCTCCATATCCTCTCCAGTTTAGTCACACTCTTCTCTTCTAATACCTGTCAGTTCTGCATAGCTTTTGAAATTCATAAAATAGAACTCTTATATTCATTCTTTTCAGTCTTGCTCTTTACACTCAATAATACTTCTTAATATTTACCCATAGTGACACACACGGTTGTAGTTCAACTTCACTGTTAAAAAATGCTTCATTTTATGAGTATTGTATAATTTGTTTATCCATTTTCCTAAGGACATTGTGTTATCGCCAATTTGTTGCTATTATGATACTGGTGCAAATATCCATCTATCTCTCCTTTGGATACATAAGCAGGTATTTATTTGTGATATATAATGCATGCAAGAATAGAATTGGTATACTATGTAGACTGTGCATGTTAAACTTCATAAAATAGTACCAACTTGTTTTTCTTACTGGCTACATCTGTGTATACTCTCACCAGCAACATTTAAGAGCTTCCCTTGATTCCTGGACTCTCTATCATTCGATGCTACAGACTAAATGTTTGTATCTCTCCCCAAATGTATATCTTGAAATCCTAGACTCCAAAGGAATGCTTACAAGTAGTCCTGAGTTATAACTCGAGACATCACCATGATAAGAAAATGAGATGGACACTCGGCCTAATAGCTACTAAGACTTACTATTAATAGAACATCATTTATAATATAAACTGTATAGTATTAACACAAAAATAGAAAAATTGACCAACAGATGAAGATGACTGTGAGATAGACTTATATTTCAGAGTTTATTATATAATAAAGATGGTGCCACAAGTCAGATTGTTTAGTAAATGATGATAGGAATACTGTTCTTTTGGAGAAAAATTCATACATACTATCACCTACAAGAATGAAGTCCAGATTCATTAAAGAAATAAATCAAAATAAACCATAAAGGCAGAAGATAATGTACCCTAGGGTTAGGGAAGAACTTCTTAAAATTCCAAAATCGTTAATAGCTTTAATCACATAAAATTAAGAATTTCTGTGAATCAAGCTAACATAAAAGCTGTTGCAGGAAGATGATTTTGGCCATGTCTAAAACCACAAGGAAATTATTATCTAGAATATACAAGATCAAATCAGATCAGTTGCTCAGTCGTGTCCTACTCTTTGCGACCCCATGAACTGCAGCACGCCAGGCCTCCCTGTCCATCACCAACTCCCAGAGGTCACTCAGACTCACATCCATCGAGTCAGTGATGCCATCCAGCCATCTCATCCTCTGGCGTCCCCTTCTCCTCCTGCCCTCAATCCCTCCCAGCATCAGAGTCTTCTCCAATGAGTCAACTCTTCGCATGAGGTGGCCAAAATACTGGAGTTTCAGCTTTAGCATCATTCCTTCCAAAGAAATCCCAGGGCTCATCTCCTTCAGAATGGACTGGTTGGATCTCCTTGCAGTCCAAGGGACTCTCAAGAGTCTTCTCCAACACCACAGTTCAAAAGCATCAATTCTTCGGCGCTCAGCCTTCTTCACAGTCCAGCTCTCACATCCATACATGACCACAGGAAAGACCATAGCCTTGACTAGGCGAACCTTTGTTGGCAAAGTAATGTCTCTGCTTTTCAATATGCTATCTAGGTTGGTCATAACTTTCCTTCCAAGGAGTAAGCGTCTTTTAATTTCATGGCTAGAATATACAAGAAACTCATGCAAATGAAGAAAGCATAAGAATCTTAAATTTCAAAAATGAGTAAAAGATATTTGAGTCAATTCAGAGTCAAAGAAGCCCAAATATATAATCAGTGACGAAAATCATTAGCAATCAGAGGAATGCAATTTAAACTAAAAAAAGAGAGATATTGCTTTAGATCCATCATATTCTAAAAACAGAGTATTGAGTGAAAAACAATCATATTCCAGAGTATTGAGTTAAAAAAAGGAAATCCAATGCTATCTACACAAATCACAACCCATGAAATAATTCATGGCTTACACTAATACTTTAGAAAAGAGGAATATACATCAAATATGCTGTGGGGAGTTAGGAGTGAGGAGTGGAGCAGAGGTCTTGCAAAGAGCAGTGACTCCAGATGCCCAGAACTGCAGAGAGTTCCTAAGGAGCCCTCGGCTCACTAAAACAAAGCAAGACCACAATGCCCAGATGAAATCCTACTGTGTCATCTTAAATTCCCAATTCCATCATGAGAGTCCTACGCACCGGACACCCAGCTCAGGAACCCACCATCACCTGAGCTCTTCATTTCCCTGGGAATCTCTTGGTTCCTCACAGTCATAATCATCCTTCTACAGGCTGAAAGTAAAATGACTATGTAGTTTTCCAAATATCTATATTCTTACAGAAATATAGCACCAGAATAAACAAGTGGTATTTTTTAAAAATAATTGCAATTTTAACCAAAACTTTTTTCTCTCATTGTTCCCCATCCCCCCATCCATTCACTCAGTAGAATTCATTGCCTCAGGGAAGAGATCATATAGCAGAGAAGCAGAGAAAAATTTTTGGTGTTAAAAGCATAACTATGAAGTATATAACTTCTAAGCCATAAAACATTATCTTTGGGAAGCCAGAGAGAGAGCCGGGCCAGCCTGTCCTCAGACTACAAAAAGGTGACCAGGACTGTGGGGAACAAGCAGAGTCACAACAGAAGCTGAGTTTAGATGACAGTGCATTCCTGAGCCCTGTGTCCTATAGAACAGTCTCCCCAGAGTAAACCTGGAATCACAGATCCAACAGAAGTGGGCCCCCAGTCCCAGGGGAGCACCGGGAGCCAGCAAGATCCCTGTGTCCTACCCCTGAGCCTAGCTCCCCAGTGTGGCACCAGAACAGGCCTGAGGCCAACTCACAGAGCATTTCGCAATCATGCAGCAAGAGCTGTGTGCCTGAGAGCAAAGCCGAGAGGGCTGCTCTGAGAGCCATTTGGAAGTTCATGGTAGATGCACAGGGGTCCAGAGTCAGGATGGAAATAGGGATCCCTCCTATGAGTCTAGGTGGGTGAAGAAGGATTTCAAGGAAAGGCCTTCTCCATCCTGCCTTAAGTTCTGACCTATCTCTTAGACATCACTCTACAGAAAGGACAGGGCACTCCACTAAACCCATGGGCTCTCCACTATCTCACTCCATAGCAGACATTCGGCAATATCTGGAGACCTGTTTTTTGGTCACAACTTGGAAGTGCTACTGGAATCTGATAGGCAGAGGTCAGAGAGGCTGTTGAACACTCTATGGTGCACAGAAAAGCACCCCCAAACAAAGAATGGCCCAGCCCCAAACGCCAGCAGTGTCAAGGATTAGAAACTCTTTTCCAAGCTCAAATTAGATCTTGACCACTTGGCACAAGAAAAGATTTATCATGTACAATGTAACTGTTCATTTGTTTTAAATATAGAAAATTACACCAAGTTCATGGACTAAAACGTGGAACCACTAGCTTATGGTCAGGAATATATCTGTTCTTTCATATAAAATAATCAACAATGATCAGTTTTGCATTTAATGAAATGGTTTTGAGTTGGGAAGAAAGGCTTAAGTAGCTTTAAAGCAAGATAAAGCACCTCACTTACAAGGAGGAAAGAGAATTAGAGACATGAAGACAGATGCTAGAAACTTACAACAATATCTGAAGCAAATGAGAGAAGGAGAGTGGAGAAGAGGAAAAATAAGCAGGTAAGTCATCCACGGAGTAACATTCAGGAGAGAAAGATGATATGGGGACCGTGAGCATTTTTCAGAGAGATGAGATGGGTGTTCATCCAGAATCTACAATCAAAGTTTACTAAGAAGGTGACCAGAGAACTTCAGGTCAACATCAACATCCCGGGAGAATATCAGCAAAGGGAAAAATTGGAAGGGCTTTCCAAAATAGCACAGTGAAAGCAAAAGCCAAAAACAATGAAGAGAAGGAAAAAATGGGAAAAGAGAGGAGAAGGAGGAAGTAAGAGGAGAGAAGAATAGGGGAAGGGAGAGAGAAAGAGAGATTCAGAAACAATTTCAATGAGTAATAAAAGTCAGTCAGTCTGATGTTAATCACATGCCAAAGTGCTCCATTTTTATGCAAAAGCAAATAACTGTGAAGTATCCCCAACATAAACACTGATTAAAAGAGATTAAATGTCTTGGGATGAAATGTCATAATATTACACAGTGTCAGTTTGCGGTGTTCTCAAAATGTTAATGACCTCCAGCTTCAGCGGCTTCCATTACCAGCAATCTCAAGGGAGAGCAACCTCAGCTCTGGGGCTCCCAGGAGGAGCTCAGAGCCTCATTCCATCTCCTCGCCATTAATAGATAAAATTTCACCGAAAATGATACGGTGACATTTGGCCATAATTCAGAAGGGACCACACATTTTAAAAAGAATTTTTCTTTTATCAGAAAGCGCTTGAGTTTATCTTACCATTTCAATAATGTTCCAGACCTGATTCAGTCAGTCTTCAGTCCTCTTTGGAATAATAGTTTTCTATTCTCTAACAGTGACATTTCCCCAGCAACGGTAGCATCTGCAGAAAATTTAGGAAGTGAGAGTTCATCATTTTACAAACTAATTCTGGAGCAAAAGCGTGGGTCAGGATGAATTTATAGCTGTTTCATCAGGACTGATCCCAGAATTCCTCATGAAGTGTTAGTGTACTCTGAGGGGCCACGCCCCCTCATTTACTTTAATAAAGATCATTAGTACTTCCGAGCTCCACGACTATTTTTGCCTCCAAGCCAAAGAAAATAGGCTAACACCCTGTGGTCGCTTTATAGATTAGTCATTCTCTCCCACCTAATCTACTGACCCAGTTTCTCTCACATAGCCAGTACATGTGCCTTTCCATCCAACTGGTGACACTTCTGAACATAGGCACCTCAGTGGGTATGTATGTTGCCCAGTGATATCTATGCCTTTGCAGTACAAAAGTGGGTTTTCCTTGTGGCTCAGATGGTAAAGAATCTGCCTCCAATGCAGGAGACTGGGGTTCAATCTCTGGGTTGGGAAGATTCCCCGGAGAAGGAAATGGCTTCAGACATTTATGGTTGGTGCAATTTTATCTGCCTTTATTCAACAAATGCTCACTGAGCTTTTAGTAAGTGCAAGCTTCTAATCAATCTCTCCTCTTAATAAATTTCTAATATCAAGAGTGGGGTCAGGGGTGAGAGAAAGAAAAACATGGTGCGGCAGGACAGATCAATGCCTCTTCCAGGGCCAGTTACAGTCCTCAGTGGGCTTCCTGGTGGCTCAGATGGTAAAGCGTCTGCCTGCAATGTGGGAGACCCGGGTTCAATCCCTGGGTTGGGAAGATCCACTGGAGAAGGAATGGCAACCCACTCAGTACTCTTGCCTGTAAAATCCCATAGATTGAGGAACCTGGTAGGCTACAGTCAATGGGATTGTAAGGAGTCGGACAAGACCGAGCCACTTCACTTTCACAGTCCTCAGTAATTAACATATGATGAGAAGTCTCTTAGCTGGAGACTTCAGGGAAAACCTCAGGATGGATGGGTTATATGAAAATGAACCTTGTAAATTTTGACAAGAGTGTTGACTGAGATACACTGGATGAAACAATTTATAAGCTCTGTCTGAAGAGAGTAGCCTGTGGCCACATGTGACTCTTTAAAGTTAAGTCAACTGAAATAAAGTTCTTTCCTAGTGGCTCACGTGGTAAAGACTTTACCTGCAATGCGGGAAACCCAGGTTCTATCTCTGAAAGATACCCTGGAGAAAGGAATGGCTACCCACTCCAGTATTCTTGCCTGGAAAATTCTGTGAGCAGAGGAGACTGAAGGGCTAAAGTCCATGGGGTTGCAAAGAGTTGGACGTGACTGAGCACAGCCGCACACACACACTGAAATAAAATTTAAACTCCAATCACACTAACTTCACTTCAGGTCTCACCAGCCACATGTGTGGACAATGGTGACCATATTGGATAGTGTAGAAGAACATGTCCATACTGCAAAAAAAATTCTTTGGACAGCTCTGTTCTAAGTCAAAGAAATGGGATAATAACCCTGAGAGACAACAGGCATTTTACAGATATTTAGAAACTAGAAAACACTCCCCATTGGCTGGCATATAGGGTGAGAATAAAACAGTAGTGGTAGATAAGACTGAAAAGAGGAGTTGAAGTCAAGTCCAGTGAGTCTTGAACACATTCAGGTGGAATCAAGGGTTTGTTTGAGGCAGAGGATTGCGACTCAGGATTAATGTTTGGTAATGTGCAGAAAGATGACCTGGAGAAACCACTGGGCAAGGATTCAACCCTGGCTGCATGTTAGAATCACCTGAGTGACTTTTTAAAATCCCAGTGCCCAGGCCATACCCAAGAAGAACTAAATCGGAACCACTGGAGGTGAGACTCAGGCAACAGTAATTTTTAAACCTTCCCAGGTGAGTCCAATGTGCCAAGGGACTTAGGGATAACCAATGTTTGTACATTGGTTACAATGTACATTGGTACATTCCCAGCATCCCTTCTCTCACTTCTGTCAATGATAACCTCTGTCCTTGTTATGAACTTCCCCTTATCATTTCTGCTCAATTCTAGTGGAGTTGCCACTCCTAATAAGTTGACTCCCTGACCACTAGAAGTGGCCTGGGAACCAAATCTTCACAAATCACAATACCCAAGTAATACTGGTCACGGTGATTGGCCCAGACTTAGACTACAGTCCAAGTCAGGCAAGGAAGAACCTGCTCTGGGATTTTACATACTGCTGGTTAGAAAGGTTCTCAATTCCATCTAGAAGGTCAACATACTTGGATGATGCTGGTCTGAACATCTCTGTGAATGTGTTCCCTTCTATGCTCCATCACCACCATCACTCCATTGCAAGGTAGAAAGCCACTCACGTAAGAACATTACAAAACTCATAGGTACAAGCACAACTACGAGCTCCCTTTTGAATCTGTTTAAGGGATTGATCAAGACTGGGGATCATGGACAGTTCTTGACCTATTTCCACCTCGAAAAGCACAACCAATGTCCTACTCAGTTACTTTGGCCAGTCATTCCCAGGTATAAATTAATGGGGATTTATTGTATTCTCTGTTGATGATTCATTACCATAGGCCAGTGAAGCAGAGAAAGTATCAGAGGCAGTGAACATAATTGGTTGGAAATGTGGGTGGGTCTTAGGTCTACTCACAGGAAGAGGGTAGGTCTACTCACAGGAAGAGGAAAATAAGGCTTTTGATGGGAAAAGACAGTACCTGGTGGTGCAGGCACTCTTTCCACCCCTGCAATCTGTCCACTGCTGATGTTTCCCGTCATTTTTACCTGAGCATACAAGCTCTACCTTACACCACCTCAGGCATTTTATGTAACTTAACTCAGGCAATTTTCAGATGCCAGTCTCTATAGGATGTGCTCTGTATTTTAAAGGGATTTTACAATATATTTCCATTTATAGCATTTTGAGATGTAGGCTTCTATGACATGTGATAAAGAGAAATCTCTTCCCTAGTGGGACGTTGTTCAGGATGCCCTTTACAAGCCCTCTTCCAGTTCTAATAGTGAATGAACATATTTAGCAGGTGTGCGTGTTTTGTGAATGTAAAAAAAAGACAAGAAAAAGACTGAAAGGTGAGAAATTAAAGGTCAAAAGTAGAGAACTTTGTTCTTCCTAGTGAGAAGATCTTTCCATTCTATAAATTCACTCATTTTTAAAAAAATGGATCTGGACTTCCTTGGTGGTCCAGTGGTTAAGAATCTGCCTGCCAATGAGGCACACAGGTTTAATTTCTGCTCCAGGAAGATGGCACATACAACAAAGTCTATGTGAAACAACAACTGAGCCTATGAGCCTGAGAACCACAACTTCCAAGTCAGTGTGCCACAACTACTGAACCCTGCATGGTGTGCCCTATAGCCCAGGCTCCACAACAAGAAAAACCACCGCAATGAAAAGCCCAACACTGCAACTAGAGAGTAGCCCCCGCTCATCACAGCTAGAGAGAGCTGGCACACAGCAACAGTTCAGGTCAGTTCAGTTGCTCAGTCGTGTCCGACTCTTTGCGACCCCATGAATCGCAGCACACCAGGCCTCCCTGTCCATCACCAACTCCCAGAGTTCACTCAGACTCATGTCCATCGAGTTCGTGATGCCATCCAGCCATCTCATCCTCTGTCGTCCCCTTCTCCTCCTGCCCACAAGCCCTCCCAGCATCAGAGACTTTTCCAATGAGTCAACCCTTTGCATGAGGTGGCCAAAGTACTGGAGTTTCAGCTTTAGCATCATTCCTTCCAAAGAAATCCCAGGGCTGATCTCCTTCAGAATGGACTGATTGGCTCTCCTTGCAGTCCAAGGGACTCTCAAGAGTCTTCTCCAACACCACAGTTCAAAAGCATCAATTCTTCAGCGCTCAGCCTTCTTCACAGTCCAACTCTCACATCCATACATGACCCCTGGAAAAACTATAGCCAACTCCCCAGGTCAGTAGGTGCCCAATATGTTACTGGAGATCAGGGGAGAAATAACTCCAGAAAAGAATGAAGGAATGGAGTCAAAGCAAAAACAATACCCAGTTGTGGATGTGACTGGTGATAGAAGCTAGGTCCGATGCTGTAAAGAGCAATATTGCATAGGAACCTGGAATTCCAGGTCCATGAATCAAGGCAAATTGGAAGTAGTCAAACAAGAGATGGCAAGAGTGAACATGACATTCTATGAATCAGCAAACTAAAATGGACTGGAATGGGTGAATTTGACTCAGATGACCATTATATCTACTACTGTGGCCATGAATCCTTCAGAACAGAGACCTATCCAAATACTAATAGATCAATAAATTATTCAGTTTAAAAAAAGAATCTTACCCTACACCTGTGGACTTCAAACCTCCTTTTTAAAGGAAACAGATGTCCAATATGGAAATCATATAGATGATCCTATAGGGGTAGGGGGAAACAAGGCTCTTTGAGTTTTCTCATTCTAGTCCCTACATAATACCTGAGATACCAGTGAGCAAGGCTTGAAAACACTATACCAAATTATTTCCATCACTGGCTGTCAAGTGTGGCACCCCCTGTACAGCATAGCAGCCTTGCTCAAAAGGCCTGAAACATAAATTAATTTATTAGAATTAGGATGGCTTTGTATCTTCCAGAGTCTTCTATAAAAATGCAAATGTTCCTAGGAGGAGAAACATCTTAAGCAATCATGGAGTATTATTTTATCAATTCAATTTGCAGCTTGGAAACTTAGCTGACAGCAAAGCCCTGTAGGACTGGGCACAGATAAAGGAATTGAAACAGATGTAACCATGGAAAAATGTCTTTACTTCCTATAAATAGTACAGGACCCACCTAGCAGGCTATTAATAGGCTTTTAAACAAAATTATAAAATGGTAACATCTGAATATATCTTGAATGTCAGATATTCTTACAAGTCTCAATCTACATTGTAGCTCATTTTATGTATTCCTTGACTCTTTTATGTAATTAACTCATATTTGTATTCCTTACAAAAACTACATGATGAAAGTACAATTTTTATACTCAGTATTACAGGTAGGAAACTGAGGCACAGAGGAGTTAAAATCATGCACCTAATAAGAGGCAAGATTCAAGCTAAGCCATTCAAGTCAAGATTCAAATCTGAACAACCTGACTCTAGGGACTGTGGTAACCTCACACAATGGTTCATCTTCCAGATGTGGACAATTATTTCAATTCACCCTGGCATTTCTAAAGGGTGGCCTTCTAAGGTTAGAACTTTAACTTTTTAACCTCTGGGATCCTCTTGAGTTTGGCTGACTATCCCAAAGAAAAGAAGAAGGATGAATTTCCAGTAAACTATGTGCTTATTGATATGGGACTTATCTTCTAGTTTTGCATGCAATCTAACCAGTTCAATAAGGATTTCACTCAGTTGAGGCCAGGTGTTTTCAGGTCTTCCATGGACTACAGCAAGAATTGTACTGCTAAACTCAAGAAAATGACACATATAGAATTTAACTGAATACCATCATCTAAAGCTGAATTGTTAAAACTGGTGACCCTAGGAGTTTGGCCCTTGCCAATATCATTAAAGCATCCCTGTTTTCCTCTAGGACTTTTATAGTTTCAAATCCTATGTTCAAGTATTTAAGCCATGTTGAGCTGAATTTTTTTGACTACTGTAAGGTAAAGGTTCAGTGACACTCTTTTGAACATGGCGATTCAGTTTTCCCAGCACTGTTTATTAAAGAGAGTATTTTTTCCCAATATTCTTGGCTCCTTTTTTGAAAATTAATTAATCATATATGCATCAGTTTATTTCTCGACTCTTTATTCTGTCCAATTGATCTGTGTATATGCTTTTATGCCAATACCATACTCTAATGATTACTATAGCTTTGTGATATAGTTTGGAATCAGGAACTGTGACATCTTCAGCTTTGTTCTTTTTTCTCAAGATTGCATTGGTTATCTGGGATATTTTGTAGTTCCATACACATTTTAGGATTTTTTTTCCTAATTCTGTGATACATGCCATTGGAATTTTGATAGTGATAGCATTGAATCTGTAGATCACTTTGGGTAGTATGAACATCTTAACAATATTAATTCTTCCAATCCATGAACTTTGGTAAAATCATTTATTGGTTTTAACATTTTTTTGATAGAGAGAAGACAATATTTTAAATATAATTTCCCCCAATTAATATAGATTCAATGCAATCCAATCAAATTCTCATCAGTCTTTTTTGGGAACTGATAATCTGATTGTAAAACTGATGTAGACTAGACAAAACAATTTGGGAAAAGATAACAAAGTTGAAGGACATCCTCCACTGATTTCAAGATTTGCTTTACTGCCTTAGCAACCAAAATCACATGATATGGTATAAAAATAAACACACAGGTCAATGAAAGCAAATAAAGAATTTAGATACAAACTCACACTTATATGGTCAATTGATTTCAATAATGGCTCCAAGGTAATTCAGTTGGGAAGCAATACTCTTTTCAACAAATGGTACTTGAACCATTGAATATCAGAGAACAAAATAAATGTACTTTATTTTTATATCATACCATATATAAAATATAACTAAAAATACATTATAGGCTTACAAATTGTGAGTTAACACTAAAAACTTCTGGGAGGAAATAGAGAAGAAAATCTTTGTGACCTTGAATAAATCCAAATTTCTTAAATAAGATATTTTCTAAAAAACTCAAAATGATAAATTTTTTTCATTTATAAAAAATTGCTTTTTAGAGATATTTTTAAGAAAATTAAAATGCAATCCACAGTCTAGAATATTTGTAAAACATTTCCACAGACTGTAACCTGCCAGCCTCCTCTGTCCGTGAAATTCTCCAGGCAAGAATATTGGAGTGGGTTGCCATTCCCTTCTCCAGGGGATCTTCCAGACCCAGGGATCAAACCTGGGCCTCCTGCATTGCAGGAAGATTCTTTACCATCTGAGCCACCTAGGGAGTGCCCTTGTAAAACATAGATCTATTAAAAGACTTATATCCATAGTATATAAAGAATTCTTACAACTTAATAAAGAAAACAAAGCTATTTTTGAAATGAATAAATATTTGAATAGAGAGCTTAACCAAGATATACCAATGGTTAATAAATACACAAATCAACATGATTAACCATTAGCAAATGCAAATTAAAATCACAATGAGATACTACACGCTCTCCAGAACTGCTAAGATAACCAAGTGTTTGAAAGAATGTGAGGCAACTTGAGCCCTCATACATGATACAAGGGAACATACTTTAGAAATCAGTTTGGCCACCTCTTATACTCTTATGAAGATAAATATACAGTACTCTACAACCCAGCAATTTCGTTTTTATATATTTACCCAAAGGAAAGAAAGCATATGTTCACACAAAGGTGTATACGCAAATGTTTATAGCAACTTCTCTTATAATAGTTCAAAAATGGAAGCTGAAGCTCCAATATTTTGGTCATCTGATACACATAGATAACTCACTGGAAAAGTTCCTGTTGTTGGGAAAGAATGAGGGCAGAAGGAGAAGAGGGTGTCAGAGGCTGAAACGGCTGGATGGCATCAACGACGCAATGAACATGAACTTGGGCAAACTCTGGGAGATGGTGAGGGACAGGGAGGCCTGGGGTGCTGCAGTCCATGGTGTTGCAAAGAGTCAGACACGACTGGGTGACTGAAGAACAACAACAACAAAGAGAAAGATAAATGGAAATTTGTTTATGGTATTTTGGAGGCTGGCAAGTCCAAAATCTGCAGAGTCAGCCAATAGCCTGGAATCCACAGAAGAGTAGCAGTTCCAATCTGAAGGCAATCTGCTGGCGGAATTCCCTCTTCTTCTATGAAGTTATTCTTTTTCCACTAAAGCCTTCAATTGATTGGAGGAGGCCCACCCTCCAATCATACTCCAGAGTAAAGCATACTCAGAGTAAAGCATACTCTGGAGTATGCTTTAGTCCAGCTTCCCAGGTGGTACAGAGGTAAAGAATCTGTCTGCCAATGCAGGAGACACAAGAGACGTGATTCAATCCCTAGGTGGAGAAGAGCCCCTGGAGGAGGGCATGGAAACCCACTCAAGTATTTTTGCCTGGAGAATCCCATGGACAGAGGAGCCTGGCAGGCTACAGTCCAAAGGGTCACAAAGATACGGCTGAAGTGACTTAGCATGCATGCACTATACCAATTATCTCATTTGTTCCTCATTATAAACCAATTAGATAGAAGTTACAACTTCTACCATATACTGGGAAAGAAACTGAAATTTCAGTAAGTTAAATTTTTTCAGTGAGTTAAATGATTCCCCGTTTCCCACTGCTGGCAAAGGCTGACTCTGGAATTCAGGGCAATTATCCTGTCTCCAGCTACATGGTCCTTTGACCACAGTGCCCTAGAGAAAGACAGTAAGAGTAAGGGATTAAATATATCCTTTGTTCCTTATGAATTTCCCCTGGCATTTATTCAAGCCCAAGACATTTAAGGGTTACATAATTTTTCATGTTCATTTTTAGAGTTAGTAAAATCGATGATATATTTTAAAAAGACTTCTTTCACTTTGATCCCATGACAAAATGAAGTTAACAAAGCAGCAAACCACTGATTAAATAGAGGCAGAAAGAAAATAACATCTGAAGATGAAATTCCTACTTGCTTTCTCTTGCTATTTATTTCAAAACAGTATTATTAAAGGGGTGGGAGAAAGTCATGGACTATAAAAACCTGCTAACAGATGTAGAAAAGTAAATGTAAGAAAAGGAAAAAAGACTATAAGATGATAAACCATGGGTCATCTAAACTAATTTATTTAATTGGCATTTTCCTCACCAAAATGCAGAAACAACATATAAATGCATGTTTAACAAATAACATATAAAAAACTTATTCTACAACTCTTTGTCATTTTTTATATTTTCAATTTAAAGGGACAGAAATTTCTCCCACTTCAGTATAAATGAAAAGCTTATTCACTTCTATGTAATTTTAAATTCATTTTGGAGCTACATACAAAGAGTCTTTTGTTTAGCCCTATGGAGAAAGATGGAAGAAATCCCTTAGGCATTCTCTTTGCCCTTCCACTACCTGACCATGGAGAGAGCAAGCTTAGCACCATAGGTAACCACCTGCAAAAGTAGTATGATATCTACTTCACAGAAGTGTTGCGGGAAAGATGCATAAATAAGCATCTAAGCAATTGGGAATCTACATCAAAGCATTACTACCCATTCTCTTGTGCTGTGCCTTCCCAATGCCCCTCAGCAATGCCTTCTCATGGTACAGCACCATTGCCCTTCATCCCAGGCCCAAATCTAGCCTATTTTCTTTTTTGTCTGCCAAGGAGATCTTCTCACTCCCACTTCAACTAGGGCTTCCAAATAAGAGACAAAAGAACCCAAGTGCCTTCTACTCCTTCAATACCATCTCTTAAAGGTGAGTGGTATCTAAGAAATCTCAGAAAGCATTAGCACAATGGTTCATATGTAGACAAACTTTCTCTTTCCTGGTGGAATTACACAAGAATCTGTTAAAAAGCATAATATTGACAGCCAACTGGAAATGAGCCACGGAGTCAAATGTTATCAACAATATCAGTGACAAACTATTATCTGTTTTAGTGAGTGTTGTTCAAGGCCACGAACACTGTCATTTAATCCTACACCAATTCACCAAGGAAGGTATTTTTAGTACTACTTTACAGGTAACAAATGAGTTATCATACAATTCAGAGACCCCACTCCTGAACATATATCCATAAAAGATGAAAATCCTAATTTGAAAAGATACAAGCAACCCAATGTTCATTGCAGCACCATTTACAATAGCTAAGATATGGAAGAAACCTAAAGGTTCAATGATGGATGAATGGATAAAGAAGAGATGGTGCATATACACAATGGAATATTATTCAGCCATAAAAAAGAATGTATGCAGCAACATGGGCAGACCTAGAGATCATACTAAGTCAGAGAAAGAGAAATATCATATAATATCATTTATATGTGGAATCTAAAAAAATAATACAAATAAACCTATTTACAAAACACAAATAGACTCACAGACTTAGTAAATAAATTTGTGTTTACCAAAGGAAAAAGTAGGGGAGGGAGGGATAAATTAGGAATTTGGAATTAACAGATATTCCCCAGTGGCTCAGTGGTAAAGAACTCACCTGCAATGCAGGAGACACAGGAGATGTAGGTTCAATCCCTGGGTTGAGAAGATCCCCTGGAGGAGGAAATGGCAACCCACTCTACTATTCTTGCCTGAAAAATCCCATGGATAGAGGAACCTGGTAGGCTACAGTCTCTGGGATTGCAGAGTCAGACACGACTGGGCAACTGAACAGGAACACTACTACGTATAATATAAATAAAAACAAGGACCTACTCTACAGCTGTATAGCACAGGAAACTATTTTCAATATCTTGTAATAGCCTATAATGGATGAGAATCTGAAAAAGAATGTATATGTGTAATATGAATGTGTATTCATGTGCTCAGTCCACGTGTATTCGTGTGCTATAGTCCATAGGGTTACAACTCTTTGTAACCCTATGGACTATAGCCCACCAGGCTCCTCTGTCCATGGGATTCTCCAGGCAAGAATACTGGAGTGGGCTGCCGTTTCCTCCTCCAGGAGATCTTCTGACCCAGGGATCGAACCCACATCTCTTGCATCTCCTGTATTGGCAGGCGATTCTTTACCACTGAGCCACCTGGGAAGCTCCCAGTATGTAAATACACATACATATAAAATCTGAATCACAGTGCTGTACACCTGAAACTAACACAATGTTGTAAATGAACTATACTTTAACTAAAAAAAGAGAAATTTATTAGAACTTAAAGAAGTTAAACAATTTGATTATAGCTATTAGAGTCAGGATTTGAACCAATGTGAAGGAAGGGGACCCTATACATTCATTCATCCTTTAGGACCTGGTACACAGAATGAAAGGGAACACAGACTTCTCAAAAATGATAATGGGTACAGGTTGTTCCAGAAGAAGATGTGAGAAGCTGTAGCTTCTTCATCCTGAGGCCATGAACCCATGCCAAGGCATCTAGTGGAGAAGATTGAAGGAAAGACAAAGAGGGTACACGCATTGAGATACAGGGGTACCTATTCTCTCCTGGTACTCCCACTCCCCAAACACTCATATTTGACAAACAGCTTTCATTTCCTTCCATACCTTTCCAACTCAATACCATCATTAATCAGTACATCCTCTGTGCAAAGCTTTCTTTTGGAAATTGAGGGGAAGTAAGTAGGTGGGGGAGGCAGCAAGGAGAAAACGCACTAAGAAGAAAAGGTGGTAAGTGGGTGGATGAAGGTCACTAGAGGAAAAAAAGGAACCAGAAATATACTCATCCTCGCTTGGAAAAAATGACTAAGTAAAATAAGTGTGATCATTTGAGGTAGTCAGTCAGTCTGACCTTTATAGAAAGGGCAGGATGGATTCTTCTTTTCTCCCACTCCACGTCATTTTAAAGCAATCCATAAGGGTTCACTTCCATCAGAAGGCAGTGAGCTGCTGTTGCATAGCTGTTATCTACAGAAAGAGTTTCAGATGGGTCAGCTCACATTTTCCCACTTTCTTTAAAGCAGAGAGGTGATAGACGCCAAAGAAAAAGTACATGGTTACTCTTGTTTGACTTTTCTTGGCTATAGCAATAAACAGACAAGCCAAGTGAAAATATTGTAAGGCAAAATCTGACGGGAACAAAAGAATAACCTGTTTTATCCTTTTTGACCATGTCAACATTTTATTTCCGGATGAACTCCAGAGATAGAGAGTCCAGAGGTGCCACAGTGGGCAAGATGGGGCAGTAGTCCAAAGTGACTCCTTAGTAGTGACCCAAATGGAGCAAATACCTGGTGGGTAATCTTGTCCCCCAGAATGAAAAGAGTCTCTCCTGCAGCATAAGAAAAAATGTCCAGTTACGAGGGAAAAACAGAACGAAATGGAAGCAGGTAATTCTTCATCTTAAAAGGTTTTCAAGTCTGATAATAGGATTTGTGATCTTCAGCAGGTTAAAGGTTTAGGAGATTCCAGCTCATTAATGCAGAACAGTAAGGCTTGCCCTAAACAAACCTACATTACCTTCCTTGGGCTCCTAAAACAAAGTAACACACAGTGGGTGGCTTAAAACAACAGAAATGTATTGACTCAGTTTGGAGGCCATAAGTCTGAACTGAGTTGTCAGCAGGACCTGCTGCGTCTGGAGCCTATAGGCAAAAATCCTTTCTTGCTTCTTCCAAATTCTGGGAGAAGCCATTAATCTTTAGCATCACTCTCGTATAGTTGCCTCAATCCAGTCTCTACCTCTATCATCATGTGGTATTCTCCCTGTGTGTTTCTGCCATCCCTTGGCATTTTTCTCTTTTTATAAAGACAGCAATCATTTTGAATTGGGGCTCACCCTAAGGCCTGGTGGCTGGGGATTCCCTGGTGGCTCAGATGGTAAAGAGCCTGCCTGCAACATAGGAGACCCAGGTTCGATCCTTGGGTCGGGAAGATCCCCTGGAGAAGGGAATGACTACTCACGCCAGTATTCTTGCCTGGAGAACTCCATAAAAAAGAATGAATGCACCAACGTGGACAGACCTAGAGATTATCATACTAAGTCAGTCAGTCAGATAGTATTCTCGCCTGGAGAACTCCATGGACAGAGGAGCCTGGCGGGCTATAGTCCATGGGGTTGCAAAGAGTTGGACATGACTGAGAGGTTAACATTAATGACCTCATCTTAACTTGATTAGATCTACAAAGAACTTACTTCCAAATCAAGTCACATTCACTGCAGGCTAAGACTTCAACAGATTTTAGGGGAGCCTCAGCAGCTCAAGTCCACCTGTTCATTCATTCAAGAATAAAACATCTGTGCTGTTTGCTGACTCCTAGAGGAGCAGCTCCACATAACAGGATGGACGTGAGCTGGAAAGTAGGTAGAGGCAGCATTCAGGACAGAAAGGCTGGACAAAATTCCTGTGTGGCAGGCGGGGCAAGAGCCAGGTGTGTCAGAAGCAGCAGATTGAGACCAAGAAATATCATCAATTTTGGATAACACTTTGGCAGAGTACAAAAAAGAAAAAGGAACAAGTAGCAGTGTCAGGTTCCCAAAGGGCCAGTGAAATAAGGTCTGCAAAGCACAATGATCACTTTCTCTTACATTCAGTGCCAAACTACATAGTTTTAAGGCAAGTTCACAACATATTCTATCCAGATTGAAATTTTTCTATTACAATTAAGCTGTGTGTATATTCTTATGAAACCTATTCCACAAATTTTAAATACTGTATTTCAGAATAATTGGGTGTGGAATGATAAATTACCTAAATAAAGATACTGAACTATTTGAAAATAGACCTTTTTCCCCCAAAATTCATATGTTAATCAAAATTAGCTTAATACATATTGTCTCTTAGAAGAATGACTGGCTCAGTTAGTGCAGATACTATGTACATTTCAAATATATATAGAAATGCTTTGTAAATAACAGTTTAGTTCAGTTCAGTCACTCAGTCGTGTCGGACTCTTTGTGACCTCATGGACTGCAGTAGACCAGGCCTCCCTGTCCATCACCAGCTCCCAGAGTTCACCCAAACTCATGTCCATTGAGTCAGTGATGCCATCCAACCATCTCATCCTCTATCAGCCCCTTCTTTTCCTGCCTTCAATCTTTCCCAGCATCAGAGTCTTTTCAAATGAGCCAGCTCTTCACATCATGTGGCCAAAGTATTGGAGTTTCAGCTTCAACATCAGTCCTTCCAATGAACACTCAGACTGACCTCCTTTAGAATGGACTGGTTGGATCTCCTGGCAGTCCAAGGGACTCTCAAGAGTCTTCTCCAACACCACAGTTCAAAAGCATCAATTCTTTGGTGCTCAACTTTCTTTAGAGTCCAACTCTCACATCTATACATGACTACTGGGAAAACCATAGCCTTGACTAGACAGACTTTTGTTGGCAAAGTAATGTCTCTGCTTTTTAATATGCTATCTAGGTTGGTCATAACTTTCCTTCCAAGGAGTAAGTGTACCTTTTAATTTCATGGCTAAGCGTCTTTTAATTTCAAGGCATAGTCACCATATGCAGTGATTTTGGAACCCCCAAAAATAGTCTCTCACTGTTTCCACTCTTTCCCCATCTATTTGCCATGAAGTGATGGGACCAGATGCCATGATCTTAGTTTTCTGAATGTTGAGCTTTAAGCCAACTTTTTCACTCTCCTCTTTCACTTCCATCAAGAGGCTTTTTAGTTCTTCTTCACTTTCTGCCATAAGGGTGGTGTTATCTACATATTTGAGGTTATTGATATTTCTCCTGGCAATCTTGATTCCAGCTTGTGCTTCCTGCAGCCCAGCATTTCTCATGATGTACTCTGCATAGAAGTTAAATAAGCAGGGTGACAATATACAACCTTGACGTACGTACTCTTTTTCCTATTTGGAACCAGTCTGTTGTTCCATGTCCAATTCTAACTGTTGCTTCCTGACCTGCATACAGACTTCTCAAGAGGAAGTTCAGGTGGTCTGGTATTCTCAATTCTTTCAGAATTTTCAACAGTTTATTGTGATCCACACAGTCAAAGGCTTTGGCATAGTCAATAAAGTAGAAATAGATGTTTTTCTGGAACATCTTGCTTTTTTGATGATCCAGTGGATGTTAGCAATTTGATCTCTGGTTCCTCTCCCTTTTCTGAAACCAACTTGAACATCTGGATGGTCACGGTTCATGTATTGCTGAAGTACATTTGTTAAATATAAAACTAATCTGAAAGGAAATACTAAGTTCATAAATGAGAGAATAAATATAAGAGTTGATGCCTCTGCCACTGGAAGGAAAAGAAACCATTGGATCCCAGTATAGATCTTGAGAGCAAAAGATTAGGTTTTTAATACCTAGTTTCATTCAGGGACATGAGACATGGAAATAAAGCACTTAAATAAAGCTAAGACCCTAAAACAGTCATGTTTTCTATGAAAAAGTGTCTAGGGGTAACAAGGAAGCCTATAGTCTGTTCAAAACACTGAATAGGGAAAAGTTAAATTTCCCAAGAGAAATTACAATTGTATACATAATTAGGTGTGAGACCTAAATGTACACTACAAAACTGGCACAAGACTCTCAAGCTGGGAAATCAATTTTAAAAAGAAAAGCACACAGAAACTAATGTTTCTCACAGTAGCAAAGGGAAAAAAAAAGATACAAGTAAAATCCAGATCACATATGACTTTCCCAGATAAATAAGTGTGAGTATGAGCTGCTGCTGCTGCTAAGTCGCTTCAGTCGTGTCCGACTCTGTGCGACCCCATAGACGGAAGCCCACCAGGCTCCCCCGTCCCCGGGATTCTCCAGGCAAGAACACTGGAGTGGGTTGCCATTTCCTTCTCCAATGCATGAAAGTGAAAAGTGAAAGGGAAGTCGCTCAGTCGTGTCCGACTCTGTGCGACCCCACGGACTGGAGCCTACCAGGCTCCCCGGTCCATGGGATTTTCCAGGCAAAAGTACTGGGGTGGGGTGCCATTGCCTTCCCCTGAGTATGAGCTAACCCTAAGGAATTTTAAACCATTAAAGGAAATGAGTCGCTATAAGAAAGTCAGCAAATATAAGAGGATAATCAGTATGCTCTTTAAAATCTTAAAATAGTATAAGAAGCTCCAAAATAAGTTAAATAGCTAAAAAGAAACAAGAATATGAAATAAAGCACTAAGAAAATTAATGACACTATTTTAAAAGCCAGATTAGTAAAATAATCAAATATCTTTCTAAAAATTAAAAAAGACACTGTCAATAAAATCTAAAATTCAAGGAATGAGTAAAACAGTATATAAACATAGTCAAAAGGAAAGCAAATGAACTGGAAAATGGTTTGGAAAAATTACCCAGAGCCATAAAAAAATAGAAAATATGAATACAAAGTTAAAACATAAAGAGAATAAATTGAGAAAATCTAACATACTTCTGGGGGAAGGCAATGGCACCCCACCCCAGTACTCTTGCCTGGAAAATCCCATGGACGGAGGAGCATGGTAAGCTCCAGTCCATGGGGTCGCTAAGAGTCGGACACGACTGTGCGACTTCACTTTCACTTTTCACTTTCATGCATTGGAGAAGGAAATGGCAACCCACTCCAGTATTCTTGCCTGGAGAATCCCAGGGAGAGCCGTCTATGGGATCGCACGGAGTCGGACACGACTGAAGCGACTTAGCAGCAGCAACAACATACTTCTAATCGGAGTTTCAGAAAGATTGAGAGAGAATGGTGGCAACACAGAAATTTAACGTTAATAGTGGAGAATTTTCCAGAACAGAAAATCAGTCCACAATTTAAGCAAATAAAGTTAATTCTGTGCAGGAATAAAAAAATAAATTTGTACCAAGTCACATCAGACTAAAACTTCAGAATACAATACCAAAGAGAAAAATCTTGAAAGCAACTTGGGGAAACAGAGATTACCTATAAAAGAATAACAATTAGGGATGGTACTGGGAGGGAGCAGGGAGGAGGGTTCAGGATGGGGAACACGTGTATACCTGTGACGGATTCATTTTGACATATGGCAAAACCAATACAATATTGTAAAGTTAAAAAATAAAATAAAAAGAATAACAATTAAAAGTATTGTAGATTCACATCAGCCAAAATAGAGGCCGGAAGATAATGAAAAAAGTCCGTCTATAATTTTATGTAAGCTAAGTAATTATTCAGAATAAGTTTTCAAACAAAAATAGAGAAGCTAAACGCAAAACAAAACATGGTAAATGGAAGAGAAAAATTCAGAGGGTCAAAATGAATCCAAATCAGTGATTATAAGAAATAGAAAATATTAATCTCAAACTTAAGAAAACAGACATTCTAGGATAGGATTAAAAATAAAATGCATTTGCCAGTTACACAAAACATACTTAATACTCAAATATAGAAGAATTGTGTTTAATAAACAGGGGAAAAAATAAACCAAGACACTACCAAAGGAATAAAACCTATGGTGGCAATATCAAGCAATAGGATTTTAGGCAAAATTTAGGTTAAAGAAAATCATTACTTTTAATAATACAGGGACAGTTCCCTGTGAAGATGATCCTGATATACCATATAATATTGCTTGAAAATAAAACAAAATGGCCAGAAATTCATAAACAAATATCCCTGATAACAGTGAATAAAATACTCTCAAACACAATTTATTTAAGAATAAAGCTTTTACAAAAGTGAAACCTAGTTAAAGTTTAAGACCAATTATCTCCACTGCCATCTTAGTTATACTACGCATGAGCCTATGAAATCACACTCTTAAAAATTCTTGCTCTGTCACAGATTATAAATTTTTAAATAATGAAGTTTAAATATAAATAGTTAAGCTTCTTATGTCAAACTTTTTTAAAATCGATAATCCTTTTTGATATAGTGCTTTTCTGTGTATAAAAAACTTTCACAAGCATTGATGCTCAGAGAAAGTAGGTCACAAACACACAGTATATTAATAACTAAGAGTAAGTGCAGAGCTCTTAATTGTAAAACTTGGGGTTCTTTACATGTTACCAAACTGTCTCTCAAGCATCTTAAAGGATTTGTTAGAAAATATAACCACTGGTGCATTTATTTCACTCAGAATTTATTGGTGTGTATACTGTCGAAAAAATGCCTATAATGAACCAGATATACATAGACCATGCTGCTGCTGCTGCTACTGCTAAGTTGCTTCAGTCGTGTCCGACTCTGTGCAACCCCATGGACTGCAGCCCACCAGGCTCCCCCATCCATGGGATTTTCCAGGCAAGAGTACTGGAGTGGGGTGCCATTGCCTTCTCCAAAATGCAAGCTAACATTATACAAATGTGCTTTGGACACCAATTCTGACTACATCATTTCCTTTTAGCAGTTATTACCTTAAACACTGATTTGATTTCTAATCTTTCCATTTATGGGTTTCCTCCATTTCTCTCATTGCTCCACCTTGGTCTCCATTTTGGACTACTCTTTTCCCACTCAACTCTTAACTCCTCTCCAGGATTCCAACTCTGTCCTGTTGTATTCCTGGTCTTCGACATTCTCTGACTGAGACATCTTGTCATTACGTTTCCCTCAAGTATCAAGCATGGGTTAATCTGATGACTCTCACACTGGTAACTCTAGTATAGATCTCTGTTTTGAACCCAAGGACAAATATTCATTTCATATTGGATACTTCTACCTATAAAAATTCTAGTTATTCTCTCAACTTACTCATCAGCTGAGGGTTGCTAAAGTAGGTTTTGTGTTTCTGCTTCTTGGATCTCTACAAATTTATTCCTTCCCCAGTATTGCCTTGTCTAAATTTCATCAACACCACTAAAGGCACTGACAATAAAAATGGACTTGTCACCATCAAAACAAAAGGATGAACTTAGCTACTTGTTCATGGAACATAAAAGTTACCGTTGGGTTGGCCAAAAAGTTCATTCAGGGTTTCCTGGATGAACTTTTTGGCCAGACCCAATACACATAAACTTCCTAGCCTCCCCTCTTGTCCTCTCCCAATTTCTCACTATTACACCCATTGGCTTCCATTCCCTCCTGACTCCTGTTGCAGAAGAGCCTCTTTTGCTTACAGAGACATTCTAGTAAGGCAGATGGGGGTGTCAGCAAGATACTCTTCATAACTTCAAGTCTGCATGCTGAGAATGAAATTGGGAGAAGTGTAATTAATGAGATTAGCCATCTGGACAAGAAGTGTCCCTCAGTAATGAATGGCTAAAGTGTTTCAGGAACATCCAGGCTCAGTAACCTCAATGTCCTCAGAAAATCATTAGCTTATCTAAGTTTGTAGTTAATCAAGACATGAGATTTGGAGACAGACAGATAGTTTAAGTTCAAGCTAATCTACTTCTGTAATTTTGTTCAACCTATCTAACTTTTCTATGCCTGTTTCTCATATGTAAAATATGGTTCGTGGTACTTCATATAATTACAAAGATTAGGTGAGTGAATTTATACCTAGCCTGTACACAAAATGCCTGGAGAAGGGAATGGCAATCCACTCCAGTGTTCTTGCCTAGAAAATTCCATAGACAGAGAAGCCTGGCGGACTACAGTTCATGGGGTCGCAAAGAGTCGGACATGACTGAGGGACTCACACACACAGAGAGAATGTATCAATAAAGCATTATGGAGGCTAGAATTATAGCTGGAGAAACAGTACTGAGGTAGAAATTCTTTATCATTGATTGTTTTAATGTGCAAATAGGAATTAGCATGAAGCATAAAAAATGATGTCTAAGGGCAGCTATGACCTATACTATAAAACTGTCCCCAACATGTGAAGATCTAAATTAGATAGTTCTCTTTCTCTTTTTGTTCTTTTTAAATTACATACCAATGACTCATTTATAACTGGAGGTTCATACCTTTCACCTTCTTAACTCACTTTGCCCACCCTCTACCTCTGGCAACTACCAATCTGTTCTCTGTATCTGTGAGTTTGGTTTTTCTTTGTTTTGTTTATCTTTATATTTCACATATAAGTGAGGTCATACATTGTTTATTTTCCTCTGTCTGACTTATTTCACTTAGCATATGCCCTCAATGTCCTCTATATTGTCACAAGTGACAAGAATCCATTCTTTCAGATGGCTGAATAGTATTCCATTGTATAGATATACCACAACTACTTTATCTGTTCATCCATCAATGGACATTTAGGTGCTTTCCATGAGCCAGTTCTCCGGGTATATAGATTCTTACATTCTTCTTTGGGTTACCATAGCTCAGTAACCATGAAAATCATCCAATTAACTCTTTTTATTCTGATTCTGTGATCATCAACCAATGTACTATTTGTAATTTGACTTCTAGGGAACTTTCTTATCTAGAGAAAATATGCTGAATATCCTGCCATCCAGTTCTTGTGACCTGTATACATTCTATTATAAAACACCGGCATTCTGGATTAGGCACCAATTTATTGTGAATTGATTTGGTAGAGTTCATCCCTGAGAGACTGGCTATCTGTGTGCAAATTGACACTGTGACATAAGAAATATACATAGGTATCCCTTGGAGATATTGCAGGTTTTGTTCCAGACCACAACAATAAAGTAAGCATCACAATAAAGCAAATTACATGAATTTTTTTTGCTTATCTAATGCATAGAAAAGTTATGTCTTTGCACTATAGTTTATTAAGTGTGCAATAGCACAATGCCTTAAAAACATATGTATACCTTAATTTAAAAATACTTCAGTGCTAAAAATTTAACTATATCTCAGAGCATATAATAATAGTGGAAAAGTTTGAAATATTACAAGAATTACCAAAATGTGACACTGAGAAATGAACTGAGTAAGTGCTGTTGGAAAAATGGCACTGATATATTTGCTTGATATAGGGTTACCACAAACCTTCGATTTTTTAAAAATCACAGTATGTGTGAAGTGTGACAAAGCAAAGAGCAAGAAAAGGTATTCAAGGTATTCTTGAATTTGGTCTTTGCCCTCCCCTTTCTGTTCCCTGGCACACAGCTCCAAAAACTCTAGGGATCTCTGAAATGATGTGTCTTTTTGTATGTTAATGAGCTGACTAGTCGGGGAAGGCAATGGCACCCCACCCCAGTACTTTTGCCTGGAAAATCCCATGGACAGAGGAGCCTGGTAGGCTCCAGTCCATGGGGTCGCTAGGAGTCGGAGACGACTGAGCGACTTCACTTTCACTTTTCACTTTCATGCATTGGAGAAGGAAATGGCAACCCACTCCAGTGTTCTTGCCTGGAGAATCCCAGGGACAGAGGAGCCTGGTGGGGTGCCGTCTATGGGATCGCACAGAGTCGGACACGACTGAAGTGACTTAGCAGCAGCAGAGCTGACTAGTGCCTCGGGGCCCCTGGATAGCTACTAGGGATGGAGAGATGGTTGCCAGGGGAAGCAACCAAGTGATTAGAAGATTAAAACTTCCCAAGTCCACCTACTGACCCCCTGGGGGAGAGAGAGAGACTGGAGACTGAATTCAGTCACCAATAGCCAATAATTTAATCAAATATGTCTATGTAATCAAGACTCTGTAAAAAATCCTAACTAATGGGTTTAGAGAACTTTTCCACTGGTGAACATACAGAGATACTGGGAGGATGGTGCTCTTAAAGAGGGCATGGAAGATCTGTACCCCTACCCCATTCCTATGCATCTCTTCTATCTAGTTGTTCCTAAATTGTATCCTTTTATAATAAACTGGTAAATAAATTTGGTAAATAAACTGTTTTCCTGAGTTCTGTGAGTCATTCTAACAAATTATTGAACCAAGGAAGCATGTGGGAACCTCGAATATATATCCAGTCACTTAAGAATACAGGTGCCAGCCTGGGCTTGCGATTGGCATCTGAAGGGGTTGGGGAGGCAGAGCCAGTCTTGTGGGACTGAGCACTTAACTTCTTGGATCTGACACTAACTCCAAGTAGAAATGTCAGAATTGAATTGAATTTTAAGTCACCTATCTGGTGTCAGGAGAACTGATCAGAGCTGGAAAAAACACAAAAACAAAACCCTAATACAGACATAAAGTTCTCCCTCTAAATGGATAATAACCTTAGCATAACTTAACCTTACTGAAACAATGCCAAAGTGTCTGACCAGTGTCACTCATGCCAAATCCGTGTCCTCATCTTTCATGTTCAATGAAGTTCCCCCTTAGTCTTGAGATACCAAGCCTCTATAGTTTCTTCTAAGATTCTCTCTTTTCTTTTGTTAAGTTGTTCTTTCTGGTTTCTCTATGTTCCCACAAACACATTTAAGTTTCCTCTATTCTATATATTCGGAGAAGGCAATGGCAACCCACTCCAGTACTCTTGCCTGGAAAATCCCATGGACGCAGGAGCCTGGTAGGCTGCAGTCCATGGGGTCGCGAAGAGTGGGACACGACTGAGCGGCTTCACTTTCACTTCTCACTTTCATGCATTGGAGAAGAAAATGGCAACCCACTCCAGTTTTCTTGCCTGGAGAATCCCAGGGACGGGGGAGCCTGGTAGGCTACCATCTATGGGGTCACACAGAGTCGGACACAACTGAAGTGACTTAGCATAGCATAGCATAGCCTTCTATATATTTTCTCATTTACTAGTTTTTCTTCTCAAACTACTATTTTTCCTTTTACATTTTTAATTGCAGATCTTCTTTAAAGAGTAATTTAAGATAAGTATGGAAGATTAAACACACATTGACACAACATCCTCTCTCCTCAAAATATTTAAAGTTACAGAAATAGTTGTGTTTGTTGTTGTTTTTTAAATAAAAGTAGCTACTTGAGTGCCATAGAAAAAAAGAGGGACTTGGAAAAACATAATGGACAAGCCTTCAAGAGACAGACAACCCCAATCTTATACTAGGTGTTCTAGAGAAATAAAAAAAATAATAAAAATCATTTACCTTGTTTTATTAGGCCAACAAGTCCAGATATCAACACTGTCAGAGTATAAGAAAATAAACACATTGGCCAATTTTACTTACAAAATATACATTAGTAGCCAAATAAAACATTTGCAGATCAAATCCAATAGGTTATATGAAAAAATGTGCTCAGAAACATGTATTTTTTATCCTTTCTAGGAAAACAAGAGTGACTAAAAAGTAAGAAAAATCAATCAGCAAAATTTACTCTATCAACAGATTAAGGGAGAAAAGTCATCTTACTACTAAATATATTTTTAAAGCTCACAAGCTGTGATAAACCTCGATATTTATTTCTGGTTTTTAAAAAACTGTTAAATTGTAGTTAGAAGAATACTGTCTTAACCTGAGAAAATATATTTACAAAGATCTTTATAGCAAGCATTATGTTTAAAGATGGAACTTTGAAAACATTCCTTTTAAAGTCAACTATAAAAACAACAAAAACTCTGCGTTATCACTTCTGCTATGCAGTATTCTATTGATGTTCAAGTCAACATAATAATATAGCATAAGAGAAATAAACTAGAAATAATGGAGTAGAAGAAATAAATACCCTCTTTTTCAGCTTGCATGACCACCCACATAGAAAACTTAAGTAGATTAGAAGAAGAGATTTTATAGATTTATAAAAGTATTCAACAAGCTTACCGAATACATAAAAAATATATAAATTCCTTGAACACTGCCAAGGTCATGATCACAAGTGGATGATGTCACTGTGAGAGGGAGAAGAGCATCATCAATGGACACACACTTATCTGCTTCCTGTTTCTTCCATTGGCTGAGACTGATCACCTAGCTCATTTCCCCTCCTCACCTATGTGCCTGAGTAAGCTGGCATCACTTCAGCTTCCTTTGCCAAAAAGCTGGCCTGAGTGTGAAATGTCCCCAAATTTGCATTTGTGCAGAGAAAACAGGAGAGTTTATCATTGGCCTTCACTATAAACTGCATATTCCAAATGAGCCTCATCAGAACTCAACACAGTAAGCACTGACAGTAACCCAACTAATAAGTGACATCTTGTTTCCCATTTATTCCCTTGGGAATGCCCAAAATTTAGGCATTCTTTGTTTTCGGCGGGGGGAGGGGGGGATGGTGAGGGCGAGGTAGAGGTTGTTTTCTGTTTGCATCTGCTTAATTAACTTAGTTGTAGAGGATCAAACTATCACCTTGAATGCTTATGCACACTAACTTCCTTTTGTGCATTCTCACGTTCCAATAATTTTGTTCATGATGTTCATTTCCTCAATTAGGAATGAATTCTCCCTTCCCCAATCAAAAGTTTATTCTTCATAAAAATTTTGCTCAAAAGTGTTCTCTATGAAGCTTCCAGACACATGCCAGTTAGCATCATCCTTGTGTTTATACGTGTCCACGTTTCTGTCTGTGTCTGTTCGTGCATCACCGTGGGACATTAGTACCCTAACAATATCTGTGGACCACAGTATTACAAAATTGATCCTAGTGTTGTCTAAAAGCATTTTCTCCAATAAACAAAAAAGTTATATATCAGAATTCTCCAAAATTGTAGTCACTATCTGTATACAGCTAATAAGCACTTAAAATGTAACTGGTATGACTAAAGAAATGAGTTTTAAATTTTATTCCAATTTAATAAATTTAAATGTAAACAGTGGAGTTTGAAAAGCTTTCTTGTGACAGAAGATGAAAGTCACATAAACTAATATGACATGCTATTTGACTTAGCTGGCAAATAACTGAAACTGAATTAATTTCCAACTTCAGTTATCATCTTAGGTGTCTGGTAGCATCTACTTACTGGTCTTTAGTTCTATTTGATGGTCTCTAGAAAGACACCATCCTTGGTCTCTGCAGTTGGAAGAGACTTCATTAAGGAGAGAAAACTTAGTGCTGGTTTTAAAGGAACTGTAACCCTTTCACAATGAATGGTAGAAATATTCGAGAAATATGAGAAATGAGGACCATAGAAGTATGGAAGTGAAATTATTCTTTACTGAAAAAATTAATTTATTTGAGGACAAATTGTGGAAGGAATAGACTAAGACTTGTACTTTCTCTTGAAGATTGTATCCCATCTGCTGCTGCTGCTGCATTGCTTCAGTCGTGTCCAATTCTGTGCGACCCCATAGACGGCAGCCCACCAGGCTCCCCCGTCCCTGGGATTCTCCAGGCAAGAACACTGGAGTGGGTTGCCATTTCTTTCTCCAATGCATGAAAGTGAAAAGGGAAAGTGAAGTTGCTCAGTCGTGCCCGACTCTTCACGACCCCATGAACTGCAGCCCACCAAGCTCCTCTGTCCATAGGATTTTCCAGGCAAGAGTACTGGAGTGGGGTGCCATTGCCTTCCCCCATATCCCATCTAATCTACCTCTAATATTCTTCTCAATGATATTGTTCCAGTATCTTGTCTCTTTTTCTCCATTAGAATCAATTATTCCATATCTGTTATTGATGACTTCCCAGTAGATAATGAAGCTATTACTTTTGACATCCAAAAGAGGGGAAAAAGCACTTCCTTTGGGTTCCTTTTCCCCAGAAATGCCCATCTAATTTCACCTCATTTATCTCTTTCATTTCTCAATGATGAAGCATTTGATTGATGTTTCATCAGCTGATAGGCAATATTTGACACACTTCCTTAGAGCAGATATTAGTATCCTTAGGAAAGCCAGGATTCAGGATTCAATAATTCTCAAGGAGATACAATCTACAGGGCTTCTGGGATACCATCCTATCTAGCTTTTCCTCCTATCTGTCCAGCAGCTCCTTTTCAGTTTCCATTATAAACAGCAGTCAACTCTTCCAGAGAGGTCAATAACTTATCATGCGTGTGCTAAGTTGTTTCAGTCATGTTCAACTCTTTGTGATCCTATGGACTGTAGCCCGCCAGGCTCCTCTGTCCATGGGATTCTCCAGTCAAGATTACTGGAGTGAGTTTCCATTCTCTCCTCTAGGTAATCTTCCCAACCCGGGGATCAAACCCACATCTCTTATGTCTCTTGATTGGGAGACAGGTTCTTTACCAGCAGCGCCACCTGGAAAGCCCCAATACCTTATCAAAAGACCATAATTAATAATTGGCATACCTGGACACCAAACTCCATTCTCTCTTATTTCCAAGCCAGTGCCTATTACAATAATGTTAAATACTTTTATTGTCTATTGGATAGAGAAGGGCCCAGAAAGACATTTCCCACTGACTATGCCCCAGAGAAGGGAAAATACAGAGATTAGAGAAAGATTGCTCCTTAAACATAGTTGCCTCATCTAAATCTCATTTCATGTACTCATGCATTGCATGATATTTCTTAGATCATCAAATTAATAATAGTATGTGGTCCATCCTGGGACACAAAAACTTTACAATTGTGGTCATTATAGTGCAACTGCTGTACGTCCACAGCTTCAGAAAGAAAGAGCTGAGGAGGGGGTGGATTAATTTAATTCATTTATTTTTTTGTTTAGTCAATAAATCGTGTCTGACTCTTTGCAACTCCAGGGACCATAGCTCACCAGGTTCTTCTGTCCATAGGATTTCCCAGGCAAGAATGTCAGAGTAGGTTGCCATTTTCTTTTCTAGGGGATCTTCCTGACCCAGGGATCCTCCCGACCCAGGGATCCCACCTGTGTTACCTGCATTGGCAGGCAGATTCTTAACTCCTGAGCCACCTGGGAAGCTCCAATTTAATTCACAAAATTAAATTAATCAAGCAAATGCATACTTGTACTATGGAATCATTATGCTCCTGGTTGTTTCTTCCTGGGCTTCCAGACTCACAATTACCATATGAATTACCTGCACGAGGATCCAATTCTAATAACTTGTATTTGTGTAGTGTTGTTTGCTTTGCAAAATCTTTATATTATCTTGCTTAATTAATGTAAGTGGCAGTAGACTAAATTGGTAAGAAATACAATATTTGCAGCTTGTTTGAAAATCACTTGGAAAAATTTTAATTAGTGTACTGTATTGGCTTCACACCTGTGGCCTGCAATCTGCCAAAGGATTACCCTCCAGGTGTGCATCAAGGTGTTGATCATTAATCTGTGTGGTCTAAGAATTCTAGAATCTGATGACCTTACAGATGCTTTTCTCCCTGTACACTGGTGAATACTTCTAGAATTGAATGTAGTGGATGATAAAACAGTGTTTCTTCTATAAAAGTAGTGGAACTTTGAAAGCTTTCTCTTCTGGTCCAAGGCACACAAATAAACCAGCAGTCTAGGGCATTAGACAAAGTCCATCTGTTTAGTAAGGTATTTGTCCAAAAGGAGATAAAGATTTTATATTCTCTTGCATGGATTTTTTTTTTTTTTCAGTTAAGTATTCCTTCCTGGTAAAGGAAACTGAAATTGAGCCATGGTGGCTACACTTGAATGTGCTCAAGAATGATGCCCCTTCAAAGTGTTTTATTTCTAAATCTTTCCATACTCCACCTAACAACTACCATGTAAACAACTATTTATATTTGTCTCTAGATGTTGAAATTAATATGTTCACATTGCATCTCTCTTCAGATTTTACAGTGAAGAGAGAAAGTTTCTGTTAGATTCTTTTGGATATAATTTGATTTACTTATTTTTGGCTGTGCTGGGTCTCCACTGCTGGTGAACTTGTCTCCAGTTGGAGCAAGCAGGGGCTACTCTTTGTTGCGGTGCTCGGGCTTCTCCTTGCGGTGGCTTCTCTTGTTGCTGAGCACAGGCTTTAAGGCACACAGCTTCAGTAGTTGCAGCTCCTGAGCTCTAGAGCACAGGCTCAACAGTTGCGGTGCATGGGCTTAGTTGCTCCAGAGCATGTGGGATCTTACCAGATCAGGGATCAATCTCATGTCTCTTGAAGGTTCTTTACCACTGAGCCACCAGGGAAGCTCCCATTAGATCCTCTAGCTCTGTGCTCTTACTTACGTCTTCAGTGAATGCCTTCCCTGCTGCACCATAAGCTCCAAGAGTGTCAGGGCTGATATGCAGGACTTCCCACTGCATATCAGCATCCAGAACGGTGTTCTGACAAATAACAGTTTCTTTTCCCACAAGAAG
Source organism: Tragelaphus eurycerus (assembly GCA_935064755.1). Taxonomy (NCBI): domain Eukaryota; kingdom Metazoa; phylum Chordata; class Mammalia; order Artiodactyla; family Bovidae; genus Tragelaphus; species Tragelaphus eurycerus. The sequence goes on from CAKXYN010000039.1 coordinate 6,080,000, forward strand.
TTTGCTCACTACTCAATAGTAAATGTACGGTTAAGTCCGTCCTGTCAGAAACATTCTAAATGTGTAGATAAATATTCACAAAAATCCCACAACTTAAGACTATTCAGATATCCAATGCTGTTTTCCTGCCTATATGAAGATGAAGGACCATGCAACATATCACACTACCAAGCATCACTCATGACTTGAGAAAAGTCTGAATGCATAATTCTTGTGTCTTGTGATTCAACCATGATGGAAAATGAGGATGGACCCCCACCCCCTTAACTGAAAAGTAGCACTGCTGCTGCTGCTGCTGCTGCTAAGTCGCTTCAGTCATGTCCGACTCTGCGCGATCCCATAGATGGCAGCCCACCAGGCTCCCCCTTTCCTGGGATTCTCCAGGCAAGAACACTGGAGTGGGTTGCCATTTTCTTCTCCAATGCATGAAAGTGAGAAGTGAAAGTGAAATCGCTCAGTCGCTGACTCTTAGCGACCCCATGGACTGCAGCCCACCAGACTCCTCTATCCATGGGATTTTCCAGGCAAGAGTACTGGGGTGGGGTGCCATTGCCTTCCCCTGAAAAATAGCACTAACCTACAAAAAATATAGTATTTACATAGCATGGTATAGGCATTATTTTTTCTGAAGTAGAGTTGTGATAAAGTTGAAACAATAATAATATGTCATCACTAGATGCCAACCAAAAATTGGAGGACACAAAAGCTCTAATACAGCAATACTGTGAGTGCAACTGAGGCAAATAAACTCCACTTGTACTGAAAGATCACACCCATCTCCCAACAGGGAAACTGAGTTAATGCAAGAAGGAAGGACAGGAAAAGGAAAAGAAAGGAGAAAAAGAGAAAAAGAGGAAGGGAGGGAGAAATAAAGGAAAAGAGGGAGGAAAATAAGAAGGGAAGGGGATCACTTAACACAAATTTACCTTGGATTCTTTTTGCACTAACTGGAACATAATAACTACTGTATTTCACAAAGGAATGCACTTTTTGCCAACGCAAATGCTTAGCTGACAATAACATGTTGAATTAGCTTGGACCTATCTTGTAAATGCAGTAAGACTCGGCTATATCCAAAGGGCAGATCTGAGGGATTCTGGAACTGCTGTCCAGCAGTTAATTAGCATGAAAGACCTAAATGGCTCTTGGGAAGGAAACTACCTTCAGGCTAAAGAGCAGCAATTTCCAACACAGCATCTAACTGATATTCAGATATGCCCTCAGCCCCACATCCCATGAACTTGGCCCAAGTCTGTTATAAATGACTGTGACTAAATTGTCTGTGAGCCATCAGGAAATACAAATGGCTCTGAGCTGAGGTAGAAGAAGTCTCTCCATTTAGTAGGACACATGGCATGATGTAAGGGCATCAGTGCTCAGCTCTGAATGATTAGAACAGCTTCTGACTTCCTTACAGCTGCCACTTTAGCATCCACAAAGAAATGCAAGCAACAGCAAGAGGCACATTTGCAGAAGTTTTCTAGAACCATCTCCACCATCATGGTACCAACACTAGAGCAAGAGACTGCTCTTGAATATTCTGAGACACTCACAGAGGGGAATTGAAATAAAACTCACCCCTCTCTAGTTGGTACCTAGAGGATTCTGTAGAAGGGAATTATAGGTCCCATGATAATAAGGAGAAATGAGATCAGAGAAACACTAATTCTATAACTGTACATCTCTCAACTTTTAACCAGTGTGATCTGGTGAAAAACAAAATGCACAAAATCTTGAAACAACTAAACAATTTTAAAGCTTCCAAAAGGCCATTACAAAAATATTCTTATTTCTATGTTAAATGTTTCTGGTTTCTGAGTCAGTACCAAGAGCAAATCATGCACACATCACACAGAGCTATCAAATGAACCACAAATAAATGCAAACTTGTCAGACAGCAAGTGGTTCAACTATGGACCAGCTTCACACGTCACCTCTCCAACATACACAGCAGCTGCACTGCCAAGAGCAGGTTCTAACTGAAATCTTAAATAAGTGAAAAATGATACAATTACAACTAGGATCAACTCAATAAAATAACTCGACTTCCATGGTCTGTCTACAATATACTCCAAAAACACTAGTAAATTCTTGAAATCATGAATGCCCGAGACTTTCATATAGTTTTTTAAGTGGACTTATTATTCCACATTGCAGAAGTCAAGATTAAAAATGAGCTCCAGATTATTACACATTTGGTTTACATAAATAGAGAAGTATCTTGAAAATTCAAGCCTAAGTACCTGATACATGGATAATGGAGTTAAAGAGCTGATATTCCTATACTGGATCTCTGAACTGCTCAAATTTGCTAAGCTTGTGTAGACCATAGATTAGTAACTTCAGAAAACTTGGAATTCAGATAATCTCAGGCAGACACAGTATGAAAGAAAGCTCCAACAAATGCTTGTAAAAGTCTGTAGTTTGCTTTTTTTAACCTCTTCCTATTGACTTAAGTAAGTTAAGCAACATTACCAGAATTGGCTTTAAAATTAGACATATTTGAGCTTGGTTTCCAGACCTACCAATTACTAACTGTAGACCTTACCAGCCTGCTTGAGCAAGTTGACTGACATTGTAGTGATAACTATGAATACTCTGTAGAGTTTTATAAAGATAAATGCAATACTCTGTGAACCATATCTAGCACCATACCTGGTACACAATACACATGTCAATGGTAGACATTACTGTAATTCTGACTGATGCTTTTATATCCACTACTTTTACTGTCACTATTACTTAATACCATTATTACTACTAAGAGGAGCTTCTCTGGTGGCTCAAGTGGTAAAGAACCCACCTGTCAATGAAGGAGACATGTTTCAATCCCTGGGTCAGGAAGATCCCCTGGAGAAGGGAATGGCAACCCACTCCAGTATTCTTGCCTGGGAAATCCCATGGACAGAGGAGCCTGGTGGGCTACAGTCCCAGGGATTGCAAAAGAGGAGGATGTGAATTAGTGACTAAACAACAACAAAACTACTAAGGGACCAAGGATGAAAACTCTGGATATGAGAGCAATAAGTAGAGTTCATTTGTTTTCAACTATAGAAATCCAAGAATAAAAGTAATTAAATAAAAAATAAAATAAATTTTATTTATAAAATAAACAAAAGTAATAAAATTCTGAATATTAAATCATCTCTAATAAATGTTTCTCTATGGTCAGGATGATGGAATTAACATTAGCTTGTTTAACTAAAACACAGAGGGAATCCTCTCTTTTTAGCCATTTTATCCTTTGGAAAGCCTATCCAAAAGTATGCTAGGATATAAGAATTACAAAACAGCTTCAAATAATACCGCGTACCTTTTTAGGATTTTAAATAGCTAGTGATTGCCAATTAGAAATGACAAAACAAAATCATAAAGCATAGAGTATATTTATGAAGCCCATAGAATGCTGTAGATCATTAGGCTTGAACCAAAGAGACCACCAATAACATGCAAGGTAAGATATCTAAAGTCAAAGAACTTATTACTACAGAAAAAGCAAGAGTAAACCATCTGAAACATTACATCTTCTAAAGGCTGCAGAAAGATGTAATCATTGAAGAGTGAAACAGTCACATAAAACTACATGAAAGTGATCAGAGATGCTTGAACTAAGCCCTAACAGGTAGCAGAGAGCAAAGGAAAGAGTTTCCAGGCAAGAAGTTTATCACAAACCAAGTCATGGGAAAAAGACTGAGCTTTAAATGTTTGCAGAAATAATGAAGGTCACTGGTTTGCAAAGTATTTTGCCAAATACTGGGACCTAAAATTGTACATAAATCAGCAAGCTGGTAACTTAAGAAAATCTGTTTAGGGAAAATGAGTCCACATCAGAATGCCACATGATTTGTGGATGGTGAAGACTGCAGACAGGAAAAATTTGTAGGAGGCTACAATAATCAATAGTCTGTAAAAATGAGGCAAGAGGGTTTGGGCAGAATGATTACAGAGAAATAATAGGAAAGAAGCAGTATGAGAACGAGTCTAAGGGAAAATGGACAGGATATATTAACTGACTGGATGTGGGGATATGTGTCTACTGGGTTAAAAAAAATGAGTCCAAGGTTAAGCCTGGATACTTAAAAGGAAATAACATGAGGTTCAACAGAAATAGAGTCCAGGACTACAGAGACTAGGCCAAAAAGAGGGGAGCCAGGTAAAAATTACACCAGACAGGTTAAGATAAGACTGTGGCAGGAGAAAACATTTAGGGATGGATTTGGGTACTACCGACTTCCCTGGTGGCTCAGATGGTAAAGCGTCTGCCTACAGTGCAGGAGACCTGGGTTCAATCCCTGGATCAGGAAGATCTCCTGGAGAAGGGAATGGCAACCCACTCCAGTATTCTTGCCTGGAAAATCCCATGGACAGAGGAGCCTGGTAGGCTACAGTCCATGGGGTTGCAGAGTCGGACACGACTGAGTGACTTAATTTTCCTTTGGGTACCACCAGCCTTGAAGTATGGGGGACCTATCAGAGCAGAAGACATCCAGAGAGTCTGAGGACAAGAACTTGTTCTTGAAGATGTTCATAACTAGAAGACAATGAATCACAGGAGCCAATGGTGAAGGACTTCCAGAAGGAGAAGTGTCTTTAAGAATTTCCCAGAAATCATTTCTATGAAACAAGCTCTATATGTCTTCTGAATTACATATATGATGGAAACTGCAAGTTAGGATTTATGCAATAAATTTTTATAGTGTATCCCTGTGTGCCAGCCACAGCGCAGGCAATGGGGAAAGAGAAAGCCAATGAATTGGACATGAGGGCCTCAGTCTCTGCCTCCTATCCATTTAGAGTCATGGATTCTTTTTTTTTTTTTTTTTTGGCTTGGGCTATTTTTTTATTTTATTATTATTATTATTACTTTACAATAGTGTATTGGTTTTGGCTTACATCAACATGCATCCGCCATGTGTTCCCCATCCTAAACCCCTCTCCGACATCCCTCCCCGTACCATCCCTCTGGGTCATCCCAATGCACCAGCCCCAAGCATCCTGTATCCTGCATCGAACCTGGACTGGCAATTCATTTCTTATATGATATTATACATGTTTTAATGCCATTCTCCCAAATCATCCCCCACCTCCCTCTCCCACAGAGTCCAAAAGACTGTTCTATACATCTGTGTCTCTTTTGCTGTCTCTCATACAGGGTTGTGGTTACCATCTTTCTAAATTCCATATATCTCTTTAACAAGTGGTGCTGGGAAAACTGGTCAAACACTTGTAAAAGAATGAAACTAGAACACTTTCTATCACCATACACAAAAATAAACTCAAAATGGATTAAAGATCTAAACATAAGACCAGAAACTATAAAACTCTTAGAGGAGAACATAGACAAAACACTCTCTGACATACATCACAGCAGGATCCTCTATGACCCACCTCCCAGAATATTGGAAATAAAAGCAAAAATAAACAAATGAAATCTAATTAAAATTAAAAGCTTCTGCACAACAAAAGAAATTATAAGCAAGGTGAAAAGACAGTCTTCAGAATGGGAGAAAATAATAGCAAATGAAGCAACTGACAAACAACTAATCTCAAAAATATGCAAGCAACTCCTACAGCTCAATTCCAGAAAAATAAATGACCCAATCGAAAAATAGGCCAAAAAATTAAATAGACATTTCTCCAAAGAAGACATACAGATAGCTAACAAACACATGAAAAGATGCTCAACATCACTCATTATCAGAGAAATGCAAATCAAAACCACAATGAAGTACCATTTCACGCCAGTCAGAATGGCTGCGATCCAAAAGTCTACAAGTAAAAAATGCTGGAGAGGGTGTGGAGAAAAGGGAACCCTCTTACACTGTTGGTGGGAATGCAAACTAGTACAGCCACTATGGAGAACAGTATGGAGATTCCTTAAAAAACTGGAAATAGAACTGCCATATGACCCAGCAATCCCACTGCTGGTCATACACACTGAGGAAACCAGAATTGAAAGAGACACATGTACCCCAGTGTTCATCGCAGCACTGTATATAATAACCAGGACATGGAAGCAACCTGGATGTCTATCAGCAGATGAATGGATAAGAAAGCAGTGGTACATATACACAATGGAGTATTACTCAGCCATTAAAAAGAATACATTTGAATCAGTTCTAATGAGGTGGATGAAACTGGAGCCTATTATACAGAGTGAAGTAAGCCAGAAAGAAAAACACCAAATACAGTATACTAACACATATATACAGAATTTAGAGTCATGGATTCTTGACAAGGACCACCCAGCCTCACCCAGTTCCAGAGAGAATCCAGACCAATGCAGGATCTCTGCATTAGGATCAGGAAGGCAAGACCCAGAACCAATCTTGTTACAGGAAAGCTGATACCTGGTGTTTTGAAGTTGATTCTTAGATACATCCACACTCAGAACTTTCCCCCATCTCCAAAGTTTATCTTCATTTTATATTAATACTTTGATTATAACTAGAAACTGTTCCATTTAAAGACAGTGCAGCTTGGATTACTGCTGAACTTCTCTGCATTCAGTCTCCCTAGAGAAGAATTATCACCACTAAATTGTTGTTGTTTAGTCTTTAAGTCATGTCTGACTCTTTGTGACCCCATGAACTGCAGCACGCCAGTCTTCCCTGTCCTTCACTATCTCCTGGAGTTTGCTCAAACACATGTCCATTGAGTCAGTGATGCTATCCTACCATCTCATTCTCTGCCGCCCCCTTCTTCTCTTGCCCTCAATCTTTCCCACTAAATTAGGCTTTTCCAGATTTCTTAACTTCCCTACATATAGACACTCAGAGGAATTTTTAATGGATACTATTTTAAGAGGGATTTGAGAGTAGTAAAATTATACTAAAATGTCTCCAATTTCACATATATCTCAAGTGAAATATTCACTAACAATCTCAAAAGAATCTTCATTCTTTCAATGCAAAGGGTAGCCTCAGGTTTAACTTTCTAACTGAAAACTGAGCAAAGCAAAAGGATTCTCCAGCTTCAGGAAAGTCCCCAGACATCAGAGTCAGTGAACTCCCATTGATACAGTTCTAATAGCATTACATCTCTCCTCCAGCAGTGGTTTGTTCTGTTTATCAGGGCTTTTGGTATTCTGCCCCTCTGTAACAATTGCTCTTTTTGGGTCCCATGCACTCTTTTTCAAAACTGAAACTGGAAAAGAAATGTGTAAGAAGACATCCAAAACGACCAAAAAAAAAAAAAAAAAAAAAAACCTAAGTAGTTCCAAAACATCAAAAACCAAATAAGAACAATTCTTTGTCTAGATGTAGAGAGGATTTACCCTTGCATTAAAAGTCAAGATATTCCCTCAAGCTGCAAATCAGATTGCAAAATTCAAATTCCATTTACTTAATCCACAATTTATACTATTTCAATAGCAATGAGTCTAGTTTCCAACAACCAAGGAAGTAAAATACAAGGTGACAAGTTTGTCTACAAATCACTGATATATTCACTAAGTGGGTTTCTTTCTTCTGATTTTTAGACCTAGTCTGAATTCAAAAGAGATTTAGTTCCAGGTCTTTTACATCTGCTGTATTGGCCGGCAGGTTCTTTACCACTAGCACCACCTGGGAAGCCCTCACTAAATATTAATGCATAATTAGATATGCAAAGATGAATAAGGCTCAATAGCCCTAACCTCCAGGAGTCCTATTAATTATGAAAGTGTTAGTCACTCAGTCGTGTCCAACTCTTTGTGACCCCCATGGACTGTAGCCCACCAGGCTCCTCTGTCCATGGAATTCTCCAGGCAAGAATACTGGAGTGGGTTGCCATTTCATCCTCCAGGGCATCTTCCGACCCAGGGATTGAACCGGGATCTCCCACATTGAAGGCAGACTCTTTTCCCAATTGAGCCACCAGGGAAGTTCAAAGGGAACTATGGCTCTTACAGGGACAAATTAATGATGAAGTCAATTCAAAATCTTAACAAATCAGGGATAATGGCTGGTAGGAATTGAAGCAGCAGAGAGGAAGGTCGGGGTCAAGAAAGTGAACTTTATTCTGTGTGCTTGGAGGAAGGGGTAGACACTGAACTATTTTAAGCTGGAGCGTGATGGGATCCAATCTGCATTTTAGACAGATCACTATGGTGATGATGGGCTGGAGGGAGGCCATTTGGGAGCAAGGAGAATGAGAGGGAAGAATTGCAGGCGCAGCAGTAGCAAAACAAAACAGGGTTGCTGGGAGAGACAGATAAGTATTAATAGAATCTGACTGGATCTGGCTTGAAAAGAGAAAGGAATCCATCTCCTCTGAGAGTTCTTTCACACAGCCAACCACATTACCAGTCCTGAGGGCCTGCCCCCAGAGGCCAGCATCTCTCTGCCCAAGGCCCCGCCCCTTCACCACGTCCTTATCAGGCTGGCCCCTGTATTCTAAGTCCTAATGGCAGCTGGTGTCCTTCAAAGTGAGGATGATCCAGTCTGATCTCCACATCTGCTACAATTGAATTTACTCTCACTTTTTCTTCACTAACCCTGATGTAATGGAAATGAAAAAACTAGGGAAGTTTCAGGATCTTGGGATTTCAATATCAGTTTAAATGATAATGAGATGTGTGTGACCTTGGGCAAATTACTTACCTTCTCTGAATTCATTTTGTCTATAATTGGGGGTTACCTTTGCCATCCGTCTAGTCAAAGCTATGGTTTTTCCAGTAGTAGTCATGTATGGATGGATGGAGAGTTGGACCATAAAGAAAGCTGAACTCCAAAGAATTAATGCTTTTGAATTGTGGTGTTGGAGAAGACTCTTGCAAGTCCCTTGGTCTGCAAGGAGATCAAACCAGTCAATTCTCAAGGAAATCAGTCTTGAATATTCATTGGAAGGACTGATGCTGAAGCTGAAGCTCCAATACTTTGGCCACCTGATGTGAAGAACTGACTCATTGGAAAAGATCCTGATTCTGGGAAAGATTGAAGGCAGGAGGAGAAGGAGATGACAGAGAGTGAGATGGTTGGATGGCATCACTGACTCAAGGACATGAGTTTGAGCAAGCTCCAGGAGTTGGTGGTGGACAGGGAAGCCTGGTGTGCTGCAGTCCATGGGGTTGTAAAGAGTCAGACTCGACTAAGAGACTGAACTGACTGAGCTATAAATAAAAGCCCTTCTAGACACATCTTGTCATTCATCCCAAGTAATTCTGTTCTAGTCTATCCACCAGTTATTAGTACCCAAAGAAAATACTGATTAACTCCCAAAGCAATTCAGATAGGTTATATACTAAGTGACTTCTTGAAAAAGAAAGTCCCTGAAGCATAAAAGACAGAGAGAAAAAAATAGACTTTGAATTCAAACAAAAACATCAACAAGGCAAAACAATTCAGTGGGATTTGATTGCTTGTTCTGGTTGTTAATTAGATATCTTTCTAAGTTAGTTAAGAAAACAACCCAGTAAGTTTAACTGGCTGGCACTAAATCTAAGGAGAGGTGTGTGCCACTTCTGAACCAGGAAATCTCTGTTCCCTGGTTACTCAGTTACTTCTAATTCTCACTGTTCATCTCACAAATTTTTTTTTTTTTTTTGGTGAAACATGCTGTTTATTTTTTCTTTTTATCTAGTAGTCTTCTCTTTCCCTGAAAACAGCATCACTCCATTCTTTTATGGACCAGTCTCATCACCTACTCAGATTCATGTTGGGAGTGGCTATCTTACTCCATAGCCTTGACTCCTTTCTTACAGCAATTTGACCATTCTTTGCCTTTCTGACCTAACCTGAACACTGTGCTTCTTTAAGACTTTCCCTGTGGAAGTGAAAGATAGAATCCTTTTTTTCCTGATGCTGAAACTGGAAAGATACAGCCTTCAAGCTGTCACTGGGAGATGTTCTGCTGAGGGTAAAAAAAAAGGGGGCGGGGGGGAGGTGGCGATGAGACAAGGAAAGGAAAAGTGTTCAAATGTCAGTCCTTAAGATACCCCTGGAATTGCTCCCTGCTTTTTCAAAATGTCTTCTTTGAGTCTTAAGCTTGCCAAAACTAGTTCAAGTGGGTTTCTATATTTGGCAATCAGAGAGGTCCTGACTGATGTAGTAATTTTCACCACAAGAAGACATATGGAAAGGAGTGATTTAGATCAGAGATTGAACCTGGGTCTCCTGCATTGGCAGACAGATTCTTTACCATCTGAGCTACCAGGGAAGTGCTATGTCATCATCATCATGACTAGAAAAATAATTTAAGTGCTCAATTACAAGTGACATGTTAATGATATCATCTTTAAGTATATAGAACAACTATATATATATATACATTACATAGATATAATTACATACATATGTATATATTTGAGGTACAGTACTTGCTGGGCCAAACAAACACAAGAGTCCTTGCAAATAAACAAGGGTTTGGTTTAGTTATTACTACTGTCGTCAAAATGCAAAAAACTCATTTGCACTGAGTCAATTGTAAGAAGTTTATGAATTTCCTTTTTAGATGCTATTGATCTTCAGTAAAATATGTAGAAAGAAAAATCCATGTGATGTGTAAAGCTGGATGCATATGTAGATTATAACCTCACAGGACAACTGTAGGGACAGTGTGGCAGAGGGCATGTATCTACCCATCAGGGAAGGCCATCTGGACCATGTCAAGGGAATACAATAGAGCTACACTGAAATGACTGGTCTGTCCACCATTCAGACTGATTCTGGGAACAAAAGAAATTAAAATCATTTTCCACCTTCAGGAAAAAATTGGCTCAAACAGCTGGAAAAAAAAAAAGGAGAAACAAAAATAACTACAAATCACTTTTCATGAGAGTCACTTGCTAAACTTGAACAGCTGGGCCTTGAAAGGCTTGGGACATATTCAACAAACGAGTGTTAAATTCATTATGTTCTCACTTCTGCTTTGTGGTAAACCAGTTTGACAAAGATCAGCTTCACAAATTGTTTTATTATCAGATCAAGTATGTAAATTGGGGGAAAATGAGTTCCTAAGAAGATAGGAAAGATAAAAGAAAAATTATCTTAAGAAATGTGGAAACACAGATTCATGCACAAAACTGTAAAGCAAGATTCTTAATGTTTCTGTTCCATAGGGCCCTTTGGCAATGTTGTGAATCCTATATGGGCCCCTTCTCTATCTCAATGGAGAGTAACACCACTTCCCCAATTTAAGTCAAATATTCAGAACACCACTTATTTCCCTTAACCACAAACTCAAAAATAAGCTGTCAACAAATTCTGCTAGCTCTGCCTTTCCCTGTCCTCCAATGCTTTCACCCCAGTCAAACCCACCTGATCGATCTACATTACTACAAAATCCTGCTAACCATCCAGCATCTACCCAATCCCTTCTCCATACTCCAATCTATACATGGCAGAAAAAAACTGTAAAAATTCTGATTATGTTAGCTCACTCTTTGCATAAAATACCCCCAATGACTTCACAATTTAATGTGAAAAAAATTAAAATATCTTACTATGGTCTATGAGACCCTACATGATCTGAATTGTGAATCAATGATACGATAGCAATGGCTAATCTTTATTGAGCACCTACACATCTCAGACCCTGGTCAAATTGCTTTTTTATGTCTTGTTTGACATCTTTCAATAATTCCATAAATTGTGTATAATTAGAAACTTGAGATACAGATCAATCAGATCAGTCGCTCAGTCGTGTCTGACTCTTTGCGACCCAATGAATCACAGCACGCCAGGCCTCCCTGTCCATCACCAACTCCCGGAGGTCACTCAGACTCACATCCATCGAGTCAGTGATGCCATCCAGCCATCTCATCCTCTGGCATCCCCTTCTCCTCCTGCCCCCAATCCCTCCCAGCATGAGTCTTCTCCAATGAGTCAACTCTTCGCATGAGGTGGCCAAAATACTGGAGTTTCAGCTTTAGCATCATTCCTTCCAAAGAAATCCCAGGGCTGATCTCCTTCAGAATGGACTGGTTGGATCTCCTTGCAGTCCAAGGGACTCTCAAGAGTCTTCTCCAACACCACAGTTCTAAAGCATTAATTCTTCGGCACTCAGCCTTCTTTACAGTCCAGCTCTCACATCCATACATGACCACAGGAAAGACCATAGCCTTGACTAGATGGACCTTTGTTGGCAAAGTAATGTCTCTGCTTTTGAATCTGCTATCTAGGTTGGTCATAACTTTCCTTCCAAGAAGTAAGCGTCTTTTAATTTCATGGCTGCAGTCACCATCTGCAGTGATTTTGGAGCCCAGAAAAATAAAGTCTGACACTGTTTCCACTGTTTCCCCATCTATTTCCCATGTAGTGATGGGACCAGATGCCATGATCTTCGTTTTCTGAATGTTGAGCTTTAAGCCAACCTTTTCACTCTCCACTTTCACTTTCATCAAGAGGCTTTTGAGTTCCTCTTCACTTTCTGCCATAAGGGTGGTGTCATCTGCATATCTGAGGTGATTGATATTTCTCCCAGCAATCTTGATTCCAACTTGTGTTTCTTTCAGTACAGCATTTCTCATGATGTACTCTGCAAAGCCAAATAAATATGTGCCAGGTTTTTTATTTAAACCTAAGGCACCAGAGGCTAGGTTCAAAAAAAAAAAAAATCTTGAGTCTGGATTCTTACACACTATACGATTTCACTTCTTACCTCCTCCCATTCCCCTGCCTTTGCTAACATTGTATGCCAATCTCTCATCTTTCTCTTCTTTGAATATACTGAGCTAGATCCTACAATCAAGGGTTTGCATGTGCTATTCCCTTCTCTGGAATATTCTTCCTTCAGATCTCCATATGGTTGACTTCGCATTACTCAGGACTCAGCTTATTATAGGCACTGATAGTTGCCTGTCCAAATTTAGCCCCTCTTTTGTCCCTAATTTATTCGTTTTTTCACCTTATTTGGTCGTTCTTAAGAAAAACGACTCATGCTCCAGGAGTGGAATCTTAATTTAAAAATCTAAGTCTTAGGCTCTAGGCCAGTAATAGGAATTTCATTTCCCATGGAGGTGACACAATTTTGGCCAATAAGCTGCAATATGAAGTCTGCTGGGAACAAAGAGTTTCTTGCTGATAAAAAAAAAAAAAAAAAAAGAAAAGATTTACAGGAAGAAGCTGTCCCTTTTTACTACAAGACTTTGCCTAAAAGAGTGTGAGGATGGAACACCTAGAAGTGATGTGACCATCTCCCAAGCAAGGCAGTAGGTAGAGGCCCCATGCTGAGATAGGCATATAAGAACTGATGTTCTCTTACACCCACTAGCCTCTGATAATTAATCTAGAGCCCTTCTACCTGAAGACGTATTTTTTTGTAAGACAACAATTTCTTCTATTGTTTAAACTATTTTGTATTCAGTTTTTTGTCACTCGCAGCTGAAGGTATTCTGGCTGATCCACAGTTAGCCACCTCTCCAGAGAGACCTTCCTAGACCATCTTACAAAATTATTCTCCTCTAGTCACTATCACATTCCCATGTGTTTTTCTTCATAGTACCTATCATCTGAAATTATCCTGCATATTTATTTACCATTTGCTTTCTTCTCTAGACTGTATATTCCCCAAGAGGGAAAAAAAAACCTCCTCCACTCTTGTCCATTGCTAAATCTCTAGTACTTCCTGGTAGCTCAGATGGTAAAGAATCTCCCTATAATTCAGGAGACCTGGGTTTGATCCCTGGGTCTGGAAGATACCCTAGAGAAGAAAATGGAACAACCCATTCCAGTATTCTTGCCTAAATATTCCCATGGACAGAGAGGCCTGGCAGGCTACAGTCCATGGGGTTGCAAAGAGTTGGACACGACTGAATGACTAACACTTTTCACACTTTCCAAATCTCTAGCACACAGAATACTGCCTCACTCTTCCTCTTAAAATCTGTGACTTTAGAAAATTTTTTAATATCTCTATGTCTCAGTTGGATTAAAGATCAAACTTATTAATTCATCAGATCAGATCAGTCGCTCAGTCGTGTCCGACTCTTTGCGACCCCATGAACCGCAGCACGCCAGGCCTCCCTGTCCATCACCAGCTCCCGGAGGTCACCTAATAAATATCCATTGAATGAATGAGAATATAAAACTGAATCTCAGGTGATGAAATCACCCTCTAAATTTGAACATAATAGGAGGACGTGTCTTACTCAAAAGAAATACATTTTTAAGAGAAAAAGAGGAGCAGTGAAAAAAGGTCAAGAACATTAACCTCTGCATAGAAATCTTCATTTCCTGAAGAGAGAACACAGAGTATTAATAACAACAATGGAGGCCATTATGGAGCACTCATCATGGTGCAGGAATTAGATGTGAGCAAGACAGGTGAGGTGCCTGTCTTTAGCCAGTGAACGAGTCTTCAATTATCCATGAATAGCCCACACATTTTATTTGGCTAAAAGCCAACTATACAACAGATACTCGTATATCATTAATGAAATTTAATCTCAAGCAACAAGGAAACAATGGAGGAAATGACCCCTTTGACCTACTTCTGAGGATAAGAATAGACTGGTAAAGTCAAAGAAATGTGAATCTTAAAAGAAAGTGACCATGTTATCCTGAATTTTATTTTTTCTGAGGACAGCAAGAATTGTACACTCTATGCGAATGTCTTCAAAATGTTTAGAGAAAAGATATGCATTATTCATGGCATGAGAATCCTAAAGAGATTATGACTCAAAAGTGTTATGATGTTCTCAAAAATGCAATTTTGAGTGCAATTGCAAATGATAAAATAAGGAGAAGAGTAGAAAGAAAACCAAAAAAAAAAAAAAGTAGCTGCAGATATTTTTAAAAGAAAAAAATACAATTGCAAAGTATCCATCTCCATCTTAATCATCATCTTGGTAAATGCAGTGCCAAAAACCTAGCAAAGAGTCAAAAGCTATTGTCAAATGAATGAATAAATGAATGAACAAATGAACATGGAATATGAGAGTAGTAGGGCTAGACAGACTCATATCAGAAAGATTAAGGCCTCAGATGAGCTGAGATTTGAGAAAAAAATTAAAAAGCTAAGTGTTTTATGGTTTTATTTGGAGCAAGAGAAGGCCATAAGTTTGAGCTAATGATATAATACTGACACAGTGTTTTTCAACCTCCAAAACTCAGATAAAACACTATTAGGAAGAAATTGAAGCCTGGCAAGACTTTCTTGGTCAGCACCTAAATGAAGGCATATCTTCTGATGATAATGCATTTCAAAAGACATTATGAAAACAATTTTCAATTGAAGTCTCTGGGTGTTAAGAAGAGAATTAGAAGATTAGGACTAGATGAAAAAGCCAAAACAGTGAATTCCCAAAATCTGAAATGAGGTGAGCCATGGTTGATTCCTGGTGCATTGTGAGTGACTGGTCAAAAGAGCAAATACACTCACATTTCCTCTTTTGATATCATCATCAACCAGATAGGTCACTACTAATCTGGTAGATCATGTGCGTTTACACAAGAAGGTTTACATCATTCATGTGTAAACGCCTGTGAGACAGACTGAAATACTAAGATTTGGAAACTAGTTTAACTTGATAAATTAGCCATTGGCTCCATTGATATACCCTTATATCCTTGCAGTAAGGTGACTCCCCTGATCACCTTAGCTAACGACTATAACAGCTTTCCCCCCATGTTAAGTCATGTGTCTTCAGTTGTGTCTGACTCCTGAGATCCTAAGGACTGTAGCCCACGAGGCTCTTCAGTCCATGGGATTTTCCAGGCAAGAATACTGGAGTGGGTCCCAATAGCATTCTCCAAGGGATCTTCCTGACCCATTTCCCCCACCTCCATCTATTATTTTCATCTTAGTTTATTTTTCTCTCCCAAACACTCATCACTCTCTAAGGTACTCTATATTATTTGCCATATGTATTTTCTATCTTCTCCAGGTAAATGTAAATTCCCCAAGGATAAGCATTTTAGTCCTCTGTGTTCACTGCTTTATCCTCAATATTGAATATTGTATCCTGAGTACTCAGTGAATATTTTCTTAACTGAATAAATAAATGAATGATCCTCGAAACACTGAGTGTTAACAATGAAGACGGATATAGGCCCATTGAATTGTTTTGGGTTTTTTTGGTGGGGGGAGTCACTTGTGGAACCTCAAAATATGTTCCACAAAGAACAGAAGAAAAAAAGAGCATTTTTAGCTTAGGGGAGAGGTGACATGAGGGAGTAGGAAGAGGATGATGTAAGTTGTTTGACATGATAGAAATCTTCAAACATCTCAGGACTCTATTATGAAAAGGGATTATCCTATTGTTTCTATTTCTAAATGATCATCTGGTATAAATAAATGGACTCTACAGGTAGGTTTCAACTCTATTTTACATAGTGCAAGCTTTCTAGTGATGTCCTAGTTGCCATTGAGGAGGCACATTTCTCCTTCTTGAAGGTATGAAATGAATGAAAAACCCATGAGGATGATGGTCAGACTAGATAATCTTAACACTGTGCCAGACTATGATACATTTATTCTGTGAATAAAATCATACAACTTCCTTGTACTGAATGGATCATTTGGACAAATGGGTACAGAGAATATATTTACAAATGAAGCAGAATAACTAAACTCAATAGTTTGCAAATATGAACCTTAGTAATTTTTCCAGCTTTCTAAGTAGGAAAAGTTTTAAGATCAGTAAGTGCTTCATTATATGAAACAAATTTCCCAATTTCTCTCTCAATTTTTTGATGCTGATCTTCTGTACCCCTTTCCTTTTTTCTCATCACACATACACACATAAGTTGTAATCATTGTAAAGATTACTGACTCATATTTCTAGAATTCCCTCAGTTCTTTCCCAGATTTAAGTGAAAAACAAAGGCTAAGAGGTGCTGATGGAACATCTCTTCTTGATATACAAAAAAAATGCAGATTTGAAAAAGAGTAGTACGCTAGTCTAGTGTCAGTCAGTCATGTCCAACTCTTTGCAACTCTATGGACTGTAGACCCTACAGTCCATAGACAGGGGCCTGTATCAATCTAATTTTCTTGATTACAGTTTCATATGTAACACATTCATATGTGTTGGGTTGAGTGAGAGGGTTGGCTTAAAGCTCAACATTCAGAAAACGAAGATCATGGCATCTGGCCCCATCACTACATGGGAAATAGATGGAGAAACAGTGGAAACAGTGTCAGACTGTTTTTCTGGGCTCCAAAATCACTGCAGATAGTGACTGCAGCCATGAAATTAAAAGACGCTTACTCCTTGGAAGGAAAGTTATGACCAACCTAGATAGCATATTCAAAAGCAGAGACATTACTTTGCCAACAAAGGTCCGCCTAGTCAAGGCTATGGTCTTTCCTGTGGTCATGTATGGATGTGAGAGGTGGACTGTGAGGAAGGCTGAGCGCCGAAGAATTGATGCTTTTGAACTGTGGTGTTGGAGAAGACTCTTGAGAGTCCCTTGGACTGCAAGGAGATCCAACCAGTCCATTCTGAAGGAGATCAATCCTGGAATTTCTTTGGAAGGAACGATGCTAAAGCTGAAACTCCAGTATTTTGGCCACCTTATGCGAAGAGTTGACTCATTGGAGAAGACTCTGATGCTGGGAGGGATTGAGGGCAGGAGGAGAAGGGGACGACAGAGGATGAGATGGCTAGATGGCATCACTGACTTGATGGGTGTGGGTCTGAGTGACCTCCAGGAGCTGGTGATGGACAGGGAGGCCTGGCGTGCTGCGATTCATGGGGTCGCAAAGAGTCAGACACGACTGAGCGACTGATCTGATCTGATCTGATGTAACACATTCATCGCCTGTGATCACCTTTTCCCTTCAGATCTAGGTAAAATTGAACCAATTCCATTCCACATCTTACTGAAAGTCTATTGTGAGCCTTAAGAAGAAAGTAAGGTGAGGATGTGTATTTGGGATGAAGAGGGTAAGTTCTTTTGTTGCCACCAAATTCTTACTTCTGCTAGATTATCTCAGCATGTGGTCCATCTCATAGTCTCCACAAACCCCCAAGTTCTACACAATATCTACCACATGAATGAATCAGCTCCTTTCCTTTATTTCCACCATAAAACAGGGAAACAAAGAAACAAAAAGTGTTCATACATATATTAATAGATTAGTGAAAGTAGTAGTTGTTCAGTTCACTCTTTTCAATCCCATGACTGTAGCTCACAAAACTCCTCTGTCTGTGGAATTTTCCTGGCAAGAATACGAGAGTGGGTTGTCATTCCCTTCTTCAGGGAATCTTCCCAAACCAGGGATCAAATCCTGGTCTCCTGCTTTGCAGGCAGATTCTTTACTGTCTGAGCCATCAGAGAAATCAGGTAATATTAATACACTACCATATGTAAAATAGATAGGTAGTGGAAAGTTGCTGTATAACTCAGGGAGCTCAACCTGGTACTCCATAACAACCTAGAGGGGTGGGATAGGGTGGGAGGCAGCAGGGAGGTTCAAGAGAAAGAGGACTTATGTATGCCTATGGCTGATTCATGTTGTTGTACAGCAGAAACCAACACAACATTGTAAAGCAATTATCCCATTAAAGTTTTTTTAAAAGGAGTGTCTACATATTCTTTTTAGTAAAGCAGACTTCATAGAAGTTTTGGAATAATGGGGAGTTTATATTATAAGAAAACACACACACACACACAACACACATACACACATACCCCTCAAAATGGAATATTAGACATCTTTCTTCAAATGTTCCTTTCCACTAAATGGGTTCCAGCTTCTAAAAGTTCTATAGGTCTCCGCTCTTTGTTTTCCTTCACTCAGAAATTCCTTCTTATTTTTAAACAGAGCAACAGAGCAATATGGCAATGTTAACATTTATTAGAAATCCAGCAAAAAAAAAAAAAAAAGCCATCTTTGATATTTCCTTTCCTGTATTCCCTATAACTAAACTGTCCCCAAATTTATTTTTGTTCTTCAGATGTCACTCAGAATGAACTTTTCTTTCCTGCTACCTGTTCTATCGGGGAAGGCAATGGCACCCCACCCCAATAATTTTGCCTGGAAAATCCCATGGACGGAGAAGCCTGGTAGGCTCCAGTCCATGGGGTCGCTAAGAGTCGGACACGACTGAGCGACTTCACTTTCCCTTTTCACTTTCATGCATTGGAGAAGGAAATGGCAACCCACTCCAGTATTCTTGCCTGGAGAATCCCAGGGAGGGGGAGCCTGGTAAGCTTCCGTCTATGGGGTCGCACATGTTCTATAGTCTAAATCCACAATCTACCACACCGTTCTGTCTTCCTGCAGCGTCAGTCAGTCAGTTCAGTCACTCATTCATTGTCTGACTCTTCGCTGCCCCATGGACTGTAGCACACCAGGCTTCCCTGTCCATCACCAACTCCTGGAGTTTGCTCAAACACATGTCCATTGAGTTGGTTATGCCACCCAACCATCTCATCCTCTGTCATTCCCTTCTCCTCCTGCCCTCAGTCTTTCCCAGCATCAGGGTCTTTTCCAATGAGTCAGTTCTTTGTATCAGGTGGCCAAAGTATTGGAGCTTCAGCTTTAGCATCAGTCCTTCCAATGAATATTCAGGACTGATTTCCTTGAGGATTGACTGGTTTGATCTCCTTGCAGCCCAAGGGACTTGCAAGAGTCTTCTCCAACACCACAGTTCAAAAGCATTAATTCTTCAGCACTCAGCTTTCTTTATGGTCCAACTCTCACATCCATACATGACTACTGGAAAAATCATAGCTTTGACTACTACCTGACCAAACACATGAAGCTGTATTTGCTCATACTCCTTACTTAAAAGTTTAAAATTTGTTGGCAATTCTTAACTTTCCACCCAAAGTTTAAAAGGCCTCTATACTTAGACCAGCTCTGTATTTTTCCAAGTTAATTTCCTAACACAAGCCTTACAGCTCACACAAAGCATCACCACTGCCTATACCTTCTTGCCTTTGTTCTTGATATATTTACATTCTACAGCAGTTCCCTGTATCTGCTTTGTTTATTCAAATCTTACCCATGTTTGAAGATCCCCCTCCCAATTCCATCTCCATCTTATAGATTTTAAACTTAAACTTCTCTCTCCCTTCATCATACAACTGTTCAGAAAGTGACACTTGGGTAAGAATACAACTGCTTCAAAGATTTTTATTTGTTTGCTTGCATGCTTGTTTTCTAAACTTGACTTGAACTCATAGGAATAGAGAAGATTCTATTTTATGTGTCATTGTGTCCTATCACAGAGCTAGCACTAAGTAAGTCTGGACATACAGAAGCTATTTGGGTTTACTGAACCAGATGGCAGCTAAGAACTTAGGCTGGGAATGGCCATCACTTACTCAGTGTGAGATATCAAGGCAACTTTTAAAATTTATTCAGGGTTTTGTTTGTAAATGTGAGTAACTGGGTCACCATGAAGATTAAGTGATATGAGACATAAAGCACTTGAGCATAATGTCTTCAGCATTTTCAGTTCAGTTCAGTCACTCAGTCATGTCCGACTTTTTGCAACGCCATGGACTGCAGAACACCAGGCTTCCCTGTCCATCACCAACTCCCAGAGCTTGCTCAAATTCATGTCCATCAAGTCAGTGATGCCATACAACCATCTTATCCTCTCTCGTCCCCTTCTGCTGCCCTCAGTCTTTCCCAGCATCAAGGTCTTTTCTAATGAGTCAGTTCTTCTCATCAGGCAGCTGAAGTATTAGAGTTTCAGCTTCAGCATCAGTCCTTCCAATGAATATTCAGGACTGCATTTTATGTTTGGCATTTTAGCCAGACAATTTTTAAGGATCAAGTAAAAACCGCATTTGAGGCAATCTACTCCCAACAATCAACATTCAGAAAACTAAGATCATGGCATCTGGTCCCATCACTTCATGGCAAGTAGATGGGGAAACAGTGGAAACAGTGTCAGACTTTATTTTGGGGGCTCCAAAATCACTGCAGATGGTGATTGCAGCCATGAAATTAAAAGATGCTTACTCCTTGGAAGGAAAGTTATGACCAACCTATAACTTTGCATATTAAAAAGGAGAGACATTACTTTGTCAACAAAGGTCCATCTAGTCAAGGCTATGGTTTTTCCAGTGGTCATGTATGGGTGTGAGAGTTGGACTGTGAAGAAAACTGAATGCTGAAGAATTGATACTTTTGAACTGTGGTGTTGGAGAAGATTCTTGAGAGTCCCTTGGACTGCAAGGAGATCCAACCAGTCCATCCTAAAGGAGATCAGTCCTGGGTGTTCATTGGAAGGAATGATGCTGAAGCTGAAACTCCAATACTTTGGCCACCTCATGTGAAGAGTTGACTCATTGCAAAAGACCCTGATGCTGGGCGGTATTGGGGGCAGGAGGAGAAGCGGACGACAGAGGATGAGATGGCTGGATGGCATCACCGACTTGATGGACATGAGTTTGGGTTAATTCCAGGAGTTGGTGATGGACAGGGAGGCCTGGCATGCTGCGGTTCATGGGGTTGCAAAGAGTTGGACACGACTGAGCGACTGAACTGAACTCCCAACACATCCACTTCACAAATAAGAATATTAAGTTTCAGAGAAATTAATTAAACTGAAAGACTAGATTCTTCTTCTAGGAAAACCATCTGGTGACTTTCTCAAGGAACTTATTGGCTGGGGCTGACCAATGACCCAAACTCCTGACTCAAAGCCCATTGCTCTTTTTGCAACTTTCCAATGCCACTAGGATAAAGTTTTACATCAGAGGTTGTACTTGGAGTATCATGAAAAACTCTAGAGAATGGCTTTTAAGATGGCTTTAGATCATTTTGAAAATATTTTAAAAATCTATAAAGAATTAAAAGATGTTATGTGTATTTTAAAAAAATAAGAGGACACAATTGTTCTCCCTTTGAACAAAACAAAATGGATTTTAATATTTACCTTCTCAAAGCTCTTATACCTCCAAAATACCATCATAAGTTTTTAAAAGTATGTGTGTATGTGTGTTCATGCTCTAAAACACCAACAAAAGTGTCTGCACACAAGCATAAACATTTGCTTGTTGAGTGGGAAAGAGATGAACTGGTTTCTACACTGACACCCTAATTCTTGATAACCCCAGAACTGACAAGGCTCCACAAAGAAAATGGTAAATTCAGGCAGAATGTCAATTAGAGGAGTCCCCTGTAGCTCATCTCTTACACAGAAGAATTTCAGACACAGTGGGTGACTTCAAGAGGCCATCAGGGTGCCATATCTCCTATGGCACAATATGTAATGGTTAAACCCCACCAGGCAGTACATGGTGGAGTTTGCTGTCTATATCCAGCTGTATCATACATATCATCTTGGGCCGGTCCTCATTCTCCTCACCTACACTCATGCCTCTTCACACACACACACACACACACACACACACACACACACACACGCACATACTTGGAAACCTCCAGGATATCTGCCCATAGAAACTGTATAATGGTTGTTAGAGCAGAGTTTCACTGGGAAACTGATTCATTTCTTGGGAATTCTGAAAGAGAAACAAAACAAAGCCTGTATCATCTATGCTCAGACCTACAAGGAAATTTTAGAAACTAGCTAACATTTACCAAATACTTTTCATATTCCATCTATTTTTCCAAGGAATCTAACATGGACAATATTGTTTACTTCTGTTCTATAAACAATTCTGTGTCCATATGCTGCCATAGGACCCAAGAGATGCTCAAAAAATACTTAGCAAATGACTTCTAAATGAACTTGTCCAAGGTCCCACAATAAGTCAAACTAAGATGATATTGACTCCAAAGAACATGTTCTTTAGCTAATAGACTATACCACCTCACAGTGTGTTCAGTTGCTCAGTTGTGTCCAACTCTTTATGACCTCATGGACTGTAGCCCACTAGGCTCCTCTGTTCACGGGATTTTCCCAGCAAGAGTACTGGTTGCCATTTCCTTCTCCAGGGGATCTTCACAACCCAGGGACTGAATCCATGTCTCCTGAACCTCCTGCATTACAGGTGGATTCTTTACCACTGGGCCACCAGGCAAGTCCCAGAATTGTATGCATAACCCCAGCATATGCAAAGAAAAGAAAACTATGTTTGTTGGTTTGTTTTTTCTGTCAGGCTCTACTCATACCACATCTCACCCCCCACTCCAACTGAAACTTTAAATGGGAAGGAGAGGCAGGTAGATTGTGACAAAATACTCAGTGTTATTACACATTCAAAATAGTTATTAAAAACATATTGATGGAGGAATGATTCATGATTTGGATAAGAGTACCACAAGGAGATCCAACTAGTCCATTCTGAAGATCATCCCTGGGATTTCTTTGGAAGAAATGATGCTAAAGCTGAAACTCCAGTACTTTGGCCACCTCATGCCAAGAGTTGACTCACTGGAAAAGACTCTGATGCTGGGAGGGATTGGGGGCAGGAGGAGAAGGGGATGACAGAGGATGAGATGGCTGAATGGCGTCACTGACTCGATGAACGTGAGTCTGAGTGAACTCCGGGAGTTGGTGATGGATAGGGAGGCTGGTGTGCTGCAATTCATGGGGTCACAAGGAGTCGGACACAACTGAGTGACTGAACTGAACTAAACTGAAGCTAAATATGAAAGCAGCAAAACTGTTTTACCCCAAGCATTCTTCTTAACTTCTACTATTTGTACATACCAGACAACAGAATCTACAAAGAAATATTTATACCCATACAGCAGTGTAGAGTTGAAAAGAGATTTTCACAGAGCACTGTGAAAATCTTACAGGCCCCCTCTCTGGAACTTAGGAAACTTGGACAGCTCCAGAACCTGTCCAGGACTCCTGAGCAGTACACACAGCTGCTCTAGTGGCCAGAGTAAGGAAACAAGATGAGGTCAGATTTATCTGGGAACCTTTCAGAATAGCCTCCACTTCATTAAAAAATATCTGAAGGTCATATATAATAATCTGGTCTTCTTGTGGAAAGATTGCTTGTTGTCTACTGGTGTGAGCCATAGATATTAGGCTCCAGATTATTCACCACAATGTCCCCAAGGCCTTTTTTACAGTAGAAACTCAGTAAATCCTACTTCTCTGCATCAATAACACAATACTAATTAGACAAATGCAGACAAGAAATCTGTACTTGCCTAGAAAACTCTGCTTAGTATTGAAGAACATGATGGTCTGAAATTAGGATCTCACTAAAATGTTTCATCAGGCAGACCTAGTTTTGCTATAAATAAGCTACCTCCCACATGTATCTGAAACTTATTTATTCCTCCCCCAAATTGCTGGCTGGCCATAATAGAGTCATCACTGTAACATAGACTGGATCTTGCGCAGACTTCCTCCTGAAGCACATTCACCAAATGGTCACAAGATTGTGGAATGTTAGGAGTGACAATCATTCAGCTCAACCCTCTCATTTCAGAGACAAAAACACTGAAGTCCACAAGTTCGAATAATTTACCAAAAGTCACGCAGGTAGGTGCATCCTATTTTTCCATCCTGTTCATTCCCTATTTTCATACAACTCCATCTCAGCCTGCCTCCCCTCTCTTCTCTGGCCATGGCCCTTGTTTCACTATAGCCCCAGCTGTAGACTATAAAGGAGGTAACAAACCCAAGCAACCCTCTTCCTGCAAGCAGATTCTCACCGGAAAACTGGCACTCGGTGCCTTGGCAGAGAATTGCTGAAGCAGGAGCAGAGGAATGGCCACCATCTGGACGGTGTGTTGCTGGATGCCAAATTGGCCCCAGCCATGGGGAAGGAGGAGACAGGAAGGGTGTCACCTGACTGCACACATTTATTTTCATTTTGAGGGGATTTGTTAGTAACCACGCTGTTTGAGAGGAAGCTGCTGTAGGTGGTTCTGATGGCTGACAAATGTGTAGGCAAGGATGAATCAAGGTGAGGGGTAGCCAGGCAGTTTGCAAATGATTTGTGAGCCATAAATTGTCAGCGGTATCTGATTACTCTATACGAATGAACGGGTGCATTTTTGAAGGGTAAAACAATATCAATGATTTCCCCTACTTATACCCTCCTCTTCCTTTTTAGTAAGCATGAGAATTTCTCTGACAGTACCTAGAAAAAAATCTCTTTTTTTTAACACAGGCTTCCCTGGTGGCTCTGTGGTAAAGAGCCAGCCTGCGATGCAGGAGATGTGAGTTCTTCCTCACTGGGAAGATCCCCTGGAGAAAGAAATGGCAACCCACTCCAATATTCTTGCCTGGGAAATCCCAAGGACAAAGGAGCCTGGCGGGCTACAGTCCACGGGGTCACAAGAGTCGGATACAACTAAGTGACTAAACAATACCAATCCACCAACATTTCTCTCTTTTTCATACATTTTAATCGTATTAAATTTTACTATGTTACGGCTATGTGTCCCACCCATGAAAACCATCCTGATGTACATAATGGTTTCCAGTGGTCAATTAGCAGCATCAGAGTGGCTGCAGAGGTTTTCCTCTTAGCAATCCTGATTTCCTATGTACGTACTGGTTTGGGCAACAGTGTTCAAGTAATGTGGACTTAATTATTATTGTTCATATTAATTATGAAGATAGCTTGAATGAACTACATGACATTGAGGGCATGAGTGTTTTAAAGTGTCTTCTGCACTTTAAGAATTAAATTGAATTTTCAATCGTATATCCACAAAACATCATCTCCATTGTCGGGCATTTTAGAATTTGCAAAGCATATTCACATATGTGATGACATTTTACTTTTGACACCAATAATCTGATGTTGGCAATTATTCCTATTTTATAGAAATACTAAAAAGCTTACCAAATAGAACTCGAAGCCTGAGAAGCATTGTGGCATGTGGATCAAGAACACACATGGAATCACACGCAAGCAGACTTGGATCTCCAAACCTCCTGCGACCCAGGACAAATTAATGAACATCTCCACATTTCAGTGCTGGCAATTTCTGCCTCTAAGACTCATGTACATCCAAATAAGGTAATAATAGGAAGATCCTTGGCTTCCCAGGTGGCTCAGTGGTAAAGAACTGGCCTGCCAGTGCAGGAGACAGGGGCTCAGTCCCTAGGTCAGGATGAGCCCCTGGAGGAGAAAATGGCAACCCACTGCATTATTCTTGCCTGGAGAATCTCATGGACAAAGGAGCCTGGAGGGCTAAAGTCCATGGGATCTCAGAGAGTCGGACATGACTTAGCCACTGAGCATGAGCTTGAGGAAGATCCTTGGTGTGGAGGCACCTGTTTATGCCTTTTCCCTTTCTAAACTAACTTCGGGTCTCATGCTTTTCTATTATACAATGAAAACTTCCCTTTCCTCTTTTTTTTTTTTTCTGACATCTTTATGATCAGTGAGACACTTTCTGAGATATTTGTAAGAGATTATGAGAATAAAACCTTTACCTATGGAACTCAGCCCTGAGGAATAACAAAGAAAAATGTATGCTCCAAACTTGAGCTAATCAACCCAATCAACACTATTATTAATGGAACAAAATTGGAATCAGACATAAATTTTTAGCGTATTAAAGCCTCTATCTCCCAAACTTAATGTGGTCATTTTCCTTTTATTTTTAAAGGGCTTTTAGTCTATCACCATAAATAACCAGAAGGTAATGTTTTGGTTTTTTTTTTTC
Organism: Tragelaphus eurycerus; assembly: GCA_935064755.1. Taxonomy (NCBI): domain Eukaryota; kingdom Metazoa; phylum Chordata; class Mammalia; order Artiodactyla; family Bovidae; genus Tragelaphus; species Tragelaphus eurycerus. Next base: position 6,106,442 of record CAKXYN010000039.1, read on the forward strand.
TGTTTTACAGTGATTTAAATTCATATTTAGTAAAAGTAGGCTACTCATAACCAAAATGCTGAAGTATAATAAGCTTCTTCTGTAATGATTTTTATCTTATTTGTTGCTGAAGTAATATAAAATCTAATGACAAAGCCAAAAAAAAAAAAAAGGCAACTGCTGCAGCTGATTCATTCAAAGTCTGTTCAAGCTCGAATGAGAGCCTCAAGGCAAAATCCTCAGTACTTGGGAGTATCCTTTTGGTTCATCAGGATTCAACGTCTGTGAATTAAAATCTGATGCCTTTAATAGTTAATTCTCCAGTCAAGGAGAAAGCACTGCATCCTTGCTAATAGGAATCCATTTGTTACACTGTGTATTTCTTTGAATACAACCTAGGGTGGATGACCACATGATTTCATTACTTTTTAGCAGACCATAAGTTCTACTGCGAGTAGAACTCCAGGCAGAAAAGATTTCCTTCTCACTAGAAAGGGATGTTGCTGCTCACTTACCATGTTTTCTTCCATGCAGAGAGTGCTACGTTATTGTGACTTGTCTAGGCTCTCTTCTCCCCCTCACTCCTTCTTCCCAACGAAGTAGGAATAATGCAATGCATTATTCTTAAAGGGAAAATCTGGAAAGTACAGTCCAGGCTTATTCGTCCTATTTTCTCTTCAAGAAATGACTTTTTTCCAGTAGCTTGTAATCTGGCAACATCTGACACCAAGGACATAGGATATTGTTTCATAGCTCCAAATACATGTGGTGCATCTAGATAGAATTACCTAAACCTGGCAATTTATCAAGTGATTACAACATTTTTAAAAACTGGGGTATAAAATTGAGGTTGCTTTACACTGTTGTCTTAGTTTCTGCTGTACTGTATATATCTCCTCCCCTTTGTGGGGCTCCCTCCCACCCAACCCCCATCTCACCCATCTAGGTCATTACGGAACAAGCTGAACTCCCTATATGCTATAGAGCAGGTTCCCACTAGTTATCTGCTTTACATATGGTAGTGTATATATGTCAATCCAATCTCCCCACTGCCTCCCCGACTATGTACTAAGGTTTGCAACAATCTTTATGGCTATAATAGAATTAATATCTACTTTTGAAGGGATAAAAACACTCAATATTTAATATATCTTCTTATACATTTATTTTACTACTCCAACTCCAAAATTACAGAAAGGAAACCCTAATTGAACCATTATTAATTTTTAAAGCATATTCATAATCTAACCCAGTTGCTCATATCATCAAATCTGATTATATAATTTATAGTATTTATATTTTCTATAAACATGTACATTTATATAATGTATATTATATAACTAGATTTGACATAATATATAAAGAAGTATATAGATGTAAAGAGAAAGAGATTAACATGTTGTCTTTTAAATTTGAATTATACATAAATCATGAAGTGGGATATTTTATTCTATTCTACCCTCCCAGTTGATGTTTAGTATGGGATGAGAGAATTTAAAAATCAAGTGAAATTTTTTTATTGTTTTTTTCTGTTTATTTTAAATTTTTATTTATTTTTTAATTGGTAGAAAATGGCTTTACAATTTTGTGTTGGTTTCTGCCATACAACAACACAAATTAATCATAATTATATATATATATATCTCCTTCCCTCCTCAGCCTCCCTTCCCTCCCCCATCTTACCACTTTAGGTCATCATAGAGCTCCAGGCCAATAAACACATGAGATGCTCAACATCTCTCATTATTAGAGAAATGCAAATCAAAAATGCAATGAAGTGTCACCTCACACCAGTCAGAATGGCATCATGAAAAAACCTACAACAATGAATGCTGGAGAGGTTGTGAAGAAAAGTCTCCCTAGCCGTGTCCAGCTCTTTGTGATCCCACAGATTGCAGCCTTCCAGGCTCCTCTGTCCATGGGACTCTCCAGGGTCCAATACTGGACCCAGGTGCCATTTCCTCCTCCAGGGGATCTTCCTGACCCAGGGATTGAACCCGTATCTCCTGTGTCTCCTGCATTGCAGATGGATTCTTTACCCATCGAGCCATGTGGGAATGTAAATTGATACAGCCATTAAGGAGAACAGTACGGAGATTTCTTTAAAAGAGAGGAATAAAACTACCACACGACCCAGCCGTCCCACTACTGGGCATATGCCCTGAGATATTTTTGAATACTATAGGATAAACTTCCAAATAAATACTTATAAATCAAAGGAATTGAGCCACTAGAGAAACTGTTCCATCCTCCTTATGCCTAAAAACTACCCCAAATATCCCAGACACATGGGTATCATGAGGTACATTACTTTAAGCCCAGCAAATTAGGTTATGAAAGAATAGGCCAGAAATGCTCTAGTGTGTTCAGGCACTTGATGTTTTCACTGGTGGCAGGTGGCTCTTCCTCTCCCTGGCCCTGGAATGCCATCCTAAATCCAGGTCGTCTGCAAAACCTCAGGCCACTGGCTCTGTCCAGCCTGCTCTTCTCCAGATCCAGTAAGCTCCCCTCTTGTGTATCATGTCCTTCCAGCCTCACTTTCCCTAACCTTTCAGGATCTTTTAGGCCATTTGCAACACTTTATTTACCTTTCCTCAGTGTCTCTTCAGAATTCCAATTCAAAGCTCTATTTCTTTAATTTTTAAATTTTATTATTGGAGTAAAGTTGATTTACAATGTTCTAGAATTTCTGCTGTACAACACAATTAATGAACTATAAGTTTTACAAATATCCCCTCCCTCTTGTTTCTCTCTCTCTCCCGTACCCTCATCCAGCCCATCTAGGTCGTCACAGAGCATCAAGCTGAGCTCCCTGTACTATACAGCAGGTTCTCACTAGTTATCTGTTTTATACATGGTAGCCTGGAAGGCTGCAGTCCATGGGGTCGCTAGGAGTAGGACACAACTGAGCGACTTCACTTTCATGCACTGGAGAAGGAAATGGCAACCCACTCCAGTGCTCTTGCCTGGAGAATCCCAGGGACGGGGGAGCCTGGTGGGCTGCCATCTATGGGGTTACACAGAGTCGGACACGACTGAAGTGACTTAGCAGCAGCAGCAGCAGCAGTGTATATATGGCAATCTTACTCTCCCAATTCAACTCACCCTTCTCTTCCTCCATCCTGTGTCCATATGTCCATCCTCTATGTCTGTGTCTCTATTTCTGCCCCATAAATAGGTTCATCTGTACCATTTTTCTAGATTCTGTATTATGCATTAATACATGATATTTGTTTTTCTCTTTCTGACTTCACTCTGTATAACAGACTCTAGAGGCCCATCCACATCTCTACAAATGATCCAATTTTGTTCCTTTTTATAGCTGAGTAATATTCCATTGTATTTTTATTTTAACATCCTTTCCTCCATTTATGCCAAAAATGTGCAGTTTCACAGTAGCCAAAAGGAATGAAACACAATATTTCTCCAATATTTTGGAGCTATTAGTTACAAAGTACATCGTGTTAATAAAGAACACAATAAAGGGTTGCATATATATGAACACACTGCAAAGAAATTGATTAAAGAAAAAGTCATTAATTCAGAGCTTATTTTGTCAGAAATTTTGGTAAGTTTATATTCTAAATTTCCCTTTATGCTCTTTACATATACACTTTATATTGATAGGTTCAATAAGAATATTTACAGCAAAGTCATTAAGGAAAATAGATGCTTTAAGTTTCATTAAGAGACTACAAAGCTCATTTGCTTTTATTTGCTGTATGTTTTAAGTCATTGTGATCCATGTGTTGTATAATGCCTTACTATATGGTCATCTTAAATGTATTTGTGTGGTTAGATTATGTTTCCTATGAATTTTATTTCCAAATAGAAAGGTAATCATACAAAATATTTACTATAAAATGGGGCCAGAGGATTGATCAAGCCAAGGCCCACTTCCCTACAGGGCTACCCCCAAAGACCTCTCAACCTTCTGGCTCAGTCCAGACCTTCTGTTTTCCTTGCTGCCTCTCAGACACATCATGCTTGTTTAACAAGTAACACTGATACTAGTTGATCCATTGCCTGCACCACTTTTCCCATAGTTATCCATCTGGTTCACCTCCTGCAGCTGGGTCTCTGCACAAAGGTTACCTTATCAGCAAGTTATCAATGATCATGCTCATAAAACTGCTCTGTCAACTCACACATATTGACAACCCTCAAACCATATCCCTTTACTCTACCTGCTATGAACTGAATGTTTGAGTTCCCCCAAATTCATGTGCTAAAGCACTAATCCCCCAGAGAAGCTGTATTTGGAGATGAGGCCTCTAAAGAAGGAAGGATAGTAAAATGAGGTCGTAAGTTTGGGGACTTGGTAAGACAGGAATAGTGTTTTTATAAGAAGGGACACAAGAGATTGCCCCCAGCTCTGTGCAGACACAGAGAAAAGGCCATGTAAACACAGTGAGCTGGTGACCGCCTACAAGCCAAAAGAGGAATGAAACCTTCCCTGCTAGCACTTTGGTCTTGGACTTCTTTGCCTTCAGAACTGTGAAAAACAAATCTCTGTTGTTTAAGCCACCAATAAGCATTTTATTATGACAGCCTGAACAGACAAATACACCATCTTATGAAGGTAAATGAAAGCAATGAAGAAAAAGACGTCTTCAAATAAAATACATCTTCATTACACTTATCATAACCTGTCTTTGTTTTTCTGCCTTTGGTGCGTCTCCTCTCTATAAAGGAAGGACTGGGAGAACAAGGCCCTTGTCTCTTTCATCACTGAATCCACAACTGCATAGATATTCATTGGACAAATGACTGTTAAGTAGTGAATTCTAAAGTAATGTTAAATCTATTGTCTATGATTTTATTATCCCTTTCTCTAGTGTGTCTGAAATGGCAAGATCTTTCAAAAACAAACCCCCCCCGCCAAAATGTATTTTGTGTCTTTTCTGGCTTGTAGTAATGAGACAAAGCAAGAATATGAAACCGAGTTCTCTAGTGTCCACAATAGAATGTACCACCACCTCCTGTGATCTCAAAATGAGGAAGAAACAAGGCGGAAAAGAGCAAAAGAAAAGCATGAACATTTCATAACCAAACAGGGAAGTCATTCCAATCTAAAAATGTTGATCATGTATACTATGCTCGATAACATGAGAAAGGAGGAGATAAAAATATGCTCTTTCTTGCTATTTTGGAGGGATGAGCAGTTACATTTGCTCTTACAGTTGTCAGATGTGTGCTTCTCGTATCATGAGGCTCCATGATGGCCAGCTAGAAACTGCGGGCTGACAGTTCTATTGATAGACGCGAGCCACACACTGCAGTCTGTCATGTTTCACATTTACATCTTAGACTCTAATCTGTTTTTCTTTCCTTCATGAAATCAATTCTGTAGCAATTAAATAACCAGCCTACAAGGCATTTTAATATCCCAAGCCTTTATCTATATATAGCCCAGGAAAGGAAAGGTAATTAGAAGTGACCTAGTCTAGCTAGTAAAAGTAGACAGGTTAGACAAATCAGTACTTCATCATTACTCTAAGGAGGTATCACTACATCTGCCTCATTCTTGATTCAGTCCTTCTCAGTGACATACTGTTGAGCCTTTTATTTGATCCCTGGAGGACACAGACTCTAAAATGGGTGTCATTATCTGGGATTTTGTTTCATTTTCTGTGAATTTAAGGCATTGCAGAAATAGACTCTGTTTTTAGCTGTGGGATGATACCGTCACATGCGCACAGCGCTGGATGAAGTAGGCTTTGAAAGATATGAAAAGGCTCAAGGAAATGACTTTTCAAATTCTCATCCATTTGAGTGTTTTGAGCTGAGCCCTGAAGGTTGAAAATTTCTTGTCTAAGTGATTTTTCTAAAATGATAAGAAATTGTCACAAGATCCAGACAAACTGTATTGGTCTTCCTCTTTGAAAATTTAGTTTACTACTTCATATCCATAAGCTTGCGTATATGAAGCAGCTTTCAGGTCAGTTCAGTTCAGTAGCTCAGTCAAGTCCGACTCTTTGCGACCCCATGGACTGTAGCATGCCAGGCTTACCTGTCCATCACCAACTCCTGGAGCTTGCTCAAACCCATATCCATTGAGTCAGTGATGCTATCCAGCCATCTCATCCTCTGTCGTCCCCTTCTCCTCCTGCCCCCAATCCCTCCCAGCATCAGGGTCTTTTCCAAGGAGTCAGTTCTTTGCATCAGGTGGACAAAGGATTGGAGCTTCAGCTCCAGCATCAGTCCTTCCAGTGAATATTCAGGGCTGATTTCCTTTAGGACTGACTGGATGGATCTCCTTGTAGTCCAAGGGACTCTCAAGAGTCTTCTCCAATACCAGAGTTCAAAAGCATCAATTCTTCAGCGCTCATTCTTTGTGGTCCAACTCTCACATTTGGAAAAACCATAGCTTTGAATAGATGGCCAGGGTCTAAAAAGCATGGAATTTAGCTTCAAAAGACTCAAGTCCAATTCCTGTTCTGCCCCTTACCAGCTACTACTCAAAATCCCTGAGCCTAGATCTCCTTATTTGTATGATGGTATTAAAAGACTATTCTTTGACTACAATATGCATATTTTTCCATTTTAGGAACTGAAATTCAGATGCATATTACAATGTATAGCTGCTTTCAATAATCCACATTAGTGATTTGGACCAATCTACTGCTTAGGGCCACTCTAGACTCCAGAAAGAATAGAGCTGAGCCACTGCTAAGCTGAAAACACGGTCATGGTCCTGTCACCACCTCATCGACCCATCTCCCTGGCTGTATTCACATAGTCCCTTTGTTCCAAACTCTCTGCTGAACCCAAGTTTGGAAGCCTCTAGACTGAAACTCCGGGATTTAATGTGGCACAGTGTGGCACAAAACAAGGCAGATGTTCTTGATCTATTCCCTAGTTCTATTACTTTTCTGTTATGATAATGCAGCTATTACATGCACTTCAAGCCAAAAGTCAGAGAGAGTACCTGGTGAACTTATTTGGGGCTAAGGGAAAGATTCAAAGTATATTTACAGTAAGAGCAAAATAAATTTTCTAGGTGATTAGAAAACATTTTATCACGGTTAAGTAAAATAATTTTTTGTTTTAATACTGCTGCTAAGTCACTTCAGTCGTGTCCAACTCTGTGCGACCCCATAGACGGCAGCTCACCAGGCTCCCCGTCCCTGGGATTCTCCAGGCAAGAATACTGGAGTGGGTTGCCATTTCCTTCTCCAATGCATGAAAGTGAAAAGTGAAAGCTAGTCGTAGCTGAGTGTCGCTCAGTCGTATCCGACTCTTTGCGACCCCATGGACTGCAGCCTACCAGGCTCCTCCGTCCATACAATTTTCCAGGCAAGAGTACTGGAGTGGGGTGCCATTGCCTTCTCTGCTTTAATACTGGTACATATTAAACAGAACTTTTATAATCTATGGTATGTTAGAGTCAATGAAACAGCAACAACAGCAGGGTTAGGTGAGAAAAAGAAGGTAAAGTGCTTTGTAAATGACAGAAGCCAATATAAATGAAAAATATGATAATGACTCTGTCTTTTAAGCTGAAAGGAATTTTTCAAAGTTCCTACAAAATCACTGGGAAGACAAAAAAGGAGGCTCTAGACATTGCCTTCAAGAATGACTCTCAGGATGCCACTGTAACACTGGGCTATCAAGACATTTGCAATCTCTGCAACAGTCAGAATGTTGGGACATTAGGAAGTCACCTCTGCAAGTATTCAGTCCCAAAACATTCTGTCTTAAATACAATCCAGAGATTAGGAGACTATTGTTCACTGCAATGTCAGCCACAAATCAGATAAAAAGATGCCTCATACCACATGACCTGCTTCTCCACAAACACAAAACTAATGACAGGTAATAGCGACCTGTGTTAACACAGTCACAGAAACACCCACTGCTTCTGTGAGCATGCTTGACAGCAAGAAATGGGAGAAGCAAGAGAAAGACAACCTCAGATTCACATTTTCCCCTTGTATCTCATGGAGTACATCTAACTAGTGAAACTTAAGTCATACCTAGAATCTGGCTGCAAGGAAGCTTAAATGGAGTTTTTAGTTTTCCAGCACCTGAACATAAGGAGGCATAAGAGGATGGTGGTGGTTCAGTCACTAAGTCGTGTCCAACTCTTGCAACCCAATGGACTGCAGCCTGCCAGGCTCCTCTTTCCATGGAAATTTCCAGGCAAGAATACTGGAATGGGTTACCATTTCCTTCTGCTGGGGATCTTTCCGACCGAGGGATCAAACTCAGGTCTCCTGCATTGCAGGATAATTCTTTACTGACTAAGCCACCAGGGAAGCACAGCATATGAGGATGAGGAAAGAATAAATGTACAGGGGCAATTCAAGGGATCTAGGGAATATCAGAAGACCATGTCTTTCTCCAACCCTTAAGATGAGAAGAGCTACAGTAATAGTCTTCTTTAAAATCCATCCCAGAGCTGAGAAAGTAAAAAATCAAAATGACTTAAATTCCAAAACATGACAAACCCTTCTCAGAAGAAGAGAGACCATTGGTTGTTTTAATTCTGGAGGAGGAGGAATTAAATTTTATTCTTGATAAATTTAATTTATCAAGAGGAGGAATCCACATCGATGGGTTAAGGAGACACCTGCCAAACTCTAACAACTACAAATAGCCACATGCGAGCTAACACAATGGACTGCAACCTTAGGAACTCGTCACAGGGTCCGAATCTGCACCCACTCGCCAGCACTTTCCCAGGAACTTCACTGATGCATGGGCTGACATATGAAAGCTTGGGATGGGAAAAGAGAGTTGGAAGAAACACCTCTAGGGTGCTCCAGTCCTGCCTGCTCGTAGTTCAGCCAGAAAGAAGCCAGTTGCAGGCAGCAAGAGAGTCAGGAGAACTAAGAGTAATCTCTTCAAGGCACTCCAGATCTCTACCAAGTACATTCCAGAGGCCCTTCACAGTCTGGGGGCAGTGCATCAGAGTGGAGAGATTTCCAAAGGAACATAAGGCCAGGGTTGGAATGATAGAGCAAAGAGGAGTCCAGACAGAATTATAAGTCCTAAGAGGCATCTGGTCCCATCACTTGATGGGAAATAGATGGGGAAACAGTGGAAACAGTGTCAGACTTTATTTTGGGGGGCTCCAAAATCACTGCAGACGGTGACTGCAGCCACGAAATTAAAAGACGCTTACTCCTTGGAAGGAAAGTTATGACATTACATAAAGCAGGGACATTACTTTGCCAACAAAGGTCCATCTAGTCAAGGCTATGGTTTTTCCAGTGGTCATGTATGGATATGAGAGTTGGACTGTGAAGAAAGCTGAGCGCCAAAGAATTGATGCTTTTGAACTGTGGTGTTGGAGAAGACTCTTGAGAGTCCCTTGGACTGCAAGGAGATCAAACCAGTCCATTCTGAAGATCAGCCCTGGGATTTCTTTGGAGGAAATGATGCTAAAGCTGAAACTCCAGTACTTTGGCCACCTCATGCCAAGAGTTGACTCACTGGAAAAGACTCTGATGCTAGGAGGGATTTGGGGCAAGAGGAGAAGGGGACGACAGAGGATGAGATGGCTGGATGGCATCACTGACTCGATGGATGTGAGTCTGAGTGACCTCCGGGAGTTGGTGATGGACAGGGAGGCCTGGCGTGCTGCAATTCATGGGGTTGCAAAGAGTCGGACACGACTGAGTGAACTAAACTGAAGAGAATACATGGGAAATTTAGAGAAATGTTCAGTCTAGAGTTTAAAGTTTATCTCTCTACAATAGTAAGTACATAAATGAGAGTGGTAGGGTGTGTTTTAAAGTTTTTATAAGTAACATCTGTATACTAGAAAAATTAATTATTATAACCATCAATTGGTAGATGTCTACATTGGACATTTACAAGAGGCTTTACATTCATTCTAGAATCAACATGGTGAAAAAGAGATTCATACAGTCCAGCAACAACCTATATTCTAATGGCATTCTGAACACCAAGCTCCACCACCAGCATCCACTCCAGTATCTGAACATGCTGTTTACTCACCAATCATCTATTGAGACCTTACTAGGTATTTTCCTGGTAGCTCAGCTGGTAAAGAATCCTACTACAATGCAGGAGACCCTGGTTTGATCCCTGGGTTGGGAAGATCCCCTGGAGGGGGACAAGGCAACCCACTCCAGTATTCTTGCCTGGAGAATCCCATGGACAGAGGATCCTGGTGGGCTACAGTCCATGGGGTCGCAAAGAGTCAGACACAACTGAGCAACTAAGCACAGCACAACACTAGGTACACAGCAGAATGTGAGACACTTCAGAAACCACATGCAAAAAGGAACAGGATACTTGTTCTGGCTCAGGGAAATTACTTTGCCTCTTAACGTACTATGGTTGAGACTTCCACACTCTAGGAAAAAACAATCAAGTGAATAATAATGTGTTCACCCAACACTATCTAGCAAAGATTTCAATGATCTTTTCTCAGAGCCAAGAGGAAAATATCTCAGCATGGTACATTCTACTGGATGTGTCCTTGGGTGTCTCAAGTGGGTAAAAATAAGTCAGTCATAAGTAATATGTCATGATCATTAGCACCTCCGCCTTTTCAAATACCATTTCAACTACCTTTCTGGGTGAGGGCCCTCCTCTTGCTTCATAGACAACAGCCTTCTCATTGTTACGCTATATGATGAAAGCTCCAGTCCCTTCACTGACTTATAAGGGCACTAATGCCATCCTGGGATCACTATTCTTATGAAATCATCTTAACCTAATGGCTTCCATTGTGGCTCAGCTGGTAAAGAATTCGCCTGCAATGTGAGAGACCTGGGTTCGATCCCTGGGTTGGGAAGATCCCCTGGAGAAGGGAAAGGCTACCCACTCCAGTATTCTGGCCTGGAGAATTTCACAGACTGTATAGTCCATGGGGTCGCAGAAAGTTGGAAACAACTGAGCAAGTTTCACTTTCACTTTTCAGTGGCCTCCCAAATGCCCCACCTCCAAATAACATCACCCTGGGGATTAAGGTTTTAACATCCTCATTTGGAGGGATACGAACATTCAGTCCATAGCATATATGAATGATATTTATTAGTTGTGGGGCCAAGAAGGCGTCTAGGAAGCCAAAGAAGCTTGGAAACATAGTAAGATCATGAATGACACTGTTCACACACAGAGAAAAGCGGTTCTGGCAAGATTAAAGGTTCGACCTTCTAGTTATTGCATTCTTACGTAACTTCCATGTGTTAATATCTTGCAGACAGCTAGAAATAATATTATGAAATTCAGATGACAAATCTACATCAGAGACAGAGTTTTGAATGACTGAGTGGGCACTGTGAGGGTAGGTAAGATCTCTGTACTCAAGGTTGGAACCTAAGGAATGTTCATGGAGCAAGAGAATAAAGTTGCCATTGAAAAAAACCGAGGAGTGATTGCAATAAGAAATAACCAGAATAAAATAATGTCATAGGAACCACGAGAAAAAGGTACAGCAGAACAATCACAACCAATAAAAACTGAGAAGTGTATATTGCAGTGACTACTAGATGGTATCAATAGAATATTGCCACCCTCCTCTTAGAGTCTAGAAAGTAGGGAAGTGCAGAGAAAGTAGAGGCTTGTCAGAGAATTAGACTATAATCATTAAAAAGGCTGTGTATTCAGATGGCTCTGGCTTTGAATCCTGGCTCAGTCCTTTATTTTTGACCTAATTAATTTTTCTAGACAGCAGTTTCCCATCTGTAAAATGGAAATGATACTAATTATATATAACTGTTATGAAGCATTCATAAAATGATAGATAGTAAGGTGCTTAATACATATCAAATATTTAATAATCAATATAAATTACTAGTACTAGCATATCAAATTTGCAGCATTATAAGACATGATTATATCTACTAATGGGCACAAGATTAAGAGAAAAACAATGTTTTCAACTTTGAAATTGAGCATGTTTATAGACTATCAACTTGATGTTTGTAGAAATAGAGCTTGTAATTGATCAAGTACAGTCCTGGAGGATATAAAAGAATGAAATCAAAAATACAAATGACAAATTATAGTATATTTTTAAAGAATTGTCTACAAGTGTGTATGTATGAGAGAGCTATGGTGTGGGAGAAGAATCGAAAAGAAGAAAAAGATAACGGAAGATGAGCGAGTTCCATCCAAGTAGTAAAATTATGGAGAAAGTCAGGTTAACACTTCCCAAGGGACCAATCTATAGGAGGAACTAAAATGTCACTGGAGAACATTATTTTTACCTGAATTTCTCGCAAAAAGAGACTGCAGTATTCTACGTGACAAGGAGGCAACTTTGATTGCTCCTTGACGTGGGGAAAAGTGAGACAGCAAGTTTTCGCAGCTAGCAAGGCTCATGCACAAGTGCTCACAACAAAAGATGACTAAACTACTTTCCATAAAGGGGAATTTCTGATGATATGCAAAGCGGTTGCTCTGTCTAGTGGGGTGTGCAAGGCTGAGGCCGTCAGGAATTGCAAGGAATAACAGGGAAGCTGAGCTCCACATCAGTCCTTCCCTCCTCCTTCACCAGTCTAAACAACACTGGTTTGAAAGCCTCCATGTCATCAGTCTCGGTGAGGTGCTCACATCTTGGCCTTGGTTAGGAATGGGAATGATCTAGTGAGAATCCGGGTGATGAGGAGGAGGTTAGGGTATTTGAAGTGTGGTGGAAGTGATGATAGATTCTGTGAGAAATGTGAAACCAACAGGCAGGGAAGATAGAAACTGTGCAAGGGGCTGATAGAATGAGAGAAAAGGGAAAAACCAAGTGACTAGAATTCTCTAGAAGGTCATGTATGTTTCTCTTCCTTTTCTTTAATGTCTTCCATTTTACAATTCATTATGCTGACTTTGAAACCCTGCCCTTCTTCCTTGCCTCTTCCTTCCTATCTTCCCCACTCTGCATCACCTTTAGCCTTTATCGTAGGTCAGTATTCCCCTGAGAGCATTGCTTTGCTAGCTCTGTAGGTAAACGCTGGCATATTTGGTCTTATTGACAGGATATTATGCTTCTCATTACAGTGGGGGGAAAAGGCATGTATATAAGTCCCAATGTCTATGACCAAAAAATGGAGTCCAAAGGATTTAGATATGCTTCCCTTTCCACGTGTACACAAGTTTTCTCTTCTATTTTGCTTTAGAGAACTACAGTCAGCACCGTTTGTAAACTTTATCACAGCTCGTTCAGTCCATTCCGTACAAAAGAATTCAAGCAGATGGCTTTAAGTATGCATATTCAAGCCAGAGTATTAACTTCAAAATAAGACATTTCCTAGGAATAATGACTGTTGTAGTTAATGACCTGTAGCACGGCTTGGTCCATCAGCTCCTCCCAGCTTCTTAATACTCCTGAGGAACTGTCCAATGTCTCAGTCATTATTGATTAATTCGTCCATCTTTCCTGGATGTGTCTGTGCTTTTGTGACATCACACCTCCAACAGCTCTGTTCAGTTATCCACTAACCAAATGCTGTGGTCTCATTTCAGCTCCTTCTAGACCAGCACTGAGTGATGCTCTAGTTTACTTTCACATAATTACAGGAACAAATGGAATGTGAATATAAAATGTGACTTCCAACACAATGCAGACTTTCTTTCTAAGGTAACTATCTACTAGCTCTGGGATACTAAAGAAGTTAATTAATCTCTTTCATACTTCATGTCCTTATTTCTAAAATGAGGATAATAATAACAGCTGCTATCATAGGAATCTCTTAAGAATTAAAAGACAAAGCAGAAAAAGCATACAGGACAATGTATGATAAATAGTAGGGCTTTCCTGGTGACTCAGTGGTAAAGAACCTGCCTGCAACGCAGGAGATGTGGGTTTGATCCTCGGGTCAGGCAGATTCCCCTGAGGAAGAAAATATGGCCTCTATTTCTTTGCAACCCCATGGACTATAGCCTATCAGGCTCCTCCGTCCATGGGATTTTCCAAGCAAGAGTACTGGAGTGGGTTGCCATTTCCTTCTCCAGGGAATCTTCCCTACCCAGGGATCGAACCCAAGTCTCCCACATTGTGGGCAGATGCTTTATCCTCTAAGCCATCAGGGAAGCCCAATTATAATAATGATACTAAAAATGATAGCATTCCATTTGATTATGACCTTTACAACCTTCTTTTATGTATTATCCCATGTTGTTATCCAAACCACATGGCACATAAGTAGCTAAGAATATTACTGCCCCGCCTAACAGGAAAAGCTAAGAGAAACCAAGACTTGACTTAATCAAAGCTCAAACTGCAGTAATTAATGCTCAGTCAACACTCTTCCATGACCTTGTGCTCATTTCACTTCCACAGTGGTTCTCAGGCCCTCCAGAGCCGCCCAGAAAAACATGCCAGTGGGAACTCTCTGAACTCCCAGTTCCACCTGCATTTTATACTAAAATGCACTGAAAGTGAAGGACAAAAGAGAACACAGTGCAGATGTAACTGTACTTAACAACTGCTCTTTTTTATTCATCAAAAGCCACCAAATGTGGCCACTGAAACTGAGAGATTGACACATACATACAACTATATATAAAATAGATAGCTAATACGGACTTACCATCCCTGGAGAAGGAAATGACAAGCCACTCCAGTATGATTGCCTGGAACATCTCATGGACAGAGGATTCTGGTGGGTTACAGTCTATGGGGTTACAAGGGTCAGACACAACTGAGTGACTAAACCACCACCACCACCAAGAACCTATTATTTAGCACAGGGACCTCTACTCAATACTCTGTAATGACATAGATGGGAAAAGAATCTAAAATAGGGTGTATATACATATATATACATATATGTATAACTGATTCACTTTGCTGTACACCTGAAACCAACCCCACAGTGTAAATCAATTATACGTCAATAAAAATCAACAACAAAAAGATGTGGCTACTGAAAGTGGTGAGTGACGGGTAAGAGAAATCATGAGGTCAGGTCAGGGTTCTGATGTTTCTTCAGACACCACTGGGTGCATGCAGACCAATGTGTGCATGCAGACCAAAGAATTAAAATGCCTGGGGTAGGGATTGAGGCTGCAAACCCAATGGGAAGGCAGGAAGGAACCCAGCTGGCTGGGTGCCTCGTGCTGGATTAAGGCAGAGCTTCCACCGATGGCTCCCCCGGAGGCAGCCATGGCCCCATGGGGAAAGCCGCCTTGGGAGTAACAGTGCCCTTCAAAGTTGGAATGCTATAATCTCTGCAGACCCTCCCCAGGTCCCTCCCCTCTCACTTTCATGTCACTTTACTTTGCCTCTAAAATCAGGTAGAAGAAATAACAGCCTAGAAAATTGAAAAGTAAGATCAAACATGCCTCAATGAATGTGATCTGTTATATGAACAAGTCAATGGTCTGAGCATTTCTTTTTTTAATTTTCAAAATCTTATTATATCCTTTAATAGGATTCTTTTGTACATAAAGATGATTCAGTGCTTTTAAGTACATGATTCTTGCTGCTTATAAATATTAGCTAGAATCACACAAAGGGAGGAAATTATGAATGTGAAAATGTGAAAGTAATAGGCTTCTGATGAGACCATGGAGTTGTACATTTTCTTAGCCCTAGAAACAAAAACATACAGCTTTTTGTTATAAATACAATCATAATAATTCTCCCTTAGGTTATCATTTTAACATTTTTAAGCCAATATGTTGAAGGAAAACATGTTATAAAATATTTTTTGTGCCAATAACATAAAAGAGTGGCACTGTTACTTTCACTGAAATGTTTGAATATCGCCTTTCATTTAGAATGTCCTCCATATCTAAATATCAGCTAAGGTCACAGAGGAATTATTGAACAACAAGAGTCTTGATTCCCATTTCAATTTCTACATGAAACTCCTGACAACTTGAAAGTATAATTGAAATAGGAAAATGAGGTTTGGTCCCAATAATGGCAGGAGAATTGTGCAGCCTGAAATTTCAAAATGTGAAAGACATAATTTACTATACCATAAATATCTAGAAAATTTGGATCTATACTAACTTCTTTTAGAAAGAAGGGAAACCTTAGGAAAATGTGCTACCATGAAGATTTCTGTATTGCTTATCAAAGTGATTTCATAATGACTTTGCTGTACTCAACATGCCCTTCTCTGAGAAACACCAGCCCAGGAACCAGCTCACTTCCAATAAAGCTGATGCAGTTGTTGGATGTACAGAAGTGCTCATAAGGATTCCAAAAGCAGTAATAGCATTTATGTGGCATGCTGGCAGAAGGGAAACTTTCGTTTAGATGCTTCGGTCACCTAAGATTTACCAAAAAGCAATGGTGACACCAGAAACTGTCAAGATCAAAACAAAGCGATGTGGGGTGCATTTTACATCAAGGCATGTCATCACCGCGCTGCAAGAGGCCCATGAGAACAGACCGGTTATATTTAGGAACATGTGACTTTTTATGATGGGTCAGTCAGGGCCCATCAAACTCAGCCTTTTCCACTGAATAATATGTCCATTGATGATCTGTGTGAGAAGACAGCTTACTTCTCCATCATTAAGAGAAGAAGATTTTGTATTCACTACTCCAACAGTGGCTTTATTCAATTGGCATAGGGTTTTTGCTCTTTTTTTTTTTTCAAATTATAGCATAACCGACTTGGTGGACATGAACGTGAGCAAATGCTGAAAGATAGTGGAAGACGGGGAAGTCTGTTGTGCTGTAGTTCATGGGGTCACAAAGAGTCAGACATGACTTAGCGACTGAAGAACAACGACAAATAACCAGAGTAATGATATGAAAGGAACAAGTGGTCTGGTCCACACAACAGTCAGGAAAATAAGCCACAACTATTCTGGATTTGGACCCTATTCAATTGAGTTGACCATCCTCCTTGCAACACAACACCCACTATCTAGGGCATGAAATTTAGTACCTTTAGCCTACTTTTCAAAAAAAAAAAAAAATCATTAAGCTCTAAGTTCCCTAGATAATGTTGTACGTTGTACAGAACTTAGATTCCAGACTTAGATGAGGAATCAGGCATTTCTTCTGGTCAAAGATAAGAGAAGCACATCCTTCCTCTCTACACCAATGCAGCACAAATTGAAGAGGCCACAAAAGTTGCTTTTCCTGTCCCATATGCAACATTATGAGAAGATGCCAACTTGTGGGCCAACCTTCCTGAACTTAGTCCTGCTTATCCCTCAATTATGCCAGAGAGCCCCTGAAACAAAGAGATGAAACCCATCTAAATGGAGTCTGTGTCCTGACTGGCAGAAAGCATGCTGGCAGAGTCAAAGGGCAGACGCTGCATCTTCATCTGCTCTCAAAAGGAGTGACTTCTTTATGCGAGACACCGATTAACTCCCTACCCAGCAATGTAAGTGAACCAGAACTGCAAAAACGTATAAAGAGACACATTGTTTGGAGGACATTTGAAGACATTAACCTTTATAAAAAGGGGGAAAAAAAAAAGAAGAAAGGAAGAAAAGATTTCTTCACTGTTAAGGGCCTGGAAAATTGTCACAGAAATTTACCCTTAGCAAATCAGTCACTTTGAAAAGACAGTTCTTTTTAAATTAGCCTAAATGCCACCTTCTCTGGGGCCAATTTATACTTCATCTTTACCGTGACTGAAACCATGACTTTGATGCTGGCTGTGAAAAGTTTGCTTAAAATCTAATGCAGAGGATATGAATGGGCACAACCGTATAGGATTTATACTAAGGTTTAAAGCTTTGACTGGAGAAGGAAATGGCAACCCACTCCAGTATTCTCGCCTGCAGAATTCCATGGACAGAGGAGCCTGGCAAGCTACACAGGCCATGGGGTCACAAAGAGTCGGACACAACTAAGTAGCTATCACTCACTCACACTTAAAGCTTTAAACAAAAACTCTGGTCCCCTGCCAGAAGAGAAAGCCCTAATCGGCTAATTATTTGGGGACTCCTTCAAAGTAAGAAGAAGAAAGGCTGAAAGGATGGGAAGAAAGGGAGGAATAGCCAATCAAAAGAGCAATATCTCCAAATCTAGAAGAAATAAGAACAAACTTAAAAGCAAAGGTAATTTTAATTTAAAAACTTTCTACCAAAGAGTCACATTCAACAGTTGCCTTTATTCATCTCAGTCATCCCCAGACCTTTCTCACTTGAAGCTCCGGGGAGATTTAAGGCTTAGTACCTTAGGGCATCTTAGGGTATATAATGAGAGGATTAATTTTTCTCCAGCTTCTGGAACACTAGTCACATACACCTTTGGAAGAATCAAGAAAATGGAAATTCAAGTAGTTTTCCGTTTCTGTGATTCAAATGAAGAATTCAACCTAAAAAATAATTTTCTGTTATAGTGGTCCCCAAACATACAACCCCTCTCCCTCTCTTTCTTTCCACCCCCCGCCCTGCTTTATTACAATCAACCTAATCCTAAATAAGCTACTCTTTGTGACCTCATGGACTGTAACCAGCCAGACTCCTCTGTCCATGGGGTTTTTCTAGCAAGAATATCGGAGTGGCTTGCCATTTCCTCCTCCAGAGGATCTTCCTGACCTGGGGACTGAAACTCTGTCTTCTGCATCTCCTGCATTGGCAGGTGGAATCTTTACCACTGAGCCACTGGGAAGCTCAAATAAGCCACACTTTCTCTCAGCCCCATAACTTGGAATCCTTTCTACCCACATCCCTCCCCTCCTTCAAGGCTGCATCTCCCGGAATAGATCTGACCTCTCCCAGGCTGTTTCACACGTGTTCTTGCACCCCCCATGGTGTTCTCTCCTAATTTCTGATTTTAGCACTCATCACTACGTTGCCATGAACTGTGTACTGTCTATTTCTCCCCTTCTTTGAGTTCAGGGGAAGCACCTTAGTTTTGCAATTCCTGATGACTGATTCATTTCTCAAATAAGAGGTGTGTAAAAGTGTCTACTGTTTTATTAAACAATTTTATCTATAATACCAGCCTAAAAGCATCTTAATGGAAGAAAAAGCCATAATATCATTTGATATTCCAAATGTTTAATTATCTTTATAATCTGTCAAAATGGCTGTCAAATTCTACTCCACTCACAGTCTCAGGAGTCCTTGGAAGAATTTATGGTCTTCTTTAAAAGCTTCTGTACAACAAAGGAAACTATAAACAGGGTGAAAAGACAGCCTTCAGAATGGGAGAAAATAATAGCAAATGAAGCAACTGACAAGCAACTAATCTCAAAAATATACAAGCAACTCCTACAGCTCAATTCCAGAAAAATAAACCACCCAATCAAAAAATGGGCCAAAGAATGAAATAGACATTTCTCCAAAGAAGACATACAGATGGCTAACAAACACATGAAAAGATGCTCAACATCACTCATTATCAGAGAAATGCAAATCAAAACCACAATGAGGTACCATTTCACACCAGTCAGAATGGCTGCGATCCAAAAGTCTACAAGCAATAAATGCTGGAGAGGGTGTGGAGAAAAAGAAACCCTCTTACACTGTTGGTGGGAATGCAAACTAGTACAGCCACTATTGAGAACAGTGTGGAGATTCCTTAAAAAACTGGAAATAGATCTGCCTTATGACCCAGCAATCCCACTGCTGGGCATACACACTGAGGAAACCAGAATTGAAAGAGACACGTGTACCCCAATGTTCATCGCAGCACTGTTTATAATAGCCAGGACATGGAAGCAACCTAGATGTCCATCAGCAGATGAATGGATAAGAAAGCTGTGGTACATATACACAATGGAGTATCACTCAGCCATTAAAAAGAATACATTTGAATCAGTTCTAATGAGGTGGATGAAACTGGAGCCTACTATATAGAGCGAAGGAAGCCAGAAAGAAAAACACCAATACATTATACTAATGCATATATATGGAATTTAGAAAGATGGTAATTATAATCCTGTATGTGAGACAGCAAAAGAGACACAGATGTATAGAACAGTCTTTTGGACTCTGTGGGAGAGGGAGAGGGTGGGGTGATTTGGGAGAATGGCATTGAAACATGTATAATATCAAATAAGAAACTAATCACCAGTCCAGGTTCAATGCAGGATACAGAATGCTTGGGGCTGGTGCACTGGGACCACCCAGAGGGATGGTATGGGGAGGGAGGTGGGAGGGGGGCTCAGAATGGGGAATATGTGTACACCCGTGGTGGATTCATGTTGATGTATGGCGAAACCAATACAATATTGTAAAGTAATTAGCCTCCAATTAAAATAAATAAATTTAAAAAATATATAGTGCTTAAGTGGGGAAAAAAAAGAAGAATTTATGGTCTTGTACATGTATTTGCTAAGTAAATACTGAATAAATGAATGACTGAACAAATGAATGAATGAATGAATGAATGAAATATATAGGATATGTGAAAATTAGTATATTGGATCCTAGGCATTTCAAAACAATTTTCAAAAAAAGTAAAGGAATAAACAAAACATCTTTGCTTTATTTTTTTTGTAGTTTAATTGCTTTGTATTTTGTAACTACAAATTTGTAATTTATAATTTTCTATAAACATTTTTCGGAGAAGGCAATGGCACCCCACTGCAGTACTCTTGCCTGGAAAATCCCATGGATGGAGGAGCCTGGTGGGCTGCAGTCCATGGGGTCGCTAAGAGTCGGACACGACTGAGCGACTTCACTTTCACTTTTTCGCTTTCATGCATTGGAGAAGGAAATGGCAACCCACTCCAGTTTTCTTGCCTGGAGAATCCCAGGGGCAGGAGAGCCTGGTGGGCTGACATCTATGGGGTCACGCGGAGTCGGACACAACTGAAGTGACTTAGCAGCAGCAGCAGCATAAACATTTTTATCTAATAAAATTTTAAGGTCCTTTATATCATAGACCACATCACAGATTATTGGATATACCCAGCATTCTAAGCACAATGATCAACATAGAACAAGAGCTTCATAAATTCATTAATAGCAGCATTAAACTGAAATAAATTCTTTTTTTTTTATAAATGGTCTACTGAATTGCTTCCCATGTAAAGAGTATTTGCTTCTAACACACTCTCAAATAATACTTGCTATTTTGTTCATCTCACAACTCACACATCTAGAAATTACAGTAAGTTAATTATAATATAGATATGTCACCATTCCTGCCCTGAACAAGTAATGAGAAAATAATAAGGAAGGCAAGAATGACCTTCAGTGGACAACAAATGTCAGGTTAAGGAACTGTGTCTTAATTTAACAGGAAGTGAGGGAGCTTTTTAAAAAGGCTTTTAAACAAACTTTTGGATAAAATACGCACTTATATTCAAGAGAGCCGGAAAAGTGCACATCACAGCATTTCCCCTAAAATTCCTAAGAATACCAGTTGGTTCCACAGAAATCATTGCACAACATCATTACAGGGAACAGGGACCTGGAGCCAGAGCATCTGAGTTCAGGACCCAGCAAACCCGCTTGCTGGCTGGATAACCGTGGGAAGTCACAAACTCCTGGTGCCACTATAGTTTCCCCATCTCTAAGATGGAGACAGAAATAAAACCTGCCTCATAGAATTATTGTGACAATTAACTGAGATACTATGTGTAAAACACCTACCGGTGACTAGCATAGAATAAATGCATGTAAATAAATGCATGTTAGTAATTAATATAACTGTAGGGACTCATATCTGAAAACTACTTAGGTATCAAAAAGAGGATTAAATTCAGAGGAAATGAAGATTTTTTAACGTAGGAGGTTCACTGTTACTTTTCCCCAAATGTTCATTTCTCACTTCCTGTCCCCTAGAGGCTGTCTCTTCTATGCGCCAGGAAAACTTGAGAGGATGAGAATCGGAATGGAAGGTTTTATTTAATGAAATTCCAACCAAAAAATTACTTACAAGCATTCAGAAAGAGAAAAAATATGGGAAACCAAAACATAACAAAAAATCAAAATGGAAGAGCTGCCCAAGGGACAAGAAGGTTCCTCATAAAAAGAGAAATCCATCAAAGTCCATCTTCCTTCCGTTGACCCCTCCCCGTGTGCTCTCGGGCCAGCATCCATGTACACAGCATCCATCTGGAAGTGTGCACTTCACAACCCAGCACCGGGACCAGATGGCACAGCATGGAGACTTCATTCCTGATTGCAAATGATTTCGTAAATCAGAAGAGGAAACCTTCTGAGTGAACGTGATTTCCTAACAGGATTAAGCACACCCGGGGCTCCAACCCAAAAGATAAAAGAAAACCAACTGCCTCGGTGCACCCACTACATGTCTGGTCTTATATGCAGAATACACCAGAGAAACATTTGAGATGGTAGTTTCAGATTAAGAAAAAGAATGTAGCCAGGGCATGGAGAGGCACATAGAGAAATGGTGATGGCGTAGCATCTGACTTCGCACTGCAAAGCCCTGAATGAAGAAATTCCTTTATTAAGAAAATATTTGCTGAGGGTTTATCATACAGAACACAGTTTATCTAGTGTAAAGATAGATAAACTGCAAGCAGTGGTAGACAAACACCTCTGCCTTCATGGCACCTGTGTTCTAGATAAGGGAAGACACAATCCCACGGCAAACAAGTGAATTATCATATATCATATCGATGAGGAAAAGTCTGAAGTTTAAGGGGAAATGAAAAAATAGTACAGCCACTTTAGAAGACAGTCTGGTAAAGAATACATCTGAATCAGTTCTAATGAGGTGGATTAAACTGGAGCCTATTATACAGAGTGAAGTAAGCCAGAAAGAAAAACACCAATACAGTATACTAACGCATATATATGGAATTTAGAAAGATGGTAACAATAACCCTGTATACGAGACAGCAAAAGAGACACTGATGTATAGAACAGCCTTTTGGACGCTGGGAGAGGGAAAGGGTGGAATTATTTGGGAGAATGGCATTGAAATACGTATAATATCATATATGAAACGAGTCGCCAGTCCAGGTTCGATGCACGATACTGGATGCTTGGGGCTGGTGCACTGGGACGACCCAGAGGGGTGGTATGGGGAGGGAGGAGGGAGGAGGGTTCAGGATGGGGAACACATGTATACCTGTGGCAGATTCATTTTGATATATGGCAAAACCAATACAATATTGTAAAGTTAAATAAAAAAAATTAATTAAAAAAAAAGAAGACAGTCTGGTGATTTCTCACAAAATTAAACATACCCTTATCAAACGATTCAGAAGTCATGTTCCTTGATATTTACTTAAACCTATAGCCACACAAAACCCAGCATATGGATGTTTACAGAAACTCTATTCATAACTGAAGAAATTTGTAAGGGATCAAGATGTTGTTTAGTAGGGAAATGAATAAATAAACTTTAGTACATCCAAATAATGGAATATTACCCAGCACTAAAAAGAAATAAGCTCTCAAGCCATGAAAAACTAGGAAGGAAACTTAAATGCATGTTACTAAGTGAAAGATGATAGTTTGAGAAAGTGAAATATTGTATGATTCCAACTGCATGACATTCTAGAAAAGGCAAAACTATGGAGACAGTGAAAAATACCAGTGGTTGCCAGGGGTTGGAGGGAGAGAAGAAATGAATAGGTGGAGTACAGAGGATTTTTCAGAGTAGTGAAATACTCTAATGATGGATACATCATACATTTGTCCAAACCCATAGACTGTGCAACACCAACAGTGACTGCTGTGAAGTCTAGATTTGGGGTGGTTACGACGTGCGTGGAGGTTCATCAGCTGTAACAAATGTACCAGTCTGGTGGGGAGTGGTGATAATGGGGGAGGTGAGATATGATTGGGCTTAGGAGTTTATAGCAAATCTCTGTACTTTCCTCTTAATTTTGCTTTGAGCGTTCAGTTCAGTCACTCAGTTGTGTCCGACTCTTTGTGACCCCATGAATCTCAGCATGCCAGGCTTCCCTGTCCATCATCAACTCCTGGAGTTCACTCAAACTCACGTCCATCGATTCGGTGATGCCATCCAGCCATCTCATCTTCTGTCGTCCCCTTCTCCTCCTGCCCCTAATCCCTCCCAGCATTAGAGTCTTCTCCAATGAGTCAACTCTTTACATGAGGTGGCCAAAGTACTGGAGTTTCAGCTTTAGCATCATTCCTTCCAAAGAACACCCAGGGCTGATCTCCTTTAGAATGGACTGGTTGGATATCCTTGCAGTCCAAGGGACTCTCAAGAGTCTTCTCCAACACCACAGTTCAAAAGCATCAGTTCTTTGGTGCTCAGCTTTCTTTATAGTCCAACTCTCACAACCATAAATGACCACTGGACAAACCATAGCCTTGACTAGACGGACCTTTGTTGGCAAAGTAATGTCTTTGCTTTTTAATATGCTATCTAGGTTGGTCATAACTTTCCTTCCAAGGAGCAAGTGTCTTTTAATTTCATGGCTGCACTCACCATCTGCAGTGATTTTGGAGCCCAAGAAAATAAAGTCAGCCACTGTTTCCACTGTTTCCCCATCTATTTGCCATGAAGTGAGGGGACCAGATGCCATGATCTTAGTTTTCTGAATGTTGAACTTTAAGCCAACTTTCTCACTCTCCTCTTTCATCAAGACGCTTTTTGTTCCTCTTCACTTTCTGCCATAAGGGTGGTGTCATCTGCATATCTGAGGTTATTGATATTTCTCCTAGCAATCTTGATTCCAGCTTGTGCTTCTTCCAGCCCAGTGTTTCTCATGATGTACTCTGCATATAAGTTAAATAAGCATGGTGACAATATACAGCCTTGACGTACTCCTTTGCCTATTTGGAACCAGTCTGTTGTTCCATGTCCAGTTCTAACTGTTGCTTCCTGACCTGCATATAGGTTTCTCAAGAGGCAGGTCAGGTGGTCTGGTATGCCCATCTCTTTCAGAATTTTCCACAGTTTATTGTGATCCACACAGTCAAAAGTTTTGGCATATTCAATAAAGCAGAAATAGATGTTTTTCTGGAACTCTCTTGCTTTTTCGATGATCCAGCGGATATTGGCAATCTGATCTCTGGTGCCTCTGCCTTTTCTAAAACCAGCTTGAACATCTTAAGTGGCTTTAAAAACTGTCTTTAAAAAAGGTTAAGGGGAGCTGTAAATGTGGCAATCATCAATGACTCCTCAGTCACCAATGTATAGAGCCAAACCACCTGGTGGGTTCATAAAGATACAGCAAAGTGAGAGTTCCCATAAGAGGAATGGAAATCAGAAGAGTATGCCCCTCAAAGGTGAGCAAGAAAGATTCTTTTTCTGATATAAATAACTTTTAATAAAAAATGTACATGTATAAAATTTTAAAAGCATTAAGAATACAGTCAATGAACTGTGGCAAATTTATCACACCCATGTAACCCCATAGATGTAAAGGATGCTATATATGTCACTTAAATTCGTTTAGGGGGAGTAAGATATTTATCCCTTCAGTTTTCAAGAGTGTTGGTTCCTCAGATCTCATATCTGAGTGGCTCTTGGCCGAAAATCACTGTCTTTTTTTAGGTTATACAGCCTCTCTGGGACAGAATTTATCCAACAACAGGTTGACAAATGAGTACAAAGGCCCAATACTCTTTCCTTGAATAAGAAAAATCTCAAAGGTAAAGGTTGAATAAGAAGTTTTTTAAGGAGCGATCCAGTGTTAGTCACATCAGAGCCCAAGTGGCTTGCCCAGGTACATAGCAGGCTTCAATCCATGTTTACTGGGTGATTGGATTAATTTCATAAATCCAACTCAAATCATAAACTTCCTCAAGATTGTCTGGCCCACCAAACACTAAAATGTTTGGAATACAGTTTTAATTAATGACAGCTGAGACACCTTTGAGGCATCCCAAATGTGGCTCAGACGGTAAAGAATCTGCCTGCAATGCAGGAGACTTTGGTTCGATCCCTGGGGTGGGAAGATTCGCTGGAGAAGGGCATGGCAACCCACTCCAGTATTCTTGCCTGGAGAATTCCATGGACAGAGGAGCCTGGTGGGCTACAGTCCATGGGGTTGCAAAGAGTCGGTTAGGAGTGAGGCAACGGAGCACACGCGCACAGACGTGCACTCTGACATGCGTGTTTTATGGATTTTTTTCATTGAACCTCACTAACCAAAATACAAGCTTGATATTACTCTTACACACATTTTACAGATAATATTGAGATAGGACATAATTTGTTATTATTTAGTCACTAAATCATGTCTGACTCTTTTTGTGTTCCCATGGACTATAGCCCATCAGGCTTCTCTGTCCAAGGGATTTTCCAGGCAAGAATATTGGAGCGGGTTGCCATTTCCTCCTCCAGGAGATCTTCCTGACCTAAGATCGAACCGGCATCTCCTACACTGGCAAGTGGATTTTTTACCACTGAGCCACCTGGGAAGCCCAGGACATAATTTCAGTTCAGTTCAGTTCAGTTCAGTCGCTTAGTAGTGTCTGACTCTTTGCGACCCAAGAATCGCAGCACGCCAGGCCTCCCTGTCCATCACCAACTCCCAGAGTTCACTCAAACTCATGTGCGTCGAGTCAGTGATGCCATTCAGCCATCTCATCTTCTGTCATCCCCTTCTCCTTCTGCCCCCAATCCCTCCCAACATCAGGGTCTTTTCCAATGAATCAACTCTTCACATCAGGTGGCCAAAGTATTGGAGTTTCAGCCTCAGCATCAGTCTTTCCAATGAACACCAAGCACTGGTCCCCTTTAGGATGGACTGGTTGGATCCCTTGGACACAATTTAGATGGAGTCAAAACAAAGGGAACTGCAATTCCAACCCAGGGTGTCAGGTTCCAGTCAGGTGCCAGGAATACTACTCAAAGCACAATTTGAAAACAAGTTTAGTCAAGGAAGCATAGAAAACAAGGTATCTGAGGGAGCCTAGTGCTAAAAAATTATACCCTAAATCAATCAATCAACTACTCAAAAAGCTTTGCCCCCCAAATCAATGCACTGTGTCAGTAAGTGGAATACAGGCGAGAGTACTAGTGGTAAAATCCTCTGTACATCTTAGACTAACTGATACTTTGTAGACATTAGAAAGACATTGATTAGCTAAGAAGGCAAATGTCTTAATTGATAAGCCTGTTAAAAAATACAGAAGTTTTGTAAATAAGATCATCTATACCATTTTTCTAAATTCTACAGATGTGCACTAATATACAATGACAATCTCTTTGTCCATCCATGTCACTACAAATGACCCAAACTATAAAATGGGTAACTTAGGAGAACCTACTGTATAGTACAGGGAACTCTACTGCAAGCTCTGTGGTGACTCAAATGGGAAGGAAATCTGAAAAAGAGGGGCTATGTATGTACATATGGCTGATTCATTTTGTGGTACAATAGAAAGTAACACAAAAGCATAAAGCAACTAAACTCCAATAAAAATTCATTTAAAAACAAAAAGAAACATCTATTTCTGCTTTATTGACTATGCCAAAACCTTTGACTGTGTGGATCACAATAAACTGTGGAAAATTCTGAAAGAGATGGGCATACCAGACCACCTGATCTGCCTCTTGAGAAATCTGTATGCAGGTCAGGAAGCAACAGTTAGAACTGGACATGGAACAACAGACTGGTTCCAAACAGGAAAAGGAGTACGTCAAGGCTATATATTGTCACCCTGCTTATTTAACTTATATGCAGAGTACATCATGAGAAACATTGGGCTGGAAGAAGCACAAGCTGGAATCAAGATTGCCGGGAGAAATATCAATAACCTCAGATATGCAGATGACACCACCCTTATGGCAGAAAGGGAAGAAGAACTAAAGAGCCTCTTGATGAAAGTGAAAG
Organism: Tragelaphus eurycerus; assembly: GCA_935064755.1. Lineage (NCBI taxonomy): Eukaryota > Metazoa > Chordata > Mammalia > Artiodactyla > Bovidae > Tragelaphus > Tragelaphus eurycerus. Next base: position 6,134,008 of record CAKXYN010000039.1, read on the forward strand.
AGGAGAGTGAAAAAGTTGGCTTAAAGCTCAACATTCAGAAAACTAAGATCATGGCATCTGGTCCCCTCACTTCCTGGCAAATAGATGGGGAATCAGTGGAAACCGTGGCTGACTTTATTTTTCTGGGCTCCAAAATCACTGCAGATGGTGAGTGCAGCCATGAAATTAAAAGACACTTACTCCTTAGAAGGAAAGTTATGACCAACCTAGACAGCACATTAAAAAGCAGAGACATTACTTTGCCAGCAATGGTCCATCTAGTCAAGGCTATGGTTTGTTCAGTGGTCATGTATGGATGTGAGAGTTGGACTATAAAGAAAGCTGAGCACCAAAGAACTGATGCTTTTGAACTGTGGTGTTGGAGAAGACTCTTGAGAGTCCCTTGGACTGCAAAGAGATCCAACCAGTCCATCCAAAAGGAGAGCAGTCCTGGGTGTTCATTGGAAGGACTGATGTTGAAGCTGAAACTCCAGTACTTTGGCCACCTCATGCAAAGAGTTGACTCATTGGAGAAGACTCTGATGCTGGGAGGGATTGGGGGCAGGAGGAGAAGGGGACGACAGAAGATGAGATGGTTGGATGGCATCACCGACTCAATGGACATGGGTTTGGGTGGACTCCAGGAGTTGGTGATGGACAGGGAGGCCTAGCGTGCTGCAATTCATGGGATCGCAAAGAGTCGGACACAACTGTGCTACTGAACTGAACTGAAAAAAAAAAGAAATATTGAACAGTGAATCTTCTTGCTGGTTTTCTTAGTGGCTGAATCAATTCACATTCCCACTAACCACGTATGAGAGTTCCCTTTTCTCCAAGTCTCCCCAGCACTTATTATTCTTGCTTTTCTGAAAACAGCCATTCTAAGGGTCATGAGGTGGTATCTTATTGTGCTTTTGATTTGCATTGCCCTAATAATTAATGAAGGAGTAGGAAATGGCAACCTACTCCAGGATGCTGCCTGTGAAATCCCATGGACAGAGAAGCCTGGCAGGCTAGAGTCTATGGGATTGCAAAAGAGTCGGACACAACTTAGCAACCAACAACAACAACAACAATCAGTGGTGTTGAACATATTTTCATTTGCCTGTTGGCCACTTGTATGTCTTCTTTGGAAAAATGTCTATTCTGATTCTCTGCTCATTTTTTAATCAGGTTGTTTGATTTTTTTGTTTGTTTGTTTTCAAATTGTATGACTTCTTTAAAGGGAAAGCAGCAGATTCAAAAATATTATTACTTGAGATGCCACTAGCAGACAGGTAAATGCTGGCACAGAAGCCAAGTCAAAGCAGGTCAGGTGCTCAGAAGCGCTGGCCTCATGCCTCCATTGTTGGAGCCATCAGTGTGTCCAACACACACTTGGTAAAGGGACACTGTGGCAGGAACAGCCAGGGGTAAATCCAAGAATAAGGAAATAGGGCACATATGCTGCACAAACTTCAGTTGCCCAAAGCTTTTAAAGAGAATGCTTGTAAATGGGAACTGAACACATGTACTCAGGAAACCAGATCAATGAGAGATAAACTACTGTAAATTCTTTCTGTATTTTGACCAGCTGTGACAGGAGAAACCGGTGTAGGCAATGTTTTCTTAGCAAGAGAAACAGCTTGCCCCAGGGAGATATCTGAGAAACGTTCCATTTGAACCAGTATGTTCTGTCCTATTTAAAATATCTTTCCAGCAAATCCTTAACCTTACATCTCCTGCAAATAATAAAATCAAGGAGAATCTCCTGCTCTCTTCCTCTTTTCAAGCAAAGACCACGTGTAACTGCTAAGCCTGTCTCCTTTTAGCTGTTAAATAGAATTGCGTTTTACTTAATTACTTAGCACTTTAAGCATACCAACTGCTTTCACAAATATTAGGATGCTTAATCCTCTAATGCCAGTTGTTTCTAGTTCCACTTTCCAGAATTAAAAAAACAGAGTTCCTAGTTCATCGACCTTGGGCCAGAACCCAGACCAAAGCTTCATTTTGTCAAAGTGAAAGTGAAAGTCACTCAGTCATGTCCAACTTTTGCAACCTCATGCACTATTCATTCCATGAAATTCTCCAGGCCAGAATACTGGAGTCAGTAGCCTTTCCTTTCTTTAGGGGATCTTCCCAACCCATGGATCAAACCCAGGTCTCTCACACTGCAGGTGGATTCTTTACAGCTGAGCCACAAGGGAAGCCCAAAAATACTGGAATGGGTAGCCCATCTCTCCTCCAGGGGATCTTCTTGACCCAGGAATTGAACCAGGATCTCCTGCATTGCAGGTGGCTTCTTCACCAACTGAGCTATCAGGGAAGCCCTCATTTGATCACAGATAACCCTATACCTCTTGGATAACTTTAGTCAAGTAAAAATTACACAGTTTAAAATTTTGAGCCAGTTTTTTGTCAATAAAAGAAAGTCAGCTGATTAAAGAATTCTCTCCACAGGCTAAACACGGCTATATAGGAACCTCCAAGAAGCACAATATGAAGAGAGTAAAGAAAGACTGGAGATAAAACTTGAGAAACATACAAAGAAACCAAAAAAGAGACAAATGAGAAGGAAGCTAAAAAACACAGGAAAAAACCTTCTCAACATGAAGTTGATTTGGCAGGAGGTCTCTGACCCTTTCAGATTCAATCTCTTTTAACGTCTCTTTGTATTTTTCCATTTTAGTGCCTGCTTACTACTCAACTATCTGAGTCCCTGGTGCTTGATTTTAGTGATTTACCTAAAACTGGCAATAAAAGGTGTTTATGTGCTATGTCATTGAGAATATAAGGAACAGTCAATTATTAGAATTACTAGAGAAGTGAGTCCTGATTGCTGGAGTAGTAAGGCAAGGAATCCCTGTAGAGAGTTGCCATTTGCAACCACCCAGGCCAGTGGAGCACAGTGAGGTGGGAAGAGGGCGGATTACCATAAACCTCTTTAGAAAAATAGCACTGGCTTTGAGTTGTCAGTGAAAAATCAGGAGCCATTTTTATCACAATAAAATAAGCCAAAATTGGAATAAATCTGCACAAATTCAGTTACATCCTCGAAATAGAATCAGACCATACTGTACTAACTTTTCCAGAGAGAGCCAACAAATGCACAACTGGACATTTATGGCTTAAAATTCCATCAATACTTTGAAAATGTAGCAGAACCTACTGAACCTCAGAAGAACATCTGGGGCAGGGAAGGAACAGGGGCTGCTATGATTAATTCTTAGTAAGAACGTAGAGAATTCTGCCTGAGGTCATGCTGAATGTTAAACAATGAATTCATGCTCACAGAAAAATGTGGCAAAAGTTAACCATGGATAGATGAATTGGGGACTTTTTTTAAGGTTGAATATATGTGTCTCAATATAATCACCCATTAGAGGTTAAATGGCATTATCAATAAGATTTTAAAATCACAGTGCAATACTTAAGTCAAGAACTGACAAGTCTATCAGTTGTTCAAATAATAAAAATCACATTATCTAATTTGAAAATAAGCTATGGCAACAGGAATAAAACATACAAAAAACATTGTAGTTACTAATAGAAACATCATAGTTTTGTTCTTAAAATGCAATATTCCTAATAATTTTGAAAATTTTTCATCAGAAAATAACTACTACATAAGTGAAGCAGTCAGAATTCCATTTAACCCTCTGTAGGCCCAGCTTCTTTATACTTTGCTGGAATCCCTCATGACCTCCTGTAACCTATCTAGTTGTTTGAATTAATTATTTTTTTAAATGATATATATGCCCTGCCTTGATTAGAACACTCTTGGTATCTAAGCGCAGGAGTCATATTTTCCAAAAGATCTAGCAAAATAATTTATATGCAGCCTTTGTTAGAAAAGTGGGTTGAATAGTAGGTCTAATTGCCTTTTTGGTTTTTATAAATTTTAAGAAAATGAAATTCGGATTATAAAGGAAGCAATAGCTTTTGGATTTAGGTTAAAACATTCCTAAATCAAGATGATATTTTTTATCCTAAATCTGCAAATCAGAATGACATTCTGATCTTTTGGAGAAACCAAAGTATGCTATGAGTGCTTTTGCCACTCTTGCTCATTTTTTCTAAAATATAGTAAACTAGTTTTCTAATTTATCATGGTGGTTATTGAGATCAACCTGATTTGTAACAGTTTCAATGCTTCAAGTGTGTTAGGATCACAGTTCATTTACTCTTTAAGCATTTATTGAGCCCCTATTCCCGGTATGGAAGGCTTGAGAGAAGAGTTACTATTTGCACAGCAGTTTAGAGTTTGCAAAATCCTTCCCCACACATTTTCTCTTTTGACCTGCAGGGCAACCCTGAAAGGTAGGGCAGGTGTTATGGGTGACCTTTTACAGGGAAGGGAAATGAAAAGAGATCCAATCCAACATTATAGAACCTGTAAACAACAGAATGAGAATTCAAATCCATCATGGGAATATTTCCCGCATTATCTCTGGACCTTTGATTTTTAAATAAATCCGTAGGATTCCAGGTGACTGATTTCTAAGAAGTCTAGGAATTTAAGATCTTAGTGTTTTCATATCAAAAATGTTTTGATCTGTTGTTCTACAGCAACGTTATCACTTACTGATGTTTCATTTAGTACATCTTGGGCCTTTCATGCAGCTGTTTGACAACATTGCTTCATCACTTTCCCAGGGCTGTCAAACATCCTGCAAACCTATCTCTTGCCATGTACATGCATGAATGGTTGACTGGAGTCTGTATACAAAAGCAGCTGAATAATGAAACATGGCATACACAGAAGGTCAAAGATAACCGAACCAAATTAGACTGCATTGTTTGCAGACTGGTGACTCTGTTAATTTTAGTAATTTTCCAGCATAAATAAAGGTCATTCCAAGCGGGAATCACACTCAGCAATCCAGCTCACTTGACAAACTGGTTTGTTTGCATTCCTCAAAAATGACAGCTCCCATGAACACTCTGAGTCTATGGTGGAGCCAGCATCTGAAAGAGGGACAAGGAGGAGGATGACATGATGGAATACGTGAGACCAGAGTGGGTATTAACTCCCCAATTTCCAGTTTTATTTTCCTATCCCAGAACTAAAAGATAATGGTTGCTGGTTCACTCCTAGGAACACAGTATGCAATTTCTTCCTGGACTGAGCCTCTCAATAGCCCAAGAAATCCAGAATTCCTTCAGTAGGCTTTGGATTTCAATTTTTGAGCCCAGCAATAAATTGTGATGGGTTTCAGAACTATTTTTTAATATTATTTGACTTTCATTGAAAATTATATTCATCTGATTGTTCTTACTAGAGGTTACTTTTCAATGTTAATAATTTCTACATATATTTTTTATGTTTTTTTATCTCCAGTTCTTTTTTAATTAAACTATAATTGCTTTACAATGCTGTGTTAGTTTCTGCTGTACAACAACGTGAATCAACTATATGTATACACATATTCCCTCCCTCTTGAACCTCCCTCCCACCATCTCACCTGCAAGGTCATCACAGAGCACCAAGCTGAGCTCCCTGTGTTATACAGCAGCTTCCCACTAGCTACATATACATTACTATACGTAATGTAATGTATATATATCAATGTTACTCTCCAAATTTCCTACACCTTCCCCTTCCCTCTATATCTACATGTCCATTCTCAATGTCTGTGTCTCTATTTCTGCCCTGCAAATAGGTTCATCTGTATCATTTTTCTAAATTCCATATATATGCATGAATATACAATATTTGTCTTTCTCTTTCTGACTTACTTCACTCTGTATGACAGACTCTAGGGCCATCCACATCACTACAAATGACCTCTACATACATTTTTATTTTAAGGAATGTATGTAGCAAGTATTTGACACTTCTCTGATTTTACCTTGCTGCTGCTGCTGCTAAGTCGCTTCAGTCGTGTCCAACTCTGTGCGACCCCATAGACGGCAGCCCATCAGGCTCCCCCATCCCTGGGATTCTCCAGGCAAGAACACTGGAGTGGGTTGCCATTTCCTTCTCCAATGTATGAAAGTGAAAAGTGAAAGTGAAGTCTCTCAGTTGTGTCCGACTCTTTGCGACCCCGTGGACTGCAGCCTACCAGGCTCCTCCACCCACGGGATTTTCCAGGCAAGAGTACTGGAGTGGGGTGCCATTGCCTCACCTTACCATCCTCCAAATAGTACAGTTTGATTATAGCACATATGTAATATTTTCAATAGCATCAGATATATTTTACATGCAGGATCTTACAATATCACAATATTATTTTGTGCTTTTTATCTTTTGACTTAATACATTTAAGGTAGGCTTATTTATTGCTGAAGCAGCAAGACAACTCCTAGCTCCACTGGAAATAAAATTAACATGGCACTTTACTAAGACAATGAATCCTTAAAATGTCCTGCCATGAAGACAAACTCGAGTGCTTAGAGAAATGGCCAAATTGTATAAAATACCTGTAACACCTGAAACGGAGAAGGCAATGGCACCCCACTCCAGTACTTTTGCCTGGAAAATCCCATGGACAGAGGAGCCTGGTGGGCTGCAGTTCATGGGGTTGCTGGAGTCGGACACGACGGAGCGACTTCACTTTGACTTTTCACTTTCATGCATTGGAGAAGGAAATGGCAACCCACTCCAGTGTTCTTGCCTGGAGAATCCCAGGGACAGGGGAGCCTGGTGAGCTTCCGTCTATGGGGTCGCACAGAGTCGGACACGACTGAAGCGATGCCGCAGCAGCAGCAACACCTGCAAACATGTTAGACTCAAGGAGGACAGGGCTGATACAATCTGGCTACCCAGGGAGCTGGACACTTTAGCAGATTACTGACCAGAAGAGGAGTTGCCCCGTAACCACACAAGCACGCGCTTGATGGAGTGAGGTCAGTAAGCAAACTGGGAGGACTGGCTGGACCTGAGTGTACTTGAGATCATCCCCATCTGAACTCATGTAGTTCCTTACCTTCACTCTCCTAAGGCACATTGGTTTTCCACCTCTTATTGGAGTGATTGGTAAACACATTTTGGTCTCTTACTAGATATCAGGAGCCTTCAAAGCAGGACCCATGAGTGACTCATGTCTGTGTCCCCACACCAAGCCGAAAGCCTTGCCCAGTGTGTGATCAATAGGCACTTGTTAGCCAACTGATGCCTCATACCCAAGGTCCAAGCCTCATATCCAAGATCCAAGGTCTGGGATCTTCTCTTGCAGGGCCTCTCCTGGCTGCTCATCTCATCCATGGGAAGTGGGAAGAATGAATGTCTCTGGGGTGCTATACCACTTGCAAGAACCCTTATTAATGAAAGATGCACTACCATTACGGGTTTCTCTGGTGGCTCAGTGGTAAAGAATCCGCTTGCCAATGAAGGAGACATGGGTTCAATCCCTGGGTCGGGAAGATCCGCTGGAGAAGGAAATGGCAACCCACTCCAATATCCTTGCCTGGGAAATTCCATGGACAGAGAACCCTGGCGAGCTATAGTCCATGGTGTTGCAAAGAATGGGACACAACTTATCATCTGAGCATGCACATATGATCATTAGAATAAAACAAGTTGTGACTGTGTTTGTCCACTCTCAACTTCTCCTTTCTCTTGTGAAGAGAGAGTGAGGATAAGAAGTTCTCTTCTCAAGATCTGTGTTACCCTGACATCAGGAAAGCCAGGAACACTGAGTGAACAAAGGAGGATGTTTATACGTTTCCCAGAAGACCTAAATGATTAGCAGACAGGGACATAGACAATATTAAGTACAGAGCTCATTTCATTTCTATTCTGAATCTACTGAAAATAGAGTTTCATATTTTATCCATTCTGTTTCCTCATAATCATAGACACTGAGGGCCAAATTCTGGGCTTTAATGCACACTCACAGTTGCTATTAAATTAATCAGGAGCTGTGTTCATGCATTTGGCAACTGCATTTGCTACCATGGAATATTTCTTGACTTAGGGCTACATTTCTACATGTCTTAAGCTTTATTCAAGGAGTACAAATGTTTCCAATATAAAAAGTATATAACAAAAGGAAAACTAAAAACCTAAGCCCATGGTCAAGTATTTTTTAAACAAATTGACAACTCAGTCACAGACTAAGCTGAATAACTATTTTGTTTTTTATTCTCCTTAAGTCCTGGATAATGTTTCTTAAATAATCCTGTTAAGAACACAGGACTTACTGAGTCTTCTAGAAAAACTCACTCTAGATTAACAATAGCAAGCATTTCTTCCACCACACACATATTTAACATATTACATACCAGCCTTTTCTGAAAAAAATGATTCTCTTAGCATTCTTCTCATCAATTTATTCCATGAAACCACTATTTAAAAGTTCATCTTGGTATTTAAGATAAAACCCATTTGCCACCTTCAATCTAGACGAATTCACAGCTTTTTATGAATCAGAAATATTTGTGAAAATTCAAGAAAACCATGAATCCTCTACCCAGAAAAATTCACATAGACAAAAAACTATTTTCATACTATTTCAGGGTTTTTTGCACTCCCGGAGTTTATCTGTTAATCTTCTTCAGATCCACTGACTCATGGGAATAACTTTTACCCAGGAAGTTTTCTACGGAAACTCAGTTTCCTTAGAAAGTTTTCTATTTTCTAAGGAAACTCAGGAAATAATAGAAAGTCAGCATCAGGACAATAGCACTTGATTTCTCACTTTTGTCCTCAAGTTCCTCCTCCCCTTCTCCCTTCCTCTTTCCCTCCTAAATAAACATATTTGCCTCAACATTTAAGATTACAGCAGTTTCTTTCTAAGTGGTGACTAGCCAAAGAATGAGTCAAATTCTCCAAAAGTAGGTAGGCGTATCTTAGCCTTGATATTCTCTGAAGCCTCTCCTACAGAATCTCATCGGGGTGGAGGAAACTACGTGGGTGGACAGCATCGCATGTTTGCTGTATTAGGCTGACAATTGTAAATGACCAGGTAAATACCTCTCAGGGATATCAAAGACCTTATTTTTCATTGTGGTTGTTTAAAATGCTATTTAACTTTGTTTCTTTAAAAATGCAAAGTGAGAGTTATCCTAGATTCAGATTTACCATTTAAAAGTATCACAAGGGCTCTAAGAAAACTCAAATGTTTCTGTCTTGAGACTTTCATAAGACCTTAGACCTTGTCCTCGATACAGAGGTGCTAATTAATACATTGGTAATTTATAAGCTAACAAGCAAGCTGAGAATCTATAGATAAGCAGTTTGCATTAGTATTATATTATTAGAATGTAAACTTTGCCCAAGAGGTTCAAATATGAGTGCTCATTACTAATGTTTTGACTGTATCAAGTTTCACCTCTATGAAATTTCACATGACATGCAATACTAAGTTTTTAGGTTTATATTCAAAAACTCGACACTGTTGTTTATGAGGTGTTCTAGAAAATATTCAACCATCAATTGTATATTCTATTTTCCTTTATTGTTGCTATTTTTCTTTCTCCTTCCTCATTCCCATTCTTTTTTCAAAAATTCTTTGTTCTTAGAAAATTATCTCTTTTTTTTTTCCATATGATCTTTCTCCAAAGCAACACAACTGATATGGTGACAGGCCAAAATTCACAATAATTACTAAGATTTCTCCCGGACCCCCAAAAGTTTCTTGCAGCTTCTTCTACCCTTTGAAGAGGCCCTCCTATCCTAGTCTCTCACAGGGTATCCTTTTGCCACAAAGAAAGGACACAAACGAATACTTAGATTCTAAAATCTACTAATGTTTTACAATCAATTAGATTCTACATAGGCTTTTAAACAATCCCAATGGAGAGCATAGTCTTAAAAGTCAAGTATATACTATTTGAAAGAGATTTTTTTTCTCTCTCTCTCTTTTTTTTTTTTTTTTTTTTTTTTTGAGAGTGAGAAAGGAGCATTTGTTGAAAATCCAGGAACAAAAATCTAAGTCACCAGTGTAAAAGCTATACAATAGAGTTGAAAACAAAGCAGGATTTAACAACAATCTCGCTGTCCAAGATAAGATAAAATCAGGAGGACATGGCATAAGGATAGATATGTAGACCAATGGAATATAATGAAGGGTCCAGAAATAAACTCATATATCCATGGCCAATTGATGTTGGACAGGTGTGCCAGTTATATTAAGGGAAAAAAAAAACTGTCTCTTCAAGAAATAGTGCAAAAACAACTACATTTTTCACTTGCAAAAGAATACAGTTCTTTTCTATACAGGTCTTGACTCCATACTGTATACAAAAATTAACTCAGTTGGATCAATGATTACATATAAAAGCTAAAATAATACCATCATAGAAGAAGAAAGCATAAGTATGAATCTGATTACCTTAGATTTGGCAAAATATTCTTAGATATGATACCAAAAGCACAAGCAACAATAACAACAAAAATAGATAAACTGAACTTCATGAAAATTAAAAGAACATTTGTGTATCAAATGAAATTATCAAGAAAGTGAAGAAAACAACCAACAGAATGAAAGGATATATTTTAAATCATATATCTGATAAAGATTTAATATTTTTTAAACTCAACAACAAAAAAAGATAAAATCAATATTTCTCTGAATAAGATACTTAAGTGGCCAATAAGTACATGAAACTATATTCAACATCTTTAGATATCAAGGAAATGAAATCAAAGCTACAGATACCACTTTCTATGTACTAGGATGGAGATAATAAAAAAATAAAATGGGAGTTCCCTGGGGGCTAGTAGTTAGGATTTGGTGCTTTCACTACTGTGGCATGGGTTCAATCCCTGGTCGGGGAATTGAGATTCTAGAAGCCATGAGGTATGGGCAAAATATTTTAAAAATTACAAAACAAGTGCCAGTGAGATTGCAGAGATATTGAAACCCTTCCTACACTGGTAACACTCCGTGAAAAGCAGCTTGGCAGTTCTTCAAAAAGGTAAAGGTAGAGTTGTAGTTACCATAAAACCCACCAATTCCACTCACAAGTATATAACCCAAGAATTGAAAATAGACCCTGGAACAGATACTTGTATGCCAAGATTCACTATAGCATTATTCACAATGGCCAAAAGCTGGAATCAATGCAACTGTGCATCAACAGAAAGTCAAAATGAAGTTGCTCAGTCGTGTCTGACTCTTTACGACCCCATGGACTGTAGCCCACCAGGCTCCTCCGGCCATGGGATTTTCCAGGCAAGAATACTGGTGTGGGTTGCCATGTCCTTCTCCAGGAGATCTTCTCAACCCAGGGACTGAACCCAGTCTCCTGCATTGTAGGCAGACCTTCACCATCTGAGCCACCAGGGAAGTGTATCAACAGAAGAACAGATAAACAAAATGTAGTGTATATGGACGATGGAATTTTAGTCAGGAATAAAAATGGATGCAGTTCTGTTACATGCTACAACATGGATGAACTTGAAAACATTGTGCTTGGTGAAATTAACCAGATACAAAGGGACAAATATTGTTTGATTCCACTGAAATGAAAAATCAAGAATAGTTCACCTGAAATTATCACACTGTTTATCAGCTATACTGCAATATAAAATAAAAAGTTTTAAAAAAAAAATTAGACTGTGGTTTTCAGGAACTGGGGAAAGGGATTCATAGCTCAACTGGAACTCATTTCCAACTTGACCCTTGTCAACTGGGGCTTAAATCTGGGGCCCTGATTCTGCCGAGAAGAAGGCACTGGCGGCGAGGACCATGAGCAGGATGGGCTACCTTCCTAAAGAGGCTGCTGTTCCTCTCTTCTTTCTTCCACTCAGAGAAGCTCTTCCTACTTTCATGTCTGAGCCACCAGGAAAAACACAGAATCATGGGAATCCTTAAGGCAATAGTGTTCCTGGTTGAGGGAGGTAAGAACTTCACTTGATAGGTTTCTCACATCACGCTAAAGCTGAGGGCCATTCCACAGCCATGCACTGCCTCGTGTGTGAGAGGACACATCTGGAGAAACATTCTGCACAGGCACCCTGATGCCATTTTCTTGGGAAAGTAATGACTAGAATAGGTCGAAGGGGAGTGCTCTCTGCACGGTGAGAAATAATCAGTGTGGAGTTAAATGTGGAGAAATAAAATTCTGTGAAAATCAAACATTTTCTTCTCAGCATTTTGCTGATTGCCCAGCAACCTCTTATCCACTGAATCTCTTGGGATGTGTTTCCTCAGTAGACAGAGCTGTGAACATGAGGCAACTGAGTTTACAGATTTTGGAACTCTCAGCAAAAAAAAAAAAAAAAATGGTTTTGAAAGCCAAGGTGTTCTTGATTGCAAGAAACAAGCTTTTATTGTTAAAGAATAAGGTTTTTAGGTGCCAAAAGCTTGGCTTCAAACATAAACAGCCCCAATACTGAAGGACCCATAAACAGATTGAAAGGACAGTTGCCTATTCAGTTTTTCCAGCCTCCCAGGGGGAAAGATTTCTGGACTAGCGGAGGAGAATGTTCAGAAATGGAGAGGAAGGAAATCATCAGCTAACTCTTGCATGGTCTCTGAGAAAGAGGGTCATTCCCTGCAATCCCCATACAAGAGCTGAGCTTAGGCTGTGGAAATAACAGAAAAGCCAGTTAAATATGTTGGTATCCCAGAATAGAGAAGATACACGCCTCCCTTCCCAAAAATGTACTCTAGAGAAGCTTCAGACTTGGTGAAGGAGAATGGCACCAAATGGCCTCTGCTGACTAAGCCATCTAGACGGATGAATCCACAAGACAAAATCATGGATACCTGGCAAAATCTTGGACACCTACACTATTTAAGAGCTTCCCTGGTGGTTCAGATGGTAAAGAATCCATCTGCAGTGCAGGAGACTGGTTTCAATCCCTGGGTCAGAAAGATCCCCTGGAGAAGGGAATGGTAACCCACTCCAGTATTCTTTCAGAAGAGCCTGGTAGGCTACAGTCCATGGGGTCACAAAGAGTCACACATGACTGAGTCACTAACACTAACGGCTAGGGAAAGCGGTTCCCAAGACACCAAAGAGGAAGTAGATAAGGTTGAGAGTGGGTCTTGCAGTTTGAGAGAGTCAGCTTTAGAGCACTTGGACCTAGAATTCAGGAACAGTGCATAGCAATAAGTGAAAAGGTGAAAGTCCCTCAATCGTGTCCAAATCTTTGCAACCCCAGGGACTTGGGGTTCAGGGAATCCTCCAGGCCAGAATACTGGAGTGGGTAGCCTTTCCCTTCTCCAGGGGATCTTCCCAACCCAGAGATTGAACCCAGGTCTCCTGCATTGCATGTGGATTCTTTACCAGCTGAGCCACAAGGGAAGAGCAAGAATACTGGAGTCGGTAGCCTATACTTTCTCCAGCAGATCTTCCCAACTTAGGAATCTAAGTGGGGTCTCCTGCATTCAGGCAGATTCTTTACCACCTAAGCTATCAAGAAAGCCCATGAATAGCACTGAATAGCAGGAGTAAATGCCCAAACTCAACAAAGACCATTATGACCTGGCCAAGATAGATAGAGAATGCTCACAGACTGGATCCCCTCTCTTCTGCAATGCTGTGGTCCTACTGTAAACCTCCTGGAACTTAAACACAATCCAATAAAGAAAACAAGAAAAACCCTGACTTGTAAGTATATGATCAGAACAGTCATTATTTGACCAAATTTGCCCAATAGGAACAAATTTAATGTTCTGATATCTAATGCAATGGAAAAAAAAAAACCTCTCAAATTTTATGGAAAAATTAAGCAACAAATTTGAACTTGAATTTCACAAATTCAAGTTTTTTCCTGTGAAGTTTCCACCAACTACATATGATTTCTAATCCCAATTAAATTTCTGTTCTGAGCTTATTCTCAAATTATTTTGTTCAGCATTTTGTGTATTCCCACACTTGTAATCATACTTGCAGTCTCTTGGTTTACTTTCCCAAATATTCCCCTAAACATAAGCACCATGCGGTGATTTCAGTCATTAAGTTTTATGATAATAAAAGTGAAAGTGTTGGTTGCTTAGTCGTGTCCAACTCTTTGCGACCCCATGGACTATATATAGCCCACCAAATTAAAAGAGTTATCCAATACTTTGCAATCAGGGGTTGGAATTTTCTGAGTAAAGATGCTATAAGATACCTGAACAAATATGCTTTGTGGATAAGCAAAAAGAGGGTAGGGAACAGCTGGCCTGGTCTTCCCCAGGCAAGCTGAAAGAGAGGACTAACCATGTTTCTTTTCTTGTTGCTTTTTAAACCTTGCTGTAGTGTTTAGCACAATAAAATTGCACATTATAGATATTCAATTAATAGCTATCTGTGGAAATAGATTGAAAGAAAATTTAAATAAATTTGGGGAAATTTTAAATTTTCCAGGGGATCTTCCCAACCAGGGATCAAGCCCAGGTCTCCTGCATTGCAGGTGGATTCTTTACCAGCTGAGCCACAAATTTAAATTTAAATTTAAATTTGGGGAAATTTTAAATAAATTTTAAAAACAAGCAAATATGGCTTGTTTTTACAGTTTTCTGTACTTTGTATAATTTATATACAGATATAAATTTATATACAGATATAAATTGTACTTGCAGGTAATTTACCTTCCCCAAACTCATCAAATGGGGCTTCCCTAGTGGCTCAGAGGGTAAAGAATCTGCCTGCAATGCAGGAGACCAGGCTTCAATCCCTGGGTTGGGAAAGTCCCCTGGTGGGCTACTGTCCACGGGGTCACAAAGAGTCAGACACAACTGGCTGACTAACCACACCACAAGCTCATCAGATAAGTAAATGGCCAAGTCCAGAAATGTGGCAGGGGGCGGGGGTGGGGGGGTGGGGGTGGTGGTAAGCTTGAATAAACATGGGTCATAATCTCAGTGTTGCAGGGGGCTTTGCTTGATTCCTAATAATCTATAAATGGCTTCTGTTTTCTAATTGGAGGAATTCCTTGAGTTCCTTTTAGTGCATGATCCCCTCAATTCTTGTTGAGCATCCTGAGATGTTAACCTTCAGGCATGGTTGTTATATGAGACAAATGAACACAACCTTCATAGCCCCTGTATTCAAGGCTTACTTCCCTATAGGATGACCTTCAGAAAGTCCCTCAATCGCTTGAGCTTTGGCTTCATTATTTATAGAACAGGAATAATATTACCACCTCAGGTTGCTGTAGATATCAAACTAGATAAAAAAATTTTTAATGCTTAGTGCTTTCTTTCATCTGTAATGTGCACAGCAGGAAAGGCATTCTGTAGCTGATAGCTTTTCACCACATTGTTACAAGAGAATACAATGATCAGGTGCCATTTTTTAACGTCTCAGGGATGAAGGTTTTACTGGTCTTTTCTTGATTATTTGATGTGAAACAAAGGCAAGTTTTCTTCCATTATATATTAATCTTTTATATATATATATACACATACTCTGAGGCTTCCTTCTTGGCTCTGTGGTAAAGACCCTGCCTACCAATACAGGAGATGCAGGTTCGATTCCTGGGTCAGGAAGATTCTCTGGAAAAGGAAATGGCAACAGACTCCAGTATTCTTGCCTGGGAAATCCCATGGATAGAGGAGCCTAGTGGGCTACAGTCCATGGGGTCACGAAAGAGTCAGTCACTACTAGTGACTGAGCACGCACACATACGATATACTACAGCTAAAAGGGATGGGTTCATATTCCAAGTCATTATCTCCGTATCCCCAAAGGTGTTCAGAAATCATTATTCATCATATTGTCATTAAGCAAAGTCATTCAACCAGCACACCTCAGTCTGTCTCTCAGTGCCACGCAAACAGATGGATCCCTGTCCTCCAGGGGCTTCAAATGAAAACTGCCCAACACCATACTACTGCACATAGAAACAGCTGAACAAACACTGAGTGAAGAAACAAATTTAAAAGCTAAATAAGTAGAAAGCACGTTAGCCACGTGTTAGCAACAGTCACAAAGGGATATGATCTTCTCCACAGGTCACCTTGTAGGAAACAAAACAACTTAACATCCCCTTCGCTGCTTAAGAAAATATACAAGGAACAGAACATGTGTGGTTTGACTCTACCGAACTCTCCTTAGTCCTTATATTTCAGTTCTGAATATATCATGGGCATTCAAGAAACACAAAGAAATTCTAAAGAGTTGGGCATATTGCTCTATCACTGATCATTTTGGGAATGCATTTTGGGTTTTGTATCTTTTTCTTTTTTTCTGGGAAAGTGTTGAAAACGATGTAAAGCATTATGCCAATACAAAGCCTTATTATTTTTATTATTTCATGAAATTCAGCAATCTATATGCACATGCCAGGGGCTAAGATTGTTTTTACAATCCAGAAACAGCCACAGATGCTATAACTGTCTGCTTCTTTACATACATATCTCTCAGGTTGGCCTCATTTCTTAAACATGGCAGTTACCGAATGGCAAAGAATCTATATAAAAAGTGAAACTTATTCAATCATCCAGATGTTCTCGTTACATGACACCAAACAATGGAGTGATTGATTGATTAACTGAACTTCCCCTTTGTATTTAAATTTTTGGCATTGTGTATCACTAGTTTAAACTTAATCTAACAATTGCAATATCAGCATCCCCATGAATTGTAGCTTCTCCATACATACAGAAATAGTAGTATATGTCCATGTCACCATTTGGTTAGACACTTGTTGAAGGCATAAAGATCATGATCTATGGAAAAACTGCAGTTTTCTTATTTTCTGAATAAATTGGTTTGTCTCTTTTGGTTCATATCTTCACCATTTATCAGGCAATCCAAACAAGAAACATTCATCGTTGTCACCTCTTTCTCCCACACATTTTGCAGTAGTTGTATATTCCATTTTATCATTCTGTACACATCACCCTATTTTAAGATCTCATGATCTCTACCTTAGACTTTGCTTTGTTTTTGTAGCATTTAAAAGCCTGGACTCTGCCATCAGAGCAACGGATTCCACCACCTATTTTCCATGGAGCCTGTATAACTCTCTCATCTATAAAATGTGGCTAATAATAGGACTACCTCTTAGCATTATTTTATGTAATGTATGTCAAACCCTTAGAATGTACCCAAGCACAAGGCCATCGGACTCTCTTCTGTTGTCATCTTCCTCCCAAATTCAATTATCTTTCCAAAAGAAGTATGATCACACTTCTCAGCTTGGAAACCTGTGAAGGCTCCTTCTGTCTATAAATAGCACCATTCAAGCCTTGCACCTCATTGCCTGAAGGTAATGTTCCAGCCTTATTCCATCCAACACACTCCCTGTGCTTCAGCCACAGCAGGCTTTGTGATACTTTATATATCCATATATTTCTGGTCTTCTATCTTTACTCGCATTATTTGTTTTGATTTAACTATTCTATCTTATTCTTTACCTAGTTCTAGTCTATGTTCCCTTCAAGACCCAGATCAAATGACAAATTCTTCATGAAATCTTCCCTGAAACAACCCAAGCAGAAAGAATCGTTCCCATGTGAACTCTTCCATGGAATTTTCTTCATCAGTGTAGGGCTCAACACGTTCTATTATCATTACTTGCTCAAGAAAAAGTTTTCACCCTTAGGTTTCTGTTCCTTGAAGACAAGCATCATGTCCTAATGGTCTTTATTTCTGGATGGTCTTATCTAGTGCCTGGTAAACTCTAGGTGCAAAATTAGTGAGTAGGCATTTGTTGAGTGAATAATAGTCACTTATGAGAAACTTCACTTTTCTTTTTCACAAGATTCAACCTGAATTCTAATTCCTTCAAACAAGCCTTCTAATTCCTTCAAAAAATTCCTTCCATCTTCCACAGCACAAATGACTTCCCCCACTTTGAACTTCTCTACTGTTTCTTTAATGTCATTAATCTGACATTTATAATACATTGCATTGACACTTCGACTCCTTTTTCATGTATCTGTAACTCAGATGTCAGCTAGAGCCCCTCTATCCACTAAGATCTAACTAAGTGTGTTTCAAACCCCATGCCTGCCGGTCCTTGACACACCACAAGATTCTGGTGAATTCCTGGGGAGGGAGGTCTCCGGTGTTCTTGGTCATCTCTAGCTCTGAACCCTTCCTTGTGGGCACTTAGTTCAGCGTGTAGCTCATCTTCCTCTCCTGAACTTGCTATTCCTATTCTGTCCTTGGTCAATGTGGAAGTTAAAGTCAGCTCTTTTCCCTAATGTGATAAAACAAAATCAACCAATGATAAGCAGATAAACCCTAGTCAGACAAGATTTCATGTAAGTGACAGACTTAACCATAAGTTTCAGATTTATATCACAATTAAATAAATATCTAGTTGGTGTCTGGCACCTTACTCATTCAAAAATGTGTGTGTGTGTGTATGTATGTATTCAACAGTCATTACTAAATCACTGAGGAGACAGAGCAGGGGTCTACATTCCAACAATTAAAAAAAAGGCAAAATAATTCATTAAAACCTAGGGAATCACACTGACGGTTTCCATGGCCATTTGACTCACATAGCATCTCAGATTTACTTCACTTCATTAGTTCCTCTCTTTCTCCTTTCACCTACCCACTTCTGTCACCCTCAGTTCCTCCCCCATCCATTCTGGAACACCTTCAGGAGATTTTTTTCTGTAGTTTTTTTCATTATGTTTGATAGAACAATTCAATTCCCTTTAGTCCTTACTCTCAAAATCAGCATCAGGCCTATATTTGCATATGCAAATTCAGCAAGATGTAGCATCAAATAAAATGGTTTCTCATATTAATGGAATTTATTCTCCTTAAAAAAACTGTTCGTTTTAACCCAAGATTTGTTTTTCCTCTTTATATATGTATGTTTTATTCTGCTGCTTAGATTTTTTAATTCCTTAAGGACTAATATAACCTATATGCTTTGATTCCTCAAAATACAGTGTCTTCAAAACCATTCCTTCATCCATTCAATAAATATTTATTGAGGAGTTGCTATGTACAGGTGTTTTAAAATAAGCAATCACTGCTTTTACCCTCAAGATGCTCCTAGGAGGTGGTTTACACACAAGAACACAGGATAACAATGCACTGTGAAAAGTTATACAAGACTAACGAGGAGACTCGATTCACTGGGACCCCAGAAAGGGAAGTCCTCTCACAGTTTCAACCTTATCTCCATGCCAACATTTCTGAATCCTTTCTAGTCTCCAAACAAAATCAGGAACTCTCCACAGCAGAGATTCTTGCCCTCCTTGGGAGCACATCAGGGAGAATTTCCCTTCCCCCTTAAAGGATGGAGCAGAATAAAAGCGGGGAGGAACACGGAGATTTTCAAAAAGACTTGTAAACATCAGTGATTCTGATAAACCTGCTCAAGGAATGTACCCTTTGAGAATCATTCGTGTAAACCTTTAAAGATACAATTAAATTAGAACTCAATTTTTCAAAAATGCATTAATTCCATAAAATGAGGTACGCTGGGCATATTTGTCTGAGTGCAAGCAACTGGTTAATGTATCTGCATAACAATCCCAGTGCCCTTTGCTTAACTCACCAGCAGCAAGGCATAAACAACTTGCTGCGGTCCGTTTGTAATGGCAGTATAATGAGGTCTCCAGGGCCCTGGGCTGAAAATGACTTGAGATTTCTCTTTGAGAATATCCTTTATTGGCTGAGAACTAGGTTTGCTTTATGCCACACTCAGAACGAGAAGTAAAAAAAATCATTTTATAGCTATTCTTTTTTCCAAGTGGGAGTACAGTCTTAGCTATTTTTAGATCATTGTTCTAAATCCCAAATACTATTTTATTATTTTTTTTTCAAATATAACTAGGCATCTGTTGAAAGTTATTTGTTAAATCCTTTCTCAAAAAAAAAAAAAAAAAACCTAGCAATAAGCATATATCCTCCAGAGAACAATTTGCTTTCAGATTGAAATCACCTGATAAAACCATCCAGCTCAAGTGAAGCAGAAGTTTGTTTCCTTTACATCATGGAGATCAATGCAGAGAAGAGAGAGGTAATCGCAATTCAAATCCAGACCACCTTTTGACCGTTAAAAGAGGAAACAAGATACAAATAGAAAAGAGGAAGAAATTTTTCTCTGTATCTGGTGAATCTTCCGTAACTCAAGGATGCTTATCTGTATGACAACTCAGTCCTCTGGTTGGGTTTCTAATCAGATATCTATATGTGCTAAAGAGGAACAAGCACCAAGTCAAATTTCTTAGAACATATATTTATTGACAGTTGCTAATTTATGCTTCCCTGGTGGCTCAGACAGTAAAGAATCTGCCTGCAATGCAGGAGACATGGGTTCAATCCCCGGATGAGGAAGATCCCCTGAAGAAGGGAATGGCAACCCACTCCAGTATTCTTGCCTGGAGAATTCCATGGACAGAGAGAGGAGCCTGGCAAGCTTGAGTCCATGGGGTCATAAAGAGTTGGACACAACTGAGCAACTCACACACACACACACACACACACACACAATTTATGCATACTCATTATCATATAGCCAAAAAGAATACTCACTTTTTATTACAAATATTAATAATTGTTTTAAAGTATGCAGCCCCTTGGGCTTTATTATACATGAATACTGAAGTGAAGAATCAAAACAATTTTCTGAGCAGCCTAGATCATAAGGGAATTTTATCTGCTATATTCAGCAGAAAAGAGAAGAAAAAAAAATGGAGTAAAAATGTTATTTTGCCATTCCTCTGCCTGGAAAGTTCTTCCTCCCAGAAATAAGCATGACTTGCTTCCTCAAATCTTTTCTCAAATGTCACCTTCTCAGTGAAGCCTTCCTCCAAAAGGGAAACTGTAAACCTCCCCCTGCCTTCAGTTCTTTGAGCCTTCCTTGATTTATTTCTCTCCATAACTCTTATGTCTTCTAATAAGCTGTATACACACTCAATTGCTCAGTCGTGTCTGACTCTTTGCAGTCCCATCGGCTGTAGCCCCCCAGGCTCCTCTGTCCATGGGATTTCACAGGCAAGAATATTGGAGTGGGCTGCCATTTCCTCCTCCAGGGAACAGGCTGTATAATGTACTTATTTATTTTGTTTGTTATCTGTTTCTTTCCAAAAGAGTGTAATTTCCAGAAAGGCAGGGTTTTCAGTATCTTGTTCTGCTCTATCTACAGGTCCCCAGTTCACTGGACGTGCTCAAAAAATGTTTGTAGAATAACTAAGCATATGGATTGAATGATGGGTGCCCCTTAATTGATAGAGGTTACTGTGGGCTCAATTCTATGGGCTTTTTCTGACTCCCTTCTGCAACAAAAGTTTAACCACTCTATGTCTAGTTACCCTTGCCCATTAGGCCCTATGAATTGCTCTATAGAGCACCTAGCTTTATACACTACATGATAACGTAGTAGATGAGGTTTTCAGAGAAATTTGGCAAACTGAAACTATCAGATTCTCTCCCGTCACAACTAAAGAAATGTAGAAACTTTAAGTAAAATAGACATTAAAAAAAGCCAGAAAGAGAAACACAAATATAGTATACTAACGTATACAAATGGAATTTAGAAAGATGGTAACAATAACTCTGTTTACGAGACAGCAAAAGAGACACTGATGTATAGAACAGACTTTTGGACTCTGGGAATGGGAGAGGGTGGGATGATTTGGGAGAATAGCATTGAAATATGTATAATATCATATCTGAAACGAGTCACCAGTCCAGGTATGATGCCTGATAACAGATGTCTGGTACTGGTGCACTGGGACGACCCAGGGGGATGGTATGGGGAGGGAGGAGGGAGGAGGGTTCAGGATGGGGAACACATGTATACTTGTGGCGGATCCATCTTGATGTATGGCAAAAGCAATACAATATTGTAAAGTTAAGCAAAATAAAATTTAATTAAAAAAAAAAAGCCAGTAGCAACCAAACATAAGAAGAGACATAGATTTATGCTTATGTTGTGAAAAAGCTAAGCTGAAAGGAAAAGGAGAGTGAGAGATTATTCCAGGAACTAGTATGGCTACTAATAGTGAGTGAAAAAGAGAGAGAAAGAGAGAAGGTAAAATCAGTAAAATAATATATATACATACATATATATACACACACACATACATATGTATGTATGTATATGCTGCTGCTGTTGCTAAGTCACTTCAGTCGTATCCGACTCTGTGCGACCCCATAGATGGCAGCCCACCAGGCTCTGCCATCCCTGGGATTCTCCAGGCAAGAACACTGGGGTGGGTTGCCATTTCCTTCTCCAGTGCATGAAGGTGAAAAGTGAAAATGAAGTCGCTCAGTCGTGTCTGACTCTTTGCAACCCCAAGGACTGCTGTCCATCAGGCTCCTCCTATCCATGGGATTTTCCAGGCAAGAGTACTGGAGTGGGGTGCCATTGCCTTCTCCATGTTTGTATATCAGATCAGATCAGTCACTCAGTCATGTCCGACTCTTTGTGACCCCATGAACCGCAGCACGCCAGGCCTCCCTGTCCATCACCAACTCCCGGAGGTCACTGAGACTCACATCCATCGAGTCAGTGATGCCATCCAGCCATCTCATCCTCTGTCGTCCCCTTCTCCTCTTGCCCCGAATCCCTCCTAACATCAGAGTCTTCTCCAATGAGTCAACTCTTCGCATGAAGTGGCCAAAATATTGGAGTTTCAGCTTTAGCATCATTCCTTCCAAAGGAATCCCAGGGCTGATCTCCTTCAGAATGGATTGGTTGGATCTCCTTGCAGTCCAAGGGACTCTCAAGAGTCTTCTCCAACACCACAGTTCAAAAGCATCATTCTTGCGCTCAACTTCTTCACGTCCAGCTCTCACATCCATACAACTCTCTTAAAGCATAACTTTTCTTCCAAGGAGTCAGATCAGATCAGTTGCTCAGTCGTGTCCGACTCTTTGCGCCCCATGAACCGCCCACGCCGCCCCCCTTCTCACAGCTCCCGCCCGCCACCCCCCCCTCTCATCCTCCGTCCTCCCCCTCCCTCCCCCCCCCCCCCCAGCTCAGAGAGTCCTCTCGCATGAGGTGGCCCTCACCCAGAGACTGTTATCTCTTGCAGTCCAAGGGCCCACCGCTCAGCCTTCTTCACAGTCCAGCTCTCACATCCATACATGACCACAGGAAAGACCATAGCCTTGACTAGGCGAACCTTTGTTGGTAAAGTAATGTCTCTGCTTTTGAATATGCTATCTAGGTTGGTCATAACTTTCCTTCCAAGGAGTAAGCGTCTTTTAATTTCATGGCTGCAGTCACCATCTGCAGTGATTTTGGAGCCCAGAAAAACAAAGTCTGACACTGTTTCCAGATGCCATGACCTTCATTTTCTGAATGTTGAGCTTTAAGCCAACCTTTTCACTCTCCACTTTCACTTTCATCAAGAGGCTTTTGAGTTCCTCTTCACTTTCTGCCATAAGGGTGGTGTCATCTGCATATCTGAGGTTATTGATATTTCTCCTGGAAATCTTGATTCCAACTTGTGTTTCTTCCAGTCCAGCATTTCTCATGATGTACTCTGCATGTAAGTTAAATAAACAGGGTGACAATATACAGCCTTGACGTACTCCTTTTCCTATTTGGAACCAGTCTGTTGTTCCATGACCAGTGCTAACTGTTGCTTCCTGACCTGCATACAAATTCCTCAAGAGGCAAATCAGGTGGTTGGTATGCCCATCTCTTTCAGAATTTTCCACAGTTTATTGTGATCTACACAGTCAAAGGCTTTGGCATAGTCAATAAAGCAGAAATAGATGTTTTTCTGGAACTCTCTTGCTTTTTCCATGATCCAGCGGATGTTGGCAATTTGATCTCTGGTTCCTCTGCCTTTTCTAAAACCAGCTTGAACATCAGGAAGTTCATGGTTCACATATTGCTGAAGCCTGGCTTGGACAATTTTGAGCATTACTTTACTAGCGTGTGAGATGAGTGCAGTTGTGCAGTAGTTTGAACATTCTTTAGCATTGCCTTTCTTTGGGATTGGAATGAAAACTGACATTTTCCAGTCCTGTGGCCACTCCTGAGTTTTCCAAATTTGCTGGCATATTGAGTGCAGCACTTTCACAGCATCATCTTTCAGGATTTGGAATAGCTCCACTGGAATTCCATCACCTCCACTAGCTTTGTTCGTAGTGATGCTTTCTAAGGCCCACTTGACTTCACATTCCAGGATGTCTGGCTCTAGGTCAGTGATCAAACCATCGTGATTATCTGGGTCGTGAAGCTCTTTTTTGTACAGTTCTTCTGTGTATTCTTGCCACCTCTTCTTAATATCTTCTGCTTCTGTTAGGTCCATACCATTTCTGTCCTTTATCGAGCCCATCTTTGCATGAAATGTTCCTTTGGTATCTCTGATTTTCTTGAAGAGATCCCTAGTCTTTCCCATTCTGTTGTTTTCCTCTATTTCTTTGCATTGATTGCTGAAGAAGGCTTTCTTATCTCTTGCTATTCTTTGGAACTCTGCATTCAGATGCTTATATCTTTCCTTTTCTCCTTTGCTTTTCGCTTCTCTTCTTTTCACAGCTATTTGTAAGGCCTACCCAGACAGCCATTTTGCTTTTTTGCATTTCTTTTCCATGGGGATGGTCTTGATCCCTGTCTCCTGTATTATGTCACGAACCTCATTCCATAGTTCATCAGGCACTCTATCTATCAGATCTAGGCCCTTAAATCTATTTCTCACTTCCACTGTATAATCATAAGGGATTTGATTTAGGTCATACCTGAATGGTCTAGTGGTTTTTCCTACTTTTTTCAATTTAAGTCTGAATTTGGCAATAAAGAGTTCATGGTCTGAGCCACAGTCAGCTCCTGGTCTTGTTTTTGCTGTTTGTATAGAGCTTCTCCATCTTTGGCTGCAAAGAATATAATCAATCTGATTTCGGTGTTGACCTTCTGGTGATGTCCATGTATAGAGTCTTCTCTTGTGTTGTTGGAAGAGGGTGTTTGTTATGACTAGTGCATTTTCTTGGCAAAACTCTATTAGTCTTTGCCCTGCTTCATCCCGTATTCCAAGGCCAAATTCCAAGGCCCGTTACTCCAGGTGTTTCTTGACTTCCTACTTTTGCATTCCAGTCCCCTATAATGAAAAGGACATCTTTTTTGGGTGTTAGTTCTAAAAGGTCTTGTAGGTGTTCATAGAACCGTTCAACTTCAGCTTCTTCAGCGTTACTGGTTGGGGCATTGACTTGGATTACTGTGACATTGAATGGTTTGCCTTGGAAACGGACAGAGATCATTCTGTTATTTTGAGATTGCATCCGAGTACTGCATTTCGGATTCTTTTGTTGACCATGATGGCCACTCCATTTCTTCTGAGGGATTCCTGCCCGCAGTAGTAGATATAATGGTCCTCTGAGTTAAATTCACCCATTCCAGTCGATTTGAGTTTGCTGATTCCTAGAATGTCGACATTCACTCTGGCCATCTCTTGTTTGACCACTTCCAATTTGCCTTGATTCATGGACCTGACATTCCAGGTTCCTATGCAATATTGCTCTTTACAGCATCAGACCTTGCTTCTATCACCAGACACATCCACAGTTGGGTAATGTTTTTGCTTTGGCTCCATCCCTTCATTCTTTCTGGAGTTATTTCTCCAGTGATCTCCAGTAGCATATTGGGCCCCTACTGACCTGGGGAGTTTCTCTTTCAGTATCCTATCATTTTGCCTTTTCATACTGTTCATGGGGTTCTCAAGGCAAGAATATTGAAGTGGTTTGCCATTCCCTTCTCCAGCGGACCACATCCTGTCAGATCTCTCCACCATGACCCACCTATCCTGGGTTGCCCCATGGGCATGGCTTAATTTCATTGAGTTAGACAAGGCTGTGGTCCTAGTGTGATTAGATTGACTAGTTTTCTGTGAGTATGGTTTCAGTGTGTTTGCCCTCTGATTCCCTCTTGCAACACCTACCGTCTTACTTGGGTTTCTCTTATCTTGGGCGTGGGGTATCTCTTCACGTCTCCTCCAGCAAAGCACAGCCATCGCACCTTATGTATGTATATAAATACTCCCAAATCAACTGTCCTTCAATTTAAATTTAAAAAAAGAATAATCCCAACTCTTCTTCATGTAGAAGAAGGCAACAGGTATAGAAAGAACAAAAGGTTAGGATGGAGGAGCTACTGAAGAAGGTGCAGCTTGTCTCTACGTAAAGATCAGCGTCAACGATCCACCCTAAGTTGGGTATCCCCAGGCCTTGGACATGTCATCACAAGGTTTTAGTATAGTCTAGGCAGGACTCTGAATCAAACTGGAGTAGTGAGTGCAGAGATCAGATTCACGAAACATAGCTTTCCACGATCCAAACGAGCTGTCCTCCGTCACTCTGTCCCTCCCACAACAGAAAACAGGCACAAAACACACTACGCAGGCCCCATGACACCCTCTAAAACATATGAACGGTTTCACATATGACAGGAAATAAGCTATCAGAGATAGCTGAAGGTCTTGTAATACTAATGATAGCTAACATCTCTTGTTTACTGTGAGGCAGGCACTAGGCACTTTATATATGTTAATGCATTGAATCCAACAACAGCCCAATAAGATAGCTACTGTTATTGGTACACCATTCATATTCGAAAATTCTGGAGTCAAACATGTCTTGAAATTTGTTTTTTGGTTTGTTTTTTTCCTTATATTTTAGAAATGGAATAAAGTATGTGTCTATAAGATATAAAACTCATAGGTCTCAAAGAAGCACTTTGTATTCAAACATGTAAATATTTTGCAGTGAAATCTATGGATAGTCACACTAAGAGAAAAAAATGTGTAAATAACTCATATCAATTCAAATCAGGCTAAGTTTTGCCAACAAAATGAGTTTGTGCCAAACCTACAAAATCATAGGGTTTTCAGAGCATTTTGGATTTTGGATTCATGGGTAATTGTTTAGATATGATAAAGATAAGATGGCTACATTAAAAGGAAAAAGTCTTTATGTATTAAACATGTCAAGATAATGTGATGCCTGGGATCTTTTAGAAACCTCCAAGGGATGGGGGTAGGGGACAAGAGTTAATATGATTAGTCAAAATAATATAAGCGAAATACTGATATTTGTTGAAGCTGGAGAATGAATTCATGGGGCTCATTATCACCACTCCATTTCTATATGTGTTTGAATTTTTTTCAAAATAGTAATTTGTTAAAAAATGATTCCATCTGTCTGTCTATCTAGCTATCTATCCTCCATAAGCTCCTTCATTGACTGGTAAGTCACAATGGTATATTGGGTATTTAGTGATCAACCTCAACCCAGGGTCAGTATTTTATAGCATATGAAAGGTCTGATGATGTTCCTTTGCCCAATGCACAGTCACCCTATAAATGCCCTGGGAGGAATGCTTAGAGGAAGACTTTTACAGTAAACATGAGATTAAATAGTCCAATCAATATCATAGTAGATTATACATTCATTTCATTCAAATAGCTCCATGAGCAACTGACCACCACCACAAATTCCAGTGTGTCAAAACAGCTGGTCACTTTGATCCTTCCTGTTGTTACAGAAGCTGTGTGCACTTTGTCTCTCTAACCCTAAGCACCCCCACCTGTCCTCTGCCTAACCAGGGTTTCATTATTCTGGTTAAAATTGGGACCCCAGGTCTTCCCCAGCTGTCCAGAGGTTAAGAATCTGCATGCCAATGCAAGGGACTCAAGTTCAGTCCCTGATCCGGCAAGATCCCACATGTCATGAAGCAACTAAGGCCATGCCACGTCTACTGAGTTCACGGTCTAGAGCTCGGTAATCTCAGCTACTGAAGCCCATGTGTCCTAGAGCCCCTGCTCTACAACAAGAGAAGCCACTGCAAAGAGGAGCCTGAACACCACCACAAAAGGTAGGAGCCCCTGCTTGCTGCACAGCGGGGAACCCTGTGCACAGCGACAAAGATGCAGCGCAGCCAAAAACAAACAAACAAAAAAAGTGGGATCCCATTTCAATGGCGGCACTTCCAACCATCATTTCCAGTTCTGGAACAGAGGTCAGCAAACTCTTTGTGTAAAGGGACAAATAATAAACAATTACAGCTTTGAGAGCCAGTTTGTCACGACTACTCGTCTGGTAACACAGAAGTAACCATAAGCAAAGAAGCACAGCTATATTTTAATAAAGCTTTATTTATGGACACTGATACTTGAATTTTATGTAATCTTTATGTGACATAAAATATTTTTTAACTATTTAGAAATGTAAAAATCATTCTCAGTTTGCATACCATACAAAAACAGGTAGTGAGCCTGGCCCACAAGCCAATGTTGCCAATCAGTGGTTCTAAACCCTTAGAATTCATTCTTTTATGGACTCCCTAGGGTCTAAGCATGTCTAAAAGAACTGAAAAGCACTTGCAGTTCCTTTGATCTATTTACTATTTCCTCCTGGAAATGAATTTACAGTTCTCCCCTGTGCCATGATGTAATTTAACTCTACTTATGAGCATAGAGGCCTTGTAGGTTCTAGAAAAACAGGCATTCCCCCAATAAGGCAACTGCCTCAGGGAGTATCATTGAAAGGTCTCAGTGAAAGAGGAGGGTGATTTCCTGAGACAGGGGAGGAGGGACTCTTTGCAGCAGCGGAGGAGGCCAGGTGATTTGGAGATTCCTATCATGTCTGCACAAATGTCCTTTTCTAAAGTCTCAGAAGATCCTTCCTTCTCAATCAATGCTCTAACCTTAGCACAAGAGACCTTCAAAGGTTGCATACTTAACTAGAGTTGTAATTCTGCAACTGAGCAATTTGATGTTAGGTCTGATCCTTATTCATGTCTGCTCTGCAGCTATAGGCAATTAGGGATTTTCTTAAGGCTTCCATAGGAGCTTTCTGATTCTCTGCTTTTGTCTTGAATTGTAGGTAAGGCAATATATTTGTTGTTACACAAGCTCTCCTGGCACAGACAAAAGCAGGTAACATTCCCTATAATGTTTGTTATCATCATAACATCAGAGAGTACGATCACCTGATGATTGTCCAAACCCTTACCCTCACTGGCTCTCCTTTCTACATCTCACTATGAGAGTAACTGAAGTGATTTTTATTGTCACAGCAAGTCACCTATTGCTTGTGTCCTATGTTCCCAGGCATGCAGGTCATCCATGAATCTGCTTGCTGTATTAGTGACCCAGTCTGAGAATATTATCACTAGGGCTATCTCTGGTTCTATAGACCAGTGGTTCCTGACCTTTTTGGCCCCAGACTCTGGTTTTGTGGG
The DNA here is from genome assembly GCA_935064755.1 of Tragelaphus eurycerus. Taxonomy (NCBI): domain Eukaryota; kingdom Metazoa; phylum Chordata; class Mammalia; order Artiodactyla; family Bovidae; genus Tragelaphus; species Tragelaphus eurycerus. The sequence continues at coordinate 6,162,959 of CAKXYN010000039.1, forward strand.
AAACAATTTTTCCACAGACTGGAGGTGGGAAATGGTTTGGGAATAATTCAAGCACATTACATTTATTGTATACTTCATGTCTATCATTATTACATTAGCTCCACCTCAGATCAGCAGGAATTAGATCCTGGAGGTTGGGCACCACTGGTATAGACTGTATCTTTCAGGATCCTGGCAGGGAACATGGTTCATCTCAGATATTGCAAATGAAGAGACCTGAATAAAGGAACTACTTCGAAAGGTAGTCAGGGTTAAAGGAACAACGGGGTGTGGCGAGATACTTGGAGACAAGAGCAGTGGCATATCTTCACTGCCTGCAGGACAAGGAAGGAGAGGAGACTGTCTGGTGAGAGCTGGAGCTGGAGAAGAGTGGCCACAGACAGGGACTGTCCTCATAAGGAGTGCAGAGGGAGAAAGCAAGAAAAAAAAAACCCATTTCTCTCACTCCCACCTGATTTCCTGCAAGCCTAACTTTCCATTGGCCTAATCCAGCTGGAAGCCAGCCAGCCACGGAGCCCAGACGATGCGGAGAGCACGGGTCAGCCTCCTGGAGTACAGAAAGAGGCAGAGCAGAGCTTAGAGTGAATCTAGGGCAGGTGCACAGTGGGGCCAACAAATGGAATAAACTGGAGGATAAGGGTTCCCTCTCAGCTTCCCTGGTGGCTTAGATCGTAAAGAATCTGCCTGCAATGCAGGAGACTTGGGTTCGAACCCTGGGTTGGGAAGATCCCCTGGAGAAGGAAATGGCAACCCACACCAGTATTCTTGCCTGGAGAATCCCATGGACAGAGAAGTCTGGCAGGCTACAGTCCATGGGATCACAAAGAGTCGGACACAACTGAGTGACTAACACTTTCTTTTAAGGATAAGGAAACATGAGCACAGTTTCTTATTCAAGGTCACGTGGTGAGTGAAAAAGCTAGAATTCAATCCTAGGAAGGCCTTCACACAGAGCTTAAACTCTCAGCAACTGCACTCAACATCCTCAGGCAGACACTACCAAACACTGGAGCATTTAGGAACAAGAACTCACCAGCTTCTCGAAAAAAGTTAGAAAAATGACATAGCAAGAGAATCCACGACAAAAGGATTAGTGATGAGCAACAAATAAATGTATGGGAAATGGTTATGGAGGAAAATGTTATGATGTTATCAATTTAACAATAGCAGTACAAAGAAAATGTGGAGTTAGTGGCAAAGGCTTATTTAAGGACATGAACATTTTCATCTTTTTTGTGAGCCATCAACAGTGATAAAGTTGATGTAAGAAATAAATATTTTTGAAATTTCTGTATTTTTATTAGTCATTTTTTCAAATGCTTATACATCTTATTTTAAAATTTTTGTTTTCCTAATTTGTTCATGGGTTAAAAAAAGAGTTAATGTTACCATCACTGGGTTTCTGTCCATTTTTGAACATATTTGTCCATTTCTGTCCAAATATGTTTCTGCTATATTTCCTGATTTTTATGCACGATATAGTCTTGATGTTGGACTAAAGGAAAATTCACAGAAAATGTGAGCATTAAGAAAAGTATTTTATCTGCAAAGCTTTCCAGAAGACCAGGTTTCTGAAGTAAAGGATATAGCCAATATTTAAAGGATTAAATATAAAGTTGTAGTTTACTTATTCATTATTCCCGTTGGTGGTAAAAGGCTCTTTCCCTCCCATGATTAGCTTGTCTGCAAGAACTGCTGCAGATCTTCAGATGTCAGAGATAGCACTGTTCTCTCCTGGAATCAGCAGCTTTTACAGAGAAGAGTTTTGAGGTTTTGTTTCCAGAAGATACTCAAGAATTCTTGTTTTGTTTTTTGATTGTGTATGTGTGTGTGTGTCCTTTATCTCGGAAAGTTTTTTGCCTTGGATGGTGGTGTGGAATATACACATCTCACTGTGATGGCCTGGCGCAGCATCAATTTTGGTTGCTCATTTTAGTATTTACTGCATAAAGTTTAAAATAGTCACATCCATTTGTGATTATTACTCTTCATATTATTCTTTTTTTTTTATCAAGAATCTCTTTTATTGATTATCAGAAACATTACAAACATCTAATATGAACAAATTGTAACATGACAGTGATTAGTTTGAACAATTAATACATTTCAGATATATTATTATACATATTTCAATGCTATTCTCCCCAATCATCCCACCGTCTCCTGGGCCCAGAGTCCAAAAGTCTGTTCTATACATCAGTGTCTCTTTTGCTGTCTCGTAAATAGGGTTATTTTTACCATCTTTCTAAATTTTTAAATCATACTTCCTTGTCTCATTTAACACTGCATGGGCTGATGTTAATGTCAAAACTACATCATTTTTTGCTTATCATTTGCCTTCTATTTCCTTGTCTGCCTTTTAAATCTTATGGAATTACTTTTGAAAAAATATATCCTTGGCATTGAGCACTTAGTTTGATTTTACATCCAACCTGAAAACCGATTTATGATCAGTAAGTTTATGTTACTTATAGTATTTCCATGTATTTAGGTAACAGATAAATTTAGTCAATTTTTTCATTGTGTTTTCTATTTTCTAATTTCTTTACTCTCTGTGGTTATTGTCTGTGATAGATGTTTAATGGTGAAAAAATAGAAACATTCTCACTAAAATCAGGAGCAAGAGAAGGAGTCCAACACCATCACTTCTATTTAATTTTATGTAACACTACTTTCTGGAAATAACCAGTCAATGTAGTTAAGGAAGAGCAAGAAATAAAAGCTAAATATATGACAGAAGGAGGAAACTTTTTCAATATTTTCACATAGCAATATAATAATTCTGGAAAACCCAAGAGAATCAACTGAAAAAGATTAGAAACAATTAGAGAATTCAATAATGTGCCTAGTTTCAAAATCAATATACAATAGATCCACAGTTTGTATCAAGACAAAGAAAAAAGGAGAATATATAATAAGAGGAAGGATGATAGTAAGAACAGCAAACAAAAGGAGAAAATGTCTAGGAATCAGTTAACAAGAACTACATGAGTCTATATAAGAAAAACAATAATATGCTACTGAGGAACATAAAAAAAGACTCAAATTCATCAAAATAAAGCTCGAACTACATGAGTCTATATAAGAAAAACAATAATATGCTACTGAGGAACATAAAAAAAGACTCAAATTCATCAAAATAAAGCTCTTGTTCTGGGATGGAAAGTGTATCATGGTAAAACTATCAATTATCCCTACATTGATCTAAAAATTCCAGGAAAATTTAAATTCAATTAAACTTTTCTTTGAAACTTTATAAAATAATATTAAAGTTAAACAGGAAAAATAAGCATTCCAGAAAATTCTTATGAAGAATATTAAGGTAAAATTAGCTCATTAAAACATATTACAGAGCTTTAATGCTAAATTAATTGGGTACTATTTTACCAATAGAGTAATAATACAGAGTTTTGTAAAAGATCTAAGTATAGATAGGAGTAGTATATTTAAAAGGTTACATTCATAATCAATAAATAGTGTTGGTACAATTTGAAAATTTATCATTTTAAAAATAATTAAAAGCTGGACCCCAACCTTTATGTTCTATTACTTACAAGTTGTTCAAAACTTAAAAAAATTTAACAGCCAAAAAAAATCATAAAATGTAATTGTGTTTTTGCTACATATAGGAAATTTGTATTATAATTTCCTTTCTAATCTTTGGGTAATTTTAAAGTGAATTTTTAAAGTTTCCAGATAAATTTTTAAAGCTATCTTTCCTTATTCTAATCTAAGAGATTCTAGCCTCTGTGATATCAATTTTTTAAACTTCGTAGAGATTCCTTTACAGCTTGTCTTGATTCATGGTCAGTTTTTGTAAATGTTTAATGTACATTCAATGAAACGACTGTATGTTCTTTAAAATTGAGTATATGAATCAGCCTTGTCAATTGTGTTATACAGATTTTTTAACCCTCATTAATTTTTGGCATGCTTTGTTTTCATCTGAGGAATAGATTTGTCAATATCCTCTATTATTAATTTACTTTTCATATGAAATGTTTATAGCAGCTTTATTTATAATAGCTCAAATCTGGAAACAACTCAAATGCTCATCAACAGACAAATAGCTAAATATCCTGTGGTATAGCCATCAATGGTACACCAATCAGCAGTAAGCAATAACTGTTGATATAAAAAAAAAAATGACTTCCAGAAACATGTTCAGCAAAAAAAAGCCAGAAACGAAATAACAAATACTGTATAATTCCAGATATATAAAGTTCAAGATTAAGAAAAAAAAAATCTATGGTGACAGAAATCAAAATAGTAGTTGCCTATAGGATGGGGAGGGTAGGAACCAACTGGAAGAGGACACACGGGAACTTTGAGGAGTAATGGACATGTTCTGCATCTTGATTGCCATGTTGATTATGGGACTCTCTATATTGGTCCAAACTCAACATCTCCTTTTAAATCAATTTGCACTTTCTGTTGCCCAAGGCTCTTACGTTAGATGTATATAGGTTCATTATTCTACCTTCCTTGGTGTAATGTTCATTTTTTTAACAATCATTTTGAATCATTCTCTTTAACTTTTAATTGATTTACCTTAAATTCTATTTTGTCTGAAATTATTGTTATATCAGTTTATGTTGGCATTTCATGATATATCTCTTTTTATATAGTTTTGTTTTAGGGATATCTCGTAAATAGGGCTTCCCAGATGGCTCAGTGGCAAAGAATCTACCCGCCAATGCAGGAGACGTGGGTTCAATCTCTGGGTCTGCAGCTCCCCCAGAGAAGAAAATGGCCATGCCCTCCAGTATCTTTGCCTGGGAAATCCCATGGGCAGAGAAGCCTGGCAGGCCACAGTTTATGGGGTCACAAAAGAGTTAGGCATGGCTTAGCAACTAAACAAAAACACAACATCTCATAAATAGCAAATAGTTAACCTTTAAAAAATTCATTCTAGGGAACTGCATTTTAACAGGGGAATATGGTCTATTTGTATGTATTATAAATACTAATGTATTTGAACTTACATAAATCATTTTACTTTGTTTTCTATTTGTCATCTTTTTCCTTAATTTTTATCTTCTTCTCTGCCTTCCATTGCATGTGTAATATTTTTATTTCCTCATTTTTCTTCCATTATCATAGAAGCTATGAATCATCTTTATTTTAATTGCTAACCATTAAGTTTTATCATTCAAAGTTATACATTTTTTTAAACAAAATCAACAATTATTTAGTGTTTTCATTCTCCTCCTGACAAATTCTTAGTTATCCAAAGGAAACCAAAGCATTCACCACCATCTTTTTTAAGGGTGTTGGTTTCATCCATTCTGAAAATAGTAATGTTTACATTAAATGTTAGGTCAATGAACATATTTTCATCAGCTTCACATTCATTGTTTTCTATTGCCCATGCATAACTTCTGGATTGACTTTTATTTAACATACAAAGGTTTGCTAATTTTTGTTGTCGTTGGCAGAATAAACGCTCTTAATCTTTGTACATCTGAAATATTTCTATCTGCTCTTCCTTCACCCACTGGAAGAGAGAGCCTGGTTGTGTTTCTCCACGTTGAATTGAATGCATTTGGCTGCCTATACTCCACAGGAGGGTTAATCCCCACTGGGACCAGGAGACCAGGCTGCTTGTCCTTCCACCCTGCCTGTACTTTATGCTTGCTCCAATTCTGCTTGATGGAGATATCCATCTTGTTTATAAATCCAGCTAGATAGCATATTCAAAAGCAGAGACATCACTTTGCCAACAAAGGTTCGCCTAGTCAAGGCTATGGTCTTTCCTGTGGTCATGTATGGATGTGAGAGCTGGACTGTGAAGAAGGCTGAGCGCCAAAGAATTGATGCTTTTGAACTGTGGTGTTGGAGAAGACTCTTGAGAGTCCCCTTGGACTGCAAGGAGATCCAACCGGTCCATTCTGAAGGAGATGAGCCCTGGGATTTCTTTGGAAGGAATGATGCTAAAGCTGAAACTCCAGTATTTTGGCCACCTCATGCGAAGAGTTGACTCATTGGAGAAGACTCTGATGCTGGCAGGGATTGAGGGCAGGAGGAGAAGGGGACGACAGAGGATGAGATGGCTGGATGGCATCACTGACTCGATGAATGTGAGTCTGGGTGATCTCCGAGAGCTGGTGATGGATAGGGAGGCCTGGCGTGCTGCGGTTCATGGGGTCTCAAAGAGTCGGACACAACTGAGCGACTGATCTGATCTGATGTGTCTTTGCTTTCTGCTTTTATGCATTATCTTTCACTGCAGTGCATTTGGTGGAAAGGGGCTGATTGAAATGGATTCACTCTTTCCCCCATTTCAAACTCCTGCTTTCCACAAAAAGTTACGTATTCTGAAGATTCTGTTTCAGTTCAGTTCAGTTCAGTTGCTCAGTCGTGTCCGACTCTTTGCGACCCCAAGAACCGCAGCACACCAGGCCTCCCTGTCCATTACCAACTCCCGGAGTCCACCCAAACCCGTGTGCATAGAGTCGATGATGCCATCCAACCATCTCATCCCCTGTCATCCCCTTCTCCTCCTGCCCTCAATCCCTCCCAGCATCAGGGTCTTTTCCAATAAATCAGTTCTTCACATCAGGTGGCCAAAGTATCAGAGCTTCAGCTTCAACATCAGTCCTTCCAATGAACACTCAGGACTGATCTCCTTTAGGATGGACTGGTTGGATCTCCTTGCAGTCCAAGGGACTCTCAAGAGTCTTCTCCAACACCACAGTTCAAAAGCATCAATTCTTTGGTGCTCAGCTTTCTTCACACTCCAACTCTCACATCCATACATGACCACTGGAAAAACCTTGACTAGGCAATGGCATCCCACTCCAGTACTCTTGCCTGGAAAATCCCATGGATGGAGGAGCCTGGTGGGCTACAGTCCATGGGGTCGCTAAGAGTCAGATACAACTGAGCAATTTCACTTTCACTTTCATGCACTAGAGAAGGAAATGGCAATCCACTCTAGTGTTCTTGCCTTGAGAATCCCAGGGATGGGGGAGCCTGGTGGGCTGCCGTCTATGGGGTCGCACAGAGTCGGACACGACTGAAGCGACTTAGCAGCAGCAGCAGTAGCAGTCAGACCTTTGTTGGCAAAGTAATATCTCTGCTTTTTAATATGCTATCTAGGTTGGTCATAGCTTTCTGTTTGTTAGATTATAAATTCTGAATAGGAGGATAAAAACAAAAGTTTCTCTTCTGTCATTGACACCGATTTTTTTCCCTAGTAAACTCTCATTAGGTTAATAACTAATTAACATGATTATGTTCATTTATAACCTATTGTGTATATCAAGCTTGTTATCCCTTTTTATTAAGTCAAGGTTTATGGACGTTCAGACAGTGAGCTATTAATTCTGACTAGGATTAGAAAAGGTTTTACAGGTTAAAAGACATTCGATCTGTGTCCTAGTAGATGAACAGGAGTTTGTCATACTAACAAAGGATGGGAGGCTTAAAGCAAAACAGCAAGAGTCAAACTGCCCCACAGAGACAATTTGTCTCATAAAATGGTTTCAGAACATGAGCCAGTATTTTAAAAACAAAAGACTTCAAGAAAAATGAAAATTTCCCTAGCTTCTGATGGGAGAAAAACAAGTAAAAGTTTTGGCAAAACATAAAAGTTTGCACCCACAGGACTGAAGCTGAGTAGTTCTGCAACTTTTTAATAGAGGTCACCATCATCCTCCACCTGCTTGCTCTTCTCTTCCTTGTATCACCCACTTGGGATATAAGGCTTGTGGGTGGCCCCTGCAGAAGTCTTGGCAACTTCAAAGGTACATGATACATTTAGAAAAGGTTTGAAAATAGGAAAGTGATACGATACGATCTTTGTTTTCACGAAGCAACTCGAAACGAAAGGCCCTAGGTGGGCAGGGAGAAGAGGGGATGATTTCAAAGCAGAGAAAGCAATTAGGAGGCTCTTGCTATAATAGTTCAGGATAAAGATGACAAAGTGTAAACCCAATCAGCAAGAGCAAGACAGCAGGGGCCGGCACAGTCTTGGAGAATTTTTAGAAGTAGAATCAAAAAGACCTGGAATTGGGTTGAAGGCCAGTTGTGAGGGAAAATGTGTCAAAGATGATTCAAATATTTCAAGATTTGAGGACAGTATGTTGCCATCAACTAAGATATGGAACTCAGAAGAAACTGAAAGTTTGGGGGATAAAAAATAATTGTGGGGCTTTTGGTGACCTCTTTGGATGAGAGGCTGGATCTTAGTTATCTTTGTGTCCTCAGCCTCTAACACACCTCCTGAAAGGGATTCAATAAATAAATGTTGAATTGAACTCAATTAAGCTTATTGATTTTTAGTTGTTTGTGGGAAGGTCATCCAGGTGGAAATGTCCAGAAGTCAATTTGTCATTTTAGAGCTCAAGAGAAAGGTTAAAGCTGGAAATAAATTTGTCTGTTGTCAGCATCTTTTAGTTTCCTGACTGATTTCCTTTCATGAGTTGTATTTTATTAAGGCATAATTATTGATAGTGTATTGAGTAAAAAGGTTATTATTTTATTTACAATTGCCACATGTGCTTAATATGCTACACTAATTGAGGGGATATTGATATTTTCACTGTCTCTTTTGTGCCTTTAGCAATATATATAAACCATGAGAAAATATTTTTAACCAAAAAGATATTTCTGATAGACTCTAAAATGCCAACAAATCTAACTTCTTATAGAGTCATCAGACAATGTGAAAGGAATTCGAGTGATTTAAGTACAAATAAATCAACTCTAACTTGACCAAAGTTTCAAATAGAAAATAAGTTCAGGAAGAAAAATGATCACTCAAAATGACAGAAGCATTCATGCCTGAGTTTTGTTCAGCACCACTACCAAAAACAACAACAAAATGATATAAGCTATATTCTAAAGAAAACATCCATTGTTCACTCAAAGGTAGTGTCTACATAATACGCCTCTTTAAAATCAAGTAGTCATTGTTCGAATTGTTGAGTTAGTTTTTAGCTTAGCTTTGCTATTATTCACCGAAAAAAGAAATATGTTCTCCACTGTTAATTAAGTATGCCAGGAACATCCTTTTCTGGGTTTATCCTTCCTTTAGAAAGCATGTAAGTAGGTTTTGTCACAAAATGGAAATGGGTACACAGCTTTTTTCACAGCTCCCTGTGGTCTCCATCTTCTTTCACAGTTTCCTGTGGTACTTGGTGATTCAGCACTTAAAAGACTTCAAGGGATCTGCCCTCATCACTCTCCATGTTTCCTGCCTGGAGACACAACAGATTCGTCACCTTGGTGACCACTCCAGAGGAGGGGAGCCCTGCCCAGAGTAGAGCACAGAAACGCTTAGGATGACACAGAAGAGGAGCTGGAAAGGAGTGCTCTCTTCTATTTCCCATTTTTCCCCCTCCTCTTACGTTTCATTGACAAAACTGAAGAACACCAAAAAAAAAAAAAAAAAGTGGAATATGATTTCCCCATGTACCTGTCACCCAGCTACAAACCCTTCAACTCGGGATTCTGCTTCTTTCATCTATTCACCATCTGCTTCTTCCCTTCCTCGCAACAATGGGAATCTTTCAAGGCAAATATTTGCTATGATATTATTTCATTCATAAATATTTCAGTACACATCTCAAAGTGATAAGAACTCTTTTTAAAACATAACCAAAAAGTCATTATTCTCTTGCCCCACTCCCGTCAAACAAAGGAATATTCTCTGATGTCCTCACATATCCAAACTGTTTGAATTTCTCTTATCATGTGTTTATTTTTACCACTGAGTTGGTTTGGAAACGCATCCAAACAAGATGCACGGTTCTTATATTTGTGTGACAGGTTCTTCATCTCTTTTAATTGGTGAGCCCCTCACCTCTCCTCCCTCAGTTTTCTACTGGCAATTCATTTGCTAAAGAAACCAGGTAATTTATTCCTAAGATTTGCTGACTGCCTTTATATCGCATCATTTGACACGTTCCTGTAAACTGTAGGTAGATCTAGAAGCATGCTTTAATTCAGTTTCACATTTTGGGAAGAGTGTTTGTAGAGGTGCATAGTATAGAGATTCCTGCTTGGGAAGGATTGGGGTGAATGGGAGGGCTGTTTCTAAACCCACTAGGGAAGTGATAGTGAAGAGTTACAGACGAAAGAGGTAAATGCAAAGAAAATATGGAACTTTAAAACAGAATTATGTGCAACCCTGGTGACCTGGCATTGCTATCAGTCTTCCAGTTGGAAAAAGAGTGTCTTTTTAGTGAGACCAATATGCTCTTGTTACATGTCAACTCTCTCTAGAGCTATACTCATCTAATTTTTTAGTAAAGAAAATTATATTCCCTCTCTTAAATCCTTTCTCTTTCATTGCACCACAACTTCTCACTCATTGTCATTATATGAGAACAGTCCTGCTCCTCATTCATTATTCAGAATACCCTAAACAGCTAAACTTTAATGTTGAGTAAATCACTTTAATCAATGAACAGTTTTGTTTACAAGTTCTAACAAGCAAATAAACCAAAATAACTTCTCCAAAAGTGCTATAAGTATACACAAAATGCCATTTAATCTAGAAACTTTTCATGACAACTATAAGTTTTCACTGCGATTTTAAATTAAGACTTCACTCAATAAATGAAAAATAGTAAACTATCTATATATACATACTTCTTTTTCCTAAAGAGATTTCAGATTAAGGATTTTCTACAGTGAATTGTCACTGAAGATCCCACCTCTAGAATTCTCCCTACATGATATCATACTTAGCTGGACTGAGAGATTAGCTGCATGAGTTAGAAACCCTACTCAATTTGAAATCATAAGACCTACATTTGAGCCCTGGCTCGGCTACTTCTAAGCTGTGCAAAATTGGACATGCCATTTAAACATGATTAAATGAAAGAGGAAAGCTATGTAAGGGCAGTGCCTGGTATTCAGTTGGCACTTAATAGGAACAGACATGGCATATCATTAGATCTAAAGTATTTGACAATTAGGAGTGAAGGGTGGTGGCATGAAACAGAACCAGGCTCCAATTCTAATTTTGCCATTCACCAGCTTTGACTGAACCCATCCGGGGACTCTCTCAGCCTCAGTTTCCTCCTCTGTAAAGGAGAAGCATCAGTTCCCACCCCACAGGGTTCTTACAAATATTAATAAATATAACCCATAAGCAGAACTTAACACATTATAATGCTAGCAATTGTGTCTAGCACATTGTACGTACTCAATAAGAACTTTTGTTAATAACTAGTTAATGTATCAGAGAGATGCCTTACTGATTCTAAGTTTTCAGAGATTTTAAATACTAGGATACTGAAGTAAAATATCTGAGCTACTTTGTTTTTAATTCAGGTTAATTCTAAATTATCACAGGCTAAAATCTGAATTTTAAAAGGGTTATGATATTAGTAAAAATAAAACATAACCAAAAAAGAATATCAAAATATTTTAATATCAGAATGCAATACATAGAGGATCCATCCAACTCATATTCTTTCTCTAATAGTACTAGCAAGATGTGTTTTTACAGGAGGATTATAGGTAAAGGCACATTCTAATACATATTTATTTTACTATTTCTGTGTCACTGGGATACTATCTCCCAAATTGTCTCCTGTTTCCTGGTTTCAATATTCAGCCATAAGAGAGTTAGTCCTTTGACTGAAAAACATATTCCCTAGAAGGAAGACAATGTGCTATCAGAATGAACATCTAAGTGTAAATGAGGTTATCAGAGGCATTCCATAAAAAGCATGGATTCATAAATATTAAAAACCATAAAGAGTAACAATCCAAAGGGAAAATAAAGGTAAACAGATACTATAAAGACAAAGTTCACTTTCTTCCCAGCTAAAACTGTCTCCAGCATTGGCAACCCTGGTGGCTCATATGGTAAAGAATCCACCTGCAGTGCGGGAGACCTGGATTCCATCCCTGGGTTGGGAAGATCCCCTGGAAGAGGGCATGACAACTCACTCCAATGTTCTTGTCTGGAGAATCCCTATGGACAGAGGAGCCTGGAGGGCTACAGTCCATGGGGCTGCAAAGAATTGGACATGAGTGCGAGACTAAGCATGGGATTGGAAGGGGGGAAACCAGGAATTTTTTATAGATTAAAAAAACTGCTTTAATTTAAAAACAAAATAATATATGCCCTTACATCTGCGGGGGGGGAATTGTGGGGGGGGCGGGGGGGGGGGATCTGTTTTAAAAATTCAAAATTTTTTTTTTTTTTTTTTTTTTTTTTTTTTTTTTCTATCTTCCTTTTTTTTTTTTTTTTTTTAAAAAAAAAAATACTTCCTTAAAAAAAAATTTTTTTAAAAAAGTTTTTTTTTTATTTTCTTTTGGGGGGTTATAAGTTTATTAAGAATGACTCAATGAAATGGAAAGCTTTTTAAAAAAAAAATCACCTATTTTTGGTTCTTGCTTACACATAACATAATGTACAAATGTGCATGAGACTGGCAGGTCTGTCTTCTGGCAGCCAAAGACAGAGCACCAAAAAAGTATAATTATAAAATCACTCAAAAACTATTTTGTCATGTAGTATGGCAGGTAAATAATGGTTGTTTTAATGTGAGAATTATTTTAGTACCCCATTATGCAAATGTGGGAGAAGGCAATGGCAACCCACTTCAATACTCTTTTTTTTTTTAATTTTTTTTAATATTTTATTTTATTTTTTGCTTAACTTTACAATATTGTATTGCTTTTACTATACATCGAGATGGATCCGCCACCAGTATACACGTGTTCCCCATCCTGAACCCTCCTCCCTCCCCCCTTCCCACACCCTCCCTCCAGGTCATCCCAGTGCTCTAATCCCAGGCTTCCGTTATAGGGCATCATACCTGGACTCACTCATTTCAGATATGATATTATACATATTTCAATGCTATTCTCCCCAATCATCCCACCCTCTCCCGGTCCCAGAGTCCAAAAGTCTGTTCTATACATCAGTGTCTCTTTTGCTGTCTCGTAAATAGGGTTATTTTTACCATCTTTCTAAATTCCATATATATGTGTCAGTATACTGTATTTGTGTTTTTGTTTCTGGCTTACTTCACTCTGTATAATAGGCTCCAGTTCCATCCACCTCCTTAGAACTGATTCAAATGTATTCTTTTTAATGGCTGAGTAATACTCCATTGTGTATATGTACCACATCTTGCTTATCCATTCATCTGTGGATGGACATCTAGGTTGCTTCCACATCCTGGCTATTATAAACAGTGCTGCTATGAACATTGGGGTACACGTGTCTCTTTCAATTCTGGATTTCTCAGTGTGGATGCCCAGCAGTGGGATTGCTGGATCGTAAGGCAGTTCTATTCCCAGTTTTTTGAGGAATCTCCATACTGTTTTCCATAGTGGCTGTACTAGTTTGCATTCCCACCAACAGTGTAAGAGGGTTCCCTTCTCTCCGCACCCTCTCCAGCATTTATTGCTTGTGGTCTTTTGGATCGCAGCCATTCTGACTGGCGTGTAATGGTACCTCATAGTGGTTTTGATTTGCATTTCTCTGATGATGAGTGATGTTGAGCATCTTTTCATGTGTTTGTTAGCCATCTGTATATCTTCTTTGGAGAAATGTCTATTTAGTTCTTTGGCCCATTTTTTGATTGGGTCGTTTATTTTTCTGGAATTGAGCTGTAGAAGTTGCTTGTATATTTTTGAGATTAGTTGTTTGTCTGTTGCTTCATTTGCTATTATTTTCTCCCATTCTGTAGGCTGTCTTTTCAGCTTGCCTATAGTTTCCTTTGTTGTGCAGAAGCTTTTAAGTTTGATTAGGTCCCATTTGTTCATTTTTGATTTTATTTCCGATATTCTGGGAGGTGGGTCATAGAGGATCCTACTGTGATGTAAGTCAGAGAGTGTTTTGCCTATGTTTTCCTCTAGGAGTTTTATGGTTTCTGGTCTTACATTTAGCTCTTTAATCCATTTTGAGTTTATTTTTGTGTATGGTGTTAGAAAGTGTTCTAGTTTCATTCTTTTACAAGTGTTCAACCAGTTTTCCCAGCACCACTTGTTGAAAAGATTGTCTTTAATCCATTGTATATTCTTGCCGCCTTTGTCAAAGATAAGGTGACCATATGTGCATGGATTTATCTCTGGACTTTCTATTTTGTTCCATTGATCTATATTTCTGTCTTTGTGCCAGTACCATACTGTCTTGATGACTGTGGCTTTGTAGTAGAGCCTGAAGTCAGGCAGGTTGATTCCTCCAGTTCCGTTCTTCTTTCTCAAGATAGCTTTGGCTATTCGAGGTTTTTTGTATTTCCATACAAATTGAGAAATTATTTGTTCTAGCTCTGTGAAGAATACCGTTGGTAGCTTGATGGGGATTGCATTGAATCTATAAATTGCTTTGGGTAGTATACTCATTTTCACTATATTGATTCTACCAATCCATGAACATGGTATATTTCTCCATCTATTAGTGTCCTCTTTGATTTCTTTCACCAGTGTTTTATAGTTTTCTATATATAAGTCTTTAGATTCTTTAGGAAGATATATTCCTAAGTATTTTATTGTTTTCATTGCAATGGTGAATGGAATTGTTTCCTTAATTTCTCTTTCTATTTTCTCGTTATTAGTGTACAGGAATGCAAGGGATTTCTGTGTGTTAATTTTATATCCTGCAACTTTACTATATTCATTGATTAGTTCTAGTAATTTTCTGGTGGAGTCTTTAGGGTTTTCTACGTAGAGGACCATGTCATCTGCAAACAGTGAGAGTTTTACTTCTTCTTTTCCAATTTGGATTCCTTTTATTTCTTTTTCTGCTCTGATTGCTGTGGCCAAAACTTCCAGAACAATGTTGAATAGTAATGGTGAAAGTGGGCATCCTTGTCTTGTTCCTGACTTTAGAGGAAATGCTTTCAGTTTTTCACCATTGAGGATAATGTTTGCTGTGGGTTTGTCATATATAGCTTTTATTATGTTGAGGTATGTTCCTTGTATTCCTGCTTTCTGGAGAGTTTTTATCATAAATGGATGTTGAACTTTGTCAAAGGCTTTCTCTGCATCTATTGAGATAATCATATGGTTTTTATTCTTCAATTTGTTAATGTGGTGTATTACGTTGATTGATTTGCGGATATTGAAGAATCCTTGCATTCCTGGGATAAAGCCCACTTGGTCATGGTGTATGATCTTTTTAATGTGTTGTTGGATTCTGATTGCTAGAATTTTGTTAAGGATTTTTGCATCTATGTTCATCAGTGATATTGGCCTGTAGTTTTCTTTTTTTGTGGGATCTTTGTCAGGTTTTGGTATTAGGGTGATGGTGGCCTCATAGAATGAGTTTGGAAGTTTGCCTTCCTCTGCAATTTTCTGGAACAGTTTGAGTAGGATAGGTGTTAGCTCTTCTCTAAATTTTTGGTAGAATTCAGCTGTGAAGCCGTCTGGGCCTGGGCTTTTGTTTGCTGGAAGATTTCTGATTACAGTTTCAATTTCCGTGCTTGTGATGGGTCTGTTAAGATTTTCTATTTCTTCCTGATCTAGTTTTGGAAAGTTGTACTTTTCTAAGAATTTGTCCATTTCTTCCATATTGTCCATTTTATTGCCATGTAATTGCTGATAGTAGTCTCTTATGATCCTTTGTATTTCTGTGTTATCTGTTGTGATCTCTCCATTTTCTTTTCTAATTTTATTGATTTGATTTTTCTCCCTTTGTTTCTTGATGAGTCTGGCTAGTGGTTTGTCAATTTTATTTACCTTTTCAAAGAACCAGCTTTTGGCTTTGTTGATTTTTGCTATGGTCTCTTTTGTTTCTTTTGCATTTATTTCTGCCCTAATTTTTAAGATTTCTTTCCTTCTGCTAACCTTGGGGTGCTTCATTTCTTCCTTTTCCAGTTGCTTTAGGTGTAGAGTTAGGTTATTTATTTGGCTTTTTTCTTGTTTCTTAAGGTGTGCCTGTATTGCTATGAACTTTCCCGTTAGGACTGCTTTTACAGTGTCCCACAGGTTTTGGGTTGTTGTGTTTTCATTTTCATTCGTTTCTATGCAGATTTTGATTTCTTTTTTGATTTCTTCTGTGATTTGTTGGTTATTCAGGAGTGTGTTGTTCAGCCTCCATATGTTGGAGTTTTTAATAGTTTTTCTCCTGTTATTGAGATTTACTCTTACTGCATTGTGGTCAGAGAAAATGCTTGGAATGATTTCAATTTTTCTGAACTTACCAAGGCTAGATTTATGGCCCAGGATGTGGTCTACCTTGGAGAAGGTTCCGTGTGCGCTTAAGAAAAATGTGAAATTCATTGCTTTGGGATGAAATGTCCTATAGATATCAATTAGTTCTAACTGGTCTATTGTATCGTTTAAAGTTTGTGTTTCCTTGTTAATTTTCTGTTTAGTTGATCTATCCATTGGTGTGAGTGGGGTATTAAAGTCTCCCACTATTATTGTGTTATTGTTGATTTCTCCTTTCATACTTGTTAGTATTTGTCTTACATATTGCGGTGCTCCTATGTTGGGTGCATATATATTTATAATTGTTATATCTTCTTCTTGGATTGATCCTTTGATCATTATGTAGTGACCTTCTTTGTCTCTTTTCACAGCCTTTGTTTTAAAGTCTATTTTATCTGATATGAGTATTGCTACTCCTGCTTTCTTTTGGTCCCTATTTGCATGGAAAATCTTTTTCCAGCCCTTGACTTTCAGTCTGTATGTGTCCCCTGTTTTGAGGTGGGTTTCTTGTAGACAACATATGTATGGGTCTTGTTTTTGTATCCATTCAGCCAGTCTCTGCCTTTTGGTTGGGGCATTCAACCCATTTACATTTAAGGTAATTATGGATAAATATGCTCCCGTTGCCATTTACTTTGTTGTTTTGGGTTTGAATTTATATATCCTTTTTGTGTTTCCTGTCTAGAGAAGGTCCTTTAGTATTTGTTGGAGAGCTGGATTGTTGTTGCTGAATTCTCTCAGCTTTTGCTTGTCTGTAAAGGTTTTGATTTCTCCTTCATATTTGAATGAGATCCTTGCTGGGTACAATAATCTGGGCTGTAGGTTCTTTTCTTTCATCACTTTAAGTATGCCTTGCCATTCCCTCCTGGCTTGAAGAGTTTCTATTGAAAGATCAGGTGTTAGCCTTATGGGAATTCCCTTGTGGGTTATTTGTTGTTTTTCCCTTGCTGCTTTTAATATTCGTTCTTTGTGTTTGATCTTTGTTAATTTGATTAATATGTGTCTTGGGGTGTTTCGCCTTGGGTTTATCCTATTTGGGACTCTCTGGGTTTCTTGGACTTGAGTGATTATTTCCTTCCCCATTTTAGGGAAGTTTTCAACTATTATCTCCTCTAGTATCTTCTGGTGGTCTTTCTTTTTATCTTCTTCTTCTGGAACTCCTATGATTTGAATATTGTAACGTTTAAAATTGTCCTGGAGGTCTCTGAGATTGTCCTCATTCCTTTTAATTCGTTTTTTCTTTTTTCTCCTCTGATTCTTTTAATTCTGCCATTCTATCTTCTAATTCGCTAATTCTATCTTCTGCCTCTGTAATTCTACTATTTGTTGCCTCCAAAGTGTTTTGGATCTCATTTATTGCATTATTCATTATATATTGACTCTTTTTTATTTCTTCTAGGTCCTTGTTAAATCTTTCTTGCATCTTCTCGATGCTTTTCTCCAGGCTATTTATCCATGATTCCATTTTGCTTTCCAGATTTTGGATTAATTTCACTATCATTATTCGGAATTCTTTATCAGGTAGGTTCGCTATTTCTTCCTCTTTTGTTTGGTTTGGTGGGCATTTATCCTGTTCCTTTACCTGCTGGGAATTCTTCTGTCTCTTCATCTTGTTTAAAATGCTGCGTTTGGGGTGTCCTTACTGTATTCTGGCAGTCTGTGGAGTTCTCTTTATTGTGGCGTTTCTTCACTATATGTGGGTTTGTACCGGTGGCTAGTCGAGTTTTCTTGTTTATGGAAGCTTGTGTCGATGTTCTGGTGGGTGGAGCTGGATTTCTTTTCTCTGGGTTGCGGTGGAGTGTCTAGTGGTGAGATATGAGATGTCTATGATTTTGAGGTCGCTTGTGTAGCCTGTGAATTGGAGCTCAGGGCTGTGTTCTTGTTTTTCTAGAGCATTTGCTTGGTATGTCTTGCCGTGGAACTTGCTGGTCTTTATGTGATGCTTGGTTTCAGTGTAGGTATGGAGGCATATGTTGAGCTCCTGTCAATTAATGTTTCGTGGGATCAGGGTTTGGACTTAAGCCTCCTGCTTCCTGTTATCGGTCTTATTTTTGCAGTAGTCTCAAAAAGTTCGTCTTCTATACTGCATTCCACAACTAGACTGCTCAGAGGTGTTCACGGAGTTATACAGAGAAGGAGAAAGGGAGGAAGGAGACAGAGGTGGTCAGGAGGATAAAAGGAGGGAGCGTAAAGGAGAGAGACAGATCCAGTCAGTACTCAGTAAAGAAAAGAAAAAAGGAAAGAAAAAAAGCAAAGGACAAAAAACAAAAAAACAAACAAACAAACAACAACAACAAAAAAAAAAAAAAAAACAAACAAAAAAAACAAAACAGGGTCGCAAAAATTATATCTAAAAGTGGAGATTGAAGAAGTACTAGAGGATAAAAACATAAAGATAAAAGATACAAAACAAAAAAACAAAAACAAAAAAAAAAACAAAAAACAAACAAACCAAAAAAAAAAAATTAAAAGGAAAAAAAATTTTTTTTCCTTTTTTTTTTTTTTAATAAAAAACTAATAAAATTTTAAAAAAACATATATTAAAAAAAAAAAAAAAGGAAATAATGATGGTAAAAATAGTAACAATATTTATAAGAGTTTCTCTATTATTGCTGTGGGTTCAGTTCATTTTCGGCTAGTTCCTTGTTCCGGCTTAAATTTCTCAAGATCTATAGGCCCCTTTCTCTGTAGTTGGTCTGTATAGTCCTTTGTTCTGTGCGCAGGCCCCGCAGTGTCGTGGGCCAGGGCCGGCCTCTCCTGTGTTCGGCGCTGCAGTCTGGTCTGGCAGCCCAAACCACTCCCAGCGGAAACGGCCCGCGCCCGCGAGGGCTGGCAGGGGAGCGGCCGGCTGGGGAGCGGCGGCGGCGAGGGGATAGCTCGCGCGGGAACTGTCGGCGGGGGGGGGGGGGGGCGACCCGCGCGGGAGCCGCCGGTGTGGCGGGGGCGGCCTCTTCTGTGGTCGGCGCTGCAGTCCGGCCTGCCAGCCCAAACCACTCCCGGCGGAAACGGCCCGCGCCGCAAGGGCTGGCGGGGGGGCGGCCGGGGGGGAGCTGCGGCGAGGGGATGGCTCCCGCGGGAATGGTCGGCGGTGGGGGTGCGCCCCACGCGGGAGCCGCCCGCGTGGCGGGGGCGGCCTCTCCTGTGGTCGGCGCTGCAGTCTGGTCTGCCAGCCCAAACTATTCCCAGCGGAAACGGCCCGCGCCGGCAACGGCTGGCGGGGGAGCGGCCGGCGGGGGAGCCGCGGCGAGGGGATGCCTCGCGCGGGATCGGTCAGCGGTGGGGGCCGACCCGCGCGGCTGGCGGGGGTGGGGTGGGGAGCGCTCCGCAGGGGAGCTTCCCACGGGGGAGTGGCTGGCGGTGGAGCGTCCAGCGTGGGAGCAGCCTGCTCAGCCCCGGCTTGCCAGTGGCGGAAGCGGGCGTTTGCGATGATGCCTCCCCGCTGCGGAAGCTACCGCAGGGCTCGTAGTCTGTGGGTCTTAGTTGTTCAATTGTTTTCCTCCCTGTTATAATATTCTCTGTGTTTCCTAGGTTCGGCACAGGCTCTCCAGGGAGAGCGCTTCCCGGTGTTTGGAGACCTCTCCTTCTTTCAAGACTCCCTTCCCCCGGACAGAGGTCCGCCCCTCCCTCTTTGTCTCTCCCTGCCTCTCTATGCCTTTTACACTCTCTCCCTACCTCTTTTAGAAGGCAATGAGTTGCTTTTCTGGGTGTCCGATGTCCTCTGCCGGCATTCCGAAGCTGCTTGAGGAATTCACTCGGCGTTTAGATGTCCCCTTTATGAATTTGTGGAGGAGAAAGTGTATTCCCCGTCCTAATCCTCCGCCATCTTAACCAGAACCCACTTCAATACTCTTGCCTGGAAAATCCCATGGATGGAGGAGCCTGGTAGGCTGCAGTCCATGGGGTCGCTAGGAGTCAGACACTACTGAGCGACTTCACTTTCACTTTGCACTTTCATGCATTAGAGAAGGAAATGGCAACCCACTCCAGTGTTCTTGCCTGGAGAATCTCAGGGACAGGGGAGCCTGGTGGGCTGCCGTCTATGGGGTGGCACAGAGTCGGACACGACTGAAGCGACTTAGCAGTAGCAGTAGCAGTATGCAACTGTAGGCATTTGTTCAAAAGAAGGTTAAGCCTCTGAGAGGTAATGGCTAATATCCCTTGTGAATATTCTTTATTCTCAATAAAGGAAGTGTAAGTTTTTTATCTTGAGTACTCTAGAACTATGTACTTCTTTATTGTAAAAGGTATTGATAAAATTAAAAAAGAAATATGTACTTATTTTTTAATTTCAATATGCTATGCTGAGTCACTTTAGTCGTGTCCGACTCTGTGTGACCCCATAGACGGCAGCCCACCAGGCTTCCCCGTCTCTGGGATTCTCCAGGCAAGAACACTGGAGTGGGTTGCCATTTCCTTCTCCAATGCATAAAAGTGAAAAGAGAAAGTGAAGTCGCTCAGTCATGTCCTACTCTTAGCGACCCCATGGACTGCAGCCTACCAGGCTCCTCCGTCCATGGATTTTCCAGGCAAGAGTACTGGAGTGGGGTGCCATTGCCTTCTCCAATATACGAAAGTATAATTAAAATATGAATATATCACAATATCTACTCTCTTTTAATTCTGTCCTTCATATATTCTTTACATATGTATCTATATGTGTACATGTTTATGTACAGAGAGACAGAGGGGGAAAAAAAAAAACCATTCTTCATACTTTATTGCCCATGTTATCAAATTCTAAGATGGAAATTTTATAACAGCTAAAGATAGATCTTTACAAATGTGGGAACCTTCTGAACTAGGATTTTTTCACCTTCATCTCATATAGGCTCTAACTGAACCAACTGTCTTACGGAATCTTGAAACTGTTCAAATTGGAATCATGGATATTCATAGCCCTGTGCTGTTCAGTTGGACATCTCACAGTTCTAGCTGCTAAAGCCAAAAAGGGCATCAATAGGCAGACTTTGAAAGCTTTTTGGGGTTCAGTTTCAATATTTACCTCTTATTTTAGATAAGCTTCCAAAGGTTGCTCACTTTTTAAGAGACTTCCCATCTAACAAATGGCAACCCATTCCAGTGTTCTTGCCTGGAGAATCCCACAGACAGAGGAGCCTGGAGGGCTACATACAGTCCATGGGGTCACAAAGAGTCAAACATGACTGAGCAAGTAACACTATACATCTAACAAATGGGCAATAATCCTGATTTGTATCTCTGTGCATTAGACTGTAAACTCCTTGAGGAATCTTTCTCTCTCTAGTCTCAATGACTAACATAGTGCAAAACATATAATATGACCTCAATAATGTTGCCATATAGTGCCATATAGGGGGTAGTGGTTAACAGCACAAACTTTGGAACCAGTCTGTTAGGGTAAGTATTTTGGTTCTCCCACTTATTAGCTGTGTAATATTGAGCAAATTACTTAAACTTTTTGTGCTTCCTAGGTTTACCATGAGGATTTTAAATAAATTATATGTACATTTCTCAGGATAGTGCCTATCACCTTAGGATGCTGTATGTTTGCTGTTACTATAGTTATGATGATTTTGATAATTATGCTGCCCCCCCCCTCCACATTAACTTCAGAAATTCCTCATAGCACCAGAACATGTTCTCTGCCACATCTGGTGTCTACTAATCCTCTAAGAAACTAAGATGGTTGCCCTTTTTATGTCCTAATAGATTGTGAGGACTAAGCTACCAAGTAGAATACCTTACCTGACTGCAGTTTCTGCCCCACAGAAAAAGAAACTGCCAAGTGCCTCTGCTATGGTTTCAATGGGCAAAGTCAAGTCTTTTCTTGCTGTTTTGTGAGCAACATCCAAACATGATCAGAACTGTGGCATGTGTGCTACAAGAAAATAACGTTTTCTAAATTACTGGGTAAATTATATTTACTAGTGACACTAATAGGGTTTTGGTATCAAATTAGAGTAAATAAGTAAATAAGGCACAATAAACCTATTCTCTCTAAAAATCAATAAATAATGCTTTTAATTCGCTTGATGACTGGATTTGGCAGGGGAATAATTGTGTCACGAAACTGACACTTCAAAAAAAATCATTATGCCAATAAAAGCAAGTAAGAAGAAGCCAACAACTGAGCTGCAGAAAGAAAAAATATGCCAGGAAGTAGTTTCCGCCACAAGATGAGAAGCGCAGCTTCTGCCAATGGCCTCGGCGTGAGTGGGAGCAGTTGTCTTTTGCAAATTGCCCTCATTGCAGCCGAATGATATTATCTCCACCTGTGCAGCAATTCTTTTTCCAACGGTTTCCAGAAGCAATGTGAAAACTGCATCCACCATCTCCTTAGTAAACAGCGCGCGTGGACGAGGTCACATTTGCATCAAACGGACTCTGTTCTAGATGCCTCTGTCGTGCGACGGGACCACTGACTCACGTTTGGGTTCTATCTGGCCTCATGAAGTCATTCTAAAATGCTGAAGGAACAGCAGTTCTCTCCTCTGAAAGGTGTTAATTGTTGCTAATTTCAGTTAACACATTTCAGATAAAGCATCCTTTTTTTTTAACCCCCTCTTTTTGTTTCCGGAAATCTATAATAAGAGCATCCCAGGTCAGCAAGAGTCGGTAGAGGCTCCTTCCGGGGTAGAGAGGAAGGAGGCTGCGTGATGGAGCCAGGGAGACCTATTCAGACAGCGGGCTTTGATTTCCACACATTTGAGTTATAGGAGAAAATTCACTGCCCTTCCGGGGCCTCAATTCCCTCAGCAAAAGGGAACAGTAAAATCTGTCAGAGGGGGTTATCACAATTTAACAAAATATGTAAGCACTTGTGCTTAGCTCTGCTGCTGCTGCTGCTAAGTCGCTTCAGTCGTGTCCGACTCTGTGCGACCCCACAGACGGAGGCCCACCAGGCTCCCCCGTCCCTGGGATTCTCCAGGCAAGAACACTCGAGTGGGTTGCCATTTCCCTCTCCAATGCATGAAAGTGAAAAGTGAAAGTGAAGTCGCTCAGTTGTGTCCGACTCTTAGCAACCCCATGGACTGTAGCCTATCAGGCTCCTCTGTCCATGGGATTTTCCAGGCAAAAGTACTGGGGTGGGGTGCCATTGCCTTCCCCGGTGCTTAGCTCAGTAGTGTCCAACTCTTTGCGACCCCATGGATTGTAGCCCTCCAGGCTCCTCTGTCTATGGAATTCTCCAGGCAAGAATACCAGAGTGGATTGCCATGCCCTCCTCCAGGGAATGTTCCCAACCCAGGAATGGAACCTGGGACTCCTGGATTGCAAGTGGATGCTTTACCATCTGAGCCACCAGGGAAGCCCATGAATACTGAATGGGTAGCCTATCCCTTCTCCAGGAGATCTTTCCAACCCAGGAATCCAACTGGGGTCTCCTGCATTGCAGGTGGACTTTTTACCATTTGAGCTACCAGGGAAGCCCTGGTAAGCACTTGGCACACAGTATAAACACAATGAATAATAGATACTATTATCAAAATTATCTGGCGAAATGACTTTTTTTCTTGGCCTTCCACATGTAGCAGAGATCTCAGGGCTCCTTTGTGTAAAAGGATTGATGTCAAACTGGAGTAGCCCTTGGAAGATGAAATGAAATCATCTGGAATCGGAGATGACCGGGACACCGTGACCCTTACAGGAGTTTTGAGACCTGGACAGCAGCCTCTCGAATGAGAATGAGATTGTCACATGTGAGGTAGTCACAAGGGCCTAGAAGTCCCTTCTTAGGCTCTCCTGTCTTTATTTTTATTTTTTAAATTTGTACTCTCCTCTCTTCGTTACAATATGCTCTTACTCATATAACCTAAAACATTGCAAAAGGAAATGATTGCACCAATGCTATGGCTATGGAGACTTCAGGAGAGGCTTACAAATGGGTTCTTCTTACTGCAAGCTTCCTGACAGCTCTCCAGCAATCACCATTCTGCTTGCAGTCCTTTTGATGATTCCTTTAAACATACAAAAAGTTACAAGCCTGGAGCAAGCATGTGCCTCCAGCATGGGCACCTAAGGCTTATTCACAAACTTGGATGGAAAGAGGACTTGTTCTCATTTTCTTTCCAGATTGTTATTGTTACAGTAGCTGTGCCCACCCTCTGAGACTGAGGCATAACATTCATCATTCACAAAAAGACAAAAGACTGTTTCACATGCCTCTCAAGTTCAAGAGCTAAGAGAGAAACAAAGGGTATGCAGTTAGAAGCAAAGAACTCTCAGTGAAACATGAGTCACTCACAACACACTCTTCCTACGAAGAAACAACATGGGCTCAGTTCTCTGCTCATCTCTTTGCCCCAGGTATACCCAGGAGGACAAAGTTTAGCAGGCCTTGGGCAGAGAAGAAAAGGCAAGAGAGAGGATTGTTGTTCTCTTTTACTTTCTCTCTTGGTTAATCTCCAAGGCAAAGTGAGCTCCCAGTGGCTAACAGTGAATAAGGCTGCAGAGAGGTTTTATTTTACCTCTTCAAATTAGGTTGAATAAAACTCCTCCCAGAAAACCTCCTCACAATGTATCTACAGCTAAGAGATCGGAAGATCTATCTACATTCACGGTCAAGCAGCTACCAACCTTTCCCATCCCTCTCCTGTCCTAATGAATGTCCAGAAATACGTGGGAAAGAACAGAGAGATGCCACCATGTTGACTCAACATTATTTTTTTTGTTCAATCAACTGTCTGTAAAAACAATCTCATCAAGAAACATGCACTATGTATGTCAATCCCAATCTCCCAATTTTTCCCATTCCCCCTTTTCCCCTTGGTGTCCACACATTTGTTCTCTAAGTCTGTGTCTCTATTTCTGCTTTGCAAATAGGTTTATCTGTACTGTTTTTCTAGATTCCATATATATGCATTAATACACAATATTTGTTTTCCACCTTCTAACTTACTTCACTCGGTGTGATAGTCAGGGAGTTGGTGTTTAAGGAGAACAGAGTTTTAGTTTCAGTTCAGTTCAGTCGCTCAGTTGTGTCCGACTCTTTGCAACCCCATGAATCCCAGCACACCAGGCCTCCCTGTCCATCACCAACTCCCAGAGTTCACTCAAACTCATGTCCATCGAGTCTTTGATGCCATCCAGCCATCTCATCCTCTGTCATCCCCTTCTCCTCCTGCCCCCAATCCCTCCCAGCATCAGAGTCTTTTCCAATGAGTCAACTCTTCACATGAGGTGGCCAAAGTATTGGAGTTTCAGCTTTAGCATCATTCCTTCCAAAGAACACCCAAGACTGATCTCCTTTAGGATGCACTGGTTGGATATCCTTGCAGTCCAAGGGACTCTCAAGAGTCTTTTCCAACACCACATTTCAAAAACATCAATTCTTCGGTACTCAGCTTTCTTCACAGTCCAACTCTCTCATCCACACACGACCACTGGAAAAACCATAGCCTTGATTAGACGGACCTTTGTTGGCAAAGTAATGTCTCTGCTTTTGAATATGCTATCTAGGTTGGTCATAACTTTCCTTCCAAGGAGTAAGCATCTTTTAATTTCATGGAGTTTCAGTTTAGGAAGGTGAAAAATTCAGGAGATGGATAATGGTGAGAGTTGTACAACAATGTGAGTGTACTTAGTGCCATTGAACAGTACAGTTAAATATGGTTAAAACAGTATGTTTTATGTGACTTTTACCACAATAAAAAAACATTTAAAAAAGGAAGAATATGCACTAAACACATCTATAATGAGCTACATTGCACCGCTTCATTCACGAATTCCCTGACAACACAGATTCTTACCCCCAGGAGACACAGTTAGTACCAAACAGTTTAACACACTGAAGTCTTGGCTCTGTGCTTCAGGGGAGTAGTTGAGAGAATGGGTCTGAGCACATGCAACAAAAGGAAAAAGAGGTGAGTTGGACTTCACCAAAATTAAAAACATTTGTGCACCAAAGGACATATTCAACACAGTGAAAGGTACCCCTCAGGATGACAGAAAATATTTGCAAACTATATATCTGATAAGGGATTAATATCCAGGATCTATAAAGAATCCCTACAACTTCATAACAACAAAACAACCTTCTTTTAAAATGGGCAAAAGACTTGAATAGACATTTCTCCAAAGAAGATTTATGAATGGCCAATAAGCCCATGAAATATCTTCAACATCACTAATCATCACTTTTCACTAACAAAGTGAAAGTCACTCAGTCCTGTCCGACTCTTTGTGACCCCATGGACTATAGTCCATGGAATTCTCCAGGCCAGAATACTGGAGTGGGTAGTCTTTTTCTTCTCCAGGGGATCTTCCCAACCCAGGGATAGAACCCAGGTCCCCCGCATTGCAGGCAGATTCTTTACCAGCTGAACCATTAGAGAAATGCAAATCAAAACCATAATAAGATACCATAGGATGGCTATTAGGAAAAAATATTGAGAAAAACTTGAATAACCTGGAGCCCTGGTGCATTGCTTATAGAAATGTAAAGTAATGTATCCACTATGGAAAATAGTATGGGAATTTTAAAAATTAAATATAGAATTACAATTCCACTGATATATACCCCCCAAAAAATGAAAGCAGTAACTCAAACATATATTTGAACCTTTATGTTCACAACAGCATTACACACAATAGCCAAGGATCCCCCAGTGGTTGAATGGATAAGCAAAATGTACTATATACAGTGGAATATTATTCAGCCTTAAAAAGGAAGAACATTGAGACACATGCTACCACATGGATGAAACCTGAAGATCTCTTGCTAAGTGAAATAACCCCGACACAGAAACATGTTTATGATTTTGCTTACATGAGGTACCTAGAGTGGCCACACTCAGATAGGAAAAAAGAATAGTGATTATCAAAGTCTGGGAGGAGGGAGGAATGGAGAGCTATGATTTAATGGGTGTGGAGTTTCAGTTTAGAAACAGGAAAATGTTTTGCAGACAAATGTTGGTGATGGCTGCATAACAATGTGGACACAATGGCATTTAACTGTACATTTTTTAAATGGCTAAAATGTGAATTTTGTAAGATGTACATTTTCCAATAAAAATATAAAAATTAAGAAAAGAAAGAGCATAAAGACTGGAATCAAAGTGCCATGATTGATACCCTAGTCACCCTCACACTAGCTGTGGGGCAAACAATTTAGCCTTTCTGTGACTCCCATCTTTCTCATTTGCAAAATGGGATAATCAGAGTGCCTAAGTCATTATGAAGTATCTAAGAGATGATAAAAAAGAAAATTCTGACACATACTGAGTGCATAAAACATGTTAGCTGTTGTAATTATTTATTTGGTGTATATGATAAAAAAAAAAAACTCTTTGATGCCACGGACAAATATTTCTTCCTTTTCTGCATCCCCCATAGAGTATGGCGTATATACTTCTAAATACTTATTAACTGATGAATGTATTTATACACAAAGATGAACCTATTGACTCACTATCAGTGGTTGTTTCTCCAACACAGAATATAAATTAATATTGACCCATTCATATTCTTGAATAAGCCTCTTTGAACCAAAGATATTCATTTAGACAGCTGGCTAAAGTGGAGGTATTATCTTGAAAAGGACATAATTCACACTGCTATGTTGCAAGGCCAGGGGAAACATGAGGTCTTCCCCTTGCTACTATGTTATTCTGAACAATCTATAGAACTAGCCACAGAATACAAAACCACGTAATTGTTTGCGACACCATCATTTAAAGAAAGAGTCAAAGTAAATAGATGGTAACATCCCTGAGCCCCAGAAGCTGATAGCTTCTTAAATCTTTCCACACCAGTGACAGTGATTTGAGGGATGAAGGACATTCAGACCACTATTAGTAAACTCTGGCCCAGCTGAGGTTAAAGACCTCTATTACATTTAAAGGCAAATATCTGAGGATAGTATTGATAGCAGGTGATAAAGGCATGCATCCTAAGTCGCTTCAGTTGTGTCCAACTCTTTGTGACCCTATGGCCTGCAGCCCACCAGGCTCCTCTGTTCATGGGATTCTCCAAGGAAGACACTGGAGTGGCAAGAATACATGCCCTCCTCCAGAGGATCTTCCCGACCCAGGGATCAAACCTGCATCTCGTATCTCCTGCATTGGCAGGTGGGTTCTTTACCACTAGCACCACCTAGGAAGCCCAAGAGATACAGGGCATTTACTAATTCTATTTCAAACAAAACTATTTTAAAATAAAATCCTTTCCCCCCTAAAAAATGCTATAATAAAATATTAACATCCATTCTCAGAAATAACAGGTGGTTTCTGAAAAGTACAGAATTTTCACAAGCTTTGCCTATTTTTCAAAACCTTGGCTGATGCTGGTTTCTAAAGTGATCTTCTATCAGACTGAGAACAAATTCATTTAACGGTTTATTTCTCCAACAGTTTGAGTGACTATTTCCCCTAGATATCTTCTTCAGAGCCCACACCCTAAAGCTTCATAATTCCATTAAATCAGTGCACAGCTGGGCAATTCTTTCGTTGCTCACATTATAGTGATCCCTGGGGAATTTATGTAAATCTATGGAAATTCATTTTCAAGTCTGTACTCTATAAAGGAGGATGCATCCTCATTAAGTAAACGATTATATCTACAAACAAGCTAAAAGCAACATGCTGGAGAGCTAAATTAAACTTTACATCAAGAAAACAAAACCACTCGCTTTCACATATAGGCTTTACCTAAATGCCACAAAAATTATATGACAAAAGACTTTGATGAAGTCCAAATAGATGCCAGTGAAAGTGTGGCTGCACCACTACTGCAGGGCACAGCCTCTTTTCTCATACCACCACTTCATTTCCTGCTGTGAGAATGAGTTCAGCCTTAGAATTCAGGGGCTCTCAGAAAGACTTCTCATATAAAAGTAGAAAGAAATGACCTCCCTTAGTCCTTCAAACGGAGAAGGCAATGGCACCCCACTCCAGTACTCTTGCCTGGAAAATCCCATGGATGGAGGAGGCTGGTAGGCTGCAGTCCATGGGGTCGCTAAGAGTCGGACACAACTAAGCGACTTCACTTTCACTCTTCACTTTCATGCATTGGAGAAAGAAATGGCAACCCACTCCAGTGTTCTTGCCTGGAGAATCCCAGGGACGGGGGAGTTTGGTGGGCTACTGTCTATGGGGTCACACAGAGTCGGACATGACCGAAGCAACTTAGCAGCAGCAGCAGCAGTCCTTCAAAGGGCACCTAAATCAACGTTAAGAAACCCTGATAAGACCAGAGCATCTGAAAATTAAAGGACAGATATTGTAGGCTGGACTGAGGACAGGAGAAGGGGACGACAGAGGATGAGATGGTTGGATAGCATCGCTGACTTAATGGACACGAGTTTGAGCAAACTCCAGGAGATAGTGAAGGACAGAGAAGCCTGGCGTGCTGCAGTCCATGGGGTCACAAAGAGTCAGGCACGACTTAGTGACTGAACAATAGTTACAGGCTGGAAAGAGGAAAAGCTTTGTTTATAGTTAGACTTCACAATCCAGTCTTTGATCCTTCATTTATTAGCTGAGTAAATCACCTAGATGTCAGGGTCTCAGTTTCCTCATCTGTACATTAGGGATAATAATTCTTTACAATGTTATAAATTTTTAATGAGGTAAACTATGTAAAGTCCTTCACCCAAAACCTAGAACATGAATGGTGCCAAATGCTCTCACCTGGACCAAAAGATGAGATCTGAAAAGATCTAGGCTACAGAAATGAGGAATTCCTCCACTGAAATGTTTTGAGTCCTCAACATCTATGGTCCTTTCCCATATTAGTAGATCTGCCCACCTTTCCTACTGCTGGCAAAGTAAGGCTGAGGGATCCATGGGAACATTGACTCAATATTGCACATTCCTTTCTTCTTAAGTCATTCCGTTTACTCCTTTGAGTGTAGACCTTCTCATGTCTCAAAACTCCAGACTCTGCTCTCTCCACCACTGACTAAGTCCTCACGTCCTTAACTAACCACATTCCTCATCGCTTTCTTAAAGACCAACCATGGTCTCTTGGCCTCAGGTGTCTTTTGTCTCAACTGCTGCTGCAGCAACCAATTCTGCATGTGTGTGGAATGATTTGATCCAGGTTAAGACTTGGCAGAACTTATTTTAAGGCCATGTCCATATGCCTCTCATCAACCCCAGACTTTCTTGTTGACACTGAGATGTGGATGGTCTTACTTAGTACCCACAAATGCAGTCTGGAATTTCAGGGATGTCCCATCCCAGTAGTGCAAAGCTAAAACCAATGGCTGACAAGAAAAATAGATAAATATTTCCCCTTTCTCCTCAACTATATGTGGTCCTGAGATGCCCTTTCATAGCACAGTCCAACGGCATGAAGCTGTCTAAATTAGTGCTACTAGTTCAGCAACACACCTTCCAATCAGCTTTTCCTCCTTCCCTATCTTGATTCCTTTTCACTCACTCTGGTCTCCTCCCTTCAGAAAAACAGTAGCCTAAATTCTTATATCAGACTCTGCTTTCTGGGGTACTCAGACTAAACTACCTGCCTGCATCATGAGCCCTTATTAAGGGGACACAATCATGCCTGAACCATTTAACTCTCCCACTTTTCAGGGGAAGATTGAACAGGGGTGAACATCTAACACAAAGGCTGTCAATCCACACCCTGAGCCAGTAAGCAAGGCTCTAGACTTCATATGAAAAGATGAAGTAACTAAGTGAATTCCTCTCTAGGGAACTGGGAGATACAAAACAATAGGTGAAGCTAGTTAGCAGATTGTAAAGAGAGAGGGTACAGAGCAGCCATGAGGGTCTAAGGGCTCCATTTCAGTGGGGAAAGAGGAGGAAGTGTACTCATTCATTCGTCACTGTAAGCCAGTACCTGGCATAGTGCCTTCCATATATAGGAGTTGAATATATTTTTTGGTAAATGAAAATGACATTTTTCTCCCACTCGTCTCGAGTTTAACACTCTGCACCCAGTCCTTCCCTGAAGATACAAGAATCGCCTTACCATTTCCTCAATCCCATCAACACTCCACTACTTTACTTCCACTCCACATAGCAAATAATAAACCACACCTTAAACCTCACCAGGTCTCTTGACTGCATCCCCTTCAGAAGCCTCCTGAAATGCCTCTCCCTGATTATCTAGTCTCTGTTATCTCACCGGTCCCCTCCCTTCTGAGCATGCTCTTTTCCTCATCAATCCTCCTTTATCACAGTCCTTCTTTCCTTTCCTGGCCCACCCCCCCCCCCCCCCCCCCCCCCCCCCCCCCTCATTCCGTTCCATCAGCTTCATGCCCCTCCCTCCTCCTTCCACCCAGTCAGTACCCCATGGTTAATTATTGTAATAAATACTTCTATTTCTGTGTTTAACTAATCCTTTTATAATACACATACAGGCATAAAAGTACCAGTTCCAACATTAACAGATCTATAACAGGCATAAAAGACACCCACTTACATTGTCTGTTTTCCCCATTCCTGTTCCTGATATAACAAGTACAGCTAGAAAACATCACAGGTAACTTCAATTAGACCTTCCACACAAACGAAATTACAAGTTTTTTTCCCTTGTATCCCATGATCCTGTTCATACTACTTCAATAATTTCTCCTTCTGTAGTCCACAGCTGGTAAACAACAAGACCTCAAGTCTTTTTCATGATTTTCTATGAGTTCATAAATGGAGAGCTTTTTCAAGTTCTTTCCCAATGGACTCATGGACACCCTGAAAATCAGGAGATGAGGCTAGGTGCTAGGCATCTATCTAACTCCATCCACTAGCATATATAAGCTTCAGCTATGACCCAACCAAGACTCCTTGTCAAGTAAGTCAGCGACCTTCCCCACTAACTGTCTTACAAACTTTTTATATATCTGATATGCAGGTCAGGAAGCAACAGTTAGAACTGGACCTGGAACAACAGACTGCTTCCAAATAGGAAAAGGAGTATGTCAAGGCTGTATATTGTCACCCTGCTTATTTAACTTCTATGCAGAGTACATCATGAGAAACGCTGGGCTGGAAGAAGCACAAGCTGGAATCAAGGTTGCCAGGAGAAATATCAATCACCTCAGATATGCAGATGACACCACCCTTATGGCAGAAAGTGAAGAGGAACTAAAAAGTCTCTTGATGAAAGTGAAAGTGGAGAGTGAGAAAGTTGGCTTAAAGCTCAACATTCAGAAAACGAAGATCATGGCATCTGGTCCCATCACTACATGGGAAATAGATGGAGAAACAGTAGAAACAGTGTCAGACTTTATTTTTCTGGGCTCCAAAATCACTACAGATAGTGACTGCAGCCATAAAATTAAAAGACGCTTACTCCTTGAAAGAAAAGTTATGACCAACCTAGATAGCATATTGAAAAGCAGAGACATTACTTTGCCAACAAAGGCCCATCTTTTCAAGGCTATGGTTTTTCCAGTGGTCATGTATGGATGTGAGAGTTGGCCTGTGAAGAAAGCTAAGTGCTGAAGAATTGATGCTTTTGAACTGTGGTGTTGGAGAAGACTCTTGAGAGTCCCTTGGACTGCAAGGAGATCCAACCAGTCCATTCTAAAGGAGATCAGTCCTGGGTGTTCATTGGAAAGACTGATGCTAAAGCTGAAACTCCAATACTTTGGCCACCTAGTGTGAAGAGTTGACTCATTGGAAAAGACTCTGATGCTGGGAGGGATTGGGGGCAGGAGGAGAAGGGGACGACAGAGGATGAGATGGCTGGATGGCATCACTGACTCGATGGACATGAGTTTGAGTGACCTCCGGGAGTTGGTGATGGACAGGGAGGCCTGGCATGCTGTGATTCATGGGGTTGCAAAGAGTCGGACATGACTGAGCGACTGAACTGAACTGAACTGAACCTTAAAAATAACTCCACAAGGTTCTCATTATCACAGTTTCCATATGAGGAAACTAAGGTCCAAAGAAGGTTAAGTAAATTTCCGTAGGTCACACAGTTAATCATTGGCAGAGTTAGTATGGAACCCAGGCTTTCCTATCCAAAGGATGCTTTCAGGACTACTATAATATAAAGATGCTTAGCATTTTTTTAAATTCTCAATGGTATCAAAATAATATTAAGCCTTCAGGATTACATCCTTAGATAACCAATAGTATTAGTATTACTGGCAGGTTGCTTCCTTCTCTCTCTAACTTCTTAAATGCTACCAACATTTATGAAGTCTCTCAGAGAATAGCTTTCCTTTCCAGCTCCTAGTCATTATTTTAATTCAGCCCTTTGCCATCATGTCTGATTAATTGAAAGAAAAGGGCTTCTAATCTGTATTCCCTGATCTCAGTATCTTCCTAACTCAATTCATTATTATTCATAATTGCTATCCTTCTTGAACAGTTTCATCATATCATTTTCTCTTCTATGAGAAAAGTTAATAACTTTTCCTTTTTTGATAAATCTAACATTAAGTGACTTCCCTCCTCCATCAGTCCATCAATATTAAACTCAGTTTCATCTTTTATGCTCTTTTCACTAGGATTTCACCCTCAAGCCTTATTCTTAAAACACAATTTATGGACTTCCAATTCAAAGAACACTACTGTCTTATTTGTTCAACAACTCTATATTCCTAAAACTATTGAAATGACCCAAGAAAAAAGTTTTCAGGGTAAAATATGTATCTATGTTAGAAAATATGGAAGATTTCCCTTAAAAGTAGAAAACTTGGACAGCTTTTATAAACCATGGTGCATGCCAGATCAGATAAAGGGAAGAAATGACTACAATTCAAATCAGCCAACAGAGCGACTGGAGAAAGTAGTATGTCAAGATAATTTGGATGATAAGATACACAAGCTAAAATATATCTGGTTATTTGATAAACTACAGCCCATGATCTGGAAAATATTCTTCTGGACACACAAGTAAGTAACCTTGTGGGTTACATTACCAGACAGAGAGAGCACACCATGAGTTGAAGCTGGAGAGGAGTAAGAAAAGTTAAAATCTGGAGTTATAGACTATAAGGGAAACCTGGTACTGAGATACTAAGCCTGCCTCAAGGTTAGGTGAACAGAATCTCAAATTCCAACATTTGAATGAGATCCCTGATGGTGAACAAGATGGACCTAGGTTAGTAGCAACCAGAGAACCCAGGTAAACTAAACTCAGTCTTCTCTGTGTACCTGCTCAGTCATTAAGTCGTGTCCAACTCTTTGCAACCCTGTGGACTGTAGCTCACCAGGCTCCTCCATCCATGGGATTTCCCAGGCAAGAACACTGAAGTGGGGTGCCACTTCTTCCTCCAGGGAATCTTCCTGATCCAGGGATCGAACCCATGTCTCCTGTGACTTCTGAATTGGCAGGCGGATTCTTTACCTCTGAGCCACTTGGGAAGCCAGTCTTGTCTAGAGGAAAGCATTTCAATTATAATCCCAAGGATTTCCATAGATCATGAAATCATCATAAGAAAGGAGATAGCTTGCCTCAGGAATGAGTCAGCAGAAAAAGAAAAACAACATATTTAATCCCTCATAACTTCAAATTGTAGAATTATCAGCTATAAAATATGAAATAATTTCAAATAAAATATTAAAAGAAAGAAAGAATAAATTGAAATAAAAGGAAGCAGCCATGATGGGATTATTTTCAAAAGATCAGGTAACTTTTAAAAATACAGTTTTTAGAATAAAAACATAATCATTGACATCATAAAGTTTCTCAGTAAATAAATCAACAGCTTAGATAAAGCTGAAGATAGAATTAGGAAATTAAAAGATTACCCTAAAAGAATTACAAGGAATGAAGCAGACAGAGAAAAGACAATGCAATGTGTGTGGTGGTGGTGGTGGCGGGGAGGGGGGGAGGCTAGATAATCAGACATAAAGAAATGAATGAGAATGTCTCATAAAGTAATAATAGATTGTAGGAGAGGGAACAGTCAAAGAAATAATGTTTGAGAATTTCCCAGAACTGATAAAAGATTCTGGAGATATACGTGAAAGATATCCATTCCTACACATATTGTAGTAAAAGTTCAGAACATTACAACTTAAGAGATCTAAAAAATTGTCATTCCTTCTGCAAAGAAATGATAATTAGTCTAGAAGCAGACTCTGAATAGCCACAATAAAAGCCAGTAGTCAAGAAATTATTTCAAGAAAATAACTGCCAACCTATTTTGATTCCATCAAAACTTCTTCAAGATTGAGAGTGAATTAAATAGTGGATTAAATATATTTCAAGCATTTTCTATGAGCAAAATCTGAGAGAAAAACAGTGCGCTTTCATAAGAAATTTCTAAAAGATATACTGCTGGGGGAAAAAAAAATGATTCCAGAAGGAAGATCTAAGAAAAGTGAGAAGAAATTGGTAAACATATAGATAAGTTTATATAAACTTTGTCTTACAAAATAATAAATAAAATGTCTAAGGAAATTAAATGATAGAACTTAAAGAGTAATAGCAGCGACGTCAGAATAGACAGCTAGAAAAATTCAAAACCCTGGTGTTGTTCTGAAAGGGGAGAGTATAAATGGTTGCTTAAACTTAGTTATTGTTAAGTTAGTGGACACCTCTTAAAATGTCAAAATTTTAAAATAAGTTAAAATATATCATTTCTAGTCAGTAAAGTGAGAAAATCGAACAAGCAAATTTGAAAGTAAAAGAAAAAATAAAGGGAGAAAGAAACACAGTAGAAATTAAGATTATAGAAATATGACTAATCACAATATTTACATTATACTCCAAACCTACCACTTAAAAACAGAATTTTAAGGCCAGATAAGCATAATTCCATATCAGACACACCTAAAAATGTAAAGAGAAAAGGACTGAAAGATATGTCCAACAAATAGCTCCAAGAAATCTGGGAAGAATTATATTAATATATTAAAAATAGTCTTTAAGATAAAAAACATAAATTAGGAAGAAAAGCGATACTATCTGGTTTCAAATTATGAGTAAAATTGAACAACTAGATAGGTAGTAATGGCTCTATCTCAAATTACACAAAGCAAAACAGTCAAGAACTCCAGAAAAAAATGACAGATCGTCATAGTAACATAAAAATTAAAGTGAAACACATCTTTTTCAATTACTGATAGTTCAAGCAGAAAAAATGAAATATGAATAAAATATGACTGTTTTGGACTACCAGTCTTGATTTAATGTTGCTAGATGACAGATTTCTTAGCACACATGATACACTTTTCAAAATTGAATATATTAATCCATAAAACAAGACCTATCTTACATATATAATACATATCCTTGTGTGAACATATATATGCTCTACATTACACAGAGAGAATATATGTGGTGTATGTTTTTGTGTGCTTATATATGTATTACATTCTCTAGCCACAGTGAAATTAAATCAGAAATCATATTTAAGGAGATGAGTTTTTAATACCATCTCATGAAAAATGAAATGAAAAATTTCCAACACATACAAGAGTAAATGAAGTAACATATAGAATGCTCATGTACCATGCATCAAGCTTCAGTGATTATTCAACTCATAGTCAATCTTTTATCATCTATACATCCACTCCCATCTGAATTTTTCTGAAGCAAATTCATCCATAAATACTTACAACTCTATAAGGGAAGGACTTTTTTCTTTAACATAACATAATACCATTATATATATTTTAAAATATATAAAATTCCTCAAATGTCCAGTCAGTGTTCATATTTCCTTAATTATCTTACATTTTTTCTTAGTTTATTCAAATCAGGATCCAAATAAGGATCATACATTGCATTTGATATATATGTTAAGTCTCAAGTAGCTACTTATTATTAACATTCCATGTGATTGAAATTCTAAAAACACACTCCAAATAACTCATAGATCATAGAAGAAATAAAATTAGACCATTGAAAATACTTGTAACTGAACAAAGAGGAAAATGCCAGCATAGTTTTACTTTGAAATGCAATGAAAGCAATCATTTGAGGAAAACTTTATGCTTTAGTGCTTTTATTAGAAGAATAAATGGTGGAAATTAATGATTTAAACATCCAACTTAAGAATTTGGGTGGGAAGGCAGAATGATAGACTGTAAGCAAAGAAAACAGAAAGGAATTTAAAGAAAGAATGGACTACTAAAATAGGAAACTAAAATACAACACAAGATCAAGGTGATGGAATAAAGTGAAAGTGAAGTCACTCAGTCGAGTCTGACTCTGCGATCTCATGGACTGTAGCCTACCAGACTTCTCAGTCCATGGAATTTTCCAGTCAAGAGTACTGGAATGGATTGCCATTTCCTTCTCCAGGGGATCTTCCTAACCCAGGGATCAAAGCCGGGTCTCCCGCATTGCAGGCAGATGCTTTAACGTCTGAGCCACCAGGGAAGCCCTTGATGGAATAAAGATAGCCCCTGTTCTTTGACACTCATCCCATTGATAGGAGAGGTCTATTTCTCCTTCCCTTAAATCTTTGTTCTGCAACTGCTCTGACCAAGAGTGGAGTAGAAGTAATGCTTTGCCAGCTTTAGGTCTAGACTTCAAGAGGATATGTGATTTCCACTTCCTATAGAACATTCTTAGTGTTCCAAGATACAGTGTAAGAAGTGTAGATTGGAGAGGCCTTGTGGAGGAGTCCTGTGCTATGTAAATAGAGGTAGGAACCCAACTGAGTTCATCCCTCTAGTTTTCCTTGCCGAGGCATCAGGCATGTGAGTGAAGCTATCTTGGACTCTCCAGACCAGATCAAGAGCCAACTGAGCACTACCAAGTAAACCCAGTCAGAACCACATGATGCAAGAGAATGAGCCAGGAAGACTCTCCCTGAATCCTTGACCCGCAATAAGTTTTGAAGGTTGTTACATAGCAAAAGATGATGAGAGTAATAAACAAAGTCAAAAGTCAGTGCCTTGAAGCCTAAAAAAAGTTGTCTCTAATCTCTAATGATATTTGTCAAAGGGAAAAAAAGAATAAAGCATTAAAAAAAAAAAAAAAAGAAAGGGCTTGGTTGCTAACTAGACATATCATGGGGTGCATTTTGCAACATATACAAATATCAAATCATTATATTGTACATAAGAAACTAATATTATATATTAATTATATCTCAATCTATTAAAAAAGACTATATATCAGATTATATGCCAAGGAGGTGACTCTGGATTAAAGCCTTGAGGCAGGATTAAGACAATGTGATGTGGTAGGACAAATAGTTGTTTGAGGTTTCAATTCTTCCACTAAATAACTTTGGTAAAATTATTTAAATCTTTTAGACCTCAGTTTGGGCTTCCCTAATAGCTCAGTTGATAAACAATCCACCTACAGTGTAGGAGACCTGGGTTCCATCCCTGGGTTGGGAACATCCCCTGGAGAAGGGAAAGGCTACCCACTCCAGTATTCTGGCCTGGAGAATTCCATGGGCTGAATAGTCCATGGGGTCGCAAAAAGTGGGACATGACTGAGTGATTTTCACTTTCACTTGGAGACCTCAGTCTGGTAAAAACAGACTAACTAAAGCTCCTTCCATAATTTTAATTCTTTGACATTGTGATTTTTCCACAATAAATTTATTCTCTGCTCTTTATAGGGCTGTACTTAAGAAATGATGAATTTAGGGTAAGGAGTAAGTTCAGTTCTGGAGGTAACCAATACTACTTGTTCTCTTTGCTTAAACAGGGGAAAAATTTTGGAGACTAACCTGCCTTTTTTTTTTTTTTTTTCTTTTTACAGAATTTCACTATGTCTATTCAAGTTCTTTTTGTGTTAATAAGTCAATAAACATGTTATATTAAATTCACACACACAAAAGTTTATTTCCTAAAATAAAAGAAGTATCATGTTAGCTAGTTTGATAGGCATAGCTTATAAAGAAAGAACTAGTTTTTATCCTTATATATTCTCTACAAACATTGTATACTAAATTCTTATTTTTTTAAAGATTTTACAAGACTTTGAGACTCCTACAAATGACTCATGCTACAGTATGACATGGAATTCAGGGGCATTTAAGTGCTTAATGAAAATATGGCCACAACTTTTATTATACTTGGCACTTCATTTTCAACAATAACTTAAAAGTTGTATGAAAAGTGCTCAGTCATGTCCAACTCTTCGTGACCCCATGGACTGAGGCCTACCGGCTCCTCCGTCCATGGAATTTTCCAGGCAAGAGTACTGGAGTGGGTTGCCATTTCCTTCTCCAAGGGATCTGTCCAACTCAGGGATCTAACCCAGGTCTCCCACATTGCAGGCAGACGCTTTACCATCTGAGCCACAAGGGAAAATTATTGGTCTTTAACATGGTTTTTAACAACCAACTTGGTTGTTAACATGAAATTTAGTTGATGAAGTTTTCTAGCAAGTTAAATTTCTCCTGATATTTTGGAATGATTTTGAAGCATATGGATAGAGGGGGTGGAAAGGGCCTTAGTTCCATCAAAATGTTCTAGCTTATCACCTTAGAGCAAATAAAAAGCTATACCATGCTTTCAGCTTAGTTTCTGGCAACAAAGTTTATTAGTTTAAATGCCTTTTCAAATCCCCAACTATTTTTATCTCAATTCTGAAATATAGTGTACAAAAAAGAAAGTTAGACCAGTTGACATAATGAACAGGTTAAAGGCTCCAATGAAAACATTAGGCCATTGTAAAAAAGATATCATTAGGATTTTTGAAACCTCATTTTAAATCAGCAAAACTATTTCACACATTCAGCTGTTTTCTAATGAGGATAAATATCTGCATGATAAAATTAAGAAACATCTATGATTTAATGTATACAACATAAACATGAGAAACATCATACTCACTAATAGATACAGATTCCTCTTACTCTGAACATAGACTACTTAAAACATCTTTAAATAGATAGCTAAATATTATGATATATTTATGTAAGAGTTCTTTACATTCTTATTAAAATTAAGATTAGGGCATCAATCTTGACCTTATCCATTACTATTTCAAAAAAGAAAACCCTAGCTACATGCTTTTTTATTTCAAAGTGTCTTCTTTATCTTTGTGAGCTAGCTAGGTATCAACTACAAGGCATTAATAATTCCTTTCTTTCCAGGTTATTTTTAGACTGCTTTAGCTTTATTAAGATGTCTACCAAATGCTAAAACGTTAAATAATGAGCTTTCTCTTCTATGCCTACCCCATATATAGGAGCTTTCTTGTTTCAAACCTCAGTGCACACATGTAAACACAATTACTCAAAACAAGGCAACAAGTGAGAAGCAGGATTAAAATAAGAACTCAGACATTCTAACTCACAATCCAGCATTCAACCCCCTAGAACTTGCTGTTTTCCTTTGTCCTCTCTGCTGTAAACCAAGATACTTGTTCTCTAGCAGGGTGTTTCTGCTGCAAATCCAGTTGCTACTGCATTATGCAATGAAGTCAGAAGCCTGAGCTTGTGACATCAATATAGGTTGCTATGGTAACTCTTTCCATAAGTATTACAGGTTCATTGTAGGCTCAAAAAAGAGGACTTCAGCAGAGTAGCAAAATAGCTGGCATTATTCAGCCTAAATTACAATAGTAATTGATGCAAAAAAAAAATGTCTTACACTAGCTATAGTAAATGCAGATTTTTATATTTGATTTATGTCATTCTTGAAAGTCATTTTCTAATTTTTTTAAAGAAATGAAAATTCTTCAAAAGAAATAACATTGCCACTGACCTTCTGATATAAGAAATCCACATGACCCAGGAAGAAGAGAGCACTACAGTAACATAGCTAATTATTCCATGCATTGTGTCATTCCAGAAGTCAAGTAATGTTATACATTATCTGTTATGAATACACTCATAATTGCATGATTCCAATCCAGTTTTCTCATTACAGACATTATAAGAAGGTCCCACAGAGCTGTTTGTATGAAAGCAATTTTAGATAAGTTTTCCCGATGAATGTGCATATTTTTAACCAAACAATAAGGGGAAAAAATCACCTTTTTACTGCACATGTTCATCCTTATTTCCCCAGACTATCTTTGCTAACACCTCAGTTTTGATGGTTAAATCCATCTCCCTGTATAGGAGACACGGGGAAATATTCTTTCTCCATTACATTCTTTTCACCTGCATTTGAAGCACATGGTTACTGGTTGCAAAGCCAGAATTCCTTTCTTCCATAGCTCCTTTTCTTTATCATCTATCATCATCAACATGAGGATTTTAGTTCAAGTCTGCAATCATGCTCGAGCACAGCAGAGGGGTTGCAATGTGTCAGGCATGAAATATAAGAAGCATAAGACACAATTCCTTCCATGAAAAGTTCACACTTATAGTAACAGCAACAACTTTAACAACATTTACTGAGTACCTACCATGTGCCAGACACTGTCCTAAACACTTTATATCCATTTGCTCATTTAATCTTTACAACAATCGGGAAGAGGAGGAGTTACTACCCCATTTTTCTGCATTAGAGAATTGAAGCTCAGGGAGATAGAGTCACTTGCCTGAACTCACAGAAATAGTTAGGGAACACTGCTGGCATTTGAACTTAGATCTGAGTCCAAATATTAATGATCTTTTGACAGAAATTAAGGAAATTTCTTGTTACTGTGGTAAAATTGAAAATTCCATCATAATCCTACTGAGAAAGAATTCCTACCCATATACTTCACTAAAGAAGAAAGGCAATGATAGTCTTCAGATTGGCTTCATAAATACTTTTGATGACTGACTTTCCTGTTTTGTAACACTCAGCAGTTCAGAAAGTGTTTGTGTGAAGACATTTTTATTCCCTTAGGTTATAAATGAAAATATCTCTCAAAAATATTGGTCTATAAGTTTTCTTAGACAGTTGCATTGATATTCTCATATACTCCAAGCTACTGGACTATTTTCAGCTCAGATAAATATATTAATAATGTGTACAGTGTGAAGCTGTTTACAAATCATACTAAACATTCACCCATTCAGCACATATTCATTGAGCCACTATTATGAGTCAGGCACTGTGCAAAATATTAGATATGAAACTACAACAGAAAAATGAAGTGGTCTGCAAATTAAGGAAGCACATGATATAAAATGAGAGAGAGTCATTGATCAAAGAACAACATAATAAATGTAAAATAAGGACAGTGTCCAGACAGTAGAAAATAAGAAAAGCTGATCTAGATAATCTAAGCATTCAACCTTGAGTAGTGTAAAGAGAGGAAACACAAAGAAGAAGGAAGAAAACAATAAAAAGAAAAAGAGAACCTAGGGAAATGTAATGCAACATATGACAGGGACGTCAAATGGCCAACTTGGTTCTTTGAAAAGATAAATTAAATTGACAAATCTCCAGCAAGGTTGATCAAGAAAATAGACCCAAGGCAAAAGTAAACAACATTTGAAATAACAAAGGGAACACAATTACAGTTACAACAGAGATTAAGAAGGAAACAAGATACCATGAACTTTATGTCAACACATTTGAAAGCATAGATAAGGGGGACAAACAAAATTGATCAAGAAGAAACTTTAATAGACTGAGAAACACCAAAGAAACTGAATTAGAAATATAAAGACTTCCCAGATCAAAAGCATGGATGGTATTACAGGTAATGCTATCAAAATTTAAGAATAGATAATTCCAGTCTTACAAAGTCTTCTAGATAATTTTTAAAAGAGCGAAGTATTCAAATGAATTATTTTATGAATTTAGTATTAATATAACTTGATTAAAAAACTCAACAAGAGAAGTATAAGAAAAGAAAAATAAAGAACAATATTTCCCGTGAACATAAATATAAAAGTTCTAAGTAAAGTACTGCTGCTGCTGCTGCTGCTAAGTCGCTTCAGTCGTGTCCGACTCTGTACGACCCCATAGACGGAAGCTCACCAGGCTCCCCTGTCCCTGGGATTCTCCAGGCAAGAACACTGGAGTGGGTTGCCATTTCCTTCTCCAATGCATGAAAGTGAAAAGTGAAAGTGAAGTCGCTCAGTCATGTCCGACTCTTAGCGACCCCATGGACTAGAGCCTACCAGGCTCCTCTGTCCATGGGATTTTCCAGGCAAAAGTACTGGGGTGGGG
The DNA here is from genome assembly GCA_935064755.1 of Tragelaphus eurycerus. NCBI lineage: Eukaryota > Metazoa > Chordata > Mammalia > Artiodactyla > Bovidae > Tragelaphus > Tragelaphus eurycerus. The sequence goes on from CAKXYN010000039.1 coordinate 6,205,960, forward strand.
TGCCATTGCCTTCCCCGAAATAAAGTACAAAATCTAGCAAATGTAATAAAATCCTGTATCCCTCTTCTTCTGCCAAACTCAACCATTAATTGGCCTTTTGGATCTATTATTCTCTACTTCCTACTTTACATTTTGGAATCCCATGGATGGAGGAGCCTGGTAGGCTGTAGTCCATGGGGTCACTAAGAGTCGGACACGACTGAGCAACTTCCCTTTCACTTTTCACTTTCATGCATTGGAGTAGGAAATGGCAACCCACTCCAGTGTTCTTGCCTGGAGAATCCCAGGGACAGAGGAGCCTGGTGGGCTTCTGTCTCTGGGGTCGCACAGAGTCAGAAACAACTGAAGCGACTTGGCAGCAGTAGCAGTAGCAGTGGCATTTCCATGGACATACCTTACATTTCTCACCTCTGTGCCTTTCCTGGTAATACTTCTTCCTGATAATACTTCTTCTACCTTGACGTCCATTCCTCATTTCACTAGATAATTCTTATCTTCTAAAAATCACCTCATCTCTTTCTCCTTCTGGCCTGAATTTTTTCTATGATTTACCAGATAGTACAAAATATTTTCGGAGAAGGCAATGGCACCCCACTCCAGTACTCTTGCCTGGAAAATCCCATGGATGGAGGAGCCTGGTAGGCTGCAATCCATGGGGTTGTTAAGAGTTGGGCACAACTGAGCTACTTTCACTTTCACTTTTCACTTTCACGCTTTGGAGAAGGAAATGGCAACCCACTCCAGTATTCTTGCCTGGAGAATCCCAGGGACGGGGGAGCCTGGTGGGCTGCCGTCTATGGGGTCACACAGAGTCGGACACGACTGAAACGACTTAGCAGCAGCAGCAGCATTGACATATACCTGGAATGAAACTAAATCTTCTAAATCAACTGCATGAAGTCTGTGTTTTGACCACATAATCAGTCTTATAAACTAACTGAATGACCTTTATTTGGTTCTTCAGCATCACCTATATTCGTAAAATCCACTTCTTACATTTTCTTTCATTTTTGTATATAAAAATGAGATGATCATATGATTTTTAGCCTTCATTTTGGTAATGGGGTGTATCATGGTGAGTGATCTAAGCAAGCTGAATCATTTCTTGCATACCTGGAATAAGTCCCACTGACCCTGGTGTATGATCTTTTTAAAGTATTGTTGAATTTGATTTGATAGTATTTTGTTGAGGCAGAGTGTCACCTCTTAATCATTATGTTATAGTTAACATTTTCAGAGATTATATTTTCTTCTGTGGCTCAAGGAATAGATTCAGTATAAATTACCTGGAAATTTGAGTTTTTCGTTAACCTCACATAATCTCAGCTTCTTGCATGATGTAAGCCCAACTTCTTTCTCTCCATGAATGTATCCAGAGGCAAAAAGTCATCCAGGAAGTCTGTTTGAGAGGAAAGTGAATGAAAAGGACTAGAGAAAAAGCATGGTTCTAGCTCAGTAGAGGCTTTTGGCTTTGTAATAGCAAAATAAACTAAGTGGCACTATTAAGGGTTGAATTGTGTCACCCCAAAATAGATATTGGAAAAGGAAATGGCAACCCACTTCAGTATTCTTGCCTGGAAAATCCCATGGACAGAGGAGTCTGTCAGGCTACAGTCCATGGGGTCACAAAAGTGTCAGGCATGACTTAGTTACTAAACAACAACAAAATAGATATGGTAAAGTCTTTACCTCCAGTACCTCTGGATTGCAACCTTATTTGGAAGTAGGGTCTTTACAGAGGTAATCAAGTTAAAATAAGGTCATTAGGATTGACTCTAAATCAATATATTAATAACTGAAGTCTTTTTTCCCAATTGGAAACCTGGAGAGAGAGACATTTCACAGAGCAAAGACAATATGAAGGAAGAATGCCATGTGAAGATAAAGGCAGAGATTAGGGTAATGCATCTACAATGCAAGGAATGTCAAAAATTGTCAGCAAATCACCAGATCCTAAGAGAGAGGCCTGGAATATTCTGTTCAAGAACGCTCAGAAGGAACCGACCATACTCACACCTTGATCTTAATGTTTACCCTCCAGAACTGTGAGACAATAAATTTCTCCTGTTTAAGCAAAGCCTCCCAGTTTGTGGTATTTTGTTACAACTCTAAAAAAATAGTATGAGTATCTTCAAAAAATCTGAGAACAAATCTGAACTTGCTTAATGAGTAAAGCAATTCCCAATACTTTCTTCCATTGGGTTCCACATTGAAAGAGCCAGTTCACAATGAAAATAGCTAGATCAAACCTTTACCTGTGATTTTATAGCCTCATAGGGAAAATTTGCAAATAATTTTGCATAGATATTATATCTGGTGTTTCCTAACGTGTTGCTAAAAGAAGGTGAATCTTTTTTTCTGGAAAGAATGTGTCCCTTTCTGCCAGAAGACTGACACTTGATTCCTAAAAGATCATTACATTTTTTTTTTTAATTCTTGGATTCTAAGACACATCTAAATACTCAGAATGGATTGTTTACCCATCACTACATATTAGGTTCGCATAAAAACATTCTCAAATACCAGGAAAGTGTTTTATTTTAACAACAATTAATAATTTATCTAATGTCTAACTTTAAGGAGTCTGATGGGAAGAAAAGTGGAAGATTCTTACCAAGATTTTGGAAGAAGACAAAAACATGACATGAGTCATAGTTGGGATCTAGATTAATAACCACATTAGCAAGGAATATACAGAACTGAAATGTTAAACATTGGCTATATTCTTGAGTAAACTCAGAATGTGAATAAAATGTATTAATGTTGAACACTGCAGTTCCCTTTAGGGGAAAAGGCAAGAATAAATATGTTCCTCTAAACTTACTTTTTCTAGACTGGTGGGGCTTGAGGGATGTTCTGAGCCAGGAGAACAGTCACTCCTATGCACCCTCAGGGGGAAATGTCTGGCTTTTAGTAGAATTTAACAGAGTCACTGATCCTGTTGCTGGATTTTATATGCTTTCCTTCCTTTCTTCCTCCCTCCCATCTACTGTCCTTCTTTCCTTTTTAGTATAAACAAATTTTCTATTAAAGTAAAGCATGTTTGAAGTTTTAAAGAAGCCCCATTGTTTTATGCACAGAACTACCCAAATGAACAAGAAGCATTTTGAAGCAGGCATCCTGTTGCTTATTTTCTCAATTCTGAGTATGAATTTAGAAGCATAACGTATTGGTTGGGTACATGTTTCAGAGCCAAATAGCCCTCACCTTAAGTTGACAAGTTTTCTTATTTACTTAGGACTAGTACTTAGCTGTTCTGTGCTTCCCCATTTGTAATAAAGAATGAAAACCGTCCCTCCATCATGTGGTCTGCAAACTAAAAAAAAATACTACCTGAAGAGCACATCACATAGGGACAACCACCTAGTGAATACTTAATAAATGTAAGCTAATAGTTATGCTTATAAAGAAAGAAAACACCAGTTATATGACAGTCTGGAGAAGTCAAAACTATAGCAATGGCAAAATGGTCAATGGTTTCCAGGCATTTGAGGCAGGGAAAATGTTAGCTGAGGTCAAACACACAAAGCACCGTTTTAAGGTGATATACCTATTCTGTACGATACTATAATGCCAGATATATGATAGTACACATTTTTCAAAATATATCAAACTATATAACATAAAGAGTGAACCTCACTGTATGCACATTAAAAAAAAAAATCTGTATCAGAGGTCTGAGTATCCCTGGGAGGCATGTAGAATGTGATTAAACTAATTGTTGCATGAATGTATGAAATAAATGTAACTATTACAAATATAGAAAACAAACTCACTGCAAGGGGGGTGAAGGGGAAAAGATGACCTAAGTAAATTTGGAAATGAATGGAGTCTATAAGATAATAGACAAAATAAACCATTATATAAACACTGTGTGCTGGTAAAGCTGATTCTCATGAGGCTATAAGGAATTTTGATACTGCCATACATATATACTGGAATTGAACAATTAAGTAATTGGATACTGGATGTTGGGAGCAAGACTTCTCTGTGTGGGAGTGGGAGATTATAGATAAGAAAGGAGAGAAGGCCAAAATAAGTCATGTGGGAGTAGGTTAGCGTTGGAGACATCAGCATGAATGCATTTTTAGTTTGGTATAGATGTATATGATTACATATAGAAATAATTGTAGAAATATGTACATACATGGGTTACTACACACACATATAACTCCTTGCTCAGTCAGTAGAAATAATGACACCTCAGTAGCAACAAGAACACCTACTACTCAGATCTTGCTTTCTAATACCATTTTCCAACTAAAAAAAATATAAAGAAGGCCCCTTGGAGATAGACAGATTGTAGGGCTGAGATAAAAAATATACAAGATGATCCTAGAGCATCTTGTAATGCCATAAAGTAAAGGAAATGCTATTTTTAAAAAATAATGAAACATGCAAAGGGACCAAGCAGAGAACTGAAAAAGTGCCCAATGGTCAAGCTGGAAATCTTTATCAACAAAATAAGTAAAGTGGTATCAGCTTATAATCCAAACCAAAAAATAGATCAGTGAGTCCATACAGATATAGATAAATAACTTAAAAAGAAATAAGGGAGAACAGACAAATCTCCTAGACAGAAAATTTACAAATAATTAGTGTCAGTACTCTGCCCTCAAGGAGGTGAAGCATAAATTCTCGCACACTGGATGTGAGCTGTTCATAGTGACTTTCTTCCCAAAAGTACAGTATAGAAAAGGGGATAACTTTATAGTAATGTTATAGTAGAGATACCTGACAAACACTAGCTCACCCAGTTGACCAAGGCAAATGGAGACAATGGTAAATCATGTTGAAGTATGTACCCTTGACATGATGTGATGAAAATAGCCCTTTACCTCTGTGGTCTTCCTCCATAAAACCTACAACCCCAGTCTAATCATTGAGAAAAAACATCAGACAACTTGCAATTGAGGAACACTGTACAAAATAGTTGAGTCCTTGAAACGCTAAAAAGTCACCAAAAACACGGTAACTTTGACAAACTACCATAGCCAAGTGGTGCCTCAGGACTCATGAGGATTAAATACAATGTGGTAACCTGGATGAGATCCCCAAAGCGAAAAAGGACATTAGGTGAAACCTAAGGAAATTAGAATAAATCTACAGTTAAAATAATATATCAATATTGATTCAAAATTGCAACAAATATCCCATACAAATATATGATGTTATTAACAAGGAAAAATTGGTATGGGCTATATAGAAACTCTGTACTGTCTTAAACTGTTTTAAAATTTAAAATCTGTTTTTAAGAAGAAAAAACTTAAAGACAGATTATTATATTCAACCTAAAAACAAAATACCAGCATTACTATTATTTTTTTTAATTTGGTCAACAATTAGTCCAAGAAATACCTAGCAACTACAAGAACTTATAAACTTGAATGTTTTAATCATCACTCCAACTAATCCTGGTCTAATTCTTATACTCAATTCAAGTTGAATCTCTTCTCAAAATTAGACCCTCCTTGAAGGTGATCTGTTATATTCAAAACCTTTATCACCCACTTTAATTTGCCTACAAGGAAATCTTACAGATGTCAGTGACTTTTACACTCAATCTGCAGTTCCTAACACTCTAAATACTCCATTACTTAGCACTCCTTGATTTAGAGCTCAAAGGACAATTTGCCCTTTGCAATCCAGTGAAAAACTATTTAAAAAGTAATAGATCAGTCACAAATTACATTAACTAATTGGTAACACAAATCCAAACACGGTGATTTTTCCCAATGTTAATTAGGTTTCACATCACTTATGTCTCCTGGGTTTAGTTCTTGGCCTTCTGAAGTCAGAATTTACATATTTAGCTTTTTCTCAAGTAACTCCTCATCTAACAAACTTCCCCATCCACAACAGACTTTCTGTTGTACTATTTTCTTTTAAAAATGTGGAAATGCAAAACAATCACTAATAGTTTTCCATATACTCCCAGAAAGTTATTCGCTCCCTTGCTACTGTTGCATAGAAAGGTACCTCTCTGAACTGAAGCTTTTGTGAAGCTTGTGCTTTGGATCTTGAAGGTAACTATGAAGAGAGAAATGAGAAGACACAGAGACAGAAAACTGAGCTCCCCCACTATATAGTTTTTGAAGGAGCCGTTTTTATGTTTACTCGTCCCATTTATCTCTCATCTGCACGCTCAAGGTTACACCCCATAATCTCCTTATCAGTGTTCTGAGGTCTTGCACATGTAGAATCTGATAGGAATATAAGATAAGAATAATTTAGAATTTTATGTTTCTTCACAAGGTCCTAAAACACCTAGAGACAACGGCCCTTGAAGTAGATGGGGCAAGTAGGAATGCAGATGAAAGAGACTGAAAATTTTTACTTCTCTAGAATGCCCCAAACTATCTTATTTATTCCCAAGTCCAGTGGACCTTCCCTCAACACTACATATCTCTGTGTACATCCACACTGAAAAAACTTTAACCTACATTTGGAGGATATGAGCCATTATTTTATTCAGTGTGAGTATCCACTTTTCCTTTCTTGGTGATCAGCTCAGTGTGCCTGTCTTATTCACTGGAAGGAAGAGACTTCCTCTGTTGACTGGTAAGGGAAACAGCCTGGTACCCAGACTGAAACTCTAACTTGAAAATCCCTCCCCCTCCAAAATTCCAGCCTGGCCAAATTCCTATCTGGCTTCTGAGTGAAATGGAAAAAGCAAGTGGAACCAATTTATACGCTCTATACTTCTCTTTAATATATTTGGTAATTCACAAGTCTTGCAAAACCTTATGTAACTGAAATCTTGGTGTCTATGGTTGTCTATGTGTGTGAGCATTGAGTTATGTTGCTTTTTTATGTACGAGTGAAGTCGCTCAGTCGTGTACATGAAAGTCAGTTACAAGAGAAAGCTAAGCTATCTTGTGATACACAAATTCTTTCAGCCATAGTACTTGTGACAACTGCTACTGCATGTTTTATCAAATGTCATAAGGACAAATTGAGATAACACATTTTTTAAGCTCTGGGATCTCTTTCAAAGTAAATGTACAGACAAGGTTATATATATTGGACATGGTAGATTCCCATGGAACCATGAGACAACATGATACAGAAGACAACATAATATTTACACCTTACCTCACCTCCAGTTCTGGGAGCTGGCTTAAATCCATAACCAATCCTGATTGCGTCTGGCCAAAGCGATTTTGTTATGCTCCACAGAGGCCCTGGGAATCTGACTTGTCCCTGGTCCTCTTCATTCTGTAATGCCGAAAGGAAGCCAGATTACGTTAGAATCAAACCTTAGAAAGGACTTCCCTGGTGGTTCAGATGGTAAAGCGTCTGTCTACAATGCGGGAGGACCTGGGTTCGAGCCCTGGGTTGGGAAGATCCCCTGGAGAAGGAAATGGCAATCCACTCCAGTACTATTGCCTGGAAAATCCCATGGACAGAGGTGCCTGGTAGGCTACAGTCTTATGGGGTCACAAAGAGTCGGACACGACTGAGCGACTTCACTTTCACTTTCACTTTCAAACCTTAGAAACATGTCTGCCCTGGGGCAAACCAAGCAATCCATTTAACAACTTAACTTTCCCAACCAGACCAGAGCTAACCTAAAATTAACCCTTCCATAAAAGTGACTCAAATCTGGTGGCCGAATATTGGACTTTTAAAAGACTTGTCTAAGAGAAGGTGTTAAGACTGGACTATTCTGGGTACTCACAACCCTTCTTTTCTCTACTAGAGCCCACTTCTGTGGTCATTCTAGATTGGCCTACTGAGTACAGGATTCAAAACAGAGGCTCAGAAATGTTTTCATTAAAATGTATTGCAACTTTAGGTCAAAATCACACGATTAATTGTTGTATTTTGTTTAGTTCCCAGCCAGAGTAATTTTATTTAGTTCACCAAAGTAGGCATTTGCAGTTTCAGTCAAATTCCTTCTTTTTCATTATTAAATAGAATAGCCAAAAAACTATATGTCTGTTAGTTTTCACCCTACAAATAGATATAGTTTTGGTAAGTGACGCTTTACCCTTTCCCCACCACAGATTTGATTCTTGTACTAACCATTTAGACAGTTCAGGATCTGCAACATTGTCAGTGTCATTCAGTCTAAACCCTTTAAACTTTAAAAATTATTATTCATCTGACACACTGTCACGCTATTGCTCAGCAAAGTGGTATTAGGAATGAATAAGTGATTATAGAAATGAGCAAGCTTCTCCAAAAAGAGGAAACATAAAAAATAAAGGTGACATTGACAAGTAGAATCTCATTTTTAAAGCCCAAGCTAAAACAAACTGAAAACCGCTCATCCCACTGTGAAGGGCTAGTAAGTCAAATTGGGTTTCTGCTTTTTTTTCCAAGATTGTATCATGAGTACTAAATTTATAAGGAAACAGCCTGTGGTTTTATAGAGCTTGAGAGTCCTTGCTTTGTACAGGAAGAAAGCTGCAGACTGTCAGGTCCTGAACAGCTGTGGCCTCAGTCATTGGCTAGAAGGCAGCATGATGACAATGGCCAGGGGCTTCAGGTTCTGGGAGTAGTAGGAATAAACAACACTTCCTGATATATAGTCAGGGATAGATCAGATCAGATCAGATCAGTCACTCAGTTGTGTCCGACTCTTTGCGACCCCATGAAGCGCAGCACGCCAGGCCTCCCTGTCCATCACCAGCTCCCGGAGGTCACTCAGACTCACATCCATCAAGTCAGTGATGCCATCCAGCCATCTCATCCTCTGTCGTCCCCTTCTCCTCCATAAGGTGGTATTTAGTCATTCCCCAAAAATGACCCCTTGTCACTTTTCCCATTTATGTCCCATTCCCCTATATAAATCCTAGTTATCATAACTTTTACTTTTTATAAATATGCTCAGGAGAAGACTTGGTTTTAGAGAATCATTTCCCTATTCACGGGTGTCTTTATAAAATTTTAGACTAGTATAAATCCAGTAAACTAATAAGTGACTGACAGACTCAAATCTACTGCTCTGTTACTGAACAGAAGCAAGTGCATTACCTTGCCATTCAGTGACAAAATTTTAGCAAGTGGCAGTTCTTAGCCTCAGAAGAAATATTTTAAGAAGGACTGAATTTTGAAGGCCTCTTTAAGAAGGAGAAATTTTCCAAACATTATATATATATAATTTATATGTAGTTTTGAGCTCACAAAAACGTGAATAATAGATTTTCTCTTAGTCCACAGTTAAAATACGTTTATTGAGCATCTGCTACATGTCGAGAAATTTCTAGGCACTAAGGATGCAGTGGAAACCAGGCAGTGTCTCTGTGCTCAATAGAAGCTCTTACATTCAGAAGAAGAAAGATAGAGGATAAATTTGTAAATACACAAGATTATTTAGGAGATAATAAGTGCTAGGAAGAGAATAAAGAATTATTAACTGGGGGTGCTGCTTGAGCTAGGTGGTCTGGAAAAAGTCACTTATGAGATGACATTTGAACTGAGACCTGTTAAAGTCATATACATCCGTGATCATGTCTTTATAACTGTAGTTCTGAGATTGGCTTTCCTACAGGGTAAATTTGAAATGGAGTTTTCTGGATATGGGCCTTACATTCATATTTCTATCGAGGCATCATTCTTTCTTTTTTTTTTTTTTTGTCTTTTTCCCTGTCTCCCAATATAACCTTCCTCTCTTTCTACCTTTATACTTATGGATCATGCTCCTCTTTTTTCCTCCCTCCTCGTCTCCTTTTTCCTTATATCTTCCCTTTTGCCTTCTTCCTACCTCTTCCCATCAAGCTCATTGTGCTCTCTCTGAAATGTTTTCCTTGCTTCTTAAAAAAACGTGTCCATCTGGACCACTGGGGCCACCTGAATTTCTGTTCTAACATCTTCCTTCTTACTCTACTTACTGTTAAAACAGACATAAGCAAAACTCTTTGTATCTCTTGTGGAATTTAACAAACACAGTCTCACAGTGGTTTCTCTAAAGTATAAGTGTGTCTTTTTTTAACCTCTTTTGACTCTTGAGTTCTCTTTCTGTGCCCTTTACTAGGAAAAAAGTAAAATTAGATATGACGTTTTATACCAGGTCAATAATGTGTAAATATTTGAAATTTTTTGATCATTTTAATTCTCCTGAATACATGTAAATTTCAAAACACAATGCTATATTTTATATTTGGAGAAAGTATGTGCTCCGGTTTTATGCTTTTAACTGCAATCCCATCGATGTATTTCAGTGATTTCCTCCACAATAAAAGTATGCAATTATCTATACTTATTATAAAAGTCATCTTAACAGAAATTTTATTAAAACTGGGAAGGCTTAATATATCCATAATAAGACACACTGCAAATATTTATTTTCAGCTACAGCCTCATAAAAAATGTACTTTCTCTTAGAAAGGAACTCTGTATGGAATTGTTTTATGTTAATTTAATTCTAATAAAATTGAAGTATGTCTTACAAATTAATAGTTACATTAAGTAACACATTCTGGTAGGTTATTTCTAATTTTTGTTGTAATTTTTTTGAATGAAACTATAAATCTGAAGCTATCCACAAAGCCAAAAAAAACCCAAAAAAGACTTGAATAAGACTAGGTAAAAATAAGAAAGCACAAGGACATAAATATTTAAACAATGTTGAATAGGGCACACTATAAAAATATTTCATCCCCATTACATTCCCATTTCAGAAATATGGTAAATACTGGGGATTCCTTGGTGGCCCAGTGAACGTGACTTAACCCTTTCACTGCCAGGACCCTAGTTCAATCCTTGGTCAGGGAACTAAGATCTTGTAAGCTGTGTGGCACAGCCAAAAATTTTTTAAATTAAATTTAAAATTTTTTTTTAATTTTTAGGAAATATAGTAAATACTGTATGTTTATCTGGTAAAATATCCAGTAATAAGACAAATCCTCAAACTGATGAAGATTTGTAATAGAAGTAATAGAAGATTCTATCACTGCTGACATTGTTCCTGGGTCAATAACCCTTCCTTGGCATGCTCACACAGTGTCCCATCTTGCTGCCAGCTTTGGCCTGGGAGGTTTTAGTCTGGCCTCACAGCTTAAATAGGAATTTTTTTACTCAAATTTACAAAACGGGGTTATATTTTTATCTTCTGCTTTTAAGGAAAGGCAGGCCCATCTTCCAGAAAGCAAAATACTTCAAAGAGGAAACTGTAGTGTGAGGGACCACAGTGAGACAAGAGCACCTGTAGAGGCCTACGCATGAGGCAGGAATGTGAGGCATCTTCTGCTGGGCATTTTGCTTCAATCTGCACCAGAACACCAATAGCCTAGGGCAGATTGAAGTGTTAAACAAAAGAGTTTTTCATCATGTTCTCAAGCAAAATACCTATTAAGTCCTTTCCACTTCACTCTTCTGACATAATTGCTCTCTGCTTCCTTTTTCTCAGTTTGAATATGAAAATAGGATAAATCCCATAACATTGTTATGGGGATTGAGTTAGTTAATTCAGTTAAAATATTTAGAATCTTACCTGAAACATATTTATCATTCAATCAGTGGTAACTATTATCCTTGCTGCCACTGCTGCTGTTATTATGGTAGCTAATAGTATGAAATGTAGATATGGTAGTACTTGTGTAGTTGTGGGCCTTAGAAGAATTTGTAAATCAGAAATATATATGCAGCCTGCTGCTCATAAGTCGCTTCAGTCGTGTCTGACTCTGTGCGACCCCAGAGACAGCAGCCCACCAGGCCCTGCCATCCCTGGGATTCTCCAGGCAAGAACACTGGAGTGGGTTGCCATTTCCTCCTCCAATGCATGAAAGTGAAAAGTGACAGTGAAGTCACTCAGTCGTGTCCGACTCTTAGTGACCCCATGGACTGCAGCCTACCAGGCTCCTCCATCCATGGGATTTTCCAGGCAAGAGTACTGGAGTGGGTTGCCATTGCCTTCTCCGATATGCAGCCTAGATGCTAGAAACATCCAAGTTTACCATCTATTTCTAAGATCCTTGTCAGATATATTTCATAATTAAACTCATCTTTCTAATTACCTAGAAAGAAAGCCTTATAAGTCTAACTTTATTTAATATATTTTAGGCAACTATACTTGAAAATGTTTTGAGGAATAAGGAATAGAGAAAGCAAATTCAAATTTTGCTCCTAGTTTTCAGGGAAACAACCAACATAAGAGACCATTATCATCTGTAGGAGACTCATTTGGAAACTATGGACTTTACCACATAGAACAAATTAAGAAGGACTTCACCCATCTTGGCTAACTGTTTGCAAAAATGGCTGACCTAATATCCCTCTCTGTACCATGGATAGTCCTTTCCTATGTTGACTCTGGGTCTGGACGTGAGACCTGCTTTGGCCAACAGAATAACAGCAAATGTGGTACAAGCCAAAGAATGAAAGGTGCTTGTATTAGTCAAGGCTGTCTTAAAAATTATCATTTTATATAAAATATTATATTATTATACTAAACACATTATCATATTAAGGCATAATATTCAATAATATATAGGTTATATAATTCAATACATTATATATACCATAATGATAATGTTTATAATATGTGTGTGTTATGTCGCTTCAGTCATGTCCAACTCTTTGAAACCCAAAGGACTGTAGCCCACCAGGCTCCTCTGTCCATAAGAGTCTCAAGAATGCTGGAGTGCATTGCTGTGCCCTCCTCCAGGGGATCTTCCCAATCCAGGGATGAAACCCATGTCTCTCACATCTCCTCATTAGCAGGCAGGTTCTTTACTGCTAACACCACCTGGGAAGCCCAATGTTTGTAATATATACAACATAAAGCCCAATATTTGTAATATATATAATACAAATATATATTATTTGTATATATAAAATCTATTAGTTCTGTTAATTGGGGGAATCCTACTAATACAAGAATCTTTCATTCCTCTGACTGCATCTCATTTCTCTCACACACTCTCTCTCTCTTAACAGAAAAATACAGAGAGAGAGGGAAAGAGAGAGAGATTTATTTATTCTAAGGAATTGGCTCAGGTGATTATGGAGGCTGAGACATTTCATGATCTGCCACATGAAAACTAAATACCCAGAAGGGCTGGTGGTATTCGCTCTTACACCATCTTTTGTTCTAGTCAGGCCTCCAAGGAACTGGATGAGGCCCTTCCACACTGGGGAGGGTAATCTTCTTTATTCAGATTAACAGTTCAAAGGTCAATCCCATCTCAAATACCCTCACAGACACATCTACAATATCTGGGCACCCGTGGCCCCATCATATTGACACATAAAGCTAACAATCAGTGTTTATCAGAGAGCTAACCCTCTTTTGCTGCTGGACTCTTTCTCTATCAGGTAAACAAACCCAGGTAAGTCTGCCAGAGGCTGAGGGACCACATGAAGGGACTGCAAGGCTACCTGTCTCAGCTGAGGTCCTGGGTACATGAATGAGATCCCCCTCAACAAAACCAAAACAGACTGGCCTGCACAAACATGACAAACAATAATTGCCTGAAATTTAAACTATTAGGTCTTGAGATGGATTTTTACACAGCAAAAGCAAATCAAATTGCTAATTGGACACAATTTTATTAATAAAAGCTGATGTCACACTTAAAACCAAGGCCATATTATAATCCGCGCTTAATAAATTTCAGTCTGAGACAGAAAATTCTAATCTATACTTACTGCTTGGACACAGAACATTTGAAATATGTAAAACTATTTTCATTCTTTGTTATTAGCATCAAATGATTTATACAGTTTTTTAAAATAACAGATCAAACTTTTAAAAATTCATAGTTGAGTACACATATAAAATGAATCCCAAGATTAAGTTACAAAAAATGGCAAGAAGCAAATTAAATTTCAGGTGAGTATTAAAAATACTGGAAATACCATTTCAGTTCTAAAATAATGACATAAACATTAACTTCAAGCACCTTCAATATCAAATAGTAAAAGATTTTGTAATATAATTCTTATTCTATAAAATTCACTGAACTGTACCATTCAGTGAATTCTAAAATATTAGAGTTGTGCAACCATTGCTACTACTAAATACCATAGTATGTCACCCCAAAGACAAACCCTGTACCAGTTAGTAGGCATTGTCCTCTTCTCCCCGTGTCCCTGGCAATTTACTAAACTATTTTCTGTCTCTATAGATTTGCATATTTTGGACATTTTACACAAATGGAATTCTACCATATGTGGCCTTTTATATCTAACTTCTTTCACTTAGTCTTGTGTTTAAGTTCATTCATGTGGTAGCCTTTATCAGTACTTTATTTCTTTTTATTGCCAAATACTATTCTACTATATGAATATGCCACATTTTGCTTATCCATTCATCAGTTTATGGACATTAGGTCATTTCCATTTTTTAGTATTATGAATGATACTGCTATAAACATTTGTACACAACTTTTAATATGAATATATATTTTTTCAATTCTCTTGAATACAAACCTAGAAGTGAAAATGCTGGGTCATATGTCAACTGTATTTTCAACATTTTGAAGAACTTCCAAACTGTTTTCCACAGTGTCTGCACTATTTTTCATTCTGGTCAAGAATGTATAGAGGGTTCTTATGTTTCTTCATCCTTAACATTTGTTTTTTTCCTTTTTATATTTTTATTATAACCATCCTAGTTAATGTGAAATTATATCTCATTTTGATTTTGAGTTCCTATCCCCTGATAACTAATGATGTTGAACATCATTTATATGCTAATCTTCCATCTGCATGTCCTCATTAGAGAAATATCTATTCAAATTATTTGCTCATATTTTCATTAGGGTATTTTTGTTTAACATTCTTATCAGATACATGGTGTGCGAATGTTTAATTCCGTGTGTGTGTGTTAGTCACTCAGTCATGTTCAACTCTTTGCGACCTCACAGACTGTAGCCCACCAGGCTCCTCTGTCCATGGGATTCTCCAGGCAAGAATACTGGAGTGGATTGCCATACCCTTCTCCAGAGGATCTTCCCAACCCAGGGATTGAACCCTGGTCTCCTGCATTGCAGACAGATTCTTAACCATTTGAGCAACAGAGAAGCCCTGTATTTTATTCCATACTGTGAATCATTTTTCCATTTTCTTGATTTTTTTGAGGCACAAAAATTTTTAATGTTGAGGAATTCCAATCTATTTTTCAAGTTGTTCATGCTTTTTGTGTTACATTTTTTAAACTATTGCTTAAACTAAGATCATGAACATTTACTCTGATGTTTTCTTCTAAGAATTCTATTACTTTAGTTCTTAAAGGTTTTATTCATTTTGAGTTAATGTTTGGAGATAGTGTGAGCCACAGTCTAATCTCATTCTTTTGTATGTGAATATGAAGATGTACCAGCTTCATATGTTGAAAACATTATTCTTTCCCTCATTGAATTTTCTTGTGAAAAGTTAATTGACCACAGGTGTGTGGGTTTACCTCTGGACTCTCAGGTTAAATGCTACATGATCTATTTGAATATCCTTATGCAAATACCACACTGTCTTTTTTACTATAGCTCTATAGTAAATTTTGAAATCAGGAAGTATGAGTCCTCCAACATTGTTCTATTTTTTTCAAGATTGTTTGGGCTATTCTAGGTCTTGCACATTTCCATATGAATTTTAGGATTTGCTTGTGCATTACTGCAGAAAAGGGAGTTGGAATTTTAATAGGGATTATGTAGATAGATCACCCTAAGGAATACTGCCAGTTTAACAATAGTAAGTCTTCCCAACATGAGCATGAAATGTCTTTCTATTTATTAGGTCTTCTTTAATTACTTTCAACAATAATTTGTGGTTTTCAGTGTATAAGTCCTGTTCTTCTTTGGATAAATTTATTTATAACTATTTTATTCTTCCTGATAAAATTGTAAATAGAATCATTTTCTTAATTTCATTTGTTTTTTTTTATTGCTAGTGTACAAAAATAAAATTAAATTTTGTATATTCATCTTTTATTGCAAGCTTCAACTTCACCAAATTCTTATTTGTTCTAATACTTTGTGTGTGTGTGTGTGTGTGTGTGTGTATTTAGTGTTTTATATGATATACATTATCTTATATATTTATGATAATGTCATCTGCAAATGGAGATATTTTCACTTCTTTCTTTCCAATCAGGAGGCTTTTTGTTTCTTTTTCCTGTCTAGCTGTCTAGGTTCATACATCTAGTACAATGTTGGATAGAATGGATAAGAGTATACATCCTTGCCCTATTCTTCATCTTTCACCTTAACCATGATACTAGCTGTAGGGTTTGGTAGATGCCCTTAATAAGACTGAGGAAGTTCCCTTCAATTTCTAGTTTGCTGAACGCTTGATCCTGAAATAGTGTAGCATTTTGTCAAATGTTCATCTTGAATTTTTAGCTATTATGATGATCATTTTTTTCTTTATTCTCTTAATATGGTATATTACACTGATTTTCATATGTTGTAACAACCTTGCGTCCTTGGGATAAATTTCACATGGCCATGGTGCTCACTTTTTATATGTTTTGGATTAATTTGTAGGTTTTTGTTGAAGATGAAGGTATATTTATTCATAAATGACACTGGTCTGTAGTTTGCTTTTCTGTGACATTTTGTCTGGTTTTGCTATCTTTGTAATACTGGTCTCATAGAATGAGTTGGAAAGTATCTCCTTTTTTTTTTTTTATTTTGAGAGGGGATTATGTAAATAATTGGTGTAAGCAATATTTTAAATGTTTGCTAGAATTCACCAGTTTGCTTGATATTACTGAGCTAATTCTGTAAAGGCTCTGTTCTTTGTCATGTGTGGCTACTAAAATCTCTGTTCACTTACTTTAGGAATCAGTTATGATTGAATAATTTTTTAAATTCCTGGAAGCTATGAATCTACTATTTTTTCCTGAGGAGCTTTGTATGCACATTAAAATAACCTCCCACACTGAGTTTACAACTGTCTTAGCTTCTACTTCCTGGTTGGCTGCTTCAAGGTCAGCCAGAGGTGAGAGCTTAGGACCTTCTCAGGTTCTTTCTGAGAATGCACACAGCTCTACACATGTGCAGGAACTTTTAGATTCCCAGGAACACATCCAAACTTTCCAAAGCCCCTATGGACACCTCATTTTCTTTTCAAGCTTTTTTGGTTAATCTGTTGTTTGTGCCAACTGCTAACTATCACCTCAGGCATTACGGTTTTGAAACATTTGCCTGTAAATGTTTTCCATAAATGCCCCTTGAGGAGAGGCTTTTAGCACTGGGCAAGCTTGAGTCAGATCAAATACAGACAAGCTTTTCCAGTCAGAAAACCATCTAACATATCAAATAAGATCAATTCTTTGGAAATGCAGCTTTGAAAGAGCCCAGCTCTGTTCTGCTTTCTCAACTGTTGAGAATGCAAGCTCTTCTTCTTCAAGGCTGCTGCTGAGTTGGGGAGTGGGAGGTTGGAGTTGCTATCCTTACCAATATTTGGTAATTTTTCTTGAAGAAATACTTCCTGGCTTGCTACAAACCTTTGGTTAATTTCCAGAGTTCTAAAAAAAATAATAAATTGATTCTATTTCATCAGTCTGTTGTTGTTGCTGTTGTTCCATTTATGGAGGGATACATTTTTGGATGTCATTTTCACTGCACATCACCATTAAATTAACCGTATTAAAACTGAACTAATATAATACAGGCAGTTCACCAGTAATAACCTGTTATTTTACAACAATTCAATCTTGCACATTAACAGAGGGAAAAATATACTATAATTAATTAATTAATTTAAATAAGTAAAAATATGCTAGTGTGAATCAGGGTCTAAACTGTGAAACATGACTACAGATAGTGACACAGGAATATCTTCTGCAAATATGAAGAACAATTAAATATAAGCTACTCAGGTGACTACTTAAGAAAAATCACCATCCAATGGCAGCTCCAGGACCTTTAAGAATCAGTCAAAATTTTTAAAATTAGGACAACAAATTATAAGAAGCAGTTAATAAATTTACAGTAAATTCTACTTGTAGAGTTAACAAAATGAAAGTAAATGCTCTTTATTAGAAACTGCATGCATAAGAACATTAAACTCACATTGTGCTTAAACTTTCATCAAGGATGATTGATGATAGAAGAAAAAAACAAGAAAAAACATATTTTGGTGACTGTACTCCTATTTGCTGACACTACAGAAAAACCAAATCTTTACTATACAAAGAATGAGTTCAGAATGGAAAAACACTGAAGCATCTAAATTTGACTGTATACTATACTAAGTCAAAAACCAACTCAGAAAATGCTTTACATGAAAACAAAGTTGTTTGCTAATCATAGTATTGGCAATTTTGCATTTTCTTTCAGCTAGAGGTTTATTTTTAAATTCAATCTCCCCTGATTGAAATGAGGTTTTTTAAAATCATATATTTCACATTTGTCCTCACAGCAATCGATGAGGTAGATGAGATAAATAGAACTATTCTGGGAGACACAGAATTCTAAATTAAATGATAAAATATGTCTTGAAATGACACAGACTAAGTGCTCTTTCAGTTGGATCAGTATTTAAGAGGCCACTTTAATTTGATACCTTTGGGGGCACAGACAACAGAGACACTTAGTTAATGACTGTGCATCATTATAGAAGACAATTTAGAAGTGTATACAGAGCTAAATCCTACCTATAAAGTCATCCCAAACACCTAGATTAACCAAGAGGACTGCGATCATCCTGTAAATTGTATCACTTGGCTTTAAATAGCTAATGTCCCTCTGAGAGTTTGACTTGTCTCTCATGAGAGTGGATTAATTTTTAATCTCACTTATCTGACCTCCCACAGCAATTACAGTCACGTCTACAACATGAACAATTTATTGTCCACTATTAGTTTTCTGTGTTTTAACGTTGTCTTCATATTTAGATAATATGTTCCAGGAGTTCTTACATTTCTATGTCACATTCTCTTTCCTCCTCTTCTCTCTTCTTTTACTCATGAGGTCTCATTCCATTCCACGCCAGCTCTTTGCAGGGCAAAAAGTGCCTCAGTGTTTCTCTCAAATAGAGCAATTCATTCAAACAGTTTTGAAACCCTAAAATCTTACCTAATTAACTGAAAGAAACATTTCAGCTTTACAATGTTTCGGTCCTGTCTAAATATGATTTTGAGACTGCCTCCTATTTTATTCCTCATTTTCAAAAACTCATTGTCCAGTCGTGTGTCAATAGAGGGTTGCCTGTTTTACCGTCCCTATCCCTCACTGAAATACAGACTCTATCTCAACTTCGCCACTGCAACAGTTCACACTTAAAAGACTTTATCTAACTGGAAATTGCTGTAGCACTTGAAACTGACCACACTCGCCTTATTAAACATTTTTTTTCCCCTTTGGCTTCCATGGTACTAAATTGCCTTCATTTTTCTCAGCCTCCTCCTCAGACCTACCTCATATGCTCAGTGCTTGTTTTCTTCTCTGATCTCCTAGAGATTCTGTTTTTACTGTATATACTATACTCTTCATGGGTGATTTCATCTCTCCCTTGGCAAAAATTTCTAGCTTTAAATTCATGATTCCCAAGTAATCTTTAGCCAGGAATTTTCTCTAGGGCTTCACATCTCCATAATCAACTGCCTTCCAAATGTCTCTATTTCTATGTTTAATAATATCCAAAATGTAATCCACTGAAAACTGAACTCACTTTTAGTCCCATCGTTTCTACTTCTCCTCTCTGTGTCTGTATCCCAGTGAATGCTGCCACTGGACAGCAAATGTACCTGGATGCCTCCCCGAGTCCATCCTTGCCCTTTCCCTCCTTCTCAACAGAACCACAAGTTTGTTCTAGATTTTCAGCCTCCTCCACAAGACCCCTGAGCTCTAGCCCTGGTGTGTCTTGATTGGTTAAAACTACTTTAAATCAATAATGATAGAATCATTTCCCTGGCCAGTAAGTAGGTTTGCGTGAGCCTGTGATAAAATTCTGGCCAATGAGACAAGAACTGAAATGCACTTTGTTTCTGGAAAAAGGATTCTCATTTAATAAGACACAGGAAGAAACTCCCCCCTTGGTTGCCCTTTTAACTTTGTTGCCATGGATTGTTACCTGAAACTGTTAGGCATCCTGTGTTTCCAGCCAGAATTTGCCTGAGAATTTGCCTGAGGACAAAACACATGATACAACAAAAGACAGAATCAAAAGAATACAAAGAAGCAGAACTAGAGCCCCATTCCTCAGATGCTCTTCTCTCTTCCTTTTTTTAAAACTTTTTATTTTATATTGGTACTTCTGCCTGGAAAATCCCATGGGTGGAGGAGCCTGGAAGGCTGCAGTCCATGGGGTTGCTGAGGGTCGGACACAACTGAGCGACTTCACTTTCACTTTTCACTTTCATGCATTGGAGAAGGAAATGGCACCCCACTCCAGTGTTCTTGCCTGGAGAATCCCAGGGACGGGTGAGCCTGGTGGGTTGCCCTCTATGGGGTCACACAGAGTTGGACACGACTGAAGTGACTTAGCAGCAGCAGCAGCATAGCTGATGGACGGAGAAGGCAGTGGCACCCCACTCCAGTACTCTTGCCTGGAAGATCCTACGGATGGATGAGCCTGGTAGGCTGCAGTCCATGAGGTCGCAGTTGGACACGACTGAGGGACTTCACTTGCAATTTCCACTTTCATGCATTGGAGGAGGAAATGGCAGCCCACTCCAGTATTCTTGCCTGGAGAATCCCAGGGACGGGGGAGCCTGGTGGGCTGCAGTCTATGGGGTCGCACAGAGTCGGACACGACTGAAGTGACTTAGCAGCAGCAGCAGCAGCAGCAGCATAGCTGATGGATGATGTTGTGACAGTTTCAGGTGCACAGCAAAGTGACTCAGCCACGCACACATATCTATTCTCCCCCAAAACTCCCTTCCCACCCAGGCTGCCACATAACTTTAACGTTGCTTTCCTCTCAAATGGTGATTCAAATCAGTGGTTTTGGTGATTCAAATCAGTGGTTCTCAAACTTAACCTGTAAAAACTTCTGAAATAGATACTGCTCAATTCCAATTCCAGACATTTTGATTAAGTAGGTACATAAGTGGGACTCAAGAATTCACATCTTGAACATGCTCCCAGGTGATGCTAGTACTGTTTGTTCAAGAAATGCACTTTAAGAACCACTGAGTTAAAATCACTGACCCATGTTTCCTACCATGTGCAGCCAAACACAGTTTAATGGATGAAGCTATGCACTTCACTGTCAAAATCAGAACCCTGTGTCTCACTTGAAGCTCTCTTCTTTGCTCCACACATACAACCTATCCCAAAATGTTATTCATTCTAATTTCTAAATATTTCCCATATTTGCAGGCTTTCTCCATGGTGAACATCATTTTCTAGTTCAAGCCATTCTCACTCTCTCTTGGATTAGTACAATACTTCAATTGGCTTATAGTCCCACCACTCTGTCCCCTTGAGCAGTACACCACCATCAGGGGAAGTTTTCAAAAACGCAAATTTTGTCATGTCTCATTTGCTTAAAGCTTCACAGAGGCTCCCCAGGCCTTTCAGTACTTTGAACCACTGTCCTTGGCCACACGTTGCACAGACTCACTCCTGGTCACTCTGCATCTTACACTTGCCCACAACAGCTTTCCATAATGTCTCTAAGTTCCACAGTGTCTTGAGTTCACTGTGCTCTTCTGCTTCATAGGCTCCTCTGTTCTCTTCCACCCTGGGCCCTTCTGTACTTGCATTGCACTTATTTATTTTGCATTAAAGGCTGTGTTCAGATATTTCTTTCTCAAAAAATTTTTCCATGATCTCCCAAGTGGGGGTCTGAGACACCTCCCGCAAGCTCACACAACATTCTTTGCTTCCCCTCCAACAGCGTGTTTTTTATTTCTTTGTTGTGACCTCTTACTTCATTAGCACACTTTCGGAGATCAGGGACCATGTCTATCTCATCTGCCTCGTAATCCCTCACATAATGCTTAGGACCACATTGTCATCCTCATCCTCATCTTCATCATCTTCCTCATGTCATCTTCCTTCTCCTCATCTGGCAAACAGACAGTAAGCTAAAGGCCTTACATATATAATGTTCTAACTGTCGTATTTTCCCATAGGGAAATTAGGTTCAAAGAGACCAGGTAATTCACTCCAGGAGGCAGTGAGCAATGAAAAAGCAGGATTTGGACCCAAAAGAAATCTAATCGAGAATTCTCCCTCCATTCCTCCTTCTTCTGATAATAGTATGACGATGCCTGATTTTCGTCTAGAAAATCACCCCTTCTCTACCCCTTCCCCACCTCCCTTGCCTGAGATTTCAATTCTTCTATTGAAAACCATCTCCCACCCTCAGCAGCATACCCACAACCACATGTCCAGTGGCCTGTGAGAAGAGGCTTTAATTGCAGTTTGCCAGATGGGTGTAAAACCTGTCACTGGTCCCATTCCCAGTTCACCCAGGTAGCTCTTCACCACTCTCTGGGGAATGACTGGCCAGTGATGCTTTTCACTACACAGGTGAGACTGGGCATGTATTGGAGAGAAAGGGCTATCCTTTCAAGTATTTAAGTCGTCTGTCCCAATCCAAACTCTGAAAACATTAGGTCCTAAGAGGAAAAATAAGTGTTGACAGACTTTTTAGGCTTGATAAATTAATAAAGCAAATAGAAAAACAAAAAAAATTCCGAAATACAAAAATGAAAACTCCAGCTGTTCATAAAGCCCATCTCCAGGCCACTCCTGACAATGGCACACAGCTCAGTGGCTAATCTGTCTGGCTCTATGGCATATAACAAATTCGGTGAACTCTTGAGCGCAAGGACTGTTTTTCATCCCTGGATGCCCATCACTGAGAACAGTTACTGACATAATGGTACTCCAAAAAAAAAAAAAAAATGAGAAAGCTGTTGTGCATATAATCCATTATTTTCATGAAAAGTCTCTTCCGTCTCAGCAAGATAGTTTAAAGAGAAATTTGGTTGCATAATTTTGAACTTGAGCTTTAATCTGTCTGACCAGATGCTAGTGTGAGTATTTCAGAATTGAAATGAAAAGTTAAGTTGTCCTCGATTCTGTCATCGCCAATTCTTTGAGGCAGAGAGATTTACATAACTGTCACCCTGTCCGTAGTCCAGCCAAATTTCATTTTGCTACCACGCCTGGCCCCTCTGACCTTGGAGTAGTCCTCTCTTATGCCTCAATCCACTTTCTTCACCCTGGGGCAGCCTGCATGCAGCCTCTCATTTTCTGCACAGGCAGGCATCTTGACCCCATTCAATATTCTCTGGTGACAAGGCCACATACAATAGAGCAGCGGGAAGGGCAAGGTGAAGGACAGACCCCAGGGCCGGCCTGCCATCGCTCCTGGTTCCTTAGCCAGGCAGCGGCTGCCCCAGAGAAACAGCGTGCAGATGCCTGGCAGCCTACTGGAACAATCTATTCTTGACACTGATGAATTTTTTTCTAGTCAGCACTGTAATGAGCAGACTCAGAGCCTCAAAATTAAAGTTCCTGAGAAAAGAACATCCTGAAGATTGTTTGCCCTACATTACTGAAATTCATCTTAATGGGTAGTGACTCAACCTTCTTTGTTCATTGCAAACGTAAACAGGGCTGATTTTTAAGGGTGTGTGCCTGTTTAAACATATTGTAGACACCCTCTTTATAAAGACTAACACCTGGTTAGAAGCTGCAGTTTATTTTGTGGAGAGTGTTTAGTTTTCACATAGAATAGAAATTGAGATAGAGGTAGTTAAATGAGATCAACAGATGCAAGATCATGAGTGTCCTTCTAGATCCTTTATTTTTACTAAAAAGGATGTTATCAGAACATTTGGCAAAATTTTGAGTGCAGTATGAAGATGAGCAGAAAGTAATGTATCATTGTTAATGTCCTGATTTTGATAGTTGTATTATGGTTATCTTGCACATCTACCATATGCCAAAAAAAAAAAAAAAAAAATGGTGAGGTGCAGAATAAAAAGGACAAAAGTTGTCCCAGGTTGCCTATAGCCTAACAGGACAGATATCAGATGCATGTAAGACGACGGAAAATACGAAACACAATTCCATAAGGACCAAATATCACACAAGAACAATGGTTCTTGATATTTTCTCCACCAATGACATTGATCCTAATACTCCTTCTTGAAGCTTTATGGAGGTTGAGACCCAAGTCACTGTGAGCTGGATCCAATTCCACTTCATTCTCCTCCATTAAAGGATCAGGGGGCTTTCTTGGTGGCTTCACATTATTCTAATACTGGTTTTTAATTTAATCTAATTTAATTTTAAAAGGTAAATGAGGGACTTCTCTGGTGGTCGAGAGGCTAAGACTCCACTCTCCCAATGCAGGGGGTCTGGGTTCAATCCCTTGTCAGGAAACTACATCCCACATACCACAACGAAGAGTTCTCACGCTGCAACTAAAGATTCCACAGGCTGCAACTGAGACACAGTGCAGCCAAATCAATACATAAATAGTCTTAAATAAAATAAAAGGTAAATGATTCACCATCTTGAGGACATCATCTCTATCTAATTCATCACCAAAACAGCTCATTATTATCTCTCAGAGTAACTCAAATTAATACATTTTGAGTACGGCTAATTTTTAAATGTGCTTCTCAGGTGGCTCAGTAGTAAAGAATCCACCTGCCAATGCAGGAGATTTAAGAGGGCCAGGTTCAATCCCTGAGTTGAGAAGATTCCCTGTAGGAGGAAATGGCAACGCATTCCAATATTCTCTCCAGGAAAGTCGTATGGACAGAGGAGCCTGCCAGGCTACAGTCCACAGGGTAACAAAGAGTTGGACATGACTGAGTACACACACAATTTTTAAATGGGGTAACAAGTACAATTACCACCCTTCTCACTGTCTCCCCATCATTAAGAAGTATTTCCTGCCCACTCTAAGAGCAGCAGCCACAAACCTTACCTAGTAGAACAGTTTGGGAATCTTAATGCCTGCACTTTCTCAGTAGCTCTTTCCATATCTACCAATAACACTGTGATAATAGACTCATGGACAGCTAAAGTTTACTCCAAAATTGTGGAGTGTGCTAGGTGGTGAGAGGAATACAGTTCTTCAAGATGCTTGTAATTTAGAAGAGGGAGATGATAAACATGACTGAACTCTTTAGAACACACAGACAAAACATGTACAAAGTCTCTTTCTCTTCCTCACACTACAAGATTTGGAATTTTTCATCTCACCTTCTCTCTCCACTGACTTGTAACAGAATGCCATTCTCTCCCAGCAACCCCACTCCACAAACAGGCAAATTTCACTTCCCTTGTTTGGGAAAGTTCATTTTTCAGGGGCCATGGAGATGTACTTTGTGGTGACAGCAGTTTTCCTTACTTCCCTGAGTGTATTTCCACATGTATAAATCCAGAACATGCACACGCACCACCGAGCCTGGAGACAGGATGAAATGTGATCATGCACATGGAAACACCTGCACTAGAAGGATTCCTCCCGGCTCTCTTTGCTTCTCTCAGGATGGGGTAAGTCTGGGTCTAGGAATGTGGGGGACAAGTAAAAAGAAACTGGTGATGGCTAAAAAGGAAGAAGAAGGGAAGATTAAAGACTCCTCTCTTCCACCACAGCTTTTTGCACTCCTAACCCAAGCTCATTTCTTCATCTTTCACTCTTGGAGAACAGAGAAAAGCCTCTGTAATGCCTGATCTTCTGTCCCATGCAACAGAAGTATCAGGCCACCTGTTCAGGCCCTTTTCAGTATTGTAGAGCAAGAGTTAGCAGGCTCACTCAAGCTGATGTTGATCTTCTTCCTGGGGGCCTACAGATCTCTGAATTGACGTCTTCTCAGAATCCTCCGTATTCCTTAGCTCACTACCCTCCAGTGCTGGACCCCAAACCATGGTCCGGTGCAAGACGAAAGACTTCTCTGCACTTCCTGTCAAGCCATCTCAAGAGCCTGGAGTCCCCCAGTACATGGACACCTGCTTGTCCCTGTGCCAACTATAGCTCTGAGCAGGATGGGTGGACGGGCTGGATATTGGCACTAGGTTGAAAAATGATGATACAACTCATCTGTTGTATCATCTTTGAAAGATGTCTCATCTTCCCAAATTCACCTGCAAACTCTCCGTGAATCTCAGTTCTTGAATCTTCTTTTCTCTTCTACCCACTTTCACCACACGTAAGAGTTACTCGTATGATTTTCTCAAATGACTGAACTGCCTGAGCCCTTCCCACTCTTCTTCTTACCTCACAAAAGCTAAATGAACCCTCCTTAGAGAAAGGCATAAAAGAAAAGGAGAGAGACACAGAGATGAAACCAGGAAGAAGGTGAAAGCTGGGAATATTCATGCAACATCAAATTTTGATTCATCAGAAGTGTACGTCTCCCTCCCCCCTTGACTTCTATTAACATCAATCCCAGATCCCCAGACTAGTTCTCCATTCTGGAGGAATGTCCCACGCCTAATAGGACAACAATAGGAAATCGTTCATAAATTTTCGAGAAATCATTTTCAATGAAGGAGTTGATCAAGGACTTATATTTGCCTTCTTCAGAAGTTTCTGGGCATCACCTCAAGCACTCCTGAGGAAAGTTTTTATATAGTTTTTGAGCCAGGGTTTTGCTATGGTCCATTAGAATCCTTCCTCAGCTATTTTTAAGCCTTGATTCTGTTATTTTGGGCTATCTTAAGGGACTTAAAGAGTTACGTTGGGAAAGAAAATGTTATGTACTATATTTTAGTGGTACATTCCCCACAGCTTATCAGTTCTTCCTTTACTTACCTTGCTTTTCTAGGAGAAATGTATAGAATTAAAACAAACTAAAGGACTAGCCTGTATAACTATTTCAGGAACCTCAAATTTAGAGCCAAGGCTCCAATTCTTACTCTATTAATAAACTACTTGCTGTGCAAATTTTGGGAAACATTGACCTGTCTCTCTCATGAGGTTGTCCTGAGGAGCCTATTAGATGATATGTAAAAGTAGGTTGACAAAATATAATATGTGGTGTAAAAATAAGGTGTCATATTTAAAGAAGTTACTAAAACAAGAAGATAAATGCAAAGCCTATATGAAAAAAACACATGAGACTTTTTTTTGCTTAGAATTGCCTATTTTCTCTAAATACTTTAAAAGACTTTTGGAGTAGGGGAGAGTTTCTGAATCTTAAGTGCTTCTTTAAGAAGTCTAAAGGGCTTCCCTGGTGGCTCATATGGTAAAGAATCTGCCTGCAATGTGAGAGACCTGGGTTCAATCCCTGGGTTGGTAAGAACCCCTGGTGGAAGGCATGGCAACCCACTCTGGTATTCTTGCCTGGAGAATCCCCATGGACAAAGGAGCCTCGCGGGCTACAATCCATGGGGTCGCAATGAGTCGAACACGACTGAGAGACTAAGTAGAGAAGTCCTCTGCTACCATGTGGATTGCATCTATAAGTAAATTTAACCCAGTAGGTGCTAGACTATGTTCTTTGTTGTTCATGGTGGTTTAATCGCTCAGCTGTGTCCAACACTTTGTGACCCCATAGACTGTAGCCCACCAGGCTCTTCTGTCCATAGGATTTCCCTGGCAAGAAGACTGGAGTGGGTTGCCATTTCCTTCTGCAGAGGATCTTCCCAACCTAGGGATGTAACTGAGGTCTCCTGCATTGTAGGCAGATTCTTTAGTGACTGAGTCACCAGGGAAGCCTGTGGTTTTCGTTACTTGGCATAAATGTCCAAATCAAAAATTGAGAAGATTTTTGATCGTCTCTCCAGACAATTTGATCAATTATTTCTTAGAACTATTTAGAAGTAAGGTATGACATAACCAAAAGACCAACTGGCTATGACTAACAGACTAACATTCTACATCAATGTAGGAAACATAACTGATTGAATAACTTGGGCTCAGAGTGGAAATGAGAAAGTGGATTCTACTCATTTTTTTCTGTGCACGGAGCTTAATTCATACCTCATGATTTCACAGCACTGAAGTCACTTACAAGAGAATAAGATTCTTACTCAAGTGCTTAGAACTTTGCTCCTGCATCACAGCATAACCATGTAAGTCTTACATCTCATCAATATATCCTTTTATCTCATACAGTAAACCCTTACATTTATTATCAAAAAACCACCATATAACACCCTTTATTCTATGTTGCTATTTTTTTTACTGTGATGCTTATATTCTCAGACAGAACTACTTATTTCGTAGCATATTTTTACAAAATTAAAAAAGGTTGAAAACTTTTTTTTGGTCTACATATTGAAGACAAGTTCATTAAGGTAGTATAGAGTGGATGGATGAGTTTTCTAAAAGATTTCTTTCATATGTTCTTTGCAGACTGCCCAAGAAAATACATAAATACTCTACCAAGTCACATCATATTATGAGTGATTTGATCACTGGTAGCTGGCATGAACAGCAATGAAAATGCAGTTTTAAAAAAATTAAATGCTGAGCTAGTCACACCCAGGCACCAGGCAAATATTATAAACACAACTCCTGTGATTTTTACCATAAGGAGGCTATTTGTCTTATTTATTTCTAGCTTCTAGCACAGTGTCTGATCCTAGTAACCATTCAATAAATATCTGTTTAACATAGTCTGGTAAAATAGAAATAGCCAGAGAAAACAGCTGGAAATAAAGATTATGGTAAGTTTTCCTCTTTGCTAAGCTTTTCCTTTTTTTCTAGAACCCAAAAGTATATTTTTTATAGGTAATTCACACCAGCAACTGCTGCTGCTAAGTCACTTCAGTCGTGTCCAACTCTGTGCGACCCCATAGACGGCAGCCCAACAGGCTCCCCCGTCCCTGGGATTCTCCAGGCAAGAACACTGGAGTGGGTTGCCATTTCCTTCTCCAGCAACTCCCTGACCGCAAATTTACAAGTAACTATAAGTATCTTTAAAAGGATGCATAGAAAAAGTCACTGTTCATGGTGGTTAGAAAGCATGTTGATAAGACAAACCGCAGCTTTTGAAAAGGATATGAAGTAACCTGAGCCTGCAATAGTCTCTTACCCCAGACCACTCTGTATACAATTGCTTCTTACAACGTGGTTTGCAGGAGTCAACAATCACCAAGGAAGAATAAATTGAACATGCAACCATTTCTCTAAGCAAGTTCTTTTATATTCTGTTAGTGTTTGTATAAGAGACACTTTCTAATTTCTGTCCAACTCTTCAACATAAGCACTGAACAATAAACTCTGAAATTTCATTTTCTAAACAAAATGTAAAGTTGAGACTAAGAATCTATACTGATTGTGGAACGGATTCGTCCAATGATACTGAAATTCTTTCATTTTCTTCTCCCTACAAAGTGCTATAACCCAAGAAGAATTTTCAACTTGAACATCATTATAACTTTAGGGGACATGGTAGATACAAATGACAAATCTGAATTAAAATGATAATATAAACACAAGGTCTGGAAAGCATTGTTTGTCTATTTAATTTGTTTAAGTGGATGTGCTATATGCTGTAAGGCCAGGAAGGAAAAAAGTTATGTTGTAGTCAGAAACTGAGCATGTTAAAAGTTTTTGACCAGACAGGTATGGACCAAAATCATTCAGAGGAAGGTTTTTTTTTAAGTTTTGAAAGTACTGGTGAAAGAAGAAAAGAGTACAAAAAAACAACTAAAATAGAAAACTCAAAGATGATGGGTATAAGAGACAGTAATAAAAAGAGGGTGTGAGAGAGAATGAGAAGATAGAAGAAAATCAGAGAAATATGTTCATTTTAACATACTTCAAGAGTTTTAAAAACAGATACCTTGACATGGTAATTGTACTTCTAGGAGTGTATAGTAAAGGAATATGACTAATTTCGAATTAATTAATAAGAGTTACTTCCATAAAAAAAAAAAAAAACAAAAAAAACAGAAAACAATCTTGTACAAAGAAGGGAAATATTAATTAAATTATGAAACACTAATAAGATGGAATATTTAAGATGTTTAATGTCTGCATAGAGTATTTCAATGACCTCAGGAATTATTGTGGTATAACATTAAAGAGAAAGAATAAACTTATAAATAGAGTATAATATCAACTTTGATATTAAAATATTTTATTTTTCTTAAAAATAAAAAAGAAATAAAGTTTGAAGTAAATATTTTTAAATGGTAAAAAAAAAGAGATAAATATATCCATTCCAAAGAGAAATTCCTGAGACCAAAGACAATGATCCCACCTACTATACGGCCAAACCCTTCTTAGTATATCTTCAAATTCCCAGGAGTTTGCCTTCTTATGATTCTTTGTCCCCAGTCCCTGCATCTACTCAAACTATTTATTTTACCTTATGTCAACTTAATCTGGAGCCCTCAGTGTCAAGAATTATCATCAACTTTCATAAAAAAAATGACACTCACCTTGAACATTTCTGAGTTGAATAGAAATCTACGGATGATCTACATCATCAGAGATGACTGACAGGAGAATGAATGAAGAGATAGAAATCCACTTCACGTTATTTCTGCATTTTACTGGCCTCATTCCATCTTATCTTCTCTTTCTTTTCAGGACTTAAACACAAAATCTATTTTCCTGTCTTCCTGTTTGATCTTAGCAATGCCTCTGAAACCTCTGCACCAGCAATAATTAAGCCTCTGGATATATATAGAATGAGGGGAGAGTTGTGGAGACTGACTTTCTACCAATAAGTGTCAATGTTTTCTTCTATTTAAATTAAAATGTGAATATCATATTTTCACTTCATTGCAAATAACTTAGGGATCTTACGCAGTCAATAAGATCTTATTTTCAAATAACATTTATGAATACAAAATGCTTATGATATGATAAATGAGGCATAAGGATATATGTGTGATACAATAATTTATATAAAAGTTATATACATTTATAGCCTTAAAAAAAACTACAAAAAATACAATAAAATATGTAAAGTATCTGGACAGTGAAATTGTATGTGATTATTACTTTTCCCTTTAGAGTCTTCAGTAGATATTTTATCATATGAAGAAGAATATTTTTCATATCAGGAAAAAATGTAACATATTTAAAGATGACTCAGGGTCATAGTCAGTAAAATTGTTCTTATATTAAGGTAATATCTGATTAGTTAGAGTTACAGAAACCAAGTTTTCCTTTAAATGTGAAATATTAATACATACTTCATTTGTCCTTGAAACTTAAGCCATTTGATTCCTTGAGACACTGCGGATTTGATTTCTCCTTGTAGCTTCCCTGGTGACTCAGACAGTACAGAATCTGCCTACAATGCAGGAGACCTGGGTTTGATCCCTGGGTTGGAAAGATCCCCTGAAGGGAATGGCTACCCACTCCGGTATTCTCACCTGGAAAATCCCATGGACAGAACAGCCTGGCAAGCCATAGTTCATGGGGTTGCAAAAAGTTGGACACAATTGAGCACCTAACATTTTTTCACTTTGGGGAATTCAGTCCTTTCCAGAATTTAAGTGATACACTAGATGAAAAGAAAGGGAAAGAGAAAAAGAAATTATAAAAATAATATATGAACTAGAGATACAGTTGCATATAATTTTTAAAGTATTTCTTTCAATAAAAATTTTCATTATGAAGGATTCAACCAAGTGTTTTAGTTTGAAGAATTGGCTATGATCCTCTGAAGTTAAGTGAAATGATGGAATTCTACCTGAGGGCCAACTTTTTAAAAAGTTGCTGATAATGATAATGGGATGAATAAGAAAAGTTCCTGTCCTTAAGCACTTCATGTTTTTTTGAGACACTCAAGATGCTGGATGAGATGGCTGGATGGCATCACTGACTCGATGGACGTGAGTATGGGTGAACTCCGGGAGTTGGTGATGGACAGGGAGGCCTGGCATGCTGCGATTCACGGGGTCGCAAAGAGTCGGACACAACTGAGTGACTGAACTGAACTGAACTGAACTGAAGATGCTGGTAGGAAACCAAAGTTTATACAGTTCCTTTTTGCTTTGAGCCTTTAATTATAACTAATGCTTACTTTTTGCCTCTGAAAAAATATTGTTACTGCTTTGAAGGAACCATGCGCAACTTCCTCCTCCTTCCTCCAGAAAAAAAGAATGTAAAATATCTCATTGATTTCTTGCCTGGAAAATCCATGGACAGAGGAGCCTGGTGGGCTGCAGTCCATGGGGTCGCTAAGAGTCGGACATGACTGAGTGACTTCACTTTCACTTTTCTCTTTCACGCATTGGAGAAGGAATTGGCAACCCTCCAGTATTCTTGCCTGGAGAATCCCAGGGATGGGGTCGCACAGAGTCGGACACGACTGAAGCGACTTAGCATTAGCATTAGCATTAGAGTGGAAAAGCTCTTTTCCAACTTAGCAACTTGCAACTTGTTTTATGTGATTGAAAACTAGTACTTTATTTACAAAACTCATCAATAGATGCATTCTTACAGGTTTTATAATTTAGTCTTCTTCAAAGGATTATTAGACACTTTAAGTACAAATTCTACATCCATCTAGATGCATCTTTAAAGATGCCTAAGAGAAGAGCCTCTTATTATACACCCAATGACCACAAATACTATAAGAATGAAATTAGCCCTTCTCTATTCTCAGGAGTTGAATAAATCAAATTCTCTTCCTATTTGCTGTGATTCAGACTTAATATTTGCAGTTTCTCAGTTAAATGTATGGAGTTCAATGAAATGTGACTAGAAAGTTTAAGACTCACAATACATTAAAAAAAGAGACATTTTTGTTCTTCTCAGTATACTTTCATGGACATCAAGAAGGTATGTTTAGAATTTATAAATAAAAATTCAGAATTGCAACTTCTTAGAATTCCTCCCTAGAATCCCTAGTTCAAGGCAGAATGACCCATACCCATTCTCTTCCCACATCAGGGTCCCATGCACATGCACAGGCTGTTCCTTGCACACATGTGGGCATCTCCACAAATAGCTCCTCCCTTGTCCGCCATCCCTGTGGTCTAGGAATAAACTGTAGAATTCCTCAGTCTCTCAGTGATTCTCTTCAGATTTCCATCACCTGATGTTTTATAACATTCCAGGATTTTTGATGAACATATACCTTCACATCTAATATTTGCTAAACATTGTTTACTAAACATCTATGGTTTTGTTTAGGCTTGCCAGTGGTAACGAATCCGCCTGCCAATGCAGGAGACACAGGAGACACGGGTTCAAGCCCTGGGTCGGGAAGATCCTCTGGAGTAGGAAATGGCAACCCACTCCACTATTGTTGCCTGGAAAATTTCATGGACAGAGGAGCCTGGCAGGCTACCATGCATGGGGCTGCAAAGAGTCAGACATGACTGAGCACGCACACACCAATAGCTTTGGTTACGTAGGATTTTATTTCTTTTCTTTTTATGTAATATAAATAATAACATGTATCGATCTTGAATTTGTTTTGTTGTTCTAGAATAAGTTTTGGAGATCTATCCAACTTTACTATGATTTTGTCCTTAAAAACCATGGATATTATTGTGTATGTCAGATTGAATGTACAACAGGCCATATAAATGGAACTCTGACACACAATCTGAAGCAACCAGCTCAGGAAACCAACCTCTTAGGTAGAGTAACCAGTCCAGAAAGCCAGCCTGCTATCTGTAAGTCAACCTTGTTTGTTGTTATTTGTTGTTGAGCTGCTAAGTCGTGTCTGACTATTTTGTCATTCCATGGACAGTAACCAACAAGACTCTTCAGTCCATGGGATTTCCCAGGTAAGAATACTGGAGTGGGTAGCCATTCCCTTCTCCAGGGAAGTCAGACTTGTAGGAACCAGCAATCAACTGACCCAGGGAGTGAAAAAACAATCTCTAAAACAGCCCCAAATGGCAAGAACTTGATTCATAACTGACAGCTTCCCCATTATCCCGGTTTCCAACTTAGGGCCAACTAGAGAAAGCAAATAGGCACCCCTAAACAATCACATGGGCTTCCCAGGTAGCTCAGAGGGTAAAGAATCCACCTGCAATGCAGGGAACCCCAGTTGGATTCCTGGTTCAGCAAGTTTCCCTGGAGAAGGGATAGGCTACCCACTCCGGTATTCTTGGGCCTCACTCAGATGGTAAAGAATCTGCCTGCAGGGTGGCAGACCTGGGTTTGATCCCTGGGTTGGGAAGATCCTCTGGAGGAGGGCATGGCAATCCCGTCTAGTATTCTTGCCTGGAGAATCCTCATGGACAGAGGAGCCTGGTGGGCTACAGTCCATGGGGTTGCAAAGAGTTGATATGACTGAGCAACTAAGCACAGCACAACCAATTGTATAGGATTTCCCATTCTTCTTAACCCATCTACAGCTTTTCTATACCAACAGTCTTCCATCAGAGCACACCTGAAGTCTTCCCTTTTATTCAGTATAAATCTTTCTGGCTCCACTGCTTGTCTTTGAGTCTCTGCCAGACACAAGTATTGGTAGCCAACTCCTTTGCTATAACAAGCTTGGAATAAATAATCTTTGCTTGTTCTCATTTGGTTAGTCTTTATTTCCACACATAGCAGGCAACAATAGCTTTCATGTTTAATATTATTTATTGTAATGAAGCAGTTGGCAAATTTAACTCTAACACATGTTGGTTAATATTTATTTATTTTTAATTTATTGAATTAAGTAAAGAATTTAACAAATAATTATTTCATATGTTACCATTAAAATTTCAGTTGGATTTATTTCCTTTATAGAGCTAGCTGTGGCTCTAGTAAAAACGGAATTTAGACGGCTTAAGGAAAATATTCACAAGGTTTTATTCATTTCCAGAGTTAGCAATAAAAGCAAACTTCTCAACAGTAATTCACCCAGTAAATGACAGATTCTTTGAGTTCTGCACATAAGGATGAGTCATCACCAAAGGATGTATCATATAGTGAAAAACAATGCTTATATCTATAAAGACTTTTTACATAATTTGCTTGAAAAAAGGATGTTAAATCTGAATATATAATTGATTTTGTTATTGCAAAAGCATTTGGTAAGTGGAAGAAAACAGTGTGATATTTAGAGCGGTAGAATTCTAACTCATCACAGGTTGAAAACTAACATGAGTTCCCAGATATCTTCTCAGTCCTTATAGTAAGCTGTTTATGAGATCTGTGACATGAAGCTATTTTAAAATTCAGACCATAAATCCGAAGTAGTCATTTTGAAGACAGATAAAGTAACTGGTAAACTCCGGTTTTTCTGTTTTCTGCAGATAGTAGCAAAGCATTTCCAAATTGCAGCCGTCTATTCCTCTCCCCTTCACTGAATACACATCTTTCTCCAGTCTCCCAAAACACTCCCAAAGTAATTTCTTCAACCTTTTCCTTCTCCCAGTATCCAGTAATTTCTCAAGGTGAGGATGTGAGATTTTCCATCAGAATCATCAGAAAGTGAAAGTGAAAGTGAAGTCGCCCAGTCGTGTCCGACTCTTGGCGACCCCATGGACTGGAGCCTACCAGGCTCCTCCGTCCATGGGATTTTCCAGGCAAACGTACTGGGGTGGGGTGCCATTGCCTTCCCCATAGAAGTTAAATAAGCAGGGTGACAATATACAGCCTTGACGTACTCCTTTTCCTATTTGGAACCAGTCTGTTGTTCCATGTCCAGTTCTAACTGTTGCTTCCTGACCTGTATATAGGTTTCTCAAGAGGCAGGTCAGGTGCTCTGGTATTCCCATCTCTTTCAGAATTTTCCACAGTTTATTGTGATCCATACAGTCAAAGGCTTTAGGTGCTCAGTGAATGTTGTTGTTTAGTTGCTAAGTCATGTCCTACTCTTTTGTGATCCCATGGACTGTAACCTGCCAGGTTCCTCTGTCCATGGAACAGGCTACCGTCCTGGAGTAGGCTGCCATTTCCTTCTCCAGGAGACTTTCCAACCCAGGGATCAAACCCACATCTCCTGAATCATCAGAAGGTGCCTATCAAAATAAAGATTCCTGGACTCCAACCCAGGCCAACCGAATCAGTCTCAGGGAGTAGGGGCAGAAGCATGCGCATTTTCACCAGCTCTCCAGGTGCGTTGGGAAGATCCCCTGGAGAAGGGTTAAGGCTACCCACTCCAGTATTCTGGCCTGGAGAATCCCACGGACTGTATAGTCCATGGGGTGACAAAGAGTCGGACATGACTGAGCGACTTTTACTTTCACCAGGTTATCCCATTGCACATCTGGAGTAGGGGTTACTGTTTAAAGCAATACCTACCTCAGAAATCTCGTCAAATCTCTTGGATTCACAGATGGTTTAATATGATAATGACAACATTATATATATATGTTAACATGATATATATATTATACATATGTATATATATTAACCTTAGACTCATTTTTGAAATTCAATTTGTTTCTCTAACTTCTGATAAGAAATATTTCAGCTCAAGAAAAATAAAACCAAATTTGTCATATTTGTCTTTTTATCAGTCTCCTAGTTACCAACTATTTAAACATTTAAAATTAAGAGTCACCTTAGGACATCCCTGACAGTCCAATGATTAAGATTCTGCACTTCCAATCCAAGGGGCATGAGTTCAATTCCTGGTTGAGGAACTGAGATGCCACATGGCATTCAGTATGGCCCAAAAAGTATTTTAAAAAAAATCATCTTTGGCCTTTGTCCTCACACTATAAATCAAATTTGTCACCAATCATGTATCTTTTTTCACTAAACATCTGACTATAGCCAGATTTTATCTTTAAGCCAATTACTATTACCTGAGCACCTGGTATATGCTAGGAAGTGGTGATATAAAGGATCAGACCCGACCCTTGAGAAGGAAATGGCAACCCACTCTAATATTCTTGCCTAGGAAATTGCATGGACAGAGGAAGCTGGTGGGCTACAGTCAACACAACTGCACAGAGCTGGTCATGACTTAGCAACTAAAACAAAACAAAACAAAAAAAATCTGATCCTTGCCTTGATATGCTTATACTTGAACTAGCATGAGAATCCAACAAATAAATAATTCTCTATGCTAAGTGTGTGTGTGTGTGCTAAGTTGACTCAGTCGTGTCCAACTCTTTGCGACTCTATGGACTGTAGCCCACCAGGCTCCTCTGTCCACGGGATTCTCTAGGCAAGAATACTGGAATAGGTTGCCGTGCCCTCCAGGGGATCTTCCTGACCCGGGATCGAACCTGCATCTCTTATGTATCCTGCATTGGCAGGCAGGTTCTTTACTCGTAGCACCACCTGGGAAGCTCCCTATGCGACGTGCTATGCTGTAAACATGTCAGAATGATTCTTATGGGGTCTGTGAAAGGTCTAAAAGGGGGAAACGTTTATTTTCTGAAAGATAAGTAGGCAGAGAGTGAGAAAAGCCCATTCAAGAGAGAAAAAGAGGAGCAAGAACACAGTGATATAAAAGTAGTTTGTACAGAATAGTTCTTTTTTCTATTACATGCTGCTGCTGCTGCTACTGCTAAGTTGCTTCAGTCGTCTCTGACTCTGTGCGACCCCAGAGACGTCAGCCCACCAGGCTCTGCCATCCCTGGGATTCTCCAGGCAAGAACACTGGAGTGGGTTGCCATTTCCTTCTCCAATGCATGAAAGTGAAATGTGAAAGGGAAGTCGCTCAGTCGTGTCCGACTCCTAGCGACCCCATGGACAGCAGCCTACCAGACTTCTCCATCCATGGGATTTTCCAGGCAAGAGGTATAGCCGTAAAGGTGAGCCATGCCCAAGTTAGAGCGTCTTATTTGACATGCCCAACAGCTTGGATTTGTTCTGTAGGCATTGAAAGTCACCATATGGCTCCATTTTCTTTGTAATTAACTTATTATATTTATGAAAAATATATGTAGGAGTTTAAAAGTCATATATTATCACAAGGCTTAAAATAAAATCAGTATGCTCTCTATTCCGTCCCTCTCCATCCCCATGTCCTACCTTTCTTATTTAAAGTTGCTACTCCTAGTATTTGCAACCATATTTCAAAATAAGATGGAGCATTAAAGAAATTTCACGGTGAAATAATAAATATCTGTGATGAGTCTTTTTTTCCAGCTCATCTCTTCTGCAAGGAGGGATTTTTCTGGTCACCTGCCCGAGGAAGTAAGGGGAACCAGGCTTGAGTATTAGTTACACGGACTCTGACTCATTCATCTTATGTTTTACATATTTACTTTTCTCTGGACAGCAGTTTCTGATGCTTAACACGACCAGAAGACTTCCTTTAATCTAAAGTTATGTCAATTATTTGCTATCAAATAAATTATTCCATTAGTTTTAGCTTTATACTTTGAGGATTATAAGTTACCTAAATTGTATATAGCAACTGTACCTAATTTCTATAAGACAGATGAGGAAAGTGAATAGAGCTGTAGTGAGAGTGCAGATTGGGAAATGTTGAAGTCTTCTAATGCAGATGTCAGTGATTTCTGGTCCATAAGTCAAATTTGCTTTAGCACTCACTTTTCTACAGGTCACGAGCTAAGAATGGTTTTATATTTCATAAGTTATTCAAAAAAAAGAAAGAAAGAAAAAAGTGAAGTCGCTCAGTCATGTCTGACTCTTTGCAATCCCATGGACTATAGCCCACCAGGCTGCTCTGTCCATGAGATTCTCCAGGCAAGAACACTGGAGTGGGTTGCCATTTCCTTCTCCAATGCATGAAAGTGAAAAGTGAAAGGGAAGTAAGTGGCTCAGTCGTGTCCGACTCTTTGCAACCCCATGGACTGCAGCCTACCAGGCTCCTCCACTCATGGGATTTTCCAGGCAAGAGTACTGGAGTAGGTTGCCATTGCCTTCTCCCCACACAGCATTAACCCTCAGCAAATTTAAATCATTAATATTTCTCCATGGAACTCTACATGTGAGCTCCCCGTTTCACTCTCTCCATATCATTACTGTCTATACCACTTACCAATATATCTTAAATTATCTGCATCAGTTCAGTTCAGTTACTCAGTCATGGCCCACTCTTTGCAACCCCATGACTGCAGCACACCAGCCTTCCCTGTTCATCACCAACTCCCAGCACTTGCTCAAACTCATGTCCAAGAGCATCAAGTCAGTGATGCCATCCAACCATCTCATCCTCCATCGTCCCCTTCTTCTCCTGCCTTCTATCTTTCCCAGCATCATGGTCTTTTCAATTGAGTCAGTTCTTTGCATCACATGGCCAAAGGATTGGAGTTTCAGCTTCAGCATCAGTCCTTCCAATGAATATTCAGGACTGATTTCCTTTAGGATAGACTGGTTGGATCTCCTTGCAGTCCAAGAGACTCTCAAGAGTCTTCTCCAACACCACAGTTAAAAAGCAATTTTCGGCACTCAGTCTTCTCTATAGTCCAACTCTCACATCCACACATGACTACTGGAAAAACCATAGCTTTGACTAGATGGACTTTATTGGCAAAGTAATATCTTTGCTTTTTAATATGCTGTCTAGGTTGGTCCTAACTGTTTTTATAAGGAGTAACCATCTTTTAATTTCATGGCTGCAGTCACCATCTGTCGTGATTTTGCTGCTGCTGCATCGCTTCAGTCGTGTTCGACTCTGTGCGACCCCATAGGCAACAGCCCACCAGGCTCCGCCGTCCCTGGGATTCTCCAGGCAAGAACACTGGAGTGGGTTGCCATTTCCTTCTCCAATGCATGAAAGTGAAAAGTGAAAGGGAAGTCGCTCAGTCGTGTCCGACCCTTAGCGACCCCATGGACTGCAGCCTACCAGGCTCCTCCATCCATGGGACTTTCCAGGCAAGAGTACTGGAGTGGGGTGCCATTGCCTTCTCCAGTCATGATTTTGGAGCCCCCCAAAATAAAGTCTGTCACTGTTTCCACTGTTTCCCCATCTATTTGCCATGAAGTAATGGGACTAGATGCCATGATCTTAGTTTTCTGAATGCTGAGTTTTATGCCAACTTTTTCACTCTTCTCTTTCACTCTTATCAAGAGGTTCTTTAGCTCTTTTTCACTTTCTGCCATAAGGGTGGTGTCATCTGCATATCTGAGGTTATTGATATTTCTCCCGGCAATCCTAATTCCAGCTTGTGCTTCCTCCAGCCCAGCGTTTCTCATGATGTACTCTGCATATAAGTTAAATAAGAAGAGTGACAATAAACAGCCTTGATGTACTCCTTTTCCTATTTGGAACCAATCTGTTGTTCCAGGTCCAGTTCTAACTGTTGCATATTTACATGCAAAATACCAATTTTTCAAATTAACTATAAAGCTCCTAGTGGTTTTCTTTTTTTAAGGGAAACTGCTGCACCCTCTTTCATTTTCTTGTATTTCTAAGACCTGGAGTGAGGTTCTTATCCACCATGCTCATGAATGTTGAAGGTGATAATGATCTCCTGGACATTACTTGTACTTTTTTCTCATAGGAAAGAAAATAAATCCTCCCCGCAAAATATATTTCAAATTATAAGAATTCCAACAAGATAGACTTTGATGGAGCTGAAACTTTCAGATGAATAGCACAGTCTGGGAATTTGGAAAGTATCCAGTAGAACATGTGTTCTATGGCTGAAGAGTTTATGAAAAGAGACCTTTAAGCTCTGTCTTGATTTCCTTTCTTTGGGACTCCAGCCACCCTCTAATAGACACACACACTCTTCAATCATTCTATCCTAGTGTATTCAAAATCAGAGAGAAAACATCTTGACAGTGAAATGAAAGTAGAGGAGCTTTCAAATGAGCATGCACTAAGATGTAGAGTGAAAAGAAAACAAAATCCAAAAATACCTCAGGCCGCTGTAGCTTGTATCTCTGCATTTCACCCAGGATTCTGAGGGAAGAGTGAGCTGCAGTTTTCATTTAATTCAATAAGACACCCATTTGGCAGGGTTAACCTTTTCCCTTTTGTGTCTTCATTGTGACTTAGTTGATACAAATTGCTTTCATTAGGGCATTAACGGGCTTCTGGCTGTAGTCTCGAATGGAACCTGTTGTAGGGGTTCAGTACATAAGTGGTCAAGATGCTGTTAACTGTGGTTTAACATTGGGAAGGAAGAGATGCAGGCTTATAAATGATTGCTGAAAATGTCTGTCTGAATGGAAATTCTGGAACCTTAAGGGATCAAAACAGAATCATAGATTATACACCTTTTTAGTCTAAGGCAAGGTCACTGAAGACCTCGAACTTTCCTCAATGACATCAGCTATATACTATATATAGGAAGGTGTGGTATATTTGACACTAATATATTTCTCTAATGTGACCAAGTAAGAGTAAAGTTGGAAAAAATGGAAACAAATTATGCTACATGGGCTGAAGGATTTGACAAATGGAATGCAACACAATGCCTAAGGCTCTGAGACAGACTTTAAGGAGTGATAGGCCAGAAAAACAAACTGGCAATTTTTCAGAAATTATAATAAAGATTAAACTTTCAACATCTCTTCCCCCACAATGCCAGCCGACTGACAATGTAGAGATGCCAAACTGCTTTGGAGACAGTTCTCCTAGCTTGACTCACAAACAGAGGATGACAGAGATCCAAGATGTTTGGTACTTTGCTACTAATTTTGGAACTCAGATGTAAGGAAATACTTGTTCAGTCATCTCAGTAATCCCACTCAAAACACAAATTATAACAATGGATACATTGAGCATCCTCCACCCTTATAACAACTGAATATCCCTCATTGTTTGAATCATGTCTAGGCTATAAATTACAATAAGGAAGCTGAGAACATGGCATGTACTAGGCACTTGGTAAATAACTTTCGAACAAATGTATGGATGAACTACTAGCTAAATAACTACAGGCCCTAGTGTATGGTTGCACAAATCCTGCCAGTGCAGATAAAACAAAGCCTAAAAGAGTTCATATATATCACAGATAAAGGTAAATATTTTAAAGATGAGGTCCAAGCAGATTTGCTTGTAGAATTCTATATGGGAGGGTTCTTGGTGAACACATTTCTAACCGTGATAAAAATATCAGCAGCACATTAGAGAAAAACATTCATTTATTTCTCATCCAGCAGACTTTACCAAATTTGTGCCTGTTCTTATCATTACTTTTTGATAGATCCTGTGTATTAAAAAAAAAAAATCAATGATTTCTCCTTGGAAAGAAAGGGATTTGTGATATTGCTATGGAATCTTTCTTCTCTTCATTTGGGTAAAATTTTGATCTTCTTTGGAATAAAATACATCAAGCCTCAGTTCAGTTCAGTAGCTCAGTCATGTCTGACTCTGAGAAACCATGGACTGTAGCACACCAGGCTTCCCTGTCCATCACCAATTCCAAACATAGCATGAAAATATTTTTCATCATTTTATGGTGTGAATGGTACCTAGAATTTGGAAAACATGCTATATTCTATGTGAAAGTTGAGGAACTTGCTTGAAGGTACATAGAAGAGTAGAGACAAGACAAAATTATGTGTCTCAAGATTTTAATCTGACCCTAAATTCTTTTGCTCAGAATAAAGCTCAGCACTAATCCTTTAATTCTGAGGAATAAACACCCATCTAATCTAAAAGCCACCTTTCTGAAATTCCCTTTTATAAGCATCATTAATTATTTTATTTCCGCTCCTGGAAAACAATGTTGTTTCAAGCATGACAAAATCAAATGTATCCAGGGCCCAGGC
This sequence comes from Tragelaphus eurycerus, assembly GCA_935064755.1. Lineage (NCBI taxonomy): Eukaryota > Metazoa > Chordata > Mammalia > Artiodactyla > Bovidae > Tragelaphus > Tragelaphus eurycerus. The sequence goes on from CAKXYN010000039.1 coordinate 6,248,290, forward strand.
AGATAAAACACATAAGTGAAGTGATGTGACCAGTGGTGAGCGACCCTGAGCCCTATTTCTGGGAGATGAAGATGATGAGAACTCTGAGAAGCTAGAGATTCAAACCCAATGTTGAGGATCCAATTTTCTAAGAGAGGGCAGAAATTCAGATTTGTGTACAAGGCTTTTCAATTTCATTGTGTTTATTTTGGGAACTAATTAAAATGTAAAACACTGTCCAGGCCAAAACCGCAGACCAAACTAAGCATGTCTGTGGGCTGCATCTAGCTAGAGGGACAGCTCACTTCCTTTTTATATTGCCAGATTGAGCTGCTGGGGGTATTTTGCGTTCGATTTAGATTGGCTTCTAATTTATTGGCAATAAATTAAAGAAAGCACAGGAATTTTTTTCAGTAATGCCAACATAGATGAACTTGCACAGCCTCCCAGGATGAATACACAGTAGGAAAACACACTTGAAGTTGAGAGGTAGTGTTGTGTGCTAGTTAAGTATATAAACTCTGGATCCAGCTGTCTTGGATCTTTGACTTACCAGCCATGAAACCTTGGGCAAGAGATGTAATTTCTCCATGGCTCAGTTTCTCATCTCTAAGATGGAAATAATTAATGACAGTTATCATGACAGTTACATGAATACACACACACACAGAGTACTTAAAATCTAAGTTGCGAGAGTACATGCCCAGTCACTTCTGCTGCTGCTGCTAAGTCACTTCAGTCATGTCCAACTCTGTGCGACCCCATAGATGGCAGCCCACCAGGCTCCCCTGTCCCTGGGATTCTCCAGGCAAGAACACTGGAGTGGGTTGCCATGACCTCCTCCAGGTGACCATCCTACCCAAGGATCTCCTGCATTGGGAGGTGGGTTCTTTACCACCAGCGCCACCTGGGAAGCCCAAAATCTAAGTTGCTGCTGCTGCTGCTAAGTGCTATCTAATTATTTGCTATTACTTATGAATCACAAATCATAGCACTGTTGAAAAGTAACAAATATTTACAGGTCTATGTCACATTAGACAACTGCTGACTCCACAAGTGGCCTCAGGAAACTTTCTTCCTCAGACAGAACAGGTGTGAGAATCGGGCTGCTTGTGGTAAATACCCACTATTTTGTCCTTAACACCAGATGCCACCACTTCTTGGAAATGTCATAACTGCATATTTCAATGAGAGGAAGAAAACTTCTGAAACACCAAAAATACTAGCATTTAATAATATGTTAAGTTATCTTTTCACTTTTCCTTTTTTTTTTTTTTTTTTTTGGAGATCACCCATTTTAAAGTCAGAGACATTCTATTCTGTTCCAGAGTTGAAAGGCAGAAAAATCAAAGGACTTTATTTTCCTCTTTCAGGTGATTGAAGCATGAAACTTATGACAGATGCTTGAGTTGGATAGAAGTTATCATGCTAATTCATTCAAGACGATTTTCACATTCTGGAGGTTTTTTGTCTTTTTAAAGGGTACCCTCCCAATTTTTTGGAATGTCTAGAAATAGAGAAAACAGAAGGTCACATGACATCGTATCCATGTTACTGAATCAATCATATATTTTTAAAAAATATTTCTTTAATTTATTTGGCTGCACCAGGTCTTAGTGGCAGCATGCTGGATCTTTAGTTGTGTGTGTGAGCTCTTAGCTACGGCATGTGGCATCTAGTTTCCCGACCAGGGATTGAACCCCAAGCCTCTGCATTGGAAGCATGGAGTCTCAGGCACTGGACCACCAGGGAAGTCCTAATCATATGTTTTTGAATAGCAAATTATGACACAAAACTCTTTTTCTGTGGCACAAGCACATTTGCTCACCAAAGAAATTGAAGATACACTACCCTTTAAAGATACCATAACTTGGCTTTTTATTTCCCATATTCCTGCAACAAAATTAAAATTGTCAGGCCCGCCATGTTTTTCATGCTACCAAATTCTTTCTTCCAAAGCCAGGAGGGACAAGTGTGAACTCTCAAAAACGATGCTGGCCAAATTTATCAAGACTGAGAACATCTATTTCCACTCTGATCTTGTCAAGTGCTGCTAGGCAGTGGCCTGATGCTCATGTGAAACCCAACCCAAGAGCCAAGAAAAGCAGACATGCTGAAGCACAGAGTCACATTATAAGATGGGAAGGCACATTAGAATTAACAGGCTCCACACACCACCTCACCCTGCACTTAACAATGAAGTATCAATGCCCAAAGAGAGATTTAATTTACAAATGTGCAGCTAGACATCTGGGAGCTGGCAGACAAACCTAATATTGTCAATTGATTAAAATATTTTTTCTATCCTATACTGTGTCTACATGTTTCTAGGAGTGTATTGAAATTAGAGATGCATAACGTACAACATTAATTGTTTTTCCTCTCAGAACTGTTTGAAAACTCTCAGTTTTTCTCACATATGATGGCTGAATCACTTGTATGAAAATCACCTGATGTCTATAGAAACTCCAGATCCCCCAGCTCACTCCAGACCTACTAGGTGGGGAGGAGATTGGCTACGTGCACTTTCAGTACACATCTCAGGGGACTGCTATGAAAAATGAAGTTTGAGAATCGCTGATGTCTGTGATCTGTGATGTACATAATCCAGGTGGGATTGTCAGAATAAGGAAAAACGTTTCTACTTAATTTTTTTAAAAAAATAATGTACTTTAAAATTTCAAACTTGAGTCTGCTTTATAAATTCTAAACATACTCTCGCCTATGTGTACTCAGTGGTTTGTTCATAGTCACTTGCACACCTGGCTTTGAATTCTGGGGAGGGACCCCAAAATGAGTCTTCTTACTCAAAAGTCAATGAAAGCATTTGGCGTATATTAGGTTGCATGCCGGGGTGCTCAGTTGTGTCCAACTCTTTGAGACCCCATGGACTGCAGCCAGCTGGGCTCCTCTGTCCATGGGATTTTCCAGGCAAGAATACTGGAGTGGGTTGCCATTTCTTCCTCCAGGGAAATCTTCCTGACTCAGGGATCAAACTCCTGTGGCAGGTTCTTCACTACTGCGCCATCTGGGAAGCCCCATGTTAGGTTAAGGAGTTGTATTTTTCTGCACTTAAAACAGACCTACAGCTCAAATTTAATACTGTTTCTGAAAGTAGAGTGTACATACAGGCCAGAGCATTTCAAACCCAAAGAATGGCATAGGAACTATCATCTAAAGGTAATGCTTTTGTAACACACTGCTTTTCTTTTTAAGTGAAAGTGTTAGTTGCTCAGTCATGTCCAGGGCTTTGCAACTCCATGGACTGTAGCCCGCAAGGCTCCTCTGTCCATGGAATTCTCCAGGTGAGAATTCTGGAGTGGGTTGCCATTCCCTTCTACAGGAAATCTTCCTACCCAGGGATTGAACCTAGGTCTCCTGCATTGAAGTCAGATTCTTTACTGGATGAGCCACCAGGAAAGCCCATTTTTCTTTTTAATTCAGTCCTTAATGTAAAAAGAAATACCGTAATTAAAATTAAACATTAACACAGGTTAGAGTTTAAATTGTACATCAAATTCAGAAACATGACAACTTTTAAAACACATTAAATCAGGAAGTGCCATTTCAAATACAGAAGATCCACAGACCAACTTTCAGAATTTGAACTTAAATTTGGCTCTCTCCTTTGTCCCTCAGCCACTATTCCCATCAGTATCATTCAGAGCAGACTTGGCATTCTATGGGTGAATTAGGGTGTTTGGGTTTTGTTTTTTTTTTAACATTCTAAGACCAAAAATAAATAAATTTTGTTTTAATTTAAAACAATAATGATTGGTAAATCCTAAGGATGTATGCTCAGTGCTTCATTATAAAGGAGATATTTTCCCTTGTTTTCTGAAAACAAATATAATATTACATTGTTTTGGTATTCTTATTATGGTAAAACCTCTCTGTTTTTTACATTTCCAGGATGCATAGTTCATTTTTATTATTTCCACATTAAACTTGAGCTGTTTTCTTGATGACAGCTATTCCATTTAGACAACTAGATACTCGGCACTCTTATACCCCTGATATTTATATCTTTTAGGAAACAAAGATATTTAGAACAATCAGTTCAGTTCAGTTCAGTTCAGTCGCTCAGTCGTGTCCGACTCTTTGCGACCCCACGAATCGCAGCATGCCAGGCCTCCCTGTCCATCACCAACTCCCAGAGTTCACTCAAACTCATGTCCATCGAGTCAGTGATGCCATCCAGCCATCTCATCCTCTGTCGTCCCCTTCTCTTCCTGCCCCTAATCCCTCCCAGCATCAGAGTCTTTTCCAATGAGTCAACTCTTCAAATGAAGTGGCCAAAGTAATGGTTTCAGCTCTAGCATCATTCCTTCCAAAGAAATCCCAGAGCTGATCTCCTTCAGAAGGGACTGGTTGGATCTCCTTGCAGTCCAAGGGACTCTCAAGAGTCTTCTCCAACACCACAGTTCAAAAGCATCAATTCTTCGGCACTCAGCTTTCTTCACAGTCCAACTCTCACATCCATACATGACCACTGGAAAAACCATAGCCTTGACTAGACGGACCTTTGTTGGCAAAGTAATGTCTCTGCTTTTCAATATGCTATCTAGGTTGGTCCTAATTTTCCTTCCAAGGAGTAAGTGTCTTTTAATTTCATGGCTGCAGTCACCATCTACAGTGATTTTGGAGCCCAAAAAAATAAAGTCTGACACTGTTTCCCCATCTATTTCCCATGAAGTGATGGGACTGGATGCCATGATCTTCGTTTTCTGAATGTTGAGCTTTAAGTCAACTTTTTCACTTTCCATTTTCACCTTCATCAAGAGGCTTTTGAGTTCCTCTTCACTTTCTGCCATAAGGGTGGTGTCATCTGCTTATCTGAGGTTATTGATATTTCTCCCAGTAATCTTGATTCCAGCTTGTGCTTCTTCCAGCCCAGCGTTTCTCATGATGTACTCTGCATAGAAGTTAAATAAGCAGGGTGACAATATACAGCCTTGATGAACTCCTTTTCCTATTTGGAACTGGTCTGTTGTTCCATGTCCAGTTCTAACTGTTGCTTTAGTCAAAACTAATTTAACAACCATCTAGAAAGATGAAGAAAGTGAAAATTATCTTTCTGAACTACTGTCACCAGTCCATTGAATATGATGAATATCTGTGAAGTAGGGTTCATTGTGCATAATTTTCATCACTTTTTCCATACATTGCTTTTATGTTGTCATATAAAGCTATCAGATCAGATCAGTCGCTCAGTCGTGTCCGACTCTTTGCGACCCCATGAACTGCAGCACGCCAGGCCTCCCTATCCATCACCAGCTCTCGGAGGTCACCCAGACTCACATCCATCGAGTCAGTGATGCCATCCAGCCATCTCATCCTCTGTCGTCCCCTTCTCCTCCTGCCCTCAATCCCTCCCAGCATCAGAGTCTTCTCCAATGAGTCAACTCTTCGCATGAGGTGGCCAAAATACTGGAGTTTCAGCTTTAGCATCATTCCCTCCAAAGAAATCCCAGGGCTGATCTCCTTCAGAATGGACCGGTTGGATCTCCTTGCAGTCCAAGGGACTCTCAAGAGTCTTCTCTAACACCACAGTTCAAAAGCATCAATTCTTCGGCGCTCAGCCTTCTTCACAGTCCAGCTCTCACATCCATTCATGACCACAGGAAAGACCATAGCCTTGACTAGGCGAACCTTTGTTGGCAAAGTGATGTCTCTGCTTTTGAATATGCTATCTAGGTTGGCCATAACCTTCCTTCCAAGGAGTAAGCGTCTTTCAATTTCATGGCTGCAGTCACCATCTGCAGTGATTTTGGAGCCCAGAAAAATAAAGTCTGACACTGTTTCCACTGTTTCTCCATCTATTTCCCATGTAGTGATGGGACCAGATGCCATGATCTTCGTTTTCTGAATGTTGAGCTTTAAGCCAACCTTTTCACTCTCCACTTTCACTTTCATCAAGAGGCTTTTTAGTTCCTCTTCACTTTCTGCCATAAGGGTGGTATCATCTGCATATCTGAGGTTATTGATATTTCTCCCGGCAATCTTGATTCCAGCTTGTGTTTCCTCCAGTCCAGCATTTCTCATGATGTACTCTGCATATAAGTTAAATAAACATGGTGACAATATACAGCCTTGACGTACTCCTTTTCCTATTTGGAACAAGTCTGTTGTTCCATGACCAGTTCTAACTGTTGCTTCCTGACCTGCATACAGATTTCTCAAGAGGCAGATCAGGTGGTCTGGTATTCCCATCTCTCTCAGAATTTTCCACAGTTTGTTGTGATCTACACAGTCAAAGGCTTTGGCATAGTCAATAAAGCAGAAATAGATGTTTTTCTGGAACTCTCTTGCTTTTTCCATGATCCAGCGGATGTTGACAATTTGATCTCTGGTTCCTCTGCCTTTTCTAAATCCAGCTTGAACATCAGGAAGTTCACGGTTCTGTAATACTGTGACAATTATAACCGGACATGCAACAACAGACTGGTTCCAAATTGGGAAAGGAGCATGTCAAGGCTGTATATTTTCACCTTGTTTATTTAACTTCTATGCAGAGTACATCATGCAAAATGTCAGGCTAGATGACTCACAAGCTGGAATCAAGATTGCCTGGAGAAACATTAACAACCTCACATATGCAGATGATACCACTTTAATGGCAGAAACCAAAGAGGAACTAAAGAGCCTCTTGATTGAGGGGGAAAGAGGAGAGTGAAAAGTTGGCTTACAACTCAATATTCAAAAAGCTAAGGTCATGGCATCCAGTCTCATCACTTCATGGCAAAGAGATGGGGAAAAAGTGGAAACAGTGACAGTTTATTTTCTTGGGCTCCAAAATCACTGCAGATGGTGACTGCTTGCTCCTTGGAAGGAAAGCTATGGCAAACCTAGATGGTGTATTAAAAAGCAGAGACATCATTTTGCCAACAAAAGGCTGTTTAGTCAAGGTTATAGATTTTCTAGTAGTCATGTACAGATGTGAGAGTTGGACCATAAAGAAGGTTGAGCACCAAAGAATTAATGCTTTCCAATTGTGGTGCTGGAGAAGACTCTTGAAAGTCCCTTGGACAACAAGATCAAACCAGTCAACCCTAAAGGAAATCAACCCTGAATATTCATTGGAAAGACTGATGCTGAAGCTGAAGCTCCAATACTTTGGCTACCTGATATGAAGAGCTAACTCACTGGAAAAGACCCTGATATACTGGGAAGGACTGAGGGCGAGAGGAGAAGGGGGTGACAAGGATGGGATGGTTGGATGGCATTACCAACTCAATGGGCATGAATCTGAACAAACTCCAAGAGACAGTGAAGGACAGAGAAGCCAGGCGAGCTGTAGTCCATGGGGTTGCAAAGACTCAGACATGACTGAGTACACACACATGCATATCTAAAATTCTATTGGGAAATGAGGGGCAGAGGAATTCCATCTGATTGGCTAACATTTAGAAGAATTAAGACCAATAATAAACCAAAATCAGATCAGATCAGATCAGTCGCTCAGTCGTGTCCGACTCTTTGTGACCCCATGAACCGCAGCACGCCAGGCCTCCCTGTCCATCACCAGCTCCCAGAGGTCACCCAGACTCATACCCATTGAGTCAGTGATGCCATCCAGCCATCTCATCCTCTGTCGTCCCCTTCTCCTCCTGCCCTCAATCCCTCCCAGCATCAGAGTCTTCTCCAATGAGTCAACTCTTCGCATGAGGTGGCCAAAATACTGGAGTTTCAGCTTTAGCATCATTCCTTCTAAAGAAATTCCAGGATTGATCTCCTTCAGAATGGACTGGTTGGATCTTCTTGCAGTCCAAGAGATCCAAATCCTTCCATATCTGAATTGTCACATTAATGCAAAGAAATGGATGACTTGCTGTGAAATTCTACACCTGGGACCACATTTCTGCACCTGGTCAGCCTCACACTTCTAATCAGTAATCTCTCCAAAGTTCATTCCAGATTAGAGATCAAAGCTAACATTTACTTCTACACGTACCATTCTGTGGGCCCTTATTTTGTTCCAGGAGTTGTACTAAATTCTTTACAATCCTATTAACTTGTCTAATTATAAATCTCATTTTACAGTTGAGAAAACTAAGAGTCTGTGCCCTTAATAACTGTAGCACATAGTTGGACGCATCGTTTTTTGTAAATATTTTTTATCCGTTTATATTTGGTTGCAATTCTTTTTATTTCACTAAAAATATTACCTAGGTGAATAGACATAAATATATGCTACTATATTGCAGATAAATAATGTAATATATCTCTCTTAGGTTCCAAATGTAAACATTTGTATCTCTCTGGGAATGCAAAGTATGCTTTCTTCTTGTTGTTGTTCAGTCCCTAAATTGGTCTGACTCTTTGCAACATCATGTACTGCAGCATGCCAGGCTTCCCTGTCCTTCACTATCTCCCAGAGTTTGGTCAGACTCATGTCCATTGAGTCAATGATGCCATCCAACCAACTCATCCTCTGTCACCGTCTTCTCCTGCCCTCAATCTTTCCCAGCATCCTTTCTTATGTAAACAACACTAGTAACTAGGAATGTAGTATCTTTGGACTGAGAAAGCATTCCAGTCAATCCTAGCCAGTATTCTTCCACTGCATAATAATAGTAAGGGCTTGTTGTCTATAAACCCTTAACATTCTCCAAGTGGACATTCCAACTCCAAGGTAAGCAGCAAAGAGATTATGATCTTTACTTTAGAGATGAGATAACTGAAAGGAGGGGCTTTCTAGTCAACTGATTTACCCAAGATTATATAGTTAAATAATGGCAGAGTTTTGTCTAGAACCTTAGCCTTCTAATGACTCATTCAATGTATTTCCAGTAGAATGTCCCTCAAATAACATATAACTCTCTCACTATTCAGCCTTTACAGCTCACAACTTTTAGGGATTTGATAATTTTCCCAGAAATAAGCAACCTTATATAGAATACAAAATTAAGCTGAACAAAAAAAAAGGCACAGCAATACAAAGCAAAGATGTAATAAATTCCAAACCTATCGTAAACAGTCATAAAAATATTTTTTGGAATATTGGATTTGAGCTGTAAAAAAATTTATTCTCCTCTCTGAAGAGGCCTTTTTTTTGCTTATTAAAATCCTTGTTTTTCTGTGTTCTGTCTGTGGTTTTGTATCTATTTCTTTTTTCCTTTCTAAGGTCCTAAATTTTCATATTTTACTATTCTAGCACTGACATTAACCACCCATAGTTTTGTCTCTTAATCCAAATTTTCATTAGATATGACAAATATACTCAGTCCTGTCTTTGGGCATGTTTCAAACAGATAATGATAAATAGGGTTAATATATAAATTAAAAATATATAAATATATATATATGTAATACCACTGAAGCTCACCAAGTCAGGATAGAGGATGGGCCAGGCAAACACACAAAACATGTCTACTGTATGTTAATAAATGTTTATAGAACATTATCCTAGTTGCTACAATAAAGGAAAACATACAGCATTATGGATGTACATGGAACAACACTTAAACTAGACCAGAAAGCATAATGGAAAGTTCCTAGAGGGATAATATATGAGCTGAGATTTGAAGGATGAATGGTCAATAAGAGTTCAGTAAAGATAAAGAAGTTGTGTGTTTAAAGCAATGGAATCGACATGTATAAAAATATGTATCGTAGACTTTGACATCTTAAAGAACTGTAGGTATTTCAATATGAATAAAGCAGAGGGTTAGAAGGGGAGAATAACAAGAAATAAATCCGGAGGGTTTAATAGGGACCAGATTAGAGAATATTAGTCAGGCTCATTAAGGGGAGTGATTTTATCCTAGAAGCAATAATACTCTTTTAAGGAATCCTTTAAGGAATTACAGGATTAATTATTAAAGGAATAATAATCCTTTAAGGAATTTTAAGAAATGTTATGGTATGGAAATGCTAATAATAATGTTAACAATGGCTAGCTTTTTTGAGTACTGATATATTTCAGGAACCATGCTAAATGCTTGGGATGTACCATATCAAGTGATTATCATAAGAACTCCATAAGGATACTATGAGTATCTGCATTTTTCAGATGAAACCATTGAGATAGTACTTACTAGCTCAATAAAATCATAGCCTAGTATGAATTTGAGGGGAGTAAGATTAGAGATAGAAAAAGAAGGTATAGGGTTGCTGCATGAATCCTAACCTTAGATGACTGGGATTTAATCCAAAGCAACAGGGAAATATAAGGAGAAAAAGGGCTAAAGAAGCAAGTGATAAGGGAGTCAGAACTAAGAAGTCATTCAGATTCTATGTGGGTAAAAGGAAAAGGAAGTAACGGATAAGAACTCCATGTGTAATGGATAAGTCATCTGGGATGGCAATGATGCCAGAAAGAAGTAAATTTGAAGAGAAATACGTTAGACCTGAGATATCTGTGAGATACTAAGGTAGAAATATCTAGTGAGCACTTGAATACACAAGAAGGGTGCTCAGGAGAGGTACCAACAAAAAGGTAATTGCTTAAGCACTTGGAAAATATTTCTAACTCACATGAAATTCTAGGACAAGTATTTCAGGCTGGCGGATGGCTCTTCCTCATGCAATTATTCAGGGGCCCTGGCTGATGGTAGCTGTTTCATGTTCAACTTGTGGTTTCTCTAGTCTCTCTGCTTAGAGAAAATAGTGGAAGTTTGAGGCCAGATATTTCCTCTTAAGCAAGGAGGAAGTTGAATATGTAACTTGTAATCATCTTCCCCAATGCTAGAACCACGACATGCCCATACCTATTGCAATAGGGCTAGGAAATGCTATCTTTAGTTTAGTGGACACAAAGCAGTTAAAATTCTACAACTGTGGAAGAAAGAACAGCTATAGACAGTTGGAGAGTTTAGCATCATGGAAGTGAGTTAGATTACCTAGAAAGAATGTTTACAGTGAGAGGAAAAGAAGGCCAAGAATGGGATGGACAGATTAATAATCCTTTTCAGTCTATGCAAGAACCATCAGAGAGATTTCCTTGTCTTTTTGTAAATCTTGAGTCACATTTCTTATATCTTTGCCCCCTGTTTTTTGAGCCCTTGATTACCTGACTCTTATTTCTTTTGTAACATAAAATACTATGGCAAGAAATGACCCCATTTCCTGTCACAATTTCAGGTTTATCGCCCTCACCACCAACAGCATGCTGCACTCTCAACCATCTGCTTTATCTGTAGGGATCAACCAAAGCATATAGAAAGCATTTTATAAAACATTTGTAAAACAGATAATTTGTAGGATACTTAATATATTACCTACGTCAGGGTTAAAGGGGCTTAAAGGGAAGGAATAGTGGTCAAATGAAATTTATCTGATGATCAGATAAAATTTCACAGGCAAACATACAACACAGTTTAAAAAACCTAAGCTTATAAGAAAAGCGGTATCAGATCTTGCTTGACAACAGTTAACATAAAGACCTCAAGTTTTATTTGACTACAAGATCAATATGCAGGAACACTGTGCTACAGCTGCTTAAAAAAGTAAAGCAATCTTAGGCTTCATTAGCTGGTTTGGCACACACAACAAAAAATGTTGGTACATAAAACATTTTACACTGTGCAACTGGGAGTGCCATGCTAGCATTTACAATGTATATTCACCTTGAATTCCTCCTCTCCCTTCTGCTTATATTCAATTAGTATCAGTTCAGTTCAGTTTAGTCTCTCAGTCGTATCCAACTCTTTGTGATTGCATAGACTGCAGCAAACCAGGCTTCCCTGTCCTTCACCAACTCCCGGAGCTTACTCAAACTCATGCCCATAGAGTCAGTGATGCCATCCAACAGATGCCATTATCTGTCATCCCCTTCTCCTCCCACCTTCTATCTTTCCTAGCATCAGGGTCAATTAATATCAGGTCCCACCTATTCTACATTTTAAATATTTTTTGATCGTTAGGATATTGAATTGGAATTGGAGATAAGGAGTCTGAACTCATTTATATAAATACAGACTTGTATACACATAATGCATAGTATGTAATTTTACAGGAAGAGGTATAAATAAACAGGGTGGGGCAGGAAAACCATAAAATAACTAGAACTTTGCATTGTACCAGAAGTACGAAACTATTAAAATAGGGATATGTCAAAAAAGACAGAGGATCCAGCCTAATGAATATTAAAAAGCAGGGATGAAAGTTTGACAAACATGAAAATACACAGTTTGAGAGTAATTGCCACAAGTTACTTATTAATTACAAAGAGAAAAAAATAGTAACTTTATAGTAAATTAACCTAAAAATACAAATTTATTAAAGTTATCAAGATTAATGTCACTCATAACAAAGGTAAAATGATACTATGTGCTTCCTGATATGATACCCTGAGAAAGGCACAACATAACTGTTATGCTATTACAATCAAAAATATGAAATCTGAAGCTGATATCAGGAAACTGAATCAAAGAAACCCAAACTGAGAATATTCTGCAAAGTTATTGGCTTTACGTTTTGAAAAAATTAAGATCATGGGAATTCCCTGGTGGTCCAGTGGTTAGGACTGGGCGCTTTCACTGCCAAGGGTGCAGGATTGAACCTGCAGAGGAGGAACTAAAAGCCCACAAGCCACATGTGGCCAAAAAGAAAAAAAGAAAAAAGAAAAAGAAAGGTTGAGGAACTGTTTAGGATTAAAGAAAAGGAAAGAAACATGACAATTAATACAAGTGATCCTGGATTGTATCCTGGGTGAGAAAAAAGCTACATATTATTTGAATAAGTTGTGAACTTTGAACAAAAAAGTAAGAATTAGATATAACATGGTACAAATGTTACATTTCCTGATTCTGATAGAGGTACTTTGGTTATGTAAGAGAAAGTCCTTAGGAAACACACATTATAATATCTGTGCATAAAAAGAAGATAGAGGGAAAGAACAATACTGAAGCAAATGGGGCAAAATATTAAGAATTGCTGGATCTGGGTGGAGGATATAATAAGAGTTCTTTGTAATATGCTTTCCAACTTTCAGTGAGGAAGGAATTGTCTCAAAATTAGAAACTAAAAAGATTAACTTCTGAATCTGGCTCAAGTTATTAGCAATAGATCATTTTATAAATGTGATAAATGTTTCCAAAGCAATCTAGGAGGGAGATTTCATCTGCTATGTACAAAGAAAAAAAAAATGGAAAAGTATATAAAGCCTCTGGTTTACATTAACCCTGTTGTTCAACATGCCTATTAAAACATACCCTGTACCAGGGAAATCATATCATCATCCAGCAATCATCGGAGTAGTCAGCTTTCAATAATGGAATTTCAAAAACAAAGACAAGTATAAAACTAGATGTAAAAGGCTATGTTTTAGGGTACTAAGAGATCTCAATGTAAAAATATGCCAAAAGTGTCACATTTGGGCATTTTCATCTTCAGCATGTGTCTTCTAGAAGCAACACTGAATGCTCAAAAGAGAATTCTTAACAGAGTGCTTTACCCTGTTATAGTTCAATGTTAGTTATAGTTCAATGTTACTAGCTACTAGATGAATTTTAAAAGATACTACTTACACATTTTAGTATATTTGTATTCCTAACAAGGACCCTATGAATAAAATACTATTATTCCACTTTTACAAATAAAGAAACTTAGGCAAAGAGATGTTGACTAGCTTTCCAAAGTTCACCTGGTCTATAAGAACTTGACCTGGGACTCAAACACTGTAGCACCACAAAAGATGTTACCATTTCTTCTTTCTCCTCTCTACCTTTATGTAATTGACGTAGAAGGACTCCAAGGGTCCAGTGGTTAAGACTCCACCTTTCAAAGCAGGAGTGGGTTCTACCCCTGGTCAGTGGTCTAAGATCCCACATGCCTCGAGGTACAGCCAAAATTTAAAAACAATATGAATGACTGTCAAAATATAAATGAGCAAAACTGATTCAAGAAGTGACAGAAAATCAAAAATGCTAGGAGAGATGGAAAAGATTGTTAAACTTTACCTTTAAGATAAAAAAAGACTCTAAAGACACACATGTTCTAAGAGAGACTTTGCTCAGGTGTGGTAAGTAGACGAAAAGCTATATAGTCAGCACAGCTTTCCTCTCACCCAAGAGTGTCCAAAAATGTTATTCATACTGGCAAAAATACATTCGAAGCAAGCTAAATGTCCAACAATAGAAATTGCTTAAATGAATCACAGTAGATACAATGAAATATAACATTTTCAGAAAATGCTATGATCATAAGAAAATGAATGCCATTGAATGATCATTTAGAAAAAGAAGTATACAGAATTATTTGAACAGTATGATTCAAATATACAGACCTAATATTTTGTATATATATGTGTGTGTGTGTGTGTGTATACACATACATAGGAAAAAGGCTAGAAGGAAATAAATGTTTATCATGAGTATTGTAGGTTTCATAGGTTTACATTTGTGTAAGAAAGTGTTAGTCGCTCAGTCATGTTTGACTGCAAACCCATGACCTGTGGCCCACCAGGATCCTCTGCCCATGGAATCCTCCAGGCAAGAATACTGGAGTGGGTAGCCATTCCCTTCTCCAGGGATCTTCCCAACCCAGGGATTGAACCTGGGTCCCACTGCAGGCAGATTCTTCACCCTCTGAGCCACCAGGAAAACATTTGTGTATATTTGTGTACCTTATCTTTATTTTCAAAGCTTTCTAATAGTTGTTTCTATTATTTTATAATTTTTAAAAAAGCCAATAAACAACACTAAAAAGTTTGAATGCAGTTTTTGAAAAGATAAGAAGGGCAATCAATAATAGACAAGTAAACCTAAGAGTCCTGGGAGAGAGACTGAGTCTACATTCATCAAATAGGCCAGGAAGTGAAACCTAACCAGTTGAGTCCTAACCAGTTGTGGGCTCTTTAAGGAAGAGATCTGGTGAGTCACTGACCAAAACAGAGAGCAGAGTATGAGAGAATTGTCAATCTCACAACCACCCTCAAGTAGGTTCCCAATAACTACACTGGTATCATCTTCTAAGTAAGGGATAGCAAAAAAAAGCCAAGAAAAGTGCAGTGTATCCACTGTTTATAAAAATATTTAGAGAAAAAAATCAAAACTAATAAGTCTTTGAATTCAGAAATTAAAAAGAAATGAAAATAGAGCACTGAGGTTGTTCTGTACAATACTGTAATGGTGGATACACGGCATTTTGCATTTGCCAAAACCCATAGAATGTACAACATCACAAGTTAACCCTTAGTGTAAATTGTGGACTCTGGGGTATAATGATGTGCTAACTTAAGTTTATCAATCATGACAAATGAGTCACTCTAATGTCAATAAGGAAGATGTTGTATATGTGGAGACAGAATATATGGGAACTCTCTGTATTTTCCATTTAATTTTACTGTGAACCTAAAGCTAGTCTAAGAAATAAAGTTTACTAAGTAAGGAGATCTAACTAGTCCATTCTGAAGGAGATCAGCCCTGGGATTTCTTTGGAAGAAATGATGCTGAGGCTGAAACTCCAGTATTTTGGCCACCTCATGCGAAGAGTTGACTCAT
The DNA here is from genome assembly GCA_935064755.1 of Tragelaphus eurycerus. NCBI lineage: Eukaryota > Metazoa > Chordata > Mammalia > Artiodactyla > Bovidae > Tragelaphus > Tragelaphus eurycerus. The sequence continues at coordinate 6,263,715 of CAKXYN010000039.1, forward strand.
TGGAAAAGACTCTGATGCTGGGAGGGATTGGGGGCAGGAGGAAAAGGGGACGACAGAGGATGAGATGGCTGGATGGCATCACTGACTCGATGGACATGAGTCTGAGTAAACTCCGGGAGTTGGTGATGGACAGGGAGGCCTGGCGTGCTGGGATTCATGGGGTCGCAGAGTCAGACACGACTGAGTGACTGAACTGAACTGAAGTAAAAAAGAAAATTTAAAAAAATGGAATCTTCTTATAAAATCCAACTTTCTATGAAACCACTGAAGGAGATTTAATTGGATTGATTTAATTTGAATTGATTTAATCTCGTTGCGTTTACTTGAATTTAAATTATAATATGTGCTTCTGTATTTTATGCCTACATTCCTTAGGAAGTAGGAAAATTATTTTTTGGGTGAGTGTGTACATGTGTTCATGTGCAAGTGGGTAGGCTCACATGTGGATACATAGATGACAGAGCTAGCTACTAGAGATAACAATGTTTCAAGGCAAATGTTCACCCTTTAAGAAGGTGTAGAGTCTAGCAGAGAGGAAGACATGCAGTCAGGGCCACCTCTACTGATATACATGCGGTGTACTGCATTAACTCCAGGGGGCTAGCAACAGAGTTGACAGGGAAATGACTGTTATAACTTGAAATTGCTTGTTTGTCCTATATAAAGTTACAAAACAAAAAGAAAGATGGGCCATGCAGGCATACACAACTAGGCACCCATTTCTTGGAGGCAGTGATGGAGGCTTCGTAGGCCAAGTGACAGAGGACTTGAGACTAATACGATGAAAGATGGAGGGCACCTGCCAGGCACAGGCCAAAGCAAAACTGGGCAAGAGAAGATGGTGCTCCATGTCTCTGGAAAGCAAAGTGAAAGATGAGTAGAAACAAGATAGAGTGGAGAATTAGAAAGGGACAACGTGGCGAGGAGTGAAATTTTTACACTGGAGGCAGGGAGTGAAGACATATGAAGAGCTTTGAACAAGGACATTATAAGATTAGATTTTTATTTTAGAAAATAATCTTTCCAAGCAAGAAGGGGTTCCATACTAAAAGCAGGAAGCCAGTGAACTCAACACTGCAATAAAATAAGGGCAAATAATGAAGATCCAAAGTAGGGTGAGTGGTGTGAGAGGGAGGAGAGGAGGAAACAGACAAAGGACGATTGAGAAGGGAGAATCCTGGGTATCTAACTGAAGGTGGTGGTGAAAGAGAAGACAAACTTGCCTGGCCATATGTCCAGAGAAGACCATAATTCAAAAAGATACATACACCCTAATGGGTCACCAAAGCACTATCTACAATAGCCAGGACATGGAAGCAATCTAAATGTCCATTAACAGAGGAATGGATAAAGAAGGTGTGGTGTATATATATGTACAATGGAAAATTACTCAGTCATAAAAAGGAACAAAACTGTGCCATTTGCAGAGATGTGGATAGACTTAGAGATCATTATACAGAGTGAAGTAAGTCAGAAAGAGAAAAACAAATTTCATATATTAATGCACATATGTGAAATGTAGAAAATGGTATCGGTGGTTTTATTTGAAAAGCAAGAGTCGGACACGACTGAGCAACTTCACTTTCACTTTTCACTTTCATGCACTGGAGAACGAAATGGCAACCCACTCCAGTGTTCTTGCCTGGAGAATCCCAGGGACGGGGGAGCCTGGTGGGCTGCCGTCTATGGGGTCGCACAGGGTCGGACACGACTGAAGCGACTTAGCAGCAGCAGCAGCAGAGACACAGACACAGATGTGGAACACAAATGTATGGATACCAAGGAGAAGAGGGGAGGGGTGAGATGAACTGGGAGATTTGGATTGACATATATACATTATTACCTATAAAGCAGATAACTAATGAGAACCTACTGTATAGCATAGGCAACTATACTCAGTGCTCTGTGGTGACCTAAATGGGAAGGAAATTTTAAAAAGAGGGGATATCTGTAAACATAGCTGATTCACTTTACTGTACAGTAGAAACTAACTCCACATTGTAAAGCAGCTATTGTTCAGTCTCTAAGTTGTGTCTGACTCTTTTGAGACCCCATGGACTGTAGCCCACCAAGATCCTCTGTCCACGGGATTTCCCAGACAAGAATACTTGAGGGGGGTGCTACTTCCTTCTCCAAGGGATCTTCCCAACACAAGGATTGAACCTGAGTCTCCCACGTTGCAGGCAGATTCTTTACCACTGAGCCACCAGGCAAGCCCTATAAAGCAACTATACTCCACTAAAAGTTAATTAAAACAATAAATAGCAAAAAAAAAAAATGAAGACAAACTCTCAAATGACTGCCCTGGCCACCTGGCTTGGTCACTGGATGGGCAATGATAGTCTTTTCTGAGGAGAAGAACATAAGGAAGGAATCATGATCAAGGGAAGAAATGAGAATGTTGAATCTATGACCCACCTCCCAGAGGAATAGAAATAAAAAATAAATAAATGGGACCTAGTTAAACTTAAAAGCTTTTGCACAACGAAGGCAACTATAAGCAAGGTGAAAACACGGCCTTGAGAATGGGAGAAAATAATGCAAACAAAGCAACTGACAAAGAATTAAACTCAAAAATATACAAGCAGCTCATGCAGCTCAATATCATAAAAATAAATGACCCAACCAAAAAATGGGCCAAAGAACTAAACAGACATTTCTCCAAAGAAGACATACAGATGGCTAACAAACACATGAAAAGATACTCAACATCACTCATTATCAGAGAAATTCAAAAACCACAATGAGGTACCATCTCACACGGGTCAGAATGGTTGCTATCCAACGTAGGGAACCCTCTTACACTGTTGCTGGGAATGCAAACTAGTATAGCCACTATGGAGAACAGTGTGGAGATTCCTTAAAAAACCGGAAATAGAATTGTCATACGACCCAGCAGTCCCACTGCTAGGCATACACACTGAGGAAACCAGAACTGAAAGAGACACGTGTACCCCAATGTTCACCTCAGCACTGTTTACAATAGCCAGGACACGGAAGCAACCTTGATGTCCGTCAGCAGATGAATAATAAGAAAGCTGTGGTACATATACGCAATGGAGTATTACTCAGCTAATAAAAAGAACACATTTGAATCAGTTCTAATGAGGTGGATAAAACTGGAGCCTATTATACAGAGTGAAGTAAGTCAGAAAGAAAAACACCAATACAGTATATTAACGCATATATATGGAATTTAGAAAGAGGGTAACAATGACCCTATATGTGAGGCAGCAAAAGAGACACAGACATAAAGAACAGACTTCTGGATTCTGTGGGAAAAGGTGAGGGTGGGGTGATTTGAGAGAATAGCATCAAAACATAAATATTACCATATGTGAAATAAATCACCAGTCCAAGTTCGATGCATGAAAACAGGGCACTCAAAGCGGTGCACTGGGACAACCCAGAGGTATGGGATGGGGAGGGAGGTGGGAACGGGTTCAGGATGGGGGACACATGTACACCCGTGGCTGATTCATGTCAATGTATGGCAAAAACCACTACAATATTATAAAGTAATTAGTCTCCAATTAAAATAAATGAATTAATTTAAAAAAAAGGGGGATGCCTGTGTGGTATCCACATAGAAATGTTCTGCTGACAACTGGATATTTGGATAATTTCTGTTCCACTGACATGGAAAAACCATTGCCTTCAGGACCCTCTCTATTTGCTATGCAGACACACGAGAGGACCATGAAATGTGCAGGGGGAGGTGGTCCTGTTAGCTCAGAAATGATGTTCACCCCGGGAGCAGGGAAAGACTGATGCTGGCCCTGAACCAAGGTCAACAATTTCCTCTCTTCTAAGGCATCATTCTTTTGCTGCCGGGATGCTATTCTGGAGCATCTGGCAGGATAGAGCATGCGTCACCTCTCAGCTCAGGGGGGTGCTTAGCTAGTGTCTTCATTCGTGCAAATGATACAAATGAAGCTGAGTACGCATACAGTGAGATTTTAAAACATCCAATGAAGAAAAACAAATAAACCACTTGTTTATCTATCTTGCTATGTGAGCATCAAGACAAATTTATTATTAACAATATTACTGAATGAAGCCCTCTGGTAGGCATTCCATAAAATTATTAAACACTGTCCATCATCCCAGAGATTCCAGAGAACAAAACTTCAAATACAAAAATGGCAAACAGAAACGCAACCCTCAGGTTTAAAGGGTTTAAATGAACAAATACATAAATAAGGAAGTATGTAGTTTGAAGAATGGGTAGCTCAGAGAGTTGTAGGCAAAATTAAACAGAGAGAAACAGCCACTTCCCTTTAAAACTACTAAGAAAAACTTCAGTGAGGACACAAAACTTTTATGTAGAATGATGAATTTGGATTTCTGGGACTAGGAGAACTAGCAATATAAAAGAAATCTCCTGGAAGGGTTAGTAGGAAGGGGTGGGATAATCTGATAGAAGAAGAATCATGTCAGTTTTCTTGGGGAGAGATAATATGTTGGATTTCAGAGGCAGAGAGTGGGGATCCAAATTTAAACTTTCTATGGGAAACCATTTTGATTAATGTTACTGATATAATACCTGCACTTAATAGTTTTTGTTAAATTGATCTATATAAGTTATGACGGTGTATAAAAGTTACCCTATATTGTGGCTTATTTGATAGAAGTAAAATTCAAATTACATCACAGTTTTCTTATGCATTTTTTTCCCAGGGTTAATTTGAGGGCTGTTACCTCTATTGTTGTAAGTTTCCAGTTTTCAAGTATAATGAAAATGTGCTTAAAAGTGCATATTTTAGCAATTAAAAATACATTTCTATTTTAGGTGAGAGAAATAAGCTGACAAGAGGGACTCTTGAACAACAAGGAAATTATTTTCATTCAAATATCCTTAGTAATTAAAAAGTAAAAAGAGACTGAAAAGAATTCAGAACATGTTCAGTACTATATTTCTGCCACAAAATATTGGTACAATGAGCATTTTTATAACTGCAACCAAAGAACTTTCACCACTGGTAACTATCAGGATCTTCTCTTGTGTTGTTGGAAGAGGATGTTTGTTATGACCAGTGCATTCTCTTGGCAAAACGTTATTAGCCTTTGCCCTGATTCATTTTGTACTCCAAGGCCAAATACGCCAGTTACTCCAGGTATTTCTTGGCATCCTACTTTTGCATTATAGTCCCCTCTAATGAAAAGGACATCTTTTTGGGTGTTAGTTCTAGAAGATGTTGTAGGTCTTCATAGAACTGTACAACTTCAGCTTCTTCAGCATTACTGGTCGGGGCATAGACCTGGATTACCATCATATTGAATGGTTTGCCTTGGAAATGAACAGAGATCATTCTGTCGCTTTTGAGATTGCATCCAAGTACTGCGTTTTGGACTCTTTTTGACTATGATGGCTATTCCATTTCTTCTAAGGGATTCTTGATATAGTGGTCATCTGAGTTAAATTCACCCATTCCAATCCATTTTAGTTCACTGATTCCTAAAATGTTGACGTTCACTTTTGCCATCTTCTCTTTGACCACTTCCAATTTGCCTTGATTCATATTGCCTAGACCTAACATTTCAGGTTCCTATGCAATATTGTTCTTTACAGCATCGGACTTTACTTCCATCACCAGTCACATCCACTACTGGGGGCTGTTTTTGCTTTGACTCCATCTCTTCATTCTTCCTAGAGTTATTTCTCCACTGATCTCCGGTAGCACATTGGGCACCTACAGACCTGGGGAGTTCATCTTTCAGTTTCCTATCTTTTTGCCTTTTCATACTGTTCATGGGGTTCCCAAGGCAAAAATACTGAAGTGGTTTGCCATTCCCTTCTCCAGTGGGCCACATTTAGTCAGAACTTTCCACCATGACATGTCCTTCTTGGGTGGCCCTACAAGGCATGGCTCATAGTTTCATTGAGTTAGACAAGGCTGTGGTCCATGTAATCACATTGGTTAGTTTTCTATGATTGTTGTGTTCAGTCTGTCTGCCCTCTGATGAAGAAGGATAAGAGGCTTATGGAAGCTTCCTGATGGGAGAAACTGACTGAGGGGGGAAACTGGGTCTTGTTCTGATGGGTGGGACCATGCTCAGTAAATCTTTAATCCAATTTTCTGTTGAAGGGCAGGGCTGTGTTCTCTCCCTGTTATTTGACCTGCGGCCAAACTATGATGGAGGTAATGAAGATAATGGTGACCTCCTTCAAAAGGTCCCATGCACACACTGCTACACTCAGTGCCTCCAACCCTGAAGCAGGCCACCACCAACCCACGCCTCCACCAGAGACTCCTGGACACTCACGGGCAAGTCTGGGTTAGTCTCTTGTAGGATCAGTACTCCTTTCTCCTGGATCCTGGTGCACACAAGGTTCTGTTTGTGCCCTCCCAGAATCTGTTTCCTAGTCCTATGTAAGTTCTGGCTGAAGTATGGTGGGTTAATGGCAATCTCCTCCAAGAAGGGATATGCCATATCCCAGAGCCCCTGTCTATATACTTTGCAGCCAAAGATGGAGAAACTATACAGTCAGCAAAAACAAGATCAGGAGCTGACTGTGGCTCAGATCATGAAATACTTATTGCCAAATTCAGACTTAAATTGAAGAAAGTAGGGAAAACCACTAGACCATTCAGGTATGACCTAAATCAAATACTTTAAGATTATACAGTGGAAGTGACAGATAGATTCAAGGAATTAGATCTGATAGACAGAGTGCTTGAAGAACTATGGATGGAAATTCATGACATTGTACAGGAGGCAGTGATCAAGACCATACTCAAGAAAAAGAAATGTAAAAAGGCAAAATGGTTGTCTGAGAAGGCCTGACAAACAGCTATGAAAAGAAGAGAAGCAAAAGGCAAAAGAGAAAAGGAAAGATACCCATTTGAATTCAGAGTTCCAAAGAACAGCAAGGAGAGATAAGAAAGCCTTCCTCAGTGATCAATGCAAAGAAATAGAGAAAAACAATAGAGTGGGAAAGACTAGAGATCTCTTCAAGAAAATTAGAGATAACAAAGGAAGATTTCATGCAAAGATGGGCACAATAAAGGACAGAAATGGTACAGACCTAACAGAAGCAGAAGATATTAAGAAAAGGTGGCAAGAATAGACAGAAAAACTATACAAAAAAGATCTTCACAACCCAGATAACCACAATGGTGTGATCACTCACCTAGAGCCACACATCCTGGAATGCGAAGTGAAGTAAGCCTTAGGAGGCATCACTATGAACAAAGTTAGTGGAGGTGATGGAATTCCAGTTGAGCTCTTTCAAATTCTAAAACATGATACTGTGAAAATGCTGCACTCAATATGCCAGCAAATTTGGAAAACTCAGCAGTGGCCACAGGACTGGAAAAGGTCAGTTTTCATTCCAATCCAAAGAACAGCAATGTCAAAGAATGCTCAAACTACTGCACAATTGCACTCATCTTACACACTAGCAAAGTAATGCTCAAAATTCTCCAAGCCAGGCTTCTACAGTATGTGAACCGTGAACTCCCAGATGTTCAAGCTGGATGTAGAAAAGGCAGAGGAACCAGAGATCAAATTGTCAACATCCATTGGATCGTCAAAAAAGCAAGAGAGTTCCAGAAAAATATCTACTTCTGCTTTATTGATTATGCCAAAGCTTTGACTGTGTGGATCATAATAAACTGTTGAAAATTCTGAAAGACATGGGAATACCAGGCCATCTTACCTGCCTCCTGAGAAATCTGTATGCAGGTCAAGAAACCACAGTTAGAAGTGGACATGGAACAGCAGACTGGTTCCAAATAGGGAAAAGAGTATGTCAAGGCCTTATATTGTCACCCTGCTTATTTAACTTATATGCAGAGTACATTATGAGAAATGCTGAACTGGATGAAGCACAAGCTGGAATCAAGATTGCCTGGAGAAATATCAATAACCTCAGGTATGCAGATGACACCACTCTTATGGCAGAAAGTGAAGAACTAAAGAGCTTCTTGATGAAAGTGAAAGAAGAGAGTGAAAAAGTTGGCTTAAAACTCAATATTCAGAAAACTAAGATCATGGCATCTAGTCCCATTACTTTATGGCAAATAGATGGGGAAACAGTGGAAACAGTGAGAGACTTTATTTTGGGGGCTCCAAAATCACTGCAGATAGTGAGTGCAGCCATGAAATTAAAAGACACTTACTCCTTGGAAGAAAAGTTATGACCAACCTAGACAGCATATCAAAAAGCAGAGTATTACTTTTCCAATGAAGTCTGTCTAGTCAAAGCTATGGTTTTTCTAGTAGTCATGTATGGATGTGAGAATTGGACTACAAAGAAAGCTGAGCACCGAAGAATTGATGCTTTTGAACTGTGGTGTTGGAGAAGACTCTTGAGAGTCCCTTGGACAGCAAGGAGATCCAACCAGTCCATCCTAAAGGAAATCAGTCCTGAATATTCATTGTAAGGACTGATGTTGAAGCTGAAACTCCAATCCTTTGGCCATTTCATGAGAAGAGCTGACTCATTGGAAAAGACCCTGATGCTGGGGAAGATTGAGGGCAGAAGGAGAAGGGGACAACAGAGGATGAGACGGTTGGCTGGCTTCACCGACTCAATGGACATGAGTTTGAGTAGAGTCCAGGAGCTGGCAAAGGACAGGAAGGCCTGGCGTGCTGCAGTCCACAGGGTCGCAAAGAGTCAGACACAACTGAGTCACTGAACTGAACTATCAGTGTAAAACAGTTTTTGCAAATCATAGCTTGTAAGCAGAAATTTACCTGGCTAGAATTATTTTATTCCTTGTAGATATTAATGATAATATTTATTTTAAGAAGGACTTAAAAGTGACTTAAATTTGTAAACTTACAAGTCAAAAGAACAACATATATTTGACCTTTAGAATTGAATACATCTTAAAATCTTCCTCAATCTGACCTGAGAGAGATTCACTTCTCGTAGTCCACCATATGCCAAATAAAATGACTAGCAGTAACAAAACTGTTTTTACTGAGCGTGTACTGTGTACAAGGCATTGTTCTAAATGTGTTTCATGGGCAGAGTAATCTAAGCTTCAAAGTCCCAGTGAGGAGGTATCTTACATTATGGTAAAAGTATCGACTATCTATGGCTTTAGGCCCTGAAACGTTTTTATAAAGGTTGCTCAGTCCCTCAGTCATGTCCAGCTCTTTTACAACCCCATGGACTGTAGCCCGCCAGGTTCCTCTGTCCATGGGATTTCCAGGGCAAGAACACTGAAGTGGGTTGCCATTTCCTTCTCCAGGGGACCTTCCCACCCAGAAATGGAGCCGTAGTCTGCATCTCCTGCGAATTCTTTACCACTCAGCCACCGAGAAGGCCCCTTTATAAAGGCTAATTAATATGCTTGAAAGTGAAAGTGTTAGTTGCTCAGTCTTGTCTGACTCTGCCACTGCATGGACTGTGGCCGGTCAGGTTCCCCTGTCCATGGAATTCTGCAGGCAAGAATACTGGAGTGGGTTGTCATGCCCTCCTTCAGGGGATCTTCCCGACCCAGGGATAGAACCTGGGTCTCCTGCATTGCAGGTCTTTACCATCTGAGCTGCGTGTTTGGAGTATTAAGTTAAGATACTCAGAAATGTAAGAATGTAGGACAGAAGGGATTTCCCTGGTGGTCCAGTGGGCAAAGAATCTGCACTCCCAATGCATGAGGCCTGGGTTCAGTCTCTGGTCAGGAAACTGGATCCCACATGCCACAACTGAAAGATCCCGCATGCTGCAACTAAGACCCAGCGCAGCCAAATACATTAATCATGGCTTTTAAAAAATAATGTACTACAGGAAAGTCATGGTAATTGTACTTTAAAGATTTTTAATGGAGAGAAGAAAATTTAGCAGACGAAGAGTGAAGAAATTTTACAGCTGAGTCAGATTTGACCTTGAACAAGAATTCACAAGGAAAAGGATATTGAAAGAAATGGGGAAAATCAGGTAGAAGATAGGGACTAATCTTCCAAATAAAGCTGAAGCAACACATGTTTCCCCATAATCCTGGTTTCTTGTTTCTTTTTTTTTTTTGCCATTCTATAACTTGGGCTAGTCACAAAATCAGTGTGGGTAGCAGAAAGGGTTCTAGACAGAGCATCCAAGAAACTGGGATTTCATCTTTACTCTGTCATTTATTGACTGTGCGACACTTTACAAGTCTCTCTTCTCTGAGCTTTATCTCCTCACTCCTAAAATAGGGGCAGAGCTATGTGGGTACTGTGAATAATAAACAGATAACATGTTTTTAAAAGTGTAAAATGCTATACAAATGAAGGATATCTTCTACATTATTTTCAGGTTCAGTCACTGAACATGATTCTTCCTTTTCTTGATCTTTTTTTTTCTTGTTGGCATAACAAAGTATCTTGGCATCAGCTTAGTATTCCGTTATGCTAAACTTTTGAAATTCTTAAGTAGAAAGGCAGTTAGATAACAAAACGCAAACACATTTCTGAGCTGGAGCAGGACTAAATTCCTGAGCCCACACTTCAACAACCCCTAGACTCAGGTCAACAAGTCTCAAGTCAATAGAATTCTTTGGCCAACCCAGTTCAACACCCATCAGGGAATCTATTCTTGGTGGATGGCTCCAGGCAAGGGATAAACCTGAATTTGGAATCAGACATAATTAAACAATAGATAGTACAAATGACCAGCTGAACAAGTCTCTATATTGTGGTCAGATCAGATCAGATCAGTCGCTCTGATATTGTGGTAAGATATAGTTAATTTTCTGATCATAGTATATACATCTTGGAGCAGTTTAGGTTACTAGAAGCTTACTGTATATACTTTTAAAAGTGAAAAGTGAAAGTTATTCACTCAGTCGGCTCCGATTCTTTGCTATCCCATGAACTGTAGCCTGCCAGGCTACTCTGTCCATTGAATTCTCCAGGCAAGAGTACTGGAGTGCGTTGCCAACTCCTCCTCCAGGAGATCTTCCCGACCCAGGGATTGAACCCAGGTCTCCTATATTGCAGGCAGATTCTTTACCATTTGAGCCACCAGGAAAGCTCTAACCCTTTTCCTCACTACCCTGTCCTGATGAACTGAGCTGTAACAGTATCCTGAGGTTTGATATATCACAACAGTGTGTAGGGGAAGCAGAGGTAGCCAGTCTGCCTCAGAGTTACAGTGGTGATGGCGGGAGTCAGTGGAAAAATATCATATGTTGTGCTCAAAAGAGTGCCGTTACCCCAGAGTCAGAGGTAATGGCAGAAAACCATGTAATGTATCCATTGGAGCAGAACAAAAGGCCGAGCCAAGATCTGGAATAAAACAGGACAGAGCAACTGAGTCTACAAGGTGGGAAACCAGTCTAACAGAATTATGATTTGTTGTGCTGACATTCAGTATGCTGCTACTGTTAAGTAGCTTCAGTCATGTCCGACTCTGTGAGATCCCATAGACGGCAGCCCACCAGGCTCCCCATCCCTGGGATTCTCCAGGCAAGAACACTGGAGTGAGTTGCCATTTCCTTCTGCAATGCATGAAAGTGAAAAGTAAAAGGGAAGTCACTCAGTCGTGTCCAACTCTTCGTGACCCCATGGACTGAAGCCTACCAGGATCCTCCACCCTGGGATTTTCCAGGCAAGAGTACTGGAGTGGGTTGACCTTGCCTTCTCCAGACATTCAGTATAGATTTACTAAAAGAAGGTACAACTAAAGAGTATGGTGGTCCAGTGGTTAAGACTCCAAGCTTCCAATGTAGGAACACTGGTTCAATTCTTGGTTGGGGAACCAAGATCCCACATCCTACAAAGCATGGTCAAAATAAGTAAATAAATAAAATGTTAAAAAAGTGAAAGTAAAAAGTTTTAAAAAAGAAAGCATATAACTAGAGTATAATATATGTATGCATATATATTGGTGTTGCTTTCATTTGGTTTTTGGTTTTTTCCTAAGGTGTTGAATCAATATCTCCATACATAAAACATTTCAGTAAATAATTAATTATGGATTATTGATAATGGAAACACCAGCACCAGGCACCATCACAGCAACATCACTCTGACCACCAACTGTGATGCTGAACCTTAGGATTATTATAGTCTTTGGAGTTTTCTAGTTGTTTGGATTGTGAGCAATCAAGAGTCCATGCAACCTTCTCCAAATTACTGATTTAGAAAATTCATTAATCACAAAAAGTAAATAAAAAGTCAGTGCTAACAAAGGAAAAATCACAAAGGCAGAGATAATAAAATATTAGGAGGAATGGCATTTATTCCAGTACTTGGGTAGAAAATCAACTAAAAACTTTGAAATAGGATGAAAATCTGAGAAAAAAGATAACTGACTGCTGGAGAATTGGGTCAATTAAACCTGGGAGGAAAGTCAAAGTCAAGGTGAATTAACAGAATGTTTGCTGCGATGCTGCTTAAAGCTTTGATTTTGAATCTTAAATTTTTCCCTGATGAGGTATATCCCTAATTTCTAATCAGGAAGGAAGGGTTCAAGAGTTATATATAAGCATGGGGAGCCCTACTCCTCCCACACCCTCAGATGGAGTGCAGAATTGGTGAAAGGTACCACACAAATTAACTATTCAATATCTTTTCAAGTATCTTCTTTCTCCTTTGGCTCTCTAAACTTAAGTTTGATGATCCACAAGTGAAGAACCTGTGTTTCTTGAAACTGAGCAGAACCCTGTGGGGCCCCTCCAAGTTCAAAGGTCCCTCCATGTCCTCCACTTCTTACATGGAGAAAAACTGAGGTCTCCCAGGTCTCCTCTGAGTTGCAACAGAGTGAACTCAAGCAGTTAATGATTAGGACAAGAGAGTCACGGAACCCTTCCATGTCTGATGCACATTCTTGAGTTGTTTTACAGATATCATAACTGCCACCAGAGGGAAAGAACTAACTGCATGATGACCAGACTATAGCTATGACATAGCTGCTCCTTCTTGAACAGCACTGAATCTGTGGCTAGCACAATTCCAAGAAATGGCCTTAAGAGAATGGGATTAACAATAATCTGTATTTTTGTGGGCATCCAAATAACTGTGCCTTGTATTGCCTGTATATGTAAGCAGACACTAAAACCGCCAGCAAATAAATGTTACAGACCCATGTCAGCATCTTCCACTCTAAGACTATGGTGTCCTACGTCAGCATGAAGAAGTTAAAGAAGATAGACCTTCACCCATAATTCCATATAAATGTAGTCATGCTTGACACTGGGGATTTGTAAGCAGCTCTTTGCAGGAGGCCCTCTGTCTTGTCACATTACTAAAGCTATATTTTAACTAACTTTCATATGTGATGTCCCTGTGCTTAACTAACTTCTGGCCCAAGCACACCTTTCAAATACTTTGCTCACACAATGCCTCACATAACCTGCTAATTCTTTTCTTAAAGAGGTAGAAATGAAGAATAAGTGTTTAACAGATGACTACAACTTTTCCCCAGCTTCCCCTTTCGTAATCTGGAAAGCAGACTCTGTGAACAAGATAGCATCGAAAGAAGGCTCACGAGGAGTCAGCACTTGCATGCAATGACAGATGGCAAAGAATCTGATGCTCTATTTTAACAATTCTCTGAGATTATTTCCCCCTTTTTCCTTTAAAAACTTTCATGGCTGTGCAGAATCTTGAGTTGGTTCTAGGACACAAGGCTACCCTCTCCCCAGGTTGCTGACCTCTTGAATAAAGCAAATTTTCCTTTTCCAACCAATACTTGCTTCTCAAGTATTGGCTTTTGAGTGGTGAGCAGCCGAAACTGAGTTCAATAACATTCCGTTCCAGGTGAGGTCCAGAGCAACTACAAGCTGCCCAGAAAAGAAAGCAGGTACCCCAATCCAGTTGGTGAAGCCAGGAAAACAAACATATCAGGATGTAGGCATGGGGAGGCTGAGAAAGGTCCCCAGGTTTGAGGCTCACAACTGGACAAAGGATGTCATATTAGATGGGTATAGCATAGGCACTGCCCCCTAGAAATCTGTTGATACATGGCTATATCTCAGCAGATCCAGGGAGTAGAGTTGGGCTCCTAGCACCATCTCTTTGTCCTTTGAAAGACTGTATTTATTTCCTGTGTTGAAGACATGGTGAGTCAAACCAAAGCTGACAAGTCAACATTTCTCTTTCTCCACCTGGGCAGCATTGAGAAAGGGGACAAAAAACAAACACCTTGAAATGACTGAGTTTACAAACTTATGGTTGAAAAAGCCCTTAGTTTACCTGATGTAACAAGACTAATTTTCCACATCCACTTCAAAAAAATGGTGGATAAGCTTCAAGTCAGAAAATAAATTTATCATTTGAAGATGAAGAATGTTTCACTCTCTTGTACACTGTAACCTTTGTGCCTGCTGCTATAATAATCATGTTGCAAATAAGCAAAAGAGATCCTCTTTGGGGGATCTCTGTCCCTTTCCCAAATATGCCCCTGGATAATTATTTGGCTGCCACCAAAGCAACAATCAGAGCTGCATGGTGGCCAAGCAAATCTCAGATCCTATGTTTGCTAATTGGACATAACAATTCATGCTCAGGGACATCAGGCAAAACGGGATTTATTCTGCCAGGATTGTTTTGGCTCCCATTTTTTGGTTAGCATCAATATCTCAGTCCAAGTTTTTGGATCCCTAAAGCTACTTTCTTGGCAAGTAGCACCCAGTTATCTACCCAAGTATAAGAAACACTCATTCTACACTATATCTGGAAAGACCAGAACTTGCTGTGGGAGAAGAGGAGGATTTGTAGCTGGGTAGATTTTTGTGCTTCTCAGAAACTTGATCACTTTAGAATAAGACCAAGTGTGAGAATTAATTCACTGGGAACTAGAGTTAGAAACAGATGACAATAGTATTCTGGCATGCGATCTTTCCATTTAAATACCCTATAAATATAAATTATAGCTTGTAAATCAAATTACTGAGAAACAAATAGGCCAATGACCTAACTTCAGGTTTAATTAATTAAAATTTGAAAACTTTGAGTTCTTCAATTACAAAATGGAGGCCCAAATAATCAGCTCTGCCTGATCTCTGTAGTAGATGCTTAGGTTATAAAAGAGTATTCGGGAAAAAAATGGAAATCAGATTGAATCTTTAAAGGATTCTTAGAGATTTCAATTTTTTCTTCTATATACAAAATTTGAAGCAGAGAAAGTGACCTAAAGAGGACACTACTTCAGTCTTGTAGAAGTCCAAATAAGTCAAAGTTCTTTGATTTTTAAGAATAGTCAATTTTTCCTAAAAGAGATTAGTGTACAGTGTACTGACAAACAAAACTTATATTTCTATTACTTTTTATTTTTTGATTTTTGTTTGTTGGTATTTACTATCTGATTTGATCTCTATAGAGTGTCTTATCTTTTTCTCATTTCACAAAGGGACATTTATAATTTGAGGGGTTAAGTGACAAGCTAAAGGGTTATTTGGCTTATACTAGAAACAAGAAGGAATTCCTGCCTTCTGGCCCAGAGCCCACTGTTTCATTCTGTCTCAGTCAACTGTTCTATGCCCCAGGGACGCAGCAGAGATGAAAACAGTCCCTTACAAGTAAATGGACAGTGTGGCAGGTAGTGAGCAGGCTGGACTTTGCAGGATTATTCTGGCTTCCATTTTGGGGTTAGTCCCACTCCCTCATTCCAAATTTTCTGATCCCTTAAAGCTACTTTTCTGGTGAATCCTCTAGAATTTTCAGTTCTCCATGTAGGTGCAAGAAACACCTATTCCATAATACCTGGAAAGGTCAAGGCTTTCTGTGGGAGAAAATGAAGGTTTGCAGCTGGACAGAGCTTTTTGTTTCTTTCAAACTTGATTATTTTAGAATTAATAAGAGCAAATATTAGAATTCACAATTAATTAGAATTAAATAGAGCAATTAATTAGAATTAATTCACAAGAAACTAAAAGTCTCTTCCAAAAAGGGAAAAAAATAAGGAGTCTGGAGCAGATATGGGAAGTACCAGTGTGTATGTTTGTGTGTGTGTGCACATGCACACATGCATGCATGCACAAGTGCACATGTGTGTTTGGGAGGAAGGGAGGGGTGAAACATGGGAATGGATTACAAAAATATCTGAGGAAAGAGAAATATTGGCCAGAAGTCAGAGGTCGGCTATATTCAGCTCACCACCTTCTCATGTAAATAAAGTTTTATTGGAACACAGCCACACTCATTTGTTCAGTGTCTATGGGGTTTTGCACTATATTGGAAGTGTTGAGTCATTGTGACTGAGGCTGTATGTGACCCACAGAACTGAAAACATTTACTCTCTGGCCCATTAAGGAAAACATTTGCTAACTCCTGGTTCATGCAGAAGGAAAAACAGGTGCAAAGCCCGTAAGGCACAAAGTGTGTTTGTTGGTTTCAAGGATTAGTAAGAAACCAAGTGTGGCTAAGGTGAGTGAACCAGTGAAGCATGAGATAAGGACAGAGTTAGCCCGGACCCTGCAGGGCCTTTCTAGCCCATTGCATAGAACTTTGACCTTTATTCAGAGTGAGGTGGGAAACTACTGGAGGAGGTTGAGTACCCACAGACATACTCTGACTTACATTTTAAATTGATCACTTTTTTAAGAATAGATAAGAGGGGGTGAATTTGGTATATACTGAAAAAATCCAGGTAAAAATTACTCTGGCCTGCACTAAAGCATGAAGTTGGAAATTGTTAGAACTGGCCAAATTCCTAATACATGAATATACTGTAAAGAAAGTTTTGATGGATTTTTTTTGGTAAACTTGAAATAGAGGTATGTGGTATGTGTAGGTGTGTGGTGGGGGCAGGTAGGGAAGCAGATGATCCAAGATGACTTACATGGGCATGTACATCTGGGTGGACAGTCACCATTTACAGACAAGGAGATGATTATGAGGGATATAAACTGTAGATTGTGGCTGGAAGTGAAGAATTCAGTTTGGAAACTAAAATTTTAGATGTCTTTTGAATATTCAAGTGGCAATGTCAAGAGACATATATGAATCATATATGGAGTTCAGGAGAAAGGTTTGAAACAGACATACAAATCTGGGAGTTATCAATGTTTAAATAATGGTGAAGTCACAGGAACAGAATAAGATCACCTAGAGAGTACCTAGGGAGAAGGCAATGGCACCCCACTCCAGTACTCTTGCCTGGAAAATCCCATGGACGGAGGAGCCTGGTAAGCTGCAGTCCATGGGGTCACGAAGAGTTGGACATGACTGAGTGACTTCCCTTTCACTTCTCACTTTCATGCATTGGAGAAGGAAATGGCAACCCGCTTCACTGTTCTTACCTGGAGAATCCCAGGGACGGTGGAGCCTGATGGGCTGCCGTTTATGGGGTCACACAGAGTCAGACATGACTGAAGTGACTTAGCAGCAGCAGCAGCAGAGAGAACCTATAGACATCCACAGAAATTGATTTGAATAAAATCCTAAAAGATGATGCTGTTAAAGTGCTGCACTCAATGTGGCAGCAAATCTGGAAAACACAGCAATGGCTACAGGACTGGAAAAGGTTAGTTTTCATTCCAATCCCAAAGAAGGCAATGCCAAAGAATGTTTAAACTACTGCACAACTGCACTCATTTCACATGTTAGCAAGGTAATGCTCAAAATCCTTCAACAGTATATGAAACAAGAACTTCCAGATATACAAGTTGGATGTAGAAAAGGCAGAGGAACCAGAGATCAAATTGCCAACATCCACCAGCTCATAGAAAAAGCAAGGGAATTCCATAAAAACATATACCTCTGTTTCATTGACTATGTTAAAGCTTTTAACTATGTGGATCACAACAAACTGCAGAGATTTTTTTAAAGAGATGGGAATACCAGACCACCTTACCTGCCTCCTGAGAAATCTTTATGCAGGTCAAGAAGCAACAGTTAGAACTGGACATGGAATGATGGATTGGTTCAAAATTGAGAAAGTACTATCTCAAGGCTGTATATTACCCTGCATATTTAATTCATATGCAGAGTACATCATGCAAAATGCCAGACTGGATGAAGCACAAGCTGGAATCAAGATTGCCTGAAGAAATATCAATAACCTCAGATAAGCAGATGATACCACCCTAATGGCAGAAAGTAAAGAGAAATTAAAGAGCCTCTTGATGAGAGTGAAAGAGGAGAGTTAAAAAAAAAAAAAAAAAAACTAGCTTAAAACTCAACATTCAACAAACTAAGATCATGGCATCTGGTCCCATCACTTCATGGCAAAGAGATGAGGAAAAAGTGGAAACAGTGACAGATTTTATTTTCTTGGGCTCTAAAATCACTGCAGACAGTGACTGCAGCCATGAAATTAAAAGACACTTGCTCCTTGGAAGAAGTTATGAAGAACATAGTGTATTAAGAAGCAGAGATAAAAATAAAAAAGAAGCAGAGACATCAGTTTGCTGACAAAGGTCCATCTAATTAAAGCTATCATTTTTCCAGTAGTCATGTATAGATGTGAGAGTTGGACCATAAAGAAGGTTGAGCACTGAAGAATCTATGCTTTCTAATTGTGGTGCTAGAGAAGCCTCTTGAGAGTCCCTTGGACAACAAGGAGATCATACCAGTCAATCCTAAAGGAAATCAGTCCTGAATATTCATTGGAAGGACTGATGCTGAAGCTGAAGCTCCAATACTTTGGCCAACTTATACAAAGAGCTGACCCATTGGAAAAGGCTGATTCTGGGAAAGACTGAGGGCAGGAGAAGAAGGGGGAGACAGAGGATGAGATGTTTGGATTATATCACCGACTCAATAGACATGAGTTTGAGCAAACCTCAGGAAATAGTGAATGACAGGGAAGCCTGGCATGGTGCAGTCCATGGGGTTGCAAAGAGTCAGACACGATTTAACGACTGAACAACAATTTCAGTGTATGACAGGTTTTGAGCTAAGAACTTAGTTTGTTTTTTTCTCATCTTACAACCCTCTACTTGGGTTTTCTTTTACATATGAGGAAATGAACACTTCAGTTAGCAGTCTGACGTAACCTAGCTAGTGACACAATCCAGGTATGCCTGCCTCTGTGGTAGAGTCCTCTCTGCTCTGCCAGGACATAAGGAACAGGAAGACAAGAGTGAGTATCAGCTCAGTATGTCTGAATACTGAAGGAGGCATAGAGTTTCCCAAGTAGGCTACCCAGTAACATAAAACTATCACCAGATGGGCACCTCTGCTTTAAGTTTAAACTGCAGTGAGAGGCTTCATAAAGCAAACTACTAGGCTGGTGAACCACGATAATGCTATCATGGAACTTCCTTCTCAACTTCCTGAATTTAATAAACTCTTGCATCATGAAATAGCAGAAAATTTCTTGTTTAAGAGCAGATTATCTGACACGACTGAAGGGACTTAGCAGCAGCAGCAGCAGAAGAGGCAGACACTGCTGAGGAATGCATGCATCAATGTAATACACTGCATCATAGGCAAGCTGTGGGTTACTAAGGTTAGATGCTCTTGCAGGACACTGCACAAATCCTTCATTAAGTCACAGGAAAGACACCTCATGACTGAAAACTGAAAATGAATCATTTAAAACAGCACAGAGACAGAGGCTATTACTCAATAATAGATCTGACCCATGATGTTACTAAAATCCTTACAGCATTGCTTTAATCCTCACAAAGAAAAAGTTTCTTGGTTGACCGGTAGTCTCAAACTTGATCTTGCTTCCACTGGCCTCACGGAAGTGCAGTCATTCAACTGCTAAATATAACATGGAGCATCATGCCTCTGTCTTCCTACAGGCCTGGGCTGAAAGTTATCGTCACTTATTTTATCTCTACAGAAATCAAAAGAGGTTCATCTCTCCATGTTGAAGTGTGAACAGGAACTAACCTATGTGCTCAAGGGCTTCCACGTAACCTAGTTAGGAAGCCACACCTTGAGGTTACACCCTCTTTATGGTTATGAGGAAACCAAGGAAGAGATGTTGTGTTTTGGACCCTGCTGAACAAGATTAAGTCTTGGCAAAAATATTTAGGTCATGCTGGTCTGGATGAAACCTAGTCAGAGGTTTTGGATGAATAATAGGGAACTGAGTGATTCCAGGGTCTTTCCTCCTCCACCCTTCATGTTTCCCAACCCCAGGTGTTGCTTCCACAGAAACCCATCCTCTGGGACAAGGTATCATGGCGATAAGTACATATTCAATGGGAGGGCATTATTAGTGTGGAGAGTTTGAAAGATATACAGTAATAATCCTCAGGAGAATCAAAAGATGCTTTCAGCATTGATGTTTGTCATTCCTTTTAGGGATTTTGCTTCTTTATCACTGAACTGCCATCTTATTGAGTGCCATAAGCAAGTTTGTTGTGTTTGTATTTCCCATAACGCTCAGCAAAGTACCTGTCACCAACTGGGTACAGAGCAAATCTTGGTGAAATGAATACCAGTCATCACCCTGCTGCAGATAAGCATAAGCACCAGGATTCAGACTCCTGATCCTGTGTTCTGTAAACTGCACTAGGGCAGCACTCTGCTGTGTCTCTCTTGCTCTATAGACTTTAAACATTTTGTGTCCTCAACACCATGATTATTCTCTCTCTGGATGTATTTATGAGCCAGGAACAAACCACTACAGTGTACATAATCATGTTTCTTGTCCCTTCCCTGTGAAAAGTATTCTTTGTTTGTGCTTCCAGGCTGTTCACTTTTTTTTTTTTCTCCTGATTAACTGAAAATATTAGGTGAGTGTCAGAGAGAAGGGAGTAGATGCTGTGATACAAGAACATGTCTAAGCAGATTGAGGAAGGGGGATTTGGAGACAGTGAGTAAGCTATCCAGCAAAGGCTAAGATTTCTAAGGAGACAGGGATCTAGGGTATTGGAAAAACTGCCATGAGGTGGGGAAGAGTAGCGGGGCATGTATAAATAGGTGAAGAGAATGTCCTGTGCTAACTGTTTTACCTTCCATCAAAGTTTGTCTTAAGATATCATTGAAGAAAGATCGAATTCCAAGGCTTCAAGAGGTAGCTAGGGATGTGTAACATTTTGGTGTACTGACGTGTTAGTAGGTTATTTAATGGGATTCCCAGGTGGCCCATTTGTGTGTGCATGTTGCGGGGGGGGGGGGGGGGACCATACAGGGGACAAGTGAGGTTGAGAAGAACAAAGCAGTGGGGTTGGGGGTGGAACAAAATATTAACTTTAACTGCTTTTCAAAGCTTACTCAGTTTCTACATATTAAAAGTGATTAATTGCATAAAGTACACACTTTATGGTTAGCTCTTCAGTCCACAAATCAAATATGAGATGTTTTTACAGTAAGATTTAAAACCTAAAATAAGATACTATAATTAAAAATTCTAGAAGCATTATTTCTCACCTCAAATATGGTCCCATTGTAGGACTATCATTCCCACGGTAGAAAGATTATATAATTAGAAATATTATAGAAATACAAATATTTAGAAATATGTATAAAGATATAAATATATAATAAATAAATATTTATACTATTTATTTTATATAAGTATATATAATAAATAAATATTTCAAAATATATTTCTAGAAACAGAAATATTATGTAATTATAATGTACTATAATTTGAAATATATTAGAATTTATTGAGGACCTGATTGCTCAGTTTCTAATTTTTAAGAATCTGACAGTATTTCTCTCTTATATTTCTGAATGCCTCACATTTTCTGTTTAAGTACTCATTTGGTTCAATTTGTATTGTTTTGCTCTTCCCTTGAACTTCAGTTCAGTTCAGTGGCTCAGTTGTGTCCAACTCTTTGTGACCCCATGGACTGCAGCATACCAGGCTTCTCTGTCCATCACCAACTCTCAGAGCTTGCTCAAACTCATGTCCATCGAGTCAGTGATGCCATCCAACCATCTCATCCTCTGTCATCTCCTTCCCCTCCTGCCTTCAGTCTTTCCAAGCATCAGGGTCTTTTGCAATAAGTCAGTTCTTTCCATCAGTTAGCCACAGTATTGGAGCTTCAGCTTCAGCATCAATCCTTGCAATGAATAGTCAGGACAGATTTACTTTAGGACTGACTGGTTGGATCTCCTTGCAGTCCAAGGGACCCTCAAGAGTCTTCTCCAACACCACAGTTCAAAAGCACTACTGTGGGCAAGACTCCCTTCAAAGAAATGGAGTAGCCCTCATAGCCAACAGAAGTCTGAAATGCAGTACTTAGGTGCAATCTCAAAAACAACAGAATGATCTCTGTTCATTTCCAAGGCAAACCATTCAATATCACAGTAATCCAAGTCTATGCCCCAACCACTAATGCCAAAAAAGCTAAAGTTGAACGGTTCTATGAAGATCTATAAGACCTTCTAGAACTAACACCCCCAACAGATATCCTTTCATCACAGGGGACTGGAATGCAAAAGTAGGAAGTCAAGAGATATCTGGAGTAACACGTAAGTTTAGCCTTGGAGTACAAAATGAAGCAGGGCAAAGGCTAACAGAGTTTTGTCAAGAGAATGCACTGGTCATAGCAAACACCCTCTTCCCAACAACACAAGAGAAGACTACACATGGACATCACCAGATGGTCAATACTGAAATCAGATTGATTATATTCTTTGTAACGAAGCTGGAGAAGCTCCATACCGTCAGCAAAAACAAGACCAGCAGCTGACTGTGGCTCAGATCATGAACTCTTATTGCAAAACTGAGGCTTAAATTGAACAAAGTAGGGAAAACCACTAGACCATTCAGTTCAGTTTAGTTCAGTAGCTCAGTCGTGTCCAACTCTTTGCGACCCCATGAATCGCAGCACACCAGGCCTCCCTGTCCAACACCAATTCCCAGAGTTCACTCAGACTCACGTCCATCGAGTCAGTGATGCCATCCAGCCATCTCATCCTCTGTCGTCCCCTTCTCCTCCTGCCCCCAATCCCTCCCAGCATCAGAGTCTTTTCCAATGAGTCAACTCTTCGCATGAGGTGGCCAAAGTACTGGAGTTTCAGGTAAGACCTAAATCAACTCCTGATTAATTACTGATCAATTTTCTTTCCCTTGAACTTACTGATCTTTGTCTAGGCACTTTTGTATTTAGTTTAATGTTAATCTTACAAATAATATTAAATAGTAATAGAGGTAATCCATGGAATAATGAAGGCTCATTAATATCTGCCTAATCTATTTTTCTAGAAAGGCCAGAGCTTGACAAAGAAGATCACAACATAGTGGATCCTGCTTGTTCACAGACAAGTCTTGTTTATTTAGCTGATGATATTTGTCTAGTTCATGCAGGCACAAATGGTAACTGGAAATTCTCCAGAAGTCATAAATGTGGAAATTAAATTGCAACACCACTCTTCTAAGTGCTCAGGCTGAAAAAGGGGGCACTGTCCTTCCCTTTTCTCTTTCTCTGATATCCTCCCTCATTCTGTTAGCAAATCTTGGCTCTACCATTAACATATAATTCAAAGTCAGACCCTTTCTCACAGTAACCACTACTTTTAACCATTCCAAGCCACCATTTGCTTGCTGGGCTACTGCAGTAGCCTGTTAACTGGAGGCAGAATTGTGAGTATAAACTAAAAAGGGCAGAGAAAAATGGCTACACTATCTCTACATTCCTTTACATTTGGGGCAGGTTGTACCTAAATTTCTGACAGAATATTTGACTGCAAGAACCAGAAACCTATTAGAACTCATGAACACAAAGAAAGTATTTCCAGATTTCCCAAGGAATAAGGATTGGGAACTGGAAAGTCAGGAATGGAGACTTTCCACCTCACTAGAGTCACTTCTCTGGTATAGTTTGTGTGTCTGCTTGGTTCTCCTAGGTTCCACATATGTCTGGGAACTCTCAGCTTTAATCCCAGCTCTACATGACTTCTTAGTTTGAGACTAATTAGTATCTTTATGACTCAATTCCAGATTCCCAGAAGAAGGTGATCTCTTGGTTTAGCTTACTTCAGGTATCTGCCTTTGAATCAATCAGTTTAGATCAAGACACATGGTCATGCGATCAAAACACAGGTGCCCAGTTCTAGCATTTCAGCAGGGCCTAGCGGACTCATTCAGAAAAGGGGGTGTGAACCAGGCAAACTAACTAATTAACATCTCTACTGCAATTTATGGATAATTTAAATTCAATATTCTGTTAAATGGTGTAGTGAATCAATTATTGTCATGCACACATCCTTTGGGACTCAATAAATGAAAATTAAGTCAATACAAATGAATGCTTAGCAGGTGAGGTAAAGTTTGTCTACCTTCCAGAAAGCTTTTGCCAATAATATAATTTCTTTTTAAAATATTTATCTTCAGTTTCTACTTTATTCTTATCAATCATTATCCAGCTGCCCCTGTGAGACCAATAACAGAGCCTTTGTTAGCCTGTTAGCCTTTAAACAAGATAATGAAGATGGGCAGATTCAGGAATGTTATGAATTCTTGGTCTTTGGCCTTTTCTTCTATGTATCAATTTTTTTTTTTTTACCTTTTAATTTCTATTGAATTAACTGAGTATTGCTTAGAGCTGTCCTAACTCAGCTAAATGTATTAATAATACAGCTATTTATAATTTGTCAGTGGTATTTATTATTATGTCATCATCTCCTGGTCCCTTCTTCAATAAGAAGGTAAGAAAGAATTCCATTTGGGAGAGTATCATAGAAAGCCATTGAATTCTCCCAAAGGCAGAAAGCTATTCAATTGCTTGGAATTGATACACTGAGTCGTTCCAGCAAACAAAACAAGAATAAATAAATAAAATTTTGTTGTGAGATTACTATGGGTAAAACTATCCCACGTGCTAAATTTTTAAATGAATAATATAAATTATTGATTTTTTAGTCATTTTTATTGTAAAATTTAAATTTCTAATTAATTTTAAAATAAAATCCTAATTTAAAACCAATTGACTAGTTGAAATTGATACAAAATGAATTTGAGGATCTCATATTTTATCTTTGCCATCACAAAAGTAGATATTTGGGAGTGTTGTTGCTTTTTACCTAACAGAATTCTAGATATGTCTCTGAAACAGGAGAAGATGGATTGCAAATGTACAAAGTTAACCTACAGTAGCAGATATGCTCAATATTCATCCTAAATTGTTTGAAGTTTACATGTCCTCTAGGAACCAAAGTTTTGAGAATGTCAGGATGAGTTCATAATCTGATGAGAGGGATGAAGTGTAAAAATCAAAACAAAATTCCAAAAGTCCTCGCCTCTTAAATTGGTGGGGTACTGGCCTAAACTGGTGATTTGTTGAAGTCCCTTTCTCCCCAAGGACCCTGATAGTAGTTTTTCCATTTTACTATGTGTACCTATGGAGAAGGCGATGGCACTCCACTCCAGTACTCTTGCCTGGAAAATCCCATGGACAGAGGAGCCCGGTGGGCTGCAGTCCATGGGGTCACGGAGAGTCGGACACGACTGAGCGACTTCACTTTCATTTTTCACTTTCATGCATTGGAGAAGGAAATGGCAACATTCTTGCCTGGAGAATCCCAGGGACGGAGGAGCCTGGTAGGCTGCCGTCTATGGGGTAGCACAGAGCCGGACACGACTGAAGCAACTTACCAGCACCAGCAGCAGCATGTGTACCTAATTAGTGCAAACTTTACATTTTTCTTCCCCTGTTTATCCTCCAAAACCCAAGGAAGAAGGTAGTATTAGTCTCATTTTACACATGAGGAATCTGACCCTTAGGAAAAGTAAGGAATTTGTCCAAGGTTGCCCATATTACCAAGGTCTGGATTGAAATCTATGTCTGGCAGACAACAGAGTCTAGGATTTTTCCACTATACCACAAAGCCTCTCAGCAAGAAATTGTCCCTTCTCCAAAGAGTTTCATAATCCAGTGATGACAAATCATCCAACAGATATATTTTCAAACTAGGTGAAAAGGTGGATCATAAAATTCTGTGGGGAAGTGATCTCTGTTTTGCAATTGACTCCTATGGAGATATACCTATTTTTTAAAAGCTCTCCAGGTAATTCTGATCATCTCCCAGCTGGCTTCTAATGCTTTTCTCCCTCCTCTTCACCTAGCCAACTCCTCCTCACCTGGACTCAACCATGATGAGTTCCCCATCTTGGAGGCCTTCTGCTACCTTCTCTTAACCCTCTTCAGTCCTCTTGCATGATTCCCTCAATGAACGCATCATATTGTTTCACAATTATTTATTTACTTGAGGTTTGCTCCCATTTGACTGGGGAGCTCATTGAAAGCTTTGAGTCTTCAGATCAGATCAGATCAGATCAGATCAGTTGGATCAGCTAAGCCGTGTCCAACTCTTCGCGACCCCATGAATCACAGCACACCAGGCCTCCCTGTCCATCACCAACTCCCGGAGTTCACTCAGACTCACGTCCATTGAATCAGTGATGCCGGACTTCACTCAGACTCACGTCCATCTAGTCAGTGATGCCATCCAGCCATCTCATCCTCTGTTGTCCCCTTCTCCTCTTGCCCTCAATCCCTCCCAGCATCAGGGTCTTCTCCAATGAGTCAACTCTTCGCATGAGGTGGCCAAAATACTGGAGTTTCAGCTTTAGCATCATTCCTTCCAAAGAAATCCCAGGGCTGATCTCCTTCAGAAGGGACTGGTTGGATCTCCTTGCAGTCCAAGGGACTCTCAAGAGTCTTCTCCAACACCACAGTTCAAAAGCATCAATTCTTCGGCACTCAGCCTTCTTCACAGTCCAGCTCTCACATCCATACATGACCACAGGAAAGACCATAGCCTTGACTAGACAAACCTTTGTTGGCAAAGTAATGTCTCTGCTTTTCAATATGTGATCTAGGTTGGTCATAACTTTCCTTCCAAGGAGTAAGCGTCTTTTAATTTCATGGCTGCAGTCACCATCTGTAGTGATTTTGGAGCCCCCAAAATAAAGTCTGACATTGTTTCCCCATCTGTTTCCCATGAAGTGATGGGACCGGATGCCATGATCTTCGTTTTCTGAATGTTGAGCTTTAAGCCAACCTTTTCACTCTCCACTTTCACTCTCATCAAGAGGCTTTTTAGTTCCTCTTCACTTTCTGCCACAAGGGTGGTATCATCTGCATATCTGAAGTTATTGATATTTCTCCCAGCAATCTTGATTCCAACTTGTGTTTCTTCCAGTCCAGCGTTTCTCATGATGTACTCTGCATAGAAGTTAAATAAACAGGGTGACAATATACAGCCTTGACGAACTCCTTTTCCTATTTGGAACCAGTCTGTTGTTCCATCTCCAGTTCTAACTGTTGCTTCCTGACCTGCATACAAATTTCTCCAGAGGCAGATCAGGTGATCTGGTATTCCCATCTCTTTCAGAATTTTCCACAGTTTATGGTGATCCACACAGTCAAAGGCTTTGGCATAGTCAATAAAGCAGAAATAGATGTTTTTCTGGAACTCTCTTGCTTTTTCCATGATCCAGCGGATGTTGGCAATTCAGTACCTAGCAAAGTGTTCGACACTCAAAAAATGTGTTTCACAGAACTAAATCAGTAAACAAAATTTTCAGAGCCACTTAGAAATGGCCTGAAAAAAATCTTAAAACTTGTTTTTATCGCTGGTTACGCCTAGTTAATTAACTAGGTAATTCAGTAAATATTAAATTCAATACATATGGCAACCCACTCCAGTACTCTGGCCTGGAAAAATCCCATGGATGGAGGAGCCTCGTGGGCTGCAGTCCATGGGGTCTCTAAGAGTCTGACACGACTGAGCGACTTCACTTTCACTTTTCACTTTCATACATTGGAGAACGAAATGGCAACCCACTCCAGTGTTCTTGCCTGGAGAATCCCAGGGACGGGGGAGCCTGGTGGGCTGCCGTCTCTGGGGTCGCACAGAGTCGGACACAGCTGAAACGACGCAGCAGCAGCAGCAGCAGCAGCAGCAGTAGCTTAAGCGTTCTTGGATGCGGAAGCTCCAGAGTACTACATTTCCCGAAATTCCTGAGGCTCAGCCGCCACTGGTTTGTTGACTGTTCTTGACTGCCTGTCATTTCAACCAATACCCTGACGAGAATTTCCCTGCACCGGGCGGGAGGCGACCAATCATAAGGAAGAGGGCCGGCACTTTTGATTTGGGCTCAGAAAACCCTCTGAAACTCAGAAGCGTCAGGGGCTGGGAGTTGCTAGCTTTGGGAGTGTGCTTCTTCCCACTCCCACCTCACGAATTAGAATTCGTCTTTATGGGTTTCCAACCTTTTCTTTAAGTTTTTCCTAGTTTCCACTCCTTCCTAATCAGTACCTCTACTTCCCATCCACCTTTCCGTGTTAAACTCACTCTCCGGAAAAGGTAACCGCAGCATGAATCTCTTTTCAAACTTGAGCTATACATCTGTCTGTGAGCATACAAGTGAGATTGTGATAGTGAAGCAATGGAAAGATTCGAGCGAAAACTTCCTTCTTTCCCCTTTTCTCCTTGCAAGAGTGAAGAAGCTACTGGAGATTGCTTAGTGGACAACAGCATTACAGGACGGATTGAAGATTCTGAAATGAGTGCCCGCGCTGTTTTACTTCCCTCCCCCATCTCCACCGCCTTAGCGTGCGGACAGAATCCAGGGCTGGTGTGTCACTGGTTGGGGCAGACACCCAGCCCTGGAGCCGGTTCCCTTTGGCAGCATATCCCATTCTAGCAGCTACCTGCCAGGTCCACGCTTTCATGCTACCAATAGTAAGAGCTTCAGGAAAGAATTCATTTCCCCCGCTCTAGGTTCATCTCCTTTCCTAGTTTCTAAGTCTGTCATACTCTTGTCACAGAAATAACCGTTGTCTAGACGCTCTTTTTCCAAAATCCAAATCCAAATCAATCCAAAACAAAGACCATCAATAAAGCAGCAACAATCATTTTGCAGCCAGCAGCCGGGAGTGTGTGCCTCGTTAAAGGGTGAGACTATAAACCCTCGCTTTAATGGCCGATTTTGAAATAAAGGTTTCCTGCTGCTTGGTACTCATCAACATTTTTACTACCCCAGCTGCAGGAGAAGCAGCTGCATCCACTGGCAGGGCGATTGAGACGGGAGAAATTTAGCCACGGTCTGGGATTTTCGCAGAGGATAATTTAAGCCCCAGCTCCACTCCGACGGCGGAGGGGGTGGGTACGCGCGATGCGCATGCTCAGCAGCCCGGCTCCGCCGAGGCCCGGCTGCCGCCACCGCCGTGGCCAGCGCTGTAACCGCGGCTGCCGCTGCTGCTCGGAGCGGGCGTTGGTGCCCTGTGCCGAGGCGCCCTGTCAGGCGAGAGGGAGCGGCCGGGCGGGACCGCGGGCGGCGGCGACAGCGGTGCCTGAGGAGGGCAGCCGGGGCTCTGAAGGACCGAGGGCGGGCCGAACCAGCCGCGGAGAAGCGAGGCAGAGAGCGCGGGGACCCACCCCGGCGTCCTGCGTGCGATGCCCGGCGGGCAGCGGCGCTGAGCGGCAAGGAGGCCGAGCGGCGAACGCGGCCGGAGAGCCGGCGACCCCCGGGAGGAAGAGGAGGAGGAGGAGGAGGAGGAGGCTGATCCGGAGCGGGAGGAAGTGCTGAGGGACTGCGGGGGCCCGGGCGGGCGACGAGCGGCGGGGCCGCGGGCCATGGACGCGGCGGCGGCGGGGGCGAGCCGGGGCGGCGGCGCGGCGCAGAGTCAGCCCGCCGCCAGGTGAGGCTGGGCGGCGCGGGCTCGGGGCGCCGCCGCCACTGCTGTGCCGCCGGGCCGCGGAGCGAGGCGGCGGCGGCGGCGGCGGCTGAAGCGGCGGCCTCGGAGCGAGAGGGGTCGCCGGCGGGGCTTCTGGTCGCCGCTGCTCTCTCGCGTCGTCGCAGCATTTCCTGTTCGGATTATCTCTCACTTCTCCCCAGCTGCCTCCTTCCCCTCACACTCCCACTCGCGCCAGCTCCTCTGCGTCCTTGGTCGAAGCTGCTCTTGGCCCGGGCCGGTTCCCCCCCGCCTGGGGACGGCCCTTACCTCGGCTCTCGGGGTGCGGGGGAGCCCCGCCGCGACCATGAGGAAATTCAACATCAGGAAGGTGCTGGACGGCCTGACCGCCGGGTCGTCCTCGGCCTCGCAGCAGCAGCAGCAGCAGCAGCACCCACCTGGGAACCGGGAGCCCGAGATCCAGGAAACGCTCCAGTCCGAGCACTTTCAGCTCTGCAAGGTGAACGGAGCGCGCAACCCCGCGAAAATTGGGGTCGGTCTAGGGGCACCTCGGGCTTTAAGCCCGAGTGCCAGGGTTAGAACGCCAATAATACTCAATACCGCGAATAAAGGGCTCGCTCCGACAGCACACATTTGCTTGGTGGGCTATTTTGGAGATTGACATCATCTTACTCCTCTTTTCGTTGATTTTCACATGCGGCAGTCATTTCAGGATTGCTTCCAACATGCTGACCTTTAATTCGTATTCTTAATCAACGACTTTTATATTCAAGCATTTTGTTAGATCTTTCACCGACTTCCAAGTTTCCTTTGGGAACAGTGTCTAACGAATATTGTTTATGAAAAAGCTAGACGTGTTCAACTGGATGTTGGCTCATTTTTACCTTAAAATGTGTTAGGAGACTTCACATGAAATCACAGGGTCTTGTTAGCCTTGTGTTTGGTGGAAAAGTTAGAAGTGGAATTTTTGCCTATTAATGGTACGGCAATTGCCATAGTGATGTGTAATTCAGAAAGAATGATGCAGCGAATTAATTCACCAGCTGCTCAGTGAGAAATACAAACTTGTGTCTGTATTAATACCTGCCTTCTTCATAAATACCAGGCGTTCGTAAGTCAGAGTTTAAGTGTGTATTATACTTTTTGCTTCAGTATCCTAAAATTAAGGATTTAATACCAAGATGCAAAAATAGATAAGGTATTTTCATTCTGTTACGGTTGCAACATGATGAGATAGATTTTTGCTAATTCCTTTGCTGAATCCTTAATTAATTATGACAGCGTTTCCGTAAACGTACTTGCATTTAACATAGAAATAAAGTAAGGATGAAGTTATCACACTTGAAATAAGCATGAGTTGCATTTTTAAATGAATTTATAGAATTTTTTTACCACTGCCAACTTTAATAATTTGTTCTCAGACATAATAGTAAAAAGAATGTTAAATTTTTTTCTAAAGAGTACCTCTGTGATGAGAAAGTAGAAATGTAACACTGGGATCGATTTTTTTTTGGGGGGGGGGTTTCAGTTTTAATTGCATAAGTTTTTATGTGATGTAGAATTCCTAGTTTTCATAGTTTTTTTAAAAATAGCAGGGCAGGTATGTGTGTTTTGTTTCAGTTATAATAGGTTCTTAATTGGTTCTAAGTTCTAATGTCTCTGTTGACTTTTCTGTTTTAAAACTTTGCTTCCTGCCCTGGTTGCTGTGATGTCACTTGCCCATGCCTAGACTGTTCGCCATGGATTTCCCTATCAACCCTCAGCCCTGGCCTTTGATCCTGTACAGAAGATCCTGGCAGTGGGAACTCAGACTGGTGCTTTAAGGCTGTATCCTTTGATTTAATTTAATTGAACTTTTCCCCAGTCATTCTCTATTGCTGATTAGTTGCTTTTCCTGTGTAATTCCAAAGAAATGGTATGATTAGATATTAATGTGAAATCCTGTGGTTGTGTTTTTCCCTGTGATTATACATACGTTCAGGTTGTGTGTTGCCTTGTGTCTTGACTTTCAATTTATACATAGCTAAAAACAAGTAAAAAGAGTTCTAAAGGTTTGCGATAATAATTACTATCTTTGCGAGGAGGTAGAAGTTTCTAAGGGGAAATATATCTGCTTATAGTAGTGGTCTGTTGAACAGACTATGTTGAGGATGAAGCTTAAAGACAATTGCACAAGGCACATTTTATTTGCTTTTTAAAAATATTGTTCATAGTAGATGTTCCAGTTATGACCTATTTATTATTCTATTGAATTAAAGATTGAATTTGAATTTGTTTCTGACCTGATCATCTAGAAAAATTAGAAAACAAGTGCAAATTTTATATAGTTATGAAGTGTTGCTGTTTTCTAGAAGTTTTAGAGCATTTTCTTAGTATAATGCAAATAGAGAAGTATACTATCTTGATATGTTTTCCTATCATGGTCTACATTTGTGATGTATATGTAAATACTGTGAGATCAACTCTACTCTGAAGTATTAGTATAGAGAAATTTTTCCTGGTTATGCATGAACTATAATTTTATCATAGCATGTTTTTCTAAATATCTACTCATTCTTCAAGATCATTTTACAATGGAGAATATTTAACAATTCCTCTCAAACTATTTAAACTTGAACTAAAATTGTGTTTACTTTTACTGTGGCATTTACCTACATTGCCCTTATTTTTAAACTTAAGGTTTTAAAAAAAAAATGCTTTGTTCACCATCAGTAGGGTATCTGCTTCCTATATATTAGTGAAATAATGTGTTGGTAATAAATAGCAAAAAAAAAACATCACATAATAAACAGACACACAAGGAACTGTGCTCTCCACATTTTAGATTTATCTGCCTCCTGAGAAGGGGGAGGGGGTGGGAAGCTTGCATTTGATTTAACATGTATCTTGCATTTCCTTACCTTTCAAGTCTTCATTTCAAGATAGGGCTATGTATGGTATCAGGATATGCCTCGTTTCCTTTGTGATTAATGTGCTATGTTCCAAATGCTTATAAAAGTTTTCCTTGAATTGTGTTACTAAGTGAAGACTGTCATTCATAGTAAATATCAGTAGTACCCTCATACCTAGTAAAATGGTAATATCTAACCAGGCTAGATCTCAGTTTGTGAGTTTCTAAGACAGTATGTCTAAATGGTTCTTGGCAAATATCTAGTTGATACTGAAATATTTTTTACTTCATTTGTTTAGATATTCCTATATCCAGTGATCAATACCTTTCTTGTCTGCTGCTGCTAAATTGCTTCAATCATGTCCGACTCTGTGGGACCCCGTAGACGGCAGCTCTTGTGAAGATGGGATTTAAATTTTGGCAGTGTGGGAACTAGTTGTCCAGCACAGCTCTGTGTAGTGACAAAAGTAGTGCATTGTGGGATCTAGATGGACTGTTTAGAATGAAAAGCAAATTTTTTTGTTCCCAAAAAGAGTATCACCTGGACTCAAAGGGGGAAAAATGTGGAACTAAATTAGTTATTTTTAGATTATTTTGGTTTTCTTTTCAGTGGGTTTAATTTTTACTGTTTTCCCAATTGAGACCCAATGTAGTCTCAATTTTTTTATGTACATAACTTTTAACAGCCAGTCTGCTCCTTTTATAACTTAATATAAGTACTGCAAGCAAGGCTGACTTTATAAAACCAAATATTTTTCTTAAACAAGATTTGTTATCCCTAATGCATTTGAGTAATTAGCATATTAATACACAAAGGGAGAGGTTAAAGTGTTAGGCCTAATGTTAATTGCCAAATGACAGCAGGGATTAGGTGTAAAAATCACCACTTATATCAGTCTTTTGCTTTTGTACATGTTTAATAGTTAAATACTATATGAAAAGTAAACCTATAATCTACATTTACACTTAATTTTTTAGAACTTTTCTTAATATATTTAGAATGAAATTAAGAAAAGAATTTATCAAATATATTTTTGCTTTCTCTTTTATGAGATTTACATGAACATTCCAGAGTGATAAATTGGTTTGCCTACCAGTAATAAGACCTAGTCATTCTTCCTGTTAAGTTTAGGTAGAAGATAAGCTCATGAGCTCTATTATGGCTTTGATTTGTAGAAAGTGACTAAGATCTTTTTATTCTTATATAATTTCTACCATATGTGGTTTAAAATTTGTTCATTTCTCCATTCTTTGTTTTGAAAACTGGGCTACTGCTGCTGCTAAGTCACGTCAGTCATGTCCGACTCTGGGTGACCCCATAGACAGCAGCCCACCAGGCTCTGCCGTCCCTGGGAGTGAACACTGGAGTGGGTTGCCATTGCCTTCTCCATTGTGTGAAAGTGAAAACTGGGCCGCTATAGTTTATTTCCAAGCTCCATATTGATTTAATGTGCAAACTTATTAAGTCTGTTCTTTTGCCCTAGCTCTTACGTTTTTCACTATTTTATTCAGTTTCTTTTAGTCCTTTGTTTTCTTCTCATATTAGACTCTTGTAACCTATAATACATTTGTTCTAAAAGGTGTCTTTAGGACAGAAATATACTTGTAAATCAAAGTCTTTTCTTTCATTTAACTGTGGAGCAGAGTAGGAATTTTTGAAAGTGGGATTGGGCTATTAGAATTTGAATTGCATATCTAATTTAATAGAATATCTTCCTAAATGTTGAAGGACTATATTACGTTCTGTTTTGAGATTAGGACAAAAATATGGAATTTATATCTGATATCTAATGTTTGTAGATAAGAACTGTGGAAATCTGAATCCTTAAATAGTATCTAACCAATAATGATGCAAGATAAATTGAATGTATTTGCAGCATTAATGTATAGCAAATGACTGATCTAATTATATAAACATGCTTTATGTTCGGTCCTCTTGGTTTCTGGAGTGATTATGAGGTTGGAGTGAACTTACTAATAGGAAGCAAGAGAGCATAATTTTATATGCCAAGTCATATAGTAGTGATTTAATTATCTTAATTCTCCTCTTGCCATGTAGAAGTGGGTGCAGTTTGATTCTTCCAAGTAATCTAGGCATCAGAACTCTTGGGATAAAATAATCATCTGTCCCCAAATGGAATACGTAAAAGGGAGAAAAATGGTTCTAACTGAAGAATGAAGGCATTGCTAGGAATGCTGGCTGTTGTCCTTATCTAGACTCCTGGTTTACTAGTATAATCTTGAATTGCATCATAGTCTGTTGTAACCATGGTCTACCCTGATCTTATTTTTAAGGTAATTTTTTCTAAACACAATGAGGTCATTTTACATATGAATATTTAAAGAACTGGGCCAAAAAATGGAATATCAAATTTACTGAAGTTTTATAAAAATTCATGAGCTTTTTAAGTATCAAAATTATCAAAGAACCTCATTTTTGTCTTCCTGACTTGTGGAAAACACGGTCAGCAGTCTCTGCTTTGATAAGGTGTAGACCTGTCTTTCAAATTTCAGTGTAAGGTTATTGAATGCAGAGTTACAAAAGGCTTTCTGTACATTGGAGTTCATTTAATAAGCACTTATTAAGTGTTAACATTTGATCATGAATTGTGCCCTCATCTCTTGTTCATGTCTTGCCACAAAAGAATTATGTGTCCTTGAGTTAGGTTTTTTACTTTTAAAATGAAGATGCTGTATTAGGTGATTTCTTCAAGAAACAACTTTTTGATTCTAAGTAGCTATACATTGTCCTGCATGCGGAAAAGACGTGAGAATGTTTCTTACTTTCAAGGATTAAAATTACACATAGTTGAAATTAGAATTATTTGGGGGTCTGCTTCCCAGGTGGTGCTAGTGAAAGAACATCCCTGCCAATGTAGAAGACATAAGAGATGCAGGTTTGTTCCCTGGGTGGGAAATATCCCCTGGAGGAGGACATGGTAACCCACTCCAGTATCCTTGCCTGGAGATGTGAACGGAGGAGCCTGGTGGGCTATGGTCCATAGGGTTGCAGAGATGTGACTGAAGTGTTTTAGCTGCAGCAGCAGCTACTGACATAACACAAAGTGAAACTACAGTTGAATTTATTGCGTTTGCTGACATTTCTGCACATTAGTAGATGAGGATTCAGAATAGTAGAAAAGAAGTCGGAAATTATTCTAGGCTAACTGAGGTCAAAAGTAGAGAAAAGAGAGTTATGGTAGTTTGGAGGGATACTGAAGAGACTGGTTGAAATTGTGATCCTAATTGAGTTGGGAGAAATAAGGAACCAGTTGGTGGAAAAACTTGAGTGTCAACCTGAGTTGCCTGGGCGTTATTCAGTAAGGAATCATTGTAGCTATGTGAGAGATATGCTATCTGGTAGACTGTGACCTTTCACATGATTAACAGGGCAGTGTGTCATGGATGAAATGAATAGAACCAAGGCAACCTTTGTATGTAACTATTAATCCGTATGGGTAGTAAAGTGGATCCAAAGCAGGGAAAGTAGAATGGGAACTGGAGAAGGACTTGAGGACTTCTTTGTATCAGATTTTAGAGGGAGTAACTGCAGATAAAGTTCTCAAATACTGCCCTGAGGCAATTACAAGACAGAAATGGAAAACTTGGTAAAGAAGGTGGCAGGTAGTATTGAGTTTGGAATTATGTCATCTTTTAGTTTATTCCTCTTGCCATTTTGAGAAGGTAGCCTAGACCTATTTTAGCTTAAGAAGTTGATACAGTTTTATATTTGATTGCCTTTGGGCTGGTCCCCAGTGATTTCTTGGATTTTGTTATTGAGCTAGTATAAAGTCACTGTTAGCTGTTTGGCTTTGTCCATTTATTCTCGGTCAGTGTCTCTCAGTAATGCTAGCATTTGGGGCTGGATAATTCTGTGGGTTTGTCCAGCATGTTGTAGTCTGTTTGGTATCTATGGTTCTTCCTTACTAAATGCTAGGTTACCTCTGCTGTCAGTGTGGCGACCCAGACGCCCTCATACTTCCAGATGCCCTCACACTTCCAGATGCTCCTGGTTGAGAACCACTACGCTCTGTCTTAGATCTTCCACCAGTTAAGTTGGAATAACCCTCCTAGCTCATGAAGTGAAAATCAGAATTAAATGCAATAATGTAAAAGTATAGTTTTTAAGAGCATGCCAGGACTGTTTCAGTGACTGTTCAATATGGTATTATTATAAATACAAGTTTTTCCTGTGGTTTTAATTTTCACTTCTTTCATTTATTTCAGCAAATGCTTGCTGAGAGGCAACTCAGTGCCAGGCACTGTGTAGGAAGGCCTTAATTTCATTTACTTTTATAGCTGACACAGTCTTTGAAGAAAAGATCTTAAAGTACTATTTTTGTTTTTTAAAAAATGGTTGTGTTTCTTTCAACCACAGGTTTGCAAAATTGTTACTTAGATGTGATAAGATAATATGTGAAGATTTGTTACACACAGTGGTTGATAAATAACTGCTTAAAGATTTTGTACTATAAATTAGCATTGCAATGTTTGACTTGCTGCTTATTTATTTTACAGAACATAATCACAATGTTGGAAAAATTTGGAAATAGATTTTTGTTCAAAGTAGTTAAAAGTGAAACAGTTTAGCCAGAAACTGTTTTTTAAAAACCACATTTTTATTACTCTTCTTCCCCACCATCCTTTTTGTTCATAGAGGAATTCTAGTCATTTGAAATTCTAGCTGTAGAGGAGAAACAAGGACTTTGAAACACTTTTATTTCTCAACTCTTAACTCATTAAAGAGGACTTTGTATAAAAGGAAGAATGAGTACTGTGTCAGCTATAGGTTGTGATTCTCAGCATGGATTTTGGCAGCAGGAAAAAAAGACACATTGACTTTAGAAACTACCAGAAAAGCTGTCTGCCTGAAGGCAGTTATTTTACAATGAATTTCTTGTGGAGAGGAAAAAAAGTATGATAGAATGTGAATGGAACTGAAAAGGGATATGTTAGTTACTGGTGAATCAAATTTGTGGTTGGTAAGCACTTTTGGCTTTAAGTAAGATAGGTGTTTTTTTTGTTGTTGTTGTTTTTTCTGTTAGGTATTCTCTTTGTTTTCCTTTTTTTTAAAGTATAATTTGCTTTTAAAATTATAACCTGACTTTGCCATTCTGGCAGAGAAAGGTAAAGGAATGTTGGAGGAATTACCTTATTAAAAGTTTATGTTCTGGTCTTCAGACTAATTTTGGATAACCAACTAAAATCTCTAGGCTTTTAGTTTCCTTTTCTGTAAAACTAGAAAATAGGGATCTGTGATTTCTAAGAGTCCTTTCAGGTCTCTGATTTTGAATTTCTGCGGAGCATTTGGGAATGCTGTGGACCACCTCTGTCTAGAGTATCTTCTGATTGGTTGTTCTGAGTACCTGTTACAGAGGATGAAGTGTTGGACTCACTTCCATTGTGGGTTCCTTTACTTTGTACCCATTGACTGCATTCATAAGTCAGCAGATACGAGTTGTTGTAATCTTTTGTTTACAAAAGGGGGCAAGGAATAACATGGGAAGAACATTTTTTTTTTATTGTTGAAACAACAGCTCACTTTGAATAAGATGGTGAATTGTTGCTTTTCCTTGTATAATCAGTAAGTCCTCAATATGACATAGGAAAGTTAGGGAATTTTTAATATTGTTAACATAGTTTATTTTCCTTTCTTGAGTGTTAGTGGTCAGGTTGTAAAATTAAAATGAGATTACTTAAAAATAATGCTGGGTTCCTAATTATATGATTTAATTAAATTTTATATAAGAAATTTAATAGAGACTAATTTCATTGACTTGCTAGCATGTAATTTGAGTAGCAAATCTGGTAATTGTATACTACTTGGAATAGTAATAACCAGCAACGTATATGTAAATAAGTGAACTATAGGGGTGATTATACTTTAAAAAAAAGATAAGCTTTGGTTGTCTTTCTTTGACTTTTAACTTCATGCACTGGAAGTGACACTTTATTTACAAGGAGGAAATTAATAATCACAGTGTCAGCATTGATTTGTAATGTTAAATTGAGAATATCCTGTCCTGATTTGGTGCATTATCATCATTGGAAGGTATATTCGGTATTTTAAGATTGCGGATCAATGAAATGTCTTTGGTTTAAACTAAACAGATGTCTGTTTAAGGATATAGCAAAATGATGCAGAGAAAAGGACCTTTGCCTATATGCTATCTTTTAAATTTGGGGCTTTCCTGGTAACTCAGCTAGTAAAGAATCCACCTATAATGCCTGAAACCCTGGTTCGATTACTGAGTCAGGAAGGTTCCCCTGGAGAAGGGATTGGCTACTCCGGTATTCCTGGACTTCCCTGGGGCTCAGACAGTAAAGAATCCACCTGCAGTGAGGGAGGCCTGGGTTCTACCCCTAGGTTGGGAAGATCCCCTGGAGGAGGGCATGGCAACCCACTCCAGTCAGTATTCTTGGCCTGGAAAATCCTCATGGACAAAGGAGCCTGGGGGCAAAAGTCCATGGGGTCCCAAAGAGTGAGACACGACTGAGCAACTAAGCATACCTTTAATATTTGAATGCCTTTTGTTAGACATAATATAGTACTATAAAACTTTGGAGGAAATAGAACAGAGTAACTGACTTGATTTCTATTAAATAAACAAAGGGTTCATAAAACTGTCATCGTCAAAGACTACCAAAAGGTACTTGATATATCTCCCTTGCCTTAATCACTTGTGAGATAAATCACTCTAAGAAGAAAATAGTACCTTCAGATTTAAATACTCAGACTTCTTACTATGAAGATGTTCAGGCTTCCATATAATGTCTTGTACTTTTTATTTGAACCTATTTCTGATTTTTATTTGTAACATCAAAGAAGAAAGATAAGTTAGTTATCTTCCATATATCATTATTACAACTTTTAACATTTTTGAAGAATTTAAAGACTAGTCATCTACTTCTGGATTTGGTGATCCCAGTTGCTTTAATCTCTCACTCTTTTGCATTCATTTTAAAGAAATGTTGAATTCTGTTAATTGCTCCATTCAATGTGTAACTTTTGTTTTGGGGGGTTTTTTTGGGCGGGAGGGTGCTTGAGTGGAAGGAGGGTTAGGGGAAAGAATCATTGACACAGTGACTCCTTACTACTAGTGCTCCACAGTGGGCCTTGTGTTTAATGATTCCTTAAGTCTAGAATCCTTTTTTTTTTTTCCCCATTAAATAATTCTTTAAAACTGAATGCTTTTGTCTTTGTGGTGTATTTTTCGTTTTAATTTCATCCCTATTTCCACTCATGTAGCCATCTTTTTCTTAATTCACCATTGAAAATCTAAATTTCTATATTACCATCCTTTTACATGTAATATGATGTAGTCATTAAGTATCTAAAAATAGACCTGTAGGAATTTATTAACTATCAGAAATGTTATGAGAAGATGCAGTAGAATCCAAAGCAGTGCAAATTAGAATCAACCAGTATCCTCTGCCTTATATAAAGTTCAGAAATTTGGACAGAGGTCAGTATACAATTATAAAATCAAAACAGAAGGAACATGCAGATTCTTAAATGATTAGCTTAGTATGGTCTCTACTAAAGATCATATAAAAGGTCAGTGTATGTGTACATCAAATGAAGTAACGAAGATCTAAATCTTTAGTTCAGGAGTCAGCAGTTTTTTTTTTTTTTGGTAAAGTGCTAGGTAGTAAACATTTTGGCTTTATCATCTCTGACCCAGCACCTCAACTCTGCTAGTGTAGCACAAAAGCAGCATAGACAGTATGTGCAGGAAAGAATGTAGATACTCCAACATATAACTTTATTTAATCAGGCAGTGGGATAGATGTGAAGTTTGCCAATCCTTGCTCTAGTTTATTAGGCTTCCTTGCTCTTAAATTAGGGAGGAATGCTCAGGAAAGAATTATTGGGCTTCCCGGGTGGCTCAGACAGTAGAGAATCTGTCTGCAGAGCAGGAGGTCCAAGTTCAGTCCCTGGGTTAGAAGATCCTCTGGAGAAGGGAATAAACCCACTCCAGTTTATTCAGCTTCCTTGCTTTTAAATTATGGAGGAATGTTCAGCAAGGAATGACTACGGAGATTTTTATAGTTAAGTTTCACAAATTACACGTGCACACTCAATATAAATTTAATCTTTTAGTCATAAATAGAAAAATATAGAAAAATGCTATAAAGAACCAATGATACATGGTACCATTATATACCAAGTTAATTTATTTTCAAAATTTTTTTTTGACCCTGTGAAAGATGCATTATTTTTCTGGTGAATTATAATTACTATGATAATGAAGATGACTTATCAGGCATCCTTTGGGGACAGTTTAGTCATCAGTTCTATTATTGAAGTATTCAGCTTGTTTGAGATGTTTTCTTCCTAATTTTAATTTAAAATATATTGATTGATATTTATAGTTTTTTCTTAATATTTTCATTAATGTTATATTGAGATAAGTAGGAGCATTTAGATACTTCTAAAAATAAAAATGAATGTAAACATTTTGTTAAAGTATTGTGATTTTCTTAGATGTCTGCAAATTTTGATGAAAAATCATTTTCATTTGTGGAAGAAAATCTGAAAAAATGTATTAACAACAACAAAAACTCAAAGCTCTTAGAAGTAAATTTATGTGCATGGTTACCTTCTTCAAGAATCAGATAGGTTGCTTGCCCTTTCTTGGAATGAATATACATGGTACTTAAATTGAAAAATTATATCTACTTTGAAAAATTTTTATCATTGTTCACTGTCTATATAACTTTTCACTAGCAGTAACTATAAACTTTATTCAGTAAATAAAGCTAATTTCTACTTAGTCACTTTTCCAATTGGTGGTAATCGTTCTGAAGGTTATTATATAAAGACAAATGAAATGATGACATACTGAACATATGTATTTTTACTGGTGCTATGATTTAAAAATGAACATTGATCTAGAATAACATTCCCTTAATCTGGGTGTGAATACAAAGGAAAAAAAAAAATTAGCTAATGCTTTTGACTTTAGTACAGTCTTCATTGTGAAATTAGAGTTTGCTAAGCACATGATGCTATTTGCAAAATAATGTAGACTTAGAAATTACACAGTAGTTACTATTGAATAATGTTTTATTTTTTTAATTAGGGATATTTTTATAACACTTTTTGGTTATATTTCCCTTTCAATAAGGGGTATCTAGAACTTTTGAAGCTTTTCCTGGTGAGATTGTCTGTTGATGAGTGATTAATCCTACCCTTTCTTGAAAGTACATAATCTTTTGTGGTAATAGCAGCTACCTCGGCTTTTTCACAGCAGTACTCTGCCAAACGTGACTAAATCTAGTGGCATCAACTATTGCAGTACTTTCTGCCAAATTGCTTTCCTTTGTGTGTGTGTGTGTGTATAATATGTATATATTAATATATATATTTTGTCTTTTGAAAGGGACAAAAAGTATTGAAACAGATTTTCCATATTTGTAGTCTTTGTACTATATTTTTCATAATGTGTTTTATTTTTCTTCTAAAATTCACTTGGCCATACATACTTAGGAACTTAGCCAT
This sequence comes from Tragelaphus eurycerus, assembly GCA_935064755.1. Taxonomy (NCBI): domain Eukaryota; kingdom Metazoa; phylum Chordata; class Mammalia; order Artiodactyla; family Bovidae; genus Tragelaphus; species Tragelaphus eurycerus. The sequence goes on from CAKXYN010000039.1 coordinate 6,305,542, forward strand.
TAAGCATCTGAGAATGGATGCTGGGATAAAAGATTGTTACTTGATACATGAGAATGTATGTTCCTTCTTGTTTCTTTAGCCCAGACCATGATTATTTATGACTGTATTTTATAGATGACTGAACAAGTGGTTCATTTGAAAGTATATTTATGTATCAAAAGCCATTTTAAAGAACTGCCTGTGATAGTAAGTATAATTCATTTTGACCCCTTGAGAGATAGTCCTAACTCCAAAGCAGTAAATAATAAGTGAATATTTTTCAGCCACTCTATTCAAAAATAATAAATTCTTATTCAAAACAGTAGTGGACGATGTAGCTCGAGACCTATTTCAACCAGTTAATGCTAGCTGTAATTGGGGCTTCCGAGGTGGCACTAGCGGAAAAGAATCCGCCTGCCAGTGTAGGAGACGCGAAACATAGGTTACATCCCTGGGTCAGGAAGATCCCCTGAAGTAGGAAATGGTAACCCACTCCAGTATTCTTGTCTGGGAAATTCCATGGTTAGCAGAGCCTGGCGGACTACAGTCCATGGGGTCACAAAGTGTCAGATGTGACTGAGCACAAGCACTGTGCTGTAATTATACTCTAGTCTAGACACCAGTCAGTTTGAGTTGATGTGTCTCTCACAAGAAAAGCAGTCAAACACATTGGACATTTACTGTAAATTACTAAAAATTGTGTTAAGAAAGTTTTAAATGTTGACCTGTGCATCATTCATGGTTAATTTTAGCATTTTGTTTTATTGTAGAGATAGTGCACAATATAGTTTTGCTTAGGTAGCAGACTAGCAGAATGTTAGAATTGTGAGTAAGAAGTAAAAATTACGTCCACCTTTATGAGAGTGTGGCTAGTTTCACTTCTTAACGTATTAATTTTTTTGGTAGACTTTACTCTTCAGAGCAGTTTTGGCTTCACAGCAAAATTGAACAGACAGTACCAAGATTTCCTGTATATCCCTATTTCCATTTGGCACAGACTCTCCCATTATCAGCATGCCCCCCAGAGCGATACATTTGTTACAGTTGATGAACCTACACTGACACATTATCACTTAAAGTCCATAGTTATGTAAGGGTTCCTTCTTGGTCTTATACATACAGTGGGTTTTGACAACGAGATATTGAACATATCCACCTTTATAGTGTAGATATGTTCAATATCTCATTGGGTGGGCTGCCGTCTATGGGGTCGCACAGAGTCGGACACGACAGAAGTGATTTAGCATTAGCACCTTTATAGTATCATACAGAATAGTTTCACTGCCCTAAACATTTTCTGCACTTTACCTATTCATCTGTCTCCTTCCCTACCTCTTGGTAACCAGTGACCTTTTTACTGTTTCCATAATTTTGCCTTTTTTTCAGAATGTTATATAGTTGGAGTCATATAATCAGCAGCCTTTTTAGATTGTCTTTCAGTAATATACATTTGAGTTTTCCTTATCTCTTAATAGTTGATAACTCACTTCTTTTTTGTGTTAAATATTATTCCATTGGCCGAATGTACTGCGGTTTGTTTATCCATTCACCTACTGAAGGACATCTTTAGTTGCTTCCAAGTTTTGAAAAAGTAGGTATACACATCCATGCATGAGTTTATGTGTGGATATAAATTTTCACCTCCTTTGGGTAAATACCAAGGAATAGGACTACTAGATTGTATGAGTATGTTTAGTTTTATAAGAAACTGCCAAACTGTCTTCCACAGTGCCTGTACCATTTTGTATTCCCACCCAGCAGTGAACAAGAGCTATTTGCCGCATGTCATCATCATCATTCGGTGTTGTCGGTTCTGAATTTTGGCTCTTCTAATACATTTGTGGTGATATCTCCTTGTACTAATTTGCATTCCTCCAGTGACTTACGTGGGGCATCTTTTCATATGCCTATACACCGTCTGTATATCTTCTTTGGTGAAGTGTCTGTTAAGGTCTGTGGCTCATTTTTAATTGGATTGTTTATTGTTGAATTTTAGGAGTTCTTTATATATTTTGGATAATGGTCCTTTATCAGTTGTCTTTTGCAAATTTTTTCTTCAAGTCTGTGGTTTGTCTTGTTATTCTCTGACACTGTGTTTCACAGAGCAGAAGTTTTAAATTAAGTCCTGTTTATCATTTTTTTCTTCTTTCATGAATGGTGCCTTTGATGTATCTAAAAAGTCATTGCCTAGATGCAAAGTCATCTAGGTTTTCTCCTATGTTATAAGAATTTGATAGTTTGGCATTTTACATTTAGGTCTGCCATCCATTTTGAGTTCATTTTTATGAAGGATGTAAGGTCTGTGTCTAGATTAATTTTTGGTGGTAAGGGGAGGGGAAGAGTTCTGTAGGCCTGTGTGTAGGTTGTAGTCTTTTTGCGAGCCTGTGCTTCGGGACTGTGAACTTCTCAACTGTTCTCAATTCCCTGCTCCTCCCATCTCTGCCAAAGGAGTTAGGGTGGCTGGAGAGAGTTGAAGTTGATTTCCCTTTCTTCAGGCCAGTTAGGCTCTGATAAACCCCCAGCAGTTTAGGCTCTGTTTATTGCTCCCGAGGGTAGACCTTGTTATGAACAGAACACTCCAGTATATTTTAAAATGGTTGCTTTTCCCTTTCCAAGAGGGCATTTTCCTCAGATAGAACATGGTAGAGCTTTTGGAGGTAAAACTCACAGAAGTGCGGGAAATCCCCCCTCCCCATGACTAGATCCATATGGGGTTTCTCACAAATTTGTCTACATTAAGCCTCCAGCAGTTCATCATCAAGTGTTATCTAGGTTTTCGTGCCCCAGCACTGATTCCTGCAAATGTGTCTGCTGGTTGGTTTGTTTTGGTATGTTGTCATTCTCTGTATTGGCCTGTCTCTGCAGTTTTGGGAGCAGTCATTTGCCATATGAATTCTTTTAAATCTAAGATAAGTTGTTGATCTTTAGTTTGTTCAGCTTTTTATTTGTTGTTGGGATGAAATGACAACTTTCAAGTGTCTTATGTGCTGGACCAGAAATCAGAAGTCTGTATTAATTTTTACAGGTGAAAAATACATGATCTTTAGTTTTTTAAAAGGTGTTTAAATTGATGTTAAGTCAATGAAACTGTAAAATTAGGGGTACTGTACTATAAAAGTGCAAATAATTGCTATTTGACAAAAATTTTAGTATTGTAAATACATTCAAAGTTCATAAAACATGGAATGTTCTTCACTATCTTAAACCTATCAAGTTGATTAGAACTATTTCAGATGGAAGTAGCAAATTTTTAGAAGTTTGAAAAGTAAGACCTACGATGAGATTAAGGGGATTCATAATTTTTCAAATTTTTTTCTTCAAATGAAAAGTTTAATTTGTTCTTTAATCACTAAGTCATGTCTCACTCTTTGTGACCCTGAGGACTGCAGCAGGTCAGGCTCCTCTGTCCTCCACTGTTTCCTGGGGTTTGCTCGGATTCATGCCTATTGAATTGGTGATGCTAACCATCTCATTCTCTGCCACACTCTTCTCCTTTTGCCTTAAATGTTTCCCAGCATGAGTGTCTTTTCCAGTGAGTCAGCTCTTTGCATCAGATGGCCAGAGTAATTATTCATATATAAATAAACACCTTGTGTCTATGTGCGTGTGTATATCTATATGAATTTCATAGAAGATAATGCTTAATTATGCTTTTGCCACAAGGTTTTCCAGTTTTTCTCAGCCATGGCTACACATTAGAATGATTTGTGGAACTAGGGGGAAAAGAATGAAATAAAACAATGCCCAAACATGTGCTTAGATTTCCACTCTAGATAGAAAATTCTGATTTAGTGAGTCTGGCATGGAGTTTGACATTTGTAATTTCTTTTTTGTTGTAATTGTTCATGGCTGCTTCTCATGTAGAGCGAGAATTAAGAAAGACTGGTTAAATGTTTGGTAGACAGGGTAGTAGTATTCTTAGTGAGGCAAATGGTAGATAAGAAACACACTCAATACAGTATGTGTCAAGAGGATGTCATTTTAAAGCAGTCACAGCATCTTGAGCTTTATGGTATAACAGTGAGGAAACAAGCTGACACCTTGTTCTGTCATTGCCTTTGGAGACATCGCTGTGAAGCTGCTGTACAAAGTATTTATGGAGATGAAAAGGAACTGGAATTCTGGGGGTGCCTTACTCATTTTCCTAGCAGTGTATCACTGGACATGAGAAACAGTAGTGAAAGGCCGTGGAGTCTGATTAAGAGGTTGAAAAGTCTAGTCTTAGATTTCAGGTGATCCTTAAACCGATCAGGTGAGGGAGGCAGGGGCACGGTTCACAGGTGAGAATGCTGCAGCCCACATAGGTTGTCTTAGTTATCATGGTTCAGTTTGCATATTTCCCTTTTTTTTTCTGGTTATCTGCTACCTTTAGAACTTTCTTTGAGAACAGATTGTATGTATTGTTTGCCCTTTTATTTGTTGCCCCATTTACTCCTCATAACAGTACAGAATAACAGAATTGAAAGCTTTCATGTGCAACGTGATTTGCTTATGTTCACAGAGAGTAAATGGTAGGCTAAAGCTCATTCTCTTTTCATTTTCAGAATCCTTTTGTCAATATTCTTTGACCACACTTTGGCGGTATTTGGAATTTATCTTTGTTACTGAGAAATAATCACATTACAGTTTAAGACTTAGGCCATTGAAAGTAAAAATCATCCACCGACCTTTTATTCACAGAATAGTATGCTGCTTCAGAGTAGACACCTTGAAGTCTTACTGGAATACTTGAAGAGGTATGAATTACCCTGTTTGCTGAAAGTCTAAGGATGTACTAAAACAAGTGGTAACAGAAGTTAGTGGAAATCTTCCGGCTTTCTGATGGATTCAAATGCTGTGCCTGGGCTTACTGTTTTTAATGGTGTCAGGGAAGAACAGTTTACTCTTAAAAGTCGTTCTTGGTTTGTTGGCAGAATATCTGCTCAAAGTTACATACACAGAATGTTACATAATTAAACATGGGATAATTTATGAGTTCATGAAAAATACGGTTATCCACATCCTTGTTTTAAACTTTGCAGCATATAAATGTATTTTCAGATACTGCACAGGATATCAAGGTCCTCCAGTTGCTTTCCACTGTATTAATACTGCAGTCTTCTGTTTCTGGTTGCAAAATTGAATATGTCACTTCTGTTGCTGTTGGAACAATACTGATACTTTCTTTGACTTTGTTGACAGGAATTGATGAACAGATTCTCTAAGAAGATACATAATTTAAAAGATCTTAATAGTTTATTAAGTACAGTATGTAGCACTGATCATTACCACATTCTTCATAAAAGTAGAAGTTGTCCAAGCATGTGTATAGTGCATAGTGGCAATGACGGCAGTGAAGTTTGCCAAGGAATTATTCTTTCAGAACGTGTGATTGGCTGAGGTCCCATTGCCTGCTTCTTTTACTGTTTTTTATTCTATTTTGCTGACCGTACAGTGGAAAAATCCCAGAAGAAAGAAGCAATAAGAGGAGCTATTGCTGATTTTAATACCGACCTAACAAATGACTGGAAGGTCAAATGAATAGGCTGGAAATATAGATTTCCTGCAATTTTGAGAGCTATAATTGACCCTAAAGACAATCTAGTCTAGTCTCCTGATAGAAATAAGAACTTTGAACGTGTTTCTAGTATCCTATACTTTTGGTTGACTTTCTGAAAAATGAGCTTAATTTTACCTAAGAAGATATGACAGGAAGTAAACAGGTTTCTTAGATTTTATAAAGTCATTCATTCCTAGATATTTATTAAATGCCCGCTATGTGCCAAACACTATTGCAGGTTCTGGGAGTGAAGAGATAAGATCACCATATTCCTATTACCTGAAACTCTTAAAAGTCTAGGCAGGCTGTAAGGAAGGCTTTCAAAACTTTATTGGTTTTATGGTATTTACTTGCTACTAAAAGTTACATTTGGTCTGGTTTTATTGTTTCAGACTAGTCTGACTTTCCTAGTCTCAACTATAAGTGTTTCCTCTATATTCTCAGTTTTAAAATGACTTGAAATAAGTCAGGTGATGTTTAGATGTGAAAATTGATCCTTTCTTTTTGGGAAGTGAGGTTTGATGATGGTGTGTTCCTGTTTGTGTCTCTGTGTATGTCCTGGAGTTATTAATAGACTGCATGAGTTCAAACCCCAGCTTCCTTACTAACTAGCTATATGGCTTTGGGTAACTTATTAACCTTGTGTATAAGTTTCCTCATTTGTAAAAATGTTGCTTATAATAGAGGGTGCTCTTTGTGAGGTGATACATATATAGTACTTGACACATTGTTTTCAACAAATGTTAGCTGCTATGATGATAATGATGACACACTTCTTTACTCCCTCCATTTCCAACAAAATATATATGTGTGTGTGTGTATAAAACCGTTTAGGCAACTGAATGAATGCTTATTTTGAATTTAAATTTGGTACGGTAGTATAAAAGATTCTACCACATCTAGATGTAGTAGATTTTTGTTTCTGCTTATGTGTCCTCTGTCCTTACGTATGTCTTCCTGATTATTCTTCATTAATACCTAGTTTTATTATATTACTTATTCCTGTAAATATTTCCGTCTCCCCCTCCTCCCCCTCCCCCCCCCCCCCATTGCTTTCTTAGAGGATTCCCTGAAGGACATCTGGGCCTATCTAAAACATTCATAAGATATTTGGTCCATGCCAAAAGCTTCTTGAATTTGGTCCTGTCTAAAATGTCCATGAGCATACTTGATCTATGCAAAATGGCTTTGGACAGGACCCAATTTCAGGAACCTTATGGTGTGGACCCAATGGTCATTTGAGACAGGATTCAGTGTCTACTCACCTTGAAGATCATGTCTAAATTGGAAAATCATGTCTGTATTCAGATCATGTCTGTATTCATGACCCAGTCAAACAGCTTTATCTTCTGTAGTTCCTCTTCAGGACTCTTGCTGGTTGGTGCTTGTCTGGACAAGAACCATGAGTGTAGCTGTGCAGGAAGTGTCTGCCATATGTCATGGGTCAGGTATATTGTTGGTTTACTCCAGAAACAAAGATGACTGGTAGGAGTAGGTAGATATTAAAGCCTTTGATAGGTAAGCTGTAGACAAATTGAGACTAAAGGTATCTAAGGTAGGAAGATTGCAACATTTTGAAAAGAATACATTGGAGTTCAGAATTAGAAGGTAAGATAAATTGACACAAATATCAGTGTAGCATTATCTCAACTATACTTTCTAGTTGTGTGACTTGAGAGAAGTCATTTTCTCTGTGCTTCAGTTTCCTTATCTATTTGTGTGTGTGCGTGCTATCACTTCAGTTGTGTCTGACTGTGTGAGACCCTATGGACTCTAGCCCTCCAGGCTCCTCTGTCCATGGGATTCTCCAGGCAAGAATACTGGATTAAGTTGCCATGCCCTCCTCCAGGGGATCTTCCAATCCAGGGATCGAACCTACATCTCATGTCTCTTGCATTGGCAGGCAGGTTCTTTACCACTAGCATCACTTGGGAAGCCCCCTTATATGTGTTTTATAAGGGATGTTTTATATTCTTCATGGTTGTGAGGATTGAGTGAATTAATATGTATACTACTGCTACTGCTAAGTCACTTCAGTCGTGTTCAACTCGTGCGACCCCATAGATGGCAGCCCACTAGGCTCCCCCATCTGTGGGATTCTCCAGGCAAGAACACTGGAGTGGGTTGCCATCTCCTTCTCCATTGCACGAAAGTGAAAAGTGAAAGTGAAGTCGCTCAGTCGTGTCCGACTCTTCGCAACCCCATGGACTGCAGCCTACCAGGCTCCTCTGTCCATGGGAATTTCCAGGCAAGAGTACTGGAGTGGGGTGCCATTGCCTTCTCCAAATATGTATACTAAGTTTAATATAATGCCCAACATACAGAAAATGCTGTCCATTTCCTATTATATGGAAATTAATATTTACATTTTAATCTGTATTCTAGTATATTGTAAGAGACTGATTACATTCATTGGTATTATAACTTGCCACAGTTACAAACATATATATGTGGTTCTTTGTTATATTTTTAGCCTATGGTATTTAAAAATGACACTACAGGAATAAAAAATGCTAGTGAAAAGATAGTTGTTTCTAAAAACAGTATTGCAGAATGACATATGTCTACTTTTCAGATTTGTTTACTGACTTGGAAAAAATTGGGTGCTCTATAGATCAACTACCTTTTCTTTTACTTTAAATGAAAGAAAAAGACTAGGGCCAGAATAAAGTATATTAAATATATGTAGCTTAGTTCTGTATATTGCTCTTTTTAACTTTTTTTTTCTAGAAGAGATAGCTGTCTTATTTCTTTTAGATCTGAAATCTCTGAGCTTTCTGACTATCAACAGAAAGTAGCTGATTAGATCGATGCATAATCTAATTCTAAATCTCAGCCTTAGTAAATAGCCTGAATTGAATATCAGGCCATGGAAATATTTATCTGTTATATAACTTTATCAATTGCTATAAAAAGCCCACACATACCATAAACTCCTTAATGAAATTCATGACAGCTTTGGTCGTCCAGGAGTAGAATGTTACTGCCAACATGACAGTGGAGCTGCGGTAATTCAGCTTCAGTTCCTGATAAATGAGGTTAGTGAGTTCTTTAATCTCTTTGCTTACCTATGAAATAGGGCCATAGCCCATCTTTCAGAATTCTTGCATGCAATTATATTTCAATATTTGAGCAAAACCAAATTTCTTGTAGGCCAGCTCTAATAATAATTCATTTTAAGGCATCATCATGGACAGTTACATAAATAATGTAAGATGTTTCTCAAAACAGTGTTGAAAATAGAATGACATAAGGTAAGATCTTTTTGGTACAATGTGCTGCATTTAAATTTTATTCCACGGATATTGAAAGTTACGTAACATATAAAAATCTGCATTAATTTTTTTCAAAGATTGATCTTATTATAAATAACAAAATGCACTTCTTGCCAATGAATTGTTTTGAAATACAACCAGGAAACCAAAATCCATTAGACACTGGTTATTGTCCAGAGTTCTTGCTGTATCACTTACTGGGTGAAGTAATTGATACCTTTCTTTCCAATACAGTGTAAAGTTGGTAGGGAATTAGAGATACATCATTTTATTAGTAGAGTAAACAATGTGTTTGCAGGTTTTAAACAGGTTTGAACAGCTCTGACAATAGATGTTTTCAGATGTAGGGACAGGCAGGAAAAGTTGGTCATAGAACAAAAGCAAATTACTCCAGAAAAGATTCTGCTGTACTTGGATGTGAGGGTAGTTTGTGGGCATTCTTTTTGCCCTGTGTCCTTGGGTTCCATGGAATGAATTTTTAGATGTAAATAAGAGAAAGAAAATATTTTTCTTCATATCAGAGGATTTAAGTGAGGCAGTAGGGATATACAGAGCTAAAGAGAGTAATATAAAGATTTTAGTAAAACTGAAAAGGGTAATATATTTTAGTAAAACTGTGATCCAAATGATACACAGTTGTATAGGTTTTTCAAGGTCAGAGGGAAAAACCTGAGTATTCAATTCAGTATTCTGTGTAAGATTGAGTAATAGGCCTTGTAAAATGTTAAGATACACATAAAAAATCACTATGTAGAAAGTTGTTGAATCCATATGTGAGATTTTTTTCCTTTTTAAAAAAAATTATGAAATAATTAGAATGGCCACTAGCTTCAAGATAGAGACCCTATGTACCCTCTCCCCTTTCCACCATAGTAATGTTTTACATAACAATAGTAAAATATTAAGCCAGGAAAATGACATCAATACTATTAACTAGACTACAAGCCTTATTTTGATTTCACCACCAGTTCCTACACTCTATTGTGTGTATGTGTGTATAGTTCTGTGCAGTTTTGTTGCCTACATACGTTTCATGTAATGACCAACAGGAACAAGGTACAGGTCAGTACCAGCGTATAAAGGAGTGCCCTCAGGCTGCGTCTTTATACTCGCAGCCCGTACTGCCCTCAGACCCTAATACTTGGAAACCGCTAACCTATTCTCCATATTTATGTTTCTGTTAAAATCATTTTTTTAAAAAGCAATATGAGCAGTGTAAATAACATTGCAAATTGATTAACTGTGCACCTAAATTTGGTCTAACCTAGTAGCTCAGGTAAAGAATCCGCCTGCAATGCAGGGGACCCCGGTTCAGTTCCTGAATCAGGAAGATGCCCTGGAGAAAGGGACAGGCTACCCACTCGCGTATTCTTGGGCTTCCCTTGTGACTCAGCTGGTAAAGAATCTGCCTGCAATGCGGGAGATCTAGGTTTGATCCCTGGATTAGGAAGATCCCCTGAAGGAGAACATGGCAACCCACTCCAGTATTCTTGCCAGGGAAATTCCTGCGGACAGAGGAGCCTGGTGGGCTACAGTCCATGGGGTTGCAAACAGTCAGACATGAGTGAGCAACTAAACACAGCACACCTAAATTTTAGAAATCTTAACTAGTCGATTAAAAATCTTATAGTCTTATTAGTTGATTGGTGGCTCAGATGGTAAAGTGTCTGCCTACAATATGGGAGACCCGGGTTAAATTCCTGGGTCAGGAAGATCCTCCGGAGAAAGAAATGGCAACCCATTCCAGTACTCTTGCCTGGAAAATCCCGTGGATGGAGGAGCTGGGTAGTCTACAATCCATGGGGTCACAAAGAGTTGGACATGACTGAGTGACTAAACTTTGACTTTCAGGAAGGCAATAGCACCCCACTCCAGTACTTTTGCCTGGGTAATCCCATGGACGGAGGAGCCTGGTGGGCTGCAGTCCATGTGGTCGCTAGGAGTTGGACACGACTGAGCGACTTCACTTTCACTTTTCACTTTCATGCATTGGAGAAGGAAATGGCAACCCACTCCAGTGTTCTTGCTTAGAGAATCCCAGGGACAGAGGGGCCTGGTGGGCTGCCGTTTATGGGGTCACACAGAGTTGGAAACGACTGACGTGACTTAACAGCAACAGCAGTCATTATTCATAATGCAGGATTGTTTTCTGTAGAATTTATCATAAAGTTATTTGATATTTTACATGTTTAAATGTTATACTTTAAGTACTTCAAAATAACAGTTTTAAAACATGCTTAACAAAATATGACTATTTAAATGGGAATGGCTATGGAAATGTGAAAATTGAGAGTAGCTGTTGCTTTCAGTTTTGGAAAACCATTATGTAGGTAAATGAGCCACCATAGGCAGTCAGCTGTATTTTGGCTCTACATCTTCTCCTCTTCCTTGAGATACTAAGATGGGACAAACATCTTGAGAAAGAAGATGACCTGGTCTGAAACTATGGTGGAAGTAAGAAGGAAGAGTACAAATCTTGGATACTCTGAATCCTTTGAGTTTTCTGCTTCAGAGTGATGAAGATGACTTCTAGTGAAAAGGAGAGTATGTGGACTTTAAGTATTTCTGGTTTCCAATTAGTCACATTGGGTGCAATAGGAGTAGTTTACCCAGTAGAGTAGCCCTCATCGAATTTCAAAGGTGGAAAGGACTTGGTGAGATCATTGAATGTAAATCGTCTTCAGAGCTGTTTTAGTTCTCTTGGATAAATAATAAACTCTTGCTGTTTTAAAAGAGAGATTTTAAGATTTCTCATCATAACCTGAAGGATTAGAATTGCAAATCTTTTTTGAATTAAAATAAGTTCTTCATGTTGCATCTATTATCTTATTCTCTGTTAGATGAAGAGTATCTTCTTCCTCTTTTGAGGAAAAACATTCATATGTCGTAGTAAATCACCCTTAGTCTATAGATTTTTAATCCAATTCACACATCAAAATCACTGTTGGCGATTAAAAAAAAGAAGTCTGCAATGGTTCTTACTCTAAAAATTCTGATTTGTCAGGTTGGAGGTGAGACTGAGTCCCGTGCATGATTCTCACACGGTGCCAAAGGTTTTCTTTTTCAGACCTGATAGTGTTTAATAGTTTTGGCTATTCTAACTTTCTAAATTAGATTCTTCAACCCTTTGGAATCTGAAATTGTAGAGAGCTGAATGCTATCTTTGTTTTCCATATCATTCTAGTAATAGAATTATGATCTAAGCAGAGTACGTTCATTTGTCTTAAGCCAAATCAAAGTTACTTCATACCGTATATTTTAGTCAAGGGAGTATGTATGATAAGGACAAAGTAACTTATGGTCTGACTTCTAATTTTACATAACTAGTTGTTGATAGCTATATCCAACTAGATCCTAGTATCATTTCAGTTCAGTTGCTCAGTCATGTCTGATTCTTTGTTATCCCATGGACTTTAGCATGCCAGACTTCCCTGTCCATCACCAACTTCCAGAACTTGCTCCAGTTCATGTCCATCGAGTCAGTGATGCCATCCAACCATCTCATCCTCTGTCATCCCCTTCTCCTGCCTTCAGTCTTTCCCAGCATCACGGTCTTTTCTAATGAGCCAGCCGTTTGCATCAAGTGGCCAAAGTATTGGAGCTTCAGCTTCAGCATCAGTCCATCCCAATGAGTATTCAGGACTGATTTCCTTTAGGATTGACTGATCCTTGATTGATCCTACGATTGATCTCCTTGCAGTCCAAGGGACTCTCAAGGGTCTTCTCCAACACCACAGTTCAAAAGTATCTATTGTTTGGGGCTCAGTTTTCTTTATAGTCCCAACTCTCACATCCATACATGACCACTGGAAAAACCATAGCTTTGACTAGATGGACCTTTGTCAGTAAAGATCCTAGTATACTTTTAGTTTATAAGATATTAAATTGTACTTAATTGTTGAAGTTTAAACATAATTTTTATACATCCATATACACATAATACACTCTTCTACATCTGTTGCTTAGAATTTGAGTGAGGCAAATGTTTCTCAGAACTAAAGCTAATATTGGCAAAAAGCTTTGAAATTTGAGAAGGAGATATTTTGGCAGCTCTTTTAGTAGCATTAATGTTTGCAAATATATTCTATATAAAATATATTACACTTTATTTTTAAGGAGCTCTTGTGAGTGCCTTGGCTGATGACACCTTACATTTATGGAATTTACGTCAAAAGAGACCTGCCATACTACATTCACTTAAATTTTGCAGGGAAAGGTAAGAATTTCCTCAGTTATTTTATGTATATGCTATTTTATACTTCTTGAAATTTTTTTTGAATATTATTCTTTAATTTTTTGTGCGTTTGATGGATTTTGTGTGCAATCTAAAAAAATATTTCAAAAACTTAAGCTGTTATACAGTAAAAAGCAAGTTTCCTTCCTTTTCATACCCATCTTCCTTTACAGAGGTACCCACAGAAATCTCTTTTGTGTCCCTCTAGAACTGTATAAGCAAAAATCTCTGTATATAGCTTTATTATTTGCATAAAGGTAAGGCGTTACATATTCTCTGTGTAACTTGTGTTCATTTAATAAAGCTGATCGATTTTTTTCATGTTGCTATATTTAAATCTTCTTTAGTCATTTTTATAACTGCATAATACTTCACTGTATGGAATCGCCATAATTTATTCAGACTGTCTTCATGAATTAACTGGAAGTTTGATATATCTAGGAGAAGGCAAAGGCACCCCACTCCAGTACTCTTGCCTGGAAATCCCATGGACAGAGGAGCCTGGTAGGCTGCAGTCCATGGGGTCGCGAAGAGTCGGACATGACTGAGCAACTTCACTTTCACTTTTCACTCTCATGTGTTGGAGAAGGAAATGGCAACCCACTCCAATGTTCTTGCCTGGAGAATCCCAGGGATGGAGGAACTTGATGGGCTGCCGTCTATGGGGTTGCACAGAGTCGGACACGACTGAAGTGACTTAGCAGTAGCAGTTGATATATTTAAGACTGAGTTTAATATGAATGAACATTTCCGTCATTTTCAATTTGTTGTTCATTATGCTTTGTGATGTTACATATTTCTGTGCCCACTTACGCAAGTATATCTATAATATAAATTTGTAGAAGTGAAATGACTTGGTTATCAAAATCTCACATGACTTGTGAATTTTGTGGGTGATTAGAAAGGGCTTTTTCACTCCCAATTTTGTTAAACATTCTCCCATATTTTTTTAAAGTGCTCTGAAAGCTGCATTTTTGTGCTTAAACTTTGATTCATGTGGAACTTCCTTTGGCGTGAACTGTGCATAAGGAATACAGTCTCCCTTCCCATTGTTATGAGGTGTATTTTTTTGGTGTGTATATGTGTATTTGCTATGCTGTGCTTAGTCGCTCAGTTGTATCATACTCTTTGTGACCCATGGACTGTAGCCCACCAGGCTCCTCTGTCCATGGGGATTCTCTAGGCAAGAATACTGGAGTGGGGTGCCATGCCCTACTCCGGGGACCTTCCCAACCCAGGGATCGAACCCAGGTCTCCCACATTATAGGAGGATTCTTTATCACCTGAGCCACCAGGGAAGCCCAGGAATACGGGAGTGGGTAGCCTGCCCCTTCTCCAAGGGATCTTCCTGACCCAGGAATCGAACCAGGGTCTCCTACATTGCAAGCGGATTCTTTACCACTTGAGCTACCAGGGAAGCCCATATATGTGTGTGTGTATATATATATGTGTATATCTGTGTGTATGTATATATGTGCATGTGTGTTAAGGTTAAGAAATCTGAATCTAGCTAGCATCTGAATGCAGTGCAGTTAGTGTCAGGCCATGTCTGTAAGAAGGTAGGCATTAGACTGCCCAATCCATGTCCAAGAATCAGGCCATGTCCCTGCCTTGATAAATATCAATCCATTCAGATTATATAAACTGATCAGTCTGTTTGTGAATTTGGGCTTTTGCCCACAGTGGCCTTCCAAAGTAGACAAGCTAAAGAGGCTGCTGGGAATATGGCATAGACTTTTCTAGCCAACACCAGAGCACATCTGCACTGTATGCCAGACCAGAGCTGGCAGGTGGTCAGTAGCATAGTTAGCTGTTGGGCTACATCTTGTCTGGGAAGATAAATCCCTAAATGGGTTGGAATCATGGTTCTACTACTAGGAAAGGGGCAAACATGGTAGAGGAGTTTATGGAAGGAGGGAGCAATGAGGTAAAGGAGAAAGAGCAAGGAAAAAGTCAGGGTTCAATTCTTCTCCACGCAGTGGGAGTAGAGCCAGCCTATCAACTTGCTGGGCAGAGTTTCTTAGTCTGTTTGCCAGTGGGATCTCAGAAGAGGCTCTCCATCAGCCTCAAATGCCACTGGGCTGGTGAAAGTAGTGGTGGGCATCTTAGTACTCATCTTCTTGGTGTTGGTCTCAAAGCACTTACTGGCAATGGCAAGGGAAGTGTAGGTATATCAGAGTTGTTGTCAACCTGGTGCATTTTTTACTCTCCAGAGGGCATTTGACACTGTCTGGAGACATTGTTTGTGCACTTGAATTGGGTTGGGTGAGCAGTGCTACTGTTATCTAGTGGATAAAACCACAGTTACTGTCAAACAAAATGTGCAAGACAGTCCCCCATAACAGAGAATTATCTGGTCCAAAACATCAGTAGTGTCAAAGTTCACAAAAGCCTGCACTCTGGCACATCAAAGTGATATCATTTGATCACTGTGGGGTGCTGTGCAAGTTCTCTTAATCCACCACCCTCTGAAGGGATTCTTCCAGGATGTAGAATTCTAGTAGAAGAATACCTCTGATAATTCATTACCAGTGGCATGCCCATATTGCTCGCTGGGACACAGGAATGTGGCAGTATGTCATCCATGTTCACAAACATACACTGCAGGTTATCATGGTAATCTTCATGCAGGAAGGATCAGGCCTCAAGGAGTCCCACAGCGGTCAGAGTCCCATGGTTGTCTGGTATGTAGTAAAGTCTCCTCGTAGTACCCCTAAGGTTAGTTTCCAAAAAATTCTAATAAATGTGGATAAAGAACCATAAGCTAGTCAATAAGGTGCCTATAGGCTCATATATTGGCAAACAGATGGCACCTTTGTGTGAAATATGAAAAAGAACCCCTTTTTGGTGGATACAACTTCAGAGTCCACCATTCTCCTCCTTAGTGGGGTGCCATTGTGCAGGGTGCAACCAATACAATTGTATGAAGTGATCCTAAAAGTTACAAATCAAATCAACTGATGGAGTTCCCCATTTTCAGTTCTGTAATATACTCTACCCACCTCACCAGTAGAAACTAGTTGGTTCTGATCAAAGTTCAGCTTCCCCTCAGCCTTTATTGTGCTGTGCTTAGTCACTCAGTCATGTCTGACTCTTTGCGACCCCGTGGACTGTAGCCAGCCAGGCTTCTCTGTCCATGGGTATTCTCTAGGCAAGAATACTGGAGTGGGTCACCATGCCCTTCTCCAGGGATCTTCCCAACCCAGGGCCTTTATTAGGACAACAAAAAGCAAGACACTGTAGCATGGGTAACTTGGTTCTTGAATATTCTCTTTGGATGCAATCCTCTAGGATGGCCACAGACTTCTGTAGCAGCTGTTGTACCTCAGTGCTGAGAAATGGGCCCGATGCCTCATGGTAGAACTTTGTTGTGTTCTCTTGAGACTAAAGTTCAGATTTCCTCAAAAGGTAGGAAGGGGTGAGGTGCCGTTGGGGAGTCTACTGTTATGCAGCATCTGGTTCCAGGTGGGGAGGGGAAGGCATACTACTATGCCTACTACAGCTCTAGGAACCTGCCCATGGTGGTAAGACTTATTCTGCCCCTCATCCTGAACTCTGTCATTTACCACTTTTGACTTTTCATAATGCCCTGTAATCTCTGCTCTGGTGGAAGCCTTCTGTAGGAGCAGCTGACCCAGGCAGGAGGAGGGATAGAATCATTTCCTGCCCATCCTTCCATTTCCCTCATTTGCAGGTATCCGTTTTTTTCTTTATACAACTGCTTTGCATTCCATTTTTATACCCGTATCAGTCAGAATAGTGTGGTATTATAAAATACTCTAAAAATCTTAGAGTTAAAGGAACAACAGTTTATTTTTACTTATGCTATATGTTCTTTGTGGATTTTCTGAAACACTCTTTATTATCATTATCATTCCAGAATCTTGGCTGAGGAACAGCCAGGCTTTACAGCATTACCAGTCAGTATAGTGAAGAGAAAAAGAGTATGGAGAAACACGCTTGGCTCTTAAAACTTCTGCCTGGACGTGATATATATCTCTTCCATTCTCATTTCTTGGGCCAGAGCAAGGCACATGGCCATCCCTAGTTTTACTCATCTCAACTAGAAGAAAAAGAGCTGGAACATTTATGAATACTTAAAACTACCATGCTGCTGATTTTTATTATTGACATTAAAGTACAATAAGCAGTAACCTAGTTAATTTTCCCCTCATTCCACGATGGATTTGGGCTAATTTAATAGTTAAGTTACTCTATTTCATCTTTATGCTATGTATTTTTATTCTGAAACTAGGAAAGGCAGCAAAAGCATGAAAATTTTATAAATCTATTTTATTACATTCTGAACAATTGTTAAATGCATCAAAGTTTTTATTGTAATATAGTCTTATTTTTGGAGACGGCAGTGGCACCCCACTCCAGTACTCTTGCCTGGAATATCCCATGGATGGAGGAGCCTGGTAGGCTGCAGTCCCTGGGGTCGCTAGGAGTCAGACACGACTGAGCGACTTCACTTTCACTTTTCACTTTCATGCATTGGAGAAGGAAGTGGCAACACTCCAGTGTTCTTGCCTGGAGAATCCCAGGGACAGGGGAGCCTGGTGGGCTGCAGTCTCTGGGGTCTCCCAGGGTTGGACACTACTGAAGTGACTTAGCAGCAGTCTTCTTTTAATAAATAGTTAAAATTTCTTATTTTAGTAGAAATTTTCGTAGGAATTACAATGATTTAGTTGTAATTTTTCATAATGTGGATTTTTTCTGGTTTTAACTTTTTGAAATTATGCTATAATATGTTTGGCCACTAAGTTGTGTCTGGCTCTTTTGCGACCCCATGGACTGTGCTACAATATACATAACATAAAATATACTATCTTAACCATTTTTAGATGCACAGTTCAGTTGTGTTAAGCAACCATATAATGTGGATATTTTGATAAGATTTCACTTCTATGATTAAGAAAAAAATGTAGAAATTGAAATCTCAAATTTCAGTTTAACTATATGAATTTAGACATTACATCACTGTGTTATTTGTTGGTTTTGGTAGAAACTTTGAATTTGACAAATAAAATTCTATCTGGCTGTTGCCTTATCAGAATATGTTCAATTTAGCTTCTGTATTTCTTTTTTTCCTTTAAAGAAAGTTTAATTGGGAGAAAGTTGTGGTTTTATAATTAACTACAACTGTCTGCTAATCTTTTTTCATCACCTTGAACTATCATGGCCAGGATTCTTTTTTAAAAAAAGTTTTGATTGGAGCATAATTGATTTATACTGTTGTGTTAGTTTCTGCTGTACAACAAAGTAAATAGCCTGTATGTCTACATGTATCCCTCCTTCTAAAACCTCCCTCCCATTTATCACTCCTCCAGGTCATCACAGAGCACCGAGTTGAGTTCCCTGTACTATAGAGCAGGTTCCCACTGTCTGTTTTACACATGATATATGAGTGTGTATATGAGCATGACCAATATTCTTAACTACATTAAATTTTTTCATAATGGTTTTGAAGTAACAGTATGTGAAACATTTCAAGATTAAAGAATAAATTTATATATCAATGCTTTCTTATGTAGGATCTGTTATTCTCTTAATGAAATTTCAAAGGCTAGATTTTTTCTCCATAAATATATTAGACACCTCAATAGCCAAGTCTTTATATTGAAACTAAAATATATGTCTTGCTGCTGCTGCTAAGTTGCTTCAGTCGTGTCTGACTCTGTGCGACCCCATAGATGGCAGCCCACCAGGCTCCTCTGTCCCTGGGATTCTCCAGGCAAGAACACTGGAGTGGGTTGCCATTTCCTTCTTTAGTCCATGCATGCATACTAAGTTGCGTCAGTCGTGTCCGACTCTGTGCTACCCTACAGACAGCAGCCCACCAGGTTCCTCCATCCACAGGATTCTGGAAAAGCTTTAAATCAGAGAGTAAACTATAAATCAGAGTGTTAGAATAAAAGAAAACGTATCTTTAAGATAAATTTTGTCTGATTTAAAGCTTTTCCATTTGATGATAGATATATATTTTTAGAGAATAAAATAAGCATGCATTCTAAACTAATGGTTACTGGTACTGGTAAGTTGCTTCAGTCATGTCCGACTCTGTACGACCCCAGAGACGGCAGTCCACTAGGCACCTCCGTCCCTGGGATTCTCCAGGCAAGAATACTGGAGTGGGTTGCCATTTCCTTCTCCAAACTAATGGTTAGGAAAATATAATATTATATGGATTGATAATCCATTAATAATCAAAATTTCATCTTAGCAATTATCAATGGAGCATCAGTGACCAAAGTCCTCTAAAGAAAAAAAAAAAGTAACCAATAATAAAGTAACCAATTCAGATACCAACATAGCAGTAGAGAGAGTTGATGCCTATAATACTTTAGGAACTGACTGCTGCCATAGCGTCAGATTTTCTTGGTAGCATCAATAAAATAATATAGGGACAAAAACTAGTTTGTCTCATTATATTCTTATTATAGTATTACCTAAATACTATTCTTTGCATATTCATGAGGCTTAAAATTTGCTTAGTTTGCACAAGAACAAGGTATAGCTATAAAAGAAAATTTGGCTGGGTATCAGCCCTCAGAGTTTCTAGAGGTCTTACAAATACTTTAAATTAATTCATTGCACATATTTAATGAGAAAAATATCATAATATTGGAACAGATTCTATACCTGGAATTACAGTTTTTGTGGTAATTGCAAAATATCAGCAAAATATTTTTCTTTCAAAGCAGCTTAATGAAAAGTATACATACATTAGATTTGAGAGCAATTTGGTGAGAGGAAATTCAGAACTAGAACAAAGGAACGGAGTGAAAGCCAGACCTGTTAGGAAGGCAGGCAGAGAGATATACCACTCTGGATCTAATTCTAGTCCACAGAGAGAATTGCTTGCTCATATGGAAATGATGAGTCACCTTGGGAATTCTCAGTGTAGAGAACCACACGCTGAGACAAAATTTAAAAGGGGAACAGACATTCTCAGTGTTCAGAGAAAAAACACTTATGGACTGGTGACCTTGAGACTATAAAAGTCAGGAAGGGTTGGATAACTTCCTAGAGTAAACTTATAACTAAGGAATTCTGACAAGGAAATTGAGGCAGCCAAAGAGACTGATACACTTGCACCAGGGGTTTATAATGTGCTCATTTTTTTTTTTTTAAGATTCACGAGTTTAATGTGTATAAAGGCAAGCACAGTCCCAAATTCAACGGCCACGTTCTGTACAATTCATGGGTGGGCCTGAGGGGAGAGGCCACAGAACCCACAGGGAACATGTACAAAAATACACACAGCAGCCCCCACCTGCAGGGATGATGAAGGTCCGCCCGGCCCCCAGGGCTGGGGACACACTATAAAATGGCACCACGGGCACCAGCGTGGCCAAGGTGTAGTTGGGGAGGAGGCGCAGTCCAGGGGGTGGGGGGCATGAGGAGGCCTTGAGGGGTTGGCGGTCGAGCGCGAGCCAGCAGCTGTCTACCATGGGGGGCAATCGCAGCGGGGCCAGCCGGAACAGCCGTACTCCTCCAGGAGGCTCAGGCGGTACGTGGGAAGTCCCGCCCGTCGATGTAGGACGGCAGCCATCAGTGGGCACAGGATGAGTTGGTGTGGTCCTGGAAGAAGGATCTGCACAGAGCCATACGAGGTGCAGGATGATGGGGGGGCGGAACCAGGTCCGCAGGTAGGGGAGCCGGGCCAGCTCGCGCCTCCCGAGGCGTGATGTTGGGCCCGCCTCAGCAAGTGCTCGCCATGAGTGGAAAACTCAGAGGGTGACCATCAAGGAGTTGGGGTGGGAGCCACGGTGAGGTAGGACCGAGCCGGCGCCGAGCGCAGGCTGTCGCCGTCACTGTAGAGGATGAGGCGCGGGAGCGTTGAAGAGCACCCCGAACTGTTGTCGCACAGCTGATACCCGAGGCCAACTGCGAAAGTCCACCCACTTGCTGACCCAGAAGAGGGGATGCAGGCAGGGTCCTCGGCCCCCTGCCTCACCAGCCCCCGCTCTGAGGGTGGAGGCGGGCGGCAGCTGCTGCAACATGTCGCGAGATGGAGTGAGGGCGCGGCCCCCGCACCAGGGGGGCGCCATGCCATGAGGAGGGAGAGGCCGGTGCTGGGGTCCAGGCACGGGAGCAATGAAAGGGGAAGGGAGGAGGGAGGGGAGGGGGAGGGAAAGGGAAGGAAAAACTCGTCATGAGCAGGTGAATGGTTGGGCGGGCAGTGGTGAAGAATCCACTTGGCCAGTGCAGGAGACACAAGAGACTCAGGTTCAATCCTTGGGTCAGGAAGATCCCCTGGAGAAGGAAATAGTGACCCTCTCTAGTATTCTTGCCTGGGAAATGCCATGGAGAGAGATGCCTGGCAGACTGCAGTCCATGGGGTCACAAAAAAGACGCGACTGAGCATGCTTGCACGCAGGAGCAAAAAAGATGTAGAAGAAGAGGATCCCTGTAACAAACACCTAAAAATGTAGAAATCATTTTGGAATCAAGCAGTAGTTAGAGGTTGGAAGAATCTGGGGAAACATGATAGAAAAGCCTAAACTGCTTTGACTGGCTGTTTGTAGGACTCTGGACTCAGAGACTGCTGCCAGAGAGAGCTCAGAAAGAAGAGAGGAACATGACTTTGGAAACAAGGAAAAAGTTCCTTGTGCTGTAGCAGCAGAAAGCTTAACAGAAGTGTCTCTTTGTACCATGTTTAAATGTTAACTTGTATATTTAGCTGAAGAGATTTCCAAGGAAAGGCTTAGAGGTGTGATCTGACTTTTTCTTGCTGCTTTATAATAAAATACGAGAGAAGAAGAATAAATTGAGAGAAAGAATTTTTAAATGAACTAGGACTTGATTTGGGAAATTCTTAACCCTGATCTATTTGGCATAAGACTGCTTCTGAAAGTGTGGCATAGGGAAAAACCTGAGGATGTGGCTGAACAACTTTTCACTAAAAGTCTTCAGTAGAACAAAAGGTCATAGTATTGAATTACATAAAGAGCTCTTTTAAGAGATTGAAAGTATGCCTTATAGACATTCTCAACCAAACTAGACAACCTGTAGGAAGTTTGAGTATCATTCTTGGGCCCTCTCAGCAGGAGCCTAGATAGAGAAGGTATTGCCTCCAGAAGATTTGTGGGTATGACTTTTTCTAATGCAGAAAACCCAGTGAAAGGTATTCAAGTCCACGACTTTCTTGAGAAAATTGTCTGAAAGAAATATTGCCAGCTTGGACCTAAAGGAAGTACAGAATGAAAGGAGACTACAGCAAAAATACTTGGCTGTGAAAGTGAAGTTGCTCAGTCGTATCCAACTCTTTGCGACCCCATGGACTTGTAGCCCACCAGGCTCCTCCATCCATGGAATTCTCCAGGCAAGAATACTGGAGTGGCTTGCCATTCCCTTCTCCAGGGGATCTTCCCAACCCAGGGATCAAACCCAGGTCTCCCGCATTGTGGGCAGAGACTTTAACCTCTGAGCCACCAGGGAAGCCCTTTCATGAAAAAGGATGGTTAAGAGGGCAGAACTGGGGTACATGGAGGCTTATTCCCAGGCCTTGAAGCCTTATTAAGAAAAATCCAACATTTGGCCAGTTGGACTTCAGAAATGTTATGGACTCATTTTCACCTTCCCCTTCCCCCCATTTTGAAAAGGAATTCCTACAATTGTTATGCTGTGCCTGATCAACCTGAATCCTTGAGGTGCTGGGAGCAGATAATCGGTCTCTTCAGTTTTAGATGTGGAATTGTGTCCAAGATTAAGACTGAATAGTTAACACTCAGGACCCTCATCTGCTACAAATGTAGATGATGAGATTTGAATTTTTGAGATGATGTTTGGATGAGATTTTGAAGTTGAATTAATGCAGTATTTGGTTGAGACTTTGGGAATATTGAGATGGGTGAATATATTGCATTTTGAAAGGATGAATCTTTGGAGGTTGAAGGACAGACGATTAGAGGCAGAATTCTAAGATGGCCTCCAAGATTTTTACTCTTTGGTAAACACACACCTTCTCCTAATTATTCAGTTCTTATCTAAGTATGCTGCCATGAAGGAATTTTGCAAATGTAGTTAAGATCCCAAATCAGTTGCCCTTCATACAGGAAATTTATCTGATTGGCTTGGATTATCTGACCCAAAATGGCAATAAGTGAGTGGAATTACCCACGTTGATTTGGCCTGTCTCTGGAATTCAGTTTGGTTTGTGTCTCCCAGAATATGTGGGTAACTTGAGGAAAATATGGGCACACTGATGAACCTCTGACGAGTGTTAGAAAGGAACATGCCAAAGAGTGGATGGTAGATGGGTAAACAGCCATGTCCCTGACACT
Organism: Tragelaphus eurycerus; assembly: GCA_935064755.1. Classification (NCBI taxonomy): domain Eukaryota; kingdom Metazoa; phylum Chordata; class Mammalia; order Artiodactyla; family Bovidae; genus Tragelaphus; species Tragelaphus eurycerus. The sequence goes on from CAKXYN010000039.1 coordinate 6,328,861, forward strand.
TTCCACTGCCTTCAAAATGAAGGTGAAACTTCTTCTCAGCATGTCCTAAAAGGTCTTGCAAGATCTGCAACCCTTCTTTTTACTCACTGTAGTTTGATTTCACTACATTTCTCCCTCTCTTTATGCATTATAATCCAGCCACCCTGGTTTTTCAGCTTTTTAATAAATTATCCTCTCAAGAAAGGCAGTCCCAAAGAATGCTTAAAGTGAACTGTCGGCTTCGTCAGGGCTCCAACAAGAACACTGAGTGGGTTGCCATTTCTCTCAGTCTCCCACACTGGGAGTTAAAGTCTACCACACTAATGCTCAAAATTCTCCAAGCCAGGCTTCAGCAATATGTGAACTGTGAACTTCCTGATGTTCAAGCTGGTTTTAGAAAAGGCAGAGGAACCAGAGATCAAATTGCCAACATCTGCTGGATCATGGAAAAAGCAAGAGAGTTCCAGAAAAACATCTATTTCTGCTTTATTGACTATGCCAAAGCCTTTGACTGTGTGGATCACAAATGTGGAAACTTCTGAAAGAGATGGGAATACCAGACCACCTGATCTGCCTCTTGAGAAATTTGTATGTAGGTCAGGAAGCAACAGTTAGAACTAGACATGGAACAACAGACTGGTTCCAAATAGGAAATGGAGTTCGTCAAGGTTGTATATTGTCACCCTGCTTATTTAACTTACATGCAGAGTACATCATGAGAAATACTGGACTAGAAGAAACACAAGCTGGAATCAAGATTGCTGGGAGAAATAGCAATAACCTCAGATATGCAGATGACACCACCCTTATGGCAGAAAGTGAAGAACTAAAAAGCCTCTTGATGAAAGTGAAAGAGGAGAGTGGAAAAGTTGGCTTAAAGCTCAACATTCAGAAAACGAAGATCATGGCATCCGGTCCCATCACTTCATGGGAAATAGATGGGGAAACAGTGTCAGACTTTATTTTTCTGGGCTCCAAAATCACTGCAGATGGTGACTGCAGCCATGAAATTAAAAGACACTTACTCCTTGGAAGGAAAGTTAGGACCAACCTAGAACACATATTCAAAAGCAGAGACATTACTTTGCCAACAAAGGTCTGTCTAGTCAAGACTATGGTTTTTCCAGTAGTCATGTATGGATGTGAGAGCTGGACTGTGAAGAAGGCTGAGCGCCGAAGAATTGATGCTTTTGAACTGTGGTGTTGGAGAAGACTCTTGAGAGTCCCTTGGACTGCAAGGAGATGCAACCAGTCCATTCTGAGGGAGATCAGCCCTGGGATTTCTTTGGAAGGAATGATGCTAAAGCTGAAACTCCAATACTTAGGCCACTTCTTGTGAAGAGTTGACTCATTGGAAAAGACTCTGATGCTGGGAAGGATTGGGGACAGGAGGAGAAGGGAACGACAGAGGATGAGATGGCTGGATTGCATCACTGACTCGATGGACATGAATCTGGGTGAACTCCGGGAATTCATGCTGGGATTCATGGGGTCACAAAGAGTTGGACACAACTGAGCGACTGAACTAAACTGATGCTTATTTTTCTGAGCTGACCTCCCTGCTCAAAAATCACCTATGATTATCTTTCCATGGCTCACCAGTGCCTTTTCATCTTTAAAGTCTTGTCATTTCCTTTACAGGTTTTTCTGTAAGTTCCCAAGTCTGGGTTTTGTATTACCGCATAGTATGGTGCTCTTTCCCTAAAACAGCACAAATCATTATTGTTGTTGTCTAGTCATTCAGTCATGTTCAACTCTTTGCGACTCCATGGACAGTAGCCCACCAGTGTCCTCTGTCCATGGGGATTCTTCAGGCAAGAATACTGGAGTGTTTTGCCCTTTCCTTCTCCAGGGGTATTCCCGACACAGGAATTGAACCCACTTCTCCTATGTCTCCTGCATGGGCAGGCTGATTCTTTACAGTGAGCTCGAGGGAACTCTAGACTTACTCTTATGGCCTTGGTTTCTTAATTGTCTTCTCAGTTAGAAAATAAACTGTATGTATTTTCCTTATTTTTTTCTCAGCAGCCATCTCAATGCCTGATATTCAGTAAATACTCAAAGAATGTTTGATTCTTACCTCATTGCCTTTGCAGAAACAGAGGAATCTCTTTTCTCTTGAAGGCATGACCCTCCTTCACACACTGTTACTATGTGCAAAATAGGTTCCAACAGGGAGAGTCTTCAAATGAAAAAAACAGGAGTCTTTCCTCAAGGCTAATTTGATATAATCTTTATTCCTCCCACTAATCCAAAACTTGCTAGGTTGTTTGATTATCCTTCAAGTGCTATTTGGTCCATAGGTCCACAGCAAAGCTTTTGCATTTTTTCCTTTTTTCGTAAAAAGAGTGAAATGGGAGAGTGAAGCTTTGAGCAGTGTATTTCTTTTTCCTAATCCAGCATGCCTGGGAGTTAAAGCATACTTCAATCTGTGATTATCTGCCAGTGATTTTCAAAATGAAGATGGTTTTATTTTTCGTTTTTCTGCCTTATTGTATTAGCAAGAATTTTCAGGACAGTATTCAATGATATTGTTGATAGCAAGGAGCTTTTTCTTTTTAATAATTATAATAATACTGCTTCTAGAGTTTTATTGTTAGCATAATATAGGATCTTGATTTAAGATAAGTTTTTCCCCTTAAGAATTGGTTGTCAATTAGGGAAGTTAAAGAATCCACCTGCAGTGCAGGAGACATGGGTTTAATCCATAGATTGAGAAGATCGTCTGGAGAAGGGGATGGCAAACCACTCCAGTATTCTTGCCTGGAAAATCCCTTGGACAGAGAAGCCTGGTGGGCTACAGTCCATGGGAACACAAAGAGTTGGACACAACTGAGCAACTAACACTTTTATGGAAATTGCATTTTATTTTAATGCCTTTATAACCTATTTTTCGATGACCATGTGATTTTTCACCTCCCTTCCCCCTGTGGATTTAATCTGTGACATTAATAGATTTCCTAACACTAAGTTTTGGAGTTTTATGGTTTAGAAGACAGGAGAAAACAAAACAATGGGAAGAGGAGTAGTGATCGGAGGCATAAGTGAAGGAAATTTTGTGGAGTTAGAGTATCTGTGTCAGGAGTTAGCCCTTTGAGCCTAACCAGTAGAATTAGAAATACCTTAGTGAGCTGTATTGTAACACTGTCAGCTCGGAAAGAACTCAAAAAATTTTAATGCTTAAAGCATTAAATCTGACACTAAGCCCCCACAAATACTCAATCTTTTAGACTTTGTTGGAAAGCTATGAAGTTAAATGTGTCTTAGATGTGGAGTTACTGCTAAAATAGAAAATATATAGTATTAAAACCATTAAAGAAAGAAATGAAGAAAATAAATAGGGGTCAGGAAAAGAGATAAAACATTAGAAAAACAGATGTTTAAGGAAAAAAATTGGTTCAACTAAATCAGTAATCAGAATCATTTAGTATTCAACTAAATCAACTACTAAAATAAACTACTGAAATTTGGGGGTTTTGAGACTGGATTTAAAAACAACAAAATATAGCTGTTAAACTGTTAATAAAAGATATACCTAAAACATAATTACACAAAATTAGAAAGTAAATGGAAGGAAAAAGGGAAGAAAAGCACAGATCATGCAACAAAGGTTACAGTGTCTATAGAAATACCACTAGCAAAAATAAAAACTTCATTCCAGGAATAAAAGAAAGGTTTAGCAAATTGAAAGTTTCACACTAAAGAATACTCAAGTTTTAAAATGTCACTCATCTCCATGTCTATAAATTCAGTACTGTTTGAATCAGAATTTTAGCAGCATTGCTCATTGGACTTAATAAGGTTATCTGCAGTACATTTGGAAAAAAAAGAGTTTCAGAGCAACCAAGACAATTTTGAAAAAGTTTTGAAAATATGAGACGATAGGGTTATTTATTAAATATCAAAAATCATAAAAGTATAGATTAAAAGGGTTCAGTAATTACAAGAGGAAGACAGATGAATCAAAACACAGTAAATGGACTCCAGAAATTTGTATATGAAGATAAAGAAAGATACACACACGCTTGATATATGACAAAGGTATTGCAAAAAAAAAAGGATGCTGCAGTAAACAAAAGATGCTGTGATGGCTTTTATCTAAATGGGGAAAAGTGGTCCCTACTTCGTGACTAAAATAAATTGCATGCCAGTTAAAAACCTAAATGCAAAATGAACAAAGAAAATGTAAAACTTGAAAGAAAATGACAGGGAGTATCTGTAAGACCTGAGCAAGGTGTGCTTAAATAGCATAAATAAAAAACACAAGCTAAAAATGAAAGGATTAAAAGTTCTGTACAATCAGATCAGATCAGTCGCTCAGTTGTGTCCGACTCTTTGCGACCCCATGAACGGCAGCACGCCAGGCCTCCCTGCCCATCACCAACTCCCGGAGGTCACTCAGACTCACATCCATCGAGTCAGTGATGCCATCCAGCCATCTCATCCTCTGGCGTTCCCTTCTCCTCCTGCCCCCAATCCCTCCCAGCATCAGAGTCTGATCTCCAGTGAGTCAACTCTTCGCATGAGGTGGCCAAAATACTGGAGTTTCAGCTTTAGCATCATTTCTTCCAAAGAAATCCCAGGGCTGATCTCCTTCAGAATGGACTGGTTGGATCTCCTTGCAGTCCAAGGGACTCTCAAGAGTCTTCTCCAAAACCACAGTTCAAAAGCATCAATTCTTTGGCGCTCAGCCTTCTTCACAGTCTAGCTCTCACATCCATACATGACCACAGGAAAGACCATAGCCTTGACTAGGCGAACCTTTGTTGGCAAAGTGATGTCTCTGCTTTTGAATATGCTATCTAGGTTGGTCATAACTTTCCTTCCAAGGAGTAAGTGTCTTTTAATTTCATGGCTGCAGTCACCATCTGCAGTGATTTTGGAGCCCAGAAAAATAAAGTCTGACACTGTTTCCACTGTTTCTCCATCTATTTCCCATGTAGTGAGGGGACCAGATGCCATGATCTTTGTTTTCTGAATGTTGAGCTTTAAGCCAACCTTTTCACTCTCCACTTTCACTTTCATCAAGAGGCTTTTGAGTTCCTCTTCACTTTCTGCCATAAGGGTGGTATCATCTGCATATCTGAGGTTATTGATATCTATACAATACACTTACCATAAAGTTAAAAGACAAACCTCATTCACCAGGTACTGATGGATAAGAACAGGAAATTCAGAACAATTTGTACAGTACTCTTTTTAAAAACAATGACTCCCTCCCCACTCCAAAATCATGTTGTCTTACGTGTATGTTATGAACATGGAGCAAAAATATGGAAGAATATGCTGCTGCTGCTGCTAAGTCGCTTCAGTCGTGTCCGACTCTGTGCAACCCCATAGACGGCAGCCCACCAGGCTCCGCCGTTCCTGGGATTCTCCAGGCAAGAACACTGGAGTGGGTTGCCATGTCCTTCTCCAGGAAGAATATGCAGTTCCAGGCTATTACTATGACTTACAGGGAGAGTAAATTTTAGCAAAGATGAACATAATAAAAAACTATTAAATGAGTTCAGTTCAGTCGCTCAGTCATGTCCAACTCTTTGCCACCCCGTGAATTGCAGCATGCCAGGCCTCCCTGTCCATCACCAACTCCCAGAGTTCACTCACACTCACATCCATCGAGTCAGTGATACCATCCAGCCATCTCATCCTCTGTTGTTACCTTCTCCTCCTGCCCCCAGTGCCTCCCAGCATCAGAGTCTTTTCCAATGAGTCAATTCTTTGCATAAGGTGGCCAAAGTACTGGAGTTTCAGCTTTAGGATCATTCCTTCCAGAGAACACCTAGGACTGATCTCCTTAAGAATGGACTGGTTGGATCTCCTTGCAGTTCAAGGGACTCTCAAGAGTCTTCTCCAACACCACAGTTCAAAAGCATCAATTCTTCACGCTCAGCCTTCTTCACAGTCCAACTCTCACATCCATACATGACTTCTGGAAAAACCATAGCCTTGACTAGACGGACCTTTGTTGGCAAATGATTTAAGTTTGCGTAAATGTACAAATAGAATAATATTTATGCATGTGTGTATGCATATATAATCTGTATAATATTTATGCACTTTTGTGTGTGTTTATATATAGAGAGAAAGCAACTTCTTCAGTAGTCAAGCCATAGACTCAAGATATTTAGAATATGCCCTTTACTCTTTAAGTAATCTAATATAGAAATGGAAAAGTATAGTTAACAACTCAGTTGCACATAAGTTGTTCATTCACTAAATTGTGTCCGACTTTTCGCTACCCCAAGGACTGCAGCATGCCGTGCTTTCCTGTCCTTTACTATCTCCCAGTTTCCTGAAAGTCTTGTCTATTGAGTTGGTGATGTCATCCAACCATCTTCTGTCACCTCATTCTCCTCCTGCCCCCAATCTTTCCCAGCATCAAGGTCTTTTGCAATGAGCCAGTTCTTCTCATGGGTACCAGATAGCTTTTGTTTAACATACCATTTGTTATATAATAATATGTTGACACTTTCATTCGTAAAGGTGAGTAATAATATTAAAAACAGAACTGTAAGAAACCCAGAAACCCTCCATACAACAAGGAACAGTGTTTTTCAGATGATGTTGGTTATTTCTATAGTTGACATACACTGTTTTCCTATATGATAATCACTGTTTTACTTACTGATGCTCAGTTTTTTGACATCCATTGATGATGTTAAGGTCTCATTTCACAGGAAGGGTTATTAATAGCATGATTTATTTGGACATATTTCCAAGTTCTTAAATGTTTTGTAAAAATTGAGATGTAATTGGTAAAGAATATAGTAAATCAATACAAATGTAAAATGACCTTCAGAGATCTCTGAGGGTTATTTTTTGAAACTTTTATTACATTTTACTTCTGTGTTATAGATATGATGAAAATTTTTCTAAAGTAGCTGTGACAGTTTACCAGAAAAGATATGTGGGACTACAATTAGAAAAGAAGTCCTTTGGACAGATTATAGATTGCTTTCAGCTGACTCTGCTGTTTTGAGAATATTTGAACATTTCCATGTCATTAATGCAAACTTAAATTTTCATCTAAGGACAGTATAAGGTACAATTGATTTAAGAAAAATATCAAATAACATTTGCTTTTTTATTTTCTTTTGCATTAATTCACTTGATAAACAATGATTAAGATCCTGACTCATGCAAATACTATAATAAATTCTGGAGAGACATGGAAGTTATAATTGTCTAAGGGAGATGGAATAGCCAATTACAATGCAATGGAAAATGTGATATAAATGTAGTGAAATTTTCTTATGAAATTATAAAGATTAAAATTAACCAGAAATGGGGTGTATCACCATGTTTGGGGAATTTTAGATAAAGCATTACAAAGGAGCCCATATGAACAGATTTGTATGGTTAGTAGGAATTTTCTACAATGGAACAGGGGAAAGGGAATTTCCATAATGTTCAGATGTTCTGATTTATAAAGCAATCTCATATGTTTCAGGAACTATATGTTGTTAGACATTGTTAGGTGTATAATCCATAGAGGATAATTTTGGAAAGATGAACAGGGTCTACTTCTTGAAAAGCTGTATGCAATTATAAGAAAGTTATTTTCAGCCTTTTTCCAAATTTTAAATCATTAAATGAATAATGTTGTCTGAACAAGATATGTTATTAAGTAGGTATTTTTTGATCACTTTATACCATCATATAGATAAGTAGCTGATTAGGTACATCTCTTTGCTGTGTTAGCCAGCGTTCAACATAGGAACAGAAACGTGAAAGTGAATGTGAAGTCACTCAGTCGTGTCCAACTCTTTGCGACCCCATGGACTATAGCCTACCAGGCTCCTCTGTCCATGGGATTTTCCAGGCAATAGTACTGGAGTGGATTGCCATTTCCTTCTCCAAGGGATCTTCCCAACCCAGGGATTGAACCCAGGTCTCCCGCATCGTAGATAGAGGCTTTACCGTCTGAGCCAAGCATTGTAGATATTTTTAGCATAAAGGAATTTAATTTAAGGATATAACTGTTTATAATATGTTTGGAAGTGTACTGGAACTGTTAAGTTTTAGAACTTACTGTTGCTGCCATACAGCTGCCTCTTGCCATGTAAACCTCAGGAGCAGATCTTGGAATGCTGTGTTCGGTTTCCACTGCCCTTACCCTCTTAGACCTCAGGTTTCCATGAACATTCTTGTCAGCAGAAACAGCAGCAGAAAAATGGTCTTCACCTCACTTCTACATACAAATCTTAAGCACATTCAGTTAGTAGAAACGTAATATCACCTAGAATTCCAGCTGTAGGAGAGTTTGGCAAATATAAGTTTTAGCTTACTAGCATCTCGACAAGAAAGCCTATAGGAGGATATGAAGAGGATGCTGAGTAGCAGTTGACCAAATCCAGACTATAACCTCCTTTCTCAGACATTTATACCACAAAATGTCGGTAAATACTGCCTAAGAAGCATCATGGTAGAAGATAGGAAGCCATTAGAGTCTTTCAAGCAAGATAATGGTGTCTGTAACCTCTCTTGGCTTTGAAAAGATAGCTCTTGGGGCAGCTTGGAATTGATTTAACAATCAGTGGTAATGGTTTAAATTAGGCCCAGGCCACAAGGCTAGAGAGAGATTAAGTCAAGAATATCTGATTGTTTTGTTAACTAAATAAATTCTCACAACTTTTTATAGTTCATTTGTCCATTTAATGAATATTTGTTGAGTATTAGGTGCATGATAGTGTAATATTTGCAAAGACTGTAAAAGTGATGGCATGTTTCTTGTCATGTTGGGCTGATCGAATGGTGGTCTAACCATGCAGAGTTTATTGGCTCATATTTCTTTCTATGGATTAAATTGTAAAGTTGTAATCATCTGTGTATTATGCCCTTCTTTATGGGTGGTTAATTTCAATATAGGAGGCTGTTTGTGTTCTCCTGTTAAAGAAAATTGGTAATAGTAAATCTTCCTTAACGGTGCTTATTGACTACATAGTATTTGACAGATTGCTGCTAAGCATAGTGAATAGAATACTTGTATCACTCCCTAACAGTTAACATATTGCACATTTTTTTAAAGTTCTTCAAGCAAATATAAAAATTGTTGTGTTCCCAATAATACTTTTTGTACATTAAATATATTTATGTGTAAGTTCAGTATAAGGATTTAGAATACAGCTCCATTTAGTGACACACTGAAGGAATTCAACTTTATTATCTGTGTATTTCTAATGTATTAGTTTCATTCACATTTTTTTTTTTTTTGGCTCAACTTGTTCATTTTAAAGTTTCTTTTCAGCCTCAAGTTAATATTCCATTCTTATTTAACCTTATTAGTGTTTTCTGAGTTTTAATGTTTTCCATGTAGTCTCAACTATATGTAGTATTATAAATTATTTTTGGTATAACCTTTTCCCTTAATAATGTCAGCACATAAACTTAACTTGGTCTCCTGGTATTAGTAAAAATTGAAGTCACTGTCATTTATTATGATGTTTATCACCTGAAAATAAAATCTTTATGATAAAAGTGCATGAAAAAAAATAGTTACAGATTTGATTTTAATCACAGGTAATGTTTTAGCTTCATGATAAATACACTTACATTCCTAAAAGTTTTCCTGAGCTTTAACTCTAGAGCTTCAAGACTTGGTTTGCCCATGTTGCATTTTCAACTAAAAATTTTAGTCGAATAGATTATATTATGTAATAGATCATTTATCTATTCCTGAATATCAAAGCATCCCAAAATTTAAGAGGCTAAACTAATGATTATTTTGTTTGCTTACTATTCTCTGCATCAGCCACTTGAGTTGGGCTTAGCAGGAGTCATTTTCTCCTATAGTCAATGTACCACACTCATGTTGTTACTCTACTGACTTGGGTGATCTAGGCTTGACTTCTCATATGTCTGATGGTTGATGCTTGCTATGGACTGGGCCATTGTCTCCAAAAGTTTCTTCTGGGTTTCATCACATGGCATCTGGGTCCCAAAAGTGTAAGGAAGACGGAAGCCATAACGTGCAAGTTCTTTTCAATCTCTGCTTGTGGCACAACTAAAGTTCCATTGCTCAGTAAAAGTCACATTACCAATCCTAGCATTAGCATTGGGGAGATTGTGCAAGAGAGAGCGTACGGTGGGTGGAGATGAGATTTCTGGAGCTATCACTGTAGTATTTTCCATATGTGATATTTGGTTCATTGTAGAAACCTTATTTCTAGCATTTTTCACATGTTTTGATCTGAACTCTTTTTGAAATGATAGTTCAGTCCCCTTTGTTTCATGACTACTTTTACTGAAAAAAATTAGATTTCCATCATGGATTGCTTTTTTCAGTCCAGTTACTCACTCGTGTCCAACTCTTTGCAACCCAATGGACTGCAGCACACCATGCTTCCCTGTCTGTCACCAACTCCCGACAGTTGTTCATACTCGTGTCTATCGAGTTGGTGATGCCATCCAATGATCTCATCCTCTGTCATCCCCTTTTCCTCCCGTCTTCAGTCTTTCCCAGCATCGGTGTCTTTTCCAGTAAGTCAGTTCTTCATATCAGGTGGCCAAAGTATAGGAGCTTCAGCATCAGTCCTTCCAGTGAATACTCAGGACTGATTTCCTTTAGGATGGACTGGTTGGATCACCTTGCAGTCCTGGGGACTCTTCAAGAGTCTTCTCCAAAACTACAGTTAAAAAGCATCAGTTCTTCAGCACTCAACTTTCTTCATGGTCCAACACTCACATCCATGCATGACTACTGGAAAAGCCATAGCTTTGACTAGATGGACCTTTGTTGGCAAAGTAATGTCTCTGCTTTTTAATATGCTGTCTAGGTTGGTCATAGCTTTTCTTCCAAGGAGTGAGCGTCTTTTAATTTCATGGTTGCTGTCACCATCTGCGGTGATTTTGGAGCCCAAGAAAATAAAGTCTGTCACTGTTTCCACTGTTTCCCCATCTATTTCCCATAAAGTGATGGACCAGATGCCATGATCTTGGTTTTTGAATGTTGAGTTTTGAGCCAGCTTTTTCACTCTCCTCTTTCACTTTCATCAAGAGGCTTTTTAGTTCCTCTTCACTTTCTGCCATAAAGGAGGTGTCATCTGTATATGTGAGGTTATTGATATTTCTCCTGGTAATCTTGATTCCAGCTTGTGCTTCATCCAGCCCAGCATTTTGCATGATGTACTCAGCATATAAGTTAAATAAGTAGGGTGACAATAAACAGCATTGATGTACTCTTTTCCCAATTTCGAACCAGTCTGTTGTTCCATGTCCAGTTCTGTTACTTCTTGACCTGCATACAGATTTCTAGGAGGCAGGTAAGCTGGTCTGGTATTCCCATCTCTTGAAAAATTTTCTGCAGTTTGTTGTGACCTACACAGTCAAAGGCTTTTGCATAATCAATAAAGCAAAAGTAGATGTTTTTCTGAAATTTTCTTGCTTTTTGATGATCCAGCAGGTGTTGGCAGTTTGATCTCTTGTTCCTCTGCCTTTTCTAAATCCAGCTTGAACGTGTGGAAGTTCATGATTTACAGACTGTTGAAGCCTGGCTTGGAGAATTTTGAGCTTTACTTTGCTAGTGTGTGAAATGAGTGCAATTGTGTGTTAGTTTGAACATCTTTGGCATTGCCCTTTGGGATTGGAATGAAAACTGACCTTTTTCATTGCTTTCTTAGATTCATTAAATAGCAAAAATCTCTCTCTAAATGTACATTCTAACATGTACATAATATGTGCATATAGTTTTCAGTATGCCAGTACATGTTATTCTTTTTAAGTAACCAATTAATATAATTTTTCGCCAATTTAATTATTTAATAAAAAGCTTCCTTAGTTGTATATCTTAATTTCCAACAGAGAAAACTAAGATTCTTATTTTGTAACAAGGAAATAAGGTCATGTTTGTATAACAAATTTAAAGGACACTAGCTCATTATAGTAAGTCAGGTCCAGTTTGTGTTAACCACCAGCTTCATATTTTGGTAACTGACTAATTAAATTGCCCCAAATTTTAGAATCTTGCATTTCTTCATAAAGCATGTTGATTGACTTGCTTCATTTTAGTAGTGCATTTCGGAGAACCATATTTTCTTATTGGCCTTTCCCTAAAGCACTGGCATGGTATTGTTTTATTTGATTGCAACATGGAATTTTATTTTTCTCATTATATTCCTAATCCAACATGTTCATGAAAATTTGCTAGTTAAGAAATTATCAAGTTAATTGTGATTAAAAAAACATTTGACTTTCCCCCTCCTCAATTGACTTAAATAATCAAGGTAGTTTTGGAACAAAGTAAGTTTTAAATTTGGTGGGACATTATACAAATATACCCCTATGGTTCATATTGTTTTTAAGTGTACAAGACTCATTCTAGGGATAATATTAAAGTCTTTGTGCCAGATCAGTAAATAAACATTTTAAGTTCCTTCTTAAAATGTTAAACATTAAATAGGATAAAGATTAAAAGATAAAGATGCTTAAAATTTCCCAGCAGTGTAAGTTGGTTTTATAGTTGACTGGAGAAAAAAAAAACCTTACTAGGGTAACTAATATTGAAAAAGTGAGTCTAGGGAAAAATTCTAGATTTCTTTCTGAACAGTAAAGAGTTTGTTCTGATTTCACTTTAAATATTTGAGAAACAGCTGTAGTATGGTGTTGCTGTGCTAAGAACAGAAAATATTGTATGATATATCCAAAACCTTTACCATTAAGGAGATAAGTTTAAACTTTGTAAACATATGACTTAAATAATGTTGTTGGTATTAAAATCAAAGGTGAATCATGTAATTGTATTAAGCCAGTATCTACTGCTTTTTTGAAGAATAATGGATAATTGCAAAAAGCAGTACAGATCAGGAAGTTGGATATTTCTGTTTTTTGTTTTTTAGGTCCAACTCATGATTTTGGCTTATTTTGAAATTATTTTTGAATTTTCAGAATGTTTCAGCTATATTCATGTTTAGGGCACATTTCAAATGAGATAGTTTATGATATTTATCACATTGTTCATTTTGTACCTGGCATGCTATTAGTGTAATTTATTGTCTTCAAGTTGTTAAAATTTGCCTATAACTTAATTGGTAGAGTAGCATTTAGTTTTTTATAATAATTAGCTAACATTTACTGAGCACTTACATATGTCAAGGCCCCATTTTAAGCATCTACCATGCTTTGTCTATTTGATCCTTTCACTGAGGCTCTGCTGCTTAGACACTAAAGCTCTAAGAGATTGAGTGGATTCCTGAAGGTCATGCTAGTGAGCGTTGGAGCTGAAGTTAAACCAAGGCAGTTGTATTAGAGTCACAATCTTGTTTTCATAATTCCTAAAATCACACAGCTCTGAAAAATTTATTTTAAAAAGCTGATTTAGGTATAATGGACATACAGTAAACTGCACAAATTTAAAGTGTGCAGTTTGATAAATTTTGACACATATGTACACTCATGAAACTGTCACTATAATCAAAATAATGAACCTGCCTGTCATCCCAGAATGTTTCCTGTGGTAATCTCTCCTGTCTTCTGTTGCTGGTCCCTACCCCACAATTCCAGGCAAGCACTGACTTGTTTTCTGTTACAATAGATTAGTTTGCGTTTTTCTATTGCATATAAAGGGATTGGTGGCTCAGAGGTTAAAGCGTCTCCCTACAATGCAGGAGACATGGGTTCTATCACTGTGTCGGGAAGATTCCCTGGAGAAGGAAATGGCAACCCACTCCAGTATTCTTGCCTGGAGAATCCCATGGACAGGGTTGCAAAGAGTCGGACACGACTGAGTGAATAGTCTAGTCTTATTGCATATAAATTGTACTCGGAACCATGTAGTATATCTTTTTCGTCTGGTTTTCCCTCATCTTCAGTACTTTGAGATTAATTGGTATTGTTGCATGTATGGCTTATTTACTACTAAATAATATTCTAAGTATATAACACTTAAAATAATATTCTAAGTATATAAGTTTGTTCATTTACCTGTTGAAGGACCTTTGGTTTATTTCCACTTTAGGGCTCTTGCAAAGTTGCTATGAACATTTGTGTACAGGTCTTGTGTAGACCTGTACATATGCTTTCCTCCTTCTGTTTAAATACCTAGGAATGGCATGGGTGGTTCATATGGTGGGTGTACATTTAGCTTTTTAAGAAACCGCCATTGATTATAGGTAATAACACAGTGTTATATATTTCAACTTTTCTGAGAGAGTAGTTATTAAACGTCCTCATCATAGAAAAAAATTCTTACTATAGCTGTATCTATGGAGGATAACTAGATTTATTGTGGTGATCATTGCATAATATATACATATATTGAAGTGTTATGTTGTACACCCAAAACTACTATTATATGATGATTATGTCTCAAGTAAATGCAATTGCCAGAAATTATTCCTCAAAAATAATCAGTGCGTTCACCAGATGTTACCACATAAAGAAGCCACCTGCCAGAGCAGGATATGTAAGAGACATGAGTTCAATCCCTCAGTCAGGAAGATCCCCTGGAGAAGGGCATGGCAACCCACTCCAGTGTTCTTTTCTGGAGAATCCCGTGGACAGAGAAGCCTGGCAGGCTACAGTCTATGGGGTCACAAAGAATCAGACACGACTAAATGACTTAGCACCCATGTACTACCATACTCCGGAAGAGCCTCTGGAGAAGGAAATGGCAACCCATTCCAGTAATCTTGCCTGGAAAATCCCTTGGACAGAGGAGACTGGTGGGCTACACCTATGAGGTCACAAAGAGTCAGATACAACTGAGCAACTAACACACTACCATACTAGGTAATACTCAAAATACTCATTATGTACCTTTCTAAAATGTGGAAAATTCTGAAACCTATATAGCCCTAAGTTTTCGTAAAAGTACTATGGACTTACTGCCTTGTGAAGTAATGTGTGTCTGCTTAGTTGCTCAGTCATGTTCGACTCTTTGAAACACCATGGACTGGAATCCACCAGGGTCCTCTGTTCATGGGATTCTCCAGGCAAGAATACTGGAGTGGGTTGCTTTACCCTCCTCCAGGGGATCTTTCCAATCCAGGGATCAAACCCAGGTCTCCCACATTGCAGGCAGATTGTTTACCGTCTGAGCCACCAAGGAAGCCCAAAAAGTAATAAGATAATATAAGATGTTTTTTTGATTCAGTAATCATTTCTTTGCTTTGTTCAATTTACACATAAATCCTTTGGAAAGATGACATGCTGTCATATAAAACACTTAAAAAATATAGATGATGAACCTTAAGTAATTATCTATTACCTTTGGGAAATACACCATGAGTTGCATGTATTTGAAGTGTTTACATCTTGAAATTTCTCTGTGATGAAATTATGTTAATAGGAATAATAAATGTTCGGTATGTTGTATCTTGTCTGATGCTTAGTGTCATTTAAAGAGTTCATCAGTAATTATCTTCATTGTCTATTACTTGAAGGGCTATTCCATTAAAATCTTAAATAGTATATTTTGAAAGACACACACGTCTAAAAAAAATGAGTTTATATGGTTTCATAACATACTATGTTTTACTAAAAATAAGTTCTACGAAAAGGACAAGGTAGGTTCCATTCTTTACCTTGTAATCAATTGAGCTTGTTTAGAAAATGTTTGAAATTGAATGATTATAAACTTTAATTCATGCCTGTAAATTTTTATAATGTGTCAACAAATATCTCTTACATCATCAGAAAGAGATCATTTGAGTATATTCCAATATCATTATCTAAGCCTGAGTACAGAGGATCTTTGCCTTCCAGAGGTGTACAAGTTAGTGAGAAAGGTAGACTGTTTTATAAGGCAGGCCAGATGGAGATGCAAAAGTGTTGGGATATCGATTTGAATGAAGGTGGTATTTTAACTAGATCTTGAGCAGAAGAAAATTGTGAGCAGGAGGAGCATTTTGCATGGAAGGAATAGTCAGCACAGGTATTAAGATGGATTAGTGTGTTTAGTAACTTCTGAGAAATATGGTAGTGCCTAGGAGTGATGAGTGTTAGCTCAGTTTGTGGCTTTACAGATTCAGTTTGTGATGTGCCTGAAGTGACACAATGGATTTGAAATAGCCAGATATGAAACACATTCTAATGTCAAAACTCATCTTTTCTCTGTTTTGCTATTTATTTTTGTAATGACTAATATTTGACATTAAAGTAGAATTAGCATAATTGAATATTAACTGCAGTGAGGTAAATATGATGGTTGTATCTTTTTTTGTTTCCTAAATTGTATATATCAGTATTACTCCTCTGATACAGTTAATAAAATTTGTCAAGTATTTTTCTAATTTCCTTTGGATATATTTTGTTTTGCAGGGTTACATTTTGCCATCTGCCTTTCCAGAGTAAGTGGCTCTATGTGGGCACCGAACGAGGTAACATACATATTGTCAATGTGGAGTCCTTCACACTCTCAGGCTACGTCATTATGTGGAATAAAGCCATTGAATTGTGAGTTTGAGCAAATGTTGCATATCTGTTTCTACTCTGTATGCCTCAGTTTAGCTGAATGACTAAACTGTATGAGTTATTTTTCTCTGAGTAAATATTAGTAGGACTTTTTTTTTTAAGCATAATGCAACTTTTCTTATTTTTGATATGAGCTGTAGAATTGAATGACATACCCCAATTGGAGGCTAGAATTGAGTAAAATAAAGATAGCAATCATTTACTGAAATGTTTTCAACCCTTGTAAATATATCTTTATTTTCCAGTCGTTATTTCTGTTGTAATGAATGTGTAGTTGTATTGCAATTTTTGGTTGAGAAAAAAAAACCTTAACTTTTTTTCTTTCAGGTCATCTAAATCTCACCCAGGGCCTGTTGTCCATATAAGTGATAATCCAATGGATGAAGGAAAGGTAGATTGTTTCAAATAAATATATTTGTTATTTAAATGCATGAATTCCAGTATTTTTTACATATGCTAACTATTCTGGAATCATGCTTACGGCAAATTTGAGATTGCTAACAAAGGTTGTATATTATGTAAACAAGTGCTTATTTATAGATTATAAGGAACAAGTGAAAGAATTAAAATCACTTACATTTTAAAGAAGGAATCCCTAAAACAAGTAAAATTTAATAAATACAATTAAAGCTTATTACTTGTTTTTTGCTTATTTGTAATAATTCCCCTGATTCTCTGATAATCCTGACAAATCCCATTTTCTTCTGGTTTTGAATTCTTTTTTATACTTTGTAGTTATACAATTTTTATAATATTTATCACATAACACCTCTCTCTCCTAAATTTTTCTTCATAAAAATCTCAGGTTAAAACTGTTCAGTCACTCAGTCGTGTCCAACTCTTTGCAACCCCATGGACTGCAGCATGCCAGGCTTCCCTATCCATCACCAACTCTTGGTGCTTGCTCGAACTCATGTCCATCGAGTCAGTGATACCATCCAACCATCTCATCTTCTGTCCTCCCCTTTTCCTCCTGCCTTCAATCTTTCCCAGCATCAGGGTCTTTTCCAATGAGTCAGTTCTTTGCATCAGATGGCCAAAAGTATTGGAGCTTCAGCTTCAGCATCAGTCCTTCCAATGAATATTCAGGACTGATCTCCTTTAGGATGGACTGGTTGGATCTCCTTGCAGTCCAAGGACTTTCAAGAGTCTTCTCCAACACCACAGTTCAAAAGCATCAGTTCTTCAGCTCTCAACTTTCTCTATGGTCCAACTCTCACATCCATACATTACCACTGAAAAACCATAGCTTTGACTAGATGGACCTTTGTTGGCAAAGTAATGTCTCTGCTTCTTAATATGCTGTCTAGGTTTGTCATAGTTTTTCTTCCAAGGAGCAAGCATCATTTAATTTCATGGTTGTAGTCACCATCTGCAGTGATTTTGGAGCCCCCCAAAATAGTCTCTCACTGTTTCCCCATCTGTTTGCCGTGAAGTGATGGGATCAGATGCCATGATCTTAGTCTTTTGAATGTTGAGTTTTAAGCCAATTTTTTCACTCTCCTCTTTCACTTTCATCAAGAGGCTCTTCAGTTCCTCTTCTCTTTCTGCTATAAGGGTGGTGTCATCTGCGTATCTGAAGTTATTGCTATTTCTCCCGGTAATCTTGATTCCAGCTTGTGCTTTATCCAGCCAGGCATTTTGCATGATATACTCTGCATATAAGTTAAATAAGCAGAGTGACAATATACAACCTTGACGTACTCCTTTCCTGATTTGAAACCAGTCAATTGTTTCATGTCCAGTTCTAACTGTTGCTTCTTGACCTGCATACAGATTTCTCAGGAGGCAGGTAAAGTGGTCTGCTATTCTCTTTAAGAATTTTCCAGTTTGTTGTGGTCCACATGGTCAAAGGCTTTGGCATTTTTATTTTATTAGCCAAAGTTAATATTAACCAAAGGCTCATGTTAATAGGTATTTTTGAAAATAATACTTTTTTTATACTCAAAACCAGTTCCATGCAGTCATTACCTAGCTGTTGTTAATTTAGGTTCTTTAATACCCTGAAAAGCAATAAAATTTAGTTTAGGTTCTTTAATACACTAAAAAAAACAGTAAAATTTTCTTTTCGTGAATCTGTTTCATAATTTAAACCAGTCTCAGTTCTTTTTAATTATGTTTTTTCTACTTATAAAGTTTCATGAATATTAGTCTGTGTAAATACCAGGAAGTGAATCGCTATCAGAAATCAGTGAAATGAAACTTCTGGATTTTGTAAAGCAGTTTACTCAGGTTTTTCCGTTCCTTAATTACTGGGAGTGGTGATGCCTCTATGTTGTGTTAACACCGTTCTCTTCTTTGACATGGGAAACAAAAGGATGGCTGTACTGTACTGTTTGGAGCTGACTTAATCATGCCATTGTATGTTTTGAGAGAAACTTCTCATGAAGCAAGTTACAATAACCTGTATCTTCACTTACTTATTTTTGGTGTAAGGTAATTGTCTAAAAGCCAGCCTTTAGATAGGGGACCTGGTAGAAGAGTTGAAAACTTCCCTTTCTTTTACGCTGAATCGGTCACTAAATCATTTCAGTCCTTCCACTGCAGCGTCTCTTTGCTATTCAGTCTCCTTCCCCAATTGCAGTTCAAGGCATTCCAACCCATTCTTGAGTCTTCCTGGAGTGCCATTTTAATCTTCTTGTTCTCCTGTTCCAAAGCTTTCAGTGGTTCTGTATTATCAAACAAACAAATCAGTGTTTCTGTAAAACATAACCCTAGGTTTCATTATCTTTGAGAACATCCTTACCTGAATACTGTGCTGAAGCAAATAGTTACTGTTGCACAAATGTGAGCTGCTCCCATTTCCTTCTTTGGGGCATCTTCTCAACCCAGGGATCGGACCCATGTCTCTTACTTTTCTTGCATTCACAGGCAGATCTTCACCCACTAGCACCACCTGGGAATCCTGGTTCAATATGTACTTAATTGAAAAAATTTGTATCATCCTCATTTTTTGAAACGTGGCATTATATTATCCTCCTTAGTTCCCAGAATTAATCTCTTTCAAACATTTTTACGTATTAGGGTACTAGAACAGATGATATTATCTAACTTTTGGTTTCTAATAGAAAAATTTCCTTCACACTACTGACTCCTATTTCTAAAGATCTCTTTGACATTGTGTCACTGAAAAAAGAGGTAAGGTGATAGGACGTGTCCTTTCAAAACTAACCTTATGGTGGATAGTGCGGCCACATTAAGCACAGGTCCTGGCCAAAGAAAGTTGAGTGTTCATGTCAAATCCCTTACGTAACAGTAATAGTAATAACTACCATTTATTGACCCCTACTTTGTCGGGCTCTGCTTTCCACTTTATGTGCACTATTTTTATTTGGTCCTCCCAACAAATCTTAAGTGAGCTTTTTTCCCTGTTTTATAGATAATCAGGCAGAGACTTGATCCAGTTATGTATTCCAGAGGTACAAAGCTAGATTTTGGTGGAACTGGGATTTTGAATAGTG
The DNA here is from genome assembly GCA_935064755.1 of Tragelaphus eurycerus. NCBI lineage: Eukaryota > Metazoa > Chordata > Mammalia > Artiodactyla > Bovidae > Tragelaphus > Tragelaphus eurycerus. The sequence goes on from CAKXYN010000039.1 coordinate 6,348,711, forward strand.
ATTTCTCTGATTTCAACCTCAGAGTACTCTTCATTATGCTACATTTCTTCTGTAAGATGTAGATCATGTATTAATGTGAAGAGCTGTATCAGTATACCTGATGAATGCTTTTTATGAGAGAAAAATTCAAAGAAAATTCATCAATAGTACTGTTAAAAAATTAACATTTCTATGAGTTATAGAAGATACTCGTGGGAATAAGCTTTGAATTTTCTGTTTATAAGTACCACATCCTTCAGTTCTTCTATTTTTTACTGTTTAGGAGATTATAGGGGTTAAAGTCTAACTTGTTTGCACAGATTTCTGATATTTGTAGGAAGGTAGAGCTGGCTGGAGGGGTCAAAGTTTACTATAATCCTCTTATGTTGTTAACGTCTGGATGGGTAAAATATTTAAGTTGAATAGTTACTACTGGTAGATCTGGGCCTAGAGTATAAGTTACCTGTGTCCTGAACAATCCAGTATTGTTTTACACTATACATAAGGCACCCCACTCCAGTACTCTTGCCTGGAAAATCCCGCGGACAGAGGAGCCTGGTAGGCTGTAGTCCATGGGATCGCGAAGAGTCGGACACGACTGAGCGACTTCACTTTCACTTTAAAATATACACTATACATTGATTCTTAAGTGTTATCTTTTTCCATATCTTTCCTTATTCCTGAAGTTGCTGTCTTACTTCCCCCATCAGAAAATGCCATACACATGTCCGGGATTCTTAGAAGGACTAAAAAGTGTAAAGAAAACAAATACCAATTTTTTCCCAGAAGAAGTATGTATTACAGATGGTCAAGGAAAGAAGAGTTTATGTTAGGAAAATTAGCTATACTTCCTACCAAGATGAAAATTTGTTTTGTTAGTTTCAGTGACTGGGTCTTCTGAGTGCCCCTATACACTGAAAATACACTAAGTTACGATTTAGTGAAAATTACTGGGCCTGCCTCCAAATTTGTTCATATCTCCAGATTACGTGAATGATTATTGACTAGTTGCTGATTATTCATGTACTTATTAAACAAATATTTATTGAATAGCTACTATGTGTTAGTATATTAGATACTAGAGACGTCTATAGAGACTAGAGATGAAAATGCATGTATTAATATGGAGAAGGAGCATCTTTGTCCACAGGAACTGGGTAGACTTACCCAAGGAAGCAACACGAAAAGTGAAGAAAAAGGGAGGCGCTTACAAGCAGACAAAACACTATTATTTATAAAATGCCAGTGTAGACAGTAGGCAGTTTGTGAGGCAAGAACATGGATTTCATTCTGGAACTTATTTATTCACAAAAAATGGATTAAGGACCTATATTAGACTATATGTCTTATGTTAAAAGTATAGTAGTAAACAAGATAAAACCAAATCTTGCTTAAATAAATCAATGTTATAATCTGCAAGAGAATTCAGATAAGGAAAAGGACATTATTAAATTGTATAGTAACCTTTCAGGCTAAAAAATATACAAGTTGCTATTGGAGCATATAAGAAGGGCACTGACTTAAATTTGGTAGGTCAAGGAAGGCTTCCAGGAGGAAGTGATAGCTAAAATGACCTGAAGGATTAGTAGGATTAGTCAGGGCAAAAAGGATGACTTCAGATGAAGTGGTCCAGTTAGTATGACAGCATGTGCAGAGGCATAACGGTAAGAGAGAACATGACCTGAAAGATATACTGGAATGTATTGGATAATAGGAATGTGGAACAGCATGAAGCTGAGGGGTTAAGCAGAGGTCAGACCATCATGATATATCTTGTAGGTCAGATTATTCAGTTTGGACTTGATCCTAAAAATAAGCATAAGGTGTTAAAAAGTTTTAAATAAAAGTGTACATTACATGATCAGACTAGCTACGATATGGAATGAAGTAAATAAGGAACAAGACTACCGAGTCAGAGAGACCAGAAACTAGAACAGAGATCTTTGTGTATTGATCCAGGAGAGATGTATTGAAAGTGGAAAAAAAAAATTATATATGAGTATAATTTTTAAATTACTTGAGAATTTTACCTGGTGGGAGAGACACTCGGATTAAGGATGATGCCAAAGTTTTTACTTGAGCCTCTTAAAGAATATTTTTAAAAATACTGAGAAAGCCTCTGTAACAGGAAATACCAGAAAAAGACAGTAGAGAAAAAAATAATGAATTCAATTGTGGATACATTTGCTTTGAGGTTCTTGTGGAATAAATATGTGAACATGTGACCATTAGAATTATCAGTCTGAATCTCACAAGGGAGGTCTAGGCTAGATATAATTTGGAACTAATCAGTAGATGAATAAATGATATTGCCTGATAGTGTATTAAGTTAGAGAAGTTGTAAACTTTAAAGCACATGTAAATTTTAATTTTTATTAGTAAGTTAATGATTAGAAATGTACACTCTGGACTTCAAAATGGTACTGTTTTCATTTTCAATGATCGGTTGTATGACGTATGTTGAAATCCTAATGATCAAAGGCGTATAAATATGCAATGCAGTATTCCCATATGTCATCCATGTGATTAGCGATTAGCAATGCAGATGTTTAATGATGCTATAATTTTGTAGCCAAAGCATGTGAATGATAATAGTTACCTTTATTATCAGCAAGTAAATGTTTCACATGATTAATGTTAATCCTAGGTAATGTGGCATTTTCTTTTATTACAGCTTTTGATTGGCTTTGAATCTGGAACGGTAGTGTTATGGGACCTCAAGTCAAAGAAAGCAGACTATAGATACACCTACGATGAGGTAATAACATTATTTTTGTCATTTCTCCAGTTCACAATGGCTTCTCTAAGAACTTCTTTAATTAATGACTTTAGGCAATCTTTGTAGTTACTGGAACACACAAATTTTTGCATATGTATCATATAATATATTCACATAGCTCAAAAGACACAAAAATGATCTCTCCGGCTCCTGTCATTTGACCATCCAATTCTCTTACCTCATCCCAATGTTACTTTCTCATATATTCTTCCAGAGGTATTTTCTGTATTTATAAGCAAATTACTAAATGTGTGCTAGCTTTTTATTTTATACAAATGATAGTGCACTGGAAATATTTATAGCTTGCTTGCTTTAGAATCCAAATAAGGATAGTGATTAATAAAAAAAAGACTTTTATTGCCTTCAGATTTCCTATAAATTGGATGGTTTACTGAGACGACCAAATTTAGGTTCATTTTTTTTGTTTTGTTTCTAGCAAGACTATTTCTTAGATGATGCTGATGCTCTTCTCCCAGATTGAATAGTAGTATCTGTGATATTAGCAGTCAGTTATGTTCAAGGCCTAAATCCATTACCACGTAGTTGTTGCAAAGTAGAGAAGTTCTAATTTTATGATTCCTTCTCTATTGATTATCTGGGATACTTCTGTAAAGAGAAGCTTCTCACCTGCTCTTTTGATTATATAGTCGTACAATTTGGATAGGACAGGCAGGATAAATGCTTGTTACTTTTATTTCAGTAAAAGGGGCTGTTCTCTAGTAATCTTAATGATAAACAATTTGATCTTGTTTCCCATTTCACTATGTACTAAAAGATTTAAACATTATTTCATATGCTAATAACACTACAGTTATTAGCCTTATTGATTTTCAGATTGTCCCATCTTTCATCAGTGAATCTCTTCCATTTGTTTCCTAAGTCCTTTGATAATAGTCTTGGATAGCTTCCTTGCCATCTGTTAGAACAAAGCATACCTATTAAACTTGAATATTTCTGTCCCAAATTCCGTGAAACTGGGTTCTTTTGGTGAGAAATGGTGTCTAGTGACCATAATTTGGTTACCAGGAGTGTTCACAATTTCTAATTCAGAGAATAGATCTAGGAAATGTGTGGGGGTTTTTTGTTTATTTTTAAGAAATGTGTTCATATTGATGCTTTCAGTTATTCAAACAGATTACATTGAGTAACTATAGCAAAACTAGGAATACTTTGTAAATGTCTGCATATTATCTTTATAAGCCTGACCGAAAGAGAATTTTGTTTTTGTAACTGTGTACTTTTTTTGTATTTTAAAGCCTTTTGGTTAGTAAATATTCTGTTGTTTACCAGTCAAGATCTTGAATTTATTTTAAAAGAGTATTTTTAATAACGAGTTTATGTCATTTCTCTGGAAGCTTTGGCCTGTAGAGCTGTTTCTTGTGTCAAAATGAAAGCATATTGTAAGCATATTTGACTTTTTCATATTTGCTTTTGTAATTTAAATAGTTATCTTGGCTTTAGCCACTATTGAATCACAGGGAATTTACCCTCTCAGTTTAAACAAACACACTGGGAAAATATATGTAAGAACAGTTTATAGAAATTAACAGATAGTACAGAACAGAGATTCCTTAGGGGATAAAGGTGAGCCTTTCAATTGCATTAGCTTGTGGTCTGGAGGTACTTCCCAGGTGGCTCAGACAGTAAAGCATCTGTCTACAATGTGGGAGACCCAGGTTCGATCCCTGGGTCGGAAAGATCCTCTGGAGAAAGATAGGGCAATCCACTCCAGTACTATTGCCTGGAAAATCCCATGGACAGAGGAACATAGTAGGCTACAGTCCATGGGACTGAGTGACTTCGCTTCACTTCACTTCATGGTCTGGAGAGATTTTCCAGGTCTCAATCCATGAAGGAAGGTGGACAAGGGGGAACCTACGTTAAACCCAGCAGTCTCTCTAAATTGAGGAGACAGAGTTGGGAAATGGGGAAAGTTACCCATAACTTATAAAACAAGGTAACAGAATGTAGGGACCTGCCTTGTGAGAGAGTTTTAAAAATCCACAAGGAGCCCTTTACCTTAGTCTTAAGTTGAACTGAATAATGATTAGTGCACGAGTGTGAGGTTTAGAATAGACATTGGGAAGGAGTAGGTAAAACAATTCTCCTAGCACACACAGGACTAAGAATAGGTCACATTCCCAACAGAACAGAGAATGCTTGTCAGGGCATCAGGAAGAATACTCACAAAGGTATTGCCTTATTGTAGGATAGACTAGCCCTGCATTAAAGACTGGCTTAGCTAGCCCATCCCCATGGAAAAGAAATGCAAAAAAGCAAAATGGCTGTCTGGGGAGGCCTTACAAATAGCTGTGAAAAGAAGAGAAGCGAAAAGCAAAGGAGAAAAGGAAAGATATAAACATCTGAATGCAGAGTTCCAAAGAATAGCAAGAAGAGATAGAAAGCCTTCTTCAGTGATCAATGCAAAGAAATAGAGGAAAACAACAGAATGGGAAAGACTAGGATCTCTTCAAGAAAATCAGAGATACCAAAGGAACATTTCATGCAAAGATGGGCACAATAAAGGACAGAGATGGTGTGGATTTAACAGAAGCAGAAGATATCAAGAAGAGGTGGCAAGAATACACAGAAGAACTGACAAAAAAGAGCAAGACCCAGATAATCATGATGATGTGATCACTGACCTAGAGCCAGACATCTTGGAATGTGAGTCAAATGGGCCTTAGAAAGCATCACTACAAACAAAGCTAGTGGAGGTGATGGAATTCAGTGGAGCTATTCCAAATCCTGAATGATGATGCTGTGAAAGTGCTACACTCAATATGCCAGCAAAGAAAACTCAGCAGTGGCCACAAGATTGGAAATCAGTTCATCCCAATCCCAAAGAAAGGCAGCCAAGGAGTGCCAAACTACCGAACAATGCACTCATCTCACACGCTATAATACTAAAATCTCCAAGCCAGGCTTCAGCAATATGTGAACGTAACTCCTGACGTCAAGCTGTTTAAAGAGGAAAGAACAAACCAACACTGGATATGGAAAAGAGAGAGTAGAACGTCTTTTTTATACCAAGCTAAATAATAGAGAGGGAACCTGATCCCTCAAGAATAAGGAGCAAGAAACTGTAGGAAAGACTGTTCCAAATAGAAAGAGTGCGTCCATCCAGAGCACAGAGAAAGCTGATGGAAGAAAAAAGTTGAACAAGAGCGGGAAAAAAAACTCAGAGCAGTGACCCACCCTATGGCAGAAAGTGAAGAGGGGCTAAAAGCCTCTTGATGAAAGTGAAAGTGGAGAGGAAAAGGTTGCTTAAAGCTCAACATCAGAAAACGAAGATCATGGCATCTGTCCCATCACTGCATGGGAAATAGATGGGGAAAATGGAAACAGTGTCAGACTTTGTTTTTCTGGGCTCCAAGATCACTGCAGATGGTGAGTAGCATGAAATTAAGACGCTTACTCCTTGGAAGGAAATTATGACCAACCTAGATAGCATATTCAAAAGAGAGACATTACTTTGCCAACAAAGGTTCGCCTAGTCAAGGCTATGGTCTTTCTTGGTATGTATGGATGTGAGAGCTGGACTGTGAAGAAGGTGAGCGCCGAAGAAATTTGAATGTGGTGTTGGAGAAACTCTTGAGAGTCCTTGGACTGCAAGAAGATCCAACCAGTCATTAAGAAATCAACTGAATTTTGGAAGGAAGATGCTAAAGCTGAAACTCCAGTTTGGCCACCTCATGCGAAGAGTTGACTCATTGGAGAAGACCTGATGCTGGGAGGGAGAGGGCAGGAGGAGAAGGGGACGACAGAGGATGAGATGGCTGGATGGCATCACTGACTCGATGGATGCGAGTCTGGGTGACCTCCGGAAGCTGGTGATGGACAGGGAGGCCTGGCGTGCTGCGGTTCATGGGGTCGCAAAGAGTCGGACACGACTGAGCGACTGATCTGATCTGATCTGATAGCTAGCCTAACAGAACTTAAGCAAGCCTGTTGCCAGGCGGTTTCCAAGTAGTATTTTTAACTACATACCAGAAGAAAAGGTGAAAAGTATTTAAAAGAGTATAATTGGGCTTCCCTCGTGGCTCAGTGGTAAAGAATCTGCCTGCCAATACAGGAGACACGGGTTTGGTCCCTAATCTGGGAAGATTCACGCGTGAGTGAAGCAATTAAGCCCTTGCCCCACAACTTCTGAGCTTGCGCTCTAGAGCCTGGGAGCTGCAACTACTGAAACCTGCACACCCTAGGAGCTCGTGCTCTGCCCCAAGAGAAGCCACTGCGATGAGAAGGCTGCGCACTGCAACTGGAGAAAAGCCTGCACAGCAGCAAAGACCCAGCACAACCAAAGACAAACCATTTTTTAAGCTAATGTCATGATTTATGAGACTGTTCTCCTATAATGAAATATTTGCTAAAAAATAAGAGTATAATTTATATATACCTACATATCTGCCATTCTGGTATTCTTCATTCTTTTGAGTAGATCCAGATTTCCATCTCATATCATCTCCATGAAGGACTTCTTGTAACATGTTTTATAGTGAAAATCTGCAATGATCTATTCTTTGAGTTCTTTACATGTGTAAATGTGTTTATTTTACCTTTGTTTTTGAGAAGATATTTGTGATGGATATAATCCTAGGTTGACAGTTTTTTTCTTTCAGAACTGTAAAGGTAATTATTCAACTGTGTTCTTGCATTGTTTCTAAGGAAATATCTGCTGTTATCTTTATCTCTGCTTTTCTATATTTAATGTGTTCCCCTCCCTGTCCCCACCCTCTGGTTGCTTTTAAGGATTTCTTATCACTAAAGTTCCAGTTTTAAGCAATTGAAATATGTACTTTTATGTAGTCTTCTTCAAGTTTCTTTTGCTTTGAGTTCATGAATGAATTTCTAATATATCTATGTATTCTAGAAGTTTATAGAGTTTAAAGTTTTCATCAGATTTGGGAAACTTTGGGTCATTATTTCTTCCGATATATTTTCTGCCCATAGGCTCCCTTCTGAGACTCCTATGACACACGTATTAGTCTTCTTGAAGTTGTACCACAGTTTACTGATGTTCTGCTTATTCTTGGCCCATCTTCCACATTGAGCAGTTTCTGCTGCTGTGTGTCTTAAGTTAATCAAGCTTTCTTTCTGCTGTATCAAATCTGTTGGCAAACCCATTTGGAGACAGTTTTTCATCTTAGACATTCTCATCTCTAGAAATCCACTTGTGTTTTTGAAGGCTTGCATGTCTTTCCTCAACATTTTCATGTTTTTACTTACCTTTTAGAGCATGTGGAGTCTGTTTAAAATATTTGTTTTAATGTCTGTGTCTGCTAATTCTCCCATCAGTATCATTTCTGAGTCTGTTTCTATTGACTACATTTTCTTCTCATTTTGCATCGTATTTCCTGGTTTCTTTGCATGCCTTATAGATTTTTGTCACCTGTCTTGAAGTTCAATATGAGGTATTTCCAATCGATCTTAATTCTAAATCTGCATTCTTCTCTCCTAGAATTTTAGTTAATTTATAAAATTTTTTCTGAACAGTCAATGCAATTAGTTTTTCCAGTGGGATATTGATTATAATTACTTGGTAATTTATGTTTAGCTATTGTTTATTCTAAGAAACTACAAGAATGCATTTTGTTTTCTTGAACTTTTCAATAATACATAATCACTATTATATTATTATCATGCTCTCTTAAGGAGTAAATAAAATTTTGAAAGTTAAAAGAGTGTTAGAATCAAATTAAATCTCATTTTTTGGCAGGACAATTAAGCTATGGGAATTTAATATTAACATATGACTTCAGCTTGGGAAATAAGAAAAAGATTAATATGAAAAATTAATTCCAGTTCCAATTATGAATAACTTGGTATTTAAATAAGTTTTTGTTTTTAAAGGTGGAATTCTTTACCCCTCTTTTATAGGCTATCCACTCTGTTGCTTGGCATCATGAAGGAAAACAATTTATTTGCAGTCATTCGGATGGCACCTTGACTATATGGAATGTGAGATCCCCTGCGAAGCCTGTGCAGACCATAACTCCACATGGTAAGAATGGATCCCTTTTAAATACTACCTAAATTGTGATGGACAGAAAACTGTTTTGAGTTTGCATTGGGGTTTGTTTGTTTTTGATGATAAGGATGGGTTCTATTTTGAATTTTAAATTTTAATTTAATTTAAAATTTCTATATTTACACATATAGAAATAATTTGTAGCAACTGAGTAAATGAAATCTCAAATAACTATATTTGCAGTTGAGATTGCAAATTTGAGCTTTCAGAAAATGAAAGTTACAAAATATTCTGAGTAATTTTTCTCCAGTAGTCCAGAAAGTTGATAATTTTGTGAGTGATGCAGGACTTATTCTGAACTTTTGTCATCTTAATATTTATCAACTGCAGGTTGCTAGTCTACATATGTATTGAAACACTTTGCACCCTACAGAAGGTAATTTTATACCTTAATGTATTGTCTTCAGAAACCCCTAAATGACCCTAAGTTTGATTCACTAGGAATACTCATAGGACTCAGCAAAAGGATGCAAAGTGAAATCAGCAAAGGGAAAAGGCACAAGGGATGGAGTCTAGAGAAAGCCAGGCTCAAGCTTCCATCACCCTTCTTCCAGTGGAGCCACACAGGACGTGCTTGTTTCCTCTTGCAATGAAATATTACCACATGTATGAAATGTCCTGTACTAGGACAACTCACCTGAACCCAATGTCCAGGGTTCATATTGATGTCAATCTATATGCACCCTCTGCTTTAGTTAGCCAGAGAAGGCAATAGCACCCCACTCCAGTACTCTTGCCTGGAAAATCCCATGGACAGAGGAGCCTGGTAGGCTGCAGTCCATGGGGTCACAAAGAGTCAGACACAACTGAGCTACTTGACTTTCACTTTTCACTTCCATGTATTGGAGAAGGAAATGGCAACCCACTCCAGTGTTCTTGCCTGGGGAATCCCAGGGACGGCGGAGCCTGGTAGACTGCCGTCTATGGGGTCGCACAGAGTCGGACACGACTGAAGCAACTTAGCAGCAGCAGCAGCTTTAGTTAGCATGTACCAAAATTTCAGACGCTTAGAAGGAAAACAGAGATTGGTAGTAAACCATATTGTTTGCACAAGTAGTACAGACATCGTGTGCCACCCTTTTCAGTCTGGGAGTGGTGGAAGTTGTCTTGAAAGTCAGGTTACCAGTTGTTAACCAAGAGAGCTAATCCTGCAAGTTGCCATTTCTAGGGATGGTGATCTCAAGCTGGTGTGTTAACACTTAGTCTACAAGTAATGTATATAAAATCTCCATGAAAGTTTTATTAGGGTGGCTTACGTGGTGGATCAGATGATAAAGAATCTGCCCTGCAATGTGGGAGACCCATGTTTGATTGATCCCTAGGTCTGGAAGATACCCTGGAGAAGGAAATGGATTCTCCAGTATTCTTGCCTGGAGAATCCCATGGACTGAGGAGCCTGGCGGGATACAGTTCATAGGTTTGCAAAGAGTGGGATACAACTGAATAACTAACAGTTTCACTTTTTGTAAATAGATTATGAAGGACTTTGAATTCTGAATGAGGCCTAGAAATTTGCATTCCTTTATTAATCTGCATTCTCACAATTCTACCCTAAGAAATTCTTAACCAGCAAATTTAGGGAAATGAAAGGAACTGTTGTTTGCATTAGTAGCATACGAAAAGAGTATTTTTATAGTTATTATGTTTCATCGTTCACTTTAAAATATGACTGCCCATTTTCTTTAAAAATTGGTACATTCTGAATTATTGCAATGTAAAAACTAAACAGACAAATTAAAAATTTATTTTGTCTGTCGTAGTATGAGTTTTAGACTTGCTTGTTTCCTGGTAAAAATAACAATTCTTTTAGCCATATATTGTAATATATTTTACCACTGTTTTTTGGTTGCAGTCAGACTCTTCTGGAAAAGCACTTATTTTAAATTTGCTACAGTTCTGTTTATGTGTGCCTCCAGAAGATAGCCCTTTTCATAATAGGTTCCAGATTTGCCTAATATATTTTTGTTCTTCCTTCTCATAGTGCCTACGTCCCTAATCTTTGTGGTGTTCCTGAGTATTTCATACATTTTAGAATCTCTTATCCCCACTGGAATCTAGGAATTCAGAAAACCGAAAAAGTTGAAGATTAATTTAGAAACCTTTAATTTCAAATCCAGAAGGAAGTATAAATAATATTGAAGTTAGTAGAAATATGTATATTGATTTTTAAGTTTATCTAAATTTTCATCTTTTTTTTTTGTAAGTATAGTTCAAAGAAGTTTTTTTAACCACTTGAGAGTAAGTTGTCAGCATATTGCTTAATCACCCTGAAATAGTTCAGTATTAGTATCTTAAAGAGACATTCTCCTATATCACCAGGTTTTGCCTTTTGTCGAAAGGGTCTATATGCAGATTAGATTTAGTTACCATGTTTCCTCAGTCTCTTTCAAACTAGAACTCTTCTTGAGCCTTTCCTTGACTTTCCTAACAGATAAATTTTGAATGTTACAGGTCAGTTATTTTATAGAATGTGCTTTCATTTGGTTTTATCTGATGTTGTTTTCACGATTAGATTCACGTTGCGTATTTTCAACAGGACCATCCCAAAAGGATTGCTGTGTTCTTTTAACAGCCTCACGTGGAGCTTGTGTTTGATTTGTCATGGTGATGTCTCATACCCTGATTGCTTGATTAAGCTTCTGTCTTCTAGGTCTCACCATTTTAACGTTATTTTTTCCTTTTGAAGTTAATAATTTTTTTTGATTTGTTATTGTAATCAATAAGTGTTTTGATTTGAAGGAAATAATTGAGACTTTATAAACATACTGTTCCTCATCAAAATTTATACCCCCTGGTTTTAGCATCTGTTGATGTTTCTTTGAAGGATTACTTATTACTGTAATGGTTGCCAAATGGTGACTTTTCTATTTTAATCTTGATTCTCTTTTAATACTAAAAACGTAAATTCTTGAGAGCAGGCTTTTAGAAGTAGCATAATTAGATTTCTGCAGAATTTGTAGTATCTTAGTAAAAAAGGCAACCATGCATATATTTGTGGTATGTAGTTTTTAGTATACTAAATATCTACTTTGATGGATTAAAATTTAGGGATTTTTTTCATTACTGTCTGTTGTGGGCTCTTGCTCTTCCTTTCCTACAGGAAGGAAGGAAGGATTTATGGTAAATCATATGTTTTTTTAATATCTAAATCCATGTAATGTAATGGTTAAGTATCCTATTCTTAAAAACCTTTATAAGCATTACCTTGGTAATTGATTGGAACTGATTGTACTTTTACTCATTCAACAAATATTGGTTCTACCATGAGATAAGCACCATTCTATACCTTGGATCAAGTAAGCAAAATTTAAGTAAAAGTACTTGAAAATTGTGACATGCTATATACATATGTCGGAGAGGGCAATGGCACCCCACTCCAGTACTCTTGCCTGGAAAATCCCACAGACGGAGGAGCCTGGTAGGCTGCAGTCCATGGGGTCGCTAAGAGTCGGACATGACTGAGCGACTTCACTTTCTCTTTTCATTTTCATGCATTGGAGAAGGAAATGGCAACCCACTCCAGTGTTCTTGCCTGGAGAATCTCAGGGATGGGGAAGCCTGGTGGGCTGCCGTCTATGGGGTCGCACAGAGTCGGACACGACTGAAGTGACTTAGCATAGCATAGCATATACATGTGTTATTATAATGTAAATTTGGATATCTTATTTACTTAGTAGGATAGCACAAAAGATACTTAGATAAGTTTTACCCAAAATATATTTTATAATACTAATGTTTCCTATGTTAATGAGTTTTTTGGTGAAAAAGCATGTTATGATCAAAGAAGTTCTAGAAATGCTGAAATAAAGTTGAACGTTTTCTTCACTGAAAGACGTCTTAGTTTTCAATGTACACTATGAATTTCTAAAGGGGAAAGATGTATAAGTATACAAACATATATACAGTTGACTCTTGAAAAGAGCAGAAGGTTAGGGGCACTCATTGCTGCATATTAGAAAATCTGCACATAACATCAAGCCAGCCCCCAGTATCTGTGGATACAAATCTGTGGATTCAACCAACCACAGACTGTATAGTCATCTAGTATTTACAGCTGAAAAAATTTTGCCCTTTAAGTGAACCCACGCAGCTCAAATTCCTGTTGTTCAGGGGTCAACAGTATATTAATTATTTGTGCCAGTTTATATATTTTATGTAGCTTTTCCTAAATTTACTTGATTTTAGCATCTTTTATTCACAGAACATCTTACAGTACTCTAGTGTTCCTCAAAATAGCACTTTGAGAAATGATGGCCTGGTGCTTGAACTATAATTGAATTATAGGTTCAATATTCAGTTTACCCTCAAATGGAATCATTCATTGCCAAAGTTGTTAGATAGTAGATTCTTATTCCGAGGGTCATGACAGTTATCTAGACAATGATGATAAAATGGCCAGTAAAGAAAAATAATTTGAATTCACTTAAGATAATTTTCTGATATAATGTTGGATAATGTTATGTGTACCAAGATGGTTGACAATCATATTTTTTCAGAAATTTTCTATTTGGGTATGTAAAATTAATCAACTGGTGATTTTTTGACTAAAATAAAAAATGATACTTTCCTTTAATCTAGTTTTTATGATTATCAAAGAACACTTTCCCAGTAATCAGACAGTCTGGTATGTAATTCTAGCTTTGCTATTTGTGAAATACTTTGTAGAAATAATTACTGTTCTCTTGGACTTAGTTTCATCATATGTAAAATGGAAGGATTGGGTGATTTTTAAGGTTTAAGTTTTTTGATTATGTGGAGATTAAGGAACCAGGATTAGAGAACTTTTATTAAGGGTTGCTAAAGGGAAAAATAAATTCATACTTCACATAAATAAAAGTGAATTTATAATATTTTAAGGATGTGACATATTAAAAATTATGTTAATCTACTTTTAAGATTTACTTGAAGCCTAAAACACTAAGTGAATCGTAAATCAATACTGCAATTCTTTAATGTATTAATCAGATCAGATCAGATCAGTCGCTCAGTCGTGTCCGACTCTTTGCGACCCCATGAACTGCAGCACGCCAGGCCTCCCTATCCATCACCAGCTCTCGGAGGTCACTCAGACTCACATTCATCGAGTCAGTGATGCCATCCAGCCATCTCATCCTCTGTCGTCCCCTTCTCCTCCTGCCCCCAATCCCTCCCAGCATCAGAGTCTTCTCCAATGAGTCAACTCTTCGCATGAGGTGGCCAAAATACTGGAGTTTCAGCTTTAGCATCATTCCTTCCAAAGAAATCCCAGGGCTGATCTCCCTCAGAATGGACTGGTTGGATCTCCTTGCAGTCCAAGGGACTCTCAAGAGTCTTCTCCAACACCACAGTTCAAAAGCATCAATTCTTTGGCGCTCAGCCTTCTTCACAGTCCAGCTCTCACATCCATACATGACCACAGGAAAGACCATAGCCTTGACTAGGCGAACTTTTGTTGGCAAAGTGATGTCTCTGCTTTTGAATATGCTATCTAAGTTGGTCATAACTTTCCTTCCAAGGAGTAAGCGTCTTTTAATTTCATGGCTGCAGTCACCATCTGCAGTGATTTTGGAGCCCAGAAAAATAAAGTCTGACACTGTTTCCACTGTTTCTCCATCTATTTCCCATGCAGTGATGGGACCAGATGCCATGATCTTCGTTTTCTGAATGTTGAGCTTTAAGCCAACCTTTTCACTCTCCACTTTCACTTTCATCAAGAGGCTTTTTAGTTCCTCTTCACTTTCTGCCATAAGTTCATTACAAAAGTTTTTTCCCTAGTTTTTCTATTTGAAAGAACTTACCAGACTCCACAGAATATACTCAAATAAGGCTTTTGTTTAAAGGCAAAGGATACTAAGCAGTGAGAGAAAAATGTGTGTAAGCATTCAAAAGATATCCCGTATGAGTCTCCCATTCTGCACTTTTGCTCACAAGGACTGTGCTGAGTCACCAGCTCCAGCCCCCAGACTCTGGCTTCTGAGAAACTCTCAGAGTGATCCTTTAAATGGACAAACCAGTATTGCCATTTAGGCCAATTGCCGGCCATCCTAGACTACTACACCGAGAGTCACCAAGGGGAGTTTGGGATCTTGGAGAAACACATCATAAATCCCACTGCTCTTGGCCATGATCCAAAAACCAGATATCCCACTGGTCATCTATCCAGCTATAAATCAGCTCTCTCCACACTCATCAAGGAAAGAACACCTTCCCCATTTCAGACTAATGTTATTAACAATGTGATTCTCCAATTTAATTGTCTTATTTTCTAGAGCATCATTGTTCAATAGAAATATGAGACCTGCATGTGTAATCTTAAATTTACTAGTAACTATATTAATAACAGTAAAAAAAGTAAAATTAATTTTAGTAACAAATATGATTTACCCCAAATATGCAAAATATTACTACTTTAGTGTGTAATCAGCATATAGAATTGAAGTATTTTGCATTCTTTCTCTGTACTCTTTGAAATCTAGTGTATATTACAGCACATCTTAACGTGGAGTAGCTACCTTTCAAGGGGTCAATAGCCATGTGTGAGTGGTGGCTGTCATACTACATACCCCACTCTTGAATAAGCCCATAGCTGCTGTGTAGCAACAGATGTGTTCTACATTCTAAGTGGCATTCTACTTCCCCAGTTAGAAACTAGGGAAGCACTTGTTTTTTGACAACGATCCTCATTTATTTGTTAATGCATCTCATTCATTCATTCATTTATTCTTTCAATAGACATTTATTGAGCATCTCCTCAGTACTGGAGATTAAATACTAGAAATATATTGCTCTTGGAGAACTCATAGTCCAGTGAGTGAAAATGATATATAAACTAAACTACATATGATGAGTGCTGATAAAGGCCTGCATAGTATGATGTAGAAACAGAAGTAATGAGTATGTTTTAGGTGAAGGCTATAGGAAGATTTCACAAATTCAGGCTGGATGAACTTGGTCTTAAAGGATCAGTGGGGAGTTATAAGAACAGAACAAGGTTATTTTAGTCAGAAGGTACAAAGACATAATCAAAAGCAGGGTATTTTTGGAAAACCGCTAGTTTAATATGATCAGTATTTAAAATTCCTTTGAGCGAGTAGCCAGAAACTAATAACTGCATACAGAGGCAAAAATATACATCATAGTATGCTAAAGAGTTTGGACTTCATGAAGGGAGACCTAGGAAATGATTTCAGAGTGAGAAACATAAAATTTATATTTGGAAATACCGCTTTGATGGTAGTGCATCAGATGAGCCAGGAATAGAAAAGAGAAGCCAATTAGGATGCTAATGTCAACAATAAATAAGGAGGACTTCAAATATGACTATAAATGGAAAAAAGTGGACATAAAGGAATTAAATTCTGGAGTTAGAATTAACAGGACTTTGATTGTGTCTGAGTAGTTTTGGGGATGTGAGAAATAGGGAAGACATAAGAGACATGAAGAAATCATATGTTACATGGAGGTTTATAGGATTTATTAAGTCAAGTTTTATATTTAACCAAATCTTTTCTTTGATTTATCAAAATAGTTCACAGGTAGTTGAAAGAGTAAGTACAAGTTTTTCTACTGAGGTGACTTAGCAATTAAGAAGTCAGATGACAGTGGTGAAATCCAGTGATCCTCAAAATGTATAAGCTTAGCTAGTGCCTTATTACTTGATTTGACTTAGAAAATGGTTAGTCTAGGATTATCAGTTCAGTCCTTCAGTCGTGTCCGACTCTTTGCGATCCTGTGGACTGCAGCACACCAGGCTTCCCTGTCCATCACCAGCTCCTGGAGCTTGCTCAAACTCATGTCCATCAAGTGGGTGATGCTATCCAACCATCTCATCCTCTGTCGTCCCCTTCTCCTCCTGCCTTCAGTCTTTCCCAGCATCAGGATTATAGATGAATAATCTAGAACATTAACAACAATCAGTGACATAATTTTAAAAATATGAATTAAAAAAAAAATCAGAGTATGCAAATCAAAAGGACTCACTAATTTCCAAGCAAGATTAATGAAGAAAGATCACTATAAAAACAGCAGCATTTTTACTTTACAAAGATAATGAAGCTACTCTTAACATCCATGCAGGGGGTGGACAGAAAGTATATAAAGAATTAAAAATCAGACTGGCTTTACATTTTATTGTAAGTATAAATATTGGACACAATAAAACAGTAACAAAAGACTATATTGAGCAAGACAAAAGTCAAGAATTTCATACTTGGCTAGGTTTTATGCAAGATATATAAGCTCAAACTTAAGAAGGCTCACTAATTATTCCACTCAACGCCTGCCCTTTTTCAAGATTGTTCCATCCACTGAAAGATTGGTGGTGAATATTGAAATAGATTAAATTGAGTGAAATCTGAATAATTGTTTTGCTTCATAAAATAAAATGCATATAAAGTAATTTTTTAAATAAATGTAAAAATTTTACCTATAATCTCAAATTATATCAATCTGCCACTCCTATTAGAACTTTGAGTGGTAGAGGAAGGCTGAAGGTCTGATGGTAGTATTCTTTAGAACAGACTTTTAAATTCTTCACTGAAAGGTCATATATCTATGAACAGATTGAAATAGAGGTTGACATTCTTAGTTTGTTCCTTGTACAGCATGAGGGACTAGTTTTCAGATATAAGACTCCTTTTTCCCACACCTTTTTTATTTCCTCATTCTCTCTCCCACCTCAAAAATCCAGTCTTCTCCCCTGGCAGTCCTTTCCAGCCTCTTGATCTGATGTTCTCTGCTTAACTCTCTCACTAGTCACTTGTTGGTTCTAATAAATTAGGATGCAAGAGGCTCAAGGTTCCACTGCAACATTATTTTCTGCATAAAGAGGGGAAGAGATGTTTCCCTAGGATCTTAAGGCAGGAGTATATGCTCTAATACCAGTTCACTGGTGTATATTTATGAAAACTTAATATAATAAAGGTGAATCTCACATTAGTGGGGAAAGCTCTGGTGGTTCAGTGAGAATGCTGGCAGTTGTTTTTGTTGTTTAGTTGCTAAGTTGTGCCTGACTCTTCTGTAATCCCCATAGACTGTAGCCCTCCAGGTTTCTCTGTCCATGTCATTTCCCAGGTAAGAATGCTGGAATGAGTTGGGATGCGTCCATCTTCCCGACCCAGGGATTGAACCCACAGCTCCTGCATTGCAGATGGTTTCTTTACCACTGAGCCACCATGGACACCAGTGCTGGGAGACACATAACTATATCACAGCTCATCACATTATACACTTTAAACACTTGGTCTTTATTGTCTGACAATTATAGGTTAATAGAACTACACAAATAGTGCTGAAACTATTAGAGAAAAAAATCTTACCTATAGCAAAGTATACCTCAGAAAATTAATGTAATAAATGAAACTATAAAGCATTTATAAGAAAATGCTTCCCAAAGTTGTAATGGTATTTGTGTGGGAAGAACTTCTAACCATGAAACCACAGAAGTAGTGACAAAAAAAGATAGTTTTTTATACACATAAACATACATATATATGTCATATATGTATATATATATATATATATATATATATATATATATATGTAGATAAACAGGATCATATAATACCAGCCTCTTCTCCATAAACCTTCCTCTACATTAGCAGCTCCTTCCCCTTTCCTGCCTCATCGGATAAGCTATGTCAAAAATCTTGCAGATGTTCTTCCAAAATACATATATTTCTAAAATCATACATATTTATAGGCACATATAACAGCATATGAGATTTTTTGGTCATTGTTTTACATAAAAATAGAATTATATTATTCTTTCTTGCATCTTTTCTTAATCCTCTATACTTGAGGAAAATCCCTCCTTTCATCTGGCATAGCTCTTAATTCCTTTATTTTAATGCTTGTGTATCAACCAGTTGTTTGTCTCACAATTCTTCATAATTTATTCAGCCATGCCTAATTGATGGATTGCTACAAATTATGCTGTTGTGATAAATTTGAAACTTTCAAATAAAGGTTTCAAATTTGAAACTGTATTTTCAGTTTCTGTTCACTACAAATTATGCTGCCTTTGCCTTTATTGTACATATTCAATAGGAATTGATCCTTTTATTCCTATGGAATAAATGCTTAAGAATTGCTGCTCCTCAAAATGGACTAGTTTTATATATTTCTATTTTTCATAAATGCTCTCAGCCTGCTTTTCAAAAAAATGTACCCTTCGCATTTTTACCAGCCATTTTATCTCTGTTCTTGCCAGCAGTGGTATTATAGCTTATTTTACTTTCTGCAGTGATACTACAGTTCATTTTACTTTTCTTACTTTTTTTTTTTTTTAAACTTTGAGTTTGCTTAGGGTCTCAGAGTTGGCCAGAGATGAATGACAGGGACCTTTTCCTTTCCCAGATCTTCCCCTGGGCATGCACACTGCCTTAAGTACAGCCTGGAGTATGTCTGGTTCTTAAGGATTTTTTTTTAAATTCCTGCCCAGCCTCTAATTTGCCTCAACTAAAACCACAGCCTTAGGCAGGCACCATATTGCCAGCAGATTACTGTTATTTCTGTGATGCCTGGAGGTGGGGCTTTTGGTCTCCCTGAGCTGATGTCTGTTGTGTCAAATGAAATGGCCACAACATCTTGGGATTAGAGTTTTTCAGGAAGCTGCAGTTGGGGATAATATACTGATTGGGCTCTAGGGGAAACTGGTTTTAATGGAACTGCAAATAAACTTGAGTCCTATCTCTTGGCTGATGCTATTGCTTTTTTAATGGCACCATGCCACAGAGCTGAGGAGCATAGGGGATAGAAATAGCCCTTCATCAAAACATCCCAGGCCGGCCCCCCACCCCAGGTCTTAACAAGGTTCGGACATTTCCATTGAGTAGACTGTGTTGTGTTCATTTTGTGGCTTCAGTTAGTTGGCAGAGTTCTGAAGTGATTACCCTTAGTTATTTTGCTTGTATTTCAATTTTACTAAGTGAGTGAGTTCACAGAAGTCTCACTTAGTCACTCTGGAAATCATCTCCTTTTTAGTTTCTTTAGCAGTTCATAGGCATTGAACTTTAAGGTCATTTTGTCAAAATTCAAATAAAACTGTTGGAATTCTAATTCCATTAAATTTATAATGTAGTTTTGGAAGAAACGCCATTTTAGGATCTTAAGTTTTCTTAAATGGAAGCATGATTAGGACTGATAGACTCAATTATTTAAATGTACACTTCTATGCAATTTTTTTAAAAGGTCTTAGAATTCACAAGTGACACTAGGAAAAGTGGTTGCAACATATGAGCACAGTGTTAATGAATTTTGAATGTTAAATTTATTTTTAAATATAAAGAAGATAATGTATAACCATGGGTAAAAGATATAAGCTATTTTTAAAGAAGAAATACAGATGACTAGAAAGCCAAAGAATTTGCACAGAGATTAAACAATAAACTTAGCAAATCAGAAAAAAATAATAGCCTTGTTCAGGAAAGGTGGGACAGAGTACTCACATACTTTCTTCATCCTTTCTGGAATACAGTTCTACCTAAATATCTCTTTTCTTGGAATTAATCCTAAAGAAAAACATTAATTTATTCACTTATTAAATTCTTATTGAGTGTCCACTCTATGCCAAACAATGTCACCATGGATACATAAACAAAAAACACATACACCCTTAAAAATCTTTGCTTTCACGGAGTTTACATTCTTGCTGGTGATGCAAACAGCAAACAAAAGAAAATTAAAAATAAGTTAGAATGAGCTAGTTCCTGGGAGGAAAAAGCTGGGAAAGAGGATAAGAAGTGTTGGGTTAGCAGTGTGTGTTTGGGGCCTTCACTAATAACATAATGGTGACACTGATTAATCTCTAAGAAACAGGAATTCGTGTATCTTATTTTCTTGTAACTTTTTCTGAATTATTAATACAGTGAACATGTAAAACTTAATAATAGAAATCAACCTTTTTAAAAATAACCAAAATTATTTAACAGTACGAGTTTGACACATTTTACAGAGATTGGTTTTATTTTAGCAGTCTCTTGGACATTACAATGGATGGATTTTACTTTAACAAAGTAAATATAATTGACTTTATTAGCAGAGGGATTAATTGTGCAGGCTGTTTCTTTGGGTGAAAATATGATTTAGACTTATTTTCCTCAAATAAGCAATATTAAAACTTGAATTCATTTAGCAAATTGAAATCCTATTTTCCATCTTTAAAACACTGCAAACAATGCATTTCTCTTACTAGAATTTTGTCACAAATGTTGTTGACAAGTTACTCATTTTATTTACTTTTTAACACTGAAAAGTAAACACTTCACTGGATTTCAAACACTAAATTGATCATTTAAAATATCTTATTTTGTATTAAATACTTCTTTAAAAATTACTTTAAAATATTTCATGATGGATTTCATTATATTTCATTTTATAAACTATCAATGTATAAGAATTTAGAGTAACTTAGAATTTTAGAATTTAATGCAGAAAACTATATTTTAGGAAAACAGTTAAAGGATGGGAAGAAGCCAGAACCATGCAAACCTATCCTCAAGGTGGAATTCAAAACGACTAGATCTGGGTAAGATTTTATTTCATTGACAATATTCATTGTATACAATTACTGAAATAGCACTGAAGACTGTCATTACTTTTAAAAACCTACTTTACAATGGTCCAGTGAGTTTTTAAATTTTATTCTTGCTTTATTTAACAAAATAACTAAAATTGGTAATTTCAGGATAAAATATTTCATGTATTCTCTATCTTTAGTAGTTTTACAGTATATCTTGGAAAGCTTGAATTACTTGTCTTGTCAAACTTCATATGTTCTCTTAGTCTTCAATAACTGTTTATTCACTAGTGAAAATTGTGGAATAAGCAATGAAGACAAAAACTGAAAATTTAACCTGTTAATGCAATATGTGTTAATTATGAAAGTTATATGTATTCTTCACAAATTAAATCTTATTTTAAGAATATTTGGCAATTTCAATAATAAGTACAGCTTAATATTCAAGGAAGAGTGTCAGTTGTATTTGAATAGATTAATTGACGCTGTGACTCAGGGATAAGATTTGTATGGTTTTTACAATTTACATATCTTACACATAGTTTTTTGTATGTCTGTGTATGTGCATGTTCAGTCTGTCTGACTCTTTGTGACCCCATGGACTGTAGCCCTACAGACTCCTCTGTCCATGAAATTTTCCAGGATACTGGAGTGGAATCCTGCCACTTTTACAGGATACTGCCAGGGAATCGTCCTCCAGGGGATCTTCCCAACTCAGGGATCAAACCTGCCAAATGTTATATTTTAAAATATAATAATGAAAACAAATAAACATTTCTTTGAAAATTCTAACCTCTAAAGGAGACCCTTTATGTTCAAGTTTTCTAGGAAAAGTATATGGTTTTATTTACTGGAACTGTGTAAGAGAGTGAATTTAAGTATTGTGTATTGTGCTGCTGCTGCTGTTAAGTCGCTTCAGTCGTGTCCGACTCTGTGCGACCCCATAGATGGAAGCTCACCAGGCTCCCCCGTCCCTGGGATTCTCCAGGCAAGAACACTGGAGTGGGTTGCCATTTCCTTCTCCAATGCATGAAAGTGAAAAGTGAAAGTGAAGTCGCTCAGTCGTGTCCGACTCCTAGCGACCCCACTGACTGGAGCCCACCAGGCTCCCCTGTCCATGGCAGTGGTTCTCAAACTGTTACCCCTGGAGCAACAGGGAGCCGTAGTATTGGATGCTAAGTCACGTCAGTCGTGTCCGACTCTGTGTGACCCCATAGATGGCAGCCCACCAGGTTTCCAGGCAAGAACACTGGAGTGGGTTGCCATTGCCTTCTCCAGTCCTGGATGAGAACTCATTAGAAATGTACATTCTCATAATTCACCCCAGATCTCTGAATCACAAAGTCTGTGTTGTGTGGGTGGAGCCCCTCAGGTGGTGTGGGTGGAGCCCCGCAGTGCTGTGGGTGGAGCCTTGCAGTGCTGTGGGTGGAGCCCGGCAGTTCTCAATAGACCTGCAGGATGCACACTTAAATTTAGAACCACTGGGACATTTTTTTCATATGCCAGTTTAGAACCACTGGTTATTATAACTGGCTTGCTTTTCTTTTTAATCTTTTCTTTTCTCAGTCTAATTCTAGTCAACCTTTTTTATCAAGAGTTCAGTTCAGTCACTCAGTCGTGTCCGACTCTCAGCGACCCCATGGACTGCAGCACGTGAGGCTTCCCTGTCCATCACCAACGCCCAGAGTTTACTCAGACTCATATCCGTCTAGTCGTTGATGCCATCCAACCATCTCATCCTCAGTCATCCCCTTCTCCTCCTGCCTTCAATCTTTCCCAGCAACAAGGACTTTTCAAATGAGTCAGTTCTTCACATCAGGTGGCCAGAGTATTGGAATTTCAGCTTCAATATCAGTCCTTCCAATGAATATTCAGGACTGATCTCCTTTAGGATGGACTGGTTGGATCTCCTTACAGTCCAAGGGACTCTCGAGAGTCTTCTCCAACACCACAGTTCAAAAGCATCAATTCTTCAGTGCTCAGCTTTCTTTATAGTCCAGCTCTCACATCCATACATGACTACTGGAAAAACCATAGCTTTGACTAGATGGACCTTTATCGACAAAATGTCTCTGCTTTTTAATATGCTGTCTAGGTTGGTCATAGCTTTCCTTCCAAGGAGCAAATATCTTTTAATTTCATAGCTGCAGTCACCATCTGCGGTGATTTTGGAGCCCAAAAAAGTAAAGTCTTTCACTGTTTCCATTGTTTCCCCATCTATTTGCCATGAAGTGATGGGACTGGTTGCCATGATCTTAGTTTTCTGAACATTGAGTTTTAAGCCAGCTTTTTTACTCTCCTCTTTCACTTTCATCAAGCTCTTTAGTTCTTCTTCGATTTCTGCCATAAGGGTGGTATCATCTGTGTATCTTAGGTTATTGATATTTCTCCTGGCAATCTTGATTTCAGCTTGTGCTTTATCCATCCTGGCATTTCTCATGATCTACTCTGTATATAAGTTAAATAAGCAGGGTGACAATATACAGCCTTGACATACTCCTTTCCCAATTTGAAACAAGTTTGTTCTTCCATGTCTGGTTCTAACTGTGGCTTCTTGACCTGCATACAGATTTCTAGGAGGCAGGTCAGGTGATCTGGTATTCCCATCTCTTGAAGAGTGTTCCACAGTTTGTTGTGATCCACACAGTCAAAGGCTTTGGTGTAGTCAATAAAGCAGAAGTAGATGTTTTTCTGGAACTCTTGCTTTATTGATGATTCAACGATGTTGGCAATTTGATCTCTGGTTTCTCTGCTTTTTCTAAATCCAGCTTGAACATCTGGAAGTTCATGGTTAACATACTGTAGAAGCCTGGCTTAGGAAATTTTGAGCATTACTTTGCTAGTGTGTGAGATGAGTGCAATTGTGCTGTAGTTTGAGCATTCTTTGACATTGCCTTTCTTTGGGATTGGAATGAAAACTGACCTTTTCCAGTCCTGTGACCCCTGCTGAGTTTTCCAAATTTGCTGGCATATTGAGTGCAGCACTTTCACAGCATTATCTTTTAGAATTTGAAATAGCTCAACTGGAATTCCATCAGCTCCACTAGCTTCATTCATAGTGATGCTTCCTCAGGCCCACTTGACTTCGCATTCCAGGATGCCTGGCTCTAGGTGAGTGGTCACGCCATTGTGGTTATCCCGGTCATGAAGATCTTTTTTGTATAGTTCTCCTGTGTATTCTTGCCACCTCTTCTTAATATCTTCTTCTTATGTTAGGTCCATACCATTCCTGTCCTTTATTGTGCCCATCTTTGCATGAAATGTTCCCTTGGTATCTCTGATTTTCTTGAAGAGATCTCTAGTCTTTCCCATTCTATTGTTTTCCTATTTTTCTTTGCATTTTCTCAGAGTAGGATGAAGAATCTTAAGATTGCTATTATTTCTCCTGGATCCTCTTTAGCCTTCCTCTGGGACCCAGAACATGTATTGTGCTCAGACAAAAGGTTGAGTGATCTCCAAGAAGAATAGCATTTGTTTAATTAACTCTAGCATCCTTCACCGGGGAAGGCGATGGCACCCCACCCCAGTACTTTTGCCTGGAAAATCCCATGGACGGAGGATCCTGGTAGGCTCCAGTCCATGGGGTCGCTAAGAGTCGGACACGACTGAGCGACTTCACTTTCACTTTTCACTTTCATGCATTGGGGAAGGAAATGGCAACCCACTCCACTGTTCTTGCCTGGAGAATCCCAGGGACGGGGGAGCCTGGTGGGCTTCCTTCTATGGGGTCGCACATAGTTGGACACGACTGAAGCGACTTAGCAGTAGCAGCATCCTTCACTGTGTGACCTTTGGCACTGAGTTCTTTGACTTCTTTGTGCTGGTTTCTTAGGACATAGGTGAGATAATAGGTCAAAAGTTTGTTGTAATGAATTGAGTGAGATGATCATGTTTTCAAAACATTGCACACAGTGCCTGGTACATTATAAACTTTCTATGAGGGGTTGCCCTTATTTTTTTGGGAAACCTCCTACTACCAGTTGCCTTTTTTTTTTTTTTTTTGCTGTATTTGTCTTGTGGCAAAAGTACATGAGTGGATACATGACAGCAAAGGAGGGTTGGGTGGGGAACCAGGAAAAAAACAAACCCTGTGCTTGTAATACAACGTAAAATGAATTGTCTAAACATTTAAACTAAGAGTGCTGCTTGTTCTCTGAATTATCTAATCATGTTAACAACTGTGGTTTGGCAACAGATTCAGACATCCTGGGAAGATTTTTCTTTTTGTGTGTTCTACCTGTTCCCATGTTCATTCCTATATATTGGGAGTATTTGTAAGTTCCTGATTTCTTCAGGATGGCAGGGTTAATTCTCCTTTCTTAGGATCAGAAGTGTAAAGCAGTCTGACTCTTTTATATGCATTCATGATGGTGGTTTAGTCGCTAAGTCATGTCTAACTCTTTGCAACCCTGTGGACTTTACCTCTTTAATCTCCTCTGTCCATGGGATTTCCCAGGCATGAATACTGGAGTGGTTGCCATTTCCTTCTCTGGGGAATCTTCCCAACCCAGGGATCAAGCTCAGGTCTCATGCATTGCAGGTGCCGCCACCAATATGCATTTATAGGTGCAGTTAATACAAGATAAATCAATAGCTAGCCATCTGGTAACAGTTCTCTCCAGCTTTCCAGTGTCTTTTACCACCTGGGATAAAATTTTCAGTAAATTAAATGAGCTCTTTCCTTAACTCCATGACTTGTTGCCTTGTGATAGCTCCCCAGAATTGCAGTATGTACCCAACATTGAGAACTGCTGCACCAAGAGAAGGCTCACCTCCTTTAAGCAAGCTGGGCAGCCCTCGGTCTTTCCTGTTCCTTGCAAGTGTCTTGGGCAGGTGCCCACAGAATATGTTCTGTCAGTTTATGTTGGAAAATCACCAGATTTTGTTAGAAGGGCTGTCCTCCCCTGCTCAGGATCTGCCACGTCATCTTCTCTTTACCTGGAAATAATTCGAGGCCGAAAGATTCCTTCACATCCTCTGTAACTCCACGTAGATGTCACTGCTTTTCAGGCTGTCGGCCATGTGGACTGGATCATGTCTGCTAGTAATTACTCTCAAAACATGCTGTATTTTTTCCTTTCTAAAACTTATATCTGTCATTAGTAATGAAATTATTTACTTAACACATGCCTTTCCCGTTAAATATTCAGCTTGATGAAAACAGAGGACATACTTGTCTCACTTTTAATTGTCCAGGCACAGCACTATTGAACATAAAGAAGAAGATAGACAGGTATATAGAAGAGTGCAGCCATGAAGAATTAGCATTACCTATTAATGATAAGAACTAGCTGTTACTTTTAAAGGTAAACTCTGACAGAAAAATGAGTCAAGATGTTGTGTGCCTTTCATTTTCTAGTAAAGCATATATTACTCCAGGGGAGACAAGATTTTTCCCTTACGTAGAGAACAGTGACAATTTAATTAATATAACATTTTAATAGCACTTTATTAAAGACATGCAGCTATTCTTTACATGTGCTGTGCTTGGTTGCCCAGTTGTGTCCAACTCTTTGTGACCCCATGGACTGTAGCTTTCCAGGCTCCTCTGTCCATGGGAATTCTCCAGCAGGAATACCGGAGTGGGTTGCCTTGCCCACCTCCAAGGGACCTTCCCAACCCAGGGATCAAACCTAGGTCTCCCACATTGAGGTGGATTCTTTACCGTTTGAACCACGGCCCTTGACAAGTTCTTAATAAAATTTCAGAAAGTAAATGCTAAGTCAATTCTGTTGAAGTTATTTCTTTGAAAATCTAATGTGACTCAGGTGTAAAGTCGTGCAGCCAGTGGTGCTTGACCAGTGAGTGTGAGTGAGCGAGCTCTTGAGCCAGACCTCCTGGGTCCGAATCCGGCCTCAGCTCTCCACTGGTGTGCAGTCATCAGCTAGGCTTCCTGTGCTTGTTCTTTCTCTATAAGATGGGAATAATGGTAGTATGTATGTCAGAATTGTTGTGAAGGTTAGAGACTTCCCTGACAGCAGAGTGGTTAGTACTTTGCCTGCCAAAGCAAGGCGTGTAGATTCAACCCCTGGTCAAGGACCTAAGGTCACACATGCGTTGTGGCCAAAAAAGCAAAAACATAAAACAGAAACAATATTGTGACAAATCAATTGATAGTTTAAAAATAATTAAAATAAATTTTTAAAAATTTTTATGAAGACTGAACAATATATATAAAGCACCATTCATAGTACCACCAGGTTGCGGGGAAGCTTCTCTTGTTAGGGAACCTAAAAGTGAATATTACCACAGTCAAATATGGCAGTTACATTTGGAGAAACAAATCTAAGATTCTTTGAATCCCTTTTGTCATAACACATGCTATGACCAGCCTTTTGTGTACAGGGCCAGAGAGTAAATACTTTAGGCTTTACAAATTGTATGGGTCTCTTGGAGTTATTCAGCTCTGCCACTGTAAGTCCCAAAGCAGCTGTGGACACTCATAAATGAATGAATGAAGAAGTATTACAGTAAAACTTCACAGACTTGAAAATTTGAATTTTCACAAAATTAAAAATTTTCACATAATTTTCACAAAATATCATTATTATTTTGTGTGATTTTTTTTCAACTTTTTAAAAACATAAAACCATTCTTAGTTTGCAGGCCATACAAAAACAGGCAGTGGGTCATGGTTTGATGACCCTTCATAAGCACACACGATATACTTGTTAACCTTTAAGGAAAAGTTGGGATTTTGTGTTTGATTATTCCCTTTCTCTATTCCTCACTCCCATTCCTGGTGCCAGAACGTGTTTTCAAGTAGTTTTGTAGATATGGTGATTTAATTTACTGAGTGCGCTAAAAGCTATAGGTAGATTACCTATATAATATAAAAGACCAGATTATAATAAAAACTCAGGATATGGTGGTGATATTCTGGTTGTAAAAATATCTAAAGGTATATTTTGGTAACTCCCACAAACTTGACACCACTGAGTCCCACTGCTGACAAGGCTGTGTTTCTGATGAGAGAATCCTAACTTTAAGAAGTCCCAAAACAAACTCCTTGTACATGAAGTAATTTCTCCAGAACATGGGTGAAGAAATTTCTACAGAACATGGGCTTACTTTTTATGATTTTTAATCCTTCCAAACTTTTTTGGGGGGCGGGAAATTGATTTTATTATTAGTAAATCACCTGATACAAAAGGATAAGGATACTCAAGTGGAACTTAGGAAAAGGGCAGGCAGAAAAAGTTAAGGCACAGTGGAGGCATAGAAAACTGGAAAAAGAAGCTGCAGAATCAAAACAAGCAGTTTGTGTACACACACATACACCCCGCACACCCCTCAAGCCCTCAACCCATCAGATAGGAATCCACCTAACAGGGACCAGATAACCTGAGGTCTGGGAGCCAGTGAGGACTCCAGGAGAGATTAGGTTGTTCTTAAATAACTATATCTATTAACACTTATACTGGGCTTACTATGTCTGTGCTGCCCAAAACTGTTCTAAGTGCTTTACACATATGTATTTAATCTCAGCACCTACCCTGTGAGGTAGGTATTATATTACAGATGAGGAAACTGAAGCAAAGAGGTTAAGTAACTCGCCCAAAATCATAGCTGAAAGAACCCAGAATTAAGTCTGTACTCTTAACCGTACTTGACTGCTGCCTACTCTGCATTAATGGCCAACCCTGACAATCATGCTTTACAGATTGATTGAACATTGAGAACAATGTTTTGGGATCCAGGTTTGGTAATAGTCTTTCAGTTCAGTACAGTCGCTCAGTTGTGTCCGACTCTTTGCGACCCCATGAACCACAGCACGCCAGGCCACCATGTCCATCACCAACTCCCAGAGTTCACCCAAACCCATGTCCATTGAGTTGGTGATGCCATCCAACCATCTCATCCACTGTCGTCCCGTTCTGCTCCTTCCCTCAGTCTTTCCCAGCATCAGGGTCTTCTCCAATGAGTCAACTCTTCGCATCAGGTGGCCAAAGTACTGGAGTTTCAGCTTCAGCATCAGTCCTACCAACGAACAGCCAGGACTGATCTCCTTTAGAATGGACTGGTTGGATCTCCTTGCAATCCAAAGAACTCTCAAGAGTCTTCTCCAATACCACAGTTCAAGAGCATCAATTCTTTGGTGCTCAGCTTTCTTCACAGTCCAACTCTCACGTCCATACATGACCACTGGAAAAACCATAGCCTTGAAGATGGACCTTTGTTGACAAAGTAATGGCTCTGCTTTTGAATATGCTGTCTAGGTTGGTCATAACTTTCCTTCCAAGGAGTAAGCGTCTTTTAATTTCATGGCTGCGGTCACCATCTGCAGTGATTTGGGAGCCCCCAAAAGTAAAGTCTGACACTGTTTCACTGATTCCCCATCTATTTGCCATGACGTGATGGGACCAGATGCCATGATCTTAGTTTTCTGAATGTTGAGCTTTAAGCCAACTTTTTCACTCTCCTCTTTCACTTTCATCAAGACGCTTTTTAGTTCCTCTTCACTTTCTGCCGTAAGGGTGGTGTCATCTGCATATCTGAGGTTATTGATATTTCTCCCGGCAATCTTGATTCCAGCTTGTGCTTCTTCCAGCCCAGCATTTCTCATGATGTATCTGCATATAAGTTAAATAAGCAGGGTGACAATATACAGCCTTGACGTACTCCTTTTCCTATTTGGAAGCAGTCTGTTGTTCCATGACCAGTTCTAACTGTTGCTTCCTGACCTGCATATAGGTTTCTCAATAGGCAGGTCCAGTAGACTGGAATGCCCATCTCTTTCAGAATTTTCCACAGTTGATTGTGATCCACACAGTCAAAGGCTTTGGCATAGTCAATAAAGCAGAAATAGATGTTTTTCTGGAACTCTCTTGCTTTTTCTATGATCCAGCAGATGTTTGCAATTTGATCTCTGGTTCCTCTGCCTTTTCTAAAACCAGCTTGAACATCAGGAAGTTCACGGTTCCCTTATTGCTGAAGCCTAGCTTAGAGAATTTTGAGCATTACTTTACTAGCGTGTGAGATGAGTGCAATTGTGCGGTAGTTTGAGCATTCTTTGGCATTGCCTTTCTTTGGGATTGGAGTGAAAACTGACTTTTTCCAGTCCTGTGACCACTGCTGAGTTTTCCAAATTTGCTGACATATTGAGTACAGCACTTTCACAGCATCATCTTTCAGGATTTGGAATAGCTCAACTGGAATTTCATCACCTCCACTAACTTTGTTCTTCGTGATGCTTCCTAAGGGCCACTTGACTTTACATTCTAGGATGCCTGGCTCTAGGTGAGTGATCACACCATTGTGATTATCCAGGTCGTAAAGATCTTTTTTGTACAGTTTTTCTGTGTATTCTTCCCTGGTGGCTCAGACGATAAAGTGTCTGCCTGCAATGTGGGAGACCTGGGTTCCATCCCTGCGTTGGCAAGATTCTCTGGAGAAGGAAATGGCAACCCACTCCAGTATTCTTGCCTGGAGAATCCCATGGACAGAGGAGTCTGGTGTGCTACAGCCCATGGGGTCACAAAGAGTCAGACACGACTGAGCGACTTCACTTTCACTTTCTGTGTATTCTTGCCACATCTTCTTAATATCTTCTGCTTCTGTTAGGTCCCTACCATTTCTGTCCTTTATTTAGCCCATCTTTGCATGAAATGTTCCCTTGATATCTCTGATTTTCTTGAAGAGATCTGTAGTCTTTTCCATTCTGTTGTTTTCCTCTATTTCTTTGCACTGATCACTGAGAAAGGCTTTCTTATCTCTCCTTGCTGTTTTTTGGAACTCTGCATTCAGATGGGTATATCTTTCCTTTTCTCCTTTGCTTTTCACTTCCCTTCCCTTGTAAGGTCTTCTCAGCCAGCCATTTTGCTTTTTTTGCTTTTCTTTTCCATGCTCTTGATTCGTGTTTCCTGTACAATGTCACTAACCTCCACCCATAGTTCATCAGGCACTCTGTCTATCAGATCTAGTTCCTTAAATGCATTTCTCATTTCCAGTGTATAGTCACAAGGGATTTGATGTAGGTCACAGCTGATTGGTCTAGTGGTTTCATCCATTTTCTTCAATTTCAGTCTGAATTAGGCAACAAGGAGTTCATGATCTGAGCCACAGTCAGCTCCCGGTCTTTTTTTTTTTTGCTGACTATATAGAGCTTCTCCATCTTTGGCTGCAAAGAATATAATCAATGTGATTTCGGCATCGACCATCTGGTAGTGTCCATGTGTAGAGTCTTCTCTTGTGTTGTTGGAAGAGGGTGTTTGCTATGACCAGGGCGTTCTCTTGGCAGAACTCTCTTAGCCTTTGCCCTGCTTCATTCTGTACTCCAAGGCCAAATTTGCCTGTTACTCCAGGCGTTTCTTGACTTACTACTTTTGCATTCCAGTCCCCTTTAATGAAAAGGACATCTTTTGGGGGTGTTAGTTCTAGAAGTTCTTGTAGGTCTTCGTAGAACTGTTCAACTTCAGCTTCTTCAGCATTACTGGTCGGGGCATAGACTTGGATACTGAATGGTTTGCCTTGGAAACGAATAGAGATCATTCTGTTGTTTTTGAGATTGCATCCAAGTAGTGCATTTCAGACTCTTTTGTTGACTATGTTGGCTACTGCATTTCTTCTAAGGGATTCCTGCCCACAGTAGTAGATATAATGGTCTTCTGAGTTAAATTCACCGCTTCCAGTCCATCTTAGTTTGCTGATTCCTAGAATGTCGATGTTCACTCTTGCCATCTCCTGTTTGACCACTTCCAATTTGCCTTAATTCATTGACCTAACATTCCAGGTTCATATGCAATATTGCTCTTTACAGCATTGAACCTTGCTTCTATCACCAGTCCCATCCACAACTGGGTGTTGTTTTTGCTTTGGCTCCATCCCGTCATTCTTTCTGGAGTTATTTCTTCACTGATCTCCAGTAGCATATTGTGCACCTACTGACCTGGGGCGTTCATCTTTCAGTGTCCTATCTTTTTGCCTTTTCATACTATTCAATAGTCTTTACATATTTTTTAATATTTACATCAATGAATATATCGTCTCAGTTACTCATTCGTAGAGCCCCTGCTTTTCTCTGAACTCTTGCCCCCCAAACACTATTCAGCAGCTGTTCCCTATTCATTCTCTCTCCTCCTCAATTCTTGCTAAGCCATAGCAGCAAGACGAGAAACTCATTTGAATAGCACACCCTCATTCCAAATCAAAAGGAGTTTCCTTCTGTCTTGTTCAGTCGCTCAGTTGTGTCCGTCTCTTTGCGACCCCATGGACCATGGACTGCAGCATGCCAGGCTTTCCTGTCCTTCACCATCTCCTGGAGCTTGCTCAAACTCATGTCCATTGAATCAGTGATACCATCCAACCATGTCATTCTCTGTCATACCCTTCTCCTCCTGCCTTCAGTCTTTCCCTGCATCACAGTATTTTCTAATGAGTCGGCTCTTCACATCAGGTGGCCAGAATATTGGAGCTTCAGCTTCAACATCAGTTCTTCTAATGAATATTCAGGACTGATTTCCTTTAGGATTGACTGGTTGGATCTCCTTGCAGTCGAAGGGGTGCTTAAGAGTCTTCTCCAACACACAGTTCAAAAGCACCAATTCTTCGGTACTCAGCCTTCTTTATGGTCCAGCTCTCATATCCATACCTGACTACTGGAAAAACCATAGCTTTGACTAGGTGGACTTTTGTCCACAAGGTAATGTCTCTGCTTTTTAATATGCTATCTAAGATTGTCATAGCTTTTCTTCCAAGGAGCAAGTGTTTTTTAATTTCACGGCTGCAGTCACCATCTGCAGTGATTTTGGAGCCCAAGAAAATAAAGTCTGTCACTGTTTCCCCATCTATTTCCCATGAAGTGATGGGACTGGATACCATGATCTTCATTTTTTGAATGTTGAGTTTCAAGCCAGCTTTTTCAGTCTCCTCTTTAACCTTCATCAAGAGACCCTTTAGTTCCTCTTCACTTTCTGCTCTCAAGGTGGTATCATCTGTGTATGTGACGTTATTGATATTTCTCCTGGCAGTCTTGATTCCAGCGTGTGCTTCATCCAGCCTGGCATTTCTCATCATGTACTCTGCATATAAGTTAAATAAGCAAGATGACAATATACACCCTTAATGTACTCCTTTCCCACTTTGGAACCAGTTCATTGTTCCGTGTCCGTTTCTAACTGTTTCTTCTTGACCTGCATACAGGTTTCACAGGAAGCAGGTCAGGTGGTCTGGTATTCCCATGTCTTTAAGAAGAGTTTGTTTCAACCCAGTTTGTTTTGATCCACACAGTCAAAGGCTTTAGTGAAGTCAGTGAAGTGGAAGTCTTAACAATTCTTATATGCTTACTTGAAATAAAAATAGCATCTTAGATCTTACTGTTTTCAATACCCTTACTTAGATGACTTGGCTTTCAAGCACCAAGAAGAAAAGAATTAGTAGATACAGTGAACATTTTTTACTTGCTTACTATGTGTCAGATATTCTCCTGTGCAATTTGAATGTATTATCTTTCATAATTCTCCTAGCAGCACTATGACTTGGGTACTTTTATTGTCTGCATTTAGGATTATAGATAATGAGCCATGGAGAGCTTAACTGGCTTGACCCATGAGGTAATAGAGCCGATTTTGAGCCCAGGTTGACCCCAGAGCTGGAGCTCTTAATCAGTTTACTGGACATGCTCACAGATAGCCTGGGTTAGGGTTGGATTATACTAATCACTCATAAGTCACTCAGTTCACCAAGAACTGCATTCTTTTTTATATTTGCTAGCTTATCAGATTGTCTTTTTAAATTTAGTATTAAATCATACTTGGTATACATAATCACACTAATGTGAGCTGAGGAATCTGTCTGTGCCTCTTAGTCTGGATGACTTAATGCAAGTAACCCTAGCTACTCATGACCAGAGAGCTTTGTAGGTTGCTTCCAGGCTGCAGATTTAATTCTAATCTGATGGTACCCACTGTTTTTTATAGTATCCATGCATGATCATAGCACTTGGTCATAGACCCATATTGTGGAAAATTCCACAAGCAGATTTATATTTAATTGTACCTAATGAGAAAAGACCTTTCTGAATCCACAGATTTAAAATTTCAAGTGTCTCATCAGATAGCCTTCCCTATTTACTTGATATTTTTACAAGTAAAGTTTCAATCAAGTCAGCAAGTTTTAATCTCAGATTGGCTGATTTTCATCTTATCACTGTCTTCAGAGACATTCTCATGACCCACTGCAGATTTATCTATATTATTTTCATTCTCTCAAAAGTAAAACATTCTCTCCCAGTCTTACTCTTTAAACCTCATACCTAACTAGTATAAGTTATTATTCATTTTCTTGATTATAACATAACTTTTGACTTGTAGTGCCTTAACATTATTGTATAATCCTGTGTAGCTAGAACACTGAGACTACTGGATTGATATCTGTTTCTTCTTACATCAGAATACTTTATTTAGTAGCTATATAAGTATATGCTGAAGATTTGGTTTTGTCCATGGCATCTCTCAATTTAAAGTACTAAGATTTTCCTATTTTTAAGCATCTTTATTAATATTTAATTTATTACAGCTAAATTAAATATTATATCCATATTTAATTAAGTCTACTGCTATCCAAATCCATTTTTCTGTCATTAGCAAATTTTACCTGTTAACTTTCTTGGAAAGTAGATGTGTTATCAAGCCTTCAAAGTATATTTAACCAGTGGCAGTTGCTAAAAAGGAGGTGATGTTACTTCAGTATGAAACAGAGCAGCATATACAGGATGCCTCCCTGACAGCTCAGAACCCTGTAGCACCAGCGCTCCCAGCACTGGTGTTTTACCTTGAAAGACGCTAAAATAAAATAGAAATGAAGACTAGCAGACTCCAAACAGGGGGAATGGAAATTTAAGACAATCATAATCTTGAAGTGTTTCTAGGAAAAAGTAAGCAAGCACTGTTTACTTCTGTAGAAAGATAATAGAAGAAAAGTTAGGAGATATATATATATATATATATATTGTAGGAAAGATTAACTTGTAAAAAGGCGCTTGAATAGTATCATTTCAAACATGAACCAGAATGTAGGGACGTTAAAAGAAAGAAAAAGAAATGAATGGATTCATAATGGAAAACTCTCATGTAGAACATATATTTAGTGAATTCACCAGGAGATACAAGTAGCAATTATGTGTCATCAAGAAGAGTAAGGTGCAGATTCTTTTTTTTTTTTTTTTTTGAGAGTAGAAAGCAGTATTTATTTATTTTGGCCATAATGCATAACATGTGGAACATGTGGGATGTTAGTTCCCCAACCAGTGATAAAAACCCTTGCTGCCTGCATCAGGAGCAAGGATTCTTAACCACTGGTCCACCATGGAAGTCCCAAGATGCAGATTTGTATTTTCACTTTAAATTAGAGAAGACCTCCATATGACTAATGGCAGAAAAGTAAGAGCCTTTGGAGTAGGAGACACTGAAAATGAAATATGTTTAGAAGAAGGTTCTGGAGTGAATTTCTCATAATGATTCCAAAGTACAGATGGAGAAGATAACTTTCTTTCTTAAATTTTGCAAGCATTTTTATATGATTATGTGATCTATTCTTTTAGAAAAAGTTTTTGGCATCGGACATGACTTAGCAACTAAACAACAAACAAAACCAAAAATCTTAGAATTATATAGATTTTAGATCCTGAAATGTAGCACTGAAGAAGGTGAAGTAGATGATAAGAATAAACAGTGTGGCAGAGGGGAGTGCACAAGTTGAACAATGGAATGAAACTACGGAGATTAAAGGATGGAAAATAAGAATTCTTAGCCCCTGCTACAGTGACTTCCACACATAAAGCACTCAGTAAAATGATTGTTGAATGAATGAAACATAATAATATCATGACTTAATTTGCTTTTTCTTGAGTGATCTAGAAAGCAGAAAAATTTTCAGCATAAGCTACATTTTAGCAGGACTTTAATACAAAGTATAATAACAGATATGGAAATGACATTAAAAATTGGCAAGCTCTTCAGATATTTCAGAAATTTTTCAGATATTTCAGATATTGGAGAAGGCAATGGCACCCCACTCCAGCACTCTTGCCTGGAAAATCCCATGGACGGAGGAGCCTGGAGGGCTGCAGTCCATGGGGTCGCTAAGAGTCGGACACGACTGAGTGACTTCCCTTTCCCTTTCCCTCAGATATTTCACAGGAAAAATGTACTTTTAAAAAGTTTAATTAGTCACGAAAACTTAATTTCATTTTAACCACTGTTATTATCTTATTCTCTGAACTGCTTTTGGAAGTATCTAGATTTTTTTTTTTTAATTTGTGACATTAAATAAAATCCTAACAAGAGAAACATAGGACCTGTAATTCCACTGTTCTAAAACAATTTTTTTCATGTGTTCATTTTCCCTAAGTCTTTTTTAAATGCATATCCATTTTCACTTAACTTTATTCTTTGAGGATATTCAGTTTGGTGTATTTTTGTCCTCTTACTCTATCTAAAGTATCCTAGTTTTACCAGTTTTTAAAATTAGTTTCAGAGGCTGTATAGTTTACTCAGACATGCCTCCCTTTTTTCAAACATTTCATTTTTCACATTATAATCAACTTATGATTTACTAATATAGTAATGAACATATTCTCTCATGATACTATAGAGAATTCAACAGAAGATTTTTGCTATTATACTGTTTCTTTACAGTAAATTTCCAGTGATAAAATTTTGAAGATAAAATATTTTTAGGAACCTTGACAAATAGACACATTTCTTTTTGAAATTATACTTTAAAGAAGTATAAAATATAATAATTTCATAGTCTTATCAATACAGTATGACTTTGTTTTTTAATTTACTACTTTAAAATCAGCATTTATGCTTTAGAATTATCTTTAATTCTCTAACCATAATGTGAACTCCTAAATGAATGCTGTTAATGGAAAGGCAACGTGCTGTCATAATTGGGGGTTGAAGTTAAATTTATTTCTATCTGCAGATAAAGCAGCAATGATTCATAGAAACTTTCCAATTTAATTTTTTGTAAGCATTTGTCCAGCTAAGCGTCTATGTTTTGACAGGGACCAGAAATTATTCATAAACTTGTCTATAGTTTTGTATATGCATTATTTATTAAAATACAAAGTTTTATTTCAAACCTAATCATTTTCAAAATTGTTGCTTATTTGTTATGACTAATAAGACATTCCCTTCTTATACTACCTCTAGTTGATTTTTTCTACTTTGCCTACTACTGAAGTTCATTCTTAGCTTTCCTACAGTTTCTTTTAGAGCCATGCTTACTTTTCATGTAAGTTGGTTCTCTGTGGGTAGTCGCTCAGTCGTCTCTGACTCTTTGCAATCCCATGGACTGTAGCCTGCCAGGCTCCTCTGTCCTTGGGGGTTCTCCAGACAAGAATTCTGGAGTGAGTTGCTGTTTCCTTCTTTAGGGGATCTTCCCAACCCAGGGATCGAACCCAGATCTCCCACATTGCAGATGGATTCTTTACCTTCTGAGCTGCCAGGGAAGCCAAAAAAAAATTGGTTCTCTAGTGCATTCTCTCTTAAAGCCTTATGTTATTCAAGCTAATCTAAGAGTATATTTCCCATCTTTACTCATCATCCTAATCTACATTTCCCATCTTTATTCATCATCCTAATCTATAATTTTTCCTGTACCTCGAATGACTTCACTGTGTTCTGTACATAGACTCAAAGTCTTAGTGATGGTTCACTGGTTGTTGTTTTTGTTCAGTTGCTAAGTTGTGTCCAATTCTTTGTGACCCCATGGCCTGCAGCAGCATGCCAAGCTTCCCCAGCCTTCACTATCTCCCTGAGTTGGCTCAGATTCATGTCCATTGAGTTGGTAATGCTATCTAACCATCTCATCCTCTGCTGTCCTCTTTTCCTTTTGCCTTCAATCTTTCCCAGCATGAGGGAAATGAGTTTTCAAATGAGTTGACTCTACGCATCAGGTGGCCAAAATATTAGAGTTTCAGCTTCAGTGTCAGTCCTTCCAGTGAATATTCAGGACTGATTTCTTTTAGGATGGACTGGTTTGATCTCCTTGCACTCTAAGGGACTCTCAAGTCTTCTCTAGCACCACAATTCAGAAGCATCAATTATTCAACACTCAGCTTTCTTCATGGTCCAACTCTCACATCCATACGTAACTACTGGACCTTTGACTATATGGACCTCTGTCAGCAAAGTCAAGTCTCTGCTTTTTAATACTCTGTCTAGGTTTGTCATAGCTTTCCTTCCAAGGAGCAAGTGTCTTAATTTCATGGCTGCGGTCACTTTCCACAGGGATTTTGGAGCCCACTACTTGGATGTTTATAATATATATTGATACCGCTGCTGCTGCTGCTGCTAAGTCGTTTCAGTCGTGTCCGACTCTGTGCGACCCTAGAGACGGCAGCCCACCAGGCTCCCCCGTCCCTGGGATTCTCCAGGCAAGAACACTGGAGTGGGTTGCCATTTCCTTCTCCAATGCATGAAAGTGAAAAGTCAAAGTGAAGTCACTCAGTCATGTCTGACTCCTAGCAACCCCATGGACTGCAGCCTACCAGGCTCCTCCATCTTTACATAATTTAGGTTATATTTTCCTAGACAACAATAAAATCCATCTAAGACTGTTTGCAGTAAATGACTTTTAAATGTTGTTTTATAAATAAGCTTTGAAATTATACTTGTGACACTGTGAACCACATATATGATTCATTTCATCATAATTTAATTCCATATGGCAAAGACTACATTAAAAAGTTTAGATTTCTTTTTGGGGAAAAAAAGAAAGTCTAATTGTACATAGTTAAATTTTTCTATGTATATTGATACAAGAAAAAAACAGAGTATTACACTGAATTACTGTTATGTCCTTATAAATCGTATGTATCCTAATGAATCTGTATGTAAAAACTGTAAAATCCACAGCATAAGTTTTGTGGAATTTGTATGGTTAGGATAGGTCTCCTAAACTCTGTATCTTTATCTCATTGATTTACCATATGATGCTTACTGTTTTGCTTTCTGTTTAACTTCACACTACAACTGATGCTCTGTCCTAAAAAGCACAGGTGGAGAAAAGTTATGTTGCCATTTCATGGCAACTTCATCATACTAGCTTTTATTATCATTATCAGCCCTTATGCGCTACTAGAGAGTTATTGTAATTCTTCTGAAGTTTGTATGGTTCATGAAATTTTCAGTTCATAGTAGCACTTAAGGAAGTTTTTGCCTCCTATGTGGGAATGGTGTTCTGAGATCCTATTTCCCTTTCATAATTAAGCAAGGACTTTAGAATTCATGGATTTTTCTGCCTTTATCTTTAAATTTGTGATTTGTGGGCAGTTATTTAAATGAGAATTTCAGACACTAGAGGACCAATGCTAAATAGCACTTAAAAATTCTTAAATGATTAAGGAAGACTTTAAAATTTGACTAGTATAAAGAGAAGTCATTTTCCTCAGTTGCGTTAGATCCCCTGGAGGAGGGCATGGCAAAGCACTCCAGTATTCTTGCCAGGAAAATCCCCATGGACAGAGGGGCCTGGCATTCTATAGTCTGTGAACTATAGAAGATTGAACATCATCTTCATCATACTAACAAATTATCTCATTATCCTGATGATTTATTCTTATGGTACCCAGGTATTTCTCTGTTCAGTCAAATGATACCCTGATGAAAACTTCTTATAACTAAGCAGTAGTTCTCTTTTTATCAAAGAGTTGTTCTTGTGATCAGCTTCTCTATCCATCCAGGCCCAGCTAAAGAGTTCTGTGGTTTCTGATTGAAGTCTACAGAGTGTAAGGGATGTACACTTACACTCTGCAAACTCTTATTAAGAATCTCTCTTATAGTGAGATCCTTAATGACACTATGTCAAGTAGTGCCAGTCATTAGGAGGCTCAACTTTCTGTGTTCCACTACTCAAAGTGTGATGTATGAATGAGTCCACTCTGCTAACTGATCTGAGACAAAATAAGTGTAGAAATCAAGAGTAGATTGTAAAAACTTTCATCTCATTTGACATTGCCAAAACATCTACACACACTTTAGTTGTTGTTTTTCTTACAAAAAGCATAGATTTCCAGTGAATTTTAAATTTTTTAAATAGTTCTTGACCACAGATAGTTTGAGCAGCATTGTTTGAGACTGTAACATTATATGATTAGAAATTCATCTCCCAATGTTTTCTTCTTTTATTTTTATTTTGTATTATTTTTTGCCCATGGCAACCACATGCCAGAATCTTAGTTCCCCCACCAGGGATCTAACCCACATCTTCTTCATTGGAAGCCCCTGGACTGCCAAGGAAGTTCCGTTTCCCTGTATTTTCAATTTTATTTTGTTTTTTGCTTCCTGGCCCTTACGTTAAACATTCGCATTTTTGAAACCTTTGTTTTTGCTTATTCCATTTTGATTTCTTGGCTCAAAAACTTTGTAGAAGGAATTCAATATTACTTATTGCATGTGCTTCACAATTTGTTTTCTACTCTAACCATGTGTGCTACTGCTGCTGCGTCGCTTCAGTCGTGTCCGACTCTGTGCGACCCCACAGACGGAAGCTCACCAGGCTCCCCCGTCCCTGGGATTCTCCAGGCAAGAACACTGCAGTGGGTTGCCACTTCCTTCTCCAATGCATGAAAGTGAAAAAAGTGAAAGTGAAGTCGCTCAGTCGTGTCCGACTCTTAGCGACCCCATGGACTGGAGCCTACCAGGATCCTCCGTCCATGGGATTTTCCAGGCAAAAGTACTGGGGTGGGGTGCCATTGCCTTCCCCGAACCATGTGTGCAGGTGAATCTAATTTGACACCAAATAAGAGGTCATAATTGCACAAATTTCTCTTAAACTATCAAATTAGATAATACAAATTTACATTTGAAAGGTGAACTAAGAATCTGAGAAATATGATATAGGGCCTTATAAAAATTAATAGTTATTTATTAATTCAGTCAGTAATAAGTATGTGTTTGGACTTCATGTTAAGCTCTGAGATGAGAGCGGTAAGGATAAGGTATTTGTTACCTGGTAGCTTTCAAGAGCTAAGGTACAATTCTGCTCACCAAATATAAAATGTTACACCACTCCAGTATTCTTGCCTGGAAAATCCCATGGACTGAGGATCCTGGCGGGCCCATGGGGTCATAAAGATCAGACATGACTGAGTGACTAAGCACAACACAGCACACACCTTTGAAATAGAATGGCATATCTCCATTTGGAAAAACTTGGGGAATTTGATAAGAGTAGTAGTATAAATCAATGGCATATGAAATTCGTATTTAGAACTTAAATTCCAATCTTAAAAATATGTAAGAGTAGTGAATAAAATAGGTAAGAGTGCTGATTATGCAGGAGTATCAGAATAGCACAATAGTTGTATTTCAAGCTTCTTTAGACAGTGTTTCTCAATGTTGTTGTTGTTGTTTAGTTGCTAAGTTGTGTCTGACTCCTAAAGACCTCATGGACTATAACCTACCAGGCTCCTCTGTCCATGGAATTTCCCAGGCAAGATTACTGGAGTAGGTTGCCATTTCCTTCTCCAGTCTGACTGAGATGTGGGGCTTCTCCTACAGGAGTCAGTAAGTCTACCACCACTGACCAGCTGAGTAGTAGGTTTACAATGTATGTAACAAAAACATTTGGGGATACCTTGCCTAGGGCCTATGAGTACAGGGATTAAATACCATTCTGTGTCCTGAAGGAGCTCACAATACAAATGCAAAGTAGATAATGAAAATTCGATGTGGAAATGCTGAGAAGTAGTATGGACAGTGCTTAGGAACTCAGGAAGGGCATCCAAGTCAGGAAGGACGGGTCAGGAAAAATATGGATTAGACTGAGTTTTAAAGGAGAAATAGATATTAGCCCAATACAAAATGAGGGACAAGCATATCTCAGGCAATGAACAACCAAATGCTATTGTAAGAATATAAGTTGGAGGTTATTAGGGCCAGAACTCATGTTGATTAAGAAGATGAAATAGAGAACGGTCAGGTTCTTGAGATCATTATGGTGTAAACAGAATGTGTTTGCAAGATTTGGGGCCATGTCATCTACCACATATTGCTTTACTCAATGTGTTGCAACCATGGTGGGCTTTTAGTTCCTCAGGTAGCCCAAGCTCATTCTAGACTTGAGGTCTTTGCAGTGGTTATTCCTGCAGTTTAAATTGTATATCCTTCTCTTCCAACCCTGAGATCTTTGATTGGCTGGCCACTCTTCATTCTGATTCCAGTTCGCCTGTCACTACTTCAGGGGCCTTTCCTGACTGCTCTGTTTTACAGTAGCCCCTCTAGTCCTTCCCTCACATTCAGCACTCTACCTTGTTCTGTTGTCTTCATACTTGTCACAGGGTGTTAACTGTCTGTCTAGAACAAGTGTGAAAGCACCATTTTATTCTCAGGAATGCAGGTGCACAAATGAATGGGTAGTATTATGGGACTGAGTTGAACAAATTGGTTATACAAATGACTTCTTGAGTAGAGAAAATGAAAAATGCTTAACCTGGAAACACAACTTCAGCCAAATCTATTGTCATGGCCAGCCTCGGGACCTTAATCAGAGTCAGGAAGCATATATACTTTCCTAAAGTGTCTAACTTCTTAAAAATACCAATCAAAATTGTAAAAAGTTCAAATTAATACCTTCTAACCTAAATGCCTTCAAAAGGCAGACTCTTGGATAAAACTTATATTACTTCTAGACCTTATTGTGACATCAAAAAAGATAATTTATTTAAAAAAAGAAAATTATCCACATCCACAATTCATATGTTATCTAGAAATAATCTAGATTGCTAGAACTTTGAATATAATTCCAAGTGTCAAGAAAACTGTTGAATTTTTATAGTTTTACATGTCAAATGTTAAAATATTTAACTCAATTTTATCATTGTATTTAAGACTGGTTTCTTCTGGTAAAATATTTATTTCCTTAATGCTTATGCCTCAAGATTTGGGACATTAAGTTTGTAAGTCAGGTGATTCCTGCCTGGCAAACTGAGGTGATTTTTTAAAAACATCCCATAAGATAAGAAAAAATATGCATACACATGCATTTATTGCTGAATTATGGAAACTTTTATTATTATGAAAAATAATATTATCTTGATACTTCTTTCAAACTATTTCTTATTCATGTATTTTTTACCCATAATTTATTGTTGTTGGTTTTTTTTCCTAAAATTACAAGAGAAATATAGGCATTTACAAGGCCACTGAGCAAACATACAGTTTTGAGGACAA
Source organism: Tragelaphus eurycerus (assembly GCA_935064755.1). Lineage (NCBI taxonomy): Eukaryota > Metazoa > Chordata > Mammalia > Artiodactyla > Bovidae > Tragelaphus > Tragelaphus eurycerus. Next base: position 6,392,177 of record CAKXYN010000039.1, read on the forward strand.
AGTTAACAAAATGCCATGATGTTATTTAAACCATGTTAAGAGTTTGTCTAATAAATTGATTACCTACCTGTCAATACCTACTTGGTATCTCCATGGGAATTTTATTCTGTAATGTACCTTAGCATCTTCCTGTTCATAGTTCTTGTATTAATAATGCAAGTTTTATATATATAAAAACAAACTTGTCAGACTTTTCTTTGAAATATTACATACTAAATACGTGACCCATGCCTCTCATTCTATAAAAGTGTAAGTTGTTAGACTCTTCACCCTTTTTAGTATTTTATATTCAGTTGTATGTTGTATTTCAGAATACAAGAGTTAGTTATTTTATTTATTCACTGTATGTAATGAAAAGTAGAAGAAAATTAAATATACTTTCCTGACTACAGTCAATAATCACAGTAAGTCAAAAATTGAGAACAGTCAAAGTATAGGTATAGGTCTGTCACCTGAAACAGTTTAGTGCTGAAAAATCTAAATGTTAATAAGCTAGACAATAGTTAACATACATTTTTTTAATGTACTTATTTACCAACAACACACTGTTTTGCATATAGCAGTGAACAAAACAGATAAATACCCTTGCCCTCATGGAGGTCATGTGTTCATGAGGAAAACAGTAAGCAAAATAATTAGTTCCATGAATGATGATTTGAAGATAATGATAATAATAATAGGTAATTCTTTACACCAAGCACTGAACCCAGTGCTTTGCGTATATTAATTAATTCAGTAATTGTCTGAGGATAAATACACTTGCTCCTTCGAAGAAAAGCTATGACCGACATGAAAGTGAAGTTGCTCAGTCGTGGCCGACTCTTTGCGAACCCATGGGCTATAGCCTAGCAGGCTCCTCTGTCCATAGGATTTTCCAGACAATAGTCCTGGAGTGGATTGCCATTTCCTTCTCCAGATGACCAACATAGACAGCATATTAAAAAGCAGAGACATTACTTTGCCAACAAAGGTCCATCTAGTCAATGCTATGGTTTTTCGAGTCGTCATATATGGATGTAAGAATTGGACCATAAAGAAAGCTGAGCGCCGAAGAATTGATGCTTTTGAACTGTGGTGCTGGGGACAACTTTTGAGAGTCCTTAGACTTCAAGGAGATCCAACCAGTCAATCCTAAAGGAAATCAGTCCTGAATATTCATTGGAAGGACTGATGCTGAAGCTCCAATACTTTGGCCACCTGATGCCAAGAACTGACTCATTGGAAAAGACCCCAATGCTGGGAAAGATTAAAGGCAGGAGTAGAAGGGGATGACAGAGGATCAGATGGTTGGATGGCATCACCAACTCTATGGATATGAGTTTGAGCAAGCTTTGGGAGTTGGTGATGGACAAAGAGGCCTGGCGTGCTACAGTCTATGGGATCACAAAGAGTCAGACATGACTGAGTGACTGAACTGAAATACTTACCACTCTAGCTCCATGTTATATAGATGCAAAAATTTGGCAAGGAGAGATTAAGCACCTTATGCAAGGTCATGGGGAAAGTAGAGCCAGAGCTGAGATTTAAACAGAGGCAGTGCTGTTCCAGAACTAGCTATGTTTAACATTACATATTATCACATACTACTTGAACTAGGTGTGAGAGGAGGGGGATAGATACACTGGACCTAGAGGAAGCACTATGAAACTACCTCAGAAATTATAAATGAAGATATTTAAGAAGATTATATAGGAACATTTTTAATCATCTGTGTGATGCACCATAAACAACTTCCCACCAAGAAATGGGATGATACATGTGGCAGATCAAGAGCTGATTTCCTTAGAATGCAAAGAACTCTTAGTAAACAGTTAGAAAAGATACTAATCCAATATAACATGGATGAAAAACATATGCAGGGAAGTCAAGAAATACACATAGATCAAAGCATATGAATATTTAGGTATTTAGGTATATTAGGATATTTAGGTATTTTTCTTTTTTCATATTTAAATATGTAGCTTTTAAAAGTAAATCATTACATTTACTAATGACAAATAAGGAGACAAAGTTATAGGGCTTATTAGAAGTGTCAAAAGGGCAGTTGATAGATGTGCATGGGAGTTGTTTTCTGAGGATACCAGCCAAGCTTCCAGGAGAGAATTAAGCGCTACAGAAAATGATTTGAGTGACCAGTTTTTCAGTTTTCTCAGGGAGATTTATGGCTAATACATTCTTGATGCATCTTTGAGAAATTAATTCATTGCACACAATGGGTGCCTTAGGATATTCACATTCTCTCTTAGAATGTCTGTTGAGAAGGTCTGGTTATTAGGATTGAAAATAATGACAGTACATTTAAGAGACTTAACAGGAGAAACCTAGAGAGAATTTTTTGAAAATTGTATAAAGAAGATAAAGAAAAAAAAATATATAGGGACCAAAAGGAGATATGAGAGTAGAATGTGGTCAGTGTTCATATGCACTGTAGATTAATTTTTAAGAATTCACCTGCTTTTTACCTGTTGCAATTTAAAAACCTACATGTGAGTAATCAATTAGATGGTGCCTTTTAAAATGTTAAAATTTAAGATTTTATTATTTCACTAAAAAAGAATTTATGACACAGCAAGAAAATAGACTCCACTATGCTGTTTATAATCCTAACTGTGTATTTTATTTCCAGGGAACCTTTTATTATTTTATCAGGAGGTTTGTCGTATGATACTGTAGGAAGAAGACCTTGCTTAACAGTAATGCACGGAAAAAGTACTGCAGTGCTAGAAATGGACTACTCAATCGTTGACTTTCTGACGCTGTGTGAAACACCATACCCAAATGGCAAGTGTCGTGTCGTTAAAACTCAGTCTCTAGATACGTCTGTTACTCAGAGCAAGACCGCCTTGTTTTCCAAGTAGTTACCTTATCCCGTTGTGCTGATTCTTCTGGGGAAGGAATGCTGCCTTCATAACTTTATAAATTTTATTTGAGAAATTTTGTTTAATAAACTGTGTCTGTTTCATTCTAAATTTTGGTAGTAAGTGCCTCTGAAGAATAGACAAAACTGTCCACATTAAGAGCAACTTAAAAATCCTCTAAAACTCTAGTGTGTCAGTTAAAGTTTTCCAGAATAACAGAACCAGTAGGAGATTTTAGAAGGTGAACGAGAGCAGAAATAGGAATTTATTGTAAAGGAATCGTGAAAATGTACTATCGATTTGAAAATTGATGAAGGAGTTTGATTTGCAGTCTTGAATCTGAATTTTTAAGGCAGGAAACTCAGGCAGATTTCCAAGTTGCCATCTTGAGGCAAATTGCTTTTTTCAGAACACCTCCTGTCTTTGTTCTTCAGGCCTTCAACTGATTGAATGAGACCCACCCAAATTATCTACAATTTCCTACTTTACTCAGTTAAGTTCAGTTGTTCAGTCATGTCCAACTCTTTGCGACCCCATGAATCTCAGCACGCCAGGCCTCCCTGTCCATCACCAACTCCCAGAGCTCACCCAGACTCACGTCCATCGAGTCAGTGATGCCATCCAGCCATCTCATCTTCTGTCGTCCCCTTCTCCTGCCCTCAATCTTTCCCAGCATCAAGGTCTTTTCAAATGGGCCAGCTCTTCACATGAGATGGCCAAAGTATTGGAGTATCAGCTTCAACATCAGTCCTTCCAATGAATATTCAGGACTGATCTCCTTTAGGATGGACTGGTTGGATCTCCTTGCTGTCCAAGGGACTCTCAAGAGTCTTCTCCAACACCACAGTTCAAAAGCATCAATTCTTCGGTGCTCAGCCTTCTTCACAGTCCAACTCTCACATCCATACATGACCACAGGAAAAACCATAGCCTTGACTGCTGCTGCTGCTAAGTCACTACAGTCATGTCCAACTCTGTGACCCCACAGAAGGCAGCCCAACAGGCTCCCCCTTCCCGGGATTCTCCAGGCAAGAACACTGGAGTGGGTTGCCATTTCTTTCTCCAATGCATGAAAATGAAAAGTGAAAGTGAAGTCACTCAGTCGTGTCCAACTCTTAGCAACCCCATGGTCTGCAGCCCACCAAGCTCCTCTGTCCATGGGATTTTCCAGGCAAGAGTACTGGAGTAGGGTGCCATTGCCTTCTCTGATAGCCTTGACTAGACAAGCCTTTGTTGGCAAAGTAATGTCTCTGCTTTTGAATATGCTATCTAGGTTGGTCCTAACTTTCCTTCCAAGGAGTAAGCGTCTTTTCACTTCATGGCTGCAGTCACCATCTGCGGTGATTTTGGAGCCCGAAAAAATAGTCTGACACTGTTTCCACTGTTTCCCCATCTATTTCCCACGAAGTGATGGGACCAGATGCCATGATCTTCGTTTTCTGAATGTTGAGCTTTAAGCCAACTTTTTCACTCTCCACTTTCACTTTCATCAAGAGGCTTTTGAGTTCCTCTTCACTTTCTGCCATATGGGTGGTGTCATCTGCATATCTGAGGTTATTGATATTTCTCCCAGTAGTCTTGATTCCAGCTTGTGTTTCTTCCAGTCCAGCGTTTCTCATGATGTACTCTGCATATCAGTTAAATAAGCAGGGTGACAATATACAGCCTTGACGTACTCCTTTTCCTGTTTGGAACCAGTCTATTGTTCCATGACCAGTTCTAACTGTTGCTTCCTGACCTGCATACAGATTTCTCAAGAGGCAGATCAGGTGGTCTGATATTCCCATCTCTTTCAGAATTTTCCACAGTTTATTGTGATCCACACAGTCAAAGGCTTTGGCATAGTCAATAAAGCAGAAATAGATGTTTTTCTGGAACTCTCTTGCTTTTTCCATCTAGCGGATGTTGCTTTTTCCAGCATCTAGCAGATGTTGGCAATTTGATCTCTGATTCCTCTGCCTTTTCTAAAACCAGCTTGAACATCAGGAAGTTCACGGTTCACATATTGCTGAAACCTGGCTTGAAGAGTTTTGAGCATTACTTTACTAGCGTGTGAGACTACTTAAATGTTAATCACATCTAAAAAATAACTTCATAGCAACATCTGCAATGGTGTTTAACCAAACAAATGGGCACCATAGCAGAGACAAGCTAACACGTGAAATTAATCACTATCATTGACATGTTATTATTTCAGGGGAAATTTAGCTGGATCTTTTTTACTTTTATTTAAAGCTAATTGAGATATAAATATGTAATGCATTTTATAGTTGATATGCACATAGAAAATACCCAAGAAAGAGTTATAATATTATAATGGTAATCTAGTGGATTTCTATGAGATCCAGTAATGAGAGTTGTTTTTAAGGGTATTCAGATTTAAATTTGAGATATGTTATTCATATACTGTCTTGGATTTTGCAATACCGTGGAAGGTACTGAACTTGTCTAACTCATTGTTACAAAACAAATAATTATTTATGGGGTATTATATAGATTTATCTCATTTAAAACATGTTGCCCTTACATTATATGAAGTACAATATCAGAATGTTAAATACTTGAGTGAATGGAACAAAATAAAATAAAAACCACGCCAGCATGTTTTGTTATCTAATTTGTAGTCCTCTTGCATATTTGTAACTATTGTTCATGCCTTGTTTTCCTGTTCCAGATTTTCAAGAACCATATGCTGTGGTTGTTCTACTAGAAAAGGATTTAGTACTAATAGACCTTGCACAAAATGGGTAAGCAATAAAATTTGGTGAACAGTTACTTTAGTATGTGGTGAAGAAAGTGTCTCTTTAGGATAGACTATATCATTTCTTTGAAAATGCTGCATTTATACTTGTAACCTGGACCCCCTTTTAGAACCACAGATATACATTTCTCATTACCTGCCAAATTTCTTTGTTATGGTACTCATAGAAATCCAAGTTTAAATCAAAATTTGTTGAATTTCTGAAATTTTTTATGATTCAACCTAATACTTGAATACCCTGAGTGAAAATGAAAGTCGCTCAGTCGTGTCTAACTCTTTGTGACCCCGTGGACTTGGACTATATGGTCCATGGAATTCTCCAGGCCGGAATACTGGGGAGTGGGTAGCCTAACCCTTCTCCAGGAGATCTTCCCAACCCAGGGTGGATTCTTTACCAGCTGAACCACAAGGGGAAGCCCAAGATACTGGAATGGGTAGCCTATCCCTGTTCCCCAGTTCGATTCCTGGGTTTGGAAGATCCACTGGAGAAAGGAGTAGGCTACCCACTCCAGTATTCTTGGACTTCGCCTGTGGCTTAGCTGGTAAAGTATCCACCCCGGTTCAGTCCCTGGGTTGGGATTATCTCCTGGAGAAGGGAAAGTCTACCCACTCCAGTATTCTGGCCTAGAAAATTCCATGGACTGTAAAGTTCATGGGGTCGCAAAGAGTCAGACATACATGACTGAGCAACTTTCACTTCACTTCACCAATCTTGTTACTCTTTTCTTTAAATCCCTTTGGATCTCTGTTTTTTATGTAAAAACAGCTTCTCAGCCTGCTACTCTACATAAAAGGGATTCAGCGTACATTTCCAACCTGGCACCTGTTCTCTAGGAAAACTGAACAGTGTGTTAAACAAGCATCACACTCCCGTGTCTTTTCTTATGTAGCTCCCAGCAGCTGAAAAACGTTCCACTTGTGTCACTGACATCAAAAATCCACATAACTTTCAAAGTGGTCTTTTCGTCTTCAAGCTTTTCCTATTCTCTCTTAACCAGATATGTCATAACTGACCTGTAAATTCTCACCATAGATCCTGTGCAACTTTTTGTGGTATTTCCAATATTCTGCTTGTTCTAGATTAGATGATAGCATGTTTACTTATAAATTTTTTGAATGGAAGAACATTGTATTATATTAGTTGTATTTCCTGAGAGATAATCATTAAATATGGTTTTAAATGGGTTTACCCATTCAGTATTTCTGGATTGGAGGCAATTTTGCCCCCTCAAGAGACAATGTCTGTGTAGACATCTATGGTTTAGGGGAGGGGTGCTGCTGGCATCTAGTGGTAGAGGACAGGGGTGCTGCTAAACACCCACAGTGCACAGGACAGCCCCCATAATAAGCTGTCTGATCCAAAATGGAAATGGTACTGAGATAAGAAAACACTGAAGTGTAAGTGAATGGTATTATTTACCTTACTTTAAGGCATTCCAAAATTCACGTCAACTTAGTGCATGCTAACTGCAATAATGATTTTTTTTTCCTTCTTGAAAATAACAAGACCATGTTGAACAAAGGAATTTAAAAACATTATCTCTAAATGATAGCCCTAGAATCACCTATTAGTAAATAAGTTTAAATATGTTTTTCATTGTTTCATTAATCATAGGTAATCATTCATTAACAAATATTTTTTCTTTTCCTCTTCTTAAAGATATCCTATATTTGAAAATCCCTACCCTTTGAATATACATGAATCCCCTGTTACATGTTGTGAATATTTTGCTGATTGTCCTGTGGACCTTATTCCTGCACTTTATTCTGTTGGAGCTAGACAGAAACGTCAAGGCTACAGCAAAAAGGTATTGAACATTAATTTTACTCATTACTTTACATTTCAGTATTTTATACTTCTCACCTTAACATGGTTGATAATGATACCTTTTCTAGAGAAATTAAAAATCCTTTTTGGAAATGAAATGTGTTGTTTACTGTTGTCATAAATATATTATGAAGATACGTGCTGTGCTTGGAAATTGCTTTATACAATAATCTTTTCTTATAGGAATGGCCTATTAATGGAGGTAATTGGGGCTTAGGTGCTCAAAGCTACTCAGAAATAATTATTACAGGGTAAGTAAAAGTCTGTTTTCTCCTTAAAAAAATTAATAACGAAATATGATTAGGATTACATGAATATTAATTAGTTGGGCAGGTAGTGCTTTTCTTTATACAGTAACATCATAAGTAATAAGTTATTGTATAGAACCTATGAATTTATCCTAAATTTTACCTTTTTCCTCATTTTGGTAACTGTTTAAGTAACAATATATTTAACTTCAAAGAGAAAAATTGTGTAAATTTTTTCATCAACACATTCTTAATTCATTTGTTTTTCACAGGCATGCTGATGGGTCGATTAAGTTCTGGGATGCTTCTGCGAGTAAGTATTCTGAATATTATTTGTTACATGCTATGCAATTATTGCTTTTATGTAATCTGTTTTGTAATAATTGCATAGCTGACACTTAATTTGAAATTTAGAGGCTGTAAAGTTAATGCTTTATCAAGCATTTGGGTAGAATTTATAATAGATGAAGATATTTGAAGGATGTTCATTAGTAAATCAAGAATAAGTCTCAGCAGAAATACTCAAATCCTTTCTTCAGTATTTTTTCAAACCTTCTCTTCCTAACTTAGAGATAAGAGAAGTGAGACTATGTTTCAAATCAACATAAATCTGTTCAATAATTTTAGTCTCTGATTCTAAACTTATATCATGAAAGTTTATGCTCTCTATGTGAATTATATACAGTGGTTACGTTAGCAAAAAGGAAAGAATGCTTTGAATGAGTAGTCTACAAACACTACTAATTACAAAATTAGAATCCAGTTAACTCAGGGTATATTATGTTTCATCATGAAGAAGTGTGTTGGATAATAGTGGTACCTTTCAGAGAGAAAATAATTCTGTAAAGCAAAATATGTGCTTTATTATTTTTATTTATGCTTTTCTTTTTTCATAAAATCTTTTTTGTTATTCATTCTTTTCAGATAATCTAAATTCATTGTTATCGTGATTATTTTTTTGAATGAATACAAGTGTACCTTCTTTGGTCGATAAAGTACAGTGAATACATTATATAAAAGAATGAGAGAAATATAGATATAGGAATAAAAATATGATTCAAAAAACAGGCTCTTTTTTTGATAAGGTATGACTGATTAAAAAAGTCCCTTTTATTCTTTTTGTACTAAGTATTTTATCCTTTTTTTTTTTTTAGTAACTCTACAAGTATTATATAAACTAAAGACATCTAAAGTATTTGAAAAGTCAAGAAATAAAGATGAGAAGCTAAACACAGACATTGTAGATGAAGATCCATATGCCATTCAGATCATCTCCTGGTGTCCCGAAAGTAGAATGCTGTGCATAGCTGGAGTTTCAGCTCATGTCATTATTTATAGATTCAGCAAACAAGAAGTGATTACAGAAGTCATTCCGGTAGTAGTCTGTTAATTATTTTCAGTGTCAAATGTCTGACATTTAAGTTTTCAAATCACCTAGGAGAGTATCTGCAGTCATTTTTAAAACACCTCAGTATTTACATTGCATTTACCTTTTGTGAAGAAAAGGCATATTTTTATGTATATCTTTTTACTGAACATTTATTTAAATCTTTAAATGCATTCTGTTTAATTTAAGGAAAGCTAATATAAGTGTGAGCCTAATCTAATTTAGTATTAACAGAAGTGCCATAAATCCTAAAATCATAATGTGTATGTGTGAATGTACTTGCACACAAACACAAAATCATTTTTAAAAAGCTGAGTCAGAAACATTTCTTTCTTTGTGAAATCTTTACCTTTAGTAACCTCACTAAATTTTTCCTTTAAAAATGTTCTTTCCACTGTAGTATACGTGTGTGTATATATAAACTAACAAAATGAACAGGAATTGTTTAGGAGAGGGTAAACTGTCTTATTTTACAACAGATGCTTGAAGTTCGATTGTTGTATGAGATAAGTGATGTGGAAACCCCAGAGGGCGAGCAGGCACCACCTTTGCCAACACCAGTTGGGAGTGCCAATCCACAGCCCATCCCTCCTCAGTCTCATCCTTCTACCAGTAGCAGTTCATCTGATGGGCTTCGGGACAATGTCCCTTGTTTGAAGTAAGTTAAAAATACAGATGGTTTGGAACTTACCTTTTAATTTAGATAAATTATAAGCATTAGTAAAGTTAAGTAATGTTCTCCCGTGACAGAGTAAAATGTCATAACCACTTCTCTCTCTGCATTTCACTGTGGTTAATCCAACTCATTTTTTTGTGGCACCAAGAGGAATATGATTGCATTCTGTGATTTTTATCCTTAAAGTAATACGATTTGATCTCCAAACCTACTGAATAGACCAGCATGGATTTTTCCTCTGTATCCAGCTCATTCTTCTCAATCCATCATCATTTTTTAGTCTGGGTTTATATGTGGATCAAATGTACACATTGACTGCTTTCTGGCACTCTGAAAATTCTGTTTTTTCAGCCTTTAGAGATATAGTTGTTTGGTAATCATTTTCTTTTTCTGAATCTTCTTTAATATCACAGCATTGTTATGTAAATGCATTTATTGTAGAAATCCAAATTTAATGGATTTGGCTTTTCTATAGGAGTAAATTGGACAAAATTTATTTTTACTTTTATACTATTGAATGGTTAAAATTTTTAAAGCATCAGTTCAGTTGCTCAGTCATGTCCAACTCTTTGTGACCACATGGACTGTAGCATGCCAGGCTTTCCTGTCCATCACCAACTCCTGGAGCTTACTCAAAGTTATGTCCATTGAGTTGGTGATGCCATCCAACCATCTCATCCTCTGTTGTCCCCTTCTCCCATCTTCAATCTTTCCCAGCATCAGGGTGTTTTCCAATGAGTCAGTTCTTCACATCAGGTGGCAAAGTATTGAAGCTTCAGCTTCTGCATCAGTCCTTCAGTGAATATTCAGGACTAATTTCCTTTAGGATTGACTAGTTGGATCTCCTTACAGTCCAAGGGACTCTCAAGCGTCTTCTCCAACACCACAGTTCAAAAACATCAGTTCTTCGGTGTTCAGCTTTCTTTATAGTCCAACTCTCACATCCATACATGACTACTGGAAAAACCATAGCTTTGACTAGATGGATCTTTCTTGGCAAAGTAATGTCTCAGCTTTTTAATATGCTGTCTAGGTTGGTCACTTTTAAAGCATATGAGCCTTAAAAATGGCATAGAAAGAAAACAAAGAGAGAGTTAGAATCACTGAATGATTTCATGAAGACTGGAGTGGGGTGCCATTGCCTTCTCCGGTGATTAAAAGCGTTATATTTACAGAGAAGTCAACTAGGGTGTAAAGAGAAGTCAATTAGGATCATGACTGAAAGTGTGTGGAAAATGTCAGAGATTGAATACAAAAGTTGGGGGCGAAAGGCAGACTGTAGTAGATTCAAGATAGGGAGGGTAGTCAGAAAGACAGTTTCATTTGTTAAAAGAACCAGACTTTATACTGTTTTGACTTTAGGTCTACTAGAACCATTATTGAATGGTTCAATAGTTGCTGAGGAGAATGTCTGCATAATCAAAAGTGCATTGGACCAGAGATAAAGCATATTTTTTATATCACCATCACTCATGATATAGATCTATAGAAAAGTACAGCTTTTTTAATCTTCTTTATATGCTTATGTAAATTTGAAATTGTGTTCTATGCCAGTGGTTCTCAAACAGGGATGATTTTGCTCCTCAGAATGCTTGGCAGTGTCTGGAGACAATATTTGTCACAACAGGAAGGAGTGCTACTGGCATCTAGTGTGAAAAGTGAAAGTCGCTCAGTCGTGTCCGACTCTTTACAACCCCATGGCCTATACAGTCCATGGACTTCTCCAGGCCAGAATGCTGGAGTGGGTAGCCTTTCCCTTCTCCAGGGGATCTTCCCAACCCAAGAATCGAACCAGGGTCTCCTGCATTGCAGGTGGATTCTTGACCAGCTGAGCTACCAGGGAAGCCCAGACCAGGGTTGATGCAAAACATCCTGCAGGGCACAGGACAGTGCCGCACAACAGATTTAGCCAGCTCAGGATGTCGGTAGTGCGGATGAAAACCTGATCTGACCTCAGAATATAAGCATTGAGGTTAAGCGGCTACTTTCTTAGAAAGGTCTTAGGTTGCTCCCATCTCTCTCCCCCTTCCCCTCGCTCCCTCCCCGCCCTCCCTACCGCCGCCTTTCCTTTCTATCCCCTGTGTGTACTTCCTTTCTGCTAGTCTGGCATGTTTAGGTAGAATGAGACTTGACAATAAAAGAATTCTACATCTTTCCCTTTTGTTACTTACTCTGTAGTACTTTAAACTTAAATTTGTACTTCTTCTGATTTTCATGTATATTTCTGTTTTTTTGTTTAATTTTTATAAGCATATAAAGTAGTTTGTCTTTGAGGTTTGTTTTGGTAACAAGTTTGAGATTTTTGTCTAAAATCCACATATTCACTAGTGACTTTTAAATCACAGGCAATTTGAATTTTTTTTTTTTTACCATTTTAATAGTTTTCAGGTAAATGCAGTTCATGTTAACTGCACATCATTCTAGTCCACAATCTCTAAAACCAATTTTAAAAGTCAGAGATATAACTAAATTGATTTGAAAATAACTAATACTTAGATTTTGTTTGTTTTTTGTACAAATTATTTTTGTACTTAGTTCGTTTTTTTTTTTCCCCATTGAAGTATAGTTGATTTACAATGTTATATTTCTGCTGTACAGCAAAATGATTTAGTTATACCTATATATATATTCTTTTTTAAATATTATTTTCCAATATTCTTTATCATAGGATATTGAACCTCATTCCCTATGCTCTACAGTAGGACCTTGTTGTTTATTCATTCTGTATAACCCCAGCCTCCCACTCTATCCCTCCCTGTACATCATTGTCTTTTGAAGAAACTTTTTAAAAGTAACTTTGATTTTGTTTTTAAGTATTTTAATTGTGCTTTTTTCAGGATATTAGTCAAATCAGACAAATTGTTTTGAAACTGCCAGGCCTCTAAACATTATTTTTAAATTTAAAATACATTTGTATAAATTACAGAGCTTTTCATAAAAATAAGTTCTACCATCTGTCTTTAAAAAGTAAACAAATTAATATATTAAAAACATTAAAATGATAACTTGCATATAACCATTATAAACATTAAACATAATGCCCACCCAGCCCTCATTTTGTATTTTTAAAATCTAACATATGTCATCATTTCTTGATTCGATTTCTAATTTTTTACCAGTTGAGGCTTTTTCAACATGTTTGACTGTTTAAAGTTATTTTTGCCTAAGAATGTTTTTGTTTCATACTAAGTAAAATAAGAATTCCATGACTTCTGTGTGTCTTCATCACTTACGTCTAAAATGTGCCCATATATGCCTATCTGAAATTATCCCTAAATGCCTGTTCCTGCTCTTGAAAATCTGAGTGTGAGTATATAAGTGTGAAAAAGTATATCGTCGTGTGCAACTCTTTGCGACCCCATGAACTATATAAGTCCATGGATATCTCCAGGTCAGAACTCTGGAGTGGGTAGCCCTTCCCTTCTCCAGGGTATCTTCCCAACCCAGGGATTGAACCCAGGTCTCCAGCATTGCAGGCAGACTTTTTACCAACTGAACCACGAGGGCAGCCCTGAGAATCTAAGGTGCACATAAATATGCCAGAGGGAGAGTGGATACTTCCTTGAAGCTTATTTAATTCATACAGGGAGAAAATAGCACACTCAGACTCTGCAGGCTATGCTTGTATCAACAGAGGCTGTCTCTGGTGGAGATGAAATGCTACTCAGTATTTATTTTTGTCTTTTGAGGTGGATGGCTGTAGCCGATCAGTGGGTGTTTCCCGCAGGAAAATTAGAACTTCTGCTTCAGCCAGTGTGTAGTTCTGAGTATATTAACTTGCAGACTTTGCACAGGCAGTTGTGACTGCAACTCAGTTCATTTTAAGAGTACTCTTGGTGATTCACATTTACTCAGAGACTTGGACAACATCGTGACCCTTTTCTTACCTGGACTGAGTCTAGCAAATATTACAGCAAAAGGTCTGGTGTTGTGGTATTCTTCATGGAAGTACCAGCTAAATGATCCAAAGGGTTCTCTGAGTTTAGTGTCAGGAGGTTAAATATAGAATAGACTTCCGGCTGTCCTTCTTTATATACTTACTCCAAGGCAGAAGTCTCAAGAATCATTAGAATAACCAGGCTTTGTGTATGCTTTACAAGAACAATTACTGGAGAGTCTGTGCAATCAAAAATGTCCCCACCTTAAAGTAAAAGTAGATTTTTTTAATAGTAAAAGTAGTCACAGAGATAGCTTATATTTTATAAAAATTTTATCTTCCAGATTCACTTGAAATTTACAAGTAATAAAGGTATTAGCTTAGTAACTTTATTCCTTAGAAAGTCTCACATTTATAGACAAACCCCTCCTTTGCTCCCTCTAACATGCTTATAACAAGTTTAACCAACTTAACTTTTGTGGGAACTCACTCAACATAAGTGAGTATAACTGTTTTGCTGAATAGTTCACTTGAAGACCCCTACCATCCCCTCAAAATTACCACATCTTCTAAGACTGGCTCTTCATCCTGACATCTTTTTTCTTTTTCAAACCTTAGAAGAATCACTGTCTTCTTTTTCTCCCCTCCTCCGCCTCTAATCAGCCTGCAGTTCATGTATTCATTCAATAAATACTGAATACCTCATCTGCTGGAGTATTAAAAGTCACTGCAAGGTATCTACCTTAATGGAGTTTATGAACCTTTTGAGACTTAGTTCATGCGTTTCAAATCTGTCTTATTATTTTGCATCACACGAATCACAGGAAGTTCCTAATGAGTCTTCTTACTCTACTTCATCTTGCAAAGTTCTACAGTTAATCTTCCCAAAGTATTTCTCCCAAACCCTTCACTATCTTTTAATTCTTTAATAATGAAAATGTATGCCTTTTGCATAATTTGGCCATTGAAAAAATTCTCTCATAGGCACTCACAGTATCCTTATACTGTGATTAAGTAAAATATTCCCACTTTCAAACAGGAAGACGTTAAGTAGCAGAACCAAAACTCACACTCTAGCACTTTAGAGCCCTGAGTTCTTTCTACCAACATCAGACCTTTGCAGCCAGACCTCACAGACCGTCCAAAGTCTGGCCCCGGCCTATCTCACTATAGTGAATTTTCTTTTTTTTTTTTTAATTCTTACTATTACTACACATACCTTCTACTGTGACCAAACATATACACTTGTTCATCTTTGTCTATGGCTTTCCTACTTCATCTTGTTAGCCTATTTTTTTGCAAAAGCAATTTTTTGACACTATCCAGCAGTTTTGGCAGAGAAGGCAATGGCGCCCCACTCCAGTACTCTTGCCTGGCCAATCCCATGGACGGAGGAGCCTGGTAGGCTGCAGTCCCTGGGGTCATGAAGAGTTGAACACGACTGAGCGACTTCCCTTTCACTTTTCACTTTCATGCATTGGAGAAGGAAATGACAACCCACTCCAGTGTTCTGGCCTGGAGAATCCCAGGGACAGGGGAGCCCGGTGGGCTGCCGTATATGGAGTCACACAGAGTCGGACACGACTGAAGTGACTTAGCAGCAGTTTTGGGGGGAAGAGTCTATGCTATCAAGGGGCTTCCCTGATAGCTCAGTTGATAAAGAATCCTCCTGCAATGCAGGAGACCCCAGTTCGATTCCTGGGTCAGGAAGATCCCTGGAGAAGGGAAAGGCTACCCACTCCAGTATTCTTGGGCTTCCCTTCTGGCTCAGCTGGTAAAGAATTTTCCTGCAATGCGGGGGACCTGGGTTCGATCCCTGGGTTGGGAGGATCTCCTGGAGAAGGGAAAGTCTACCCACTCCAGTATTCTGGCCTGGAGAATTCCATGGACTGTATAGTCCATGGGGTCGCAAAGAGTCAGACAGAACTGAGCGACTTTCACTTCACTTGACTTCTATGCTATCAAAAATACTACCAACTCGAAGTCAAAATAGATTTTTTAGTAGTAAAAGTGATTATGCAAACAAAACTAAATTGCTCACATTTTTTATACATTTTCCTTAATTCCTTAATGTTTTAGGCCAGTTTTCATCTACTTATACTCTACCTTTTTCAAGTTTTAAGTCTACTCTTCTATTTTGGGTTTTTTCTGTAACTTGATTTTTTTTCCTCTTAAGACCTAGAGGGCAGCTTCTCTTTGTTCTTCTCTCCATCCTTCCCTGGTCTTCTTTCATTCCTCTCCACCTACTTCCTCCTTCTCCCCTTTCACTTCTCCCCTCCCTCCCCAATTTATATGTGGAACTTACTTATGATTTGTTGCTTATCTGTGTTTCATCTCTAACTAGATTAAATGATTCTAGAGGACAGGATTCTGACTTTTGCATTTTATATCATATACTTTCATATATAAAGTTATTTTTGTATATTGATGGATGACTTTATAATTACATAGGCTAATAAGATAATTGAAGATGTGTTAAAAGGCAACACGTTTTCCTTTCTTACAGAGTTAAAAGTTCTCCACTTAAACAGTCTCCAGGTTATCAGACAGAATTAGTTATACAGTTGGTGTGGGTGGGTGGAGAACCACCACAACAAATAACCAGTCTGGCAGTTAATTCTTCCTATGGATTGTAAGTATAATTTATGTATTTCTGTGTCTCTTCATTGTATTCCATGCATTTTTATATTTTTAAAAAGAGAATGAGTGATCCTTATTATATCACTAAAAACGTTGTATACGCTTCAATGTTAGATCAAATTCAGTGTTTATTTGGAACATAATTCTGTTCTGAATAATTTACTCTGGATGTGTTTATTACTACTTCCTTATCTAAAGTTGAATATCTCATGGATCAGTGAATCTGTCCTCACCTTAATGTACTCTGAGAAATAATTTCCTTGTTAATATTTGGTATAATAAAGGTCTAACATCAACCCAAAAGACTTATGTTCTAAATTGATTCTGTAAATGTTGAACCATAGCTGCATAATTTATTCTTTATCCTTCCATAGTTAACTTGTAAAAACTGTAAAGACATAGTAATATCTTAGTATTCATCTGTACTTCAGGTGTGTTTTTATTTATCAATTCATGCCTTCAAGTATAGTGTTCGTAGTACATACTTTTTATTATAATAGGATAGAATCATAAAGTATTTACTTTTGTTTTAAAAGTCAACACTGTAAGGCTTCCTGGTGGCTCAATGGTATAGAATCCACCTACCAATGCAGGAGACACAGGTTCAGTCCCTGGTCTGGGAAGATCCCACCTCCCCAGAGTAACTTATGCCCATACACCACAACTACTGAGCCTGTGCTCTAGAACCCAGCAGCCTCAACCACTGAGCCACGGACCTCAACTACCGAAGCCTGCCTGCCCTAGAGCCTAGGATCTGCAACAAGAGAAGCCATTGCAATGAGAAGCCCACGCACTGTAACTAGACAGTAACCCCCATTCACCTCAACTAGATAAAAGACCATGTAGCAACAAAGACCCAGTGTAACCAAAAATCAATCAATAAATAAAATTATTTTTTTTAAAAATCAACATTGTGATAAAAGAGAAACCACATGCCAACTGTTTGGTCCAGAGCTGTTTATCTTGTGTAGGTCACTGTCTCCTTCCTTGATTCTAGCCCTAGGAACTCATTCCTCTTCCTTCTTCCTTCCAATAGCTACTACCACCTACACTATCTCTTGCATTTGTACACATAACTAAGACTGGCTACAGTCTGAAATAGTCTTCTCTAATGTCTTTTATTTGCTGTCCCACAATGTGAAAGTACAGACGTTTCTTTTTTTTTTTTTTTAATATTTTGCTGTCCACAGCCATAAGAGAAACAAACCAGAAATAAGAAGCGATAGAATATTTCAAAGGAAGTTGCAAATCAGTTGCTCACAGTCCTGATTGGGTTCACAACTATATTTTGTTTAGGCTTTTATGTGTATTTTTAAATTTTGAACTAGTTGCCAAGACTTTTTAATGTAAAAATCCATATTTAGAGCTTTAATTGAAAAGTTTGATTATCTAGCCCGTGTCTCCATTCCTGGTCGGCCATAGTTAGCAGGAGCTGAGGTGGCGCATCCTCTGTTTAGATGAGTTGTTCACTCTTCAGGTCACCACAGTCCTTAGTTGGCATGTTTTACTTACTTATATAGTATGTTAGTACTATATATGTATGTATGTTAGTTTTCAACACCTGGCTTATGGGATCTTAAATAAATAAAGTTCCTTCATTCATAGTCATTTTTATTCATAGTTTGTTTGTACTTCCCGACTCATGATTGAGAAAGTATTTGGAATACTCCAAAGGGAGGCCTCCAAGATTTATGCTATATTTTACCCTTGATTGTAGGGATTACCAAACTTTTCCAAATGTATAATGCCCTTATTCCCCAGTAGAAATGAATGTCTTCCCCTGAGGAATTCAAAATAGTCAGAAAAATAGATGTCATATTGCTTAGCGTGGGGATTTATGTCTCTGGTTAAATTTCAACTCCTACATCAGATTTTTTTGTTGATTTGTACACATTGATACAGAAGATCTGCACAGCTCCATCAGAAGGCATATGTAACCTGTATTTGCATGTCTGTAATAGTGTTTTGTTTCAAAAAGAATTTTCTTAAAGACCCATCATGCTTTTTTAGCTCTGTAGACTACATTTTCTTCCACCTATTTAATTGTGCTAAAATGTTTGTTCTTTTCCTATTCCTAGGGTAGTTTTTGGCAATTGTAATGGCATTGCGATGGTTGACTACCTCCAGAAAGCAGTACTCCTCAACCTGGGCACTATTGAATTGTATGGCTCCAATGATCCTTATCGGAGAGAACCCCGATCTCCTCGTAAATCTCGACAACCTTCAGGAGGTAAAAAGAAAGAAATACTGAGCTTTAGGATTTCCATAAATGCCAAGTTACTTCTGTGAATATAAGTACTTCAGTTAGGTAAATAGCTTATCTGATTGTATCTGTTTGTATAAACTGTCTAAAAAAAAATAGTAAAAGGTATCAACCTCCTTTTTTGTTTTATATTGTTATTAGTTTATGCATTTGTTTTTAATATTCTAGGATTTTATTTAACATTGAGAGGGAACCACAGTTTCAGACTTCTTTAGCTAAATTACTATGACAGGAAAATTTATCATTACAGAACAAAAGTTAATTTCATAGTTCTGTCCCTTTTACTGTTTAATAGTGTGAGACCAGCAGTTTATTGTTTTGAGTATCAAAGGAATAATTTCCCACATGAAAAAAAAATGTAGATGCAAAAGTGAATTTTAACTCTGTGACATACAGCATTCTCAGAAAGCTTGGATTCAGTGCAAACTCAGATCCATTAAGAATTCTCTCTATAGCATTCTTTTGTGTTTGCTAGATAATTAATCTTATTTTAAATGTTTCAATACTAATGCCTCATGGAACACATATATTGTTAGCTGTTTATACCAGTACTCCTCACCTTTTTTTTTTTTCAAAACCTCACGACAGACACAGAAAATGACATTGGATCTCTGGCATGTAGACATATGTTAATGGGGCCTCCAGTGGTGGTAACTGGCCTCTGAGCTCCATACTCCCCAGGACCTGCCCAGGGGGACCAGGGATTCAAGAGAACTCCATCTGTGGCAGATGTAACCTAACCTGTTTGCAGAATGCCACTGGGAAGCCCTGATATACATCTCTTAACTCAATCTCTCTGAATTAATATTCTTTCTGACATTCATTTCTCAGTTGCTTTCAGGACATTTTTTTGCTGATTCTAGATACCTCTCATAATTCATGACAGAAGAAAAGAAAAAGGTGATGGGTTATAGACCTTACTGTCACTTTGGCAATAGTTGAATATTTTTTTCTGTTTTTGTTTATGTGATCATTTTGCCATGTGTTATCTTCAGCAGAAATTGTTGTCCCAACCATACCATTCTAGTATCTTTGTCTCCTTTTTTTCTTTTGCTTTTCGTTGCTTCACTGAGGCATGCTGATTGCGACTTCTTGCATGTGCGGCGTTTCTAGCTTATATTCTGAATCTGTGAAAAAACTCCGTTCTTCTTTTTTAAGTAAGTTATTCATTCCACGTCAGTAAAGTCATGACAGTGTACTTTGTCTGTAAAACTATTTTTTTCTCATTTATTTTTTAAAAAGCCTATTAAAGCACTCTATATCTAAAATAATATGCTCATTACTTAAAATCATCTCATAATAAATAAATGAAAACAGCTACTGAAGTATTTGTGTTCCAACCCAGTTTCTTTATAAAGCAAAGAAATTAATATATAGTGTCAGAAAGTTAAACATTGTCTTGATAGAGAAGGAGTGATAAAAGTTTTATTACTCACGAAATTCATTTCTTTTCTTGTTAGTACCTCATCATAACTTACATAAAATTACTAGAAATTAAATACCTAAATTCATCTAAGGTTAGAGACCAATTCTGCCATGTGATTTTAATTTTTTTTATTGCATTCCATTGCATCTTATTTTATTCTTTAATAAGCATTATCATATTATTCATATTATTGTTTGCTTCAGTTTATATTGAAGCGTTACACATTTAGATATAAATGTGTAAGCAGGAGAACTTAAGCAGCACAACTACTTAAGTTTTTATCAGTTTAAAATGTTATTGTTGTTATGCTCACTTGAACAATATTAAGGAGAAAGAAAAAGTTAAAAATTAAGAGAAAATTATTTTAAAACATACTTTAACATTTTAAGAATTTGTGTCTTGCTTCTAAAATATATTATTTATATTTTAAATAAAATCAAATATAGAATAATTGTTACTAAAATTCTTTGATTGCATTGATACAAAAAAAGATTTTTTGCTAAAGTATATATTTTAGTATATATTATTGAAGTGAAGCCCAAATACCATAAAATGGTTCTTCTGTTTTTCATAATAGATCAGTATGAATGGAGAAACCTTTTTTTGCTACTACTTGGTACTACTAGGTTTTCATAAAGAGTATGATGGCACTCATGAGATTATTCTGTGAGATAAAACGTTGTCATTGAAGTGTTTTGTAGCTGTCTTAAAATACAGCTGAACTATTGACTAAAATATCTACAGTATTTTCATAATAAAAATTATGAAACTGTCACAGGGTACAAGTAGGGGTGAAGTATTTCAGCTACATATATGTATCTGCTGATTATCATAATTCTGTTGGCTTGTTGACCAGAAAATTCAATTGGATTTTTCTATATCATCTTACCAGGTAGTACAGTGGTAAAGAATCTGCCTGCCAATGCAGGAGGCAAAAAGACATAGGTTCCATTCCTGGGTTGGGAAGATCCCTTGGAGTAGGAAATGGCAACCTACTCCAATGTCTTTGCCTGGAAAATTACATGGCAGAGTAGCCTGGCAGGGTACAGTTCATTCATGTCTCAAAGAGTCAGACACCTGACACACAAACACATACCATCTTATGGAAAAGCCCAAACAAACTTTTCAGCCAGCACAGTATTAAAACAGACCAAATTCTCTACCCTCATATAGCTCACATTATACTGGAAAAGACAGAGTTTGAAAAGATAAGTGGGATATAGTAAGTTACATAGTAGTGCCAAAGGAAAAAATAACTAAATGAGGGGGATTTGAAATAGTAACAAGGGTGTTACATTCTAAATAGAGCATCTCGAGCAAAGATTTAATGGAGACAGCTGTTCTCCATGAGGATGTCTGTAGAGAGAACATTTCAGGTAGAGAATAGCAACTGCAGTGGCTCAGAAGCAGGGTCACTAGTGCGTTCAAGGTTAGAGTGAAAGGTCTGTGTGGCTGATGAGAGAAAGTCAGGGAGATGGTAAAGTAGGTAGAAGAGGAAATAAAGTCAGAGAGGTAACGGGATACCCATAGTCACATAATAAATACCACAGTCATGTACCATAGGATCATATACATCAACCAGTCTTCTTAGACTTGACTTTAGCTTTTACCCTGAGTCAGATGGAAAGCATGGAAGGGATTTTTAGCTTATTCCAGAATTTAATAACTAAATTATTCCTATCACACTTGAATTTAGCTTCCTAAATGATTCCTCCTACACTATTTTAAGAAGGAAAATTAACATCTCTTACTACATTTTTATAGAGTTTAGTTGTCGTTCAGTCGCTAAGTTGTATCCAGCTCTTTGTGACCCCATGGACTGTAGCACACGAGGCTCTTCTGTCCTCCACTGTCTGCCAGAGTTTGCTCAAACAGTTGACAAAATACCAAAGACTTAAAATTTCAAAATTGATTATTTTTACTGAGTACTAGGCTCATTGTAATACTGGAATATATTATCACTATTTATTTACTTAGTTGGGGAATATGAGATAACATGGTATTTGTCTCTCTCTGCCTGACTTACTTCACTTAGCATAATGTCCTCAAGGTCCATCCACAATGTCACAAACAGCAAAATTTCATTCACTTTTATGGTTGAATAATATTCCATTGTATATTTATAACTCTTTTTCATCTATGCATCTACCAATGGATACTTGAATTATTTCCATATATCTCTACTGTTTAAAGACCTGCTATCTTAAAGCTTTATCAAGAAAAAAGTTTATTTATATATATAGATAAGATGTCAGAGATTAATACATGCATACCTATAATTAATCTATCATCTTAGAATTATAAAGACTAGTTTTGCTTTTTTTTCTAGAATCATTAGTTTGATGAAAGTTAAAAAGAAAAAAAAAACTGCCATTCAAAAGCTCCCTATTCAATGAAGACAGTAATACACAGTTCAAAGTAGAAGATACTCCTTATAAACTCAATTCAGTACTCGTGTGTGCTAAGTTGCTTCAGTCATGTCTGATTCTTTGTGACCCTATGGACTGTAGCCCCCCCAGGCTCCTCTGTCTGTGGAATTCTCCAGGCAAGAGTGCTGGAGTGGGTTGTCAAGCCCTCCTCAAGGGGAGCTTCCCAAGCTAGGGATCGAACCTGTGTCCCTCATGTCTCCTACATTGTCAGGCAGGTTCCTTACCACTAGCGCCACCTGGGAAGCCCAATTCAGAACTCGACATTCTCTAAATATAAGAGCTCTCTTAGGGACTGTAAAGATTGTGACGTTGTGTTTTACCAGAGGAATAGAAAGGCAGATACTGGTCATAATGTGCACATATGTTGATTTCACACCTGATAACTTCTGAGGCCTAGACATGCTTCCTTTATCCATTGCCCAGCTATCCCAAGCTCCCAGGCTATGAGTGTCTTAGATGGCATCTTCCAGTAGAAGGCTGTTTCATCTACACTGGAAATCTGTTGACTGGTATAGCCACCTTCATTAATTATCTTACTAGACTTCCTGGATAACTTGCTGCTTTGCTTTGTACTTCTATGTTGTGGAGATGGCTTCTGTTCTTAATCCTTATGAACCAGCCTTTTCCAGCTTCAGAGTTTTCTGCAGCTTCCATGCCTCTCTCAGTCTTCATAAAATTAAAGAGAGTTAGGGCCTTGCTCTGGATTGGGTTTTGGGTTAAAGGGATGTTGTGACTGATAGAATCTTCTATGCAGACCACTGAAGCTTTCTGCCCATCAAAGAGTAAGGCCATTTCACTTGATCATTCATGTGTTCATTGGAGTAGCACTTTGAACTTCCTTCAAGAACTTTTCCTTTGCTGTCACAACTTGGATAACTGTTTGGCTTAAGAGGCCTAGATTCTAGCCTTTCTGAGTTTTTGACATGCCTTCCTCACCAAGCTTAATTATTTCTGGTTTTGGATTTAAAGACAACCGAGAGTGACTGACTGACTCATCCTTTCACCTGAACCTTAGAGGCCATTGTAGGGTTATTAACTGATGTACTTTCAATTTTGTGTCTTAGGGAATAGGAAGCCTGAGGGGAGGAGGAGAGAGACAGAGGGAGAGAGAGATGGGAAGGGCAGGTCAATGGAGCAGTCAGAACACAGATGTTTCTTAGCTAAGTTTGCTATCTTACGTGAGTGTGGTGTGTGGTGCCCCCAAACAATTAAAAATAGTAACATTAAAGATCGTGATCACAGATCATCATCAGATCAGATCAGTTGTTCAGTCGTGTCTGACGCTTTGCGACCCCATGAATCACAGCACTCCAGGCCTCCCTGTCCATCACCAACTTCCAGAGTTCACCCAGACTCATGTCCATCGAGTCAGTGATGCCATCCAGCCGTCTCATCCTCTGTCGTCCCCTTCTCTTCCTGCCCCCAATCCCTCCCAGCATCAGAGTCCTCCAGTGAGTCAGCTCTTCACATGAGGTGGCCAAAGGACTGGAGTTTAACCAAGATATGACCTAGAAACATGAAGTGACAAATACTGTTGACAAAAAGGGTGTCTGTAGGCCATCTCCATGCAGGGTGCCCACAACCTTCAGTTTGTTTTTCAAAAAAAGCAATTTCAGCAAAATGTGATAAAACAAGGTATGATTGTATTTTAAATGTTGCAAATTTGGTGGTAGAAGATATTTTCTTAATTATTTGTCAGTAATATTTAAGGGAGTATATTTGAAATATATTTAGCAGAAACAACTTTGAGATATGAGTTGAGAGTCCTTATAATGTAAAAAAAATCACCAAAAAAGTAACCAAATAAATTTTTTCCCTCAAGAGAAATTTAATAAGCAGTATATCATATGCCCTCAAATCGCTGACTTTGAACAAAATCCTGTGTTATGTCTAATGTCCTTGAAGAACAGCAGATTGAAAATTGTTGCTTATTTAACTAATGACTTCTGTATTAGTTTTAATATCAGAATGCTCCTCTATTCCTATCTCAAAGCTATTGAACATTATATCAATGCCAGCATAGTCTGATAACCTGCTAAATTTTTAAAAATGGACTGTCATTAGATATGTACTGTAAATAGCAGGTACAACTGCAATTACATAAACTTGTGTGTGGTATGACTTGGTCTGGGTTTTGTTTTTCAGCAGGTCTGTGCGATATTAGTGAAGGGGCAGTAGTCCCAGAAGATCGCTGCAAATCTCCAACCTCCGGTAATTTGCTTTTTATTTTATTAATAGTTGTAATGCTACAAAAAATATAATGTGCAAAATTTTTATAGATAAACATTTAAAACACACCTACATGGAGCTTTTGTGTTACCTATTGATTCTTAAAATTATAACTATATTCTTTGCATTCTAATTAAGTTACAAGAAATGCATTAGATAAAAATCTACAGGTATTACCTGTTGAGAGTAACGCAGGTGTTTACTTAGCTTTCTAATATTTACACTTTTGGGGGGAAATAGATCTTATTTCTTACCATTGGATCAGAGGTTTAGTTATCTGCAGTCTTGTCTTTACTCTTGGTAGTCTTGGAGTTAGCTGGTAAAATAGTGCTCTAATCCTTGAATAATGTCTAAATGTTATGAGAGATTTTGTTATGAGAGATTTTTAACACTTATTGTCTAATGGTAACTGTGGACAGTTAGAATAATTGTAGACTAGTTATATTTGGTTTAGATTTGATCAAAGTAATATATAATTTTATAGCTATATTAAAGCATTTGTCCTTTGTTATCCATATATTGGCCTTATGTAACCTATGTATATTTTACTGTTTCAGAGGAACATTACTTTTAATTCTCCTTAATTAAAATTAAGAGGATCCTGAATTTATTGGCTTTTTTTTTAGTGGATTCAAAATTTGCTAAAATTTAATAAGTTTAACTTCATAATTTTAACAGACGTATTTGAAGGCTGGGACTTTTCATCAGCCTTCTCCTGGAAAGACTGTTCTTAGCTTAAAGTAACACTGTTCCTGGACAGATTTTGATCCTCCACAGGTAGTTCTGCAATACCATAAATAATTAAAAAATAGGAAAAACTAAAGTGCATTTTACTTCCTCATGTTTCAGTTGACCATTTTATTAGCTATAGGACCATAAAAGCTTTTGTGAGGTTTTCTTTTTAAAATTGCATTTTCCTGATATTGCTCAAGATAATCATTTCTTCTCTTAAAATATATACACCTTCTGGTTTTCTTATTATTTAAGTTTCGCGTTTAAGTTCAGTCATTACACTAATAAAACACATGCAACTATAATATATACACTATCATATACTATAATATTAGGGCTGAACATTGGTAGCATAACACTGAACAAATAATGTGGAGCAGTATGTATTTCCTGTCTCAAAGGATGAAAACTATTTCTGAATATGATTTTGAATTATAATATCTCTTAATTATTGCTGTTTTTCCTCCAACTATATACAGTACTATTCTGATCTTCTCACCTTAGCTCGAGACCATGTAAATGCAGTTATCAGTGTGTTAAGTCTGTAAACCAAACTGGAAAACATGGACATGTGATATATTGTCTTTTAATATATTAAGTGACCATCAAATGTGTTTTAACAAGATTTAGCCAAAGTACATTAATACTCCTTTTAATCCTAAGGCATACTTTCAGTAGGTGTGTATAAATAACAATTTGAAATAACCCAACAAGACGTAATTATAGATAAATATGATCAGTTTAGTCAGTTCAGTTGCTCAGTCATGTCCGACTCTTTGCGACCCCATGAACTGCAGCACGCCAGGCCTCCCTGTCCATCACCAACTCCCAGAGTTCACCCAAACTCATGTCCATCAAGTAGGTAATACCATCCTGCCATCTCATCCTCTCTCGTCCCCTTCTCCTCCTTCCCCCAATCCCTCCCATCATCAGGGTCTTTTCCAATGAGACAGCTCTTCACATGAGGTGGCCAGAGTATTGCAGTTTCAGCTTCAGCATCATTCCTTCCAATGAACACCCAGGACTGATCTCCTTTAGGATGGACTGGTTGGATATCCTTGCAGTCCAAGGGATTCTCAGGAGTCTTCTCCAACACCACAGTTCAAAAGCATCAATTCTTTGGCACTCAACCTGCTTCACAGTCCAACTCTCACATCCATACATGACCACAGGAAAAACCATATAGCCTTGACTAGACGAACCTTTGTTGGCAAAGTAACGTCTCTGCTTTTGAATATGCTATGTAGGTTGGTCATAACTTTCCTTCCAAGGAGTAAGCGTCTTTTAATTTCATGGCTGCAGTCACCATCTGCAGTGATTTTGGAGCCCAGAAAAATAAAGTCTGACACTGTTTCCACTGTTTCCCCATCTATTTCCCATGAAGTGATGGGACCAGATGCCATGATCTTCGTTTTCTGAATGTTGAGCTTTAAGCCAACTTTTTCACTCTCCACTTTCACTTTCATCAAGAGGCTTTTGAGTTCCTCTTCACTTTCTGCCATAAGGGTGGTGTCATCTGCATATCTGAGGTTATTGATATTTCTCCCTGCAATCTTGATTCCAGCTTGTGCTTCTTCCAGCCCATCATTTCTCATGATGTACCCTGCATAGAAGTTAAATAAGCAGGGTGACAATATACAGCCTTGACGTACTCTTTTTCCTATTTGGAACCAGTCTGTTGTTCCATGTCCAGTTCTAACTGTTGCTTCCTGACCTACATACAAATTTCTCAAGAGGCAGATCAGGTGGTCTGGTATTCCCATCTCTTTCAGAATTTTCCACAGTTGATTGTGATCCACACAGTCAAAGGCTTTGGCATAGTCAATAAAGCAGAAATAGATGTTTTTCTGGAACTCTCTTGCTTTTTCGATGATCTAGCAGATGTTGGCAATTTGATCTCTGGTTCCTCTGCCTTTTCGAAAACCAGCTTGAACATCAGGAAGTTCACAGTTCACATATTGCTGAAGCCTGGCTTGGAGAATTTTGAGCATTACTTTACTAGCATGTGAGATTAGTGCAGTTGTGTTGTTCAGTTCAATTCAGTTCAGTCGCTCAGTTGTATCTGACTCTTTGCGACCCCATGAATCACAGCACGCCAGCCCTCCCTGTCCATCACCAACTCCCGGAGTTCACCCAAACTCACGTCCATCAAGTCGGTGATGCCATCCAGCCATCTCATCCTCTATCGTTCCCTTCTCCTCCTGCCCCCAGTCCCTCCCAGCATCAGAGTCTTTTCCAATGAGTCAACTCTTCACATGAGGTGGCCAAAGTATTGGAGTTTCAGCTTTAGCATCAGTCCTTCCAATGAACACCCAGGACTCATCTTTAGGATGGACTGGTTGGATCTCCTTACAGTCCAAGGGACTCTCAAGAGTCTTCTCCAACACCGCAGTTCAAAAGCATCAATTCTTTGGTGCTCAGCTTTCTTCACAGTCCAACTCTCGCATCCATACATGACCACTGGAAAAACCATGGCCTTGACTAGACGGACCTTTGTTGGCAAAGTAATGTCTCTGCTTTTGAATATGCTATCTAGGTTGGTCATAACTTTCCTTCCAAGGAGTAAGTGTCTTTTAATTTCATGGCTGCAGTCACCATCTGCAGTGATTTTGGAGCCCAAAATCATAAAGTCTGACACTGTTTCCCCATCTATTTCCCATGAAGTGATGGGACCAGATGCCATGATCTTAGTTTAGTTTGAGCTTTCTTTGGCATTGCCTTTCTTTGGGATTGGGATGAAAACTGACCTTTTCCAGTCCTGTGGCCACTGCTGAGTTTTCCAAGTTTGCTGGCATATTGAGTGCAGCACTTTCACAGCATCATCTTTCAGAATTTGGAATAGCTCCACTGGAATTCCATCACCTCCACTAGCTTTGTTTGTAGTGATGCTTTCTAAGACCCACTTGACTTCACATTCCAGGATATCTGGCTCCACGTGAGTGATCACACCATCCTGACTATCTTGGTCATGAAGATCTTTTTTGTACAATTCTTCTGTGTATTCTTGCCACCTCTTCTTAATATCTTCTGCTTCTGTTAGGTCCATACCTTTTCTGTCCTTTATCGAGCCCATCTTTGCATGAAATATTCCCTTGGTATCTCTAATTTTCTTGAAGAGATCTCCAGTCCTTCCCGTTCTGTTGTTTTCTTCTATTTCTTTGCATTGATCGCTGAGGAAGGCTTTCTTATCTCTCCTTGCTATTCTTTGGAAATCTGCATTCAAATGCTTGTATCTTTCCTTTTCTCCTTTGCTTTTCACTTCTCATCTTTTCACAGCTATTTGTAAGGCCCCCTCAGACAGCCATTTTGCTTTTTTGCATTTCTTTTCCATGGGGATGGTCTTGATCCTTGTGTCCTGTACAATGTCATGAACCTCATTCCATAGTTCATCAGGTACTCTTGTCTATCAGATCTAGTCCCTTAAATCTATTTCTCACTCTCACTGTATAATCATAAGGGATTTGATGTAGGTCATACCTGAATGGTCTAGTGGTTTTCCCTACTTTCTTCAATTTAAGTCTGAATTTGGCAATAAGGAGTTCGTGATCTGAGCCACAGTCAGCTCCTGGTCTTGTTTTTGCTGACTGTATAGAGCTTCTCCATCTTTGGCTGCAAAGAATATAATCGATCTGATTTTGGTGTTGACCATCTGGTAATATCCATGTGTAGAGTATTCTCTTGTGTTGTTGGAAGAGATAAATATGTAAGTATACTTAAATATAAGTAAATAAATATAAAAAGTGTATAGTGGTAAAAATCCAGATTCTCTCTTTTGTACCAGAGCAACTCAAACATCATTCAGCATTTTCAAATATTCTGTGCTCTTTGGATCAGAGGAAAAGATGATATAGTTGTAACATGCAGAAATTTATATGACACCAGGCATTTTTCAGGTGTTTGAAATGCCAGGTAAAAATTGTGACCACAGAAATTATTGATAAATCACAGATTCTCATCTTTAGACACAAACTCTTATTTAGTTTAGTCTTTGATTATGCTCTGAAGAGTTTTTGAAGACTCATATCCATTCATGCATACCAGGAAAGACCGCTTTTACAAAAGCAAACCAAACTAGTAGGCAATAATTGTACCTAAAACATGTTTTATATACCAAGAGATAGATGTTAGTCATGCATGAATACTAAGAACTATCATAGAAATCAGAATAAATCTCTGGAAATAGTTACTAGAAAACAATGTTTGTGTTTATGAAAGAAGAAGAGATGCATAAATAGTGAGTTGGAAGTTCAACTGAATCATAAAAACTAAGAAGAGTACCTCTATTATAGAAAATGAAAGGTAGTCATGTGCCCTTTATCCCAACTAATGTGTTCATTTGAAATAATACATGTAAGTGAAGAGGAACTTTTTGAAAAGCGTTTAAATCCCATAACCAAAATTTGTGATCTGAATAATTTAGCCAGCTAATATCAAATCTCTATTCAAAAATCACCCTGAGAAAATCCAAATTACGAGTATCGTTTTCCCTTTCTGTTTATTTTTAAATAAACCAACAATAACTCTGAAATAGAAAATTCTTGCCATCCTGAATTAACATAGAAAATTATTTCTGCCTTCTCTGTTTGATCTTTATTTCAGAGAACTCAGATTGCTTCACTGAGCACTTTAGTAATGTTGAGATATTTTTAGTACTGTATCCAGAATTTATGTGTATGTGTGTATATGTATGTATGTATTTGTATATATACATTTCAAATTGAAGAAAACACAGGGCCACATATCATGAGATGGTGACCTCAGGAGTTTCCATGTACCCTAGAGAAAAAACATTTTTAGGTTATATGTGTTTTCTGTGCTTGTTTAATCATAGTAATTTGTAAAATATATTCAAGTAGGAAATGCTAAAAACATTTTTGGAACTGTTTCATAAGCTATCATGGAAGTTATGACAACTAGTAGTAGGCATTTTCAGTTAGGGGGAAAAAGATCTTTTACTTATGTTTATGGCTTATGTTGCCTATTTTTATGTTGGAGTTACTGAACATTTTTATAATTTTATATTCATGTTTAGATATACTATCTTGCTATTACTCTGATATATATAGAATAAAATAAGTATTAATTTTTGTACATTCATGTGGTTATATAGTGTT
Organism: Tragelaphus eurycerus; assembly: GCA_935064755.1. NCBI lineage: Eukaryota > Metazoa > Chordata > Mammalia > Artiodactyla > Bovidae > Tragelaphus > Tragelaphus eurycerus. The sequence continues at coordinate 6,422,645 of CAKXYN010000039.1, forward strand.
AGAGATGAATAGTATTTTAAATTATATATAACATCTTCTCATAACTATTATCTTCTTTAAATCTGAATTATATTTATATGAGAAAGGAGGGTACTTGTTTGTATTCCTGAAAATGTTGCTGAGCTCAGTGTTTCCTATGTGATATTTTTGGATATAGCATTTATCAGATCAGATCAGCTCAGTCATGTCCAACTCTTTGCGACCCCATGAATTACAGCCCACCAGGACTCCCTGTCCATCGCCAATTCCCAGAGTTCACTCAGACTCATGTCCATCGAGTCCGTGATGCCATCCAGCCATCTCATCCTCTGTCGTCCCCTTCTCCTCTTGCCCTCAGTAAGGCTCTATAAATGCTATTTAGCAAAAATAAGGTAGTTTTAGAAGAGTAATTTTTATGACACTGTTTTAGAAGTAATTGGCTCCTGCCAATGCTGACAGGTTTTACTTGTTCTGAGAAGAGACTTCAAGGATATTTTCCACCTGTCCAAAAAAAGAAAGTGATTTTGTGGGGAAAGGTCAAATTTTGACCTTCTTTATTAAGGCTCAGTACTTTGATTGGAAGAAAAAAGAAATCAGCACAGAAAAACCGCTTTATTTACTTCCAGTTATATTCTAGACATTGACTTCTAGCAGAAAAGCTTTATTCGTTCAGCAAATGTTTACTTAGAGATTCCTACATGCAGAGAACTCCGCTGAGTCTTGAAGGGATGAAACGATCAATCAGGTAGGGGTCCCAGTTTCTCACTTCAGTTCATTGGGAAAGTTCAAGTGTATTGAAACTCAGAATATAAGGTGTTAAGTGATTAACATCATAAAAAAAATAACAGGTAAACTTTTACAGGAATTCAAAGGAGGGGAAGTGATTTATAAGCTGGAGAGATTTTGAACATTGTAATGGCTATCATTTGAAATGTGTTATAAAGAATAGATAGGTTGACTCTCATAGTCAACTAAAATACTGCTTAGAATTTCCTTTATAAAAAATGATTTGTGTTAGAAGTTAAAGAAATACAATGAAAATTTAGAAACATCTTTTCAAGAAAAAAGGACAAAGAGAATCTCAATTATAAAAATATTAGATAAGCTTATTGAAAGTCACAGTCAAAATAAAATATTTCGTACCTCATTAAAGTAAATATTTGAACATACCTAAAATTGTAAGTATTATCCTCAGTATTTTAAGGACCTGTTGATGCTAAAGCTGAAACTCCAGTATTTTGGCCACCTCATGCGAAGAGTTGACTCATTGGAGAAGACTCTGATGCTGGGAGGGATTGAGGGCAGGAGAAGAAGGGGACGACAGAGGATGAGATGGCTGGATGGCATCACTGACTCGATGGATGTGAGTCTGAGTGACCTCCGGGAGCTGGTGATGGACAGGGAGGCCTGGCGTGCTGCGGTTCATGGGGTCGCAAAGAGTCGGACACGACTGAGCGACTGATCTGATCTGATGGTAATAGTACAGTATGGTAATAGTACAGTTTATATAAAATTTTAAAGTTTGTATCTTGAAAGCTAACTCTAAAATTAACCTTATCAGGATAGTACTTGTACAGGATTCTATGTGCCACTAGATAAACTTTATTCAGTTAACTAATATCAAGAATTTTTACATTTTCTTTCACAAACAGTTAGCTCCTTATATTTTATTTATCTGTTCTCTAACTTAACAATATATACGAAGATTTTGCCAAATATTTATATCTTATGGAAAAATTATTATAGGTTAGAGTTAATACATATACTAGAGAGTGGTCTGCCATGAAAGATAATGTATTACTGATTGCTATTGCTACTGTAATATTATATGAATTTTTATTAACTATATACACGATATTTTCTCGTGGCCAGTAATGTGGGAACTTATCCTAGGGGTTACCAGATTACTTTGTGCTTTTCCTGTGACAACTCAGTGTTTGTGACTGACTGTATCCCTGTTCCTTCCATTGTCTTCATTTGTGTAGGTTCTCCATCACCCCACAATTCAGATGATGAACAAAAAATGAATAATTTTATAGAAAAGGGTATAGTATCTTTAAAGTATTTTCTTTTAATTACATTTAATTCATTTAGTTTACTTTGAATAGATTTTGACATTTTATATCAAAATATTATTTTCAGTGAAGATCAAAAGCAGAAAGTTTTCCAAGATGGTAGCCAGTGATATAGGTAGGAAATAGACATTTCTATTTTGTTTCTAATCCTTGCTATATGCAATGCTAACGCAGTATCAGAAAATTATCTAATGCATTGCATTTTGTAAATATTAATTTTTTATTCCTATGCTAAATGATAATCTCTTGGGCTGTGTTTTTTCTAAACTCACTGGGACAGTAATTATTAAAAATCAGTTAAATTGGGGTTGCAGTTCTTCCTCTGACTTAACCGTGTGAATTGCTCTATTAATTTTTATTTTTGCTTATTTTAAAATAAAGCAGGGTTCAATTTATGACACAAGTAGTACAATTTTTTACTCCAAGGTTGTGAATTTTTTTATGTATTTGTATTTTTCCTGTCTTTACTCTATCCTTCTCACATTAAGACTCCAGATTTCAAGGAAATGGTTCTTTGAAAGATTGACTTTTAGGCTATAATCTGTACTACCCTTGAGTTAAACAGGAATTTCCTAGGACTCTTGCCCCCCAAGTAAAAATGAGTGGTACTTTGAAATTAATTACTCAGTCCAAGATTTTCAAAATTTCAAGTTGGGGGATAAAAGACATAGTTAAATTTAGGGATATAATCCAAATAGGATCTTTGAATTTTGAAGTTTGAATTTTGTCTGAAGATTTTTAAAAGCCAGAGAAACACCATTTTACTAAAAGAGAATACATTTAATGTTTGATTTAAGTCCAAATTTTTTATTATATTATTAATATATTATTTATTTCCCCCCAAACTCCCTCCATATATTCATTGAATTGTATTAAATTAGATGAATTTCTAGGTAGCGGGGATAGATTTACTTTTTTTCAACTCAAAGTTTAATATGTACTAAAATTAAATTTCAAAAACTCTTAGAAATAGCACCATATTGTCTGTATGTTGTAAATTGAACCCTGTTTAGTCATATTAACATTGGCTGACTTTTAGCACCTCTGGTCATTTTTTGAATAAGGCGATTTATTCTTGGGCAAAGGGCTCTTCATTTATGGAGAATCAATTGTTCACTTCTTCGTATTTGTGGTACCTTAGTGAATCATCTGGTAATATTTAAATCACTTTCGTTAGCTACAAGCACTGTTGCATAATTCTTTTTCAACAAATTTCCTTTTTAGTATATACTATCTTAATAGTACTTTAGAGGTTCTTTTACTTTCATATAATTTGAAAAATTTGAAGGGACTTTGTATGTACAATTTATCAAAGAACTTGCAGAGTTTAATTAAGAATTTTGCCTTGTGTGAAAGTTACTTTGTATATAATTAAAATTTTTGAATAATTTATCTGTTTGATTTTTGATCCTAAGGTTATATTGCTTTGTTAAATATATTGACTCAATTTTCATTTTTTTCTGTGTAATGAATATATAACATTGAATATCTATCTGAATGTGATTATTTGAAAGACTTCAATTAATTTCTTAGAATTGAGAATATTATTGGAAGGATAGTTCTTTGGTAGCATAAAAAAAAAAAGCAAGAATGTTATCAACAAGTTTTTTTGTCATGCCGGTTTCTATAGCTATATTTCTGGGGAGACATGTTAACTTTCTTCAACTTTTCAAACTTATGTTAGTTTTTCACTTCCAGAAACCACAGTTGCAGCTGTGGTTTATATATGTCTGTATTTCTTTTCAGTTGGAATCTTCTATTGACATATAATCGACTTAAACTATTAGATTAGTTTTAGATATACAATGTTGAATACAAGATTCAACATTTTTATGATTACCCACCATAGAGTTATTACAGTATTTGTGACTGTGTTCCCTGTGCTATTCCTTACATCCCTGTGACTTACTTTGTAACTGATATTTTTATATTTCCAACATATATCCCAGGTGATATAGAAGGAAAAACGTACTTCTCCATTTCTTCTTCATTTCCTTATTTAGTCCACTCATTGACCTCAGTTAGCTACTCATTGTTGTTTCCCTGTTTTCCGTATGACAGCACTGTCAAAGGGTATACAGAGTATGTGTTGGTTACACAGCTAGCACATGTCAGAGCCATGGTTTACACTGAGGTTGTCCAGCTCCACTGTTTGTCCTCTTCCACACTGTACTGTATTACCTCTTAAGAAAATTTACTGAAGCCTGTAAGGATCCAAAGACAAATCTGTCGTATGACTTACAACTAGATCATCTGGTTATGACTCTGTTCTATCTACATGGTAACCTGGAAGAGTAAAAAGATGGCTCATATCAAACTCTGTCTAAGCTCCAGCTCATGGGTACCATCATGGTACCCATCACCCAACTATAATATACAGTGCCTGGAAGTCTACCTTTCTCAGAGAGCAGACTCAAGTGAAAGTAACAGGAGTCAACAGTAGAGTTCCCTGACCTGTCCGTCTGAAGCCTGGCTTCATTGTTTCCTAACTGACAGTTAGCTCAAGTAAATGACACTGACAGTGAGGTCATTGTTCATGCATAAGAGTAACAGCCTAAAAAGACATAACTGTAGCATTGTGAATTAACAGTAAAAATATAGCAGAGTGTACTGTATAATGCAACGGTAGCATCCCTATGCATATAGGGATTTGTTTTGCCTGTTCATACTTTATGATTAATTTTTGTTACTAAAAATCTTAATGGCCAGAATTTTAAAAATCAATAACTTTCCCATAGTTAGCAATTTCTGTAAATCATTTTGAAAATAAGATTGGTTATCAGTTTTTTATTCATTATTTATATTTTATAAAATTTCAGAAATATATAAAACTTTTTGTTATTCTAAGTTTATATAAAAATAGTCCTAAAATATGTGTGTTTGTTAAAGTATTAAATTTTTCATGATGTACTTGTGAATAAAATATGGTCCAGATGTTAGCATTCTTTGATAGATTTTGATTAAACTTCTCTAAAGATTATTCTCTCTCATTATGAGTACTTTATTCAGAAAGTAGATACCTAGCTCTCTTCTGTAGTCTCTTATCCTGCCAGTGTCCCATTTTATTACTAATATCCATATAGAAGGAATGAAAGTTTAAGGAGGAAGTTATATTGGAGATTAAAGAATAAAGAGTCAGGAAATAAGGTCACTTAATTAGTGCTGGGCCAAAACAAGCAGGAGTAATAGCTCTATGTAATGAGCACCCCTAAGTTCTACATATTACACTAGGCGTTTGTCATATGGTATTGTTAATTATAAGAAAGATAATACCTGCAGAGCCCTTTTTAATTTCTCAAATTTCTGAATTAGCTGTTACTTTGGGAATGATTGGTTTTATTGCTTAGCAAAAACTGAAATAAGTTTTGAAGTCAATTTAAATGAAAATAATGCCCAGGTGCTGTTTTCATGAGTTCTCCTATACACGTGTACGTGCTCAGTCATGTCACTCCTTGCAACCCCATGGACTGTAGCCCCCAGGCTCCTCCGCTATGCATGGCATTCTCCAGGCAAGAACACTGGAGTGGGTAGCTATTTCCATCTCCAGGGGATCTTCCCAACCCAGGATTGAACCCATGTCTCTTGCGTCCCCTGCACTGGCAGATGGATTCTTTACCACTCTGCCACCACATGTGTCCCAGTTACTCCTTTTTTATATTTAAATGTTCTAACAGACTTAAATCTGTTCTGAAACATATTTTAAATCACTGACTCATTAAATCCTACATTTTAAAGCAACTCAGCCCTTTTATTTTTCAAGAAAAGAATTTGAGCCTCAAAAAAGTCAAATGCATATCCAAAGTAATAGCACATGGTAATGACTTAGTCAAGGTCAGAATCCCAGTTTCTTGATCCTATACGACAGCATGTCTCTGCTTTCATAATGTGTGGCCTCTTCTTGTGCTCTCTTCCTAATTTATTTATGTTTACAATTTGAAAAACAATTTCTCAGAGGTTTGTTTGAAATTTTCTATATGAATTTGAAAAGATATGTATGTAATTAAGGTTTGGTTTTGTTTACAATTTTAATTTGATTTTTTTATTTTGTTCTAAGAATTTTAAGTTTTAAAATTATTCTAATTTATTATAAAACAAAGTAGTACTGATATTTCTAGTTTATATCTCCCAATATTCATCCCAAAATGCGGCTGCTACATCTATAGAAGTTCATCTTTATATTTAATCCTCAATATGGCCATTGAAAGAACAGAAGCTTGTCTTGAAAGAGAAGATGAGTCAAGTATTCATTAAAACCCCTTTTACAGGTAACCTGAATATTTTCTACTTGGAAAAAAGATTATTATGTAGTATTAATACTTAGCCTTACTTGGCCGAGAACTAAATTTCACAGACAGGTACTTTAAAACCACTGTATAAATGAGAGTCCCTCTAAATGAATTTCTTTTTCTTTTTCAGGATGACTAAAGTCTGAGGATTTGGGAATATCATATGTTCAAACTCTAATTCTGTTTCTGACTGTATTTTCTGTCAAATTGCACAATAAAATCTGCTCAGCAAAGTCTGTGTCTTATATACCAGTACTTACTGTATATGCGTCTCTATAGAATCATCTTTTTCTAACATTCAAAGGCTATACAGTGATATTTCTAGAAAAAACTTGCTGTTTACTACCTAACAAAAAGAAAATCATCCAAACTAAAGTTACATTACTGAAATATTTTTTGTCAACTATTGTTTGACCAGAACTATTAATATTAATGTGGTGATCTATTTTATGTCACTACCTATATTTATTTGGTAGAGTTGCCATAGGAAAATACTACAAACTGAGTGGCTTAAACAATAGAAATTTACTTTCTCTAGAATGTTCTGGAGGCTAGAATTCCAAGATCAAGGGAGTGACAGGTTTTTGTTTTTGGTGTGTTTTTATTTTCTCCTCTGTCCTTGACTGCCTTCTTCCTGTGTTTTCACATAGTCTGTGTTCTAGGCACACGCGTCCGGATTTCTTCTTATATGTGCCAATCAGATTGGATTGGTCTACCCACCTAGTGGCCTCATTTCAACTTATCACCTCTTTAAAGGTCCTGTCTCCACATAGGTCACATTCTGAAGCCCTAATGATGCTTAAGGCTTCGGCATACCAATTTGAGGGAACAGTTCAGCCCGTGGCACTTAACTGTGTTGTTTGTTTAATTCCTTCTCTAGGAAATGCTATGAGATATCTTTTATGATGATATCCTAGGTGTTATATTTTATGAATTTGTGAAAAGTACATAGAAATGGGAAAAATATTGAAGACAAAAGCTCTAGGAGTTCAAGAATTAAGAGAGATTGTAATAGCCAGGTCTTTGCCAGGCAGGTAATAGTGTCTCTTTAAAATTTCTCCTTCATTTTAGGTAATGGATACGTGTCTTGTATTTCCAAAAGTTGTCTTTTGATTAACAAGCTTATATTTAATTTGTCCTCTTTTTCTCTTTATTTGATTTCACTTATAAAGAAATTCAGCTTCTTTCTAAAAATTCCAATGACAGCTTTTGTTTATTTATATTTTCTTTCATTGTCATGTTTATTGAACATGCACACTAAGAGCTAGACACATATACATGGATGCAGTATTTTCCAAAATAAATTGCTCCCAAATTAACAGAATTTATATTCTAGCATGGGAGGTAGAAATTGATATTATTAGTTCCAATAGCTATTAAAATAATGTGTGATAAGAGTTTCTACCTCTTGGTCCCACTTTCCCCCTGGGATCACTTGCCCTAACCTACAAGCTGATTTTTAGTCTTTTTCTTTTTTAAGTTCTGACTGCTCTTATTTTATATGCATACATTTTAACATTATCCTTGAAAAGAGTCGCATTGGATCTCTGCCGGTGAGAAAACTTATCTTGCCACTGTATTCTGACTATTGAACCTTTCTCGATAATAAAGATCCATTTGCTTTTTTGGCATCTTTTTCATAGTGTGATAAGAAGTCATTTTACCTTGTATTTTGGGTACTTTATTTAATATAAAAGCCACATTCTAAAAAGCAGAAGTTACAGTTCTGTTTTCCTTTAAGGAATCATCCTTAGAAAAATAAGATGTGAAACACAGTGGGTAGAGAAGCTAAAGGAAAATTACAAAGCATCTGTTTAAATTCAGAGAAACAGTAAGAATCTCTGTAACAGAGAAACTTTTCCTTGCAAAGAACTAAAAAGCATCAACCATGACGGAGCTGTCATCTCTAGTATAATGGTTTAGCCAGTCCCCTTTCCTCAAGATTTGCTTTTCTTAAACACTGCGCATCTTTCATTGGTATTGAAACCACTATTGCAGACTTGATTATTGTGATCAAGTATAACTTCATTATTCTTTCCAAGCAAATGCAGCTCTTTACTGCTTATTCAGCCAGCCAGCTTGATATTCTCATTCAGATTTATAAAAAGAGCAGAGACTTGGCTTAGCAGCCTGCTGAGATATATCTCTGACTGCGGTTTTCTCCAAATTGAATAAACTTCTTTACTGTCTTTTTGTTGTTTCTACTGTTTCTACTGTTTTGACAAAGGCATAGAAAATGAGAGCTATTTTATAGCTTTGACAAAGGATTGCAAAACAAGAAAGTTATGGGGTTACAGGGGCAAGAGTTGAAGAATGCACAAATGAAGAGAAAAACAGTTTGCCTTCCAGGAACTCATTCAGATGATAATGTTTTCAGTTTGAAGACCTCATTAGAAGCTGGATAACTTCAAAGCATGGACAGAAGTTTCTTTTCCAGAGTGATGAAATCAACTGACAAGATAACTGTGTTGGCAAGTGCTTCTGAGACTCCTGAGAAGTAAAAATACAATCTTCAGGAAGTGCTGGGTGAACTCTGCAGCTGCTTTCTGCCCCACCTCTCTCTGACTGGAGAGTACTTTCATGTTGCACTGCAGAGTGATTCGAACCCAAGTGAAATTGTAGCCTCATTAAACTAAGGAGGAAGAAATGGAAGTTCTGGGCTGCTAAAGTGACTTGAACTTGTGAGGGTGGGCACCGGAGAGAAAGGAACTGCTAAGGGGCATTCCTAGAAGTCTTGTGTGTAGGTTCAGTGTAGGTCCTTGCCTTCGGCCTGGGCCGCATATGAGCTGATCAAGACTCCACCACCAGGCCTCAGGCACCTGCTCTGAGGCTGAGAACTGCCCAGTGACATAAGTCATGTGGTGCTAGGAGTAGATGTAGTGAAACCTTGCTGAGCACCTGAGTCATTCTATTGAAATCCCAGAAAGGCCACTTATTAAGAGTAAGGATCACTTCTTAGCATGAAAGCCATACCCTAAAACAAAGTTCTAACTGATATAGACCCACCCTAATAAAGAATAAAACCAAGAGTGATCAGAAGGATCCACCAGAAATTTAACTGCATGACAGGCTAAAACTCAACAACTGTTAAGGTTGATGATACAATCCATACTCAACTTCAACATATTGTCCACTATTCAGTCAAAACTTATGTCCACATTCAATCAAAAGGTCCTAGGCATGTGAAATAAAGATTCAAAATCACAGGAAATACTGGGTTGGCCAAAAAGTTCAGGTTTCTGTAGGTGCTTATGAGAAAATTCAAACAATTTTTTGGCCAACCCAATAAGACCCATAATCAAGAATTTTAAAAATCATTCAGTAGAAACAGACCACAAGATGGCCTGGATGTTGAAATTAGCAATCAAGAGTTTTAAAGCAGCTGCTGTAATATGTTCAAGTACTAAAGTGGGAAAATGGCCATAGTGAGTGAACAGATGGAGAATATCAGCAGATAAAATTAAAACTTTATAAAAAATTGAAATACTACTGTGGAAAAATTCAGTATCTGAAATGATATGATCTGTTCATCAGATGAGTTTAGATGGAGACTGCAAGAGAAAGGGCTATGGATCCTGAGGACATGAATGCAAATTATACAAGAAGAAATGCTGAGGAATTAAATCTTTCCTCCCTCCACCACTTCCCCTTTCCCCTTCCTCATAAAAATATCTTACAGGTTACTCAGATGCTTCTTTCTACAATTAGATATATATTGAATTTACTTTTTGAAATGAACTTAAAAAAGGTTGAGCTTATAGTTGTAAATGCAGTTCTATATGTCCTAAAAATTGTTTTCCATTTTGTTTTTTAGTTAATTGGGGTAGAATTAGGGTTTAATTACTGTAGAATTAAAGAAATATTGGGCTGTTTACAAGTATATCAGTGGCTCATCTGTATAACATTTTACAGCTTATGAAAATTATTTCGCTTGTTTAGTATTAATAGTAACTAATGTTTATCAGCTCTATACTGTGTATTGCACTTAATGTTTTGCTTATGTCTTCTTATATAATCTTCAAAACTATGAAATTGGCATTATTATCCATCTCTGTTTTCCAGGTGAAATTTGAGGTTTAGAGAGGCAAAGTGGTTGGCCTAAGGTCACACACCTGGTAGTTTATTGAATTAGATACATGGTAATACCTGGTCTGATTCCAAATCCAATCCTCACCGCCATACTTGACATTTCATGTTTTACAAACAAGATTTTGAAGCTTATTCAAGAATTGTTTGCTGTGGACTTACTGTATCTACATATAGATTTGATGAATTAGTCTTGTTTCCTATCTTGAAGTTACTTGTAGTCTAGGGACCTTGATGCTCCACAGACCAGGAGCATCAGCATCTCCTGGGAGCCTGTTAAAAGTGCAAGAATCTGATTTAACAAGTTCCCCAGATGATGGATATGCACATTCAATATTTATGAGCACTGGTCCTAAACATATAGAATAACTTAATCAAATCAGAGTAGTCAGGTCTAGAGAGGCATACACATCTGATTGTGTGAAAGGGTATCTTTAGACTGTACCAGGCTAGTTTTTCTCCTTCAGGTACTATATAGATATTATTTATCAGTCTGTGTACATTGTACCTATGATATGTAATAAAAGCTTCTAACTTCTTTCAACAGTTAAATGTTGCATTTTAGAAAATGTTTTGAGTTGGGTAGACTTCAGTTTAGTCGCTCAGTCATGTCCGACTCTTTACAACTCCATGGACTGCAGCACACCAGGCCTCCCTGTCCATCACCAACTCCTGGAGTTTACTCAAACTCATGTCCATTGAGTCAGTGATGCCGTCCAACCATCTCATCCTCTGTCATCCCCTTCTCCTCCTACCATCAATCTTTCCCAGCATCAGGGTCTTTTCAGTGAGTCAGTTCTTTGCATCAGGTGGCCAAAGTATTGGAGTTTCAGCTTCAGCATCAGTCCTTCCAATGAATATTCAGGGCTGTCCTTTAGGATGGACTGGTCGAATCTCCTTACAGTCCAAGGGACTCTTAAGAGTCTTCTCCAACACCACAGTTCAAAAGCATTGATTCTTCGGTGCTCAGCTTTCTTTATAGTCCAACTCTCACATCCATACATGACCACTGGAAAAACCATAGCTTTGACTAGGTGGACCTTTGTTGGCAAAGTAATGTCTCTACTTTTTAGTATGCTGTCTAGGTTGGTCATAACTTTTCTTCCAAGGAGCAAGCATCTTTTAATTTCATGGCTGCAGTCACCATCTGCAGTGATTTTGGAGCCCAAAAAACTAAAGTCTGTCACTGTTTCCACTGTTTCCCCATATATTTGCCATGCAGTGATGGGACCAGATGCCATTTATATAAGATCAACCATGATAGATTTCATTCGGCTATTTCAGTTTTCTATTACTCTTTATGCTTTAACTGAGGTTAAGTCTGTCAAAATGGGATAAGACTGATTCATATATTTGATGTTTTGTTGTTTTTTGAAAGGATGCTAATTAGATTAATGAATCTTAGAAATTAAAAACTTGATTTCCCCCTATCCCTTCCCACTTAGCCTAATGCCTCTTCCCTAACAATGAATTTGTCATTTTTTTAGATGTGGAAGTTATGTGCTATGACTGGATTTCTCTTTGTTTACATGGCGCCCTTATGGACTAGCAGGGTCTGTTTTTTAAATATCTCCTAACCATCCAAAATTTAACCTCATATACACATTCATGTATTAACACGCAAATGTGTATTCAAAATTCCACTTAGGAAGCACTGTTCTGTTACGCATGCACTGCCACTAACATAATGTAGTAAAACACCTCCTAACTTTAAAGCACTTCGTAGATTTAGGCAATAACTGAGGATGGAAAGTGAATTCCAGTAAGATTTTTACATAGACTTTTTAAATATCGTAATCCAAAATAGAAATATCTGTAGTTTACATTTTTGTAAATACGCTAGACTGAGCATGGTTTGGTTTTTTTTTTTGTTTGTTTTGTACTAAAATGTAAATAAAGATGTTAACATATATGAATAAATGGATGAGCCAGATATTTTTGTGATGTAGTCAAATACTTCAGCTTGATGTAGGTTCATCCTATATTCAAGATACTGACTTTAAAAAGAATGAGCCCAATAGCTGTGAAGATGAGGAGCTGGAAAGTTTGTATTATATCACATGCCCAGACTGTCTTATGCCTCTGTTGTCCTTATCTGCAACATCTTCTTTCTGAGAAATGACTGCTTCTCTTGAAGAAGCCTAACCCTTTCCTATGAGCCTAAGAAATAATTAACAGAATTTAAAAGGCTTCCTTGAAGTGAGAGCTTCAAGCACTCAAAGATATTATATCAAGTAAGTACAAACCTTTTAAAAAGCTGAAAATAAGATTTACTTTCCAACCATAACATTATTAATCGTATTTTAATTAGTCTCTAGATTTAGTAATAAAAACATTCACTCCTATCTTGAAGAACAATTGATAGAAATAAGAATGAATCAGATATTCTTCAGAACTTTAAAAGTGCATTTTATTTTTCAGCAAAAATGTCAAGGAAGTTAAGCTTGCCTACTGACCTAAAGCCTGACTTAGGTAAGTAAAATAAATGAAAATATGCAGTAGTTAAAATCTCTTTAATGGGAAGACAAAAAGTCAGGAAATTTAAAATGACCATAGAATAGCTTTTCACTGAAAATTAAGTTTAAAATGACTGTTTAAGGAATAATAGCCTTTGGATGCCATCTGTATATTATAAATTTAAGCAAACCAAAATAATCTATTTACTCAATCCTCTCATACTTTATATCTAAACAAAATTCAGTGTAAGATTAAAATTTATGTGATTTTTAGATTAATTTCTATTAGCCATCTGAAAACTCATCTTGAGCACTATGATTTATTAACTTATTTTTATGAGAATAATATTTTCAAAATATATGACTGGTTATTCCAGTGAATCTCATGTCAAGAATCAGTATTACTTTTTGATGATAATAAGTTGGGAAATATTTGTTTCTCTGTAGTACTTTATATACAACCTATGCATTAGGAAAGCAGAGTGAATATATCTCGCATATTCCTTTTGCTTTATATCCAGCTCCAAAACAGCTTCCTGATATTCCAGAATAGGGAAGAATGATGTTTCAATAAAGATTTAAAGAAGATTTCACATAGTACATATAAAGCAGATTTCTTTTTGAAATTTCTGCTGCTTTTATTTGAGTAACTGCATATGTATTTGCTCACCCACCTCATCTTCTCACTTGTAATTCTCTAGATTCCTTGACTATCTTTTTATGTATAATAGAGACTTAGATATTGGTCCATTTCACCTTACTGATTTTAGCATTTCCAAACCATAGTCTTATCTCAGTTGTGATAGAAAATATGTCATTATGAGTAGGCAAAATATCATCCACTGTCATCAGAAAGAGCCATTTCTGAACATAGGAAAGATGTATGATAGACCCCTGTAGTAACACTGGTGTTAAGGGACCCAGAAAAAGTTCTAGAATGTAGTATAACATATGTTTTGAGAAGAGGGTAGTTCACTTCACTATAAAAATGAAATATACAATTTAAACACAAGTGTATCTGAAGCTAACCTTATGCATTTTTCCTACCAACAAGAGTATCCAGAGTTTTCTTCAATCTCTGAGAGTCCCAGAATTTCAGTAACATTAAATACTATTAGTTTAATTTTGTGACACTATGATTTTTTTGCATTTAGTATCTACAAATCTGAGAAAACACATATAGGAATACTTTTTTAAAATCAATAAAATATGATATCAATTTAATTTTAAACAAATAGTCACACTTAGGTACTATTTAAGTATTTTAATCAAAGTGTGTGCTCCTTACATTTATAGATTTATCTTTCTTTATAGAGCTTATCTTTTACTGTGTGCCCATGTATTTCAATGCCCTAAGCTAATTGCAACTTCGTTTAATACATGCATTGAAACAATACCTATATTGCCTAAATAATTTCCCTTTAAGGTCATCATGCTACTGAACTATTTTTTGGTAGAGATTCTTAACTGGTAATTATTTTACACTGGCCAGAGGCTTCCATTATGGCTCAGCTGGTAAAGAGTGCACCACAATGCGGGAGACCCAAGTTCGATCTCTGGGTTGGGTAGATCCCTTGGAGAAGGGAAAGGCTACCCACTCCAGTATTCTGGCCTAGAGAATTCCATGGACTGTAGTCCATGGGGTCGCAAAGTGCCTGATGACTGAGCGCCTTTCACTTTCCGAGAGTCACTGGGGGAAAACAGATACCATCAGCAGGCGCAAACTGCCCAGTGTTGCCGTGTAATGGTAGTTACAGTTCCTGAACTGCTAAGAGTCTAACTTGTTTTCGAACAGTTTCAGACACGTAAGATAAGCAACTTAGTTCTGTAAGTTCAAAGTTCATTCTGACTCAGTTCATTTTCCCATATTGATCTAGCTATAGGAGTTTCTTTGATAACCTAATTTTTATAGAGAAGTCATATAATAAAAATGCAGTTGTAGTTTATAAACTTTATATCATTAAATTAGTCTATTAAAATGTTTTGTTGGCCTATGAATTAACATTTGAATTATTATTTGTTGTGAATCACCTATTGTAATTCTTAATAGATAACAGGAAAAAGCTTTTATGCAGCTTAATTTTTATTGAAATTTACAATATCAGGTTTTCTTATATCACTGATTTACATTTATATCACTAAGTCCCAACTGATAATATGAGTCAGTATGTGTGTTCACCTTGTATGTGTCTGTTTTATTAAAATAACAAATATTTTAATCAAAAGAAAATAAATTTTGAATTTCTGTTAATTTACGGTAGTAACTCTGGAAATCTGAAGAGTTAAGATTTGGCATCACTACAATATTATACTTATCCAATAGTGAGCTGTCGCTTTTGAAGGTTGTTTTATTTATATTAACTAGTTCTTTTCTCCTGTGTCATAATCTGTAACAGGATACACAATTTCAGGCAAAAGAAGAGCATTTGTAGAAACTGCAGTTAAAAATAATCCATGCTGCTGTCATAAATAGTAGCTTTATTGTTTTTGAGACTAACTATAATCAAAATTATGTTGTATATAATTATTTGGGGGGAGAATTTTTTTTTAACTTATGAATCTAAATTTGACCATAAGAAGCCTTTGTGGAAGTGTACATAGGATTCATTAATACCTTTTTTAATTCATGAAATACAGTTTAGAAGACTTGAACGTGTTTTTCATTTTTCACAATATTATGTAAGTCATTTCTTTCACAATAGCATTAAAAACATACAATTTGAGGAATGACTTATTAGATGTGAACAGTAGAAGCTACTGGGAAGTTTAATATATCCCAGTGGTGTCGCAGAAACACGTTGCTCTAGATACTTTGAACTATAGGTCTGTCTTCAGCAAGTATCAGTTGACTACTTTCATATTCAAGACACTATGCTAAATTCTGCAGGGAGTCGAAAGCCCTTGTTCTCAAGAAATTTTCAGTCACGTTAGAACAAGGCCCAAGACAAGTCAGAAATAAGTACAGAACAAATGTGCTATTAGTGCCATAGGGGAGATAAAAAGCTATCAAGATTCAAAAGAGAAAAACTATAGATGGTTTTAGCAATCGGGATAAACTTCATGAGGATGACAGTACCTGAGGTGGAGAATAAACACCATCTAGGTAGGTAGAGAAAAGGCAAGGATAGCAATCAGAAAGAAGAGCATAGGCAAGTGCCAAGTATGTATGGAAAACACTGAATAGCTTGGTTTATTTCCCACAGTGAACTGAAGCAAGGCAGCACTGGCAGAAGGGGCCAGGATAGTAGGCTGAAGATGTTTTGTGGAGAATTTTATAAACCTGAGTAAAACTATAAAAGGAACCACTGTGGATTTTTAAGGTAGAGGTGATAGAATTAAAAGTGTACTTTGTAAAATTTGAGTTGTGATCGAACAATGACAGAGTGAAGGTGGGCGGTCTCTTGGGAATTGTAGATGAATGATGATAAAGGCCTGAGCATAGGGTCATGGAACTTGATTGGTAATGGAAAGAAGAAGATAGAAATATTAGAATAATGCACAACTTGTCACCCCATCAGAGACATTCTGTTAAAGTGAAAGGGAAGAACCAAAAATGCGACTCATGTCAAATGTTATTCCTGAGGAGAATGAGGTTGTTGTCAATATCCATTAGAAGAATTTAGAGACTTGGGGAAATGGTGTGTTTTGATTTTGCATAGTGAGCCATAACAGGAAAAAATTTCATAAGCATTTGGAAATGCATTCCAAGAGAAAAGAGGCCAGGGCTTGAAACAAGATTGGTCACAAAGAAGAAGGTAACTATAGACAAGACAGGGTTTATTAGTAGAATTTATAAGTATCCCTGAATATACCTGGAAACGAGTTAAGAATGAGCCAGGTGCTGGTTGTCCAGGTTAATGAAAAATGCCTAGGTTGAATGTTGATTCCAGTTAAAATAGCATTTAAGAAAAATAAAAGCTAAATTTTTATGGATTAAGGCTTTCATATGGACAGATTTGATGAAAAAAGTCCATCATACAGTAAATTCGAAGGTAGAATCAGAGTACTTATAAATGCATTTTTGTTAATCTAGGAAATTGAAAATACCCACTTTGCTAGTACTGCCTAATCATGAACTATATTATACCACAGGAAGAGGCAGCACATGAGAAAAGGTGGTGGTGGTGGTTTAGTCGCTAAGTCGTATCCAACTCTTGCGACCCCAAGGACTGTAGCCTACCAGGCTCCTCTGTCCATGGGATTCTCCAGGCAAGAATAATGGAGTGGGTTGCCATTTCCTTCTCCATGAGCAAAGGTAGTAATGACTAAAGTTGGAAAAGCTGCCAAGATACCAACAGAGAACTACACCGAAACTGCAGAGATCGTGCATCCAAAACCCCCTGGCTGCCCCCAGCTCAGTTCTCACAAGTGTGGATTTTTCCCTTTGTGTTTTATGTATGAGCAATGGGCAAAATTGTTAGCATAAAAGTACATTGTTTTTATTTTCAGTTAAAATTAAATATGCTTTAGATTTTTCTCTTTTTGCAGATTAACTATTTGATAAAATTTAAAACAAACTAAATGGACTTTCCTGGTGCTTCAGACAGTAAAGAATCCACCTGCAATGCGGGAGACTTGGGTTCAATCCCTGGGTTGGAAAGTATTCTGACCCGGAGAATTCCATGTACCATTGGGTCCATGGGGTCGCAAAGAGTTGGACATGACTGAGCAACTTTCACTCACTTATACCAAACTAAAAACATGATTATTTTATAACTTGAGTAATCTCACAACGTTTGAAATCATTTCAGACATAAAAGATAATTCCTTCAGCCGATCACGGAGCTCAAGTGTAACCAGCATTGATAAAGAATCCCGGGAAGCAATCTCTGCTCTTCATTTCTGTGAAACTTTTACTCGAAAGACAGATTCAGCCCCTTCCCCGTGTTTGTGGGTTGGTACTACACTGGGAACAGTGCTTGTCATCGCACTGAACCTTCCCCCGGGAGGAGAGCAAAGACTTCTTCAGCCAGTGATTGTGTCTCCAAGTGGTATGTATGCTCTGCTGCTGGACTACCCTTGAAAGTTTGCTTTACTATAATTTAATACAAGTTTTTGCTTTTCATCTTTGAATCAGTCTAAGAATTCTAAATGGAGGTAGTTACAGTCTTTTGCTTTTAATTGAAGGAATACATGGATTAAGATTCTAGAATATCATGTACTTATACAGCCATTCAAGTTTTGCATTTGTTTAAACGTTAGGATCATGTCTAAAATGATTACTACATAGAAAATGAAAACAAAATACTGTTGTTCTGTCTCATTCTAGGATACCTTGAAATAGTATGTTCTATAAGCAAAAGAATGGTACATATGTAGGGAAAAAACTGAAAAGTTTTTAAATATTGTACACTTAGCTATTTTTAATCTCTAAGTGTAAAGTCTTAAGATCGTCTTTCTTCTTTGAAGAATTAGAAAAGGTAATTTAACGAAAAATTTTAAGAAGAAAAAATTTTTACTCTTCCTATATTAAAAATGAGAGGAAAAAAGGCATGATTTTGCTCTCTAGTATATTCCTTGTTTATATATTATAAATGTTGTATTTTAAATTTTCTAGCAGCCATATTAAAATATAAAAGAAACAAGTGAAATTAATTTTAGTATAATAAATTTCATATAGCCCAATCCAAAATGCAGTACTTGGATGCAATCTCAAAACCGACAGAATGATCTCTGTTCGTTTCCAAAGCAAACCATTCATTATCACAGTCATCCAAGTCTATGCCCCAACCAGTAACGCTGAAGAAGCTGAAGTTGAACGGTTCTGTGAAGACCTACAAGACCTTTTAGAACTAACACCCAAAAAAGATGTCCTTTTCTTTATAGGGGACTGGAATGCAAAAGTAGGAAGTCAAGAAACACCTGGAGTAACAGGCAAATTTGGCCTTGGAATACGGAATGAAGCAGGGCAAAGACTAATAGAGTTTTGCCAAGAAAATGCCCTGACACCCTCTTCCAACAACACAAGAAAAGACTCTATACATGGACATCACCAGATGGTCAACACCTAAATCAGTTTGATTATATTCTTTGCAGCCAAAGATGGAGAAGCTCTATACAATCAGCAAAAACAAGACCAGGAGCTGACTGTGGCTCAGACCATGAACTCCTTATTGCCAAATTCAGACTGAAATTGAAGAAAGTAGGGAAAACCACTAGACCATTCAGGTATGACCTAAATCAAATCCCTTATGATTACACAGTGGAAGTGAGAAATAGATTTAAGGGCCTAGATCTGATAGATAGAGTGCCTGATGAACTATGGAATGAGGTTCGTGACATTGTACAGGAGACAGGGACCAAGACCATCCCCATGGAAAAGAAATGCAAAAAAGCAAAATGGCTGTCTGGGGAGGCCTTACAAAGAGCTGTGAAAAGAAGAGAAGTGAAAAGCAAAGGAGAAAAGGAAAGATATAAGCATCTAAATGCAGAGTTCCAAAGAATAGCAAGAAGAAATAAGAAAGCCTTCCTCAGTAATCAATGCAAAGAAATAGAGGAAAACAACAGAACGGAAAAGACTAGAGATCTCTTCAAGAAAATTAGAGATACCAAGGGAACATTTCATGCAAAGATGGGCTCGATAAAGGACAGAAATGGTATGGACCTAACAGAAGCAGAAGATATTAAGAAGAGGTGGAAAGAATACACAGAAGAACTGTACAAAAAAGATCTTCACGACCAAGATAGTCATGATGATGTGATCACTGACCTAGAGCCAGACATCCTGGAATGTGAAGTCAAGTGGGCCTTTGAAAGCATCACTACAAACAAAGCTAGTGGAGGTGATGGAATTCCAGTGGAGCTATTCCAGATCCTGAAAGATGATGCTGTGAAAGTGCTGCACTCAATATGCCATCAAATTTGGAAAACTCAGCAGTGGCCACAGGACTGGAAAAGGTCAGTTTTCATTCCAATCCCAAAGAAAGGCAATGCCAAAGAATGCTCAAACTACCGCACAATTGCACTCATCTCACACGCTAATAAAGTAATGCTCAAAATTCTCCAAGCCAGCCTTCAGCAATATGTGAACCATGAACATCCTGATGTTCAAGCTGGTTTTAGAAAAGGCAGAGGAACCAGAGATCAAATTGCCAACATCCGCTGGATCATGGAAAAAGCAAGAGAGTTCCAGAAAAACATCTATTTCTGCTTTATTGTTATGTCAAAACCTTTGACTGTGTAGATCACAATAAACTGTGGAAAATTCTGAAAGAGATGGGAATACCAGCCCACCTGATCTGCCTCTTGAGGAATTTGTATGCAGGTAAGGAAGCACCAGTTAGAACTGGACATGGAACAACAGACTGGTTCCAAATAGAAAAAGGAGTATGTCAAGGCTGTACATTATCACCCTGCTTATTTAACTTATATGCAGAGTACATCATGAGAAACGCTGGACTGGAAGAAGCACAAGCTGGAATCAAGATTGCCGGGAGAAATATCAATAACCTCAGATATGCAGATGATACCACCCTTATGGTAGAAAGTGAAGAGGAACTGAAAAGCCTCTTGATGAAAGTGAAAGTGGAGAGTGAAAAAGTTGGCTTAAAGCTCAACATTCAGAAAACAAAGATCATGGCATCCAGTCCCATCAATTCATGGGAAACAGATGGGGAAGCAGTGTCAGACTTTATTTTGGGGGGCTCCAAAATCACTGCAGATGGTGACTGCAGCCATGAAATTAAGAGACGCTTACTCCTTGGAAGGAAAGTTAGGACCAACCTAAATAGCATATTCAAAAGCAGAGATGTTACTTTGCCAACAAAGGTTCGTCTAGTCAAGGCTATGGTTTTTCCTGTGGTCATGTATGGATGTGAGAGTTGGACTGTGAAGAAGGCTGAGCGCCAAAGAATTGATGCTTTTGAACTGTGGTGTTAGAGAAGACTCTTGAGAGTCCCTTGGACTGCAAGGAGATGCAACCAGTCCATTCTGAAGGAGATCAGCCCTGGGATTCCTTTGGAAGGAATGATGCTAAAGCTGAAACTCCAGTACTTTGGCCACCTCATGCGAAGAGTTGACTCATTGGAGAAGACTCATGCTGGGAGGGATTGGGGGCAAGAGGAGAAGGGGACAACAGAGGATGAGATGGCTGGATGGCATCACTGACTCGATGGATGTGAGTCTGAGTGACCTCCGGGAGTTGGTGATGGACAGGGAGGCCTGGCATGCTGCTATTCATGGGGTCGCAAAGAGTCGGACACAACTGAGTGTCCAACTCAGTCTGAAGTGTCCTCCGACTTCAGACTGAACTGAACTGATGCAAAATGCTAAATCATTTTAGCATGTAATCAGTATTTTAAGTTTATTGAGTTATTTTATTATAATTTTATTGCGCTAAGCCTTCAGATCCAGCCTATGTTTCACTCTTACAGCATGCCACAGTGTGGACGAGCCACAGTTCACGTGGCTAGGCACTGGGCTGCCATATTGGACCTCGCAGCCCTAGGTGCCATCTACTTACACTCAACGATAGTACACTCAGCAGGTGTGGGTTTGAGACCTAGTTCTAGACATTCCAGCATTTATCAGTTTGGTAACTCTTATTGAGATCTTTTTCCAGATTCAGATACCATGCTTGAGGTTGGAATCCTGTCAGCAAGCCAGTATACAATTTTGGTTCAGTATATATTCTACATATTTTTGAGTGTCTAGTGTGTGTCAGAGTTGGAATAAACATATTTACTGTCTGGAGTAAAATACTTTTTGTTTACTGAAATTACAATTTTAGGTACTATATTGCGGTTAAAAGGGGCGATCCTGAGAATGGCATTCCTGGATTCCACAGGCTGCTTAGTGCCACCTGCACATGAACCCTGGAAAGAACACAATGTCCCTGAAGAAAAGGATGAGAAAGAGAAATTGAAGAAAAGAAGACCTGTCTCTGTATCTCCCTCCTCTTCTCAGGAAATCAGTGAAAACCAGTATGCAGTAATATGTTCTGAAAAGCAAGCAAAAGTGATCTCATTGCCAAGCCAGAACTGTGCTTACAAGCAGAACATCACAGAGACCTCATTTGTGCTTCGTGGAGACATTGTATCATTAAGTAACAGCATCTGCCTTGCCTGCTTCTGTGCCAATGGACACATCATGACTTTTAGGTAAGAGGTTTTTGTTTGTTTGTTTCTTAAACACAAATATAGCATTTCCTCCCATCAGAACATAATATTGAAGAATTGTATTTGGAGAAGTGCTTTTAATTTGCTTACAGTCATATACACTGAGAATTTATTTTCATTCAGTTACTAGTGAACAAGTACATGAGGGAAAGAAGTTAGTTTTATCTCCACTCAGATACATTAAATCATGAGGTTTAGAAGGTCCCTGCCATTTGTATTTTCTGTAGTATTTGTTCAAGACTAAAGCCTTCCTGTCTGTTAATAAGTTTTTCATTGTGTTCTCAAGTTTGCCAAGTTTAAGGCCTCTGCTGGATGTGTATTACTTGCCCCTTACCAACATGCGGATAGCCAGAACGTTCTGCTTCACCAACAACGGACAAGCCTTGTATCTTGTCTCACCTACAGAAATCCAGAGGCTCACTTACAGTCAAGAAACCTGTGAGAATCTTCAGGTAAGTATCAAAACTATCACTAGCATTTCTTCAGAGGTAAAATATTTTCTAAGGTCCCTTACATTGTCCATCCCTTCTACTCCATGAGAAAATTCAAAGCTTTTCTTGAGAACTTGAGAGCGTATGCTTTGATACTGGTAATAAAGTGTCTTCATCAGATTCCTATTATATAAGGGACTGCATCTCATCAATCCATATTTTTTCTCCCCAGTGATGTCAAAGAAATACAAAATACTACATCCATTTTATACCACTCTCCACACAGAATAAATATCTATTATATAGAAACCAAAGAAAAATCCTTTTTAAAGCATATGTTGATGTAAAAATAATTATATCTATTTTAGGACAAATTGTGTCATTCCTTCTCATATATTCTGTATTCAAAGGATATATACACATCAGAAAAAATAAGATTTGATAATTTTCCTCTAAATATTTTTGTTGATCTATTTTGAGAGATTACAAAATCTTTATAAAACTGTATCTTTTAAAAGTATTGAGTGCTTTATGTGCTTGTATATTTATTAGAAATGATCAGTTTAGTTTGAACTTTTTAAATAAAAGTGCTCTTTAAATATTAGAGCTAAAATATTCATTGATATTTAGAGAAACCATTATCTAAGGGAACTTTATTGTGAAAGTTTTTAGTTAACGAGCTGTATTTTACTGGTTTATAAATTTAAACTTGTGACTTATTTTTAGAATACGAGCTTTGGAATCAAGAAGAATGAATTTAAGTCCTAGCTTTGCTAGTTACACAATTATGTGACCTTAGACTAGTTAGTATGTCTGAACTTCATTATACTTAAAATGAGGATAAAAGTAAAATCTAATATCATAGGATCTGTTATAAATTAAAGGAAACAGTACACATAAAGTTCTTACTAGCACAGTGCTCAGTAGAAAGTACGTGCTCTCACATGTTAGTAGTATTATTTCAGTAAGCTAGACTATACTGGAAACATACTCCTGATATTATAAACCTTGAGAGTGAAACAAAATTACAGTTATAACTGTATTACAATTTGAACTGTATTCTGGTAGCTCAGCTGATAAAGAATCCACCTGCAATGCAGGAGACCCCAATTTGATTTCTGGGTTGGAGAGAGCCCCTGGAGAAGGAATAGGCTGTCTACTCCAGTGTTCTTGGGCTTCCCTGGTGGCTCAGGAAGCCACCTGCAATGCAGGAGACCTGGGTTCAATCCCTGGGTTGGGAAGATCCCCTGGAAGAAGGCATGGCAACCCACTCCAGTATTCTTGCCTGGAGAATCCCCAGGGACAGAGGAGCCTGGTAGGCTCCAGTCCATGGGGTTGCAAAGAGTTGGACACAACTGAGCACCTAAGCATGTATACTTAAAAGTTAGGTAGGAACGTAAAAGATATAAAGACCAAAATTGAACTTCTAGAGATGAAAATCTACAGTGTTAGAGATGAAAAATATACTGGATGGAGTTAGCATCAGATTAGACATTAGAGAAGAAAAGATTAAGTAACTTGAAAGCATAGCAATAGAGAAAAACAGTTGAGTGTTTATACTTGAAAACTTTATAGCACTCAAACATCTGTATTCAAAAAAACATGACACGTATGCTCTGTCATGTCCGACTCTGCGAAAAGAAGTTGTCATCCAATCAGTGACTTCAGCTTCACCTTAAGAAACTGAAAAAGAAGAGCAAGTTAAACCCAAAGTAAACAGAAGAAAGTGAAAGTGAAGTCACTCAGTCATGGGACCCCATGGACTATAGCCTACCAAACTCCTCTGTCCATGGGATTTTCCAGGCAATAGTACTGGAGTAGATTGCCATTTCCTTCTCCAGGGGGTCTTCCTGACCCAGGGATTGAACCCCGGTCTCCCTCATTGTAGACAGACGCTTTACCGTCTGAGCCAGCAGGAAAGTCCCAAGAAAATAGTAAATATCCAAGTGGAAATCAATGAGATAGAAAACGTCAATGAAGTCAAAAACTTGATCTCCGAAACTAATAAAATTGATCTCAAGCCAGACTGATTGTGAAGAGAGAAGTATATCAAGAATGAGAGAAATGACTTCTGTAGATTCTACAAATGCTACTTAAAATGGATAATAAGGAAATACTATGAACAGCTTTAGGCCAGTAAATTAAAACACTTAGGAAATGGGCACATGTGGTGTGAGACACATATTACCAAAGTTCACTCAAGAAAAAATAGATAACCCAGAGAATACTATAGGAAAATTGAAGTTAGAAACCTTGGACAAAGACAATTGAGGCCTCAGTGGCTTCATTTGTGAATTCTGTCAACATTTCAGGAAGAAATAGTACCAATTCTATTTAAAACTCTCAAAAGTTAAAGAGGGGAAATGCTTCCCAACTTGTTAGTGGTATGTTCATAGAACATGTTACCAAAACCAATGATTTTAAAGTAAAGAAAATTACATATAGATCAATATTCTTTACAAATATAGATGTTAAAATTCTAAGCAAAATTTTAGCAAATTGAACCTAACAGTATATCAGATGGATAATTCTGGTCATGATAATTCATCATAACCAAATGGGATTTATCCCAGGAATGTAGAGTTGACTTCACATTTATAAATCAACCTATGGAATTTACATTAGTAAATTTAAAAAACAAGAAGCAGTTGACAAAATTCAACATCCATTCCTGATTAAAGAAAAGTCACCCAAGGTATAAATGGGAACTT
Organism: Tragelaphus eurycerus; assembly: GCA_935064755.1. NCBI lineage: Eukaryota > Metazoa > Chordata > Mammalia > Artiodactyla > Bovidae > Tragelaphus > Tragelaphus eurycerus. Next base: position 6,447,785 of record CAKXYN010000039.1, read on the forward strand.
AAAAGCCATCTAGGAAAATCTGCACCTGATGTAATACTTAGTGTTGAGACAGTGCCATGAATATTGGTGTTTTCATTTTCTTCAGCTGTATACCCTGGAGTGGAATTGCTGGATCTAAGGTCTAGTTTTTTGGAGAACTTCCATGCAGTTTTCCGTAGTGGCTGCACAGTTCACATTCCTACCAGCTGTGTGCTAAATTCCCATCAACAGTTTCCTTCCCTCCACATCCTTACCAATATTGGTTATTTGTGGACTTTTTGATGATAGCCATTCTTAGAGTAGCCAAGATATGGAAGAACCTAAGTGTCCCATCAGCAGATGAATGGATAAAGAAAATGTGATAGATAGATAGATATACACACACATATACATATATATGATGGAATACTACTTAGCCAAAATAAGAATGAAATTTTTCCAGTTACCTATATAGACATGGAAGGTATTATGCTTAGTGAAATAAGTCAGAGAAAGGCATACAGTGTATTATCACTTAAATGTGAAATCTAAAAAATAAATATAAATAATAAAACAGAAACAGACTCACACATGTAGAAAACTAGGGGTTACCAACATGTAGAGGGCAGGAAAGAAGAGCAACATAAGGGTAACAGATTGTAACTATGGATAAAATAAATAAGCTATAAGGATATATTACAGCATGGGCATTACAGCCAATATTTTATCATAACTTTTTTTTTTTAACTTTATTTATTTGGCTGCTTCAGGTCTTAGTTCTGTCTTCGTTGTAGTATGCAGGATCTTTAACTGCAGCATGTGGGATCTAGTTCCCTGACCAGGAATCAAACCCTGGCCCCCTGCATTGGGAGTATAGTCTTAGCTACTGGACCACGAGGAAAGGCCCAATTTCATGATAACTTTAAATGGAGTGTGATCTATACAAATATTGAATCACTATGTTGTACATCTGAAGGTAATAAAATAAGTCAACTAATAAAATATTATAGTTCAGTTTAAGAAAAAAGTGATAAAGCGTATGCATTGACTCATTCATGAAATTAGTTTCCTATATTTTATCACTTGTTTATTAACACAAATGAGATACAGTTGTGTAACATCAGACAAGTATATTTGTTTCTGTACCTTCACATTTTAGAGTAGTTTAAAAGTTCCAGACATTGTTTCAGGTGTATTACTATTACTAGATGTAGAGAAATATCACGGATAATAAAAATCTATTTAGATTTCACCATTGTTTATTAGTCATTAAAGTTAATTATCCTAAAGAATGTTTAATATAATTAAAATTTTTATTTAAATACAAATGAAAGTATTTAAGATACTATTCAATGGTATTGAAATACATACTTTTTTAACATCAGTATTCCTCTCCAAATCCTAATACTAACCACAGACTGTGCAGACTCTTTAAGAAATGCCTAATTTTAAACTTCCTTTAAAGATATATGTTTACAATGGTAATCTAAAGATAAATGACTTCATATTTTCTGATTTGTTTCATCTCCATGTGAAAGGAGGTTTTTCTATTTAATGTATACATCACTCAGTATCTAATCTTGGCATTTTGTGTTATCTTTCTTGGTAACATTCCTGAGAGGTAAGTATTAATATTACTCCTTTATAAAGTTACGGAAACCAGTTCTCTGAGAGACTGATTTGCCTAAGATCCCTCTGCATGTAAAAGGTAGAGGTGAGAATCAAATCAAATCAAAGGTAGAGGTGGTTCCAATTTATACTCATCCCAGTACACTATCAGATCAGATCAGATCAGTCGCTCAGTCGTGTCTGACTCTTTGCGACCCCATGAATCCCAGCACACCAGGCCTCCCTGTCCATTACCAACTCCCGGAGGTCACTCAGACTCACACCCATCGAGTCAGTGATGCCATCCAGCCATCTCATCCTCTGTCGTCCCCTTCTCCTCCTGCGCCCAATCCCTCCCAGCATCAGAGTCTTCTCCAATGAGTCAACTCTTCGCATGAGGTGGCCAAAGTACTGGAGTTTCAACTTTAGCATCATTCCTTCTAAAGGAATCCCAGGGCTGATCTCCTTCACAATGGAATGATTGGATCTCCTTGCAGTCCAAGGGACTCTAAAGAGTCTTCTTCAACACCACAGTTCAAAAGCATCAATTCTTCGGCGCTCAGCCTTCTTCACAATCCAAATCTCACATCCATATATGACCACAGGAAAAACCATAGCCTTGACTAGACGAACCTTTGTTGGCAAAGTAATGTCTCTGCTTTTGAATATGCTATGTAGGTTGGTCATAACTTTCCTTCCAAGGAGTAAGCGTCTTTTAATTTCATGGCTGCAGTCACCATCTGTAGTGATTTTGGAGCCCATAAAAATAAAGTCTGACACTCTTTCCACTGTTTCCCCATCTATTTCCCATGAAGTGATGGGATCGGATGCCATGATCTTCGTTTTCTGAATGTTGAGCTTTAAGCCAACTTTTTCACTCTCCACTTTCACTTTCGTCAAGTACACTATAGTGACTCTTAATTTACAACTATAATCTCTGCATTTTAAATATCCTACTTTATACTTATAAAATTACATGATCATTAAATACTGAGTAAATTAAGAAGAGTAAACCACAATTCTAAAGTGAAGTAGATTTGAAAGAACATATTTTTATGCTGTGACTCTATATATGTCTTATTACTCTGTGCTGTGACTCTGTGCTGCTGCTGCTGCTAAGTCGCTTTAGTCGTGTCCGATTGTGCGACCCCATAGACGGCAGCCCACCAGGCTCCCCCATCTCTGGGATTCTCCAGGCAAAAATACTGGAGTGGGTTGCTCTATATATGTCTATATATCTCTTATTATTGATTTAGCATAAAAGACACTCAAATGATAGCTGTTTGCAGTTTGTTGTATTGACTTAATAAATGTAGTTTAAAGTATAATCTGCAGAGTATTATATTAAAAAGATTGGAAATATGTCTAAAATCACCTTTGTTACACAGGCAAATGTAAATTTGAATTAAATAATAGGTATTGGTATATTCTATGGTGGATTTTAACAGGTTTGATTTATTGACTTTAGGGAGTTTTTCATTCTAGTTTTACCCCCACCCCCACCCCCCCCCCCCCTTATAGAAATCCAGAGGAAAGAAAATTTAAATGTAAAGCCTTCAGTCCACTTCGGCCTTATAAATGAAACTCTGTGTTGTATATTGTTAACATTATCTCTTTTCATTTATAAATCTGGTTGGGGAGACAACATTAATATGGGTGTATCTGTGAATTCCCTGGCGGTCAGTGGTTAAGACTCCATACTCTCATTACTGCTGAGGGCCTGGCCTCAATCTCTGGTCAGGGAATTAAGATCCCACAGAACAAAAGGTGCAACCAAAAAATGAAAAAAAGAAATATGGATATATCTAAAAGTAAAATCTTGGGACATCCTTTATTAACTTGCTTAGCCCAGTCCTAAGAAAGAAACTCTAAAAAATACATATTTTTAGCTCCAACTATTATGTAATATCAGACAGAACTACCTGGAACCAATCGTGTACTTGTCATTTCTATCATAGCTATTTCTCTTTACTGGGCAGAAATGCAATCCCAAGCCTCACTGTACTTTTATTTTGCTTTTAAAGTTTCCCAGAGTTGCCTTGTAAATAATATTGCTACCATCCTTCTTTTATAGAAACTTCTCTTCCCTCTTTATGTCTCATCTACAAAGTCAGTAAAATGTCAGCAGTTTTTCTTGTCTGCTAACTTACTTTTACCATTTCTGTGCTCTGAAGAATATTGACAAAAATTTCAGGAAAATCCGACAGTATAGAAAGAAGCCTTTCCATCTCTCAGCCAGATTTCTGGAATTCCAGGTGTATGTTGGCATAATTTTGTTCCCAGCAAGTGTTTATGAAAAAAGATATGTGTCTTTCTAAACTACTAATTTTCTGACTCAGCTATCATTACACTAGACTTCAATTTGCTAATATATTTTCTTATTTCTAATGTAAGAAGACCTAGTTATTAATACAGTTACCAATTCTTGATAAGTTATAGTTATATGAACATTTTATCATAAATATTGGAATCTCCTTACAGTTTAAGCTTAAATCATCTCTGTTTAAAATGTGAAGAAAGTAATCTAGCCAAAGTAGCAAACAACAAGTTACTCTTAGTCAAGTTAATCTTAACTTACTGTTTGACCAAATCAGACTGTTCTGATCATTTGAAATGTGCTCATTAATTACGAACCTCAACAGCTAATGTTATAAGTTTTAGTTAAAGAGTTTACAGTGCTGGTTTTGTGACTATAGTTTAGTGTCCCTCAAACTTTAACAATTACAATTTGTTTTGATTTTAAAGGAAATGTTGGGTGAACTCTTCACTCCTGTAGAAACACCTGAAGCACCAAACAGGGGATTCTTTAAAGGCTTGTTTGGAGGTGGTGCACAATCTCTTGATAGAGAAGAACTATGTAAGTTGATTTATTTAATTTGGATAATATATCTATAAAACATTCAAGCCATGTAAATTTTTCTTATGTGTATAAATTTATGTTCACCTTTTTCCTCTCTGTCACGACAATTGATGGATCCATCTTTTAGCAAAATGCATAAAATTGTTTTATGCCATATTCTAACTCAAATCAGGGAAATAGTTTACTCAGCAAATCAAAATCAACATGGCTTCAGGCTAAAAAGAATAAGCGTTAAGTGAGTAATTTGAAAGTATTTTCTAACTTTCGTTAAATATGATTTTTATTATTATTTTAATTCTGTAATAGACTTCAGTTGATAACCTTAACTTCAAAAAAGTTTTTACATAAACATTTATTTTATCTTACAAAACCTCCGGAACTACTCTCTTTGCACTTAGAAGATTATTTAAAGTATAAAGTTTAGTTCGTGTACTATCTTCCATAGAATTGGTACAAATTTGAAATTGGTCCTTGAATGAACTAGTAAATTGATGAATGTTTCACCTTTCTTTCAAATAGGAGCTATTAGCTATTCTTGAAATTTTATTTTATTTTATTCTTTGTTTTTTACTAGAATATTCTAAAATTTTCCTTTTCTGCTCAGTTTACTAGAAAAACTGTAAGATTAAATATTAGCAAGTAAGAGTGTAGTACAGTTTCATTTTAAAAATTTATCCTAATGATTGGTCAGTCATGTGGATAATGAGGATTGGTCAGTTTTAATTCATTTAAAAAATGAAGACTGCTCTTCAAGTCATGGGGGACTGATTATTTAGAATAACATTCTTACCAAAATTAATTGATAAAGCCGTACAAAATTCAATGTTTATAAACATCAATGAGCTAACGACATAATGAAGAAAGTATACGTGGGGAAAGGTGATAAGCATTGCAACCTGAAGCCACTTTTGCCCTGGAGTACTTTGCTAATCTGAAGCAGCAAGCTATAGTTCTGAACTGTGTTAAGACCAGCCAGGTAGGCTCCCAGAATTGGCTAAGGTGGCAACCCTGATAAATAACGCTTCCTCTTTGAAAGGACCCCAAGGACCAAGGGCCATAGCTTAAGAATAAAACTGATGTGAGCATATACACAAATAAATACTTAATGAAGCCCTTATCAACTCGCTGCCCCAAACTTTGTAACTTATTCTAAATTTTATTTGGGAATTCAAAAGGTCTCACCTTTTCTGTTTAACACTGTACTAGAGTCTTTAACCAGGGCAATTAGGCAAAAAGAGAATATAGTTGGCATGCAGTTGGAATGGAAGGAATGAAACTGTCTCTCTTTGCAGATGACAGCCCTGCCTATAGAAAATCTTAAGGAAATCACACACACACACACACACACACACAGTGGTTCTAACTACTGGATGGTTAGGACTCAGCACTTTCACTGCCATGGCCCTGGGCTCTCAATCCCTGTTGGGGAACTAAAATCCTGCAAGCTGCACTATGCAGACAAAATAAATTTTTAATTAAAAAATAAAACACATTCTAGGCAATAAACAAGTTCAGCAAGATTTTAGGATACAAGGTCCATAGGTCCATATAAAGAGTCAATTGCATTTCTATACATTAGCAATGGACATGGGGAAGGCAATGGCACCCCACCCCAGTACTTCTGCCTGGAAAATCCCATGGACAGAAGATCCTGGTAGGCTCCAGTCCATGGGGTCGCTAAGAGTCGGACACGACTGAGCGACTTCACTTTCACTTTTCACTTTCATGCATTGGAGAAGGAAATGGCAACCCACTCCAGTGTTCTTGCCTGGAGAATCCCAGGGACAGGGGAGCCTGGTGAGCTTCCGTCTGTGGGGTCGCACAGAGTCGGACACGACTGAAGCGACTTAGCAGCAATGGACAAACCAAAAATTAAGAAAGGAGTTTCATTTATCAAAAAGATGAAATACTAGAACATACACTAAAAAGTGCTAAAAAATTCAAACATCATTTAAAGAAATTAAGACATAAATAAATGGATTAATATCTACGTTTGTGGATTCGAAAATCTAATATTGCTGAGACGGCAGTACTCCCCATATTGATCTATGTATTCAACACAATCCCTGTCAAAGTCCAAGCCGGTTTTTTGAAGAAAGAAATAATCTGTTTCTAAGATTCATATGGAAATGGAAAGGATTCAAAATAGCCACACAAACACACACAAAAATTTTTTTGTAAAGAAAAAAGATCTGAGTTACATTTTGATTTCCAATGTTGTTACAAATTGGGAATCAATCAAGATAGTGTGGTACAGGCATTAGGATGGATACATAGACCCATGGAAAAGAATTGAGAGTCCAGAAATAAGCCCATACATGTATGGTCAGTTGATTTTCTACATGGATGCCAAGAAACTCCAATGGTGAGAGTCGTCTTTTAACAGATGGTGTTGGGACAGTGGATATCCACATGCAAGAGAATCCAACTCACACCATACACAGAAATTAATAACTCAAAATGAATCAAAGACCTCAATGTAAGAGCTAAAACTATAAAACTCTTAGAAGAAAACCTAAGTATAAATCTTTATGACACCTAAATCAAAACCAACCAAAGAAAACAATAAATTGAGTTCTAAAATTAGAAGTCAGAAAACATAATGATATCTATTGAGTCTAATAGCCAAAGTGTTAAAAAAAAATTGTAAAATTTTTTTATTCTTACTCAACAATAAAAAGCCAAATAGTCCAATTTTAAATGGGCAAAGGGTTTGAATAGACTTTTCTCCAAAGAAAACATACAAATTGCCAATAAACACATGCAAAGATGCTCAATATCTTTTGTCATTAGAGAAATGCAAATCAAAACCACAATGAAATACCACTTCACATTTACTAGGATGGTTATATTTAAAAAGATGATCTTCTCAAGAATATGGAGAAATTGGAACCCTTACAAGTTACTGGTGGAAATATAAAATAGTGTAACCTCTTTGGAAAACTCCAGCAGTTTCTCAAGAAGTTAAACATGAAGTTACGTGACCCAACAATTCCATTACCAAGTGTACACCCAAGAGAATTGAAAACATGTGTTCACACAAAAACTTGTACAGATGTTCATAGCAGCATTATTCATAACAGCCAAAAAGTGGCAACAACTCAAATGCTCATCAACTGATGAATAGATAAACAAAATGTTATATATCCATATCTGTACAATAGAATATTGCTTGGTTATTAAAAAGGATGAAGTACTGCCATATGCTATCATATGATTGAATCTTGACATTAAGTGAAAGAAGCCAGACACAAAGGCCACACAGTGTGTGAACCATTTGTATGAAATGGAAATAGGAAAGTTTATGGAGACAGAGGGGATTATTGATCACCAAGGACTGAGATGAGGGGGAAATGGAAAGTGACTGCTAATAATCATGCAGTTGTTTGGGTGTTTTGTTTTTGAGTAATGAAAATGCTTGAGAACTATTAGTTGTACAACCTTCTGAATAAACTTCAAGTTACTGAATTGTTTAGGAGCAAATTTTACGGTATGAATTAAATTTCTAAAGAAAGAAATGTATCCTAAAGTAAGAAGGAATCTGACATCAGTTTTTAACAGAATTTTGAAGACTTGCAGTCATAAGGTTGTTAGGTCATGAGGGTCTAGATTGCAAAGGGAAAGGAAGCAATAAATTCCTGAGATCTGTTGAAGACAAACATGATCTATTTGGTAAGCAACAAGATAAATGGATAGAAAGAAAGGAATGTGGTTATGTACAACTTTTGGAGACTGAAAAGAAATACTGAATAAATTCTACATTTTTCTTCTAAGCCAAAGCATAGTATTTCAAGTGTGAGGAAAGTACAGAGTGAATAAAACAAATACATATATTTAAATCTGTGTCTCTGAATTTAAATATCTTTATCTTTAATTTTTGGACACTTAAGAGTGATTTTTTTACAGTTATTAAAGTGGTATCAGATACCCATCATCCATTCCAACAAATAATTGTCACTTTTTTGCTCAAGTTCTACTATATGAACTAGAATGAAATATTTATTAATATATGTTGTATTTCTATATACTTGAAAAGTATCTAAAAGTTAATTGTTAAAACAATCATAATAAAATACATAATAATTACAAAGTAATATATAAAAATACTTCAATTATATTGTGAGTCAAGTGTGTTTTAATGCTATCAGGAGATAGAATTTTATATTAATTAAAGTTTTTTCATTTTCTGGGTTACTTTCATGTATCAAATTATTCAGTTGGAGAATCGTCCTCAGGAAAGGCTTCAAGGAGTCTTGCTCAGCACATCCCTGGCCCTGGTGGCATTGAAGGCGTGAAAGGAGCGGCATCTGGCGTTGTTGGTGAACTCGCACGAGCCAGGCTGGCACTGGACGAGAGAGGGCAGAAACTTAGCGACCTGGAAGAAAGAACTGCAGCTATGTTATCCAGTGCAGATTCATTCTCTAAACATGCTCACGAGGTATGTCTGTCCAACAGACACCTAAGCCAAAAGGCCTAGGTAAAGCAAGTATGAAAATTACTATATTTTTTATATCTGTTGTATTTTGACACGTAAATTTTCTTCTCATATCCTCAGTATGGTTGCAGATTCCTAAATTTTGCCACTAGGGGGCACCATTACAAGACTCTCAGTAGCCTTTGATCTCTTAACTGAAGTTTATGAATTTTGAAGGAACCTGCTCCCCCTTCAGGCTTTTTTTAAAACAAAACCAGTGACTTTGCAGTAGTTACTTAGGGAATACAATAAAAACAAAGTTAATTTTCCTAAATTCCTCAGATTCTTCTACTACTAACTTCTCCTAGAAAATAAAATAATTTATCTCTTGATTCTTTAGGTAGATCTAATCCAGTGAAACGATACTAAATGTGTCTGTAGACCAATTCATGCAAAGGAGTAATGTGCATTTTTGCAGTGAATTCATCTTGATGAACGAGGAATCTGTGGTGGAGGTTAGAAACAGAGACCATGAAGTAAGGGAGCCCTAATTGGCCCTCCTACAAATGCACTTTGTTAGCCAGAATAACACCCTTGAAAAACTGAATTTAAAGTCTGTTAGGTAGAATGGTGGAGAAGGCAATGGCAACCCACTCCAGTACTCTTGCCTGGAAAATCCCATGGGTAGAGGAGCCTGCTAGGCTGCAGTCCATGGGATCACAAAAAGTCGGACACGACTGAGCAACTTCACTTTCACTTTTCGCTTTCTTGCATTGGAGAAGGAAATGGCAACCCACTCCAGTGTTCTTGCCTGGAGAATCCCAGGGATGGGGGAGCCTAGTGGGCTGCCATCTCTGGGGTCACACAGAGTCAGAGACGACTGAAGTGACTTAGCAGCAGCAGGTTGAATGGAGTACATGTTTCTCATTTTGACAGGGCTGCCACTCCCTGATACTTTACACTGGGCTACTTCTCACATTTAGCTCCTAGCCTAGCCCTCAAAGACATTTTGCTTTTATTACCTGAAGCCACCATATTAAGGTTGTTTTTACATTTGAGTACCCAGTCTGTAAGTAATAGCTCTTCTTTAAACTTTAGGTCAAAAGCCATCTCTTCCTTGCTCAATAATGTTGACAGCTAGCATTTATGAAAGAGGTAACTTGGCCTAAGAGAGATTTTTTCCAGGTTTTCAAAGAGATTTTTGTGAGTCCCTGTATGAGGGCCACACATCTCAGATAAAGACTGCTGCTGCTGCTAAGTCACTTCAGTCATGTCCGACTCTTTGCGACCCCATCCATAGACGGCAGCCCACCATGCCCTCAAATCTAAGTCAAGACTTATGTTCACATAACAATGAATCTGACTGTGATCTCTAAGGCGTAACATTTCAGTCAGCCTCAGAATGTATCTACGGTCTAAATATTTAGCCAAGAGCTCAATCCCTAGCTGTTAGCTTTTCCCTTCTACCAAAGGTTCCTCAGCCATATGTGTGAGTATAAAAAAGACAGTACATTGAGTTGGTTAAATCATGGGTTTTTGGATTAGACTACATGGGTTCAAATCCCACTTTCACCACTGTGTTGTCTTGGCTAACCCCTTTAAGCCTTAGTTTCTTCATTTGTAAAGCAGGGAGACTAACAATGCCCAGCACATAGAGTTGTGAGGATCCGGTGAATCCATGCAGGGAAAGCGCACGGCTCAGAGTCAGCTGCCCAGCAGACTGTAGGTGGCGGCAGTACTGGTCTCGGCCCTGCCTTCTCCAGGTTCTTTAAGCTTTATTTTTAATTCAGTTAAGAGAACTGAAAGTTACTTGTTTTTTAAGTTATGTCACCAAAGAATGCACTGAGCTAAAACTTACTTATGTCTTTTAAGAAATGTGAGGACCTTCTATGCTCGTTCTTCATAGTTATAGTCTTTTTTTCCTTGAAACAGAACAGTTCTTATTTCTTGCGTGCAGTATGAATACTGAATATTAAAAACTGGAGAATGCTTCAGAATAATTTAATGTTTTAGAACACTATAGAAACCAGTTTATAAATGTTGTTACTCTGTTTTTATTCTGTTGTTGTTCTTAAGCATTTTTTAAACATTTTTTTTCTTATTTTCTCCCCTTTAGATGATGTTGAAATACAAAGATAAGAAGTGGTACCAGTTCTGATAACCAGAAACCCAGCTAAAGTTCAACGTCAGCCAGAAGGAAAAAGAATTTTCCTTTTTTATGTTATTGATTTCACTTTAGGAAAGTTAACAAGAAAGGGATGTTTGTCACTGGATACTGCTCTTTCCTAGCACAATCACGCCCTGTCTTACCTCAGTCGTGTGGCTTTAACTGAGGCGTGCTCACACACACTCAACGCGGAGTAGATGGTGCGGGCCAGCTATGAGCTGACAGTCTGGGAATTAGCATGGTGGTCACACATTACAAATGAAGAGACAGAGGGATTGGAGGAGACGTGGCAGGGACTATTCCCGGATCATTCCTGTATTAAACTTCCGTATATGCCAACAGATTCCGTGCTGTCCTGTTTGCCATCCGTGTTTGACCTCTTTGAGGGAGAGGCAGTAAGTCAGAAGTCTCAAAGCTGAAACAGTTACGTTTGTGTCATTGACTGAAGTATAAACTGCTGTCTTGGACTTTCCCTCCCTTCAACTGACTGGTCATCAGTATCATTAGTGAAAAAAAACAACAACAGACTTGTTTGTTACCATATCTTTAGACAGTTATGCTGAATGGTGGGCTTTAAATAATAAAAACATACACATAGTTGACTTGTGTATGGGCTACTCTTGGATTCTTGTTATTGTATACTTGTGTTTAGTCCATATTTTGTCAAAAGCAAAACAAGGCGATACATCACTTTTCATTGAAAAGAAAAGTGTAGAGCATGACTGAACTGCTCATCATTCTGGGAGTTTCCATGTAGTGACTGTGCGGTGTGGAAAGTGAGAAAAACCTCCATTGTGCTGAGGAGAATACTTCAGTGTCTCTTGTCATTGTGCTCATTAAGTCAGCTAAAGGTGGATTTGACCAAAATACTTACCGGTTAAATTTGTGGAGATGTTGAAATCAGCTAAGTTTTTAATTTTGCTTGAATTTTTATAAAATGTTTAACCCAATGTACCTTTGCATTGTTTGATTAAAATTGCTTTAAAAAATGTTTCATTATTTCGGTAAAATGTTCAGCTCCCTTTTAAAAAAAAAAAAAGCGCCCTTCATTTGCTAACAGTTCCAGTACACTCAGGTGATGAGGCAATTAACTCTTAGTGCACATGCCATCGCATGGAAAACTCAAAAGCATCCATTGTCAATAATTATCTAAGAGTCTAGTCTGACCTACAAAGTATTTTCTGTAGAAATATACTATAAATCTGTACGTGTCCTTTCAAGGTTTTGAAAAACCGAAAAGGAAAATACGTGCATTTTGGTAACTAAATCATTTCTGTATTGGAGTATAAAGCAAATGAGACCATCAGTGGACAGTAAGTGACTGGTACTAAAACAGCACACACAGAAAAGAGATAATGGGATAGACCCGGAAGTAGGTAAGCTCATTCTGCAGAGATTATTACCGATCGTTCTGAAAGCAACAAAGGATGAATAATCTAGAAGCATTATACTTAATGAAATTTAAAATATTTTCTCCTACCAAAAAAAAATAGTTTAAAACCATTTTCTTTTTTCATTAAGAAATAATCAGAGCACAAATTGATAGCAAACATGATGGTTGTTTTTCTAGTCCATACAATCATTAAAGGTTTATATAGAACACATTAATTTCACAAGTCTGTTTTGTGTTTTTCCTCTTTACTGTTTTCATTGATAAAGCTCTTATGTTTACATTTTACGACGTGCACTACGGGATATGAAAGTTTACATTAAAATTTACTTTGTCTTTAGGGAGGGATTGAATATATATGATAGAGATGATTGATCAAGCCAAAAGAAATATTTTTAAAATACAGTCATTTTCGAAAGTTTTTGAATTTGTAGGAAGACCTAATTAGTAATATTTCTGTTTAGTTAATGCCAGCTTTATAATGAACATGTAGCAGTTTACAAATTGCTTAATTTGTATCATATATTATCTAATAAACCCACTGTTCCATGATATGTCACAGGAAGTTTTCAAAGGCCATTTTTTAAAGGTACAGTTTCGTGTCATCAGTAAAATCAGTAGTTAATGGATTTGAAGTTGAGAAGCACTAAGTATAGTAATATACATGAATGGTTGGTTCCCCATTCATGTGTAAGGGCATATTAGCTCCAATTATTTGATTTGCTATGTTTTTTTGTGTTAATTGTATATCAACTTAATTTTTATATCAACTGTCATTTTTCCTGTTGTATATAAAATGAACCAATCTTGTAATTATTTTCAAATAGAGAAGTAAATACATTTACCTGAGGTGGATTTTATAAGCAAACCTTGAATCAATATTTCGAGTTATTTTATTTCATTTTTAAATTAATCTACAAATTATGCACAGCAAACTAGAAACTCACGTAGGATTAGAAAGCTTGAAGTATTTTTGAAAATAGGAAATAAGCTTCTCAGAGTTATACTTGATTCAGTCTGTAGATAAGAGACAGTCTGCAGTAATAACTAACCCAGGGAATTTATTGTAATTTGAGAGGTAACATCTCTATTTTTTTTTCTAACACAAAAAGTTATAGTCACCAGCAAGCCAAGATTTCAGGAAAACAAACCAAAAAAAAAAAAAGTCAAAGTAGAAAATATTAGTAGAAAATATTAGAAAAATGAAAGATTTTTATGTGCTTCCTCCATATCCTTAAACATTATTTTTTGTTGCCTTTGTCCTTGACTCTAAAATCATTGAAGTATTCATTGATTAGCAGTCTGTCAATAGGAAGTGGTTTCCCTATATGTACCACATATCTGGTTCATTTCACTTTTCAAACCAAAATCTAAATGTATTTGCTTTAGAAGCTTATTTGAAACTTTCTGATAACTTCTGAATATTACATCATTTGAAGTTTTGCATCACCTTAATTCCCTTGGTTTGCATTTCAATTGTACTGTTTCCAAAAATGGTTATAGATATAACTGAGCTATTGCTAACTTCTTAATTTGATTTTCTTATGGATGTGAAAAAATGCTGCTAATTGTATGTTATGTGTAGTAGATGACAATTTAAGTACAGAACTTTAAAGAAAGACATATCTCTTTTCCTTAGAACTTTTTAATTGTAGGTTTCTCTGAAGTTATTTTGTGTAGATATATGTTTTAAACAAGTCTGAAAGTGTTACATAGTTTTTGATTACAGGAGTAGTGGGAAAACAACTGAGGAAAGGAAAAATACGTGAAAGACACTGTGGACTTCAAAGTCTTACCCTGAGTTCTATATCCCATATATGTTTTGCTTGAGGCATTTTCTCATGTGACGTTAGAAAAGCTATATCCAAAGGTGAATTTTGTGTGGCAAAGATTTATTTTACATTTTAACTTTTGGGATTTTGTTTGTTTTTGCAAAATAAAGAGCACTGAACTTTAAACTTGAATTTTTTCTGCACTTTTTTAGGTAAAGAAGACTTTTTATTGTCATTGAGTTCACATTTCTCCATTCAAATCAAGTGATACATATGTATAAAACATACCAAAATCATGAATATGCTGCTAGTTTAAACAATTAAACTGATCATAGTTTTAAAACCTTCAATAGGGTTTTATATAGTTTTCAAGGATAAAAAAATAGTAAAATCATTTGCTGTTTGTTTCAGTGTTCTAGGTCTTAAATTATTGCAACACTTTCAGATTTGTTTTAAGATCATACAGTAACGTTATATTTATACATACTGCTAGAGAATATACTTTTAGTTTTAAAATGGAATTTTTATAAATGTATTCTTTAATTTTAAAAATGGTGAACTTGTTAAGTTTAAGTCGAAGTACTTAAAAAGTATGTATATTATCCATACAAAAAGTTATGTTTTACGCTTATAATAAGAAATACAGGTATCTCATATCGAGATACAATTAATTTTAAAGAATCATACATCATTCAAAAGTCTTCACACATGACAGGAAAGATACCATTCCTATGATTAAAAGAAACCCTCTGTTGAGCATTTTCAAATATTAATTTTATTTTGGGGGAAATGCCCACAACAATAATTACAAGGTCTTTCTCAATACCTGCAGCTTGCTGTTGGATGCCTACCTTAACTATTGTTTTAAAATATATATATATATATATTTAAAATAGTTTTCCAGATATTTTCTTCTACCTTTTTTAAAAATAAATTTCCAAAAATGAAAACAGAGTTTATGTATTTTTGTCAATGAAGGTTTTTATTTTGTAGTTTATAGAATTTGTTCCTTATCAGTTTGATACTTGATCAATATTCCTAGACTTTTTAATCTGTATTTACTTTGAAAAAGAGCACTTCTCTATCTTTAAGTGTCTTCTTTTTGTTCTTTTCCCTTTCAGGGTGTTTGTTTTCTTGAATTGAAATCTATGCCCATAAATTATTTTTTTTCATTTGAAAATGAATGTGAAGATACTGTTTACAGTTTTTGTTAATTATACTTTTCATCACTGATCAATTTCTTGTCAAGTGCTATGGGAATTATTTTCCCTGTGAATATCAATGATCTTACTATACCACAGAAGTTTTAAAGGTTCTGTGGACAGAAAATAGTGGTAACAACAACAAAATTAAAGGGAAAACTTTGGCTTACCTTTCTCAGCTGAATTAAATGGTTTTAATAACTTCCCAGTTGTTGAGGTTATAACATTGCTTTCTTCAGTTTCTAACACAGTCTTAAATTACTAGACACAGCTCATTTACAAATGGAGTGCAGTAGTCCAGGACTATGTGTAATTGTTCTTTTTATTGCACTCTTTACATCAGAAAAATCATGAATGTCAGTTTTGCCAGTATTTCACAATGAGGCTTATAGGTTAAATTAAAATTTTATAGTGTATGTGGTGTAAATAAATCAGTATTAATTTATCGTAGGTTGTTTGGCTTGGGCATTTAAAATGGATATAGGCTAATGACAATGGAATCCTATTTGGGAGTTTTGGGGTTTTCTTTATGCAGTGTGTTTTGTGTTGTTTAAATTTTGCTTCCACTGAAGACAATGTAAGGGATTGGAAACAGATTCAACATACCAATAGACAGTAATGCAAAAAGGGTAAATCATGTTTTAAATTTTTAATTTTGTTTTTTTTGTAAATAAACGGTACTGTGATCCTTAGGTGTGACCTCTGCTTAACATGATAGAACTGGAAAAACATCTTGCTTTCTAGTTATACTATTGGTTCATTGTAAATGCAACACCAAAAACAATGTTAAAAAGAGCAAGATTAAGTTTTGCTAACACTGTCCACTTCAGGGGCAAGCATGTTTGATATAGAGCTCGAGCTTGTGTCCACCTTGAAATGTACATGCAGATAGTTTTCAGTTGCTGCACTTATTTTTTTTAAAATCTTGCTCAGTCCAGTAACTATCTCAAAGGTGATTGCTGGAATATGCATTTTCAATATGAGTAAAAAACCCATCTCTGTGTACTGTTTCATTTTTTAAAAAAAGCACTATTGCAAACACAGAAAAATGTGTTAAACTTTGTAGTTATTTTGCATTCCTGTACTTTACAGACTGTCATCACAGCAAAAGGTTTAAAAGTAGGTAATGAAATATTTTTGTAAATAAATACCGTTAAGCTGGTATTTTAAAAAATGTATTATAAATTAATGTTTCTGGAAAATGTTCATATATATGTATATGAATGTCTCTTTATGCTGAAGGGCTCTGATTGGGCAAAATAAAATACTCTAATCTCTCTGAAAACTAAATATTAAGCCCTTTTTTTGTGAAAAAATTGTTTTAATTTTTCTCTAAATTGTGGAATTAATCCAGTAGATTAACCTCAGCAAATAATGAAGTAGATTTCTACATCTGCAAAGGAAAAGTCAAGTTAATCGGGTAATTCAAGTAAAACAAGCAATACTTTTCTTAACTATCTGAACTTTTTGGTGAAAGTTACCTTCCCCTTCGTTGGGTGGGAAGTACAGGTAAGGGCGAGGGTCCAGCTGCAAATGAAAGCATCATGACCTTGAGCATGTAGGACAATCCTCAGCATCTTGTCAAAATGCGGATTTGGATTCCACGTTTCTAAGGTGGGGCAAGACTTTGCATCTCCAACAGGCTCCCAAGTAATAACATGCTGTGGGCCTGTGAAACACATGAAGTAGTGAGACTAGATAATTTCCATAAATGGCATTTTGCTAGTTAATATTGTCAGTGTCCCACCTACTTGTACCAAAAATGAACATCACATTAATATACATAGAACGTGGAGCTTACAGAGGACTGACCATTCTTACCATTGTTTCCATTGCATTTTCAGAATAAAGAATATGGTCATTCTCTTATTAAATTGAAGGTTTATTTGATTTTGAAATCTGTATCATCTTATTGCCCACATGGTGGCAGTCATGTCTCATCTTACTATCTGAGTCTTTAAGAGTTTGCTGCTACTGCTGCTGCTGCTGCTAAGTCGCTTCAGTCGTGTCCGACTCTGTGCGACCCCATAGACCGAAGCCCACCAGGCTCCCCCATCCCTGGGATTCTCCAGGCAAGAACTCTGGAGTGGGTTGCCATTTCCTTCTCCAATGCATGAAAGTGAAAAGTGAAAGTGAAGTTGCTCAGCCATGTCCGACTCTAGCGACCCCATGGACCGCAGCCTACCAGGCTCCTCCGTCCATGGGATTCTCCAGGCAAGAGTACTGGAGTGGGGTGCCATTGCCTTCTCCTTAAGAGTTTTCAGTATGGTGTAATAATGGAAAGGTGCAGACTTTGCAAAGTTTAATTTTTACAATTGATACTTTTCATCCAGAAAATTATTAGATATGGAACAGATGAAATATCTAAGTTATTATAAAGTAGATCATTTGGTAGTGATCCTCTATGTAATCAAAAGAAATAGTATTTTTTCCAGAAAATATAGGTGTAAAGTGATAAAATTTTTAAAAAGTAGAGACTGTCTTCATGTCTCTGTTCATGGCTTTCTAAAGAACTTTAGGGTGTGCCCTGCTTAAATGGTGTAGTGCTTTTCACTGTTTTAGATAGAAATATTCTTGTCATAGTTTATTGTGATCTACACAGTCAAAGGCTTTGGCATAGTCAATAAAGCAGAAATAGATGTTTTTCTGGAACTCTCTTGCTTTTTCCATGATCCAGCGGATGTTGGCAATTTGATCTCTGGTTCCTCTGCCTTTTCTAAAACCAGCTTGAACATCAGGAAGTTCACGGTTCACATATTGCTGAAGGCTGGCTTGGAGAATTTTGAGCATTACTTTACTAGCGTGTGAGATGAGTGCAATTGTGCGGTAGTTTGAGCATTCTTTGGCATTGCCTTTCTTTGGGATTGGGATGAAAACTGACCTTTTCCAATCTTGTGGCCACTGCTGAGTTTTCCAAATTTGCTGGCATATTGAGTGCAGCACTTTCACAGCATCATCTTTCAGGACTTGGAATAGCTCCACTGGAATTCCATCACCTCCACTAGCTTTGTTTGTAGTGATGCTTTCTAAGACCCACTTGACTTCACATTCCAGGATATCTGGCTCCACGTGAGTGATCACACCATCCTGACTATCTTGGTCGTGAAGATCTTTTTTGTACAATTCTTCTGTGTATTCTTGCCACCTCTTCTTAATATCTTCTGCTTCTGTTAGGTCCACACCATCTCTGTCCTTTATCATGCCCATCTTTGCATGAAATGTTCCTTTGGTATCTCTGATTTTCTTGAAGAGATCCCTAGTCTTTCCCATTCTGTTGTTTTCCTCTATTTCTTTGCATTGATCACTGAAGAAGGCTTTCTTATCTCTTCTTGCTATTCTTTGGAACTCTGCATTTAGATGTTTATATCTTTCCTTTTCTCCTTTGCTTTTCGCTTCTCTTCTTTTCACAGCTATTTGTAAGGCCTCCCCAGACAGCCATTTTGCTTTTTTGCATTTCTTTTCCATGGGGATGGTCTTGATCCCTGTCTCCTGTACAATGTCACGAACCTCATTCCATAGTTCATCAGGCACTCTGTCTATCAGATCTAGGCCCTTAAATCTATTTCTCACTTCCACTGTATAATCATAAGGGATTTGATTTAAGTCATACCTGAATGAAAGATGCTTACTCCTTGGAAGGAAAGTTATGACCAACCTAGATAGCATACTCAAAAGCAGAGACATTACTTTACCAACAAAGGTTCGCCTAATCAAGGCTATGGTCTTTCCTGTGGTAATGTATGGATGTGAGAGCTGGACTGTGAAGAAGGCTGAGCGCCAAAGAATTGATGCTTTTGAACTGTGGTGTTGGAGAAGACTCTTGAGAGTCCCTTGGACTACAAGAAGATCCAACCAGTCCATTCTGAAGGAGATCAATCCTGGAATTTCTTTAGAAGGAATGATGCTAAAGCTGAAACTCCCGTACTTTGGCCACCTCATGCGAAGAGTTGACTCATTGGAGAAGACTCTGATGCTGGGAGGGATTGAGGGCAGGAGGAGAAGGGGACGACAGAGGATGAGATGGCTGGATGGCATCACTGACTTGATGGGTGTGAGTCTGGGTGACCTCCGGGAGCTGGAGATGGACAGGGAGGCCTGGCGTGCTGCCGTTCATGGGGTCGCAAAGAGTCGGACACAACTGAGCGACTGATCTGATCTGATCTGATTCTTGTCATTGTCAGTCTTCATAGGCTACATAAGACGATTCTGATTTTCTTCCATTATTTTAAAAGATAATGTGACTGCTTGTGTAATAGTACTGTTTTTTAGTTTTTGTACAAATTATATCTTTTAAAGAAGAAAAAACCTCTCAAAGTCATCATACTCTTTCAAATTTTAATTAACATCGATATATATTCACTCACAATTTACAAAAATATTCTGACCTTTAATTTTGGTCACACTGTCTCATTGTATACTGTTTTAAAAATGAAACCTCATAGTTTTTTATCACTGTTAAAAACAACATGGTCCACAATTCATAAAAGCATTTTCAGAGAATACAGACTATGTTGGTACAGTATAGAAGTCTGAGAGCTTCATTTAAATGTCAGACTCAAGTATTTAGCTTGCCTGTTGCCTATTTGTCATCCATGAAGACCAAGTACAGCTCTCAACAGGTATGCTAAGGGACAGCTAATCAGCAGTGTTACTATCCCACAGTGAGTGTGGGATCGCGCACGCGTGTGTGTGTGAGTGTGTGTATGTCTGCTCCCAAATAGAAGACCTTTGTGCATCTCCCTGGTTGAATTTATCTCTGAGTATTTCTCTCCCCCTTCCTTCCTCCCTCCCTTTTTCTCTATTTCTCTTCCCTATCTCTCTCTCTCCAGTGCCTTTCACCCAAAATCTCTTTACTCTTTATTAATGTTTATTATAACCAAGCACAGTTCTTTGCCAATTTGGGTTCAAAATACTGTTGGGTTGCCCCCAAATTCCATAAGATAGTATGGAAAAATCCAAAGGAACTTTTTGGCCGATGCAATATAATTCCTTATATTTCTCAAGGTCCCCCACACTCAATATTGAGTGAATTTGTAAATAATTTTCATAAGCAATAATGCCATCCCTACTCCTTATGGTTATCTCCAGACATGCAAAATCTCAACAGATAAAGTAAAAACAGTTTAGCTCACAGAAGACTTGTGCTGAGGCAGAAATTTTTAAAGCATAGGTGCTAGAGAGGTGTGAGGTGACAGAAAGCACCGTGCTGACAGCCCTCAGGTGCAGCCCCCCCTCTTCACTAGAATGATTGACCAAGAAAGCACTGGCTTTGCATAGGTGTAAAAGCCAGAAGACTGCAGTTAGAAAAGGTAGTAACCTCTGTGTTCCTTTAAGAATAATGTGACTGCAGGTACCGTTAGTCCAAGCAGCTGTGCTCAAACTTGAGCATCAGTGTCTCCTGGAAACCTTGATAAAACACAGACTGCTGGGCCACATCCCCAGAATTTCTTGTTCAGTAAGTCTGGAGTAACAAGAATTTCTATTTTCAACAAGTTCCCAGGTGATACTGATACTGCTGAGTCACTCACCACACTTGGAGACGCCCAATCTAGAGCACGCCCGGGAACTAGTTTCCCATTTACATCACAAATATTTTGGATGTTTCATTTACTATACTCTCTAATGAAATTCATAGATAATGGTTATCGTCCAGTCACTAAGTTGTGTCTGACTCTGTGACCCCATGGATTGCAGCATGCCAGGCCTCCCTGTCCCTCACTACTTCCTGGAGCCTGCCCAAGTTCATGCCCATTGAGTCAGTGATGCCATTCAACCAAGCTCAAGTCCATTGAGTCAGTGATGCCATTCAACCAAGCTCAAGTCCATTGAGTCAGTGATGCCATTCAACCATCTCATCCTCTGCCACCCTTTTCTCCTTTTGCTCTCAATCTTTATTAGCATCAGAGTCTTTTCCAATGCATCTACTGTAGATGATATACTTGCCCATATATGTACATTTTTTTAAATTGACATAATACAATATTGTAAATCAACTGTATTCCAATAAATCTTTTTAATTGATAAAATAGCCTAATACACTACAGAGGTATGAAATGAATGCGATTTATAATTTAAAAGTTGTTTTTCAATATATAAGTCTTAAGGTTATACACTACCAGAACAGCAATGACAAAAGGCCCTACAAGTTTCCAAAACACTCCCAATAGGGTGGTCCCTCTTCCTGGCCCACTTCTTCTAACTAGCACTCACTCCCACCCTCATAAGAACCACTGACCCAGAGAATAAGACCAGTAGTCAGACACATTCTGAGCGGCTGTCAAAAATGTGTTCATAAATGGCTCTGCCATGGTGTATATAAGAAAGCATAGAGAAGAAGTCCAGGCTATTTAAACGCTAGTTTAGATCTTAGTGTATTTGCATCAATTTCTAAGTTCTCTTCCTCTTTTACATTTAATCTGTCTTTTGAACTAGTCAGAGTGGGTGAGCAAACCAGGTAAATTTGTGGCTGAAGCTCACAAATCTTAATACCTGATGTGGTTCTCTGAACAAAAACTCCCCTTGGTAAGATGAGCAGTGAATCCATTTATAAGGTTCTATTATATAACTTTTCTAACAGTGGAGTGAGAATCTGTCAAGTCCTATTCTTTGAGACCCCATGGACTGTACCCAGCCAGGCTCCTCTGTCCATGGAATTCTCCAGGCAAGGATACTGAAGTGGGTAGCCGTTCCCTTTTCCAGGGGATCTTCCCAACCCAGGGATCGAACCCAAGTCCCCTGCATCACAAGAGGATTCTTTACCATCTGAACCACCAGGGAAGCCCAAGAATACTGGAGTGGGTAGCCCGTCCCTTCTCCAGGGGATCTTCCCAACCCAGGAATTGAACTGGGGTCTCTTGCATTGCAGGTGGATTCTTTACCAGCTGAGCTACCAGGGACACCCTTCTAATGGTTAGCCTACTGGAAAATTTTATCCCTGCTGATCAATCATGAAAACTCAAGGAGTGTTTATTGGTTAAATATTAGGCAAATGGATTTACCTTGTATTTAATGCCAAGTTTATTAAAAACGGGCCTTATATGTAGCTCCTTTCAGAAGTGCAGGTTGACCTCAGTATGAAAGCCAGTCTTCCGTTCCTAAGTTTAGTACTATGCCAGTGACCTTTCCAAGTCACTTGACCTCTATTTGCCTGTTTCCTTATGTGTAAAACTAGGATGCAAATACTAGCCTTGCCTACCTAACAGAGTACTTGTAGAAATAAAATAATCCCTGAAAATGGCTAGAAAACAAAATTATCACACAAACACAAGGCTTTGTGACCTTAAAAATATTAGTCCCTTAGAAGATCTGTGAATCAGAAATACAAGTGAATAGGACAGAGCAAGTAGCAGCCTGGTACCAGGATCAGCAAGTCAGGTAATATTAAAACTGCTACAATCAGGATGAAAACAAAGTGACACATCGTCTTTAACACAACATCTAATGCAGAATCAATGAATTTAATCATGTTTGAATTTAATAAGCCCCTTTAGTTCAACCGAATTTCATGTTTGCATCGTGAGACTCCAGAAAGCCAAACCAGGATGCATTTATGGCCAACTATCATCAAGATATAGGATCGGATTAAAATTAAGATGTAGTTGCCTTTAAAATAAAACAGCCAGTATCCCAGTGCCTGGACTTTTTGTAATAAATACACATTTATAAACGTTATTTTGTTTCTCCCTGGTATAGAGAATAAATTCTTTGGAGGGTTCAGTCACAGCAGATTTAACATATATTTTCACAGAGCATTTATAAAATATCTCTATAAATAAAAATTGTCTAAACTTAGGATGTTGCTTTCCTTTCCCTTTATTTGGCAGATTACCTTTCAAAGTCTTTGTTTCCATTTAGCTGGTAAAAGAGAGACTGGATCAGGTCAAGGTCCAAGTCCTTTTTTGCTGTTTACCAACAATATGACCTTACGTTACTTAACCTTTTTTAAACACTTTCCTCAGATATTAAATAGGAATGAAACAGCACCAATTTATGATTGTTTTAATGATTCCATGTGATAATGTGTAAGGTAACAGCAGAGAAACCTAGCTGTTGGGGCGCCCTCTGTAGCTGTAGAGACATAGTGTACAGATAAGCATGGGCTCTGAAGAAAGCTGTTTTAAATCCCTTCCGCATGATACACATGGCTTTTAGCAAGTTATGAAACTTACCCACGCCTCAGTTTCGTTGTCTGTATGATGGTAGTGATTACTAATGCAAGTGCTCAGGACGGTATCTGATGCACACAGTATTGCATTAAACTAAGATGCCACTGAAAATTAGGCACCAGTATTTGTACCACTAACAACAATGCTAATAATTACATTGGCATAACCTATCCTGATTTCCAAGATGTGAGCTATGTAAAAAAGGATCTAAGAATTGATGAAATACGGTAATAAGCTTTCAAAAGTTTACCATTTTTTAGAGAACTAGGAAATGAGACTCCTTCCATTTATATACAATTCTAGACTATCACTTGGGGTACAGGAAAGAACTTCTAATAATTGCTCTCTTCAGTGTGTTCCTATGCATAGATCTCGTTCTCAAATCTACTGAAGCAAGAACTCCCAAGTCTTTGTCTCAGGTGAGGTGGTGTTCCAGAAAGCACAACATGACAGATAAAAAATAATTTTAGAAGAATCCAACACTTAACTTTCTCAGAAGATACTAAGAGGAACCGAACTCATAACACCAAAACTTCTCAAAGCCTTTTGCCTTTAGAATTTCTCATAGCTGCTTGCTCTCTGAAGACTTTCAGATGCTAAAACCTTCTTATGTTTCCTCCCTCTCTCCCATTAGACGCTGGCTCCCAGACGTGCCTGAAGAAGAATGATCTAAGCTCGCCTCTCTCCTTCTGAGCCTCAGGCAAGATGCTGTCCTATATCACTCTGGTTGCCGGACCCTAGGGGCAGCTCTCCCAGTCTCTCTGCTTGGGGGTGCCATCCCAGAATCTTAGCTGTCAGGCCAGCATGGTATGGAGCACTCCTCTGAATTCCAAAGGGAAATGGGATCTCAGTTCTCCTTCCTCTTAGACCCTCAAACTTGTCAGCCAGTTCCATCTTTCCTCTGTCCTCCTTGGAGCTAATCCCTGAAGGGTGTCAGGCTCAGAGCTCTGCCTTCTCTCCCCATCCCAATGTCTAAGATTGTCGTCTAATCTGGACAGACAGGAGAAAATCATAGTCTGCTTCCTGCTTAAACCAGGACCTCAGCTCTTGACATGGAAATCCAAGTAACCATTTACTCAAACCCCCTCCCCCCACTTTTTTTTTTTTTTCCCTAAAAGCTGTTGTCTATACCATGAGCTCCAAAATTCCATTTTGACATTCAAAATATTGGCTTTCTTTTAAATCAACAAATATTTTTTGGACACCAGGATGTGTTAGATTCTATTCTACGTATTAGATATGGAAAAGTGAGCAAGATAGAACCCTTCCCTGGAGTTACATCCAGAGACACTGCCATTAATCTTTCTGTTTCTTCAGTAATAACAGTAACTTGAGGTCTCAGATGGTGAGTGAGAGGCAACAGGAATTTTGTACGTGGGGTGAGGGAATGCATCGTTTAAAACATCACCACACTATCACACCAGAAATACTTATTAAGCACCTATTCTTCTCCCTACCTCAACATCTAATCCGTCACCAGTGCTTCCTTTTTAACCTCACAAATGAGGTTAAAAATCTACCCTCTTTCTTTCCTGCTCAGTGATTGCCTCTACTTCAGCATCTTATTGATTCTATTGATTCTATTGATTATTGATTCTATTCCTATCTACTCTTCCTTTTTCAACCACCTCTTCCTTTGGTATATTCTATCCCAGCTGCAGTAAAGCTGTTCTCTTTTTAAATTTCTCAGACTCCTCTGGTGACTGACCATGAAGTTCAAAGTTTTCATCATCAGCATGGCTCCTTAACAGTATACCTTCTATGTTCCATGATTCTGGTATCATATACCATTCCAAACACATTTCCTGCCATTTCCTCCTGCCCTTACAACCCACACGGTTAATTTTCCATGCGCTTGTTCCTGCTTGGAGTACACTTCATCTCTTTCTTATCTTGGAAAAATCCCACTAATCCTTTATGGCTAAACCACAATGTCATTTTCCACTGGAAGCTTTCCATGCCCCAGGAACAATGAATTGCTCTCTCCTCTCTGCTGCAATAACCATTCCTCATACTACTAGTTGGGTTCTTATCACAATGTGGTCCAGCTATTTGTTCATGCATCCATCTCCTCTCTAGATTATGGGATCCTTGAGAAAAGACTGTTTAAGCCATTTTTGTAACTCCTCTAATATTTGGCATAATACCTGTCAAGTACAAGGTGCTAATTAATATTTGTTGCTAAACTCCAAAACTCAAGAGCTTTATCACATACAACATATTTACACATATGCATAAGCTTTCAGATATACCCACATGCACATATATTTTTATATATTTTGTATTTTATCTATTTTTTAGTATCTCTATATTTCTGTTGTGTATGTGCAGTAGCTGCTATTTCTGTGGAAATCTCTCATTAAATATAAAACATAAAATTGTCCTTTATTTTAAATGGACTAATATTCCATTCGAAGTCTTTTATAGTTCTGACAGTTCTGAAAACTTGACTGGTTCCTGAAAGCTTATTATTAATTCCATAACACTTTATATTCTGTACTATGCATTATATTTAGTACTCTGTTTAATTTAAATAAGATTGCCTACATGGTCAATAAGTTACAAGTGAAATGTCAGTGGCAGGAATCTAGCAATGCCAAATCAAGTGATATGATGGTCTGAATTAAATAATCAAATTCTTAAGTCTATTTCATGATCACTATATAACTACTCAGAGAGGAACAATTAACTTTAGCTTTTTAGCTGAGAAACTAGAATGCTGTAATACCCAGGAGATTATTCTAGTCTTATTTCTCTTCTTTTTTTTTTTTTTTTTTGCATCAGTCTGTGAAATAGTTTCACATGGAAAGACTTGAGATCTTCACTTGAAAGTTATAGTCTAAAGAAAGGCAGAAACTCCAATGGAGAAGTGTTTTCATGTGCTGGGTTAAAATCCTGATTTATTCCTCCTCATCACTGCATTTCCTCTCCGATAACTCTAAGTTTGTTCTCAATGTCTGTAAGTCTGTTTGTGAACAGTCGTTTTTTGAAGTGTGGAAATTCAAGCAAGTGTCAGCTTTGGATATCATTGTGACCAGCCTAAGGAGAGGATGACTGTGGCCAATGAGACAAAATGGTGTGTAAAAACACTAACGGAGGGGGGGCCCAGAGGCAAGAAACGGACCCTTGTGGTTAAAACAGGAGGTCTCCATGAGGGCTGTGGAATGTGGACCACGAGAGGCCCCCAGTGGCCAGGGAGTCATTGCGTTGGTGAAGAGGTCAGGGCATTTGCACAACAACATCCTAAACTCTCTTCTCCCCGCCCACGACTGTCCTGCTTATCTTCCTGTTTTCATTTCATTGCCTGGAATCCCTTTTCTCTTACCATTTCAAGTAGTCCAAATTGAGTTTGGGTCTTACTCCCTATTTAGCTATATTTTTCCTATTTGAAGACTCATAGACTGAGCAACTTTCAAAGACAACTGAGTGACTTTCAAAGACCCATAGAAAATTCAGTCTAGTATCTGAAGGTGTCTGAAGGAAAAGTGTTAGTTGCTCAGTTGTGTCTGACTCTTTGTGACCCCATGGACTGTAGCCCGCCAGGCTCCTCTGTCCCTGAAATTCTCCAGGCAATACTGGAATGGGTAGCCATTCCCTTCTCCAGGGGACTTTCTAACCCAGGGATCGAACCCATGTCTCCTGCATCACAGGCAGATTCTTTACCATCTGAGCCACCAGCTGATGTGATGCTACATAAATCTGAAGATAAAGAAAATA
This sequence comes from Tragelaphus eurycerus, assembly GCA_935064755.1. Taxonomy (NCBI): domain Eukaryota; kingdom Metazoa; phylum Chordata; class Mammalia; order Artiodactyla; family Bovidae; genus Tragelaphus; species Tragelaphus eurycerus. The sequence continues at coordinate 6,475,038 of CAKXYN010000039.1, forward strand.
TCTACTTTATTGTAAAATATGCACAATACAGTGCATTTCCAAGAGAGCTGACTTTAAACTAAGTCCTCACACTGAATATTTCATATATATTCTGCAGCTTACATTCATTAAAGTGTGTATTTACTTACTTATTCATTCAACAAATACTTGAGCATATAGTATATACCAAGCAATACATTTAACCATCCATCTATGAAGATGGTTAATTAGAAAGAGCTCCCGATCTCAGAGACTTGGAATCAGCCACTAAAATGCTCCAGCAAACATCAAGAAACCTCTTTTAAGAGGGTTCTTTTTTTAAATAGCAAAAAAAATTTAAGATATAAGAAACAAAAACTGACCAAGGACTAAAAGATATAATAGAAAACTCATGGAACAGAATTGTAAGGCAAAGGTAAAAATCAGAGAAGTTGAACACAGATCAAGAGAAATAATCCAATGTGAACAGAGAGAAAAACGATTGCCAGAAAGGATCAGAGCTTTGGTGATATCAGAAGGATATCAAAACAAGTTTTAGATGGGGACTTCTCTGTTAGTCCAGTGGTTAAGACTCTTTGCTTCCAATGCAGGGAGTACAAATTCGATCCCTGATCAGGGAACTAAAATCTCAAGCTCTGCTGCTGCTGCTGCTGCTGCTAAGTCGCTTCAGTCGTGTCCGACTCTGTGCGACCCCATAGACAGCAGCCCACCAGGCTCCCCTGTCCCTGGAATTCTCCAGGCAAGAACACTGGAGTGGGTTGCCATTGCCTTCACAAGCTACTAGGCCAAAACAAACAAATCACCACTACCAACAACAACAATAACAATAAAAGATAGGTCTTAGATCTGAATCAGGAGAGTCACAGAATTGTGGTCACAATGGATCTTTTCCTCTCCAGGTGCAGCCCTGAGGTGGAGGTTCCTGCATGTTCTTTGGGCCTGGAAGAAGGTCAGTTTTTGAATTAGAAGTTTCATCAGCTTCCCCACCCCCACCCTTGCCTTCTCCTCTCTGCATACATTTCTCTTCTTCCACTGAAATCTCACTCATTTCCTTCCTGTTATCCACCTGCCCCAGAATCTCATAATCAGAGGTTTGGCACAATGTTTGCACTTCATGTTAAAGGTATCCCTGCATGCCTGCTAAGTCACTTCAGTTGTATCTGACTCTTTTGTGACCCTATGGACCATAGCCTGCCAGAATCCTCTGTCCATGGGATTCTCCAGGCCAGAATACTGGAATGGGTTACCATGTCCTCCTCCAAGGGATCTTCCTGACCAAGGAATCAAAGCCAAGTCTCTTATGTGTCCTGCACTGGCAAGCAGGTCTTTACCACTAGTACCACCAGGGAAGCCTGAAGGTATCCCTAAAGAGGTGCACAAGTCCTGATTTTTTCCCATGAAGTCTGAAACCCAGAATGGAGCTGGGAGTATCCTGGCGGCCTCCCACTGTGCAGGAGGTGGATTAGTGATCTTTCCTCTGAAGTCCTTTTTTGAAATGCATGTGATTCCACCACACATCTTCCCAACAAGACTCCCCACTGAAGATCCCCATAGAGACCCCTGAGTTTCTCCAGGGACTGAAGCCAGCTCCCTTGGTAGGTCACATCCCTAGTTCTAGAAATTCTTCCCCAATAGCTGATGGTAAACTGTCTTCTCTCCTGGTGGCTCCTGTGTTATGCATCTCTGGGGTACATGCATGTGGCAAGCTTTGGAGGTTTGCTCTACTTCAGGTTTTACAATGGCCATATGGAGCAAAGCCCCCACGAGGTTTGAACTCACTTGTGATCTCCCAGACTATGACAGCAACAGCCAAACCATCTAACCATCTTGTAGTGACCAGGAACAATCCAGAGCCATAGTGATCAGGGTTTATCTGTCATTTTTAAAAGATAAACTAGAAATTATGCTCTGATCCTAATCCTAAAGGAAATCAACACTGAACATTTATTGGAAGGACTGATGCTGAAGCTGAAGCTCTAATACTTTGGACCAACCTGATGTAAAGAGCTGACTTACTGGAAAAGACCCTGATGCTGGGAAAGATTGAGGGCAAAAGGAGAAGAGGGCAGCAGAGGATGAGGTGGTTGGATGGCATCACTGACTCAATGGACATGAATTTGAGCAAACTCTGGGAGATAGTAGAGGGGATAGGAGCCTGGCGTGCTGTAGTCCACAGGGTCACAAAGAGTCAGACACAACTTAGCGATTGAACAACAACCTAAAACTTAGATTGGGCTTCCCAGATGGCACTTAGTGGTAAAGAACCTTCCTGCCAACACAGCAGACACAGGACACGTGGGTTCAATCTGTGAATTTGGAAGATCCCCTGGAGGAGGAAATGGCAACCCACTCCAGTGTTCTTGCCTGGAGAATTCCGTAGACAGAGGAGCCTGGGGCGATAGTCCATAGGGTGGCAAGGAATTGGACACGACTGAAGAGACTTGGCATGCACATAATACTCATATCAGTTACTAACACGTTTACCTAGACTTAGACAACAACATACAAAGCACCCAAATCATTACAGCAATTGCACAAGAACCCACCTTAAGTTGCCCGGCCTTCTCACTAACACATCTGGGAATTTGACTCTCAGCCTCCCTCCTAGTCCTCCCCCCACCTTGTAGGGGTCAGTCTGACTTTGAACTCAAGAATGTATCCTCCCCTTCTCACCTCCTTCGCTCCAGCCTTAATATCTTGTATGGGCCCTCCTTCAATTGCACATTCCCAAATGAATTGCCATGGTGTGAAATATATGTGTGCATTTAGCTTCCTCTGCACAATTACCTCTGCAGCGCCTCTTCCTTCATGCTTTCCTGGGCCTATTAGTCATCCTCCTACCTCTGTCCTGCCAGCCGCCCGAGAGCTCTACTTTCCCCCTTTCAGGTCATTTCAGAACATTCCAACCGCTTTTTCTTGTAAGTCATTCCTTCTGTACGGCCTCTTCTTTATTTCTTTTGTGTTTTTGCAAATGACTCTTTAGACTTCTACATTCAGAACAGACAGGAAAGGCCAACTCACCTTCATAATGTGCTAGGTGCTTTCCAATGTCCTCAGGTAATGCTCTCAACTCTTTTACAAGAGAGAAATGACTGAATGCATGAGGAGGCCTGAGGCCCGAGGAAGGAGATTCTGTAATTGTCCTGGGTTGCGCAGCTGGTAAAGGACAGAACTTAGATTTAAACACAGAATCTGTATGATTCCAAACTCCGCTGGTCTTTCCATCCTAAAGCAGTGCCTCAGTGACTTTTTTTTTTAGTTGTATCACATGTGAATTTTTAAATTTTTATGTATTTATTATTGGCTGTATGTGGGATCTTTGTTGGGGCTCGGGCTTAGTTATCCTGAGCACGTGCGATCCCTGACCAGGATAGAATCCACATCCCCTGCCTGTGGGTAAGGCAGATTCTTAACCAGGGGACCACCAGGGAATTCCCAACACAATTGAATTTTAAGTAAAAATATCCAAAGATACATTCCAGTTCTATCAATAGCCTTCTGAAAGACTCGGCGTGGTACTGTTTCAAACTACACGTAGGTGATCCCTTAGTAAGCAATCTCTTAGAATCAGGAATTCTGGAAATGGGAAGGACCTGAGATAGGACTCTTTATATTTGAGGTGCCCAGAAACATACACAAATTTATTATACAGTAAAAGACACAGTAAAACAAAGTCAAATCTAAAATTAAAAAATAGAGAAAAGAATTTGCAACATATATGATAAGATAAAGTGACATTTCCAACATACAAGGAGCTTCTATTAAGAAAATAATAACCCCAAACAAGCAAATAAATGGATAGGCATTTCATAGAAGAGTTAATTCAAGTGGCCAATAACCATATAAGCTGATGTTCATTTTCATCTATACTTGTGAAAATACAAAAGAAATGATGAACAGCCAGTTATCTGTCAAATTGACACAACTTTTAAAGAACAAGATCCAGGCTGGGAAAGACTTAGGAATAATTACTCTTTTCACTTGGGTTTCCCTGATGGCTCAGTTGGTAAAGAATCTGCCTGTAGTGCAGGAGACCCCAGTTCGATTCCTGGGTTGGGAAGATCTGCTGGAGCAGGGATAGGCTACCCAGTTCGGTATTCTGGCCTGGAGAGTTCCGTGTACCGTAGAGTCCATGGGGTCACAAAGAGTCGGACAGGACTGAGCAACTTTCACTGTGTTCACCGGCTATGAGATTTGTAGCTGATCTGTTCCTTCTCTGCTTGAATCTGGGCTGGCCTTCAGTGACTTGCTTGACAAATAGAACACAGAAGAAGTGACTAAAAGAACTTGCAAATGATAGGTTGTAAAAACACCTGCAACTCCCACCTGAGCCCTGAGACTGCCATATTGGCAATACCTCTATTTTGGAGATGACATTTTGGAGAAGAGGCTCTGAGAATACGTGGAGAGTCAGAGATGTCTGGCCAGCCCCCAACTGTGCATCCCCAGCTATGCAAGTCATCCCAGCTCTGGGTCCAAACACATGAGGAGCAAAAACTAAATCATGCCCCCTAAATGCCACTCAAATTGCAGATTCATAAATAGGGTAATCAATTGGTGGTGTTGTTAGCCATTAAAAGTTGAAGTGGTTTGTAATACAGCAATGGATAACCAGAACAGAAATGAATTGCTACTACCATTCAATAAAGTAACCTGGTAATACAACTAAAATAAAAATATAATTCCCTTCAAACCAGAAATATCACTCCTTGGAATCTATCCCAGGAAATCAAAGCACCAGTACATAGAATATATGAATAATAATATTTATTGCCACATTTTTGTTGCAGAATTAAAAACAAACAAAAACTAGTGAAAAAATGAAGGCCCATCACTAGTGGAACAGTGAATATATTATAATACACGCTTAGAAAGGATTAGAGTTTTATCACTTTTCTTAGAGGGATTTCCACAAATTAAAAGAGAAAGGAAAATGCAGAAAAATAGGTAAAACATGATCAGATTTTTTTGTAACACAAAGATTGAGGGGAAAGGCTCCCATATATATATATGTATATATATATATATGTATATCCATACCATATTTCATTAAATCTAAAATTGCAAGACATATAGCAATTTCAGCACTGTTAAAATTTGAAAAAGATAAAAGGTGCATCTCAGATCTGATGTGATACAGTGTGTGTATTTATGTGTGTAGGCACGCATATGTTACACAGACTGAATAAAAGTGGAAAGAGACATGCCAATTTGTGAACACAGCTTGGAGGCCTGTGTTTAGGGTAAAGAATGAGAAAAGGAGTAGGGTGACAAACAAAAAAAAAAGGCTTAATTTAAAAAAAAAATGACAATATTCCATTTATAAAAAATATGTGTTTACAAAGAAACTAAACTGAAAAAAATGGTTTATGTCTAAGATTAACTTGTGGGAATGCCCATGAGAAATGTCAGATTTAAAAAAGCGAATTATAGAGTGATACATAGTATGTTTATATTTTGGCAAAAACAAAACACTTGCATATGATCATATCTTTGTGAACATTGTGGATATTCCAGTTTGGGCATGATTATTCTTTACATTGTCCCACTGTGACAAGCATTATTATTTTATGATTTTAAAAAGAAAATAAGGACTTCCCTGGTGGTCCAGTGGTTAAGAACCTGCCTTCCAATGCAGGCAACATGTGGGTTCAATCCCTTGTCAGGATACTAAGATCCCACGTGCCATGGGGATTGTGTGCCACAGCTACTGAGCCTGCGAGGAAAGATCCCACATGCCTCAACTAAGACCCAGTGCAGCCAAATAAGCAAATAAAAGTAAATAAACATTTTTTAAAAAACTACATAAAATTAAAATGGATAAAAACTGATGGGGCAAAACCGACAAGTTACTCTAAAGCTAAAATAAATTTAATACTTTTATTTATGTTTCAAGCGTCCTTTTCAAAACTACCATTATTATTTCTGGTCCATAATGCTAATTCCCCAGTGACTGATTACAAAATTTAGCCAAGCAGTCCATGTGATTTGTGTATCTTATTGTCACCATTCCTGCCACCATAATCACTTGGTTCAAATATTCTTTAAAACTACCATTAATCATTCAAAAATTGACAGTTTTATTCACATTCTAGCACTGAAAAAAATTAATGTTATATTACAGTTAAGAAGAGATAAAGTAGAACTAAAGCAGTCCCCAAGCACATCTTAATTTGGGTGGGTTTTTTCCCCCACCCCTGGGAGGTAACTAAAAGACCACCGGAACCAACCTCAAGAGAACCCCATCACACACGTGGTGTGATTTGTAGCTCTGCGTACCCATGAGGGTATCATTTCTCTCTCTGAGGCTCAGTCTTCTCATTTATAAAAGAAGGGGTGAAAATCCTCATAAGGATTGTTAGGAAACCTAAATGAGAGAATGTGGTTGAAAAAATCTAAATTATGACTGCCATGTAAGAATACGTGCTACATTCCAAGCGTCGTAATAAAGATGCAATGGAAAGAGAAAAGGAGTGAGGATCAGAAACTAAAGGTTTTTTCTATGCACAGCAGCAGCAGCTGAGTGCTTATGGCCATTCCAGATCACCACTCATGGCCTTAATTTTTTCAGCTGTCCAATAAGCTGATGACAAGGTCTAATGACCCTTTCCAGTGCTTTATTTCTAACATTTAAAGGAAAAAAAAAACTCAATAGTTAATATTAGAAAACTTTTTATAAATTTATTAATTTGTATTTCTTTTGGGGAAGAGAAGAATTCTTAAATTCTTTACTCAGCCCCCTAAAGCTAAATGGGTTTACCCGTGGCTCAGCTGGTAAAGAATCTGCCTGCCACATGGGACACCTGGCTTCAATCCTCAGGCTGGGAAGATCCCCTGAAGTAGGGAATGGCTACCCACTCCAATACTCTTGCCTGGAGAATTCAATGGACAGAGGAGCCTGGCGGGCTATAGTCCATGGTGTCGAAAGGAGTCAGACATGACTGACCGATTAACACTTTCACTAAAGCTAAATATTATCCTAACTGAATGTACTTCAGGTATATTTAGTCACCAAAACCATTTCTATAGTACTCAATGATAATGAAAAGGATTTCACAAGATTCAGATAACAAATGAGGACAAATGTTTCTATAATCCTCTTTCCATAAAAGTACACAATCTTCATTTATCTTCAGGGATGACATCTGTTCCTTTAAAAATATTTCCTTTATTAGATGCGCTTTAGTGTCTGACTGTGCCTCTTCACGACTCTTACATCTATTATAGACTGTCCAGCCCTCAAATCTCTCAACTGAGACTCAGATCTGCTGACTCCCTGCATTCTTCCAGCTGATTGATGGACTTCTTTCTAATGGAGCTGCCGAAAGAGCAAAATGCACAGATTGTACTTTGCCCCTATTATGACTCTGGTCCAATAGAATTCTTGTCAACTACCGTATTTCACTTCTGCCTCTGCTCTCTGAAATGTGTGATTTATTTTATAATTAATAGTGTTTCTAAATGAATATAAATACAGTATAACTGATTCAAGCTTTTGAATCAATTTTTTGAGTCTTTTTGTCTCATGTTTAACTCATTCAACATCTCTCTTGCCAGTTTTCAAGATAGCATTCATCTGCCAAAAATAGCCCATGTCTCAGACTAGATACCACTGTGATGGTTAATTTGATATGCCAACTTGATTGGGCCAAAAGGTGCCCAGGTATTTGGTCAAATAAACTGAGTGTATCAGTGAGGAGGTTTCTACTTGAGATTAATATTTGTATTGGCAGACTAAATGAAGTAGCTTTTTTTTTTTAAATTTTGAAAGTCACGCAGTTGTGTTTGACCCTTTGTGACCCCATGAACTATACAGCCCATGGAATTCTCCAGGCCAGAATACTGGAGTGGGTAGCCATTCCCTTCTCCAGGTGATCTTCCCAACCCATGGATTGAACCCAGGTGTCCCACGTGGCAGGCAGATTGTTTACCAGCTGAACCACAAATGAAGCCCCCTGCCCGCCCCTGAGGGGGTGGGACCTTCCAATCCACAGATCCCAGAGAAAAACAATCAAGCTGGGTAAGAGGGAATTTCAGAGCCTGACTGTCAAAACCTGGCGTGTTGGAAGCTGAGGCTGAGTACAGCTCAAACTCACTTCGGTACTGAAACCACATATTTAATACTGAAGAGTATTTTTTAAGCAAAGGAAAATTCCTTGACGTATTATTCCTCAGGGCGCACACCTTTTGCTACTTTGGTTAGGCCCGCAATGCCTAAAACAGTGTTACAACACTGTCATCTCCTAACACATCCCTAGTCTATCCCCCCAGCAACCTCCCCAGCACGTTTCCTGACTGCCTCCCCCACCCCCACCCCCCGTACTTTGCACTTGGCCACTCTTTTCCCCTCTTCCAAGACCAGCTGCAATGCTCTTGCTTTATGAACCCGGCTTCTCCGCCCACTCACCCATGGTAAATTCTCCCAGCTTGTTGGTTGTAAGTTTTTCTATCTTTGCATCAGGAATTGCCAGAGGGGAGTTTAGGGGCTGCTTCTGTCACCTGGAGCCTATCCATCCCAACCCCCATCCCCATTGCGACCACTCAAAGCGCTCCTGCCAGGAACAAGCCGGCCAAGCCTGCTCAGTGTCTGCTCTGTTCCTCCCTAGGCGCCCGGAGACTGCTCCTACTGGTCCCAGGCTGCTGTGGCATTCCTCCCCAACCCCACTCCCAACCCCACTATCAGCCCCACTCCCGTCCCCCACCCCGCGATGATCAGCTAGCCAGGAGCCTCTCCTCTCTCACTTTACCACTGCCTTCTCTGGGGCTTCCCCTGACACGTTGTGTCCAACTGGCTTCAGTCATGTCTTTATGACCCCATGGACTGTAGCCTGCCAGGCTCCTCTGTTCATGGGATTTTTATTTTGTAGTTAAAAGAAATGACTTCCCTGGTGGCTCAGACAATTAAAAAAAAAAAAAAAAACCTGCCTACAAGCGGGAGACCCAGGTTTGATCCCTGGGTAGGACAGGTCCCCTGGAGAAGGGGATACTTGCAATCCACTCCAGTATTCTTGCAGGAAAATCCTATGGATACAGGAGCCTGTCTGGCTACAGTCCATGGGGTCACAAAGAGTGAGACAGGACTGAAGGACTAACATACACACACAAATACACAAAGAAATTTAAAATAGTTTTGCATTAATTTTATCAACACAGTTCAATCCAGGTTGTGTGTGTATACATAGGGTGCACACACAGATATGTATACAGTATACCCAGTAACCAAGAGATTAGTGTGTTTATTATCCTTATTAACAGTAGACAGAATATGGTCATTCTTTTTTTCAAGTTGAATTGGATTTTCTTAACTTCTGAACTTCCTTCCTTTACATCATCTTTCTTAAAATATATATATATATATATATATATATACATACATATATATTTGTCTACACTGGCTTCAGTTTTGCAGCATTCAGGATCTTCAGTTTTCACTGGGGGCTTGTGGGATCTTTAGCCGAAGCATGCAGACTCTTAGTTGTGGCATGTGGGATCCAGTTCCCTGATCAAGGATCCAACCAGGGCCCCTTACATGGAGAGGGCTGAGTCTCAGACACTGGACCGCCAGGGAAGCCCTTGCATCATCCTTCTGGACACAACTATTACCATTTTGTTCCTGGACTAATCGTATCCAGTCATTAGACTTAAGTTGTATCTTTTTCAGTTTTCTTTTCTGTTTTAATTATCAAGCTTTGGAGTCTTTTCAGATTTTAGATCTCTTTTGCTTTGTAATTATTCCCAACTCAGTTTCACTATTTGCAAAATAACTCAAAACCTAAAAACCCTCCGTGTTCAGGACTCTAAACTTGTTCCCTAAAACTTACCAAAGAAGACTTAGAAGCATCCAGGAAGTTATTTATTTTCCTTTACCCTCATTCCACTTGACTGTGTCAAAGATGGAATGAAGAATGACAGCAAATCTACTCATAAAATGAGCTGAAAATTCAGACTATGAATTCTGTATCTGGCTTTGATGTTCACATATTTATAATCCCAGGAAAGTTATTTAAGCTTTTTCTCTGGTGTATGACACATGTGTCAAATCATATAGGATTTATGATAAATGCCATGTGTGATATATTACAAATACTGAAAACTAAGCCTGGGCTTATCTGTTGAGCAGGATAGAACAATTAGTAAATTCATTTATTAAAACAGTAGTTTGCAAATCCCAAAGATGAACAGAATCATCTTTTTGACCTTTAAAAAATTCAGATAGTTACAGTTCATCCCAAATTGGCTGTAGTTGTTGTTTTGTCTTTAAAGATGTATTTTCTGGCTGTGGGTCTTCTTTGCTGCCGGTGTGCTCTCTCTAGTTGCAGTGAGCGGGGCTACTCTTTGTCAAGGAGCACAGGCTCTAGGTGTGTGGGCTTTGGTAATCATGCTTCATGAGCTCTAGAGCATGGGCTCAGTAGCTGTGGTGCATGGGGTTACTTGCTCCACAGCATGTGTTATCCTCCCCGGCCAGAGATCAAACCAGCGTCCCCTGCATTGCCAGGCAGATTCCTAACCACTAAGCAACAAGGGAAACCCCACATTTGTTTTTAAGGATGTCTCCTCATGTAGAAGGCAATGGCACCCCACTCCAGTACTCTTGCCTGGAAAATCCCATGGGCAGAGGAGCCTGGTAGGCTGCAGTCCATGAGGTCGCAGAGCTGGACATGACTGAGCAACTTCGCTTTCACGCATTGGAGAAGGAAATGGCAATCCACTCCAGTGTTCTTGCCTGGAGAATCCCAGGGACGGGGTAGCCTGGTGGGCTGCCGTCTGTGGGGTCTCACAGAGTCGGACAGGACTGAAGTGACTTAGCAGCAGCAGCAGCCTCACGTAGAGGCAGGTGGGAAGAGCCCTAGAATTGTAGGACAGGCTTGAGAACTGTTCCTGCAGTGGATACTTATCATCCATCTTTCAGAGAAATTAGTTCAAACTTTTATCATCTTGCCTAATTTATCAGTAACTAATGAAAGATGACCATGTTTGAATAATTGCAGACGTGCCAAACTTGGAACCCACGCTGTTCACAGCAAGCCCTAGACTGTCAGATTGCTCATGTGCACTTTCCTGCAACCAGACATGGAGATTTTTACTTACACCAATTAATGATTTTTTTTAAAGTAAAACTATAAATAAATGGTAGTCGGAGAACAGGGCTTCGCTGGTGGCTCAACAGTAAAAAATTTGCCTGCAGTGCAAGAGAGACAGGGGATGTGAGTTCGATCCTGGGGTCAGGAAGATCCCCTGGAGGGTGGCATGGCAACCTACTCCAGTATTCTTGCTATCTCATGGACAGAGGAGCCTGCCAGGCTACAGTCCATAGGGTCACAAAGAGTCGGACTCAGCTGAAGTGACTACGCATGCAAGAAAACAGGGTTGATGCTTTCCATCATATAAGTTTCTGTTGTATATTTCAGTCTCAAAAAAAGTTGAATGAAGTGAAATCTAGGCAAATTATTACATTACCTAAAGGAATCTTTAAAGAAGAATCTCAGATACGAAAGTGTGCCTTTGGGTATTAGGACATAAAAAGGTTATTCACCAATCAACCATTTCTTAAATAACTTTGTGCCAGGGTGGTGGGGGAGGACGGCAGGGAAGATCACCCTGCCCCCACAAAGCAAAACTTTTCCTGCAAAAGATGAGTTCTTTAATTTTTTTTTCACCAGAAAATATACCCCACTCCTGCTTCTTTGTATATTTTTTTCCTGCCATTTCAAAATAATAATGAGTTAGCAGGAAAACAACAGAATGGGAAAGACTAGGGATCTCTTCAAGAAAATCAGAGATACCAAGGGAACATTTCATGCAAAGATGGGCTTGATAAAGGACAGAAATGGTATGGACCTAACAGAAGCAGAAGATATTAAGAAGATGTGACAAGAATACACAGAAGAATTGTACAAAAAGTTCTTCACGACCCAGATAATCACGATGGTGTAATCACTGACCTAGAGCCAGACATCCTGGAATGTGAAGTCAAGTGGGCCTTAGAAAGCATCACTACGAACAAAGCTAATGGAGGTCATGGAATTCCAGTGGAGCTATTCCAAATCCTGAATGATGATGCTGTGAAAGTGCTGCACTCAATATGCCAGCAAATTTGGAAAACTCAGCAGTGGCCACAGGACTGGAAAAGGTCAGTTTTCATCCCAATCCCAAAGAAAGGCAATGCCAAAGAATGCTCAAACTACCGCACAATTGCACTCATCTCACATGCTAGTAAAGTAATGCTCAAAATTCTCCAAGCCAGGCTTCAGCAATATGTGAACCGTGAACTTCCTGATATTCAAGCTGGTTTTAGAAAAGGCAGAGGAACCAGAGATCAAATTGCCAACGTCCACTGGATCGTGGAAAAAGCAAGAAAGTTCCAGAAAAACATCTATTTCTGCTTTATTGACTATGCCAAAGCCTTTGACTGTGTGCATCACAATCAACTGTGGAAAATTCTGAAAGAGATGGGAATACCAGACCACCTGATCTGCCTCTTGAGAAATTTGTATGCAGGTCAGGAAGCAACAGTTAGAACTGGACATGGAACAACAGACTGGTTCCAAATAGGAAAAGGAGTACATCAAGGCTGTATATTTTCACCCTGCTTATTTAACTTATATGCAGAGTACATCATGAGAAATGCTGGACTGGAAGAAACACAAGTTGGAATCAAGATTGCTGGAAGAAATATCAATAACCTCAGATATGCAGATGACACCACCCTTATGGCAGAAAGTGAAGAGGAACTAAAAAGCCTCTTGATGAAAGTGAAAGTGGAGAGTGAAAAAGTTGGCTTAAAGCTCAACATTCAGAAAATGAAGATCATGGCATCCGGTCCCATCACTTCATGGGAAATAGATGGGGAAGCAGTGGAAATAGAGTCAGGCTTTATTTTTCAGGGCTCCAAAATCACTACTAGATGGTGACTGCAGCCATGAAATTAAAAGACGCTTACTCCTTGGAAGGAAAGTTAGAACCAACCTAGATAGCATATTCAAAAGCAGAGACATTACTTTACCAACAAAGGTTCGTCTAGTCAAGGCTATGGTTTTTCCTGTGGTCATGTATGGATGTGAGAGCTGGACTGTGAAGAAGGCTGAGCACTGAAGAATTGATGCTTTTGAACTGTGGTGTTGGAGAAGACTCTTGAGAGTCCCTTGGACTGCATGGAGATCCAACCAGTCCATTGTGAAGGAGATCAGCCCTGGGATTTCTTTGGAAGGAATGATGCTAAAGCTGAAACTCCAGTATTTTGGCCATCTCATGTGAAGAGTTGACTCACTGGAGAAGACTCTGATGCTGGGAGGGATTGAGGGCAAGAGGAGAAGGGGACGACAGAGGATGAGATGGCTGGATGGCATCACTGACTCAATGAATGTGAGTCTGAGTGACCTCCAGGAGTTGGTGATGGACAGGAAGGCCTGGTGTGCTGTGATTCATGGGGTTGCAAAGAGTCGGACACGACTGAGCAACTGATCTGATCTGATCTGAGCGGCTTAAAGGGCACCAGGATTTTATTTATTTATTTTTTTACAGAACTGAGCAACTGAGCATGCACACACCAACCATTGTTTTTTTGTTGTTTTTTTTTTTTTTTTTGTTTTTTTTTGCAGGGGAAAATGGAAAAAGGAAAGGATCAATGAGGGTGGGAGGGAAATGGGAAGAAAGAAGGGGAGTGATGGTGAGGAGGAGTATATGTAATTTCTTAACCAATGGCTTTCTGTTTTTAATCACAAAGAACACTTAAAAAAAATCATGTTGAATTCATCCTATATTAGGAGGTTTGTTCTCTAAATGAAAAGTTCAGGAAACAAAAAGTCCAGTTTGGGTGTCCTCATCTTAGGCACATCTTGGTATTTTGTATTGGTAGGTCTATCTTTACCACAATATATTATTTAGGACAGGATCACATTTGTCACCTCTTCCTCCCTACTACCCAAAGTAGTACCAAACCCATAAAATAGTCAATAAACCTTTACAGAGTGAACAAATAAGTCTTTTTTTTTTTTTAAACTCTCCTGAGTGAACTGAATTTTTTGAGGCTCATAAGTAAATATGTTTTGCTCCTTACTTTGTCTATTACAGCCAGATTATATGAGTGGGGTATTAAAGTCTCCCACTATTATTGTATTGCTGCATATTTCTTCTATCATATTAATTAATGTTTGTCTTAGATATATCAATGCTCCAATGTTGGGTGCATATATATTTATAATTGTTATAACTTCTTTTTGGATTGTTCCTTTAAGTCGTTATGTGTAACCTTCATTGTCTCCTTTTCAGGATCTTTAAAGTCAATTTTATCTGATATAAGTATTGCTACTCCTGTTTTCTTATGGTCCATATTTTCATAGAAAATCTTTTTCCAGCCCTTCATTTTCAGTCAGTATATATCCCCTATTTTAAGGTGGTTCTCTTGTAGACAACATATATAGGGGTCTAATTTTTGTATCCATTTGACCCATTTTAGTCTTTTGGTTGTCTCTTGTAGACAAGGTATGTAGGGGTCTTGTTTTTGTATCAATTCGGCCAGTCTTTGTCTGTTGATTAGGGCATTCAGCCCATAAACGTTTAAAGCAATTATTGATAAATAAGATTTACTTTATTGTTTTGGGTTCGAATTTATACACCGTTTTTAGTGATTCCTATCTAGAGAATGCCCTTTAGTTTTTGTTGGAGAAATGGTTTAGTGGTGCTAAATTCTCTCAACTTTTGCTTATCTGTGAAGCTTTTGATTTCTCCTTCATATTTGAATGAGATCCTTGCTGGATACAATAATCTAGGCTGGAAGTTATTTTCTTTCATCACTTTAATTACGTCTTGCCATTCCCTCCTGGCTTGGAGAGTTTCTATTGAAAGATCAGCTGTTATCCTTATGGGAATTCCCTTGTGAGTTATTTGATGTTTTTCCCTTGCTGCTTTTAATATTTGTTCTTTATATTTAATCTTTGTTAATTTGATTAATATGTGTCTTGGGGTGTTTCGCCTTGGGTTTATCCTGTTAGGGACTCTCTGGATTTCTTGAACTTGAGTGGTAATTTCCTTCTCCATTTTAGGGAAGTTTTCAACTATTATCTCCTCAAGTATTTCCTCATGATCTTTCTTTTTATCTTCTTCTTCTGGAACTCCTATGATTTGAATGTTGTAGCGTTTGATGTTATCTTGGAGGTTTCTGAAATTGTCCTCATTTCTTTTGATGCGTTTTTCTTTTTTCTCGTCTGATTCATTTATTTCTAGGATTCTATCTTCTAATTCACTAATCCTATCTTCTGCCTCTGTTATTCTACTATTTGTTGCCTCCAGGGTGTTTTGGATCTCATTTATTGCATTATTCATATGTTGACTCTTTTTTATTTCTTCTAGGTCTTTTCTTGCATCTTCTCAATCCTTGTCTCCAGACTCTTTAACTGTGATTCCATTTTGATTTCGAGATTTTGGATTAATTTTGCTATCATTATTTGGAATTCTTTATCAGGTAGATTCCCTATCTCTTCCTCTTTGGTTTGGTTTGGTGGGCATCTATCCTGTTCCTTTAGCTGCTGGGTATTCTTTTGTCTCTTCATTTTGTTAAAATTGCCAAGTTTAGAGTGTCTTTACTATATTCTGGTAGTTTGTTGAATTCTCTTTACTGAGGCGGTTTACAGGTCTTTTCAATATCTGATCTAAGGCAATGGCACCCCACCCCAGTACTTCGGGGAAGGCAATGGCACCCCACCCCAGTACTTTTGCCTGGAAAATCCCATGGATGGAGGATCCTGGTAGGCTCCCGTCCATGGAGTCGCTAAGAGTCGGACATGACTGAGCGACTTCACTTTCACTTTTCACTTTCATGCATTGGAGAAGGAAATGGCAACCCACTCCAGTATCCTTGCCTGGAGAATCCCAAGGACGGGGAAGCCTGGTAAGCTTCCGTCTATGGGGTTGCACAGAGTCGGACACGACTGAAGTGACTTAGCAGCAGCAGCCCTGTTACAGAGGGGGCGGAGATGAACACCCAAATCTAAGCCGGCCAGGTTCAGGCACTCGGATAATCCTCAGAAGCACAGACTTGGTTGAGTCTGCGTTTTATGCCCTTCCCAGATCCGAGTAGCTCAGGTAATGAAATGTTCAGCGAGTGCAGCTCCTGCAACTTATCGCCTCCCCGCCGCTCAGTTTTTTGGGTATACAAACAGCGCACTTTCTCAGGCAGATGTTGACCATCCAGAGCCCCAAGAAGCGTGAGTCAGCACAGAAACCTACTCACAGTTCCGTTAGACAGTGTCTCTCTAGGGCTGTAATTGCCCACCTCCGGCCCTGGCTGCCTGTCACCGGAGTGGTACGGCCTGCAGCCAGCCAACTCTGTGCAGCCCTTTGTTCCGTAGGTAGTCCTGGTGGTGTCTTAAGTTAGGGCTGGCTTTTGATGTAGTCGGGGAAGGCTATGGCACCCCACCCCAGTACTTTTGCCTGGAAAATCCCATGGATGGAGGATCCTGGTAAGCTCCAGTCCATGGGGTCGCTAAGAGTCGGACACGACTGAGTGACTTCACTTCACTTTTGATGTAGTAGATAACCGACAGTCTGGTTATTTCGCTCAGATAGCGCCCCGAGATAGCCAGGCCAAATCCTTTCTCAAAGCAATGCAGGCCTCGCCGCTCCTCCTAGCCCAGCCCCCGCTTGCCAATAGCAAATGCTGGTGTCCGCGCCACTTCTCCACAAAAGGAGTTACCGCAGGGCTTGTTTTCTCATTTTGAAGACAATGAGTTGTCTTTCTAAGTGCCTGATGTCCTCTGCCAGCATTCAGAAGTTGTTTTATAGAATTTATTCAGCATTCAAATGTTCTTTTAATGGATTTGTGGAGGAGAAAGTATTCTCCCCATCTTACTCATCCGCCATCTTAGCTCCTCCCCGGTTTTTACACATTTAATTGACTTTTCCCTGTAGTCTTCAATGTTTTCATTGAGAAAGTACTCTTTACAGTGCCTGATACGCCCAGACCAATGTTGAATTTCGCATATGGAAGTTGGAGGTAATTCAGCTTAAGTTTTTGCACAGATACTACCATTTTGCCATGCTAAAGAGAACATTTCTTTGATACATATTTTTGCAAAAAATAATTTTGGCCCAAAACTTGCCTCTATGATCTTTTTGAATGTTTTACCAAACTTACATGTTGAAAACCATAAACCTTCATTTCCTTCCATCTTGATTTTTGGAATATAAATTTACTCGTTTAACAACAGGAGCTCCATTAAAAGATTCTTCCCACAAATAGAAATACTCCTTGACGGCTCTGTGGAGAAGGAAATGGCAATCCACTCCAGTGTTCTTGCCTGGAGAATCCTGTGGACAGAGGAGCCTGGCGGGCTGCTGTCCATGGGGTCGCACAGAGTCGGACACGACTGAAGCGGCTTCCTAGCAGCAGCAGTGAGCTCTGGACCCAGTGTGGCTCAGCTGGTTCTCTGCTTGGAGTTTTCGTGAGGCCAGAATCAAGCTGTCATCAGGGCCGCACTTCTTCTAGAAGCTCTAAGGGTGAATCCACTTCAGATTTATTCAGGTTGTATGGAGAAGGAAATGGCAACCCACTCCAGTACTCTTGTCTCCGGGAATTCCAAGGACAGAGGACCTGGCGGGCTACAGTCCATGGGATCGCAGAGTCAGACAGGACTCTGAGACTAACTTTTCACTTTTCAGTCAGTTCAGCTCCTTGTCAGACTAAGGCCCCTGTTTTCTTGAGCTGTGTGGGGCTGTTTCTGGCACCAGGATTTTAATCTCGTCTGATACAACAGAATCATGGATTGTAGTGCATATTTATGATAGGCAAGGTTAGCTGAGTCAAATCTCTCAGGCTCTCTAATCCCCCATCCCAAGTCAAGGGTTTATCTTGCAGAAACTGTGCACCTCTAATAACTATGTCTGTTAAAACTGGGACTTCAATCCATCTCCTGACTTATGGACATAACTGTTTCTTACAGGAATCTTAACGTGGTGTTTCTTTGGGCTCTGTTTTACAGGTTACTTCCTAAACATCCCTAGAAATTACCCCTTCAATCTGAATTGCCTTCATGGGACTTGAGGGTAAGAGGAATTGATGCAAGCATGCTGACTCATGCTGCTTATTTCCTGAGTAATAACATCCTTTGTTTCTGACCCAGGAGTTCTGTCTTTCCTCAGCAGTGGCACCCTGACTTGTTAATTGGTGAGTAGTAAAATCTCAGAACGTTCAAAAATCCTGACATCTGTCAAAATGTCAGAAAATAATACAGTGAGTAATGAAAACAGGAATGGTGGGGGAGAGAGGTCAATGGAAGTATAAATGTCAATCTCAGTTTTCTGGTAGAGTAACAATAAATGCTATCTAAAATTGAAATATGTAGTTTAGAAAGGGAATAACTGTATTTTAGTGATTTTCATTATCTTATTCTTATCTTTTTAAAAAGAAATATTTCTTCTTTTTTATTGTTAAGCTTTTTCCTTTCAGTTTGGTGAGATATAATTGATATACAGCACTGTATAAATTTAAGGTATACCGCATAATGACTTGATTCACCTTCATCATGATTATCACAGTAAGTTTAGTGAACATTCATCTTTTCAAAATTAAAGACATAGAAAATTTTCCTTGTGATCAGAACTCCTAAGATTGATGCTCTTAAAATCTCTCATATATAGCAAACAACAATGTTAATTATAGTTATCATGTTATACATTACATTCTTGGTACTCATCTGTCTTATAATTGGACTTTGTATATATTGACTCCCTTCATCCAGTTCCCTCTACCCTCATCCCCCATCCCACCCCCACCTCTAATAACCACAAATTGGACCTCTTTTTCTGTGATTTTCCTTGTTTTTGAAGTATAATTGACCCACAAACACTATGATAATTCCTGTTGCACAACATAGTGATTGGATATTTCTATACATTTCAAGCTGGTTTTAGAAAAGACAGAGGAACCAGAGATCAAATTGCCAACATCCGCTGGATCATCGAAAAAGCAAGAGAGTTCCAGAAAAACATCTATTTCTGCTTTATTGACTATGCCAAAGCCTTTGACTGTGTGCATCACAATCAACTGTGGAAAATTCTGAAAGAGATGGGAATACCAGACCACCTGATCTGCCTCTTGAGAAATTTGTATGCAGGTCAGGAAGCAACAGTTAGAACTGGACATGGAACAACAGACTGGTTCCAAATAGGAAAAGGAGTACATCAAGGCTGTATATTTTCACCCTGCTTATTTAACTTAAATGCAGAGTACATCATGAGAAATGCTGGACTGGAAGAAACACAAGTTGGAATCAAGATTGCTGGAAGAAATATCAATAACCTCAGATATGCAGATGACACCACCCTTATGGCAGAAAGTGAAGAGGAACTCAAAAGCCTCTTGATGAAAGTGAAAGTGGAGAGTGAAAAGATTGGCTTAAAGCTCAACATTCAGAAAACAAAGATCATGGCATCCAGTCCCATCGCTTCATGGGAAATAGATGGGGAAACAGTGGAAACAGTGGCAGACTTTATTTTTCTGGGCTCTAAAATCACTCTAGATGATGACTGCAGCCATGAAATTAAAAGAGGCTTACTCCTTGGAAGGAAAGTTAGGACCAACCTAGATAGCATATTCAAAAGCAGAGACATTACTTTGCCAACAAAGGTTCGTCTAGTCAAGGCTATGGTTTTCCCTATGGTCATGTATGGATGTGAGAGCTGGACTGTGAAGAAGGCTGAACGCCAAAGAATTGATGCTTTTGACTGCGGTGCTGGAGAAGACTTCTGAGAGTCCTTTGGACTGTAAGGAGATCCAACCAGTCCTTTCTGAAGGAGATCAGCCCTGGGATTTCTTTGGAAGGAATGATGCTAAAGCTGAAACTCCAGTACTTTGGCCACCTCATGCAAAGAGTTGACTTATTGGAAAAGACTCTGATGCTGGGAGGGATTGGGGGCAGGAGGAGAAGGGGACGACAGAGGATGAGATGGCTGGATGGCATCACTGACTGGATGGACATGAGTCTGGGTGAACTCCGGAAGTTGGTGATGGACAGGGAGGCCTGGCGTGCTTCATGGGGTCTCAAAGAGTCGGACACGACTGAGCGACTGATCTGATCTGATCTTAATCATTTCAAAATGATCACCATGATAAGTCCATATCATTCCCCTACTGATAACTCTTAGGAAAAAAAGCAAATCAAAGTAAGTGTGAAACAGAGACCCCCTGCTGAGTCGGGGGGATTTTTTTTTTTTTTTTTTCCTTTTTGAAAGACTGATCCATAAGACTTGTCTTTCAAATCATGCAGCTCATGATGATAATATACAAACCTGGTTCTGTAAACAGTTGCAGAGCCAGGCCCCCACTGTGGTCATGGGTTTTACTGGCCTCTGAGAAAATGTAAGCTTCTGACAAGAAATTTTCCTGATGTAGAAGGCATTGGGAATCGTGAGAAGACCGTTAGCGCTCAGAGAACATTTGTCCCATCCACCTGTGGAATCTGTGGATCCTGAGAGAGGCAGATGGACTGCAGGAAATCTGCACACGCATCTCCCCCTTTCAACAAATGACGTGTGTACTCCTTCCTGGTGCTGGTCCATTTCCATATTCACAGCTGGACTCAGGTCATAAGACATCTGAGGCAATAGCCTTCAAAATGGGGCATCTACTCTCTGGGAAATGTGTATGACAGAACAAGGAGGAGCAAAAAGAAAATATAAGGTAGTTTGCTTGTATTTGCTTTTAAAGTTTCCATTTTTGTGATATTTATAAATGTAAAAATCAAAATATACTTTCATATAGTACTGGGTGCTCCAAAGCTCTTTATTAATAAAGCTGAGTAGGGACTTCTCTGGTGTTCCGGTGGTTAAGAATCCACCATGCAATGCAGGGAACATGGGTTCAGTCCCTAGCCAGGGAACTGAGATCCCACATGCTGCAAGACAACTAAGCCTGAGCACGGCAACAACTGAGCCCAGGCGCTCTGGAGCATAAAAGCCACAATTAGAGAGAAGGCCATGTGCGGCAATGCGGATCCTGCATGCCACAGCTAAGACCCGATGAGGTCAAGAAATAAACATAGAGCTGTGGACTCCGGAGACATTGAAACGAGATGCATTTGCTGTTTCAAAAACCTGATCACATTCAACTCAATTACACTTTTGGATGCCTCAGCTTTGGGGGCTTCCTAGGCTGTCTGTGCCCTCTACACAAACCCCTAACCCCTTCCCCCCAAAAAAAACACACACTGAGATGCATCCAGTGCAGAGTAGATGAGGCCCCAAGAAAGAGAATCCACCCTAAAGCACTGACACAGCCTCATGGCTTCAGAATCATTAAGAAATCATTAGCAGGGAGGGATTGTTGGTTTAAATTAAAAAGACACTGATAGACTTATACTTAGTAGAAATAAAAATTCTTAATTAAAATTGCATCTTATTTCCCCCAGGCATGATCTCTATTTGACACTTGGTTGAATAAAAATAAAGTCTTTCGATACAATTTGTCAACCCAAAAGAAACATTGGGAAAGTAGAAAAACATTTTAAAAGCTTCACTTTTTAAGGATGACAAACTACCTCCCTCAGAGCTCATGTTTAAATTAGACTGTGTCTTGATTTAAAAAAAAATTTTTTTTAACTTTTTTGTTGTAAATTGTTACAGGCTGAATTTTGTCCACTCAAAATCCATGTGTTGAAGTCCTCAATATAAGGACTCAGAATATGACTGTTCATGGTGATGGGTCTTTAAAGAGGTAATTGAGGTTAAATACTGCCACTGGAGTGGATCCTAATCAAGTCTGACTGGTGTCCTAACAAGAGGAGGAGACTAGGGCATAGATAGGCACAGAGAGAAAACCATGGAAAATACAGAGGAAGATGACCATCTGTTAATATTTACAAGCCAGGTAGAGATCCCTTCTTGATGACCCTCAGAAGAAACTGACCCTGCTGATAAAATGGTCTCAAACTTCGAGCCTCCAGAAATGCGGGAAAAATAAATATCTGTTGTTTACGCTGCTTAGTCAATTTAGGAACACCCAGTACATTTTCGGGACACTAATTTCACCTCTTACTGAATTAACTTTCAGAAGTATCAGAATTCAGTAGTCCGTAGATTAATCCTGCCTGTAAAAATTTCCTCTCTACTGTCAGTAGTTAGTATATGACTTAGCCTATTGAATGTGTTAATAAATATGGAACAGTATGTTATTTGTTGAAAATTTTTATGCATCAAATTATCATCTGTGGTTCCAAGAGTGTACATCTTATCGTAAATGTCATCTTCCTTTTAAAAATGATTCAGAACAATCTCTTTTTGCTACAGTTGAAAAATGTTCAAATATGAAAGGCAAATGCACACTACAAATGGTGTATACCCCAAAGTTATGTGTTCTTTGAGAGATCTGAATGCTTTCACATATACATTCAGGACTTTAGATGTAAACGCACTGACAAAATGAATTTCATTTTCTCATGACTATAAATATAACTTTTGAAATACAAAGTTATGAATTGCCCTCCACTATCTCTTGCAATCATACAAGTTTTCCACAAGCAGGTATAGATCAAAATGAATTGTTGCTGATGACCACCATGAATACACTGAAGATGGTGTCTTTCTTTATTCATTTATATTTGTCCCTCTCGTTCTGGTCGCTTTTGCCTGACTGATCTGATCTCTGGGTCTTCACTGCTGCGCATGGGCTCGGGCTCTATTTGCAGCAAGCAGGGGCTACCCTCTAGTTGCAGTGGGTAGGCTTCTCATTGTGATGGCTTCTCTTATGGAAGGGCACAGGCTCTAGAGTGTTTGGGCTTCAGTAATTGTGGCATATGGGCTCAGGAGTTGTGGTTCCTGGAATCTAGAGCACAGGCTCGATACTTGTGGCGGGCAGGCTTAGCTGCTCTGGAGCACATGTTGTCTTCCCAGATCGGGGATCAAGCCCATGTCTCCTGCATTGGTGGGGGGATTCTCTACCGGTGAGCCACCAGGGAAGCCCCTCACATGGTAAGTTTATAGGAAGAAAATAGGTAATACATGAGTTAAAACCACAATAGTTGTCTGCTGTTATGGGCTACATGCTGATGGCTGGGCTACATAGATGTTTCAATGTGACTCACACTGTCACAGCCGACAGAAAAAACAAGCACAAGAGCACTTGTTTATAGACCTCAGGAATGACAATCCCTCTGTGCATAAGTCATATTTTAAAACAAATGATTCAACTCTCTGCTGTTTTTAAATTTTCATGAACACTCAGCACTCCTCCCAGGTAATATCCCCCTCCATCTTGTATATGTTGCTGTTGCTGAGTTGCTTCTGTCATGTCTGATCCTGTGCAACGCTATGGACTGCAGCCTGCCAGGCTCCTCTGTCTGTTGTATTCTCTAGGCAAGAATACTGGAGTGGGTTACCATGCCCTTCTCCAGGGGATCTGCCCAACCCAGGGATAAAACCTGGGTCTCCTGCAATGCAGGCAGGTTCTTTACCGCTGAGCCATGCGGGAAGCCCACATCTCCTATATTCTTGTATCTAAACTCACATGTATTGAGTTTAGATACAGGTGATTAGTTAACATAATTTTATATTCTATAGATACTTAGTCAAACATTTGTTAACATTTATTAATTTGATTCTGCAGTATTCCTTCACGATATGAAATCTCTCTTTTTTTAAATCACAAATATTTCCTGATACCATGAAAAGTTCATAGGCTCCAGCGTTCTTTATGGTGTCCGGTGGATTAAAGAGTCTTGCCATGTTGTAGGACCTTGCAGACCAATGGTTTACTACCGTAACTGACTAGTTGGCTATGTCTTATAGACTAATTCTCAAATTTTCAGTTTCAGAAATGGCTTAGTCAGTTCATCTAAAAGCAGTTGGACAAATAGTACTGACAAGCAGTGGAGTGGTAAACCAGAAACATGATGGGATAATTCATAATGAAAAACACAATAATTCGTAATGTTCACATCATCAGTATGGCAAAGAATTATCTCTGGAGCGAAAATGACTTAAGTAAATGAAGTTTGGAAGTCAGATTATGAGTCATTCCTATACATCTAAGACTGAAGCAAATTTGTCTCTTTGGTCTAGGGAGGATCTGGCCATATTAGTTGTCTAGGATACTTATCAACATTTCACTTGGTTATTCTGGTTTGAATAATGAATGTATGGTTAATTGTGTACAGACCTAACAAACCCTTACAAAGTGGGTACAAAATTTTGCATTTCTCTCAGCAGTGTATGACAGTTCCAGTTATTCCAAATCCTTTCAACCCTCGGTATTGTCAGTTTTTTGTTTTTTTTAATTGTAGCCATTCTAGTAGGTGTATGATGGAATCTCACTTTTATTTTAATTTGCATGTCCTTAATCACTAGTGAGATTGAAAATATTTTCATACTTACTTGCTGTTTTCATCTCTTTTATGGTCAAGTCAAATATTTTGCTTGTATTTGCCTAGTATTTTGTTGTGGTCAACAAGCAGATTCTGTATAAGTTTTGCTAGATCTGTCCATAAATTTTTCTGTTTTTGTTTTTGGAGCTATTGTAAATGGTACTGTAAAAAGCAGTTTTCATACATTTCTACTATATAGGAAGATGATTCAGTTGTATCTGTTGACCTGGTATCTTATACTATGACTTCTCATATGAGTATTAGAGTGTTTTTGTTTATTCCTTGAGATTTTTATTGTAGATAATCATACCATCTGCAAATAGGGCAGTTTTATTTCTTACTTTTCAATTGGTATGCTACCTTCTGATCTATCATCTATCTATCCATCCATATAAAATCTGTCTTGTCTTATTGTACTACCCAAGATGAACTATGCTCAATAGTAATGGTAAAAGTGACCACCCTTGCCTTGTTCTTGATCATTTTATTTTTTCAGTTTCAAAATTTCAGCTTGGTTCATCTTTATATCTTCAATTTCTTTGCTGAGGCTATTTTTCCATTAGTTTCTAGAATGTTCACAATTGCTGGCTGGAATATTTGTATAGCTACTGCTTTCAAGTCTTCCTCAGATCCTTCCAATATCTGTGTCATATCAGCATTGGCATCTGTTGATTGTCCTTCCCTGTGAAAACCGTCCTGATTCTTCATCATCCCCCAAAGAAATCCCATACCCATTAGCAGTTATTTCCCATTTCCTCTGTTTTCAGGCCTGGTCCTAGGCAATCTACTTTTGACTTCTATAAATTTTCCTATTATGAATATTTTGTATAAATGTAATCATTCAATATAGTCTTTTGTTATTGGCCTCTTTCATTATTATAGTATTTTCAAGAGTCATGCATGTTGTAGAATGTATCAGCACATCATTCTTTTATTGCTGAGTAATTGGAAGGACTGATGTTGAAGCTGAAACTCCAATACTTTGGCCACCTGATGCAAAGGGCTGACTCACTTGAAAAGACCCTGATGTTGGGAAGGATTGAGGGCAGGAGGAGACGGGGATGACAGAGGATGAGATGGTTGGATGGCATCACCAACTCAATGGACATGAGTTTGAGTAAACTCCAGGAGTTGGTGATGGACAGGGAGGCCTGGCATGCTGCGGTTCATGGAGTCACACAGAGTCGGACATAACTGAACGACTGAACTGAACTGAACTGAATTTTCCATTATATGGATAGAAGCTATTTTATGCATTCATCACTTGATGAAAATTTAGGTTGTTTCTAGTTATTCATTATTACAAATAATGCTGCTATGAATATTCCTGTACAATTGTTCATATAAAAATATGTTTAAATTTATCTTGGGTAGATACTTAAGAGTGGAACTGTTGGATCATATGGTAAATCTATGTTAATATTTTGAGAAACTCCCCAAATCATTTCCAAAGTAAGTGCATTATTTTACAATTTCATTAGCATTGTTTAAGTGTTCCAAATTCTGCACATCATCACTGTAGTTTTAGATATACAGTCATATATCATTGTTGCTTTAATGTTCATTTCCCTGATGGCCAGTGGTTTTTTTTTTTTTGCTGAGGACTGAGGAAATGTCTGTTTAAATCTTCTACCCATTGTCACTTGTT
The DNA here is from genome assembly GCA_935064755.1 of Tragelaphus eurycerus. NCBI lineage: Eukaryota > Metazoa > Chordata > Mammalia > Artiodactyla > Bovidae > Tragelaphus > Tragelaphus eurycerus. Next base: position 6,501,015 of record CAKXYN010000039.1, read on the forward strand.
TTTTATTATTATGAGTGTTCTTTATATATGCAGAATACAAATCCTTTATCAGATGAATGATCAGGAAATTTTTTTCTCTATTTATAGGTTGTATTTCATTTTTGTAATGTCCTTTGAAACATAAAACTTATAATTTTAGTGAACTTTTCTATCTTTTTCTTCAGTTCCTTGTACTTTTAATGTCATATCTATGTTTCATTCTAAGACTTTAAAGTTTTGCTGCATATACGGAGGTCTCTGAACCATTCTGAGTTAATTTTTGTGAATGGCATAAAGTAGGAGTCCAGTTTTATTCATTTGCATTGTATATCCAGTTGTTGCACCCCTATTTCTTGAAAGGACTATTTTTATCTTGTTGATTGGACTTGGTATCCTTGCCAAAGAGCAGTTGACTGTAAATATGAGGATTTATTTGTGTACTTTTGATTCTATTCCACTGATCTATTCTACCCTCTGTATCTACCTTTATGCTGGTACCACCTTGTCTTATTCCTGTAACTTTGTAAAAAGTTCTGAAATAAATGAGAGTTCTCCAATGTTGTTCTTTTTCAATACTTTTTTTTTTGCTTATTTCTATTTCATGTACCTTAAACTGACATCTAAATTTTAGGATCATCTTGTTAATTTGTTCCAAAAAAGTCAACCATACTCTGGGTTGCATAAAATCTGTAGATCAATTTGAGAAATATTGCCATTTCAACAATATTAATTCTTCTGAACCAAGAACTTGGGACATCTTTCCACTTCTTTAGGTCTTCTTTAATTTCTTTAAGCAATGTTTTATAATTTTCAGAGTATAAGTTCTATACTTTTTTCATGAAATTTATTCCTAAGTATTTTGTATGCAATTGTAAATGGTACTTTTCTTCCTGCTTTCATTTTGCATGGTTCCACTGAGTTTTAACTTCAACCCTATTTTTAATTCCTGAAAGTCCCATTTGTATCTTTTTTCATAGTGACCTAATAATTCAAGCTTTAACATATATTCTTTTAATGTAAAAGGTGATCAGATTTGGTATTTCAATATATGAAATCTCTGCAAGTATATTTTGCTCACCTGTTCTCATCTATGTCTCTATTGTAGAGATTATTTTCCTCCTTTGTTTTCCCCCTTTAATTGCATGAATGATGTAAGATTTACCTTGAAAGTGTTCAGAGATCCTTTGGAATCGCTTCTGCCAGATCTTTGGAGACACTGACAACCCTTGATCACTTGGAATTAACTTTACCCCCGGGGAAGTATGCATTTCTATACCAACCCTACCTGGATGTTAGGAATCTTCTAGGGAAACCTGTGTTTTTCTGACACGCAGAGCCAAATTTGAGATGTTTGCCAATGCTATCCCTCCACATGGTGATAGTTCTCTGGCTTACCTTATTACGGAGGTTATCATCCTTTGTAAGTTGTATTTTTACATGGGGGGATCAACTCTACAAACCTCTACTCTGCTGAAAGTTCCAGGTTTTGTTTGTGGCTCTTTTTTTTTTTTTTTAAGGCCTCATACCTTATTTATTTTTCAAATATTTATTTATTTATTTGACTGTGCCACATCTTAGTTCTGGCATGGGGTATCATTAGCTGCAGCATGTGAGATCAACTGGATCTCTAGTTGACCACAATTCAATCCAAACCCCTGCATTGGGAGCGTGGAGTCTTAGTCACTAGACCACCAGAGAAGTCCTTGTATGGGGTTCTTTAAATCCCAAATTCTTGTCCCCCAGAGATTGCCAAATACCATGGACAAACGCCTGATTCCAGCACTTACATGCCACTCAAAATTCACACTTTATTATCATTTTTGCTCTTATTATTATTTGTACTTTTCTATCAGATCAACCATGTGTTATAAAATACTTAAAATTATATAGCAATTTTCCTTTCTTCTGAACATTTAGTCTGTAATATTAACTGCAGTGGATTTTAATTAATGTCTTTTTAATTTCACTTCAACAAAGATGGGGAATTTGATTCCGGTTCTAGCAACATGACCTTTGGTTAGTCTTTCTTTCTTTCTGTGTCTTAGCAACTCCATCTATGAAAAATGAAGAGATTGGGCTAAATTATCCTTATGGACCCTTTCAGCTGTAAATGTTCATGACTTGCAGATGCATTAATTCTTAATTGTGCAGAGACTTCAATAGTTATTAATCATCTATTTCTGCTTTATTGACTATGCCAAAGCCTTTGACTGTGTAGATCACAATAAACTATGGAAAATTCTGAAAGAGATGGGAATACCAGACCACCTGATCTGCCTCTCAAGAAATCTGTATGCAGGTCAGGAAGCAACAGTTAGAACTGGTCATGGAACAACAGACTGGTTCCAAATAGGAAAAGGAGTACGTCAAGGCTGTATATTGTCACCATGTTTATTTAACTTATATGCAGAGTACATCATGAGAAATGCTGGACTGGAAGAAACAGAAGTTGGAATCAAGATTGCTGGGAGAAATATCAATAACCTCAGATATGCAGATGACACGACTCTTATGGCAGAAAGTGAAGAGGGGCTAAAAAGCCTCTTGATGAAAGTGAAAGTGGAGAGTGAAAAGGTTGGCTTAAAGCTCAACATTCAGAAAACGAAGATCATGGCATCTGGTCCCATCACTGCATGGGAAATAGATGGGGAAACAGTGGAAACAGTGTCAGACTTTGTTTTTCTGGGCTCCAAAATCACTGCAGATGGTGACTGCAGTCATGAAATTAAAAGACGCTTACTCCTTGGAAGGAAAGTTATGACCAACCTAGATAGCATATTCAAAAGCAGAGACATCACTTTGCCAACAAAGGTTCGCCTAGTCAAGGCTATGGTCTTTCCTGTGGTCATGTATGGATGTGAGAGCTGGACTGTGAAGAAAGCTGAGCGCCGAAGAATTGATGCTTTTGAACTGTGGTGTTGGAGAAGACTCTTGAGAGTCCCTTGGACTGCAAGAAGATCCAACCAGTCCATTCTGAAGGAGATCAATCCTGGAATTTCTTTAGAAGGAATGATGCTAAAGCTGAAACTCCAGTATTTTGGCCACCTCATGCGAAGAGTTGACTCATTGGAGAAGACTCTGATGCTGGGAGGGATTGAGGGCAGCAGGAGAAGGGGGACGACAGAGGATGAGATGGCTGGATGGCATCACTGACTCGATGGGTATGAATCTGGGTGACCTCCGGGAGCTGGTGATGGACAGGGAGGCCTGGCGTGCTGCGGTTCATGGCGTCGCGAAGAGTCGGACACGACTGAGCGACTGATCTGATCTGATCTGATGTAGTGGGAGGTTTTTTTTTTTTTTAACATTGCAGGGATGAGATTGTTTTACTCAAAACTATAGTTTTTCTCTGACCTGAGTGGCTCACTCATTTTCTCTTCTATAGTAGGAGCTCTTGTATTGGGGCCTGTACACCTGATTGATGACTATTATAATTCCACTTTAAAATATTAGAAGAGTAAAAAAAAATATACCAAAATAAAAAATTGGTTTTTTCCTTCACTTTGATTTTAATAGTACCCAGAAGAGGTAAAATAGCAATGACAAATCCTTGAAAGCAAGATGTTCCATAATTACTATTAATGACTTCAAATTTTTATTTTATTTTGGCAGCATCACGTGGTTTGTGGGATCCTGGTTCCCTGACCAGGGGTCAAACCTAGACCCCTGGCAGTGAGAGCATGGAGTCTTAACCACTGGATAACCAGTGAATTCTTCTAAAAATTTTTGAGATATGGTTTGGCTTTCTTTAGAAGAGTTATTGGTTGTAGAAATTCTCCTAAAATTTCAGATAGCATTCAGAGATAACTATATATTTAGCCAATTCAACACTTTCAAAGCCTTTCAAAAAACAAGCCATAAATCGGCAGCAGGCATTGAAAAGGAAAAATCCTCTTGGAGCAAACGCTATTTACTACCAAGAACCCATGAATGATAGAAAACAATATAAACCAAAAGGGTGTTTTCCTTCTGTCATTTGAAGTTGCAGGAGCAAGTCTATATCCTTGAAGAAATGAAATGCACTGAGACAGCATGAAATACATTATTCAGTTGCTTGCTATATAATGTGATTTAAATTGTTTTTCCTTCCATTATCCTCGGCTCGCGGGCACTTCAGTTGAGGCAGATTTATGAGCAGTTCATAATTAACAAGTGTTCCTCTCCAACAAAGATAGTAGCCTAATTTGGGGGGAGATGGGGTCTTTCTCTCTGTCCCCATTGAGCTTCTCCATCAGCACCTTTGCTTCCCTCCAGTCTATGACTCCATTAACTTCAAAAGCAAATTAGAATCTAGTCTTTTGGTACAAATAAAGTCACTTTGAGATTAAAAAAAAAAAAAAAAAGAATCTAGTCTTTTTAACTGTAGTTACTCCATTCAAATCAAAAGATACTTAATTAGTTTGCATCTAGGATATATTAGTGTAATAACAGCATCTAGTATAAATAGTATAACAGGATGGTCTAAGACTGAGTGGGTTCAGAAAAGATTTTGAACCTGAATTATGACCAATGCCTACAGGACAGCCTGGACACCATCTGTGATTCTAGCCTACATTCATTAGACTGTCACCCATTCATAAACTCTTAAAAGACCCATTTGGCCATGTTTGGTGGGTCATGAGTCAGTCCTGTGACACAAGTTAAAGTTGGAAAGTTGTCTTCTCCAAGATGGTTTTGGCAAAGTCTATTTTCAGCAAATATGAGAAGCTCCAGAAGGATGTGATTTATCTAGTTTTCTTCCACTGCCTCCAATTTGCCCATGTCTGGTACTCCAAGCCCCAAGAACCCCTTGTTGTGCCGGCAGAGCCACAGCTGCAAAACGTGAGGAGAGGAAGGAGGCTTCTGACTGTCATGATGTTGCTTTTCTCTTTTGTCTATACTTCATGATCACCTGGGAGGAAGTCTCTGGGCATATCTTAAATTCCATCTTGCTTTGCCCAGCTTTACAAAGTGTGATATACATCCTGCTGTGTGTTTCACAGGATGGTTTAGTGATACAGAAGCCAAGAAAAGAAGTATTTCCAGAGAAGGGAGTGGGTAACTGCATTGAATGCTGCTGAGAGAACAGAGAAGAGCTCTTTATATTTGACAGCGTCGGGGGAGTCATGGGTGATCTTTGAAGAGGGGAAAGACATTTGACTGGGAGGAGCTAAGGAGAAATAAGAGGTAAAGATAACTCTGCTACTTCTTCTATAAAGAATAATAGAACTAGGGATGTACCTCAAGAGGATCATGGGAGTCAGGGAAGTGCTCCTAAGAAGGAAAACATTAGAGAAGTTTCTGTGCAGATGAAAACAATCCAGTGGACACTAATAATGCATTTCCTTTTCTAGGAACTTACGAATATAATCAGAAATGTGAACAAAAAGAAATATACAAAAATGTTCACTTTATGTCCATTTAAATTAGTGAAAAAATGTATAAAAGTGGAAAAGAAATGTGCCAAACTGCCAACAGCAGTTATCCTTGGTTGATGGAATTATGAATAAGTAGTGATAAAAGTACCCTTGCCTGGAAAATCCCATGGATGGAGAAGCCTGGTGGGCTGCCGTCTATGGGGTTGCACAGAGTCAGACATGACTGAAGCGACTTAGCAGCAGCAGTAGCAGCAGTGATTAAAGTAAGATATAAGAAATTAGTTTCTCCTTCATTGTTTATTTTCTAAGTTTTCAATGTGAGTATATATTTCTCTTAAAATAAATGTAAGAAAAACATTTTCTTTTTAAATATGTGAATGTATCAAATCCCCACTAAATATGTTTAGATATTATTCTCATGATAACATCTAACACAATCTGATTAAGGAGAAGGAAATTCTTATTTGTAGAGAAAGCCAGAAAAGACATATGTCTATAAGAATTTCAAATTTTTTTATATTCTTCATTTTAAGATGAGAATATTTATTTCCAAACCTAGCCTATAACTTTAAAGATGGAAAAATAAAATTTGCAGGTAATATTTATTTTTACAAAAAGAAAGTTGCTTACTTTCTACTAGACCTGCAAGCATTTCATATGAATACACAATTCAACCAAATGGATTTAGGTGCATTTACAAAAATTGCATTAGGTGTGCAAATTATGATTGAATAAAATGCCTCATGGTAAGTTAAGTGGGTAAACCAAATGTTTAAGAAATGCTTCTGTTAATATCTTAAGTATAATAATTCTACATGTGGAGGTTGTCCAGTTTAAAACTCATAATTAGAATCTAGTGAAGCAGATGACAAAACAGATGCCTAGAATACAAATGTGTAATTTATCCTTGTATATGATTAATTTATGATCCGCTGTGCTTGAAAATTTTGAAATAAGCCCATACGTATTCCAAAAACTCATTTTTATTAAAAGTGGTTTGTTTTACAGACAACACAATTTTATATTTAATTTAATTTTCATTATTATCTTCTGGAACAACTGTTTTTTCCCTGAAATATTAAAGAAGAAAAATGTTTTATTAGGTATACAATTTACAACAACAGCAGGATCTGCTACTTTATTTTTTATGACATTTATTTTCTTGTATTTTTAAAAATTCACAAGACAGTAAATTCCTTAGTGAACTATTTTTCCCATCTTCAAAGCATTGGTTTTATTTTTGAAATTCTGGTTATGTCCAATTTTATAACATGTGTCCCTTATTTTTATGAGCATCAATTTCAAGTATCATAGCTAAAAATCAAGTAAATATCTTTATAAAGAAAAGTAAAATCTGAAACATTTCACAAGAAATACACAATAGTCTGTGACCTTATTAAGACTGCTTGACTACAAACCACACAGAAGATCTTGTTAAACTTTAACCTCCTTCTTATACCTTTAATAATAATCACAATAATTTTTTGAGTGTTAGGAGGTACACTGTGGCTCCACAGAAATGCTGTTGGCACCTGGAGAGCCCATTTATCTCCACTATTACTAGCCTTATTTCTTTCTGTGAAGTCTCTAATTTTACTTTATTTTGACATCTCTTCTGATTTTGACACTGACAGTTGGTTTACTGCCTGCTTCTCAACCTCTTTCTTCAATTAGGGAAGATCTACTCTTGGCAAGGTTTTTTGCCATTGCTTTTACATAGCTGCCTCTGGAAAGTTTTTAAAAATCAGATTATTTCAGGTGCTTTGATAATTGTTGATCAAGGATCAACAAGGATATGTTAATGTAATGCAATGAAAAGAACATACAATTTGGAGCTGTGAGACCTGGGGTTGATAATCCTTTGTCTGTCCCTTAATAGTTATGTGACTATAAATGACCGAGAGCCTTTCTGAGCCCCGGTTTCCACATCTTAAAGCGATAAAAATACTTATATCAAGGCTTATAGTGAATGAGGTGCACAGAAGATAAAGTTCTCAAAAGTGCTTTGTACAGTGAAATACTAATGCTATTGTTATTTTAAAACTGTAATGGTTCTGACTTTGTCTTCCTTTACTCCTAGTTGTCTCTGAGGCTTTCCACATCTATAATTAAATCTGCTATTTTTCTCTTTGTTAAAATTAAAGTTTATGCTAAAACCTAAATGCAACCATGCTCTGGAGCCCACAAATTAGCATATTATTCTTTCCCAGTTTATCTATAGGACACACGCATGGTTCTAGGCAGAGGAGCGTGCAATGCAGCACGCTTAACTTTAAACAATGAAACGACAGAGATAAATTAGAAAAGTGCTAGGAAGAGCTAGTAAGAATAAGACCAATTTTCATTTTATTTCAAAGTTCTTTGAGGCTGCTCTAATCATTCTGCTACAAATCTGTAAACACAATAGACAATGTTTCAAAATAAAATCATCTGAAGGAATAGACCAAGAGGGCCAGATAACTTAGAGGGCTTTAAAAATCCTAATAACTAAGTGTCTTTGAAATCTACAAATGGTTTCCAAATAAGTGGAGTCATGTACATATACATTAATACAGTAACATACATTATTCCAATTATTCATATAATGAAAGTATTATCTTTACCAAGAAATTACAGAAATTATGCATGCTCTTTAACGCGTTTGCTAGGTCTAGAAGTGCCGTGTGGATTTTTCCACCGTGGAGATCTTTACAGATCTTTTAAAGAACTGCTCATCATTTTTGCATTCATTCTAAAAATAGTCATTAAATACCTCTCATATATTAGGAAATAAGTATAAACAGTACATAAAACAGCCACTATCCCGCCCCCAATCTCTGTTCTGATTGAACCTCATTAAATATTGTGTCACATGATAATTATTTCCAGGGAGAAAAATAAAATCAGGGAGGAGAGTGAACTGTGCAGTAGTGGGGGAGAATTTTTGCTTATTTATTTGCTTGTTTGTTTGGCCCTTTAATTAGGGTAGCCAGAAAAAGCCCATTTAAATAAAGATGAAGGAAGAAGTGAGGGAGCAGGCCTGGCAGGTCAGGTGGGGAAGCTTCTTTGGGCGTAGGCAGCAGCCAGGGTTAAGGTTCTAAGGGTCAGCATGTGCATCTGGCATGCTTGACCATCAGAAAGGAGATGACTTTCCTGGAGCTGAGTAAGGTGGTGGGAAGGTTGCTGGAGCTATCGATGTATCCAGTAGGGCTTTACAGAACGTCGTGAAAGCATTGGTTTCTCTTCTGAGAGAAAAGATGGGCAAACATGGAGGGCACCAAACAGAGGCCTGACTAAATCTGAACAGGATCGCTCCGGCTGCTGTATGTGGATACACGGGATGGGGGCAAGTGCAGGAGCCGGGAGATAGGGTTAGGATGCTGCTGTGAGAGGTGATGGAAAGCCTGAACCAGGCTAGAGATGCTAAGATTACCTGAAAGTGTCATCGCAAGCATCCAAAATGGTGGCCAGAGAAGACAGGAGATAATTCAATTTGGAAACTCCTGTATTTGTAAGGGCTTCCCTGGTGGCTCAGATGGTAAAGCGTTTGCGTGCAATGCCGGAGACCCGGGTTCAATCCCTGGGTTGGGAAGATCCCCTGGAGAAGGAAATGGCAACCCACTCCAGTACTCTTGCCTGGAAAATTCCATGGACGGAGGAATCTGGTAGGCGACAGTCTATGGGGTTACATAGAGTCAGACACGACTAGGTTATTACCTTGGGGGGTATTTGTAAGATAGAAAGAAGAAGAAGAGGAAACCAGATAGTTTCAGAGTTCCCAGAGTCCAGGTCTCTGCTAGACCCTCCACCTAAATTTTGATTCAGATGTCAAGACTGATAATGCCACACACACCCTGAGAGGTTATGAAAAAGTTGCTTAAATAATTGAGGTTTCTGGGCAGCAGGGATTAGAGGGGAGAGGATTGGAGGGGAAGCTCGCCTTGTAGGTCAAAATGGCCTGAGAGCGGAAGGAAAGGAAACTAACTCAGGGTTTTTATTGTGGTTGAGTGTTGGGATGGTGGTGAGAATTCTAGTGGATGCGCAGAGGTTTGTGTGGTTTGAATTTCCCATTGGATCCACTTGCTCTTTCTTATCAACTTGCCCGTTCGTGACACACCAGGGAGAGAAGGGTAAGGATTAAAAGCTGTGGGCAGTCACACATCAAAATTGGAGTCTGACTTTTTATTATAGCCTCTAATCCAGTTTTAAAGGAGTCGGGTCCTCTAAAAGGTACTTCTCCTCCTGAAGAAGTAATGCCAGAGATAATATAAATATTAGAAAATGATATTTATTGACTCACTCACAATTTCTTATTTGTGCTTGTAAATATATTGTAATTGCAAAAATAAAAAATACAGAAAAGTATAAAACAGAAATTAAAATTCCCTCATAACATCATCATCCTAAAATAATTACAGTGACCCTTTTTGTGTATTGCCTTCCTATATAGATTAGTTTTATTATCAGAAAAATAAATTTAAAAAATAATGACATGAATTTTTTTCTGGTGTACAGTTCTGTACATTGACAACTTTCCTCAATGAAATCTCTATATAACTGCCATTCTCTAACCTTTTTTAACTTATAGTAAAGTTAATGCTACTGTTCAATTCTGCTTACTGTCTCTGGTGATGCTTTCAGCCTATTCTTTGTTTTTTTAAACAGGGCAGAACTGAATCTACTGAATTTTTTAAAAGTCGGCAAATCTATGTTTCTTTGTCAGAGAAGTGTTATTTTTACCATATGTATTTTTATTTTGCTGTCAAAAATTCACGGGAATTCGAACTTGACCTTCAATGCCTCTTGGGAAGCTAAGAATCACTGCAGGACCACACAGTTCTACACCACTCCACAAAAAATACATTGTATATTTGAAACTCCACAGTCTCTTACCACTTTCATCTTTCAGGTGCTTAAAGAACCTGTCAGATTCAAAGGCAGAACCGCGAACTTTTATGTTTAAAAGAGTTAATGGAAGTTTGGCAATGGTGCTTCTGAAGTCAACTAGAATGGGCCCTGCTTACCCCCACTACTCTTATCTTTTCATATTCCTTACTGCTGTTCCTCAGAGTACTTTTCATTGCCCCAACGCAAGGACAAATAGGAAAAAGAATCTCGTGTCGTGTGTTGCTTGTCATCTACTCTTTCTTGGTCCCTTTTTGTTTGTTTGCTGTGTTCCATTTAGTGAATATCAGCCTGCACAGTCAGTTCCACGATGAAGTGAGTGGAGTTAGCTCTGTCATAAGGCAAAGGTGGTCATGGCCTTGGGCTTTGCAAAGAAAACCCTCAAACGTGTGAGGACCTTCAAAGATTTTGGTTCTCAGGGACTTCCTTGGTGGTCCAGTGTGAAGTCTGCACCTTTCAATGTAGGGATTGTGGGATCAGTCTTTGGTTAGGGAGTTAAGATTCCACATGCCTTGAAGCCAAAAAATCAAAACTTAAAACAGAAACAAGATTGTAACAAATTCAATAAAGACTTCCAAAATGGTCTACATCAAAGACATCTTAAAAGGAAAAAAAAAGACCTTGTTTCTCAAGGTGGTCCCAGAAAATCCCCCTGCGTGCATGCCCTGTTGCTTCAGTCATGTCCGACTCTTTGCAACCCCATGGACCATAGCCCGCCAGGCTGCTCTGTCCATGGAATTTTCCAGACAAGTGGAGTGGGTTGCTGTACTCTCCTCCAGGAGATCTTTCTGACCCAGGAATTGAACCTGTGTCTCCGGCATTGCAGACAGATTCTTTACTGCTGAGCCACTGGGAAAGTCCCAGGAAATCACCTTATGGCTTTTCAAAAGAAGGTTGACCTTGGATCACAGAAATATGTGAATGTGTTTCCACTTCATTTACATCAGAGACATTTGTGTAAAGGATACAATATACTTATATGCAGATAACAAACTTTTTCAGGGGGAAATGCATTTCGGGCTCTTTGTGGAATGATTGAGAAGAGTGTTTTCTCATACTTAAGCGGAACACAAAGCCTAGAACATTTACTGCTGGCCCTTTACAGGAAAGCAGATCCCTGCCCTGGTCATCCACGTTCACATAGAGAGGACTGTTTATGTCAAAGTTTGTTAAAAATTGGTAGTTAATTTGGCATTATAACTACATCAGATCAGATCAGATCAGTCACTCAGTCGTGTCCGACTCTTTGGGACCCCATGAACCGCAGCACGCCAGGCCTCCCTATCCATCACCAGCTCCCGGAGGTCACTCAGACTCGCATCCATCGAGTCAGTGATGCCATCCAGCCATCTCATCCTCTGTCGTCCCCTTCTCCTCCTGCCCTCAATCCCTCCCAGCATCAGAGTCTTCTCCAATGAGTCAACTCTTCGCATGAGGTGGCCAAAATACTGGAGTTTCAGCTTTAGCATCATTCCTTCTAAAGAAATTCCAGGATTGATCTCCTTCAGAATGGACTGGTTGGATCTTCTTGCAGTCCAAGGGACTCTCAAGAGTCTTCTCCAACACCACAGTTCAAAAGCATCAATTCTTCGGCGCTCAGCCTTCTTCACAGTCCAGCTCTCACATCCATACATGACCACAGGAAAGACCATAGCCTTGACTAGGCGAACCTTTGTTGGTAAAGTAATGTCTCTGCTTTTGAATATGCTATCTAGGTTGGTCATAACTTTCCTTCCAAGGAGTAAGCGTCTTTTAATTTCATGGCTGCAGTCACCATCTGCAGTGATCTTGGAGCCCAGAAAAACAAAGTCTGACACTGTTTCCACTGTTTCCCCATCTATTTCCCATGCAGTGATGGGACCAGATGCCATGATCTTCGTTTTCTGAATGTTGAGCTTTAAGCCAACCTTTTCACTCTCCACTTTCACTTTCATCAAGAGGCTTTTTAGCCCCTCTTCACTTTCTGCCATAAGGGTGGTGTCATCTGCATATCTGAGGTTATTGATATTTCTCCCGGCAATCTTGATTCCAACTTGTGTTTCTTCCAGTCCAGCATTTCTCACGATGTACTCTGCATATAAGTTAAATAAACATGGTGACAATATACAGCCTTTTTTACTCCTTTTCCTATTTGGAACCAGTCTGTTGTTCCATGACCAGTTCTAACTGTTGCTTCCTGACCTGCATACAGATTTCTTAAGAGGCAGATCAGGTGGTCTGGTATTCCCATCTCTTTCAGAATTTTCCATAGTTTATTGTGATCCACACAGTCAAAGGCTTTGGCATAGTCAATAATGCAGAAATAGATGTTTTTCTGGAACTCTCTTGCTTTTTCCATGATCCAGCGGATGTTGGCAATTTGATCTCTGGTTCCTCTGCCTTTTCTAAAACCAGCTTGAACGTCAGGAAGTTCACGGTTCACATATTGCTGAAGCCTGGCTTGGAGAATTTTGAGCATTACTTTACTAGCGTGTGAGATGAGTGCAATTGTGCGGTAGTTTGAGCACTCCTTGGCATTGCCTTTCTTTGGGATTGGGATGAAAACTGACCTTTTCCAATCTTGTGGCCACTGCTGAGTTTTCCAAATTTGCTGGCATATTGAGTGTAGCACTGTCACAGCATCATCATTCAGGATTTGGATAGCTCCACTGGAATTCCATCACCTCCACTAGCTTTGTTTGTAGTGATGCTTTCTAAGGCCCATTTGACTTCACATTCCAAGATGTCTGGCTCTAGGTCAGTGATCACATCATCATGATTATCTGGGTCTTGAAGCTCTTTTTTGTACAGTTCTTCTGTGTATTCTTGCCACCTCTTCTTGATATCTTCTGCTTCTGTTAGATCCACACCATCTCTGTCCTTTATTGTGCCCATCTTTGCATGAAATGTTCCTTTGGTATCTCTGATTTTCTTGAAGAGATCCCTAGTCTTTCCCATTCTGTTGTTTTCCTCTATTTCTTTGCATTGATCACTGAAGAAGGCTTTCTTATCTCTTCTTGCTATTCTTTGGAACTCTGCATTTAGATGTTTATATCTTTCCTTTTCTCCTTTGCTTTTCGCTTCTCTTCTTTTCTATAAAAACTAAATTATTGTCAGGTACTGACTCAGAAATAGTGAGATTATATTTATTGCAAAAATGTCTAGAAATGGAGAATATCATTCTCGGGCAGGACATTGGAATCACATAGTAAAAAGAAACAAAGCAAGTGACTTTGGAAGAAAGCACATGGTCTTTTGCTTAACTTATTCTTTGTCATTGTTTTTGTTCAGTCACTCGGTCACGTATTGGAGCTTCAAGGCCTCGTTACTTCCTGCACTTGAACTACATTGTGATAAAAACCAGCGTAAGACCTACTGTAACTTTATGAACAGTATTAGGTGAACTTAGCTTGGTGTGATATATACAAAGCTATGAAAATCTAATTGTTCTCTCAAGAAGTTAATATTAACATTATTATTAATAATCGTACTAAGCAGGGGCTGCTGGATCTGAGAATTCTTGCACTGGTGTCTTTAAAGCCCATTATTTGTACTGATATTAAGAAGCAGAAGACATTTTTTTCTTATGTACAAAGAATATTTTGAATTTCCTCTTGTCTTAACTCGATGGAGGCACATGAAAAATCTATATGAAAGGGAAATTCAGACTGGGATTTTATTACAGAAATATGGAATTTTACAAAAAGAAGTTATGTTAAAACATTTTACTTATAAATTACTCTGTACTGTGTGAGACACTTAAAAAAAAACCTATTAGGTGATTTCTGTGACATATAATATCACATATTTGTGCTCTGTTGCTCAGTCACATCCAATTCTTTGCAAGCCCATGGACCGTAGCCAACCAGACTCCTCTACCCATGGAATTTCCTAGGCAAGAATACTGGAGTGGGTTGCCATTTCCTACTCCAGGGTATCTTCCCGGCCCGGGGATCAAACTTGCCTCTCTTGTGTCTCCTGCACTGGCAGGTGGGATCTTTACCACTAGTGCCACCTTGGAAGCCCACAGCGTTCCCATGAAAGTGTAGGAGCTATGTGTATCTTAAAGAAAGGCACGACCCTGTATCTTTCTACTACACACTAACATCTATGACATTTATTTCAAATAATTCTGCCCTTACCCAGAAACTCCGTAAGGAATTAGAAAATACACAGACATAAGTTCCTATAATATTGCATATTTATCATTTTATTCATATTTAATAGGCTTCCCAGGTAGCTCAAAGTGTAAAGAATCTGCGATGCTGGAGACCTGGGTTTGATCCCTGGGTTGGGAAGATCCCCTGGAGAAGGGCATGGCAACCAACTCCAGTATTCTTGCCTGGAGAATCCCATGGACAGAGAAACCTGGCGGGCTCCATTCCATGGGGTCACAAAGAGTTGGACACAACTGAGCGATTTTCACTTCACTTCATATTTATCATTTAGTATTTGCTTCATAGAATTTCTATTTTAGTGGACACCCTAAGTTTTTTGTCAAGAAAGTTTTAAACACTTTTCCCCATTAATCTTATAAAATTTCTTGGAAAGCATAGTTTTTCTAAAGATCTTTTTTTTGGATGTCTTCAGGAAAAGTCTACTTTATAGCTTTTATACTTTATAAATCTTTCACGATATAAATTATTCTCACCTTCCTTTTACCTTTGGCAGCACAATCTTTCAGAATTTTCTGGAAAGAAAAGGCTTAAGTCATTTCCCATCATTTCTAGGTATAGGATTAAATTAATCTAACAAAATTTAGAGAAGAAACTCTTCCTTTCAAGGAGCATTTGTGCTCTTTTCTTTTATTTCCTTTGTACCTGAAATTTATGTGCTCAAAGGGATTTGTAAATCGTTTTCACCATCTACACACTGATCTCAGACACTGGAAAAACATTTTTGAGTCTTTATTTCCTTTCCTGCAGCATTTTCAGGATGACAGATTATACTAAGATAATTTCGATTAGAATGTAAATTGGATTATCTGGAATTCTATCAAGTATAGTCATTGTCTCCTCTTCGCTCTAATATCAAGATTAGTACAGTAATGATGTACTGATTAGTACTATACTCATGTACTGATATACTGTAATGAGTACTGATGCTCCTATTTATTACCCCAACATACCACACTGTCCTCTGAATCAAGAAGGTTGTCAGTATGGTTTCAGTAGTTATTTTATTTATACTAATCCTTTAAATATGTACAATCTTATTTAACAAAGTTCTGTTAGCCAGATGATTCAGTTAACTAGATCAATTCTTTGCTTTATGTTGGATAACAGAAAGACTGTCAAATTTTAAGTTTGTTGGATTATTTCACTTTTTCATTTCCTATATGTAAATCCTCTCTTGCATCTTATTCTTTTTTTCTAAGTCAAAGTGCGTTTAAAGTGAATTTTCCAGCAGCTCTGCACTTGCACCAGAGCAGCTCAGTGCCACTGAAGAAGAACACACAGTGCTGCCAACCAGTCTCATTCAATCAATGGCCATAGGCTGCAAATATGACCCTGGGATTCCTGGCATCCCTGCTTTATTTCTCTAGTCAATTCACTCTCCCACTCTCTAGGATGACTGTTCCTACACTATCTCCTATCTCCCTTGCCTTCTTCTTCTTTCTCATCAGATGACTTTGCCTTTGGTCATCAATCAGATCAGAACTTCCACATCCTCCCATCCTCACATCTACTCAGCTACCTGTATCTGTCCCCACAGACTTGCTTTCTCACCTGTTACAAATGAAACTCACCAGCTGGGCTCCTACAGAAGGCCAGAGCACCCACACCTGCCTTGGATTCCATTTATATCCCCTCACAGCCACCCAGGGGCTCTGCTCCTGTATCACCCTTCCCCACCACCCCCAGCTTCCTGAATCCTTCCCTTTGGCAGCCCCACATGCAGAAATTTCTCATTACTAAAAAAAGACCCTTCCATACTGCATAACATTCTCCAGCCCCACCCATTTTTCTGGTCCCTTATAGTTACAGCCTCTATATTGTCACAGCCACTTACTCCCCTCAGTGTCTCTTGAGCCCACCCCCATGGATGAGACTGCTCTGGGCAAGGCCAGAAACTAGCCTTCCTGTTGCCAATCCAGGTCAGCTTCAGTCCTTACACCTCTGGATCCCTTGGCAGCAATGGATGCAGTTGCTCATCTTGACATGGCTTTATTCACAGGTCCCACGCTAAGCTCACCGGTTAATCCTTCTCCTCTCCTGTGGCTCCTTGGAGTCCCTCCCAGAGTCTCCATGTTGAGGTACATGTTCATTGCATGCCTTCTTTAATCTAATCTCACGTTATTCTATGATTTTATGTACCAACTACATGCTGAAATGGCCAGGGTGGCTCAGTGGTGAACAATATGCCTGCAATCCGGGAGACTTGGGTTTGATCTCTGGGTTGGGAAGACCAGGAGAAGGAGGAGGGTGTGGACCAAGCTGAAGGAGGGTATGGAAACCCACACCAGTATTCTTGCCTAGGAAATCCCATGGAGAGAGGAGCCTGGTGGGTGACAGTCTACAAGGTCACAAAGAATTGGACACAACTGAGCAACTAAACAACACACACAATGATATTTCTACCTTCTGCTCTCCCCTGGCTGCAGACACCTCTTGAATAACTCCACTTAGATGACCGTCAGGTGCCTGAAACTTGGTATGTCAGAATGAGGACTCTTGCTTCTTCCTGTCTCTTCATTTTAGAAGATGGCAACTGGTCCCTCACATGCTCATGTCAAATATTTAGGAGTCCACAGCCCACATCTAGCAAGCATTCCTCCTGCAGGCAGTCTTTGGAGATATTGCAGGTTCAATTCCAGACCACTGCAATAAGGTGAATATCACAATAAAGCAAGTCGTAAGAAGTTTTTTGTTTCCCAGTTATGTTATATGTTATGTTTCGCAGTTATGTTATATATTCCCAGTTATAAAAGTTATGTCTACACTATATTGAAGTCTATTAAGTGTGTGATGGCATTGCGTCTTTAAAAACAACGTACATACCTTAATTAAAAGATAATGCTGTTGGGGAAAAAAATGATGCTGATAGAATTGTGCAACTCAGAGTTGCCACAAACCTCCAATGTATGAAAAATGCAATATCTTCAAAGCCTAATAAAGTGAAGCACAATAAAATGAGGTATGTCTGTGTCATAAATTCCTAACATTTCTCATCCCAGATTTGCTTCTGTAGGGACCAAGTCCAAGGCTTTGCTAGACCTATTGAACACTGCTTCTGCCCTTGATCCCTCTGGTCTCTATTCCATGAAGTAGATAGAATCGTCCTGTAAAATCATGAATCAGCTCAAGTTCTCCTGGCCCAGAACCCTCCAGTGACTTTTCATCATATTTGTGTGATGTGTGTTAAATCGCTTCAGTTGTATCTGACTCTTTGAGACACTATGAACTGTAGCACGCCAGTCTCCTCTGTCCATGGGATTCTCCGGGCATCTGGAGTGGGTCCCGATCCAGGAATCGGCCCTGTACCCCTTATATCTCCTGAACCGGCAGAAAACTTCTTTACCACTATTGCTGCCCGGTTTAAAACAGGGCCAAATACCCTTTACAGCAATTTGGTCCAGCCTCACCTCTCTGATTCCTCTTGCTTCCACTCTCCTGTGCTTTTCCTTTTCCCCCCACAGTTCATAAACCTTCTCGTTTCTCCCCAAATGCACCACGTTTGATCCTGCTTCAGTACCTTTCCATTTGGTGTTACGGCTACCCAGAACACTTCTTCCTCCAGGTATTTCATGACATGTTCTCTTCCCTTTATTTTTCTTTATATTTTTATTTGCATCTGAAATGATATAGTGTTTTATTTGAACCTTTCAAGGACAGAAACCTTGTCCCTCTTTAGGCACTGTGATATCTCCACATTTACAAGAGTGCGAGAAACATGACAGGCACTCAATGAATATTAAAAGATAAAAACTAATCAATGAAATAAGGTATTTAAAATTTTTTTAGTTCTAGTTCCACCTACTTGTGTACTAGACATCAATTATACTCTTTGAAATGGAGCTTTTGTCACAGGTATGGTTCTGCTCCTAAGTCGCTGCTAAGTCGCTTCAGTCATGTCCGACTCTGTGTGACCCCATAGACGGAAGCTCACCAGGCACCCCCCGTCCCTGGAATTCTCCAGGCAAGAATACTGGAGTGGGTTGCCATTTCCTTCTCCAATGCATGAAAGTGAAAAATGAAAGTGAAGTTGCTCAGTCGTGTCCGACTCTCAGCGACCCCATGGACTGGAGCCCACCAGGATCCTCCGTCCATGGGATTTTCCAGGCAAAAGTCCTGGGGTGGGGTGCCATCGCCTTCCCCCAGGTATGGTTCTAGTTGTCGGCAACTCTGGACCTTTACATAATCTCTCTGATCTCTGTCAATGTCAATATCACCTCTTGAGAGTGGTGTGAGTGCCCCGCTGGTTCAGCTGTGTCTGACTCTTTGCGACCCCGCGGACTGTAGCCCGCTAGGCTGCTCTGTCCATAGCTTTCCCAGGCAAGAATACTGAAGTGGGTTGCCATTTCCTTCTCCAGGGGATCTTCCCAACCCAGGGATTGAATCTGCATTTCTTGCATTGCAGATGGATTCTTTACCATTGAGCCACTAGGGGAAGCCCCCTTGAGAGTGGTAAGGACTGGAATTACAACAGACCACCTTATGTTCATCTAAGAGTTTCAAGTCACCGACAGAATAATGTGGAATTTGCGCTGCCTGTATATTTGTTTACCTTTTATTATGAAAATCAGAAAATGTAAAATCATAAAGAAAATAATATAATGAACCCAATTTAATATCACCCAGTTTCAACAATTAATTCATGGTTGAGCTTGTTTCATGTATTGGGTTTTTAAAAAAGTTTGTTTCAGTTTGTTAGCCAAAACTTTTTGGCCAGCTCTGTATCTCAACTTACTTCTCCAGGTTAACTCTGAAACAAATCTAGGCATTATCTCATTTCACCTGCAAGATTTGCATCTCTATTGGGTGGCTACATTAAAAAAAAAAAAAAAAGAAAACACACTTAACCATAACACTGGTATCACAGCTTAAAATTATCAATGTCTTAATATCAACAACTATTTAGTCAATATTCACATTTTCTCATTTTCTTATAGAAATATTTAACAATGTTTGTTTGAATCATGTTTCAGAAAAAGTCTGTATTTTTTGTTTGATCTGCCTTTTGTTCCTCGTCAAAGTCCCTGTCTCCTAATTCCCCTCCCCACCCACTCTCTATTTTGCCACTTTTGTGGAAGAAACAAGGTAATTTTTCCCCTGCAATCTCCTTTCATTCTGGATTTTGCTGATTGTACCTTCCACATGTTTATTCTCACACTCTTGTAAGTGTGGAAATAGTGTTTCCTATAAATTGCTAATTATTTGTAGAGCTTTGATCAGAATCAAGTTCAACATAACTTTTAGCAAAACTTCTTCATAGGTAGTGTCTACTTCCAATTGGAAGTAACAGTAATATCTGGATGTTTCTCTTTTAGTGATACTATCAGCCGTTAACATACTACTTAGATGAGCAGTTATGGAACTTTTTGCCTTATGAGTACATTACAGTCTTAAAAATTATTGAGGATCCTGCAGAGCTTTTGCTTTTGTGGATTTTATCTACTGATATTTACTATTTTAGAAAGTAAAACAGAGAAAACTTTAAAATATTTCTTTGTTTGGGAATTAACTGGCAGTCTAAAGGTTAGGACTCCACACTCTCACAGCCGAGGGCCCTGGTTTCATCCCTGGTCAGGGAACTAAAGCCCACAAACTTACAATAGTTATTTGTTTAAAATAACAATAATCAAACATTATATGTTAACATAAATAGCTTTTATGTGGAAAACTCTATTTTCCAAAATAAAAAATTAGCAAGAAGAGCACTGTTTAACATATTTATTAATCTCTTTTATTAATCTCTTAAGCCAGACGGCTGGCTTCTTCCTTTTGTTTCTGGATTCAATCTGTTGCAGTATGTTGCTTTACTTGAAGTACATTAAAAAAAAATCCATCATCACAAAGATGTGTTGTTAGAAGTGGAAGGATTGTTTTAACACCCTTTTCAGATAACTGTAGATATTTTTCTTGGTACTATAAGAAACCTTGATGAAAACCTCTAGTTTTCTAAAGGTTAGTTGCAATGTGAGATCTAAAACCATGTCAGTGAACTTTTCCTATTCAGTTACAGATAGGTTTATCTTCCTCTTTTAGTGGTTCTCTCAGCAGGCATGAATTTGTGACAATATTTGGAAAATATACTGATATAGGTAGAACTTCCAAATGTGGATGTATTTCTTTATTCAATATCAAAGAATCACATTGATTAATAACCACTGGCTATTTTTTAAAAATCTGTCTTAGAAACTTTCAAGCTCATGGTGACAAACTAAGGTTTCCACAGGGGCCCCGATTACATGCAGGTTTCCTTTAAGTTAAAGGTTCAAGAGTGTTCAAGAATTTTAGAGTGTATATCCCAACAGCAAACTTAAACCAAATAAGAAGAAAGAGGTGAAAACAAATATATAAAATTAGTCTGTCTCAAAAAAGAACACCTACAACCTCTCAGTCAATAGGGAGCCAAACAGACCTCAGGAAGTAGCCTCACCAAATCATTTGTCCTAAGACCGAATTGGAAATCAACTGTTAGATGGGAACAACTAATATCTGTTCAGTTTTTGACACCTGTTCATAAACTGAGTGATTTCACAGTTGTAATTAGGTAAATAACTTGCACTTGTCAGAGTTAGCTTTCATCAATATCATTTCACTTATATTGAGATTTTTGATTATATCAGTATAACCTAATTTTCAGGTGGTAAGTTAACTTTGCTGATTTAAATGAGAAAAAAAAAAAAAAAAAACAAACTACTCCTAAGAGCTGCCTATCATTTAACAAATTAGCTTCACCTATCATCTCTACCTTAGGAAACACCAAACTAATTCTTTCCTCCACTTCCTGAGAACATTTGAAAATATAGAAATTGGGGGTCTTATCAGAGTGGCAAAGAATTACCCTGCAATGCAGAAGACCTGAGTTTGATCCTTGGGTCAGGAAGATCCCCTGGAGGAGAGCATGGCAATCCACTCCAGTGTTCTTGCCTGGAGAATCCCATGGACAGAGAAGCCTGGTAGGCTACAGTCCATGGGGTCACAGAGAGTCAGACACAACTGAGCAACTGAACAGCAGAAGAGTGGACCAGAGATGAGGATAAGATTGTTAAAAAAATGGATCTCATTTTATTTTCTATCTCTATTCATCTCTTGCTTGGCTCTTTCTGTTAGTGATCTCCAGGTCCCTCACTTTTTGAACATTTTTTTTTTTTCACCCTTTGTTCCTTCCTTAAAGAAAGAAAGGCCTGTTATAATAGTAATGAATTATCTAATGGAATCCTGCTGCTGCTCCCTACTGCTCCATGTCTCTCCTTCTTTCATATACGTGTTGTCACACACAAGTATAATGTATACGGCTCAGACATATTAACAGACATCCCCGCCCACCGTGCCCCCAATTAAGTTGCCAACCCAACGCCTGACTCTCAGCCACTGGAGAACAGATTGCCTGTTACATCACTCAAGTCCATTATTCTTTTTTTCCCTATGGCATATGCTCCTCCTAGATGCTTTTCAGCTAGTAGTTTAAACAGAGGCAAGACATATTCTGCATTTTAAGATTAATATTATATATCCTTGACTTTTACAAGCCTAGCCACCCTGGGGACTGACATTTAATAGATGTTAATGGAATTTAATTTTTACACACCCTATGTGTGAACATTTATCTTCAAAAAAAAAAAAATGGTGTGAAACCTTATGAAACCTTATGTGGCACCAAGAAAATTTCACAACAAATTATTTTTCATTCTATATCCTTAAACTTGATTTAAGGATATAGATTTAAGGATATATCCTTAAATCAAGTTACAGAGCCTGAGCAAAGTAGAAAAGCTGTCTTCTGAGATTTAGAATGTAAAACTTGAATATAATTATCATTAATTTATTACACTGAGTATCAACAGGCATTTTGCCAGTTATTACCATTACAAAACAGTTCAAAAGAATGTCTAACAAGAAACATTTAGAAACTTTGTCTAAGATAGGTTAAAAAAGAAAACCTATTTTATCATTGATTTTCATCAGGCGAGGGGTCCTCTCTCTAAAAAAAAATCTGGCCCCAAACATTAAATAATAATCAGCATCACAAATGTTTTGGACATTTTTTAAAAAGAAATTCTAATAAAGCAATACCACTTGAGAATACTTGTAAAATTATAGGTACTTGACAATGTGTGTTGAGTAAATTGATTTGGTGTTCTAAGGCTGTGCCTAGAAGCATAATAGCCACTTGTATTTTTTAAAGTACATTTTTGTCTGGATGTAGAATAGTTTAATTACAAATTTTGGCTAATGTAAGGATTCATGGAATTTGAATAATTAATGAAAGATAGAAGAAAATATCACCTTCGTAATCTTAATTCATGAACCCACATACAAAAAACAAAAAACTATGGGTTTATTCTCTACATATTTAGAATGCTGAAATCTCTCCAGTTCCAATTAATGAAAAAAAAAAAAAACTCTTTTTGCTTCAGTGCCTGGCACTGAAGTGCCTACTTAATAAACATTTGATGAGTAAATGAATGATTTTGACAGTAGCCAGGCGCTTACAGCAAAATGAGGTAATGCAGGGCATTGTGAAGAACACGGGAAGAAACAGATCTGGGTTCCTGTCCTAGATATGTCACCAACCAGTGGCGTGACCTTAGGTAAGTAACTTGACTTTCAGAGCCTCAACTTCCTTCGTGTAAACATGGATGCTTGAGATGACCTTGAAAGGCCTTCTAGCTCCAAAAAACTACAGTTCTAAATCTTTAAAATTGCCTGTTTTACTTTGGATTTTAGCCTTGTGTCTCTCCCTCCCCTTAAACCTACAAAACTTTTGTATTTGAGATTACATGTAGTTGCCCCTGGAACTAAATCTATTTAGAGAGGTTCAATATGCCAAGGCAAGCAGAAGAAAGAGCCTTGAGGGCTCACACATAAAAGGCTTGAGCAAGTGCAGGAAAAGAGAGAGGTTACTAGAAGTATCTGGAGAGTGTTGTTTGGACTAGTGAAGACTCTACATAGCAGGCTTTCTCTAGAGGTAATAGTAAGTTTTATTTATGACTGATTAGCAAGTGATTAATTTAGAAAAGGCTTCCCTTCCAAAGAGAGTACCAGGATGCTTTATTTCCTAATTGGATACTGACTTGCCCATAAATAAAGGGAGAATCACTGCCGCCGGCTGGGGAGACACTTTGACGTGGCAGGTTTGTTCTTGTCTCTGCCCTGATTTACTGTATGACCTTGGGCAAGTCATTTATCTTTCCCCAAACCAGTTTCCCTAATTATAAAATGGAAATAAAAACACTTGCTGCCCGTCTCTAAGGATTAATGAGCAAGGTGAACATCTCTCAGCTCACAGAGGGGAAAAGGCTGTAGATAAGCAAGCAAAGAACCCCTGGGTAACCCTGTTGGGTTTTTCATACAACTGGGGAAAGGAAAAAAAATCACAGCAGTACAACCTGGACCTTTCACTTTCCCACTCTAAAAACAAAATGCATTCCCTTATTACAACCAGTCAGATGTTTTCTGCATGTTCTCCAGAAGCTTCCTGGCTGAACACAAGCACTGAATCAATGCCTCGGGAGTTCTAACCCTCTCTTTCCTGTGAACAGCGGTGACATCTTGGGTGGGAGGAACGGGGATTCTTTTAGCTGCCTCTCTTTCTTCTGTAGGATGTTGTTGTCATTTAGTCATTAAGTCATGTCTTGCTCTTTTGTGACCCCTGTGTACGAGGGCCCACTAGGCTCCTCTGTCCATGGGATTTCTTCCACAAGAATACTGGAGTGGGTTGCCACTTCCTTCTCCAGAGGCTCTTCCCATCTCAGGGATCAAACCACTGTCTCCTGGAAGATTTTTTACCACTGAGCAACCAGGGAAGCCCATACTGTATAATAATATGATCAGATCAGATCAAATCAGATCAGTCGCTCAGTCGTGTCCGACTCTTTGCGACCCCATGAACCGCAGCACGCCAGGCCTCCCTGTCTATCACCAGCTCCTGGAGGTCACTCAGACTCGCATGCATCGAGTCAGTGATGCCATCCAGCCATCTCATCCTCTGTCATCCCCTTCTCCTCCTGCCCCCAATCCCTCCCAGCATCAGAGTCTTCTCCAATGAGTCAACTCTTCGCATAAGGTGGCCAAAATACTGGAGTTTCAGCTTTAGCATCATTCCTTCCAAAGAAATCCCAGGGCTGATCTCCTTCAGAATGGACTGGTTGGATCTCCTTGCAGTCCAAGGGACTCTCAAGAGTCTTCTCCAACACCACAGTTCAAAAGCATCAATTCTTCGTCGCTCAGCCTTCTTCACAGTCCAGCTCTCACATCCATACATGACCACAGGAAAGACCATAGCCTTGACTAGGCGAACCTTTGTTGGCAAAGTGATGTCTCTGCTTTTGAATATGCTATCTAGGTTGGTCCTAACTTTCCTTCCAAGGAGTAAGCATCTTTTAATTTCATGGCTGCAGTCACCATCTGCAGTGATTTTGGAGCCCAGAAAAATAAAGTCTGACACTGTTTCCACTGTTTCTCCATCTATTTCCCATGTAGTGATGGGACCAGATGCCATGATCTTCGTTTTCTGAATGCTGAGCTTTAAGCCAACCTTTTCACTCTCCACTTTCACTTTCATCAACAGGCTTTTTAGTTCCTCTTCACTTTCTGCCATAAGGGTGGTGTCATCTGCATATCTGAGGTTATTGATATTTCTCCCGGCAATCTTGATTCCAGCTTGTGTTTCTTCCAGTCCAGCATTTCTCATGATGTACCCTGCATATAAGCTAAATAAACATGGTGACAATATACAGCCTTGACGTACTCCTTTTCCTATTTGGAACCAGTCTGTTGTTCCATGACCAGTTCTAACTGTTGTTTCCTGACCTGCATACAGATTTCTCAAGAGGCAGATCAGGTGGTCTGGTATTCCCATCTCTTTCAGAATTTTCCACAGTTTATTGTGATCTACACAGTCAAAGGCTTTGGCATAGTCAATAAAGCAGAAATAGATGTTTTTCTGGAACTCTCTTGCTTTTTCTATGATCCAGCAGATGTTGGCAATTTGATCTCTGGTTCCTCTGCCTTTTCTAAAACCAGCTTGAACATCAGGAAGTTCACGGTTCACATATTGCTGAAGCCTGGCTTGGAGAATTTTGAGCATTACTTTACTAGCGTGTGAGATGAGTGCAATTGTGCGGTAGTTTGAGCACTCTTTGGCATTGCCTTTCTTTGGGATTGGGATGAAAACTGACCTTTTCCAATCTTGTGGCCACTGCTGAGTTTTCCAAATTTGCTGGCATATTGAGTGCAGCACTTTCACAGCATCATCTTTCAGGATTTGGAATAGCTCCACTGGAATACCATCACTTCCACTAGCTTTGTTCGTAGTGATGCTAAGGCCCACTTGACTTCACATTCCAGGATGTCTGGCTCTAGGTCAGTGATCACACCATCATGATTATCTGGGTCGTGAAGATCTTTTTTGTACATTCTTCTGTGTATTCTTGCCACCTCTTCTTCATATCTTCTTCTTCTGTTAGGTCCATACCATTTCTGTCCTTTATCGAGCCCATTTTTGCATGAAATGTTCCTTTGGTATATGATGTATAATGTATAATGAAGTATAATATGATACTTGACATATATACAGAGAAAAGTGTAGGTTCCTGGCATATAGGAAGTTCCAAATATCTGCTATAACTTCTTTTTTCAGCAGCATTATTCAAAGTGCTGGAATATTTGCCTCTTACAAGTCGAAGGTTCTTAGGAAACAGTGTCTGGGTACAAGGGTGAATCTGATGCAAAAAATCAACATTCATATTTTAAAGGGGGGCCAGGAACTAGTATAAAGCCTTGAAGATACTTTTTTGCTGAACTAAATCAAGTTTGAGGTAACTTGAACACCTTATGGCACCCCACTCCAGTTCTCTTGCCTGGAAAATCCCATGGATGGAGGAGCCTGGTAGGTTGCAGTCCATGGGGTCGCTAAGAGTCGGACACGACTGAGAGACTTCACTTTTCACTTTCATGCACTGGCGAAGGAAATGGCAACCCACTCCAGTGTTCTTGCCTGGAGAATCCCAGGGACGGCAGAGCCTGGTGGGCTGCTGTCTCTGGGGTCGCACAGAGTCGGGCACGACTGAAGCGACTTAGCAGCAGCAGCAGAACACCTTAAAATTCAGTCACACTATCTCTATTCAGAAAACGAAGATCATGGCATCCGGTCCCATCACTTCATGGGAAATAGATGGGGAAACAGTGGAAACAGTGTCAGAGTTTACTTTTCTGAGCTCCAAAATCACTGCAGATGGTGACTGCAGCCATGAAATTAAAAGATGCTTACTTCTTGGAAGGAAAGTTAGGACCAACCTAGATAGCATATTCAAAAGCAGAGACATTACTTTGCCAACAAAGGTCTGTCTAGTCAAGGCTATGGTTTTACCTGTGGTCATGTATGGATGTGAGAGTTGGACTGTGAAGAAGGCTGAGCGCCGAAGAATTGATGCTTTTGAACTGTGGTGTTGGAGAAGACTCTTGAGAGTCCCTTGGACTGCAAGGAGATCCAACCAGTCCATTCTGAAGGAGATCAGCCCTGGGATTTCTTTGGAAGGAATGATGCTAAAGCTGAAACTCCAGCATTTTGGCCACCTTATGCGAAGAGTTGACTCATTGGAGAAGACTCTGATGCTGGGAGGGATTGGGGGCAGGAGGAGAAGGGGACGACAGAGGATGAGATGGCTGGATGGCATCACTGACTCGATGGATGTGAGTCTGAGTGACCTCCGGGAGTTGGTGATGGACAGTGAAGCCTGGCGTGTTGTGATTCATGGGGTCGCAGAGTCGGACACGACTGAGCGACTGATCTGATCTGATCGCTAGGGGGCACTGTGAGTCCGCCTTGGCGCGAGAGAGGAGGTGAGCCGCGAGGGGCGGAAAGGGCTTGGTGGTTTCAGCGCCCAAGCTCGCAGAAGACGAGCATCCTAACAGCCGGACGACTCCTGCTCGAGCTCGGGAAGGGATGACCCGGGTGACCCAGAGGGGATGGAGAAGGGGTTACTTGCAACCCCACGGCTCTCCGTGCTCAATTTCCCATCTCCCACCAGGTTCTTTCCAGGCAGATCCCTCCTGGCAACCTTAATCTGCTAGTCCCGAAGCTTGGGAATCCGGGTCATCCTCTTCCTTCCGCCCCCAACTATAGGGAATATTTTGGGTGCAATTAGGTGCGTTAGTTTCCGCCTCAAAGGGCAAAAGCTATTTGATTCTTTAAGGGGTCTATATCCCCAAAGGGGTTAAACTCTTCTGATTTAGGTAAAGCGGACCCTCTCCCCGCTCTATAGACCAAATGTATAAGTCTGGAAACGACACTGAAATTATCGCGGTCCACCTCCAGGGTCAGGGCTGGTGGCTGGCACGCCCCCACGGAGACTCCAGGAGAAATGTCCAGTTCAGGTCCTGAAATGGCTCAGGTGCGAAGCTGAATCGCCTTTCCCCGAAAAACGAGAAGACAGTGACCCTGCCCACCTAGTACCTAGACCCAAATTTCCCGAGCCCAAGAAGAGGTCAAGACATTCAAGGAAACTCGGGCGAGTTACTCGGGCTGTTCAACCTGCTCCTCGGGTCCCCACCCCAGGGGCCTGTTCAGGTACTGAGCACGAAAGAGACAACTCGGTAGGTTTCGTTCTTCCCAAAAGAGAAAGTGTGGCGGGCGGAGATCCGCGCGTCTCTAAAGCGAGCTGGGTGGTGGTGTATCGATGCTCACACGGTCCGGGGGCGGGAGGAGTGCGCTCTGCTCCCCAGGCTCCCGGACTGAACACCTCGAAGTGCCGTCCCTGGAGGACAGAGCCACTCGGGGAGGTAGGGCAGGATGCTGGGTGGTGGCAGTGGGACCGGAAGGAAAGCGTAGTGGACACGAGGGTGAGAAAACCCGGTGGGGGACCGCAAGGGATGCGCCAGCGGAGGGAAAGCACAACCCAACCCAAACTTTCGCGGACCCCGGGGTCTAGGAAGCGCGAGCCAGGCAGAAGAACCAGCCTCTCCCACCGCCCGGTGCGCCCAGCTGTAGCGAGGAGGGGCCGAGCTCAGCACCGGCTGGAAACGGGAGGTCCCCGCGTCGCGCCCACTCGCCGAACCAACGCGCCGCTGCTCCCGGCGCTGAGCGGCGGTCCACCTGAGAAGCCGGACCGCCGGGCTCCGGCCTGCGCGCGGGCTCGGACGAAAGGGAGAATCCAACACGGATCGGGAAGCGAGAGGGGAAACTTGACCTCACAGCCTCGCCCAGCCGGGGGAAGTGCCCTTGGGCGGCCCGCGAGCGCGCAGGCTGGAGTCAGAAAGGCTCGGGAAGAGGTGAGCGCGGAGATTTCCACGGGCTAGAGAAAACGGATTAAAAAGACACATAAAAAGCCATCCAAGGCGGCCGCTGGAGCCCGGCAGTTTGGAAGACCACCCCCTTCCCGCTAGGAGGACAACCGTGACTCGCACTCGTGGAGACCAGGCGCTCTTGGGCGGCCGCGGGTCTGGGAGAAGGTGCCTCTCCAACGCGGGGCGCGCATTCAGACGCCCACGGCGGCGGCCAGGGATTGAGATGAGGCGCGCAGCCAGGGGATCGTCCCGGCTGAGGAAGGTCCGGGGCGGAGCCGGGCACCGCTGACCTAGCGCGGGTCCGAGGGGTGTGCCCGGGCCCCGCCCGCCTCCGCCCCCCCTCGCGCGCCCGCCGTGCGCTCCTCCCCGCGGCGGCGGCGGCGGCGGCGAATCCAGGGGCTGCGCGGAGCGGCTCGCCCAGCCGCCAGTGCCTGCAAGCTCCGGGTTGCTTGGGGAATTCACTTGGCTGCTTTGCCGCTACTCCCTCCTCAGGCTTCTGATGGCTTTCTGTCTCCGGCCCTGTCCTTCTCTTTAAAAGGAAAACTTTACCGAGATTTCTTTTTCCCCTTTGGAGGAAGAGGATTAAAAGTTCTCAGAACTGGTGCCGCTCGGGCGCCGGGACGCTGTTTGCCGGCGGGGTTCCGGTGCCACCATGTGCACCAACATAGTTTACGAGTGGCTGAAAGCGCTGCAGCTCCCGCAGTACGCCGAGTCCTTCGTGGATAACGGCTACGATGACCTGGAGGTGTGCAAGCAGATCGGGGACCCGGACCTGGACGCCATCGGGGTGCTGGCGCCCGCGCACCGCCGCCGCATCCTGGAGGCCGTGCGCCGGCTGCGCGAGCAGGACGCCGCCGCCGCCGGCCTCTATTTCACGCTGGAGCCGCAGCCGCCGCCCGCGCCACCCGGGCCGTCCCCGCTCGCCGTCCCCACCCGCCGCCTGGGGGAGTCGTGCGGCGGCCTGAGCCAGGGCCCCCGCGGGGACCCCCGCGGCCAGACGTCCGCCCCTCGCGGCAGGGAGCTGGTGAGCTACCCGAAACTGAAGCTGAAGATCATGATCCGGGATAAGCTCGTCCACGACGGCATCCACCTGAGCAAGCCCCCGTACTCCCGCAAGGTAAGGAGGTGCCGCCTGGACAGCGCGGGGCGCGCGGCTTAGGGACCCGCCCAGCCGCTCGGCTCCGGCTTGGGGCAGCCCATTCCGGGAGACGACGCGAGACGAGGATGCTTCGGGTCTTTGGGACCCTTTTCCGTGTTCTTTCTGTCTTTGCTCTTTTATTCCCTCCTCCCTGGTGTTAAGACAGGACCTCTCACCCAGGTGTTAATAATTTTCCACTAGGACCAAGTCCCTCGCGTAGTTTGGGTCAGCAACTGGACGCTTGGTGCTCCCCAGGGGGCCCCCGGGCAGTTCTTGATAGCCTCTGTGTAGTTTTGGGTCTAGCGGTACCAGAAGAATGGTTAAACCCCACATGGTTCTCGACCTTTCTTTTTTCTCGTTCTTTTCCTTGCCTTTTCGAGAAGCTGCCAAGGGAAACTGGCCAACTCTTTTCATCAAAGAGTGAGAATTGATGCCCTGTTGCTCTCAATTCCATTCAGTCGAATCCCAGCACCGCTGCACATTTGGAACGCGAATGACTGACCTGAACAGTGTAGGGGAAAAGTTAACAGAAAGCCAAGTCGGTCCACTTGGGATAAGTTCCTTCGACTTAGGTAGAGGGAGGTGTAGTGGGTGCTCAGGGCGTTGGAGGTCCTGGGGCCACTGAAGGTGCGCTGCTCCGTTCTGTGCTGGGCCACCAGTTTGGTTGATTATTAATTAAGGTGAGATGAAGCAGGTGCTACGGACTTCTCAGTGGGTTCGAATGTGGGAAAGGAGGGCACAATCCAAGGAAGTGAGATTTTCTGTCACCAGTGAGGAATTCCCTAGGGAAGGAGCCTGGAAAAAAGCAGGGAAGTTGTGGAGCCGTTGTGCGAGGAAGGAAGAACTGTGGATTTGGGCGTTTAATGATTAACCGCAGAGAAGTCATTTCTTTCGAGAGTTCGGCCTCCAGCTGAGACTGTTCAGCTTAGGCTTCTGCAGCCATCCAGGTAGAGGGGTCCTAACTTGAAAGGAGGAAGTAGACAATACATGGAATCCTCAAGTCTGCCTGGGGTTACTGCAGGAAAAGGAGCGCCTCAGCGGGAAAGTCAGGACCCAGAGAGGGCCAGGGGGAAATGATGGTGGGGCTGCTCTTGCTGGCGAGGAGTGAACACCGCGTGCGAACAGGGCCAGGCGGATAATCCACATTATCCACATTATGTGGATATCCACATTATGTGTGCTTGTCTGGGGCGCCTGCATTGCTTTATAGTCTGAAGACCATAATGTCTGGATTCAAGGAAGTTCCAAAGAAAACTGTAAAAAGTAGACAGAGGAGTTCAGGCCACTCAGACTTCTGTGATAACAGCCCAGGAAGTGAGGTGGGCTTGGGCTGAAAGAGGGTGAGCACCTGGGCACATGGTGAGAGCACAGGTAAAGTCCTGGCCAGAAAGGGATGCCAAGAACAAGTTCATACCACTTGGTATTGCGTATGCTTCAGGAGGAGAGCTGGGTGCTGGGCTGGGAGGACAGAGGAGAGGATGGGCTGTAGGTGAGGTTGATGTGCAGGAAGTAACACATTTTGATTCTGATGCTTAAAAAGACAGACTAGATATCAAACTTAAAATCTAAAAAAGAATCACTGGAGGAGGATTCTAAGCTCATGAGTGTCTGGCCATTGGCTTTGGACTGTGCATTCCTGCCTAAATCAGTGTATGATATGAGTAAGAGCAATTTATTGAAAAAGATTTCAGCTTACATTGTAGTGCGATTTACTTTTCATGTAAATAATAATTTTGGTCAACTTCTATATATAAATCCCATAACAATAATGTTTGATAATAAAAATGTACCCTCTTTCACTTTTATGCATATGTAATTCTCTTTCTCAAACTGAAGAATAAAATGGGGCCAGAAAGTTTTTGAACCTCTTCCATTGATACTCCCAACTGGGGACCAGAAAAATGTGGCTGACAAATTTAATTGTAAAAAATTTCTGTTACTTTATATAATTTTTGCAAGAAAAAACATACACTAAATTATAAATAATTATAATTATACTTAGAAACCAAAATATAATTAGTATAGTCCAAACTGAGCATGCACGTGTATAGTGCCAGATTATGTTGGTCATTCTGAATTTGTTGCTTATGAGTCCATTATCTCTTTCAGTTTTGGATTTTAGTTTATTTAAGATGTTTTTGGATGTAGCTTGTTTCTTTACAGACAGGTTTAGGACTCCTCTTTTAAATGTGATCCAATTTTTAATTTCTTCAGATTCCTTGGCTCTATTATGATCAGAAAATATAATGTTTATTATGTGCATTTGGAATTCTGCTTATTAGAGAGGCCTCACCTCTTCTTTGGAGAAGGAAATGGCAACCCACTCCAGTGTTCTTGCCTGGAGAATCCCAGGGACGGGGAAGCCTGGTGGGCTGCCGTCTATGGGGTCGCACAGAGTCGGACACGACTGAAGTGACTTAGCATAGCATAGCATCTCTTCTTTATAGTCTCTGCATGGCTGATCCTTGTAATTTTTTTGTACTGTGGTGAGAATATTAGATGGTTTGAAAGCAGATTTTACCAAGGGTGATCAAGGCAGGAAGAGTGAGCCCTTACAGAAGAAAGTAAGTTGCAGAATTTCCCCAAGAATTACTTGAAAGGACTGTAGGATTGTGGTATTTGCCTCAGTAACAGATAATATTACCAGGAACTCTGCTGCAGTGCCATGTTCATTACATCTTATCAACAGTTGTTAATTTCCTCTTTTAGGTCAGTAAAAATGTAAGAAAAGTAAGTTTCTCTTTGTTTTCCAAAGGCAGTATAGCTTTGGAAAGAGTGCTGCTTAAAATCTAAAAACATTGAATGACTCCCTCCTTTGCCCTGTCCTTAGCTTCTCTGACTGTGGTGATTTTCTACCTTCATGAAATGAGGACATGTTTTCACAAAGTATTAGGTAAAGCTTTGTATAAGAAAGAAAGGAAGTGAAGTTGCTCAGTCATGTCCGACTCTTTGTGACCGCATGGACTGTAGCCTACCAGGGTCCTCTGTCCCTGGGATTCTCCGGGCAAGAATACTGGAGTGGATTGCCACTTCCTTCTTCAGGGGATCTTCCCAACCCAGGGATCAAACCCAGGTCTCCCTCACTGCGGGCAGATGCTTTACCATCTGAGCCACCAGTGACACCCCTTCTCAATACTTTACCAAGCTTCTCTCTGTGGAGGCTCTGCCAGGCTCCAGGTTACTGAGATAGGCAGAATGCACCAGCCCTGCCCTCAAGGAACTTGGGATCTGGTGGGGAAGACAGAATAGAATGAACAACAATGATAAGGTATGCTGATTGCTTTCATGGGAGGCACATGAGCCATGGACAGGTGCCTCCAATCTAGTCTGGGGAGGTGGGGTCATGACAGGCTTTCTAGAACCGGTCTTTAGTCTGAGAACTGAAGGATGCAGGGGTTAGCTTGAAGGAGAGGAGGGACCTAAAGGGAACAAGTGTTCTAGGCAGAGAGAATGGTGTGCTCAAGGGCCAGAAAGCGAGGGATGGCACCTTCCAGCAGGGCAGAGAGGATATAGAGGGATTCAGTCTGGCTGGAGCACAGAGTGCTTGGAGGAAGTGGCAGGAGGTGGAGACAGGCAGGGGCTGGTCCTGAATGGACTTGGACTGTATCTCAAGAGGGGAGCTATTGATGGATCCTGACCAGAGATAGGGTAAATGATTAGGATGAGATTGCAGTGTCAGGAGACATGTGCTGCAGCCTGGACTGCTTGGTGACATCGCGAGGTGCCATGGAGATAAGTGAGCCAGGATTGGATGACTATTTGAATGACAAGGGTGAGGGAGGAGGGAGGTTGAGATGACAGGTAGAGAGTTCCAGCCTAGGGTTGCGATGCCCTCTCCTGAGTAGGGAACCCAGGAGAAAAGCAAGTTTAGAAACAAAGATGTTGCCTTCGGGTTTAAACACACTGAGTGTCCAATGCCAGAGGCATATTTGTACATATTTATCTAGTTAACAGAAATATGGCTATGGAGCAGAGAAAAGATGCTGGGGCAAAAGATACAGATTTGGGAGTTGTCCCCTTGTTGAAGCCACAAATATGAGTGAGCTGTAGAGGGAGAAGAGAGAAGGGATCTGGACAGAACCCTGGAGAAAACCAGGATTTGAGAGATGGGCAGAGGATGAAGAACCTTGGAGGCAGGTGAAAGGGTGAGTCATCGGAAGCAGTGTTGCTTCAAGGAGGAGGGACTAGTCAGGAGGTCAGAGTGCGACCAAGCAGGATAAGAACTAAGTGTATCCATGGGAAGTAACAGCCATGCCAGTGGGGACCTCTGAAATAACAGGTTAAAGTGATGGACCGAGAGGAAGTAAAAATGGGGAGCACAAACTTTTTCTTTTTAAAGACTTAATTTTTTTAAAGAGCAGGTTTTTTTTTTTAAGATTTTAAAATAAGATTCTTTTATGTGGACCATTTTTAAAGTCTTTATTGAACTGGTTGCAATATTGATTCTGCTTTATGCTTTGGTATTTTGGGCCATGAGGCATGTGGGATCTTAGTTCTCTGATCAGGGATAAAACTCATATGCCCTGAATTAGAAGGTGAAGTCTTAACCACTGGACCATCCTGGACGTCTCTAAAAGCACAGTTTTAAGTTCACAGCAAAACTGAGAGAATGGTACAGAGATTTCCTATCTACCCCTGCCCCTACCCAAGCATGGTTGCCTCTCTTATCTGCATCCCCACCAGAAGTGGTACATTTGTTACGATTGATAAACTTACGTCAGTACATTGTAATCATCTAAAGCACAGATTTTACATTAGGGTTCACTATTGATGGTGATGCATTCTGTGACCTTGGACAAGTGTATGCTGAATGACATATAGCCATCATTATGGTATCAAGCAGAGTATATTCACTGCCCTAAAAATCCTTTGTGTTCTGCCCATTCATCCCTCTCTTTCCCAACACCTGGGGACAAATGATTTTTTTTTTTTTTGCTATTTTCATAGTTTTGCCTTTTCCAGAACATCACGTAGTTAAGAGTTCTGTAGCCATTTCAGATTGGTTTCTTTCGCTTATTAGCGATAGGCATTTATGATTCCTCTGGGTCTTTTCATGGCTTGATAGCTCATTTCTTTTTAGTGCTGAGTCATATCCCATTGTCTGGATGTACTGTAGACAACTTTTTAACGAAGTCAGACTGAGAGGATAGAACTAAAGCTACATCTGGAGGAAGAAGGGGGAATTTGGGTCAAGCAAGGAGTTTTGTGAATTTGTATTTTTTTCGAGAATGAGAGAAGCTATAGCATGTCTGAGTGTTGGTGGGAGAATGTCAGGGAGAGGGAGCTTGTGAAGATAATGGGAGGAGGGAGATGACCCAAGAGATCAAAGAAGTGGAAGGAATTGTGTCCAGAGACCTGGAAGGAAAGGGGCTGGAGATACTTTCTCCATGACAGAGAGGTAGAGAGGAGGATGGATGAGCAGACTGGGAACTTTGTTGGGGTGACATTGAAGAGTCTTCCTTTCTCTCTCTGCCCACATGATACCAGTGAGGGGATACATGGAGAGATTAGAGATTTTTGGCAAACATCGTGTTAATAGATAAATATTAAGTATTTTGAATCTGGTGTTTATGCTGCTGCTTCTGCTTAGTCGCTTCAGTTGTGTCCAACTCTTTGTGACCCCATGGACTATATATAGCCTGCCAGGCTCCTCTGAAAACTGGAGTGGGTTGCCAAGCCCTCCTCTAGGGGATCTTCCCGACCCAGGGATTGAACCTGGGTCTCCTGCATTGCAGGCAGATTCTTTACTACTGAGGCACAAGGGAAGCACCTTTGCCTAAATAGAAATATTATAGAACAGTGCTAAAAGGATTTATATAAGTAAACATGAATAGAAACCATACTCACTATTCATATATTTGTGCTGCAGGTTATAAGCTATGTATGATGTTGTGTTATGTATGTTTGGCCATGCTTGTGCATGGGGGTTATGGTAGATGTGGATGGTTCAGTTCAGTTCAGTTACTCAGTCGTGTCTGACTTTTTGCGACCCCATGGACTGCAGCATGCCAGGCTTCCCTTTCAATCAGCAACAACTGGAGCTTGCCCAAACTTATGTCCATTAAATCAGTGATGCCATCCAACCATCTCATCCTCTGTTGTCCCTTTCTCCTCCTGCCTTCAATCTTTCCCAGCATCAGAGTCTTTTCCAGTGAGTCAGTTCTTTACATTACGTGACCAAAGTATTGGAGCTTCAGCTTCAGTATCAGTCCTTCCAATGAATATTCAGGACTGATTTCCTTTAGGATGGACTGGTTGGATCTCCAAGAGACTCTCAAGAGTCTTCAACAACACAGTTCAAAAGCATCAATTCTTTGGCGCTCAGCTTTCTTTATAATCCAACTCTTACATCCATACATGACTACTCGAAAAACCATAGCTTTGACTAGATGGACTTTTGTCGACAAAGTAATGTCTCTGTTTTTTAATATGCTGTCTGTGTTGGTCATAGCTTTTCTTTCAAGGAGCAAGCGTCTTTTAATTTCATGGCTGCAGTCACCATCGGCAGTGATTTTGGAGCCCAAGAAAATAGTCTCTCATTGTTTCCATTGTCTCCCCATCTATAAGCCATGAAGATGTGCATGGTAGGGAACTGTAAAAGTATCCTGTTTTCTAGCAGACTTGAGAAAGCGGAAGGGGACTCTAGGGTAGATCGTGGATGGAGCAGGTATATAGATTTCACTGGAAAATACCTCCTAGGCACACGCTACCAACTAGAGCTGTTTCAGTTAGTATAACCTTACTTAATAATACTTAATAGGAGTGTTAAACTTCATTCATGCCTCAGACTTTCATGGTAAGAGGGTTATTCATAGGTGTCTGGGAGAGATGGCTTGGAATGAAGGTGTTTGGAGGTAGCATGAGGGCTCCTGTGTCTGGCATCAGGGTGAAGGATATAGAAGAAATATTTAGAAAGATAGAGGTTGGCACAGATAGGCTTGTGTCCTTTGGAGTTGTGCCTTGGGTCCTGGCAGAAACTGAAATGACAATAAATATCCTTTCTCCCAAGAATTTCTGCCTTTATGAAGTTACTTTGGACAGCCTGGAGGTTGGCAAATTTCAGCTTTTTCAAATCAAATCAATATCATCAAGCATCCTCAATCTGGGCAAGAGATGATCTTTCTAGGTTTTTTTGTTTGGTCGGTTTTATTTCCTGAAAAGAATACTGTGGATAAAAGAGAGAGAAAGGAGATGAGCTTGGGTTGCTGGCAGGGCTGCCCATTTCGTCATGCTCCTCATAGTTTAGTTTCTCTGGAGTTTCAGCATCCCTGGACCCTCGGCCATCCATCCATCCATGGATCCATCAATCCATCCACCCGCCCTACTTGATGAACATTTAGCAAACGCCATATGCCAAGCCCTTGGCTTTATAGTCGAGAACTAGTCAGGTATCCTCCTGCTTACTCTTTAATGGACCTTGAGGTTGAGGGTCCAGCCCATTGCTGGAATGGATGCACCATATAAAGTTGCATATTACTTCCAAAAGTTAGCGAGGATTGGAGAATTTTATGCTTGTGTTTATTTCAGATGTTAAAAAACAAGATCAACTGTGGTTGGGACTCCAGTCAAGTGATGAAGTTTAAAATCAAAATGTGTTTCTTCACTAAGTAATATCAGAGAAGAACTAGGACTTAAAGTGCTATTCTTGCAGGTCATTTGAAAAGAAGATAATGGCAGCAGGGCCAGGACCAGGGTAAGGCAGGTGGGGTGCTAAGGTGCAAAATTGAAGAAAGGGATCACCCTCGGGGTTGTGCCAGCCTGGGCAGTCCGCCATTAACAAAATCAATCCCTTACCAGGAAATTGCGGATATTTGTGGGCATTGCAGGGAGCCTTCAAGTTGAACACTGGGCAGTCACCTACCCTTCAGATACTCAGAACCTGCCTTCAACAGCAGGGTGCTGAGAGCCTAGTTAGAGAGCTGAGCTCCCAAACGAAGAGGACATGGTTTCTATGGTGATGGCAGCCCACTGAGGTCATCCAGGTGAGAGAAGCTTGTGGGTTCCTGTTACTCCTCTGTTGACACGATGGTCTAGTGGTTAAGAGCACAGGCTCAGAACCAGACTGCAGAGTTCACATCCCAGCTCTGCCCCATGCAAGGTCATCTTTGGCTCCTCTCTCTGCTGTGTGCTTA
Source organism: Tragelaphus eurycerus (assembly GCA_935064755.1). NCBI lineage: Eukaryota > Metazoa > Chordata > Mammalia > Artiodactyla > Bovidae > Tragelaphus > Tragelaphus eurycerus. Next base: position 6,538,939 of record CAKXYN010000039.1, read on the forward strand.
GTCACCCAGTCGTGTCTGACTCTTTGTGACCCTATGGACTGACCTGCCAGGCTCCTCTGTCCATGGGATTCTCCAGGCAAGAATACTGGAGTAGGTTTCCATACCCTCCTCCGCGGGATCTTCCCAATGCAGGAATCCAGCCTGAGTCTCTTATGTCTCCTGCATTAGCAGGTAGATTCTTTAGTGTCTGGGCCACCAGGAAAGCCCAAGAATACTGGAGTGGGTAGCCTGTCCCTTCTCCAGGGGATTTTCCTGACCCAGGAATTGGACCAGTGTCTCCTGCATTGCAGGCGGATTCTTTACCAGCTGAGCTAACTGGGAAGCCCCACTCTAAAAAGTAGTAATACTTATGACTCTTAAGGTGATTGGTCCTTGTACAGGTAGCACTAATGGCCAAGAATCTGTCAGTGCAGGAAATTTAAGAGTTGTAGATTCGAACCCTGGGTCAGGATGATCCACTGGAGGAAGAAATAGCAACCCACTCCAGTATTCTTGCTGGGATAATCGCATGGACAGAGGAGCTTGTTGGGCTGTAGTCCTTAAAGTGATTAGATGAGCTAATACCCTTGAACTAATTTCTATCCGTTTCTTAGGACTATGATTGTAAATTTCCACAAACTGGATGTGTGAAACAACAGGAATTTATCCTCTGCTGGTTTTGGAGGCTAGATGTTCAAAACTAAGGTTCAGTAGAGTCTTGTTCCAAGATCCTAGAGATCTGCACTGATTTACCTACAGGTTTCCCCAAAGCACCTCTAAACAGTGCATCTCTCCCTGCCACTGAGATAACAGGCGCTGCCGATCTGCTGGAGTATATGCCCAGACGTCCAAGCTGTCTGCATGGCAGCCTGGACCTGGTGCCCAGCCTTCCCTTGCTCTGAAAGTGTCAGTCGCTCAGTTGTATTTGACTTTTTACTACCCCATGGACTGTAGCCGACCAGGCTCCTCTGTCCATGGAATTTCCCAGGCAAGAATACTGGAGTGAGTAGCCATTCCTTTCTCTAGGGGATCTTCCTGACCAAGGATCGAACCCGGGTCTTCTGCATTGCAGGCAGATTCTTTACCGTTTGAGCTACCAGGGAATCCCTTGGTCTGGGCCCCACTCAAACTAATGGATTTTGGGGGTCTTCTGGTAAAAGGGCTGAAGCAGCACATCCAGAAGGGGCATAGGTTTTCTCCAGAATCCAAAGGGGCACAGTGCCCCTTCTTTGTCAGAGCAGCCAGATGCAACAGCTCATCCTTACTTTAGATAGGATATCTCAGTATAACCCACACCACTGGACCCCTGAGAGTTGCATTGAGATAGAAAGCCCCTGAATTTTTGTTAGATTTCCCACTTTCTGACATGCAGAAGTCTTACCAGTACATCTAGAGTAGTTGCTACATCTTGCCCACTAGGTCCAAGCAGCATGATGTCATGAGTATAGTGGTCCAGAGTGTCATTTATCAGAAAGGAAAGGCATTTGGAAGAACATTGCCCATGGTGAGGGCAGGTATATCCAGGACTGTGATAGTTATCACTTTTCAAGGTCGTAGTCTGTGTAGCCGGAGAAGGCAATGGCACCCCACTCCAGTACTCTTGCCTGGAAAATCCCACGGACAGAGGAGCCTGGTAGGCTGCAGTCCATGGGGTCGCTAAGAGTCAGACATGACTGAGCGACTTCACTTTTTCTTTTCACTTTCATGCATTGGAGAAGGAAATGGCAACCCACTCCAGTGTTCTTGCCTGGAGAATCCCAGGGATGGGGGAGCCTGATGGGCTGCCATCTATGGGGTCACACAGAGTCGGACACAACTGAAGTGACTTAGCATGCATAGCATAGCATAGCATAGTCTGTGTAGAGATAGAAACAGCATCGAATCTTTGGTTTATGAAAGTTAAGTGAAAGTGAAAGTTAAGTCGCTCAGTCGTGTCCAACTCTTTGTGACCCCGTGGACTGTGGCCCACCAGGTTTCTCCGTCCATGGGATTCTCCAAGCAAGAATACTGGAGTGGGTTGCCATTTCCTTCTCCAGGGGATCTTCCCGACCCAGGGATCGAACCGAGGTCTCCTGCATTGCAGGCAGACGCTTTAACCTCTGAGCCACCAGGGAACCCATCCTTAGCTTATAGCTAAGGCTTATTATAGCTAAGGCTTATTATTGCTACTGCCAGCACTTGAGCTAAAGGTTTATAACAATTATTTTCTAAGGTTTATGAAAAATGCTATTTCAGATCAAATTGCTGATTTGGGCTTGAGGAGGTTTGGGTGGAGTAGGAAGAGAATCCTTGTTTTCAAACAGTATGAAAAGTATTAAGGACAAGGAATTGTGGATCATGCCAAAAGGCATTAAGTATACAATCTGTCTTACATAGAGACTAAGTGATATCTAATAGTTTAAACAGATTTCATTACCACTTCTAATTGAAATAAATGGTCTGATGAGCTCTTAAAACCTTCCTATTATGTTTCCATAAAGTTATAAATACTAACAAAATAAGATCTACCACATTTGGAACATGCTCAAAAGACAAGAAAAACAATTTGTGTGTATTCTTTACCAAAATCCTAATGAACAGATATTCCAATTTTAAGGTATTTTTCTTAGAGCATAACTTTATAATGAGACTAGAGATGAACCTGTTGATTTGACACCTGTATTTTTTTAACACTCTACCTCTATTTGACAAGATTATTTTAAGTACAAGTCAGAGAATAATACACAGTATTTATTTTCTTGATTTCTTTGTTTTAAACAGTTAACAATTAAAATAAGGAACACATTTCAGTTTTAAAGAATTCAAATTTAGTAAAACCATTTCATCTATGAAATAGAATTTGCACTTAACCAAACTAACATACGACCCCCTTGCACTTTGTACCAGTTTGTACTGTGTTCCTGTTTTGACTTTTCAACACAAATGAAAACTCTTTAAGTGGTCATATAAGAATAATAGAATTGAACTTATTCAAGCTTTGTTTGTTTGTTTTTTAACACATCATGGTGCTCTCATTGTTTATTTTCAGTCTGTTTGACTTAGTAGTGTAGTACCATGGGAGAGACATGGCCACTTTTACCAGCTTATTTTATTTATTTTACCAGCTTATTTTAGAAAAGGACTCTTATAACCAAGTTTGTGGGTTGGTGCCAGTTATATAACCAGGAGTTCTCTGACTTAACTCCCATGTAGAACACGATGCTTATAAAACGACAGGTAATAAAAGATGCTAGTTTGCAGTGAGTGTAATACCATTATCACTTGACAATAACTGTGACAGCTAGAAGTTAGGCCAACAAAAGATTTTTTTCAGGGAGAAATGTTGTATCACTGACATTGTTTAGAGTTTCTTTAGGGCATGCTCATAATTCAGAGTTTCATTTTCTTTTAAGGGCCCTTCTTTGCCTGCCCCTGTCTCTGCCCTGTCCTTGGAAGACATAAAGAAACTTAATCTTTTTAGTTTAAGAAGTTATTTATTTTGTTAAATGGTGCCAGTATATATCTCAAAAGACTGTTGTGTGAATTAAATGGAATAATATTTATAAGGTTACTTTGTAAATTCTAAAAGAACTATACAGATTTTAAAGTGTTCTTATTGGTAGTGTATAAATCATTATGTTTCTAATATAGTTTTTAAAATATTTCTGATTGAAAAGTGAATACACTGAATTGAGAAAATTTGGAAAACTCTGAAGCAGATTGAGAAGAAATTTAAAATGGTCTGTACAATTTCTAACCCTCATAGTGTATTTCTTTTAAAATTACCCATGAATTAGAATTTCTGTCTTGTACACACACACAAATCTTGTATTGGATAAGAAGAAGGGTAAGGCTATTCTTGTGTTAGCAGATATCATTTGATGATTTTAATACTAAGACATATTCCATCTTAGTTTAACACCATAATTAATTCAGTCATTTTCTTATTGGGTTGAAGCCTTACCCATGTTATTATTGATTATTTAATTTCTTTATTATTTGAAAATGTCATGTTTGAGAAGCAGTATTTCATCATTCTTTGATATTTCTTAGATTACCAATCAACTTAGTTTGCATTTGTAGCTTTTATATTTATAATTACGTAGTGCTTTTAATGGTGTTTGCCTGTTTTTTGTTGTTGGTTTACACCATTTCCAGTTGCTTTGCAAGAATTCTTTCTATATTAAGGAAAATAATCATTGTTGCATAAAGGTTGCAGAGGTTTTTCAGAGTGTTGGTTTAGCTTAGAATTTTATGGTTTATTTTTGGATGTCCAACATTTTTAAACTCTTATGTATTTTACCTTATCAATAATTTTAGTTGTTTCTTTCAGACTGAAGGAATATAGAGGATACAGACTTAGAATTGAACTTAAAATCTTTTTTTTTTTTTTTTTTTACCATTTACTTGGACAAATTAATCTTTCTAAAACTGAGTTTCTCCATCTATAAAATGGGTAAACTACCACCCACTTGTTAAAGAGTGTTGAATACAGACACAGTATATGAGAAACACCTCAGAGAGTAACTGACGGATAGTAATTCCTCAAAACATCTGGGTAATGTTTGTGGTATAATACAAAACCATATGCTTATGAGGTTATTCTTAATATGAAGACTTATCTTAAATTATTAGTTTATGTCCTTGTGATTCTGTTGAGGCTAGTTGTTCTTTTCATAATTTCAAAAAGCTTTTATACTATCAATAACATGTATACTTTATTTGTCTGGTATAACAGTTGAAAATATTTTGCCCAATTTACCATTTGCTTTTTATGATTTCCTCTTTTTTTAATGAAAAAACATAATCAATCTCTATTTTCATGATTACTTTTATCCTTATATTTTATGATAATATCCTTATAATATTTGTGATTATTTTATCCTTAAATTCCTTCTCTATTAAAAAATCAGTTAATATTTATCTATATCTCCAATTAATTTTTTTGGTTTCAGGTTTACATCAAACTCTAATTCATCTGAAATTTATTTAGGGACATGATATAAGATAAAGTTCTAATGTTATGTAATTTGATATAGACAAAATTTTATCACCTACTTCACAGGAATTATAGCTTTTATTTGTCAGTTCTGGTCTTATTGCATTGGCTAGAGTTTATATGGCAGTGCTAAATAATAATGATAAGTAGATGGTAGATGTTTTTGTCTTATTCCAAGTTTTAATGGACATGCTACAAGGATTTTGTTAGTATTCTGCCATTGGCTCTCAGCTTAAGGTATCCTTTGTGATGTTGAACAGCATCTTGGTTTTAGTAATTCTGTAGGCATTTTTTTATTGGGAATGGACATTTGATCCTAGTAAATGTCTTTTTTTGCAATTTAAAAATAGTTGAGAGTCTTTTTCTTCTTGGGCCTGCTGCTATGATGTATGCATGAACAGATTTCCTGACATGAACCATCCTTAAGTGATGTCTTTTGCAGCACCCTGAGGGTGAGAGGAGGAATTTTGTGATCTCACGCCCAGATTATTGTCACATTCTTTTATACTATGTATCTTTCCTTTCACGATGATGTTTGACATTTACCTTCAATTTGGTAACCACTGCGACAGGTGTTGTCATGATATTATTACAGTTGACTTCTGCCAGTAGCTTTTGGAGGTTGTCGTCTCTGTCTACAGAGACAAGCAGGAGAGGCTGTGACAGCAGGGAGATGGGGGGACCAGCGCCACGCTCTTCTTACTCAAAAGGCAGTTGACACGGAGTTGTGAGTAATGATTTAGTTTTCTGGTTTGTGGAGACATTTTGTCTTTGAACCAGAGGGCAGAGACTCTGAGGGGGGGTGAGGGGTTAACTTGAATCTTTATTGATTTTATCGTTTTCACAGCCAAAATGGGCCCCCTCCCCTACCATGTGCAGTTCAGGAAATTGCTCCCAGATTCTAGAATTATATTCTCCATCCTCCATCCTACTCTTCCACTTCCCCCACATACCTTGTATTCCCTGATCAATTAGTCTTCGCCCTTTCTGCCCCCACACCACCCCACACCTTTTAGTGGAAAATACAGATGGGGCTGCTTGCCAGATGCCATGTTAAATAGTAAACCCTTATAAAGAAATTGAAATGGCATTCGTTTCAATGTGAATGTTCGGCTTTGCATAGAAACAACAGTCCACTTGTAATAAAGATAAAATTGGAGAACTCTGTAAAAAATATTATTGGAGCAAATCCTTGATTGACAATTAAACATTTGTGGAAAGGTCAAATAGAATGACTTTCATTTTAAAAGGCCATTGAAGCAAATATTAAAGATGGGATACAAGAATGGTATGTTTCTAGAGAAAACAGCTACCTCAGTTGCTGTGTTCTGCTTAGTTTGAAGAAATGGACGCACCCAATGCTTCCCAAGCTGGCCATCAATCATGCAGTAAAGATATAGGCACTTTAAAGTAGCCATGTATCAATGCAAAATGAAACACTGCTGGATTAGGACGCTGTCCTTGGGAAGCTCTTGATTGACAAAAGTAGTATTGCTTTAAGTATTAGCCGTATTTTCATGGCCAGAAAGTAATAAAGTGGTAGATGGTCTTTATGAAGGGGAAATATTTTACATTAAAAAAGTTGAGTAATTTGTGTGTGTGTGTGTGTGTTTAGCTGCACAGTTGTATCTGACTCTTTGCAACCCTATGGACTGTAGCCCACCAGGCCCCACTGTCCTTGTGATTTCCCAGGCACGAATACGGGAGGGGGTTGCCATGCCCTCCTCCAGGGGATTTGCCCAACCAGGGAACGAACCTGGGTTTCCTGTGTCTCATGCATTGGCAGATGGATTCTTTACTGCTGAGCCACCTGCAAAGTCCCTGACTAATTCTTAGGACTTGCTAACTACAGGATCCAGTTAAGATGAAAAGTTCAGTTCAGTTCAGTTCATTTCAGTCACTCAGTCGTGTCCGACTTTTTGTGACCCCATGAATCGCAGCATGCCAGGCCTCCCTGTCCATCACCAACTCCTGGAGTTCACTCAAACCCATGTCCATCGAGTCGGTGATGCCATCCAGCCATCTCATCCTCTCTTGTCCCCTTCTCCTCCTGCCCTCAATCCCTCCCAGCATCAGAGTCTTTTCCAATGAGTCAACTCTTCGCATGAGGTGGCCAAAGTACTGGAGTTTCAGCTTTAGCATCATTCCTTCCAAAGGACACCCAGGGCTGATCTCCTTTATAATGGACTGGTTGGATCTCCTTGCAGTCCAAGGGGCTCTCAGAAGTCTTCTCCAACACCACAGTTCAAAAGCATCAATTCTTCAGCACTCAACCTTCTTCACAGTCCAACTTTCATATCCATACATGACCACAGGAAAAACCATAACCTTGACTAGACGGACCTTTGTTGGCAAAGTAATGTCTCTGCTTTTGAATATGCTATCTAGGTCGGTCATAACTTTTCTTCCAAGGAGTAAGCATCTTTTAATTTCATGGCTGCAGTCACCATCTGTAGTGATTTTGGAGCCCCCCAAAATAAAGTCTGACACTGTTTCCACTATTTCCCCATATATTTCCCATGAAGTGATGGGACCAGATGCCATAATCTTAGTTTTCTGAATGTTGAGCTTTAAGTCAACTTTTTCACTCTCCACTTTCACTTTCATCAAGAGGCTTTTTAGTTCCTCTTCACTTTCTGCTATAAGGGTGGTGTCATCTGCATATCTGAGGTTATTGATATTTTTCCCGGCAATCTTGATTCCAGCTTATGTTTCTTCCAGCCCAGCGTTTCTCATGATGTACTCTGCATATAAGTTAAATAAGCAGGGTGACAATATACAGCCTTGACGTACTCCTTTTCCTATTTGGAAGCAGTCTGTTGTTCCATGTCCAGTTCTAACTGTTGCATCCTGAACTGCATATAGGTTTCTCAAGAGGCAGGTTGAGTGGTCTGGTATTCCCATCTCTTTCAGAATTTTCCACAGTTGATTGTGATCCACATAGTCAAAGGTTTTGGCATAGTCAATAAAGCGGAAATAGATGTTTTTCTGGAACTCTCTTGCTTTTTCCATGATCCAGCAGATGTTGGCAATTTGATCTCTGGTTCCTCTGCCTTGTCTAAAACCAGCTTAACATCTGGAAGTTCATGGTTCAAGTATTGCTGAAGCCTGCCTTGGAGAATTTTGAGCATTACTTTACTAGCGTGTGAGATGAGTGCAATTGTGCGGTAGTTTGAGCATTCTTTGGCATTGCCTTTCTTTGGGATTGGAATGAAAACTGACCTTTTCTAGTCATGTGGCCACTGCTGAGTTTTCCAAATTTCCCGGCATATTGAGTGCAGCACTTTCACAGCATCATCTTTCAGGATTTGGAATAGCTCAACTGGAATTCCATCACCTCCACTAGCTATGTTCATAGTGATGCTTTCTGAGGTCCACTTGACTTCACATTCCAGGATGTCTGGCTCTAGGTGAGTGATCATACCATCAGGATTATCTTGACCGTGAAGATCTTTTTTGTATAGTTCTTCTGTGTATTCTTGCCATCTCTTCTTAATATCTTCTGCTTCTCTTAGGTCCATACCATTTCTGTCCTTTATTGAGCCCATCTTTGCATGAAATGTTCCATTGGTATCTCTAATTTTCTTGAAGAGATCTCTAGTCTTCCCCATTCTGTTGTTTTCCTGTATTTCTGGCTCTACCTAAATGTGAAAGAAAAAAAAATGTGATGAGTTGTGAATTGCATCCAAAGTCAGTGCTCTAGTCACCATCATTTGTAAAGCATCTAAAGAAAAGATGGGATTAGTTCCTGTCTGGGGTCCCACAAACCCCCTGTATCTCTGGCTTGCTTAGGCTTGCGCAGTAGAAGAATAATTCAGGATATGCATATTACATCCATTATAGATTAGAGTGGAGCCAGAGGGTATGCAAAGTAATTTATTCTTTTGAGACCAACTTCATTATAGAGAGGTGGTGGATAGTTAGAGTTAGGTTGGTGACATTAACTTTGAGTTTTATTGCCATGTCATTTTAAATCAGAGTTTTTACTGCCACTTCTTGGCAGAGCAGTTTAGGCCATGTGTTTATCTCTGTTAATATGGTTCCTTATATTGATATATACTCACCTTGATAATAGTGGTGAATTGAATCTTCTAATCATTTATTAAAACATTGTGACAGTGACACACTTGACCTGCTGAGTCATATTAGTCCTGCTCTCTGACAGGAAGCAGGATCTTCTTTATCACCCTCAAGATTGCTCTTTTGGGATGCACATGCTGAATTATGTTACAAGTGATTTGTAGGAAAAGTAGGAGAGGTGTGCTTTTGAAGGCAGGCAAACTGAACAAGCAAGAGCTTCCTAGAGCAGCGAGCTCACCCTGTAATATGACCACTTTCACTGTGCTTCAATTCAGTCATTGTGAAATTTAGATGTATTCTTGATTCAAGGGCTTTCCAGGTGGCTCAAGTGTATAGAATCTACGTTCCAAGGCAGAGGACACAGGCAAGAGAGGTGGTTTGATCCCTGGGATGGGAAGATCCCCTGGAGGAGGAAATTGCAACCCACTCCAATATTCTTGCCTGGAAAATCCCATGGACAGAGAAGCCTGCGAGCTACAGTCTATATAGGGTTGCAAAAAGGAGTCGGATATGACTAGAGAGTGAACACATATACATTCTTGATTTAACCTTATATGAATTAATTATGGATATGTCTGATTTTCCTCTTCAGTCAGGATGGGACTTCTTGACTCAGCTACCTCCTTCATGCAGGATAATAATCGTGGTAACAGTCTATGTTATTTGAGTGCTTTATCACAGTATTTCATTTTGTCCTCATCACAGGTCTCTGAGAGCAACGTTATTTGTGCTGTCTGTTTTATAGGTGAGGAAGATGAGGACTAGTTGTGGGGTAGGGAGTGGATATGTCCTAGAGATTTTCACTTTATTTTTAAAATTTAATAGCATGCTAATCAGTGTAAATTCCACAGGCTCATGATAGAGTGAATCCATATTTTATGTTTGATAAGACAGAGAGAAGAATGCCTTCATTCTTTCAACATGCATTATAGATACTGATTGGCAAAAGGAGACTGGAAAGAGAGTCATATAGAAATTAAATCACATCAGTTTGGTAACAAAAGTCCCTGTTAATCTTGTGTTAATCTTCATCAGTGTTAATCCACTGATGAAGCAATTAGTCATCATTAACTGTGTATGTTACTGTTGAACATATTTTGCACAGCAAATACTAGTTTTTTTTGGTCCTGATTTTCAAGAGTTTTTACTGTATCTTTAATAAAATTTTTTATTTGGCTGTGCCAGATCTTAGTTGTTGCAAGCAACTGAGCTCTTTAATCTTGGTTGTGGCACATGGGATCTTTAGTTGTGGCATGTGGGATTTAGTTCCCTAGTCAGGGATCAAACCTGGGCCCCCTGCATTGGGAGCACAGAGTTTCAACTAGGGAAGGGAGCACAGAGTTTCTCATCGGTGATATCATACAATATTTGTCTTTCTCTAACTTACTTCATTTAATATGATAATCTCTAGGTTGCTGAAGTAATAATCTCATCCATGTTGCTGCAAATGGCATTGTTTCATTCTTCTTTATAGCTGTGTAGTATTCCTGTGTGTGTGTGTGTGTGTGTATGTGTGTACCACATCTTCTTTATCCATTCTTTTGTCAATGGACATTTATATTGCTTCCATGTCTTTGTTATTGTAAATAGCCCCAAAGGATATGTGCACACCAGTGTTCATTGTAGCACTGTTTACAAAAATTACTTTTAAGGGTACTTTTTTCAGTCACATGTGTCTTTGTTTGTTTAAAAAATATATTTATTCATTTATAATAAGTACCCCCTTTGCTTGCTGCTGCTGCTGCTAAGTCGCTTCAGGTGTGTCTGACTCTGTGCGACCCCATGGACTACAGCCCACCAGGCTCCCCTGTCCCTGGGATTCTCTAGGCAAGAACACTGGAGTGGGTTGCCATTTCCTTCTCCAATGCATGAAAGTGAAAAGTGAAAGTAAAGTCGCTCAGTTGTGTCCAACTCTTTGCGACCCAATGGATTGCAGCTCACCAGGCTCCTCCATCCATGGGATTTTCCAGGCAAGAGTACTGGAGTGGGGTGCCATTGTCTTCTCCAACCCCCTTTGCTTAGGTTCATCCATTTTAATGGTCTTATTTTGCAATAAAATTAAGAATATTTGAAATTGAGTAGCAGTTACAAAGTTGGGGAAATAAGCTGTCTTGTTCTGAAGAACTAGTTGACATATTGTTGAGTTCCAGTAAAGCTCAGCCCACATTACATCTGTGAATACCATGTGTGTCTTAATTGGAATATGCCTAGGAAACCTTCAGATCATTTCAGTCTGAAAAAAAGACTCACATACTGAATATAAGGCTTAATTTTGTTGGAAAGAAAGAAAGTTTCAAAATAATGAGAAAGCCTTTGGTTATACTGTAACGTCCTATAGGATCAATAACTTGTTTTAAATAATATTGAGCTCTATAGTTCTGCTTTCATTTAAGGTATAGAAAGCCACAAGAAGGCACTGCTCCCACTTTAAGCATGAGAAAAAGATGCATAATGTACAGTATCATGCCTATCTTTTGTCCCATAAGAGATCTGAGTTCTAAAGGCAAACAGGTGATCTAAATTCCAAGGAGAGAAGAGGCACATCATGGTCAGTTCAGTTCAGTTGCTCAGTCATGTCTGACCCTTTGTGACCCTGTGTACTGCAGCACGCCAGGCCTCCCTGTCCATCACCAATTCCGGGTGTTTGAGTTTGAACTCATGTCCATTGAGTTGGTGATGCCATCCAACCATCAAATCCTCATCCTTCTCCTCCTGCACTCAATCTTTCCCAGCATCAGGGTCTTTTCCAATGAGTCAGTTCTTTGCATGAGGTGGCCAAAGTATTGGAGTTTCAGCTTTTTATTCATTCCTTCTAATGAATATTTAAGATTGATTTCCTTTAGGATGGACTGGTTTGATCACCTTGCAGTTCAAGGGACTCTTGAGTCTTCTCCAACACCACAGTTCAAAAGCATCAATTCTTCAGCACTCAGCTTTCTTTATAATCCAACTCTCACATCTATATGTGACTACTGGAAAAACCATAGCTTTAACTAGATGGACCTTTGTTGGCAAAGTAATGTCTCTGCTTTTACCGACCGTCAAGGCAGATGTTAAGACAACAAGCAAAATCTTTTGAAAAATTTAAAAAGCTAGTATGGGCTAGCACAACATTTTTAAATGGTCACAAACACAAACACACCCCAGACACAAAGAGGATCTGTATATGCTTGCCACTCTTTTCCGTAGGCCTTCACTCCATACTCATGAGAAGGATTAGGCGGGGGACAGAAGACCAGAGAGAGCCTGTCAGTGATGCAGGCATGCAGGTGATGGGAGATAGGCACAAAATCCCCCAGTGTCCCAGAACTTTTGTCATAAGGTACAAAAGGTGTCATAGGCAGGGCATTGGCAAGAAAGCTGGCCAAACTCTTGGATCCAGGTTCTTTTTGACAAATTAGTTGGATAGGTATAGAAAATATACTGTCCCAGCCCCACACTGATGCTGGATAAAGCCCATCTCTACCAAGGGAGGTACAAAATTGAAGGCAGGAGGAGAAGGGGACAACAGAGGACGAGATGGTTGAATGGCATCACTGACTCAAAGGACATGAGTTTGAGCAAACTCTGAGAGACAGTGAAGGACAGTGAAGCCTGGTGTGCTGCAGTCCACGGGGTCGCAAAGAGTCGGACCCGACCGAGCGACTGAACACAACAACAACCAAGGAAGGAGTGGGAAATCCATTTATGCCCAGGATCTGAACTGATATTAACCAGGGGTCTGCCATAGCTGGGGAGGAGCAGGCATGGACTCATGGTCCTCCAGCGATGCAAGGTAGAGACTGGCTGTCATTCATGGGTAGAGAAGGAAGGGATGTGAGAAAGCCTCACCTCAGAAGCTTAGGTGCACAAGGTCTGTCAAAGACATGTGCAACAGGAGAATAAAGAAAACTCCTTTTGACCCCACCATGTATTGGTGTGGACTGGAACATTAAGAAAACACCGCTGTGACTCCAGATCTCTCACTAAACATAAAGTAGCTGGAATCCACTGCTAGAGGAATTCATAGTTTTTGCTGTACCTTGTTACTATAGCAACAACAAAACACGCATCCACTTGAGTACTCTTAGATTAACACAGCCACTCACAATAATAGCCTGGTAACAGAAGAGATGTGTCCTTCCCAGAAGTAAATTCATTTACCTTAGTCTCAGCTGCTCTTTTACATATAGTGTTTTGCATTTAATCAAAACTCATAGATATGCAAAAGGAATGGAAAAGTAAATTGACTTAGCAGAGAAAAAGCAGTCAATAGAACCAGACCTAGGAATGACCAGGATGTTGTAACTATCAGATTGAAAGTTAAAAAATGGCTATTAATTATAAAAAAAATACCATAGGGGAAAATGGGTATTGGATTGTATGGGAACTCTTTATACTACCTTCTCGATTTTTCTATAAATCTGAAACTTTTCTAAAATAAACTTTATTAAAAATTATATTGTTAAAGAATGTATTTAAAATATATTATTAAAGAAATAAAAGTTTAAGCCAGAGACTGAGAGAAAGAATTTGCAAAATGCTTGTCGGATTAAAGGACTGATGCTGAAGCTGAAGCTCCAATACTTTGGCTACCTGATGCGAAGAACCGACTCATTGGAAAAGACCTTGATGCTGGGAAAGATTGAAGACAGGAGGAGAAGAGGACAACAGAGGATGAGATGGTTGGATGGTTGGATGGCATCACTGACTGGATGGAAATGAGCTTGAGCAACCTCTGGGGGTTGATGGATAGGGAGGCCTGGTGTGCTGCAGTCCATGGGGTTCAGAGAGTCGGACACAACTGAGCTACTGAACTGATGAACTGACTAACTAGAATATAGAAAGAACTCTAACAGTTCACCAATAAGAATAAAATCATTTCAGCAGGAAAATAGACAAACATTTTGACCATCACTAAAGATTTATGGGTTGCAATTATGCACATGATAAGATGCTCAACATCATTAGTCACTAGAGAAATGCAGATTAAAACCACTGTGAGATACTGTTCAGTTCAGTTCAGTCGCTCAGTTGTGTCTGACTCTTTTCGACCCCATGAGTCACAGCACGCCAGGCCTCACTGTCCATCACCAACTCCGGGAGTTCACTCAAACTCACGTCCATTGAGTCGGTGATGCCATCCAACCATTTCATCCTCATCCTTCTTCTACTGCACTCAATCTTTCCCAGCATCAGGGTCTTTTTCAATGAGTCAACTCTTTGCATGAGGTGGCCAAAGTACTGGAGTTTCAGCTTCAGCATCAGTCCTTCCAATGAACACCAAGGACTGATCTCCTTTAGGATGGACTGGTTGGATCTCCTTGCAGTCCAAGGGACTCTCAAGAGTCTTCTCCAACACCACAGCTCAAAACCATCAATTCTTTGGCACTCAGCTTTCTTGACAGTCCAACTCTGATGTCCATACATGACCACTGGAAAAACCATAGCCTTGATTAGATGGACCTTTGTTGACAAAGTAGTGTCTCTGCTTTTGAATATGCTATCTGGGTTGGTCATAACTTTCCTTCCAAGGAATAAGCGTCTTTTAATTTCATGGCTGCAATCACCATCTGCAGTGATTTTGGACCCCTCCCCCCCAAAAAATGTCTGACACTGTTTCCACTGTTTGCCCATCTATTTGCCATGAAGTGATGGGACCAGATGCCATGATCTTAGTTTTCTGAATGTTGAGCTTTAAGCCAACCCTTTCACTCTTCTCTTTGACTTTCATCAAGAGGATTTTGAGTTCCTCTTCACTTTCTGCCATAAGGGTGGTGTCATCTGCATATCTGAGGTTATTGATATGTCTCCCAACAATCTTGATTCTAGCTTAGAATGGCTAAAATGAAAAAGCTTATTAAAACCAAGCACTGTTAAGAATATAAAGCAAGTAGAATGCACATTTCTGATAATGCAGAATGGTCTAACTTCTTTGGAAAACAGTTTGGCAGATTCTTATGAAGGTATTCATAAGCTTACCACACAACCAAGCAGCCTCATTCATAGCTGTATCCAAAAGACTTTAAACGTATGTCCATACAAAAACTTGCGCATGGATATCAGATCAGATCAGATCAGATCAGTCGCTCAGTCATGTCCGACTCTTTGCGACCCCATGAACCTCAGCACGCCAGGCCTCCCTGTCCATCACCAGCTCCCGGAGGTCACTCAGACTCGCATCCATCGAGTCAGTGATGCCATCCAGCCATCTCATCCTCTGTCGTCCCCTTCTCCTCCTGCCCTCAATCCCTCCCAGCATCAGAGTCTTCTCCAATGAGTCAACTCTTCGCATGAGGTGGCCAAAATACTGGAGTTTCAGCTTTAGCATCATTCCTTCCAAAGAAATTCCAGGATTGATCTCCTTCAGAATGGACTGGTTGGATCTTCTTGCAGTCCAAGGGACTCTCAAGAGTCTTCTCCAACACCACAGTTCAAAAGCATCAATTCTTCGGCGCTCAGCCTTCTTCACAGTCCAGCTCTCACATCCATACATGACCACAGGAAAGACCATAGCCTTGACTAGGCGAACCTTTGTTGGCAAAGTGATGTCTCTGCTTTTGAATATGCTATCTAGGTTGGTCATAACTTTCCTTCCAAGGAGTAAGCGTCATTTAATTTCATGGCTGCAGTCGCCATCTGCAGTGATTTTGGAGCCCAGAAAAACAAAGTCTGACACTGTTTCCACTGTTTCCCCATCTATTTCCCATGCAGTGATGGGACCAGATGCCATGATCTTCGTTTTCTGAATGTTGAGCTTTAAGCCAACCTTTTCACTCTCCACTTTCACTTTCATCAAGAGGCTTTTTAGCCCCTCTTCACTTTCTGCCATAAGAGTGGTGTCATCTGCATATCTGAGGTTATTGATATTTCTCCCGGCAATCTTGATTCCAACTTGTGTTTCTTCCAGTTCAGCATTTCTCATGATGTACTCTGCATATAAGTTAAATAAACATGGTGACAATATGCAGCTTTGACGTACTCCTTTTCCTATTTGGAACCAGTCTGTTGTTCCATGTCCAGTTCTAACTGTTGCTTCCTGACCTGCATACAGATTTCTCAAGAGGCAGATCAGGTGGTCTGGTATTCCCATCTCTTTCAGAATTTTCCATAGTTTATTGTGATCCACACAGTCAAAGGCTTTGGCATAGTCAATAAAGCAGAAATAGATGTTTTTCTGGAACTCTCTTGCTTTTTCCATGATCCAGCAGATGTTGGCAATTTGATCTCTGGTTCCTCTGCCTTTTCTAAAACCAGCTTGAACATCAGGAAGTTCACGGTTCACATATTGCTGAAGCCTGGTTTGGAGACTTTTGAGCATTACTTTACTAGCGTGTGAGATGAGTGCAATTGTTCGGTAGTTTGAGCACTCCTTGGCATTGCCTTTCTTTGGGATTGGGATGAAAACTGACCTTTTCCAATCTTGTGGCCACTGCTGAGTTTTCCAAATTTGCTGACATATTGAGTGCAGCACTTTCACAGCATCATCATTCAGGACTTGGAATAGCTCCACTGGAATTCCATCACCTCCACTAGCTTTGTTCGTAGTGGTGCTTTCTAAGGCCCATTTGACTTCACATTCCAAGATGTCTGGCTCTAGGTCAGTGATCACATCATCATGATTGTCTAGATCTTGAAGCTCTTTTTTGTACAGTTCTTCTGTGTATTCTTGCCACCTCTTCTTAATATCTTCTGCTTCTGTTAGGTCCACACCATCTCTGTCCTTTATTGTGCCCATCTTTGCATGAAATGTTCCTTTGGTATCTCTGATTTTCTTGAAGAGATCTCTAGTCTTTCCCATTCTGTTGTTTTCCTCTATTTCTTTGCATTGATCACTGAAGAAGGCTTTCGTATCTCTTCTTGCTATTCTTTGGAACTCTGCATTTAGATGTTTATATCTTTCCTTTTCTCCTTTGCTTTTCGCTTCTCTTCTTTTCACAGCTATTTGTAAGGCCTCCCCAGACAGCCATTTTGCTTTTTTGCATTTCTTTTCCATGGGGATTGTCTTGATCCCTGTCTCCTGTACAATGTCACGAACCTCATTCCATAGTTCATCAGGCACTCTATCTATCAGATCTAGGCCCTTAAATCTATTTCTCACTTCCACTGTATAATCATAAGGGATTTGATTTAGGTCATACCTGAATGGTCTAGTAGTTTTCCCTACTTTCTTCAATTTCAGTCTGAATTTGGCAATAAGGAGTTCATGGTCCGAGCCACAGTCAGCTCCTGGTCTTGTTTTTGCTGATTGTATAGAGCTTCTCCATCTTTGGCTGCAAAGAATATAATCGATCTGATTTCGGTGTTGAGCATCTGGTGATGTCCATGTATAGAGTCTTCTCTTGTGTTGTTGGAAGAGGGTATTTGCTATGACCAGTGCATTTTCTTGGCAAAACTCTGTTAGTCTTTGCCCTGCTTCATTCCGTATTCCAAGGCCAAATTTGCCTGTTACTCCAGGTGTTTCTTGACTTCCTACTTTTGCATTCCAGTCCCCTATAACGAAAAGGACATCTTTTTGAGGTGTTAGTTCTAAAAGGTCTTGTAGGTCTTCATAGAACCTTTCAACTTCAGCTTCTTCGGCGTTACTGGTTGGGGCATAGACTTGGATTACTGTGACATTGAATGGTTTGCCTTGGGAACGAACAGAGATCATTCTGTCATTTTTGAGATTGCATCCAAGTACTGCATGGATATACATAGAAGCTTTACCGAAAATAGTCCCAAACTGGAAACAGCCCTAATCTTCATCTGCTTGTGAGTGTATAAACAGATTGTCATATATGCATACTGTGAGATACTACCAAACAAGAAAAAGGAACAAATAGCTGACCCTTGGCAATAACCTCAGAAGCCTTATGCAAGATGAAGGGAGCCAGATTCAGAAGACTACATAGTGTATACTTCCATTTGTATGATATTCTAGAAAAGACAAAAGTATAGTGACAGAAAAAATGATCCGTGGTTGCCATGGGCTGGGATGGAGGGATGGGAATTATTGCCAGAGGGCACATGGACAATTTTTGAGATGATGAAAATGTTATATATTTTATTGTGATTGTGGTTTCATGACTGTATATGTCTGTCAAAACTCATTGAACCAGATAGATTAAAAGGATACACTATTGTATGAAAATTATATTTAAACAGACCTATCCCCAAATGCTAGTATACTCTAGAAGGACACATAATAAGGTCTTAGAAAAAATAGAAAATATAATTTTGAGATCATGTGATATTTTCTGTTTACAATAATGCTGTGCTATGTGAGGAGGGTTGGATAAGTTACTGCTCTTCTTGGGGCCTTATTTTCCTTATCTGTAAAATGGGATGGCAATCCTTGATACCTTATATGAATTTTTTTTGTATGAGCATTTAAATATACACATAAAGGACTTAGAAAAATTCCCAGAACACAGTAAGGACTCATATAATGTTATCTCTGTATTGCTTTAGCAATTGAATGTAATAGGGGACAGAAGACTTAGATCTCCATGTGTTCTTGATGACCTGAAGTAAAAATCTAGATAAATATTACTATTGCTCACTGGAAAACTGCAACCTAAAAGTTGAGGATTATGTTTTATTTAGCGGACTTATTGGATATAGCCTCTCAGATAACTTGGAGAGGAGGTAAGGGAGGTAAGGGTCCGAAGAGGTAAGTGAGGAGCCAGGGTATATAGGAGATTTTGCCAAAAAAAGAAAAAGAAATCCAAACCAAACAAAAATCCAGGTAGTTGAAATATCAAAAGATGACTGCTAATTAAAGAAAAAACAGACACCTCAAGTTAATGAGTTTAGCACTTTTCTCTGTATAGGAAGATGCAAGAGTCTGAGCTTATTCAAATTACTCCTTTGATATATACTTTAACTATCTAGGTCCAGTGTCCTGTTTTTCTCCAGCCTGTGTTCCCTTTGGTACACCACCAAGGGTGGCTGAAGTGGTTGATGACTTAATGGCTGGAACACCCTTTGTTTACTGAAAGGCAGGTGCCATTCTTTATCCATGCTGTTTACTACAAAACTGATGTTTGCTTGTGCTGTGCATAAACTCATTTCTGCATTCATTTGAAATTTTTTGACTCTCTCTGTTAGACTTGGTTTGTTAGGTGGTGGAATTATCTTGAAGAATAAGACTCAGTCTGTGCTCTCAAGAACTTATTATGAGAACAGACCACTCAATAGGGAATTACAATGCTCTGACTGTGATAAGTACTGTGAGTAGGTGTGGGAGCCTATTATGAGAGTCAATGGGAGTGGGTATCTGATCTGGAAAGCAGGAAGATCTTATGGAGGAGGTGATGATGTGGTTGACCCCTGATGCAAGCTAGTCATCAGTTGGCTGTTTGGGAGTGGAAATACATTTTTAAAAGTTTATGGAACACCAAAACAGAGAGAATAGAACCTTAAAAAACAGAACTCAATCTGTATAAGTAGTATTCAATCTTTAAGTAAAATCAGTTGATATCCAGAGTGTACATAGCTAGAGCTTACAAGGGATCTGATTCAAACCTTTTCCCATTTGTGACTTGGCATCACTGTTAGTCATAATGGAAAGGTCAGACTTAAACCACGGCCCTCAAATTCCTAAAGAGAGCAGTTGAGATTGTAAGCTGAGGTGTGAACCACGGTGGTTGGTTCCTGTGTGGGCAACATCAGCTAAAACCTGTGTCACAGAGTCTCGTGAAGAGAGAAACATCTGTCAACCTATGTTAGAGAAGTTCTGGTTATTGTCAGCGTCCCTGAATGTGCTTGACAAATTCTGCTGCTTTTGAAGGATCAGTCTGTTGATACGTTTACCTACAGGTAGAAAAGCACAGCCGGGACAGCCAGTATGCCATCTGGAAAGCTAGATGGTTTATGATGTTCATTTCAGTTCAGTCGCTCAGTCGTGTCTGACTCTTTGCAACCACATGGACTGTCACCCGCCAGGTTCCTCTGTCCATGGGATTATATAGACAAGAATACTAGAGTGGGTTGACATTTCCTCTTCCAGGGGTTTATTTAGTGTAGGATGCAGCTTAGGGCTGGGCTGGGTTTTTGAGGTGCTTTGCTTTAGTGCTAAGGAGTATAGAACTTATTCCATTGCGTGGGCCCTGTCAGATATGTTTGATCAGGACAGTTACCTAAACCTGTTTATTTTACAAAGCTTCTTAATACTTTCACCATTCTCTGTTTTCTTCCCTATTATCTCCTCCGGAATTCTGATTCTCTTTCTCCACAAGCACCAGTTTATTGGGTTCCACGCTACCCTCCAACTTTGGGGCTTTGATTTAAAAAACTGTCTCCTATATTTCTCTAATGGTAATCAACTACTTTTCCTTTTTTGTTGGTCAAAAGCATATAATTCAGGATGTTCCTGCAAGGGTTGAACATGGATTTAATTGCTAAACTGTATTAGTTGACTGGGGCTGCTATAACAAAATACCACAGAGTAGGTGATTTAAACAACAGAAATTTATTTCCTCACAGTTCTGGAGGCTGGAAATCCAAGGTCAAAGTGTGGGCAGGGTTCATCCATTCTGAGGACTCTTCTTGGCTTGCAGATGGCCGTCTTCTCCCTGGATCTCCCCTCTGTGCATTGTCTGTCCTAATCTTCTGATCACCTCTTATAAGGGCACCAGTCCTATTGGATGAGAGCCCACCCATATGGCCTTATTATCCTGTAATTACCTCTTGAAGGCCCTATCTTCAATACAGTCATATTCTAGAATCATGGGGCTTAGGACTTCAACATGTGAATTTTAGGCAGGACACAATTCAACCTGTAACACTGACATAAAGGGGTTGCATCTATATTCTACCACCTGACAGGCAGTCATGCTGTTGGGGTTTAAGTCAATCTGGGTCATGTGTTGGGATCTGAGCTTGACTCTAAGGCTGAAAGTGGCTAGTTGCTCAGAAGCTAATGGATCTAGGTGGTTGCTTAGTGAAGATGATCCATTCTGAAGAGCTCTGCCGTTGCCAAGTTACTTCAGTCATGTCCGACTCTGTGCGACCCCATAGACGGCAGCCCACCAGGCTCCCCCATCCCTGGGATTCTCCAGGCAAGAACACTGGAGTGAGTTGCCATTTCCTTCTCCAATGCATGAAAGTGAAAAGTCAAAGTGAAGTTGCTCAGTCGTGTCTGACTCTAGCGACCCCATGGACTGCAGCCTACCAGGCACCTCCATCCATGGGATTTTCCAGGCAAGAGTACTGGAGTGGGGTGCCATCGCCTACTCCATCTGAAGAGCTCATTCTCTCCCAAATCCAGAAGCAGTCCTTATTACAATAGTTTTAAGTAAGTTTGGAAAGGAAGAAGGTAAGTCCATAGCATAATTGCGTGATATTTACTAGAGAACAACCAACTAAGTAAGTGCTCAATACCATGTATAGTTGATGAGATCCCAGGCGCTCAGGTCATATGCCCTGAGCTCCATCATTTTTGATCAGTGTGACCTCCAGCAGATGGCTTAATCTTTCTCTGCCACTCTTTCCTTATTGAAAGATAATGTTCCCTACCTTATAAGATTGTTCTGAAGATTAAAGGAGAAAATGTATACCAAGTATTCATACCAGTGCTTGGTACATAGTAAGCATTCAGGAAGTTAACTAACATGTGTTCAATGTTTAGCTGCCATTAGAGATGAAAATGATTAATCTTTTCACAGGCATGTTAACAGTAGAACTATTAGCAAAATATTCGTTTTTCTAGCCATATTTGTATAAATAAAGTAAACCATTTTTCTTATATATTTTAAAAATATTATAAATATGGTTGTGACTGTGAAGAAAGCTGAGTGCTTAAGAATTAATGCTTTTGAACTGTGGTGTTGGATAAGACTCTTGAGAGTCCCTTGGACTGCAAGGAGATGCAACCAGTCCATCCTAAAGGAGTCAGCCCTGGGTGTTCTTTGGAAGGAATGATGCTAAAGCTAAAACTCCAGTACTTGGGCCACCTCATGCGAAGAGTTGACTCATTGGAAAAAACTCTGATGCTGATAGGGATTGTAGGCAGGAGGAAAAGGGGACGACAGAGGATGAGATGGCTGGATAGCGTCACCGACTCTATGGACGTGAGTCTGGGTGAACTCCAGGAGTTGGTGATGGACAGGGAGGCCTGGTGTGCTGTGATTCATGGGGTCGCAAAGAGTCAGACACGACTGAGCGACTGAACTGAACTGAACCTTATCAAATAATGTGTACTTTTTATTCTTGTGTACACCGTAATATTTTTGAAAAATAACTCTCCTTGGCCTTAATACAGCAATTTGAAAAATATCAATTTAGATGTAAATTCAGTTCAGTCGCTCAGTCATGTCCAACTCTTTGCGACTCCATGGACTGCAGCACTCTAGGCCTCCCTGTCCATCACCAACTCCTGGAGTTTACTCAAACTCATGTCCACTGAGTCGGTGATGCCATCCACCCATCTCATCCTCTCTCATCCCCTTCTCCTCCTGCCTTCAATCTTTCTAAGCATCAGAGTCTTTTTCAATGAGTCACTTATTTGCATCAGGTGGCCAAAGTATTGAAGTTTAAGCTTCGGCAGCAGTCCTTCCAATGAATATTCAGGACTGATTTCCTTTAGGATTGACATAGGTAGATTTATCTTCTAGAATTGAACATTTGATTCTGTTAACAGTATAAATTTAATTGTCTTACTTATGTGGTATAGATGCAAATAAGTTATTTCTTTGTGTTGTTAAGATACCCAGAACAATTGGACACAATTACTGTTTCCTTACAGATAATGTTATCAGAAGGTTTGCATAAAGAAAGAGTGGCATTCACAGAAAATGCTGAATAAACTCACTGGTAATGATTTTCTTGAACCTTTTGTGCTTTCTGCGTACTTCTTCCCACTTTGAGCAAAGCAATTTATTATTAAGGCTTTTCATACCACTTTGCTAGTCCTGTACTCACTTAAGCATATTTTGAAACATCCAATAAAAATGAGTTGGCACTTATAAATACTTTGTAATATATTGCTTTTTTTTTTTTTTTTTAACAAAGGGATTGAACTTCATTTTGGCCACTGGCGCTTCAGTGATGGCCACAGAAGGGGAGAGCTATATGGCTATTTCAAATAGTATCATAAAATATTCTTTCAGGAGTGGCCCAGTTTATACAATGCAAATGGTAACTGATATACTTACGATTTGTATTGCATGTTTAAAAGAACAAAGTTAGCAGGAAAGGTTTGTTAGTTTTAGAAACAGATTGAAAGGACATTTAAAAATATCATAAATAGTTGGGACTCTTCAGCATCTTTTTTTTCCCCTTAAGATAGATTAGTCTTTACCACATGTGGAAAAGGTAGTTTTCTAATATTTATAGTCTCCTTTTAAAAAAACCCTACAAACAGAGCTATCCAGCAAACATATTCAGAGGTTCTGCCACAGGAAAGGAAGTATTTGTTCTCTGTGATTGGGATTTCTCTTTAGCAATAATTACCATAAGGACAAATATCATATGATACTGCTTATACGTGGAATCTTAAAAAATGGTACAAATGAGCTTATTTA
This sequence comes from Tragelaphus eurycerus, assembly GCA_935064755.1. Lineage (NCBI taxonomy): Eukaryota > Metazoa > Chordata > Mammalia > Artiodactyla > Bovidae > Tragelaphus > Tragelaphus eurycerus. The sequence continues at coordinate 6,562,462 of CAKXYN010000039.1, forward strand.
CAGAATAGAAACAGGGCTATAGGTATAGAACACAGTCTAATAGCTACTGGGGGAAGAGGTCAGGGATAGCTTGGGACTGACTTATACACACTGTTATATACAAAATAGATAACTCATAAGGATCTACTGTATAGCACAGAGAGCTCTACTCAGTATTCTGTAATGACCTACATAGGAAAAGAATCTAAAAAAGAGTGGACATATGTATAATTGATTCACCTTGCTGTACAGCAGAAAGCAGCACAACATTGAAAATCAATTATGTGCTGTGTGTGTGCCTAGTTGTGTCTGACTCTTTGTGACCTCATGAGCTGTAGCCCACCAGGCTCTTCTGTCTATGGGATTTTTCAGGCAAGAATACTGGAGTGGGTTTCCATTTCCTTCTCTGGGGCATCTTCCCTACCTAGGGATCGAACCCATGTCTCCTGCTTTGCCAGGCAGATTTCTTTAGCTGCTGAGCCATGCAATAAAAATGAAAAAAAAATTAACCTTTTAAACTATAAGTAGAGGTGACTAGGAAAGGAATCAGGTTAATACTAGTGTAGGAATATTTTTTAGTAATAATTACTTACCACAGTCGTGTACGCGTGTGTCACATAGGAACATGCACATTTTTCTTGTTGGCATTTACCTTGGAGCAGGGCCGGTGGGCAGTGTGCAGGAGGCAGGTACAGAGAGCTTTTTATAAGTGATAGGGCATGTCAGTTCTCATTTCCTTTCTGCAGAGAAGTGCAAAGTGAAACAGCCCACGGTACCCTCTGGGGCCTGCCCACTCCTTCCTTTGGCTGGCATCCTAGAGACGTGCCATCCAGCCCCCACCCCTGCCTTCTCAACCACAACTGGCTGGTAGTTTTTGTTTTTTAAATCATTGTGGTGACTATTGAGGGTTGTGAAATTAATTAATTAAGCAGAACAAACAGTGAGAAGCAAACCTTACAAAGGCTTTGCTGAAAATGCTAAGGATCACCAACTAAAAGGCAGAAGGCGGGGGTGCAGAGTGGCTTGGGGTGGAGTTGAATTGGCGAGTTGCACGGCCAGGCTGTGCTTCCTAAACACTAGGAGAAAAGTCCTTGGTTCTGAGCTCTGGGCATTTTGCATAACCAGCCTTCTTTGCAATTTCTGCCATTTGACGTCTTAATCTGTTATTCTAAGAACTACCAAATCACATTACACAGATCCAAGTTAATCCAAGTTAACCTCTGAACTTGACCTACTTTCATTTAGAATTAGCCTTATTTAAAATTGTAAACTACTGTCTTGACTGTGGCACATTAAACAGTGTTCTGTTTATGAAACATGCCTTTTTTCCCCCACTGTAGATCCCTTCTGGCTTGAGACATCTCTGTAACAAAACCAGAATATACATTTCAATTATCCCAGGGCACTTGAACTTTCAAGGATTTAAAAATAACGTATATATTTTTCTTTTCCATTTTGGAGACCAAGGAGATTCTTTAGGATTTAAAACGCTCAATTGATTTTTGTTCTAATGTTTCCGAAAAAAATTTAAACTTGTTTTTGTGAATGAAGTCCAGTCCACATATGAAATCTACACCCAAGTCACAATAGTTATGATTATGTAAATTGTAGAAGTGAATTTGGCACAACACTTAAAATACTCTGCCTGAAATTACAGTACTTAATTGTAATCTTAGATGACTGTCAGGATAATTGCTGTTTTAAGTCTTTTCAGTCTATAAGATGTGAAGGCAGGCCCTTGTCTTGTTTACCTCTTCAGCCCCAAGGCAGGACACCTTGCCTGGTGCCTGGCAGGCACCCACTCAGTGGAATGTGCGCTAAGAGGACCCTTGACTCCATTTTCATCTTGCTTATTAATTTCAACAAATGAGCAACCAACATTCAGGTCAGAACCATGCTCTTTATTATTATGGGTTGGCTTTCAACACAAGCATTCAGCCCAAAGCAACAAAAGCATACTGTGAGAATCACTTGGGTATTATGGAATTTACCATAAAGGGTGTAAGTGTTAGTCGCTCAGTCATGCCCGACTCTTTGCTACCCCATGGACTGCCGCCCACCAGGCTCCTGTGTCCATGAGGTTTTCCAGGCAAGGATACTGGATATCTTTTTGTAAGTGATGTGCTTTGCATCCTTTATATCAGTTACATGTGTAATATGTTTATGAATGTGTCCGTGTGCATTCATTTCCCCCTGTGAAAGGGAAAGTCACTCAGTCGGGTCTGACTTTTTGTGACCCCATGGACTTTACAGCCCATGGAATTCTCCTGACCAGAATACTGGAGTAGGTAGCTGTTTCCTTCTCCAGGGGATCTTTCCAACCCAGAGACCGAACTGGGGTCTCCTGCATTACAGGCGGATTCTTTGCCAGCTGAGCTACTACGGAAGCCCTTCCAGCTTGTTGTTGTAATTCAGCAGTGCCGTGCCCTGCCAGGTCATGGTCGCTGCCCCGGGTCCCCGCCGCTCCAACCATGGCTACCACCTCCCTGCCGGCACCGGTGCACTGCCTTCATTTGTCCTGACCCTTGGGGAGCCAGTTATTAAATATTAACTGCACTCCACTGAGGAGGCCTTATTGTGCAAGCTACTTTTAGGATTTTAAGTAGTCAAGGTTAACTTGAAGTTCTTCTGAGCTGAGATTTTACACACCGGCCATGCAGCCTGGTCCCAGGAATGGTCAGACCTTGGGCAGGGGAGGAGTCTGGTGGCACTGCCAGAGGTGGGGTGGGCAGGTTAGGAGCTCAGACTCCAACTGGGGGCCCAGTCCCACCCATCTGTGGAACCAGGTCTTTTGGAGATGAAGGTTTGTCAAATTGAGTGGGTAGGCCACTTTTAAGGAACAAAATACACAATTTGGTCAAAGCCCTGGGAAAAGCCCAGGTAAGAAGCCCGGAGGCTGCTGTGTGTATGTGTTAGTCACTCAGTCGTGTCTGACTCTTTGTGACCTCATAGATTATAGCCTGCCAGGCTCCTCTGTCCATGAGACTTTCCAGTCAAGAATACTGGAGTGGGTTGCCATTTCCTTCTCTAGAGGATCTTCCTGATCCAGGGATCAAACCCAGGTCTCCTGCATTGAGGGCAGATTCCTTACTGTCTGAGTCACCAATGAAGCCTTCATGGCAGACCTGACTTTGATCCAGTAAAGGGAGCGTTTTAGGGATCAGGCAAAGCTTTCAGGGACAACAGGATTGCAAGACATGATACCCAGGAAGCTTAGTGGTGGCAAAAGACAGTAAGAGACTTACTGAAAAAGGGTGAGGATTTTCAATATTAGAGGATCAGAATAAATCAGTAGGGTGTGTGCATGGTGTGTGTCTGCATGTATGTATGGAGAGAAAAAGAAGGAGGGAGTGAGAGTCTGATTTATTTTAAGGCATTGGCCCACATGATTGTGGGGGCTGGCGTGTCTAAACCTGCAGGCCAGGCTGGAGACTCAGGAAAGAGCTGATGTTGTGGTCTCGAGTCCAAAGTCAATCTGAAGACAGAATTTCTTCATTCTTGGGAGACTTCCGGTTTTTCTCTTAAGGCTTTGAACTAACTGGATGAGACCTACCCATGTTATTCAGGCAAAACTGCTTTAGTCTGTTGTAGGTTGATTTAAATGTTAACCACATTAAAAAAAAAATATCTTCATAGCAACGTCCAGACTGTCTTGGGGCATCATAGCCACATTGATACAGAAAATGAACCATCATAAACCCCAGTGTGAACTCCCCACTTGGACACAACCAAGGGTGGGAGGGGGCAGGTCACCTCCTGCCACGGTAGATAGTCTGCCATACCTAGCATGCAGCAGAATGACACAGGTGGATTTGGTGGGGAGTTGATCCCTGCTTTGCCATTGGCTACTTTAGTTTGGGGTCCTGAGTAAAGTGAACCCTTTAGCCTTTTCAGCCTGTTTCCTTCCATATAAAATGACAGTATTTGTAGAGACATGCTGTGTCAGAAGTAAAAGGGCTGGGGTTTTCAATTTTTTTGTAGTACCTTTTATGAAGCAAAAATCTCATAAGGAATTCCCAAGCAGAGTTAACAGGAGCTTGTCTGAAAGAACAGTTAGGGCAAGGAGTAAGAGTCAGATAACGCACACACAGAAGGTTGGGTAACTCACTGGTTTGAGGATCACTGATTCATGTCATTCTAACCCTCTTTCCCATCCTGGCTTTGATAAAATCAAGATTTGAAGTCACATTTCTCCTGGCTGCAAAATTGGCTGAAAATTCTCTGTTGAAAGTTGTGTCATTTGCCCTGGCTTGCACTGATTTGCTTAAACACAAGTGTACATTGTGACATCTAGAAACATTTTTTTAATGATTTTTAAATGAGAATTTCCTCTGCTCACTCCTCTGGAAAAGGTTCTAGTGAAAGCAGGTCAGAAATTTAGAAAAAAAAATTTATTGGTGTATAGTGGATTTAAGATGTTGTGTTAGTTTCTACTGTCTAGCAAAGTGAATTGAATTAATTATACATCTGCATATAACCACTCTTTATTATTTTCCTGTATAGGTCATTACTGGATAGCAAAGTCAGAATTACAGAACTTACTTGAACTTATTTTAATTAAAAAAAATTTACTATCAGAGTCTTTGCTTTGCCATATCTATAGGTTTGATTTGCTTGGAGCCAAACTTCAAATTATGTCAACATTTAGGTCTAAATAACTTGAGGAAGAACATCTAAACCTAAAATTATGGAACTCTTGAGTATTGGGAATTATGGGCAGTTTTTAAAAATACTTCAGCACAACGAGGGCATGGTTTCTGTTGAACTTACAGTTGATAAGAAAAATTTGTGAAATATTACATGTGTAAATTAAGTGATAGCTTAAGGCAGCAAAGATGGGGAAAGTAGGGGGGCTACTAGTTGAACTGAGTTTAGAATAAGGAGAATGAATCCTTCAGGGTGGGGTGATCTGGGAATTTCTAAGATAAAGGATGAAATTTGAGTCAGGTTTAGATATGAATTGAGAGAAGGAATGGAAGCATTCCAGGAGAACGTGAAATATAAGCCAACACATATAAGCACTGGGAAAGGAATGTTCAAGGGAGAGCAAAATCCTTTTTTTTTTTTTTTTTTAAAGTATATTCAAAAATAAGATACTCAAAGGAGATTAAGGCCCTTCAGATGCCAGTGCATTGTGATTGGAAAATTATAATGCATGCAGTTTATAAAAAGGCTCCCTATGGTGGCACAACCTCATTAAAAGAAAATTGTTAGTTTTGCAGGGCTGTAACCTCTATAGTGGACATTAGGCAGCTGTAACCTCTATAGGCAAATTAGTAGGAGTTAGTATATAGGAAATTTAATTTTAATGGGATGGTTACACTGCATGCTTAACCCTGTGATGTAAATAGTATAGCTGCATAGATATGTGCATTCATGTGAATGCCAGTATTTATGGAATATATTTAAGAGGCAGTTATTACATCATTAGCTATTAAACTTACACATAAAGTTATGTTCATAATATCACCATCCCTTCCAGTGGCTTGGTGGCCCTGTTCATTGCTCATATATGCACCGACAAGAATGTTGTCATTATAAACTTTTTGTAAATGTTGTGACATCCTTTGGTCATTTTTAGTAAGGAGACTGCTGCTGCTGTTGTTGGGACTGTTGCAGTCCCCATCACATCTGACTGGTGAGGGTGGCTGTGGCAGTGATTTGTTGTTTGTGGTTCAGTCGCTGAGCCCTGTCTGACTCTTTGCGACTCCATGGACTGCAGCATGCCAGGCTCCCTGTCCTCCACTATCTGCTGGAGTCTGCCCAAATTCATGTAAAGAGTCACTGATACTGTCTAACCATCTCATCCTCTGCTGCCCCCTTCTCCTCTTGCCCTCAATCTTTCCTAGCATCAGGGTCTTTTCCAATGAGTCAGCTCCTCGCATCAGGTAGCCATAGTATTGGAACTTCAGCTTCAGCAACAGACCTTTCAGTGAAGATTCAGGATTGATTTCCTTTAGGATTGACTGGTTTGATCTCCTTGCTGTCTGTCTAAGGGATTCTCAGGAGTCTTCTCCAACACCACAATTCGAAAGCATCAGTTCTTTGACTCTCAGCCTTCTTTATTGTCCAACTGTCACATCCATACATGATTGCTGGAAAAACCATAGCTTTGACTATACGGACCTTTGTCATCAAAGTGATGTCTCTGCTTTTTAATATGGTGTCTAGGTTTGTTGTAGCTTTTCTTCCAAGGAGCAAGCATCTTTTAATTTCGTGACTGCAGTCACCATCCACAGTGATTATGGAGCCCAAGAAAAGAGTATCTGTCACTGCTTCCACTTTTTCCTCTTCTATTTGCTGTGAAGTGATGGGATGCCATGATCTTAGTTTTTTTGATGTGGTTTGCAGAGGGATGCACTGTTTAATATGCTTTTGTGGATGGTATATTCTATTTGATTTTTCTGTTACATTTTTCTTCTTTCATATTATGATTTTCCTTAGAAATGTAAAATCCTAGTGATTAAGAAACCATCCACATAGTTTTGCTCCAAAATTGACTTCCCCTAATTTGGCAGTGTAAAATGCTCTTACTTATTGCTTGAGACAAAGCAAATGCTTTCAAAGTTAATTCTGAATAGCTGAAATTCTTTGGCAACAAAATAATTCTGAATACTAGCAGAAAATTTATGGATTTCAATTAGAGTTTGTAGGGTATCATAATTCCAGTTTTATATTCCATGCAGTTCAGTGTTTTGGGCTTTTAATGGGGCCAGTGCAGTTATAATAAAAGTGATTCAAAATGCACCCAGTAATTACAGAGATTTGCTGTTGCCTTTGCATTAAAAATGATGATGATTTACACTCAGTGAAATTGTGGTCTGTGGCTCTATTTAGGGTATTCTTGCTATTAAGCTGCTTATTAGTTATGGTCAGTGATTTAAAGCTTAAGAGCTGTGTTAGAGGGCTGTGAAATTATTTATTCTTTAATAGATAATAGTAAATTTGAAACAGACGTTAGGTTAATTATAATCTTGTACATTAAGAATATGTATTAGCCCTTTGTCTTTTCTTAGGTCTTTTGAAATTCAAGTAAATGGCAGATGGGTGATTAGGTTAGAAATCCTGGTATATTCACTGCTTCTCCTGGTTTCTAAATGGTTAAACACCTTTTCTGAATGTTGAGGGAAATAATTTGACTTCTCATTGTGAGTCCTTCTCCCTGCTAAACAATTGCTAGTTTTTACTTTCAACTTGTCCTTGTTCCAGGTTGACATTGCTTAAATTGGGCTGAGAAGATCATAGGGTTAGCCCCATCTTCTGATGTGAGGGTCAGTGTGGGACAGAGACGTGGTTAAGGCTAATACACTTTTAAAACTGTCTCTGCAGGAAGGAGTTTGTCATTATACCTACTGTTGATAATTACATGTATGTTATAAATTTGCATGTGTATATGTGCTCCTCATTGTAGTTTTATGTAAGACAGAAATTGTCCAGTGTAAATATCAGATGTGTCAGAATGTGAGTTTCTCATAACAGTAATTAAATTTGATATTCAAGTTCCTGTGTTAATGTCCTCACATAATGCTTAGATGTTGTACTGAATCAAGAAAAAGTCTAAGATAAAAAGATTCTGTCCAAACATGTTAAATTAAGTCAAATGAGCAAATACACATGTATTATTTAGGATAAATTAATATTATTAAGCTGTGCCATAATAAGAAAATGACCCTCTGCTCAATTTCAAAACCTTAACAGATACTTATGTATGGCCCCAAGAAAGTCTAGTATTTGTTGGTGGAGGCTCTCTTCCACACAGTGACGCAGAGATCCAGATTCCCTCTATCTAGTGGCCTCTCATTTCAGCACAAGGCCTCTTCAGGGACAAGAGAGCTTGAGATTCGATCTTGCTATTTTTAAAGAGTGTGACCTGGAGATGACTTCTGTTATTTCTACTTAAATCCTGTTTGCCAGAATTCCATCATATCCCTAACATATTTGTAGGGGAGTCTGAAACAGAGTCTTCCTTTGTGCCAAGGAAAAGGAAGGGGCGTCAGGGGAACACACAGTTTCCTCTGCTGCAATATGCAAATGCTTCTGAACTCTGCATATAATCATGTGAATTTATCATTGGAAAAATGCCAGGAAAGCATGACATCATTTAAGCAGTTCTATCATCCCCCCACCCCCCTACTCCATGGGCCAAGAATCGATAAGAAAATCAGCTGGTTGTACCCAGTTTCCTGTCACTTGTGCTGCAGCACATTTTAGTTTTTCCTAGCTTTTCTCTTTCCTTCCTTTACAGAAGTTGGTGTCCCAGCACAGCTGTGATACTGTACCTGGGCAGGGTAAATCATTGGCTCCCACTTTTTCATCACTGATCCTCCTCCTTTTTTGTTCCCAGAAAATTCCCCTCCTTTCATTAGAATTAATGATGCACATTCTGAAAGTGGGAAGGAGTCATTATTTAGCCATTTAAGGTAAGGGGCAGCTGCTGCACTTTGCTGGAGCAGCCGTGAAGAGATACCCCACGTCCAAGGTAAGAGAAACCCAAGTAAGATGGTAGGCGCCGAGAGAGGGCATCAGAGGGAAGACAGACGGAAACCACAGTCACAGACAACTAGCCAATCTGATCACACGGACCACAACCTTGTCTAACTCAATGAAACCAAGCCATGCCGTGTGGGGCCACCCAAGATGGTCGGGTCATGGTGGAGAGGTCTGACAGAATGTCAGAGAAGGGAATGGCAAGCCACTTCAGTATTCTTGCCTTGAGAACCCCATGAACAGTATGAAAAGGCAAAAAGATAGGACACTAAAAGATGAGCTCCCCAGGTTGGTAGATGCCCAATGACTCATTTGAAAAGATCCTGATGCTGGGAAATATTGAGGGCAGGAGGAGAAGGGGACGACAAAGAATGAGATGGTTGGATGGCATCACCGACTCAACGGACGTGAGTTGGGTAAACTCTGGGAGTTGGTGATGGATATGGAGGCCTGGCATGCTGTGCTTCATGGGGTCACAAAGAGTCGAACACGACTGAGTGACTGAAACTGAACTGAACTGAAACTGAACTGAACGATAGAACACTAGGTTGATAAATCTGGTTACATGTTGTATTAGTTTTCTCTTGCTGCGTGACAAGTTTCCACCAACTTAATGGTTAAAAATAACCCTCATTAGTTATCTCAAAGTTCTGTAGGTCCACACTCTGGGCAAGTTGGCTGGATTCTCTGCTCAGGGTCTTAGAAGGCTAAAGCCAAGGTATCAGCCAACTTGGGCTCTTATCTGGAGGATTTGGGGGAGAATCTGCTCCTAAGATAGTAAGTTGTTGGGAGAATCCAATTTGTTCAGCTGTAGATTTGAGGTTCCCACATTTTTGCTGGCTGTTAGTGCTGGGCAACCAGGGGCTGACTGTATTCCTTCTCATGTAAGCCCTTCCATCTTCACACTGGAAGTGGTGAGCCAAGTCCTTCTCTTGCTCCCAGTTTCTCTTTCTGTCTTCTAGCCAGAGGAACACTGTGTTTTAAAATGACTAGAATTAGATTGCTGCTGCTGCTGCTAAGTCACTACAGTCGTGTTCAACTCTGTGCGACCCCATGGACTGCAGCCTCCAGGCTTCTCCATCCATGGAATTCTCCAGGCAAGAACACTGGAGTGGGCTGCTATTTCCTTCTCCAATGCATCAAAGTGGAAAGTGAAAGTGAAGTCGCTCAGTCGTGTCCGACTCTTAGCGACCCCATGGACTGCAGCCTACCAGGCTCCTCCATCCATGGGATTTTCCAGGCAACAGTACTGGAGAATTAGATTAAGCCAACCCAAAGAATCTGCGTTTTGTCACACAGTGTAATTTAATCATGGGAGTGACATCATGTACTCATGGGTGTCAGCCTTACTCAAAGGACAGGGGGTTTGGACAAAGGCGAGAGTCAGTGACAACATTCTTCGAATTCTGTCTCCCTTAGGTGTTTCTGCCCAGGATAGGTTAGAAAGGAAGTTTTTGTTAAGCAGAACCTGGTTGTTTTTTTTTTTTTCCTCCAAACACAGCTTTGAAAGGGAAGAAATCTTTCTACAACAGGAATTAAATGCAGGTAGGGGAAGAGGAGGAAACGGAGGTTGGTGAAGTAGGAGGATGAATTTTCTTGCAGAGTATTCATGATGTATACAAAATACTTAAAAAGCAACTTAATTTGGATAATGGGGATATAAAATAGCTTATTTTTTTAAATTAAGACTATAATCATAAAAATGCATTTAATAAATAAAGCAAGGAAAAATTAAAATACTGGGCAATAAAAAGAGAGATTTAGTGGAGAATGGGACATGGGGGAGAGCACAGAGACTGAGACATTCAGAGATCTTACTGGAGTAACAGTAGCCCTTAAAGGATAATGTTGCTCTTTCTAACAGCCAGGTTGCACTTTACATACATAGTGTCATAATTTTTTTACATGTTGCCAGTTCAGAGAGATCACCACTTAGAGACTGGCATCCCACCTCTCCCCTTCAAACTGCTAGTACTGTCTTTAAAGACCTGCCCTAATTTGAAGTTATCTCGGTATTTGCACATCTCATTGTTTATCCTCTGTATCCCCTCCCCCTCCCTAACGTGTGTACACTCCATGAAGGGAGGGGCACAGCTGCCTTGCTCTTCTCACATCGAGCCCAGTGCCTAGAGCTGTGCTGTGCACAGGATGAGCACTCAGTGAATACAGATGGAATGAATAAACGGCTGGAATGGTCTAGCACCCTTTCATCATTGGCCCCTGAGGCAGATCAAATTAAATAAAGGCTTGGAGGTTACAGTTTTCTCTACCAAATAGGGACTCCCTTTATTTCAATGAGCCTCTTCTAACCTCTTTTCATACTGTTCAGTGAAGAGGGGCTAAAAAGCCTCTTGATGAAAGTGAAAGTGGAGAGTGAAAAGGTTGGCTTAAAGCTCAACATTCAGAAAACGAAGATCATGGCATCTGGTCCCATCACTGCATGGGAAATAGATGGGGAAACAGTGGAAACAGTGTCAGACTTTGTTTTTCTGGGCTCCAAAATCACTGCAGATAGTGACTGCAGCCATGAAATTAAATGATGCTTACTCCTTGGAAGGAAAGTTATGACCAACCTAGATAGCATATTCAAAAGCAGAGACATTACTTTACCAACAAAGGTTCGCCTAGTCAAGGCTATGGTCTTTCCTGTGGTCATGTATGGATGTGAGAGCTGGACTGTGAAGAAGGCTGAGCACCGAAGAATTGATGCTTTTGAACTGTGGTGTTGGAGAAGACTCTTGAGAGTCCCTTGGACTGCAAGAAGATCCAACCAGTCCATTCTGAAGGAGATCAATCCTGGAATTTCTTTAGAAGGAATGATGCTAAAGCTGAAACTCCAGTATTTTGGCCACCTCATGCGAAGAGTTGACTCATTGGAGAAGACTCTGATGCTGGGAGGGATTGAGGGCAGGAGGAGAAGGGGACGACAGAGGATGAGATGGCTGGATGGCATCACTGACTTGATGGGTGTGAGTCTGGGTGACCTCTGGGAGCTGGTGATGGACAGGGAGGCCTGGCGTGCTGCGGTTCATGGGGTCGCAAAGAGTCGGACACGACTGAGCGACTGATCTGATCTGATCTTCTAACCTCTTCCCACTTGGTTGTTTCATCTAAAAGAATTCTGATGATACTTAAATTTGTATTAACACAAAGACCTTGATGTTTCTGGTCAGCAGGCCGATAAATCAAATGTTCTAACTGTAACATGCTTACTTGCAGTGGTATTTATTAAATTAAATTGAATTTTGTCTTGTGGGGGAATGCTTGCCTTGCTATTTATATTGTTTCATTGTTACATTAAGTTGTTAAATTAAAAGAAAAAAAGATTTTCTGTAAAGTGTTTATACTTTTCAGGTAACTTGAATATAAAATGATGATGAATGTTCCCTATCAACCTTGCCCTGGAATGGTAATACAGAGAATTGAAGCCTCGGCCCAGGTCTGTCTTTAACGTCCTTAGAAGTCAACCTTATTTGTGATTTCTGAGAATCATTTCAATATCCATAAGATGAAGAAATTCACAACATAGGACATGTGATGGTTTCTTACCCTTCCCCATGAGCTATCCCTCATGCTTTTTTCTTCCTCATTCGAAAAAGATTTAGTTTCTTTGATTGAGACTTAATGTTCCTAAATATTGATTGCCATGTGCTCAAAGAAAAGATGACACCATGAAAGAATTTTCTCAGGGTTCCTTAAAGTGAATTGTTCCTCTTACCCTTGGCTTTTCTTCTGTGAAAATGAAAGTACAGAGTAGTAGACTGTGTTACTGTACTCTCAGTCACCTTGCTACATTATACCCCTTTCTGCTGAAGGATTATATATTCCAGCCCTTTGAATTAAATTTAGGCAGACGGCATGTTTTAGTCAACGAAAGGTGAGTAGAAGTGATATGGACCTCTTCCAGGCAGAAGCTTTATGAAACTGCAGAGTTCACAAATTTAATATTTTCCCTCAAACCACAATGATTGGCTCTGTTTTTGATGAAGACTGATTTGTCAGCTTTGGTCCTAGAGTGAAGAAAATGTCCCAGACTCATAGCATATCCACCTTGGAATTGAAAGAAACCTTTGTAGTTGTAATTCATTGAAATCATGGGGTCATTTGTTACTGCAGCGTAAGTGGCGCATCCTGACTCATACACATGCCTGACGCTTGTGTGCGTCAGTTCAAATCATCTCGGCCTTATTTCTTATCCCACTCACCGCTGAGTGAACAGTTCTACACAAGCTTCAGCAGGTGGCTCTGAGATGTAGCCTGACGGCTCATTGGCTCAAGCCTGTGCTTCTTGCTTTATAGCCAGGAGCTCCTTTGACTTTGTCACCAGTTCCTATGAGAGCCGACTGGGCGTTCAACGTGTGTGAGCACGAAGTGCAGAAAAATGACCACCCGTGAAGCAAACCTTGACAAGTGGGTAATAGAAGATGAGGGCTAAATGTTTCTTCTTTCTTCTCTCGCATGCATGGTTTTGAAATGCATTTCCTGAGGTTCCTCTGACCATCTTACAGAATCGAACAGCACATCACAGAGTGGCCAGTCGCATCCTTGTGTTTATTTCACTTTCCCTGGCCACTATTTCTGCTCTCTGGGATCACATTCTCAAATAAATGACTGTTCCTAAAGCTTTTGTCTCAGTTTCTGTTTTTGGAGGAACCAGTCAGACATTTTTTTTTTATTGAACCAATTAGAACATTATCCACCACCAGAGTGAATTCTTTAAGTAATTCAGTGGTGTAAACTTTAACTTGACACTGTAAAGGATTTTACTACATTTATAGAAGCTTGTGAAGCAAGCATAAGCACTTTGTTACTCAGCCTGGAAGTTATTGTTAGATTTGCTGATTCCAAAATACTACTTTCCCCTCCGCCTCACAGAGATTAATTTCCTGTCCTTAGTTCTCAGTCCATTCTGATGCGGTAACACAGACTTTATTTGGGAGGAATCATGTTTTTTTGAGGTTCAGTGATTTATTGACTAGCATACTGTTGGGGTTCCCTGGTGGCTCAGACGGTAAAGAAGCTGCCTGCAATGCAGGAGACCCAAGTCCTGTCACTGGGACGGGAAGATCCCCTGGAGAGGGCGTGGCTACCCACTCTAGTATTCTTGCCTGGAAAATCCCATGAACAGAGGAGCCTGGCGGGCTACAATCCATGGGGTCACAAAGAGTCAGACACGACTGAGTGACTAACACTACCACTACTAGGCGAATGTTTATTTGTTTAAGTTTTATTTATTTATTCTCAAAGCCAATTAGATCTTCACCTTTCCTCTATTGAATTTTCTTTTATAACAGGTGTCACAGAGGTCCTTGCATGAACAATAGAATGGATTGCATAAAGTAGGCCGATGTTCAAATGTTAATACAGAATTGTGGTTTTGGTGAAACTGTTGTTTTGGGGAGCTCCGAGTGGCCAGTCCACTGACAGAGACAAGTGGAATGTGTGTCTGCATCATGGGAGATACTGCCTTGTTGAGGAACTGAATTGACCAAGTTCCCATACCTCTGTTTCCCCTTCACCTTCTTGTCAGTCTGTTCTCTAGAAGTCTTAAAATCACAGCATGGTAAGACCAGAGGGTATCTGAAAATCATCTCATCAAACTCCGTGTTCCATAGATCAGAGGACAAGCCCATAAAGGTTAAGGAAAATGACCCACTTTGGGTGGTGGAAGCGAGAGAAATGGAGGGGGTGCCATTTTGGTTGTTAAGAAGCTACCATTCTTTTCTGACATAATTAAATTCTTGATTGTGATGCTCTTAAATGAACCATGAAATTCTAAGTGCTTCCAATGCAAGTGTGATTTTTAACTAAGGCTTTTTTTCCCCCCAATCTGAATGTTAAGGTGGCAGATGCATAACTAATCTTAGCTGAATCTATATTAAGAAATCAGCAAGGTGTCTTTATTTAACTTGCATCATCTGTGAATATAATGTAGTGTCAAATAGCATGATTTTGCACATGATATCCTAAAATAAAAACAACTCTGCCTTCAAAATGATGGCAGAATGGTTATGTGAGAGGTGATTTTACATTAGGTCCCAAAGGAAATGAGAAACACAGAAGAAAATAACTGAAGAACTGGTTCCTAAATGTGATTTCAGCAGATGTTTATACATATTTTTTAATGGGCTTCCCTGGTGGCTCAGAGGGTAAAGTGTCTGCCTGCAATGCAGGAGACCTGGGTTCGATCCCTGGATCAGGAAGATCCCCTGGAGAAGGAAATGGCAACCCACTCCAGTACTCTTGCCTGGAAAATCCCATTAACAGAGAAGCCTGGTAGACTACAGGCCATGAGATTACAAAGAGTTGGACATGACTGAGCGACTTCACTTTATACATATTTTAAATACAGTTTTATCTGAGGGACAAAAAGTCAGCTCTTGGGATTGTGTTCCATGTCATACAAGGGAAACTCCTATCAACAATAGGGGGTTTCTGAAATCTCTTGTTATCCTAGTTTTGAATTGTCTGAAAGATGTGCACTCCATTGAACTTCTCTGTTTTTGCTTGGGGATGTTTCCATGGATCTGTATTAGTTCCAGAAAATTTCGGTCCTTTCTATTATCTCTGGAACCAGACATGATTCTTGCAGACACTACATGGGATTATCTGTTTCTCTGTTTTTTAACATCTTTGTTACAGTGGGTCAGATTCCTAAAGGAGTAAACAATGAAAAATTGTCAGGCTCAACTGTGGAAGATTCTGTGAAGATGAAAGCAGACTATTCTGATTTAAGTCATAAAAAATGTTGGCCTTTAGCTTATTGAAATACTGCTGTATTCAAGCAGTACTGAACTGTATTCAACACGTACTGTATTCAAGAAGTATTGAAATACTTCTTGACTGGCATACTCACCCGTGCATGACTGGAGCAACCACACAGTATTAAAGAAGTTGCGATTCTGGCATTTGACTTTTACTTGGTTAATCTTTTATTTTAATGTATTTGAATTTCTTCAAGAACATGATGTTAGTTTCTGATGATTCTCTTTCTTCTGTGAAAGCATCCTCTAACATGAGAAACCCAGACTCTTGAGGAATTAATCCAGGGGTCTTGGAACCTACTTGGGTACCAACTATTCTCAGTGCATTTTTACATAAATACTATGTTTCATATAAATTTATTTGAAGGAGTTCTTGAATTCTTGATCACTTTTTTTATACAACAATGTACATTTTATTTTATTTTTCCTTATTTTTGACTGCAACATGGGGCCTGTGGGATCTTAGTTACCTGATCAGGGATTGACCCACATCCTCAGCAGCTAAAGCTCAGAGTCCTAACCATTGGACCACCAGGGAATTCCCTCTTAGTCACTTTTAAAGCAACAATTTTTCTCAAAGAGTGGGAAGAAAGTAAGAAGAATGTAATATGAAGTTACTCTCTTTTGTGAGTGTATAGTGGGGGTGGGGTGTGCATACACACATGCCCTATGGCAGAAGTTGGGGGTCTTATGTTTTAAAACAATTAAAAAGAGGTTTTTATGCTTGAATAAGCTGAGAACGACTGCTCTGGGAGTTATGTTCTATAGGGCATGCTTCACAAAGCTAAATGAAATTTTTAAAAGTTAATGGCTAGACAGTGCTTAAAGCATACACATTATTCATGATTTATTCTAATAACATTTGTGGATGACTAACTTAATAATGTTGCCGCACATCCATTATGTTTTTGTTCTGAAGATGTGTCTAAGTATCTATGCCTCCTTAGGGGTGGGTTTATATCACTCCCTGATTGAATGAAGAAATAGAATTCCATGCCTGTTATGGGGCATGTGTTAGAAAAAACATTCAGACACTTATATTGGCTTACACTGTGCCAGATACTGTTCTAAACTGTCTTGCAAATATTTTCTCTTTTAATTCTAATAATAACTCTCTGAAATGTAGGTAGCACTGTGGTTCCCGTTTCAGATGGGAAAGAAGCTCAGAGCAGCTATGTGTCTGAGCCACATAGCTCCTGGCCACCCATCCAGGAAGTTGTCAGCCTGGAGTTTCCTTCCAGAGTCTGAGCATGGATCTCTAACCCTGCACTGCTTCCCCCAGGATTTCACTTCTGTCCTGGCAGGAAGGGATGTAATGATTGCCGAGGGAAACCTGGAGGATAGGCTGGTTTGGTTTGAGGAAGTAGACCCCTCATGCTTCCTCCATCCTCCCCCACCCTCCCCGCCTCAACATCTCTCTCTCACACACACATGCACACATACAGAGCCACCCTGGACTTACTCTGGACACGTGACATTAGGCTACCTTAAACTGTAACTGTTTGAAGCCCTCTGATTTGTGTTTTGCACCCAAACCTTCCCAGAGTACCACTTCATAACAGCAAGTGTATGTGTGCAAAAGACCTTCAATGTGTGATGGAATTCAGTCCTATTTACATGTTTTGCTGCTTCAGGTAACCCATTAACATGTACTCAGAGTTCATTTGGACAAGGCCAGCATTTTGAGGGTTACTCAGAAGACTACATAAGTACTGCTTTTTTTTTTTTAATAATAAAAAAAAAAACAACAGTTAGCTAATGGTTCTTAAGACCCAGAATGAGGGCATCAGAGCTTGTGGCTTTCTTGAGACATTTGAAAGTGTCCCTCTTTCCCCTGCAAAAATCAGAGAAGTGGAGTGATGGAAAATAACAGAGATCCCCTGAGTAGTGCTTCACTCTGGCTGCCACTGAACATGCAAATGTGCTTTCCAAGGAATTGCTAAAGAGGATTATGACAGTTGTCTTGCTTCCCTGCCCATTCCAATTTGGCAGGTGAGGTTAAAGCCCAGTGGAGGCCACGCTTCAGTGTTCGGGGAGCTGGGGCTGGACGCCAAGAGACAAAGGGTTATTTTTGATCAAAATTGCCTAAGTCACTTCAAAAGCTCTTGCTTTTGTAAAGGCTGGCAAGCACAGTCCCTTTGAGAAGTGTTTCCCCTGCCCACCCCTTCCGCCCAAGCCAGCCTAGCTATCTTTGCAAACCCTCTCCCCAGAGGAGGAAAGTCAACTCACCTTCAAGGCAGAAAGACTATATACAGACTTCCTAGTTTCAGACGAAAGTCAACTCAGCTTCAAGGCAGAAAGACTATATACAGACTCCCTAGTTTCATGAGGTTGAGGCAGGTAGGGAGCCAGGAAGGTAAAGGCAGAATGATTGTAAGGAAGGAGTTATTGCAAAGGGCAGAATTATATTCCAGACTGATGCATTGGTCTGAGATCCACTGGTGACTTTTGTGTGTGTGTGTGTGTGTGTGTGTGTGTGTGTGTGTGGCCTGTATCTTAACTCTGGTGTCTAGAAGTGGTTTAGACTATGGTTCTCAATGTGTGGTCCACAGATTCCCTGGGGGTCCCCAAGACTCAGTTTGCAAGGTAATAATTATTTCATAACAATACTCTTTGACATTATTTGTCTTCTTCGCCTTGTGGACAATTGAATTAGTAGCACAAAAGCCTCTAGGTGTAAAAATGCTATCACATTAGTGCCGATCAAGGCAGTGACACTAAACTACGATAGTGCTTATGGCATTCTTGTACACATGCCAAAAAAAATGACCATTTTCCTTAAAATGTCCTTGATGAAGCAGTAGAAATTAGTAAGCTTATTAACTCTCAACTTTTGAGTACATGTATTTTGATAACCTCTCACAAAGGTTTCTGTTGCAAATGGAAGTGAACGTGAACCTTGTCTCTTACCAACCCCTTCTATTGTTGTCTAAGTTACTAGCTCAACTAGCTGCTTTAGTCATGGAATATCATTTTCACTTAGAAGAACACTATGGAACAAACTATGGTTACCTACTGGATATTTGGCAGCTGAATTTCTTGAAAGTGAATAAAGTGAACCTTTTCCTGGTGGCTCAGATAGTAAAGAGTCTGCCTGCAATTTGGGAGACCCAGGTTTGATTCCTGGGTTAGGAAGATCCCCTGGAGAAGGAAATGGCAGCCCACTCCAGTAATCTTGCCTGGAAAATCCTGGGAGCCTGGTGGACTACAGTCCATGGGGTCACAAAGAATCATTCGCTAGTGAGCGACTAGTAATATTTTAAGAAAAACAATGGACAATATATGTTAATGACAAAATTTGAATATTTAAGTAAAACTCACATTAAAAACTTGTGTATGCCACAGTAAAACTGACAGTTTTCCCAAGACTTGAAGCCTTTTTTGATGAGGTGGGTGATGATAGTAGCATATGTTTCTTTTTTGACATTGAATGATGATTAAGTGTTAACATTTAGAAGATTTGCATAACTCAGGAACCCAGTACTTTCCAAATGATTAATGCATGATGTTACCAAATCACATATGAGAAAGGATCTGTTAATAGTAGAAGACAGATTTTCATGTCGTTAATGGAGTACAAAAAGTTTACTGATATGGTTTCAGATTTCACATTGTAACTGACTTAAGAAACTATACATTGTCAATTTTGGCATGGTATCAAAAGAATGTCTACAATTGTCTACCTAGAAAATCTATTAAAATATTTTCCTCTTTCTAATGACAGATTTCCTTCATATATTTCAACTAAAACAACATATTATCACAGTTCAAGTGTGGAAGATGTAAGTACTCAGTAGCCTATTAAACTAGCCACTAAAAAGATATGCAAAAATGCAAAACAATGCCATGTTTATTATTAATTTGGGGTTAAATATAGAAATAGATGGGGAAACAGTGGAAACAGTGTCAGACTTTATTTTTCTGGGCTCCAAAATCACTACAGATGGTGACTGCAGCCATGAAATTAAAAGACACTTACTCCTTGGAAGGAAAGTTAGGACCAACCTAGATAGCATATTCAAAAGCAGAGACATTACTTTGCCAACAAAGGTCCGTCTAGTCAAGGCTATGGTTTTTCCTGTGGTCATGTATGGATGTGAGAGCTGGACTGTGAAGAAGGCTGAGCACTGAAGAATTGATGCTTTTGAACTGTGGTGTTGGAGAAGACTCTTTAGAGTCCCTTGGACTGCAAGGAGATCCAATCATTCCATTCTGAAGGAGATCAGCCCTGGGATTTCTTTGGAAGGAATGATGCTAAAGCTGAAACTCCAGTACTTTGGCCACCTCATGCGAAGAGTTGACTCATTGGAGAAGACTCTGATGCTGGGAGGGATTGAGGGCAAGAGAAGAAGGGGACGACAGAGGATGAGATGGCTGGATGGCATCACTGACTCGATGGATGTGAGTCTGGGTGACCTCCGGGAGCTGGTGATGGACAGGGAGGCCTGGCGTGCTGTAATTCATGGGATCGCAAAGAGTCGGACATGACTGAGCGACTGATCTGATCTGATCTGATAGTTATCTTTCATAAAAATGTTATTTATGTTAACATGATGAATGTACTATTTTAATTTTTAGATGAATTAGATATTTTAAATATTTCACATTTGCAGTTTCAAATATGGTAAATATCAAGTTATTTTATTTATATATGTGTATATTATATATCGGAGAAGGCAATGGCACCCCACTCCAGTACTCTTGCCTGGAAAATCCCATAGATGGAGGAACCTGGTAGGCTGCAGTCCACGGGGTTGCTAAGAGTCGGATACAACTGAGCGACTTCCCTTTCACTTTTCACTTGCATGCATTGGAGAAGGAAATGGCAACCCATTCCAGTGTTCTTGCCTGGAGAATCCCAGGGACGGGGGAGCCTGGTGGGCTGCCGTCTATGGGGTCGCGCAGAGTCGGACACGACTGAAGCGACTTTTATATATATATATATATATATATATGCTGCTGCTGCTAAGTCACTTCAGTCGTGTCCGACTCTGCGTGACCCCATAGACGGCAGCCCACCAGGCTCCTCCATCCATGGGATTTTCCAGGCAAGAGTACTGGGGTGGGGTGCCATTGCCTTCCCCGTTATATATATATATATACACACACATATATATATATACACATATATATATATATGAGTTACAATTCATTAACAAAAGCTCTTTGAAATCTTCAGTGGTTTTTAAAACTACAAATTGTTCCTGGAACCAGATGTTTGAGAACTGCTAATATAGAAATCACCATGTTGACTAGCTGGAGGTTTCTGAACTGTTACAGGAGTCAAAAAAGTTCTCCAGGTTGGGAATAGTAGCTCTTTCATTACACATCTTTAAGCGTACAATGGAAATTATTTAAATATTTTCCTCTGTGAAATGAAAACCTCTTAGAGCTCAAATATGCTTACATTGCACATTAAACTCTCATTCTTCAATTCTTCAATAACTGATAGCAGAATAGAAAAATACTGGCATTTACATTCATTTTTAACTTATTGGAAATAAAAATGTCCACGTATGTAGTATGTGATTTGTAGAGAAATACTTACGAGTAGTCACTGAAACCTTTTTACTTATCTTGCAATTTAAAGCAAATAGTAAATATTCAGGTATAGAAACTAGTGGACATCAAGCAAAATAAAAACATTCACCCCAACTGCTGACTATTTTATATTTTTGATCTTGTAGGAAATAGTTAAATCTCAGTCTGCATCTTAATATACATGGAGGCCATGCAGAAACACAGTATTTAGTTTTTAATGTATTTTTTATAAATCATATTTTTCCTACATAATTAAATAGTTGGCATCATTTATTTAATAGGATGAAGGTAAAATTTTCTTATATATTATGAATGACATTAAATATAATATCTAACTAAGTATTATGCACATTTCTTACCCTGAATAAAAATGAAATTTTTTTTTAAAATCACATTTGCATGTACTGCTGAAAATAAAGTGATTAAAAATACTCCTAAGCTCATTTGAGAAATTATATATTTCTGTGAAAGGGTTCCATATTAGTTTCTGAGGGCTGTACCACAAACTGAGTGGCTTAAAGCAATATACATTTACTCTCTAGCAGCTTGGGATTCCAGAAGTATGAAAACACAGTTTTGGTGAGGCCACGCTCCCTTCCAAAGCCTTGAAAGGAGAATTCTTCCTTGCCTCTCTCCCAGTGTCAGGTGGCTCCTGGCATTACTGGGCTTGTATTAATAGCTGCATCACTGCATTCTGCGTGTCCATCTTCGTATGGCCTTCGTTTTTGTGTGTCTCCTCTCTTCTTGAAAGGACACCAGTGATGGCATCCACAGAGCTTACATCATCTGCAAAGGCTGTATTTCCAAGTTCATATTCTGGAATTTCAGGTGGCTGTGAGTTTGGGGGGATGTTATTCAGCTGTTGTACATTCCCAATCAAAAATGGTGGGGGGGATTCCCTGGCGGCCCAGTAGTTAAGACTCCTTACTTCCTTTTCAGGGAGCATGAGTTCAGTCCCTGCTTGGGTAAGTCCTGCATGCTGTGCAACCAAAATAATAAGTAAATACATAAATAAATAAAATAAAACAAAAATGATGGGGAGTGCAGACATACTTTTACAAGAGTGGGCTTCACTGTTGGATAGAATAGTTCTGCCACTAATTTGACACTCTCAGGATATCTACACTTGAAAGCCTCAGATTCTTTGTAAAACTGAGTCCAGGACAGCCATCATGTAGGCTTATGGTAAGAAGTAAAGGAGAGTCTGTTTAAATATGCTGTGTCCTCAGCATCGTGCCTGGCACAGAAGAAGTTTATTCAGTTACTATTAGTAGCTGTTGACTGTTACTGAGGTAGACTGGTTATAATCAAAGTATGTACTGTAAAGATAAAGAACTAAAGGAACTAAAGAGCCTCTTGATGAGGATGAAAGAGGAGAGTGAAAAAGCTGGCTTAAAACTCAACATTTAAAAAACCAAGATCATGGTATCTGAAAGGCACTTGCTCCTTGTAAGGACAAACTTAGAGTATTAAAAAGCAAAGACATCTCTTTGCCAAAAAAGCTATGGTTTTTCCAGTAGTCATGTATGGATGTGAGAGTTGGACTATAAAGAAAGCTGAGCACTGAATAATTGATGCTTTTGAACTGTGGTGTTGGAAAAGACTCTTGAGAGTCCCTTGGACTGCAGGGAGATCCAATCAGTCCATCCTAAAGGAAATCAGTCCTGAGTGTTCATTGGAAGGACTGATGCTGAGGCTGAAACTCCAATACTTTGGCCACCTGATGCGAAGAGCTGACTCATTGGAAAAGACCCCGATGCTGGGAAAGACTGAGGGCAGGAGGAGAAGGGGACAACAGAGGATGAGATGGTTGGATGGCATCACCGACTCGATGGACATGATAACCCAAGTCTCCTGCATCTCCTGCATTACAGGTGCATTTTTACCACTGAGCCACCTGGGAAGCCCTGGTATTCAGCATCCTATAGCATTTATCATTGTTTCTGTTCTGGACTTCTATTGAGCGTTTCTAGGCCTGTGTCTTGATCACTATTTTGGGTAGCACTTGGAGACTTTGAAGCATAGTACAGAAAGTCTCTAAAAGCCCTTTCATTGTAATTCCATGCCAGTCCTGCCCAGCCCAGCCTAATCTGTCCTCTTGGAACTGTCAAACTGATTTCATGTCACAATTCTCTTGGTGACTGTTCCAGATCCCTCCATGCCACCTTTGGTGCCTTAAAACTCTACCCCTGCCCCCTCACCTCCCCTTCTGCAGATAGCCTTGGCTACGTCATTACCTAGAATGTCGAATCTGCTGCACAAAAGCTCCCTCCCTCGTCTCTCCTTCATCTCAAAGTGTGTTGGCATCTTTGCCCATCTATTCTTTGTTCCCTCTGTTTCTGGTGAAGAATTACCCTCTCCCCTCTAAGACTAATCCGTCCTCTGGATATCTGCTCTTGGCCCTAGTCATAATTATGGCCCGTAATTATCCCTTTGTTTTCTTGCATTTGTTCTCTCTCCATGGAACCCTTCCACTCCTTCTGTAAACGTGCCCAGATCCTTCCTTGTTCTTAAAAGCACTGTCCCCTCCAGCTACTATTTTGCCTCCTTCCTTACATGTGCTATTATACTTCTTGAAAGTGTGGTGACCTAGCCCCATCTTCATGTTGTGACTGGCTGTTAATTATTATAAAATTGCTGAAAGAACAATTCAGAATTCCTAACAGTTCAACTCCTGATAATTTCTTCCTGGTAGAGATAAGTCAGGACCAACTCTGGGCAGTGAGGGAGGTCCTAGGCCTCTTGTCTCCAGTTTTCTGCAACTTGCAGACCACAGCCCTGTGGGCTGCTCTCCATGTGGGGGAATTTTAGCATATTCGGAATACGTGATGGCTACAACAAAGTGCTTTTAAGAAATCCGGAATTTACATAGCTATTCAGTTGGAAAAATTATAAAGCCAGTTAATGCCTGGAGGAGAGAATAAACAAAGACGCTTTTGTATTTTAACCTCTGAGTTTTTTTTCCTGAGGATTTGCTGAATAAGAAGGGGTAGGAAAATTTCCATCCTCTCCAGTATACTTTCAGTGTGCTGTGCTGAAAACCTGCAAATTTAATCCTGAGTGAAGCCTAGAACTCTGTGAGTCCAGAGAAAGTGGTAAGTAGCAGTGCAGTTTGTTATAACCTATTTAGTTTTGTCCAGGAACTAGCTAGTAAATCAGTACTTAGCAAGGACACACCATACATGAAGACAGTTCAGTTCAGTTCAGTTAGCCCAAGTTCATGTCCATTGAGTCAGCGATGCCATCCAACCGTCTCATCCTCTGTTGCCCTCTTCTCCGTCTACCTTCAGTCTTTCCCTGCATCAGGATCTTTTCCAGTGAATCGGCTCTTAGCATCAGGTGGCCAAGGATTGGAGCTTCATCTTCAACATCAATCCTTCCAATGAATATTCAGGGTTGATTTCCTTTAGGATTGACTGGTTTGATTTCTTGCTGGACAAGTGACTCTCAAGAGTCTTCTCCAGCAACACAGTTCAAAAACATCAATTTTTTTGGCACTCTGCCTTCTTTATGGTCCAACTCTCGCATCCGTACATGACTACTGGAAAGACCATAGCCTTGACAATATGGACCTCTGCAAAGTGATGTCTTTGCTTTTTAGTACACTCTCTAAGTTTGTCATAGCTCTCCTTCCTAGAAGCTGTCGTTTTCTAATTTCATGGCTGCAGTGGATATAAAGAAGTGTAAAACATGGTTATACCTTTGGAAAATTTGAAGCTAAAATGAGGCTGCATTTATACACACCTGCCACCTCCCCAGTCTGTTAGAGTATTACCAATCTTCCTTGGGTCCAGCATGATAGGTAGTGTGACATGGCTAAATGTTGAGAAAGTCATGTGGTAAAAAAAAATATCGTGTATATCACCAGATTAGTACATGTGTGCCATCCAGGCAAAATTTGTACTGTTATTTTTAATTAGTTTTTTCCTAAGAGACAGTTGCTGCTGCTGCTGCTAAGTCATTTCAGTCGTGTCCGACTCTGTGCGACCCCATAGATGGCAGCCCACCAGGCTCCCCCTGTCCCTGGGATTCTCCAGGCAAGAATACTGGAGTGGGTTGCCATTTCCTTCTCCAATGCATGAAAGTGAAAAGTGAAAGTGAGGTCACTTAGTCGTGTCTGACTCTTAGCGACCCCATGGACTGCAGCCCACCAGGCTCCTGTCCATGGGATTTTCTAGGC
This sequence comes from Tragelaphus eurycerus, assembly GCA_935064755.1. Taxonomy (NCBI): domain Eukaryota; kingdom Metazoa; phylum Chordata; class Mammalia; order Artiodactyla; family Bovidae; genus Tragelaphus; species Tragelaphus eurycerus. The sequence goes on from CAKXYN010000039.1 coordinate 6,587,413, forward strand.
AAGAGTACTGGAGTGGGGTGCCATTGCCTTTGAGAGACAGTTGACCCATCCCCAGTTGTAAGGAAATTGCATGGACTATTATTGTACAGTCACCAGTTTTTATTTTTTTTTAAAATCTCAGCTACCAAATGTGGAGAATTTATTGGTTCTACATCTGCAGTGGGGCTACCTCCTTTTAAATACTATCACAATAGCAAAATAACTTCTAAATGGCTTATCCTGCATCTGACACTGATTGCCTTTTAATTAGGGGGAAATTAGAAGCTAAAAAGAGTAGCAGACCTGAAGTCAGTTAAAAATCAGAATAATCAGCTAAGAAAAAAACACACATTATCTCATAAAACTTAATATTTAGCCACAGGATAATAGTTTTTTATTCTTTCAATAACTTTTTCTATGCCTCTGTGCACCCCCTTCGTTTCTCTGATTGGAACTCTAACAGATTAGAATTGCCAGATATGTAGGAAATGAAAGACTTCCTCTCTTCTTCTCTCACCCTCCTTAATAGCCTAGAACAAATAAAACTGAGAAACCCACAGTTCAGCCCAGGAATTAGGTTTGTATGGCCCTGAGGTAAGAACTCTGAGTGTCTCAAAGCAGGTCGGGGAAGAATTAGACCAGCTAGGGTTATAAACATTTTAGTAATATCTTCTCAGAAATAGATAATAATTTGGCACATTACAGACTACTGGCATTCAATTTTTATAAACTCTGTCTTTAAAAACAGTAAAGCTTCAAGAACATTAGTAGAACCAAAAATATAATTTATCATTTATTGGTCTTGTGATCTCCCTGATAGCTCAGTTAGTAAAGAATCTGCCTGCAATCCAGGAGACAGGGTTCGATTCCTGGATTGGGAAGATCCCCTGGAGAAGGGAAAGGCTACCCACTCCAGTATTCTGGCCTGGAGAATTCCATAGACTGTATAGTCCATGGCGTCGCAAAGAGTTGGACACGACTGAGCAACTTTCACTCACTCACTCATTTATTGGTCCAGAGATGGATTTTTGTGAGTTTTGAGAAAGGACCAGATTTGAGGCAATTTTTTTCATGATTTTTTTTTTTTTTTTAAAGTCAACCTAGTCCTATATCCAAAGAAGGCTGTAAATGCTTATAAGGTGTGTGTATGTGTGTGTTCTCAGTCATGTATGACTCTTTATGACCCCATGGACTATAACCTGGCAGGCTCCTCTGTCCATGGGATTTCCCAGGCAAGAATATTAGAGAGGGTTGCCATTTCCCCTTCCAGGGGATCTTCCTGACCTAGCGATGAATATGCATCGCTTGTGTCTCCTGGATTGGCAGGCAGATTCTTTACCACTAATGTCATCTGGAAAGCCCAAACTTATATAAAATAGATTTTTATTTTCCTTGGAGGAATGAAGAAAGGGCTTTTTTTTTTTCTCTGTAGGAATATGCTGGACAATTTAGGGGGAAAATGAAATGGAAAAATGTGAGCCGATAGGAGCAGCTCTGTGAAGTGAGACTGGACTGACATCACCTGTTTGCCCATAAGACATCTTTTTAGCAGTTATCTCCTTAATGCTTATCAGAGTTGTAAACATGTGTTCATTTCTCTTCTGCTTGAAGAGTGGGATCCATAAGGAGCAGGATCTAGGATGTCACCATGCATGCCAGGTGCCAGAGCACCAAGGAGCCTTCCTAGCAGGGAAATTACTAATGTCTCCTGTGATCATGAAGCAACATGTGTTCCACTAATTACTGTTCTCTGAGACTGCCCTCACATCTTGAAACTCTCCATGACCCAACTGCGGAAATCCTGTTTGTCTGCCTCCCACCCTTTCCCCCAAAGAATGAAAACTAGCAAATGGCAAGGCTGGGCTTGTTTAATCAATGCAATTTGTTTTTGCTGAACCTAAGATGCAAGAGATTTTAGTTGGGGCTGTTAGCTTGATGCTATATTTGTGAATGACTTCATGGTCCACATCTTTAGCTGAGTTTAATCTGGAGGGTGCCTGTGTTTACCAGATGATAGCCTGTCCAAGGCATTTTCTTTATTTCCATAAGTTCCTGGAAGACAATGATCTTTAACACAATCACCTTTAATGGTTGGCAGGAGTATCTTGCTGACTCTAGGCAGAGCTGTATCAGGCATGGTTCCAACACCTGAGAATCTTTTGTTTTAACAAGAGTCTTCTCAGGATGGTGTCGCCTTCCTTGGTGACTTTGTCAAAATTCAGCTGTAGTTTTCCTGAGGTTTTTGTTGTTCAATTGTTCAGTCGTTCAGTCGTGTCTGACTCTTTCCGACCCCACGGACTGCAGCACTCCAGGTGTCCCTGTCCTTCACTATCTCCCAGAGCTTGCTCAAACTCATGTCCATTGAGTTGGTGATGCCATCCAACCATCTCATCCTATGTCATCCCCTTCTCCTCCTGCTTTCAATCTTTCCCAACATCAGAGTCTTTTCTAATGAGTCGGCTCTTAGTTGCCCTAATGCTGTAACCAGAGGCTCTTTCTGGTTTTTCAGGTAGAAATAGCAAGTTAACTCACACTCTAAAGCAAATACATTTTTGTTGCAGCACTTTTTCATTTATTCATTTATTAGAGCATTAAAAATGAAACAGTTTTGCCTTCATGTTAAGCTAAATTTCCCTCACTCCTCCCCAAAAAAAAAAAAAAAAACCCACCAAAAACTTAGCTTGTCAAGTTAGATCGAACATTACTTTTACATAGTTTATAATAGGAGCTTGATTTTCATAGAAGAATGGATTGGCTTGGAGATGGGTTTATCTGAATGACTATTTGAATATATTAGTGAGTACTAAGATATTATTACTTGGTATTACAGGGACAAAAAGATCTTAAAACAGCCTGATTCTCTGGGGAAAGAAACTTTCTGAGCATGGCTAGTAATACTTTCTATCCATTTAGATGCAATTGTTGGATGATTTTACCCAAAATAATTAATAGTGACATATTAGTTAACATATTGCTATCGGCAGGTGGCTGTTTGAGCAGGGGTGAACATAGCATGTGCTAAAACAAATTATTGTACCCTAGAGAAATGTGCAGAATCATTTTTTAAAGTCTTTCAATAATGCCTGCAATACAATTTTTCTGCAAGAGATAAAATTGGAGGTAACACTGGAGAGTTGTAGACTAGAAAAACAAAAATGAAAGAGAGCAAGTGATTCAACCTTTTCCAAAAGCATTTTCAGTTAAACAACAATAAAAACAAACACATCAAAAAACAAGTAAATGGTTGAATCCAAGCAGCACAATCTGCCTGTCGTATCAAAAATCATGGGAGAGACCAAGACATCCTCATTCTTCCTTTGCACTCTTTTTTTTTTTCCTTCTCCTTTGTCCATTCTGATCTGTCAAGGGACTCTTGGCCCAGGGCACAACAGTGACAGATGGGCAGGAAACTGAAATCTGTTGCTGCTTTTCATTTGTGGAGGAATCATGGTGACCACGAAGGGGTTAAAACTGTCAACACCAATCAGAGCTTGGTGATAATTAGTGTAATATCAATCCCAGAATACTGGTGCAGATGACCACACAATAGCAGATGAATTCTGCTAGGTTACTGCTTTGTAAGAAATCCTTTATTCATCTCTTTCCAGCTTATGCACAAATATGCTTTTAAATGCTTGTGTGAATAAGTTACTGTTTGTGCACACAAATGATTATGGTTAAAGATGATTGTGAATCTTTTATTTAGGAAGGTACATTTTGAATTAGCCTTTACACAGACAAGCTGGATAGATACATACCTCCTGAGCACGAGCTAGGTAGAGTTTTAAATATTCTGCAGTATGTTGACTGATATTCTATGACTAAGGCTACCAAAGTGTAGAATTGAATGATGTGATTTAGGAAGGCAAACTATTAAAAGATATATTTAATTTTTTTTTCTTTCCTATTCTCATAAGAAACATTAAAGGAAAGAGAAGTAGACCTTTTAAAAAAAAACAAATATAGGCTTGAGAAGAGTAAAATACATTTTCTTATTATTAGCTTCAAAGAGAAAATTGATTGATAAACAACAGAGTCTTAAAGTTAGTTTTCAAAAGTCAATATGGTAACCAGAAAGGGACAAGTATGACTTAGAAAATGGAGCAGAAATCCGTGATGGACTAGGGGAAGAATGGGTAAAGGAGAACTTAAATAACCCCGATATGTTCAAATCCACAGGTCCCAATGGCTGGCATCCTAGAGTTCTTAATGAATTGGCCGAAGTCATCACAGAACCGCTAGATATCATTTTTGAAAACTCGTGGAGGACTGATAAGGTGCCTGAAGACTGGAAAAGGGCATATTTAGAACCTTCTTTCAAAAAGGGAAATGGATGATGACCCTGGAAATACTCATCAGCCTAACTTTTTGCTTGGAAAAATTCTGGAATTATCAACTTAGTATATTTGGTAACACATTCATAATAGCTAGACAAAAGGCAGCGAAATATCACACATAAAGAAGTACTGAATTCATTTTTTAAAAAACATACCATTGTTAGAAACAGACTTCTGCGTGTTTGGGGGTTCTCCCCTCCATACTATATATTCTTGATGAAAACAAATGAGACTGGCTAAAGCTTTTGGTTAATCTGACTAATTTTAAGTGTGTAATACAAGACAAAAAAGTTTCTGGCAATAGCTAGACATTACATCATTTCTAAATTAGCCTTTAACTTGAGAATAGTTATTTTAATTTTGTATTTCAACATGTTTTTTCCACTTCATATAAGATTGTGTTTTCACAGGTTGAGATATTTTACATAATTCTATATAGAGTAGTTTGGTGAAGGAGCTCTTATTTTAAGGTGTTTTATATAGTTATTTCACATATAAGTATAATGATAAAGGTGACAAATTTATGTTCCTTACAAGATATACTTGTAAGGAAAGAAAAGCAAAGGAAGAAACTTCTTCTAACTTCTGTTTTTAAATTTCATCTGACTGAACTTGAGTGTTGGGACCTGTAAGAGTGTCTTACTCTGACATACGTTGAGCAAGGGCCAGTGTGGCTTCGTGACTGGTTTTCCTCAGCCCTGGACGCTGCATTGCCCCAGATTGCCTCCCCAGATTCTGATTTCAGGCCTTTGGTGGGGGGGTGAGCAGTGGGAGTGGATATTAAGAGCCCTTTATAACCAGAGCCTAAAAGGAGAGTAGAAGGAAGTGAGAGGAGGAAATGGAGATGAATCTTGAATTTTTTCTGCTTCCTGATGTTCTTGCCTTTGGATGTTGGCAGTTTTCTTTTCTGCTTAGAAAATGCAACCATGTTGAGAAGACCAAAAACTTAGTTGAAAGGAGACCATCAAAAAGATCTAGAAACATAGCCAGCCCCACGGTCAAACAGCTTCTGAGAATAGCTAGGCAGAACTGTATTCCAAAATCTTCTCTGGACTGCTTAGATATACATAAGAGATAAAAGTTTACATCACATAATACTCAAAAGTAGGAAACTCTCAGAAAAAAAAAAGAAATTTACCTTCATTTTTTCCTGGTACATGGGTAGGCAGTTAAGGTCTCCAAAGGCCATTTTAATCACTTTAAAAATATCAGCTTTACATAGTTTAGCCACTTCTAAAGATTAATTTAGACTGGGTAAATTCAGTCTCATTCTTAAGTACAAATGCAAGGAAATTAAGCTCTGAAAGTATGTATACATTGTCTTTTAAACAACATGCTGTAGCTTGCAGCTCTGTAAGAGTTATATTCCAATCAATGTTTCATCATTATTTTTTTTAAGTGAACTAGAGTCTTTAAAATTTCCAAACTAGGTTTTTGTTTTTTTTTTCATGGAGTGGGGATCTCTATAGATTTATAGATATGATTTATTACGATAATAAATGGCTTCCTGTTCTAGACCGCATTTCCAGGTGCAGCATCTGTGGCAGATTTATTTCACAGATGTACATTTTCATGCATTTATTGAATTGTTGTTGGAGAGGACCTGATTTCTGAAAAATCTATTATTTTCACCCTGGGCATTATGATGCAATCTACAGGAACTAGAAAATTCTTCAGTCATTTCAAGTTTGATTTTCTCTTTGTATAATGTGTAACTTCAATTATTTTGCCAAGTTTAAATCTTCTCTTTGGGTTTGCTCTTGAAATTTGAAAATGATAATCCTCTACCTACATTGCCAGGAGAAATATCAACAACCTCAGGTATGCAGATGATACCACTCTGGCAAAACGGCAGAATGTGGAGAGGAGCTAAAGAGACTCTTGATGAGAGTGAAAGAGGAGAGTGAAAAAGCTGGCTTGAAACTCAACATTCAAAAAACGAAGATCATGGCATTCAGTCCCATAACTTCATGGCAAATAGATGGGGAAACAATGGAAACAGTGACAGACTATTTTCTTGGACTCCAAAATCACTGCAATCATGGTGAGTGCAGCCATGAAATTAAAAGATGCTTGCTCCTTGGAAGAAAAGCTATGATAAACCTAAACAGCCTATTAAAAAGCAGAGGCATCACTTTACCAACAAAAGTCCATATAGTCAAAGCTATGTTTTTTTTCCAGTAGTCATGTATGGATGTGAGAGTTGGACCATAAAGATGACTAAGTGCCTAAGAATTGATGCTTTTGAACTGTGGTATTGGAGAGGACTCTTGAGAGTCCCTTGGACTGTAAAGAGATCAAACCGGTCAATCCTAAAGGAAATCAGTCCTGAATATTCATTGGAAGGACTGATGCTGAACTGAAGCTCCAGTACTTTGGCCAGCTGTGCGAAGAGCTGACTCACTGGAAAAGACCCTACTCGTAGGAAAATATCACTGGGAAAGACTGAAGGCGAGAGAAGAAGGGGACAGCAGAGGGTAAGATGGTTAGATAGCATTGTCCACTCAATAGACACGAATTTGAGCAAACTTGGAGAGAATGGAGGACAGAGGAGCTGTGGTGTTCTGCAGTCCACAAAGTGGCAGAGAGTTACATGACTTAGCAACTGAACAACAACAGCAATCTAAATTAAGAGGCACAATCTAGAACAGTGAAATAGCCCATGGAGTTGAAAGATTTCTTAACTGAAAGTAGAGGAAGAAATCTTTAAAATAAGCAGAAAAGTATTGAAGGAAGTCCATTAATTCCTTTGCATTAAGTGAAGATGAGTTAAGAGTTAGACTATAGATGTGAGAAAGGAAGTAATCTTACCATGAATTGTATATGGAGATAATAATGCTTAAGAGTAATTTTTCACAGTGTTTTTTCCTTTTATCTAATATTCGTGGTATCCTTAATTTTTTAAGGAGAAGGAAATAATGGAGGAATAAATAAATATATTATCAAAACTAGAGGATTTTCTTGATTTGTATTTCCTAGACCATCGAGAGAGGCTAATTACAGACTTCATAATATTGAGGATTTGGGAGGATTATAGCAAAATTTTCTTCATTTGATCTAAAATTTTTGAGATGAAGATTTTACTTCCTCACGTATTCTTGGCAGAGTGAATGCCTAATTTTAAGAGTTCTTTCCTCACAAAGGAATTTATATCAATTTAGAATAGCTGTTACTCAGGCATTTTTTCTGTCAAGAGAAATTTATAGCATCTTGATGTTGTGAAATTAATAACAGAAACAGTAAGCATTGAGTTTTCACTTTGGAGTTCCTCAGATCCAAGTTCAAATTCTAGAATCGTATTGATAGCTTTTTCCTGTGGTGATTGTATTATGAACATAAGTTAACTGCTATATATAAAAATAGATAATTGATAAGGACCTACTTATTATATAGCACAGGGAACTCTAGTGAATACTCTGTAATGACCTATATGGGAAAGGAATCTAGAAAAAAGACTGGATATATGCATGTGTATAACTGATTCACTGTATTGTACACATGAAACTGACCCAACATTGTAAATCAATGATACTTCAATAAAAATTTTAAAAAAAGAAGACAAGCTGAGACTGTAGCATGGGAAATGATCTTGGACAATTACTGAACTCATCAAAGACTTTTTATCCTTGTCTATAAAATGGGAAGAATAAATACCCTTCCTTAGTTCTTAGGAGGCTTAAGAGTTCTGCAACAAACCCACATAGTTCATGGTGTTTGACACATAGTAGGAGCACAGTGCCTCTCTCTCTTGCCTTCTTTTTTTCCTCTTATATAAAAGAGATTACCTTGAGACTAACTAGACGCTGCTGCTGCTGCTGCTGCTGAGTCGCTTCAGTCGTGTCCGACTCTGTGCGACCCCATAGACAGAAGCTCACCAGGCTCCCCCATCCCTGGGATTCTCCAGGCAAGAATACTGGAGTGGGTTGCCATTTCCTTCTCCAATGCATGAAAGTGAAGTTGCTCAGTCGTGTCTGACTCTTATCGACCCCATGGACTGGAGGCTACCAGGATCCTCCGTCCATGGGATTTTCCAGGCAAAAGTACTGGGGTGGGGTGCCATTGCCTTCTCCGGACTAACTAGACTGCTCAAGCATAAATTGACATGTCCTGTGGCTGTCTTAAACCCACTGAATAAGGCCCTTTGCTTTCTTTGGTGTGTGTGTTTGTTTGTGTGCTTATTTGCTCAGTCTTGTCTGACTCTGCAACCCCATGGACGGTAGCCCGCCAAGCTGCTCTGTCCATGGGATTTTCCTGCCAAGAATACTGGAGTGGGTTGCCATTTCTTTCTCCAGGTGATCTTCCCCACCCAGGGATTTAACCCACATCTCTTGCATCTCTTGCATTGCAGGTGGATTTTTTTTTACCACTGTTGCACCTGGGAAACCCTTGCTTTCTTTTAGGAAGGATAAAACAGGGTTTCAGTGCCTGCTTATAGTAGGGTTGAAGAAGCGTTTATTGATAAAATGAAATGACTGTGATTTTTAAGAACAATGAACCAATGTTTTTCAAGTCTGGGGAAATAGTCACATGTAAAGGAACTCTTTAATTTACCTCTTTAAAACAGCTCTAGATTTATAAATTTGCTCTGCAAATTAGTGAGTGCAAATGTTCATTTTCCTCTCATTTTATGACTGTGATTTACAAAGTAGGAGTGCACGTGGGCATTCCCCCATAGCCTTTTCTGAGATGAATCCAGCCAAGACACAAAGCAGATGATGGCGGATCAGCAAACTCTTTTCTAGATGAAGAGAAACCAGATGTGCTATGCCTGGGATGCACCTGCCAGCAAACAGATGAGCCTCTCTGGTTTGTTCTCAGTGAAGAGTCTGGGTGTTATAAAAAGGTCTTTGCATGAGCATTGAGCAGTAACAAAAAGAAGGTCAAAGAAAATTTAGTTCTTGGACAAAACGATTAATATTTACATGTAATATTTAATTATGTGTTAAAATATGTTCAGACAGGCAAAGGATTTCTGAATTTCAAAATAAAGAAGATTATATCCAGAGACACATGCAACACATAAGCAAGAGCTTCACCTTAAAAACGGCCAGATCTCCATTCAGACGAAGGACGGAGTAATGGGGAATTCTTAGAAGAGATCAGCTGACAACTTGTGCTTATAAGAAAGCCATCATAGATCATAGAGGCTGTATTAAATTAAACAAAATTAGTTGTGCAAAGCAGAGTAAATCAGCTAAGCTTTCTCTTTTAGATTTCCTAATTTTATTCTTATTAATAGTCCAAGTGGTAATCAATGAAGCATTCCTATATCAGACGTTTCACCTATCAGATTCTTTGATTCAAAAATCCTCTTCAGTTTTCTGTTATTAATCTCTTAAGGAGATAAAATATAATCATTTTCTATTTCATGATCACTATTTTAGATATTTCCATAAAAGGAAAGAAAAAAGAACAGTAGTTCAGAAAAATGAACAACCTTACTTTTTTTAACTGATCAAAATAGAGATTTTCTTTTAAATTGTTTAAATTCCTAGAAATTAAATTTTATTTTTTATTGTTATTATTTAAAGATAATGTTTAGAGGAAAATTGCAGGTTAAAAACTACTTCAAGAGCTTGGTGGGTTTTTTTTTTGTTGTTGTTTTTTTACAATTTGGGCAGAATTTCTTCCACTAGAACAAAAGGAAAGAAGTTGGCTATTTAATGTTGATGAGAAACACTTTTTATAGATATATTCTGTACCATGCCCTTTGTCAGATGAATTTTCCTTTGTTATTCCAAAAACTGAGGTGCTGTATTGAGTATCTTGAGGGCAAAGTGGGATATTGATTAAGGCAAATGTTAGAAATTCTGTTGTTCATTGAAGTTGTTGCTCAGCTTGATAAGCCGGACAGTATTCTCGGATACCCTGTGGGTTATGAAAGCATTGTTCTTTGAAAAGTTCTAATCATACAAAAATATGTGCACAGGCCTGAAAAAGCACCTCGTGTCCATCTAGGTAGTAGAGCAGAGATGCATTCTAAATGAAAGTTGCCCTGTGGTTTATGTATGTAATTGCCGTTGACACCTTTTTCCTTTCAGTTACCGTTTGAAAAAGGGACTGTGTGAGAAAGCTGAATTGGAACCATGTTATGAATCCTGGAATGTATGCTCATGCAACGCTGTGATCTGCAAACATATGTCCTCTGTTCAATAAATGTTACAGCTTTCACTGCGATTCCCGCCTTGACTCTTTTGTGATCATTTACATTTCAATGAATGGGACCTAGTATGTGCGTTATTTAAATGGATGATATATAAATGTTTACGATACTGGAGCATTATGGTTAGCATGGGAAATCAGAGTGCTAACACAGAAGAAAGGAGAAGCCTGGCTCCCCACACTGCATGCAAAATTCAAATAAATCCTTAATGATGTTTGCTTGGATGCTTTTGTGTGATGGTTATGTATCTGTGTGTTGTGGCTTCTCCCTTCTCTCCCTCTCTCTCTTCTGATTAAAAAAGTACTTTTGAGGGTGATAAATAGCATGCAATTCTGTTCCAGTTATTGTGGCCCCTCAGAGTGGGAGAGTGCTGGGATATATTAGGGGGTCAGTGGGGTCATTTGTGGAGTTTCTCCCATGGATCCTGCTGTGGCTCCCAGAGTCCCTGAAACTCCATCACCGACAGGTTGATGTGATTCAACTATAAATAAGCGGCATCTCGGGGGTCATGAGACCTAAACATTTAAATTCCAGCCTTACCACTTTCTGCCTTCAGGACCTTTGAACAAATAGAATAATTATTGTAAATGCTTAGCACACTAATTAGCACATGATAAGCAGCCCCCAACATTAATTCAAAGAAGTTTTGAAGTAGTGTTTTGGGTTCTCTATATATGGTATCATGTGGTATGTTTTGATGATAATGAATAGCTGTTTTTATTCACACTGAATACAAGATGCTGCTGCTGCTGCTGCTAAGTCGCTTCAGTCGTGTCTGACTCTGTGCGACCCCATAGACAGCAGCGAATACAAGATGAGAGGAAAGTAAATTTAAAACCAGGAAGATGGGGAATAAATATTAGGAAGAAATATGCAGATTTCTGATTTTTAGAAATGAAAAAGGACCTGAGGAAGACCTAAACAGATTTAGAAATTGTGTAGTTAAGACACACTGGAGCCTGGAGTGTGTGACAAGCCCACCATAACACTGGGCTGGCGATAGACAGTTGAGGTTTTCCCAGATCCTCTAATCCTGGCTTTTTGTCTGATGTCAGGTCCTAGAAAGATACCTACAGGGATCTGTGGCATCTTAAAAAAAACAAAAAGGCCCATCTTTGTAGACTGGCTTTAATTTCAACTTAATTTCTTAGGGATCTGTGGCATCTTAAAAAAAAAAAAAAAGGCCCATCTTTGTAGACTGGCTTTAATTTCAACTTAATTTCAGAGGTTTTTAAGACATGCTTTTGTTGATAAACTAAAGCTCCAACCAGCCCCTGGGTTCTGCAGGGGCCAGCTTTATGGTATGAAAACCTAATCTTTCAGCTCTAAAATCTCATGCTTCAAATCTTCCTTGATCTGTTGAGCATTATTTAGAAAAGTCAATAATGTTGGTGAGCAGCTGCAAAGTATATTTTTTAAAAAACGTTTCCCCTACGAGCATGCAGTAGTGATCCCAAGTAAGGAGGATTTAATAGAAAATAAGATGGTTTATGTTATTAGTAAAATCACTTCGCCTAAGGCAGCCTTTAAAGTCTGCCAACTGAATCCAGAAAATGAATACCTTTTAGTTTGATTGCAGGTCATATGCCGTCCCATTGAGGATTTCCTAATTTAAAAGAGGAATCTTGAATAATTTTAGTGAAAAGCTTACTTCCCTCCCTCCCTGACCCTAGAGTTACTTTGAGGACAGAGCACCTTCATATAATTATGGACACTTTTTTGGCCCACTTTCTCCACTTTATTACATCCACGTACCATTAACAGGATATCTGTGGAATCTCATCTGTCTCTTGGTTGAGTAATGAACACCAATCATGGGTTGTATATATTCGGTGTGCATTCTTGCACGTCTGCTGAGCTCCATCAATTCAACTTCAACTTCATTTTGGAAATTAATCAATCTACATACTAGCATTTGCAAAAATAGCCATCTTGAGTGAAGAATATACATTTAGTCTTTTTTCGAAATCCTGACCTGTAAATCAGAAGCCCTGATTGCAATCTAGTCTTGGCTTTTCTGGTGAGAAGCTGTCTAACCACTTCCTTTCATCCCTTTGCTCCTCTCAGGTCTGTAAACATGTCCACTAGACAGCGTTGCCTAAACACACCCTGTGAAAGGTCTGGGAAACAGATGGTATCTGTGAGTAACATCATGTTCTTTAGAAGAAAGTCACTGAGCAGCGTGGTCTGTTTTTTGACTGTGACCGTCCCAAGGCTGTGAGCACATCTGGTTCACCCCGACTAGAGTTGTTCCCTGCTTATGACTGATCCTTATGTAGTTCTGGTGCATTTCTAGTATGTGGTAGGTGGTCAATAATACTGTTGAATGAAGAGCCAAGTGAACTTGCTCACATGCATAAGGAAACTGAACTCAAGTTGTGTCAGTTGGTTCTACCAGGGCATTTCTGGTCTCAGGGAACTTGCAGGAACGTGATGGCCTTTGTGTTTGAAGGAGAGCATGCTTTTCACTGTGGCTTCCCTAGTAGCGCAGATTGTAAAGATTCTACCTGCAGGGCAGGAGACCCACGTTCAGTCCCTGAGTCAGAAAGATCCCCTGGAGAAGGAAATGGCTACCCACTCCAGTATTCTTGCTTGGAGAATCCCATGGGCAGAGGAGTCTTGAGAGCTATAGTCCATGGGGTCACAGAGAGTCAGACACAACTGAGCAGTTGCACACATACGTGACTTTCACTCCAGGACCCAAGAAACCAAATTTCTCTTTATCAGAAGTTCACCTTGAGGTGGGGGTCTATTGTTGTTCAAATCCTCTGGGTTTCCTGTTTCCTTTTGTATAAAACTATAAATGCAAATATTTTATAAAATAAAAATTTACATGCTCATTTAAGTTTTCTTCTGCAGAAATATATCAAATATAATTTGTGAAGGCATCTGAAAGTACCAAATTGCCACACTATTGGAATTATCATTTTCCTTTGGTTGTATTTTCCTAACATGGATTATGAGAAGGATATCACCTATTCCTGCAATTAAAGTTAATAAAATATAAATCTACTCTTGCAATTAAAGTTAATCAAACTCTGATGAATGTACTTATCACATTTACTAGAGAAGATGCAAAGAGACTTTGATAACCTGTCCTACACAAACAGTGGGGCTTCCCAGGTAGCACAGTGGTTAACAACCCGCCTGCCAGTGCAGGAGATACAACATCCCTGGGTTGAGACGATCCCCTGGAAGAGAAAATGGAGTGAGTAATACTCACTCCAGTGTTCTTGCCTGAAAAATTCCATGGACACAGGAGCCCAGCAGGCTGTGGTCCATGGGGCCGCAGAGAGTCAGGCATGACTGAGCTCCTCAACCTTTATTTACGTTTTATGGGGTTAAATGATTATGAGACCAAACGCATGCTTAGTTGTTCAGTTGTGTCTAATTCTTGCCACCCCATAGACTGTAGCCTGCCAGGCTCCTCTGTTACAAGGGCCTTACATTAAGAAGCAGGAGAGGGCAGATGGATGAGAGAAAGTTTATCTTAAGAGATGGCATGTTAGAGGGGTCAGAAGACAAGGGGAAGAAGGGGTCAAGTATACTGCAAGTTTAAGGTGCTGTAGAGGGTAAGGCCTCTAGTAAGTGCCACTGAAAGAGAAGAAATATTCAGCTAGTACACCATACAGCTTTTTCATTAAGATTTTTCTTTTTAGCTTATCGGCAGAGCTATCTTAGACTTCTTTATACATAGATATGCTTTATCACTCAGACACACACATCTGTAAAAGTAAAGCAAAGGAAGCATGAGGTCATGCTTCAGCGTTTTTCTAGGCAGACTCTTCTGCGTCACATTTGGACTCAGGTCTGTCTTCACAGTGTCCTGGTCGGCAGGAGGATGGCTGATGGAACCGGTCTGAGAGCCTCTGTCATCTCTGGATTTCATCCAAGCCCTTCTATTAATATGAGTTTAGATGGTGGTACTATCTTGATCTTCCTTGTCTGCAGAAGGTTTCCAGACAGTGTCTCATTTCTTCAAATGATGATTAAATGGTTTGTTAGCTGAAATGTAGGCTGGAGTCTCTGCAGTTGTCCTACTGGGAATGGCATCCGAGTTTGCATATGCACACCTCATAGCAATTGTGCATAGCATTGCATAACCTCATAGCTACACCTCAGCTGTAGCTTCCCTTCCATTGTTCTCTGTCCTGATGTCATCGAAACGGGACAAAATGTGCTTTCAAATCCACAAAATACACTTGTCTGTAAAATTATGAGGAAAATTAGACCACCTATCTCATTTTACTTTCTCTTCCTCTCTATATTATATGTTAGTAAGTTTTGATAATTCTATATTAGTAATTTTGTCTGTAACTACCTTAGACTCTGTAAGAATTTCTTTTGACATTTTTTGTAGTTGAGTCTGTGTTAATATTATTCTGTGGTCTGATGTGATTTGCCCTACAGTCATGGCATACATGAGCTTCCCTCTTGGCTCAGGTGGTAAGGAATCTGCCTGTAATGCAGGAGACACACCCAGGTTTGATCCCTGGCTTTGGAAGATAACCTGGAGAAGAGAATGGCTACCCTCTCCAGTATTCTTGCCTGGAGAATCCCATGGACAGAGATGCTTGGTGGGCTATAGTCCATAGGATTGCAAAGAGTCAGATAGGACTGAGCAACTCACACATACATACATACACACACAATGCTGCTGCTGCTGCTAAGTCGCTTCAGTCGTGTCTGACTCTGTGCGACCCCATAGACGGAAGCTCACACACACAATACATACTGGTAAATTTGGTTTACTGTATTCTGTATTTCATGGGGATCTATGGTTCATGGAGAGTCTCTAAATGATGATTTAAATATTATATTTTATAAAATTTAGCACCTTCTGCTATGGAATGATAATTTTTCATTTGAGTCCTTTAATGGTGTATGAAAGTCATTCAGTCGTGTCAAACTCTTTGCAACCATATGGACCATATGGAATTCTCCAGGCCAGAATACTGGAGTGGGTAGCCTTCCCCTTCTCCAGGGGATCGTCCTGACCCAGGAATTGAACCAGGGTCTCCTGCATTTCGGATGGATTCTTTACCAACTGAGCTATCAGGGAAGCCCGAGTCCTTTAAGGATGATGCCGTATTATAGGGTTAACCATCATAGCACCAGTGTCCCCAACCACTGCTGAAAGCAGGAGTTTGTTCTCACTAATGCTTCAGGGCAAGAAATACTCTATATTGTAATTAGAATTCCAAGTGGCAGCTCATAATTTACTATTTGACCTTTAAATATTAGGACCCCTGTTAAAATATCTGAAATTTCTAAATGTCCTCAGGAACTATTGGTCTTCCATTCCTGAGTATGTGTGGTGGAGCAGAAAGAGGCTGGGGCATTGGGAGAAAGGAACCCCAGCTCTCTACTGAGTGGCCTTGGTGAAAAAATACCCAGTGCTTTCACTGGTCAGAGTAAGGTATACAAATTCCATTTAATGCTTATAATAACACAATAAAGTTGTTGCTGTTGCTGCTCCATTTTCTAGGTAAGGAAACTAAGACACAGAGACTTTTTAAGTATTTTAGGAAATTCATTTCACCTCTTTCATTTTAGGTGTCCTTAGATTTATAAAAGGTATGCTTGTGAGTACTAGCCATATCCTGAAAACACACTGTATATATCAGGTGCTTGAAATGGAAACTAATTTTATTACATTGGTTTTTAATTACTTTTTCCTCCTCCATGTGCCCCCTAAGGTATAATAATTTGCCATCTGAAATCACTTTATACATTCTGAGAGGAAAATAAACATTTTGGAATTTTTGACCCTCCCCCAAATCATTTTCTCTTACACTTATTGATTCTTTTTGTTTTGTCTTAATTGATAAGCTTTTTTTATATTGGAGTATAATTGATTAACAACATTGTGTTAGTTGCAAGTGTATAGCAGAGTGATTCAGTTACACATATACATGTATATATTCTTTTTTCAAACTCTCTTTGCATTTAGGTTTTTTTTTAATATTTGGCAGAGTTCCCTGTGCTATACAGTAGGCCCTTGTTGGTTATACATTTTCAGTATAGCAGTGTGTACATGTCAATTTGTTTTCTTTTTTTTTTACTTATATAATCCAGTGGGCAGCTTTGTAC
Source organism: Tragelaphus eurycerus (assembly GCA_935064755.1). Taxonomy (NCBI): domain Eukaryota; kingdom Metazoa; phylum Chordata; class Mammalia; order Artiodactyla; family Bovidae; genus Tragelaphus; species Tragelaphus eurycerus. Next base: position 6,603,985 of record CAKXYN010000039.1, read on the forward strand.
CAAGATCCAAACATTTCCAAATGTCTGTGAATATTCTCTATGATGCCTGAACTGAAGGAATTTGGTAACCAAATATTTTTTTAAATGGGCCTTTGGGGAGAAAACATAGTATCTTCTGTACTTTGAATGAACCAACGATCATTCAGTTAGACATATAACAAACCATAACTTCCAATAGATCTCATCTTGATAAAATCCCAATATTAGCGTTAGAAATATTATTTTTAGAAAATTACTTTATTACCCCCCATGAAATACAAAACAGGGTAATATTTATGTACATGTTAAGACAAAGGAGTTCATTGAAGAGTTTGACAGATGTAACTGACTAAGGCATAGTGTTAGGAAACATTGCACTCATTGCCTCAAATTTTTGAGGCTGTTTTCTTTCCTTCTTTCTTTTTCTCTTTTTCTTTCTTGTAACTGACAACAAAATGAGTCAAATATATCTCTTTTAGCCCACAAGTCCTATTCATCTGCTTTTATTTTTCTATGCTTTAATCTCCCTCCAAGTACATTCAAAGAAAAGTAAATATGTTTTCTGAAAATCTTGGCACATTTCCTAGATTTTAGAGGTGTGAGGAAAGGGTTGGCAAAGAAGTGACTTTTGAATGAAAAATTAAATCTCTACTTAGATTTAAAATCTCCAGACATCATTGATATAAACCAAAATAGTGTTTGTAGTATGGAAAACAGCCAGTTGTATGTGATTTAGAGAAATGAGTTTTTTTTAAAAAGCATGTAGCAACTAAATCTGTATATAAATCTAGTGTTTAGTGTTTTTAAAACACAAACCACAGTATAAATCTCAACCAATACTTGAAAAGAATAAACTGATGAAGGCTATATTCCAGCATGGAGTATACTATTTAAAAAGTCCAATCTATCAAAATAATAGGTCTGTTAAATGCAATAATAGGAATAAGGCAAGGCCTCTGACTGTATCATTCAATGGGGAGAAGTTGGAACACATTTACAGAGCCTACTTCACAGAGTTACGTACAGCTGACGGAATAAGGACAAGAAAGTGCTGGGAATTAAGTTTACTGCCATCAGAAGTTTATTGCCCTTCTGCTTTATAAGTTTTTTGAATCTTGCCTTTAGATTTTTTTTACTCTAATGGCACCCCACTCCAGTACTGTTGCCTGGAAAATCCCATGGATGGAGGAGCCTAGTAGGCTGCAGTCCATGGGGTTGCTAAGAGTCGGACACAACTGAGCAATTTCACTTTCACTTTTCACTTTCATGCATTGGAGAAGGAAATGGCAACCCACTCCAGTGTTCTTGCCTGGAGAATCCCAGGGACGGGGGAGCCTGGTAGGCTACCGTCTATGGGGTCACACAGAGTCGGACATGACTGAAGTGACTTAGCATAGCATAGCATAAGATTTACTCATTTTGATACTCCACTGCTTAGCTGTGGTGGTAATAGAATGTTTGGGGTCTGTGTGCCTGCTGAGTCACTTCAGTTGTGTTCAACTCTTTGCAGCCCTAGGGACTGTAGCCCACAAGGCTCCTCTATCCATGGAATTCTCCAGGCAGGAATACTGGAGTGGATTGCCGTGCCCTCCTCCAGAGGATCTTCGTGACCTAGGGGTTGAATTCCAGTCTCTTATGCCTCCTGCATTGGCAGGTGGGTTCTTTACCTCTAGTGCCACCTGGGAAGCCCCATGTTCAGAGTCTACTTATATATAAATTCACCTTGTTTCATAAATAGTAAATGATCTTGGGCAAATAAAATGCTGTGCCCATTTTCATTCCCACCTCCCAAAAGAAGAGTGACTTCCAGTTAGGAGAGTAACTTGGACTACCCAGTATACCTCTCTGCTCACCTTGGGGATCCCAAGGGAACTTCTAATTGTTGAAAAATTGCAGGAGTATAAATATGTCTTCACAATAAAGGATGAGTTTATTTATTGCATGATTCAAAAACAATTCTAAGGCATTATCTGGTTATAGAAAAAAATTAAACATAATTTCCCCCTTGATGGTAAACTTGGTTACAGTAGACATAGAGCATGATAAATATTAATAGGTTGTAATCCACATCCTGTAGTTAAAAATGCTTTCAAACATTTTGGAATTAACATCCAGGAAAAACATACAGCAGAAGTTGAGAGTTGTCTGTGGGTAACAATCATTCGTATTTTATAGAGTCATATATTCAAAGTGAAAAAATTAAGCTGATCCACACTTATTACTGATCATAAAACACAGTGCAAAGAAAAGAAAACACAAATGTCAGTGGAAAGAAAAGAGTTTCACGTGGATTTGACTTCCTTTCTGCCACCTAAATCCATGTGGCCTTGGGTGAGTTACCTCACCTATGTCAGGGTTATATGAGCTGTTTGTGTAGTTCTGTGCTCAGATATGCAGATGACACCACCCTTATGGCAGAAAGTGAAGAGGAACTAAAAAGCCTCTTGATGAAAGTGAAAGAGGAGTGAAAAAGTTGGCTTAAAGCTCAACATTCAGAAGACGAAGATCATGGCATCTGGTCCCATCACTTCATGGGAAATAGATGGGGAAACAGTGGAAACAGTGTCAGACTTTATTTTTGTGGGCTCCAAAATCACTGCAGATGGATTTCATGACTGTAGCCATGAAATTAAAAGACGCTTACTCCTTGGAAGGAAAGTTATGACCAACCTAGATAGCAATTCAAAAGCAGAGACGTTACTTTGCCAACAAAGGTCCGTCTAGTCAAAGCTATGGTTTTTCCAGTGGTCATGTATGGATGTGAGAGTTGGACTGTGAAGAAAGTTGAGCGCCGAAGAATTGATGCTTTTGAACTGTGGTGTTGGAGAAGACTCTTGAGAGTCCCTTGGACTGCAAGGAGTTCCAACCAGTCCATTCTGAAGGAGATCAGTCCTGGGTGTTCATTGGAAGGATTGATGCTGAGTCTGAAACTCCAATACTTTGGCCACCTCATGCCAAGAGTTGACTCATTAGAAACGACCCTGATGCTGGGAGGGATTGGGGGCAGGAGGAGAAGGGGACGACAGAGGATGAGATGGCTGGATGGCATCACTGACTTGATGGACATGAATTTGGGTGAACTCCAGGAGTTGGTGTTGGACAGGGAGGCCTGGTGTGCTGCAATTCATGGAGTCACAAAGAGTCAGACACAACTGAGTGACTGAACTGAACTGATGCATATAGTAAGTGCCCAATAAATGTTAGCAGTTGCCATCCGAATTCATTTTCACATTCGACAACTTTCCTGTTAAGATTGTGTGATGAAGCAAGGCCCAGTTCCTAAATGATGCTATTTGAGGAGAGTTTATTGAGCAGTGTTCTTGCAGGTAGCACAGTGGGCTCTGAAGGGACCACAAGGAGGAATGAATAAAGTATTTACTGTGTGTAGGAAGGAGGTGGGTGTACAGAGGATTCAAACTCCATCAAGACAAAATGGCACTGCTTGTTGTTCAGTCGCTGAGTCCTATCTGACTCTGCAACCCCATGGACTTCAGCACACCAGGCTTTCCTGTCCGTTACTATCTCCTGGAGTTTCCTCAAACTCATGTCCATTGAGTTGGTGATACCATCCAACCATCTCATCCTCTGTTGCCCCCTTCTCCACCTGCCCTCAATCTTTCCCAGCATCAGAGTCTTTTCCAGTGAGTCAGTTCTTCGCATCAGGTGGCCAAGGTATTGGAGCTTCCGCTTCAGCATCAGTCCTTCCGATGAATATTCAGGACTGATTTCCTTTAGGATTGACTGGCTTGATTTTGCTGTGCCAAGTAAATTCCTGTTGCATGATGTGTATGATTGAGATGAACAGTCTTAAAAGCTGGGTAGGATTTTGATTTGGGGGAGGGTCAAAGAGGAGTGAGGGGGGAGGGATTCTCCAGTAGGGGAGCTGCTTGAGCAGAGGCCTAAAGGGATGAAAGCGTGTGGTGTTTGTGGAGGAAAGGATGTTGGCCAGTGGCTCTGGAGCCTTAGGCACATAGGACAAATTGGTGAATAAAGGGAAGATATGTCTGTTGGCTTGGAAAGTGGTCTCTGATTTCTAAATATTATGAATATACTGAGAGGACCTACTTTATTTTGTAGGCTGGATATTTTCAAGCTTTTGTTTATCAAGGTGTATGGTTGTCAGCATTCACATGCCCAACGTATTTTCACATATGACAAATGTGTATTGATTCCTTACTCATGCCAGGCACTGTTCTAAGTGCTAGGGAAAACGAGACATAATCCTGCCATCATGGAGAATGATTTTCTGAAGAAATATAGGTGTGGGTCATTTAGTGGTGTATTAGAATGCAAATCCATGATAATCTGGTTATGATAGGAAGAGCCTAGTGCATAAAATCACCAATTATGCACAAACTGCCGCTTTAAATATTCTTGTCAGCAGATTACTGGTACACTGAAAATCCACACCAGCTCTTCCGAGTGTCTGGCTCCCAGCTCTGACAACTGCTGCTCAGGTCTTTGAGGAGGGAAGTGATGTCATCTGAGAAGAAACCAGAGGATGCTAATATGAAGGCTAGTCTTGATTTCCCTGGTGGCCCAGGGGTTAAGCCTCTGCGCCTCCACTGCAGGGCGCACAGATTTGATTCCTGGTCCAGAAACTAAGATCTTGCATGCTGTGCTGTGCGGCCAAGAGAAAAAAAAAAAACTGCTAGTCTTCCTGTGAGCACCATTATTCTGAGAATTCATGGCAGCCTTTCCCTGATTGTCCCCTGAGATTTCCTCCTTCTTATTTGGTCTTCACCACCTTTGCACCATAAAGGCCAAAGCACAGCTCTTGTCAGTGCCAACCTACCACTGGCCTTTTCCTCTCATTCAGTCTTAGCTCCCTCTATTGTATTTCCCATTCTCATTAACTATATTTGTCTGGACCAACCCTGTCAGGTAGCACTCTGTGCAGTGATGGGAATGTTTTATTCTGTCCCGTTGAACACAGTAGCCACTAGCCATACGTGACTGCTGAGTGTTTGGAGTATGGCTCATGCTGCTGAGGATGCAACATTTTAAAATTTAATTTAATTTTTTAAATTTAATTAACTCACATTTAAATAGTCTTAGGTGGCTGGCAGTAACATGTTAGACAGTATAGAAGTAGATGTTCATAAAAACTATCCAAGTCCGCATTCTGTTTGGTTGACGATTATATTTCTGGCAAATTCTTACATTCGATTTTTCTAGTTTTCACATACCTGGAATTCCTTTTTTGCAGCCAATCTATGATTTTTTTCTTTTTAATGAAAATTCTCCCCTAGATCTAGGAGCAGGAAAGTGACATTACCTCTTGCTGTTTGTCTACTCATGGCCTTCCAAGCCATAGCAGCAGGCAGGAAAAAGATGCCATGTTGGGGGTACAGCTTTGTGGTGGCTTTGTATTCTTTTCTACCTCTTGCCAGTCTCTCACCAAGGAAAAGAACAGTATTTTTTTCTTCCTCTCTTTTTAAACAGGCTTCCTCAAGGTAAGAGTTGCAAGAGAGAAGAGATAGTACTGTTGAGACAAAAAGGTACTCTGAAAAGTGATATGATTCCCCTTTACTGACTCCTGGTGGTTGGGGGATGGGAGGTGAAGGAGAGAAGGGGTCATATATGACCTGACAGTTATCTCCATGAATGATGTCATTCATTCATGAAGGATGCACCAGATAAGGAGTCTATTAGCAGGGATAGGGATATGGTGAACTCCATTTTGGATGCATTGAGTTTGAGGTCTTTGGGGTGAGATGTGCAGTTGGATGGAGAATGTATGTCTGCACCTCTGGAGAGTGATCGGTGCTGGAGAGAAATGTCTGGGGGTCATTGGCATATGCTAATTAAAACCACAGGAAACATAGGGTGGCCCAGGCACAGTGTGGAGAGTGAGAGAAGGAAAGGCCAAGAGACAGCACATAGCCCTAAGCATCAGTAGTCACATGAACCCATGAAGCAAAGGAGCTTTGACCAAGGTAGGAGGAAGCAGCCAAGAGAAGATGGTCAGCAAAGACAAAAAGAGAGACAATTCCAAGAAAAAGAACATTTGACAGTGTCATGTGTTGTGAAAGGTCTAAGTAAGGAAGGACTGGAAAGTAGCCATTAGATGAAGTCCCATGACATGGAAGGTAGACACTCCAGTGAAAAAGGGTGACGTGGCTTTGACAGATGGATGGAAGGTGAGCAAACAAGGCCTGCAGAGGGGTCCACTTAGAATAAGTGTGGCTGTGAAGGGGCAGGAGCTGGAATGGCTGGAGCTGCGGCGGGGTGTGGGGAGATGGCTGGAGAGGTGTTTGGATTTGGTTTTGTTTAGTTCTACAGGTAGATTAGCGATGGTTGAGGGGTCTGTAGAGAGGGGTTAAAGGTGAGATGTGGGAATAGATGAGCAGATCATCCAGAGAGGGGCTCCTAAGAAGGGTGCAGGAACAGGTAGAGGGGGAGACAGCAACCTTAGGCAGGGAGAGGAAGGTGTCTTTCCATCTAAGAAAGGACCAATGTGGTAAGTTAACAGGCTAGAAGATAGTGAGAAAATCCTGAGTGATGGCTTTGTCAAAGCTAGTTTTATGTCTAAGATTCTCTGTATCCCTAAAGTGACCTTTATATTTGACCTAATAGTAATATGCTCACCAAAAGAGTCCCCATCAGAATAAGCTGTGCTCCTGAAGTTGGTCCAGGGCTTTAGGAAAGGGCCTGGCCTGCTGTCCTCTGCAGAAGGACTTCTTGGTAGCATGCAGTATGCAGGCTCTAAAATCAAGGGGAGCTCTAGGTATCCCCCATGAGTATGTTAAAAGCAGAAAATGAGCATAGTAACTGTTTTAGCTTTTCTTCTCTGCACTTTGTATTGCAAATGTGTGGTTTTAATTTTAAAAACTCTATGAAAACACATCCCTGAGTTTCTAAGTTGTACCATACCATAGTATGCATGTGTTTTTGTGACCCTGTGGACTATATCCCACCAGGCTCCTTTCTCCATGGAATTTTTCAGGCAAGAATACTGGGGTGGGTTGCCAATTCCTCCTCCACGGGATCCTCCCCACCCAGGGATCAAACCCACGTCTCCTGTATCTCCTGCAGTTTCAGGTGGATTCTTTACCACTGAGCCACCGGGGAAACCCAAGTTTGAGTCTCTAAGGTGCAGAGCCCCAAAAGCTGTGAGCAAGACTTTGGATTGTACCAGTACTGCATCCAGAGGCCTGGTGTTAGCTGCACCTGCTTGTGTGAGATGGGGTTCCATGGTGCTTGCCTGCCTGCCTGCTGTGGTGCACAGCTGAAACCTTCATTGTTTTTGCAGGTGCTAGAAAACACAGTTGCTTTAGGCGGATGGGGTGGGTTGGGGTCTGTGTGGCATCAGCTTCTGGGAAAATCTTGTTACATGAAATGAAAATCTGACTAAACATTAGAATACTTAATGATTTCTTAAAATAACATACCCCTTTCATTACATAAAAACAGGATGTATAAAATCCATATCCAGTTTTAAGCATAAACATTTCATTATGTGAATATTTCTCCAATATGAAACAGAGCAGCTGTTTCTCCAGATGCCAGATCAGCGCTCTGGAGGGAATAGTTGCTCAATCCAATACCACAGTGAGCTGGATATTGAAAGAAATGCTACAAGATGTATCTGGTCTAATCAGTAAGCCTCAGTGAACCAAAATATAAACACACAACATGGAATTAATGCAAGAATTTGGATTACATTCTAAACAAGGGAAATGTAATCGCTATGCTTTTGAGCTTATCATGTTCTAATTTTTATTATTTAAAACCTATTAAGGATCCATCGCAAGAAACCCTCTTTGTTTTTCCTACAATCAGTTGTCATTGTGGCAGCCAATTGTTTTGAGAGAGAAAGTACAACATTATTATTTATGAGAAAGAGCTGACACATACAATCCATATATTTAGCTGACTCTAGTATGCCTGGGCCAGCATATTAAATCATATGCATAACTACTTGAAAGATAGATCCAGAAGGTTACAGGTAATTTTTATGCAGGAACCATCAGCCCTATACTGAAATGAAAAACTGCTCATAAAGTAGTCCATAACCTCTTGCCATTCTGCTCAAAGAGTGGTAAAATGAAGAGCAAGAGAAATTTATGTAAGAATTCCGTTGCTCTGAAATGAGTTACCTGATAATTACGTGGAATTAAAAAAAGTCTGCAAAAATTGGCAATTTACCTGGAAGAAACTTGTTAGAAAAAAACTAGTTCTTTTTTTTTTTTTTTTTGCAAATAAAGCTACATCTCTGGAATATTCTTCTAAGATGTATATACATAAAATGTTCTGTTATATTACCAAGTTTAAAATACTTTAACCTACTTCAGAGCGTATAGGATTTCAGTAAAAATTTATACAACCTATCCATGTAGGAAAAATACCAGGCAGTATGTAACAATTTTTATCTTTGATTGGTTGGATTTATAGGCATTGTTATGATTTTTCCTTTATTAATGAATATTAGCTCCGAGCGTGTACTGCTTCCATGATTACTAAAAGATAGCCCATCAAAAACAAACCAACCAACCCATTTCATACATTTTTATGGACAGTTCATGGAGACCATTTAGATGCTCTTGACTAAGGACTTTCTTTTGTTTTTCAAAGAACTGTCATTTGTCTTTTCATTATATTATATTTATAAAGGAATTCTTTAATCTCTATAGTGTGATCCACTACTTCTTTAACTCTTTGCCACTCATATTCCTTATCCTAAGATACCAGAGACCCAGTGCTGGTTCTGGGTAGGGCTTACTTAGCCTGAAGCTGCCCAGAGCCTACGCCTTCCACTTTCTTTTCTAGCCCAGCCAGTGTTGCTCTGTACTCACAGCTGCTGTGCTGGCCAATTCCTGGCCCACACCCCTCTGCTTATTACTGGATAATGAAGCCCAGTGACCATGCCAGGCAGCGTGGGAACATGGCTTTGGGTGACATTTGCTTCCCTGATTCTACACAATGTCTTACCACTGATGAATTATTATATAAACTCCAATTATATACTTATTTTGTTAGTGTAACACACCTTCTTAGAATAAATAAATGAGGACACATACTTATCGTTAAAGGGTTTCAAGCCACTAATTAGATTAGCTCTGTGAGTGCCTGGCAGAATGTAACTTGTGTGTTATCTTTGGCAAATGAGCTATCAACTATAAAACCCTTAATAGGAAATGTGACAGGAAGAAAAGAGCATCAGAGAAAATCATTGAGTGTTCAAAAGTAGCTTCCTGGTAGAAATAGCTATAACAAACAAATGGTTCTTAATATTATCAAGGATATATAAATGTATAGCGATGTTAACCGCATTTTGCGGGGGAGGTTCTAAAAATTGCACCCATCCACATTGACTCCTGGTGGCTCAGATGGTAAATAATCTGCCTGCAGTGCAGGAGACCCAGGTTCAATCCCTGGGTCAGGAAGATCTCCTGGGGAAGGGAATGGCAACCCACTCCAGTATTGTTGCCTGGAGAATCCCATGGACAGAGGAGCCTGATGGGCTATAGTGCATGGGGTCTCAAGGAGTTAGATATAACTGAGCAACTCACATTACCAACACACTGACTCTTTTAAGTTTTATTCCCAACCACCAATGCCCCAGCCCTTGAATGAGTGTCTCTTATTTATAGGAAGTGTATATGGTGCAGACAAAAGGTTGAGAACCACTGATAGTGATACAAGAATCTGGAGAAGGTCGTGGCAAATAGATGAGGATCTGTTAATGGAGAGGGATGGAGACCAGTGGTTCCCTGGTGGCTCAGATGTTAAAGAATCCGCCTGCAATGTGGGAGACCTGGGTTCGATCCCTGGGTTGGGAGGGCATGGCAACCCCCTTTAGTATTCTTGCCTGGAGAATCCCCATGGACAGAGAAGCCTGATGGGCTACAGTCCACGGGGTTGAAAAGAGTCGGACACAACTGAGTGACTAAGCACAGGAGGCCCGTGGAGGATTTTTAAACATTGACAGTTTCAAATAAAAAACTACAGAGATAACTCCAAATGCTGCTGTAAATATTATCAGAGGGAAAGGATGAGGCTGGATGGAGTTATAGCATGAACCCTTTCCCCAGTGACTGTCAAGTCAGAAAACATGCCCCCAAAGTCAATAATTAATCTCACCAAAGTGAGTAAGATGTTGCTCTTAAGAGCAGTGATGTGCTTGCTCCTGCCTCTTATGAACTTTATGAAATGGGCAAGAACTATTAATGAGAAGGCAGCAAAGAGCTTCAGTTAGTAGGTGCATTAAGTCTTGAGGTCACTAGGAATTCATTTAATAAATTACTACCCTAGCATAAGAAATTACTCCTTCATAGTTTGAAAAAGGGTCCCAATGGAGTAGCAATTTACTTCCTTCTTTTCAGGAGGAACAAGCCCTGTATTCAGTATGAAGAACCTGCCACTTTTTGGTGTCATTTAAAGGATTCTTATTTTTGGTCTGTTGTAAGGAACTTTGATTTACTTGAGTCCTAATACCATCTTAGTTTGAGAGAGGAAATATATACATATATTCATACCATGAATGCAGAAAACAACTAGTGAAAAGTGAAAATTATGTGTTAAGAAAATCAGAGTTCTTTTAGTGGTAAGGACCACGAAAAGATAAGAGTTGTAGTTTAAGTGAGATTTTCTTGGTGCCTCATTTTTGAACAATGTGGTCATGACAAAAAGAAATGGGTCAGATCAGAGAATGGGGTGGGAAATGAATCTTAGCTTGGAGCTGAGGTAGCAGTCATCCTTAAGGATGGCCATCACAGGGCGTCATGATTAATTAAGGAATCTGCCAGTCATATGGGCCTGTATCATGGCTTCAAAAGGGCAGAATGCCTAGATATTTACATAGGGATCATACACTCATATTCAGAGTGTTGTCACCGCTTCTCTTGGCAGCCTGGGACTTGTTGGCAAAATGTCTTCAATTATGGGCAAACTGCCTCATTTCATATCATCACACACCAATTTGTTAGGATGTGTGTATTTGGAAAGCTTTGGAAACAGAAGTATTTGACTTATTTTTTAAAGGGTGGGGAAAAATCCTTGTGTACATATATTCGAAAACACCCAGTCTTCTGAAATTTCACTCATATAAATATTTAATAAAAATGCTTCTGCCTTTCACAAGAGAAACAAACTAAAGGAGGGATATCTGTATTAATGTTGATGTTAATAGCTCTTTGGGTGTTTACAGAGAGATTGCTGAGTGGAGAGTCTAGAATATTTCTTCCTGAATATCCCCCCACATTTAAGTTAATCAATAATACCATGGTCTTTCTCTAAATAAGTCCACACTGCCTAGGTTTTTCTTTTTATCATTTCCTCCATGCTCTGTGAAAATAACAGGGGTTAAAGTATTAGCCATTATAATTCATATTGTAATAATATAAAGATGTAAGTGATATAAAGATAAATATAAATACATAGAAAGAATGAAAAAGGGCCTTGACAGCAAAAATAAAATAAAGGCCAATTAATAAAAGTCAAAATGAAAAGAAATTTAGCATTCTTCCTTTTTTTTTGCTCCTCACCTGCCTTTCTCTAATAGGCTGAAAGAAAAATAATTATGAGAAATAATAAACAGTTATTAGCACATAAATGATGTATTCTGTTGCACCTCGTCTATGGTTTTATATGTTATTTTAAGCTTTGAAGAAAATAGCTGTTTTCCTGCGACGTTGATTGTAACGTGAATGCCAATAAAACGAATGTTGTTTTCCTGTTAGATTTAGTTAAGGAGTTTGACAGTCTTTATTTGTGTGTGCACTTGTTTAATTCTTGTCTTCTCTGCTAGATTGTAAGCTTTTAGAGATAAGGCCTGTAACTTCTTCACCATTCTGTTCCCATCACCTGCAACAACTGTGTTGTTTCTGTTCAGTCTCAAAGTCATGTCCAGCTCTTTGTGACCCCACGGACTGGAGCACGCCAGGTCTCCCTGTCCCTCACTATCTCCCAAAGTTTGCTTACGTTCATGTCCATTGAGTTGGTGGTGCCATTTAGCCATCTCATCCTCTGCCACCCTCTTTTCCTTTTGCCTTCAATCTTTCCCAGCATCAGGGTCCTTTGTAATGAGTCAGCTCTTCTCATCAGGTGGCCAAAATACTGGAGATTCAGCCTCAGCATCATTCCTTCAACAGCTATAATTCTTGCTAAAGATATTTTTTTAATGACTCTTGAAGACATGCTGCTCTGTAAAAGTATCATCAAGTATAATAAATCTAAAATCTTGTAAAATGAATGAATATAGATGGTTAAGAGATATTCTCCACTCATGTCATAGTGAACTTACTAATACACCAGCAGGGATACACCTGTAAGCCCTTGAATTGACTGTGTGATCATTTTTTCTATTGCAGCTTTTTCCAGACTTGATGGGACTTCTCCTCATCTCTGTGTGATCATTTTTTCTATTGCAGCTTTTTCCAGACTTGATGGGACTTCTCCGCGTCTGTGTTTTCCCTTCCACTGTCTAACATGCTTTGCCCCTCTCAGCCTGCCACAGCAATGACTTATTTTTGTTGTTTAGTCTCCTAGGACTTAGCCTCTTTCCTCTGTTCCATTTCTGAGTTTATAATAACAAATAAAGTTGGACTGTGAGGACTCATTTTCTGGAAAGATAGTCTACAACCAATAAACTTTCCATGTTTGAAGCTTTGCATTTTTCAAAATGAATGAAGATGTTTCCACTTTTAAAATTCTATTGATTTCTTACAGTGGTAGATACTTGCTACTATAGGATTTTTTAAAATGGAAACCAAGAAATTTAGGTAAAACAAGCAATAAAGTGAGTCAATAGGAAGATGAGAAGCAAAGATGAGGGTAAAGTTCCTTTCAATTTATCTCATTTATTCTTGAGAATCATTTTTATGCTAATTAACAAGTCTTCCTAGGAGTCTGAAACATCTGATTTGTTTTCAAGTATTTTAGACAAATATATCATGTGAATGGTATTACCTGGTTTCAGCAATTATTTCAGTTCCCTGAATAAAATTCATTTTCTTACTCTGTGACATTATTTTGAAATATATTTTAGAGGACTACTAAAAAAAATCATCTGTTTGTCAACATGATTTATACTTTTGTTGCTCATAAGGATCACCTAACCTAGAGAAAGTGGTATGTAGGTTATTTTTTCTATGCATCTTTTTACTCACTTCAACTAATAAGGTGAATCGCATCAGAGTTCTTTTGGGTGATCACACCTCTTGGTTTATGCCTGTTATCCAAGTATTATTATTAACAGCACCCATTTCACTTTCAAAAGTTTGGACAGTAACTTTTGTGGTTAGTCAGTCTGTAAGGCCTTTTAGAACAACTTCTTCATACTCTAAACATGTCCCTCTTTTCTCTAACTTTGCTTCTCAAACATGAAGCTTTTCTTCCTCATATATGCCACAGAGACAAATCTAGCGTGGCCATCATACCACGAGGACATACAGGATTGGGAGCTGGAGACAGATGACCTAGTTTGAGAGTCCAGCTTGGCCATTTTGCGGGGTTTGTGACCCTGGGCCAGCCAGCCAGCCAGCCTACCAAGCCCCAGCCTTCATTTGCATTTGGGATTACAGCAGCATTTCATAGAGAGGTAGTTACAGGCCTCAACTCTGGTGCCAAACTACCTGAGTGCTCTGCCATAACAGAAGACTACGAGAGCCTTAAATAAGATGACATATTTACAGGCTCTTAAAATAGAACCTGGCTCATGGAAAAGTAAAAGTGTTAATTGCTCCATCGTGTTCGACTCTTTGCGACTCCATGAAATGTAGCCTGTGAGGCTCTTCTGTCCATGGAATTCTCCAGGCAAGAATACTGGAATAGGTTGCCATTTCCTTCTCCAGGGGATGTTCCCGACCCAGGGATTGAACCCGGGTCTCCTGCGTTGCAGGCGGTGTCTTTACTGCCTGAACCACCAGCACTAGGTAAGTGATAGCAGTTGTTTATAGTGCTCTGAGAGAATTAAATACGACATAAATGCAAGTGGCTAACACATAGTCAGCACTCAGTAAGTGAGATCTAGTGGTGTTACTGGACACTAACCTGCTGTGTCTCTGGTTTTTCTCCCTCCCTAATTCCATCAAAAAAACATTCATCACAGATACTCTAAATATGTACATTCATGTGTGTGTGTATGTATGGGCCCAGAATAGGAGCTCTAAGCAGATATTGCTCTATATTCCCAAATAGACGGTTCAGTATTGCCAACTACAGTTAAAAAATCTAGCAAAATGCCAACACATTTTGAATAAGATGCAAATGTGAAATTTACTTGCTCTTAGAGGGTGTATAAAGGCCTTGCTAAATTAGAAATGCAAAGAAGGGAGGGTTTATTAGTCTTGTTTATTTGAAGTCAGAGCCAGAATTGTGATGGTTTAATGCTCCCAAATATTTCTTTGGGTTTTTCCAGGAAAGAAAGATTGTATTTATCTCTTAAATGGCCCATAGCTATTTTCACATAGGAACTGGGAGAAATTATTTTTCTTTAGCATTCTTCAAAGAAGGTATAACTCCCGTGGAATACAAGTTCCTTCAGTGAATGAAGTATTTCGTATCCCTCATGTGCCTGGCATGGGTCCTGTACATATCAGAAACTAGTGAGCATTTGCTGAAGGCAAGGGGGTCACACCCCACATGAGGGGGGCAGCCACTACTTGATTTCATGGTCTTTTTTTTTTTCCTTCCCATTTCCTGTTTACCAGGAACAAACTTCAGTAGTTAGAAGTCGGCTTGACCTCACCCAGTGACATTTAAATGAAAAGTTTTGAAATTTTCTTTGTGATCATCTTATGATGATTTTAAAAAAAATTATGAAGTCATGTCCTGGGATATTGCAGAGGTAATTAAGGCTGTGTAGAGGGAAGAGGGAGAAGGCAATGGCACCCCACTCTAGTACTCTTGCCTGGAGAATCCCAGGGATGGGGGAGCCTGGTGGGCTGCAGTCCATGGGGTTGCACAGAGTCGGACATGACTGAGTGACTTCATTTTCACTTTTCACTTTCATGCATTGGAGAAGGAAATGGCAACCCACTCCAGTGTTCTTGCCTGGAGAATCCCAGGGACGGGGGAGCCTGGTGGGCTGCTGTCTCTGGGGTTGCACAGAGTCGAACATGACTGAAGTGCCTTAGCAGCAGCGGCAGCAGCAGAGGGAAGAGGGCTTCCCAGGTGGCTGAGAAGTAATGAATCTGCCTGCCAATGCAGGAGATGTGGGTTTGACCCCTGGAAAAGGAGATGGCAACCTACTCCAGTATTCTTGCCTGGGAAATCCCATGGACAGAGGAGCCTGGTGGGCTAGTCCATGAGGTCACAAAAGAGTCAGACACAACTTAGTGACTAAACCACAATAACAACAACAGAGGGAAGAGAAATTGTGGTGAAGGGGAGTGACTTCACTGGGTCACATCAGAAGTTTGTGGCCAGGGCTGGGTTCTAGCACCCGTGTATTTGCCCACTCTTTCATTCTTTCATTCATTTTATTGAATATTGACAGCCTCCTCTGTCACCCTGTAAAGTATATGAATTTATAATGGCAAACAAAATAGACTTGGTTCCCTGTCCTAACAGAGCTTACCATCTAGGGGAGAGGCAGACAACATATGGATAAATATGTTGTTTATTTGTTTATATATGTTTAATCTGATATGAATAAATATTCAAATAAATATATGATCAGTGTACTAAAACCAAAGTACAGGAGACTAGGAGGAGGTGACCTACTTTAGACCGAGGAAATAATAAAGGCCTTCCGTACAAAAAGATGCCAGTTTAATAGACCTGTTATTAGTACTACAGAATGATTGGTTAGTACTTCTGGTGGATTCCTTATAGTTAATGTGTTTGGAATTGTAGCTAATGCCCAAGCTTTGTATAGTGGCGTTGGGTACCAGGCATTTGCAGTTGGTTGCTGCTGCTGCTGCTGCTAAGTCATGTCAGTCGTGTCCGACTCTGTGCGACCCCATAGATGGCAGCCCACCATGCTCCTCTGTCCCTGGGATTCTCCAGGCAAGAATACTGGAGAGGGTTGCCATTTCCTTCTCCACGGTTGGCTGAATGCAATACTTTCAGGCTGTCTGTATCTGAAACGTTGTCCCAGATACTGGCATGACTTGAGCCTGAACCTCAGAAGAATTAAAACTGCAAAATCATTCATTGACGTCAGACTCCATTGTGCTTTCTTCTCCCAGATCATCTCTCGTAGTTACTTTCCTCCTCTATGTCCTGAGGCTTAGCAAACACATCCATTGTAGGAGGTAGACTTAGTCTTTCTGCGAACTCATTCCTGTGAAGGTAAAAATACAAAGCACCAGAAGCCAAAGAGAAAAGTACAAGCTCGAGCACTTCCATTTCACAGCCTTAATTAGTCCATTGGTATTATCTGAGCACTTTGATCTTCCTTGCCCCCCTCCCTTGTTCTTCTTTCTCTCATTTCTTTGCTTGTTAAGACTTCATCAGAGGTTAGGGAAGAGCAGGAAGAGGAGAATGCAATAGTCTCTTTTCCTTTTTATTAACAGCCCTTGTAAAAGGTTTTGGTGGCAGGGAAGATTGAAGGTAAAATGAGATTATAATGAAGTTTACAGATAATGTCATTGACTTTAATTATACCAAGTTCTGAGCAGCAGAGGTAATTGAAACTGAGTGGATTTTTACAAGTTTTCATCTAATCCATTATGTGACAAAGGTAGGTATTGGTAAATAGCTGTTTCCACTTTAAGGTATATAATTAAACGGATTTCAGAGAGTTATTATGATGGCTGATTCTTTTCAGAAGTAAAAGGAGAAAGATACTAGGCAGGAGTATGGAGCAAGGAGGTGGGTGTTCAGAGCTCATCCACACTTGAGACATATTACTGGAAAGGAAACTCTGAACAGTCTTTACTAACAGTCGGTTAATCAGAAATTGTCACCAACTTGCGTGTCTGTGAATTCTGGCCATTAGAGGAAAACTGAGGTTCAACCTGATTGGTCCTTGGGTAATTCAAGAACTTGAAGCATGTTCGAAGACTTACAGAAACACTGAAGTAACTTTGATGTCATTTTAAAATGTGTGTGTAGTATGTGTGTATGTTTTCCTCTGGAGAAGAAATGACAACCCACCCCACTCCAGTATTCTTGCCAGGAGAATTCCATGAACAGAGGAGCCTGGTGGGCTAAGTCCATGGGGTAACAAAGAGTTGGTCATGACTGAGGGACTAACACTTTCATGCTTTCCTTAGAAGTCGATGTGTGTACCTTAAAATGTGACAGTTCTGTTCTATTTACTCAGTTGAACGTCCCTCCTCCAGGCGCAATTGGAGGACAGAATGTAGCTTCTCTAAAGCTACAGAAGAAAACCTTGGTAAAGCTATTAATTTAATTTTATATGGTAGAAAAATTTTCATCAACTGCCTTAGAACTTCCTCAACATGATAACACCACTGCATAGTATGTCACCCTGAAAACTGATCCTGCTCTGAGACCCACTGCACCTTGAGCAGCCCCCTCAAAACTCCCCATTATGTGTGGAATGCTTACACAGACCGTGAAATCTTTTTTTTTTTTTTCATACTGAAGACAAGAAGTATTATTGTTTTAACATGGTGCAAAAAGCTTTATACACAATCAATAACTTAATGCTCACATCAGCCTTCTGAGATCAAGGCTATTATTTTTCCCAATTAGTACTGCAGCTTAGAATCACTTTCCCTAGAGCTAGTCAGTAGAGTTCAGATTCTCACTCAGGTCTCTAGTGCAGCCCTTATGCTCTTGTTTTTTATCCTCCCTAGTCGTGAAGGTGTTCTGGGCTACATGCCCTCCGACTTCCCACCCCATCTCACAGTGATTGCAATACTGAATTTTTTTTTTTAATTATTGCTTTAAAAAAATTTATTGTTTTTGTAAGTATTGATTTACAATGTTGTGTTAATTTTCAGTTCAGTTCAGTCACTCAATTGTGTCCAACTCTATGCAACCCCATGGACTGCAGCATGCCAGGCTTTCCTGTCCATCACCAAACGCCGGAGCTTACTCAAACTCATGTCCATCAATTCGGTGATGCCATCCAACCATCTCATCCTCTGTCATCCCCTTCTCCTCCTGCCTTCAGTCTTTCCCAGCATCAGGGTCTTTTCAAATGAGTCAGTTCTTCGCATCAGATGGCCAAAGTATTGGAGTTTCAGCTTCAACATCAGTCCTTCCAATGAACACTGAAGACTGATCTCCTTTAGGATGGACTAGTTGGATCTCCTTGCAGTCCAAGGGACTCTCAAGTGTCTTCTCCAACACCACAGTTCAAAAGCATCAATTCTTTGGCGTTCAAGTTTCTTTATAGTCCAACTCTCACATCCATACATGACTACTGGAAAAACCATGGCTTTGACTAGATGGACGTTTGTTGGCAAAGTAATGTCTATGCTTTTCAGTATGCTGTCTAGGTTGGTCATAGCTTTTCTTCCAAGGAGCAAGTGTCTTTTAATTTCATGGCTGCAGTCATCATCTGCAGTGATTTTGGAGCCCAAGAAAATAAAGTCTGTCGCTGTTTCCATTGTATCCCCATCTATTTGCCACGAAGTGATGCGACCGGATGCCATGATCTTAGTTTTCTGAATGTTGAGCTTTAAGCCAGCTTTTTCACTCTCCTCTTTCACTTTCATCAAGAGGCTCTTTAGTTCTTCCTCACTTTCTGCCACAAGGGTGGTGTCATCTGGTATTTATCCTGGCAATCTTGATTCCTGCTTGTGCCTCTCCCAGCCCAGCATCTCTCATGATGTATTCCGCATGTAAGTTAAATAAGCAGGGTGACAATATATAGCCTTGACGTGCTCTTTTCCCAGTTTGGAACCAGTCTGTTGTTCTGTGTCCAGTTCTAACTGTTGCTTCTTGACCTACAGACAGATTTCTCAGGAAGCAGGAAAGGTGGTCTGGTATTCCTATCTCTTGAAGAATTTTCCACAGTTTGTTGTGATCCATACAGTCAAAGGCTTTGGTGTAGTCAATAAAGCAGGAGTAGATGTTTTTCTGGACTCTCTTGCTTTTTCAATGACCCTACGGATGTTGGCAATTTGATCTCTGGTTCCTCTGCCTTTTCTAAATCTAGCTTGAATATCTGGAAGTTCATGGTTCACATACTATTGAAGCCTGACTTGCAGAACTTTGAACATTACTTTGCTAATGTGTGAGATGAGTGCAATTGTGTGGTAGTTTGAACATTCTTTGGCATTGCCTTTCTTTGGGATTAGAATGAAAACTGACCTTTTCCAGTCCTGTGGCCACCGCTGACTTTTCCAAATTTGCTGGCATATTGAGGGCAGCACTTTCACAGCATCATCTTTTAGGATTTGAAATAGCTCAACTGGAATTCCATCACCTCCACCAGCTTTGTTCGTAGTGATGCTTCCTAAGGCCCACTTGACTTTGCATTCCATGATGTCTGGCTCTAGGTAAGTAATCACCTAGATGGATCACAGGGAACCATACTGAGTATCATGTAATAATGTATAATGTAAAAGAATCTAAGAAAGAATATATATATGTGTGTAGTTCCCTGTATTGTACAGTGGGTCCTTGTTGGTTATCTATTTTATATAATGTATATATTTTAATCCCAAACTCCTGTGTAATTAATCCCTCTCCTTTCTTTTCCCTTTGGTAGCCATAAGTTTATTTTCTCAGTCTGTAAATCCATTTGTGTTTTGAATAAGTTTATTTGTATCCTTTGTTTAGATTTCACATGTAAGTGATATCATATGATATTTTACTTTGTCTGACTTACTTCACTTAGTGTGATAATCTCTAGGTCTACCCTTGTTGCTGAAAATGGCATTATTTCATTCTTTTTTATTGCTGAGTAATATTCCATTCTGTATATATATATATATATATATATATATATATATATATATATATACTGCTGCTGCTGCTGCTAAGTTGCTTCAGTCGTGTCCGACTCTGTGCGACCCCATAGACGGAAGCCCACCAGGCTCCCCCGTCTCTGGGATTCTCCAGGCAAGAACACTGGAGTGGGTTGCCATTTCCTTCTCCAATGCATGAAAGTGAAAAATGAAAGGGAAGTCGCTCAGTCGTGTCCGACTCTTAGAGACCTCATGGACTACAGCCTACCAGGCTCCTCCATCCATGGGATTTTCCAGGCAAGAGTACTGGAGTGGGGTGCCATTGCCTTCTCCGATATATATACTAATCTTCTTATTCATTCATCTATTGATGGACATTTAGGTTGCTTCCATGTCTTGTCTATTGTAAATAGCCAATGAGTATTGGGGTGCATGTATCTTTTCAAGTTGTATGTGTTTCTCTTGATGTATGCCCAGGAGTGGGATCATTGGATCATATGGTAACTCTATTTTTAGTTTTTTGAGAAATCTCCATACTCTTCTCCATAGTGGCTGCACCAGTTTACATTCCCACCAACAGTGTAAGAAGGAACCTTTTTCTCCACACCCTTTTCAACATTTATCTAAATTTTAATTTGTAGGCATTTCATCCATACCCTTCATGCCTCTGAGTTCTTATCTGGAAAATAATGATAAAAGGAGTCCTTTATACAACTCAGTATTATTATTTTATCTTTATGACACAGATGAATGTGATATAGACTTATGCAGCATAGATTTTGCTGGCATGGGTATCTAAGGAAAATATATTTGGAATACATCCTGTTTACATGATGTGTTTAGCTGGAACCCCTGCTGTATTTGCCAGGTTCCCAGTTAGGTAAGGTACTTAAGGCCATGTAAAAAAAAACTAAAATTTATCTAGAAAATCACATCATTTTAGTATTTCTTTTATCTTCATTAATATTTTCTTCTTTGCCAGGATATGTACTTGTCTTTTTTTTCTCTGTTTTTTGTTTGTTTGTTTGTTTGTTTGTTTTTAATACCTCCTCTACTTTTGTCAAAGAATATGTCATGATGTAGATGGACTTACTGGTGCATGACTGTCTTTATCTCAGCACAGTCATTACCATGAACTTTCTTATATGGTATTCTCAAGTTGTGAAACTTAATATGATGTGCAAAAATTGATTAAAAGTATATTTCTGACTGCCTGTTTATTAAACTACTGGTGTTTCATTGTGGCTATAAATGCTACTTTGGCAAAATTTTTGATTCTGTGTATGTGTGCTTGAAAATTGGAGAGTAACGTCTATTCTCTAAACACACATTTTCCAGCGAAATGAAATTATCTTTTGCTCTAAGAAAGCCACTTGAAAAAAATTCTATTTGAATAATGAGTTATCAAATGCTCAAGTGTTTCTCTGTCCCCAGTTATTAATAAGCTGCTATCCCAAACCATTTTTCCTCCTAACTTGACAAACATGCCCATTTATTAATATTTGTACATGCCTGCTTTATCTGTTAGATAGGTGATATAGAATAAGGTTCTGTCTATTTCTATTTCATCTTGAAAAATGTCGTATGGACCAAGCATACTAGCTCGTGGCAATCTTTCTTTAGATTTATTTGGAGCCTTCTTTCTAGAAAATGACATGCTTTATTTTGGTGTCATGTGCTTC
Source organism: Tragelaphus eurycerus (assembly GCA_935064755.1). Taxonomy (NCBI): domain Eukaryota; kingdom Metazoa; phylum Chordata; class Mammalia; order Artiodactyla; family Bovidae; genus Tragelaphus; species Tragelaphus eurycerus. The sequence goes on from CAKXYN010000039.1 coordinate 6,625,424, forward strand.
AAGTTTCAAATGAATACCATCCGAGGACTTCTCCTTCATGCCATAAAGACTTGTGGGGTTGTGATGGTGGGGGTGAGGCAGGAAGAGTGTTGACCCTGCTGAAAACTCACCTTCATGGCACTGAGCATCCTGGTAGCTGTTGTCCGGTTAGCCAGGAAGTGCTTGAGAAGGATATTTATCATACAGATGGGGCTTTAGACAATCAGCAGTTTCTCAACTGTAAGGTTGTTGATTTTTAGGATTAATTAGTAGGGTTATTAATCCAAACAATTAAATTCTGTCCTAAGAGTACAGCTGTCTGATTAATTAATCTATTAATTAATCAGTGGCTTGTCCAGATGTCTGTTGAGATACTGTCCCTTGAGCACTGCTGGGATGTGTGTTCAGACCATGAATTAATCCCTTTCACGTACTCAACTTTACAGTAAGAAGAGACTATTTATAACAGAGCTTGTTGTGGGTTTGCTGTGAGCAAAAATCTATTTGTAATAATTTCAGGATATCCTTCTCACTCTCATATGAGACATACTTTGGTGTCATGAATTGATAACATTTGATAAAATCTTAATAGCTTTTCAGATATATTTCCCCTCACCTTACGGGAAAGTGTACTTACAAAATTAAACATTCCTGCTGAAAAGAGAAGAGTCATCACATTCTAAAACATGATTTATTTATTTCAATAAAGCAAGAAAATTATACCGATATTTCTAGTTATATAAATTTCATGACTTCTTTGAGAGCTACTGTTTTCCAAGGTAAAACTTTTCACGGCAAACTGTGTTTTCCTGAGTCTTAACTCCAAACCCATGACTGACTCCAGGTTCCCAGAATAGCCTCTCTGGGGCAATACCTGGGACTCCCCAGAGAGTCACTGTCTAGTAGGTAAAGGAATGACTTTCTCCTCTGGGCATGGCTGAATTACTGTGGGCTCTGTTTACCTGTCTACTGCTAAAATAGGGCCACCTCTCTCCCCTGCAGGCTGCCCATCACCTCAGCTCTGCCTGGCCAGTCCTGCTGTGTAGCTGTCTCCTTCCTGGAGTTATATTACTTTGGCTGAATGATGCCAGTCTCTCTAGCGCAGCCTTACCAATCCATTGATGCAGTGGAGTCCATGAGGTGACAAAGCTTCTGAGTATTCTTTTTAAAAGTGGGAAAGAATGGTTCTCCCCTCTTTTTGTGGGTACATATAAAATAGCAAAAAATGACATGAGTTTTAGAACCAGAAAGACTTGATTTGGGCATTCATCCATCTATTGTCTTGTTGTTCAGTCAGTCGGTCGTGTCTGACTCTTTGAGACCCCATGGACTGCAGCACACCAGGCTTTCCTATCCTTCATTAGCCCTTGGAGTTTGCTCAAACTCATATCCATTGAGTCGGTGATACCATCCAGCCATCTCATCCTGTCTCCCCCTTCTCCTCCTGCCTTCAGTCTTTCCCAGCATCAGGGGCTTTTCCAATAATGAGTCAGCTCTTTACATCAGGTGGCCAGAGCATTAGAGCTTCAGCTTCAGCATCAATCCTTCCAATGAATATCCACTGTCTACATACATTAAACAGAGGGTGATGGCAACCCACTCCAGTGTTCTTTCCTGGAGAATCCTAGGGATGGGGGAGCCTGGTGGGCTGCTGTCTTTGGGGTCGCACAGAGTCGGACATAACTGAAGCAACTTAGCAGCAGCGGTGATGATGATGGTGACTTTACAAGGGTAGGTTTGAGCTGTTGCAAGATTGAATGTAATCCAGGCTCCTCTTTGGAAATTCAGCTATTGGTTTCCCCAGCAGGGTTAAGAACGTTCTGTAAATCAAACACAGGCATTCATTCATCCATTCTTCAGTAGGTACTCACTGTGCATCCACTGTGTCCAACACTGTGTTATGTCTTAAAGATGAGTCCCAGGTGCATAAGGGTGTGGAAGAGGACCAGAGGGAAGAATACGCCATGGGAAGTAGTTGAGGTTGTGGACCCATTTGAACTCACCAGCAGGAATGTGTGGAAATTTGAAAAAAAAAAGACTGTTGATGGACCTTTGGGGAATGGAGACATTTACAAGGAGAGCAGAAGAGCAGAAGAAGGGTCGGTAATGAAAAATGAGGAGGTGTGATCAGTGGGGTGGGAGGAGAGCCAGGAAGGGGGGTGAAAGCCTCAGTGGGTGGTGTCACAGAAGACAAGGAAAGAGTTCCAAGGAGCCAGTGGGCAGTGGGACACATTTTGAATTCTAAGTGTCTCTTGGATTAGGCAAGACCAAGACGTTGATGGGCTTGGTGGAGTCATGGCAACGGGTGCCAAACTCTCACAGTTTTGGAGGTGGATAGGAAGGTGGAAATATAAATTTCTTGAAAGAAGCATGGCTTTGTAGGAAAGAAGGCAATTAAAAGAGGCAAGGAGAGTTAAGACAGGTTTGTTTTTTCAGATGAAGGAGACTGAGCATGTTGTGATATGTTCCAGACAGTTTTGCTTGCCAAAAAAGTGTAAAATTTGCAATGAACTAAGGTTTCTATAATTATGAAAATGGAAATTAATCTGTCACCTCCATTTTAATGATTGAAGTAAGATATATATTCTAACCTAACACAGTTATTGCATTTGTCAGAGTTGGAAGGGAAATGCATTTACTTTAAATTTTTTATTCAGTTTTTCCAGATTAAACCTGATATTTTGACTCGTGAAATACTTTGGGGGAAAAAGACCCAATCTAAACAGTTTTCCATGACCATCTTTGACGCCTCAGTGTTCAGCTCAGATGTTTCCTTCCTGAGTTGGAATTAGAAGCAATGAGAACCAGACCCCTTGTCAGGTCATATTTCAGTCAGTTCCTTGTCATAGGAGATTTGTAGAAAAGAGAACATCTTTGCCTGACTGCTTGGTTAAACTAAAGATCCTGCTATATCAAACTGATCCTGGGCCCTTTCTTTCAGTCATTACACAGATTTTTATTGGATGAGCCTGACTTGTGAGGTCAGGTCACCCTGAGCCCAGCAAAAAAAAGCCCAGGTCAGTTTAGCAGCTGACGGGTGAGCAACAGCTGCTAAACTCAAGAGTTTTTCTGGGCTCAGTGTTCTCCCCATTTTCTCTCCTCTTTTTGTCTTCCCCTGGATTCTTATTTTTAGGAGGGAGAGTCACACTATTAACAGAGAGAGGAAGGAAAGGGACAAGGAGATAGGATTCTCTTTGCAGTGTGGCCAGAACTGCTTCTTGTTCAGCCTCTGGGTCCTTGAGAAGCTCCTTTAGGGCAGGGCAGCATAGGGGAAGGACCCCTCTTAGATGTTCTGTGTAGCAGGGGATGCTGATGATTCTTGCAGTGGTTCTCCCTGGTCCTGCCTCTTCTGGCTAACTCTGCTTTCACTCCAGCATTGCTTCAGGGAATTCACCAAGGAGTCAACGTATTCCTGCAAAGGAACTAACCAAGTGTTTCAGTTTGAGATGCCAAACATCTTTTTCTTTCTTCCCTCCCTGCTTTCCTTCCTTTCTTGCTTCCTTCCCTCCTCCTTCCCTTTTTTTGTTTCCTTCCTTCTTGGATTCAGATACATTCTTTATTCCTTGACAGGTAAAAGAGGTCAGTAAACAGAACTGAGAAATGGCTAGCTTCCCCGTCTTTTCCCTTTTGGGGGGTTTCATTTGCAATTCTTCTTCCTCACTTCTCCTCCCAACCCCCAACCCCAGTCTAGCTCCAAGTGCTCCCTGGCCCTCTCGGGTTTATCTTTCTTTCTCTTCAATTTCAAAATTAGGTGAATAAACACATCTATTCTTGGAGTACATTCCTTTCCCTCACTTTCCCTCTCCTCATTTAGAATCCTATGTTTTGACATAATTTATCATGGGTTGTCACCCTGGATGATTAAAAAAGGCACTAATGAGATGAAGCGTGTCAAGACTCGATCACAGGGCCTCTATGTTCTGTCTGATGGTAATAGGACACCTTCAGGAGACTTGGAGAAAGTGGGAAGTGTGAGAACAAATTGTGGATTCTTGTGGATGAGGGCAGAGGTGAGGCGAGGAGATGCCAAATCAGAATTCCTTAAGGAAATCAAACAGCTCGAGAGCAGTTCTGTTCCTGACTGTGTGACTAGTTCATCAAGCAATGGGGGTGACTGCTAAAGCTTAGAATGACCTAACCACATGAACAGACTCTTCAAAAATAGGTGTAGATTTTTCGTGTAGTGTTCAGGACTGGACTGTGATGATTGTGTAACTTATATAATATGAAAGACCTGTAGATTGATTCATTTTCCGTAGATTTCATGTGGAACTCACAAGCTGACTCTGAGACACACCGAGTTTGTTTGCTTCTCCAGTGGGACTTCTTGTATGAGGTCTACCTCTTACTCTGAGTCAGTGCAGCACAGCAGGCAAGTTGGCAGTGGTTCATTAGCAAACGAGTATACAAAAATAAGCAAATCATGAAATCCATCAGGTTCCTGCCACAAAATTTATAGATTATGTTAATAATATTGTATACACACCGAACACCACCAATTAGATCTTTTCTGCTGATCTGCATGCAGCTATTTCATTCACATGTTTAATCAGGTTACTTTTATATCCAGAACAACTTCTCTAACTCATGTAAGAGTTTATTTTAGTTCCAAGACTTGTATTTAACTATAACTTGTGATTTATTATTTTTTTAAAATACCACTGTGTGTATGTCTGCTTAATATTGTTTTAGAGACTTGAAACCTCGGTACATCTTGAGGACACTTTCTTCACAAACCTTCACAGAATGAACACATATCCACATTGTGTGAACATAAATGTACCTTAGATTACAATCCCCAATCCTAGTCATGTGAGAAAACTTAAGAAGATATATAAAATAGTTCAGTTCAAGCATTATTTTTGTCTTATATGACTGTGATTCTCATCTCATGTGGTACAAAAAGATTAATCATGGTATGTTGGCTGACCTATAGAACTGATAGAACTAACCACATTCACTGTGAATGCGATGATGCATTTCAGAATTTTCATGAAGAAGCAGCTGCCAGAAGGAATGTGTGCTGGGGAGTGTTCATATTTTATGAAAACTATCTTGGTCCATTGCCTCTTTCCCTTGAATTAGCACTCAATTATCCTTAAGGAAGGGGCTGAAGGCTCAGCAGAGCTGGTAAGATAACCCCAATCTCGTTAGCACAGCAGCAGCTGCCTGAATTTGCTCACACCAAATTGCAGCAACTTGTTTCGTTTCATTTGTGCTATCTTAGTTTGTAAAAGAAACAAATGTATTTTACACTTTTGAAATGTCTTAGCACAGATTGAGAGCTCTGTAACAGCCTGAAAATTGGTAAAATCTCTCACTTATGAAACATCTTTCATTCCCCTTTGAGGTTGGACAGGCTGAAAACCTCACGTTCTTTTTTTTTTTGGCAGTGAAAGTTCATCATTTTCAACATAACATTTTGAATTCAGAACAGAACTTCTGGATTAAAAAGAATGGTGGGGCTGAATCAGTGTCATAAATTCTGCAGTTTTTTTCCTTACTAAACTAATCTATTTTAAAAATTACATATGGGGGTAGTATATTAGATCGTATTTCAGAATGTGCCTTTACTCTGTTTGAAGGGATCATTGTAGTAACATGGTCACAAAAGTTTCTCACCCCAGTAGTATAAGTATAGTTCCAGAATAAGGAAAATTGTTAGGTAATTAAAAATAGCATAGGAAAATATTGGGTCAAGAATACTGAAGCAAAAGGGTGTAGGATGGGAAATATGGGGACCCTGAAAGCACACAGTTCACTATAACTCATATCAAAACAACTACATTACTTGAAGTTGATGAGCCTCTACTAGAATGGGTGTAATGGAAATACATTGTCTATGTATGAAGCAGATTAACAAGCTGTAATTTTAAAGCCATGTAAAGGTAAAGATAAAATTGAAAAGATAAGACTTTAAGTTCAAGATTCACATTCTTTTAAAAAGAAACTGATCTTATGTTTCTTCCTAAGGAATTGGATCAGGTATGTTAACTGAAGTTATTTCTAGGTGATTACAGCAGAAATTAAATTGCATATTAGGGAGGAAAAGATCCCAAGTATTAATAAAACAGACTCTGTTGTCAGCATAATTTTAGGCCAACTGATATAATATTACCCAGGCAAGTGTGATGTTTTTCGTGCTTTGTACAATAATTTTGTGTGTGGGGGTCTATGTAGATATTAATGTGGGTTTATATTGACAAAAGGAGAGATACTGTTTATTAGATTTCTAGTTGAAGGCACTCCTTACTTTCAAGCTACAGGAATCAAAATCAAGATCTCAAAGCAATATTTGCACTCCCCTACTCATTGCAGCATTATTTATAATAGCCAGGATGTGGAAGGAACTTAAATATCCATTGACAGTTGAATGGATAAACAAAAATAAGGTTTATATTTGCAACAAAATATTGTTCAACCTTAAGGAAGAAAGACCTCCTATAAAACGTGACGACTTAGGTGAACTTGGAGGATATGAAGCTAAATGAGGTAAGCCAGCCACAGAGTGTTTACTGCATGATTTCACTTACAGGAAGTATCTACAATAGTCCAGCTCATAGAAGCAGCGAGTAGAATGGTGCTTCTGGGGCTGGTGTTGTTCAGTCACTAAGTTCTGCCCACCTCTTTGTGACCCCGTGGACTGCAGCGTGCCAGGCTTTCCTGTCCTTCGCCATCTCCTGGAATTTGCTCAGACTCATGTCCATTGAGTCCATGATGCTGACTCTGGGGCTGGAGGGAGGGGGAAATGGCAGTTGCTGATCAAGGGATAGAAAATTTCAGTTATGCAAGATCCATGAATTCTAGAGATTGCTGTACAACATTGTAACTAGAGTTAATACGTCACTGTGGACACGACTGAGCGACTTCACTTTGACTTTTCACTTTCATGCATTGGAGAAGGAAATGGCAACCCACTCCAGTGTTCTTGCCTGGAGAATCCCAGGGACCGCGGGGCCTGGTGGGCTGCCGTCTATGGGGTCGCACAGAGTCGGACACGACTGAAGCGACTTAGCAGCAGCAGCAGTGCTCTTAAAAGAATTGTTGAAAGGGTACGTCTCATGTTAAATATTCTGACTCCAAAGAAAAAAAGAAAAAAGTTTAGAGAATCAGTATTTCAGATTTGCTCCAGTTAGAAACTGACAATAATAAGTAGATTGAGTTAGGGGGGTGATGGGTGTTTGGTGCCCTCTCTCAGAACCCCAGGACCTGCGCCTTCACTGAAGTCTGCTCTTTAGCTTTTTCAGTGTCCATTGAGGGAGGGTGACTTGCTGTGTTACAGAGCTAGTTCTCTGTGGAGTCAGGTCTGGAATAGTGGTTTCGCAATTTCCTGACCAATAGCTTTCCATTAAGTTGTTACACAAAGATTTCAGGCACATTAACATTTTAGCAGATCTGTGAATGGAGCAAAGTCATTTGATACACAAAAATACTACCTTTTCTGTGAGATAGAGGTTTTTTAGATCTTTCTGTATTTATGCAGTAATTGAAAACTGGGCATGACAGACTGAGTTCCTGTGCATCTAACTTGCATTGGAAATATCCTCTAGGAATTTTTCTAAAAGAAATTTGGTGTTAGTTTATGAGGCCGTGTGTGTAGTTTTAGGCCTTAATTTTCCATAGAGGCTAGATTAAAAATACGCAATTTTAAATTTAATATTTTTTTAAATTTAGGATATAGACTTAATATTAGTAGAAAGCAATGTTTCATTTCTAACATGAAGACCAACAGCTGGAGAATTTTAGATTTAATGAAACCATCAAAAGTGAGCTATGACAAGATTGTGAAAAAAATCTCATTTTTAATGAATTTATTTAATTTAAATTGAAGGATAGTTACAGTATTGTGTTGGTTTCTGTCATAGGTCAACATGGATCAGTCATAGGTAAAAATCTCATTTTTAATACTACTCTTAATTTTTCCTACTATAAAGACCTGGAAGTTCTTGATGAATATAGTTTGAAAAGACAGCACAAGTGTTCTGCAGTTGGTATGAGATTGTGAGGAAATTATACCCTTTTCCCTCCGACCAGGTAGATGGAGCCAGGAGATAGATTCTCTGTCAATTAAGTGCTATGTAATCACAAAGTCGTTTTCAAGGTAGGCGGGTGAGGTCAGTTGTCAGGTTTGGGGAGTTTTGAAACACATAAGCATGTGCCAGCAGCGTTACATGGGAATTCAGTTTCAATTCTAGTGTTTGAGGAGGGAACTAGCATTGGCTTATCTTTCCTTCAAGTACCATGAATCCTTTGCTGAGCTTGGTGGGAAGAATTCTTTCGATCCTCTGACACATTGACTTAATGAAGCTTACAGCCTTGAATCTGTAAACCAAGGCTGGCAGATTTACCAGATGAATTAATGTCGGGTATAATTGCCTTACCGATAGCTTCCCAAATACGTCTTCTACGACACCTTCTTTCCATACATGCTGTTGTTAGGAAAACGCTAGGCTGTGCCTCACTGGATAACTGGGGTGAAGAGAGTAAGATAATTTAAAAAAAAAATGGAGAACAAAAATTTTTACTGTAAGAACTTCTGAAGCTCTGAACTGTGGCTGCTGCTTTGTATCTTGTGGCGGACAGTTGGAGCCTCGGCCACTAAAATACAGTCTGGCTGCGTTTTCGCATCCAAGGTTTCTCTGCCGCTATGTGTGTGTCACTTTCCATGCCAGATCAATGTTGTGCTCACGTTGCTGCTTTTACTTTTTAATTTTATAAAATGTGTAGGCAGGAATGGATGGTGAAGAATTGAGTAATCTCTGTGGCTTTAGTCTTATTCTGGAAACCAAAGAATTATGTAGGATACTTGAAATAAATTTAAATATTTTTCAAGTTTTTAAAAACAAAATAGCCTACAAAAAATGTGAAGGATAGAAGGGATGTTTCTAAAATATATTAACACATTAAAAAAATCTATTGAAATTCCATAAAAAGCAATCATTTACTTCATTATGTTTCCTTCAACAGAATTTACACTAATTAGAGCACAACATTTTGCAAGTTTACCATGCAGTAATTCAAGATGGAGTGATGAGCTGAACCAAAATGATAAACAAATTAACTGTTAGGACTGAAAGATAAACAAATTAACCATAAAGATTCTATCTGGTTCTGGGCAATATACTTTACAAGGAGAAAAATTCTTTCAAGCAGAAAAGCCAGAATGGTAAAGGGAAAAGAACTATTTCCCATGAAGGATGTTTGAGGCACAAGACTGTTTACCATAGACAAGATTCTAGTTGGAATAGAAATGTGTTGCCATATAGTATGTACACAGCAAATATTTGTTGAATGCACGAATACCTATCTTCATAATGCTTGGGGACTGTCATATGAAAGGAATTAGATAGGTTTGTCCCATCGATAGAGTTAGGATCCGATCTACTCAGTAAAATGGAGAACTTCCAACTGTATAAAGAGGGACCAGCATCCTCTGGGTGAGTTTGCTGAGTAGTACAGACTGCACGGCCCTTTGCTGTGGTTACCATGGAGAGGATTCAAGAAGTGCACAGAAGATGGGATCAGGGGAGTTTGCTGGCTTTTTCTTTTTCCTTTTGATTCTGACATGCTGTAAAGTGATCTTCTGTGTTTGTTTGTTTTTCTTGGATTCCTACTCAATTCCCTCATTTTGTTTTGGCAAATGTTGAGGTTTTATAATATAGTGCCTTTGGATTTATTGAAACAGAACAAAACAAAATGGAAAAGCCATGCGTGAGATGAGGCAGGCCTGGGTGGCCGTCACTGGATCCTCTCTCCAGCAGTCCCCAGCATTTTCGGCGCCAGGGTCTGGTTTTGCAGAAGACGATTTTTCCATGAGCCAGGGTTGGGGGGTGGTGAGGCATGGTTTCGGAATGATTCAGCCACGTTACATTTATTGTGCACTTTATTTCTATTATTACTCCATCAGCTCCACCTCAGATCATCAGGCAGTAGATCCTGGAGGTTGGGGACTCCTGTCCTATACACTGTATGTGTGGCAAGAGGAGCTGATGTTTCCACTCCATTTTAGTGTTTAGAATTGTTTTTATAAACTCTGGTGGAGTTTAAAATTCCAATTACATTTTAAAAGCTGCTTACTTTCCTGTATTGGGTAGGTAAGACTTGAAAAGCTGTTATTTTTAAATCTCCTGATATGGGTTTGACTGTGTCTCCCCTAAAATTCCAGAGAAGGCATTGGCACCCCACTCCAGTACTCTTGCCTGGAAAATCCCATGGGCAAAGTAGCCTAGTGGGCTACAATGGGGTGGCTAAGAGACAGACACGACTGAGTGACTTCACTTTCACTTTTCACTTTCATGCATTGGAGAAGGAAATGGCAACCCACTCCAGTGTTCTTGCCTGGAGAATCCCAGGGACGGGGAGCCTGGTGGGCTGCCGTCTCTGGGGTCGCACTGAAGCGACTTAGCAGCAGCAGCCCCTAAAATTCATTTGATGACGTCTTAACTCCTAATACCTCTAAATGTGATCTTCCTTGAGATACGGTCTTTATAGAGGTAATCAAGTTAAAAATGAGCTCATTAGATACAAATACAACAGTGTGTGCTCAGTGTCTGACTCTTTGTGACCCCTTGGACTGGAGCCTGCTAGACTCCTCTGTCCATGGGATTCTCTAGGGAAGAGTACTGGAGTGGGTTGCCATTTCCTCTTCCAGGGGATCTCCCTGACCCAGGGATCAGGTCTCTTGTGGCTCCTTCACTGGCAGGAGCTCATTAGGGTGGGCGCTGATCCGAAATGACTGGGGTCCTTATGAAAAGAGAAATCCGGATACAGACACGTACAGGGAAGACGCCGGGTGGACGTGGAGATGGACGTCTACAAGCCAAGGAGAAAAAGCTGGAATGGGTCCTTTCTTCACTGGCCGCAGAAGGATCCAATCCTGTGAACACCTTGGTCTTGGTCTTCTAGCCTCCAGAATCATCAGACACTAAATCTCTGTTGTTTAAGCCATTGAGTTTATGCTACTTGCTTAGCTACTTGTGCTAGCAAAGTCGTGCCCTCCCTAAAAGACAGCACTTTGCATCTCTACCGGGTCCCTAACAGGGGAACATATTTGGTAGATAAGAGAAAACAGTTGCTTCATATGAAATATTTATTTTCCTCAGATACACCTGGCTTTAATTTTTCTCACAGTCCCGTTTACGTTAACACAACTCATTGCGACTTTTGTCGCTTTCGTTAAACAGTTGGGAAAATAGCCACCAGCAAAGCGTGAAGATCCCACATTATACTCTGTGCTGTGTTCTGTAAACGAGGCACATAATTTTCGCACTTATGAGATACTTTCCATGCCGGGCACACACCTCTTGTCACACATCTGACACTGTCTGTGTTCAGGTTTCCATTTACATTTATATGTGAACAGTATTGGGGCTGGCTGATAAACACACAGTGGAGGGAAGGAAGTAATTTACCTGAAGCATTTAGTCCTTTGCAACTTTTATTATTCCTGGCTGATCTGCCCCATCGGAGTAAAAACAGGAGAAAAATGTCCCTTTTCAACAGAGACTTTATTCAGGACGTGGCTGGGTCTTGTGCAGTGACTGCCCTCCCGGGAGTACTTGTCAAGCCGGGTGATGTTGTGTGTAAGCAGTGCCCGGGGGATGTGATTCTTCAGCAGTATCCCCCCTCCAACCATCTGTTGTGCAGTGTATCTCCCACAAAATCGTATTCTAGCATGGAACTGAAATTTGTCTTATTACCAGTATTTTACTGTGAGTGAGACACTTGCTGGACATGTGAAAGTAACACCAGACGGTCTTTGAAATTCAGATCACCTACTGGTCCTTTAAATCAGACTTTCGCACACTGTCCTGGAGCCATGGTCTTATGATATGGCCCGAGGTCCCTGAACCAGTCAGTCATCTGGGGGATGGTCTGACCTTCATTTTCCTTGATGCCACAAAAGGTTTGATCAGGATTTGGGGCTGGGCCCAGGGGCATGACCTGGGATAGGTGTTCTACTGATGGGAGATGAGGAAGAAAGAACCAGGGGGGTCCGTAAAAGTCAGAGGTCTTCATAGGAAATTAGACTTGGCTCTGGAGTGACCAGATATTCTCAGATGGAAAGTGCAAGTGAGGAAGGTGAGAAAAGAGACTGAGGATTGGTTAAAGTGGAAGCTGTTCAGACGTACCCAGGCAGCGGGCATGCCCGACTCTTTGTGACCCCATGGACTGTAGCCCGCCAGGCTCCTCTGTCCATGGAATTTCCCAGGTAAGAATACTGGAGTGGATTGCCATTTCTGCCTCCAGGGGATCTTCCCAACCTGAGGATCAAACCTGTGCCTCCTGCTTGGCAGGGGGATTCTTCACCACTGAGCCACCAGGGAAATCCACACAGAGAGAGTGAGGGGCAATAACCCTGACCTCAGTGAGGTTTTCCATGATAGGAATGGACTCCTCTGAAGACTAGAATGGAGCCAGACAGTCCTCAGCTTTTCTGCTGCTTAAATTATTTATTTAGGAGAAACAGAGACTCCCTGAAGTCACCTGCAGTAGTGCAGTCTCATTATAAGGCTCTGGGACAGGAATCTCACTTCAGTTGCCTAGAGCTCCAGGAACAGTCATACAAATGTCATTTGGGAAAAGGATGGTTGTCATCAGGGCTCTAAGGCAGCTGGGATTTCTGATTCTCTTCCCACCTCCCCAGCTCACCAGACTTTAAATAAATGTCTGTTTTCCCTTCTGTTCAAGTTCTTATTGAATAAGTAAGCTTTCTTATTTGATAAATCCTGGAATGCAAAGTCAAGTGGGCCTTAGGAAGCATCACTACGAACAAAGTTAGTAGAGGTGATGGAATTCCAGTTGAGCTATTTCACAGATACTGTGAAAGTGCTGCCCTCAATTTGCCAGCAAATTTGGAAAACTCAGCAGTGGCCACAGGACTGGAAAAGGTCAGTTTTCATTCCAATCCCAAAGAAAGGCAATGCCAAAGAATGTTCAAACTACCACACAATTGTCCTCGTCTCACATGCTAGCAAAGTAATGCTCAAAATTCTCCAAGCCAGGCTTCAACAATTCGTGAACTGAATTTCCAGATGTTCAAGCTAGGTTTAGAAAAGGCAGAGGATCCAGAGATCAAATTGCCAACATCCGTGGAGTCATTGAAAAAGCAAGAGAGTTTCAGAAAAATATCTACTTCTGCTTTATTGATTATGCCAAAGTCTTTGATTGTATGCTATGCTAAGTCACTTCAGTAGTGTCCGACTCTGTGTGACCCCATAGACGGCAGCCCACCAGGCTCCCCCGTCCCTGGGATTCTCCAGGCAAGAACACTGGAGTGGGTTGCCATTTCCTTCTCCAATGCATGAAAGTGAAAAGTGAAAGTAAAGTCGCTCAGTCGTGTCCGACTCTTAGCGACCCCATGGACTGCAGCCTACCAGGCTCCTCCGTCCATAGGATTTTCCAGGCAAGAGTACTGGAGTGGGGTGCCACTGCCTAATTCAGTCCCGGCACGGGGAACGAAGATTTCACATGCTTTGCCACGTAGGAAAAAAAAAATACCACAAAACATACAAATGTCCCTCTCTAGCCCATCCCTCCTGCTGAGTCTTTCCAGATTGCTAGATGTTTGTGTTTGCACATGTTGTCATTTTCTCCAAATCCAGTGAAGTCTGTAAATGTCTTCCAGTTAATTTCTGGAAAGTAATGTCTATTGCACAAGTTCTTACTGATGGCAGAGAGTCTGCACACCTGCTCGTCGCCATCAATGGAGGTGGTTGGCTCCGTCTGGCCTGGTGGTCATGAAGGCCTCGAGCATTTGGGTCTGCTCTCCTGGATCCCCTGTTGCTGCTACACTTCCGCCGGCCCCCTGCAGCACCTCAGCACCTCCAGGGTCCCCGGAGGCCAGCAGGGCTGAGCTCCCCCTCAATTCTAGGTCACTGTCCTCATCCAAGGTTGGTAGGTGCCTCTCAGGGTCGCTGGGCTGGGTGGTTCCTGGGGAAGGGCCACTTGGATTATCCCGACTTCCTCTTCTTTCACGGTAGACAACAAAATGATACACGGCAGCGAGGACGATGATCAGCACGATGAGGACGATGGTGAAAATGTACACCTCCACACTCACACCCAGGTAGGTGCCGCGTGATGATCCCAGGTTTCCTGACTGTGAATTTATGGCACAAACGGTATTGCTTGTGGCATTGCAGGGCTGAAGGACGGCACTGTCTTCACATCTGGTGTGGAAACAGGGTCTCTGCAGATGTAATCCTTTAAGAGGGGGTCACACCAGGTCAGGGTGGGCCTCAGTCAGTGAGCAGCGTCCTCACAGGAGGGAAGATGTATGCAGACAGAGAGAAGTTCATGTTAAGATGCTGAAGCGGAGCACACGGGAGAACATCCCTGGAAGGCGCAAGCAGAGACTGAAGCGATGCGTCCACAAGCCAAGGAGCGCCAAGGAGTGCCGGCAAAGCTGAGGAAGCGAGACATTCCTCCCGAGAGCCTATGGAGGGAGCCTGGCCCTGCTGATACCTCGCTTTCCACTTCCGGTCTCCAGAACTTGTACACCGGAAGCAGCTCTCTGTGCAGTCTGCGGAGTCGCAGTAGAACTTGCCCCGCTGGCACTGGCACTCCTTTGATTGTATAGATCACCACAAACTGTGGAAAATTCTTCAAGAGATAGGAATACCAGACCACCTTACCTGCCTCCTGAGTAATCTGCATGCAGGTCAAGATGTAACAGTTAGAACTGGACATGGAACAACAGACCGGTTCCAAGTCGGGAAAGGAATACAACAGGTCCTGCTTATTTTACTTATATGCAGAGTACATCATGAGAGATGCCCAGCTGGATGAAGCACAAGTTGGAATCAAGATTGCTGGGAGAAATATCAATAACCTCAGATATGCAGATGATACCACCCTTATGGCAGAAAGTGAAGAGGAACTAAAGAGCATCTTGATGAAGGTCAAAGAGGAGAGTGAAAAAGTTGGCTTAAAACTCAACATTCAGAAAACTAAGATCATGGCATCCGGTCCCATCACTTCTTGCAAATAGATGGAAAAACAATGGAAACAGTGAGAGTCTTCATTTTGGGGGGCTCCAAAATCACTGCAGATGGTCACTGCAGCCATGAAATTAAAAGATGCTTGCTCCTTGTAAGAAAAGCTATGATCAACATAGAAAGCATATTCAAAAGCAGAGACATTACTTTGCCAATAAAGGTCCGTCTAGTCAAAGCTATGGTTTTTCCAGTAATAATGTAGGGATGTGAGGGTTGGACTATAAGGAAAGCTGAGTGCCGAAGAATTGATGCTTGTGAACTGTGGTATTGGAGAAGACTCTTGAGAGTCCCTTGGACTGCAAGGAGATCCAACCAGTCCATACTCAAGGAAATCAGTCTTGAATATTCATTGAAAGGACTGATGCTGAAGCTGAAACTCCAATACTTTGGCCACCTGATGTGAAGAACTGACTCACTGGAAAAGACCCTGTAAAGATTGAGGACAGGAGGAGAAGGGGACAACAGAGGATAAGATGTTTGGATATCATTACCAAGTCAATGGACATGAGTTTGAGCAGGTTCCAGGATTTGGTGATGGACAAGGAAGCCTGGTTTGCCGCAGCCCATGGGGTTGCAGAGTCGGACACGACTGAGTGACTGAACTGAACTGAAAATTGAAAAAAAAAAAATGTGGCGCCTTTAATGCAGTTCATGTCTCTCTCTGATTCTGTTTTCCTTTATCTGTCGTGGCTTCCATTGCCCCTACCAATTGCTGATCTATCATCATAGGTCTCAAGTTCATACTCCCACAAAGCAAGGGTGGTGTTGGTTTAGTTGGCTTGACTATGACCTAGTTGCTGTCCAGCATGAAGGTGGGCTGGTCTTGGGTAAAGGACCCATCTCTGGCTGTAATGGGGTGGTCACCTGGTATCTTGTGTGGTGCTTGTGACAGGGGCTGTAGGTTGTACCATCCTGTGACCTGGCCACCCAAACAGAAGCGGCACCATCAGTGACAGTGTGCATCAGTGCCGCTCTAATGCAGTTCCCCAAACATTGGTTTTACTTGAATCTCCTCTCGTTAAAAAATCCTTATTTTCGTTACTGTTTCCCAAGGATCGAGTTTGCACTTTCTTACTTGGAGTGCAAATTCTTAGTAATCTGACCTCAGACTACTTTGCTCACCTGCCCTTCCATAACTATTCTATTCTGACCTTCCCTCATATCTTGAATTGCTCTAAAATTTATTTCCCTAATAATTGTACTCCTGAGCCTCTTTTTTTAAGAAACATGGTAGGCACGATGCTAGAATTGGCCTCAAAAGAAAAAAAAAAGCAAAAATGCTGGAGAACAGAGGAAACTGCTGTGTGATATTGGATAAGTTACTAGTCATCTCTGGACCATTGTCTCATTTACAAAATATACTAAAGTACATCATGTTATCTAAGTTTCTTTCTTCCTCTTATATCCTGTGGAGGGCTGAACCAGTGCCTGAACTCAATCTTATCTCTCTTTTTCTTTTCTGAAGTCATTGTATTTGAAATCTCAGCTTTTGTTTGAAAGTTCATTGTGATGATATTTTATAGAGTCACTCACTCTATAATCTGCCCCCTTGCTCCTGCACCCCCTATAGTGGCTGTGCAGTGCAGGGGAGCCCTGTGAACCTGTAGCTTTGCTTCCCTGTTTGAGCCCTATGCGCTGGGAGACCAGTCTAACCCACAGTCACGGTCTGACACCTTCCTGGCCAGTTAGATATTTGGGTGCTTGCGTGGTCACACACGCAGGGATTACTCTGTACTCCTAACAGCTCTTCTCTTCCATGGGCATACTTGAGTCACTCATTTTCTCCTCATGATACCCTGTTCGGTGACCACTGGTCATGTCACCTGTTGTCTGGGCTGAGTAGCCTGATATTCCATTAAATGTTTTTCAAGTGAATTAACTAACACAAGAAAATTTTAAAAAAATGAATGCAAAGAAAATAAAGAAAATTAAGAGACACAGGGGGAGATGGAAGGGGTAGGAAGAAGGGGAGGGGAAGAATAGAGAAGAGAGAGAGGTGGAGAGGCCAGAGGAAAGGAAGGTGGCAGAAGAGGCAGGAGATAAGGAAAATTATGAGACTAGATCTTTGCCTAAATTACACATTTTTCTCAACCAGCGCTCCACAGCTGCACTGCCTGTTCACATTTATCCACTAAGTGACTATCCATCTGGTCTTCTCTCCTTTACTTCTGGTGGTTGCTCTACAGAATGGGGGCATCAAACCCCAAGAAGCAGATTAAAATATGTTTTAAAGAAAAATACATGATCAGAAAAGGAGCTGCTAATGTCTGCGGAGATGGAGAAGTGCTTGATGAAGGAGATGATATTGGGTGAGCCCAGCAAGATCAGCAGGCTGTGTTAGGCAAAGAAGGAGGCCTCTGAGTTGAGTCCAGCCTGCAAAAAGATGTGTATATGTGAGTGTGTGTGTGTGTGCTTAGTCATGTCCAATTCTTTGTGACCCCATGGACTGTAGCCCGCCAGGCTCTTCTGTCCATGGAATGTTCCAGGCAAGCAATACTGGGGTAGGTTGCCATTAATGACTCCAGAGGACTCTCCCCAACCCAGGGATCAAACCCACGTCTCTTGCATCTCATGCATTGGCAGATAAATTCTTTACTACTGGGCAAATAGACGAGCTGGTACAAATGAAGGAACCACTGTTACATCCAACACTGTGGTCTCAGAATCTCAGAAATACTATTTGAGTCAAAGCCAGACACAAAAGAGACATTCTTATGACCCCATTTTATAAGGATGCATGCCTGCTCAGTTGCTTCAGTTGTGCCTGACTCTTGGCGACCGTATGGACTATAGCCTGGCAGACTCCTCTGTCCATGTGATTCTCCAACAAGAATACTGGAGTGGATTGTCGTGCCCTCCTCCAGGGAATCTTCCCAACCCAGGTGTCTTCTGTGTCTCACACATTGAAGGGGGATTTTTTACCCACTGGGCCTCCTGGAAAGCCCTTTATAAAGGTGAAGAACAGGCAAAACTAATCTATGATTTTAGAAGCTGTAGAGTGATTACCTGGAATTGAGGGTAATATTCCACGGGACAAGGAGTACTAAAAACTTTCTGTGATGTTGTAAATTTGCTATGTGTTGATTTGGATAGTGAGGAAATGGGAACATATGTATATAAAAATTCATCATTCTGCACATGTAAGGTTTTTGCATGTCATTATATCTGAAATATACTGCAATTAAAAAATACTTAAGTAGAAGAAAGTTTACACGTAGAATTGTACATTTAAAATATCAACAGAAAGTCTATTAGACAACTAGCCCTGATTTTAAAATGTATATTTCTGGTTTTTTGAAGCCTGTTGAAATTTAAAATTAGGCTGCATTAGTGCCATGCAAATACATACATTATAGTTCTGATTTGAAGGTTAAATTTAATAAATGAGTACCTTTAAATATTTATCAACTTAAAAATAGATCACTGGTAATGTTTGTCTCATGCCATTTGGGCACCTGTTTTTTATGACTTGGGGAAAAGTACTCATTTTTATTTATATCAACAACTAGTAAAATTGAAAAAAATTGTTATTTTTATTTATTTGAGGAGCAAAGTATCCATTATTTCATTGATGACTGTGAACTTGTTTTTATAAACGCCCTGCAGAAATAGTTGAGGAATTTGCTGTGCATGCTCTACTAGCAAAATCCAAATATTAATAAATGTTTAGTTCTTCGAAATATGCCTGGGGTGTGTGTCAGTATAAACATACTTTCCTTAACATAGTGATGTGAAAATATTGGCTGGAAAGATTCATATTTTTTGTGAAGTGTAAGTGTATGCATAAGTATTTTTTTAATAAATAAATTATATTAGGCACAGTTTGAAATATACCAAAGACATAAACAGTTTCTTCACTGGAACTCTGCGGCTCTAGACCGAGGTCATGACTTTAATCTTGGCTTTTATGTTGGTAAGAGAAAATGCTGCAAAGGTCCCTGCTGCTGCTAAGTCACTTCAGTCGTGTCCGACTCTGTGTGACCCCATGGATGGCAGCCCACCAGGCTCCCCCGTCCCTGGGATTCTCCAGGCAAGAACACTGGAGTGGGTTGCCATTTCCTTCTCCAATGCATGAAAGTGAAAAGTGAAAGTGAAGTCGCTCAGTCGTGTCCGACTCTTAGCGACCCCATGGACTGGAGCCTACCAGGCTCCTCCGTCCATGGGATTTTCCAGGCAAAAGTACTGGGGTGGGGTGCCTTTGCCTTCCCCAGGCAGAGGTCCCAGGGGACTAAATAACCCAGTGCATTTCCCCTTTTCCCTTGGCTACTCGGACATTCAGATATAAATGCATGTTCACTTAAGTACGTAATTCATTTCAAGTATATGGTGAGTTTCTATTTATTTTTTCATTTTAGATTCCCAATTTTGTATATTTCTTTTAAATAAGAATGGGGGAAGAAGTTACTTGTGAATGATTTGAAAGCACATCTCCCATTTAACTGTGTTTTTACAAAGAGTTTCAACGGCCCTTGTGTGCTCGTTGCTTCATTCTTGTCTGACTCTTTGTGACCCTTATAGACTGTAGCCCACCAGACACCTCTGTCCATGGGATTTTCCCAGCAAGAATACTAGAATGGGTTGCCATGCTCTCCTCCAGGGGATCTTCCCAATCCAGGGATCGAACCTGCATCTCTTTACATCTCCTGATTGGTGGGTGGGTTCCTTACTTGCAGGGAAGCCTCAATGTCCTTGAAGGATGAAGTAATTTAAAAAACATTGGTGAGGGACTTCCCTACTGTACAGTGGTTAAGACTGTGCTTCCAGTGCAGGGGGCCTGGGTTCACTCCTTGGTTGGGGAACTAAGATCTCACATGCCTTGTGGCCGAAAAAATAAAAAAAAAACAACAACCTCATTGTTGAGCCATGGAAATGTACCATAGAAAAACAAGGATTCATATTCGAAGAGATGAATCCCTGGGTAGACACATGTTGTTTAAATGACTTACTGAGAAATGGAATCCCAGCTCCTAATACCTACCTCCATGTGTAGCCTCGTGAGATGCGAATGCATGACAAGCTATAAACAACATTCAAGTGGGACCTAGCAAGTTGAAGCTATGGGATTTCTCATCTGTGCATTCGAATAATTGGGGTCATGTGGCTTTCTCTACTCATCATCTCAGGGATACTGTGGACAGTCTTTCTCTGAGCGACTCTTACCTGGTGTGAAGATGCTGTTCCCTGTAGAGGAGATTTGCATAGGCTATGGTGACCCAAAAACATATTAAGAAAAATTAATAGTATGTCTTGAACAGTAAGTGAGAAACACAGGAACCTCCGTTGAAGCAGCGTCTCCTGTGTAGGCTGTGTGCACAGCACTGGCTGCCATGCCATGAGGCCCCAAAGGACTGAAAAAGATCCCTGGGAAAAGCAACTTTTCAGATTCATTGGCCTTTGGAATTGGTTTGTGACTTATAAACTCAACTTAGAACATAATTATGTCATTTCCATCTTCGCAAATGCGGCATGCTCTCAAATCTAAGCTGCGGGGACTGCTTTATGAAATGAAATTGCTCCATAGTGCTTTCAATGGAAATTGCTGCATCAGCTACATGGTAGTGTCTATTCTGGAAGCTAATTGAAATTGCTCTGGCAGATGCTGGAAACAAATGCTGGGTTACATTAGCTTATGGGGGTCACTTTCTCTACTGTCACGTGTAAAACTTGTCAAACTGGCCTGCATTCTAGGAAAGCGCACAGGCCTTGGAGAAAGGGAATTTGGCTGCTGCCTTCCATACAATGCATACTTCTGATGGCATTCCAGCCCCGTGCCTCATACAATAATAATACCTAGTTCTCATCATGGGGCTTCCTTGATGGCTCAGATGGTAAAGAATGTGCCTGCAATGCAGGAGACCCGAGTTCGATTCCTAGGTCGGGAAGATCCCTTGGAGAAGGGAATGGCTCCCCACTCCAGTATTCTTGCCTGGAGAATTCCATGGACAGAGGAACCTGGCAGGTTATAGTCCAAGGGATTGCAAAAAGTCAGACATGACTGAAGCGACTTAGCATGCATGCATGCACTTCCCATGACTGCCACACAGATTTGTTGACACAGATTGTATAAAAGGAAAAGTCTACGGCGTATGTGTGTCTTGTACTTCTTAATATTGATTTTGTTGTTATAAAGTGAAAGTGAAAGTCACTCAGTCGTGTCTGACTCTTTGAGACCCCATGGACTATACAGTTCATGGAATTCTCCAGGCCAGAATACTGGAATGGGTAGCCTTTCCCATCTCCAAGGGATCTTCCAATCCCAGGGAAGATAATGACATTATATTCATTATATTCCTGTGACATTATATTCACAGTCATTTAGTCAATAAACATTTATCAAATGCCTAATAATTTGGTTATTTATTGAGTGCTTAATAAAAATGGTTAACTTTTATTGAATGCTTAGAATATGCTAGAACTAGCTCACTTAATCCTCACAATAGCCCTATAATCTCTGTTTTATAAATGAGAAAACTGATATAGCTGAGGTGAAATGATTTGATCAGCATTTGTTGAGTGCTTTAAATCTAAAGCACTTTAAAAAGTGCTTTAAATATAAGTAAAAGCAGCATTTTTTGAGTGCTTGCTCTCTGCTGGGTGGTAGGAACACACGGGTCAATAAGATACAGCCTGAAGTATGAGAACATTAAAGCCTAGTTGTGGGGAAAACGAGAATAGGAAAACCGATGGGCCTGAAGATGGAGAACTGGCTTGGTCCTCGAGGAGCTCCATGGAGGGACACCTGGAAGCATTTTGGACCAAATGATGGGGAACGGGAGTTCCAGGGGCTTGGGAGAAAGCTTGGACTAAAGGGAGCCTGGAGCACACACTAGGCAGCTGGACTTTGAAGCCAGTGGTTAAGCTATCAGAAGTCAAAATAAAGGGAGCTTTACATTTCACCAGGACTTCCCTGGTGGCTCAGATGGTAAAGTGTCTGTCTACAATGCGGGAGACCTGGGTTCGATCCCTAGGCCGGGAAGATTCCTTGGAGAAGGAAATGGCAACCCACTCCAGTACTCTTGCCTAGAAAACCCCATGGATGGAGGAGCCTGGTGTCCATGGGGTCGCAAAGAGTCAGACACAACTGAGCGACTTCACTTTCACTTTACATTTTATCAGGAACTGAACAGACAGAGCAAGGTAAGGTCAGAAACTCGGTCTGTCCACTCCCAAAGCCATATGTGAGGAGACAGAGGGGACCCTCTAATGCCTAGACCTTAATGGGGAACCCACTTTCTAGCGAGCCTGGAGAGCTTCGGTTTCTGAGGAAGCTTAGAACCAATGACTTACTTTGCCAATGTGAGACGTGTCCCTCAGGGTACCTGGACGTCCAAGCTCGTTCTTCTGAGCGTCTCATTTTTCAGTTTAAGCCATTTGAGCAACATAAGTCTGCCTATAGGATTCATCTCTTTCAAGTATTGTATTCCTTTGGTACATTCCCCTGGCTGGACAATATTTCTTAAGTTACTTCATCTTTTAAGGAGATTATGTCTCTAAGTAGAAAACTGGAATTCTTTGCAAAAACATAGTTAAATGGGAGCTATGCTTTCAAACCATTCAAAAATAACATCTTCCCCATTCTTATTTAAGAGAAATATATGAGATTGGAAAATTAAAATAAAAAATAATAGAAAGTCATCATGTACTTGAAATGAATTCAATACTTAATTGAACATTGCATTTATCGCTGAACTTTCTAGAAGCCAGAGTATAAAGGAAAATGCTCTGGATCCTCTAGTTCTTATAACCTGAGAGAAAAGAAGCATAACCCCTGATCTGGAGAGAAACTTTCCTGAGTTCTCTGTAAGCATTTTCTCTGCAAGCATGGCGGGTATGCTACTCTTGAGGATACTTTCAAGAAAAGATACTCCTTGTTACTCCCAAAGTCACAAATTAATACAAGAGGAGATGCCTGGTTTTCGTCTCTAAATAAATGAATTGGAGGGGGAATCAGACCAGTTGTGCTTCATTGTGTTTTCTAAGAATGAGGGAGCATAGTCTCCTTTAGAAATTCTTGAGGAACAGAGTAGACAGGGGAACTGTTCTCAGTATTAGTGACTGCTGCTGCTGCTGCTAAGTCACTTCAGTCGTGTCCGACTCTGTGCGACCCCATAGACGGCAGCCCACCAGGCTCCCCCGTCCCTGGGATTCTCCAGGCAAGAACACTGGAGTGGGTTGCCATTGCCTTCTCCGATCAGTGACTAGAGACATCTATTTAAGTGCAGTTGGCTGCAGGCTTGTTTGGACCATAGTCACTGCTATCCTGGAGAGCCCACTCGCGTCTCAGCCAAGCTGCCTAGCAAAGGAGGGCGCCCTCTTGTGGTGATTACCCAAAAGACAGCTAAGTCACTTCAGTCGTGTCCGACTCTGTGCAATCCCATAGACGGCAGCCCACCAGGCTCCTCCGTGCCTGGGATTCTTCAGGCAAGAAGAACACTGGAGTGGGTTGCCATTTCCTTCTCCAATGCATGAAAGTGAAAAGTGAAAGTGAAGTCGCTCAGTCGTATCCGACTCTTAGCGACCCCATGGACTGGAGCCTGCCAGGCTCCTCTGTCCATGGGATTTTCCAGGCAAGAGTACTGGGGTGGGGTACCATTGCCTTCCCCAAAAGACTGGCACCCCGGAATTAGGGTTCCAGGAGCCCCTGCAGGCTTATGTCCCTTGGAGAGGCTGGTGGAGCTCTACTAGGTGGAGTCCTAGTAGACTAGGGAAGCTTCCACTGCAGTTCTTTTCTGGTTAATGGACAGGTGTTATGTGATCACCGTTTCAGTTGTTGTGGATTCTGTAGGAAGTATAATGTTATTTCATCAAATCCATTGAGTGTTGGTGTTTCCTCCTTTAAGCCACATGTACTCCTTGCGGGAAAGAACTAAGGCGCCATGCTCTTCCTTGGTCCCAGGCCACCCTGTGGGTCTCATCCCTTCCTCTGCCCTGCCTCCATCCAGCCTGCTGTCTGCTCCCCTTCAACTTGGAGCTCAGCCTGCGTGGGTAACCTGCCCCTTTTCTTCTCAGGACTCCCTCCTCTTCTTCTCCTCACGGATTCCAGCCTTAGCCTTCCTCCTGGCGGACCCCTCAGCCACAGACTTTGCCCACTTCCTACTCAGCTCTGCTCTCAGAATCAAGACCATAGAGCACAATGTTTGCTTTGCACGTTCATTCCGGTAACCTGAGCAGGCATCGTGGGCAGAGCCTGGTGGGCATTCACCATGGCGGAGATTACATACAGGAATAACTAATGCGGGTTTGAGGCCGCAAGAGCGTGTAAATCGCATGCCCCAAGTGCGTCTACATTACAGAAGGCTAAAACACTTCCAGAAAGACCTGGAGAAACTTCCTGAAGGAAACCATGTTCCTAAAGCAGAGGGCACTTCTTTCCCTGGTTGCTGGAAATAGAATACAGGTGAGCTCATCTCTTGAGCTCAGACCACTGGAATGCCCAGAGGCAGTCAGACCAGTTTTCCTCCGTGGACTGTGCAGAGTTATATTTTCCTGCGTGTATCCTGATGGAAAAATGGTAGGGACTTTTTATTTTCATTTTTTTAGAGGGGTTAGATTTGGACGTCGGGATTGTGACTCTGAGGGAGAGTTAGTCCAAAGGAGGCAAGGCTGGAGGGAGGCAGTAGAGACTCTTCTGTGTTTTTGTGTTTGTGGATATGGCTGGGTTTTTGTGTGCATAGCAATAGCCAATGAGGCTAAAAAGATGGATCAGTGCCCTATCAGACAGGGCCTTTTTACACATCAGGGTCCTGAGCTTGACTTTTACTTTGAAGTCTGGGTTGTTTGTGAAGTTTATGCCTGTGGAGAGTGATAATCAGATTGAAGCTTCTTAGGTACTTATATATTTCTTGGGGTAGAAAGGAAGATGGGCTGGAGAAGTCCTTGTGGGAGGTTTTAAAGTTTTATATGTAAGGAATAAGGTAGGGTTGAATTGCCAATGTCAGTTGGATCACTGCAAAAGAACCAGAGTTCCAGAAAAATATCTACTTCTACTTTATTGACTACCCCAAAGCCTTTGACTGTGTGGATCACAACAAACTATGGGAAATTCTTGGAGATTGGAATACCAGACCACCTGACCTGCCTCCTGATAAATCTGTATGCAGGTCAAGAAGCAACAGTTAGAAATAGACATGAAACAATAGACTGGTTCCAAATTGGGAAAGGAGTACAACAAAGCTGTCTGCTGTCACCCTCCTTATTTAACTTACATGCAGAGTACATCCTGAGGGATGCTGGCCTGGATGAAGCACAAGCCGGAATTAAGATTGCTGGGAGAACTAGCAATAACCTCAGATACGCAGATGACACCACCCTTATGGCAGAAGGCAAAGAAGAACTAAAGAGCCTCTTGATGAAAGTGAAAGAGGAGAGTGAAAAAGTTGGCATAAAACTCAACATTCAGAAAACTAAGGTCATGGCATCTGGTCCCATCATTTCATGGCAAATAGGTGGGGAAATAATAGAAACAGTGACAGACTTTATTTTGGGGGACTCCAAAGTCACAGCAGATTGTGACTGCAGCCATGAAATTAAAAGACATTTGCTCCTTGGAAGAAAAGCTATGACCAACCTAAACAACACATTAAAAAGCAGAGACATTATTTTGATAACAAAGGTCCATCTAGTCAAAGCTATGGTTTTTCCAGTAGACATATGGATGTGAGAGTTGGACTATATAGAAGGCTGAGTGCTGAAGAATTGATGCTTTTGAACTGTGGTATTGGAGAAGACTCTTGAGAGTCCCTTGGACTGCAAGGAGATCCAACCAGTCCATCATAAAGGAAATCAGTCCTGAGTGTTCATTGGAGGGACTGATGCTGAAGCTGAAACTCCAATACTTTGGCCACCTGATGTGAAGAACTGACTCATTTGAAAAGACCCTGATGCTGGGAAAGGTTGGATCTTATCACCGACTCAATGGACATGAGTTTGAGTAAGCTCTGGGAATTGATGATGGACAGGGAAGCCTGGAATGCTGCAGTTCATGGGGTGGCAAAGAGTCAGATGCGGCTGAGCGACTGAACTGAATCCTTCATTGTCAAAGGCACTGAGAACCTTTTCCTGACTCTCTTCTCCAGAGACCAATCCAAAGGAATATAGTTACTTGACTGCAGTCTTGCATTCTTGGGCAGACGGTCTGGCTTGGTGTAATTCACTGCCCAGGACGGTAAGACTACAGTTTACAAGGAGGGCAGCTGTATGTGTGTGTGGATATTGGGGAGAGGGGGCTGGGGGTAAGCAGGAGGGGTCCTTGTAAGCTGCCCATACTCCCAGAATAGGTGTACTGTTATATGCTCACTGCTTACTTGGTTATTAGTTTTCAATAACCCCTCACACACAATAGGATTCTTAATGGCAAAGCTTTGCTGCCTATGGCAAACCATTTTAATGTTAAAATCGTTGTTCCAATTCCAGAGGACTTGGACATAAAAATGGTATGCCCATATTTTAAGATATATGCTATGCTTTTGAACTGTAGGAATAGTACATTAGCATTGTAAGCTGTGACTGGCTCCTTCCCCACTGAAGATAATACAGGAAGGGATAGGGTAGATGGAGTAATGTGATATTATCTTTGCTGTTTCCATGATTTGTTTTCCTGTGAGAACATTTTCATTGAAAAAAACAATATAACTCAGCAGATCCTTGTAACAGTTCTTCCTAAAAACAGTGTACGTTGTGGAAAAATAAGCATTTGCTCGTCATAACTCTGACCGCATTATGCCTAGTGTATCTGAAGACTTATGATCTCAAAGGGCCATTAAACTTAAGTAAGATTGCACACATTAGCAAAATGAAGGATCGGTAAATGGTAGCTGCCAATTTCAATTAGACTGAAATTTAACAGAGGGCATATACATTTTTTTTATTGTGTTTATTTCCTGGCTAAATTTATTTTCTGAATTTTTGTAGTACTGAAATCAAAGGAGAGGGAAGAATCTAAAAACCCCCAATTAGGCTTACAAGGAACATGAAAGTGGATGCTAGCTTGGTGCATGAATACCTCTGCCTCATCCTTGAGGATCCAGAGATGCTAATAACAGGGTCCTTTGGTGGGGCCTTGGGAACCAGGGCTTATGTGCCTGGGACGTTGGTTTTACTTAATATGGAGTCATGAAAAACATTTTTATGTTAAAGAGATACGTTATGTGTAAAATAGATAGCCAGTGGGAATTTGTAGTATGACTCAGGGAACTCAAACAGGGCCTCTGTAACAACCTAGAGGGATGGGATGGGGAGGGTGGTTCAAGAGAGAGGGGACATATGTATACCTATGGCTGATTCATGTTGATGTTGGGCAGAAACCAACAAAATTCTGTAAAGCCATTTTTCTTCAGTTAAAAATTTTTTTTAAAAAAGGAGGGGTACATTATAGAGCGAATACAATAAGCTCTTAATTTTTGATTTTTTGAAATTAAACTTTTTTAAAATTAAAAATTGCCTGTTTAGGGCCCCCCTCCCTTGGTTGGACATTGTGGTGCTGGGAGTTGTAGGGAAGTGGAGAGTTGGAATGAGATTCAAGTTGGGAGACTGAAAGAAATGGGTAAATTATTTCAGACCAAATATTCCATTGGTGTGGATTTTATGGGGGAGGGGGCATATGTGGAGAGTCTGTGTGAATATCAGGGAATATCCGTATGAATATTCCATGTCTGTGAAGGGCTCAGGGTCTCCTAAGGATTGTAGAATCAATCTGATAATATTTTCTGGTTAATATGGATGGATGGTCCCACAGTTTGGGCTTTTAGTTATCATGATAAATGCTGCTGTTTTATCTTTTATGCTTTCATAGGGTTAGAATCACTCAGTATTGGAGCTGGCAGGGACTTGTGGCTTTTTCAGTCTCTTACTCTACAGAATATGGTCTGGTTGAAAAAGTTAAAGTTATTAGGTGAGTTACTGAAATAATTTAGCTATTAAGTCACTCAGTTATTTATTAGTTAATTTATTAATACATTTATTAGGCTAGGAATTTGGTTTTCCTAACTTACAGTCTTATTCCTTTTGAGAAAATAAAAGTTTAGATATAGGGATATGTTAATGCTTCTAAACAGTCTTAACTTAATTGAAGTTCCTCAATGCTGTATTTTATATCTGAATCCTTATCTGAAACCTCAGGCAAAGTACAGACCACTCATAGCTGATTTTTAGATAGCACAGGAACTAAGAATTTTGTGTTTGTTGTTGTTTAGTTGCTAAGTTGTTTAGGGGTTGTGAAAACAAAAACAAAACAAAGAGGAATATATGTCAAAAATCATATGTGGCCCTCAAAGTCTAAAATATTTACTCTCAGTTTCTTTATATGAGTAAAGACCCCGAAGGCAGATGTCCAACTATGTAACTCCAGATCCAGTCTCAGCCTTACTGACAAAACCCTACTTAATTCCAAGCAGCAGGGTGCTCAGTTCCAGACAATTTGTCACAAATCATCCAGTCGGTCAGGATAATTCTGTTCATATTTCTCAGCCTGTTTTGTTGTTAAAAGTAGACATGTAACTTAGTTCTGTCTTTTGAGCTCTAAGTGGAAATCTTTGGATTGGGGGAATGGGGGTCGTTTGGGGAAAGCTTTTGCCTTTCTGGTGTATTCATTTGACAACAACTGGTTCACGTCTTTGAATGTGATATGATGGCTGGTGTTGCAGCAGCTCTCTTGTTACAGTGAGGAAATGGCTGCAAGGTTTGCAGGGTCATTGGCCTTAACATTATAAAACTAAGAGCAGCAACCACCTATCTCAAGATACCTTGCTATGTGTAAGGAAATTAAGCCTATGTTTATTTAAGGCACTGAAATTGTTTTATCTGTTATCAAATATCTTCCTACTGATAGGGGCACTATCCAAATTGAAAAATTTCAATTGTTTCCAGTTTTTTTTTCCCATAGGAAATGGTTTCTGGTCAATCGAGAATTATTGAACTTTTCTTAGCCTCTGTTTTTATCCATGATTGCCCAACTTACTTATTACTTAACACTGATACAGGTTTGAAGTCAAAGTCACTCAGTCATGTCCAACTTTTTGTGACCCCATGGATGATAAGGTCCGTGGAATTCTCCAGGCCAGTATACTGGGGTGGGTATCCTTTCCCTTCTCCAGGAGATCTTCCCAACTCAGGGATCAAACCAGTGTCTCTTGCATTGCAGGCAGATGCTTTAACAACTGAACTAAGGGGGAAGCCCAAAGGTAGTTGCCTTTGCTGAGGGAAATTAATTCTCCAGGCAGTTCTCCACGTCACCTCCTCTGTTGACATGATGGTCTAGTGGTTAAGAGCACAGGCTCAGAACCAGACTGCAGAGTTCACGTCCCAGCTCTGCCCCATGCAAGGTCATCTTTGGCTCCTTTCTCTGCTGTGTGCTTAGTCACTTAGTTGTGTCTGACTCTGTGACCCCATGGACTGAGCCCTCAGGGTTCCTCTGTCCGTGGGATTCTCCATGCAAGAATACTGGAGTAGGTTTCCATGCCCTCCTCCAGGGGATCTTCCCAACACAGGAATCCAACCTGGGTCTCTTAAGTCTCCTGTATTAGCAGGTAGGTTCTTTAGTGTCTGAACCAAAAGGGAAGCCCAAGAATACTGGAGTGGGTAGCCTATCCCTTCTCCAGGGGATCTTCCTGACCCAGGAATCGAACCGGTGTCTCCTGCATTGCAGGCAGATGGTTTAACAACTGAGCTATGGGGCAAGCCCAAAAGTAGTTGCCTTTGCTGAGGGAAATTCTCCAGGCAAGAATACTAGAGTAGGTTGCCATGCCCTCCTTCAGGGGATCTTCCTGATGGAACCCATGTCTCCTGCATTGGCAAGAGAAGGTTTTTTTTCTTTTTCTTTTTTCTTAAAAACCACCAGCACCACTTGGGAAGCCCAAGCTGAAAGCAGGAAGTGGAAGCTGCAAGCCAACAAGGATGGGATACAAACCCATGTGTGCAGAGCACAATGGATTAGCAGCAGTCCATCGCCTTAACCACTCGGCCACCTCGTCCTGGCAAAACTGAAGTGAAAGTTGCTCAGTCGTGTCTGACTCTTAGTGACCCCATGGACCATACAGTCCATGTAATTCTCCAGGCCAGAATACTGGAGTGGGTAGCCTTTCCCTTCTCCAGGGCATCTTCCAAACTCAGGGATCGAACCCAGGTCTCCCTCATTGCCAACAGATTCTATACCTGCTGAGCCACAAGGGAAACCCAAGATACAGGTTGAGCCTTTGTAATTTGTATTAACTTATGCATTTTAAATAAACTCCACAACCTTGGAAAATTACTTATCCTTTCAGTTTCCAGATTTCTAAAATGGGAAAAATAATAGTACCTACATTATAAGGTCCTTTGGGGCTTAAAAAATTAATGCATATAAAACATTTAGCAAAGTGTCTGGCACATAATTACTGCTCAAATATGTGTGTGTTGTTGCTGTTGTTTTATTGTTATAATTCTTCTGTTTCTCTTGCTCTTCCTCCTCTTTCTTTCTCTAGGTCTTCCACAAAAGATAAACATTTTAAGTTAAATATAGAACAGCACCACTTCTCTAATAGTACAAATGGCTTTAGAGCTACTCAGGAAATACATAAGGAGGAGAAACTTGAACCTTTAAATTCAGTGTTGGAAATAGCCTGATGTTTCTCATTCCTGATGTAATTTTAATTTGGGTTTTTGATACTGGACAGATTTGGAGTATAATGACAGCAACGGAAGCATTTCTTTCAGGTTTTGAAAGTTACCTGGGTAACTGGAAAAATTTACAAAAGCACCTTATTGCTAACGGAAGGCCTCTGCTTATATTTAACACAGTTTGATTTTTTTTTTAAGGATCCATGTGGCGTGTCACCTGAGTGATATACATTTTGTGTAGGATTTTTTTATCTTACCAATTTATATTTCTCATAAAGTACCCTTGGGGTTTTGACAGGGAAGAGAATCTATTTAGTAAAATTAGGTACAGGGGGTAAAAAAGTGCCTCTTTTTAAAATGATGCTTCAAAGGGAGGAATATTTCTCTTGCAATAAATTATTTTTTGATTGCCTCTATACCTCTTCCTGCTCATATCCCCATTCTGAATGGCATCATTAAACAGTGCCCGATGTGAATATTAATGCGAGTCAGGAGAAGTCTGCCAGCCACACACAATGCATTCAAATGTTGGCTTTACATAATTATCCTTCCTTTTTCCTATGTTCTTTATGATGCCCAGTCTAGATTTTGCAGTGCTATCTAGTAAATCTGTAGTGAACATTTCTTTGTATTTGGATGACAGCCTAAAGTATTGCCAGTCTTATACCTACATGAAATTTGGCTCAAAAGAAATAGCTATTTCTTGTAAGCTATTTTGCTATTTTCACTGGCAAAAATGAAATTTTACCAGAGTTTTAAAGACACTGTTCACATTTCACTGATGTTTTATTTCCTTTTTTTTTTTTTTTTTTGGTACAGATATTCCCTGTCACTTGATTATTGTTCTACATTTTTAATATGTGCAGAAAGGTTGATAATGTCAGCCTCCATAGCCCAGTGTCTGGGATTTGTTCAGAATAGTTATTGAATATTGAAGGAAAGCCTAGTAAATATTTTTAGTCTATGAAGATGTATAATTCCTCATGAATGCAATTATTATTATTGTAGGCCATTTGATAATGCTGATAGATGTGCTTCTTGTTTGATTCCCAAATGCTGATGATGTTTCTTTAATCTCATTACAAGTCTTAGGTAGAGGAATGAGGCTCCAAATACAAGGAGATTATACAAGAGCTCCTGACTCCTTTAAATGACTTTCACCCTTTGGTAGGAATGATTTGCAATCTGACACACTGAAATAACTTGAAAATTGCATTTTTACACCATTGCTGACCATTTTTAAGAATTCGTGGGGAAAATAGTATTAATAATTTCTAAAATTCTATGGTTTGGCAAGTGTGGCCCTAAATTTTAAAAATAATAAACTTAATGCTCATTCCAGTAAGAGGGTCCCTTAAACAAACACATTTGGGGAATTAAAAAGAGAAAAGAAGCTGATCACCAGGAACCAACTGAACTTGGGAAGATGAATTGCTTTGATGGTAGAATTAAGGGAGTGCTGGTGGGAGGTCAGGACAGGCTATCTGAATTTCAAAAGATAGTTGTCAAAAGGATCTCATAATGCACTCATAGAAAATAGAGAAATTTGGTCTAAATCAGTGGTTTTCAAAGATTTATTTGAACACAAACGATTTTTTTTTTCAAACAAAGCATCATGAGGAAATACAATATGTAAAAAAAAGAAAAGAAAAGAAATGAAAAAGGGAGATGGCTTAGGGAGCCATGAGAGAGCTGGGGCTTAGGGAGATGAGAGTTCCCACCCTTTGCTCCCTTCTCTCCTGCAGCCCCTGGAATTGCTAATACTCTACAGATGGGAAACCACTGGCCTACAGAATAACATCTTTGGTTGGGTTCTGATTGGTTGAATGACCATATCCAAGCAGTGCCCATTGCTGTCTTGAGGACATTCTGGAATACGTCCAATAGTGGAACATCACAGAGATTCAGCGTCTGTTTCTCATGCTCCCCATTGTCTAATTTTCTCAGGTGGATAAAGGTATTTGTGAAGATCAAATCCCTGAATATGATGCTAGGGAAAATATTAATATATTGGATGGCAAAATCAGACTCTAAACAGCTCTCTAGGTGTAGAGTGACAGGCAGTCCAGTAGGATGAAATTCAGTGGAATAGATGAAAAGCCCTGCATTTAGGTTATTAACACCAGTCACATGCCTCCAAGACACAGGATGTAATTTAGCAGTGTGAATTTAAGTGTGAAGAGGTTTGGGGGTTTCAGTCCATTTTAAAATGACTACTAGTCAAAAGTAGTAAAAGAATAATGTCTAAAAATGGACAGCACAGTGATCTCATACTGATTGTCAGAACCGATCTGAATTGTGGGCTTCAGTGTGGTCATAATGATTGTTAAATGCTTGCTCTGTGTCAGACTTACTTTTACTTTGCGTGGACTGTTATCCCTGGCTTTCTGACCATATGAATTCTTGTGTGGGTGCATCGGGAATCTCCCATTCTTACAGCCCAGAGGGAGTATCCTGGATGCCACCCTAGTCACCAGCAGTGGTTGCCCTGAAAGATCCAAGACCTACTCCCGTCCACTGAAGAGTTTTCAGTGAGTCCTAATCCTTTGATTTTCTTAAGACAAAATTGGCGTAGTTTTCCCCTGTTCTAAAGAAGATGAAATCAAAGGATCAGGGATGATTCAGACTATAGGCCTGATATGGGTTCTGTGACAATAGACTGCTCTTGACTGCTCACTTCTAATCCAGTCCTGAGTCATAAAATTTGAAAGCATGTGTCAATGGCTAACGCTCATTTAAACATAATAAGCCTTAAAAACAATACTCTTTCCAAGTTCATGCTGTGGAGGACATTAGATCAGTTCCACTATTTCCACCTCATAACTTAAATTTTTAACAGGCTATTCTAATTAAAATCTTATAATTTATATAAATTCTTCCTTTCTCTTTTTTACATTCTTCCCTTGCCACTGTCTTAACCTCTTTCCTTCCTTCAACACATATTAAGCATTTCTATGCCACAGGTTCTAGAAAACAAGAACAAAGCGTGGTCAGTGAGTCAG
Source organism: Tragelaphus eurycerus (assembly GCA_935064755.1). Taxonomy (NCBI): domain Eukaryota; kingdom Metazoa; phylum Chordata; class Mammalia; order Artiodactyla; family Bovidae; genus Tragelaphus; species Tragelaphus eurycerus. The sequence goes on from CAKXYN010000039.1 coordinate 6,658,995, forward strand.
TTTTCAGGTGTAACCCACTGACGCAGGGACAGTTGAATGAAACGACAGATAGAAGGCAGTTTTAGTTTTTCTTAAAAGAGACTATCTAACTCCATGCCTAAGGCTCAATGATGTTTCTTCCAAAATGCACCAAATACAGCATTTTGGGGGCAAAGTGCCTAGTTCTTTATTTTAAAACTGTAGTAATAATTGCAGATAAACTCTCATAAGGGTTATACTCTTCTTCCTTTGAGATGAAAATTTCCAGCTGTCACCTCCTGCTCTGACTTCTCTTTATGAGGTTTCCTGACCCTGAGGCCGCAATTTCTTATTCCTTCTGTCACCGGAGGGAAATGGCCAATGACAGCACTAGCTCTGCTGGTTGCTGAGTGCGTTGGGAGTGACGGGAGACATCATCTGCTTTCACTAATCTAGCCTTTTGTGGACACCCCCATGAGCTGACAACTTCTACTTTTCTAACTGAAGTTCTGATATCGGTATGGAAATAGTTTTCTCTAGAGGCCAATGCACAACAGCTTTTATGCAAAGCATTTAACTTGATCTGGTGGTTTGCATATAATTTGAACATTCCAGATAATTTTTTGACAGTGTTCCAAAAAGTTATGGTACTGCTGCTTCTCCTTCTTCCTATTCCTCTTTTCCCTTTCCTTTGCTTCATTTTGAGAATTTTAAAATTATTGGTGCAAACTGAATTTCCCCCCTTTATTTAAAAATAGTATCATTGAGATGTCATCCACATACTATACAATCCACATACCATTCACTCATTTAAGGTATACAATCCAATGGTTTTTGGTATATTCACAGAATTTTCTAACCACAGCTCAGCCAATTTTAGAATATTTTTATCACCTCAAAAATTAATCCTGTATGTGTTGGTAGTCACCCCTTATTTATCCTCAGTTCTCATCTACCACCAACCCTCAGCAGCTGCTAATCTGCTTTTTCTCTCTAGAGATTTTTCTGTTCTAGAAATTTAATATAAATGGAGTCATTTATCTGCTCTTTTAGATGGTCTAATAGATGGTCTTTTATAATGGGTGTGGAGAAGGCAATGGCACCCCACTCCAGTACTCTTGCCTGGAGACTCCCATGGACAAAGGAGCCTGGTAGGCTGCAGTCCATGCGGTCGCTATGAGTTGGACACGACTGAACGACTTCACTTTCACTTATTCAACATAATGTTTACAAGGTCCATCCACACTGAAGCATGAGTCAACGCTTCATTCCTTTTTAATAGCTGACTGATATTCCACTGCATAGACATTATTACCCCTTTCCCATTATCTTATCTTCTCGAGACATTGACGATTTGGCTCATTCATTAGATTACAAGTATTTTAAGAGGACAGATTCTTCTCCTATGAGGCTTATGTGTTCTCCAGCTTACAATAGAACACCTGCCAGTTCAGTTCAGTTCAGTTCAGTGGCTCAGTTGTGTCCGACTCTTTGCAACCCCATGAATCGCAGCACACCAGGCCTCCCTGTCCATCACCAACTCCCAGAGTTCACTCAAATTCACGTCCTTCGAGTCGGTGATGCCATCCAGCCATTTCATCCTCTGGCGTCCCCTTCTTCTCCTGCCCCCAATCTCTTCTAGCATCAGAGTCTTTTTCCAGTGATTCAGCTCTTCTCATGAGGTGGCCGAAGTATTGGAGTTTCAACTTTAGCATCGTTCCTTCCAAAGAACACCCAGGACGATTTCCTTCAGAATGGACTGGTTGGATCTCCTTGCAGTCCAAGGGACTCTCAAGAGTCTTCTCCAACACCACAGTTCAAAAGCATCAATTCTTTGGCGCTCAGCTTTCTTCACAGTCCAACTCTCACATCCATACATGACCACTGGAAAAACCATAGCCTTGACTAGACTGACCTTTGTTGGCAAAGTAATGTCTCTGCTTTTGAATATGCTATGTAGGTTGGTCATAACTTTCCTTCCAAGGAGTAAGTGTCTTTTAATTTCATGGCTGCAATCACCATCTGCAGTGATTTTGGAGCCCAGAAAAATGAAGTCTGACACTGTTTCCACTGTTTCCCCATCTATTTCCCATGAAGTGATGGGACCAGATGCCATGATCTTCGTTTTCTGAATGTTGAGCTTTAAGCCAACTTTTTCACTCTCCTCTTTCACTTTCATCAAGAAGCTTTTTAGTTCCTCTTCACTTTCTGCCATAAGGGTGGTGTCATCTGCATATCTGAGGTGATTGATATTTCTCCCAGCAATCTTGATTCCAGCTTGTGTTTCTTCCAGTACAGCATTTCTCATGATGTACTCTGCATATAAGTCAAATAAACAGGTGACAATATACAGCCTTGACGTACTCCTTTTCCTATTTGGAACCAGTCTGTTGTTTCATGTCCAGTTCCAACTGTTGCTTCCTGACCTGCATGTAGGTTTCTCAAGAGGGAGGTCAGGTGGTCTGGTATTCCCATCTCTTTCAGAATTTTCCAGTTTATTGTGATCCACTTTATTTTGGGGGCTCCAAAATCACTGCAGATGGTGACTGCAGCCATGAAATTAAAAGATGCTTACTCCTTAGAGGGAAAGTTATGACCAACCTAGATAGCATATTCAAAAGCAGAGACATTACTTTGCCAACAAAGGTTCGCCTAGTCAAGGCTATGGTCTTTCCTGTGGTCATGTATGGATGTGAGAGCTGGACTGTGAAGAAGGCTGAGTGCTGAAGAATTGATGCTTTTGAACTGTGGTGTTGGAGAAGACTCTTGAGAGTCCCTTGGACTGCAAGGAGATCCAACCAGTCCATTCTGAAAGAGATCAGCCCTGGGATTTCTTTGGAAGGAATGATGCTAAAGCTGAAACTCCAATACTTTGGCCACCTCGTGTGAAGAGTTGACTTATTGGAAAAGACACTGATGCTGGGAGGGATTGGGGGCAGGAGGAGAAAGGGACGCCAGAGGATGAGATGGCTGGATGGCATCACTGACTCGATGGATGTGAGTCTGAGTGAACTCCAGGAGATGGTGATGGACAGGGAGGCCTGGGTGCTGTGATTAATGGGGTTGCAAAGAGTCAGATATGACTGAGCAACTGAACTGAACTGAACTGATGGTGATCCACACAGTCAAAGGCTTTGGCATAGTCAATAAAGCAGAAATAGATGTTTTTCTGGAACTCTCTTGCTTTTTCCATGATCCAGCGGATGTTGGCAATTTGATCTCTGGTTCCTCTGCCTTTTCCAAAACCAGCTTGAACATCTGAAAGTTCACGGTTCATGTATTGCTGAAGCCTGGCTTGGAGAATTTTGAGCATTACTTTGCTAACGTGTGAGATGAGTGCAATTGTGCAGTAGTTTGAGCATTCTTTGGCATTGCCTTTCTTTGGGATTGGAATGAAAACTGACCTTTTCCAGTCCTGTGGCCACTGCTGAGTTTTCCAAATTTGCTGGCATGTTGAGTGCAGCACTTTCACAGCATCATCTTTCAGGATTTGAAATAGCTCCACTGGAATTCCATCACCTCCACTAGCTTTGTTCGTAGTGATTCTTTCTAAGGCCCACTTGACTTCACATTCCAGGATGTGTGGCTCTAGGTGAGTGATCACACCATCATGATTATCTTGTTCATAAAAATAATGCAAATCCAGTAGTGTTGAATTGATGCTATAGAAGTAGATGTGGAAGAAATGAGTTTGTTCTTTTAGTTTTGACCAAGTGAAGGTTATGAAGGAAAGATATAAAAGGGACCATGAGAGAAATGATTTGACATAGTAGATTGGATGAGTAAGAAATTAAAATAATATAAAGAAGAGCGGCAAAACTCTTTAGATGGACACAGAGGGATTTGGAAAGAGGACTCAAACCCTGGGAGTAGCCAATTAGAGATACATGTAGACACATAGGAGCAGTTTGAGTTGAGCCAAAATTTTAGAATGTTCATCACAGCTTATGGGCAGAGACAACGGCCAAAATTTTGCTTTGCTTTGTTTGTTTAGTTTTGTAGATATTATGACGTTGTTGAAATTATAGTTAGTTCATTCATGAATAATTGAAATTTTTTGTAACTTGTCACTGTCATCACCGCTGCCATCAATGACATCGCCCTCGTGTCACCCCTGTTCCCACCACCACTATCAGCTGCAGTATCATGTTTATTGAATGCATATTTAAATGTATTGAAAATGACCACTGCTTGGTGTTTAGGATGCTAGGCTAAAATATTTTACATGGACCATTTTATTAGTCTTCCTAACAGTTCTATGAGATAGGACCTATTAATATCCTCAGTTTTATTAATACATACGAGAAAAATGAGGCTGGATTTTTAACTAGATTTGAGGGACTCTGATATCCATGCCTATTTTAAAGTAATTTCTAGTTGCAGCTCCTAACCTTTTAGTCTAATTTCTGCTTCAGTCCCTTTTTGACTTGGTGATGATTTCATAGTTATGGTATGCTGCTGCTGCTGCTGCTAAGTTGCTTCAGGCGTGTCCAACTCTGTGCGACCCCAGAGACGGCAGTCCATCAGGCTCCGCCATCCTTGGGATTCTCCAGGCAAGAACACTGGAGTGGGTTGCCATTTTTTATGGTATGCTGCTACTGCTGCTGCTAAGTCGCTTCAGTCATGTCCGACTCTGTGCGACCCCATAGATGGAAGCTTACCAGGCTTCCCTGTCCCTGGGATTCTCCAGGCAAGAACACTGGAGTGGGTTGCCATTTTTTATGGTATAATAACTAATAGTTTCATAGTTATGGGTACTTCTCAGTAAATATTCACATCCTTCCTGCTCTCCCTGCGGATGGCATGTGCTTCTCATTCCATTGATTGGGACTCATGTGACTGGCTTCAGCCAATGAAACGTTAAGGGACATGACCTAAGCAGAGGCGTTAAATGTGCTTGTACTCTTTGAACTTTCACGCACCATACATCCACCACAAAAAGAGAATGCCCAAATAGCCTCTGACCCTTCAAGACTAGGGCCTAAAATGAATATGTATGGAGCAGACCTCAGCAGACGTGGCTGGCATCACCTCCAGCTAACCCTCAACCTGAAACCCACTCGGATCAGCTTAACTATGCAAATCGAAGAACATGAGACTAAATGCTTGAGGTTGCAAACAACCAGGGTGGGATGGTTACTTACACTGACTTATTGTGGCAGTGTTGAGTATTATAATAGTATTTACTTGTTTCATTTAGTTAGTAATTGATTTAACCAAGGCTGATTTGTTTGTCTACCTTGGGTTAGTCACTGTAGCGGGTGTTGGGCTTATAAAGATGCATCCAGTAAAGTCTTTATTGTCTTGTGTTTGGAAAGTCAGGAAAGATGATGTGTCCATAACGTTATTAGAAGACAGGATAAAGTGCCCGTCAGTGCCCTAGCAAGTAGCTAAGTCTATGCTCTAGAAGTTCCAAGGAGAGGATGTTATGACTGATTGAAAGAATCCAGAAAGGCTGGGGGACTATGAGAATGCAAAGTAATGTATGTAAGAACTAAGAGAATTAAACTCTGCTGAACACCAAGAAAAGTACACATTCGTGAGGTCTGACAGTCATGTTTTTAGTAAACAGAGATGACATGCTCACCAAAAATCTAGAAATTAGAAAGCCATCAGTAAAAACTGAGAAATTGAGATATCTCCCAAGTGTTCATTTGTATCAGCATATGATTGAGGTACTTGCAAGAAACCGTAGGGATTAAATATGAAATCTCATTCTGTTCTTTTTATGTCACTTGGCCTGGATCATAAAAAGAAGATACCTGTCTTTGGATTCCTACATCTGTCACTTCTTACCATTTTTTTCCCTGTGGCCAGTATCTGGCATGATGTTGCCCAGTGGTTAAGCATTTAGACGCTGGGGTCAGATAAACCTGTGTGAAGGTCCAGCCTTTCCGCACCAAGTAATCTTCATAAAGGGTCAGTCATGTGGCAGACCATTATCAGATATTAAATACTATTATTCACAGTATGATTTAAACCCTTGATGAACAGTTCCCGAGACGCATGAGTCCCCTGCTGCTGCCTAATGTTCTGACATGCTCAACAGACAAATTTTAAATCTACCTTTAATTCAGATGGAAAAAAAAAAAAGATTTAGGGAAATTTTTTTAGAAAAGACGTTGACTTGGGTGAATAGAAGAATATGTGTGAGAATCACTCATCCCAGGAAGTGATGCCCCAGCCACTTGAGGACAGCAGAGAGAGAAGTGGCAGCAGCCAGGAGTAGGCTGAAATCTGGGACAGACAAGCCCAGACACTGGCCAGCCTCCATTCTCTGGGACCTGCCAAGATACTCCAGGCAGCACGACTTCATCTGCTAAGCCCTCATTGTATTAAGAGACAGGAGATTCCACCACAACAGGGGGAGTCTAGGTTGGATGAAGAGTGCCTCCCATATTCAGCTTAGCACCTAAGGGTCTCCGTCAACCCTGCATTGAAGGAGTAAACTCATTTCAGCTCCAGATCCCTGGTGAATATGTGTCTTCATGGGCAAGTATGTCTTTTAGTTCTCCGAACCACAGTTCTTCCTCTCTGAAAAATGGAGAAAATATTACCTACCTATTGTCCTTTGGGTTATTTCAAGGTTTGAATGAAATACTGCATTTAGATGGACTTAAACCCTCATATGCCTATTGAATGTAAAGGATGGACTTGAAAGCTATTTTGCCATTTTTGATACCTCCCCAGATATGTCCAGGTACGAACACCTCAGTGAAGCTGGCTTTTTTTTTTTTTTTTAATCAGCAGTGTTCTCTTGAAAATGTGCAGTTTAACTGAAAAGTCTTAGCTGACACTTGTATGGCTTTTAATTTTAGAAAAAGAAAAAGGAACCCTCCATCTCACCAACAGTTTTAGCTTCTCTAAGCACCCCACTGTGGGATCCAAGGCTGTTCACCATGATGGGGACATGAGGACTTATGTGTTCATTCTTCCTCGTTGGCACAGCAGCTGTTTCAGGAAAATGGATAGGCGACTGTCATCTGAGTGCATTCCTGTGTGTGATTTAACCATCTTCCTTTTCATAGGCAATTTCTGGTTTTTTTTTTATTCATTTAAACCAGTTTAATACTTTTGTTCAGTACCAGCCATTATTAATTTCCATCATGTTCATATTTTAAATTCCTCACCTGACAGTTTTGAGAAACTAATGAAAATTAGAGTGTGTTAGCATATCACATCCCTACAGAGACCTGCTAATACATTCAATTACATTTAGTAATGGTAGTGGGACTACAGAGAAAAGCATTACCATTTATACCTGCTTGCTCCTGTGCTGTCTCTCAATCTCTCTCTCTCTCTGCCTTTCCACCAAATATTTAGAAAAAATATAGCATTAAGCAAAGGAAAAGCCAATTTGGATGCTATTTTAAAATACGGTTATTTCTGAAAATGCTTTGCTCTTGATAAGAAACAGGATGGTTATAGCACATGTAACCTACTTGTTATTTGTCAGTTAGGAATATTAGTCCATTTATCTACACGACTGAGAAATTTTCTTTTGCTCACCAAAGGCTTCAAAGGAATTACATAAAGATATTTTTTTCTGCCAAGATATATACTTTGACATTTTGATTTTGTTTTAAAGTAGCATAATTACATTTTCTCTGTCCATTCTGTGAATCACAGCTACCTTGGGAATTCCTTTGAAAAGCCTGATTAGGAATGTAAGATGCGACTGACTAGAATGTATTGATGTTCACCAGTCTCCTGAGCCAGGTTTGAAATTCAGCTTTGTCCAGCAGGGCCTGCCCTGAAGTGGATGACATTATTTTGAGAACTGTGGCCTGAGTAACCTTGCTTGTGCCATGGCCCACAGATTGGCCAAGTCATCTGCGGGTAAATAGTGTGGGGGCCCTCAAACCTTGATGCCAGCACTTTTATGGCTTACTTTGGAATAAATTAAATGCAGAATTTTTTCTTCATGAGTCTGTCAAGTTCAAAATTTTCTATTTTATATGGTAACCTTCTCTAAGTCAGGGACAATGCTGTTAAGTTTACTTTGTGTTACCTGTATATGTATTTTGATTCAAATTTAATAATCTATTCATTTACTACCTAATGATTTGGTAGACTGATGTTTTCATATATGTTGATTAATTTGTTTCAGATCAAATACTGGCTGATTTTTCCCAGTAAGAAAGAATAGTTAGGGCACAGAGCTAGACATCCTTCGACCTGGGTATGTTGTGCACAGGCATTGTGCTGTGTATTCTGGTTCTAAAATTAGACAGGATAAAGTCAATTATTTAAGCTGTAAATTTTAAAAACTTGGCAAGTGAAAGTTATTCAGTTTCTAACCTTTTGTGAAAATTTTAGTCTTGGCATCCATGCCAGGATGCCAGAGTTTCTAACTTTGATGTGGTTTCAGTTCTGATCTAAGTATAATACTCTAGTTATATGAATTAGTAGCAAAATGCAAAAGCACAATTAATGAGATTTGTAATATTAAAAATGCTGAATATTATCCAGTATTTGATCTGTTAGGTCCATACCATTTCTGTCCTTTATCTTCTGCTTCTGTTAGGTCCATACCATTTCTGTCCTTTATCGAGCCCATCTTTGCATAAAATGTTCCCTTGGTATCTCTAATTTTCTTGAAGAGATCTCTAGATACATATATCAAGGTATACTCAAGGTAAGGATATTCAGGTTGTATTCTGTGTAGCTAATGTATATATTTATGAGTGTGAATGATATTTTCTTTTTTTTTAATTAAGGAACAATATTTTCAATATGAGATGTTGCTAAGCTTCATGCATAGCTCAAACCTCTGCTCAGCCTGCTCAGGAAGGATGGAACTGCTATTCTGGGGTCCCCCTGAGGAGTGATGGCTCATCATCTCAGTGGGCTCCATTACCGAAGTGTGGGTGCTACATCCTCCTGCCAACAAAGTTGTCTTTTGTTAGCAAGAAGAGCTGGAGGAGTAAAGAGAAGAGAATAGGTTTCCATTCCCTCATAGGTGCTGCCTTTCTAACTAAGAACATGCTTATACATGTTTCCTTTGCTTCGTTTTTGGAAGGATTTTCGTATGTTCACTCTTAGAAAATCAGGAGATAATAGTTATTCAGATTCATCAATGTGAACATCCACTCTGTTTTAATTGGCTGCCCATTCCCTAAAAACTTCAGCATAGGTAATTTCTGATAATCATGTAGAAACAAGGACAACTTCCAATCGAGGAAGTTATTGATGGGTTGATTTTTACTAGGAAAAGTTGCTGCTGCCAATTGTAAAGGGCAAGGATATTGCAGAGTTTTTTATGAGGGTAAAGATGGGGGAGAAGAATAATTACTATTTGAGGCTGAGACTGTACACATTGCAGTTTAAAGGATTAGAGGTAAGAGAGGATAAATATAAAATTCAGCAGAGCTCTGCAAAATCTAGCCAAGTTCCAAGGAGGAATCCTAAAAAATGGTTAAAATTCTAAAATGTTCTCACAACTTGAAGAAAGGTACATTTTCAAACTTTATAGTTCCCCAGTAAACCAGGATTGCTTTGTTCACCCCATTTAAAACAGGTTCCATGTGAAGTTTCCTTATTAAAAGAAGTAAGATGTTATGAGGCCTTTTCCTTAAGGGCAAAATGGAAAGGCATCTAGAAAAGTTGCCAAGTCAAATGGTCACTGGTTTTGTCAGATTTTTGCTTCAAAGCCATGACCTCCAAAGTTAGTTAGATGTGAGGACTTTCTTCAAGAAGATCACTCAGATGCTTATCTCGTTGCTAAGCAGTTAAGCATTTTTTAATTTAATGTTAGCTTCCCTTGTTCTGCCTCCTCAACTCAAATATCCCTTTGAAGATTCATTGAACTCTTGTAGAAACTTTAAAACTGCATAATGGTAACTTTAGGCTCCTTAATCCTCTGTAAACCTGCTTTAACATCCGAGAGACATTAATAATAGTTGGACAATGATAGATGGGAATTGCTTTGTAGACTGGGGCGGGATACAGGATCTGAGAAATCCAGATTTTTAACCTGATTGCTGAATTCTTCTACCTATAATAACCCCTTCAGCACTCAGTTCTTGCAGCTGAAATATTTGCTGTTGTTGTTTTAAAACTTATAACTTTATATTGGGGTATAGCGGATTAAGAATGTTGGGATAGTTTCAGGTGGGCAGCAGAGGGACTCAACTATATATATACGTGTATCCATTCTCCCCCCAACTCCCCTCCCATCCAGGCTGCCACATAACATTGAGCAGAGTTCCCTGTGCTATACAGTAGTTCCTTGTTGAAAGTGAAAGTGTCAGTCACTTAGTCATGTCTGACTCTTTGCTACCCCATGGACTGTAGCCTGCCAAGCTTCTCTGTCCATGGAATCCACCAGGCAAGAATAAAGAGTGGGTTACCATTCCCTTCTCCAAGTGATCTTCCTGACTCAGGGATCAAACCCAGGTCTCCTGCATTGCAGGCAGGTTCTTTACTGTCTGAGCCACCAGAAAAGCCCCCAGTTCCTTGTTGGTTATCTATTTTAAATCAAGCAATGTGTACAAGTCAGTCCCCAACTCCTTAACTATCCCTTCCCCTAACATTCCCCCTGGCAACCATAAGTTCTTTCTTTAAGTCTGTTTCTGTTTTGTAAATAAGTTCATTTGTCTCATTTCTTTTTAGATTCCACATATAAGGGATGTCATATGATATTTCTCCTTCTCTGTCTCCCTTCCTTCAATTAGCATCACAATCTTTAGGTCCATCCACATTGCAACGGAGATATTTGATTCAAAGTTGGAGATCCAAGATTGGAAGATTTCCTCCAAGAATTTCTCTTCCCATGTCCTTCCGTTAAAACAGGCATCAGCAGCATATGATGCAGTCAGTCCTCTGCCCGTTTGTTGGGGGAGGTTCTACTTAGATGCGAGCCAATTAGTTGGCTACAGTGAAGTCAAAGTTGGCTACCCACTGTGAAGCTCTCTTCATAGTGGGTTTGATGGAGCAAATCAACCCCACTGGGAAGGTGGACCTTTTAAACATGGTAAAGGGCAAAATTGGCAACCCAGTCTAGTACTCTTGCCTGGAGAATCCCATGGACGGAGGAGCCTGGTGAGCTACAGTCCGTAGGGTCGCAAAGAGTTGGACATGACTGAGGTGACCAAGCACAAAAGGCAGTGTTCAGGAAAGAGGCACAAGGAAGGGGTGCCTTTCAGAACTTCTGCAGGTCGGGCTGGTCTCTCCAACTTGGTTATCACCTTATGCTACTCTGACTCTCTTCCTCTCTCTGTCTTTTTGAAATTTTTGGCTCAAAAATTTAATGATTGGATGACAAGACTCTCATCATAAAATTTCAAAATGTCTATAAAGAATGTGTGTTTTTAAATGAGCCAGATCCTAAATTTTTAAGAGCTTTGTACGTGATTAACTCTCAGCTGCCTCAGACTCTGCTGTGAGCTTTCTTTGGTATTCTGCCCTACATGCCACTGCAAGACTTATGTGGTTACATTTATAGTGTTTGATGAGAGGCAAGCAGTATAGAATCTATTCATTTTACCTATAAACTTGAGATAATTTAGCTTTTAGAGTTTTGCAGTAAAATTCTTTTGCAGTAAAATTCTTGCTTGTTTCATTGGAGTTTGGATTCATGATGTATTTACTAAAGTAAATTCCTCTTAATTCAGTTATAAGATGCTTAGAAGAAAAATCATATTCTTGGAATACTTGTTTTTTTGTTATAGCAAGACAGTAGAACATAAAGATGTTTGATTTGTTGTCCTGTTTTATTGTTCTATTTTAATTCCTAGAGTCTGGAAATAATGAATTACACCTTTTGTTAAAACTTTCTCTTTTGTTTCCTGTAAAGTGAAGAACGAGGTTATTATACACACATCACATAATGTGTTTTCTTTTTTTTTGTAGGAAAATAATGAGCTAGATTGCAGCTTACTGCAAAAATGTATATGGCACTTGTAATTATTTCTTAGTTTAAAGAATCCATTTTCTTTTAAACTTTCTTGCTTTAAAGATTTGATAAAAGTTTTCAGCTTCCAGCTTTTCTCATTTTTATTCATTGTTGTTGTTGGTGCATTCAATTTCATGTATCACAGGCTATGAAAAAAGCCCTAAATAATATCCTTGTTGGTAGAAATGTCAGCTCTCTGGACCTCAGCTTCTTTATCTATAAAATGGGAGGTGTACCCTCAGTTCAGTTCAGTTGCTCAGTCGTGTCCAACTCTTTGTAACTCCATGAACCACAGCACGCCAGGCCTCTCTGTCCATCACCAACTCCTAGAGTTTACCCAAATTCATGCCCATTGAGTCGGTGATGCCATCCAACTATCTCATCCTCTGTCGTCCCCTTCTCCTCCTGCCCTCAATCTTTCCCAGCATCAGGGTCTTTTCAAATGAATTAGCTCTTAATATCATGTGGCCAAAGTATTGGACTTTCAGCTTCAACATCAATCCTTCCATTGAACACCCAGGACTGATCTCCTTTAGGATGGACTGGTTGGATCTCCTTGCAGTCCAAGGGACTCTCAAGATGTACCCTAGATGATCCCAGAAATCTTTTGAAGCTCCACTTTATTTATTTATTATTTTTTAAATTGAAAGATAATTAATATGCAGTATTATGTTAGTTTCAAGTGTGCTACATAATCAGTTGACATTTGCATATGTTAGGAAATGATCACCATGATTATGTTAAGAAATGATCACCATGATAAGTCTAATATCTGTATTACCCCTTAGAAAGTTATTGTAATATTATTGACCATATTACTTATGTATATAGTACATCCCCATGTTTTATCTATTTTATAACTGAAGCCTATACAATATATAAGCCAGCTTGAAAAAGCTGGTTTAAAATTCAACATTCAAAAAACTAATATCATGGCATCTGGTCCCATCTATTTGCTACTTCATGGCAAATAGATGGGTAAACAGTGGAAACAATGACAGACTATTTTCTTGGGCTTCAACATCACTGCAGATGGTGACTGCAGCCATGAAATTAAAAGACGCTTACTTCTTGGAAGAAAAGCTATGACTAACCTAGACAGCACATTAAAAAGCAGAGACATTACTTTGCTGACACAGGTCCATCTAGTCACAGCTATGGTTTTTCCAGTAGTCATGTATGGATGTGAGAGTTGGACTGCGAAGAAAGCTGAGCACCGAAGAATTGATGCTTTTGAACTGTGGTGTTGGAGAAAACTCTTGAGAGTCACTTGGATTGCAAGGAGACCCAACCAGTCAATCCTAAAGGAAATCAGTCCTGAATATTCATTGGAAGGACTGATGCTGGAGGTGAAACTCTAATACTTTGGCCACTGATGTGAAGAATTAACTCCTTGTAAAAGACCCTGATGCTGGGAAAGATTGAAGGCAGGAGGAGAGGGGGAATACAGAAGATGAGATGGTTGGATGGCATCATCGGCTTGATGGACATGAGTTTGAGCAAGGTCCAGGAGTTGGTGAAGGACAGGGAAGCCTGGTTGCAAAGAGTCAGACAACTGTGCGACTGAATTCTACTGACTGAGGCTTTTATCTCTTAATCCCGTTTATCTATTTTACCTACTTCCTTACTCACCTCCCATCTCAAAGCTATCCTTTTATTCTCTGTATCTGAATCTGTTTTCAGTTTGTCTTGTTTGAATGTTGTGTCTTTTAGATTCCCCATCGAAGTGAGATATTGTAGTATTCTTCTTTCTCGGCTATATACTACTGTAGTGTAATAGGTTTATAATACTTTTCACACAAATAGTACATAAAAAGTGACTTGTGTGAAAAGTATTATAAACCTATTGCACTACAATAATAATACATCAGATCAGATCAGATCAGTCGCTCAGTCGTGTCTGACTCTTTGCGACCCCATGAACCGCAGCACGCCAGGCCTCCCTGTCCATCACCAACTCCCAGAGGTCACTCAGACTCACATCCATCGAGTCAGTGATGCCATCCAGCCATCTCATCCTCTGTCGTCCCCTTCTCCTCCTGCCCCCAATCCCTCCCAGCATCAGAGTCTTCTCCAATGAGTCAACTCTTTGCATGAGGTGGCCAAAGGACTGGAGTTTCAGCTTTAGCATCATTCCTTCCAAAGAAATCCCAGGGCTGATCTCCTTTAGAATGGACTGGTTGGATCTTCTTGCAGTCCAAGGGACTCTCAAGAGTCTTCTCCAACACCACAGTTCAAAAGCATCAATTCTTCGGCGCTCAGCCTTCTTCACAGTCCAGCTCCCACATCCATACATGACCACAGGAAAGACCATAGCCTTGACTAGGCAAACCTTTGTTGGCAAAGTAATGTCTCTGCTTTTGAATATGCTATCTAGGTTGGTCATAATACATAAAAAACAAACATGAAAAATAAATGTTTTTAATCTTACCATACAGTACCTTGAATAAAGTACAGTTGTATAGTACAACAGCTGGCATACAGGGGATGGGATCAAGTGAACAGGCAAGAAGAGTTACTGCCTGGAGGAGGGAGAGGAGGTGGGAGATGGTAGAGCTAAAGGTCCACTGCAGTAGGAGATGGAGGGCAAGTTGTGATTTCACTCGTGCCTGACATGGATGGCACAGGTTCTGATTCCTTGCTGGATTCAATTCTGTCTCCCCTTTTGCTTCTGGACATCCTGAGCTTGAAATAAAGATACTGTCCTGTATTGCATGCAGTATTGTCCAGTGATGTACACAGAAGCACAACCACTTGTAGAGAATGCACACATGTGACAGTGTATGCCAGACATGAAGTAACTTACATGACTGGACATGCAAACACATGTTTGCAATCTTTGAAAGTTCACAACTAGAAGGTTCGCAAGTAGGGGACGTACTGGGTTATGTTGAAGTATAGTGCCTCTATACCCAGTTTGTTGAATTTTTTTTATCATAAATGAATATTGAATTTTGTCAAAAGCTTTTTATGCATTCAACAAGATAACTATATGGTTTTTATTCTTTAGTTTGTTAATGTGATGTATCACATTGATTGACTTGTGGATATTGAACCATCTTGCATTCCTGGAATAAAGTCCACTTGATCTTGGTGAATGATCATTTCACTGTTGATTTTTCTTTGATAATATGTTGTTGAGGAGATTTTCTTCTATGTTCACCAGGGATATTGGCCTTTAATTTTCTTTTCTTTTTTTTTTTTTTTGTGGTCTCTGTTGGTTTTGTGTCAGGGTGATGATACATGGAATGAGTTTAGAAACATTTCTTTCTCTTTGGAATAGTTTGAGAAGCATAGGTGTTAACTTTTCTTTAAATGTTTTGTAGACTTTACCTATGAAGCCATCTGGTCCTAGACTTTTTGTTGAGAGTTTTGTTTATTACTGATTCAGTTTCATTATTGGTTGCTGGTCTGCTCATATTCTATATTCCTGTTTCAGTCTTTAAAGATTGTATGTTTCTGGGAAATTTATTCATTTCTTTTAGGTTGTCCATATTATTGGCATATAATGTTTTGCAGTAATCTCTTATGATCTCTTGTATTTTAAAAGCTGTAACTTCTTTTATTTCTGATTTGATTGATTTGAGCCCTCCCACTCTTTTTTTTTTCTGATGAGTTTGACTAAAAGTTTATTAATGTTATCTTTTCGATGAACCAGCTTAGTTTCATTGATTTTTCTGTTGTTATTTTAAGTCTCTATTTCATTTATTTCTGCTCTGATCTTTATGATTTATTTCCTCCTACTAACTTTGGGTTTTGTTTGTTCTTCCTTCTTTAGCTGATGTAAGTGTAAGGTCAGATTGGTTATTTGAGATTTTTTCCAATGGTAGGCTTGGACCTATAGACCTTCATCTTAGAAATGTTTTTTACTAGGTCCCATAATTTTTTAATCCTTATGTTTCCATTTTCATTTTTCTCCAGGTATTTTTTAATTTCCTTTTTGATTTCTTCAGTGACTCACTGTTGTATAGTAGCACACTGTTTAACCTCCATGTGTTTATGTTTTTTATAGTTTTTTTCTTGTACTTGACTTCTAGTCTCATGCTCTTGTTTTCAGAAAAGTCTCTTGACATGATTTCAGCCTTCTTAAATTTACTGAGACTTGTTATGTTTCCTAGCATGCACTCTATCCTGGAGACGGTTCCATGTGCACTTGAAAAGTATATTCTGAAGTTGATGCCCCAGTTCAGATGACACTGTAATCATGGCAGCAATCAAGGTTAATAAGTCATTACAGTGACTGAATTACTCTGCTAATGTACTGCATTTTTGAAATGTGACCTTTACATTCTGGCTACAAGGTCTTCTTTTGCATGTTCCCCAAAAGACATTCTTAGAGACATCTGCCAGCATTTAGTGCTAGTGGTCATGTAGTCCAACCTTTTCATTTTACAGATAAGGAAAGCAAAACAATGTTTTATTAAAATGTCAGTGTGATAGCAAATAAACTGACTTTAAAAAATTTTCTAATAGCTATGGGACCCTAGTTTTACTATAAATAATCTCAAACCAAGGTTGCAAAACCTCAAAGCCAATTCTATAGCATATTCCTACAGTCTAAGTCTTCCCACTGTCCTGGGGCTGCCCTCTTATCTGGGTGCGGGGCTCAGGGTGAGTGTGAATGGGGTTGGCCCCACTGGTTAGTTGGTTATCATCTGCACCATTATCATGCCAGAATAAAGTCACTGAAAAGAAACAGAAAACACAAATCACTTAGGGTTTTCTCACTCTGTGGAGATAATTATTACTTCCCCACATACAATAAATTTAGTCAATAAACTTATGATATAATAATTTTATTCATTGTTTTAGTGAGGAACACTTAGGTCTTTCATATCTATTTCATACTTTCTATTTTGATACTTTTTTGATATATGGACATGTGAATAGTTACTTCTTACCTTTTATCTTAAAAGATTGAGATGTTTAGTGATTAAGTTTTTTACATGCCAGGGATATATAGTTTAAATTTAATGCTCTATGCCTAGCCCTGTAATAAACAAGAAAATATTAGAAGGATAGAATTGTTTGGCCTACAGAAATGAAGATATGATGGGAGAAGTTTTGGCAGGAGATGGGAATGGAGTTGTGGGACTGGATTTTTGTTATTCATTTTCTTTTAAGACCTTCAGATTACACAATGAGTATGACTCTGCCAGTTCATAAAACTGTTTGTGGAAACAGTTTTCCATCTTTAACAATTTTTTGCCTGTGAATCTGACTTTCCTTTTAGGACATAGATCATTAGGTAGGACCTTGAGTTGGGTTGGGCAATAAATGATGACCTTTCCTCCTGTATCTGCGACTCCTTCCTACTGGAAATTTTGATTGGATTCTAAAGATATCCACAGTCTGATTGATTTTTCCAGCTGGGATGAAAAAAAAATTGTAAAATCTTCCCATCTTCATAATGTTCTATTTTCCTAGTGTCAAATATATCACTGTACTTTATTTGATGAGGTTTATCCAGTCCCTTTCCAGCTGAAGCCCAGCATCTTTCTCTGCCAAAGAGTCAGCGACATAAAATTTCTTAAATAGTCATTTGTAATGGGAGTTGTGTGAGATTGCAGGATGCCATCAAATGATACAGCATCCATTGTAACATGGCTCTCCCTCAATTGAAAGCCAAATTTTGTTATGCATGCTGGGGGAAAGGTCTGCATGGGCTCATAGCTTTGAGAAAAGTGTCCATAGTTTTCCTAGAGTCTCAAATAGCTGTTACTGTTTTTTTAAATGCCTTTAAAGGAAAAATATGGAGCTAAACTAAAGAAAAGACCTCAGGTTTTCATTAAGGGACAAATAAAATTATATTGTTGCCTCTGTACCAGATATGTGGTAAACTTACAAGTAGCCTGATGGCTGTTGGACCAACTTGGCCACAACTGGTACCACAGTGAGTCATACCCAATCTGTGAGTTTTGTTATATGGAACCAGGAGAAATGGAAATTTTTGCCCAATGACCCAAGTGTAAGAATGGGGAAAGAGAAGAATGTAATGACTTGTGCAGTGTTCATGGGTGAGCCCTATGTGTTCAGTAAAAATATCCATAGCATAGTTTTTGGTTAAGAACTCACCTGCCAATGCAAAAGACCTAAAAGATGTGGGTTTGATACCCGGGTTGGGAAGATCCCCAGGAGGAGAGCATGGCAACCTACTCTTGTATTCTTGCCTGGAGAATTCCATGGACAGAGAAGCCTGGCAGGCTACAGTCCAAAGGGTCTCA
The DNA here is from genome assembly GCA_935064755.1 of Tragelaphus eurycerus. Classification (NCBI taxonomy): domain Eukaryota; kingdom Metazoa; phylum Chordata; class Mammalia; order Artiodactyla; family Bovidae; genus Tragelaphus; species Tragelaphus eurycerus. The sequence goes on from CAKXYN010000039.1 coordinate 6,677,073, forward strand.
AAGAGTCAGATGTGACTGAATCGACTTAGTATGCATGCACACAGCACCTAAAAAAGTAAACCTCAGTGATGTCAATCAGAGCAGCGATGACTGGAGGGAGGATTCATAATCAAGTGACCATGAAACGCCCATAATAAAAAGTATGAAATAGAGGCATTTTAAATGAAAGGTGCTCAATGAAAGGTATGCAGTAGAATGACTGAATAGGTGCCATAATTATACTTGAGGAGTATTTGCAATGAGGCTGGAATAATAGCTTAATATTGTAATACATTGAGAGGTCTCAAAATTATTGGTAAGTTGAGAAAACCATATTTCATTCCATTTGTTAATACTTCTTTTAAAAACGAAGAATTTACTTTTATTTATAGCGAATACAGTACACGTATTTGATTTTTATATGTTCTATATTCTATATATTTTTCTCTATGCTTGGCATATTTTTCTGAATACAATTTTCTGTGGGATTTAACATCCATTAAATTTTTAAAAGGAATTAAATATTTGCTTAGCAATTAGATGTCCTGTCTACAGTCCTTTAAATCTTGTGGGTAGAATTTGTTCTTAATTATCTATGCAATGGGGATGAGATCAACTAACATACAGTAAGGAAGATAATTTTATCCCACTGTGTAGTATTAATAGTAGCTCTTTTCGTTCATTTGACTTGGATATAGTTTAAAGAAAAAAGTGGACTACTAGTTTGATTTGAATTTTATTTCTTTTACCTTGCTGTAACAATTAGAGAGAAAAAATAAAATCTCCAACTGGAAAATCATCCTAAATTCATTAGACTCGTCCCTTGTTTGCCAGTAAGAAGCAATTGTTAACGCTGTGCTTTTCTGCCGAGGTAAAGTGTATAGTCTGAAGCATTTTGTTACACAGAATTTGGTATATGTTTATGGAAGACTTTACTAAACAGAAAGGAAGAAAGAAATTATGAGTTTCTGACACATTAGCACAGGTTTGTTTGGAATCTTAGCTTGCCTGGGGTTAACTAGTGTTGTAGGTCCAAACTAACTGAGTTTAAATGTCACATATAATGACAAGTAGGAAAATTGGGAAGCTATTTGCATGCGGATGGGGATAAAGGTGACTGGTCGTTGATTCATTGCATGATGAATGTTTGCCCTTGGTGAAATGTTTACCTTCCGTGAAATTATAAACAGTATTTCTTGCTGACTGTAAAATGTAGACACCAAGCCTGGAAGTGTTTGCTTCTGAAATGCTGCTCCAATTAGAAAACTGTTTTTTTTAAACCCAATCAGAAGAGGCAAAGAGACTTGGAATTTTTCCCTTTTGAGGTTTAGACTTCTCTTAATGTCTGTCTTTTTCTTTAGGAGAAGTGAGAGAGGAACTGGATCGTATATACCAGGAAGCATTCGAGGTTAGAAGACCAAGATGTTTTGCATACGTTCCTTAGGAATGTTTTTGAAGTCTCTAAAAGAAATTAGGTTTATTCTTATATCGTTTTGTTTTATTAAAATTCATCTCTATTGATCTATGTGCTTTTTTATTTATAAAGTTATTATCTTTTTGGAAATAAACACAATTCTTAACTGTGTAGGAACAAATTTTCCCCAGCCATGTGTCAGTATCTCTTTGGGACTTTGATAATTAGAGCCTCAGAACTTGGTCAAAAAAATAGATGTTTCTTCTTTTTTTGTAGAAACATTATCAAGTACTTTCACTGATTGAAAAAGATTGATTTCTTCAAGACCACTTTGCTTCATACTGCTTTCATTTCATTATAGTTAGAACTTGATTTTATAGGGTATACATTTGGAAATTGTTTTATGTGCCTATGTATGTATGTGTGTGTGTATCATATGTTTTATAACCCCCCAATTCTTTAAGGCATCAAAGAGAAATAAAATTCATAGAAGCCCCTTGATAAACCTCTTGGTCAAATAGTAAATTAGGATCAGGGTTAGAATTAGAGTTCACCGGTATGGGGAGGGAGGAGGGAGGAGGGTTCAGGATGGGGAGCACGTGTATACTTGTGGTGGATCCATCTCGATGTATGGCAAAAGCAATACAATATTGTAAAGTTAAGCAAAATAAAATTTAATTAAAAAAAAAAAAGAATTAGAGTTCACCAACGGCTGAATTTTAAGCCTGGTACTTAAACACACTGGTTGTGGTTTGATCTGCATAGAATTGTAGGTCAAGATGTTCACAGACGGATTTCTGTGTTTGTTGAAAAGACATAACAAAACCGAACATCAGAGACCGCCTGGGAAGCCCCCTTCATGTGATGTGAAACACCAGCGTCCCGGGACTTGAGGAAGAAGACGCAGTCAGAGGCTCCATGGGGCTGCCCTGCTGGAGCGCCCCCTCCTGCTCCCCCGCACAACAGGACACCTCGCTGATTTGAAGAAATGCGACCAACAGCTGATGGCAAGTGTAAAGAGGGAAGACAATCCCCACTTGGGGGTCACTGAGCCTGACATCTCTCTTTCAAGAAATTGAGCAAAGGCCAGCTCCCCTGGGCTATGTGAGGTCAACATGCCAGACAGCACCACCTGTGGAAACGGGCTTGGAAATTGTCTCTAAAAAAGCACTCTCCAAGTTCATTTCTCTAAGCTCGTGCAATCTGTTTCTAAAACAAAAGGAACATTGTCCCTTCCTCTGCTTTGAGGTGATAAAGCTGACCTGTAGGTTAGAATCATAGACTTTTTCTATAGAGGAATATATTTATGAATTTACTTCAGCTTAAACATGCAGGCCATCTGGAGAAAGGGAAAGAGCCAGTTATATTGAATTCCTTTGAACTAGGTATAATCTTGCACCACGTATGCTAACACTTTTCATCTCAAAGGATTTTCCATAATTATGTGCAGTGAGGGTCTTAAGCATGGATGGTTTTAAGCTGAGAAGCTGGTCAAGGATAAGGATTAGTGAGGTCTGTGGCAAACTAAGGCCTGTCTCATCCAAGAAGAGTTGGTGTTACTTGGCTTCAGCTGATTGTTGCATAAAAAGTACCTATACAGGGCTGTTAGGTCTTAAAACTTGTTTTCCTAATAAAGTAAAACCTTCAGTTTTTATTTGAGAATTTTCAATCTTAACATTTTAAAATTGAGGTATAGGTGCTTGATGGGCTTCCCAGGTGGCACTAGTGGTAAAGAACCAGCCTGCCAGTGAGGGAGACAGAAGAGACATAGGCTTGATCCCTGGGTTGGGAAGATCCCCTGGAAGAGGGCATTGCAACCCACTCTAGTATTCTTGCCTGGAGAATCCCATGGACAGAGGAGCCTGGAGGACTAGAGTCCATAAGGTTCCAAAAAGTCGGACGTGACTGAAGTGACTTAGCACGCACGCATAGGTGCTTTATAATATTGTGTTATTTCTGCTGTAAAACCAAGTGAATCAGCTAAATGTATACCTATATCCCCTCCCTCTTAACCTCCTTCCCAACCCTACCCCTGTCTCATCCATCTAGGTCACCACAGAGCACTGAGCAGAGCTCCCTGTACTATATAGCAGGTTATCACTCAATTCAGTTCAGTTCAGTTCAATTGCTCAGTTGTGTCCGACTCTTTGCGGCCCCATGAACTGCAGCACGCCAGGCCTCCTGTCCTTCACCAGCTCCCAGAGTCCACCCAAACCCATGTCCATCAAGTCGATGATGCCATCCAACTTATCACTAGCTGTGTATTTTACAAATGGCAATGTGTATATGTCAATCCCAATCTCCCCACCTCCCTCCCCTATGTCCACATGTCTGTTCTCCTCATCTCTTTTCCTGAAAATAAGTTGATCTGTACCATTTTTATGTATTCCACATATATGTGTTAATATACCATATTGTGCTTCTCTCTAATGTACTTCACTCTGTATGACAGACTCTAGGTCCATCCATGTCCATCCACAAGTGACCCAACTTCATTCTTTTTTAGGGCTGAGTAATATTCCGATGTGTATATGTACCGTGTTGTCCGTACATACCTTCTTTATCCATTCATCTTTCCATGGACATTTAGGTTGTTTCCATGTCCTGGCTATTGTAAATAATGCTTCAATGAACAATGGGGGTACGTGTGTCTATTTGAATTGTGATTGCCGAACAAAATACAGATACATGCCAGAAATGGCCCTCGGCTCATCAGCACACTGGGATCATCATCAGTGGCTCACTATATGTCGAGCCCTGTGGCAAATGTTTTATATATGTGAGGTCCTTTATCCTCAATACAATTTTATGAAATAGGTATTATTATTCTGTTTTCCTGATAAGGATGCTACAGTTCTGTGTAGTTAGGTAACTTGCATAGGATTTAGCAACTAGTATATAGCTTCCCAGGTGGCTCAGATGGTAAAGTGTCTGCCTGCAACGCGGGAGACCCAGATTCTATCCCTGCGCTGGGAAGATTCCCCTGGAGAAGGAAATGGCAACACACTCCAGTACTGTTGCCTGGAAAATTCCATGGACGGGGGAGCCTGGTAGGCTACAGTCCATGGGGTCACAAAGACTCAGACACGACTGAGCAACTTCACTTTCAGTTTTTCATATAGGAAGAAAAGGAGACCAACCTCAAGTGCAAAATTTGAGTTAAATATTTATTGATACATAATAATCTTTCAGAGACATGCTAGGCTCTAGGGAGCCAATAAGAAATTAAATAAATGCAGGAGGCTTATAGTTTATTTAAATTAAAATACAGCAGATGAGGGCAAGGATAAGATGCCTGAGCATATGAGAGTAGGATTCCAGGGGGTAATGTTCTTCTGGTGCTTGAGAGATGAGTAGGAGCTGACTAACAGAAGTACATAGCAATGGAATTTATGGTGTTCTGGACATAAAAGGAAGGATTTGCAGTGGTGAAAGTGGACAGGGGACCTTCTATGAAGTTATAGATGTTTGGTGTAATTGGAGATAGAGTTCAAGATTGGGGTCGAAAATGGCAAGGAAAGATAACACTGTTGGGATGAAGCAGAGGAGGCAAAATAAAGACTTTTATGTGTTCTAGCCTAATTAAGGTATGATTGACAAATAAAAGTTTTATACATTTAGATTTTACAGTGTGATTTTTTTGAAGGTGTACAACATGGTTATTGAATATATATATCCATTGTGAAATGATTACCACCATCTAGTTAGTTAACATATCTGTGTGTGGTGAGAACACTTAAGATCTACTGTTAGAAAATCTCAAGCGTATGATAAAGCATTATTCCCTTTCATTACCTTGCTGTATGTTAGATCCCTGGAACATATTCACTTTATAACTTTGTACCCTTTGTACCCTTTATAAAGTTTGTACCCTTGGACCAGTATCTCCCCACTCCTTCCACACATTCTCCACCACCAACCCCTGGCAGCCACTGTTCTACTCGCTGGTCCTCTGAGTTTGACTTCTCTAGATTTCACATGTAAGTGAAATCAAACAGTGTTTGTCTTTTTGTGTCTGACATTTCATTTAGCCTAATGTTTTCCAGGTTTACTCATGTTGCTAATAGCAAGATTTCCTTTTTAATGGCTGAATAATATTCCATTGTGTGTATGTATGGTGTGTGTACACCATATTTTCTTTATCCAGACATCTGTTGACCAGCAGTTAGGTTCTTTCCATATCTTGGCTATTGTGAAGAGTATTTCAGTAAACATGGGTGTATAGATGCCTCTTCAAGATACTAATTCATCTCCTTTGGATATATGTTCAGAAATGAGATTGCTGAATCTTACATTAGTTCTATTTTTCATTTTTTGAGGAACCTCCACACTCTTTTCCATAATGGCTACACCAATTTGCATTCCCACCAGCAGAACGGGACTGTTCCTTTTCTCCTTGCCAGTGTATTTTAGCTCTTATCTTGTTGGTAGCTGTCAATCTACCAGGTGTGAGGTGATATCTGATGTGATTTTGATTTGCATTTCCTTGATGATAAGTGATTTTTCAGCAACTTTTCACATATTTGTTGACCATTTGTATGTCCTCTTTGGAAAAATGTATATTCATGTCCTTTGCCCATTTAAAAAACCAGGCTCTTTGTTTCTTTTTGCTTTTGAGTTGTATGAGTTCCTTTTATAATTTGGATATTAGCCTTATCAGATATATAGTTTGCAAATATTTTCTCCCACTGCATAGGCTTCCTTTTCATTTTGTTGATGGTTTCCTTTGCTGGGCAGAGGCTCTTTAGTTTAATGTAGTCCCAGTTGTTTATGTTTGCTTTTATTGTAGGTTCTTTTGAGACTGTATACAAAAAAAGAAAAAAAAATTGCCAAGACCAAAGCTAAGGAACTTTTCCTCCATGTTTTTTTTTTTTTTTTTTCTAAGAGTTTTATAGTTTTGGCCTTATGTTTAAATCTTTAATCCATTTCATGTTGATTTTATACAAAGAGTTTTAAAGTAGAGGATGACTTGATAATGGCCACAATATGTAGAGAACAGATTGAAGAGGTCAGTGAATATGAGGTTGAAAATAGAGGTGGGGAGATCTTTAGGAAGGTAACTGGAATAATCCAAGAACAGGGTAGTGATGTGAAAATGCCATTAAAGTTTGCAGGAAATCTTTAAGAGGGACAATAAGTCAGAATCAGAACTGGGACTGAGTAGATGCAGGGAGTGAGAGAGGTGATACTAATCAAAGATGAGATGAAGATTTCTGGTTTTATGAATTGTGCAGATGGTGATGCCATTCACAGAGATCCAGAGTTTGAAAGAACTGGCTTTGAGGGGATGGCAGATAAAGCAATCAGATTTGGATGAGTGTGAAGTGCCAATGGGACCCTCAGGTGGAAATTTCTAGAAGTCAGTCAGTGATGTTGATCTCAAACTCTGGGGAGCAATGATGGTTAGACAAATAGATTATAAGTGTGTAGATGGTGAGGGAAAGTATGGAAAAGGATAAGTTGGCTAATACAGGAAGTGGCATAATTGCTCTCAGAGTATTGGTTCCAGACACTGAGTTGCTAAAAGCACCCTTCCTGGGGCCTCTGGATGAAAACAGCCAACAGGATGCCACTCTAAGCAGGGGTACCATCCCTGCCATGTTCATCTCCCAAGAGGAAATTTAGGTGACTTGGCAGACTTTATTTTCTTGGGCTCCAAATCACTGGTGACAGTGCCTGCAGCCATGAAATTAAAAGACGCTTGCTCCTTGGAAGAAGAGCTATGACAAACCTAGACAGTGTATTAAAAAGCAGAGTCATCACTTTGCTGACAAAGGTCTGTATAGTGCAAGCTATGGTTTTTCCAGTAGTCATGTATGGATGTGAGAGTTGGACTGTAAAGAAGATTGAGTGCTGAAAAATTGATGCTTTCAAACTGTGGTGTTGGAGAAGACTTTTCAGGGTCCCTTGGACTGTAAGGCGATCAAACCAGTCAATCCTAAAGGAAATCAACCCTGAATATTCATTGGAAGGACTGATGCTGAAGCTGAAGTTCCAATACTTTGGCCACTTGATTCGAAGAGCTGACTCATTGGAAAAGACCCTGGTGCTGGGAAAGATTGAGGACAGAAGGAGAGGGATACGAGAGAGGATGAGATGGTTATATGACATCACTGACTCAATGGACAGGAGTTTGAGTGAACCCTGGGAGATAGTGAATGAGAGGGAAGCCTGGCGTGCTGCAGTCCATGGGGTTGCAAAGAATCCATGACTTAGCGACTGAACAGCAACAGCAACAAGGGGATCATTGCTCCCCACATCCTCTTCTGAAAATGTATCCTTTGAGCTTTTCTCAGACATAATGCCTCTACAGTTTAGGTGACAGGATTCATGCCCACTCACACCCACTGTCCTGGAGGGACTCTCTTTCAAGAGACTAAGTAAATTGATCAAGGTTATGTGACAGAATTTGAACCTGATTCTCTGGGACTTGACGCCACCGCATCATCAGCTGGTTAGCTGGATCCTAGCTGGTGTGGAACTCCCCTCTCGGAGGCTGCCCATCATCCTTAGAGAAGCAGATTGTGGCTGCGTCAGCGCACTCTCTATCCACTGCCAGAAAAGGAAGTTGAAGGCTCTGGCTGGCTAAGATGCACCCCCTCAGCATTGTCCTCCTTTCAGTTGATGTCCAAGATCTCCTAACCATTCCTTTGCCAGAAATAGTCAGCTCTGGGAGAGATGCAAGCAGTCATCTCAACTTTGAGTCCACGAAGTTGGAGATGGTTTGTCTTAAATATCCCCATCCAGGCAGAACAAATGTGCTTTGCACTGTCCTCTGTTAGATGCATCTGCAAGTCAGTGAGAAAATAGAGAAAGTAACTGAAATTAATTGGCTTGCAACTTTATATGGAATTGTAACTTGATCGAAAGTTGGCTATTAGTTTATATATTTAAGTACTGTTTAAAAGTTTGTGACCAGTGATGCTTCACTATATACGTTTAATCATGATAAAAACCTGATAGAAAACATGATGACTTACTTTTCTTCCACAGTAAGATTCCATAAGTTTTTGAACTGATAAAACTTATTGCTCTGTGAGGTAGAATTGATTGTGGAAGCACTTTTACATGAGGATGTTTTTTAGATTACCTCTGTTGGATTCTGATTAGCAATGTTTATGTCCCATTTAATGTTTTCCATATGCTGTTACTATTTGAAAGTTTGGTCTGTGAATTTATTCACATTACCAGCTGTGGAAGTCTAGACCCTATGCAGCAGCTTCAAACCAAATGTCTGGATATTTTGGCATCCTGACTCTCAGAGCTGTTTATTTTAGTTGAGTTTAGTTTCATTTTTCATGCAACGTGGGGTTGGATGACATTTGTGAATATAATCACAAGCTTTTGATGTCCTTTATCTTTATGATGGGGCCATTCTGTCATATGCTTAGTTGACCTACAATATGAAAAATCTTGGCATTTTCCATAGCCCTAAAGATAAAGCTGAATATTCTAGAAAATTCACTTGAGATGAATTACGCTGTGACTTTTTCAAAGTCATTTGACTAGCTTTATAGAAGTGATCCGTGCTGAATGGATGAAAGCAATTTCAATTAATGAAAGTATGACTAGGAGAAAAAAGTCACTTGAAATGTTACCACCCAGGCTAGAACATCTTGCCCAGTGATCATCTTTCCCAGATCTCTCTCTGTGAATGTACTGCCGTGTCTTTTAAATGATATTCTTAATAAGGCTACGGGTGCATCTGGTATGTTGACTCATAGACAATGGTCATATGATTTATTGTCCACATCTGGACGATTGGGAATGAAAGGGAGATCTATTCTTAGTCAGGCTGGGATGACCTGGGCTGGATCTGGGTGGACCTGGACTGTCCCAGGCACCTTGGACCAGGATTACTCTCCTCTTAGGCACTCTACTGTGTGCATAGCTGTTCATTTATTGCACATTTATTATATGCCCATCATCCATCGGTAAACTAAATAAAATGCAGACTCTGCCTTTATGGACTCACCATACAGTAGTGGTTAAAGTGCCGCACGGTGGGGACTATCGTAGAAGTGTGCCTGTCACGTTAGGAGAACACACACGGGCAGTCAGTGAAGGCTGAGACTTAGCCGTAGAAGGGCTGAGGTGAGTTTCAAAGGATTAGTGAAGTCAGCCTGACACAGAAGGGAATAGGAACTGTCCCACTAAGAAACGATGATGTACACAAAGACTAGAGGAAAAGAGTATGTGGGAAACTGGGAGCATGTTAAAGCCTTAGGATATTGACAACTTTTAGTGGAAATTAGGAAGTGACCGAAGATGTGGCTGGCCGTAAAGGCAGAGACCTGATTATGAAGCATCTTGTATTGATATGTCCTGCTAGAGAGATTGGGTTTTACATTAAGGGCACTGGCATATTTTTAAGTAGGAAGGTCATCAGATTTGCATTTCAGAATGCAGGATTAAGGTTCTATTCATAGGAAAGATTGGAATCTATCTGATGAAATTAAAGGGAGTTGAATCAACAGTGTTCGGGGCAAAGGAGAGGAGAGTGTATTGGAGCCAAACTCAGATACCAAACTAAGTGATGAAAACATTCACAGAAACACAGATCACTGAAGGAGGAGCTGGTATGGGGGAAAGGGAGGAGGGTGATGGATGTGTTCAGTCTGAGGCTCCAATAGGACATCTGTCAGTGTGGTTTTGTCTGATGATGTCTATCGGTGTGATTTTGGCTGGAACTCAATAGGGAGTTCTAGGCTGGAGAGAGATTGAGGAATTGATAGCTTATAGGCTGTGTGAAGCCACGGGAATTTGAGGCCAGTTTGATTTTTATTACTTATCATGAATTTCTATTAACTCTGGTTCAAGGTTATTGAATTTGTAATAGAGTAGAATAAATGGTAGCTAAAATGATGACATTTTGAAATTCATTCATCCCCACCCATTTTCATGAAAGAAACGTTTGTCTGGGAGATATAAAATACCACTATTCAGAATTTATTGTCCAAAGGAATTGGCAAAGAGATTTTTAGTCAAAAATAAAGTTTAGAAAAGTCACTCTTTTTTCTGTTTCATAACAAGGAGAGGTAATTAAAGCTGTCCGATTTAAAATAGCAAAGGATTGTGTTCCAGACTGCATTCTGGGGAGAGGGAGACTTTGGGTCATAAAATCAAACAAGGGGGAGAATGATCAGAGAATAAGGGAGTTATGAGTGACATTGTAACCCGAAAGTTGGAGTCCGGCTGCTAATGACTCAAAAGCCAGTATAGAGGCAAGGGTAGGGTAAAGGAAAGTTTGCTTTATTCTGGATGCTGGCAACCCACAGGGAGGGCAGACTCCTGTCCAAAGGCTGACTCTCCACCCCAACAAGCAGTGGGCAAGAGCTTTTATAGACAGAGGAAGGAAGCTACATTCAGAAACAGCAGTCAGCTCTGACAGTCATCTTGAAATTGGTCATGGGTGGTCTGACCAGCATCATCTTGATTGTTTTAAGTACAGTTAATGTTTAGTCCCAGGGTTGGTTTGTTCTCATTTCCTTGGGGACAGTTCTTGGAATTGTGGCAGCTTATGTCATGCTACAGTCTGGTCATCATGTAGTTAAACTTCTTCCACTTTGTAGGGGTTTCAATATCTGTAAGACAGCTCACGTGGCTCAGAGTATTATCTGTAGTCCTTGAGAAGGAACTAAAGGTCCTTGGCTATCCCTAATGACTAAACTATTATTATTTGGTCTTGTAAGACTATTTTCTCTGGTTTCTGCATATTCTCACTTCTGTGATTAAACTTATTCTTTGGCTGAAGTTTTTCCACAGACAAAAAGCAGACAGAGCACATGGTGGGCAAGAACCATAGAGTCCTGCTCTGTTTCAACATTAGAGATTCTTTATTCAGCTGCATCATATTTTAGAAGAGGAAATAGGAGACCAGAGTGTTTCAGTGCCTTCTCCCCAGGTCTCACATGTGCCCACGGTCAGAGTGCTGCATATAGCTCACCCACTCCCTTCCGGCACTCTCCCAGCCAAGGATTCTGCAGAAATGAATGATTAATTCATTTATTAGTCAAGATGATCAACTTTTATTTGATTCTTTTTTGACGTTTCAAAGCCATTGCTGTCTCAAAATACTGATAAATAAAAGCAGATAGTAACTACATCTAAACTGGGCAAAGTTTGGGAACAGAAAATGAAAGGAGACACAGGAGCATTTCTTAGGCAGTTGCTTTGCATTTTTCTCTTTAACTGGAAATATACAAAGTGTGTTGTCTCTGTGGTTACATTTGGTTTCATTATAAGGTCCAAATATTGCCTTCAGTTTAATAAGTAAGATTTTTTTTTGTCAAGTGGTTTTAACCAATTATAAATGTTTTATAATTGCCATTCTCCTCTCAAACTGGCAAAAACATATAAAAGGGAATATAAAAGATATAAGATATAAAAGGGAAATAACTCAGTGATTATGTTAATCTGCATTATTTTCTCCCATTAATTTCCTGCAGTGCTATTGAACAAAAGCTCAGGGAATGAGAGGGGTCTAGATGGTGGCGACACCATGGTCCAGTTGAGATAGTGGCGAAGGCAGGGACTGTTCAGCGCCATGGCCTTCTGTGGCCACTCATCTCTGCGACTCTGATTCGGTCCCTTCTGTCTATGTGTATTCTTATGGCTCCTTGCAGTTCTAACAGTCTTTTATCCTGCAGTCAAGACATACATTTTCATTTCCCTACAATTTTTGACTCCTCACACTTTTTCTTCTCCTATCTAATGTGTCGCTGGAAAATGTCACTTTTTTCTGGTCAACATGAATTTGCTATTTATTATTATTTATTTCCTTGGTGCCAGCCACTGTCTTAGATACCTTTTGTGCCTGTCATCTCTTACATTCGTTAGACCTGCCTTCCCTGAGAACGGAGAATACCCAGCGTCGGTGACTCTGTTTGCATTTCTCCCAGACATGAAGCATTGCTTTCCTAGTTACAAATGAAATGCTTGTGCTTGAAGTATATACATACCTTCTAAGTAGTCCAAGATGTTAATGTTTTATTATCTTGATTTAGTGTTAGAAAATGAGAAACAAGTTGAATGAATTAGGACACATTTAAAATCCACATATTTCCTAAAATGTGTCAGATTTTGATCTAAATAAGAAGTAAAAAGTGAAACAGTGTTAGAAATGAATACTCTCAGATGCAGTTAATTAGACTTCCCCTAGACTGAAGAGTTCCAGTAGAATTATCTAACCCTTGGTGGCAATCTTCCTATTTTTGATTCCATTTTCATTTTGATTGTTGCATTTACAAAATGGCAGCCAAAGACATTTAGGAGAGTGAAAGTCTGTGTCTTCACTACATACAACACGAATATCAAGTGTGTACATGTGAAGACTTCATACATCCATATGCACGTTGTCTATTGCTCCATCGAGCAGTCCTCTTAATTACGCTTTATATAGGCTTTGTGCAGCCAGGCATTGATCTTTCAAGTACCATTGTCTGGTTCAAAGACTTGTAATTAGGCAGAAAGATCTGGTAAAGCGAAGTCTATGGAATTATTCAAATGCCCTGTGTGTATGAAATTGTTCATCTAGAATTATTTATCTGGAAAAAGGCACTTTTAAAGATGCACTGAGCCTATTTTGAAATCTCTGTTCCTCTCCATTATTTACTGATGTTTCATGCATTTTTTGGACATTTGCAAATTGCTGGACTTCTTTTCTGTTTTGATATGAAATTGCTTTGTGCTTTCCTGTGGGCCTGTTAATTGGTGAGCTCTTTATTCAGGAGATCAAGAATCAGGGGCTTCTTTATTAACCCATTGTGAGCTCTGAGATATTCCCAGGAGTGTAGAAAAGAGGAGTTGCCTTTGAGACTTCATGCTTTTCCTTTTCTGTTACAGCACCAGTCACAGCCTGGACGATGCAATCAAGAAAGACAAGAAGAATTTAATAAATAGTTTAGAATAGCATCCCCTGATACTGAGGATTCTATAATGAGCCTTTTTGTCTTTTTCTCCCCCCTTTTGGTGTTAGCATTTACCATTCCTTTTACTTCTGGGACTTTTCTCCTGCAGGATGAAACAATCCTGTTAGGGATTTTAAAATAAATAATTGAATTTCACATTGCAGTTTTGGAAACCCTGAAAGGAACGATGTTTATTTTCCTGGAAGGCATTGTCCTGGTCTGTAGGTGGTGGTGTGAAATGTCTTTGAATTTTCTCCCTTGAAAATGGAGAGACCAGTAGATTCCTTGTTTCTCTTTCACACATAAATACACCATCGTCACATGCCTTTCTATAGATGTATGACTTTACCTTCTAAGCAGTCTGAGAAATTATCTTTGCACAAAGAAATCCCTGGAGGATTTGCAAGGTTTATAACTGGAGGAGGAGGAGATAGCCAGCCCTGCGCAGTCTCCACCACTCATAGGGGTTTAAGTGCTCCATTGCTACATGGCTTATTTTTTTTTACCAAACACATGACACCCCTTCTTAGGGCCTTGCTATTGCTCCATTTTAGCATTTGCAGAGTCTGTTTTTTCCTTCCTTCTGATTAGCCTCTGCTTCCTTCCCCTGCTGCTGCTGTTCTGATACAAGTGCCTGTGAGTAAGCAGTTAGCTCCGCATGCAGGGAGAAGGGATTTTTCCCTTCGTGATTCTTAACAGTTTTTACATCAGAATGATTTTCTGCCTGGTTGGTTTGACTTTTTTTTTTTCTTTAAAAAATTATATATGTATAAACAGAACCCTAAAGCAGACAGAAAACCTAAAATGCCTTCCCAACACTTTGGGAATCCGCTTGTTGTCAGTTTTCCATCCATTCTCTTTTTTTTTTTTTTTTTTTTAAGATGATGCCATCAACAACTTTTATTATTTGTTATTGCTCTTCATTCACTCAGTTGTGTCTGACTCTTTGCAACCCCATGAACTGCAGCATGCCAGGCTTCCCTGTCTTTCAGTATCTCTCAGAGTTTGCTCAAACTCATGTCCATTGAGTTGGCGAAGACATCCAACCAATTCATCCTCTGTCGCCCCCTTCTCCTGCCCTCAATCTTTCCCAGCATCACGGTCTTTTTCAACGAGTCATCTCTTCGCATCAGACGGCTAAAGGATTGGAACTTCAGCTTCAGCATCAGTCCTTCAATTGAATATTAGGGTTGATTTCCTTTAGGATGGACTGGTTTGATCTACTTACAGTCCAGGGGACTGTGAAGAGTCTTCTGCAGCACTGTAGATTGACAGAATCAGTTCTTCAGCACTCAGTCTTCTTTATGGTCCAACTCTCACGTCCATACATGACTACTGGAAAAACCATAGCTTGGACTATACAGATCTTATTTATTTAAAATTAATTGTTTGTTTATTGTTTTTTTTTTTTTTTTGGCTGCATAGTTTTTTCGCTGCCACCCAGGCTCTTCTCTAGTTGTGGTGGGGCGGCGGGGCTCCTCTCTAGTTGTGGTGGGCAGACTTCTCATTGTTGCAGAGCACAGGTTCTAGGCTCATGGGCTCTAGAGCTCTGACCCAATAGCTGTGGGACCTGGTTTCAGTTGCTCCGTGGCATGTGAGATCTTCTTGGACCAGAGATAGAATCCATGTCCCCTGCGTTGGCAGAATGATTCTTATTCACTGTACCCCCAGGGAAGTCCACGTTGGAATCGTTTTTTTTTTTTTTTTGTTAATTAATTTTTTAAAATTTTATTTTATTTTTTAACTTTACGATATTGTATTGGTTTTGCCATATATCAAAATGAATCCACCACAGGTATACATGTGTTCCCCATCCTGAACCCTTTTAAGTAGAATGACAAGCCCATGTGATCAGGACTCTGAGTGACACTTTCATATTCCTGTTTAGTCATCATTCTAATGGACACCAGGCAATTTTAGTCTCAGACACTGAAATTCATTTCACTCATTTCTTTTGTCTTTTCCTTGTCCTCACCACATTTTTTCCTAAAGAGGAAATTGGAGCACTTTAAGGTTTCATTTCTCATGTAAATGGCCTGTGAAAACAGGATAAACATAACACATTGAGTGTCACACAGAATTTTTCTGTTTGCCAAGATATTTACAAAGAGACAGCACTCTGGTGTGTGCAGAAGTAGACTTCATATGTAAGTGCGAAAAGCACACTCGACTAGCCATTAAGCAACCTGTTTGATAGCAGTGGTTTTGTACTAACTGGCTGCGTAACTAGGCAGGTCATGTCACTGGATCTCATTTTTGTCATATATATGAAAATCTTGGTTATGTTCATTTATTTATGTTCCTTTTCTTAAACAATAAACATATATGTCCACTTTGTCCTCTTATGAGCTCTTTGGTTGAAAGGTTGAAGTTGCTCAGTCATGTCTGACTCTTTGCAACCCCATGGACTATAGCCTACCAGGCTTCTCTGTCCATGGGATTTTTCAGGCAAGAGTACTGGAGTGGGTTGCCATTTCCTTCTCCAGGGGATCTTCCCAACTCAGGGATCGAACCCAGGTCTCCTGCATTGTAGGCAGACGCTTTACCCTCTGAGCCACCAGGGAAGCCCTGCTGCTGCTGCTGCTGAGTCACTTCAGTCATGTCCGACCCTGTGTGACCCCATAGACGGCAGCCCACCAGGCTCCTCCGTCCCTGGGATTCTCCAGGCAAGAACACTGGAGTGGGTTGCCATCTCCTTCTCCAATGCATGATAATGAAAAGTGAAAGTGAAGTCGCTCAATCGTGTCCGATTCTTAGCGACCCCATGGACTGCAGCCCACCAGGCTCTTTTGTCCATGGGATTTTCCAGGCAAGAGTACTGGAGTGGGGTCCCATTGCCCTCTCCAAGCCCCCTCAAAACTTGAATATCGCTGAATGAACAGAAAAACAAATCTCTACACAAAGATATTTAGAGTGATTGTATTAATCAGAATTTGTGTTACAAATCAACTCTTGCTATACACAATTATATCCACCACAGTAAATGTAAAAGAGGATTTATGTAATTTATTAATTGCAGTATCTACTTGATTCTCTAGAGTTGCCACGTCAGGTAAGCAGAAGAGTTTGGGAACTCTCTACATCATACATCCAATTAATTACTTTTCACTGTATTTTTCTAAGTACAGAGCAGTGCTAGTGATAAAAAAAATGTGTTAATCAAGGAATACAATGGATGTGACATTTGAAGTCATGTAAATGCAAACTCTTACAGGTTTTTAGAAAAAAGACTTCAACCCCCCCAAAACATTAAATAAGACAAAAATGTAACATTAGAAGCCATTACTACTATGAAATTGTAACAATTATGAATATTTATGTACCAAATAACACAGCATTCACTTCCATAAAACCGAAACCAATGAAATAAAATACAAACTCCAGAGTAATCCAATTACACATAGAAATTTAGTATAAAATAAAAGTAGTATTTCAAGCATGGGGATAAATATGGTCTTTTATAATAAATGGTGTTGGGAAAATCGAATAGCCATTTTGAAAAAAGTAAAATTAGATCCATTTCTCATACCATGCACAATAGTGAACTCCAAATGCATCAGAGATTTTAAAATGAAAAGGGTATACACATACAAGAAGAAAATATCACTGAATCCCTCTAAAACCTGGGTGTAGGGAAAGAATTTTAAGTGATTGTTAAAAATTCTAATACAGTGAAACAAAAAGTAAATTTGGCTACATAAAATGTAAAAACTTGTGCATGTTCAAAAGCAAACAAATGACATGTTCAAAAGAAGAAAACACCATAAGCAAAGAAGTTCAAAGACGAGTGACTATTGGAAAACAATATTTTCAGAATCCATCACTGATAAAGGGCTCAGATAAAGGGCTAATGCCTTTAATTAGTAATCATCTTTTAAAAATCAATGGGAAATAAACAGCAATCCTATAGAAAAATGGGCAAATTACATGGGTAATTCACAAAAGAAGAACATGTGAAAAAATGTTCAAATTTGCTCACAATGGGAGAAATGCAGATTGAAACAACAGTAATCTATTCCTCATTCGCCAAATTGGCAAACTTAAAAGCTTGATGAGACATTCTTTTGGCAAGGCTATACAGAAACAGACACTGTCATACATTGCTGATGGGACTAGAAAATGGTACAGTTTTTACAGAGGAGGACTTGGCAGTATCTACCAAAACTCTGTGTGCATTTGCTCTTTGACTCAGAAATCTTATTTCTAGGAATTTACCCTGAAGACAAACCTACAGTGTAAATATATGTATGCACAAGGTTGTTCACTGAAGCATTTTTGTTATTGTAAAATACTGGAGGTTACTTAAGTGTTCAAGTGTAGAGACTGGTTGCAGAAACTATAGAATAAACACATTCTTTAGTATTGTGCAACTATAAAAAAAATTATAAGGAAGACCTCTATAATAGAGTGATAAATGCCATTTATATGACAAAGCTATATGCCAAAGAGTATATTGCTTTTATATGTAAAAGAAGGAAAAATTAAAAGAAAAATGAGAAAATTGGAAAGCATAAATATGTGCTTGCACATGTGCTAAGTCACTTTAGTTGTGTCCAACTCTTTGTGACTCTATGAACCATCCCTCCAGGCTCCTCTATCCATGGGATTCTCCAGGCAAGAATACTGGGGTGGGTTGCCATGCCTTCTCCAGGAATCACACCAGCGTCTTTATCTCTCTTGCCTTGGCAAGTGGCTTCTTTCCACTGGCGCTACCTGGGAAGCCCACATATGTGCTTATCTTTACTTAAAGTTATATAAGAAAAAGTAAGCAGAAAACAATGAAGATGCTTACCTAATAAGGGGTGAGTATAGCATAGGATGAAAGTGCTATGGAAGGAATGACAGTTCTCTGAGTCTATCTTTTTTATATGTTTTTAACTTTTGAAAGCATATTAATGTGTACAAATTCTATGTTCATGGGGTTGCAAAGAGTCAGACACAACTGAGTGACTGAACTGAACTGAAAGCAAATAAGTAAATATGTTGCTGATGGGATCTAACTGTGGGATATAGGGTAGGAGAAGAAAGGAAAGATCCCCTTTGGAGATACATGAGAAGTGGAGATCCTGGGTAAAAAACACGTGGTTTTAAAAGATATACGTGTGTTGTGGATATGCATGTATATGTGTAATTGCGTTAATGTATATGGATAATTGTATGTGAATGTTTGCGTCTGCATGTATTTCTGAGCTCTGTTTGTTGAATGTGTGAAGGAAAGAAACCCCAACAGGAGTGAGTCTACTTAGCTCCATATCTTGGTCTCTAAATACCATTCCGCCCTAAGCTGAATCAAAGGTAAAGGAGAAAATGCCTGATTGCAGGACAAGGGTAAGACAGGTAGAAGGACTTGATCTTCTTACTGTACCACAAAGGAAGAAGGTACTGGGTCCAAAAAAAGTAGGAAAGGACACAGAAGCCAGCATGAAGAGACTTCTCCTGGCCAAACCTTAGACAGTTTGAACACTAAAATGGTTAAGTGCAATAATGAATTATAAATCATTAAAAATAATAGGAATTCATGAATCTGTACCAGTAAGCAAAAGGTAAAAATGATAATAAAAGGGACAGGAAGGCTGTACTTCCAGTAGAATCCTGAGGGTTGACTGGTAAATGGGGAGGGCTGGAGATTGTGCAGGAGCCAGAAAAGCCATGGTAAGGAATGGATCAGGCAAAAATCATCACTGGATGCTAAAGGTAGGGAGAAATTTTGATGAGAAGGAGGTGGATATATGGATGTTCTTAGTGTTTCCCAATGTACTGCTTATTTCTAGTGATAGAGAAAATCTTTGGTAAATTTACAGTCCAGGAATTGGGCAACACCTTGACCAGCGATTGAAATTAACATCACCAGTGAGACATTGTGTATCATTGGCTGTGATACTGAGGATGCATCACCTGTGCAATATTCTGGCCTAGAATTATGCCTGAATACAGTCACAAGGAAAATGAGACAAAATGGAAATGAGCAATGTCCTATTAAAATAAAGAATACATGAGAGTATGGAACTACAGTCTTCAAAAATGTCAATTCCATAAAAGACGCTGAAAGTTATTTTATAATAACTATGTCAATGCCCCAGACTAAAGGCTGTAGAGACCTGACAAGCAAAGGAAACACTTGACTCTAGACCAGATCCTCTGCTGGAGGGTAGAAAAGCAGGAGAAAAGATATATTTCAGACAAATTTGATAAAACTTCAAGTATTAACTGTAGACTAGAGAAAAATATTTACGTAAAATTTATTCAAGTTCATAACTATATTGTGGCCATGTAAGAGTATATCCTTATTTTTCAGTGATAAAAGGCTTGATGTACATAATTATTTTGTAGATAAAGGGGAATGTAACCTACCTTCAAATGATTCAGAAAAAAAATGAGAGGGAGAGTGAATGGTAAAGTAAATAGTGTAAAATGTTCAACATAGGTGAATCTAGTCAGAGGGTAGATGACATTCTTTTTAATATATTTTTGCATTTTGTAAAGCTTGAAAATGTTTCCAAATTAAAGGTCTTTAAAGACAGGAAAAAATAAATTTCTCACATATACCCAATGGGGGTCCTGCAACTATTAAGAGAGGGCCTTTGCTCACTCTGTTCAAGGGCATCAGATAAACTTTTAAGATCAGCTCTGTGGTCTTTGGTATAAGTTCAGAGCTCCGTCCAGAAACTCTTCCAGGGACCCACCTGCTCAAAAACCCAGGGATTCTCCTACACAGAAGCCCAGTGATGACGGGCATGTTTAATTTGTTTCACTGTGATTGTCTTGCAGAGGATGTTAATCAGATAGTTTGAAGATCGGTATTATTTCCTAGCTCTTTCTGTGAACTGCAGAGGATGTTGACTATACTTAAAGCCATCATAACTAGTAGTGCCCAAGATGAAAGGCCACAGTTAAATGTAGAATTGTCTCTCCTGAATCTTTCCAGCAAAACCATAGTTGATTTAGCAACTGGGATTCCTCTCAAAATATAGAAAGCCTTAGTAGTGGTTCTTAAAGGGCTGTAGCATGGTTTTCTACCCATCTGTGCATTTCAAATTATTTACTAACTGAGATGGTATGAGAGAGATTAAAGAGCCAGCTTTTCATTCTCCTATTGGGATAATGTGTGTTTTGTCCACTTTCGAGGCAGAATATGAGTAGAAGAGAGCATGTATTGAGCATATGGAATGAAGGTAAAAATGTGCCTTGTTAATAGATTAATAGGTATCCTTTGGGGAGATGAGTTTCCTAATCAAATAAGATTGGGAAATAGAGCATGTTCTCAGAACATTTAAAGAGATGACTTCCATATTATTGGTCCTTGGAACATGTTTGAGAAATCATGGGGTTTTTCATCTCCATGGTTCTGTGAATTTCTTTTTTTATAGATTGTGTTATTAGCAAAGCATATCAAGTAAATACCTTAATACTAAGTATTTACTTACCTATAATATTCTCCCCAAAGATCATGTAATCAGAAGAAGAGAACAAATACAGAAGGATATGTAATTTTGCACACTAGCTCAGCTTCCTCCTGATCAGATAGGGTAGTTTGAATGGAGAGAGGTGGTTCTTTAGAAAGATAAAAAATTCTTAGAGGTGATCAAGAAAAGAAGCAAGCCCAATTTTCCCTGTGGTTCTCCCAAAGTGTAATAGAATGAGTGTATTCCATTTTTGCTTTTGTTAAACAAATATAAGAGAAGTGCCATCTAGAGCATAAGTAATAGGCTCTAGCAAATAGTTCTTTGAAAATATCTAGCAGTAGGGTACGTATTTATAGCATTAGGGCATATTTCCCATTCCTCCCCCCAGCGTTAGATTTTCATAACTTGTAGTGGCTGAAAATAGGACTACAAAAAGCTACAGTAAATCTCCTGTAGGTCACCGCCCTATTGTGCCCGTAGAAAGAAGCAGCTCTGTGGGGAGGGGGCAGAGATGGCCACGAAGTCCTAATAGACCATTTCTGTCTTCTCCCTATGATTGTCCTCAATCACTTGACAATCACGATGCTATTAGCAGCACCCTGACCGAAACACTCACATGCTTAAATTTGCCATTAACAACATTGACAGAAAGCTTTGAGGTTGCTGCAGACCTGATGGGTCTTGAGAGCCTTGAATTAGAAGTCTGCCTGTCCTTATGACATGCTAAAACAGCCCAGCTCCTTCTGCAGAAGGATGCTCAGGCAAGAATTGGAACTGTACACATGCAAATGTCTCAATTATTTCTTCTATATCTCTTTTCATAGTCCACAGATTATTATATGAAATACAGTAGGTTCCGGTTGATGTCTGTGATTGTGGTAGCTGTTTGTACTAAAACTGACATTCTGAGCACACCCTAGCAACAGGATTTATAGAGTGATTTTCAGAACTCCGCCCTTCCTCAGACTTTTGCCTTCTGGCCACCCTGCATTCCCTCTACGCTGAGCCAATGTGGGGTGAAGTGGACATTTTCAAGGTTTAATACTGCAGCTGTGCCCTGTAGATTTCATGATCTGCTTGGCATTGGGAAGTCAGGTTAATGTTTCTCTGAGAGAGGGTCTTAAGATTGATCTTCCAAGTTTCATTAGATCACCTTTCTTCTCTTCCAGTCTACTCGATGAGGTCAAGCACAGACTTTTCCCTAATATATAGCACCAGGAGGATATAAATCTCCAAAATTGGCCAGTGCTGAAGTTCTGGATGGCAATTTGGTAGTTATACAGGTGTGTGTATATATATATATATTCCCTTTATGAGCAAATTTCTAATCTTTTCCCCTTGCCCTCAGCTGGGAAAAGAACAACCATAAAAAAAAAAAAGCAGAATCTTAAGATTCCAGATAAGTATTATCCTTAAAATTGGGCTTCAGAAGTGGTGCAGAGATAAAGAATCTTCCTGCCAATGCAGAAGAAACACAAGAGACGCGGGTTTGATATTTGGATCAGGAAGATCCTCTGGAGTCGGAAATGGCAACCCACTCCAGTACGCTTGTCTGGAAAACTCCATGGACAGAGGAGCCTGGTGGGCTACAGTCCATGGGGTCCCAAATAGCTGGATATAACTGAGCACACAGCACACACATTACCTTGAAAGGAAATTTCATTTGAGATGTCACCTTCAAACTTTTTACTGGATAATATACATTAAAAATATAAAACTAAAGATGAAAGTGTTGTATTTTACTTATAAGAAGGAAGTACATAAAATATTTGGGAAAGCACACTTGGTATCATAGCAGATTAAAATTAGACATCATACTATAATGGAAAAGTATCTTTTAAAATGTTTAAATCAAGGGTTTCTCTAAATGTTCTCATGCACATCTGAGAAGTATGGGAGGACTGTATGATTTTGGAAGACATTGTTAGTCATCAAATTATTAATCACTCTTAAAACTCATTATGTAGAAAACTGACTTTCTGGAAGGAACAGAGTGAAGATTAGCAAGGAAATCCTCATTCATTAGAAGGACCTTGCTCTGTTCTTTTTTTATTTTTAAGATAGCTTGTCAACAGTTTAAGTTCATGGTTTCCCCATTTCCCCCCATTTTTTTGTAGATTGATTATCTTCCTTTATTCCTTTCCTTTCCTTCTTTATGTCTCACATCCTCTCAAGAATAAGAAGACATGGCAGCAAAGGACAGATGAGGCATATAATACTCTGAAAGGTTTCTTGGCTACACACTTACTGAGCAGTGTTTCTGTGATGTAATGACCTGACTTAACTGAAAGATGAAAGAAATACAGTATTTTATGGACTCATTCACCTTTCTCAATTAAACAGCTCACATTTGTCTCATGTGTAATGTATCAAACTTTGGTCACAGAAAACAAATGAGATTATAACTACCTCCTTTCAGAGATGGATGCTCCAGGCAAGCCTTTGGGACCCTGCAGTCCACTTGGTAATTAAGGGTCTCATTCTAAACTAGTAGTAAACTTGCTCTCTGGCTTCTTTTGAAAATGGAAATGAATGAGGATGCAGAATCTTAGACGCTGAGAGGCATGACCAATTTCCATTTTGATGTGTTAGAACATTGTTTGAATTAGTTAAGGACTTAAAAGTTAAATATGAAACTGAGGAACCTGGTCACTGAATTGTGCAATAAATTGTGTAATAGATGAGTCTTTTCCAAAGTTTTGACCCTCTTCACCTTGTTGATAGATGTGCATTAGTGTATCAGGACCCTTCACTCCAGGCTCCCCACTGTGGATGAGAATATTTCCAGGGTGCAGAGGCTTGGGTTAAATATCACTAATGGAATATTTCCAGTTTGGGAATTGTTCTTTTGTTTTTGATTGTCCTAGAACAACAATTGCAGAGACTTCTACCCTTAAGCAATGGCACCCACCCCAGTACTCTTGCCTGGAAAATCCCATGGACGGAGGACCCTGGTGGGCTGCAGTCCATGGAGTCGCTAAGAGTCGGACACAACTGAGCGACTTCACCTTCACTTTTCACTGTTATAAATTGGAGAAGGAAATGGCAGCCCACTCCAGTGTTCTTGCCTGGAGAATCCCAGGGATGGGGGAGCCTGGTGGGCTGCCGTCTATAGGGTCGCACAGAGTCGGACACGACTGAAGCGACTTAGCAGCAGCAGCAGCAGCTACCCTTAAGCTACAACACTCTTTTGCATGTATTTAATCATTGCAATGTGTCAGGTCTTCCCTAAACCATGTGCTTAATTGGATACATGTACTACAACAAAAGATCCACTTTGACACCTGCCATTTCAGAAAACAAGCACGAGTAAAGAAACAAGGATATTATAATAGACAGATGTATTTATTTTGACAAGTGTGATTTGTTTTTAATTATTAATATTTCACAGTATACCAGTAACTGTCCTGTAAGATATTTTGTACAAGCAACATCTGATAATGTGTCATTACCACATTAGCGTTCCTCTGTGCAATTAAGGATCTAGTCAGAATAGGGGTTGACTTTCATTTTTAGTGAGAATTACCATGAAGCTAGAGAAAAATATGAATATGAGAATTCATAATAATATTGCATTTATGTTAAGCTTTTCATCAGCAATTTGAAAGCTTTTCATTGTTTCTACCACAGTGAAATCCTGAAGCCTTAATACAAAAATCTCCAATGATAAAAAATTCTATAATTTTTTCAATCATATATTTATCTAAGTTTATAACATGGAATTCTTTTCTTTTTAAAAAAACTTTGTACACTTTGTCTTTGGGTTGTCTGTAATGGAACATATTTTAGCTATAACAGATTGAGCTGTAAGATCAAGCTGAGAAGGACCGGAGTTCATCTTTTTGTTTGGGTAATGGCTAGGGAAATCTGAGGAAACATGGGTGATCTCTCAGCAGTGGTTGTCTCTCTCTACTTCACACAACAATTAAAACTTTCTCACTGAGTGTGCAACATTTCTGTTTAAATGTTCTGGTGCTGAGTTTCCTTGACAAACTTGAAATAGTGAGAAAAGAGATATGGAAGGAAAGATTCTGCCCCGCCCCCATTCCCACCACTCTTTCAGAGACTAAGAAATCTGATTTTCCTTTAATTTGTACTCAGCAGTGTCAGCTCTGTCATAGGAAAGGGCATCCCCGCTGACAGTAATCATTATAGCTCCAGGAGACCAGCAGAGATAAATATACTATAAACCATCTTCTGAGTGGGTCATACTTGTCCTGATACTTTTGAGGTCCAGGTACTTTGCACAAAGATTTCTTCCATCAGATGAGTTTCTCACTCGTGATCAAAGATGTGCTTGTTTTAGATCTTTTCATAGAAAAATATTAATATATTATATCTCAAAATATGCCAATTGTGTTTATTGAAGGATTCTTTTTTTAAAGTGAAAAATAGATGCTAATATTCAACAAAATAGGATCTCCATAAATTAAAAAATAAACAAAAACACAAATCCAGAAACATTTCATACCAGATGTAAATTTAAATGGCATTTTGTTCTAATCTCTCATGACAGAAGCTGATATTTGCAGAATTAATTTAAAATTGAATATATATTGTGCATCAAATTCAGAAGTATGCAGCATCTAGGTTTTGGGTTTTGTTTTTTTGTTTCTTTTTGCAGTCAGAACGCAGTTCCTAAATCCTACAAAAGGGAAAACAAATAGCACCAAGCAAGCATCTGCTGGTGGAATTAAATTATGTTGGTATTCATCACTGCTTTGTATAATATTGGTTTTTTCCCTGTTTGTACTCTGAGTTTGGTCTACTGTTAACCTTTATAAAATTTACTTAGGTAGCAATTTCTTTATCATGTCCCAAGATTGGAGAGAAGCAAGTGGGAATCACTCAACCTTGTTTAACTAGAATGGGCATTTGCACTGTTACCAGAGAACATGGTTCTCGTAATGAATATCTTCCCCTAAAAGAATGTTTTTATTGTATTTTCTACTGTATTGCCTTTATTGCATTTGGAGATAAAGTTTAAGCAACTGAATCTACAATTCTGCCAGGATGTTTTCTTTTTAATTTTGCATGGCTAGGTCTCTTTCTATTTTATGTCCATCGGTTAGATAAGCCCTATGATGTATCACATAAATTAATGTTTTAAAAGTATTGAAATAAGAAAAAAGGAGAGAAACATCAAAAGTTGTTATATTGGCATGGTATAATGATGGTAAATTTTATTTCCTTTTTTGAATTTTGGGGTACCTTATAAAAATTTACCATTGACAAGGGAGTGTTTTCATAATCAAAAGACAGAAAAAAGAACCTTGTTTTAGAAAAAATGGATGTCAGATCAGTGATGATCAGGCTGCCAACAGCACTTGCAGAATTCCTACTGTGTACCTTTCACCAATCAACTCCATGGTCAGGATTCAAGCCTGATATAATTAGAGGGTGACTTCCCACTGCTTTTGGAATCTGCCCTTTCAACCAGCCATAAAAACCATTTCCACAGCTGGTGTCCCTGAAATGTCAACTGACATAATTTTTGCCAAGATAATCCTTGATGTGATACCATCTTTCAATGAAGATGTCTCTGGTGTGAATGTCTTCTTTCCAGAATCTAGTGAGATAGTTGTTACATCTCTTTTTCTTTTTCTCCTGCGGCAGTATTAGTGTTTTTAACCTTCTCTGTTATTTTTGTCCTCTTAAGCTGCGATGTAAACAAAGAAAGACAGTCATTTTTCACCATTTAAGATATATCTTACCGCGCTCTCTCTGAATATGCTTTTTATTTTTTTGCTTTCAGTACAAAATAACTCAATAAATTTGCCTTACTTTGACTTAAAACAAAAGAGTTGCATAGGGTGTGTGTGTACCAGCTCATTGGGACGTGTATGTGTATTTTGAGAAAAAGGCTTTTAAAAAAATGTTTTCTAGTGAGTTCCCTCAAGACTTCATCTGTACTCTGTCCCTGAGAACAGGGTGCATTCCCAGTTGTGCTTCCTGTTGGTTCTCACAAGCTCTGGGCCCTTCTTCCTCATCCCTGTATCAGGGAGCTGGCTCCCCCTCCTCTTGGGTACCAGGCTGCTTTGCAAAGCAGAGGAGGGCTGAAATGAAGTCTCTCATGGTGGCCCCCAAAACTCGAACTCTCCATCTGCGTCTGCAGTGGTAATAACCTTTCTTTTGGGGATCAAATTACAAATGAAGTGATTTAGGAATAGCAAGTTTCCTTTATTTGATTTGGAATGCCTAACTTAGTAAATATTAGAGCCTGGAAGGCTGCAGTCCATGGGGTCGCTGAGGGTCGGACACGACTGAGCGACTTCACTTTCACTTTTCACTTTCATGCATTGGAGAAGGAAACGGCAACCCACTCCAGTGTTCTTGCCTGGAGAATCCCAGGGACGGGAGAGCCTGGTGGGCTGCCGTCCATTGGGTCGCAGAGAGTCGGACACAACTAAAGTGACTTAGCAGCAGTAGTAAATTTAGTAAATATAGTGAAATATGGGAAAGTCCTTATTACAAATTCCAAGCTGGACAAATCCTCATAAGATCCTCAAATAAACATAGAGACATTTACTAGAATGCTGATGAGAATGTATGCCCAATTTTTTTTTTTTCAGATTTATTACCATTTATATCTATCTCCATTTTCCTTTGCCTTTCCCAAGTCTATCCAGCTTCACCACCAAATTAAGGGCAATTCCCACCCTTAGTCTCTCAGTCATGTCTGACTCTTTGCAACTCCATGGACTGTAGCCCACCAGGCTCCTCTATAAGTGAGATTCTCCAGGCAAGAGTACTGGAGTGGGTCACCATTCCCTTCTCCAGAGGATCTGGAAGAGATGTGACCAGGGGGTGCCAAAGAGTCAGATATGACTGAGTGACTAATGCTTTCACTTTCCTACCCTTAAGTCTTTGGTCATATGGATCTTTCCTGGAATATCCTTCTCTCCCATTTTTTTCTAGGTTCAGATGATATGTCATTTCCTATATGAAGCCTTCTAGAGCTGATCTCGTTGGCTGTCACTCTCTTCATTGTGAGCAATATGGATATTACAGCCTTTTATTAAAATCTTCAAATAAATGCTAGAGAGGATGTACAGGAAAGGGAACCTTCTTACACTGTTTGTGGGAATGAAAATTGGTATAGACAGTGTGAAGAATAGTATGAAAGTTCCTTAAAAAACTAAAATTAGAGTTACCAAATGATCCAACAGCCCTACTCCTGTGCATATATCTGGAAAAGATGAAAACTCTAATTCTAGAAGATACATGTACCTTAGTGTTCATAGCAGCACTGCTTGCAATAGATAAGACATGGAAGCAACCCAGTGTCCATCAGCAGATAAATGGATAAAGAAGATGTAGTGTGTGTGTGTATATATATATACTTTATATATATGTGTGTGTGTGTATATATATATATACACATACATATATATGTTTTTATATATATATAAACATGTACACACACATATACACACACACAGTGGAATAGTGCTCATCTATAAAAAAAGAAGTAATGCCATTTGCAGCAACATGGATGGACCTAGAGATTATGATACTAAATGTAGTAAATCAGGGAAAGACAAATATCACATGATATCATTTATATGTGGAATTTTTAAAAATGATACAAATGAACTTATTTACAAAACAGAAATAGACTCACAGACAAAAGAAAACAAATTTATGGTTATCAAAAGGGAAAGAGCAGGGGAGGGATAAATTAGGAGTTTGGGATTAACAGGCACACACAGTAAAGCGTCTGCCTGCAATGCAGCAGACCTGGGTTCGATCCCTGGGTCGGGAAGATCCCCTGGAGAAGGAAATTGCAGCCCACTCTAGTATTCTTGCCTGAAGAATTCCATGGACAGAGGAGCCTGGTAGGCTACAGTCCATGGGATCACAAAGAATTGGACACGACTGAGCAACTTCACTTCACTTCACTGTATAGGACAGAGAATTATATTCAACATCTTATAATAACCTGTAATGAAAATAATCTGAAAAAACTGATACATATATCTATCTATCTATCTATATATCTATATCAGTTCAGTCACTCAGTCGTGTCCGACTCTTTGCGACCCCATGAATCACAGCACGCCAGGCCTCCCTGTCCATCACCAAGTCCTGGAGGTCACTCAGACTCACGTCCATCGAGTCAGTGATGCCATCCAGCCATCTCATCCTCTGTCGTCCCCT
Organism: Tragelaphus eurycerus; assembly: GCA_935064755.1. Taxonomy (NCBI): domain Eukaryota; kingdom Metazoa; phylum Chordata; class Mammalia; order Artiodactyla; family Bovidae; genus Tragelaphus; species Tragelaphus eurycerus. The sequence continues at coordinate 6,705,938 of CAKXYN010000039.1, forward strand.
TCTCCTCCTGCCCCCAATCCCTCCCAGCATCAGAGTCTTTTCCAATGAGTCGACTCTTTGCATGAGGTGGCCAAAGTACTGGAGTTTCAGCTTTAGCATCATTCCTTCCAAAGAAATCCAGGGCTGATCTCCTTAATTGTTGCTGTTCAGTCACTAAGCTGTGTCCGACTCTGTGACTCCATGGACTGCAGCATGCCAGGCCTCACTGTACTCCACTGTCTTCCAGCGTTTGCTCAAGTTCATGTCCATTGAGTTGGTGATGCTATCTAACCATGTCATCCTCTGCCGCCCTCTTCTCCTTTTGCCTTCAATCTTTCCCAGCTTTCAACAATGCCTTCAACATTTCCCAGGGGGGTGTGTGTGTGTGTGTGTGTGTGTGTGTGTGTGTGTGTTTGTGTATACATGTATATATCTTTGTTGTTGTTAGTTGCTCAGTCACGTCCAACTCTTTTGCTACTGATGGACTGTATCTCGCCAGGCTCCTCTGTCTGTGGGATTTCCCAGGCAAGAATACTGGAGTGGGTTACCATTCCTTCTCCAGGGGATCTTCCTGACCCAGGGACCGAACCCGAGTCTCCTTCACTTCAAGCAGATTCTTTGCCATTGAGCCACTGGAGACGCCCTATGTATACATACATATATATACCCACATGTATATTTATATAAAGCTATGTATATAAACATATATGTATGAATAAATGAGTCACTTTGCTGTACACCTGAAGCTATCACAACACTGTAAATCAACTATTCTTCAGCTTTTTTAAAACCTCTATTGAGGTGCTGTGGACAGTCTTGTCCTCTCTGTTACCTTATAGCGTAAGGCCCGCGTCTAACGCATCATTTGTTTTCTCACACTTTATTGTTCAGACTTTTGCATGTATTGGGCACCAAATAAAGGGTTATTGTCATTGTTTAATTTGGATACTCAACATTTATTTATTTTTATGGTGAGGTGTTGATTAGAGAAAGGAAGAGAGGCATTAAAAAGTAATTTGCAGGAATTGATAATAATCACATCTAACAATTTGCATGGCGATTTGCAGTTTTACAAAAAGGCGTTCTCACATAATAATAAGGAAGACTTAGTGGCAAAACCTGGTCTGGAACATCTTTATGATAACATCCAAAGAGGCTAAGAAGAAGCTGATAGTAGGCAGTTTGGTCTTATCTACATCTTGTGTGCAAGTGCCCACAAGGAAGTCTGTAGGTACTTTGCTGTCTGCTTTTGTTACGATAATCCAAGGGTTACTTTCAAAGCTGTTTTCTACCAGTCTGTTTTGGAGAGAGATGACAAACAATCATATCAGTAGAGTACAGTTGAGCTTTTCCCACCTCTTCTGGAATTACTCAAGTTCTTCTTATTTCCCTCAATTTTCCCTCCTCCCCTTCTCCTTTTCCACAAAAAGACTTTAAATATCATAGTTAAAAGAGGTAATGATAAAACTGAAAATGAAACATTTAATTTTGGGTTCTGTACTTCTCATAATTTTTCTTTCTTACACAAAACCTGAGTGGTAAAATTAAAATTTCAACTTAAACATGAAATGATAAAAATATACTTGCCATAAGCTTTTCATTTTTGGTAGACTGGTTTATAATATTTTAAATGGTACATTATGAAAAAAAATGTTTAGTTTCAAACAGAGGCAAAAATTTCTAAGCAAAAGTTCAAATTTATATGAGAATGTATGAAGTATAATGTGAATTTCTGTCTCTATCCTACCCCTGTCTCACTCTTGTTTTCAGAAGAAACTTCTGTTAAACGTTTGTTGTACACTCTTGGAAACTTTTTCCTATGTACATATGGACTGCAAATCAACTATTATTTCTCCAGGGGATCTTGGACTTGGACTTCCTTGGACTTCCCTGGTGGTGCAGAGGATAAAAATCTGTCAGCAAGTGCAGGGGACCTGGGTTTGATCCCTGGTTCAGGAAGATTCCACATGCCACGTAACAACTTAGCCTGTGCTTAACAACTACTAAAGCCATGCATCCAGAGACTGTGCTCTGCAACAAGAGAAGCCACCCCAATGAGAAACACATGCACCACAGCAAAGAGTAGCCCCGACTTGCTGAAACTAGAGAAAGCCCAGGCAAAGCAATGAAGATACACTGTAGCCAAAAATAAGTAAATGAATAAATTCATAAATAAAAACATTTTTTAAAAGTTTAATATTACAAAACCCTTATATTATACTCTATATTATGTTCAAGAAAATTAGAGATACCAAGGGAACATTTCATGCAAAGATGGGCTTGATAAAGGGCAGAAATTGTATGGACCTAACAGAAGCAGAAGATATTAAGAGGTGGCAAAAATACACAGAAGAACTGTACAAAAAAGATCTTCACAACCAAGATAATCCTGATGGTGTGATCTCTCACTTAGAGCCAGACATCCTGGAATGTGAAGTCAAGTGGACCTTAGAAAGCATCACTATGAACAAAGCTAGTGGAGGTGATGGAATTCCAGTTGAGCTATTTCAAATCATGGAAGATGATGCTGTGAAATTGCTGCATTCAATATGCCAGCAAATTTAGAAAACTCAGCAGTGGCCACAGGACTGGAAAAGGTCAGTTTTCATCCCAATCCCAAATAAAGGCAATGCCAAAGAATGCTCAAACTTCCACACAATTGCACTCATCTCACACTCTAGTAAAGTAATGCTCAAAATTCTCCAAGCCAGCTTTCAGCAATACGTGAACCGTGAACTTCCAGATGTTCAAGCTGGTTTTGTTGCAGGAAGGCAGACCCTTTCCAGGGCTTGAAACTGGGCTCTTGTCTAACACTCGGAAATGAATTGTCCAAGGAGACACATGTGCTGGCAAAGCAAGAGACTTTATTGGGAAAGGGCACCCGGGTGGAGAGCAGTAGGGTAAGGAAACCCAGGAGAACTGCTCTGCCGCGTGGCTCGCAGTCTCGGGTTTTACGATGATGGGATTAGTTTCTGGGTGGTCTTTGGCCAATCATTCTAATTCAGAGTCTTTCCTGGTGGCGCATGCATCACTCAGCCAAGATGGATGCTAGCAAGAGGGATTCTGGGAAGTGGACGGACACATGGTGTCTCCTTTAGACCTTTCCCGAACTCTTCCGGTTGGTGGTGGCTTATTAGTTCCATATTCCTTATCAGGATCTCCTAGTCATAAAACAACTCATGCAAATGGTTACTATGATGCCTGGCCAGGGTGGGCAGTTTCAATCAGTGTGCTTCCCCTAACAGTTTTAGGAAAGGCAGAGGAACCACAGATTAAATTGCCAACACCCACTGGATCATGGAAAAAGCAAGAAAGTTCCAGAAAAACATCCATTTCTGCTTTATTGACTATTCCAAAGCCTTTGACTGTGTGGATCACAATAAACTGTGGAAAATTCTGAAAGAGATGGGAATACCAGACCACCTGACCTACCTCTTGAGAAACCTATATGCACGTCAGGAAGCAACAGTTAGAACTGGACATGGAACAACAGACTGGTTCCAAATAGGAAAAGGAGTACATCAAGGCTGTATATTGTCACCCTGCTTATTTAACTTATATGCAGAGTACACCATGAGAAACGCTGGGCTGGAAGAAGCACAAGCTGGAATCAAGATTGCTGGGAGAAATATCAATAACCTCAGATATGCAGATGACACCACCGTTATGGCAGAAAGTGAAGAGGAACTACAAAGCCTCTTGATGAAAGTGAAAAAGGAGAGTGAAAAAGTTGGCTTAAAGCTCAACATTCAGAAAACAAAGATCATGGCATTCGGTCCCATCACTTCATGGGAAATAGATGGGAAAACAGTGGAAACAGTGGCACACTATTTTGGGGGCTCCAAAATCACTGTAGATGGTGACTGCAGCCATGAAATTAAAAGACGCTTACTCCTTGGAAGGAAAGTTATGACCAACCTAGATAGCAGATTCAAAAGCAGAGACATTACTTTGCCAACAAAGGTCCGTCTAGTCAAGGCTATGGTCTTTCCTGTGGTCATGTATGGATGTGAGAGCTGGACTGTGAAGAAGGCTGAGCGCTGAAGAATTGATGCTTTTGAACTGTGGTTTTGGAGAAGACTCTTGAAAGTCCCTTGGACTGCAAGGAGACCCAGCCAGTCCATCCTAAAGGAGATCAGTCCTGGGTGTTCATTGGAAGGACTGATGCTGAAGCTGAAACTCCAATACTCAGGCCACCTCATGCGAAGTGTTGACTCATTGGAAAAGATTCTGATGCTGGGAGGGATCGGGGGCAGGAGGAGAAGGGGACAACAGAGGATGAGATGGCTGGATGGCATCACTGACTCGATGGACGTGAGTTTGGGTGAACTCCAGGAGTTGATGATGGACAGGGAGGCCTGGCGTGCTGTGATTCATGGGGTCGCAAAGAGTAGGACACAACTGAGCCACTGAACTGAACTGAATATATTTCTAGGACAGAGTTCCAGAATTAGAATTTCTGGGTCAAAATTAAAGCACATTAACATATAGATTTTCTGGCAAATTGGCCCCAGAATGGGTAAAACAAGTTGCTGACACAAATAGCACATGAGAACACATTTTCTCCATGTATCTTCCTCTAAAATTGGATACTATTAATTTTTTTCTTAATATTTTCAAGAAATTGGGCAACAAGTAGCTCATCACTTGTCATTTCTCTTATCAGAGAAATTTAGCATCTTTTCATATGTCCATCAGGTTATTTGTGAATTGTTTATCTCCTGCTTCCATTTATCTTCGTGTTTATTCCAGTTATAATACCACATTTTTTTAAGTACTAGAAGTTTATAATATATTTTATAATATAGTAGATCAAATCCCCTTTCGTTTCCTTTTTCAGAATTGTTTTAGCTTTTGCACATTTACTTTTCCAGATAAATTTGAGAGTCAACTGGACAAGTTTCATAAAAAATTCTGTTGAGGATTTTGTTGCAGTCTGCACTGAATCTATAAATTAATTTTAGGAGAGTTTATGTGTTTGCAGTATTGAGTTTTCCAACGAGGAACATGGTTAACCTCTGTCCTTATATTTTTTTCATTTGTAGCTTCCTATAAAATGAATGGGTGCAACTCATGTGTATTTGCTATTTGTCTTATTGCTAGTATTTTATGCTTTTTTTCCTCCATTGTGAATGGGATATTTCACATTATATATTCTAATGATTATTAAAGATAAATAAGAAAGTTGTTGGTTTTTGTTCATCTTATTGTAGACACTTCCATCAGTTTTAGCAGGCGTTTAGTGGATTTTCTTAGATTAAGAAATTCTTATTTTTTAATTACAAAATAATACCTCTTATAGTAAAATTTGCAGTTTAAACCCATAACATAAAAAGGAGAAAATGCTTCTCCATCAAATCAGTAGCCAATAACATTAAAAAAGCTTTTAATGAAAAAAAAAAAATCAGTGTCCTTATCACAACCCTTTCCACCCTCATCTGACCTCCTCAGAAGCTACTACTTAAGTAGTCAAGCAAATTTTGATGGTATTTTTTCTGGCACTTTCTTGATGTATCAACTTCTATAGATTTTTCTAGGTGAAAGATTCACTTTCTTTTAACTCATCTTTGCTCCTTCATTTCCTTTCAAATAATATATATCACAACCGACTCCAGTATTCTTGCCTGGAGAATCCCCATGGACAGAAGAGCCTGGCGGGTTATAGTCCATGGGGTTGCAAAGAGTTGGACACGGGTGAGTGAACACAGCACAGCACAGCACAGCACAATATATATATCACATTAAAAAAGAAAAAAGAAAATAGACTAGTGGCCACTGTTTACCTTATTGAAACTATTTACCATCTTTATTGCTGGCCCAAACAGCGTGCCATGTTTGATTTTTGTTTTGGATTTTTTTGAGATAATAGGTTTTCTTCTCTTCCTACAATTATGTCATTACGTTTAGTGTCTCTCTCTCTCTCTCTCTTTTTTTTTTTTTTGGTATTATCTTATTGGCTAAACTCTTAGTATAATGTTAAATAGTAACCATAATATTGGTTATTCGTATCTTGTCTCTAACTCTTATGGAACTACTTTGAATATTAATTAATGATTTTGAAGCCTACACGAAATGCAGAATAAAAGGAAAAAAATAGAAAATTTTACCCCATCTCATTGATGGTATTGTAATGAATGAAGCCCACCCAAATCTAGGAGCAGCAACATAAATGAGAGATAGGAAGTGAGGAGAGGATTTAATCTCTACAGGAACAAAATTTTAAAAGAAAGTGGAGGTCTGTCTACTAGAAATAAAAAGCATAATGGGGTAGGTGTCTGAACAATAAGAAAAAATACGTATAGTATACAAGGTAATTTTAAGTTCTATAATTGTTAGAAAAGGCTAGCAGGAAGTTGAAATTTGCCTTTAATCACACTTGTTCAACTCGTGCATTAGTGACGATGTACTGTAAATATAAACCATGAGGTACTCTTTCATGTCATTTTTGGGTAGCAGAAAAAAAGGGGACAGTGGCTGTGATAAGTGGTTGTTTTCTAAGAGCTCCACATCCCCAGAGCTCCCTGGACAGAATTTCATAGGAAATGAAGGCTGTGCAGGCTTGTCTTGGATAATGGAGATGGAGCTGGTGGAGGGTGGAGGGTGACTGCTGGTAGCCCGGCTGCCTGTTATAGCAGCTCATGCCTCTGGGAAGCTCTCATGCAGAGTCAGTGTGGACTTGGGGCTCAGCAGTTCACTCTCAGACTGAAAAATTCATCTGCTTCCACCCTCCCTTTCACATTCACCAACACGGACCTGAAAGCTGAGATTAGTAGCACAAACACTGGACGCTTAGCACTCACCAACATCAGGTTTTCCTCATCAAAGATCTGATGGATAATTTCTAAATCTGAGTCCTCACCTCTTTCTAATGGGTTTTGGGGTGATTCCGTGGGGCTCTGCACCTGTATGCGAGACTCCCTTCAATTATTGACTTGTGCTGCAGAGCTCTGGATAAAATCTCTTCCTGTTTAAAGTTACCTGCAGTGGATCCTGTTTTCCTGACCAAACTCCAGTAGGTACAGTGACATTCTCTCTTGCTTTAATGTCCCAGGGGATAGCTAGTTTGTGCTCTGCAAAGAAGTTACCTGCCTTAATAAAACAAACAAATGAAAATAAACCCAAGGTTTTAGCAAAAGAATGAGAATCTACAATTGAGTAGGGACAGCTGGACAAAACAATTGCCTAACTCTCTTTTTACTGTATCATCTTTCTTTTCAGGTCTCAAGTTACAGTTTCTCCTCCATCACCATGCCTGCTTCATGCAATAATGTATTATCATCCTTTGAAGCCAAGAATAGCATATGTGACAATATTAACCCTTGCCCAAGGCAGACATTAATAATTGATCATAGCAGTCTTACCTGCTGATAGATTTGGTCTGCATTCTTCTCAGCATTGTGGTCTGGCCAGCCACTAAGAACCAACTAAAACTGACATGTAAGAGTAACTTTTGTATTGGCTACAACTTTGACAAAAATCCCTCAAAGACATAAAAATCATAATGTTTATATAAAAACAATTATACGAAGAGCGTAAAGGAGGATTGTACATCAAGCATTCTTTTTTTCTTAAGTTTTGTGGATAATTTATCATTCTAACAAGGAGACTAAAAGCTTGTTTATGTATGACAAAAGCGTGATTCCAGCCTATGTTCATGGGCTTCCTTTAAAATTATAACCACATGTTCTGAAATGTGAGACGCTCAACCTAAATGCGTTCCCTCTGCTTAACTAGTAAGGTCATCTTACCAAGTGGGTATCTAATACACACTCACACTATTCAACATGCCTGATTCCCTGACATTATTTTTTTTTTAGTTGCGTATAATTGCTTTACAGTGTTGTGTTAGTTTTGGCTGTTCAACAATGTGAATCCGATTTATATATATATACTCATATCCTCTCCCTCTCACCCGACACCACCCCACCCCTCTAGTCATCACAGAGCCCTAGCTGAGCTCCCTGTTCTGTGCAGCATCTTCCCACCAGCTGTCTGCTTCACTCATTAGACAGTGTATATACGTCAGTGCTGCTCTCTCAGTCCGTGCCACCCTCTCCCTGCCTGGGTCCACAAGCCTGTTCTCTACATTCTGAAAATACAGGATTCCATACATAGGCGTTAATATATGATATTTTTTTTTCTCTTTCTGACTTACTTCACACTGTATGACAGACTCTAGGTTGATCGAATTCACTACAGATGACCCAACTTCATTCTTTTTTTATGTCTGAGTAATATTCCATGTGTGTGTGTGTGTGTGTGTGTGTGTGTGTGTGTGCATACCATATCTACCACATCTTTTCTATCCATTCATCTGTCGATGGACATTTAGGTTGATTCTGTGTCCTGGCTATTGTAAATAATGCTGCAGTAAACACTGGGGTACACCCCAACACTACTGACACAGATGCTGAATATAGTCTTACTCTTCGTTCAGGTCATCTCAGGAGGTAGCAATCCTTCTTTGTTCCTCTTTATCAGTCACTTTAACTTATTCTACGAGGGTTTTGTATCTGTTAAAGTTGTAATCTGGTTTCTAACTTATGATTTATTTTGGTTGAGACTTGAAAGTATTAGTCGCTCAGTCGTGTCCAACTCTTTGTGACCTCATTGGCTGTAGCCCGCCAGGCTCCACCGTCCATGGGATTTTCCAGGCAAGAATACTAGAGTGGGTTGCCAGTTCCCTCTCCAGAGGATCTTCCCGACTCAAGGATCTTCCGCATCCAGTGATCAAACCCAGGTCTCTCGCACTGCAGGCAGACACTTTACCATATGCTCTACCAAGGAAGGGCTGAGACTTAACACGTGTTATATATCATTAAAGTCACCCATTTAAATTTGCTGCCTTTGAAACAGCACTGTAACCATTTATTGGTTCAATAATATCATTTAAATATAGATTTTAGGATATTTTTATACAAGGGGAAAACCGTAATACCCTCCCAGAATCCATTTAAAATTCACTGACAGTGATTTTCCATTAATGCAGTGAATCACTATAGTTCAAGGATAATGCATTGCATGAAACTTTTGGTCATTTACATTAATAAAATGCCATGCAAAAGAAATAAACTTACTTTGCATTTTATTAGACACTTGTAAATATGTTGGAGAAGGCCAAGAATATAGCTTTTAGGTTCAGTGTATCAATGCCAAGGACAGTTATCTTTTAACTGTTTATTTTACAAGGAGTGCTGAAAGCATGCAGTGGGTTGCTTTTATGGTAATTGAAGTTTGTCACCATGCCCTCAGTTGCCTGTTTGTAGTATTATCTCTGAGAAAAGTCACCTGGAAATGTGAAATTTACCCAGACAGAGATAAGCAGAGCATGCCATGGGTATTAACTCAAATATCATTTTTTGAACCCCTACAAGTTAACCAGGAATCCTCTGGAAGCTGGAGGCCCAAATATCCATACAAAACAGTCTCTGCCTTCACAGAATTTACAGTCCAACTTTGGACATAAAGATATTAGCAGTGAACACTGATCTTGTCATTCCTCAACTGCAGGCTCACTTCCTTAGCTCCTGCATCGCTTGCTCAATGCAGCTCAGTGCAGCCTCCTTGGATCACTTTGTATTAATACAGCAAGTCCCTTACATACGAACATTCGAGTTGTGGACTTTCAAAGATGTGAACACATGTTTGCACATCCAGTCACATAAGTTAGTTCACGTGTCTGGCGTACATTGTCACACGTGTGCATCCTCAACAAGTGGTTGTGCTTTCGTGTACTTTACAGTACTGTACAGAGCACAGTGACTTAGCATCTTTGTTTCAAACCCAGGATATCCAGAAACAAGCGTAAAAGTGGTGCTGATGGAGCTACAGTGGCGCTGATTGTGATAGTCGGGTACCTAGGCTAACTTCTTTGGACTCATGAACAAATTGGACTTACGAATGTGTTCCTGGAATGGAATTTGTTTGTACATAGGGCACTTACTGTATTGCAGTTTCCCTCACGAGTCTCAGCATCCCTTAGTCCTTGATCCCAGCTTGTAGCATGCTTTAGCAAAGTTATTAGTAAATAATATACTGTGTTTTTTAAATCTACCTCTCTTGTTTATTATCAGTTCCATCTCACGAAAAAGTGGATTCTAAGAGGGCAGATATTTTAGTTTCTTCAGTTTATTGATGAACTCCTAGATCCTATAAAGTGTTTGACACATCAAAGGTATAGGGATGAACAATCCTAAAAGAGTTGAGAAAGGGATTTAAAGAGAAAGTAACATTTAGACTAGACCAAAGAAGAGGTAGAAATTTCCAGGAGCAACATAGACTTCCAGTAGATGGATGACCATATGGAAAGGGACAGCATGTCTAGGGAGCTAAGAGTGACTGCGGGTGGCTAGGGAGCTGGGACTGAGATGGTAGAAAGGGATGCAGGATTGAGGAAGATGGCAGGGAAGTAGAAAATGCAAGAAGATGGGGCTGGAATGCGATGGTGAAGGGCCTGATAAAAATTAAAATCAGCATATAGATGGGCTTGCTTTGCTAAGTCAAGAGTATTTTTTTTTTTCTTAAAGAGAGTGGCTCTTTTCCTGAGTATTCTGACTTTAGCTTATAAACCAAATCTTCAAAGCTACTAACGATGCTACCCTTTCAGTTCAGAAAGCTAGCTATCCTCATTTTTGTGATGGAGATCCTATTATCAACATTGAGTCTGTGCCGAGGTTTAGCATCAGAGGGTGATGACAAGAAAGCGGTGTGACAGTGGACAGTCAACTGTGATTAGCCAAGGGTGTTTCAGAGGCTGTGAACAGGGCAAAGTCAAAGTGTGTGTGACAGCGTGAGATGAACCTGACCTTCCCTGTATTAGACCTGAAGTTGGTGAATAAGGCAGAGGAAGGGGCAAGAGGGTTGCCATAGACAACATGAACTTCCATGAACTGCCGCTCTGGTGAAATAGGAAAGTGGTGATTGGAAGCAGCCGTGAGGAACAAGGCAGTGAGCAGGCGAGCAGGACTGTCCTGAGGTTGGAGAAAAAGCGGCAGCACTAGGAAGAGTTTGAGAATAAGGTCTGAGCTGGAGGAAAACTAAATTACATTTAACATGAGAAAACAGAAGAAAAATCTGATCGATGCTATGGTCAGTGTGTAACACACAGAATGAAACAGACCTGTGGACATGGTGGGGAAAGGAGACGGTGGGACGGTTTGAGAGAGCAGCATGGAAACATACATGGTACCATATATGAAACAGATGGCCCGTGAAAATTTGTGGTATGACTCAGGACACTCAGCCTGGTGCTCTGTGACAACCTAAAGGGGTGGGATGGGGTGCGAGGTGGGAGGGAGGTTCAAGAGGGAAGGTACATATGTATAATACTTGTGGCAGATTCATGTTGATATGTAGCAGAAACCAACACAATATTATAAAGTAATTATCTTCCAATTAAAAAAGGAAAGAAAGAAAAATCCAGAGAGGATGAAGTGCTTGGAGTGGCAGAGGTGGGATGGGGACCAGAAGACTTCTGAGTCAGGATGACTTCATGAAGGAGGCAGGGAGGATGCCCAGTCATGGTAAATGGTCCAAGGAGAGGCTGGGGGCTGGGGGTCATACCACAGGTATGTCAGCACTCAGGGGCGCTTGGAGGGCAGAGGAATTGTTGGTGGGTGAAAGTGAAAGTGTTAATTGCTTAGCTAGGTCTAACTCTTTGCAAACCCATGGACTGCAGCCCACAGGACTCCTCTGTCCATGGTTATAGCTAATAGCATGCTAAGTCACTTCAGTTGTGTCCAACTCTTTGTGACCCCATGGACTACAGCCCCCAGACTCCTCTGTCCATGGGATTCTCCAGGCAAGAATACTGGAGTGGGTTGCCAGTCCCTCCTCCAGGGTATCTTCCCCATCCAAGGATCAAACCCGCACTCTCCTAGGTCTCCAGCACTGGGAGGCGAGTTCTTTACCACTAGCGCCACCTGGGAAGCCCCATAGCTAATAGTGAAAGTGAAAGTTGCTCAGTCGTGTCTGCCTCTTTGCAACCCCATGGACTTGGATAAGAATACTGGAGTGGGTAGCCTTTCCCTTCTCCAGGGGATCTTCCCAACCCAGGGATCGAACCCAGGTCTCCTGCATTGCAGGCGGATTCTTTACCAACTAAGCCACAAGGGAAGCCCAAGAATACTAGAGGGGGTAGCCTATCCCATCTCCAGCGGGTCTTCCCGACCCAGGAATTGAACTGGGGTCACCTTATTGCAAGAAGATTCTTTACCAATTGAGCTATGAGGAAAGCCCAAGGGAGTCTTGTAAATGGTCACCTTACGTGCTGTGCTGTGCTTAGTCACTCAGTCGTGTCCGACTCCTTGCGAGCCCCATGCCCTGTAGCCCTCCAGGCTCCTCTGTCCATGGGATTCTTTAGGCAAGAACACTGGAGTGAGTCACCATGCCCTCCTTGGTCACCTTATCAGATCAGATCAGATCAGTCGCTCAGTCGTCTCCGACTCTTTGCGACCCAATGAACTGCAGCACGCCAGACCTCCCTGTCCATCACCAACTCCCGGAGGTCACTCAGACTCACATCCATCGAGTCAGTGATGCCATCCAGCCATCTCATCCTCTGTCGTCCCCTTCTCCTCCTGCCCCCAATCCCTCCCAGAATCAGAGTCTTCTCCAATGAGTCAACTCTTCGCATGAGGTGGCCAAAGTACTGGAGTTTCAGCTTTAGCATCATTCCTTCCAAAGAAATCCCAGGGCTGATCTCCTTCAGAATGGACTGGTTGGATCTCCTTGCAGTCCAAGGGATTCTCAGGAGTCTTCTCCAACACCACAGTTCAAAAGCAACAATTCTTCGGCGTTCAGCCTTCTTCACAGTCCAGCTCTCACATCTATACATGACCACATGAAAGACCATAGCCTTGACTAGGCGAACCTTTGTTGGCAAAGTAATGTCTCTGCTTTTGAATATGCTATCTAGGTTGGTCATAACTTTCCTTCCAAGGATTAAGTGTCTTTTAATTTCATGGCTGCAGTCACCATCTGCAGTGATTTTGGAGCCCAGAAAAATAAAGTCTGACACTGTTTCCACTGTTTCTCCATCTATTTCCCATGTAGTGATGGGACCAGTTGCCATGATCTTCGTTTTCTGAATGTTGAGCTTTAAGCCAACCTTTTTACTCTCCACTTTCACTTTCATCAAGAGGCTTTTTAGCCCCTCTTCACTTTGTGCCATAAGGGTGATGTCATCTGCATATCTGAGGTTATTGATATTTCTCCCAGCAATCTTGATTCCAACTTCTGTTTCTTCCAGTCCAGCATTTCTCATGATGTACTCTGCATATAAGTTAAACAAACATGGTGACAATATACAGCCTTGACGTATTCCCTTTCCTATTTGGAACCAGTCTGTTGTTCCATGACCAGTTCTAACTGTTGCTTCCTGTCCTGCATACAGATTTCTCAAGAGGCAGATCAGGTGGTCTGGTATTCCCATCTCTTTCAGAAGATTCCACAGTTTATTGTGATCTACACAGTCAAAGGCTTTGGCATAGTCAATAAAGCAGAAATAGATGTTTTTCTGGAACTCTCTTACTTTTTCCATGATCCAGCGGATGTTGGCAATTTGATCTCTGGTTCCTCTGCCTTTTCTAAAACCAGCTTGAACATCAGGAAGTTCACGGTTCACATATTGCTGAAGCCTGGCTTGGAGAATTTTGAGCATTACTTCACTAGCGTGTGAGATGAGTGCAATTGTGTGGTAGTTTGAGCATTCTTTGGCATTGCCTTTCTTTGGGATTGGGATGAAAACTGACCTTTTCCAATCCTGTGGCCACTGCTGAGTTTTCCAAATTTGCTGGCATATTGAGTGCAGCACTTTCACAGCATCATCTTTCAGGATTTGGAATAGCTCCACTGGAATTCCATCACCTCCACTAGCTTTGTTCATAGTGATGCTTTCTAAGGCCCACTTGACTTCACATTCCAGGATGTCTGGCTCTAGGTCAGTGATCACACCATCATGATTATCTGGGTCATGAAGCTCTTTTTTGTACAGTTCTTCTGTGTATTCTTGCCACCTCTTCTTAATATCTTCTGCTTCTGTTAGGTCCATACCATTTCTGTCCTTTATCGAGCCCATCTTTGCATGAAATGTTCCTTTGGTATCTCTGATTTTCTTGAAGAGATCCCTAGTCTTTCCCATTCTGTTGTTTTCCTCTATTTCTTTGCATTGATCGCTGAAGAAGGCTTTCTTATCTCTTCTTGCTATTCTTTGGAACTCTGCATTCAGATGTTTATATCTTTCCTTTTCTCCTTTGCTTTTAGCTTCTCTTCTTTTCATAGCTATTTGTAAGGCCTCCCCAGACAGCCATTTTGCTTTTTTGCATTTCTTTTCCATGGGGATGGTCTTGATCCCTGTCTCCTGTACAATGTCACGAACCTCATTCCATAGTTCATCAGGCACTCTATCAGATCTAGGCCCTTAAATCTATTTCTCACTTCCACTGTATAATCATAAGGGATTTGATTTAGGTTATACCTGAATGGTCTAGTGGTTTTCCCTACTTTCTTCAATTTCAGTCTGAATTTGGCAATAAGGAGTTCATGGTCTGAGCCACAGTCAGCTCCTGGTCTTGTTTTTGCTGATTGTATAGAGCTTCTCCATCTTTGGCTGCAAAGAATATAATCGATCTGATTTCGGTGTTGACCATCTGGTGATGTCCATGTATAGAGTCTTCTCTTGTGTTGTTGGAAGAGGGTATTTGCTATGACCAGTGCATTTTCTTGGCAAAACTCTATTAGTCTTTGCCCTGCTTCATTCCGTATTCCAAGGCCAAATTTGCCTGTTACTCCAGGTGTTTCTTGACTTCCTACTTTTGCATTCCAGTCCCCTATAATGAAAAGGACATCTTTTTTGGGTGTTAGTTCTAAAAGGTCTTGTAGGTCTTCACAGAACCGTTCAACTTCAGCTTCTTCAGTGTTACTGGTTGGGGCATAGACTTGGATTACTGTGATATTGAATGGTTTGCTTTGGAAACTAACAGAGATCATTCTGTCATTTTTGAGATTGCATCCAAGTACTGCATTTCGGACTCTTTTGTTGACCATGATGGCCACTCCATTTCTTCTGAGGGATTCCTGCCCGCAGTAGTAGATATAATGGTCCTCTGAGTTAAATTCACCCATTCCAGTCCATTTGAGTTCGCTAATTCCTAGAATGTCGACATTCACTCTTGCCATCTCTTGTTTGACCACTTCCAATTTGCCTTGATTCATGGACCTGACATTCCAGGTTCCTATGCAATATTGTTCTTCACAGCATCGGACTTTGCTTCTATCACCAGACACATCCACAGCTGGGTATTCTTTTTGTTTTGGCTCCATCCTTTCATTCTTTCTGGAGTTATTTCTCCACTGATCTCCAGTAGCATATTGGGCCCCTACTGACCTGGGGAGTTTCTCTTTCAGTATCCTACCATTTTGCCTTTTCATACTGTTCATGGGGTTCTCAAGGCAAGAATACTGAAGTGGTTTGAAGTGGTTTCCTTCTCCAGCGCACCATACCCTGTCAGATCTCTCTACCATGACCTGCCTATCCTGGGTTGCCCCACGGGCATGGTTTAATTTCATTGAGTTAGACAAGGCTGTGGTCCTGGTGAGATTAGATTGACTAGTTTTCTGTGAGTATGGTTTCAGTGTATTTGTCCTCTGATGCCCTCTTGGGGAAGGCAATGGCACCCCACCCCAGTACTTTTGCCTGGAAAATTCCATGTACGGAGGAGCCTGGTAGGCTCCAGTCCATGGGGTCGCTAAGAGTCGGACACGACTGAGTGGCTTCACTTTCACTTTTCGCTTTCATGCATTGGAGAAGGAAATGGCAACCCACTCCAGTGTTCTTGCCTGGAGAATCCCAGGGACAGGGGAGCCTGGTGAGCTTCTGTCTATGGGGTCGCACAGAGTCGGACACGACTGAAGCGACTTAGCAGCAGCAGCCCTCTTGCAAGACCTACCATCTTACTTGGGTTTCTCTTACCTTGGGCGTGGGGTATCTCTTCCCGGCTGCTCCAGCAAAGCACAGCCATGGCACCTTACATTGGACGAGGTGTCTCTCCTCACCGCCGCCCTTCCTGACCTTGGAGGAGGGGTATCTCCTCACCGCCGCCCTTCCTGACCTTGGTCATGTGGTAGCTCCTCTCGGCTGTGTTTAGTGCGCCGGGCCTCACCGCTGTCTTTCCTCGGTCGTGGGGTAGCTCCTCTCGGTTGCGCTCTTAGTGCGCTGCGCAGCCGGTGGGGCGCTCTTAGTGCGCAGGTTGTCTTGCAGTCCGGGATAAAGGCCCAACCAAAAAATGAACAAGTGAGCCAGTTCCAGGCAAAGCAACTTCCCAGTAGCTGAAACACTTGTGGTGCCTCCCAGGTGACATCTTATATTACCCTGAAAATAGCTGGTCCATTTAGGGTTGCTGTTAACAGAGTTTATGCAGAAAAGATAAAGAATGGGGCAAGCTGTTCTCATCCTGCATCTTCAGTTAAAGGCGTTTACTGCCTTGAAGGGTGGGGGCGGGGGCAGGATAAGGGGTAATTTATAGTAAATGATCCTAGATATTTATAGACACATTTTACCCATCAGATTGTCTTCATGTTATTTTATATGCCTGACTTATAATTCTGAAAGAAGGCAAGGCAATTCTTATCTTTCCACATGCACATTAAAATACACGTATACATTTATATTAAAATAACACTAATGGCATTTGGTGTCTTGTTACTATTAAAAATAAAACAGTAGAATTTACAGAGAATAACAAAAATTGTTCTTGCAAAGTACCACAGTCCCTCATTGTTACACCCTTAGAGCATCTTCATATTTTAAGGAATTTGCAATCATGTAAAATGTATTGAATTTGATAGACTCCCACCATAAAACAGCCGACTGCTTCATAACAACCAACAAAGGGATTGCATTTTTTCTGCCTGGCAGATTAACTGCTGGTTTTGTTTCCTGCCAGATCGCTCGCTGTAACTTGAGTAATAAATCAGCATGATTTTCTTCCTTTTTAAGGTTTTTATTTTATTTATTTTTTT
This sequence comes from Tragelaphus eurycerus, assembly GCA_935064755.1. NCBI lineage: Eukaryota > Metazoa > Chordata > Mammalia > Artiodactyla > Bovidae > Tragelaphus > Tragelaphus eurycerus. The sequence goes on from CAKXYN010000039.1 coordinate 6,722,936, forward strand.
AAAAGCACATCAAAACTCTCTTTTCTAGTGGACAGAAAGCTTCAAGACCTAATCTGTATGTGTTCCTTGCCCCCATCAAAATTTTATTCAAATTTAGACAAGAGGATGCCCTGATTTGGGGAAAGAAGCATAAAAGGGAAGTTTGAGAAATGCAAGTTTGTGGGAAAGGTGGTTTGTTTGCATGGGTGTCTGAGCCATTTTTTTAAGACCTTCAATCAAGTAGACTTGGCATACAATAAACTGCACATATTTAGAGTGTACAATTGTATACGTTTTGACATAAGTATAACACAAATATCACCATTAAGACAATGGACATAAACATCATCCCCCAAATTTGTTGTTGCATGTATCAATAGTTCATTACTTTTTATCAGTGAATATTATTCAGGAATACTGCTGTATACTATTGTATGGCTATATGCACCACAATTATATGGGTGTATAAATGCCAAAATTTGCTTACCCTTGCATTTGGATTGTTTGGCTATTACAAATTAAGCTGCTGTGAACATTTATGTACACATTTTACATACATCAGTTGTCAGACCTGATGCTTTCCTTTCTCTAGGAGTGGAATGGCTGGATCAAATAGTAGGGGTCCATATAGCTTTTTAAGAAACTGCTAGGCTGTTTTCCAAAATAATTGTGTTGTTTTACACTCTCGCTGGTGGTGTTCTAGTTCCTTCACATCCTAACCAACACTTGATATTGTCAGGCTTTCTAATTTTAGAGATTCAAAAAGGTTTGTAGTGAAATCTCATTAGTTTTTATTTGTATTTCCCTACTGCACAATTGCACTCATCTCACATGCTAGTAAAGTAATTCTCAAAATTCTCCAAGCCAGAATTCAGCAATACGTGAACCATGAACTTCCAGATGTTCAAGCTGGTTTTAGAGAAGGCAGAGGCCAGAGGTCAAATTGCCAACATCTGCTGGATCATGGAAAAAGCAAGAGAGTTCCAGAAAAACCTCTATTTCTGCTTTATTGACTATTCCAAAGCCTTTGACTGTGTGGATCACAATAAACTGTGGAACATTCTTCAGACAACCTGATCTGCCTCTTGAGAAACCTGTACGCAAGTCAGGAAGCAATAGTTAGAACTGGACATGGAACAACAGACTGGTTCCAAATAGGAAAAGGAGTCCGTCAAGGCTGTATATTGTCACCCTGCTTATTTAACTTATATGCAGAGTACATCATGAGAAATGCTGGGCTGGAAGAAGCACAAGCTGGAATCAAGATTGCTGGGAGAAATATCAATCACCTCAGATATGCAGATGACACCACCCTTATGACAGAAAGTGAAGAGGAACTACAAAGCCTCTTGATGAAAGTGAAAGAGGAGAGTGAAAAAGTTGGCTTAAAGCTCAACATTCAGAAAACGAAGATCATGGCATCTGGTCCCATCACTTCATGAGAAATAGATGGGGAAACAGTGTCAGACTTTGTTTTTCTGGGCTCCAAAACCACTGCAGATGGTGACTGCAGCCATGAAATTAAAAGACGCTTACTCCTTGGAAGGAAAGTTATGACCAACCTAGATAGCATGTTCAAAAGCAGAAAGATTACTTTGCCAACAAAGGTCCATCTAGTCAAGGCTATGGTTTTCCCAGTGGTCATGTATGGATGTGAGAGTTGGACTGTGAAGAAAGCTGAGCACCGAACGATTGATATTTTTGAACTATGGTGTTGGAGAAGACTCTTGAGAGTCCCTTGGACTGCAAGGAGATCCAACTAGTCCATCCTAAAGGAGATCAGTCCTGGGTGTTCTTTGGAAGGAATGATGCTAAAGCTGAAACTCCAATACTTTGGCTACCTCATGCGAAGAGTTGACTCATTAGAAAAGACCCTGATGCTGGGAGGGATTAGGGGCAGGAGGAGAAGGGGATGACAGAGGATGAGATGGCTGGATGGCATCATCAACACAATGGACATGGGTTTGAGTGAACTCCAGAAGTTGGTGATGGACAGGGAGGCCTGGTGTGCTGTGATTCATGGGGTCGCAAAGAGTCAGACATGACTGAGTGACTGAACTGAACTGAATGGTTAGTGATATTGAGTATCTCTTTATATGTGTATTTGCATATATTCTTTTATGAAATGTTTGTTTAAATATCTTGACCATTCTTAATTTTGGTTATTTGTTTTCATGCTGTTGAATTTTAAGAGTTCTTTAAGTATATCTCCTACTAACTTTTAAGTCATATAAGCACAGGGACTTTGTTTTGTTCAGATCTATATTTCCAGCTTTTGAAACAAATTAGGCATTTAAGATATCTTTTCTAAGTAAATGAATTAACTTTCTAATGGAACATTTTATTTTACAAATGAAGTAATAGTTTATCCAGAGTACTCAAGGAATCTGGATTCTAGGTTTCTTGATAAGTTGGCTAAAATGAAGATATCAACTAATGTTTAATTTTTTTTTTTCTGAAATGTTTGAGTCAAATTTCTTGTCTTAGTAAGGACTGTGCATCAAGCAATATTTATTCTTTGCGGATCATATTTTTTTTTCCCTATGTATCTGAAGATGAATTAGAACCAAAAATGTCAGAGATTCCCTTCTCTGGAATTCAGTAATACCCCTATTCTCTATGTGTGGATAGTGCTCAGTCATGTCCGACTCTGTGTGACCCCACGGATCTGCCAGGCTCCTCTGTCCATGGAATTCTCCAGGCAGGAATACTGGAGTGGGCTGCCATTTCCTACTCCAGAGGATCTTCCTGACCCAGTGATCGAATCTGCATCTTCACACCCCAACCCCAATTTCCCCATACCAGTGAGATAGAGGCTCAAGAAGAAGATAAACTCAATTATGTAGCATTAACACTTTTACACTTCCCTTAAACAACTGACTCAGAGAAGGCAATGGCACCCTACTCCAGTACTCTTGCCTGGAAAATCCCATAGACGGAGGAGCCTGGTAGGCTGCAGTCCATGGGGTCGCTAAGAGTCGCACACGACTGAGCGACTTCACTTTCTCTTTTCACTTTCATGCATTGGAGAAGGAAATGGCAACCCACTCCAGTGTTCTTGCCTGGAGAATCCCAGGAACAGGGAAGCCTGGTGGGCTGCTGTCTATGGGGTCACACAGAGTTGGACATGACTGAAGTGACTTAGCATTGCATAGCATAAACAACTGACTAGAAATTTGTTTTCTGATATACATTTGTTTCTGTTTATGTCAGTGTATATCCTTGTTTCATTTTTCTTTTAGATTTTTTAAATTCATTTGATTTTTTTAATATTTGAGATACTAATCCTTTATTTGCTTTATATCTTATGAATATTTTCTTTCAGAAAGTCCCTTAATTTTTAACTTAACTGTGTAGACCTTTATAATTCTTATATGGTGAAATATCATAATCTTTTATAGTTTATACTTTTTGTGCCAGTTTAAGAAATCTTTCCCTAGAAAGATTATACAGGTATTTTTTACACTCTTCTGATAGTTTTAAAGATTTGTTCTTAATCCAGTTTATATATTTAATATCTCAGAAGTTTATTGTTTTGATTTAAAACTTTTTAATAATATATGTTATTTAAAAATGAGAGTCAGCAGGAAAGAGGAACAAGACAGAATCTCAGAGTCAGTGAAGCCTTCTTTGAAGGCAGTGAATGAGAGAGGGCAAGCCTAGCACCAGAGTCTCAAAGGCAAGGTATTTGGCCTGGAGAGTGCTGAAAGCTAAAGACAAGCTCTCTTTACCACACTGTGATTCTAAATCAGTTTGATACTGAAATGCAGCCAGCCCGGAATGGGCTTCAGACATAGCTCCAAAACATATAGGCTACTCACTTTGGAAAAAAATCTAATTAAGCTTCTGAGTATATGTGTAAAATGGTGACAGTTTTGTACTCTGCTAGTGGGAGGATTCGGGGAAGGCAATGGCACCCCGCCTGGTAGGCTCCAGTCCATGGGGTCGCTAAGAGTCGGACACGACTTCACTTTCACTTTCACTTTTCACTTTCATGCATTGGAGAAGGAAATGGCAACCCACTCCAGCGTCTTGCCTGGAGAATCCCAAGGACAGGAGAGCCTGGTGAGCTTCCGTCTATGGGATCGCACAGAGTCGGACACGACTGAAGCGACTTAGCAGCAGCAGCAGCAGCAGCAGTGGGAGGATTAAATGGCACAATGTATATAAAGCCCAGGTGCTTATACATGGTACCTCTTTTTCCTTCCCCAGTTATTGAATAAAATCAAAAAGGAAGCAACCAAGGCTGTATTTTTTTCTAGATAGTCAGATGTCTTTGCTAGTGTATCCATATAGTAACACATTTAACATGGCAGTGATGCAGTTTTGAAAAGAGCGAAACTATTTTGGTGTTTTAGGAGAGCAATCATTTATTGTAAAAAAATAAATAATTGTTTCTTCATGCCACGGGGCTTTCTAGGAAATAGAATGATAGTGAGTGATTTAATTCTCTGCTGAAATCTGTCTCTGGGATGGGATGCTTATGAGATTAAATCCAAGATCTTTACATTTCTTTCATCTCTTAAAATGTTACTCTGTTTGGAACATTAATATGAAGAAGAGTGCTATCCTGGGAGAGCTATGCCCAGTGAGTGAAGAACCAGAGCAAAAAGTAATCGGCTGTAGAGATGTCCAGAATCTCGTCTAGAAACACCCCCTGTCAATGGGCTAACATCCTTATGTCATTAGCTTTTTTTTTTTTTTGTCATTATCTTTTTGAAACTAAAGATTCACTGCTATAAGATTTCTGTGTGTGTGTCTGTGTATGTGAGCACACCCAGTATGTGTCTTTGCTACCGTATGGACTGTAGCCCGCCAGGCTCCTCTATCCTTGGAATTTTCCAGGCAAGAATACTGGAGTGGGTTGCCATTTCCTACTCCAGGGGATCTTCCTGACCCAAGGGTCAAACCCATGTCTCTTGCATTGGCAGGTGAATTCTTTACCACTGAGCCGAGTGGGAAACCCATAAAATTTCTAGAGGTATTTAAAGTGATATTTATTTTGTAGGTATGTAATAAAAAGTTTTCTTAAAAATTTATGACTTCTTTAAAATACTGTTTCTAGAACAACAAAGTATAGTGGAAATTTGGAATAAGACTTTGATCTATTATTTTCATTCTACCTCTTTTAATATATGGGGTTGGATAAAGCAGTCAACTTCTCTGAACTTTATGTTTCCTCTCTGAAAATGAGAGAATTGGTCTAGACTCCAGATGGTGTCCAAGATCCCTTCCAGCTCTCAGGTTTCTATAATTCAAGACATATTCCTAAGTCTTACCTAGCAGAACTCTCCCACTCTTTTCCTGATTATTTCTTAATTTTATGTGCGTGCATGCATGCTGTGTTGCTTCAGTTGTGTCCAACTCTATTCAGTCACTAACTTGTATAGTCTGTCTTTGTCTCCAGCCTATAAACTAATCATCTACTGATTTTTTTTTCAGCTCTTCAGATTTACTGAGAGAGTCTAGATTTGTTCCTTATATGATGGGGCTTGTATAGCACAGGGATCTCTACTCAGTACTCTGTAATGACCTATAAGAGAAAAGAATCTAATAAAGAGTGGATATATGTATATCTGATTTACTTTTCTGTACACCAGAAAACTAACACAACATCTTAAATCAACTATACTCCAATAAAAAATTTAAAAATTAAAAAATAAAATGGCCATGAACCTTGCATTCTTCTGGAGTGCAGTTTAAAAAAGAAAAGAAAAAAGTGAGATTTGATTATAAAATAATGAAAAAGTATATTTCACAACCCTCAGTGTCTACATGGCAAAATATCTGTTGAGTTTGAATGTTACATGCTTTTGAATGTTTGAATGTAGTCACTGAGGAAGTTACATGCTTACTCTGCCAAACCTGCCATTATTCAAAGCAGTCTTTTTTTTTTTTTTAATATAAATTTATTTATTTTAATTGGAGGCTAATTACTTTACAATGTTGTATTGGTTTTCCCATACATCAACATGAATCTGCCACTGGTGTACACGTGTTCCCCATCGAACTCCCCTCCCACCTCCCTCCCTGTACCATCCCTCTGGGTCATCCCAGTGCACCAGCCCCAAGCATCCTGTATCATGCATCGAACGTGGACTGGCGATTCATGTCATACATGATATTGTATATGTTTCAATGCCATTCTCCCAAATCATCCCACCTTCTCCCTCTCCCACAGAGTCCAAAAGACTGTTCTGTACATCAGTGTCTCTTTTGCTGTCTCACATACAGGGTTATTGTTACCATCTTGCAAGTCCTCCTTTGGAGTTGCTTTTAGTCATAAGTCACCCAACCAACTCTCCCCTTGTTTTGATAGAGTATGTTTCAATTTTGACCCCAAATTTTAGTTTGTTTGAGACTCTTTTATTACTCTCACTTCTGAATGACAGCACTGTCCAGAAATCAAGGCCACTATCACAGGAAGTTTTTCCAATCTAAGATTGGCCTTTGCAGATATTAAACATTAATAAATCTTGCTAAAGAGAAGGTGCTGAAGGCTCTGAAAATAATTCAGAGGAAATTCAAAACAATTGCATTTTGATGAATTGCAACCTCATTGGAATAAATACATTGTCTTCAAATACAAATAGGATATAGGTTATATATGTGTGTGTGTGTGTGTGTGTGTGTGTGTGTATAAGCTTCCCCAGCAGCTCAGTGGTAAAGAATCTGCTGGCAATGCAGTAGACACAGGAGACAAGGGTTCCATTCCTGGGTCGGGAAGATCCCCTGGAGGAGGACATGGCAACCCACGCCAGTATTCTTGCCTGGAGAATCCCATTGACAGAGGAGCCTGGTCAGCTACAGTCCGTGGGGTTGTAGAGTCAGATATGACTGGAGCGACTTGACATGCATGCACATAAGTATGTGTGTGTATGTATATATATATATATATTTCACACACATGTGTGCATACACATGCGCACCCCTTCTTCTGCATACCAAGTACTAAAGCAGTGATTTACCCTCCTAATGTCACTTGCATCTTGCGCTAACTATTTGAGTGATTATTTGAAAGCTGAACTTTCAAATAACTTACTTACTGAACTTTGGAAATTTTAGTGGCCCTGTATAAAAAGGTACTTTCCATACTTTAGAGCCCCATCTCATATGTTTGTCCATTCATTGTTCATAAACTTCTCTAGATGAGAATAGCTATGGCTTTCTTTAGTACACTGTATTTCAACCCTACCTAGCCTTTATAATAAGAAACGAATTGTATTTTCTATCTTAAATTCATTATGATGCTCTTAAAGAGAAATTGTCTTCTTACTCTGGTTTCAATATGAGGAACTATCATAGAATTCTGTATAGTGTGAATTTTCTCTTGTTTCAGGGCCTTCCTCTGTCTGTTATGGGAGTAACCATCTATTTAGCAGTGTTTTAAAATTGAGATAAGTCCATCATGTGTGGAGTCTTAAGATTAGGCCATATAAACACCAAGAAGGTTTTACATTTGTATGACTGTGGTATGTTCCTAGTTATTAAGTGACATCACCATTATGAAACAAGTGATTTTTATACTCATTCGAATAAGTGTGAGCATGAGACCATCCTCTGGAAACCATAACCACAATCCCAAACTCTTTTAGGATGTAATCAGCCAGGGGCGCAAGTGCTGAGCCTGTGGTACCCAAGTGGAATCACTGTGTTTTTAAGAGAGCCTGCTGTCAGAATTTCGGGGAAGGCAATGGCACCCCACCCCAGTACTCTTGCCTGGAAAATCCCATGGACGGAGGAGCCTGGTAGGCTCCAGTCCATGGGGTCGCTAAGAGTCGGACACGACTGAGCGACTTCATTTTCACTTTCACTTTCATGCATTGGAGCAGGAAATGGCAACCTACTCCATTATTCTTGCCTGGAGAATCTCAGGGACAGAGGAGCCTGGTGGGCTGCCGTCTATGGGATCGCACAGAGTCGGACACGACTGAAGCGACTTAGCAGCAGCAGTAGCAGCTGTCAGAATTTACGGGGCCTCTCGTGTGACTGACCTGCCAATAAAAGTATGCTGCAGACAAATAATTGGAGTGACAAGTTAGGTTCCCCAAAGTACAGCTCAAATAATAATTATTTAAAAACTATATGTATATATCGATGTTTTTGAATTTTGTTGTTGGGAAATTTGGCCCTTGTGAACTCTTGGATTTTTTTTTGGGAAGAATTCCTGGATTGGAGAGATGAGGGGGGGGGAGGGGGGGGGAGGAGGAGGGGGGGGGAAGGGAGGAGAGGGGGGGGGGGGGGGGGGGGGGGGGGGGGGGGCGAGGAGGAGATATGGAGATCGGCCCAGAATAGCTGCTTTTTTCTTTAGCACAGAATCTCCAAAAGTTCATAGTCTCATCGGATTTGGATAGACAGAGTAGGTGGGGAAGATGAAAGAAAAACCTGTCGCCACTTACAAAAGCTTCAGTTTGGTTTTCAATCAGTTGAAGGACTGTGCCGTAGATGGTACTTGTGAAATTGATCTCAATTAAAATCAGCCTGAGTGCCGCTGCGCTCTCCCACAATAGCTCCGCGGGCCCAGGGAGAGCACAGCACCTGTCTGGACTCTCCTGGCACTTTTCCTGTTTTTAATTTTCACCTCAGCCTTTTCCTCTAAGCAGTCTTTGACCTCCGGGGCATTCCTAACGGACTCCTTTCAAGGCGCGCGCCTCTCTGGTCCTCGTTGTAATAGAAACGCGGGGAGGAAGAGGGTGCGGCTGTCTTTCACCTCTGACAGCAGGGCCAGCACGTGGCCCATAGCTGTCAGGACACTGACACGCCACTGCCTCAGGATAATTGGGTCCTTGAGGAAGATTTCTAAGGCTGTATTCTGCCCCGGGCCAGCAAGGAGCAGCCAGAGGAGGAGAGAAAGAGAACTGGCTCCAACCCGGGACTGAAATCTGGTCTTGATAAATAATCTATTTTTAACAGGACAGGATGACGACATTTGTTCCCAAGAATTGGTCATGATCCATGCAACTCAGGGGATGATTTTGAAAGATTTCAAGATCGAACTTTATGTAATGTGAAATCAAAGCTAGGTTACTGTGAGATCAGATATGTAATGTGAAATCAAAGCTAGGGTGAGAAAGATGCGGAACATCTCATCTAGGAGGAAGCAGTAAGCCTCACACGGGCCAGGTCTTTTCATGCTGAAAAGTTTGTTGTTTTAATCAAAGCAACCTATCTGACAGCTCATTATTAAGAGACAACGAATGAGAAGTGACTTTATTAATGTAGCATTGAGTTGGTTTCCTCTGCAAATTAAAGTTCTTTGTTCAGTTGTGACAGTTTGCAGAGGAGGCATCTGTTGAGGACCAAGTGGGATAACATTTTAAAAGTGTAATGTGATAACAATTAACCTGTAATTCCTCTTTCTTATATTCTCCCCTTTCAATTTTATTAGATAAACTTATCATGAAAGGCAATGAAGACAAAATCTTTCATGTGATTTCCTTGTGAAGTGGCCCCTTGTGATTGGCATCATCTGTCACAAAACTTCTTGGTGTTTATTTCCCCCAATATTTATGATTGTGCTTCCAAGATGTGGCAGGCTGGTGGTTACTACGCCCACCTTGGTTGTGAAAGGCCAGGAGTCTTCATTAAACATAATATTTTAGTGGGGAAAATACTGCAGTCGATGTATTCAGTCAGTGTGTGTTATTACCAACTAGAAATTTAGGTAATAACATGCACTGTCAGAGCTGTGAAAAAAGGTTTTTCCTTCTGTAAGTGATAGCCAAAGCATTCTGAAATCTTGACTCAATAAGTAGTCAATAAAAAACATTTTAATTATAAGCGATTTATATGGGGTAATCTGGAAAATGATTTTGAAAGGCAGAAGTGAGCATCTGTAAATAACAGCCCATAGTAGCAAAGTCTCACATGCTCTTCAAAGTTCTGTCACTGGCCGTCTGGAACTTGAAGGCTCCACAACGTCTCTCTCTTTTCCATCCTGGATGTTTTCCCTCTGCACATTTTTATTGCAGTGGAAATCACAGCACATTTGACCCATGAAAGAAATATGACATGAATTTTAGCAAACTCCAGTAGACAGTGAAGGACAGGGGAGCCTGGCATGCTGCAGTTCATGGAGTAGCAAAGAGTCCTAAACAACTTAGCGAGTGAATAGCAACAAGGCATTTAAGTAAGGAATGCTGTTGCATTTGTCTTCCTTAGACAGTGAACAGAAACTTCTATGACTTGTTGAATTGACATTTTCCGTTTGGTTAAATATCGTCAGAGATAAATTTCCTCTTGTGAATTTTTTTAGAGATCAGCTTTGTTTCTAGGATTTTTTTTATCATAAAATTTCTAGAAATCAAAATGCTTGAGTTATTCTTAGGCCAATAACACAGATATATTCAAATGGTTCCTTATCTTGGGTGATAATGTAGATGTTGTCGTAGTTCTGCTTCTTGATAACTAGAGAATACAGGGCAAGTGTGGTCAGCGGATCAGGACATTAAATAAAGAAATGATAATATATTCACATTTAAAGTTCCTGCGAACAGAAACAAAGGCTATAACTTGTTTCTTTCAACTTGCATTATATCTTTATTTGAGAAAGCTCTAGATTTTCTTTCCTTTACTTACCGAATATTTACTCAGAATCTCCTGTGTGCCGAGTATTGTACTAGCTGCTGCTGCTGCTGTTGCTAAGTCGCTTCAGTCGTGTCCGACTCTGTGCGACCCCATAGATGGCAGCCCACCAGGCTCTGCCTTCCCTGGGATTCTCCAGGCGAGAACACTGGAGTGGGTTGCCATTGCCTTCTCCATTGTGTGAAAGTGAAAAGTGAAAGTGAAGTCACTCGGTCACGTCCGACTCGTAGCGACCCCATGGACTGCAGCTCACCAGGCTCCTCCTTCCATGGGATTTTCCAGGCAAGAGTACTGGAGTGGCTTGCCATTGCCTTCTCCGATTGTACTAGCTACTAGCCTACAAAGATGAATAAGACAGGGTCATTGTCCCAGATGATTTAAGGGCAATAAGCACCCCAAACTGTAACAAGAGGCAGGCATGAAGTTTATAGGAGGCACACCAGGTACATTAAGAGTGTTACACTACAAATACACACACACACACACACACACATATGCTCAAACCTACAATAATTTTCCTCTATATTATGTGGTAAGTCAAAAGAGTTTTGAAGACTAGAGAAAATTTATTCTCCCCTTTAATTAATCTCATTGTTCTTTACCCGATCATCTGAGAATTATCAAATTAACACCTCCCTGTTGAGAGAGATTAGGTAAGTTTTCTTCATAACATGCCCACACATGACTCTGACTTTGGATAAAGATGACTAGCTGGCGGACTTGTGCAGAGGTGGCAGGCTCTTTCTGGGGTTCACTGAGGGACCTGCTGTTTTTGGGTTCTCTACCCTCCCCTCTTCCCTCCACCCATGCTCCCAAGTTCCTCTCGTGCATATCTGCCTCTTCCACCCTCATCTTGTCTGCTCCTCTTTCACACCCCACTCTGGGCTTGTGTTCCATTCTCTTCTGTGCTGCTCTGGGTATGTATCCAATTCAGCAAGTCAGCTTTCAGTAAACTTTGAATGTGGAGTGATGGCTCAGCCATTCTGTCTCAACCTTCTTCCCAAGATCACAGATACAGGAAATGACAGCTTTTGTCAGGCATCTTGGGGTGAACACACAGGTGTTTAGGGTCTGAGACTGTCACCTGGACTCCAGCCACCCTGGCCGCACTGGCCACCAGGAATGTCCGGGGATGATGCGTCAGGTACATGGATTACCATTTGCACCATGTCTGAGTCCAGTATACCGATGGGACTTCTGGTTTTCATCCTTTCCTATAACATTCTATCATTTCATTAGGAACCTCCAATGCACAAATATAAAAGGAGTGGTGTTGGGCTTGGTAGTTCTGAACTCTGGAGTTTGACCAGCCTATGCTGAAAATCCGGCTCTGTTCTTTGAGCAGAGTGATCCTGGGCTGTTTCACTTTTTTTGTATCTCAGTGGCCTCCTCATGGAGTTGTAAGGTGGATTGGATTCTGTGAGTTAAGGTACATAGAACAGTGTGCAATTTCCAGGCAGTGTGTGTTCCTTTAAGCAGTCCTGCTATTGTTGGGGGCTATTTTAGCCAGGAACAAGGCTTCTGGAGAGAGATTGAATGAGAGAACTATTTTACATCTTTTAGCTCAAAACAAATAACCTATGTGCTTTCATACATGTATGCATAAATGAATGCATACACACACACACACACACACACACACACACAGTTGTCCCTTGGCATCCACAGGGGTTTGTTTCCATGACTCCCCAAATCCCCAGATGCTCAAGTCTTGTATAAAATTATGTAGTATCTGCATACAACCTACATACATCCTCCTATATACTTTAAATCATCTCTAGATTACTCACTCAGCTGTGTGCAACTCTTTGCACCCATGGACTGTAGCCTGTCAGGCTCCTCTGTCCATGGGATTCTCCAGCCAAGAACACTGGAGTGGGTTGCCATGTCCTCCTCCAAGGGATCTTTCTTACCCAGAGATTCTACTCACATCTCCTGCATTGGCAGGCAGATTCTTCACCATCCGAGCCACCAGGGAAGTCCCTAGATTACTTAGAATACCTAATTCAATGTAAATGCTATGTAAATAGCTGGAAATACAATGTAAATACTATGGGAATAGTTGTTAGAGTATGGCAAATTGAAGTTTTGCTTTTTGGAATTTTCTGGGATTTTTGTTCTCCCTGAATATTTAGTTCACAGGTGGTTGAATCCCTGGATGCAGAGCCCATGGATACTGAGAGCCAACTCTATATAGTGTTTTCTGTACTTGGAAACCACTGCTCTACTTTCTCCTTTGTTCTCCAGTTAACTCTTCTTTGTGTTTTCAACTTAGTTCAGATGTGATGTCCTCTCAAGAAGGTCCCTGCCCTTACTCCGTTTAGTGGAGAAAGGCAGGCAGTAAACAGGTAAACAATAAATCAGATTATTGAGAATCGTGGTAGTGATTATGAAGAATGCTGTGTGGGATTCCTAGGAGGTAACTCACTGGGGGAGAACTGAAGGAGGGGGAGGTGGCCACCGGCAGGGTCTTCAGCAGAGGGATTCTCATGTGTGGGTCAGAGGGAGAACTCATTTGAACATATTTTGGGCACAGAAAAGAGGCTATTGCTGCTGGAACTGGAGGAGCACAGGGAAGTTGATATTAAAGGCTGGAGATTTGGCTGGAGCCTTGTAAAAGATTACCTGGTCCTCCCTGGCCTCTAAATGTTGGAGAACACAAGCCTTGGAAACTGATTACTACAACCCTCCTGGTAGAATCTCAGAATCTCATTTATCCAAAGTCAGAAGTAAACTAACCTTCCCACCCCATCCTTCAGCCACAGCTTCCTGTTGTTTGTGACTTTGCATCCTTCATCATCTAGTGCAATTCCTAGCACAAAGTAATGGCTTGATATATATCACCAAAATATTCACATGAATGAGTTGAATCCAAGATACACATGGGAAAATGAACTGTTAGTTTAAGAGCAGACTACACTTCTTCATGCAGAAAGATTACTTCCTCTCTAAAAAGAGCCCTGCAGCTCCTTCGTCCCACCTACTCATTCTGTGTTTCTTTTGAAAATTCTTGAATGCCATTTAGCATTGAATAAAATGTCTTCCCCCTCCTCTCTTGCTAATTATAATCAAACAAGCAGTGAACTAAACAGTTGGGGGTGAAAGAAATTCTGATGATGTTAAAAATGCAAATAGTTTTCACACCAGATTAATTTATTTAACTAAGAGTCCTGATCTTTAAGCATTAAATGTTATAGTGTGAAACGTTTTATTCACTGGGGAGATAGTCCACAGTGAAGCTGGTCTGAAGCTCATTTCTCTATTAGAAGCGATGTTAAAGAGTCGGACATGACTGAGCGACTGATCTGATCTAAGATAAACAGGATGCATATTGTTAGCTGGTTATTAACTAGCAAGTTGTGAGTTCTTTAAAACATTTCAGGATGTGATTCACATGATTCAAGACTAGCAAGTCTGGGGAACTCTGGGCTGTTTGAGGTTAGCAGAAGCCAAGTCATACATGAGTCTGAACGGATGTTTGTGTTATCTGTGTGTTTGACTAATATTTGAATTAAATGTTTTATATTTAATCAAAGCAAGATTGAAATTCATTATTACTGCTGATATGCGGCACTAATTACAGGAAAGAACCAGTCCTTCCATGTTCAGTGCCAAATGCTGATGGTAGAAGGGGAAATCATAGGTTTTAAATTTGGAAGAGAATTTAGTTCACTGTGTTTCAGCTGTTTTCAACTTAGATTTCCTTTTTAAAAAATCCCTTGCCGTTATTTTCTTCAACCTTCATTTTCTTTAGTTTGTATTATTAAATCAGAAATTTTTCAAAGATGAAATTATAACGATAAGTGTAATTGTTCAAACTACATATCTGCTATATCCAATCCTGCCTTAACCTGGTTGAGAAATACTGTGTTCTTTAGAGAGAAGAAAACTGAGGCTTTGGGAAGTAGGTCTTGAGATTAAGCTTGACTATGGACTTTTTTCAGGTAAAACAGGTGTCAGGTTGGGATTCCTTCCTCGTGTGTCTTATATAAATGCTCAAGGAGGCTAGACATTCAAATTCAGGTTTTTCAGATATTCAAGCATTCCTCCTATCCTTCTGCAACGTGGATCTGTGTTCAGTTGTGTCTGACTCTGTGACCCTGTATCCTGCAAAGCCCCTCTGTCCATGGAATTTTCCAGGCAAGAATTTTGGAGTGGGTTGCCATTTCCCACTCCAGTGGGTCTTCCTGACCCAGGTCTTTTGAGTCTCCTGCATTGGCAGGTGGATTATTTACCCCTAGTGTCACCTGGGAAGCTCTCCTCCTGCCCTTACCCTGAAATGTTCTAAACCCAACCACTGTGTTGGATACGTTTTCCCATATGAGCTGGTATCATAGGTTTGGATTTCCCTCTGCGTCTCAGGCCCTGTGCACATACGTTTTATCTGTATAGCAGCAAACATCTGGGTCATTTTGTTACCCTGGGATGGTCTCTGGAAGTAACAGTATACGTTAGAAGCACGTATCAAATTCTTTTAGAAAAAGGACTTTGTTTTAACTTTATGATCTCACAAAGAGAACAGTTGGCATATTTTTAACAACATTATTAGGAAGGATAATGGCAAGTGTGATCTGCTGGTGGAAAATTGAAATCACAGATTAAATTACATTTCTTTCTAATAAATTCACTAGGAGACTAGACCAAAGCAAATGCCAGCAGTACCCAGCCCGAAGACATTAAATAAAGATTATTTGATTGAAAAGGAAGATAAATCAGGGTGGGAGCAAGAGTCTTGTGAAAATGCCTGGTTCTAATTGTTTCTAGCTGGTGGAAAAAGGATTCCTGAATCTTACATGTTCAGTTAAACAAAATGAGCTGGTTCCTTCTAGTAAACTTGACTGAAATTTGTTTCCAGGGCCCCTGCATGGGAAGGTAGAAATGGAATAATAATAGCATTTACTGCTATAATAAACATTAAACCAGTAGGAGTCTTGCACATTGGTCTCTACTACAGAGTAAGATGAAAGTTGTGCATGCACACTAAGTCACATCTGACTCTTTGCTATCCATGGACTGTAGCCTGTCTGGCTCCTCTGCCCACAGGATTCTCTAGGCAAGCATACTGGAGTGGGTTACCATTTCCTCTGCCAGGGGATTGTCCTGACCCAGGGATTTAACCTGTGTCTCCTGCGTTGGTGGGCAGATTCTTTATCATTGCATCACCTGGAAAGCCCAAGATAAGAGTAATTATACACTAGTAAGTGCTGTGCATGTTTGTTAGTGCTGAAAAACCATAATATATAATAGTTTCAAAATTTACGTGAGCATGTATATAACATCAGATAAAACACATATGAAAGATATAAAATAGTTTAAAATTGAAATATATGCATTAAAATAGAAGGATTCATTTTATTTTGGTTTTGATCCCACATTTCTAGCCTATATTTTTAGATAATAAAAATAAGGTGTCTTTGGGAATACTGATCAAAAGCCAGTTGATCTCAACTGCGTGCTGACTTTGAATAAAGCAGAGCTTGAGAGGTCAAGAATAGAAAATGATGTATAGAATGAATAGTTGGAGAAGGCAATGGCACCCCACGCCAGTACTTGTGCCTGGAAAATCCCATGGATGGAGGAGCCTGGCGGGCTGCAATCCATGGGGTTGCTAGGAGTCAGACACGACTGAGTCACTTCACTTTCACTTTTCCCTTTCATGCATTGGAGAAGGAAATGGCAACCCACTACAGTATTCTCTCCTTGAAAATCAAGTGACTTAGCAGCAGCAGCAGCAGTGGGATGAATAGGGAGAAGGTACATATAGGATTAAAAGGGAGAAATCTATAGAAGTTTGTTTTTCCATTTGATTCTAAATTGTGACTGACTTGAGGAATCTGTCTAAAGAATGGGACTGGGAAGGAACCCCCGGGTAAGACTTAAGTTTTGTGAAATTTTGAAACTGTAGATGAGAAGCTATGGAGCATTTGGGGAGATTGGTGAGCATATGAACATGATTGGAATACTAGATAAGAAGTGACATATGTTTGAGCTGATTTATAGAGGAGAGGCAATAGAGATGTTTGGTGATAAAAGATTTTCTACAGAGTGAGGGATGAAGCATGCTAATGAAAATTATGGTGTGTGAAGGTTATTGCTGAGAGATGAGTTTAAAAAACAATGAATTGGGAAGCTGGAGAATTTAGGAGTTTATGGACAGATGACAGAGGAAAATCCATCACTTTGTGGCCAGATGTTTAGTATTCAACATCACAGATTCCGTTGGATGCAAGCTCTCTTGCTGTTGATGTGGTGAGTGCTCTTAATTTCATTTGGCCTCATTAATGATGGGCCACTGGAGCTTCTGACCTCTGATATTTTAAGGGTTAGAAGTCTATTTTGTAGTCTATTTGTGTGTGTTATGTGTCATAAAATCTGCATCTACATACAGACCTCTCTCTTTCCCATCTTGAATTCTAGCAAGCCTGCTTCCATGGGCCAAGTAACCAGAAATTAATTAATATAAGGAACTCAGAAAGGATCTTAAGGAAACTCTGGTCCTTTGAGTTGTGTGTTTCCACCCATAGTGTGTTACAATGGCTTGTCTGTTGGTTCATACTTTGAATATTTAATCTCAGATTTGGCTTTGAAATACCACATTTCAATTCTTTGAATTGTCTGCCTGGCTAAAACAGTACCCTACTGTTAAAGATGTTAGTTAAAGATGGAGCACAGTTCCACACACAAACACACTTTAGTTAAGCAGAACCTCAGAGCACGGGAGACCTTGGTTTACATATTGCCTGGTTATTCTGACCTCCTTCTGTTTGTTTTATTTGAGAGATGTGATAGGCAAGAGATGTGAGCCACAAAATCCGAGTCAGAAACTCCTTTTCTCAGCTGGAGACCACACAGCATCGCCAAGGAAATGCCTCAAGCGGGACAATCTAGCGATACTGCGGAAGGATAAAGGACGGTGCTTCCTTCTGGCCTAGGTTTCTGTCTCCTCACAACGAAGATTTGGAGTGACGCTTCTGTAAGACAGTGGTCAACAGGAAGGCCTAGGAGCGCCACACTCCTGAGTGACAGGCCATCTTCAGGGCAGCCTTTCTGTGCCCATTCTTCAGTCAAGTTTGATCCTGAATTTAGATGCCCTTTAATATTGTGAACAAATAGACCGTCTAGTATTACTAAGCCCATGTGTGCAGGAGCCTGCCCCTCTGAGATAAGTAGCATGTAGGTGGCTGTATTTATAGCTCCGCCTTCTCCAACCATTGTGTTCTCTGACCCGTTTCTGTGTGCAAACCCCGCCCCCCTTTATTTCCAAGTGACATTTTTAGTTTTTCAAAATCTCTTTAAAAAAAAAAAAAAAAAAAGTGGTGCTTTTACAATAGATCAGAGGAGTTGAAAACTTTCACATGCAGAGACCAGGATGGTAAACACATTCCAAGGGAACATTCCTCCTTTCATTATGATGAGGCTGAGAGAAAGCATCACGTGGGCAGTGCTGGGGAAAGAAGATGTAACTCCCCTCTGAAATTTTAATACCGGAAAACAAACCTATGTGTTTATGGTTTTTCTACCTTTTATTCAACTCTTGAGGAAGAGCTTAGTTTTAATATTTTACCAGAGGGACCACCAGATAGAGGCTTACAAAAAGAAGCACACAGAAACTCTGCACATCTAATTTTCTGGGGAAAAATATTTCTGCTACTAATCATTGTCCAAACCCTTCTCATTTTATTAGGCATGACTTCATTCATTTATATTCTTCACTCATCATCTCTTTAATAAAAAAAAATTACATTGAAATACTCATGTCAAGTAGAAACTGAAGCAAAATAGATTGGATTACACTAGGAATCCCGGAAGAGAAATTTAAATTCTATAGTTAATTTGTAGGCAATTACAAATTATATTTCCAATGCAAATCAGAACAATGGGCTGTGACAAGTTAAGGGACTGTAGGGTGGGGAAGGTTGGAAAATACATTGTTTTCCTGTGTGATGATGGCCTTGGGAAAAAGATAACCAGATCCCTTCAAGTTTGACAATAATAAGAATTAAAAGACATGGGGCCCATGAGGAAGCCAACGGAGAGGGAAGAAAGCTTTGTGTTATGTGAAACAGATGACCAGTCCAAGTTCCATGCATGAAACAGGGCACTCAAAGCCGGTGCACTGGGGCAACCCAGAGGGGTGGGATGGGGAGGGAGGTGGGAGGGGGGTTTGCATGGGAGGACACATGTACACCTGTGGCTGATTCATGTCAATGTATGGCAAAAACCACCACAGTATTGTAAAGTAATTACCCTGCAATTAAAGTAAATAAATTAATTTTTCTAAAAAGAGAGACAGGATGAAATAATAAAATCCAGCGGTCAGCAGTGCCTAAGGAGTATGGTCATTCATATTATCATAGGACTGAAAATCAGTGTAATTGTTCATGGACAAGAAGCCAAAAGTGCTTGGTTGAATGTGCCCTGTTATTCTTTGGGAATGTGCTGGTAGAGCTCAGGTCACCTCCCGGAATCACATTAGCAGTCTTGTTGAGATAGCACATCAGTTAAATGAAATTGTCACCCCCACAGGGCACCCAGCACAAGACACCACATTTTGTCACCAGTAAGTATGGCCATCGGCACTGAGAGAATAAGATGGGGATTGTGAGCAGTGATTTAGGAGAGGAAGATTGGGACACTTGTATATAAAAGATGTTAGGATTCTCCCCACTAGACTAGTAAGGTTGAGGCAAACCCTGTAAGACAGAGTAAGGAAACCTGAGTAGAAACTAGATTCCACTACTACCCAGTGAAGTATGTTTTAATGTTCTGAATGTCCTCATTTTTCTTCTTCTGTATAAAATGCATTCCCTTTGAAGGTGAACAAACATTTTATGTACTCTCCCCATTGAGGATATATAAATATCCATTGTGAGTGCATATAGAACTAGTAGAGAAATCTCTAAAATGACCTGTATATGTTATAATGTCAGATTTTTACCTCTCCAAGAATTACTATCAACTTCTTTCTTTGATATTATAAAAAAGAATACTTTGCTAGAACTCTCTTGATGGATCTGTCCATTTCCATAGTCATCCTACTTTAGGCCTGAATATTATTTTAGGATTTTTGAGGTGAAGACTTTTTAAATGCACAAAACCTAATATTTTGTTGTGTTTCTGAAAGATTAAAGAAAATTTTCATTAAGAAATAGTAAGAGAATTCAACTATGTCTTCTCATGTGTTACCAGCATTTTGCATGCCAAATAGAAAATATGCCAAGCTGCATTGTGTATTAATCAATCAAAATGCAAAAGTAACAGCACAATTCACCGTAACAACCAAGAATATTCCTCAGGGGAGCTTTCATTGAATTGCCTGGGTTTTGACATAGAGTAACCCAGCTGTCCAGCTATTGATTTGAGCATAATTATCTGCTGCTTAGTAATTATTTACATATGCATTGGAATTGTGTCACTGTGCTTTTCAGTGGAATTAGAAGAAATAGTGACAGTCCATTACTGTTTCAGGGCATCACTATAGCTTCCAAAGATAAGAATCCATTGTTAGGCTTTTCAGTGGGGCTGAATTTTTCACTGGACATAGTCCCACCCAAGGAAACCAGGCTTCTGGACATCTGTTCTAGATTTTTTTTTTAGTCCTTAGTTGTGTATCATATTCTTTTACACATCTGAGCTTGAAGCCATTTCTTAAGCTTAAATGCATTCAAATGTGTGTGTGTAGCCACACTCTCTTGATAAATTTTTTATTATAAGAAATTTTACTATTTGGTAAAGATTGTTGCTTGGACCCAAGATGTTTACTTTTTGACAAAGTTTTATGAAAGAAAGGGGAAGAAACAGTATTCAAATAGATTTTTCCTAAATCTACAGGCTAACATCTGAGTATCCAATGTAAGTAACTCGGGGACGATGCTAAAAAGATGCTTTCTTCTGCTTCTTCATAGTCCTCTGGGCAACTCCATGGGTGAGATTGCTCTTTAGGGGTCAACACTATTTAGCCTTGATGTTAAGATGTGTGATCCAGCAGGTTTTTTTTTTTATTTTGTCCAAATTAATTTCCCACACGAAATGGACTAACATTTCACTATTCATAAATTTCATTTAAAGCCTATTTCAGCCAGAAACTTGTGATCAAGTTGGTATCACCTGATTTTAACTGAGGTTTACTCATTCGAGAGGTGCTTCCACATATGTATGGTACTCAGAATGATTATTTCCTATTGTTTATATAATAGTAAAGCTATTACAGATTTTTTCCGACTTGCTTTTTAAAAAATATTTGTATATTTATTTTTGGCTGCACTGGATCTTTGTCACTGTGCAGGCTTTTCTCTAGTTCCGGGGAGGCAAGGGGACACTACTTTTCCCTGTAGAACACGAGCTTTAGGGTGGTTGGGTTCAGTGGTTGTGACTCCCAGCTGGAAAGCACAGACTAAATAGTTGTGGGGCATGGGCTTTCTGCAGCATGTGGGATATTCTTAGATCAGGGATCGAACCTGCATCCCCTGCCTTGGCAGACGGATTCTTTACCATTGAGCCACCAGGGAAGCCCCTCTGACATGCTTTTAAGTGACGGAAAAACTTAGCAAGATGTCTCTTCAGCTAATTTTGATGTTTTACTATACTATCAAACTTTTGTAAGATTCGGTGTTAGATTTCATATTTATGACTTAAATAATTAAAATTTTTTGTGAATGTCATTTCATTTAGAACCGTGTCTATAATATCTGTAATGGTAACACATTGCTGAGGCGCTGAGCAAAATATGTAAAACGTAGTGTGCTTCCCAAAATAAATTGAGGAAACACTGAACTGTTTTCTTCGGAGGCTTCTGAAACCCTCCCTCAGTTGTACTCAAATAACAGGAAGAGAGATGCAGATTTCCTTCAGACCAGCCTAATCTAAATATGAAACACCCTTCACTTCCTTTTGGTTCCACTTTATCTCTTTGCTCTTGTTTAGTGGAAATCCTCTCATTATCTAGTTAATAATAGACATTTATTCAGCTTTTACCATTTATCTTTTGAACTTGTTTGCACTGGTGTTGTCCATCATTAGCTGAAAGATCTGAGATTGCAGGGTCAAGTTCTCATTCTTTCTGTTTCTAAGATGCTTATTACCATCCCATGCTAAGTAGATAATAAATGGAAGCTTTCAAAGTGCCTTTGTTTACACTACCCATTGCCCCTGTCAGAAAAATATTTTCCTCTCTTGCTCATCAGCTGATGTTCTTTCATACCTATGGTAAGACTAGGGATGGTGGGGGATAGGATAAGATATGGTGTAGAGTCTGAGTTGAAGAGAGTTTGAAAGTGTTAGTCACTCAGTCATGTCTGACTCTTTGTGACCTCATGAACTGTAGCCTGCCAGGCTCCTCTGTCCATGGAATGAATTCTCTAGCCAAGAATACTGGAGTGGGTTTCCATTTCTTTCTCCAGGGGATTTTCCGGACCTAGTGATTGAAACTGGATCTCCTGCATTGCAGGCAGATTCTTTACCATTTGAGCCACCAGGGAAGCCCCACAGGGTATCAAATAAGAGCTTGCTTCTGAAATCAGATAGACCCAGGGGAATAGTCACTTCACATCTTACTCTCTTTCTGGCCTTGGAACTTTCAAGGTCAAATTCTTCATCTGTAAAATGGGAATATAGTACTGATGTATATGTTGAAGTCCTAACCCTAGTACCTCTGAATGTGACTGTATTTGGGACAGGCTGTTTTACAGAGGTACTTAAGTTAAATCTAGGCACACACAAAAACAAAAAGAGAAAAGGGAAATAAAAATCAATTTTTTTTTATGTGGACCATTTTTGAAGTCTTTATTGATTGTGTTACAAGATTGCTCCTGTTTTATGGGTTTTTTTTGTTGTTGTTGTTGTTTTTGGCCATGAAGGATGTAGGATCTTAGCCTCCAAACTAGGGATCAAACCCACACACTCTGCATTGGAAGGTGAAGTCTTAACCACAGTGTTATGCCCAAGGTCCGAGTCCCCAAAACTGAGAGGATAAGACGTCCACAGCAATGCAAAAGCATAAAGGAGTTTTTATTGCCAGCTCGAGCTAGGGCTCAAGTCTCATCCGACGCCTTGGAGTCTCAACAAGAGCCCCGTGCTCTGAATCACAGCTGCTTTTATACAGGCGGGTGATGATTGGCTAAACTGTGTGCCCACGTGAATTTTGAATCCCGCATCCCCATCTGGATTGGCTCAAGTTTGGCGCGAATGGGGACTGTCCTGATTGGCTCGGAGGTATAATTCCTGGGATCATGACTCAGGTCTATAAGAATCTGAAACTTTAGGCCTAATGTAGCTTGCTGAGCCTGTCATGGCTCAGGTTGGGTCCTAACACACACAGCTGCCAAGAAGAGGAAATTTGGACACAGACATGGACAGAGAGAAGACATAGGGAGAAGACACCCACCGACAAGTCGAGAAGAGAAGTCTGGAACAGATAGATCCTTCTCTCGCAGCCTGCAGAAGCAAACAGCCCTTGACGCCAGATGTCTGGCCTCCACAACTATAAGGCAGCTAATGCTGTACAACACCAGTTTAAACAGATTGAAAGATAAATGATAAGACAGTATTTGTCTTTCAAGCCATCCAGTCTGTACTGCTTTGTTATTGCAGCCCTAGCAAGCTAATACAGTATCCTTCATGATATTGTTGTAATTAGATAAGATCCTATTTATAAAGTGCTTGCCATAGTGAATGTTGTATAGTATACACTCAACAATGGTAGTTTCAGGAAATGATCAGAGATGAGAAAAAGGAACAAAACTGAAAACATTTTTAGAAATGCATTTGTATCCTCAAGGCCTTTGTGGGCACGGAGGTAGATTTGGAAGAAAATACAGAGGAGTTTCTTTCTGTTTAAATTAGGTCACATGCAAACATGTGAGGTTTTATGGATCGACAGTATTCAATTGTGTTTTCCTTTGCAGTTGTCCCTTTGGGATGATAAATGAGCCCAAGTACTAACAAATGAGCCTCACAGGAGGATTTATGATCTTGAACTATAGGCTTCAGATGGTGTCAGCGTGTTGAATGCTTGGTAAAAATATGGAAGTAGTGGTGTCCCAATCTATCTGGTTTCATTGGATTGGTTTCACACTTCATTGCTTTCTGGCAAAGAAATATTGTGAACCCAAATAATTTTAAAAATGGCCAGTGTTAAAATGATGCTTCCTGCTATTCATTCATGCTCCTCTCTGAAGAACCAGCAGTTACTGTATTTATGTGGGTGTCTACAGAACATTTTTAAGCATCCGTTAAACTTTTTAAACATCCAGTCTACATGCCAAACATCACTTCTGCAAGCCTTTCCCTTGCTAACATTTTTTAAAAGTTCTTTGAGATGAATAAGTATGGTTCTTTTTTTCTTATTTTGTGCTTCCAAAGTGTAATTCCTTCTAATTTGAAGTTTAGTAAAATTGTAAGTTAGAGTAATTGCTTCTAAAATGCCTTAGTTTCTCATAAGACTGTCAGAGTCGGCACATTCCTTAAGATATTAGAATTCTTCAACTACTTTGCCCTTCAGCTGCATTCATGTGTCATGTTTTATTAAACACTAATGGGTCTTCCCAAGTTAGAGCAGCAGTAGTTAGGGAAGGTCATTTCAGTGGCGAGATTATATTTCATGAAACAGTCTTCCCTCTATATATACATGTACAAACTTAACTGTAGTCAAATAGATTCTCTAGAAGGCTAGTCAGGTTTTTTGTTTTGTTCTGTTTGGTTTGAAGGTAATTTTGTCAAGAAAGGTCTACTGGCACAGAAAGAAGACACTACTCACCAGTGAGGAAGGGACGATATCCACAGCGATCATCAAAGCAAGCTGAACTCTAGCTCTAGCTTATGTACCATGGCTCACAGAGGACATATACAAGTGAGAATAGCAAATACTTGTGCTTATAGTTAATACCCAGGTAGGTGGGGGAAATGGTAAAACTATTTGACCAAGTAGAAACTTCACAGAAGTTCCCAGGCTAATCCCAGTAAGAAGGGATAATTAAAAATCCTACCTACTCTGATTCTGCCTGTCCATCCCTTTCCGTGGAGAATGTCAATGACTTTGTAGCTGGCCTCACTATCTTGACTAATTTCTACATCACCTGCTCTGTCTTTCGAAAGCATAAATTGTATTCTGCCTCTTCTCCACTTAAAATCCTACAGTAGTCCCTAACTGGCCTCTAGATAAAGTTTAAATTTCTTGACAAGGTCTATAAAGTACTTCAAAATCTGGCTTCTGCCTACTTCCAAGTTCATGTCCCACAATTACCGTTTTGTGCCCTGCCTCCTGCCAGATAGAACTACCTACAGGTCCAGGCTTTCTCTTGCCTCTGGATTTTGTGTGTAATGTTCCTGCTGTGCACCAGCCCTCTGTCATTCATAACCTACTGCTTTCCATAAACTCAACCAGTCACTCCTAAAGGAAATCAACCTCAAATATATATGGAAAGTATTGATGCTGAAGCTGAAGCTCCAATACTTTGCCCACTTGTATGAAGAACCAATGCATTGGGAAAAGCCCCTGATGCTGGGAAACACTGAAGGCATGAGGAGAAGGGGGCCAGAGAGGATGAGATGATAGGATGGCATCACTGACTCGATGGATATGAGTTTTAGCAAACTGTGGGAGATAGTGAAGGACAGGGAACTCTGGCGTGCTGCAGTCCATGGGGTTGCAGAGTCAGACACAACTACTCAGTTGTGACTGAACAACAACAAAGCTTTGTTGCTCTGGAACTGGATTACATGTTCCTTTCATGTGCTTGACCCACACACCAGCCATGTACTTATCCTTGTATTAATATTAAAAGTACTTATTCCTGGGACTTCCCTGATAGTCCAGATGTTAAGACTCTGTGCTTCTAGTGCAGAGGGTGAGGGTTCCATCTGTGGTTGTGGAACTAAGATCCAATATGAGGTGTGCCATGAGGCACAGCTAATAAATAAGGAAATAAAGGTCCATAGAAATGGCATCATTGAGCCCAGATGACATTTAAGATAAGGTAAGTGTACTCACTACTTGTCTACCCTACTAGAAACTGTTTGAGCGCATAAACAGTGTCTTGTGCCTGTCATATATATGGTGTTCAGCTAGTCTCTAAAATGCATAAGAACAAGTGTGAATAAAAGTAACTATAGAAGGCAGAGGCAGGGAGGCTGACCGCAGTGGAAAGTCCTAGAAGTGGGAATGGATCATGAGGAGAAAGGGGCTGGCATTAGTAGTGAGCTTACTATTTATTGTACCGTTTCATTAAATCTTCCTGACAGCGTTTTTGAAGTGGGAATTGTTATCTGTCATTTCAGATGAGGAAGGTGGGCCTCACAGGGTTCAGCCCACTGTCAGAGTTCTCGAAGCTCATGCGTTGTGGGCCGGGGATTTGAATGCACCTCTGCTTGATCCCCACACCTGGGCTTCTCCTCCAGCCCTATGCTCCCTTCTGCATTTCCCAGGAGCAAACAGAGGCATTGTCACATGATCACTGTGCGTCTTCACCCCAGTCTTGATCAACTCGGGCAGGTCTTATTCTCAGCTGCTGCTCATTACCCAAGACTTCCTGTGTTTTATGCTGAAATAGAAGTAAGCTCAAAACAAACTCACTGGCCTATTTTTGTTCATCAGTCTAAACTAGGGGTTGTAGCAGAGCTGATTGATTTAATTGAGGGTGCAGGAAATATTGCAGAAAGTTAAAAAAAAAGAGTTAGGAATGCTGAATTAAATTTCTTTGGAAACAAGCAGTTTGGGTTCTTTAAAGGGGTTGTGGCCAAATTCAGACTGTGATGAATTCCAGCCCAATGATTAAGTCTATGGAATCCAATATGAGGAAATATGTTTGTGCTCTGAGTCTCTTGCATCACGGCATGTCATGTGCACAAGTACACTTAATTAGCTGCTCTGATGACATCAGTTACAGTGTCATGTGTCATGAATAGCTAATTGCTTGTGAATCAAAAGCCCTATTTAAACAAACATCAGGGGGGCTCACTCTGAGTTCTGTACCAACCGTAGTTTAGGCTGACATGACATATGTCTGGTACATGGCAGCAAAGAAATAGGCATTTTCATACATAAATGCAAGAGACATCAGTGGAGCAACGAGGACATTTTTTAGCAAAGTTCTCTTATCTAATCAGAAAGTGCAAATTGTTAAGAATTTTTGAATACTGGTTATTAAAGTGCACAATCACATTTCATGGCCATTTTATCGAGCTAAAGCACAGTGCTATCTTCAACATCTTGTGTCTTCTAAGTGTACCTTGATTCTGAATGGAAGATTTCCACCAAGCAGCTTAATTATATTTTGAAAACACTTCTGGGGGTTTAAATTTTACAGAGTCAACCACTCACTTGTGCTCTAACACCCAAACAGATTAGCATCAAGGAGATGAAGGAAAATGACTGATCAATTTTATCTGGACATATTACTTGTGAGTCTTAGACTTTTTTTTTTTTAAAGCATACAACCAGAGAGACTTTTATTAACTATTCTTTTCTTTGCTAGATTAAAAAAAAAATCAAAATAGTTTTGTCTTTCAGAATATCACAGGATCAGATCAGATCAGTTCAGTCGCTCAGTTGTGTCTGACTCTTTGCGACCCCATGAATTGCAGCACACCAGGCCTCCCTGTCCATCACCAACTCCTGGAGTTCACTGAGACTCGCGTCCATCGAGTCAGTGATGCCATCCAGCCATCTCATCCTCCTTTTATTACCTTTTTGTCCTTTATCATCTAGTCATTAAGTGCAGTTGTCATTCAGGTAGTCAAATTCTTTTTATATTATTGGCACACTTAAAGTCTGTCCCACTGTCTTGTGGCAGAGACCAACAATTAACTACTAAAAGCTTTGCTCCTCCTACTATACACATCCCAGCTTTCTAATGAAGAATTGATGCTTTCAAACTGTGGTGCTGGAGAAGACTCTTGAGAGTCCCTTAGACAGCAAAGAGATCAAACCAGTCGATCCTAAAGGACACCAACCCTGAATATTTATTGGAAGGACTGATGCTAAAGTTGAAGCTTCGATCCTTTGGCCACCTGATGCGAAAAGCCGACTCATTGGAAAAGACGGTGATTCTGGGAAAGATTGAGGGCAAGAGGAGAAGGGGGTGACAGAGGATGAAATGGTTGGATGGCATCACTGACTCAATGGACATGAGTTTAAGCAAACTCCGGGAGATAGTGGAGGACAGGGAAGCCTGGCGTGCTGCCGTCCATTATATCACAAAGAGTTGGTCGTGACTTAGTGACCGAACAACAGGAACAATAGCCTTCCTTACATTTACAGAAGCAACATTCTCACCAATTGAACGTAAGCAGAAGTGACCTGTACCACTCCAAATCTACCATTTACAGAATGACCACGAGTGGTCCTCTCTGTCTTTCTCCCAGTACCATGGCAACATTGGAATCTATGTGTGGAAGATTTCAAAACTACCATCACTGTGGATCCAAAGGAGAGAAAATATGTTATGCTCATTTAATAACCCAGTGTCCTAGGCTTTTAAACACGGGGCATGAACGGGACTCACATCTAACTTTCCTCATTCTACACATGAGAAACTAAGCCCAGAGACTGAAAGTGATTCACCTGAGATCCCCAGTTCACTGTTATTTCTACTCCACCTTTCCCAGAAGGGTAGGGTTGGAACAGTTTGTTGGTCCCTATAGATAATCGTGACTCATTTTTATAAACTATTTTTCAGACCATCAGGAATACTAAGCACCTTTCTCAAAAATCATAAATTGGTAACAGAAATGAAACCAGCGTTCAGACCTTCTGAATTACAATCCAGAGCTTGTAACACCCAGGATGTTGCCTTTAATAAAGAAATCTGTTCGTGAACAAAGAGCCAAACATGAGTTTTCCTATGGGGAACATTCTCATGGAGACTCTGTAAGGCCAAGTTGGTCCACTTCATGTCTTGTCCTTTAACAAGTTCTGTGGTGCCTCTGTTCTCCTGTTCAGGTTCAAGAAGCTCATTCAGTGGTATTGCACATTCTCAAAAGGCAGCTTTGTCTTCTCACCAAGTATCGTCAGTCAAATCCAGGATCCTTCCATCTCTCTGTACCTCAGTGTCCTTTCTCCTATAGTTTTAATCTTGCCAAATCAGTACTGGGTCCAGCGTGGTACCCACCTCCTCCAGGATGTTGCATTTTTATGGGTAACATATTTGTGTTCAATAATCTTTTAATTGTTTTCACAACACCTGTTCATTGACTGCATTTTTCAGACTCTGTGTTTGCTGTCCTTGATCTTTTGGAGAAGTTTCAAGCTTTCTTGATATGAGAAAGCTTTAATGTTTAAAATTTTTTTCTTATGTGTTCAAAGAAAAATAGTCAGTGAAGATTCATGCACAAGCCAACAGAAACAGGAAGAAGTTAACTAGTGGAAGAGATCACAGACTGTCTGTGATCCAAGGGTGTTTGAGTGTTAGGTGACTTGCTCAAGGTGCCATTGAGTGTTGGGTACTGGCTGAACAGAGTTGCCCCCAAAATTCAGGGCTAATTCTGTATCCTTCCTAGCTTAAGAAATAGTTATGACAAAGGAATGAACCATAAGGGTAAGCTAGGTAATAAAGGAGTTCATCTCTTTCTCTTTTTTCCTCTCCTTTCCTCTCTTCTTCACTCCTTCCCTCTTCTGAATTATTTTTTTAATGTCTATTTGCTTATTTGGCTGTGCAGATCTTTGATCTGTAGTTGTGGCATGTGACATCTTTAGTTTCAGCCTGTGGGATCTAGTTCCCTGACCAGGGATCGAACTCAGGGCACTGCATCAGGAGTGTGGAGGCTTAGCCACTGGGGTGATTTCCACTACACTTCATGATTTCCTCTACACTTAGACTAAAATCCAAATTTCTTATTTCAACTGGTAAGGTCCTTTTATGGCACAGCCCTGCTAAATGTCTTTATCTCACTCATCTCTGTAGTCTTATGGCCTAGTACAGTACCTATCACAAAATAAATGCTTGACAAATATTGGTGAATTATATAATGAATGAAGGAGGAATGATATTCCTCTTCCAGAGAACCTGAAGTGTACCCTTGATTGGATTTCCTTTCAAAAGCTACATCTGGTCTGACCCATTGGTGCTGATGACACCCCAGGGAGCATATTCATTTCGTAGGTTTTATGCCATCCTAGTTGGACAGTTACAATCTCTTATGGGTCCCTGAAGTCCAGCCAAGTTCTCCTCTGACATTGAGGTCAAGTGGGTGTGCTTATATGAGATGGAGCAGTGATGAATGGATTCTGGCCAGGACTCAGATGATCTGCCTTTCTATTAGAACCGGCTCGATGGTTTCCCAGTGTTTGTTTGCTCAAGAATCACTGACAGAATGTCCATTCTCCTTCCCCTCCAGGCCATCCTGGTTTATACCTCAATAAACTCATTTTTCTCGCAATGAATAGTAACCAGCAAAAGTCTTTTGATAGGCCACCAAGATATCAGCATCATTTCCTTTTCATTAAGTACTTGATAATAGGAAATCATATAGCTGTCATCTTCTAAACAGTATCTGGAGTTAAAAAAAAAAAAAAGTCCCAGCTTTAAGATTCCATTTGTAGCATAGTCCATGAGAGAAAGCCCCACCTTTTGAAAAGTATCGGCTTTAATCATGTAACTGAATTACTCTCAAAAAGTAGATTGCTTACTGTATGAGGTAAATTCATTTTTACAGTGACAGAAGTTAACACATACCACCAGGGTATTGTTTAGTACATTGGAAGAGGTAATTTTTTCTGAAAAGTGGTTTATTTATTGTTTACTTAGCTGAGCATTGAAAGGAAGACACCAGTGACGGGCGCATAACTCCTCCCCTGCAGGCTGTGTGTGCTCTGTCGCTTAGTCGTGTCCTACTCTCTGCAACCCCATGGACCATGGCCTGGCAGGCTCCTCTGGCCATGGGGTTCTTCAGGCAAGAATACTGCACTGGGTAGCCGTTTCATTCTCCAGTGATAAAGTATGAAGTGAGAGCATGAAAGTCAAAGTGTTAGTTGCTCATTCATGCCCGACTTTTTGTGACCCCATGGACTGTAACCCTCCAGTCTCCTCTGTCCATGGGATTCTCCAGGCAAGAATACTGGAGTGGGTAGCTAATCCCTTCTCCAGGGGATCTTGCCAAACCAGGGATTGAACCCAGGTTGCCTGTGTGTGCGTGAAAGTGTAAGTCTCTTAGTCGTGTCCTACTCTTTCTGACCCCATGGACTCTACTGTCTCTGGAATACTCCAGGCCAGATTGCTGGAGTGGGTAGCAGTTCCCTTCTTCAGGGGATCTTCCCAACCCAGGGATTGAACTCATTGCAGGAGGATTCTTTACCAGCTGAGCCACCAGGGAAACCTGAGTATGTGTGGGGAAACCCTAAATCAAACCTTGCATGTGAAGTCTGCGAATGTCTCTGAAGGCTGCTTTACAGTAAAAGCAATTCTTCCCATGGTTTTATAGCCTGCTGAACTAAGTGCAAGAAGGGTACAAAAAGAAATAGAAAGACTGCTAATACGTGTCCTTTACAGACACCTCTGAATGGTTGTCTTTAGCACCTCATGAATTTTTGTTTCAAGGGCAAGGCATTCCCACAACATACAGATATTAGAGTTCTGTTAGACTGAACAAAGGCAGAGTGGCCTAGAGATAGAGAGACTTCAAGGGCTCAGTGGTTGAACCAGGTGTAGAAGGAGCATTGTTGTTAGAACGTGTGTTGTTTTTTAAGATGTGGACTATTTTTATAGTCTTTATGAAATTTGTTGGGGCTTCCCCAGTGGCTCAGTGGTAAAGAATCCGTCTGCTAAAGTGGCTTCCATCCCTGAGTCAGGAAGATCCCCTGGAGGGAGGGCATGGCAACCCACTCCAGTATTCTTGCTTGGAGAATCCCATGGACTGAGGAGCCTGGCAGGCTCTAGTCCATAGGGTTGCAAAGACTTGCACATGACTGAAGCGATGGAACATATAGGCACATTGAATTTGTTATAGTATTGCTTCTGTTGTTTATGTTTTGGGGTTTTGGCCACGAAGAATCTTAGCTGCCAACCAGGGATTGAACCCACACCCCCTGCATTGGAAGGGGGAGTCTGAACCACTGGACCCCCCGAGAAGTCCCCAAAGGTACGGCTTTGATGCAAAGTTCATAGAAGTGGTCCTTTCTCTTGTTTTAATTACAAAGAGGACAGATCGTTAGCTTATCTGTATCGTAGAGAACCCATCTGAGGTCTCTATATCTAGAGAGGAATCTGGTGGTGAGTGTGGCCCAGCGTGCCCCCCGCCCTTCTCACCTCTGTGTCTTCCTTTGTCTCTGGCACTCAAAGCTCAGAGGGCAAGTAGCTGTTACAAAGCAGGGCAACTTCTGTAAGAAGAGCAGAAATAGTCTTAGTGAAAGGGAGAGAGAGGCAGTTTATAGAGCCAGCAGTTGTTCCTCACACTGTAAATTCTCTTGTGGAAACTGCAAGCTGAAGTCCGATGAACTGTATCTGGTCAGCAGATGTTCAGATGGCTCACGTGCTGGGGAGAGCCAGCACCATGTACTAGTTATAGAGAGGGGTCGGTGCTGTCGAGGGGATGCTCTCAAAGCTATTCCTGAGAGTCAGAAAGCATGTTGCCCATGGAAAATCTGTATCATAGCCCAGAGTGGGAAGGACAGGGATCCGAATATCTGAGCCCCAAGGCCACTTAAATCTCAAGAATACATTTTTCTTGCTGTTGGGGCCATTTTTATTGAGCTGTGACTTTTCCCCTAGAGTGCGCATCTTATAGCTGGTCGTGCTGAGCCTGGAACATTGAGAAAATGAGAGCTGGATTCATTCTGTTGAAGATCTGTGGCTCTTGGACTCAGGAGACACCATAGGCTCAGCAAAAATTCTAACCTCATGAACTCTTTTTTCGGGCAGTTCATGGTAGCTGTGTTTTTGTTTCATGCATGTTTTAACACTTGAGACCTCTTGAAGAGTTACATCATGACTCTCATTGAGCTGCCTCCTATTAGCTACTATGACTCCCTAGATTCCTATACTTCACATATTATTAATAATTCACCATAGCAAACATCACTGTAGCAAATGCCAGAGTTTCTTTTTTTGGCTGCATGGCATGGCTTGCTGGGTGTTAGTTCCTCAACCAGGGATTGAACCTATACCCCCTGGAGAAGAAGCACCAGTGGAGTCCCTAACCATTGAAGCAGCATGGAATTCCCCACTGCTGCTACTGCTAAGTCACTTCAGTCGTGTCCGACTCTGTGCGACCCCATAGACAGAAGCTCACCAGGCTCCCCCGTCCCTGGGATTCTCCAGGCAAGAATACTGGAGTGGGTTGCCATTTCCTTCTCCAATGCATGAAAGTGAAAAGTGAAAGTGAAGTCGCTCAGTCGTGTCCGACTCTTAGCGACCCCATGGACTGGAGCCTACCAGGATCCTCCATCCATGGGATTTTCCAGGCAAAAGTACTGGGGTGGGGTGCCATTGCCTTCCCGGGAATTCCCCACAGTTTCTTATAATATCTGCTATCAGTTCAGTTCAGTTCAGTTCAGTCACTCAGTCGTGTCTGACTCTTTGCAAACCCATGAATTGCAGCACGCCAGGCCTCCCTGTCAATCGCCAACTCCTGGAGTTCACTCAAACTCATGTCCATAGAGTCGGTGATACCATCCAGCCATCTCATCCTCAGTCGTCCCCTTCTCCTCCTACCCCCAATCCCTCCCAGCATCAGAGTATTTTCCAGTGAGTCAACTCTTCGCATGAGGTGGCCAAAGTATTGGAGTTTCATCCTCAGCATCAGTCCTTCCAAAGAACACCCAGGGCTGATGGAGATCAGCCTCCATCAGCTGATGGACTGGTTGGATCTCCTTGCAGTCCAAGGGACTCTCAAGAGTCTTCTCCAACATCACAGTTCAAAAGCATCAATTCTTTGGTGCTCAGCCTTCTTCACAGTCCAACTCTCACATCCATACATGACCACTGGGAAAACCATAGCCTTGACTAGACGGACCTTTGTTGCCAAACTAATGTCTCTGCTTTTGAATATGCTGTCTAGGTTGGTCATAATTTTCCTTCCAAGAAGTAAGCGTCTTTTAATTTCATGGCTGCAATCATCATCATCAGTGATTTTGGAACCCCCCAAAATAAAGTCTAACACTGTTTCCACTGTTTCCCCTGAAGTGATGGGACCAGATGCCATGATCTTAGTTTTCTGAATGTTGAGTTTTAAGCCAACTTTTTCACTCTCCTCTTTCACTTTCATCAAGAGGCTTTTAGTTCCTCTTCACTTTCTGCCATGAGGGTGGTGTCATCTGCATATCTGAGGTTATTGATATTTCTCCCAGCAATCTTGATTCCAAATTGTGCTTCTTCCAGCCCAGCCTTTATCATGATGTACTTTGCATAGAAGTTAAATAAACAGGGTGACAGTATACAGCCTTGATGTACTCCTTTTCCTATTTGGAACCAGTCTGTTGTTCCATGTCCAGTTCTAACTGTTGCTTCCTGACCTGCATATAGGTTTCTCAAGAGGGAGGTCAGGTGGTCTGGTATTCCCATCTCTTTCAGAATTTTCCACAGTTGATTGTGATCCACACAGTCAAAGGCTTTGGCCTAGTCAATAAAAAAGAAATAGATGTTTTTCTGGAACTCTCTTGCTTTTTTGATGACCCAGCGGATGTTGGTAATTTGATCTCTGGTTCCTCTGCCTTTTCTAAAACCAGCTTGAACATCTGGAAGTTCACAGTTCACGTATTGCTGAAGCCTGGCTTGGAGAATTTTGAGCATTACTGTACTAGTGTGTGAGATGAGTGCAATTGTGTGATAGTTTAAGCATTTTTTGGCATTGGCTTTCTTTGGGATTGGAATGAAAACTGACCTTTTCCAGTCCTGTGGCCACTGCTGAGTTTTCTAAATTTGCTGGCTTATTAAGTGCAGCACTTTCACAGCATCATCTTCCATGATTTGAAATAGCGCAACTGGAATTCCATCACCTCCACTAACTTTGTTCATAGTGATGCTTCTAAGGCCCACTTGACTTCACATTCCAGGATGCCTAGCTCTAGGTGAGTGATCACACCATCATGATTATCTGGGTCGTGAAGATCTTTTTTGTACAGTTCTTCTGTTTATTCTTGCCACCTCTTCTTAATATGTTCTGCTTCTGTTAGGTCCATACCATTTCTGTCCTTTATCGAGCCCATCTTTGCATGAAATGTTCCCTTGGTATCTCTAATTTTCTTGAAGAGATCTCTAGTCTTTCCCATTCCACTATAGTACCTATCATAAGAGAAGAGCATGAACAGAAAAGCCTGGTGGATCTGGGGAAGTATCTTGGGACAAGAGTGAAAACAGTTTTTAAATTTGTTTGTTTTAGTTTAAGTATATTCTAATTCTACTGTGCATTCTAATTCATGACATAGTGGAATTTGTTTATGAAAAAAGTAAGGTTTAATACAAAAAATTTTGAGGGAAATGAGTGTTCCAGGAAGATGCTCCACACCTGTCCTACTGTCTGAACTCTCAGCGCATTTTGCACATCCCCTGGGAAATCACCTGACTGAGAAGGAAGGGTATGTGGATACTCCTTGTTTCCCTGAGTTGCAATTCCATCTTGTCCTGCCCAGATTTAGATAAAGAAGTACAGGATTGCAATGAATGTTTAAATAAACGAGAGAGTTCCAGAAAAACATCTATTTCTGCTTTATTGACTATGCCAAAGCCTTTGACTGTGTGGATCACAATAAACTATGGAAAATTCTAAAAGAGATGGGAATACCAGACCACCTGATCTGCCTCTTAAGAAATCTGTATGCAGGTCAGGAAGCAACAGTTAGAACTGGTCATGGAACAACAGACTAGTTCCAAATAGGAAAAGGAGTACGTCAAGGCTGCATATTGTCACCATGTTTATTTAACTTATATGCAGAGTACATCATGAGAAATGCTGGACTGGAAGAAACAGAAGTTGGAATCAAGATTGCTGGGACAAATATCAATAACTTCAGATATGCAGATAACACCACTCTTATGGCAGAAAGTGAAGAGGGGCTGAAAAGCCTCTTGATGAAAGTGAAAGTGGAGAGTGAAAAGGTTGGCTTAAAGCTCAACATTCAGAAAACGAAGATCATGGCATCTGGTCCCATCACTACATGGGAAATAGATGGAGAAACAGTGGAAACAGTGTCAGACTTTGTTTCTCTGGGCTCCAAAATCACTGCAGATGGTGACTGTAGCCATGAAATTAAAAGACGCTTACTCCTTGGAAGGAAAGTTATGACCAACCTAGATAGCATATTCAGAAGCAGAGACATTACTTTACCAACAAAGGTTCGCCTAGTCAAGGCTATGGTCTTTCCTGTGGTCATGTATGGATGTGAGAGCTGGACTGTGAAGAAGGCTGAGCGCCAAAGAATTGATGCTTTTGAACTGTGGTGTTGGAGAAGACTCTTGAGAGTCCCTTGGACTGCAAGGAGATCCAACCTGTCCATTCTGAAGGAGATCAATCCTGGAATTTCTTTGGAAGGAATGATGCTAAAGCTGAAACTCCAGTATTTTGGCCACCTCATGCGAAGAGTTGACTCATTGGAGAAGACTCTGATGCTGGGAGGGATTGAGGGCAGGAGGAGAGGGGGATGACAGAGGATGAGATGGCTGGATGGCATCACTGACTTGATGGGTGTGAGTCTGGGTGACCTCCGGGAGCTGGTGATGGACAGGGAGGCCTGGCGTGCTGCGGTTCATGGGGTCGCGAAGAGTCGGACACGACTGAGCGACTGATCTGATCTGATCTGAAAGGTTAATACAGAATCTGGAGTGCCTAGTCCCTCCCAATATAGATGAAAGAGAAGGAGAAAAAGATCAATAATTCCAATGGAGATTTAAATGTTCCATCACACCCAGACCCATGGAGCCCATTCTTTTCCCAAGATACTTCCCCAGACCCACCAGGCTTTTCTGTTCATGCTCTTCTGATAGGTACTATAGTGGAATGGGAAAAACTAGAGATCTCTTCAAGAAAAGTAGAGATACCAAGGGAACATTTCATGCAAAGATGGGCTCGATAAAGGACAGAAATGGTATGGACCTAACAGAAGCAGAAGATATTAAGAAGAGTTGGCAAGAATAAACAGAAGAACTGTACAAAAAAGATCTTCACTACGCAGAGAATCACGATGGTGTGATCACTCACCCAGAGCCAGGCATCCTGGAAAGTGAAGTCAAGTGGGCCTAAAATAGCATCACCTGTGTAGAGGCTGCACCAAGACTGAGAGAATCAATTTCTGCACAGAGAAGATGAGGAAGGAAGTGAAAATTAATGACAAAGCATTTGTGCAGCTTCCCAAACTACTCAGAGGCAGCCTATAAATAAACTGTACTAACTATATACGAGAGTTCAAATTTCATAATGAAATCAATTTAAACTAATTGTATTGAAAGTTCCGTGTAATTGCACCATTTCCTCTGTATACTTTATATTCAAAAGCTCTTATAGTTTATCTTTGTTTGGGTGATTTTCAAAAGGTTATAATTTTTATATCTCACTAAGACACACATTTGAGTGTTTATGATGTTGTTCAATGCAGAAACTAATTACCATTAATGAGAAATGTTACAAGTTATACATTTCTCTTAATTCAACTTTTCAATAAGAAAGCAGAAAAATGTTTAGTATTTCCTGTGACTAGAGAAATGTAGGAAATTTATTCAAATTTATGGCAATATTCCTTTTTTTTTTTTTTTTTAAAAAAAGCTATTCTTTGTGATGCTCAATAGGCACAATGATTATATATGTTTTTATTTTCATTTGAGTATTTTTTAAATTAAATATCAGCTAGCACCAGTAGCAAGAAAGCCTAACCTTGTCAATAGCAGTTCAAGGTATTCAAGAATCTTTCTTCCAGAAGCCATGGTGTTAAGGAATCACTTTACCCCCAGCATATAGTCAATTTGTTTTTCTATTTTCAGAGAACAATTAGCATTGTATACTCATGCACATTCACAGACACCATGAAAAAAGCACCAAACAATGAGAGAACTATTTTTCCCCAAGGCTCTATTGGCCTACCTGTGAACTTGCCAATATTTCATGTCCTCTTCATCCATCCATGCCTTTGCACAGCAATTTCCTCTACTGAAATGCTTTGTTCTATTTCTCCTCATGGCAAACTCTCACTTAATGTCTCTTATTTGATTTCCCTGGCACCTCCCCTAGGCAGAAATAATTACCAGTTTCTCTATATATGTAATTCTACTAATACACTTTGAAATATTTCTAGTTTTATGTTATAATCCATTTTAGGTATTGGCTAATAGACCTCTCCCTCAAGCAGGAACTAAATAAAGACAAAGCCTTGTTTAGTCATCTCTTCCCTTGCTTTTTTATGTGCCTTGTTATTTTTCATTGAATTTCAGACATTGTGAATTGAAGAACTGAAGTGATTAGTCACTCAGTCATATCTGACTCTGCAACCCCATGGACTGTAGCTCACCACTCTCCTCTGTCCAGGGGGATTCTCTAGGCAGGAGTACTGGAGTGGTTGCCATGCCCTCTTCCAGGGGATCTTCTGAACCCAGGGATCGATCTGAGGTCTCTCACATTGCAGGCAGATTCTTTACCATCTGGGCCACCAGGTAAACCTGAAGAACAGAAGAGACTGAAGTAAATAGTGTTAAGATCCAGAAATGAACACACTTCTTGTTTTCTTCTGTCATTATTGTGAGTGGTTGCAGGCCAGCCTAGTCTGAGGTTGGGTTGGATTTGGGCTTTGTGGTTGCTACAGTTATCACTGCAGATGG
The DNA here is from genome assembly GCA_935064755.1 of Tragelaphus eurycerus. NCBI lineage: Eukaryota > Metazoa > Chordata > Mammalia > Artiodactyla > Bovidae > Tragelaphus > Tragelaphus eurycerus. Next base: position 6,761,227 of record CAKXYN010000039.1, read on the forward strand.
TGATTGCAGCCATGAAATTAAAAGACCTTTACTCCTTGGAAGGAAAGTTATGACCAACCTAGATAGCATACTGAAAACCAGAGACATTGCTTTGCCAACAAAGGTCCATCTAGTCAAGGCTATGGTTTTTCCAGTGGTCATGTATGGATGTGAGAGTTGGACTGTGAAGAAGGCTGAGCGCTGAAGAATTGATGCTTTTGAACTGTGGTGTTGGAGAAGACTCTTGAGAGTCCCTTGGACTGCAAGGAGATCCAACCAGTCCATTCTAAAGGAGATCGGGTTCTGGGTGTTCTTTGGAAGGAATGATGCTAAAGCTGAAACTCCAGTACTTTGGCTGCCTCATGTGAAGAGTTGACTCATTGGAAAAGACTCTGATGCTGGGAGGGATTGGGGGCAGGAGGAGAAGGGGACGACAGAGGATGAGATGGCTGGATGGCATTACCGACTTGATGGACGTGAGTTTGGGTGAACTCCAGGAGTTGATGATGGACAGGGAGGCCTGGCATGCTGCAATTCATGGGGTCACAAAGAGTCGGACCCAACTGAGCAACTGAACTGAACTGAACTGACAGTTATCCTTGAGTGCACCATGAACTTCAAATTCCATCAATGGTGGGCTACTCTTATCTTGTGCTTAGATCTTGTGATGCTGAAGGCTTTTTCTTAATGTCCTTGCTCCATCCTCAGATTGCAGCAACCCATGCACATCTAGGCCGTTCTTATCCTTCCCCAGCAATAGACTGTGATTGAGTGAAGTAGCTCAGTCGTGTGTGACTCTTTGAGACCCCATGGACTGTAACCTACCAGGCTCCTCTGTCCATAGGATTTTCCAGGGAAGAGTACTGGGGTGGGTTGCCATATGATTGCTTGTTACTAAATGTTAGGCTTGTGGTGAGGCCAGTAGTGCTGGGGGTTGGGGATGAGAGTTAGTTGCATAGTGAGAGGATTCCTTAGATCTCATGATTCAGCCCCGATTTTAGGGAGGTCTTGTGAGCCTGAACCTTGGGTATAGAATTTTTTAACATTAATGTCCCTCCATCCCCTCCCTTCGTCACAGCAGCCAGACTTTGAGTAGGAGAGCTTTCTGCCCCGTTTCTAGCAGTTACAGTTGTCTGCTTGGTATCAGTACATGATTTGAGGCCCAAGTGAGTTCCTTATCTCTCCTCCCCTGGAAGCAGTGAGACTTTTGTTTCCATCTGTCCCATAAAGCATTGGATCTTTGATTCAACCATGGGACAAGAGGAGTTCCTGCTCCCATCCCCCACAGCTTTACATAAGAGATGGTCTCTGGGGAAGTGGAAGGACATTTTTGTTGTCCTGAGTGGCAGCCATTCACTTCCTGACACTTGTACCACTGCTTTTATTCTTCCCTGCCCTCAGTCTTGTTCATGAGCACACTACTGTGACTCATGAGATGCTATGGATCCTTCTCATATCTTGGGTCTCCAGTTATTCTAAACCATCATGTTAACACACATGCTGTCTTTGAAAATTCGCAAAATTAAAGCTTTCTCTTCTTACCAGGTTTTCCCATACCTTGGGGCTGAACAGTTTGTGTATCCCATCTTTCCTTGGACGAATTTGTCATTCTTTGCCTTGTGACTTCACCTCTCTGATGGGCTTCAGAAAAGTTACAATTTTGTAGATTTTCTACCTTTTTTTCATTGTTAAGGTAAGAGTAATTTTTATGGTTTTCTATATCCCAAATGGAAATGGAGCTTCCCTGTTATAATCACATAAGTGCCCCAATTGCCAGCAAAACATCGTGACAGAGGAAACTCTCTTTAAACTGTATGGACATTTTTTTTTTCTCATTCAAAAAATCCACATATTATGTTGCAGGAGATCGCTCAACATTTCTCCTTAACATTTTTCCTCAATTCTGTTGATGAAAGTGAAATAGTGCAGGAAAATGGTTTTTATTCTTTTAGGCTTGACTTTTTTGGGAAAGCTCATAAATTAAATGGCAACAGATTTCAAGCTTTACCCAGTGTCTGTTAATCCTTCAGTCCTCATAGAGAGATGCACTTGTCACGAATAAACACATTGGGTTATTTTTAAGTCCAATCTGAGCCAATCCTTTTCACTTGCTGCCTGAAATAAAAATTCAGGTGAAATAACTATGACAGCTTGTAACAAAAGTGCTCTTTGACTATCTTTTTTGTCAATACTAAAAAAAAGAAAGTTCTTTTAAAATGTGCCACATTGGAAAAGTCACCTTATCCTGGTCCTCTGTATAGATCATGCTGAAAATGGCAAGCTACAAGACTGCCCAAGACCAGGCATCAGGGCTTTGCCTGTGCTTCTGGCACCTTGTACTGATGGGGGAGGGAAGCAGCCTGTTTGCAGTGTTGAGAAAAATCAATTTTCATCTTCAAAAAGATGAAACTACCAAGCCAGATATTGACTTAGAAATAAAGTGTTTCTTAAAGACTTCCTATATCCTATAAATGTCAGACCCAAACCTAAGAGTTTGGTGATTTAAAGTTTATTGCTAATTTCAGACAAACATGCATATAGCTTTGCCTCAAGAAAAGAACTAGTTACAGCTAATTTTCTGGCAGAACATTTGGTACATGCATACAACTAATGTCAGAACTCTCAAATCAATCACCTTTTTTATTCATAGGAATCACTGGATCCCAGGTCTTTTTCCATTTATTTTCCATTCTAAGGTTTTATTCTTCTTTGTCCTATAAATTATTTCCACACATTTATGATGAATTATATATAACTTGGTTGGACAGGCCTTTAAATGCAGCTTCTGCAGTGTATAATATCCATAGTTATTTTCTAAAATTTAATAAAGTAAAGTGAAAGTCGCTTAGTTGTGTCTGACTCTTTGCGACCCCATGGACTATACTGTCCATGGAATTCTCTAGGCCAGAATACTGGAGTGGGTTGCCGTTTCCTTCTCCAGGGGATCATCCCAATCCAGGGATCAAACCCAGGTATCCTGCATTGCAGGCTGATTCTTCACCGGCTGAGCCATAAAGGAAGCCCAACTTTAATAAGGAACATGTTTAATCAGTTGGGGAGATCTTTAGTTCTCTTCTGACTTGAAGGCTAATCAACGTGATAGCTGATAAACCAACATACAAAGTAGACGTGGATGAAGAAGATAGGGAAAAAAGAAGAGCAGCTGCACAGGACCTGAGCAGACCTACTTTAGGAGCACTTTGGAAAATCTGAAGAGTCTGTTGCCTCATCACCTGCTTCCTGATAGTTTTTGTTGAGTGGGTTTATCCTGATTTGAAGCATACACCTGGATGCTATTTAGGGAGAGGAAGAAGAGAGGCAGGAGGAAAAAGAAAACCATGTGAAAGGCTGCGGTTATTTTTTTAAAAAAGACTCGGCATTACCTGAAAGGATTAATTAAACTATTGGATCAGACTAAGCTTTACACTCAGAGAAGGCAATGGCACCCCACTCCAGTACTCTTGCTGTAAACTCCCATGGACGGAGGAGCCTGGTGAGCTGCAGTCCATGGGGTTGCTAAGAGTTGGACATGCCTGAGCGACTTCACCTTCACTTCTTTCAAGCATTGGAGGAGGAAATGGCAACCTACTCCAGTGTTCTTGCTTGGAGAATCCCAGGGATGGGGGAGCCTGGTTGGCTGCCGTCTATGGGGTTGCATAGAGTCGGACATGACTGAAGCACCTTAGCAGCAGCACTAGCAGCAAGCTTTACACAATAAGAATGTGCTTTCTACTCTTCACCTGTGGAGGGGATGCTTGTAAAGAAAACAGATCAGCTATAGATAAAATAAAGGAATTACTTCATTTCCCCTACACATTAGTATTGTATTATGAATTAAATTTATAATCCCACTACACATTCTTGAGAAACTACTATTTGCTAGAAATTGCCAGAAATAGAAGAAGTAAAATCTGGTTCCTACCCTGAAAATGCTTTTCCCAAATGAAAAATATCCTGAAATTATCAACTTCTGTCTCCTAAATATGGTCCACTCCCATTTCTCCCACCTGTCCATGCATTTTTTTTCTACCTTAGTGAATATCACCTCCATGGAGAATATAGAGAATATTATTGAATATTCACATAATAACACAATTTTACATGTGTGCTTTCTTTATGCTAGACATTGTGCATCCAGTTGACAGTTATTTGTGTTAATCTGCAAAAATCCAATTTTAAGATTTTTGAGACTTTAAACCGAGACTCAATAAGATTAAGTAACACTCTATTTTGGATGCGGGTTCAGAGCAAGCCTTCATATGAGACCTTTCTGCCTTCCAGGTCCAGACCTCTAAATCTTTTTTTTTTTAATTACTTATTTTTGGCTGCATGGGGTTTTAGTTGTGGCACAGAAACTTCTCTCTAGTTGTGGCACATGGGCTTAGTTGCCCCAGAGCGTGTGGGATCTTAGTTCCCCAACCAGGGATTAAATCTGTGTCCCCTGCATTGGAAGACAGTTTCTTAACCACAGGACCACTGGGAAAGTCCTATAGAGCTTCTCGACTCCATCCATTCAGAACAAGGTAGGTACTCAGTAAGTACATGAATGTGGAAAGTAAATCTGATTTTCTGGTACATATTTATAATCTTACTTGGGAACATGTTCCTCCCAGGATAATTTTTCAACAGTAGGATAACAGACGCATTAGCACCTGGACTTTTTTTTTTTTTTTTTCTATATCTGTCTACTGAAGAGTCATCAGAGCTCCAGTGTGAAATAAACATCCTACATTTGCTACCTCAACTAATAAAGGCAATTGCTTTGTATTTGCACCCCAAAGCATCAGACAAAAACAAAGAATTTGAAAAGATACCACCTTTTCATCCCAGCGTAATCAATAAGGATATTTTTTCAAACATTAAATGATCACATTCAAAATATGATAGGGGACCATCTCATTATTTTGAAAACTGGTAGAGGGAAAAAATCTAGCATCTTACCTGCCTTTTCTCTGTGAACTGTACAAGTGGGTAATCAACCAATAAAGGAGGGGAATTGCCTTTTTATAAAAGCATTTCCATCAGCAAAGGAACATTAAATTAAAGAATTAGAGTATCAACATTCTTCATCCCTAATGGGTTAGTAGATCTGGCTTTTGAGTATCAAGAGTGCTAATGTCACTAAAAGAGAGACAAGCAGTTGTCATGTGCCTCCCAATGGAAAATAAATAATAAATAAGACACAACCTGTGTTCTACCTAAAGGGATTAAACCTGATTCTGATCAAGCCTTGGGATCACACTTCCCCTTTGCAGCAAATACAGAGGCACCTTGACTGGCACCACCCGTGTGCAAGCTGTGGAAAGCCTACAGGACCAATGACCTAGCTTCTTCAGTAGAAATTGCAATGAAAAGAAGGATAAGGTGGATGGAGTGGGGCAGTGAGGTGAGAGGCTGTGGATTAAAGGAGACATGAACACATGAAGTTTTTAAAATAGGCACGCCTAAACCAAAGTGTCTAGGAATTCTATTGCTTTGGTGATGAAAATGTAAAGAAACAAGAAAGTGGTTTCTATGAAAGTCAAGATTGTGGTGGTTTTTGTAGGGGAGAGGATTGAGATATGGACAAGGTTGGGAAGGCTTTTGGAGTGACAGAGTTCCATTTCTTTCACTGGGTGGTGGTTATAGGATATTTGCTTCATAATAAATTTATTAAGTGATATATTTGTTTTAGGAGGTTTTCTGTATCTGTTTTATTTTACAATAAATATGAAAAAAGTGTTCTTAAAATTGATTTTGCAAGGCCTATGCTTCCCTTAACTGTTTTTAATACTATCCACTGCTTCCCTTATAGCTCAGTTGGGAAAGAATCTGCCTGCAATGCAGGACACCTGGGTTTGATTCCTGGGTCGGGAAAATTCCCTAGAGAAGGAAATGGCAACCACTCCAGTATTCTTGCCTGGAGAATCTCATGGAGAGAGAAGCCTGGCAGGCTAAAGTCCATCGCAATAGTCAGACATGACTTAGCAACTAAATCACCACTACCACACATCTGACCTTGCAAAATATTAAAAAGTGTGGACTTGGCGACTAACCACCACCACCACATGTCTGACCTTGCAAAATATTAAAAAGCGCCCAAAGAATTCATTCATCTCACTCATTTATTGATTGCTCACTATGTGCCAGGAACTGTTCTAGATATTGGAGAGTCAATGTTGAACAAAACAGACAAAATTTCTCTCTGTATAGATCTTGAAATCTAGTTAGGAAACAAGGAATAAACATCGGCATGCATTGGAGATACTATAGATTCAGTTCCAGACCATTGCAATGAAGTGAGGCACAGGAATTTTCTGGTTTTCCAGTGCATATAAAAGTTAACATTATGGCCCGGATGTATCACTCAGTCATGTTCGACTCTTTGTGACCCCATGCACTGTAGCCTACCAAGCTTCTCTGTCCATGGAATTCTCCAGGCAAGAATACTCGAGTGAGTATCTTCTCCAGTGGATCTTCCCGATCTGGGGATTGAACCTGAGTCTCCTGCATTGCAGGCAGACTCTTTACTGACTGAGCCACCAGGGAAGCCCTGTTAACACTGTACCGTAGGCTATTAAGTGTGCAATAGCATCATGTCTAAAAAAAATAAAAAGGAATGTACATGCTGACATTAAAAAAAAACTTAATTTCTAGAATATGTTAACCATCATCTGACAATACAGGGTTGCCACAAACCTTCAATTTGTAAAAAAATGCAATATCTTCAAATTATAGTTAGGCAAGTGCCATAAAATGAGGAAAGCCTGTATGATAAAATATATTGTCTTTTGGGTAGTGATAGGTACTAAGAAATAAAAACTAGGGGGGAAAAACACTATAAGGAAGGGGTCACAATTTTAGACAGAAGGGCCAGGGAAGGACTTACAGAGAAGGTGAGCTGGAGTCAGGATCTAAAGGGAATGAAATTGTGAACCAAGTGGATGGCGGGGCAACAGCAGGGACAGAGTCTCTGAGAGCTCCTTTGTCTGGTGTGTTCCAGGAAGAGCAAGGAAACTGGTGTGGCTGAAGCCAGTGAATAAGAGGGAGAGACATATAGGAAGTCAGCAAGGAGTCTTGTAGGAGATAGAAAGGACTGGGCTTTCACTTTACATGAGATGGTGAGATATTGGAGGAGTTTCAACAGAGGCAGGAAATTGTCAGACTGATACTTTTAAAGGATCTCTCTGGTTGAGGTGTGAAGAATAGACTAAAATGGGGGCAAGAATAGAAGTAGGAAGAACAGTAAGGGGGTTCATGCAATAACCTGAGCAAGAAACGGAGGAGCTGTGGTCCAGTGAAGTGGGGTGGGAGAGGCAGTGCTTGCATTCTGACTGTTTTCTGAAAGTAGAGTCAAACAGAAATAAAGGACACCCTAAGTTGTCAGGCCCGAACAACAGCAAAAGGAGAGTTGCCATTTCCTGAGGAGTATCAAGAGTTCAATTTGGGACGTAGTGCATTCGGGATGTCCGGCTCGTGGTTCAGGGGCGTGACTTGGGAGACATAAGCATATAAAGAATTTAAAGGCAGGAAGGAGATGGAACAGATGACCTAGGTTGAGTATGTATAGAAAGGAGACAAGGTCTGAGAATGAAGCCCTAAGACACTCCACTGTTAGATGGAACACAGCCCCAAAAAGGAGGTGGAGAAAGGAAAGAGCAGAGAAAACCAGGAATGTGGTGCCCTCGAAGCAAGCAGTGGAAATGAGTTTTAAGGAGAGTGGTGATCATGGGGTCAGGTACATTGGTATGTAAATAAGATGAGCTCTCTGAATTATCCATTGACACCAACACTGTGCAGACCGTGGTGACTCTGCTAAGAGCAGTTTAAGTGGAGACAGTCAGGGAAGCCTGGGCAGAATGGGTTTGAGAGAACGTGCAAGGAGCAAAACTGAAGATGATGGAAACATACAATGTTTTCAAGGAATTTCACTGCAAAGGGAAAGGAGGAAAATTGGGAGGTTTGATGTTTATGTAAAGCTGTTTGGGTATTGCAGGGTTTGGTTCCAGGACCCGCCAAATCATGGTTGCCTTCTATAAAATGGCAGAGTACAGTTAGTTCAGTTCATTTCAGTCACTCAGTCGTGTCTGACTCCTTGTGACCCCTTGGACTGCAGCACGCCAGGCCTTGCCGTCCATCGCCAACTCCCGGAGTTTACTCAAGCTCAGGTCCATCGAGTCGGGGATGCCATCCAACCATCTCATCCTCTGTTGTCCCCTTCTCTTCCTGCCTTCAATCTTTCCCAGAATCAGGGTCTTTTCCAGTGAGTCAGTTCTTCACATCAGGTGACCAAAATATTGGAGTTTCAGCTTTAGCATCTGTCCTTCCAATGAATATTCAGGACAGTCAGTCCTTCTGTGATCTTGGATGTAGAACCTACAGATGTGGAGGGTCAATGCTCTGCTGTCTTATGAATTCAGATTGGTTTTTTTTTTTTTTATTAACTGTGTGCTGTCTTTCTAGAATTATAGTAAAAGTGAAAATACTAGGTAAATATTGAGCCTCAACCACATGGCAGATATGGTGATTCTAAACACTTCAGTTCAGTTGCTCATTCGTGTCCAGCTCTTTGCGACCCCATGAATCGCAGCACGCCAAGCCTCCCTGTCCATCACCAACTCCCGAAGTTCACTCAGACTCACATCCATCAAATCAGTGATGCCATCCAGCCATCTCATCCTCTGTCGTCCCCTTCTCCTCTTGCCCTCAATCGCTCCCAGCATCAGAGTCTTTTCCAATGAGTCAACTCTTCTCATGAGGTGGCCAAAGTACTGGAGTTTCAGCTTTAGCATCATTCCTTCCAAAGAAATCCCAGGGATGATCTCCTTCAGAATGGACTGATTGGATCTCCTTGCAGTCCAAGGGACTCTCAGGAGTCTTCTCCAACACCACAGTTCAAAAGCATCAATTCTTCAGTGCTCAGCCTTCTTCACAGTCCAACTCTCACGTCCATACATGACCACTGGAAAAACCATAGCCTTGACTAGACGAACCTTTGTTGGCAAAGTAATGTCCTCATAACTGCCTATATGAGGGCCAGGCTACTTTGTTCCCATGTTATAGATGACAAATTGAAGCACAGAAAGAAGTAACTTGCCTGATACCACACAGCTGGCAAGTGGAGAAACCAGTTTCGAGCTCAGACATTTCAGTCCAGCACTCAAACTCTATTCAGCTCCCCATTTTAAGTCTTTTCTTAAACTAATGTTTTCACGAGGTCAGTGTTACTGGACAGTATACTATATCTAGAGCTACTACTGTCAGTCAAGAAAACATAGAAGTTCTCAATAGGTTAACTGTAAAAGTATCACTGTGCTCATTATAAACTATTAACTCAGTGAGGTATGTTCATGTGTGCTGTGATGGGAAAAAAGGTTCTTTATTTTTAGTGGTTCTAGGTTCTTCTCTCCTAAGCGTCTTTACTATAGATGACTTTGCCACAAACATTTTGGCCACATAACTAATTGACCATAAGGCAATTTTGCTGTAAAAGATAAAATGATTTTAAAAGAGGGACATTAAAAAGGGGATGATGAGACATAAGAAATGAATAACAAGGTTTTAAAGCAAAATACAAAATATTTGAATACATTTAAGATGTGTGTAGATTCATGACAAAACTGTGCAAACAACTGATTTTATTTTATGGGTTGTACATAAGTATTTGTCTTCCAAGTCTTTCATTCAGTGTTAGACTATTTATTTTTGTTTGTTAATTCATCTCCTCATTCAGCACTGCACTTTTTTTCTTCTTTCTTAAAAAATTTATTTTATTGAAGTATCGTTGATGTACAACGTTGTCTTAATTTCTGCTGTATAGCAAAGTGATTCAGTTATGCATATATACATTCTTTTCCATAATGGTTTGTCCCAGGACATTGAATATCATTCTCTGTGCTATACAGTAGGTTATTGTTTACCTATTCTTTGTATAATAGTTTGCATCTGCTAATCCCAAGCTCTCACTTGGGATTAGTGAGAGCTAATCCATCCCTCCTCCACTTCATTTCTTCAGCAACCACAAATCTGTTCTCTATGTCCGTGAGTCTGTTTCTGTTTTGTAAATAAGTTCATTTATGTCATATGTCAGATTCCAAATACAAGTGATACCATCTGATATTTGTCTTTCTGAGTTATTTTACTTTGTATGCTAATTGCTAGGTCCATCTATGTTGCTGCAAATGACATTATTTAATTATTTTTTATGGCTAACTAATAGTCCACTGCACCTATACACCATATCTTCTTTATCCATTCATCTTTTGATGGAAATTTATCTTGTTTCCATGTCTTGGCTACTGTGTATAGAGCACTGAACATTTTCTCTTTACTAAAAGTGTTTCTTTCATTTAAGAGGGGTATCAGTTTCTAAACAGCAGGATCCACATTTGTAATTGAGCTTTCTACTGCATTATGAAAGCCTCTTCACTGTCGTTTGTGTTCTTGACATATTGTCACACATCCTTCAATAGATGTTCCAAAGTCCTGTGGGAAATGTGGGTTCAGCTCTGTACCTTCCAAGCCCTCAACCTCTTTCTCCTCCAATGTAGTGTGCTTCAAAATAAGAGATCAAAATTTGGGACAGATTATCATCTGTCAACTCAATGAAGCCATCAGGAAGTTCTCTAACTACAATAGAATAGTTGAAACCAAACTGTTAAACCAAAAAAAAAAAAAAATCCTTACAGCCAATTAGTTATGCAGGGAAAACATTTTTGGCAAAGATGTTTATGGCAAATAAGCTTAGGGCAAAAATATCAGACACAATTTTCAGTGATTTAGCAAAACATTGAAACATTGGCAGTCAAACTTTGAAAATCTGTTTCTTTTATTCTCTATTTTGTACTCTCTCTGCCTCCCTAACCTCTCTCTCCATTGGTTAGTTGCCCAGTGAATAATCCATATTTAGAATTCCATTTTAGCACTCAACTCTCCCTTTTGCTCTCCAATCACTACAGAAAAGTGTCCTGAATGCACTGCTTTTCCATGAATCATTCATTCTTTCATTTTTTTTTTTTCTTGGCTCCAATAGCAGCAAAGCAACCCAGGGAATTTGGAGTGACGAGTTATCATTCATTTCACTTTCTGTATTTGTGGAGCAAAGGGCTGTCAAAGATAAAGAATTATGTCAGTAGCACATTAAGAAGCAGGACCCACATGTCTTTACACTTGTTAAGTAAACAAGTGAGAGCAAGGGAAACAGACTGATCACAGTATTTCCGAAATTTAGAAATTTTGAGGTTTGAAACTGAAAAACAAGACATTTGATAATATGACATCTTACCCAAGTCCAGTGCTTTGTGGACTGATGAGATTTTTTTCAATGAAAACGTAAAATCATAAAATGTTACTATTAAATGAAGAACTGATGAGAAGCAATTATTGGAAGGCATTGTACTTTAAAAGTGGATTGGATTTCAGAAAAAGGACCATCAGCCAACATCCCTCATCTTGCTTTGTAATTGCAATTTACAGGCCATCTGAACAATTGTGTGACCCTTGAGAAAAGAATTAGTGATTGCAATCACAGCCTTCTAATCAGGAGTCTTAAAAGGAGCATTACTTGACAATCTTCCTCATACACAGGGCATGCCAACTGATTCTGCAGTTTCTTTCACATATTGTTATGTTTTAAGTTTGCTAATAATTGTCTAATCTAATTAAATCAAATATAGAACTTGAAATAGGGGAGCTCAGTAACGTCATCTATAGAAAAGTGGAACCGAAGGCCTAATTCCTGTCACTTTATGAAGGCTGAATTATTGCAGAAAGTCTATAGTAAACACAAAAATTGTGTGAAGGTAAGAGCTTCATCTCCTGAAACAGTTGAAAATGATGAGGCAGGAATGTTGCATGTAACGCACTATGAAAAATGAATATATTACTGTATTGAGCTTCAGATTTACTTTTGGTGGAATGGGTATTGTTTTCCCCAGTGTAGTAATATTTTTTGCCAGGGTATTTGTTTTTTAAGTCTTGTTAGAGGGTACCTGGCTCTGACGCCCAATCTTTTCCTTCTCCTCTGCTCTAATCAGTTGTTCTCCAGTAGAATCGAGAGAGTCATTTATATGGATAAGCACCTGTTGTGAGAAACAGTTTTATATCAGATATAGAGAAAGAATTTAAGGGACAAATGAATTATTCACTCTAAAAGAAACACAGAGCTGGTTATAATTTGTAATTTAGCCGGGTATTTTTCTTGAAACCTGCTAGGGATATAAACTCCTTCATTTAAGAAAGGCCTTAAGCATTCCTGAAAGCTTCTGTGTATTTCTTTAGTTGTCAGCTGATTCCATCTCAGTCATAGTTAGGTATATCACGCTGCCTACATTTTGATGTTTCTAGGTTTTATTTCTTTTATCATGGAAGCAAGTTCCATGGAAACTGCAAATATTTTTTGCTCAAATAGTTGAGTGGATTTACCATTTTCCTGCATTAACATTTAGCAGCTCATATCAAAAGGACTAATGACACTATAGAATTTGAAAGGATATCAGTGATTAAATAGCCAAAGGCTTTTTTTAATGTATAAGTTTTATAACAAGATTTTGCTTGGGTTGTATATTTGTGTAAGTCATAGTTCATTAAAATTGGTTTGTGTCTTATATACCCTTTTCTCTTTTCCTAGAAGTGTTGAGTTTTGTGTATTTTCTTTTTTGTGCATTCTCTTTGCAGAAAATGCTCGTTTGCTCTGGTTTTGTGATTTGGAAATACAGCCCTGAAACAACTGGGCTGAGACCACAATTCTCATTTCACTTTGGGCCTTTCTCACATCAGTGGGCAAAATGATTTTTTAGTCACTCCAGTCGACTTGAATCCCAACTACAGTCTCAGGGGTGAAAAGTCAAAGGGTTATCCATTTAGCCATTGAATTCTCCAGGTAGACCTTTGATAACCATTACAATTATTTTATTCTCTCCTCCCTTCTCCAAGCACTGCTATAGTTAATGTTATGTCAGAATTTCCATTATGATTCATGTTTTTCTGGGATTTAAAATGGAAATTCTTCAGGCAGAAAATGGGCACATATGGTTATTGCAGAAAAGCTGTTGTAAAGCCAATTTGAAGGTAAGCTGCTGAGATTTTGCAGAGTTAAAAACACTTGGCCTGTTCCCACAGCTGGAAAAGGGCCATTCCTTTCTTTGGATAGTGTTAATTATCAGCTGCTTGAGTTAATTTCTAGTTCCTTGAAATTTGAATTTATCCTTGTTCTCCTTCCTCCTTCCAAAATGGACAGGACCAAGAATTAAGTATTAGTAAAAATAGACATTTCATCTTAACTCATGTTTACAACCAAAATTTTGTTTTTTCCCTATGATATAAATTTCTCCTCTGACATAAAAGTATTTGTATTGCAGAAACTGAGCAACTTTGACAGGCATGGTGATAGCTTATTTGTATCAGAGAGGGTTTGACTGTATATCCGTGCTTTAAGTGGTTTTAGTCTTTCCATGTTGCATTTCCTTGCAAAATTATTAGTCTTAGAAGAAAAGATGACTGAAGAAGAGGTAATAGGTAAAGGAATATGTTTCAAGACAGTGTTCCAGTGGAATCTGTTTTTTCCTTTAGATTGATAACTAACCTTCCATTGACTAAAGACTCTGAAGACAAAGCCAATAGTGGGTTTTGCCTCTTTTTGTGCAGCTGACTGTGTTTTGTGTCTTTGTGTTAAATATTAAGACTTAGAACATGAAAGTATATACCTGAATAATTAAATCCACATCTAGAGACCGCATGGTTGGCAGTCAGTAAATGCTTTTATAAACAGTTGAAAAACAAACTTAACTAGCAGTCTTTTGAGATACAAGCACCTAGGAACACTGACTGCATGACTTCTGCCTGGTATTGACTCCCTTAATTCCATCATGACTTGATATTGGCTGCCAACATGATATATGTGCCTAATATGGTCTCACTAAATCACATAATTTTTGTTTTAAAAAACCAGCACCATTGAGAGAGAGACAATTATATGAAAAGCACTTATTGATGAAGAGGGTAACATACAATAGAAGAGCTGGCTAAGCATTTCTGTGATGAAAGCCTATTGTTTACTGAAAGATCCTACTCTTCTTTTACTGGTTTCAATTATTTCCAAGTTGACAAATTGTGATCAATACTCTGTTATTGGTCTGATAATTAACAGATGATGGCCTGTCTCTATGAATAGTAAATGCTGGGTACTAATTAACATTTGTTTTGATTGCTTTGTATTTAGTTGTCAAAGGCAGCTATTATAATGGCACAGAATGTTAGGAGAGGGTTGTTGTTTTTTTTTTTTTTTTGGTAGCTTTTCATTGTTATCAGAAATAACTATTTTGTTTATGTGTGTGAAGGGATGGCTGAACTCTGTTACTGCTCACTGTAATGTAACTACAGTAGTCTAAGAACTTGTCTAAAAGCCAAAGTATTTCTAATTAATTTTACCTCAAGGGAGAAAGGATCTGTAATCAAAGTGGAGACCTCAAGATTTCTGAACAAAAACTAAAATAGCTAAATATGATTGGTTGGAATATCATTGATTTAATTAAAAATTAAGATAATATGGACTCAAAAGTTTGAGGGGTTATATGATCTATTTTATAATTAAAAAATAAGTCTTCATATTCTTTTCCAATTAAGGGGGAGTTCACTGCAGTTTCAATGTATGCTGTTATCTATGGAGATGTCTAATGGGTCACTATTGTATAATAGAATTGGAGAATTTCCTAGAAAAACCAAGGAGTTGATGTTTTCTTTTGCCTGAAACCTTCTCATTGGTATTCTGATGTTCAGAGAGGTATCAAAATTATCTGAAAAGTGTATAGAGTCTGGGTTTAGACTTGGATTCAAATCCTGGCTGTGAAACCTGTTCCCTAGCAATATAACTTTGGACATCATTTTGGAATATCTATAAAAATGTGACTAACCTATAAAAATGTGACTAATATTTCTCTAGTTTTGTAGATGTAAGGATTACCTATAAAAATGTGACTTACCTATAAAAATATGACTAATACTGTCAGTGATACCGTCCAACCATCTCATCCTCTATCTCCCTCTTCTTCACCTGCCCTCAATCTTTCCCAGCATCGGGGTCTTTTCCAATGAGTCTGCGCTTCACATCAGGTGGCCGAAGTATTAGAGCTTCAACTTCGGCATCAGTCCTTCCAATAAATATTCAGGGTTGATTTCCTTTCAGATTGACTGGTTTGATCTCCTTGCAGTCCAACGGACTCTGAAAAGTCTTCTCCACAGTTCAAATGCATCAATTCTCTGGCACACAGCCTTCTTTATGGTCCAACTCTCACATCCGTACATGACTATTGGAAAAAGCATAGCTTTGACTAGATGGACCTTTGCTGGCAAATTGATGTCTCTGCTTTTTAATATGCTGTCTAGACTTGTCATAGTGTTTCCTCCAAGGAGCAAGAGTCTTTTAATTTCGTGGCTGCAGTCACCATTTGCAGTGATCTTGGAGCCCAAGAAAATAAAATCTGCCACTGTTTCCACTTTTTCCCTATCTATTTGCCATGAAGTGATAGGACCAGATGCCATGATCTTAGTTTTTTGAATGTTGAGTTTCAAGCCAGCTTTTTCACCCTCATCATGAGGCTCTTTAGTTCCTCTTTGCCATTAGAGTAGTATCTGCATATCTGAGGTTGTTGATATTTCTCCTGGCAATCCTGATTCCAGCTTGTGATTTTTCCAGCCCGGCATCTCACATGATGTTTGTTGCATAGACGTTGAATAAACAGGGTGGACAATATACAGCCTTGATGTACTCTCTGCAAAAAAAAGAATTCAGTTTTAATCAGTGTGGGGTTCTCTTCAGATCTTCAGCAGGTTGGATGAGATCCCCCCATATTGGGGAAATTAATCTGCTTTACCATTACCAATTCAAATGTTAATCTCATCCAGAAAAACCCTCCCAAACTTGCCCAGAATGATGTTTAACCAAATATCTGGGTATCCTGTGATCCAGTCAAGTTGATACATGAAATTAACCATCACAAGATTTTATTATAACACCTGGCACATAATTAAGAGAAGAGGCTCTGGGGGCACACTGTGTCCCTTCAAATCCTGATTCTGCCACCTTTTAGCAAGGTGACACCAGGCAAGTTATGTCACATCGAAGGTCTCAGTTTCCTCATCAGTAAAATGAGGATGGTATTATTAGCAGCCTCATTCAGGGTTGTTGTACAGGCCAAAGTTGATACATGTTAGGTATGTAGAACAATGTTTTCACTTAGTCAGTGGTATGTGAGGTTTCCTGTTACTAGTATCATAAGTATAATAAGTGATGAATAAATCAGTCATTTTACATACTTTAATTTACTCATTCAAGACACTGACTGAAATTTTACCACAAAATTATCTCCTTGATCTGAAATGTTGAAAATGTCATAAATGAGAAAGTCTTATTTTCTAGAATAACAGATAATTTATACAATTTATATTCATTGAACAGCAATTATGCCCTGTGTAACTCAGGAGGGTTAACACACAGATGTACATAATCACAGGAAGGCAAACGATTAGCATGGTTGTATCAGTTGTTGGCATATCCTTTTTTGAAAGCACATATTTGATGGGTTTGAGCATTGAGGGTAACTCACAAGGCCATTTCAGACAAAGACTACATTTTTCACATATCAACCAAGAGAAACTTAAAAATAATATATTTGAAAACTAATCTTTAAGCATGTGTCTTAGTATTTAGTCCAAAAATTGAGTTTCTCTTTTGTGTCTCATTTTTTTTTAACACATCATGTCCTGATTGAAGGTACAAATTTTAGTCTGTTGGTTGCTCTCAAACTCATTGATTTTTTAAAATATCTCAAGACATTTATTTATTCATATTAACTAAAAAGACACACCAGTCCTATTTGGGTTTTGAATTCCTCCCTATGAAATAGTAGTATTATGAAAACTAAAAAGATGAGTCAATATTTTAGTAAATATTAAAAAAAGAGAAGGTTGATCTCTGGTTAGATTAATTTTAAAATACATATGTATTTTATATAACATAATGCAATATTATTTATTATATAGTGTTATAGTATATATTATGTGTAGTAAATACACTTTTTTTTCGATCAGGGTTTTTCATATTTGACAGCTTGTCCTTCATGTCCTTAGGCAGGCTGGACTTTCTGTTTTCCATCTTCATTTTGCTTTTCCAGTAGGATTTCACTGGCCAACACTTAATTAAAGCTCATTTCCTCTTTTTACGCTCCAGGTATTATTGTGCCACTCCCTTCAAGAACTCATTTGCACACTGTTTATTTGAGCTGTGAATTTAATCATCTTGATCCTACACTATTGCAGGATGACTGTAATAGGATGTGTTGACTTTTCTTTGGAGCATGTTTTTGCCTCCATTGTGTGTTGTTTTGCTAGAATGTTAAAGGCAGTGTTTGTCTAATGGCACATTTTAGTGAGAGCAGTCCCTCCTTTTAAGATAGTGATGAATTTACGTTGCTTGTGTCAGTAAATGTCTGAAGTTTTAAAATAAAAGCAATCCTTGAAAGGAGGCTTAAAGTATACATGATATATAGGTTTGGAAAAGAAAGAGAGTTGGGCTGGTGCTGCTGCTGCTGCTGCTAAGTTGCTGCAGTCGTGCCCGACTCTGTGCGACCCCATAGACGGAAGCCCACCAGGCTCCCCCGTCCCTGGGCTGGTGCTAGAGTTGGGCTTTTCTGCTCCTGCTCCTCAGTTGAAATAGAGTAGGAGAGACTTCCCTGGTGGTCCAATGGTTACGCCTCTGCACTTGCACTGCCCGGGGTGTGAGTTCAATTCCTGATAGGGAGCTCAGATCCCATATGCTAAATGGCACACTCAAAATGAACAGGTAAATACAAATTTTAAAATTTTAGAAAATAAATAGAGTGGGATGAATAAACAACCAGAATTCTCCCAGCCAACCTTTCTCCATTATATGTACACATGTAAATATCTGAAATTTCACCTGTATTATGTGAGTACATGTGAACATATGTGTTTGCAATTATGCAAAAGCCATGACACTGGCTATTTCGTAGTCTCATTTCCAGAAGAGATTTTAAAAATATATAGAAAGTAATGATAAGCTGAGGAGGATGGAGAAAGAGAGAATATGGTATTTGATAATGATGTCAGCTGACACCTGAGAGCTTGTTATGTGCTTATTATTCCCAAATGTTTTACATATATTAAGAGGGATATATTAAGAATTATGAACATTTCCATAGCAGAGAGTGGAATAATGTCCATAATGGCCTGAAAAAATGCATTTAAACATTCATCTGCAGGTTTTATAAAGTCAGCATCTACAAAGATTAAACAAGATTCTGTGGATGAGTGAAGCAATCCTGAGATTAAAAAAAACCCATATTGAGCACAAGGGTCTGTCTGGCCACCCCTGATTGTAGCTTTGCCCAGAGGAGGTACAACCTTCAATTAAAAAAATTTTTTAATTAAAAAAAGTTAATTGAAGTATAGTTGACATGGAATCATATAATTCATATGATTCCATATAGTGGAGGACAGAGGAGCTTGGCATGCTTCAGTGCATGGGATCGCAAAGAGTCAGACACAACTTAGTGACTGAGCAACAACATGTATTATATTCAAGTGTACAGCACAGTGATTTGATATTTTTATAGATTATACTCCTTACAAAGTTATTATAAAATACTGACTACATTTCCTGTGCTGTATGTTATGTCTTATTTTTTTATACCTTGCCGTTTGTACCTCTTAATCCCCCTCACCCCTCTTGCTCCTCCCTCCAGCCCTCTCTCCACTGGTGGTGATCACTAGTTTGTTCTCCATATCTGTGAGTCTTTTTCTGTTTTGTTATGTTTTTTAAAGAGAAGCCATGAATTAGGATATTTAAACATGAAATCTTGCTATTTGAAATTTCTGGAAATAGTTTTTTTTTTAAGTCTTGTGTTTCACATCCTGTGAAAGGTGGACCACACCCACGCAGCCACCTGTGGTCAGGACTCAGCCTGTGAGTCATCTGCTGCTTGAGCCTTCAGAGAATCACCAGGGCAGCATCAGGCTTCTGAGAAAACACTGAATGGCAAGCTAAGATCTTCAGTGATTTCTTTGGCTGATCATTTGACTGTTTAAAAAATCTGCCTGTCTACGATAAGTTGGGGAAAAAGCATCGTGGAAATTATGCTTCATACACAGCTGCACAGTTTCTACTTTCCTTATGCCTAGTCAAACGTGTAAATCCAAACCCTCAATGATGCTTCTCTATCCAAACCTTAGGTCCTACTTCTAAGGTGTGGCCAAAAAATATTCAAACAACGGACTTAAAATATTATAAATAGTATATCAGTTCTTTAGGTCAATGGGCAGAAGCTTTTAGAACTGTCATCCTCTCTCCTCGAAGTAGGAAGAAACAGGTGATTTACTAAGCAAATAGATGAGTCATTTTGAATCAACAGTTATTTATACTAGTTTGTTATTTACACTTTTTAGGTCCATTATTTTGAGTTATTTACATTATTTTGAATGACTCATATTATTCATCACTTTTATTAGGTAAAATTACTTGCATTTATTACATTATTATTTGCTTTATTTTATGTTATCTGTTCCTTTGTCTTGTGCCTTCTTACCTCTTTAAAACAAGTAGGTTCCAGACCAGAGGTTTCTATCTAAGGTTGTACATCAAAAAAACCTGGGTGATTTCCTTTCCCCCTGTAAATATTTAGAGGTGAAACCTCCACATGGGTATTTTGGGAAAAGATCTCCATTTGATATTAAAGTGTTTTTCTGAAACTAACACTAGACCAAATGAGATTTAGATTGTATTTGACTGATTTCCCACTACATTTCATTATTTTTCTTGGATCTGAATTCCGCTAGAACTTACCAACCCATGGGATTCAAATGTAAGGAGATATTTCAATTCAAGTAAAGGAGATAATCTCCTTTTAATTAAAGTATACGCCTCCACTGCCCAGTTGTGGACGAATCAGCTTACATTTTGGATTCCAGCACTTCAGATTCGCACAAGCCTAACCTTGACATACTGCAGCTTTCCCCTTCTAAAATTTAGACTTGTTTCTGAATGCTTTATCAGATGTACTGATGGAAGCAGGAAGAACTAGGTGATTTTTAATGTGCTCATTTCTTTATAAGCACTTAGTTGATTTTTTTAACAAAAGAAGCAGAGATTTATACTTAAGTAAAAAAGATCAAATGAATTGCCTAATGTGGCTGTGAACCTGTCTTTTCATAGGAATTTTAGCCTTGATGGCTTTGTTTTTCAAAAAACACTTTCCAGGCTTTCTCAACATTAAGCTAACCTTCTGTCTTAATGTTTCTCAATTACCTGTCAGAGCAGTTAGGATCACTCTGAGAAGCCTGCCATTACCTTAGATAAGGGCATGACCTGGGCTTTAAAATTGACTGTGTTAAGTGTGTTGGTTGGTTTGAAAAATAGGAGATTTGTTTTTTCAAGATACATTCAAGCATTCACCCTAAAGTGACAGCTCTGGTATTCTTTCTTGGATTCTTGAAGAAAGCAAGATAATCTTGATTTGGATCAAAGTCCTCGTTTTATAGTAAGACAAATGGATATTAAGCCTCCGATAGGCAAAGAGGCTTCCCTGGTGGCTCAGTCAGTAAAGAATCCGCCTGTAATTCAGAAGACCTGGGTTCGATCCCTGGATTGGGAAGATGCCCTGGAGAAGGAAATGGCAACCCACTCCAGTATTCTTGCCTGGGAAATCCCATGGTCAGAGGAGTGTGGTGGGCTACAGTCCATGGGGTCGCAAGAGGTGGACATGACTTAGTGACTGACCCACCACCACGAGACAAAGAAAGGGAATCCTACTTTTTGAACCAGAGTTTTGATAAACCTAAGCACCGACACCCAGGGGAGACATACTCCAGTGCTTGGGGGCTGCACGATGCTCAGACCCCCTGGGTTGATATGCCTACCTCCTTCCTGAAGCCAGTTATAGCAGCTCCTTTGGACCAGCCCCTTCCTCCCATGAAGTGTGAATTCTCTGTTGTGCTTCTTTTTTTGTGTGTTCATGAAGTTCTATGATTTTGCAAAATTATTGAGTGTTGTTATTTTAGATCATGATGCATTTTGAAATATTGTCTCCATTAGTCCTACATCACTTAATATTATTTCTATCATCACTTTGTGTCACCCTGGCCTGGAGTAGCAATATAGAGAAAGAAAGACACTGATCTGGATCACAGAGTCTTGCCAGGATTTGTTGATTCCATGATGGCTGCAATCAACATTGGCATAAAGCTACAGATAAATCCAGCCAAGTTCAAATGATAAATCTCTGACCAGAATTTATTTTAGCTAAATACACACATTTCAACTTTTTTTAATTAAAATAATTACACGCTTGTAAAAGAATCTTTATACCTTACTATTAGTTTTTAATAAACAAATGTGAACATGAACGTGAAGTCGTTCAGTCATGTCTGACTCTTTGCGACCCCATGGACTGTAGCCTACCAGGCTCCTCTGTCCATGGGATTTTCCAGGCAATAGTACTGGAGTGGATTGCCATTTCCCAGCCCAGGGCTCGAACCTGGGTCTCCCGCATAGTAGACAGATGCTTTACCGTCTGAGCCACAGGGAAGTTAATAAACAAAGGACTATGTTAAATTCTTACATTTTCCATATATCATCTGTATTAAATTTCATACTTGAAAATATAGATGATCTAAATATAAATGTTTGCTTTAGCATATTGTTATATCAGAAAATCTTCCATCAGGTTTAATAGAAGTAAATATGTTCTTAGAAAATTTATTATAGGTTCTTTCAAAATGAGTACTGCCTCAAAAAGACTTGAAGTTTGCCTGATACGTATAGCGTAATCTTTCATGATAGCTGCTAATGTAAGAATAAGACTATAAATAAGTTCAGCTCAGTTCAAGGAAACTTTATAATGTAGCTTCCAAGATTTCTTTCTTTACATCATTGAAGATTTCAGAGCATTAATTTTATACCATAGCAAGAACTTGAATCAGATCAGATCAGTCGCTCAGTCGTGTCCGACTCTTTGCGACCCAATGAAGCAAAGTCCGATGCTGTAAAGAACAATATTGCATAGCAACCTGGAATGTCAGGTCCATGAATCAAGGCAAATTGGAAGTGGTCAAACAAGAGATGGCAAGAGTGAATGTTGACATTCTAGGAATTAGCGAACTAAAATGGACGGGAATGGGTGAATTTAACTCAGAACTTGAATAGCTCTATAGAAATATAATATTTAGGCTAACAAGATATACAAGTATCAATAAACATAACAAATAAGACATATTATTCAGTGTAAGCATAGGTTTAGTCTCCAGATTAATCTGTTGTCACAAACAGCAGGATTCCATTTTTAAGGCTGAATAATATTCCATTGCATATGTATACCACATTTTCTTTATACATTCGTTGGTCAGTGGACATTTAGTTTGTTTCCAAATCTTCACTAGTGTGAATACACTTCAAGATTCTGACATCAATTATTTTGGATATATACCCCAAAGTGGGATTGCTGAATCATATGGTAATTCTATTTTTTAGAAAATTTTTGAGGCAATGCCATACTGTTTTCCATAGTGGTTGCATTAGTTTACATACATACACTCTTACAAACAATTGTTGTGCTTCTTTGATAAAGAAGCTTCAAAAGCCTTTGACTAGATAATTGTTCAGCATTTTCTTGAGTTTCACATTCGTTTGTAGTGGTCTAATAGTTTGACTGAATCCAACAATGACTTTAATGTGTAGCATATTGATTTTATTAGGACTAGTATATTCTGAATTGTTGAAATATATCTACTATCAAGATATGGTGGATAAGTGTTAACCTAGAAAGGCAAATAGAAATGGGTGGTTTGGAGGGTGGTTTTAAATGACTTGTGTTTTTGCTGTTAATGATAAAGCTTACATGTATTATTGGCATGTTGACATCCCAGGAATCTGGGCAGCACACAGCGTTTGATTATAACCACACAGAAGGGGAAATGGTTGAGTAAGAACCTTGAATACATGCAGAAACACATATTTTGTATGTTCCTAACTTGAGAGCAATCGGTGCTTTACCGTAAAATACAACTCTTCAGTGTGTGGATATGTGCGTGTCTTTGCTTCTTTCTTTTTCTTTGACATTTTCAAAACTTCTTGTGTTGGCCTTTTTTTTGAAAAGGTCTAAAAGTTTTTGTATTAGGTTCCTCAAAACTAGATCCTACACACGTCTGTTTCTAGTGTGTGTATGTGTATTTGTTTATATAAAAAACAAAGGACTTCCCAGTCCTGGTTTACAAATGTAAATTCTGACAACATCGTTTGAAATACATAAAACTTGAGTCTGGTTGGAGTGAGTGAGAGAAAGTGAGTGCAAGTCGCTCAGTCGTATCTGATTCTTTGTGACCCCATGGACTATACAGTATATGGAATTTCAGGCCAGAATACTGGAGTGGGTAACCTTTTCCTTCTCCAGGGGATCTTCCCAACCCAGGGATCAAACCCAAGTCTCCTGCATTGCAGGCAGATTCTTTACCAGCTGAGCCACATGGGAACCCCAAGAATGCTAGAGTGGGTTGCCTATCCCTCCTCCAGTGGATCTTCCCCACCCAGGAATCAAACTGGCATCTCCTGCATTGCAGGCAGATTCTTTACCAACTGAGCTGTGAGGGAAGCCCTGAGTCTGTTTGGACTTTTTGTCTAATAGATGTCTTTTTAAAAAGAAAGGTGATTTTTATCTAGGCAAAAAACACAATAACAACAAAACTGTAGTAGTATTCTGAAGCAGCTGCAAGTTGGTTTCCAGTGGTCTGAGTTGAATTCTTCGTTATTCACTTCTGAGCATATTCACTCGTGTGTGTGTGTGTGTGTTTTCTTTCATCTAAGTGCTGCTGCTGCTAAGTCACTTCAGTCGTATCCAACTCTGTGCAACCCCATAGACGGCAGCCCAGCAGGCTCCCTCGTCCCTGGGATTCTCCAGGCAAGAACACTGGAGTGGGTTGCCATTTCCTTCTCCAATGCATGAAAGTGAAAAGTGAAAGTGAAGTCGCTCAGTTGTATCCAACTCTTAGCGACCCCATGGACTGCAACCTACGAGGCTCCTCCATCCATGGGATTTTCCAGGCAAGAGTACTGGAGTATTCTGCATCTAAGTGCAGTAGTCTGCTATAGGGCCCTAAGCCTAAGGTGTTTATTTGTAACTGTTTACTTGAAATGGTTCATAGTCACGAAAAGCCAACAGTAATTTTCACATGAGCTGCATGTGTTAAGGAAACTGTCTTGGGGGGTTTGCTGTGTGCTATACAAACCACGTCGGAGAAGGCAATGGCACCCCACTCCAGTACTTTTGCCTAGAAAATCCCATGGACAGAGGAGCCTGGTGGGCTGCAGTCCAGGGGTCCCAAAGAGTCAGACATGACTGAGCGACTTTACTTTCACTTTTCACTTTCATGCATTGGAGAAGGAAATGGCAACCCACTCCAGTGTTCTTGCCTGGAGAATCCCAGGGATGGGGAAGCCTGGTGGGCTGCCATCGATGGGGTCACACAGAGTCGGACACGACTGAGGTGACTTAGCAGCAGCAGCAGCATACAAACCACGTAATTTCTATGATATAGAAACTTACTATCTGATGAAAACAAACACAAATCATACTAGGAAAACATTTCATTCCTGATGTTAGAGCTGGAATGGGCTTTGAATTTTCTCCATACTAATTTATCTGAGAAAGCATTTAGATTCACTCTAAGAAAAGCTTTTGGCCTCTCCTGTTTAAGAAGGGGGAAGGAAGAATGCTCTTTCCAGTGGGAGTTAGTAAAGTTGGACATTTGGTCACTGGAATGTAACAAAGGCTTCCAAAAGATCAAGATAATAAGGTTTCATTCTGAAGGCCTTTGCAGGTTTATTTTTAAAGGACAGATGAACAGCCAAAACTATGTTGCCTCTTCAGTGAAAGAGTTAAGTTCTTATTTATCATTTTCCTTTAAAAAAGTAAAAACAAAAAACATTGAGCTTGACTAATTTGACTTGTTTTAGGTAGAGGATATCACTTTGTGCTCTATCTGTGAAAGTGCATTTGAAATAAATTTTAAAATGTGGAGAGACAAGAAAACTATTACTCTCTAAATTGCTGTATTACACTAAAAGTAAATTTAAAGGGAATTTTGAAGAGCATCACATATCCCACTATTGTGACAGTCCATCAATTTACGAAAGTAATCTAAGCACACACTTCAATTTATTAATAATAATTGTTCTGGGAATGCTAACACCCAAGCTCGATAAGATCAATAATAAGTTGATACTTGAATTTGGGCTGATGGTTTAAGTTTAATCCAGGCTCTTTAACTTACTCCTCAGTTACTCACATCCTGTTGTTGTTTAGTCGCTAAGTCATGTCTGCCATTTTTGCGACCCCATGGACTGTAGCCCCCAGGCCCCTCTGTCCATGGGGTTTCACAGGCAAGAATACTGGAGTGGGTTGCCATTTCCTTCTCCAGGTGATCTTCCCAACCCAAGGACTGAATCCACATCTGCATTGCAGGCAGACTCTTCACGACTGAGCCACCAGGGAGGCCCATTCACATCCTATAGATTGTTCTTATTATATATTTAAAATATAACATTTCATCTTCTAAAGTTCAATAATTTTATTTGAAGCGAATTCATAGAGTTATACATGATATTGATTGCTTCTTCATCTTTTGACTATTTAAACATGATATTTTATGTATTTTTATCAGATGACAACTACAGTCTCTTTAATTAATTCATCCTGCAATTAGTTCATACTGAGCATTTTAGTTGTGACTCAGAGCTCCAGCATGGTAAATATTTGTTAATTCATAAAAGTGATATGAATGCCTAATTACTGGAGAAAAACTGCCCAAAGATTTGAGAATTTAGAGACTGTGTACTGCATTTCTCACGGGTATGGTTTATCATAAGGTGAAATTTTATGAAAGAGATTTTACAATTAACTTTTAAAATGGATGTCTGGATAGGATTCACGTTTGTTTATTAAACGCTCTTTGTATATCAAGACATCACAGACGGGGCTTCCTTGGAGGCTCAGGGGTAAAGAATCTGCCTGCCCATGCAGGAGACACAGGTTTGGTCTCTGATCTTCATGCTCCGCAGCATGAAGATCCCACATGCTGCGGAGCAACTGAGCTTGTGAACCACCACTGTTGAGCCCACGAGCGGCAACTGCGGAAGCCCACGTGCCCTACAGCCATGCTCCGCAACGAGGGACGCCCCCGCAACCATAAGCCTGCGCACCGCAACTAAAGAGCAGCCCCGGCTTGCCACGACTAGAGAAAGTCCATGCACAGCAAGAAAGACCCAGCGCAGCCTAAAATGAATAAATAATTTTTTATAAATTCACAGAGGGCAAGGACCTTGCTCAGAGGCACATAGCTTATATGTAGAATAGAGTCAAAATCCATATCTAACACCTTTTCAGCTGTGTAACACTGATGATGAAAAATGGTTAGAGCGTTTACTGTTCTCCCAAACTTAGTTTCTAAATAGACTTCTTTACCTCTTTACTAGCCCTGTGACTTTAGGCAAGTTCCTCAACCTCTTTGAGGCTTGGGCATCGCATCTGTAAAGGCGGGATACTATTATTATGATGATTAAATAAACTTACATTTGTAAATAGTTCGAATGGTTACAGACATAGAGGAAGTGTTAAATAAGTGTTTAAGTGAAATCTCCATAAATATTTCTCAGGCAAAGTTTTTATACAACTGACAAAAATGATTGTTTTAAGGTATAATGAGTAGAAAATGATCCATGAGATGAAGAAAGTTGGATTGCTAATAGTGAGAGAAAAGTGATATTTTTGTAGCTCACAGGATTCTGTGGGAAAGTGTATAAACTGAAATAAATGCCCCAATTTATTCCACAACAACAACAAAAATTATAAAGAAAAAAAGATAGGAGAGAGGAAAGGTATACATAAACAGTCAAAGACAGAACAGTCACAACATATGGACTTTATTTGAATCTTCATCAACTAAACTGCAACAAAAAGTTGTAAGAGAGCACAGAAATATAAACATCAGTTGTCTTTTTGATAATGTTAAGGAACTAATGTTAAAATTTAAAGTGTGATAGTTGTGTTTTTTTAAAAAGAGTTCCTAACTTTTAGAGATATATCAGATCAGATCAGTCGCTCAGTCGTGTCCGACTCTTTGCGACCCCATGAATCGCAGCACGCCAGGCTTCCCTGTCCATCATCAACTCCCAGAGGTCACTCAGACTCACATCCATTGAGTCAGTGATGCCATGCAGCCGTCTCATCCTCTGTTGTCCCCTTCTCCTCCTGCCCCCAATCCCTCCCAGCATCAGAGTCTTTTCCAATGAGTCAACTCTTCGCATGAGGTGGCCAAAGTACTGGAGTTTCAGCTTTAGCATCATTCCTTCCAAAGAAATCCCAGGGCTGATCTCCCTCAGAATGGACTGGTTGGATATCCTTGCAGTCCAAGGGACTCTCAAGAGTCTTCTCCAACACCACAGTTCAAAAGCATCAATTCTTGGGCGCTCAGCCTTCTTCACAGTCCAGCTCTCACATCCATACATGACCACAGGAAAGACCATAGCCTTGACTAGGGGAACCTTTGTTGGCAAAGTAATGTCTCTGCTGGTAAGATGGGTTAAAAAAGCTTCATGTTGAAGTTTCTCCCCAACTCAGTTAGGAGTAATATATTCTCATTTTCCTGACAGTAAAGAATCCCCCTGAAATATAGGAGACCAGAGTTCAGTCCCTGAATCAGGAAGATCCTCTGGAGAAGGGAATGACTCAGTTCAGTCCAGTCACTCAGTCGTGTCTGACTCTTTGTGATCCCATGGAATGAAGCATGCCAGACTTCCCTGTCCATCACCAACTCCCAGAGCTTACTCAAACTCATGTCCATCGAGTTGGTGATGCCATCCAACCATCTCATCCTCTGTTGTCCGCTTCTCCTTCCACCTTCAATCTTTCCCAAGCTCAGGGTCTTTTCCAATGAGTCAATTCTTAGCATCAGGTGGCCAAAGTATTGGAGTTTCAGCTTCAACATCAGTCCTTCCAATGAATATTCAAGACTGATTTGCTTCAGGATTGACTGGTTGGATCTCCTTGCAGTCCAAGGGACTCTCAAGAGTCTTCTCCAATACCACAGTTCAAAAAGTTCAATTCTTTGGTGCTCAGCTTTCTTTATAGTCCTACTCTCACATCCATACATAACTACTGGAAAAACCATAGCTTTGACTAGACAGACCTTTGTTGGCAAAGTAATGTCTCTCCTTTTTAATATGCTGTCTAGGTTGGTCATAACTTTTCTTCCAAAGCACATCTCTTTTAATTTCATGGCTGCAGTCACCATCTGCAGTGATTCTGGAGCCCCCCCAAATAAAGTCTGACACTGTTTCCACTGTTTCCCCATCTATTTGCCGTGAAGTAATGGGACCGGATGCCATGATGAGTTTTAAGCCAACTTTTTTACTCTCCTCTTTCACTTTCATCAAGAGGTGCTTTAGTTCTTCTTCACTTTCTTCCTTAAGGGTGGTGTCATTTGCATATCTAAAGTTATTGATATTTCTCCTGGCAATGTTGATTCCAGCTTGTGCTTTATCCAGCCTGGCATTTCACATGATGTACTCTGCATATAAATTAAATAAGCAGGGTGACAATATACAGCCTTGACATACTCCTTTTCCAATTTGGAACCAGTCTGTTCCATGTCCAGTTCTAACTGTTGCTTCTTGACTTGCATACAGATTTCTCAAGAGGCAGGTCAGGTTTTCTGGTATTCCCGTCTCTTTAGAATTTTCCAGTTTGTTGTGTTCCACATAGTCAAAGGCTTTGGCATAATCAGTAAAGCAGAAGTAGATGTTTTTCTGGAACTCTCTTGCTTTTTCGATGATCTAACGGATGTTGGCAATTTGATCTCTGGTTCTGCCTTTTCTAAAAGCTTGAACATCTGGAAGTTCACAGTTCATGTACTGTTGAAGCTTATCTTGAGAGTTTTGAGCATTACTTTGCCAGCATGCAAGATGAGTGCAATTGTGTGGTAGTTTGAGCATTCTTTGGCATTGCCTTTCTTTGGGATTGGAATGAAAACTGACCTTTTCCAGTCCTGTGGCCAGTGCCGAGTTTTCCAAATTTGCTGGCGTATATTGAGGGAATGACTACCCCCTCTAGTATTCTTACCTGAAGAATTCCATGGAAAGAGAAGCCTGGTGGGTGCAGTCCACTAGAGTCCCAAAGAGTTGGACCTGACTGATCGACCAATACTTTCACCTCACCTTCAATGTATTCTCACCACAGTAGGTATTCAGAAAAACACAGATTTATCCCAATCATCAAATCTGATTACGAGGAGCCTTTGCGCTGGAGTCTATCACGTGATAGGGAGCAATGTGTTCGTGGCTCAAGATCAGTCTCCTTATGCATGTGTAGTTGTAGAGGTGAGATTATTCAAGAGCACAGTTTGGATTACAACCAGATTCTATCACCCACCAGCCTTGTGACTTTGGGCAACTTAAACTCTTGGAGTCTCAGTTTCCTCATGTGTACAAGAGAAATAGTAATAGTACCTACCCCACAGAGTTATGGAGAAGGCAATGGCACCTCACTCCAGTACTCTTGCCTGGAAAATCCCATGGACGGAGGAGCCTGGTAGGCTGCAGTCCATGGGGTCACTAAGAGTCAGACATAACTGAGCGACTTCACTTTCTCTTTTCACTTTCATGCATTGGAGAAGGAAATGGCAACCCACTCCAGTGTTCTTGCCTGGAGAATCCCAGGGACGGGGGAGCCTGGTGGGCTGCTGTCTATAGGGTCACACAGAGTCGGACACGACTGAAGTGACAGCATAGCATAGAGTTATGATGATTTTTTAATGACTTATATATGAAATACATCAGTGCCTGGGTAGTAAGTGCTACATCAAGTGTTTATTTTATCATTATTATTCTCAAAACAAGTGAAAGAACAGATGAAAAAGGGAAAGAAGCAATGAAAGAAAGGAGGGGAAATAGATAACTGACAATATTATTCAACTTTTCATCTCTACCAGGAGATAAAGTCCAGGGAGCGTTGACAGATGATAATTCCCTGGAAAAATAAATCCCAGCATTTGTACAAACAGCCATTGATTCATTATTTAAATTTTACATCTGCTGCATTCAGCCAGGGACAGAACCAACTGGATGGCCCAGACAATCAGTGGTTTGCTCTGGCAGTACAATTAAGTCAATGGATGGCTACTAAGCTACTCTCCATGTATTGACTGTTGTTGATTTAAAGTCTGAGGCCCTTCTGTCTGTCTCCACTGCATTTTAGTTAATGTCATTTAATGATATCTTTATGCTAATAACCTCAACTTGCTGACATCTTGAGATGTATCTTTTTGGCTTCTATATTATAATTTTCTTTGATAACCATGTTTTGGATAGCACAATGTGTGTGCTACTGAATAATTTATATTAATAGAAACAAAATTATAACTGTGCAATGGAATCTTGTTAGGGGTAAAAAACCTATATTGCATATTATAAGTTTGATAGAGATCGAATGAATATGAGTTTATTTTAGGCAGTTTATACCAAAGTGCCTAATTTAACAAGAGAGATAAATGGTGTATTATAGCCACGAATGACAAAGAAGCCAGAGGCACCTTGAATTATATTCAAAGGAATATATTGACTGAAAATAAAAGGAAAAGATATGCAGATGAAAGTGAAGAGGAATTAAAGCACCTCTTGATGAAAGTGAAAGAGGAGAGAGAAAAAGCTGGCTTAAAACTCAACATTCACAATGGAATATTATTCAGCCATTAAAAATAATAATTTGAATCAGTTTCTAATGAGGTGGATGAAACTGGAGCCTATATTACACAGAATGAAGTAAGCCAGATAGAAAAACACCAATACAGTATACTAACGCATATATGTGGAATTTAGAAAGATAGTAATGATAACCCTATAGGCAAGACAGCAAGAGACACAGATGTATAGAATAGTCTTTTGGACTCTGTGGGAGAAGGTGAGGGTGGGATGATTTGAGAGAATAGCATTGAAACATGTATATTATCATATGTGAAACAGATTGCCAGTCCAGGTTTGATGCATCAGACAGGGTGCTCAGGGCTGGTGCACTGGGATGACCCAGAGGGATGGGACGAGGAGGGAGATGGGAGGGAGGTTAAGGATGGGGAACACATGTACAACCATGGCTGATTCATGTCAATATATGGCAAAACCACTACAATATTGTAAAGTAATTATCCTCCAATTAAATAAATTAAAAAAAAAAAAAAAACTATCAAAAGACTAAGATCACAGCATCTGGTCCCATCACTTCATGGCAAATAGATGGGGAAACAGTGGAAACAGTGAGAGACTTTATTTTCTTGGGCTCCAAAATCCCTGCAGATAGTGACTGCAGCCATGAAATTAAAAGACGCTTGCTCTTTGGAAGAAAAGCTATGACCAACCTAGACAGCATATTAAAAAGCAGAGACATTACTTTACCAACAAAGGTCCATCTAGTCAAAGCTATGGTTTTTCCAGTAGTCATTTATGGATATGAGAGTTGGACTATAAACAAAGCTGAGCAGCGAATTGAACCTTTTGAACTATGGTGTTGGAGAAGACTCTTGAGAGTCCCTCGGACTGCAAGGAGATCAAACCACTCAATCCTAAAGGAAATCAATCT
The DNA here is from genome assembly GCA_935064755.1 of Tragelaphus eurycerus. Lineage (NCBI taxonomy): Eukaryota > Metazoa > Chordata > Mammalia > Artiodactyla > Bovidae > Tragelaphus > Tragelaphus eurycerus. Next base: position 6,792,870 of record CAKXYN010000039.1, read on the forward strand.
TGAATATTAATTGGAAGGACTGATGCTAAAGCTGAAACTCCAATACTTTGGCCACCTAATATGAAGAACTGATGCTTTGGTAAAGACCCTGATGCTGTGAAAGATTAAAGGTGCGAAGAGAAGGGGATAACAGATGATGAGATGATTGGATGGCGTCACGAACTTGATGGATATGAGTTTGAGCAAGCCCCGGAAGTTGGTGATGGACAGGGAAGACTGGCGTACTGTAGTCCATGGGGTTGCCAAGAGTCAGACACGACTGAATGACTGAACTGAAAAGGAAGAGTTACAAGAGCATCTTGGCGTGATGCTCATAACCATTTGCTATGATTAATGCAAGGAATGTTGTAATCCCCAAAATAGAAAAGTGATTTTTCCTTCCTGTTCCTAAATATAAGTGTCTGTTTCTGTGCATTTGTGTGTTTCTTGGTGTATGTATACAAAAAGCAATTACATCCGAATTTTCTCACATAAACCTCTATATTGTCTCATTGTACTAATTGTTGTCATTCAGGCTCTTGATAAATTTATTCTTTTCTTTCATCTTCTTATTCCTGATCTGCTGCTTGTGTTTCACATTTCTCACTAGACAGGAACTGTTTTGTTATGGTATAAAATAAAATACATCAAGGTGTTTGGTGCATATAGGTGCTTTCCTGTTGGAAGAGACATAGAATTTTCTATTTGTCTTGTTCATTTGAGCCGCTAAAACAAAATATTATAGACTGGCTGGTTTATAAATAACAGACATTTATTTCTCAGAGTTCTGGAGGCTAGGAATTCCAAGATCAAGACACTAGCAGATTCGGTGTCTGGTGAGGACCCACTTCTTAGTTCATAGATGGCATCTTTTCTCTGTGTCCTCAACAGTGGGTGGGGACAAGGGATCTTTCTGGAGTCTCTTTTATAAGAGCATATGTCTCATTCGTGTAGGCTTTACCCTCATGACTTGATCACCTCCCAAAGATCCTACCTTCTTTCCTTTTAGGGGTTAGGATTTCAACGTATGAGCTTGGGGCTAGGAGCACAAACATTCAGTCCATAGCAGTATTCAAGAGAATTAACAGAAAACAGTCTCTACCTGCTTAGAGGTAGAGACCCATTAAATGTGTTGAGGAGTGGGTTTTTTCTTAAGCAAAATGATTGCTTGTTAGGATTCAAAATATAAATATGAGGTCATGGTAGATCTTCCATGCATAAGCATAGATTGCATATATATTCTTCCTTAAATAACAGAGCAAAGCAGAAGGAGCTTTTTTGTTAAATAAATGCAAATAAAAGATTACATTTCTTGAGAACAATATATATCATTTATTAGCTCCGTATTCTAAATGTGGATTGTTATATTATTAATTTATCATACCCACTTGTTTTCTTCCCCCCTCTTCTCCTCTTCCCTTTTATTCCTCCATCTCCCTCCCTCCCCACTTCTCTTCCAGTGATCTATGTCTCCTGGCTTCCTTTCTCCCTCAGAATAGAATTGCAATGATCCATAACTTCTATGACTGAATCTGCTATTACCTTTCCTCTGCTCACTTTGCTTCAGGCTGTGTTCTTACACTTTGGTGTAATCCCAATAACTGGGAAGGGGATGGGAGTTGTCAATACACAGATGGCCATTTTACCCCAGCCTCAGTTTATGACCAAAAAGGTCTGAGAATTTGCATTTCTGTCAAAGTTTCATGCCTTGCTGCTGTTGGGCAGGGAGAGATATATCTCTGTTCCAACTCACTGACCTCCTTTCTCTCCCTCAAACATAGCAGGCTCGTTGCCACCTTAGGGCTTTTGCACTTGTGAATCCCTCTGCTTGGCAGGGCTTCCCTGGTGGCTCAGAGGGTCAAGAATCTGCAGGCAATGTGGGAGACCTGGGTTCGATTTCTGGATTGGGAAGATCCCCTGGAGGAGGGCATGGCAACCCATTCCAGTACTCTTGCCTGGAGAATCCCCATGGACAGAGGAGTCTGGCGGGCTATAGTCCTTGGGGTCACAAAGAGTCAGACACAATTGAGCGACTAAGCACACTGCTTGGAAAGCTCTTTCTCTGATATCCTTCAGGTGTGTTCTTGAATGTTCTTTTCTCATGAGAGTTTTTTAGGCCACTGGGCTTTCAGTTGCAATTCCCTCTCCCTACTCCCTTTCCCTACTCCCTGTCTTCCATTTATCCTTTACCCATTTAGCATGCTGTATACTTTATAGTGTTTTTTCCTCCATCGTCTCCCTTCCTAGAACATAAGCACCCAAAATGTAGGGATTGTTTATATTCAGTTGGTATGTTTCCTGTTGTATTCTTGGCACCAGGAATAGTTCCAGGTACTCGTAACCTCAACAAATAATTGAAGAAACAAATGATCAAGATTAAGATTCTGTAACAGGGTTCCAAGACAATTGTTGAAACCTCAACAAATGGCACAATCATTGATGGCTATAATTAATGCATGCTGAAGGCTCAGCCCTCAAAGAGTATAGAGAAAATCTTTGATTTTCAGGAGCATATGTCCTGAGAGAGGTGAGATTATTAAGCCCCATAAAGAAATTGATCAAACCAGATGACTGAAGCCCAGCCCTATAATGGATGCAAAAGAATTAAGGTTTCTGCTAGACAGAGAAGCTCACTCTCCCCTTGCCAAGAACTTTCTTTTTTCTTTGTCCTTGGATTCGTGGGCAACATTTTTATGAATGTTCATTTTTTCCATAAAATATCTGAGGTGATTTACAATAAATAATTTAAAATTCATACAATAAATAAAAGAGGGTACATGAATAATTTTACAAAGTCTGGAAATATAATACAGAGATGATAATAAATGTCAATAGAAACTGTCACTATATATTAGGTATCAATTGATTAGATTTTATTGTAGTCCTATGTCATAACTTTGAAACAAGCTACATCTATGGCTCTCTACCTTAATTTTTTGATATAATAGAAATAATAGTATAAGAACTTACCTTTGTATCATTCCTTATATTATTGTGGTAAAACTGAGGGTAAAAGCACCTAGTTCTTTTTTTTTTTTTTAAAGCATAAAGGGGTTTTTTTGCTAGCTCGAGCTAGGGCTCAAGTCTCATCCAACGCAGTGGAGTCTTGACAAGAGCATCTAGTTCTTAAATCTAGATTTAAATCTTCTCTATAGTGCCTTTCTAATAAGTGCGAAATTCAACTCATATCACCTTTGATTTAAAAATAAACTGGTGCCTTAATAAAAAACACAGGCAAGAGTGAGATTAACCCTAGTAATATGATTTTTTTGTCTGTGATTTATATACTTATGAAAATTTCAATATATTGCTGTGATGGCAATTTTTGGAAAGCCAAAAGAAATATTCATTATTCCATCATCATTTGCCGTAATCTGTCTCAAATCCTTTTCTGAAATTGATAGAGATATTTTTCAAGGCTTGCAAGTAATAATTATAGTATTGAAAAAAAATGACAGCTTGTGTGTGCTAACTGTGAGCTGTGTACTTTTATTGGAAACATGCAAATCAGGACTCATAGAGGACTGCATAATAATAGCCTTTAATTATGTTATATTTCCCTGAAATTGATTTGTATTTGCATATACTCACACTGAGGATGACACTATAGAGGGTCCTCTGGTGACTCACTGGTTGGATCTGACCTTCTGACAGGCTCAGTTAACATGGGAATGAATAGAGGCAGCTATGCTAGCTGGAAGAGACCTCAACACTTAGGCATTTCTCCAAAGAAATATGTTAAGAGGCAATTTGAAGCATGTTGGAATTTGTTTGGAATCCAGATTCTGCTTTTAGAGCTACTTACTATGTACTTAAGGAGTTCTCAGACAATTGGAAGCAATTTGTGGGTTACTGCATTTATTTTTGCCTTTCTGCCCTATAGCAGTAAACTGTCAGAATATAACAGGATTGGAATGTGGTGCTTGTTTCATTTGATTTTACAGAGAATATGACCGATTTCACTTTGAAAAAGAAACATAGCAGTCATCGCATTTGCTTCAACGTTAACCCTGTTATCAGTGTTGATTCTGACATTCAGAAAGTCAGGGCTTCTTTCCTTTGCTGCATACCTCTTAAAGATACAAGCATACATTCACAGGGAAATGCAGTGTGCATGGGAGGCAGGTCTTGGGAGGTCGGAGAGGAATTTATCTGGACCTAGTTCAGTCCATGGGGTCACAAAGAGTCAGACAGGACTGAGCAACTTTCACACTCACGGTGCTTACCAGGCCATATGCATACTGTGAAAAAGGTATCAACACACACACACTCCTATCTATAGTTATAGCTGCTTTGCTCTCATTAGCACAATAGTCATCACTTAGTGTGCACGAGGAACCCCTACCCCAACCCTTAGCCCATGCTATAAAATGTGTGTGAGCGCTCAGTCATGTCCTATTCCTTGCGACTCCCTGGACTAGAGGCCTCCTCTGTCCGTGGAATTTTCTAGGCAAAAATACTGGAGTGGGTTGCCATTCCCTTCTCCAGGGGATCTTTCCGACCCAGGTATCAAACCTGAGTCTCCTACATTGGCAGGCAGATTCTTTAACACTGAGCCACCTGGGAAGCCCCTTAAATCACCTCTAGGTAACAAAGAGTTGGACACGACTGAGCGACTTTCACGTTCATATATGGAAGATAACTATTAAGGACCTACTGTATAGCACAGGTCGGAGAAGGCAATGGCACCCCACTCCAGAACTCTTGCCTGGAAAATCCCATGGATGGAGGAGCCTGGTGGGCTGCAGTCCATGGGGTCGCTAAGAGTCGGACATGACTGAGCGACTTCACTTTTCACTTTTCACTTTCCTGCATTGGAGAAGGAAATGGCAACCCACTCCAGTGTTCTTGCCTGCAGAATCCCAGGAATGGGGGAGCCTGGTGGGCTACTGTCTATGGGGTCACACAGAGTTGGACACGACTGAAGTGACTTAGCAGTAGCAGCAGGTAAAATATACTGAATATAATGTAAGTGCTAGGTAAACAGTTGTCAACAAGAAGCAAGTTTTGCTTTTTGGCACTTCAGGAAATATTTTTTTGGAATATTTTTAATCTGCTTTTGGTTGAATCCATGGGTGTGGAACCTGCTGATATGCAAGATGAACTGTACTCTCAGTGTTCAAGAGTGTGGTTGAGGAGTGCAAAAGTAATCTTCAGCATAAAATATAATATATGGTAACTACAGTTATATGGTAACTACAGTCACTGGTACTCTAACATTTGATGTCCTTTTTTTTTTCCCTAGAAAGTGGGAAAATGCAGAAAATTGCTCTCCAGGATGGAATGAGTTTTCTGTTAAAGATATGAAAGGCAAACTCTATCTTCTAACTGTGCAGTTCCGTACCCTCATCTCCTGTATCATGCCGGAGGCCTGCCTGAGTCAGTGATGTTTATGCATATGCTTTCCCACTCCTAATATCAATCACATGAAATCCCAGACTTTGGGCATAAGACTTAACCTGGAGGAGGATCATTGTGTCAGTAATCCTTCCTGAAAGCAGGCTGTATATAGAACCCTTCATTCTTATGGGGACCATAGGGAACGCTAAAAGGAAACCCAGTGTTTCAGAATTCATAATTAAATTATAGAAATGGGGCTAATGTAAACAAAGATATTTAACCATAAAATATAAGTGCAATCACTAACTTAGTTCTAAAACCAACATTCTTTTTCTTCTATATTGAATGCTTCCCATGTGAAACTAGTCTCCTTGAGCAAATAATAGAAATTTATCTAATAATGGGACTATTTCTCAAAAGAGTTTTGGAACATATATCACATTTTTGAGCATTTGGTTAGACTGAAAACCATGTTTTGAGCCAAAGAACTATTGTAATAAAATAATCTCTGGTCTTAACCAATGTGCTTGTGTCATATAGAATTCCTTAAGGGTTGAGATAGCTTTTAACATTTTGGCATCTTAACACTGATTTGGGTTGTGTGGTATTGCATACAGCATGTGTGGAAGGCAGGATTTTCTCCTTCAACAAAACCAGATACCAAGAAACAAAACTTGCTGTTCAGTTATTTTTTTTAAATTGGAAGTTGTTTTTGTTTTATTTCCTTATTTTTATTGGGGTATAGTTGCCTTACAATGTTATGTTAATTTCTGCTGTACAATGAAGTGAATCAGCTGTATGTTACACATAAATCCCCCTCCCTCTTGGAGCTCCTTCCCACCCACCCCATCTTAAGGTTCAATTATATTAATAATTTTCATACGTGTGTTTTTGGATCCTGAGGATGTGGGAATTTTCCAATAAAGGCTTTGAATATTTTATATCTAGGTATACTTTTTAGATATTTAAAATTTTAAAAAGTGGATTTTAACCTACTCCTTTTCGAAAATGAAAAAAAATGATCTATTGTAATTTTTTTTGTTATTCAAAAAACCGAGCATAATGTTTTCCAAAGTTTTTCTCATGACATAGTTCCTTTCAAAACAAGTGAAATTAGTTTTAACTCCACGATGTAGGAGTCATTTGATTTTCATCTTAGTTTTCTCATGTGTAAAAAGAGGAGGCCGGACTGAATGAACATGAATATCCTAAAATTTATTATTTTCAGCCCTAATATTTATCGTTATTTCCTCTTTGCTTAAATTTAGACCCTTCAGTTCAGCTCAGTTCAGTTCAGTTGTTCAGTCATGTCCAACTCTTTGCGACCCCATGAATCACAGCATGCCAGGCCTCCCTGTCCATCACCAACACCCGGAGTTCACCTAAACTCATGTCCATCAAGTCGGTGATGCCATCCAGCCATCTCATCCTCTGTCATCCCCTTCTGCTCCTGCTCTCAATCCCTCTCAGCATCAGAGTCTTTTCCAATGAGTCAACTCTTCACATGAGGTGGCCAAAGTATTGGAGTTTCAGCTTTAACATCATTCCTTCCAAAGAAATCCCAGGGCTGATCTCCTTCACAATGGACTGGTTGGATCGCCTTGCAGTCCAAGGGACACTCAAGAATCTTCTCCAACACCACAGTTCAAAAGCATCAATTCTTCAGTGCTCAGCTTTCTTCACAGTCCAACTCTCACATCCATACATGACCACAGGAAAGACCATAGCCTTGACTAGACAGACCTTTGTTGGCAAAGTAATGTCTCTGCTTTTGAATATGCTATCTAGGTTGGTCCTAACTTTCCTTCCAAAGAGTAAGCGTCTTTTAATTTCATGGCTGCAGTCACCATCTGCAGTGATTCTGGAGCTCCCCCAAATAAACTCTAACACCGTTTCCATCGTTTCCCCATCTATTTGCCATGAAGTGATGGGACCAGATGCCATGATCTTCGTTTTCTGAATGTTGAGCTTTAAGCCAACTTTTTCACTTTCCTCTTTCACCTTCATCAAGAAGCTTTGTAGTTCCTCTTCACTTTCTGCCATAAGGGTGGTGTCATCTGCATATCTGAGGTTATTGATATTTCTCCCAGCAATCTTGATTCCAGCTTGTATTTCTTCCAGCCCAGCATTTCTCATGATGTACTCTGCTTATAAGTTAAATAAGCAGGGTGACAATATACAGCTTTGATATACTCCTTTTCCTATTTGGAACCAGTCTGTTGTTCCATGTCCAGTTTAGGCCCTTAGCCACCATTTATGTCTTAATTAAATTAATGGGATCTTTGACATTTTTAACATTTTTATGATGAATCTCAAAGACTGACCAGATAATCATTTTGTGTAGCAACATAAACAGGTTCCATAACTTAAAAAAAAAAAAAATTTCTTGTCACCAAAATTGTGACTCTCAGCCTTCTTTCAGTCCTAGAAGCTTATTTTATCATGTCAAGGGGATATGCTGAAGATTTATAGCACAGAACTCAACATTAATTTTTCCCTTTTAGTGATCACCCGTTTTTGTTCTGACATGAAGTGCTATTCACCGCAGCTGTTAGCATATGACAGTTGACTGGCTGAACTTGGAAATACTACTTGCTGCTCGCTGAAACATGTTGCCATATATTATTGCTGCAATATGATTGCTCTTCTGCTTTCACAAGCTATTCAAGAAGAAAATTAGTCTCATTTCTTTATCGAGACACTTTGCATAAACATTCAGTCATCATTTATCTACAAATCATATAAAGTTAAATGTAATCAATTACAGTTGTATGTCAGTATTCAGGGTGCTGCTATAGAGGTGTCCTTGTTGCCAATGGCTGAGATTTGATAGCATCATATCAGGGACCCTCATTCATTTGCAGCTGGGATTCCTTGATGTAAGAATGTACTGACATGTTTTTATGGGTATAAATACTCACAGATGTCCCCATTCTCTCTGAGTGGTTTGGATGCCATTTTGAGACTAGTTAGAACACCCCCCTCCCCCATCCCAACACACACACACTATTTGGTGTATGGACAGAATTATGTTACATATAATCCAACACCACTGTAATCCAGAATTCATTTATACATTTGGCATCAATTCTGGTTGTTCAGTTTTCTACTGTTGTTTGTATCACAGCAAGAGATTCTATTTAAGAGTCACTGATGTTTGTAGATGCATCCTTTAAGGAAGTGGTATGTGAATGGATTTAGAAGAATTTCTTCCACTTATGAGAAATTAGTGACCAGGGCTGGACATTTTTTTAGCCCTCAGAAATCTTGACAAATTCTATTTCCCTATTTACTGATAAGGAAAGTTGAGAAACACTTTTTTTTTTTTTTTTTTTTTGGTAAAATAAAATAGAAAATAGTCTCTCCCTTTCCATCCCCAATATTTTTTATATCTAGAGTGACTTCTGGAGAAGACAATGGCACCCCACTCCAGTACTCTTGCCTGGGAAATCCCATGGATGGAGGAGCCTAGTAGGCTGCAGTCCATGGGGTCACAAAGAATCGGACAACACTGAGCAACTTCACTTTCACTTTTCGCTTTCATGCATTGGAGAAGGAAATGGCAACCCACTCCAGTTTTCTTGCCTGGAGAATCCCAGGGACGGCAGAGCCTGGCAGAATACTGTCTGTGGGGTCACACAGAGTCCGGCACGACTGAAGTGACTTAGCAGCAGCAGCAGCAGAGTGACTTCTTGGTAAACACTAACCTTAAAAAAAAAATGACCAAAACAAGCAGTACTGTCAGTAAGACCAGTGACTTTTTCATTTGATTGAATTAAATCCTAACAAAATTATTGGTTTAGACAGTGTTTGGCTCTATGATTTGTTGTTTAGTTGAGGAGAAGTTGTATGCACCACTGCACAGCGACAGGCTGGATATACACACTTTCAGAAGCTTTGCTCGATGACAGAATGGGGTAACATAGTCATAATTTATAGTCACTAATATGAAGATGTTATATCAATTACCTACAAAAAATACCCTACTGGATTTATATCCTTTAGTTATTAAAAAGTGGCAGCTATCTTAAATTACTTATAGAAAATAAAGAATTTAGCAACAGAAATTAATCACTGTCATGATCCATACACAGACTCTGAATTATAGCGCTCTGCAAAACATTTGTTTTGAAAAAGGAAAATTGCTATTATGGTCACCTTAATAGAAACAGACAATCAAACAAATCTTAATTTAAAAAATTTCATGCAGTCATAAATCATAATGGCACTGAGATTTAAGGCTGAAAAACCAACTTCATAAAGAAATGAGGCATGCCAAGGAGAACCAGTCACCCAGCCTGGTGCCCTCCTGTCCCCACATCCTATTAGTTATGTTGCAAATGTTATGACACATTAGCCCCAAGCAAAACTGTTCATTTTGCGGTAAAATGCAACCATCTCCTTAATGTATTTTCCTACTGTTGGCTTCCACAGTCTCCTCCCATCCATTCTCCATCCAGCCAATAGAAGGAAAGCTTTAAAATGTAAGTAAAGTCACAATATCCCCCCATTCAAAATGTAGTAGTGCCTTCCATTTGCAGTTAGGATTCTGTCCAACCCATCAAATAATGTGATCTCACCTGCAACCTACCTCCTACATGCTGGCTGCCTTTTACTTCCTTGAATATTCCTTCCCTCCTACTGGGGTACTCAGAGAGAGAAGCCAGAGTGATATTTGATCTGTTGTTCAGCCGCTAAGTCATGTCCCAGTCTTTGCAACCCCGTGAACTGCAGCACACCAGGCTTCCCTGTCCTTCACTGTCTCCTGGAGCTGGCTGAAACTCATGTCCATTGAGCAGGTGATTCCATCTAACTATCTCAGCCTCTGTCACCCCTTTCTCCTTCTGCCCTCAATCTTTCCCAGCATCAGGATCTTTTCCAATGAGTGAGCTCTTTGCATCAGGTGGCCAAAGAATTGGAGCTTCAGCTTCAGCATCAGTCCTTCCAATGAATATTCAGGGTTAATTTCCTTTAGGATTGACTGGTTTGGTCTCATCGCTGTCCAAGGGACTCTCAAGAGTCTTCTCCAGCACCACAATTCAAAATTATCAATTCTTCAATGCTCAGCTTTTTGATCCAACTGTCACATCCATACATGACTACTGGAAAAACCATAATTTGACCATAGGGACCTTTGTCCACAAAGCAATGTCTCTGCTTTTTAATACTCTGTCTAGGTTTGTCAGGGCCTCCCTTGTGGCTCAGTTGGTAAAGAATCTGCCTGCAAAGCAGAAGACCTAGGTTTGATCCCTGGTTTGGGAAGATCCCCTGGAGAAGGGAAAGGCTACCCACTCCAGTATTCTGACCTGGAAAATTCCATGGACTCTATAGTCCATGGGATTGCAAAGAGTCAGACTTGGTTTGAGCAACTCAACTCACTCACTCAAGTTTGTCATAGCTTTCCTTCCAAGCAGCAAGAGTCTTTTAATTTCCTGGCTACAGTCACTGTCCACAGTGATTTTGGAGCCCAAGAAAATAAAATCTGTCACTGTTTCCACTTTTTTCCTATCTACTTGCCATGAAATGATGGAACTAGATGCCATGATCTTCTTTTTTGAGTGTTTGATCTGCATTTGGCTTAATGCATTACTTCTGTCAATAGTAGTATCTTTAGGTCCACTGAAGCTAGGACACATAGCAAAAATAAAACAAAAGAAACAGCAAGGACAAAAACCACTTCATGAGAAAAAAAGAGGTTGGGGCTAAATCAATGAAATTGTGATCAGTTACTTAATAACTGCTGTATGCAATTTGTATTCTAATTGTCATAGTAGCTGAATGTTGTGTTCTTTTTACGTTTGATGAGATTTATGACGAGCTGAACTGATATTTTGTGCTTGAGCACAAATGTTTGCATGCTTGTGAGTGATAGATGTCCCATTATGAAGTGTCGTTTGGGACTTACAACATCCTCTTGGAAAGCAAAGTAGGCATCAACATAAGCTAGGTTTTCTTCATTGTTGTATTGCTTTGCCATCTGTCTGCCTAGCCTTCTCGGGCTTCTTTAAATAGGCTTAAGACTGGCCAGGGTCACCAAGCATCCAATTCTTACAGATGGGGCCTAGCATGGCCATCTGAATTGCAGCTGTGTCTCAGTGCAGGCCAGGACACATTCTTTTTGGAAACTAACTCTTGTTTGTTTTTGACAGTGGTCTGATAGCATTAATATATCAAAAGAAGAAACTGTTGTCTTTGTTGGCAAGGGTATGTGTGTGTGTGTGTATTTGGTTTTTAATTTTTTTTAACCCAAGTTGCAAGTGCCAGCTCTCAGAATAAATAGTTCCTTCTCAAAATCTAGGTTTCTAAGGTAGGAATAATGGGAAAATTGTCTAAGGCAAGTCAGCATTTGGCAGTATATTTTGAAAATGGAATAATCAGTGTATTCTATGTGGTCTGTTCCCAAGACCTCAGTATGATCTTTCTTTAGGATCAAAGCACAAATGGAGTTTCCCAAAAACCCTCAAATGCAATTTTATTTTTTTCCCAATACCATATCGAATATGTGGATTCTCAGGCATCATTCTTCTTTAGTGGAGTACAATCTCATGGAAAAATTCCATTTCTGTTCTTTCCCTATGAATGCATTAGGTGAAATATAGCTCAAAATTAGAGAAAAATAAACAGGATTACATATAATCTTTTTAAATGGCTCGAGTGCAAATGGCAGTTCAGTTTTTCAGGTAAACATACAGCTTTGGAGAAAGGAACGAGATGTGTAGCTCCATAGATTAATAGATCATTTTTCACACCTGAGGCCAGAAAGTAATGACTCAGATGTAGCTTAGCTTTGCTTGGTAACCAATGAGCATATTGATTAAAATGGTGACTCATTTAAATGACAGGTCTCCTTTCCACAGCCATCTGTCTAGTTGCAGTAGACAGTTAAGGTGTAAATTTGGATGTCTCTTAATAATAGCTTTATATGAAAGCACACCATAGCTAAAACTACCACTATAATTCAAAAGCTTATGGGATTTATTTGCTTTTTACTGTCTTTGATAAAGACATCGTATTTGGTAATGTAATAACTTTTGAAAAGATTGAAAGGAATTAACAAATTCAGTAACTCTACGTGAGGTAGAGACACTGCTTTTGGCTCTGTCGAGCATGGAACTAACTAGTTGCCATTTGCCATTTCAGTAGTTTGCAAGTTACTTAGTACAGCTTCTGGCCTTTAAGCGCTTTGTACTGCATTGTATAATAGAAAGGAACACAAACAAAAATGGGAATTTGTTTTTTACAGTATTGGGAACATTGATGTTGAATTTTAGTAATTATTTCTCACTATTTACAAAGTCATGTGAATGTAGCTAAATGGCACAGTGTGAGTGTGACAGTATCTAGAATGATTTGAGAATGTTTGGCTTTAGCTAAACTGTATTTGTTTTGCCTAAATTTCTTCATTGATCTATATCCTTCCCAATTTCTAGAGCCTTCTGTTGGCCTCTATTTAATCAGAATTAGTGGGAAAATTTTAATAAGCAAATACATTCATGTTTATGTGTGGGGAAGGAAAGGAGATGATTTGATAAGCTATTTTGAATTGAAATAAATTACAAAAATAATATTTATTGTACCTACAGAAAAAATGTGAACTACATTGCAAATCCCTTTAGCAGATTACATTAAACAATTCTAATTACAGATAAGTTCTTAACAATTCTCTAAATAAAATCCTTTAGAACTTTTATACTTTTGTGGGTAAGTTCATTTATTTAAAACATAATCTTTGACTCAAACTATTTACTAATTTCAACCTTAGTATCTCCTATTTCCACAAATTACTCAAGTCATAATATATACCCAAGGGTTTAAGGCATAGTATTGTATGTTATGTTAATTACTGTATTTTATTAATTTCTTTAAATATAATAACTTGCTTTTTAGAAATGAATGATATGAGATAGATTATCACTTATTTTGTGGTATTGTGAAATCCAGAAATGAGGATTTTATGGCTGAAATATGACATTATTAGAAAAAATTAAGCGAGAGATCTAGGTATCTAAAATAAGATATGATTATGATTTTTGAACAGATAAAAAAGCACAATTATTGTAACATTTTATAATGCAATATAGAATTATCTTTCTAGTATATAATAGTATATAGAATACATATTATAGAAATTCAATATTGAATATAGAAGATCACTTATATTTAACTATAATTATTATGGAATGATGGTTATAAAGCTTATATGGTAGCTTTAGAATTTTAAATACTGTTTTCTAGAAAATAATTTTTACAAATATATTAGATTCATGGCCGAAAGTGAAGAGAAACTAAAAAGCCTCTTGATGAAAATGAAAGTGGAGAGTGAAAAGGTTGGCTTAAAGCTCAACATTCAGAAAACAAAGATCATGGCATCCGCTCCCATCACTACATGGGAAATAGATGGGGAAACAGTGGAAACAGTGTCAGACTTTATTTTTCTGGGCTCCAAAATCACTGCAGATGGTGACTGCAGCCATGAAATTAAAAGATGCTTACTCCTTGGAAGGAAAGTTATGACCAACCTAGATAGCATATTCAAAAGCAGAGACATCACTTTGCTAACAAAGGTTCGCCTAGTCAAGGCTATGGTCTTTCCTGTGGTCATGTATGGATGTGAGAGCTGGACTGTGAAGAAGGCTGAGCGCCGAAGAATTGATGCTTTTGAACTGTGGTGTTGGAGAAGACTCTTGAGAGTCCCTTGGACTGCAAGGAGATCCAACCAATCCATTCTGAAGGAGATCAGCCCTGGGATTTCTTTGGAAGGAATGATGCTGAAGCTGAAATTCCAGTACTTTGGCCACCTCATGTGAAGAGTTGACTCATTGGAGAAGACTCTGATGCTGGGAGGGATTGAGGGCAGGAGGAGAAGGGGACGACAGAGGATGAGATGGCTGGATGGCATCACTGACTCGATGAATGTGAGTCTGAGTGACCTCCGGGAGCTGGTGATGGACAGGGAGGCCTGGCGTGCTGCGATTCACGGGGTTGCAAAGAGTCGGACACGACTGAGTGACTGATCTGATCTGATAAGACTATATCAGGTCAATCCCAGGTTTAAAAGTAGACTTTTGTGGAATACTTAGTAATAAAATAAGTAATTTTTTACATTTTTTAATAGGAAATTCCATGTACAATATATATTTGGGATGCCAGGGGTGTATCTGTTAATTTTAGCTATTAGAATTGGTCTTCTGATCTCAAGATGTCTAGTCTGTAGCCACAATACCATGTTCAGCTTTTTGTCCACTTAAGAACTCATGGATTCTGTGATAATGTACACCCTTTAATTCTATTTTTGATGATATCAAATGATTAACAAGTGAGAAAGCCAATTCTTTTGTGTTTTAATATTTTGTTTAATATGACTTTCTTAATTAATTGTTCATAAGTGGAAAAAATAAACTAAAAATAACAAATCTATAAACTTTTAGAGTCGTGGCTCTTCAGAGATAATCCAACTCGATCAGTTGAATAGGCCAGATCCTTGAGTCCCAGTGAGATAAAGTGCTTTGCCGTGAACAGTGGCAGAACCAAACTAGAACTCAGGGCTCTTTTCTTCTGGTTTATCCCCCACCCTCTCCAGTTCCATATCAGTCCAAATACTCATTTAGTAGTTGAAGTAAAATATTGACGTTTTAGGTAATGTGATGGGTAGAATTAAATATATTTCCTTTGTTCAGGGAGTTTGGCCTGTACGTAAGGAGTTTACAGACTATTTAGATGAATGATATTACTCATTGGTACAATTTATTAACTTTTATATTGTGCAGATATTAATCATCTGACTATCTTTTTTTATTTTTGAACACACAACAAAACAAAAAAGCACTGATAAATAAATACACAAGTACACACCTATACCATACTGAGGTACGCTGGAGTTTGATACAAAAATGAAAATCAGTGATATAGTTGTCTTTTTTAAAAATTTTGACATTTCATTCACTGCATATTTTTTTATTAACCAAAGTCCGTACTTTATTCACACTTATTTGATTTTTACCTAATGTCCTTCCGGGGAAGGCAATGGCACCCCACCCCAGTACTTTTGCCTGGAAAATCCCATGGATGGAGGAGCCTGGTAGGCTCCAGTCCATGGGGTCACTAGGAGTCGGACACGACTGAGCGACTTCACTTTCACTTTTCACTTTCATGCATTGGAGAAGGAAATGGCAACCCACTCCAGTGTTCTTGCCTGGAGAATCCCAGGGACGGGGGAGCCTGGTGAGCTTCCGTCTATGGGGTCGCACAGAGTCGGACACGACTGAAGCGACTTAGCAGCAGTAGCAGTAGCAGCAATGTCCTTCCAGGAGCCCATCTAGAACTCATTACCTTTAGTTGTACCACGTAGAGATTTCTGCCTTAATATTGATTTTTTAAATGTTATATAATAAGATTATTTATTAGAATTACTGAGATTTGGGGGCATCCATTTAGATTTTTACTTGTAATGAGTATTTTACTTGCCCTACCCTGGTCCTTGATACATATACAACTTGGATACACATATTGACACAAACTCATACTTACACATTTTGCTTTTGAGAAATGTTTATTTGACCATCTTTAAGCTTCCCTGGTGGCTCAGATGGTGCAGACTCTGCCTGCAATATCAGAGACCTAGGTTTGATCTTTGGTTTGAGAAGGTCCCCTGGAGGAGGGCATGGCACCCCATTCGTATTCTTACCTGGAAAATCCCATGGACAGAGGTGGGATACACTCCATGGGGTCTCAAAGAGTCACACACAACTGAGTGACTAAGTACAGCACAGCACGACCAAAAGAAGGCCCTGAGTGGGCAGATAACTTCACTGTGAGAACATGTGTTATTGTGTACAATGCAAACTAGGAGCATATGTCATAAATAACTCAGGTATGTTAACTGGTATTTATGGATGAAGCTGCAAATTTCTGGCTGTAAATATCCCAAGTTCCATAGTATACAGATTATCTGAGCTCTCAGATTAGGCTTCATACCAGTGTAATAACATGAAGACATAAACCTGACAAGTCAGAAGCCAGCGATGGGTCTGTCCTTAATCATATCACATGGATTAGCAGTCCACTTTTAAGATTATTCTTGAATTCCTATAATAAACAAATATGAAGTTTATACTTAATCTTCTTCAAAATATCTCATCATTTTGCAACTTAAATGCAGGGTAATTATTTTCACCAGATGTTATTTACTGAAATAATTTCTGGACCAGACGATGACATTTAACATTCAGTGTAATGTTTGGATGTTCTCTCATGCCCCAATGCATTTGGACTTATTACCAAATCATTACTACAAGACTGGAAGTCTCAATAATTTATAGAAGTCATTACGCCTGGCAGAGCAGTAACTCTACCAGAAATGACTAAAATGTCCCTCACACATCCCATATTCTCTAGTCCCTTCATCTGAATTTCTCTCTCACTCATTTTTCTCACGTACAAAGTCACAGACAAACTATTTTGAGCAGAATTTTAAAAGAAAGGCTACTTTATCACATGACCTCATTTCTTCTTTTCTGTTTACACATCCTGTACATGATACACTTTAATCATGTAACCATGTCCATTCAGTTATTTGCTGATTACCTTTGATGTTGAGATTGGATTTTTGCCTTCTCTTTGGATATGTAATGGTTTGATATCATCATTCTGATTGCTGCCACTGTCTGCACAGAATGATATCATTCCTGGTTTAGAATCTCTGTCTCTGGAGAGGTTTGCATGATGGAAACAGTATATGTCAAGATTCCTTGTGTAAGCTTGACTGCTGTGTGCAGAATGAACAATGTGTATTTTTGCCTGCATATTCCACTATACATACGGCTTTGTAAAAAGAGATCTTTGAGAATACTTTTTAAAGGAAAATTGTATTGAGCTTTATAGTATAGCTATCACTCTTCCTTTGAACTCCTGGGTTCCCCGCCCCGACCACCTTTTCTTGTTGCTAAAGAGAAAACTCTAATGTTGGCTTTGTACCTTGAGGGAAGTATTTTCTCAAAGTTTATGAAAGAAGACTCTCATCAAGAGGATAAATTCTTGTCTTAAAAACTACTCTTCATCATAAGACATGTGAAATCATAAATGTGTATTTGGAAATAAAACATAGGGCTTCTACTTAAAAATGACAGTATGCCCACACATGCATTTTCTCCTCCTCAAACTAGCTGCAATGCACCAAGAGAATGGAAAAAAGTGTTAATTTACAAGGGCAAAGAGAACCAGAGAGAAAGTAATGGTGGAAAAATATTTTAATAATCATTACTGAAGCAAGAAGGCAGACAGTAATTGGCTTAACATAGCAGAGGAAATTCCCATCTAACCTTAAGAGGACAATATCACCAAGAAATTAATCACTGTGCTCTTTGGAAACCCACATAGCAATTCCAGGCACTTCCAAAGGCTGCGGTGAGGTGTGGGGCTGAAAGAGCAGCCCTGGAAGAAAGGCTGTCACACATCAGGTATACATCAGCTCTTCTCCCCACTTTATCCTCCTTGTAGGATACTGGGGTTCATTTCCCTGGAGAAATTCCTCAGGGACCCCAGTTGAAGGCTCGAGGGAGGCCCATGAACAAATAATGATAGGTTTCAATTGTAAACATTTAAAAAGTCAAGAATCACCCCCAAATTATAGGGAAACATCAAATGAGAAAAAGTAGAAACCTGGAAGAAATAGAATTTTGTAAGAAGTGGAAGAAGACTTCAGAACTTCCACCAATATTTGAGGACTGTGCCCATAAAGTAAGAACAGAAAGCTCTCTAAAAGAAATAGAGATCAAGAAGGTGTTTGAAAACTAAAAATACTGTACCCAAAAGAAAATACAGCATAAAAGTGTGGGAACATAATGTAATGAATGAAATATTCCAGAAAGTGGTAAAAAAGAGAGGTGAGAAGTAGGAAATAAAATTATAAGATTGATCTAAGAAGTCTATTAGTCCCCATTGTAAAGAATTCCTGAGACTTGGGAGGAAAACAATAAGGGAAAAATTATCAAAGAAATAATAAAGGATTTTCTAGAACAAAGGGACAGAACAACCCAGATTGAACAAGTGTGCAAAGCACCCAGCCCAATGAAATCAAGAAGGCTAACCAAAACACATGATCACAGCATTTCAGAACACTGGGGAGAAAAAAATATTTTCTTTAGCTTCGAGAGAAAATTATTCATACCCAATGGAGAGAGCATTGGAATGGCTTTTGATTTTTCAGTGTTAACCAAAATAGGGGAAAACTTGGAAATTCAAAGAAAAGGTGATTTTCAATCAAGAATTGTATGCCCAGCCAAACTATCAGTCACATGCGAGTGAAGAATAACAGACAGGTGCATGCATGCTAAGTCGCTTCAGTCATGTCCAGTTCTGTGCAGCCCCATGGACTGTAGTCTGCTAGGTTCCTCTGTTTATGAAATATTCCAGGAAAGAATACTGGAGTGGGTTGCCACACTCTCCTCCAGGGGATCTTTGCGATCCAGGAATCTGATCCACATCTCTTATGTCTCTTGCATTGGCAGGCAGGTTCTTTACCATGATTGCTACCTGGGAAGCACCAATGGATGTGTATGTATTTCCATAGTATACGTCTCACACATGCTTTCTTAGAGAAAGCTACTGGAGAATAGACTCCAACAAAACAAAAGAATAAATCAAGGCAGATAAATATGTGGATTTGTGAAATAGAAGGTCAGGCACAGAAAAACATGAAAAGGAATCTTAAGGATGACATCTGTACCAGGAAATAAATACAAATTGGAGTAGAAAGGTACAGGGCTGCAGGAGAGACGTATTTGAGAACCACATAAAGCTGCTAGAGTATTGAATATGTATGAAGTTTGTGAAATGCCAGGTTGGATGAAGCACTCACTGGAATCAAGATTGCCAGAAGAATATCAATCCCTCAGATATGCAGATGACACCACCCTTATGGAAGAAAGTGAAGCGGAACTAAAGAGCCTCTTGATGAAAGTGAAAGAGGTGAGTGAAAAAGCTGGCTTAAAACTCAACATTAAAAAAACTAAGATGATGGCATTCGATCCCATCACTTCATGGCAAATAGATGGGGAAACAACGGAAACAGTGAAAGACTTTATCTTTATTTTCTTGGGCTCCAAAATCACTGCAGATTGTCATTGCAGACATGAAATTAAAAGACACTTGCTCCTTGGAAGAAAAGCTATGACCAACCTAGACAGCATATTAGAAAGCAGACACATTATTTTACTGACAAAGGTCCATCTAGTTAAGGCCATGGTTTTTCAAGGAGTCATGTATGGATGTGAAAGTTCAACTATAAAGAAAGCTGAGCACCGAAGAATTGATACTTTTGAACTGTGATGTTGGAGAAGGCTCTTGAGAGTTCCTCAGACTGCAAGGAGATCCAACCAGTTAATCCTAAAGGAAATCAGTCCTGAATATTCATTGGAAGGACTGATGCTGAAGCTGAAACTCCAATACTTTGGCCACCTGATGCTAAGAACTGACACATTGGAAAAGACCCTGATTCTGGGAAAGGCTGAGGGCAGGAAGAGAAGGGGATGACAGAGGATGAGATGATTGGATGAAATCACTGACTCAATGGACATGGGCTTGAGCAAGCTCCAGGAGTTGGTGATGGATAGGGAAGCCTGGCACCCCACTCCAGTACTCTCGCCTGGAGAATCCCATGGACGGAGAAACCTGGTAGGCTGCACTCCATGGGGTCGTGAAGAGTTGGACACAACTGACTGACTTCACTTTTCACTTTCATGCATTGGAGAAGGAAATGGCAACCGACTCCAGTGTTCTTGCTTGGAAAATCCCAGGGACAGGGGATCCTGGTGGGCTGCCGTCTCTGAGGTCGCACAGAGTCGGACACGACTGAAGTGACTTAGCAGCAGCAGCAGCAGGGAAGACTGGTGTGCTGCAGTCCATGGGGTTGCAAAGAGTTGGACACAACTGAGCGACTGAACTGAACTGAACAAATGATCTGCAAAATGTATGGAGAAGCATTTAACAGAACCATTGACACACTGGGAGAAAGTAAGTTCATAGAATCTCAGCAGATGTTCAAGCAATAGCTTTGCCAATTCCAAGACAAAGGGCATATAAGAAAGGAATGGTAATCATGGAGTGCTGTCTGGCTCAGCAGTGGAGAGTATTTCATTGTCCTCATGATATGAACAGTGGCTGTTGATTTAACCAAAATTCATGATATAACTGAGCTTCCCTGGTGGCTCAGTGGTAAAGAATCCATCTGCCAGTTTAGAAGATGACAGTCGGATCCCTGAGTTGGGAATATATACCCTGAAGAAGCAAATAGCAACCCACTCCAGTATTCTTGTCTGGAGAATGCTATGGACAGAGGAACCTGATGGATTCTCCATAGGGTCGGACATAGAGTCCGATGTGACTTAACAGCTAAACAACAACAGCATGATTTAACTATATTGAGAGGATTAGAAGAAAGGAGGTGTGTGCATGTGTTAGATCCACTACTATGACAGAATCTACAGTGTTTTAGTCAGGTTCCCTGGGAAATGCATTCTGTGTTGGAAATTTACTGAGGCGTGTCCTTGGGATCAACTCTTGAGGAAAATGGAGGAAATAGGATTGGCCAGAGGGAGGAGTTGAGGAACTATAAACTTTCCCCCCTTTATTTTCCTCCATGGTACTCTGCTCGTGTGTTACAGATTAACAGTAGTAAAAAAAAAAAAAAATTGTGTGTCACGCATTTACAGAAATACTCCATTTTGAACCAAATGTATCAGCTGAGAAATGAGCATCACTAGAAGTGGATGAGACACTTTGGAGCCAGACTGGCTTCTAATCCTGGTTTCATAATTTCATAGCTGGGTCATTTGGGACAAGTCATTTAAATGTGCTATGCTTCTGAGTTCACCTTTGTGAATATGGTACAGTAGTACTAGCTGCTCACTGAATCCTTGGGAAAATGACATGCATTCAGACCCGTTATGCACAAAGACGGTGTTTGGCTCACGAAGCATTAGCCATTATGTATATTATGGCTTAAAGCTCAACATTCAGAAAACGAAGATCATGGCATCCGGTCCCATCACTTCATGGGAAGTAGATGGGGTAACAGTGTCAGACTTTAGTTTTCTGGGCTCCAAAATCACTACAGATGGTGACTGCAGCCATGAAATTAAAAGACGCTTGCTCCTTGGAAGGAAAGTTAGGACCAACCTAGATCACATATTCAAAAGCAGAGACATTACTTTGCCAACAAAGGTTCGCCTAATCAAGGCTATGGTTTTCCCTGTGGTCATGTATTGATGTGAGAGTTGGATTGTGAAGAAGGCTGAGCACCGAAGAATTGATGCTTTTGAACTGTGGTGTTGGAGAAGACTCTTGAGAGTCCCTTGGACAGCAAGGAGATCCAGCCAGTCCTTTCTGAAGGAGATCAGCCCTGGGATTTCTTTGGAAGGAATGATGCTAAAGCTGAAACTCCAGTACTTTGGCCACCTCATGTGAAGAGTTGACTCATTGGAGAAGACTCTGATGCTGGGAGGGATTAAGGGCAAGAGGAGAAGGGGACGACAGAGGATGAGATGGCTGGATGGCATCACTGACTCGATGGATGTGAGAGTCTGAGTGAACTCCGGGAGTTGGTGATAGACAGGGAGGCCTGGTGTGCTGCAATTCATGGGGTCACAAAGAGTCGGACACGACTGAGCGACTGATCTGATCTGATATATATTAGCCTGAAAAAAATTATTAGGGTCTCAATGGATCAAGTGCTCTCAGGACACCTCTAGAGTGAAACACCATCATTTCATTGAAATACCATTAGTTTCCTACATTTCAATTCATCATCTTATTTTTATCTTCCTATTCCTTCTTCAGTATAGACATATAAAACTGAAACTTTTATAAAGCATTTCATTCTTTTTGTTTGTTTTCTGTGTGTTTGGTTTCTCCCACTCTTCTTATTTCTCAAATACAGATGAGAGCACTTTGTTATTCAATGATGGTAGAATCAGGAATAATATCACTGTGCTCCGCTGCCTTGGGATTCCCACATAGTGCAGTGGTAAAGAATCCGCCTCACGTTGCAAGAGATGCAGGAGATGCAGTCTTGATCCATGGGTTAAGATCCCCAGGAGGAGGAAATGGCAACCCACTCCAGTGTTCTTGCCTAAAGAATCCCATGGACAGAGGAGCCTGGTGGGCTATATAGTCCACGAGGTCGCAGAGTTGGACAGAATTGAGTGACTGAGCATGCTCACTGCTGCCTTACTTTCAAAAGGGAAAACAAGTTTAATACATTATAATAAATTGGTACATGTTTATTTTCCATTGGTAGAAGAAAGCCTCATTGTAACATTTTAAAGTTTATGCAAGTAACAAGTTCCCAAGGTCTAAAGGATAATATTTACACAGTTGGGTATATCGATAGGTGTTCGCTTCCATTGCAGAATTTCTATTTGCCCATGCATAGGAGGTTATGGAGTTAGAAGGGATTTGTCATGTTTGGCCAGAAATTAGGCTGCAGCTTTGCCATTAGCCCATAATGTGTCTGTTTTCTTGGTCTGTCTCACTATTTGGAAATAGAAATTGTACTTTCTTTGCCTTTAGTCTGCTTAAATGTCAAAGAAGAGTAAATTGTACTGAGAGTTTAAAACGGCATAGTGTGATGAATCTCGTGGCCCCCAGTGCTCAGAAATCCTTACAGTAACTAACACTTGGTGTCATTGATCAGCATCCTTCATTTCAGCTGTAGAATGATACGCTCCCTGGGAATAGGCTGAATGCTGACCGGCTTTACGTTAGTTTCTTAGTTGGAACCAAGGGATGATTTTAAGATTAAAAAAGAAATGCTGGGATATGTAGCTGGGGATTATGATCAGATCAGCTTCCAGTTTATCCATTTTAAATCTCCATTTAGTCAGAGCTTTTAAACACATTTTGGATTAACTGCTTTTTGAGGTTATCTTGGTCCCTGCTGCCTTCCATTAGTATTGACTGTACTTTAATTTTTTTTTTTTTTTTAATAAGATCTAGTCTCGGTGTAGATTGAGCTCTGTGCAGTAACGGAGGATCATCTTTCTCACATAGGGAAAGAGATTAAGGATCTGAGTCATAGAGCTACTCAAAGGGACACTTTCTACTCTAAGTCCACATGAATTTATGAATATCAGCATGATTCAAGTGATGAGAGTGCTGACTCAGGACTGAGTCTTTTCCCATGAATGCACTAACTGGGTTAGTCACAAAACTGAGATGACTTTATGCACCATTCTTTGGGCAATGTTAATCTTCAATCTGATATGAAATGGGGCTGCCATGAAGATTTTTAAAAATTCAATGTATTGAGTACTTTGAGGGTTTTTGTTGATTGTTTTTACTAATGAAGTAGATTCAAATGGACTAGACTGTAAGAGAAGTTGAGACTCAATGTCGATTCTAAGATGATTTGCTTAAAAAAAAAAAACATTATTGTATTCCTTTGGATATTTGTTTTGCAGTTCATCTTGAGAAATAGCATCTTTTAAAACATAAATTTCAGACCTCAGACAAACTGAATGGGCTTGGAGGAGGTGTTCAAGGGTTAGGAGCTGAGAGAGCGTCCCAGGTGGCAAAATGGTAAAGAATCTGCCTGCAAGGCAGGCGATACAGGAGATGCAGGTTCGACCCTGGCTCAGGAATATGCCCGGATAAGAATTTCCCCGGAAATTCTTGGGAATTTCTCCAGAGGAGAAACCCACTACTACAGTACTATAGCCCACTACAGTATTGTTTCCTGGAAAGTTCCATGGACAACGGTGCCTGATGGGCTATACAGTCCATGGGGTCACAAAGAGTCAGACAGACTGAGCGATTGAGCACGCACGCTTGCAAACGCAGCGTCTAAAAGGAAACAATGGAGACAGTCATTGGTGACCACCTCTGAAGTCGTTTGTCCCCCAGAGATTATACAAACATCGGATTATACAGGCATCCAAGAGTCATCATAGACTCGTAGAATGGGGAGAATGGCCCTCCTAAAATTTCAAAATTATTTAAAAGGGACAGCTTTTTCTTGGGCAGAAATGTTACTAACCCTTCGTTTCCTTGACATTTTATCAGGTCAATGGCTTGAGGACAAATCAAGCTTCTGAATGGTGCTTATGAACCCTAAAAGGGGTGAAAAATGATCAGTTGAGGCTGAAAGGCTGCTGTTTATGGCAACTCTGTGAAAAACTTTTCCCTAAAAGGTCATTGTTGACTCTCAAGGAGCTCCTGATGGTCCAGATGCTCTCTTTGCAATTTTCTGCCTTCAGGGTAAGCAGTAGTATACCCAGGGGGACCCAGAATACTACCTGATAAAGCCCTATGATGTGACCGTGGTTCTTCTCTGTCCTTTCCCTCACAAACTTCCCTTTCCCCAGAGCGGCTGTACTCTTACCTGGCTGTAAAAAGTGATGAAGGTTCTGGTAATCATTGCTTGCAAAGTACCTTGCTGTCTTCCTCTGTCTCATCCTTTTTCCTATTCTAATTTGAATGGATTTTGTTCTTATTAAATGAGTGGATTCATGTAGAGACAGAATTGTCCAAATTCTAAGTGTGTGTGTATATATATATATTACTCATCAGTGTTACTCATCACTGTATCTCCAGAGTAACATGAGGCCAGGCCTCAATGGAGCATTCTGATTTGGTTTGTTTTGGTAGGGTTGAGTCAAAATGGAAAGTTATTCATTGCCAAACACTAAGTGGAAAATTGAGTCTGATGTGAACCCCGTTTTGCACCACTTGGCAAACATTGGTCCCAAAGACAATGGCACCCCATCTCTGTGTTACTGATATTCTCCTCTTCATCCTAATGTTCATCAGCAAAGAAGGGTAGAGTTTTTACTGCAAATGTTGCTTGATATTTAAAATAAAAAATGAAATATTTTATTTCTAATTGAAACATCTCCAATGAAAACTTGCCTGATCCAAATCCCTCCAATAACACAGCGTCTACATTAAATAATCATATATTTGCTCCCAGCACAGATTGCATGCTTGATAAATGTTTTGAAAAGGAACTAATTTAGATAAATGCTTCAAAGATTTTTTCTGAAAAGGTGAATCTACATACACTGTTCTCATTGTTTTAGTCGTGTCCAACTTTATGCAACCCCATGGACAGCAGCCCATTAGACTCCTCCATCCACAGGATCCTCCAGGCAAGAACAGTGCAGTGGGTTGCTGTTTCCTGCTCTGATATTTATACATTTGGAGAGAGTTAATTTCAGTCTTATTTCATAGTGAATCTCAGATATCATTGGTCTCCTTCGCTTCTCCTTCTCAACAGTAATTGAGTTCCAGGATATGAGACCTGCTACTAAATATTCACTTGCAATTTGCATTGAAATATCAAATACATTATTTGGGAATACTCTGGGTAACTTAGAAAGGTATTTAATTTAAAAATCTTCCTGAGGGGAAAAGTGAATCTGTATTAAATGAAACAGGAGGCACCCCTAGCAGTTTTAGAAGTCAGATGGACAAATGGGATGTTCAGAATTTCATGAAAGGATGGGAAAGAATCTTCATCCTAGATAGTGACATATCACTTTAAGCACTGGTCTGGCGCTATCTGGGAGTCTTCAAACCCTGAAAATGCTTCGATTAAAATGTTCACTTATAAACTAGGACTATCATAACATTTGAAGTGCATTTTAACTTACTCTCTTAAAAAAAAAAAAAATCTATAGTTTGCTGTAGACAGTAGTATAAGCTCAGAAGGTCTTCAGGAGGTGGTCTTTGTAGTCCCTCCCCCTATTGTTATCTTAAAGACACCATTGCTTTCAAAAGTGTAGAACTGTTGGTATAGTTCAATAACCTCACACTAAGGGAATATTTAAAATATTGTTTTCAAGTGTGGTGACAAGGAATGGAGAACAAATGATTCTTCAGGGGGATTTTCCTGGAAAAAAAACAAACTGACTGAGGTTAATGTCCAGAGGTAATGGACTCTCCCAGTGGGTCATTAATTCCCGGGAATTGGCCTGTGCTTCAATTGCTATTGCTTAAGTAAACAATAAATAACATCACACAGATATGTAATGAACTATAAAACAGCCACTTCTCTACCTGCATTGTAGATAACGCCTGCAGCACATACCAGACCGCTTTCTATTAATCACCTCCCAACTTGATTGATTAGTTTCAATCAGCACCCTGTCCCCTATTTTCTTTTAAAGTAGATTAATTTCATACTTTGGAAGTCAGGGAATAAAAGCGTTAAAATTAGACCCAGTAGAAATGGGGCTGTGCTGGAATATTTTTGACTGCTTTTTCCTCCTTTTGTTTCTCTCTTGCACTTTCTGTTGCTCTGTAGCAGTTAGTTATAACTCTTACCATGCTTCAATAATGCCAAGATTTGTGCTAACACTGGCTAGTAGAAATTGAATGAAACTTGCAAGGACAAGGACTTTTTAAATTAGCTTAATAAGCTTTCGTGAGCTGTCCACCCACTTCCACCATAGTTCCTCAGTCATTCTGCTTAGCTCCCCAGTAGCCTATTAACCCTTAGGATTATTTCCTTCTTTAAGCACTTTCTTTGCTTCTCTACTTTCTCTTCTCTTCCTACCTCAATAGCTATTCCTTCTCAGTCTCTTCTGTTGGCTATGTCTTTCTTTTTGGTTTTTCTGTTGTGGTAAAATATGTATAACATGGAGTTTACCATGTTAACAGTGTTTAAATGTACATTTCAGTGGCATTAAGTACATTCGCAATGTTGTGTAACCATAACCACTATTGACTGCCATACTTTTTCTTAACCCAAAATAGAAACTCTGTAACCATTAAGCCATAATCCGCCATGCATCCTCCTCCAGCCCCTGGTAAACTCTATTCTGTTCTCCATCTCTATAAATTTGCTTATTCTAGGTATTTCATATAATAATACAATATTTGTCCTTCTAATTGCGGGTTATTCACTTAGCATAATGTTTTCATTGTTCATCCACGTGGTAGCATTTTTCAGGATTTAATTCCTCTTTATACCTGAGTAATATTCCTC
Source organism: Tragelaphus eurycerus (assembly GCA_935064755.1). Lineage (NCBI taxonomy): Eukaryota > Metazoa > Chordata > Mammalia > Artiodactyla > Bovidae > Tragelaphus > Tragelaphus eurycerus. Next base: position 6,820,171 of record CAKXYN010000039.1, read on the forward strand.
TGTATGTATATAGCACATTTTGTTTATTTAATAGTGCTGCTGTAAACATGAGTGTACAAATATCTGTTTGATTCGCTGTTGTCAAATCTTATTTTGGTTGCATACACCAAAGTTGAGTTAATGGATCATATAGTAATTCTCTGTCAACTTCTTGAGGAAACACCAAACTGTTTTCCACAGCATCTGCTGTACCATTTTCCACTTCTATCAGCACAAGGGTTCTAATTTCTTCATATCCTAAGTCACATGTGTTATTTTACTTAAAAAAAAAAATAGCCAACCTAATGAATGAGAAGTGGTATCTCGTTGTTGGTTCTAGAGTCTTCTAAACTTGCCATCGTTGGAGCACTTGAGGACTTGATCTCTGTCTCTTCTCCTCTCACTTATGTCCATTCTTTTAGTGGACTCTCTAAGTTCCATGGACATGGGGTATATTGCTAGCCCCAGCCTCTAGGCTTAAGTAAACCACTGCATGGTGGGTATTTTTACTTGGATGTTAACAGGCATCCCAACAATAGAATGGCCAAAATGGAACTCATGTCCCAAGCTCCCCATCCCCTACCAACCATGAACCTACACTTCCCACAAACTTCCGGTGTCTGTTAATGGCATCTCCATTCTACCAGTTTCTCAGGCTTCAAACTTTGGATTCATCCTCACTTTTCTCTTCCTTGCCCCATATATCCACCAGCATATTCTATTGGACCAGATTCTTCGATCTGGTCTCTGTTCAAATACTATCTGCACAGGGAGGACTTCATATAAAAGAGCCCCTGTCCTAACAATCCCCTTCTCCTGCTCTGTTCTTTGTAGCAGCTGATATCATATATATTTGTGTCCCCTGAAACCTGGAGTGAGTGCCGGAATTTGTCTGGTTGGTTTACTACTGATCCTACAGTGCCTGTAATAGTACTCATTCAATAAATACTTGTTGAATGGATGGTTGGACAATAAATGGAAAACAGTGTATCTGCTCCTGGGGAATCAACAAAATCAAGATTCCAAGTATCAAACAACTAAAAACAATAAGTCTCCCTGGATTTTTTTTTTTTCTTTTCAGTAAAAAAGAATTTTCCAGACAAATCCTAACCTATCCTATGACCAGAATATGTCTTGGTGAGCTAAAGTGTCTTTATCATGTTAGACATTTTCCTTGTAAAAGTTGTTGTTTAGTCGTGTCTTATTCTTTGCGACCCCATGGACTGTAACACGCTAGGCTTCCCTATCCTTCACCAACTCCCGGAGCTTGCTCAAACTCAGGTCCATCGAGTCGGTGATGCCATCCAATCATCTCGTCCTCTGTCACCCCCCTTCTCCTTCTGCCTCAATGTTTCCCAGCATCAGGGTCTTTTCCAGAGTTGGCTCTTCGCCTCGGGTGGCCACAGTATTGGAGCTTCAGCTTTAGGATTGACTAATTTGATCTCCTTGCTGTCCGAGGGACTCTCAAGAGTCTTCTCCAGCACCACAGTTTGAAAGCGCCCATTTTTGGGCGATCAGCCTTCTTTATGGTCCAACTCTCACATCTGTACATGACTAGTGGGAAAACCATAGCTTTGACTATATGGACCTTTGTCAGCAAAGTGATGTCTCTGCTTTTTAATACAATGTCTAGGTTTTTCATAGCTCTTCTTCTAAGGGGCAAGTGTCTTTTAATTTCCTGGCTGCAGTCACTGTCCATAATGATTTTGGAGCCCAAGAAAATAAAATCTGCCACTGTTTTCATTTTTCCCTATCCATTTGCCATGAAGTGATGGGACTGGACACAATGATTTTAGTTTTTTAGTCATCCTCTGTCTTTTCTAAAAGAGAGGATACTGAGTAACTGATCAGTTATGTTGCTGTAACAAACAGGCATTGTTTGACTGTATGCTAAGTCGCTTCAGTCGTGTCCAACTCTGTGTGACCCCATAGACGGAAGCTCACCAGGCTCCCCTGTCCCTGGGATTCTCCAGGCAAGAACACTGGAGTGGGTTGCCATTTCCTTCTCCAATGCATGACAGTGAAAAGTGAAAGTGAGGTCGCTCAGTCGTGGCCGACTCTTAGCGACCCCATGGACTGGAGCCCACCAGGCTCCTCCATCCATGGGATTTTCCAGGCAAAAGTGTTTGACTGTAGCTACTTCTAGTTTTGTAAAATCCTGCTTTGCTGAAGTTCTCCTCATACTCACTCATTTTTCTTCCACATCTGTTAGCTTGTTAAGAATTTTAAGTCAGAGAGAAAATGTTACAATTATAATTAAAATGCACTAGCCAATTTAGAAAACATTGATGGAATATGAATAATAAATGAATTATTTATTTACATGATTCTGTAAATTTTTTAAAATGGAATATCTCATGATATTGTAGGAGAAGGCAATGGCACTCTTGCCTGGAAAATTCCATGGACGGAGGAGACTGGTAAGATGTGGTCCATGGGGTTGTGAAGAGTCAGACATGACTGAAAGACTTCGCTTTCACTTTTCACTTTCATGCTTTGGAGAAGGAAATGGCAACCCATTCCAGTGTTCTTGCCTGGAGAATCCCAGGGATGGGGGAGCCTGGTGGGCTGCCATCTCTGGGGTCGCACAGAGTCGGACATGACTGAAGTGACTTAGCAGCAGCATGATATTGTAAATAAATTATACTTCAATAAAAATTTTAATACAATTTTTAATTAAAAAATTAAAAAATGAGTCAATCAAACATAGACAAATTTTTATACAGATAAAGTTTATTTTTTTAATTAAATATTTTCTATTAAAAATGATTGTCTTCTTCATATAATAATAAGCTCCTTTAAAGGAGTAGAAAGTTATTCAAGGAAAAATATAACAATTTGTTTTTGAAAGTTTTAAAGCTTATTGACCCATTTTAATGATACTTGAGACTTTACAGACCCTGAGATGCTAATTCTTCATATGATATTTTTAGATTTTATTAAAAGTAACAAAATAATTTAGCAATTCAATAATTTGAATAATTATTCAAATTCAATGAAATGAAAAAATATATAATTAAAGTGTTTCTGGGCAGCCAAAAGAAAAGAGATACTCAATATAGAGACTCAATGTGTTCACTGTTTTCTGATTTTGTAATTGTCTTAATTTTAGACAATGAAAGTAATTTTGTCATATGCCTTAAATTTGATGTGGCCTCTGAGACTGTGAAAGCAAGCCCCCTTGTTTTATTTAAATTTGTGCACATCATGACAATTCGAATCCATCTGAATGCTTCTGGTGATGTATTTAGATTAATATAAATAGCCTTAAATAAACAGGATTAGTAATAGAAGCCCTGTCACAGAATTGTTGTTAGGATTTAATATGTGTGTATAATATTAACATATCTATATATTATTACAATTTGTATATTATATGTATATGATTGTATATATACTTCAGTTCAGTTCAGTTCAGTTCAGTCGCTCAGTCGTGTCCGACTCTTTCCGACAACATGAATCTCAGCACGCCAGGCCTCCCTGTCCATCACCAACTCCTGGAGTTCACTCAGACTCCCGTCCATCGAGTCAGTGATGCCATCCAGCCATCTCATCCTCTGTCGTCCCCTTCTCCTCCACCCCCAATCCCTCCCAGCATCAGAGTCTTTTCTAATGAGTCAACTCTTCGCATGAGGTGGCCAAAGTACTGGAGTTTCAGCTTTAGCATCATTCCTTCCAAAGAAATCCCAGGCCTGATCGCCTTCAGAATGGACTGGTTGGATCTATGCACAAATTATATTTATCATCTATCATCCAGTTAGGGTTAGAGTTACATTTATAAACTTTGATATGTGTGTGTAAGTCTCTCAGTCGTGTCCAACACTGTGACCCCATGGACTGTAGCCTGCCCAGGCTCCTCTGTCTGTGGAATTCTCCAGGCAAGGATACTGGATTGGGTTCCTATTCTCTTCTCCAGGGGATCTTCCCAACCCAGGGACTGAACACAGGTCTCCCACATTGCAGGTGGATTCTTTACCATCTGAGCCACCAGGGAATATGTATGTGTGTATGTGTGTGTATACATATACCCACATATGGCTTGGAACCAATGCCTGCCCATTAATATGTAAACTATAAGGATTAGCTGTGACACTGATGGTGGTGATTGTGATGATGTTCATTTCCCAGGATATAAAAAGGAACAAAAAAGACTGCTTTGTCATTGTTTTTATCTTACATGATGAGTAAAGGGACAATATGAAATGGACGACAATAATGCCATGCAAGTGGGTTTTAATTTTATTGCTAAAGCGTCTGTATATCTTTTTAAAAAAATGATTCTAGGAGCTGTTGATGTGGTGCATTCAAGTTTAATAATTCTGTTTTCCAAAATCCCACTCAGCTCTTTGAGATAAGAAAAAAAATCAACTAAAAGGAATAAATGGCCAGAAGTCACACATTGGGGGAGGTCAAAGAAAATAAATATGTTCAGCACTAGGCCTAAAGGTTGAAAGAGATTAATTTAAATGGCTCCACTTAGAGAATGTGACAAAGTTCCAACACTTTATGGCAGACACAGCATTTCATGCTTAAGAGTTGTGTCCGGCTACATTCTCTCTTCCCTCTCCTATAAATGGACGACAGCTAGCTGCACACGGCTACAGCTTGAGAGAAGAATATGAATACATGAACATGCCATCCAAGTTAATGATGCCATGGATTATAATGCAATAAAATAATAATCCATTTCTGCTCCTAGCACAGCACTTTTTAATTCAGCCATGACATCCTATATGGAGATGTTTATCCTGCACTTCTCCCTGGCCATGGAAGTGATTCTCCTGCAACCAGCAGGGGCTTATCTGATGTTTCACCACTAGGGTATATCAGCCCTGGCGATTAAAAGGATTACTTATTTGCTTACTCAGAAAGGATTAATGGCAGAGAGCAAAGGCTTTGTTTAAAAATCATGTGCCACGACTTCCTGGAGCTTAGGAAAGAGACCAAAAGGTATTTGACCGTTTTTGAAGAAGCATTTTATTCAAAAATTAAAATCTTGATCCAGCAAATGGTCTCTTGCTGATGAATTCTGAACTAACATCAAATAAACAGTCATTTTCTGGTAATAGAATGCCATTGTGCTCTCTGGCATTGCTTTAACCCAGTGTGCGCTAGAACTGTTTTCCTCTAGCTCATTATTAGGGGAGATTTTTGGGTGTATAATTGAAGTCTAAAATATGGAGTCCTTTATACTCAGTTGTTTACTAAAGCAACATGATTAAAGAGGATTTATTTAATAGTTCTTGCAATATCTAGGGACTTTCCTTTTTACAATGTATCTATGATATTCCAGTTTATGTATAATACAAATCTTCATACTATTTTTTATTTTCTTTTTGGGGTCAATAAAGGTAATAGTAATTATAATGTTTTCTTTGACTCAAACATTGCTTGATAACAGTTATTAAGTTTTATATCTAGATGTGTCATTCCAAAAGTAGAAAATTTTTAGGATATGCCTGTGATATCTACTGTCATTATTAAAAATATCAACTTTAATAATGTACTAACAGAAAAATAGCTGCATTGAACATTGAAATACACTAAACATTATGTAATCTATTTCTTTCCAAAATTTTCAATTTTGAAAATAATCATAATTTTCCATTATTTCACTTTCCAGTTAGTTTATAATGAGATTTAGTTATGGTGAATTATCTTTTTAATAAGATATACTTTTACTGAGGCTTTTCCAAGAAAAAGTTAGAAATTAAGAGTTGCCAAATTTCTCGTTGTTTTTGTTCAGTCACCAAGTCATGTCCAACATTTTGAAATCCCATGGACTGCAGCAAGCCTGGCTTCCATGTTCATCACCACCTCTTGGAGTTTGCCCAAGTTCATGGCCATTGAATCAGTGATGCCATCCAACTGTCTCATCCTCAATTCAGTTCAGTCGCTCAGTCTTGTCCCACTCTTTGCAACCTCATAGACTGCAGCACGCCAGGCTTCCCTGTTCATCACCAACTCCTGGAGCTTGCTCAAACACATGTCCTAGGAGTTACCCTCCTGCCTTTAATCTTTCCCAGCATCAGGATCTTTTCCAAGGAGTCAGTTCTTCCCATCAGGTAGCCAAAGTATTGGAGTTTCACCTTCAACATCAGTTCTTCCAATGAATATTCAGAACTGATTTCATTTAGGATGGACTGGTTGGATCTCCTTGCAGTCCAAGGGACTCTCAAGAGTCTTCTCCAACACCACAGTTCAAAAGCATCAATTCTTCAGTGCTCAGCCTTCTTCACAGTCCAACTCTCACATCCATACAGGACCACAGGAAAAACCATAGCCTTGACTAGACAAACCTTTGATGGCAAAGTAATGTCTGCTTTTCAGTATGCTATCTAGGTTGGTCATAACTTTCCTTCCAAGGAGTAAGCATCTTTTAATTTTATTGGTGCAGTCACCATCTGCAGTTGATTTTGGAGCCCCCCAAAATAAAGTCTGACACTGTTTCCACTGTTTCCCCATCTATTTCCCATGAAGTAATGGGACCAGATGCCATGATCTTCGTTTTCTGAATGTTGAGCTTTAAGCCAACTTTTTCACTCTCCACTTTCACTTTCATCAAGAGGCTTTTTAGTTCCTCTTCACTTTCTGCCGTAAGGGTGGTGTCATCTGCATATCTGAGATTATTGATATTTCTCCTGGCAATCTTGATTCCAACTTGTGCGTATCTGAGGTTATTGATATTTCTCCCAGCAACCTTGATTCCAGCTTCTGCTTCATCCAGCCTGTCATTTCTCATGACGTATTCTACACATAAATTAAATAAGCACTGTGACAATACACGGCCTTGATATACTCCTTTCCTGATTTGGAACCAGTCTGCTGTTCCATGTCCAGTTCTAACTGATGCTTCTTGACCTGCGTACAGATTTCTCAGGAGGCAGGTAAGGTGGTCCGGTATTCCCATCTGTTGGAGAATGTCCTACAGTTTGTTGTGATCCACACAGTCAATGGCTTTGGTATAGTTGGTAAAGCAGAAATTAGATGTTTTTCTGGAACTCTCTTGCTTTTTTGATGATCCAGCAGATGTTGGCAATTTGATGTCTGTTTCCTCTATCTTTTCTAAAACCAGCTTGAACATCTGGAAGTTCACAGTTTGTGTACAGTTGAACCCTGGCTTGGAGAATTTTGAGCATGACCATGCTAGCATGTGAGATGAATGCAATAGTATTGTAGTTTGAACATTATTTGGCATTGCCTTTCTTTGGGATTGGTATGAAACTTGACCTTTTCCAGTCCTGTGGCCACCTACACCTGAGTTTTCCAAGTTTGCTGGCATATTGAGTGTAGCACTTTCACAGCATCATCTTTTAGGTTTTGAAATAGCTCAACTGGAATTCCATCATCTCTACTACCTTTGTTCGTAGTGATGCTTCCTAAGGCCCACTTGACTTTGCATTCCAGGATGTCTGGCTTCAGGTGAGTGATCACACCATTGTGGTTATCTGGGTCATGAAGATCTTTTTTGTATAGTTCTTCTGTGTATTCTTCTCACCTCTTCTTAATATCTTCTGCTTCTGTTAGGTCCATGCCATTTCTGTCCTTTTTTGAGCCCATTTTTGCATGAAATATTTCATTGGTATTTCTAATTTTCTTGAAGAGATCTCTAGTCCCTTCCATTCTATTGTTTTCCTCTCTTTGCATTGATCACCAAGCAATACTTTCTTATCTCTCCTTGCTATTCTTTAGCACTTTACATTCAAATGGGTATCCTTTTCACCTTTGCCTTTTGCTTCTTTTCTTAGCTATTTTTAAGGTCTCCACAGACAACGATTTGCCTTTTTGCATTTTGTTTTCTTAGGGATAGTCTTGATTAATGCCTCCTATACGATGGCACAAACCTCCATTCATAGTTCTTCAGGCACTCTGTCCATCAGGTCTAATCCCTTGAATCTATTTGTCACTTCCACTGTATAATTGTAAGGGATTTGATTTAGGTCATACCTGAATGGTCTAGTGGTTTTCCCTATTTTCTCCAATTTAAGTCTGAATTTGGCAATAAGGAGTTCATGATTTGATCTACAGTCAGCACCCGATCTTTTTTTTTTTTTTGCTGACTCTGTAGAGCTTCTGCATCTTTGGCTACAAAGAATGTAATCAGTCTGATTTTGGTATTGATCATCTGGTGATGTCCATGTGTAGAGTCTTTTCTTGTGTTGTTGGAAGAGGGTGTTTGCTATGACCAGTGTGTTCTCTTGGCAAAACTCTCTTAGCTTTTGCCTCATTTTGTACTCTAAGGCCAAATTTGCCTGTTACTCCAGGTGTCTCTTGACTTTGCTACTTTTGCATTCCAATCCCCTATAATGAAAAGGATATCTTTTTTGGTTGTTAGTTTTAGAAGTTCTTATAGGTCTTCATAGAACCATTCAACTTCAGCTTCTTCAGCATTTCTGATTGGGGTATAGACTTGGATTACTGTGATATTTGAATGGTTTGCCTTGGAAACGAACAGAGATCATTCTGTCCTTTTTAAGACTACACCCAAGAACTTCATTTCGGACTCTTTTGTTAACTATGCGGGCTACTCCATTTCTTCTAAGGGATTCTTGCCCACAGTGGTACATATAATAGTCATCTGAGTTAAATTCGTCCGTTCCAGTCCATTTAGTTCACTGATTCCTAAAATGTCGATGTTTACTCTTGCCATCTCCTGTTTGACCACTTCCAATTTACATTGATCTGTGGACCTAAAACATTTCAGGTTCCTATGCAATATTGTTCTTGCAGCATCAGACTTTACTTCCATCATCCGTCACATCCACCACTGGGCATTGTTTTTGCTTTGGTTCCATCTCTTCATTCTTTCTGGAGTTATTTCTCCATTCTTCTCCAGTAGCATATTGGGCACCTACCGACCTGGGGAGTTCATCTTTCAGTGTCATATCTTTTTGCCTTTCCTTACCGTTCATTCTTTTCACACTGTTCTCATATTCGGTGAGCCACAAATAAATGCTACTGACAGCGTATTAATAGATTAAGAGAGAGAATCTGAAATAAAATTCTGATTTGTACCTGCCTTGCCTGGGCCTAACTGGAGTGAACAGGGCAAGGAAGTAGCCTCATGGAGGTCCACAGATCTCAGAAAAAATGGCATGGGCCCAGTGGCATAGATGTGAATAGCATTCATTTCTATTCACCTGCTCCCATTTTTCTCACATTGATCTTCTCTGAATACTTTCAGAACAATTACCCACCCTTGTAAAGAGTGATACTAGAAAATTTATTTTAAAGCTATTAATATCTTAGGTAGAATTATCTTCCTTACCTTGTAGGGAGATTTTGTTTTGAAACTAAAGATGTTTAATCTTCCCCCCGCCCCCCATTAGAAGGCACAGATGGCTAGTATCTTCTTATATAATAATTAACTGTTACTAGCAAAATGATATGAGGACAGTTTAGCATTTCTATAAATATTCTTTCTGTTTTTACAATCATTTTATACAATACATATGAAAAGTTGTTCTGACCCACTTGTAGCTTTCCCAGGTTATCTGCCTAAACAGCACAATCCTGTCATCTGTTTTGTGTCCCATATTAACTGAACATTTTCTTATTAACCCTAGTGACATCTAAATATATGTTTGTTTACTACCAGACTGTACTAACTTTATTGATATATTTTGCATTAAGCTGCCTGGCAAATTTGCAAATGCAGCAATTATTGCAGTGAATTGAATTCCAGAGGTAATGCCCTGGATTTTTCCTTCAAGACAATACAAATGATGCTGTCTAGTGCCAGTGATAACTAGCCACAAGCCAAGTTCTTTCCAATAAATACAAAGTTTATAATGAGATGGTGGCTTTCCTTTTATAGAGCATAACAAATTGGTAATGAAAATCAAGACCTGCCCCCCTCCAGCCCTGAATTTTATTAAATCAAACAAATGACAGTTTGATGTTTAAAATCAATAGCTCTAGCTAAAACAAACTGTGTTGTATGTGATTATATACCTCTTCTAAAATTAAGATAATAAAGATAGTGTAAGTTTCCTTTTTTAACTAGTTCATTGCTGTTGTTTAATTGCTAAGTCATGTCCAACTCTTTGCAACCCCATGGACTGTAGCCCACCAGGCTCCTCTGTCCGTGGGATTTTCCAGGCACGAATGCTGGAGTGGGTTGCCATTTCCTTCTCCAGGGGATCTCCCCAACCCAGGGATCAAACCTGCATCTCCTGCATTGGGGAGTGGATTCTTTACCACTGAGCCACCAAGGAAGCCCCTTTGAACTAGTTAAGTTCATTCAAGTAACTCAAAGTTTTAAGTCAGTATTATGCTCTTTGCTGTTTTCAGGGAATTGCTAAAGTGATTACAGTTGTTGCCCCAGTTCTTTGCAAATTAAGGATTTCTTGTTGCATCCATATGTTTTGGTTATTTCTGCCTAGTTTTTAAGAAGAAGCATGAGCATGTTGACTGTCATTCTTCTCACTAAGATATCTGAAAATATTAATGCTCCCACCATGCTTGTCATTCTCCAATTCTGGAATCATGCTGGCTTCCAGTTAGAGAATTGGAACTACCTGTCGAGCTCCCCTGTGCCAAAGTACCTGCCTTCTTTACCTGCTTCACTTCCTCCCGGAACTGGAATCCTGTCCTAAACCTTCTTACTGTCACAGGCTCCATGTCCCAGCTCTTGGGGTCTCAGACACAGTGATTTACCCACCTCTGTGACTTCTCCTGCTGCCCTCCAGCAGACCCCCTGGCATAGATCACCTTTTGTTGGGCTCACCTCTCCAGGTTATTCACAGGAACCTAATTTCCATCCTAGACCTTTAGAAGTCTATCTAATCTTTCTTAGATCCTGGCCATCCTACACTGATTTTGGCATTCCTCAGGCATGAACCTCTTGGTCAACACCCAATACTAGACTTCTTCTGATACTGAGAATTTAATTTTAGAAGTGTATACATATGTCTTATATCAATATACATACTCTTACATAAAATTGAATATATAAATAATGTGATGACATCTGCTATTGCTGTTTAGTCACTAAGTCGTGTCTGACTCTCTTGTAACCCCAGGGACTGTAGCCCACCAGTCTCCTCTATCCATTGGATTTCTCAGAATATGGGAAGAATATTGGAGTGGGTTGCCATTTCCTTTTCTGGGGGATCTTCCTGACCCAGGGATCAAACCCACGTCTCTTACTTGGCAGGCAGATTCTTTACCGCTGAGCCACCTGGGAAGCCCAGTGACATCTGAGGGAATGCTTAATGAGTACACTGAATAAAAGGTATAAATGCTAGTGTTTAAAACACTTCTTAGGATACTAAACCCACTCCAGTGTTCTTGCCTGGAGAATCCCAGGGACGGGGGAGCCTGGTGGGCTGCCGTCTATGGGGTTGCACAGAGTCGGACACGACTGAAGTGACTTAGCATAGCATAGGATACTAAAGCAAAATGATGAGGGAAAAAAAGGCACTGGTTATTAACAGTGTTATTACAGGATGGTCTCAAGAGATTGTTAATTGTTAGTCCTGTCAGATAATAACTTTTGATAAATTCCTAGTTTTTAAGTTGAGAATTTAAATGTAAAAATTGCTTCTTGAATTAGCCACATAATTGTCTACACTACACAGACTTCCCCTGGTGTTTCTTGCAGTGTTGGTGATGTGAACATGTGTTTTCTGGCTGATTTTCAACCCTGGTTTGTCCCTCTCAAGCTAACTAAATTGCCTGTGTAATTTCAGCAGGAAAACATGCTCACTTTTTCATGTTTTCTGTTTACTTTGGAGTTTCAGATTTAGGAATCTATGATATTTGGGTTCTGCAAAATGTCTCCAAAACCAATTGGTCTCTAACTGCTGTTTTTTTTTAACACTTTCCCCAAGTGTCTGCCTATTGTTTTAGCGGATTTCGGTAGCCTTATAACATTTATATCAGCTAAAGTTTGAAATACCTGGTTTTCATTTACTATTATTGCCTATGCCTTTGTTTATTTAATTGTAAACATGCCATCATAGTCTATTGTCCTTGAAAAACACTAAACACTTTTTAGAATTGGAAGCCTGTATTATGGTTATTTCCATATGGATGAATACTGTGATCTGCTGTCTAATTTATTCATCTGGAAAGTCAAAACTTCATTTTGCGAGGCGAGTATAAGCTCATGGACTCCCCTGTGATAAATCTAGATGAATATTCTCATTGCTTCAGAATATATCATGCATTCCTAGTTAAGAGACCTTGCAGCTAAATTGTCATTTCTGAATTTCATCAGGCAAAGTATATGGATTTGCCTTGGCTTTAAACTTGCTGAAGGAGAGAAGCTGAGGTGGAAAATTTTCTCAGGTGCAGACTAGCAGACTATTAACATATGGATGACATGGTTTCATTTGCTTGTCCTAAATTACATGAATTGGTTTCATTTGGATGCTACCCATTTTGCTGCCAATGTTTTTCTAATTTATTTTGAAGTCATTCAGTCTTTTTCAAGCTTCTTTCAAGCAGGAGGTGGGGGCGAAGGAATCTTGCCTTTAACATCACATAGGCTGAAATATTCCACTGTGTTTGACTTGATAGTTTGAATACAACAAAAGGCAAGCTATGCTCTGTAGTTATATTGGTTTCTTAAACTTTTAAGTTTCCAACATGTAAAATATTTGCAAGGACTTTTGCCTTTAGTCTTGGTCAAATACCTTGCATGTAGAATTAAGTGATTTCATTAAAGTGCATTGGAGGAGAAAAATAATATACGATAGGAAGTCTGCAAGTATAAGGAATTCAGCCAGAAGATCTGATGTCATGTTAAGCAAATAACCTTCAAAAATTATCCTGATAGATTTATTTATACACCCATAGGAATACCTAAAATTTGTGATGAGGGCTCCAATCATAAAGAGTTTTGTTACAGAAAAGCCTCAATGAAGTGGCTAATTTATTCTTGCCAATTGCCCATGGAAATAGAATTAAGCCTCGTTAACTTGAAATGGAATAGATGTCCTCCATGATGGAGGAGGACAGTGCCTCTGAAATAGGCAGATGCAGAGTCCTCCAAGTATATTTCCCTCACCTGGTGTAGTCAAAAGGATTTCTAAAAATTACTTTAAATATCTGACTTTTTGATGATTTCTGAAATTGAGTTCAGTTGAGCTGAAGCCTTTATTGCACTGAACTTTCATACAAGTCAAGGACCACTGGACATGAATAAGAATTAAGGAGATCCACAAATAGAGCCCTAAAAAAATCCACTTACACTGCATCTGGACACTGCCGTTGGACTGAGTCCTGAATTGTCATTGACGGGTTTCAAAGTCTTGTCAGTAATGATGGCATCCTAGGGTGCCAGCAAACAGAGAGCAATTTTCTGCAGGAGCTGTTGTGACCCGTTTGCGTTAAGATGAAATATTGTCATGAGACAAATATATGAAAGCCTTGTATTTGCTGCTGTCCAAGGCAGGACCTTTTTTTTTTTTTTTTTCTCTCGGCCTGGTCAAACACATAGTATCCTCTCCAAATAAGAGATTTGGAAAGAATACATTGGCATTTTGATTGCATAATTTTCACTGTGTCCTTTTCTGAACACAGCCTTTTTATTGTAAAGGTGGAGTGAGTGAAGTGTATGTACAATCACTTGTAGTGTTAGGATCATTTGACCATTTACAGGTTATCTCTTTTGCTTATTTACCAGCTACCAAAAAGCAAATTTGGTTTACATTGAGGATTACAAAAAGACTGGATGAATGGCTCATAAGGGTTTTCTTGTGATTTGGGACCATAATTTGAAAAAAGTCTGCTTGGATGTCAACCCAAACAGCTGAGCTTGCTATTTGATTAAGGAATCTGAGTTGCATGGGTGGGTTTATTTGAAATGGCAAACACCGCACTGACAGATGTCTGCCCTAAAGGTCTACAATTCTTAATCTGTTGTTTCCAAAATGTTTAGGGTGAAATGTGTACACAGAACCCTGTGGATCTTTAAGTCTTTTGTGCTTATAATTAAGGCTACCTAAAGGATTTTGAAAGCTGGGACAACTGCAGATAGCTTAGAGCACCAATAAAACGTAAACAGAAATGCTATAAGAGGGTGTTACTGAAGGCTTTGGCATATTACTTTTGCAAATGAAACATCATATACATGCAGCTCAAATAGTAGGTTGAGAGACAAATGAAAGTTGGCTATATAATTAATCATGAAGTGTTTGGAACTTTTTTCCCTTGAGGACTGTAGATTTTTTTAAAAATGCGACTACAATGCAAAGACTATTAAAAAATATATAGAAACATGTTGGCGGAAAAGAAAAGGAGAGAAAAAGAAAAGAAACAAAAATGCCGGTGCTTATACCTGCAGGAGTCTAGCCTTGGTGGGATGATTGACGGGGTAAACAGTTGTGTAGATACTTTCATAGTAGTATTTTCCCATTCAGTGAAGTCAGTTTCAGGAGATGATGTAGCGTGGTTAAGAATGTGTATGAAGTTTTTGGGACAATTGTAACAGCTATTGAGTACTACATAAATATTAGTCCTTGACTAATGGAGGTGTGATAATGCTGCCGTTGAATTGCAAGTGTAATTTCTTTGATAAATTTGAATTCAGGACCAATTGAAAAACACAGCCATAGACAGAGAGGAGAGGTAGACCTTATACTCATTCTTCCTATTCCAGCTTTCCTTTCAGATACTGTATTTTTTTTATTTTTGAGAGTCAATTTTTAGGAAGGTTATTTTTCAAATAAACTTTTATTTTAGAATATTTTAGAATTGTTTCAGATTTACTCAAGAAAGCACCGTTCCATAAGCCCCATACCCCGCTTTCCCTATTATTAACATCGTACATGTTTTGGAACAATTATAATTAAAGTCTGTACTTGATTTGCATTTCCTGGATTTTGACCTCGTGTCCTATTTCTATTTTAGGATTCAATTCCAGATACCACATTACATTTAGTCATCATGTCTCCTGGGGCTCCTCTGAGCTATGATGGTTCTCAGACTTGCCTTGTTTTTTTTTTTTTTTTTTCTCTTTCTTCTGCCATTTTTATTGAAGTATTGTGGATTTATGATATTATATTTGTTTCAGGTGTACAACATAGTATTTACTATTTTTATAGATTATATTCCCTTTAAAGTTATTGCAAAGTAATGGTTATATTTCCTCATCCTATACAACATTCCCTTGTTGCTCATTTACTTTATATATAGTATTAATAGTTCATATCTCTAATCCTGTACTGCTAGCTTGTGCCTCTCCTCTCTTCTCTCCCCACTGGTAAGCACTAGTTTGTTCTCCATACCTGTGAGCCTGTTTCTATTTTGTTGTTTGCATTTATTTATTTTGTTGTTTAGGCTCCATATGTAAGCCATAACAGAGTTTTTGTCTTTGACTTATTTCACTAAGCATAATACTTTCCAGGCCCATCCATATAGTTGCAAAGTGCAGAATTTCATTCTTTTTTATGGTTAAGTAGTATTCCATTCAGAGGAGGCAATGGCACCCCAC
Organism: Tragelaphus eurycerus; assembly: GCA_935064755.1. Taxonomy (NCBI): domain Eukaryota; kingdom Metazoa; phylum Chordata; class Mammalia; order Artiodactyla; family Bovidae; genus Tragelaphus; species Tragelaphus eurycerus. The sequence continues at coordinate 6,835,592 of CAKXYN010000039.1, forward strand.
TCCAGTACTCTTGCCTGGAGAATCCCACGGATGGAGGAGCCTGGTGGGCTGTAGTCCATGGGGTCACTAAGAGTCGGACATGACTGAGCGACTTCACTTTCACTTCTCACATTCATGCACTGGAGAAGGAAATGGCAACCCACTCCAGTTTTCTTGCCTGGAGAATCCCAGGGACGGGAGAGCCTGGTGGGCTGCCGTCTATGGGGTCACACAGAGTCAGACACGACTGAAGTGACTTAGCATAGCATAGCATAGTATTCCATTGCACATGTGTGAGTAGTATTCCATATACATGTGTGTATGTGTATAAACAGTGGGATGTGGACTTGCGTTGTTTTTGATGACCTTAGCAGTTTTGAGGCATACAGGTCAGAATTTTTAAAAAATGTCTTTCATTTGGGATTTGTCTTGTGTCTTTCTCCTGCGTTGAGGAGTTATGGGTTTTGGGGAATAAGACCACAAGGGTGAGAGTTCATTTTCATCAAATTCTGTCAAAAACACATGCTATCAACATGATTAACATTGTTGATCTTAACCTTAATCACCTGGCTGAGCTAGTGTTCATCAGATTTCTCTACTGTCAAGTTCATCTTTTCCCCCTTCTCATCTTGCACTCTTTGATTGGAATGCATAGCCCACACTTACGGAGTGGGGAGCTGTGCTTCATTTCTTTGTGGATACATTACCTATATAAGTTATTGGAAGTTTTTGGCATGGGATATTTATCCATTCTTCCCCCATTTATTTATTCAATCATTTATTTTTTTATCAGAATGAGTTAATAGATATTAAATTGAACTTTGAATTATAATCCAATATTCCTTCATTCTTTTGTATTGTATTTTTTTTTAAAGGTGAAGTATAGTTGGTTCACAATGTTGTGTTAGTTTCAGGTGTACAGAAAAGGGATTCATGTATGTTGTTTAGTTGCTAAGTCATGTCTGACTCTTTTGCAACTCCATGGACTGTAGCCTGCCAGGCTTCTGTGTCCATAGGATTTCCCAGGCAAGAATTCTGAAATGGATTGCCATTTCCTTTTCCAGGGGATTGTCCCAACTCAGGGATTGAAACCCCGTCTCCTGCATTGGCAGGCAAGTTCTTTACCACTGAACCACCTGAGAAGCCCAACATTATATATATATATACACACAATTTGTACACTTATGAGTGTATGTATATGAATATATATATACTTTCACATTCTTTCCCTTATAGATTATTGTAAGATATTGAGTATTGTTCCCTGTGCAATATACATTAGGTCCCTTTTGCTTATATATTTAACACATAGGAATGTGTATCTGCTTCCTGACCTGCATATAGGTTTCTTATGAGGCAGATCAGGTGGTCTGGTATTCCCATCTCTTTCAGAATTTTCCACAGTTTATTGTGATCCACACAGTCAAAGGCTTTGGCATAGTCAATAAAGCAGAAATAGATGTTTTTCTGGAACTCTCTTGTTTTTTCAATGATCTAGCAGATGTTGGCAATTTGATCTCTGGTTCCTCTGCCTTTTCTAAAACCAGCTTGAATATCTGGAAGTTCATGGTTCACATATTGCCGAAGTCTGGCTTGGAGAATTTTAAGCATTGAGTCCCTTGGACTGCAAGGAGATCCAACCAGTCCATTCTGAAGGAGATCAGCCCTGGGATTTCTTTGAAAGGAATGATGCTAAAGCTGAAACTCCAGTACTTTGGCCACCTCATGCGAAGAGTCGACTCATTGGAGAAGACTCTGATGCTGGGAGGGATTGGGGGCAGGAGGAGAAGGGGACGACAGAGGATGAGAAGGCTGGATGGCATCACTGACTCGATGGATGTGAGTCTGAGTGACCTCCGGGAGTTGGTGATGGACAGGGAGGCCTGGCATGCTGTGATTCATGGGGTCGCAAAGAGTCGGGTACGACTGAGCGACTGAACTGAACTGAACTGAATGTGGATCTGTTAATCCCAAACTCCTAATTTATCCCCCCCACCCCCTTCCCCCTTTGGTAACCATGATTTTTTCTTTTATGTCTGTGGGTCTGCATCTGTTTTGTAAATAAGTTCATTTGTATCATTTTTTAGATCCACACATAAGCTGTATCATATGATAGATATTTGTCTTTGTCTGGCTTCCTACTTTCTTCTCTCACTCAAATTATTTCAGCTTTGGCTCTGGGGAATGCTTTTAGTTGGTTTCTGTGTCCCTTTGATGTGACCCCATGGTTGTCCTTGTTTTCCAGCATTTCCTTACTTCCTGGCACTATAAGATGCTCTAGGCTCATCTTGTATATTTCCTATCCCAGACCTAGAATCTTCCATTTCTCCAAGGAACTCTGGTTCTTGGTTCCAGAGATCTGGGCTAAGGTAAACTTGTTGGTATTAGGGTGTTGTTATTTCTAGGCTCTTTCAGTTTGATAAGAATCCATATATATACACATAGATATGTATGGGACCTATAAATATAATCTGTATCAACTCTACATATACACATATGTATCACTATTTCTGTATATATTCATGTATATATTCATGTGTATCTATATGAAGCTAAGCTGGATGTGAGAGTTGGACTGTGAAGAAGGCTGAACATAGAAGAATTGATGCTTTTGAACTGCATTGTTGGAGAAGACTCTTGAGAGTCCCTTGGACTGCAAGGAGATCTAACCAGTCCATTCTGAAGGAGATCAGCCCTGGGATTTCTTTGGAAGGAATGATGCTAAAGCTGAAACTCCAGTACTTTGGCCACCTCATACGAAGAGTTGACTCATTGGAAAAGGCTCTGATGCTGGGTGGGATTGGGGGCAGGAGGAGAAGGGGACGACAGAGGATGAGATGGCTGGATGGCATCACTGACGCGATGGACGTGAGAGTCTGAGTGAACTCCAGGAGTTGGTGATGGACAGGGAGGCCTGGCGTGCTGTGATTCATGGGGTCGCAAAGAGCTGGACATGACTGAGTGACTGAACTGAACTGATGGGTTCATAAGAGATGTCTGCAGCTCTAACCTGCTACCATATATGTAGATCATTCTAGCCTTTTCTCCTTCCTTCTAATCCATTGCATTTACACTGGGATCCTGGAATAGATAAAGAACGTTAGATCAAAAACAAGGAAATACAAATGAAATATGGACTTTAGTTAATTAAAATAAATGTACATACACAATGATGTATATACATGTAAGACAATGTCCATACCAGTATATTCATAGATCTCTTTTTTTTTTTTGGTAGCTGATTATTATTACATTTTGTAAATGAAAACTAGTAGAAAATATGAGGCTACATATATTTAGGGGTGACTGAATTGTTTTCATTTTAATTTTTGCTCTTTTTAATGGTTTTTTAATACTTATATTTTATAACAAAAAAATCCCACCAAGAACATTGAATATATTTCTTGTGGTCTATTTCTGGATGCTCCATTCTGTTGCATTATCTATGATTTCACCAATATTGCACAGTCTTGGTTACTGTATCTTTATGGTAAATCGTGAAATTGGATATTGTGAATCCTCCTCCTACTTTGTTCTTCTTTAGTGTTGTGTTGGTTGTTTTAGCTCCTTTTTCCTCCCATGTAAATTTTAGAGTCTGTCCATATCTACAAAGTAGGCTACTGGTCATGATCCCCATGGACTTCCCTAGTGGCTCAGTGGTAAAGAATCTGCCTGCAATGCAGGAGACGCAGGAGATGGGAGTTTGATCTGTGGGTTGGGAAGATCCCTGGAGAAGGGCATGGCAACCCACTCCAGTATTCTTGCCTGGAGAATCCCATAGATAGAGGAGCCTGGTGGGCTACAGTCCATGGGGTCAGAAAGAGTCGAACAGGACTGAGTGACTCACACACATATAATATTGGAGGAGGAAATGGCAACCCACTTCAGTGTTCCTGTCTGGAGAATCCCATGGAAAGAGGAGCCTGGTGGAGTACAGTCCATGGGATCGCAAAGAGTTGGATATGACTGAACAAGCTGATCCCTTTCCTTAATTATTCTTGGCTTCAGTAATTTTTTACCATTTCACAAATTCAAATCTATTATTAAAAATTTGCCTGTACTGTGAAAATACTGACCCTCAAAATATTTTAACAATTGTAACACCTTTGGAAAAAATGTATTTGTCCTCCCCAGGTATTTTATTTAATGGATAACACTTAATAGAATGCATAAATTTGAATATTTAAATATTTTAATCCCCTATTTTTCTTTGATAAACCTCTCACTAGACAGTGATTATAATCTACCACTAGGATTGTTTGGAGAGTTAAATTAGAGGACTAGCAAGAATTAAATATGCTTAGAGATTTAAAAGTATTCAATAAATGTTACTTATTCTTGTACTAAACTCATTTTCTCATTTAAGGAAAAAACCTATGCAAAGTTTAACCTCACGTAATAGTCTGGTACAAAATTTATCGTTTCTTTAAGTATTTTTTAACATCATATACTTTTAAAGTACAATACTATATTATACAAAAAGCCCTGCTGTCATATAAATGCATTTAACTTTACTCAAGGATACATTAAACATTTGTAATGTTAAAGTTAATGGTTTTTGAGAAAGTATCAAGTTTTTATTAAAAGCACAACTTCACGACTATATAAATGCATAGTTTTAAATATGGTAAATTTGTGAAATGAATATTGAGAATTTTTATAGACTTCTCAGATTGAATGTTTGACAATTTGAGTTTGTATGGTATGTTCATGCAGGGTAAAGTATAAGAAGCATAAAAATTGAATGTCCATAAGCCACAGAATAACCTATAAAGAATAGATTTGTAAAATTTCTTTCCATGTCCTTGGGTGTTAGATCCTGCAAAGATCCATCCTTTTAACAGATCATTCTTCAGCTCACTTGGCATTTGAATTTTTTTTTTTGTAATTGACTAGAGTCACAATGTTGTATTAGTTTCAGATGTACAGCAAAGTGATTCAGTTATATATATATAATATATGTATTCAGTTTTATATGTATATATACACATTATATAGTATATACAGTTATATATATTTTGTTTTCTATTATAGGTTATTTTAAGATATTGAATATAATTCCTGTGCTCTACAGTAGGTCCTTGTTGTTTATCTATTTTATCTAACTTAGTATTTGGCTTTCATGCTGACGTCAAGAGCAGCCAGATGAGTGAAGCTGGAAAGATGAACTGTTGAGTTCTGTTCTGAAAAATTAAGACCCTACTCAGGGTGGTTCAGTTCAGCCGCTCAGTCGTGGTCGACTCTTTGCTACCCCATGGATCGCAGCACGCCAGGCCTCCCTGTCCATCACCAACTCCCGTTGGTGACCAGACTCATGTCCATCAAGTCAGTGATGCCATCCAGCCATCTCATCCTCTGTTGTCTCCTTCTCCTCCTGCCCCCAATCCCTCCCAGCATCAGAGTCTTTTCCAATGAGTCAACTCTTTGCATGAGGTGGCCAAAGTACTGGAGTTTTAGCTTTAGCATCATTCCTTCCAAAGAAATCCCAGGGCTGATCTCCTTCAGAATGGACTGGTTGGATCTCCTTGCAGTCCAAGGGACTCTCAAGAGTCTTCTCCAACACCACAGTTCAAAAGCATCAATTCTTTGGCGCTCAGCCTTCTTCACAGTCCAGCTCTCACATCCATACATGACTACTGGACCTGGGTAATTGATATAGTCTATGTAATAAAAGTATATATATATATGTGTCAGAAACCTGTTGTAACATGACTCATTATAAAGCAAATCAATACATACTATATCACATTCTTTCAGTTTTAAAAAACCTAACATTATTTATATTTGAGTAATTATTTGAAACAATATTATTAATGGTTTAATGTTCAACTTTAAAAGCCTTATGAGCTGTTAGCATGTTAATAATAGCATTAATAATGACAGTCCTCACAATGTATCAAATGCATAAATAATGTTTGCAACCTATTAATGAGGGGTTGTAATTTATAAGTAAAATATATGCATTTTTATAATAATTACCATAATTATTAGAAAGAGGCTTGTTTTCCCAGTTATGATACTTCTTTAGATAATATAGAAAACTGAAGCTTGATATAGTACAAGTGTTTATATCCCACCATCATGAAAAATTTTGACAAACTGAACAGTGCAAGTCAAAGAAATATCTTTATTTTATGAAATTCTAATTTTATTACTATTAAATCATTTCAATGACTTTAGTCATTCACTTAACAGCTGTATTTTGAATTCCTTCTACCTGAGCCCAGGAGTCAGCACGGTACTGAGCACACAAGGATAAATACTTCTCGGAGTTCATGTTTGGTGTTGGAGACAAAAATAAAAGCAGAAGTTGTTGAAACATTTACATTAGGATCGGTGACAGAGGTGAGAACAGAAATTAACTAAGAACCATTGAACAGAAGCTCCAGCCCTGATGGAGTCTGTTTTGGGCAGTGCTGGTGTGGACAGAGGGAAAGTAAAGGAAAGCTTTCCAGAGTGGTGAGCCTGACCTTTGGGAGGAGTCTTGACCTGGTGTGGTCAGAGCTGGGCATTCCATATGAAGCAACTCTTTTCAGATGTTGGACAACAGGCAACACAGCGCTGTAAACCTTGAGGAAAGGAAAACTCCACATTCACCCTCACTTCCTACCTGAACTTTCCAAACTGCATCACAGGAAGATGAGGCCAAAGAGAGAAGAACCCACGGCAATGACTTTAGAATAGATCTGAGGGTTGATAGAATAGACTAGAGAAATCAGAATTAGTGCTATATACATGTGGTCAATTAATTTCCAGAAAGGTAACAAGTAAATTCAGTGAAGAAAGGAAAGTCTGTCTATTTTTATTTATTTAATTTATTAACTTTTTTTTTTTTTTTGGTTGTGCTGGGTCTTAGTTGCTGGGCATGGACTTTCTGTAGTTGCAGAGAGCAGGAACTCCCCTCTAGTTGTGTGCGTGAGCTGCTCTTTGTCCTGGCTTCTCTTGAGTGCAGGCTCTAGGCACAAGGGCCTCAGTAGTTCCAGCTCTCAGCCTCTAGAGTTCAGACTCAGTAGTTGTGGCATTCGGGCTTAGTTGCTCCAAGGCATGTGGAATCTTCCCAGACCAGGAATCTAATCTGGGTTGCCTGCATCGGCAAGCAAATTCCTATCCATTGTACCACCAGGGAAGTCCAGGGAAGTCTTCTTAATCAGTGGTGCTGGCATAACTAGATATCCATATGGAAAAAATAAACCTTGACCCTTGTCTCATATTATACTTAAAAATTGCTTTGAGATGAATCAAAAGCCTAAACATAATATCTTTAATTGTAAAGCTTCTAGAAGGAAACAAAGGAGAATACATTCATGACCTGAGGAAATGTAGATTTCCTAGGACATAGAATTATTAATCATCACAGAAAAAAATTAAGTTGGAGTTTATCAAAATCAAACACTGCTGTTCGTTAGAAGACATAACTAAGAAATGAACAGGCAAGCTACACAGAGAAAATGTTTCCAGTGCATATAATTGCCAAAGACTTGTGCCTAGAATATTAAAATAATTTATATAATTTAATTGTAAAAGGGCAAAATATATGATTTTTTACTTAAAAATTTTAAAGATAAAATGGGCAAAATACTTGAATGGAAACTTAATAAAAGGAAAATAGACAAATGGCCTGTAATCACACAGAAAAGTACTCAACATAAATACCAGAATGGCTAAAAATCTAAAAGACTAATAGCACCAAATGTTGGCAAGCATATAGAGCAACTGAAACTTAGAAATTACTCATGGAGTGTAAAATGCTACAGCCAATTTGGAAAACACTTTGGCAGTTTCCTGTAAAATTAAACATGCATTCATCTATTCTATGACTCACCAATTCAACCATGAAGAGAAGAAAAGAAGGAGAACATTCGCCCACAAAAGATTTGTACAAGAGTCTTCATGGCAATATCATTCATAGTAGTCTAAAACTTGAAATAATTCAGATGTCCATCAAATAGAGAGTGGATAAACAAATTGTGATATGTTCATACAGTGAAATACTTTTAACTAGTGTTTCCTTTAACCATTTATTCTTTTAACTAACGAAGAATTTGGTACTAACACACAAAACACAGAAAAAGAATCTAAGAAATCTGCTAAGTACAAGAAACCAGACACAAAAATGTACAGGCTGCAGAATACCATTTATAAAATTTCTAGAATAGACAAAAGACTCAATTTTTATAGATACCACAGCAATGATTGCCCTTTTGTTCAGAAGCATCATTCAACCAGGAAAGGACCTGAAGGAGTTTTCTGGGGGTGTCCGTATCTTGACTGATGTAAACATTTGTTAAAACTCATCAAACTATACAAAACACAGTATTTGTGCATTCACTATACATCAGTTACAGTTCAATAGATACATTAGTAAATATTGACAAATGAACATACTCTGAATACTTCTTTCCTGTATACAATCTAAGACTTTTTATCCTCTTTTCTTTGTGCATGTTCATGTATCTCATATACATGTTAGCTACTGTATAAATTGTGTAGGTTATAGATATTTCTTAATTGATGCTTACACCTATCTTTGACATTTTTCTATGAAAAAATTATCATTTAGAAGGTTGTGATCATTCCACTTGCAGAACATGTCTCCAATTCACTCCTTCACATCTGTACTTAACTATGTGCTGCCGTCATCATTTTTTAACCTGGATATAACACTAGTCTCCTACCCAATATCCCTATCTCTGGTCAGTTATTTCATCTATCTTCCTTCATACTAAAACCATAACTTTCTAACATTCCAATTCATTTATATGGCTTACATGATACAAGTCAAGTATAGTCATGTAAGTAGGACTATATATAGGTTCATCAGCTATACTGGCCACATGCCCATGTCTCAAGGCATAACATTTAAAATGAAGCTAACCTTTAAATGTGCTAGACTGAATATTTTATGTTTATAATCTCTTGCGGTTGTCACAACCCCAAGAAGTGAGTGCAGTTATACTCACCCTCACTACGCAGATGAAGCAGTTAGCAGATATGTTGAGCAGCTTGCCCAAAAACACATACATGGCCAGCAAGTAATGAAGTCTAGACTTGAACTTATGCTTTCTGACTCCAGAGCTCAAATGCATGTCCACTATCCACACTTCCTCTCTTTATAGTCTGCTTTTAGACTTTGTTGCCCAAACTAGTCTTCTACTTCAGCCCTGGGCTCCCAACTTCCATTCATACATGGCTTCCTTGTATACTTTTACATGTAGATCTTTTTGTTCCCGTGTCTCCTTCTGAAGGTCCAATTCCTTCTGACTTAAATAAAGGCTGTTCATTGAAGTTTCCACCGAAGAGTCATTCCCATAGTAAAGCTTTTCCTGAGGTCCTCCAGGTGGAGCCTTACCCATAGCTCTGTTCTGCCATAGACGTGAAGGTCATGGGACCTTTGTCATACCATCATTGTTTATTTTGAGGACATGTTTCTGTATTTGTGTTCCCTCATTGGAGCTTCTCCAAAACAGAGTGTCTTCCCCATCATTTTCTCATTCCTTAGCACACAGAGAAGCAGGTCCAAAATAATTATTTGTTGAATAAACAGACCTTTTGCTGCCAGACAACCTAGCATCACAGTTGCATTTGCCTAATTTTGATCTCTCACTGTAAATTATTTGTTAGTAATAAAACGGTTTAAAGCTCATCTGAAAGATATAAAATTAAAAAGGAGAGAAAAAATGGAGATGAGGTATCCTGTGCCTGGGCTGAGTAGCATTATGAGGTTATTTTTTAAGAGCACGGTAGAATGTGGGATTTTTTTAGAGCTTAAAATGATTGGCTGAGATATTAAGCTGCTTTGCCAGCTGTTCAAAAATGGATTGCTCCCAGCATATAAATAACTACTGTTATGTCTCTATAAAATTCTAGACCTTGAATGGCATATTTGATTAGAGTGAAATGAAAAAGAAAAAGTTGTTATAAACAAGAAGCTGAGATTAAAAGAATGTATTCAGTAACTGCCTGTAGTGATTTTCAAATAGCCTTTCCAAGTATGCTGCTGCTGCTAAGTCACTTCAGTTGTGTCCGACTTTGTGCAACCCCATAGACAGCAGCCCACCAAGCTCCCCCGTCCCTGGGATTCTCCAGGCAAGGACACTGGAGTGGGTTGCCATTTCCTTCTCCAATGCATGAAAGTGAAAAGTGAAGTTGCTCAGTCGTGTCTGACTCCTAGCGACCCCATGGACTACAGTCTACCAGGCTCCTCCGTCCATGGGATTTTCCAGGCAAGAGTATTGGAGTGGGGTGCCATTGCCTTCTGGGCTTTCCAAGTATAGATATAGACAATTAAATAAAATACTTGCAATCTTAAAGAAACTAAAACATAGACCTTACTGGAATTTATTCATACTCTTAGCAGTCTCTTCGTTTTATTCCTCTGGTGGGACTTATTGCAAAGGAGAGCCAATAGTATGTCATTTTAGCAATTTCTACCCCAATTATATCAATGTAACATATTTATTTGTGTGGTATTTACTAAGAGGGATTTTCTTTTACACTTGTGCTTCTGGTAATATGAATTACTGGCTCACTGTATTAAATATGAATGGCTGTTGTTGTTTAGTCGCTAAGTTGTGTCCAACTCTTTTGTGACCCTATGGATGGTAGCCAGCCAGGCTCCTCTGTCCATCAGATTTTTCATGCAAGAATATTGGAGTGGGTTGCCATTTCCTTTTCCCGGGGAATCTTCCCAACCCAGGGATCCAACCTATGTCTCCTGCATTGCAGGCAGATTCTTTACCACTGAGCCACCAGAAAGGTAGCAGCTTGTAAATACCCAGGTGCAGGCGTGGGAGTATGAGTATTTCCACTATGAGTATTTCAGTGTCACTCATTGCCCTACTTGATTTTAGCTACGTTTACATACAACTGATGTTACTAAACTCCATTCATTGTATGTTATAGGACTGGAAATACAACTGTCTTTATGGAGATGCTAACAATCAACTGGCTGATAAAAATGTGAATGATAGGAAAAAAGTTTGAAATCAAACTATTTTTTCAAGCCAGCAAGTGTTTATTGAACACTGAATCCATATGCCCAGCTCTGTATTGGATCCTGAGAACACACACAGATACACAGCTGGAAATGCAAGAGCCTCCTTTCAATCCTGCAGCAAGACAGAGTAAAGGATACAATGCAATGGAAACTTGAGTATTGCCTGAATTCTATAAACTTTTAGTAATTTCCTACCAGGTGAGTCTTCCCAGGTGGTGCTAGTGGTAAAGAATCCTCCTGCCAAAATGCAGGTGAGACATAAAAGACACATGTTTGATCCCTGGGTTGGGAAGACCCCCTGGGGTAAGAAATGGCACCCCACTCCAGCATTCTTGCCTGGAAAAAATCATGGACAGAGGAGCCACAAAGAGTCAGACAGTCTATGGAGCCACAAAGAATCAGACAGAACTGAGCACATACACGTACATGGTGCAAACAGATCAAAATAAAGAGAAATGCTGAAGGAGTACTCACCATCTACTGACCTAAGATGGAAGAGCATGATCATTGGAAGGAGGTAGGTGATTTAGAGTAACAGATCCATCTGAAGTTCTGGAATTTGTGAGAATAGGAATAGGCTTGCTGTACTATTGGTGGCATACCACTTAGCCCTTGGACTGTAGCCCACCAGACTCTTCAGTCCATGGACTTCTCCAGGCAAGAATACGGGAGTAGGTTGCCATTTCCTTCTCCAGGGGATCTTCCCAACCCAGGGATCAAACCCGGGTCTCCTGCATTGCAGGTGGATTCTTTGCTGTCTGAGCCACTGGGGAAGCTCCGCTACTTAGCCTCAGATTCATCCTTATGAATGCCTCAGAGTTCATGTGGAGACCACAGCAAACAAAGAGCCACATTTGGTAGGGGTATGATAGAAGCCAAGGCCGGGGTGGGGGGGTGGGGGGCGGAACTAGGAAGAGCCAAAGGTAGTGCCTGGTATGCACAAGGAAAACAGCTGCATGAATGGGACCAACACTTGGTCCTTCACTGATGCTGTAGTCTTCTGGTGGATGAATCTTGTGGTATGTTTATACCAATAAGACATCCTTGGACAAGATTATAAATGCAATTAGCCTGTTGATTAAGGACACCGAGAGAAAGCCATTCTAATGTAGACAGCAGAGATGGGAAGATTTCTTATTCATGAATGTGAAAACACTAAAAATGAGCCCTCTACACATAGACATTCATGGTGATTCATTTGTTACCACTTAGAGTTCACCTCCGTCAACGCCCACCATTGGTACCTCTCAGGCTACAAACACATAGAGATAGGAGTTGCCCAATTGCAGCCTCTTAACTGGTGGAGCTGTGTGTCTGTTTGACTTGTTGCCCTGACTTTGGGAGTCCTCTTGCTGGGGTTCAGCCATTGCGCTATGCTCTGACTTCTAGCATGTGCATGTTTCATCATTTCTAAATGTTTGTCTGACTTACACCTCTTAATTAGATCCTTCTAGTTGATAGCTGGCTTCTGACCCAAATTTTCTTTTCCCTGTTTCTTTGCTTTCAGTAGTTTTTGCACTGCTGACCTGGCCCACTTTTTGAGATCCTTTCATGCCAAGAACTGTGCATTCTACTTGGCAACTTTCATTGAGTCCCCTCCTCCAAACTCCTGTGTTGAAGCCTAACTCCTCATGTGATGGTGTTTCGTTTTCAATGAGGTCATAAGGGTGGAGTTCTCTGCCTCAGAGAGGACACAGAAGGTAACCTTCTGCAGTCCAGGAAGAGCTTGCTCACCAAGAATGTCATCAGCTGACATCTTGACCTAGGGCTTTCCAGCCCCCGGGACTGTGAGAAACAAATTTCCATTGTTTAAGCCACTCAGTCCATGATAATCGTTTAGAGTAACCAAAGCTGACTAATATAGACAGGGATATACAGATGGGGAAAATAAGACTCAGAGAGCAAAGCAGTTTGTTTCAAAACTTAGCTGATTAATTCTATTCAAGTAAAAAAAAAATTTTTTTTAATTCTTTTTAGCACACTGTAGTTGGTAATGGACAGAGAGGCCTGGCGTGCTGCGATTCATGGGGTCGCAAAGAGTCGGACACGACTGAGCGACTGATCTGATCTGATCTGACTGCATTAAAAATTGGATAATTCCTCCCACTCCCATAGTAAACACGCTATTACTGAAATGGAGATAAGATTTAAATTATCCATCTTGCTTGTGGGCAAGGTGTCGAAGATAACAACCTTAGATTTCCTTTAGATGCCTTTTTTTGTATTTTACTTGCATCTCTATCTAGGACTTATCTTTCCTTTCCATTGTACATGTATTTTCATAAAAGCACTTGTATCCATGGAAAAGGAAATGACAACTCACGCCAGTATTCTTGCCTGGAAAATCCCATGGCTGTAGGAGCCTGGTGGGCTACAGGCCATAGGATCACAGAGAGTCAGACACAACTGAAGCAACTAAGCATGCACGCACGTGTATCCAAGTGACTTCTAAATTGTCAGGCTGTAGGACTTAGTCCGTTGGCTTTCCATAACATAGCACTTAGCTGAACACCAGATGGCTTCTTTTAGATAATTCTTCTAATGTGACAATGTTTGGTCATATTTTGGTGAAATGGGAATATGTATCAGGAAAATAGAAATGAAAATTTGAGTCTGAGTTCCCTCAGCCTCTTTGAGTGTTTTTTGAAGTAAGAGGCATTTCTCTTAAGAAGCCAGAATGAGAGACCAGCCAAGAGGTTAGTATCATCCTTTAGAGAACCATGGGGGAGACTGCATGGAGACTTCCCACCCCTGAAAGCCAGAAGATCTCCATGTATTGGAGGCCAGCCATGCAGCAACTGTGGACATGAGTATAGTCCTGTATTTTCTATGCCTTCTTGGTGAGTGAATCTTGGCTTGTCCTGTCACTAAAAGTACAAGGGTAAAAATAAGTCCAAGGCATTATCAGAATTAATTTTACAACTCTAAGGTTAGGACCGTTGGGGAAATGACTTGTTTAAAATTTAGTTTTAAGCAAAACTATTTTATTTTCCTAGTTCAAAAAGAAAATGAAGTGAATGTTTAATATATTGAATCCTAGTAGTACTTTAATGTTATTGCATCATCTGTATATAAAATCCAGTTTATCTCTTGCTTTGGAGCAGCTCTGCTTAGGTCAGCAGTCTGAAGCCAGAGCCATGGATTTACAAGCAGTGGTGACAAAATGATTGGGTTCCTATGTATGTGGCTTAAACCAAATCCCCATTGACTCATATTAAGCAGGACTTTTGAAAGAAGATGAGAACTCCGTCCAATAATTTTTTCATATATTTATAAATGACAGAAGCAAAGTTTATGATGTTGGGATTTAATTTAATGGATCTTGGATTGCATGTATAGTGAGTTATGGCAAAAAAAAAAACCAGAATTTAACGTTGTAGTAAAACAAGCATTTATTACCAGAATCACTGATCTGTCCTAGAGACTTGTGCTTACCTTTTTTTTTTTTGCCATTTGTCAAAATGGATTTCTCTTTTTATGTCTTCTATTTATGTTATTTTCTTGTTTTTTATTTCTCTATAGTAGATGGTGTGTGCAGAATCTAAAACTCTCAGTGCTTTCTCTCACATGGGAAGTTAGATCTCATCCAGAAAGTCCAGTCTGGGAACAGATTACAGACATTCAGCTGCTGTAGCCTGGGCGTGGTGACCCATCCCCTGTCCAGCTGACATGAGGAGACCTCATCAGAGGAGCCACTTTGTGGAGAGCATGTCATACGGGTCTGCCCTTGAGTCATGGGAATCAGGAAACAGGGTTTCTGAAGCTGATGTCTCTTGGGGCAGGGTCTTAGGGAAAACAAAGTTTCTGGTCATCTTTTTAAAGAACAAATGCAATTAATAAAGTATGAAGGCAGTAGAGAATTTATCAACTGGGAGAAATAACAGGAAATTCACTGTGAAACAGTATTCATCATTTCTATTGCATATGGCTGTGTAGATGTTAATTTCACTTCCAATCTCAGATTCAGGTTATCAGGAATAAAATTTTAGCACCCTGAGTCTGTCTCAGGATTTCTTAACCTTGACACCATTGACTTTTGGAGCCAGGTCATTCTTTGCTGTGGAATTGTGTAATGTTGAGCAGCATCTCGGTGGATGTGCGCATACTAAGTTGCTTCAGTTGTATCTGACTCTTTGTGACCCCATGGACTGTAGCTGCCAATCTCCACTGTCCATGGGATTTTCCAGGCAAGCATATTGGAGCGGGTTGCCATTTCCTTCTCCAGGGGATCTTCCTGACCCAGGGATCATACCCGTGTCTCTTATGTCTCATACGTCGGCAGGTGGGTTCTTTACCACTAGCAGGCAATGGCACCCAACTCCAGTACTCTTGCCTGGAAAATCCCATGGATGGAGGAGCCTGGTAGGCTGCAGTCCATGGGGTTGCTAGGAGTCAGACATGACTGAAGGACTTCACTTTCACTTTTCACTTTCACACATTGGAGAAGGAAATGGCAACCCGCTCCAGTGTTCTTGCCTGGAGGACCCCATGGATGGAGGAGCCTGGTAGGCTGCAGTCCATGGGGTCGTACAGAGTTGGAAACGACTGAAGTGACTTAGCACCAGCAGTAGCAGCAGCACCATGTGGGAAGCTTCTAGCAGCATCTCTCGCCTTTACTAAATAGATTCCAGTAGCACTGACCACCCCACCCCATCAGTGTAGGACAGCTACAGATATCTCCAGACACTGTTAAATGTCCCCTGGAGGCATCTTTCCCCATTGAGAACCACTGCATATATTTCTTGAGCACAAGAACTTAATTATTCGTCTTTGCATCCCTGGTCCCTAGCAGTGTCTAGCTCTAGCATTTACCCAGCAAATGTCAGTTGAACGACTAAATGGAAAGTTGAAATTAGTGTCTTTATATATGTAATCATTTTTTTGTGTGTGTGCCTAGATAAATCAATACATATGTTTTCTTAAGAGAGGGATTCTGATGTATTTTTAAGAAAGCTTTTATTATTACTAGGATAACAGTTTTCATGTAATTATTCATTCCTGTTCCTTCACTAGTTATAATTACATCATAAATTTGTATTATATTGCTATAGTCCTATGAATCTCATAGACATTAACATCAATATATTTATCATTCCTTCTGAAGTTTGGTCTTATTGAAGGGATATCTTCCAGAAAGGCTGCTGAAAAGTTAACTGACCCTTTTGATCCTACCTGGCCCTCAGAAGTCAATGACCCAAGAGTACCCAGCATATAGTGTTGACTTAGCCCTGCTCCACTGGGCAGCATGACAGAGTGATGGTTCTGAGTACTTCCTGGAAAGTGTGATGATCCTGAGTTACCTGCCACAGAAACTGAGGCAATAAATAAAGATGGGAGAAAAGCTGAACCAGCCCAGCATAATGCTGAAGTCTTTCTTCTCTTAGGATTAGTGCTTTCATCTTGGTCGTTTACAGGGCACATATTGGCAGCAATCAGCATGGCGGCTCCTGGTATAACATTCAGGTGGCCTACGCTCTTGGAGGGAATGATGCTCAAGCTGAAACTCCAGTATTTTGGCCACCTCATGCGAAGAGTTGACTCATTGGAGAAGACTCTGATGCTGGGAGGGATTGAGGGCAGGAGGAGAAGGGGACGATAGAGGATGAGATGGCTGGATGGCATCACTGACTCAATGAATGTGAGTCTGAGTGACCTCCGAGAGCTGGTGATGGATAGGGAGGCCTGGCGTGCTGCAGTTCATGGGGTCGCAAAGAGTCGGACACGACTGAGCGACTGATCTGATCTGATCTGATCTGACGCTCTGTGCCGCGCAGTGTTCTAAGCACTCAACTCGATTTACTCATTTAATCCTGACAGCAAGGGCACAAGGAAGGTACTTTTATTATCTCCATTTCATTGGAAAGAAAACTGTGTCACAGAGATGTTAACATAACCTGTCAATTCAGTACATATCATTGAAGTGCATCCCATGTGCTGTGGATATGGTACAGTGTATTCATATATGCCCTTCTCCTTTACCCCAAGAAGCTTATCCTGTCTGGTAGAGGTGATAATTCAAATTTACAAAGTCCCAAGTCAAACATGTTAAATACCATAAAAGAGGATATAATCTCGTGCTCTGTTGCTTGCCATGCAACCCTGGGCAAGTTATGTAACTTCTTCAAACCTGTTTTCTCATCTTTAAAACTGGTTCAATAACAATATCTTATGAGGTTGTTGTAAGTGCAGCGTCTTTACTTTTATAAATTACTTAATAAATGTTATGTCGTAGAAGAGTAATAATAGAATGATGTTTCCGCTTGGCGTACCAGAGGTTTCACGGAGGGACTGTAGCCCGCCAGGCTCCTCTGTCCATGGATTCTTCAGACATGAGTACTGGAGTGGGTTGCCATGCCCTTCTCCAGGGATTCTTCCCGACACAGGAATTGAACCCACATCTCTTACGTCTCCTGCACTGACAGGTGGATTCTTCAATGCTAGTGCCTCCTGGGAAGCCTAATGATCTGGTAACAGAGGGGGAAAATCTGTTCTTAATGGAGAAAATAATACAAATAGAAGTATGGTGAAGGAAAGCTCAGAACATAGGGACAGCCTAGAGTTTAGTTTCTTTGTGGCATGAAAGAATATAGGAAAAAAAAAAGGTAAAAGAGTAGGTTGAGATCATATGATTATGTTAGCCTGAGGTTAAAGAATTCAGAACTTTTCATTAGGCATTGTGTAAACATGGATAGCTTTTGAAGAGATGAGTAACAGTGCTTTAGGGAGATTTGTCTGTTGTTGACATGCAGAATGGATTTAGTGGAGGAAGTAGCATCCAGGGGTGTAATCAGAAGCCCATTGCACTGAGGACCACAGAAGGGGCTGGTGCGGCCTCGTCTCTGCTTGTGGCTTTGGGAGTGGCTGTGGGGGGTGGACAGAAGGGTCCTTTGGATGACAGATCTGACTGGGTCTGCCAGAGGTGGAGGAGGGAGTTGTCACCAGTTTGAAAGGTGAAAGAGAGTAGACGGTAGGAACAAGTAACTGGAAGGATTGTACAATGATCATGAAGATCCAATATATGCTGCAGGGGTTGCTCACGATCCTACTGTCTGACATGTTGAGTTTGAGATGCCATCTGTTTGGGGATGTACAGGAAATACATCTCCTTTCCAGGACTGAGACCTGAGCTGGAGATGGAAATGCAGAAGTTGTCTAGGTTGCTGTAGTCATAAGAACTGGCAAAGATGAACGCTATTGTTTTCACAGAGAGGGTGGTGCGGAGCACTTCCTCAGGAACAGTGCCTGAGGAAAAGGAGGAAGACACGGGGAAATAGGCTGAGGACCAAAGGAGAGACCCCAAGAAGCCAAGACGGAGGGAAATCCGGAAAGCAGGGTTGGTTAATGGCTTCAGATATTTCAAAGAGTCTGAAGAGGAAGAAGAAAGAAGGACCAAAAGGGCTGGTGATGGGATTTGATAATTAGGACTAAATTTACTTTGAGATCAGGCTTCCCTGTTGGCTCAAACAGTAAAGAATTTGCCTGCAGTGCAGGAGACCTGAGTTCGATCCCTGGGTTGGGAAGATTCCCTGGAGAAGAGAATGGCTACCCACTCCAGTATTCTTGCCTGGAGAATCCCATGGACAGAGGAGCCTAATGGGCTACAATCCATGGGGTCACAGAGAGTCTGGCATGACTGAGTGACTTCACTTTACTTTGAGATCAAATTCTCTTTTCTATGATGGAGGCAGAAATGCTGTGGCAAGGAAGGAAGGAATGTCTGGGGGGAAGGCTGAGATGGCTATATGGAACAGGCTGGAATTCACACACCCACCATGGAACCTTCCAGTGTCGGGGTTGGTCAATCTTTGAAAAGAGCATGTGCGTGCGAGTGTGTGTGTGATTAGGGAAGCCAATGGGGAGTGGAAGCGCCCACGCCCCACTTCAGCCCCAGTCAATTATTTCCATATGGCTGCGTGAGCCCTGTGTTGCCAGCAGGTTTTTTCAAAAGACGCAGACAATCTAGGGGTTTCTTGATGTAAATTTACACATTTGCAAATGTTGGCTCAAAGTTTTAAAAACTGTCCAAACTAAACAGGGCAAACCTGCCCATGGGACATAGCCCTTGAGGCTGCAGTTTGCTGCTCTGGTACAGACCGTGTCTGCCTGATGGTTCTTCCTGGAGAGGAAAAGCCAGAGAGCCTGGCTTATCACAAGCACTGGACAAATATTTGTTGAATGAGAAACAAGGTGCGGGAAGATTATTTTTAGATAGGAGGAAGTGGAGAGCTCTAATTTAATGTAGCTGTGACGGAGCGGCTGTCATGGACATGTACGGCAGCTTAGAGAATGTTGGCAAATTAAACAGTGAGACGTCTCTATTCAAAAAATGTTTTATTCCCCTGTCAATATTGGCCTCTCGGTACCTATTAATATGATTGTCTTCACACCAGTGGTAATTGACAGTGGCAGTAGAACAAAGATAAATTGGCAATATTATCATCACTATATTAGCACCATTGACGATTAGTAATTATTAGAACAAGAGTAACACCACTAAATTATTGGGTGAGCACGCCTTATCCATCCTTCGTCATATATGTAAAAGTAGTCAAATATTTCTGCTGGAGGTAAACTCAGAGCCTGGACTTTTCTTGAGAAACAGGTATACAGGGAGGGAGAAATGTGTCAGAACAGATACATAGAAAGTTTCCATTCAGGGTCCTATTTTAAAGCTTCTGCAAGCTGTTCGCTTATCAGTCTCAGTCTTCTCTGAAGTACATTTTTCCTGCTCAAACTCAAATTGAATTGAAATCACAAACAGTGTACAATGCAGACATACAGACTGGTCAATTAATTACTTCAAGTAGTTGGTGACTGTCAATTTGGGAAATTGTAGAAATGCCTGTGTATGGACTCACCTGTGGGTGTTTCCCCCTTTAGATGCAAGAACTCTATCAGAATATCTCACTTCAAGATAAGTATTGTCCCCTTTTGACAGGTGAGAAAACTGAGTCTCAGAAAGGTCAGGTAACCTGCGTAAGGTCACACACGTACTAAGTTATATAGCTGGGATTGAATACGGGCTGCCTCCAGTGCTTGTGTCTTGCAGGCAGCTTTAGCCAAATTAAGTTCTGAGTGACTTGTTCCATTGAGTTCCATGAATAGAACTCACATTTCTCTGTTTTTCTAGAAACAATAGTCCTTTTTTACTTTGGTCTTTGGGGACAGCTACATTTTTTTCCATTTTTCTAAAAGAAATTGCAGAAGTAACACTCAGAACTCAAGACCAGTCATTTCCAAGGGAAGCTTATAGTTGCAGAACCCTGCCTACATTTTAGTTGTGAAGGCTATGAGACTTTTAATTTCTTACCTCTCTTTCATTCTGAAAGCATTTCGTGAAATTACCATTTCCTTGTTGCGCCTGGCCATGTGTGATATCCTCAAAGGAGAAGTCAAGCGTCTTTGCTCCATTCTTTTTTCCTTCATAGTCAAAGTTCTTACCCAGGTCATATTTTTCAGGATATAAGCAACTAGGGAGGGGATTTGTAAGACTATAAATAATTAACCTCTCCCTTTATGAAGCCTCAAAAAGATGCCTATGGTTGTGACAGGCAAGAGGCCCAATGGAAGGCATTAGTATGCTTGACTCTTTTCTCCAAGCGCTCAAATGTATCTCTGTTCTTTGTCACACTTGAAAAGAAGCATCTAGGGTTTTGTCTTTTAACTAAATGTATGCATGTATTTGAATGCAAAGATATAAATATTTAAATATATAATCTATAAGGATATCCACATATATCCAAATGTAAACCTGTGTACGTAACTTCAGACAGATGTTAATGAGATAATAAATATTAATACACTTTACAGTTATACAACTTTGTATGACTCTATTTTTTGAGGCAAAAATACACTCCTCTGTATCCGCACCACACAGACTAAACATCTGTTTTAAAGTGTGTTAAAATCCAGCAACTCAATGTCAACTGGATCTGGCTTTATGGTATTGCTTGCTTGATTATGGCTCTCACTGGGGGAGGAGAGCTTTCTGATATCCTCCAAACCTCCAGAGTACCATTCAAAACAGCTGGTATTCTATATATTACATAATTATGAAGCACACAGTGTAGTTTAGAATACTTAAGAGGCACTAGGGGCCCACTTCTCAAAATATTTACAGCCTTTTATTCTTCTAAAAACAATAATTTGCATGCCTAAAATGATATGTGTACCTTTGCCATGCAAATTTCCTTTGGCTTCTTTTCTGGTGAAACTTGCTCTGAAAATATCAATGTTTATCAGTGAAAAGACCAGAGGGAGATGTAGTTGGCAGAAAACGGGATCTTAAACTTTCTTTTTCCAAATTTTGAATATTCAGGGGGAAGTGGAGAAGGTCTGAGCGAAGGATCCCCTGCTGAGAGTCAGGCTGAGCATCTGAAGAGAGGCTGGAAGAATGCTGTCAGCCTTTGCATTGAAAGAGATGATCAGGGCTAAGTGCCTCCCCAATAGGCCAGCTCTGGAGACTCTAACTTAGAAGAACATTGAGAAAGTGGTTTCTTTTGTGCAGATCCCAAAGTCAGGTATTAAGGCAAGTCTTCATGCCAAGGATTGGCGAAGTGCCCTTGTCAGAGCTCAGTGAATCTGATCATGTAGCAGGCTCCCTGTGTCCACTTTTGTCTTTCCAACTATTCTCCACCCTAGGACCTCAGGCAGTCAGCCATTCACTCAGCAAACGTGAGCTGCACCTCTGT
Organism: Tragelaphus eurycerus; assembly: GCA_935064755.1. Classification (NCBI taxonomy): domain Eukaryota; kingdom Metazoa; phylum Chordata; class Mammalia; order Artiodactyla; family Bovidae; genus Tragelaphus; species Tragelaphus eurycerus. The sequence continues at coordinate 6,857,258 of CAKXYN010000039.1, forward strand.
GTGACCAGAGCTCTTCGGGCAATGGGAATATAAAAGTGAAAGTGGCGATATTGTCCCTCTGAGACTCAAGTGTTGAAGAGTGGGGGAAAGACAAAGAATCAAATCTGTATGTCCAGGTGTCGTGGCATGGTAGTAAAAGCAAGGATGGGAATAGTGACAGTGCCTAGGAGAGTAGGTGCAGCTCTAACTTAGGTGAGAGTGCGCATGCGTGCTCAGTCGTGTCCACTCTTTGCAACCCTATGGGATGTAGCCCTCCAGGCTTCTCTGGAGTTTTTGGGCTTCCATGGGATTTTCATGGGATTTCCATGGGATTTTCCAGGCAAGAATACTAGAGTGGGTTGTCATTTCCTCCTCCAGGGATCTCCTGATAGCGGGGACTGAACCTTGTCTCTCCTGTGTTGCAGGCAGATTCTTTACCACTGAGCCATTGAGGAAGCCCTAGATGACAAAACCATCAGGAAGGGCTTTGCAGTGGAGACGATGCTTCAGGCGGACAGTGCAGGGAAGCAATTCTTTAAAGAGGCTAGAAGCAGGAAAGGCAAGGGAAGGTTTTGAGAGGTGGAGGGGCAAGGTTGGGCTTTAATATTTTGTTTGTTTAATAACTCTTTTTAACAAAGCACATTGGAACATTCCTAAGCAACCATTTTTTATCTGAGTGGTCTGTGTCTATAAGGGATGCAGGGCTTGGTCTTTGCCGTTTATTGAAAATGTTCTAGATGGTGGTCTTGCCATCTTGGTTGAAGGTAACTCCTCCCAGGGGTTAAGTGAAGGTTTGACTATATTGGGTGAGTGTCCTATGATTTACACCCAAAATAGAACTGATAGCAGAGTATTTAATGTGGCTTCAATTCCATTCTGAAAGAGATGATAAAAAAGTTAAATATACTTTGATAGCAGACTAAGAGTGAGCAAGCTTCTTTTAGAGCTCAAGCTTAGTATGTCCCTTTTGTTTGTGGGAGTGTACTAGTAAAAATATATTAGAAAGATGAATAAATCAACCAGATCAAAGCATTCATTAATTATACATATATATTGAAATGGTACTAAAAAATTAAATGTGTTCAGTTCAGTTGCTCAGTCGTGTCCAACTCTTTGCGACCCCATGAATCGCAGCACGCTAGGCCTCCCTGTCTATCACAAACTCCCAGAGTTCACCCAGACTCATGTCCATTGAGTCAGTGATGCCATCCAGCCATCTCAGCCTCTGTCGTCCCCTTCTCCTCCTGCCGCCAATCCCTCCCAGCATCAGAGTCTTTTCCAATGAATCAGCTCTTCACATGAGGTGGCCAAAGTACTGGAGTTTCAGCTTCAGCATTATTCCTTCCAAAGAAATCCCAGGGCTGATCTCCTTCAGAATGGACTGGTTGGATCTCCTTGCAGTCCAAGGAACTCTCGAGAGTCTTCTCCAACACCACAGTTCAAAAGCATCAATTCTTCGGTGCTCAGCCTTCTTCACAATCCAACTCTCACATCCATACAGGACCACAGGAAAAACCATAGCCTTGACTAGACAGACCTTTGTTGGCAAAGTAATGTCTCTGCTTTTGAATTGCTATCTAGGTTGGTCCTAACTTTCCTTCCAAGGAGTAAGTGTCTTTTAATTTCATGGCTGCAGTCACCATCTGTAGTGATTTTGGAGCCCAGAAAAATAAAGTCTGACACTGTTTCCACTGTTTCCCCATCTATTTCCCATGTAGTGATGGGACCAGATGCCATGATCTTCGTTTTCTGAATGTTGAGCTTTAAGCCAACTTTTTCACTCTCCACTTTCACTTTCATCAAGAGGCTTTTTAGTTCCTCTTCACTTTCTGCCATAAGGGTGGTGTCATCTGCATATCTGAGGTTATTGATATTTCTCCCAGCAATCTTGATTCCAACTTGTGTTTTCCAGCCCAGCGTTTCTCATGATGTACTCTGCATAGAAGTTAAATAAACAGGGTGACAATATACAGCCTTGACGTACTCCTTTTCCTATTTGGAACCAGTCTGTTGGTCCATGACCAGTTCTAACTGTTGCTTCCTGACTTACATACAGATTTCTTACGAGGCAGGTCAGGTGGTCTGGTATTCCCATCTCTTTCAGAATTTTCCACAGTTGATTGTGATCCACACAGTCAAGGCTTTGGCATAGTCAATAAAGAAGAAATAGATGTTTTTTCTGGAACTCTCTTACTTTTTCCATGATCCAGCAGATGTTGGCAATTTGATCTCTGGTTCTTCTGCCTTTTATAAAACCAGCTTGAACATCAGGAAGTTCACAGTTCACATATTGCTGAAGCCTGGCTTGGAGAATTTTGAGCATTACTTTACTAGCGTGTGAGATGACTGCAATTGTTCGGTAGTTTGAGCATTCTTTGGCATTGGCTTTCTTTGGGATTGGAATGAAAACTGACCTTTTCCATTCCTGTGGCCACTGCTGAGTTTTCCAAATTTGCTGGCATATTGAGTGCAGCATTTTCACAGCATCTTTCAGGATTTGAAATAGCTCAACTGGAATTCCATCACCTCCACTAGCTTTGTTCGTAGTGATGCTTCCTAAGGCCCACTTGACTTCACATTCCAGGATGTCTGGCTCTAGGTCAGTGATCACACCATCGTGATTATCTGGGTCATGAAGATCTTTTTTGTGCAGTTCTTCTGTGTATTCTTGCCACCTCTTCTTAATATCTTCTGCTACTGTTAGGTCCATACCATTTCTGTCCTTTATCGAGCCCATCTTTGCATTAAATGTTCCCTTGGTATCTCTAATTTTCTTGAAGAGATCTCTAGTCTTTCTCATTCTATTGTTTTCTTGTATTTCTTTGCATTGATTGCTGAGGAAGGCTTTCTTATCCCTTCTTGCTATTCTTTGGAACTCCACATTCAGATGCTTATATTTTTCCTTTTCTCCTTTGCTTTTCGCTTCTCTTCTTTTCACAGCTATTTGTAAGGCCTCCCCAGACAGCCATTTTGCTTTTCTGCATTTCTTTTCCATGGGGACATATATTGAATATATAATATTCAATATATGCAGAGTACTTAATATTACCACATAAATGAGACAAGAAAATGGGTCATAATCTGAGTGAACAGAGTACAGAAGACAATTTTTAATGTTTTTTGGTGTGTATGCAAAACTATATATGAAGAAGCTACATTTATTTTACAAAGAGAAAAAATATTTTTTTCCTATTGGGAATACACTGTGGAAGTAACAAATTAAACAAAGTTCTCTCTCAGAAAAGGGCAGTAGGAACACTTCTAAACCATTCCTGGAAATTTGCTACTGTCTGGCTAGCCTGAAAGTCATGTGCTAAAGATGACGTCGTTTCTAATGTATTCTGTTCATTCAGCAACACAACAGCATTTACTATATGCACTACAAAGCTACAAAAGATAAGTTTGTTCATGGCTTCACACGGACTCTAGTCTAGTTCAGGAAAGCAACATGTAGGCAACAAAAGCAAAGACATAATGAAAGTCTGATCAAGTTAGAAAATGATTAATTAAATGGAAATCTTTCCTCGATCATCCTTAACTTCCTTAGATCTGAAAGCCCTTATTTACTTCAGACGTCCTGCCAGATCTCTCCTCTTCCATCACCCCCATAGTTAAATGTTCTCTTGAGAGCCATGTGCATTTCCATGATGTAAACTCCCTGAGAGCCATATTATGTCATATTCATATTTATATGCCCTGTAATGCCTTGAACATAGTAGAAATTCAATACATATTTATGCAACCAGTGAATGGTCCAATATTGTGTGAGGCTACACATACAGTAGTAATAGAAAGTATTTCATTTTAGGCTCAAGCAAACTGTTTATTTCATAAATCTGACAACTGCAGTAGTGAAGGAAAGTGGCTCCATCTGATCTCAGCAAATATTGATTGATTGATGTCTGCTCCTTCCAGTGGCCATGTAGCAAGGGAAGAGGTTTCTTCATAAAGCGAGTGGCCTTTGACATGCACCACAGTATCTTTTTTCTTAATAAATAGTCTTCTCTATCAGCTAAGGTCATGCTCCCTGGTAAATAGGAAAAAAATCTCTTAGAAACATGAAAAGACAGAAACTTCTCTTTACTAAACCATAGTTTTGTGGAAAGATGCTACCCAGAAAACAATTACTTGTGAAGGAATTGATTGAATCATTTCAACCTCCATGTTGTTGTTGCTCAGTTGCTAAGTTGTGTCCAACTTTTTTTGACCCCACTTACTGCGGCACACAAGGCTTCCCTGTCCTTCACTATCTCCCTGATTTGCTCAAACTCATGTCCATTGAGTTGGTAATGCCATCCAACTATCTCATCCTCTGTCATCCCCTTCTCTTCTTGCCCTCAATCTTTCCCAGCCTTAGGGTCTTTTCCAAAGAGTTGGCTCTTCGCATCAGCGGACCAAAGGATTGGAGCTTCAGCTTCAGCATCAGCCCTTCCAGTGAATATTCAGAGTTGATGACTTTTAAAATTGACTGGCTTGATCTCCTTCTGTGAGAGCCTGGTTTTTGTGTGATGTCCAGGAACTGCCTGGGTAGCAGGATCCACACCACCAGTTCACAGAGCCCTGTCATGTGTCATCATTCAATTTTCACACAGCAAGAGTGACAAGAGCTAATTGTTTGGCCCCTGTTTGTGTCCTTCCAGGTCCATGGAGCTGACTGGTTTGCATAATAATCTGAATGACTAACTGAAGCTCGAATAATTGTGTTTCTAAATCTGTAACTAAGATATGCCAGAAAGGTTGGTCCCATATGGTGAAAAGAAAAGACATTTCAGTGAGAAAAAAATATTTCCAAAATTTTGCTTTACTTAAAAAAAGGTAACTTAACAGACATTTCTCCAAAGAAGACATACAGATGGCTAACAAACACATGAAAAGATGCTCAACATCACTCATTATCAGAGAAATGCACATCAAAACCACAATGAGGTACCATCTCATGCCAGTCAGAATGGCTGCTATCTAAAAGTCTACAAACAATAAATTTTGGAGAGGGTGCGGAGAAAAGGGAACACTTTTACACTGTTGGTGAGAATGCAAACTAGTACAGCCACTATGGAGAACAGTGTGGAGATTCCTTAAAAAACTGGAAATATAACTGCCATATGGCCCAGCAATCCCACTGCTGGGCATACATACCAAGGAAACCAGAATTGAAAGAGACATGTGTACCCCAATGTTCATCGCAGCACTGTTTACAATAGCTAGGACATGGAAGCAACCTAGATGTCCATTGGCAGACAAATGCATAAGAAAGCTGTGGTACATATACATGTGGAATATTACTCAGCCATTAAAAAGAATGCATTTGAATCAGTTCTAATGAGGTGGATGAAACTGGAGCCTATTATAAAAGTGAAGTAAGTCAGAAAGAAAAATACCAATACAGTATATTAATGCATATATATGGAATTTAGAAAGATGGTAACAATAACCCTATATGCGAGACAGCAAAAGAGACACAGATGTAAAGAACCAACTTTTGGACTCTGTGGTAGTATGGGATGATTTAAGGGAATAGCATTGAAACATGTATATTACCATATGTGAAATAGATCGCCAGTCTAGGTTCGATGCATGAGACAGGGCACTCAGAGCTGGTGTACTGGGATGACCCAGAGGGATGGGATGGGGAGGGAGGTAGGAAGGCTTCAGGATGGGGAACACATGTACACCCATGGCTGATTCATGTCAATGTACGGCAAAAACCACCACAATAATAAAAAGTAATTAACCTCCAATTAAATAAATTAATTTGTTTAAAAAGGTAACATATTTTGGGGAAAACCACTACTTCTAATTCAAAATTACGTCAAAATTACATTATACTGTAAGGGTGTATGCATAGCTATGTGAACACCCACACACATGCACATGCTTGAACACACATCTCTTAATGGATAAGCCAAACTATTTTGAACCTTGGCCAGTCAGAAACATGAATTCTGGATACTTCAGTGGATGATAATGTCCTATAAAATTAAACTGATGCTGTGGTCCATTTTGGAGAATAAAGCTGATGGTTTCTTCCATGGAAATAATGCTCAAAATTTTAGTGTGCTGGGCAGAGGGATGTGAAGAAATGTTAGGGGTTGATGCATATGCTCACTATCTTGAATGGGATGATGGTTTCATGGGTGTACACATATGTCAAAACTTAGCAAATTGTGGACTTTAAATAGGTGCAGTTATTGAACGTCAATTGTACTTCTATAATTAAAAGTCAATTTCAGTGTGCTGGATTGGAAAGCCCCCATTAAACATCTCATGAAGAGTCATGTAAGACAATTAAGAAAAATGCCAGCATGCTTCATCTGCCAGTATGCTTGCAAGTATCATTCCTCCAACTCCTTCTGTGATCTAGGAAAATAAAAAATAGTGAGTGAGTTTCGTGATAAACATGTGGTACCCCATCAGCACCCAGGATCAATCACCACTTGCCTGGAGAGAGGAAGCAGGATGTCCAGTCACTGATGGATTTGGTTCTAAACTTGGTTAAAATCCAGAATCTAGATTTAGGACAGTGACACCATGAAGTTACAATTACCCCTTCTGACCCTTTCATCCTAAGTGGTCAATCTGATGTCTTAATACATTGAAACATCAGGTTCACCTCATTTTTTCCCTGACTTCTCCATACACTCTTTCCTTCCTATTCACTATAAGCAATGCAGACAAAACTGTAGGAATAGGGCAAAAAAGAAAGAGCTTACACATTCCAAGTGACTTTTATAAAAGAGCAACCACCTTGGTGTGAAGGAGCTTCTAACAGTAAAAGACAACCTTATGTTTATGAACCTCAGCCCCACTCTTCCAGCACAAGAAGCTGAATACATGTTCAACTTCTGTCTGGAGCTTGGAGGGAGAGGGGCTTCCCAGGTCCGTGCCTGTGGGACCCAAGAGCTGAGGCTGGGATTAGAGTTTAAGAAGACTGGAGTAGAAGTTGCTGAAAAGATCCTGAGAAACAGGCAGCTAAGACGAGGTAGGATGTCAACTGGTGTGTCCTCCCCGCTAATCCTGAGTGTGATGGTGGAGACTTACTACCACAGATCCAGAGGCAGGTATATTCTCGTACATGGGTAAAGAGACAGAGGGGAACCAGAAAAGTTGAGGAGACCAGGAGCATGGGGCATGTATGGGAGAACAAAAGGGATGTGGAGGCAGTAGCATACACAGGTCCTTGGGAGGTAGGGTGTAGGGGATTAGGGAGACCTCTGGACCCACTGAGAGTGGGTAAGAATTTCAGTGTTTTCAGGTGGAGAGATTAAGACCACGATGCTTCTCAAGTGGCACAAGTGGTAAAGAACCCACCTCCCCATGCAGGAGATGCAAGAGAAATGAGTTCGATCCCTGAGTCAGAAAGATCCCCTGGAGGAGGGCATGGCAACCCACTTCACTATTCTTGCCTGGAGAATTCCATGGACGGAGGAGCCTGGCAGGCTATGGTCCATAGTGTTGCAAGGAGTCGGACATGACTAAAGCGACTTAGCACACCACGTGGTTTTGCTATATCTCTTTCTTTCCCTCCATTATTTTTTATTCTCTTTCCTGAAAACTATTTGTTTCATTTAAAATTAGAATCAACATTTCAAGTTCAGACTTCTTTTTCAGAAATGAATGTTTGACGAACTAGTATCCCAATGTCCAGATACTAAAATGAACTTTAAGATTAAACCAGGATCCCATCTACATTTCTGAATATCTGAAAACAAAGCACAATTGTTCTTGATAGGTTGAACTATCCTGTTATAATTAACGTTAATCCATACTAATGGGCTTTAAGAAAACAGGCTTTCCTTTCCTCAGTTCAATTTCATTTCTCCACGTTAATGATTTGCAGTAGCTCCTGCTCATTTTTGTTAGCCATGCACAAATGTAAATGGTAATGAGGCTTTTGTGTATGTGTGTGAAATTCAAAATCCATCCCTAGTCTATTAACTCTGTAAAGAAAGTTACACTGTGGGAGGCTGTAGTCATCTGAACAAAAAGGCTTCTATTGTACAAAACCAATTTCCATGTAATCAGGTTGGGCGATAGTGTTTTCTCTTGAATGATATTTGTGCAGCGGTAGAGGTGTCTGACCTACCGACTGGACAGAGGAGTTCTATCACTTAGTGGGTGTAAAGGTCAAAGGAAAGAAATGTGTCCTGAATGACTTGGCTGAAGTGATGGTGCTTTGAAATAGCGTTGTTTTCCTAGCCACCTTGATTAATCACTACTTTTGTCAGAGTAAAACCTGTTAAAGCTTGTGCGTGGTTTAATTTATTTAGGAAACAACAAGTGATTTCTGTAAATAAAAAGTACCTCATTTTGGTTTTAGTATTTTCCTTTTTTTAAAAAAAATGTACTAATAGTAATGATCAGCTAATGCCATGTCATATGGTGAACTACAGTGCCTGACACATAGTGGGAACTCAGAATATGTCTTGAATGAATGAATGAATGAACCAAATTTCTTTTAAGCAACAGATGCCAAGGAGTAAGACTTAATCATAACATCCTACTCTGGAAAGCTTTTTTCCTTTTAGTCTAAAATGTTTGTTTCCTATCATTTGCTGATAAGGCAAACATTAATTCATGACCTTGTAGAATTATTTTCCATTTCAGTAGATGGCTTTGTAAGATTAGGAATAAAATTTTATAACATAAGCAGTGGTTCAGAGTTTTTTATATCCCTGACAGCATTTTAGCTCAGGATCCCACAAGTGCCACCTCTTCACCACCACTCCTAAAATGGTTCTGTAGAAACCTCTGAAGGGTCCAAACAGCAACCTGATTGTAATAAAAGTGATGCTCAAAAGCTCACATCGGATTGTCCCAGGACCCAGTACAAGAGCCCGAGAGCTGCATTTATGAACTGGCATCACACTGATATGCCGCAGGGCCTTGCCTTATAAATCAATGCTGATACAATTCGACAAGTCTGTAATCAGTTTGAGATCATGCTCCAGTATGTTCTACAGCAGACAGATTGCAATTTTCACTTTAGTTTTCTAGTAAAACAGATGATGATTGGGCAAGTTACCCTGCAGTATTCTTGTTAATAGCTTGGGGGAGGTGGGGAGGTAATATATTTTGTTTGTTTAGTTGCTTCAAAATAGAAAACACTAGATTTTCAGTCTCTTCCTTTTCTAGATTCCCACTTTTTTTTTTCGCACCACATATTTTATATGGATGTGTTTATATGTGTTTTACCCTCCAATCATAGATGATGCGGGCCTCCAGAGAAGGGTTTCTCCAGATGTTTTACATCTTTGTATCCCTGGAGCCTGATGCAGCATCTAGTATTACTTCAGAATAAAGCAATAGAAGTATGCTTTTTAATTTTTTTTTAAAAAATGAGTCTATGTTGATTCAAAATCACATGTTTTAATATCATCTTTTTGTTTGCAGATCTACATCTGCAAGTTTGAAATGAACTTGAACTCCTTTATACAACACTCTTGTACAGAAGAGCAAATGAAATGTATATGGTGTGTGTGTGTGTGTGTGTGTGCTCAGTTGTGTCCAACTCTTTGCGAACCCCTGGACTGTAGGCTGCCAGGCTCCTCTGTCCATGAGATTTTCCAGGCAAGAATACTGGAGTGGGTTGCTATTTCCTTCTTCAGGGGAATCTTCCCCACCCAGGGATTGAACCTGTGTCTCTTGCGTCTCCTGCATTGGCAGGCAGATTCTTTTACTGCTTCACCACATATATATGGTAAATGCTGCCAGTTTACGTAATCGATCCAACTGGTCCTAACAACTTTAACATGACAAGTGATGTTGTTTTTCTAAAACGGGTTTCATGCTTCGGCATTTTTTTAAAAACCCTGTTTGAGCTTTTTTTTTTTTAGTTGCCAGTTTGAGTCTTACGGTTTCAAGTATGATGGACCATTGTGTGAATTGTTATTATTGTCTTGGTTCTTTTTCCTTTTAATGGTGAACATGAATTTAAGTCACCATTCGTTTTGAAAAGTTGATTAATAAGGTGCAATAGAGCACCTTAAAGGTCAACATTCATTTTTTTCTAAGTACTATATGTAGAAATTCTTCAGTGCGTATTTACTTCCATACCTACTGTGGGTGTCATGTTTGAAGTCGGTGTAACCTGTCACTATGAATATGGTTCTTACAGGCACAGTCAGGTTTCTATGTTCCTCATGGTTATACCCGTTTTGTGAGGTTTAATTTTCCCACTAGTTTTCTCTGGGAAAACTTTGAATAATTTTTTTATGTGTTGACTCCTGTTTATAAGGAGTCATCCAGATGAATCAGATTTTTAATATTTTCACAGGACTTGAAAAACCAGAAATCTTACTTTGCATCCTCCCTCTGCCAAGATTTAAGAAGCACTGCAGTAAATGTACTTTTTGTGGGTGAATGAATGAAAAACCATCAGTGTGGCCTAATTTAGAAGATTCCTTAAATAGTTGTTTACATATTTCCTTATATGTTTGATTTGCCTATGTTTTTGCTGTTTTGCCTCTAATGTGGTAAAACTAACAAAGTTATTGGATTAAAAAAAATCTCATGTTTCTTTGTCAAATTTTTGAAAAATAGTAAAATATTCACCTGTATTAAACTCTGAGAGACTTCTAAGCCTCCATTTTCTCCAAGAGTATCGTGCTGTCCCCAACCCAAACTTTCCAAGGCATCAGGTATTACTGGAGTTTAACGCCATGACTTTAAAAAACAAAACAAAACTCCTTAAAATAAAATCCTAACACTTTAGGGTTTAAGTTCCTGTGATAGAACACACAGTCTCATTCCAGGATACCAACCTATTAGAAAATAATTAGGCACTAGCTGAATTGAGCTTGATGCTATAGAGAAATGCACGTATGCTGTTAAATGCTATTTTTTTTTAAAAAAAGCATGCACTCTGCGATTATTCCTTCAGTTCAGTTCAGTCGCTCAGTCGTGTCCGACTCTTTGCAACCCCATGGACTGCAGCACGCCAGGTTTCCCTGTCCATCACCAACTCCCAGAGCTTACTCAAACTCATGTCCATTGAGTCAGTGATGCCATCCAGCCATCTCATCTTCTTTCATCCCCTTCTCCTCCTGTCTTCAATCTTTCCCAGCATCAGGATCTTTTCCAATGAGTCAGTTCTTCCCACCAGGTGGCCAAAGTATTAGAGTTTCAGCTTCAGCATCAGTCCTTCCAATGAATATTTAGGACTGATTTCCTTTAGGATGGACTGGTTGGATCTCCTTGCTGTTTATTCCTTAGTTTATTCAATATTTAGGGACTCAATAAAATAATAATAATGGCAACAAAACTTACATTTATATATGTAAAGATAAGAAATAGAACTTCTTGGTATGCTTTAACACACATCATCTCATTCAATGCTCACAAAACCCTCTGCCTTGAGAGTTACTTCTGTTTTAAATTATAAGGGAGTTTAGGCTGAGGACTGTGACTTCCCCAATGGCTGTCAGCTGAACAGGGACACTTGACTGGAGCTGCAGCTCATCCTCAAAGCTGGATGGATTCCACAGGGCTCAGAGCCTGCCTGGCCTTCCACACTCTGGCACCTTGAGGTCCTCGGCACTTCGGACATAGCTTCTAGCTTTTAGATTATCTTTAAACTGTTGCTGACATATTGCTTTGAAAAATTATATACACTCATCTCTTTTAAGAATATAAGTCTAACACATGAAATTTTGGAAATGAATTTGATAACTGCGGTCATATTCTAAGAATGAATTTTTAGCATTTTTGCACAACTATGAGATATTCTATGAAATGTGGTTTAAAAGTTTGTTAAAAGATCAGAGTTAACAGATGGGCCACACTAAAAAAAAGAAAAATCTAATATAGAAAAAAAAATCACTCCCAGAACAGGTAAACCAAAAATTGGACAATTGCATTTTAAAAAAAAAAAAAATTCTTTATAAAAAGGTCCCCAGGGTTCCTTTCTGTGCTCAGCTTTCCTGGTGCATTTATATGTTTGATTGTAGATCATTAGCCACATGATGAAATGGCTGGGAAAAAAAGAGAAGGAAACATTGCTAAAGGTTTGGGAGATAATTCTAATTACAAAACAATTTAGAAATGACAATGCATTTCTAAATTTAAAATGTGAACTAATAGGGATATTTTACTTAAATCACCTAGATTTTATTTGTATAATTTTGTGAAAGGCACCATTGTAACCTCAGATTCTTAGTTATCCATGCCGATAGAGTGTTTTATTTATCCATGCAATACATATTTATTGAGTGTTTAATGTGTTCCAGGCACTGTATGGATCAATGATGAGCAAAACCAAATACAGTTTCTAATATCATAGCGTATTCACTGTCATGCTCATCAATTTTATTTTGAAGTTTTATGGGGCTAGAAGGTGTGAAATGATGACAAAGGATAAGTTCTTTTAAAGTCATACTCAAGCATCTCCTTGTGATACCTTCTTATACCTTCTTTGCCTTCTGTAGTGTTATCTTTTTATACATTTTCTGAAATATATTATTATAATAAATGATTATTACTTTCAGGGTTATTTGTAAAAGATAAAGGAAAAAGTTTTTCTTAATTTGGTTCTTGGCATATTTATATGGATGTTTTGAGGCTCCAGAAATGGCAATTAGCATAAATATCCCAACTGGCACATTTTGTTAGCTTGAGTTCACGTAACATAGATGAATCAACCTGACTTTTTTTCCCTTAGCTGTTTGCTTACCATCGTAATTGGTTCTATTACAGGTGGGTAGTGTGATCTAGGAGAAGGCAATGGCACCCCACTCCAGTACTCTTGCCTGGAAAATCCCATGGATGGAGGAGCCTGGTGGGCTGCAGTCCATGGGGTCGCTAAGAGTCGGACACGACTGAGCGACTTCACTTTCACTTTTTCGCTTTCATGCATTGGAGAAGGAAATGGCAACCCACTCCAGTTTTCTTACCTGGAGAATCCCAGGGGCAGGAGAGCCTGGTAGGCTGACGTCTATGGGGTCACGCGGAGTCGGACACGACTGAAGTGACTTAGCAGCACTTCACTGCTTAGCAGCAGTGTGATCTTGGGCTTCCCAGGTGGCGCAGTGGTAAAGAGTCCATCTGCCAGTACAGGAGTCTCAAGGGATGTGTTTCAATCCCTGGGAAGATCCCCTGGAGTAGGAAATGGCAACCCACTCCAGTATTCCTGCCTGGGGAATTCCATGGACAGAGAAGCCTGGTGGGCTACAGTCCATGGGGTCACAAAGAGTCGGACACAACGGAGGGACTGAGCACACAGTGTCATCTTAATTTCCTTTGGTAAATTTGAGTGATTTAATCTCATGAGTGACTGATGAGTTGAAGATATATTTCAGATTTTAAAATTCCATCATTATTGTTAACATTTCTCTGCCTGATGTATTTAATGAAAGAAAGTCATCTATTAATACTTCACATGTACTCACTTATTCATAAGGAAGTAGTGTAACAACTCTGAAGTCTGTTTATATAAATGATCCATAGGAACTGGTTCTAATTCATTTATTTTTACCATAATTACAACTTTTAGTTGAGCAAATCTTGAACTTTATTAATCCCACCTATGTATCCTGCTGGGTAATAATATGTATTGGCACATGTATTTAAGATTCTTCAGGCTTTGAACAAAAATGTTGCCATGGGAACTTGATTTCATAGCCCATAGTCCTTTGCGGAACTACACCTGCCTTATGGTAGAGGTTTCCATGGCAACAGTTTTGTTCAGGGAACATAGAACTTGAACAGAATATGCCACGAGTCTCTTTTAAATGTATGCGTTGATAGTCGTTATATTACTATAGTTAATGGTGTATTAGAAATACTGGTGGCCCCTTGGTGGGCCACAGTGTTGTTTTTGATTTCAGTGAATAGATTCCTATTGAGTTTAGTAGTCACAGGGCATGGGATTGGAAATTAAAGCCATTTCTAGTCTCTTTTCATTGTCTCTCTCCACCCTCCACTCATTTGACCCTCCTGCTAGAATGTGGTGAAATAATCCTCCATGGCTGGCATGACCAGAATGATCATTTGTGATAATGCAGAGCTGTAAGGAAAAGATGTGTAACTCATGTCTGGCCAAGCTCAGCAGCCTCTATTTTAAAGGGCAGCATCCATCTTGGGAACACTAATGCTCCAGAATATTCCACTAATGGTTCTTCACATATACTTTTCTCCCAAGAAGGTCATAGGCTCTAATAATAAAACATCGTGAGGATGGGATAAGAATTAGTATTTGTATTTCTGATTCACTGTCTGGTCTCTTTATTTCTTATATTCACTTGTGACATTGAAAATGTTGACAACTCCTAAATTAAAGTAGCCCGAGTTTGTTCTTTGCTCGTCATTCATTTGCTTCACATTACATTTATAACTGAGGCCATGCGGGAGGAGTATGCTAGGGCCCTGCATCAGATAATTCAGGGTTATCACTGTTGTGTTATGGTTCTATCAGCTGTTAGATGCATCCTCATCCTTGAGGACAGTGCTCCTATTGCTGCTAGGTATGCTGGCATGTTGCTAGTTCTTGGCAGGTCTCAAAACATGCTGCAGAGAATTTTGCTGCAGCCTCAGCTGCTGCTCACAGTCTACACAGGAAATGACTGAGGGCTATTATTAGTGCCAATCATCCGCCGTCCACAAGGGTACCAAAGGGACGTTAAGAGACCACAGGGCTGCTTTCAGCAGAAACCCTAATCAGATCATCTTCCTTGATCAGGGAAAGGAATGTAGGAAAATGAGGTGGGTTAAAGGAATTAGAGCAAGTCAATGCATTCTGAATGCATTCAGGACAAATTAGCTTGGAGTGCAAACAGAGATTGATTTGTCTGATTGAGTGGAAGCATAACTTAAGAAGCCTGAGGTCAGGCTTCTGCCAATTTAAGGCCTTGGAAAGTTAAACAATTACAAGGGAGTATGAGAAGCACATTTATTTATAAAGAAGGAAGGGAGGGAAGAAGGGATGGCAAAGGGAGGAAGAGAAAGGAGGGAAGGACAGAGGAAAAAACTTAGCAAATGGTAAACTTAGGAAGTCCCTCTAGAGGAATGTCATGACAAAAATTGTAGGTGAGTTTTTGGTTTGGTTTTGTTTCTGGCTGGTGGAATCTTAGTTCCCCAACTAGGGATTGAACTTGGGCCCTCAGCGATGAAAGCATGGAGTCCTCACCACTGGACTGCCAAGGAATTCCCTAGGTGAGTTTCAGTAAAAGTAAAATACAAGGAAGAAAATACAATGTAAGAGCGTATGTACTAGATCAGGAATCAGATAATCTCAGTCCTCTAACTCACCTGTAACCTTGGATTCATCATCTTAGTTGCCTTTCTGTAAATTAAATTATGAGGCCAGAACCAACTCTGTATCCCATGGAGTAAATGAGTGAAAGTTGCTCCGTGATGTCCAGCTCTTTGCAACTCCATGGACTATACAGTCCATGAAATTCTCCAGACCAGAATACTGGAGTGGGTAGCCTTTCCCTTCTCCAGGGGGATCTTCCCAACCCAGGGATTAAACCCAGGTCTTCCACATTGCAGGTGGATTCTTTACTAGCTGAGCCCCAAGGGAAGCCCATATTCCATGGATGTGTCTGCAAATATGGTGGAAAAAGGCTTATGGGAAGCACTTTTGTCTCCTGAACAACTCCTTGGAATAGACCATCTCAGCTTTTATTTGCTAATGTCTATAATGAGCTTTCTTTTGAAGAATTTCCCTCCTGGATTATACAAAGTTGTAAAACTATTGGAATGGCTGATTTCCTAAATTCTGTCCAGCACCAATATTACATTATGACCTCAATCTCTTTCAGGCTTATAAAATGATGGCTTTTAGCTGTTGTTTAAAATAGCTATGAGAGTGTTGAGTTTACAAACATCACTCAGTCAGTATTTCTTGAGTTGGACTGAATTGAATTCCATCAGTCCTGAAAATGGACTGTACAGATTCTTTTCGTAAAATGCCAGAGAAATGATTTAAGTCAATGAGAAGGCTGGTAACCCAAAACAAATCATAGTCCTGCCCTTGCGAAAATGAAAACAAAGTCTGGCCACTTTGGGGAGATTTTGTGCAATTTGGGTCACTGGATATTAAATTCAAGGGAAGCTGAAAATCGCAACCTCCGGGGAAGCTGAAGAAAGAAAGATATCATAACCACAGCAAGAACAGGCAAAGGAAGAGGGGCCTGACAGGTATACCAAAGGAGGGCAGATTAAAACACCAAGACTTTAGCCCTTTAAACATGAAGGTGGAGGGGCTATAATCAAAGTCTAAAACCTGTAAGGAACATGAATGTGATGAACACAGATTTGGTCATCCACTTTGGGACAGTTATTTCAAGGGAATCAACTCTTCTTGTAACTTATAGATTTTTGTTGTTGCTGTTGTTGTTTAGTGGCTAAGTCATGTCTGACTCTTGCCACCCCGTGGACTGTAGCCCACCAGGGTCTTCTGTTCATGGAATTTAGAGAGATGAGTTTAGGTCAAAAGAAACTTCTGCTTCACGTGTAAAGTCATTCACTAGCAGGATTTATTACTCTCAAAGTTTGAATAAACTGGACGTGTAAAACTTGGATCCAGTCGGGGCGCATGCAGTAGGTTGATTATTTAAGCCCCTGCCACTACAGCAGTTTTCTATGTGTGACCTGGCTCCTGTGCCAGAGGTAGGAGGAGAAACATGGACTCTAGATTTTGCCCTCCAGATGGGATGTGGAAGTCTACTGAGACATGTGATCTTCTCTTAGTTCACAACATAGTCTTAGTTTCTATGCCTGATCTCACAATTATATCTAAGAAGAGAGAGGCAAGTTCTCCCATTCTTTTTCTCCTGAAATTTTTGCTTACTTTTGCTAAAATCTAGGAGGTGATGATTTCCCTCCAAAGTATATGGGTGTACACACATATAGACATATACACATATAAATTCCTGCAGAACTGTTCAAATCCCTAAAGGATGACGCCATCAAGATTTTGCATTCATTATTGTCAGCAAATCTGGAAGACCCAGCAATGGCCGCAGAACTGGAAAAAGTCAGTCCTTATCCCAGCTCCCAAGAATGGTACCAGCAAAGAATGCGCTAACCATCAGACAACTGCACTCATCTCCCTTGCTAGTAAGGTCTTGCTTAAAATCTTGCATGCTAGGCTTATGTTGCTCAAACGGTAAAGAATCTGCCTGCCATTCAGGAGACCAGGGTTCGATTCCTGGGTTGGGAAGTTCCTCTGGAGAAGGGAATGGCAATCCACTCCAGTATTCTTGCCTGGAGAATTCCATGGACAGAGAAGCCTGGTGGGCTACAGTCTGTGGGGTCGCAAAGTGATGGACACGACTGAATGACTAACACACACACACACACACACACACACACACACACACACAGAGGCTTATGTGAACCTAGAACTTCCAGATGTCCAAGCAGGGTTTAGAAAAGGAAGAACTAGAGATCAAATTGCCAACATTTGCTGGATTACAGAGAAAGCTTCCCTGATAGCTCAGTTGGTAAAGAATCCACCTGCAATCAGAAGACCCTGGTTCAATTCAGGAAGATCTGCTGGAGAAGAGATAGGCTACCCACTCTAGTATTCTTGGGCTTCCCTTGTTGCTCAGCTGGTAAAAAATCTGCCTGCAATACAAGAGACCCAGGTTCAATCCCTGGGTTGGGAAGATCCCCTGGAGAAGGGAAAGACTATCCACTCTAGTATTCTGGTCTGGAGAATTCCATGGACTGTATAGCCCTTGGAGTCACAAAGAGTCAGACACAACTGAGCGACTTTCACTTTCAGAGAAAGAAATGGAATTTCAGGAAAAAAAAAAAACAAACATCTATCTCTGTTTCACTGACTATGCTACAGCTTTTGACTGTGTGTATCATGACAAACTGTGGAGAGCTCTTAGAGAGATGGGAGTACCAGACCATCTTAGCTATCTCCTGAGAAACCTGTATGCCAGTCAAGAACCAACGGTTAGAACCCTGTATGGAACAACTGATTGGTTCAAGATCGAGAAAGGAGTACAACAAGGCTATCTGCTGTCATCCTGTTTGCTAACCCATACGATGAACTCATCATGAGAAATGCTGGGTTGGATGAGTTATAAGCTGGAATTAAGATAAGCAGGAGAAGTATCAACAACCTCAGACATGCAGATAATACCACTCTAATGGCAGAAAGCAAAGAGGGACTAAAGAGCTTCTTGATAAGGGTGAAGGAGGAGAGTGAAAGAACAAACTTATGACTAAATATTAAGAAAACTAAGATCATGGCATCTAGCCCCATTACTTTGTGGCAGATAGAACGGGCAAATGTGGAAATAATGACAGCTTTCCTCTTCTTGGGCTCCAAAATCACTGCAGACAGTGACTGCAGCCATGAAATCAGAAGACGATTGCTTCTGGGCAAGAAAGTGATGACAAACTTAGACAGTGTATTGAAAAGTAGAGACATTACTCTGCTGATAAAGGTCCATATAGTCAAGTCTATGGTGTTCCAAGCAGTCACATATGGTTGTGACAGCTGGACTATAAAGAAGGCAGTATGCCAAAGAATTAATACCTTCGAACTGTGATGCTGGAGAAGACTCCTGAAAGTCCCTTGGACAGCAAGGAGATCAAACCAGTCAATCTTAAGGGAGATCAACACTTACTATTCACTGGAAGGACTGATGCTGAGGCTGAAGCTCCAGTATTTTGGTCATCTGATGTCAACAGACACCTCATTGGCAAAGTCCCTGATGCTGGGAAAGATTGAGAGCAGAAGGAGAAGAGGGCATCAGAGGAAGAGATGGCTGGGTGGCCTCAGCGATGCAATGAACATGAATTTGGGCAAGCTTCGGGAGATGATGAGGGGCAGAGAGGCCTGGAATGCTGCAGTTCATGGGGTCACAGAGTTGGACACGACTGGGTGACTGAACAATTTGAGCATGTGTTTATATAATCTTTGTGTGTACATATAGGTCACTAGCGTAACTTTTCCCATTGGTGCACCAAGAGCACCATGATTTATGAATGTTTCCCTGGTGGATGAAGATGGAGTGAGGACATTTCAGGTAAAAGCAGCCTTATGTGGAAAGCCCATATGTATAAGACTGCCTTAGAGGTTCTCATTCTAAGGAGTTGCAGATGGTTCTTCCTGGGCAGCTAGAACTTTGGATGTGGTGAGCTGTGCCAGAAAGGAATGATGAAGCATAATAAGGTTGCCAATCTATGTAGATGCCAGGTTGTGGGGGGCCCTGGTTGCTCTTTTATAAATGGGTTTATTATTTCATAAGTAATAGAACTCCAGTTAAGCATGATTTGAACAAAATGAAATTTGCAGTTGAGGAGGCTCATTCTAGAAGTGGATGAAGAATGGATTGCTTGCAATGGTGAAGACAGAGAGATCTGGGTTTAAAGGTGATGTGTTAATATAGGAGAGAATAAAAGGGCCTGAATCTATAATAGTCACAATGGGCTTGGAGAGGAAGAATGGAAAGAAGTTTGTGTCTTTCTCCCTCCTGATAAGCTCTTTCCATTTACACTTCTGTCTCATTAAGTGGAGGATGATGTCATGGAAGAGGGCAGCTTGGTGAACTTTGTGGATTTGTTCCCCACCACACACCCTGTGCTTTCATTTCCTTCTCCTTTTTTTTTTTTTTTTTTTACTACTTGTTAAATTTCATTCACGTCTTCTGGATAAGAGAAAAGGAAAAAAAAAAAAAGAAGTAGGATCATTCTAGTTCCTTAATACCAAAATAGCTATTAGGTTATGAATGAGCTGAGTTTATTATTTTTTCACTAAGCCAGGATTTTCTGTAATGAATTTTGTCATGGAGATCTAATTAAGCCCTAATAGCAGTCACTGAGAATAGTAACAAGAACGATGTTAAATAGGTTCTTGGTAGGTGCTTTTTTCCACCCCTCCTCCTATTGTTACCTCTTCTAACCTTTACAATGCACTCTTTTGGAAGAAATCTATAGCCTCCCTACCAGGAAATTATTTAGGTACAAAGTTACATACATCTTCCAAACACAAAAGCTTTATCCTCTGGCAAAGGGTAGAGGTTCCTGAAGAAGTGTAGAAAACTTCCTTTTTTTGTTTTCATGTGAGGTTGAAGTTAAAATATCCAGATCTGACTAAATTACCTCATCTTTAAGTAACAACCATAAGTCACAAAAGAAGTTGAATATAAGCTCTTTCATCGCAAAAATAAAATAGCAAATATGGGATAAATATATCAAAGGCTCAAAATTCTGTGAAAAAGCAGTCAAACAGTCCAACTCTGACTTCTCTCCCTATTTGAACAACTATCACACGTATTTTTCTTTTATTTTCTTCTTTTCCATTATGGTTTATTACAGGTTATTAAATATAGTTTCCTGTGATACACACTAGAACCTTGTTGTTTATCCACTCTATATGTAGTATGCTAATTGCAAACTCTCAATCTCTCCCTCCCCTGCCCCAATCAAACTTAGTAATTCTGAATTTTTTTATAGTAAATTCAAGCATATGTCAATGGTTTGGCACAAAACAACAAAAAGAGAGACTTTTCACTCCAAATCTGCTCAAGCTATTAGCATTCCCTTTGCTCTTGCTCTTTTTCTTTTCCTCTCAACATAACATCTCGAGGCCGAAGATGAAAAGACTTATTGGATTCTCTGTTGTCAATTGGACAAGCCCTCTCTGGGGTCCTTTCTGTCAAGATCCTCAGATTCCAGTTGAATTTAAAACAGATCTGGAGACTTAGGGAATGTGGCAGCCGTGTGTTCAGGGAAACAGAGAAAGTTATTTTTAAAATATCTTACAAGATCTTCATTCCCAAGACTGTTTGAGGGAAACCTGGAGGATGGTTCAGTGTTTGTAAGCAGCAAAGCACACAAGAGTGCTCTGGAAAGGAATGGTGGTCACTTATTACAGCCATTAATGAATGCACACACTGAAATTTTCCAGCCAAAAATTTTTTAACTTATTAGATGAAGACATGTAAGGAATCTGTAACATTTTCACTATTTGAGCAAGACCCTGTTCCTTTGGTAGAACCTCAGGCTGTGTTTTCCTTTATTTCAAAGAACCATGATTTTAATCTCTTATTAAAATCTAGAAGAAATGATCTTATACTGCATTTTCCAAAAAGTTGTATTCTATTTCTTTCTTATTTTAGTAGAATCTCAACTGTCTAATCTGTGTTCTAATGCTAGAATATTTTCAGTTGAAATGTGTAATATGGCAGAAAAAACAAGGATAACAAAAAAATAACATAGTCATGTCAAGAAGAGCAGGGAAAGATAATGTACAAGAGATATTATTGCTGACAAATGCTTATATGACTTATAAAAATAGTTTAAATATAAAAATAAGTTTAAGTTTGCTGTAACATTTTTCTCTCTTTCTTAAGAGTGTTATATTTTTTTAAAGCACAGTGCTTACCAAATTCTCTTTTAAAATATTAGGGACAGGAATGAGTGTCCATACTTAATTTCTCTTGTATTATTATCCACACTGATACTTTTCTCCTTCATTGCTCAAGCCATAAAAAATGTGAATTTCCATGTCTTTTTATGTGTACTTAATTCCGATTGATTTTACTGACAAGGGTGCATTTAGGAGAATTCTCCAAATATTCCACAATGTAAAATTGTCCCTTTAATCTATCTAGTCTCCTGACCTCACTTATTTTTATTCTTTCTGTCCTGTCATGCAAATTTCTGTTTTGATTAAATGTCCCTGCACCTCCTCCTTTTGAGCTAAATCACCACCCATCCCAGACCAAAATCACTCAGCCCTCTGGTCACCCTAATTATTAATCCTTTGATATCTAGTCTGCTTCACAATGAATACTTTTCACTACCTAAATGCTTTATCACATCAGTATATGTGGCTTCTTTCTCTAGACTATAATCTTTTGTGCCCAGGATACTGTCGTGTATCACTTCTGTATTAAAGTATACATTTAGACCTTAGAATTTAACCAGAGGCTCTCAAATCCCAGTCTGTAAAAAAAAATTTCCCCAAAATGAAAGAAAAAGTGATAGTAATATAGTGAGTTAGTCACTAAACTTAAGTTACTTGATAGTTTTTATTCTCATATAATGTTGTCTAGGAAGTTTAGTAATAAAGGTCCTTTTTAGAAGTACAGTACTAGTAATTTTAAATAGCAGACTTGTTATTTTTATTAAAAAAAAAATAGAAACTTAATGCCAGGCCCTGAGATCCTTTGAAACTGAAATCCCAACGTTGGGAGAACCACAGGTTGATGGTCTAGTCCCATCAAGCCTTGGCAATTGCTTCTTCCTGGGAGCTCCTATTACTTTAATTGCATGACTCTTTGGCCACTCAGCCTAGGCTCTGTGGCTCTTCATCTTTTACATGTATTCCTGTATCTGCAGCTGATTTAAAGAAAAGCCTCACTTAATACTTATCTTTTCATTTTCTTGACACCTATTAAGATTACTGACAGCAAATCTTGAAAATATACTTGTTGAATAATTGAGTACTCAGAATTAGTCAAAATTTGGAGAGCTAAAAGAAACCATGGATTTTGGTAGATTAATTTTTATTAAGTGAATTAAGCTTACATATTTCATACACTAAAATAGCAAAAGTTATGATAAATTAACTAATGTATTCTCTAGATGCCATTATTGGAAAGGTATTGAAAACTACATTGATTTTACAAGTCCTATATAAAATTCTACTAAATGCTTAAGGAAAGAAAAAAGAGTAATTTAACAAAACTGCATTGTTTTGCTAGTCAATTCAGTGACTATAAACTTTATTGTGGTTCCAATGGAGAGTTATTTCTTCTGCATTTAGGCATATAAAATAGAATCTATTTTTCTGTGTAGGTATGGATAGTTTTAACATAGTTTTTTTTTTTTTTTTTTAATCAAGAAATACTTTTCTAAGTTGTGTCTAGCTATCAGTTCTATTCTTACCAATACTCTTAGTCTGTGGAACATATTTTTTGCTGAGCACTGTTAAATTTAATTCAGAAGTAGTGCTTTATTGATGCTTCGTTTTTGTGACCTTTCCAGTCCTGTGTTGGTGACATATTGGTCCTCTGTCTCCAGTGTTTTGAGAATCTAATAGATAGGATGGAATGGGTCAGATAATGAAAGTCCCTGGTACATTAACTTTCAATTTCATGAATGTCTGAATATTGCAGAGAAGATGAATAGCAGGACTTTCTTTGCTTTTACATTTTAACATTTATAAGCTAGTTAAATTCCCCTTGTATTATCAGCAGCAGAGTCCAAGTCTACAATATTAACACATACATTTATATTTTGGAACAGCAGTGTAAGAGTTTAAAATAATTTATAAACCACAGCTCAGGCAACTTATAAATGCCTGTTACTAAAAGAGATGAATAAATAGTTTGATTTCTTGAGTTATGGCATATGAAGTACACATTGAGAAGGCTCCTTCATTTCTCTTCCTGTTACTGGTGTGAGAAGAGAATAGGAGTGTGTCATAAGTCATATGACTGATCTATTATCAGGTAGTTACAATTCTCCCCCAAATGAGTGTTATTGTTTTGAAGCATTCAAAGATGTTATAGCAAGCATAGTTGTTTGAAAGAATCTTTTGAAACAGACTAATTTTGGAGATGAGACTCAAAATCACCAGCCTGATAAGAAATAAAGGGCCTGAGTGATTAGGTGAAGAAAAGGATGAGAAGGCACACAGCTGAATGTTGGGGTTTGGACACTGATATGTGAACTCATTTGTATTTCCTTGGGTAACTTTATATACACTGTAGCATCTGCCATTGCCCTGTTTCGTTCTCACCACTATATTGATGGTACCCATTTCTATGAAATATGGCCAGAATTACAAATACAATTTGGCTTTTTGGATTTTGCATGGTCATCCAGCTATACTTAAAAATTTGTGATGGATGCTACAGTGCCACTTAGCTTATCATTGCAATTTTTATTGTATTTACCCTTCTCTGTAAAAGTTCTAGATTTCTAAATTGGGATGCACTGTGCAAAATAGTGAATGAAACATGATAAAATGATGAAATTAACATCATTAGACTTTTTCTTATGTAGAGAAATATGTGTATACTGACGTTTGTTATGAAACAAACTGGGATCCTAAGTTTTCAGAAATACACTCTTTATTGTCTTTGATCGTAACCATGAATGGATATGGAATATCAATTAATACAGCAGTTTTAGAAACTATATTTCAAAAAACAACAACAAAACCCTTGCTCTGACTTTCTGTGCTAGAAAAACTATTTGGGGGTTCTGAGATCCTGCTCTGGGAAATGTCATCATTGGTTTGATCCAATGGGAAACTCTGATGTGGAAACTTCAGCTAACCTATGTCTTTAAATACATAATTAAATGTATGTAGTATATGCTTTTATATCTTGACAAAGAAATAAAAAGTCAGTCCACATTAAGGTAGGGTGTATATGGCAGTGTGTAATGATTGTGGGGTTTGGACCACTGTTTTATTATCTGATTTCTTTGAGAAGACATCAGGCTTCTGGTTCTGGTTCCATGCTCTCCCATGGTGCCATCATTCTCTCAGAAAAGTCATCTGTTTTCTCAGTTGCTATTTCATTTAAATAACTACCGAGGAACATTTTTCTTCAGCTCATCTTAAGTTCAACCCAGTTCACACATGCAGTGTCCACACATGATGAACCACCTCTGCCTTCATTTCAGCCTGTTTAGATCCACCAGGTGGCCTCACCTATTAGACAGGACATCATTGGCAGAGACGTAGCACTCCTTGCGTTTTCTAACTGTGCCATTCCTGGGCCTGTTTACTCTGACTTCCATTCCTCAACCTTATTCTGATCTGCTACATATCACAAGTGACTGATCCCTGCATCACCCATATTTGCTGGATTCTGACAGGGTTGGTCCAGGGGGGAATGAGCACTCACATGTGATGGGGAGGGAAAGGAAGAGCCTGAGATATTCCTCCCCTTTCCACTGCCTCGGGTCAGATCTCCAGAAGGAGCTGCATCTTCTCCTTGGCTCCAGTTCCTTCTGAACAGGTCCTCTAAGACTACAGATGTTTCTGAGTGATGCAGGCCTCTGGTCTTGGGTACTTCACATCCTCCTTCTGCCTCTCTCTGCTAAGTAGCAGTGGCTTCCACTATGTTTATCTGCAGGTTGTATTACTACCCATGTTTGGCTTCTCAGCTCTTTCATTACCTGTATTATAAACAAGTCTTTACAGAAAATATGTTCTTTAAGATTTGTTTCTGTTTTCCGGCTGCTGCTGCTGCTAAGTCACTTTAGTCATGTCCGACTCTGTGCGACCTCATAGACAGCAGCCCACCAGGCTCCCCGGTCCCTGGGATTCTCCAAGGAAGAACACTGGAGTGGGTTGCCATTTCCTTCTCCAATGCATGAAGGTGAAAAGTGAAAGTGAAGTTGCTCAGTCGTGTCCAACTCTGTTTTCCTAGTTGGAGCCTAATATACACTGTAACTATTTCATATACATTCTCCTCTATAGGCTATTTTCAAATAAAGGTAAATTCAAAATTTCTCATCCAGCTCATTTCTTCAACCATAACAGACTCATTTCCTGATGAGTGTTTTAATTGATTAGTGTGCAGATTCAAAAAGATTACCATTTCTAGGAAGTTTGGGATCAAATTGTACACACTGTTATATTTGAAATTGATAACCTACTACTAGAAAGTACAGAGAACTGCTCGATGCTATGTGGCAGCATAGGAGAGGAGAGGAGAGGAGATTGAGGGGAGAAAGGATACAAGTATATGTTTGGCTGAGACCCTTTGCTGCCCACCTGAATTTATCACAACATTGTTAATCAGCTGTACTCCATCGTAAAATTAAAATGTTAAAAAAAAAAAAAAATTACCATCCCGAATTCTTCTTGCCTAGTGTACACAATTAGAAATCATCTGTCTACCTGTGGATGTTTTGGGTTCCTTGTACTTATTAAGCATGCACCAATCCTGCCTTAAATCCACTATTTAAAAGCATAGATTGCAAGTCCTTTAAACAGTCACTGCATCTTTTCTGTGTATCCCTCATGGACCTAAAGCAACACAGTATACGTAGTAGGTTTTCAAAAATATTTTTTAAATGAATTAATGGCATTTGCTTTTAAACAAAAAAAA
The DNA here is from genome assembly GCA_935064755.1 of Tragelaphus eurycerus. Taxonomy (NCBI): domain Eukaryota; kingdom Metazoa; phylum Chordata; class Mammalia; order Artiodactyla; family Bovidae; genus Tragelaphus; species Tragelaphus eurycerus. The sequence goes on from CAKXYN010000039.1 coordinate 6,883,276, forward strand.
TGAAGTTTATATTAAAATACTCCTTTGAAAATAATGAGGTCAGTTGCCAATTGCTAGAAAGAACCCAGAAGAAAAACAGAGAACATGTTCTTCTGAAACACCTGAGGCAATTGGACTACATATATGGAAAAGATGTGCTCTTATATTCTGATAGACAGGCTGAGAGTGTTAATATTCTCTTTTTAGAGATAGACTCACCCTTCAACTTTGCCAAGAGCAATTAATCCAGTAAGTATATTCTAACATTCTAATGGTTACATTATTTTCTTTTATATAAGTGGAGACTGTTGGTTGTTGTTGGTCCACACAGTGTTCACTCCCTTTTTAGTCCTTTCTGTGTATTTCCACCTCAAAGCTCATGGCTTCTGGGGAAAATGGCACTTTGCTAAGTAGTGGAAGATATTAGTCTAAAGCAGTCAGGACAGTCTGATTCTCCTCACTATCATGATTGGTGCAGATAGCCTACACTTAAGCCAGTCAGCTCATGGAATTCCTTTGGCCCATCTGGATAGAGATTGGTTTAATAAAGGATTTATGACCCAATTTATGTCAGTGAGATATAGAAGAGAAATCTAGAAACTTCTAAGGAAGTTTCTGGAAGACATGTTATGCCCCATTCTGGACTATGAAGTACATAAATACAATATTTAGGGTTGCTACAACCATCTTTGCTTTCGTGATGGAAACGGGCATTAGGATGAAGCTGACCCTATAGGAAACAGAGTGGAGAGATATAAATAAACTGGGTCCTTGGTATAATAACATCATTGATTAACTGACTCAGAATTACTCTTATGTCTATACTCTCCTATTTGACTGACCCTTTGAGTAGAGTTTGCTTTTGCATGCAGTGGAAAATATCTCAAGTGGTAGACCATGCAGCAAACTAAAATATTTGACTCAAACATTGAGTCAGTGAAGTCTCTAAACACAGGGGGAAATTAAACTATCAGAAGAGGAACCAAAGGGGAAGAACTCCTGTGCCTCTTCCTTCCTTCTTTCTTGCTTTCTTTTCTTGTAGTCATTGCCTTCCAGATGCTCATGGTATAGTGATTCACTGTCAATATGGGATATTTAATTATCAAAATGTGTGTCATGTTAAAGGAACATGTATAGGCAGTGCTTGCTTCACTCAACAGATTCAAAAGGAATTTAGGGTTCTCAAGTACTGAGGACCTTGAAAGAGAAATTTGCATGACTAGAGGCCTTCTACTAATACATTTTGATGAGTGTGGAAAAATAAAGTTTCAAAACTACAGACCTGTTGAGAAAAACATGAATTGGCCATTGAAATATTACGACAAATACTAGAAAATAAAAATGAAAAATGAAAAATTGGAGGTTGAATAAGAACCTAGTGTCAAAACATAAAGTGATTTATATCTAAGCACAGGGATCTTGGAATAATCAGAGACTTCTGTGTTCAGTTCTTGGCCCTGTCTTTGAACCAAGTTTTCTTATCTGTAAAATGGGGGTTATAATGCTTGTTTCGTGGTGTTGTAAAAATTTAAACAACAGTGTGTATTTAAGTGCCCGTAGAATATTACCTAAGACATAGTAGGCATAAGAATCATCTCCTTCTCCTTTTATTATTGTTTCTAGTATCATCATTAAGCAACAGCTGTCACCTCTCAACTTCCTGTCCCTTGATGCTATTTTCCTGACTTAGTTCAATCAGCCTGACTCTGGAGGACTGAGCCTTCCCCAGCCCTGGCTTTGTGCTAAGATCTCTGAGTTGGCGTATCTCAGGGATAGATGACAGGTAGATGAGATTTATCTAGGCTCAGGGTTGAAGAGTAAACTGTATTAAACTAGGACTTACTTGTAAGCCATATTCACTTGGTGTAAGTAAGGAAAATGAGCAGCAGTCCTTTTTCAAGGTCAAAGGCAAAAACATCCTGGGGTCTAGAAAAAAATCACACTGATATTCATCTCCCACATTTTTCAGATCAGATCAGATCAGTCGCTCAGTCGTGTCCGACTCTTTGCGACCCCATGAATCTCAGCACACCAGGCCTCCCTGTCCATCACAAACTCCCGGAGGTCACTCAGACTCCATCGAGTCAGTGATGTCATCTAGCCATCTCATCCTCTGTCGTCCCCTTCTCCTCCTGCCCCTAATCCCTCCCAGCATCAGAGTCTTTTCCAATGAGTCAACTCTTCACATGAGATAGCCAAAGTACTGGAGTTTCAGCTTTAGCATCATTCCTTCCAAAGAAATCTCAGGGCTGATCTCCTTCAGAATGGACTGGTTTGGATCTCCCTGCAGTCCAAGGGACTCTCAAGAGTCTTCTCCAACACCACAGTTCAAAAGCATCAATTCTTCGGCGCTCAGCCTTCTTCACAGTCCAGCTCTCATACATGACCACAGGAAAGACCATATGTGGTCTCATACATGACCACAGGAAAGACCATAGCCTTGACTAGGCGAACCTTTGTTGGCAAAGTAATGTCTCTGCTTTTGAATATGCCCACATTTTTAGCAATTATAAAAAAGTTTAAATGAATTTCTGGAGTAGCTTGAATGTTATAACCTCTGAGATAGCATCTATAATTATCCCAAGCTCAGTGGCTTCTTTCTCTACTTATGAACTCTACCACTGTGCCCACACTTCTATATGACCACTTGTCTACTCAATTGTATCTCAGGGCCCATATGTGTGTCTCTCATCTCTTCAAACTGAATTCCTGATAAAAATGACCACTGCATACTCTTCTGTTCATTGTCTCAAGAACCTCCCTTAGGATCTTGATGAAGGAACATACATCACAAGATTCCCGTTGTGCAGAATTCTGTTTTTGCCTAGATCAGAGCTTGAGGCATCTGTTTCTCCCTCAAAATCTTTAAAATGACACTTTTCAAAGTCTCCATATTTATAATATGCTTATAAAGAAGTTGATATCTGGATCAATCCAGTAGTTTATCAATTCTTGAAAAGTCACGCTTGAATGTGACACTCATGACTTAGGAGAAAAATGGCAGAAGTGACATTTATAATGTGACTGTTGGAGTGAGTTGCCATTTCCTGCTCCAATGCATGAAAGAGAAAAGTGAAAGTGAAGTTACTCAGTTGTGTGTGACTCTTTGCGACCCCATGGATTGCAGCCTGCCAGGCTCCTCTGTCCATGGATTTTCCAGGCAAGAGTACTGGAGTGGGGTGCCATTGCCTTCTCCGAATGTGTCAAAAGGCACCATTAAAACATTATCCCATCTGACCCTCATGATAATCATATGAGGGAGATGTTATTAAGACTGTTTTAAAATGAAGAAACTGGAACTCTGGAGTAGTCAGTAATTTGTCTAAGGGAAGTGGCCTAGTTGAGAGTAGGAGTCAAGCCTTTGATCCAAAGCCTATGCTTTTTCACTGTATATTTAATTTTTCTAAATAGATGTTCCTTTTCATTATGAGGTGTAGCATTCATCAAAGGAAATGTCTGTATATGTAAATTCCCTGTACTGATAAACCAAGTGATTATTTATAGCCTTTTGACATTTGCTGAGTTTTCCGCTCACATTTACATTAGCCTGACACCCCCTAGAGAAGGCTTGGAGATGTTTCGATGGCGTGTCAGAGAGTTCTAATGTATACTCACAGATTCATTCTAAAAACCTTTATTGAATCTTTTCTATGTGCAAGGCACTGTGTTCAGGTAAAATATATAAAATCTTCAGGGTGTGGTTACATAGAACATCCATGGCAATCGTTCTTCAAAACTTATTCTGGGCAGGGATTCCAAAATGCATGTATGGGGACGTTATCTGTGAGAAGCAGGTATATTCCTGGCAAATCAAACACAGACATTGAAACTTGGGAAGAAAAGCAGAGGATATAGACAGAAGAAGAAGAGAAAACTCAATGGGAAGGAGCAAGAGTTGAAACTTGGAAAACATTTGTAATCAATGAAACTTGACTTGTAGTAGTGGAAGAGTGAGGATATGATATAGAAAACAAAAATCCAAGTACATTCTCTTCTGTTTAGAAACTATGTCACCTTGGACACATAGCTCAATTCTTTGAAGCTAAGTTTCTTAACTGGGAAAATACAGCTGATAACTCTCTCAAATGAACTAATAACAGTTCAGTAAAATACAGAGTAGAATACAAATGCCAACATAGTATCATTGTCAGTATATATTATAAATTTTCTTTGATGCTCTGAAAATCTTGAAGATGAGCAGAAGCAAATACAAGGTGAAGTGAAGAGTGCGTGGTTGATGACTGACCTGGGGTTGGGGCATAGAGCTATGAAGAGGGGGAACTCATTTACACATATGTGTATACATATGAGCTTCCCTTGTAGTTCAGTTGGTAAAGAATCTGCCTACAATGCAGGAGACCCGGGTTTGACTCCTGGGTTGGGAAGATCCTCTGGAGAAGGAAACGGCAACCCACTCCAGTATTCTTGCCTGGAGAATACCATGGACTGTAGCCTGCCAGGCTCCTCTGTCTATGGGATTTCAAGAGTTGGACACAATTTACTAACTAAACCAGCACCACCATAAACATATGATTCAAAAGAGGCAAAATAATAGATGGAAAAAATGGAAATGGAGTCTGGATTTTGAACTAGAAAAGTCAAAAATGTTTATTCAAAATATATAGCACAATTAAAGAGAAATGGGAAGAGTTGGATCTACATACAGTTCATGCTCTTCAAAATTTAAGAGACAATAGAGACAGAGAGACAGGGATTTGTGATTCTGCAGATAGAGAAGCTTCAGTTCATGTGCTTTGTTTCTTTATCTGCTTTCTGTTATCATCCAAAGGAGCATTTCTTGGTATGAAACAAAAACTATTTAATCTGAGTTTATTTAAGGTCAGATTATCCTGATTCAGTGCCCTGCGATTCTGAGTTACCTGACTCACCTTTAATAAACTTGAAAAATCAAAGATTTTCTATCTGAGCCAGTCAGAGAAAAATATAAATAAAGCCATGGAAGTTGTTTTATTTTGGTTTAAAGATCAAGTTCAAAGTGGTCTTCCACAATATTAAGTCAGACTAGATTTCCAGTTTGTATTTAATAGAAGGAGAACTCAGGTCTCTTTTCTCCTACTTGCATTAGTTTGGGCTCAGAGGATATTTATTAAACAAAGGACAGCAGAACAAACTAATGTTAGGGGAGGAAATTGGTTTTCCTGCAGTCCAACCTGTTTTTAAATTAGCAGAAGCAAGTGCTAATATAAAACCCTGTGACCAGTAATCACATTTTCCTTTCGCTTTGTTGGAAAATCACAGCCATCCATATTAGCATTTCACACTAGTTAAGACAGTGCAGTAAAATGGTCCAAGGAGACTGTTCAGGGTGAGAACTGGAGAGGGAAAGGTGATTTGGGCAGTGAGATTTCCTGGGAAAAGCAGCTCAGTAGGCAGTTTCATGTGGAGGCTAAAGCCTTTTTTTGGACAGCAATTCAAAAAATAAATAAATAAAGCTCAAAAGACAATGCACATTGCTCCAGACCCACATGGGGTTATAGTTTACACAGGTGCTGACACAAAATCAATATTGCCACCACCTATTGATGATTTATGTCAGTAATTACTCTTGAACCCATAACTAAAATGCTGTCAAGATAGAACAACCATGTCCTACTAAATGCTTGTGCTTTCTTCTTTCAGTAAATTAATTTACATGTAATAATCAAAACAGCACAGTGCCCTGATTGTGGCCAGTCAGCAATCTACTGAACACTTTAGAAAACAGGGAGGGAAAATTAACAACCACTTTCAAACACCTTTGGCTGGGTGACTCAGGATTAGACCTCTCAGCAGTTATTTTCCCATTGATCTGGTTGAGGTTGCAAGTTTCCAGAATTCAATCTGTAAGTAGGAGGCACTGACAACCTTTCTCATCTGTCTAATGGGAGGATCTTAGCCAGGGTCCATAACAACCCTCCCATTGAGTTCCTAGTGAGTACTCTCCCAAGCTGTTGGGAAATTTTCCAGAAAGGAAATATATGTCTTTACCGGACAGTGGAGGAGCATTTATAAACAAATAATTGTTCTAGTGCTCCTTTATGATTTTAGCTGAAAGATATCTTTATCATGACTAACAATTGACCCTGGCTTTACCATCTCTAAATTCATTTCTTCTCCTAAGTCAGGAGTTCTTAATCTGGGATTCCTAAAGGTAGATGGGGGAAATTCATCTTTATACTCAGTAACATTAGACAGAAACTTGGAATTTATTTTGAATATAATGTTGGCAATTAAGCACAATAGTTCTAGCAGTATCTATGGCTTTGAAGCCAGTAGAACTCACACACATTTTCTCAGAACTCTGAATCCTATGATAATTCAGAGCCCCACCTCCTTCATCCTTGCATCTCGGCTCTCCCAAAGCTTTGAGCTGAGAAGACAGTGTTAGCTACTGTTCACTGTGCATTTGTCACATGCCAGACACTGTTGTAAGCACTTCACACACTTAAATCTATTTAATCCTTGAAGCAACCCAGTGAAATAAGTCCTGTTGTTTTTAATATCCTCATTTTAGATGTGGAGAAACTAAGGTTCAGAAAGTCAATTCACCTAATGGATGATTAGTGGTGGAGGTGGGACTTGATCCATCTAGCTCTTGAGCCTAAATTCTTAATCACTCAGCCCTATCTCTCTATCAAGATACACAGGCTGCTAGGTGGTGTCAGGATAAAGCACCCACTGTCCATAGAAGCTGCTAAAGGTGCAATGTTCCAAACAGAAGTTCCTACACGCTGTGATGACATGGTGCAGACCTCAACCGAACAATCTGGTCCCCCGTTAGATTAGCTATAGCACTCTAACATGGCAGCACCACATTTTCTGGTTTTGTCATTACATTTCTGTACAAAACAGACAAATCCCCTTGGGTATTCAGGTTTGAATCATTTTCTCAAACAAAGGTCAGATATCTTGCCTAGTTCTGAATCCTTTAGGTCAGGGGTTGGCAAAGTTTTCCTGCAAATGGCCTGACAGTAAATATTTAGGCTTTGCAAGTCATAGAATCTCTGTCACAGCTATTCGACTCTGCTATCATAGCTCAAAAAGTGGCCATTATTTGCTTATTTAGATAACTTGGAATTCTCTGCGATGGTTACTCTGATAATAAAAGGTATAATTGTTGAAGATAAATTTCTTGTTCTATTTGGTGTATACTTTTTTTTTTTTGTAATTCTAGGTTTTAGTGATCTGCCCAAGCAGGTGACTTCTTGATTTAGAAAACAAAACAAAACTTTCCATTTATAGCAAAAGATAATTTCTAAGTTATGAGAAAAAATATCCACAGCTGCAGCTTATATGTCATAGTCAGAAAGAGCAAAGTGTGTTATCTAATTTCCAGGGCATTGTCTTTAAAATGATGTCTTTTATTAACTTGGGATATTTTAAAATATTCATAAATATTCCAGATTTATGAAGGAGGCTCATTTTGTTCATGAAATGTTTTTGTTTCTTCTGCTTCTAAAACAAATATACATTTTTTTTTCTTCCTAAGGATGGCTCATATCCAAGGGTTTTGATTTACTTAGAAGTAGTGCTCAAGGCCATATTTCAGTACGATTAGGATTGTGGTATGTTGGTGCTAAACCACTTAATGGACATTCAGTGTTATGTTTTGTGTCCTGATTTAGCACTAATGTTGGATATTTGCTGATCTAAGCAGCTTGGCCCCAATTATTTCAAGACCAGCCTCAGTGTGTGAAAGAAAGATTCAAGACTCTTTATGTTACCACAATATGGAAATCATGTGCCCCCTCACAGCTTCCAGGGTTCTAGAAAAGGATACTGCTTGTCTCCTAAGGCATTTGTTCAGGCTGGGGCGGGACTTGGACTGATGGTGGGAGGTGAACCTAGACAAAGAGTTAAACACTTGCTTTATACTGCATAGCATTTGAGGACAATATTTACATGCAGCTGTATTCAATTTTTCGTTGGTTTCTGGCATTCAGTGACAAAGGCATTTGTTTGAAGATAAGAGTGACATATTTGTGGAAAATGAAGATGTGTTGTGATGAAAATGAGAGAAAACACTGTGACTTAAAAACAGTCCAATATATTTGAGGTTTTATTGTGCATTTTTTAACATGTGTGTGTACTCCATCACTCAGTCTGTCCGACTTTGCAACCCTATGGACTGTTGCCTGCCAGGCTCCTATGTCCATGGGAGTTTCCAGGCAAGAGTACTGGAATCAGTTGCCATTCCTTTCTCCAGGGGATCTTCCTGACCCAGGGATAGAAGCTGTATCTCCTGTGTCTCTTACACTAGCAGGCAGATTCTTCACCATTGAGCTACCTGTAGTAAGTTTATTTAAACTTTGCATTCTTTTATTTTTTAATAAAAACTCACAATAGCTAAAGGGATCATGAATGCGGTTTAAATGATTCTAGAGCCTTCAAAAAGTATAGGTATACAAATCCAGCAAGCTTTACGGTTTTCTGGCCTTTAAAGGACAGCGTGATACAGAGTATACTTATGAGTTAATTAAATGATAACATACCAAGGCAATTTAATATGGACATCAAATAAAGCCTAGTTTAAAAAATTGTATGATAAATTTAGAAAATCTAGGACTTTCTTGAGATGAAAATTGACTGGTTTTTAAATTAACCTGGAGAGGACTGTATCTAAAATTAAATTTCTATTATATTTAGTAGAGGAAATAAAGTGCTGTGTGAGAACTTTTTTTAAAGGACTCTTTAAGTATAGGAGGTTAGTATTTCAATAATGGCATCAGAAACACTGAAGTAATATATTCTCAGCAAGTAGGCACTTTCTTCCCTAAAAAAAATGAAAATAGCTCATCAGTTATGTATCCTAAGTTGTGTGCTATATCGGTTTTAATTATTATATGGCTGTGCTCCACTCTGAATCTTAAACTCTGTCACTGAATCATCTCTAAGAAGTAAGTATTATTTAGACAGTAAAACTTCAAGGTGAAGTCTTTGAAATGGAATCATGGAGTAAACCTCAGAGAATTATAATGTTCTGTGTTCCTAGCTCAACTCTTTGTCACCTCTTAATTTTTTCAGGATGAAGCTCCAGGTAATTATTTGCCACCTGCTCTTGGTTCAACACTGCTGGATATTGTTCCAGATATTTCCAGCCACAATTAAGGAATTTACATAAAAAGAGAATTTCTGAAATTTTGAGAAAAAGTATTCACAGGTGCAGTTTACATGTCAGATATAATCAGAAAGAGACAAAGTGATACCTAATTGTGAGGGCATTGTTTTTGAAATGATTTCTTTGATTTCCTCGGGGTATTTCAGAATATTAGGGAATATTCTGAATTTACCCAGGAGGCTCATTTCATTCACATAGACTGTGCTATGACTTTTTTCCTTCTGCTTCTAAAAGAAATACATACATTTTCCTCCTAAGGATGGCTCATATACACGAGTTTAGACTGGCTTAGAAGAAACACTCTAGGCCATACTTTGGTACTATTAGGGTTGTGTTATGTTGGTACTAAAGTGCTTAATCGATGATAATATGTATATTTTTAAAATTTTGAGAATATTTCACCATCGAAAGGGTATGGATAGAAAATTAAAATAAAATCAACTCTCTCTCAGCCTGCCCCAAATCTGTGAGCACATTATCTTTCAATAGACCACATTGGTTTAGATATCCCAATAAAATAATGAAAAATAAAATTCTCATTTCTATATCACCCAAATTTCACTTAAATTGTATTAGAAAATAAAATGTTGCATGTCAATGTTTAGGTGTTTTTCTGATAAGCTATAGTGTAGCTCAAATAAATTTTGCTGAAATAAATTTTACTTTTCAGGACAAAACCAACAATTTCTTATGTCCAAAATACAGTTGCTGGTCAGAATATATTTTTCTAATATTGTAAATCTTCTAAAATAGATCTATACGTACTTTTGTATTTATTAGTGTTTGTTTTGCAAAGGCCTGAAATTTAGATAAAAATATAATACTGGTTTTAGAATTCATAAATATCCTCAACATTACTTTATCTATATAGATAAAGAGATAGATATATATAAATACATAAATATTTATTAATATGGCATATAGAATATTCCTATAAATAGAGTACCCTGTGATATTTCATAGATACCATAGATCTATGTCAGACTTTATTTTTCTGGGCTCCAAAATCACTGCAGATGGTGACTGCAGCCATGAAATTAAAAGACGCTTACTCCTTGGAAGGAAAGTTATGACTGACCTAGATAGCATATTCAAAAGCAGAGACATCACTTTGCCAACAAAGGTTCGCCTAGTCAAGGCTATGGTCTTTCCTGTGGTCATGTATGGATGTGAGAGCTGGACTGTGAAGAAGGCTGAGCACCGAAGAATTGATGCTTTTGAACTGTGGTGTTGGAGAAGACTCTTGAGAGTCCCTTGGACTGCAAGGAGATCCAACCAGTCCATTCTGAAGGAGATCAGCTCTGGGATTTCTTTGGAAGGAATGATGCTAAAGCTGAAACTCCAGTATTTTGGCCACCTCATGCGAAGAGTTGACTCATTGGAGAAGACTCTGAAGCTGGGAGGGATTGAGGGCAGGAGGAGAAGGGGGCGACAGAGGATGAGATGGCTGGATGGCATCACTGAGTTGATGGATGTGAGTCTGAGTGACCTCTGAGAGCTGGTGATGGATAGGGAGGCCTGGCGTGCTGCAGTTCATGGGGTTGCAAAGAGTCGGACACGACTGAGCGACTGATCTGATCTCTGATGGGTTTCCCTGGTGGCTCAGTTGGTAAAGAATGTGCCTGCAATATGGGAGACCCAGTTTCAATACGTGGATTGGTAAGATCCCATAGCAACCTACTGCAGTATTCTTGCCTGGAGAATTCCATGGACAGAGAAGCCTGGTTGGCTACAGTCCATGGGGTTGCAAAGAGTCAGGCACAACTGAGGGACTAACACTTTCACTTTCTCATATGATCTATATATCATACCCATATAAACACTATATGTTGCAGTTGAGGTTTAATGTATATGGAGCTTTATATTTAAAGTCAGTACAATAAATAATAGTATCAATAAATATTAATAATCTGTTAAAGTGTGGTCAAATAATAGTATTGCTATTTTTCTATTTAAGCAAATCAAAAATATTTGAAGGCCTGAGAATAATTATGTTTTATTTCTTAAGGATCTACATATGGTAATACCGCGCTGTACGTGCTCTGCTTAGTCGCTCAGTTGTGTCCGACTCTTTGCTACTAACATATGTTTAATTTCTTCATAAATTCTCGCTAGCCATAGTTCCAATGATATGATTTCCTATCTAAAGATTGAAGCTGGGATTGTTATCATCAAGACTGAATTGGTTATATGCAAAGTGATGCATAATACAAGTAGCACTTTTAAAAAATAACGGCTTAGCCCTGCATTTTAATTCATACACTGTGTTAATTCTCCCAGTGATTTTTATTGGCTTGATACATAACAGAAGAGCAATATTCTCCATGGGCAATGAAGACATCTAATTTCTTAAATTAAAAGTACTGATAAGGAGACAAAGAACTACCCTTCCCCCTTGAACCAGTACACTGCTCTTTTCTGTTGCCCATCCCACTGACCTGTCATCCATTCATTTGCGTTAAATTACAGCCAAACCCTTAAGTAATTTGTTAGAAACATTTAAAAACAAAAGAGTCACATGCAACATTCACATCTATTTCTCATAGGCCCTCCATCTCTCCATCTTTCTTGTCTCATCTACATTAAAAGAAGTAACTCGTTTCCGGTTCCCTGGTCTAGAGTCAGTAACAAGGGAAACAGGACCTATATCCTAAAATTTAATTCAAGGTTTGTTAGAGTATACAGATTCTGATGTCTCCTTCCGTTTCAGTCTAAAGAATGGACAAATTTGAAGCAATACTCTCTGACAGGTCATCTCTGTTCAAACCAGCCAGATATGTTGAGGCCCTGGTTGCAGCAAATTCCTCTCCTGGCCTTTTTCGTCTAAGCCTTGGTAATATGCCAAGTCGGGAAGATCCCCCTGGAGATGGGAATGGTAACCCACTCCAGTATTCTTGCCTGGAGAATCCCATGGACAAACCATGGGGTCTCAAAGAGTCAGACATAGCTAAGCAACTAACACTTTGACTTTCCGTAACATGACTGTCAATTGAGTCCCTGCTGTAGGAACTCTAAGGAAAAACCACTTCTCAAGGAAGAGAAGGGAAAGCTCTGTGAAGGATGTAGGGTGATAACATATCCCTTGTCAGCACTTCTGGCTCCTTTGAAATCCCAGTATTTGAACCATGAGCCACACCAAAGTCTAAGTAAACATCATAGTGGGGGCACTTCTGGGACAATTCTTACACATCACCAGATCAGTAAACCTGTCAACACATATCCCTGATCTGATTAGGCATACAAGAGTAATTAATACTTCATTTTCAAAGGATTATTAGAGTAATAGAGATAGCAAAGAACTAAAATATATGCATTTGGGGGGCTTCCCTGACAGTCCAGTTGTTAAGATTTGCACTTAGAATGCACAGGACACAGGTTTGATCTCTGGTCAGGGAACTAAGATCCCACATGTTACATTATATAGCCAGAACTTTAAAAAACATTTTTCTAATATGTCAATTTTATCCAAGTAATACTTTTTTTTTTCCTCTTTAGGTAAATTACTTTTTGGAGAGCATGAGAAAAGGATTTTTTTTTTTTTTTTACTTAGCAATTAAAATCTCCTTCCAACATCCTCATTTATTTCCTACAAATGAAAACATTGTTTTCTAAGATAGCTATCCCAATGACTCTGATCTTTTAGTTAACATAGCATGTGAATGAAATGCTTTATCATGATTAATCAATCCTATATGTAGTAATACCTTTCAGTTGAATAAATATTATCTTACTACCAGTAACAGCCCTTACAGTCAGAAATAAATGTAGAATGCATATTAAAGCTATTTTCCATGTTCTGAAGATACATTTTATTATTGCCTTTTCTTATCTATTCTCATTTCATTGAATAGGTTAGTTGCTTTAAAGTATTCATTAAGTAGCTATGAGGCACCAGACAGTACTCCGACTTAGCTAGTCTGGACACTGGTATTTTTAAAAACCTCTCCAAGTGATTCTAATATGTGATTCCAGTTGAAAATCACTTTTCAGGAGGCCTGAGACAGGAGAAAGCCTAGAAGGATTTCAAAAGATAGGTGACATTTGAGAGAGATGTGAAGAGACAGTAGAATTTTACCAGGGGTAGAGAAATGGTGAGAAATACATGATAATAAACAAGAAGAACTGTTACCAGGCAAGCAGCCTTGATAGGAATAGATCATCTGCTCTAGGGAGGTAGGAAAGGAAGTGACCAGAGAAGGCAAGAAGGTATAGTCAGGATCACATAAAGAAGAGCCTTCAAATGCCTTATTGAGGAACTGGATTTTACTCAACTGAAACCACTTATCTTAACATAAATGGGCCACCACCTATTGACATTTTAAAGTAGTAAATATGATACACCCTAATCTGGGTTTAAGCATGGAGAATTCCTTAGAATGTGAAAACTTTGAAATTGGCAGAGGTTTACATTATTCACATGAGAGATCATGGGAGACTATGATTGCTCCAAACTGACTTTAATTTAACTTGAATAATTATAGGTACTTTCACACATTTTTAAATGTTATCAACAATGACAGCAAACATCATGTTAATACTATGCTCTGAATATAAAAATAATATCCATAATTCACAAGAATGATAACAACTCATTTCTTGGACTTAAGCAAAGAAGAATTAAAACACAAGACAGTATTTAGTATTGAGTGTCCTTTTAAAAAAATCAATGTTTATTCAATAGCTTTGAGTCAATAACTAATCAATAAATGCACTTGCTATCAGAAAGATTGAACAATGAAGTGGTTTACTTAGAGAAGACAAGATTTAGGGCAAGAACATGTCTTCAAATATCTTTTAAAGGGGTTTTCATCAGAAAATCTATGGCTTCCCAGAAGGCAGAATTAGACCCAACGAGCACATGCCAGAAAGATATATTCTTTCTGAGAATAAACTAAAATCTATATAAACTGAAATAATAACCATTTCCAGTAAATTTTTCATCACTTTTGATTTTTATTCAGAGGATAAACTTGGTGAGAATGTTATGGTGGAAATTTGAGCATGAAATTGATAAACTTCTATGGCAATAGATCAGAGGGAAAAAGAGAAGGCAAACTTACCAGGAACAGGAGTTAGAGAATAGCATCACAGACCCTAAAGAAATTTTTTTAAAAATACTGAAAAAGTATTATTAACAACTTTATGCCAATAAATTCAATAATGTAGATCAAGTTTGCTGCTGCTGCTAAGTTGCTTCAGTCGTGTCTGACTCTGTGCGACCCCATAGACGGAAGCCCACCAGGCTCCCCGGTCCCTGAGATTCTCCAGGCAACAATACTGGAACGGGTTGCCATTTCCTTCTCCAATGTATGAAAGTGAAAAGAGAAAGGGAAGTTGCTCAGTCATGTCTGACTCTTAGCGACCCCATGGACTGCAGCCTACCAGGCTCCTCTGTCCATGGGATTTTCCAGGCAAGAGTACTGGAGTGGGGTGCCATTGCCTTCTCCGAGATCAAGTTTACTCAACCTCAAAAAAAGTGACATTTTGGACCAGATAATTCTTTATAGAGAAGGCTGTTCTGTAGGTCAGAGAATATTTAGCAGCCTCCTTAGCCTCTCCCCGGAGAAGGCAATGGCACCCCACTCCAGTACTCTTGCTTGGAAAATCCCGTGGACGGAGGAGCCTGTTAGGCTGCAGTCCATGGGGTCGCTAAGAGTCGGACACGACTGAAGTGACTTAGCATAGCATAGCATTAGCCTCTCCCTGCTGCTGCTAAGTCGCTTCAGTTGTGTCCGACTCTGTGCGACCCCATAGATGGCAGCCCACTAGGCTGCTCTGTCCCTGGGATTCTCCAGGCAAGAATACTGGAATGGGTTGTCATGTCCTTCTCCAATGCATGAAAGTGAAAAGTGAAAGTGAAGTCACTCAGTCGTGTCCGACTCTTAGGCACCCAATGGACTGGAGCCTACCAGGCTCCTCCATCCATGGGATTTTCCAGGCAAGAGTACTGGGGTGGGGTGCCATTGCCTTCCCCTAGCCTCTCCTTACTAGATGTTAATAGTACCATATCCCACCTCCCAATTGTAACAAACAAAAAAATGTATCTAGATATTACCAAATGCTGCACAGGTGAAGAGGGGGTAATACTGCCCCATGGGTAATACTTCCCATGTTCTAAGTCATGGGAACCTCTGACTTAGATGAATGGACAAAATTCTTGAAAGGCACAAACTAACAAAGTTCACCCAAAAAGAAATAAATTACTTGAATAGCTCTATATCTAGCAAAGAAATTAGTTTGTGGTTAAAAACATTGCCACAGAGAAAAGTCTGGTCCCCACTGGCTTTACCAGTGAATTCTATTAAACATTTAAAAAAGAAATAATAATGATTTTATATAAGCTCTTTCAGAAAATGGATACTGGGGATTTCTTCCCTGAGAGGCCAGAATGACCCTGATTGAAACCAGAGATAGTACAAGAAAACTATAGACCAATATTCTTCATGAACATAAATTCAAAAATCCTAAACAAAGGTTTGGAAATGGATTCCAATAATGTGAAGTGATAATACATTGTGATCGAGTAGTGTTTATCTCTGGAGTGCAAGGTTGATTTCAGTTCAGTTCAGCTCAGTTCAGTCGCTCAGTTGTGTCAGACTCTTTGCGACCTCATGGACTGCAACATACCAGGCCTCCCTGTCCATCACCAACTCCCAAAGTTTACTCAAACTCATGCCCATTGAGTCGGTGATGCTATCCAACCATCTCATCCTCTGTCGTTCCCTTTTCCTTCTGCCCTTTATCTTCCCCAGCATGAGAGTCTTTTCCAATGTGTCAGTTCTTTGCATCAGATGGCCAAAGTATTGGGGTTTCAACTTCAGCATCAGTCCTTCCAATGAATACTCAAAGCTGATTTCCTTTAGGATGGACTGGTTGGATCTCCTTGCAGTCCAAGGGACTCTCAACAGTCTTCTCCAACACCACAGTTCAAAAGCATCATTTCTTTGGTGCTCAGTTTCTTTATAGTCCAACTTTCACATCCATACATGACTACTGGAAAAAACATAGCTTTGACTAGATGGACCTTTGTTGGCAAAGTAATGTCTCTGCTTTTTAATAAGCTGTCTAGGTTGGTCATAAATTTTTTTCCAAGGAGCAAGCATCTTTTAATTTCATGGCTCCAGTGACCATCTACAGTGATTTTGGAGCCCCCCAAAATAAAGTCTGTCACTGCTTCCATTGTTTCCCCATCTATTTGCCATGAAGTGATGGGACGGGATGCCATGACCTTAGTTTTCTGAATGTTGAATTTTAAGCCAACTTTTTCACTCTCCTCTTTCACTTTCTTCAAGAGGCTCTTTGTTCTTCACTTTTTGCCGTAAGGGTGGTGTCATCTGCACACCTGAGGTTATTGATATTTCTGCCAGCAATCTTGATTCCAGCTTGTGCTTCATCCAGTCCAGCATTACTCATGATGTACTCTGCATATAAGTTAAACAAGCAGGGTGACAATATACAGCCTTGATGTACTCCTTTCACGATTTGGAACAAGTCTATTGTTTCATGTCCATTTCTAACTGTTGCTTCCTGACCTGCATTCTGATTTCTCAAGAGGCAAGTCAGGTGATCTGGTATTCCCATCTCTTTAAGAATTTTCCATAGTTTATTGTGATCCACACAGTCAAAGGCTTTGGTGTAGTCAATAAAGCAGAAGTAAATGTGTTTTTCTGGAACTCTCTTGCTTTTTTGATGATCCAACAAATGTTGGCAATTTGATTTCTGGTTCCTCAGGCAAATTTGGCTTTAGAGTACAGAATGAAGCAGGGCAAAGGCTACCAGAGTGTTGCCAAGAGAATGCACTGGTCAAAGCAAACACCATCTTCCAACAACACAAGTGAAGACTCTACACATGGACATCACCAGATGGTCAGTAATGAAATCAGATTGATTGTATTCTTTGCAGTGAAAGATGGAGAAGCGCTATACAATCAGCAAAAACAAGACCAGGAGCTGACGGTGGCTCAGCTCATGAACTCCTTATTGCCAAATTCAGACTTAAATTGAAGAAAGTAGGGAAAACCACTAGAACATTCAAGTATGACCTAAATCAAATCCCTTATGACTATACAGTGGAAGTGACAAATAGATTCAAAGGATTAGATCTGATAGAGTGCCTGAAGAACTATGGGTGGAGGTTTGTGACATTGTACAGGAGACAGGGATCAAGACCATCCCCATGGAAAAGAAATGCAAAAGGCCAAATGGTTGTCTGAGGAGGCCTTACAAATAGCTGAGAAAAGAAGAGAAGTGAAAGGCAAAGGAGAAAAAGAAAGATATAACCATTTGAATGCAAAGTTCCAAAGAATAGCAAGGAGAGATGAGAAAGCTTTCCTCGGTGATCAGTGCAAAGAAATAGAGGAAAATAATAGAATGAATAATAGAATGAATAAGACTAGAGATATCTTCAAGGAAACTAAAGATATCAAGGGCACGTTTCATGCAAAGATGGGCACAATAAAGGACAGAAATTGTATGGACCTAACAGAAGCAGAAGATACTAAGAAGAGGTGGCAAGAATACACAGAAGAACTGTACAAAAAACAGCTTCACGACCCAGATA
Organism: Tragelaphus eurycerus; assembly: GCA_935064755.1. Classification (NCBI taxonomy): domain Eukaryota; kingdom Metazoa; phylum Chordata; class Mammalia; order Artiodactyla; family Bovidae; genus Tragelaphus; species Tragelaphus eurycerus. Next base: position 6,900,933 of record CAKXYN010000039.1, read on the forward strand.
ATCAGGATTGTATGATTACTCACCTAGAGCCAGACATCCTGGAATGTGAAGTCAAGTGGGCCTTAGGAAGCATCACTATGAACAAAGCTAGTGGAGGTGATGAAATTCCAGTTGAGCTATTCCAAATCCTGAAAGAAGATGCTGTGAAAGTGCTGCACTCAATATGCCAGCAAATTTGGAAAACTCAGCAGTGGCCACAGGACTGGAAAAGGTCAGTTTTCATTCCAATCCCAAAGAAAGGCAATGCCAAAGAATGCTCAAATTGCCCACAATTTCACTGATCTCACACACTAGGAAAGTACTGCTCAAAATTCTCCAAGCCAGGCTTCAACAGTTCGTAAACTGTGAACTTCCAGATGTTCGAGCTGGATTTAGAAAAGGTTGGTTTAACATTTAACAATTAATCAATGTAAGTCACCATATTGTTAATAGCAAGGTAAAGCAGAAAAACCACATGGTCATCTCAAAGAGATGCAGAAAAAGCATTTGATGAAATACAACATCAATTCATGATTTTTAAAACTGTGGGAAAACTTGAAATAAAAGAAGCCGTCTTTAGCTTGAAAAAAACTACATAAAAATGCCTATAACTAATAGTATACTTAATCGTAAAAAATTAAATGTTTTCCCCCTAAGATCAATAATAAGACAAAGATATCTGCTTTTACCACTTCTAGCCAGTGCAATAAAACCAGCAATCTGTCATTCAAACATAATAGTATTCAGATTGGAAAGGAAGAAAAAAATAAACTGTCTTTTTTTCACAAACAGTATAATCATGTATATAGAAAATTTGATAAAATATACAAAATAACTACTAGAAATATTAAATGAAGTCAGTAAGGTTGTGGGATTCAAGATCAGTCCACTGTGTATGTCATATACTAGCAGTGACAATTGAAACTTGAAATTATAAAACACTCTGTAAAATTACATAGAACTATGAAATACTTAGTGATAAATCAAAAAAAAATGTGCAAAAATTTGCCTTCTAAAAACTATATAACATTATTGGGATAAATTAAGGGCCCAAAGAAATGAAGAAATTTATGGATGTGTCAGAATTCTCAGTATGGTTAAAGTGTCATTTCTCCCTCAAATTTATCTATAGATTAAATGCAATATAATCACCTTTGAAAATAGTCTAACAATTTCTTTAAAAAGTTAGAAATACACTCATTATGTGGTTTAGCCATTCTACTGAGAAGTATTTACCCAAGAGAAATTGAAAACATATGTTCATGCAAGACTTGTATATGCATGTTCATAGAAACTGTATTTGTAATAAACAAAACCTGGAAACAGTGCAAATATCCATCAATGCATAAATGGATAAGCAAACTGCTAATATAGTTATAAAACAGAATACTACTCAGTAATAAAACGAATAAACTATTGTCTGCAATAATATAGATGAATGTCAAAGTAATTACAGTGTTTGCAAGAAGCCTATGAGACAAAAACAATGATGACACTTCACAGTTTCATTTGTATAAAATGAATTCCACCTATAATAGCACCCGTTTCATTTATATAAAATTCTATAAAATGCAAACTTAGCTTTAGTGAAAGTGTTCAAATCAGTAGTTCCCTGGGGGTGGGTTTGGGCAGTGGAGGCCAGTGGGGAGGGGCAGAAGGAAGAGATTACAAAGAGACATGGTGGAAACTTTGGGTAATGAGTATGCTTATTATTTTGATTGTGTTAATACTTCCATGGATATATATGTATAGTAGATATATGCTTTAAATATGTGCAGTTGAATGAACCTTTATGAGGGAAAAAAATCCAAAATTACAACATAGGTAGAATATAATTTCAGAATTTAAATATTAATATTTTCTTTCATGAGATATAAGAAATTTAGAGTAGAAGAGTAACTTACCCCTAATAGTAGACTCTCAAAAATTATTATTGGAATAGGCTAAGAGGAATACCACCAGAAATCATCCAGGAAGTGCGCTCTGCGGCCCCGCGGATCTGTCTCTTGCTTCAACAGTGCTTGGACGGAACAGACCCAGGGACGCCCCTTGCTCCAGCCTCCGACCACCCTCCAACCTTTTTTCCAGTCGCAACCTCCGGAGTCAGCCACTCAGCTGTCCGCGATCACCAGGACCAGCCACCATTTTTTAACTCCTTATTATTACCGACCAATCATGAGCTCCCAGATTCGTCAGAATTATTCTACCGAGGTGGAGGCCGCAGTCAACCGCCTGGTTAACGTGCAACTGCGGGCCTCCTACACCTACCTCTCTCTGGGCTTCTATTTGGACTGCGACGATGTGGCCCTGGAGGGTGTGGTTCAGTTTTTTCGCGAATTGGCCAAGGAGAAGCGCGAGGGCGCGGAGCGTCTCTTGAAACTGCAAAACCAGCGTGGCGGCCGCTCCCTCTTCCTGGACGTGCAGAAGCCATCTCAAGATGAGTGGGGTAAAACCCAGGACGCTATGGAAGCCGCCCTTCTCGTAGAGAAGAACCTGAATCAAGCCCTATTGGATCTGCATGGCCTGGCTTCTGCCCGCGGAGACCCCCACATCTGTGACTTCCTGGAGAACCACTTCCTAGATGAGGAAGTGAAACTCATCAAGAAGATGGGTGACCACCTGACCAACCTCCGCAGGCTGGCTGGTCCCCAGGCTGGTTTGGGCGAGTATCTCTTCGAAAGGCTCACCCTCAAGGACGACTAGGAGCTTCTGGAGACCAGTGGCCATTGAAGAACCCACCTAACATCAGGGCTGCCTGAAGCCCCTCTCTGCAGCCACTAGGCAGCTTTTTTAACACCCTGGAGCCCTCTCTCAAGCCTTGGACCATATGGAAACAATAAAGCTTTTTGCAGCATAAAAAAAAAAAAAAAAAAAAGAAATCATCCATATGATGGGCAGGTCTTATGCTATGTATGGTTATTAAACCACACAATTTCATAACATTCACCTAAACTTCTAAAGCTTACTACAGAAGAACTATCCCCCAGTTGCTGTTTTTAATGACCAGATAGACCAAGAATCTGGATGTGATGCTTTTCGTTAACATTTTCAAAACCCATGCATCGTATTGATCAATAAATTAGTTAAAAAAAAAAAATGTACTCTGTGTCTGCATGTTGTTGAGTTTTAAGCTTTCTGGAATTATGTATTTTTCAGTAGCAAAATTCTACAAAAATGCATTCTGCAATCATGTGAAGGAATAGCTGATGATTAGCTACTCTTTCCCACTCAGTCTTGTTCTTGAGCTTCTGCAGGACAGGGAGAGGTGACACAAAAGGAGCTAAACAAATAAATGCCATCTAACCGGTAGATTCCTGCCCTGGAAGATGGTAGTACCCAGAATCATCCCCATTGATATTTCAGGCAGAGTAGAAAACTACTGTCGGATACTACTAACCTCTATGGAAAACAAAGCAGGGTTGGACCATTCTAGCTAGACCCCAGAATTTCTAGCCAGCAGCCACTCAGGGTCATCTCACAACTTTGTTCTCCCAATAATAATGCCAGCGTGCACTTTATGCGTTAAATTTCTTTGGCTCTATTTCTGCCATTATACGTGGAATTGTATCATGTATGCATGCATATAAATAACCTTAAAACCTCATTTTAAATTATTTTAGCATTTGAAAAAATTTTATCATTTGGAATATGCTTCTTATGAGTCAACACTATAGGGGGGACTCCTTATACATTGTTTATATCTTAATAGCTATCAAAATAGGTACAATGGGCTAATAATTAGCATAAAATATTAAGAAATACTTTTTATTGGTGGTTCATGACAAAGTTTACATTACAGGTTTGGGGCTCACCTAGCATGGAAGGACAGCTTGCCTATGCCAGGTGAACCCCAAACCTGTAATGTAACCTTTGTAGTCTAGAAATCTCTTGAAATCTTATCAGAATGACTTCTTTAGGTTCTGTCCCTTAACTGGTTAGAAGCGGACACATCCCCTGTCAGCATCATCTCTTATGCCTCAAAGTGAACCCTCCATGAAGAGTGCTCTCAGAGGGCTTTATATGCCTGCTGGCTAATAACAAAATGGTACTTTTGGAAGAATTTGGAGGTAGGCTTGCCTTGGGTATAACAAGTCAGGGTGATCCCCTGGAGAAGAGAATGGTAGCCCATTCCACAATATTCTTGTCTGGAGAATTCCATGGACAGAGGAGCCTGGCAGGCTACAGTTCATGGGATCACAGAGTTGGACACAGCTGAGCAACACTATGGTGGAGGGCATGTGTCGGCCCCCACCTCCCTCTGATCATGGTAGTTTACCTTAACAATGTTTCTTAAATGGACCCGATCAATGTTGCCTGGCTAAACTGCCACTGAACAGTTAGCAGAACTCAATTAATAGACCAGATCAGAACTGCAACTCAATCCCTTAGGTGCCAGTATAGCTCTTGGATCTTCTAACATTTCTTTCTGCTGCTAAGTATCTTCTTAGGTTGCTGTGTTTGAAGCTTATAGTGAGAATTATTTAATTTGGGCTTTGTTATTCTATCCTCTTTGAGCAATTTATTGTGTTTAGGGGTGCTGGAAGCACCTAATCCACCTCTGGTTGACCTATGAAGCCCTTAGATATTGTACACTGGTAAATGCTTCCAAAGTAATTAAGCATGCTGGCTTTGGCAGTAGGAGATGATCAGTTCTGAAAAGTGATACAATGCTTATCATGTGCTAGATGCTTGAGTGGGTAGCCTAGAGAAGCAATCCCTCATCCCTCATCAGTAGAGGTCTACTCAGGAAACTCCCCAGCCAGGCCTTGGAAATATATAAGCATAAGCTAGAACACTCATCATTTATTTATTTAAGTGTAAGTATTTATTAAGTGTCTTGTAAATTGGACAAAACCTGTGGTTAGTTATCTGCTTCCCAAGTAGCTCAGATGGTAACGCATCCACTTGCAATGCAGGAGACCGGAGTTCCATCCCTGGATTGGGAAGATCCCCTGGAGGAAGAAGTGGCAACCTACCCCAGTATTCTTGCCTGGAGAATTCCATGGATAGGCAGGCCTTGTGGGCTACAGTCCATGGGGTCACAGAGTCAGACACAACTAAGCACTAACACACACATCCATGTTTGGTTAGTTCAATCTACTAAAAGCTTCTCACACTTAGCAATAAAGCTAGTACAGGCCTTTCTCTCTGTAGTTCATTTATTCTAGAAGTATTTATTGAGTGCCAGCGACTACTTTTTGAGAAGAAATCCAAGATCCCAGGGGTAAAAGGCCCTCTTGGAATTCACATTCTGGTGGGGAAAAGACTGTAAACAACATAAGTAAGTAAAATACTTAGTACATAGATATATGTTAAAAAGAATTTAAATAAATAGGTATTAAAGAGGGAATTGCACCTCAGATATGGAGATGACACCACCTATATGGCAGAAAGTGAAGAGAAACTCAAAAGCCTCTTGATGAAGGTGAAAGAGGAGAGTGAAAAAGTTGGCTTAAAGCTCAACATTCAGAAAACGAAAATCATGGCATCTGGTCCCATCACTTCATGGGAAATAGAAACTGTCAGACTTTATTCTGGGGGCTCCAAAATCATTGCATATGGTGACTGCAGCTATGAAATTAAAAGACGCTTACTCCTTGAAAGAAAAGTTATGACCAACCTAGATAGCATATTCAAAAGCAGAGACATTACTTTGCCAACAAAGTTCTGTCTAGTCAAGGCTATGGTTTTTCCAGTGGCCATGTATGGATGTGAGAGCTGGACTGTGAAGAAGGCTGAGCGCTGAAGAATTGAAGCTTTTGAACTGTGGTGTTGGAGAAGACTCTTGAGAGTCCCTTGGACTGCAAGGAGATCCAAGCAGTCCATTCTGAAGGAGATCAGCCCTGGGATTTCTTTGGAAGGAATGATGCTAAAGCTGAAACTCCAGTACTTTGGCCACCTCATGCAAAGTGTTGACTCATTGGAAAAGACCCTGATGCTGGGAGGGATTGAGGGCAGGAAGAGAAGGGGATGACAGAGGATGAGATGGCGGGATGACAGAGGATGAGATGGCTGGATGGCATCACTGACTTGATGGATGTGAGTCTGAGTGAACTCCGGGAGTTGGTGATGGACAGGGAGGCCTGGCATGCTGTGATTCATGGGGTCGCAGGGAGTCGGACACGACTGAGCGACTGAACTGAACTGAAAGAGGGAATTCCCTGGTAGTTCAGTGGCCAAGACTGCCCTTCCATTGCAGATGGCACAGGTTCCATCTCTTGTCAGGGAACTGACATGTGACCAAAAGATTTAAAAAAAAATTTTTTTTTTAAGATATGTGTAAAGAAGGAGGGAAAGAGGCAGAGAAAGGGGATTGAAAACTTGAGCAGGCCTCACTATGAAGGCAACTTGTGAGGAATAAACGTGTGTTTGTGGAAATTGTCCAGTAAAGGAGATTCTTAGGAACTGTAGAGCTGGGCCTTCCAGCATGACTCCAAGTCTCCATATGGAACCTCCCTGTGCTATAATCTGCTGCTCAAGCTGAAGGCATAGGTGGGGGTCAGGGATGGAAGGATCCTGTCACACGTGGTACTCCTTCAGCCCATCACACCATCCAATTGAAAAGGAGAACCAGCTACCCTTTGCTATTTCTCCAGGTTACTATTTCTACTAGCTGTCTAAATAATAATTCATACATGAACACGATTTATCACATATCCAGGTGACTCTTGTCATGTAAAGGCTGAATTTTCCAGCTTGCGTGCTGTCCACACTCATTTGAAGCATTTGGCTGATCGACAATGAGAAAACAACCTAAAGAAGAGAGATCAAAAAATTCTTTTTAAAAAAACATCAAGTTTCTTAAGGAGAGATAATGGGTAAAAATATGTCTTGCGTGTTGTTGTCGTTCAGTTGCTAAGTTGTGTCCGACTCTTTGCAACCCCTTAGACTGCAGCATGCCAGTCCTCCACTCTCTGGCATGGAGGAGAATAATTAATTGAGCAAATCCATATCCATTGAGTTGGTGAAACTATCTAACCATCTCACCTTCTGCCACCGTCTTCTCCTTTTACCCTCAGTCTTTCCCAACATGAGGGTCTTTTCCAGTGAGTTGGCTCTTCGCATCAGGTGGCCAAATTATGGAGCTTCGGTTTTAGTGTTAGTCCTTGCAATAAATATTCAGGGTTAGAGGTGATGAAACGTTTTTTACTTTCCTTCATACGTTGGCACAGGTTTAGGGAATATGGCCAAAAGATTAACCAGCTATCCAATTTTAAGATAAATTTTATAAATATTCATTTACTTTTGGGTTTCACTAATAGCTGTCCAGTGAGGGAACCAATGTTGATAATTAATCATGCTGTCTTAATGTGTAGTCTTCATTAGGACTGCATCTAAATCACGTTGAGTGTATATTCTCAAGGTTTATTAGTTCTTGTTTGTTTGTTTTAGTCCCTTCATCAAAATTCTGAAACTTTGTCTCTGGCATTCACTTTTTTGAAGTTTAAGATAGTTACATAAGCATAGATCAGAAAATACCTTGTGTTTATCCATATTTACTGCCACGGATATTATTCATCAGTCACTATATCAGAAAGTTAGTTTCCTGTAATTAATTATCACATTTGTTTTAAAAAATACTTAAACTTATGTTTTAGTTTCATAGGCCTATTCTCATAAGCATCACAAATTGGGTGCCTTAAAGCAGTAGAAATATATTGCCTCACAGTTCTAGAGAACAGAAGTTTGAAATCAAGTTGTCAGCAGGGCTATATTCTTCCTGAAGTTTGTAAGGGAGGACCCTTCCTTGTGTTCTCTTAATTTCTGGTGGTTACCAGAACTCCTTGACTTTCCTTGGCTTTTGGAGATTCATCACCAGTGTGAATTTTGCCTCTGCTGTCACGTGGCCTTCTCCCTGTGTATTCTATTTTCCTTCTCCTCTTGTTATAAGGATATCAGTGATGTTAGATTGGGGCTTCCCTGGTGGCTCAGGAGGTAAAGAATCTCATCTTAATTTAATTACATCTGCAAAGACCCTATTTCGCCCTGTACTGTTGTGCAGTCACTGAGTCATGTGCGACTCTTTGCCACCCCATGGACTGCAGCCCAATGGGCTCCTCTATCCATGGAATTTTCTAAGCAGGCATACTGGAGTGGGTTGCCATTTCCTACTCTTGGGGATCTTTCCAACCTAGGGATTGAACCCCATGCCTCTTGCATCTCCTGCTTTGCAAGCAGATTCTTTACCACTAGGGGCTTCCCAGGTGGTAAAGAATTTCACCCTAGGTCACATTTACAGATACGGGGAATTTATAGGTACAGGCTTCAACGTATCTTTGGGAAACACAGTTCAACCCATAACAATTAGTATCTTAATTAAGGACCTACTTAATACAAGGCTATTGCAAGTCTTTAAAAAAGTCAAATATGTTAAGACACTTCCATTCATAGATATTTATAAAGATACTTTTTTACTTCACAATCCCTGAAATATGAATGAAGCCCATGCATCTTTGAGTAGTGAAGGTTTTCTAACCTCCAGCAATATATTTAGGATCCATAATTCCCCCATAGCCCTATAGGCACTGGGGACCAACTAGGAAAGAAGTTGGCTGTTTAGGTACTAGAAGATGCAAATGCTATCTGTTTCTAGTAGTAACACAAAAAATAAGAGGACTGAAAATTTGCTTTCTTCAACAAAACATACCCTGTGTGTTATTGGTTTGTTTTGTCAAAACTGTTTTAGTTTGTTGTGTCAAAACCTTAAGTATAGTCTTTTTGATATGAACAACTTCCATGTGTAATTTCAAAATAGAAAATAAATTATTGGAGTGAATGGATTCATATTTTTCCTTTTCAACACATAATAAAAATTAAGCAATACTGTATGGCTGACAGTTGAACTGTTGAAAACATCTGTATGATGATCTGAAATTTTTCTTTTTCCACCATGGGGTCAACAGTTACAAAAGTAAAGCAGACATTGGGTCTCTGGTGTTAAAATTTCCAGCATTAATCACCTTTAGTCTTTCTGTCATCTTGGCTCCAGTGGTGGGTAGTAGGTGATAGACGTAGAAGGCTCCTTCTCCATTTCTGCTGACTTGTTTATTTCCAAAGGATACCTGGCTAGCCAGACCCTCAGCTTTCCCAGAAATCATAGCCTGGGGCAGCTGCCCACATTCACAGTCTAGGTTTCTATCCAGAAAAGGCAAATTCATTTGCATCAAGCTCTCATTTTGAACTCAATGCTCAGGGCATGTGCATACTTTTTGTATTGCCAGACTTTTTAAAATTGATCACTAGGAAATGTGGGCTTTTTGTAGAATCAGGAAGAATTTCTGCACAAGTTATCAGAGTTTGCATTTCCAGCCTCCCTTCTTCAGCTTCATTTCTGTACCCTTGAAGCCCAAGGGGAAATATGCCAAAATAAATTCCGGAAAGTGTTGTCTCTGAAGGGCTGCCCCTTGTGTGACTTTGGGGCAGATATTCCTCCTTTCTCTGTGACAGCAGCTGTTATTCGGTGACACTGAGCTGAGAGCAGCCCAGCTGAGCATAGAGCCTTGCACAGAAATAGATACATTCCCCTGCTTTCTGATGGAGATGACAGCTCAGAAACGGAAAGGTCCAGTTTCGGGCCAGAAAACATCCTTGCTAAGAATTCTCTGAGGGTATCCTTCTCCCTCCTGAGTTTTTACCTTCCTTTGTACAAAAAATGTGTGGAAAAGTCCATTCGATGCTATCATACATGACTGACAAATCAGATCAGACATGGAATTTATTGTTTGTTGTTTCGTTTAGCTTTTGAAAAAAAATATTATTTTTGACCTGTCCCAATACCCTGGAGAATAAGGTTGACTCTAAAAAGTCTTTTGTTTCCCTTGTTCCCTTGAAAACATGTTTCTAAGACCCTGACAGATATGTGGTGGGAACTTAACTCATCAGGTTTCTATACTTTTGAGTCTTTAGACCTCCATATTGCCTGGGAATCCTATTCGTGACAACCTCTAGCTCCCTAGAATTTATCAGTCCTCTTGTGTGAGACTTGTTCTCTTTCTTACATCTTATTTCTTCAGATTTCAAGAATGATGTGTGTTCTACCAAGCTGAAAGAAGCTATCATGGTATGAGGGGCTCTGCCTACCCCTCTCTAAGTCCTGGGATGAATTACAGCATCCTCCAGAAGTTTCACTATTATCCTGGGACCTGGGATGGATTTTGAAAAGCTAGGTGTGAGGGCAGAGAAGGCAATGGCACCCCACTCCAGTACTCTTGCCTAGAAAGTCCCATGGATGGAGGAGCCTGGTGGGCTGCAATCCATGGGGTCGCTGAGAGTCGGACGCAACTGAGCGACTTCACTCTCACTTTTCACTTTCATGCATTGGAGAAGGAAATGGCAACCCACTCCAGTGTTCTTGCCTGGAGAATCCCAAGGATGGCGGAGCCTAGTTGGCTGCTGTCTGTGGGGTCACACAGAGTCGGACACGACTGAAGCGACTTAGCAGCAGAAGCAGGTTTGAGGGAAGAGCCTTTGCTCCTTATTCAGAATTTCAGTTCAGTTCAGTCGCTCAGTTGTGTCCGACTTTTTGCAACCCCATGAATCGCAGCACACCAGGCCTCCCTGTCCATCACCAACTCCCGGAGTCTACCCAAACCGATGTCCATTGCGTCAGTGATGCCATCTAACCATCTCATACTCTGTCATCTCCTTCTCCTCCTGCCCTCAATCTTTCCCAGCATCACTCCCTGTCCATCACCAACTCCCGGAGTCCACCCAAACCCATGTCATTGTGTCGGTGATGCCATCCAACCATCTCATCCTCTGTCATCCCCTCTCCTCCTGCCCTCAATCTTTCACAGCATCAGGGTCTTTTCAAATGAGTAAACTCTTTGCATCAGGTGGCCAAAGTATTGGAATTTCACCTTCAACATCAGTCCTTCCAATGAACACCTAGGACTGATCTCCTTTAGGATGGACTGGTTGGATCTCCTTGCAGTCCAAGGGACTCTCAAGAGTCTTCTCCAACACCACAGTTCTAAAGCATCAATTCTTCAGCACTCAGCTTTCTTTATAGTCCAACTCTCACATCCATATATGACCACTGGAAAAACTATAGCCTTGACTAGAAGGACCTTTGTGTCAAGGTCCTTGACACAAAGTAATGTCTCTGCTTTTTAATATGCTGTCTAAGTTGATCATAACTTTCCTTCCCAGGAGTAAATATCTTTTACTTTCATGGCTGCAGTCACCATCTGCAGTGATTTTGGAGCCCAGAAAAAAATAGTCAGCCACTGATTCCACTGTTACCCCATCTATTTGCCATGAAGTGATGGGACCAGATGTCATGATCTTAGTGTTCTGAATATTGAGCTTTAAGCCAACTTCTTATTTCCTGGTATAAAACAATGTAAAAAGATCACCCTAAAATAAATGCATTTTTATGTTATCAAATAGAGCTCACATATGAAAGTATATTAATATTAAAGAGAATTTTATGGTAACCAAAATTCATAACTCTTCTTTATTGGCACTTCTAGAAATAGCCTCTTTGGGATCTCAAATGTGAGATTACATTAGTGAAATTGTCTGATTTTGTATTTTTACCTAAAGATGGTATATATTCTCTCGACTGAAGCTTTTGGGAGGGGTGACAGTTTTCAGTCTGATTTAAGGTTAAACTACTGATGAAAAACTGTTCATTGCACTGGCTGTTTTGACTATTAGTCTTAGCTTAAAAGGTTGTATCTGAAAGCACACTGAATACAGGCTTAAGGATACCATAGAGGTATGGATGAGGGAAGAAGTTACTGCAAGTCCCAACATATTTTGAAATGATTTCCCTTTACAAACTGATCTTATTTACTTATACTTGAAAGAAGAAATCATCCACTTAGTAGGATCATAAGGAAAGGGGTCATAATTTTAGAAGTAACATCAATATTTCTTGAAATATGGAGCAATAAATTCAGAGACAGAGTGTCTTCCACAGTTTATTCCATTCTTCAAGTTCAGGTTGGGATTTGAAGGCCTGAGTTTATCTGGGCCCTCAGGAGTATCATTTCAGAATGGATTCATGTAGGTGAAGAAGGACTGGGGGGTGTGGGGCTATCCCAAATGAAAACCCTTCTTTGGTGCTTTATAACTATTCTTTGAGTTGTAAGACATTAATAACTCTTCACCAACTGAAACTCTTAATAGAACTTGCAAAACACCTGAATATTCATTTAAAAAGCCCATTATACAGTCTGGAGTTATTCTGAAGCTAAAAGATTTTGTTACCTACCATAGAAGCCACTGAAGTGAAAACTTAAGTAGAAGGTTGTTTACTGGGCACTTGTAAAATGAACTTAAAGATTAAGCTGAGCAATATCTTTTCCTCCTCCTTTTGTCTCCTTGTAATGGCATTTTTCACTCACCATTTATTGGTAGCGTATAAGTCATCGTTCCAAAGAAGACCCAAGGTCTTACCTTTCACTACTGACCTGTCTCTGTACTTCTGAGCTGCCAACCACTCTTTCCTCTCCCCCCACCCCACCATCACCCACCACCCCAGCTATTCGGTTTTATCTGCCACTGAAGTTATCTATGTTTGCAATGTGACAAAGGAGCTGCTTCTTGTTTCTTTTCAGTGTTCCACTTTGATTTCTTCCCCCCTTAAAGATGATTACACAGAAACCTGCTACTCAAGAGCATAAATATCATCTTCCTCTACGTGAGTCTTGAGTCTTGAGTCACTGGAATTCCACAGCCCAGGGGAATGTCCCACTTGCCTTTCATGCACAAGGACTTGGTTAAAAATGTCAATTTCACTGTTTGAGAATTCTTAATAGAAAATCTCGTTCCTAAGTGTACTTGAAGTGGATATAATTAGCTTTAACAACCTTTTCATATTTTCCTTAAAGAGGATTCTAAAAATCAAAATTCACTTGGTGAACCTATGATCTCTGAATGAGGCTCCACACAGAACATGCCAGAGGATGTCAAAAATGAGATGTCTGTTTCAGGCAGTGGTTTTGGAATATCCTAGAACGCCATAACCTTCACAGACCCCAGGAATGTAAAGAACAATACCATATATTTTATGAAACCTGTTAAATCAAAGAAGTGTGAAGGAATCCTGTTATGGCAGAAGAAAGCCTAAAGTCCACCTTTACTTTATTACTTTATTTTGATGTGCAAATACATGTTTTTATAATTTTTATAAAGTGAGATCAAAGTGTCCTGGAAAGAAAGATGGATATCTTATGAACTGTACTGCATCCCGCATGTGTTCAGTCATAATATTTGAAAGGTCTCAATCATAGGATATTGAGTGTTCTTATGTCATTGCCCGTTCCCCATGGTTGATAATATATAGTAAACAAAATAGGCAGATATTTCCAGATAAAAGCATGCTGAGGCAGATGACTTTAAAATAGGTTTCTTTATTGCAGGAATTCTTTCAGAGTCTTTACTATGCGAATATGTGTTATAAATCTCCACTATGGGAATAAAATATATTGCTTTCTAAACTTGTTTCACCAGGAACTGTCTTCTGCCGGGGCATCTTTCAGTGTCCCATGTATCACACGTTCTTATTTTAGAAAGAATTGAAGGTGAGACTCCATGGTAAGTATGTGGAGACTTCTTTACATAGAATATTGAGTGTCACTGTACATTATTGACACAGACCCTGATTTGTGTGTCTGTATATGTGTGTGTGTATATATATATGTTGTGGGGGGATGGGCAGGAGAGACAAAGACAGAAAAGGAGAGATAGAGCCGAGAGAAAGAAGAAAGATTGTCTGAGAAGAGGTCACCGGATGGTTTAAAACTAGGATTTGCTTAACATTTCTGCTGCATGGATGTAATATATGTGTGCGTTTTGCCTCTCTGTTGCAACATTAAGTTTAGCTGTTTCACAATTCTAGAACCTGACATTCAGTCATGGTTAGGTGAATTAGTAAGCATGTAAATGAATGCCTCAAAAGGTTCTCTTTTTGTGTTATGTTTTCCTGATAGTTTTTGAAATGTCTTTGACTGCGAGTTTGTCTTGGGGACACCTGGATGTCACTTGAGGACGACTATTGTGGATATTTAAAGACTGAGCCTTCGGTGTCTATGTTAGGCAGTATTCCAAAGCAGAAGAGCAAGGAGACTCTCTTTCATTGTGTTTTGCCAAAACCTGCTTCTTGTGAGTGCAAAGCCAGTTCTAAACAGACAGGTAGATACCAGGTTGTCCATTCTGAGCACTGTTTTTCTGTCCCTCAATCGTGTCTGACTATGTGTGACCCCGTGGGCTGCAGCACGCCAGGCTTCCCTGCCCTTCGCTGTCTCCCAGAGCTTGCTCACACTCATGTCCATTGAATCAGTAATGCCATCCCAGCATCTCATCCTCTGTTGTCCCCTTCTCCTCCTGCCTTCAGTCTTTCTACATAACCTATTGTTCTAATAAAAAAACATTTCCCACAGCATATTTGAATTGTAGGTATAATATGATGATACATTTTAAAACTTTTTATTCAGTTGAGTTCTAGTAAATATTTTTAAATATTTAATAAAACTTCTACGCCTTTTGTTGCTGTTCAGTCACTGTCATGTCCGACTCTTTGAGACCCCATGAACTGCAGCATGCCAGGCTTCCCTGTCCTTCACCAGCTCCCAGAGCTTGGGAGAACTCATTTCCATTTAGTCATTGATGCCATCCAGCCATCTCCCCCTCTGTCATCCCCTTCTCCTCCTGCCCTCAATCTTTCCCAGCATCAGGGTCTTTTCCAGTGAGTTGGCTGTTCACATCAGGTAGCCAAAGTATTGCAGCTTCAGCTTCAGCATCAGTCCTTCCAATGAATATTCAGAGTTGATTTCTTTTAGGTTTATGCCTTTAATAGCTATCAAATTAGAAGATTCAGGTTTTTATTTATACAATTATATGATTTTTAACGTTTTTAATACTTTTAGTGTATATTAGTAAGCTGGGATTTTTTTCTAATAGACTACTTCTGAGAATACAGGAGTACAAATATGTATATACCTGCAGCCAGGCATACATTTGTTCTCTATTAATCAATTTACAACTTGTCCACTACTCAGCAGAAATCAGAAGATTAGAACTAGTTTTCTTAAATAGCATTTCTGAGAAGTCTGAGACTTAATTTCATGGGAAGGACACATTTCCTCTGCTGTATACGAATACCCCATCTAGTTATGATGAAAGCAATCATTCTCTAGATAGCTAAAAAGCAAAGACCACTGAAAAGTGCCTACAATGTAATGAAAGGTAAAACAGCAAGATGTAAAACTTCATGAGGAAAGAGTTCATTCTATAATGGGTGCATAGAAAAAAAAAATAGTATGCCAGCATGCTAATGAGATTATCATTGGTGATGGGACTGTGAACAGTTTTTATGATTATTTTCTTTGCACTTTTCCCTATATCCCAAATTTCTGCAATAAACTGTAGGTACTCAGAAAACAAATGCAATGAAAAAAATACTCAACTGTCTCTTTTCTCTACTCAGTTTCACTGTTCTCTTCCTCCCATCTGGCAAAAATATCAGTAAGCCCATCACATGTAATTAGAGGTACTTTTGCACCTCTGGAGAAGGCAATGGCACCCTACTCCAGTACTTTTGCCTGGAAAATCCCATGGAAGGAGGAGTCCAGTAGGCTGCAGTCCATGAGGTCGCTAAAAGTCAGACACGACTGAGGGACTTCACTTTCACTTTTCACTGTCATGCACTGGAGAAGGAAATGGCAACCCACTCCAGTGTTCTTGCCTGGAAAATCCCAGGGACGGGGGCGCCTGGTGGGCTGCCGTCTCTGGGGTCGCACAGAATCGGACACGACTGAACTGACTTAGCAGTAGCAATTTGCAGTAGTTTGCACCTCTACATGAAGTGAAGTGAAGTCACTCCGTTGTGTCTGACTCTGCCACCCCATGGACTGCAGCCCACCAGGCTCCTCCGTCCATGGGATTCTCCAGGCAAGAATACTGGAGTGGGTTGCCATTTCCTTCTCCAGGGGATCTTCCCGACCCAGGGATCGAACCCAGGAATTCTGCATTGCGGGCAGATGCTTTAACCTCTGAGCCACCAGGGAATCACTTTATCTAAAAGCACTTTAAAAGAGCACCAAATATTCTGTAGATTTAAAAAGGGGGTGGATGTTAAGTAGCATTCCATCGATTTGATCCTATTGAGCTTTTTTCCTATAGAAGCTTATGACTCCATTTTTGTTAAAATATATAATCTAGTGGAGTGGGTAGCCAGCCATTCCCTTCTTCACGGGATCTTCCCGACCCAGGGATCAAACCTGGGTCTCCCGCATTGGAGGCAGACTCTTTACCATCTGAGCCACCAGGAAAGCCCTGATATAATTCACACAGGGATGTAAAGAAATTGAATTGTTTTTCAGTGTAAGAAAGTCTAATTGGAAAAGAGCTATATGGAAGGAATGCTAAAGGACAATGATTTTATAAATGCTAAGATTCAAGCTAGGATAACAAAAGATTTCTGAATATTTGTCCTGATAAGAGTGAACAAACTGCTGTTAGACTTGATGACAGTAAAAGAGTTTGCCGAATATTCCTAAAATATATATATCTAAAAATTTTAGTCAATTAACCATACTTTAACACATTCAGTTTAAAAAAGTTTTACTTTGCTCTGATGATATTTTTATATTTTGTATTCTCAAGTAGAGCAGTCTATGAATATACATATATAGAGAGAGACATCTTCAGACTTATGGAAAAAATCTCACATGCAACCTAGGAGATTTTTTCCACACTCCTAGGTGTGGAGATTTTTTTAAGCTTTAGAAATAATATGTAAACTGCCCATCAGGTACGTGTGTGCCACAGAGTTTTTTAATAATAGTGTCATGGAGATTACAGCTGTAAGGTACAGTAGATCCCTAATGCCAAAGCAAGATTGGTTCATATAGTTTGTTTCTAAGTTTAGGCTTAAACGACCTCAGTGTTGAGCTTTCACTGGGCCCTCTGACATCCAGCCTTGGAAGGGCATTTCCCCATCACTCAACTGAAGATACTGTTCATTGAATATTTGGTGTTCCTTATATTGCTGAAAAATAATCAGGACAATCTCATCCTAAAAACTCAAGCTTAGAATAAGAATGTAAAAATATTCTTCATTATTGCCAGTGCCTTCATTATTACAGATTTACATATCATTGTCTTTGGTGCAAAGTCTTTAAATTAGGTGTAGCAAAAAGGTTGGAGGAAATGTGAATCACATATCTTTTACAAGATGTTGACTAAAGCTAGAAATGACTAGGAAATTTATTTTGGAACAGATTGATTTTTATTTACAGTTGCATGCTTGTGTGCTAAGTCGCTTTAGTCATCTGTCTGACTCTTTCCGACCCTATGGACTGTAGGCCACTAGGCTTCTCTGACCATGGGGTTCTCTAGGCAAGAAAACTGGAGTCAGTTGCCATGCCCTCTTCCTGGGGATCTTCCTAACCCAGGGATCTAATTGCCTCTTACATGTCTCCTACTTTGGCAGGTGGGTTCTTTACCACTAGCTCTGCCTGGGAAGCTTGCATTTTTACAATTATTAGAAGCTAAAAGATATTGGGAAGATGAATGTAAAATGCAGAGAAAATTCCTTCTACTGTAGCATGCTTGTGAGTTCTTTCAGATGGCTTCTTGGGTTATATAAATTTAGTTTGAGGTCATTATATGGATAATTTGTTACTAAGTAAAGTAGTTTGTCAGGTTACGAGACATTAATCTTCCAATAGGTCTTTAATTAGGACAGATGCACTAAATAATTCATAGCAAGACTTGGCCTGGAAACATTTATAATACTCAATTATACCATTTTACAGGCAATGGCAAATTGTTTTTGTGTAGTCTAGAAATCGTGGGACTTAATTAATTACCTTCAATGTTTTAGACATCTGCTCTGCCCTCTTTAAATGCATTAAATTGGCAACTCATGAAATGGCTAAAAATAGAGTTCAAATTCCCAGATGGTAAAGGGTGAAGATCAACTGTGATGGGAAAAAAAAAAACACTCTGTCATTCAGAGGAAATATGAAACCAAATTACATATCCAGCAACATTCTACTTAAAAGGCTCTCAAGTATGTGACAGTTATTTTTAAAAGAATGAGAAATTTACATGATATTTAAAAACATTTAACTTGCTGCTAAATACACTTCTTCCTGGTTTCCTAAGATAGGCTGCTGTAAACAAACTGGGAAGCCAAGCAGAGTCCTGATAGAAAACACCTATCAGTCTCTGTCATGTAAACACCTCTGAGTGAAATTTATTTCTACACAAACAAATAACTTTGGCCCTATGAGTTGTATCAAAGACATGACAAAAAATAAGCACTCTGAAAGTATTCGCAGAGGCATTTTCATGCCGTAGATCTTAAAATGATGGAAAGGGGAATTAAGAGCTTATTCCATTTGTAATTAGATCACAGAAAACAGATGGTGATGGCTTTGGACTGAGTAGGAGGATGTGACCATTTAAGTAAATAAAGGAAAAAGGAATGTTCACTTCATTTTTCATCCTAGAAATTTCTGCAAGGAACATGTGCGTGATCCTTTGCTTAAGGATAATATGTGAGTGAGTTGTAAAGGAAAAAAAAAATTCTGAAAGCTGTAAATCGGGGACAAATTTGCAGACAAAGGTGTCCCCTCTTACAGTGATAGACACTGCACAGAGCAGCCTCTGAGTCTTGGAGCCCAGATTCCTGCAGCTTTCTAGTACGGCATTTCTCCAAGGCTGTGCAGTTTCTGCAAGGTTGTTGGGAGATACGTTCAAATGAATACAGACCCAAGTCCTGCCCCCAGGAGCAGCCATACTGGGTCAACACGTAGGATTGGGCTGGAGGCAGAAGCATTTCCCATCCCAGTAGGTCCTGAATAGATGGGTGTAGTGGAGATGACTACCTACCTGTTCAGTGGGAGGACACAGCTTCGTCCCCAAATCACTCAGAGAGAATCTAGATGAACTTTCTATCCAGAAGAAGCACAGTTGCAGGCCACTTACTGTAATTTAAGGTCTTCTAGAAGCCATATTTGAAAAAGTAAAAAGAAATAGATATAGTTAACTTCACTAGTGTATATGTGCTACTTTCCTGGAGGTTCAGTGGTCAAGAATCTGCCTGCCAATGCAGGAGGAGTGGGTTCAGTCTCTGGGTCAGGAAGATCCCCTGGAGAAGGCAATGGCAACCCACTCCAGTGTACTTGCCTGGGAAACCCCACATGGACAGAGGAGCCTGGCAGGCTACACTCCACAGGGTCGCAAAAGAGTCAGAAAAGACTTAGCGACCAAACAGCAACAATGTATTAATGTATTTAATGCAATATAGCCAAATTATTATCCTTTCTGCTTGTAATCAGCATAAGCACCATGAATGTGATTTTTTGCATCCTTTTTAAAAACTACATTAAGCCTTACAATCCAGTGTACATTTTATACTTAAAACATACCTCAACTTGGACAAACCACCTTTCAAGTGCTCAGTGCCTCATTTGACTAGTGGCTCCCGTATTGGACAGCAGATCCCTGCATACTGAGCAAGGATAATGAACTATATTCCAGGTGTGATGGGGGTAGCAAGACAGCACTTACAAAAACCCCAGGGTGTGTGGCCCTCGTGATGCCTGGAAGAAACAAACCAGGTATTCATTGTAAATGCCATTCCTTCTCCAGGGGATCTTCCCGACCCAGAGATCGAACCTGATCTTCTTGTGTCTCCTGCATTGGCAAGCGGATTCTTTTATAGCCGAACCACCAGGGTCCCACTTACCTGGCAAATACCAGCTTTGTATTCTGGAGGGACCTGCCTTCATTTTCATCCATGCCCAAGACTGTGTTACAGAAGCATTTTATTTTCCCTTTTCATCTTTTTGTTGTTGTTTTATCCTTGGTGTGTATATATGTATGTATGTATGTATGTATATTGACATGCTAGGATTTTTTTAATAATATTCCCTATAGTACATAGTAAAGTTCTTGAGGATAGAGTCAGTGCCTTATGACACTTCCTGACACAAGAGGGATGGTCCATAAATATTTGTTAGCTTGAATGAATGAAAAAATGCAATCTGCAATTCAGATGAGATAAAAAGACCAAAGTGTACATAATCAAAACAGCAGAAGTTAGAAGTGAAGGTGAGCGAGAGAAACTGGGGAAATGGAGAGCAGGGGGCCCGTAGGGGTGGAGGGAGCCGGGAAGGAGAAATAAAGGCCACTCTGAAGGAAGAAAGTCATGTAGACTTACAAGCCAGTCTTTCCCATCATTTCTCCACTGAGTCGTTCTGCTTTTAAGGTCAAACAATCCTTAAAAAGCAAGGATGATATAGTTTGGGTGTGGGGGGTAGTCGTGGAAATATCTGCCAGCCACTGTGATGTTTATAAAGGTAACATGTGATTGTTGTGCTCATATAATTTTTCTTTGTTAGAAAAAGAAAAAAAAGATGAGACACTTTTGCATCCTCTGCATCCTTTCGCCTAGACCAAGTTACCATTAATATAAACCCAATCTAAATATTTTTGACATGTTATTGTTCAGTCAGTAAGTCGTGTCTGACTTTTTGCCACCGCATGGACTGCAGAACACCAGGGTTCCCTGTCCTTCACTGTCTCGCTGAGTTTGCTCAAGCTCCTGTCCATTGAGCTGATGATGCCATCCAACCATCTCATCTTCTGTTGTCCCCTTCTCTGCCTTCCCTCAATCTTTCCCAGCATCAGAGTCTTTTCCAATGAGTCCTGTTCAAATCAGGTGGCCAAAGTATCGGAGCTTCAGCTTCAGCATCAGTCCTTCCAATGAATATTCAGGATTGATTTCCTTTAGGATTGACTGATTTGATCTCCTTGCAGTCCCAGGGGCCCTCAAGAGTCTTCTTCAGCATTATAATTCAAAAGCATCAGTTCTTCAGTGCTCAGCCTTCTTTATGTTCCAATTCTCACATCCATCCATACATGGCTACTGGAAAAACCATAGCTTCGACTTGTTGAATTCCAGTAATTTAATTAGAATTCCATTTCTTGACCGAATCTCTGGCAGGTGTGGGAGAACTTGTACAACATAAACTGGTACGTTGTAGTTATGTACAATGTTAAAAGTAGTAAATTTTTTAGAATTAATTATATCAAAAGGAATATGTTTCAGCTCAAAAGTACAACTATAAAAATGATACAAACCCACCATTGCACTTTTCTAGTCTTAACATTATTAGATTGCTGCTTGAGGCTAATTTTCCTACTGAATTAAAAAAAAGAAAAAAGCAAGCAGGACAAGATAAATCTCCATTTATCTTAATAAATACAACTTTTTAAAAAAAATTAGCCAGCTGAACCTCAAAATAAAAGAAATGGAGGTGTTACTGCAAGGTATGCGTTGGGGTGGGGGGGTCCGGTTGCTTGCTGCTCAAAAACCAATAAACATGCCAGGTTGGTGGAAAGAAAAGTTTGCTTTATTTCAGATGCCAGCACCTGGGGTGGGGGAGGGTGGTGGACATTTGTGCAAAGGCTGATTCCCCCTCCATGACAAGCAAGGGGTGAGAGCTTTTTAGACAGAGTGGCAGGGGCAGGAAGGGGGATTACATGCAGAAACAGCACAGTCATCTCTAACAGTCATCTTCAATTGG
The DNA here is from genome assembly GCA_935064755.1 of Tragelaphus eurycerus. Lineage (NCBI taxonomy): Eukaryota > Metazoa > Chordata > Mammalia > Artiodactyla > Bovidae > Tragelaphus > Tragelaphus eurycerus. The sequence continues at coordinate 6,922,463 of CAKXYN010000039.1, forward strand.
TCATCAGTGGTCTGACTAGCATCATCTTGGCTACTTTAGGTACAGTTAATCTTCAGTTCTGGGGGTGTACTTATTCCCACTTCTTTGCAGTCAATTCTCAGAACTGTGGAAGCTCAAACCCTGGGTCCAGTCTGGTCATCATGTGGTTAACTTCTATACCTGGTGTTTTGGAATCTATAAGACAGCTCACAGGATATGGTTCAGAATGTTATCTGTAGCCCTTGAGAAAGAACTGAAGGTCCTTGACTATGCTTAATGACCACATTATTATGATTTAGTAATCATAATAGACTTTTCCTTAAACTGTTTTCCTTTGTTTCAGCATTTCCCACTTCTCTGATTAAACTTATATTTTGACTAAAGTTTTCCACAGACAAAAGGCAGGAAAGAAGACATGGTGGAGGGCAGGGGCTAGGAGAGGGTGGCAAGGACCATATGGTCCTGCTCCATTTCCAAGGTAAGAGAGATACCAAGGTGAGAAAAGAATTTTGTTTCTCCTTCCATTCAGTTTATTGGAAAAGCACAATTAATGGTATGATGGCACTTTGTTCCTCAGGTACCAAGACAAGCTTGGTATCTGCTGGCACCCTGAGCAGATCACCTTCCCTGCAGAGACAGTGGACACTTGTTTTCATAAATTAATTTACTCTGAAGGAAACTTTCTACCTTTTCCATCCTCTGGGGTTTTCTATAGGATGGCATTTGCTGAATTGTGTCCTCCCGTCTTTGCCCTACTAGAAATATCCAATGAGGCAGCAACATTAAAAAAAGGACATACATGATCACATCATTCAAAAATGGTCCATTTGTTCCGGTTTTCTCTTAGACTTTCTTTTTCCATTGTCATTCCTCTGAAGGGCCAAATCCTCTTTTCATGATGCCAGCTAGTTGTTTCTAATACAGTAAATTAGGTCTGTAATGGTTTTTCTGCAAAGTAATTAGAGAAAAAGAAATTGAGCCCTCAGAAAAATAAAATTATATATATATGGTTATTTTAACTAACAGAAATCTAATTAAGGAAAGAAATGGAGAAAAAAAAGTCTTCCCTACTGAGAAAAATCATAAGCTGTTTTCCACTATGTACAACTTCATTTCTGATTAACAGTAATAGTCCATGCTTACTGGGAATACACTGTATGCCAGACGCTGATGTAAGGCTTTATCTAAATTAGCTAATTTGATCCTCAGAGGATCCCAATAGGGGAGGGTGATAATTCTCATGACATACATGAGGAAGCATATCAGAGGGCTGGGTTACTTGCCCAAGGTCATAATGCTGGGAGGAGGCAAAAATACCGTGTGGTACCACTCCTCTTCACTGAGTGAGGGAGGAAGATTTGCAGAGACTGACTTGGTTCTCATGGACTTGCCTACTTCATGGTCCCTGATGGGCTAGAAATGAAGAAAATCCCATTCTCTGGTGTCCTTGCAACCTGGTGAAACTGTTCAGGCCATCGTCATGAGGGCTATATTGAACACAAATGGACAGGTCAGTACATCCTGATGGCATACTGAAAAACCCAGCTCAACAAGATGGAAATTATGTTCCCTCAACAAGTTCCATAGCTCCTTGAACAGGTATGTAAGTGTTAGTCACTTCGGTCCTGTCCAACTCTTTGCGACCCCATGGACTGTAGCCCACCAGGCTCCTCTGTCCATGGGATTTCCCAGGCAGAAGTACTTGAGTGGATTGCCATTTCCTCCTACAGGGGTTCTTCCCAACCCAGTATATCAAACTCGGGTCCCTTGTATTTCAAGCAGATTCTTTACCATCTGAGTCACCAGGGAAACCGTTTCTTTCTTTTTTTTTTTAATCAATTTGAGGACTAGATGTAGCATCTAGCACAAGTGAGTAATTAGCAAGTGTTTAGCAAACTGAACTAATCTATGGCGTAAGCATCATCTGTAATAATTGTACCTTTAAATATTATTATAACTATTATTGAAAGCATAATGAAAGAATAAACATGTATGTGATATCTACTTTCAATTACTACATTGTTAGTTGACTTTTCAATAGTCTAGATTTTTTTAATGTTGTTATCAATTATAAGTTGCATACAAAGAGGATAAACAACAGCTTATGACATACAAATAAAATTCTTTTAAAATATCTATATGAAGTAAAGAGGGTTTCTGTTTATATATGATAGTAATATGATAGTAATACTAATAGTTCAGTTCAGTTCAGTTGCTCAGTCATGTCTAACTCTTTGCGACCCCATGGACTATAGCACACCAGATCTCCCTGTCCATCACCAACTCCTGGAGCTTGCTTGAACTCATGTCCATTAAGTCAGTGATGCCATCTAACCATCTTGTCCTCTGTTGTCCCCTTCTCCTCCTTCCTTCAGTCTTTCTCAGCATCAGGGTCTTTTCCAATGAGTCAGTTCTTTGCATTAGGTGGCCAAAGTATTGGAGTTTCAGCTTCAGCATCGGTCCTTCCAATGAATATTCAGGACTGATTTCCTTTAGGGTTGACTGGTTTGATCTCCTTGCAGTCCAAGGGACTCTCAAGAGTCTTCTCCAATACCATAGTTCAAAAATGTCAGTTCTTTGGTGCTCAGCTTTCTTTACAGTCCAACTCTCATATCCATACATGACTACTGGAATAAACATAACTGACTAGATGGACCTTCATTGGCAAAGTATTGTCTCTGCTTTTTAACATGCTGTCTAGCTTGGTCATAGCTTTTCTTCCAAGGAGCAGGTGTCTTTTGATTTCATGGCTGCAGTCACCATCTGCAGTGATTTTGGAGCCCAAAAGTACTCTCTCACTGTTTCCACTGTTTCCCCATCTATTTGCCATGAAGTGATGGGACCAGATGCTATGATCCTAGTTTTCTGAATGTTGAGTTTTAAGCCAACTTTTTCACTCTCCTCCTTCACTTTCTTCAAGATGCGCTTTAGTTATTCTTTGCTTTCTGCCATAAGGCTGGTGTCATCTGCATATCTGAAGTTATTGACATTTCTCCCGGCAGTCTTGATTCCATCTTGTGCTTCATCCAGTCCAGCATTTCTCATGATGTACTCAGCATATAAGTTAAATAAGCAGGGTGGACAATATACAGCCTTGACATACTCCTTTCCCAATTTGAACCAGTCTGTTGTTTCGTGTCCAGTTCTAACTGATGCTTCTTGACCTGCATACAGATATCTCAGGAGGCAGGTCAGGTGGTCTGGTATTCCCATCTCTTAAAGAATGTTCTAAGTTTGTTGTGATCTACACATCAAAGTGTTTGGCATAGTCAATAAAGCAGAAGTAGATGTTTATTCTGGAACTCTCTTGCTTTATCCATGATCCAGCAGATGTTGGCAATTTGATTTCTGGTTCCTCTGCCTTTTCTAAATCCAGCTTGAACATCTGGAAGTTCACAGTTCACGTACTGTTGAAGCCTGGCTTAGAGAATTTGGGGCATTACGTTGCTAGCATGTGAGGTGAGTGCAATTGTGCGGTAGTTTGAACATTCTTTGGCAATGCTTTTGTAATTGGAATGAAAACTGACCTTTTCCAGTCCTGTGGCCACTACTGAGTTTTCCATATTTGCTGGCATACTGAGTGCAACACTTTCACAGCATCATCTTTCAGGATTTCAAATAGCTCAACTGGAATTCCATCACCTCCACTAGCTTTGTTCATAGTGATGCTTCCTAAGGCCCACTTGACTTCACATTCCAGGATATCTGGCTCTAAGTGGGTGATCATACCATCCTGATTATCTGGGTCATGAAGATCTTTTTTGTACAGTTCTTCTGTGTATTCTTGCCACCTCTTCTTAATATCTTCTGCTTCTGTTAGGTCCATACCATTTCTGTCCTTTATCGAGCCCATCTTTGCATGAAATGTTCCTTTGGTATCTCTAATTTTCTTGAAGCGATCTCTAGTCTTTCCCATTCTATTATTTTCCTCTATTTCTTTGCATTGATCACTGAGGAAGGCTTTCTTATCTCTCCTTACTATTCTTTGAAACTCTACATTCAGATGGTTATATTTTTACTTTTCTCCTTTGCCTTTAGCTTCTCTTCTTTTCTCAGCTATTTATAAGGCCTCCTCAGACACCATTTTGCCTTTTTGCATTTCTTTTTCTTGGGGATATTTTTGATCACTGCTTCCTGTACAGTGTCACGAACCTCCGTCCATAAATCTCAGGCACTCTGTCTATCAGATCTAATTCTTTGAATCTATTTGTCACTCCCACTGTATAATCGTAAAGGATTTGATTTAGGTTACCTGAATGGTCTAGTGGTTATCCCTACTTTTTTCAACTTAAGTCTGAATTTGGCAATAAGGAGTTCATGATCTAAGCCACAGTCAGCTCCTGGTCTTGTTTTTGCTGACTGTATACAGCCTCTCCATCTTTGGCTGCAAAGAATGTAATCAGTCTGATTTTGGTATTGACCATCTGGTGATGTCCATGTGTAGAGTTTTCTACACATGTTGGAAGAGGGTGTTTGCTATGACCAGTGCTTTCCTTTGGCAAAACTCTATTAGCTTTTGCTCTGCTTCATTCTGTACTCCAAGGCCAAATTTGCCTGTTACTCCAGGTATTTCTTGACTTCCTACTTTTGCATTCCAGTCCCCTATAATGAAAAGGACATCTTTTTGGGGTGTTAGTTCTAGAAGGTCTTGTAGGTCTTCATAGAACCGTTCAGTTTCTTCAGCTGGGCATGGGCTGAAGTTTATGCTGGGTTGGGGCATAGGCTTGGATTACTGTGATATTGAATGGTTTGCCTTGGAAATGAGCAGAGATCATTCTGTCGTTTTTGAGATTGCACCCAATAGACATATGACTACTGGAAAAACCATAGCTTTGAGTAGATGAGTACTTATTTCTTATTATAATTAGGATTACTCATTAAGAGTATAATTTTTTTCTTTTAAATGGTACTAATTTTATAACTTTTGTTATATATATAACTAGAGAAATTTTAAAGTATTTGAGTTTAAATATTGACTAGCTACTTTATTTGGGTTACTTTTCTTGTAATTAAAAGTCTATACTTTCTTTTATCAGATTTGTCTTTACTTCTTCACTAAGTAGCTGGGACAGTTTCCACACAAATTCTTTTAATGTCCTATACATCTTTGTGTCTGACTCTTTGTGACCCCATTGCCTGTAGCTCACCAGGCTCCTCAGTCTGTGGAATTTTCCAATCAAGAATACTGGAGTGGGTTGCCATTGCCTACTCCATTTGAAAAGTTAGGATGTATTTTATGGTGCATCACCATTGTTATTTCAAAAACCCCCAATTAGTGCTAGGTTTATATAGAAGAAAGATAGAATTAAGTTCACTGAGTTGTTGGCTCAGCAGTAAAGAATCCACCTGCAATGCAGGACGTGCAGAAGACTCAGGTTCAATCTCTGGGTTGGGAAGATCCCCTGGGGGAGGAAATGGCAACCCAATCCATTATTCTTGTCTGGAAATTTCCATGGGTAGAGGAACCTGGTGGGCTGCAGTCTATGGGATTGCAAAGAGTCCGGACATGATTGATCTCATGTAAATTGTTGCATAATATTACATGCCTCTGGGAAACATGTCATCAAAGATTACTAAATCTTTTAAAACTGTACCACATATATAGTGGAAATATATCTCAGCTCCTGTCTGCTCTTAGTGAGTATGATGTGATACATGTTAAACTGCTCATAAAACTTCAAATAATGCTAAACATAAGTAGAAACTTTCAAGGGTGAGAAAAATGGCTTTCTGATTTGCCTTCCTTACCCTAATCATGGCTTCAGAGTTTAGTCATTGCCCAAATATTACACACCTCACTCTGAAGGTCTTTACCCACATCATATTAGATCTTAGATTTTTTCATCCCATTATTGATCTAAAATGTCTCCAGCTCTCATGGGTAAGAGAAGAACATGCCCATGTGTTGCATCAGATAATTCCTATTATTGAAAAGCTGTGTTCAATCTAAAATGACCTTTTCTTATATTTATTGTCAGGCTGGCTTTACAGCCCACATTAAATTGAAGCTTTTGTGCTAGGACTGAAAAGCATGTTGTTGTGTGGGAAATGGTGCTCTCAGTGTGTTTGCTCGGGATGGCTGTCTATCCAGACAGCTGGCGGCATGATCTGGGCGTTTGGCTGGGTGTTCATTGTAAAGTTAGTAGTGGAGGAAAGCCATTATATCTTCATTTGGATAGTAAAGAAAGATGCACGAGTGATTACTGAGAGAAAGTTCATCTATAAAGAGATGCTCTGTGCTTTCAGCATCAGAACTCATAGCATTAATAGTCCTTTTGAAGATGGTGAACAAGAGTGTTTCAGGGGTGGGAGAGGCCAGCATGAACATTTGGACTTTTCCCCAAAATAAATTTTATAATATCAGCACTTGGTTTTACTTTAATTTCAGTGATCCTTTGTGATTGTACGTGTTTATAATGACAGATTCATACAGTCTGTGGGATTTGGGCAAGACTTGAAGAAGAAGAGAAGATTATGTTAAGCTGTGTTTAGAGTTTTCTAGGAAGCCTGTGCCACATCACTCTGAGAAAAGGCCCAAATAGTAACAGATGAACTCCCTTAATAGTGTCCTATTTTTCCCATGTTGCTCTTTTTTAACCATCTATTGGTCATTCACTTACTTTTTCAAATTTGCATTTGCATTTAGAAGTTGAATTTTCAAACCTCTTTAGTTAAGATAATAAAATTATAATTTAAGAATTCCCCCAAGGAATCTCTCAAATTTTACCAGTAACTTTATGCTTGTCAGATTTATTCTGATTTAAGTTACATGCACTATTTCTTTCCAAACAAATGACATTTTAAAAGTATGAATTATGTGATGAGGATGGCAGTGAGTCCTAAGTCACCAGAAATAGTACAGCGACCCACACTGTCAGGGAAGTGGCCTAATAGTGGCCTCACTTAAGTCTCTTACTATCTATAAGTGAAGACCTTCTTCATACCTCCAAACATCTGTTGTATACATTCAAGTTCAGCCTGCCCAGAAGTGTCAACAGCTACACTGAAATTTTTCCTTCCAATATTCTCGTCTTTCTTCTCTTGCATTCTCTTGTCATCTGAGTCTCGTAATCCCCAGAACACCACAGGAGAAATGAGGCCATCATGGGCATTCACCTTGTACAGTTGCACATGACTCCACACTCAGAGGGGCCCCATGCTCCATTGAATACAATAAGTTCCCTACATACAAATGAGCTCTGTTCTGAAAGTGTGTTTCTAAATCCAAGTTGTTCATAAGTCCAACGAAGTTAGCCTAGGTACTCAACTAACATAACTGGCTATATACAGCTGCCTTTACACTTGCTTCCAGACATCCTGGGCTTGAAATAAAGATTCCTTACTACTGTACTCTGTGCATATTGTAAAGTATGCAAAAGCACAACTGCTTGTAGAGGATGCATTCTTGTGACAAGGTACACCAAGCACATGAACCAACTTACACAATTGGTCATGTGAATACATGTTCACATCTTTGAAAGTTTGCAACTTGAAGGTTCATATGTAGGGGACTTGCGATACCTTACTGTTGCCATCTTGAAATTCTTGGTAACTTTTGAACAAGGGGTCCTGCATTTTCATTTTGTGCTGAGCCCTGCAAATTATGCTGCCTGTCCTGGGAGGGAAGATGTGAGGAACCGAGAGGGCCCTGAATCCTTAGAGTTTCTCACTACTTGGTGAGTTTCATTATGGAGTAGCCAGTCACTAAAACACAATATTCAAAAAACTCAGATCATGCAATCCGGTCCCATCACTTCATGGCAAATAGATAGGGAAACAATGCAAACAGTGACAGACTTTATTTTCTTGGGCTCCAAAATCACTGCAGATGGTGACTGCAGCCATGAAATTAAAGGATGTTTGCTCCTTGGAAGAAAAGCTATGGCAAACCCATTCCGCATATGAAAAAGCAGAGACATACTTTGCTGACAAAGGTCTGTATAGTCAAAGTTATGGTTTTTCCAGTAGTCAGGTATGGATATGAGAGCTGGATAATAAAAAAGGCTGAGTGCCAAAGAACTGATGCCTTCGAACTGTGGTACTAGAGAAGACTCTTGGGAGTCCCTTGGACAGCAAGGAGATCAAACCAGTCATACGTAGAGGAAATCAGTCCGGAATATTCACTGGACGGACTGATGCTGAAGCTGGAGCTCCAATACTTTGGCCACCTGACCTGAAGAGGACTCATTAGTAAAGACCCTGATGCTGGGAAGGATTGAGGACAAGAGAAGAAAGTAGTGACAGAGGATGAGATGGTCAGATGGTATCATTGACTCAATGTACATGAGTTTAGCAAACTCCAGGAGATAATGAAGGACAGGGAAGCCTGGGGTACTGCAGTTTATGGGGTCACAAAGAGTTGGACATGACTGAGCAACTAAACAATAGCAACAAAAGCTTCTAGTTAGCAGTTTCCAGAAATGTACCAGTGAATATGTGAGAAGCACTCCCTGAAAAGTGCCGGTTCCTAAGCCTAGGGAAATGATCAGACTCAGGGGACAAAGCCCAGGAATCTGTATTTTCATAGACATTCTGTGATTCTTGGTTCACTAAGGGCTGACGGTCTCTGGTGAACCACACCTCTGATTCAGTATACATCTTTTTGTTACTCCGTATTGACTAATTCAAGACTCAAGAGAAAACAAAAGAAAATAAATTCTATGACCTTCAGTATGCTTCATGTTGCATTGTCAGAGCACAAAAATACTGGTTTGTTCTAAAGAAAAAAACTTTGATTTAGTGGAGGAGAGTCATGTCTTCATTTGAAGCTAGGCTACTTTAAACTTTTGGGGGGCAGTTTTTATTTTATTTCTACTACCACTGTGAGAAAATAGAATGTTTGGAGTAAGCAATCAAGGGTGATCAAGCACCTGTTTCAGCCAAACATTGTCTCTGTCAGTGACTTTGCAAAGATCAATCACAATGATAAGATCATTGTATTAAAGTTAGCTGACCTAGCCATCAATCATTGTTTGGAAAAGAACTTTGGCAGACATTGGAGTTCAGTGGTTAAGAGTCTGCATTTTGGAGACAGACAGGCTCCATTTGAATATAGACCCATCACTTAATAGTGAGACGTTGGGTAATTCTTGAATTCTACCTGCCCCTCCACACACACACACACACACACACATGAGTGTTTAATTCTCAGGGAATCAGTCATCTCTGACTCTTTGCAACCCCATCAACTGTAAACTGCCATCTCCTCTGTCCATGGAATTTTTCAGGCAAAAATACTGGAGTGGGTTGCCATTTCCTACTCCTGGGGATCTTCCAGACCCAGGGACTGAGTCTTAGTTAATTTTTTAATCCATTAGTAAGGATCAGATCAGATCAGATCAGTCGTACTGCTCAGTCGTGTCCGACTCTTTGCAACCCCATGAACCGCAGCACGCCAGGCCTCCCTGTCCATCACCAGCTCCCGGAGGTCACTCAGACTTGCATTCATCGAGTCAGTGATGCCATCCAGCCATCTCATCCTCTGTCATCCCCTTCTCCTCCTGCCCCCAATCCGTCCCAGCATCAGAGTCTTCTCCAGTGAGTCAACTCTTCGCATGAGGTGGCCAAAATACTGGAGTAAGGATATTAATAGACTCTATTTTATAGAGTTGTCATGCGGAGAAGGCAATGGCACCCCACTCCAGTACTCTTGCTTGGAAAATCCCATGGACGGAGGAGCCTGATAGGCTGCAGTCCATGGGGTCACTAAGAGTGGGGCATAACTGAGCGACTTCACTTTCCCTTTTCACTTTAATGCATTGGAGAAGGAAATGGCAACCCACTCCAGTATTCTTGACTGGCGAATCCCAGGGACAGAAGAGCCTAGTGGGCTGCCGTCTATGGGGTCGCATAGAGTCGGACACGACTGAAGTGACGCAGCAGCAGCAGCAGCAGCTTGAGGATTGACTTCCCTGGTGGCTCAGATGGTAAAGCATCGTCTTACAATGCGGGAGACCTGAGTTCGATCCCTGGGTTGGGAAGATCCTCTGGAAAATGAAGTGGCAACCCACTCCAGTACCTGTGGATGGAGGAGCGTGGTGGTAGGCTACAGTCCATGGGTTCGCAAAGAGTCGGACATGATTGAGTGACTTAATTTTCTTTCTTTCTTTCTTTCATGAGGATTAAAGAAGATAATACAAGTAAAATCCTAGTACACATTACCTAGAACACTGGGCACATGTTTTAACAAGTGCAGTGATTAATTTGATGTGCCAACTTGGCTTGGCTATGGTACCGAGTTGTTTGGTTAAATAGCCGTCTACATGTTGCTATAAAGGTATTCTTTAGATAGTATGAGTTTAATAATATTACATGTGTGTTAGTCTCTCAGTCATGTCTGACTCTTTGTGATCTCATGGACTGGGGTCCACCGGACTCCTTTGACCATGGGATTCTTCAAGCAGGAATATTGGAGTGGGTTGCCATTTCCTTCTCCAGGGGATCTTCCTGACCCAGGGTTTGATCCCGGGTCTCCTGCATTACAGGCAGATTCTTTACTGTCTGAGCCTGCAGCATGGAGGCCTAATAATATTACAGTTGATCCTTAAATGACATGAGTTTGAACTATATAGGTCCACTTGAACATGGATTTTTTTTTTCAATAAAAACATCTTCTACAATACTATACAGTCCATAGCTGGCTGAATCTGGGGATGAGGAATCATATATATTGAGGATATGACTGCAAGAGAGTTGGTGCCCTGACCCCATATTGTTCGAAGTTCAACTGTATTATATTTTACACTATCAAGCAAAATTTGAAACTTAAGGCCCACGAACACTTAGGCACTGCAGCCAAATTGAAATCCTATAATCAAATACAGTTCAGATATAACAGATGATTCTTGTATATTTTGCCATAATTATGTATAATACATGATAAACTCATTAATTCAACTACAACAGAGATATCAGCTTCAAATTATCAGGCTTGCACTCAAGCATGAAGGCACAGGTGACTATATATAGGAAAGACAGAAATATAGTGTCAAAATGGATTGGACACATTTGTTTTAACAAGTGTGATGAATAATTTGATGTGCCAACTTTGTTTGGCTTTGGTGTTTCATTAAATAACTATCTAGATGTTGCTGTGAAGATACTTTTTAGATATAATTAGCATTTAAATCAATAGATTTTAAGTAAGGCAGATTACCTTCCATAATATGATTGGACCTCATGCAGTCAGGAATCAGTTGAAGGCTTTAAGACAAAAGACTAAAATCCCTTGAGAAAGAATTCTTCCCACAGACTGTATATGTGTGTGTGTGTGTGTATACATATATATACATTTACCTGGCTACATCAGGTCCTAACTATGGAATACAGGATCTTCTTTGCATCATACAAGATCTCTCATTTTGGTGCACATATCTCTATTTGTGTCACTCAGACTTCTTGCCCTTTGGTGTGTGAAATCTTAGTTCCCAGACTAGGATTGAACCCGAGTTCCCTGCATTGCAAGGTGGATCCTTAACCACTGGACCACCAGGGAAGTCCCCAAAGACTGCTTTTGGACTCAAGATTGCAACATTAACTTTTCTCTCATCTCCTGCCTGACAGTCTGTCCTACAGATTCCAGAGTTGCCAACCTTTAAAATAACATAAGCTTATTGTTTAACATAAGTTTCAAAATCTCAATCTCTGTCGCTATCTGCCTGTGTCTCTTCTTTAGTTGCTGTTCTGCAGTCGCTCAGTTGTGTCCAACTCTTTGTGATCCCATAGACTGCAGCAAACCAGGCTTCACTGTCCTTCACTATCTCCCAGAGTTTGCTCAAACTCATGTCCATTGAATCGGTGATGCCAAACAACCATCTCATCCTCTGTCATCCTCTTCTCCTCCTGCCTTCAATCTTTCCCAGCATCAGGGTCTTTATTAGTGAGTCAGCTCTTTGCATCAGGTGGCCAAAGTATTGGCATTTAGCTTCAGCATCAGTCCTTCAAGTGAATATTCAGGATTGATTTCCTTTAGGATTGACTGGTTGGATCTCCTTGCAGTCTAAGGGACTCTCAAGAGTCTTCTCCAACACCACAGTTGGAAGGCATCATTTCTTCAGTGCTCAGCCTTCTTTATGGTCCAACTCTCACATCCATACATGACCACTGGAAAGACCACAGCTTGACTAGACTGACCTTTGTTGGCAAAGTAATGTCTCTGCTTTTGAATATGCTATCTAGGTTGATCATAACTTTCCTTCCAAGGAATAAGCGTCTTTTAATTTCATGGCTGCATTCACCATCTACAGTGATTTTGGAGCCCAAGAAAATAAAGTCTGTCACTGTTTGCATTGTTTCCCCATCTATTTGCCATGAAGTGATGAGACTGGATGCAATGATCTTAGTTTTTTGAATGTTGAATGTTAAGCCAGCTTTTTCACTGTCCTCTTTCACCTTTATCAAGAGGCTCTTTAGTTCCTCTTCACTCTCTGCCTTATGGATGGTGTCATCTGCATATCTGAGGTCATTGATATTTCTCCCAACAATCTTGATTTCAGCTTGTGCTTTATCCAGCCTGGGCATTTCACACGATGTACTCTGCATAATTTAAATAAGCAAGGTGACAGTATACAGTCTGTCTTGTTACATATATTAAAACAGTTGGTTCTATTTGATATTTATCTCTGGAGAACCCTAGTAAGAGTGTGATTAATTTTTACATTTTTATTATATACAGTATAAGTGAGACCCAATGATCCAACTTAGGATTTGGCTCACAAAAATCAATATTTTAAGGAAGGGCTCAGGTACTGAATCTTTGCTATGACATCTGCCACAAAGAGAAAGTCACTTTCCTGTGCCCGAAATTAAAGAAATTGCAGATCAACAAAGGCTATGTCCAACTATTACCTGTGTTTGAAACTGGGACTCTTAGCACTGATTAGTGCTTCCCCATATGCACTGCTCTGCTCTCCATGCTCTGCTGAAGAAGCTGTGAATTTCACCAGCACTACTGGGCGAGCAATATGGATACAGAATTTTGCTTTTCCGTGAAATGGCTCAGGTAGAGTAATTATTTATCTGAACAGGATGATGCCTCTAGCTTAGTGCCTTTGGAGTTCTGTGAGGCCAGACATGGGCGTGATTGACAGATAGCTGAAACTGTGTCACCTGGGTAAAACCCTGCTGGTAATGAAGCATTCATACTCAGACCTCACCTTTCTGGACCTGCCAGGCTGCATTTGCTGGCAGCAACTCTAAAAGCTTTCCATGGGAAAATGATGTTTCAAAGGTGCCAATTATAGCACATATGTATTTCACCTTGAGAATTTCAATTGGCAAAGATAATATCATGGGTTGCCCTTAGAGTTTTGATGGGAGGTTCATTTGTACTAAGAGATCTGATCGAAATGAGGTTATTAACAGAGGCTTTGGAAAACAATGCACAAAAAGCAATAGGAGATTGTTTTTGAAAGCATGTCCTAAAGGACCATTTACTAGCGAGCTCTCAGTTAATGTTTAAAGAATAATGGTGTGCAGATAAGCATGTTCTCCTAGAAACCAAATGGATTGTGACTCCCCAGTGGAACATTGTATGTAAATATAAATTAGCTCGTTCTAAGCCAGGGTGCTGGACATCTAGAGGTAGTTAGTTTCCTTGTGCACATACAGGAGTTGATGGGAAGGAGCACAGAGATTCCTCTTACCTTAGGTTTGTCTGGCTACTCCTTACTGCCTTTCTCCTCCTGCTTCTTCATAGAGCAGCTCTTAGACAAAATGATAACGGAGGAAATTAACATGAGTAATAAAATAAATGCTTATAGAATGTCTCAGTTCAGCTCAGTTCAGCCATGTCTGACTCTTTGCAACCCCAGGGACTGCAGCACACCAGGCCTCCCTGTCCATCACCAACTCCCAGAGTTGACTCAAACTCATGTCCATCGAGTCGGTGATGCCATCCAACCATCTCATGTCTACTATGGACCAAGTGCTTTACGTGTGTTATTTGCTCTAGATTTTTTTAGACAAAAATCCTGTACGGTGTGGATTGACAAGGAAGCATTTTTATTCCTGCCTTTTCTGGAGGGAGCTGAGATTCTGAGATGTCAGGTAACCAGCCCAAGGTTGTCTAGCTAGGTCGGGTCCCAGTGTCTGTCCCTTTACATTTATTCCCTACGTGTTTTCTTCTCCTGCACGTACAAGTAAGTCTCTGTCTCTCCCTCTGTTTCTATTTCTCTGTGTCTCCCTCTCTCTGTCTATGCTCGTCTCTGCATGTCTCTCCCTGTCTCTGCCTCTCTGTCTCTCCTTCCCTCCCCGCCCCCCCACACACATGCACAAGCACGCTCTGCTCCCTTCTATTCTTCCAGACTTCTGTTGTATTGGGTGAAAGCTTCTGACAAACTCATTCACACTGAGATGGTAGAGACTTAATATACTGTGCCTTCCCTAAGCATTTTAATATGATAGGTCAGAAAGAGGATGAAACTTAGTCGAAAGAATTGCTTTGTGAACGGATTTTCAAAATCTGTAGAGAATGTGGCTTTGGGCTGGAGGTTTTCTTTGAACGCCTCAGATAATCCCACTCAGGAAGCCTGCTCCCTTGGGCCGGGCTCTTCTGTGCTTTACCTGCATCTCCTCCCCCACGTGCCACCTGCTTTCTCCTTAGAATCTTTTTTCCTGCCTCTCAGACGTAACATCTTAGTTCCTTACCATCAGTTCAACTGGTACCTTTTTGAAGGAAGTTCTTGTGGAGGAATCCAAAGGTTGGTTCAATTCTTGGTGTAATTATTCTCGATTTCTGAAGAAATATTTCTGATTTTAATAACTCTTCACATCCTTCTCATTGTCAAAGGTTTCTTCCTTCAGCAAGAGTCTTTATTTGCAGGCCTGAATACATTGGACACTGAGCTGGATTTAAGGTCCTTTTTTTTTTTTTTTTAACATTTCCTTAAGCAGTTTGACACAGGTTTTAGGTGAACCAAGTCAGATATCCACCTTCTCTAGCAAATAAGATGATAAACACCTTCTTGCATTTGGATCACCCCATAGTACCATCACAGCTAAGAAGGGGCTGTAATACACAACAGAACCCATTGCTTAGTTCTTTTCAAAAATGACAGCTCAGTGGCAATTATGGGCAAACCAAGATCTTTGTTTTTGGCAGGAGCTCTTAGCATTCAGAGGGAGAGTGATAAGCAGCCCAGCAGGGCAAGGCATTTCATTATCTGGGTGGGGGAGCAGGATAACGTACTAAGTCACTCCTGCGGGTTCATTTAGATGCTATCCTGGTCACAATTAAGCTTCCTACAAGGCCCATGTCAAGGCTCCCTGGGGCAGAAATAGGTAAATGGTACATCAAATCCTCATGGTCTTCAGTGGCCTTGTCCCATCTTTCCGGGGGACATAATACAGCATCCCAGAGCATTAGAAGTCCAAAGCTGCTGCTCTACGTGTCATCTGCCCACGCGCCTCCATGCAGTGGAGGTGACCCTTCCCTTCAACAACCAATACGCAGAGCAAAGCATCAGCCTTGACTCCCACTTGTCAGAGACCTAAACCACCTGAGCTCCTTTCGTACAGCAATACACAATAGCTGCTTGCTGTGCTCTGCATCTCAATTCAGAAATGCCTGCTCCCATCAAATCCTAGCAGAGAGTAGCAGCCCCAGGGACCTGCCAAACATCTGCTTCTCAGAAATTTGTTGGTTTTATCAAGTCTGGCCACTGGAAAGTTACATACTTGAAATGTGTAACTCCAGCTTCCCACAGCCAGGTCTTCACAGAGCTCCAGATTTAACATGATGCCTTTGCTTTGGTCTGGGGTTGGTCTGAGAAAAGAACACATGAAGAATTCCTCTGCATTTCACGGAGCTGGTCTGGAGGGTTCCATAACCAGCACTAATGCTGGTGACTGCCCCATAGAAATCAGGAGAAAATCCTCGGAAGAGCTAGGTCATCAATGAAGGGAGTTCTTCTGATGAATGGGAATGCTTCTGTTAATAAAATAATGGGAGCTCTTTAATGCATCCTATTTCCCTTTTCACATCAGCTGCTAAAAGCCCCAGGGCTAAATTTCTGTCTCAGTTACAGTGGATTTCTTCACTCAAGCTTGGGATAAACTGTCCCACTCTCTATCCACTTTTATTACTCAGCATTTTCCTTGGCCCTGAGCTAGAGGTTATCATGTTTCTTCTTACCACCCCACCCCCAAATAGCTATTTATTACCCTTATTTTAGAAATGAGGAAAATAAGGAAGTGGGAGATGAAGGGACTTGCCCCAGCCAAAAAAAGAGTCCCTTTGAGAACTGTGTTGGTTATAAGCAGTAAGCAAGGGAGGGGAAAAACAGCAGTGAGCAGTCCAGTACATTCTCTGAGTCTAGGTAACCATCTCCTAGACAACCTGTGGGGGTGGTTGTCATTGAGTGACACTGGGCAGAGCCACTCATTCTGTTAATACAACACTTACTCAGCAAACCAGACCATTTAATGTCAAGGAAGCCATTATTGTGGACCTGCCAGTCTGAGGGTTAAGAAAAATGTTGACAATAAAAACTTTCCGTAGAATTCTAACATCCACATTTAAAGATAGAGCATTGACATATATACACTGCTGCTGCTGCTAAGTCACTTCAGTCGTGTCCGACTCTGTGCGACCCCACAGACGGCAGCCCACCAGGCTCCCCCGTCCCTGGGATTCTCCAGGCAAGAGCACTGGAGTGGGTTGCCATTTCCTTCTCCAATGCATGAAAGTGAAAAGTGAAAGTGAAGTCACCCAGTCGTGCCCGACTCTTAGTGACCCCATGGACTGCAGCCTTCCAGGCTCCTCCATCCATGGGATTTTCCAGGCAAGAGTACTGGAGTGGGGTGCCATTGCCTTCTCCGATACATACACTACCATAGTAAAATAGAGAGCTAGTGGGGAGCTACTGTAGAGCACAGAGAGCTCAGCTCAGCGCTCTGTGGTGACCTAGAAGGGTGGGATGGGAAGGTGGGAGGGAGATCCAGGAGGGTGGGATCTATGTATACATATGGCTGATTCCTATTGTATGGCAGAAACTAACACAATATTATAAATACTCCAATTAAAAAAAAAATTAGAAGAAAACCAAAGATCGAGATCTTGTATATACAATTTGCCCTATTATTAGAAAACAAAATTGAGAAGACAACTAATTATCAATGAAGTAATTTGTTTAATACAGTACCTAAAATTACTGTCAGATAAACATTTCCTGAGAAGATCAAAATATATGGTTATTTTACATTTTCCCATTTGGATCTCTTTCATTTTCTGCAGTTTATTAGCTTGGTTCAGTGTCTTTGAGCATTAGTCAACATTTAAAATGTAGGGTTTTATGATGCTGAGGGAAGCAATTGCTTCCAAGGGAGAAAGCATTCTGTAAATTACATGTAAATGTTTTTACTTGGATGAGTTCTTTTGCATCTGTGCAGAGGATCATTTTAATTTACACAAGAATGAAGGTTTTCCGTGATTGAATGTAGTCTGCAGGCTTGTGTATCTAATTTCCACTTCATTTATACAGGAGTCTAGCAGACACAAGGGGCATTTTGTTATAATGTAAGTGCCACTTAAAAATAAAATAAAATTATAATAAAAAGCCAAGGATTAGTGTGCCATTTCTAATTTTATTTCAAAGTTGTCCCTCAGAGTGGGTTGGAGCAGATCTGAGTCATGTAATTTGGCATCATGATGCTTTAAATATACAAGCCATAAAGACTTCATCCTAGGAACAAAACAGATGAGAAGCTCAGAAATGTGATTGACAAAAAGCATCAAACCATCTCCCCTTTCCTCCCAGCTGTACATTTCAGGGTGGAGTAGATTCTTCTTGTGTAGAAACTGTTATATAAATAATTTCCTTTGCTTTTTTTCTCAGTCTTTAAGATTATATAACCTTCTTTAAAAAACTGAACCCTTGAAAATCCAACGGATTAAGAAGGTATCAATTAATTCAGTTTCTTCTATGCTATTAAAGCCCTTCAGAGAATTAACAGCTGCTAGTCTCTGTTTATTGACAGTGAAAAGGATGTGACATTTTGACATTAATCAGTTTCTACAGTGAAGACAAAGCTGTAGGTTTTGATGTCCTAATTTTATTGCTGCATCACTGCAAATGTAATAATAGAGCCCACTGAAATGTGGAAATAGGTGTGAATATTTGCCTTTTCCCATTTCAGAGCTGTAAGACTTTGTTTATCTTATTAAATCTGCACTATTAAATGCCCTAAACTAATGAAAGGTTATTACTTAAGAGTGTAAATGCATGTATACCAGCCAATTCTAAGTTTTTAGTCTCCTTTTCCTTTGTGTCTCCTTTGTTAGATACACTTAAAATTTTTAGCATTTTTTTCCCTACAGTTATTTTTCCCCCCAGATTTCTTCCCATTGACCATCTTGGGAAATCAAGTGGTAGAGGTTCCTGTGACTTACAACAGAGAGAAACAAGGTTCGGGAGGAGTATGGGCACCTTGCCCAAGACTGGTGTTGGCAGAGAGAGCTGATAGCTTACCATGTCCAGGGAACTCCGGGACATTTAAGCACGTGTGGTCCCAGGTGGAGAAGAGACTAGTGACCACATGACATGCTTCCTTTACATCCATCAAGATGCCTCCTTCCAACTTGCTTGGCTCTGGAGCCCATAGAAAGCAAAGGCAAGCCTCAGGTGGGTTTCCTAGCACACCTGCAGTTGTGTCTTTGGAAAGGACTTGTGATTGAAAGGTTTGAAATCCAGGTGCCCCAATCTCTGACATTCCAGTTAGTTACTTTCCTGTCATGATACCTCCCATAATTAATAAGTCCATTCATCATAAACAGTTTTAAATTAATTTCAAATTCCCTGAAATTCAGATAATTAGTTAAATGTGCATACAGGCTAAAATCATTCACTTTTGAAATAAAAGGAAAGTGTATCAGATAAGTGAAAAAAACTTACAACTTCGTGTTTATTGTCCTCATAGTTGGCTTTGGTTGGCCCTTCTTACTTCAATTTAGTTGTTTTATATTAGTTGTTCTGATTAGATAAACACTAATGATCTAATTTGCAGCTATTTGCAAGGCCTCCCCAGACAGCCATTTTGCTTTTTGCATTTCTTTTCCATGGGGATGGTCTTGATCCGTCTCCTGTACAATGTCACGAACCTCATTCCATAATTCATCAGGCACTATATATCAGATCTAGGCCCTTAAATCTATTTCTCACTTCCACTGTATAATCATAAGGGATTTGATTTAGGTGATACTTGAATGGTCTAATGGTTTTCCCTACTTTCTTCAATTTCAGTCTGAATTTGGCAATAAGGAGTTCATGGTCTGAGCCACAGTAAATTCCTGGTCTTGTTTTTGCTGACTGTATAGAGCTTCTTCATCTTTGGCTGCAGAGAATATAATTAATCTGATTTTGGTGTTGACAATCTGGTGATGTCCATGTATAGAGTCTTCTCTTGTGTTGTTGGAAGAGGGTGTTTGTTATGACCAGTGCATTTTCTTGGCAAAACTCTATTAGTCTTTGCCCTGCTTCATTTCGTATTCCACGGCCACATTTGCCTGTTACTCCAGGTATCTCTTGACTTCCTACTTTTGCATTCCAGTCTCCTATAATGAAAAGGATGTCTTTTTTGGGTGTTAGTTCTAAAAGGTCTTGTAGGTCTTCATAGAACCGTTCAACTTCAGCTTCTTCAGCGTTACTGGTTGGGGCATAGACTTGGATTTCTGTGATATTGAACGGTTTGCCTTGGAACCGAACAGAGATCCTTCTGACGTTTTTGAGATTGCATCCAAGTACTGCATTTCAGACTCTTTTGTTGACCATGATGGCCACTCCATTTCTTCTGAGGGATTCCTGCCTGCAGTAGTAGATATAATGGTCATCTGAGTTAAATTCACCCATTCCAGTCCATTTCGTTCGCTGATTCCTAGAATGTCGACATTCACTCTTGCCATCTCTTGTTTGACCACTTCCAATTTGCCTTGTTTCATTGACCTGACATTCCAGGTTCCTATGCAATATTGCTCTTTACAGCATCGGACCTTGCTTCTGTCACCAGTCATATCCACAGCTGGGTATTCTTTTTGCTTTGGCTCCATCTCTTCATTCTTTCTGGAGTTATTTCTCCACTGATCTCCAGTAGCATATTGGGCTCCTACTGACCTGGGGAGTTTATCTTTCAGTATCTTATCATTTTGCCTTTTCATACTGTTCATGGGGTTCTCAAGGCAAGAATACTGAAGTGGTTTGCCATTCCCTTCTCCAGTGGACCACATTCTTCTCCAGTGGACCACATTCTGTCAGATCTCTCCACCATGACCCGCCCATCTTGGGTTGCCCCACGGACATGGCTTAGTTTCGTTGAGTTAGACATGGCTGTGGTCCTGGTGTGATTAGACTGACTAGTTTTCTGTGAGTATGGTTTCAGTGTGTCTGCCCTCTGATACCCTCTTGCAGCACCTATCGTCTTACTTGGGTTTCTCTTACCTTGGACGTGGGGTATCTCTTCACGGCTGCTCCAGCAAAGCGCAGCCATTGCTCCTTACCTTGGACGAGAGGTATCTCCTCACTGCTGCCCTTCCTGGCCTTCAACGTGGGATAGCTCCTCTAGGAGCTATCCTTCTTCAGTGATCAATGCAAAGAAATAGAGGATAACAACAGAATGGGAAAGACTAGGGATCTCTTCAAGAAAATCAGAGATACCAAGGGAACATTTCATGCAAAGATGGGCTCGATAAAGGACAGAAATGGTATGGACTTAACAGAAGCAGAAGATATTAAGAAGAGGTGGCAAGAATACACAGAAAAACTGTACAAAAAAGATCTTCATGACCCCGAAAATCATGATGGTGTGATCACTGACCTAGAGCCAGACATCCTGGAATGTGAAGTCAAGTGGGCCTTAGAAAGCATCACTACAAACAAAGCTAGTGGAGGTGATGAAATTCCAGTTGAACTATTCCAAATCCTGAAAGATGATGCTGTGGAAGTGCTGCACTCAATATGCCAACAAATTTGGAAAACTCAGCAGTGGCCACAGGACTGGAAAAGGTCAGTTTTCATTCCAATCCCAAAGAAAGGCAATGCCAAAGAGTGCTCAAACTACCGCACAATTGCACTCATCTCACACGCTAGTAAAGTAATGCTCAAAATTCTCCAAGCCAGGCTTCAGCAATATGTGAACCGTGAACTTCCTGATGTTCAAGCTGGTTTTAGAAAAGGCAGAGGAACCAGAGATCAAATTGCCAACATCCGCTGGATCATGGAAAAAGCAAAAGAGTTCCAGAAAAGCATCTATTTCTGCTTTATTGACTATGCCAAAGCCTTTGACTGTGTGGATCACAATAAACTGTGGAAAATTCTGAGAGAGATGGGGATACCAGATCACCTGATCTGCCTCTTGAGAAATTTGTATGCAGGTCAGGAAGCAACAGATAGAACTGGACATGGAACAACAGACTGGTTCGAAATAGGAAAAGGAGTTCATCAAGGCTATATATTGTCACCCTGTTTATTTAACTTCTATGGAGAGTACATCATGAGAAACACTGGACTGGAAGAAACACAAGCTGGAATCAAGATTGCCGGGAGAAATATCAATCACCTCAGATATGCAGATGACAGCACCACCTCTTATGGCAGAAAGTGAAGAGGGGGCTAAAAAAGCCTCTTGATGCAAGTGAAAAGTGTAGATTAGAAGGAGAAAAAGAACTACTTTGGAAGGAAAGGAAACTAGATAGCATATTCAAAAGCAGAGATCAACATTCAGAAAACTAAGATCATGGCATCTGAGTCCATTACTGCATGGGAAATAGATGGGGAAACAGTGGAAACAGTGGCAGACTTTGTTTTTGTGGGCTCCAAAATCACTACAGATGGTGACTGCAGCCACGAAATTAAATGGCACGCCATTTAAATCATGACAGAAAATGACAGAATGATCCTCCAGCAAACCATCAAGTCAAGTAATCCAAATCTATGCCCCAAGTAAGCCGAAGAAGCGAAGAAAGACCTAGAAACACCCAAAAAAGATGTCCTTTCATAAGGGGACTGGAAGAGGAGAAGAACACCTGGAGTAACAGGAAATTGGACGGAAAAAGCAGAGCCAGACATAGAAATACCCTCTTAAAACCAGAGAAGACCAACATGGACATCACCAGATGGTCAACACTAAACAGATCGATTATATCTTTGCAGCCAAAGATGAAGAACAAAACAAGACAGGAGCTGACTGTGGCTCGGACCAGAATCCTTATTGCCAAACAGACTGAAATTGAAGAAAGTAGGGAAAACCCTGACCTGAGGTATGGATAGATCTGATAGAGTGCCTGATGAACTATGGAAGAGGTTAGTGACAGAGGAGAAGGATCAAGACCACCCCATGGAAAAGAAAGCAAAAAAGAAAATGGTGTCTGGGAGGCCTTACAAATAGCTGTGAAAAGAAGAGAAGCGAAAAGCAAAGGAGAAAAGGAAAGAATAAACATCTAAATGCAGAGTTCCAAAGAATAGAAGAAGAGATAAAGCCCTTCAGTGATCAATGCAAAGAAATAGAGGAAAACAACAGAATGGGAAAGACTAGGATCTCTTCAAGAAAATCAGAGATACCAAAGGAACATTTTGAACTGTGGTGTTGGAGCAAGACTCTTGGATGTAGAGTCCCTTGGGGAACTGCAAGAAGATCCAACCAGTCCATTCTGAAGGAAATCAATCCTGGAATTTCTTTGGAAGGAATGATGCTAAAGCTGAAACTCCAGTATTTTGGCCACCTCATGCTCAAAGTTGCTCGAGGCTTAGCATATGTGAACGTACTTCTGATGTTAGCTTAAGCAAAAACAGAGTTCCAGAAAAACATCTATTTCTCTTTATTGACTATCCAAACCTTTACTTGTATAAATAAAGGAAATTGGAAGACAGACCACCTGATGCCTGGGAGGGATGAGGAAGCAGGAGTTAGAAGGAGGAACGACAGATGGAGGAGAAGGCTGATATGACAGTAACAGAGTAAGATGAGATGGCTGGAGATGGAACATCCGGGAGAAATATCATAACCGATGACAGCACTCTTATGCAGAATGAGAGGGGAAAAGTCTGAGTGACCTCGAAAACGAAGGGCAGCTGGTGATGGACAGGGAACAGTGTCAGATTTGTTTTGGAAAATATGTAGAGGGCCTGAGCGTGAACTGCGGTTCATGGGGTCGCAAAGAGTCTGGAGATGGTTCTGGACATGACTGAGCGACTGATCTGATCTGATCTGGACTGCAAGGAGATCCAACCAGTCCATTCTGAAGGAGATCAGCCCTGGGATTTCTTTGGAAGGAATGATGCTAAAGCTGAAACTCCAGTCCTTTGGCTACCTCATGCGAAGAGTCGACTACTCTCATTGGAGAAGACTCTGATGCTGGGAGGGATTGGGGGCAGGAGGAGAAGGGGACGACAGAGGATGAGATGGCTGGATGGCATCACTGACTCGATGGACGTGAGTCTGAGTGACCTCCGGGAGTTGGTGATGGACAGGGAGGCCTGACGTGCTGCGATTCAGGGGGAGCGATGGGGTTGCAAAGAGTCTGACACAACTGAGTGACTGATCTGATCTGAATGATCTAATTCCATTATTTCCATAATAGTCAGTGTTATCTGGCAACTGTTACACTGAACAACACCTAAATATGACTGTATGATTTAAATGTCACAATATTTGCATCATCAGGGAGCTGTTATCTTGGGAAGAAATACAAACCTTAAACAATTTATTCACCATAGCTCTATTTAATAATAGGATAGAAGCTACTTTATCTTGGTGCTCCTACTAATTTTGCTTTCAAACCAGGATCCAATCCTTAAAACTTCGAAAACCTTGAATAACCTTTTCAAAAAGCTTTAAAAATCCTATATTGTACCAGTTAATTCTATAAGTCTAATTATTAGTATTTATTGTTCGATAGCTTAGTCATGTCCGACTCTTTGAGACCCCGTGGCCTGCAGCACAACAGGCTCCTCTGTCCTTCACTGTCTCCTGGAGTTGTTTAAATTAATGTCCCTTGAGTTGATGATGGTATCTAACCATCTCATCCTCTACTGCCCGCTTCTTTTGCTTTCAGTGTTTCCCAGCATTAGGGTCTTTTCCAATGAGTCGGCTCTTCTCATCAGGTGGCCAAAGTATCGGAGCTTCAGTTTCAACATCAGTCCTTCTAATGAGTATTCAATTTCCTTTAGGATTGACTGGTTTGATCTCCTTGTAGTCCAGGGGACTTTCAAGAGTCTTCTTCAGCACCCCAATTTGAAAACATCAATTCTTCAGTGCTCAGCTATCTTTATGGTCCAACTTTCACATTTGTACATGACTTTCAAAAGATATTTTCACCAAAGAAATAATTCTACGTTGATGGTATTATTCTTTCAGTACTTTCTAAGTTCTGCTGCCTTGTCTTTTAGCTTGCTTTGTTTCTTCTGAGAAATCAGCTGTCATTCTTTCCGTTATTCCTCAGTACATAATATATTTTTTTCTCTGCTTTTAAGATTCTCTTCTTACCACTGCTTTTAAGAAATTTAATAATGGTGGCCTTACTGTAATTTTCTTCATATCTCTTATGCATCTGATTTCCTTTTTGGATCTTTAGTCTCTACAAGCTGTAAATGTTTTCATCAAATTTGCAAAGATCTTGGCCATTTTCTTTCAAATATTTTTCTGTTGTTGTTTCCCTCATCCTCTCCTCTTTTTTGTGTAAGCCAGTTGCACGTCTATTTGATCACTTGAAGTTGTCTTCAGTTCACTGACGTCGTATTCCTTTTTTACCACCTGTTATTTTCACAATCTACAGTTTCTATTGCTATGTTTTCATGTTCACTGTTTTTGTTGTTGTCGGCAATATCTGCTGCTCCATCGCTTCAGTCGTGTCCGACTCTTAGCGACCCCATGGACTGCGGCCCACCAGGGTCCTCCATCCATGGGATTTTCCAGGCAAGAGTACTGGGGTGGGGTGCCATTGCCTTCCCCGCGGCAATATCTAATCTGCCATTAATCTCATCCACTGTATTTTTACTTCACACTTAATTTTTAGAAGTTTTATTTAGGTCTTAAATATCTTTCATGACTCTACTTAACATGTTCAGACTTAACATATTCAGTTGTTAGCTTCTCAAACATATGAAACACAGTTGTAATAACTGCTTCAATGTCTTGTTCTACCAATCCTAAAATCTGTGTTGTTTTCTGGGTCAGGCTTGATTGATTGATTTCCTCCTCATTAAGCATTCTACCTCTTTGAATGCTGTGTAATTTATTGTTAAATGCCAGGCAATTCACATTTTACCTTATTCATTGCTAGACTTTTGTATTCCTAGAAGTCTTTTTGAGCTTTGTTTTGCAACATAGCTAAATTACTTGAGAAACGCTTTGATTCCTCTGGGTCATTACTGAGGTAAGCGCCTTCTTAGCATCCTAACCAATGCTCCTGAACTCAGGTTTTCTGATCTCGCTGCCTGCCCTGTGTGGGCTCTGGGCACTGTCCACGGTGACCTTTTAGGTGGGTTCTTTTCTTGGCCTCAGTTAGTTTCCTCGCACACATGCACTGATCAGTGCTCAGCTGAATCCTCCCAGGGCACAGGCTGCAGATCTCTGGAGGTTTCTCTCTGTGCGGATCTCTTCCGTCTGATACCCT
This sequence comes from Tragelaphus eurycerus, assembly GCA_935064755.1. Taxonomy (NCBI): domain Eukaryota; kingdom Metazoa; phylum Chordata; class Mammalia; order Artiodactyla; family Bovidae; genus Tragelaphus; species Tragelaphus eurycerus. The sequence continues at coordinate 6,948,042 of CAKXYN010000039.1, forward strand.
GCCTTCCCTGGACTCTCAAGTCTGTCCCCTCAGCTCAGGAGGACTGCCAGCTTCTGCCTGGGTTTCCCTTCTCTGCACCATGACTAGAAACTCTCTCTAGGTATTCAGCTGGGACATTCATAATATGTTTACTTTTGGTAACATAATTAAACATTTTTTTTTCTGAACCAGGAAAAAACACCATTGGCAAATACAAGGGGCAAATGTAAGGTTGAAGAAAAATATCTATTACATGTGTAGCAGATAAAAGATTGATATTAAAAATATACACAATATAAATCCATAAGAAAAAAATAATAACTCAAGCGAATAATAATCACATTTACAGGAGTGGAGCCAAATATATATTAATGGTCTAATTTAAAGGAGATGGAGCTAAATATATATGACTATATATATGACTGAAATACATATAAACTTATACTTGGTCTACTTAATTACCAAGGCAGTGTAAATGAGGTATAATTTTTAAAATTATCTGATAGTAAATAATAAAAAGATCAATAACTTTCAGTGTTGGCACTGGTGCATGGAAATGGAGACTCATAGAGACAGTGGAGAGTCATGTACATTTGAATATTCTTTTTGGACAGAAGTTAAACATTTTTTATTAAAGGATTAGGTACATATGTTCTTTGACTCAACAATTCCAACTCTAGCAGTCTGTCCTGTATTTATACTTATTTGCCTATATGCATTAAAATTTTAAAAGAAGGATTCACTAAAAATAAAAGTTGGAAACAGCCTAAATGACCATCCATTGAGAATGATACAATACACTATGGTATATCCATATTGTAGAAAACAATAGAGCTACTAGAAAGAATGTGGTAGCCCTATATGCTTTGACACATGATTATTTCTAAAGGTATTCTTAAGTTAAAAAAGTACAGAGTAAAACATATAGTAAGATCCCATTTACTTTTAAAAACACAACCTTATATAAATAACCCTATGTCCTCTTAGATGAGAATATATTCTTATGAAAATATTAAAGCATTAAAGAGAATTTGAAGGCTATGAATTTGATGGTCAACCATGATCATGTTGAAATGGGAGGAACTGGTTAAAGGGGAACATTCATACTGTATATAATTTCTATATCACTTGAATTCTTACAGCATATAGTCTTTGTATTATTTGTATAATTATAAAACTAAAACATAAGGAAAACGGGATGCCAAAATAAAGGCCAGAAAAAGAAGGTAAAAAGGAATGAAAAGAAGGGAAATGCAGTTTTGATATTTGTAACTGACTGGTAGAGATCATGTGAAATATTTCAAGTTAGTTTACACATTTGTGGTCTGTTTGGGGGGCACCATAATATATAGAGTGATGTAACAGAATTTTAAAGGTGTTGTTAGGCTGCTTCCCTGGTGGCTTAGACAGTAAAGCATGTGCATACTATGTGGGAGAGCTGGGTTCAATCCCTGGTCGGGAAGATCCCCTGGTGAAGAAAATGGCACCACACTCCAGTTTTCTTGCCTGGAAAATCCCATGGACAGAGGAGCCTCGTAGGCTACAGTCCATGGGGTCGCAGAGAGTCAGACAGGACTGAGCGACTTCACTTCACTTCAAGTAGTCATTGTTCATTGGTGAACTGTGGATTTGGTACTAAGTGATGAGATTAATTGTGTAAGAGAAGCCATACCATTGGAAAACCAGAGGCTTTTAACCCTTCAACTGATTGTTAGGGACAGACAGGTATTATTGTAAAATCTAATGTAAGAAAGTTTAGTTTAAAAAATCAGAAATCCAGTTCTGAACTCACTTTTGCGTTCTTCCCTGATCTAAGATTTAAGATGAAAGCTTATCAATTGTAAATACTTGGCATTTTCTACAGTGATGGGAGTTTAAATTAAAACAACAGCAACCAAAATACAGAGTTGAATAGGAAAGCAGGGTCCACTGTGTAAGTGAACTTTGTAGATAGAGCTGCCTGGGGCGGGAAGGACTGAGGCTAAGTTCCTCTAATGTCCCATTTCTCCAGGCTCAAGACCTCTTTCAGATTCTGAGTGTCTAAGGAATGTTTGTTGAAACAAGAATTTACCCCTGGGCAACAACCCTGTCCAGGGATCCAGAGACTCTGAGCGTCTGACAGCAAGACTGATCACGTTGCATGGCTAGCCTCGGGTGACAGTGACCGAGGATTCAGGCTTCCTTTGGCTGATGATGCCAGCCCCTGAAATCACCCTCCATCCTCATTTCCACCTCTCCTCCCCTTCCCAGGCTGTCTTCTCCTTCCTTTGTTCTTTCAGTCTTTTATTCAACTCAATTTATTGGGCAAGTACTGTATCCGGAAAATGCTGGAAAGAAAGTATTGAACAACACAACAGAGGAAAAGCTTTACTGGCAACAACTTCTTCATTCTTAGTCTATTCTCAGAAATTGAATTTTTCACTATAAAAATTGGTTTTCCCATCAGGGAGAGTAACTCATGAGTGATTGTGAATTTCTAGCTGTATTTTCTAGCTGTAGCTGTGTTATACATTGCAAATGCATATGAATTAGCATTTTAGTTTATAAACCAAACAGCTCAGTGGTAAATAATCCACCTGCCAATGCAGGGGATATGGGTTTGTTCCCTGCATTGGGAAGAGCCCCTGGAGAAGGAAATAGCAACCCACTCCAGTATTGTTGCCTGGGGAATCCCATGGACAGAGGAGCCTGGCGGGCTAGAATCCATGGGTTTTCAAAAGTGCTGGACATGACTTAGTGATTAGAACAGCAACAACATTATTTTAACTTAGTATGAGTGAATTCTTAGAGTAGAATTCTGTCTGGGAAAAAAAAATTCAGATTTATGAACCTGTAAATCTAAGTTTACATCTGATGCTCTGTGTCCTAAAGATCTTGTGTTGGTTCCTTCTTTGAATGAAATCTTTTTCCCATCTCTCAAATGCCTCAGTAATATTCCATCCTTAGTGACTGGCTCCAGTAGGTAGTTAATTGAAAAGATCAGAGAATTTGGAATAAGAGACAGGACGAGAGAGGTAGCAACCAACACATAGAGGCAGATTGGGGTGGTGGCCCTTAAAGACATACACCATCTGCTCATACATTTTAAAATTCCTTCAGATTGCAGTCAGGTCCTTTCCAGAAGTTCCTTTATTCTATTTCCATGACTGTAATACCCCTCTCTGAGCCTCCAAAAAATACTCTAGGTCACTTCAACCCCTAGCACTGTTTGATAATAATGTTGTTGTTGCTTAATTGCTCAGTCATGTCTGACTCCTTTTTGCACCCCCACTGACTGTAGCCCGCCAGGCTCCTCTGTCCATGAAATTTTCTAGGCAAGAATACTGGAGTGGGTTGCCATTTTCGACCCTAGGGGATCTTCCCAATCCAAGGGTTGAACCTGTGTCTCTTGCATTGGTAGATGGATTCTTTACCATTGTGCCACCTGAGAATCCCCCAGGGGAAGGATAGTTTCAGTATCTGAATCTGAAGGCAGGACACAGATATTCAGTCTACAACAATTGCTTTCTAGTCTTTTCTCTAGATATACATTTATATGTACACATTTATATAAAAATGCATGTATGCATTTTTGGTTAACAGCTTCATTTTTCTTAGTGTATATATCATGAATACTTCTCCATGTCATGAAATGATCTTCTAAAACATCATCTTAAAGTCTGCCTAGTATTCCATTACATAGTTGTACTTTATTTCCTCTATCATTCCTTGGTGGACTTCTCTTTCTTAGGTTTCTAATACTCTCTTTCTAGTATTGATTTCTTGAGTCACCCAGATAAATATTGGCCAAAAGCTTCCTTCAGGTTTTAAGGAAGCTTTTGGCCAACCCAATAACTTCAAAATCTGTCCAGTTCCTAAATAAGACAATCTTGTCCTAGAGCTATTGTTCAAAGATGCTACCAGTACATCTGCAAGATCTATTGGGGGAGATTCTTGGTAAGCAGTATTTATGCTTCCTCTAATGCAGTTCTTTAGGAAATTTTATATTAAACACTACAGAAGCAGACCCCACTTAACTCTGGGGACTTTGACATGCATATGAGTTTTTGTGAACAGTTGTATGTTTAAATATAATTAATATCTGTAGTGTGTTTCCCCATATACCAGCTGCTGCTGCTGCTGCTAAGTCGCTTCAGTCGTGTCTGACTCTGTGCGACCCCATAGACGGAAGCTCACCAGGCTCCCCTGTCCCTGGGATTCTCCAGGCAAGAACACTGGAGTGGGTTGCCATTTCCTTCTCCAATGCATGAAAGTGAAAAGTCAAAGTGAAGTCGCTCAGTCGTGTACGACTCTTAGCGACCCCACGGACTGGAGCCCACCAGGCTCCTCCATCCATGGGATTTTCCAGGCAAAAGTACTGGGGTGGGGTGCCATGGCCTTCCCCGATATACCAGCTACATACTTGATATCATTCTCATGAGAAGCCCATTTCAGCAGTGAAATCACTGAGGATCCTCACGCAGCAGTGGCAGAGAATACACTCCCTTCTGAGTCTTGTGATTCCAAACTCTGTGCTCGCTTCTATCTCAATGAAGATTAGATTTTGATTCATTAGTGTTTCCTAGATAGGAGGTGTTAGCATATCCGCAGGCTGCTTCAGGCCCAGTGGAGCTTTCTCATCTCACCTCTCATTAATAAAAATTATTTTGCAGGGAAGGAATTGCTGCAGAACTTGATTAGTTAAAAAACCAATAGCCTAACTCCAGCATCATGATACCTGGTAATTGATTTCCTTTGGTGAATAGTGTAGCTGCTGGGCGGAGCTGGGGCCAGCCCTCAACACCGGCCCCACCTACCCTGGCAGATGTTGAAACGTTCTCCTTAATGTATTGTCATTAGAGGTGACAAAGTCTTTAACAGCTGTGAACATTACCAGTGCAACAATAAAACATGATTTTTTTCTCCCGCAAAATGCCCTTGTTACAGTGCTCAAAAATGAGTTAGAGATGATTTCTTTGTTGCCCCCCTGGACCTTTAACTGGAATGTATTCAAGGTTTTCTGGAGCTTGCATCCTTATAAATTTATTCTTGTCAGATCCAGCTACATATCGGGCTCCCGGAGTGAAATATGAGAAGGAAAATGGAAGCAGAGTCGGGTGCTGATACATTTGCTGGAGGAATTCAGAAGGAGGAAGATGTTCCAAAGCAAAGCAATGTGTCTGAGCTAGAAGATTGCAGGGGGCAGCCTATGCTCCCTTGCTGCTCCCAGCCATGATTCAGAGACTGCAAAGCTGAGCAAACGAGAGTAATGAAAGATTTGATTCCCTTACCCTGCCTTGGCTTTGCTGCCAATCATACACCCCCCAAATCCTAATAAAAGCACATGGCGCCTCAAGATAGGAGATGAAAGATCGGAGACAGATGCCGACAGATCCATGACCTTGGGCACACTAGGAAATCAGGTTGTCTGTATGGGCTCCACAGCGGTCGGAATTCAGCGTGTATACAGCTTTCCCAGTAGGCAGAGACACCATTCCAAATCAGCCATGCTAGTCCCAGGAAACCTGAACTGGAAATATTGACTTCAAAAGGGCATTTTGGAAAACACAGGACTCCAAAGACAGAGGAGTTTACAGAGACAGCTGATGTTACCCCCTAATATTTGATCAGTGAAGGCAAGAGGGAGTGTGCTGCACATGGTAGAGTTTTAGCAAACCTGTTTTATCTAAAGATATTTTGTTCACCTTTTATGAATCATCTCTTCAATTGAAGTGTTCCCAGACTCGAGAACTTCGTTATTTTCCTATTATTTTAGAAATCTCCAAATGGTGACATCAGTGTCTTTATTCTTGGATTCAATTCGATCTACAGCAGTTTTATTGGGTATAGTGTGTGGCCTTTGGGGACTGAGGGGAATAAGATAACTGAGGTCTGGTCCCTGCCCGCACTCGCTTAGAATCATGACTGACTGAGCTGAGCCGGGTCTGGAGAGCGCTCAGGGACAGAACAACTCATTTTATCAGTGACTTAAAGGAAGGTGATGTCAATGGGGCTGATCTCAGAGCAGCACCTCCCACCCCACCCAGGAAAGCAGGAGATTAGCAGAAACAGAGGTTAATCTTCTTCAGGACAGCCCACGCCTGCTCCTGCTGCCAGGGACGAAGAGGGGTGAGAGTAGGGAAGGGCAAGGATGTGCAAAAATGAACCTAATAACAGAAAGAGGGACAGTTTACATTTTTAAAAAGAAACCATGTTATTTAACTGGAGTATTTTAAATCAACTATGTACTGTGCTAAGTCACTTCAGTCGTGTCTGACTCTGCTACCCTGTGGACTGTTAGCCCAGCAGGCTCCTCTGTCCATGGGAGTGGGTTGTATTCTTCGCAGGCAAGAATACTGGAGTGGGTTGCCATTTCCTCCTCCAGGCGATCTTTCTGACCCAGGGATCGAACCTGCCTCTCTTCCAAGAGGCAGGCAGGTTCTTTACCAGTACTAGCACCACCTCGGAAGTCCCCAGAGCACACTTTAAAATAATAAAAACTTAATGATCACACTAACTCACTCTGTGAGTTTTCTCACAGAGAAAACTCCGTTGCACCAGGGAAATCAATAATAACGAAGTTCTCCAGTATGGGAACACTCGGCTACATATGACATTGTAAGTTTCTTTTAAAAAAAAAAATCACTGGAGTAAGAGAAATGAATATCAACAACAACAACAAAAAAACTACATCACCAGCAGTTTCAAGTTTTGGGTTTTGGCCACAACAATCATTCTCTAAGTCTTCATAGCGGCAGTACTGAAGTACTGATGCACACACAGATACAAGCCTCAGAAACATGGTATCAGAGACAGAGGCCAGCCACGAAGGACTTCATATTGTATGATTCCATTTATATGAATTATACAGAGCTGGCAAATGCCTAGAACTGGGTTGAGTGGGGAATGACTGCTAATAGGCTTGTTTTCAGGCTTCTCTGTAGCTCAGCTGGTAAAGAATCCACCTGCAGTGCAGGAGACCCAGGTTTGATTCCTGGGTCAGGAAAATCCCCTGGAGAAGGGATAGGCTACTACTCCAGTATTCTTGGGCTTCCCTGGTGGCTCAGATGGTAAAGAATCTGCCTGCAATGTGGGAGACCTGGGCTCAATCCCTGGGTTGGGAACATCCCCTGGAGAAGGGCATAGCAACCCTCTCCAGTGTTCTTGCCTTGAGAATCCCCATGGACAAAGGAGCCTGGTGGGCTACAGTCCATGGGATCGCAAAGAGCTGGACACAATTAAGCACAGCACAGACTTGTTTTCTTTATAAGGTGGGGAAAAAAAGTTCTAAAATGAGATTTGACCAGATTGCACTCTGTAAATACACTAAAAATGGCTTGGTTATGCATTTTCAATGGATGAGTTTTATGCTACATGATTTATATCTCAATAAAAGTGATTAAAAAGAAGTGATGTGATGGGGAGGAGGGGTTGAGGATGGGAGAGGTTGGTGAGGGAGTCAGCAGGACAGCAGCCAACTGGCAGCCAGGCGCCTTCAGTAGATGACGTTGACTTTGCCGAATCTATCACAACTGAGGGTCTGGTCCTTGGCTTTCCAGGCCCTGAGTCTTGATTTTGGCCAGCACTCTGGGACCTGATCCTTTCTTGGAGGCCAACTCTTAGCATGCTCTCAGGACTTTGACTTCTACACCTGATTGCCAATTTATAAATTTACGGCAAGAAATATGACTGCCAAGTGAGGTAGATAACCATTTCTTTCAGCCAATGCATCCACTCTTAAAAAAAAAAAAAAAGAAGAACTAAATAAATGCTGAATTATGATCAAGCGATTATTTGTAAGCACTGAATCATAATAAAAGATTCTAGGCTCTGGTAAACCAGCAGGTTAATTTTCTGATAATAATTTGTTTATCTCCCTCTGGGACAGGCCATGCTGGGTTATATTTTTGAGTCAGAATATCCTCTCCCTCGAGAGAATGGACATTTCCTCTCTGTCATCAGAAATGTCAGAATTATTTCGGCACTACCAAAAGATCAATATATTCTCATATTAAGTTCTTCAAACTGCCTATTAGATTATAACCAAATTCTTGCTCTTTTAATTTCTGACCTAGGAAATACTTAATCTCCAGAGTCCCTTTCTGCATAGTTCAGTTCATTCGCTCAGTTGCATCTGACTCTGCGACCCCATGAACTGCAGCATGCCAGCTTCCCTGTCCATCACCAACTCCTGGAGCTCGCTCAAACTCATGTCCATCGAGTTGGTGATGCCATCCAAGCATTTCATCTTCTGTCATTCATCTTTTATGCATAACCTAGTCTTACTCACTGTGTACAAATCATGTAGTTTTCCTTTACGAATTTGGGGAGAACCTTGCTGTCAGCATATCAGTTTATAGCATATAATCATATAACATCATATATAATATAGATGTATGTATGTACATATGTGTATATATGAATATGAGTGCTCAGTTATATCGAACTCTTTGCAACCCTGGAACCTGCCAGGCTTCTCTGTCCATGGGATTTCCCAGGCAAGAATACTGGAGTGGGTTGCCATTTCCTTCTCCAGGGATCTTCCTGACCCAGGGATCCAACCCATATCTCTTGGGTCTCTGCATTTGCAGGTGGATTCTTTCCTACTGCCCCACATGTTTAATCGTAGCCAAGCAGATAGTGACAAATCAGCATATAGTCAAGAAGAGTATTCTGACCAATGACTGTAAAAATTAAATAAGGTTGTGCATTGATGGTGCACTGAAAACCACAAAGCATTCTCCTTGTGAAAAAAAAATATTAATGACCAGCTCTAGAGCTAGATCAGCTTCTGGACCATCACCATACACAACTTAAATATGCAGGAGCTGTGGGGCTCGGGGTTAAGGACCCGACAGAAAGGACATCATTGTCCAAGGCAGATGTCTCAAAGTGCATGTCCCTGGGATAGCTCAGATCCACGGTGTGTTTTCATAAGGCCTGATTTTAAGATTAATTATTTAAATCTTTGATTGATTGCCAACATTTAAAAAGTAGAAGAAATCACATAACAGGGCATCCTTCCACTTGCATTAAAAAAAAAAAAAGTGGAATAACTGGCAAGGCTTACACGACAACAGTAGCAACAGCTTTAGAGAAAGTGTGAGGTCTCCAGAGTGCCCCAGGTCTCACTCCTCCCTTTGTCTGACTCTTGCCTGTTTAATCATTTACATTACCAGAGCAGTATTTGTAGGTAGAGTTGTGACCCCTGTATATGGAATAATTTCAGAGGTCCTGGGAACATCGCCTTTTTCAAAATCTGCAATGGCACCCCACTCCAGTACTTCTGCCTAGAAACTCCCATGGACGGAGGAGCCTGGTAGACTGCAGTCCATGGGGTTGCTAGAGTCGGACACGACTGAGCGACTTCACTTTCACTTTTCACTTTCATGCATTGGAGAAGGAAATGGCAACCCACTCCAGTGTTCTTGCCTGGAGAATCCCAGGGAAGGGGGAGCCTGGTGGGTTGCCGTCTATGGGGTCGTGCAGGGTCGGACACGACTGAAGTGACTTAGCAGCAATCTGTTTTCTACAATTAGATAGAGGAGCTCATACCCCAGGTAGCAGTAATTTATTCACACCAAGTTTTAAACTTGTTAATTTGAGCCCCTTCCTGTATAGATTTTTTGTTTAGTTGGGAAAGTGACTGTTGTGCCAAAGTCCTAGGAGGCAGACAGGTGAAGAAATCCCAGAAAGAGAAAAAATGCAGAAAGCAAGAAGGTAGACAGATGATGCTTAAAGTAAAACTGCAGCTATTTGATAATCTTGTTCATTGCTTTTAGGACAGATGATGGTTCAGATGGTAAAGAATCTGCCTGCAGTGCAGGAGACCCAGGTTCAAACCCTGGGTCAGGAAGATCCCCTAAAGAAGGAAATAGCAACCCACTGCAGTATTCTTGCCTGGAGAATCCCATGGACAGAGGAACTTGGCGAGCTACAGTCCATGGGGTCACAAAGAGTCAGGACACGACTGAGCGACTAACACTTTGACTAGTCCCCATAAAGTCTTGGAGACTGTCCTAATGCACAGTCCTCAGGAGCTGTACCAACAAGAACGTGTTGTTGGTTTTGAGCGAGCACTAGGGAGCCATAGAGGGAGTCCAGAGTGAGGGTGTACCCCACCAGTCAAGCTCCTTAGATAGTGGGTCAAAGGAAAATGACATGTGATGCATTGCTTATATACCGAAATGGCTCGCATGAAACTGTGCTTATGTTTATTTTTGTGATGCTGAGTTGATTAAATTTATCAGCCATGATACATTCTGTGAAATAGGCAAGGAATTTTCAAGAGCTCATTGGAAAATGAGCCAGTTCTCTTTTGTCTTTTGTTCTTTTGCTAGAGATGCAGGAGTGTACACACAGGTCATTCATAATGAGCACTGTGGTGGTAGTAAAACCAGCATTGTAATGAATAGCATTGCCCTGGATCGTGAAGTTAATGCAGGTAAGATATGAGGAAGGAGGCTAATGGGTATTTGGCCAGCGGGTCATCTGCCAAAGGGAAATGAAGAATTGTAGTAGTTCCCTCGATAATTCTGGAAAAACAGGAACGCTCTCAATTTTCTCTCTAATTGTGTCGGTTATCTATGTCATTTTGAATGTAGGCAACTTGCCTACTCAAACACTGTAAGCTAACCTTTTGCTGGCAGATCTGAGGAAGGAAAGCCAGGTTACTCCCCAGATTAGATATAAATGACACGTCATGTTTTTATTGTTTTTTTTTTCCAAAAGGAAAAATTACTAGTCTGACCCTCTAGAAGTTATTAGCAATGTTTTCCCTAATCTAGCTTATTATAAAAGAGGAAGCTAAAGGTTTTGTTCAGCAATGTAGCTAAATTTATTTTAATACCCGAGCAGGGTCTAACTGTTCAGAATCAAATTTTTCTGAAAGCATCATATTCATATACAAGTAGAAGGAATATCATTAATAGTTTAAGAGTGTTGGATGTGGAGGCAGATGGTTGGGGTTCCAATCATAGCTAGCTTCACCAACTTATTAGCCACATTGAGTAAGTCACTTAACATCTCTGTACCTCAATATCTTTATCTGTACCACCAGCATTATAGGGATGTTTATATACATAGAGAACTTAGAATAGTGCCTGGCTCATGGTATGTACTCAGTAAATATCAGCTCATTTATGGTCTATACATCTATATACACCTGTGTGTTTGCACAGAAGTAGGATACTTAATGGAGAAGGCAATGGCACCCCACTCCAGTACTCTTGCCTGAAGAATCCCATGGACAGAGGAGCTTGGTATGCTGCAGTCTGTGGGGTCGTGAAGAGTCGGACACAACTGAGCGACTTCACTTTCACTTTTCACTTGCATGCATCGGAGAAGGAAATCGTAACCCACCCCAGTGATATTACCTGGAGAATCCCAGGGATGGTGGAGCACAGAGTCGGATACGACTGAAGCGACTTAGCAGCAGCAGTAGCAGCAGCAGCAGCAGCAGCAGCAGCAGTAGCAGCAGCAGCAGCAGCAGCAGCAGCAGCAGCAGCAAAATACTTAATTGAAACACTGAGTTACTCAAAGCACATTTGAATAAGTGAAAAGAAATTTTTGTACAAATAAGAGAGTTTACTTCACCTTTGGAAATGGCTATTTGATATGGTTAGAGAAGACTTTTTGTTTTCTTCTTTGCTTAAGTTCCTCTGCTTTCATTCATTGTGATGTGTTAAGAGACTGGATGCACTTTCTAAAGTAGTTTTTCCTGTGTTGGATATATAAATTCTTTGCAAATCATTTTACATTCTACTGTGACAGTTTCTGTTACACTCAGGGTAGGGAGAAATCTACCAAGTTTCTGGGACTTAAAATATGAGGGTTGGCATCTATGTCAGAGTGCTAAAGAATCAGAAACTCGGCCAATAAGGGAAGCTTTGCTATGATTATTCTTTTTTTTTTTTTTTAGAGACAATGTATATTTTTCCTCATAATTTTATTTGTTTTTAAATTTTATTTTAATTGAAGGATAATTGCTTTACATATTGTGTTGGTTTCTGCCATACATCATGAATCAACCATAGGTATACATATATCCCCTCCATCTTGAACCTCCCATAGTTCATTTATTTATTATTCATTCTATAGGCTGCACTAGGAGGCTTTGCTGAGACTCCATGCTGTGCTAAGTCACTTCAGTCGTGTTCAACTCTGTGTGACCCCATAGACGGCAGCCCACCAGGCTCCCCCATCCCTGGGTTTCTCCAGGCAAGAACACTGAAGTGGGTTGCCATTTCCTTCTCCAATGTAGGAAAGTGAAAAGCGAAAGTGAAGTCGCTCAGTCGTATCCAACTCTTAGTGACCCCATGGACTGCAGCCCACCAGGCTCCTCCATCCATGGGATTTTCCAGGCAAGAGTACTGGAGTGGGGTGCCATTGCCTTCTCCGGCTGTGCCTGTAATGTGTAGTATATTAATAACTAGCCCTTTGTATTCATTTATTCATTTTGATTTCCTTCTACTTCATCAGGGATCTTCTACCAATATTTCTGACCCATTTTCTCAGTCCCCATCAAGTAAATGTGAGTTATCAAAGACTCTAAGTCTCACAGCCCTGTGTGTGATTTGGTATTTTTATATCCAAACTGGCCCTGTCTCCTCTTTCTTGATGTGTTCTAGTGTTTCTAGTGTTTGTGTTTCTAGTCTATGTGTTTCTAGTTCAAAAATCTATAGTCTGCTTTTGTGGCAAAAGGCCTGATATTTTTCTGGATTTACACTACTTCATAACCATAACTTTCTAGTTTAAGTCTTGGATAGTATGGCAATCAAAAGAAAAATCCATTGTTCTTGGTCCAAATAACCTCCAGCATCTCAGCGATGGCCCTAAATATTTGTTAGAGCTAACTGCTCATGTGATATTTGTCATGTTTGATGTATTTAAAAATACTTAAAGTACTTCCCTGGTGGTCCAGTGGTTAATGTCATGGTCCGGGCGTGGGCTGGAGAAGAATTTCCAGACATGAGACAGAATGAGAGGGAAATAAAGTTTATTAGAGTGGGAGATGCTGTTAGAACAGTGGGCCAGCTCAAGGGAGAACCCACGTTGGACAGGGGTCTTTAGTCCACCTTTATACCTAGCATACAAGGAATAGAATAGGGGTCTTGCGGGTCATTTGCTGATTGGATGTGGCATGTATACTGGGTGGGGGGAAGAGTAAAGCAAATACCTTCTCCCTATGGGGTAGGAGGGGAGACAGGTCTTACTGCTCAGGAGGACCTGAAATCCATTAATAGTTACAACATGGGCAAGGAAAGGATGGTAAGGGTCTGTTTTTTCCGTTCCTGCATTCCAAGACCCTCCTTGGTTTTATCTGCTTTTTCATCCTTGGGTCACCACAGTTAAGATGCAGAGGGTACCTTCTGCATCACCTTCTAATGCAGAGGGTACAGGTTTGATCCCTGGTTGGGGAGTTAAGATCTCACATACCTTGGGGCCAAAAACCCAAAACATGAAATGGAAGCAAAGTTGTACACAAATTCAATAAAGATTTCTAAAATATCACACATTTAAAAATCTTTAAAAAGATAAAATAAAACAGAAATAAAAATACTTAAATATCAAAGCAACATTTTGAAATTGAGCAAAGGTAAACTATTCTTAAGAAGTAGAGTGAACAAACACGAGGAAGTTTGGGCCTTTATTTACATTTGAAAAACTCTTTATTCACATTTGAAAAATTCTTTATTCGATACCGTTGCCTTAGAGTCAGGAAGCTTATTTGCATATCCTTCTGGGCTGAAGAGCACTCAGTAATGAAATAGATTTAATCTTACTTACCCTAATATTTCTCTAACTTATAGAAACCTTGTTTGTCTCAAAACCCACATTAACCTGTCTCCAAACAAATGATTTCAAAAAATTTGGGGAAATAGAACTAAAGAGGTGGCTGTTTCCTTGTAACTACCACCTATAATTAGAACTAATGAAGATTTAAGTCTTCTGTGCAATACAGGAGACCCAAATTCAATCCCTGGGTCAGGAAGAGCCCCTGGAGAAGGGAATGGCTACCCACTCCTGTATTCTGGCCTGGAGAATTCCGTAGACAGAGGAACCTGGCGGGCTATAGTCCATGGGGTTGTGAAGAGTCGGACAACTGAGCAGCTAACACTTTTGTTTTCACTTTAATATGATTCTACTTGTGGGAAACAGTCTGTGATCTTGCATTTCTCACCCACCATCCCTATCTCATCCACTGAATTTCTGACCATTTTTCAAAGGGCAGCTTAAGTGTTATTTTCTTCTTGAAACTTTTCCAGATCCTTTTTCTGTATATGGTATAAAAATTTTTCTGCATCCCTCTTCTCACATCCTGATTTTCATAATTATTATCTGTAAACCTGTATATTATTGGAAGTCAAAAACAGTACAAAATTATTTTCGATTCCCCATAAAACTACCTTAAGGTCAGGACTTAATAAATTTTTTTGGCTAGATTGAAGGCATCCAGTTTTTAATAATCCTTCCAAAGATTCATTTGTCAGAAATGTTTTTTTATAGCCAGACCTTATTTGCCATCCACAATATCCAAAGATAAAGAGTGATGTTAATTATTTCTTCCATAAGGTCAAACCTTCAAAAGGGGTGGCAAATCCTTGGCCATACAATTATAGTGGAGTCACTCTTCCATGGCTAATTACTTATTAGCCATTTCATTGCTAATTTGATTAATAACATTAATATAAACCTTTATGTTGATTTTGTAAAATGCATTACAAGGTAGGTCAGTATCTTGGCCCTCATTATCTGGATGGGGGAAGAAAACATAGAAAGTTGATCTGATTGATTACCTCAAGGTTGTTCTTTATGGTTATGATAAAATAATAACTCATCCTTGTCCAATTCTAACACACTAAACAGATCTTCTGGCTCTAATAGAGGGCAAAGAAAATGCATGTGTTTGCTAAAAATACCATATTTAGTATAGATTCAGAAAGTATGTATAACCAACAGCATTTTTGGGTAAGTGACATTTCAAGATGGTGGACTGACCCACAAATGGAATTTGATTTGCTGTCACATAAGTGTGGGGAATGCTGGAAAGCTTAAGCAGATATTTCTATAAATGTTGGATTCTTTAAATATAGAAGTTCTAAGATTGGTTAATGTATTGTGACTTTTCAAGATTACTCTGTAGTGTGGAGTTTCTCTGAATTTCTGAGTCTGTGAACACACAGCATGAAATACTGCTATACATTCTCCACACTGCGTGTTATCACTGTGCTCCCAGGAGAAGCCTCTTAACCAGCTTCTACGAGCTGTCTCGTTCCTGTGGTTCACCCTTGCTGTGGCAATAATTGCTAGGTACTCGCCAACCTTGGTTCTTCCCTTCTTCAATAGTAGCTAGTTATATGGCTGTTGTGGTCAACAGCACTAGTTTTTCTCGCTGGAATTGTGTATGACAGTGATGTGCAAAACTTACAAGCCTGGTCCATAAAACATCCTAGAGGGTGCCTTCCATGATCCTCCCACTTCCTGTGGCTGGATAGCAGCTACGGGAGACATGACAGAGGCTGGATGTTAAAGATGGCAGAGCTGACGCTCAACCTGGGTCTCAGAAAAACGGAAGGGAACAGTTTGGGAAGCACTCTCAATGGATTGTTAGGTAAGAAAGAAAAATATTCTGTTGTGTTTGAGCCATTGCAATTCAGGTCTGTTTGTGACAGCAATTTATGCACATGGACCAATATGTTTATACTCCTGATCTGTCTTCCCTAAGTTGGACTCTTTTGTGACAAAACTCTGTGACTTACCTCACACCTGCTTGCCTGTCCTGCTCTTCCTTTCCTGTCATCACAAGTGAAGCTAAGGAGCTCAGGACCCTCGGTGGCTTCTCCTGCTTCCGGTCACCATCTCTTTCTCCCATCAGACACTCTGTGTTTGGAAGAGATTCTTTCATTTTGGCTAGTATTTTATATCAACCTATATGGATGCGAGGGCTTCCCTGGTGGCTCAGTGGTAAAGATGCTTGCTTCTTGGAAAAAACGCTATGACCAAACTAGACAGCGTGTTAAAAAGCAGAGACATTACTTTACCAACAAAGATCCATCTAATCAAAGCTATGGTTTTTCCAGTAGTCATGTATGGATATGAGAGTTGGACTATAAAGAAAGCTGAGCACCAAAGAATTGATGCTTTTGAACTGTGGTGCTGGAGAAGACCCTTGAGAGTCCCTTGGACTGCAAGGAGATCCAACCAGTCAATCCTGAAGGAAATCAGTCCTGAATAGTCATTGGAAGGACTGATGGTGGAGCTGAAGCTCCAATACTTTGGCCACCTGATGCGAAGAACTGACTCCTTGAGAAAACCTTGATGCTGGGAAAGATTGAAGGTGGGAGGAGAAGGGGATGACAGTGGATGAGATGGTTGGATGGCATCACCAACTTGATAGACATGAGTTTGAGCAAGCTCCAGGAGTTGGTGATGGACAGGGAAGCCTGGTGTGCTGCAGTCTATGGGGTCACAAAGAGTCGGACGTGACTGAGTGACTGAATTGAACTGAAATATCAACTTTTAGTTGAGTTTCAAATATCTATGATAATAATTTTCTTTAAGTGTTCACTAGGCCTGACCACACACTGAGGTTTCCATCCTCTGAGGCCTGTCTGAATCAGACCAAAGGATACAGAGTTACTTTGATTTCTGCTGTGATGTCCCATTCTCTTAAACTCACTAAAAAGTTCAGTGATTTGAGAACAGTGCATACATTTTCTCCTTCTACAGTCCAATGCTGGACACACAGAGTGATCTCAGAAAATACTCTTTGTGTAAAAATAGATTTAAATTAGGTTGGTGGTGGACAGTGTGTAAATCCCATCTTCAAGGATTTCTTGTGGAAATACAAATGTATCATCCTATATGAGATTGCCTGAAATTTCAGATTACATTTAGTGAAGAAGAAAGGGAAAATTCTGGAAAATTACCACCATGATTATAATTGCTTCAATGAGGATGCTCTTTTCTCTCTTTTGATTGTCTTTTAACTTCTTTTCTGACCATGGGCACCATGGGCAGAGCCTGGAGTTCATCCACAGACAGAAATTTAGATTTAAAATGGATTTTCACTTGCTCTTGTGACAATACACCTATTTGCTTATCCACTTTGTTGCCTTACATTCTTCATCAGTGAAATGAGAGGCTTCAACTCCATGGCCTCTGATGTGCTTTCCTTCCTTCTTTCTGACTTTTACCCTCCAGCATCCTACAGATTCTCTCTCTGGCCAACAGAACATCCCTTAAAGATGCTTAGGAAAGAAGAGGGCCAGACTGAAAAACAAACTCATTTGGTGACTGCCAATGACAGGTGCCTGGACCACTGACTCGTTCTTGAAGAACATCTTTCCCTGTGGATGCTTATTCAGTAGGGACTGTTGCTAAAAGTGGTGTGTTTAGAATAATCTGTAAGTCAGTTTTGACTTATAGGAATCAGGAATCAGTGCTCTCAGCTGGGTGGAAGATGATGTCATATACTTATATAAAATCTTTAAGCTGTCTTAAAAATAGATCAAACAACATGCAAAGCAAACGTCCACAAAAATCACGGTAACATTTTGAGTCTTTCCCCTAACATCACTCAAACACATAGTTCTTTTGATTTTCCCTAGGAAAACAGCCTTAGCTTCAGCTAAAATAATTGTAAAATGCTTATACTTTGGGCTCTCAGCTGAAATCTCAGGATTCAGGTGGCTGTGTCCTAACTAATAATATTTTTCAAAGATACCTGCTTGTAATAGCCAGCCCATGAGGGAGTTCTCTCTGCCTTGACAGAACATTTTGATGCTTGAGGTTTGCCTGTGTCTGATTAATCTTCCTTTTACCTCGAACCTGGGCGCTGACTTCACAGAAATGCCAACGATAAATGAATGGAACCTCTCGCTCTGCCCACCTCCAGATTCATGTTCAGATCCTGCTGCAGATTCAATACAGGCCTGATGCTTCAGGTGTCCCGAAATCACTTTAAATTTGTCTGGGTCAGTCTCCCATCTTGCAGTTGGTCCAGTTTCCCATTTAAGATGCTGGGTCCAACTAATGTCTGAGTCTACTCTCATGCAATTGAAATTCTGGAGCGTCTTGAAATCAATCTGCTTAACACTCCTGGGCCTGGGGCTAATTCCCTGGCTGAACCTTTTTTGATTTTCCAATGAAAAATATCTTTAAAGCTTGCTAGAATTTGTAGGAAGTAGATAGAAAATGGAAGAGGATGCTTTATGATGAAGAGAGGCTTGAAAAATTTGACTTGGCTCTTTCCAAGGGTTTTTCCATCTTCAGAGTGATCTAGTCCTTTTCTTAGGGCTTGAAGAGTTGTGGAAGTCTGCTGAGGCTATGGGACAACTGGGCTGTGAAAGCACACTTGCATTCCTGCATAGGTATGGCCAGGAAGAAAACTAAACAAGTGAAAAAAAGAGGATCCAAGTTAAGTGGACTGGCTGGAAATGAGACTCAGAATCTGGGGACTGCCCACCACAGCATGCACCCTCCATCCTTGATTCATTCTGCATCTGGTCCTTTACACATGCTGTGTCAGGGAGGTGGGTGAGCATATCTACAGCATCCCTCTGGTCCCCTACCCACCGACCGACCCCTACCCAGCTATTCATTGTTCTGTACTTTCCTTCCTTTGTCTTTGCCCTACTTCTCTGTCCATTATTCTCCAGTCTGGATGCTATCATCCCTTTCTTGCATCTTTGCAACAAAAGGCAAAACGTTCCCTGATGGTTCAGATGGTAAAGAATCTGCCTCTAATGCAAGAGACCCGGGTTCAATCCCTGGGTCGGGAAGATCCCTTGGCAGTCCACTGCAGTATTCTTGCCTGGAGAATTCCATGGACAGAGGAGCCTGGTAGGCTACAGTCTATAGGGTCACAAAGAGTCGGACACGACTCAGCAACCAGCACTTTCACTTTCTATTGTGGTTTAGCTGTTCAGCCGATTGGTCAGTCAATTCAAACCTACTGCACATATTTAATTTTGCATTAAAATACCAACTATTAGAGCAGTGACTGACAGAGTCCTAAAAGAGAAAACTAGAGAACTATATGGAATCTGATATAAACCACCAGGTGGAATAGAATGCTTATAAGACTGTCTTTTTAAATTTTATAATCACAGTTGTTTATCCTCCTACAGATCTTCACTTTATAATATCACATAGAGAGATATATAAGTCAAACCCTGGTAGCTAGCAAATAGATCTGCAGTCCAATTGGGTGGCAACCTACACACTGCAAACACAGGCCAGGTCTGCAGAGAATTGAAGTGAAGTATCCTGATAGAGCAAAACATATAACATCAAGAATGAATCCTGGCCATTATTTACCAGAGTCACCACATACCCACTGTGGTTTCATAGGAGAGCTTCTTAACTCCCTAAACTCTTTTTGGTAAAATGAAAATAATATCTACTTCATAGTGCTAATGTGAGAAGTAAAGTCACATAGTAAGAGCTCAGTAAATATTATCTCCTCCTGCCTTTGCTTTATCCATGCTGGGCAGTGGCTGTCTACATAAAGGGTGTCCTATACATAGGTTGCTGCTGCTGCTGCTGCTAAGTCGCTTCAGTCGTGTCCGACTCTGTGCGACCCCATAGACGGAAGCTCATCAGGCTCCCCTGTCCCTGGGATTCTCCAGGCAAGAACACTGGAGTGGGTTGCCATTTCCTTCTCCAATGCATGAAAGTGAAAAGTGAAAGTGAAGTCGCTCAGTCGTGCCCGACTCTTAGCGACCCCATGGACTGGAGCCTACCAGGCTCCTCCGTCCATGGGATTTTCCAGGCTAGGTTACAGAGTATTAAAGTAGTAAAAAGTAATAAGGAAAATTGCTCCTCCTCTTATCTACACAGAGATTCTCTCTGTTCATAGGGGCACTGTGTTTGATAGGTGATTTGGAAGTTTACATCATTTGTGTTCATTGTTCAGTTGGTAAGTCATATCCAACTGTTTGTGACCCCATGGACTGCAGCATGCCGGGCTTCCCCTTCCTCTGCTATCTCCTGCAGTTTGTTCAAGTTCATGTCCACTGACTTGATGATAATATCCAGTCATCTCATTCTCTGCCTGAAAAAAGATTCATTTTTAAGGGATAGAAATGAAGACACTAGCCGGGACTTAGAGGAGATGGGATACAGTGGGAAGGCATCTTTGCCTGTGATACCTTGGGCTATGCTATCAGAGAGTTATTCCTCTGACTGAAGGTCTTTGTTGGTATAAAAATGCAGGTATTCCCAAGAGAGCAGTGCATGAAGCCTTATCATTCATTTGCACAGTTCGTTTTTCATTTGTGCTGTTATTCTCTGTAATGGCATTTTTTACCTGTATAAAATGTCACATGCTCAGATGTATTCATTTTATAGAGCTTTAAAGCCGATAACCTGAACCAAAATGCACATTTTTGGTGTTTTCTTCTTCTTTTTTTTTGCAGTAATTTCAAAGGTGTAACTGAGCTTAGCTGTAAATTACTGGTTTTAGCTCTTCATGGCAGGCAGCATTTGATCATTGACAACTCTGTTTTCTTCATTGTTTCCTGACTAAAATCTCCACAGCCTCTATAAATATGTAAATTACCCAAATCACTAGTTTTCTATTATTTCTGCCCCTAAGCTGCTTAAAATGTTTCTATATTCTTACATTTGCAGTGCAAAACAGAACAGCAGGTGACAGCTTATTACCAAACCTCTATTTAGCAGCTCCTTGTCTCAAAGTTTCTGATAATAAATTTCTTCTCCAATGGCTCCACGTCCTGGGCAGATGCTGGCAGAGGCTAGGGCTCCAGCAGTTGATGAAACAGGAATGCAAGCATGGGCGTGTGTGTGTGCAGGGACTAGGGTCATCTCATGCCACACACGTTGCTGGGTGTGAGCTGTGATTTTTATGACAGTGAAGCAAATGGGATTCTTTTGATTGCCTTTCCTTCGATTGGCAGGACTCAAGTAATGAAGCTGACATGGTGACCATGTATGGTAGTGTTATCCTCTCCCGATTCATTGCCTGTTCAGTTAATCTGTCATGAGCTGGATCACTGGTTCTCTGTGTGGGCTTTCACCACTTTGTGGGAAGGAAGGAGAAAATCTGTATATAGGTTTGTATAGATACACAAACATGCATGCATCTTGAGAGAAATGCAGAGAGACAGATTGTGAAAAATGAGGGGAAATTATAGGACATGAGTCATCGACAGGAAAGCCTATATAGAAGTGATCCTGGGATCTGTTATCTAATTCAAACCCTAGTGCTGAGCATGAGAAATATATTTGTTGCGGCTGCATAATGTTGCCGAAGCAGCCCCAAGAGTGAAAGTGTATGATTTCAACCCAAAATGCAGGCTAGGCTTGCAGTTGTCATCCTTCTGAAACAGGCCTTGATGCTCCACCAGAAATTCAGAGGCCTCACGTGGGATGGGACGCCCATGAGCCACGTTCATCACACTGATCTTTCTGTCACAGTGAGATCCACTTTTCTTTTAGAGTGTGAGTTATGATCTTGGAGCCATGATGTTACTTGCAATTGAAGTGAGTAACCAGGCACTGGCAGTTAAATCCCCCCTGGCCTGGCAGAAACAAACATCAGAACACGGTAGGTGTCCACATGTCCCACTGATTTACGGTGAGGAAGGAGGGTGAGATTTATGATCGGGCACACAGCAAATATTCATTGGCATTAACATTCAGAATATTCCTGTGTGACTGTTCTTTCTTGTTAAGTATCTTCCTCTGGCTTTTTTTGAGGGGAGGGCAGAGATGGGCAACAACTTCTCCCTTTGCAAAGACCAAGCCAAATCGATGGACTGTCTGAATGCATGCAGTTCTTGTCAAGTTGAGTTTTATTTTTAGACTTTTAAAACATATGTTTATATGTTCTGTTGTCCACTCTTTCTCATCTCCTTGAGTACCATCTAAGAAATGTACAAGCATAAAAATTTACAGTTAGAGGAAATTTAGGGGAATATTTAGGGGATTATTCCATCAGGTCTCCTTTGAGGCCTGAAGATGCCCATGTGATCGTCCCCAGAAACATTTGTGATTAGTGAATGTTAAAAAAACACCCACAACCAGATACCTGCCTCTTGTCCAGTTTTTTTTAAATTCATTTTATTGAAATATTGTTCATTTACAATGTTGTGTTAGTTTCTGCTTTATAGCAAGTGATTCAACTATACATGTGTGCCTTCTTTTTTATATTTGTTTCCATTATGGTTTATCACAAGATATTGAATATAGTCTGTGCTATATAGTAAGATGTTTATCAATTTTGTATATAAGAGTTTGTATCTATTAATCCCAAACTTCCAATCCATCCCTCTTCCAATCTCTTTCCCTCTTGGCATCCACAAATTGGCCAGTGCTTTTTTAATATTACACTTGATTATTATTAAATTCATTTTACATCAACTATTTACTGGCTTGCTTCAGAGATACTCTGAGTTCGATATCACAGTAAAGCAAGTCACACACATATTTTGGTTTCCCAGCACATATAAAGCTTATGTTTATACTGTGTTGGGTCTATTAATTGTGCATAAGTGTAAAAAAAAAACCAGTGTGCATGCATGCTAAGTTGCTTCAGTCGTGTCTGACTCTTTGCGACCCCATGGACTGTAGCCCGCCAGATGCTCCTGTGTCCATGGGATTCTCCAGGCAAGAATACTGGAGTGGCTTGCTGTTTCCTCCTCCAAGGGATCTTCGCAACCCAGGGAGTGAATCCCTGTCTCCTAAGTCTCCTGCATTGGTAGGCGGATGGATTCTTTATCACTAGCACTATGTGCATAATGTGTAAAAAAAAATGTACACACCTTAATTTTAAAATACTTTACTGTTAAAAATTGCTAACCATCACCTGAGCCTTCAGGGAGTCATAATCATTTACTGGTGAAGGGTCTGAAATATTTCATGAATTACCAAAATGTGACATAAAGACAGGAAGTGAGCAAATGCTGTTGGAAAAATGGTGCCTGTAGACTTGCTGGACCCAGGATTGCCGGGGACCTTCAATTTATTAGAAAAACTCAGTATCTGTGAAGCACAGTAAAATGAGATAGCCTGTAGTTCCTTGTAATTTGATTTAATTTTCAGTACCTATTTGAACTTAAAAATCATTTTAGACAAGTTATTTAATACCATATAATTGAAAAGACTGTCAATCTCCACTTTTCCCATCAAATTCCCATTATAATGATCTGGAGCCAACAGTCCAAATTATAAGGAAGATAAGCAAAGAGTACTTTCATCAAAGGACTTCCCAAGTGGCTCAGGGGCAAAGAATCTGCCTGTAATGCGGGAGATGTGGCTTCCATCCCTGAGTTGGGAAGATCCCCTGGATCCCTGGATCCCCTGGAGTAAGAAATGACAACCCACTCTAGTATTCTTGCCTGGAGAATCCCAAGAGTCCATGGGGTTGCAAAGAGTCAGACGCAACTGAAGCGACTAAATACACACGCCCTTGAATCAGAGGTGTATTTAATTTCACAACATCCAGAAGGAGAGCATGACTGTGTGGAGGAGTGTTCAGTTCAAGCCCCTGGATAGAATTATTTTTCAGGAACAATACAAAAACACCACGGGTGGTCAGTAACGTGTTAGATAATGCCCTGAGAGAACAAAACTGTTCAAAACTAAAATACATCTTAGATTCCCCCAAAGTGTAATCTCCACTGTGTTATTATCTCTGTTACAATTTTTTTTGCAATTATAGGGAAAAACAACAATTACAGGAAAAAAGCATTCTTAAAAGTCTTTGTCCTGAGTTGTCTTATTTGAGGCCTTTCGACATTTCCATATTTCTGTAATTTGTTTGTTAACCACATGTCAATTAAACAGCTATTCCAAACCAGACAGAGGTTTAAAGTAAGATACTGATAAACAGCCAGTGCCCTCGTAGAACTTATAGAACCAAAACAGATGAGCAAGACATTGCTGTCAAGTTGTATAGTTACACTTGTGGCTGTTAACAAATCTGGTTCTCTCAGTATCAGAGAATACTTCTTTACTGTAAAAGAGAGAGTGATAAAACACAACACCCACCCCCCGACACACACACACACACACACACACACACACACACACAAGCAAACAAAATCAAAACCAGAACAAGAAGTAGGTCTTACTAAAGGAGAACCAAGAAAATGTGTCAACTTTGGAACACAGCCATTTTGTAAGAATTTGTGACAACTTGATGTCACCATAGCAACCCTCACTGTTAGTTCAGTTGTTTTTACTTCTTAAAAGAGCTAACTATTCCCAAACTTAAACTCGTGTCAAAGTCATGGAGGTCAAGTTTAAAATTGGAAGATACTGTAAAGAACTTGTCCAGCTTATTTTCCACTGAATGGACTCAGGGCAATAACGTGACTTTTCTAAGACGAAACAATTGTGTTCAAGCTATGGATGTAAGTTCCACTTTATCCCAAACCTCAGTGCTTTGGGAGATGGTGTTTTTGAATACAGGTGATTCTGTATCAAAAGACAACCTTGGACAGACATTTTTCAAGCCAGAGGTCAGTGTCCCCCAAGCCGCTTACCCACGGTATTCTCACCTTTTGACATGAAGTAAACAGAGACCTCAGATTTATTCCTCTGTAAACACATAATAATACTTTATTTAATGGTTTAAAAGGAGAAATCATCTTGAAAAATATTTCATTGCAGGAAAAACAATACAAAGTGAAATAACCCTAACACAGTACTGAAATCTTTCATATGATAGTCAAAAATTATTTTAAATGACAAGATGTTTTTTCATAATGAAAAATACATTTAAAGACTCACTTGCATTTAATCTTACAAGAATCATAACAACTCGCGTCTTCTTTTATTTAAATATAGAATCAGGTCCTTCTACATCACTTCCCTGGAGAAGGCAATGGCACCCCACTCCAGTACTCTTGCCTGGAAAATCCCATGGACAAAGGAGCCTGGTAGGCTGCAGTCCATGGGGTCGCTAAGAGTTGGACGTGACTGAGCGACTTCACTTTCACTTTTCACTTTCATGCATTGGAGGAAATGGCAACCCACTCCAGTGTTCTTGCTTGGAGAATCCCAGGGACGGAGGAGCCTGGTGGGCTGCCGTCTATGGGGTGGCACAGAGTCGGACACGACTGAAGTGACTTAGCAGCACATTACTTCTCTTGACTATACCCATTTTCCTGACTAGATAAGGTTCCTCTTCCTGAGTTTTAGGTACCCTGTGCATATCTCTGTCCTCAGGACCCTGCATCAACACTGTCCCTTCATCTCACCAGACCTGAACCCTCTCCTAACCCAGGCTGCAATTTCCACTTTGTATGAGCAGAGCTAACAGTGCCTGGCAAAACCTAGCACCCAACAGAACTTTCAAGAGAACTGAAATAATTTTAAGGAGTTATAAGCATTTGCATGTTTTTTAGCTAATTATCATTAAATCTTATAGTGTGGAAAAAAATATAGCTTAGGGTATATGTGGGTTGTTAGGGGAAATTTCTCCTGTGGTTTGAAGGATGAAGATGAACCTTGCTATCTCTTCTGAAAAACTGAAAGGATATATGCTTACCTGTATCTCCAGATTAGAATTCATATTAAAATATAATGGATGTGAGTGGGCATAGAATGAATAAGGAGGTTTCTTGGATGGCATTCCCCCATCAGTTCTGCTGTAATTAATATAGAATATAAAACTCAGAATCCAGACGTTCAGTGATGTGTCAGATAACTCGTGCTGGGATCTATTTTTTCAGTAATGCTTATCTTTCCAAGGGGCACAGTTAATTTCTTCAGTAGTCTGTAAATTATTACAGAAATTACAAATCTACTAGAAAATCAATACAACTAATTGTAAATTAATAGATTTCTAAGTGTGAAGGAGCATGTGATAATGTAGATGAGTTCTTTAAAGAACATGCCAGTTCCAGAGTCAAGGACTCAGGGCTCCAGCTGTTTTATGTGACATTGTCAAGTGTAAACACATTTCTTTCTTTTCCCCAACTCTCCCCCTCCACCCCCTTATTTCCCACTGATTTAGTCTGCCACTGCAGCAAATAACATTTCCATTAGCCACCTACTGTTAAATCGCAGAGTAACTATGATAAAAAGAAATTCTAACACGCAAACAAACCAATAGAGTAGCAACTGGGGTTACCGTCTGTATCCAACATTTTTTATGAGGCCTACCAGTGGTTCAATGGAAGGAGACCAACATGCAAAGTTAAATAAATTGAATCTAATAGCAAGGTCCAGAATGTGCATTTCTAACAAGTACAAATCTGTGAATAGAGTGAATTTATAATTCTATACTTGACATGTTGAACAATTAATCTTGACTATTATATCTGTGCATCTATCAGATCAGATCAGATCAGTCACTCAGTCGTGTCCGACTCTTTGCGACCCCATAAACCGCAGCACGCCAGGCCTCCCTGTCCATCACCAGCTCCCGGAGGTCACTCAGACTCGCATCCATCGAGTCAGTGATGCCATCCAGCCATCTCATCCTCTGTCGTCCCCTTCTCCTCCTGCCCTCAATCCCTCCCAGCATCAGAGTCTTCTCCAATGAGTCAACTCTTCGCATGAGGTGGCCAAAATATTGGAGTTTCAGCTTTAGCACCATTCCTTCTAAAGAAATTCCAGGATTGATCTCCTTCAGAATGGACTGGTTGGATCTTCTTGCAGTCCAAGGGACTCTCAAGAGTCTTCTCCAACACCACAGTTCAAAAGCATCAATTCTTCGGCGCTCAGCCTTCTTCACAGTCCAACTCTCACATCCATACATGACCACAGGAAAGACCATAGCCTTGACTAGGCGAACCTTTGTTGGTAAAGTAATGTCTCTGCTTTTGAATATGCTATCTAGGTTGGTCATAACTTTCCTTCCAAGGAGCAAGCGTCTTTTAATTTCATGGCTGCAGTCACCATCTACAGTGATTTTGGAGCCCAGAAAAACAAAGTCTGACACTGTTTCCACTGTTTCCCCATCTATTTCCCATGCAGTGATGGGACCAGATGCCATGATCTTCGTTTTCTGAATGTTGAGCTTTAAGCCAACCTTTTCACTCTCCACTTTCACTTTCATCAAGAGGCTTTTTAGCCCCTCCTCACTTTCTGCCATAAGAGTGGTGTCATCTGCATATCTGAGGTTATTGATATTTCTCCCGGCAATCTTGATTCCAACTTCTGTTTCTTCCAGTCCAGCATTTCTCATGATGTACTCTGCATATAAGTTAAATAAACATGGTGACAATATGCAGCCTTGACGTACTCCTTTTCCTATTTGGAACCAGTCTGTTGTTCCATGACCAGTTCTAACTGTTGCTTCCTGACCTGCATACAGATTTCTTAAGAGGCAGATCAGGTGCATCTATGAGTTTTAGCAAAAGATGCATTATTTTAATGTAAATATCACAACATTGCTAATCAATTTTAGGCAATGATGGACTTGTCAATAAAAAAAGTTCTCTAATTATCATAATTATATTGACATAATCAATAAGAATGTATCACAGCCTTGTTGCCCTATGCATTTGAATGAATACAAAATAATAATAATGTAACTTGATATTAATTTAGTTCTTCAAAATTTATAAAGTGCTTTTGGTTTAGTTTCTGGTTCTATAGTCATAAATTAGGGCAACTATAAATATCACTCTACCAGCTCAAGGAGGTTAAGAAACCTACTCAGTAGTTAGGATGCTTTCACAGTACCAACAGTCTCATGTCTAGGGATAGTTACATAAGTAGTGTTATATTTCAGTATGTAATGTGGTTCTGGAATTGTATGTCGAGTTCAGAGAGCTCAAAGTTAAGCTCTAGGCTTACATAATATTGTAAGTGGCACCTGAACCACTGGTGGTTGGGACTGGAGAACTTGCAGGAACACTAGTCTCAGGCAGAAATAGCAAACAGCAGCATAAGGGTACACCACACTGGTCCAGGCCTACATGGAAAGGAAGTCCAAAAGGGAGGGGATATATGTAAATAAACGGCTGATTGGTTTTGCTGTACATTCTATGCATACTATACAGTAGAAACTTAACTTTGGAAGCAACTATATTCCAATAAAAATCAATTAAAAATAATAAATACTCGTTATGTGACTTCCCTGGTGGCGCTAGTGGTAAAGAACCTGCCTGCCAATGTGGGAGACATAAAAGACATGGGTTTGATCCCCCAATCAGAAAGATACCCTGGAGAAGGAAATGGCAACCCACTCCAGTATTCTTGCCTGGAGAATCCCACAGACAGAGTAACCTGGCGGGCTCCTCAGTCCATAGAGTCAGAAAGAGTCAGACACAGCTGAAGTGACTTAGAATGAATACTTGTTATGCTATGCTATGCCATGCTAAGTTGCTTCAGTCGTGTCCGACTCTGTGCGACCCCAGAGACGGCAGCCCACCAGGCTCTCCCGTCCCTGGGATTCTCCAGGCAAGAACACTGGAGTGGGTTGCCATTTCCTTCTCCAATGCATGAAAGTGAAAAGTGAAAGTGAAGTCGCTCAGTCGTGTCCAACTCTTCGCGACCCCATGGACTGCAGCCTACCAGGCTCCGTTGTCCATGAGATTTTCCAGGCAAGAGTACTGGAGTGGGATGCCATTGCCTTCTCTGATACTTGTTATAGAAACTATGTAAAATTAAGAAAATCATACTTTAAAAGGATTAGAAGTTCTAGCATCCAAAGATATTGTCTTCTATGTGCCTGTAGGCATACTTTTTTCCTATCAAATTCAGAATTTTGATTCCTAATTTTTATTTAACATATTAGGATTTCCCATGTTTTCAAAATTCTCTTTTAAGATTGAAGTGACTGCATACTTTTAACAGAAACACAAAGAGTGTACATGGTCAATTTTTCCTTCTTAGAATCCTGCCTAACAGTGTTCCTAAATTTTCCAGGTAGCCATGGTTGTCCTTATCTAGAGCAGTCAGTGACAGTCAGCACTTTGCACCAGTTCCAAAATATTTACTCTGCCCAGTTTCCTAAGCTGTTTTTCATTTTTTCGAAGTGTTTTTTATTTATTTTTTTTTTCGAAGTGTTTTTTAAATAGAAACTAATGTCTAGGTCAGAGAGTGGAGATTTAAAATTGAAAATGATCTAGTGCAGCCCACCATTTTCTGTTGTGTGGACACAGGGTAACACGGCTTCTCCAGACTCAGACGTGGTTGACCAAGATTGCAGGAGATCAGGTCTCCTAATGTACCATTTCATTTATGCCAATGAATCTCAACTGTTACACTCAATGGTCCTTTTTAATGTAAATATTTTCTAATTTTCTCTTTCCTATATCCTGAAATAAAATTCATGAATGGTATGACTTACTCACAAATGTATTTTTAGAAACAACCTAACAAAATTTAATGTAATGGGAAATAAAAGAAATTATAATAAATGATACAGCTTTAATGGAAGACCTCATGATGTCAGATGCTCACACCTGTGTGAACATCCTTCGATCAGCATAAATATGACGCTGCAAACATGGAGAATCACGATAGATGTAACAGCTACAAATGCAGACCCAGACGCTTGTGTTATATTGCAATTTGTATCCAGCCAGTGACATTACACTTGCTGGTGTAATTTTCTGAACTGGTGAACAAATTTTGTTAAGATTTTACCAAAAATAGGTCTAATCCTCCTTTGTTATATACAGTACTTGAATTTCTAAAAGAAATCAGTGTTGCTTAAAAGCATTCTCAATTGAATTTACTTTTGCATTTGAAACAGATTCAGGGCTCTGGTAATTATCAGCTGGTTTTCACCTACCTAAATGTCCTAGAGTGCTCAAAATCCCTGTGAGAAACAACTCTTTGTGTGGAACTCTCCTGCACTCTGTCAATGATACAGCATTCTTGGCATCTGCCCACTGAACATCATAAACTGCCTGTCATTTTGACAGGTAAAAACAGTGCCCCCACAAATTTCTAAAAATGCCCTTAGGGGGTGGCATCAGCTCTCTTTAAGAATTTCTTGCTAAGGCTATGTTGCCTCCCATTGCTACAAAAAGAGCAGAAGAACATTCCCAACAGAGAAATCGGGAGAAAAGTTTTGATCTTCCTGGTGCAATGGAGTTTTCTTTGTGGTGGTAGTGGTTTAGTCTCTAAGTCATGTCCGACTCTTGTGACCACATGGACTGTAACTTGCCAAGCTCCTCTGTCCATGGGATTCTCCAGGCAAGAACACGGGAGTGGGTTGCCATTTCCTTCTCCAGGGGATATTCTTGACCCAGGAATCAAACCCCGGTCTCCCACATTGCAGGCAGATTCTTTATGCGGTTGTGTGCTTGTTAAGTTTTCTGTTATTCTAAAGTGTGCTCTAGGGATTTTCCAGGTGGTGCTACTGGTAACAGAGAAGGCAATGGCAACCCACTCCAATACTCTTGCCTGGAAAATCCCATAGACGGAGGAGCCTGGTGGGCTGCAGTCCATGGGGTCACTGAGAGTCGGACACAACTGAAGCAACTTAGCAGCAGCAGCAGCAGCTACTGGTAAAGAACCCACCTGATAATGCAGGAGACATAAGAGACTCGAGTTTGATCCCTGGGTTGGGAAGATCCCCTGGAGGAGGAAATGGCAACTCACTCCAGTATTCTTCCCTGGAGAATCCCATGGACAGAGAAGCCTGGAGGACTACAGTCCACGAGGTCACAGAGTCGGACATGACAAAACAAATTAATAGGCACACACTGGGCACTTTCCTAGTGGTCTGGTTGTTAAGACTCAGCTTCCACTACAAGGGGTGTGGTTTGGATCCTGGTCAGAGAACTAAGACCCCACATGCTGCATGGTGTGGCCAAAAAATAAAATAATTTTTGTAATTAAAAAACATTAACTGTACTCTGTGGTGGTGAATATGGACACTGGATTGGGGTTGTGAAAAGATGGTCTGATACTCTCATTTCTCCCCTAAAATAATATCTCTCCTCACTCAGCCCCCCTCCCCCACACACCTCACACATATCTTTTAACACGTTTACTTCATGTTTATACTCATGTTGTCTTCATTTTTCAAAATTATTCACTAGATCTTTGCTTCATCTTTGCATAAACCTCAGTCCAGTAGTGTACAGATCCAAATTCAGGTTTTGCCTGATAATTCTGACCCTAAGAATAATTCTCTAGCTATACTCCAAATCACAGAGTTGGGTTTCAAAAGGAACATTCTAGAAATTAGCATTTGGACTGTTTGAATCGTACTGACAAATGCATTTCTGTCTTTGATGTCATGTGTTTTGGAATAAGAAATGACAAAAATCACTAATTCATATTTAACTTGCAGAATGTCTTAAAAATATTTGTTGTGCTGCAGAGCAAGGAAACACGCTGCTTGTCTGTTCTTTCTGATAAGAATGTTCTTCTTTGAATTGCAATTTTACTATGTATTTATCCTTATTATTCAAGAGCCTGTGGCGATCAGTGAGAAGAATGTCTGCATCTTTGGTTTTATAGAAATTTATGTATCAAAAATCTGCCATGATGTAGTGCTATATCGAATAGGAATATCCAGTTCAATAGGCATTGTATATTCTTAGCATTTTAGAGTGGAAAGAAACCAAAGCACTATTTTGTTCTGGGTTCTAAATGTTTTCCAAAGAAATCTTCCATATCTCTCTTTCATTTCTACTTGACTTAAAGAAGGATAGAGATGTTGCAATGTAATACTTTCTTGTATAATAGCATTAGATTAGCCTCTTCTGGAATGCTCAAAGCACTTTTCTGCTTCCTCATTTTATCATTATATACAGCAGATTTGTGGAGCAGGACAAGACAAGCATTATTCTTATATTACAAGTAAGCACACTTAAATTTAAAAGATAAGAAGAAATTGAAAATATTAATAAGCGTGTGCATGTGTGCTAAATTGCTTCAGTGGTGTCCAACTCTTTTCAACCCTATGGACTGTAGCTTGCCAGACTCCTCTGTCCATGGGATTCTCCAAGCAAAAATACTGGAATGGGTTGCCATACCCACTTCCAGGGGATCTTTCTGACCTAGAGATTGCAGCCATGTCTCTTACATCTCCTGCATTGGCAAGCGGGTTCTTTACTACTAGCACCATCAAAAATATAAGTGAGGGCCTGCACCAAACTACTTCACAGAAGAGGAAACTTAGTAGGGAGCTGGGGCCTAGAGTAGCTAACTAGGGACAGCCAGGATGTCCAGCTGCCAACTGAGTCACAGACAAGGAGGTCAAGCCGTTGCTTGCAGGACCCTGGGATCTCAACTTGACTCAAAGGTACTCATGTACCTTACAGCATGGCATTCGGGCATGCCATTAAAAATCACTTAGGGAAACTTTACTTCTTCCTCAGAAAACAGTTTCAAGGAAAATGTACTTTTAGTTTGTGTGTGCTCAGTTCAGTTCTGTTCAGTCTCTCAGTTGTGTCTGACTCTTTGCGACCCCATGAATTGCAGCATGCCAGGCCTCCCTGTCCATCACCAAATCCCGGAGTTCACTCAAACTCACGTCCATCAAGTCGGTTATGCCATCCAGCCATCTCCTCCTCTGTTGTCCCCTTCTCCTCCTGCCCCCAATCCCTCCCAGCGTCAGGGTCTTTTCCAATGAATCAACTCTTCGCATGAGGTGGCCAAAGTACTGGAGTTTCAGCTTTAGCATCATTCCTTCCAAAGAACACCCAGGACCCGATCTCCTTTAGAATGGACTGGTTGGATCTCTTTGCAGTCCAAGGGACTCTCAAGAGCCTTCTCCAATACCACAGTTCAAAAGCATCAATTCTTTGGCGCTCAGCCTTCTTCACAGTCCAACTCTCACATCCATACATGACCACTGGAAAAACCATAGCCTTGACTAGACAGACCTTTGTTGGCAAAGTAATGTCTCTGCTTTTGAATATGCTATCTAGGTTGGTCATAACTTTCCTCCATGTCCAACTCTTTGTGACACTATGAACCATAACACTCCAGGCTCCTCTGTCCATGGGATTTTTCAGGCAGGAATACTGGAATGGGTTGCCATTCCCTTCTCCAAGGGATATTCCCCACCTAGGGATCAAACCTATGTCTCTTGTGTCTCCTGTACTACAGACAAATTCTTGACCGCTGAGGCATCAGCGGGAAGCCCAGTGTATGTTAACTCAATCAAATATTAAAATTTCGGTCTCTCCCCCTACTCCCCCCTTTTTTTCTTTCTTCTTGTACATATATATCTGTGTTGGGGTCAGGAAATGAAATTATAGTGTTGCTAAATATTAAGAAACATACTAGCTACAGCTAACTTGTAACTGAGTGTTTTCCCTTCCCTTCATGTTTACTGCACATATCCAGATAGTTGCTGGTGGGAGGAAATAGTGGTTTGCCCATTGAGTATTATCTGAGTATTCAGTGGCTGATGCACTTTTTTTAAATTGTGATGAGTTGATTTCTGTATCAAAATCATTGTGATTATGCAAAATTAGCATCTTAAATAACACATTAAAGAGGAATGAAATCCATCACTTTTTTTTTTTTTTTAACATTTCCAATGAGGAAAAAGGCAAGCAAAATAACAACCAGCTTAGTGTTATTGAGCTTTTGCAGTTTAACTTAGTATCTTTGACCAAATGCAGAGTCGCTTGATATTTTACACATGTGCTTCAGATAACTTCCTCCCTCCCAACAGTGTGGATAAAACCCCATCACAGGATAGGAGATTGAGAAGCCTCAGTGATCACCAGAGACAAGAGATTTGACAAGCTATAGTCATGGTCTAACTCACCAGAACAATGAGTAGGACTGTGAACATCAAGTCTTGCAATTGGATTAGGAAACAAAAGTGATGGCCGACCAGACACAGCCCATGGCGTCTGCCAGACAAGAAGAGAATAAAGCAAGGGTCTTGGGGACCTGATGGGAAAATAGGAAAAAGATATGAGATAATTGGATTATAGAAGAGAGATACTTGTTAAGGAACTTCACAGGAATTTAAACACAGGGCATTGCTAATCCACTCTACTAATTATTGGCTGATTTACCTACAAATGTTGTATTTAGGATGAAACTGTGGCAGGCCAGAGAGTAGGGAGCCGGGGTCCACCCTCCTTGCCATGTAACCCTGGGCAAGTGCCTTTGTTCCTTCCTGGCTCAGTGTTCTCTTTTGCAAAAAATAGACTAAAGTGTTTCAGAAGCCCTTTTTAATTCTAAACATTCTAAAATTCTGTGACATCTCAAAATAACCTAGAGTAATGCAAATGTCACTTTTTGGTAGCCAGCATTCAAAACAACCAAAATAGCAAGGACTGCATACAGGCGCCAGCCAGTATTACCATGAGCCCAATCAGACACATTCATCACTAAGCAAATAAAAATGCATCTGATCTATTCTACAGAAATCGGACCATGTTAAGGAAGAGAAATGTGTCAAAAGGTACCGGATTATGTGCTGAAATAGGAAATATTGTTCTAGTTTCAGGTGACCTTTCATAGCAAGATCATTCACTTGCTGGTTATGCTGTCAAGTAACTTACTACTGCCCTTTAAAGGTCATTGCCATGGGTGTGCCCCTGGGTGCTTCCTAATATATGTCTCTGATTTACTTCTTCCTCCTGAAATATACCCAATAATGAAGCATGCCCCCCCCCCCAACACTAAGTCAGTGGGAAACATATTTCCTCATTGTAAACATAATTGCATTTAAACGTATTGGTGGAGGTGGGGGAGGAAAGGAAGGACCCTTCATTCAAAACCTTTGTGACCTATACTGATTAGGGAAGTCAAAAGCAGACCCCAGTGGTACGGCAGGGGAACTCTTTTCTTGTCTGCTATAAAAGCACATGTAGGATTTGTTTGCCAGAGACTATGTATATATGTATATGTGTGTACATGTGTGTTTGTGTGCAACTTTTTGTGACCCCATGGACTATAACCTGCCAGGCTTCTCTGTCCATGGGATTTTCAGGCAAGAATACTGGAGTGGGTTGCCATTTCCTACACCAGGGGCTCTTCCGGACCCAGTGATCAAACCCAGGTCTCTTGCCTCTCCTGCATTGGCAAACAGATTCTTTTACCGCTGTGCCACCTGGGGAGCCCGTGTATGTATATGTGCATGTATGTAAACTCAGCTCCTGGTAAGCCTCCTCTTCAATCTTTTCAGGTTCAAGGTGCTAGTCCTAGAGAGGCCAAGTCACACTGAATTCTGATTCCTTAATAAAAAGGCCAGGACTCCATGACTGGAAACACTCATTACAGGGAGGGGGACCTGGGGCAGGCCCAATGGCAGGTGGGGAAATGAAGAAGATGGACAGAACAGGATGCCCAGTAGACCTGCCTAAAGCCAAGCTACTCGACTGAAGCTTCTCAAGAGCCCACAGGAGTAGTCCTATGACCATAGGTAGGTTTGCACCCAGTTAGCGAGAGAGGGGAACTGGAGCAGTTAGCTCATTAGGAAGACATACAACGTATTTGCCAAATCACCCCTTTAGTGAGTGTGGTACTGCATGGTTTCCCAACTCACAAGTCAACCCTCATGGATTATTTTAAAAGTGACTAACAGGCAGCTTTACCTTTGACCTTATGGCTACTGCTAGTAATATGAAGCAGTAGGGAAGGAAAAATTAAACCAACATATTTCATAGTTAAGGTTGTATCTTATGAAATATAATTCATACCTATTATCACCTGAATTAGTCTCTTGCTACTATGTCTCTTGAAACAGAATTTTTAAATATTTTCATTTTCATGACTAAGTTTTTTTTTTTTAAGAAAGTTTTTTTTTTTTCTTCATGTAAAGCCATTTTCTTTTCATGAAATTTAGTTTTAAAGGGGAAGGGATTCTGAATCTCAAACCATAAGATAAGGTTCTAGAATGGCCTGCACTGCCAACTAGGTGACTTTGGCAAACAGTTCCTGGGTCTTATGTGATTGTCCTTTGTAAACCAGAGGGAAGCAAGCCACTCATATGCCTACCTAATTCTATGAGAGAGTCATAGCCTAGAAAACTGTATCCCAGAATGAGATCACATTGACAATCTCAGGGCCAAACAGGTCTTCCCACAGAGTTGAGGAATTTATTAATACAAGGTATGGGGAACCAATAAAAAGTCTATAAAATTAAAAATCTGAAAAGTCTGTGAGGATCTTTCCCAGGTTTCTTTCCCTACACCACTGCAGACACTTGCTGCAGACGCTTGCTACAGACACAGTTACTGGTGTTATACTGGCTTGGCCGACCAATAGTCCAACTCAAATCGGGAGCTAGGAAAGTCAGTTCCACCAATGCTGAGAGAAAGAGTATGCTATGCTATGCTATGCTAAGTCACTTCAGTCGTGTCCGACTCTGTGTGACCCCACAGACAGCAGCCCACCAGGCTTCCCCGTCCCTGGGATCCTCCAGGCAAGAACACTGGAGTGGGTTGCCATTTCCTGAGAGAAAGAGTATAGGCAAATTAAAGTCATAGTTACTAGTAGTTTCTCTGTACAGTAGAAGAGAAATCTTTCCTGCAGGTATTTGGGGCAGAGTTTGAAAGTCCCTGTGTCATCGTCTTACCCACCTTATTCCCCCTTAGTCTGACCATGACCATTACAGCAAAAGTTAAATCAGGGAAATGAGATAACTTTTTAGCAAAGATAGGAAAGTGCCAACTGCCTAGGAGGAAAGCAATGCATTGGCCTCTGATTTACTGCTCTGTCTTTCATTCAGCACAATCAGCTTTCATGCCCAAATAATTTTGAGAGTTTTTGTTTTGCTTTGTTTGTTTTTGGCCTCACTGCATGGCATATGGAATCTTAATTTCCCACCGGGGATGAAACCTGCACCCACTGCAATGTAAGAGCAGAGTCTTAACCACTGGACCACCAGGGAAGTCCCTGAAAGGAAGGTATTCATTTAGGTTAATGTATTCCTGGGGCTTTGGAAAAGTACTTTACCTTTGAGTCTTCAAAGCAGATGGCATGGGTGTTGATAGAAACTGTGTAGATTTATACGTACATGATGCTGGGTTGAGGAGAGAAAAAGAGACAGATATGGAGTTAACAAAAATTAAATCCTACTTACCAGGGACGTGGATACAGACCGGAGGATAGAATTACTAGTCATGATCCTGGGAACTCAACAGCTGACCCTCAACACCGGCAGGTTATTTTACCAACCCACCTGTGTCTCTGCCATTTACCCCTATCAGACAAAGAAACAATATTTAAGAGTTATTGCAGGTAATAATATTTAAAGCCTTCAAATAACCCCCCAGGTGTCTTTTATTTTGAAATTCAGTCAGCCACATTCCAGGAGAAGAATCTTAGTGATTGAGAGGTATTGTTAAAATGGGGCTGTCTGCAGGTTTCCTGGTCCAAGTCACTGAAATAAGCAGACCTGCTGAGGATGTTCTAAAAGTCCGCACAGCATGGGGAGGGAGAAGGTGGGATGAATGAAGAGAGCAGCATGGAAACATATACACTACCGTATGTTAAATAGAGAGCTAGTGGGAATTTGCTATATGATGCAGCGAACTCAAACAGGGGCTCTGTGATAACCTAGAGGGGTGGGATGGGATGAGAGGTGGGAGGGAGGTTCAAGAGGGAGGGGACATGTGTATATTTATGCATGTTGATGTATGGCAGTAACCAACACAATATTGTAAAGCAGTTATCCTTCCATTAAAAATAAATATTTTGTAAAAAAAGAAAAGGTTTAGGGAGATGCTATTTCCTTAGACTTGGAAGCAGGAAGAGTTGATCATTATTTAGCAATAAAGAGGCAAGACTCAATAGAAGAAAAAATTGAACCCCAGTCAAGTGGTTCCAATTAGGAAAAGGAGTACGTCAAGGCTGTATATTGTCACCCTGCTTATTTAACTTATATGCAGAGTACATCACGAGAAACGCTAGGCTAGAAGAAGCACAAGCTGGAATCAAGATTGCAGGGAGAAATATCAATAACCTCAGATATGCAGATGACACCACCTTTATGGCAGAAAGTGAAGAAGAACTAAAGACCCTCTTGATGAAAGTCAAAGAGGAGAGTGAAAAAGTTGGCCTAAAGCTCAACATTCAGAAAACTAAGATCATGGCATCTGGTCCCATCACTTCATGGTAAATAGATGGGGAAACAGTGGAAACAGTGTCAGACTTTATTTTTGGGGACTCCAAAATCACTGCAGATGGTGATTGCATCCATGAAATTAAAAGACACTTGCTCCTTGGAAGGAAAGTTATGACCAACCTAGATAGCATATTCAAAAGCAGAGACATTACTTTGCCAACAAAGGTCCATCTAGTCAAGGCTATGGTTTTCCCAGTGGTCATGTATGGATGTGAGAGTTGGACTATAAAGAAAGCTGAGTGCTAAAGAATTGATGCTTTTGAACTGTGGTGTTGGAGAAGACTCTTGAGAGTCCCTTGGACTGCAAGGAGATCCAACCAGTCCATTCTGAAGGAGATCAGTCCTGGGTGTTCACTGGAAAGACTGATGCTAAAGCTGAAACTCCAATACTTTGGCCACCTCATGTGAAGAGTTGGTCATTGGAAAAGACCCTGACGCTGGGAGGGATTGGGGTCAGGAGGAGAAGGGGACAACAGAGGATGAAATGGCTGGATGGCATCACCAACTTGATGCACATGAGTTTGGGTGAACTCCGGGGTTAGTGATGGACAGGGAGGCCTGGTGTGCTGTGATTCATGGGGTCGCAAAGAGTCGGACAAGACTGAGCAACTGAACTGAACTGTTTGGTCTGAAGTGGTTCAGGCCAAAGTCTGCAGGGACCTTAGGAAGTTCCTCCAGACAAGCATTATGTGATATTATTAATAACCAGAGAGCTAAACTATCGTGATTGCAGGATTATGTGGGTCAAATGTCTATAGAAGAATATGAAGTCACATCATAGATTTAGGAAGGTTTTATATTGTTGTGTCTTTATTTTTAGGTTGGAAATTGCCTAGGACTTCTCTTAGGTACTTAAATAGATCTTGATTTTTAAACCAAGATTTAGAATGTGTATATGCATGTGCAAGCATACATAGCCCTCTTAGGGACTAAGACTTCACATTCCTTAAGACACTTTAACAGATGGGAATTTTGCAGTGGGAAAATTCATGGCTGGTTAATTTGAGTCATTTATGAATAATAGTAGAGCTTCAAGCGAAGTAAAAATTCTTTGTAATTCAAGAGGTGATTGAGTCTTCAATGAGCCTATGCCTTGTGTTCAACTTCTAGGAAATACTGGCTTAAAGAAGATGAGTCTATTTTAGGAAGTGTGTGAGGAGGAGTGAATCAGTTATATCCACCACTAATCTGTGCTAAGCAAAGCTACAGTCCCTCAGTTTTCTCTCTAGTTGTTTTGAAGACTATGGGAAAGAAGCATTTTTTAGTCAATACTTTTATGACTAAATTAAATAATTTTTGTTTTTACTGACAACATGATTAATCAAAGGGAAAGCATACAATGCTTTTCACTTATTCAGTTGCTATTTATTGAGCACTTCCTTTGTATTGACTGATGTATCAGATAATAGGCACTCAATGGAGATTTAGATACAAACTCTGCCCTCATAGAGCTTATCGAGCAGTAGAAGAGACTGACTAGTAACCAGACAATTGCACGCAGTTGTCTGGTTAATCAATAACCTGACTCCCCTTGTCTGAGAACAGCGCCCATAAGCACAGGAGTGGACCTCAACAGCGCTGTGTCCTTTAACCATCATAATCATCCCAAGGATGGATGTTCAATTTTAGCTGGCCAGGTAGAATCTCTTTCTTATCTTTCAGGATTGAGGTTGAGAAATGCTAGTGTATTAGGGTGTATTGCTTGAACTGGATAAATAAAATCTAGGGCCACAAGGTCTTCCCTGATGGTTTAGTGGTAAAGAATCCACCAGCAATGCAGGAGCCACAGAAGACTCAGGTTCAATCCCTGGGTCAGGAAGATCCCCTGGAGGAGGGCATAGCAAACCACTCCAGTATTTTTGCCTGGAGAAATCCCATGGACAGAGGAGCCTGGCAGGCTACAGTCCATAGGATTGCAAAGAGTCGGACACGACTGAAGTAACTGAGCATGCGTGCATGCAGGGCCATGAGAGAAGAGGTATTTTATCTGGCATGGAGCTGCCTAACAGAAAAAGAGTGGCAGGATATTGCCACACTCTGAAAAAGAGGAAAAGAGGGAGACTGAGCCAGCAGTAGCCCCATTTTCTGATGACTTCCCAGTTATTGAATTGTTTCTCACCTTTCTTGAGGCATAAGTTTTTCAAATATGCTTTTGGGTTTCGTGAGACACCCCAGCACACTTTTCTAATACTTTTTAGCTTGCTTTATTTAAAATGGGACTCCATTGGTTATTACGAAAAGTATCTGGACTAAGACATGTTCATAAAGGAATTAGAATATGATGTGATGGGATCACCTAGGGGAGAACTAACTCAGTTTTATGGGAATCTTAAAGGGTTCCAAGAGAAGTGATATCTGAGTGGAGTTCTAAAGAAAGAGTAGAAATTAGCCAGGCAGAGAGCAGGTGGGGAACAGGCAGAGCGAGTAGCTTGTGCAGAGCCCAGAGCTTGGGTAACTTGGCACAGTTGAGGAGCTACAGAGGTTCTCTGTGGGGGAAGCACTGGCAGGGCGCCATGTAGCTTTGTGGGAGGCAAGGATCAGTGTCAAGAGATGAGGCTGGAGAAGTCAACAGGCCCCATCCACACTCAGTAAAAGGCCCTTAAGGGCATGGACTCCAGGAGTGGAAGCCACCTTAAGGTCTGTTCACCACAGACACCCTGGACTGTATTCAGTCCGGTTGCAAAAGAAAAGTTGGCCACAGAGCATCTTCTTTGGCTCAAGCCACTGTTCTGTAATGAAGGGACTTTGATCTTGGTAGAACTCTAGAAGCTGAAGTCTACCAGGAAATATTTATGCAATATCAACCAATATCATATATTCTACTTTCCCACAGATGTCATATTTGCTGTATCTTGTGATCAAAGGTGACATTATGATTAGAAAGGGTACGATTAAATTATGCCAGACCATGTTCAGAGGACTTCTGAAAACAAATGCTCAAAGTTGGCAGTGTCTTTCCTGAATGCTTGGTAATTAAGACATCTTGAAGTCTTTTTTCTCCAATTTACTATGTTGTGTGTTATTTTTCTCTTCATTAGATTTATCTGTATAGTTTATACAGATACAAATAGTGGAGACAGGCCCCACCTGTGTTTAGTGTGCTTTGTGTGATGTGTAACACACCATCAGGGAGTTTAGGTCTCTATTACATGCCATCTGGTGATTCAGTGATATGTATGTGAATAAACAGTGACTCTGCTGTTTAACTACTTAGTATGTGCATTTAATTAAGTGCACAAATTCCTACAGGCATGTGGTTAAAGGGGCTTTGGCAGATTTCCCCTCTGGAGGGCTTGGCACTATGTAGTTGAAACTCTCACTGGCATTGGAATTCCAAACATGCCTGCATTTGCAACAATAAGTAGTGCTTTAATATCATCCAGGCCTTTATCATCTCACATTTCAGTTTATAGCCCAAGCAGTTTAATAACTCACACTGAAACAGAGTCTAGTTATTGTAGATGTACTGTGTCTGTCTGCTTCATACAAAATTATCAGTTATGAGCCCCAAAAAAGGGATGACAAAGGCAACCCAATGACATGGTATTTAAAAAAAGAAACCTACCAAAATAAAATGTCTTTTTCTAAAATGTGATGACCAAAACAGAGTATTTTGGAATTCAAACTGTTTCAGACTGGTTTTGTGTATGTGTGTATGTGTGTGTGTTCATTTTTTAAATGGGCACCTTTACCAGTTCAGTTCAGTTCAGTCGCTCAGTCGTGTCTGACTCTTTGCGACCCCATGAATCACAGCACGCCAGGCCTCCCTGTCCATCACCAACTCCTGCAGGTCACTCAGACTCACGTCCATCGAGTCAGTGATGCCATCCAGCCATCTCATCCTCTGTCGTCCCCTTCTCCTCCTGCCCCTAATCCCTCCCAGCATCAGAGTCTTTTCCAATGAGTCAACTCTTTGCATGAGGTGGCCAAAGTACTGGAGTTTCAGCTTCAGCATCATTCCCTCCAAAGAAATCCCAGGGCTGATCTCCTTCAGAATGGACTGGTTGAATCTCCTTGCAGTCCAAGGGACTCTCAAGAGTCTTCTCCAACACCACAGTTCAAAAGCCAGTAGATAGTATTAAATCCCATTTGAAGTGGTACAGGGGACAGGGAGAAGGACCAGGAAGAGACCACCTCCAGCTTTCACACCTTCTCTGATTTGGGAAGAACGAATATTTCCTAGGCCTCAGTTCTTCTCCAACAATCATATTCCCTGAAAAAAATGCAAAGTAAAAGGAAATATAAACGAGCTGTGATAGCAGTCCCATTTGACTTGGTCTTTAGACATCAAGACATCTGGTGACTAAATGCTTTGCTTAACTTCTCAGTAACTTGTTTGTGATTAACAAAGGTCGGGAGGGGGTGCAGATTGGAGTGCAAGAAAGCCCCTCCAGGTGTGAGCATCTAAGGAGGTCAGTGTGAAAGCAGCAGGAACACCATGTCTTCCAAACGGGCAGGTATTGATCTGTCTGTTGTTGGCTAAGAGCTCCCTGTGGGAAGGCTGCAGCAGCAGCTGTGGGCTTGTAACCATGGTGTGTTAAGGGACTTGCTGAACGAATCCCCAATTAAGCCAAAGAAGGAAGAGATGGTGGATTTATCTTTCTCTCTGGCAGAGGACAATGGGTTGGAGATAAAACACTTCTTGTTTAGTGTAAGAGAGAGACATTGCCATGTAAACTGCATCACTTAAAAATATATATATGATGCTTGTTGTATTCCCAGTGCCTCTTTTCTATTGTATTTTCTTTCTGGAGACCATGAATCCCAGAACAGATACCTAAGGGCTTTATTGGCAGTTCAGGAGCTGAGAAACACTGTATCTTTTAGAATAGTGGTCCCTAATCTTTTTGCCACCAAGAACTGATTTCCTAGAAGACAGTTTTTCCATGGATGGGGGAGGGGAGTGATTCACGCACAGTACACTTATTGTACACTTTATTTCTATTATTATTACATCAGATCCTCAGGCATTAGATCCCCGAGGTGAGGTTGGGGACCCCTGTGTTAGAACATCATTGTATCTGATAGGAAGTGTTCAGATAATACTCAAATACCAAATATTGTCCCTCAGAATATTGGCTGGTTTTTTCCCTTTAACTCCTGTCCTTCTTCTGCTCAGTACCAGGAAAGGAGTAAATATAACATCTATATTTGCTGGTCCATGACCTGACCTCACACAACTCTTCTTTCACCTCCATCACCTTCTTGAAAGTTCCCCTAATCATGGAAACTCACTGCTTCCCTCTCTAGTCATTCTCTTTGATCACTCTGCATATCAGACTCCACAACCTCTCCTCCTCCTAAAAAACCTTTTCCTGGGCTCTCAGGACAGGGCAACCCTGCCCCAGGAGGCCTCACGTATCTCTTGTGTGTGTACATGTGTGCTCAGTCATGTCCAACTCTTTGCAAACCAATGGACTGTAGCCCATTAGGCTCCTCTGTCCATGAGATTCTCCAGGCAAGAATACTGGAGTGGGTTTCCATGCCCTCCTCCAGGGGATCTTCCCAACCCAAGGATCAAACCCACGTCTCTTATGTCTCCTGCATTAGCAGGCGGGTTCTTTACCACTAGCGCCACCTGGGAAGCTCCATACATCTCTTGCTCTCCTCTAAAAACCTTGTTAATTTGGATGCCTCTTTCCTATTGGTTAAGTTTATGGCTTACACCAGAGAAGGCAATGGCACCCCACTCCAGTACT
Source organism: Tragelaphus eurycerus (assembly GCA_935064755.1). Taxonomy (NCBI): domain Eukaryota; kingdom Metazoa; phylum Chordata; class Mammalia; order Artiodactyla; family Bovidae; genus Tragelaphus; species Tragelaphus eurycerus. Next base: position 6,991,689 of record CAKXYN010000039.1, read on the forward strand.
CTTGCCTGGAAAATCCCATGGATGGAGGAGCCTGGAAGGCTGCAGTCCATAGGGTCGTTGAGGGTCGGACACGACTGAGCGACTTCACATTCACTTTTCACTTTCATGCATTGGAGAAGGAAATGGCAACCCACTCCAGTGTTCTTGCCTGGAGAATCCCAGGGACGGGGCAGCCTGGTGGGCTGCCGTCTATGGGGTCGCACAGAATCTGATACAACTGAAGTGACTTAGCAGCAGCAGCAGCATGGCTTACACTGGGGTCTCTTCTTTTCCCTGGCCCTTCATCATCTCATCTGCTCTCCTGAAACGATAGCCATTTTTTCAGAAATTCAATCTCATCCTCTCACTTGCACCCCCGAGCCCCCTTTCCATCCCCTGAGCGTACAGTTGATGCCTAACACTCTGCATATGTAGAAACTGAACTCATCTCGAGGCAGGCCACCCTTGTCTCTTTTCCCCGACTGTCTGATTGCCTAGAGGCCGTGAGAACTCCTGATTGACAGAAGGCACGAGGTCAGACGTCATGCTCCTTTCCAGTGACCTGGTGCAGAACATGGGGATGCCAAGGATCCCTCCCTTCCTGAGAGAGGCTAAAGGAGCCTCAGTGACTTTGCCAGATCTTTCTGAGGCTGCAGTCTAAGCACCTCCCACCCAACCGCCCCTCACTTGCTCCTCCCCTTGGGGTCAGACAGTGGTCATGGTCTCCCAGCCTCCTTAGACTTTCTCCCCAGACTCTTCCTCTCAGGCATATTCTCTCACAAATCTTTGCATGTTTAATCCTGTCTTGGCATTTGATTCTCAGAGGATCTAAACTCATATACATTCCTATCCAGATGGACTACAGAATATCTTCATAATGATTCTTACAGATATTTTTTCCTTTCTATTCCACAAATCTATATTAATTTCCTAGGACTGCTAGCACAAACTGTGTGCCTTGAACAATGGAAATTTATTGTCTCACAGTTCCGGAGGCTGGAAATCTGAATTAAAGTTGTCAGTAGGTTTGGGTCTTTGGGCTGGGGGTGGGGGCAAAGGAAGCATCTGCTCCGGGGTTCTTCTTGGTTCTAGTGACAGCTAGCAATCCCTGGCATCTCTTAGGCCTGTCAATATTTTTTCACTTGATAACCAGTTAGCACTGAAATTAGAAAGTTCATACAAATTGTAAACGTTTTACACTTTGAATAACTTGACAATAAAAATGTTATGAATCAGAGTTAACCTAAAATCATAAAAACCTATGTTTCATGATCACTGAGCTTTGGGAGCCAATAAGCTATCATTGCTTCTTCCTAGAAAACTTTGAACATACTCTCAAACCATTGGTTACATCTAGGTATGCAGGCTGGGGATGGTCCTGGTCTGGTTAAGGGCATAGCCTCCCTTGGTGGCTCAGACAGTAAAGAATCCGCCTGCAATGTGGGAGACCTGGGTTTGATGCCTGGGTGGGGAAGATCCCCTTGGAGGAGGGCATGGCAACCCACTCCAGTATTCTTGCCTGGAGAGTCCCATGGACGGAAGAGCCTGGTAGGCTGCAGTCCGTGGGGTCGCTAAGAGTCGGACACGACTGAGCCGCTTCACTTTCACTTTTCACTTTCATGCATTGGAGAAGGAAATGGCAACCCACTCCAATATCCTTGCCTGAAGACTCCCGATGGACAGAGGAGCCTGGTGGGCTACAGTCATGGAGTCGCAAAGAGTCGGACACGACTGAGCGACTAAGTACAGCACAGCATTCCCTTCCATATCCTGTTACAAGTTCAGGGCAAAGCACGCTTGATGCCCAGTTCCCTGACGATCCTTTGCTCTTGGTAGAAACACCTGAAGGATGTGTTTTCATTCCTTTCAGAATCTTGTTAGCATCTTCCCCTTTGTGCTTGCCTATGGGTATATGTCAGTGACTTGGGGCAAAATGAGCTCACAGGAGATTTTGCAAGATGGTACTGTCTTGTTGAAGTCACTTCTCATACAAAATCCCTTTACGTCATAAATAAATTAAAACTTGGTTTGAAAAGCCTAATAATGTTCACTGAGAAAATCTGGGCAGTAAAGACGATGGGACAATGGGACAATCTAAGAACCGCTATAATTGTCTTTAGGTGAAAACATCTTAATCTCTACTCCTTTCTTCTTTTCCCAGGTAAGTGATGTTTTCTCTTCGTTGCTTCAGGGAGTGGTGATTTGTCTGGTAAGTGTTCGTTTTATTGTGCTGAGTGGTGTTGCTTCAAAGCTGCACGTGAATTGCCTGAGAGAACCAAATAGCAAACCTGAACACGTGCGGGGGCTTTGGACATGCTTTATACTGAAAGTGCTGGTATGTGTTCAATCTTTTTTAGATTAAAGTTTTTCCCTGAGATCTTACTTTGGAGTTGCGTCATAGCATACATTGTTTCCCAGTCTGGAGAAGGGCCCAAGAGTTGACTGAGTGTTGATGAAAACTTGGCTTTCATAAATTATTTTTGTGTTGTTTTCTTTTTTTTTTTTTACTTCTTTCTGCCTTTATTGACTATTTTTTGACTGCCTTCCATTCAAATTTTGATCAAATATAAAACTCCACATAGAGGCATCTTGCTCAAGTCTTGGCTTGTGTTGTGTCATGTTATTATAGTCTTTCGGTTTAATTGTTGCCAAAAACCTCCTTAATCTGGTACCCTCCAGTAGAAGAGTTCTTTCCTCTGTAGTGTTTTGGATGGTCCACAGGTACTCTGCACATGTGGTGATTAAATCCTACTTTCCGAAAGCATTTTTATTAAGTTACTGAAATTGATATGTCCCTACTTCTTCTCGTGATTGTGACACAGACACATTATTTTACAGATGTCCTTCTCTAAGTTAGTTACTGACAGTGTTGTTTTTCTAGGTATGTTGTTACTGCCAAGATTTTGCCTTTAAAAGAATGGCTGAGGAAGAATCCAGAAGGGAAATGAGAAACAGGAGAAAGAACAAAAGCCCTTTGATTTGTAAATTAGATTTCATAGTAGAATATACACAGCTTTGATGGTTTTATTCTAGCTTTATGATAGTTGACTTCCACTTTGAGATAGCAAGGAAAACTGGACTACATTGTCTACTGCATTTAATATGGGAAATTAGAGCTTTCTGTGTCTAACATGTACTTGATTTTCTCATTAGCTATTGGTTCAGGTTATTGGTTTTGTTAGAAGCTGTTGTTGCTGTTGTTGTTGTGTCTGACTCTTTGTGACCCTATTGTTAGAAGTAGTTGTTCCTTGAAGACAGTAGATTTGGTTCCACTATATTCTGTTATCCTTCACATTGTTTATTTAAAATGTCTTGCTTTTATATTAATTAATTGAACTGAGATATATATGTTGCTTAAAGAGTATTTTATTTAAGCATTTAGGTTTATCTGGTTTTTGGCTTTTGATAATCTCATCTTAAATATGTTTGACTTGTGTTTATGTGTGTTTAATAGAACGTGTTTGAAGAAGGGTACCCAGAGGTGAACTAAATTGCTCTTGAAACATTTAAAAGACTGTAGATGTTGCTTTAAATAACCTGTATGGGATGTTGACCCCATGCTGTTTTCAGTCTGGCAACAGAATTTTTCTATTAAAGGTTCTGGATTAAAAAGATCAGAAAACAGGAGACAGAAAGATGGAAGGGTGAGGAAGGTTAGATTTCAAACTTGCATAGGCCATTCCCCAGACTTTGAAGCCTCGCAGGGACCCACAGACATGTGAACCAAGACATTATTTGAACAGCTTGCTTAACAACGGGCTGAATAGTGAACCACATTTTAAATTGACAAAGTTAGCCCATGCTGGGAGTTTTTATTCTTTGCCTTTTGACCTTATTGGATGCCATAAATGAAATATGGTGGTACAGGTTTGAAAAGGCCTGAGCTTCTTATTTACACACTCCTGTGCTGGGGGAAAAATACAAGAGTGAACAAATACATTATATTTAACTCTACCCCTTAACTCAGGCAACAGTAATATAAAGACACTTTGTTTCCAGTGTATAACCCCATTTTGGTATGAGAGCTTCTTTTGTTATTTTTAAATTCTTCTCATTTTATTCAGGTAAGCCACCCATAAAGGTCAAATCTGGAGAAGTCGCTGAGTTTTCTTTTCACTATATAGAGAACCTGCAAATATCTTGCTTGAGACAAAGTCTATTTTAACTTGGCTTCATGATTTATATTATATGTCTTTTATGAACATCTTCCACTTTGAAATAAGATGTACTAGAGTTTCTGCCAATGAATATGTCCAAGATGTCATTATTTTTCTTATTAAAAAATGCCAGCTATCTGTAACATATAATGACCATAATGAATTTCCACTGTTGGGTAAATGTAACTGTATGATTATGTGAGTGATAATTGCACAACACTCATTTCTATGTTGATTGAAAATTCTCTTCTGGCACTATAAGCTAAGAGATACTATACCTCTTCAACGTAAAATGTGTAATTATGCTAGGTACATTCTGTACTAGAAAATTTATTATATAATCCAAATTGGGCAGAATTATGAAAAAGCATTATAATTAATATCATTGCTGTATGTGTGAGTACTATGCTTATAATATACAGTAAAATATAGAAATATAATGTGTCCTTGTCCTCATGAAGCTATATTATCAAAAGCAAACACAGGACAGCCTAGCTTTAAAAAAAGATAGATAACAATACAAAATAGAATATGAAACATGGTATAGAAAACAAATGTCTTAGGACAATGAAAGGTGCTGAAAATTTGCACATAATTATGGGGTCGCACAGAGTCAGACATGACTCAAGTGACTTAGCAGCAGCAGCTATGCTGAGAAAACCCTAGTTTATTTTTCTAAGACTGGTCTGATCATTTTGAACTGTTACCATACCAGGTAGGGGGCATTTCAGACTCGCCAGTTAAACATGTCTCAACCTCTTCTCATTTAAACAGCCATGGATAAGTAGGTGAAATTCAGCGTCCTACAGATTCTGGCCCAGGTAATACCTGCTCTTTCTACCCCAACCATCACCCTTAGCATGGTTGGGTGCATGGGGGCTTGAGGCATTTTCTCTTGGTATTGTGCTGGCTCACTGGCTGGGGCCCACTGAACTGTGTCTAGGTTTGTGTGTGGCAGACAGGTTGCTGCTGTGAACTGTGGGTTTTGCCTTTGGGGGCTTGGCATATCCTCCTGAGGTCTAACTGACTCACGGTTGACCCCTAACTGGTCTGATCACTCAGTAGCCAGGGTGCAGGGATGGTTTGAGCTGGAGATGTCTCAGCCAGCGCCATTAGCTGCCTTTGCCACTTTTCTGATGGAGCACAGTGGAACTTTAGAATATCTTCCCAAAGGTACCCAGATTACTTGGATTCCCTCATTGTAACCAACTATTTGGACCTCCCAGGTTGTTCCAGGCACCCTGTGAAATTGTCTGTCCCCCAAAACCCATATAGGAAAAAGATAAAGCCTCTATACGCTCAGCACACTCTCATCCAATCTAATACATCTACCTGCTGGGACTTTGAAATAAATGAAGAAAATCAAGACATCTTTCTCTGCTTCCCTTACCTCCACAATTTTCTCTTCCACAGCCCTGCAGTAGTGTTCTACCTTCTTTCCATTACACTGAGTTCTCTCTACCTCTGGTATATAATAAATTCCTAGATCTAGTAGCCAGCATTGGCTCTCAACAGGCCAAATGAGAGTGAACAGGACTGTAAACAACTCTTCTCTTTATCAATTCTGACCTTCATGACTGTTGACTCAAGACTTGATTTTGGTCATCAGAAGCTGAGTGTTATTCTTTCTTTTCTTCCTCTTCCCCTTCCTTGCCTTTTTTCTTTCATTCCTACTAAAGCAGCTCTAATGACTTCCATACGTTACACAGGTTGTTGCTTCAGGCTCACTAGTGAGCAAATTATATATACAGAAATGCAAACAAGGAAAGCATGTTAAATGTGTCTACCACAAAGAAAAAAACAAACAAACAACAATGAAATAGGAAGGAGAGGGGAAAAATTGCATCTTCCCTATTGTGTCCACTGCAAGAAGACTGGTACAGGTTCAGCAAGATTGTATGTTTGATAAAGAAAACATTAGACATCATTTATTACTGGACACATTGTGTTAGGAGCATCTAGAGGGAGTGAGCCTAGAATGAAGGGGGATGTGGATGGTTGGCCAAGGGTGTCAACCATACACAACTTCATTTTCAAGGTGATTTTAGCAAAACAGTGATCCAGTGAGATGTTTCAAGAGATACAGAACAAATCGATCTGAGGTGGCTACCATGTATCCTCCTTCAGATCAGATCAGTCGCTCAGTCGTGTCCAACTCTTTGCGACCCCATGAACTACAGCACGCCAGGCCTCCCTATCCATCACCAACTCCCGGAGGTCACTCAGACTCACATCCGTCGAGTCAGTGATGCCATTCAGCCATCTCATCCTCTGTCGTCCCCTTCTCCTCCTGCCCCCAATCCCTCCCAGCATCAGAGTCTTCTCCAATGAGTCAACTCTTCGCATGAGGTGGCCAAAATACTGGAGTTTCAGCTTTAGCATGATTCCTTCCAAAGAAATCCCAGGGCTGATTTCCTTCAGAATGGACTGGTTGGATCTCTTTGCAGTCCAAGGGACTCTCAAGAGTCTTCTCCAACACCACAGTTCAAAAACATCAATTCTTCAGCGCTCAGCCTTCTTCACAGTCCAACTCTCACATCCATACATGACCACAGGAAAGACCATAGCCTTGACTAGGCAAACCTTTGTTGGCAAAGTAATGTCTCTGCTTTTGAATATGCCATCGAGGATGGTCTTAACTTTCCTTCCAAGGAGTAAGCGTCTTTTAATTTCATGGCTGCAGTCACCATCTGCAGTGATTTTGGAGCCCAGAAAAATAAAGTCTGCCACTGTTTCCACTGTTTCCCCATCTATTTCCCATGTAGTGATGGGACCAGATGCCATGATCTTCATTTTCTGAATGTTGAGCTTTAAGCCAACCTTTTCACTCTCCACTTTCATTTTCATCAAGAGGCTTTTTAGCCCCTCTTCACTTTCTGCCATAAGAGTGGTGTCATCTGCATATCTGAGGTTATTGATATTTCTCCCAGCAATCTTGATTCCAACTTGTGTTTCCTCCAGTCCAGCATTTCTCATGATGTACTCTGCATATAAGTTAAATAAACATGGTGACAATATGCAGCCTTGACGTACTCCTTTTCCTATTTGGAACCAGTCTGTTGTTCCATGACCAATTCTAACTGTTGCTTCCTGACCTGCATACAGATTTCTTAAGAGGCAGATCAGGTGGTCTGGTATTCCCATCTCTTTCAGAATTTTCCACAGTTTATTGTGATCTACACAGTCAAAGGCTTTGGCATAGTAAATAAAGCAGAAATAGATGTTTTTCTGGAACTCTCTTGCTTTTTCCATGATCCAGCGGATGTTGGCAATTTGATCTCTGGTTCCTCTGCCTTTTCTAAAACCAGCTTGAACATCAGGAAGTTCACGGTTCACATATTGCTGAAGCCTGGCTTGGAGAATTTTGAGCATTACTTTACTAGTGTGTGAGATGAGTGCAATTGTGCGGTAGTTTGAGCACTCTTTGGCATTGCCTTTCTTTGGGATTGGAATGAAAACTGACCTTTTCCAATCTTGTGGCCACTGCTGAGTTTTCCAGATTTGCTGGCATATTGAGTGCAGCACTTTCACAGCATCATCTTTCAGGATTTGGAATAGCTCCACTGGAATTCCATCACCTCCACTAGCTTTGTTCATCGTGATGCTTTCTAAGGCCCTCTTGACTTCACATTCCAGGATGTCTGGCTGTAGGTCAGTGATCACACCATCATGATTATCTGGGTCGTGAAGCTCTTTTTTGTACAATTCTTCTGTGTATTCTTGCCACCTCTTCTTAATATGTTCTGCTTCTGTTAGGTCCATACCATTTCTGTCCTTTATCGAGCCCATCTTTGCATGAAATGTTCCTTTGGTATCTCTGATTTTCTTGAATAGATCCTTAGTCTTTCCCATTCTGTTGTTTTCCTCTATTTCTTTGCATTGATCGCTGAAGAAGGCTTTCTTATCTCTTCTTGCTATTCTTTGGAACTCTGCATTCAGATGTTTATATCTTTCCTTTTCTCCTTTGCTTTTCGCTTCTCTTCTTTTCACAGCTATTTGTAAGGCCTCCCCGGACAGCCATTTTGCTTTTTTGCATTTCTTTTCCATGGGGATGGTCTTGATCCCTGTTTCCTGTACAATGTCATGAACCTCAGTCCATAGTTCATCAGGCACTCTATCTATCAGATCTAGGCCCTTAAATCTATTTCTCACTTCCACTGTATAATCATAAGGGATTTGATTTAGGTCATACCTGAATGGTCTAGTGGTTTTCCCTACTTTCTTCAATTTCAGTCTGAATTTGGCAATAAGGAGTTCATGGTCTAATCCACAGTCAGCTCCTGGTCTTGTTTTTGCTGATTGTATAGAGCTTCTCCATATTTGGCTGCAAAGAATATAATCGATCTGATTTCGGTGTTGACCATCTGGTGATGTCCATGTATAGAGTCTTCTCGTGTTGTTGAAAGAGGGTATTTGCTATGACCAGTGCATTTTCTTGGCAAAACTCTATTAGTTTTTGCCCTGCTTCATTCCGTATTCCAAGGCCAAATTTGCCTGTTACTCCAGGTGTTTCTTGACTTCCTACTTTTGCATTCCAGTCCCCTATAATGAAAAGGACATCTTTTTTGGGTGTTAGTTCTAAGAGGTCTTGTAGGTCTTCATAGAACCGTTCAACTTCAGCTTCTTCAGCGTTACTGGTTGGGGCATAGACTTGGGTTACTGTGACATTGAATGGTTTGCCTTGGAAACGAACAGAGATCATTCTGTCGTTTTTGAGATTGCATCCAAGTACTGCATTTTGGAGTCTCTTGTTGACCATGATGGCCACTCCATTTCTTCTGAGGGATTCCTGCCCGCAGTAGTAGATATAATGGTCCTCTGAGTTAAATTCACCCATTCCAGTCCATTTGAGTTCGCTGATTCCTAGAATGTCAACATTCACTCTGGCCATCTCTTGTTTGACCACTTCCAATTTGCCTTGATTCATGGACCTCACATTCCAGATTCCTATGCAATATTGCTCTTTACAGCATCGGACTTTGCTTCTATCACCAGACACATCCACAGCTAGGTATTCTTTTTGCTTTGGCTTCATCCCTTCATTCTTTCTAGAGTTATTTCTCCACTGATCTCCAGTAGCATATTGGGCCCCTACTGACCTCGGGAGTTTCTCTTTCAATATCCTATCATTTTGCCTTTTCATACTGTTCATGGGGTTCTCAAGGCAAGAATACTGAAGTGGTTTGCCATTCCCTTCTCCAGCGGACCACACCCTGTCAGATCTCTCCACCATGACCCGCCCATCCTGGGTTGCCCCACAGGCATGGCTTAATTTCATTGAGTTAGACAAGGCTGTGGTCGTGGTGTGATTAGATTGACTAGTTTTCTGTGAGTATGGTTTCAGTGTATTTGCCTTCTGATGCCCTCCTGCAAGACCCACCCTCTTACTTGGGTTTCTCTTACCTTGGGCGTGGGGTATCTCTTCTCAGTTGCTCCAGCAAAGCATAGCCATCGCACCTTACCTTGGACGAGGGGTCTCTCCTCACCACCTCCCTTCCTGACCTTGAGATCAGATCAGATCAGATCAGTCGCTCAGTCGTGTCCGACTCTTTGTGACCCCATGAACCGCAGCACGCCAGGCCTCCCTGTCCATCACCAGCTCCCGGAGGTCACTCAGACTCGCATCCATCGAGTCAGTGATGCCATCCAGCCATCTCATCCTCTGTCGTCCCCTTCTCCTCCTGCCCTCAATCCCTCCCAGCATCAGGGTCTTCTCCAATGAGTCAACTCTTCGCATGAGGTGGCCAAAATACTGGAGTTTCAGCTTTAGCATCATTCCTTCCAAAGAAATTCCAGGATTGATCTCCTTCAGAATGGACTGGTTGGATCTTCTTGCAGTCCAAGGCACTCTCAAGAGTCTTCTCCAACACCACAGTTCAAAAGCATCAATTCTTCGGCGCTCAGCCTTCTTCACAGTCCAGCTCTCACATCCATACATGACCACAGGAAAGACCATAACCTTGACTAGGCAAACCTTTGTTGGCAAAGTAATGTCTCTGCTTTTGAATATGCTATCTAGGTTGGTCATAACTTTCCTTCCAAGGAGTAAGCGTCTTTTAATTTCATGGCTGCAGTCACCATCTGCAGTGATCTTGGAGCCCAGAAAAACAAAGTCTGACACTGTTTCCACTGTTTCCCCATCTATTTCCCATGCAGTGATGGGACCAGATGCCATGATCTTCGTTTTCTGAATGTTGAGCCTTAAGCCAACCTTTGGAGGAGGGGTATATCCTCACCGCCGCCCTTCCCGACCTCGGTTGTGGGGTAGCTCCTCTGGGCCGTGCTTAGTGCGCCAGTCCTCACCGCCGTCCTTCCTCGGTCGTGGGGTAGCTCCTCTCGGCCGCACAGCCGGCGAGGCGCTCTTAGTGCGACTTGTAATATATGTCAGCATGTTAATATTTCAGATAATTCCTGCCCTGTAAGGGACGCATGTCACATCATTAACTGCTGTTGGACATATTTACATAATAATAACAACCCAGAAAACTCTCTTTGACAACCACTGCTCAGGTACAATGATGAAGCTGGGAATAGTTTTTGGTGGGAACTAAGGTAAGGAGCGGGGAAGGCAATGGCACCCCACCCCAGTACTTTTGCCTGGAAAATCCCATGGACGGAGAATCCTGGTAGGCTCCAGTCCATGGGGTCGCTAAGAGTCGGACACGACAGAGCGACTTCACTTTCACTTTTCACTTTCATGCATTGGAGAAGGAAATGGCAACCCACTCCAGTGTTCTTGCCTGGAGAATCCCAGGGACGGGGGAGCCTGGTGAGCTTCCGTCTATGGGGTTGCACAGAGTCGGACACGACTGAGGCAACTTAGCAGCAGTAGCAGCAAGACTCTTGAGAGTCCCTTGGACTGCAAGGAGATCCAACCGGTCCATTCTGAAGGAGATCAGCCCTGGGATTTCTTTGGAAGGAATGATGCTAAAGCTGAAACTCCAGTATTTTGGCCACCTCATGCGAAGAGTTGACTCATTGGAGAAGATTCTGATGCTGGGAGGGATTGAGGGCAGGAGGAGAAGGGGACGACAGAGGATGAGATGGCTGGATGGCATCACTGACTTGATGAATGTGAGTCTGAGTGACCTCCGAGAGCTGGTTATGGATAGGGAGGCCTGGCATGCTGCAGTTCATGGGGTCGCAAAGAGTCAGACACAACTGAGCGACTGATCTGATCTGATCTGAAGCAGACTAGGGCTTTAGCAACTTCATTCCATTTTTATTGAGGACTTACTGTGTCCAAGGCATCCTGAAGTTAATCAGCCCAAAAAATGTCAAATTGATTCTTGGGGATTTAGAATTTCTAAAATTGCCGCCTTTCTATTGAAGAAGTATAAAATATTAACAGTTTGCTTTATAGTGCAAATAAAACAGTCTGCTTTTATTTGAAATCTCAGGATAATCACAGAATCCCTCAAAGTAATTGCTTATGGTAAATGGCTACTATATTTCCTTGCCTGGGTAGAACTGATGTATTAACAGTGATAGCTATCAATTTTATTCAACATTTTAAACAGATCATTAAGATATTCCAAAATAGTCTTTCATGGTAATATTGTTTAAGCCTTTTTGGTGATCTCTGAAAGGACTTATATGAAATAATACTTGGAGAGGCCTACATTTCATCTTATAATGAATTATCTCCCTTTTTAATTGAAAATGTTACAACTCTTTATGTTAATCGTGATAGAATGCCTCAGAGGACTTTTTTAATTATATTTTTATGACTTGACCAATTTTATGTTTTAACTTTTAATTTCTTTCTCCTTTCTTCATATAGTGTTCTTCTCTTTATGGGCTTTTATCTTCACTGAGTAACCTGGCATATTCAAAGCATCCTACAGTCAATGTCAATGGCCCTAAGGTGTCAAGAGCTCCAAATTTATTCAAGGGCACTTTATTTGTCAATAATCACTTTGTCCTCCTTTTTTAAATGTAGTACATTAAAAAAATAATTGCATATTTAAAAATCTTTGTACAACTTGGGAGTTCACTGTAAATTCTTGCTTTATCAAAGGTGTTTATTTGGCTATAACTTCTCTAGTTTTGGGGCTTCCCTGATAGCTCAGTTGGTAAAGAATTTGCCTACAATGCAGGAGACCCTGGTTCGATTCCTGGGTCGGGAAGATCCCCTGGAGAAGGGATAGGCTACCCATTCCAGTGTTCTTGGGCTTCCCTTGTGGCTCAGCTGGTAAAAAATCTGCCTGCAATGTGGAAGACCTGGGTTCAATCTCTGGATTGGGAAGATCCCCTGTAGAAGGGAAAGGCTACCCACTCCAGTATTCTGGCCTGGAGAATTCCATGGACAGTCCATGGGGTCACAAAGAGTCAGAGACAACTGAATCACTTTCACTTTGACTTTTTCTAGTTTTTAAACTTTTTTTTCTTTTTCTTTTATTTTGGCCATGTCAGCCATATGGGACCATTTGGCTATCAGAAGTCCAGTCAGGAAAAATAAATGGAAATGAAATATGAAAATAAAGGCTTGCAGGGATAGACTGAAAGGATCATGCAGCAGTGGGGCTGAAAAGGACCTTAGAGCATCCAGTAGAGTTAGAGAAATTTAGTCCATGTTTTATTTACAGTATAATGACAATGAAACATTAGGAAGGTGAAATGTCTTGTCCAAGTTCAGCCCTATCTATTGGCTCCCAGTTCAGTTCTCTTCCTGTTGCATCAAGCAGAGTTTTAAAGAAATTTGAAATTATGCATTTTAATGGGATTTGGGTATGACCTATGGTAATTTCCAATTCTGCTTCTTTTTGATTGTTAAAACCAGCTAAAATATATAACATAAATATAGTTCTATTCAGCATCATAATCTTCCTTCATTAAGCTAACACAATATATATTATAGGTAAACACTCTCATTATTTGAATTAAATAATTACATGGATAATATCTTAATTCCCCCAAATGGGTCCTAACATACCCCATGGCTTATTTGTCCGTCTACACATATGTTTTTGAGCACTCAATTTTAAGTACAATGCATTTTGGTCATTTACGTGCCAAGGAATGACCTACAATCATGATGAAAATTGGGCTCTATGTTGCAGTGAATTATCCTCATTTGCTAGAAAAAATGACAACTTCTATCCACTTTTATCATAAAACAACTTGAAAGAAAACGTGATTATATTTTTACTGGTAAACCTTTTGGAAGCTTCACGTATAAAACAGCTGAACACCAGCTTGTGACAGTGTTAAGCTGCCAGAGAGGCATCTCAGAATGGATCATAACATGCCTGTACACCAATGTGACTCACACTGTACTTTCAAGGAGTGGGTGTGGCCTATGTTTTATTCTTTTTATTTTTACTGAATTATTTTTATTCAATACAGAAAGTCATGGTTTTATCACCTGTTTTCCATTTCAATTGTATTGAATTCCATTTAACGAGTGAAATGGCCTGTATTTCTGCATTTAAATTTAGAAAGGGCTTTCTGAAAGTGATCAAGTTCATGTTATCAAAATATCAGATTGAAAACAGCAACCTAATCATGAGATATTTGATACCATCTTCATTTCAGGTATGTTTGCATTTTGAGGGGTTAGCTAGGAGTTTTCCCAGACATGGAGACAATTTTATGAAATCCTAGAATTAAATTTTATAACTTTAAATAACAATGGACAAACATTGCAGATGGAAGGTTTTAACTCCATAAAGCCTAATTTGAATAATGATATTTAATTCCACTTGTTTGAAATTAACAAAGAGTAAGTTAGAGGTGACTTTATCTTGTTAAATTGTAGATCTTAATTTTGATTGCAATTCACCTGAGAGCACTTAGCACAAGTATTTACCTGAGTTAATTTACACCATTTACACCTCGACTATAATGGATTAAAAATCTACATTTTTATATAAAAAGAGTTAAGTCATGTATAAATATTTTATTACTTGTAGATAATATTTCAAGGCAATTGTATATTTCATTTTTTTGCCCCAATAAACTCCAAAACCTAACGCTTTTGTTTAATATAAAAATTAAGGTTTCAGAATCACCATGGTGATTGTAGCCTATGGAAAAATGTATTACTTCATAGATTTTAAATTGCTCAAGGATACAAAGAAATATTAAAAAGTAATTTCATAGATCATAACACAGCCAACATTTTATATTGTTTTTCACAAAATTTAAAATTAATTTGAACAGCTAAGTCTATTAACATCAAAGAGTAAATCTATTTCAGTGAAAAATTATTTTCATATGTAAGCTTTTTTATGAAACAATTTTATGAAGAATATTAATGAAAAATTTTTCTTACATATTGAATCATTTACTTATTTGATATGTTTTCTTGGAAAGCAAATATATTTTCCTGATTATGTCCCTCTGAGGAGATATTAAAAAGTCATGTATAATATTTGTGTTTTACAACCAGTGATACAGCATTTGTACAGTTATCTCTGAGAATTTCAATCTGGGTGCCTCTGCAATAATGAGATGCTTCTAGGTATAGATACTCTCCACTACATGGAGAGCACAAGCGACAAAACCCCTTTGCACATATACAGTTGAACTTATTTAATTTTGCAGCCAAATGCACCACCCTTCAGTTCCCATAATCCCATTTTTGTCCCTTTTCAACTGCATTGTTGATGGACAGGAAATTTGTCTTTACTTATTCTTGAGTCTCATTCTCTACCTTAACCTATCTTATAAGCAGATTTGACCGCATTTGACGTTCCAAGTGCAGAGAACTTTCATTACCAAGTTAAAGATGTAATTTTTATCAGTCATTTAATCAATTATCAAGTGCCACCACCAAGCAGACCACAGATAGTATTGTCCAGATATGCACATTTTAATCAAAAAGGAAAATGTGTGCTTTTCTCCATCATAAAGAGAGAAGGAAATTTTCAAGAAAAAATCCATGTAGACACTTTACCTAAAACTAAAAGAGCCGTGGGTTTTTGGTTTGGGTATTTGAGATTTTTCTGGTGTTTTAGTGAAGTTTTGTCTTTTTTCACAACATAAAATTCATAAGTAGTTTTCTTTCTATCAAGAATTCAAGTGAAAAGTTGAAACTCACCTGAATGCCAGGATGAGATCTGCAGCTCAAAGTCATCTCCTCCCTTCTCCTTCCATGTGCTCCTCAGTAGATCAGAAGCACAGTTTGGCTATCTTGGACTTGGGAAACTATCCAGTTCCTTTCCATAGACTCTCCAGCCCAGTTGTTTTTTTCTTCTTCTTTGACTCACACGTGATTAGGGATGTCTGGGTCCCTTGGCATATTCCCAGTTGAAGGAAAATTTGACAGTCCACACTAGTGTCTTTGTGAGCTTCCAAGGAATACAAAGCAGACCTTTCCCTGGAGCTTAACTTGGAGAGGTTTCTCCTGTCTGCATCCTTCAATGCACAATTTATGTCTTTGTGGAAGTGCTGAGGGAAAAAGGCCAAGTTTTTCTTTGCTTCTTTCTGCTGTAGTGCAAACTCATTCACAAAGTGTGCCCTGCTCTGTCTTAGTTTCCAAGGGCAGAGCCTGGTGGGCTTGTTCCAAGTCAGGGGCTACATGATTGTGCTTTCAGGCATTGCTGCTCCTCTGCTTCTGTACCAAAGAACGGCAGATTTAATCTAATTGAATTCCACTGCAGTGATTTATTTATATTTTGCTCAAGGAGTATTCCCATTACTTAAGTCTGGCATTTGAAGTGAACTATGAATAGTGTTATATATATAATGAATACTGTTAAGGATACAAGTTCTTACAATGTGTAACCAGTGGATGTTCGTTCCTTGTTTCATAGATTTAAATGAATATCAAGAGCCGTAGGTATTACAGTATGTTTTGATGACTTTTGTTGATCCAGTAATAAAAGTGACTGTTGTTGGGCTTTACCCTGACAGGTGACTGTCTTAGCATTGATAGAAATCTCAGAAACAACCCAGGTAATATTCAAATTGGCAAGTTTTGCTCTAGCCTTAAGAAACAAACCAAAACATAATTACTAATGTATTTGCAGGTAAAAACTATTCGCATCCACATTAACTTAATTATTGAAAAGTTTGGTGGTAAACCATGTCCTCCAGGGGAAAGTCTGTAATGTACTAGATAAAATAACCATTTAATTAGAAATTAGAATGCTGCAGTTATATATGAAATGTAAAAAAAGTTTACCTAAAGTTAGCTAGCAGATTGAATCATGCAAAAATGCCAGTATACAACTGTGTTTGATCTGCAAGGTGGAAAGATCATGCCTTCAACCTAACAAGCAGGAGTTACCCTGTCTAGTAGAATTTTAACTTACTGTGGTAACTATTGTTTAAATTTTAAAGGGTAATGACTGTCACATTATGATTTCACTAATGGAGGCTTAGCATATCCTTTATAATTTTCTCTTGGGGGAAAAAAGAAGGCATAGGATCACTGTTGTCAATGCCGGGCTTTCTTCTAATTATGTCTCAGTCCCAAATCCCCAAATCTAAAGTGCTAGTCTAGCATTTTGGAATAATTTAAGAGAAAACCAAAGGCCTTCTGAATGTTACATATTTTACAGCTATCTCTCTGAATCAACTGTAACATAAAAATGTGACCCCGATATTAAAACTGAAATAATTGCCTTTGTTGAAGGATCAGAATGAAGTGTCCCTAATTATTAACTCATGGAATCCCTCCTCAATGCCTTAGGCAGAAGCAGCTCTGGTTTTTGAACAGGTAGAAAGCCTCTGTTTTTCTGTCAAAAGAACTGTAGCACTGTAACAAAGCATTTTTAGCTTGTAAATCTGTAAAGTGAGCTACAGGATTTGAAAAGCAAAAACAGTTCTGAAATATACAGAGTAGTTAACATTCCGTGTCTGGGATAAAGTAAATACGATCAAATAATATCAAGGTTACACTATGAACATTTGGAATATAGTAATATGTTCATAGAAAGACACTATGGGTATTGTTTCTTAAATAATATCAGATACTGTCATTTTCTGGAAATAGTAGATATGTATACAAATCTAATCACCTGACCCATCTTATTTTTGCATTATGGCTCCATCTGAATTTTTTGATAGAATTATACATACATTACCACCAGCTGCCTCTTCTTAGTCTTAAGTATAATTCCATTTAGGGACTCTGTTATTGTATCAAAACAGAATAGAAATCCAGTTACGTAGTTCAAGAGTCTTCACAACTGGTACTCTTTGATTGTGCATTGTGTGAACCGCTCCTCTGATAAAATCCTTGATTCATCATTATGTCCTGGTCTTATTTTAGCATCCTTGAACAGCACCTGCCTGAAAGTGACTGTGATAGTTCCAGTTGTATAAGCACCAAGTTATTAGGGCATGAGCAGAGAATTTTATAACTGGAAAGAGCCTCTTACAGTGAGAACAACTGCAGCTCAGAAGGTCACACCCAGTCACACAACTACTTCCTGACATGATGAGAGTTCTTTCTGTTCAACCTTAATTCCTTGCCTCACATGTATGTAGGTTTATTTATTTATATTTTTTTGGATGTGCTGCATCTTCATTGTGGCACTAGCTCAGTAGTTGTGGCATGGAATTGATTGCCCCATGGCATGTGGGATCTTAGTTCCTCCACCAAGTATCAAACCCATGTCCCCTGCATTGGAAGGCAGATTCTAAACCACTGGACTGCCAGGAAAGTCTGTGCATGTAGATTTAGGTGCATTCACCAAGTATGAACCCAGTAGGGATACCTATACCAACTGGAAAAGGAGTACGTCAAGGCTATATATTGTCACCCTGTTTATTTAACTTATATGCAGAGTACATCATGAGAAACGCTGGGCTGGAAGAAACACAAGCTGGAATCAAGATTGCCAGGAGAAATATCAATAACCTCAGATATGCAGATGACACCACCCTTATGGCAGAAAGTAAAGAGGAACTCAAAAGCCTCTTGATGAAAGTGAAAGTGGAGAGTGAAAAAGTTGGTTTAAAGCTCAACATTCAGAAAACGAAGATCATGGCATCTGGTCCCATCACTTCATGGGAAATAGATGGGGAAACAGTGGAAACAGTGTCAGACTTTATTTTTCTGGGCTCCAAAATCACTGCAGATGGTGACTGCAGCCATGAAATTAAAAGACACTTATCCTTGGAAGGAAAGTTATGACCAACCTAGATAGCATATTCAAAAGCAGAGACATTACTTTGCCAACAAAGGTTTGCCTAGTCAAGGCTATGGTCTTTCCTGTGGTCACGTATGGATGTGAGAGTTGGACTGTGAAGAAGGCTGAGTGCCAAATAATTGATGCTTTTGAACTGTGGTGTTGGAGAAGACTCTTGAGAGTCCCTTGGATTGCAAGGAGATCCAACCAGTCCATTCTGAAGGAGATCAGCTCTGGGATTTCTTTGGAAGGAATGATGCTAAAGCTGAAACTCCAATATTTTGGCCACCTCATGCGAAGAGTTGACTCATTGGAAAAGACTCTGATGCTGGGAGGGATTGGGGGCAAGAGGAGAAGGGGATGACAGAGGATGAGATGGCTGGATGGCATCACTGACTCAATGGAGTTTGGGTGAACTCCGGGGGTTGTTTCTGGACAAGGAGGCCTGGTATGCTGCAATTCATGGGGTCACAAAGAATCGGACACGACTGAGCGACTGATATGATCTGATCTGATCTGATCTGATACCAACTGGGCTACCTTGGTGATTCAGACAATAAAGAATCTGCCTGCAGTGTGGAAGACTTGGGTTCGATCCCTGAGTTGCGAAGATCCCTTGGAGGAGGACATGGCCACCTACTCCAGTATTCTTGCCTGAAGAATCCCTATGGACAGAGGAGCCTGATGGGCTACAGTCCATGGGATTGCAGAGTGGGGCATGACTGAGCGACAAAACACAACACGTACCAACTGTATTCCTATTCCTATGCCAACATGATAAAGAATTCATTAGAAAAGAATCAATGAAGCAAATGAATCAAAAGAGTGAATGCATTCTGACTCCCTAGTAGATAGGTTTCCTAAGAAAAGGCAATGTATATTATAAGTTTCTTTAGTATATTTTTAGAGTGAAAATATAAAGGAAGTAGAGTATATTCCCTGAATTTATGCCCTCAAAATAGCTTAACTGTTTTAACTTTTCAAAAAAAGTCTCGCCAGTGAATTTTTCTGCCTTTCACTCTGCTTAGTTAGAACATCCGGAAATTACAAACTTGGTTGTAGTTCCTCAAAGGAGTTAATAATTCCACTCTAAAGGAACAACATCAAAACAGGTTCAGGATGATTAAAGTGCTTTAAATCCTCTTGGGGGCTATTCACTTATAATTTGTTATTTCTTAGGCTGTCAAAGGCAGCTTTTGTGAATGGGAAATGCTTGTTATTTACAGTCTTGTTTGCCTTTGATAGAGGCTTATGTTGCTGCCAAGGTTACTCAGGGTTTGAAAGGGAAGAAGATTCACTTTCCCTTTTTTCTCCATCAGTGGTTTGTTAAATCTGAAATAAAGCAAAGAAAACTCTTTTTATTTTATTAATAAAAAAAAGAAGAGTGGAAGACAGACTCAGTTGGACTGTGCTCATGTCTAGAGGAATGAAATATTAGTTATGCCATCAAATTAATTTGTATAAATGGGCTGCCAATGTGAAAAACTTCATGCTAGAACTTTTAGCCTGAAGTTATTTGATACTTCTGTTGACAGTCTTTGTCCTGGATTAAATCTCAGATTCAAAAAAAGAAAGAAAAAGAAAAAAAGTAGGTATTCAACAAAGATTTTGAACAGAACTGAGAAAAACATTTCCGTTTTGATGGGTAGGGATACTGTGCATCATTCACAAATATGACCTATCTCTTAATTCTGCAGAGCTCCAGAAGCCATTGAACTTGGCTTCTTTCTCATTTAATTTGAAGATATTATATACATTCAAAGGTAGCTTTGCTGGCACATGCAGGTCCCCATGCTTCTACTGCACAGCAGTGAAGCCGTTAGCACACAAGAAGTTGCCTCTCTGCCATATAAAAATTCAATTCAAAGCTCCAGATTCAACCTTAATTAAAAGTTCATGGAAACAAATGCTTGTCTATCAGGCTTTACAACTTGCCAAACTCTGGCTCCGCTGAACCATCAGAGGGAGCGGATTCTGCAGGCATTGAGCTTCCAGGAAAAATGTCTGGCTGCCAGCAACACACATTCTGGGCCGTCATGAAAAACCTGGGAGGAGCCACGTGTTCTCTGTAAATTAATTGCTGAAAAATTGCCTCATGTATCAAGACCCTCACCTGGAATATGCTCCCACTGCCATGTCTAAAAGATATTCAGGTTTCCTCTTAGTAATGCTTGTATGTGCTCAGTTGCTCAGTCATGTCTATCTCTTTGTGACCCTATGGACTGTAGCCTGCCAGGTTCCTCTTTCCATAGGATTCTCCAGGCAAGAATACTGGAGTGGGTTGCCATTTCCTCTTCCAGGGATCTTCCTGACCCAGAGACTGAACCCGCATCTCTTGCCTCTCCTGCATTGGCAGAGGGATTCTTTAACACTTCACTACCTTGGAAGCCCAGTAATGCACAACTCTAACCAATTAACATACAGATTCTACATTTCACACTGTCATCTGGAAATCTGAATAAATGTACACTCTACAACCAATATTTTCTCCTGCTCCTATGGAGATGTCCTTTGTTAATTCACTCTCCAGGGCCTGGCCCCTAGTTTGTGTTCAGTAAATAAAACTGAATGAAGAACATACTCTCATGAAGTGAGTGGTGCTCTTCTTGTAACTGAGGAAATGGCTTAAACTGGTTAAGTATCAGGCCCAAGGTCATGTGTCTTTTAAGTGGCATAGATCCGATTTTTAACCTAGACAATGCAATTCCACACCCCATCTTCTCAAGCAGTGCAAGACCTTGATTTTCTCAGAATCAAACCACTTGAGTTCCTTTTATTCAGAGGTAAACCTAGACTTTGTAGTGCTTGAAGCTTATACAACTTGGGAGATCCTTTTTGAAAAAAATATGTATGAAATTCAGAGTATAAGGTTATCAATAGGTCCTTGAAAGAGGTCTGTGCAAGTGATGGACCCAAAGCTTATACTAAATTGGTTTCATGTAAACCTGCCTCTTCTCCTCTCACTTAGCCTTTTGGTCCCTAGCCTCAGAACAGCATTTGCTTAGAAAAAGCCATTCTGAGGCAGTGAGACAATCTGGTGGTCCATTTAAACACACATTTTGACCTAAAGTTTTGTTGCATCCTCTTGTAGCAATTTACTCCTAATTTCTGTGTGGTAGGAATGATCGCAAGAGAGATTTTACTCCAAGAACTCAGAAAAATTCCTATTGTCTGGCATCTGGGATACAAGGATATGGTTATTAACCTCAAGTGTCATGTAGTCTGTAAGGGCAGAGAGACATGTTAACAGTCTTAATGCAGTGTGATAAAAGCTTTGTGCTGTGTGCTTAATCTCTCGGTCATGTCTGATTCTTTGCCACCCTATAGACTGTAGCCCATCAGGCTCCTCTGTCCATGGGGATTCTCCAAGCAAGAATGCTGAAAAGGGTTGCCATGCCCTCCTTCAGGGGATCTTCCCAACCCAGGGATTGAACCCATCTCCTACATTGCAGGTGGATTCTTTACCATCTGAGCCACCAGGGAAGCCCTAAAATTATGTAAAATGCTAAAGAAGTCCCACCTGTCTTTAGAGATTGGACTGTTATTCTTCCACCTCCATGGAGCTTTCTCATATTTCTCCATCCCTCACTGGTCTCTGAAGTGATAAGACACTTTAGATCTCTAGTAAAATATCACATACAAAGTTGTATGGCTGTGCCTGGTCTTCCCCACTAGACTGTAAGCTCCTTGAAGGCAGGTAGTTTGCATTTTGCCACAGGCTGTCAGGGGTGAGTGCTGAATAACTGTGTGGCTGAGTGATAGGTGGATTGATATGAATGGGCCATAGCAATCTTTCTGGACAATATAATCTAAAAACCAGGCAACAGAAGCTGTCACTGAGCATGAAAGATGAGGTCAACTTTTTGTTTGTTTAGTGTGTTCTTGAGAATTAAGGACATTTGTATTTTATCCCAAAAGGAATTCATAAAATTAATTTGGTCTATATGTTTTTCCCTAGTAGCTCAGCTGGTAAAGTATCTGCCTGCAATGTAGGAGACCCCAGTTCGATTCCTGGGTTGGGAAGATCTGCTGGAGAAGGGATAGGCTACCCACTCGAGTATTCTTGAGCTTCCCTGGAGGCTCAGCTGGTAAAGAATCTGCCTGCAATGCAGGAGACCTGGGTTCCATCCCTAGGTTGGGAAGATCCCCTGAAGGAGGGAAAGGCTACCCACTCCAGTATTCTGGCCTGGAGAATTCCACGCACTATACAGTCCAGGGAGTCACAAAGAGTCGGACACAACTAAGCAACTTTCACTTTCATATGTTTTTTAATTAAGGTACAATTCACATAATATAAAACCAGTCACTTTAAGTGAACAATTTTGAAATTCAGTGCCACCTTTATCTTGTTCCAAAACATTTTCATCACCCCAATAGGAAACCTCCATCCATTAAGCAGTTACTGCCTACTTCCCTACCCCCACCTTCCAGGCCCTGGTAAGCACTATTCTGCTTTCTGTTTCTCTGAGTTTATCTGTTCTGAATATTTCATGTAAATGGAATCAAAGAACATATGACATTTTGTGTCTGGTTTCTTTTACTTAGCATAGTATTTTCAAGGTTCATTCATGTTATAGCATACATCACCACCTCATTCCTTCTATGGCTGAATAATATTCCATTGTAGGCGTAAACCATAATTTATCTATCTATCCATCCATTGCGGAGAAGGCAATGGCACCCCACTCTAGTACTCTTGCCTGTAAAATCCCATGGACGGAGGAGCCTGGTAGGCTGCAGTCCATGGGATCGCGAAGAGTTGGACACGACTGAGTGACTTCACTTTCACTTTTCACTTTCATGAATTGGAGAAGGAAATGGCAACCCACTCCAGTGTTCTTGCCTGGAGAATCCCAGGGACAGGGAGCCTGGTGGGCTGCCATCTATGGGGTTGGGTTGCACAGAATTGGACACGACAGAAGTGACTTAGCAGCTTATCCATCCATTGTTGGACATTTATGTTGCTTATAACCTTCAGTTATTGTGAATAATGCTGCTATGGACATGCATGTCCCTGTATTTATTTGAGTCCCTGTCCTTTTAATTCTTTTGTGTATGTATATCTGTGCTTGGTCACTCAGTCCTGTCCAACTCTTTGCAACCCTTTGGACTGTAGCCAGCCAGGTTCTTCTGTCCATGGGATTTTTCAGGCAAGAATATTGGAATGAGTTGCCATTTTCTTCAGGGAATCTTCCCCACCCAGGGATCGAACCAGTGTCTCCTATGTTTCCTGCATTGTGGGTAGATTTTTTTACCTTCTGAGCCACTGGGAAGCCCATATATATAACTAGGAGTAGTGATTCTATGTTTAAGTTTTTTGAGGAAATACCAAATTGTTCTCCACAGTGGCTGCACCATTTTACAATCCAACCAGAGTGTTTTAATTTCTCCACCGCTTATCTTAGTTTTATTTTTTAAAATTATAATCATCCTAGGGCAACTGGGATAGATGTTTATATCCAAATGATTCTTCCTATTAGTTTAAAGGTATTCAATAGTCCTGACTGTTAATTCACATTCACTTCGAATTTTCAGTTTGAGTCTCAGAATATGAATTCTTTGGTATTTTAAAACACTTGCCAAGAATCAGTTAAATCACAACAGTATCAAATGTAAACAGTATCATATGAGGGTGAGAGGTCAGGATATAAAGAAGGGTGTTCAACCTGTTATGTTTCTTGAAAAAATTTAATGAAATTTTAAAATGTTATGCAAGAGAAATGAAGCCTTGTAGTCAAATTTCATCTTAGTTGTTTAATTTAGTCTTTATTTTTAGACTTATCTGAGAAGTGGGTTTCTGGAGATGAGTTAAAAAATAAATGCAACCACATCTTGGTTGGACTTCCCAGGTGGTGCTGGTGGTAAAGAGTCCACCTGCCAACACAGGAGATGCAGAGGACGTGGGTTCAAACCCTGGGTCAGGAAGATCCTCTGAAGGAAGACATTGCAACCCTCTCCAGTATTCGTGCCTGGAGAATCCCATGGAGAGGAGCCTGACTGGCTACAGTCCATGGGGTCACAAGAGTCGGACACAACTGAGCATCTGAGTACCACCACCATATCTTGCTTATCTAAATTGTATAAGTTTTAAATTTTAAGTTTATTTTTAAATTGAAGGATAATTGCTTTATAGAATTGTGTTGGTTTCTGCCAAACATCAACATGAATCAGGCATAAGGGTACCTATGTCCTCTCCCTCTTGAATCTCCCTCCCATCTCCCTCCCCATCCCACCCCTGTAGGTTGTCACGGAGCCCCAGTTTGAGTTCCCTGAGTCATACAGCAAATTCCCATTGACTATCTATTTTACACAAGGTAATGTAAGTTTCCATGTAATTCTCTTCATCCATAAGTTGTATTTTATCGTCAACAAATGCTGCTTCAAAGTTACTGACTCATGTTCTTAGTCAAATGCTTGGGAGTAAGCCTTTGGCTTACTCCTCTTTTTACACATAGAACATAACATTTGAAGATCAAACATCTCTAGTTGCATCCTCTTGTCCAGTCTGTCTTTGAGAAGTTACAAACTAAGAGTTAATCTGAGAATTGGACTATCTGAAAATCTGAATGATGATGAGGGTGTTTACAGTGGATAGCTGTCTTGAATTTAAAAATCATAGATTCTTATAACCTTAGAATTGTAAGGAAGCCTTGGAATCAATGGTTTAAAACAGATACATTACTAGAACCTTTTCCCACATCTTTTCATCCAAAGGAAATACTAAGCGGAGCACTTACATTAAGCAAATGAAAGAATACCAGAAACCAAAACAATTCAACAACGAACAGAAACAGTATTGCTGTGGTTAATCAGGGCTGGAAGCTGGCACTCTGAAGCTACTGAATGGACTGGCCATCCTAATTCTATCCTTCTCCCCACCCCTGTGGACCCTCTGTGGACCCACAGAAGCACCTCTGTGGACCCTTCTCAGATGCTGCAGAACACAATCTGGAAACACCTCACTCCTCCATGGAAGAATTCAGCTGCTGTGTAAACAGTTTGAGTGACCAGGAGCTCTCTCCCTCAGAGGAGGCATCTATTCTGTTTGTGAACATGTTAGAGTATAAGAGGGCTTCCCAGGTGGCACCAGTGGGAATGAATCCTCCTGCCATTGCAGGAGACACAGGAGACTCAGGTTCAATCCCTGGGCTGGAACGATCCCCTAGAGGAGGAAATGGCAACCCACTCCAGTATTCTTGCCTGGGAAATCCCATGGATGTAGAATATGAGAAAGAAATTGAATACATTGATCCTGAGTTTGTCCCTAAACTTTAGTCTATTGGCTATTGTTTTAGTCTTTGCAACTCAAAAATCTCTTTTCCAGATCTATATTTGTAAAGTTATGTGTAATGTCTTCTTTTTCTAGTCTAAGTATCCCATTTATTCCCATTTCTCTAGAAATAACGTCGTTTCCAGGCCACTGCTGCCCTCAACATTTGTGCCTGGAATTGCTCCAGCTCACCCTGGATATACTATTCCAGGTATAGACTAGCCAGTAATAGATAAATTGGTGAACACCTCTTTCCCCAATGCTCTCAAGGCTGGACTTTTACTACTGAAACCTAAGACGGTACATTTTTGGCAGTGCAATTTCACTATTGGCACAAAGTAAGCTTGCAGTCAATAGAAAACAGATCTTCTCCATAAGAACTGATGATTTTCTAGTTCCCTTAAACCCCTAAAAGGTTATGTGTTATAGTGAATTTATAGACTATTTGGAGAATAGTTACTTAAACATAGTGTAATATTTTAGGACTGGGACTTCCCTGGTGGCTAAGTTGGTAAAGAATCTACCTGCAATGCAAGAGATCCAGTTTGATCCCTGGACCAAGAAGACTCCCTGAAGTGGCAACCCACTAGAGAAGTGGCAACCCACTGGAGAAGTGGCAACCCACTCCATTATTCTTGCCTGGGAATCCCATCAATACAGGAGCCTGGCCAGCTACAGACCATGGCATCGCAAGAGTCAGACGTGACTTAGCAACTGAACCACCACCACCAACGTTTTAGGATATAAATATTTTTCTCATTCTCAACTATTGAGGGTTATTAATTTGGCCATCCTGTAGGATTGAAAGAAATTGAGATGTAACATATTTTCAGTACAATAAATATAAGAAAGCTGAGGCCCAAAGACCCAGAATGATGAACAAATATCTGTCCAGCCAAAGCCACAATTTGCCCGAAACAGTTGCAATTTATGCAGGCTGTTCTAGCTACATAGTGAACTTTTTTTCCAGAAATAAGTAAATGTCTAGGTTTGGACAACAATTTCAATAATCACCTTAAGTAAGGGCTCTTTATGCTGAATTACACTGGCTCCTTCTTGCACTAACTCTGGTCCCCTTTGCATCTACATGGAATAGTGATGAAGAGCGGTCCAGAGAACTGAGATTACGTTTTCTTCATAAATTCTGGCATCAGAAAACCATTCCAGTCCACAGCAATTTGTCTTGAATGACATCCACTGCCGACATGTGTAACTTAGATGTCCTTCTATACAGGCCTCGCAATAGAATATTTCTAACCAGACTATGGAAGGATTTCTAACAATACATTTTTGGTCCTAGAAGATGTGTGGAGTCAAAGTAAAGTCAAGCCTAAGTCGAGGTTTAAGAAGCCAGACCTTGGGGAGCGGGGAGGAAGGAGGGTTCAAGATGGGGAGCACCTGTATACTGGTGGCAGATCCATCTCGATGTATGGTAAAAGCAATACAATATTGTAAAGTTAAGCAAAATAAAATTTAATTAAAAAAAAAAAGAAGCCAGACCTTGATAACTAGTCCTTCCCTTCTTTGAAAATGTAAACATTGAATGCTCTGTAAAGAGTGAGAAATTAGTTTAAAAATAAGAAAGTAGAATTCTGCCACCTTTTTCAGCTCACTCCTATAAGCCAAAATTATTTAGGGTATTTCAGGAGGTGTTTTGAAGTATATTTTTAGGATTCATAAAAGAGTACCATGTATATGTATGGCAAATGAGATGTAATTGTATTCTTGGTTATTCGTAAGTGCTTGCAGTATTTAGAGTCACTGCTAATAACAGTAAAATGGTACAAAAATAACAGTATTTGTTAACTGCTAGAACCTAGGCGCCAGATCTTTAAAAAACATTTTAGTACATAATATACAACAGTGATCTAGTCAAGTAGCTTGAAAAGATAGTGACAATAATAAATGTAAACTATTAATATTATTGTTTGGGGCATCTGTTAAGTTGTATTAGGCCTGAGTTCTTTCATGAGAATGTGTGAGCTCTCATCAATCACCCATCATTCCCAAAGGCAACAGATCATAATGGCTATTTCTCCTTTAGGACAATGCCAGGCTTAACGAATTTAGTCCCGCTAGTGGCAGTAAAGCTAAGTACTCTCAGGGGAAAAATGGAGCAGTTCTTTGTCTTTTTTCTTTTCTGTAGTAACATTAAAAATAGTCACCAAACAATTGACTTTGATGTGTTAGCTTCCAAAGTATCATTAAAAAGATTTCCTGTAATCACTTTTTAAAATTCCTCATGAGAAGCTAACTTATGATTTAAGTCTATATTTTATACGGACTGCTCTCGGAAGACTTCCAATGGGTCATTTTATGTAGGTGTGTATAAGTACACGTGTGAACATGTGTGTCTGTGTGTATCTTTTGTTCCTCGTGATAAAATTACAGATTAAAAAAAAAAAAACTAGAAGGAATATTATCAAGGTAATGGAACTAATTATTTGATCCCATGTAGATATTTTCACGGGGAAGGCCATGGCACCCCACCCCAGTACTTTTGCCTGGAAAGTCCCATGGACGGAGGAGCCTGGTAGGCTCCAGTCCGTGGGGTCGCTAAGAGTCGGACACGACTGAGCGACTTCACTTTGACTTTTCACTTTCATGCATTGGAGAAGGAAATGGCAACCCACTCCAGTGTTCTTGCCTGGAGAATCCCAGGGACAGGGAAGCCTGGTGAGCTTCCGTCTATGGGGTCGCACAGAGTCGGACATGACTGAAGCGACTTAGCAGCAGCAGCAGCAGATATTTTCAAGACATTTGAGACTTATATCTTGTTTATATGTCTCAAAGCCTAAGCCTTATAGACATGCTTTGGCTCATATCTTCTAGATACAGAGTTTTGTATGTTGTAGACATATAGGGGCCTATATAGGGCTTCCCAGATGGCACTAGTGGTTAAAAACGCACCTGCTAATGCAGGAGAAATAAGAGATGAGGGTTCTATCCCTGGGTCAGGAAGATCCCCTGGAGGAGGGCATGGCAACTCACTCCAGTGTCTTTGCCTGGAGAATCCCATGGACAGAGGAGCCTGGCAGACAACAGTCCACTAGATTTCAAAAAGTTGGATACGACTAAAGGAAATTAGCATGCATGCACACAGAGGCCTGTATCTTATAAATGCAGAGCTTTATACCTTATAGACGCATGGGCCTACACTTTGTGGACATATACTGGCTATAACTTTTAGACTCTTAGGAATCTATATTGTATAGACACATACAGGCCTGAAAGCATATGGACTTATAGGGACTTCCCTGGTGCTCCAGTGGTTAAGGCTCCATACTTACAATGCAAGGATTGTGGGTTCAATTCCTGATCAGGGACTAAGATCCCACATGCCATGCAGTACAGTCAAAAAAAGCATATAGACTTATATAGAGGCCTATTACATATAGGCCTATATAACTATGGACCCATATAAGCCTAGTATTGAAACATAGAGGCCTGTACTTAGTTGCAAGTGACTAAAAATTCCTTAATGAGTATTTTAAAGGCCTAAGCACACACAGTTAAGATATCCTAATAATCACAGAATCTTCAAACTTCAAGATTTATGTATTACTCTGGGCTCTCCTGTACAAACATTTGATGGACAAGGAAACAGAGTCTAGGTAATTTATCCTAGACTCACAGATCTCATCCACAGGGATGAGAGGCGAAGTATTT
Organism: Tragelaphus eurycerus; assembly: GCA_935064755.1. NCBI lineage: Eukaryota > Metazoa > Chordata > Mammalia > Artiodactyla > Bovidae > Tragelaphus > Tragelaphus eurycerus. The sequence continues at coordinate 7,020,848 of CAKXYN010000039.1, forward strand.
TGATTTAAGGACATTGTAGATGTTCTTTGTATATAACCATAACTATGTATTATATATTAAGAGAGCTTTTCAACCAGAAATCCTCTTCAGATATACATTCGGTGTTGAAAGAACATTGATTCATGTTAACTGATCATGTTTACTTCACCAAATTGGGCTCCAAATTTAGCACATCATTTTTATGCAATGTTTTTTATTTTTCTAAACCTCCCTCATGTTATGTTCCTTTTATATGCATATATTGACAAATCTACAACAGTATCAAAATGGGGACTCTGAAATATTCTAAAGCATCCTGATATTTTTACAGTTAATATGTTTCACTTAAAACATCACCAAAGCAGGTTGTTACCAGCTTGTAATTTATTTAAATTGCTATTGACTTCATTTCCATTTTTGTAGTCTGTTGCTTAGCATTTCAGAGACAGAAAAAAATGAATTCAGATTATGCAATATAATTTTTTTGAAAATATGTGTTCAATCTTGTTAGACCTGTAAGTAACAACTAGTTTCAAAAATTAAAAATAACTAAAGATACCTAACATTAAGCTGGATGCCTTCTTTTCAAAATGAGATGAACATTTTCAGAAAGGCTGTCATGGACATTGGAAGCTGCCAAGTAAGCTAGTATAGGCTGGGTCTTGTATGGAGTATTGATTCAGATGTCATAATTAAATGAGCCTGAGACTGAGCTCAGATAGAAACTGTTTGGAAAGATGGATAAAGAGTCAGGAAGAGAGATGAGTTAGAGTCTCTTTCCCTAATAGTACTTGTCAGAATTTCAAGGGTGAGAGATTCTATCAATTGGAACGAGAACGGTGTGGGTGTGATGGGCTTTGGCACCTTATCAATTCTCTCCCTTCTAAGAGAGCATGTGTGTGACATCTGTGATTTACTTCCGATCTACCAGTCTGGTGAGCATGAGTCTTGAGTTTGCTGCCAAATTACTGTACTCGTCTCCATGCTAAAAGGCTGCTGTCACGTTTAAGACTGTCAGAAATTCAGATCCTTCCTGCGGGTGATCCCAGAGAACACATAAAATAGGGACTTTTTTGTGTATGGAGAAAAATGTGTGGAAGTTATGCTGTTGCAAATCAATTTATTTTATACCAAATTAGCCCTCCCAATTTCTGCATATATGGTTTAAACAATATTATAGCTGTATCTATGGAAATATAAAATGTTAAGACAAATTGTCTTATAACCTCAACACCCTAAAAAAAAATAAACGCTACTTCCCCAGTCTCTGTCCATAGGCACCATATAATATTAACTTTTACATTTAGAAAAATTTTCTGATTATCAGCAATTCATCCCCATAAGCAGATTTCCCCCCAAAGTGGAGAGGAGGGCATCTTCTTGGTTGACTGAAAAAGGAGGTGCTCTAGCATGCATGCCACAATAGCAGGATGGACATGAATTTGATTGCAATAGCCCCCAAAGAGACCCACATCTCCCCTACTTCTAGTGCAGCCCTTGGAAGGTCTTCTCATTCACCAGTCAACTTTGTACAGATTAGATTCTCTCATCTTCACATCCTTACTGTCAAAAAGAGAGAAGCGGCTGATATAAGCATAGAGGGCATTAGTAATAGTTGATATTTTTCTTTAAAGGCCGCCTCCTCTTGGCCCTGTAGCAAGGAGAGAGATCATTTAAAGTTGACACAGCAGTTCCTCTGGCCATCTGAATCATGACCTTCCAGCCTGGGAGCTGGTCTGATCTCTAGGATTTATCGAAAGGACCTTAATATTGCACAGTGGCAGTGCTCACCGATCGTTTGCTCACCATCTCCCTCTTTCTGCTTTATCCTCATTATTAGAAGAGTCGTTCTTTGAAGCCATTTAGTCACCTCGGGAACTGTATAGTGACCCTAATGATAATTCTCTTTGCCACACACGCACACACACACACACACATAATCTTTCTCTGATCATTTGGCCTAACCTGCCCCCCCAAAATGAAATTTACAAGTGCCTTTTATTCTTAAGGCCTCTGAGATTTGTTTTCTTCCTTAAGAGCTGTAAACACATTGGAACACCTTCAGGATGTATTTTATATACTGAGAAGATAACTTCCTGCCCATTTATAACATGGAGGATAGAGGATATATATGTTTGCAAATTATCAGAAACATGGTAGAAATTGTTTTATAGATCCCTTAATTGTTCTGCTGCCTAACTCCCTAATCCCACAAATAAGGAGGAGGAGATTCAGAAAACTTAAGTTTATCACCTCAGAACCTGAAATACCTGTTAGTCTAGCATAGACTTTGGAGTCAAAAGGCTTGGTGTGAATCACTGATTTGCCTCGTACTTAATCCCTGGGAATCCGTGGGCAGTTTATTCAGCACCTGTCTATACTTTGGTTTTCTCAACCATACCATGGAGAGGAGATGCCTGTGTCTAAATTATTGTGAGGATTAAATGAGATCATGTGGCCAAAATGTTTAGCATCTTTTCTAGCACAGTGTAGCTAATAGGAGCTATTGTTTAGCTAATGGAAATAGTGGTCCAGGTTGGATTTGGAGGTGGTAACAGTAACAGAATTATTGTTCTTAAGCCACATAGAGAGCTTGGACCTCTAAGACTGTCTCCCTTTTCTTGCCACACACCCCTATATCTGAGGGGAAAGGAGGTCTGATTTTAAGAAACATCATCTTGAAGAAATACTTCTTCCTCCAGCACTTGGACCTTCATTCTCATGTCTAGGTAGAAGGAAAGTGTGTTGTGCATTTAGACAATCCCTGCTGGAAAGCGTTGCCAAAAATAAACAAGCTGTCAGGAGCAAGTGATTCATTTCTCATCTACACAGATGACATCTGGTTTAAGTGTGATGAATACATGCTTGTTTAAATCATATGGTGACGGTGATGCTATCTGACAGAAATGTTTGCAAATATTTTGGGAATCCCCTAAGTGCTTGCTACCAAGAGTGAGCTTATTTAAAAAAAGAAAAGGGCAGAAACTTCAGTCTATCAAATCAACGCTTGTCTCAGTCTCCTAAGGCTATGAGATTTTCAGCTACACCTGCTACACTGCTTGAAGATTAAGAAGCGGCTATTTTGACATTAAATGTGGATGCCCTTAGCGACGTGCTGGTGTGTAACAAATGCTCAGTGGTCATTAGGACAGTAGGAAGCAGCGTTTGAATAAAAGAAATGTCAAGCGCACCTACATGTTTGAATGGACTTCAAGAATTTAATGGTTTGGTTATTGTTTTCATTACCTTTACAGCTATTCATTTAATAGTGTTTAGTGGGTTATATTATGCCAAACACAGAAGAGTCTGAAAGGAAATGAAGACATGTGCCTGCCAGGGGACCTCACATGGCTACTAAGGAAATAATCAGTGTTAACATAATGCTTGATTATTTAGATTCATAACAGAAAGAGGTGACATGTCCTGCAAAGTGTTTATGTCCAGAGAATTATTAGTCATTCTGGGTTGTTCTTGCCAAGGCGATTCCTTGCCATCCTGAATAACCTGAGAATTAGCAGTATTTAACTGAAATATATTGATAGTCATTTATATGCAGGGAATTTAAATTATATATAGAAATTCTGCATTATCTGAATATTGAAAGTTAAGGGCTTATGCATAATGCATAACAATTGCTCAGTGAGTTAGGAATAAACATTTACATGGAGTAAAATCATATGAAGCATGTGTCAAAGCATGAAGAATGCAGGCTTGACATATAGCCCATTTAATAATAAATTCATGCAAAGAAGAACAAATTTCTCTTCTTATGCATGACATCAATAGGTACTGTTTGTATAACACATTACAGTTTTTAAAGTACTTTCCATGAATGATATCATATGAGATAATACCCTACTTTAATTCAGTTAATTAATTATATTTTCAACAGTATAATCGGCATTTCAAATATACAGTTGTTTTCCTGAAACATCAAGAAACAAAATTAATTTTATGTGCTGTTTATATAAAATAAGCCCCACATATTTCAAAATAATTGATTACATATCAAGTCTATCATCTTGATCACTGTATTTTCTTCTAGTTATTTGTTTCTAGTTTACATTTAGAAAGATGAGGAGGTTTATTAGTGACATTGTAGTAAGTATTTAATGGTGCGACCTAAAATATGCCAATTTGTATTTAACATAAATTATAAATTTCTCAGGTACGTCCTGAAGCATTAATGGTAGTAGGGTAAATGTGAGGGGAAGTCATCTCTGCTCTGATGAGAATGAGCTTCAGTTAATGATAAGAAGTCTAGTGATCCGGATTTGAATAGGATCTTTGAGTCTTAACCTGACTAGATTTTATAAAAATATAAAATGCAGAAGAGTGCATATGAACACATGTGTATGTGAAAATATACATTTATATTCATAATGTGTGTCTGTGCATAGAAAGAAGAGTGAAAGTGCCCATAAAACTGATGAGTTAAGAGAAAGTTAAAGAGAAAATGGGTAAATAAAAGGGATCATTTTTTTAGTCTATATAGTATTATTTTGTATATATATATAGTAGTATTTGACTATGCCAAAGCCTTTGACTGTGTGGATCACAATAAACTGTGGAAAATTCTGAAAGAGATGGGAATACCAGACCACCTGATCTGCCTCTTGAGAAATTTGTATGCAGGTCAGGAAGCAACAGTTAGAACTGGACATGGAACAACAGACTGGTTCCAAATAGGAAAAGGAGTTCGTCAAGGCTGTATATTGTCACCCTGTTTATTTAACTTCTATGCAGAGTACATCATGAGAAACGCTGGACTGGAAGAAACACAAGTTGGAATCAAGATTGCTGGGAGAAATATCAATAACCTCAGATATGCAGATGATACCACCCTTATGGCAGAAAGTGAAGAGGAACTCAAAAGCCTCTTGATGAAAGTGAAAGTGGAGAGTGAAAAGGTTGGCTTAAAGCTCAACATTCAGAAAACGAAGATCATGGCATCTGGTCCCATCACTTCATGGGAAATAGATGGAGAAACAGTGGAAACAGTGTCAGACTTTATTTTTCTGGGCTCCAAAATCACTGCAGATGGTGACTGCAGCCGTGAAATTAAAAGACGCTTACTCCTTGGAAGGAAAGTTATGACCAACCTAGAGAGCATATTCAAAAGCAGAGACATTACTTTGCCAACAAAGGTCCATCTAGTCAAGGCTATGGTCTTTCCTGTGGTCATATATGGATGTGAGAGCTGGACTGTGAAGAAGGCTGAGCGCCGAAGAATTGATGCTTTTGAACTGTGGTGTTGGAGAAGACTCTTGAGAGTCCCTTGGACTGCAAGAAGATCCAACCAGTCCATTCTGAAGGAGATCAGCCCTGGGATTTCTTTGGAAGGAATGATGCTAAAGCTGAAACTGCAGTACTTTGGCCACCTCATGCGAAGAGTTGACTCATTGGAGAAGACTCTGATGCTGGGAGGGATTAGGGGCAGGAGGAGAAGGGGACGACAGAGGATGAGATGGCTGGATGACATCACTGACTCCATGGATGTGAGTCTGAGTGACCTCTGGGAGTTGGTGATGGACAGGGAGGCCTGGCGTGCTGTGATTCATGCGGTCACGAAGAGTCGGACACGACTGAGCGACTGATCTGATCTGATAGTATTATTTTGGTATAATTCAGTTCAGTTCAGTCGCTCAGTCATGTCCAACTCTTTGTGACCCCATGAATTACAGCACACCAGGCCTTCCTGTCCATCACCAACTCCCGGAGTTCATTCAAACTCCTGTCCATCGAATTGGTGATACCATCCAGCCATCTCATCCTCTGTCGTCCCCTTGTCCTGCCCCCAATCCCTCCCAGCATCAGGGTCTTTTCCAATGAGTCAATTCTCCTCATGAGGTGGCCAAAGTATTGGAGTTTCATCCTCAGCATCAGTCCTTCCAATGAACACCCAGGACTGATCTCCTTTAGGTTGGACTGGTTGGATCTCCTTGCAGTCCAGGGGATTCTCAAGAGTCTTCCCAGCACCACAGTTCAAAAGCATCAATTCTTCAACTCTCAGCTTTCTTCACAGTCCAACTCTCACATCCATACAATGACCACTGGAAAAACCATAGCCTTGACTAGACAGACCTTTGTTGGCAAAGTAATGTCTCTGCTTTTGAATATGCTATCTAGGTTGGTCATAACTTTCCTTCCAAGGAGTAAGTGTCTTTGAATTTCATGGCTGCAATCACCATCTGCAGTGATTTTGGTATAATAATGCAGTATTATTTCATTTATTTGCAATGAGAATATATTCATTTATAACTCATGTAAAAATAAATAAACCTAAAATGTACAAGGGTACCAAGAGTAAAAAGTGGACCAACCTGGTCAGATCTTTGTTGTGTTTTAGAGAAACTTTCTGGCTTTCATTTTTCAAGCAGAGATTGCACTGAGTATCTCCGGAGGGTGAACCTCCCCCTTTGGTCTTTCATCTCTCACTTGACATATTCCTGGCCAGTGGCTCACTGTTGAATAATGGGCTTTGGGGGTAGGAGAGGGGCTCTAATTTGTAGTCCTTGTTGATCTTTATGTTGTATATAAACTCTCCTGGTCGCCAGTTTTCAGCTACCAATCTGTTAAATGGCTCAAAAAAAAAAAAAAAAGTCTCTGGAAATTATTGATCGACTTTTATCCCAGTGACTTAAATTGTGGCATCTACAGCTTTGATTCTCTGCCATAGCATTGTTTCTTTGAATTGGATATCCAATTTCCCTGAAATCCTGTGCTAAGCGTAGGGGGAGGCTAATGAGAGGGAGCAGGAGACTCAGTTAAAAATTCTCTAGCCAACCCAAGAGTGAAACTGAAGCCTCAGGGCTGAGTCATGCCGAGCCTGTAGCCTGATCCAAGTGGCAGTTACCACCCTTCCCACAATGGCAATGGGCATGTTCCCAACCCAACACTGCCAGCATGGGAGCAGATTTAGTTGGCCTCTTCAAGCTCTTCATTATAAAATGGAAATCATCATTCACAGAATGCCTAAGAATGACAAATCACTTTGAAACGAGAAATGCTCTTTAAATATTTGCACCTAATTTGTTTTCTTTGACACATTTAAAGGCTGTCCAAGTTTCTCCAACTGTTTACATGATTCCTACAGATTTGCACTCTCATTCTGCTCTGCATCAAAACAACATATCAGTTCTAGAGACAGAGAAGGAAGCTCTCTGTGCCTCTAGGAGGCATCCCTCTTAAGACACAGTTTGCAGTAAAGATGTAAATATGCCTCACAGGTTGCTCAGTTGGTGAAGAATCTGCTTGCAATGTGGGAGACCCGGGTTCAATCCTTGGGTTGGGAAGATCCCCTGGAGGAGGAAATGGCAACCCACTCCAGTATTCTTGCCTGGAGAATCCCATGGACAGAAGAGCCTGGTGATCCATGGGGTCACAAAGAATCAGATACGACTGAGCGATTTTCACTTTCACTTACAGTAAAAGGCTAGTTAGCTTAATCGTGTGCTTTGGGCTGGCCCCGTCAAGGACAACTACACTGAGGAAGGGGTTTTGACTTAATTAAGATGAGGCCTCTTTCACATGACTGCCTGGAAATCAACAGAGAAGATCCCAGGGGGTACTGCTAGCCTGCCTGCTCAAAGAGCAGAAGCTGCAAAGAAAGAACAGTGTTTGAGGCTGTAGGCAAAAATGGATCCAAAAGATGAGAACAATATGCCCTGTCCCCAACCTAAGAATAGCTTCAGCCACAGATGAGAAGAAGGTGCTCACTCCTTTGTGAGGCAAACCCATCATAAATGGGAGTTGCAGGTACCAGTTTTGTCCACAGTCAAGAAAGCAGCTGACTGATTTTTACAAATTAGACATCTTGGTATCAGCAGGGGTGTTTAGGTGATGCAGACCAGGGAAGGTTCATTAACGTAGCCAGCTCACGAAGTTTGAGATTCTCCAGGAGAGCAGCTTTGCTCAGTGTCCTACAGTGACCTTGGAAGGAGTCCTGGGGCTCCATTCGCAGTCTGTACAGCTATCTAGGGAAGCACACATAAGAAAGAAGTGTTTGATTTGGAGATTATAGACCTAAGAGAGGTAGCCTGAAGAATGTCTTCATCTCGGTTTGCTTTTGTTGCTTGCTGAGCATGCTGGCTCCACCGAAAGATTAGACCATTCTTGTTTGTTTGGACTAAGCATTCAGAAAACCCAAGATCCTGGGCCTCCTGCAGCTGACTGGGGGATGCCTGGTGCTCTGCCCTGAACTAAAGGTCTTAGTCAAAATTTCTTTTTTTCTCCCCTTCTAATCTACCCTGAACCGAGCTTATGGTTGGTTTATTATGTAGTTGTATTTATTTTATTCTTTGGTCTGTGATTTTTTTTCTTTTGATCTGTGATCTCTGTTTTTTTAAGCAGTAATTTGAGGAAAGCATGCTGGCCGGTCCGAATACCACCCCAGGTACTGCTCAGAAGGGCTCACCGAACTTCAGCGGCTGTTAGATCAAAGCATAAACCAAAAACAGAAAGAATGTCTGGTGGTGAAACACTGGCCTTTCTGTGTGCTGGCTCCAATCTCACACGGATTGTCCTTCCTGCCTGGGAGAATCATTTGCAAAGCCTTTCACTAAAGAAATGTCAGCATTAGGATCAAAAGCTCCTGGCACCTTCCTGAGAGTCCAAGTGTAAGGGCTGGGAGGGCTTCTCCCTGGGTGTTGTCCGAATAAGGCAAATAGCAGGTTGGTTGGAGTGAACTTTGCTGGTGTTTGTTTTTATGCTGTTTAAACTTTGAAGATGCCTGTGGTTTTCCGATTCTATCAACTCTTCTGCTGAGTAAAAGTCTGTGTGAACCTTAAGTCTTATTTCTATTCTACATCATGCCCTATAGTATTCAAGTGGTATAACTGAGGTCGCTATTGTTTGTCCTACCTATGTGATGCTCTGGGAAGGAATCTTTCTGATTCTTGTTTGGAATATAATTAGGAATTCCAGGGAACCAAGATTGTTGGATGGGCACCTTATGAACTGCATTAGCAGTAAATTCCCTGGTGACTCAAGCGGTAAAGAATCTGCCTGCAATGCAGGAGACCTGGGTTCGATTCCTGGGTCGGGAAGATCCCCTGGCAAAGGGAATGGCTATCCACTCCAGTATTCTTGCCTGGAAAATCTAAGTAGTTAATCTAAAATGTGAGGCTTAAATAGTATTGAGTACTGCCCTGCTAGAGTTAATTGTATACAGGTTCTAGGAAAAATAAAAAGTGCTGGAGGCTAAAAAAATCTCATGGTCAGAGGAGCCTGGCGGGCTACAGTCCATGGGGCCGCAAGAGTTGGATATGATTGAGCGAATAACACTACCTTAACTAACTAAAGAATTGTTGACAAACTGCTTATGATTATAAATACAATCTATAAGCTATGTGAACTTCTGAATAGGCAATCTTTCTACCATATGAATTATTGACATGGATGAGGGTTAGTAATGGCCAGGATTACAGAGCCTCTGATATACCAGATAAGGTGATAGGTGTTTTATATATTCATTTTTAACCCCCTAAAATAGCTTAAAAGCTAAGTAATAATTTTACATTTTACAATGTGAATAAAATCATCTCTCCAGGATCACCACCTACTAAGTAGCAAAGCTTCAGTCTAAACCTGGGTCTCCCTGACCCCAGAGGTCCCTCTGCCTCCATGATTCAATGCAGCTTTAGCAGAAAATGAGCAAGTGGTAAAAAAGTGGCCTACCGCAAACAGGCAGAAGCACCACTTTGGAGAGGGGATTTCAAATAGCACACTCAATCTACCTATATAACTGCTGGCTTATTTAGAGTTAAATAAATCCTTTTAAAGGAATAAGATGCTCAAGGGAGATAGGATTAACATACAAGATGCTTCTCATGCATTCCCTACATTTTAAACAGAAGTAAGAGATGTTTTCATATATGAATTTAACAGTGGCGGAATTTCACTATTGCTTCCAGAAATACCTTTCAGAAAATAGTGAGAAAAAATTTAGTGTTATCACAGAATTTCCTCATTAAGGATTGAAAGTCATTTTTCTTTCTTAGGACCCTTCGACTGTTAACATTTTTTTCTTTGTGGGTGGTTGATTGAAATTATTTCCCTTAAATATACCATGTATTTATGGCTATAGCAGTTTTGTGTTTTTTTTTAATGATAGAATGTACATTCAAGTTCAGCAATCAGGACTACTGAAAAAGAAGGATGTAATTTACAGACCAAATTATTCTTCAGCGCCATTGTTGGCATTATTGTTCAGTTGCTAAGACGTGTCCAACTTTGCAACCCAGTGAACTGTAGTCTGCCAGGCTCCTCTCTCCATGGGATTTTCCAGACAAGAATACTGGAATGGGTTGCCATTTCCTTTTTTGGAGGATCTTTCCGACCCAGGGATCGAACCTGTGTTTCCTGCATTAGTGGGTGGATTCTTTACCACTGAGCCACCAGGGAAGCCCCTTCAGTGCCATTAGAATATAGTGTTTTTCTCTTTTAGGGTTGTTCTTTCTTTCTTTATTCGATGGTGCCGTGCTGCATGTGGAATCCTAGTTCTCTAACCAGGAATCAAACCTGCCCCCTGTAATGGAAGTACAGAGCCTTAACCACTGGACTGCTGGGGTAGTCCTTTTTAAAATTTGCTCCTTTCAATTAAAAGAAAAAAAAAGGTCTTGCAGTACATAAAGATTCCATGCTTCAAATGTCTTGGCTATCTGAAATAGTCTAATAAGAGAACTTCTAGAGAATTTTTGAAAATAACTTAGTGGCAAAAAAAAAAAAAAAAAGAAAGAAAATAACTCGGTGGCATTAAGAAAGACATATTCAAATGCCAAATATTCATATACACACATACACACAACACAGTACTCACACTCAGCTCACAAATACACACACACAGGCACATAGGCAAACCCTTTCCCCATACATACTCATACCGAGCTAGTTATGTGCACACACACAAGCTAGTTGAAATAAACGTGCAGATAACATAATCTGAGCTGATATTTATTGAATGACCAAGGTGTGCCTTCCACTGTGCTAAGCACTTCAGCCTCTGAAGGCATTATCCTGTTTCTTTCTCAAGACGGAGGTGCTCTGATGACCACCATTTTACAGATGAGGAATTGAGTTCAGAGAAATATAGGAAAGAAGAAAGAAAAGGAAAGAAGAAATGCATGCTCCTCTGAACTGCACTAAAACTATCTATATCATCTAAAAACTTACAAGCATTTCAGCTTAAATATCTTGCTCTGGCAATTTTTTATTCTACTGTACAGCCGTGGAAAACTCTACTCAGCAAATTGTGATGCAAAATCAGCGTGCTGAGAATAAGCTTTCAAGACTGGATGCGTGCATGCCAAGTCACTTCAGTTGTGTCCGATTCTTTGCGATCCCATGGACTGTAGCCTGCCAGGCTTTTCTGTCCATGGGATTCTCCAGGCAGGAATACTGGAGTGAGTTGCCATTTCCTCCTCCAGGGGATCTTCCAAACCCAGGGCTGGAACCCGTTTCCTTTACATCTCCTGCACTGGCAGGTAGGTTCCTTACCACTAGCACCTCAAATCTTGACTTTGATATTAAAGGTCTTTTATACACAGAATCCCATACAGAATCCCAACTGTGGGCCTTTTCTATCTCCATTCCCATTCCTTATCAATATTTAGGAAATTCCAAATTCAAGACGTGGTTCACAGGTCATCATCTTTGCAGTGCCTACCCAGCTCTCTGCCAATGTGCTACTTTATGGTTTTTAATATAAATTTATTTATTTTAATTGGAGGCTAATTACTTTACAATATTGTATTGGTTTTGCCATACATCAACATGAATCCCCTGTGGGTGTACACATGTTCCCCATCCTGAATCTCCCTCCCCATACCATCCCTCTGGGTCATCCCAGTGCACCAGCCCCGAGCATCCTGCATCGAACCTGAACTGGCGATTCATTTCACATATGATATTATACATGTTTCAATGCATTCTCCCAAATCATCCCACCCTCACCCTCTCCCACAGAGTCCAAAAGACTGTTCTATACATCTGTGTCTCTTTTGCTGTCTTGTATACAGGGTTATCATTACCATCTTTCTAAATTCCATATATATGCGTTAGTATACTGTATTGGTGTTTCTCTTTCTGGCTTACTTCACTCCGTATAATAGGCTCCAGTTTCATCCACCTCATTAGAACTGATTCAAATGTATTCTTTTTAATGGCTGAGTAATACTCCATTGTGGATATGTACTATGGCTTTCTTATCCATTTGTCTGCTGATGATCATCTGGGTTGCTTCCATATTCTGGCTATTATAAACAGTGCTGCAGTGAACATTGGGGTACACGTGTCTCTTTCAATTCTGGTTTCCTCAGTGTGTATGACCAGCAGTGGGATTGCTGGGTTTCATGTGAAGAGTTGACTCATTGGAGAAGACTCTGATGCTGGGAGGGATTGAGGGCAAGAGGAGAAGGGGACGACAGAGGATGAGATGGCTGGATGGCATCACTGACTCGATGGATGTGAGTCTCAGTGAACTCCGGGAGTTGGTGATGGACAGGGAGGCCTGGCATACTGCGATTCTTGGGGTCGCAAAGAGTCAGACACAACTGAGCAACTGATCTGATATCTGATATCTGATCTGATGGCAGTTCTATTTCCAGTTTTTTAAGGAATCTCCACACTATTCTCCATAGTGGCTGAACTAGTTTGCATCCCAACCAACAGTGTAAGAGGGTTCCCTTTTCTCCACACCCTCTCCAGCATTTATTGCTTGTAGACTTGGAGAGCAGCCATTCTGACTGGCGTGAAATGGAATCTCATTGTGGTTTTGATTTGCATTTCTCTGATAATGAGTGATGTTGAGCATCTTTTCATGTGTTTGTTAACCATCTGTATGTCTTCTTTGGAGAAATGTCTATTTAGTTCTTTGGCCTATTTTTTGATTGGGTCATTTATTTTTCTGGAATTGAGCTGCAGGAGTTGCTTGTATATTTTTGAGATTAGTTGTTTGTCAGTTGTTTCATTTGCTATTATTTTCTCCCATTCTGAAGCCTGTCTTTTCACCTTACTTATAGTTTCCTTTATTGTGCAGAAGCTTTTTAATTTTAATTAGGTCCCATTTATTTATTTTGCTTTTATTTCCAGTATTCTGGGAGGTGGGTCATAGAGGATCCTGCTGTGATTTATGTTGGAAAGTGTTTTGCCTATGTTCTCCTCTAGGAGTTTTATAGTTTCTGGCCTCACGTTTAGATCTTTAATCCATTTTGAGTTTATTTTTGTGTATGGTGTTAGAAAGTGTTCTAGTTTCATTCTTTTACAAGTAGTTGACCAGTTTTCCCAGCACCACTTGTTAAAGAGATTGTCTTTTCTCCATTGTATATTCTTGCCTCCTTTGTCAAAGATAAGGTGTCCATATGTGCGTGGACTTATCTCTGGGCTTTCTATTTTGTTCCATTGATCTATATTCTGTCTTTGTGCCAATACCATACTATCTTGATGACTGTGGCTTTGTAGTAGAGCCTGAAGTCAGGCAGGTTGATTCCTCCAGTTCCATTCTTCTTTCTCAAGATTGCTTTGGCTATTTGAGTTTTTTGTATTTCCATACAAATTGTGAAATTATTTGTTCTAGCTCTGTGAAAAATACCGTTGGTAACTTGATAGGGATTGCATTGAATCTATAGATTGCTTTGTGTAGTATACTCATTTTCACTATATTGATTCTTCTGATCCATGAACATGGTATATTTTTCCATCTATTAGTGTCCTCTTTGATTTCTTTCACCAGTGTTTTATAGTTTTCTGTATATAGGTCTTTTGTTTCTTTAAGTAGATATATTCCTAAGTATTTTATTCTTTTCATTGCAATGGTGAATGGAATTGTTTCCTTAATTTCTCTTTCTATTTTCTCATTGTTAGTGTATAGGAATGCAAGGGATTTCTGTGTGTTGATTTTATATCCTGCAACTTTACTATATTCATTGATTAGCTCTAGTAATTTTCTGATGGAGTCTTTAGGGTTTTCTATGTAGAGGATCATGTCATCTGCAAATAGTGAGAGTTTTACTCCTTCTTTTCCAATTTGGATTCCTTATATTTCTTTTTCTGCTCTGGTTGCTGTGGCCAAAACTTCCAAAACTATGTTGAATAGTAGTGGTGAAAGTGGGCACCCTTGTCTTATTCCTGACTTTAGGGGAAATGCTTTCAATTTTTCACCAATGTGCTCTTTTAGTATTTAGTGTCATGTGATGACTTTATTTACATCTGGGCTCATTAGACTTTCAGCTACTTGAGGGCAAGAACTGCAATTTACTCACTGTTGTTTCTCAAGCAATTAGCACAGAGACTGGTGTGGATTAAACCCTCAAAGAATTTTTTTTTTTTTTTTTTAAAAACTGAGTGAATCGATGGACGTTTTCACCCTGTTGTGGTCTCATTTCTCTCCAGCACTTTTCTTGCAGTTGTGTGTCATATTTAGTAGGAGGTGCACTTGAATTCAAAGTCCTTTCCAGGGTTTGTGCATTCAGCTAGGTAGTTCTTTTAAAACATCTTGTGTTTGTTCTTGCTGTTTCCCCTATCAAAATGTTCTTTATCTGCTCATCTTTGAGCCAAGCTATTTACAAGGCAGTCTTGCTGGTAGTTTGACAAATTGGCCTGGTGTCAAGGGCGAGATCTGGCCCCACCACTCATGGCCCACCATGCTACAGGCAAGTGGCAGTGACAGCTTCTCCAGCTGTCAAGGTGATTCAAAATCTTACCCACGTCCTGGGAAGGAAGAGGTTTCATTTGCTTTGTTCATCTAGGTTATTAAGGGAGATCTCAGAGAGCTCAATACCAGACCCTTCTGTGTCCTCCTTGTTTGCAATTGAAATATTAATCATATTCATGAATAGTGTTTCTTCCATTAACTATGTCACTCTTAGCTGTGAGTGTGTCCAGGTGATTTTTAACTATGAGAAAGTAGCATCATAAATATATCACGCAAAGGAAAAATATGCCTTCTTCAAAGCTTTTGTCCTAAATTATAAAGAAATTCTTGAGAGAGAATGAAAATTCCTGCTAACGTTATAAAAGTATATCTTATCTCCCCTCTCATAACTCTCAATTATAAAAAAAATATTTTAAGTGGTTTGTTTACAAAGGCAGAAATGAAAAGTAGGACTAGTGACTGGTAAACATTCAGTTGATTTGACCCATTTTTCACACATATGATTAGAAAACTGCTTAGGATATGATTTAAACAAAATCCACACCTAACATTTAGACGTGTTCAAATATTGATTCTCCTTCTTCCACACGTCATTTACAAAGTTAACTAGAAACTTTGAGCATTTGGAGGACTCAAAATTTACATTCCTGAATAGCTGGTTATCCAGCAAACTCTCCAGAGAGCCCGCCTGGCCAAGAGGCTGAGCTGTTGACTAGGGTCCACACTACTCTTGCAGAACAGAAATTCAGATTCACACTGTGGTTTGCCAGTCCCTTGCATCAATTTGACATTTCTCTCTATAAATATATATAGAGAGAGTGAGATGGCCAGAGTTGGGAGCGGGGGTGGGGGAATGGAGGAGAGACAGGGAAAGAGAATCAGCTCATTATTAGGTTTGTCCCTTTTAATTCTATGCTTGAAGATTACTTTTAATAGCTTCACCAGAATTGAAAACAAACCTCCTTACCTAAAAGTCATCATTATTATGTTGCCAAATAGGTCACTTTTTTTGATAATGCCGTAAGGAGCAAATGTCTTGACTACATTCTGCCACAAAGCATAGCTTCTCACCATGTTTGTGACCGTGGGTCATGGAATTACCTGGGCGATCAAGAGAAAAACAACACATCCGAAAAGGACCAGAATGCTGGCACGAGCATGTGTCACATTGTCTCATTGGCATTCAAATGGTATTTTGGTCAAGTATTTTTCAATGCTTTCGGCATGTAAACATCTAGCCATTTATCTTAATATTTAAGAAACAGAGGCTACTGATTAACAATTCATAGTTCACTAATGGCTCTTTTTCCTAAGACCTATGGACAAGAAGAGAGAACTGTGTCCAAAGAGCCAGCACCAGCTAATGGCCACTACTTATCTTGCTAAAAGATGGGGGCGGTGAAGGGAGTTATAGTTTGTAGAATTGTTTTTCACCTCATTTCTTAGCCTCCAGAGTTCTATGATTTTTAAAAATTTGATCAATCTGTGAAAACTGTTTTGTACTTTTTGTGTGTATGTGTGCTCAGTCGTGTCCAACTCTTTGGGACCCCATGGATTGTAGCCCACCAGGCTCCTCTACTCATGGAATTTTCCAGGCAAGAGTACTGAAGCAGATTGCCATTTCCTTCTCTGGGGATCTTCCTGACCCAGGGGTCAAACCTGCCTGTTTTGCGTGTCCTGCATTGGCAGGTGGGTTCTTTATCAGCTGAGCCACAAGGGAAGCCCTATAGCTTATCTTCTCAAAAGGAAAGATATAGATGTTGACCAGAAAGCATTTATTTCACCCCAAATATTTGAATCCATTTTTCAATTCAATTCTAATTCTTCTATTGCCCTCCAAAAGCATGGGCATCTGTTTTAGGTCCTTCTTAGTGTCTGCTATCAGTGGGAGGCAGGGTTGGAGGGGTACAAGAAGTGGATGGAATCAAAATTCGCATAGTGTTGTGTGTGCAATTACTTTTTTGTGTTTCTCTGAAAATATCTGTCCATTTCTACCTTTTCCAAATCTACTTGCTGTTCCTTTAGAGTCATTAAGAAATGCATGTTGTTGTGCTGCGTGAGGTTTATCATGAATTTTGAGGTTTACAGATTCCCAAGTGCTGCAGAGATCTAGGTCTTGCTGGTAGCATTTGTACAGAAGACTAAAAAACAGAATGGTTTGATGGGTGTGGTTCTCTGTCAGGCGCAGGAAAAACCCTGGTGTTACCTTTAGGGGAGAGAACAGCACACAATCTGAGTCTGAAACGTGATTTATGCCAGGGAGATCACAAACTGTGCATGGGGTGTAACCCTCCAGACAAGATAGAAACACAAAGCTTTGGTCCTAAGCAAGGTTTCTAAAAAAGGAAAGAGTAAAATCTATTCCTGCACTTGCAGCTGCAGTTCCAAGTGAACTGATTGAAAATCTAAACAAAACCAATGTGAAATTCATCGGGAAGCCAAGGCTTTCTATCACCATGTCTGATTCAAAAGTGAGTTGTTATAGCAACAGGAGAAAAGTAAATGAGCATTGCACGATATAAAATTACGCCTGCCTCTGCTCTAAACAGCGCCCGTCCATGCAATCAAATGAGCCCAAGACATTTAAAGGAGAAGAATTTCATTTTAATTGTTAAGGCTGGCACCAAACCCACCTTTAAAACACAAAGTTCATTTCAATTAACCTTATTCCCCCGATCGATATAATAAATTCTCTGGCAGGATGAGACCGAGCAACGTCCTATCTGATGAAGATGACCTCGGGAAAATATGGTGCCATGGATTTCTGCACTGAAGAACAGCCAAAGTGCTGAGTGGCCCTGGGCTCATGGCAGGGTACACAGAGCCTTTCACCTCTAAATCATTGTTTTTAATCCAGTATAGATTGAAAGCAGGCTAGAGATCTTGCTTTTTAACATTTGTTCGCTGACCTGTATTAAATTGGATGTTGATCTGAGTCCAACTTCAAATAGATATCTATACAGTGGACATTTTCCAAGCCCTGCTGACTTCCAAGAAACTAGGCAGATGGAGATGGGAAAGACTTTTTGTTTTTGGTTTTGTTTTTCCCAGTCATGTGGTTAGTCCCCTCCACAATTGCAATGGAGTGTATTGTAGGGAGATTTCTTGGATCAGTGGTTGTGTCTTAGTCATCATATAAGGAGCTTATCTCAAGGCTAACGCAGTTCTATTTAGTTAAGCATTTATGATTATCAGTGTTGCAGATTATCGCATTTAAATTAATTTGTAAATATGTAAAACAACGAGGGAGGGAGAACCAACTCTTAGTCCCTAAGAGCGACCTTCCCACAAAGCCTAAGGCAAATTTTAATTATTAGCTATAACTGATGTGTATAATTAGCCTGGGCTAATATTCCCTAATGCCTTTCTATTTAAAGGCACAGACACACTATTAACATACCCAGACAAGTTTGCGGTTCTGAGAAATCACCACCATTTTAGAATGAGAAGCACTAAACGAATCAACAGACTGGCAATTTGAGACTGCAAGGGGAATCCAGCCTCATAAAGCTCTCACCAGAGAGGGCCTGCTGTGTAAACAACAGGAGAGACTTTATCTCCTCCTGACACCCCCGAACCCCGTTTGTGAAAGTCAGAGGTACTGTGCCCTCCCAATTTCCTAGGTCTCGCTGGCATTGGTAGAATCTACCTGCTCCACTGCCCTGTGCCTGGTGTCCCAGTGTGGCTGATGGTCTGACTCATCCCAGGGGATTTAACAGAAAGAGAGGTGCTCTGGCCCCTTCTGTAGGATTTTGATTAAACTAGCCTGGGAGAAGGACCAGAAACCTGAATTTTTAACAGGCTCCACCAGTTATCTGAGATTATTGATATTTCTTCTGGCAATCTTGATACCAGCTTGAGCTTCATCCAGCCGGGCATTTTGCATGATGTACCCTGCATATGAGTTAAATAAGCAGGGTGACAATATACAGCCTTGACATACTCCTCCCCCAATTTTGAACGAGTCCGTCATTCCATGTCCATTCTAACTGTTGCTTCTTGACCGGCATGCAGGTTTCTCAAGAGGCAGGTAAGGTGGTCTGGTAGTCCCATCTCTTTAAGAATTTTCCACAGAGTATTAAGAAGCAGAGACATTGCTTTGCTGACAAAAGTCCATCTAGTCAAAGCTATGGTTTTTCCAGTAGTCATGAATGGATGTGAGAGTTGGACCATAAAGAAAGCTGAGCAGTGAAAAACTGATGCTTTCGAACTATGGTGCTGGATAAGACTCTTCAGAGTCCCTTGGACTGCAAGGAGATCAGACCAGTCAATCCTAAAGGAAATTCAGATCAGATCAGATCAGATCAGTCGCTCAGTCGTGTCCGACTCTTTGCGACCCCATGAACCGCAGCACGCCAGGCCTCCCTGTCCATCACCAGCTCCCGGAGGTCACTCAGACTCGCATCCATCGAGTCAGTGATGCCATCCAGCCATCTCATCCTCTGTCGTCCCCTTCTCCTCCTGCCCTCAATCCCTCCCAGCATCAGAGTCTTCTCCAATGAGTCAACTCTTCGCATGAGGTGGCCAAAATACTGGAGTTTCAGCTTCAGCATCATTCCTTCTAAAGAAATTCCAGGATTGATCTCCTTCAGAATGGACTGGTTGGATCTTCTTGCAGTCCAAGGGACTCTCAAGAGTCTTCTCCAACACCACAGTTCAAAAGCATCAATTCTTCGGCGCTCAGCCTTCCTCACAGTCCAGCTCTCACATCCATACATGACCACAGGAAAGACCATAGCCTTGACTAGGCGAACCTTTGTTGGCAAAGTGATGTCTCTGCTTTTGAATATGCTATCTAGGTTGGTCATAACTTTCCTTCCAAGGAGTAAGCGTCTTTTAATTTCACGGCTGCAGTCACCATCTGCAGTGATTTTGGAGCCCAGAAAAACAAAGTCTGACACTGTTTCCACTGTTTCCCCATCTATTTCCCATGCAGTGATGGGACCAGATGCCATGATCTTCGTTTTCTGAATGTTGAGCTTTAAGCCAACCTTTTCACTCTCCACTTTCACTTTCATCAAGAGGCTTTTGAGTTCCTCTTCACTTTCTGCCATAAGAGTGGTGTCATCTGCATAACTGAGGTTATTGATATTTCTCCTGGCAATCTCGATTCCAACTTGTGTTTCCTCCAGTCCAGCATTTCTCATGATGTACTCTGCATATAAGTTAAATAAACATGGTGACAATATGCAGCCTTGACGTACTCCTTTTCCTATTTGGAACCAGTCTGTTGTTCCATGACCAGTTCTAACTGTTGCTTCCTGACCTGCATACAGATTTCTTAAGAGGCAGATCAGGTGGTCTGGTATTCCCATCTCTTTCAGAATTTTCCATAGTTTATTGTGATCCACACAGTCAAAGGCTTTGGCATAGTCAATAAAGCAGAAATAGATGTTTTTCTGGAACTCTCTTGCTTTTTCCATGATCCAGTGGATGTTGGCAATTTGATCTCTGGTTCCTCTGCCTTTTCTAAAACCAGCTTGAACATCAGGAAGTTCACGGTTCACATATTGCTGAAGCCTGGCTTGGAGAATTTTGAGCATTACTTTACTAGCGTGTGAGATGAGTGCAATTGTTCAGTAGTTTGAGCACTCCTTGGCATTGCCTTTCTTTGGCATTGGGAATAAAACTGACCTTTTCCAGTCCTAATTAACCCTGGAATATTCATTGGAAGGACTGATGCTGAGGCTGAAACTCCCAATACTTTGGCCACCTGATGTGAAGAGCCTGATGCTAGGAAAGATTGAGGGCAAGAGGAGAAGGGAGTGATAGAGAATGACATGGCTGGATTGCATCATCAACTCAATGGCCATGAGTTTGAACAGACTCTAGGAGATAGTGAAGTACAGGGAAGCCTGGCATGCTGCAGTCCATGGGGTCATAAAGAGTCGGACATAACTGAGTGATTGGACAACAGCAATCACCAGTTTTTCTGAAGAGCATCAAGGCTTGGGTAGCATTTCTGAATCACTTAATCTTGGGGGATGCAAGGGGCCGATAAGCGGGAAGTGCATACCTTCATCAATGAAGTCTGCTCCCAACACTGGCTGGGACTTCCGCAAAACATCCTGAAAGCACTCCATCCAACCCCACGTGTTTCTTTTCACAGGCAATCCTTCCCAGATATCTAACACTTACATTTTCATAAATTCTGGAGTAATTTTATAGAATTCTGTCATGTCTATAAAGGAAATGGACTAAAACCAAGCCCATATCCCAAATCACCAGACCATTCATGATCTTCCAGTCAGAAATTTCTTAAACCATCTTCTGCTCCTCATTCTGCTTTAGCCAAACTCTTGACAGCTCAGTCTTTGTGTTGTTTTGCTCTGATCTTTCCCCAGATCTTTGCTTGACTGCCTGGGTCTCATCCCTCACATCCTCCGGCTCATATGTCACCTCCTTGAGTGGTCTTCTCAGGATGCTTGATCTGGACACACCAGCTGACACGCCACCCATGTCCCTCCTCTTCCAGGATGGACTTTGCATTACAAAACCACAGTCGCCCTATTTCCCGGCCCTCACTATACTCTGCAAATACCTTGTGTATCATTCGTGTGTTGTTTGTTCCTCTTCTTCCACTAGAGTAAATGAGTCCATAAGGCCAGGAGTTTATGGTTGCTATGGTGGCTAATGAATTGCGGTCACTGCTGATATCTTTAGAGCCAGGTAGGCTTCTGGACCTAGACTCACCTACTCTGAGACTCTGTCACACCGCAGCAGAGATGTGGTATGATCTTTCAATTTCACTTTCATGCTGGCAGAACAGATGTCATTGTTATGGGTGTGTATGCTCTGAATGATAAATGAAAATAACTGTAAATTGAGAATTCCAAGTTTCATTTGCATTCACAGGGCATTTAGTCTTTTTGTTTTTCTTTTTGTTACAGAAAATAATTCATTTCAGATCATTTCCCATCTTAGAGCCCTGTGTCTTCAGCCCAGGGAAATTCTTATTCTACTTTGTAGTTTTCATATTGACCCAGCAGGTGGATATTAACAAAAGTAACCCTAGACACACATACAGTTAAGATGTGGGAGGAATGAAACGGATTGGTCACTTGCTACTGGAATGTTTTTGTTACACTGTAGGTGCCTCTAATGTCCAAACTCCAAGGTGCCCTTAATACACAATTTGGCATTAATATTCAAGTTATTTTAAATTCAGATTTTCTTCAAACATTTCTAGTAATCTCCCCCTCCTTTTTTAAAATTCTCCCAAAGCCTTGTTCCTCTTTCCAACCCTCTGAATCCAGACACATTTTTTTCCTTAAATTTTTTTTGCAAGAGAACTGGAAAAGAGTTGACACTTGGCATGTGGTGATTCAAAAAATACACTGTCCCTTCTCACCACCCCTGATGTCTTTATCTGACAAAATCCATATGCTGTGTGATCACCATGGCAACTAAGTAGAATTGTAATTGCAACCCTGGAAAGCTAATTTTTTCACTCAAATTGTGGCATACATTTAACCTGTCTGAAGTTTCAACAAATCATCATTTAGTGACAAGTGTTTTGAAAGGTTTAATTTAGTGTGTTTGTTTGAAGGCACATTTCTTCCTTTTTTTAACTTAATAAACCAGCTCTAAAAACAGGAGCGGGAGAGGCTGCAATATTTTCTGACCTTATCTTACAAAATTATACCTGATCATTTTATAGCAGTACATTCTAACTGTGGGACTCCCTCTGAAGGGTACACAGACATGAACATCCGCAGATCTTGCAGTGAGAATAAAATAAGACTCTAAGTTTAAATTAAAAAAAAAAAAAAAAGACTCTTAGGAGATACAGCTGTGGAGACAAAGGGTACTTAAGGTCCAAGTTCCAAGCTCTTCCTTTCCACTTGTCATTGAAGAAATGTTGCCTCCTCTGTGACCAATGACATGAACATTTGGATTTAGTAGCTATTAAATTGAGGTTTCTCATTTAACGGACTTTGGCCTAGGTTAAATTTTCCTTCTGTGCTTCTGGTTCCCAGTCATTTCTATGGTGTCAACTTAATTTTTTTAGATAGACGAAGTATTACTTTTGGAAAATCATATGAGCTCAGTCATCAGGTTCCCCTGGGATGTGTGAGGCATGAACTGACCAGTGAGGAACCTAATTCTGGATCAGCCAAGAATTACAGCCATCACCACCGAGGAGGCTAGGCTCTGGCCACCGGGAACTTTGTGATGTTGAAGGAAAAAAAAAAACAAACCAGGAATGGAATTTAAAAGACTCAGACTCTAATTCTGGCTCAGACAGTTTCCAGTTGTGTAATTATAACTCAGTAGCGTAAAGTCGACAGCTTGACAGCATGAGCTGTGTGTAGCCTTGAGTCCAGGCCTCCCCAGTCAGCCCGAAGGATGCAGGCGTACTCCGACACGAGCCAACCTGCCTGAGGGGCAGAAACTTTCCAGGGATGACCTCAGCCCACAAGAAAGGAAAATGAGGCCGCCCAGCAGAGTCCAAAGAGCAATAGGTCAGTCAGGCAGGGAAGGAAAGTCTTGAACCCAGAACGGTATATCGATTAGACCGCATGCCCCTCCTCCCATACATACAAATCCCTGCAGTGCTCCCTAGGACCGGGTCACAGCCCACCAGAGAGCAAAAGACCAAAAAGAGCAAAATAAAAAAAAAAGCCTTCTTGCTAGGTGGCCACACCCCTCAATTTGGCTAGGATCTCCTGGGTTTATGTGGCAAAAGTCCTGGCTGTATTTTCCATCACTTCTTCACTAGCAAGTGTCCTGGTTCTGACCGTGAGGTATGTGGTCACCTACTTGGTGGTGATATTTCTATAGGTGGAAGACATCCAGAAGGTGGTGCCGTTTGGTACAGTGTGCAACTGTATAGCTCCTGGGGGTGAACTGAGGACTCCTCATTCCTCCACACACCTCCCCCTCACCTTGCTGGCTGGTGATCCCTGAAACAGTGAGCTGAGTAACCTGGATAACCCAGAACAGGGCTGGGAAGGGTGGAGCCATGAGCATTACCACCCTCTGCAGAATGAGAGCGGAGGAGAAGAGCCATGGTGGGGGGAGGGTGGAGACGGAGACCAGCGGGTGGGAGAACATGGACTGTGCAGCCTGCAAGCCCCTAGATGTGCTGGGGCCCTGGGTAGAGGAAGAATAGTGCATGACTGTGGTACAGCTGTAGTGAGGTGGTGGGACTGTGGGCCACAGAGGTTCTAGCTCTGGGGCCCTCACACTTCTTCCATCAGGCTCCCTAGGATGACTGATGAAGCACATATAATTAGAAGGAGTGTAGGCTCAATGGTGGGGCTTCCTAGGTCACGCAGTGGTAAAGAACCCACCTGCCAATGCAGGAGATGTAAGAGATGTGGGTTCGATCCCTGAGTTGGGAAGAACCCCTGGAGAAGGGAATAGCTACCCACTCCAGTATCCAGTAGCTTCCCTGGTGGCTCAGACTGTAAAGCGGCTGCCTGCAATGCGGGAGACCTGGGTTCGATCCCTGGGTCAGGAAAATCCTCTGGAGAAGGAAATGGCACTCCACTCCAGTATTCTTGCTTGGAAAATTCCATGGATGGAGGAGCCTGGTAGGCTACAGTGCATGGTCGCAAAGAGTTAAGACACGACTGAGTAACTTCACTTTCCTTTCCTTTCCAGTATCTTTGCCTGGAAAAATCCCATGGACAGAGGAGTCTGGCAGGCTACAGTCCATGGGGTTGCAAAGAGTCAGACACAAGTGAGCATGCCAGGCAGTGCAACACGCTCAGTGAAGCAGGCTTCATATCATTCTTGGGCTTTCAGACAATACTCCTCATGGTGGTCGTTCAACTGGTCCAGCCACCACGCGCATTCCAGGCAGGGTCCTTTCTTGGGTACCAATTCCTGAGGACCCTTCTGGTGATTCCTCTTCTTTCTTTCCTCCCAATCTCCTGCCCACAAACCTAGGGATCACTCAGGTTTGGGTGAAACTATCAGATGATACCACCCTTATGGCAGAAAGTGAAGAGGAACTCAAAAGCCTCTTGATGAAAGTGAAAGTGGAGAGTGAAAAGGTTGGCTTAAAGCTCAACATTCAGAAAACGAAGATCATGGCATCTGGTCCCATCACTACATGGGAAATAGATGGACAAACAGTGGAAACAGTGTCAGACTTTATTTTTCTGGGCTCCAAAATCACTGCAGATGGTGACTGCAGCCATGAAATTAAAAGACGCTTACTCCTTGGAAGGAAAGTTAGGACCAACCTAGATAGCATATTCAAAAGCAGAGACATCACTTTGCCAACAAAGGTTCACCTAGTCAAGGCTATGGTCTTTCCTGTGGTCATGTATGGATGTGAGAGCTGGACTGTGAAGAAGGCTGAGCGCCGAAGAATTGATGCTTTTGAACTGTGGTGTTGGAGAAGACTCTTGAGAGTCCCTTGGAGTGCAAGGAGATCCAACCGGTCCATTCTGAAGGAGATCAACCCTGGGATTTCTTTGGAAGGAATGATGCTAAAGCTGAAGCTCCAGTATTTTGGCCACCTCATGCGAAGAGTTGACTCATTGGAGAAGACTCTGATGCTGGGAGGGATTGAGGGCAGGAGGAGAAGGGGATGACAGAGGATGAGATGGCTGGATGGCATCACTGGCTTGATGAATGTGAGTCTGAGTGACCTCTGAGAGCTGGTGATGGATAGGGAGGCCTGGCGTGCTGCGGTTCATGGGGTCACAAAGAGTCGGACACGACTGAGCGACTGATCTCATCTCTCTCATCCCCTTCCTGCTTCTGGTTTCTTCTCATCTAGACATTCTACCTAACCACAGGAATCCTTTTTCCTCCAGCCCTAGATTTCATTAAACAAAGGTCCGAAAAAAAAATGTGCAGACTAATTCTGGACACTCTCCCTACCCCATGGCTCCCCATCCCTAGAACACATAACCAATTTCCTGTTTAAAAGGAGAAAAGAGTTGGAAAATTATAAAATAAAAAATGATAACTCACATTGAATTTCTATTGCTGCTGTAACCAATTACTATCAACTAAATGGCTTAAAGGGAGAAGGCAATGGCACCCCACTCCAGTACTCTTGCCTGGAAAATCCCATGGACAGAGGAGCCTGGTGCACTGCAGTCCATGGGGTCGCTAGGAGTCGGACACGACTGAGCAACTGCACTTTCACTTTTCACTTTCATGCATTGGAGAAGGAAATGGCAAGCCACTCCAGTGTTCTTTCCTGGAGAATCCCAGGGACGAGAGAGCCTGGTGGGCTGCCATCTATGGGGTCGCACAGAGTAGGACACGACTGAAGCGACTTAGAAGCAGCAGCAGCAGCAAATGGCTTCAGATCAGATCAGATCAGTCGCTTAGTCGTGTCCGACTCTTTGTGACCCCATGAACTGCATCATGCCAGGCCTCCCTGTCCATCACCTACTCCCGGAGGTCACTCAGACTCACATCCATCGAGTCAGTGATGCCATCCAGCCATCTCATCCTCTGTCGTCCCCTTCTCCTCTTGCCCTCAATCCCTCCCAGCATCAGAGTCTTCTCCAATGAGTCAACTCTTCTTATGAGGTGGCCAAAGTACTGCAGTTTCAGCTGTAGCATCATTCCTTCCAAAGAAATCCCAGGGCTGATCTCCTTCAGAATGGACAGGTTGGATCTCCTTGCAGTCCAAGGGACTCTCAAGACTCTTCTCCAACACCACAGTTCAAAAGCATAAATTCTTCGGCGCTCAGCCTTCTTCACAGTCCAGCTCTCACATCCATACATGACCACAGGAAAAACCATAGCCTTGACTAGGCGAACCTTTGTTGGCAAAGTAATGTCTCTGCTTTTGAATATGCTATCTAGGTTGGTCATAACTTTCCTTCCAAGGAGTAAGCGTCTTTTAATTTCATGACTGCAGTCACCATCTGCAGTGATTTTGGAGCCCAAGAAAATAAAATCTGCCACTGTTTCCCCATCTATTTCCCATGAAGTGATGGGACCAGATGCCATGATCTTCATTTTCTGAATGTTGAGCTTTAAGCCAACTTTTTCACTCTCCTCTTTCACTTTCATCAAGAGGCTTTTGAGTTCCTCTTCACTTTCTGCCATAAGGGTGGTGTCATCTGCATATCTGAGGTGATTGACATTTCTCCCGGCAATCTTGATTCCAACTTGTGTTTCTTCCAGTCCAGCGTTTCTCATGATGTACTCTGCATAGAAGTTAAATAAACAGGGTGACAGTATACAGCCTTGACCAATTCCTTTTCCTATTTGTAACCAGTCTGTTGTTCCATGTCCAGTTCTCACTGTTGCTTCCTGACCTGCACACAGATTTCTCAAGAGGCAGATCAGGTGGTCTGGTATTCCCATCTCTCTCAGAATTTTCCACAGTTTATTGTGATCTACACAGTCAGAGGCTTTGGCATAGTCAACAAAGCAGAAATAGATGTTTTTCTGGAACTCTCTTGCTTTTTCCATGATCCAGCGGATGTTGGCAATTTGATCTCTGGTTCCTCTCCCTTTTCTAAAACCAGCTTGAACATCAGGAGGTTCACGGTTCACATATTGCTGAAGCCTGGCTTGGAGAATTTTGAGCATTACTTTACTAGCGTGTGAGATGAGTGCAATTGTGCGGTAGTTTGAGCATTCTTTGGCATTGCCTTTCTTTGGGATTGGGATGAAAACTGACCTTTTCCAATCTTGTGGCCACTGCTGAGTTTTCCAAATTTGCTGGCATATTGAGTGCAGCACTTTCACAGCATCATCTTTCAGGATTTGGAATAGCTCCACTGGAATTCCATCACCTCCACTAGCTTTGTTCGTAGTGATGCTTTCTAAGGCCCACTTGACTTCACATTCCAGGATGTCTGGCTCTAGGTCAGTGATCACACCATCATGATTATCTGGGTCATGAAGATCTTTTTTATACAGTTCTTCTGTGTATTCTTGCCACCTATTCTTAATATCTTCTGCTTCCATTAGGTCCATACCATTTCTGTCCTGTATCGAGCCCATCTTTGCATGAAATGTTCCTTTGGTATCTCTGATTTTCTTTAAAAGATCCCTAGCCTTTCCCATTCTGTTGTTTTCCTCTATTTTTTTGCATCGATCGCTGAAGAAGGCTTTCTTATCTCTTCTTGCTATTCTTTGGAACTCTGCATTCAGATGTTTATATCTTTCCTTTTCTCCTTTGCTTTTCACTTCTCTTGTTTTCACAGCTATTTGTAAGGCCTCCCCAGACAGCCATTTTGCTTTTTTGCATTTCTTTTCCATGGGATGGTCTTGATCCCTGTCTCCTGTACAATGTCACAAACCTCATTCCATAGTTCATCAGGCACTCTATCTATCAGATCTAGGCCCTTAAATCTATTTCTCACTTCCACTGTATAATCATAAGGGATTTGATTTAGGTCATACCTGAATGGTCTAGTGGTTTTCCCTACTTTCTTCAATTTCAGTCTGAATTTGGCAATAAGGAGTTCATGGTCTAAGCCACAGTCAGCTCCTGGTCTTGTTTTTGCTGACTGTACAGAGCTTCTCCATCTTTGGCTGCAAAGAATATAATCGATCTGATTTCGGTGTTGACCATCTGGTGATGTCCATGTATAGAGTCTTCTCTTGTGTTGTTGGAAGAGGGTGTTTGTTATGACTAGTGCATTTTCTTGGCAAAACTCTGTTAGTCTTTGCCCTGCTTCATTCCGTATTCCAAGGCCAAATTTGCCTGTTACTCCAGGTGTTTCTTGACTTCCTACTTTTGCATTCCAGTCCCCTATAATGAAAAGGACATCTTTTTTGGGTGTTAGTTCTAAAAAGTCTTGTAGGTGTTCATAGAACCATTCAACTTCGGCTTCTTCAGCATTACCCGTTGGCACATAGACTTGGATTACTGTGACATTGAATGGTTTGCCTTGGAAACGAACAGAGATCATTGTGTCGTTTTTGAGATTGCATCCAGGTATTGCATTTCGGACTCTTTTGTTGACCATGATGGCCACTCCATTTCTTCTGAGGGATTCCTGCCCGCAGTAGTAGATATAATGGTCCTCTGAGTTAAATTCACCCATTCCAGTCCATTTGAGTTTGCTGATTCCTAGAATGTCAACATTCACTCTGGCCATCTCTTGTTTGACCACTTCCAATTTGCCTTGATTCATGGACCTCACATTCCAGGTTCCTATGCAATATTGCTCTTTACAGCATCAGACCTTGCTTCTATCACCAGTCACATCCACAGCTGGGTATTCTTTTTGCTTTGGCTCCATCCCCTCATTCTTTCTGGAGTTATTTCTCCACTGATCTCCAGTAGCATATTGGGCACCTACTGACCTGGGGAGTTTCTCTTTCAGTATCCTATCATTTTGCCTTTTCATACTGTTCATGGGGTTCTCAAGGCAAGAATAACGAAGTGGTTTGCCATTCCCTTCTCCAGTGGACCACATTCTGTCAGATCTCTCCACCATGACCCCCCCATCTTGGGTTGCCCCAAGGACATGGCTTAGTTTCATTGAGTTAGACAAGGCTGTGGTCCTAGTGTGATTAGATTGACTAGTTTTCTGTGAGTATGGTTTCAGTGTGTTTGCCCTCTGATGCCCTCTTGCAACACCTACCATCTTACTTGGGGTTTCTCTTACCTTGGGCATGGGGTATCTCTTCACAGCTGCTCCAGCAAAGCACAGCCATCGCACCTTACCTTGGACAAGGGGTCTCTCATTTAAGCAAATGGCTTAAAACAATACAAAATTATCTCACAGATCTGTAGATGAGAGTCATGATGGGTTCAGTTGGTTCCTCTGCTCAAAGTCTCATGAAAGTCAAATCAAAGTATTTGCCATTGTGGGCTCCTATCTGGAGGCCCTAGAGTCCAATGAGGGGGAAGTCAGCTTTTTGTTTGTTTGTTTGTTTTTTGGAAGTCACCTTTTAGACTCATTCACATTCTTGGTACAAATCAGTTCCATGTGGGAACCCTTTCCTTCTGGCTGTCAGCCCTACGTTCTGCTCAGCTTCTAGAGTCACTTTCTCAGCTCATGGCCCCCTTCATCTTCAAAGACAGTAATAATAGATCCAGTCCTGCACATATTTTGACTATCTTTCACTTCCTCTTCTGATGCATCCTTCTTTGCTTGCCAAAAGAGAGAAGTTATCTGCTTTTAAGGGCTCAATGGATTAGACTAGGTTCATCCAATTATCTACAATAATCTCCCTGTTTTAAAGCTCTGACTTTAATTATACATGCAAAATCTCTTTTGTCATGTAACATAACATGGTATATCACCAGAGGATTGAGGTCCTGGCATCTGAAATTCTGACTGTCTACAAATTCATCTGAAACAGTGGCCAGTCACACTACTATTATTGTAGCACCTTTTTAACCCCGGTTAAAGGGAAAACCCTGAAGAAATGAGCCAGGATATGTAAAATGAAAACGTCCACACACTAACGTGGGATCAAATGACGTTTCAGCAGAGAGACTGCTGTAACTTTTCGGGCAGAACTGTTGGCGTAGATCCATTTCCCTACAGCCCTTGTCCAAAACTTGCATAATCTCTGCAGGAGAGGCCAGAGTGGGCTCCGGACAGTCCCAGGGCTATTAAGAGCAGGTGTGAGCCCTGTGTAGGGCATTTTAGAAGTCAGACCAACGAAGCACACCAACCTCTATCCTCGTTCCTGAAGGCCTAGCCCAGGAAGAGAATGGAAGAACAGAGCAGCAGGAATCAGAAATCTACAGAACATCCAAGGAAAGGGGATCTAGAATGGGAATGCATTTTTATCAAAGCCTTTGTCATCATTTTTTTAGCATCACATAATGCATGGTCAGGGTTAGAGTGAATCTAAAGAGCTATGATGTTCTAATTAACCTTGGTGACTTTCTAGTGGCTGAGACTGGAGGCTCAGAAGGTAAAGAATCTGCCTGCAATACAGAAGACCTGGGTTAGCTCCCTGGGTAGGGAAGATCACCTGGAGAAGGAAATGGCAATCTACTCCAGTATTCCTGCCTGGACAGGAGTCTGGTGGTCTACAGTCCATGGGGTCTACTTTCTAGTTCAGGCTCAGTGGTAAAGAATTTGTCTGCCAATGCAGGAGATGAGAGTTCGATCCCCGAATCAGGCAGATGCCCTCGATGAGGAACTGGCAACCCACTCCAATATTCTTGCCTGGGAAATCCCATGGACAGAGGAGCCGGATGGGCTACAGTCCATGGGGTCACAAAAGAGTCAGACATGATTTATCGACTAAGCAACCACAACAACAAAAGGCCACTTTAACCTTACTGCTGCCTGATGACCTTGACCTGTGTCTTCAGAATCATTAACTGACAGGATGGGGTGCACTCACTTGCCGTGATGGCACCGAACCAACTGAGGTTGAAACGCGTAGCTGGGAAACAGTGCAGTATCCGCATTCTTTCACTTGAATTGCGTACATAAATTAGAAACTTGAAGGTGGAGGCCAGTGTGTTCTCAGGACAGTTATTAAAATTGCTTTTTCAGTGCTCTCCTCTCCAGCATTACCAAGTTGTTTTTGTTGGAAAGAAAGTAATTCATGTTTCAAATCTGCTGTCATTATAAAAGGAGTCACAGCTACAAGTCTAGACATTTATGATTATTTCACAAGGACTCATCCTTATGAAATAATCATTGCTTTATGCCAGCTGTAGTTTATTGATCTGATATGTGCCTGAAATTATTTAGAATAGGGGAAACAGGGCTTTCTTCTCTTTCCAGCCTTTAGAGGAAAAATTGTCCTAGACTCCTGAAAATATAATAAGTCTCTGAAATTGGAAACACATTAGGGTTATATTTTTCATTTATTACAATCAGTTTAAAAATATGTTCCAAATTCAAAGTTTATACTCCTCTCCCTCTTATTTATAAAGGAAAGAAGTCTTCTACAATTGTCTCCCATTGTTAGTATTTTTTGTTTCTGCAAAATAAGAAGGAAGAAGCAGACAGAGGAGGTAAAGGAGGAAGAGGAGGGAGAGAGGAAGAAAGGATGGAAAAGGGAAGGGACACAAGGGGAGGAGGAGGGAAGCAAAAGGATTCTTTTTGTTTGTTTGTTTGTTTTCATATTGTAATACTTTTACTGGTTGGGATGTATAAAAGGCTTTTTCCCTAAACCATCTTATGAGTAAGTTGCCAGCAAAGGTGGCCATCATCCCCAATATTTTAATATGTATTTGCAACAAACAAGGGAAGGACTTGTTTGCTACTGTGTTTGCTACAAACATTGGAAGGACTGATGCTGAAGCTGAAACTCCAATACTTTGGCCACCTGATGTGAACAGCCAACTCGTTGGAAAAAACCTTTCTGCTGGGAAAGATTGAAGGCACGAGAAGAGGACGAGAGAGGATGAGATGGTTGGATGGCATCACCGACTTGTTGGACATGAGCCTGAGCAAGCTCTGGGAGTTGGTGATGGACAGAGATGGGTGTGCTGCAGCCCATGGGGTCTCAAAGAGTCGGACACGATGGAGTGACTGAACTGACTGACTTACAAACAAGGGGATTCTAAGAGAAAAAAAACAAAATTCAGAAAATTAGCGTTGCTACATCACATCATTCTAATCCTCAAACCCCATTCAAGTTTGCCCATGGTTCCAATAATATTCTTTATAACTGGATTTTATCTATCTCCTATGAGCAGGTCGCTTATAGGTAGGAATACTGGAGTTAAAATATTTATGACCATGACTGTAGGGGTCACCAGCGAGTGAGGACGGGTCTAGAGGAAAAATTCTGATGTCCTCTAGCCTCAGCTTTTAATGGTGCTTCCATGATTCATTGTCTTATAACCAAATAATTTTGGAGATAGTTCATGGCAGATGTCTTTGGCTATATATCATTTTTATATGCTCTAGAAATTACTTCTTTTTATCTATTTCACAGATGAAAATGTTAAGTGTGGCTTTCAGGTGCTAATG
Organism: Tragelaphus eurycerus; assembly: GCA_935064755.1. NCBI lineage: Eukaryota > Metazoa > Chordata > Mammalia > Artiodactyla > Bovidae > Tragelaphus > Tragelaphus eurycerus. The sequence continues at coordinate 7,053,317 of CAKXYN010000039.1, forward strand.
CACTACATCTGTTAATACTGATAGGAAGGTATGTCCTCTGTGACTCAATAGTAACCTTTAATATTTATTTTATTGCTTATGCAAGATAATTCAGTGCACTTCATTTTCTGTTGATGTATGTCAGTGGTATTTTTCATTGCTTTGCCTTCCTAAAACTATCTGTCTATTGAAGGACATGGTGATCAGCTATACTGGAATGTGAATGTAAGAAGGAATCTTACATGAGAAGCTGGTTTATCTCTGATACTTTCCCCCAAACACTGTAATTTGCCAAAATTAGATTCAGGGCATCCTTTTTGACCTCTGTGGGGTGTCTCTTTTTTTAGTTAATTGCAGGAACAGAACCCTAAAATGTTAACCTTTGAATGATTCCCCGTGTGTCTCCAGAGGTGTCCTATGCCTTGAAGAAAAAGTTTTGCCCCAATCCAGGTTGTCAAGACAGTTCCTATAGTCTTCTTTTAAAAGTTCTATAATTCTGCATTCCACTGAAAGTATGTAGTCCAGCTAAAATTGACTTGTGTTTATGGTGTGAGTAAAGATCAAATTCCATTTTTAAATGCTTACTGTTTTCAATTGAAAATTTTGCCTCTGCCCACTGATCAGCAACACCAGCTCTGAAATAAGTGAGATCTTACTGATGTGTGCTCCCAGGCTACCTAATCTTAATGTATTTAGTAATAATCTCTGAGTCATATGAACTGCATTTCCCACTCTATTTTCTCATTTTGGGCCTCCCTGGTGGCTCAGATGGTAAAGAATCCACCTGCAATGCGGGAGACTTGGGTTCAGTCTCTAAGTCGGGAAGATCCCCTGGAGGAGGGCATGGCAACCCACTCCAGTATTCTTGCCTGGAGAATCCCCTGGACAGAGGAGCCTGGTGAGCTACAGTCCATGGGGTTGCAAAGAGTCGGACACAACTGAGTGACTAAATATACACACACACACACATTTTCTCTTTTAAGAACAATACTGACTATTCTTGACCCTTTATTCCTCCATATACATTTTAGAATCGGTTTACTTTATTACACAAAATCCTATAAAAACAAAATCCTTATTAGGGATTGGATTAAAATTTTGATTGAAATTGAATTGATGGATCAGTTTGTTAAGAATTAACCTCATACAGATTTGAGTCATTCTATCTCTGAACAAGATATATCTTTTAGTAGCTGGATGAGAGAATGTCTTTAAATTTTTTTGGTAAAATTTTAACATCTTGTACATAAAGTAGAAAAGCAGTTGGATATATTTTGGGGAAATATATGCCTTTGATACTGTTATAAATAGTATCTTTTAAAATTCAATTCCCTGATGTATAGAAAAAAACTGCAGTTGGTGTTTGTATCTAGACAATTCTAAGAAACATAAAATATTCAGGAAATTCACTAAGCTTTCTTAATAGCTGTAATACTTTATCTCAAATTCTTTGGTATTTTTCTGTACAATCTTATTGTCAGCAAATAATGATAATTTTATTCCTTCTTTTCTATTTTATTTCTTTTCTTATCTTACTGTGCTGCCTCTACTTCTAGTACCACCCTTAATAGAAGTTAACATGGAGTATTTGTGGTGTTCTTAACTTAAAAGCAATATGTTGATGTAGCCCATTGAGTGTGTGCTTAGTCTCTCATTCATGACCGACTCTTTGCTTCCCTATGTGCTTTTTTTCTCTATCCTTATTTTGTCAAGCACTTGAATGTTACCCAGTTATTTTAACGAAATTACTGAGATTAGTATGTTAGTTTCTTCATTGAGCTGCTAAAGCAATAAAATATATTAATAGATTGTTTTATGTTAAACCACTCTTGCATTCCTGAGATACACAAAACTTGGCCACCTTTTATATTCTTTTCTAGATTCAGTTTGCTAATGTATTTAGGATTTTTGCATCTATTTCGTATTAACTAGGCTAGAAACTAAGCTGCTATAACAAATACACCCAAAATAGAGTAACATGCATAAGATAGACATTTACTTTTCTCACCTAGTTATAGTCTGGAATAGGTAAGTGGTTCATAGCTGCTTGGCAGCTTCAGGGACTTGGTACTTGGCTTCCAAATCCTACCACCTCTCAGACACTTAAAAGAGGGACAGAGTCCTGAACAAGATTCCTTCTTTTTGTCTTTTTTAAAAAACATTTATTATTATTTTTATTGAGGTGTAGTTGATTTATAAAGTCATGTTAGTTTAAGGTATACTGCAAAATGGTTCAGTTATACATACATATATAATGTATTCTTTTCAGATTCTTTTCAATTATAGATTATTACAAGATATTGAATATAGGTCCCTGTGCTACAGTAGGTCATTGTTGTTTATTTTATATATAGCAATATGTGTATGTTAATCCTAAACTCCCAATTTATCACTCCCCCTGCCTTTGGTAACTATAAGCTTTTTTTTTCTGTCTGTGAGTCTGTTGCTACTGAACAGATTTCTCAAAAAGATGACCAGAAAATTGCCCTCCTCATATCTCATTCACCCAAAGTTAATTCCATGACTACATATAGATGTAAGGGAAGCAGAAAAATATTTTCTCAGGCTGGGTAGTCATGAGCCCAGGTTATATGCGGTTCCGTATGAATTTACGTTGCTAAAAGAAACAAAAGTAGGTAGATAGTTAACATTTTCTAATACATACCATTATGAGAAAGAATTAATTATAATTTTATTTTTTGTGCAGTCCTTGTCTCAGGTATTGGCATTGAGATCATGTTAGTTTCCCAAGAAAGTGACTTTGGTAAATGTTCTGGTTTTCCACTCTTTGGTATAATTGGTATAATTTTGGTATAATCTGGGTCAGGAAGATCCCCTAGAGAAGGAAATGGCAACCACTTCAGTACTCTTGCCTGGAAGATTCTCTGGACTGGGGAGCCTGGTAGGCTACAGTCCGTGGGGTCGCAAAGAGTCGGACATGACTGAGCAACTTCAGTTCCAGTGTAACTGAAAAAAAATGATAGAATTTAAGATAATAAATACCACCTGGTGTTTTCTTCCAGAAATATTTTTATTTAGTGATTCCGAATATTAAATTGTACTATTTGGTCTTTCTATTTATTTTCGAGTGGATTTTTGGTTCAGTTTTAAAAGTAATGTGTCTATGAGTACAAAGTTATTGAAAAATAACCTCTGCATGTGAGTTTATTTCATCCTTTCTTTTGAATCATAATGTAATTCTCTTTTTCTCTTTTTTCCTATTTGCTTCTTAAACAGTTTTATAAATTTTAGTTTTTGTTCAGGAGTGACTTTTGTCTGTCTCAGCTTTCTCTGTTGTGTCATTGGTTTTTATTCCCGTCATCTGTTCTCTTTTCTTCCTTCTATTTTGTTTGCTTTTATTCTGATATTCTTGCACTGACATCCCAAAATGGAGGCTTAATGCATTCATTAAGTATTACTGTATCTGCATTCATATGTTCTGATATTCAGTATTATTATTGTAAATTTGTCCTAAATATTTTCTGATTTTTGTAACTATTTCTTTCTTAACCCCTGAGACTTTTAGAAGCAAAATGCCTGTTGTGTAAGAAGAGGAAATAAAAACTTCATATATCTGCTATTCATTTCAAAAAGAAAAACAGGAAAGATAAATCAATAATGTTTCATTACAACAGAATTTTTAATCTTACAACAGAATTTTTAATCTATTAGTCAAGGTGGCAATCAGAGAGGATGAAATTTGGAAAGTAGTGACATTTCTATGAATATCTCTTTTTTTAAAAGTTTTACCTTTGGAAGCTTGTTCATATTCTACATACTCAGAAAAAGAATGGCTTCCATGGTAAAGAATATGTTTGCCAATGCAGGAAATGTGAGTTTAGTCGTTGGGTTGGGAAGATCCTCTGGAGAAGGATATGGCATCCCACTCCTGTATTCTTTCCTGAAGGTTCCATGGACAGAGAAGCCTGGCAGGCTACAGTCCATGGGGTCACAAACAGCTGGACACAACTGAGCAGGCATGCACAAATGCTTACCACATGCATACATGTGGATAATGTATGTAATACATGTATGTGTGCACATAGGTATATGTTTGCTTGGGTGTGTTTATATATGAAGGTTTTTCTAGTCACTGAGAAGACACAAAGACACTCCCATACTTTGATCACCCCTGGCACCCTGGTCTTAGATATAATTCCATGCCTCATTAAAAGAAATGATGGCTCTGCTGAGAAATGGCTGAGTCCAGGTTTTATCTGAAAATATCTTTACTTTGTTTTTGAAAGATATTGTCACTCAGTTTGGTTCAGTCACTCAGTTGTGTCTGATTCTTTGCGATCCCATGGACTGCAGCATGCCAGGCTTCTCTATCCATCACCAACTCCTGGAGCTTACTCAGACTCATGTCCACTGTGTCAGTGATGCCATGCAACCATCTCATCAGCCTTCTCCTTCCATCTTCAATCTTTCCCAGCATCAGGGTCTTTTCCACTGAGTCAGCTCTTTGCATCAGGTGGCCAAAGGACTGGAATTTAAGCTTCAGCATCAGTCCTTCTAATGAACACCCAGGACTGATCTCCTTTACAATTGACTGGTTGAATCTCCTTGCAGTCCAAGGGACTCTCAAGAGTCTTCTCCAATACCACAGTTCAAAAGCATCAATTCTTTGGCACTCAGCTTTCTTAATAGTCCAACTCTCACATCCATACATGACCACTGGAAAAACCATAGCTTTGACTAGATGGACCTTTGTTGGCAGAGTAATGTCTTTGCTTTTTAATATGCTGCCTAAGTTGGTCATAGCTTTTCTTCCAAGGAGCAAGCGTCTTTTAATTTCATGGCTGCCGTCACCATCTGCAGTGATCTTGGAGCCCAAGAAACTAAAGTCTCTCACTGTTTCCATTGTTTCCTCATCTATTTCTCATGAAGTGATGGGACCGGATACCATGATCTTAGTTTTCTGAATATTGAGTTTTAAGCCAACTTTTTCACTCTCCTCTTTCACTTTCATCAAGAAGCTCTTTAGTTCTTCTTCTTCACTTTCTGCCATAAGGGTGATGTCATCTGCACATCTGAGGTTATTGATATTTCTCCTGGAAATCTTGATTCCAGCTTCTGCTTCATCCAGCCTGGCATTTCCCATGATGTACTCTGTGTATCGGGGAAGGCAATGGCACCCCACCCCAGTACTTTTGCCTGGAAAATCCCATGGACGGAGGAGCCTGGTAGGCTCCAGTCCATGGGGTCGCTAGGAGTCGGACACGACTGAGCGACTTCGCTTTCACTTTTCACTTTCATGCATTGGAGAAGGAGGTGGCAACCCACTCCAGTATTCTTGCCTGGAGAATCCCAGGGATGGGGGAGCCTGGTGAGCTTCCGTCTATGGGGTCGCAGAGAGTTGGACACGACTGAAGCGACTTAGCAGCAGCAGCACTCTGTGTATAAGTTAAATAAGCAGGGTGACAATATACAGCCTTAATGTACTCTTTTCCAGATTTGGAACCAGTCTATTGTTCCATGTCCAGTTCTAACTGCTGCTTCTTGACCTGCATACAGATTTCTCAGGAGGCGGGTCAGGTGGTCTGGTATTCCCATCTCTTTCAGAATTTTCCACAGTTTGGTGTGATCCACACAGTCAAAGGCCTTGGCATAGTCAATAAAGCAGAAGTAGATGTTTTACTGGAACTCTTTTGCTTTCTTGATGATCCAGCGGATGTTGGCAATTTGATCTCTGGCTCCTCTGCCTTGTCTAAATCCATCTTGAACCTCTGGAAATTCATGGTTCACATACTGTTGAAGCCTGGCTTGGAGAATTTTGAGTATTAGTTTGTTAGCATCATTTGAAGAATTAATGGCTAAGAATTGTCTCAGTTTTATGCTATTTACAGTATAACTACTCCTTTATACTATTTATATTGAACAGAACAGATAAATACAACTCATGGTAGCAAACTGTACAATACCAAAGGCAAAAATAAAAGTAGCCCTTAATAAAAATAAATTAGTATTTAATAAAAATAAAACATAAAAGTAACAATGGAGCATCTTCAATATGTAGAAAGATACATGTCAACCTAGGTTGACTTTTATGCTATTAATTTTGAGAGGTAAGCTCAAATTATTAATTTTACTAGGTCATTTCCTCCACCTCTTTTGCTTTTAAGATGTTATTTTTGCCTTTGGTCTTGCACAGTTTGCTACCATGAGTTGTGTTTGTTATGCTCATTATAAATAGTATAAAGCAGTAATTATACTTTAAATGGGAGAAGGAAATGGCAACCCACTCCAGTATTCTTGCCTGGAGAATCCTGTGGACAGAGGAGCCTGGAGGGCTGTTGTGCATAGAGTTGCACAGAGTTGGACACAACTGAAGCAACTTAGCATGCATGTATGCATTGGAGAAGGAAATGGCAACCCACTCCAGTATTGCCTGGAGAATCCCAGGGACAGAGGACCCTGGTGGGCTGCCATCTATGGGGTCGCACAGAGTTGGACACAACTGAATCCACTTAGCAGCAGCAGCAGCATACTGTAAATAGCATAAAACTGAGACAATTCTTAGCCGTTAATTCTTCAAATGTTATTTCTGTCCTGTTTCCTTTTCTCCCACTGGATTTCCAATAAGATATGATTTTGAACTTCTCACTCTGTTACTTTATACTACTTCATTTGTCTTTCATACTTGCCATCTCTTTGTCTCTCTGTGTTTTGTTCTGTATAATTTTTTAGATCTAGTTTCAAATTAGTAATTGTCTCTCAGCTACAAATAAAAACTTTTAACAACTGAGCTTTTAATTTCAAAAGCACTTCATATATTTTCTAGAAGTTCTGTTTTCGTTATTTTTTAAATGTTTGGTGTTTTTTGGTCTCGTTCTCATTTTACTCATGTTTTCAAACCTGCTGGCTTTTAGCTCCTCTGTCCATGGAATTCTCCAGGGAAGAATACTGGAGTGGGTAGTAATTCCCTTCTCCAGGGAATCTTCCTGATGCAGAGATTGAACGTGGGTCTCCTGCATTACAGGAAGATTCTTCATTCTCAGAGCTATCAGGGAAGTCCTTTGTATATGTACTAAACATAAGTATTTTTATTCTATACATGACAATTGTGACACCTAAAAGCTTTGCAGGTCTAATATGACTGTCCTTTCTGAGCTCTATGCTCTTGGTGCTCTCCAGTTTGTAGTTTTATTTTCTTTCACTCTCATGAGAGGAAGGTAATTTCTGGTTCTTCCATACACTGAAGATAAAGGCCATTCAGATGCCTCCTTTTATGCGAGATCTCATACTAGAGACTTCAGGTGGATTCTGGCTTTCTTTGTCTCCTGCCCTGTATGTTTCATAAGATCATGAGCTGATGTTCAAGTTTATTTTGCTGATAAATGCCCTCAAAGACAATCTTGTCTTCAGTATATGACGTACCTCTTTAGGTTCCTGTTTTCACTGAATTATGGCCTTTCCATCATTAACAACTTTTAGTACTTTATTTAGAAAATTTTAGTTGTTTTCAGCAAAAGGGTCAGTGAAGATATTTGGTCCACTATACTGCTCAAGACTTCTAGAAGTCCCCTGTAATATTTTAAACAGCTTGATAAATTTCATATATTATTGCATTTAAAATGGAAAGCTAGAAAATCACTGATTTAATCTAATATCCTCCTTGTCACCAAGGAAGAAATATAAAGAAATAATAGTAGCAGGACCATGTCTCATTTCTGACACTGCTCTAGTGTTTCCTGTAATGGGGGTGCTTGCAGAGGGAAATGGGGTGGGATTTAATGCCCCTGTATAGTAGAGTGTGTGGGACTTCTCAGGTGACTCAGTGGTTAAAAAGTCCACTTATGATGCAGGTGACTCCAGAGATGCTGCAATCCCTGGGTTGGGAAAATCCCCTGGAGGAGGAAATGGCAATGCACTCCTGTATTCTTGCCTGGAAAATCCCATTAGCAGAGGAGCCTGGTGGACTCCAGTCCATAGGGTCACCAAGAGCCAGACACGACTGAGCACAAACAAAGGCATAGGACAGTTTGTGCACAATCCTTTGGGGATACGTAAAGACACTTTCTGTCCATGTACCACTTTTGCTCCCTGAAACACTCAGACCCAGCATTCATTACAGGTGCATTCTTAAGACAAATCCTAAGGCTGAGAAATTCAACAAAATTTAGTGACACACAGACACTTGAATTCTACCAACTATAATATTTAGTTAGACTCCTCTTTTGTTAAACAATATCTCCAGAACATTAAGTGATAGAAATGATAATTAAATAATATATCATAAAAGTTCCCATGTGATATTGTCTTTAAAAATGTGCATTACCCACTAACTGGTTGTACCGTATTTTGACCAGTGTTTCATTTCTAGCACACTCACGCTGCTTCTAAGCCTTTACTCTTACAAATTGAGCCACCATGAATGTCCCTGTACTTCATCTTTGCTTAATATCTTTGATTATTTGCATAGAATAAATTCCCAGAAGTGGTGAGGTCAGAGGGCATGCATATTTATAAGGCTTGATATATCCCGCCCCACTGTCTTCCTGAGGACTTGTGCCAATTTACCTTCCACCAGTGCCCCAAGGAAGTGCAATGATGGAGGTTGGCTTTTTAAAGCGACATACTCGGAGATCTTCCTCTGATTACTAATAAAAATTATTGTACCAGACTTTACCTGGCTCCTTCTCTAGTCTATAACAGATATATTACAGTACTCTCTGCATTATGCTTACTTAAAGATCTTACATAATATAGGCTTCCCTCCCCTTTCATTTACTTGCAAAAATTGAATAGTGTAGTGTTAATGCACTTTCTTAAGTTATTGACTTATTTTTGCTTTGATGAAACCCCAATGGTGACTAGTCGCCTGTGGTATTTTTATAATTAATTAGAACTACATAGTATTACTGCAACAAATGAACAAATGATTTTCCTATTGCTATCTCCTTGAGTTATTCTGCTTTTTCACAGACCCACTGATGGTGACTCATCTCGAGTCCCCTGTAACTAACGTGAATTAGTAAGGGATATGGCTTTTTTGACACTAATTCTACCTGGCTTTGATCACATGGGAATCCAATGATACGATTTCTAGCAGATAACATTGAAAGACTGATCTTATAAACAGGCGACTGGCTTCCCAGCATGGTTTTAAATTTGTTTTCACTTAATAGGACACAGGATATTTGCTCACTGGATCGCTCACAGTCCCTGGTTAAATCCTCTTGCCGTACTGTGCCTGCTTTTGACACTGTGCTGTGCAAAATGGCATTTCTATATAAAGAGCTTTTGGCCAGAGGGCGCATACCAGCTAGTACATATTTGAAATGGCTATTTCTTTCTCACCATGAATGAAATGGTATTTTAAGCACACGTAACTCCTCCACAAGCTAACATCTGTCAATTGCACGTGTACAGCTTCATCAGCTGGGAATTGAAGCCTATTCATAACACCTCTGTTTGCAAACTTCTGTCATCAAGGCTGTTCAGGTTGTAAGTTCTATTGCAAAGAGAAGCAAAGGTTTGAATGCTAAAGAGAGGATCCGATTTAAGTTGACATTTGGAAATTACCAGGCAGTGACAATTGCTTGAAAGCCCCCTTTCTGAGTGAAATTTGGGGAATTTGGACATGAGGTTGGGTTTGAATTATTGCTGACCTTATCAAAGCTTTCCCTGATAGCTCATTTGGCAAAGAATCCGCCTGCAACTCAGGGGACCCTGGTTCGATTCCTGCATAGTTTGGGCTTCCCTTGTGGCTCAGCTGGTAAAGAATCCGCCTGCAGTGTGCAAGACCTGGGTTTGATCCCTGCGTTGGGAAGATCCCTTGGAGAAGGGAAAGGCTACCCACTCCAGTATTCTGGCCTAGAGAATTCAATGAACTGTATAGTCCATGGGGTCGCAAAGAGTCGGACACGACTGAGTGACTTTCACTTTCACTTATCAAAGCCTTACTTTTCTCAGACACTGGATTTTTTCTGGTTGTTCATGTTGTTCATTTGATTACAATGAAAGTCTTACTTTTATGTTGACTTTCCTTGTGGATTTGAGCCTAAGAAGACTATGAAGAATACTGAATGTATACAAAGTCAGTCCCATAAGAACTGAGTCAGAGAAAGGAGGCAGATAATTACTCTAAATTTGGTGTGAAATTGCACACAGAATCATAAATAAAAATGTGACCTGTGAAAATGAAGCATAGAGAGAATTTATACACTGGGAATGGGAATTTAGACAAAATGCTTCTACATATTTTTAAGGTCCTCTTACTGTGTCTTTTGCATAATGATATGTTTTTATTGTAGAATTACAGCCTATACATTTTTTGCTGTTCTTGTCCTTTGGAGGCAATTAAGTAGTTATTTTCAGGCCAAGGTTACAGAATTGATGTAAGTAATGTTTAAGAGTTAGAGCAATGCATAAGAATTACTTGGGGGATTTGTTTAAAATGCAGATTTAGGGGGTGGTATCCCCCATGATTCTAATCCTTACACCTTGAGTGGAGCCTAGGAATCTACCTTTTAAGAAGCATCCCAAGAAATTCTGATTTTGGTGATCCCTAGGAACAAAACACTAATAAATACACTACATTTTTAAAAAGATAAAACTTAAGGAATAAAATTCAGTTTTGTAGAGTATGTAAATGGGAATCTCATTTTCCTGCATAATTTATTTTTGTAATAAAGGATTGTGATTTCAGTCCTTATGTCTTAAGAAGAAATGCAGATGTACTACTATGTATGTTGGGGGACCAGGGCTCCTTGAACGCCACCCCATCTGGGATTTACAGGTGATCTTACTAAGTAAGGGCTTCCCGGGTGGCACAGTGGTAACAAATCCAACTGCAAATGCAGGAGATGCAAGAGATACGAATGTAGGAAATGTTCATGTTCTATCCCTCTGTCAGGAAGATCCTGTGGAGTAGGAAATGGCAACCCACTCCAGTATTCTTGCCTGGAAAATTCCATAGACAGAGGAGCCTGGGGCTGCAAAGAGTAGGACATGACTAAGCACACACCTTTACTTTTTTTACTAACTAACCATCCTACTTCTCTCTTTCTTTCCTCCTCTCCAAATGGGAAGAGCAAATAGAAACTTTATTCCACCTGGAGACACTGAATGTAAAGCAAAACAATCTTGAGACTGGTTTATCAATTCAAACTAGTGTCACTGTAACTAATACTTGGATAATGCTTAATTCTTTCCAAATTACTGGAATTTAGTAAACCATCATCATAAGTGTGCAAGCTTTAAAGTCAGACCCTAAACTCTATCACTGTATCCTCTCAGAAGCTTTGAAAGGTAATGCAAGGTCACAGTCATATTACATGTAAACCAACCCTGAAAGACATGACCTTAAAGGTTGCAAGTAAAAGAAATCTCACAGCTTCCCTTGCCAGTTGTGTTCCAAGGTTTGCAGTCTTTCAGCAGAATCTTTCTGAGTTCTTAATCCAAGTTGTGTGTGCTGCACTGGCCTGTTCTTGAGAGAAAGGGAAAAATTACTCACCACAACTCACACTCCTTTCAACACACTGAGAAGTATTAAGCTTTCTTTTGTTCTTATTGGTGTTTTAATGCAAAATATGAAGGCAATTCCTTTGGTCTTTTCACGTGAAGCCACAGGAAACACTCCATCTACATTTTGTTACAGTTCCTTTTCATTCCAGGCACTCAAGTGTAACTTGATGATGATGATGACTATTGCAACTATTGCACGTGGAATCTTTCCTGAAACTGTCTTTCTGTAGTTGAGTAAATGTTCTTGCAGACCTTTAAAGAACTGTAAGTTGATCAAGAAGTTGTCTTCGTTAGTCTAGTAGTGTGACCTCAGCAAGCCAGTTTGGTCTCCCTGGTTCTCAGTTTTCTCCATTTGAGGGATTTGAACTAGCTTCTTTTGACTGTTTGTTTACAAACTCTTGAAGTTCTTCATTGTAGAAAAAGGCTGGTTTTTTCCCCCAGAGTCATTTTGTGACCATAAAGAACTCCTTTTTTGGTGAAGTGCATTGTTAGTTCTTGCCATTTTTCTATTTTCTAATATAATATCTTTTCTGGTGATGAGGATTTTCTCTTGTGAAAGAAAGGAAAGAAGCGGGGGAGGGAGAAAGAGAGGAGGGAAGGAAGGGGAGTAGAAGAGGAAGGATAGAAAGAGAAACAAGGGAGGAGTGGAAAGAAGGAAAGACAATAGCAGTCAGCAATAGATGGTGGCCAGAGATATCACAGATACACAGGCGAAATATCTACCTGTTCAGTGCCTAAGCATATTCTGTACCTGAGGGCAGATTGATGTCCTAGGATCGTTTCCTAGAATATATACGTGTGTGTGTGTGTGTGTATTCACTCCAATTTTGTATGTATATATATATTTTTTTGGCCACACGGCATGTGGAATGTTAGTTCCCCAATCAGGGACTGAACCCACACCCTGTGCATTGGAAGGCAAAGTCTTAACCACTGGATCAACAGGGAAGTCCCATGTATTATATATGTGTATAATTGAGTCTCAGTAAAACAAAAGGCCTTGTTTACCAGATTTTTCATGGTTTGTAGTACTTCATTCTCTGCCCCAGGTCCTGCTAAGATAAGATATTTGATGGATCTATGCTATTTCTTTTGATGCTCCTTTATTCAGCATCTGTTTTTATTCATAAATTTAAATTTCACAAACGGCATGAATAGCCTGCTAAGATTTTCCTTCATACCTGTTTCTCTGTTTCAAATGGAGAAACCCAGAGGTTTTCCCAGAGGCAGTACCACAGGACCGCCCTGTGTGAGATCTCAGTGTGGACCTTGAAGAATGTATTGGCCTAAACATTTTCAATGTTCCTGTGACTTAAAGGGGGTAAATTGATAATATCCTTCCCTGGTGGCTCAGAGGGTAAAGAGTCTGCCTGCAATGCGGGAGACCAGCGTTCGATCCCTGGGTCAGGAAGATCCCCTGGAGAAGGAAATGGCAACCCACTCCAGTATTCCTGCCTGAAGAATCCCATGGACAGAGAAGCCTGGTAGGCTACAGTTCACGGGGTCAAAAAGAGTCGGACACGACTGAGCGACTTCACTTCACTTTATGACTTAAAAACATACTGAGGTTACACCATTCTGAGTCACAGAATGAGCATATAGATTAGAAGCTACTTCTCAGATGGTAAAGAATCCGCCTGCAATGTGGGAGACCTGGGTTCGATCTCTGGGTTGGGACAATCCCCTGGAGGAGGGCATGGCAACCCACTCCAGTATACTTGCCTGGAGAATCTCATGGACAGAGGAGCCTGGTGGGCTAGAGTCCATGGGGTCGCAAAGAGTTGGACACAACTGAGCTACTAAGCACAGCACATATGGTCATCATGGCCCAGTAGACACTGTTTCTCCAGAAATGGTAGGAGATCTAAAGATTGTGCGCATGGGAATATCTACAGATCTGAACAGATAAACCATTTTCTGCTGGACTGTAGGTTACTCTGGACTTTGCCTTCTGACTCCAGATTACTGAAAGCTGATTCTGAAGGAAAGTTCACTCTGGTATTAAATTAACTGAAACTGATTCCTCGAATGATCTGACAATTCATATCCCTTGCCATCAGACGATCTTGATTATTGACAATTCTTGACAGTGTGTCTCTATAAACAGTACATGAATTAAAGTGCCAGTGGACCAGCATTGGCCTCCCTGCTTCTCGACAGGGAAGGTGCTCCTCTGCATTTGCCTGGACCATTGCTGACCCATCTGAGTGTTCTCTCCAAGACATTTAAGCATTGATTACTTGACCTAATTCCCTGAGGACTCAGCTGAGTCATAAGGTGGAGGAAAACAAATTAGGCATCACATAGACTCAAGTAGCTTCATGTGATCTTTCTTTAGCCAACATCAGAAGCCAGAAAGAGCCTCCAAGAAATGTATGCCTTGATGGGTTGACAAGTTTCTTTTCTCTTCTTACTAGCTTTTCCTCCTTCAGTTCCCGGAACCCAGTGCTGCTGTGATTTGCCACAAAGGTTGTATTTGTGCCCACAAGGTCAATATTTGAAAGTCTAATTGCCTGTTGTACTGCAACCTGACAAAATAGGTTTAAGTAAGATCTCAAAAGCTGGTTATTGTAAAGTTTCTTGTTTCAGTAAGAAGTACGCCATAAGAATTTTAGGCTTGGGGTTGTACCCCATCCCTTAGTTGCTTATTATTATTATTTAGTCCAGATTTTTTCCCCTGGTAACCCATATCCTTGAATAGTCTCTGGGACATTGTAGAAAAGAAACCCTAGAAGTGTTGTTGGAACTTTATCAAACTAGGAGCTTTAAATCACCTATAAATATACAGCCAGCTTCCAGAATGTCACCGCAAGACAATATGTCTAAAATTTCATTATTGTTTAAGGATTTAGCCAGAAAACTTTTATTCTGCTTTAATTAGTGTAACTACCTGCTCACCGCTGTGGAAAATTCGGAGTTGGACAGTGCTGCACTCATTGTGCAGAACCTCAGCCAAGGCTTACTTTTTTTCCTACATACTTTATGACATTGTTTTGTCTAGACGTCTATGTCCTTGTTGCCCGCAGTTATAGCGTTTATTGCCAAATCATTTAAATCACTTATCTCCTTCATTCAAGACTCTTGTCCAAAAAAATTTGAAAGGAAGCAGACTATTTTTCTCTTTTAGAATGTTGAAGACACAGGCATGGTATGAATAAAGTAAACAGTGTTTCTTAAACTTTGTGTCGTGTGTCTTGATTAAAATATATATGGGGGTCCTTGTCACCTCTCCAACCTTCACTTCAGGGCCCCATCATAAAAGTTTAGCCAACTACATTTCACAGGACATATCTATTGAGTCCCAAATATTATAGAGGTAATAATAATAAAATTCTATATCATGTCACCTGGTCTGACCCAGGCAATCTTGTGGAATATGATTCCAACAAAATGATGCCATAAAATACTGAAGGAATCTGATCTTTTAAAATGCTTTTCCTGATATGAATATTGTACTGGCTCATTCATTTGGCCATTCTAACAGATACCGTCAGCATCCATAAATCGATTAAATCATGTTATTATAATAAGAATATTATATTCTTCCCAAGTGGTATTTGTGGTATTTCCCAAGTGGTATTTGTGGTAAAGAAGCCACCTGCCAATGCAGGAGACATAAGATAAGAGATGGAAGTTTGATCTTTGGGTTGGGAAGATTCCTTAAAGTGGAAAACGGCAACCCACTCCAGTATTCTTGCCTGGGGAATCCTATGGATAAAGGAGCCTAGTGGGTTATACTCCCTAGGGCCTCAAAGAGTCAGACACAACTGAAGTGAGAGCACACACATAGACACACACACAACCTAAGAATATTCCAGGCACTATTCTGAAATTCTGACAATGGTTCTAAGCTGGGTACTGCTACTCTTCCTGTGAAAAGGAAGGGAACAAGCAGAAAAGTATGTGTAATGAAAGGAAAGCAGCTATGCCCTCCACCATTATCATCAGATCAGATCAGATCAGTTGCTCAGTCATGTCCGACTCTTTGCGACCCCATGAATCACAGCACACCAGGCCTCCCTGTCCATCACCAACTCCCGGAGGTCACTGAGACTCACGTCCATTGAGTCAGTGATGCCATCCAGCCATCTCATCCTCTGTCGTCCCCTTCTCCTCCTGCCCCCAATCCCTCCCAGCATCAGAGTCTTTTCCAGTAAGTCAACTCTTTGCATGAGGTGGCCAAAAATAGTGGAGTTTCAGCTTTAGCATCATTCCTTCCAAAGAAATCCCAGGGCTCATCTCCTTCAGAATGGACTGGTTGGATCTCCTTGCAATCCAAGGGACTCTCAAGAGTCTTCTCCAACACCACAGTTCAAAAGCATCAATTCTTCGGCACTCAGCCTTCTTCACAGTCCAACTCTCACATCCATACATGACCACTGGAAAAACCATAGCCTTGACTAGACGAACCTTTGTTGGCAAAGTAATGTCTCTGCTTTTGAATATGCTATCTAGGTTGGTCCTAACTTTCCTTCCAAGGAGTAAGCGTCTTTTAATTTCATGGCTGCAGTCACCATCTGCAGTGATTTTGGAGCCTAGACAAATAAAGTCTGCCACTGTTTCCACTGTTTCCCCATCTATTTCCCATGAAATGATGGGACCGGATGCCATGATCTTTGTTTTCTGAATGTTGAGCTTTAAGCCAACTTTTTCACTCTTCTCTTTCACTTTCATCAAGAGGCTTTTGAGTTCCTCTTCACTTTCTGCCATAAGGGTGGTGTCATCTGCATATCTGAGGTTATTGATATTTCTCCTGGCAATCTTGATTCCAGCTTGTGTTTCTTCCAGTCCAGCGTTTCTCATGATGTACTCTGCATATAAGTTAAATAAACAGGGTGACAATATACAGCCTTGACGTACTCCTTTTCCTATTTGGAACCAGTCTGTTGTTCCATGTCCAGTTCTAACTGTTGCTTCCTGATTTGCATACAAATTTCTCAAGAGGCAGATCAGGTGGTCTGGTATTCCCATCTCTTTCAGAATTTTCCACAGTTGATTGTGATCCACACAGTCAAAGGCTTTGGCATAGTTAATAAAGCAAAAATAGATGTTTTTCTGGAACTCTCTTGCTTTTTCCATGATCCAGCGGATGTTGGCAATTTGATCTCTGGTTCCTCTGCCTTTTCTAAAACCAGCTTGAACATTAGGAAGTTCATAGGAAGGTCTTTATTTTTTTTTTTAATTGAAGTATAGTTGATTTACAATATTATATTAATTTCAGGTATGCAACACAGTGATTCAGTATTTTTATAGATTACACTCCACTTTAAGTTATTATGGGGAGTACCTTGGTGGCTCAGCGGTCAGGATTCAGGACTCTCTATTCAGTCTCTCAGCAGGGAAATGAGATCCCACAAGCTGCACTGTGCTGCCAAAAGTAAGTAAATAATAAAATAGAAAATAACGGCTGTATTTCCCTTTGCTCTATAACATACCCTTGTTATTTATTATTTTATACATAATAGCTTATATCTCTTAATCCCGTATCCCTAACATGCCTCCCTAACATCCTCTTCCCTCTCACCACTGGTAGCTACTGGCTTGTTCTCTATTTCTGTGAGTCTATTTCTGATGTGTTATATACATTTGTTTGTTTTCTTTTTCAGATTTTACATATAAGTTATAATACAGAGATTTTGCTTTCTCTATCTGACTTACTTCACTTAGTATAATACTCCCTATATCCATCCACATTGTTACAGATAGCAGAATTTCATTCTTTGTATAGCTGAGTAATATTGCATTATATATATATTACATCTTCTTTATATATATACAACATCTATCTATATGCATATATATATTCAAAATTCATTCCAATCCCAAAGAAAGTCAATGCCAAAGAATGTTCAAACAACCGCACAGTTGCACTCATCTCACATGCTAGCAAAGTAATCTTCAAAATTCTCCAAGTGAGGCTTTAGCAGTACATGAACCATGAACTCCCAGATATTCAAGCTGGATTTATAAAAGGCACAGGAACCAGAGATTAAATTGCCAACATCTGTTGACTCATAGAAAAAGCAACAGAGTTCCAGAAAAACATCAACTTCTGCTTTATTGACTACACCAAAGCCTTTGACTGTGTGGATCACAATAAACTATGGAAAATTCTTAAAGAGATGGGAATACCAGACCACCTGACCTGACTCCTGAGAAATCTGTGTGCAGATCAAGAAGCAACAGTTAGAACCAGACTTGGAACAATGGACTGGTTCCAAATCCAGAAAGGAGTACAGTACGTCAAGGCTGTATATTGTCACTAGGCTTATTTAACTTATATGCAGAATACATTACGTGAAATGCCAGGCTGGACAAAGCACAAGCTGGAATCAAGATTGGCAGGAGAAATATCAATAACCTCAAATATGCAGATGACACCACCCTTATGGCAGAAAGTGAAGAAGAACTAAAGAGCCTCCTGATGAATGTGAAAGAGGAGAATGAAAAAGCTGGCTTAAAACTCAACATTCAGAAAACTAAAATTATGGCATCTGGTCCCATCACTTCATGGGAAATAGATGGGGAAACAGTGGAAACAGTGGCAGACTTTATTTGTCTGGGCTCCAAAATCACTGCAGATGGTGACTGCAGCCATGAAATTAAAAGACACTTACTTCTTAGAAGAAAAGCTATGACCAACCTAGACAGCATATTAAAAAGCAGAGACATTACTCTGCCAACAAAGGTCCATCTAGTCAAGGCTATGGTTTTTCCAGTAGTCA
Organism: Tragelaphus eurycerus; assembly: GCA_935064755.1. Classification (NCBI taxonomy): domain Eukaryota; kingdom Metazoa; phylum Chordata; class Mammalia; order Artiodactyla; family Bovidae; genus Tragelaphus; species Tragelaphus eurycerus. Next base: position 7,071,493 of record CAKXYN010000039.1, read on the forward strand.
AGTATGATGTGAGAGTTGGACTGTAAAGAAAGTCGAGTGCCAAAGAATTGATGCCTTTGAACTGTGGTGTTGTAGAAGACTCTTGCGAGTCCTTTGGACTGCAAGGAGATCCAACCAGTCCTAAAGGAGATCAGTCCTGGGTGTTCATTGGAAGGACTGATGCTGAAGCTGAAACTCCAATCCTTTGGCCACCTGATGTGAAGAACCAACTCATTTGAAAAGACCCTGATGTTGGGAAAGATTGAAAGCAGGAGTAGAAGGGGGTGGCAGAGGATGAGATGGTTTGATGGCATCACTGACTCGATGGGCATGAGTTTGAGTAAGCTCTGGGTGTTGGTGTTGGACAGGGAAGCTTGGTGTGCTGTAGTCCATGAGGTCTCAAAGAATCAGACATGACTGAGTGATTGAACTGAACTGAACTAGTATTACATTAGTAATCATCTTCAACTTGTTTCCATTGCAAATGTAAACATTGGAGCCACAGTGGAGAATTCCTAAATTTATTCATTCAGCTGTTGAGGATACTTGGGTTGCTTCCATATTGTGGCTATTTTAAATAATGGGATGAACACTGGGGTGCCTGTACCTTTTCAAATTCATGTTTTCATTTTCTTTGAATATATCCCCAGGAGTGGAATTGGTGGATCATGTTGTATTTCTATTTTTAGTTTTTTGAGGACCCTCCATACGGTTGTCCATAGTGACTGCACCAGTTTACAATCTTAACAGCATACTAGAGTTTCCTTTGGTCCACATCCTTGTCAACATTTGATGTTTGAAGACTTTTTGATGATAGCCATTTTAACGGGAGTGAGATGATATCTCACTGTGATTTTGATCTGCATTTCTCTGTTGGTTAATGCTATTGAGCATTTTTCATGCGCCTATTGATCATCTGCACATCTTCTTTGGAAAAAAAAATGTCTATATGAGAAATGCTGGACTGGAAGAAACACAAGTTGGAATCAAGATTGCTGGGAGAAATATCAATAACCTCAGATATGCAGATGACACCACCCTTATGGCAGAAAGTGAAGAGGGGCTAAAAAGCCTCTTGATGAAAGTGAAAGTGGAGAGTGAAAAGGTTGGCTTAAAGCTCAACATTCAGAAAACGAAGATCATGGCATCTGGTCCCATCACTGCATGGGAAATAGATGGGGAAACAGTGGAAACAGTGTCAGACTTTGTTTTTCTGGGCTCCAAAATCACTGCAGATGGTGACTGCAGCCATGAAATTAAAAGACGCTTACTCCTTGGAAGGAAAGTTATGACCAACCTAGATAGCATATTCAAAAGCAGAGACATTACTTTACCAACAAAGGTTCGCCTAGTCAAGGCTATGGTCTTTCCTGTGGTCATGTATGGATGTGAGAGCTGGACTGTGAAGAAGGCTGAGCGCCGAAGAATTGATGCTTTTGAACTGTGGTGTTGGAGAAGACTCTTGAGAGTCCCTTGGACTGCAAGAAGATCCAACCAGTCCATTCTGAAGGAGATCAATCCTGGAATTTCTTTAGAAGGAATGATGCTGAAGCTGAAACTCCAGTATTTTGGCCACCTCATGCGAAGAGTTGACTCATTGGAGAAGACTCTGATGCTGGGAGGGATTGAGGGCAGGAGGAGAAGGGGACGACAGAGGATGAGATGGCTGGATGGCATCACTGACTCGATGGATGCGAGTCTGAGTGACCTCCGGGAGCTGGTGATGGACAGGGAGGCCTGGCGTGCTGCGGTTCATGGGGTCGCAAAGAGTCGGACACGACTGAGCGACTGATCTGATCTGATAGTAAAGTCTTTTTTAGATTCAAATTTTTCCTTAGTTCATTTATTCATTCTTTTTTTTTTTTTTTTTTTTAGCACTGGTTGGTAAAGTTATCCTCTAATTTCTTATTGGTTACTTCCTAGAAACACTCCTCATTTCAGTACTTGATCGTCTCAGGAAAGCTAAGTTGGTCTAACACAAAGACTGGGGTTATTTCCCCCAGTCGGCTTTCTCTCAGCACAGCCTGTCTAGGACATCCTCAGGTGCGGTTTACAGAACTCCCCTTTGCAGTTTCCTTGCCGAAGATCCCATGTGAAGTAAAAGAAGAAACTAATTTCCTCCTCAGATGTCTGTGCTCCTGGGAAACTTTGTCTTGCACCATTTTTTAATTAGACAGCCCTAAGCTAGGAATTTCTGCTGAAATTCTGCTTCTTGCTGTAGTTGACTTTGTTCAGGGCACACAGGGATGGTCACAGGGTGTAACATGCAAAGTCTGCAAAGATCACTGCTGGTTCTGTTGACCTGTTTAAGCTCTGTCAATTTCCTTGCTACTAGGTCCTTTTGAGTGGCCAGCAGTCCTACTAAAGGGGAGTTTGGTGTGGAGGTTAGTGTCCATGATCATCCTGTCCAAGGTTGTCAAATTACTAATTTTTCTGCTGCCTAAGGTGAAACAAAGGATCAAAAGAAAAGCCTAGAGGGAGGGGATATATGTATATGTATAGCTGATTCACTTCTTTATATAGCATAAATTAACACCACATTATAAAGCAATTCAACTCCAATTAAAAAAAGAGAAAAGCCTATTTTTTAGTCTTTATTTATAACATCCTTCTTCCTCATCCTCCACCCCCCACCCCCGCCCAACTTGTTATCCTTTATTTCTGGAATGGAATTAAATAATGGATACTCTATCATAGGCATAACCTATTTCCATGAGGTTGAAGTAACGTCTTTAACAAGTATTTCATTAGGGAGAATAAAAAAAGGTAGACTGAGAAATTTCAGTAAAAGTTTGTTATATAATTTTAAATGCTTTAGAATAACGTCACAATATCCTGCTTAAAAAAAGATTGGTCCTTTGTGAAAGATGTTATTAGTGAAATCCTTGAAGCAAGTGGTGGAAAATGGTTTTTTCATTACTTCAAAGGCAATATTAAAGGACCATGAAATTCAAAGCTCCTGGTTTTATCACAGACATTTTTATGTCAGGATTTAAACATTTTCCCACTCAACATTCTTCTAACAGCTATAGTTTTACAGGAAAGAATTGTTATAATTGGCTTGGATCATATTATGATTAAATGATAGACATCAATTAAACTGATATTTAAATTGATGATATTCATATCAGATAAGAGGAAAGTATGATTATAATTAAATGTGTAAAATGTGTAATCTGCTTTGGGAGTACACTTGAAACCATGTGATTATTTGTTGGAATATAAACTGTCACAAAAATTCTTCTGCCTATTTCTACCTTGCTCACTGTCACTAAGCATGAATAAAATGTTTCATACGTATTTTCCTTAATCTTAATATGATTATGGGGGTGCTTTATGTAGATGATCATGTTGGGAGGCTGTAGAACTGAGGAATAAAAAGAAGTTGGAAATGATAACCCAGGATCACTCTTGTGAATGCAGAGTTGTCAATGCACTTGAATTCCCCAGAGTTAACCTTTTGGTTCCTGGGATTTTGACATGTGTTATTATTATAGCATTAGCAGTAATATAACAATACAATTATCATTGCTTGCTAAGGATTTAGGGACTTAGCAGTTGTGAATATAAATTGCTTTTATGGATATTAAGAAGTATAAAACCTGTTAAATAGCAACATTTGTAAGTTTAAAGTATTATCTTCTTACCTACTGGGGATCAGAGAAGCTCAAAGAAATCAGATTCAACAGATGTCAATATTAATACTTTCTTAAACAAAAATACTAAGACCACAAAGGGATTATTTCATCATGTTCATACATCTTTTCATTTGGAAATTCTTGAATATAAGAGAGTTCTTTATTTACATGTGTCTGTGTGTCTGTTCATCCACATCTAAAATATGAGCAGATGCCATTTTTTCTTTTCTATTTTTGTAATGTAGTTCTTACTGGCTGCCTCTCCAGGTATTGACAGAGCCAAGCACTGTCTATGAGGGTTGACCCTCCTCTAGCTCTACATGGTGAGAAGCCAATGGCTTCTTCCCATCCTTCATACCATGGTTGCTGCCCAGAGGAGACTTTGTGATCTAACTTTATCCAATTAGAGTGAAACTCTGGATTTTAATAAGAAAGAAAGAAATTTACCTAACACCTCTCCAATCTCATTGCACATGATCTGAAAAGTATGTATGCTGAATTCTAGCTGCAGCCACCTTATCAAGGGAACCCGACTTGATTATGAAGCTAGCCCATAAAAGATGGAGGAGCAGGAACAATCTGTGGAAAATGAAACTGAACCTCTAACTGATCTGCACCCAAAAGCCCACCTCTTCAGTTACATGAGCCAATTAATTCCCCAAATTAATTCCCTTCATGATTTAAGCCAGATTGTAATGATGTTTTGTTATTTATTTATAACCAAAAACATCCTACCAGATACCAGATTTGGTGCTAAAGGTAATGTTTTGCTCATCACAGATCCCACAATATTGAACTAACTGCATCTAGGTAAGCAGAACAATGGTTAAAAGTTGACACATCTTATTATGTAGTCACAAAATAACTCACTAAATAATTGCCTACTGTACCTTACCATAGATTTCAAGTGCTAGCCAAGATTCACTAAAGTCCTTCAAGAGAGAGACAGATTGACCTGAAACAAACTAATCTGAAAGAAAACTAGTCTGAAAAGAAACTAATCTGAAAGAAAAGAAGAAAGGTAATATGACTTTTCTAAGAGAAGCCCGTTCTGCAAGTAACTCTCCTTCCTAAATCAGATTGATAAATGTGACCAACTGGTTTAACAGCCAATCACTTTCTCTCTTGTTTTACCTGTCAAATGAAATATCTAAACATATTTAGCAATAAGACACGTGACCAAATCAAATTTTATTTATTTTTTTTTAATTTTATTTTTATTTTTTATTTTGCTTAACTTTACAATATTGTATTGCTTTTACTATATATCGAGATGGATCCGCCACCAGTATACACATGTTCCCCATCCTGAAACCCTCCTCCCTCCCCCCTCCCCACACCATCCCTCCAGGTCGTCCCAGTGCTCCAGCCCCAGGCATCTGTTATCGGGCATCATACCTGGACTGACGACTCGTTTCAGATATGATATTATACATATTTCAATGCTATTCTCCCCAATCATCCCACCCTCTCCCGGTCCCAGAGTCCAAAAGTCTGGTCTATACATCAGTGTCTCTTTTGCTGTCTCGTAAATAGGTTTATTTTTACCATCTTTCTAAATTCCATATATATGCGTTAGTATACTGTATTTGTGTTTTTGTTTCTGGCTTACTTTACTCTGTATAATAGGCTCCAGTTCCATCCACCTCCTTAGAACTGATTCAAATGTATTCTTTTTAATGGCTGAGTAATACTCCATTGTGTATATGTACCACAGCTTTCTTTATCCATTCATCTGCAGATGGACATCTAGGTTGCTTCCACGTCCTGGCTATTGTAAACAGTGCTGCTATGAACATTGGGGTACACGTGTCTCTTTCAATTCTGGTTTTCTCAGTGTGTATGCCCAGCAGTGGGATTGCTGGATCATAAGGCAGTTCTATTCCAAGTTTTTTGAGGAATCTCCAGACTGTTCTCCATAGTGGCTGTACTAGTTTGCATTCCCACCAACAGTGTAAGAGGGTTCCCTTCTCTCTGCACCCTCTCCAGCATTTATTGCTTGTGGACTTTTGGATCGCAGCCATTCTGACTGGCGTGAAATGGTACCTCATAGTGGTTTTGATTTGCATTTCTCTGATAATGAGTGATGTTGAGCATCTTTTCATGTGTTTGTTAGCCATCTGTATGCAACAGACAAACAACTAATCTCAAAAATATACAAGCAACTTCTACAGCTCAATTCCAGAAAAATAAATGACCCAATCAAAAAATGGGCCAAAGAACTAAATAGACATTTCTCCAAATCAAATTTTAGAGTGAAGTCCAGAGAGCTGATCTAGCAAAACTGTCATGTTACACCTAAAGAAACTGAAGTCTAGTGAGGTCATGTGATTTATTCCAAGCCTCTTGACGACTTAGTGGCAAGGCCAGTGCTTGAAGGCAGTGCTTTTTTGGTGCCATAGGCAACCTGTCTGTTGCTACACCTAACTGTGGGTTTCAAGCATCTTATTCAAATTGAGTTTTCTCTATTTAAAAATAAATTCTTTACTCTTCTTGTAAGCAGAAGGGTGTCCCAATTGCTGAATTGTTAAAATTGAATACTGTCTATACAAATATGAGAAAAGTGAATTAAATGACTCTTAGACATATGAATCATGGAGTTAGTTAATTACTGAGCCACAGAAAAGACTAGAACAAGAAGAAATGTGACTCAAGAAGATAAAGGTCATAGACTGTGTTCTTAATTTATTCTGAAAACATAGTAGGTTCTCAATAAATATTTGTTTAATAAAGTAAGGTTTACAAAAGCAAAGGGAAGGGTGGTTCTAGTGTCAGTGGTAGAGAAGAGATGAGCACATATGAATTAAATTGAAACAGAGAAAATGGAGCTTACGTGGAAGAAGGAATTTGTTATCCTCACCCTTCTTGGATCTAGAACTCTGAAAGCCAAACAAACTTAAGTTTGTTCCTAAGTGTACATCTGGCATAAGGAGATTGATATTTCAGATATTTAGTGTGTTTGTGTATGTGTGTGTTTGTGTGTAGTTGTTATTCTACAATTTTAATGAGTTCTAGATAAATGTCTGAGTTGAGCCACAAGGCATTAAGGAAGGTACGACAGTACTACTGGCCTCTCCTGCCAGTTTCAGATGAAATGCAGTTTCACACCCTGAAATTCAGTAGAAAGATGGCAAGAGTAATGAAGGCGATCAGGGCACTGGTAAATTTGGAAATAACAGTTGGGACCATGATTTCCTCTGTGCTTGGTCTTCATCACATAGAGAGCATCTCTCTACTGTCATCTTAAAGGCCTTGGATTGTGTTCTGTTAATAAATTTACTGATTTTCCTTACATAAACCTGGATAGATTTTTATTTAAAATAGACAAGATAATGCTTTAGACACTCCAGGAGTTTAGCACAGATATTTAGAAAGTTCTTTACAGTAATCTCAAAGACTTTGCCAATCAAATTTGTGTAGGCTTGGATATGGTTTCTATCCTGTCTCAAGAAAAGATAATCCAAAGCATGTCTTTTCATGGAGGATAATCTGAGGAAATCTTGATGTAAAAAGAAAGAGAGAGAGAAATATTTATACATGTATATGGATTATTAAAGGTTAAATAGATAGGAGCTTTAAATGAAATTCCAGAAATGTCAGCATTTTTTTTTTTTTACATTTAATGTGCTAAAGCTTAAAAACTAAGAAAATAAAATTGCACTGATAGCATTCTAAAATTCTCTCTATAGTCCTGCCCACATACTAAAAGGGAAAAAAAAAAGGTCAAGAGGAATTGAGGAAGCTTGTCATGAAATTAAGCTTTGTTAAATCACCAGTTATATTCTAGGTACCTTCTTACCTGATTTCAATCTTCTCTCACTGTAATCTTCAGAACTACTTCCTAGGTAGTGTCTTATATATGAAAGAAAGCCATCCTATTGTAAAGTAAAATAGCTTCCACAGGTAGTCAAAATGGATTAAAAACTATGTTGTGCTTAGTTGCTCAGTCATGTCCGACTCTTTGCCACCCCATGGACTGTAGCCCGCCAGGCTTCTCTGTCCATGGGGATTCTCCAGACAGGAATACTGGAGAGGGTTGCCATGTCCTCCTCTAGGGGATCTTCCCAACCCAGGGATCGAACCCAGGTCTCCCACATTGTAGGCAGATTCTTTACCATCTGATCTACCAGGGAAGACCATAAACCATGTTGGTCAAGTCCAAAGTTACAGGAAAAATGAATAAGCAGTGTTAACAAATTAGAAAATTCAACGAATAATGAAATATCATTAAACTTTTTGTAAAGGTTATCATTATTTAGAGGAAAATAAAATCTAACTTTTGCATTGTATAACAAGGCTATGGTTTTTCCAATGGTCATGTATGGATGTGAGAGTTGGATTGTGAAGAAAGCTGAGTGCCAAAGAATTGATGCTTTTGAACTGTGGTGTTGGAGAAGACTCTTGAGAGTCCCTTGGACTGCAAGGAGATCCAGCCAGTCCATCCTAAAGGAGATCAGTCCTGGGCATTCTTTGGAAGGACTGATGCTAAAGCTGAAACTCCAATACTTTGGCCACCTCATGCGAAGAGTTGACTCATTGGAAAAGACTCTGATGCTGGGAGGGATTGGGGGCAGAAGGAGAAGGGGACGACAGAGGATGAGATGGCTGGATGGCATCACTGACTCAATGCACATGAGTTTGGGTGAACTCTGGGATTTGGTGATGGACAGAGAGGCCTGATGTGCTACAATTCATGGGGTCACAAAGAGTCGGACACGACTGAGCGACTGAACTGAACTGAACTGAACATACTTAGAGGTGAAGATGATGCCTTGAAAGCAAAGTACCTAATATATGATCATTGAAGCCAAAAGGGCTGATGGTTTGCTATAGGATTAACCATCCAGTGTTGTTGTTTTGTTTTGTTTTTCATTTTTGGCTTTGCTGCAGGATTTTAGTTCCCTGACCAAGGATCCTAACCAGCAGCCTCAGTAGTGAAAGCGCAGAGTTCTAACCACTGGACCACCAGGGAACTCCCAACCACCAAGGGTTGTTAGGGAAATGGATGTGCCTAAAGATGTAAGATATTTGGGAGCTGGGGCCAAGATCTGGTATTCATAGAGTAGGCTCTTTAAATTGACAAAATGTGCTTTTGAAAGTTGATTAAGGTGAAGTTCTCTTTATCAACTCCATTTTTCCATTGACTCTTATTTGAAATATATTCAATTAATCAAATATTTGTTGAGTGTATTCAAGATAAAATTTTCATTAGGTTTTACAAAATGAAGATAGATAAGAACAACAATCAGATTAACAACATGAAGAGAAGAGACCTGGCTTTATTTGGTGGCAGAGAATCATTTTAATCTTTCATAGCCATTTCCAGTTCTTCTTTCTAGACTACACAGACTCAGGCCTTAACTCATCAACTCTCTTCCTGTTCCCCATCTCAAGTCACTTAGATTTAACACCAAGCAGAGCCTGTTCACTGCCAGAGGTAAAGTAGGAGAACGTCAGGATGCTAAGACTATTTGTTAACTTACTATGTATCAGGAAATGACCTAAGCTTTTAAGATGTATCAATTGGCTAAATCCTAATAAACAGACCCATGGGTGGGTATTTTCGTTATTCCTCATCTATCGATGAAGAAACCAAGATAATACAATGTTCTTAGGAAAGAACAGAGATATTCTGAATGATACGAGAGTTAATGAAGACAAGTGGGGTAAAGATAGAGGTAAATTTTTAGATCAGATCAGATCAGTCACTCAGTCGTGTCCGACTCTTTGCGACCCCATGAACTGCAGCACACCAGGCCTCCCTGTCCATCACCAGCTCTCGGAGGTCACTCAGACTCACATCCATTGAGTCAGTGATGCCATCCAGCCATCTCATCCTCTGTCGTCCCCTTCTCCTCCTGCTCCCAATCCCTCCCAGCATCAGAGTCTTTTCCAATGAGTCAACTCTTCACATGAGGTGGCCAAAGTACTGGAGTTTCAGCTTTAGCATCATTCCTTCCAAAGAAATCCCAGGGCTGATCTCCTTCAGAATGGACTGGTTGGATCTCCTTGCAGTCTAAGGGACTCTCAAGAGTCTTCTCCAACACCACAATTCAAAAGCATCAATTCTTCAGCGTTCAGCCTTCTTCACAGTCCAGCTCTCACATCCATACATGATCACATGCATGCATGTTAAATTGCCTCAGTGGTGTCCGACTCTGTGCGACCCTATGGACTGGAGCCTGCCAGGCTCCAGTCCACGCGATTCCCCAGGCAAGGATACTGGACTGGGTTGCCATGTCCTCCTCCAGGGGATCCTCCCAACCCAGGGATCGAACTGGTGTCTCTTACATCTACCTGCATTAGCAGGTATGTTCTTTACCACCAGCGCCACCTGGGAAGCCCTTGTGACCACACAGGATTGAAAGGACAATCTTATTGTAAGGTTGTTGTTGAATCATGCGAAGACACTGGGATTCTTGGCCCCCGGAGGAGAAGAATTCAATCCGGGGCCAGAGACGAGGCTTGATCGCTCAGAGCTTTTGTGTAATAAAGTTTTATTAAAGTATAAAGGAGATAGAGAAAGCTTCTGACATAGGCATCAGAAGGGGGCAGAAAGAGTACTCGCTTGCTAGTGTTAACAATGAAGTTATATAATCCAAAGAATGTCTGGAGGTTGTAAAGACCTCATCAGACCTACCCCCATAATTTACATTTTAAGATAACACTGTCCTCAGGCAGGATACATCCTTGTAAAGACCAGATCTACTCCCATAATTTACATTTTAAGATAATAGAAGGTTTAATCCAGAGACTGTCCTTAGGTAGGATACATTATTGTTATATAATCCTAAGGAATGTAGAGAAGGAAAAAAAGTTTGTCCTTTCTTCTTCCTTGAGAATTCCAGACCCTTCTCTCCTTGGGGACCCCTAGACTCCTTATCAACCTGCCTAGGAACTGACTCTCTCGTTATCTTCTCCATAAAATAGGTGAAGAGGATAAAAAGAAATTAAAAACAATGTTACTAGAGCTTGGCTTACAGATATTAGACACTTTATGTAAAACTTTTACTTACTGCTTACTATAGCCCTTCCAGGAAGGTAACTTTACTCCCATTAAAAAAAGAAAAATCTGGGGACTAGAGAAGTTGAGTTGCTTACCAAAGGCCACAGAGTCTAGGAACGCAGCACTGCCACCAAATCTTGGTTCTTTGCCCTGTGCCCTGTTACCTCTCAGTTCTCAAGTTGGTGGGAATGAACTTGGGAAATTAAGAACAGCACAAGATTGGATGGTCACTGAGGATTACAGCCAGACAGAAGTAAACAAAGAATTGCCCAGCCAGGCTGAGGGTTTGGCACTGCAAAGTGTGATATTAAAATGGAGTCATTGTGGGTGATTAATTGACTCTGGATAGGAAGGCATTGTGCACAGCATGAAGTTTGGAGCTTCTAGCAACATAGAGGTAAGTAGACTGGTCCAACAAATGCTTATAACACTGGTGTGCACAAACACCTAGAATGCAAGGCAAAAATTTATATATGATACAGGCCACGAGAGAGGGCTAGAGAATACCGTATTTTGTTTACAATAATTCAAAAATTTCACACTTTAACACTTCAAAATTGAGATGTATCTTAAAATGGATGGCATCTTTCTTTGCCCATGACTAAGTATTAATAGCTATCCTGAGTTAGTTGTGATTCACATTCTTCAACTTGGTTGTGAGTGTTCATGTTGCCTTCACTTCAGTTTGGTTGTGTTCATTGTGGATGCTACAGGTATTGGTTTGCATATGCCACTTCAAGTGTCTTCTTAGAAAACACTCTGTGATTTTACACTGAAAAATTATATATGTAGAGGTGTGGGAGTACTGAGTATTGATTTGCATATGCCATTTAAAGTGTCTTCTTAGAAAATACACTAAGATTTTGAATTGAAAAATTATCATATACGTAGAAGTATGGAAATAGTACAGGGATATATGATATGTTAATGAAGAACTGTGGTGTTGGAGAAGACTCTTGAGAGGCCCTTGGACAGCAAAGAGATCAAGCCGGTCAATCCTAATGGAAATCAACCCTGAATATTCACTGAAAGGACTGATGCTGAAGCTGAAGATACAATACTTTGGCCACCTGATGTGAAGAGCCAACTCATTAGAAAAGACCCTGAGCCCAAAAAAATTAAGGGCAAGAGGAGAAGGGGGTGATAGGATGAGAGGATTGGATGGCATCACTGACTCAATGGACATGAGTTTGAATAAACTCTGGGAGATGGTGAAGGACAGGGAAGCCTGGCATGCTGCAGTTCATGGGGTCACAGAACCGGACACGATTTAATGACTGAACAACAATAATGAAGAAAATATTTATATTAATGAAGTAAATCTGAACACAAGTTCATATTTCTCTGAAGCAGCAAGGCACGTGCTGTACAGGACCTAATGCACACAAGTAGATGCAGCTGGTAGTGTTTTGTTACTGAGAGATCTGAAAAAGGATTGCCTAGCACAAATCAAGCAACTCAGGTAAAGGTATGAGAAATTGCCAAATACCTAGGGCTAGTTATATTCCAGCTGTCTCTCACTAGTAACAAATCACTCCCCAAACTACATGGATTAGAGCAATACTGATCATCTTCTCTTTCATGCAAAGATGGGCACAATAAAGGACAGAGATGGTGTGGACCTAACAGAAGCAGAAGATATTAAGAAGAGGTGGCAAGAATACACAGAAGAACTGTACAAAAAAGAGCTTCACGACCCAGATAATCATGATGATGTGATCACTGACCTAGAGCCAGACATCCTGGAATGTGAAGTCAAATGGGCCTTAGAAAGCATCACTATGAACAAAGCTAGTGGAGGTGATGGAATTCCAGTGGAGCTATTCCAAGTCCTGAATGATGATGCTGTGAAAGTGCTACACTCAATATGCCAGCAAATTTGGAAAACTCAGCAGTGGCCACAAGATTGGAAAAGGTCAGTTTTCATCCCAATCCCAAAGAAAGGCAATGCCAAGGAGTGCTCAAACTACCGGACAATTGCACTCATCTCACACGCTAGTAAAGTAATGCTCAAAATTCTCCAAGCCAGGCTTCAGCAATATGTGAACCGTGAACTTCCTGATGTTCAAGCTGGTTTTAGAAAAGGCAGAGGAACCAGAGATCAAATTGCCAACATCCACTGGATCATGGGAAAAGTAAGAGAGTTCCAGAAAAACATCTATTTCTGCTTTATTGACTATGCCAAAGCCTTTGACTGTGTGGATCACAATAAACTATGGAAAATTCTGAAAGAGATGGGAATACCAGACCACCTGATCTGCCTCTTAAGAAATCTGTATGCAGGTCAGGAAGCAACAGTTAGAACTGGACATGGAACAACAGACTGGTTCCAAATAGGAAAAGGAGTACGTCAAGGCTGCATATTGTCACCATGTTTATTTAACTTATATGCAGAGTACATCATGAGAAATGCTGGACTGGAAGAAACACAAGTTGGAATCAAGATTGCCGGGAGAAATATCAATAACCTCAGATATGCAGATGACACCACTCTTATGGCAGAAAGTGAAGAGGGGCTAAAAAGCCTCTTGATGAAAGTGAAAGTGGAGAGTGAAAAGGTTGGCTTAAAGCTCAACATTCAGAAAACGAAGATCATGGCATCTGGTCCCATCACTGCATGGGAAATAGATGGGGAAACAGTGGAAACAGTGTCAGACTTTGTTTTTCTGGGCTCCAAAATCACTGCAGATGGTGACTGCAGCCATGAGATTAAAAGACGCTTGCTCCTTGGAAGGAAAGTTATGACCAACCTAGATAGCATATTCAAAAGCAGAGACATTACTTTACCAACAAAGGTTCGCCTAGTCAAGGCTATGGTGTTTCCTGTGGTCATGTATGGATGTGAGAGCTGGACTGTGAAGAAGGCTGAGCGCCGAAGAATTGATGCTTTTGAACTGTGGTGTTGGAGAAGACTCTTGAGAGTCCCTTGGTCTGCAAGAAGATCCAACCAGTCCATTCTGGGGGAGATCAATCCTGGAATTTCTTTGGAAGGAATGATGCTAAAGCTGAAACTCCAGTATTTTGGCCACCTCATGCGAAGAGTTGACTCATTGGAGAAGACTCTGATGCTGGGAGGGATTGAGGGCAGGAGGAGAAGGGGACGACAGAGGATGAGATGGCTGGATGGCATCACTGACTCGATGGATGCGAGTCTGGGTGACCTCCGGGAGCTGGTGATGGATAGGGAGGCCTGGCGTGCTGCGGTTCATGGGGTCGCAAAGAGTCGGACACGACTGAGCGACTGATCTGATCTGATCTGATCTGATCATCTTCTTATCTGTTGCAGCCTCTGTGGGACAGGAATTCAGGCAGGCTTGCCTGGGTAGTTCTGGTCCAGTGTCTCTCATGCATTCAGAAGAAGACTAGAGCTGTAATAGCAGAAAGCTGAAGCATGTGGAGGATAGTTGGATGTCTTTCTTCCTTGTGTAGTCTCAGAGCCTCTCCCTGTGGTCTTTCTGCATGGGCTTCTTTGGGCTTTGAAGTGTCTTGGCAGCTCCAGGGCAATTGGACTGCTTCTTGGCAGCTTAAGACTTCAAGTGCGAGTGGTCCAATGGGTAAGGTGGAAGCTAAATCACCTTTCACAACCCAGATTCTGAAGCATCACTTCTGCTACAGCCTGATGGTGACAAGTGACTGCAGAGCCTTCCCAGACTCAAGGGGCAAAGAATTAACTTTCTGTCATGGTTGGGAAGCAGCAAGTTCCTACAAGAGCATATGGGCTGAGAGATATTGTTGCAGCCGTATTTGGAAAATACAGTCTGTCGCAAGATGAAAGTAATGTCAACGCAACAAGAGGCTGGCATTACCAACTCATTCATTGTGCAGGACTTAGCATTAAAGCACTGAACTTTCACTGAACTTCCTGCTGACTTTGAGCAGAAGTTATTTAACTTCCAGCAACATGTGATTCAATCAGGGGGAAAAATGAAACTACAAGGTTATGCTAATTAAACCCTGGTGTTCCTGAAATAAGTTGTCAGTGCTAAAGGTGTTAAAGAGGTCAAGATCCTATCTCCAGTTACATGTCTTCTATGTCTAAATGATCTTGAAAAAGCTCACTAGATAAGTTAAAATAAGGCTTCTAAGTGATAAGAGCCCTATGCCTATACTCTAACTGGCAACATTTTTTTTTTAAGTGGTGCATGAAATAATGGTACATCTTATAATCCATGGCATCTTTTGCTTTGGTGAAGGACAGTAATGCCTTGAAAGCATAAAATTGGCAGAAACTTCCTACTCTTGACAAGTTGGAAGTTCTGGAGAGATGGTTCTGGGAATTTTTAGACTTCAGAAGGTAGAAAAGAGACTTAAAGATTAAGCAGGAAGTGAAGGAGTATATTTGGAAAACACTTTCTAATCAAACCTCATCCCATCTACCCAGACTTCACACCATCACTCCGTATGTAATTCCTAATCTAATCAGTCTTTCCACTTGCTCTTGTGAGAATCCTGCCAATCCTTCATGAGTCCTTGCAGGTCCTGCCAACTCCATGTTGAGAAGTTTTTTTTTATTGGTTGCCATTGCAGACAGTTGGAGTAGACTGGCAAGGCATAACTTAGTTTAATCTGTTTTACGTGTTGGAATTTCTTATAAGATTGCTATGGATGAATGGGCTTACAGCTTAAAAATAAAAACAAAATGTGAGTCACTATAATATATTATACATCTGTATGCTCAGTCTTAGAGCATACCATGAGTTAGCTATCATGCATTCATTCAGTTACTGAGCTCCAGCGGCACAGTGGTAATGAGTCTCCCTGCAATGCAGGAGACATGGAAGACATGGGTTCTAACCCTGGATCGGGAAGATCCTCTGGAGGAGGAAATGGCAACCCAATCCAGTATTCTTTCCTGCAAAATCCCATGGACAGAGGAACCTGGTGGGTTACAATCCATGGGGTCACAAAGAGTCGGACACTACTAAGCAACTGAACATACACACATTCATTTAGTTAACAGCGAGCTTTGAGCATCTTCTAGGAGTTAGGTGATGTGCAAGGCGTTGGCTATTCATGATAACACCTTGCTTCATGGAACTTCTAACTGAGTTGGATTGAACTTATGTTCATTTCTTTTGAACAGATATCTAGGAGTGGAATTGCTGTATTGTCTGGTAATTGTATGTTCAACTTTTGTTAATGTAGGTGTAACATTTTACACTCTCACTGGCACTGATGAGACTGTCAATTGCTCTGCATCCTCACCAAAACTTGGTATGCTTAGTCTTTAAGTCTAGCTATTTGAAGGATGTACATTAATATATCATGGCAGTTTTCATTTGTACTCCCTTGATAGCTAATGATATTGAGCATCTTTTCATATGCTTTTTGCCTGTTCCTACATTTTTCTGGGCTCCAAAATCATTGCAGATGGTGATTGCAGCCATGAAATTAAAAGACGCTTACTCCTTGGAAGGAAAGTTATGACCAACCTAGACAGCATATTAAAAAACAGAGACATTACTTTGCCAACAAAGGTCTGTCTAGTCAAGGCTATGGTCTTTCCTGTGGTCATGTATGGATGTGAGAGCTGGACTGTGAAGAAGGCTGAGCACTGAAGAATTGATGCTTTTAAACTGTGGTGTTGGAGAAGACTCTTGAGAGTCCCTTGGACTGCAAGAAGATCCAACCAGTCCATCCTAAAGGAGATCAGTCCTGGTTATTCATTGAAAGGACTGATGTTGAAGCTGAAACTCCAGTACTTTGGCCACATGATGCGAAGAGCTGACTCATTTGAAAAGACCCTGATGCTGGAAACGATTGAGGGCAGGAGGAAAAGGGGACGTCAGAGGATGAGATGGTTGGATGGCATCACTGACTCAGTGGACATAGGTTTGGGTGGACTCCGGGAGTTGGTGATGGACAGGGAGGCCTGGCGTGCTGTGGTTCATGGGGTTGCAAAGAGTCGTCACAACTGAGTGACTGAACTGAACTGATATCTTCTATTATGAAATGTCTTTTCAAATCTTGTGTCATTTTAGTTGGAGTTTTTGTCTTCTTATTGAGCTGTAAACTTTTTAAATAATTTCTATTTACGAGTACTTTGTCAGATATATGTATTGTGAATATTTTCCCCATTCTGTGCTTTGCATTTTTAATTTTCTTAAGAGTATCTTTCAAAAAGCAAGCTTTTAAATTTTGATTAAGTCCAACTTATCAAAGTTTTCTTTAATGGTTCATGCTTTTTGTGTCACATGTAAAAAATACTTGCTTATCCCAAGGTTGCAAAGATTTTATCTTATGTTTTCTTCTAGAGCTTTGATAATTTTAGCTTTCAGATATAATGACCTTTCATATTTTATATCCGAGAAGGCAATGGCAACCCACTCCAGTACTCTTGCCTGGAAAACCCCATGGACGGAGGAGCCTGATAGGCTGCAGTCCATGGGGTCGCTAGGAATTGGATACGACTGAGCGACTTCACTTTCACTTTTCACTTTCATGCATTGGAGAAGGAAATGGCAATATAATAATTTACTTCTTCGTTTATTTTAATATGGCGTGTGATGACAGTTGGGATTATTTTTTAAATTTTCTCATTTACTTTTCAGCTGTCACTATGAACGTTGCTCAGTCATGTCCAACTCTTTGCGACCCCATGGACTGTATAGTCCATGGAATTCTCCAGGCTAGAATACTGGAGTGGGTAAGCCTTTCCCTTCTCCAGGGGATCTCCCCCACCTAGGGATTGAACCCAGGTCTCTCGAATTTCAGGTGGATTCTTTACAAGCTGAGCCATAAGGGAAGCCCAAGAATACTGG
Source organism: Tragelaphus eurycerus (assembly GCA_935064755.1). Lineage (NCBI taxonomy): Eukaryota > Metazoa > Chordata > Mammalia > Artiodactyla > Bovidae > Tragelaphus > Tragelaphus eurycerus. The sequence continues at coordinate 7,088,877 of CAKXYN010000039.1, forward strand.
AATGGGTAGCCTATCCCTTCTCTAGAGGATCTTCCCAACCCAGGAACTGAACTGGGATCTCCTTCATTGCAGGCGGATTCTTTACCAACTGAGATATCAGGAAAGCCCATCAGCTGTTACTTCCTCCTATTACTGCTCTCCTACATTTTTATACCCTCTTCCCTTTCTGACTTGTAGTTTTTACTGTTTTATAAAAGCTGGACCATCAAACTCACTGGAAGAAGAACCAAAATCTACTAAAATTGCAGTAGCTGAGAAACAACTATTTTAAAGTGCATGGGGATTTCTGGCATCTATTTTGGCAACACAGAAGCCTGATTTTGCTGGCTTTAAGAGTCTTATGTATTTCTGGTGGTTATATAATAGGATCTCTGGAGAAGTGACATGTTAGTTCCTCTATTATTTTATTTGAGTAAATTTTATGGTGTGTAGTTTGTTAAACTCTAGACCATTTATTGTACTATTTGTAATTATACTTGCTGTGCCTAGCATAATGCCAGTCACTTAAAAGTACTTGGTAAATTAAATATGTTCTGGTGATTGACAGTAAATAGAAATGACAGTTTCAGACTTACTATTTCCTAGAGCAGTGGACTTGTTTTTTGGCTACTGTACATTTTAGATTATGCATTCTTTCCAATGTACTGTATATCTGGTCATTTACATATTATATGCATATATCAGTATCAAGTTTTTTATTTATAACATTAAAAAATAGAAATTTTTAAAATGAAATAAATCTAAATAAAACTTATATTTTCATTTTATACTCAAACCATATTATGATTTTGTTCTTGGAAATATAATACAGGATTTCTTATTTTCAAATTGGATTCTGAAATTAAGTGCTAATGTGTGAATATTATAATAATGAACACACTGGGTTAATCAATAGAGGGAACATGTTTACTAATAATTAGATTATTATATTTATAATCCATAAAGTTAGTAAAATTTCATATCAATTAATAATTTTTTGTAAAGATACAATGAATTGTTGACAGTAAAATTGTTCTTTAAAACTGTAATACCATAATCAGTTTTGACCAACCTTCATTTGTTGCTTAAAAAATAGGCATTTCTGAATTGCTTTACTCAAAAATATCACAGAGCTATGAAGAGGCTTTCTGTGCATTTCTATGAAAACATTTGGATACCCCCCATACATCTGTATAATTCTCATATTTATGATCATTCATATTCAGAATGCACCCTCTAAATAAACCAGTGAAAATAAAATGATTACTTTTCCTCAAATGTTCAGCAGGCACTCTAAATTAGCCAGCTGGTCTCTTGTCATGGCTGAAAATGTGTAGTCTTTTTATAAAAAGTGACAATAAATACATCTATGGCACCAGTCACTTTATATGCAAGTGGAAGTTCTGTTGATGCAATGACTTATGATTGGAGAAGAGCAAAAAGTGTGTAAAGAAAGAGAATCAATGAGAACAGTGCTTCACATGCCTTGCTCACAGAGAATAATTCATTTTAAGGAAGTGAAATCACCTTATTTTATGGCAAGGCACTAATCTCAAGGTCCATGTGTTAAGTTTTTTATTATTATTGAAGGTTCAGAAGTCATTTAAAAACATGACCTGTTAGAACAATTCAATGCACCAGGTCTATTTGCAAAAATCATGTTGTAAATCACAATTCATTATGTAATTGTGATCAGCATACAGTGTGAGAAATTCATTTCTCCTGGAGATATAGACCTTTCTGTGAGGTTCCTTTTATGCAATGGAATAGTCCCCACACCCTTTCTATTTATTTTTTTTCCCTTTACTCTATTTTGTTCTTCTATTTTCTTCTTTGCTCTATTTTAAACTACATTATCCTTTTTTTGGCCTCTATTGTAATATCACTTGCATCACCAGTACTGTAAGATAGATGAGAGGTACAAAATTCCATAATAAATAAAACCATTTTTATTTTCACTGAGACTGTGGACTTAGAGTCTCTCACAGATCATGAAATAATAAGCAAATGAATGCTTAGATGATGGAGCTATGGGAAGTGGGGAGTCGCTGTAGTGATTTTCTTCCCTAGTCCCCTTGTTTAAGGGGCTTACCTGATAGCTCAGTGGTTAAGAACTCACCTGCCAATGCTGGAGACATGGTTTCAGTTGCTGGATTGGGAAGATCCCCTGGAGAAGGAAATGGCAACCCACTACAGTATTCTTGCCTAGGAAATTCCATGGACAGAGGAACCTGGCAAGACATAGTTCATAATGTCCCAAAAGAGTCAGACACAATTTAGTGACTAAACAGTAGCCCTTTGTTTAAAGGTGAGAAATTGAAACTCAGAGAGACCAAGAGACCTGATCAGATAACAGAGAGGGACCATGCAGATTTGTTATATTCCCAGATTACAGCTTCCCCCTTCTGTCTCCCTTTGTCATGAAAGCCAACTGAATCGTACAATTAGCAGTCATCATCTTGACAGTTAAACTCTTTGTAACAATTGTCTTTTTCAGTGAGGATTCATTCCATTATTCTATGATATTCATTGAGCACCTACCACACACCAGGATTCTCAAGGATACAGCAGTAAACATAGAAAAGAGTCCTGCATTTATTGAGACAGAGTTCTAGTGGAGTGAGACAGGTGCTAAACAGCATAAATGAGCAGAATATGTAGAACGCAAGATGATACTAAGTGTTTTGAAGTTGAACAAGGCAAGGAAAGGAAATTGAGGATAAGTTTATATTTTTGTGTCAAGGGGTATAGGATGGTACAATCTTGAGCAGTGCAGCCTGAAAAGATTTCACAGAAAAGGTGACATTTGAGTAAAGACCTTAGACAGTAGAGAGCTATGCAATCCATTTCCTTCATGACTATGGAAGAAAGCCAAGATTTTCCATACATCTCTCCTTCATCTTTCTCAAGGACAGTCATACCCAGTATCTGAGGATTAGTTCAGGAGCCCTGCAAATACCAAAATCTGCTGATGCTCAAATATCTTGCAGAGAATGGCATAGTACAGCTGGCCTCCGTGTCCATGAATGCAGAACTCGTGAATACAGAGGACGAACTGCAGTCAACCAGTTGAACATCTTGACATCAGAATTCTTTCTTTTACCCAAAGAATTTGCAGTAATCAGTAGCATTTCCTTTATGTTGCGCATCTAAATGTAAATATAGCACTGTAACTCTGCCCATGAAAAATGTAGATAGATTTAGCCAGCATTTGGGAGCTGGGCAGGGAAAACTGGATTTGTGTCAGCAGAGCCAGAGCCTGCTTTTCTATTTATTCTCTGCCCATCAATTAGGCTTAGTCTACAGGGCTCAGATGAATCACAGCATGAGAGATCTTTACCACTTGGCAACATTTTATCCTGAGACCTGGAAAGCAGAGAACAGGAGAAAAGTCATTTGTTTACTTGAAAAAGAAGCAATTTTCTGATAAATGACCATACCCTTGAACATCTTTTGAAAGAAAAGAATTTTCAATAAACTCAGGAGGTTTAACCATTAACTAACTTTTATTGTAGGTAGAAGAGAGCTAGCTTTGTGATTGCTGATTTTCCTGTTTTGCATGATGTCAAAAGAAGAAAAGATTTTTTGATTAAAAAAATTTGAAGAATCTCCATGTATCTACCATACACAAGCATAAATGTGAGACATAGAACCAAAAATGCTGTATGTATAAATGCATAAACTACACATCTGCATCTAACTAAAAATTTCCATTATAGGCAGTCAGATTTCATTTATGCATATTAGTTATAAAAATTCTATGTCAGAGGGAAAATATCAGCATCAAATACTCAATGCCATCTTCATTTATTCATTCAATCATTTGCAAATGCTTATTCAATGTATATTGCTTGCCAAGCACTATACTGGGCACAGTCTATGCAGTAATTTCTAGAACCAGCTTTCCTGTAGTTTGCGTACTTCTTTTTTTTTTTTTTTTTTTAAATTGTAACATGATAGTGTTTAGTTTGAACAATTAATACATTTCAGATATAATATTATACATATTTCAATGCTATTCTCCCCAATCATCCCACCCTCTCCCGGTCCCAGAGTCCAAAAGTCTGGTCTATACATCAGTGTCTCTTTTGCTGTCTCGTAAATAGGGTTATTTTTACCATCTTTCTAAATTCCATATATATGCGTTAGTATACTGTATTTGTGTTTTTGTTTCTGGCTTACTTCACTCTGTATAATAGGCTCCAGTTCCATCCACCTCCTTAGAACTGATTCAAATGTATTCTTTTTAATGGCTGAGTAATACTCCATTGTGTATATGTACCACAGCTTGCTTATCCATTCATCTGTGGATGGACATCTAGGTTGCTTCCACGTTCTGGCTATTGCAAACAGTGCTGCTATGAACATTGGGGTACAAGTGTCTCTTTCAATTCTGGTTTTCTCAGTGTATATGCCCAGCAGTGGGATTGCTGGATCATAAGGCAGTTCTATTCCCAGTTTTTTGGGGAATCTCCATACTGTTCTCCATAGTGGCTGTACTAGTTTGCATTCCCACCAACAGTGCAAGAGGGTTCCCTTCTCTCTGCACCCTCTCCAGCATTTATTGCTTGTGGACTTTTGGATCGCAGCCATTCTGACTGGCGTGAAATGGTACCTCATAGTGGTTTTGATTTGCATTTCTCTGATAATGAGTGATGTTGAGCATCTTGTCATGTGTTTGTTAGCCATCTGTATGTCTTCTTTGGAGAAATGTCTATTGAGTTCTTTTGCGTACTTCCTTATGCTCAAAATCAGATGCTCATTGGACAATGCCATTCCAAATCTTTTTGTGTATTAGTGCATTATAAAATATAATGATATATGAATTGTCTGTAGTACCATCAATTTTTGGAGGGTGGAGGGAATGGTCAGTTTGAATTAATGCAAATGTTAATTTAAAGGGTAGAAAACTACTCTACAATGTATTTATACATTATAATTATTCATTATACATTACAATGTAAGTGTACTTCATTTTAGGACAATAGGCTATCTAAATAAACAAGTCAATTAGGAGGGCAGTGATATTATTAAGTAATGTTTCAAATTTTTAAATTTCTAGTAGAATCTTCATAATAGTATTATAGTGCCAAAACGATATCAAATATGTTTTCAACCAGAGCATGGATGTTTAGGATTTATTTAAAGAACGTCAGTAACTGGAGGCCTTCACTTAGATGGGTGGGCATCCAATTTAGTAGAATTTGCATATTCCTGCTAAATCTACTAAAAACTCTAGGCATTATACATAAGACAAACATAAGAAGATTCTGAAAGGTGATAAGAAGAAGACAGGCCAGAAAGGGATCTTGAGACCTAAGAAACAACACAACAGTGAGTTTGCTGAATTTTCTTTTTCCTTTTTATATCCTAGACTTATAGTTCAATAAGGCAGCAATATAAAAATGCCACAGGTGCAAGTAAAAACGGTCTCACCAAAATGCTAAAGGATCAAGAAAGGGAAAAAATACTTTTAAACTATTGTTGTTAGTAAATAATAACAAAATAATTGTTTTATTCTACTTTGGGACCCAACAGAGAATGCCAGCCTCTACTCCTACTTGTCTTTTCTGAGACTAGGGAAGATGGGAACTGAAAACACAAGTCCATTGAAAGATCAAAACTTAATCATAAAATTATAGAAAACTTCTCCTCCCTCATCTTAGCATCACACTAATAGGGCTCCAGTATAACAGTGGTCTCCAGCTGAACGATCTGCAAGATGCAAAATATGAGAAGATAAAACTATCAGAACTGAAAGGAGAAATAGACAAATCTACAGTTATAGATGGAGACTTTAATATGATTCTCTCAATGACTGCAAGAAAAACTAGAAAGAAAATTAGTGTAAAATTAAGAGTTTGGAAGAACTCAACACTGCCATCAACCAAAAGGATCTAGTTGATATTTACAGGACATTCCACTCAACAATAGCAGAATACTCATTCTTTTCAAGTATATAGAGAAACTATACCAAAATCCCATATCAGGGCCATTAAACAACCTCAGCAAGCTTGAAAGAACTAAAATTTTACAGAATGTTTTCTCTGTCCATAGTGGAATAAAACTAGAAGGCAATAGCATAAAGGAAGCAGGAAATCTTTAAACACTTGGAAACTAAATAGTACACGTCTAAATAATCTATAGGTCAAAGGAAAAACCTGAATGGAAATCCAAAAAAAATCATTGAACTGAATGAAAATGAAATTAAAATATATCAAAATTTGTGGAAAGCACCTAAAGCAGTACTAAGAGTCAAACTTTTAGCACTAAATGCACACATTACAAAGGAGGGAAAATTTCAAATTTATATTCTAAGCTCCCTCCTCGGGAATGTAGGGGGAAAAAAGAGCAAAATAAACTCAAAGCAAGCAGAAGATAGGAAGTAAAAACCTGTTTTTGAAGTCCAGAAAACAGTGAAATTGAAAGCAGAGTGTGAGAAGAAAAAATCAACCAATGGTTCTTTGAAAAGATAAAATTGACAAAGACTGATAAGAAAAAAAGAGAGAGAAGGCACAAGTGATTAATATCAGGAATAAAAGTGTAGATATCACCACAGATACTCTTTTGTAAAATTTCCTGGGGTTATTGTAAGAATGTACCACAGACTGAGTGAAACCTTGATCGACTGTCTTACAGTGCTGGAGACTAAGAAGTCCAAAATCAAGGGGTTTGGCAGTGTTGGTTTCTTCCACACAATTTGAAGAAAGCGTCCGTTTCAGGTTTCTCTCAGTGGCTTGTAGATGACTGTCTTCTTATTTTCCTTCTGTGTTCACCTCTGTGTCCAAATTTTCCCTTTTCATAAAGACTCCAGTCCTATTGTTTTAGGGCCTACCTACTGACTTCACCTTAACTTGATTATCTGTTAAGACCATATCTCCAAATAAGGTCATATGTTAAGGTACTGAGGTTTAGGACTTAAACATACAAATTATTTTGGACAATTCAACCTTTAACACTGTGCAAACGACAAACTGATAACAGGGAAGTGTTTCAGAGAACTCTATACACATAAAATTGACAATTTAGATAAAATAGGCCAGCTCTCTGAAAAACACCATCTACCACAATTTACCCAATGTAAAAAAAAAAAAAAAAAATTACTCGAATGCCCCACAACTATTTAGAAAATTGAATTTTTTTAAAGCCCAGTTCTGCAGTCCAGACCCAGGTGTTTTAATAGGTAATTGCACCAAGCATCAATTCTACAAATCTCTTCCAGAAAATATAAGAGAAAAGACCACTTCCATAATCATTTTATGAACCTAGTAAAATTCTGATACCAAGTAATAGAAACAGAAAACTACAGACTAGTATTTCTTATGAATATAGATATAAAACTTCCTTAAAAAAACAGAACTCAGCAATACAATAATCATTGTACTTCATGAGCAGTTAGGCCTTAATCCAGAGATATAAGACTACTTCAGTATAACCCACCGTATTAGCAGGCCAAAGAAGAAAAATTGTACAAGGAGAACTGACACCTAAAAAAAAAAAAAGCATTTGACAAAAGTCAACACACCCGTTATTTATTAGAAAAAAAAAAAACTCAGAAAAACCTGGAGTAGAAGGGAATTTCCTCAATGTCTTCAACTGAAAAAGAGTATCTTTAAAAAACTTAATAATAAAATTTCATTTAAGGGTGAAAAGCAGAATATTTTTCTCCTGACATCAGGAATAAAGCAAAAATATCTATTCATAGACACATAGATCAATGGATGAGAATTGAAAATCCAGAAATAGGAATCGTATATGCCATCAAATATATATGCCTAGTATATTTTGACAAAGATTCAAAGGCAATTCAATGCAGGAAGGATAGCTTTTACAAGTGGTACTGGGTATTTGGGCATCCATAGGAAACAAGAGAGAACCTAGATTTAAGACTCGTTGTCATTGCTGTTGTTCAGTCAGTGAGTTGTGTCCGACTCTTTGAGACCCCATGAACCACAGCATGCCAGGCTTCCCTGTCCTTCACTAGCTCCAGGAGTTTGCTCAAACTCATGTCCATTGAGTTGGTGATACCATCTAAACATCTCATTCTCTGTCACCCCCTCTCCTCCTGCCTTTAGTCTTTCCCAGCATCAGGATTTTTCCAATGAGTCATATCTTATAATACATTGACTCAAAAATGGATTAGAAACAAATGTAAAACTCTAAAATTTTAAGAATAAATGGCAGAAAATATCTTTGACATCTAGGACTAGGCAAAGAATTCTTATGCTGCTGCTGCTGCTGAGTCGCTTCAGTCTGACTCTATGCGACCCCATAGACCACAGCCCACTAGGCTCCTCTGTCCCTGGGATTCTCCAGGCAAGAACACTGGAGTGGGTTGCCATTTCCTTCCCCAATGCAGGAAAGTGAAAAGTGAAAGTGAAGTCGCTCAGTCATGCCCGACTCTTCGCAACTCCATGGGCTGCAGCCTACCAGGCTCCTCCATCCATGGGATTTTCCAGGCAAGAATACTGGAGTGTGGTGCCATTGCCTTCTCCAAAGAACTATTTGACATCAAAAGTACAATCTACAAAAGGGAAAATTGAGGAGACTGATGTCAGCAAAATGATGGTAAAGCAATTTCTAGCATTTTTTTCTTCTCAGAACCATCAATTTGAACAACTATCCATGCCTGAAAATACCTTCACAAAAACTAAAGATTCTATTGATAGCTGAGATAACAACATATGGGCATAGCATAGAAATAAGAAAAGACATGGAGAAGGTAACAATCGCATGTTGCCCTGTCACCCCTCATTAGGGAAATGCAAGTGAAAACAATATTAAGATATCAATACACATCTATGAGAATGGCTAACATCCACAATAGTGAAAACATCAAATACTGGCAAGAATGCAAAGAAATTACATCACTCATAGACTGCTGGACTGAATGTGTAGTATGCTATGCTTAGTCGCTTGGTAGTGTCTGACTCTTTGGGACCCCATGGACCATAGTCCTCTTCCATAATCCATGGGATTCTCCAGGCAAGAATACTGGGGTGAGTTGCCATGCCTTCCTCCAGGGAATCTTCCCAACCCAAGGATCGAGCCCAGGTCTCCCGCATTGGAGGAGAATTCTTTACCGTCTGAGCCATCAGGGAAGTCCAACATGTACAGCCAATATGAAAAATGGTTCAACGGTGCCTTCAAAATCTAAATATTCAGTTATCTTCTATCCAGTAATTCCCCTCCTGGGCATTTATTCCAGAGAAATGAAAACTTATGTTCATACAAAAATGTGTAGATGAATGATTTTAACAACTTTATTTACAATAACAAAAAACTGAAAGTAAACAAATGTCCATCGAGAAAAAACTGCAGTACATTCATACCATGAAACATTCTTAAAAACAAAAAGTAATAAACTGTTGATATAAATGATAGCATGGGTGAATCTCCAGAGAAGTAGGCTGAATGAAAAAACTCAATCCTAAAGATTATATAATAAGTAGTCTGTTTCCATGCATGTACGTGCCAAGTAACTTCAGTGGTGTCAACTCTTTACGACCATATGGATCATAGCCTGCCAGGCTCCTCTCTCCATGGGATTCTCCAGGCAAAAAGACGAGTGGGTTGCCATGCCTTCCTCCAGGGGATCTTCCTGACTCAGGGACTGAACCCACATCTCTTATGTCTCTTGCATTGGCAGGGGAGTTCTTTACCACTAGCACCACCTGGGAAGCCCAAAGTGAAAGTGTTAGTCGCTCAGTTGTATCTGACTCTGCTAATTCCAGGCAAGAATACTGTTTATATAACATTATTGAAATAGCAAAATGATAGAAATGGAGAAACATAGTAGTATATTCCAGGAGTGATGGTGGGGTGAAGGTGAGAGGGAAGGTGTTTCACGGCTATGAAACACCACAAGGGATCCTAATGGTGATAGAAATGTTCTGTGTCTTGTCTGCATCAATCAATATCCAGATCGTGATATACTACCTGTGGTTTTACAAGATGTTTCCACTGGGGAAACCTGGGTGAAGGATATACAGGATTTCTCTGTACTATTTCTCAGAAATGCATGTAAGCTGCATTTATCTGCAAATTAAATTTTAATTTAAGAAACTCCACTGACTCCACTCAAAATACAGTTGCTTGTACTTGCATTGACCATTTAGATTTTCAGTACAGTAAAGGAGAATTCAGTAGGAGACTGAATGGATTTTAAATTCTGTAATTGCCTTCCTTAAAAAGAAATTGGTGAATTCACCAAAGAGACTTGCTAATGACTGCAGAGATTTATTCATATTATTGATTGGCTTATTAGTAAGCCACAGGAATAGCAGAAAATAAAAATAAACAGGTTCCAATTTTTTATTCCATAAAAATGGTTTTTTGTTCCATAGTTGTAGTTTTCCTTAAATAAAAAATTAAAAGTTATCCCATGGTTCTTGCTGTTACATGGAATGATCTATTTCTCCATATGAGAATTGCTCAGTTGAAATGTGTGTCTCTTTTATAAAACTCAGTTTGAAAGTCCTCAACTCAGCAAACATTTAATGAGTTCCTGCTATCTGCAGGAAAGCAGTTCCGGGCACTGCTAAAGATGCTGGATTTTGGGAGGAGAACCAAGCAAAGCCCATGTCCATTAATAAGGACTGCAAAATAAGTCTCTGTTTGGGTACAGCCCAAGAAAAAAATTCTTTCTGAATTATGTTGAATAGTTTGTTTCCTTTTATTTTCTTAGTAGAAATAAGGAATATGCAACTTTGTGAGAATGACCTAGCAGTGAGAGCTTCTGGGAACCTCCTCAATGCTAGTGTCTGGAAGCATCTTCTGTTTTCTTCTAGTGGATTCATTGTGTTTCAGTATAAACTGCTTCCTGTTCACCTGGAAGAAGGGAGAGTGAGGTGTCCCTTTTTCTAGCCTTTATCCGTTCACAGTGTGCCTCCTTAGTTATTCCATAAAGTCCTGTGTTTGCATCACCCTGGGAGTGGAAGCAAAGCTTCTATAGAAACAGAAGGAAAAGCTTATTACTCTACAGTGTTCCCTGCTTTCTTTAGAAAATAACTTACTGCTATGTCCTCTTCCTTTCTGCATGTATATATTGAGTTCCATATATCAAACTTCACCGATTCAGTGAACATGAACTTGGGCAAACTCCAGGAGGTGGAGAAGGGCAGGAAAGCCTGGCATGCTGCAGTGCATGGGGTTGCAAAGAGTCGGACACGATTTGGGGACTGAACAACAACTTATCAAGCTTTCTGATAACCTTGCTTTACCTTTACCATGTATCCTTTCTTAGATTCTAAATCTAAACGAGATTTACTTTTTAAAGGCCATTTCGTGGGCATGTAAAATCTCAGAGAAACATTATTTATTTTTTTGGCTGCATTGGGTCTTCCTTGTAGTGAGTGGGCTTCGTTGCCCTGCAGCCACGTGGGGTCTTAGTTCCCTGGACGAAGGATCGAACCCATGTTCCTTGAATTGGAAGGCAGATTCTTAGCTATTGAACCACCAGGGAAGTCCCTAAACTAGATTTAGATTTTAGATTCACTCTTGTTCTGCTGGTAACTATGATAGAAGATTGTTCAGCGTACTTCAGACTTCATTTCTACTTATGACATATGGAGGAGAGAATTCGATTTCTCTAGGACCATCCTGGGAACCTAAAGGAAACACAAAAGGGGGGAAAAATAAGTGCGACCCCATCGTCTCAGCTCAGGTTTTATAGGCTTGCATTTTGGATGAGAACGTTAGGTTAGCCGCTTCTCTTTGGAAATATTTTACTTTGAAATTTTACTAAATGCGAATGCGAAGGATGCTGTATTCATTAAGACTGCTTAAGTGATTTCTGCGACCTGGAATTGGATGAGATGTCTGATTATGAATAAGAATTCGCTGCAGAGTGTTGTACAAAGGGTAATGAGGCGCAGGTGGGTCCCTGAAATCCACTGACAGGGCTGAGGAAAGAGCTGTTGACAGACGCATCTGTGTGCGGCGCAGAATTTACGTTTCTCCCTAGATCCGTGATACAGCTTTCGCAGAAGGTTTTTCTTCATCTGTGATGAAAGTGTGTTGATTGTCCAATGCTGCCAATACCTGCCTGACCACAGACAACGGAAAGCAGAGGGCAGCCCTGGCTGTCCACATGCACTTGTGAGGTCTACCTCTGATCCTTCTGAGAGTAACTCGCATGTGCTCTCTCCCAGTGGGAGGCAGAGGGGGCCGGGGGAGGCAACCCCTCCTCGCTGTAATTTTCCCCTCCAGCCAGGCATCCTTCTGTAGATTCCATCCTTAACCTCAGTACTAATTCTCTAGGTCTTTATCTGAACTACTTCTAAATTTAATTTAAGCAACTATTTGCTCCACTAATCCATGCAGCCCGTTAGCACATGGTGTGCCTTTACTGTACAATATTTCAAATGAAGTGAAACTTCAAAGCCGCCTGATAGGTATGGGAAAAGGAGGGCCTGATATAGCCAGAAGGAAGTAATAATCTCCCAAGGATCTCAGCAGGAGAGCTAAACTTAGCGGCAGACTCCACTTTCCATTTAACTTTAAACGTATCGCTACTTGGAGCAACTTGGGACCCTCCCTTGTGTTGCAGATAAAGCCTGAGGAATGAGGAGGAGAATGGATAGGCACTTGGTCAGAATAAATATTTCTCATCATCCCAAATTCTCTTTCCCTGCTCCGGTTACCAAGGAAATAGAATTCCCGATGTGTTGCTTACAAATGTATATTCTTGACGTTGAAGCAGGAGTTCTCGGCATCAGGAGGAAAGCGGTGGGTGGGAGGTCAAAAGCAGCTATACCTGGAGTTGATGGAGGATCTTGAATCTGGCTTTAGGGTATCATCAAGGGTCAGAGGAACAAGATCATGTTGCTCCCTCGCCTTGTTGGAACTAGAATGAGCAAAAGATGGATGCATTTCTCTACTTGGACTTTCGCTCCTGATTACAAAGTGGGCTGGACAGAAGCAGATGTTTCCAGTCAAGTTGGAAGTAGATGAGGATGGGTCAGGCTTCTGCAGCTTACCTTCTGCTCTCATACAAAGCCCTCACAATCACTGCCTTTAATTGCAAGGTCCACTTTTCTCCATTTACATTTCGTATTATCTGACAGCAAGGGTCTTTCTCAAATATGAACACAGCCCCCACAATGTAATATAGAGGGTACAGAGTTAAAACATCCAAGTCTATATGAAAGGGGGAAAAGTGTTGTTCCAAAACCTCCATCTGTGATTAGATCACCGCTTGTCTAGAACTTAATGTCTTTTGACCCAAGTCATGAACTTATTTTACTTCCCATTTTTGGTAAAATATTAATTCAGCAAGAATTTATCATACTCAGGCCTCCCTGGAAAGAAATTATAGTACTTTGGGGGAAAAGATGTCAAAGCTTCACAGAAACAAACTTGAAAATATGGAAAACAATATTAAATAATGAATAGTGAAATGCAGAAAAGGAGTACACTCAGGTGCCAAAAAAAAAATTGGTTGAGGTACTGTGGAGAAGGCAATGGCAGTCCACTCCAGTACTCTTGCCTGGAAAATCACAAGGGCGGAGGAGCCTGGTAGGCTGCAATCCATGGGGTCGCTGAGGGTCGGACACGACTGAGTGACTTCACTTTCACTTTTCACTTCCATGCATTGGAGAAGGAAATGGCAACCCACTCCAGTGTTCTTGCCTGGAGAATCGCAGGGACGGGGAAGCCTGGTGGGCTGCCGTCTATGGGGTCGCACAGAGTCAGACACGACTGAAGCGACTTAGCAGCAGCAGCAGCATTGTGGCCTGGGGTCTCAAATTCTGGAGTGTAAAATTAAGAAGAGAAATCAAAGTGAACCATAAGTCTCTCCTGTAAATGCTGCTGCTACTGCTGCTAAGTCGCTTCAGTCGTGTCCAACTCTGTGCGACCCCATAGACGGCAGCCCACCAGACTCCCCTATCCCTGGGATTCTCCAGGCAAGAACACTGGAGTGGATTGCCATTTCCTTCTCCAATGCATGGAAGTGAAAAGTGAAAGTGAAGTTGCTCAGCCGTGTCCAACTCTAGCGACCCCATGGACTGCAGACCAGGCTCCTCCATCCATGGGATTTTCCACGCAAGAGTACTGGAGTGGGGTGCCACTGCCTTCTCCGCCTGTAAATGCTAAAAAAAAAAAAAAAAAAAAAACCTCACATCTCTTAGAGACCTAACTCAGGGTCATTTTAGGTGTGGCCTCATTTCCCCCTGAGTGAGTCTCCTGGTGGTTTCTTGAGCTTTTCCATCTGAAAGCTATATTTCTTTTCCATCACAGTTGTGCTGATGATGACAATCACAATTAGAGTGCTTAAGTGAGGAGCAAGTGCTCTTGCCGGTGAACTTCCGTCAATATGCTGAGTTAGAAGTTGCTCTTGGCTACTGGTTCACTTGACCATACTTCTGGTGTGGGTGTGTATTGTATTATAATTGCCTATACAAATAGCCTTTGTCCTTTCAGACTTTGTGTAGCCTGGTATTGCCGATGTTGTAATGGCTCAGTTTTTCTTTTCATATAAAAAGTGAGTTAGGAGCAGATATAAAGAGAGGCATTTGATTGCCCTCAGTCAGACTCTGGCTTTCACTTGTCATTAAATCAGAGGCTTATTTGAAATCTGTTATTGACAGTAACCCGTTCCTAACCTGCTTATGTGATTCTCGAGTTCGCATGTAATTTCATGTTTTATTTGTTCTTCATGCACTGCTTCCGAGATGTGCTCATTGTTATGCACCATTTCTGGGGAGTCTCACCTTGGAGTGTGCTTAGAAAGCTAGCAGAAAACAGAATTCAGTCTGTAGGTTAGCCATGTGGAAATGACAGTGTAAAAATCAAATTGAATTTATAAGCCTGGTTCTTCACTCATTGCTTAAGATGGTAACTGCAATTTGAAATGGCATCATTTTAGCATTTTTTAGTTTCTTTACTATATGTATGGGAGGTATATATTGTTCAGAGTCAGCTAAATTATTAAAGCTTTTCTAATTCCCATCAAAATTCTCTTTGGACTGAAAAAATGTGACAACCTCAGGCTGAAAGTGAACTGAAATCTACATGTAAAACTAGGTGGAATGTAGAGTGTTCCACTTCTCTGTCAGTGATTAACGATTCTATATGAATGTATTTTATATATATATATATATATATATGTATGATATGTATTTTATATATGTGTATATATGTATATATACATACATATGTACTTGTGCCTATGAATATATACATACGTATTTTCACCTTGATCTGCTCTATACCTTGTCCTCCATGCCAATTAAATTTCTTTCAAAGAGTAATAGTCATGTCATACATTATTGTAAGTAAACAAATGTGTATGTTAAGATCATTTCTTACCCACATGTCACCTCTAACCTTTGTGTAAAATGTCTTTTGCATTAGCATAAATATTAAGAAGATGCCATTTCTGCTATATATAGGGCTGCTTTCAGCTAATCAGTTTTTCATGCATTTAAATAGGAATATTAGAATGATGGTAATTACTTTAGTTTTCCATGAATGATCCATCAAGACATTGCCTTTCACTGGATGGTATTGCTGAGGGTAAGTAGGACAGAGTTAAATTGTTAGCTGGTTTGGAATAGCTTCAATGTTTTGTTGGTGAATTTTAAACAAAATTTATTTTTAAGCCTATTATCTTTTCCAAGAGTAAATGTACCAGCTGCTTTAGAAAGACTAGAGTAATGTGAGACACAAGTAGACTAAGTGAAATTGTAATGAATTGTAAAATAAGAACTGTTTATTAAATGCATGAGAGACAAAAGACATTCAGACAGATGACAAAACCTTACATACACACACACGCTCTGGCTGAATGTGGAAAATTTCATACATACTTTTTGAAAAAGTGTCTTTTATCAAAATAAGACTTTTCCTCCTTTGCACAAACATACTTCTATGGTTTCACAAATTATTTTCACATGTAAACTCAAACTTTAGAAGGCTGAATTTCAAACAACTTGCTTTTTTAGGCATTATACACTTATATCATTAAACTGCCTTTACTCTTCTGCAATTAGATATCATTAATGAACAAATATTTTAAATTGCCTGGTAGCTGATGATTTCTGTTTTCAGCCATGTTTCCTGCTTTGTCTGCACAGCAGTGTTTGTTTGCACCAAGATATCAAAATAATTGCATTCTTTGCTTCATTGTTTTCTAAAAATTAGTAGGAAATTGGAGAAAATGATTGGTTTGATACTGCAAAAAAGCATAGTCATTTAAACCTACAACCCAGATAAGGACAGCAATCTCAACACGTGCTGAAAGCAGCTAATCTTTAGCTCAACGAGATAATTATTGAACTTAAGCCAGACAAATATACATTCAAAGAGAAAGATCAGAAAAAAGATTGAAGCATTGTATTTTCATCTTTAAAAACCTTCCAAAAAATGGTGGGTTTATACATGTTTACATACACATATATAGAAATATACATGCATTCTTATAAATGGCATATAGCAAATAAACAGCCGTAGTTACCTGGGGGTGGGATTTATGAAAAAAAAAAAAAAAAAAGACTTTTACTTTTTATTTTAGCATCATCTTTTTTTTTTCAATATATCTCTATGTTACTTAGATAATTTTAGAAACAGTTAACACGTAAATGACCAAAAGAACATGTATAAAAAGCTTGAAACACCTAGAGGGGTGGGATGGAGTAGGAGGTGGGAAAGAGCAAGAGGGAGGGAACTTATGTATATACACCTATGGCTCATTCATGCTGATGTATGGCAGAAACCAACACAATATTGTACAGCAAGTATCCTTCAATTAAAAATAAATAAAATAAATAAAGCTCAAAACACATTGACAACATTTCCATTTAAAAGGTGATGTTTAATTAAAGATTTTAGAATACGTTTCAAAGCTCAGAAAATAGGAGCTCCTTCAAACCCTGCTGTCTATCTTTGGGACAGTAGTCCTTCTTACACGGTGTCAGGAAAGCTTTATGCACCAAAACACAGGGCTACCTACACACAGTGAAATTTCATCTTCCTCACAACCTGGTGATGTTCACTGTGCAAGCGTAATGATGTCTCTGTTATCAGTCAGGTGACTGAGGTTCAAGAAAGCTTATTGGAAATCTGCCCAAGGTCATAGTTGATAGAACTGAACATGAATAAGAGCAGATCTTTGGGTACAGGTACAAAGTGCTGCACTGGCTGCTGTGGACTGAATGTGTCTCCCTAAAATTCATTCATATGTTGAAATCCCAACCCTCTGTGGGACTGTTTAGAGATGAGCCCTTTAAGAATGTGATTAAAGTTAAATGGGGCTTTCCTCATAGCTCAGTTGGTAAAGAATCTGCCTGCAACGCAGGAGACCTGGGTTCAGTTCCTGGGTCGGGAAGTTCCCCTGGAGAAGGAAATGGCAACCCACTCCAGTATTCTTGCCTGGAGAATCCCCTGGACAGAGGAGCCTGGCAGGCTACATTTCATGAGATTGCAAGAGTTAGACACGACTTAGTGCTATCTTTGTTTCTTTAAAGTTAAATGGGGCCATAAAGGTAGTTGGAGAAGGCAATGGCACCCCACTCCAGTACTCTTGCTTGGAAAATCCCATGGATGGAGGAGCCTGGTGGGCTGCAGTCCATAGGGTCGCTAAGAGTCGGACAAGACTCAGCGACTTCACTTTCACCTTTCACTTTCATGCATTGGAGAAGGAAATGGCAACCCACTCCAGTGTTCTTGCCTGGAGAATCCCAGGGACGGGGGAGCCTGGTGGGCTGCCGTCTATGGGGTCACACAGAGTTGGACACGACCGAAGCGACTTAGCATAGCATAGCATAAAGGTAGTGCCCTGAACCCATAGACCTAGTTTCCTTACATAAAAAGGAAGAGAAACCAGATCTACCTATCTCTATCTCTCTGTCTCTCTGCCATGTAAGGACACAGTAGACATCCACAAGCAAGGAAAGGATTCTCATCAGGAACTGAATCAGTTGACCTTGAACTTTTCAGCCTCCAGAACTGTGAATAAAAGAATTCCTATTGTTTAAGCCACTCAGAATATGATGTTGTAATGGCAGCTGAGCAGACTAACACCCTGGTGGGAAGGCACTTGTCTTCCCAAAAGTCAAAGACATTCCAGCATCTTTTTGTCACATAGAATATTTTCAACCTACCAAGGAAAAAACTACATTATCTGCCTTTTCTGGATTATCAGCCACCAGTATTTACAATCATTGCATAGACTGGTCTGAGGCCTGCTAGCAATGCACAGAAAATACTGCACAGCCCTCTTTACCAATCTACAAAAGTACTTTGTCACACTATCTTTTTAATGGTAGCTCTTTTTTAAATTTATTTTTTAATTAGAGGAAAATTGCTTTCCAATGTTGTGTTGGTTCATGATGTACAACAATGTAAATAAATCATAATCATATGTGTACATACGATCATATATGTATATATATACACATATACACACACACACACACACACACATACATATATTCCCTCTGTCTTAAACCTCCCTCCCTTCCCTCATCTCACCCCTTTAGGTTGTCACAGAGTACCAGGCTGGTCTCTCTGTGTTATATAGCAACTTCCCATCAGCTATCTATTTTGCACATGGAAGTGTATATAGGGCAATGCTACTTTCTCCATTTGTCCCACCCTCTCCGTCCCTCGCTGTGCCACAAGTCTGTTCTCTACATCTTCATCTCCATTACTTGCCTGTAAGTATCATTAGTTCATTAGTATCATCTTTCTAGCTTCCATATATATGCATTAATATTAATAATTTCCAAATGACTCCGGAAAGGTAACCATTGAGCTTTAGTCCAGTAGTAATCTAGAAAGAACAGGATTCTTGGATTCAGACAGACCTGGATTCAAATTCCAGCTTTGATAACTGAAAACCGTAGAACCAGTTCTTTAGCCTAAACCTCAGTTCTGCAGGAATCATAGTTGTGCTTGAGGTTTGGCTTGTACCTAATAGAATTGCAAGATTTAAATGTAATGACACACATCAAATAATTTACCGAGATTCTGGCCCATGATGGGTAACCAATAAAATGTTCTTATTGTGCCTTCCCTTGCTTGCTTCCTTCATATACTTTGTTTTGTTTCTTCTCATACCTTGTTTCTATTTCTGCTCTTAAAAAAAAAAAAAAAAAACCTGTTTTTCTTTTGCCAGTATGTTTTGCAGTTCTTAAAAGCTATGGACGAACTGTGTTATACTTTATATTTCCATAACAATTTGGATTTTAACACAATGGTTCCACATTGTTATTGTTCAGTCACTAAGTTGTCTGCAACTGTTTGCAATCCCATGGATTGCAGCACACCAGGCTTCTCTGTCCTTTACTTCCTGGATTTTGCTCAAACTCATGTCCATTGAGGGTGATGCCATCTAACCATCTCATGCTCTGTCACCCTCTTCTCCTCCTGCCCACAATCTTTCCAAGGATCAGGGTCTTTTCCAATGAATCAACTCTTTGCATCAGGTGGCCAGAGTATTGGAGCTTCAGCTTCAGCATCAGTCCTTCCAGGGAATATTCAGGGTTAATTTCCTTTCATATTGACTGGTTTGATCTCCTTACAGTCCAAGGGACTCTCAAGAGTCTTCTCCAGCACCACAGTTTGAAAGCATCAATTCTTTGGCTCTCAGCCTTCTTTATGGTCCAACTCTCACATCCATACATGACTATTGGAAAAACCATAGCTTTGGCTAGACAGACCTTTGTCAGCAAAGTAATATCTCTGCTTATTAATATGCTGTCCAGGTTTGTCATAGCTTTTCTTCCAAGGAGCAAGCATCTTCTAATTTCATGGCTGCAGTCAGTGTGTGCTGTGATTTTGGAGCCCAAGAAAATAAAATCTTATTTGCTCCTCTAAAAAAATGTGTTATTAAGCATGAACTGGGGCTTCCCTGATAGTTCAGTTGGTAAAGAATCCACCTGCAATGCAGGAGATCCCGGTTCGATTCCTGGGTCAGGAAGATCCACCAGAGAAGGAATAGACTACCCACTCCAGTATTCTTGGGCTTCCCTTTGGGTTCAGCTTATAAAGAATCCACCTGCTGTGCAGGAGTCCTGGGTTCAATCCCTGGGTCGGGAACATCCATGGAGAAGGGAATGGCTACTAACTAGATGGACATGAATTTGAGAGTTGGTGATAGATAGGGAGGCCTGGAGTACTGCAGTCCATGAGGTTGCAAAGAGTGAAACAGGACTAAGCAAATGAACTATAAGCACAAACTATGCCAGTTTGTGTTAAACTTGACATTACTCCTGTTCCCATCGGTTTTGGAGTGAATGTGGGTGTGCACCTAAAGTATATATGTTGAAGCCCTCATTCCCAGGGTGGTGGTGTTTAGAGATGGGGCTTTTGGGAAATAATAAGATTAGATTAAGACATGGCGGGGGGGTGCTTATGAAGGGACTAAAGCCCTTATAGAAAGAATAAGAGACATGAGATCGTCTTGTTGCTATGTGAGCATAGAGTGTGCTTACATGGCCATCTCTAAAGCAGGAAGAGCCACTCACACCAGACATGCAAGCACCTTAATCTTGGACTTCCCAGCCTGCAAAATTGTAAGAAATAAATATTTGCTATTTCAGTCAAAAAACATATATTATTAACCATCAGTCTTCACTAAACAACTTTCCCCTTGATCAGCCAGTTGCTCCAGAGTTACTGGAATCTCGAATATTAACTCTTGGAGAATACAAATTTAATGTCAACCTGAAGCTCAAGATGTGTTTTATGGGGCCCCATGTTTCTTGCCATCAGCATATTATAACACTTTGAAAAAAGTTTAAGTAGATATTGGCTTTTGTTGCCGATATCAAGATTTATTGGTTCAAGAGTTATTGATCATGGGCAAATCTTGGCCATTATTATGCCTCGAGGACAAATAAATCTTTATCAGCTGAACATGAATCAATATAATTATGCTTCACTTATGCACATCTTTTTCCTAACCATATTGGGTTTTCAACCAAATCATGAAATATGAGAGAAACTACTTAGGGAGGCAGTTGTGAGGAATTATGCCAAGAACATTCATGTTTTGCAACAGTGCCAATACTAGCTAAAGCCAACCAGCTCTTGCTGACAGAACTGAGGTAATTTCAGCAAAAGGTAGAAGTTAATTTTTGAAGAAACTGACTCAGATATACAAATTATCAGAAGATAGAATGAAAGAGTTTAGAAATGTAAAGAAATTATAACAATCATATCCTATACTAGAACAGATAGCTTCAAGAGTTCTAGAAAAGGTAAGCCAAAAAAAAAGTTCCAAAAAGACCAGGAAATCTGAATGTATTTTAAATCTTTTTCAGTAATGTTAATGTGCAGGCTTCAGGGAATGATTGATTCCTCTGTTAGATGCAAAAAATATCTTTCAATATTTCCTTCTATTAGCATAGGCTAATTTTATGGAAGATTTTTGTTATTGTTAAACACAGCCATCTCATCTTTGGTGAAAATGAAGGCTTTGGCTCTTGATTAGATGACCTCTGATTCTTGCTTATGATCTATTGTAAATCTACTCTAAATCCCAGATATTTTTCCTGTTACAATTCAGCCTGTTTTTGTCTGGTGTTTAAGCCTCCAAATCCTTTTGTGTTTTGATTCTGTCATGTTTGTTCATGACCCTGTTCATCTTTGTTTCATGTATACATTTGATCAGCATCCTTCTCTAGCTCCATCCCAGGTACTGATGAAAAGCTGGACCAGAGTCCTACAGTACCTCCCAAATCTACACTGTTTCACATAGTTGTTAGTACCTAATGTGGCTTCTTTCCAGCCTGTCTCTACATCTTATACACATGCTCTTATGTTAGGCTTTATAAAATGCAAGGCTGAATTTTTTTTTTTTAAAGATCTTGAATAGGATTTAAGGTGATTTCTAGTTAGCATCAAGCTGCCTGTCAAAACACAGGCA
The DNA here is from genome assembly GCA_935064755.1 of Tragelaphus eurycerus. Lineage (NCBI taxonomy): Eukaryota > Metazoa > Chordata > Mammalia > Artiodactyla > Bovidae > Tragelaphus > Tragelaphus eurycerus. The sequence continues at coordinate 7,110,730 of CAKXYN010000039.1, forward strand.
CAATATTAATTATGTGGGCGTGTGATTAATATCATGCATACAACTCTGAACTCTTAGATACAGGAAATCTTTCTTCTATTTTCTTTTGTACTGACCCCACGGTAAAATGTAAACTAACTGTTTTTAATGCCTTTTGATTTCCAGTTGACCCCACAGATAATTTGAAAACTCACCTAGGGTTGCTGTGACAGTATTACTGATGGAGACTGGAAAGCCACATGCTGTAAAAGTCCATCCTTTATCATGTGGTTTTTTTTTTTTTTTTTTTTTTTTTTTTGCCCATAATCTAGGTGGACATAGCTAAGCAAATTAAAGCCAATCATGGATAATTTCATAGGATGTAATATCTGGTTCTAAGAATTCATAAAAGAAAACAAAGAGCCCGGAGAGGAAAAAAAAAAACAGTGATATGCTGTCTTATAATTTTACAACAAAATGTGCTTTCTGTGATGTTCAGAAATCAAAGGATAGCGTCTCAAATGTGGGTGGCGCAGTAACACAGCTCTTAGAAGCAGGCTGCTGTTGGACCATCAGCATGTACAGACTAACGTTCCTAAAGTGCACGCAATAGTGCTGTGGAGGGACACAAACATACCTCACCATTTGCCAAGTTCCACATCAGGGGTTTGCCACGTGGCTACATGAACTGGTGTACCAAGTCAGAGAGCAGCTGGGGGTGGGAGACGTCTGTAAAGCATCCACAGTAGTTTGCGAGCGTGGCTATACTACAAGTGATTGGCATCATCATGACAAAATCACAGCCAACTATTACAGCCACAGGTGACAATCTATCCTTCACACTCTCTTCCTTTCTGCATTGCTTTATGATGTACAAAGCACTCGGAGAAGGCAATGGCACCCCACTCCAGTACTCTTGCCTGGAAAATCCCATGGATGGAGGAGCCTGGTAGGCTGCAGTCCATGGGGTCGCTAAGAGTCAGATATGACTGAGCGACTTCACTTTCACTTTTCACTTTCATGCATTGGAGAAGGAAATGGCAACCCACTCCAGTGTTCTTGCCTTGAGAATCCGAGGGACGGGGGAGCCTGATGGGCTGCCGTCTATGGGGTCGCACAGAGTCGGACATGACTGAAGTGACTTAGCAGCAGCAGCAGTACAAAGCACTTTCCCACTTAACTCCTCTAAACAACTTTGTTATATGAGCCCTCTTCCCGTGACATCATTGACTCAATGGACATGAGTTTGAGCAAACTCTGAGAGATAGTAAAGGACAGGGAAGCCTGATGTGCTGCAGTCCATGGGGCCACAAAGAGTCAGACAGGACTGAGCAACTGAAAAACAAACCACTTTCACAGAAAATCCTGGGGCTCAGAGTCATCTGGGGATCCACCGCAGGACTCCAGCTTCTCATGACAACCCAGGCACTGCCTGGAGCTACTCACTTAGGTCTCCAGCTCTCTCTTCCCTAAAACAAGCTCCCTACTTTTATGCCTAAGGTTTTTCTCTACTTATTCTCCCTACATTTCCAAATGCATCAAAAGCCACAAAGATGTTCTGCACGTTCTTTGTGATGGTGGTGGCTGGAACTGGATATTTTCTTAGACTCCTACCCTATCTTACCACCTAACTCCTGGCCCTTCTGGGAAAGAACTTTTATCATGAGCATCCTATACACAGTGCATTGGATACATGCTTCTTCGGGATGTCAATATGAAACCCTTGCAGAAGCTGTTATTTACAGGTATATTTCTAAACTCTCTCTTTAGTCATTTAGTGGTGTGTTGGCCCGTTCATATTAATGAACCCATAATAAGTCTATAGTCATATATGGATGTGAGAGTTGGACTATAAAGAAAGCCGAGTGCTGAAGAATTGATGCTTTTGAACTATGGTGTTGGAGAAGACTGTTGAGAGTCCCTTGAACTGCAAGGAGATCCAACCAGTCCATTCTGAAGGAGATCAGTCCTGAATATTCCCTGGAAGGACTGGTGCTGAAGCTGAAGCTCCAATACTTTGGCCGCCTGATGCAAAGAGCTGACTCATTTGAAAAGACCCTGATGCTGGGAAAGATTGAAGGTGAGAGGAAAAGGGGGTGACAGAGGATGAGATGGTTGGATGGCATCACCAACTCAATGGACATGAGTTTGAGTAAACTCCAGGAGTTGGTAATGGACAGGGAGGCCTGGTATGCTGCAGTCCATGGGGTCGCAAAGAGTCGGATCCGACTGAGTGACTGAACTGAACGGAACTGAATAGGCCATTGCTGTGCTTGGAAATGGATATTTATCCTGTGGTAAAGCAGCAATTAGACTTGAAGTATAAGCCTACATCTACTGTCAAATTTGTAGGACACCTCTGAGTGTCCTTCCAAGTGTAACAGAGGGAGGAATACCAGAGGAACATCGGGAGCACTGAGACTCCAAGGGGCATGACTAGCATAATAGAGGGAACACTGCCTTATGAGTTGGAAGGCCTGGGTTCTAAAAGTGGCTTTGCTAATACTGTATTATAGGACTTTGGTTGAGACCATTCATTTAGTCTCTAAGTTTCCATTCTTTCATCTGAAAAACAAAGGTTAATGCTACTATGTGAAAGCAGCCTGTGAAGTCCTATAGAAATTTAAGATAAAATTGCCATAGTATACACATTTTGTGAAAACCATAATAATGTATTTCATTTGAAAATGCTGAGTCAGTCTCTTAAAATATACCCCATGAAAGCATTTTTTTGTGCAAACTCCTATCATTCTCTTTGGTCACTATTATAAATCTCAAACAGCAAAAATGGAGTGACATGGCATCTTCTAACAGTCTCAGATCTTAGAGCGAATGCTGAGCGCTGGATCATCTTTGACTCTACGTGACTTTTTCTCACTCACTCGATCATAATTCTGCATTTCATAGGTGATCACGACTCACAGAAGAACTTACCTTCAGTGTAAAGTCATTAAGTATGCACTGTGCATCTGCTGGAAGTTTAACAGGGCTCCCTTTGCCTTTGTTCATGTTCAAGCAGTTGAATTTATATTTCCTCCTCAGCATTCAGAGATGGTTGAAAAGGTGAACACTTGAATGAATGTTTGAGGCAGAAAGTTGAGACATGTCTCCACTTCAGCCCAGGACAGGAGTCACTGCTATGAGAAAACTGTACACATCACAGGAAGGCATTACTTGGATGGGGAAGAGACGCAAAACCAATAATGATGGCCCAAGATAAGATCATGTCACCACTGCTTTATAAACAAAAGCTCTTCAACAAAACCAGTGTCAGCAAAAGGTTCACTTATTCTTGCTTTACTGAGCATGAAATGGGATTGAAAGATGGTATTAAATGGATTATTAAACTGAAGAAATGATGTCTTGTGATCTTTCACACGAAAGCCCCCACTTGAGACAGGCATTGTCTCAGTAAAAAAAAAAAAAAAAAAAAAAACTCTCCAAAGGCTCAAGTCCTTTATATGAAACCCAAGTCTCTTAAATGTTAGACTGGAAGTTTTATTTCCCATCTTCGTGCTGGACTGTGATTCCTTGGGCGATTACTGTTGCTCTTCATTTATTTTATTCTTATGTCAACATGTAGAAAAGGAATGTTTATGAGAACTTCTAAATTTCACACAGAGAAAACTCTTTCATGTACCAAGAAAGAAAACAATAATTCATCTTAAAGGATATAAAGTCTTTTTTATTTCTAGCATTTTCTCCCCCTTTTTTTAAATTTATGTACGACTCAGATTAAACATAAGCAATGTGTTTAAAACCCTGCTTGGTTTAGGCTTTTGAAAACAAATTATACAATGAAGCCTCACTTATTAAAAGCCTAAAGAACTAGCAGGATCAAATAATCATTATTTCCTATCCTTATGCAAATGAACATTGACATTCTCATGTAATTAAGACCCAAGCCACAGAATGACATGAGCAGCAAATATCTACTTAATGATTTTAGAAAGTTGTAATTATTTTAATAAACTAAATTTAAGATCTAAATATGCTTTCCCAGCCTTTAAAAGAACTCCAAGGTTTAGGCAATATCATCGATGATCACAGATGACACACTTTGAATAGAGCCTCCCTTAGAGAAACTTAAAATCATGGACTTTTTAAAAAGCTTTAAAGTCTTACATGAGATAGTAGGAATGTTAAAAATTCACAGACACTGAAAGCGACTTGAAGAAGAAAACAAAGATATGAGCTAATGACAGAAGCCAGCATATACACTGAGGATGTTTGCTTAAGTTGATCTTGAACTTTATGGCCTCAAGGTGAATGAGAGTTACAGATTAAGGGGGTCTCTTCCAGGATAGTGAATCTAATAGTGATATTTCCAACATAAAGTATAAAGGCAAACAGAAATAATGTAGCCCTTCAACATTTATCCTTAGCCCAGGAAAATTACCTGTCTGCATAAAACAGGAAAATTCATACCTAAAGGGAAATGTTTCCCCCTGAATCTTCAAGAAAATCAGAGATACCAAAGGAACATTTCATACAAAGATGGGCTCGATAAAGGACAGAAATGATATGGACCTTACAGAAGCAGAAGATATTAAGAAGAGGTGGCAAGAATACACAGAAGAACTATACAAAAAAGATCTTCACAACCCAGATAATCATGATGGTGTGATCACTGACCTAGAGCCAGACATCCTGGAATGTGAAGTCAAGTGGGCCTTAGAAAGTATCACTACGAACAAAGCTAGTGGAGGTGATGGAATTCCAGTGGAGCTATTCCAAATCCTGAAAGATGATGCTGTGAAAGTGCTGTACTCAATATGCCAGCAAATTTGGAAAACTCAGCAGTGGCCACAGGACTGGAAAAGGTCAGTTTTCATTCCAATCCCAAAGAAAGGCAATGCCAAAGAATGCTCAAACTACCGCACAATTGCACTCATCTCACACGCTAGTAAAGTAATGCTCAAAATTCTCCAGGCCAGGCTTCAGCAATATGTGAACCGTGAACTTCCTGATGTTCAAACTGGTTTTAGAAAAGGCAGAGGAACCAGAGATCAAATTGCCAACATCCGCTGGATCATGGAAAAAGCAAGAGAGTTCCAGAAAAACATCTCTTTCTGCTTTACTGACTATGCCAAAGCCTTTGACTGTGTGGATCACAATAAACTATGGAAAATTCTGAAAGAGATGGGAATACCAGACAACCTGATCTGCCTCTTGAGAAATCTGTATGCAGGTCAGGAAGCAACAGTTAGAACTGGTCATGGAACAACAGACTGGTTCCAAATAGGAAAAGGAGTTTGTCAAGGCTGTATATTGTCACCCTGTTTATTTAACTTATATGCAGAGTACATCATGAGAAATGCTGGACTGGAAGAAACACAAGCTGGAATCAAGATTTCTGGGAGAAATATCAATCACTTCAGATATACAGATGGCATCACCTTTAGGGAAGAAAGTGAAGAGGAACTCAAAAGCCTCTTGATGAAAGTGAAAGAGGAGAGTGAAAAAGTTGGCTTGAAGCTCAACATTCAGAAAACGAAGATCATGGCATCCGGTCCCATCACTTCATGGAAAATAGATGGGGAAACAGTGGAAACAGTGTCAGACTTTCTTTTTCTGGGCTCCAAAATCACTACAGATGGTGACTGCAGCCATGAAATTAAAAGACGCTTACTCCTTGGAAGGAAAGTTATGACCAACCTAGATAGCATATTCAAAAGCAGAGACATTACTTTGCCAACAAAGGTCCATCTAGTCAAGGCTATGGTTTTTCCTGTGGCCATGTATGGATGTGAGAGTTGGACTGTGAAGAAAGCTGAGCACCAAAGAACTGATGCTTTTAAACTGTGGTGTTGGAGAAGACTCTTGAGAGTCCCTTGGACTGCAAGGAGATCCAACCAGTCCATTCTGAAGGAGATCAGCCCTGGGATTTCTTTGGAAGGAATGATGCTAAAGCTGAAACTCCAGTACTTTGGCCACCTCATGCGAAGAGTTGACTCATTGGAAAAGACTCTGATGCTGGGAGGGATTGGGGGCAAGAGGAGAAGGGGACGACAGAGGATGAGATGGCTGGATGGCATCACTGACTCAATGGACGTGAGTCTGAGTGAACTCCAGGAGTTGGTGATGGACAGGGAGGCCTGGCGTGCTGCGATTCATGGGGTCTCAAAGAGTCGGACACGACTGAGCAACTGATCTGATCTGATCTGAATCTCTGTAATAACATCAGACATCAAACGTGATCACAACCCAGATTCCCACTCTCCAATAATTTATAAACTTCAAGTTGGAATGTACTTTACAGGAGTATCGGATTTGAAGATTTCCTCAGTAATTTTGCAGAGAAAATTGCAAATCCTCTGTGGAAACTCACCTGCAACCTAAGGTTGGAAAATGTCATAGAGAGTATCAAGGCATAATGACCTTATTGTGGAGAACCTAAACATATAAACAACAAGCCTTCATAATCAGGACTTCAGATACCAGGATTATCAGAAATATAAAAATGTATATGTTTAATATGCTTTAAAAAATAAATGGACTTGAAGTATATCCCAGAAGCAACAATTTTTTTAATGACCAAAGATATTTGTAAAAGAATTAAATAGAACTTCTGAAAAAAAAAATGTTGAGTGGAACTGAAATCAACAGGGAATTAGACACAACTGAAGAGGAGACTAGAAAACCAAGAAATAGATTAAAATAAAAATATCAGATTGCAGCACGGAGAGGCAAGAAGGTAGAAATATAAAGCCAAAATTGAAAAACATGATCAAATAAGGACTAACGTTAGTATAATTGGAGCCCAAGGAGGAAAGAATGTAAAAAAGAGGAGAAAATACTAGATGCTGAGAAAATGCTCAGCATCAGGAAGCCCGCTAATCTAAAGCAATAAGTATAAATAAATTCACCCTTTGAAGGGTCATAGTGAAGCTATAAAGCACTAAAGGCAAAGAGATTACAAAGAGAAAAAGGCCAATTACAACAAGGGAATGACAATTATACCGATAACTGATCTCTTAAGTAGAAACAAAGGAACCCAGAAACAATGCAACAGTATCTCAAAAATATTAAAAGAGAATTAACCAACCAACAGTTGTACACTCCATGAAAACGCTGTTAAGAGAGAAGTCAAAGATATTGTTAAATAAACAAAAGTAGAGAGAAATCTCTGTCTATGTATCTTCATTAAAGAAATTCAAAAGGATGCACTTCAAGGCAGAGGAAGGTTCCAAATGGAAGGCCTGAGATGTTAGAAGGAATAATAAGCCAGGAAGGTGATACACCTTTTTTCAAGTGACTATATAAAGCAATAAAATAGTATCTTGTAAAGATAGACTAAAATGTACAATTATATCACATAACTCTAAAGCAGTCAGACCATAGAAAGTGAAAGATTCTGGTATTACCTAAAGGCTAGAAAATACATTTATTGTTTTTGAACATTGATCACTTAAGTGTGCATGTAAAATGTGCCTAGGATAGGCATAAAAATATAAAGAGAATAGACAAAGTGTGCATAACTGCTAAACTAGTAGAAGCAGGAAATATAATGAGAAAAACACTCAACCTAAAAGAAGACATAGAAGGACATTTTTCCAGTAGTCATGTACAGATATGAGAGTTGGACCATAAAGAAGGCTGAGCACCGAAGAACGATGCTTTTGAATGTGGTGCTGGAGAAGACTCTTGAGAGGCCCTTGGACTGCAAGGAGATCAAATCAATCAATCCTAAAGGAAATCAACCCTGAAGATTCATTGGAAGAACTAATGCTGAAGCTGAAGCTCCAAATACTTTGGCCACCTAATGTGAAGAGCTGACTCATTGGAAAAGACCCTGAGCTGGAAAAGATTGAGGGCAAGAGGAGAAGGGGATGACAGAGGATGAGACGGTTGGCTGTCATCACCGACTCAATGGGTATGAGTTTGAGTCAACTCTGGGAGATGGTGAAGGACAGGGAAACCTGGCGTGCTACTGTCTGTGGGGGTCACAAAGAATCAGACACAATTTAGTGACTAAATAACAACAACAAGAAAAGAAGCGGAAATAGATATAAAATGATAGAAATACATCTAAGTATATTACCTAATTTAAAAAAAAAAAACTGTAAATGGATCAAATTCCCACCTACAAGACTAAACTGTCAGATTATAGGTAAGTATTGTTTATCAGAGACAGCTAAAATTTGAGAAATCAGAGTAATTCCAAGTCAATGGATTAAAATAAAAGGAAACAGGAAAATACAAACCAAAAAAAAAAAACAAAAAAGATTAATTCAGCTTTTAAGATAAACCATTTCTAATAATTAAAATGTTAACGACAGAATGGAGTGTGTGTGTTAGCCATTCAGTCATGTCCAACTCTTTGTGACCCCCATGGACTGTAGCCCGATAAACCATTTCTAATAATTAAAATGTTAACGACAGAATGGTGTGTGTGTGTTAGCCATTCAGTCATGTCCAACTCTTTGTGACCCCCATGGACTGTAGCCCACCAGGCTCCTCTGTCCATGGAATTCTGCAGGCAAGAATACTGGAATGAGTTACCATTTTCTTATCCAGGAGATCTTCCCAAAACAGGGGTTGAACCCAAGTCTTCTGAGTCACTTCCTGTCTGAGCCACCAGGGAAGCCCATAGAATGGTAGGATATTCAATTCCACAATCCTCTTCACTAATTGATAGATTCCGCATTGACTCAGCGGTGAAGAATCTGCTTGCAATTTAGGAGACACAGTATATGCAGGTTCTATCCCTGGGAAGATCCCCTAGAGGAGGAAATGGCAATCTACTCCAGTGTTCTTGCATAGAAAAGTCCTCGGACTGATGAATCTGATGGGCTCACAAAGAGTCTCCATGGGATCACAAAGAGTTGAACACGATTGAGTGTGCACATACACACACACAGAGTGATCTTAGACTTCCCTTTGTAGAAGGGAGTAAGAATTTAAGGAATCAGAAATATGCCTTTCCAGTATTAAAACTATTATCTTCCCCCATATTTAGATTGAAAATAATTATAAGCTTTTATTTAAAAGTCAGTTTGTTTAATGTCAACAAAATTAGTCAAATTATGAATTTCTTGTACCTTTTTTCCCATTAAATTCTAGAGGATCACACATTTCATCAACAATGTCTTTTTCACAACTATTTTTATTGTTGTTCAGTTGCCAGGGGAGTCCAACTCTTTGCAACCCCATGGACTGCAGCACACCATGCCTCTCTGTCCCTCACTATCTCCCAGAGTTTGCCAAAGATCGTGTCCATTGAATCAGTGATGTCATCCAACCATCTATCTCATCCTTTGTCGCCCTCTTCTCCTGTCTTCAATCTTTCCCAGCATCAGGGACTTTTCCAATGAGTTGGTTGTTCATATCAGGTGGCCTTCGTATTGGAGTTTAGCTTCAGCACCCATCCTTCCAATTTCACAGTGATGGACTGATAGAAAAAAGCAATTTGCTGTGCCATTAAAAAAAAAAAGGATTTGATTTAAATAGATAATTTTCTAATGCTGGGGAATCTATGAAGTAGATCAACAAGCAGGGAGAGAAGACTGATAAGTAAGCAGTTAGTTGTTGCAAGATTAAGTAAAGTGACTACAGTTTTATCTCGGTCTTTTTGGTATACAAATCCAGCCTAAAATGAAGCTAAGTATTAAGCTTCCCAAGAGAAAGCTAGTAATACAGGTCAAACTAAAACTGGAAATTCTCAAAAAGCAAAAGCAAACAAAAACAAAAAAATCTTAAAGAATACATGTATATATATATATAGTTTTGTTTTTAACAAGTCTCAAATTCAAACATGGTGCAGTGCTTAAGAGCAGAGAAGATACTGCTAAGTGGAAGACATTATCATCAGCTCATTTTGCATTTGTACATTTTGGGTAGCTATGACTGGCCCATTAAGTATCCTCAAAGTAGGATAGCAATTTGCCTGAGAAAAGATGGGGAATGGTAAATGGTGACCTTCTCTTTTAAAAAGAGATTGATGAACCACATTTTGGGGAGGAAAAAACAAAAAACACCAATTTTTCCTTTAATTTGTGATGAATCCTGTCTTGGATGTCCAATTAGAGTACCAACTACAGAATCTTTCAGATTCATCAACTGGAGTGAAATCTGGGTTGCCTGAAGTTTCTGAATTTTGACAAACTGTTTAAGAACAATACTTCTTGAACTACAATAGCAGAATTATCTAATGAAAGACTTCTTGGGGAGAATTAATCTTTAAAGGGAGAGTATCTTTTTCCCCATAAAACAACTTTTACCATTTATAATGCAAAATGAATTTTATATCATTAGAAAAGGGAACTATGTACCAATGGATAAGGGGGTTCTGGCTAAACCAACCTAGCAGGATTCTTTCTGAAGACAGTCCAGGGTGATCAGACATCACCTGGGTGATAGAGGGTGGGGGGCCTGATCAGATGTCAGGAGTCGGGGATTCTGATTAAACTGACTTGGTGGAGTCCTTGCTAAAACTGGATTTTACAAGAAGTGCAGAGAGGAAGAAGGTTTAGGAGCCTGACTAAGGTTTGATCAAGCAACAAAACTTTGTTGCACCTTGACCTCAGACTTCTAGGCACCTTAGCTGTGAGACAATACATTTCTATTTTTAAGCCTCCCAGTCTGTGGTACTTTGTTACAATTGCCCTGGCGCATTAATAGAATACATCTAGATGGTGAGCTTCTTCAGAGCGGAAACTGAATGTCATGTTTAAGGCTTAGCAGTCCATGTTCTACTCAGATTTAACTGCTGTTTAGATCTTCTTTTACTGCTCTTTAGTTGCTAAGTCATGGCCAACTCTTCGTGGCGCCCCATAGCCAGCCAGGCTCATGTGGGTACACTTTATCTGAGTGTTATTTTTTCATGTTTTGCTTTTTCATACTAAAAGCTATAACATACCTGGAAAGCATATTAACCCTGCGAAGAGCTGGATATGACTTAGCGACTGAACAATGACATTTTTTCACTATGGAGCAACTAGACAAGGAGCCAGTGAAACATCTGAGGACCTAATTTGCAGGGTTTAAATTATCATTAGAAATTCTTTCTAGGAGTCAGAAAATGGCTGTGCTATGTCACAAGCAATCTGGACCCAGCGTCATAGACTGACACTCATTTTACTGGCTTCAGCTTTATGCCAACATGAAAATGTCCTTAATGCTATTTCTCTTTCACGTGCTCTACCATTTAGGTGATTGAGCCCAATTTACAGGGAGGGAAATCTCTCCTCTGAATCCAATTCATGGGACTTCCATGAATTGCATTAAGCCTATATACGACTTTGTCTATGTCGTTATGCTATATGTTAGAGGTGTTTTTAATCTGCTTTGTTGAAGGAGGTGGGTACCTGGGTCAAGTACCTTTTTGATATATTACTAATTATATTCTGATAATTTATTGAAAGGAGGGAGAATAATGTGGGGAGCTTTGGCAACCTGCATGAATAGAATTGATGATAGAGGACAAACCATGCTATGAATAGCCTTGGAAGTGGAATATATTTGAATGGGATTAAAGATATTTATCAGCAGTAAGGGTGACAGTTCACAGTGTGACTTGCTTGGCTGTTCAGCTACCTGAATATGATGAGACCCCTCTAATGCCACTTCCACTGCTAATCTCAGAACTCATAGTGTAATTGCCCACAAGCAAAAAGATTATCATTAAAAGCCAACTTCAGCAAAAAAAAAAAAAAAAAGAAAGACACAGGAATGTCAGCAGAAATGCAAAGTTTGAAAATAAATCTGAGAAATTAGAATGCAGGATTTGGAACTGCCTAAAGTGTATTTTCAGATGCCATCGCACTAATCTATCTATATATAGAGAGATAGATTGGCAACATTTTAAAGCTGTTATACATAACTGCCCTCTTGTATGTAATGTATTTATATTATATAGATAGATATCAATATAAAACCTTAAACAATAAGGTTTTAAATCTATAAAAGTGAACACAGTGCAGGAAGTAACTGAACTAGTTGTTCCAATTACTTGTTGCTGTATAAAACATCATCCCAAAAGCTAAGTGGCGAAAACAATACTGTCTCTTATGGTCTTGGGTTTGAGGGGGTTCAGCCAGGGTTTCTCATTTGGGGTCTGTCATGTGGTTGTGACCAGACAGTGGCTAAAAACTGGAGTCACCTCACAGGACTTCTCACTCAAGTATCTGCCAGTTGACCTCAGCTGTCCACTGAGTTCTTAGCTGGGACTTTCAGCTGGAACACCTACAGGTGACCTCAACTTCCTCACTGTGGCTCAGCTGGTAAAGAATCTGCCTGCAATGCGGAAGACCTGGGTTTGATCCCTGGGTTGGGAAGATCCCCTGGAGAAGGGAAAGGCTACCCATTCCAGTACTCTGTCCTGGAGAATTCTATGGACTACAGTCCATGGAGTCGCAAAGAATCAGACATGACTGAGCGACTTTCACTTCACTTCACTTGCTCATTGTGTCACAGGGGTTCTAAAAGCCCAAATGCCAGGTGAGAAGGTAGAAGCTGCATCACTTTTACAACCTACTCTCAGAAGTTGTATAGTATCTCTTCCTTTGTGGTCACAAGCCCATCTGTGTTCAAGGGGTGGAAACAGGCCCCACTTCTCAATGAGAAGAGAAACATCACTTTATAAGTACTTTGAGAGAACTCCCTCGAAAGTGAAAGTATGATAGTGTTACACGCTCAGTAGTGTCCAACTCTTTGTGACCCTATGGACAGTAGCCCACTAGGCTCCTCTATCCATGGAATTCTCCAGGCAAGAATACTGGAATGGGTAGCCATTCCCTTCCCCAGGGGATCTTTCCACTCCCTTGAAATAAACTATCTTCATTAAATTCCACCAACATTTCTTAAATCTTGATTCTGTCCTAAACACTTAAATCTCTACCCCTACCTCCCACTGCAACCCAAGTTTTAGAGGATACAAATACCAATAGTCCTAACCCTCAGAGAATTTATAATCTAGAGAAGTACAAAAGTACAAGGAGAAAAGGGAAAGATATAAGACATATACATAACTATTAATTAAGAGAGCCCTGGAAACATGGTATCAGAAGATCCCAGTTTAGCCAAAGCTTTCCATTAACTGGTGCATAATTTCTGGCAAGTCACTAAATCTCTTTACACTAGTTGCTTCATAATAAATACTAATTTCCTTCCTCGCAATAAAAGTGTCTTCTTCATGGAGCTTTTTCTTTAAAATACATGATATGGTTCATGTAAACTGTTTAACATGGCTCCTGGTACACCGTAAGCAGTCAACAAATGTTCATTCCATTATGGTAGCGTGGCAGCGGTGGTAGGGGAGGTGGGAATGCTTTGTAAAGTGTGAAGTCTTAGATCAACATAAGGTATTTCCATTCATAACAGACAGAATATAGAACATCCTATTGAAACCTGCAATTCTCTGCTCAGCTACAAGCTCCCCAAACACTATCTTTTTACTATTTCCAGAGACTCTGAGGGCTTCCTTGCTCCATCCCACCCTCTTTCCTGACCATTCAGAGCCCAGTTCAAAGACCATCTCAGCTCTAAATTAGCCTAACTCCGTAAGGCCAAATAGGTAACCCTAAACCATATTCCCTTCACACTTCATCTACACAAGGACACCAGGAATGCTGTTGTCTTACCCATGTTTGCATCCCCAGTGCCCGCAATAGTGCCTGCTCATGATGTACATAGATGTGCCTCGGTGTTAATGCAGATGGTGGTGTTAATGAGAATCCAAGGAAGGAGATGTGTGGCACGCATTCCAGATGCAGCCCTGACCTTGGACCAGATTTCAGTTGTATGTCTGACTTTTCCGAACTCGCTGTTTGACTGGGTGCTTGACCTTTAACCTACCCTGCTGAACTATCGTTTTCTCATCTGGAAAATGGTAATTGACAGCCAAAAATAATTGTGGTGTGCTACAAAGTCTTCACAACTGTCAGGAAGATATCATTAACAGATGAGGAAATCCACATTCACAGAGCTTCAGCATCACACAGCTTATATGTGCTATAGCAAGGTCTATCCACCCGAAAGGCCCAAGTTCATGGCTGCTTTACCACATGGTGGCTTATTGGAACAGATACAATCCTGTTTCTTCTGGCTCTGAATTCCATAATGTCATCACACAATTCCTCTTCTTTCCCTCCTATTCTCTGCTTGTCGCATGAAAGACATTCTAAATTTACCCTGTTCTATTATTTACTGTTATTCAAGCCTGGACCATCAACCCAGTGGAAGCCAAGGCTATTACTCTACCTCTTAATTTTCTCCCCAAAATGCAGCTGCCAGACCCAACAGGAGTGCTCAGCAGTGATTTACTGCAGTTTAAGCAGGTTTCAAAGTGGCTAAGAGTCAGGCCTTAAGAGCCAGATAAGACTTAGGCAAAAAACACATCACAAAATGCTTTTCAGTTTTATTTTTCTGTTGCACTCTTGTCCCAAGGCAAACTATTAGGCATTTGAGCAGCTTTTTGGTAACTATTTTTTAAATTCTAGATAATCCTGTTATGAAATAAACTAGACCAAGGTTACTCAGCCTTGGCACTCTTGCCACTTTGGGCTGGATAATTCTTCGTTGTGGCAGGCTGTCCTGGGTATCAGAGGGTATTGACACCCTGCCTGGTTTTTAGCAATGCAGGGGTAGAGGACGGTAGCACTCGATACCAGTAGCACCATCACTCTCAGTCCTGGCAATCCAAAACGTCTGCAGACATTGCAAATGTGCCCCGGGCATTAAATACTCAACCCCCCACCTCTTTTGACTAAATGGGATAGGTGGGCTAAATCTCATTCCTTACATTACAGAGTCCAGTTTCACATCAAAGACATTTTTACCCAATGAAGTTGGAAAGTATGATGTCAACTGAGGAAGGTTCTCTCTGGAACCCTCAGGCTCACCCCTCCCTGGTAAGCCACCATCCAGGGCTTCATCAGGACTGCGATACATAGTCCTTAAAAAGCCGAAGCCACAAAAGCAGTATTATGGTTTTGTTCCACCAAAGTGTCCCTGAAATTCAAACCTACGTGTTTATCAAGATGTATTCCCCTGTCACCATGATTACCTGCATCGCCTTGAACGGCAAAGAAAAGACAAGGAGTGATTGAGTGGTTTTTTTTTTTCTGTTCGTGTATTGTACCTGAGTTCTGTCTTAGTCTGCTTCCTAAATAGAATAATCAATGCCATTATCTCTTCCTCCCTCGTCTAAATCACATCAGGACTGTACAGTAGATCGATAGTTACAACAAAGAAGGCCGAAGCTCTCATTCCAGGGGGACTCATTACTCTGCAGCCCAGGACCTGGTATGGATCCCAGTAAGGTTATCTACTCTAACGTAGGAGTTAACAACAGCTGTCGATTATTAATACCACACCACAACCCCACCGTAACTGGCTGCCTGTGTGCGGAGAGCACATCCGAAAACAAACCAGCCAGCTTCCTTCTTTCCCATCTTCCTCTGGTTTCCACTTTCTCTTTGTATTATTTTAAATGGTCTTCTCTAGCCATTTGAAATGTCTGGGACTTCATTGACATTCTTAACCAGTGCAGGTGGCCTATAACCATTCCCAAGTCTGCTGCAGTATTACAAAGACTAATTAAAATAAATTCAGGTCTTTAAATTAGCCCTTTTGGTAACATTTAGTGCTTAAGTCACTGGGCGATAAAATATATAATTTGGTTAAGCTGGAGAGAACAGTATTTTTAGAATTGTGTTTCCTGAGCAGCCATTAAAAGGAGAGTAAAATAAAACTGATTACGCACCCACTTATCAATTTTTCCAATAGCAGTTGTGTTTTCTGTGGTTCCTCCTCACTTTGAGGCCATCCTGTCTGATTGTCATTAGAGACTAGCCTGTCTGCAGTGTGAGATAAAGCAATGTCAATGACAAATTACATAACAAATCTTTTTTTAGTGGAAAGGACTGATGCTGAACCCGAAACTCCAACACTTTGGCCACCTGATGTAAAGAACTGACTCATTTGAAAAGACCCTGATGCTGGGAAAGATTGAAGGAGGGAGGAGAAGGAGATAACAGAGGATGAGATGGTTGGATGGCATCACCGACTTGATAGACATGAGTTTGAGTAAGCTCCTGGAGTTGGTGATGGACAGGAAAGTCTGGCATGCTGCAGTACATGGGGTTGCGAAGAATCGGACACGACTGAATGACTGAACTGAACTGGTCATTACCATTTCCAAGTTCTCCAAGATTCTGCAGCTTCCAGTGTTCAGCAGACAGATTTTTGTTATGTAAGCTCTGTAACTCAGGGAACACCAAAATTGTGCTTTCCTGCCTCCTATTCTTCAAATCCCTTATATGGATTGTCTTTTTCTGTCTGCCAGTGCAATATTTTAACATTTTCACTCTATGGCTGGAATTCAATAAAATTTCACCTACTTCTGTGTATCCCTTTGTGTTAGAGTTTCCCATAGACTTACTTCAAAGACCTAAGCTTTGTTTTTTCAAAGAAGAGATTCATTTTTTAATTAAAAAAGAAATCTTTATTGAACATCTGCTGTATGCATAGAGCTCAAATTCTGACCCAAGGATGTTTATTGTTTTTCTGGGCTTATTATAAAGAAAAATACAGCAAAGAACAGAAGCACCATGATATTTTTATACCTATATGCAATTCCCAAGATAAAAAAGTAAAAAAATGTGAAAGTAGCTCAGTGGTATCCAAATCTTTGTGATCCCATGGACTGGGGCCTGCCAGGCTCCTCTGTCCATGGAATTCTCCAGGAAAGAATACTAGAGTGGGTTGTCATTTCCTTCTCCAGGGGATCTTTCCCACCCAGAGACTGAACCCAGGTCTTCCACGCTGCAGGCAGATTCTTTACCCTCTGAGACACCAGGGAAGCCCAAGAATACTGGAGTGGGTAGCCTATCCCTTCTCCAGGGGATCTTCCCAGCCCAGGAATTGAACCAGGGTCTCCTGTACTACAGGAGGATAGTTCCTTTTTAATATTGACCACCCAAGTTTTTGGTTTATTTGTTATTTTCTTTTCTTTTTTTTGGACATGCTTTTTCACCCTGATAACTGCCACCCGTGAGCAGATTCATTCAATCTATTGGAAGTTATGCCGTTTCGTTTGTTGTCCTTGGAGCACTGGACCTCAGGGGACCTCTCCTTCTCTGTCACCTTGGTAAAATATGGTGTGAGAACACAGGCTTAATCCAGGTGCAGCTTCCAAGCCCACAAAAGTCAGAGCAGTTTGTGTATCTACCACCAGCAAAATGCTTTGGACACAGGACTGGAAAGCTCTAGATCTCTGAAACATTAGACTGTTTCAGACCCTTGAAGAGACAACTCTATTTCCAGGCCATCTGGTTGATGACTGGGCTGTTGGCAAACTTTGTTAACTGGAATTCAGGCCATTAAGAAAAGCATTTTAAGTTGTGGAATGTTAAAACATTGCCTCTTACAAACTGTATTTAAAAGAAAGACACCCTCCTTCTTACAATATTGAGTTCATTTGTATTTGACTTCATATGTGATACTACTTTTATGGAAAATAACTGGCATTGTATTTATGTGTTCTGTTTACTGTTTGACCTTAATTATTTAACAGCAATTTTTCTTATATGTTTTTCCTATGTTTTTATTCCTGTTCCATTGCTATTTATCCTATACCTCTTTAAAGTTCAAAGACACTGCTTTGTGCTACAATGTTTTCCTTTGTGATTCAGCCCCAGCCTCCTTCCCGTTCTCTTAAATATAAACGAAGTAGCGATAATAAAGTCCCATGTGCCTTCTTAACTGTTTCCTGGGATGCCTGATGCTGGGTAACCTTTGCAGTTTTTCTCCACCAGCTGCCCAGCTCTGGTGTTGAAAGCATGAGCCACTCTCACTTTTATTTCTTTGCAGATGAAAAGTATTTTTATTATTAGACACTATTCTACAATTTCTCCAAGGCCCTTTCTAATTAATCATCTGGTACCTGTCCTGGTGTTAAAAGATACTCCCAGCCTTCCTGTGGTGAGAAAGTAGATTAATGGGGAAAGGCTTGTTTTTTGGGGTATTTGTTTAATTCCTGTGTGAACATTTTGATTCAAGAATAATTTATATCCCTTTCTAATTTCTACTGTAGTTTTCTGCTGGGGACCTATTCTTCTTAAGTTGCAATTAGAAGAAATTGTGTGTGTTTATATATAAATATCATGAATTCATACATGTTAAACAGACTACATTTAGGAGTACTTGGAGTAAGAATATGTTCTATTCCCTCTTGTTCAGCTCTCTCTCACCTCAGAGTAACAATCAGAAGGGGAATGTTGGGGAACCCCTATAGTCTTTTTAATTCTTATGGTTAATTTTTTAAAATTAAAAGCTGTCAGTATTATTTACATAGGGAATGTCCAAGGAGCTGGAAGACTGAGAAAAATTGTAATTTCATAACAATAGCTTAATTCACCTGGCTGAAACAGTATGCCCCTCTACCATGGTTTTTAGGTTTGTTTTTTTGTTGCTGTAAAATTTTTCAGCCATTTGAAGGTTTCTATGATGTAACTTTTTTTGGTCTTTCTTTCTTTTTATTATTATAATTTTACTTTTTCTTTAAGCAGAATTCCAGTGTGAGCTATTGACTGAGCTATACCTCTGTTATTTGCACCAGACCAATCCTAATTAGAGGCTGTTTAATAAAACTTACCTGCAGCTTTTTGACCTTTGTTTCCCGACTGTCTCCCATTAATCCCGTTGCCCTCTGGTGCTCCCTCTAAACTTTGGGAATTCACTGATTCTGGTTCATTTTGTGAACCTTCTGAGCCTGTTCGAGCCCTTTAGGAGATTTCCTCGTGCTAATAACCATCTGTCACTGCCCGTGTTTTATGGCTGCAGCTCATGCTGCTGGAGACCAAGGCAGGGCCCTAAGCATACTGCTTGTATCTTTAAATCAAAGTGTGATCGTTAAGTAACATACCCCCAACATCTTTGTCGTATAAAACTGCAAAGTTACGTTAGGTGTAGCACTTTAACCTTTGCCGTATTGAAGAGGTAATGATATCAGAGTTTGGCTTCCGTCCCTCAAGGACCCATAAATACGCTGTGTGGATGCTAGGTTATAGATCACGCACAGGCTTACGATATGTACTCCAGCTTTCTTGCCTCTGTTCCTTTAAAAACAAGGCAACTGGTAAATCATGCCCATCATGGACAATACTACACCTCACCTCTTCAGGTTCCTCTAACCATGTTGGCATTCAAAGGAAGGATGACTGGCTACCCACTCCTTCAATCAGTTGAGTTCAGTCACTCAGTCGTGTCTGACTCTTTGCGACCTCATGGACTACAGC
The DNA here is from genome assembly GCA_935064755.1 of Tragelaphus eurycerus. Lineage (NCBI taxonomy): Eukaryota > Metazoa > Chordata > Mammalia > Artiodactyla > Bovidae > Tragelaphus > Tragelaphus eurycerus. Next base: position 7,129,929 of record CAKXYN010000039.1, read on the forward strand.
ATGTCAGGCCTCCCTTTCCATCACCAATGCCCGGAGTGTACTCAAACTCATGATGGCATCCAATCATCTCATCCTCTGTCATCCTCTTCTCCTCCAGCCTTCAATCTTTCCCAGCATCAGGGTCTTTTTAAATGAGTCAGTTTTTCACATCAGGTGGCCAAAGTATTGAAGTTTCAGCTTCAGCATCAGTCCTTCCAATGAATATTCAGGACTGATTTCCTTTAGGATGGACTGGTTGGATCTCCTTGCAGTCCAAGGGACTCTCAAGCGTCTTCTCCAACACCACAGTTCAAAAGCATCAATTCTTTGATGCTCAGCTTTCTTTATAGTCCAACTCTCACATCCATACATGACTCCTGGAAAAACCATAGCTTTGACTAGACAGACTTTTGTTGGCAAAGTCATGTCTCTGCTTTTTAATATGCTGTCTAGGTTGGTCACACCTTTTCTTCCAGGGAGCAAGTGTCTTTTAATTTCATGGCTGCAATCAACATCTGCAGTGATTTTGGAGCCCCCCCAAATAAAGTCTGTCAATGTTTCCACTGTTTCCCCATCTATTTGCCATGCAGTGATGGGACCAGATGCCGTGATCTTAGTTTTCTGAATGTTGAGTTTTAAGCCAACTTTTTGACTCTCCTCTTTCATTTTCATTAAGAGGCTCTTTAGTTCTTCACTTTCTGCCATAAGGGTGGTGTCATCTGCATATCTGAGGTTATTGATGTTTCTCCCAGCAATCTTGATTCCTTCCAGCTTGTGCTTCATCCAGCCCAGCGTTTCTCATGATGTACTCTGCATATAAGTTAAATAAGCAGGATAACAATATACAGCCTTGATGTACTCCTTTCCTGATTTGGAACCAGTGTGTTGTTCCATGTCCAGTTCTAAGTGTTACTTCCTGACCTGCATATAGGTTTCTCAAGAGGCAAGTCAAGTAGTCTGGTATTCCCATCTCTTTAAGAATTTCCCACAGTTTATTGTGATCCACACAGTCAAAGGCTTTGATATAGTCAATAAAGCAGAAGTAGATGTTTTTTCTGGAATTCTTGCTCTTTAGATGATCCAGTAGATGTTAGCAATTTGATCTCTGGCTCCTCTGCCTTGTCTAAATCCAAGTTGAACATCAGGAAGTTCATGGTTCACGTACTGCTGAAGCCTGGCTTAGAGAATTTTGAGCAGTACTTTGCTAGCGTGTGAGATGAGTGCAATTGTGTGTTAGTCTGAGCATTTTTTGGTGTTGCCTTTCTCTGGGATTGGAATGAAAACTGACCTTTTCTAATCCTGTGGCCACTGCTGAGTTTTCCAAATTTGCTGACATACTGAGTGCAGCACTTTCACAGCATCATCTTTTAGGATTTGAAATAGCTCAACTGGAATTCCATCACCTCCACTAGCTTTGTTCATAGTGATGCTTCCAAAGGCCCACTTGACTTCACATTCCAGGATGTCTGGCTCTAGTTGAGTGATTACACCATCATGATTATCTGGGTTGTGAAGATCTTTTTTGTATAGTTCTTCTATGTATTCTTGACACTTCTTCTTAATATCTTCTGCTTCTGTTAGGCCTGTACCATTTCTGTCCTTTATCGAGCCCATCTTTGCATGAAATATTCCCTTGGTATCTCTAATTTTCTTGAAGAGATCTCTAGTCTTTCCCATTCTATTGTTTTCCTCTATTTCTTTGCATTGATCACTGAGGAAGGCCTTCTTATCTCTCCTTGCTATTCTTTGGAACTCTGCATTCAAATGGGTATATTTTTGCCCACTCCTTGGCAATACTCAAAATAATCAAAGATATTGAACTTGCTCTCTGTGATGGCTCCTGAACTTGATTTCGTGATGGTGACCTTATTCTTGAGTCCTCGGGAAGTCAGCTGCATTTCTATATCAAAATTTTCCTTTTCCACTTTTATGAAAGGCAAAAGCAAAAAGCTGAACATACAAAAGAAAATCCTATTATATACAGTGTTTTTAGAAAAATTTAAATAATTCAAGTCTTTTTAATTGGAGAGGTTGGGCAAAGGGATTTGGGAGCACATTAACTACTGAAAGGTCACATGTTCAGTATATTCTAAATCGTAATAGCCTCAAGGCAAGCATCTCATGGAATTCTAGAAACATAAGCAAAACATCCTATTATCATAATTATTACTGCAGGCTATTCATCTCCCTCCCTTCCTTCCTTATTTCCTGCCTTCTTTACATCTTAACTTCCTTCCTTCTTTCTTCCCCTCCCTTTCCTCTCTCCTCTTATGTCCCTGGTCCTTAAAGATTTCTCCCTTCAGATGTTATACAATTTCTCTCCACTTCTCAAAAATACTCTGGAAAGAATATTCTATTCTTTCCATTTCCATTTCCTCACCTATTATTCACCCTTGAATTCACAGGAATCTGGTTTCCATCTTCAATAGCCCACTAAAGTCTCTTTCACTAAAAGCTTAAATAATATTACTCCAAATCAGGAAATCCAGTCTGATTCTTATCTTTTTTTCTTATCTGCCTTGTTTGAACTTAGGGATCATTTCCTCCATTGTAACCTCTGTATTTTTGTTTTTTCAAAGTTCAGTGCTTCAAGTTCCCCTTCCAGCTCGATAATGACTCCTCCTCTTCCTTCATGGGCTCTGGCCATCCTACCAATGTTAAAGAGGAACACTGGGCTAGTTCCAGGAAAACAGGAAGCATCACAGTCATGAGCTCTGCAAGTGCACATAAAAGTTAAACAACAATGAGAGGGACAAGCCCAAGACAATACAGATATCCCTCAGTTTATGAGGAATGCATTGAATACATCCTCTACCAGCATCATAGCATAGCTGAACCTTCCTTAAATGTGCTTAGAACACTTACATTAGCTTACAGTTCAGCAAAATCATCTAATACAAAGCCTCTTTTGCAGTGAAGTGTTGAGGATCTCATGCAATATATTGAACACTGTACTAAAAGTGAAAAACAGAATGGTCGGCTGGGAACATGGCTCAATGCCTGGGAAAAGATCAAAATTCCAAATTTGAGGTATCATTTTTACAGAATGAATATCACTTTCACGTCATCACAAAGTCAAAAAATCGTAAATTGAACCACTGTGAAGTATAGAGATGTGGGATGTGAAATATGGTTCAGAGAAATCATTGAAGAGTAGGGGTCGAAAGCATCATGATCACACAGAATATGTGTGGCACTTAGGGTTTTCAGACTGCATTTGGATCCCAGCCCTGATAGTCATAGGACCCTCCTTAGGCAAGTTACTTGAGAGCAGTGCCCACTTAATGGAATAGTAATACTTACATGTGGAGAAGGCGATGGCACCCCACTCCAGTACTCTTGTCTGGAAAATCCCATGGATGGAGGAGCCTGGTAGGCTGCCATCCATGGAGTCGCTAAGAGTCGGACACGACTGAGCAACTTCAGTTTCACTTTTCACTTTCATGCATTGGAGAAGGAAATGGCAACCCACTCCAGTGTTCTTGCCTGGAGAATCCCAGGGACGGGGGAGCCTGGTGGGCTGCCGTCTATGGGGTTGCACAGAGTCGGACACGACTGAAGTGATTTAGCAATACTTACATGACAGGAGTGTTGAGAGAATTTAAACAAAACAATGTGTCATTATTTTTGTTGGTATATAGTATGTGCTTCATGAATATTTGTTCACTTTCCTGTTTCATAGAAAAGAGGAACCTTGGGAAATCCTTTAAAAATTTTAGTATTTGGATAAGCAGAGAGAAAGAGGAAAAATATTTTAGGAGAAGAAAAAAACAGTGTGAGAAAAGGACTAGAAAAGAAGGTTATTAATAATGTGCTTGAATCAGTGTATGGCACTGGAGGGGAGAATGTGTGTGATAAGTTGAGGGGAAAGAGATATAAACAGGTAGATTGTGGCCATAAAAGGGTTTTAGAGCAAAAAAAGGTGGTCTGGCTTATTATGCCTTATTTATTAACATAAACGGACCAACTTTGTTGTTGTTGCTGTTTAGTTGCTCAGTTGTGTTCGACTCTTTGCAACCCCATGGACTGACTGTAGCCTGCCAGGCTCCTCTGTCCATAGGATTTCCCAGGCAAACATACTGGAGTGGGTTGCCATTGCCTTCTTGAGGTTATCTTCCAGACCCAGATATGGAACCTGCGTCTCCTTCATTGCAGGCATGTTCTTTATCTCTGAGCCACCGAGAAGTCTTCCAACTTTGCTTAGTTCATTGCACATTTTGTTTAAATGCATTATCTTAGTTCACTTGCAGGCAGTAAGGTGTTGGAATTTATATATTGAATCTTACTGTGCTCTTCAATACATAAGAATGAAAGATAAGTGAAATTAATGTTAATGATATGCTGCATCAGAAAGTGGAAAGGGCGGTAGAGAAACACAGAAAGCTCTGGGTTGAGAATCACATAAGGGTGCAATTTTAAATAAAGTATTCAGCGATATAGGGCTTGAGCTAGTGAAGGAGTGAGTCATGTGGGTGTCTATGAGAAGGGAAGTCCAGGTAGAGTGACTAGGTGTGCAGAGCTCCCAAAACAGGAGGCTTCCTGGCACATTTCAGCAACAGCTCATCAACCTGCATGGCTGGATCAGAGTGAGCTGGGGCAGGAGGGTATTGAAGATGAGGTCAAAGGTAAGTGGGACCAGATCTCGAAGGGCCTGGTGGGCCACCGTGAAAGATGGTGCTGTCTCCCTTGAATGCAATGAGAAGGCCCTGAGGACTTCAGAGAGCTTGATGTGATCAAACTTAACCTTCACTGGGATCACCCTGCTGCCGGACCAAGGAGGAACGTCTCAGGGCCCTTTCCCTCCTCTCTTCCATCCAAGCCTGAAGAGGTAGGGGGAGTTCTTGGAGGGGAGCTAAAGAGCGCAGGGGAGAAGCAATGAGCACCCCCTCCTCCCCATCCAACTGTGGTCTGCTCAGTCTGAGCTGGGAGGGAGCTTAGGTGGCTGGATGGATCGACAAAGCCTTTGATTAATGCTGGAAAGATGCCCAGGAAAGGTGAGGGACCTGGTGTGTCCATCAGGGTTCTCCAGAGAAACGGAACCAATCGGACAGATAAGGTTATGGATATAGAGATAGGGACGTAGATGTGTAGGAGAAGATTTACTACAGGAATTGGCTCACATGGTGATGGAGGCTGAGAAATCCCACCTCTGCCACTGCAAGCTGAAGACCCAGGAAGCTGATAGCATAATTCAGTCCAAGTCTGAAGGCTTGAGAGCCAGACAGGGGAGCTGCTGGTGTAACTCCCAGTTCAGTTCAGTTCAGTCGCTCATTTGTGTCCGACTCTTTGCGACCCCATGGACTGCAGCACACCAGGCCTCCCTGTCCATCACCAACTCCTGGAGTTTACTCAAACTCATGTCCATTGAGTCAGTGATGCCATCCAACCATCTCATCCTCTGTCATCCCCAGCCCAAGGTCAAAGACCTGAGAACCCAGGGAGCCACATATATAAGTCCTAGAGTCCAAAGGCCTGAGGACAAGGATCTCCAATGTCCAAGAGCAGGAAAAGATAGACGCCCAGCTCAAGATGAGGGAATTTTCCCTTCCTCTACCTCTTTGTTCCGTTCGGGCTCCCACATTCATGACACCTGCCTACACTGGTGAGGACAGGTCTTCCTTACATAGTCTTCTGAGTCAAATGCTAGACTCTTATGGAAACACCTTCAACACACACCCGGAAATAACGTTTTCTCAGCTATTCAGGCATTCCTTAGTCCAATCAAATTGAAATATGAAATTAATCATCATACCCAGTTAAGATGTCACCTGGGTGCCATTCAAAGAGCTTGCTGGAAGAACAGTGATGGGAAAAAAATCCATTTCTTGTTTCGTTGTTGTTGTTCAGTCACTAAATCCTGTCTGCCTCTTTGTGACCCCATGGACTGCAACACACCAGGCTCCCCTGTCCTCCACTATTTCCCAGAGCTTGCTCAAATTCGTGTCCATTGAGTCAGTGATGCTATCTAACCATCTCATTGTCTGTCATCCCCTTCTCCTCCTGCCTTCAATCTTTCCCAGCATCAGGGTCTTTTCCAATGAGTCAGCTCTTTGCATCAGGTGGCCAAAGTATTGGAGCTTCAGCTATAGCATCAGTCCTTCCAATGGATATTCAGGGTTGATTTCCTTTAGGACTGGTTTGATCTCCTTGCAGTCTAAGGGACTCAAGAGTCTTCTTGACAGTTCTTATTTAGTTTCATCTATATCAAGACCACCTTATTTGAGATGAGTTTTATATACTTAAAATCAGCTGTAGACATGTAGTACTGTCAAGTCATACATTAAATATAATAAGTATTAAATTCTTTCCTATTCTAGATAAAGAAATATCAATACAAGCATCCCAGAGAATTGCACCATGCTTCTCCAAATTTGGAGAAAACTGCAAAGGCAGGACCCTCAATTTGAGGGCAGGCACTGATCAGTAAGCAGTGAAGATAGAGAGATAGGACATGACAAATGAAGATTGTGGCTGCGGTGCTTGACATTTCCATGGTAGAAAAATGGGAGGAAGATGCAGTGGGACAATAATTGAGGCTCTTGAGATTCATCTCATGTCGGGGCAGGAAGGTAAAGAGCAGTCTGAGAACAATCAGAAAAGAAAGAACAGGAAAGAGAATGACAGTGATGCCCAAGGGGAGAAGAAGAGGCAGGTTACTTGTGTTACAGACCAAAGAGGAGTGGTCAGGCATGACGGGGATGGAATGTTTGAGTTTCCCCAGGAGGCTTATGAGGAGAGAATTTTACTAAGAGATCAGGCAATGATTGTGAAATTGAAAAGAACAAAAGGTAAAGAAACTAAGACAATCGATAGACTGTGGAGCAGGTGGAGGAGTCCCCAGGATAGTTCAACATTCTAAACAGAACTGCTAAAAAATAACAGTCATCTCAGTAAGGCAAGATTGGGTGAGAATTTAAGGATATGCTCGTCCTGGGTAGCAGGTGAAGGGCAGAATAATCGTGCAGACTGTCTTCTGCTCAGTTCCTGGGATGCAGAGATGGTGAGCAGGAACACTGAAACACAGCAAGGACATAGATGGAAGGCACTTGGCTTTCTGGAAAGTATCTCTTCATAGTAATGTTCTTCTATTTCAGAAAGAATTTAAATTGAAAACCTTACTGCTCTCATCATGTCTGAACACACACTGAACGCAATGAAAAGCACCCTCCATAGGAATTTCTGATCTCCCTCTTTCTTTGTTATCATTCAAGTCTCCCCACTTGGCTTTTATGTTTGAGATTCCTTCTAACTTGAGGGGGAGAGGCCACCTGCTCGAGAGGTGGCAGAGCCTCTGGAGAGTGGTAGCCATCAATGAGGTAGAAAGAGAGGCTGGACATTTGAATCCTTTCCCTTCATGACAAAGACTAACTCTTCATTGACCCCATTTTCACTTCCTGCTGGGCATGGAGATTATGATCCTATGTACCTGAGATCTGCCCCAAGGAGGGTGGCAGAAGGGATGTGTGTGCATGCTCACAGTCGTATCCAACTCTTTGTGACCCCATGGACTATAGCCTGCGTGGCTCCTCTGTCCATTGGATTCTTCCGGCAAGAATACTGGAGTCGGTTGCCATTTCCCCCTTCAGGGTTTCTTCCCAATCCAGGGATTGAACCTGCGTCTCCTGCATCTCCTGCCTTGGCAGGTGGATTCTTTACCACTGAACCACCTGAGAAGCCCTCCCTTAAAACCTCTCTCACTACCCTTCATCTTTTCCTAGCTGTGATTAAGAGTGATGCCTGCCACAATGTTATCGATCATTCATGCATTCATTTCTTTCATTCCTTCCCTGAGACAGGACTTGGGAGTACATCCTCTCAAGAAGTTTGCTCAAATGCCCTTGTATTAAGCTGATTGTGACTAGGGATGAGATAGACCCCTGCAACACCGTAAAGAAGCTACAGAGTCAGACAGTCTTCTTCTGGTACTTCTGTAGTACCTCCTGCAATGGCTGCTCATGAAGCACTGTGCATTAGGTCCATTTTTTTTCTGTCTTTTTCCTTTCAAAAATGATAATCATTTTAATTGAGTGCCCACCCTGCACCAGGTGTTTCCTGGACCTTCTGCTGTGATAAGTACAGAAATGTAGGCTTATCACTAAGTGGAGGCTGTAATGAATTTAAGCCTCATTCAGCATTTAGGCAGCCTGGATCTTCTTATTAATATACAAGGAGAGGTTGATCATAATAGACACATTATGAAGCCCAAAGGCATCTTGGCAGCACATGCCAGGAAATGATAGAATTACGAGAAACTTCTGAGGAATTCTTCTGATATTTTTGCCTCCATATGCATGTATGTTTTTCCAGTGTTTTATCCTAAGAGGATCCTTAAAAGCACACACAGGCGTGCTCTGAGTATGTACATCCACGAGATATTTCTCAGATCTGTCCCTTTGCCATTCTTCTACACTTTATCAATCAGTTGCCCAACAAGTCCCATGATTCTCTGCAAGTTTCATTAAATACATGATTTGATGCTTCCAAATAAATTATAAAAAAGAAAAGAGATTATGCTTCATGATTATCAGTTCTCATAGAACTGATTACATGATATAATTGTATAAAATGATAGAACAACATATAATTATTTCTTTTTAAATTTTTTGGTGACGTCCTGCAGCATATGGGATCTTAGTTCCCCTGGCAGGAATAGAACCCATACCCACTCCCAGCATTGGAAGGCAGAATCTTAACCACTGGACTGCCTGCTGGGTTATGAGCATGCTCAGTCACTCAGTCATATCTGACTCTTTTGTGACCCCTTGGACTGTAGCCCACCAGACTCCTCTGTCCATAGGATTTCCCAGACAAGAATACTGGAGCAGGTAGCCATTCCCTTCTCCAGGAGATCTTCTCAGCCCAGGGATCAAACCCATGTCTGTTGAGTCTCCTGCATTGGTAGGCAGATTCTTTACCACTACATCACCTGGGAAGCCCACTGTGGAAGGCTCTACATAATATAAATTTTTTTTAATTCAATCCTTTTTTCAATTGGTTTGCACAGAAAAAAAAAACATTTTGTTGGGAGCCTTCTTGAGATTCCAAGAGGGTTTAAACTCTTGCTCCCAGAGGAGGAAACCATGGCTGCTGTTGGAATCCTGATCTTGGTGAACACTGTGCAGTGCTGGTTTCCAGAGCGAGCTGACTCCCACCCGCTCCCTTTCCTGAGGAAGGTGGGCAGAGGTGGGATGGTGAGAGTAGGGACAGGCAGAGGCCAAAGCTGCAGTGTCCTAATCCCCTTGGACTAGAAATTTTATTACAGATACTTCTGCCCATCACATGCATTGCTGGATCGAAGTGTCACATGTTCCTTCACAGATGTTATTTCAGATTAAGCCACAGGCAGCAGGGAGTGGACGTGGCACGCATTTTTCTCTTCATTTGGTAGCATCCCGTCTCACAGCAGTCATTTGCAAAGCAACATTACTTGCATAACAATTGAGCTGACCTGATATTTTAGGTTATGATGTCAAGATATATTATACTGCAGCCTACTGACTTAAAAAACCACCAAAGAAAGAGAATGACTTGGGCCAAGTTGGGACTGAAAAGGACCTAAGGGAATGTCATCTGTTATGAGAATCTTAAAAGCTTCTAATGACCTGTTATTCCCAAGAGGCTCTTGCTACTGTGACTATTGAATTTATTTTTGCTAAACAAGCTTTGCATTTAATGATAGCTTTCTTTCTGGTCTGAAATGCACAAGAATTTATTTTGCCTTTTTCTGAATGAAATACTTGGTCAACAATTCATCATGCAGACACCATTTATGCTTCCATCACTCTGGTTAGTATTATATATTAAATATATTTATGAGTTCTTCTGTTAAGATTCTTATCTGTTTTAGAATATTTGACGGGCTATAGCATTGAGGCTAAGTGTCATCTTTGCTCTTCTAAATATATTTTATATTCTTAAACTGAAGGTGTTGTTCAGAGCATTTTCCTGCATACAATGCACTAAGAAAAGCAGAGAATTAAGGTAAAGGTTTTAAAAATAACAGCCATGATTGTATCACAGTGTTTCAAGGGTAACATCCTATGAACAATTGCACCTTCCTCCTACATGATAAACGCTATGACAGCAGAAGTTTTGTCTATTTATCCATGGCTGTATTTTCAGGTACATAATGAGTATTTAATGGAGAAGGGCATAGTAACCCACTCCAGTTTTCTTGTCTGGGAAATCCCATGGTTAGAGGAGCCTGGTGGGCTTCAGTTCATGGGGGTTGCAAGAGTCGGACATGACTTAGTGACTAGAGCACCACCACTAATGGGTACTTAATAAATATTTGTTGGATAAATAGATGGAAGGAAGGAAGGATGGATGGATAGAAATGGTTTGGTATTGAGGGCAGTGTTTCTCTGTGAGCCTAGGCTTAAGTCAGGGTATTTGGAATTACTGAGCTTGACATACGTTTACTGGGAGTCAATGTCCTGCTGTCTATGGGAAGCAATGAAAGCTCAGAGGGCTAATGAACTCTTAGGAGAATGACACCACTTTCCATCAAGTGAAGCCACTTTATTTTTGGCTTAGAAAATCAAGTTAAAATTTGAAATTGCTTTCCCTCAAATAGTGGCAGTCCTTCAAACTGAAGGGCCATCCTGGAAATTGGAGAATAAATAAAAAAATGTAGAAACATCCCTGAATCCGATTCGTTGAGTGAAAGAGTCTTTCCTTTGGCGGGTATGCACACAAGGATGGACTTGGACACAAAGGCAAAAGTGGCAGCCACTGAGGACGTTTTTCTGAAATGTCTTTGGGAGTGAGTTTCTGCGAAGACAAATCACTTGTGCGGGGCCTTGAAAAAAACTTGGTTAGCTCAACCCCAAGGATGGCTAAGAGTGGAAGCTGGGAAGCAGAAATAACGTATTATTCTGCTGAGCGTATTAATAATTGGGCAGAAAAGGGTAGATTCTTTTTTATTTAGGCATCCTTTTAACATGCACACTGTAGGTGGTGGCTTTTTTTTTTTTTTTTTCTCTTTTTACAGAAATAAATGTAGCTGTCCCCTAACGGGAGCAATTTCCCTTCATATTTCTTGCAGCTCTTGTCCCATGAGGCGACAGATGAGTATGTGATAGCAATACTGATTCCAGTGCGTAGATGCTGTCTGATCCACCGGGAGAGCTGGTGGATTCAAATCAATGTCAGCGCATGCCTTCTGGGCAGCAGTCTTTCAGTGCAGGATTTGCTCTGTGGATCAGAAAAACAGCTGGCGACTTGCAATATGTTATACAAAAGACCTTTTAAATGTTTTGTTGTTTCCAGCTATGATGTAGTGTGTGACTTCAATTTTTTTTTTTTTATCTGTGGGCCTGCTTGATGGAGCAAAATCCTGTTAAGCAACTGGTAAAATCACAGTACCAATGTAAACTGGTATCTGCAGAATTCTGAGGCTCAAAGGAGCTAGAAATAAGCCTCTGCCTTACTGTACATTTTTTTTTAATATAAAAGTTTTATCCAAGGAAAGTATTTCTTGAAAATTTGGTCCTGAAATTGCCTGTAAAACATAAGCAAGTGCTAATATATATATATATATATATATATATATATATATATATATATATATATATATATATATATATATATATATATATACACCCTATGGGTTATTCAGAATTCTTAGAAACCAAGAACTTTCACCCAGTTATTTTTTTGAGTTGCAAGATGGAGTTATTTATTTCTAGTGTATGTTGTTTGCATATGACAGCATTTTGGAGTCTCTTCTCTGTTTTTAGTTTATTCTTCCATAAAATATGTATAATAATTCTTCTGAATGTTCAAAACACATTTCCATGTTTTCTACTCATGCTTTCAACCCCAGAAACGAAACTGCTTTCCCTTCACTTAGGTTTTTTTTTTCTTTTTTTTTTTTTTTTGTTTTTTATCTTTTTTTAATGTTTTTGTTGGCTTTTCCCGTGAGGTTTCTTTCACACTTTTTTTGTCAATATTTCATTTCCTGCCTCTGCAATCCAAGTTTTTGGTACAATTAAGACCACTAATGCAGAAATGCCATATATGTCTAGATAAAGTGGCAAAGAGGAAGGTAACAAGATATTTGGAAGATCCTGATCGACTAAAAGAGAAGGAATTTAAATTTTCTGTGTTAGATTTTAGTCTAGTTAGACAGAGTTCAGATCAGATCAGATCAGATCAGTCTTTCAGTCGTGTCCGACTCTTTGCGACCCCATGAATCACAGCACACCAGGCCTCCCTGTCCATCACCAACTCCCGGAGGTCACTCAGACTCACATCCATTGAGTCAGTGATGCCATCCAGCCATCTCATCCTCTGTCGTCCCCTTCTCCTCTTGCCCTCAATCCCTCCCAGCATCAGAGTCTTCTCCAATGAGACAACTTTTCACATGAGGTGGCCAAAATACTGGAGTTTCAGCTTTAGCATCATTCCCTCCAAAGAAATCCCAGGGCTGATCTCCTTCAGAATGGACTGGTTGGATCTCCTAGACAGGGTTGGTTAGTAGCAAATCAATATCCCATATCTGATGTGATAACCCAGATTTCCATGTCAAACATTCAGGGCAGCCAATGCCAGCATGATAATCTAACACACATCAATTCAGTGGCTATTTACAGCTTCCAAATTGTTTTCCATAGCTCTCAATTGAATACTTTGATGAAATAATTAAATGGATGTCAGCCATGTGTCTCTATGGATGAAGAACTATGTTAAATACTATCATACTCTATATTTGTAAGGGGCAAGTGTTGTGACTATACTTTTAACAAGGAGTATTTCGCTGCATTTGACTGCAAGATTATTAGCCATTAGTATTCAGAATACAAAAAATTTGACTGATTGGTCTTGTGGACATGCACAAAATATATCACTGAGTTCACCCATCTTGCACAGCTATTTTATATGTAGTTAAAATTCCAACAATTCTTATGTCCACTGTACATGCTATGCTGTGCTGTGCTTAGTTGCACAGTCATGTCGAGTCTTTGCAACCCCATGGACTATAAGCCTGTCAGGCTCCTCTGTCCATAGGGATTCTCTAGGCAGGAATACTGGAGTAGGTTACCATGCCCTCCTCCAAGGGATCTTCCCAACCTAGGGATCAAACCTAGTTCTCCCACATTGAGGTGGATTCTTTTTCATCTGAGCCACCAGGGAAGCTCAAGAATACTGGGGTGATTAGCCTATCCTTTCTCTAGGGGATCTTCCCAATCCAGGAATCAAACTGGGGTCTCCTGCATTGCAAGTGGATTCTTTACCAGCTGAGTGACCAGGGAATCCCCCACTGTACATAATGCCCCCTAAAGGTGCTAGTGGTTAAGAACCCACCTAATAATGCAGGAGACATAAGAGACATGGGTTTGAGTCAGGAAGATACCCTGGAGGAGGGCGTGGCAATCCACTATAGTATTCTTGCCTGGAGAATCCCATGGACAGAGGAGGCTGGTGGGCTATGGTCCAAAGGGTCAGATGCGAATGAAGCAACTTAGGACGCATGCAAATAAGAAAGTAATTCCTTGATGAAGATGAGATTTAAAGGAGCACAAAGAATACCAGACCAGAAAAGTATTTCCTGAAGTGTGTTTAGGAACAATAATTCTTGGAAAAATAACTAGAATTTGGGGTAAACCCAGTGAAATAAGTTTAAGAATCACAGAGACAACCCCTGAAGAGATTGTCTTTATTTTGGGACTCATCAGAACTTTTAATATGATATGAACATTGTAAATCTTGAAGAAAAACTAGTACACAGTGCATCCTCAACTTGTAAGATGAGACACTTCCCTCTCATCCAACCTTCTAACTTATCCCAAAAGAATATTTTGAAAAGCAACTCTGTGGTGCTTGCTTGGTAAATGTAGACTTAAATACTATGCTGTAGAAATCAATAAATATGATTTCTTTACAAATAAAATTAAACACCAACTGGAACAACTCAGCACCCACATGCAAAAAAAATTTACACACAGGTTGCTCTTCACAAAAATTAACTCAGAATGGATGAAAAACATCAATGTAAACTGCAAAATGATAAAACTCCTAGGAAGTAGCATAGGAGAAAATCTAGATGGTCTTGGATTTGGCAATGACTTTTGAGGTACCATACCAAAGACATCGTCCATGAAAGAAGTAACAAGCTGGACTTAACTAAAATAAAATTCTTCTGCTCTGTGAAAGATGATGTTGAGTGAATGACAAGACAAGACACAGACTAGGAGAAGATATTTGCAAAAGACATATCTGATATGTTTGGTGGTTTCTTATAAAAGTAAACATCCTCTTACTGTACCGTCCGGTAATTGCCCTCCTTGACGTTTACTCAAAAGGGATTGAAAACAAATCCACACCAAAACCCAACACATGGATATTTGTAGCAACTTTATTCATAACTGCCAAAACTTAGAAGTGATTGAATGTCCTTTAGTAGGTGAATGGATAAACCATGCTATATTCGTACAATGGAATTTATCCAGCTTTAAAAAGAAATGAGCTATCAAGCCATGTTGAGGCATGGTGAGAAAATACCTGTTACCAAATGAAAGAAGCCATTCTGAAAAGACTATACACTATACGATTTCAACTGTATGATACTCTGGAAAAGGAAAACTATGGAGATAGTAAAAAGGCAATGGTTACCAGGGGTTGTGGGGTGGAAATGATGAATAGGCAGAGCACAGAGGATTTTTAGGACAGGGAGACTACTACTCTGTGTGATATATATAAAATATAACAGGATGCGTGTTGTTAAGCATTTGTTCAAATTCATGGAATGTACAACACCAAGAGTGAACTCTAATGTAAACTGTGGACTTTTAATAAAGTGCCCTGTCAATCTATGTTGACTGGTTATAACAAATGTACTACTCTCATGGAGGTGGGGGTGTTGGAGGAATCTAGGCACGTGTTGGGGTAGGGGATATGGGAAATCTCTGTGGCTTTGCACAGTTTTGCTGTGGACCTACAAATGCTCTAAAAAGAAAAATAAATTAAAAAAAAAAATCCGTAGAACAGAACTTTAGAAATAATCTAATCCAGTGAATTGTTTGGCTTAGATTCTTTTTTTTTTTTTTTAGTTTCTTCAATTTATGTTAACCTGTCATTTATTGAAGACCTTCTGCTATAGGCCAAACACTGAGTTCAGTACTATTACAAATATTTAAATTGACAATAACCCTATGGAGTAGGTGTTTTTTCCCTATTTAATGAGTAAGGAACTTAAGTTTAGAGAGATTTAATGATGTTCCCGAGGTTGCAGAACTAGCAATGGTGAAAGTGAAATTCAAACTTAGGCCAGAGCTGGCTCTGTTAAACATAGTATTATAACAAATAGGATGCTAACAAATGACCCCAAAATGCATGTATCTGGATGTGTGATAGACAGTTGGATGAGTATTCATCTTATTCTCAAAGGATCTGCAATCTAAATAATTTCAAGAGTCATTGAATCCAGTTTCAACATGCAGAGATCCAGAGCAATGATGTCATTTTTGCAACAATGTCATTTTACCACTAATTGGTGAAAAAAAAAAAAAAATAGAAATGAGAACCATGTTCTCTTGACTTCCCTTTGATGGTAAGAAAGTACAAGATGTCTATCACTGATGGCTTTTAAATTAACTGATTTTAGAAAATGAAGGAAGACAATACTGCTGGTAAAAGTCTAGAGCCATTTTATTAGTAGCTTATGGGAATTTGCTATTAAGCTCATGGCTTCGTGATGGAGCACTGAGAATATTTCATATCCAAAAACCAGACTATTAATATGAAGGACAATTTAAAATATTTAAAATTATCTGAGTCTCGGAAAATATAATATCCAGGAAAAAAAGAATGTCAGTCTATAACATTTGAGTAATAAATGTCTCAACTCAAGTAGAAGTTGGATTTTTATTTTTGAAGATCAAAGCATAAGCCCAGGTTTATACAGAGGGGTGGGCTTCCCTGGTGGCTCAGCAGTGAAGAATCTGCCTGCCAATGCAGGAGACTCAGGTTCAATATCTGGGTCAGGAAGATGCCCTGGAGAAGGAAGTGGCAGTCCACTCCGGTATTCTTGCCTGGGAAATCCCATGAACAGAGGAGCCTGGTGGGCTAAGCTCCTAGCCCAGTCCATGGGGTCGCAGAGAGTTGGACTTGACTGAGTGCCTGAGCACACATATAGAGGGGTAATAGTCACCTCTGTAGTGTAATTTGGGATGGAACAGTACGTTCTTGCTTCACTGTCCAAATTTCTACTTTTCTACCTATATTAAATTAGATTAAGGCAATAGGTTTCAATAGCTATTTCTTTATTTATCTATTTATTTGTTTGGCTGTGCTAGGTCTTAGTTGCAGCATGTGGGATCTTTAGTTGAAGTATGTGGGATCTAGTTCCCTGACTAGGGCCGAAAGCTGGGCCCCCTTCATTGGGAACTTGGGTCTTAGCCACTGGACCACCAGGGAAGTCCTAGTAGCCATTTGTATAAATGAAAGTAACTAGAACAGAAATGCATAGAGTATACTTTCAAACATTAAATCCAGTGTGAGCCTAGACTTGCTGTGCCTCTTTTTATTGGTGTCAGAAAATTAAAAAGATAGATTTTGATGGGAGGAGACTCATGGAAATGGTCAGAAAAATGAAAAAAAAAAAAAAAGGTTAACAGTCTGAGTAAAGGCAGCAATAACGAACAACAGGGTGTAGGATATGTAAAAAGTGAGATCACTCAGAGGAAAATGACCCGAAAAAAGAGATGTTGGGCAATGCTAAAGACAGTCAATATTTTTACCTTTCAATATGTACTCCTATATTAGGGAGTACTCCTATATTCTCTCTTTACCATAGAGCAACATACATTTGTAAGCTTTTCAGCTTTTATAAATTGTTCCACACCGCCCCTCCCCTCCTAAAAAAAGGTTGGGAAAAGGAAAATCTGGAGAACTATATCTCTGGCACTGTCCTTGAAGATGTCATCAGGTATAACAGCTGCTGTGTATATAGGAGAAATGGGGGAGGACTGGGAAAGAAAATAAGCTGTTCCAGTGTGATCTCCTGAAATAGATAGAAGACTTGCAATTTCACACTAAGATCCACAGCCTGGCCTTGTTTTCTGGTTGCAAATCTGAAATAGCAGTAATCCATCTGTCAGCTTGACATCTTTTTATGCTCCCTTTCAATCACTCCCAGAAAAAAAATTTTTTTCTTTAGACTGATCCTGATTTGGCAGTTTTCTTATTGCCTATCACTTTAAAGACATTAAAAATAGCAGTAAGTTTTATTTCTCTGATCCTTTGGGTTTTTAAAGTTGGAATTTTACCCATTCTATTTGAATCCCAAGAAGAGTAATAAAACTCACAGATAACTGACTCATAAATGAACTGTAGAACAACTATTTTGTTTGCCTTTACATCAGTTCTAAAAGATGGCAGGGTAGGTTTATTCATTCATTAAACAAACATGAACCAAGCACATAATAGAAAATTGAAAAGAGATTTCTACAAAGGAAATGTCATTCTGGGTTGAACAAGGCTGTGCAAGAAGCAGCAAGACCATGAAGATGATGACAGCATCTAATATGGATGCAACGACCAGTGGAAGAAGCTACTAGTGGGAAATCGGTAACTTAGGAAAATTAGCTAACTGTAAAGGCCAGGAGATTAATTGATACCATGGCATGTGGAGCCCAAAGTCTGAGAGATGTGTCCTCAGGGGATACATAAGGAAGCAGGATTCATGGCCTCAGACCCTATAGAAAAACTTCTTTGCTTTCCATTTTATTTTGCCTGTTGGGTTAGGATGACCTTGAGTGGTATCTCATACATCAAAAAACCTCATAATTGATTCAGGAGTCTAGGTGTTGGGAGAGATTAATTTATATGATGCCAATGTATAAATCAGAATGTTCAGTAGAAAGTAGGCAGTGACACCATGGACTGGCCAATTTGTCAGAGTTCTTCTGTGCCTGATACCAGAGAGCTGAGCTTGCCTCATGGTTCTCAATGTCTTAGAGGGTAACTCCATTAGAAAGAATGTGAACTGTACAGGGATCTTGGACAAGTGAGAGGATCAAATTGTATTTTAAACTTTACTGTATGTCTTTACTTGGAAGTAGGACATATTTTGTTTTGGTTTGGAGTTTTTGTTGCTGTTGTTTGTTGTGTTCTGTGAAAGAGTTCCGTGTTACGATTCAGAAACAATTACTCTTTTAAAATGTAATTTCATTTGTTTAGTATCCTCACATTTGCTTCCTTGTATTAGAATTTCAGTTTACGATCTAATTCTCTTAATATCCATAGATCTCACGTGAGTATAAAATTAGCTGATAGGCTTCTTTATGGAAAAGGACCAACTCTAAAGCCATACTTTACCATTTTACTTTGGAATTTGATTCATGATACTGTGAAGAATTTTGAAGTCAACTGACAGTTTGGCAAATTTGTAAAGAACTGTTTGATTTTGGAGAACTTCCCGTCTCTTCTGATTAAAATTAATTATACTCCCACACTGCATCTGTTGCATTGTTTTATGTTGTCGTATAGTCACTTGTACATATGTACACATATTATTCATTTCCTTTATTGAAACTTCTTTAAGACAGAAATTGAGTCATTCATTTTTGGATCCTCAGTAGTAATCACAGAGCCAGCATATAAGAAATGTTCTGTGTTTCTGAGTCAAGGAGAGCTGAGAAGATATCATAATAACAAGGAAGAGTAACTTTTTGTAAGGACAAAATTTTAAAACTTGGGAAATGGATGTTACTTTACAAGGTTGGAGAAAGAGAAGAGAAAAGAAGGAGGAGGAGAAGGAAATAGAGACGAGGGAGAGAAGTTATGAGTGCCTAGGAATTGTTTGGTTGGAAAGCAACAGATGATCTACCATAGAACATTAAGATAATATAGAGGAAAAGCGCTTGAACTTTTTGAGTGGAATAGGGAAGGAATCTGACAAAATGTATAGTTCCCAACCTTAGTCATGCCTTCCTTATAATTAAAGGCCTTTAAGTACGGGGCTTCCCTCATAGCTCAGTTGGTAAAGAATCTGCCTACAGTGGAGGAGATCCCAGTTTGATTCCTGGGTCAGGAAGATCTACTGGAGAGGGGATAGGCTACACGCTCCAGTGTTCTTGGGCTCCCCCTTGTGTCTCAGCTGGTAAAGAATCCGCCTACAATGCAGAAGACCTGGGTTCAATCCCTGGGTTAGGAAGATCCCCTGGACAAGGGAAAGGCTACTCACTCTCATCCTGACCTTGAGAATTCCATGGACTGTATAGAGTCAGACATGACTGAGCGACTTGAAGAAGAAGAAAGTATGAACAGGGGAAAATTAAATATCTGATTTTCCATGTTTAATCTGAAATGGTAATGAAGTAACTGTGTATATTTAGGAGACTGGGGCACATGGATAATAAGGAATGTTTATTTATCATTTTTAGCAGCTTTGTTTAGATAAAATTTGCACGCAATGAACTTCACCTATTTAAAGTATACAATTCAATGGTTTTTCTTTTATTTGCTGAGCTGTGTAACCATCACTATAATTTAATTGTAGAACAATTGCTTCACCTCCAAAGTAAATCACTTTCCATCCCTCTGTCACTCCCAAATCTTAAGTAGCGACAAATCTACTTTTGTCTATATATTTGCCTATTCTGGACATGTCATATAAACAAGATCATACAATATGAAAGATAATATACTTGTGAAATTAACAATTTGTGAGTGACTTCTTTCTTTTAGTATAATATGTTTGAGGTTCATCTCTGTTGTATATAAAAAAGGGAAAGTGTTGCTTGCTCAGCCGTGTCCAATTTTTTGTGGCCCCCATGGACTGTAGCCCACCAGGCTCCTCTGTCCATGAGGACTCTCCAGGTGAGAATACTGGAGTGGTTGCCATGCCCTCCTCCAGGGGATCTTCCTAACCCAGGGATCAAACCCAGGTCTCCCACATTGCAGGTGGATTCTTAATGTCTGAGCTACCAGGGAAGCCCAAGAAGACTGGAGTGGGAAGCCTATCCCTTCTGCAGGAGATCTTCCTGACCCAGGAATCAAACTGGGGCCTCCTGCATTGCAGGCAGATTCTTTACCAGCGACGCTACCAAACAGTATATCAGTACTTAATTCCTTTTTATTGCTGAGTAATATAGATATATTTTTATCCATTCATGACTTGATGAACAGTTGGACTGTTTCCATTTTGGGTTATTATGGGCTCTTAGTTGAAATCAATTGATTGCAAGTGTGTGGGTTTACTTCTGGATTCTCAATTGTATTCAATTGATCTATATATCTATACTTATGCCAGTGTCTTATTATAGCTATGTAATAAGTTCTAAAATTGGAAAATGTGAATATTCCAACTTTGTCCTTGTTTTTCAAGATTCGCTGTTTGAGTCCCTTGAATTTTCATGAAATTTTAGGATTGGCTTATACTTTCATGCAAAATGAGAGGCAGTTGATTGATATATTTAAAAGATTGCATTGAATCTGCAGTAGAATTTGGAGATTAATACCATCTTCATAATATTGAACCTTCCAGTCCATGAACATGGGATGTCTTCCCATTTATTTATATCTTTTTTAATTCTTTTCAAAAATGTTTTGTTTTCATTATATAAATCTTGAACTTCTTTTGTTCAGTGTGTTTAGTATTTTACTCTTTTTGATGATATTGCAGATTACTTTCTCAATTTTATTTCCTGGTTGTTTATTGCTCGTGTATAGAAATATAATTGGTTTTGTACAGTAATCTTGTATCCTGCAATCTTGCTGAACTCATTTATTAGTTCTAATAGTTTTCTAGTGGATTCTTTGGGATTTTTTAATATATATACAAGATGATGTCATCTGAAATTAGAGAATGCTTTAAAATTCACAAAAAGTAGAAACATTAAAGAGTAGAAGTGCTTAATACAAGAGTAAGTTAGATCTTTGGACCAGTGTGAAAAAATAAAGGCCAGGATATTCTCCACAGAAACAGTGGAAAATCCACAGTGGAAATCAGTAGGAAATTCCAATGACAAGCTTATTATGGAGGTAAACCTAGGAAAAAACTTGACAGTCAAAATAGTGTGGTGCTCAATGAAGAAGAGCTGTTTGGTCTTGTATAGTTGCAGCAACAAAGATTTGTTGGGGACTCCAGCAATCACAGTATGAGGCCCTGGAAACATAAAGATGATGAAAAAACTGATTTTTGCTCTCTAACTGCTCACAGTCAGTTGAGGGGAGGTGCATGGATCAAAATAGAAACCATCAAATGAGAGAGCTACTATCAGCAGCAAGATAAGATATGGTGAAATTTCTGGATCTTAGAAATTTAGTTCAGTTTTTTATAAGATGAGAAAGGGGCATGAGCATGCATATTCTAGAGGGTAGCAACGATCTAAGAAACACGAACACAGTACAACATAATTGGGACCAGTCTGTTGCTACAACATAGGAGGAATGGATATGGGGAAGAGGGAGGGTAGAGAAAGAGTGACAAGAAACATGCCTATGTGCTCAGTCATGTCCAACTCTTGGCACCACATGGACTGTATCCCACTAGGCTCCTCTGTCCATGGAATTTCCAGACAAGAAAACTGGAGTGGGTTGCCATTTCCTCCTCCAGGGGATCTTCCTGACCCAGGCATTGAACCCAAGCCTCCTGAGTCTCCAGCATTGGCAGGTGGATTCGTAAAGAATATAGTAAACACTGAGCCACCTGGGAAACCTAAGGTAAAGTATCCACCTGCTAATGCAGGAGACTCAAGAGACATGGGTTTGATGCCTGGGTCAGGAAGATCCCCTGGAGGACAGACATGGCAACTCACTCCAATATTCTTGCCCAGAAAATTCCATGGACAGAAGGGCCTGATGGGCTCCAGTCTATAGGGTCACAAAGCTTGAGGCTAGAATGCCATCTGAGGAATTTGGAATTAGTCCCTGGAGGCAATGAAGACCATTATAGGTCTATAAACAGAGGCTAGTTCCTCTTTGGTTTTTGTGCACGTACCCTGGCAGCCTTGTGAGGAATAGATTGGAGGAAAGGAATGGGGACAGGAGATCGCTAGGGCCTGAGCTAAGGCAAAGGCAATTGAGCTCGATAAGGAGGGATGAAGACTATTTGTTGATGTGGCAGGCGTGAAAGCAAGTGTGTGAACAGTGGAGTCAGAAATCAACACAACATGGTGATGGAAAGACTATTACATGAAGCCTGCAAACTCTGTTTTGTAAGTTCATTTGTATCATTTCTTTTTAGATTCCTCATATAAGTGATATCATATGATATTTCTCTTTGTCTTACTTTCCTCAATGTGACAGTAAAGAAGGAAATGGTAACTATATAAACTGATAGATATGTTAGTTAGCCTTAGATTTTGGTGATTATTTAATAATGTATACATATATCAAAATATCAAGTAGCTACAAATGGCAATATTTCATTCTTTTTAATGGCTGAATAGTCAGTCTGGGTAGTTTGTATATTACTCTGGGGAAGGTAATGGCACCCCACCCCAGTACTCCTGCCTGGAAAATCCCATGGAGGGAGGACCCTGGTGGGCCGCAGTCCATGGGGTCACTAAGAGTCGGACACGACTGAGCGACTTCACTTTCACTTTTCACTTTCCTGCACTGGAGAAGGAAATGGCAACCCACTCCATTGTTCTTGCCTGGAGAATCCCAGGGACGGGGGAGCCTGGTGGGCTGCCGTCTATGGGGTCGCACAGAGTCGGACACAACTGAAGCGACTTAGCAGCAGCAGTAGCAGCAGGAACTTTTCCAGTTCTTTTAGGTTATCCAATTTGTTGCTATATGCGTGTATGCATGCTCTGTTGCTTCAGTCATGTCTGGCTCTTTGTGGTTCTGTAGATCATAGCCCGCCATACTCCTCTGTCCATGGGATTCTCCGGGCAAGAATACTGGAGTAGGTTGCCATAGCCTTCTCCAGGGGATCTTCCCAACCCAGGGATACAACTCGCATCTATGTCTCCTGCATTGGCAGAAAGGATCTTTTACCACTAGGGTCACCTGGGAAGCTATATAATTGTTTATAATAGTCTCCTAGGGTCCTTTTCCCCTTAGGCATCAGTTGTAATATCTCCTTTCCATTTCTGATTTGATTTATTTGAATCTTCTCTTCTTTATTTCCTTATTATCATTCAGTTCAGTTACTCAATCCTGTCCAACTGTTTGCCACCCCATGGACTGCAGCATACCAGGCTTCCCTGTCCATCACCAACTCCTAGAATTTGTTCAAACTCATGTCCATCAAGTCGGTGATGCCATCCAACCATCTCATCCTCTGTCATCCCCTTCTCCCGCCTTCAATCTTTCCCAGCATCAGGGTTTTCCAATGAGTTAGTTCTTCACATCAGGTGGCCAAAGTATTGGAGTTTCAGCTTCAGCATCAGTCCTTCCAATGAATATTCAGGACTGATTTCTTTTAGGATCTCCTTGCAGTTCAAGGAACTCTCAAGTGTTTTCCAACACCACAGTTAAAAAGCATCAATTCTTCTGCGCTCAGCTTTCTTTATAGTCCAACTCTCACATACATACATGACCACTGGAAAAACCATAGCTTTGACTAGACAGACCTTTGTCGGCAAAGTAATGTCTCTGCTTTTTTAATATGCTGTCTAGGTTGGTCATAGATTTTCTTCCAAGGAGCAAGCGTCTTTTAATTTCATGGCTGCAGTCACCATCTGCAGTGATTTTGGAGCCCAAGAAAATTAGTCTCTCACTGTTTCCATTGTGTCCCCATCTATTTGCATGCAGTGATGGGACCAGATGCCATGATCTTAGTTAGCTAATGGTTTATCAACTCTTAGTTAGTTTTGTTTTTTCTGTTTGTTTCCTATTCTCCATTTTATTTATTTCTACTGTGATATTTATTCTTTCATTCTGCTAACTTTGGTCTACTTTGTTTTTCTTTTCTGGTTCCTTAAGGTATTCCTTTTTTAATGTATGCATTTACTGCTATAATTTTGTCTCTTAAATCCACAGTATGACATGTGATTTTTTCTTTTTCTCTCTCTCTCATATAAGCACAGGCCACTAGCCTTTCCTTATTTACTTATGAAAGCTGTATGTAGTCTAAAAAATTTTTTTAATTAAATCAATATGCTTATTTTTTAAAGATAGAATGCTTAATTAAAGTTCTAGATTTTCATACTTATAAATTCACATAAATAAAGTAGGCCCTCAATAAGTATTTGCTAAATACTTTTTATTTTAAATTAGTATTTGCTAAATTATTATATTAGTTTTGCCACTGCTATTTAGAGGAAAGATGATAGACTATGTTTTTCAAATCAGATAATTATAGTTAGAAATAATCTTTCCATGTTTAGAGAGAAAAGCAATTTTTAGTGGAGGATACACTGTCAAAGGCTCTAAGTTTCAGTGTTATTTATCAACTTTATGAGCAAACTTTTATTTAGTTCTCTCTGTATAGAAAGAGGTAGCTAGTGCTAAGATTATAAGTCAGTTTTTAAAATAGCTAGAGCCTTTAAAGGCTTATAGTATAGTCCAGAAAGAAGGCATGAATAAAATTGAATTATTTAGCGCAGCATTTAAAGCTTATTCTCACGTTACTCTCATCTTCCATTCCTCCTTCCATTTAGCGCACAGGACCAAGTTGTCACGGGATACACCATACTGGCCTGCTGCCTGTCTCCCTCGTGCTGGCTTGGGCCACCTGGCCAACGATGGTGCCATTCAGGGCAATAGGAAGCTGAGGAGGAGGTTTTGAAAAGAAGCTGTGACTAGAGTGATGGACATGTTGAGTTTCCGGTGCTGATGGAAAATGCATGTAAAGGTGACAGAGTGACAGTTAGAAATTGTTATATAACAATTTGGTAATCACATATGGACTAAAGGAGAGGAAAAGTTTTAAGCCTAGATTTTTGGAAGAAAGATGACAGAAAGTAGGAATTCAGGGAGAGAGCTGATTTTAAGAAAAAGATGAGATCCATTTTAGATTTGTTGCATTTCAGATAATGACGGGATGTTAAAATTGATGATGTTTATGTGATCTTCAGAATGAAGGTGAAGGAGAGGTTGAAGAGCTACTCCAGATTGAAGGAGATTAGAGTGACATGACAGTCGGGTGCAACAGGGATGCTGGAACAATGTTTTTGCTACAAAGGCCGTGAATGGGACAATTGGTAAAATTTAACAGGAGTCTTTGGACAAAAGGTATAAAAGAATTGTTCAGACTATTCTTTTAATTTTCTGTAAGTTCAAAATTGTTTTAAAATAAAAAGCAGGAATTTCGCTGGTGATCCAGTGGCTAAGACTCTGTGCTTCCAATGAAGGAGGCCCAGGTTTGGTCCCTGGTCAGGGAACTTGATTCCACAGGCCATAGCTAAAGATCCCACATGCCAAAACAAAGATTGAAGATCTTGCCTGCGCACAACTAAGACCCACACAGTAAAAGAAGGGAGGAGGGAAGGGGAGGAGGTAGGGAGAGAGGAAAAGAAAGAAAGAAAAAAAGGTCCAGAAGTCATTAAAAGTGCACAAACCCAGAACTGGTGATTTGCATTAAGGATTATTGGCCACAGAGTTTGAAGCCAAAGTCTTTGAGAAAGAAAGTACAGAGAAGGGAGATCAGAGTGGGCCAAGAGGGAGCCATAGAGTGTTCCTGCATTTGGAGGAGAGGGGAATGGTGCATGAGTTCATGGAGGATTGACTAGAGAAGAAAACACTGAAAAGTATGTGTCTGCTGCTGGGGCTGAGAAACACTGGAGCTTTGCAGTATCACCCCCTTGAAAGAGGTCAGGGAAAAAAGAGGCTGAGTTAGGAATTGGCTCTGCTCACTGACCGTTTCCCACCATGCAGCCTTCAGTAAAGACAAACACGTGTGATTTTTGAAAGTTAATTCTTACGGTTCACATTGTGTTTTAACATGGGAAATGGAGTTTAGAAACTGCAGCTAGAGGGATTTGAGCCGTGACTGTATGTTTGTAAGCCTCTCCCGATGACCTTGGAGGAGACGCTGCTCTCCTGTGTCAGAGAAGGTTCTGGACCGCCCTTGCAGTAGCATTTTATCATCAGAAAACGGTTCACTTCATAAGGTTTATAACCTTCCATAAAACTGCAGAACATTTTATTCTTTTTTCATTAAGCCACCTTTGGAATCATTTTAGTCCCTTTATAGTCTCTTATTTAATCTGTTTTTTCATAGACTAAAGGGAGAAAAAATTCTATCAGTGGTCAAAATAGTAATTAGATAGTATAAGTCACAGCCTAATGGCTTGAAGGCGCACGTACTTACTAGTTATCTCCTCCATCTGCCTTCATCAGTGAATTCCTTTAAGCCCCAAACACATCTTTACCTCCTTCTTAAACAATGGAAAAGAAGAAATGATGAAAATGTACATTTTCCCAATTACAAGAGGTCCTAATATTTGTACTTTTTGTCTCTTAAAGCATAATTTTCATGTTGTGAAAACTCTTAAACCAAACTCTAAAGAGAGCATGAATTAATAAAACATCAAGAGATTTTAGTTCCTATACTGAAAAATCTTATATTTGCATAAAATCAACAACTGAATCTTTCAGAAATAAATTTAATCATAAGGAAAGGAGACCATAAAAACACTACAAAATAAATCTGAAAGCCACATTCAGGTTTAAAAAGAGGAAAATATCAGTTCTACTTATTCCTGAAGGATTAAAAAAAAAAAAAACTTTTAATTAATGACAGCCCTCAGGGCACTGAGCAATTGTTAATTAAAACAAGGAGGAAAGGGAGAGGAAGCAGGCAAGAATGCTGAGATGAACACATTTCCTTCTCTCTGCAGGGGAATAACATTACTAAGGCGACATTAATAAATATGAATATTTTTGAGAGAAAGTATATAAAAATGTAAAAAAAAAAATCTTAACTCAACTTGGCACACAGTAGCAGGTGCATAAATTAATTGGGCTCTTCAAGAATTATCAACCCCAGGGTGTCACCTTTTGTGTGATTGAGTGGTGGTAGTGATCTCCCACCCAGGACAGGATGGAGTGCTGCCTTTTCGGTACAAGCTGACTCCTGTCAGGCGATGGTGCCTGATCAAAGGTCTTCTAAGAGATTTCATTCACTTTCATTCTAGCCTTGGGTGGGCAACCACCATCATTATGAAACATTTCTTAAATGCTTCGAGTTAGGAACCAGACCTACAGCCCATTCAATTCATTGCCCTTTCCCTTTCCAACCATTAAATTTTTACTTAGAAAAAAATAATTATCAGATCTTTTGGTTCACCCCCTCTGCTTGCCTAATTTGGCAAGTTATTAGTGATAGCATTTCTCAGGCCTTCCCTACCACTTTCCCCTGCACCCCACATGAAAAAGTCTTTTTATCTTTCTCCTGCACTCAGAAATCTACTTAACAAGCTGCGCATTAGAAGCCAAGAACAACAACAAAAAAAAAAAAAAAAAAAAGAAAATCTGTTTCTTACTTTATTTGGAAGGTGACAGAAGCCAGAAGCCATAGGCTATATGTTTAGCATGAATAAACTTATTCTTTGAAATTAGGAAACACTGGGATCATTTCCTCCAATTTTTTCTATGGCCCTAATTTTCCAGAATCTTATAGATTTTTTAATCAAATTTGTTTTTTCAAAAACAGAACTCATCACCTTAGGAGTTGGTGGGATTTTGTGGGGGTGGGGGAATGGAGGTTGTTTTTTTAATTTTTTCCCCTTGGTCTGCATGCATACGTTCATTTAACGTTCTTCAAGCTAGGATACCAGGGTCGGTTCATGGGGGTCAGTGTTGTTTACAAAATTTCTCAGATGCCAGCTAAGATCAGTAGCTAGGAGACAACTTTGAATTTCATTTTGCTGTTTGTAGTCAAAATACATTCCTCACCACAGATAAGACCTTACCTCCCTGGTGCTCTATCTCTAAGAGAACAAATTCTAAGTAATCAGAAGACTATATTTCAGATATACAAAATTCCAAATACCTGATTATTTTATCAATACCCAGCAAATCACAGATGCCAGGGCAAAAAAAAAAAAAAAAGTAAAATTGTTTTCTCTTTTCATTGAGTGAAAATTTCCACTGGAAATCTCCTGATTTTTCTCAGATGCCTTAAAAAGCTTTGTCCATTGCTTGCAGTAATGTACTAGGTAAAGGAGCCCATTTACAGGGGTAGAAAGGAAAAATATCCACAACCATCTAAACTGTGTCGTTTTTGTTATTCTTTTCACCTAGTCATTGTATCTAATTTTCACTGGGGGCAGTAATTTTCTTTTCAGAAGGAAAAAAAGTCTTAACTGTATTTTTCAAAGTGGACCTAAATAAGAAATGACCTGGAATAAATCTTTTCTGTTTCCCTCCCCAGTCTGACAAATTTGAGGGTGGGACCCAGGAATCTGTGTTTCTAAGATGTGATGGTCACTCACATTCAAATGTAAGAGCCACTGCAGCCAAACCTTTTTATACAGTAATTTGATTTTTAATCATATATATATATATAATATATATCATATATAATAGATTTTGTTGATGTTTTATTTACATATAAAACAGGTGTATTATTAAATATATGTAGTTATCATATGTAATTGCAAATATATATATGAAACTTGATTCAAACTCCTATCTGTCAGTAGTACCAGATACATCAGACTCAGAAATATAACTCAGAGTCAAGGTCCTGGAGTTTAGGCCCTGGCTGGAGGTTAGAGGGCAGGGTTGGAATACAATGCCAAGATGGGAATGTAGAAGAAGAAGAAGAAAAGGTGGGGTGGAAAAAGAGGAGAAGGAAAGAGGAGAAAAAATACAAGATACCAGGTCTGAGAAAATACTACAGGCAGGTCAAACTCGGCCTCCTACCCAGGCCCAAACATCACTAACCACATGCCAGTTTCCAAACTTTGACTTACCTTCCCCTAATGAGATTTTTAAACCAGAGACTGGTATTAGAGATGATTTATTAGAGGAAATTTATATTCAGTCTCAAACCTACTCTCCAACCTGAGTGTGTGTTAGTCGCTCAGTCATGTCTGACCATTTGCAACCCCTGGACTGTGTAGCCTATCATGTCCTCTGTCCTTGGGATTTCCTAGGCAAAAATACTGGAGAGGGTAGCCTGTCCCATCTCCAGGGAATCTTCCTGAGCCAGGGATCGAACCCTGGTCTTCTGCATTGCAGGCAGATTCTTCACCATCTGAGCCACCAGGGAAGTGCATAGAGAGAGTGAAACCAGCATCCCTAGGAAGCAAGGACCTTGAATCCTTCTAACTTAGACACTTCCTAAAGTTCTAAAGACACTTCCTAAAATTCTGAAGCCCAGGAGTTGTTTTTCGCCTCCTTGTGACCCATAAAGAGATGTCAGTCTCTGAATCCACTCACGTTCGTTTGGGAACTCACTGAATAGAAGTTTGAAATAAGTTTTAATGGGTATCCAATAGGGATTAGGGGTGAAATGAGGGATGGAATTATTTTTAACTCCAGTTTTGTTTCACATAAAGATAGATGGCACCTAATTTTTCCAGAAAACTTTAAAGAAGCTTTGATCTCTCAAAGATTTTCTCAGCCCACTTCAATCTCATTGGTTTTTCTCATGAGTTTGCCTCTGGGATAATGCATTTGATATCAGTGAGTAGGAACACAGATTTCTAGATGCTTTTGCGGGCTGATACACAAGCTCTCTTTAGACTTTTGCTAATGAGAACTTGCTCAATAAGGAATTTGTGAGCTCTTTCCAAATTGCTTACCTCTTAAGATTTATGTAACTATGATAGATTTATTGATACTGCTTGGAAAAAGCTTTTAATCTTTTTTATGTTCATTTATAAATATAGGAGCCTGCACTTTTCATAAAGGGACTTCCCTGGTGGCTCAGTGGTAAAGAATCCGCCTGCCAATGTAGTCAACGCAGGTTTGATCTCTTGGCCGAGAAGATTCTCTGGAGGAGGAAATGATAAACCACTCCAGTCAGTATTCTGGCCTGAGAAATCCCATGGACAGCAGATCCTGGTGGGCTACAGTCCATGGGGTCACAAAAGAGTCGGACACAACTGAGCAACTAAACAGCAACCACTTTTCTTAAAAGTATATCCAGAAACCTTTTCAATCTATTGATGGTTTAAACCAACAATACTAATAATGTTTAAGTACACTTACCAGTAGCAGGCCCACACTTCACACCTGTATGTCTATATAAATTAGATTTAATTGTTAAACCTGTGAAGATGTCATGGTATTGGGGAATTTGGATATGTTTCTTTGTATCATTTAGAAATTTTGTACTTTAAAGTTTTAAATCAGATCAGATCAGTTGCTCAGTCGTGTCTGACTCTTTGCGACCCCATGAATCGCAGCATGCCAGGCCTCCCTGTCCATCACCAACTTTCGGAGTTCACTGAGACTCACATCCATTGAAGTCAGTGATGCCATCCAAAATAGGTTAATACATAAAGAGACAGTTACACTGTAAATGGCAGCCCCTGATTAGTTATCAATCTTGCTATTATAGCTCTCTCAGGATAATGGGGCATGAGAGGATGGTCATGTCCTAGGTCTTGGGAGAATCCCTTGGCGACCAAGTGAGGGTTC
This sequence comes from Tragelaphus eurycerus, assembly GCA_935064755.1. Taxonomy (NCBI): domain Eukaryota; kingdom Metazoa; phylum Chordata; class Mammalia; order Artiodactyla; family Bovidae; genus Tragelaphus; species Tragelaphus eurycerus. Next base: position 7,160,400 of record CAKXYN010000039.1, read on the forward strand.
TTGGCAGAATGGGGCTGTCTCGGAAGGCATAGTGCCCTGGTTTGTGGAGGTGGTTAGTTTTTATGTCCTGGGTAATTTCATACACTAACAAATGGGAGGAATATTCTAACTATATTGGAGATGGGGTAGACATTTCCAGGAACTGAGCCATTGCCCACTTTGGGGCCTTTTATAGTCAACCTTGGAACTGTCCTGGCACCCGTGTATGTGTCATTTAGCATATGCTAATGTATTACAATGAGTGTATTATGAGGCTCAAGGTCTAGGGAAGTCGAATCTTCTGCTGTCTCGGGCCCCAACTTGGTTCTAACCAGTATTTGTCATTCTTTCAGTGGCTGTGCCCTGCCCCCTTCCATCCTGTTTCACTAGCAGAGCTTCCTGAGTTACTTCCTACAGTTACAGTCTCTGCTTCATCACCTTTCTTTCCCTCCACAGTTTGCTTCTGTTCTTCCAGTTCTCAGCTTGTCAAAAACCTCCTAATGACCAAATCCAGGGGCACATGTCTCTCCTTTTCTCGCTTGACTTCAACCGCTTCATTTGCACCTCTGGACCACTCTCCTTCAGACGCACTCATCTGGCCACCATTATCCTCAGTTCTGGTCACTCCTTTCCATCTTCACTAACTTCTCTTCCCATGTTGACTTGTCTAGGAAATACTCACTGTTCTTTCTTTTGTTCTCACACTCACAGGAGTTCCCAGATGTGTGGGTGTTTCCCCACACTAGTCAGTTCTGTGACCCCAACCAGGTGACTTAAAATTCAACTCAATTCTGACACTAATCAGAGTTAGCACAGATCTCATTGGTTAAAGGCTCCATCCTTCGAGATTGCTCCCACTTCAGATACCAGTCTCAAGCAGTGTGTCTGAAGATTACCCGCAACTTTTATGTGGTTTGGCTGTACACGGAAAGTTCCTGTGCCTCCCCTCCTCAGGTGCGATAACTGCAAGAGCAACTCACAGAACTGAGGAAAACAGTTTACTTACCACTGCCGATTCAATACAAAGGATATTTTAAAGAATTGAAATGAACAAGCTCAGGAACCTCTGTCCTGGGAGAGTTGGATTGCATCACCCTCCTGGTATCTGGATGTGTTCACCAACCAGGAAGCTCTCCAAACTTGTTGTTCAGGGATTTTTAGGGAAGCTTCATTGTGTAGGCACAATTATTCATTAACTCAGTCTCCAGCCTCTCTCCCCTCTCCAAGCATGGATGTGGGGCTGAAAGTTCCAAGCTTCTAGTCATGGTGACCAGCCCTAAGACAGGAGTCTGCCAAGAGTCACCTCTAAGAACTGAAGACGTAGTCTTTTCCCATCACTTAGGAAATTTCAAGGAATTTGAGAGCTATGTCTCTCAACTGAGGTCAAAGACCAGTACGTATACATATTCCTTACTATTTCACAACCCTTTAAATCCTATTATTCTTTCATAAGCATAAATCCTATTATTCTTTCATAAGCATCATGCCTGTCTTCTTCCTGCCTCAATGTCCCATATTGCATATTTGCAGGTAGATAATATTAAAATCCTAAAAGATGATGCTATTAAAGTGCTGCACTCAATATGTCTCAGAAAAACTTCTGCTTCATTGATTATGCTAAAGCCTTTTATTGTATGGATCACAACAAACTGGAAAATTCTTTTTTTTTTTTTATTTTATTTTGCTTAACTTTACACTATTGTATTGCTTTTGCCATTCATCAAAATGAATCCGCCACAAGTATACATGTGTTCCCCATCCTGAACCCTCCTCCCTCCTCCCTCCCCATACCATCCCTCTGGGTCGTCCCAGTGCACCAGCCCCAGGCATCCGTTATCAGGCATCATACCTGGACTGGCGACTCATTTCAGATATGATATTATACATATTTCAATGCTATTCTCCCAAATCATCCCACCCTCTCCCTCTCCCAGAGTCCAAAAGACTGTTCTATACATCAGTGTCTCTTTTGCTGTCTCGTAAACCAAACTGGAAAATTCTTTAAGAGATGGGAGTACCAAACCACTTTACCTGTCTCCTGAGAAACCTGTATGCAGGTCAAGAAGCAACAGTTAGAAGTAGACATGGAAAAATGGACTGGTTCAAACTGGGAAAAATGTACGTCAAATCTGTATATTGTCACCCTGCTTATTTAACTTCTGTGCAGAGTATATCATGCATGCCAGGCTGGATGAATCATGAGCTGGAATCAAGACTGCCGGGAGAAATATCAACAACCTCAGCTGTGCAGATGATACCACTCTAATGGCAGAAAGCGAAGAGGAACTAAAGAGCCTCTTGATGAAGGTGAAAGAGGAGAGTGAAAAAGCTGGCTTAAAACTCAGATTCAAAACAACTAAGATCATGGCATCCCATCTTCACTTCATGGCATATAGATGGGGGAAAAAATGGAAACAGTGACAGACTTTATTTTCATGGGCTCCAAAATCACTGCGGACGGTGACTGCAGCCATGAATTAAAAGACTCTTGTACATTCAAGTATGAAAACTCTTCATAGGTGAAATTTTTTATAAAGTAACATTTTTAGGGAACCAGAAACTGAGATATCTTCTCATTTTCCCTCGCCCTGTACCACAACCAACAGGTCCCTAAGCAGTACTGATTCTACGTGTTCTCTCCTGTACCCTTCTCTTCAATTCCATCCCCTCTTTGCTCTTTGGGGTCCAAATTCATTATATGTGGTACTTGTGCCTCCAACCTACGGCCCACAGTGTCCATGTGTCCTTGGTTAACACAACAATCCAATTATGTTTCACCTACTTATTCATTGACTCCATAAAGTTTATAAGTTGAAATTCAAAGTCTTTAACACGGTTTACAAGGCAAGCCCCCAAACTCTTATTCATTCTCATATATCCCACTTGACCCGCTCCACCCATAACCATACAGGATCGCCTTCAGTCTATGAAGACATACGCTCACTCAGTGTACCTTTGGCGGTGTTTCCACACTCCCCAAACCCCACCCACCTCACCACTGTCTTTGTCCACTTGGGGAATCCTGTTCAGCTCAAGGTATCCAGGTTTCCTTCTCTTTGACATGTGACTCCCTCGGGCTGACCTGGATTTCTCTACATACCCGTGCACCCTGTACAGTCATCAGTTCGAGCTTTTTTCACACTACACTGCAGCACTGTGCTTGTCTTTCTGCGCAGCCATTTCTCATCCTGGCATTTAGGGAGCAAAGAGACCTCAATGATCTTGGCCAGGTGGGTGCCAAGGACCAGAAGCAAGTCAGAAGCCCCCAGAAGTGAGTATTTGTTGAAAGAAAGAAGAAAAATTTAGGCCAAGAAAGGATTTTTTTTTTAATTTAATGAATTTAAACTTTTAAATTTAATCCCACAGAGCTCCTCATCATGCCTACAGGAGATCAAACATAGGTTTAGAGCAAACCAGAGTATGGTTTCAGTTGCACATAAGAAAGGATGGCTTTATTGCAAAGTGGTTGAGAGACTAAAATAGAGTAGCAAGAAAAGTTATGGAGCTGGAGTCTCCCTTAGGCTGTCTTTAAAATGAGAATCGGTGCAAGTTTATCTGTTTGGAAGCCATGAGCCTAGGAAATATTTTACTTTCATTCTTTCCATACATCTTGAACAGTGCTGAATTTCATTGTTAAATGTGTGCACACTTCCAATCATTTCTCTAGGATAATTTTCTAGAAATGGAATTAATAGATCAAAAGATATAAGCATTTTGAATGTCCTTGATGTAAATTGCTAAATTGATTTTTAGAAAATTTGTATCAATGTTTTCTCTTCTGATAAGTAAAAACAGTACAAATGTTACTGTATTTTTTTATTTCTTAATTAGCTTGTCAAGTATGTAATGTTTATTAGCTACTTATATTTCCTGGTTTATAAATTGACTGGTTATGCTTTTGGTCATTGTTCTTGCCCATTCCTCTCCTGAGAGCTTAGCATCTTTCTTATTTATTCAAAATAGTTCTGTGTCAGTAAAAGATATTAACCCTTTGTTCATCTCTTTTTTCTCTTCATCTTCATCTCTTTTTCCCCTTATTTGATGTATTTATGCTAAGACACTTCAGTCATGTCCTACTCTTTGCAACCCCATGGACTGTAGCCCACCAGGCTCCTCTATCCATGGGATTCTTGAGGCAAGAATACTGGAGTGGGTTGCCATCCTCTCCTCCCGGGGATCTTCCAGACCTAGGGATCAAACCCATGTCTCTTATGTCTCCTGCACTGGCAGGTGGGTTCTTTACCATCACTGTCACCTGGCAAGCCCTTCCCTAATTTGATATTTGACATTTAATTTTATTAATGTTGTTTTTGACATATGAGAATGTGTCCAAATCATAAATTTACTCAATACAGTGTTTCAATGTACAGATACAGATGATACATGTACTTTATTTGTAACTTTTCTGGTCTGGCCTACAAATTCTCACCCACTGGATAGGTAGGTAGAAATTAACTTCTAGGGCTTCTTTAAGTGTTTGAATTGTGTCTGAACTGTTTGTTTCAATAGCCCTTTTAAGCAGTTTTTGGTTTGTTGACGTAATTGTGTTGGCTCTCATTGCTGATCCCCTACCCCAGCTCTCATCCAGAATGGAGTTGAGTGTACTGGTCACCTCCCTGTGGGAATGAAGAACAATTTGGATCCACATGTACCACCTACTCTCTGTCTGGCTCTCTCCTGAGCCCAGCCCAGTGGTGCTGCCTGGCTGGCTGGGTCCCATAGGCTGGTTGCTGTAGTGCCCTCTGCCTACCATGTTCTTCTGGGCACAGGGGATTCCCCCCAGCCTCTGCTGGGACATCTCCCACCCTCACCTCAGTGCCAGGCTTGCAGCTCTCAATTCAGGGCTAACACTTTCTTAGAGTAGGTCCCAGACACACTACATGGGAACCAAGAAGTACCCAGAAAATCTCCACCTCCAGGCCTCCCTAGGTCTAATCAAATGCGCCAGCAGTTACCCCTGATACGGCTGCACCCAGGTTGGTAAAAGGCAGCCAGAAAGGCCATCCATTGCTAAAAGACTAAACGGTGCTCTTTGGAGACCTGGAAGGATGGGATGGGAGTGGGGAGTGGTGGAAGGGAGAGAGGTCCAAGTGGGAGGAGATATATATACACATATATATCTGATTCATTTTCAGCAGGAACTAATACAATCCTGTAAAGCAATTATACATTCATACATGCATACATATATACAACTAAAAGATTGAATGGAAATGGAGAGAGACCATTTTTGCCTCTGAGTCCCTCAGATCAAGGGGCTTCATCCAGGCCACGCATTTGGGACCAATTTTCTTCTTCCACATTCTCACTTCCCTCTTCCTTGCATGATCCCTCTGACTTTTTATTTCTGACTTCCCTTGTGCCAAATATTTTTCCAGCACAGAGCAGCAAGCGTCCAGGCCCCCGCCTCAGGAGGCAGAAAGGGTGTCTTTTTCCATACTCTGGAAGAACTGTAGGGTCTGATCAGCTCTGCCCACCCTTTGGTATGCAAAATGATGGCCTGTGCAGATGGAGGCAGTAGCAGTCCTCACAGGCCTGACTTCCCAGCCTGGCTCCATAGAGAACACAGTCTCTTCCTCCCCTACTCTGGGCCAGTCAGCCTGTTGGCTCCACCCCTGGAAGGACCAGGCTGCAGACAGGACATGAATAAGAGGGAAATTGAGATGCATCTGCTTTATCTTGGCAAAATTTTGTCCTGGTTACATAAATTTTCAATTTTTAATGCTGTTGTCATGTCTCATCTTCTACTCTTGGAAAGTTCTTTTTCATTCAAATACCAGGTGAATAAATATTCATCTGTAGATTCTTTTAGTTTTTAAAGATTCTTCTCCTTTTTTAAAAAAGGGCTAATCCATATAAGATGTATCTGAGTAAATACTGTGGATTTTTAAAGCTCCAGGTAGTTGTATTTTTAAACAAATAGACCGTGTTCTCACAACCCGTAATCCATTCTGTTCCCTGATTTCACATGCTGCAGTTTTCTAGTACGGCAATTGCTCTTCGTCCCCTCTGCTTCAAAACATGGATATTCAATAAGTCTCTATCCTTTTACCTTTTCTTCTCAACTCTCATTCCTGCAATATCACACATACACTTTCAATATCAGCTATATCCAGTATATAGGCACTAAAAAATGTTCAAAAGCCTGGAGGCTGTGTTTCAATCGCTCTGTGATCTTGCCCAGCCCTCTAACTTAGTACACGCTACGCTTATGCTCCCAACCCCCAACCTGCCCCGCCCTCACCCACCTACCTTCTTTTTGTTTGTAAATGGGTCACCAGCCCCTCCCTTTTCAGACTCCAAACCTCCCGCTCACACCAACACTTCCAGCCGTCCCAGACCCCTCCCTGCCACCTTCCAGTCATGTTTTAAGCACTCAAATCCTTCTTATGTGGTATTTGAACTCAGATTCTTTTGTCCCTTGAAATCTTGCATGCTCTTTGGAGCTTGTTAGAAAGATAACCCCTTTCTAGAGCCTTTATCCTCCTTCCGAGTCAAAGCAATCTCTGATTTATCGAAATTCTCACAGTACTTAGTACTTTCCTGATAGCACTTGTCTCACTGGACTTGTATTATAGATATTTACATAGGTCAGTTTCTCCTTCTATATTTTAGGTATCTATTATGTATGATTTCTATGCTACCAAATAATGATATACAAAAAGGAGTGATACTTTCTATTTATTTATTTATGGCTGTGCTGGGTCTTCATTGCCACTCTCTAGTTGCGGTGTGTGGGCTTCTCTTTGTGGTAGCTTCTCCTGTTGTGGAGCACAGGCTCTAGGGTGTGCAGACTTCTGTCGTTGTGGTACATGGGCTAAGTAGTTGCATTTCCCGGGCTCTAGAGTACATGCATAATAGATGCACATGGCCTTAGTTATTCCATGGCATGTGGGATCTTCCTAGATCAGGGACCAAGCCCATGTCTCCTGCATTGGCAGGCAGTTTCTTTACCGCTGAGTCGCCAGGGAAGCACAAGGAATGATACTTTGTAAATAAGTTTTATATTTAGGATTATGAAACCTGCCTAATGAGAGTCAGGTTAATTCATCTTGTAGAATTTATAAAACTAGCAATAACTTAGGTAAAGTTTATGATTAACATATCCACCATGGCATGCTCTCTCTCCATCATACCCTCTCCTCACCCTCTCCCATATCCATTCACAGACTGAAGGCTGGAAACCACATCATTTTTTTTTTTTTTTATCATACTCTGCACTGCCAGGAGAGAACCTTAAAGATTACAAATCCTGAACACAAATTTGCTGGGGACCAGCCCCAGCTGATCCAGGGAGTTCAAGGTGTAGATGGCATCGGTGAGGATCAGGATACAATAGTTATAATTAGAGATAAAAAGAATAATAGAACGAGGATAGCTCAGTAGGAAAATTCAGTGGAGAAAAGAGGCTGAGTAGCTTGGTTTACGCGGGGGACCAATAAAACTTTAAGACAAGAACTTTGCACCACTTACGTAGGCCGCAGGCATCTTTCCGTTCTCCCGAAGGAGAGGAGACACTGAGGCCTCCCCGGTCCGATCTTAGAAGCCCGGGCATAATTAGTAAGCATGGTGGGTTCCACGCTCCAGATGGAGACTCAGCCAGAATTTGAGAGAGAGAGCGACATGGGGAGACCAGTCTTTCCAGGAACTGATCCCAATTCTTTATTTTCCATGGTCTACTTTTATACACTGAGATGTTATACAAAAGTCATGTGGGGTCAGCAGCCCTGACTTTTATCAAAATCAGGTGCTTCTTACAAATGCATACAGAGGTCTTAGAGGTGTTACATCATCTTCTGGCCAGGGGGCCTGCTGACAATTTACGACCTTCTCCTTGTGATAGCGGTCAGTCAACCAGGACACTTATTTCTCCAGGGTGATTATTCTTAAAACAGACTCCACTAGATAAATTTACATTCCTATAGGGTGAGGGTGTAGTGGGTTTTAGTCAGGGAAAGAATTTACTTAGCCCAAGGTCTAACATGATTAATATCAAAGGTTAATACTTATCTCTTCTATATATTCATCAATGTGTATAAGGGCAGGGGAAGTGGAGACTTAGTAGCAATCATTGGCTCAACAAATGAAAAACCCTTCACCAATACAATTTCTAATTAGCCCACTAATAGTTTTCTAACTTCTCTAACGAACCTGTTTTTAGAAGCACATGTGGCCGGACAAGCCTGTCAGGTGGGCTAGAGAACCTTCAGAGGAGTTTGTAGGTTAAAACAGTCCTGTCACGCCCAAGAATTTTTATTAACTGGAGCTCTAAGTTAACTCATTTTTCAGAGAGAGGTAGTGGGGGACAGCCCCCTGTAAAGTCAGAGGTGTAGGTGAGAGCACAAGTAGTAAAGTAGGCAGGCTCTGGCTATGGGGCTAGATGCTCGAGGATTTCCAGGGGGACTCCTGAGGCTCGACCCCACCTTTGTGTATGTCAAGCCTCCTCCCTCATGACCTTTGCCACGGGAGGAGTGCCTCACACCAGCCCCCAACACAAATTTGTTAAGAGAATTAATGATTGAATGGCCAGATGGAAGGATTGCTCTCATCATTTCAATACAATATGAAATGTATTGATACAAGACCATGAAATGCACATTTGTATATACTCTCCTCTCACAGAAGATGCCACTCAACTGATGGCACTCTTCTTCCCAAGTCCAGCTCCTTGCATGTAACCAAATTTGTGATGGATCTCATGCTGCTTATGCTAGGCTCCAAAATACTACTTGTAAGAAATGACTAGAGCCATAAAATAATAGGGAGTAGGAGAGCTCACTGGAGGTGTGGATAGCAAAACATAAAACCGCTTTCATCTCTATATAATCAAAATTATGTGAACCAAGACCTCCCCCGTGTATGTCAGAACACCACTGAGCCAGACTGTGCTTCATTTTGACCACTATGAACCTGTAAATTTCCAGCCAACCTCGGTGTAATTCTATGTCACCAAGCTAGACAGAAATTTAGTTTAAGGAATAGCACTGTACATACAGATACCCCCTCTTCAGTTAAGAGAACCAGCCCTCCACAATCAACAGTAGCTGTTGCCATTCACAAAGGCCTCAGGACAAAGGTAAGTGGGATAAATTCCTATTTACTGAATTAATATTACTGGTTCCCTGGGTGTCATTCTTCTCCTCAGAAGCACTTCTGGCAGTCTGATGTGGGATTTTTATCTGGCACTGTTCTGAGACTGGGGTTTGGGGGCCTATATTAATTTTAGATCCTAGTCTGTGGAGATTAGTCAATTCTATGAACTCTAATGTACTGGTGAGATAGCTTTCCAGAGCAATAGTGCTTGCTTATCTGTTCCAGCCTCTTCGGTATGAATTCCACCTTAACATTCCATGTTAAGGATGAGTATGATTAATTCATTACCCAAGATTACAGCAGTATGCTAAAAGCTACCTGGAGGCATTTCTTTTGGTGTGAAATATTAAAGATTCAACATTTATATCAGTGCACCTAATTCATATTCCTGAGCCTGTGGGCTGAGAAAGAAACTTGGAAATATTCAGTCATTTTCTACATTCATTTGTTAAAATGTTTCAGAGGATTACTGCTTTAACTCTCACTTTGATAAGAACAAGAACTCGATTCAGGAAAGCTAAAATACTAAAACAAAAAGCCATACTGTCATTTATCTCTAAAAAGTGTTAGAGATCAGGATTTGACAGTAGTAGACCGTGGAGTACCTGAACAATAGTACTAATAAAAACTTTCCTGACCAACTGTAAGACTGCTTTTATATGGTCAATAATAATAGGGGCTAAACTATAAAATCCCATAAGGAGTAAATATGGGAATAAACTATATTGTCAGCCATTCCAAGAGTAGGAAACAGAAGGTTGGTTCGTGCAACTGAATTTCCAAATTTCTCTGACGTGGCTTAGAAATATATTTTAATGCTTACATTTAGGTCAAACTATAACTGAAATTCACTACCACTTTAGATAAAACAACAGTATAAAGTAATGATGTCGTACTATGAAGAATTAACCTAAACAAATTTCTATCTAGGTCTTCTGACCATTTTTTTGATTGGGTGGTTTGCTCTTTTGTTACTGAGTTGTATCAGTTGTGTGTATATTTTGGAAATGAAGCCCTTGTTGGTTGGAACATTTGCAGATGTTTTCCCAGACATACATATGGCCAAAAGGCACATAAAAAGATGCTCAAAAATCACTAATTCATTAATTATTAGATAAATACAAATCAAGACTACAATGAAGTATCACCTCACATCAATCAGGATGGCAATCATTCAAAAATCTATAAATAATAAATATAGAAGAGTGTGTGGAGGAAAGGGAGCCCTCCTACCTGCTGGTGGGAATGTAAATTGGTGCAACCACTATGGAAACAGTATGAGTTCAGTTCAGTTCAGTCGCTCAGTTGTGTCTGACTCTTTGCGATCTCATGGACTGCAGCACACCAGGCCTCCCTGTCCATCACCAACCCCCAGAGCTTGCTCAAACTCATGTCCATCCAGTTGGTGATGCCATCCAACCATCTCATCCTCTGTCATCCTCTTCTCCTCCTGCCTTCAATCTTTCCCAACAACAGGGTTTTTTCCAGTAAGTCAGCTCTTTACATCAGCTGGCCAAAACGTCGGAGCTTCAGCTTCAGCTTAAGTCCTTCCAATGCATATTCAGGACTGATTTCCTTTAGGATTGATTGGTTGGATCTCCTTCCAGTCCAAGGGACACTCAAGAGTCTTCTCCAACACCACAGTTCAAAAGCATCAAATCTTCGGTGCTTAGCTTTCTTTATAGTCCAACTCTCACACCCATACATGATGACTGGAAAAACCACAGCTTTGACCAGACGGACCTTTGTTGGCAAAGTCATGTCTCTGCTTTTTAATATGCTGTCTAGGTTGATCATAGCTTTTCTTCCAAGGAGCAAGCGTCTTTAAATTTCATGGCTGCAGTCACCATCTGCAGAGATTTTGGAGTCCAAGAAAATAAAGTCTCTCGCTGTTTCCATTGTTTCCCCATCTATTTGCCATGAAGTGATGGGACCAAATGCCATGATCTTAGTTTTCTGAATGTTGAATTTTAAGCCAACTTTTTCACTCTCCTCTTTCACTTTCATCAAGAGGCTCTTTAGTTGTTCTCCACTTTCTGCCATAAGGGTGGTGTCATCTGCATATCTGAGGTTATTGATTTTCTCCCAGCAATCTTGATTCCAGCTTCTGCTTCTTCCAGCCCAGCATTTCTCATGATGTACTCTGCATATAAGTTAAATAAGCAGGGTGACAATATACAGACTTGACGTACTCCTTTTCCTATTTGGAACCAGTCTGCTGTTCCATGTCCAGTTCCAACTGTTGCTTCTTGACCTGTATACAGGTTTCTCGGGAGGCAGGTCAGGTGGTCTGCTATTCCCATCTCTTTCAGAATTTTCCACAGTTTGTTGTGATCCACACAGTCAAAGATTTGGCTTAGTCAATAAAGCAGAAGTAGATGTGTTTCTGGAACTCTCTTGCTTTTTCGATGATCTAACGGATGTTGGCAATTTGATCTTTGGTTCCTCTGCATTTTCTAAACTCTGCTTGAACATCTGGAAGTTCACAGTTCACGTATTATCGAAGCCTGGCTTGGAGAATTTTGAGCATTACTTTGCTAGCATGTGAGATGAGTGCAATTGTGCAATAGTTTGAACATACTTTGGCATTGCCCTTCTTTGGGATTGGAATGAAAACTTACCTTTTCCAGTCCTGTAGCCACTGCTGAGTCTTTCAAATTTGCTGGCATGTTGAGTGCAGCACTTTCACAGCATCGTCTTTTAGGATTTGAAATAGCTCAACTCGAATTCCATCACCTCCACTAGCTTTGTAGTGATGCTTCCTAAGACCCACTTAACTTCGCATTCCAGAATGTCTGGCTCTAGGTAAGTGATCACACCATTGTGATTATCTGGGTTGTGAATTTTTTTTTTTTTAATAGTTCCTCTGTGTATTATTGCCACCTCTTCTATCTTCTGCTTCTGTTAGGTCCATACCATTTCTTTTCTTTATTGTGCCCATCTTTGCATGAAATGTTCCCTTGGTATCTCTAATTTTCTTTAGAGATCTCTAGTCTTTCCCATTCTACTGTTTTCCTCTATTTCTTTGCATTGATCACTGAGGAAGGCTTTCTTACCTCTCCTTGCTCTTCTTTGGAACTCTGCATTCAAATGGGTATGTCTTTCTTTTTCTCTTTTGCTTTTCACTTCTTTTCTCAGCTATTTGTAAAGCCTCTTCAGACAACCATTTTGCCTCCTTGCATTTCTTTTTCTTGGGGATGGTCTTGATCACTGCCTCCTGTACAATGTCACAACCTCCAACCATAGTTCTTCATGTACTCTATCAGATCTAGTCCCTTAAATCTATTTCTCACTTCCACTGTGTAATCATAAGGGATTTGATATAGGTCATACCCGAATGGTCTAGTGGTTTTCCCTACTCTCTTCAATTTAAGTCTGAATTTGGCAATAAGGAGTTCCTGATCTGAACCACAGTCAGCTCCTGGTCTTGTTTTTGCTGAGTGACTTCTCCATCTTTGGCTGCAAAGAATGTAATCAGTCTGATTTTGGTGTTGACCATCTGGTGATGTCCATGTGTAGAGTCTTCTCTTGTGTTGTTGGAAGACGATGTTTCCTATGACCAGTGCATTCTCTTGGCAAAACTCTCTTAGCCCTTACCCTGCTTCATTCCGTACTCCAAGGCCAAATTTGCCTGTTACTCAAGGTACCTCTTGACTTCCTACTGTTGCATTCCAGTCCCCTATAATGAAAAGGACATCTTTTTTGGGTGTTAGTTCTAGAAGGTCTTGTAGGTCTTCATAGAACCATTCTGCTTCAGCTTCTTCAGCGTTACTGGTTGGGGCATAGACTTGGATTACTGTGATATTGACTGGTTTGCCTTGGAAATGAACTGAGATCATTCTGTCATTTTTGAGATTGCATCCAAGTACTGCATTTCGGACTCTTTTGTTGACTATGATGGCTACTCCATTTCATCTAAGGGATTCCTGCCCACAGTAGTAGATATAATGGTCATCTGAGTTAAAATTCACCCGTTCCGTTCCATTTTACTTCTCTGATTCCTAAAATGTCGATGTTCACTCTTGCCATCTCCTGTTTGACCACTTCCAATTTACCTTGATTCATGGGCCTAACACTCCAGGTTCCTATCCAATATCGTTCTTTACAGCCTCAGACTTTACTTCCATCACCAGTCACATCCACAACTGGGTGTTACTTTTGCTCTGGCTCCATCTCTTCATTCTTTCTGGAGTTATTTCTCCACTCTTGTCCAGTAGTATATTGGGCACCTACCGACCTGGGGAGTTCATCTTTCAATGTCCTGTCTTTTTGCTGTTTCATACTGTTCATGGAAGATTCCTTGAAAAACTAAAAATAGTGTTACCATATGATCCAGCAATGCCTTTCCTGGCCATATACCCAGAAAAGATGAATCAGATCAGATCAGATCAGATCAGTCGCTCAGTCGTGTCCAACTCTTTGCGACCCCATGAACTGCAGCACGCCAGGCCTCCCTATCCATCACCCGCTCTCGGAGGTCACTCAGACTCACATTCATCGAGTCAGTGATGCCATCCAGCCATCTCATCCTCTGTCGTCCCCTTCTCCTCCTGCCCTCAATCCCTCCCAGCATCAGAGTCTTCTCCAATGAGTCAACTCTTCGCATGAGGTGGCCAAAATACTGGAGTTTCAGCTTGAGCATCATTCCCTCCAAAGAAATCCCAGGTCTGATCTCCTTCAGAATGGACTGGTTGGATCTCCTTGCAGTCCAAGGGACTCTCAAGAGTCTTCTCCAACACCACAGTTCAAAAGCATCAATTCTTCAGCACTCAGCCTTCTTCACAGTCCAGCTCTCACATCCATAATACTCAAATTCAAAAAGATATGCGTACCCTAGTGTTCATAGCAGCACTGTTTGCAATAACCAGGACATGGAGGCAACCTAACTATCTGTCAACAGAAAAATGGATAAAGAAAATGTGGTGTGTATATACATATATATGATATATTGCTCAACCATAAAAAATAATGCAGTAATGCTATTTGCAGCAACATGGATGAGCCTAGAGATTAGCATACTTACTTCACTGAAATAAGTCAAAGACAAATATTAGATGATATCACTTATGCATGCTCAATCACTCAGTTGTGTTCAACTCTGTGCAACCCTATGGACTGTAGCCTGCCAGGCTCCTCTGTCCATGGGATTTTCCAAGCAAGAATACTGGAGTGGGTTGCCATTTCCTCCTCCTGGAGATCTTCCCAGCCCAGGGATTGAACCCACTTCTCCTGTGTGTCCTGCATTGCAGACAGATTTTTTACCCTGAGCCTTCAGGGAAGCCCAATATCATTTATATGTGGAATCTAAAAAATAGTACAAATGAAATCATTTACAAAACAGGAACGAACTCACAAACATAGAAAACAAATTACAGTAACCAAAGGGGAAGGAGTGGGGGATGAACTGGGACTATGGGATTAAAGGATGCATACTACCATATGTAAAATAGATAAGCAACAAGGATTTACTGTGTAGCATAGGGGACTATATTCAATATCTTGTAGTAAACTATAATAAAACTGAATCTTACAAAACATATAGATATGTACATATATATGTACAGCTGAATCATTTTGCTCTACACCTGAAACTAACACAGAATTGTAAATCAACTATGAAGTGAAGTGAAGCGAAGTCGCTCAGTCGTGTCCGACTCTTTGCGACCCCGTGGACTGTAGCCTATCAGGCTTATCCATCCATGGGATTCTCCAAGCAAGAATACTGGAGTCGGTTGCCATTTCCTTCTCCAGGGGATCTTCCCAACCCAGGGATCGAACCTGGGTCTCCCACATTGGAGGCAGACGCTTTAACCTCTGAGCCACCAGGGAAGTCCCTACCGTTTAAAAAGCAGAATTAACTTAGAAGTTGGAAATAGTTTTTGGGAGAAAATCCTTGTGAGACCATAGAGATATCTATGTATGATATACATATAAGGAGTATGTTAGAGGAATTCAGATAGAGCTAATGTTTACCAATTCAAATTCCCAAGCAATTATTGACCACCAAATGAATGCAAGACAGCATGCTAGGTGCTCTAGAACATATAAATAGTGACTATTAATATAACCTCTGTGCATGCACGCTAAGTTGCTCCAGTCATGTCTGACTCTTTGCGACCCCATGGAATGTAGCCCACCAGGTTCCCCTGTCCATGGGATTCTCCAGGCAAGTATACTGGAGTGGGTTGCCATGCCCTCCTCCAGGGAAAATAACTACTACATGCAAATAAAATTTATGTGGACAAGTACATTAAAAAGTCTTTCTCTCAAAGAGAAATTTTCATTTCTAAAATAGATGTGCTTCATAAAATAATTCCCCAAGATTTTTTGACTGAATATAGGTTTTTTTGGAGCAGGAATAAAACACACATGTTTTATAGACACACTTAGAGAAATTCTGTTCAAGTATATCAATATAGACTATTGATCAAGTGTTTGCAGAGCCTCAAAGAGGCTAAGGCATTAAAAATCAGAAAAAGATTTTTCTGAAGTTTGAAGATCATTTGAGTCATCATGAGCAATCTGCAATATAGATGGGTCATTCTTGCCCCCATTTAACTGGTGGCCTTTTCCATAATTCAATGTCATTGTCAGCATACTTGGGTAGGAAGAGTCCTAGCCTGCTAATCTGACATTCAGGTGACCTTGCATAAGACAATCAACCTTTGGGTTACCAGTTTTCTCATTGGTAAAGGGTTCAGATGGGTTTATTCTAAATTACCTAAGTCATTGTACTGATCTTTTTTAAAAAGTATCTTGATCTTTTTTTAAAAGTTGAAATATTTCAGACAAACTAGCCTTGATCTCAAAGTAAATGATCTAAAGTCAAAGAAATCATGCAACAGACCTGTCACATTTTACTATTGTATCTTTTTTTTTTTCTTTGGTCCTACTTTTATTTAAATGGTAGCACCTTCTCCTAACCTCAGAGAAATCAGAACCCGGTGGAATTTTTTGTAAGCCACTGTGTAGTTTGGCTGGTCATTCCTGGAAGATGTGAGATGAATTAGAACCAAAGTTGAGCATGGTTTAGCAAAACTGAATGTACTTGTTTACCAGATTGCTCTTCCCTGCACATAAATAATTAGTTAAGCCGTATCAGACCCTGAGGGTAATTCGTCAAAATAATGTGTGTTTTTCTATTTCGGTGTTAACTCCCATTACATATTATTAATAGATTACTAACTTAGTTTAAATAGCTTAGGGGAAACCATTCAGTTAGATTTGTTTGTTTTCTAACATTTTCATGGTGCAAGAGAAAGTGATCTTAAACTACTGAGCGATTATACACAATACACGAACTTTAAAGCATAAAAAAACTAGCTCATCTCATAAACTGACCAAAAAGTGTATTATTAATCAATTACAAATTATGAACTCCATGAAAAAATATTCTAAATATGATACAGTGGTAGTATCCCATGGTGAGTATGTTTGGAAAATAGGAAAATGGAAATAGAGAACATGAATTTGACAGCATCATTTAGTTACAACAAAGGAATAAAAACACCATGTTTCCTCTGCTCTGAGTTCTTAAAAGATCTCTAGATATTCTAGCCTTTCAGAAATCCTAGACCTACCTTAGCTGGAAGAACAGCGTAAAGTGTAATTTTGCATTTAACTGAAATATTCAATTACTGTGTTTTCTTTCTTGAGAACTGTGGTCTGAGCATCATGTGCTTTGGGGACAAGAAAATACCAGGGCAATTAGTAATAAAGGTCTGCTTTTATGCTAGACTCATGACTTTGGGGAATAAGAAGGAGATCAAGATGCATTTTCACAGTTGAGCACAGACAAGCAAGACAGATTGCTCTGGGATGGTTGATGGCTCTGCAAACATGGGTGTTAAAAAAAAAAAGAATGAATGAGCAATGATTTTCCAGGAGTGGATATTTACAAATGTAAATGCATGCTACTTTGCTTGTGAGCACAGAGCACCTGGCACTAATACTGTTTGCCTCTTTGGATAAAGATCACTAGAGTATATTATTGTGAGGAAAATATCAGAGAAGCTACATGAATTAGTGATCCGAAATAAGAAAATGTGTTTACAGAGCAAAAAAGATTTCAGCAAGAAATCTTTCAATTCTTCAGCAAAAGATTGTCCAGAGGCTGTGAAAAAAGAAATGGACCTTGTATTAGTCGGTTCTTCAGGGAAATAGACCCAATAGGATATATGTGGAACTTTGTTATGAGAAATTGGCTCATGTGATTATGGAAGCCAAGAAGTCCCACAATCTGCTCTCTGCAAACTGGAGACCAGTGGTATTATTCTGTCCAAGTCTGAAGGGGAACCAAAGGTGTCAATTCCAATCCAAGAGCAGGAGGAGAGGAAATGAGATGTTTCACCTTAAGTAGTAGTGAGGCAGGAAAAATTTCTAAAAGTGCAAATTCCTCTTTCCTCTGCCTTTTGTTCTGCTCAGGCCTTCAACATGTTGAATGCTGTTTACTCACACTGGGGAGGGTAACATACTTAATAGAATCCATTGCTTCAGATGCTCATTTTATCCGGGAACACCCTCCCAGACATATCAGAAATAATGTGTAGTCGGGACATCTTAAGCATTCAAATAGGCACATAAAACTAAACCATTACAAATGCCAATAAGTGAAATTCACATTCCAATGATGGTACAAACCAAGGAAAGTGGATAATAGAATTTGGACTCTTCCAATTTATACTCAGATTTGCAGATTTCTTCTTCTCTAAGGGCATAAATGGGAAAAATCAGTCATTTCAGCTCTATGTTTTTAGCCACAGGTCTCTATCCTGAAGTTTAAAAAAAAAAAAAAAAAGAGAGCCTTCCCTGATGGTCTAGTGGCTAAGATTCTGAGCTCCCAATGCCGGGGGCCTGGGTCTGATCCCTGGTTAGGGAACCTGACCCTGCATGCCGCAACTAAGACCTGGTACAGCAAAATAAATAAATATTTTTTTTTAAAAAAAAGAAACACATGATGTCTGTTTTATAGACTGCGGGACGATATCACACAATGTACAAAGTCACTTGGGGTTACTAAGCATGAGATGGACTGGTGAGCAGGTCAGGCTGAGGATGACACAGAATCATCTGGAAATAAATGGTCACCATACTAAACTGTGAGTTCAAAGACCTGATTAGTTTGTTTTCATTATTTTCTCATAGCATAATAGCATATGTTTGCTTTTTAATTATTTGGCAGAACAGATTCTAGCTGAAGGTACAATCTAGAAGACCAAAGTGTCAAATCTGGGATCTTTAAAAAACTCTCCATTGATTTCTTGGGGTGGCTCTTACCAATAAAACCCGGAACGTCTAACTGGAAGAGGGAGTGTAGCTGCTTGTGCCATCACTCTTGTTCAACCTACTGATAAGTCTGACTGCAACCATACTGAGTAAGTTTAGTCCTAGCTCTGTGTTTTAGCAAATACTTTTGAATACATTAAATTTGTTTTCTGATACTGCTCTTAATTTCTCTGATTCAAAAGGAAAAATATCCTTATTGTATGGTGGCAGGTTGTCTTGTTATAGCCACAATTGGAGATGATGTAAGAAAAGATGTTCTTTGAGAGTTCTTCCAGGGTTGGTGAAAATTTGAATGCCAGCCTTCATGGAAAACAAAGCAAAACAATCTTTTGCAGAACTAATACCAGTATCAGAAAGTGAAGGCTTTACATCCCTTCTGAAGATAGAGGAAAACTGCTACTAGAAGTCAAGTTAACACAGATACCCTGTTTATAACAAAGCTATCGGCCATAATTCAGCATGAGCAGCCTTTATTGCCTTCAGTCGTCTAGTGAGCCTCAGAATAGAAATTTCCTGGAAGTTTGAATATAATTTTTAAAAAGTATATACCAATCTCTATTTTTTTCTATTTGTCTTCATGATAAAACTTGAAAAATTGCCCCTCGTTCTCGGCTTTAGCACCGTCTTCTGAGAAGCCTCTATGCCTAGAGTCAAGTAGAGTGAGAAGCAAATGCATGCGCTGAAGTGCCAAAAAAATATGAGGCCAAGGTCCCAGGAAGCTGCCAGTTTGTGCACCCTTGGAAGCTACAGGAGCAGAACAAAGAAAGCCAGAGGCTAGGAATGCTGGTACCAGTTGTTGGACTGCATGCCTACTGTCTAGAACTTGTCTCAGTGGATCTAGGATATCCATCGCCTTCACCACCTTGGAGAGACCCACCCTGCTCATATCAAAATGGTCCCTTTCGGGGCTTCCCTGGCGTCTCAGTGGTAAAAGAATCCGCCTGCCAGTGCAGGAGACGCAGGTTCGATCCCTAGTCCGGGAAGATCCCCCATGCAGCTAAGCCCATGCACCACAATTATGAAGCCTGTGCTCTAAAGCCTGGAGCCACAACTACTGAGCCACATGTATTACAGCCCATGCTCCCTAGTGCCCGAGTTCTGCAGCAAAAGAAGCCACCACAATGAGAAGCCTGTACACTCCAACTAGAGAGCAGCCAGTGCAGCAACAAAGACCCAGCACAACCAAAAATAAAAATAAGTAAATAACTAAAATTACTTTAGAAAGAACAAAGGCCCCATTTGGTCCTTTGCCTTGGACCTGTGACATTTCTGGACGAGTTCTGTTCTCAGTCATGGCTGAATCTAACACGTATACAGTAAATCACCTCTTCTTCTGTCTTAGTTGAAGCAAAACAATGACCTCTAAATAACAAAACCACACACAAGAATGAAGCTATGTCATTACAAACATACACATGTTGAACAATGTAAGCTGTGGAACCACGGTAAAATTTTTTGAAAGGAGAGAAAAAATGAATTATCTCTCTAAAATAATCTCTACTCACATCTTATTTTTATAATTTTCAATAGATGTAATCAAAGTATGGAGCTTCCCCAGTGGCTGAGTAATGTCTTTGGTAGCTCAGATGGTAGAGAATCTGCCTGAAATGTCGGACACCTGAGTTTGATCCCTGGGTCAGGAAGATCCCATGGAGAAGGGAATGGCAACCCACTCCAGTATTCTTGTCTGAAGAATTCATGGACAGAGGAGCCTGGCAGGCTACAAGCCAAAGAGTGGGACATGACTGAGCGACTAAGCATGCATGCAAAGTATATTTGCTTGTCTCCATATTTTCTACTGAAACTGTACCAAGTTTTTCTGGATTGCAGCTCACATTCATAACCACTTGTTGAATGCCTTCCTTGAATGGATTAATGCATTAATCATTTCTTCGTTGTTAAATGTATAGGTAGACATGACCAAACCTCTTAAGATGAGTATTTAAATGAGAATTGGTCATCACTGGAATGTGTACTATATTTACTAAACGAAAGAATGAATATCCTGCCGCAGAGATACCACTAGATACGCTCTCTGTCAGGTAGTTTAGCACAAACAAGCATCTTGCTTCACAGTCCCACGGCCCCCATTATTCTTGCTGGATTGATTTGAATTGCATTTTCTGCTGTCAGGCTCTGTTATCAGCTGAGGAGTAAAAAAGGAGACTTTTTCTGTCTCATGTTTTATTTTTGTTTCTCCTCCCTTTTCTGCAGCTTCACTAATGGGCTTCACTAACCCCTTAGCCTTTCCCTTACAGAATCTTTCTCCACTATGACACTGACACAGCATACTAAAATCTTATGGTCCAAAAAATATATATTTTTAATGTGAAAAAAACTGGAAGTAAAGTTGACATTGATTTCTCTGCCCTACCTACATGCATTGCTCTTGTGGAAAGTTCAAAGTGGAGCCTATGCCAGCAAGGTGGCTGGGCGCTCTTTCCTGGAGTCCTGGTCCCACCAACATGGGTGAGAGGTTCTAAAATTCTGTGCCAGTCAGTTTAAGGCAACAGACAGTTCATCCCTCCTGTGAGTTAAAAGCTTTTTAATGCAACCTTTTCCAAATATCTTACAGAAGAAACAGACCCTGCCAACAACAAGTTTGGAAATCACTGAATACTATGGTCATCTCACAGAGATTAAAGTTGTGAGGGATACTACCATGGGCGGGAGGGAGGGGGAAAGCCCTTCACTTTTAACCCAGCATTTACCAGAATTATTTCACTCCAGAATTCTGTTTTCATGTTAAAACCTATTATTTCACTTATCATAGAACTAGTATACCTCAAACTTACAATCAGTTCAGTTCAGTCACTCAGTCGTGTCTGATTTTTTGCAACCCCATGAATTGCAGCACACCAGGCCTCCCTGTCCATCACCAACTCCCAGAGTTCACTCAAACTTACATCCATGGAGTCAGTGATGCCATCCAGCCATCTCATCCTCTGTCGTCCCTTTTTCCTCCTGCCCCCAATCCCTCCCAGCATCAGAGTCTTTTCCAATGAGTCAACTCTTCTCATGAGGTGGCCAAAGTATTGGAGTTTCAGCTTCAACATCAGTCCTTCCAAAGAACACCCAGGACTGATCTCATTTAGGATGGACTGGCTGGATCTCCTTGCAGTCCAAGGGACTCTCAACAGTCTTCTCCAACACCACAGTTCAAAAGCATCAATTCTTTGGCACTCAGCTTTCTTCACAGTCCAACTCTCACATCCATATATGACCACTGAATAAACCATAGCCTCGACTAGATGAACTTTTGTTGGCAAAGTAATGTCTCTGCTTTTCAATATGCTATCTAGGTTGGTCATAACTTTCCTTCTAAGGAGTAAGAGTTTTTTAATTTCATGGCTGCAGTCACCATCTGCAGTGACAATAGAGAGCATGAATAGAGTGTTATGCCATATTTTGAGTTGATTTTTTTTAAAGAACATCTTTAGCCTCATTGCTTCCTCTATATTCCACAGTATTTAAGCACCTACTATTTACAAAGTCCAGGGTTTCACTTGACCTTCCTCTACAACCTCATTCTTGATTTATTCTCCAGTAAGAAAAATGTTGTAACAACCATACAGGCACCTTTGACCAGGCGATTTACATTGGAGAGAGGAGAGAACTGTTTATCAGTAACACCTCCCTGTTGGTGGTGCCCTAGGGAAGGAGGCTGTAAACAGAGTCCTCCCCATTCACCTTCAGGGACCCTTGTCTGGCAATGTCCAGAATTCACCTCCCTTTAGGAGAGTCTTAGATTATTAATCATGAAGAGAAGGACTTTCCTTTCCTCTCATCCATCCCAAGGGGAGCACCAGCTGCTAGGTATCAGACCGAGCATTACTTTCAACACAGGGGATTAAGGGGTGAGAGGATCTATTTCAAAGAGCTGGTAGAAGATGATCAATGAACTAGGAAATCAGAGTTGAAGAAAGGACATCAGTGCCTTGAAATGTTCCCCAGAGCTCTGACCCCATGAGGGTTTTAACTAAATGGCTACTTAGTTTATTGGATTTACCCACAGCACATACTGAAATGGAATGGAGGGAAGAAAGATCCTCTAAGCTACATGACAGAAAAATGACGAAAAGCTTTTGAAGGTCAGGGAACACAGCACAATCACTTTAGAGGAGTGGGAAAATGAAATTCTTCTCGAGACCTTGTAGACCTGATGGTGCTATCAATTTTAAAATGGACATAGTGCTTGAGAAGGCGTATGTTTCATACTAAGTGACTATGTACTGAATTATAATAGCTTTGGGTCTCCACTTGAGAACTTAATGAATGAGTTACATGAAATGTTAATATCATTAATAGCAGAGGAATTATTTATTTATTACTGTCAGCACATAATACAAAGCAGAGCTTCGGAAATCCTTGGCAAGAAAAAAGAGAGATCTTAATCATGTTTCAGTGATTCTGTTGATCATAAGACAATCTAACAACCCTGATCTGAAAGGAAAAGGTATCTAATCATAGAATTAAACTTACAGCCAATCTCATCATCTCTGTACAAAATCCTACATAGCAGGAAATAGTATCTGAATTTTCTTAGCAAACTGGATAGACAAGAAGGGGCTTGTATCTCATGATGTGATTTAAAAACAAATGGGATGTTTTCCTGATTCAACTAAGAGATGAAAACATTCATTTATACATCATCATGCCATAAATTCCTAAATAATTTGATGAGGTGGCATTTTCAATGTTTGTGAATGATATGTTAAGAAGCCTTAAATTGAAAAAGGTAATAATCTCTGAGGCGTGTGCTGTGTGTGTGTGTCTGTGTGAATGGATAGCTAGATATGTCCTTTTCTATAGTGTAGTATGTGTGTGTATGTACATGTAAACATGTAATGCATTAGTCTGGTAGGGCTGCATTAACAAAATACCACAGACTGGGTGGCTTAAATAACACGAACTTATTTTCTCAGAGTCCTGGAGGCTGGAAGCTTAAGATCAAGGAGTCAGCAGGTTTGGTTTCTTCTGAGACCTCTCCTCTTGGCTAGCAGATGAGCACCTTCTCACCGTGACCCCTCTGTATCCTCACATCCTTGGTGTCTCTCATTTTGTCCAAGTTTTCTTAAAAGGACACCAATCAGACTGGATTAGGGCCTGACCTACTCATCTCAATTTAACTTAATCACATCTTACAGGTCATATCACCAAATATTAGCACATTCTGAGGGACCAGGGCTTAGGGCTTCAACATAAAATCTGGGGGGACTTAATCCAGCCCATAACACATTATATATTGAGAAATGCAGAGTTGGGGGAAACCTCTATTTCTATCACCAGTGTTTGTATTTTTCCTGAACTCTGCCTTGGTGTGGGTACCATCCCTCATGCTGCCTAAGGGAGATGTCAGTGGAAGAAAGAGTAAATGCATTTTCTTTCTAAAATTAAATGGCTACCACCAGTGCACAGGAGAACCTGTGTGATCAGCAGTAGAGGGAAGCTGTGATTTCAAAGAACGTTGGAATTCTTTCCAATTAAAAAGTTGTGGGTGCTCTGGGGAGGGGGTGGGAGGGTCTCAGAGACCTCAAGTGGGAGGTGGGAACCCATAGACATCATGGGCTGATCAATGGAAAGAGCGCTGCCCTGGGGCCAAAGACTGCAGTCCACTTGGTGGTGGTTCAGGACGTGTTCCCGTGACTCAGCAGTTTCCTTCTCAGAATCTATAAACTGCAGTGGCCAGGCTCAGTGGGTCTTCTGTCCTTCAAATCTCCACCTCAGCACATTCCTTCACAAGCACAAAAGCTTGTCATCAGCCAGAAACCAGAAGAGAATCTGAAGCAGGCAACCAGTGACCTGCCCTCTCCTTCCCCTCCTCCCTCTCCTTCCACCCCCAACACCCCTCTCCCATCCTCTCATCCCCTCCCCCACTCCTTCCCCAGCCCCTCCCCCCTCCCTCTTAGCCCTCCTCCCCAAACCTTGTCAGTCCTGTCTCCAGATCTCTAGGTAATACCCACATACATTCAAAAAAAGTAGTTGTGAAATAATTGACCAACTTAACATAGCAAATTAGTAAATGGAGATTAAGAACATAAATATCTGAAAAGAAAATGTTACCTTCAGATGAGGGCAGAAATTCTAATAAGCATACGGATTTAGCTTTCAAACAAGTAACATTTCCTTTTCTGATGACTCCTTTGAAAGAAACTAAAGTATCATATAGAAATATTAATAATCTTCCATCCACCCAAAAAAATTAAGAAAAATTACATTTCTTAATGATTC
Organism: Tragelaphus eurycerus; assembly: GCA_935064755.1. NCBI lineage: Eukaryota > Metazoa > Chordata > Mammalia > Artiodactyla > Bovidae > Tragelaphus > Tragelaphus eurycerus. The sequence goes on from CAKXYN010000039.1 coordinate 7,184,988, forward strand.
TAAAAACAGTGCTGGCCATAGATTTATTCAGCTGTGATACAGTCATGGGGTTCTAGAGTTGACAAATCCTGAGCAGTTCTAGATTAAGGATCCTAAAACCCTGCTCTTCCATGAGAGACCTGGGTGTGGGAGGGATGAGGAACAGGTGGAGCTCTGAGTTGCCCTCCTGCCTTTGTTTTCAGCAGAGCAGTTCCACTCTTACCTATGTGCTTTGGAACACTAAAGAAAACCTCTGACTGGGTAGTCAGTTCTGATTTGTACAGTCAGGAATCCGAGGCCCAGACAGGTTAAGTGATCTGCCCAAGGTCACACAGTTTAGTTTTCTGATTACCAGATCAGTCTTCTTCTAACCATGCCAGTTACTCGGCTACTATTTGACACATTGTTGTGCCATCCATACAAATAGGATTTCACTTGGTTTTGCTTGGCAGATAAAAGTGAAGGTTGAAATTATGGCCATTTGGGATATTGACAGAAAGCCAGGATACGATTAGGTAGTTATCCCTATTGCTTTATTTTTCAATGAATATTACCTTACGTGCTTTTCTTAGTTCTATATTATCCACAAATAAAATGTTGTGTCTTCACCATTGGAGATATTTTTAAAGTACATTTAGACTGAGCTCAGATTCAGGGAACTGCTCAGATAGCAGTGATTTCTATACTTCACCACATCTGTTTAGTTTGACATTTTTTGAGACTTGTATTTCTTTATTCTCTAGGTATAGAACTGGTATCTGACACTGTACGCAAGTGAGGTACAATGAAAGGTACATAATGAATCAAATATACTTGAGCAAATGTATTTCTGGAGAAATGGCACCACTTGTGACCCTGAGAAGTAGCTACATATTTTATAGTGTTTGTTTTAATTAAATGTTTCAAGAGAGATGAACTTTACCTTTAGTTCTGTTATCCTGCCACTTCCTTTCCTGTTTGAATGCTTCCTTTTATTGGGTTATAACTGGAAAACGGGGCTTCCCTGGTGGCTCGTTGATTCAAAGAATCTGCCTGCAGTGCAGGAGTTGCAGATTCGAGCCCTGGGTAGAGAAGATCCTCTGGAGGGAGGGTATGGCAACTCACTCCAGTATTCTTGCCTGGAAATCCCATGAACAGAGGAGCCTAACAAGTTAACATTCCATAGGGTCGCACAGAGTCCGACACGACTGAAGCAACTGAGCATGCGCACATGTGAGTGGGGAAACAGGCCGGGGAAACAGGCCAGGGAAACCTGGACAAGATTTTCACGTCCTAAAGAGGAAGTCTCCTAAGCCTCACCTTCTATTAATAACACTGAACTCAGAATGTCTACCTTAGGCAACTTGAAAATCCCTCCCACTATAATAGTGAAGAAAGCTTTATTGAAAGCAGTCATTCATTTAGCAAATATTTGTGAGATCTACTTTTTGCTAGGCATTAAGCCCCATGACTGGAAATCCTGTTTGATTTATCAGTAACCATCCAAAAGTAAAATATCTCAAGCAATGAAAATAAAATTGACATTGTAAAAGGGAGTAGGAACAGATGCAACAAGATCGGCAAAACAATGATCATGGTAGAAGATCAGTGATGAGTTCATGGAGCCTCATTGTATAATGAAAATGAATCATTCATTGACTCATGATGTATCCAAACTTGCGCATGTTTGGAAACTTCCTAAATTAAAAAAAAAAATTAGACACATGTATAGTTGGTGAAGTCAGGGTGGGTCCAAGACCAGAAGACAATACCAAGAGGTAAAAAGCAAACACAAATTAGAGCCCAAACAGACATTAAAGGACCTTTGCTAGGGTTTTCCAGCTCCCGTGGTGAGATAAAGCTGGAGGGTTGAGGCAGAACCAGGCTAAAGTTGTGACTTTCTGTCATTTCTAGTGCTCAGTGCATATTTATAAGATAACTGCTCCATAGTTTATACTCCATTCTCTTCAAAGTTTTTTTTTTATGTTATTTATCTATTTTTGGCTGCACTGGGTCTTCATTGCTGTGTAGACTTTCCTAGTTGTGGCAAGGCGGGGCTCCTCTTTATTGCACTGCGTGGGCTTCTCAGTGCAGTGCTCCGGCTGTGGAGCATGGGTTCTGGGTGAGCAGGCTCAGTAGTTCTGGCATATGGCTTAGTTGCTCCATGGCATGTGGGATCCTCCTGGACCAGGGATCAAACCCTTGTTGCCTGCATTGGCAGGCAGATTCTTAACCACTGGACCACCACGAAAGTCCCTCTTCAAAGCATTTGATACTTCTTTTCTTCCCAGGATTTTTATTTTTATCTTCTAAAAATTTCTCACCATTTGAACCCAATTAATTAGATCAATGTGACACATACTAGATATTTAAAAATAATTGGTGAACAAATGTTTTCAGCGACACTATTTAGAGAGTCTTATTCTCATTTTGTCTGGAAAGCAGCCCGAATGATGACCCCATTATCTTCTGTATGTGTGATTCTAGAAACAGGTTTGCAGGGACTCATAGATCATATGCCATGGTAACTATTAGACTAGAGCATTCTTTACATCTAACATCCAAACTAATTTTTTCATATCATTTCTTTTTCCTTTCTGGTTCCTGGACTGATGATATGACACTGCTGAATCAGTGTCCACATGTTTGATTTTTGACAGCAAGCCAGAGGTTTCCTGTGTGCAAATTTAGCAACACAAATCCCTTTACACTAGGTTTGTGAGCATGTCCAATTGCTGACATCATTATGTGATGAGTTTATGATTACTGGGCAGAGAGGCTCATAGGATGTTCTAACCTGGAGCTTGAATTAAATGCATTTTTATGTTTTGTTTTGTTTTTTAGGAGACTCTTACCAGTCAGTCTGTAAGATTTATGCAATACTGACAATGCAGAGCCCTATTCAACACTCTGAGTTCATACAGAGAATTAAGAGAAACAGTCCTTGTCTACGTAGCACATGGTTTGCAATTTTAAGCCTGTCTAGTATGAGTCAAAATTATGCCCTCTCCTTGGTGCTGTTTTCTTCTGTTAATTCAAACTGTGATTAAAATAGGTTGATAACTGGTTTATAGCCTCCTTTATAGAATTTTCATTGTAGCTCAAGGGCTAGAAATAGCAATTTAATTAGAGACTTACAGTCATGCATTTCATAGTGATAAATGTCTTGTGAATATTTAGACTATTAGTGAAGGTGAAATATTTTTGGCTTTCCTTTAACTTATTTAATATTCTCCTTTTCTGGAATCTATTTCCCAAGCAGATGTCACACTCTTATTCCAGATGAAAATAGCATGCATGATGCCTTATTTTAAGTCTCCCCCCACCTTGCCCCAAACCTAGTAGGTCGTAAAAGTTAACTGCTACATTTCTTCCCTAGAAATCATTAACAATAGAAGACTTCAAAAGACAAACATTCTTTTTGCTCCTTACTTAAGGATTTCATTGATAAATTACTATTATATATACATACACACATATGTACGGCTTTCCTGGTGGCTCAGCTGGTAAAGGATTGCTTGCAATGCAGGAGACCTGGATTCGATCCCTGGGTTGGGAGAAGATTCCCTGGAGGGCATGGCAGCCCGCTCCAGTATACTTGCCTGCGGAATCGCCATGGACAGAGGAGCCTAGCGGGCTACAGTCCATGGGGTCACAAAGAGTCGGACACGACTAAGCGACTAAGCACTGCACAGCACACACTTATGTATGCATGTACGTGTATATACACACACATCTGGTGTGAATTTTACTTGAGAAAAACATATTTAAAAATTCACCCATTATGCAATTATTTGGTTTGAATATATTTTTTTACATAAATTTATATTGTCCTATGAAGTAGTTTTAGCATATTATTCCAGCTGTTTAATTAAAAGAATTTGTGACCAGGAGTAATATTTCAGCAAGAACTGGTACCACAGCCACTCTCTGAGTAGGCCTTCCAACAGGGGAGTAGACAATGACTGACAAATTTAGTACCTAGGGCTGTGCTTGTGCCTCTGGCTCCACCAGAAACTGCAGCAACCTCAGGTCTTCTGAGTTCACCTCCCCTGCACACACACACACACACACACTCACACACACACACACACACACATGCAGTGCCCAGAGTCCCCACGTGATGCCCACATGTGCTTCTACATAGGATGCATGCTAAGTCACTTCAGTCGTGTCTGACTCTTTGCAGCCCTATGGGCTGTAGCCAGCCAGGCTCCTCTGTCCACAGGATTCTCCAGGCAAGAATACTGGAGGGGGTTGCCATGCCCTCCTCCAGGGATCTTCCTGACCCAGGGATCCAACCCACATCTCTTATGTCTTCTGAATTGATAAGCAGGTTCTTTCACTAGCGCCACCTGGGAAGCCCTATACATAGGCTTCCCTGCAACTCTGCTTTCTTCCTGTCTGTCTGTTGCTGGGCCCCTAATGCTCTAAAGGAGTCTGATCTGTTCTCAAGCCTAGGAAGGCAGCCCAGCCTGGGCTGACGCTACAGGTGCTGCCTGCTGGGCTGTCTGTGCTCTGTCCTCCCAGCAGCAGAAGGGCCTGTCTGCTCCTTGGTCCAGATGCAGGCCTGTCCTACCCATTCAACTACATGCTGCCCAAACCAAGTTTAGCCATCACCCTAAAACACTCTTCATCTCCCACCCACTTCCTCATACAAAAAAAAAAAACAAGCAAAAAGAAAAAACAGGACTACATTCCATAATGGGAGGCTTCAAAACTCGCATTATCTACCAAGTTTTTGTAAAACAAATATTTAGGGGGTGGGAGGGAGGCTCATGAGGGATGGGATATAGGTCTACATATGGTTGATTCACATTGTTGTACAGCAGAATCTAACAAAACGTTGTAAAGCATTTATGCTATTGTTTAGGTGCTAAATTGTATCCAACTCTTTTGCAACTCCAGTGACTGTAGCCTGCTGGGCTCCCCTGCCCATGGGATTTCCCAGGCAAGAACACTGGGCTGGGTTGCATTTCCTTCTCCAGGGAATCTTCCTGACCTAGGAATTAAACCCAAGTCACCTACACTGAAAGGCAGATTCTTTACCACTGAGAATACCAGGGCAGCCCAAAGCAATTATACACATTTTAAAAACTTAAAAAAAAAATTTCCATTTACTTTTTACCTGTTTTATTGCATTTTAGCTCCATCAACTTGAGGTTGAGGCATGAGTCCTAGGAATGCTAAACATACAGTTTTTGATATCAAATTTCAACTAGACAGTCCACTGTTTTCCTTTATTTGAAATTTAAATTGAGAACATAGTCTTGGAAATGCATCCTTACTTTCATTGCCGTATTTTCACTTGTGTCTGTGTGCTGTGCATGAGAGTTCTTATTTACCCTCTGGGTCCTTCTAGGGTGACTGACTCAAACATAAGAGTGTGGGCCTTGCTGGCATGTCACAGAGGATATGATTCTGCCCAGCCCAGCATTGTCCTATAGACAAGCCCTTCAGCTCAGCCCCAAATCCACATAACCAACCAGTCTGCAACTATGAGGAATGGGAAATATTTTATTGCATACATGGACAATTCAAATGAGGTTGGCCCTAAAGGAAATCAACCCTGAATATTCACTGGAAGGACTGATGCTGAAGCTATAGCTCCAGAACTTTGACCACCTGATGCATTGGAAAAGACTCTTATGCTGAGAAAGATTGAAGGCAAATGGATGCGATGGTTGGATAGCGTCCCTGACTGAATAGACATGAGTTGGAACAAATTCAAGGAGCTAGTCAAGGACAGGGAAGCCTGGTGTGCTGCAGTCCATGGGGTCTCAAGAGCTGAACATGACTGAGAGACTGAACAACAACAACAAATCTTTCTGTTTTCACCTTTCCCAAATATCCTGACAAGCTTTCAAGGACTGCTGCTAAGTTACTTCAGTCATGTCCGACTCTGTGCAACCCCATAGATGGCAGCCCACCAGGCTCCCCTGTCCCTGGGATTCTCCAGGCAAGAACACTGGAGTGGGTTGCCATGTCCTTCTCGAATGCATGAAAGTGAAAAGTGAAAGTGAAGTCACTCAGTCGTGTCCAACTCTGTGCGATCCCATAGACAGCAGCCCACCAGGCTCCTCTGTCCATGGGATTTTCCAGACAAGAGTACTGGAGTGGGGTGCCATTGCCTTCTCCGTTTCAAGGACTACTTGGCAACTTAATAAAAAAACTGACTGCCTTAAATATCTTTTTAATTCCAAATTTCCTTGAGGAAAGCTGTCGTTAAGTTTTTCAAAATAAAAATTACATTTACTTTAGAAAAGAAATATTTACCCAATCATGTGAATGATATATTTGCCTTTGAAACCCTAGATATAAACAGTTCAGAAATTTAACATGCTGTTTCCTTAAAGGTTGAGCTGAGCCAGTCATGAGAAATTTTCTTCTTTTGATGAATCTGGATGTTTTTCACTGTGGAAAACCCAGCTCCCTCCAGATCCTGTTTATGAGAAAGTCACTGGCCTGGACATGTTCAGGTCCCTTGAGACAACATTTCACAGAAGTGAAAAGACTTTCAGAGGAAAAAAAAAAAAAAATCTGTGTGTCTAGATGTGTTACATTTGTTTTCATATTGTTTCAACTTCAGTGTGAAATGCCTGGGTAGAAATTTTTGTTTCCTGGGTAACTTTTGGATTTATGGCTAAAATGAGTCTCAAAGAAATAAATTTCACAGACTTTTAAATGTACCTTTCACTAATTTTAAAGCAAAGATCTTTTTGAGATGTTTTAGTAAAGCCCTGCAATCTCATGGGAAAGAGACAATGTTGTGTAAATTGCCATTGATAAATTCACTATAAAATGTGTAACTGCTATGGAAATAGTTACAGCTATTGACAAATCTTATGAGGTGTGATTTGTAATTTTGTTAAGTCCAAATGATAGGCAGCTTGCCACACACAGAAGCAGTGTCACTTGTCAAGGCTCTGCTGTTATAGATCTTCTTCTTCCCTCAGTATTAATTCTTACCCAGGGGCTTCTCAGTGTCTCACAAAAACGAACCTTTGTCCAGCTGTCAGGCATACCTGAATCCTCATCTGAATACAGCTCTTGTTCAAATAGAGACCCTACGCCATATATTTTTGCCTTTTCATGTGTTCATGCAAAGATGGGCACAATACAGGACAGAAATGGTATGGACCTAAGAGAAGCAGAAGATATTAAGAAGACGTGGCAACAATACACAGAAGAACTATACAAAAGAAGTCTTCATGACCCAGATAACCACAATGGTGTGATCACTCACCTGGAGCCACACATCCTGGAATGCGAAGTCAAGTGGGCCTTAGGAAGCATCACTACAAACAAAGCTAGTAGAGGTGATGGAATATCAGTTGAGCTGTTTCAAATCCGAATAGATGATGCTGTGAAAGTCCTGCACTCAATATGCCAGCAAATTTGGAAAACACAGCAGGAGCCACAGGACTGGAAAAGGTCAGTTTTCATTCTAATCCCAAAGAAAGGCAATGCCAAAAAATGCTTAAACTACTGCACAATTGCACTCATCTCACACACTATTAAAGTAATGCTCAAAATTCTCCACCAGGCTTCAACAATATATGAACCATAAACTTCAAGATGTTCAAGCCGGATTTAGAAAAGGCAGAGGAACCAGAGATCAAATTGCTAATATCTACTGGATCATCGAAAAAAAGCAAGAGAGTTCCAGAAAAACATCTATTTCTGCTTTATTGACTATGCCAAAGACTTTGACTGTGCGGATCACAACAAACTCTGGAAAATTCTTCAAGAGATGAGAATACCAGACCACCTGACCTGCCTCCAGAGAAATCTGTATGCAGGTCAAGAAGCAATAGTTGGAACTGAACATGAAACAACAAACTGGTTCCAAATCGGGAAAGGAGTACATCAAGGCTTTATATTGTCAATCTGCTTATTTAACTTCTATGCAGAGTACATCATGTGAAATGCCCGGCTGGATGAAGCAAAAGCTGGAATCAAGATTGCCGGGAGAAGTATCAATAACCTCAGATATGCAGATGACCACCACCCTTTTGGCAGAAAGTGAAGAAGTAAAGAGTCTCTTGATGAATGTGAAAGAGGAGAGTGAAAAAACTGGCTTAAGACTCAACATTCAGAAAACTAAGATCATGGCATTTGGTCCCATCACTTCATGGCAAATAGATGGAAAAACAATGGAAATAGTGAGAGACTTTATTTTGGGGGCTCCAAAATCACTGCAAATGGTGACTGCAGCCATGAAATTAAAAGATGCTTGCTCCTTGGAAGAAAAGCTATGATCAACCTAGATGGCATATTAAAAAGCAGAGACATTACTTTGCCAACAAAGGTCTGTTTAGTCAAAGCTGTAGTTTTTCCAGTAGTCATGTATGGATGTGAGAGTTGGACTATAAAGAAAGCTGAACGCCAAAGAACTGATACTTTTGAACTGTGGTGTTGAGAAGACTCTTGAGAGTCCCTTGGACAGCAAGGAGATCCAACCAATCAATCCTAAAGGAAGTCATTCCTGAATATTCATTGGAAGGACTGATGGTAAAGCTGAAATTCCAAAACTTTGGCTACCTGATGCAAAGAACTGCTCAATGGAAAAGACTCTGATGCTGGGAAAGTTTGAAGGCGGGAGGAGAAGGAGACACCCGAGGATGAGATGGTTGGACGGCATCACCAGCTCAATGGGCATGAGTTTGAGTAAGCTCCAGGAGCTGATGATGGACAGGGAAGCCTGGCATGCTGCAGTCCATGGGGTCGTAAAGAGTTGGACAGGACTGAGTGACTGAACTGAACTAAACACCATGTATTATACAGAACATCCTGTCACCCTAAGCAGTTGAAATATTCACCAGGTGATTGTATAGAAGATCTGAGCTATTAAAGAGCGTCAGTAATAATATATTTCTGGCTTTACTGTTTCCCTGTAAACAATGAACTGTATAGTCTTCTTCTTGGTTCTCTGTGTACAGAGAGGTAGAAAGTGGTCTTGACCCTCTGGAAGAAAGTTTGTGGCATCAGCCATTTATGATCATAATGAAGCATTTTGTATCCCCCTCATCTTAAATACCGTTTCTCAGGTGGCTCAATGGTAAAGAATCCACCTGCTAAGGCAGGAGACTTGAGTTCCATCCCTGGTCAGGAAGATTCCCTGGAGGAGGAAATGGAAACTCACTCCAGTATTCTTGCCTGGGAAATCCCATGGACAGAGGAGCCTGGCAAGATAGAGTCCATAGGGTCACAACAAAGTTGGTCACAACTTAGAGACTGAGCATGCATGAATCTTAAATACCAAGGTTTTGAGCTTCTTCCTCGGCAAATGTGATTTGTTGTTTACTTTGTGTGACTAACATAGCTCTAATTCACTTCCTGTTGTGCTAAACATATGTGTTATCTCCTAATAATTACATTCAAATCCTTTGGAAGATTATCTTTTCTCTTTTGAAGATGTGCATTGAGTTTTTTCCATTTAAAAAATGACCTGCCCCAGTGGACAGCGTCCTTGTCTTAGAATGCTTGATTTGGTCATTCATTTCAGTAGCCTTGTCTCCAGATCCCACCACTCAACGTAGCTGTTATGCCTTTAGTTATTTTTAAGCAGAGCTTAAATAAGAGCCTTATATTCTGAGGACTTTGTTTCTTATTCCCATCGTGGTTCATAATCCTTCAAGAGTAAGACACAGGTTTGTCCTTCAACTTCAGTGTGAAGGGCTTTGGGTTTCTACTCATCTCCCACATGCTTTGTTTGTGTGGGGAACAAGGAGGAGGGGGCTAAGCTTTTAAAATTTTGTTTCTAGTGGTAAGAAAACATTTTAATAACATTGTTTAGTTTTTTAGGGCTGTTGTTATGAATACCACAAACTGGGGAGCTTGTAATGACCAAAATGTATTCTCTCACAGTTCTGGAGTTTAGACATGCAGAATGGAAGCGTTGACAAGGCCACATTCACTCTGAAACTTCAAGGGAAGATCTCTTCCTGCCTCTCCAAGCTTTGATTTCTATCCTACATGTTTCAGACAAGTCTCACTCACATTGCTCTTCTTCCCATCCATACAAAGGTATAGGAAGAGTGGATCCTGTCGATGAGTTGTAATTCCTACGGAGAGATGTGCCATCTAGATTTAAAGCAGAGCTTCTATTTTCCTAATAGCTGTAATAACAAAATAATGGTGAAATGGCTTGTGTGAGCTCTTTCCAAGCATATTATCACTAACCCTGGAAGGCAAAATGCCTCCTTTCCAGGCAGTTCCCCAGATTGCTCCTGGAAGTAGTTGAGACCCATGAAGAGGTGAATCACCCCCTTTCCTCCAGCCATTGTATCACCTGCTGCCTTAGTCCATTACTTTGCTGAGAAGGCTTCTAAGAGTCCCTTTTCTGCTTGCAAAAGGAATAGGATAGCTACTTAAGAACGATTTCTTTTCTAGCCTCAAATTCTAGTGTTAGCCACTAGATTAAATGCTACTTTTCAGACCATGCACCACTTATTTATTATTTACATGCAAAAAAATAATTTAAATTTGGTTGACCTTCAGGATCAGAAAGACATGGGGGAGCAGTGCAGAGTTTAATGTTCTGTAACAAACAAGGGAAAAAGATATAGAGATACCGATTTTGAGGGAAATGTTAATTATCTAAAGCTTAATTACAGATAACATCATGAGGAGAATACATAAAAGGCTTGAAATGCAGCCAAGGCATTTCCCTAAGAACATTAAAAAATGATTGTTGTTTACAATTCACAAATCGCACAGACATAAAGCTGAGATGGGAAAAAGAGTCGGGCTAGAAGTAAGAAGCCAACCTGCTCTTACAGGTGCAGTGATAGTGAGTGATAGTATTGCAGTTAGCTCATGTCTCAAAAGCAAATGAGATTCTGTTCATGTTTCCCCTTTAAAATAAAAATTAGCAGATCAGTGGCAAACACATTGAAGTAAAATCCTAGGAGACGACATAGCCCAAATAAAAATAAATAATTTATGAGGTCTCAAAATGGGAACTACAAATAAAATAGAATCACAGACATTTATCTCCATGTAAGTACAATAGAAATAAAGGAAGTGAGATTTTTTACATTCCTGTCACTTCATTGCTGAATCCAATGATATAAAAATCTACCTTTTCACTCACATGTAATTTTCATTCAATGCAGCAAAGAATGACTTACATTTATCGAGTCTCCTCTTTAGAGATGCTTGTTTGTCTTTTTTGTACAATTGTTATCTATTAATATCCAGTTACCTCTAAAGGTATGTTTCAGGATAATGGAATGTAGTATTTTGAAAGAAGTTTGCGTTTAGGGAAGTTATAAGAAATGAGTACCTGTCAGTCCCTATTTTCCTAAAGCCAATGAGACCCAATGTTCTTGAAAAGGATGCAGTCTGGGCTTCTAGGACCTTGGGGATGGCAGCCAGAGCTCCTGCTTCTGGTGGGCTGAGTCTTGATGGTACTGAGTTAGCTGCTAGAGGAGAGGTATTGGGTGGGCTTCCAGGTATAGCAGAATTGCAGCTCAGGTCTCAACACTTGGTACCTTTTTCAGAGCAATGGGAATGTAGTGAATTTTTGTATATCTGCTGTTGTTAAGTTGCTAAGTGTCGGACACTTTGCGACCCCATGGACTGCAGCTCACCAGGCTTCTCTGTCCTTCCTTATCTCCCGGAGTTTGCTCAAACTCATGTCCATTGAGTTGGTGATGCCATCTCATCCTCTGTTGCCCCCTTCTCCTCCTGCCCTCAATCTTTCCCAGCATCAGGGTCTTTTCCAATGAGGTGGCTCCTTGGAGAGATTTGTATATAAACATTTGGGAAAGAGAAAAGGATAGGTAAGTCACATGTTTGCTGAGAACAATTAGAGATGCAGTGGTGGTATCTTGCTGAGTGTGGACAAAATTTTTTTTAAATGTATTAACTTGATCAATATTTATTGAAGGAATGAATGACTAAAGAGATTGGAACTCTCTATTTGCTGACAGCTACTATGTAGAAGTTGCTTTGACCTGCTTCTTCCTGGAGTTTTTCTTTTTCTTTCAGCTTCATTCTCCTTTTTATTTTTTAATTGAGGAGAAGTTTCCAGAAGATAAAGTTAACCATTTTAAAATGAGTGGTTTGGTGGCATTTAGTATATTCACAGTGGTGAATGCACCCAGCAGCCAGCACTTCTGCTTAGTTCCAAAATATTTTCTTCATCTCAGGGCTTTTCATTCAGCATTATTTCAGCCAATTCTTCTAAACAGGATTTTAGAATTCTGTATATGTGCTATATATGCTCAGATGTTCAATTGCATCTGACTCTTTGCCCACTAGACTGTATGTGGCTCGCCCCAGGCTCCTCTGTTCATGGGATTTCCCATGAACCAATGGCAAGAATATTGGAGTTGCCATTGGTTGCCATTTCCTCCTCCAAGGGATCTTCCCTACCCAGGAATTGAACACCAGTCTCTTGAGTCTCCTGCTTTGGGAAGAGGATTCTTTACTACTAGCACCACCTGGGAAGCCCAGAATTCCATACATCATTTGGTCGTTGAAAATAGCCCTGCTTGTCTTGGCAGAATGTCAATCTGGTTACAGGGACTAACACAGGAGCCTTCTAACTGAGCTCCACTAAGTTAAAATCATGGGCCCCACTCTCCAGTTGGGGGTCCTGGTCACCCAGTACTGTCCCCAGTTGCTGTCAGGGCAGCCACAGAACTGCCCCAGCTTGGCTGCTGCTTCATCCGAGTGGGAAAGGACCCTCAGCCCACCCCTGCCATAGTCTCCGTTTCCTAAGAGGGTGCGCTATTCATCCTTGTCTTTATAACCCCATCTCTTGAGGAACTAAGGGGTCCTGAAAGCAGAATCATCAGAACCTCCCTGATCTTACTCCCCACTCTCAACCCCCACCCCGTAGCCAATAACCAGTCAGGGCTGCTGGGGGATCTCAGATAAGTCTCCTTGAGGAAACTTCCCTATATATCCTGGGCCTTTTCCACAATGTCTGGGGGCAGTCTTTGCCTTTGCTTATTGAAAAAAAAATTTTTTTATTTAGGTATAATTGACATAACATTGTATTAGTTTCATATGTGCTGTTTCCATTTATTTTTAAAAGAGACTTAAGCCAGGCTTTTTTTTCAAAGCTGTCATGCAGACCCCACCTGCTCATGCAGTAAGGATCCTCGGCAGCCTGCCTTGGTGCCTGGGCTTCCATGCAGGACACTTCCTAGTTCAAACAGATTAGCCTTCATGGCTTCATTGTCATTTTTTATAAAAATTTAAATCATGTGGCATGCAGAATTTTAGTCCCCTGACCAGGGATCGAAGCAGTGCCCCCTGCATTAGGAGCATGGAATCTCAACCACTGGACCACCAGGGAAGGCTCCCAGTGAAGTTTCAATAACAGTTTTTATAGCAGTGTTATCATGATAACAATCACATAAGTAGTATTCACAGCTGAGCCTTGTAGATTACTATAATATTATTACCTGTCTTGTTCAAGGTTTTATTTTCTCTGGAGTTAATAACTGTCTTGGTCTCTTGACTTTTGTTTATTTCCTTTTCCTTATAGTCATCACTAACTCAACACTGACTTTTCCAAAAGAACTATAATAATTCTTCCTACCATTGTCAAATAATAAAATTACTTCCACTTTTTTTTTTCTTTTGAAGCATTCCTCCTGGGCCTCTTGCTCTTCTGTTCTAACCTCCGTGTTTGCTCTAGAAGTTACAATCACTATCATTCTGGGAACTCCATTCATTGCCTGTGTTGGATATCCTATCTCCTGGCTCCCATATCTTTCTCTTAATTTACTGTCTTATTTGGTTGGAGCACATTATTCAGCAGCTTCCTGAGAATGGTTACAATGGGGTAAACTTTTTGTGCATTTTACTGTCTAAATAAGACTTTTGTTTTGAAATTAGCACTGTTGATAGTTTGGATAAGCATTATATTCTAGATGGCAAATGATTTTCTCTAAGAATTATTGGAGTCTTTGCTCTATTGTTTTATGTTTTCTAGTGATACTCTTCTTCAAGGCCATTCTGATATCCAGTTCCTTATATGTGATACAGTACCCCCCCCCACACACACACACAAAGTTTTAGGAAGTTCTCTATAACCCTAAAATTTAACAATGCTGTGCCTTGGGGTAAATCTTTTTTATTTATTGTATTTGACACATTGTGGGCCTTTTCAATCCATAAATTGCTGTTCTTCATAAATTCTTAGAATTTGTTGTATATTATTTATTGGATTAATTTCTTCTTTCTCCTTTATCTGCCTTTTGAAACCCTTGATTAGATATATGATCATATTTTATATACAATATTCTAGATTTTTAAAAATATTTCCCCTATTTTCTATGTTTGGGATTTTTGTTTCTTTTACTATCTAGAAAATATATTTTATCTTCCAAATTATCTATTGAAATTTTTTTAAATTATTAATACTGCTTTTATTTCTTCCGGAATTTCTAAAAGCTCTCTTAGTATCTAATAGCCCTTTTTCTTTCTGTCCCATCCATTTTTAAAAAAGATCCTTCTCAATTTTAAAAGATATTGTGATGTGTTTAGTTGCTCATTCATATCTGACTCTTTGCAACCCCATGTACTGTAACCTGCTAGGCTCCTCTGTACACGAGGCGTCTCTCGGCAAGAATATGGGAGTGGGTTGCCATGCTCTCCTCAAGGGGATCTTCCTGACCTGGGAATTGAACTGGGGTCTCCTGCATTGCAGGCAGATTCTTTACCAGCTGAGCTACCAGGGAAGCCCTTAAAAGATTTTAATGATAGTCTTTTAGGAGTATATTTCCGCTCCTGAATTAGTTTGTTTTCTTGCAGTTTCATCCTCCATGTTTTGGAGTTTTCTCACATTCCCATGGTAGAAGGCAATGGCACCCCACTCCAGTACTCTTGCCTGGAAAATCCCATGGATGGAGGAGCCTGGTAGGCTGCAGTCCATGGGGTCGCTAAGAGTTGGACATGACTGAGCGACTTCCCTTTCTCTTTTCACTTTCATGCATTGAAGAAGGAAATGGCAACCCACTCCAGTGTTCTTGCCTGGAGAATCCCAGGGACGGGGAGCCTGGTGGGCCGCCATCTTTGGGGTCGCACAGAGTCAGACACGACTGAAGCAACTTAGCAGCAGCAGCAGCACAGTCCCAAGATGCTTGATGGCCATTCATATCTACAAGTGACATGCTAAAATTCTGAGCAGAAGATTTTTGTATACAAACGAAGGTTGTCTCTGGTCAAGGGACCTGGACATTGCTTTGGCAGACCCCAAATATTAATTCAATGCCCCCCTTTTGTTGATCAGTTTCCCCAGAGAAGAATCACCTAATCAGTCCTGCCTGAAGGTGATGAACATGGACAGCAATGTTCTGGGGAGTGAAGGGAGCACAGAGAGGAAGGGCAGGTAGGGTGGCCTCTTTCCTCTGACTCCCACGTTTTCACCATCCTGTCTCCTGGCCGTCTTCAGCCAGAGCCTCTGTGATTCGTCCTCTGGTGCCTGCTGAGAGGTGAGGAGAGGGTGCCTGGCTTCATAGGCTGAGGGCGGGGACTCAGGGGCCCAACTACACCTTATACAAATAGTTCTTCAGTTTCAGCTCCGGGGCCTCCAGCAGGTACTTGTGGCCTCCAGTTCTTAAAAGGCTTTCTGGGGCTCTGTGGTGCAAATCCTGGGATTTCTTATTGGCACCCTACTGACAGCCTTGAATTTGGGTCTCTTCTCTCTGCTAAGTCAGTTACTGCTTGTCATCAGCTGTCTACCAACTCAACATCTGTTGTCTGCTCTCTCATTCTGTCTTAGCCCTCATGTGTTTACAGCATTTTTGTGATTACCTTTATAGAGATGGTTGGATGGAGAGCAAAGATAAGTACATGTGCTAACTTAACATGACTTTACTAAAATTTCTCCTTCCTTAAATGTATACACTTATTTTCCATACCAGAACTTCCTTAAATTTTGTTCCATGTCACAGTTGTGTTCTGAAAGATGTGAGGGCCTTTTCCATGGGGGAGGAAAGGGTCTCCATGGTTAAGGAAAGCTATATAATACATATACACTATATATACCATACAGTACATATGGGCTTTTCTGGTGGCTCAGATGGTAAAGAATCTACCTGCAATGTGGGAGACCTGAGACCAATTCTGGGGTCAGGAAGATGCCTTGGAGGAGGAAATGACAACCCACTCCAGTATTCCTATTTGGGAAATCCCATGGACAGGGGAGCCTGGCAGGCTACTGTCCCTGGGGTTGCAAAGAGTCAGATATGACTGAGAAACTAACGGACATACACATGCTATATATATATATGTATATAATGTCTATAGTATAGTATACATTAATGTATACTACATTAATGATGTAGTATGTAGAATAATATAGTAGTGTAAGTGAGTGAAGTCGCTCAGTCATGTCCAACTCTTTGTAACCCCATGGACTGTAGCCACCAGGCTCCTCTATCCATGGAACTTTCTAGGCAATAGTACTGGAATGGGTTGCCATGTCCTTCTCCAGGGGATCTTCCGGACCCAGGGATCGAACCTGGGTCTCCCACATTGCAGACAGATGCTTTACCGTCTGAGACACCGGGGAATCCCAATAGAGTAGTATAGTAAGCACTGCACACCATTTGTTTGGCTCTTGCTTCAAGTTCGCTTTGTGACCTTTGTGAATATTATGCTCTTGATTCTGATTTAATTTCTATGTTATGTTTATAATACATGCCCAATGATACTCTAAGACCCCTTGAAGTGATAACTATGCTTCCTTGTACAATACATTAAGGTCACTGTGGTATACAACAAGGTCTGTCTCGATACCTGTAGCCTCTGATTAGAATGTAAGCTCTTCGGGTAAGGAGGGTGGCTTACTCATCTCTGTATCCCAGCGCCTGGCAGAGTCATTGGAACTTCACTGGGATCCATGCCTGCTGATGAGTAAGGGACATGCTTTCTAATACATCCATAATCCTTTTTCCACTGCATACCTACAAAGAGTTCCTGAAAGCACAATAGAGGCATTAATATTTTTCAACTGAAGTATTTATGTACTCCTAAATGAAAAACCAGATAATACTCAGAGTTATTTACATAGAATAGGACAGGGGTGGGGTAGGGATTTGGGGAAAGGACTTATGTTGCTCTCTCTTTCCCTCCCCACACTATCCACATGCCTGCCCCCCAGGAGTACCTGCCCAGTCATCTGTGCAAACCGTTTGCAGCTCGTAGTCCGAATCTGGGTGGGTCTCCTGCTGTGAAGGAGACGAGGTATATTTCTGACAGCTCTGCAGCAGACCCCAGAATTCATTTTCCCAGAGAAATAGTTTCATAAACAGTGACCAAGTATAGTACACATGACACCGTTATAAAATATTCCCATTTCAATATGAGTTAAACTGGTTTTAGAAATTGCTATTGTTATTCAGTCGCTCAGTTGTATCCGACTCTTTGCAGCCCCATGGACTGCAGCACGCCAGGCTTCCCTGTCCTTCACTATTTCCTGGGGTTTGTTCAAACTCATGACCATTGAGTTGATAATGCCATCCAACCATCTCATCCTCTCTCGCCCCTTCTCCTGCTTTCAATCTTTCCAATGAGTTGGCTTTTTGCATGAGGTGGCTGAAGTATTGGAGCTTCAGCTTCAGCATCAGTCCTTCTAATGAGTATTCAGGATTGATTTCCTTTAGAATTGACATTTTTTATTTCTTTGCTGTCCAAAGGACTCTCAAGAGTCTTCTCCAGCACCACAATTCAAGAGCATCAATTCTTTGGCGCTCAGCCTTTTTATGGTCCCACTCTCACATCCGTACATGACTACTAGACAAACCATAGCTTTGACTAGATGGACCTTTGTTGGCAAAGTGATGTCTCTGGTTTTTAATACTCTGTCTAGGTTTGTCATAGCTTTACCTTTGAAAATTAATTATCACTAGGGACTCCCCAGGTTGGGGAGAATACACAGAAGAACTGTACAAAAAAGAGCTTCAAGACCCAGATAATCATGATGATGTGATCACTGACCTAGAGCCAGACATCTTGGAATGTGAAGTCAAATGGGCCTTAGAAAGCATCACTACGAACAAAGCTAGTGGAGGTGATGGAATTCCAGTGGAGCTATTCCAAGTCCTGAATGATGATGCTGTGAAAGTGCTACACTCAATATGCCAGCAAATTTGGAAAACTCAGCAGTGGCCACAAGATTGGAAAAGGTCAGTTTTCATCCCAATCCCAAAGAAAGGCAATGCCAAGGAGTGCTCAAACTACCGAACAATTGCACTCATCTCACATGCTAGTAAAGTAATGCTCAAAATTCTCCAAGCCAGGCTTCAGCAATATGTGAACCGTGAACTTCCTGATGTTCAAGCTGGTTTTAGAAAAGGCAGAGGAACCAGAGATCAAATTGCCAACATCCGCTGGATCATGGAAAAAGCAAGAGAGTTCCAGAAAAACATCTATTTCTGCTTTATTGACTATGCCAAAGCCTTTGACTGTGTGGATCACAATAAACTATGGAAAATTCTGAAAGAGATGGGAATACCAGACCACCTGATCTGCCTCTTAAGAAATCTGTATGCAGGTCAGGAAGCAACAGTTAGAACTGGTCATGGAACAACAGACTGGTTCCAAATAGGAAAAGGAGTACGTCAAGGCTGCATATTGTCACCATGTTTATTTAACTTATATGCAGAGTACATCATGAGAAATGCTGGACTGGAAGAAACACAAGTTGGAATCAAGATTGCCGGGAGAAATATCAATAACCTCAGATATGCAGATGACACGACTTTTATGGCAGAAAGTGAAGAGGGGCTAAAAAGCCTCTTGATGAAAGTGAAAGTGGAGAGTGAAAAGGTTGGCTTAAAGCTCAACATTCAGAAAACGAAGATCATGGCATCTGGTCCCATCACTGCATGGGAAATAGATGGGGAAACAGTGGAAACAGTGTCAGACTTTGTTTTTCTGGGCTCCAAAATCACTGCAGATGGTGACTGCAGCCATGAAATTAAAAGACGCTTGCTCCTTGGAAGGAAAGTTATGACCAACCTAGATAGCATATTCAAAAGCAGAGACATTACTTTACCAACAAAGGTTCACCTAGTCAAGGCTATGGTCTTTCCTGTGGTCATGTATGGATGTGAGAGCTGGACTGTGAAGAAGGCTGAGCGCCGAAGAATTGATGCTTTTGAACTGTGGTGTTGGAGAAGACTCTTGAGAGTCCCTTGGACTGCAAGAAGATCCAACCAGTCCATTCTGAAGGAGATCAATCCTGGAATTTCTTTAGAAGGAATGATGCTAAAGCTGAAACTCCAGTATTTTGGCCACCTCACGCGAAGAGTTGACTCATTGGAGAAGACTCTGATGCTGGGAGGGATTGAGGGCAGGAGGAGAAGGGGACGACAGAGGATGAGATGGCTGGATGGCATCACTGACTCGATGGATGCGAGTCTGAGTGACCTCCGGGAGCTGGTGATGGACAGGGAGGCCTGGCGTGCTGCGGTTCATGGGGTCGCGAAGAGTCGGACACGACTGAGCGACTGATCTGATCTGAGGGACTCCCCTCGGAGAAGGCAATGGCAACCCCACTCCAGTACTCTTGCTTGGAAAATCCCATGGACGGACAGGCCTGGTGGGCTGCAGTACATGGGGTTGCTAGGAGTCGGACACGACTGAGCGACTTCACTTTCACTTTCATGCACTGGAGAAGGAAATGGCAACCCACTCCAGTGTTCTTGCCTGGAGAATCCCAGGGACAGGGGAGCCTGGGGGGCTGCCGTCTATGGGGTCACACAGAGTCGGACATGACTGAAGCGACTTAGCAGCAGCAGCAGCAGGGACTCCCCTAGTGGTCTAGTGGTTAAATCATGTGCTTCCAATACAAGGGCACAGGTTCAATCCTTGGTTGTAGAACTAAGACCCCCCATGCTGCCCAATACAGTCAATTTCCAAAAGATAAATTAAAATTTAAAAATAAAGTGTGATTCTGTGGGAAAATGAATTTTGAGTTCTCACTCAGATAATTATATGTGTTTGCAGTCCATTAGAGACTGTAGAACAAAAGGAAAATCAAATCAACAACTGGATAATACCCCTACTGGGAACAACAAACCTAAAGTTACAGAACATGCTGTAATATGGAATATCACATCAGAATAAAAATGAACATTTTATACAGTTTGTGATGTTTGTGGGCGGGCTTGGTGTCTGCAAGAAGAAATATCTTACAAAATTGTGCTGCATAGGTCTTATGAAGTTATATTTGATCCTGTCTTGGCCCTGAGATAGTATAACTTAATTCTGAGCTCGGAAAAATGATGAATGCACCCCATGGAGTATACCATGTTTGAAAGTGAAAGTTGAAGTTGCTCAGTCATGTCCGACTCTTTGCAACCCTGTCGTGGACTGTAGTCCATGGAATTCTCCAGGCCTGAATAGTGGAGGCAATGGCACCCCACTCCAGTACTCTTGCCTGGAAAATCCCATGGGCAGAGGAGCCTGGTAGGCTGCAGTCCATGGGGTCACTAAGAGTCGGAAACAACTGAGCGACTTCACCTTCACTTTTCTCTTTCATGCACTGGAGAAGGAAATGGCAACCCACTCCAGTGTTCTTGCCTGGAGAATCCTAGGGACGGCGGAGCCTGGTGGGCTGCCGTCTACGGGGTCACACAGAGTCAGACACGACTGAAGCGACTTAGCAGCAGAATACTGGAGTGGGTGGCCTTTCCATTCTCCAGTGGATCTTCCTGACCCTGACCCAGGGATCAAACCAAGGTCTCCTTCATTTCAGGTGGATTCTTTACCAACTGAGCTATCAGGGAAGCCTGATAAATACTTCCTTTACAGTGGTCCAAATAACTAATTAATACATTTTAAAAAATTTGGGGAGCCTTATGAATAGACTGGGATTGGTTTGGTGGTTTGGGAGAAGAAATCTCAGAGGTTAAGGTACTCTCTGAATTTGGTACTGTTGGTATTATATTTATATCATAATAAAATGGCCATATTAATAGTCAGCTCCGTGTTTTCAAAACAAAATGTAGAATTCGGAATGTTCAGAATTTTGTGATGAAACAAACCTAACACCAGGGGGCTCAATGGAGCCGTCGCTTTTTACACTAAGCAGATTATTACTAGTTTCCTAAAAGAACATTCTATTGCAAAAGTAGTGAGTGGCAGTAACAGAAGAAAAATGAAGTGAGGGAATGTTTCATAAGAATAAAATCTGAACAGAAACTAAGTTCTAAAATTAAAATTATACTGCCAAAGACCGTATGTCTAATTATTTATCACCAGAGTAGCCTGAATCCTTTTCACTTTAGGGTCCATCAGTCCAAATATAGGGCTTCCCTGGTGGCTCAGATGATACTACATGTACATTATATGTTTTGTGAAAGCCTTTAAAAATCCACTTAAGGTTATTGTAAAATTATCGATGAAGATAAGTGAGTTCTGTAAAAAACACATTCGGCTATCATTTAGGAACAGATATTGACTGAGTGCTTTATTTGGGCCAGATCCTGGACTAGGTGCAAACTTTAGGTTAACTATTGGGCTTTTGGGCTTAATAACACTATTTCATAATCTGTTACTATTGGGCTACAAAATTTTGAGTGACTCTTCTTGAATTAAGTATTTCTATAATTATTTATCACTGAGCCACAAGGCTTCTCACTTAGCCATAGAGCATGCATGCAAGCATAATTATTAGTATTTATTTTATCAAATATATTGTTTCCTAAATAGGATTAACATATGACTTTTTAGCATTTTATATTGTATCTGCATTTTTAATTGAAGAAAATTCTGTTTATTTACAACTAAATAAAGCTAAAATACAAATACACTCAGCACTTTGCTGCTGCTGCTGCTAAGTCGCTTCAGTCGTGTCCGACTCTGTGTGACCCCAGAGACGGCAGCCCACTGGGCTCCCCCGTGCCTGGGATTCTCCAGGCAAGAACACTGGAGTGGGTTGCCATTTCCTTCTCCAATGCATGAAAGTGAAAAGTGAAGTCGCTCAGTTGTGTCTGATTCTTTGCGACCCCATGAACTGCAGCCTACCAGGCTCTTCCATCCATGGGATTTTCCAGGCAAGAGTACTGGAGTGGGGTGCCATTGCCTTCTCCGACTCAGCACTTTACTGCTGTCGAATTTTCAAGTCAGGTAAATTTGATTCATTTTATTTAATAAATGAAGAAAAAAGGCTGAAAGACTATTAAGTGTGTGTGTGTTAGTCGCTCAGTCGTGTTCAACTCTTTGAGACTCTTTGGACTGTAGCCCACCAGGCTCTTCTGTCCATGGGATTCTCCAGGTAAGAATACTGCGGTGGGAAGCTATTTCCTCCTCCAGAGGATCTTCCCAATCCAGGAATCAAACCCAAATCTCCTTTACTCCAGGCATATTCTTTACCGTCCGAGCCACCTGGGAAGCCCAAAAGACTAAGTTACAAACTAAATATGCCTTAAAAAGAAAATGATAACTTTAAGAATGTAAAATATCCTTGACTCTGAGTACCCCATGGAAGCACAAAAACTCACAGTGGTTTGTAGATGGTGATAATCACCATAATAGGATTTTTCTTGGCAGCTCTAAGAATGTATTACTTACCATGGTAGCTATGTATTATTAATAAAGGGGAAAATTGAAAGAATACCCCCACAAAAAGCCAATCTCATTAAGAGGTAACATTTTCAAGTATTAAGTATGAAAATTTGAGTCGAAAATGTCCCCATTTTCCAAGAGGACACTTGAGCTGAGCCAGCACCTAGCTCTGACCTTAAGGCCTCCAAATCTGTTTCTTCATTCTTAAAATGAGGACAGTGATCTCTGCCCTAGAGGCAAGGGTCAATTAAAAGGTGAGATTATCTACATGCAAGCATTTTATAGAAGGACATTTTTTTCCCGTCTCATCATTATGATTCCCCTGACTCATTTCCTGTTATGCCTCTGAAGGTGGATGGCACCTCAGGAAGCCTGACATTCCAGGGGAGTTGTCACTGGCTTGGTTTCTGCTGGTGCTCAGGTAACCTTGCTGACTCCTGTGTGGAAGGACAAATGTGGGTCAGACAGGCTCGGGGATGCTTTTTCTGGTCCCCTCGCTGGTCCTGCCTTGTTCTTAGAACTGAGTAATCCTCTGAGCATTCGTACATGTGCAAGGGTACCTCAGTGTGTCCACTGTCACACACAGACATGTTCCAACTCTCACACTTCCTTCATAGTTTTGAGTGTTGCCTTGAATTAAGGCAGAGCAAAGCAAGAGGAAAACAACAGAATGGGAAAGACTAGAGATCTCTTCACGGGGAAGGCAATGGCACCCCACCCCAGTACTTTTGCCTGGAGAATCCCATGGACGGAGGATCCTGGTAGGCTCCAGTCCATGGGGTCGCTAAGAGTCGGACACGACTGAGCGACTTCACTTTCACTTTTCACTTTCATGCATTGGGGAAGGAAATGGCAACCCACTCCAGTATTCTTGCCTGGAGAATCCCAGGGACGGGGGAGCCTGGTGGGCTTCCGTCTATGGGGTCGCACAGAGTCGGACACGACTGAAGCGACTTAGCAGCAGTAGCAGCAAAGCAAGAGGAAATAGGTCATGGTCTGTACATAGAGGCTCCGATAGCAGCGTGTTCTCATCAAGGCTGACCAGCTCTGCAGTACTGCGTCGTTCGCACTGATGAGCTCAGAAGAAAGTATTTGCTCTCAAGTATGTCTGTTAAACGTAGTAATTATTTCTCTTGGAAGGGAGAAAGGCAGTGAGTAAGGAGCACATGCTCACTCACCAACATTACAGCTTCTGCTCCTTGATCACAACAATAGATGTGGGCTGATTTCCTATTCTCAGGCAATCAGGGGCAGGAGGAGAGAGAGCCATTAGTGGGGTGCCCTCATTGGCCTTCAGCTAAATTTATTGTTCCTTTCCCCCTCCTGCCTTTCTTTCAGTATAAGAGAGAAGGGAATAGAGTAGCTCTCTGTTAAAAATAATAATAAAAGAAGAAGAAGAGAAGGAAAGAAAACAGGTGCATGGTCAGAGCTGTCTAACAAAGGGCTTTAACTGATGGTGAAAACAGCATTCTTAGTCTGGCAGCTCTTTGGGTTGTCCCATGCTTTGGCATCAGCAAATGGGAAAATAACTTATTAAAGGTATTCATGTCCGAAATAGAGTCAATAAATATTTGTCAAGCTATTAGTACTGACTATCGCTTTAAATCATTTTTATTCTTTTAATATTTTTCAAAATTCCAAAATAGTAAAGGCACAGATGCAATCTAATCCATTTTGACAGTAGCTTTGCTCTGTGCAAATAAAGCATCACCACCAAATGACAATCAGCGGATTTCAAATACATAGGTTTGCTATGTCAAAAGATGTCCTACCCAAAGAAAAGATGTAAATCAGAAATATGGAAAGCTCAATTCAATGTCATCCCACATAAATGTCTCTCAGGCTGTGCAAATGAGTACCAGTAAGTACAGTTTGAAACTTGGATAAAAGAACATTACTTCTCAACAATTGGTATTGAAAATAAAGCTACTGACAACTAGAGCCATTTGGGGAGATTGGATGTTCTCTTGTTATAAGTTTTGGAGTGTTTTCTATCACTGGGGAAACCTTAGAGGTGTTTTTCAACAGTGCTGTGTAAGATGAATTCGTCCTAACAGTCTATCTTATTGTTATTACAGACGAGTGCAGCATGAGTAGTCAAGGAGGGAATGTAACTGCTAATGGCACTTGGTGCTAATGGGTAGTCAAGCAGCTTAGGTGAACATAAAAAGTTAGGAAAGGTGTGGGACTGGCCACAGTTACCCTCAAGTAGAACCCAAATAAAGACAAACATCGTAAGCATAAATCATGGCATCCTCTAGGTGAGTCAAAGAGAAAGTTGAGAATGGTTTTGGTTGAATTCTTTTAACCAGAAGATGGAAATTTCCCATATAATCAAGTTCTTAATGTAGTTGATTGATAATACATCTATTTCATGACACTATCCACATATAATGGTCAACTCTGAACTTTCTAACTTTACTACTAAAGGCTGACATCAAGCTATAGATTAAAAGGAAAACAATATTCTGTAAAGTTTTATGAATGCATTATGCAAAGGCAGCATTTTTTGTTTTTCTATGATGTTTGATGCATATAAATTAGTCTATTTTTAATTTATTTATGCTCAAATGAACCTATTATTCAACTTAGGAAATAGAAGTTTACTAATAATGTTGAGTTTGTCTGAAAGTTCTTCCCCCATCCTTATCCCTCCACTCCAGCTCATTGCTATACTGAGGTTTTAAGTTTTGTTTTTTTTTAAACTGTATTTACCCTATCACTCATTTCATCATTTTTTAATGATTTTCCACATATGAATGCATTCCTAAGTGATATAGTGTTTGGTTTTGTCTTTCTAAAATATGTTATACTGTATGTATTGTTTTTTTACTTATTTTTAAAATTCATTTGTTTTATCTGTATTGCACAAACACATAGGAGGCAAATAATACCACAAGTGTTGATATATTAAAAAAATCAGTTCCCACTCCAAAATCTACTGATTTCAGCCTTTTAAAAGGATTTTTAAAATATGTACCTATATATCCTTAAATAAAATGTTTATGTTGTTACTAACAGGTGTTTCAGTTTTAGAAAAATACCTCTTTTCTTCCCACTTTGAAATATCAGAATTTAGTTCTTTTTTAGACATCCTATCTCCCCACACACATACTCACACTTATCATTTTCTCCATCTTCCCAATAATCATACATCATATTTTGGTTATATCACTAGTCACAGTTTACATAATTATGACTACGTAAACACTATTCACAGCCTAGACATGTGATACCTATAATTACTTTTTGTTTCCTGTGAAATGTTGGGTTTTCCTTTGGGTTAATAATTAGCTTATTTTTTAATTCATTTAGTTTTTTATGGGCCCCTCACAAATTCAACTTCCAAATTTTCCCCAGTTGTATAAATCTCCTTTCAAAGTGTTCAAATATATTAGTCTATTCTTTTTACCTTCTTGAAGAAAACTTCTGACCTGTTCTAAGCTGGGTTGTCAGCAGCTGTCATTAGAGAATTCATTCTAGGGGTTGACTGCCTTTGCTTCTCTGCTGCAGCAGATCTCCTGTTTCCTGGGCTCCAGGTCTTCCTTTCTCTGGGTTTAAACCCTTGTTTTGGTGGAGCACAGTAGCTTTAGAGAGTGCTAGTGGCCAAAGTGCCACTAGCTCTGTGAGAAAGGATGCATGAATGATACATTTCTGATACATGAACATCCAAAAATATCTTTATTGACTGCGATAGGTGTAGACCGGAAATTATCTTCCTTTAGAATTTTGAAAACATCAGCTTCCAGTCTTGCTATTGGAAAGTCTAAAGCCTTTCTGTGTCTTGATCCATTATATGAAAGCTCTGTCTTTCTTTCTGCACGATTGTAAAATCTACTTTTTGTTGCAAATGATCTGAAATTTCATGACAATGCGCCATTCCAAGATAAGAGCTGTTTTCATCCATTCTGCTGGGTACTTATGGAATCTTTCAATTTGGAAAATCATATTCAATTCTGAAGAATTCCCCTTCAACTATTCATTAATAGCTTTCCTCTGTTTAATTTCTCTGTCCTCTTCTTACGGGATGGTTGTCCTTCAGATGTTGGATCTCCTGGTATAATCCTTGTGTTTTCTCATTTGTCCCTCCTATTTCCATCCCTTTGTCATAGTCTCTGTTTTCTGGGAGTTTTATTCAACTTTATCTTCTTATGCTTCTATTTAGTTTTTCATTTCTGCCATCAAGCTTTTACTTTTTCCAAGAAATCATTTTTTCTTAGAATTTTTCTTTTGTATAACATCCTGTTATTTAATAGATACCATTCCTTGTAAACTCGAAAACTTCAAAGTTTTCTTTTTCTAACATATTCTTTGCATGCTCCAAGTTGTTTTGCTTTCTTTTTGTTACAATGATCTTTGTTTTTCTTGTTTAATGCTTTCCTGGAGATCTTTTTCTGCCTGTTTATGTTTGAGAGTGGTGTGCTAAATAGCATACTGGTATACTAGTTATATATGTTAGAAAAATATTTTTCCCAAGTTCATGATTTATCTTTTCACTTTCTTTATGCTATAATTCCATGAACAGAATTTCTTAATTTTAATATAGTATATTTCAATGTTTTTCCTTTGGGTTTTTTGCTTTTTCGTTTCATGTTTAATAAATCTCTCTTCATCATAACGATATTTTCCTCTAATTTCTTTTTAAAAATCTCATACTAATAGTTGTCCTTTCACTTTTAAAATCTTTAATTCACCTGAACTTAATAGTGAAAGATAGACATACAATTGCATTTTTTCCCATATGGATAAACAACTGCTCCAGCACCATTTTTTGAAAAGTCCATTCTTTCCTCACTGATAACAGGCAAAAATGTCACAAGTCAAGTTTGTGGTTGTGTCCATTTGGGGGCTGTCTGTTCTCTTTCATTGTTCTAATTGCCAATTTCTTTGTTGATACTATATTGTTTGATAATAAGGCAATAGGATAGGCTTTCCTATCTTATTCCTTATCTAGAATAGAATTATGAAAATTAAAGGGAAAAATCCACTCCTAATGTTAAGGAAATGATGAATTTGACTTCCGTCCTCATTCATTGATTCATCAAAAAGTTATTAAACTATGTTTTACACAAGCTGTAGAAATTGAAACACAAATGAGACACAATTCCTGCCCTAAAGGAATGAGCAACCTAGGAGGGAAGATTGATAAAGAATTACACTTCAGTTCTGTTATAAATAAGAATAAGTATGCATAAGATACTGCATGCATGAAGAAGAAGAAAGTAATTATGCTCAGCAATAGTGAAGGAGGTCTTGACAGGTTTGACCAATAAAAGGTTGAATCAACTTGGTCTTAAAAGATGAGTTGTTCAATAGGAGAGGGGAGAAGGAATTACAGGCAGAGGCAACTCCACAGAGACGTGAAAGTACATGATCTGTTTCAAGATAAAGGGTCAGGGAAAGGAGGAGGTCAGGTTAGAAAGGAGGTTAAGGCCCAGTGGAGAGAAAGACCTTGTCTGCCTCACTGAGGTGCTTTAACTTT
This sequence comes from Tragelaphus eurycerus, assembly GCA_935064755.1. Lineage (NCBI taxonomy): Eukaryota > Metazoa > Chordata > Mammalia > Artiodactyla > Bovidae > Tragelaphus > Tragelaphus eurycerus. The sequence goes on from CAKXYN010000039.1 coordinate 7,212,970, forward strand.
ACTTTGTAGACTGAGGTAGACTCAGAGGATTTGAAGTAGGAAGGTAATATCATTTTTACTGTGCATTTGGCAGCATAAAAACCAGAGGTTAGTGGAGGGTCAGGCAGGTTCTATGTATGGAAAGTCCAGTTCATTTGCATTGTCCATGGGAGAGATACTGACCTCTGAACTCAGGTAGGAGTGAAGGAAATGGATATCAAATAAGGACTGATCAGGAGACATCCAAAGGAGAAAGAACAGGACATAGTGAAAGTGGTTGTGGATGTAACGGGAAGGGTGGAAGATGATGGCAATGTTTTGAATTTGGGTAACTAAGTGGAGGAGGACATCATGTGCTAACTTTTGGAAGCAGAAGTTGCTATGCTGGAGGAATGTGGCAGGAGGAGAGGGATAATCCATGACTTTAAATTTGATCATGTCAAGTTTAAGGGCCCGCAGGACATCTCAGTAGAAAGATAGGGAGGCAGTTGGAACCTAAGAATTATGCCCTATCAAAACTCTATAAATGTGCCCAGTGTTTTTCTCCTTCCCGAGATAATCTGGATCCTCAAATATACTAAAACTTTTTCCATACACTGCAGTTGTTAAATACAGATTTTCTAAATGAATATAGAGGTTCAGAGTAGTCATCCTCTATGCATTTTCAGCCTTAGACATAGATAGAACAATAATTTACTCCATTTTTCATGGGGAGAATGGTTGCTCAATGACTCCCTAAGGAATCATTAATAATGAATTTGAAGACCTCTTGCCATGGGAAAGAGTCTCCCCAATGGGAACATCCAATTGCTCACCTCTTACCAAATCTCTGCCACCATGCCAGGAAAAGAGGTGTCACTTAATCCTGCACCTTGCATCTTACCTGCTGCAAAGGTTCTACCAGCATCCTTTAGAGAAGGAGTCACCAACCCAAGACCATGGATCTATTCCAGTCCATGGCCTGTTACGAGCCAGGCAGCATAGCAGGAGGTGAGCAGTGAGCAAGTGAAGCTTCCTCTGTATTTACAACCACTCCCCATCCCTTGCATGGCTGCCTGAGCCCAACCGCCTGTCAGATCAGCAGTGGCATTAGATTCTCACAGGATCACAACACCCTCCAGGTGTTCACTGTCTCCCACCACCTCCCAGATAGGACCGTCTAGTTGCAGAAAACAAGCTCAAAGCCCTCACTGATTCTGCATTATGGTAAATTATAAAATTATTTCGTTATATATCACAACATAATACTAATAGCAATAAAGTGCACAACAAATTTAATGTGCTTGAATCATCCTGAAACCATCCCCAAAAAAACTGGTCCCTTGTGCCAAAAAAGGTTGGGGATCAACCCACAGTATTTTAGGAGCCCAGAATTAATCATGGAAAGAATGATATTGCCATGACAAAGAGCACTTGGGGTGCCATAGACTATTGATAAGCATGTCTATTTGTCTATCTTGTGATTAGCGTGTGAAAATTATATTTCCAGAGTAAAGTAGAATAATTAAACGTAAAAGACGCTGATTTCTAGCTACTTATAAATGCTTAAATATATAACGTTTCCTTCATTTCATGAAATACCAATGGTACTATTTTAATGATTATCATTAATATTAAATTTTAAAAGTGCACTGACATCCTACAGAAATTAATTAGACAGTCATTGCCCTTGCCTTAGACACAGACTTCAGATGTAATGTGTGAATTTACCATCCACCACTTCAGACGTGAAACTGATCAATGCTGTGCCATGCATACAACAAATTTTAAGTTACAATGTGTGGGGTGGTTACTACAAATTCAGGTCAAATCTCACTGCGGCAAACACTGAGGGTATGTCTGTCGTCTTAGGGTGTGAGAGTTTAAAATACCCATGTTGTTTGGCATAAGCAACCCATCGCTAAACATTATAAATCCTTTTCCTATGCCATTATTTACACTGGGATATATTGGTTCATATGTAATTTGACTTACAACTCCAAGAGAGATAAAACCAGAAAACACGACGATGTATTTGTAGGCTGAACACATTTCTATCCATCACACTCTATTTTAGGCTTATTCCTAATCAAATCACCAAAAGGGCAAAATGCTATGCAAAAAGATCCAGACACCTACTCTTTAAAAATACTGATTGACACTTCCTCCTAAAACAAGCCTTTTTCTCCAAGTTTTACTGCTAAGAAGTACATGAGTGCTCTGATATTAGACAACAGTGAGTTATATTGAAACTTTTCCCTTGTTTTTTGAGTTTGATAAGCAGTTGATCAGGAGCAGTAGGCGTTTTAAGAAATTCTTCCCAAGCAATTCCCAGCAAATTTAGTGCTGGGCTCTACCCTCTTGCAGCAGCTTCGCTCACATCTCCAAAATAGCACCTCCTACCTGGCATTGCAATGGATATGTTAATGCACATATGTGGATATGTTAATATCCTTCCTGGAGTGTGTGCAGCATCATGGCAGACCTGGGGCTCCTGCATCAGTGCTTCCTGAGTGTCAGGCTAGCACCCTCCCCCTCAATGAACATCCCAGATATGCTCAATGCTGGTCTGCCCACACTGACTCACCTGCTATCCAACCAGACTGTTACAGGTTGAACTGTGGCCCTTCAAAATGCTTGTTGCAGTCCTAACCTCCAGGACATTAGAATGTGACCCTACTTGTAAATAAGGTTATTGCTAATGCAATTAGTTAGTAGGTAGGACGAAGTCATACTGGAGTAGCAGGATGGGGCCCTAATCCAAAGTGACTGGTGTTCTTATAAAAATGAGAAATTTGGGCACAGACACCCTGGCAGGGAGAATGCCATGGGAACACAAAGGCAGAGATCAGTGATGTGCCAATAAGTCAAGAACGCCAAAGATGGCCAGCCAAACACCAGAAAGCTAGGAGACAGGCGTGGAATTTATTCTCCCTATGTCCTCAGAAGAAATTACCCCTGCTGATCTTGGTCTCAGACTTCTCTCTTCTAGAACTGAGACAATGAACTTCTGTTATTTAAGCTATCCAGTTTGTGATTCTTTGTTATGGCAGCCCTCACAAATTAACACATACCCTATATCACAGAAAAGAAATAGGGGAATGACAAGGTTACTATTATCAGTTCATAAGAACAGAAATGACAGCTTTCTAACAGAGCAAAATTAATCATTTTTAGATTATTCACTTTATAGCCTTCTGATTTTTAAACTTGTAATTGCCATATGTGGTAATAGAAAGTAGAGTGAGAAAAGGTCTGATGGAAATGTGTTCTAAAATGAGTGATGTATATTACACTGATGGATGGTTGATGGATATATTTGAGAGAATGAGGCCCTGTTATAGTAAAACAGGCTCAGAGCTATACATACTCTAAGCATATTGGTACCAAGGGCCCAATACATAAAGCTTCTGCTTTGGTATTAAATGGATGCATGTGTAATAAAGATACTAAAGACAAATGTGCACAAATAATCATAGCCCAGTTTTCTATTAATAAAGAGAAGATGCATGGCCTCGCATATTTTGCTCCTGCATGACTATGATCACAATTGAATATGAAATATCAATACTACCAGAAAGTGAAATTGATAATAGAATACTCTCTACTCCGGAGGCTCAGGGAAGAAGGATGGAAAGAGTGCACATTTTAGAGTCAGATAGACTGGGTTCTCACCCCAGCTCTGTTACCTCCTAGTTGCATGACCCTAAGCAAGTCATTTAACCCCTCTAGGATTCTGTTTCATACCCTGGAAAATGGGGCTACAGTCAGCTTCCCAGAGAACTGACCTGAGGATCACGTGAGATTATATCTGTACAGTAACCAGCACAGTGCCTGTAATATGCTCAGGGATAGTGTTCAGTGAATAGTAGCTGTAAATTTCCTATCTGTCCTTGCTATTACTGGATGTGACAACTCTACAGTCTGACACAAATCATTTTGGCAATCCCAGACCAGGAGGTCCATTTATTGGAGGGTAAATGGTAATGACCATGGTGAGGTCTGGCAGAATCACTGAAATTGCTACTAACCTTTCCCGTTTTTTGTCCTTCTTTTCTTTTCTCTTTATATTTATTTATTTGTTTGGCTGTGTGGGTCTTCGTTGTGGCACACAGGATTCTTGATCTTCGTTGAGACATGTGGGAGCTAGCTCCCTGATCAGGGATCAAACCCAGGCCCCCTGCATTGGGAACATGAAGTCTCAGCCACTGGACCATCAGAGAAGTCCCATCCTCCTTTTCTTAGCCCTAGAGAGTACCTGGATTGGGAGCTGAAGCCCTGGAGAATACTGTCATAGTGTGTGTACACTTACTTGGATTGGAATGATCTCTACCTAAAAATTGGCTCAGATGGTAAAGCGTCTGTCTACAATCTGGGAGACCCAGGTTCGATCCCTGGGTTGGGAAGATCCCCTGGAGAAGGAAATGGCAATCCACTCCAGGACTATTGCCTGGAAAATCCCATGGACAGAGGAGCCTGATAGGCTATAGTCCATGGGGTCGCAAAGAGTCGGACACAACTGAGATTTCACTTCACAAAGATAATCCAGATGAATCCCCAGCCCCCCAAAATATCTTCTTCTAAAGGACAAATAAAAATAAAATAGTCTCTGTATTAAAGAAAAGATGATTAGGAGATAACAGTAAAGAAAATTGAGACTGCACAGCAGGCTCTCCTTAACTTCAAGGCACTCTTTCTTTATCTTGCTTAAATATAGGTGATACTTTCAACTTGATTCCAATCAGTGTAGCCTTTGTGTACAGCCTCTGAAGGAGGTGGGCAGAGAGACCATGAAATAGGAAGCAGGGAAAAGGCCTCTGGGAGCAAAGTGTATTTTCTGACCATCTCCAGTGCATCCCTGGACAGCCTTTTTCTGCAGGGGAAATCATTCTGCGGCAGTTTGATTTCCTGTCAGCAGGCTGGAAATTATCCCAGGTAGTTTGGGGTTTAAAATAACAATTTTATGGAGGAGGAACCAGCCAACCAACTCATGTGATGTCAAAGCACCGCTTACCAACGGGCTGTGTAGTGAAGCTTCTGTTACAAGTGCCTCTTGTCCTCACACCCTGGAGGTTTAGCCACCTTGGTATTTGAACTCTGTAAGTTCAGATTGCCATGTGTTTTCCTGAAAAGAGGTTAATATTTTCTGATTTGAATTTAGTGAATTACTCCAGGTAATATTCATCTGTCCCTTTCTGCCGACCCTCTCTACCTCCATGTTCCCCGTTGTAATTGCCCGTTAATCAGCCTGGAGTTTGCCAATAGGAACACCCATCCACAGGGCTATGAATTTGAGGGGATTAGGACAAATTAGCCTGGTGACATGCAGTGACAGGCTCAGGTGGTGTGGCAAGCCTGGAATGCACAATTTGGTGGGTGGACAAACATCCTTTAGCAAAAGGGCTACAGCAAAACTGTTGGTGTGCAATGTCCATGTGTCTTGAACAGAGAGATACAAAATGAAATTTGAGCAGCTTCTTCCCTAATAGATACAACATATTAATAATTTTGATAGCTTTTACATTTCTTGGAAAACAATTAGACAGTTTAAGAGCTAGATGGGACCTTAAGCTTATATAACTTTTTGCTGTTGCTATTCAGTTGCTCAGTTGTGTCTGACTCGGTGAGAACATAGACTGCAGCACGCCAGGCTTCTCCGTCCTTCACTATCTCACAGTTTGTTCAAACTCATGTCCATTGAGTCGATGATGCCATCCAACCATGTCATCCTCTGTCATCCCCTTCTCCTTCTGCCTGCAATGTTTCCCAGCATCAGGGTCTTTTCCAATGAGTCAGCTCTTCACATTAGGTAGCCAAAGGATTAGAGCTTCAGCATCAGTTCTTCCAATGAATATTCAGAGTTGATTTTCCTTAGGATTGACTGATTTGATCTCCTTGCAGTCCAAGGGACTCCCAAGAATCTTCTCTAGCCCCACAGTTTGAAAGCATCAATTCTTTGGCACTCAGCCTTCTTTATGGTCCAACTTTCACACCCATACATGACTACTGGAAAAACCACAGCTTTGACTATATCTAACCTAAGTCCCTCATTTTGCAGCTATATAGACTGAAATCCATACTGGGAAGGTTACCATGTATGATGTCACACAGAACTAAAACCCAGTTCTCCCCTTTCCTAACTTAGGAAATTGATCTAAGTTATTATCCATGTAGGGCATAGATAATTTGAAGTGTGCCTAGATTCTAATTTCGCTTGCAAATAATTTTCATCCACTTCCCCAGGGAGAGAGAAGGTCCAGACTTAATGGAACAGCTCAGGGCTCTGCCTCAGCCTCTTCCTTACTTTGCCTGGAACAGGGCACTTGCTTGGTACCAAAGAGTTTCAGAGTTCTTGCCTCCCCTAAACAGGGACTTCAGGTTCAGGCTCTGTCTGCACCTGCTGGAACCTGAGCTGCTCATCATCTGCAGCACCCAGCACACTTTGAAGGGGGACATTTTTGACTCCTAGAAAAATGGCTGGTGGTTGTTTCTCTAGCTGAATAGCAAGTGGTAATCAAAATGGGCAAAGAGAAAAGAGATCGAAATGACAGAGATTCAGCTGCAGCAACTGTCTTAGTTCAGGCTGCTGTAGAGAGCAAGGTTGTCTGGGGGCTTCAGCAGCAGACATTTATTTCTCACAGTTGTGCAGCCTGGAAGTTTAAGATCAGAGTGTCAGCCTGGTTGCATTCTGAGTGAGGGCCCTCGTGGTTCACAGATGACCATCTTTTCCTTGTATCCTCACGTGGTGGAGAGAACGGAAGCTCTGGTGTCCTCTTCTTATAAGGATGCTAATCCCATCATGGGATTAGCATGGGAATTCCATGGGAATTCCACCCTCATGACCTCATCTAAACCTGCTCTGCTGTGCTAAATCACTTCAGTTGTGTCCGACTCTTTGCAATCCTATGGGCTGTAACTCTTCTGTCCAAGGTAATTCTCCAAGCAAGAATACCTGAATGGGTTGCTGTGTTCTCCTGCAGGGGTTTTCCTGACCCAGGAATCAAACTCGCACCTCTTTATGTCTTCTGAATTGGCAAGTGGGTTTTTTACCACTTGGGAAGCCCTTCATCTAAACCTAATCACCTCCAAAAACCCCCACCTCCAAACATCCTCCCACTGGGGATTATGGCTTTACCACATGAAATTTGGGGGGACACAAACAGGCATAGCAACAATTTACAGGTGACATTGTAAAACTTTATTCCCTGAAGACTTTCAAAAGGAGTTTATTGCCAGCATGTATTTGTCTTGATTATGAAAGTAAAATTCTACCTGGGGTTGGAGGATGGAATAGATGACACCCTTGGGGACTTCCTTGATGGTCCAGTGGTTTTGAGAATCCACCTTCCAATGCAGGGGACATGGGTTCGAACCCTGGTCAGGGAACTAAAATCCCACATGCCCAGGGCCAACTAGACCCCTGCATGCCACAACTACTGAGCCTGCCTGTTGCAACTAAGATCGCATGTGCTACAACTGAGACCCAGCACAGCCAGAAGTAAATAAATAAATATTTAAAAGATGGGCTTCCCTGGTGGTCCAGTGGTTAAGAATCTGCCTTGCAATGCAGGGGATACCAGTTTGATCCCTGGTCTGGGAAGATTCCACACGCCAAGGGGCAGTTAAACCCATGGGCCACAACTACTGAAGCCCTTGCTCTAGAGGCCATGCTCTGTAAAAAGAGAAGCCACTGCCATAAGAAGTCTGTGCACCACAACTAGAGAAAGTCCATGCACAGCAATGAGGACTCAGGACAGCCAAAAACAAATAGATTAATTAATTTATAAATATATATGTTAATGTTTATATAAAAATTATGTAATTGTATATAAAATATAATATATATATAAGAAAACAGATAGCACTTTTAAGTTCTTGCCAAACTTGAGAATGAATGTCTCTCATGTTAAAGAGTAAGATGGCTGTGGGGGGCAGGGGGTAGTGTCCTCTTGGGCCACCAGCAGCTGTGGAGCAAGGCCCCAGGTTAGGACATCTGGGCTGGTGGAGAACGTCGCCAGCTCTCCCTGTCTTCTCTCCCTGTCTGGAAATTCTGGCTGCTGATTTCAGGTTTCTCAGAGGTGGGGGCCACAGTTTTTCAATAAGTTGACTTGGAGCACACAATCAATAACCATGCATGGACATCCTCAGCGCCCCTCTGTCCTCTCCATTCCAGTGGCAGTCAGTTGGTAGCCCTGTTACTGGACCTCTGCTCATTTCACTCTGCGTGTAGAATCACTTATTTACATGTCTGTCTCCTAGGAGACGGGAAAGCCTTTGAGGATAGAAATGATAACGATAATAGTTTGTGGACCGCAACCTTTACTTAATACCTGCTGTCCTTTGTGTAGTTTCACTTCTGGAAAAAGAAATTCAATTCAAATATTTTCAGGATGTGAATGGAATTTTTATTATACTCTTATACTCTTTAAATATTTCTTAGAATGCAATGCTGCAGTCCATGGGGTGACAAAGAGTCTGACTGAACAACAGAATGCAACCTTCCTATCCCCTGCCCAAAATTTCATGAAATTTTTTTGCCTAGGGGGGTGGGGTTGTGACATTTATTGCTGGAAGAAGTAGTAACCAGGATGTTAGGGAAACTAAGAACCCTCTTATATATCTGTTCTATGCTCACATCTTTGCAAGGCAACGTTCTACTTACCTGGAGGCCACATTGCAGCATGAAAACCATCCCGGCCAGCAACTTGCTTGGAGCAGGCGCGATTGCAGCTGTCTCTCTCCCTGTGCATGGCCCTGTACTTGTGTAACCCTGACAGTGACCGCTTTTCTTACATTTTACACCCAGGGCAGGTACCTCACCTGCCCACTCTAGTCTCAGACCTGACCTGTGTTCATTTACAGTTCATATTAAGCCACCTGTCCTTTTCTCATACTGCCTCTCAGCATCACCCCGTCATCTGCAGCAGTGGTTCTCCAAGCGTGGCCCCAGACCCGCAGAGCAGCATCACCTGGGAATTGTTGGAAATTCAGTTTCTCACAGCTCAGCTCAGACCAGCTAGAAACTCTGGAGGTGGAGACCAGCCATCTGTGTTCCCCTCCAGGAGATTCTGATGCAAGCTGTAGTTTGAAAAGGGGAGAGGTGGGTGTTGATTGTTTGTTTGAACAGTTAGTCCAGTTTCTGTAAATGAATCTCCTGCAGTTCCTGCCTCCCACTGCCTCAAGCCTCCCACAGACTGTAGTCTGCAAACAGCTGGAAGCAGTGCCTCCCTGCCCAGGCTGGGTTCAGGTTCCTGGACTATGAGGGCACCACCACCAGCATCAGAGCCCCAAGCTTCCACGTGCCTGAGAGGGAGGTCCAGATATATAAAGAATAATGAGGAGAAACACACACACAAAGAAGTTTAGCCTTAAAAAGAGATTGAAGATGGACATGATGATTTCAGATATCTTAAGGACATGATGTAGAAGACTTCACGATTATTTTTCATTTATACCTTAGGAGCAGGAATAATAAGTAGAAGGTACAGGGACCAGGTTTGTGCTGAGTAATAAAGAAGAGCATCCTGATACATAGTCATAGGTTTACACACACAATGGGCTCTCTGTAGCCATAATGGTTCGCCATTGTTGCTTGTGTTTGGCCAGAAACCATAGGACTCTTCTCAAAGCTATAGTAGAGCTGCTTCATGATAAGGCAAGGTCACCTTCAGGTTTCTCCTGACATTCTGTAACCTTAGTGCCTTACAGGTAATAGACACAAAGGAAAGAAGGAAAGGAGAGAGTGAAGAAAGTAATAACCCCCCCCAACTGTGTATGATTATTGTGTTTGTTTATAATTTGATGTTATTTTTGATGTTACAAGTGTAACATGGTGTTTCTCTTCCTACTACGTGTTGTGTTGGTATGGTGTTACTTTTTATAGTTAATATGCATCTGTGAGCCGATGTAGAATAAGACCGAGAGAAGCAAAGAGGTGATTCATTGATTTCGGCAGCATGTGTGATGTGCCCATGCACCAAGCACTGCAAAACAGGTGGTGAGGAGGCAGAAAAGACTTAATATGTGGTTTCTGCCCTGAGATTTTCAGGTTGCTTTGAGACACAACCCAGTAGATGGATCCCCCCCCCCAAAAGAAGCCCCAAACAGATGACAACTTAGGGGAGTTCTGGGTTCAGAAAGGTTTGATGGTTAACCTCAAGTGTGTGCGTGTGCTAAGTCGCTTCAGTCGTGTCCGACTCTTTGTGACCCTGTGACTAATAGAGCAGGCTCCTCTGTCCATAGGATTCTCCAGGCAAGAATACTAGACTGTGTTGCCATACCCTCCTCCAGGGGATCTTCCCAACCCAGGGATCAAATCCACGACTCTTTTGTTTCCTGTATTATCAGTTTGGTTTTTTACCACTAGTGCCACCTGGAAAGTCAAGGCAGAATATTAAATTCACTAACTAAACTAAATTGCTAATTCCTATCACACTGCAGAAAGCATTGCTTTTAAACATTCATGCTTTTTTTAAAAAAGAAGAAGGAAAAGTAGGTTTAAAAAGAAGGAAAAAGAGGAGGTTGTACAGTACTTTTTAAAATTCATTGTTATTAAAGGAATAGTCAATATTTTTATCATTACAAGTTGAGGAAGTTAACTAGTGGTCTCCAAAAGCTGTAATTTATCCTCAAATTTCCTCCCTAGTTCCTGATGTATGGGCCACTCCAGACTCTCAGGGAAAAGCACTTTAGGTGTTTAGAAAGTTTGGAAATCAAATGCCGATTCGTCCACAGTGCCAAACACAAACTGTGTTTCAGGATGGTCAGGGTGCCCGTAATAATTGTGTGCATGTGTTTTAATCTAGCTGGTTAGGAATCTTTTAGCTTCATTTTTAAAAAGCATGAATTTCTGTCTTAAAAATTGCCTATATGTATATATATGCATACATACATATATTTCATGATTTAGCAATGTCTATTTATGCAGAAAAGTCAAGGTGATGTGCTGATGAAGCTAATAATCTGGAAATGAATTTTCAGCACACTGAATGAAAATGTCCATTTCACACTCCACTCACAGCACTGTGTGCCGTGCTGCGCTTCGTCCCTCAGTTGTGTGTGACTCTTCGCGACCCCGTGGACTGTAGCCCACCAGACCCCTCTGTCCATGGGGATTCTCCAGGCATGAATACTGGAATGGGTTGCCATGCCCCTCTCCAGGGGATCTTCCCAACCCAGGGATCAGACGCAGGTCTCCTGCATTGCAGGCGAATTCTTTACCAGCTGAGCCACCAGGGAAGCCCAATTTTTGTGACATCATGGACTCTACAGTCCTTGGGATTCTCCATCCAATTCTACTGGAGTGGGTAGCCTATCCCTTCTCCAGCCAATTTTCCCGAGCCAGGAATCAAACCTGCATGGGGTCTCCTGCATGGCAGGTGGATTCTTTACCAGCTGAGCTGCCAGGGAAGCCCACTCAGAGCACTGAATGGCATCAAAAAGACTAATCTCTGCTGATTTGGAAGCACATCCCAGTCTTCCCGTCTGCCAATCCACCCTTCCGGGCATCAGTCCTCATTGTACAGTGTTGTGGTCCCGGAGATTAGCCTGCAACTGTCTGATGTCACCCTGTGACAGCCCTGAAATTGCACTTTTTGAATCACTCCCTGATAACTGTTGGTTGACTTCACATTTGCCCTTTTCCCACCAACGTCCGGTCAGAATCGGGTGGAGAGTAGCTGCCACACTGGTTTGTTCTGGTTGTTGAGATAATATCAGACTGTCTGAGGATAGTTCTTCTGTGATGACTCAGCCAGTGCTTCCTCCACCCTCCCCTTTGTGTGCTTGTCATTCCGTGAGCGCCCATGGGAGGCTTGGACCCCAGGCTACATCACGGACAGGAGAATAGCTCCCAGCCCAGTTCCCGTGAGGCAGGTCCATGATGCCATCTTTGTATTCAAAGAACTGCCTCTTTTGCTTGCTTCAGTATTACCTTTAAAAGTCTTTCTTCCCTAACAATGTTATATATTCTGAGTTTATTAAGAGGGAAAGAATCTAAACATTTTTGATAGCCATTCTATCTCTGTTCAGATAATTTACCCAAATAGATTAATTTAAACAATCCCCTTGTGCACGATTTCCACACGACAGATCGTGCCGGGGTACCAGTACATGTAAAGCTAAAAGTGCATTTTTCACAAAGCTGGTGTTAGTCTTCACTTACACCCCCACTGTCTTTCTAGGCGACCAGCTGCGTGAACTGTGCTTCTCTCTCTCTCTCTGCTCCCCTCCTGCCAACATCCCATCCCCGCATCCCTCCATTCTCTTTCCACTCAGAGGCCAGGTGCCTTTTGCCTGCCTTGCTAATCTCGCCTGTATTTATTCCCCTGTCCCTACACCCCTGCTATTATCCTAGCCAGGCCTGTGGTTTTTGGAGCTGAAAAGAACCACCTGGCCCAACCATTTGCTTTTTATAGAAGGAAAATGACCTAAAGAAATGAAGTTAATGGTCCAGGCTTTCCGATGAAGGCTTGGCCAGGACCACCCAACTGCCTCTCTCCAGAATTACACGCCATTGAACAGCCAGTTTCTCTCCATTTTCATCCATCTTGCACAGATTCCAGGCAGTTCTTTCTGAAGCATGTTGCTAGACCCCCTCCTCAGCTCAAAAACTTTCAGTGCCTCCAAAAATGAAATCTAAACTTCTGAAACTAGTGTTCAACATCAGGCTGACTTTATTCCCCATCCTCTCTTTTACGTACATTTTGCAACCAAGTCAACTGGCCCGTTGGTCCCCAGATACTCCTCACCTCTCCTGCCTGTGCTATTACTTCCATTCCTATCAGCATGAAAGAAAGTGAAAATATTAATCACTTAATCTTGTCCGACTCTTTACAATCCCATGAACTGTAGCCAGAAAGGCTCCTCTGTCCATGGAATTCTCTAGGCAGGAATACTGGAGTGGATTGCCATTTTCTTCTCCAGGGGATCTTCCCAACCCAGGGATCAAACCCAGGTCTCCTTCATTGCAGGCAGATTCTTTACTGTCTGAGCCACCAGTGAAGCCCAGCTCTGGATCCCACGCATTCTTCAGGGTAAATGTTGAGTATCCTGCTTTCCTTTCAAAAGGCCTTCCCTGTTTTCTTCCAGTTGACAGTAATCTCTCCACCACTGTAGTGACACAGCTTTTCATCCATAACCCCTTCTGTCATTACCTTGTATAACAATTAAGTGAATACATGCTGATATTTTCTGCTGGTCTCAAGCTTCCTGAGGACAAGACCCTACCTTCCTGGACTTTTGTATTGCCCAAAACTCTGGCGCAGAACATTCCTTCACCTTTAGAAATAAACCAATGTGTTCATATAGTTTCAAGTTATTAGCCAGTATAGGTAGAATACTATGATTGCTCCAAGCCAAATGTTAATTTTTTATTCATCTTTTTATGTTACATATAGTTGAGGTAAACACCAGTTATATTATTTATTGTCTGGTACACAGCTTAGCTGTTATGATAAACAATGTCACTTACCTGAAAGCATTTTTAAATTAATTATAACTACTGGATTTACTTGACACAAAAATGTAAAAAAGCAAATAAATAAAAATTTTCTTCTAGACCAAGTTTCACTCCCCTTTCAACAGCCGCCCCCACCCAGCACCCCCACTCCACGCACACACACGAGACAACAGTTCTCCTAGAAATTCATCAAACACTTACTGCCATCTTGTGGACAGAGACACCCCTGAAGGAAATGGTCATTTGCTTTCCCAAGCAGCCTCTGCTTCAGTGTTGAATGATTAAACCAAAGGAATTAGCCTCTTCATTAATTAAAACATTTGCCCAGACAGTGGTTAGTCAAAGCCAGAGAAGCCTTCATTAATTGTTCTTTATCATTACAGAACCCTAAAATGATTGTCAGAAATGTGCATACAAATTATCTTAATTTTTTCATTCTGAATATCCAGGAAGAAGGAGGTTGGGGCTGGGCAGATATCAGGAAAAGGTGACTGGGTGATTCATCTAGGTTTTGCTTCTTAAAGCAAGAAAACCGTAAAGTTGTATAATTAACGCACGAGCATTAGCCATTTGCACCCAAAGTACACAATTCACTGCTGATGACTCAGTAGTCTCCTTACCACATTTCTCCCAAACAAGTTGATACTGAAGCTGACCAAATGCATTTTTCTCCACATGGCTATAAAATCAGTATTTCCTAGAAGGGGCAATCAGTGGCCCACATTATGGCCACTCAGGTACTGGAATTCAAATTAGTTCTTAAGAAATGGGCATGAAATAGAGAGAATGAAATAAAACATTAAACAAGAGTCATTTCACTTTCAGTGGAAGGAGGGGACCCCATCACCACAAGCCTTTCATTCCTTTGATTTTTACTGATAAATCAAAGATCTCCTATTTCAAATGGCGTGGGTGCTCAGAATATTTTCCTTTGATATTGAATATAGTCCTTATTCAGATATTGAGCCAGGCCATATCTGCAGTTTGTTCATGCTATTATTATGTTTCTAGGGTGCTATATTGCCTTCTATTTGGCCTGTAACGAAACCCGTATGTGGCATTGAACTTGTCTTAAAGAAATGATTTCCTATATGCACAAAAGTAGACCTGAAAGAGAACCAGGACACTTCAGGCAAAGCCAATTCATTGTGCCACACCTCTCTGTAGCCTTCCCTGCTCAGGCTGTCTGAGATTAGAATCACTCATATTTGGTACTTCTTTCTTTCATTCTTGTCTACCTTTGTTAATCACTCCATAAAAGCTGTTCAGATATGAGCTCTCAGACAAGGCCATGCTAGTAAACTGTTACAAAACCACCTGAGAAGTGAGATGCCAGGGGTATCAAGATGATCAGGTGATCAGGAGTTTGCACTTGCCAGGTGTAAGGCGCCCCAGGAGGAAGTAAGAGTTGATGGTCCTGGTAAAGGAGAGGGAAACCATATGATAGAGGAACTTTGGGCAAGACTAATTATGAAAGCCTTCTATTAATCTTAACTACTGCGGGCTTCCCAGGGGGTGCTAGTGGTAAAGAACCCACCTGCCAATGCAGGAGCTGTAAGAGACGTGGGTTCGATCCTTGGGTCAGGAAGATCCTCTGGAGACGGGCATGGCAACCCACTCCATTCTTGCCTGGAGAATCCCTTGGACAGAGGAGCCTGGCAGGCTATGGTCCATAGGGTTGCAAAGAGTTGGACACGACTGAAGTGACTTAGCATGCACACTGATCACACCCTGGGCTAAGCAGTGAGAATGGACAAGAGGGGACAGATACTCAGCTCTGAAAGAGGTAGAAATAACAGCAACTGGTGACAGAGTCTGGAATCTGAAGGTGCAGTGTTGACAATGATTCCCTCATTTCCAGCTTGGGTGACCATGTAAAGGCCTGGTGCCATTTTAACGAGTGAGGAAATAACACTTTTGAGAAACAGATGTGAAGGTTGGGGTGATGGGAATCAAGTGTCCAGAAGCCAGAGACAGGAAAGTTTCAAGAAGGTTACCAAAGCAGAGACCTGAAAATATTCATGGAACTTTGGATTAGACTATAAACCAGAAGTGAAAGGGTTTGAGGTTTGAGGAATGAATAGAAACACAGATAAACCAGTGGTTCTGTACATTGGCTGCATATTGACTCACCTTAGGATCTATCTGAGCACTGCCAATGGCCCGGTTGCATCCCAGTCCAATTAAAGCTCCCCAGAGGACTACAATTTACAGCTAAGGAAAGACCAACAGTATAGACTCTTATATGTAGAAGCTATCATAGAAGCTGAGAAAAATGAAAGAGTACCATGGGAGGTTGTTTCTAAGATGAGAGAGAAACTAATTTGAGAATAAACTATTTTATTTGAGAACAAACTAATGGGGCAGGGACTTTGTAGGTGGTCCAGTGGTTAAAGAATCTGCCTGCTGATACAGGGGACTTGAATTCAATCCCTGGTCCGGAAGGATCCCACAAGCCTCAGAGCAACTAAGCCTGTTCTCCATAACCACTGAGCCCATGTTCTAGAGCCCGGGAGCCGCAACTGCTGAGACCTCACACTGTAAGTACTGAAGCCCGTGTGCCTAGACCTGTGCTCCACAAGAGAAGCCACTGCAAGAAGTCTGAGCACAGCAGTGAAGAGTGGCCCCCGCTCAGAGCAACTAGACAAAGCCCAAGTGAAGGAACCAAGTCCCAGTGCAGTCAAAAAAATAAATAAAATTTAAAAAGAGACTTAATGGACCAAATACTAGTTAAGATGGAGAAAAAGAAACAGGAAAGGGGATTTCCTTTATAGTCCAGTGGCTAAGACTCCGTGTTCCCCGTGCAGGGGGATCTGGGTTCCATTCCTGGTTGGGGGACTAGGTCCCACAGGCCACAACAAAAGATCCTGAGTGCTGCAACTGGGACACAGCACAGCCAAATAAATAAATAAATTTAAGTAAACCTTTAAAAGGAATTGAGAACAACAAGATTAGCTCTGAACAGAGGAAACATATCTGAAAGTGAAGTTAGCAAGAAAAGATGGGTGTACGTACAATTAAGAGGTTTCTGAGGTGGCGCTAGTGGTAAAGAACCCACCTGCCAATGCAGGAGACATAACATACATGAGTTTGATCCCTGGCTTGGGAGGATCCCCTGGAGAAGGGCATGGCAACCCATTCCAGTGTTCTTGCCTGGAGAATCCCAATGGACAAAGGAGCCTGGAGGGCTACAGTCCATAGGGTCACACATAGTTGGACACGACTGAAGCGACTTAGCACATACAATTACGTTTGTAGATAGAAGGGTGAGAATAATCTTCATTATCAACATGACAGTAATTAAATGCATCCTCAAACAGATCAGTATGAAATGGCTCCCGCTGTGAATAAACAAACTTGTTAAGAAAATATTTCAGGAGACTCATTGCAGGAAGGCGAGAATGGGGGTGGTGCACGATAGCTGTGTGGAATCCTGGGTTTTGCTTGTCTGTATTTTCCGAACTCTCTCCCCGCCTCCAATGTTAAACTCTTCTTGACAGTTCAGACCTTGCAGAGGTGGGTAGAGTTCCCTTCTTCATCCATTTCCATTTTGTCTCCTTCAGCACCTTCATTAATAGAGATTGTCCTGATCGGGTGACCCTATTAGGTGTCTGGAGAACCCATTTAGGCCATTTTTTGCCCCTTGTACCTTTGTGATCAGACAGAGAACAATGGAATAGATGGAGGAGCTAAACATTCAACGTGTGACGATGTTGGGAGGCAATGAGCTCAGTCAATTTATTCTGTCTTTATTCTGTGGGTGGGTGTGTGTGTGTGCACGCACACAATATTTGCAGAGCCCAGAACTGTATTTGTCTCTATGTTTTGTTCCCTAACAGTTTTGCCAACTAGGCCACTTGTAGTTCCTTTTAAGGCATTACATTCTGACATGTTGGCTGGTAATATTGCCTAAAAATGTATCTTCCTTCAAGCTGCCTCCACACTGTTCTCATAGCATCCTCTGTTGTGGAGGATAGGATGCTGTCTTCTGTCCCTTTCCCTTTTCTAACCAGTCAAGCTGCTATGCAACTCACCACATGCAATGTCAACCCAACAGGCATGACACGTCTAAGACCTGTGGATGAAAGTCCAACCTGGCTCCTTCATAAACCATCTGATTCGCCAGACTCTCACGCTCAGAATCATCCCTTGATTGTTTCAGTTCTATTGAACCTGAACTTGAGGAGTTCAGAGCAAAGTGGAGCCTCTAGCATGTGAATGTGTTGAAACTGAAGACTCTCAGTCTGCTTTAGGCTTTTGTTTCATGAAAAAAAACAAAAACATCATACACAATAAACTTTTACGATCCCACTCATAATCTGTTAACAAATTATCGCCTCGTTCTCCTAATGGAATCATCAGAAACAACCCGGGCCTTTGGGGAAATGCTTTAAGGATCTATGCCCCTCGTAGAAACTACCTAGAGATATTTTCTTAGTAATCTGTCAGCCCCTCCTTTGAAAATTGTGTCTTGTGGCAGATATGGACGGGAACTTCAGAGTCCTGCAGATCCACGAAACCACTGACTCTGTCACCCCTGCTCCAAACCAGGGTTTCACTTGTGTCTCTGTTTGTGTTTGCTATATAAAAACTGGCTCTTTTGACCGATCATGTTTTCCTCTTCACATTTTATGCTAGAAAATATCTAGGACTATGTGCATGTGCTCAGTCACCAAGTCATTGACACAGTTTTTTTAATCTCACACCTGGCACCCTCTGATTTTCATGTTCTTTATTTTTCTCTTTATCTTATTTTTTGTTTGTTTTAATTTTATGATTATGTGCAACTAGGTCACTGCTTTAAATCATTTTTTGGATAAAAGATATCCTTGATCAAAAATAAATAACATAAGTGTATATATATATATATATATATATATTTCCCCCTTTGAGTTCTGGCTTTGAAGAAGCCGTTATGTACCTCAGAAATCAGCAAGTCAGACTCTTGTACCAAGCCAGCCAAGTCATCCAGGAGTGTGTTTCAGAATTATTGCAAAGGTCACCTTTAGGCGTGAATGGACAATGCATTTAAAATGGTCCATTCATTCTGCCCCTGGCACAGATGCTGTGGTGGGTAATTATTTTGATGCTAATATATGTGCATATCTTTTCTAATGTGGATACCAGACTGAAAGCTTGGATTGAAACCAGTAAGCAACAGATGGCAATCACTCAGGGTCATGACTGTCCTGGGCTTGGTTTTCACCAGTGGCTCTCAGAATAAGCCCCAACCTGGCCAAGTGATAACTCCCTCTATGTCTGTCTCCCTACCCAGAACTGTCCCACTGGGCAAGTCTATGACTGTTCTCCTTAAAGGAGGGAAAAAAAAAAATTCCTGTGTGCAGCTGCACAAGGGTCCCAAAGTGGAGATTATAGAAATATTTTCACCATCAGGGAACTTGAAATGTCCCATATTTTTATTTCTTAGTGTTAAGTGAAATTTCTAACCTATCCTTTCTTTTTTCAATTTATTTTTAATTGGAGGATAACTGCTTTACAATTTTGTATTGGTTTTTGCTGCACAATGTGAATC
This sequence comes from Tragelaphus eurycerus, assembly GCA_935064755.1. Classification (NCBI taxonomy): domain Eukaryota; kingdom Metazoa; phylum Chordata; class Mammalia; order Artiodactyla; family Bovidae; genus Tragelaphus; species Tragelaphus eurycerus. Next base: position 7,231,920 of record CAKXYN010000039.1, read on the forward strand.
AGCCATAGGTATACATATGTCCCCTCCCTCTTGGACCTCCCGTCCACCTCCCTCATCCTACCCCCTCTAGGTCATCACAGAGCACCAGGCTGAGCTCCCTATGTTATATAACAAATTCCCACTAGCTATCTATTTTATATATGGTAATCTGCATGTTTCAATGCTACTTTCTCAATTCATCGCACCCTCTTCTTCTCCCGCTGTGTCCACAAATCCGTTCTTACATCTTCGTCTCTATTCCTGCCCTGAGAGTAGGTTCATTAGTACCATTTTTCTAGATTCCATATATATGTAAAGCTCTCCTTTCTTAAAATATCTGTCTTATAGTATCATTTGGGAATGGCATGAAGAACAGTTGATAACTGCAAAAACAGATTTGACCGGTGACAGTAATATTTAAACGACTCAATTTAATTTCACACTTTGCTGTTGAACACATATTCTTTTCAAATCCGTGTGCCCCAGGATGACAGCTCTAAAAGAGTCCACAATCCATGTAATTGTTCTATATTGTAGAACACAGTGATGAGCATTTTTTTGCATATTTCCCCTTACTGTTTTGAGCCACCAGTTCAGTTCAGTTCAGTCGCTCAGTTGGGTCTGACTCTTTGCAACCTCATGGACCGCAGCATGCCAGGCCTCCCTGTCCATCACCAACTCCCGGAGTTTACTCAAACTCATATCCATTGAGTCGGTGATGCCATCTAATCATCTCATCCTCTGTTGTCCCCTTCTCCTCCCACCTTCAATCTTTCCCAGCATCAGGGTCTTTTCCAATGAGTTTTGAGCCATATCCATGCAATAATAGGAACAGACTGACTGTAGTTCAGTCATACCCAAAATTTCGGATGCCAAGTAACTTGGTTGGGACCATATAAGTGAGAGTAAGAATAACTGGCCTTCCCTGGCAGCTCAGTGGTAAGGAATCCACCTGCCAGTGCAAAAGATATGGATTCAAACCCAGTTAGGAAGATCCCCCTGGAGAAGGGGAATGGCAACCCACTCCAGTATTCTTGCCTGGGAAATCCCATAGAGAGAGGAGTGTGGTGGGCTACAGTCCATGGGGTCACAGAGTCGGACATGCCTTAGGGACTAAACAACAACAAAGCACACATTTGTAAATCTAAAGGCTTTCTTAACCATTCTGTGCTTTGAAAATAAAAAAAGAGCAGGAGGCACGTATTGGCCACCTTAACTGAAAACTCAAGAGCTGATCTGGAAGCTGTTTCAAAACATTTTCATCCTGTAGCTCAAGCTGTGTCATCAGAACCTCTTTTCTCGCTCAGGATTTCCAGTTCTGCCCACAGAGCTGGCTTCAGACACAGAATCTGTCCACTTAGCATCCCCAGAAGCTCTGGTCTTATTTGCTCACAATTGTAAAAGAAAAGAGATCTTCTCTTTCCCAGCTGCTTCCGTAAAAATTCGGAAGTTCATTCTGATTGGCTTGACTTGAGTCACATGATCACTCCTATATTCTTTTGCCAGGGTTGCCCTGTAACAACAGAGAAGGCAATGGTACCCCACTCCAGTACTCTTGCCTGGAACAATCCCATGGATGGAAGAGCCTGGAAGGCTGCAGTCCATGGGGTCACTGAGGGTCGGACACGACTGAGCGACTTCACTTTCACTTTTCACTTTCATGCATTGGAGAAGGAAATGGCAACCCACTCCAGTGTTCTTGCCTGGAGAATCCCAGGGACGGGGCAGCCTGGTGGGCTGCCGTCGACCGGACTGAAGTGACTTAGCAGCGGCCGCCCTGTAACAAAGTATCACAGACTGCAGGGTTTAAAGGATAGAAATGTATCCTCTCACAGTTCTGGAGGCCAGAAGTCCAAGATCAAGGTATCCTTAGCTCCTTCGGAGAATGGTGAACAAAACTCTGTTCCATCCTCTCTCCCAACTCCCACTAGCCTTGGCTTATAAACAGTATTTTCCCTGTCCGCTCACTGCTGCTGCTGCTGCTAAGTCGCTTCAGTCGTGTCCGACTCTCTTCCCTCTATTGGTGCCTCAGTGTCCATGCACACTCAGTTGTGTCTGACTTTGCAACCCTACCAACTGTAGCCCACCAGGCTCCTCTTTCCATGGAATTCTCCAGACAAGAATACAGGAGTGGGTTGCTATTTCCTACTCCAGGGGATCTTCCTGACCCAGGATTGAACCCACATCTCCTGTGTCTCCTGCATTTGGCAGGCAGATTCTTTACCACTGAGCCACCTGGGAAGCCCGTCTGTGTCCACATTTCCCCTTTTTAGGACTCTAGTCACATTGGCTAAGGTCTTACCCTAACAACCACATTTCAACCTGATTGCCTCTCTCTTGATAAGGTCACATTCTAAGCTACTGGAGGTTAGGACTTCAGCCTCTCCTCTTAGGGGAAATGGTTTAACTCACAACAGTCCTTAAATCAAACACAGTGATACGACAAAAAGGATTGATTGTCCAGTTCTGGGTCACTTGAGCACCCGGATCTGTGAGCGGCATTGCTTCCATAAACGTAAGTGGCAAGAGAAAGGGCTGATTCTACAGGGAGGATGGATGGTGGGCAGGTGAAAATAATAGTCGTGACACTGAGTATCATTAAATCAAAAAAAAGGCCAAAATCTTATGCATGAGCCTACATATGAACAGCTAAATATATTACCAAATAAGTATATATACAATTATATAATACAAATGGAATCATAGCATTCAAATTTCTCTCCAGTACCCCATGGGTTATGAAAAATATTCATTTTAGCATCATTCTAATAAAGTGAAATCACATTTGGCTGTTTAGATGCCCTATGGGGGAGAGTAAATCTAACTACAAGAAGATAATACTGATACCACGGTCACATCCATTTCCAAAGGACAAAGACTCTACAGCTGGAGCCTAGGCAGGGATACAATGTCAGTCTTGGTTGATGTCTGACCACGGATGAAAGCAGGAAGGACTGGCTGTAGAACAAAGATGTGGAATATATAACAGGTGTCTTCCCTATTCCTCCTCTTGTGTCATAGCAAACATTATGGATCAATCAAAACAGTTGTTCCCATGGAGCTTGGGAGGGCTCAATATCAAGGCTGCACAGAGGGTGTGTGTGTCTCTGTGACTGACACATTCAGGAGCTGTGCTCTGCACATCTCTGTGCCCACACCTGGTAGCCTGGTTCAAAACCTCCTCAGGTCAGGCTCTGAACAGCCTGCACAACAATCGGAATTGGCTCAAGAAATTTGAGCCACTTGCCCTCCTGGCCTTAAAGCCTCCACTGGGTTTCTGAGATACCTGTGCCTACATGCATGCCAAGTTGCTTTAGTCGTAGCCTGCCAGGCTCCTATGTCCGTGGGATTCTCCAGGCAAGAGTACTGGAGTGGCTTGCCATTCCCTTTTCCAGGGGATCTTCCCAACCTGAGGATCAAACCCGAATCTCTTACGTCTCCGTCTCCTGGCAGGTTCTTTAGCACTGGTGCCACCTGGAAAGCCTAGAGAGTTTCCTGACTTGATCTACCCTCTCTGGTCTGCCATCTTTGTTCTGAGTGCTTATTTCTATGCGTACAAACATGCATGTGCTCCAAATACACTATTAAATACTAATGATTTAATATATAGTAAGTTCTTGGCTCAGCACAATGCTTGTATAAATTAGAAACAGTCTTCTTTATGTTAGGCAATACTGCCACATTCCCCTCGTTTCTGGAGGCTCAAGAATGCTTTTTTTTTTTTCTGACAATGCTTCAAGATACAGGCTGGACTTTTGCCAGCTTTCTTGCTATTAGTTCATTTCTTTAATAGCATCTTGGGGAGAGTCTTTTCAGAATCCAGGGACTCCAGTCTCAACCCCTTCTGTTAACCAAAAACCCCTGAATAGCCCTCCATACGTTCCTTCCATGATGTTTGATAAATACCTTGCTGATTATTTATATGGTTTTGTCTTTATTTTGACAAGTTGATCACATTAGTCTGTCTTGCAACCAAACATTCATCATAAGCATCTTCTCATAGCTCTCTATCACTGCGTCAAGTGGTCTAGTGAATTTCTGACACAGCAAACTTGGGGGAAATGAGACAAAGGAAAGTGCAGTCTAAAACAAAAGCAGACAAAAGCAATTCCGAAGAGCAAGACAAGGGACAGAACTCTATTAGAGGTCCTAGTGAATAGATTTGTACCTTCTATCAGCACCGCTCGTGACTGTAAACTGCCTTCACTACCAGGATCAATAAAGGGCGAGACCTGAAGATGGCAATTATGCTAATTGGGAGTGACTAGAAAACAGGCAGGTGGCAAGATAAACAGACAACATCTCGGGGGAGACAGACATGTTTGTTAAAGAAGCAAGATGTGGCATCCGCGCTGAGCTTTTTCCTATAATCCAGTTTCTAAGAAATGCCAAATGCATTGGTCCACCTCATTTGAGTTCTTACCTTGGTAGAATGTTACAGCAGGCACTTCTGCACAATATCAAAGGAATAAAAGACTCAGCACCTGCCTTCAAGAAGCACACAGCTTATTAGCTCAGTCTACCACAGCACACAAACACATGTGTGCACATGCACACACGCACACACACACCAAGTCATTTTCACTGTAAAAACATGTCAAGAACCAAGACCATAAATACCAAGGTGCTATCAAGATGGAGCCTCCACAGTAGCTCAGTGGTAAAGAATTCACCTGCAATGCAGGAGATGTGGTGATCCCTGGGTTGGGAAGATCCCCTGGAGGAAAAAAATGGCACCCCACCCCAGTATTCTTGCCTGGAAAACCCCATGGACAGAGGAGCCTGGTGGGCTATGATCCATGGGGTTGCAAAGAGGTGGACACGACTGAGCAACGAAATAAAAACAACTACGATCAAGAGGAGAGGGAGCAAAGTTAGATGGATGAGTCATGGAAAGTCTCTTGTAGGCACCATATTTGGGATGAGGCTTTGGCCAGAGAGGATGAAGGCATCTCAAGATCCTATACTTTGTTCTTGGAAATGGAAGTTAAGACTCTCTGACACAGAAGCTGCCCAGTTTTCATTATATTACAGTTGTGAAAAATGTCTTACTAGAAATGTATAAGCACCTCATGTATACATAACATCTCCATCAGTGTAACATGGACACCATCTTGGAACTAGTAACCAAACCAGGTAACCCAAATGTGTGTGGGTACCAGTAGACTAACCAGTTGAGATTTTTGATTAATTACCCCACCGGGATGCTGTGAGATTCTGAACTTTCTAATAAACTTTGACTGGTAACATTTTACATGCAATTTTTTTATCATGGGAATTATATTTAAGGCTCAAATAATCATAAAGTCAAATAAAACTTAGCCAAATGCATGAATATTTAGAAAGACAGTTGTAACCTCCTGGCTCTGTAAATATCAAATCTATTTCTTTTAATTCTATCCTAAATCACTAGCTCTAGTTATGGAAGAATCCTTTCCCCAGAAACTAGATGACAGAATAGTAACTAAATTTTGTGTTATTTTTATTTCATGAAAGAGATGTAAGGAATTGTAAATACCACATTCGTCCCCCAAATTGTATTTCAGTGCCTAAGGAGAAATCTGACAGTTCTAGTTAAATGGGTCAGATCTGAAGAATAAGATTCACCATAGAGCACCAGAGTGTTCTAAAAAGAAGGTACATACAGCACAGTGAGGTTAAGCACTGTCTGTTTTGGAACTGTGAATTCTGGGTGTCAGGTGTTCAGGCGGTGTAGAAAGAGACCTGAACTGATAATGAGGAAGTCACTTCCCCTCCAAACGCCAACTGAGCTTCCATTGTGTGCAAGGGGTGGCGTGGGCAAGGGTAGTGTGATCCGGATGGTCTCCTAGAGCTTTAGAGCTCTCTGACCATTTCCTAGCAGTTGCTCTTGATAGAAACTAGGACAGAGGAACGGGGAAGGCAATGGCACCGCACCCCAGCACTTCTGCCTAGAGAATCCCATGGACTGGGGAGCCTGGTGGGCTCCAGTCCATGGGGTCGCTGAGAGTCAGACATGACTGAGCGACTTCACTTTCACTTTTCACTTTCACGCATTGGAGAAGGAAATGGCAACCCACTCCAGTGTTCTTGCCTGGAGAATCCCAGGGACAGGGGAGCCTGGTGAGCTTCCGTCTATGGGGTCGCACAGAGTCGGACACGACTGAAGCGACTTAGCAGCAGCAGCAGCAGCAGGACCCAGGAAACGGCAGTTTGCAGGGTTGCATAACTGCTACCAGCAGGGGGCAGCACTGCTCAGATAATCACTATTTTTGCCCTTCATCATTTAGCAGAACCTGTGGGGAAAAGGGGTTTATCCCTCAGCTCATAGGAGCTCAGGAACATGTAAGTGGGCCAAAGCCAAGGAATGCCCGTGCCTGGAAAGATTACATGTTCCAGGCACCAAGATCTATCCAGCAGGTGTGCTGACAACCCACAATTCCCATGGACATTTCACTGATGGCATTGCTCAGATCTGACTTGCCTTTTTCCTTTGTCTTCTCTTTATTTCCTACTTGTTTCTTGATGGGGACTAATCATTTTATCAGGAATTTTAAAATTTAAGGAACATTGGGATCTCTTACCAGTCTTTCTCATCCCAAAGTAAAGCCCCCCATTTGAAATGGAGTTTCAAGAAGGGCCACCTCATGTCATAAAGAGCAGAGATGAAAACGTTTCAGGGAAAGAAATGACTCCCTTTTCTTGAGAAAGAATGTGTGCACATGCACATGCACACACACATGCACACACACACACACACAACCATTAACTGACCAGTGCTGCCCCCTGCAGCTAACAGGAAATGAGCCTGAAACAAGTGAATGTCTTGTTCCGTGAGTCATGTTTTATTTTAATGTTTATTTAAAAATTCAACTTCCTTATGACATAATACTAAATCACATCTTTTAATTAATTTTTAAAGCTCCTATTTGATAGTAAGACTAATGTTAGCCTTATTTTCAAGATAATTAAAAATTAGTAGGCAACATTTGTCCCATTTAATAAGAGTGTGTTACTCTACAGTAAATTTTAATTCTAATAACACATTCAGCTTTCATTTTACTGAAGTATTTACCCTTGAAACGCTTCCTTTAAAATTAGAGACCGTTTTCCATAAAGCAAGAATGTTTGGGGCTTGAACATGTAAATCTGCTACCTAAAGAATAACAGAGGGGACTTATCTGGTGGTCCAGAGGTTAAGACTTTGCCCTCCAGTGCAGGGGGTGTGAGTTCGATCCCTGGTTGGGGAGATAAGGTACCACATGCCTCGCAGCCAAAAAAACTGAAACATAAAACAGGAACAATACTGTAACCAATCCAATAAAGGCATCAAAAAATCCTTAAACAAACAAAAAAAAAAGAGGCTGAGGTCTAGAGCTTGCTGTCACCAGAGAACTACTGTCACTTATATGAAAGCACTTTTATCCACTTCTTTCTCTTTTCTTTGTCTTTCCTTACCTTGGGCATTTTTTGTATGCAGCAATCATTTTAAGCAGCGTTGCATAATGTGAAAAATCTGTGCTTTGAGATCAGACATCCCAGGATTTAAAACCCAACTCTGCCCCTTTCAATCTACTTGACCTTGAACAAGTCGTGTAACCATTTTGATCCTATTTTGTCTTCTCTGCTACAGGGAAATGAATACTATCTATCTTATCAGGTTGTTGTGAGAATTAGTTGAGAAAACATGCAAAGCTATAAAAGGCTTGGAGTAATCACTCAGTAATGGTAGCTGGGGGACCTTCCTCTCAGAAGCCTGGGGCAGAAAGTCTCCAAGATATCTGCCACCCACACCTTCCCTCCTTGTGCTCACATGCACTCTTTCCATTGAGAGGAAGTCTGATTTTCCTTCTCTGAATCTGGGCTGGAACCCGGGTCCCCTGCATTGCAGGCAGATTCCTGGCCATCTGAGGCGCCAGGGAAGCCCCCTTTATGACCAGTTTGGCCAATAGAGTACAGTGGCAGTGATAGTCTGGCTCTCCCAACGCTAGGTCTTAAGAAGTCTTGAAGCTTCCGAGGCTACAAGTCTCTTGTCTGCCTGACCTTGTAATGTTTCCCAATGAGTGGGCTCTGAGAAGCCTAACCACATGGAGAGGCCATATGGAGTCATTCTAGTTGACAACACAGCTGGGCTCCCGGTCAACAGCCAACATCAGCTACAAGCTGCACAAGTTGGACGTCTTACCCACGTGGGCCATTAGCCCCTTCTAGCACCTGTCCCCATCTGACTGCAGTCATGGGACAGATCCTGGATGAGACCTACCCAGCTGAACCCAGCAAATCCACTGGACTACGATAATCATAAATTGTTATTTCAAGCCACTAAATTTTGGGCTGGTTTGTTATGCATGCAATGATAGGTAACTGGAACAAAGCTGCAGGGTAAGTGTCTGTTTTAAAGAGCTACTAGTTAAAGCCCAGAGAAACAGCTGGGAGGGAGTGGCTCTCACTATAAACATTTAGCTGTAATTCATAATTTTGTTTCTCAAGTCATTGTTTCAAAAATTCCAGAAATATTCAACTAGATTTTGAAGGGATATGTGGGAGCTGAAGAAATGTTGGTTGGATGAAAAAAGGAATGAGTGAGTGAATGAATATTTCCTTTTATATAAGTCCTCTGGTAGAAAGCATCTAATGACCAGCAATCAATCTAGAAGTTTCATGAAGAATCTATTATGTCTAGTTCCATTTGCAGCCACATGGTTGGACCTAGAGGTTATCATACTAAGTGAAGGAAGGCAAAGTCAAACATCATATGATATCACTTATATATTGAATCTGAAAAAAATAGTACAATGAATTTATTTACCAAACAGAAATAGACTCAGACATAAAAAGTAAACTATTATTTACTTAGTTTAACAAAGGGGAACAGAGTTGGGGGAGAAATTAGGAATTTAGGAATAGCAGATACACACACTACTATGTATAAAATAGATAAATAACAAGGTCCTACTGAATAGCACAGAGAACTATATTCAATGTCTTGTAATGAACTATACTGGAAAAGAATCTAAAAAAGAATATATATGTGTATACATGTATGCATATATACACACATGATGCTGGTCGTTTAGTCGTTAGGTCACGTCCAACTCTTTGCGACCTTGTGGACTGTGGCCCACCAGGCTCCTCCGTCTATGAGATTGCCCAGGCAAGAATACTGGAGTGAGTTGCCACTTCCTTCTCCAGGGGAATTTTCCCCACCCAGGGATCAAACCCACATCTCTTGCATTGTCAGGCCAAATCTTTACCACTGTGCCACCAGGGAAGCCCAGGAGGTTAAGTGGAGGATGGGAAGGGCATTCTGAATGCAAAGTTGTTTGGAAGCTAAGATAGAAGAGGTGGAAATAAGTAGAATGGGTAAGGATTAACGATTTTGTGGCGGCGATTAACACCTTGAACATGGTGAGTTCATACCTAATACACAGAATGAACAAAGTCCTGCAAGATCAAAGCCATATCAAGACCCTGAGGGACCATGAGATTCCTTTGCTGGAAGGTCAGTGTTGCCTGGAAAGAGGAAAAAGATCAGGAAATGAGCGGGGATGTTGGCTAGAAACCTCAACCTCTTAGGCTTGAAAGTGTGTGGGGTGACCTAAGGACTACACGTGGGGGCACTTGATCATGCTAAGGGGGCTCTCATGGTACCGTGAGGGACCAGCACCATCTGTATACGTTGCCATGGGCATTTTCAGGGCATCTACCTGGAGAAGGAAATGGCAACCCGTTCCAGTACTCTTGCCTGGATAATCCCATGGACAGAGGAGCCTGCCAGGCTACAGTCCATGGGGTCTCTAAGAGTCAGACACAAGTTGAGCAACTGAGCAGATTTTCACTGTAAACTCCTTTAACCCTTTGAGGCAAATCGAGTAGAAAACTGGGGTATGCAGTGGCCATCCAAGGTCACCCGACCAGCTGATGGACAACCCCAGACCCAGGTCTTCTGCCTACCTGTCAGGTTCACACCAAACCACTCTGCTTTCTCTAGATTTTACCTTGTCCAGGACCCACCAATGTCTTCAAATGACCTTGTTTACCAATAATAATAATAATGCCATAAGGCTGCTTCTTAAAGATATTTTGAGAAATAATGTTAGGAATAAGAATACTGATTGCTAGACAAAAATAGAGTATGCCTATCCCTGAAATAATTCAAAAAGTTATTTTTGTGGGTCTCATTCTATGTGATATCTTAGCTGCTTTTAAAGGACACCTCCCTCCATAAATCTTACAGCGTGCTGTATTCTCAGTTGAATGGGACTCCTCCACAAAGAGTATATAAATGACTCTGATTCAGAATGGAGGTAGAACAGATAAATAAAGTTGACAGTTCACAGAAGAGGTCTTCATTACTAAATTATTTGGGGAGGTTCTGTAAGTCAGGAAAACCAATCTGCTATGAATGCCCCTTCGGTGCCACTTATCCTGTATTCATCTCCTCGCACCGACCATGAAGAATGGGAACACAGACTTTCCCCTCCCCACCATCAATTACAAATATGTCCTTTTTTTCTCCTCTGTGTGAAATTGCATTTCTCTATAAATTGCCCTGTGCTGGTGCCTCATGAAGTAAACGTCCGAATGCCTGAGGCATCTTTGTGCCTTAGACAATGAAGGGCATGTGCCCTGTCAGTGCTGTTAGAGCCAGGTTAGCTCCACATGTGGTCTCCCATGAAGGGGAGGCCAGGGGAGGCTGGGAGGCCATGTGCCTGATTAGGAAGCTGTTTGTCCACATTCCACGTTACTGATCTAGAAAGACTGCTTGGTTTGCAAGAAGTTGGTGGCCATGGGCACAACTCAAACTGGTCTCCCTTCTGTCCAAACCCTAGAGAAGTATCTTGATGAGTCTGCGTGGTGGTAAGGATCAGGGCCCTGCTGTAACATAGATGGTAGGAGAGCTGGCTGACGTGCCCACCCAGAAGAGGCAGGAAGCATTTGTGCATATTCATTGGGAACCAGTTCCCTGCTAGAAAACCTTTATGCTTGGTTCTATTGGCTGGAAACTATTCATTCAGTTCAGTTCAGTCGCTTAGTTGTGTCTGACTCTTTGCGACCCCATGAATCGCAGCACGCCAGGCCTTCCTGTCCATCACCAACTCCCGGAGTCCACCCAAACCCATGTCCATCCAGTCGATGATGCCATCCAACCATCTCATCCTATGGCTCCTCTTCTCCTCCTGCCCTCAATCTTTCCCAGCATTAGAGTCTTTTCTAATGAGTCAGCTCTTCAGATGAGGTGGCCAAAGTATTGGAGTTTCAGCTTCAACATCAGTCCTTCCAATGAATACCCAGGACTGATCTCCTTCAGAATGGACTGGTTGGATCTCCTTGCAGGCCAAGGGACTCTCAAGAGTCTTCTCCAACATCACAGCTCAAAACCATCAATTCTTTGGCACTCAGCTTTCTTGACAGTCCAACTCTGACATCCATACATGACCACTGGAAAAACCATAGCCTTGATTAGATGGACCTTTGTTGGCAAAGTAGTGTCTCTGCTTTTGAATATGCTATCTGGGTTGGTCATAACTTTCCTTCCAAGGAGTAAGTGTCTTTTAAGTTCATGGCTGCAATCACCATCTGCAGAGATTTTGGAGCCCAAGAAAATAAAGTCTCTCACTGTTTCCACTGTTTCCCCATCTATTTCCCATGAAGTGATGGGACCAGATGCCATGATCTTAGTTTTCTGAATGTTAAGCTTTAAGCCAAATTTTACACTCTCCTCTTTCACTTTCATCAAAAGGCTTTTGAGTTCCTCTTCACTTTCTACCATAAGGGTGGTGTCATCTGCATATCTGAGGTTATTGATATTTCTCCCGGCAATCTTGATTCCAGCTTGTGCTTCTTCCAGTCCAGCGTTTCTCATGATGTACTCTGCATAGAAGTTAAATAAGCAGGGTGACAATATACAGCCTTGACATACTCCTTTTTCTATTTGGAACCAGTCTGTTGTTCCATGTTCATTTCTAACTGTTGCTTCCTGACCTGCATACAGGTTTCTCAGGAGGCAGGTCAAGCGGTCTGGTCGGTGCATCTCTTTCAGAGTTTTCCAGTTTATTGTGGTCCACAGTCAGAGGCTTTGGCGTAGTACGGGATTTAAAGAACAAAAAGCATTAACCAAGTGTTTCACTGTCAGTCATCTTCCGGATGACAAAGAATTGACATTTATTGAAGAAATCTTTATTTTGAAATCCAAAGGACCACCTGAGCAGGTCCACAGTGATGCTTATAAAAAAAACTGAGTTACACATAATCACTTAAACTAATTTTAAACATCTGTAGCTGCATAGTTAGATGGTCCAGAAGAAAAATATAGCCTAGGAATATCATCTGTATTTTCTCTTTTTATTCTCAGACATGACTCCATATATGTACTCCTGTAAGGGAAATCGATTCAGTTTCCCTTCATAAATGTTGTGTGCATAGTAGAAATGGCTTGGTTACTACACATCAAATTGTTTCTGTCCTATATAACTAATTCAGTTTGGTATCGTTGTATTTTAACAATTTCAGAAAGTAAGGGCCCAGCCAACATTTTAATGTAACACTTGTGTTTTTCAATCAAAATGAATCCTTAAACCTTAGAACTTTATCACTCTACTCAGATTATTCTTAGAAGAACAGAAACTCTTCAACATTTAGATTACTTAAAACCCTAGTTTTCTAGGATAACAATATAGAGGTATCTTAGGCTCAGTGCATAGAAATGGCTTACCTTTTACGTTTTTTTTCTAGTGTTGGAGAAAAGATGTAATTGAATTTTTTGGTGTCCTCTAAATTGGGGGGATCTCTGTTGAGGAAACATAGGATAAGCTTGGTAGATGTTGGTCACTGAGTTTGAAAGAAGATGGTGATGTTGCCTCAAGAGAGAATAAATTATTAAGGGTCAGAACTAGTAGTATGCTGTTGACAAGCAGGCTGAGGAATTCCTGTCACCTCCCTTGACAGGTGGCTGCAGCAGCTCAGATAATTTCAAACAGCCCCCAGCCTTCCGCTGGAGGCAGAGGGAGCAACTGAAGCCAGCATTTGCTCCATAATCACGGGGCTCCAATTTGGTCTTCGATGGTCTTACAAAGGCATTACAGGCCCAGTCTCCATAAGCCATTCCCTTCCTTCTCTTGCCTCCAGAGAGAACTGGACTTAGCCTGTCCTTTTAAACTGCCCCTTTCTTCTCATATGGGAAAGAGACATGGATCCAAGTTAACACCCACAAACTAATGGTTTCGCAAACAATGGCTGAGTTTCCTAAACTGAGCTCACTAAAGCTGGAGATTGCACATTGTTTAACTGGCTTGCCTGACTTTTTTTTTTCTTTTAATATTTATATGTTTATTTGGCTGTTTTGAGTCTTCTTTGCATCATTCAAGATCTTTTATTGCAGTGCATGGACTCTCTATTTACTACGTGAGCTTCAGTAGTTGTAGCACGCCTTCATACGCCTTCATACTTGCTCCTTGGCATGTTGGATCTTAGTTCCCCAACCAAGGATCGAACCCACATCCCCTGTATTTCAAGGCAGATTCTTAACCACTGGACCACCAGGGAAATGTCTTTTAGGGAAAAAAAAATTATTTAGCTTGACTTCTAACTACCAAAAAACAACCATATCTTCTCTTGAATATTTCCAGGTGTTGGTTTTAAATCAACATATTTAAGAAATATGTACTATTAATTAGAACTTTCCAATAATGAACACTAACATCTGATAAAAGCAGGATATTCCACCTAGAAAATGACCTTTGGCAGTGACAAGCTGATCAGTTTTAAGGATTCTGTTTTTTATGGTTTAGCTCCACACTCCTCCTTAATTTTCTTTGCAATATGTGCTTCATATATATGTGTGGTACTTTAGCGCAAATGAAATAGTGAAGGGCCAAACAAGAATCAGTGGAACTCAGAGGACAGAAAGTATATATCAGAATTCCTTTGGCACATATTAAAGTCTGATTTTGGTGTAAATTTAGCCAGGTGGTAAACAATGTCATTGTGGTTCCAATATATTGACACTTGAAGTGATGGCCTAGGAAAATACACTGGGAAATGTATGGCCTAGGAAAATACTGGGATGAAACCAATGGACTAGTCTTTTGCTTTAAATTTGTTATGAAATCATGTGTGCTCAGATATGTCTGACTCTCTGTAACCCTATGGACAGAGCCCATCAGGCTCCTCTGTCCATGGAATTTCCCAGGCAAGAATACTTGAGTGGGTTGCCATTTCCTGCTCCAGGGGATCTTTCCAACCCAAGGATCGAACCTGTATATCCTATGTCTCCTGCCTTGACAGGCAGATTCTCTACCAATAAGCCACCTGTGGAAGCCCATGCTATGAGAAGTTTCTATGAAACACGGGGTATATATATTGTCAAGCATTAAGAGGATTTGGAGATTCAAAGTCCTATCTTTGCCCATAAGAGAGAGGGTTCATGAAAACATGAAAGCAAGAGGATTGTGGCAACACAAGATGAGACCCAGTTGTACTCTAGAATTCTGTATAATTGCTAAGAATGGATCATAAATTTGGTGTTAATCTACTAAGCAACTATTGCCAAGAAATGTAGATCCTGTCAGAACATGCAAAATATTGCATCTTGCTTGACATTTCATATGGGGAGATATGATGCCAGAAAAATATTTTGAGATCATCGGGAACAACAACAACAAAATGTTTCTAAACAGAAGGTGGCTTACTTTATGATTACTTTCACTTTTTTTTTTTTTTTCTTCCAAGGGAGGGAATGAGAGGAGAAAACAGGATAGCAAACAGATATGCCCAAAGACTGTGACCAGGGATGGGTCCTGGCATGCCCCTGGCAGGAGTGAGTGGCCCGGGAGGTGAGCTCAGGGCTGCTGTGTCTGTCAGAAGCCACCATCCACTCTCATGTAGATCTGGCTTGTAGAGTTCAAGAAACGAATTCTGGCTTACCATCTAAGGTAGACTGCCTTAGATAGGCTGTGGTACCCAGGACCTCATGTCCTAACACTCGTATTAACTGAGAGTGATACCTTTTCCAGTTTTTGAAATGAATCTATCACTAACTTTTGTATTTTAAACAATGAGATATAGTTGAGAAAAAGCTATAGAGAAATTTGAATTAATAAGCAAAGAAACATCAGGCAGATGGTATAAATATTTATTCTTTCCTAGCTTTCAGCTATGGCCAATCACTGTTTAACCATAGCTCAGTTTTCATGTTTATATAAAATAATTGACTTTCTAACATAGAGGTAGGCCTTTTCTGTATCTTCATGGCTCTAGCACACAGCAACTTTTACCAATTTTTTATCCATGGCCCTCTTGGGTATTCTCTGTTTAACTTTTTTTTTTTTTTTGCCTTCTCTTTATGAAACTATGTGGTCATTTACAACTTTAAGAGAAAAAAGTGACATGATACAATGAACTTTGAAGTAAATCATCCTGGGTTTAAATCCTGACTCAATATCTGAATGACCAAGGTCATGGTATTATAACATTCTGAGACGAAATTCCCTGGCAGTCCAATGGTCCTCTCCATGCTGAGGGCATAGGTTCAATCCCTAGTAGGGAACTAAATTTTCACAAGGATAACTTTACTGCTTTGCCAGGCAAAGGGGGCCCACAGCGGGCTAATGCTCTCAAAACTGTCACCCCCAAACATCCTGAGACTCTTCATTTGTAAAATTGGAATGAGACCTTGCTTGGTTTTTGGACAATTAAGTGAAATAAATATGTGAAACTCCTCGCACATATTGAGGTTGAGGTCTTCATTACTGCCACTTCAAACATTTCCACTAATTTCACTATTACAACAACTGCTAACTGCTGAGTGAGTGGGAATCCCATAAAGAATCCAGGCAAGTCTCTGAACCTCAGTTTCCTCTTCAGCAAAACACAGGTATTAATAATAATGTCTACCCCCCAGGGTTCTGAAGGTGATGACATGCAAACATCTATGAAATTCTAGGCACACGGCATGCATGTGCAGGAAATAGAGTTCAACATCTTTGTGTCTTTTCCCTTCTTCTTAGCCATAGCAAGGAACTCTTCAAGCACTTGCTATTCCCAGGCTGGTAGTTCACTCTGATCTTGAGATTAGATTAGAGCCTGCAGGGTTGCCTTAAATGCACTCAAAATTGGACCTGATGTCTGGATTTGTGTCCAGACAAGATTCACACACTCCTGCTAGGCTTGCTAGGTCTAAATCAATCTTTAGATCGTAGAGGAAACAAGAATTGTGCACAGCACATAAGCATTCCTCTCCTTTCCCTTCAGAGACCCTTCATGGCCAGTGCCTACACAAGGCTGTGAACACCCCTACACTCTTCCTTCCAGCCTCTGTCTGTGTTTGCTCAGTGTTTGCTCTTTCCCTCTGTTTGCCCAGTGGGAAAAGAGTCTCACCTCCTACTACTCGCTGTTTCCTGGCCTCTCTCATCAACTCCTAATGACAGACACAAGAAAATGAACCAGCTTTCCATGCCTAGAGGACCCTGGAGTGCCCCTGGGGGCAGCTTGATGCAGGACAAGATGCACCCAACCACAGCGATGGGACAGTTGCCATGTCCTTATGCTGTTTGCAGAAACAACCAATTACAGTGAAAACACAGTCTCACCGCACAGTTTATTATCCACCCTAACCTAGGCCATTCATGACCCCTCCTCTCTTGTCCGTGTGCTCTGCACACCTGCCTTCTAAGGACACAGAAGGCATCTCCTGGTCTGTGTGTGTGCATCCTAGACTGGGGGTTCACATCTTCTATCAGCTTTTGGTTTTCACCTAAAGATTTGGCATGTTTATTCACACTTTGAGACTTGGACGATAAACAAGGCTGAGCACCAAAGAATTGCTTTCGAACTGTGGTGCTGGAGAAGACTCTTGAGAGCCCCTTGGACTGCAAGGAGATCCAACCAGTCCATCCTAAAGGAGATCAGTCCTGGATGTTCATTGGAAGGACTGATTCTGAAACTGAAGTTTCAATACTCTGGCCATGAGATGTGAAGAGCCAATTCATTGGAAAAGACCTTGATTCTGGCAAGAAGAGAAGGGGGCAGCTTATGATGAGATGGTTGGATGGAATCATCGACTCAATGGACACAAGTCTGAGCAAACTCTGGGAGATGGTGAAGGACAGGGAAGCCTGGAGTGCTACGGTTCATGGGGTCACAAAGAGTCAGACAGGACTTAGCGACTGCACAACAACAAATGGGTCATTCAGGAAAGACTGAGGAATGTCTTATTTTACGCTGTCAGATAGGTTCCAAGCCATGTGGCGGAACTTTTTTTTTAAATTTTTTATTTTTTAATTGCATCTGTCAATGGTCCCAGAAACTATTTGGTAACAGACGTAGGCAGTATGTACAATAAATTTCAGGAACTGCCCTACTTAACATTGGAAGAGAAAGGCCAAATCGAATTATGGGGTGAGTGTGCCAGGCTCAGTATATCCTAGGGGGCCTTGGATAACTGATCCTAAATGGATCTTTTTCTCTGTCATAGAATTTTATTTGGTCAAGATGTGCTTTCTGTCTTCTACAGTCCAAAAGCTCAAATCACACTGAACACAATAACCACTTCTAACTGAGAAATTTCCCCATCTGTTGTTTCAGCCTGTGCCTCTTACCTCTGCAGAGCCAGGAAACAACAGCAGGAAGCTTCCCACTCTAGAGGCCAACGGTGAAGGTCAAGGTGATTCCCAAGGAGCGTAGGCTTGCAGGTGACCTTGAATCCAGGAATGACGTTGCACACGGGTTTATCTAGTTCTCTAGTTGTAACACTAGAGATATGACTCCATCTGCCTACAGAGAAAAAATCGAAAACTTTCCAAGGTCTCACCACAGTGCTTGGCATCAGAATGAGTAGTTGATACAAACCCTTGTCATCAAACTCAAGTGAGGACGAAGTGTGACTTGTATTAGGCTGGCCAAAAAGTCCAGATTTTTTTCCCCTAAGAGCATGTGAAAAAACCTGAACCACCTTTTTGGCCAATCCGATATTTCCTTTAAAAGAACTTTGAGCCCCGAGATGCATCTCGTTTTTGCCTTTGTTGGGCTTTCCTCTTCTTCCCAGGACTTCACCAGGTTTGCGAAGGAGTCCACGATGCCCAGAATGGCGAGGGGCCTTGGTGGTGGGGTCTGTCATGGTCTCACTGACACCCCAGCACCCAGGCCCCCAGCACTCCCAGACTTCCAGTAGTCCTCCGGGGCTCCCACGCTCCCCTGAGTCATGAGGATCTTTGTAGCAGCTGTGAGTCCCAGCCTATAGTTTCTGCTCCCTGAAAGTGTTTGTTGCTCAGTCGTGTCAAACTTTGCAACCCCATGGACTGTGGCCCACCAGACTCCTCTGTCCCTGGGATTTTCCAGGCAAAGCTACTGGAGTGGGTGGCCATTTCCTTCTCCAGGGGATCCTACTGAACCAGGGATCAAACCCAAGTCTCTGGCATTGGCAGGTGGATTCTTTACTGTCTGAGCCACCAGGGAAGCCCACCCTCCTCCGAAGACACACCCGACTCTTCCTCCCAGGAGCACTCTGCTTCCCCAGGGCAAGGCCAGGGACTCACCCTTCCCTGGGACCTTGGAACCTGTCTCAATTCCCAGACTTCTTCCTTCAGATGCAATCTTCTCTTTGGGAGTCAGACTCTTCAAAAACAAAAGCCAGGAAATCCTGTCGCTGGGTCTGGCTTCTGCCATGGTAAGGAGACGAGGCACAGAGACAGAGAGGTGAACAGAAAGGATACAGTGAGTGAGAGAGAGAAATAATCCTAAATTCAAACCTCCAAACTTGGTTAGGAGCGTGTGTGGTAGCACTCAACACAGCATTGCACTCCACGTGTGAGACTGACAGTTCTTCAAGACAAAGTGGGGTGAACCTTTTACAAGAGAAGACTTTGGTCCTCCCCTCACTGTATTTGTGCAATAGAGTGGAAGGATTGAAAGCACGTTTTCAAGGCACCTCGGGTCATGCTTTACAGACCGCCCTTTATGCCAGTTTAATTTGTTGGACAATGTAAACTAACTTTGCATCCTCTTTTTCTTGTGAATTGTTTGGAGATGAGTAAAACTCACTAATACTCAAGAAAGCGCTCATACCCACTCTCTGTGAAAAAGATGACCGAAACATGCCCGTAGAGTCGGTTTTCTGTTCTAGTGACATTAGTTGGGTCGGTCACAGACCAATCAGGCTGAACTAGTGCCGTTCAGTTTAAGACAATGCCATATATAAAACCGCACACTTGTAAAACATTCATGTGGCAGATGGTTTTAAAGCAAAAGTTGTTTTCCCTCTTATATGGGAATGTGCCTTGGATACCCTTAAGTACCTACATGCCCTTGACTTTTTAAAAATAGAACTTAATTGAGAATCGTGGGTTTGTGTATAGTTTTTCACAAGCATATCTATTTTACAAAAGTACGTATACCCATGCTTGGTGAAATGAGCATCAGATTTCACCAGCTGCAAAGAAACCTCTCTGCCAGAGTTGCTTCACATGTTTGGAAAAGTTGCTCAGTGTTCAGATGACTCACCCTGGACACAAACACCAGCAGTTAAGAGAAGGACTGAGTTCTGAGGCAGGACCCACAGAACAAGTTCATGGAATAGTCACCCTAAGTGTAGCCCTCCTCAGGGCTTCCAGGGGGAGAAAAATACACAAGTGGTTTTAGATATTTCTCCAACAAAATCAACTTTCTTCTCTTGCAAAGTAGCTCTTCTTTGACCAACTTTCCATTTCCCCAGGTCCCTTGGTTTGTCAATATTTTTTTTTTAATATTTAAGCAATTAATCTGACGAAGTTGAAACTAATCTGGGGCACAAAAGAAATGGAGAAAATTTACCAGGGATAAATAACCTCCTGCTAGGGTAAAACTCTTATAAAAATGAAGCATTTTAGAAAGCCCTACCCATATTAAAATGAGGGGGGGGACGTCTTCCTGCAAGAGAATAACTGTCAAAATAGTTTGTTTCATGTTAGAACAGCAGGATGTTGGCTTCTGATTTCCCACCCCCGGCTTTGGAAGTAAAGCTCAGCGGTTGACCACAGTCTGGTTTACTGTAAAGGGCCACTGCTCATTAAGTCCTGTGTAATTAGAAACTGCTAAGGAAGGACGTGTTGTTAGAACACTCAAGGGAAGGTTTATCAAAAGGCATGCAGTTTGTGCACTTTCGTCTTGCTTTTCATCAGAAGCTTTGACAACTTGATTAGGTGTAAATATCCAGAAAATGTTCATTGAACATGTAAAGATCAAACGACCCCAGAAAGAAAGAACTTCACTTCTTCCAGGTCTCTGCCATCAAGCTTTATCTAGACTTTTCTTTTCCTTCTTTTTTCAGCTAGCAAAAACGATGGGTAGGAGGGGTTAAACCTTTCTCTTTACACGTTGCTTCTTTTGAATGACCATTAGAATAGTCAGAACTGATGAAAACAGGAATTTCTCATGTCCTAGTTACGCCTATGATGACAACCACCAACCCAAGTCTCTGGGACATTATAAGGAAGTTATTTCTTCTCCAATCTCTCCTAAGAAAAAAATGTGAGATTATTATATGCATTTACATCTTTACGTGGTTGTTTAAAAATCATACTTTACCTGTTCTAATAGAGCATACACAGAGTGAAGCATGTAATAGTCGACTTTGGTTAATTTCCCCAGAAGATTGTCAAAGCTTTCTCTCTGACCTTACAACCTTACACTTGCATTCCAGATGTCTACTCTTGTGTCACTGTGCACACCTTCAAGTGAGCTGAAAGGTTTATAGTTACTAGAGTCTGCCTTGAAAAAAAATGCAAGAAGAAGCTGACACCACCCACTGTAGGTTGTTCTTGGCACAGAGACTAGGTGTGGCATTTTGGCACAAGGCAAGAGGAGTTGTCCTGTCTTAAGTGGCAGTAATGCTAGGGGATACTTTTCTTCTTTGAGTTATGTTATTATCTCCCTGAATGCAACATAACTCGATTTTGAATCATAATTATGAGAAATGTCCGCACCCATCTTGTCCCAACGTATGTAAATTCCATTTCTCTCAAGACTTCCAGGGAGGAGAGCAGGCACACCGTCAATATCATGAAGGCAGCTCGGCTGAAATGTTTGTTCCCCTGTGCTCAGTCACTGGCGCAGTCCAAGTGACACGTTTGACAAGGCAGAACACGAAATTCATCCCTTCAATATGGAGCATTTTGCAAGGGAGGCTGAGTTTTGGAGCAGACTAATGGTAAGTGGAACAAAGTATTTAAATATCAAGGGCATCATGCTGGGCATTTTCCTTGTGGCTTTTCATAAAATTAAGATGAAAGGGGAATTTATAATCAAAGGACTGGAGCCTTGCTCATTATTTTAAAGTGAAACATGCCTTCTACATACCAAATGGTATTAGTGATAAATGACTTTGGATGAACTGTTTGGGTGTAAATGTTTCTAATTTTATTGATGAACCATACCGAAGAGCTTGTGGGCATGCAAGACATGACCTTATTGAAGCAACAAGACTCGCTGACAGAAAGGAATTGTAACATCAAACTAGGCTTTTAACACAGATGAACCATTTCTTGGAACTCTGATTTGGATGATTTCTTTTGATTTTCTTTAAATATACCTCATGTAGGATTATATAAATACACGTGTGTGTGTGTGTGTGTGTATAATGATCATAATATATACTATAGTCAGAAGAGCATGGTAAAGGAGCATACTAATGTCTAAAGCTAATTTTTATAATTTCTGAACTGGGAGTATTCAGACCTTGTATTGCCTTTTATGTCACTGAGAACTACTGAGTTGACTTCAAATGAATTGGTCAAGTTCTGAAAGCCTCACAGAATGACACAGGTTCCCAGGCCTTGGGGACCTTGACTGACCATCCTATTTTATAGCTGAGCAAAGTGAAGTTCCCCTACTTGGAGAACTCAGAGTCAGGCTACAAGATCCTAGACCCTAACTCGAACCACTGTGCTTTCTCAGTCAGTATATCTCTCTGCTCCGTGGTGTAACATTTTATTGGGTTTTATCTTTTCTAATGGGATCTTCCCTGGTGGCTCAGATGATAAAGCGTCTGCCTATAATGCGAGTAGACCCGGGTTCAATCCCTGGGCTGGGAAGATCCCGTGGAGAAGGCAATGGCAACCGACTCCTGTACTCTTGCCTGGAAAATCCCATGGATGGAGGAGCCTGGCGGGCTACAGTCCATGGGTTCACAAAGAGTCGGACACAACTGAGCGACTTCACTTTCTTTCACTTTTCTTCTCTATATGAATTTGAACTTCATTGGAAATAGAAGATTCTGTTGCAAAAATGGGGATTTAAAAAAACCTTTTATTTTATATTGGAGTATAGACAATTAACAATGTGGTGATAGATGGCAGGTGGACAGTGAAGGGACTCAGTAATATATATATATGTACGTATTCTCCCCCAAACTCCTCTCCCATCCAGGCTGCCACGTAACATTGAGCAGACTTCTTTGTGCTATCCAGTAGGACCTTGTTGGTTATTCATTTTAAATACCATGGTGTGTACATGTAAATCACAAACTCCCTAACTATCCCTTACCCCATTTTCCCCCCTGGCAACCATAAGTTCATTCTCTAAGTCTGTGAGTCTGTTTTTGAAAATAGGGGATTTTTAAGATTGGAAAAACAAATTTTCTTCTGGTGGCAGCAACGTGACCCACCTGTCCTTTTCCTGTCAACATCTCCTGTCTTACCTTCTTTTATGACATAAAGTTGACTCCAAGAACAAATTAAAACATTGCTTTTTGAATTATCACTTCTGTCCATTAAAGAATGCTCATTGTGCCTGGTGTCTTGGGTTTTTCATGCTGTATCTCAGCTGGCAAGCCATGTTGTATATTTTTGGAGAAAGGAAGGTAAAAATTACTATACTGTTCTCAGACATAGCTAAAAAGGCACAATTTTCAGATCAATAGTCAAGCTTTTGAGACATCCACCTTTGTTTATCCAAGTCATTCACTTAGCAAAGCATATCAGTTGTATTCTGGAGACTGAACTATTTCTATGCTCTTGTAATATTTTGACTGTTTAAATGCCTTAGTTTTTATTAGGAGCTCATTTTGACAAGCTAAAAAAAAATTTTAAAGGCTTTTCCTGCATGTTCTCATGGCAGGAAGGGATGTCTCTGCTCCACGGGGCTAGGAGCTGAGGGAGCAGCAGGCTCTGATGGGTTCCAGGGTCCTGGGACAGCCCGATGGGCCCGGACAAAGGCTGGATCTCAGAAAATACAGAAAGGGGCGAGGTGCAGGTATTGGTCCTCCACACTCAGACACCCCAGTCCCTTACCCAAGGAGGTTCCCAGGAAAGATGCAGTCAGTCACAAGAGAGAATATCAGAACTGTACAGAAAACACCTATCATGCAAATAAAAGCCCACCCATTGTTCTGTTCAACCTTGATCACGCGAACTCCCATTTTGAAAATTCTCTCCTCTTTTGGAAGTTCTTCAGCCCCTGGCTCCATCTTGGCCACTGCATGTTGTCACCAGTTCCCTTGGCAAGTGGGTGGACACTTACCGTGAGGCCAGAGGACCCTGAGACTGCCTTAGGTTGCTGGCAGCCACTCACCAGTCTCTCCTTCCTTCCAGACTGTGCCATAGGTGAAATACCTGCCAACTCAGGCAGCCAGGGACAGGGAAGGAGGGGCTTAACCTCATGATGATCCAGTGGCTGCTCGGAGGCCTGTGTGCATCAACAGAAATGGCGTTTGGAGCGCTTGGTGCATTTTCACAGTGTCTTTCTATCATAATTAAGGTGCCCAACGTCTCTGTGGTCATCAGGGTGTTATCTTAGTTGCACTGATGGTGAGACATAATGATGGGATGAAGAGACGTAACGATGGCTTGGCGCTCTCTGAGTGTTGAGCAGTGTGAGAGTGAGAAATAGAAGCCTCTGCCATCAGAAGCCGGTGATTTCATCCATGATGTTGGACATTGGCTCCCAACCTTCTCAGCCCGGAGGGCCAGAACTGTTCCTGCATGGATAATTCCCTCGTTGTTCTTTGTTCTTGGTATGTTTGAGTTTTTTTTTCATGAGATTTTTCTTGCAGGCTGCCTTTGTCACTTAGAAATTCTCTACCATGCTAGATATAAACAGAAAATGCTTCTCTCAAGGAGGATAATAGAAGCCCCTGCAAGTTCAGATTTAGGAGCTTGTCTGTGCAGCTTCAAGTCCCCAAGGTTGTATGCCATTCAGGGACAGTTCGTAGACCAGGTCCCTGCCCTGAGCACAACTTAGCACAGTGGTTCTACAGGCCAACTTCAGCAAGGATGGATGAAATATGCGGATGCAGTCAGCAGTGGGCGCTATGTACACACGCATACAAACACACACACACACACACACACACACACACACACACGTACGTTATTTGGGGAAAGTCAACAGTAGTAACTGGTTCCCGAGTACTGTGTGATCATTACCACCCACAAACCCCAAACTGTTTTTCTTTTTCAAACCTAAAGTCCTCATTTATCCCCATCTCCATATGAGCTCAACTGAACAAAGCATTGGTCAAGTGCTCACTGAGTCTGGCTTCTGTACCTACTCTGCTGTTTCTGTGGAAAACACAGAGGAGGAAGACACGCTCTCAACTCACAAAGGTCAAAATATAATTGAGAGACAAGCTATATGTACACGAAACAATTAGAGAGTGAAATGATGTATAAATGAGTTTCAGAGTGCGTGGTTCACACAGTAAAAGGAACAGTGATTCTGAAGGCAGGGGAGTTGGAGAAGGTTACATGAAGGAAATAGATGGAGAAGGATGGACAGGATTTTGAAAGGAGAGGGACAGGCATCCAGGTGAAGGGCGTGGTGTTGGGTAAATGCTGGGATGTGGAAACCCCAGTGTTGATGCAGTACTTAGTGACCAAGCAGGAAATGCATGTGATGGATTCGGAGAGATCAAATTGAGTGAATGCTAGGGAGCCTTGGAGGCCAAGCAGAGAAGTTAAGGCTTGGGAGCCATGGAAATTATGGGAACAGTAGAATGGTATGATAAAAGCAGCATTTAAAGAAAATTAGTCCATCCAAGTAGATTGGATTCTGAAGTTTCTGGAAACTAGCTAGAAAGATGTTGTTCCCTGGTGGCTCAGATGGTAAAGAATCCACCTGCAGTGCGGGAGACCTGGGTTCGATCCCTGTGTTGGGAAGATCCTCTGGAGGAGGGTATTGCAACCCACTCCAGTATTCTTGCCTGGAGAATTCCATGGACAGAGGAGCCTGGCAGGCTACAGTCCATGGGTTGCAAAGAGCTGGACATGACTGAGCGACTAAGCACAGGACCTAAACATGAGATGTCAGTGGTCCCAGACCAGAGAGGTGCAAGTTGAGCTTGAAGGAAGAAGCGTATTTCTGAGGAAAAATATGATGAAGGGATGGTTGATGAAGGTTGATGGTTGATGAAGGGATCCTGTAGGGTATAAACTACATCAAGTTAGAAATTATGGCTATCTTATGTAGATAACAGTCTATCTTTGCTTAGGATAAAAGAAAAGTCTAATTCTTCTTAGATCTTCTTCTAAGGCCAGCAAAGCTTTCTGATACTTTCTTCCCTGTTCCTTGAGTTAGCCAAAGCTTGCCTAGAAAAGTCTCCAGGCTCAAGTGCCCATCTTAAGAGCTCAGAACAAACATTCTCCACTAGGCAACACTTCTGGCACCTGGAACATTTTGCCCCCCTCAAAGCTCCTGCTTTTCATGACACTGTGCACAAATTTTCCCATTTCTCCTTCTTAGCTACTGGTTGCTAGACAGGAAACATGTTTACTCCTTCACACTCACTGTCCTAGTTTCTTTCTGATTAGTTTGCCCCTCACACCTACCCCGGCCCCTTGGTTTTGATCATGTCAATTTGCCTGCTGAAATCTGGTTACCTGGCAGCCTCCTTTGCTTTAGATGGTCAACTCTGCCATGCATATGCATAGTTGTATTCGACTCAAATTCTTTTCTACCTACGAGAAAAAGAGGTATACAGTTCAGCTGAGAGTTTGAAAGGGGAGACAAGTCATCACAAGTACACGACTGAAGACAGTCAAGAGATTGCATGTGTCGACCGGCAAGTTGTATTAATAGCTTTTAAAGGTAATTTTGAATCAAAGGAGGTGGAGAACTTTAAGGGACCACATAAGTGTTCTATTTTTACCTGCAGATTATATTTAATTTTTTTTGTCTTTTAATCTTTAAGCAAACATTTAAAATTCAGAAGACTTGATGTAACAATCCAGAAATATATTTCCTTGAAAAAGAATCAAAAGATGTGGCAATAATCAGCTGGACTGAGCACTGTTGTCCCCTGTGGATGGGATGAGTACCCATCTTCCCCCATCCCTGCATTTTTGAGTACTCATCAGACCCTCTGGACATGTGACATTTATTTCTAAGTAGTAACAACTCCCATCTAACCAGTATCTCATTTTACAGAAAGAGAAACTGAGGCACGGAGAGGTTAAATAAGTCTTCCAATATTACCCCAGAGTTGGGTAGGGATGAGGTATGGGGAGGAGAATTGAGCTTTGCTATGACTTCTGGACCTGCTTTTCCTCCCTGTCTGGACAGTAGTCTTGTTTTCTGAACACAGGTTGGCAAGCTGGAGGCAGGAAAGGCCTGCATATGGGAATATGCTCATCAGTCAAAAAAGGCTATTGAACAGGTGTTTCTGAGGCAGGAACCTGGAAGAATTCAGAATAATAGTATTTGTCAACTGGGTCCTTTGATGTAATTTTATTTTACTTTATTGTAAATGCTTACTACTTAGAATTCCAGGAAGGAATATAATTAACTTTTCCTCTTTATTACAATTTCTTAACTTTAAAAAAAAAGTATACCCGAAAATATAGCAGCTGCAATATAACATTGTAAGCTGGTGTATTGAAGAGATCCCAAATTTTAAAATGAAACCTACTGATAAAAAAAAAAGGTGTTTGTTTTATCTCAGCCAGTCTCCTCTCCTAAGTTCTTCTCATTCCCTTAGACCTCTGGCCTGCACTGTTAGAGTCTCCGTCTCAAGTAGGCAAAATGACTTTGGCACTTGGCTAGAAGTTCCCGCAGATGCTGCTTCCCGCGGACTCAGCGGTGCTGTGATCTCCATGGGCTCGCAGGACGGGCAGGAGGGGCCACGATCCGCCTGCTTATCATTATTGATGTGGCTTCAGCGACCTTTGCTGCGTTTCTGTCCAGTGCAATTCTGGATGCAATTCAGAAAACACCTGCTGAAATGCTTGCAAGAAATCCGTGTGCGTGCCAAGGCCGGGTGATTGGTGTCGCTCTTGAACAACATGAAGGTCAAGCTTTTGGCCCTCGTTTAGCTGTTACTTTAATGAAAGTCAGCTTTCTGTATTGAGTGAATTTTAATACAGACCCAGCATGGGCCGGCATTTCTACTTTTTTGCATAGTTACATCCAAAATGGTCTTTTAACTAAAATGGAAGAAGGGTGGAGACACTGCAGGGCCCTTAAAATTGGAGGATAGTTAGGAAGGAGAGTCTCTGTGTTCTTTGAAATATCAGAAAGTTGAAGGTTTATGTTTGATCTCTCCTTTCAGCACTTCACCCTCCTCATTCTCAAAGGAATCATACCTCTGTGATTGTTTCCTTCCTTTCCTGGGGGGCTGTATCTTATTCCTCCCCAAACCTGTGGAGCTTTTAGTTGCTCTAACAAGATCACTTCTTACGTCAACAAGGGTGTTTCAGCCCTACCATTTATGCTACTGTTTTCGGTACAGGTTTTACAATTCCATTCACTATGGAAATATGTGACTTGTAAATGAGAGACAAAAACTCTAGAGCAATTTGACACATCAGAGTTCATCTGGGGACTTCCCTAGTGATCCAGTGGTTAAGACTTTGCCTTCCAGTGCAGAGGTGGAGGTTCAATCGTCAGGGGACTAAGATTTCCTATGCGGCCAAAAAACCAAAACATAAAACAGAAGCAATAGTGTAACAAATTCAATAAGGACTTTAGAAAATGGTCCACATCACACACACAAAAAAACACTTTTTTAGAAAAAGTTCATTTGGTCTCAGACCACATTGAAAAAATGTAGTATAATTAATATGACAAACTGATTAATGATGACAGGAATAACTAACATGCCTTGCATATTTAGTAAGTGCTAGGAACTGTACTAAGTATTTCATGGGTGTTATCTAATTTAATCTTCATAATGTCCCTTTATTCCCCTAAAATGAATGAGACAATAGTTTGTGTGGGTCCAGGTTTAGTCTCAGGCAGCCAGTTTCAGAGGGCTACAGACAACTGAAGCACATTGCAGAGTGAGAATGGGGACAACCGGAGGCAGCAGAGGTTCTCAAACTTGAGCCTGCAGCAGAACCTCCCAGAAGACTAGTGTGAACAGATTGCCAGTCTACTACTGTGCACCTCCCCTAAAGTTCTGATTTCATGAGGTCTAGGATAGGGCCCCCAAATTTGCCTTTATAATTAGTTGCTGGGAGATGCAGATGCTACTGGCCCAGGGAGACCTACAGCATCAGCATCACCCAGCAACTTTGAGAGCTACTGGAAATTGAAAAAGTGAGAGTATCAGTCACTCAATGTGTCCAACTCTTGTGACCCCATGGACTATAGCCCCCCAGGCTCCTCTGCCCCTAGAATTCACCAGGCGAAAATACTAGAGTAGATAGGCATGCCTTTCTCCAGAGAATCTTCCTGACCCAGGGATCAAACCTAGGTTTCCTGCATTGCAGGCAGATTATCGTCTGAGCCACGAGGGAAGTGAGAGCTATTGGCCTGGAGCTCAAAAGCATCCATGTCACACGCAGGACAGGTGGTGTAAACCCCAGATGCTTATCCCAGAGAAGGGACTGCTCCAGGTGCACAGACACCTCCTGCAGCCTATTAAAGAGCTGGACCATGTAAAGGATGCGCTTGGGACAGCGGATGTGGCGTTGGTCAAAAGGTGTGGGTTGAGACCAGCACAGCCGAGAGTGACGGAGAACCTGTGCAGGCAGCAAAAGAGGGAACCTGGAAGGGGCCCCAGGGAGAAGGGTGATGGGCTTCTGAGTGAGGCCTCCGGCCTGCTGGCCCTGAAGCTGAAGGCAGTTGCAGACGGGTCTGCTCTGCGTGCGCCAAGCGGCTTAGTATTTTCATTTGGATGCATACATCCCCAGGTCCCTGCAGCCCCTACCCTGTCTTAGTCTTGATCCTTTTTCATTTATGCTCACCAACCTGGCCACCAATGCCCCTGGAGCTGAAGGCCCTTGAGGTACAGGGTGAGCAAGCATCAGGAAAGTGCTGGATTCGATTATTTTATTTTATCTCATTTCATTTCATATTGAAGTATAGTTGATGGACATTGCTTTGTTAGTTTCCGATGTACAGCGAAGCGATTCAGGTGTACACATATGTGCATGTGTGCTCAGTCGTGTCTGACTCTCTGTGACTCTTTGGGCTGTAGCCCTCCAGGTTCCTCTGTCCATGGGATTTCCCAGGTGAGAATACTGGAGTGGATTACAATTTCCTCCTCCAGGAGATCTTCATGACCTAGGGATCAAACCTGCGTCTCCTGCATTGGCACACGGATTCTTTACCACTGAGCCACTTGGGAAGCTGGGAAGCCACATGTACATATATCTATTCTTTTATCTGTTCTTTTTCAGATTCTTTTTCTATATAGGTTATTACAGAATACTGAGTAGAGTTTCCTGTGCTGTACAGTAGGTCCTTGTTGATCATCTATTTTTATATATAGTTCTGTGTGTGTTTGTGTTATTTATATATAAATCCCAAACTCCTAGGGGTTTAATTTTTTTTAAATATCTATCACTCAGGCTCTAATGATTGAGAGAAGAGTCACTAGGTAAACTGCTCCCAGTTTGTTCACTTGGGGGAATTATTCACTGGGAGAAAGGACCCGCTGCAAACTGCACTGCTGTGGAAGCGATTCTAGCATCGCCCTCCATTGCGGTATTTCCTAGGATGGCTCTCTCCATTGGGCGCAGCTCCCTAGGTCACGCCATTCTCCGTCCAGGTCATCTGCCTCCAGTGGCTTCCCTCGGTTCCACGTTATTGGAGATGACTTCCCCCGTGGCTCAGACAGTAAACAATCCGCCTGCAAATGCGGGAGACTCAGATTCGATCCCTGGCTCTGGAGGATCCCCTGGAGAAGGGAATGGCCACCCGCCTCAGTATTCTTGGCTGGAGAATTCCATGGAAAGAGGAGCCTGATGGACTAACATCCATGGGGTCACAAAGAGTCAGACAAGACTGAGCGACTGCACTTTCTCTCACAGTGACCACAGGACCTGAATGACAAAGCCACACCCTTTCTGTCCCTGCTTGCAAACCTCACCCCAGGGCTGCCCTCTCTGAGTCCAGTGGGCTCGTCCACCCTGCTGGGACACATCTTTAGCCTGAAAAACCAGACACTGAAAAGCCTTGGAAGACAATGACCAAGCCTTGGCAGGAAGCGAGATAAAAGAGAAAAGTTTGGGGTTGATTACAGAACAGCTTGCACCAAAAGTAGTAGAAATTCTCAGGGGAAAGTCTTTATCTAGAGAGTTCTGGGACAAAGAAGAAAAAAAATGAAATGACAGAGAGAAATAACAAGCCCAAATTAAGAAATGGAAGATCTAGATAAATTGTTGGAAGAAATATATGGTCCATGATGGATGCTTTGTCCTTGAGACATTTAAAATAAAATCAGGACAGGCCTTCACTGACCGGTCTAAGTAACCTGATTTGGTCTTTTCCATCTTTGCCTCCTGGGTCTGGTTGCTAGGGAATTGGCATTACAATCCCCAGGCAAGCACACTGCTGTCTCAGTTCTGAGCTTCTGGGGTCGGGCTGCCTTCCAGATGGAAAGCTAGAAACAGTGTGCCCCTCTTGCTTGAACAGTCTTCCCCTTCTCCATTTTCTTTCTCTTTCTTTTGACCTTCTTTCATTCCTTCCTTTCTTTCCCTCCTTCTCTTCCTTCCTGTCTTCCTATAAATAAGCAGGAAAAAAAAAAAAAAACAAAAAAAACACTTGAGGAGACTGCTGTTGCAGGTACAGGCTCCAGTAATAACCATGGCAGGTAATTTTTGCACATCCAGAGTAAGTCATTTTCTTTTAACAGCGATCAGGGGCTGTATTGCTCCCAGGAGAAAAAAACACTTATATTGATGTGTTTATGTGTTGGAATGATAATATTTGTCCATGTGAAAATATGTGTGATTCCTTTCTGCCACGCCATATGGCTTATTACTATTCATAATCCAAACAGTAGCAGCTGCTGTAGAACACGAGAATGAGTTTTCTTGAAGGAAAAATGGGCTAACTCTTGGATGCCACATGTACTTTACGCAGTATCACCAGTGATTCACCAGAAACCTACATATGGGTCCCTTCCATTAATCCATTCCTTTCTTTATTAATATCTCAGAAGTTCATTGTTCTATCCACTTTCATGCTGTCCCTCTCCCCCAAGCCACCCCCACTCAGCCTGGGCCCCCAAGGGGCCATTCTGTCTCGGGAACACGCGCTCATTATTTAGAACTGTTGGCAACTGAAGGTTTCACTTTGAGTCTTGTTGATCGCTGACAACTGCCAGAGAAAATGGCAGTGAATTTTCACCTTGCTTCCCCGTGTGGCTTCCTACCTGCTAAACCGCCTTATATATTAGTGGCCCATCAGACACATGGAGGAAACAAAGTGGTTAATGACTCCCCCTCAGACTGACTTGGCCCAATTCTGAGGTAGTGGAAAGTGAAAGGCAGCACTTTCTACAGACCAGTGGAATGTGGTTGGCAGAAGCCCCTGAGGTTTAAGAAGGAAGCGATTTGAGAACTAGGTTCTTGATACCACTAGAGAAACCCACACAGCCGACAGCACAAAATAACCCAGTTTCATAGAAGAGAAGTATCTGCGGGACTTTTTGTATCATAACATGGTCATTGTGAGTCCCTCCAAAAGCTGGAGGTTTTAAAAAATCAAAACACTCTTGATTCTACACACCACAATGGTAAATATCTAGACCATTTAACCAAAACAGATGTCCTGACTGAATATCCCCAAACTTGAGCCTAAAATGAAAGTATATAGATAATTGATCCAGTTTTCCGCTTCAGTTGGTTAAGTCATAATAATACCTTGCATTTGCGTGCCATATTGTTTTCAGGGTGTTTTCATGTGTATTCATAGTAATTGAGACTTTTTTCCAAGAAGGCTGTCAGGTGACTCGAGTCAATGGACATTCATGAGACTGGGGTATTATCTCTGTCTACAACACTTTGTCCTGTTCATTCCACAGCCGGTATCACTAATTTCCAACTTGTGTCGGCCGTCTTCCTGCAGCCATTTGTCTTTTTCATGTGTCTCTTGGTCAGTTCTCTAAGTACCCGCTGCTTTTATCACAAGTTATAATAGGGTGATTTATCAATGTCACTCTTTCCACTTGGCAACGAGAGAGAAACTACAAGAGATTATAGGATCGGTCTGCATACCTGGCCTTTAACCAGAGTCCTCCAACTTGAAATGGCATTTATACCCCTGTCATCCCAGACCTTGTCAAGAGGTCCTGGAGTCAGTCTTCACTTTGCTAGTCTTTGCCTTCAGGGTGCATTAGGTAATTGTTTCATAAACTTCTCTTTTCCAAAAAGAATATCTGACAACATTCCCAAGTCACATTTTGTGCTGCCTGTGTGTGAATGTGTCTCTCTGCTTCTCATTTCTGTGTTTCTTGTAATCACAAGCAGCTTGACTCAGGCCAACTAGGTGGTTACCCCTAAACACCATGATGTGATTTCAGGGCTAAACAGTCTGAATAGGTCTTCCTAATGGATGATGCCTGAGGTCCCATGATTGGACCATCCTCGCCTTTCCTCCGTCCCCAGAGAAACTTCACCCTGAAAGCTCCACTCTGCCTACTCCCCAAAGCCTTCCTGACCTTCAGGTAGTGATCACCTGACAGGCATCCACCCTGCTACGCCTGATGCCTGCTGGGCCTGGGCTGAATCCCGGGCACCCGGTCTGCTGACTCGCACCTTAGCTCATACCATGTTTAGCTGGTAGGCAAGCATGGGATGCTGCCGTTGCTTTCTCATTTATATTTAATGTTTTCCTGTTGAAATGCAACTTCCCCACCCCTACCCACTATTCATACTGCTGAGCAAATATGACCCTTCTGGGTCCCACTGCCTTGGGGTACCTTCCACATGTACCTTGAATCAGGACACTGTTACTATTTTCATGGGCCCCAGGCACTTCTGGCTTTGTGGCCCATTGGAAATGGCAACCCACTCCAGTATTCTTGCTTGGAGAATCCCATGAACAGAGGAGCCTTTTACAGTCCATGGTGTTGCAAAAAGTCAGACACAAGTGAGTGACTTCATTTCCTCCATTTAAGACACAGTGAAAGTTATGTTTTACAACTGTGTTAGTATAAAGACAAATATATTCATATTATATACTAAAATATTTCTTCGACTCAAAAGTGTATTTTTTTTCTTCGGACTTTAATTTCTTTAAAAGACATGAATGTGTTGACAGGGATCTCTAAATGTAATGTGGTGCCTCTGATGAATAGAATACCCCTACTTCCCTGGTAGCTTAGAGAGTAAAGCATCTGCCTACAATGCGGGAGACCTGGGTTCAATCCCTGGGTTGGGAAGATCTCCTGGAGAAGGAAAGGGCAACCCACTCCAGTACTCTTGCCTGGAAAATCCCATGGACAGAGGAGCCTGGTAGGCTATATAGTCCACGGGGTCGCACAGAGTCAGACATGACTGATTGATTTCTTTCTTTTCTTTCACTTTCACCAAGAAACAGACCAGACCCTTTACCTTAGATCAGTGTTTCAAAGGTAGGTCTGTCCTTTGCAAACCAATTAGAGAATTTTACCATACTGTTCTTCCCCAGTACTAGTTTTCATCTAATGTATTTTTTTAAACTTACCGCCTTAGACCAATGGTATTGAATGAGATTCAGGACAAAACCTCACTCTGCTTCATGTACATCAGTGAGCCCCCAGGTACCCAAGATGTAAGTAGACCTTTGAGGATCCCAAACAAGGGCACTCCCTTGTGTAGTGCACACGTGCGCGCGCGCACACACACACACACACACACACACACACACACACGTCCATTTTCACCCCCACCTTCTTGTTTCCTCACCCTCTGAGTCTCTCTTCTGTGTGGTGCATAGCCTCCTCTGGGAGACTGTGAGCTCGGAGATGGTGATCCTCTCTGGAACTTGTGAATTGTGGTTGTAAAATTGATTATCTAAGTCAACCATTATGTTCCACTTCTTTCACCATTTGTTGATGTTGGAAGAGGAGCGTGATTTAATGCTGGCCACTGAAGGACTTCTGGAAAAACTTAACCTTCCCATCGTGCAAAAGAGACGCAAGCAAGGTGATCTGTCTTCCTTCCTTTCTTCACTGCATTATTAGGTCTACAACTAAGGCCAGAAGCTGGCATCCAGTTTTCACCCGTGAACTACAAAGATGACCTGTGGGATGGTGGGGTGGATAGGGCCCTTGATAAGATTAGAACAAGCAAATTAACCTGGAAACAATTTAGACATCCTCATTGTGAAATAACGAAACTCCTTGCAGATTGAGCCATTTTGAATTGGGTCTTTTTTTTTTTATTAGCAGTTGAAATCACTGTTACTGGTATAATGATAATATATTGTGGAATTCTGACTGCTTTTCATTTGACTTAAAACTTCTTCTCGCCAGAAAATGAGTGGGTGTTGCATTAGGTATTACTGACAGGTGTTAGCCTTAGTTTTTTCCTGCTTTGTGGATTAGGAAAACTGTCTTTTCTGACACTTTATTATTTCACTTCTGGGATGTCTATCTGTATAAATCAGTGCCATAGTTTGTCTGTTTCTTCATCTTTGACACGGGAATAAAGGACTGGACAACTGCTCTCTTCCACTATAATTGATGACTAAACACCAGTGATAAATTAAATCTTAAATTATAAATAATAAATAATAGTAATAAGACAGGGCTATTTGTTTTAATGCTTTTAATTATAAATATAAAATGTAGCTTCACTCGTGTCTTTAAGAATGAGCCTTTTTCAGCTGAGCATGGAATATTGAACACTTATTCAGTGGGTATAATTCTATTTCCATTGTGGAGAAGGTGCAAATAATAGCAGCTTTTGCCCCAAAGCAAGAACCCTTTGGGAAATCTGCCTGCACTAATGTATATATCGACATACATGCATATTTCCCATTAATACTAATAGAGCCTAATGTGGCTGTATAAATCACCTGAATTTTGATGCAGTGTGAATCTGATGTTGGATGATTTGAGATGAACTCACATACTCCATTTGTCTGGGAGCTATTTCCTAATACGCCTTCATCTTGGAGCCGAATTCCTCTCCAGTGACTGAAATATTAATCAAAGGCTGTTTCTGCTTCTCCCATCGTGTACCCTGCCTGTCATCATCAGAAGACATGAAGGAGACTTGTCTGTGTGACAGTGTGCCTCTATCTAGGTGTAGTTTAAGGTTCTAAAAAAAAAAAAAAAAAAAGAGTGGACGAAAAAGAGGGATTAAGAGAGATTTTCCTTTGCTTGGGGAGCAGTGTGTGGGGTCAGGCTCAATTAAGTGCACGCATATTCTGGAATCCTGGAATGAGCACAGATCACATAAGCTGAGTGTGAGGAATTTACACATCTTTATTCCCTACACTGTCCTTGCGTGTTGCCAGCTATATAGAACATCTTACCTCCAGGCTTCCAGAGTGACATTTTTTACCTGCACTGTCAGTGTCCTCTGGGGAAGAATTGGTTCACCTATCAGAGTGCCTGTCACATATCAGAGTGGACAGAGTGGCTGTCCAACCACAGTGCCTCCCCTCACTCATCCAGATTGAGCCCTTCCAGTCTCGTCTAACTTCAGCTCCCTTTTCCTCTCTGATCTTCCTCCTCTCTTATCTGGATTACAGGCACAGTACTTGCTCATGGAGACTGACTTGGTTTTACTCTATTATAGGCAAAAAAGCAAAAGTGTACAGTATTCATGGGAAACACATTGCAAGACCCCCTAGTGGATGCCTGAAATCACAGTACCAAACCCTGTGCATTTTACTCTCAGTAGCATCACATTTGACACCTACAATTTTCAGCAACCTCACATTTAAGATATTTGGAAAAAATATTCCAGGACATTTAAAAAGGTAAAACGTGAATTTGCATCCCACTGAAAGCTGTTTTTAAAATATTTGTTGTTCAGTCACTCACTCGTGTCTGACTCTTTGCGACCCCATGGACTGCAGCACACCAGGCTTCCCTGTCCTTTACCATCTCCCGGAGTTTACTCAAACTCATGTCCATTGAGCCGGTGATGCCATCCAACCATGTCATCCTCTATCATCCCCTTCTTCACCCACCTTCAATCTTTCCCAGCATCAGGGTCTTTTCCAGTGAGTCAGCTCTTCACATCAGGTGACGAAAGGATTGGCGTTTCAGCATCAGTCCTTCCAATGAATATCCAGGATTAATTTCCTTTAGGACTGACTGGTTGGATCTCCTTGCTGTTCAAGGGACTTTCAAGAGTCTTCTCTACCACCACAGTTCAAAGGCACCAATCCTTCGTTGCTCATCCTTTTCTATTGTCCAACTCTCAAATACATACATGACTATTGGAGAAACCATAGCTTTGATGAGACAGACTTTTGTAGGCAAAGTAATGTCTCTGCTTTTTAATATGCTGTCTAGGTTTATCATTGCTTTTCTTTAAAAATATTTACATAGCTTGAAGAGTCAGACACGACTGAGCGACTGAACTGAACTGAACTGAACAGCTATTTACATAGTATTTACGTTCTATTAGGTATTGTAAGTCATCTAAAGATGATTTAAAGTATAGGGAGAAAGTGCCTAGGTTATATGCAGATGCTGTAGTCTTTTGATGAACATCCACAGACTTTGGTATCCACCAGGATCTTGGAACCAGTACCTCACAGATATCAAGGGACAACATTATATACATGTTTTCCTTACATATACATATCCATGATGAAGTTTAATTTATCAGTCACACTAAGAGAGTAATAACAGTAACTAAAAATAGAACAATTATAACAACATACTGTAATAAAAGTTATATGCATGTGTTTTCTTTCTCTCTCCCAAATTATCTTA
Organism: Tragelaphus eurycerus; assembly: GCA_935064755.1. Taxonomy (NCBI): domain Eukaryota; kingdom Metazoa; phylum Chordata; class Mammalia; order Artiodactyla; family Bovidae; genus Tragelaphus; species Tragelaphus eurycerus. Next base: position 7,268,953 of record CAKXYN010000039.1, read on the forward strand.
TTATACAGATTTAATACCCTGAAAAAGGAAATGGCAACCCACTCCAGTGTTCTTACCTGGAGAATCCTGTACACAGAGGAGCCTGGCCAGTCACAGTCCATGGGGTCACAAAGAGTCAGGCACAACTGTGCAACTAACTTTCATTTTCACAGATATAATGCCCTTTTCATCTTAACTAAGCACTTACCACACACTGTGGCTGTAACTTTGGCAACAGTGAAACTAGCACATATTTCCTTTTTCTTCTTCACAATTTCACAAATAGATGATGCATTCTTACCATTGATCTTAGCATTATCTTATGATACCCTTCCTTTTTTATTAAGTCAAGAACTTTCACCCTTTCACTTAAAAGTAGCATTTTATGGCTACTCTATGGCATGTCCAAATTGCCAACATCACTCTTGAATTTGAGGGCCATTTAGTAAAATAAGGGTTACTGGGACACAAGCACCACAGTACTGCAACAGCTGATTGGATAACCGAGTTGGCGGTTGTTGCTGTTTAGTTGTTTAAGTAGTGTCCAACTCTTTTGTGACCCCGTGGACTGTAGGGTGCCAGGTTCCTCTGTCCATGGGTTTTCCTTGGCAAGAATACTGGGTGGGTCCATTTCCGTCTCCAGGGGATCTTCTTGACCCAAAAATTGAACCTGCATCTCCTGCATTGGCAGACGGAATCTTTACCCTTGAGCCACCAGGAAAGCCCAACCTAGTTGGCTACTAAGTGACTAATGGGGGTAAGATATGCTGGACAAAGAGATGCTTCCCATCCAGGGCAGAACAGAGCTGGAAGCCTCAAGATATCATCACTTTATTCACAACAGCACACAATTTAAAATTTCTGAATTGTTTATTTCTGAATTGTCCATTTCATAGTTTTAGACTACAGTTGACTATAGTAACTGAAACCTCAGAAAACCTAACCTCAGGTAAGGGGAGGACCACTGTACTCTAAGAAAAAAGAAACACACAAACATACACTGCATTTTACACCACCCTCCAAAGTTCCTTTCAGACACGGCAACAATAAGAATCAGTTAGAAAATTTCAGATTGTAACTAAAAGACTTGTTTACTGCTAGGGTGCATAATCTTGGAATTATAGAAAATTAGCACTGGAAAGGGCCTTTGGCAGTCTGTCACAGTAAGGTTGCATCTAGCAGCTGCAGCTTTTACAGCTGGCAAAGCCCTGGTGTTTCCACGGGTGTCTCACATCAGTATGGCGAATACTGTTAGTGCCCCCTTTTCAGATAAGGAACTGAGACTAATTTAAAATGCTGCAAAAAACAGCAGCATTGATTTCTATTTTGATAAATTAAAATCATTTTCTTTCTTCCCTATTCCGAGAGAATAGGGGAATAATTAAATGCACAGCTGTTTGAATAGACTTTTAAATCCATGGTGTCTTAATTCCCAAAACCAATGTAAAGCCCTCAGTGAATCTTGGGGTCTACAGAATATTTTAGAATTAGTGTGTTCCTTATACTCTGCTTGAACCCAAGGGAACCTAAGATTAAATTCAGTGCAGTTCACTTAGTCGTGTCTGACTCTGTGACCCAGTGGACTGCAGTACACCAGGCTTTCCCTGTCCTTCACCAGTGGACAGGGACTCTATCCTGTCACAGCAAGGTTGAATTAATTAATTATTAATAGTTGAGGATTCGATAATAGTTGAATTAATTAATAATAGTTGAGGATTCGTGACAAGGGTATTGAGTTGTACCAGATCTTCAAGTCTTACTCTAAACTGAAAGGCAACGTTTTGGAGGGAGGGGAAATTGATGAAGGCAGTCAAAGGTACAAACTTCCAATTATAAGATAAGTAAGTACTAGGAATATAATGTAATGTACAACATGATAAATACCTTAAACACTGATGTGTGTTATATTTGAAAGTTGTTGAGGGTAAACTGTAAGAGTTCTCATCACAAGGAAAAAATATTTTTTCTTTAATTATAAATCTATGTGAAATGATACTAAACATTGTGGTAATCATTTCATGATATGTAAATCAAATCATTATGCTATACACCTTGAACTTATACAGCGCAGTATGTCAATTATACCCAGCTCAATAAAACTGGAAGAAAAAGGAGTCTATGGGTTAGGATTATATGAATATGAATGATAACTATCACTTATGAGCTCCGATCTCTGCTTCTGTAGCTATAAGATAGAAACAATAATGTTACCTACCAAAGAAGTTACAATAAGAATTAAATGAGACAATTGACTAGAAGAAAGACTTCTCATACTTAGTTGCTAGGATGTAGTTCTGTCTATAAAATTAAAAGTTCGATTTTAAAAAGGGAACATTATTATTGAGCAGGAAAGCTTGTGCAGTCTGCTCTGTTGTCCACGTTGGAGGTTATGGTTATCTGGACCCGGAAGCTCTGGCTCAGGCGTGTTCACTTTAGTTTTCAATTCTCAGGTTGTCGATACCTGACTTTGCAGGAACTAAAGGCGTACTGCTGTTGTGTTAGTCACTAAGCTGTGTCCGACATTGGACTGTAGCCCGCCAGGTTCCTCTGTCCATGGGGTTTCCCAGGCAAGAATACTGGAGTGGGTTGCAATTTTCTTTTCCAGGTGATCTTCCCAGACCAGGGATTGAGCCTGCATCTCCTGCATTGGCAGGCAGGTTCTTTACCACTGAGACACCAGGGAAGCCCAGAGGTACTTCCAACTGCAAAAACAATTGCATACATTCATTCACTGATTTATTACAAGCCTGCTATGGGCCATGCCCTACACTAGAAGTAAATACGAGGAGAAGACCGGTTACTGCCTTTCAGGGATCTCCCGAACTAGTAAGGAAAAGTCCAGGGAACGGCATTGAAGGAAGGGGCTGGATATTATTGAGGCCTTTATATAGGTTAGCTGTTGCTCAGTTAGTACAGTCATGTCCGATTCTTAGTGACACTATGGACTGTAGCCTGCCAGGCTCCTCTGTCCATGGGGTTCTCCAGGCAAGAATACTGGAGTGGGTTGCTGTGCCCCCCTCGAAGGGATCTTCCTGACCCAGGGATCAAACCCATATCTGTGTCTCCTACATTAGCAGGCAGGTTCTTTACCACTGACGCCACCACACACTCCTAATTATAGCCCAAGTCAAGTGGGTAATGTTTTCCCCATTTTATAGCTGAGGTCCAGAGGATTTAGAGTAACTTATGCAAGGTCACCCAGCAGGTGAACCAGGGAGAGGTGAAACCCCTTGATTATGCCCTTTGCCCTCCACCAGTGCTAAACCGCGTGATCCCATGGCCATGTCTTATCACGGTGGTGGCCTTAGGCAGCTGCTACCTGCCACTAACTGCCAGCCAGCCACTGGATGTGTCTTCCTCTGCTGTTCTGTGGATGTCGGAACCCATGGTCTTGGGACTCTCTGGAACCGGGAAGAGAGGCTCGGCGCACTGTCCTGGAGGATTTGCTGCGTCATTCATCCTCGAGCAGCTCTCAGGCACACCCGACTGAAGCCGGGGAATGTGCCCTCCATCTCCAGGAGAAGAGTGTTCTCATCAGAGTACCTACCTACGTCACTGGGAGTGAGTCTGATAGTTTCTGAGAACATATTAAATGGGAGGCAGGCAGCCCTTGGAATAAGGGAGCTGTGGCAAGAGGGAGATTGCCTGGGGAGCTGGGACAGGCTGCCTTAGGAGGAGAGGGGAGCCACGAGGGCGAGCATAACACGGCTCAAATGAGCATCAAGGTAAGAGAAATACGCTGGGTACCAGGTTCAGCAAGGGTCCGGCGCCAATGTCCAGAGATTATAAGGTTGGTGACTCAAGAGTGATAGGAATTAAGGCCATAGTAACTGAACCAAGTGCGATTCTTCAAGACAGGCCTACAATGGCTTGTTCTCAACTCCCAAATCCAAAATGCTCTGAAAACTGACATTTTGGGGTGACAAAACCTGACCTGAATTGACAGAAGGCTCTTTATAATCTTGGTTGATCCCCCTTAAGGTGACTATTCATAGTTTTGCTATAGAAATAGCTATTTACCTTATTATGGTCATGATGGTGGTATTAAATAATGTAGAGGAATGTATTACATTTCTTAAAAACCTGAGTTCCAAACACACTTGTCCCCACAGTTTCCCATAGGTGACTGTGTGTCATGCATGTCCACATTATCTCATTTAATCCTCACATAAGTCTTGAGAGGAAAGTATTGTTTTCCCCATTTTATAGGTGAAAAAAATAGAATAGGGAAGCATTTATTTGACAAAGTTTGTGCAACCAGTAGAATGAAACAGATTGAGGACTGAACCCCACACTGAAGCCCAGTTCTGTGCACACACCTGTACCATGGGCTGCGCTAATGGGGATAGGGTGACCAGCAGGGACTCCTGGGACAGGGACTCCGAGACACTGTCCTCTTCTCCAGCTGAAACCGTCTCTGGCTCTGACGCTTCCCACAACTGTTTTGGTTTTTATAAAGAAGCACCTGCTCGCCTGGAGCTTCCTGTCAGCATGAACTTCCAGAAAGCACTGAGTGAAAGTGAAATAGGGCCTTTTAACCTCTCCTGTCCTTCAGCTACCCTGCTGCTGCTAAGTCGCTTCAGTAGTGTCCGACTCTGTGCAACCCCATAGATGATAGCCCACCAGGCTCCCCCATCCCTGGGATTCTCCAGGCAAGAACACTGGAGTGGGTTGCCATTTCCTTCTCCAATGCTTGAAAGTGAGAAGTGAAAGTGAAGTCGCTCAGTCGTGTCTGACTCTTAGCGACCCCATGGACTGCAGCCCACCAGGCTCCTCCATCCATGGGATTTTCCAGGCAAGAGTACTGGAGTGGGGTGCCATTGCCTTCTCCGTCAGCTACCCTAGAGGACCTCTATCCAGGAGAGTCGCTTTGAACCTTTAAGGACTCTTGGGTTCCTTTGAGAAGGTGATGAAAGCTATGGACTTTCTACATGGGATGTTGCATATATTTCAGAGTAAATTCTTCATCCTGTTTTGGAAGAGCCTATCCATGAACTCCAGATTAAGAATCTCTGTTCCCAGCTTTTAGAGGATTTCAGTAAATTTTCATTGAAAAAAGTCATAGCGAAGTTCAAATTTGAAGAGTGTTAAAATTGCTTTAATTAATGTAATTCAATGAATTCAGTTACAGTGTAATTTCTATAGAAGCCTAGAATTCCCTGGCCAAAGTGTGTGTGTGTGCATGCGTGCATGTGTGTGTGTGTGTGTGTATTACAGTGTTGGGAGGAAAGACTAGTCAGGGAAGTCCTCGACTTCTCAAATAAATTACCCATAAACGTTAATCCCTACAGTTCTGTTGCCTTCTCTGCTCTTATAAGCGACCACATCTCTCCTGAAAGCAGAGATTTCAATAGAGGTGACTTTCAGTTTCAGGATCTTGTCATTATCTTCAGTCTGCATGAGCCTGGAGACTGGTTCTCCTGGGCAGATTGCTTTCCACCATCTTCAGTATTGAAACTTGCAAACTAATGTCAAGGCCCAACTATAAAGGACCTCCAGCTGGCATCGTAACCGTGTAGTTTATTTTCCATCCTGCTCTTTTGATTTACTAGGATTCTGAGCCATTATTTTCTAAAACTAAATGTTTCCTAGTCTTTTATGTCTCTGGCTTGATAGTGATGATAACCTCGTCCCAAGAGTATAAAACTGGGAATGATGAATAGAAGGGTGTTTATCATTAGCTGGTGCAGAAAACAACTCCTTCTTGGAAATCCAGGAACTGGATAATGGCAGCTTTCGTTTTTTACATGATTACCTTTATGACAGTCCTGTCACTCCACACCGAGTGCGGTATATTCGAGCTGGTTTTTCTTTAACGAGAGTGTCCAAGGCTCACGACACTGGGCTGAGCTGTGTTTCTGATTTGTGCGTTTGGTAATTGATAGAAACTGGCGGTGCATGCATTATGATGTGAAGTTAAAAAATAGGCATGTTCAAATGAGTGAAATGCTTGTATGCTCCTCATTTCCCACATGCTAATAAATATGTTTAATGGTAAATGCAGATTAGCAAAAATGGCTACGTTCTTAGACTCTGGAGTTAATCCAGCTAGCGTTTGAGTTCTGAATCCATCACTTATCAGGTAAATGACTGACAAGTTACTTCATCTCTCTATGCCTCATTCTCGGTAAAATGGGGTTTAAAATGGTTTTAAATCCGTGGGACTTCCTTGGTAGTCCAGTGGCTAAGAATCTGCTTTCCCAGTGCAAAAGGCCCAAGCTCAATTCATGGTCAGAGAACTAGATCCCACATGCCACACCTGAGTCCTTGTTCAGTCGCTCAGTCACATCAGACTCTTTTCGACCCCATGGACTGCAGCACGCCAGGTTTCCCTGTCCTTCACCATCTCCTGGAATTTGTTCAAACTCATGTCCATTGAGTCAGTGATACCATCCAACCATCTCGTCCTCTGTCACCCTCTTCTTCTCTTGCCCTCAATCTTTACCAGCATCAGGGTCTTTTCCAATGAATGAGTCAACTCTTCGCATCAGGTGGCCAAAGTATTGGAGCTTCAGCTTCAGCATCAGTCCTGATGAATATTCAGGACTGATTCCCTTTAGGATTGACTGGTTTGATCTCCTTGCAGTCCAAGGGCCTCTCAAGAGTCTTCTCCAACACCACAGTTCAAAAGCAACCGTTCTTTGGTGCTGAGCCTTTTATCATGGTCCAACTCTCACATCAGTACATGACTGCTGGAAAAACCATGGCTTTGACTATACAGACCTTCGTCGGCAAATTGATGCCTCTGCTTTTTAAAACACTGCATATTAAAAGATTTTCTTTCAAGAAGCAAGCATCTTTCAATTTTATAGCTGCAGATGTTGTAGGGATTGATTGAGGTGGTGTGTGTAAAGAACTTAGCACAGTGTCTTGTTCCGCACATATTAGCTAATGTTATCTCACAGGATGATAATCATTTCCCAACTCTCCTGCAAGGGCCCTCTCTCTTCATTGTTTGGACTTAAATACAACTGGGTCCCACGATGTGCCAAGATGTGTGTTTATTTGGTATTTCTCCCAGCTCTGAATTATCAAGGTGAGTTATATAGTCCTTGGATGAGGGGAGGGAGGCAAATTTCATATCACCAGAGTGCTTTGCATGAGAGGGCTGTTCAGTTGGGCTTCCGTCATAGCTTGGTTGGTAAAGAATCCGCCTGCAATGCAGGAGACCCCAGTTCAATTACTGGGTCAGGAAGATTCCCTGGAGAAGGGATTGGCTACCCATTCCAGTATTCTTGGGTTTCCCTTGTGGCTCAACTGGAAAGAATCTGCTTGCAACACAGACCTGGGTTCCATCCCTGAGGTGGGAAGATCCCTGGAGAAGGGAAAGGCTACCCTCTCCAGTATTCTGGCCTGGAGAATTCCATGGACTATATAGTCCATGGGGTCGCAAAGAGTCGGACACGACGGAGTGACTTTCACTTTCACTTGCATGAGAGGAGATTGCAAGCCTCCATGACAAACAGCTCCTTTATGTGCTGTGTGGCAGCCTGGGAGGGACTCCATGTGCTTCTGCTGAACTGAGCTGAATGGATGAGACAGAGAGAATGCCTGGACTCACCCCAGCTGCCTACACCCTGGCACCTTGTCCACTGCAGCAATGGCCCTGTTGTCAGCCCAGGTGAAAGGACTCAGATCTGCTTCAATGAAAGCATTCTAGGGAAAAAGGCAGGCCTGTCTCGGTCACCTGGGTCCCCAGGAGCCCAGAGATGCCTGGTTCATATGAAGTTAGTGTGGAGATCACCCATCACCTGCCTCTATAGCAGTGGAGGGCAGACACTGGGGTTCTGCCAGCACTGGGATGGGGTGTCTTTGAAAAAGGCTACTGGCCTTGCTTTATTTTTCTGTCATCCTTGAAGAGCCTTGAGCCTAAAACCACCTGTCTCGTTCCAACGGAAATCCAACAAATATTTGGAAGCAAATAATCCCATTTGGAAATCAGTGGGAAACTCAGTCAGTACATTTTCTGGTTCTGCTTAAGTGTGCAGAACTTAGTTTCTTGCGAAGTCAATAGAATTTTCAAATGCGTATCACACAAAAGCAGAGGTTCTAAAAGAGGGAAGGTTTATAAAACTATATTAAAATAATGGAAAATAGGTCCTCCATCACATACTTGGCAAAAACTAGTGCTATGGGTTTCTTATGATTTGGAAGTGCATCTTGGAGAGGAGAGAGGCTGTCTTCAGGACACACAGAGAGGCTTTGCTGGGCCGCCTTTCTTCGTGGCTGGTAACAAAGAAACTGGTAATAGGCTATGCACGCGTGCTCAGTCACGTCCAGCTCTTTGCGACCCCAGACTGTAACCTGCCAGATTCCTCTGTCCATGGGGATTTCCCAGGCAAGAATATTGGAGTGGGTTGCCATTTCCTTCTCCAGGGAATCTTCTCGACCCAAGAAACAAACCCATGTCTCTCGCCTCTCCTGCACTGCGAGTGGATTTTTTTACCCACTGAGCCATCTGGGAAGCCAAAATGAGATCGACAGCTGTGTATGGGGTATCACAGAAGCGACATTTTAATGACTGGTTTATTGCTGGTGATAAATTATGGCATAGTTTTATTGTATGTAAGATATAAGGTTCAAATGTAAAATCAGAATCAGCTTATAGAGCATACCTGTACTTTTCCATGGCAATAAAATGTAGTTATGATATGTAACTACAAAACTAATGAAAAAAATACCTAATTCAGGGGGGAAAAACATCTTTTTCCTGATAGAACTGTAACCAGCAATACCTTCTACTATGTAACTGTGGACAGTAATTTTGCAGAATATGGATAACATGAAGGAATTTTGCAGAACCCCTTTCCCATTTCTGCTTTTATCACTTATAGTTTTTTTTTTTTCCCAGTTCCTTTATTTTCTAAAGGAAAGTACCCAGCTTTCTTGTTTACTTGGCCTTTTCAACATCTTCATGCTTGTGCAAATTTGGTTTTTAATATTTATTCATTTTAGAAACTTTTTATTATTAGAAGACTTGTGGCCGAAGGAAAAGAAAACATGAATTATATTGAATTACTTACAGTGGCAATTGACATTGTTAGTATAATACCATGAACAAAAACATAAACAACAGGCTTGAGTCAGGGCACATGGGCTCCAACTCATAATTCCCTAGGAAGCCCATGGGCGTCCTGGGGATATTGATGTGAGATGATCACTCAGGTTCATGCAGCTCGGAAGGATCCATGCCAGCATCATGCAGAGAAGGAGGCTGGGGGGCCAGCCCTGGAGCCAGGCCTGGAGGGCAGCCTTCCTTTGCAGCCTAAGTCCTCCCTGACCTCATTTGACCCTCTGATTTCCCTCATCTCTATCATGAAACTAGTAATAGCATCCCCAGAAGAGCGCAAGGGAGTGAAGTTGGAAAGTTAAATGAAATCCTGTGCTGTGAAGCACTTACCCTTGATGTCTGAGTGTGCACAGAGTATGCACAGCTGGTGCTCCAGCCCCTCTGGTGCTCATACTCAGTCTCTCAATCGTGTCCGACTCTTTGTGACCCTGCGGACTGCAGTCCACCGGGCTCCTCTGTCCATGGGATTCTCCAGGCAAGAGTACTGGAATGGGTTGCCATGCCTCCTCCAGGGGATCTTTCTGACCCAGGGATCAAACTCGCATTTCCTGTGGCTCCTGCACTGGCAGACAGACTTCTTTACCACTGAGCCACCTGGGAAGCCCACAACTCAGCCCCACTGGGCACCAGACAGTGACTCAGAGAGACCCTGACGCCAGACTGCTCTGCCACTTGCTGGCTGTGCCACTTTGGGCAAGCTACTTAACCACTCTGGGCCTCAGCTTTTTTATCCACAACACAGTAATAGCAGTATTAGTAGCAACCTACCCCATAGGACTGTTGTAAGGATTTCAAAAATCTAGATAAAAGTAATACCACTCTTCCTGGATGTACTGAATGCTTATTCGTGTCAGTCATTGAACCAACATGGCTTACACATCTTATCGCTTATCACTATAAGATGGTGTTCCATTCTTATCCCCACTCTACAGACAAGTAAACTACAAGTGTTGTCTGTGGTTACACAGTCAGCATTCGGTGGTGGCAGGGTTCAAATGCAGGCCACCCTAATCTAAATCATGTGCTTCTCAGTCCTACAGTCTGCACTGGGCCTGTGTCTCCTTGGAAAACAGTGTGGGCACATTCAAAATGCTGACAGGCTTCCAGGGTAGGTCCAAGCAATAACAACCCAAGAAAATCAGTCCAAGTTCAGGCCAACCACCACCCTCATTTGCAAATCAGATTCAGAACTGAGTATGGCGGTCTCGGCACCATCAAGAGAGCACCGTATATCTGCTTAAAAGTCAAGCGCTTTTGAAAACATCCGCTTGAAATTGTGTGCCGCTGATTGAAACGAAAAACAAACTCAGCTGCCAAGCAACGGTGGGAAGAGGACAGAGAGTAAACAGCTAGTGACAAACAGCTAGTTAGCACATCACCACATGTGGCCACAATAAGAGCCCGCACGAAGAGAGTAACCTCGCGGGTAAAATTACTGCGCTCTTGGCCAAAAGTTCTTTTCTGTTCCAACATGCAAAATATAAAACTGGTATTTTTCCACCAAGTGGCACAAATTTCTTTAGGGGGAAAGTCCTTGAAATGGTTGATTCTATCACAACACTGCAGCCCTGGTGCGTCTGCTTTTTGCAGTCAAACCTCCATGGCCTTTGTCCTCACCTCTTCCGGGTAGCAGGAGTTGGGCTGGGACTGGGACTGGCACCCAGGAAGGACAGCTTCATCTCTGCTCCCAACACCCATGTCAGGACAGAAGACACTCAATGCTACTGTGCTTTGGAAGAAGTTCTGAGCCAGACTTTCTAGGTCATGTGGCTGGTAAGAGGCAGGGTCAAACCCAGGTACTTCAGAGTCCACATGCTCAGTCACTCAGCCATGTCCTGCTCTTTGTGACCCCATGGACTGTAGCCCGGCAGACTCCTCTGTCCATGGAATTCTCCAGGCAAGAATGCTGGAGTGTGTTGCCATTTCCTCCTCCAGGGGATTTTCCCTACCCGGGGATCGAACCCACGTCTCCTGCAGCTCCTGCATTAGCAGGCAAGTTCTTCACTACTGCACCATTAAAGTCCACCCTCCCTGTCATCTCTTCTGCTTCCCCATGGCGTTTAACCTTATCTAATCATGACCTGGGTGCCTGCCTCAGGACTTCTTGTCCTTTCCTAAGAATCCTATATTTTTATTATCTCTATAACATCCCCCTACCACCTAAAATAAACATCACTTACAACTCATAGCTAAAATTGCATTTCTGTGCTCACCCTGACGGTGGATAAAGGTATTGAGGTGGGGAGGGAGCTTGCCCGAGAAGACCCTGAGAGAAAACCCAGGTTCCTAGGGTCTTGAGAAGCCAGGCATGGCATTGATTCCTTAAACAGTGCTCCAAGCATACCAACACTCAGACCTGACTTCTCAGGAGAAGAAGGGCGTTACATAAGGTGCCTTAACCAACTCAGGCTGCTCTAAAACACCATAGAATGGATGGCTTAAACAACAGGCCTTTATTTGTCACACTTTTTGGAGGCTGGGAAATCAAGATCAAGGTGCCTGAAATAGCTGTCTTTTCGTTGCATCCTTACATGACAAAGAGAGAGAGCTAGTTCTCTTCCTTTTCTTATAAGGACACTAATCTCATCATAGGGGCTCTGACCTCATGACTTAATTATTTTCCCCTAGGCCTCACCTCCAAATACTATCCCATTAGGACTCCAAATTATGAATCTGGAGGAGGCACAAACATGCAGTCTACAACACTAGAAGTAACACAGCCAGCCACATTTTTTTCTGCAAAATCATCTTTGGTCCAATTTTTCCATCTCCCTCATCCCCTGCATCTAATTGGTTGTCTCTTCTTCTTAGATGGTACATGAACTCCTTTCTCTCTGCTTTCAGTTCTCATTACTTCATCCCCTAAACTTTGCAGTAAAATCACTGTGCTCATCTCTCTCCCATTTCCTCATCCACCCTCACCCTGCACACAAATGTCTGTTTCTTCCTCTACTTAAGAGTTCGGAACCCTCCATTGCCCAGGGGATCAAAGTTTTTACCACAAATTCTTATCCCTATGGGACCTGATCTCTACTCTGCTGTATGAATTACCCACTCCAAACAAATGAGTCTTTCCCTCTCCCCTTAGTAGGCCTCATGTGTGGTTCTCCCTGTTTATCCACTCAACCAGCCCCAGCCCCCACATCCAGGTAAGAAGGGACCTTAGCTTCACATTCTAGGGGGCCTTGCTCTGGCTTCACCTCTCCTCATGGGGTGAAACACAAGCAGGGTCTAGAGAAGGTGTTTACCCTGAGCTCAAGTCCTGCCACTAATCCTTGCTATGACCACCTGAGACCCAGAATTCCCTGGTCCAGTGACCCAGTGGCAGCGTTCATGACCTGCGCAGAGTTGGGGGTGGGGGAATAAGTGGGCTGATCTTTGACTTGCAGCCTGAGGTGTTTGTATGTGTGCATATACAGATGGGTAGGGAGCAGGGGATGGGCTGGCTCTCCCACTCCACTGCCAAGTTCCAGAACCTAGGGATTATAAAGTATATTTGTCAAGGTAAAAGGATAGAGCATGTTTTATTTAACAGATTGTTAGCTTGATTTATAATTTTAAAATTGGTAAGGCACATTTTATTTAACAGTCTGTTGGTTTGACTTAAGACTTAAAATATTAAGACAGGAGGAATGTGGGTTCCATTTGTATTCTTGTCCCAGGATCTAGAAATGTTAGGAGCTCACCTTCCCTCTATTTCCATTTCTACCAGTCAAAATTTTACCCATCTTTTAAGTTACAGGTCACTTCTCACCTTTACCATAAGTCCTGTACTGGTCACCCCAGCTGCAATGTAATTTCCTCTTAGCTTGCTTAATTCATAAACCAGTTCTAGTGACATTCTAGGTGCCAGGCACCGTGATGGGAATTAAAAATACAGATATGAAGGAAAAGACCTTTGCCTCAAGGAGCTTATAAGCCAGAAAAAGAGTCACAGAAATAACCACCCACAATCCATCAGCACCTTCTGCTGGCTTTACATCCAAATTATATTTCCAATATGACACATCCTACAATCTTCCCTGCCAGAATCCAGTTTAAAGCATCATGACTTTGAATCCAGATTATGACTGTGCTCTTGGCCTGCTTATGGTCTGTTCCCCACCAGCTGCCATAACACTTTTCTGCCCTGCTTAAAACCCTCCAGTGGCTTCCATTGCAATTTAACTAAATTCCAAACTCCTAACCTGGCCTCCATGGAGTCTCCAGCCCATCTCCTGGATCTCCTCCTCTCATCCTCTACCTCAATGACTTCTAAAGCCTGCCCTGGCTTCTTTCCATTTCTCAAACACCTTGTTCCAATCTCAAGGGCATTTGAACTTGCTGTTCTCTCTACCAGGAACTGTCTTCTCCTAGATCTTCACACAGCATCTTTTTCCTTGCTGCTTATTTCTCAGTTCATATGTTAAACTTTCCTGGAGAGACATAGACCAATATCCTTAAGAAACGAACCTCCAAGTTCTTTATTATTTGGTTATTCTATTTTTATTAATTTTTCACATGTGTCCTGGCTGTTTGTCCACGTAGCATTGGATTCCATGTGACGGATGACTTCATTTTGCTCATAACTGCCTCCCTGGTGCATATAGTTGGCATTCTGTAAATTTTTTGTTAAATGAATGAATGATTTCAATAGAGTATGATCTTTGCAGAGCCCTGTAGAAACCATCAGTTCAGTTCAGTTCAGTCTCTCACTCACCTCCAGTTCTTTGCGACTCCATGTACTGCAGCAATCTAGGCTTCCCTGTCTATCACCAACTCCTGGAGCTTGATCAAACTCATGTCCATCGAGTTGGTGATGCCAGCCAGCTATCTCATCCTTTCATCCTCTTCTCCTCCTGCCTTCAATCTTTCCCAGCATCAGGGTCTTTTAAAAGTGAGTCCATTCTTCACATCAGGTGGCCAAAATATTGAAGCTTCAGCTTCAGCATCAGTCCGTTCAATGAATATTCAGGACTGATTTCCTCAGGATTGACCGTTTTGATCTCCTTGCAGTCCAAGGGACTCTCAAGGGTCTTCTCCAACACCACAGTTCAAAAGCATCAATTCTTCTGCACTCAACTTTCTTTATAGTCCAACTCTCACATCCATACATGACTACCAGAAAAACCATAGCCTTGGCTAGATGGACCTTTGCTGGCAAAGTAATGTCTCTGCTTTTTAATATGCTGTCTAGGTTTGTCAGCTTTTCTTCCAAGGAGCAAGCAACTTTTAATTTCACGACTACAGTCACCATCTGCTGTGATTTTGAAGCCCAAGAAAATAAAGTCTGACACTGTTTCCACAGTTCTCCATCTATTTACCATGAAGTGATGGGACTGGATGCCATGAACTTCATTTTTTTGAAAGTTGAGCTTTAGACCAGCTTTTTCACTCTCCTCTTTCACTTTCATCAAGGAGCTCTTTAGTTCTTCTTCGCTTTCTGCCATAAGGGTGGTATCATCTGCATATCTGAAGTTATTGATATTTCTCCCAGCAATCTTGATTCCAGCTTGTGCTTCATCCAGTCCAGCATTTCTCATGATGTGCTCTGCATATAAGTTAAATAAGCAGGGTGACAATATACAGCCTTGACGTACTCCTTTCCCAATTTGGAACCAGTCTGTTTATTCTGTGTCCGGTTCTAACAGTTGCTTCTTGACCTGCATACAGATTTCTCAGGAGGCAGGTCAGGTGGTTTGGTATTCCCATCTCTTGAAGAATTTTCTAGTTTGTTGTGATCCACACTGTCAAAGGCATTGGCATAGTCAATGAAGCAGAAGTAAATGTTTTTCTGGAATTCTCTTGCTTTTTCTATGATCCAGTGGATGTTGGCAATTTGATCTCTGGTTCCTCTGCCTTTTTAAAATCCAGCTTGAACATCTGCAGCTTCTCAGTTCACATACTGTTGAAGCCTTGCTTTTCTTATTTGTTTTCGCTTGGAGAATTGTGAGCATTACTTTCAGCACTTACTTGAGATAAGTGCAATCATAAGGTAGTTTGAATATTCTCTGGCCTTTCTTTGGGATTAGAATGAAAACTGACCTTTTCCAGTCCTGTGACCACTGCTGAGTTTTCCAAATTTGCTGACATATTGAGTGCAGCACTTTCACAGCATCATCTTTCAACATTTGAAATAGCTCAGCTAAAATTCCATCACCTCCACTAGCTTTGTTTCCAGTGATGATTCCTAAGGCCCACTTGACTTCACACTCCAGGATGTCTGGCTCTAGGTCAGTGATCACACTATTATGGTTATCTGGGTCATGAAGATCTTTTTTATATAGTTCATCTGTGTATTCTTGCCACCTCTTCTTAATATCTACTGCTTCTGTTAGATCCATACCATTTCTGTCCTTTATCATGCCCAACTTTTCTTGAAATGTTCCCTTGGTATCTCTAATTTTCTTGAAGAGCTTTCTAGTCTTTCCCCTTCTATTGTTTTCCTCTATTTCTTTGCATTAATCACTTAAGGCTTTCTTGTCTCTCCTTGCTATTCTTTGGAACTCTGCATTCAGATGGATATATCTTTAATTTTCTCCTTTGCCTTTTGCTTATCTTATATCTCAGCTATTTGTAAGGCCTCCTCAGACAACCATTTTGCTTTTTGCATTTCTTTTTCTTGGGGATGGTTTTGATCACGGCCTCCTGTACAATGTTAATGAACCTCCCTCCATCCATAGTTCTTCAGGCACTCTGTCTATCAGATTTAACTCCTTGAATCTATTTGTCACTTCCATTGTATAAACATAAGTGATTTGATTTAGGTTGTACCTGAATGGTCTAGTGGTTTTCCCTACTTTTTTCAATTTAAGTCTAGATTTTGCAATAAGGAGTTTATGATCTGAGCCAGTCAGCTCCTGGTCTTGTTTTGCTGACTGTATAGAGCTTCTTCATCTTTGGCTGCAAATAATATAAGTAGAAGCCATAGGAGAAATCTAATTTTACCTGGAGAGAGTTGGTATTGACTATGGCTTGGTTTGGGGGAGTGGGGTTAGGAAATGTGGAGCCATTGAAGGGTTTGAGAAGAAGAGTATGATAAGATTTGCTGCTTAGAAGTGACTTGGTACAGAGTAGGAGGAGAGATTAGAAAAGGCAAAGCTAAAGGCAGGAATTTAAATCAGGATACACTTACTACTGGAGTAGGAAATGGCAGCCCACTCTGGTATTCTTGCCTGGAAAATTCCATGGACAGAGGAGCCTGGCAGGCTCCAGTCCATGGAGATAAAAAGAGTCAGGCAAGACTAAGCACACACGCACACCTGTGCACGCCTAGAACTTACTAAATATGAGAAGGGAAGGAATTTCTACAAGGAAAATAAGAAGTAGGAAAAAGACAAAAATTGGGTTAAGATTCAACCTTTCTCAGCCTGAATTCCTGGAGAGAATGAAGAATTGAAGAAACAGTTCCTCTGTGGTGTAGGTCAAACAAGGAGTCCCTCCCCACCTTTTATTTATGTATTTTTTTGGCCTCACTGAGCTTAGTTCCCTGACCAGGGATGGAACCCATGCCTCCCGCAGTGGAAGCACAGAGTCCTAATAGCTGGACCACCAGAGAATTCCCAGGAGTCCCACTGAGAGTTGGGTGGAACATGGGCATTACAGGGGTAGGAAACTATTTAGAGGAAAAATACTGAGTTCAGTTTGAATCATATTGAGTTTGAGGTGAGGAGCAAGGAGCAAGTAGTGAGTTATGAAAAGGAAACAGAGAGAGATCAACCATAAAGGAGTTAGCTGATGCCAAGAGTATAACGGAAGTTGCTTAGAAAAAGAATTGACAGAGGAAGCATCCACGGCAAACCCCTGGGAAGCCTCATTACTTAAGTCTTGCCTAAACGTTTCAGGTTAAAGAGTTGGCTGAGTCAAGAGATCCCAAAAGGAAGACCTAGAAGAAAACAGAAGTTTGCAGAGAAATAGTCCAGAATGGGTGAGGTATTCAGAAAGCCAAAGTAGTTTCAAGAAGAAAGAGATGGTTGATACTGGCAACCACAACAAAAGCGAAATAGGAAGTGTACTGAAACATAACATGTGGATTAGGAAATATGGTGGTGACTTGGTCTAATTCTGGGAAAGCACCCCATAATTCTCACGTTGATGTTGCACTATCATCATCATCACCACTACTGCTAGAAGTTGGTCAGCAGTTTTAGTGGTTGGATGTGAATGTGGGAGTGATTTATGCTCGAAGTAATTTCTCAAGGTCTCAGAAGGTATGGCTACAGGACAGGTTAGGATGGACCTTCCCTGGTTGCTCAGACAGTAAAGCCTCTACCCGCAATGTGAGAGACTCGGGTTTCGAACCCTGGGTAGGGAAGATCCCCTGGAGAAGGAAATGGCAACTCACTCCAGTACTCTTGCCTAGAAAATGCCATGGATGGAGGAGCATGGTGGGCTACAGTCCCTGGGGTCGCAAAAAGTAGGACACGACGGAGCAACTTCACTTTCATTTTTCACTTTCACTTAGGATGGACCTTTCACTCCTCAGAGCTTTGGCAATCCATTCTCTGAGCTGGCTTCTAAAAATGCCCAGTAGATCCTACATCCAATAGTGTTTCTGTGTAGTTCACCATTAAAACAAAATCCATCTTTTTTTCTCCAGTGATGTGAATTTAATTTATTTTCATTTATTAAAGCTACTTTCTGGGACTTGAAAATGCTTTTAAATGTTCATTCCATTTTTGCATTCACAATCCATTTCATTCAACACGCCTTACTGCAGATTGAATTGCTTACTAAATTTGAAAGAGATCAATAAATAGCAGCAAAACTCCAGGAGGTCATTTAATTTTTTTTTTTTTTATTAACAGACCCAATAAATCTGGAGCCTATTTTCTTCAAATAAATCAGTTGGAAATAAAAAATTGCTTTTGGGCAATTTATGAGGTTAAATCTAAAAATAAAATTTTACTTTCATTTGTGGCTGGTATTAACATGACAAAGCTTCAACAGAGCTTACTTAGTACTGAATTTATGTCCTCTATTTGCACAAATATCTTTTTCATAGCTGTATGCCAGTAGGTGAATAGATTTGAAATGGAACAGAGTGAAACTAAAAATGCAGTCTGTAGAGAGAAATCCCCTGTACTTAAAAGTTTTAGGATACATATTAAAACTCTAATTTTTAGATAAAATTTTTTTTTTTTCCTGAAAATGACCTGAGTCCCTCTAGAATTTCCTGTGACTCCTTAAGGCAGGAGCAGGGAAAATTTACCCTCCAAGACTGGTTTTATTTGAGTTCATCTAGACATGGGGTGATATTGCTTTGGCTACCACCAGGAGCATAATTTCCCCTTTGGTGAGCTGCGGGGGTTGCGAACAGTGATTAATTGGCTAATTAGAATTTCAAAGGGCAGTGATAACAGTGCTGAACAGAAGGAAGTGACAGAAGTTCAAGTCCATTAAAACACTTTGCAATGACTAAACCTTTCCCTACATTTCTCCCTGCTCTACAGTCTTTTCTGCTCACTGGTCCCTAAGCCTAGCCCATACTTGCCCTGGCCACTACCCTTATTTTTTCTTTATCCCATTTCCCCAACCTCTCTTTTTATATCTCCCTCACACCTGAAAACTTAAACTGAAAAATACGAATCCTTTCCTCTTTCTTTCCTTTTATTTTCCCTCTTCTTAAATTCACACAAGTTGAACTCGCTGCTTTTTCTTTCCCTTCCCAACCTATGATTATTCTTATTTCTGTCAGGCACCTAGATTTTGTTTGCCTCTTCTGCATCAGTGACCCACAATATCAAATGGATTCTCAGGCTAAAGAGACACTTAAGTAGCTTAGGAATACTGAATTTGTGCAGATAAATCGATGATTCAGATTTCCACGCCCCCTCATACAATCAATATCACTGTCTTTAATAACCTAGCAACGTGAAACTATTCCATGAATTTTCATCCTCGCCTACATTAAAACCTGAGAATCGGGCAAGTGAATCAAGTGATTTTCTAGGTAGGGAGCATGCCCACACAGAGCTGGGTGCGACTTGTTTCATGTCAGGCTCCTCAGCTGGAAGGGAAAATGGGGCCACGCCTTGGGAGGAGACAGCCACCCTCTTCTAGGGAAGAGGGCCCCCAACCTGGCTCAGCCCACAGTGCTGCTAAGATCTTGAACCACGTGTAGCTTCATCAGCCTCTGACTTCTTGGAAGATTTGGTTTATCGAGCTAACACCCACAGCATTATGATTATGGCTATGTACATGATAATACATTATCAACCCTACACAGGAATTTGAATGAATATATGAAATTGTTTATGCTTCCATGACCTAGTAAATTTGATCATTGCAAGTTTTCCATTTCAGGTTTTTCCTCCCTATATTCCCGTCAATGACATTCATTCTCTCTCTCTCTCTTCAAATCTGTTTACTGTGCAACTCTTAGAATGGAAACTTATGATTAGATCACAGGGCTGGGAACTTCTGTTTTCAGCTTGGTCTCATTTACACTTAACTGATCCTTTGTTCCTTCTTTCCTTATCTTTATAATGAGGATAATAATACTTTGCATGAAAACTGATTTGCAGATGAAAGGTAACTGAAGGTTATTAAGTGTTTTCCCCATCATCATCTTCAAATGGTGGAAGTATTCTGGGCATGGCCAAGGCAAGAAGGGGATGATGCTGAGAACACCCTAAGAAGACTCAAGAACTGAAGATGTTTCAGGAGAGGCAGCTGTAGCATAGGGATTGAAAGCACAGACTGAGAGAACCGAGTGGGCTGAATTCAAATGCTGGTTTTCCTATTGCCTAGCTGTCTCAGTTTCCCCAAATGGGAAATGAGGGCATAATAGTGACTCCTCTAGGACTGTGTGTGTGCCTGTGTGCTCAGTCATGTCCAACTCTGCGACCCCGTGGACTGTAGTCCGCCAGGCTCTTCTGTCCATAGACTTTTCCAGGTAAGAGTACTGGATTATAAAAGTTATGGATAAGGTTCTTGGAACAGTGCTTTCAATCTCAAAATGTTGTGTAAACAAAAATTTAGCACTTCCGATTATGCTGGGAATAAAAGGCCCCTCTTTGTCTGGAAACATGCACTTCTGGTCCTTGTCGCTCATGAGCAAGAGTTGAGTTCAAACAGAGGGGTTTCCGTTGATGGGAGGAAAAAGTGACCATAGGACGGAGACCATAAGAATCTACCAACTACTGGTCTTTAAACCATTTTACTTCTCTACCTCCAGAAAAGAAAAAAATGTTCATGTAACTCACACAGTTTAAATTTGATATCTAAAAGTGCATTATAACTTTAAGTAAGTCTATTTTTGTTATTTGTTGTTATGGTTTAGTCACTAAGTCATGTCCAACTCTTGGCAATCCCATGGGCTGTAGCCTTCCAGGCTCCTCTGTCCGTGGAATTTCTCAGGCAAGAATACTGGAGTGGTTAGGTAGTCATTTACTTATCCAGGGGATATTCTCGACCCAGAGACTGAATGATTGAACCCACTTCTGCATTGCAGACAGATTATTTACCACCAAGCTACAGGGGAAGCCCCATTTTTGCCATTAGGAGATAGAAAATAAGAAATGAGATAACATGAGGATTGACTATAATTGGAAAAAATATCTCATGATTTGATTTTTTAAAAAAATAGGTTTTATATGCCTTTTTAAATAAAGCATGACAAATCTAAAAGAAATTACATAAAATGTTGATGTGTGGATTTATATCACCAACATTTTTGGTAGACTCACAAAAATAACACCTAATTTGATTAAAAATGATCAACTTCAGGGAATTCCCTGGCAGTCCAATGATTAAGACTTCAGCCTTTCATTGCAGGGGACATGGGTTCAGTTCCTGATCAGGAAACTAAAGTCCTGCATGCTGCATGGTGTGGCCAAATAAATAAATAGACCAACTTCAGTAACCTATTTTGCTTTGGCTGTTTGTAATTGAGATCATCCTTTCCTACATGATCTAAAATGTCACTTTAACAACATGTAGGTTTTACAGAATTGTGTGTTTAAGTTGCCTTGATAAATCAGTAAAAGAGGCTTCCTCAAACCATTATTTCTATTTATATTTTTGTTTAGTTGTCCAAAATGTTTGCATCCCTGGGCGGTGCTCTATAGTAAGACTTGGGACAGGTGATGGGTATGCCTTTCTAAACTGATAAAGATTATATTAAAATCTTTTCCAAACAATAATGATCCAAGCTCTCTCTCTCAAGTAAATAATCTTGGGGGAAAATATATATATGGAAGTTGAGGATAATGAAACTGATTCCTTTTAAAAAGCTGGAGATGTGTGTTGATGACCCATGGTTTATCCACAGCCTTCTTCTTTCTGCCAGACAGATGAAAGGAAAGGAAATGCATTTTATCTTCCCAAGAAAAGCTGACTGGTAATTAAGAGGATCAAGCAAGAAAAAATACGTATTATGGTTCTTGTTGCAAGTTAGTAAGATAGAAAGAACAAACTAGAAGATAATCTCAGTAAGAGGGGTCAGTAGTTATGGGTGGAAAGGAGACCTGTGATTGTTGTAAACATGAGATGTGACAGCAGCCATGAAATTAAAAGATGCTTGCTCCCTGGAAGAAAAGTTATGACCAATCTAGACAGCATATTAAAAAGCAGAGACGTTACTTTGCCAACAAAGGTCCGTCTATCAAAGCTATGGTTTTTCCAGTGATCATGTATGTATGTGAGAGTTAGACTATAAAGAAAGCTGAGCACCAAAGAATTGATGCTTTTGAACTGTGGTGTTGGAGAAGACAATCTTGAGAGTCCCTTGGCCTGCAAGGAGATCCAACCAGCCCATCCTAAAGGAAAATCAGTCCTGAATATTCCTTGGAAGGACTGATGGTAAAGCTGAAGCTCCAATACTTTGGCTACCTGCTCATGGGAAAAGACCCTGAGGCTGGGAAAGATTGAAGGCAGGAGGAGAAGGGGACAACAGAGGATGAGATGGTTGGATGGCATCACCGACTCAATGGACATGAGTTTGAGTATACTCCAGGAGTTGGCAATAGACAGGGAGGCCTGACGTGCTGCAGTCCATGGGGTCATAAAGAGTGGGACACAACTGAGTGACTGAACTGACTGACTGACTGATCGGTCTACTCTCTCCACCCCACTGCCAGGCCTCAAAGGCTAGTTATAACTATGTCCCCAACTGCAATATACCAAAGGTTATAGCTGGAGTTACACTTACAAAAGTAACTTTATAAAGACTATCTATTGAGGTTTTATATAAATATAATTGCTTACCATCTGTCCTTTAAAATAAAGGTTGAATTGCTAAGTAGCTACTCAATAAGGTTGTTCCTGTCTTTCTTGTCTTTCTCCCAAAACATAACAGATCTTTATAAATATTCAGAAGCTTTGACTACATCAAAGTGACCAATAGAACATTGTAAATGAGCAACAGAAAATATTTGCAAGACAATTGGCATTTCATTTTTAGAGAGATCTGTTTTCTGACAGCAATAGTTTAACATTTTTTGCTTTCATTTTATTTAAAAGGAGACCCAATGGAGAAACTGTAGTTTAGAAGAAAAGACAGTATGAAAAGGAACCCATTTTCCCCTCTCATCTCCATACATAATATATGCTTGTGGGAGAGCTCTCTGGGGGAACAAACAGGCAATTGATTGCAGCAACTATTCTCTATTTATCCCAGTGATAAAATGAAAGGCTGGACTCAACATCTGATTTTTTTTCTATTAAGGAACTTAAAGAAAAACTGGTTTATTTGATGTCTTATTATGTCCTCAGCAGTTAACAAATTTGTAAGCATCTATTTCATTTTACCATAATACCACTACAAGCAGAATTGATTTTTTAAATTATTTTAATAGTAAATTCAGATGTTTGTTTTCAACCCTGAAATTTTCTAATTCTACCATTGCTTTTGCCTGATGTAAAAATAAATGCAACAAACATAAATGGAGACGGGAGATAATTTATGCCTACACATACATTTAATCAGGCTTCCCTGGTGGCTCAAACGGTAAAGAATCTGCCTGCAGTGCAGGAGACCTGGGTTTTATCCCTGAGTCTGGAAGATCCCCAGAGAAGGGAATGGCTACCCACTCCAGTATTCTTGCCTGAGAAATCCCATGGACAGAGGAGCCGGGCAGTCTACAGTCCATGAGGCTGCGAAGAGTTTGACACGACTGAGAGACTAACACACACAGGCATCCATTTTATCAACAGCCAGACTGCTAATGTGCATTTGTATCTGCTTTTATCTGTTAAAATGCTTTAGACTGTTGGTCATAGAAACTGCATTATCTCACATAAGTACAGGACTCAACGTGGGGTGCCTCAGGGGTCGGACAGTTCCATGGTTCAACTTTGTCATCAAGAAGGTCATTTCCTTGAACCTATTTGCAGGGCAGGAATAGAGACACAGATGTAGGACATGTGGACACAGGAGGGAAAAGGGAGGGTGGGATGAATTAGGAGAGTAGGATTAACATATATACACTACCATATGTAAAATAGGTAGCTAGTGGGAAGTGCTGCAGAGCACAGGGAGCCCAGCTCAGTGCTCTGGGATGACCTAGAGGGGTGTGATCGAGTGGGGAGATGGAAAGGAGGCTCAGGAGGGAGGGGTGTATGTATGTGCATAGCTGATTCACTTTGCTGTACAGCAGAAACACACACATTTATACTCCAATAAAAAACAAAAACAAGATCATTTCTTTCCTGCTTTTTTCTGCGCCTTCTTAGACTTGTAGGCTTTGTAGTCCAAGCTGGCTTCTTTGGAGTTGCAAGGTGATTACCTCTGGTATCCCTTATGATTATACAGTGGAAGTGAGAAATAGATTTAAGGGCCTAGATCTGATAGATAGAGTGCCTGATGAACTATGGAATGAGGTTCGTGACATTGTACAGGAGACAGGGATCAAGACCATGCCCATGGAAAAGAAATGCAAAAAAGCAAAATGGCTGTCTGGGGAGGCCTTACAAATAGCTGTGAAAAGAAGAGAAGCGAAAAGCAAAGGAGAAAAGGAAAGATATAAACATCTAAATGCAGAGTTCCAAAGAATAGCAAGAAGAGATAAGAAAGCCTTCTTCAGTGATCAATGCAAAGAAATAGAGGAAAACAACAGAATGGGAAAGACTAGGGATCTCTTCAAGAAAATCAGAGATACCAAAGGAACATTTCATGCAAAGATGGGCACGATAAAGGACAGAAATGGTATGGACCTAACAGAAGCAGAAGATATTAAGAAGAGGTGGCGAGAATACACAGAAGAACTGTACAAAAAAGAGCTTCAAGACCCAGATAATCATGATGATATGATCACTGACCTAGAGCCAGACATCCTGGAATGTGAAGTCAAATGGGCCTTAGAAAGCATCACTACGAACAAAGCTAGTGGAGGTGATGGAATTCCAGTGGAGCTATTCCAAGTCCTGAAAGATGATGCTGTGAAAGTGCTGCACTCAATATGCCAGCAAATTTGGAAAACTCAGCACTGGCCACAAGATTGGAAAAGGTCAGTTTTCATCCCAATCCCAAAGAAAGGCAATGCCAAAGAATGCTCAAACTACCGAACAATTGCACTCATCTCACACACTAGTAAAGTAATGCTCAAAATTCTCCAAGCCAGGCTTCAGCAATATGTGAACCGTGAACTTCCTGATGTTCAAGCTGGTTTTAGAAAAGGCAGAGGAACCAGAGATCAAATTGCCAACATCCGCTGGATCATGGAAAAAGCAAGAGAGTTCCAGAAAAACATCTATTTCTGCTTTATTGACTATGCCAAAGCCTTTGACTGTGTAGATCACAATAAACTATGGAAAATTCTGAAAGAGATGGGAATACCAGACCACCTGATCTGCCTCTTAAGAAATCTGTATGCAGGTCAGGAAGCAACAGTTAGAAGTGGTCATGGAACAACAGACTGGTTCCAAATAGGAAAAGGAGTACGTCAAGGCTGCATATTGTCACCATGTTTATTTAACTTATATGCAGAGTACATCATGAGAAATGCTGGACTGGAAGAAACACAAGTTGGAATCAAGATTGCTGGGAGAAATATCAATAATCTCCCAGCAGATGACACGACTCTTATGGCAGAAAGTGAAGAGGGGCTAAAAAGCCTCTTGATGAAAGTGAAAGTGGAGAGTGAAAAGGTTGGCTTAAAGCTCAACATTCAGAAAACGAAGATCATGGCATCTGGTCCCATCACTACATGGGAAATAGATGGGGAAACAGTGGAAACAGTGTCAGACTTTGTTTTTCTGGGCTCCAAAATCACTGCAGATGGTGACTGCAGCCATGAAATTAAAAGACGCTTACTCCTTGGAAGGAAAGTTATGACCAACCTAGATAGCATATTCAAAAGCAGAGACATTACTTTACCAACAAAGGTTTGCCTAGTCAAGGCTATGGTCTTTCCTGTGGTCATGTATGGATGTGAGAGCTGGACTGTGAAGAAGGCTGAGCGCCAAAGAATTGATGCTTTTGAACTGTGGTGTTGGAGAAGACTCTTGAGAGTCCCTTGGACTGCAAGAAGATCCAACCAGTCTATTCTGAAGGAGATCAATCCTGGAATTTCTTTAGAAGGAATGATGCTAAAGCTGAAACTCCAGTATTTTGGCCACCTCATGCGAAGAGTTGACTCATTGGAGAAGACTCTGATGCTGGGAGGGATTGAGGGCAGGAGGAGAAGGGGACGACAGAGGATGAGATGGCTGGATAGCATCACTGACTTGATGGGTGTGAGTCTGGGTGACCTCCAGGAACTGGTGATGGACAGGGAGGCCTGGCGTGCTGCAGTTCATGGGGTCGCGAAGAGTCGGACACGACTGAGCGACTGATCTGATCTGATCTGATCTACCTCTGGTACCAGAGGCTCATCCAGAGCATCACTAGGTTTCCGGAGATCAAGAAGACCGACTCCTCTTTCTGTGTCTTCCTTTCTCTTACAAGCCAGGAGTCTTTCTCAGAAGCTTCAATTAGACCTCAAGCGCAATTAGGAAAGACCCGAGTCATTCACCTCTGCCTAAAACAATCACAATCAAGGAGAATAGGATTATGCTGATTGGTGTAAAGGACTTAGATTAGCCTCTAAATTCCATGGGAACAGTGTAAACTCTGCGAGTTTGGGATTACTGAGAAGTCAAGTTTCCTGTGGGTGGTGATCTGAGGTGACAGCTGTTGAGAAATAGCAATACTGAATATATTGGTAAAAGTCTAGATCTATGAAGAGTGAATTGTTAATTCAGAAATATTCCTTGTGGACCTAGGGACTCCAGCCTTTAGAAATGAACAACCTAGAATCCAGGCGTCCTGTTGTTTTATTTTCTTAAACCTGTCGGGAAAGATTTTATGTACAAAGTTCTTTTGGGTCTGTCTCTGCCATTGGAATGTAAGTTCCTTGAGAGTGCAGACTGTGTTTGTCTTGTTCACAGCTGTGTCTTCAACATCTGGAATGGTGTAACCAGCACATGCTAGACACTCAGGAAGTACTTCTTGAGTAAATGTTGAAAATTGCAAGGAGGAGATTGTAAACCCTCTCCAGCCACGATATGGAAGTTATGATTTAGAAATTACCTATTTTTATACTGCAAACCAAGTATGGAAAGCCTTCTACCTCTTTATACACATGTTCAATGTGTTCATCCCCTGAAATGGGAGGATACAACAATAGTTATTGTACGTTTCATTAAGATGAATCTGTGACATGATACAGAGAGAAGAAGTTTAATTGGACTACACTCCAGTAGGATGGAAGAACACAGCTACAGAAACATACCTGTAAACACCACAGCAACATGAAAAAGCAGAGCAGTTATCCAAACATTGGACCAAGATTGACAGAAACAAAACAGGGAAAAGGCAAGGGCAAGAAACATTGAATTTCAAGCTAGTATGGACCAGTTTGCAAACTGTAAGATGACTCATTCTTTAAACTTTAAACATACAAAGTGTGATGTTTTTGCAAATCATGTAATAAATAAATGAAGAAGACTGAGGGGAGATGTCTACTCTAGCAGGGTTTTGATATGAATTATTTGAATTTATGTTAAATATTTGACATAATTTTTCAGCCATTTATGCCCTGAAGGTATTGACATTTAATGGTAGTTTTAATAGCAGGGAATATTTTATTTATCTATGTTATTTATAAAACTTACTAATCACACAAACTCTAAAAGGCAAAAGTTTAAAAGAAATCACCATTCTTCTTTTGAAGTTTCTTATGGTCTAGAACAGATACTAAGACACCTACATGAACAAATATAATTCAAAATAGTATCAGATCAATGTCTCAACAGTAGTACAAACAAAATATTATAATAAACAGAAGGAGAGAGATATTCTGACTGTGATGATTAGAGAGTGGTCCATGTAAGACATGGCAATGGATCTGATTTGGGGAGGTGGGCAGAAAGGTGTTCCCAGGGAAGTTTCAGCCACTGGACTAGATCATAGTACAGTTAGCGTGAGCCTTTTACTAAGTCTGTCTTCAGATAGTTTTGGATGTTCCACCATTCTTTGACCTCAGCTCTGTGCTCTTCAATGACTTTATCAACATTTTGGAGAATGCCTTATGAGTCTTTAATAATAAACTTATAAACAATAATTCTGCTGCTGCTGCTAAGTCACTTCAGTCATGTCCGACTCTGTGCGACCCCATAGATGGCAGCCCACCAGGCTCTGCTGTCCCTGGGATTCTCCAGACAAGAACACTGGAGTGGGTTGCCATTTCCTTCTCCAATGCATGAAAGTGAAAAGTGAAAGTGAAGTCGCTCAGTCATGTCTGACTCTTCACAACCCCATGGAGTGCAGCCCACCAGGTTCCTCCATCCATGGGATTTTCTAGGCAAGAGTATTGGAGTTGGGTGCCATTGCCTTCTCTGATAATAAGTGTGTTTATTCGGATTTATTTGTAATAAAGAGCAGGTAGAAATAGAGACTATACTAGAAACAGAAATGATCCAAGTAAGTCTTAATTGGCTAGAACGACTGATGTTATCTGAGAAGAGAAAATTTACCAAATAAATATAAAGCACTTCACTTTGATTTAAAAAAGAAATATATTCCCCAAGCATAAGACAGAATTGCCCTGGCTTAACAACAATTCACATGAAAAGAAGTTGAGCAAGATTAATTGATAACCTGTGAAATATTTACCCTAAAGCAAATGCAAACTACATTCATTTAGCCTAAAATGTGTTCATTTGATAAACATGCTTTAATTAAATATTCTACACAAAATATACAAGGATATGAAACTATAACAATTAATAAATTATTCCTGTCCTTAGGTACATATAGTTTATGATAGAGACAAACAAATACAATTAAACTATAATGCTGTAAATGTATAAGTAAAGTACAGACCTCAAAAATAACAAAGAATGCCAGCGAACAGATATTGGTCAGATCACAACAGAGTATTGTGCTAAATTTGTACACATTTTTTTAAACAGCTTTACAATTCACTCATTTAACACATTGACCAGAGAATTTTTGCAGAAACGAATGCCTTTTGTGTTAGTACATTTCTGGTCGATAATGTGTTAAAGTATATAATTCAGTGGTTATATATATATTTTTCACAAAGTTGTGCAGAACATCACCTCAGTCATTTTTATCACCCAGTCATTCTGTATTGCCCACAACCACCAACACTTTCCCCACAGCCCCCAACAAACACTAATCTACTTTTTTCATCTTTATAGATTTGCTTATTCTGGACATTTTATAAAAATAGCATTATATAATATGTGGTCTTCTGTGACTAGATTCTTTCGTTTAGAACAATGTTTGGAAGTTCATCCCTTTCATACCACATATCAATATTTAATTCTTTTTATTGATGAGTAATGTCCTCAACATTTACCCATTCACGCTTAATTTATCCATTCATCAGTTGATGGACATTTGGGTTGTTTTCAGCTTTTGGTTATTCTGAGTAATGAACCATGTTCAAATTTTTGTGCCAACATATGTTTCATTTCTCTTGGGTATATACCTAGGAAGTGGAAATATTAGACCGTGTGGTAACTCTACGTTCAACATTTCAAGGAACTGTCAAACAGTTTTTTAAATTTGCTGCACCATTTTGCATTCCTATCAGCAATGTATGAGGCTTTTGGTTTTTCCACATCTTGTTATTGCTGTTGTTTGATTATAACAATCCTAGTGAGTATGAAGGGGTATATTTTGTAATCTTTATTGGCATTTTTCTAATGACAAATGTTTTGCAGATTTTTATGTGCTCATTGTCAACTTGTATGTCTTCCTTAGAAACATGTCTGCTTGGATCTTTTGTCCGTTTTTAATCAGGTTATTTATCCTATTATTGTTAAGCTTTAAGATTTTAAAAAATATTTTCTGAACACAAGTCTCATATCGGATATATGACTTGAAAATATTGTCTTCCATTCTGTGGGTTATCTTTTCACTTTCTTTTATTGGTATTGTTTGCAATACAAAAGTCCTTTAATTTTATAAAATGTAACTTATTCTTTGGCTGTTGTAGTTGTTGCTCTTGCTTTTGGTGTCCTATCTAAGAAACTGTTTCCTAACCCAAGATCATAAAGATTTACTTCTATGTTTTCTTCTAGGAGTTTTATGGTTTTAGTTTCACACTGTCTTGATTATTGTAGACTTTGTACCAAGTTTCAGAATTGGAAATTGTGATTCCTCCAACTTTGTTCTTCTTTTTAAAGAACATTTTGCCTATCCTGGGTCCGTTGTATTTCCATGTTCAGCTTAGTACAAAATAGTTTAAGAAAGATATTGATAAAGTAGAGTGGATCAGAGTACAGTCAAGAAAAACTTCAACAATTTGTGATGTTTAAATGTGCAAGATCAAATATAAAACTGGAGCATGAAAGATGACTTCATAAACTTAAAAGGTTGTTGTAATATGGAAAATTATTCCAGTGAATTTTCAGTCACTCCAGATGATGAAAATGATGTGAGGGGAACCTCAGTTCAATATAGGAATAAACTTTATAACAACTAAGCCTAGTCATAAATAGATCTCACGTGTTGATCCACCCATCCCTGAAAAGATTCAAACCAAGGCCAGATCAGTAATGTTGTATCCTTCAGTAGTGTTGCAGAAGAAATGTCAGCCTTGGTTAGATAAAATAACGCTGAGATACGTAGATATGAGTAGCAGTGAGACACCAGACATTGTCATTAGGCATTATCTCAATGAATCGCCCAATCGCATGAAATGGGTACTACTATTATTTCTTTTGCTGGATGAAGAAAGAGGCTTATGGAGGTCTGATGAATTGTCTAGCAGCACAGATAAAAAGTGACCAAGTATAGGGAGCTAACTGGTGGTCTAGTGGTTAGGATTCTGAGCTTTCACTGCTGTGGCTTGGGATTCAATCCCTGGTTGGGAAACTGAGACCAAGCAAACCACATGGTCTGGCCAAAAAATAAATAAAAATTTTAAAAATGAATCAGGGATTTTAAAAAAAAGTGACAAATGTTTACTCAAATTCGGTTTTGCTTGACACTAAAGTCCACGCTCTTAACCTGTATGATCAGGATATAAGTTGTGACGGCAGATACAGAAAGAAAAATAAATATGAGAGATCATGTGAAGGAAGATGAATAGGAAATATTGAATGTGTGTGTTGCTAAGGATGAGTTTGAGTTTTTAAGCTTAAATAATGGTAGGAGGATTATTATAATTAGGAATAATTATATTCCTTATTATAAATAGGAAAGGAGAAACTAATAGGAAAAGCAGGTTTTGGTGGATGTAAACAGCAAGCTCATCCATTCAATGGCATGTAAGTGTCCACGGTCAGATTTTGGTTCAAGCCTACCGAGCCAAGAGGTGGTGGTTTGACCACTCTTCTAGATGAGGCAAGGATCACTGACTCTGAGACTTTCAGCCTGGAGTTTGAGAGAATGGAAGTGAAAGTGACAGAGAGGGGACCGGAGAGGAGACGCTAATTTGAGATTCTTCACTTGGTGTTGTTGGATATGTTACATGTGAGCATAAAATTGTACTTTATAACGTAGAGCGTCCAACTGTGCAGAAGACAATTAAAAATGTTGGACTGAACCTTAGATCAGTAGATGGGACTGCCTTTCAAGAGATAGCTAAAGGCAAGAAAGTATTACTTCTCTGAGGCAAAGACTGTAGACAAGTCACATTGGAGAACTTAGCATTTAGCTTTTTCTCCTTCAGAAGCTATACTGTACATCACCCAGAGCTTGTGGGCATGTATGCCTCAAATTCCCTGAAGTAAGTGCCCCTTGGAAAACTAGCATTTAGTGAGTTTCTCCTTATTCAGGACTCTGAGCAGAGCATCAAGCTAAACTTTTACAGAGACTGTATGATTTGGTATTTATAACAGATCTGATGCAGGTGGTATTCTCTCCAGTTTATAGATGAAGAAACTGAGACATGGAGAAGTTAAATAATTAGCCAAAGGCAGGGACAGAGCAACGACTGGAACCCAGTCTGTCTGGTCCTGAAGTCCAGCCTCTTCTGGGTTCTGTGAAGCATCACACGGCAGAGTCAACCTGCTGTTCCCTCTGATTTGCCAGGAGCTTTCATGCAGGTGGGAGCCCCCACGGGAGCCCCCACCCACCCGACTCCCACCTCTGATCCTTTTCATTCTTTCCTTTGATTCTTCTATCCATCCAAATATCCACCTGTGAGTGCTAAGTCACTTCAGTCGTATCCGACTCTTTGCAACCCCATGGACTGTAGCTGTGGGGTACAGCCAGGCTGCTCTGTCCATAGATTCTGTAAGCAAGAATACTGGAGTGGGTAACCATTCCCTTCTCCAGGAGATCTTTCTGACCCACGGATGGGACCCGGGTCTCTTCCATTGTAGACAGATTCTTTACCATCTGAACCACCAAGGAAGCCAACTTACATCTTTTAAAAATATGTATTATGTGTGTATACTATATATCAGCCATTGATCATACAAGGAGGAACAAGAAAGAATCACTTCTTACCCTCATGGTGCTTACAGATAAGAGAGAGAGAGAATGACATTAAGCAACTAATTACACATTGATTGAAATTATCTAAATTTCCCTTCATTTATCAGCATCACACAAAAAGAGAAAAGAGTTGTTTAGTCATGTTTGCTGGAAAATGAGAACCACTTAAGGTAATGAAAAGGTCCTAAATTTAGTCTTAAAGCAAAACCAGATTCAATAAGAATTACTTATTTCTACTGAAACATACATTCTGCATTATAGTCCCTTTGAAACATCTTTAACAAAAAACTAGCAAACTTAGCAGAAATTTTAGTTGATTCAAATGGTTTGTAAGTTTGGATTTAGTTGTGTGTCTGTGTGCATATTGATGTTGAATATCTGTATTTGATTTCTGCCAATGAAGTTTCTGCAAGGCATCAAGTTGTCTGTCATGACCCTTGACCTCTCCCTGGGAATGTCTATGTTTTGCTGAGCTCGCTTGGGGCAGGCAGGTAAGGACAAGAAGAAACTGGAGCTGGAGCCAGAGCTAAAGCTAAGTTAAAAAACCTTGTGTGTGTATGTATGCTCAGCAGTGTCCGACTCTTTATGGCCCCATGGACTGTAGCCTGCCAGGCTCCTCTGCCCATGGAATTTTCCAGCAAGAATACTGGAGTGGGTTGCCATTTCCTACTCCAGGGGATCTTCCCAACCCGGGATCAAACACACGTCTCTTGTGTCTCCTGCATTGGCAGGCAGATTCTTTACCTCTAGTGCCACCTGGGAAGCAACCCCCACAAAAAAAAAAAAAAAAAAACTTACACAGCCTGAAAATCCTGATTCTCAGCTATTTAAAAAATATCTGAACTATACTCACTCTTGATGGGTCCATGGGTTATTTTTTGCCCAAGATATAGTAGAAAAGCATATATTAAAAATCAGAGACATTACTTTGCCCACGAAGGTCTGTCTAGTCAAAGCTATGGTTTTTCCAGTAGTCATGTATGGATGTGAGAGTTAGACCATAAAGAAGGCTGAGCCCTGAAGAATTGGTGCTTTTGAACTGTGCTGCAGACTCTTGAGAGTCCCTTGGACTTCAAGGAAATCAAACCAGTCAATCCTAAAGGAAATCAATCCTGAATATTCATCAGAAGGACTGATGCTGAAGCTGAAGCTCCAATACTTTGACCACCTGATGCAAAGAGCCAACTCATTAGAAAAGACCCTGGTGCTGGTAAAGACTGAGAGCAGGAGGAGGAGATAACAGTGGACCAGATGTTTGGATGGCATCACCAACGCAATGGACATGAGTATGAGCAAGCTGCATGAAATAATGATGGACAGGGAAGCCTGGCATGCTGCAGTCCATGGGGTCGAAAAGAGTTGGGCACAACTGAGCAACTGAACAACAACAATAATAGAAAATAATTCATTTTAGAGAATCCTGTAACCATCTCCTGGCAATGCATGGACTCTTTGTCTCCCTCAATCAGCACCTCTACTGTAAAATTTAAACTCAGATTTTTAATGAAAACATTGGTCCATACCTCGGAGCCACTTGTGTCATAACGATGTGTCCATTTTCATCACATAACTTAAACTCAGTTCTGCACAGAACAAAAATTCTAAAGGCAACTGGTAGGTGGTAGGGGAAAGGGGAGGGGGTGTAAGGATATGAACAGACCCTGATTGCTGACCTTATATAATCATATGCTTAATCTGGTCAGATGCAATCAAGTCATTGAAAGAAAAGACAAAATCAGAAAAATAAAATCTCTCTAATCAAAATGACATTTTTTCTTACTATAACCTCTTTTGTCCTTTCTGACCTACTCAATTACAGAGAGATAACTAATACTATTGTTTCCTTGGAATGATTATTTGCCACAGAACATGTTAAACTGATTAGAAGCTGTATAATTTTAAAAAGAGGTATTTGTGCTTGGTTTTAAATGTCTAAGTTGTACACTAATTCAGCAGTTTCTAGGCTGTAATAACATGTCCAGAGGCCTTAGGGTTGACTCTTATATATTATGATGAGTCAAACCCACAGCTCCTAATTTCGACCCACTTTGTTAAAGGGACCTGTACAAACATGTTTCTAGCAATTACAGTCAGTAAATAATAGTAGATGGAAATAGTAGGAGAAATCTCATGAGTCAAGGCCTTGACTCTCAGAAGAGCTCTTCCTCGTTCCAAAATGGCCTTGAACTTCCCCCCTTGGCTAGTTACATGGTATTTTCAGACCCTTCAAGCTTATAGGTGGAGAAAGTTAGTCAAGCTTTGAAATGTCTTTACAACTAATGAAAACATAAATGAAACTCTCAAAGGCACAGTAGGCTTATTTTTTTCTCCTTATATTTTAAAATTACTTCCTTCTTTACAAAGATTCTGAAAGACCTTGTTCACTCATTATGAATGTGAGGACTCTGAAAGTAATAAGCTAATACAGGGACTGTTAAGAATTTCATAGCACCTTGGCCTTCACACTTCCATAGTAAGAGTGTGAGAAGAAAACGGTGGAGTGGGGTGTGGGAAATTATCCCAGGCTATTTCAAAGGTCACAAAACAGGAAGATACAAGACTGAATTAAGATGCTAGAATCATAGTTTATGCAACCGATTGAAGACTTCCCTGGTGGCTCAGATGGTAAAGAATCTTCCTGCAATGCAGGAGACCTGGGTTCGATCCCTGGGTTGGGAAGATCCCCTGGAGAAGGGCATGGCAACCCACTCCAGTATTCTTGCCTGGAGAATTCCGTGGACAGAGGAGCCTAGCTGGTAATAGTCCATGGGGTCTTGAACAATCGGACTTGACTGAGCAACTTTCACTTCACTTCTCGGAGAGGAAAGCAAGGGGAAAGAGACAGGGTAAATTCATGAGGGGGAGGTGCAGGCAAGTGGCAGCACCCCTACCTGAATCCTGGATTATGAAGATCCATGTGTCCTGTCTCTTTCTCCACACTGATGAGGTGGTTATGGCATCAGAATCAACATTTGAGCAAGGGAGCCTGTAGAGGGAAGGCCCCCTGGACCAATGACACAGAACTGGAGAGACCAGGGACAAGGACCCCTGACCACACTCTGTAGCTTACCGGTTATCATGTTAAACAGCCATAGATGTTATCTGCATCTTTTGAGCGCAGATCTTGAGGGGCCAGAATAGGACTATGTTGAGGGTTGCTGATGAGTGGGTAATAATAGAGGGGTGATGTAGCTGTCAGCCCAGAGATAGTATGATCAAGACTTATGACATGATATTCCCATCCCTTTCTATCTATAGGTGACTTTCTTTGTTGTATCACATAATCCTTTATTCTGTTTCTCTTCAGTATATCTTAGCTTATTCTAAATTCCCTTCTATGGTATACATAATACATGCTATAAATTTTGCCTCTATGGCATAAGGAACTACCTTACTTACTATCTTTGCCTAAGGTTTCTTGTGGATTTCTTTCTTTCATTTGTTTTCCTTGAATAGTCCAAATAACAAAGCAAACACATTATAACTGGTGTCCGTGTTGATGGCAACTTTTATTCCCAGGTTCAGCAGGAGGCAGAGACTTGAAAAGCCACCATCCAAAGATGTGTCACTTTTATAGCTGGGGCTTCCAAGGTGGTGCTAGTGGTAAAAAAAACCTGCCTGCCCGTGCAAGAGTAGTAAGAGACTTGGGTTCAATTCCTGGGTTGGGAAGATCCCCTGGAGGAGAGCACAGCAACCCACTCTAGTATTCTTGCCTGGAGAATCTCATGGACGGAGGAGCCTGGAAGGGCTACAGTCCATGAGGTTGCAAAGAGCTGGACACAACTGAAGCAACTTAGCAGGCACACATGCACACTTATCACCACTGTATACATTTCTCTCTTACTGACTCAACTTCTGCCTCAAGTTAGTTGGGAAAAAATCAATGTGGATCAGCTCAAAAATAACTCCAAAAAATTACTGCAGGAATTGTCATTCACTAACCAAATCAGCAGGCAGACTATAGGAAGCTGGGCAGGGTCAAGGTTGGATGGAAGCAGAGACACAAACCGTGGCCTTACAAAATACCAAGCACTTTACTGGCCTATGAGTTTATCAAGCCAGATAGTTGTCTCAACCAGGAATATTAGAATTATTTAACTTCCATCACTGCATCCTACTTTGAGGGGCTTCACAATTTATTTATGGTAAGACTTTTTTGCTCATTGATTCCAAGCATATTTATTTGACTGGGAGAGATATATCCTTGGTCTAAGGTGAAGATTGTTCTTCTTTAGGGACTCAGATGTCTAAATAATTTAAGGGTGTTGGCGTTTCCTAAAGGAAATCATAACATAACATCATGTGGTCCTTCTGACCCATTCTCACCATGACCTGGTCATGGGATATTCCCTGGAGGGAGTGCTAGTTTAGCATTGAGCCGCCCACATGGTCTCCCATGACTCAGGGCGTGGATCTGAAAGAAGTCTGACCAGCTGGACCACTGTGGAAAAGAAGGTGGTTTAGCCTCTACTTCCGTTCCAAATTCTGAACTTCCTTCCATTGTCAGAGCTCAGGGGCATGTATCAGACAACTTGAATGTTTCTCCAAGTCCTGCTGTGACTTGCTAATCCATCTCAAGCAAGTCCTTCTGCTGCTGTCTTTGTCCTCCATTTTACTTCTTTCGTCTGTAGAAGTGGGACCTTGCTAACCAATCTCTCAGCAATAAGGTAGAGATCAGCTCAAAAACAGTTAATGAAATCAACTTTAGGAAATACTGTCATTCTGTAATAGTGCTTTTCTATTCTCTTTTCTCCTTTGTTCTTTCTTCTGCCTCCCCTAGAAGGGGATGCTTAGACATCTAGCAGACCTCACGTGACCTCTTGGGCACAGCCCACGTGGGAGGCAACGGATATCAGGGCATAACCAGCCCTCAGGCTGGCTCAGCGTAACCTGCGTCAGTTCAGCCTCTTAGGATGTTGACATGTGGCTATGAGAGGCTTATCCCTTGGGTCATTCTTTCCCATAGAAAAATACAGAGCTAAATCAGAGAAATATCACCCAAAGATTCTGAACTAAATAATTCCTGCTTCTGAGATGAGGTGCATTTTGGTGACTTGCTTTCTTTTTCTCACCTGCACCAGCATCTCACTGAGAGAAGCATACGTGTTTGCTCATAACTTGGGACAAACAGTCTCCTAACACAGCATCCATTACCAGGCCCAAGATCTACACAGCAGTGTTAGTTGTGTGGGTTAAGTGGAGGGTAAATTCAAATCCTCACTGTTTTCATGGAATAATCACTAATGAATATAATCATGTTCCAACATAATTTGCTTCATTTGCAAGTTGGCAGGAACGAAAAAAAGGCAGCTTTCTTTAGAAATGATTAGACCATGGTTATTAGGGTGAGGTCATTGTTTTACAATTAAGTCATTTTTTTCCCTTACAGTTATAATAATAGTGATGGATCCCAGAATCTTGTAGCTGGCTCTTTGGCAAAAGGAGGAGATCAGATTTTCAGAGTTTGGGCTGCCTTCCCTGAGTTGAAGGAATAGTTTCCCACACTCGAGGTTGCTGGTGGGTAATGGCCCCCTCATACCACAGGCATTACTCTCTGTGTCAGGCCTCTGCTGCCAAGCCAGCTCACAGCGCTCTCCAACTTGCAGCTGAAGCCTTTACAAGGCGATCAAGAGAAAGATTTTTTAATTTAAGCCCCAGATTGGGTTCTGTCACCTGATCTGTCCTACCCTAGCAGGGGGGAGAGATGGTCTTCAAAGGAAGAGAGAAAGCATGGCCAACGATTTTGTGCTCCCCATGAAAGGAAAATATCTTCCCCTTGGGGTCAGGAAAAGTTATCAGCTTCAGACCTCTAGGCATGGGATTTAAAATCCCATAGCATTATTTTTGCCTGCATAGTCATCTCTTTTTTTTTAAGTTATGTTTTTATCTCTTTTCCTCTCTCACAAACAAAACATTGAATGATCTTCACAGACCTATTTTTGGCAAACTCTAAAAAATCTGTAAAATATTTAAAGTTATTGTAGGGGAAAAAAATTATCTGCTAGAACTAAAGCCATCAGATTCTGGGTAATCACTGAGTTCTGTTGCTCCATTAAAGATTGTTTTTCTCTGTTCTTGGGCTTAAGATGAAGAAACAGTTGGAAGAGTCCTGAAACTGGAGATGAGACTTGTGTTCTCTCGGTATTTTTTTCTGTGCATAATTTTTCTTCCATAGTGGTAGTCATGCAATAGTATACCCTGCTTTTTTTAATTAACTTTTTTTTTTTTTTAACCTGAAGACTGGTCTTTGGCCTGATTTTAAGGGACCATTTTCCTTTGGTAAATAACAAGCTAAAATAAAGTCGTTGTGATTCAGAGAGACCAGCAAGGATGGGAAAATATGTGAATGACTTCTCCATTCCAGTGGGAACCTGGATGGAAACCCTCCTTTTGGAAGCCAAGAAGGCAAAGTTCCATTTTTCTTGGCAAGACACTTTATGAGATTCTGAGTGTCTTTGGACCCTTCATTTTGGTAACTTGGAATGAGCCTGAGAACACTTTCATGCCCCAGTGATTTCAGAATCTCTCTCCTAACAACAAAGACTCCAATTCCTAGCATTCAATCTAATTTCTCAGGGAGAGCGTGTATTTTCATCCATCCGAAGTCCTCTTTCACTTGCCCCTCACACACCAATGTTTATTGTAAGTTTCACAGAAAGAGAGTTTATCACTCACAAGGCAATTTATAGGTTCAGGAATGACCTCAATATTCAGTTAGTATTTCTCTGAAAAAGGGCAGCTGCCATTACAAAAAAAAAAATGTATATTGTATTTTATTCTGCTCTTTTCTTTAGTGGACTATAGTGTGGGTGCCTTAGGAACACATATGCTATTGGCTCATCTATAGCTAGACACAGCTTTTTAAAGATATATATATGTGTATTTTCTGTATAAATTAGTCTAACCCCATAAAGAGAAATAGTTTCTTCCTTGGGGACCATGATTGGTGACTATATGCTGTCTAAAGCTGTGTTCTCTCTCTTGTTGGCACTGAATATGTGCTGTTTTTACCCCTATTGATGGTATAAATCCCATATGTTGAATACCTATGAAAACAGGGCATTTCAGTTGGCACATCAGATGAGAGAGTTGGATAGGATCAGGAAACTTGAAATCCTGCTTTAAAGCAGTTATGAGAGCCATTGTTGAAATTATCCATGTGCTGGTTCCTGGGAAGGCTGTGGAAGTGGATGATGAGAAATGATCTGGGGAAGCCCACTCTTCGGTCAAGTGGGAGGCCAGGGGACTAACTTGGTGGAAATTTGGAGTCCCTCCTATGACCACCCCCCCAAGTCCAGCCTCAGGAACATGGCCTCTCTATAACTCTACTCTCACCTGCTGGCCCAAGACCATTCTTTGAATTTTCCAAAACACTCTGGGAGAGACTGGGCTGGAGCATTTAAAGAGGGTCCTACTGCAAAAGAAATAAAATAATACACAGCTGTATAAAATGCCCTGAGTTTGGAGCTTGCTCTTGGGCCTCCCTTGCCAGCTCTAGGCTTGCATACATGTGGCAGGATCACTGACCCTTCCTACCCTGCAGGGAAGTGTGCTCAGACTCCTGGAAGCCCAGACCTAATCCCCTATGACATTTCAGGTTCCTTGAGCCCATGTTTTCCCTGCACATCTGACACTAGAAAATGTCTACCTTCCTTGAAGGAGAGCCCAGCTCCATTCACAGGGCAGGGCCTTCCCACGGCCTCAACAAGACCACAATGTTAGAATCAGATCAGATCAGTCGCTTAGTCGTGTCCGACTCTTTGCGACCCCATGAACTGCAGCACGCCAGGCCTCCCTGTCCATCACCAACTCCCAGAGGTCACTCAGACTCACATCCATCGAGTCAGTGATGCCATCCAGCCATCTCATCCTCTGTCGTCCCCTTCTCCTCCTGCCCCCAATCCCTCCCAGCATCAGAGTCTTCTCCAATGAGTCAACTCTTTGCATGAGGTGGCCAAAATACCGGAGTTTCAGCTTTAGCATCATTCCTTCCAAAGAAATTCCAGGGCTGATCTCCTTCAGAATGGACCAGTTGGATCTCCTTGCAGTCCAAGGGACTCTCAAGAGTCTTCTCCAACACCACAGTTCAAAAGCATCAATTCTTTGGCGCTCAGCCTTCTTCACAGTCCAGCTCTCACATCCATACATGACCACAGGAAAGACCATAGCCTTGACTAGGCGAACCTTTGTTGGCAAAGTGATGTCTCTGCTTTTGAATATGCTATCTAGGTTGGTCATAACTTTCCTTCCAAGGAGTAAGCGTCTTTTAATTTCATGGCTGCAGTCACCATCTGCAGTGATTTTGGAGCCCAGAAAAGTAAAGTCTGACACTGTTTCCACTGTTTCTCCATCTATTTCCCATGTAGTGATGGGACCAGATGCCATGATCTTCGTTTTCTGAGTGTTGAGCTTTAAGCCAACCTTTTCACTCTCCACTTTCACTTTCATCAAGAGGCTTTTTAGCCCCTCTTCACTTTCTGCCATAAGGGTGGTGTCATCTGCATATCTGAGGTTATTGATATTTCTCCCAGCAATCTTGATTCCAGCTTGTGTTTCTTCCAGTCCAGCATTTCTCATGATGTACTCTGCATATAGGTTAAATAAACATGGTGACAACATACAGCCTTGATGTACTCCTTTTCCTATTTGGAACCAGTCTGTTGTTCCATGACCAGTTCTAACTGTTGCTTCCTGACCTGCATACAGATTTCTCAAGAGGCAGATCAGGTGGTCTGGTATTCCCATCTCTTTCAGAATTTTCCAGTTTATTGTGATCTACACAGTCAAAGGCTTTGGCATAGTCAATAAAGCAGAAATAGATGTTTTTCTGGAACTCTCTTGCTTTTTCCATGATCCAGCGGATGTTGGCAATTTGATCTCTGGTTCCTCCGCCTTTTCTAAAACCAGCTTGAACATCAGGAAGTTCACGGTTCGCATGTTAGAATACCGCAGTCCAGTATCGCTGAGGGAACACACTCAGTGGCAGGAAGTGATAACACACTCCAGGAGAGGGCCAATCAACTCTGAATATTCATCAGAAGGACTGATGCTGAAGCTGAAGCTCCAATACTTTGGCCACCTGATGCGAAGAGCTGACTCACTGGAAAAGACCCTGATGCTGGGAAAAATTGAAGGCAGGAGGAGAAGGGAACAACAGAGGATGAGATGGTTGGATGGCATCACCGCTGACTAAATGGATGTGAGGTTGAGCAGGCTCCAGGAGATAGTGAAGGACAGGGAAGCCGGGCGTGCCTCAGTCCATGGGGTTGCAGGGTCGCACACGACTGAGCGACTGAACTGGACTGAATTGAGAGGGGGCTGGTGTTCCTGGTGCTAAGGAGCTCATGGCAGCTTGGCCCGGAGGAGGCAGGCTGTGGTGGGGAACAAGAAGGACAAGGAGAGGCCTCCAGTTTCTGTAACGAGGAGGACTCCTGCTGCGTTCAGACAGCCATTTGGAGAAGAAGCTGCTGCTGTTCTGTGGCTGTCGCCTCTCCTGGGGTTGTGTTCCTGGTGGCTGCTGTCTCAGAGGCAGCCATCACAGCTGTGCGTCTGCAGGGTTCCTCAGAGCACAGGCCCTGCAGGAGATCTGAGGAAGGTCACCCCGCGTGACCCAGGGAAGGATGGATTCTTGCTTTGCCTGGCTGTAAGGAAAAAGAATTTCAGCTGAGCTGCTCACAGGTTCTGAGGACTCTGTGTGTGTGTGTGTGTGTGTGTGTGTGTGTGTGTGTGATTATAAGCTGAATCTCAGCATTCCTTCTTCAAGCCCACATTCCATTACCCCGTGTTCAACTCAGTTGGCTTCCAGGAGCCCTCCCAAGAGAAACAGCTGCTTGATGCCTTAAAGAGGAAATGTGAAAAGCACTTGCGGGCTAGAACGTTAGAATCCACAGGGTTGATCACTTCCTCTCGGCTTATGAAAACAAACACCATTAACTCCTCTCTTTCTCAGTACAAACACAATTCCCAAATGGTTGCTTTTTTCCCAAACTCAGCTCTTATAAAGTTAAGGTGATACCAAGTTGCCTGTGAGTTGTGCATCCTGCTAATAAAATCAGTTCTTGATATTCTAGCATGGGTACCATTGATCATCATGCAACAATTGAAAAATGATGCAGAGGTGAAGACCAGATGATATCTGCTTGAGACTAGAAAGTTTCCTGTCTCCCCTCTGAGAGGCACCAAGTGTCAGCCTAACAAGCAACAACTGATTTGGAAATATTAATTGTTCACTTTGGGTAGTTAATTGCCCCCTACTATTAAATGCATTGTAGTTTGTCTCCGTTTGGGGTTCTTTAATAAGGCAAGTTACAGAGCCAGCAATATGGTTCAGAATACCTGAAGGATTTTTTTTCTCAGAAGATATGTTAGTGATAGAGGAATAGCATGTTTGATTTGGTTTTCAAGTTTGAGAAAATAGAAGAATTAAGCTGTGAAGCATCTTCTTGTCCCTAATACACATACACACAGTGCACGCACACACTCATACTTATTGTGGCTTTTTTCTCCCCTTTTTCTTCCCTCTCTCCTTTTCTTTCTTTCTTAGATTACTCATATCCTTAAGGGTTGAGAAGACAGAAGACTCAGAAACAAAATCTCAGAGGAGTGTGTAGATATGGATTAGAAGTCTTTTCATTTTGATTTCTCTCATCATCATTCAGTTCATTCATTTGCCTCTGAGTGTTCTTCTTTGGTAAAAGGCTATTTTCATTAGAATTGTTTTCTTTCCCTGAATTTCTGCCTCAGCATTTTCATGTAGTGGGATAATGTGTATCTGTGTGCATGAGTGCTTTAAAACCAAGAGTAAATTTTTCTGAATGATGAAAATTATGTGTAATGACATCAATACCATTCAATTGGGTTATTTTACACATTCTTCAACAAAGGAATTCATCCCAGGACCGGTTTATTCTTACTATAACTAGCTTCTCATCACTAGCTTTAAATGCCAAATAGAAAATGATTTTCAATTCCCCTAAATATTTGCAGATCTGGTAGACATAAAATAATACAGTGACTATACTGTAGTGAAAAAAAAAAAAACTTTAAGGAGAGATGACTTTATATCAACCATGGTTAAGTTTGTAGTACATCTCATATGACTTGTCAACAAACAGGTAGAAGATCCTTAACGTACAGAGCATTACGAATACTTTTCTAATGAAAAAATAAATTGGTTAAAAGCAAAGTGATTTTGTAAATTTAGCTAAAAGTTTCTGTTGCTACTAGTTTACTAATATCCAAAGATTATCACACACTTTTTCTTATACCATTCACTCATTCACCAAATATTTGTTGAGCCTTTACTCTCTGTTATGTATTTATACTATTTGAAATACAGATGGCCCCTGTTCTTGAGGAGTTTACAGTCTAGTGGGGGAGACAAATAAACAGTTCTACTGAAATAAAAGTACTGCTGAGCGTAAAGGAAGAAGGCCAAGGGCAATGCAATGGAGAACTCTGTCCCTGGAGACAGGATGTTGATTTTAGTTAATGTGTCACGATCCAAAGTCCAGCTTCATGGGCTCAGAAACCTTAGCATAGATTGTCTCTCACAAGAAGACTTTGACCAGGTAATTAGAATAATGGCTACTAAAATAGAATATCAATTTATTAATTTTTTTTCTGAGAAATAGGGCTGCCTGAGGGACTACACCCTTAAATCCGATGGCCAGCCTATCAAAGGCAGCCACAGCAGGAGCTAAGTTATAATCACAAGGTTTCTTGGTAAGCAGGAAATTGAAGAAATTTGTGTCTGATGAAAGATTATAAGAAATTATAATAACAGCAGGCTATAATTATAATGATAGCCCAGTGAATTCACTTCCTAAAGTGGATCGACCTTCTGTGAGGACTAGTCAGAACTTTGGACAAGAGCACCCACTGCAGTGGGCAGTGGACACCCACATAGGCATGGCCAGAGCTAGCTCCTTCTAGACCCCATCCCTAGTTGCCATCCAGTTGTTGATTGGGCTGGGAATCATCTGGTGTGCACAGTTATAGCCAATCTTGGGGCCTAAAACCTGATTTGGGGGTGCCTATAGCTTATACAAGTTTGTGGGACATCTTAAAGAAACAGCATCTCTTTGCAATTAAAAAGTAAGAATGTGAAGGATTATTTGGAAGATTCCCACGCAAGATTCTCATTCACTTGGAAAATCCACCTCTACAAACCAGTAGTTAAATTATGGAAATGCTTCTATACTAGTTGCTAAAGGGATGCTGTCCCGACTCCTGTCGCACTGATCATCCTGGCTCCTATCTCCCCGGGAAAACGCAGACCTTGCCACATCCCAGCAATGAAAGTATGAAAGCTGAAACTATAATATCTGTTCTGATCATTGTGGTGGTTTGTCGCTCACTCATATCCAACTCTTGAAATCCCACAAACTGTAGCCCACCAGACTCCTCT
Source organism: Tragelaphus eurycerus (assembly GCA_935064755.1). Lineage (NCBI taxonomy): Eukaryota > Metazoa > Chordata > Mammalia > Artiodactyla > Bovidae > Tragelaphus > Tragelaphus eurycerus. Next base: position 7,313,290 of record CAKXYN010000039.1, read on the forward strand.
GTCCATGGAATTTTCCAGGCAAGAATAGGTTGCCATTTCCTTCTCCAATGGCTTTCCTGACCCAGGGATTGAGCTTGGGTCTCCTGCATTGCAGGCGGCCTGCTGCATTGCAAAAGAATCATAGTGGTTGGTAAATATTTTTAACATGTCTCTGTCTTTAAGACACTTTGTATGTATTTCTTACATATCGTATATTAATTTGCCATTTGGCTCTCAGTGTTAGCCCCATACTTGAAATTTTTGTCAGAAACCTCAAGGTAACCTCTGCTGCTGCTGCTGCTGCTAAGTTGCTTCAGTCATGTCCGACTCTGTGCGATCTCATAGACAGCAGCCCACTACGCTCCTCTGTCCCTGGGATTCTCCAGGCAAGAATACTGGAGTGGGTTGCCATTTCCTTCTCCAATGTATGAAAGTAAAAAGTGTACAATGCTCTCTCTCTGTATTTCCTAACGCTGAGTGGAAGCTTATATTGTCTAAGAAATACCACTTTCTAGCGCATTTCCAAAAAGAAACCCTAAGAAAAAAGCACAGTGAGGGAAGTAGTGAGCAATGGTGACAGCACACATTCCCAGAAGATTGGGGAAGAAGGCAATAAGGAATTTTCTTGTTTGTTTTTTTTTGTCTTATTTTGGTTTATTTTTTAATCAAGAGCCAGTACAAACCTTTCCCCAGGGGAGAATTGAATTATTATTAAAAGAAGAAAGAATAAATATTCAGAGAACAACACACAGCAAATGCATTCTCAAAACTTGTAGCTCTTTTGGGGTATAACATTGAGAATTCAAAATCTACTCCCTCCTCATTCAGGCACTTTGTGTGTGGAGAATCTGCCTATATTTTTTTAATAAAAGAAACAATTGGTATTTTGACTTTGTAACTTGGTTTTCCACAAATCCATCCCCAACTTGGTGTAATGTACCCCTTAGAACACTTGCAACATTTTCAACTGCATCAAGTTAAAAAGAATAGTTTATGAAAGCAGTCACATTCCCCCACAATTCTCAGAAGGAGTTTCATTGTTCTCTAAAGCACCTCCATATAATTTGTAGCTGCGTGTTTCCTAAGGGGAAGATATACAAAGGACACGGTGTGAAAATATGCTTCTTATTTAAGCTGTGAAGTGTTGATAGAACTATCATCTTGGGCACGTGAAAAGCAAACAAACATTGTCTTTTCCTACCTTCTGTCCTTTTAAACTAATCTGTACAAAGTCCACAATTAGGATCCGATATTTTACATACTGAGAAAACATAGTGTGTGGTTAATACAAAATTTAAGAATTTACCTAGCACACAGCTTGGCTCACAGTGAATGTCTGATGAATAATGGAATGAATGAATGAATGAGCAAGCCAGGAAGAGAGCTTTGAGAAACCTCAGACTGAAAAACTAAATTTGCATTCAGGTTCTAGAGGAGTGGATGGGCAGCTTTGCTGAATGTATAACTGGTGGCATAATTTCTATTAGGAGAGGAGCCACTGCTCATAATAAATGCTAAGTGCAAAGACAATGGATGTGAGTGTGTGCCTGTGTGTGTGTGTGCGTGTATATGGCCATGGGCACACTATAGAAGAGACTCAGAGGAACCAGGGGTAGCATTTTGGAGCTACTGTGCAAGCAGTTCATGTGCAAACAGTCTGTGCAATCACACACAAGGAATTCAATGCTTCCTGGAGGCACCGAGGTTCCATGCGAAAAGCATAGACAGGCTCTGAAACCAGGTAGATAAGACCACCAATCTGTGACTTATCAGTCAATGGACCTTGACCTCCCTAAACCTCAGTAAACTCATCCTTCAAGTGGTGAGAGTAACACTTACCTCTCCAGGGTGTTACTTAGAAACTGAGGTGGTGATACCAAACATTTGCATGGCATTAATTATGTGCCAGGTACTGTGCAAAGTATTTAATATAGTCTCCTCATTTAAACCTTACAAAAGCCATATGAGACCAAAATCTCCCCTCACAAATGAGGAAAACTGAGGCAGAAAGAGGTTAAGTAATTGCCTAAAGTGTATGGCATAGGGTACACTGCACACAGTAAGTTCTCAGGGGATTATAACTGACGTTATTTATTTTCACAGTTCTAAGTGCTTCACATTCATTTTCTCAGTTGGGCCTTAGAACAATGCCTGGCATATAGCAGGCATCTGATAAATATTTGTTAAATGTATGAGTGAATCTTCACAGTATAGAAGAATTCACTGTGGCTTAGATAAGAAAGTCATTTGCCCTAAATTACACACCAGAATATGCCACCAGGTTGATGCTTTTGAACTGTGGGTGGAAAAGACTCTTGAGAGTCACTTGGACTGCAAGGAGGTCAAACCAGTCAATCCCAAAGGAAATCAGTCCTGAATATTCATTGGAAGGACTGATGCTAAACCTGAAACTCCAATACTTTGGCCTCCTGATACGAAGAGCCAGCTCATTGGAAAAGACTCTGATGCTGGGAAAGACTAAAGGCAAAAGGAGAAGCGGGAGGCAAAGGATGAGATGGTTAGATAGCATCACCAACTCAATGGACATAAATCTGAGCAAACTCCGGGAGATAGTGAAAGACAGGGAAGCCTGGCGACCTGAAGTTTAAAGAGTCAGACACGGCTTAGCAACTGAATAACAACTACAACAAACCTAACCCCCGAGTCTGTGCTCTTAACCATGCCAGGCACATATGGTTTCTGTCTCCACCTCCTGGGTCACTGAGAAGAAAGGCCCAGCGAGTGGAAAGGACACCACACCTGGACACCTCAGGACCATCAGAACTGTAGCTCAGACAGAGCGCCTTTGTATGTGTTCAGAGAACATGGAATCCACAGTCTTCTCTTTCTCTTGCTCTGTCTTTTTTATTCCACCCATGACTGCAAGGAGATCCAACCAGTCCATTCTAAAGGAGATCAGTCCTGGGTGTTCATTGGAAGGACTGATGCTAAAGCTGAAACTCCAGTACTTTGGCCACCTCATGCGAAGAGTTGACTCATTGGAGAAGACTCTGATGCTGGGAGGGATTGGGGGCAGGAGGAGAAGGGGACGACAGAGGATGAGATGGCTGGATGGCATCACCGACTCGATGGACGTGAGTCTGAGTGAACTCCGGGAGTTGGTGATGGATAGGGAGGTCTAGCGTGCTGCAATTCATGGGGTTGCAAAGAGTCGGACATGACTGAGTGACTGAACTGAACTGATGATATCTACCTCAGCCTCTAAAAAATCTTTACTCTGTGATCCCCAGTTTCTCATTTTGGCTAGCAGAGGGGAAAATATTAAAAATCGTACTCCGAACTGTCCATCATTTAGCTAAGACTTCTTGAGGGTTCTTAAGTAATCAGCCATTTGAGGCTTAGGATTGTATTTGAAGGGAAGAGGGCTATAATGAGCTGGGTGAATAAGTATGTGATCCATTTTAATACAGTTCTCACAGGCTGCAAATAACAAGGTCAAAAAAAATCTAAGTCTTAAAAGAAAACCAGTTTGAAAAAGGAATGATTGAGAAAAAAATCAGAGTATTGTACATTGGTTGACCTGTAATCGAACATTAATTGTGAATTAATTAACTTTACATGCATCATTTCTGTAATATTGATAAGGGGACTGAGCTTCCAGAAACTATTTCTTTGATTTAGAATGAAAGAATAGTGGGTCTTAGCTTCCAGCTTGGTGAACTAATTATTGAATGCTGTCTTTCTTAGTATTTCAATACCTTGAGGTGATTAAGCATGGATCAAAGCTAAAATTAAAAAGAAAAGCCCATTACCAAATACTAAACAGCTCCAGTAACTTCGTGTCAGTCTCTGAAGGACGTTCACGTCTTGTTATGACAAGGAATTATTCATAATGTGTGCCTAGCATATAGATGACATCCTTTATTTGAAACAATGAAAGAGTCATCCTTACTAGCTGATGGAAATAAATAGGCAGGCAAAATTTAAAGGGAAGGGGGAAAAAAATGACCAACCAGTAGGCTTCTGTAATAATTGCTTGTCACCATAACATCAAGTAGTTCATCCTTTTAGGAACTGTTATGCGGCTTAGCCATTATGTTCTCTGGATGGAAAAAAACGCAGTAATTCATAGAAAAGCAATGACAGGATTCTGCTTATTTACCTCATAGTATTGAGTACACAGGAGAATTATGGTTTGTAAGCAAAGAGTGGTTCTATATTTGGAATTGTTCTGTTGTCTTTTTATCCAATCAGAATTTTTCTCATTTAAAAATTATCAATACCCTTAAAAAAATATCAAAGAGACTGCCACCACTGTCTTGATCTGACTATAAAAGTGCACAGCTCCCAGATTCATTCCCAATTACTTTCTTACTGAAACCGCTGATGTTGTTGGAAGGGAACAAGAAAGAGATGCTAGGCTTTAGTGCCCCTTGCTGGTCAACCTGAAGAAAATCTGAGCATCAGGATTGCCAGAGCCCAGGTTTTAATAAATGGTGTGGCATGTTTTATTGAATGACGCAGAAGCCAAATCGATTGAACCTGAACGTTTGTAGCCAGCCTTAACAAGTGTTCAAAGGATGAAATGATGCATTTGGAAATACACATATGCTTTTAGAGAGGAAAAGAGTTCAATATAAAGACAAACCACATGTTAAATCTTAGCCTAACCTCAAAATAAATCTAGGTAAATATATTCCTGTGAATGCACACTTAAGATGTAACAAACTCTTCCTAACCCCAAAGTATGATTTTTGCCTGATTACGCCTCCAAAAGGGCTTCCCTGGTGGTTCAGATGGTAAAAACCCACTTGCAATATGGGAGATGTGGGTTCAATCCCAGGGTTGGGAAGACTCCCTGGAGGAGGGCATGGCAACCCACTCCAGTATTCTTTCCTGGAGAATGCCCATGGATAGAAGGGCTACGGTCCATGGGGTTGCAAAGAGTCAGACATGACTGAGCGACTAAGAACACAGATGTCTACAAAAATGTGAATGATGTGACTTTTCTGGCAGTCCAGTGGTTAAAACTTCACACTTCCAACACAGGGGTCCACATGTTTGAACCTTGATGGGAGAACTAAGATCCCACATGCTGTACAGTATGGCCTAATAAAAAACAGAAAATGTGAAGGACCTTTCAAACCATAAGGGAAAGAATGCTGCTGCTGCTAAGTCGCTTCAGTCGTGTCCGACTCTGTGCGACCCCATAGACGGAAGCTCACCAGGCTCCCCTGTCCCTGGGATTCTCCAGGCAAGAACACTGGAGTGGGTTGCCATTTCCTTCTCCAATGCATAAAAGCGAAAAGTGAAAGTGAAGCCGCTCAGTCGTGTCCGACTCTTAGCGACCCCATGGACTGGAGCCCACCAGGCTCCTCCATCCATGGGATTTTCCAGGCAAAAGTACTGGGGTGGGGTGCCATTGCCTTCCCCGAAGGGAAAGAATAGATACCCAAAAAATTCCTAGCGGAATTCTCAACTCAAGTTAATTTCCAAAAATGATACAAAAACTTCTATCTACAGAGGAATTATTGTTTAGACACTAAGTTGTGTCCAACTGCTTTGTGGCCCCATGGTCTGTAGCCTGTCAGGATCCTCTGACCATGGGATTTTTCAGGCAAGAATACTGGAGTGGGTTGCCATTTCCTTCCCCAGAGGATCTTCCTGACCCAGGAATCAAACCCACGTCTCCTGCACTGGCAGGAGGGTTCTTTACTGCTGAGCCACCAGGGAACCCAGTGTATTACTATCTACAGTAATACCTTAGATCATTGATACTATAATTTTACTTTCAGTTCAGTTCAGTTGCTCAGTCATATCCAACTCTTTGTGACCCCATGGACTGCAGCATGCCAGGCCTCCCTATCAATCTCCAACTCCTGGAGTTTACTCAAACTCATGTCCATCGAGTCAGTGATGACATCCACTCATCTCATCCTCTGTCGTCCCCTTACCCTCCTGCCTTCAATCTTTCCCAGCATCAGGGTCTTTTCCAATGAGTCAGTTCTTTGCATCAGGTGGCCAAAGTATTGGAGCGTTAGCTTCAGCATCAGTCCTTCCAATGAATATTCAAGACTGATTTCCTTTCAGATGGATTGGTTGGATCTCCTTGTGTTCCAAGGGACTCTCAAGAATCTTCTCCAACACCACAGTTCAAAAGCATCAATTCTTCAGCACTCAGCTTTCTTGATAGTCCAACTCTCACATCCATACATGACGACTGAAAAAACCATAGCTTTAACTAGATGGACCTTTGTTGGCAAAGTTATGTCTCTGCTTTTTAATACGCTGTCTAGATTGGTCATAACTTTTACTTTATGTCTAGGTTGTCATAATTTTACTTTAATTATACTGTAATTTTAACAAAAGGATTGTGGCTTTTGAACTGTTTACCTTTTTTAGGATATGACAATATTACTTTTATAATTTTGGGGGTTAGCACCATGTAGCTTGTAGGATCCAACCTGCTTCCTCCCTTAGCAGAGTTCTAACCTGTGGACTGCCAGGGAATTCCCTATTTTTATAATTTAAAAACAACAACCATAACATGACTACACTTAAGCTGTCTATCATACCTAATTAATTCTTAGGATTCTATAGTGAACCATCAGACCAAATCTATCAGTCTTATTTGAAACCAGAGTTCAGCTTGGAATTAGATCTCCTCCCTGACAAGGTACCCATCAAGAACTTGGATTAAGCTCTTTCAGCCATCTTGGACCCTGTGGAGGCCTGCTGGGAACAGGACTTCTAAAACGACAAATATGCCTGGAAGGCTGTGGTCCAAGGCCATTTTTGCCAGCTATAAATAGGGTCTACGGAACCAGAGGGAACACACTGCTTTCCTGAAAACTGAAGGTGTATATGCTCGAGATAAAACTGAATTCTATCTAGGCAAGAGATGTGCTTATGTGTACAAAGCAAAAAACAACACAGTAACTCCTGATGAAAAGCCTACCAAAACCAGAGTAATCTGGGGAAAGATAAATCAAGCTCATGGAAATAGTGGCATGGTTCGTGCCAAATTCCAAAGCAACCTTCCCACTAAGGCCACTGGACACAAAATCCGTGTGATGCTTTACCCTTTGAGGATTTAAACTTATTGAAAATAAATAAAAGTGTGGATTTGTCCTGTTTAAAAAAAAAAAAAAGAAGAAGAACTTGGATTAACAAGATCCAGCTCTTGAGGCTGGAAAAAGTCTATTCAGGCAAAGTAATGCTGAGGCATATAGATACCAGCACACGGCATATTTGTAGGTCAACCCCAGATGCCTCAGTGAGCAGATAAATCCTGGCAAGGCACCAGAGAAAGATGACCCTTCAAAAACATAGAGAACTTCAAGGGACCCACAACATGCAAAACAGTCCTGAAAAATAAGAACAAAGTTGGAGTATTCACACTTCTCAATTTCAAAACTTAACTACAAGGCTACAATTATCAGTGAGAGTTGGACCATAAACAAAGCTGAGCACCAAAGAATTGATGCTTTTGAACTGTGGTGTTGGAGACTCTTGAGAGTCCCTTGGACAGCAAGATCAAACCAGTCAGTCATAAAGGGAATGATTCCTGAATATTCATTGGAAGGACTGATGCTAAAGCTGAAGCTCCAATACTTTGGCCACCTGATGTGAATAACTGACTCATTGGAAATGACCCGGATGCTGGGAAAGATTGAAGGCAGGAGAAGAAAGGGATGCCAGAGGATGAGATGGTTGGATGGCATCAGTGACTTGATGGACATGAGTTTGAGCAAGCTTTGGGAGTTGGTGATGGACAGGGAAGCCTGGCGTACTGTAGTCCATGGGGTCACAAGAGTCAGACACAACTTCGTGACTGAACAACAACAATAATAGCAACGGTACTGGCATAAAAACAGACATATAGATCAATGGAATAGAATTGATAGTCCAGAAATAAATTTTTAATTTATGATTGATTTTTAATAAAATTCCTAAGACAATTCAATGGAGAAATGAATAGTCTTTCCACAAATAATGCTGAGATAACTGGATATCCACATGCACAAAAAATGAACTTGAACCCTTACCTCACCCCATATAAAAATTAAATCAACAGTGATCAAAGACCTAAATGGTAAAAGACCTAAAATGGTAAAACTCTTAGAACAACACATATGAGTAAATCTTCATGTCCTTAGATTTGGCAGTGGTTCCTTAAATAAGACGCCAAAAGCATAAGCAACAGAAGAAAAATTAGATAAATTGGACAGGCATCAGAATGAAAACTTTTGTGCTTCCAAGGATACCATCAAGAAAGTGAAGAGATAATGTACAGAATAAACAAAGTTTGGCAAATCTTATGTCTGATAAGGAACTTGTATCCAGAACATATAAAGAATAATTGCAACTCAACAATAAAAAGTCAAATTAAAAATTAATGGCTAAAAAACGTAATTGCTGATTAAAAATAGGCAAAAGATCTGAATAAACATTTCTCCAAAAAAGGTACACAAACGACAATAAACACCTGAAAAGACTCTTAACATTATCCATTATTAAGGAAGTCCAAACAAAATCCACAATGAACTACCACTTTATACCCACTGTTGTTGTTGTTGTCTAGCCACTAAGTTGTGTCCGACTCCTTGTCCTTCTCCTCCTGCCCTCAATCTCTCCCAGCATCAGGGTCTGTTCCAATGAGTCAGCCCTTCTCATCAGGTGGCCAAAGTATTGGAGCTTTAGCTTCAGCATCAGTCCTTCCAATGAATATTTAGAGCTGATTATAGTCACTACGATGGCTATAATAAAAAAGACAGACGATTACAAATGGTGACAAGGATATGAAGAATTCAGAACCCTCATTCCTTGCTAGTGAGAAGGTGAAATGTGTAGACCTTTCCAGAAACAGTTTGACAGTTCCTAAAATGTTATACATAGAGTTCCCATATGACCTGTAAATTTTACTCCAAGATACATTTGCCCAAGATAAATGAAAACATGTTTGCACAAAAATTTATACATGAATGTCCATAGCAGCATTACTGGGGAAGGCAATGGCACCCCACCCCAGTACTTTTGCCTGGAAAATCCCATGGACGGAGGAGCCTGGTAGGCTCCAGTCCATGGGGTCACTAAGAGTCAGACACGACTGAGCAACTTCACTTTCGCTTTTCACTTTCATACGTTGGAGAAGGAAATGGCAACCCACTCCAGTATTCTTGCCTGGAGAATCCCAGGGACAGGGGAGCCTGGTGGGCTTCTGTCTGTGGGGTCGCACAGAGTCGGACACGACTGAAGCGACTTAGCAGCAGCAGCAGCAGCAGCAACATTACTCATTAACAGTCAAAAGGGTGAGATAACCCAAATGTCCATCAAAATGGATAAACAAAATGTAGTTAGTCACACAGTTGAGTATTATTTGTCATCAAAAAAGGAATGAGGTACTGATATATCTTAAAACATGGATTAAACCTTGAAAACATTAATGCTAAGTGAAGGAAGTCAGACACAAAAGGTCCCATGTTATATGAATCTACATGAATCTACATTAATCTACTAGGGCTGCTGTAATAAAACATCACAGACCCGGTGGCTTAAACAGAAGTTTATTTTCTCATGGTTCTGGAGATTAGAAGTCCAAGAGCAAGATCTTGGCAAGTTGCTTTCTCACGAGGCCTCTCTGCGTGGCCAGCAGACTCCTCTCCTCTCGACTCCTCTCCTCTCGCTGTGCCCTTGCATGGCCTTTCCTCTGTGCACACACAGCCCTGGTGTCCCTTCCTCTTCCTATAAGGACACCAGTCCTGTTGGATTAGGTCCCCACCATTAAGTTTCCATTTAATTTTAATTACCTGATGACTCAGACGATAAAGAATCTGCCTACAATGCAGGAGACCTGGGTTCAGTCCCTGGGTTGGGAAGATCCTCTGGAGGAAGGCATGGCAACTTACTCCAGTATTCTTGCCTGGAGAATCCCATGGACAGAGGAGCCTGGCGGGCTACAGTTCATGGGGTCGCAAAAATTGGATACGACTGAGCAGCTAACACACACACACAATTACCTCTCAAGGCCCTGTCTTCAAATACACAGTCACACTGAGGGGTTAGAACTTCACCATATGAATTTAGGGGGTTGTAATTCAGGTCATAACATGCACTCGTGTGAGATGTCCAGAACAGGCAAATCTATAATAACGGAAAGTAGGTTAGTGGTTGCCAGAGGCTGGAGGGATAGGAGGATTGCGGTGACAGCTAGGGGGTGCAAAGGTTTCTTTTTCAGGTGATGAAATTTACTGAAGGTGATTGTGGTGATGGTGGAGCTATGAATATGCTAAAAGTCACTGAATTGTACATTTTAATTGAGTGAATTGTATATATGTGAATTATATCTCAGTAAAGCTATTATCAAAAGCAAATAAACCGACACCCACCCAGAGCAAAAAAGGTCATTGATAAAGTCTTTAAGAGGTAGCTGGATCCCATCCATAAGCATGGAGATCAGAGCCAAGATTAGAGTTTTAAAAGATGTGCAGGGAAGAAAGAGCCTAGCTCTGATGCTAAACATTCAGGGCAGAAGATCAGGTGCATATGGTCAAGGCTGCCCTGTCTGCAAACTTGGTTTACACCTGAGTTACAGAGGACTGGCCCCCTTAAGCTTCTGTCCAAGGCCAGTATTTCTCTTAAAGGCCAAAGAGTGACCTCCCAGCCCAGGCAGAAAAGAGTTTCTAAGGCGGGGAACTCGGCAGGGTGTGAGACAGGGCCTGCAGTCATCTCTCTGTATTTCTGACTTCCCTCTTCCCTTCCTTTAGAATGAGCATGTTAGACTGTAATCACCATGTAATCCTTCTGGTCTGACGTACTCTTCTCTTACGAGCTCTGCGTTTTCAAAGCATAGGTCTGCCAAGCTGCCTTTATTAAGCATACTTGCCACATGGTCATTGTAGGTTTATTTATTGACCTGCTCTACTAGACTTAAGGTCCTAGAAAATGGGAACTGTTACTTTTATTCCAGCACCCTCAGTGGCTCACCCATGGCTGAGTACATAGAAAATGCTCCATAGATGCTTGTTAACTGAATTAATAAATGAGTCTTTGGTTTTCCTGTGTTGAATTTGTTAGAATGCACATAACTTTCTGCTTAGACTGAGCAATTTGGGAAATTAACAAACTAAAGAATCCTAATTAAAGCATTGATTTTATTTCCATAGAGTTGACATAACTATGGATAGTAATAGTTTAATATGTATTAAACTTTTCTAGACTGAGCCCTATGCTAAGTGACTGATATATTAGTTATCTCATTTAATCCTCACAATAAACCCCTGAGTAGATACTATTACCCCCCTTTAACATATATGGACACTGAGGCTCACAGAGGTTGACTTGCCCAAAGTCATGAAGTTGATCACAGTGGAGCCTTGGTTTAAATCTCACAACTCCAAAGCCTATTCATTTATCCTCTACACAATTATGACTTCTCGGTTTTGTTTTGGTTTTTTTTTTTTTCAGCTGTGTTATGCAGCATCCAGGATCTCAGTTCCCCAACCAGGGATCAAACCTGTGCCTCCTGCAATGAAAGTGCAGAGTCCTAACCACTGGACAGACAAGGAATTCCCAAGATTTCTCAATGTTTTATTTTGTCAGCATACCCACATCAAATGTAAATGGAAAAAGAAGCAAGAGGTGAGGCCTGAGATTGTTGACCTGCCTTTCTTCTAAGCCCTGTGAAGGCTTCCTGGCCTTAAAGTTCAGCAGGTCCCTGCCTTGGTCTGAGATGATGCACAGCTTCATCACAGATTCAGGCTGCCATTTCTGAGATTACCTCACTCGGGAGGCAAAAATTCCTCCCCTTGCATTGAGAAGGGGATTATGAAAGTAACACACACATAGAAAGTATGGGTGGTCTTCTCCTCCTTGTTCATGAATTCAGGTCTGAAATCAAGCAAAACCAGAAAGCCTTTTCAGATTGTTTTCACTGTCTACTGACTCACAGCTTCCAGTTTTCATTGTATCCTCTTTCGTTCCCCTTATACATCTCAGCCACACTTCACGGAATTCTGCACAAAGGGGAGAACTCAATAGAGTTGACTGCTTACCAGAATAGAACATTCTGACATTTCAGAACAACAAGCTCAGCTTGAGGTGTTTCAGAAAGGCATGTATCAAATGTCACAAAGTTGTTATAAGAGATTCAACAACTTTCACATTGACCTCAATAAACAAAATTAAATGTTTGCTCATTTCATGGTAACCATGTCCCAATGCAAACAGCTTGGTATTTTCTCTGTTTCTATTTGCCGCTGTTACCTTGGCTGTCTGTGTGTTATAACTGGACGGCACTCAAAGATTGTTGTCTGCAAGGATGGGGGGTGATGTTTATACTCAAAGTGGAACAACTCGAGTTCGAAGGGAGCTGAAATCATTCAAGACTGATGGGTATGATTAGGAAAATTAAACAGAACCAAAGTTAATCCACCGCACTCAGGGTGTTCCTTGTGTCTAGAGTTAAGCCAGAATTCTAGGAATGGATGGGGTTGCCAATGCCAATTGTGTAAACTGTCCTCAAATTTCAAATGAACTGTGTGAGCAGAGAGAAAATTCAGATCTCTCCTGGATTCTTCTTTCAGAGTAAGGGCCAATGTCCCCATTCCCCTACCATTCTCACCAATACCCAGGGGTGGGTGAGCTGCTCCTGTTGAAGGCCCTATAAATAACACTTCTCCTTCCACTCTGACCCTGATTCCACTGCTGTTGCTTATCTGACTATCTGTCAGTCTTCACTCTGTAAGACAGGATAAAACTATTCTTACACATCTTTGTACATCCAGAACACACTTGACTTAAAGCATTTTAATTAACTGCATTAATGAATCGTAAGGTTGATGGAGAAAAAGAAATGGCTGGCAAAAATTTGACTGAGAACTGACTCCCTGTCATGGAGAAGACTTTACATCTTACTGATGGTATCTCTTACACCAGGAGTGAGCCAAACCTTTTTATTTTTTAATTTTTTGACCATACCATGCCACATGCAGAGTCTTAGTTCCTCAATCAGGGATTGAACTCGTGCCCCCTGCATTGGAAGCTCAGTCTTAACTACTGCCAGGAAAAACTGCTAGTGACCCAAACCTTATCAGCAGGGGGAAGACTTCAGTTGAAATGATAAGATCTTTTAAAGACTAAGACACTTTTCATCATTCTGATACCCTTTCAATGACCTATAAAGCTTGGTTTTTAAATTTTTATTTCCCTCATTTTTTAATTTCTGAACAAAATAGCATACTTAAGAACTGACTTTTTAAGTCCAAAATTAAATACAATATGTGCATCTATTTGAAATATGTGTCTTTTGAAAATATTTAAAGGCTAGAAATCAGAGGATACTACTTTCATAATGTTCTTTTCAATTTTCATGAAATTTGAAGAACTTTAACTTTTCAATTATGAAATAGTATATGGAAAAGAGTTCTATTTTGAATCTAAATTATTTTTAAATGTCAAATTACCTTAAATTAGGGCTTCCCAGGTGGCGCTAGTGATAAAAAAAAAAATCTGCCTGCCAATACAGGAGACAGAAGAGATGTGAGCTCAATCCTAGGTCAGGAAGATCCCCTGGAGGCAGGCACGGCAACCCATTCCAGATTCTTGCCTAGAAAATCCTATGGACAAAGGAGCCTGGTAGGCTATAGTCCACAGGGTTGCAAAGAATCAGACATGACTGAAGCAACTTAGCATGCACGTAACTTACATAAATCATGTTATAATTGCCTGCTTCTCCCTCCCCCCCCCCCGCCAAAAAAAAAAAACCTCTTAGGATACAGCTTATACATTATATATATATCAGATCAGATCAGATCAGTCGCTCAGTCGTGTCCGACTCTTTGCGACCCCATGAACCGCAGCACGCCAGGCCTCCCTGTCCATCACCAGCTTTCGGAGGTCACTCAGACCCACATTCATCGAGTCAGTGATGCCATCCAGCCATCTCATCCTCTGTCATCCCCTTCTCCTCCTGCCCTCAATCCCTCCCAGCATCAGAGTCTTCTCCAATGAGTCAACTCTTCGCATGAGGTGGCCAAAGTACTGGAGTTTCAGCTTTAGCATCATTCCTTCCAAAGAAATCCCAGGGCTGATCTCCTTCAGAATGGACCGGTTGGATCTCCTTGCAGTCCAAGGGACTCTCAAGAGTCTTCTCCAACACCTATATAATAACATTAATCAGCTTCTTATGTACCTTGTTTTTGAATTTGTCTAGTAGTTGGTAGAGGTCCTAAAAAGTGCTTTGTAGATATTAATGTGTTATCCAAATTTTCTACCATTGAGGTAATCATCAGGAAAACTTCCACCTGACATTTGAGAGCAGCGTTGATGATAAATCCCTATACAGACAGTCAGCCCTTCCACGTGTATTTCATCCAAATTCAGATTCTCTTGGAGGGACCTGCAGCACCACCCAAGTCTTCCTGAGTCAGAAGCGTGTCTATTTGCCATTACTTTCCATTGTCACTTGTTGGGTCCTTTAATTCCTTGCCTTCCTCCCATTTCTAAAACATGTGCCTAATCTACCTAGGAGAAAGCAGAGGCGATTAGAATATTTCAAGTGCCAAACAGAAATGCCAACAGGGCAGTGCACATTAAGTAGAGGCAGAACATGTCGTGAAAACGAAGCCTGGGAGAAGAGAGGGGGTTGCCTGCATTTCATAGACTTAGCAAAAGATTTCTAGATACAGGTGGCGGCGGCAAATTGCCTGTCAAGAGAGTCACTTCCTAACGAGGCCAGCCATGTAGAACAGCCACCGCACCACCGGGGCACTGCAGCTGGCCCGGATCCTTGGGGCTCTGAGCCGGATGGCAGGAATGACAGTCCTGCAGTCCCCAGCAGCAGCCACGTCCCTGGGGGGCGAGAGGCCAGGCAGCAGGACTCATGCCACCAGGCACCCCTTCATGCTGCCACTGCCGTTTGGCATCAGTCAGATGAGGATTGGGCATAAGTAGAGGTGCGGGGGGGAGATCTGAAGTGAGGCAGGGGCGGGGTGGAAAGGAAATGGGAAGAAGAGCGCCCATTTATCTTCAGGAGCTCTGTCATCTTTGGTTATCAGTCCAGAGGAATGCAAAAGCTGAAGGACAGAGGATTGGATAGTGCTAGGTCCTGACCACCCTGGTCTCAGGTTTTCCTCAACTGAGCGCTCTCAGATGCCCAGAAAAACAAAACCCTGCATGCTTTTGCAAACTGTTTCTCTCTTTCTCAGACACACACACACACACACACACTCACACACACACTTCCCATTGTTCTTCCTTGTATCCGTCCCTATGCTTAAAAAACTGAAATGACAGCAAGGAGACTGCATGGTGGCCAGGGTACTGATCTCCTTTCTCACCATTTAGCTTCTGTGTAAGAGAACAGTTTTTCTGGACAGCAAGGAAGGCAATGTCACTTTCAAGGTCAGGATTGATCCAAACCCCACTCCTTCCTGTGTGGAGGAGAAACCTTTTTTCTCCCTGCGCCACCATTCCATTCCTGACAGGTTGACTTCACATTGAGAACATAGGCAGGTGTGATGCCCCGTTGGTGGTGACCCCTGGGTACCTTTCAAAGCCAGTTCTCAGCACCCAGGCATCCACACTGTTTTTTGCAGAGCCAGGGTAGGATGCTAGGCTAACTGCAGGAGCTGCCAGCTTTAAGAAAAATCTGGCTTCAAGTCAGATAGATCCCAGGGACCAAGTTGAATAACAAAAACCTCAATGAATGGAAGTTTCAAGCTTAGAAAAAAGGAGACGCTGCTGGGGATGTGCAATTAAGTTAAACCTTCAGCTCTGTAGAAAAACACCAAAATGCTAGGACTAGAGCCTCAGGGAACAGCAACGGAGACCCAAATCTTAAGAGACAATTCCGAAGAAGTTGGAAGAAAAAAAAATCAGCAAGGGCAGAAATATTTGCAGTATATTGTGGTTCAGATGGTAAAGAATCTGCCTGCAGTGTGGGAGTTCCACATTTGATCCCTGGGTCGGGAAGATCCCCTGGAGAAGGAAATGGCTACCCACTCCAGTATTCTTGCCTGGAGAACCCCATGGACAGAGAAGCCTCGTAGGCTACAGTCCCTGGGGTTGCAAAGAGTTGGACACAACTGAGCAACTAACACTTTCACTAACACTGGGGACAAAAGTCCTTGGCAGAATCATCTCTGACTTCTGGATACCTGCACAGGGTGGGAGCCCAAGAAACTCCCGAGTCAACGAGAGAACGTGAAGTGGGCTGAAGCTTTCACTGAAAAAGCAGAAGGTGTCAGGCTGAGTTTCGTGTTCTTAAGAAATCCTGTACCTGCCTTTTGAGGACCCAGCCTTCTCGAATTCTTAAGCCTGTTTTCTAAACTCCTGTCCTGGAGAAGCAGAAGGTGCTTCTCAGGTTCACTGAGCTAGAACGACATTTTGATACTAACAGACCCCAGCCCACTGAAAGAGTTATGCATTTGGCAGGAACACCACCTTGAGTTCAGACAGAAAGCACATCTGTGCCTCATTGATAATGTAATAACCTACATTACAGTTTTGGCCGAGAGCACCTGTGCACAGCCCAGAAAGTCAGCCCAGGGCAACCATTCTGATGGAGGTGATATTAACAGCTCTCATTAAAACTGATGACTATGGCAGTGCCCAGGAGTGCGGCTGCAGTGAGGCGTCTGTCTACATTTCCATGACAAGCCTCTATTTTTGGAGTTCATAACTCAGCCATAGAAATATGCTTTGCATTGAACTGAAACCTGAAAAGAGAGTTTGGGATAAAGAGAGTTTGACTTTTATTGCTTTCCTGCTCCTGTCTGGACAATGGAAAAAGAAGGTTACATGATGATGGAGGACATATTTTTGAGTTGGCCCAGGTAGAGTTTGAGTGTCTTAACCTTTATATTTATCAGGAATGCTAAGAGTTCTATTATAATGGAAGTGATCCTAGGTGGGCACCTGTTCGTTTTGTTTACTGTTACCTGTCCAAAATGAAGAAGCACAGGATTCCTCGTCCTCCAGCTGGGACTTAATGGGGTCCCATATAGCTCTTAAAGAACCTCTTGATGAAAGTGAAAGAGGAGAGTGAAAAAACTGTCTTAAAACTCAACATTCAATGGAGTATTACTCAGCCATTAAAAAGAATACATTTGAATCAGTTCTAATGAGGTGGATGAAACTGGAGCTGATTATACAGAGTGAAGTAAGCCAGAAAAAAAATACCAATACAGTATACTAACACATATATATGGAATTTAGAAAGATGGTAACAATAACCCTGTATGCGAGATAGCAAAAGAGACACAGATGTACAGAACAGTCTTTTGGACTCTGTGGGAGAGGGAGGGGGGATGATTTGGGAGAACAGCATTGAAACATGAATAATATCATATAAGAAACAAATCTCCAGTCAAGGTTTGATGCAGGATACAGGAAGCTTGGGGCTGGTACACTGGGATGACCCAGAGGGATGGTATGGGGAGGGAGGTGGGAGGGGGGTTCAGGATTGGGAACACGTGTACACCTGTGGCGGATTCATGTTGATGTATGACAAAACCAATACGATATTATAAAGTAAAAAAAAAAATAAAAAGTGTCTATAAAAAAAAAAAAAAAACCTCAACATTCAAAAAGCAAAGATCATGGCATCCAGTCCCATTACTTCATGGCAAGTAGAAGTATTTGGGGAAACAATAGAAACAGTGACATGCTTGGGCTCCAAAACCACTGCAGATGGTGAGTGTAGCCTTGAAATTAAAAGACACTTGTTCCTTGAAAGAAGAGCTATGACCAACCTAGACAGCATATGAAAAAGTGGAGACATTACTTTGCCAACAAAGGTCCATCTAGTCAAAGCTATGTTTTTTCCAGTGGTCATGTATGGATGTGAGAGTTGGACTTTAAAGAAAGCTGAGTGCC
This sequence comes from Tragelaphus eurycerus, assembly GCA_935064755.1. Classification (NCBI taxonomy): domain Eukaryota; kingdom Metazoa; phylum Chordata; class Mammalia; order Artiodactyla; family Bovidae; genus Tragelaphus; species Tragelaphus eurycerus. The sequence continues at coordinate 7,331,107 of CAKXYN010000039.1, forward strand.
AAAGAATTGATGCTTTTGAGCTGTGGTGTTGGAGAAGACTCTTGAGAATCCTTTGGACTGCAAGGAGATCAAATCAGTCAATCCTGAAAGAAATCAGTCCTGGATATTCATTGGAAGGACTGATGCTGAAGCTGAAGCTCCAATACTTTGGCCACCTGATGTGAAGAGTTGACTCATTGGGAAAGACCCTGATGCTGGGAAAGATTGAAGGTGGGAGGAGAAGGGGACTACAGAGGATGAGATGGTTAGATGATATCAGCGACTCGATGGACATGAGTTTGAGCAAGCTCTGGGAGTTGGTGGTGGACAGGGAAGCCTGGCTTGCTGCAATCCATGGAGTCAAAAAGAGTCGGATATGACTGAGCTACTGAACTGACTGAATATGGCTAGATCTTGCTCACTTTCAACTCAGTGCTTCTCTCTGATGAAGAAGAGACCTAATGACATGCACATCACTGACTGCAATTTGAAAGATAACTCTATTATCTTTAATTTTGACCAAGTGTTGCAAAATGCATTCCTGTCCCCAGCTAGGCAGGTTGGAGCTTGCTGTTTCTGTTAGTATCGTGTTTAGAATGTAGATGAACTACTGTTCCTCCAGAAATGTGAAGGAAGATTGCTTTAAAATTAGGGGGAGATTACTTGATAATTTCTGCTTTTTTAACAAGTATTGGCGGGGAAGATAAAGGTCATCATTGTCTTCAGTGTCTTTTCTCCACATATGATAGAAATTACATGGAGACATGAATCAGATCATGTTGCTTCTCTGCTTAAAATTCTTCTGTGGTTTCTTCTGGACTTAAAATAAATCCATACTCCTTACAATGGTCCAGAGGGCAGTGTGGTCCAGCCCCGATCACCTGATGACCTTGTGTCACACCCCCTCTCCCTTGCTCTCCCCACTCCAATTATACTTGACTTTTTTCAATTTCTCAACTCCACTAAGTATTTTTCCTCACCTTAGAGACTTTGCATTCACAAACTTCTTTGCCTGCAATGTTTTTCTTCCCACACATAATAGCTAAATTCATACTCTTCCAGTTTGAATGTCTTCTCTTCCTGACTGCTCCACCTGAAGCATAGATTGCAGCATGCCAGCTTTCCTTATTCTTCACTATCTCCAGGAGCTTGCTCAAACTCATGTCCATTGAGTCACTGATGCCATCCAACCATCTCGTCCTCTGTCACCCTCTTCTCCTCCTGCCCTCAATCTTTCCCAGTATCTGAATCTTTTCTATGAGTCAGCTGTTTGCATCAGGTGGCCAAAGTATTGAAGCTTCATCTTCAGCATCAGTCCTTCCAATGTATATTCAGTGTTGATTTCCTTTAGGATTGACTGATCTGATCTCCTTGCAGTCCATGGGACTTTCAAGAGTCTTCTCCAGCACCACAATTTGAAAGCATCAATTCTTTGGTGCTCAGCCTTCTTTATGGTCCATCTCTCACATGCATACATGAGTACTGGAAAAACCATAGCTTTGAATATCTGGACCTTTATTGGCAAAGTAATGTCTCTGCTTTGTAATACACTGTCTAGGTTTATCATAGCTTTCCTTCCAAGGAGCAGGCTTCTTTTAATTTCATGGCTTCAGTCACCATCCCCAGTGATTTTGGATAATGCATTTTGGATAAGCTTCTGACAGTTGAGCTAGTAGCCTTATTCTCTTTATAGTATACTTAAAAGAATAATTTCTCTTCAATCTTTATGTAACTATAACTTTTCAGGAAGTTAGCTAGGATCCTCACACTGGATGACAATCTTCAAAATTGGAGGGATAAAGAGATTCTGTTCTTTTACAGCTTTTTCTCTTTCCATAGCATCAGGAAATAGTACCTAATTTCTGTAAAGAGTTTTTGTAGCTAAACAGAAGGTGCTTGCCTCTTGAACTTTTAGGCAACCTGATTCTTGACTTGGTTTACTTTGACTTCTGGGCACTTAAATAAGAAAAATATGTTCTGTACATATAAAGGAATAAATGTACAGTCACTGCCACCTATGAATATTTCTGTAAGTTTTTCTGTACTATTAGTGATTAACTATAATGGAGAAATAATAAATTTAATGATGATGATGACAGTGATGATGTCTAGGATATTTGCTTTCTCTACCAAGCACCATACAAAGCACTTTATTTCTAAGTATAATATATATTTCATTTTATTGTATAGCATCTAGTATCATATATTTTATTTATAGACTAACAATAATAATGGTTTATATGAGCAACAGTGACAACAGCAGCCATATCCAGGGCAAGAAAATAAGTTCAGTACTTTGGAAACCTTAGAAAAAGAAAGATGAGAATACTGATTCATTTTCCAACTGGATCTGGTTCTCTTAGAGCATTAAGCCACATCCTGGATGTGACTGACTCAAGACCCCACAGCTAATAAAAAGCACTTGGGACTCAGGCTCAAGCCTTCAGATGCTGTCAGTGTATTATGGACTGTCTCTGGGAAGGCAGCGTTAACCCAGGCAGCAGACCAAACAGGTAACTTAGAAATTTGTGACCCATGATTCTTCTATTAAACTGCATACTCAAGTTTTTGAATGGTGGCCTCTAGAAGTTTCTGAAAAAAAAATCTGATCTCCACATTAGAAGTGGGAATATGATTCAGGAAATCTGTAATTGTCCATAGTGGCTTTCTCTGAATTACTTATCAGATTCTTTTCCTCTCTGCCATTTGCCAAAATCTGGTGGGCTGCAAAGAAAATAGGAAGAGCTTTAGATGAAATAAGAAGACTGCTACATAGGAACGTGACCTTGGGCAAGTCACTTAGTCTTTAAGCCTCAGTTTCCTCATCTGTAAAATGGGGATAATAACCCACCTTATGGAGTCTTTGAGGCAATTAGATAATGTAGGCAGAGCACTTAGCAATGTGTAGAAAGGACCCAATGTTAGCTGCTGATGTGGCTGTTATTCATAGTATTATTAATAACAATTCTGATGTAAAGGAAGCTCTGGACAACCAAAAGTCTGGTTTTGTTCTAATTTTAAAGGGAGTCTAGGACAGCTGGTGAGCTATTAAAAAGCAAAGAAGCATAAGCAAGTAGTAGAATAGGTAAGGCAGATCTCACCAATTCCACAATTCTGCTTCTAAACATACCTCAATCAAGCCTCTTCACCTCTCTAAGTTTCAGTTTGCTTGTCTGTAAAAGAAAGAGGTCTACTCTTCCCATCTCAGCAGATTTTCAAGGATTCAAATGACACGCATGTATATAAAAGCACACTGAGGGTTTTAAGAATCTGCCTTCCAGTGCAGGGGACGCAAGTTCAACACGTGGTCAGGGAACTAAGATCCCACATGCCGCAAGGCAACCTGGCTGGCGTGACGCAAGTAGAGGAGGCCGCATGCCACAACAGAGATCCAGCACAGCCAAAATAAAATAAATAGAGGGAGGAGGGTTCAGGATGGGGAACACATGTATACTTATGGCGGATCCATCTTGATGTATGGCAAAAGCAATACAATATTGTAAAGTCAAGCAAAATAAAATTTAATTTAAAATAAAATAAAATAAAAGCGAGTTGAATTTCTTAATGGGAAGGGTGTACGTTGCTTTCACACCTGTTTCACTTAACTGAGTGTCGTTTCTTCGAAGTCAGTGATTCTCAACCCTGTCTGCACAATTAGAAGCAACCAGAAGCTTCTAAAAATCCAGATACTCAGGCCACAACCTAGACCAATAAAATCAGAATCTCTAGGAGTGGACCCAGACTGAGTACTACTTTTTTTTTCTCCCCAAGTGATTCCACAGTCCACCGATGTCAGGGAATAAAATATTTCTCAAGCTTGCCCCAGATCAAGAGCCCCAGAGACCCACCCTTCAATGAAGGCACTGGGAGTCTGCATTTTCAATAAGCACCTCCAGCTGCCTTTTCTCAACAGACAATTATGAGAAATACTGTGCTGAATCATAGTCTGAGAGTTAGAAAGGATATCATCTAAAATCTTCACACTTGGTTCATCTTTAAACCATGGGAAACATTATGAATTTTATGAACAGAAGACTAAACGTTTGAATAGTGTGGAATAAAATAATAAACTCAAGTTGTGGTGTGCACAATGGGAATGGAATAACTAAAATTTTCCCCTACAAAAGATATATATTGTACAGCTCTATAAAACCTAAGTTATTACTTTTAGCTCTCATGGGAAAGTGAGGCAGATCAGCTTTAATGTAAATAACACAGAGGCAAGTTACTATGGCAAACCTGAAGGGAAAAAAAATCAACTGCTGATATCCAAGTTGCAAAACACAGCTCAATTCTAATTGTGCACTGCAATAGATAATTCCACTCCTCCTCACTGATTGAAAGCATCAGACTCTGCCAGAACCACTGATCCGTCAGTTCCCACTGAACATTAGCCCATTGCCTTTGAAAACTTAAATCTTAGAGAATCTCACTTCCTCTGGGGCCACATCCACTTGCCTGACTAAGGTACCTAGCTCTAAAAGCTTTTCTCCTTCCTGTTTCCTGCACTGAGTCCTGCCTTTGTCTCAGCTTTGTTTGAGCCATAAACGCTGTCACTTTTTAGAGACTATGTTTAATTCTGAGCTTGTTAAGACAAAAGATAATGGAAATTGACTTTAATTAACATATACGTTCAGAATATTTGCATTTCCTTCATAATGGTTTTATAAAACTTAACTCACTTCCAAACTTCACCAGATGAGGCATTTGAGAATAATGGTGCACAATCTGGTCTGAATCTAATCTTTGGAAACTGTATCAACTTGTTCTATATAATAATGCTTGTTTTACTGTGCATTCACTATGCTCGTTTCTTCGCATTTTCATTTATTTTTGATAAAGTGCTTTAATAGAAAGAATCAATGTAGCCTAACTTTTTGTGATATGAAACAGTGACACAGTACTGCTTCATTTGTTCTGATTTGGTGGAAAGTTTTTAGGATTAATAAGAGGATGTGTTGTAAATACTTGGATTGGCATGCCCTATAGAAGAGCTGGTAGGATTACAGAGGTGACCCCGAACTCTTTAGCTGAGTCGGCACATGGTACCTTGAATAAGAACATAGTTGTGGGTATCCTCCCCATCACCGGACTTCTCTAGGGTTTTATTTTTTATTTTTTCTATTTTGTGTGCTTTGTTGAATTAGCTGTGTTATGTTGTGTGTTGAAATGGAGAGGGCATTTTTTTTAACTATTTTAATAATAATTAAATTATTATTTTAATAATAAAAGAATAATTTTGATTTTATTTTTTAATTTTCTAAAATATTGCTGCTGTTGGCCTTTCCCCACTCACTGTCAACCCAGTCTCAGCCCACAGTCATGGATCACAGCCTAGTTGTGGTGAAGGGGCTTGCATAACTCAATGAAGCTGTGAGTCATGCCATGCAGGGCATCCACCCAAGATGTACGGTCATAGTGAAGAGTGCTGACAAAACGTGGTCCACTAGAGGAGGAAATGGTGACCCACTCCAGTATTCCTGCCTGGAACCCCATGGACAGTGGACAGTACCTGAATATTCACTGGAAGGACTAATGCTGAATGAGACTAAGCTCTAACACTTTGACTACCTGAGGCAAAGAAAGGACCCTGATCCTGGGAAACATTGAAGGCAAAGGGAGAAGGATTGACAGAGGGTGAGATGGTGAGATAGCGTCACCGACTCAATGGACGTGAATCTGAGCAATCTCCGGGAGACAGTGGAGGACAGAGGCACCTGGCGTGCTGCAGTCCATGGGGTCTCAGAGTCAGACGGTGACTGAATAGCAAGTACACAAGCTAATGCAGTCATTGGTCAGAGGATGCCAGCTGTTATTCTGCTCAACCTGCTGTAACAAAGTAGTTCCACAGACTGAGTGGTTTAAACAACAGAAATGTATTGCCTCATAGTTTTCAAGACTGTAAGTCCAAAATCTAGATTTTGACAGGGCTGGTCCCTTGTGAGGACTGTGAAGGAAGGATCTGTTCTAGTTCTCCTTGCCTTTTAGATGGCTGTCTTCCTGTTCACGTGGCTTTCTGCCTATAACTATGTTTCTGTGTCCAAATTCCCCTCATTTTATAAGGACACCAGTTACATTGAATTCATGCCCACTCCTAGGTGGTACTAGTGGTAAAGAACCTGCCTGGCAACGCAGGAGAAGTAAGAGACGTGTGTTCTATCCCTGGTTTAGGAAGATCCTCTGGAGGAGGGAATGGCAACCCATTCCAGTATTCTTGCCTGAGAATCCCGGGGCCAGAGAAGCCTAGTGGCTACAGTCCATAGGGTTGCAAAGAGTCAGACACAACTGAAACAACTTAGCAGCACTGGTGATGTCATTTTGGTTAAATTACCCTGTCTCCAAATAAGATTATCTGCTAAAGTATGGGATTAGGCCTCACCTTATGAATTTGGAGGGTGGCGGACATAGTTCAACCCACAACATTAATATTATATGTGATTTTTTCAATGTTTGTGATTGTCAAATTATAACTGAGGAATGTAAATAAGTTTATTGAAAGGAAATCTTAATTATTGTGTTGCTATGTAACAGGACTTTGGGCTTCCCTAGCTCAGTAGTACGGAGAAGGCAATGGCAACCCACTCCAGTACTCTTGCCTGGAAAATCCCATGGACGGAAGAGCCTGGTAGGCTGCAGTCCATGAGGTCGCTAAGGGCACGACTGAGCGACTTTACTTTCACTTTTCACTTTCATGCATTGGAGAAGGAAATGGCAACCCACTCCAATAGTCTTTCCTGGAGAATCCCAGGGACATAGGAGCCTAGTGGGCTGCCGTCTATGGGGTCACACACAGTCGGAGATGACTGAAGTGACTTAGCAGCAGCAGCAGCAGCAGCTCAGTAGTAAAGAAGCCGCCTGCCACTGCAGGAGACTCAGATTCTATCCCTGGGTCAGGAAGATCCTTGGAGAAGGAAGTGACAACCCACTCCAGTATTCTTGCCTGGAAAATCCCATGGCAGGCTACAGTCCATGGGGTCGCAGGGAGTTAGACAGACATAGCGACTAAATAATAGCAATAAAAATGAGACTTTACCGGTATATCTGAGCTCTTTTCTGCAGGTAAGTGGGGATGTCCCACAGTTGGGGAAAAGATTGTATGACAGATTAACTGTGGATCTCTGCCTGATCTATAGTTGTTTTCAGGTGTACACTGAACTGAATTCATAGTCTTGGTTTCAGTGCTTCTGAGAGTCAAACTCTAAAATAAAAGCTACATCCTATTGAGTAAAATTTCTCTTTTGATTATTGGGCAGCTAAGAGGGGCAGCTAAGAAAGACCAATGCCCTCCTTGTATAGATGAGAAGATGGACACCTCTAAGGGAGAGGTAAGGCTAAGCAGTAGCAGCCCTGGAACTAGACTCGTAATTCCTGCTTTTTTCCTTACCACTTCAAACTTTCCATCTTCCACACCAGGTGCTCCCCATCTTATCCCCATCTTTCAAAACAACTCACTGTTCACTAACAACATCTGACTTTCCTTACTTCATTCAGTTAAAACCAATCAATGAATCCTAATAAATTTGCTAAGTAAGTACATTATTAATGCCCACGAGCAGGATGAGAATTCTGAGGAATGCCTTAGGTTACCATTTTCTCATACCCATCAAGCCAATATATATGTGTGTGTGTGTGTGTGTCTGATTTTTATAAGTTGTATTGATAGCTTTCTTTTCTCCTCAGATTCAGCTTTTCAGCTGAAACTTCCCTTATGGCCATACTTATATGTTTCAAGGCGGAAAAAGTTTTGTCTGAGATGTCCAGCTAATGGCCATTAGTGATTACTCTTACAAACAAAAGAAGGAAGAGGCCTTTACCTTCTCTTTTCTACCAAGCCTTGATTAATGCATCATTAATGCATTAACCTTATAACTGACATATACAGTTTGGATTTTAGAAACCGCCTGCCTAATCCAGCCGATGGAACTGTGGCCTGGGCAGTGGGTTGCCCAAAGCCACTCTAGTGAAAGAGATCAGGCGATAGGTCTCTTTATGCTCCATCCAGAATTCTTAACGCCCCCATATGATGCTGCTTAATTGTTATTTAGCACATGTGTAAGCTAGTGGAAAATTTAATCTGTCTTTCCCTATGAAGATAAGAGAAACAGTAGTCCTAGTGTTCATTGGTGGGAGACTTTTCGTTACGCCACACTCATTAGTGTTAAAGAATAGACTGTGTTTTCTAAATACGTAGTTTACTATGACTTTTTTCTAAATCTTCACTAACGTTTCTGTCTGTCTGTCTGTCTACTCTGTTGTGTCTGACTTTCTGTGACCCCATGGACTGTAGCCCGCCAAGCTCCTCTGTCCCTGGGATTCTCCAAGCAAGAATACTGGGGTGGGTTGCCATCTTCTACTCCAGGGAAATCTTCCCGATCCAGGGATCGAATTTTTACCTAAACTTATCTGTGTCTGTTTCTATGGGGAAACACACACTGACTTTTAACATTTTAAAGTTGTATGTAAAATACTGAAAGATTTCATTTAATAGTCTTAAAATTTTGCCCTCAGATTGTTTTGTAAGTTAGTAGTTTCTTTTAACCTCTTTTCAGGGTTATTAGCTTGGGTTAAACTATATTAAGCAATTGCTATCTTTTTTGTGTGTGTGAGTCTAAAATCCTGGTGGATGAGCCAACCCTACAGAGTGTCTCGGAACCAAGCGTGCTTTGAGTTGTAGGCAGTTCGTGCTGTGGGAATGCTAATTGTAGAACATTAAACTTATCGTGTTAAATTGATTTCTGGATGTTTCTCTGTGGAAGTCTTGGAATAGTCCTCCCCTTCCTTTCCTTGAGCCAAGAAAACTCTGAACCAGAACAATTCAATTTCAATTTGTGGAAAAACTCTAATCCGTGAAACAAACATAGTGCTAAGATAGATGGGGGGAGGCGGGCAGCAAGGGGCGGGGGGAAGGGGAGACAGGAACATTTTGATCACTTTTGCATGTTACTAAAATATCTGAATTTCTGTTTCATTGCTCTGAGATGTATTTACAAGCTTTGTTTCTGAGAAGTATTTGCAAGCTTCATTCTAAAGCCTGGGAACTTCAGGAGCAAAACCTTCTTTTGAGCCATAGTTCTTGTGTTATATGTTAAGCATTTGGAAGGAACCCCAAGGAGGCCTCAGGAAGCAGTTACTGCCTCTTGACTTATCATCCTGAAGGCGATTTGTTTTAAAGTTGATAATCCCTAGAGCTACAAGAGTGTCCCACATCTGCCCCGAATTGAAAACAGATTCCTATTAAGAGCCTTACATCAGCGCTGCGAATTCATTCGATCTGAGTCAGAAAGGAAGTTGGAGAACATTTGAACGTATGGCCTGATAGCAACACGGCAGCTCCCTTCATGGAGGATCAAGATGGCAGGGTATGTAGGCTGTCTGTTTTTGAAATTTAAGACTTTTTCTGTAAGGAAGTATCCTTCTGACCTTTGGGCAGGAATACTCGGGAGGGGACCGTGGTAGCGAACAGATACGAGATAACTTGGTGGTGGGATTTTCAATGCCATTGATGAATCAATCAGAATTCTGAGAGACTGGGAAGCCTCTGCTGTCTAGAAATTCCTCTGCTAGGTTTTGTGTTTTTGTGACTTACCATTTATATTAAATATATTCAAAAATTATGTAGATATTTATGTAAAATTCTGCCCCCAAGACTCTAAAACAATTCTGTAAGCCAAGAAAAGTTTTTACTGTTTAAGAGCCAGAGCTTTTCCACCCTCGGCTTATCTATGAAATTATCTGAAAATATTTCCTCACATGCCAGGAATGAAGGATGGAACTCTGAACTTCATATTCCAAGCCTCAGGGGACCAGGACCGTCTGATTAACTTTTTAGCATTTAATATCCTACTGAAGTCTTCTTCTCAGCTGGCTGAACAACTTTTTCCCTTCCTTTTCTGTGGAAACAGTCTATTATAGAATGTGTGGTTCATTTTCTTCTAAATTAAAAAAGAGACTAGATTTGCTCATTAAAACTGGTTAAAGGAAAAAGAAGGGTACAGGGGTTGTGAACAAGGGTCTGAGGGCCCCATGGCTTGAGGCATGAATTCTGAGCTACACTCTGCTCCCCTCCGCAACCTGTCCCCACCCCCTGCCTGGCTCCCGAGGTCCTTCTGGCTCCTTTTCCAGGTCTGGACTGGGCTTTGGGGAGTGGAGGAGGCCTCTCGGGTTATTTCCAGAAGACTATTCCACTTACCATTTTCTCCGAGAAGCTGAGGACAATACCTAGTCTAAGTGCTATCCAATCGATACTTGTTGAATGAAAATAGAATTGTGGAAGGGAATCCTGGAAGAAGCATCAGTTTGAACATATGGAGCCCGTGAACCTCTGTTTGGGTTAATTTCCACTCCCCTTCTTGAGAAGATTGACACCAGAACTAAAGCCTAGAAGGTGATGAGTAATTGAGAGGAAAGTGCTAGAATGTCAGTCAGGGTAACTGTGTATAAAATGCATGATTCCATGGTTATGGTATTAATAAAGTAAAGAAATGAAATATGAGTCTTGAGAGGTAACAATTGCCCTCTGAGAGCTTCAGGACTCCGAGAAAACTGGTGCAGGAGAAAGGGAACAAACACAGCTGGCCGGCTTCCTCTTCAGCTCAGTACAGATGTGCTCATCAAAAGTGTTCTGACAGCACAAAGCCTGTTCCTGTTACATGTGCTTCCCCCAGTTTCAGAAACAATGTATTAAGGGCAGCCCAGTTGGCAGGTAAGATATTCAGTCCAAATGCCAAAATACTGTCCCCTCTTGACTGGCTGCCCACAGTTCTTGAAAGAGGGAAGGTATTTTGGATGCCAAAAATTGAGTGCAAACTGTGTCATGGGACTATGCCCTCTTAATCCCAGCAAGACAGAGGCTCCCTTTTAGAAAAGGAAGCACATTTGGGTTTTTGTGCTGGAGGATGCAAAAAGATGTATTGATCAACTCAGACAAAAAGAGGAATTCTCAGGCTTAGAAACATCGCTCTGTCCTAGCTAAGGAGACTGGCAAATGAGCCTTGAAATCTATAGAAACAGTTCCAGTTCAGATCAGCCTCCTCTTTGGCAGATGATGCTAGTTATAGAGATATTTATATAGAGATAGATTTATGTATCTTAATTTAACTTCAATCCCAGAGGGTTGGGAAGAAAATAAAAAGTAGGGTTGCAGAGACATCCAGGTTAAAACTGATATCAAAAATTTAATTACCATTACCTCAAGTAAAATTCACTTCCAGAAGTCTCTCTTGCCACATTTTGAGTAACAGAATAAGCAGCTCTTCATTTGGGGCCACATCTTCTTTCCTCGCCCCATATTTGAACATCAGGCAGGTCTCTAAGGCTATTCCACCATGCCAAGTCACAAAGAGTTTTGTCAACTGTTGTTTAGAATTCAGAACGCATTATTCCCCAGAAACAAGGTTAGGATCCCAGCTCAACTTTTGAATGCAAATTTACCCCCAAACATAGAGAATCTGTTACAAGTTTCTGGAAATGGACAGAAAGAACATTTATTATTTATTTTAAGGGTGTTGAAGAATAAATTTTACAATGAACTGTAATTTTTAATGATATAATTTTACAATGGACTGTAATAATGCTTTTGAGAGCATTTTTAATATCCTTGAAAATTAAATTCTTGGCCTTGCACACCAGTCCTTTCTTTATCTAAACCCTAACCAGTCCTTGGTGCTTTGTCTGCTCTTTTGAATGATACTCTAAGTTGGAATCCTAACAAATAATTTTCATGTACTTTTCCACTAACAAGGTTTTTTGAGGGGGTCTGGAATATCCTCCTGCACATTTGGTTTCTGGCAAACTCTTGATCAACTCCAACATTCAGTTCAGTTCAGTCTCTCAGTCGTGTCTGACTCTTTGCGACCCCATGAATCGCAGCATACCAGGCCTCCCTGTCCATCACCAACTCCTGGAGTTCACTCAGACTCCCGTCCATCTAGTCAGTGACACCATCCAGCCATCTCATCCTCTGTTGTCCCCTTCTCCTCCTGCCCCCAATCCCTCTCAGCATCAGAGTCTTTTCCAATGAGTCAACTCTTCACATGAGGTGGCCAAAGTACTGGAGTTTCAGCTTTAGCATCATTCCTTCCAAAGAACACCCAGGACTGATCTCCTTCAGTATGGACTGGTTGGATCTCCTTGCAGTCCAAGGGACTCTCTCAAGAGTCTTCTCCAACACCATAGTTCAAAAGCATCAATTCTTTGGCGCTCAGCTTTCTTCACAGTCCAACTCTTAGATCCATACATGACCATTGGAAAAACCATAGCCTTGACTAGACGGACCTTTGTTGGCAATGTCTCTGCTTTTCAATATGCTATCTAGGTTGGTCATAACTTTTCTTCCAAGGAGTAAGCATCTTTTAATTTCATGGCTGCAGTCACCATCTGCAGTGATTTTGGAGCGCAAAAAAATAAAGTCGGACATTGTTTGCACTGTATCCCAACTCAAACATTAACAGAGTTTGCTAAGTCACTTCAGTCGTGTCCGACTCTGTGCGACCCCATAGACAGCAGCCCACCAGGCTCCCCCATCCCTGGGATTCTCGAAGCAAGAACACTGGAGTGGGTTGCCATTTCCTTCTCCAATGCATGAAAGTGAAAAGTGAAAGTGAGGTCGCTCAGTTGTGTCCGACTCTTCGCAACCCAATGGACTGCAGCCTACCAGGCTCCTCCATCCATGGGATTTTCCAGGCAAGAGTACTGGAGTGGGGTGCCATCGCCTTCTCTATAACAGAGTTTAAACCCCTCTATATTGCCTCAGACTCCTATTTCTCTCCTCCTTTGGCACAAACTCTTCTGAGAAAACTTTGCCCAATTTCAAATGGTTCCTTCTCTGACCTTCTAAAATACCAGAGATCCCAATTTGAAAAGTTTCCCCTAGGAAGAGTTAGAAACACTCCTGCCCACCTCTCCTGCATTTTTCTTACACTTTGTAAGAACCACTATGTATTAATGTTAACCCCAGTGTATTGCAAATTTTATTTATACGTTGTTCCTTTCCCTAGATTGAGAAGTCCTTAAAGATAGGGACTCATTTAGGACTTATTACAACCCTGGGATATCAGATTAGATCAGATCAGATCAGTCGCTCAGTCGTGTCAGACTCTTTGCGACCCCATGAACTGCAGCACACCAGGCCTCCCTATCATCACCAGCTCTCGGAGGTCACTCAGACTCACATTCATCGAGTCAGTGATGCCATCCAGCCATCTCATCCTCTGTCGTCCCCTTCTCCTCCTGCCCTCAATCCCTCCCAGCATCAGAATCTTCTCCAATGAGTCAACTCTTCGCATGAGGTGGCCAAAATACTGGAGTTTCAGCTTTAGCATCATTCCCTCCAAAGAAATTCCAGGCCTGATCTCCTTCAGAATGGACCGGTTGGATCTCCTTGCAGTCCAAGGGACTCTCAAGAGTCTTCTCCAACACCACAGTTCAAAAGCATCAATTCTTCGGCACTCAGCCTTCTTCACAGTCCAGCTCTCACATCCATACATGACCACAGGAAAGACCAGAGCCTTGACTAGGCGAACCTTTGTTGGCAAAGTGATGTCTCTGCTTTTGAATATGCTATCTAGGTTGGTCATAACTTTCCTTCCAAGGAGTAAGCGTCTTTTAATTTCATGGCTGCAGTCACCATCTGCAGTGATTTTGGAGCCCAGAAAAAGAAAGTCTGACACTGTTTCCACTGTTTCTCCATCTATTTCCCATGTAGTGATGGGACCAGATGCCATGATCTTCGTTTTCTGAGTGTTGAGCTTTAAGCCAACCTTTTCACTCTCCACTTTCACTTTCATCAAGAGGCTTTTTAGTTCCTCTTCACTTTCTGCCATAAGGGTGGTATCATCTGCATATCTGAGGTTATTGATATTTCTCCCGGCAATCTTGATTCCAGCTTGTGTTTCTTCCAGTCCAGCATTTCTCATGATGTACTCTGCATATAAGTTAAATAAACATGGTGACAATATACAGCCTTGACGTACTCCTTTTCCTATTTGGAACCAGTCTGTTGTTCCATGTCCAGTTCTAACTGTTGCTTCCTGACCTGCATACAGATTTCTCAAGAGGCAGATCAGGTGGTCTGGTATTCCCATCTCTCTCAGAATTTTCCACAGTTTATTGTGATCTACACAGTCAAAGGCTTTGGCATAGTCAATAAAGAAGAAATAGATGTTTTTCTGGAACTCTCTTGCTTTTTCCATGATCCAGCGGATGTTGGCAATTTGATCTCTGGTTCCTCTGCCTTTTCTAAATCCAGCTTGAACATCAGGAAGTTCACGGTTCACATATTGCTGAAGCCTGGTTTGGAGAATTTTGAGCATTACTTTACTAGTGTGTGAGATGAGTGCAATTGTGCGGTAGTTTGAGCACTCTTTGGCATTGCCTTTCTTTGGGATTGGGATGAAAACTGACCTTTTCCAATCCTGTGGCCACTGCTGAGTTTTCCAAATTTGCTGGCATATTGAGTGCAGCACTTTCACAGCATCATCTTTCAGGACTTGGAATAGCTCCACTGGAATTCCATCACCTCCACTAGCTTTGTTCGTAGTGATGCTTTCTAAGGCCCACTTGACTTCACATTCCAGGATGTCTGGCTCTAGGTCAGTGATCACACCATCATGATTATCTGGGTCGTGAAGCTCTTTTTTGTACAGTTCTTCTGTGTATTCTTGCCACCTCTTTTTAATATCTTCTGCTTCCCTTAGGTCCATACCATTTCTGTCCTTTATCGAGCCCATTTTTGCATGAAATGTTCCTTTGGTATCTCTGATTTTCTTGAATAGATCCTTAGTCTTTCCCATTCTGTTGTTTTCCTCTATTTCTTTGCATTGATCACTGAAGAAGGCTTTCTTATCTCTTCTTGCTCTTCTTTGGAACTCTGCATTCAGATGTTTATATCTTTCCTTTTCTCCTTTGCTTTTTGCTTCTCTTCTTTTTGCAGCTATTTGCAAGGCCTCCCCAGATAGCCATTTTGCTTTTTTCTATTTCTTTTCCATGGGGATGATCTTGATCCCTGTCTCCTGTACAATGTCACGAACCTCATTCCATAGTTCATCAGGCACTCTATCTATCAGATCTAGGCCCTTAAATATATTTCTCACTTCCACTGTATAATCATAAGGGATTTGATTTAGGTCATACCTGAATGGTCTAGTGGTTTTCCCTACTTTCTTCAATTTCAGTCTGAATTTGGCAATAAGGAGTTCATGGTCCGAGCCACAGTCAGCTCCTGGTCTTGTTTTTGCTGATTGTATAGAGCTTCTCCATCTTTGGCTGCAAAGAATATAATTGATCTGATTTCGGTGTTGACCATCTGGTGATGTTCACGTATAGAGTTTTCTCTTGTGTTGTTGGAAGAGGGTATTTGCTATGACAGTGCATTTTCTTGGCAAAACTCTGTTAGTCTTTGCCCTGCTTCATTCCGTGTTCCAAGGCCAAATTTGCCTGTTACTCCAGGTGTTTCTTGACTTCCTACTTTTGCATTCCAGTCCCCTATAATGAAAAGGACATCTTTTTTGGGTGTTAGTTCTAAAAGGTCTTGTAGGTCTTCATAGAACCGTTCAACTTCAGCTTCTTCAGCGTTACTGGTTGGGGGGTAGATTTGGATTACTGTGACATTGAATGGTTTGCCTTGGAAACGAACAGAGATCATTCTGTCGTTTTTGAGATTGCATCCAAGTACTGCATTTCGGACTCTTTTGTTGACCGTGATGGCCACTCCATTTCTTCTGAGGGATTCCTGCCCACAGTAGTAGATATAATGGTCCTCTGAGTTAAATTCACCCATTCCAGTCCATTTTAGTTCGCTAATTCCTAGAATGTCAACATTCACTCTTGCCATCTCTTGTTTGACCACTTCCAATTTGCCTTGATTCATGGACCTGACATTCCAGGTTCCTATGCAATATTGTTCTTTACAGCATCGGACTTTGCTTCTATCACCAGTCACATCTACACCTGGGTATTCTTTCTGCTTTGGTTCCATCCCTTCATTCTTTCTGGAGTTATTTCTCCACTGATCTCCAGTAGCATATTGGGCCCCTACTGATCTGGGGAGTTTCTCTTTCAGTATCCTATCATTTTGCCTTTTCATACTGTTCATGGGGTTCTCAAGGCAAGAATACTGAAGTGGTTTGCCATTCCCTTCTCCAGCGGACCACACCCTGTCAGATCTCTCCACCATGACCCGTCCATCCTGGGTTGCCCCACGGGCATGGCTTAATTTCATTGAGTTAGACAAGGCTGTGGTCCTGGTGTGATTAGATTGACTAGTTTTCTGTGAGTATGGTTTCAGTGTATTTGCCCTCTGATGCCCTCTTGCAAGACCTACTGTCTTACTTGGGTTTCTCTTACCTTGGGTGTGGGGTATCTCTTCCCGGCTGCTCCAGCAAAGCACAGCCATCGCACCTTACGGATGGATATGTGATTGGATGGATAGAGAATAGAAAGATGATTAGAAAGATAGGTGGATGAAAGGATGGATGGAAGAGTGAGTTCTGTATAAATAAATGGTTGGTTTATTTAGAGGACAATGAAGAGCTATATGGAAACTTCTATGTTCTGAATGGGATTTTTTGTTTCAAGGGCATGATATTAGTGAAATTTGACCATTATTTTGCTTCTATGGTTATGTAAATAAGGGATTATGAATAGTGGGAGGAGAATGGAGTTTGGAATAAGAATGCATGGGTTCTAACTCTAGCTCTCGACTTCCCAGTTATGTGGTCTTGGTATATTATTTACCTCTCTATTTTTGTTTTTCTTCATCTATAAGATGGGAGATACTACCTACCTTCAAGGAGTTGCTGTGAGCATTAAATGATAATCTAAAAGCTTTAGTCTAGTGCTTAACCCATATGAGGTAGAGGATAAAATGGTAATAAAATATGGATCTGAATCTGAAATGGCAGACATAGAATTTCGAATGCAGAAGGAATCTAGGCCCCTCCTATCAAGCCTTGGACTCTCTCATTTTGCAACTCGCCCCTTCATTTTGATGTAGCTTGTCAACAACATGATTCAACCTTTTATCCACCACTTCCCTTGTCACTTGGGTAATTAAAAATAAGATAAAGTAAATTTGAAAGTGTGAGAGAAAAGAAGAGGGTTCACGGGGGTCGTGAGTATCACAAAAACATTTTCCAAAGCAAAGTTAAGTAATCTCTGATGGAGGAAGAGAGTATATTGCACCTGCAAAATAAAAAAAGAGGGGATGAGGAGCAAGATGTTTAATGGAGCTGGCTGCAAAGTGAAAGGATGAGAACTTGCATTGTTGGGAAATTGCATTTCCAGGGTTATAAAAGGAGCAATTGCCAGTTTAACATACCTACAAATGCACTCCTATACATCTGGAACCAAAAAGCACCTTGTGCAATTTCAAATACATCACATAAATAATAATGATAGTAATACTTAGTGATTAGATGATCAAATACATCACATAAATAATAATGATAGTAATAATTCTTAACTTACACTTAATATACCACTTACCAGGTGTTAGGCACTATTCTTAACTCTTTAGACATATTAGCTCATTTTATCCTCACAAAAACCCAGTGAGGT
Organism: Tragelaphus eurycerus; assembly: GCA_935064755.1. Classification (NCBI taxonomy): domain Eukaryota; kingdom Metazoa; phylum Chordata; class Mammalia; order Artiodactyla; family Bovidae; genus Tragelaphus; species Tragelaphus eurycerus. The sequence goes on from CAKXYN010000039.1 coordinate 7,348,639, forward strand.
AGATACATAAAATCCTTGTTTTACTGATAAGGAAAGTCAATACACAGCTAGTCACATAACTGGCATGTGTGGAGCCAGTGCTTGAACCCAGGCAGTCCAGTCCCAGAGTCTACACAATTCACACATGAATGTACCTGCAGCTAACGTGGCTCCCAACACAAGCATGTGGCCAATTCAGCCACCGTGGTCAGCAACACTGTTAAAAACCACTTTGGTCACCATCCCTATGGATAGACTTTTCAAAATATAATTCTAATGCCTGAAGAGTTCGAATGATAGAATTTTATAACATGGAGAAACATTTAGTTCATTATGCCCAGACCAGCCAGCTGATTGGGCTGAAAATTTCCAGTAAGTCAGCCTCAGGGACACTGATCAGAATCTCTGGGGACCAACAAGCGATGACAGTTAGATGAACTTAGCTACCCTCATAGCACTGCAGTATCAGAAGGACATCATCTTTGCTCCAGATAATATCCAAGGAAATTGAAAGAAATTTTTCTTGAGTTAGGTTGACACCCCAATAGTTTTCCAAATATGAAAATAGATACAGATGTGCTGTCTTTTTTTTTTTTAAGAATCATCATTTTCTAAGATATTTGTGTATATATTTGACCGCACCAGGTCTTAGTTGAGGCACACGGGATCTTTGATCTTCACTAGCACATCGGGTCTTTTAGCTGCTACACGTAGAGTCTTTGGCTGTGGCATGTAAACTCTTGGTTGCAGCACGTGGGATCTAGTTCCTTCACCAGGGACTGATCACAGGACTGGCTGTATTGGGAACGTGGAGTCTTAGCCACTGGACCACCAGGGAAGTCCCAAGAATCATCTATTTTTTGACCTTTAAAAAAGAAGTAATAAAATAGGCAGTTTGTGAGCATTCCTAGATTGAATTTGACAGGTCCACATTCTAAAATAATTCTGTTACTCAAATTTCTGTGAGCAATTTGATTCCATTTTCTCCTATCAAAGATAGAGACAAAGTCAACTAATTAACACTTTTAACAAATTTCACAAATTCTGATCCAAGGATGTGTTAGGCAAGCAGAAAAAATGTAATTCTCCCTTTTTCTACCTGTTTGAATTATTATAAGCATTTCTACAATTAATAAAGTAACTATGCAAGTGCTGTAAAGTTATCTATTTCTCTGGCTGTTTTAGTCATTTCTATTTTAAGCCACTCACACGCCCCACTGATGTTTTAGGGAATAGTTTTTGAATGAATAGGTAGGTCAGCTTGTTGGAGAAGTTGCCAGAAGTTTTGCCTGCCCCAAATACATCCACTTAATTACCCACCTGAGTTCTTTCCTTTGACTCAAGAGAACAAGAAAAAATAGCATTTGATACCTAGAATCACAAAAATAGGGAGCCAGGAGGAACTTTGTCTCTTCCTTGAATGGTAGTTGGGGGAGAGGAAGGGGGAAAAGAGGGAGGGGGTGGTAGGTGAATTGCTTTGGCTTCTGTCTTCATTTTTTCCTCATCACAGTCTGGTTGGAGAATATCTTATGTAACATCAGTCCCCTTTGGAGCATTTCTACATCCGTTCAGGTGTCCTGGAAGTAAACATTAAATTAAATTAAAACTTAATTTAATTTAAACTCAGAATAAAAGTCTTTACATAAACTGACTAAAAAGAGCTTAACTATTCAAAACTAGGTCAGATAGAAAAAGGCACTTTCAAGTGTCCAAAACAATCCCATCGTTTTTTAAAAATCCTGCAAGCTCAAGCAATACATAATAGAAATGTAAAATTAAGTTAGATGTGCCCTTCAAGGAGCTAATTTTTTTTTTTTAATCATCAAACGGCTCCAAAATGCCAAGAAAATACAGGACCCTAAAATGAGGTCCAGATTCTCAAACAGGGGTTGAATTTTAAGCAAATTCTTCAGTGAGCAAGTAGATATTTCAGAAACTGGTTTAAGACCAATCAACTACCTGGCAGGATTTTTGTGAAACTAGGATGAGATTTAGTGAATTTCAGTCTCCTAGTCCAATAGCACACAGTGAACAGTTGATACTATTTTGCTAAATGAATGCTAAAAAATTATTTTGTTTAATTTCTTTTATTTAAGCATAGTTGATTTATGCTGTTAATTTATGTGTTAATTTATGCTGTACTGGAGAAGGAAATGGCAACCAAAGTGATTCAGTTATGCATATGCATATATATTCATTTTCATAGTCTTTTCCATCATGGTTTATCAGAGGATACTGAACACAGTTCCCCGTGCTATTCAGTAGGACTTTGTTGCTTATCCATTAGATATATATTAGCATCTGCTACACCAAAGCTCTCAATTCCTCCCTCCCCAATGCCCCCACCTTTTTATTACCTCCAATAGATCAAAAAAGTGTTGAAAAAGGACATCTTGGGGTAAGAAAATATGAAGAGCAGTTGTTTCCCTCCCCTTGGCTACAAGTCTGTTCTCTTGTCTGTGAGTCTGTTTCTTCCATAGATAAAATTTGTGCATGCCTGATAAGTCGCTTCAGTCGTGTTCAGCTCTATGCAAGCCTACGGATCATAGCCCACGTCTCCTCTGTCCATGAGATTCTTCAGGAAAGGATACTGGAGTAGGTTGCCATGCCCTCCTCCAGGGAATCTTCCTGACCCAGGAAACTGAACCTGCATCTCTTAAAGCTCTTGCATTGGCAGGCTAGTTCCTGACTAGTGCCACCTCAGAAGCCCAGATAAAGTCCATTATGTCCTATTTCAGATTCCATGTGTAAGTGATATGTGTTATTTGTCTTTGTTTTTCTGACTTTTTTCACTTAGTATGATAATCTCTAGGTCCATCAGGTTGCTGTAAATAGCATTGTTTCATTCTTTTTTATGGCTGAGTAGTATTCCATTGTATACATGTCTCACATTTTCTTTACATTCATCTGTCAATGGATGTTTTAGCTTGTTTCCATGTCTTGGCTATTGTGGATAGTGCTTCTATGAACATAGGGGTGCATGTGTCTTTTTTGAATTATGGTTTTGGTCTCAGATATATGCCTGGGAGTGGGATTACCAGATCATATGACAACTCTATTTTTAGAGTTTTTTTGAGGAACCCTCCATTCTATTTGCCATAATGGCTGCACCAATTTACAGTCCCACCGACAGTTTAGGAAGGTTCCCTTTTGTTTGCACACCCTCCAATGCTGAAGAGTTCTCAACTCGTGTAGTCAAACCAACTCAGTTATCCTGTTTGGTCTTAGCTGACACTTTAGCACAGGTTATTCCTCAGATTACATAAAACACCCCTTCCTAGAAAGGGCAGATCCCCAGAAAAGAGAAGTCCCAAATTTCTGAAACTTATTTTTGACCCTTTTACAAAAGAGTAATATAAGAGACGTGACTGGGTTGCTCTGAGAATTAAAGGATACCACATTTATCCATCCATCCATTCATTCATTCATTTGCTCTTTTAAAAATTATTTGATCATGTGTTTTCGGTGCATCAAGTATTCCTCTTGTGCTTGGGAAACAGAGGTCAACAAGGCAGATGAGGGCTTTGCCTGCATGAAAATTACACTCTCCCACAGAGCTCGTGGCATGTAAGTCCTGTGTCACTGCTCTCACCTAGCACTCAACACCCCCTGGGGCGGGCAGCAGGCTGCCCTGGAAAAAGCAGTCAGCTTGGAAGGCAGATCAGCACCCAGTTGAATCCATGTTCCATGTCTTGTCAGCTGAGTTTCCTGGAGAACTTTCTGAGCCACAGTCTTTGTCTGTAAAGTGGGTATAAATAATATGCCTACCTTGCAGTGATTCTGTGAAGATGAAATGAGACATACTGAGGTCCTCAGTAAATGGTAACCTTTCATTATTTTAATGAAGAACTAGATCAAAAGAGTGTCGAAGAAGAAGGACATCTTGGGATAGGAAAAGCTGAGAATCAGTTATTTCCTTTGAGCACATCCTACAAAAGATATACCTTTTCCACCATTTTTTAAAAAGAATGTTGGCATGGAGAGTATAATAATAAGCATAGAAGAAGCATGATGTCTCATTATACATAGTACATTGCATTGGACATATGCTCTTTGTCCTCCTCCCTCCACAACCCCAGTAAAATGAAAGTAAGGGGGGAAATAAAACCATAAGAGCAGCAGTGATGGGGAAGGTGGATTACAGAAGTGAGAAATGCCAAAAAAAGTTGGGAAGATTGAGCATAGATTGAGGGAAATGGTAGCAACTCCTGTAGAATACAGTGGAAGAAACTGAAAATAAATTACGTGGGGTGTGGGGTCTGGAGAACACCCACGGGAACCAGCATATTGGAATCTAAGAAGGTTCTGGGAAAGGAGGCCCCCAATGCTGGGCTTCCAATTTGAGTTCTGGTGGCTCAGTCTTCAGTTCAGTTCAGTTCAGTCACTCAGTCGTGTCCGATTCTTTGCGACCCCATGAATCACAGCATGCCAGGCCTCCCTGTCCATCACCATCTCCCGGAGTTCACTCAAACTCACGTCCATCGAGTTGGTGATGCCATCCATCCATCTTATCCTCTGTCGTCCCCTTTTCCTCCTGCCCCCAATCCCTCCCAGCATCGTAGTCTTCTCCAATGAGTCAACTCTTCGCATGAGGTGGCCAAAGTACTGGAGTTTCAGCTTTAGCATCATTCCTTCCAAAGACTACCCAGGACTGATCTTCTTTAGGATGGACTGGTTGGATGTCCTTGCAGTCCAAGGGACTCTCAAGAGTCTTCTCCAACACCACAGTTCAAAAGCATCAATTCTTCGGCGCTCAGCCTTCTTCACAGTCCAGCTCTCACATCCATACATGACCACAGGAAAGACCATAGCCTTGACTAGACGGACCTTTGTTGGCAAAGTCATGTCTCTGCTTTTGAATATGCTATCTAGGTTGGTCATAACTTTCCTTCCAAGGAGTAAGCATCTTTTAATTTCATGGCTGCAATCACCATCTGCAGTGGTCTAAACAAAGAATCATCAGATAACAGGAGAAAGCTGTAGACATGAAAGACAGCTGAACAGGTGGGGAAAAGGAACTCAGAGGTAACAGAGAGTTTGAGGGGCAGAATTGCATCCAAAGTACACACTGAGGCTCTTTCTGCCATCTTGAAGCCTTCAGAAGCCTGCTGGGAACAGGACTTCTAAAACAACAGTGTGTCTGGAAGGCTGTGATCCAAGGCCATTTTTGCTGGCTATCAGTGGAGTCTCTGGAACCAGAGGGAGCACACAGCTCTTTTGAAAATTGAAGATGTATATTCTCGAGATGAAATTGAATTCTATGTAATTGAGAGATGTGCTTATGTATAATTAGCAAAGAACATAGTAACTCTTGGTCGGAAAACCTAACAAAATCAGAGTTCTCTACTTCAATTTTTAAAAATAAATTGCTTAATTAAAAAAAAATCAGAGTAGTCTGGGGAAAGATAGCTCATGCTCATGGAAATAGTGGCATGATTCATGCCAAATTCCAAACCTTCCAGCTAAGGCATTGGACACAGAATCTGTTGCCATGGGAGCCTAGCAGACTACAGTTCATGGGGTCTCAGAGTCGGACCTGACTGAGCGATTGAGTGACTGAGCAAACATACCCTTCAAAGATTTAAGCTTACTAAAAAGTAAATAAATAAAAGTATGATTTTGTTCTCTTGTGTGTTGTTTATATATATATATATATATAAACACACACATATGGGCTTCCCAAGTGGTTCTAGTGGTACAGAACCCACCTGCCAATGCAGGAGACATAAGAGATGCAGGTTTGACCCCTGGGTTGGGAAGATCCCCTGGAGAAGGGCATGGCAACCCACTCCAGTATTCTTGCCTGGAGAATCCCATGGACAGAGGAGCCTTGCAGGCTAGAGTCCATAGGGTGGCAAAGAGTTGGACATGACTGAAGAAACTTAATACACACACATATACACACACACACACACTGAGAATGCTCAGTGAAGCAAGAGAAAGAAAAACACATACAGTAAAAAAATAAGTAAATAACTTTCTAAAAACAAAAACAACTTATAAGAGGCTTAGAAGATAAAGTTTAGGAAATCTGCCAGAACTAGATAGAAAAATAGGACAGAATTTAAGGAAATTAGATGATCATTCCAGTAAATCAAATATCTAATAAGTTCTAGAAAGAGAGAGCTGAAGAAACAAACTGGAAGAAATCAGTGAAATAATAAACAAAAATTTCCTGAAAGAGAAAGACAGGAGTTTCCTGATTAGAGAGACCCACGCAGTACCCCACATAGAGAATAAAGCACATTATTGTGAAATTTCAGAACACTAGGAATAAATACGATACAAATGAAGCGACATAGCAGCAGCAGGAATAAATAAAAGACCCTGCTGCTACTGCTGCTGCTAAAGTCGCTTCAGTCGTGTCCGACTCTGTGCGACCCCACAGACGGAAGCTCACCAGGCTCCCCGTCCCTGGGATTCTCCAGGCAAGAATACTGGAGTGGGTTGCCATTTCCTTCTCCAATGCATGAAAGTGAAAAGTGAAAGTGAAGTCGCTTAGTCGTGTCCGACTCTTAGCGACCCCATGGACTAGAGCCTACCAGGCTCCTCCGTCCATGGGATTTTCCAGGCAAAAGTACTGGGGTGGGGTGCCATTGCCTTCCCCGAAAAGACCCTAAAGGCTGCCAAAAAGAAAAAACAAGGTCAAATAAGACATCAGGAATCTGAATGGCATTGACTGCTCAATAGTAACCTGAGAAGCCAAGAACAATAATTTCCAGATTCTGAGGTGCAATGATTGCTGACTTAGAAATGGTCAAATATGGGGTGGACTGAGAGCATATAAGGGGTCAGATGTTGACATCACTCTCAGCCCTTTCAACAAGCTCCTGGAAGACTTGCTCCACCAAATGAGAGAATAAGCAAAGCACTATCAACCCAGAATAGGACTCCAGATGGAACAGATAAACAAAATAGAGAAACAGAACTGACAGATATACCAATGGGTTCTGTTACAATGTAGGGTGTTTTATACTCTGTTAGAATATTTGGAGCAGAATAATGGGCAAATAGATAGAAAATTTAATAAAGAAAAAAACTCCAAGAGAGGAAAAATAATGAAAAAAGAAAATACAATTATAGTATAGAATATGACACAGTTATGAACAATATTCATTCAGTCATGATAATGGAAGCACTGAACATTAACAAAATCATAAATTAGAATGTAAATGTGGTGGCGGTGGAGGTGGACCACCCAGACTTCCCTTCGAAAGACAGCTTGCTTTGGGGAATGTATCCTTCCTTGGGGACCCACTGTTGTCTTCAGGGAAGGCTTGATCTTCTGGGTTCCCAGCCAGTGGCTGAGCAAGGGGACCAGAGCTGGCCATGTCTGCACAGTGCAAGACTTCTACACTGAGCAGTCTTTATTCTGGGTCTCAGTATCAGCCTGGCCTTGAATTTCTTAGAACGACCCTGCAGTCTAAGGCTCTTCCTTCCCAGGCTTCCTTCCTTGCCCCTCTCCTTCATGGTGTCATATTGGCCCTGGAACCACCACCTTTATCTTGTTCATTTCATTTTTTTAAATTTAATTTTGTTTATTTATTCGTTTGTTTATTTTTTGGCCATGCTGAGTCTTGATTGCTGTGAGCAGGCTTTCCCTAGTTGTGGTGAGTTGGGACCACTCTTTAATTGCAGAACCCAGTCTTCTCACTGCAGTGGCTTCTCTTCCTGTGGTGCATGGGCTTAGTTGCCCTGGGGTATGTGGAATCTTTCCAGACCAGGGGTTGAACCCATGTCCCTTGCACTGGCAGGTGGGTTCTTAACCACTGGACCACCTTGGAAGTCCTATCTTCACTTTTAGTGCTTCCTTGTTTTCTGCTTCTCAGAGAACCCAAGCTAACACAGTCCTTACATTAGGAGGGTTTTACAAAAGGGAAAATGAGGGGGGTAAGGGAAGGAAGGGAGAAGGCAATGGCACTCCACTCCAGTACTCTTGCCTGGAAAATCCCATGGATGGAGGAGCCTGGTGGGCTGCAGTCCATGGGGTCGCTAAGAGTCGAACACGACTGAGCGACTTCACTTTCACTTTTTCGCTTTCCTGCATTGGAGAAGGAAATGGCAACCCACTCCAGTTTTCTTGCCAGGGCAGGAGAGCCTGGTGGGCTGACATCTATGGGGTCACGCGGAGTCGGACACGACTGAAGTGACTTAGCAGCAGCAGCAGCAGCAAGGGAAGGAGGCAGATTGGAATGTTAAATCATCGTCCTTCATATTAAGAAATCAATTGATAATATCTGTATGTCTGTAGTGGGGGAAAAACCTAAGAAATAGCAGGATAAGCACAACTTAGGAACGGCGACAACAATGCCAGAAACAAGTAAATAAAATGACTAAAAGAGCTAACAGTGGTTATGTTAGGGAAGGAGGGGTGAAGAAGGGAACTGTATGGTTGGTGGGGGAGAGGAGTAAGGCTTTGACTTGATAAGTTTTGCTTATTAATCTCTGCCTAATATTATGAAATTAAAAATCATGTACCTATATGAAAGATAAGTGAAAGTGAAGTTGCTCAGTCATGTCCAACTCTTTGCAACCCCATGGACTGTAGCCTGCCAGGCTCCTCTGTCCGTGGGATTTCCCAGGCAAGAATACTGGAATGGGTTGCCATTTCTTTCTCCAGGAGATCTTCCCAACCCAGGGACTGAACCCGGGTCCCCAGCACTGTAGGCAGACACTTCACCATCTGAGCCACCAGGGAAGTCCTGTATACATATACATGTATATCAAGCATCGATACATACATACATCAAACATCTTTAAATATATTTTAAAATATAAAAATGTATATCAAGCTATATATAGTTTAAATATATGTAAATATGTAGTTAAAGTATATAAATACACTTTGAGTTGGCCAAAAAGTTTGTTTGGGTACTTTTGCAGCATCAGATGCAAAAACCTGAATGAACTTTTTGGCCAATCAGCGTACATATTTTAACATTTGATCAAGATTGTGACATGGGGCCTTTTGTTTGTTTGCCCTCTCCCGACTCTATGGCAAGCCTAGACCTCCCCTCAGCTGCAGCCTCTGCTTTCAAGCATAGCTCATTTCTCTGAGTACACACCTAGAGGTGTATCCAGTGTTAGGTAGTTAGAATAGGAAAAAGGCCACCACCATTCTGGACTCCTTTTTCCTATTCTAACATCCAGGAAGCAAGGAAAGACACTCACGGATCCCAAGAAGGAAAGCTGAAGAGATCCAAACCAACTGTTCCCCAGCTCTCTCTGGGGACCCACTCTACAAGGCTTATCATGTGTTTGCAGCTCAGCCCAGGTTAACTTCTTCCTTACTCTGAGCTGTCAGCAGCTAGTTAATTTCGCCAAACTCTTTCCTCCCCGGGGGACTGATGGGGCTGAAGAAGGAGGAGGGGGCATGAAGAAGAAAGAGGAGGGCAGAGCAGCTCCCCCCGCCCACCCCTCCCCGATGACACTCACAGCTGCGACTCCTGCCTTGCGGCCACCTGGGCCCAGAGACAGCTGCCCCAGAGGCCCCTGGAGTGCTGCCTCATACCTTCCTCCCATGGCGCTCAGGCCGGGTGGAATGTGGGCAGCGACACTGTGGGGAGGCAAGTGTGTGAGTGAGTGTGTGTGTGTGTGCATACACACGAGAGAAACCTCACACCATCACCTCACGTGACCACAGTTCTTCTCTACATTGGTGTGTCCCTACCTGGGTCTCCTACTGGACTTTCCTCATCTCCATCTAGTCTTGGAGTAGGTGACACAAAACAGGAGACACAGAATTGTTTGGGGACCAGGAACTCCAGAATGCCCTCCCATAACCCCATGAGTTACCTTGTCAGCAGCAGCACATTATTTAGGCCAAGAGACAAAAGTCATCCCAATTGCCAATATAGGAACCTACCAGAAGACTTTTCTTAAAGGTTTTTATTCTGTACTGGTTATAGCTGATAAACTGGAGGAGGAAATGGCAAGCTACTCCAATAGTCTTGCCCAGGAAATCCCATGAACAGAGGAGCCTGGCGGGTTGCTGATTAACAATGCTGTGATAATTTCAGGTGAATAGCAAAGGAACTCAGCCACGTAGAAGATTTTTGATGACAAGAACCTAAAAAAACAGACAGTGAAAGTGTGAATCACTCAGTTGTATCCAACTCTTTGCAACCCCACCGACTATAGACTGCCAGGCTCCTCTGTCCATAGCATTCTCCAGGCAAGAATACTGGAGTGGATAGCCATTCCCTTCTCCAGGGGATCTTCTGAACCCAGGGATCGAACCTACAGGAAGACAACTTTTTCTCCATTTTATGAAAGTAATACATATTGGGAGTTCCTTCATGGCCTAGTGGTTGGGATTCCAGCCCTTCACTGCTGTTGCCTGGATTCAGTCCCATCAGAGAACTGATATCCCAAAAGATCCACGGTGTGCCCCCCACCCAAAAGTAATACATACTCAGTTGTTTAAAATTAGGACTTAAAACAAGTCCAAAGGGCCGCAGGTGCACAACCCAAAGGTGCCCCCTGTTAGCCTGGTTCTTTCAGTCTTTTGTTTTTCAGCCTCTTCCAGAACTTTGAAATACTATTTCACGCATAATTTCATTTTCTGTTTTTCCACTTAAAATTTCATCAAATGCATTTCCTTATACCCTTAAAAACACTTTGTAAGCATTTTTTAGAAGTATTATAATATCCCAGCTCACAGATGCAGCATAATTTGCTTTGCCCAATCATTCTTTGTTAGACTTTTTAAATTATTTCAAGATTTTTAAATTGGAAATAACGTTGTGATGAACCTTTGGCATATAAATCTTTGTCCTCATTTCAGATTATTTCCTCAGAATAGATTCCCAGAAATGGAGCTGCTCAGTCAAGTGGTATGCACATTTTTAAGGCCAAGTAAATCTTTTTTTAGGCAGACTGTGAAAAAGTTTGTTTAATATTTAATAATATTCATATTTTTCAGCTGGAAATGTATAAGCCATTAAGTGCATGCCTATGGTCTGGCTTAACAAGGCGTTTTATTTATACGTCTAAAGCCATTCTCTACCTCTCACCTACCACATCCCTTCTCTCACTTCCAAAGACAGCTGTTATTCTGAATGTGTATTCTCACAGATTTTTTAATATTTATTTTTATTTAGTTAGTTATTTGACTGCACCAGATCTTAGTTGTGACTTGTGGGATCTTTGGTTGCACATATGGGATCTAGTTCCCTGACCAGGGATCACACTTGGGGTCCCTTGCATTGGGAACTCAAAGTCATTGCTACTGGATCACCAGGGAAGTCTCTCTCAGGTTTTTTAAGAATCAGAACTTCAATAATGTAGGATGTTGGACTTCTCTGGTGGCACAGTAGCTAGGAGTCCACCTGCCAATGCAAGGGACACAGGTTCGATCCCTGTTCCAGGAAGATTCCCCATTCCACAGAGCAGCTCAGCCCGTGCACCACAACTGCTGAGCCTGTGCTCCAGAGCCACACGCCACAGCTACCGAAGTCCACACGCCGAGAGCCCATGCTTCACAACAAGAGAAGCCACCACAAGGAGAAGCCTGGGCACCACAGTGAAGAGGAGCCCCCACTCGCCACAACGAGAGAAAGCTGGCACACACCATAAAATAAATGATAGATAATCTTTTTAAAAAGAATAAGGTATTTTGGTTAAAGAATAAGAGAGGACAGGAAAGAGGAGTAAGGGACGAAGAGAGAGAGGGAGCAGGAGATTGAGAGACTGAACTGAAGAGCCTGACTTGTTTGTCCTTGAACCATGTTATACTGAGGTAATTATAAATTCAAGCGGCTTCGTACGCAATCCCCGTTGTACTTACAGAATGCCCATGGGAGGAAGACATACACGCACACTGAACATACATGGCACCACCTCCTTCTCTCCCGAGCCAGCCCTTCTCACTTCTCCAACCCCTTCATGGGAACTAGACACACTTGTTAAACCAGTAAGTTCAGTTTAGTCACTCAGTCGTGTCCGACTCCTTGCCACCCCATGAATTGCAGCATGCCAGGCCTCCCTGTCCATCACCAACTCCTGGAGTTCACCCAGACTCACGTCCATCGAGTCAGTGATGCCATCCAGCCATCTCATCCTCTGTCGTCCCCTTCTCCTCCTGTCCCCAATCCCTCCCAGCATCGGAGTCTTTTCCAATGAGTCAACTCTTCACATGAGGTGGCCAAAGTACTGGAGTTTCAGCTTTAGCATCATTCCTTCCAAAGAACACCCAAGACTGATCTTCTTTAGGATGGACTGGTTGGATCTCCTTGCAGTCCAAGGGACTCTCAAGAGTCTTCAACACCACAGTTCAAAAGCATCAATTCTTCGGCGCTCAGCCTTCTTCACAGTCCAGCTCTCACATCCATACATGACCACAGGAAAAACCATAGCCTTGACTAGATGAACCTTTGTTGGCAAAGTAATGTCTCTGCTTTTGAATATGCTATCTAGGTTGGTCATAACTTTCCTTCCAAGGAGTAAGCATCTTTTAATTTCATGGCTGCAATCACCATCTGCAGTGATTTTGGAGCCCTGAAAAATGACACTATTTCTACTGTTTCCCCATCTATTTGCCATGAAGTGATGGGACCAGATGCCATGATCTTCGTTTCCTGAATGTTGAGCTTTAAGTCAACTTTTTCACTCTCCTCTTTCACTTTCATCAAGAGGCTTTTTAGTTCCTCTTCACTTTCTTCCATAAGGGTGGTGTCATCTGCATATCTGAGGTTATTGCTATTTCTCCCAGCAATCTTGATTCCAGCTTGTGCTTCTTCCAGCCCAGCGTTTCTCATGATGTATTCTTCATATAAGTTAAATAAGCAGGGTGACAATATACAGCCTTGATGTACTCCTTTTCCTATTTGGAACCAGTCTGTTGTTCCATGTAGGTAAGGTCTAAAATGGGGCTGCCTGCACTTGAATCCAACCTCCAACAGTTGCCAATCTGTAGCCTTAGAAAAATTGCCCCACATTTCCAGAATCCCCTCTTTTTTTACCTGGAAATGAGGATGCAGCTAATACACTATCCCCTTGCCACAGCTGTGACATGGGTTCAACAGGATAAGTGCCTAGCACCCTACTGTGTATGTGTGACTTTACGTTGTGGTCTCTGGGTGTTGGGGGACCTAAGAAAAGCCATTTCCCAGGATGGTAGTCAGAGGACCCTTTACAAGGTTTAGCTGAGGACATGGTGTTGACATTATCCTTGTTTTTCAGAAAGCCATGAGAGGCAACACACTTCTCTCTTTTCCTGTATTTTTCTTGAATCCTAGGTTTTTCATCTTTCTTTACTTTTCAAACGAAGGAATGGTCTAAGCATCAGTCCACAATTGCAACCCTGAACTTATCCTTTTTTTCACCAATTAGGCCAAAAAATTCCAATGGTTTTCAGTCCTACATCTAATCAAGGAGGTCAGATGTCTGGATTATAGGTTTGAGGACCTATGATAATCAGGTGCCTCAAATTCTTCATCACCTGAACGTCTGGTTATTTATATGGATCAGAGATGGAAGAGACTGTATGGGATAGGGATTGATGTTTAGTTCTAGCTAAATTTAAAAATAATCTAGTGATAGTCAATGGTTGTTAACTTTCTTACATCAAGAACATCTTTTAAAATATGATTATTTTGTTGTTGTTGCACTGCATGGCTTGTGGGATCTTAATTCCCCAACTAGGGATAGAACCCACACCCTTGACAATAAAATCATGACATCTTAGGCACTGGACCTCTGGGAAATTCTCTAAAACATGATGCTTTCCTAAAGAGTATGTTATTTCTCTCTAAAAAAATGCACATTCACATTAAAGGTTTACAAACAAGAAGGGAGCTGAGATTTCCCTGAAGCCAATTCACAGATTCTCCAGTAAGAATTTCTGATCTTGTTAGGAAACTGAGACCCAGAGCGAGAGATCCAAGGACTTGCCCCCAGTCACACAAACATATCTCAGCTGAGGCAGCACTGCTGCCCAGGGGGTGTGTTGCCCCAGGAGCCAGCATCAGGGGACCCACAGGATCAGATTTCAGGGTTGGGACAGAAGTGGAGGTGCTGTTTTGCTTGGAGTCTCTGATGCTATGCAGGTGGGGCTGAAGACCCAGAATGCAGTTTTTCCCCAAAAGGGAAAGAGAAGTTGCTCAGTCATGACCGACTCCTAGCGACCCCATGGACTGCAGCCCACCAGGCTCCTCCATCCATGGGATTTTCCAGGCAAGAGTACTGGAGTGGGGTGCTGTTGCCTTCTCCATTTTCCCCAAAATGCCTGTGCAACTCCCAAAACAATACTGTGAGAAGTCTGTTCCTAAGGGCTTCTTAAGCCTCCATGGGATGATGCGAGGGAGGGCAGCTAGTATGATCCAGTGTGGTCCTTCCTTTACGACCAAGACCCAACAATGTGGTCTGGGTCAGTGACTCCTGAAGCCTTAGAAAATTAGAGATTTTAGGAGAAAATATTTGGAATCTGGTGGCATATTATTATCCAGCATCCTACCCTGCCTCTGTTGGTGTCCAGTGGCCCCTGCTTTCCTTCTGGATGTGTTTCAGATCTTCTCCAGGATTATTTCCAGTTAGCCATGCCCCCTGCCATGTATCCCCTGCAGTGGCCCAATACCCTTCACCAGAGACAGCAGCTTACCATTTGTGAGCTCTCCACTTAATTCTGTAAGAAATCTATGCTAATGTTTTCTTTGAAAGTTTGTGTTTAAAACTATTTTATCTTGGATTTATTTTCTAAGCAGAAGGTTACTCCATTTCCTGCTTTGTATGCATGTATGCATGTAATTAGGGAGTGAGGGTGTGTATGTGTGTTTATTCCTCTGTTGTTTGCAACACCTCCCAGTTGGGGATCATTTGTAAATTCAGTTAATGAGCATTTAACACATTCCCTTTGATGAAGCTGTTAAATCTGGGCTCCACACTGGCCTCCCACCAGACACCGCCCCCCTCCCAAGCCATTTGTGTTTACCTATTCTCAACTACTTAGTTATGGGTTCTTGTTTGTTGGCACAATGTCAAACTAACCTTTTGTCCTGTCTGAAACACAGAGAGCTTCGTTTTTGTGAGAAGATGCTTAAATCTGTATTCAAAGCAAGTTTACTTTACGAGTGGGCTTTTATTTTCACCAAGCAAAAGAGACTGTAGACAGAACAAACATTCCACGGTCACCCATGTCAGGCATGTGTCAGCAATGCATCAGCTATAGCTGTGGGCTTCTGCAAGAACAAATACCAAGCTCATAACCTGCGGGCTCCAGCTGTCAGAGAGTTTTCCTGGATTTAATTATAACTTGATCTCTGAAGAGGGCGTGTGTGTCAAGTGTGCTTTTCAATCACTTAAGAGAAAGCGGAGTGAGTGGCGGGGCCTGCCCTGGATGTGCCCATGAGATGAGCCTGCTTGCAGCAGAGGATCATGGGAGTCACGCACAAGCCTGTGCCAGTCCCAGAAACACAGCTGGTCTCCTAGGCTAGAGATGTAAAAAGAAACAGCACACAGGTGTATTTAAATTCAAAACTCAATATAATTAAAAATACAAAAACCAAGGGAAGGGATTGAACTGCATATTCATCTCTACCTGAAACAGGAATAACCTCTCAGAAAAATCCGTCCATGTCTTCGCTTCTTACCCACCATGGATGTGTGCCTCACGCACCTTTCCCTGACCTCAAAAATAATAGTTTAGTTCTGTAATGCCCTTGTTGTTGTTTAGTCACTCAGTCGTGTCCTCTTTTGCAACCCCACGGTCTGTAGCCTGCCATGCTCCCCTGTCCATGGGATTTCCGAGGCAAGAATACTGGAGTGGGTGGCCATTTCCTTCTCCAGGGGTCTTCCCCACCCAGGGATCAAACTCGTGTCTCCTGCATTGGCCAGCAGGTTCTTTACCAATGTGCCACCTGGGAAGCCCTTTATTTCCTACCTCTCAGCAAATTGCACACCAGCCCTACAGCCGACACAGACCTACACACACACACACACACCAGTTTGAACCATCAGAAAAAATGTCCTGGTAGCAATCAAATTATAATTTCTCACCGGGTTCTCGGCAGCTGGCCCCAGAGTCTGTGTTTCTAAATGCAAACATTCAGGTTGCCCAAGTCATTTACATCAAAGCCTGGTTCCCTAACAAAGACCAGAGAGATTTCTCAGAGATTTCATCCTCCATCCTTTAGTATAGCAGAGACAGTTACCCGGAGACAGCCAAATCTCTCATGGTATGCAATCTTTATTTTTCTATTTTACCGTGCAAAACAACAGATACAAAGCTAGCTAGGTTCCGTGGATTATTTGGGTTAATTTCCACCCTAGATCACCTGACATAGTCCATAATTTGAGAAGTATTTTATACTTTGAGTTAATAGTAGGCAAGGAGGGAGGCGGGAGGTTACCTGGTTTTGACCCAGGGAGAGGGAACGGTGACTAACTGTGTGCAAACACAGCCATCCATCCATCCATGTGTAAAGGTGTGATCCTACCCAATCCTCCCTGATTTCAAATGCCTCACAGTCTCAAACTTAGAGCCCTTAACTTCATTTTTGTTGCTCTTTTCCTTTCCTATTGACTTGAGGGTAAAAGATAGTGAAGTGGTTAGAGGGAGGCCTCCCCCAGGAGTCTCCAGGCCTGTCTGGTGCATTTATCTGGGTGGCGGTGCCATGGAGGTCTTCATAGCAGCCCATGGTAGCCTTTGCCATTGTCCAGAATAAACTAAAACAGAAGGCTTTCAGGCAAAGATTTTTTTTTGTAGCAGATTAGCATCAGAGACATAGATAATTGTGACTGGTAGGCTATTGGATTCGAAGACCATCTGAACATAGGAACACAGAAACAACCATAATGAGTATTATACATTGGGAAATAGGGTTGGAGATGCTACTTCCTTTAATGTATACCCAGTGGGTGATTTGATTTCTATCCTGCCTATGTACACTTGTTATATAGCAACTTTGAGTATAAATGAGAGTCATGAATTCTATGAGATAAGTCTAAGTTTCAATGCAATGTTCAGTTTTATCTATGGTTACAACCAATACCCTTAGCTTTTCATCTTTTTTTTTAATATTCACAGTTATAATTTATGGTAGCAAAAGTATATAGAATAAAATTAGCAAAGGAAGAAGGCTTACAGGGTGGATGGAGTCCAGAAAAAACCAGGTACGAACATCACCAATATTCCTCTCCCAAGTGGAGTTGAGACAGTGCATATAATTCTTTTGGCAATAACATGTGACAACCTATATGAAATATTGCCAATAAGGGAAGCTCACCCAAGTATTGGTGCATCTCTAGTTTTCATCTTTGATGCTCAGATATATGGTAAGAATTTCCCTTCTCTCTCCCAGTTGAGAACTGGGAATTAAAATTATGGCTATAGATTTCTGTGTGTTTTACCAAAGAAATGAAAAGGCATCTTATCTTCCAGACTCTTTTTCTTTACATTATTCTACCCCTACCATTTCTGGCATTTTCCTGTCATTCTCCTTGACCAAAATATTACTGTTTTTGATAAACACCCAGGATAATTAGGACAGCTTTTTTGTAGTGTTGATTCTCTTTATTGGTGTTTTTAGAATACCATTTGGCCCATGCAAGTTCTTTGAGATGTTTCTCATGTGCGAGAGTGAATATCATAAAAAACACTTGGACTGTGATGTCACATTTTTGGTCCTCCCATTACTAACCTCCACTGGGACATCTTCAGAATGTCTGACCCACATGGTCAGGTCTGAAAGCCAAGTCGCTGGGAGGATCAGCCTCCTAAACACTCTTTCATTCACTGAAAGTCCAATTAGATGGTGTCACATTGAGGGGAACATAGTGTGTTATTTTTTTTTTAATTATTTCATTTTTTATTTAAATTTTTAATTGTATCTTTTTAAATTTTTTAGACTGCTGTTGTTTGTTTTTTGGCCATAGCTTTTGAAATCTTAGTTCCTGGACCAGGGAATTGAACCCAGGCCCCAGGAGTGACAGCCTGAGATTCTAACCACTGGACCACCAGGAAATTCCTTTTAAGTGTCTTTTAAATATTGAATAAACCTGAATTTCTGAAATTTAAGGGCCTTGAAGGGATTCCAAAACTTAAATTATTCTCTCTACCTTTTTGGAATTAAGTTCAAGTTTGTTTAAGTCTTGTTTAGCAAAATTCAGATTATATCAGAGAAGCAGTGGGGGGAAGTTTAACTTTACTAAGACATGCCAAGACTCTGGGTATGGCTGAGAGCCAACACATTTCTCCCATGGCATGTTTTATCTTGCATTCTTCTCACTAGTTTAAATTATGACCTAACTGGGACAAGATTGTCCAGGCTACAGAGACTTCTCAACTAAGAGAAAATACTAAGTTTGGAAAGTTTCATTCTCATTCAATAAAGAAGCTTTAAAAACAAAGTGATCACCGGTTAAAACACAGTATTATTGAGTTTCGACTAAGATCAATCTTGTGGCCACTATTTGTATTCAATCAACAGAATTGACACTGACAGATTTGAGAAGTGAGTTTTGACTGTCCTCTGTCTTTTTTGTTTTAATTGGAGTATAATTGCTTTACAATGTTGTGTTAGTTTCTGCTGTACAACAAAACGAATTAGCCACATGTATACATATATCTGGAGAAGGCAATGGCACCCCACTCCAGTACTCTCACCTAGAGAATCCTATGGATGGAGGAGCCTGGTAGGCTGTAGTCCACGGGGTCTCGAAGAGTCAGACACGACTGAGAGACTTCACTTTCACTTTTCCTTTCATGCATTGGAGAAGGAAATGGCAACCCACGCTAATGTTCTTGCCTAGAGAATCCCAGGGACAGGGGAGCCTGGTGGGCTGCTGTCTATGGGGTTGCACAGACTCAGACATGACTGAGGCAACTTAGCAGCAGCAGGAGCAGCAGCATACATATATCCCCTCTTCCTTGGATTTTCTTCATATTTAGGTCACCACAGAGTGTCCTCTATCTTTAATCAACTATATTTATGCTTTCTTTCCTCTTTTTTAAAATACATATATTTTACTAGGCCTATTTTTTGGGGGAACTGTGCCTTGCAGCATGCAGGATCTTAGTTCCCCAACCAGGGATTGAACCTATGCCCCCTGCATGAGAAGCACGGAGTCCTAACCTCTGGATCATCAGGAAAGTCTCTTCCTTCCTGTTTTAATGGCATTTCTTTCCCTGTTCTTTATGATGTGATATTTTCATTTCTACTTGGACTTCAACTTGTTCATATCTCTATGTTGCCCTCTCCAGTGCATTTTCACTTAAATCTATTTTCTCTGTTTGTAGAATAAAGGATTGTCTGTGATTAAAGAAATTGCAGATATCAGCATGCAGTAGAGGGAGATGCTTTAAAGGACAGAAAAGTAAAACTTTTGCTCAGTTTAAGGTCTTGAAAGACCCACTTAATAGGTGCAATAGGTCGCTGAGATTATATCTACTCCCATTTCTTGTATTTACCTTAATCCTAATACTTCCTCTTCTCTGAGACAACTTTCTGAGATATGGGAGCTCAAAAGCCATTTCACGTGTGCTCTCTCTGCCCTCTGTTTCACCAGCTGGAGTAGACATCTGTCATTTCTATAATCTGCCCGCTTCCATAATCCTTTTTCTGATAACAGCATCCAATTTTCCTTTGCAGCCTACTATTGCCCACTATCTGCCTACCTGGACTAGTGGGACTGAATCCATCTCCAGCTCTAAAGGTTGTCCTGTGATGGAGCCCTAGCCATTCACAAGAGCATCACATGCCCTTGGCCTCTCTGCTTGAAAGAGAGAGACATAGGGCATTTGCCTGGAAAATTACATGGACAGAGGAGCCTGGTGGGCTACAGTCTGTGGGGTCACAAAGAGTCGGACACAACTTAGCAACCAAACAACAACAACAAAACTTTGTTTCCTTTGGAATCCTAACTCTCTAATTACAGTCACTAAAATCCCCCTGCAATGCAGGAGAAGCAAGTTCGATCCCTGGTTAAGGCAGATGAACAAGGAAATGGCAACCCACTCTAGCATTCTTGCCTAGAAAATTCCATGGACATTGGGGTCTGGAGGGCTACAGTCCATGGGGTCACAAAGAGTAGAACACAACTTAGCAAGTAAACAATAAGGGCCATGGAAATTGTAGTTGAACTCAGGAGTTTTGTTGTAACTACTGAAAAAGAGGTGTTTTATCCTGCAGTTTCTGAGATGGTTGATTTAAGCCTGGCGCTGCTGGTGGTTGTCTTTGTACTGTGCAGATATGACTGCCTGAGATTAAATCAGCACAGAAAAAAGCAATACTTAGGGAAAGAGAAACACAAATCCCCCACAATATTCCTGAGTACTAGAATTCAGCCCTGATATTTCAGTTATGGGATCCAATAAATCCCCCCTTGGTTTCAACTGATATGAATAGGGTTACTTGCAACACTGAGCCCCCACACTTGGTCAGCAGCCCAGGTTTAAGCCCTTCCTTCCCCTTCCTGCTTCTGTCTCATCCTCTTTCACATTAATCCCAGCATCACTCTCATCTATAGCACTGGAGCTCAGAGAGTAGTCACTTCAAGCCCTCAGCATCCAGGATTTCCAGGGAGACAGAAAAGTACAGCTCTAGAAGCTGCCAGAGGAGCCCCTCAGGGCATGAGTCTAGGAGAAGCAGGGCAGGAGGGAAGGTGTTAGGGGCATTCCTGCAACCCAAGAAGCAGTGATCCTGGGCTGGGGTTTGGGGAAGAGGGGAAAAGGAAATGCTAACTGTTCAGGGAAAGGATACAAGACCCACACCTGTGCTGGTCAGTGCATGTATGATGATGGTGATTAAAGGTGATGACACATGGGATCTGGGTACACAGTTCCACACTGATACCCTTTACAGACCTTACAAAATGGAATGTGATCAGAAAAAAAACACCTAAAAATCTATGTATAGTCAAACCAATTACAGTTATTTACATGGAATACATCCCATTTGTGCCTAATTACCGTGAGACATCATAATGATTATGTACTTCATTAAGTATGTGTCACATTAATTTAATTTCTTACATTTTGTTTGATGACATCTATAAACATGATTGGAGAAGGCAATGGCACCCCACTCCAGTACTCTTGCCTGGAAAATCCCATGGATGCAGGAGCCTGATAGGCTGCAGTCCATGGGGTCGCTAAGAGTCAGACACGACTGAGCGACTTCACTTTCACTTTTCACTTTCATGCATTGGAGAAGGCAATGGCAACCCACTCCAGTACTCTTGTCTGGAGAATCCCAGGGACAGAGGAGCCCAGTGGGCTGCTGTCTTTGAGGTCGCACAGAGTCAGACACGACTGAAGCAGCAGCAGCAGCAGCATAAACATGATACTTTCATGCTCTGGGTTCCTGGTTTGTTAACATGTACAAATTAGTCATCTTCCAACAGCTTTAAAATAAAATATAGTGCCAAAACATTTCTACTTGAGGAAATGAGGGACCCTGGACTGGTAAACAAATGGTACTGTTCCTAGTTCCCTTATCACCAGGGAGGCATCACCATCGAATCTTGGGTGATTATGGCCCAGTGAAGATCAGGTGGTAGATAACTTGTCCACATTTGATTTAGGCAAAATCACTTGAAAAGGAATATTAGGAAGACCTTTTTCAAACTTGAGAAGTTGGAGAATTCCCTGGCAATCCAGTGTTTAGGACTCAGACACTTTCACTGCAGTGGCCAGAGTTCAGTCTCTGGTCAGGGAACTAAGATCCCACAAGTCACAAGGCTCGTTCCCCACCACCCCCACCAAAAAAAAAAAAGAGTGAGAGGTTAATGCAAAGATGAAACTGTGTGGTAGAAGGAAAGTGCAAAGGAGGAGCCTATGTGTTCAGATCTGTAAAATGGGAGTCATAAAGTCCTACCTCATGGAAGTGATGCAAGGATTACAGGAGAAGATGCAGGACTATCCAGCAAATGCTAGCTATTATCATTTTTAGAAAAATGTGGAGTTCAGCATGAAGGTAGCCTTCAGTGAAGAAGATAATCTTATTCTCTGCCTGAGTAGATTTTATAGGAAAATTGTGGTTCACTGTGTAAATATGAGCCTAAAACTCCTGTATTAGTTTAAATCACATGAAGTTATTTTTCTAGGCCAAAAAATGTTCTGGTTTTGGCAAATTCATGTGATCCAACCTAATGTGAATAATGAAGGTTACTTCCTCCAGTCTGTCCATCCTCAGTCAGTCAGTCAATTCAGTCACTCAGTCATGTCCAACTCTTTGCAACCTCATGGACTGCAGCACACCAGGCTTCCCTGTCCATCACCAAATCCCAGAGCTTACTCAAACTCATGTCCATCAAGCTGGTCATGCCATCCAAATATCTCATCCCCCTTCTCCTCTCAATCTTCAATCTTTCTCAGAATCAGGGGCTTTACAAATGAGTCAGTTCTTTGCATCAGGTGGCCAAAGGATTGGAGTTTCAGCTTTAGCATCAGTTCTTCTATTGAATATTCAGGACTGATTTTTTTTAGGATGGACTGATTGGAATCTCCTTGCAGTCCAAGGGACTCTCAAGAGTCTTCTCCAACACCACAGTTCAAAAGCATCAATTCTTCGGCGTTCAGCTTTCTTCACAGTCCAACTCTCACATCCGTACATGACTACTGGAAAAACCATTAGATCAGATCAGTCGCTCAGTCGTCTCCGACTCTTTGTGACCCCATGAATCGCAGCACACCAGGCCTCCCTGTCCATCACCAACTCCCAGAGGTCACTCAGACTCACGTCCATCGAGTCAGTGATGCCATCCAGCCATCTCATCCTCTGCCGTCCCCTTCTCCTCTTGCCCCCAATCCCTCTCAGCATCAGAGTCTTCTCCAATGAGTCAGCTCTTCACATGAGGTGGCCAAAGTACTGGAGTTTCAGCTTTAGCATCATTCCTTCCAAAGAAATCACAGGGCTGATCTCCTTCAGAATGGACTGGTTGGATCTCCTTGCAGTCCAAGGGACTCTCAAGAGTCTTCTCCAACACCATAGTTCAAAAGCATCAATTCTTTGGCGCTCAGCTTTCTTCACAGTCCAGCTCTCACATCCATACATGACCACAGGAAAAACCATAGCCTTGACTAGATGAACCTTTGTTGGCAAAGTAATGTCTCTGCTTTTGAATATGCTATCTAGGTTGGTCATAACTTTCCTTCCAAGGAGTAAGCATCTTTTAATTTCATGGCTGCAGTCACCATCTGTAGTGATTTTGGAGCCCAGAAAAAGAAAGTCTGACACTGTTTCCACTGTTTCCCCATCTATTTCCCATGAAGTGATGGGACCAGATGCCATGATCTTCATTTTCTGAATGTTGAGCTTTAAGCCAACTTTTTCCACTCTCCACTTTCACTTTCATCAAGAGGCTTTTTAGTTCCTCTTCACTTTCTGCCATAAGGGTGGTGTCATCTGCATATCTGATATTTCTCCCGGCAATCTTGATTCCAGCTTGTGTTTCTTCCAGTCCAGAGTTTCTCATGATGTACTCTGCATATAAGTTAAATAAACAAGGTGACAATATACAGCCTTGACGTACTCCTTTTCCTATTTGGAACCAGTCTGTTGGTCCATGTCCAGTTCTAACTGTTGCTTCCTGACCGGCATACAAATTTCTCAAGAGGCAGATCGGGTGGTCTGGTATGCCCATCTCTTTCACAATTTTCCACAGTTGATTGTGATCCACATAGTCAAAGGCTTTGGTATATCAATAAAGCAGAAATAGATGTTTTTCTGGAACTCTCCTGCTTTTTCCATGATCCAGTGGATGTTGGCAATTTGATCTCTGGTTCCTCTGCCTTTTCTAAAACCAGCTTGAACATCAGGAAGTTCACAGTTCACATATTGCTGAAGCCTGGCTTGGAGAATTTTGAGCATTACTTTCCTAGAGTGTGAGATAAGTGCAATTGTGCGGTAGTTTGAGCATTCTCTGGTATTGCCTTTCTTTGGGATTGGAATGAAAACTGACCTTTTCCAGTCCTGTGGCCACTGCTGAGTTTTCCAAATTTGCTGGCATATTGAGTGCAGCACTTTCACAGCAGCATCTTTCAGGATTTGGAATAGCTCAACTGGAATTCCATCACCTCCACTAAAAACCATAGCTTTGACTAGATGGACCTTTGTTGGTAAAATAATGTCTCTGCTTTTTAATATGCTGTCTAGGTTTGTCATAGTTTTTCTTCCAAGGAGCAATCGTCTTTTAATTTCATGGCTGCAGTCACCATCTGCAGTGATTTAGGAGTCCAAAAAATAACAACTCTCACAGTTTTCATTGTTACCCCATCTAGTTGCCATGCAATGATGGATCCGGATGCCATGATCTTAGTTTTCTGAATGTTGAGTTTTAAGCCAACTTTTTCACTCTTCTCTTTCACTTTCATCAAGAGGCTCTTTAGTTCTTCTTTGTCCATCCTCGGTGCCTCCAAATTACGAGAACCATGCACTCATCTGATGAGATTGACTGAGCTTTCTCCAAGAATGCTAAGCAAAGCTAAGAGAAAACCGAGAGAGATGGGAGGAGAGGCAAGATGTGATTGATCTATTAGGTACTGAAATGCTCTTTGAAATCAAATAAAAGCCAAAAATAAGGGCTAAGATTAAGAAAGCCACAGCTTGGGGCATAAGATACGTATTATGATTGTTATCTTTGTTGTTGCTGGTCTCTTGGAAACATTTGAAGATTCAGTATAAGAAAAAGAACTGAAAAATCCAGACATGGCAAAGGAGAGAAGTTTAGAACCAAGAAAAATAGATACTAATATTTAAAAGAATTTAGTTAAATTTTTCCTGAAAAAGAGCGCCCAGTATCTTTAACACTGCTAACAAGATCAGGCAAAAAGGAAAAAAAAATAAAAAACCACTGAATAGGGAACAGGAAGTATCTTTGTAAAGTGTACTTAATGAAGTGTCTTTAAGTATTACTTGAGATTAAAAGGTAGTCAGAACTGTCTTCTGTGATGATCTTTTCATAGAATACAGCTGGAAGAGAGTCTTATTTCTTGCCTCTGGGAGCTATATAACTAAGCCATCCAATTTGAATGGTTATCTAATTCATTTTTTGAAAGGTTTTAAACCGCTCTTTTCTGAGTCCTGAGCTTGCCTTTCACCCACCATGGGCAGAAGGTGCAATCCATCTTCCCTAGATCCCAACCCTGCATCATGCTGGGATATGGACTAATAGAGCCTTCCACAGAAACTGGATTTTCTTTGGTGTATGGACATCATTACAGATATTAGCAACACTCAGCTTTCCATCACATCTGAGTACACTGGCTTGTGGGCTGCATGACTCAAGCATAGCTTGTGGAAGTCTCCACACCTGAAGAGAGCTGTGAATGACATTCCACTCAAACGTTGAGTCTCACGGGAGCTCAGTCACTAAGGATGTGACTCTCAAGCCCAGAGCTGAGTTTGGGCATCTTGCTTCTCTCTCCTGGAAGTTCGCATCAGGGCACAGCTACAAAGGCAAATGATATGTGAATTTCACCAATCATAGGCTCTACGACAGGTTGTAAACGGTCCACTGAAATCAATAGGACCTCAGAATGGAGGATCACATCTACCACGATCTATGACAGTCTGGAAGGGCTCCCTGAACCTGGATGTGGGTACATGCAGAGTGGCCACAGGGCATCTCACAAACACAAGATGATTCAAACCCTATAGGTGCTCAGTAGTGCTGGCAATGACCCTTCAGAAGTGCTCAGAACCAGATTGCTCCTGGACTAGCGGGAAGCAGAGAAATCGCTTTGTCTCCTAGGGTGTGCTTCCTTGCCCACAGCAAGGACTCAACAGCCTAAGAAACATCCCTGATGGGGATTACAATTCTATTCAGACAAATGCCATGTTGGAGGATATGTCCTGAACTGTTTGCTTCTTTTCCTTTCCAGAATGGAAGTGTAGGGATTGTCTTGCCAAGGCTTCACGGAACCACTTGCTCTGTCTGGACCCTGGGCAGCACTGTGAGTGGGTCCTTTCTCCCTGCCTGGCACCCCTGCCCTTCTCTGCAGCTGCTCCCTCCCAGGTGGTGATGCTGGAGCCACCAAGCCACCGAATCCCGGAGGGGGAGGGAGTTTGAGAAACCTTATTTATGCCACTGATGGTGGTGGTTGTTGTTTAGTCACTAAGTCATGTCCAGCTCTTTGTGACCCCATGGATCCTCTGTCCATGGGATTTCCCAGACAAGAATACTGGAGTAGTTTGCCATTTCCTTCGCCAGGGGATCTTCCCAAACAGGAATCAAACCCATGTCTCCTGCATTGGCAGGCAGATTCTTTACCACTGAGCACCAGGGAAGGTCAATGCCACTGGTGCTAGTCTCCAAATATTCTTTTTTTGAAAAAAAATTAATTAATTTACTTATTTGGTGCCCTGAGTCTTGGTTGCAGCACACAGAATCTTTTATCTTAGTTGCAACATGTGGGATATAATTCTCTGACCAGGGATCGAACCCAGGCTCCCTGCATTGGGAGCTCAGAGTCTTAGCCACTGGACCGCCAGGGAAGTCCCAGGCTCCAAATTTTCTATAATCTGCATGCACCCTGTAGCTTGTCCAAGAGGCAAAGTAAATTAGAATCCTGTGGGAGATATCAGCTAGAGAAGTCCCATGGGTCAGAAAACACTATGCTTTAGAACTGGGCTTTCACATGGCCCTTACCCTTGACTCAACCACACCAGTTTTCTTGGGAGGAAGAAGAAAAGGAAAGGTCCTATTCCTTTGTCAGAACTTAGGAAGCATTAGCTCTTCTCATACATGCAAAGAGCATTAAGATTCATCAGCGGGCAAGGAAAACCTGAGGAATCATTGGCCTAGTTTGGGGCTTAACATTTCACAGGAAATCTTGTGAATGGCAGTTGGGCACTTGTCATGGTTCTCAGAAGACCAAGGGGACTCTCTGAACACAGCTGTCTGCCACAGCTGGCTGGCCCCGTCAAAGAAGGATGCTCACGTGGCACTGGGCACGCCCATGTGTCCGGAGTGCCTCACTTGGATTTTGCAGAGAGAAATCTAGTTCCATGGCCATGAATTCCTTTGCAGATGTGTTGTGGCCATGAGAGAAGGCAGACAAAAATGCAAATGAGGCTACACAGCCAGGAAACAGTCACAGGGCTGGCAATCAAGTGGAGACCAGTGGCAGAAGCTAGTAACGGTTGAGACATGGACTGCAAGGTCAGAATTGTACAAATCCTGGGTCTTTTTGTTATTAGATAAGACCTTGGACAAATTACCCAACTCCACCTGATGCAAAGAACTAACTTATTTGAAAAGACCCTGATGCTGGGAAAGATTGAAGGCAGGAGGAGAAGGGGACGACAGAGGATGAGATGGTTGGATGGCATCACCGACTCAATGGACATGAGTTTGAGTAAGCTCCTGGAGTAGGTGATGGACAGGGAGGCCTGGTGTGCTGCAGTCCATGGGGATGCAAAGAGTCGGACATGCTGAGAGACTGAACTGCACTGAACTTTTGGTAAGACGTTTGCCTAGAACACAGTCTAGAACATAACTACTTGATAGGTGGTGGCTGCTATTACTTTTATTGTTATTATTTCACAGAAAGGTCTGCACACAGCATGAAACTGCTAATGTCCCATGTTTTAAATAATACTTCATAAATAGCAGTGCAGAGCTGTGAACGTCAGCTTATCTGATCAAATCCCAAGCCTTCATTCATCATGGAGAAAGAGCGTGGAGCAAAAAATGGCTTGAAAATTTCCACTGCCCTTCTATCTTATAGGGTGGAAAAGCACCTGGAAAAGTGCCAGATTTCTTTCTAAAGTGGTTCAACATCACAGCAGGGTTTTCTAGCCTCAGCTCTCTGTGTTGCATAATGACATTTACCTTTTCCAAAGAATGAGAGGTAAAACCCACTACCATAGCTACTTTACTAAAATGCATAGAATCTGGTTCTCTCTTTTGAAATAGGCAAAGGGAAATGTCACAAATGCCTAGTAAGTCCTTCGGGTTAAGAGGACAGTTACATACACAGAGGGTTGAGTGTTCTTTTTGCTGTGCTAAGTCGCTTCAGTTGTGTCAATGCTTTGCAACTCTATGGACTGCAGCCCGCCAGGCTCCTCTGTCCATGGGACTCTCCAGGCTAGATTACTAGAGTGGGTTGCCATGTTCTCCTCCAGGGAATCTTCCCCACCCAGGGATCAAACCCACATATCTTATGTCTCCAGCATTGTCAGGCAGGTTCTTTACCACTAAGCTGGGACTATGCTTTGCTTGTGGGTAAGTCCAGATTTACTGGTTTTGTTTCAGTAACATAACAAGAGAGCATTTTGGATCTGGAAGGGTCTGAGGTTGTGTCTAATCCAGTGTCTTCGCTTCACAGATAAGCAAACAAAGGTTCAGGATATGAACTAAATGAGTCCTAGGTGACCCACTTTCAAGGTGCTTTAAATGTAGCTTTGGGGAAAATAATGAGTTTTGATGCCTTAGTGGGGTGGACAGGCTCATTACAGGGGACTATCTTGAACCCTTAGAGAAAGGAGCTCTCTGTTTGCACATATGCGTGTACACACACACACACACACACACACACACACACAATCTCTCCTTACTCCCAATTTTGCTTTGTCCCCAAATTTCAGAGAAGGAGCTGAAGTAAACACATCAACAATCAAGGCATTTTTTGAGCAGAATAGATCCATTATTCTTTGGGTGAGCAGGGTCCAGATTCTCATTTCTCTTCTTAACTCGGCTTCTTCTCCCTTGAGGAGAGAGAGAAATGGAGAAAAACTGCAAGAGCCGGTATTCCGAAACAGAACTTTTCACCTTTTCGAGGACTGATGTACAGGGCAGCCACCCCACACGACAGAGAGACATTTCCTCAGTGGTCTGTGGTTCACTCAGATTAAACCAATGGTCAGCACCGCTGTGGAGGCGGGCAGAGGGGCACTCTCCCCGCATTTGAAGCAGCGCCGATGCCTGAGGAAGACTATGAAGTTGTTCCCAGCATGCCTTTCTTCCTCGGACCCCGCCCGGGTGAGCGCTGCGTGATGACAGGGCTGTTCACCTGCTGATTGGGGCCTACAGCTGTTCTGCCACTCACTGCCCCTCAGTGAGATTGCCTATGTCTGACCTTCAGAAGGCTGTGTTCCATCCTCTACACTAGTGCAGTGGAGACAAGGACGCTCTACAGTACTTGGGCGTCTCCCTGTCAGTGTCGGGAAGCCAGCTGCGTAGCATTCTTCCAAACAATGAAATTGAAAAGTCTGTGTTATTCTCATGGGCTTCCCAGGTGGTACAGTGGTAAAGAATCCGCCTGCCAATGAAGGGGGCACGGGAGACTCAGGCTCGATGATCCTTGGGTCAGAAAGATCCCCTGGGGTTGGAAATGGCAACCCACTCCAGTATTCTTGCCTGGGGAACCCCATGGACAGAGGAGCCTGGCGGGGCTACACTCCGTGGGGTCACAAAGAGTCAGACATGACGGAGCGACTGGGCATAGCATGTTATTCTAGTACCGCTTACAGGCATAGATTTTATTAAGCCGTTTCTAGTTGCCATTAAAACCTGTTGAACATTCTTGTTACAGCAGAGAGTACTGCTTGTTAAAAAGCAAATTTCTATGGATATTTGCATATTCTTAAATTTTTAAAGAATTTTTTAAATCACACCGTGTAGCATATGGGATCTTAGTTCCCTGGTTACAAATGGAACCCATACCACAAGCCATCCTAACCACTGGACCACCAGGGACAACCCTATTTCCATATTCTTAAATACATTTTATATGAATAATAGTGCCATTTGCTTAGCATTTGCTATGTTCTTTGGCCCAATATTTCATGTAACCCTAGCATCTACCTGGTATTCATAGCCCCATTTCATAGAGGAGAAGACTGAATCTCAGGAAGCTTGAATTGCAGACTCAAGGATGATTAGCTTAGAATGCTGGCCTGTCAGGAATTCCCTGGCAATCCAGAGTTTGGGGCTCCACACTCTCACTACTGAGGGCCTGGGTTCGCTCCCTGGTGGAGGAACTAAGATCCCACAGCACACCAAAACCAGAAAAGGATGCTGCTCTGTCGAGCTCTAAATGTAGCACTTAAGGCAATGGCACCCCACTCCAGTACTCTTGCCTGGAAAATCCCATGGATGGAGGAGCCTGGTGGGCTGCAGCCCATGGGGTCACTAAGAGTCGGACACAACTGAGTGACTTCACTTTCACTTTTCACTTTCCTGCACTGGAGAAGGAAATGGCAACTCACTCCAGTGTTCTTGCCTGGAGAATCCCAGGGACGGGGAGCCTGGTGGGCTGCTGTCTATGGGGTCACACAAAGTCGGACACAACTGAAGCGACTTAGCAGCAGCAGCAGCAGGAACTTATCATCTCCCAGGGCCCCAGTACCCAGAACTCTGTACTCAGTGTGCAATGCTTATTCTGTGGCAGTTTGTAGGAAGGAGGCAAGGGCAAGCGAAAGACATGCTGAGAAGAGGAGGCATACGTGGTGGCTCTGACTTTGCCTCTTGTTTAAAGGATTTTTGCAAACTTTGAAGGCACACATTTTTATACTTGTGAAGTCAAAGGTCAAGAGTCAAAGATGTGCAGTTGTGAATGGTTAACCTCTGTGTGAGGTCAACCTCAGGGAAGAAAGGTCTTGGGGAAGAGAATTTCTTTGTTGCTGAAAGCTACCATTTCCATGTGTCCAGGGCTGCTCTTCCAGAAGAGGGAAGAAATTTCTGGAAAAGAATACTGATAAGGGCCTGTAATGTGAAATAGAATTCATTCATTCACAGAGGGTAGGATTCTGGGCCCAGGTGCAACACAGCCCCAGAGAGCTACTGCTGACTTCAGGGAACTACAAAGGAGAGGCCCCGTGGAGAACCACATCACTGCCGTCACTAGGAAAGCCATCTTCTTCCTTAGTTTGTTTGTTTTCCTGAGAAGAGATGATGATAAAATAGCCTAGATTAAAGACATCATGTTTGAAGACAGTCAGTTAAGGGTTTATTTATTAAACAAGTTCTATTCGATTGTGACAACTCTTTAAGATGAGAGCAATATTTACTTTGAAGCTAGGGTTGTCGAATTTAGGAGAAAAAAAATACAGGGTATCCAGTTAAATTTGAACTAGAGATACACAGATTTCACATATATGTACACTCTGCAATATTTGGTATTTTTGTACCAATTATTATGCAGTTCTTTGTGTTTTATCTGGTAACCCTATTGAAACATCAATGTAATACATCAGTACTACCTTCAGCAAAAATTAGTGTATGGCTATAACTTAAGCAAATTTTGAGGGAAATGCCTGCATGCTCAGTCTCTAAGTGATGCCTGACTCTTTACGACCCCATGGATTGCATCCTGCCAGGCTCCTCGGTCCATGGAATTTCCCAAGCAAGAATATTGCAGTCAGTTGCCATTTCCTTCTGCAGATCTTCCCAACTCAGGGATCAAACCTGCGTCTCCTGCACTGGCAGGCAGATTCTTTACCGCTGAGCCATCTGGGAAGCCTTTAAGAGAAACAGCATTCATAAAAAGATAATACACTGAATTATTGACTTGAAAAACATTTTACCATAACTCCTTATTTGGCAACTTCCCACTTTCAGTAGGGGACTTCCCTGGTGGCTCTGAGGTAAAGAATTTGCCTGCAATGCAGGAGACCAGAGTTTGATCCTTGGCTGGGGAAGATCCCCTGGAGAAGGAAATGGCAACCTACTCCAGTATTCTTGTCTGGAAAATCCCATGGACAGAGGAGCCTGGCAGGCTACAGTCCATGGGGTTGCAAGAGTCAGACATGGCTTAGCGACTAAATAGCAACAACACGTTGAATAAGTCTATAAATTTCCCATCAGAGAGCCAACAGATAATCATAGTTATTCTTGAGCGGAAATATTGTTAAGTAACTCATAAAGCATGCAGGGCATTCTGCAAGCATTTAAAATACTTTGCAACTATAGATAATTGTCTATGTGTTAAAGGAGAGAATTCATTCAAAGAATACAACAAATAACCGTTGAGCACTCCCTCTATGCTAGGCAATGAAACTTCACTTGCTAGCCTGCTGCTCACCTTCTGTTGTGTGGTCAGGTTCCAGTCTATGGCCCCAGAGTTGGGGACCTTTGTTTTAGAGAATGGTTTTATGAGACTATGTGAATTTTAAACTATAACCAATCCCAGGAAACTTAATGGGTAAATATGACATTGTAAAGATTTCTTTTTCTATAATTTAGACTTTAGATACTTACTTTTCAGCATTTATTAGTGCTATAAGATTTATACATCCTGATATCATTTGAGTCCTTTAAAAAGTTCTCAGGGTTTTTTTCCTGAGAAGTATGTACATTTAAGAAGCCTTTGGAGTGAAAGGTCAAACTAAATTGAAGGGGGCACAAGAAGCAAAACATTACTTTGGGATGTTATCTTTAGTTATAAATTCTTAACTCTTAAATCAGAGTAAATTTACAGGGTGCCGATCCAGTCCTTCCTCACATTTGAATGAAAGTTTCTAGAATCAGGGAATGTAGTCAAGATGCTGAGGAGGAAATGAAACTTTTAAGTTCCTAGGACTTGTTTCCACTGATGCATGGATATCAGTTAAGCAATGCATTGTAGTTCTTATTCGACACTTGAGAGGTAGTAAATTGCTTTGGGGTAGAAATGAATTAACTCTTTCCTATGACCACATTACCATAACATACTGTCAGAAATGATTTAGTAAACTGAATATGGAAAACTAAAAACCTTAATATAGTTCCAAGAAATAAATTGACTAATGTGTCCTTTTCATTAGTATGATCAGAGTCACAAGATGATTTCATAACCTCTATTGTCTAATTCAGCAGACTCGGGGTTGGAAGGATATAAGAGGTTATCTAGTCTGACCTTCCTGTGTCCATCAGATGCTTATTTCCTTTATAACATCCTCACCAACTGGTCTAACATTTTTAGGTAACTAGAATACATATCAGGGATCTGGTTTTTTAAAAAAAAACCTCTTTGCCCCTGCCAGAAATAAAATATTCTGTTCTCTTCATTTAGAGCAAGGAAACAAGATCAGGCCAGAGTTTCAAAAACCTTAAAGCACTGCTAAAGATTCCCTGTATCTTCTACTTGAGGGAAGAAAAATTAATGATAAACCCTTCTTTATTGGTGGTAATATCAATTCTATATCTAAAATCTAACACTCTGTATCTAAATAACCTCTATAATCTAAAAAACAAGTAATATGTTTATTATGTACCAAACACTGTGGTATCATTTCCATATTCTTTCTTATTTTAAAATGTCATCATTTAATTTCCCCAAGAACCTTCAGATAGTTTCTTATGTTCTTGGTTAATAATGATGATCAGAGTCAGAGTTAGAGAAGTTAAGTATCAATAATGTACCTACCATTTTAATACTAGAAGGGACCTCTGGAATCATAAAATCCAGGCTTATAATTTTCTAAGATTTTCCCTGAAATATGTGAGTGGTGCTAGTGGTGAAGAACTTGCCTGCCAATGTAAGCGATGTAAGAGATGTGGGTTAGATCCTTGGGTCAGGGAGATCCCCTGGAGGAGGGCATAGCAACCCACTCCAGTATTCTTGCCTGGAGAATTTCCATGGACAAAGGAGCCTGGTGGGCTACAGTCCATAGGGTTGCAAAGAGTCGCATATGACTGAAGCAATTTATCACCCATGCACACATGTGTCATAAAGTCAGAGTGGGGAGTCTTGGATCCATTGTGTTATTACTTCATACAGCCTTATTCTCAAAGTCATATGATATGTCCCCATGCTGCAAAAAATAGCCTATACCTATGTATATCTATATATCTATACTTATCTGTGTATCTAATAACATGATTAAAATTATTCTTCTTGTCCCAATTTGACAATGGTCCATGGACAGAGGAGCAAGGCAGACTACAGTCCATGGGGTCACAAAGAGTCAGACATGACTGTGTGACTAAACACACAAGGTAAAGAAGATGTGTTTGATTCCAGGCACCTCTGTACTTTAAACCTGATTAAAAAATAAAAACATGACATCCAACAGCCACATTTATCTCAGCACAAGTGAAACATTCTCTATAATGGACCATATGCTAATCCATAAAATGAGATTCAATATAAAAAGATTGAAATCATACAAAATATGTTTTCTGGCCATGATGGGAATAAATTAGTGAAGAAAATTTGGTAAATTTATAAATATAGGAAAATTAAATAACACACTTTCAAATACCAATGCATCAAAGAAGAAATTGTAAGGAAAATTAGAAAATGTTTTGAGATGAAATAAAAGAAGAATACAATGTACCAAAACTTATGGGATGCAGCTAAAGCAGTGCTTAGAGTGCAATGTATAGCTGTAAAAGGCCTATGTTAAAAAAAAAGAACAAAAGTTCTCTGGGCTCAGACCTAGTTTGCAGCAACATAGTTCAATGTACCAAGAAGGACAAAACTGTCAGTAAATACAGGATCCATCATGGTTTCCTCCCTTGGGAAATTGGAGAAAAACATTGAAATCAGCGACATTCTGAGATAATGTGGCCGTTGTACGTCATGTTTTTATTTTCTCACTTCTGTGACAAAACCAAGATAAAGAGATGAGCTGTGAGGATTTGGCATTCTAATTTCTACATGAAAACAGGAGGAGGTCGTGCCTGGACCGACACACCACTTCTTCTATCACAGTAAACTTCATCATCAGAAGATTGCAGAAATTTAAAAACCAGCAGAAGCTCTACCATTTGAAACATTGCTAACCATGATAAATGCATTAATTTATGTAACAAAAAGAAGGAGAAAGAAGAAGAGGAAGAAGGCAAAGAAGATGAAGAAGGGAGAGGGAGAAGGAGAAGGGGTGATGGGAAGAAGAAGAATAAAAAGAAAGAGAAGTCAGAGGGATGAAATTTAAAGCAGAAATCAATGAAATGGACTTTGAAAAATGCTAGAGAAAATCAATGAAACTAAAAGTTGGTTCTTTGATAAAAATCAACAGAAATGATAAACTTTTAGCTAGCCTATTCACAGAGAAAAGACTCAAATAATTAAAATTAGAAATGAGAGAAGAGCTATCGCCACTGACTTAGGTAGTGGAAATAAAAAGGATTATAAAAGAATACTGTGAACAACTGTGCATCAAACAATCAGATAAATGAAACACAGATTCGTAGGAATACACAAGTTACCAAAACTGACTCAAGAATAAATAGAAAGTCTGAATAGACTTATAACTGGTAAAGATATTAAAAGAGTAGTGTTAAAACTTCAAGCAAAGAAACCCAAACCCAGATGGCTTCACCGGTGAGTTCTACAAATCATCCAAAAATAATTAACATGAATCCTTCACAGACTTTTTTTTTAAAATAGAAGATGAACACTTGCAAATTCAATCTAAATTCATTCAATAAGGCGAGTATTATCCTGATAGGAAAACCAGGAAAGACATTGCAAGAAAAGAAACCTACAGACCAATATCCCTTATAGTAACATCTTACATGCATAGACACAAAAATCCTGAGCAAAATACTAGCAAAGTGAATTTGGCAATGTATTAGAAAGTTTCTATACTGTGATCAAATGGGATTTATCTCAGGAATGCAGGATTGGCTTATGATCCAAAGTCAATTAATATAATGTATCATATTAATAGAATAAGGGACACAACCATGTAATCAACTCGGTAGACACAGAAACACATTTAACAAAATTTAGTATCCTTTCATGATTAAAATAATTTTTCTCAACATTCTAAGAATAGAAGTGAACTTCCTCTGCCTGATATGAGGCATCAACCAAAAAATTCATCATATCTAATAGAGAAAGAATAAATGTATTTCTCCTTAGAAACAAAATAAGGATGTCCACTTCTATTTAACATTTTACTGAAGGTTCCAGTCAGGGTAATTATGCAAGAAAATGAAATAAAAACTTTTTACATCATAAAGAAAAAAATAAAACTACCTATATTTGCAGATCACATGATTTTGTACATAGAAAATCTTATGAAATCTACAAAAAAGCTATTAAATAATAAATGAGTTTAGCAAGATTGCAGAATATAAGATCAATATAATTCTGTACACTAACAATAATTTTTTTAATGAAATTAAGAAAATATCATTAATATCATAGCATCAAATAGACTGAAATACTTAGGTATCCGGCTTCCCAGGTGGCTCAGAGGTAAAGAATTTACCTGCCAATGCCCAAGATGCAGGGAATGCAAGTTCAATCCCTGGGTCAGGAAGATGCCCTGGAAGAGGAAAATGGCAGCCAGCCCCAGAGTTCTTGCTTGGGAAATCCCGTGGACAGAGGAACCTGGTGGGCCACAGTCCATTGGGTCCTAAAGAATCAGACATGAGAGTGACTCAGCATGCATGTATGTACTTAGGTATAAATTTAACAATAAGTGAAAGATTTATACACTAAACACCACAAAACATTGTTGAAAGAAATTCAAGATATAATTAAATGGAAAAACACCCCATGTTCACTGGTCAGAATGCTTAATATTTATAAGATGGCAGCACTCCCCAAATTGAGCTACATTTTCAACTCAGTCCCTATAAGGAGACCCAGAGCAGCCCAAACATTCTGAAAAGAAAAAGAACAAATTTGAAAGACTCACAATGCCCAATCTCAAAACTTACTTCAAAGATAGACTAATCAAGACAGTGGTGCTGGTATAAATAAAGACATATAGATCAATGAAATAGAATTGAAAGTCCAGAAATAAGCCCTAACATATATGACAAATTGATTTTTAAAATAAGGATATCAAGACAATACAATGGGATAAAGAATAGTAATTTCAATATATGGTGCTGAAACAACTGAATATCCATATGTAAAAGAATAAAGTTGGACTCCTTCCTCACACTCTGCACAAAACTTAGCTCAAACAGTTTATAATTCTAAATATAAACTATAAAACTCTTAGGAGAAAACATAGATATAAGTCTTTTTGACCTTACATTAAGCAATAGTTTCTTAGGTATTGAGTATAATGCCAAAGTGACGAAAGAAAGTATAAATTGGACTATATCAAAAATAAAAGCTTTTATATGTACAACAGTGCTGATTGATGTTGATGTTTGACAGAAAACAACAAAATTATATAAAGCAATTATCCCTCAATTAAAAAATAAATAAGTTTTAAAAATAAAAACTTTTGTGGTCCAAGAAATAACATCAGGGAAGTGAAGAGACAACCCCAGAATAAGAGAAACAATTTGCAAACTATATATCTGATAAGGGACTTGTAACCAGAATATGAACTAGTGCAATTTAGTAATCAAAAGACAGGTCGGTGTTTAAATGGCAAAGAATTTGAATGAATCATTCTCCAAAGAAGATATCTAAATGACCAGTGAGCACACAAATAGATGCTCAACAGCATTTGTCGTTAAGGAAATGGAAATCAAAACCACTTTGAAATACTACGCTACACTCATTAGGATGGTTATAAACAAAAAGAGATATTATAACAAGAGTTGATGCAGATGTAGAAAAGTTGGAACCCTTGTTCCTTATTGTAAGAATTTAAGATGGCACAGCTGCTTGAGAAAAACAGTTTGGCAGTTCCTCAAACATAAACCGGAGAAGGCAATGGCAAGCCACTCCAGTACTCTTGCCTAGAAAATCCCATGGACAGAGGAGCCTGGTAGGCTGCAGTCCATGGGGTCGCTACAAGTCGACGCGACTGAGCGACTTCACTTTCACTTTTCACTTTCACACAATGGAGAAGGCAATGGCAACCCACTCCAGTGTTCTTGCCTGGAGAATCCCAGGGACAGGGGAGCCTGGTGAGCTTCCGTCTATGGGGTCGCACAGAGTCGGACATGACTGAAGCGACTTAGCAGCAAACATAAACAAAATTACCATATCACTCAGCAATATGACTCTTAGGGGTACACCCAGGAGAAATGAAAACGTGTACACACAAAAACTTGTGTATGAGTGTCCAGAGCAGCATTATTTTTTTAAAAAAATGGATACAACACAAACGTACATTCACTGATGACTGAATACATAATATGTATATATCCATACAATAAAATATTATTTAGAAATAAGAATTAAAGTACTGATATACATTCTGACATGTACCAAGGGATGATTCTTGAAAACATTTTGCTAACTAAAAGAAGTCAGTCACAAAACACCATGTATTGCATGATTCCATTTATATAAAATATTCTCAATTGGCATATTTATAGAGACATAAAGGGGATTAGTGGTGCTTAGGGCTTGAGGTAAGGCAGTGGGTTGGGGTGAATGAGGATTGCCCGCTGATAGGTACAAAGTTTCTTTTCAAGGGCATGAAAATGTTCTAAAATTAAGCTGTAGTTATTATAGTTATTTAGTTATTATAGTTATTTACAACCCTAGAAATGTGCTCAAATGCAATGAATTATACACTTTAAATGGATGAATTGTATCTCAAAAAACCTGTTCTAAAAAATAGAACATAGCATCCCACTTTATTCTTTCCGAAATCCACTAGTATTCATGCGCTTGCATGTGTGCTGTGTAGCTAAGTCGCATCTGACTCTTTGTGACCCCGTGGACTACAGCCCACCAAGCTCCTCTGTCCAAGGGGTTTTCCAGGCAAGAATACTGGAGCAGGTTGCCATTTTCTCCTCTGGGGGATCTTCCCAACCTCGCGATCGAACCCACATCTCCTGCATTGGCAGATGGATTCTTTACCACTGAGCCACCTGGGAAGCCTGCCAGTACTCATACTATCTTTCAAGTCTTTTCAATAATTTTATTATTGGGAATTCTCTGGTGGTCCAGGGATTAGGACTCCATATTTTCACTGCTGTGGGTCAAGTTTGATCCCTGGTCAGGGAATTAAAATCCCACAAGCTACACCGTGTGGCCAAAAAATAAATGATTGCTCTTTCAAGACACAGTTTTAAAATTCACAACTTCTAGAAAACTTTCTTAAAATAACTCCTATGGTATATACTAGTCAGTTATTCAGAATGTATTCAACTGCGTAACCCCTGCTTATATGATTTTGGCAATTGTTTTAGAGTCATTTTCCCACTGACAGTCCTGAGCAGAAGCTAATTTCCTTAAGTCCTTTTACCTTCATTACCTTCTACTGCAGGATCCGCTGCAGTAAAGCTAATGATTCCATTTGTTCTTGAGTTTACAGTCAGGAGCTCACCAAAGCCCACACTCAACCCGGGGAAGCTTTGACCTTCATCTCTATCTCAGGGGGTCCAGGCAGTAAACAGCAGGCTGACTCCAAAGGTTTGACAAGAGTTGAAGGAAGTGCTGTTTCACAGAGGTGTGGGTAAGATGAAAGAACAAGGGATGTGAAAGTACCAGATGCTAGCAACCGCAGGAAGCCAGTGCCACCTGGAAGACCGAAGGGAAAGTAGTTGTTAAATCAAGAACCGTAACAGTGGAAATGGGCCCACTTCTGCTGAGTCCCAGGCTTAGAGGAAGGTAGCAACTGCTGAAACCTTGGCAGGAATCAGCCACTAGGAGATACTAATAGGCATCCCCTACCCTCCTGGTCTCTCCTTTCACTGGCCTGTCCTCTACCATAGACTTGAAGCAGTTTGGGTGTCATTTGGGGGACTCTAAAGAGTTCTGATACCATAGTCCTTTAGGTCTCAGTGCAGACAAGAATTCAGCAAAAGGCATAATGATATATAAAAAGGGATTTGTTAGAATAGGACGCTTGTGAGGTTTACAAGTGGGCAAGCAAGAACTTACTGGGCTATAGTTTTATAATCAGAAGAAAAGTGGAGAGAGGGAGAAGAACTTTGTCTTTCTTGAGTAGATGTCATGTTTCCATCATTCACTCCTCCTCTAGGTTGAGCAGGGGAATTTTCTTGTCCTTACATGTGGTCAAGGTACGTCTACAAATTATTGTTTTTATGTGTGCAGAGAGCATGTCCTAGGGATCATTAACTTAGTGAGCTCACTGGGCAGGAGGTGCAACTCAGGCCACCATTGTTTTATCGTCTGGGGGCATGTCTTGTGCTTCTGTTGCATGGTTTTGTTACTAAATGAATCTGCTTAGTTTTGTGGTTAAGCAAACCTGCTTTCTTGACTAATCATTAACTTACAGGGTCTCCTATATTTTTTCTACTTATAATCCCCTAGTGGGGTTAACTATTTAATCACCTACTTTGTCCCTTTACTCTATACCTATCAGACTCAAACCGTGTTTCCCTGGTAAAGAGTCTGCCCGCATTGTGAGGGACCTGGGTTTGATCCCTGGGTTGGGAAGATCCCCTGGAGAAGGGAATGACTACCCACTCTAGTATTCTTGCCTGGAGAATTCCATGGACAGAGGCGCCTGGTGAGTTGCAGTCCATGGGGTCGCAAAGAGTCAGACATGACTGAGCAACTAACACGTTCACTATCAGACTCAACCCAAAGGAAGCCAGAAAACCAGGACTCAGGGAATGGTTGATAGATGTCAACCCCTCAGGGGGAAAATGACAAAGAAGGCAGAGATGGGTCTAGAGGAGACCAACCAGGATCTCTGGCCTCTGAGTGCCAAGGGTCCAGCCTCTAGTTGGGTTCTAGGAAGTCACTCCTTGGCGGTCAAGGAGCATCACTGCTGCCACTTCACTGTTGCTCGTGTTGTTCTCTGCTTCATACTTTGCAGCCCTTTCAAAAGCAACTGTTAGTTCAGCCCCTGTAGGTCTCTCCATGGGGTCTTTGATCTTGTCGACATGGGAGGGCGGTCTCTCTGCACTAGTGTTTACAACCCTTCTTTGGGTTTACAGAGTAATAGGCCTCAATTTTCACAGCCTCCTTCCTATACCTGGGAACACAGGCAGGTGCCCTCAGGGCTGAACCAGGGGCAGCTTTTCTTCTCCATCCCTCCATTCCCTCTGAGGGTGAGGCCGTGGAACTTATCACCCAGCAGCCCCATCAGAACCACTTCCAGTTGACAATCATTTATCATCCTGTATCCCAAGCTGAGCTATAAGTCCTTTTGCACTCTCACATCTACGGGGTATCCTTGTTGGCTGTTTTATATTTTCTCTTTTTTTTAATAAATTTATTTTCTACAAGAGTGTAGTTGCTTTCCAGGTCATTTTGTATTTTCTTTATTTGATGCTGAGGCAGCAGTGGGAGGAAGTTGCTATAAGAGGAACCTTAATATTTTAGGAAAATTAATTAATGTTTTGCTTGTAATACAGTGGTGATCACAGGGGCTAAGTGAAAGTGTTAGTCGCTAAGTCATGTCCGACTCTTGCAACCCCATGGACTATACTGCCAGGCCCTTCTGTCCAGGGGATTCTCAAGGCAAGAATACTGGAGTGGGTAGCCATTCCCTTGTGTTTTGCTTGTAATACAGTGGTGACCACAGGGGCTAACACCAAGTCAAATAGGACATTTTGCCCTGGGAAATAATATAGCCTGATGCTTGGTGCCTTCCTACTCTTTTGTCATCTTGAAACATGCATTAAGCTTATTTTGAGCTCAGACCTAAAAGGTTCTCTACACTGCCCACCTCTGCAGAGTACCCTAACTTTCTCACAGACCTATTTTAACAATTTAAGGACCTATTTACCTTGCTGCTGAGTTTGCAACTATGTTCTAAACCCTTGAGGTTATGAAAGCCTGCCCTCTATATAAGTGAAACATTGTTGACTTCACTGTTACTTTTTCTTTCACTGTGTAATGATTCAGTAGTTACTGAATTCTGAAGGTTCCAACATGTGTCAAGTTGAAAACAAACAAGAAATGTTATCCAAGCAAATGTAGATGCAGTGGCTCTCAGATTGTCCTTTCTGAACCTGCAACATCAGGACCACCTGGGAACTTGTCAGAAATGCAGGTTCTCAGGCCCAGCCCAGACCTACTGAATCTGACACTCTGGGAGTCCTCCGGAAGGTGCTAATGCAAATTAACGTTTAAGAACCACTGGTCAAATGCACTAAGGGAGGACAAGGAATATGCTTTAGGCTGGGTTCTCTTCAGTGCCTAAATAATGGACATCACCGTTGAAAGTAGCCTTGGAATGAGCATTGCCATACCCCTGCCTTGTTACTTTTGTTTCACTGCCCCAAAAGGAAGGCCATGTAGGGCTGGTCCGAGTTTGTTCAGAGGCATCACAAGCAGTTAGCCCACTGAGTTGCAGAAACCAGCTGTGCCCAAGGACTGGAAAAACTCCATCCAGGCCACAGGACTTGGTCAGTACCTCTGGGAATCAAACTTTGTGCAGTGTGCTCAGTAGATATGGGTGAGATGACCTGACCTTGTTGCTTTTAAGCATATGTGGTGACAGTGCCTCTTAGTTATCCTTGGGTGCCCTGGCCAACTGGCCACTTGCCACATTCTCCGCACAACCCTCAAAGGCAACTAGAGAGGAAGCTGGGAGCCCTGTCCTAAAAGATCTTACAGTATACCAAGCTGTCAAATCTACTACAAAATGATGTCCTCCTGGAAGAGTTATTTACGAACCAGCTTCCATGGCTGCCTCATATTTTCACGCATCCTTTTGTGATTACTCTCTTCCACCCCCTGCTGCTTATTCTCGGGCTTCAGAAGAGGGTGTATGATTTGTCCTAAG
Source organism: Tragelaphus eurycerus (assembly GCA_935064755.1). NCBI lineage: Eukaryota > Metazoa > Chordata > Mammalia > Artiodactyla > Bovidae > Tragelaphus > Tragelaphus eurycerus. The sequence goes on from CAKXYN010000039.1 coordinate 7,391,061, forward strand.
AATCCAGCTCTACCAGAATGGCCTGTCATCTCCCTCATGTTGTTAATGGGCAGCTGCTTTTTTAATTAGGTTATTAAAATTTTTGCTCAGCCTCTGAGTCAACTTAACTTGACTTTATTTTGTTTTGATGGAAAGCAAATCGCTTGGCTGATAGAATTTGGTTTAATTGGTCACTTGGCTCAGGGTTTGATGACTTTTCCATTAATGTTTATTCAACAAATATATTTTATTTAATTTTCCCTGAAATAACCCAGCTGACTCTGAATGTTCAAATGTGCAGAGTACTGAAGAGGAGCTCTGATCCCAGAATCTCTGTGATAATGTGAAAGTAGAGATCATGACAGAGAATTCCTGAGGGATTGGAAATTCAACGTGGGATAACAAGACATGCAGCAGCCAACCACAGTGTTGTATCTTTTCCTCTCATTTCCTAATCTCCAAATCTCTCTATATTTCTCCCTCTGTCTCCAGTGTCTCATCTGTGTGTGTGTATGTGTGCACATATGCACATATGCATGTGTGTGTGTGTACATGCATTACATCTTATACAAAATATAATTATGGCATTTTATACAGTTTTTAAAAATAATAAAAAAGCAAAATTGCATGATAATGACTAACAATATGGCATGTCTGAGAACTTACTCTGTAATAGGCCCTAGGCAAAAAGCACTTATGTCATATAAGTGTTTACCAAAAGCTTGAGAGATTTTATAGATAGTTTCTGCTTTCTGGCTCCATAGTTACTCATATCTAGAAAATGGGACTTCTCTGGTGGTCCAGTAGTGAAGATTCTGTGTTTCCACTGCAGGGAACATGGGTTCCCCCTGGTTGTAGACCTAAGCTCCTACATGCTGTAAGATACAGCTAAAATTTTTTTCTTAAATAAGTAGAAAATGCAATTGTTCCTTTTCAGCCTGTGAGAGTCTCTTCCTCTGTGTGGTCCCGTAAGACATGATTTGGTGTTTGTTGTTATATTGTATGTGGAAAGAGAGAAGTGGAATATTGAATAAGAATTATACAGGAAAATGGCATAAAAATGCACAATCTTAGGTGGACTGTGCAAGAGTCTCTTGCCTCCTGAGTGGCAAAGACCAGGCAATGGTTTACTGACCTTGCCCTCTATGAGTTACAGAAAGGCCTTTGCTTATAAGCCCATGGAGCTGAAGGTCATGCAGAGGGCCTGCCCACACTAGCTTATTTACTCTAGGATCAGGTGCCAGATCTCAGTTAATCTCAGTTCTACTAGCATTGCACATTTCCCGCCTCCACCCACATCCGCCCACTAGTTCTGGCCCCAAATTGCTCCTGAACTTGCCCTGCCTGTTGGCCAGAACGGACTGCCAAAGGATCATTCCTCAGGACAGCCAGAGCTTGTATATCAGGCTGGAGTGATGTCAGAAAAAATGCAATCATCTGCACACCATTGGTAGACTGGAATCCATGTTAACAGGAAGGAAAGACTAGTTCCTCCATCCTTGTATTAAATGGCTTAGGGTATGGAGGTCAACACACCTGCTGGGTGGGTCAGAGCTCTGAACACACAAGCATCATGTATGAGGATGCTATTTCCTCCTTTGGCAAAGGAGAACAAAGACTGGACAGTTTTGAATGATTGTTAGTCCACCCTCTATTTAAAGAGTTAGTCCAGGACTTCCCTGACAGTCTAGTGGTTAACACTCTTTCCAATGAGGGGAGCATGGGTTCAACCCCTGGTGGAAGAACTAAGATCCTACATGCCTTGGGGCATGGCCAAAAAATATATATAATAATAATAATTAATAAATAAAGAATCAGTCCAGAGGTAATTAGTGAGAACATGCTGTGTTCAAGGAGTGCTTCCATGGTGGCTCAGTGGTAGAGAATCCACCTGCATGCAGGAGGCTCGGATCCCTGGATCAGGAAGATCCCCTGGAGAAGGAATTGCAGCCCACTCCAGGATTCTTGTCTAGGAAATCCCATGGACAGAGGAGCCTGGTAGGTCACAAGGAGTCAGACATGACCGAGCAACTGGGCATGCAAGCACACTGTGTTCAAGGCCTTCTGCTATGGGGAGTGGGGAGGGATGTAGACAATTCTGTCAAAGAGTGTATGATCCAGCAGCAGATTAAAAATATACATAAAGAGAAAATGCCCTCGTTGTCCAGTGAAGCACTAGGACTCTGTACTTTCACTGCCAAGGTCAGTTTGATCCTTAATCAGGGAACTAAGATCCTACAGTCTACCCCCGACAAAGGGGAAAAACATGTGTGTGTGTGTGTGTGTGTGTGTGTGTATAGACATACACACACAAACATAGAACAAGAATTTACATGGTAAGAGCTTGACTTCTGGACTCAGAGAAACTAGCACTCAGAGTTCTGCTCTGTTTTTCTAAGTGGTACTGTACCACTTGGAAATCCATAAATAGCAAAACACAAAAACAAAAAAAAAAACCTATAGACATATGTATTATGTAAAGTTTAACTTAAAATAGATCATAGATCAAAATGTAAAAATCTAAACCTAGAAAATTTTCTGGATGAAAACATTGGAGAAATTTTTTGTGACTTTTCTTAGAACAACAAAGTAAGACTCATAAAAGAAAAAATGAATAAGTTGGAATTAATCAAATGTAAAAATTCTTTGTGAAAAACAGCACATACAAAAGCAACCACAGACTGAGAAAATATTTGCAAAGCACATTTTGGATGAAGGACTTTTATCTGATGCTGAAGCTCCAATACTTTGGCCAGCTGATGCAAAGAGCCAACTCACTGGAAAAGACCCTGATGCAGGGAAAGACTGAAGGCAGAAGAGGGTGACAGAGGATGAGATGGTTGGATGGCATCATCAATTCAATGGACATAAACTAGGGCAAACTCTGGGAGACGGTGAGGGACAGGGAGGCCTGGCATGCTGCAGTCCATGGGGTCGAGAAGAGCTGGACATGACTTGGCAACTAAACAACAACATCCAGATTATATATTCAGATGTCTTAAAATTCAGTAATAGGATGACAGCTCAATGTTTTAAATGAGCAAGATATTGAACAGAGCACATGAAAAGGTATTCAACATAACTAGTCATTAGAGAATTGCAGATGAAAACCACAATGAGATACCTCTAGACACCTATTAGAATGACTTTGAAAAATAAACCAAGAAAAAATAATTAGCAATACCAAGTGCTGGCAAGTCTGTGAAGCAAAGAAAACTCTCACACATTACTTATCAGATTGCAAGAGAGAACAGCCACTACTGAAAATCATTTTGGCACTTTCTTATACAATTAAAAACACACTTACCTCTATGGCACAGCAAGCTCACCCCTGGGTATTCACCGAAGTGAAATGAAAATCTATGTTCACACAACCCCTGTCCATGAATGTGGAAGTGGTTTTGTTCATAATCAACAAAAACTGGGAAATAACCAAGCATGCTTCAACTGGTTAACCAGTGAACTGTGTTATATCCATACAATAGAACACCACTTGGCAATAAAAAGGAACAACCTGCTGATACTCACAGTAACATGAAGAATCGCAAACGCTTTACAAAATTCAAATGCTAAATGAAAGAAGCTGCTGGGCTGCTGTCTATGGGGTCGCACAGAGTCGGATATGACCGAAGTGACTCAGCAGCAGCAGCAGCAGCCTCAACGGGCTACAGGCTCTGATTCCACTTATGTGACAATCTGAAAAACGTCAAACTGTAAAGGACAAAGATCAGATCAGTGTTTCCCAGACCCCAGGAGTGTGGGAAGGGGTTGATGACTGCAGGGCATGAGAGAGTTCTTTGGGAATGGTGTGTTGCTGCTGTACTGTGCTCAGTCCTGCCTGACTCTTAGCAACCCCGTGGACTGTAGTCTGCTAGATCCCTCTGTCCATGGAATTCTCCAGGCAAGAATACTGGGACAGGTTGCCATGCCTTCCTCCAGGGGATCCTCCAATCTAGGGATCGAACCCATGTCTCTTGCATCTCCTGCATTGTCAGAAGGATTATGTTACCACTGCACCATATGGGAAGCCTCTTGGGGGTGATGTAACTGTTCCCTATTTTGATTGTGATGGTGGTTACAGGACTGTAACACAGCACTGCAGTAAAGTGAAAGGTATGAAATTTACCATATATAAATTATACCTCCATAAACCTGACTTGAAAGAAAAAGAAGTAATATTAAAGGCAGTACTCACTTGTCAAAAACTAGAAAGGTGATATTAAAATAAATAGAAGTCCACCGTGACACTTAAGCTGAGTAAGTGATTTTGGGCAAGTTTCTTATCCCTTATAAATATCTATTTCTTCATCTTTAAAATGAGAAGAAATAGTAGTAGCACTATATAGAAAATATATTCTAAGAATTAATTGACTCATGAGATAAAATTTTCTAGTTTATTCACCATTTATTCTGTACCAGGCTTTGGATGTGACTTATCTAAGCCAATTCTGAAAACCTCAGGGGATAAAGGGTTTCTCTGGTAGCTCAGCTGGTAAAGAATTCACCTACACACAGGAGACCCTGGTTGGATCCCTGGGTCAGGAAATTCCTCTGGAGAAGGGATAGGCTACCCAATCCAGTATTCCTGGGCTTCCCTGGTGGCTTAGGCAGTAAAGAATCCACACTTGGAGGAGATAAATTGTATTATTAACATGCTGAGAACAGTGCCTGTCATATAGGGAGTGTTCCACAGGGTTGATTCTGTTTTACTTTGTTTTACTCTGCACTGAGAAGCTTTTCTTTTCAGGCACTGTGCTAGGCACTAAGAATAACAAAAAAGAAAAAAAAATCAAAACATGGAGCCCCTGCCCTCAGGGAGCTCACAGTGAAGAAACAATGAAGCAATTTAAGAACTAAAATGCTGTGTGTTGTGTACTGAAATTGCTGTGGGGATAATTTCATAATGTATTTTTAAGATCTCTGTGTTGTACACCTGAAACTAACATAATATTATATACATCAATTATACTTCAATTTTTTTAAAAAAAGGCAAGCTTTAAAAAGTAGTAAAATGAAATGCAGTGTGTTAGGTGCTGTGAGAGTGGGATTTGCAGGGTATTTCTCTGGAATCGTAGAAGAGAAGGAGGAGGCTCTTGTGGGGGAGATGGTGGTACTGCCCCCCAAAAAAGAAAAAAAAATCTTCCTGAAGGACGTGGCATTTGATGATGTCTTGAAGGACGGCTTTAGTGTCAGGAGACAGAGATCCAGTGAGGTGTGGAGTGGCTGAGGAGTGCAACGCCTTATTTGTTGTTGTTGTTGTTTTCTGCTTTTTGGCTGTACCGCAGCATGCTGGATCTTAGTCCCCCCCATCAGGGATCAAACTCATGCCTCCTGCAGAGGAAGCATGATATCTTAGACACCAGACCACCAAGGAAGTCCCAAGAGACACGCTTTAAATGATAACCAGAACTCTTCCTCCCCATTCCCCACCAAAAAAAAGAAAAAGGTTGTGGGAATTCGTGGCAGATAAAAGAGACACCGTTTTAGCCAAACCCCAAAGCTGGACTTAGATATTACAGGGAAATTCCATGAGCAGAAGCTGGATAGAAGCTCATGTAAGCTGACGTGACCCTGTGATTCTGATACACTCTTCTACTGTCTGGATCTTTGGAAAAGAGCTTCAGTAATCTCTATCGCCATCTTAGTGTCTTAGATTCACTCTGACTGAGAAAATCCATCTTTAACTCCCAATTTAAAACCCCTTCATGCTTGTTTGTGAAGGCATGTGGAGGATGGTTCAAGAATAACTTAGCCTGTTCATTTTTTCCCTCCTGTTTGAGGTATGGTCCGTGTTTCACAATGTCCTGTCATTCTCCAGGCTTGGTATTTAAATACAACTAACACTCTTTTGGGTGTAAAATTCCACTGCAAAACTATTCAAAAGATTTCTGGCAAAGAAGAGGAGTAGAGGGTGGAAGTCAAGGGAGAACATTGAATGAAGTGGCTCTTTGTGTATATAAATATACAAACCTGTGTCGAGACTCTTTATCCTTCTACTGTCCCCACAGCCCCTCAACAGGTGGCACCAGCTCAGCGACATTTGTGGAGCAGATGGGATGTCATTTAAATGTTGCTTTTAATTGACAAGGGCCTTGGTGACTGTGTGCATGCGGCTACATGCCCGGCGTAGGATGGGCAGTGGAATTAGAAATCACTACCTGCTCCTTCTGGCCAAGAACCTGGAGCTGTAATTGTGTCAACTGGCTAGAACACACTGTGTTAACTCGTCATCAAAGGCCTTATTTTGCTGATTTTATTTCCCTTAACTTGCCAATCCTTCCCTCCCCCTTGCATAGCTCTGAATTTTGGGCAACTTGAACAAGGAAAGCTTGTTCGTCTGAAAATTACCTTTAGCACAAGCTCCGTGTTTTCCTGTCCAACTTTTCATAAGCAGTTCGGGTTGCATTAAATTTATACCAGAAATGAGCTTGTGCTTCTCAGAAGTGGTCCAAAGAGGAAGTGAAAAGGGCTGGAAAGTAGCTCAAGCGGTCCTCGGCGCTTACAAGGTATTATAATCAGAGGATAAATAACACCGATTTGGAAGTTCTGTCCCCGAGCAGCCATAATCTTTACAATTCTCATTTCATAAGCCATATGGTGAGTAGAGGCAGCCCCACTGCCTGTAGTGAACACGTACAATGTCAGGACTACAGCCACATATACTTCATTCGGCATCCATGAGGACCTCGCCCACTAATTAGAATACTTTTGTTTATACAAAACAAAGCAGAAAGCACTTTCTGGATCAGTTTAGGAATGGTCTTTTAAATTGTGTGGGTTTCCTTCAATCATTCATCTTCTTAGAAGAAAACAAATTCCAATTATTAATCATATCCTATTAGATCAGCCTGGAAAACAATTTATATGGTAATGAGGAATTTACAGAGCCGGCTGAGTGTATTATTTTGTGCCCGAATCTAGGGGTTGTTTCTCAGACATTTGTGGTCATTTGCCTCTAATCAATGGCATATGTATTCCTGTTAGACCCTCGAACCACTTTTGGAAATCGATGCCATCTATTTTCCTTCTCTCTTCTCCACCCAACATCATTTTGTTGTTTTCTTTGTTTAGTCACTAAATCATGTCTGACTCTTTTGTGACCCCGTGGACTGTAGCCTGCCAGGCTCCTATGTCAATAGGATTTCCCTGGCAAGAATACTGGAGTGGGTAGCCATTTCCCTTTCCAGGGGATCTTCCTGAACCAGGGATCACACCAACATCTCCTGCAATGGCAGGTGTATTTTTTTTTTTACCACTGAGCCAGTAGGGAAACCTATTGTGTCCTTAGCTCAAGAGGAGGGAAATGAAGATCAAATTAGAAGAACTTAATCTCTTCTGAGCCCCAAGTCTACTAATGGAAGAGCATATAGATGGTTTTCTGAAAGCAGCTAATGATCTGCAAATATTCAAGGGATGCTGTGGGCTACTATTTATCATTAGTATTGAACAGAATTGAAATACAGTTTTAATAACCACTATTCTCATTTATTCAGTACTTCCTTTAAGCCAAGCATATATTGTATTGACTGCTTTTCCACATAATAATAATAAAAGTAGATAATATATTTTATTGGTCATTACTACGCGCCACCCATAGCATCACATTCTTTGCAATGTATCTCATTTGTTCTTCTCATCAACACTATATCACAGACTCTTTCATTAACTTGATTTTATAACTGAAGAAGGTGAGGCTTAGAGAATACTTCTTAAAGGTTGAGCTTGAGTAGTCAAAGTCTTTGTGCTCAACCACCATCTTAGATCCCTTGATGAATCCTTAAATGGACAGACTACATTGGTTTGTTTCTGATGCAAGTTACCATAGTGACTAATCGGTGTTATATAAACTCAAAATATTTTAAGTTTAAAGGATTTTCTTACCTTGATTGTAGGAGCTTTCTTAACCTCTCAAAAATCTCAGAATAAGAATAAGAATAGCCGGCCACACCCCTGAACATCACTGCCTTCGAGAATTCTTTTTCTGTGGTCCCCAGACTCTTCCCCACTTATAGCTTGGAAAATAGTCATCTTTCTGTTCCCTGACTTCCTGGCATATCAGTGTTTTCAAACTAGAGTCAAAACAGAGTCTGAACATCACTGCTGCCTAGCTTGATTTAAAACTTTCATTATTTTTCCAAGGGATTTACTTAAAATATACTACTACTAGAGTCAGATCCCTGTGTTTACTATTTAATGTCAAGTTTTGCTCTTATTTTACATTTTACCAGTTGGAAGCAGCTTCCATGGTCTTCCCTCTTTTTTTCTCCCCTTTTCAATGGGAGAGACTGAGTGGAAAGCAACCAGCATCCCCAGCAGAGGTGATGGGAGGGGGCAGACTGGTCTCTTTATTTTTAATTCAGTGACTATGAAGGGAGCCGCTCTGTAGCTGTTTTCAGTCTAGACAGGATATGATGATAATAGCACAAATACAAGTCCATGTATTCCAGCCAGGGACAAATTAAGTGGGTGCAGGGCATAGATATGTCATGCTGTTAGTGACATGGAACAGCACACAACCCACTTAGAGGCATGGTGCCCAGATCAATTGGCTTGCCCAGGATGCATCTATGATGAGAAGAAAGCTCTCGGAAAATGCTGGTCTGTGTATATCTGAACTCTCAGTTTTTCTCCTCATAGGCACTGAAAGTTAGACATTTTATTTTATAGACCAGGAAAGTGAGTGGCATTTAACACCATGGTTTTATGAAATGTTTTGCTGGTTTTCCCTCATGAGTTACAGGTATTTCCGGGAGAAACCAGCCACTATATGTAGAGATGATGCAAGGAATATTTATTATTGCTTTACTGAGATTGCCAAGCTCTGGCACAGTCAGGGTTTCTAGAATGATGGGAAGAGGGATGTATCTTGAGTCTATGTATGTGTGAATGATCAGAATGAGGCTCTTTATGTCACACAAGCTACTGAAGTAGAACCCCTGAGATTGCTATGCTGAAAAATACTGTCATTGTGCCTTGAGGAGCTTAATGGTGATCAGACATGGCACCTGGCTGCCCATGCTTCACTCTGAATCAGCTGGAAGAGAAGGAATTGGGAGAAATAGCAAGGGCACAGAGCAACTTCAAAAACAGTGTTTCTCTGTGGAAAAGCTCAAGATGAATAGTAAAGGAGGTAGACTCTGTATCCAAGAAAAATCAAGGGTGAAATTGCTTGTGTTGCCGATGAAAGGTTAAATACGTCTTTTGGAATCAGATGAACCATTCCAGTGGGTTCCGTGGAACCTGGGCACGCATGAGCCAGTGATAAAATTCAGTCCAATAAAGAGCTCTTGTTAATCTGCGACACCATGTTTACAATCAAACCTGCAAAACCAGGAAAGTTAAACACTATGGATGGATCAAAAGAGGTGGTTCCTGAATATTTGTTATTATTAAGGAGATTTGAGGAAATATCAAGAAAACCTTTTAAAATGTGACTCCCAGCGGCTCCTGCTTGCTTTTTTTTTTTTTTTGGATGCTGGGTCACTTCAGGTTCCATTCCTTAAAAATTTGCCATAGTGCATTCCTGTTGCTCTTTGGAAAAGCTACAACATGTAAAGTTTTTGTAGCACGTTCCATTGTCCAACGGCGAGGCATTCAAGAACGATCAGAAATAATCGAAGGAGACAAGGTTTTTGAAAAGAACTCTTTGTCTCTCAGCTTCAGGAACTCAATCTTTCCAGTTCTTGAAGTTATTTACATGGCGAATCTCGAAGTCTAGGATTTCTGAGTGAGTGCTGAGAATTCCTAACCATACAGCACCCCAGAGACTGTGTGGTTTAAAGCACCAGTATCTGGTGCTTCAGTCTCTCCACTCATTCACTGAGATATGCGAATATTCATTCATTCACTGAGGTATATATTCATTCATTCATTCATTCAAGTCTGGCTGGCATTGAACTTGGTTCCATGAAGGCTTGAATCTGGAGGTGAAAATGTAGCAGGCTTGTTTTGGGAGGTGATGAAGAGATAGCATTACAGAATGTGTTATCTGTAGGACTGAATCTATACACAATAAACACTAAATAAATGAGTAACCTCCATTAACTTTAACTCTGATCATCATTAAAAAACAATAACAGAGAAAATTTTTCAGTGATAATTTAATTCAATATCCTGACATCCTAATACATTGCCAGTTTTCATTTCACTTGGTTTATTTATTTGCTCAAAAGATATTTACTGAGCTTCTACTAGAATGCAAACACTGACATATTGGTACAGTCTCATCTCATGTTTGTACATCTGCACTCCTCATTTCCCAGAGTTAAATTTTTCAGACAGAGGATATTTTTTCATGCTGTTACATGTTCTTTATACTGACATTTTTTTATGCTGATATTTTAATCAACAAATATTACTCCTTCAACATCATTATTTATTTGACCATTCTTCTCTTGTGCAATGTGAAGCTTCTTTCTAAATTTTAAATGTTATTTTAAAAATGCAGCAATAAGCTGAGCACAGAGCTTCTCATTCCTTTCTGACAATTTTCCAGGATAAATTCCCAGGAATCTAAATACTGGATCAGAAGATTGAATGTTTTTATGGGATTTTGATGCATCCTGCCAAATTTCTGAATCTTGTAGCCATTTACATTTATAATTTTGTTTATATCAGTCACATTCCATTGCCACCTTCATGAAGATACTGTTTGATTTCTAGATGCAGAATTGAGGCACACTCTGCTCTCATCAAGAATGCATGCATCAACCATTTCTTATAAGGGGTGTCTTCCAGACAGCTTGACCCACCCATTATATAAATTCCTTCCAGTAAGCAAGAAAGCCATTTTCCTCCTCCCCAGACTTTTAGCTTGTCTTTACTTCCTTATTCCCTAAGACAATCCCTATACCAAAAGATTCACTCATAGTCATATAGAACGTTAAAAATGGAAAAGACCTCAAGTATCTTTTTTCACCCCCTTCATTTTAGAGTTAAGGACTCAAGAACTAGGGAGATGGTGAATTACTTCAGATTACAGAGTTGGTGGGGAGATTTAGGACGAGACCCTCTGTGTGAAGCTGATTGGTACTGCTGCTAGGACATGTCAAGAGGGTGGTCCATGTACTAATATTGGAAAGAAAGGATCATTATGGCCTTTGAGCATGTATGACCTGCACATGAATGAAGTGTTCCAAATTTTACTAGCTCCCTGACATGCTCATGGCTTTTCATATATGTACTCTGTTACAGCAGGTAGTGGCACTGTCAGTTAAACCCAGGGACTCTCAGTGGTCCATGGTGCACCTGGCAAGTAAAATGAAGGTTGTTGCTGTTGTTATTTCATCGTTAAGTTTTGTGTGACTCTTGCCACCCCATGGACTGTAGTCTGCCAGGCTCCTCTCTCCATGGAGTTTTCCAGGGAAGAATATTGGAGTAGGTGGCCATTTCCTCCTCCAAGGGATCTTCCCAACCCAGGGATGGAACCTGCATCTCTTGCACTGGCAGGTGGATTCTTTACACTGAGCCACCTGTGAAGCCCAAAATGAAGACTACCATCCCTGAAAGGAAATCAGGAAGCATTAAAATACAAAGGATGCCCTCTCCTTTCCTTACTGCTGCTGCTGCTGCTGCTGCTAAGTCGCTTCAGTCGTGCCCAACTCTGTGCGACCCCATAGACGGCAGCCTACCAGGCTCCCCCATCCCTGGGATTCTCCAGGCAAGAACACTCACTAGCACTTTTTAAAACAGATAGCTTCAAATTTCTCTGACACATAATGTTATTGTATGTCTTTGTGTTTTTGTTCCTGTTGGTCTCTGAAACCAGCTTGGCCTCCATCTGACTGGTTAATTTCAACCTTTCCTTCAAGACTATTTTAACTCAGATGAAACCACTTATAGGAAGGCTCCCATGATGCCTCTAGGCTGCCATGACCCTCCAGTGTCTCAGTTCATAAATCGCCTATGGATTCTTTTGTCTGACTGTATTGAGAATATTTATGTGTCCATGTGCTTCAGTAGACTAAGTTCATCAAGGTCTGAATCTGTGACTTTTCATACTTCCCAATGCATAATACAGAATTTGTTGTTTAGTCGCTGTCATGTCTGACTCTTTCTGACCCTGTGGACTGTAGCCTGCCAGACTCCGCTATCCCTGGGATTTTCCAGGTAAGAATATTGGAGTGGGTTGCCATTTCCTTCTGCAGGGGATCTTCCTGACCCCAGGATCTAACCTGCATCTCTTGCTTGGCAGGCAGATTCTTTACCACTGAGCCACCTGTGAAAGCCCTTAGTACAGGATAGACACTCAATAAACACTTCTCGACCTGAAATATCTGAAATGTATGAATGAAGATTTGTGAAAATCCTAAAATTCATTGAAGATGATCTGGATCTAGCATTGGTAAAATGTGACTGGAATGCAATTCTTTCTTAGAATGTTTACATCTGATCAACTATACTGTATTCAGTTCAGTTCAGTTCAGTCACTCAGTTCGTGTCCGACTCTTTGCAACTGACTACATGAATCGCAGCACACCAGGCCTCCCTGTCCATCACCAACTCCCGGAGTTCACCCAAACTCATGTCCATCAAGTCGGTGATGCCATCCAGCCATCTCATCCTCTGTCGTCCCCTTCTCCTCCTGTCCCCAATCCCTCCCAGCATCAGAGTCTTTTCCAGTGAGTCAACTCTTGGCATGAGGTAGCCAAAGTGTTGGATTTTGAGCTTCAGCCTCAGTCCTTCCAATGAACACCCAGGACTGATCTGCTTTAGAATGGACTGGTTGGATCTCCTTGCAGTCCAAGGGACTCTCAAGAGTCTTCTCCAACACCACAGTTCAAAAGCATAAATTCTTCAGCACTCAGCTTTCTTCACAGTCCAACTCTCACATCCATACATGACCACTGGAAAAACCATAGCCTTGACTAGACGGATTTTTGTTGGCAAAGTAATGTCTCTGCTTTTGAATTATGCTATCTAGGTTGGTCATAACTTTCCTTCCAAGGAGTAAGCGTCTTTTAATTTCATGGCTGCAGTCACCATCTGCAGTGATTTTGGAGCCAAAAAAAATAAAGTCTGACACTGTTTCCACTGTTTCCCCATCTATTTGCCATGAAGTGATGGGACCAGAAGCCATGATCTTTGTTTTCTGAATGTTGTACTTTAAGCCAACTTTTGCACTCTCCTATTTCACTTTCATCAAGAGGCTTTTTAGTTCCTCTTCACTTTCTGCCATAAGGGTGGTGTCATCTGCATATCTGAGGTGACTGATATTTCTCCCGGCAATCTTGATTCCAGCTTGTGCTTCTTCCAACCCAGCGTTTCTCATGATGTACTCTGCATATAAGTTAAATAAACAGGGTGACAATATACAGCCTTGACGTACTCCTTTTCCTATTTGGAACCAGTCTGTTGTTCCATGTTCAGTTCTAACTGTTGCTTCCTGACCTGCATATTGTATATTGTATTCAGTTCAGTTCAGTTGCTCAGTTGTGTCCAACTCTTTGCGACCCCATGAATCACAGCACGCCAGGCCTCCCTGTCCATCACCAACTCCCAAAGTTCACTCAGACTCACGTCCATCGAGTCAGTGATGCCATCCGGCCATCTCATCCTCTGTCCTCCCCTATATTGTATTACTGAGTAGGAAACGTGTTAATAGGAAAGGGGTAGTCTGTTCAGCACTGTATGAGAGAAACCTGCCAACATTAATTTCTCAAAAATGTAAATTATTATTATCATCACCATCATCTCCTCTGATGGTCTGATCTTATTCTAGTACTAACTTCTCTTAAGTGTTTCCCTTGTGACTCAGCTGGTAAAGAATCTGCCTGCATGTGGGAGACCTAGGTTCAATCCCTGGGTTGGAAAGATCCCCTGGAAAAGGGAAAGGCTACCCACTCCAGTATTCTGGCCTGGAGAATTCCATGGACTGTACAGTCCATCAGGTTGAAAAGAGTCAGACACGACTGAGCGACTTTCACTTCACTTCACTTCACTTCACTTCACCTTCTCTTAAATTTCCAGTCTCTTCTCCTTTACTATTCCTTTTCTGCTTGCCTTAAAAATTGGCTCAAATCTTTCACATGCTTAAAAACATTTCTTCAAACCTTGTGATACCTTCTATCATCTTTCTTCACCCATTTTTCTCCCATCATTTCCTCACTCCTCTGCAATCTTGTTTTTGCTCCTTATTGCACTGGCTAAGTAGAGTTACCAGTGACCCCCAGAATGAACGCTCAGTTGATATGCTCCCTGTTGACTTTTTCATAATGTTAGACATTGCTAATGTTAGACATTGATCCCACCCTCCTTCCTATAATCCTCAGCTCCCTTGACATCATGCCATCATGATTCTCAACCCCTGGGACTACTCTCACTCAGACATTATGTCATGGGCCCATCTTGTTCTCTCTCCCCTTTTAAAAATTTTTATTAATTTACTTATTTGGCTGCACCAGCTCTTAGTTGCAGCACATGGGATCTAGTTCCCAGACCAGACTGAACCTGGGTCCCCTGCACTGGGAGCATCCAGTCGTAGTCACTGACTACCAGGGAGGTCCCCATGTTGTTCTCTTGAATGCTGGTATTCCCCAAGTTCTGTCTTTCTCAGTTTTACAATCTCGTTTACACCAGTGGATTTCATTCTTTGCTACTCATCATAACAACCTATACCCTTTCAGAAAATAAGGATACCTGCGAAAAAGGAACATTTATGAACTGTAGATGAGAATATAAATCATGCGGTCACTATGGAAAACAGTATGACGTTTCCTCAAAAAAGTTAAAAATAGGACTACCATATGATCCATCAATTCTGCTTCTGGGTATATATTCAAAGGGAATGAAAAGAATCTCAAAGAAATATCTGCACTCCTATGTTCCTTGAAGTATTATTCACAATAAGCAAGATATGGAAATAACCAAATTATCAATAGATAAATGGATAAAGAGGATGTGTTTTATATATATATCCAATATTATTCAGCCATGAGAAAGAAGGAAATCCTACCATTTGTGACAATATGGATTAACTTTGAGAGCCTTATACTAAATGAAAGAAGTCAGACAGAGAAAAACGAATACCATATGATACCACTTACATGCATGTTTGTGCTAAGTCACTTCAGTCATATCCGACTCTTTGTGACTCCATGGACTGTAACTCACCAGGCTCCTCTATCCATGGGATTCTCCAGGCAAGAACACTGGAGTGCCTTACCATGCCCTCCCTCCAGGGGCTCTTTCCCACCCAGGGATCAAACCTGTGCCTCCTGTGACTACTACACTGCAGGCAATTCCTTACCATTGAGCCACCGGGGAAGCCATGATACCACTTATATGTGGAATCAAAGAGAGGCGAACTCATAGAAGCAGAGAGTAGAATGGTGGTTCCCAGGGGCTAGGAGTGGAGGAACAGGGAAGATATTGACCATTGGGTACAGACTTCCAGTTATAATTTCTGGGAATGTTTTATAGTACTGTATTACATACACCAGAGAAACCTGGAATATACTACTGTATTATATACTTGAAAGTTGCTAAGAGAGCAGATCTTATAGTTCTCACCACAAAAAAGATGGTAATTATCTGATATGACTGGTCATAAAGGTGTTAGCTAACAGCGTGGTGGTAACCATTTTGCAATATATAAGTGTAACAAATGAACACGTTGTACACCTTAAACTTACACAATAAGACAATTATACCTCAACAAAGCTAGAGGGAGAAAGCAGGAGTGTTTCAGGGAAAATGAACAGACTGAACAAAACAGAGATATGTAAAATAGGAAATTCAGAATGTGGGGCAAAGTAGATAAGAGCCTTCCAGAATAACTCTATGTTGGATCACAGCAGAAAATCAAGCTGGAAAGCAGTGTGGGATCAGCAGTGTGGGATCAGGCAGGAACATGAGCTAAGTGTCCCCATTGTTAATCCATGTTAGCCTCTTGCTTAAATTAGTAGTATGACTTGAAAAGTTGTGTTTTCTCAATTTGTACCCTCTTCTAGACTCCATATTGCCATGAATTATAAATTAAATGGGACAATTTAACAAATTAATTTCAACAAAATAAGGATTTTACACTTCTGATTAGATGCTCCTGAGAACCAGTGTTATCTTTTTTCAATACCTAATATGATGTCATAGGTAACCAGAACTCAATCAGTATTTATCGCCTGATGAGTAAATGAATGAAGGACCAAAATCACTCTAATTTGAACACATAGAAGAAAGACTAGTCAAAATTATGGAATATTATCAAAGAATACCAAAAATGTCATAAATTTGGTGACTTATTTAGAAGAATTACACATGGAATGTTTTATGGCACTTTTGAGTGCCAGTATGTTCAGTTGCTTCAGTCATGTCTGACTCTTTGCAACCCATAGACTGTGTAGCCCACCAGGCTTCTCAGTCCATGGGATTCTCCAGGAAAGAACACTGGAGTAGGTTGCCATGCCCTCCTCCAGGGGATCTTCCCAACCCAGGGACTGAACCCATGTCTCCTGCATTGCAGGTGGATTCTTTACCACTCAGCCACCAGGGAAGCCCTTATGGTACTTTTAATCAGCTTTAAAAGACTGGTTTTTATATGTTGATTAAGCATTCTTTGTTTCTCTCCTTTTTTTATACTGATTTTTGTGTGTGTGTGTACGGCCAAGCAGCATGTGGGATCATAGTTCCCACCAAGGGAACTATGATGCCAAGGGGCATCATAGATCCCCCACCAAGGATCGAACCCATACCTCGTGCATTGAAAGCACAGTCATAACCACTGGGCCACCAGGAAAGTCCCACTTTCTCTTTTAAAATTTTTATCCTGTTAATTTAGTTAGTAAACTTTCCCCTTACTTCCACTCCTCATAGTACAAAAGCAATCTGGGCCAGCTGGGGATGAGCCATCAAGAATCGTAATCAGTCTTTCTAAAGTAGATTTATTTATGAAAGTAGGATTGAATGACTGATTTGTCCCTTTGAAATCACTAGTCCCTAGCCTCTTAATTTTACCTTTCAGTAGTTATTACAGAAAGAAATAAAATTTTCACACGGGTATTTTACTGTTTTTATTTTTAATTTTTGTCTTAATCACTAAAGAGTAACTTTTGGGGGGAAAAATTTGGGGAGGTCCCTGGTAGTCTACTGCTTAGGACTTGGCACTTTAACTGCCATGGCCCTGGGTTCAGTCCTTAGTCAGGGAACGAAGATCCTACGAGCCTCCCAGCGTGGCTTTAAAAAAAAAAGGAAAAAAATTGCATTTTTCATCTCTTTTCCTTTCATGTGTGTTCCATTTAGACCAGGAAATTGACATTTCAGCCCAGAAGACTTAGGCCAGATGTTAGTTCACTGGCTGAAAGATGGATTTCCTGCCCCAATAGGTGACCTTTGAAAGCAAAATAGGCTTTTTCTTAATGGATAGACTGTCCAAATGACCTCATTTCTAGAACAAGGGGCCTTTGTTGTGTCTCTTTGCAATTGGAATCAACATCATCTGAGTTTTGAGAACATTCATTAGATAAAGAGAAGCTAGAACCTAGTTCTTTCATTTGTAAGGCATAGGAAAAATTTATGCCTAGGCAATCCATTTATTTGTTCCTTTAAAAATATTTGTGTTCCTTGAGAGGGAAATGGTGCTAAAATCTAGTGCCTGCTTACCCATATTAATATTTCTCTTAGATTTCAATCCTCCTTTCAGCCAGCACTCACCACAGGAACAGAGCATGTAACGTGCTTCCCAAGACAGGGAATCGTTTCACTAAACTTGACTAAAGCACTATTTAAAGAAATAGCCATGACACCAGTGTCCTGTCACTTAACCTTCTATCTCTATATGTGAGAAGCTCATTGAGACATTCTCATGGCGCCACCTCTTCTGATGAGCTCTTCACCAAGTTCATTTATTTTTATCTTCAATTGTATAAGGCAGCTCAGAAAAAAAAAAAAAAAAACTGAGATAACTGGGCTTTTGTGTATGCGTGTGCGCGCATGCGTGTGCGCTTCTGTGTGTGTCACAGGAAATGCAGTTTGAAAGAAAGTACCCAGAAGAGGAAAATGGCTTTGAATGACTGAGGAGAGACTGAAAAAACTTGCTATACATGGAAAGGAAGGGAGTTAGACTGTGTGAGAAGGAAGCTATGCTTCTGAGATTCAAAAATGATAGAATTTTACAGCTAAAGGGAAAGTTAAGACATTCTCTCTCTCTTTGTCCCTTCCTTCTTTCCTTTCTTTATTTCTTTAGAAACAAGAATACGAGTTTCCCTTTAAAACAGCCAACATATATCATTTTAGAAGTATAAAAACCTCGCTCCTTGTAATCCAAAGTACTGGCTCCTCCATGAAAGAACAGAAGAAAGCCAATCTGTATACAGTTACCATCAGGCTGGGCAATGCATCTAAGATTCATGGTTCTTCCTCAAGTAATTTATATAGTAGATATGTGACTCTTAAAAAAAAAAAAAAAAAAGGAGTAGTAAAAAAGGATAATCACACTTTCCTTTGTTTTAATGAGTCAGTGCATACTTTTTCCAGAATGCTATATACTCTGCTCAACACCCCCCTCCTTTGTTAATAGTCATATGCAAATGTCATTAATTATAAATTAATATTTATTGTTGTTCAACCAGAGTATTCTGGATAATACTTCAATTCTGGATAAGATTTATAATAGTTTTCTGTGGTTTCTGGGATTGGTTTTGTGAGTGAGAATATTTTGTTCTATGTATATAACATTGCACTTCAAAGAAGCAGGGCCATAGTCTTAATTGGAGCCTTTGAACGTAATGGGGAATAAAAAAATATTTTTCATGACCATGTTTAAGCAATAGAGACAGCCAAGTAGGCTTTGGGTAAAGTTTATAAAATACACAAGACTGATGAAGCAATTTGTTTGGTGGATGATACTTCCCAGCTGTGCTTTTTAAGACTTTCCTTGCATAATTTGGAAATATTTAACATAGTCTCTGGTCCCTTATTAACACATTCCTTTTTTTTTTTCTTACATTCTCCTAAGTTAAAACATAAATAGCAGGGAGTATGATTCTACAGACCATTCGCTCTCCATGCTTCCTTTTTTTCTGCTTTTCAGTGTCAGGTAGCTCTCAGAGAATCCCACAGCTCTCCACAGGAGATACTGCTCCCGTGTTAATTCAGAAGTTGTTTCATGGTGAGTTGAAGTCTTTGGATTCTTTGCCTTAAACATTGTGAATTCAGTGTTGAAAAGGCTTCACTGGTAGCTCAGATGGTAAAGAATTTGCCAGCAATGCAGGAGACCCAGGTTGATACCTGGGTTGGGACGATCCCCTGGAGAAGGGAATGGCTATCCATTCCAGTATTCTTGCCTGTAGAATTCCATGGACAGAAGAGCCTGGCAGGCTACAGTCTGTGGGATCACAAAGAGTCAGACACGACTGAGCCACTAACACACACACACCAGAACTAGCCCACTCGGAGTCTTTTTCTTCTTGTCTATAATATGTATTACTGAATAGTTCAGAATCCTCATGTTTCAGAATTATGAATGGGTTTACAAATCATCTTGTCTGACCCAACTATGCAAAATGAAATATTGGTCACAGTGTCTGTCTGGAGGAATAATTCCCAGGCAAAACCTTGGTGTTTACAGAGTATCAACACAGAGGAAAACCTAACTGGCTAGGCTGGTAACCTTGCTTATCAGAGTGGGAGAAGAGATTTCAGAGAAAAGTATTTATAGCTCTGAATCATCATTTTGTTTATTTACCTTCTCTCCACAGCTTGTTTGGGCTGTCTTCCCTTGGTTTTAATTTTTCTTTTTAGTTTGCTCTTAGTTCTTTTCTCCATCTCTCTTACCAAATACTCCAAGATGAAGACTTTTAAACAGATAATGCTTTAGCAGGGATTTGGCTCACTTTTAAGGTAGTTGTGGAAAAAATGTGTTTGCGATTGTCAAGCAGAAAAATGTTTTCGCATTTCAGTATTTCCTTGAAGTTAGTACCCCCCACCCCCGAGGCATTGTGGAATGCCCAGCGTTGGAGTGCCAGAGAGCGTTGCTGACTGTAGGCAAAAAGTAAATGAGCTTATCTATTTTCATAAATCAATTTCAGAAGGCAGTATGGTAAAAAAAACAAATTAGACTATTTATAATCTTTTGGATTTAACATCTGCTTAATCTCACTTTTTTTTTTCGGTAGAAAATGTGTTACCTTTAAAAAGTGACAAGTATTTGGGGACTTCCCTGGCAGTCCAATGGTTAAGACTCCATGCTTCCATTGCAGAGGTCATGGGTTCAATCCACAGTCCAGGAACTAAGACCCTGCAGGCCTTGTAGCATGGCTGAAAAGTTAAAAAAAATAATAATAATAACAATGAAATAAAAAATAACAAGGTTTTAATGAAGCTGTGTTCCTAGAACATGTGCTATTCTTATGGATAATACAGTTTATTCCAATAAATACATTTAACATTTTATTGTCTGTCCTTAAATGTCTCTGAGTATCTGATTTGGGGAACTCCATTCACATATCTCATGACGATTTCTTTTACCAACTAATTTTAAAAGCCATCCACTGGTTTAGTTTTTCAATAGATTATATTTTAAAACTTTACTTTCCCTTGGCATTCCTTTGGCAATGTGTTCCTTTCCTTATTCTGACAGTCCCAAGTTCCTGCTGCTGCTGCTGCTGCTAAGTCGCTTCAGTCGTGTCCAGTTCTGTGCGACCCCATAGACGGCAGCCCACCAGGCTCCCCTGTCCCTGGGATTCTCCAGGCAAGAACACTGGAGTGGGTTGCCATTTGCATGAAAGTGAAAAGTGAAAGTGAAGCCGCTCAGTCGTGTCTGACTCTTAGTGACCCCATGGACTGCAGCCTACCAGGCTCCTCTGCCCATGGGATTTTCCAGGCAAGAACACTGGAGTGGGTTGCCATTTCCTTCTCCAATGCATGAAAGTGAAAGTGAAGTCGCTCAGTCGTGTCCGACCCTTAGCGACCTCATGAACTGAAGCCAACCACGTTCCTCTGCCCATGGGATTTTCCAGGCAAGAGTACTGGAGTGGGGTGCCATTGCCTAGCGGCTCTCAAATTTGTGTGGATATCACAGTCACCTTGGGGGCTTGTTAACTGCTGATCACTGTGTCTGACTCTGTAGACTTGGGGGCTGGGGGCTGGAAATTTGCATTTCCAACAAATTAGGTTATGCTAATACTTTTCTTCTTGAGTCCACACTTTGAGAAGCACTGATCCAAATAAAGTAGTCTAAAAGATGCAGCTAGTATGAACTAAGGTGGTAGTGGAGACAGAGAAAAGTGGATGAACTCGGCATATATTTAGGAAGTAGGGTCCACAGGGCTTGTTCATGGTTAGAAGGGAGTGGTGGTGAGGTGGGAAGCAATCAGTCATGTCTCTGAGGTTGGTAGCCTGAACCAGTGGATGGATGTAATAGGATGTGAGCAGGGTGGGATGGATGGATTGTAGTGAGAAGTCACAAATTATATTTAAAGTTTAAATAAACTATTTTTAAAATGTCAATCACAGTGCTTGACATAAAGTTGATTTTCAATAAATAACATTGGTATTGCTGTTATTACTACTTTTACTTTCAAAATTGAATAGTCCTTATCACTCCACTCTGCCTCCCAGACCTTTTACTCAGCAGCCACACTCCAGGGCTAGGAATTCTTTTTTGCATGTACTAGAAAACTTAGCATTTTTATAATGTGGTCCAATAGACAGGTATGGACAAGGACATTTTATAGATATAAACCTCATGGTATGAGTGGGTAGGTGGAGGCGAAAAGGGAGAAAAGGTTCTAATTCATAGAGTTACTACCTGCACATTCACATACAACCTCATAGCTACTGTATTAAATAGCTGAATTCTCCCACTTTACAAATGAGATAAATAACTTGCCCAATATCTTATAGAAACCTGAGTGAAATTCAAACTCAACTCTGTCCTGAATCCATTATATTTGTGCTGCTGCCAAACTCTACCTTCACTGCCAGGCATCATGTCCTGGGGCTTTCCTGGTGGCCCAGTGGTTAAGGATCTACCTGCCATTTCAGGGAACACGGGTTTGATCTCTGATCCGAGAAGATCCCACACTCTGCAGGGCAACTAAGGCCATATGTCGAAACTGTTGAAGCTGATGCACCTAGAGCCTTTGCTCTGCAACAAGAGAAGCCACTGCAGTGAGAAGCACAGCAACAAGAGAGTAGCCCCCACTTGCCGCAAATAGAGAAAGCCTGCATGCATCAGTGGAGACCCAGCACAGCCAATAAATAAATTTTTTAAAAGTTGCTAGTTGAGGATCCAAATAAAAATCATGAAAAAAAAAAAAAAAAAAGATGTCCTAAATAGACTGCAGGCAACATCTTGTAACTTCTAGACTGCTGGCTTTTAAATCTGTAATCCCGCCACATGGTCAGAACCACTTTTTCACAAAGCAGTCCAGTATGTGCATTTATATGTGTATATGTGTATGTATGGACTTCTGTGCTCCATGCATTGTGCAGCTGTATGATTTAGATTTGGGCTTCCCAAGTGGCTCAGTGGTAAAGAATCCGTCTGACAATGCAGGAGACTCAGATTTGATCCCTGGCTTGGGAAGTTCACCTGGAGAAGGAAATGGCAATGTTCTTGCCTGGAAAATCCCATGGACAGAGGTACCTGGCGAGCTACAGTCCATAAGCTTGCAAAAGAATCAGACACGACTTAGCGCCTAACAACAACTGAGACTAACTTTCCAAGAAATAACACTTATTGAGATAGGTGTATTTCCAGTATTTACTTTCATTCAATGCATTCTAATAGTTCATTGCAATAAGCATTTATCAGAACACAGAGAACTGATTTCAGTCACTTTTGGGTCTCTACTAGATGTCTAGAAAATCCTGTTCTAGGTCCCTTTCTGTCCTTGGAATTCACTTACCAGTGTTGTGACAATTCCAGTGAGTTGGATGAGGGAGAGCCTTGGTGGAAAGACAAAAGGATTCCTGTGTGTTCAGTTCAGTTCACTCAGTTGTATCCAACTCTTTGAGACCCCATGGACTGCAGCACACCAGGCTTCCCTGTCCACCAGCAACTCCTGGAGCCTGCTCAAACTCATGTCCATCGAGTCGGTGGATACTTTCTATATCACATCTTTAATGGTGAATCTACACTTGCCCACCTTACAGAGCTTTGTGGGAATCAAATACTTTACAGTGTAGATGAAAGAATTTTTAAAAGTACTGAAGTCATCTGACTTTGAGTCTGCTCCATGTCCGTTTGTTCACTTGGAGTGATCATTTAAGCTCTCCAGACTCTATTTCTTCATCTTCAATATGAGGGATTTGTTCCAGATCATCCTAAAGGCCCTTTTCCACCCTCATGGGGGTATAATTCTATTATAAAAAGCTCTTTGTGAATGGTACCCTAGGGGACTCTGAAATAGTATGATCATGATCATGCTGTTGCTGATTATTCTTTATATTTTGTTAAAAAGCCCTTGAAGGAATTTTTTTGGAAGAATTGACCGTGGAGAAAAGGCTCAATTTGGGAGAAGTAATCAGAATCATTTTGAGTAGAAGCTTCATAAAGTTGATCTGTGAAAAGGTTCAGCTTCATTTTTCAAATGTCAAAAAATTGTGTTCTATAAGAAGAAAAATGACTGCTCAGAATTTCATATTTATGTACAGACAGCAAAATTACAGGTACCAACATTCCTCCTCAAATGTATTATTTATTTCCTTATCCATTTATTAGGCAGCACCAGGAAAAGGACCTCAAATATCTAGGGTAGCTTGATTTTCTGATTGCCAAAATGATGGCTAAGATTTAATAATATTGAGATGTGTTTCTGTTGTTGCTAAATAATATCTATCTTTAGATGACCCTGAAATGTAATATCACCTCTGAGGAGGTAGGTGGCAATTAGTGTGGCCTTGCTTCATCTAGGATGGGGAAATAGAAATGCAGAAAAGTTCATTGCTTTGCCCTCAGGTCCTCTGATGAGTCAGGAAGAAAGACTCATGCTTGGCACTGGAGACTCATGCTCCCACCATCCTTCTTGTTTGGCTTCATGCTCAGTCCCTTGCCATAATGTGTTTATGCAGCCCCAGTAGAAGCAGCACTGTCCTTTTTATTTTTTTGGATTGAGTAAGATGTTGGTTGTTGTTTAGTCACTAAGTCATGTCTGACTCTGTGACCACATGGACTGTAGCCCACCAGGCTTCTCTGTTTATGGAATTTCCTGGGCAAGAATACTGGAGTGGGTAGCCATTTCCTACACCAGGGGATCTTCCCTACCCAGGGATCGAACCCCAGTCTCCGATCCTGCATTGGCAGGTGGATTCTTAACCAGGGAAGCCACCAGGGAAGCCCATTGAGTAAGGTACCACGTGGCTAGTACACTGAAATTCTTAAATATACGTAAAATCAACTCAATGGTTATTTTACCTTTTTTCATCATTTACTTATTTTCATGTCTTTATAGAGATGATGATGATGATGATGATAATTTTAAAAAGCCCAGCACTGCTTTAATGAATTTGTTTGGATTCCCAGAATTTTAGAACACACACCTGGCTCCAGCATCAACCCAGGAGAGCACTAGGCCTGGTCTGCGCTCAGCACTCCACTTCAGCACAATGCCTTCTGACTATCAAGGGAGAGCTTTCTCATTCCTTTTCTTTCCATATTGTCAGCGGGATTATGCTTATAAATTTAATTACCTTTGGAAAAGTTTTTTTTTTTCCTTCCAATTTTGAACTTTCCTCTATGGGCTCCTCATTTATTGGATTTTGGTAATTAATGCTTGAGGGAAGGGATTTCAAGGACTTGCTCTTTTGCCTCTACTTTTATGTGGACCCAGAAGGAAAAAAAACCAAAAACCTTCCTGGAGGTGCCCCAGGGAGGACTCTCTCTGAGGGGCATCTCACTTGGGTTTTTGAAGCACTCCTTTAACAGAGCAATCCTCTAACAGAGAGGCGGTTTCTGTGGTTGCTGAACTGCTTCACAAAGTGATCAATCACTCAATCCAGTGTGGATCGTCATCTCCCAGGGAAAGTTGAGTGGTTTTTAAGGAAACAATCACAAAAGGAGAAACACATCTATAGGGTTATTTGCCTCATAAAATAAATCCGTCATGGATTTTGTCCTTAGAAAAACACACACGGGGCCCCAAGTGTGCTGGCTTACTGGTTACAACCATAGCACTTCCTTTTGAAAATCCGCCTCCCCACTCGCCCACCCCACGCCGGTCCTTACATTAAAGAAACCATTAAAACCCAAGGCGCATTTCCCCTAAAGCGCTGAAACCCCTAGCAATGCAGGGCATTGCCGGCATCCGGGAACCAAAATGTCCCCACTCGTAATAAACATAATAAACACGAGCCAAACAATGGTTTGTGTCCAAGCTTTCACACTTGTTTTTCCAAGTCTCGGCTGCCAGAGGCAGAGAGTTGTAATTCCTGAGGTCGCTTGACTTCGGGAGGGGCGAGGTGTGCGTTGTGACACTCACTGCTTGGGAACTCTTTTGGCTAGGACTCGCTTAAAGATTAACTTTCTCGAGTTTCTGGGACCAAGACTGTGTCGGTGAATGGCGTGATTGGAAACTTGTGCAGGCGGGAGGCTGCAGGCGGCCGCTCTTTCAACAGGCGATTTGTTCTCCTGTCTGTGGCTCATTTCCATGCAAAGAGCCTGACATCAGAGCACCTTTTGTTGCTAAACGCTTTCTTTAGCGTCGAGGGGAGAGAGTCATGTGGAGCTGGAAGAGCTCATTTTGAAGAGAGGGGGCCGGGGAGTTCCCTCCAAGTTCCCGAGGCAGCTCGGTCACCCGGCGGGGCCCTGCCCAGACGTCCTGGAAGCACTGAGTCGCGTGCTCAGTTAGTCGGTCCCGGCCGCAGGAAGAGACGCCTTTGCAGTGGCGGGCATCGCTGCTGGGGCCGCCAGAGTTCCCCGCGGGTAAACTCAGTGGTGCGAACTTTGCCTCCGGCTGCCCCGCCGCCGAGCCGAGCCCGGGCTGGGAAAGTTTCCGGACTTGTCAGTCGCGCGGCCCGCAGCCACCTAGAGCCGAGGAGCGGCCGCCTGCCCCGGGGGGCCCCCGCCGGGTCGGAGCCCGGGGCCGCGGGGGATGCGGCGCGGGGGCGCGGCTCGGTGGTGACGCGGCGGGCGGGGACCGGCTCCCGGGGCCGGGCGCGCGCGGCTGCGGGGCCAGGGTGCCCCGGGGACCCGGCCATGGAGCAAGACGCGGGAGCAGCCGGCGCGGCGCCCGAGCCAGAGCCCGAGCCCGCTTCGGAGCCCGAGGTGGGCGCGGGCATGTCCGAGGCGTTCTCCCGGCTCTGGACCGACGTGATGGGCATCCTGGTGAGTTACCTGGAGGCGCGGGGAGGGGCGGGTCGTGGGTCCCCCCGGAGCAGGACAGCTTCTGGGGGACCTCGCGTTCCTGCGCGCTCGCTGACTCGGCCAGCCCACCCCTTGGGGGTCGTCCTTCTCCAGCTCTAGTTCTTAAGGGGTTAAATCCACAAGGTTTAGGATTTCAAAAACCTAATTAAAAAATAACCAGCCACAGCTCAGATCAAAGATAGATGTTTTAAACAATCGGGTGTGGTGTTGCACAGTGTAATCTGGGACACCTGCTGAGAAGTTGGTGTGGAAAAAGAGGAAGAGTCTTTCAAAGACTGGATGTAAATAAACCGTGTTTGGCTGCTGTGGATTTGGGAAGAGGCTGATTTTACTGATGTTTATTTGTTGTCTGAGCAGGAGAGGAAAACAATTACCTCCTTGCTCAGAACCACAACAAGTTAACTAACATACTCTGCAGTTTTCAATTTGTAGAATTACAGGATATTTGTTATGTGTTTGGGGCTAAAAACAATAGGGCTTATTTTGCTAAATCTGTATTGTCATGTATTTTGAAATGTCCAGTAACTAAACCCGCCCCTGGATTTGGCATAATTTCTGAAAAATAGTTTTTAGGCATGGAAGATGAAGCTTTAACTTGTTCAGGGTTCAGTGCCTTGAGGAATTAGTAGATTTGCTTTGATGGAGCTGTAGCGAGGCAGGTAGACTGGAATCAGATGGGTGGTAGGTCAGGCACCTTACTCCACACATAAAGTAAGCCTGGCATCTTACTCCACATATAAAAATGTAGAGATTTGGAATTGACTGTTGTGGAAGCCGGTTGGAAGAGGCTCTGTATTTACTTGGAGATTTTTTTTTTTAATAGAAGGAGGTGTAGTTTGTTGAAAGAAGCTCTTTGGGAATGATGAAACCATTTTTACCACAGTGATTCAGCTCTTGGGCTTTGTAGTGAGTGAGCCTGGATTCAGATCCCAGCCCTCCTATTGAGTGACTGCATGATCTTGGCCAAGGTACCCAGCTGCACTGATGTTCTATTTCATCACCTGCAAAGTGAAGCAAAGAAGATCTGCTTCTTGGATTTTCTGAGATTTAGCTAAGTTGATATATAGCTAGTGCTCAGCATACCAGTATTAATAGAGGGGGGCGGCAGAGGTGAGTGAGCAAACTCAGGGAAATAGTGAAGGACACGGAAGCCTGGCATGCTGCAGTCCATGGGGTCGCAAAGAGTTGGATACACTGAGCAACTGAACAACAATACGTAATGGCTGTCTTTTTTTTTTCTTGCAAATAATCTTGTGGCTCATCTTTCCAGAGATCCTAAAAGTCCCAGTTATTCCATCTTCAGGTGTCCTGTGGTATTAATGATTATTCCTATGCTGAGAGCCAGGGAAGGTTGGTCAAAGATTTCTACCTGCTCTTCTCACTCTCTGATATTTTATTTTACTTATTTTTTGAAAGCAGATTTGTTCAGGGAAATACACACTCTACAGACAGAGTGTGGGCCGTCTCACAAGGGCGCTCCAATATTTTAAAAATATATATTGAGAGACACTTCAAGTTTTGCTATTTGCCTTTTCTGAACATTACTGATGAATATGGGCCTTCAGTGAAATTCCAGAAAACTCAATGAACATATATAAAAGTTGTGGTGATAGACTGTATTTTAAGTTCATCCAGCAGAAGCTTATCTTGCTATTTCTTGCTTAGGTCTCACTCTAAATTTTCAGTCACTGAGAAAATTGGTTTGCATCTCTTAGTAGGGTGTGGGCTGGGGAGGGAAGGCTTGGAGGGGCTCACTTATATTGAAGTGTGGGCTCAGGGTCGTTTGGGGGTTGGGGTGGCATGGAGCACTTTCTGAAGAGTGACTCTCCCTTCCCTGGCAGATTCCAACACTGTTGGGTCAGTCTTAGCAGAGTGTTCTTTGGCTGAGTTAGAAGACGGAGTGGGGCTCAAAAAGCCCAAACCTGTTATTCAAAAGGCCGATGCAGGAGAAAAGAAAATATGTGCTTCTTACAGAGCTAATACTTAGTTCGGTGTGAGGCTGAAAGAGGGTAACGATTGTCCTAAATAGGTAGTGTTCACTCCTGCTTTCCCATCTTTTATAAGATCTTCTTTTCCTTTAAATCTTGGGCATCAAGATTGTTCCTTAGGCAAAAGGCAGATGCAGAGGACATAGCTTACCTCTCCTCTGTATGGGCCTATGAAAAGTCACTAGGGGAAAAGGATCTTTATTCTGTGTTGAGGATGCTGTCATCCAAGTGTTTATAAGAAACTATCTTTAGAAAAATATATCATAACACAAAACTGATGTCAGACTTTGTTCTTACAGAGATAAAAGACACTCTTTTCTTCATTTTGTATTTAAAATATGGGATTTTACAATCATCTCTCAGCCTAGATGGGCAAAGTGACTTGGGCACTGAATACCTTGTTAGAGGCAATGTCAGGCTGCACCCCAGGTTTCTGACCTCCACCAGTCAGGAGCATGTTGCCATGATGCTCCATAGTTAACTGTCTCAGATCAACTTAGTAGAAATGTGATTACATCTGGTATTGTAGGCAAAGGTGATTTGGAAGTTTGTGGACCTGTGGTAAAGAATCTGCCTGCCAATGCAGGAGACTCAAGTTCTATTCCTGGGTCCGGAAGATCCCCTGGAGAAGGAAATGGAAACCCACTTGAGTATCATTGCCTGGGAAATACCATGGACAGAGGGGCCTGGCAGGCTACAGTCCTTGGGGTCACTATAGAGTTGGATATGACTTAGCAACTAAGCAACAGCAACAAATTTGGAAGATCTTTTGCCTGATAGCTCAGTTGGTAAGGAATCTGCCTGCAATGCAGGAGATCCCTGCATCCCTGTGTTTGATTCCTGGGTCAGGAAGATTCCCTGGAGAAGGGATAGGCTACTCACTCCAGTATTGGCTCCCCTTGTGCCTCAGTTGGTAAGGAATCCGCCCGCAATGCGGGAGACCTGGGTTCGATCCCTGGGTTGAGAAGATCCCTTGGAGAAAGGAAAGGCTGCTCACTGCAGTATTCTGGCCTGGAGAATCTCAGAGTCAGACAGGACTGAGGGACTTTCACTTTTTTATTAGAGAACTTCGGAGGCGGGGAGTAAAAGGTAGAAGGGGAATTATACATCCAAGCATCATACTTGGTAGATTTCAGGCACAGTTGCTACTTTTATTTTTTAGATTCTTCTTAGTGTAAAAATGTGAACTTCAAAGCCTATTAGGGTTTTTAATTGAATGAGCACAGCTCCCCTTTCCCAAAGGGGCAGTATAACAAGGAACACTCACCATCTGTCTCCCGTTCCCCTCCTCCCCACCCTCCAGCCCGGACCCCCCAGCCCCGAACCCCGACCTCCCCCCAACCCCTGGTAGATTTTGTTGGTTCTGACCCAGGGGAGGGTGTTACCCCAGAGGCATTGATCTCAGTAAATACAGGGTGGTTGTTTGAGTTCATTAGGGCACATTTTGCATTCAGATTAATTCAGTCCTGCACAGTTCAGCACCAACTAGTTGCTTTTAGATAGTTGTTAACAAAATGCTTATTTAGAGAAGTAACAGTATAATTTATGGCATGAAAATGAGTGTATTGGCATGAATAAAATGCTAACAAGTGAATATATAAATAGAGAACCCCTACTTACTATGGATTGTGCAGGCCTAGAGGGCATGGTCCGTATTTTACTCAATTTTCTACCTCCAGGGCTTGGGACTTACTGACTGGCTGCTGAGAACATGATTTTGTTGAGTGAAAAAGGAAAAAAGCATGTACTCTTAAGTGCAGGAGCCGCTTCAAAATACAGTTCTGTACACTCATGTCCTGGCTTATAATGGGGTGCCTTTATGAAGAATAAATTTTCTTTATGCTGAATCTACCACTTGGACAGTTCCGCTGTGCAAACTCAAATCCTGGCACTTCCACTGAAAGCGTATTGGCAAACTGGGAAATGTTTGTAAACCCTGAGCAATTAAACCTTGGTCTTCTAGTCAAATACTCTGTTCTGTTCTCTAACACCGCAATGTATGGTCTGCTTGGGTTTTCAAAACCTGACACCTTTCAGGATGACATTCTTAGACTTCTGTTGAGATGTACAGATCCAGTTAGAATCCTCTGGAAGTTTACTTTTATTTTTACTCCCTCGTTGTTATTCAGTTGATCAGTAATGTCCAACCCCATGGACTGCAGCACACCAGGTGTCCCTGTCCTTCTCTACCCCCCGGGGTTTGCTCAGACTCAGGACCATTGCGTTGACGATGCCATCTAACCATCTCATCCTCTGTCCCCCTGGTTACAGACAAAACATTCCATTTTCTTTTTTGGGGTGGGGGGAGCCTAGTTTTTTTTTTTTTTTTTTTTTTAAGAGTAGGAATTGTTGAGGTTATTAGAAGTGGTGGATCATATTTTCAGCCCCAAGTATCCATTTGGTAAATTGTGACGGCTCATAAAGTTTTCCTCCAAAATTGGAAGAAGCAGGCATTTAAAACTCCTTTGCTGGGAAGGGAGAGGAAGGGAGTTAGTAAGTGAACTATTGTTTGCTAGATCCTGCAAGATGCACCTCCCCCAAACCTTACATTTCCCTGCTGTGTTGCTACAATTTACACCCATTTCCTAGCAATGCTTAGAAAATATCCATTGTGTAGACAAACTCTACACAGGTGACCTTCCCCTCTTCTAGTTCCTATGCAGACTACAGAAAAGTGTAGTAGGTTTATTTAAGTTAATAAACATAATAAACAAACTCTTTAGGTTATCTGCTAGGTTTATTGTATCTTGCTGTTTACTAAAGTCCTCTTCCTTTAAAAGACTCTCCTTCACTCTGTATTTAAGTGTGGGGGAGGGAAGAGGCCTGTGAGATCCCTAGGGGGCTTTTAAAATGCAAACTCCTTTGTACCGCCAGTGTGTAATTTACATATTGTTGGGTGGCGTCTTACAGTAAGCCCTTTAGCTAATGACTTAATTTTAAGTCTTGGAATCTGAGTGTCAGCCCTAGTGTCAAGTATTCCGACTTCATGTTGATTTTATGTTCCTGTTAGGCAGCGGAAAGCCTATGGTTTTTACATAAGTAGAGAAATTGCAGGGTGATGTATCTGGAGGCACTGACTAGAGAGACCCTGGACGTGAGTCCTCGACTCCTTCATTTAGATAGGAATGGGAGGGCTGGGGGCAGCAACTCTCAATTTTCAATTATCTGCCAAAGACAGAGTTAAGCCTTATAATTCTGGCTGGGGCCCTTGATTTGCTATCAAAGAAGACCCCTGGGGACCTCCCAAGTGGTCCAGTGGCTAAGACTCTGAACTCCCAATGCAGGGGACCCAGGTTCCATCCCTGGATCCCTGTTCAGGAAACAAGATTCCCACATGTCACAACTGAGAGTTTGGATGTGGCAACTAAGACCCAGCACAGCCAAATAAATAAATAAAATGATCATTTTTTTAAAAAAGAGGCCCCTGCACTAAAGTCACAGTGCATATTCCTAGTCTTCCAGCATCTTGCTTTCATGCTTTCTTTGCTGCTCTCTACCTTGAAACATTTTCCCCCTTCCACCTGGCTTGTTCTGCATCCTTTTCACCATCCTTGACTCCAGCTTCTGACCAGAGGATGTCACCATGTTGGGAGAGGGACTGAATCCCAGTGGTGGGCGGGGCCCTTCCTACACTTACTTGGTCTTCTCATTGTGACCATTGAGCAGTGTTGTCCCCATTTTATAATGGAGAGTTAAATGTGCACATCCTGAATCACACAGATAATGAACAGGGGAGCTGGGATTTGAATCCCCTGTTACTTCCTGGAAATTAACTCACAGTTGCAGTTTTATAGTTCATTCCTTCACATCTCTATTGGGACACTTATTGAGTATTGGAAGAAAACCGATGACAAAACTAGACAGCCTCTTCAAAAGCAGAGACATCAGTTTGGCAACAAAGGTCCATATAGTCAAAGGTATGGTTTTTCCAGCAGTCATGTACGGATGTGAGAGTTGTACCATAACAAAGACTGGGTGCCAAAGAATTGATGCTTTCGAACTGTGGTGTTGGAGAAGACTCTTGAAAGTCCCTTGGATTGCAAGATCAAACCTGTCAATCCTAAAGGAAATCAGTCCTGAATATTCATTAGAAGGACTGATGCTGAAGCTGAAGCTCCAATCCTTTGGCCACCTGATGCAAAGAGCCAACTATTTAGAAAAGACCCTGATTCTGGGAAAGATTAAAGGGAGGAGGAGAATGAGGATGAGATGGTTGGATGGCATCACCGACTCGATGGACACGAGTCTGAGCAAGCTCTGGAAGTTGGTGATGAACAGGGAGGCCTGGCGTGCTGCGGTCCATGGGATCTCAGAGAGTCGGACATGGCTTAGTGACTGGACAACAGCAAATGGACTGTCATTAAGTTTTTTAGCTAAGTACTAACTGCACATACCCCAGGCTTCCAGAAGGACAAACAGCATCCAACGCCCCTTCCTTAAATACCTAGTCATGTGGTGCAGTGTGTAGAGTGCTCCAAGGAAGCTGTGGGGTGTTGGGGGGTGGTCAGCCACGGTGCCGGTGCAGGCAGGGCAGTCCCAGAGATGCCTTCCACCTTGGGTCCTGGCAGTGAGTAGGTTTCCCTTGAGAGCTGTTACCCAGTGAGGGCTAAGGAGCAAAGAAGGGAGGAAGGGCCTTCTGGACAGAGCTGAGGGGAAAAGAGATGGGAGAGCACAGCACACTGAGGTGAGTACTGGGTAGTGAGAGCTGAGGTAGCTGGCATCATTCTGCAGGCTCCAGTGAGAAGCCACTGCAGAATTTTAAACTGACATGTGACGTGATCACTTTCTAGAAATGTGACTTTCGTGGGTGATGAGTTGGTGATGAATTTGGAAGAAGACTAGTGGTCTAGGCAAGAGAAGATGAGAGGTTAAACGTTTGTGAAATGTACTAGTTTATCTATCATCTGGCTTCTATTCGTCTCAATATTTTCCTCTGTAAGTAGTCAAGGATTGCTCCTGGTAACTTAGTTGTGATAAATTCTTTTCAGCCTCAGGAGTAGTCTGGGTTAATGCAAGAGATTTTTAGAGATGTTGTAGTGCTGTGACTTTTTCGTTCTAAAGAACGATTGTCTATCTTGACACATCTATGTATACACATATCTGCTTACCTGTCTTTACCCGGGAGTGAATGATTTGTTTCCTTAAAAAGGAGATTTATTATGTATAACAACACACACAATGCTATAACCAAAGGATCTTTAATTCCATCTTTTAAAAGCTAATTCTAGAGGACAGTGAAATAGAGGGAAATGCTCAGTTTGGCACGTCACGTGTACATGCTCAGTCCTATCTGACTCTTTGCGGCCCCATGGACTTGTAGCCCACCAGGCTCCTCTGTCCATGGGATTTTTCAGGTAAGAAGTGGGTTGTCATTTCCTTCTCCAGGAGATCTTCCCTACCCAGAGCTTTAACCTGAGTCTCTTGCATTGGCAAGTGGATTCTTTACCACTGAAACACTTGGGTCGAAGAATACTTTATGCTTCAGACTTAACCATCATAATCCCGCTATATTATATGATGAGTTTACCCATGGTTTACACACATTCTTTTCTTAGGGTAGGAATAAAATTGATTTCAAAATAATGAATTTAGATGTGTAGAGGCTAAAGCTCTAAGAATTAACTGTACCTTTTAATACCAAAGTAAGACTATAAGAAGTAAACCTTCAGACTAATTTTGAGATAAAATGTATTTTTATGATGACTTGGAATTGTTTTTCAAATGAACGTGTACTAATTTGCTAATTAACTTAATTTGGTCAGGACACCTGGAATGTGTGGGTCTGCTGGTCGTTAGCTTTGCTCCTAGCCAGCTGTCTAGTGTCACACCTTTTGTTTCATAAGATGTTTCACTGGATAGCATTAATTCTTTATGAGTTGAGATACTTCCTAGAGATAACTTAGCTTGTATTTTTTTCTTGCTTGTCAAGTCCTGTAATAGAGAATCTGGCATGGAGGCTGGAGACTCAGGCATTGGAGTATCTTAGAGACATAGAACATGAGAGCCTGATAATGAGATAGTTCTTCCTCTCCGGAACCCATATTCTTTCTTTTCTGAAGGGACTTCCTCTTGTCTTGCAACTTTCTAAGCTGATTGGTGAAAACATGGATACGTTTGCATTTATAATGATTGCTCAGTAGAGTTTAGTTCTGTGTGTCCATAGAGATACTTGGCAGCTCTCCTTGGTGTCTGTGATGCAGATTTGATTCCTGGTTGGTTCTGTTGCTTCATCCACTGCTTGTTTGGTTTTACAGCAAGCAGTGAATGAGGAAGGTCCAGTGTGTCCACACATCACTCTGTGCCTGTTATGGCTTCATTTTCTGTCCTGGTATGAAGAATTGAAAGTGGAATTAAAAGTGAAAGAAAAATAATGCCTATAATTGTAATCTTAACTAAAAGTATTATTGAAAGGCAGAAGAACATTGTTTTTAGTTTAGTACGTATCCTTAATCTTGGTTACTTTCAAAATTTACCCTAATTTTGTGGACTTGATGACTTTTGCCTAAGACTTCTTATGAACCAACACATTTTTTTCACACTCGAGGTAAAAAATGTTTTTATGCTTTTTTGGGCACTCTTAAAAATTGAGTGTTTCAATATTATTTGTTACTAAGAAGAAAGGAATATTCTAGTTTAAGAATAAGTATCTTTGCTATAGGCTTACATTCATTTTCAGAGGATTTTAAAGGCCTCTTTATAAGATAACTGCTTCTTGGCCTTTTGGCCAAAATCGAGTCTTGTAGTATGAGAGTTTCCCAGGTGGCACCATGGTAAAGAATCTCCTGCTAATGCAGGCAATGCAGGAGACACAGTTTCAATTCCTGGATCAGAAAGATACCCTGGAGTAGGAAATGGCAGCCCACTCCAGTATTTTTGCCTGAAGAATTTCACGGATAGAGGAGCCTTGTGGGCTACAGTCCACGTGATCGCAAAGAATTGGACATGATTGAGCACAGACATAAGATAAAGCATTAACAATATTACAAGTGTCCTTGTTTGAAAATATGCAGGGTTAAAAATTTTTTTTTAAACAAAACAGCAGTGAGATACCCCTTGCACACCTTTAACAATGGCCAGAATCTGGAATACTGACCACATCAAATGCTGAAGAAGATGAGGAACAACTGGAACTCTTGTTATTGCTGGTGAGAATGAAAAATAGTACAGCCACTTTGGAAGACCATTTGGTGGTTTCTTACAAAACTAAGTCTTATTCTCACCATCCAGTCCAGCAATTGCACTCCTTGGTGTTTGCCCAAAGAAAGTGAAAACTTAGGTCCTCCACGCAAAAAACTGCGTAGATCTATTTATAGCAACTTTATTCATAATTGCCCAAACCTGGAACCAACCAAAATGTCCTTCAGTAGGTGAATGGACAAGTAAAGCTTGGTGGAAATTATCTAGGGATAAAAACAAATGAGCTACCAAGCCATTAACAGATGTGGAAGAACCCTAAATGCTATGACTAAGTGAAAGAAGCCAATCCGAAAAGATTTTGATTCTGACAGTTTGGAAAAGGCAAGACTGTGGAGACATTGAAAAGATCAGTGGTTGCCAGGATTGGGGGAAGGGACAGATGAAGAGGTGGAGCACGGAGAATTTTTATAATGAGATATTCAACAGCAAGAGTGAATCATGTTGCAGGCTTTGGATTTGGGGTGATTATGATGTGACAATGTAGGTTGTAACAAATGTGTACTCTAATGTGTACGATGGATTTATTTCAATACCCCAAGCAATTCTCAGATTTTCAGTGGACACTGAGTTTCCCACAAATTTAGTTCAAATCTGACATTTTTCTGCTAATGTTAGGTCCTGCTATCTACTAGCTCAGTCCCAAAGACTGCCCCATTACAGTTGCCAATCGCCAAGTCCGGATTGTTATGTGTGGTTTTGATTGGCTGTCTACTGGGTTCCATTAATTTGCGAACAGCACTCAGAACTTGGGAAACCCAATTTACTTGCCAAATCAACCAGTTTTTACTTACTGGATTATGAGATTATAAAGAGATATAACTTAGGAACAGCCAGTTGGAAGAACCTTGCTTAAGGCTAGTATGTGGGGAGAGGGTAGAGCTTCTGAAACCGTTGACCTCAGACTGGGACTTGAACCCATGTACCAGGACTCGAACCCAGAAGGCCAGGACTTGAATGCAGCCAAAACCCAGTATGGGACTCTAACCCACGCGGCTGGGATTCAAACTCAGTCAAAACCCTGCTTGGGAGTTGACCCAATAATCTTTTAATTAGAATTACTCACATGTTCTTTGTGTCTTTGCACAGAAGGAATTCAATGAGAAACAAAGTGATTGGTAAGAAGTCGATTTATTCAGAGAGAAACACAGTCCACAGAGTGTGGGCCATTGCAGAGAGTGAGTGGGCCCCGAATTGTGGCGTGGTTAACTTTTATGGGCTGGGTAAATGAGTGGAAGGATTATTCCAACCTTTTTGGGGAAAGCGTGGAGGTTTCCAGGAATTGAGCCACTGCCCACTTTTTGGTCTTAGCTGATCGGCCTTGGACCTGTCCTGGCACCTCTGGGTATGTCATTTAGCTTGCTGATGTGTTACAGTGAGTGTATACTGAGGACCAAGGTCTAGATGAAGTTGACTTGTCTTGGACCCTTTTGGTTCTAATCAATTGATGTTGTGTCCTCAGGCTGTGTCGTTCTTTCAAAGATTGTGCCCTGCCCCCTTCTCTCCTGTTTCACTTCCATGCTCTTTAGGGCGCTTCTCTTCTTGAATTTCCACATAGTCACCAGTCCAGCAGCTCTCTGAACTCTGTCCTTTTAGGTTTTTATGGAGGCTTCATTATATAGGCAGGGTTGGCCTTTGGTAACTGCACTCAGTCTCTAGCCTCGCTTCCCTTCCAGGGTACCGAGAATGAGATAAGACTGCAAGTTCCTAATTTCTAATCACTTGGTCTTCTTGGTGGCGAGCTCTATTCTGAGACTCTCTAGGAGCCCCAGCCTAAGTCACCTCATTAACAAAAATTCAGATGCCTCTGAAGGGACCCTTAATGAATGACACAAGATGCTCCTATCATTCCAAATTCAAGAGTTAGGAGCTCTGTACCAGGACTGGGAAGAAGACCAACTGTCTATTTCTTTTAAGTCACAACATAATTGTAGGGGATACTGATAATGAGGGAGGCTATGCATGTTTGGCGGAGAAGGCAGTGACACCCCACTCCAGCACTCTTGCCTGGAAAATCCCATGGATGGAGGAGCCTGGAGGGCTGCAGTCCATGGGGTTGCTAGGAGTCGGACATGACTGAGTGACTTCACTTTCACTTTTCCCTTTCATGCATTGGAGAAGGAAATGGCAACCCACTCCAGTGTTCTTGCCTGGAGAATCCCAGGGACGGGGGAGCCTGGTGGGCTGCCGTCTATGGGGTCGCACAGAGTCGGACACGACTGAAGTGACTTAGCAGCAGCAGCAGCATGCATGTTTGGGGGCAGGAGACATATTGAGAATCTGTGTTTCCTTTAATTTTGCTGTGAGTCTGAAGCTACTAAACAATGAAGTCATAATACAATAATAATTAGATTTTTTGTTGTTGTTTTATCAAGAGAAGAGGAACAGGATGAGCACATTTAGAAACAAGAAAAAGTTGTTTAAACACCTCTTAGAAAACTGAAAGTTTGTTTTGTAGGGGAATAAAGAGCAAAGGAAGCAGTTCAGAGAGGCTTAAGATCTTGGCTTCAGCATTTCATGACCTAAGCAATAAGCAAGCTCCTTAACTTCTGTGCCTTGGTTTCCTCATCAGTAAAATGAGGACAGTAGCCACTTAGATCAGAGTCTGGTCAGATTAATTCAATCAGAATTGAATTAAATTAATTCAATTAATTTAATCAGAATTCAGATTAATTCAATCCCTAATTCAATACCATGCGTGGCGTATGGTAAGCAGATCATAAACGTTCCTTATTATTAGCTGTTAATAGGTAAATCTTTAATTGGAGTGTGAATTAATTTCTCTTCACACTCATCTTTAAGTGGAGGGGTGGTCTGATACCACATATTCAATTTAGGATTGATATTAACTATTGATTTAATTTGTCTTAATTTAACCTTTTTTTTTGATGACTTAATATTTTTAATGTTTGCCAAATGTCCTTTTTAGAACACAAAATTTAAAAACAAATGCATAAATTATTTCAAAGTATTAACCTTCATGTTTCACTTTAGGAAACTGGTGTTAAAAATGTTACGTGTACTTAAGAGAGAGAATGTATGGGACTCGTGAATAAGAAGGGTTTTCTGGAGGCAGGAAGGTATTTGTGATGAAAACATATTTTCAGCTTAAATGGTTGTACAGATTGCTATTTTTCAGTTCTCCTTGTGACTAAGTGGCACAATAGCATGAGATCTTTTTGATAGTTGACTTCTTAGAAATGTGTAAAATATTAAAAATATCCATTTAACTAATGATTTTATTTTTTGAGTTCTGGACCCATGTAACTGTACTAAATTTACTTTTAGTATCTTGAAATGTTTTTGTGAAATATTTCCCCAGGGTTTTGTTGAATTAACCACTCTTTTTGCCCAGGTTGCTAAGCATTCTTTCTGAGTTTTTATGTCTTGGTTAAGACTCTTCCATCTCCAATCAAGAATTTGTAAAAGCATCATATGGTAGTGTCCCCACCAGAGCCCAAAGCAACCTGCAGACACATTATCAGTGTGAACTTGATAGAAAATGAGATTCTTTGTGCTTCAAGGAAGATTATTAGTATTATTAATCATTATTAGATAATACGCCTCTTATGTACATTTTAATTTAGAGAGTGACTTCATTATGCATTTATAGAAAATGTGAAACTTTGAGAAAGTCTATAAAGATGAACAATTTTATGTTGGAAAGACAAGACATCATTTTTAAAGCAGATTTTATCATGAAATACAGTTTTACTGAGAACTTTCCACAAAAATGTAGCCTTAGGACATAGTCTGCTGGGGAAAGGTCTTCACTGCTTCTGCAGCATTTTGCTTCTACTTACGTAACATGTGGTATCCAGGTGATGACTTAATGAAAGCCTCTCATAACACTGGTGCATGGTGGTGATTTGCCCTGATTAAGATATTATGAAATGGAGGCTCTGCAATGAGCAATAAAGTAAATAGGTGTCAAAAGATACATGAAAGATACAGTGAAATCTGTGTGATGTTACTTGAGCACTAGCAGAGAATTATGTACTATTTCAACACACCAGAATGTCCGCTGGTAACCCCCTCATTCTATGTCAAAGAACTCCTCAGCTTGTCAGGTCATGGAAAGACTGCACATCCCAGAGCTTGTGTCTTTAGAAACAGGATCTCTTCCATGGCGGAAGAGCTTCCATAGAAACCTGAGGGGTATCAAGTAGAATGAATATACTCCTTAAGCATCAGGCGATTTTTCAGCAAGTCACATCCCTTACTCTGTAAGTACTGCTCACAGAGATTAGGTGATAATACTTACATAGACATATAACTCTTTACGTTTCATAGTGTGTCCTTACATGCATCGACTGGTTTAATGCCCGTATAGCTACTAGAAACCCAGTTTGTTGGCAACCTCAATTTGCTAGTCTGGTGAGTAATCCAGGATTCCTGGTTTTCTTTTCAAACAGACATTTCACTGCCCAAACTTCAATACCCATAATTCAGCAATTTCTGATTGTGGCTTCTGCACATTCTAGGCCTCTAAGTTCATCTATTTGATCAGTGAAATAAAGGTGAAACACTGAAGTTATATCTTTGCAAACATTTTCAAATGCTTCTCTGAAGTCAACCTGACCGAGCTGGTTGTGGGCTCTGCTATTCTTTGATCTGAGTTTGGAGGGAAAGCCAGAAAGTGATGCCCAGTCAGCGTTTTCCCATTTTCCACCCAGGTTGCTTGGTCCTTAAGGTCATGAATGCTATATTTTGGGTCAGTGTGGCAAACACTCAAGACTTTGCAGGCTCGTCTCTTCTGAGGAGGCAGAGAGAAGCACAAACATCTGGTGGCTCATTGTTCTAGCTTGCCATGAATTCTAGAAAAGCCAAAGTTTAGTTCTCATGACTTCCAGTTTGTTCTTCTACTGTGGAAAACAGGAAGATCCACTTTCACAGACTCCTGTTGTCAGCCAAAAAGTTTTTCAAGCTGCAAAACTTTTTCAAGCAAAAGTTTTTCAAGCTGCAGTTTGGTTTTATGATACCAGATTTGTCTGTATATATTTTTTAAAATCAAGACTTTTAAAAAGACACACACACTGTTCATTTGTATACCTGTTGACTTACTTGCAGACAAGTTTCAGGGCATTCTGTTTCAAGTTCTCACACACAAAGAAGAAAACCCTGGGTGAGAGTTGCTCGAGGGCACTGATTATAGATGGTTCCCCAGAGGATCAGCCAGATATCAAGTGAACAAGCCAAAGCAAGATTGGTTTAAATCCTGAATTTGCTAGTTAGGTCAAGATAAGTAAGTCCTGAATTATGCAATGTGATTGGCAGCAGGCGCTGATAAGGTTCCAAATGTTGTTTTGGTAGAAAAATGACTTAGCAAAATGAATGAAGGCTGGGGTCAGTGGCACGCTACCTTCTGGTGTCCCCTGAAGATCTGAATCAAAACAAGCTTTCTTAGTGCAGAGAAAAGCATGCTGGTGCTGCAGCAGTGTCTTGGAGGTGATTAACAGTCACCACTGTACAACTGGGGTTATAGCCAATACTCTGAAATATGTTTTAAAACTAAAGGTGATCACCTTTTTTTCTTGTATTTTTAAGGCACTACTTCTTAGACCATTAGCAGTCAATTAATTGGTTCTTTGGCTTCTGGTTTTCTAATGCTTTGTGTCTGCTGTCCTATTACCCTGCTGTAAACTATTATTTTAAAAATTTAAGCCTATGTTCTTTGTGGCAATGTAGAGAGAGCATGCAGATAGAATCAAATTTTTTTTTTTTCCTGCAAACCAAAGGAGCTTAGAAATTCAGTTGTCAGCAGATTCTTTGGAGGACTTCCTTTATTGATTCCTACACAGCTCTACATTCCTCGCTTTCTTGAAGCTTCAGAACTCCCTGGATAGAACAAAGAACATTCTACAGTTTGCTACCCAGTCAACCATTGTAATTTTTTTTTTTCTCCCTCAAGGAATTTGGAGGTTATATTTTTGTGAGGTAGTTGGAACATTCTTTCAAACTTGACTGCTGTAAAGACTTGTTTTTAATGCCATTTTAGCAAAGCTGCTGCTGCTGCTAAGTCGCATCAGTCGTGTCCGACTCTGTGCGACCCCATAGACGGAAGCCCACAAGGCTCCTTTGTCCCTGGGATTCTCCAGGCAAGCAAAGCTACTGTGGAGCAAAAAGATACTAGTAATAATAGCAATAATGTTGTTGGCAGCTGATGTAGATTGACTGATCATGTACTACATGCCAAACATTCTGCTAAGCTCTTTTCATGCATTATCTCATTCCATTGTCCCTATAGCCCTGTGAGGTGGTGGTGTGGGTTGAATTGTATCCCCCCAAAGAAGATGTGTTAAAGTTTGGACCCTCAGTCTTAATCTCAGAATGCAGCCTTATTTGAAATAGGGTCTTTGCAGGTTTAATCAGGTTAAGATGAGGTTGTTAACAGTGGGCTCTAATCCAAAGTGAGGAAATTTGGACACAGTCAAAGGCATCTACAGAGGGAAGATGCTGTGAAGACCCATGTAGACAGAGAGAACTTTATGAAAACAGAGGATGACAGTGATGTGTCTATTAAGCCACAGAATGTCAAAGATTGCTGACAGAACACTGCAAGCTAGGAAGAGGCAAAGAAGAATTCCCCTATAGGTTTCAGAGGGAACATGTGAAACCTTGATTTGGGACTTCCCGCTTCTAGAACTGTGTGATAGTGTTTCTAAGTCACCCCGTTTTGGGTACTTTGGAATGCAGCAGCCCTAGGAAGCTGATCCAGGTGGGTGTGCTGGGTGTGTAGGGGAGCAGCTGCTGTGAAAAGGAAGCAGGTATAAAGAAAGCAAAACTTTTTCTAGTTTTAATACTTTGCACGGACCAACACCTTGGCCGGGAGAAGAAGGAAAGTTGACAAGGTAGAGAAGCAGTGAGCTTCAGTAAGAAACTGACTAGGGCAGCGCAGACACCTGTGCAACAAACGCTGATTGGGTTTGGGTGGATTCCACCAGGGATGAGGAAGACAGGTTCCTCTGTCCCTCTCCCAAGTGCTAGGGAGTGAAAAGAGGGCCAAGTACAAAGAGGTGTTTGCTTGGTGAAGGTCCAGTACTTCCCATCTGATGAGCCGAGGAATGAAATGGATGGAAAATTGACTTGTGTCCCAAGGCAATGGCACCCCACTCCGGTACTCATGCCTGGAAAATCCCATGGATGGAGGAGCCTGGTGGGCTGCAGTCCATGGGGTCGCTAAGAGTCGGGCACGACTGAGCGACTCCACTTTCACTTTTCACTTTCATGCATTGGAGAAGGAAATGGCAACCCACTCCAGTGTTCTTGCCTGGAGAATCCCAGGGACAGGGGAGCCTGGTGGGCTGCTGTCTATGGGGTGGCACAGAGTCGGACACAACTGAAGCGACTTAGCAGCAGCAGCAGGCCAGTGCCTTCAATTTTTCCCTCTTCTTATCATTATTATTACTCCCTCTCTGTATATCTAGTCAGAAAGAGACTATATATAATACCTTCGCTCTTTGCTCTGCAGTCGTAGAATTGAATAACTCCTCCAAAGAGGACAATACTTCCTTGCCCCTGCCCCCATCTCAACCACTACCCTGAAGAGAAGTTGGGAAAGGGTGCAGAGACAAACAGACTGTCATTCTAGGTGGGGGCCAATGAGCTTGGGGTGGGGAGAAGGGTCAGAGAATCTGGCAAAGGGTTTTGGGGGGGATTGCATCTACGTGACCCCAGGAATGTTGGTGGTGATATACGTAAATTTCAGGTTGTGTTTCACCCTTTGGGCTCACCCATTGTGTTTTCTGGAGAATGCAATGGCAACCCACTCCAGTGTTCTTGCCTGGAGAATCCCAGGGGCAGGGGAGCCTGGTGGGCTGCCATCTATGGGGTCTCACAGAGTT
This sequence comes from Tragelaphus eurycerus, assembly GCA_935064755.1. Taxonomy (NCBI): domain Eukaryota; kingdom Metazoa; phylum Chordata; class Mammalia; order Artiodactyla; family Bovidae; genus Tragelaphus; species Tragelaphus eurycerus. The sequence continues at coordinate 7,434,365 of CAKXYN010000039.1, forward strand.
GGTTCTGCCCTCTGTCCTTCAGAGGGAGATGAATGATGGTGTCCCACAGAGACTGTGCTCGGAGAGGAGTGATAGAGGCTTCTGGTGGAAGGAGAAGGGGAAGACAGAGGATGAGATGGCTGGATGGCATCACCAACTCAATGGACACGAGTTTGAATAAACTCCGGGAGTTGGTGATGGACGGGGAGGCCTGGTGTGCTGCAGCATATGGGGTGGCAAAGAGCTGGACACAACTGAGCAACTACACTGAACTAACCGATAGAGGTTTCTGGATGGAAATGTTACCTCTGCTTGAAGCTTCTCCTGACACCACTCTGCTCTCCTGCTCTCTGAGCCAGTGTCAACTGCTGTAGTATCTTAGCTATGACACCCAATTTGAGGAGTCAGAAACCATTCCTTAGGGAATTGCTGAGGGTCAGGAATGAAAGTATGGAGAAAATGGAAATAATATATAGTGTGTTTTATTTTAATCTCCGTGACTTTTGCTGGACATTTTAGTTAAAATCTTATAGGATTTTCATCCTCAAAGGTTTAGACCCTGGGATAAATTAGTTTTAATTCCCACCATTTGTTCAGAATAAATGCTTTCAGAAAACTGTTCTTTGTAAAGTACAATAAAAATGGATAGCTAGAAAAATTAAATTTCCTACATCATCTGTAGCCCATCCTGTTAGTGATAGACTGCTCCCCATAGTACATGACCATAGATTACATTTCCAACACCAGTTCAATGATTCAAGCCAAAACCTTCATCACTTCCCTTTGGAGACTATTACACAGCCCAGTAGACATCCTATTACAAAACTTCTGATTTGCAGAGGAAAAGGGAAATTTTAAAGCTGAGACTGAGAAGGAAGATGATTCACGGTCCCAAAGGAAGAGGGCTCGAGAAATTTTCAGAGATGGCCCCCAGCTGCCACTTCTTCTGAAAACAGACTCACCCCAGGGCTGGGGGAAGTCAGTGGAGTAAGTGGAACAAAGTGCAGTCCCTTCAAAAACTGATAGAAGAATCAGTAATTTGGAATCAAGCTCAGCCATGGGTAGAAAAGGGTTTAAGAAACCTCATTAATGTGATATGATGTTAAAAATGCAAAAGTTGGCTGTTCTGAGCACGTTTAAAGTTTGTGATTCACTATGTAAGAAGAATATAAAACCAGAAATTGCTATAGTTGGGGCAGGAAGAGACTCAAGGCCAAAAGGAAGGTTTTCTTGGTGCAAGATCAAGGTGAGAGTCCCTTCTTGCTGATGGCTCTATCTGTGATTGACAGGGTTGCTGACAAAGTGATTGGGTGAGTATTGTTTCCAAGAGTTTTGACAGCAACAAACATTGTAAAATAGTAACAATGAAACGTGAAGTGAATACAGTTTCAATACAGGGGTCGCCCCAACCCTTCATCCCCCAGCCCATGCACTAGCACCCACCTTTCCATCCAAAAGTAGAGTGTTTCTGGCAGTTTTCATAAGCTGACCTCCTGCGTTGAGAGCGAAGAGTCTTAGCCACTGGACCACCATGGAACTCCAAAACTTTTTAAACTTAGGGCCCCAATCGGTCTTCTCAGTTTTCTTGAAATTTCCAAATTCCAAATTTCTCATTTGATCAATTAGAAAAGGCCTTCAGTGTTCCCTCTCCCGCTTCCCGTGTGCATGACCTTGTGTTGACTTCTAAAATTAGATGTATTTTCACACTGACCTCATTGCTTCTCTCAGGAAGCACAGTGACGAAAAGCTGCAAGGTCACTATTGTAAGATGTCATTTGGCTGGAGTCCCCTGTGCTCGGCTGACCCACGTGGGCAGACAGGACTGTTCTCAGCTTCTTGAGAAACCAGACCCCCACATCAGACCCTGTGGTGGTAGGAGAATTCATGCCTGGAAGAGGCAGATCCCACCATCCAAATGATTGTTGATGGCAAGGGGAAGAGCTTTTTTCCCAGGCTGCTATCTCTAGTTGGTATAAACAATAGCATAAATGCAGTCTCTGGTACTCAAAAGTCTGATTCCAAATAATATTTACATGAAACTTCATGTATAAAAGCCTTAGTGGGGAAATAATTGCCAAACTTAATTAAATGTCTCAAAAAAAAAAAAATCTCAAATACCTCTGTGTTACTGTTCATAAAAACAAAGACTTTACAGATAGTGGCATCCCTGGGCTTTGTTTAGACAATTAAGTCTCTAATTTTGGTGCTTGTAATACTAGGTAGGCTCTAATCATTGGTGATGGACAGGGAAGCCTGGTGTGCTGCAGCCCATGGGGTCGCAAAGAGTTGGACACGACTGAGTGACTGAACTGAACTGAATACTAGCTAAGATTGTTACTGAACATTTGCTGTGTGACAGGCGCTATGCTAAATGCCATTGGGGGTTATTGCTTTTCATCTTGTCACACTGCTGTTGGGTTGAGATGAGATGCAAGTGCTGGCATTATCACCCCATTTTACAGATGAGGTTGAGTGAGGTTAGGTATTACTTAAGGGTCAGGGGCTTCCCAAGTGGTGTAAGTTGGTAAAGAACCCATCTGCCAATATAGGAGACATAAGAAACCCGGGTTCAATTCTGCGTTGGGAAGATTCTCCTGGAGAAGGAAATGACAACCCACTCCAGTACTCTTGCCTGAAGAATCCCATGGACAGAGGAGCCTGGCAGGCTGCAGTCCATGGGGTCGCGCAGAGTTGGTCGCAACTAAAACAACAACCAAATTCTTTCTTAAGCTAAAAGCATAGGAGAGGTCACGTCATTAAAACAGTTGCGTGAAGCCATGCCCATTCTTGACTTGTAAGTCCTAGTCATCCGAGGCATTGCTCAGCCTTGGCCTTGCAGTGGTGCTGCTGCCCAAAAAGCTGTGGAGCCAAGGCCCTGCTTGAGTGTGCAGGGACACAGAACAAAACACACCACTCCTGTTTACATCCTTGGCCCAGGCCACCGGTTTCTCTGTAGCCAGCAGGATTTCCTCAGGAAGCTGTCCTGGCAGAGGGCGGGCCGGGGCTGACCAGGATGTGATGATTGCAGCCCTCTCTGCCCTCCAGGCTCTGCACTGAGGTCAGGCCCGACCTGTGTCTGGACCCACCCTTTCCAGTGCTCCCGCTCAGACTTGGGAGAGGGGAGTTGGTGGGAAGACACTGAGTTTCTGCCCCCTGGGCACCCAGCTCCGGTTTGCTATTTCATGCTCCGGCATGAAGAACTGGGGTAAAGAGCTTGGGAGGGGACACCTTCAGAGGCCACCAGAGCCACGGTCGGGGTCTCCAAGCCTCAGCTTTCCCCACAGGGCCACGAGCAGTCCCTCCAGTGTTGAGCTGTGATCCCAGCCTCGGACAGAAAGGATGGCTTGGATGATGTACCACTTCCTTTGGCCTGGCCAAGCACCCAGGGATGGGCTTCCTCAGTTGTGGTCGGAAGGATGATTTAGCCGTACACCTGTGTGCACAGCTTGGGAGTCAAGTTAACTAGCTGTCACTTTTATTTAAAAATATAATGGAGGGGGGCCTTCTGTGGAAGGCCTTAATAGATGACTTTATAATTTAGACCCCACTCCAGCACTCTTGCCTGGAAAATCCCATGGAGGGAGGAGCCTGGTGGGTTGTAGTCCATGGGGTTGTGAAGAATCGGATACGAATGAGCGACTTCCCTTTCACTTTTCACTTTCCTGCATTGGAGAAGGAAATGGCAACCCACTCCAGTGTTTTTGCCTGGAGAATCCTAGGGACAGTGGAGCCTGGTGGGCTGCCGTCTATGGGGTCGCACAGAGTCGGACGCAACTTAGCAGCAAGGTTAGCTAAGATTTGTTAACATGCCCAACTGCTGTAAGTCCACACTACTAGAATGGTGAAGTCAGGTTTTGGGGTAAACAGGTGTGGGTTTGAAGCCTGAGTCTGTGCTTCATGAGCTATGTGAAAAGTGAACACATTTGTCACCTCCCTGAGTATTTGTTCTCATTGGTATGGTGGAGTCAGTAAAACCTACATTGTCTTATATGTTTTAAGTAAATAATATGTGAGAATACTGATATATAATATAGATGTGTATCCTGTCTATGTATATGCCTATATACCTATATATAGATGGATTTATACATATATATATTTATCAGATCAGGTCAGATCAGTCGCTCAGTCGTGTCCGACTCTTTGCGACCCCATGAACTGCAGCACACCAGGCCTCCCTGTCCATCACCAGCTCCCGGAGGTCACTCAGACTCACATCCATCAAGTCAGTGATGCCATCCAGCCATCTCATCCTCTGTCGTCCCCTTCTCCTCCTGCCCCTAATCCCTCCCAGCATCAGAGTCTTCTCCAGTGAGTCAACTCTTCGCATGAGGTGGCCAAAATACTGGAGTTTCAGCTTTAGCATCATTCCTTCCAAAGAAATTCCAGGGCTGATCTCCTTCAAAATGGACTGGTTGGATCTCCTTGCAGTCCAAGGGACTCTCAGGAGTCTTCTCCAACACCACAATTCAAAAGCATCAATTCTTCAGCGCTCAGCCTTCTTCACAGTCCAGTTCTCACATCCATACATGACCACAGGAAAGACCATAGCCTTGACTAGGCGGACCTTTGTTGGCAAAGTAATGTCTCTGCTTTTGAATATGCTATCTAGGTTGGTCATAACTTTCCTTCGAAGGAGTAAGCGTCTTTTAATTTCATGGCTGCAGTCACCATCTGCAGTGATTTTGGAGCCCAGGAAAATAAAGTCTGACACTGTTTCCACTGTTTCCCCATCTATTTCCCATGTAGTGATGGGACCAGATGCCATGATCTTCGTTTTCTGGTCATGGAACAACAGACTGGTTCCAAATAGGAAAAGGAGTACGTCAAGGCTGTATATTGTCACCATGTTTATTTAACCTATATGCAGAGTACATCATGAGAAATGCTGGAGTGGAAGAAACACAAGTTGGAATCAAGATTGCTTGGAGAAATATCAATATATATTTATAAATACCTATATATTTGGAAAACTCAGCAGTGGCCACAGGACTGGAAAAGGTCAGTTTTCATTCCAATCCCAAAGAAAGCCAATGCCAAAGAATGCTGAAACTACCGCACAATTGCACTCATCTCACACGCTAGTAAAGTAATGCTCAAAATTCTCCAAGCCAGGCTTCAGCAATACATGAACCATGAACTCCAGATGTTCAAGCTGGTTTTAGAAAAGGCAGAGATCAAATTGCCAACATCCACTGGATCATGGAAAAAGCAAGAGAGTTCCAGAAAAACATCTATTTCTGCTTTATTGACTATGCCAAAGCCTTTGACTGTGTGGATCAGAACAAACTGTGGAAAATTCTGAAAGAGATGGGAATACCAGACCACTTGACCTGACTCTTGAGAAACCTATATGCAGATCAGGAAGCAACAGTTAGAACTGAACATGGAACAACAGACTGGTTCCAAATAGGAAAAGGAGTACATCAAGGCTGTATATTGTCACCCTGCTTATTTAATTTCTACGCAGAGTACATCATGAGAAATGCTGGGCTGAAAGAAGCACAAGCTGGAATCAAGATTGCCGGGAGAAATATCAATAACTTCAGATATGCAGATGACACCACACTAATGGCAGAAAGTGAAGAGGAGCTAAAGAGCCTCTTGATGAAAGTAAAGAGGAGAGTGAAAAAGTTGGCTTAAAGCTCAACATTCAGAAAACGAAGATCATGGCATCTGGTCCCATCACTTCATGGGAAATAGATGGGGAAACAGTGGAAACAGTGTCAGACTTTCTTTTTCTGGGCTCCAGAATCACTGCAGATGGTGACTTCAGCCATGAAATTAAAAGATGCTTACTCCTTGGAAGGAAAGTTATGACCAACCTAGATAGTAGAGACATTACTTTGCCAACAAAGGTCCGTCTAGTCAAGGTTATGGTTTTTCCAGTGGTCATGTATGGATGTGAGAACTGGACTGTGAAGAAGGCTGAGCACTGATGAATTGCTGCTTTTGAACTGTGGTGTTGGAGAAGACTCTTGATAGTCCCTTGGACTGCAAGGAGATCCAACCAGTCCATTCTGAAGGAGATCAGCCCTGGGTGTTCATTGGAAGGACTGATGCTGAATCTGAAACTCCAGTACTTTGGCCACCTCATGCGAAGAGTTGACTCATTGGAAAAAAACTCTGATGCTGGGAGGGATTGGGAGCAGGAGGAGAAGGGGACAACAGAGGATGAGATGGCTGGATGGCATCACCGACTCGATGGACATGAGTTTGGTTAAATTCTGGGAGTTGGTAATGGACAGGGAGGCCTGGCGTGCTGCGATTCATGGGGTCGCAAAAAGTTGGACATGACTGAGCGACTGAACTGATATGCTCAGTAAATGTTAAGTGCTCCCCTAGCTTTCATTTTTCAGCCTCCCCAACACACAACACACACAGCACACACATACACGCACACACTCCCCTCATTCTATTACCAGTTTATTCTACAAATTTGAACAAATGGAGCAAAAGCCAATTGCTTTAAAGCCATCCGTGTGATGTCTGAAGCTACATGTCTGAAGCTTGTGTTCTGGAAGAGAAGAATTCATTCCTTTGTTGAGCTTTTATTAAATGCTTACCTGTGCTACCTTGTGACAGGTGCTGCAAAGGATTACAGATGCATTGCCTTATATGCACTGGCCTGGCAGAACTAATATGTGTTGGGGAGAGTACTTAAATGTACATATATGAGAGAACTTGGAATAAAGACTTGGTAGGTGGAGTGAATGCATAAATATTAAGGGAGGACAGAACATGGGAAGGACCTGCCTTTAGATGTATGCCCCTGCCATGGAAGAGGAAAAAGCCATTTTTAGAAGCTGTGCTTACCCTGGGTCTCTTGGCTTCCTACTCATTGCATTTTATTCGTGATCATATCTGCTTCACACACTGAAATTGTTGCTACCTGGACAAAGATAATGTCACCATGATACAGTGAAAGTTTTGAAGTTAGATAATTTAGGGTTGTTCATGGTATTACATAGGATCTTCCCTGGTGGCTCAGATGGTAAAGCGTCTGCTTACAATTCAGGAGACCTGGATTTGATCCCTGGCTTGGGAAGATCCCCTGGAGAAGAAAATGGCAAACCACTCCAGTACTCTTGCCTGGAAAATCCCATGGACAGAGGAGCCTGGTAGGCTACAGTCCATGGGGTCGCAGACTGAGCGACCTCACTTTCACTTTCATGGTATTCGTTAACGTTGTGAGCACCAGTGGCAGTTGTTACTGCTAAGAGAAGTCGCTGAGTTCTGAATGCACCTCACAGATGCTCTTTATTTGGTGATATTGTCCTGTAGGCAGGTACCTCCATCTCTGGGGGCACAAAGAAATGTAGTAATTTGCTTCTTTGAGATCAGAACCTAGGATCTTAACCATTGCACCATACTGGTTCTTCCCTTCACAAAAATGGGAAAGGAAACTGCAAACAAAAGCAAATCAGGAAAAACCTCCACAAACATAGATAAAAAAAAATTTGTTAAGTAACAAATAGCATTTTTCTTTTTGTAAATGGAAGGTGGAGGTGAGGAAAGGATGTAAGGAAAGATCAAATGAGCTCTCAAATGTCTCCTTCTAGACAGAGTATTCTGTGGTCTTTTAAGTTTATCTGGACATCCTTTATTGAAAAAGAAATTGTGGAACATGGATAAAATCCAACAGGTGGGTGTTTTAGCTATCATCAGAGATCTAAAGATAGTTGGCAAGATTTGGACTCAGGAAGAAATTCATACAGAAGTAGTCTGTGGAAAGTTTTGAAATGTTAGTCCCAGACACTCATCTTCAAGTTCTTATTTGACTGCGGTGGGCTGAGATGTTTCCAGCTCAGATTTTTCCTTTCCTTGTCCTTGAATGGTGCTGTCTTGGTTTTCTATTAAATTCTCTCTCTGGTTTGGAGTTACTTAGGGTCTCTTGCTTTTTCCCAAATATCTTCCAACCTAATAAGGTATTCTCAAATAAGAATGGAAACCCTTTTGTGTAATAAATAAAATTTTATAGTAATAAAAAAACTGGTGGAGTATGCTGCCAAGTGTCCCTGGCTTGGTATCTTTTCCTTGGTTATCTCTTTGAATGTTGCTGTTGGAGTACCAGCCTCATGGAAGTATATTTTTCGGGAATGACTTATCCTCTTCCTTCTTCCATATTTCATACCTTTTAGCGGTTTGGTTGCCACAAAAGAGGGGATGGGAGAGGAGGCTAAAGTCACTAGGTTAATGTTTAGGGAAAAAAATGAAATGAGGTTGAAATCAACTAATTGAATTGACAAATACCTTTCTAGATGTTTTCTGAATTATTTCTGTAGAAAATCAAATGGACTTTTCTGCATTTTCACTTGAGTCATGTCAAGCCTCTGCGGCCACACTTGTCTGTAGGGAGGTGGGGACAAGACCTGAGCTTGGTCTGGGCACAGAGCCAGCCAGGATGCCCTGTGATTCATGGTGCCTCAAAGTATGGAAAAATAGTAGTAGGGCAGGAAGCCCTTCACTCACCATGAGGGTGGCGAAGTACTAGCAGTTGGGGAGCACTGAACTTTAATGGCTATTTTGAAATATTTATTTCCTACATTTATGGCCTGATTTGCCATTGCAAGTCAGAAGGTCTTATTCTGGGGTATTCATTCACAGAGGTAATCTTCTCCACTAACAGTTGTTCACAGCTTCCTAGGTGGCTCCTTGGTAAAGAAACATCTGCCCATGCAGTGGATGCAGCTTCGATCCCTGAGTAGGGAAGATGCCCTGGAGGAGGAAATAGCTACTGACGCCAGCATTCTTGCCTGGGAAATCTCCTGGACAAAGGAGCATGGCGGGCTATAGTCCATGTGGTTGCAAAGAGGAGGACACGACTTAGTGACTAAACAGCAGCAGCAGCAGTTGTTCACAGAACTTTCTCTGTGGATCTAATATAACAAAATGATTTGGCATTATTAAACTGGGTCATTTATGACCTAGATAGAATGTCTTGAAACGGTCCTCACTCTTTTTTTTTTTTTTTTTTGGTAGGTTTTAACATTTTATTTTTCTCTTAATTTTTTTTTGAAAATTTTTTCTTTTTTTTTTAATAGTCGATTTATACTTTGTGACCCCATGGACTATACAGTCCATGGAATTCTCCAGGCCAGAATACTGGAGTAGGCAGCCTTTCCCTTCTCCAGGGGATCTTCCCAACCCAGGGATTGAACCTAGGTCTCCCCATTGCAGGCAGATTCTTTACCAGGTGAGACATAAGGGAAGCCCTGATGTACAGTATTAGTTTCAAGCGTACAGCTCAGTGATCCAGTGTTTATGCTCCATAAAGTTCCTACCAAATGAAGTCCTCACTTGTTTTTACAGTATGGAATACTGCAAATACTTCTTTTCTGATTGTATGAGATTGTTTAAATCACATATTTTTAGGTTGGCCAAAAAGTTCGTGTGGGTAAAACCCACATACATAAAGAAGCAGAACATCAGCCTACCACGAATTCAGAAACACTGGCATGTAAAAACCTGTTTATTGCCATGTGCTTTCATTTTCAAATTTGCACAGTAGAGCCAGTTCTTTAAAAGGCCTGTCTGTGTGAATGGAAAGAATTTTCCTTTGGTACTAGCTGTTTTGCAATCTTATGTTCACTATGTTTGACTTTCTCACGTGTATGAAGCTAATAAACTACGTAAACAGAAAAGGGCTAAGTGTTAGAACTAGCGCGTCTTGGGAGTTTGTTTTTAATAAGCTGATGTAATTAGCACCTTGAACTGTATATTCCATTTGTTTCTTTTGAAACCTTACAAAGAGAACAGGACGATGTACCTACAAAGGGTACCTAATATTGGCCTCTTAAGTTGTGATGAAGTTATGGGTGTTTAAGAAGCTAACACTTGCCAGTGACTTTTAAATCAGAGGGCTGAGGAGTAGATCTGTTGCTTAGGGAAAAAAAAAAAAAAACAACATAGAGCATTATATGAGTTGTTTATATCCATCTTTCCCAGGGCTTGAGTGTCACGCTTAGTATAGTGCTATTAGTGGATTCTCATTTTATTTCATTCATTCAGCAAATTTATATTGAGCATCTTCTAGGCACTGTCTTCAGTACTGAACAATGAACGAAACTCAGGGGAAAATCTCTGCCCTTATGGACCTTACACTTTAGTCAGGAGAAAGAGACTGGAAAAGATGTGTCACGCAAACTAATTTAGATGCTGAAAAGTGGTAAGTAGAAAGATAAGGCAGAGAATGGGGTTAGAGGTTGTATGTACAGGGGAGGGAGGCTGCCATGGCAGTTAGGACGTCCCTTGAGAAGAGGGGGTTGGAGTCACCTCTGCAGGAGATGAGGGTAGGTAATCCTGGGAAGGGGGTTTCCCAGGGGGCACTAGTGGTAAAGAACCCACCCCCAATGCAGGAGAGGGTGAATTCGATCCCTGGGTTGGGAAGATCCCCTGGAGAAGGAAAGACAGACCCCTCCAGTATTCTTGCCTGGAGAATCCCGTGGACAGAGGAGTGTGGTGGGCTACAGTCCAAGGGGTCACACAGAGAGACGACTGAAGCGACTTAGTACACAACTGTGGGAAGAACACAACAGGCAGAGGGAGGAGCCAGTTCGATGTCCTGGCTGGAGCTGGTGGATTTGGAGTACGGAGGAGTCATGAGGTTTATCATATAATCCCGGGGACAGTGAGCCTGGGAGAGGCAGGAGAGAGGCGCTGGTCAGAGGCACAGATGGGGAGGGTCTTTCAGTTTATGGGAGGATGGAGGCCTTTACTATTAGGAAGAGGGGAGTCTGAGTAGGGCTTTGGAGCAGAGGGACAAGATCTGCCTGGGTCCTAATGGCATCTCTCCAACTGCTGTGTTTTGAGGGTGCGCAGGGGTGAAAGGAGGCCACCCAGTAATTGATTTCCCAGAAAAATAAAACACAACTGTTAAATTGCTGTGCTTCATGAATGGAAAAAGTGCAGCCCATTCTGATGAATCAGCATCTTAAAGCCGGGCAGCCCTTTAAGAAGTCTGAGAGAGCACATATGATTTTCCTTATGGGCGTTCCCCTCCCACACTGGGGCAAACACTTCAAAAGGTGTCCTGTCCACATCACAGAGAAGAAAGTGAAATTGCCCCCTTTTTAATACAGCAATTGAGAAGCATAGAAAAGTGTGGGAGGTGGTACGTGTTTTAACATTCATTTTCTTTAGTGGAAGTATTGCTTTGTAAATTCAAGATCATGGATAAAAATGAGGGGGCCCCATGAGAGCAAACACTGGTCTGGAGAACTTGAGATTTCACTGATGAGTAGATTAAAATGTTAGTTTTTTTTTTTTTAGATTGAACTATAGTTGATGTACAGTATTATGTAAGTTATGGGTAAAAATAGTGATTCACAATTTTTTAAAGTTATACTCTATTTATAGTTATTATAAAATGTGGCTATATTCCCCATATTGTACAATATACCATTGTAGCTTATTTTATACCTAATAATTTATACCTCTTAATCCCCTACCTCTACTTTACCCCTCGTCCTTCCCCTCTCCCCACTGGTACCCAGAAGTTTGTTCTGTATATCTGAGTTTGCTTCTTTTTTTCCCATCCAAGTGCTAACCAGGCCCAACCCTGCTTAGCTTCTGAGATCAGATGAGATTGGGTATGTTCAGGGTGGTGTGGCCATAGACAGCTTCCTTCCTTTTGTTATTATATTCACTAGTTTGTTGTGTTTTTAGATTCCATATATAAGTTGTATCATATGGTATTTGTCTTTCTGACTTACTTTACTTAGTATGACAGTTGCAAATGGCATTATTTCATCCTTTTTTAATGGCTGAGAGATACTCAGATGACACCACCCTTATGGCAGAAAATGAAGAAGAACTAAAAAGCCTTTTGATGAAAGTGAAAGAGGAGAATGAAAAAATTGGCTTAAAGCTCAGTATTCAGAAAACTAAGATCACGGCATCTGGTCCCATCACTTCGTGGGAAATAGATGGGGAAACAGTGGAAACAGTGTCAGACTTTATTTTTTTGGGCTCAAAAATCACTGCAGATGGTGATTGCAACCATGAAATTAAAAGATGCTTACTCCTTGGAAGAAAAGTTATCACCAACCGAGATAGCATACTCAAAAACTTTGCCAACAAAGGTTCATCTAGTCAAGGCTATGGTTTTTCCTGTGTTCATGTATGGATGTGAGAATTGGACTGTAAAGAAAGCTGAGCACCGAAGAATTGATGTTTTGAACTGTGGTGTTGGAGAAGACTCTTGAGAGTCCCTTGGACTGCAAGGACATCCAACCAGTCCATTCTGAAGGAGACCAGTACTTTAGGGTGTTCGTTGGAAGGACTGATGCTAAAGCTGAAACTCCAATACTTTGGCCACCTCATGCAAAGAGTTGACTCATTGGAAAAGACCCTGATGCTGGGAGGGATTGGGGGCAGGAGGAGAAGGGGTCGACAGAGGATTAGATGGCTGGATGACATCACTGACTCGATGGACACGAGTTTGAGTGAACTCCAAGAGTTGGTGATGGACAGGGAGGCCTGCTGTGCTGTGATTCATGGGGTCGCAAAGAGTCGGACACGACTGAGCGACTGATCTGAGCTCAGTATTTCATTGTTATGTATAATATATACCACATTTATGCATTCATCTGTTGATGGACATTTAGATTGCTTCCATGTCTTGGCATCTGTACATAGTGCTGCCATGAACATTGGGGTGCATGTATGTTTTCAAATTTGTGTTTTTGTTTCTTTCATAAATATACTCAGGAGTGGAATTGCTGGATCATATGGTGGTTCTACTTTTAATTTTTTGAGGAAACCATATGTGTGTGTGTGTGTGTGTGTGTGTGTTTACAGTGGGTACACCATTTTACATTCCTACCAACAGTGTATGAAGCTTTCTTTTTCTTCACATTCTTGCCAGGACTTGTCACTTGTGTTATTTTTGATGATGGCCATTCTGACAGATGTGAGGGAAAGTTAATTCTTTGACAAAGTGAGTTGCTCTTTCAAAAAAGTACGTGTTAGAAATTTAAACTGTGGGTGTCATGAAAAAGCCAATGGTGACATTAATTAATTCTCAGCTTGTGAGCAAATTGAATATTTTCATTTTTGTGATGATTGGCTTGGTGTAGAATGATGTCAGTTCATCTTAGATTTTTGTTGTTGTTCTCTTAGGTCATAAGAAGCCTGTCGACTTATACTGTAACCATGTATGGAATGTGGTACAAGACAAATCATCTTTACTCTCAACTTCAAGATGTTCTTACTCTAATAAGAGTAAGAACAGATCTGGGTGCCTACGATGCTTTTTCAGAGCATTTTCACGTTATATTCTTGGAGAACATGAAAATCTCTTATGATGAAAATTGAGCTCATCTTGAGAGGAAATGATGTAGCTGGGAAAGAACTTGTCTCCCCCCAGATTGAAATAGAAGTATGGCTGTCATGTCGATTCATATTTTGTGTGGTTACATTTGTAGATGGACAGATACGTAGATACATGAATACTCACGTATGTGCATGGAACAAGGGGAATAATTTTGTGAGGCTGACGTTCTTAAAATCCAGTTTTACCTGTACTTGACAGATCACGGTGCGGTATAGGATGGAGCCAGATTTTTCTCCGTTTACCCCACATTCCCAAGGTGGCCTCAATGAAGCCCTTAGTGCCCTGATGGCCATTGTGAGTGTCCTGGAGATAAAGAACTGGTCAGAAGAGCAAATAGCAGAAACTAAGTCATGAAGTGTGCTTGGAGGGGGCTGGCTGTGTAGTGAAGAGTTGTTTGGGGACCGCTGGGAGCTTTTCCAGGGCAGGGAGTGAACTGGTTTCTCCCTGACTTTGGAAAGAATCCACCCAGTGAGTGTCAAATGAGCAAAGGGCCCTAAAATAGTCTCCAGTAAATAGGAGCAAACAATTATATCTTCAGCTCACGATAACTCAGTCCTGTAAAGGGTACGTGCCTGTTTTGGTGGCCACAGCACTGCTCTGGTATTTGCTTTCTTACAACACCCGGGCCAATTGCATTCCAGGTGTGTTTTCCTCCTGGCTTCTTTGACTGGGAGCTGACTGCGGCGGATTTCAGCCAGACAAGTTCCGGGTGTGTTTCGTGCCTTTTTGTATAAGGCACAGTCTTTGTTTCCAAACACATAATTGCTTTTTCTGTCAAGATATGAGAAGAATGTGAGACTTTAATCTTTAGACCTTAAGGGTATTGCACCAAGAAACTTTATCGTCCATCTTTTAAGTGTGAGAAATGTCCATTGGTTTACACCCAGATCTATGACTCTCAACATATTGAAAATTATCAGCAATAAGTGGAGATTATTAGGAATCGTTAATTCCTGTACATGAAGAATCTTGAAAACTGGGTTCCCTTCTGTCTCTTGGCCCCTGTCCTGCCTCATCTCTGCTCTGACCTGTAGTCACCCCCTGTGGCGTTTCCTCTGGGGACAGGTTAGGCCATCTCCTGATCAGAGGAGCTGCAGCAAGTCCCTACATACGAACCTCCACGTGGTGAACTTTCAGAGAGGTGGACGTGCATGTGCGTGTGCAGTCACGGTAGTTCACGTATCAGGTGTACATTGTCACGTGCGTGCATCCTCTGTGATTGGCTGTGCTTTTGTGTACTTTACTACACAGTACTGTGTAGAGTACAGTAGTACAGTGTCTTAATTTCAAGCCGAGAATGCCAGGAAGCAAGAGTAGAAGCAGTGGCGATATAGATGGTGCTACTGTACTTTTCAAGGTACTGTACAATTAAAAATGTTTTCTTTATTTTTTTGCACTTTTTTAATGTATTGTTTGTGTGAGAAGCATTGTAAATCTATTATAATATAGTACTATGGAGCTGATTGTGTTAGTTGGATACCTAAGGCTAACTTGGTTGGACTTAATGAACTAATGGGATGGATGAACGTGCTCATGAAACGGAGTGCTTTCATATGGAGGTGACCCACCCTCTCACCCAGTTCATTTGTCATTGTTTCTAATGATATCTGTCATGTTTGAATGTTTTGTTCACTAAACCAAATTGCTATTGTGGGTTGGTGGGGACAGGGAGGCTAAGCCTGCGAAAGCTCACCATTATATGTGAAAATGCCAGTGTAGTGGACAGGATGTTATTGACTGAAGGTTACCCGGCACCCTAAGGAAAGGGAGAGATCATTTTACTGATTTTCATTTTTTCCTTCCTTTCCTCTTTCATAGGGGGCTTCCCTATGAAAGCTCAGTTGGTAAAGAATCCACCTGCAAGACGGGAGACCCTGGTTCTATTCCTGGGTTGGGAAGATCCCCTGGAGAAGGGATAGGTTACCCACTCCTGTATTATTGGGCTTCCCTTGTGTCTCAGCTGGTAAAGAATCTGCTTGCAATGCAGGAGACCTGGGTTCGATCCCTGGGTTGGGAAGATCCCCTGGAGAAGGGAAATGCTATCCACTCCAGTATTCTGGCCTGGAGAATTCCATGGACTGGATAGTCCATGGGGTCTTAAAGAGTCAGACAGGACTGAGCGACTTTGACTTTCACTTCCTCTTTCATTCATTCATATACTTGATAGTTATTTCTCATGTAATTGGTAAGTGTCAGGTGTTGTCCTGGTTGTTACAGGCCAAGGTTGCAAAAATAAGACCCAGATTCAGCTTTCAAGGACTTTAAAGTTTTCTTGGGGGCAATCACCATGTAAATAAGTAAGAGTCCCTTTTTAAAAAAATGTCTTAAATGGAAAATTTCAACTATCAAAGTGGAGAGAATATTTTTAAAAATACCCATATGGCAGCACTACAGTTATCAGTCATGGCCAATCTTGTTTTGTCTTACACCTGCTCCCACTCCTCTCTCCTTCTCCCATGACTTTAAAGCAAGTTGCAGACCTTGGATTGTTCCATTCGTGTGGGGAGGGTATGATTTACGCTGATGCAGTGGGAAGGTCAGGGCTGTTGTGAAGCATGGGCTGCTGCCTAGAGGGTCAATGAAGTAAAAGAAGGGTGTTCTAGGCAGAAGAAATACTGTGAGATAATAGCAGGGATGATGTAGCACTGCTTGTAGTTTGATGTGGCCAAAACTGGTCCATGGATGGGACCATGGGTGGAGCCACAGGTGGGAGTCTACAAAGGCAGACAGAGTACAGACAAAAAGGCTTTTGCTTTGTCAACAATGGACTGACTTTGTCAGATCTTCACTGCGAGACATTTATAGTTTTCAAGATTTATATTTTGAACGTTACGGTGGGTAGGGGGTATAGAGCAGGTTGTAAATGAGATGGGATTGGAGAGTGGCTAGATATCTGAGAACCTTGGTTCAGGGCTTGAAACACTGATAAGATTAGGATGGAGAAACATTTTGAGATATTGGAGACACAGAGATAGTGGAGAAGAAATATTGTATTAGCACTTATTTATGACACCTCAGATATGCAGATGACACCACCCTTATGGCAGAAAGTGAAGAGGGGCTAAAAAGCCTCTTGATGAAAGTGAAAGTGGAGAGTGAAAAGGTTGGCTTAAAGCTCAACATTCAGAAAACGAAGATCATGGCATCTGGTCCCATCACTGCATGGGAAATAGATGGGGAAACAGTGGAAACAGTGTCAGACTTTGTTTTTCTGGGCTCCAAAATCACTGCAGATGGTGACTGCAGCCATGAAATTAAAAGACGCTTACTCCTTGGAAGGAAAGTTATGACCAACCTAGATAGCATATTCAAAAGCAGAGACATTACTTTGCCAACAAAGGTTCGCCTAGTCAAGGCTATGGTCTTTCCTGTGGTCATGTATGGATGTGAGAGCTGGACTGTGAAGAAGGCTGAGCGCCGAAGAATTGATGCTTTTTCACTGTGGTGTTGGAGAAGACTCTTGAGAGTCCCTTGGACTGCAAGAAGATCCAACCAGTCCATTCTGAAGGAGATCAATCCTGGAATTTCTTTAGAAGGAATGATGCTAAAGCTGAAACTCCAGTATTTTGGCCACCTCATGCGAAGAGTTGACTCATTGGAGAAGACTCTGATGCTGGGAGGGATTGAGGGCAGGAGGAGAAGGGGACGACAGAGGATGAGATGGCTGGATGGCATCACTGACTCGATGGATGCGAGTCTGAGTGACCTCCGGGAGCTGGTGATGGACAGGGAGGCCTGGCGTGCTGCGGTTCATGGGGTCGCAAAGAGTCAGACACGACTGAGCGACTGATCTGATCTGATGACACATTGTAAAACCTAATGACCTCTTAACTTTGGGGATGAATGAATGACCCTGAGAGTCTTGGCATGGGTGAAACAGCTTGATGCTGATCTCTGGACTACTGGAATCCAGAATGAAAGTTTGGTGGGTGTGGGGAGTTTGGATTGAATATCAAGGAAGAATAGACAGAGGCATTTGCTAAGGAGGTGGAGGGCTTCCCTGGTGACTCAGAAGGTAAAGAATCCACTTACAGTGCTGGAAACCCAGGTTTGATCCCTGGGTTGGGAAGGAGAGGGGAAATTTCCTGGAGAGGGAAATGGCAACCCACTCCAGTTTTCTTGCTTGGAGAATCCCATGGACACAGGAGCCTGCCAGGCCACAGCGCATGGGATCGCAAAGAGTTGGACATGGCTGGACAAACTGAGCAGCAGCAGCCGCAGGAGCTGGAGGAGGAGTTTTGAGAATTATCAAAATATAAATTAGGGGCTGCAAAATGTTTTTAGTACTGGGCCATGTGTTTGGTATCCTCCGGTTTGTAAGTCACGTGAATTTTTATTGATAGCACTGTTTAGGTATTAGCTGCCAGTTCTTAAAAATATAGAATTTTGGCAACATCACCAAAAAAAAATGTGATCAGCACTATAACAGGGAATGATGATGAGGATGATGTTTTCAGTTTGACCAGGTCACCAGGACCTCGAATGTCACTTGACAGTCGCCCTCCTGTCCTCAGGAGCAGTCCTTGAAAATCAGGTGGAGTCAGGTACATGTCTGACTCCAGGTATACCACACCCGCCAACTCTCTGCTCAAGCCAGGGTGGAATGTAATTTTTATAAAACAAACTTAAATGTTGTATTGGGTTGGTAATAAAATTTGTTTGGGTTTTTCTGTAAGGTGGTATGGAAAAATCTGAAACAAACTTTTTGGCCAAACCAATCCAAAGTTTAATTAGCATTATAAAAAGAAAGTTCACGAGTGTTCTGAGATAAATGTATTTTCCAAATTTTTAGGAGTATCGTAGATCAGTTTTGCCCCCAGTAGGATCGTGATGCATCCAGTGCGTGCAAATGCTCGTGTCCCCATGGTTACATGGCAGAGGTGGCCGAAGGAAGGGTAAAGTGTGAATAGTGTTCATCGAAGTCTGTGAATCTATTCTGAGATTCTGACTTCATTCCCACCCAGCTAACTTACTCTGTTGTTCTTTCCAATCTAAGTTTCGATTAAGCTCAGGCAGTTTTGGAAAGGAGAGATGAGTTGAGTCTAAAATTGTCACCGGCTAAATCCACACGTCCGTTTTAAGTGTGAGCAAGATGTGAAGTTGACCAAAGTGTCAACGTTCCAGTCTTTTCCCTGCATTTTTCAAGTTCCGAGGGTTCCTGTGAAATGTTTTTTTTTAAGCCACCTATAGCCCAGCAAATGGGATCTTTCACAGCTTTTAATTCCCCAAAAGACCTCATATAGCAAGCACACAATTTAGTAAATCCCTTCAACAAGTTTCCATGACTTAACTATATGACTGCATTAAAATAAAGACCATACTTTGCTTCTCTGTCCAGTAATAATAAGCATTCATGTTTCCTGATTTTATGTTGTATACTTAGCACCTGGCACAGAACTTGGAATTTCATAGGTGTTCAATAAATATTGTTTGAATTAATGAAATACCCCACTAGGTGCTGATGATTGAAGACCATAGTTTTATGGATAACTTTCTTCATCACACCTGGCAATCATCATGATGTCAAAGATGCCAGCACACACACTCCCCAGGAGAAGGCCTTTCCATTTCATTTTGTTGTAGCTATTCCTGTTTATGGCTTATAAACTGAGTTTGTTCATATTTATGCCAAGCTGTTCAAATCCCTTTCCAGGAGATAATTAGAAATTGCTAGTTCATGCATAAGATTTTGGTAATGACATTTTTGCTAAAATATTTCAAGCTTTTCATATCCTAGAGTCAAGAGGGCTGTGTTGAGCCTGCAGGAGGAAGAGGAGAAGAAAAAAATGCTTCTGTTGTAGCTTTAAGCTTATTCAATCACTGATGCCATTCCCTCCAAAGGAGCAGAGAGGGACCACAAGAAGGAAAAAAAAAATGCAAGGAGGGCCTTTGGGGAGCATGTGGATTTAGGGGTGAGCTGAGGAGGAGGGTGAAGGTCCTAAAGAGACCCATAGGACTCAAGAACAGACTCCAAAGTGGACCTCCAGAGTGCAGCCTGGAAGACAAACTCCACCAATGACTTTTGGACTTTTGGCCACAGAATCACTAGAAGATATATTTTATTAGTACATGGTGATCAGGTACAGTTACATAGGTACAAACAGATACATAACTGAAACAAATGTTGCAGGAAACAATCCCCTTTCTTCATGGGATGTTGCCAAGACTTTCTATTCTGTTCTGTGCTCTTCTGTGCTATGCTCTGTCATTTAAACAAATGCTGGTTTCAAATATATATCTGAGGATTCTGTGGTTATTAAGGACTGTGTCAACCCGAAGCTAGAAGTGAATCAGCAGCAGTCATAGTTTTTAGATTCTGAAGGTTGGTGGAGGGTCGTGGGCACTGTGGTGGCTGCGTCGTGGTGTCACTGATTTACCTTGTTGGCATGAGTTGGTGCCCAGACCCCCAGCGTGTTCAGGTTCTGCCAGATCTCCTTCAACTTCTGGAGGTCCTGAGTCACCCAAGGAGCTCCAGCTTCTCGTGTAAGTCACCCATGGCATCAAGGTCAGAGTTGATGAGAAGCAGGTATGGATTCCAGTTGTCTTCCCAGTTCTGGTGCGCTCGCGTTTTGTCCTTGGTCTTTCACATCCAGCTTCCTGTGTAACTGCCACCCTGGCCAACCTATGGTGACTTTAGGACAAGCAGCAACCTGTATAGGCAGGCTATTGTATCAACTTCCAGTCTCCTAGCAGTGGTGCTTCTTGGATCCCGCCTTGAGTCCTACTGGGCCATCATCTGCAGGGTGAATACCACTACAGTTGCATATTCATTGGAGAACAGGAGAGAACTTAGACCTTTTTGTTTATGCTTGAATTTATCTAATGTAAAATGCCTATTTTGGGGTATATTTTTAATGCTGAGTAATTTCAAATATTAATAGATGTGATTTATATTAAGTGCTTAGAGTTGTAAGTAGTATTCCTAAATAATTACATTATGTCAAGAAAGTTCTTTGAGGATGAGATGGTTAGATAGCATCACCGACTCAATAGACACAAACTTGAGCAAACTCCAGAAGATAGTGGAGGACAGGGAAGCCTGGCATGCTGCAATCCATGGGGTTGCAAAAAGTTGAATATGACTTAGCGACTGAACAACAACAAGGAGGTTCCACATAGCAATTTTTTTTTTCAGGTATTTGTTCCCCAGACCTTTGAACACCATTGCCTTTAGAGGCAGTTGCTGAGAGAGTGCTGGGAAGAAGGAAGTGGCCAAGACCACCAGCTTGTGACACTGTTCATTCTTCAGGAAGGGGTTTATGTTAACTGGAGACCACTGCTGCATAAATAGTGGGAGGCCTGAGCACCAGGATCGTATTTGCCAAGATAAGAATCAGACATAGGCTCTGGAAAGTTCTGGGTGTTTTGAAGGGAAGAGGGTGGAAGATGTGAAATCAGCCCTCCTTCAGCCACCTGCCCTGTGGGTGTGCCCCCAGGGCCCTCCTCACCGCCAGCGTGACTTAATCTGTCCTTCTAGTGTATGTTTTTGGTTGTTATGTGTCAAAAACTTTCCTGATACAAATTGCATTTCAGCTCAAACCATCTGCAGAAATGCTGGGAGGGATACCTTGGAGAAAAATAATTGAGATCAGTTATTATAGATTCATGGGCTTCCCTGGTGGCTCATCTGGGATGAGCCTGCAATGTGGGAGACCTGCGTTTGATCCCTGGGTCAGGAAGAGCCCCTGGAGAAGGGAATGGCAGCCCAATCCAGTATTCTTGCCTGGGAGATCCCATGGACAGAGGAGCCTGGCAGGTTGGAGTCCGTGGGGTCGCAAAGAGTCAGACGTGACTGATTCAGTGAATTTCTCCAGAATGGTATGGCAGGATGGGAGGACAGAGCTGGTGCAAACAGTGCAAACAGCCTCATAGATTCAATGAGGCTGAACGAGGAAACTGAAATTAAAGTCTTGTTTATGGTATAGCAATTTCACCTGAAAGGTTGCTGGAAGTGTTTATCCCCTCAAAATCTTTACACAAACTAATTAAGAGTGTGAATGCATTGTTGAAGTCATTCAAGAAATCAGGGTTTTATTGTTGTGACTTCTTTTAGTAGGTTTATCCTATAGGGTCTGATATATTTATACTTATGGATATATCTCTATCCCTCCCCCAAACGATAGTGAGCAGTGTAATTATGACATGTAATTTATGTTTCATAACATATATCGTATATGTACTTACTGTTACAGACAGAAAAGATAGAGAGGCATTAAATAAATGAGCCAGTAGTCTATTCCCTTTCTTCCCCTCAACTCTGGGGATTCAGAGCAACACATTGAGTTTTCCCTTGGGGCTCTGTCTTTATAGATAGATAAAATAGCAGGACCACAAGTTCATTTGCATTCATTTGCATGTAATTTACATACAGCGATCCAGAGTACATTATGCCTCCTGATGTTTTCAGAGAAGTTTTTTGCTTTGGCTTTTTCTCCCCTTAAGGTTTATCAAGATAGTCTAAAGCATAAATGACATCTGGGGAAAGGAGAGCAAGAACAGCAAAAACAAAGATATAAGTGCCTCAGTTTTCGTAATTCTTTTAGTTTCACATTTTCCGGAGACAGAAGTACATCAGGATAAAAATTCAGAAATACTCTGGAATGAATTGTTGAGAGGACAGTGCTCTGTTTCTTTTCTTAATTGTAACAGAAGCTCACCCCATCTGAATGGTTCAGTCCAATGTCCCTTATCTCTCTATTTTTATGTTGCTTGTATAAAAAACATGGGTTTGGTATAAATGTGTGCCATGGCTTCATGGGAAATTACACAAATTTGTCTTCCATTGAGCTGACACTGGTAGTGGGACCCAGATTGAAATTAAGTTCCTATCAAGTGAAATGGATGATCATATGGAAAAATGTTGTGCTTGCTTTTTTGGGTTTGGTTGATTTTTATTTTTATTTTTTAATCGTTTTGCCTGCACCACACGGCATGTGTGATCTTTGTTTCCCTACCAGGGATTGAAGCTGCACCCCCTGGGAAATCCTGTGACCTGATTTTGTACTAAGAACTGGGAAGAGAACTTGAATTTGCTTATATAATTTTTGTTTCTTTTCTTTGTAGACAGAGATGGGAAAATCTTGTAAAAACATAATGTGACACAAAATTTCACAACTTACTTTAAAAAGTTTATTTTGAGGAAATAAGATTTTTCCCTATTCCTAAACTTGAACTAGTATTGCTTCAGCCTGTGTGCATGCTAAGTCACTTCAGTTGTGTCTGACTCTTTGTGACCCCATGGACTATAGCCCGCTGGGCTCCTCTGTCCATGGGATTCTCTAGGCAAGAGTACTGGAGTACGCTACTATGCCCTCCTCCTTCAGGAGATCTTCCCAACCCAGATCTTCCCAACCTGAGAGTCTTATGCCCCCTGCATTGGCTGGCGGGCAGATTCTTTACCCCTGAGCTACCAGGGAAGCCCGCTTCAGCCTAATGCATTTGAACCAAAGGGGAAATATAAGAAATGAAACATATTAGACAAGTAATATACTCTACAGCAGAAACTTCTAGCACCTTAAAAGAAAAATAAGCAAATCTGTTTCAGTATTTTAATAATTGTATTTATTATAATAAATATCAAATTTTATAGTTTAAAGTCATACTGTATATTTAGAAGTTTATTTTGTGACATCAGTACCTCTTGGCATTAGCATTGTGGTATGTTGAATCAGATATGAACTTCACATCCCCCCAAAAAAGATATACTAGGTGTGGTGCTATTGAAACAGCAGCTGCATTATTTAAATTCCCTACAGACTAATGTTGCAAATATTTGAATTGAAGTAAATATTTTTACTGAACAAGTTTGTACTATCTCAAGTAAGAACAAGTTGACTTGGGGATTTCCTTGCAGTTCAATGGTTAAGACTCCACTCTTCCAATGCAGGGGGTATAGGTCCAATCCCTGGTCGGGGAGCTAAGATCCAATATGCCTCGTGGTGTGACAAAAAATAAAAGAAATAAGCAACAAGGATTAAAACAAAAAAGATGAAGTTGAATAGGAAGGATGCAAAGACCCTCAGATAGTCTTGGAAAAACCTGCATTTGGAGTGGGTAAAGAGAAATTCATCATGTTGTTCCTTGGTTCCATGTGATTGGGATAGAAAAATTCCATTCTGGAGATGACAGACAAGACGTCCTTAAAAAACACATGTGTGGGATTTCTCTGATGGGCCAGTGGTTAAGAATCTGCCTTGCAATGCCGGGGGGACACAGGTTCGATTTCTGGTGGACGTCCCATATGCCTTTGGGCAACTAAGTCAACCACAGCCAGAGAGTCCATGTCCTGCAACCAAAGATCCCGCATGATACACTGAGGATGCCCAGTGCTGCAACTAAGATCAGACTCAGCCAAATAAATATTACACATACACACTTTAAAAAGTTTTTCTTTTGCCTTTTTTGGCACTCAAAGGATCAAGACTGATGCAAGTGATAATTATGGGGGCTCGCTGTACATCTGGAAAGCGATTTGGGAAAGCATAGAGTCGGTTGTGCCACCCTGTTCTAATTTATTTCTGCTGAGCACCATGTGAGGGGTGGACATCGCAGGGTGTGAGATGTTTGCTGTCTCTGGCCTGAGTCGAGTTGAACAGCTGCTTTCTTCCTCATAAGCAACAGATATTTCCCAGGCCCCAGAAGTTTGGGGGAGGTCCAAGTGATTGGAAGTGAGGGAGAGGGAAGCAAACTGTATCACTAGTGGGAGGGAAAGTTTAGCAGCTTGGAAACTTTAGAAGTGAACAGTTTGCTTTGAAGATGTTCTAGGATATACAAGAGAGGAGAGAGAAAGGAAAGAAAGCAGTTTGAACAAAAGCTCTATAAATAAGTGTTTTTACAGTTTTGTTTTTTTTTTTTAGATGACCTTGATGAGTTCAAGAGAACAGTAGTTGATTGGGATAAGTCATACAGTTTATAAACGTGAAAGCTGCTTACTTTTGAGAAGCCAACAATCAAGATGGCAGTACAACTCTTAGTGCCTCTGAATGAGAGGGAGAGAAGGGGAGAGAGAGATGAATTTCCATTTAGAACAGCCAGCTCTCAGGCAAGTGTGTGGCTATAACCACCCGCCTCACACATTCACTCAGGTGTTAGAAGATGCAGAAGTTGTATGTGGTCAAAGGTGGCAAGTATGTTTCATTTCCTTGAAGGGATGCAGTAGAAGTTTCTTGATGAGGACATCATCATACTCTAGTGCGTGTGTGTGTGTGTGTGTGTGTATGTGTGTGTATGTATTAAGTTGCTTTCAGTCTGACTCTTTGTGACCCTATGGACTGTAGCCCACCAGGCTCCTCCTTCCATGGGATGTACCAGGCAAGAATACTGGAGTGGGTTGCCATTTCTTTCTCCAGGGTATCTTCCCAACCCAGGGATCAAACCCATGTCTCTTATGTCTCCTGCATTGACGGGTTCTTTACCCCTAGTACCACCTGGGAAGCTGCAGAAACTCGCTAGAGATCAAGACAATTCTAAAGAAACCAGGGTCGGCCAGGAGTGCCGGTGGCTGTGGAGAGTGGCAGGATCAGGGCAGGAACTCAGAAGGATGGGTTCTCAGGTAACATTGTTGCAAGTCCAACACTCACTTGGAAGGAGGCTGCTGGATCTTTCCCAGTATGTACTGGGGGAGCGACCTAAGAATGTTTGAGGCTCTTGAAGAGAACTGGGAAATGAGGGCTTTGTGTCTTTGAGGTGTAAGCAAACAATCCTGGGTCAATAGAAGACAGACAGTCTGATGTTAGCCCAGAGGTTCCCTTCATCCTTGAAACTGTCCAGATGCTCTGTCTGGCCGAGGCAGTGGTGGGCTTGGGTGGACCAGTCCTTTACCTCACTGGCCACTTTGCAGTCATAGTCCTGGCTGTTGGTAGCTGGTGTCCAGAGTAGATGCTCCCATGGGAGCAGCTCTTCTGCCCTCACTCTTTCCTAAAAATTTCTTCCAGGACTTTCTTCTGGTGGTGGGAGAGGGGCAGCTGTGCTAGAGGGGCTGCCCGTGCTCTCTGGCTCCTCTGGCCCTCCTGGTGGGCAGACCTCAGCCCCTTTCTCCTCCAGGCTGGGGTTGGGCAGCAGAGATGAAGGGGCCTGAAAGCCAGGCCCGGTGAGGGTGGGGTTTATTTGTAGAACGGGTGATGAGGGTGGCACATGTCATTCTCAGGGGAGAGTGACCCAGTCTGATCTCTGTTTTGCAAGGTCCCTTTGGTGACTGGATCAAGGCCAGTGAGGCCAAGTGGGGAAGGAGACAAGAAAGCCCAGTCAGGAGGTGGTAGGTTTTCAGATTGTGGTCCATACGAGTCAGGACGAGTCAGGACAAACCTCAGGATCATAGTCTGATTTATGATGCCCTTTGTCAGGAACCTCACCTCTACTGAAAGCAGTAAAGCGAGGCCTTCAAGGCTGGCCTCCTCTGTGCCTCATTGGCTGGCAGTGGACTTCCATTTTGATCCCGTGTTATTTCCCTGTTGGAAATTTGATGATGAATGTTTTCAAGGTCGGGGGGTGTGCGGTAGACCCTGGCCACCCTCCTGTGTCCATCCAGCCTGTTGTCTCAAACGTGAGGGAATGACCTGTCCAGACACGTGCAAACATCTTAACTGTTTTTGCAGAGAGCGTCCCACCCCTATGCTGTACTGCAGACTTCGAGGCCATTACCTCAAATAAAGGAAGCCTCTTTTCTAAAAAAAAAAAAAAAAATTAAGAAAAAATCATTTCTTTCAATTTCTATTTCTCCACTTGGTCAGTTCTGTGCCATTGGTGAAAGCAGAAGTGAAATCGATGCAGTTGCTCGCTCTGACCTGGGCATCCTGACTGCAGCCTTTCGGTCTTTAGCAGAAAGGCTTTTGAAGAACTTTTAATTCCCAAACCCTGCCTGTGTCTAAGTAAGTGCTTTGCAGTCTTAGACACGTGCTGCATGATAGGTGACGAAACTGTGCAATGGGCTGCCCAGTGGTCTGTCCCAGGCAAAATGTGAGTGCGTCTTTTCAGTTGTCTAAGAATTGTGTTTTCCTTGGTTGTTTTGGTAGGATCATTTATTCATACCAAAGGAGGAACCCATTGGGAGGTGAAAAGCAGCAGGGAAGATACTTCTCAGAATGAATGAATGGATGAATAGAAGAAATGGCATAACCTACAAATGTACACAGCATCACTCTGTGTGTGTGTATTTAGGAATCATTCCCCTGAAGGAAGACGATAGTCTGAAGTGTTATCTTGTAGTGAATACTATTAGTTAAGTAAAGCCAGCACTTCACTTATGTGTCAGAGCTCTGTGAGGGACCAAGCTCTGAGTGTGTCACATTGCTTCATTACTTCTCATGGGGAAATAGCCAGAGATTAGGAAACATACCTAAGCTGATGAATTGGAAGTGGCAGCAGAGATGGGTGTGAACTCGAGGGTTCAGACCCCAGAACTTCTGGGCCTTTCCCTGAATGGAGAGACAGACGTATTTCCTTATATATTTAAGTGAATTTGTACACGTCCTCTTGCATCTGTGCTTGAATGACGTAGTGAACAAGAGTTCCCACTTTTCTGAGCATCTCATGGGAAGTGTGGTTGAGGTGTGTCCCAGATGTGGCATTCCCTGTTGGCTCCTGAATTCTCAGCTTCCTGCCAGAATTCCTCCTGGGAAGGCTGTCCTGGCATGTGGATTCTTAAAAGCTTCCTTGGAGGTTCTGACTGATGTGCTTAGTCACTCAGTCATGTCCGACTCTTTGCGACCCCATGGACTGTAGCCTACTGGGCTCCTCTGTCTATGGGATTTCCAGGCAATAATACTGGAGTGGGTTGCCATTTCCTTCTCCAGGGCATCTTCCTGATCCAGGGATCGAACCTGGGTCTGCTGCATTGCAGACAGACTCTTTACCATCTGAGCCACCAGGGAAGCCTGCCAGTTGGGCATTAGGGAGCCTTTGCACTGACAGTGTTTATTTCTGGGGATTTCTTGGCCCTGTGAGGCAAGCAGGGGTGTGGGTTAAAACCATGGCCTTGGCATCAGACAGTCCTGAGTTGGGGACCCAGCTTCTATGCGTGGTAGCCCTGGAATCCTTGGGCTGTGGCTCAGTTTTTTTGAGCTGCTGTTTGTTCATCTATACAGGGAGAAAAATGTCCAAGGGGTGTCTGGAGGATTAGGAGATGTTGCGTGTAAAACAGCGTGGTGCACGTCCACCACTTAAAAAGTACCAGCTGTTGTTAGTATAAAGGCTGCACAGAGGGAGACTAGAGGGTGCCAGGCGTATGCAGGTGGACTGACTGCCTCTGTTCTCTTCCTGTTTCTTCCCTGCTCTCCTCACCCTCAGGACGGCTCCCTGGGAAACATCGATGACCTGGCTCAGCAGTATGCAGATTACTACAATACCTGCTTCTCCGACGTGTGTGAGAGAATGGAGGAGCTGCGGAAACGGCGGGTTTCCCAGGACTTGGACGTGGTGAGTGGGATCCCGGGAATATGCTCTCTGCTCCTGGTCCAGCATCCCCTCCCTGCCTCTCTAACGCTTGTGCGTGGATCATTTTGCTGCACTACTTTGAGATAAAAGAATTCAGATCCCCAAAGGATTAACCCAGTTCTGTGGATATCAGACAATAAATATCAGTAGGGGCAACAGTGATCAAATTTTTGTACTTAAGAAAATAACGCATTTTTATATAACTCAAGAGGAAAGGATATTTTTATGCAAGACTGATATACACTGCGTTTTTATTGACTCTAAGCCAAAAGGAGGTCTAGGCTAGTTCTTTCCTTTCTTCCTTAGTTTTCAACCAGATAAAGTTTAAAGAAGCAAGAAATCATCCTAATTTCTCACCTAATAATAACCCACATGGGTGTTTCAGCAAGTCTCTGTTGGGACATTTTTACATCAGCTATGTAATTCTTGCTTTTATACTTAATATTTTATTATAGTTTGTGTTATTAAGACTTCTTTGTCATCACCATTTTTCATGGCTATATTCCTTCTCTCAGGTGCATTGAAATTCATTTGTCTGTTTTGTGAAGACCTTTATGTGTATGGTTAGTGGAGAATTTGAAGTTGCATGTGATAAATAGTAAATAAATAGTTTAGGTCTATATAATCTATGGGCTTCCCAGGTGGCGCTAGTGGTAAGGAGCCTGCCTGCCAATGCAGGAGACATAAGAGATGGAGGTTTGATTCCTGGGTTGGGAAGATTCGCTGGAGGAGAGCACAGCAACCCACTTCAGTATTCTCGCCTGGAGAAACCCATAGACAGTGGAGCCTGGAGGGCTGTGGTCCACAGGGTTGCAGAGAGTCAGACACGACCGAAGTGACTTAGCACGCATACAGGCCATAAAATCTATGTATCTGCCAGTATTCCCATGCTGTTGTTGTTTACTCGCTGTGCTGTGTCTTACTCTTTGTGACTCCATGGACTGTAGTCCTCCAGGCTCCTCTGTCCATGGGATTTCCCAGGCAGGAATGCTGGAGTGGATTGCCATTTCCTTCTCCAGAGGATCTTCCTGACCCAGAGATCAAACCATGGATTCTTTACCACTTAGCCACCTGGGAAGCTCTTTGAGTAACAACACCTCTTGCCTTTAAAAAAAAAAAAAAAAGCACACTGATTCTATTGAATCCTTATTTATTTTGTGATTTTCTATAATTATTTTATTACTGATTCATTTTATAAAAAACCTATTATAAAAACCTATTGGATAAGGATGTTACAAAAGACCTATTGGATAAGGGATCCAACAAGTAGTTTAGGCACCGCAGCTGTTATATTTCATAAGTACGTGATTCACTTCCTTTGTAGGTAAGATGCTGGTGCTCTTATGCACTTGCATCTTTTCCCTTAACTCAATGCACCTAAAGATTTCTTATAGCATAACTGTCAAATAATTACTGATCCTTTTTCCTCACTGATTTAGTACTCCACATGGGTGGGAGTTGGTATAATAGAGTCAACTGAGACTCAGAAGCATCAATTGGGGGCAGAAAGCCATCATCCCGGGAGCCTGGCACTGTGGCCCAAGCAGGTACCGGGGCGTCATTGTTACTAAGGGCGTCTTTCTTATAACTTTGTCCCCTGGTGTGTGTCAGTGGGAGAGAGGTGTTTCTTTTCTTCTAAGAAAGTATTCTCATGTGGGAAAAGACTTTTAAAATTCATTAGGCTAACCTGCTGGGACAAGGTTGATGCTTTTCCTTTTGGCAAGATTGAAGCCAAACAATAACCTAATTATCGCACTGAGTTCTTGAATGTTGCCATTTTGACATTGAAAAATAGTCTGGTAGGATACTCTGTGGCTTCCTAGGACACTTCACCAGGCAAGGAAATGATGGCTGTGAACTGGCAGATGATCCTTGATACTGACGCTCAACTGCTCTTCCCCAAATTCTAGCCGGTTAAGAGTTGGGGTTTCCATAATTATCCCACAGTGTTTGGGAAGTTTGGAGAGCAACTTCTTGGTAGGAAAGGAAGCCTGCCTGGAGGTAGGATAAATAACTTCTTCCCATTTAGACAGATGGGCCTCATTTGGTGTGCTCTGTTCCAGAGCTTCAGAAGACAGTATGGGAGAAAATACCACAGGAGCTAAATTAGTTCTCATCAGAGTTGCAGGAATGTGATGGTGGGTAACATTGATGGGAGCCAGTTCCAGCCAGGCTGGAAGCTCTTCATCCTTTCAACTGTAGTTAGTGAGAAAAGTAAGATCCAAGTCATCATATTCAGGTTCCCTTTCTATGAGATCAGACAAGTGCTGAAGACCAAGTTAGATGGGACATGGTTCTCATTATTCAGGAATCCATAAGCTGGAGACTTAAAAAGCATTAAAAAAAAAAAATCTTTTGGCTTCTCTGCATGGCATGCCAAATAATATTTCCTTGAAAAGGAGTCGAACCCAAACCCCTTGCATTGGTAGCGAGGAGTCTTAACCACTGAACCACCAGCGAAATCCCTAGAAGTATTTTAAGGTCATCATTCAGGCCATGCTTGCAACTCTGGTGACCTGGGGAAAGCTTCCTCTTGAAGTGATTAGCTCATCACAGATTGAGTCCTGATGGAGAGTGATTTTCTTAAAAAGCTGTAACTTTCAGTCCATAAGACTCCCTTTCTTGCATCAGATTTTACCTGTAACTTCTAGACTTTGAATTTTGCCTTCAGACAAGTAGGCAAATTTCTTTCCTGCTCTGCTGTTGGGGCAGCTTTGGGTCTGAGGACCTGCAGTGTAAATCCTCTTCTGGGCTAGTAAGCGGCCCTGTCAAAAGCAGAAGTGAGATGACTTGGAGAAGAAATAATCCACAGACAGCACTAAGAGGAAATAGTAACACAGTAGGATTCTAAAGCATTTTCTAGGGGAAAAAAGTAACATCAAGCTTGTGTTGTCCTCTGCAGAAAAAGTCCTTAGAGACAGCCTGAGGATGGAGAGTTTGGTGATGGTTTAAACAGGTCTTTCGGGTTTGTTTCATTTCAAATCCTCTGGGTGAATTTGGGGAATTGAGGAAATGTTCTATACATGGAACATATTTAGATATTTCTTTGGCTTTAAAAAGTCCAAAAACATGCAGTGTCCTTTAGAGCTAATTACATACCAACTGGAGAATGAACAAGCCCCAAAGTCACCCTACCCATAGAGATGCTTGACTTAACCCTGAAAAATAAAAGGTTTTGATAATTATGTTAGTAATTAACTTTCTGGACTGGATATCAAACTACTTCTCCAGGACCTAATCACCTGGCCCCTGACTGGAATAAAGCACTCACTTGATAAAGTGTTTTGGGGGGCCAGTTATTTTAGATGGAGGTAACAGAGAGAGGACAGATGGGTGAAAATTCAACAGCATAAGCGGGGATTGTGATTCAAATGTATAACTATCGTGAGAGTTTTTATTTAGCACCAAATGGGTCCTAAAGGGACTGTGTATTTGGACCGCAGCCTTTGCCTCTGCTGGGGATCAGGACATTAGCGCTCTTGAGCAGCAGGGAAGTTGCCCGTACTTCCATACATTTGGCACATCCCTGAGCACCATGTGTGTTTTTGGCTGCAAGAAGCTGCATTTGGAAATGACAGCAGCTTCCCAAGTCCATAAAGGGCTCCTCTCTAGTGATGCTAAGTCTGACATCTGTCAAAGTGACAGTGGCCAGGAGAGAGACACTCTCAGGGTAGCCTCTTATTACTGGCCAAGTCAGCTTCCTTGGCATCTTTGAAGCTGAGTCTGCTTGGATGTTGGCAGAAACAAGTTTGTGTGGTGGTTGGTGTAGCACAGCCCTGATGGAAAAGTTACCACTGTAAAGTGGGACCCTGTTCATGATGCTGGATCTCCATGCAGATCGTTAACACATCTGTGTGGGTACCAGGACCCCGGGAGCCCAGGCGAGATGCACCCAGGTCTTTAAGGATCCAGAATGTAAATACAAATATTGCACATTATCTCAGAGGATATCAGAATCATTGCTGATGGTGTAGGGATAATTCTGGGGCATAATTATTGTTCCTTGCAATTTTCATAATTTAATCTTTCAAGGTGTAATTCTGGACTAAGAGGCAGTGAAAGTGGTACCTGTCATGACTAGAGATGATTCTTGGGGCTTCTTCAGATTCTTCCATTCCCACTCCAAGCCCAGGTGGGAGTCCTGGCCTCTGTGGTTGTCACAGTCGCAAAAGAGGGTGAGAATCATGATGGCAAGATGGGGGACTTGGGGTTTAAATTCTGGCCATTGTACTTAGCTGGCAAGTTGTGTAACCTATTTAACTTTCAGGTTCCCCTTCTATAAAATGGGATAAAAATATCTCGTAAAGTCGTTACCAGGATTAAATGGGGGAAATTGCTATAAAATACCTCGTCCATCATCGTAAGAGACCTGAAAACTGCCTATTTCTTTTCCTTCCCTTTTATTCCTGGTTCAAAAACTCCTGTAGTGATGCTGGAGAGTCTGTGATTTGTACTTCATTAATATTTATTCATATGAGTGCAGAGATTGCTTTTAGCTTCTATTTTGGGGTATATCAAACATATATAAACAGCATAGTGTAACAAACTTCCTGTGCCCTTCAGCAGTTACCAGCATCCTGACTTCTCCCTTCATCTTTACTCTTATGCCTGCTTAATTATTATTGTTTTGAAAGTTTCTTGTTTGTGAAGTACAGTTTACACATTGAAATGCAGACATGTGAGCTATCCAATTTTGCAAAAAGGGTAGTCACGTCACCCACATCCTGGCATGGCATAGAACACGGCCGTCACCTTGCAAAGTTTCCCCACGTCCCTTCTCAGCAAATCCTGATTTGAGGACAGGGATGTTTGTCAGTCTGTTTTGGTCCTTTCTGTATGTAGTGCATGTCGTGTAATAGGTACTCAGTGAGTATTTGTTGAATTTATTTGTATGTGTCATTATTTAAGACTATTAAGCGAGCATCAGGCATGTGTCTGAGACTTTGTCATTCCAGAAATACAAAGATGTATTCCCCATCCACAAAGATGTTATAATTTAGTGGGGGTTTTAGACAAGTAAACAGACTATTTTTTTTGGCTGTACTTTTTTGGTTTGCAAGATCTTGGTTTCCCATTTAGGGACTGAACCCTGGCCCGTGGCAGTGAAAGTGCCAAGTCCTCGTCATTGGACCAGCAGGAATTCCTTAAGCAGACTATTAAGTGCAGGACGTACACAGGAGAGACCCTGACCCAGTTTAGGAAAATCAAAGACGGCTTCCTGGAGGAGGTGATGCCTAAGTCCAACTGTAAAGAAACACGAAAGATTAATCTGGTTGGGGAGGGAGGTGTAGACAGTGCAGAGTAATTTAAAGCCGAGGTCAGAGAGAAAAAGCCAAAAATGAGAGCCACAATGTGGCTTTTATGGGCCATGGAGAGAAGTTTACCATGGCTAGAACCTACAATATAAACACACGTACGGAGAGAAGATACACGCTCTCCTTTTCACATGTCTTGTATTACTAACAATATAAAAAGAATATTGCTTTGATTCATCACCATTCTCAAGACAAAACAAAACTAATCCAATAGTTGATCGGCTGGGCCAAGGTGACCTTATGGCCTCCCCAAGCCACGCAGACTTGTCCAGTTTCCAGGGGGGTTTTGTTTTGTCTTACTGACTGCTCTTCTTTTGTTGTTTGCTAGAGACAGCAAAGCCTGTGGAAAACCGGTTTCCTGTTACTTTAAGCTCCCTGAATATTCAAGAAAAGATAAGGGTTGCCCCCACCTAGGTGCTTAGGTAACACTGGCTGCCCCAGGAGGCTACCAGATTCCTGAATTCTTATTCTCACCCATAGGATAAGTACGTAATCTGTGTTGCAAATTGTCCTGAGTTTAAATATTCAACTGCTGAATGCTAAAGCCCAACTGTTGGGCTAAGGGCATTTGCTTTTGTTTTGTTTCATTTTGTCTTAAAGGACATTATTTGCTAGCTTTGGGCTACTGCTGATTTGCAGATTGCAATCAGAAACAGTGGGCATTAGACAGTGAGTCTGAACCACATTCTGCTGTGGGATTCACACACTTGATGTCAAAATACACTGAGCCTTTATGTCTTAAGCCAGATGGTAATACAGTTCTCTGCTCGGGCTCCTCTCAGACAATGTCCCATTTGTAGTCAAATGTCCAGTCCCAATTTAGTCAGCATTTTTTGTACATTGCACCACGTTAACATAGACATAAACAGGCCTCTTGGCTACCAGATTTGATCTTGGCATCCTGTACCTCTCATAATTGAGAAGGTTTTTATTCTACTTAACAATCAATTTAGGTGTCCTTCCATCCTCTTCAGCTTGGAGACCTTTGTAGACAGCTGTACATTCTGGAAGCTGACAGATAAGATACAATCGGTGGTAGACTAGTTGTATGTGTATATAGAATAGTCCCCATCAGACTTTTCAAATATGAATAAACAACATCAGCTTCCTTTTCTAGTTTTGCTCCTGAGCATTCAGAAATGACTGATTT
Source organism: Tragelaphus eurycerus (assembly GCA_935064755.1). Classification (NCBI taxonomy): domain Eukaryota; kingdom Metazoa; phylum Chordata; class Mammalia; order Artiodactyla; family Bovidae; genus Tragelaphus; species Tragelaphus eurycerus. Next base: position 7,468,575 of record CAKXYN010000039.1, read on the forward strand.
TTGTTTGTTTGCATTTGTAAAAGCAGTGTGCCTGGGGGGATTAAACACCAAAATAGCATTCTGCTCAAAATACATTTGCTTGCCAGAAAGCGAAAAAAGTCTGAGCTTTGTAGTTATTTTCATTTACATACAACAGAGAGAATTCCTAAATGTTAATCAAGTTGACAGTAATTGGGGAGAAAAACCCAGGAATTACAGAGGCCAGAATCTAGGCTCTGAGAGGAAAAGGGTGCCTTTGTTCTTAGAATTGGGACCTTTCAGAGTTGAGTGAGGCCCAGGCCAGGTGCCTTTTTGAAGCCCTGGAATATTAAAACCAGGACTATAGTATGATCTCAGAGTTTACATGTAACAATTAAACACTTTTCACGAGGAAGATTGCAGTGTAATTTATTTGTGCTAATCACAAGCTAATTATAGGCTATTTAAACATGCTAATTTTGTAGCACGCTAGAGGCAGTATGGTCTCCCTGTGAGAGAAAAGTAAAGTAAAGGAGTGTGATTAATGTTTCCTTATTTTCAGTGGGTTTCTGTACCCACATCTACAATGTTATTTGACAATATCGTCAAAGGTCTAAGTTTGAGATCCTTGGCAAAGACTGAGTGGCCCAGGCCAAGGAGTCCACCTGTCCTCTATGGCCTGGTTGGTTGGAAGGGCGAGGGTTGGGGTTCTGGAGTGGGATTGGGTAGACGCCTGCAGGGCCCAGACAGAAAGTCAGCAGGTGCAGGGTTGTGGGTCTTCACTGGTGTCGGCCCATACACCCGACACTGGCCTTCTGAACTCGTAGGTCCGCGTCTTATCAGATGAGATGGGGCATGTTCAGGGTAATGTGGCTGTAGACTAGGTCCTTATTTTATATTTTATTTTTTTAATAAAATAAACTATTTATAAAATTGTATATATTTTGTATTTATATTAATATTTATATTTAGTTTTTAGATTTATTATTGGCTGGTGTAGGATTTTTAGTTCCCCGACCTGGGATTGAACCCAGGCCTCGGCAGTGAAAGTGCCAGGTTCTAACCACTGGACCACCAGGGAATTCCCTAGACTTGGTCCATATTTTAGAGGGATCTCTCACCACAGCTCCTGTGCACCAACCAAAATGACCAAAGACAGAAAGAACTGGGCCCCAGAGCATCAAGTGTTCTGACTGGCCCTTTCTTTGGCCACCTCCTTTGAGAAGATCATTATCCTGGTTTCAGCAGTAATTTTGGATTTGGAGCTGCCTCCCCCTCCTCCCCCCAGTTTGGAAGTTTTGTGAATTTTATTTTAAATAGAAGAAAGCAAGACAGTAAAATGTTGGGATAATTTGTTCTATGCATTTGGTTCAGTTCTCCTGTTTTTCTTACCATTTAGTGTTTAGAAGGACACAAACTAACCTGGTGACTGAAAAATACATCACAGAACCCTCAGAGCATGGTGTTGACTTTCTGTTCATCTCTTGCCATTTCCTGAAACAGGACATCAGAGTCTAGCTATTTGCAGGCTCCCCCGCCACCTCCCCATGTCAACCTTTGTTTTAGAAATGGAGGCTTCATTGATCAAGTATAGCAGTGCTGTTAGGAGTTCAAGAGTGAACCAGTTTCTCTATCTCTTGATTATTCTGAGGCTGGTGCATAAAGCATTTATTTCTAAGTGATACTTTGAGAGACTTTCTGCAATTATTTAGAGTATGAAGATGTTTAAAATTTGTGGTACAGCCATGCCATCCATCTCATGGGCCCCAGCAGAAGCTGATGGAACTTAATCAAAAATAAATCAAGGGTAAGTCCAAACCAGATTGGAAGCACATCATGAATATTCGTGAACATCTGGATATGTTTGTGGGAGTGTATGTTATTTTTTAATGTGTGCGATGGCAGGGACATGCCTTCTTAACAGAGATGCCAAGAGGCAGACAGATTTCCAGCTGTGATTTCAAAGAGCATTTTTGTGTGTGGATATCCTTTCTCCTGGGCGTGTGGGTTTCACATCTCCAAGATACTCCTTTGATCTCTTTCATCTTTTGGAATCTCTTTTGATAATTTATCTGAATTCTTCATTGGAGTGAGTCACTTGACTCATGAACATTAAAAACCTTTCTTTCTAAGGGAGATTTTCAGCTTTAGTGAAAGTCACTAGTTAAGGTTTCTGATGAATCCTTTAAATGCCAGTGATTTTATGATAATTATCATTGAAGTTGTTTGGCATCGTTGATCATCGCTATAACCTAACATGTGTAAAACTCAGGTATGTTATCTGCTTCACTACCTAAAGTAGTTGCAATAACTAGAAAGGAAGGGTGAAATGTGAAAAGGCCATAATAACAATGCTGATAATTATTGCAATAATGACATTTTAAAAGTACATTGAAGTTCATGAGGCATCCATACCTATCACCTTATGTATTTTTAATACCCCTATGAGACAGATATTAATAATATTATAATTGCATTTGGGCAGAGGCAGAAAATAATGCTTCCAAAGGGAAGCCAAATAACTCAGTAGGTAAACTCCATTGCCCACCTGTTTGGTCATTCTCTGTCTGGGACCTACCTGGAACTTCGGTCAGGGCACTGCCTGATGGGGATGACAATGGCTTGTTGTAAAGCAAGATATTACAGGTTGTTGTAACTGTTACATAATACGCTAGGTTAAATAAGGTAATATTTGCAGAGCACTTGATGGTTTCTGGGTGAATGCTAAAGCTCAATGAATATAATAAATATTATTTATAATAGGAATGCTAAATAAATAGGACTTGTTAAAACTCTAATAGCTGGTAGGTATCAAAGGTAGGATTTGAAACCGGACTCATGCTCAGTTGCTCGATCATGTCCGACTCTTTGTGACCCTATGGACTGTAGCCCGCCAGGCTCCTCTGTCCATGGGATTTTTCAGGCAAGAACACTGGAGTGGGTTGCCATTTCCTCCTCCAGGGGATCTTCCCAACCCAGGGATCGAACCCAGGTCTCCTGCGTCTCCTGCATTGCAGGCAGATGCTTTACTACCTCTGAGCCATGGTGTATGCCTTTGAAACCAAGAAGTCAGTGCAAAAATCTCTGAATCTCCCCAGACCACCTACTAACCTTGCATTGTTACGCTTGGGAGATTCTACCCAAACCACCCTCCATCCCTCCCCCACCACCTCTTCCCCTTCCTCCTCCTCCCTCATCCCTCCCCAACGAGTAAATCTTGATTTACAGATTAGTTTATGTTTGGGTAATATAGTTTAAATATGTGATATTATAAAGAATAGTATAATATAGTTATTTCTACTGTATAAATTAAAATAATACACTCATTACAATTTTTTTTTTAAGGAAACCTCACAAAATTCCTTAAAGTAGAAGTTTAAGTCTCCTAATACTTACCAAGTGTAACAGTTCCAAACAGTTAGGTTCTAAGCCACTTCCTGGAATTCCAGTTTTCTATGCATTCTCCTTCATCTCTTCTTTCTCTCTTTACAGACACACAAATACCCACATAAAAACATACATGGTGTTTTACTTGCAGCAGAGTAGAAGCAATAAGTTAAAAGAGGGTTGACTTACTGCTTGAGACAGTTATCTGACAGTAGTAAGAAATGCTCACAAATGGAGACACAGAAAATTTCAAAAGTAATTAGGAGAATTCAAAGGCTCGACAACCTGGACATTTAGAACAGGGGCCAAAGACCTTATAAATTAAAAAGAATCTGTTAAATTATATTCCTTAATTGTTATAGAGCACAGTGGGTAATAGACGACTGAAGAATTCCATTTGAGAAGATAAAGTAACTTGAGAAGTAAAATAAAGCATTTTGCTGTTTTACCTGTAGTCTTTTCTTGAAAATTTAGTTTAACATTGTTGGAGGGTTCTATAATATTGTAATTTTACTGTATTATGTGATAAATATTTTAGATTTGGCTGAATGATGGCATGTATTATTCTTCCTGAATATTAATACAGGGAACTGGTAAAAACAGCAAAGTAAAAACAACATTTACTGGTTTTCTGGTGTGTTTCAGTAACTTAGGTGGTTTCATGGGGAAGTTTTTAGTAACAGAAATTATAAGCCTCATTTCAGGAAGTTCATGTCGCAATAGAACAAGACAGCCAAGGACAAGATTCTATTAGTCACATTCATGAGTGGATGATCCATATAGGTCTGCTTACAGCAAATTCTAATTTCCAACTAGTTTCACCTGGAGATACGTTAAGTACAATAGAAAAGGTAAAGGTGGAGATGCTTTGTTGATTGAAAAGCTTAGCTGAACTGATCTGGAGGAGCAGGTGCCTTAGGCTGGAGTCAGGACTCAACCTAAAATCAAGCATAAGTCTGGTTTCTGAGTAATTGGACAGGAATGTGTGCAGTTGTTCAGCTTAGTCTGTGCCGTAGCCTAGATCAACACAAGGAAACAACTAATGTTTGGATGATTTTAACAGGGCTTGAAAGGCCTGCTATACAGGGCTTATAGTTAGGATGATAATACTGACTAAAGTGATAAGCAAGGTTTTATATATGTGTGTGTATGTGTATACACACACGTATATATTTTCAAGTCAGTCTCTTCTTTTCATTGAATACCACAACTGACCGTGTACTTTGTAACACATTTATTGAATAGCTACCATGTGCAGGCAGGTAGTACATATTATTTTCCTTCAGAACACTCCCATGAAAAGGCAAGGTATTAGTTGCTGAGTCATGTCTAACTCTTTGTGATCCCATGGCCTGGAACCTCAGACGCCTCTCTCTGTTCATGGGATTCTCCAGGCAAGAACACTGGAGTGGGTTGCCATTCCTTTTTCCAGGGGGTCTTCCCGACCCAGGGATTGAACCCAGGTCTCCTGCATCGCAGGCAGATTCTTTACCGTCTGAGCCACCAAGGAAGCCCTAAAGTGTACAGTTAGTTCCCTGGTTTTAGTGTATTCCCAGGGTTGTGCAGCCTTCACCACAGTCTGCTCCAGAATCCCACAATCCTCTGTGTTCTTTAACCATTCTATAATGAGTGTATAATAAATACGTTCTTCACGCTGGCATTTCTGTGGACTAGAACAATTCCCAACATGCATGCATGCTAAGTTGCTTCAGTCATGTCCGACTCTTTGCGACCCCATAGACTGTAACCTGCAAAGCTCTTCTGTCCATGGGATTCTCCAGCCAAGAATACTGGAATGGGCTGTGGGGCCCTCCTCCAGGGGATCTTCCTGACCCAGGGATCGAACCTGCATTGGTAGACAGGTTATTTACCACTGGTGCCTCCTGGGGAAGCCCCTCTCAGCACATAGTAGATATAATAAATAACAATGAAAATAATGAATAAATGAATGATAGTACCTGGGCATTTTGGAGGTCTTTGCATTTTTATCTGCAAGAAGTGAGGCTTTTTTATTATTCACTCAGTGTTTGAAATAAGCATAAATAAGAAAATTTTTAAAGTGAGAAAGTTTTAGAAAGTATAATTCTGGGGGGAAAAAGTGCCTTTATTACAAAATGAATCCACTGGCTGATAAAAACGTAAAATATGATAAGAGGCTCAAACTTCTAATTAGAGGTGAAAAGGCTACCAAAGAAAGTATGCTAAGTCACTTCAGTCGTGTCCGACTCTATGTGACCCCATAGACGGCAGCCACCGGGCTCCCCCGTCCCTGGGATTCTCCAGGCAAGAACACTGGAGTGGGTTGCCATTTCCTTCTCCAAAAAAGAAAGTATATTTGATAGTAAAAAAAAAATCTCTTTCATGCTTTAAAATTTGCTTATATAAACCTATTTTTTAATATGATTCTAATGGATAGGATGCTTAAAAATTTTTTTTCATTGGCATATAGTTGCTTTACAGTATTGTGTTAGTGACTGTTGTGCAGCAAAGTGAATCAGCTCTATGTATACATATATCCCCCCTTTTTTTAGATTTCCTTCCCATTAAGGTCACCACAGAGCACTGAGTAGAATTCCCTGTCCTATACAGTAGGTTCTCGTTAGTTACCTATTTTATACGTGGACTCCACCTTCCCATGGAAACTTGTTATGTGTGGTGTGTATGCTCGGCATCTGGATCCCAGTACATCCTGAGAAAAACTGGACTAACCGGCCTGACCTTGGGATGTGTCCACTTTTGCTAATATTAAAGCTCAATTTTATTACCTCCAAAAAAAGGGAAAAATCCTCAAAACAGAAACCAACCCGGTAATTGTTGTAACCCAACCCATTTTGTGCTGGGTTGTGACCTGCAAGGCAGTGGAGAATTGAGAGATATTTTATCCAGGTGGGGATATATTTATGCCCACATCACACTGACTGGAGGATAGGAAAGAAGAAGAGATAGAGCTGCTGAACAGGCCCTGGGATGGGGGTCGGGGTAAAGGGTTGGGGGGTAAGGGGTATGGAGGGTAAGAGGTTGGGGGGGTAAGGGGTGGGGGGTAAGGGGTGTGGGGTGGATAGGGGAGGTTGCAAATTTCTCATTGCTGGGTGCCGGTCACCTGGTCTGACCTAAGGAGATGCACATTTTGAACAGAATTTTAGTCAGATAAAAATTTCTTCCACAATGGTTGTGTTTGTTTGCTTATTTCTTTTGACTGGATTCTCACCATATGAACCTCAGAGCTGTCCTCCGAAGAATGCCATTAGGAGATGCAGTGCTCATGTGAGGGGAATCTGTTTCTGAGCTGCAAAAGATGAGAAAGAAGTTATAAATAATGGCAGTTGCTCATTTTAATTTGTCACATTACGTATGTTGTTGTTTGCATTGTTGTTGTTTAGTCGCTAAGTTGTATCCAACTCTTGCGACCCCAAGGACTCTATACCACCAGGCTCCTCTATCTGTGGGATTTCCCAGGCAAGAATACTGGAGTGGGTTGCTGTTTCCTTCTCCAGGGGATCTTCCTGACTCAGGGACTGACTCTACATCTCTTGCATTGGCAGGAGGATTCTTTACCACTGGGCAAGCTGGAAGCCCTTACTGTTTGTATCAGTTCAGTTCAGTTCAGTCGCGTTCAGCTCTTTGCGATCCCATGAACCGCAGCACGCCAGGCCTCCCTGTCCATTACCAACTCCCGGAGTCCACCCAAACCTATGTCCCTTGAGTCGGTGATGCCATCCAACCATCTCATCTGTCGTCCCCTTCTCCTCCTGCCCTCAATCTTTCCCAGGATTAGGGTCTTTTCAAATCGGCTCTTCATATCATGTGGCCAAAGTATTGGCGTTTCAGCTTCAACATCAGTCCTCCAATGAACACCCAAGACTGATCACCTTTAGGATGGACTGGTTGGATCTCCTTGCAGTCCAAGGGACTCTTAAGAGTCTTCTCCAACACCACACTTCAAAAGCATCAATTCTTCGGCGCTCAGCCTTCTTCACAGTCCATCTCACATCCATACATGACCACTGGAAAAACCATAGCCTTGACTAGACGGATCTTTGTTGGCAAAGTAATGTCTCTGCTTTTTAATATGCTGTCTAGGTTGGTCATAACTTTTCATTCAAGGAGTACGCATCTTTTAATTTCATGGGTGCAATCACCATCTGCAGTGATTTTGGAGCCCAGAAAAATAAAGTCTGACACTGTTTCCACTGTTTCCCCATCTATTTGCCATGGAGTAATGGGACCGGATGCCATGATCTTCATTTTCTGAATGTTGAGCTTTAAGCCAACTTTTCTACTCTCCTCTTTCACTTTCATCAAGAGGCTCTTTAGTTCTTCTTCACTTTCTGCCATAGGGTGGTGTCATCTGCATATCTGAGGTTATTGATATTTCTCCCGGCAATCTTGATTCCAACTTGTGCTTCTTCCAGCCCAGCATTTCTCATGATGTACTCTGCATATAAGTTAAATAAGCAGGGTGACAATATACAGCCTTGACGTACTCCTTTTCCTATTTAGAACCAGTCTGTTGTTCCATGTCCAGTTCTAACTGTTGCTTCCTGACTTGTATACAGATTTCTCAAGAGGCAGGTCAGGTGCTCTGGTATTCTCATCTCTTTAAGAAGTTTCCATGGTTTATTGTGGTCCACACAGTCATAGGCTTTGGCATAGTCAATAAAGCAGAAATAGATGTTTATCTGGAACTCTCTTGCTTTTTCCATGATAGATTCCTAAATTCATTGCTGAAGCTTAGAGAGGGTGATGTGCTGTCCACCAGCATCTAGCACGGAGGCAAGCCAACATTTGTGTGTCTTCTTCTAGCACAACTTAGCAGCGGAGCTCGAGTGCTAAGAGCTTGGACGCAGTAATCAAGGAAGGATACGGCCCTATGGGTATTGGCCTTCCGAAAGGAATGGTGAAAATCTTAGGGCCAGGGGTCAGGCCCTTCTCAGGTTTAGGAAGGCGTTGTTCATTACATCGGGGGTAAATGAAGAGGGCTGAATTTAGTTTGGTTTAGCACTTTTTTCCTTTTAGATTAAAAAATTATTTCTTTTAAAAATTGTAGTAAAATACACATAGCATAAAATTAGCCATCTTAACCATTTTTAAGTGTACATTTTGGTGGCGTTTAGTATGCTGTGCTCTCATCATCATCCTCCATTGTCAGGACTCTTTTCATCCTGCAAAACTGAAGCCTGATGCCTACTGATCAATAACGTCCCTCTCCCTGTTCCCCTCTCCCAACTCCGGGTAACTATTCTACTTTCTGTCTTTATGGATTTGGCCTCTCATAAGTGAAATTCAATGCCTGGGTCAGGAAGATCCCTTGAAGAAGGAAATGGCAATCCGCTCCAATATTCTTGCCTGGAGAATTCCATGGACAGAGGAGCCTGGTGGGCTACAATCCATGAGACCTCCAAGAGTGGAACAGGACTGAGCACCTACACTTTCACTTTCATAAGTGGAATTATATAGTACTTGTTCTTTGGGGACTGGCTTATTTCACTTAGTATCATGTCCTTAAGGTTTTCCCGTGTAGCAGCACATGACAGAATTTCCTTCATTTTTTAGGGGCTGAGTAATATTTCACTGTATCTATTTACCACATTGGATTTGTCCACTCATCCGTCAAGCGACAGTTGGATTGCTTTGACTATTGCGCTTCTGAGAATAATGCTGCTATGAACGTGGGTGTGCAAATCTCTCTCTGCGTCTCTGCTCTCAGTTCTTTGTGGGTATATACCGAGAAGCAGAATTCCTGGACCATAAGGTAGTTCTATTTCTAATGTTTTGAAAAGCCCCTGTACTGTTTTCTGTAGCAGTTTTACCATTTTACATTCCCGTCAGTAGTACACAGATGTATTAGTTTGTCCACATCCTTGCCCATGCTTGTTCTCTTCTTTCCTTACTTTTCTTTTTTAAAAAAATAATAGCCAACTCTCCTGTTTATGGGTGTGAAATGATACCTTCTCGTGGTTTTGATTTGCATCTCCCTAATGATTAGTAACATGGAGCATCTTTTCATATACCTTTTGGCCATCTGTATATTGCTTAAGAGAAATGTCTATTAAAGCTTTTTTTTTTTTTTTTCCATTTTCAAACTGAGTTGCTTTTGTTGTTGCATTGTAGGAGTTCTCTATATATCCTGGATATTAATCCCTTATTGAATGTAAATACACACTATGATTTGCACGTATTTTCTCCCTTTCCCCAGCTTGCCTCTGTTAGTAGTGTTTTTTGTTGTATAGAAGTTATAAAATTCTGATGAAGTTCAGTTTATCTAATTTTTTTTGGTGTCGTAGCCAGGAAATCATTGCCAAAGACAGTGTCATGAGGCTTCTTCTCTCTGTTTTCTTCTAAAAGGTTTTTTTGTTTTGAACTCTTATATTTAGGTCTTTGACCCTTTTTGAGTTATTTATTGTATATAGGGTAAGCTTCCCTCACTCAGATGGTAAAGAATCTGCCTGCAGCGCAAGAGACCCAGGTTCAATCCCTTGGTTGGGGAGATCCCCTGGAGAAGGGAATGGCTACCCACTCCAGTATTTGTGCCTGAAAAGGCTCATGGACAGAGAAGCCTGTTGAACTACAGTCTATGGGGTCACAGTGAATCCGACACGACTGAGCGACTGAGCACAACAACAATCCTTTGGAACGTTTGCCACAGTACCTGGTGGCTCATGGTGACTTGTATGTTGCAGAGGCCAACGATTATTAACTACATATCTAATTATTAACAGTTGTAAGAAGATAGAATTGTGTGAATAGCAGTATTGAATTTAAACAGTCTCCTGTTTTAATTTTTGTTTAAATGAATTCCGAAATACAGTTTTGTTTCCTTTAAGATGTCCAAAAATGCTGTGAAAATTGCCATCAATGTTATGATAAAAGAATTAGAGAAGAAGAAGGATAAGAGAAGGGAGAAATTTTTATGCCAACATCACCTTGGGGCTATGTAAGAAATTTCATACCTAAGTGACTTCAAGATTGTCTTTCAAAACTGCAATTTAAAGTCAGGCAGCAGAAGAAAGTGATTCCCTATGCTTTTAAAGTGGAACTGCTGGAGGCAGTCATGAAACACGTATCAAATGACCAAGTCTGGTCCCTTGAAGAGTCACTTTCACAACAGCTCATAACAGAACATACGCTTAACTTAACAGAAATACTTGCTCTTCTCTTATCAAGAAGATATTTGTGGAAAATATCCTGGTATGTGTCAATTGGAGGTTGTAAACCCACCACTGGTAGAGTAGCAATGAATTTAGAGAGTGTTTTGTACAGTAATCCCAGTGAGTACTCCCTCGGTTTCCCTCAGAAGGTGCTTAAACATTGACGTGGGTATTTTTTGTTATAAGAAAAAGTCAGTGTTAGGGAAAGCAGGGTCCATGGTTATATTCTTAATGTTTGCATGTTCAAACCACAAAAAGGATTACTTGTGCTCAGGAATAGTTTTGTTTTTTATCTCAGAAAATTTTTAAAGTTCTCAACTGGTTCTCTTGAGACAAGAGCCATACCTTCCTATAAACCAAGGAACCATATTAGCACCATTACATTTTCTCTCTAAGACAGTCTAAATTAGAAGCTGCACAAAATTCACCTTCCATAGTAAATGGGACTCTCATGAGGTAATAAAAAGCCACATTGCATTAGAGGTAATACGTGTTCTGAGATGGGCTTGCTGTAAGGAGGACCTCATGATAAACTAATATAATGCTCTGTAGTGTCCTGAGCTACCCAGTGGTAGAAGATAAAGCTTTGCCCATATACCTGTGACAGAGACATAAAAATTGCTTCTCAGATATGTATTTTTATTTAAACAATATCATGAATTTATACAATTAAATATATAATCCTATGATTCAATCCATCAGTAAATATTGATTCAGCACTTTCGGTGTCCTGGAGTCCAGGAAAAATGCAATAAAAAGTATTTTTTTCCGTTAGACAAACACCCATGAATTACGAGAGGATCCAGTTTTATGTAATTCAGCATTATATAATTCAGTGTTATACAATTACATTCAATCAGCGTGTATTGAATTTTTACCATGTACAAGGCTATATATCACTTCAGCTCAGTTGCTCAATCCTGTTCGACTCTTTGCGACTCCATGGACTGCAGCACGCCAGGCTTCCCAGTCCATCACCAACTCCAGAAGCTTCCTCAAACTCATGTCCATTGAATCAGAGATGTCATCCAACCATCTCATCTTCTGTCATCCCCTTCTCCCTTCTGCCTTCAATATTTCCCAGCATCAGAGTCTTTGCCAAAGGGTCGATTCTTTCCATCAGGTGGCCAAAGTATCGGAGTTTCAGCTTCAACATCAGTCCTTCCAATGAATATTTGGGACTGATTTCCTTTAGGATGGACTGGTTGGATCTTCTTGTAGTCCAAGGGACTCTCAAAAGTCTTCTCCAACACCACAGTTCAAAAGTTTTCTTTATGGTCCAACTCTCACATCCATACACAACTACTGGAAAAACCATAGCTTTGACTAGACAGACCTTTGTTGGCAAAGTAAATGTGCTTTTTAATATGCTGTCTAGGTTGGTCATAGCTTTTCTTCCAAGGAGCAGGCATCTTTTAATTCCATGGCTGCAATCACCATCTGCTGTGATTTTGAAGCCCAAGAAAATAAAGTCTGTCACTGTTTCCATTGTTTCCACATCTATTTGCCATGAAGTGATGGGACCAGATGCCATGATCTTCATTTTCTGAATGTTGAGCTTTAAGCTAACTTTTTCACTCTCCTCATTCACTTTCATCAAGAGGCTAGTTAGTTCTTCTTTGCTTTCTGCCATAAGGGTGGTGTCATCTGTATATCTGAGGTGATGGATATTTCTCCCGGCAATCTTGATTCCAGCTTGTGCTTCATCCAGCCTGGCATTTCCTCATGATATGCTCTGCATATAAGTTAAATAAGCAGGGTGACAATATATAGCCTTGACCTACTCTTTTCCCAATTTGGAACCAGTATGTTGTTCCATGTCCTGTTCTAACTGTTGCTTCTTGACGTACATATGGATTTCTCAGAAGGCAAGACAGGTGGTCTGGTATTCCCATCTTTTTAAGAATTTTCCACAGTTTGTTGTGATCCATACAGTCAAAGTATTTGGCATAGTCAATAAAGCAGAAGTAGATGTTTTTTGGAGCTCTCTTGCATTTTCAATGATACAACGGATGTTGGCAATTTGATCTCTAGTTCCTCTGCCTTTTCTAAATACAGCTTGAATATCTGGAAGTTCATGGTTCATGTACTGTTGAAGCCTGGCTTAGAGAATTTTGAGCATCACTTTGCTAGTGCGTGAGATGAGTGCAATTGTGCAGTAGTTTGAACATTCTTTAACATTGCCTTTCTTTGGGATTGGAATGAAAACTGACCTGTTCCAGTCCCCATGGCCACTGCTGTGTTTTCCAAATTTGCTGGCATATTGAGTGCAGCACTTCACAGCATCATCTTTCAGGATTTGGAATAGCTCAACTGGAATTCCATCACCTCCACTAACTTTGTTCGTAGTGATGCTTCCTAAGGCCCACTTGACTTCACATTCCAGGTTGTCTGGCTCTAGGTGAGTGATCACACCATCGTGCTTATCTGGGTCTTGAAGATCTTTTTTGTATAGTTCTTCTGTGTATTCTCACCACCTCTTCAGAATATCTTCTGTTTCTGTTAGGTCCATACCATTTCTGTCCTTTATTGTGCCCATTTTTGCATGAAATGTTCCCTTGGTATCTAATTTTTGTGAAGAGATCTCTAGTCTTTATATAAGAGGCTGTATATAAAACTATATATATATAAAGAAAGTGTCATTTGGCTTTTCAGTAATTTTCTATGTAAAGTTGATGAAATTAATGTAAAGCATGAAATCCCCAGTTGTTTAGAACTTTATTTTCAGTCCATAATGGGAATATTTGCCTAAACCTTTATACAGGCTACTCTTGATGGATTTTCCATTAATTTTTCAAATCCTTAATCTCCATTTTGGTAAATTTCCTGTTGTTGCATAACCTTCATGTCCCGAAGCTAGACTGAATGTTGATACTTATGACTCACTATGACTTGCAGTTAAGGTGTTAAAAAAGCATGTATATGTCTGAGAGATCATATTTCAAGATATTAAAGAGGCTTACAGTTTTATAAATATAAGGGACCATTTTAGATAGATTTTGTTTAAAGCATTGAGGAAATCAGAGTTCACTTAAGGAATGTTAAGAAGCACCAAGTGTTTATATTTCACATAAATTTCAATTTGTACCTCATTCTTTCCTGGCAATAGTAGCAGTTATTTACTTAGCTGCTGTCACTCAGAAGGATTCTTTAAAGGCTGCTGCTACTGCTGCTAAGTCACTTCAGTCGTGTCCGACTCTGTGCGACCCCATAGACGGCAGCCAACCAGGCTCCCCTGTCCCTGGGATTCTCCAGGCAAGAACACTAGAGTGGTTTGCCATTTCCTTTTCCAATACATTGAAAAGTGAAAGTGAAGTTGCTCAGTTGTGTCCGACTCTTCGTGACCCCATGGACTGCAACCTACCAGGCTCCTCTGCCCATGGGATTGTCCAGGCAAGAGTACTGGAGAGGGGTGCCATTGCCTTCTCCTCTTTAAAGGCTACAGTTAGCTTAAAGCATCCATGAATGGAAGGAGAAAAAAATTGTTTAAAAAATGATGTCAAATGATATAATGAAGTATTTATTGTGTGATCTCTAAGCTTATGATTTGTACCGTCATCCCCTGAGTTTGCAGCAAATTCCCCAAAGTTGAAACACTAAATCATGAAGTATTTATGAAAAGAATCACAGGCAAAATAATTATTGTTTGAAAAAAAGAAAGAGGCATTTCTTACAGAAAGCAATTCGAATCTGAGTAATACTGAGGTTTTAATGATGTGACTCTAGGGGGATGTTTGCCATTTTAAAAACTGTGTGAATCTAGTGTGCATGTTGATTTCTTACCAAATGCATGAAACTTAACTACAATCTTGGTAGTTTGAGCTACTTTAGAATTAACTTAGTTTGAATCATGTTTGGATGTTCATGGGAGCTTAGTGGAATTCAATTTCAATTAAATTAGTGAGATTAAGTAATTTGCAGAGTAGGTTGTACCCCTATCAGGGGAGCCTCAAACATCCTTTAATAATTGACATTGTTCTGTTGTTAAGAGGGAATGTGTGAAGAAATTTCCCTTCTCCATTACGGTTTACTACAGCATATTGCAGATGGTTCCCTGTGCTACCCAGTTGGACTCTGTTATTTAATCCATAGATAGTTTATATCTTCTAGTCCTAAAGCCCTAGTCCACCCCTCTCCCACACTCTCTGCCCTGGGCAACCACAAGTCTTTTCCCAGTTTGTGTGTCTGCTTCTGTTTTGTAGGTAAAGATTCTATGTATAAGTGACATCATATGGTATTTGTCTTTCTCTTTCTGACTTCATTTAGTATGATGATCTCTAGGTTCATTCATATAGCTGCAAATGGCATTATTTCATTCTTTTTTTATGGTAGTGTAGTATTTCATTGTGTGTGTGTGTGTGTGTGTGTGTGTGTGTGTGTGTGTGTGTGTGTGTACCATGTCAATGGACACTTAGGTTGCTTTCTTTTCCTCCTATTGTAAATGGTACTAGAATGAGCCTAGGGTGCTGCATGTATCTTATTGAATTATCAGTTTGTCTGCAATATGCCCAGGAGTAGGATTACTGGATCATATAGCAACTCAATTTTTGTTTTTTTGAGAACTCTCCATGCCGTTCCCCATAGGGGCTGCCCCAGTTTACCTTCCCTCAGACAGGGTAGGAATGTTCAACATTTGAAAAATTTTTGATTAGGAGAATGACATGGGCATTTTGTTCTTGAGGGGTCTGGTTCATCAATAGTTTTTTCAGTTATTTGGGAGGAGCAGGAACAGTGAGAAGGCTGTGGCTGTAGACCAGATGAAAGGGAACAGAAGCCTGAGGAGAGACACCAGCTATGGAAATGGAAATGAGGCAAGATGCTTTGTCAACTGGAAGAACTTGAACTTCACTGAGTCTATGGCAGAGGCAGGGATAAGCGGAGGTACCTTGAGGCTGATGTGGCTTCTTGCAGGTGAGAGAGAGAGATGGAAATGGAGTTTGGGAAGATCAGAACTGACTTTACACTGTGTGGAGGTTGAGATTCTGTTCAGATGCTCCCTTGGAGCTGTAAAGCCAGGGACTTTACAGATTTTCCAGTAGTTGATGATTTATAGGAGCTGCTAGAGTGAGAGAGAGTCGCTCTGAATCTTAGTTATCATCGCTTTCTTGGCATCTAACCTGATGTATGGTCTGAAATGAATGGGTCTATGAGGGGTGAATGGAGGAGGTGGGCATACAAAATTCATGTAAGAAGTTTGATCTTTGGCTCTGAAGAATGAGTGCGATGAGTAGAGCTCACCAACCAACCCCTTCCTTCCTTCCCTCCCTCTCACTCCCCCTTCCTGCCTTCCTCCCTTTCTTCCTCTCCTCTCCTGTCTCCTCCCCTCCCCTATCTTTCATTTTTCTTTCTATGGGGAGAGTTGAGCATGTTTGTGTGTCAAAAAGATGGGAAGAAAAGAATGATGATGAAGAATAGAAAATAGAAATGAAGAATAAGTATATGGGGACTTGCCCCTCCTTTTTATGAAGAAGTGTGACCTTCCCTCTTTGGAGAATGAAGAATATTTAAAGCGTGGGTGACTTTCTGATCCTCTTTTGCCAAGGGCATGTTGTTCATATTTACAGCAGGTGAAAGTCATCCGAAAAGGTTTGTGTTTCCACTTCTGTCTGTATAATACTTGCTAAAAAGAAGGTAATTATGTAAAGATATAGAGGAAGCACCCAAATAATGAGGTTTGAGTGCCCAAACATGCTAAGTATTGGGTCATAAGGCACAGTCAGAAAGCCTATCATGGGTAGAATTTCTAGAGTTTTTTTTTTTTTTTTTGCATGAACAGATAACCATTGAACAATAGGAGTTTGAACTGCAAGGGTCCATTTATATGCAGATTTGTCTATGGTAAATACTACAGTATTGGATTGTTCTTGGTTGGTTGAATCCATGGATGTGGAGGAACCTCACATATGGCCTATAAATTAAATGCAGACCAAGCCCTGAGATGTTCAAGGGTCACCTGTGTATTCATATGGACATTTTGTTGGATGCAAATGGTTTTAGTCAGTAATTGACTTGAGGAGACAGGTGATAGAGAGCAGGATGGTTCAGTATGAGTGTAGGAGGCAGGTGGAAGGGAGCTTGCCATGTGACCAGGAGCAAGTTACTTAATCTCTTAGAACCTCAGTTTCTCCTTCTGTAGAAAGGGGATAAACATAATCTCTGAAGGCTACAGTGTGAACGATGGGAAATTTTTCTTTTAATGTATTCAATCCATATTTATTCAGCACCTATTAAGTGCCAGGCATTGAGGCTGCTGCAATGAAGAAAACAGGTGAAGTGTCTGCCCTTGTGGTGCTTATTACATTCCTTAGGATTCAGGAAGAATGAACACATTTCTCAATATTTGTAAAGTGCCAAGCGTACTGCCTGGCTGTGCTCAGTGTGATCCAAAATCATTGACATTCAAGACAGCAGAGTGTTTTCACATTAAAAAAAATTTTTTAGCCATACCTCGTGGCATGTGAGATCGTAGTTTCCCCACCATGGGTCGAGCCTGCATCCCCCTGTTGAAGTGCAGAGTCTTAACCACTGGACCACCAGGGAAGTCTCTCATATTTTTGTAATAACAGATGAATGGGGCTTCCATTGGCCAGTGAATTTAGAAATTGGTGTTCAATATTTTTAATTTGGGGGAGAAAATTGCTCAGTCCTATTGGTGCCTGCTTGTCAGCTGAACAAGTTACATGTTGATATTAGTCAATGAAAATTGTGTGTGTGCCTAGGAAATTCTGTTTACTATAAAGGGGCCTGGGTACTGATTTTCATATATTGTACTTCTTCCACCTATTAGATGGGAAGCGCCAGGGAAGAATATCAATTTTCTGACACTTGATAGCTTTGACCCAGGCTTTTCTGTAAAAGGTGCCTTTGTTATATCACACGTGTAGGGGAGAAAAAGATTTACAGTATTTGAAGAAAAGTATTAATTTCATAGGAGATATATCACAGGGTAACTTTCTTAAAAAAAAAAAAATTAAAGATGGATCATTGTTCAGGTTTGACTTTCATTTGGTATGATCAGCATTGTTGTGTCAGAGCATAGATCCCAGAAAGATAAACATGAATTTTGTGTGTGTGTGTGTGTGTGTGTGTGGCGGGGGGGATGTATTGAGAGTCTTACGGGATCTTAGTTCCCCAACCAGGGTTCAAACTTGAGTCCCCAGCAGTGAAAGCCATGGAGTCCTAACGGCCAGACTTTCAAGGAAGTCCTGTGAATGGGTTTGAGAACATGGCAGTCCCTGCCCCTGCAAAGTGCAGGACACAGGTCTCCATGGAGCCCTCAGGCTGGTCGGTTAATCACAGAAGGCAAAGCCCAGGGGAGAGGTGGCAAACCCCACTGGCAGTCTTTGGAGGACTAAAATGATTTGGGGGAACTACCCACAAACCTCTTAGCCGGAGGCAGTCCATTAAACCTACGCACTCAATCACAGGATCCCTTTGACAGAAGGAAGCACTCTTAAAGAGGAGATGAAGGGCCTGCCCTCATTCATTAAAAATAAGCCATTTAGTTTTCCTGAAGCCAACAAAGCTTTCTGTAATCACAGTCTGGAGAGGTAGATCCTGCACTTTAACTGACCAAGCAAGTCTAGCCAGGACCTCAGAGACCCTGGCCTTGGTGTTTATAGGTTCCAGGGCATGCCAGAAGGCTCTCCGATGCCCTCAGTTGGCCCCCAGCATCCTGACTCACTTCTCCTACCTGGAAATGACATGTGGAGGCATGGAGCAATAGGTCCACTCTGCAAAGCGCCCCCTCCCCTGGAATTGTTTGTTTTCAAACTACTGGATGAAACAAAGCTCTTTGAGGTTTCTCTGCAAACTAAACATTGCTTGTAAATACTTTTTTTTTTTTTTTTAAGTGACCTTTGTATCCTGTTCAATAATCTCCACCAGTTGTGTGTTCTTTTTGAGGTATCCCAATGAAAGAGTAGTAGATTTACAACAGTCTGTGAAGGACATACCGTAGGTTCTGCTCAGCTGGTAGAGAGTCTTTAAAAATAGCTCTTGAATTTTGCAATGTGGAATGCCATGTGTGAGCTCCCGGGATGACACGTGTGCTACACGTCACAAAAGCCTTCACAAGTGTTACCTAATTAAACTACACACTCTCTGACAGGTGGCAGGCTCCTCTGTGTCTTGCAGGAGAAAGGAGCTGCCGTGTGTCCAGCACTGGCTTGGAACAGTGTCTTTGTTATGCTGCCTCCAGAGAGAATGAGTCTTTGTTGGATTGCAGTTGAAATAGAGAATCCAAAAGCTTCTCTGGCATGTGGGTAATTTTAATGCGAAATTCATTACCACCCTTAACACCTTCAGAGTTTTTCCAGCAAGGCTACTGACTGATGGCAGGAGCAGAAATGTCCTGCAGAGACCAGAACTTGGGTATAGACCCACCCACTGAGTGGCCTCAACACCAGAATCTACTGGAAGGCTCAGGTCTCCAGCAGGAAGTTCAAGCCTGACCAGCAGCAGGTGATGGGGGTCCTCAAAACAAAGGAGTCAGGCAGGGACAGGAAATTGAGAACCCCTACTGATGGATATCTGTCTGTTGTTAAGTCTTTGAGCAGGTGGAAGGGACTCGGTCACCAGGCTGACACAGGATGGAGCAGAAACCCTGCCCTGGGAGAAAACCAAGGTTATTGTGCAGGTTATCAGAACAAAGCCTTAGAAGGAAGACAATCAAGCAAAACACTTGAATATGGGCTAAAGAGCCAGGGAGGAGGAGAGGGACTCAGGAAGCTTAAGGTAGCCTGATTGTCAGCACTAAAGAACTGACCCAACGAGTCAGTAGATGGTAAGCATGACAATTGACGGTGCACCCTGGAATCAAGTAGACTTCTAGCATGTGGTCTGTTATCTCTTTGAGTCTCACTATCCTAGTTTCTAAGATGGAAATAGTAAAATTTGCTACTGCGTAAGGTGTTTGAGAAGATTAAATGAAGTAATACATGTAAAGTGCCTAGAATGGTATGTGGCACCAAGCGCGTACTTGATGGACGTTGGTGATGATGGCAGTGATGTGAAGAGGAAGAAGATGATGGTGATGATGGTGTCAATGCTGGTGATGATAATAACATTGATAATGATGAATCAGAAAGTACTGCAGAAATACCTGCTCCTCAAGACAGAACTGGCCCTGGGATAGGCCTGCAATTTATAGGCGGAGATCTGGTGACAGCTAGCTGGTGGGGAAGTGGGATACAGTGTGAGAGGGAGCCTTGATGAAATCTTGGTAATTACTTGGTGTTTATGAGGTTACGTTGACCGAGTGACCCCAAGGAGTTTGTTGCTGCTCTTTCTTTGGTTACTTGATAACACCTTGGGGTGGATAACTGAAGCAATCAGTTCAGTTTTAAAAATGGGTACCATTTGAATATTTAAGAGAGAGTTTTCAAGAAGATAGCTATTTGCTTTCATGTATCCCTAAACTACGCTGACTTTTCCCTTGGTTGCCTACTCAGGGTAAGCAAGGACGGATGGCAGTCTTGTGTGGTCCCTAGCAACATCCTTAACACATGTAGTGGACAGTATCAGGTTCAGTTCAGTTGCTCAGTCGTGTCCAACACTTTGCAATCCCATGGACTGCAGCACGCCAGGCTTCCCTGTCCATCACTGACTTCCAGAGCTTGCTCAAGCTCATGTCCCTTGAGTCGGTGATGCCATCCAACCATCTCATCCTCTGTCATCCCCTTCTCCTCCTGCCTTCAATCTTTCCCAGCATCAGGGTCTTTTCCGATGAGTCAGATTTTTGCATCAGGTGGCCAGAGTATTGGAGCTTCAGCTTCAGCATCAGTCTTACCAATGAATATTCAGGACTGATGTCCTTTAGGATTGACTGGTTTGGTCTCCTTGCAGTTCAAGCGACTCTTAAGGGTGTTGGACTCTTCTCCAACACCACAGTTCAAAAGCATCAATTCTTTGGTACTCAACTTTCTCAATGGTCTGACTCTCACATCCATACATGACTACTGGAAAAACCATATATATAGAGATGATATAGAGAGAGCTTTAACAAAGTCTCAGTCGTTCACTGAACATGTTTCTGTCATTGTCTTGTCTTTATTTCTCAACATAGTGTCTGTCTCATTCTTTGTGGATCAAATTATACAATGTCAATATCCGAGATTAAAAACATAATAGAAATTTTAATCTGGCTGATAAGTGTTTGTTAGTTTCCTACCATATACAGGGCATTAGGCTTTCTGTGCTATGATCTCTCCACTTTCTGTCTCCTCTACTACCTTTCATTCATGCATTCGTCCAATCTCTATAGGTGCTTTACTAGATACTGGGATGTTAATGGTGAGCAGCCTCTGCTGAGAAACCGTCCATGAAATCCCCGTAGACAAATCTAGACAATTGCAGTGTCATGCCGTTAAATGGTGTGATGTGAGCACCGGACAGTCTTGGGGATTGCGGACGTCCCACAGAAAGGGTAGCATCTTTAATTTTCCTTAAAGCCTGTCCAAAATATTCATTAACTTCCAGACTCCAAATCATGACTGTAAAGGCCCTCGACAGTTTTGATGTAACTAGTCTTTTCCCTGTCGTTGAATCTTGCCCAGCAATTATAACCACCTTTCCTCTTGCCTGTTCAGTCATTCTGTACTACATTGCTCATCCCAACATTAAAACCTTTTTTGGAAGAGTTGAAGGGGTTACTTATGGCTCTGTGAATGTTTTATGAAACATTTCATAAACATTTATAAAACATTTCATAAACATTTTATAAAACATTTCATTCAAAGAACTGAATTCTGTATTTCCAAAGATTATTTTCTCTTTATTTAACTGACATTTTCATGAATTTGTCAGGTCATGTGTCTGGTGACTAAAATTTGGAATATTTTAAAGAGCCTCTTCATAGCAACTTTCAAACTGTATACGCTCAACCTTTAAAATGTATACACAGGGTGCCCTTTGTTTCTCCTAGCTTAAGGTTTTGTGGTAAAGGTGAGTGCTTTACTCAGGTTCCCTTTCTGTTGAATTTTATGAAAATGGAAAAATTGAAAGTGTTAGCCGATCAGTTGTGTCCGATTCTTGCAACCCTGTGGACTGTAGCCCACCAGGCTCCTCTGTCCATGGGATTCTCCAGGCAAGAATACTGGAGTGGGTAGCCATTCCTTTCTCCAGGGGATCTTCCTGACCCAGGGATCGAACCCTGGTCTCCTGCACTGCAGGCAGATTCTTTACCATCTGAGCTACCAGGGAAGCCCTGAATTTTATGAAATGAATGAAAAATTCAAGTGTTAGTGTTTTGAGTTTGTGTACATTAGCTTGATAGGAAGGAAATAATTTGGGTGATTTAGAAGTGATACCATATCACTGCATGGATTATGCCGTTTTTTTCTTGACAGACTTGGCTGTACCATGCAGGAGTTTTTTTTTCTCTTGTTTCTCCAAGTCACAATTGTATCTCTAGGTTCATTTCAGCCTTTGGAGGGACATGCCGTATTCAGGGACACAGCCTGCTCCCCTATCAGTTTCCCAGGCACGCTGGTCATTGTGTTTGCACACTCTGCTTTTATCAGTCCTGCTGCAGATGCTAGGGAATGGCTGTCCGTCTGTTGTCTGCCCTTGGAGATCAGGTCCGAGTGTGTTTCCTGTTTGTACTCTTCTGAGGCTTCTGTTTGTTTGCTTTCCTAAGGGAAAAAGTGCTACCTGCCAGGGGCAAATTGGCTTACTGTTTGCATACATGCAATTTCTCTGTGCATATAATATGCATAATTTTATATGAAATAACCATTTTCTAATTAACACCCTGGTGATATTTAGGTGACTGAGGCTAGTTAAGAGACAACAAGGAAATGCTTCCAATTTTATCTTTCCATGCTATGTGAAAGGAGAATTTGACAAGGGAGTTGAAGAGAAAGGGAAAGGAAAGCAAATTTTCTGTGAAGAAAATTCCAAGCTATTTATGTTTCAAAATCTTCAGTATTATAATGCAGTTAAAAAAAATAAGATACAGTGAAGTGTGTGTTTGTGTGCTAAATAGTGTATGCTAAATAATGTATCTTTATTTTTTTTTTTAATTTAAGCCTTTTATTTTATATTGGGGTATAGCCGGAGAAGGCAATGGCAGCCCACTCCAGTACTCTTGCCTGGAGAATCCTATGGATGGAGGAGCCTGGTAGGCTGCAGTCCGTGGGGTCGCTAAGAGTCGGACACGACTGAGCGACTTCACTTTCACTTTTCACTTTCATGCATTGGAGAAGGAAATGGCAACCCACTCCAGTGTTCTTGCCTAGAGAATCCCAGGGACGGGGGAGCCTGGTGGGCTGCCGTCTATGGGGTCACATAGAGTCGGACACGACTGAAGTGACTTAGCAGCAGCAGCAGCAGCATAGCCGATTAACAGTGTTGTAATAGTTTCAAGTGCACGCCAAAGAGACCCAGACGTACATATACATGTATCTTGCTGCTAAGTCACTTCAGTCGTGTCCGACTCTGTGCGACCCCATAGACGGCAGCCCACCAGGCTCCCCTGTCCCTGGGATTCTCCAGGCAAGAACACTGGAGTGGGTTGCCATTTCCTTCTCCAATGCATGAAAGTGAAAAGTGAAAGTGAAGTCGCCCAGTCGTGTCCGACTCTTAGCGACCCCATAGACTGCAGCCCAACAGGCTCCTCCGTCCATGGGATTTTCCAGGCAAGAGTACTGGAGTGGGGTGCCATTGCCTTCTCCAATACATGTATCCATCCTCCCCCAAACTCCCTTCCCAACCAAGCTGCCACATGACATGAATAACGTATCCTTAAATGACAAGGGTGCCTTAAGTATCTGTTTGTAGAAAAGAAATCAGTTATCATGTGAGATTTAACAAAATTAACATACCTCTTCTATGCCTTGGGTTTTCTGAGTCCCAGTTACAGTATAGAATCTTGAGAGTGTGCTGCATGTGGGTGTAAATTTTGAACCAAATCTGACTCTAGCTCTACAGAAGAAATAGCATTAGAAAAAATACGCTTCAAATAGAAACATTTTTGTCTTGCTTTGGGGTTGTAAAAGTTGTATGTACACCATATAGAAAAATAAGAAAATACAGAAATGCATACCTAGAAAAACAAACTTTAGTTATGCTTAAACCTCTGATCCCTACCCCCATCTCAGATTTAACCACATATTAGGTTATTTCCTCCCAGACTGCAGTGAATACCTACTAAGGGCCAGACACTGCTGGGTTCTGGGGTACATAAGTGAACAAAACATACAGAATTTTCTGCCCAGTGGAGTTTGCATTCTATATATGTTCACGCATTTACCCAAATACACTTTGGAATCAAGCTGTGGATAGAGCATGCTTGCTTATATTTCTTGACCTTCTATAGAGAACACTTTGCACTTGTTAAATACTCTGCAGAGTTGTGATTTTTAATGGTTATATACCGTTTTATCCTGCGAATGTATCATAGTTTATTTATGTACCCCTCAATTCAAGCTATTTAAGTGGTTTTTGTTATTATAAAAATGAGTAACCATGAATATTTTTAAATGTACAACTTCTGTTATTATAAAAATAAGTAACCATTAATATCTTTAAATGTACATCTCCACTTTCATAATTTATTATACTTTAGATTATCACATATGAGTTTATTAGCAGGCTGAATGTAGAAACATTTTAAAGACGCCACAAACACTGTTAAATTGCCGTCTGGAAATAGTGTATAGTTTGCACTTCCATTAGCAGCATATCTCTGCTTCTTAAATTTTGTATGTCTCAGTATTTAATATTATCAAGAAAAAGAAAACTTTACCAGTTTGATTGGTGAAAAGTATTCTCATAGTGTTTTCAATTCTTTATTTCTAAGAGCACATTTTTAAAAATATCTGGTTTTGTGGCTCATCTCTTAAAGTTGTTTGCCTATTTTTCTATCTAAAGTAGTATTTTTCTTATTTATTTAGCAGCATTCTCTCTACATTAAACCATTTACCCATTGTCATGTATGCAGCCAAATTTTCTCTAGATGAAGAATAGACATTTTCCTCAATTCTTCCCTGGTGGCTCAGAGGTTAAAGCGTCTGCCTACAATGCAGGAGACCCGGGTTCGATCCCTGGGTCAGGAAGATCCCCTGGAGAAGGAAATGGCTACCCACTCCAGTATTCTTGCCTGGAGAATCCCATGGACGGAGAAGCCTGGTAGGCTACAGTCCACAGGGTCGCAAAGAGTTGGACACGACTGAGAGACTTCACTTTCACTTTTAATCCTTCTACCAACCAAATCATAAGACTGGAAATGAGGAGGAGGCCTTCCTCTTGGTGTAGATGAGAAGTTGGATTCTAAACCAGAATCTCTCTCTGTAACCACAGCAACAACAGCTCAGTTGCTGTGACTGCAGTACCTGCAAGCAGTAATGTGTGAGAAACGTAACAGTTGTATAGACAGGTCTGCCTTCAGAGCCTCAGCTGGTAGTCACGTAGCATATGAGCACAGGGAGTGAGCCCAGTAGTGAGTGAATGGTGCTCGACCTCCCCCCTCCCCCACTGTAGTAATCATAGTGCATGCAAATTTAATTGCTTTCCCCAAAGTATGCATGCCATCTATATGTACCTCAGTGTACGTATAGATACACTTTCAGGATGTAAAAAGAACAAGTCGAGCCTCTTGGCTGTGGCTGAGAGAACAATGAACGAGATCTTGACAAACAGCTGCTGTTCTGAATAGGCGGATAGATTTATGCTTAAACTAGAGTAAACTGTGCTACCAGGTAATAATTTTGAGCAATGACGTACGTTTGCTACAGTAACCATTAAAGAAAGAGATAAATCACAGTAATTTCAACATGGCACTTTAGCCATTCAGTAAATGGGTATTTTAGATTTCATTTGCTTTTGAACTAAGTTCAATAATTTATGGAGTAAGTCATTCAAAGATTAATGTTTAGAGAGGAGGGAAATCACTATACAAGAACAGAAACATATCATTTATGTATATTACATCAGAGCTTGGTCTGTCTGTGTTTCCATTATAAACCTGATTTTTCAAGCACTTAAAATACAGCAGTAAAAAGTTTGCCCTGGGCTAAAATTTGGCAGTTGTTTCAACTTCTGAGTTTCCAATTTTTATTTTATTCTTAGTTTTCTTAATCAAATACTATGACATTTATGTGTGTGTTTTTAAATGTTTTATAACATTACTATTGGGCTTCCCGTGTGGCTCAAGGATAAATAATCCACCTGCCAATGCAGGAGACACAGGAGACTCGAGTTCTGTCCCTGCGTTGGGAAGATCCCCTAGAGAAGGAAATGGCAACACACTGCAGTATTCTTGCCTGGAAAACCCCACAGACCGAGGAGCCTGGTGGACTACAGTCCATGGGGTCACAAAGACTCAGACACAACTGAGCACGCACAGTCGCATTGTTACTATTAATTCAAAAGTTCATTTCTTTCAGAAGTAAAAGTTTGTCACTGATGACTTTAGAATACTGGATTGTCATTGCCTGTCATTGATTCTGAGGCTTTTTAAGATGGTTAAAAAACTTTTAAAGATGGTTTGAAAATGTGATACAAAGACTGAGGAAGAACAATGGTTACATGTCATGATGGTGTTTGATTTTTACCGCTACGAAGACAACAATAATAATGCTCTAAATCATGACAAAATGTGAGCCAGTCTCAGAGGATTCATTTAAATTTGGCATCTCCAGTTTGGTGAAGCTACATACTTTGATAAAATCCATATTCACACACTCACTCTGCATACTAATCAGATCAGATGTTATTTATATAATAATGTGAAGGCTTTGGGTTTTTTATTTTCTCAGTAATGTTCATCTTACTTGATCATGAGTTTCTAAAGTTCAGCGACTCTTCTTTATACTTCCAGTTCCCAGCATGTCAGCTAAGTATAAAGGTGACACTTAAGAAATATTGGTTGAATAAATGAATACATGAATGTTTGTTCAGTTACAGGCAGTCACCAACTTCCAAAGATTATTCATTCTAAAACATTTGAGTCACTGGGTTAGGACTTGTAGTTCATTTTCCTGTGAAAATATAATGGAAAAAGTAAATTATCTCTCAAAGTCTTATTTAATTTCCAGCTGTTACACTGCAACATAAGTAATAGAATCACTATAGTTGACAGAGGTCCGGATCAGTCTTTGAAATAGCCCGCATCCCAGGCAGCAGATAATACCATGGTCATGGTCTCAAATCCTCCAGTTATACAGACTCCACATGTTGTATATAACTTATTCTATTGTTGGACACCTGGCTTTACCTGCCCCCTCCACCTTTAAGGGATGTTAAGCTCATCCTTTTTATTTTAAAATCATTAGTCTTGATCATCTCCTTCTAGAGAACAGAAGACCAGGCTGGAGTTTAGATGTGACTCAGGATACACAGATCTCTAATTTCCAAGCCACTGAATCCAGAATTTGAAGCAACCCTACCTTGTCCGGGACGGCAGTTCTCAAAGTGTGGCTCCCCAGGACTTCCCTGGTGGTCTAGTAGTCAAGAATGTGCCTGCCAGTGCAGGGCACAGGGGTTCGATCTCTGGTCCTGGAATATCCCACACGCTATGGGGCAGCTGAGCCCTTGCACAACTACTGGGCTCATGCTCTAGAGCCTGGACGCTATAACTGCTGAGCCCCACGCACTCGAGGGCCCACGAGTGGCAACTGCTGAGCCCGAGTGCTGCAGTTACTGAAGCCCACACACCTACAGCCTGTGCTCCCCACTGCAGGGAAGAGTAGCCCCACTTGTCGAAACTTGATAAAGCCTGAGCACACCAACAAAGACCCAGCACAGCCAAAAATAAATGAATAAGTAAATAATAAAAAAGCGTGGCTCCCCAGCCAACAGTGTGGTCTTCACCTGGGAACTTGGTCTTAATGCAGATCAGCAGGTTCACTCCAGATGGACAGAATCTGGAATTCTGGGGAGGGTCCCAGCAATGGTGTTGAACAAGCCCTCTGGGTGGTTGCAAGGTGCTAAAAGCAGAACCGCTGTTCTAGGGCTCATTGGAGTGTGATCCCAAGATGGAACCTGTTGCAATTTCTCTGGGCAGCAAGCGCCGTGATGGCTCGCACTTTATCAGCCAGCTGTCTAAATGTGATGATCACGGGGCCTTCAAAATGTTGGATGAGTATGGTTCAAGGTGCAGTTCATGGTACAGTGGTCAGACACGGTGGAGACACAGGAACATTTTGGCTCCGTGTGGCTGAGCTAGCTTCAGGATGCATGTTGGATGCACAAGTCTGCACATTAGAACTTGGTCATTTTGTCATACCCACCATGAGAAGCTTCAAGTAGATTTGAAATCCGTTACATTTTTGTAGGGAATTTTATTGTGATGTTACTCAAAGTGCTGTTAGATTCTTGCAATATAAATTGCCGTTAAGTATTTTTCAGTGGTTATAAAAATGGCCAAAATGATTTCACTTAGCTATGCGAGTAAACTCCTTGTTAATAAATGACCAACCAGAGCAGCAACAGGTTGCTGTTGCTGCTAAGTCGCTTCAGTCGTGTTCGACTCTGTGCGACCCCATAGACGGAAGCCCACTAGGCTCCTCTGTCCCTGGGATTCTCCAGACAAGAACCCTGGAGTGGGTTGCCATTTCCTTCTCCAATGCGTGAAAGTGAAAAGTGAAAGTGAAGTCCCTCAGTCATGTCCGACTCCTAGTGACCTCATGGACTGCAGCCTACCAGGCTCCTCTGTCCATGGGATTTTCCAGGCAAGAGTACTGGAGTGGGGTGCCATTGCCTTCTCCGAGCAACAGCTTACTTACCCTTAAAAGTTTTGCTGCAGTCTCGCTTATAGTCCTTTTAAGCATGTATCCTAATTTTTAAGTTATTTTTAAGTAAATAAGCCCATAGTTCTGTTTTTAAAAAATTAAGAAGATTGTATTTGGAAATTTTGTACCAATTCAATATTTATTGTTTCCACTAACACTCTGATACTGTCAATAACTACTATTAAAGCACATAATAAATGTTTTTTTCACTCAGCCCCTTCTCCTCCCACCCTGCCCCCTGTGTGCTGTGCTCAGTCATGTCCTATACTTTGTGACCCCATGGACTGTAGCCCATCAGGCTCTTCTGTCCATCACATTCTGCAGGCAAGAATATTGGAGTAGGTTGCCATTTTCTACTCCAGGGGGTCTTCCCGACCCAGGGATAGAACTCATGTCTCCTGAGTCTCTTGCAGGCAGATTCTTTACCATCGAGCCAACCTGGGAAGCCTCGGTGTCCCCCCTGCCCCCGCCCCCTTTGTTGAAGGGCCTGTTATGTTGTGCCTTGTGGGAAGGTGCATAAGGCTGTCTGCCTTCTCTCCCTGGAAGCCCTTCCCACGTTTGTATTTTTCTTCTCTTCTCTGAGTAAATAGTCCCAGTTCCTCCTATTGATCTCGTTTGTATGATTCCATTTCCAGACACCCTTCTAGTGAAGGTTCTCTTGGTTTTCGTTATCCTCTGGAAGATGAGCTGAGCACAGTGGTCCAGATAGCACCTGCCTGTATAGCCCCTGCTAGAACAAAGGAATACGGGGCCTGTGATTTTTTTTTAAAACTTTTTAATCTATTTTTGGCTCTGCTGGGTCTTCATTGCTGTGCTCAGACCTTCTCTAGTTGTGGTGAGTGGGGACTGCTCTCTCATAGCAATGCATGAGCTCTAGAGTTTAAAGCACAGTCTCAGTAGCTGTGGTATATGAGCTCAGTTGCAGGCCCCCCCGCCAACACCCCAGGGCGTGGGATCTTCCTGGACCAGGGATGGAACCGGGATTCCTTGCATTGGTAGGCGGATTCTTTTTTTATTTTTTGTAATCATGTTTATTTTTGTTTATTTACCTATTTGGATCTATATATATTTGCTTATTGTCTTAAAAAAATTTTTTTTTTATTTTTAATTGAAGGATAATTGCTTTACAGTATTATGTTGGTTTCTGCCAAAATCATCACAAATCAACCATAGGTATACCTATGTCCCCTCCCTCTTGAACTGCCCTCCCACCTTCCTCCCCAGGCCAGTGAAATCTTAACCACTGGACCGCCAGGGAAACCCCTGGGTCTGTGATTTAGTCATTAAGTGCAAATCATTCCCATGAGTGACTTCTGAAATCACTAGAATGTCAGCTCCATGAGGGCAGCAACTGTCTTTTTCAGTGTTTATCCTTCTTGACTAGAACAGTGCTTAGCATACAGTGTATGATCAATAAATATTTTTTAAATTAAAGAATGATTAGATAGAAGAATAAATGAAGAGGCAGCGGAGAAAAGTTTTATTTGTTTATTTATGGCTGCACGTGGGCTTCTAGTTGCTGTGAGTGGGGGCTACTCTTCCTTGTGGGGGCTTCTCATTGCAGGGGGCTTCTCTTGTTGCAGAGCGGCTCAGTAGTTTCAGACTGGGGCCTCTAGAATGAGGGTTCAGGAGTTGTGGCTCATGGTTTCCACAGCATGTGGAATCCTCCCAGACCAGGGATCGAACCTTTGTCCCCTGCATTGGCAGGCAGATTGTTAACCACTGGACCACCAGGGAAGTCCTGGGGAGAAATTAGAAACAAGCAGCCCCATTTAGTTGCTTTCCTTCACTTTTCTCTCATGTTAATCAATCCCCATCGACAATGAGATAACCCAGAAAACCTCTTTGTGAATCTGGATCTCTGCATGTTGTTCTTACAACACTGAGTTTGGATGGACCATCCAGAGTGGCTGGACATCATGGTGTCCACCACTGGGAAGTGCAGTGGCTGTTTGTATGTTGGTGTCAATAAACTAAACTGAATTATACAACTTTTTAAAAAGGATGATTAAAATATCTTTATGACACTGTGCCTTTTGATTTTTACACTTGTATGACACGAGACACTGTGTTAGTTTTATCCATAGAATGAACATGTGTATGCTTCTACCATGACACATGTCATTGAAATGATCTATTTTCATTGCCATGGTCTAGGTTTTATCCCTGTCTTTCTGCAAGATGCTTGGTGCCTGCTCTGTATTCAACGCTGTTCAAGTTGTAGCCTGAAAGTTCCAGTGCATCATCTCCTAAGACAGTTTAGAAGTTAAACTACCTCATTTGAAATGACGCTTGAGAGCACCAAGCTTGACATTCTTGGATTCAAATTATCCTTGATTTTAACCAGTTCATCGAACTATTACTAACACCCCTGTGTTTTACCACAGCCATGCATCATGATGGCAGAATGTATCTGCTTTCTGCCCAAACCGAGTTCTGCCCCCATCCTGGGTCCTGGGTACTGCCAGTCAGTAGGGGGTGGGGGCGTGTGCATTTCACAGATGTCCCCTTGGGAGGCCCCTCAGTTTACATTAGGGGATCTCAGGCCTGCCTCCAGCTTTGCTGAAATTAAAGCACTTGGAGGACAGTTCTGTATGGACCTGGCTTGTGATGTTGGTCAGGGAGATCTAGCGTACTCTCTGCCAGAATTCAGAGGAGAAATTCTCACTCATAGGAATAGTCCTGTATCTTTTGATTTACCTTGTGCTATATGCTTAGTTGCTTCATTTGTGTCTGACCCTTTGCTACCTATGTACTGTAGCCCACTAGGCTCCTCTGCCCATGGAATTCTCTAGGCAAGACGGGTAATGTCAATCTTTAACTGACCATGTCTTTTTTGCATTAAACATTAGAAAGCTTCAGTTTGGTTCAGTTCAGTCACTCAGTTGTGTCTGACTCTTTGAGACCCCATGAATCACAGCATGCCAGGCCTCCCTGTCCATCATCAACTCCTGGAGTTCACTCAAAACTCATGTCTGTCGAGTTGGTGATGCCATCCAGCCATCTCATCCTCTGTCGTCCCCTTCTCCTCCTGCCTCCAATCCCTCCCAGCATCAGAATCTTTTCCAATGAGTCAACTCTTTGCACGTGGTGGCCAAAGTATTGGAGTTTCAGCTTTAGCATCAGTCCTTCCAGTGAACACCCAGAACTGATCTCCTTCAGAATGGACTCGTTGGCTCTCCTTGCAGTCCAAGGGACTCTCAAGAGTCTTCTCCAACACCACAGTTCAAAAGCTTAGCCCCTTCAAATA
Organism: Tragelaphus eurycerus; assembly: GCA_935064755.1. Taxonomy (NCBI): domain Eukaryota; kingdom Metazoa; phylum Chordata; class Mammalia; order Artiodactyla; family Bovidae; genus Tragelaphus; species Tragelaphus eurycerus. The sequence goes on from CAKXYN010000039.1 coordinate 7,500,050, forward strand.
TGTGGTCTCCATAACCTGTATTTTGTGAACTAATGTAATTCATGAACCGGTTTTACTGTAGAACCTTGATTTTTCTCCCTCTCTGTATCATTTACATTGGTCTTTTAACTTTATCCTGTAACATAGCACTTAAGTTTCATAAGCCGTTCTAAGTCATTTTTGCAACATGGAGAGGTCTGCTGCTGCTGCTGCTAAGTCGCTTCAGTCGTGTCCGACTCTGTGCGACCCCATAGACGGCAGCCCACCAGGCGCCCCTGTCTCTGGGATTCTCCAGGCAAGAACACTGGAGTGGGTTGCCATTTCCTTCTTCAATGCATGAAAGTGAAAAGTGAAGTCACTCAGTCGTGTCTGACTCTTTGCGACCCCATGGACTGCAGCCTACCAGGCTCCTCCATCCATGGGATTTTCCAGGCAAGAGTACTAGAGTGGGGTGCCACGGAGAGGTCTAATATGTGACAAATGCTTGGAGAACATGGGCTAAGGCAGCGAGGAGACTCACCACAGGGCAGTGATGGCTAGGTAGAAATTGCCACTTTTGTGCTTTCTTATAACTGCTTCTAGAAATTCTCTGATCTGTTAATTATGGTTAGGCTTTAAAGTTGCAGTCAGTGGGATGGCATTCAACTGTGGAAAAAAAGAGTTTTTTTCCTTGGGAACTTTCTTCTTTGATGTGGTGGGATGGGAGTAGTTTTCCATTCACTTTCACTCACTAGAAAACATTTTATATGCTAGGCTGTGCGTTTATTTATAGTAGCCTGAAAATGACGAACGCTTCCTGTTTCACCTGTGAACGATTTAGGTGAAACAAGACATGACATGGGGCCCGACTGAGAACACACAGGCCACTGCAGATTTTTACCTTAAGAGTGATTAAATACCGCCTGTTCCTTTTAAGTTCTTACAGATCTAAGTTGTAGATCATTTTGAGAGTATTTGCTGAATTGCTTTTACTTACTGATGTAACTCCCTGCAACACTAAAGAAGTCTTAAAGCATGAAAATACATGTTCCAGGCAGTGAGACCTGAAACAGAAATCAGTGGAAGAGTCAGAATCACTGGCAAAGTAAACAAGCTTAAGCAAATCAAACCAATAGATAGCCCTCAAGCACTTCTCCTGAGCAGAGAGCCTGTGCAAGACTTTGGAGAGAAACGCCCATAAGAGGGACCCATCTTGTTCATTGCTGTCTCTTTAGCACTTCATATGGGACCTGGTGCATAATCAGTGCTGAATAGTTTTTGTTGGGGTGTGTGTACACAAACACACTGTGTGTCTATGTCTGTGTGGCTGTCTGCCTGTGGGTAAAGTGAGTCTCTGATAAGAGGGCATTTATGGTCTAGTTGAGGGAATAATCTGGTGGCTCAGAGGTTAGAGCCTCTGCCTGCAATGTGGGAGACCTGGGTTCTATCCCTGTGTCAGGAAGATCCCTTGGAGAAGGAAATGGCAACCCACTCCAGTATTCTTGCCTGGAGAATCCCATGGACGGAGGAGCCTGGCTACAGTCCAAAGAGTTGGACACGACTGAGCGAATAGTCTGAGGGAGTAACTAGACCCTGTGCTTCCCTGGTGGCTCAGAGGGTAAAGCGTCTGCCTACAATGCAGGAGACCCGGGTTCGATCCCTGGGTCAGGAAGATCCCCTGGAGAAGGAAATGGCAACCCATTCTAGTACCCTTGCCTGGAGAATCCCATGGATGGAGGAGCCCGGCGGGCTACAGTACATGGGGTCGCAAGGAGTCTGACATGTCATCCATGGGATTTTCCAGGCAAGGGTATTGGAGTGGATTGCCATTTCCTTCTCCAGGGGAATCTTGCTGACCCAGGGATCGAACCCGGGTCTTCCACATTGCAGGCAGTTGCTTTACCCTTTGAGCCACCAGGGAAGCCCCTTTCTTTGAGTAAATAAAATAAAGTAAGCAGAAGAATATGTGTCTGCTAAGTCACTTAAGTCATGTCTGACTCTTTGTGACCCCATGGACTGTAGCTCACCAGGCTCTTCTGTCCCTGGGATTCTTCAGGCAAGAATGCTGGAAAGGATTGTCATGCCCTCCTTTAGATCTTGCTGCCCCAAGGATTGGACCTTTGTCTCTTTGTTTTCTGCATTGGCAGGCAGGTTTTTTACCCCAAGCCTAAGAGTACCTCCGCATAAGGACCCTCAGGCATAGTGCTTAAGTCAGAGCTGGGCAGGGAAGGTTTAAGGAGAGATGGGTTTGTAGCTGGAGCTGAAGGATGACTAGGGTTTGCGTGGACAGGAAGCAGCAGGGCATTCCAGGTGGTCATGAGCGAAAGTGAAACACTAGGAAACCATCCACTGAGGGGACAGTGGACCCGGCACCCAGTCTCTAAGGAGAGGGTTTATGAGCTGACCAGTAGGTTCACATTTCCTTCAGAAATGTGACCTGTATCCTGTCTGCACTGTTATCACATTTTGGGAAAGATTTTGGAACTTAGACGTGAAACAGTACAAAGCCCTGTGCTTCTCAAATGGATGTGGGCATACAGATCAGCTGATGCTATGCTATGCTAAGTCGCTTCAGTCGTGTCCGACTCTGTGCGACCCCATGGACTGGAGCCTACCAGGCTCCTCCGTCCATGGGATTTTCCAGGCAAAAGTACTGGGGTAGGGTGCCATTGCCTTCCCCGATCAGCTGAGGATCTTGGTAAAATGCAGATTTTGATGCAGAAGGTGGGAAGTGGGGCCCAAGACTGCCCTTCTAACCAGCTTCCAGATGATTCTAATGCTGGTGATCTTGTTGTTCAGTTCTCTGACTCTGCAGTCCCACAGACTGTAGCATGCCAGGCTTCCTTGTCCTTCATTATCTCCTGGAGCTTTCTCAAACTCATGTCCATTGAGTCGGTGATGCCATCTAACCATCTCACCCTCTGTCAACCGCTCCTTCTCCTGCCCTCAATCTTTCCCAGCATCAGGGTGTTTTCCCAGTGAGTCAGCTCTCTCTACATCAGGTGGCCAAAGGACTGGAGCTTCAGCTTCAGCATCAGTCCGTCCAATGAATATTCAGCATTTATTTCCTTTAGGATTGACCAAAGAGACTGGTTTGATCTCCTTGCTCATGAAGCATGAAGCACTTTAAATACCAAAGACAAGGCATTAGGATTTCAAGGTTTATTGGAATAGTGCTTGGGTGGGCATGACACTGCTGCATCCCAGGGTTTCAGAGTCAGAAAGGAATTTGAGGACAATCAAATGATCTGTTTATCTTTTGTTGCCATTGGAAAAACCAAATAAAATAAAGCTGAGATCTAAAGTGGGAGCCAGATTGGAACATAATTCTACCGGCTTGAAGTCAGCATCTCCCACTCTGCTATGCACTGTGGTCCAGGTCTGTAAGGGGGACGGCAAAGAAGCTAGTGTCTGTGAGAGCATATGCATTGGCTGTGAGAAGGGAGAAGCAGCGTCTCCTAATGTGATGGGAGTGAGAAAATTCCCAAGAAAACACTGAGGTTTAAAACCTGGTAGAATGAACGTGTGCCACATTGATGGGCTGGAATGGAGGAGTCAGACAAGGGGGGAGGATACGTGGCCAGCAGGGACATGCCATCACTTCGGTCTTCCTGTTAAGTGATGGATGCCACACGTGTCTTTTTTTAAAATTTATTTGGCTGTGCTAGGGCTCAGTTGTGACATGTAGGATCTTTAGTTAAGGCATGTGGGATCTAGTTCCCTGACCAGGAATCGAGCCCAGGCCTCCTGCATTTAGAGTGTGGAGTCTTAGCCACTGGACCACCAGGGAAGTCCCCATCAACCACCAGCAGCACCTTTGCCCGGCAATTCAGAGCTTTGTTGCTGCCATTCATTGAATACACTGGTAAGAGCCTGTTGCATTTCACTTGTGGCTGAAAGTTGTAAGCACACAGCCCTCTTGCTTTTTTCTGCCTTCCTCTTCCTGTACCCGAGATGGAGGAGGAGAACTTGGTGTTAAGCAGAGCTGGTGGGCTCCTGATGTTCTTCCTCCCTGCTTTTGGAACAGCAGACGGGTTTATCCCTCTTGCTTTCTCAGCTGTGAAGTTCCTTTGGCTTCCAGCACTGCTGGCATTAAGGGAGGGAGAGGTGTGGATTTCCACAAAAACATGAAAGCGAAGTTGGTGTGGGAGTGAGGGCCGGGTACTTGTTTTCCAGGCCCTATTCTGCCATGAGTGGATTTTGACGTTGGTATATTGCACAGCGAGTGTAGCACTTCAGAGTGAAAACCCAGCCATGGAAGGTCAGAACTTTAGCTTCCTATTTGACCTCGATTGGTGTGACTGCTTCCCTGGTGGCTCAGACAGTAAACCGACTTCCTGTAATGCGGGAAACCTGGGTTCAATACCTGGGTCGGAAAGATCCCCTGGAAAAATTCCATGAATGGAGGAGCCTGGTAGGCTACAGTCCATGGGGTCTAAAAGAGTCGGACACGACTGAGCAACTTCACTGGTTGGTTCACTGGTGTGACCGCAGAGTGTGTTTGTGTGTGTATGTGTGTTGCCCATATATGAGTGCGTGTGCACATGCCCAAGCAGGTGGAAACACACACGTGCTCTTATGTTTTGGTTTTAGGAAACCACTTATGTCATCTTGAAACACTTTTCTTTTTTTGCTTCTGTGTTTGACATGGGCTTCCCAGGTGGTGCTAGTGGTTAAAGAACCCACCTGCCAATGCTGGAGACAAAGGGATGCGGGTTTGACCCCTGGGTCAGTAAGAGCCCCTGGAGAAGAGCATGGCAACCCACTTCAGTGTTCTTGCCTGGAGAATCCCATGCTGGAGACAAAGGGATGTGGGTTTGACCTCCGGGGTCAGTAAGAGCCCCTGGAGAAGAGCATGACAACCGACTCCAGTGTTCTTGCCTGGAGAATCCCATGGACAGAGGAGCCTGGTGGGCTATGGTTTATAGTGTCATAGAGTCAGACATGACTAAAGTGACTTAGCATGCATGCGCATACATGTTAGACATAATAAAAATTCAGGGAATTGTTTCCAGAAATTGTCCAATTTGACAAGAAACGGATATGAGGTTTTCCCCCCAGTAATTTTTTTTGTCATCTAATTCCTTTCTTAAAAAAAACTATATAGTACTATAGTTTAGTTTCTTTCAGTCAAACTATGAATATGAGATTATTTCTAAAATCATCATGGACCTTTATTGTTAAACATAAGCTGCTTGCATAGTTTTATGACATAAGTTATTAAAAATTTTTAAACTTTAAGAAAGTGTTTTAAACAGGGCATGGCCTAATTTGAGAAATTGTTTTGATATTTCTTAAGAAATTTTTAATTGTTGAGATAAAACTAAAGTTATCAGATTTAATTTTTTAGAATAGTTATTATGCTTAAAAATATAAAAGTATTATGTGCTTTCACACTTAATACAGAGGCCTTTACAGGAATAATCATTGGTGTTTACACTAGTTCAGAAACACAGAAGCCATTGCAGAAATAATCAATCACTGGTGTTTAAGAATCCTTCTAATGAATGCCCTGGCAGTTGAGTGATTAGGAGTCCACACTTTGACTACTGAGTCTGTCACTGTTTTCATTTTTCCCCAACCTATTTGCCATGACGTGATGGGACCAGGTGCCATGATCGTCCGTTTTTAAATGTTGAGTTTTAAATCAGCTTTTTCACTCTCCTCTCTCACCTTCATCAAGAGGCTCTTTAGTTCCTCTTCTCTTTGTGCCATTAGGGTGCTGTCATTCCCCTCATTCAGTTTAGTTCAGTGGCTCAGTCATATCTGACTCTTTACGACCCCATGGACTGCAGCATGCTGGGCTCCCCTGTTCATCACCATCTCCTGGGAGCTTGCTCAAACTGATGTCCATCGAGTCGGCGATGCCATCCAACAATCTCATCCTCTGTAGTCCCCTTCTCCTGCCTTCTATCTTTCCCAGCATTAGGGTGTTTTCCAATGAGTGAGTTCTTCTCATCAGGTGGCTGAAGTATTGAAGCTTCAGCTTCAGCATCCAATGAATATTTAGGACTGATTTCCTTTAGGACTGACTGGTTTGATCTCCTTGAAGTCCAAGGGGCTCTCAAGAGTCTTCAACACACAGTTCAAAAGCATCAATTCTTCAGCGCTCAGCATTCTTTATGGTCCAACTCTCACATCCATACATGATTGCTGGAAAAACCATAGCTTATTCCCCGCATTACACTGGCTGAATTAGGAGCGGAGAAGGGGGCAGCCTAAACTGGGAACTGGACAGGGAAGGAGGATGTCGAGGAGCCTTTATCTGCCCATTCTTTTTTTTTTTTAATAGTTCTTTTAATTTTTTAAAATTGAAGTATAGTTGATTTACAATGTCATGTTAGTTACTGATGTACCACAAAGTGATCCAGCTGTGTGTGTGTGTGTATTCCAAAAAATATAAACCGCTATGGTTTATCATAGGATATTGAATATAGCTCCCTGTGCTGTACAGTAGGACCTTTTAAAATGTATTTTATATATAGTGGTGTGTATCTGTTAATCCCAAGCTCCTAATTTATTCCTTCTTCCCTCCCTTTTACATAACCTTAGATTTGCTTTCTATGAGTCTGTTTCTGTTTTATAAATAGGTCTGTTTGTATCATTTTTGTAGATTTCACATATGAGTGATATTATAAGGTATTTACTTTCTCTCCCTGACTTACTTCACTTAGAATGATAATCTCTAGGTCCATCGGTGTTGCTGCACATTCTCTGCCCACCTTGACCTGAGTCCATTCTTCTTTATTATGTAAGTGAAGTTGCTCAGTCGTGTCCGACTCTTTGCCACCCCATGGACTGTAGCCTACCAGGCTCCTCTGTCCATGGGATTTTCCAGGCAATAGTACTGGAGTGGATTGCCATTTCCTTTTCCAGTGGATCTTCCCGATACAGGGATCAAACCCAGGTCTCCCGCATTGTAGACAGACGCTTTACCATCTGAGCCACCAGGGAAGTTTTGCTATTATGTAAGCAATACCCCTTATTGCTACATACATGTATACATACATATATACATACATGTATACATACATGTATGCAGACAGTACCAGTGATGGTGCTCTTTCTGCCTGGCTCTTTCACACCTTTTCATTTCACACTGTGGGGTGGAAGAAATCTATTTCTTCTTTAGTGCTAAACAGAACAAAAAACTGTCCAGCACTTTTTTCCTCAAGTGTGTATGACACATTTCCAAACTTGTCTCATGCTCTGCACAGAAGGTGTTTTATCCAACTGTACATCAGTACCTGCTAGCTTTAACTCTTTATTGTGATGTTCTGTTTCTTAGGCTCGATGGTGGGTCCACATGGGTTTCATCATATTCACACGTGCCTGACAGAATGGTAGTCTTTTGCATGCTTGTCATTAATATCATGTGACATCTATCAATATCATAATAGTGGAATTTTGCCAAAGAGCCCAATCTGTTTTCTCACCAAACATCAAGTAGGTCCTTAACTTAGTGGGTAATTTTACAAGCTTCTCCTCACTTACGTAGTATTTTTACTTTAGGGTACATTTAGTCTAAGAAATCCTTCATTATAATGGTGGTTGTCTCTCCTTGAGAGATGAAATTAATAATGTTTGCTCTGAATCACATTGTTTGTGACATACTCTGCGGGTAGAAAAGCACTAGAAACAATCACAGTGCGAGATCTCCTGTTCAACATATTCTGTTCCTGATAAAACAGATGTTCTGCATGGAAACTAACTGGGTCCATTATTTTAATGGGGTGAATTGTAATGCATTATACATCAAACTTACACCCCCAACCAATTTCCTAAGTAGCTACAGCACAGTCAAATGTCTATTATAAGTGACAAACTAACATGTGAAAATGAATTGTTTTAGAGTATTAGTTCCAGATCATCAAACATTTAATATGATTGTTAATAAGCATCAGCTTTGTATGCAGGAATGGGTATGTTTTGCATAATATACCATAAATATTGTGTTTATTATGTGGAGTAACAAATGATGCACTAATAAATAAAATTTATTAGAAAAGTGCAGATAAAAATGTATAATAAAGGCAGGTAATTTCTTATCATGGTCTGCATTATCTTTTAAGTAGAGACTTGGAGTATAAAGAAAGTTAAGAACAGAGGACAGGAAGAGTTGAATCAGTTACTTTGTGTTGATGGGTATGGAGTTGGGTGCTAGAAGGACAATTTCAGAGAAAATTTCAAACTAATAAAGTTGTGTCTAATTCTGAGGCTTCCATACTGTCCTGAATGGGAAGACTTAAGATGAAAAAATTGCAAACTCTACCTTTGCTTACTTCCTACAGTTGAAGTTTGTAAATTTCTCCAGGCACTGATCCTAAAAGATTCGGTATCAGGGCACCAGATTGGTTTCTAAGCACCAAGAACCTCCAAAATACATATCCCTTTTGTTGATTGCACTTGAGTCTGACATCATACCAATCAGACTTGGAATGTAACTCAAACATTTCCATTTATTGTTTTATGACAGAATATATATTTGATCATTATAAACAAAACCAGGAGAATGTTAACCAGAGAGAAGTTCAGTGGGACTTCACACCACTCTGATATTTTTTCATAACAAATGAGGTCCTGGAACTGGAGTCGAGTGGGTTGCCAGTCCATTAAAATGGTTTTCTCCTGTGGTCTGCTTATCCACATCACCGCATTCTCAGATATAACCACTTCAACACTCTCATTTTATCTTCCATATTTGTACCGGATTCCTGTTACCTTGTTTACGTTTATACTTTTGTTTGGAGTTACATTTCATTGCTGCATTTTAAAATATTGGTCTGGATTTATAATTGTGCTAAAGATGAAATAGGAAAACTGAAAAAACAAAGCAATTAGATGCAGTTGAGAATTTGTAATTTGAGATGATCTTTGCCCATTTCCTGAGTGTTAACTGACTAATGTTAACTAAGAAAACAGTCTTCATACAGTACCCATGTAGTCCCAAAGAAGATAGTGATCTTTAAGAACACAATAGGATTATTGGAAAACTTACACAATTTCATATTTCAAGCTTGTGTAATGTTGGTGATATTACTCCTTCCTCTAAAACTGCCCATTTTCCTGCTTATGACTTACTGATCAGCTGAGGACCACCCTCGTCTTGGACCACACTTTGGTGTGAACCTTTGCTTTAGCACCTATTTAAAGTTTTTCTCTAGTTATGAAAAAATACCAGTGTGGTGCTCTGTTTACTTGTATAACTCATTTTTCTATAGTATGCCGTGACACTTGTAATAATGTCATTATTCTGTTTATTTCAATATATTTTTTAATCACAGGTCACTGGTGTATCTTTTTTCTTTCGAAGGGGTACAGTGTTTTAAAACTGTGAAATGAGAGTATTATCCTTTGCTATTTTATCTCTAAAATCCTTGAGTCTCTTGCCTCTTCTTTATGACTTCATGACATAAATGGATCGTAGTAAATTCTGTCTTTGTGACGGCCTAGTCTCATCCGGAAAATCATTTTACCATTAACTCTCTATACTCTTCAGTTAGATTGTGCTTTTCTCTTCTGCAATAAAATCGTCACCAGTGTCAAGCGATGTAATTTGGAAAACAGTTCACTTTTAAAAGGCTAGGGCTCTCATTTAAAAAACAGTTTTTTTCAGAAAATCTGTTTATCTCCTCCCACTGTAACCTAGCATTTCCCGACTCTCCCCATCTCTTCTTACACATTATTTGTCTTTTCTGGTGTGTGCCATGTTTGGAAGTCTCATTAAACCAGCATCTGTTCTGTTTTAGGAGAAACCCGAAGCCAGCCCCACGTCACTTCAGCTGCGGTCCCAGATTGAAGTAAGCACAGTGACTTTAATCATCTATTTTTGCTTCTGTCTTTTTAAAAAAGTGGTATTATGTAAAAATGAGATGAAGCCTGCTGTTCTGCCTGCACTGACCCTATGAATCTTCTCTCCTAGGAGTCGCTTGGCTTCTGTAGTGCCGTATCAACACCAGAAGTGGAAAGAAAGTAAGTTTTCCTCCTTCTGTCCTGGAGCGGAATTTCTAAGGTGTCTTTTAGGTCCTTTCTGACGGAAATGGGATAGGTGATTGTACACATACTGTGTATGTACTGTGGAACTTGAAGTTATTTTCCTGCTTGTGTGTGTGTGTGTGTGTACACATGTATATAAGTGGATGAATGTATTCTGTAATTCAATTGGTGATGCCCAAGGATTCTGCAAAGTGTTATTGATTTCACACTCCTTGTTGTAAGTGAACCTGAAATATCTGAAAATGAGCGTGGAGAAAAGGAAGAGACAGCTAAGTCAACCAAAATGGTTTTCTTCTTTTACACTGGTTTTTGATACAGGATGGAAGTCATAAAGAAGCAAAGTACAAAAATATAATACATTCCAGAATAAAACAATGATTACAGTACCCCTCTGCACCTTGCTTTGAAGTGTGTGTGTGTGTGTGTGTGTGTGTGTGTGTGTGTGTTGGTCAGTTGTGTCTGACTCTTTGCGACCCCATGGGCTGTAGCCTGCCAGGCTCCTCAGTTCATGGAGTTCTCCAAGCAAGAATACTGGAGTGGGTGGCCATGCCCTGCTCCAGGGGATCTTCCCGACCCAGGGATCAAACCTGGGTCTCCTGCATTGCAGGCAGATTCTTTACCACTGAGCCACCTTAAAACAAGAATGAACACTTGTCACAGAAGATGGTAAATGCTCACTAACCTTTCCCGTTAAAGGTAGTACTTTTGGCTTACTTGTCCTAACTTGAACCCTGTAATCTTGACCCTCATGGAAGATAATCCTATCTTATAGTTTATATTTCCAGTATTTCTTTTACATCACTTAAGAAAAAAAGAAAAAAGTAATTTTTTTTTGTTCCCTTTTCTACTTTATTCCATCATAATTATGCTAAAAGGTTCTATTTATGATCTTCTGAGGTAAAGAAATTTTGAGAAAGTCCCCATCTTTAAACAGACACTTCCTCTGGCACAGAGCCACTTAGACTGTTTGAGGCCAAGGGAGGCATAGAAGTGGTTTAGGCGTCAGAAGTATTTCTGGAATGAAAAGCACACGTTAGGCGAGCGTGTGTGTGCTTTACAGCACAGCTCTGCCTAATCCGTCTCCGTGTGTGTGCTGCTGGCATGGACGCGGCTTCCAGGAGCGGAGGCTGCCATGCCAAAGCTTCAGTCTCACTGAGCGGATTCAGTTTCAGGCCTGGGGAATGTTGGGGGTGATGAGCAGAAGAAATCCCAGGCCGTTGCCCCCTCAAGGTTGAAAGATAAATGTGCCATAAGCATGAATTTCCTTTGTCTTAGTTGCATGTATTCTCCTGGGGACTTAGTAGTGTGGAGGCTGAAGTAGCCAAGAGATTTGAGTTGACCTCAGTTTTGAAATTGGAGGTGTGGTGATGTTGACCTGAAGGTGAGCAGCAGCTCCGCACGAGAGGCTGTGGGCTCCTCCGATCTGGTTTGCTACCTCTGTGGCGTGATTCAGCCTGAGAACTCAGGTGATCTCTCAGTCTCTGAATCTACCAGGGGACAAGTCACTTTCCTCCTCAGAGGAAGTGACTCACCGAAGTTATACTCGTCTTAGTTAGGCTGGTGTTTCTCCTTCCCCTCAATTGTGGGTAGTCATTCTTTCCATGTTTGTGTGCTCCACTTGGTAAAATGTGGCATGAGTCTTGTGGTCCAGAGAGACTAACAGCCTCCTGAGGTTACCAAATTTCTCTCTCTCTCTCACACACACACACAAACAGAGCTGTTGACAACCCCTAGCCTCCCCATCTGTCATACGTGCATTTTGCTTCTGTTCTAGTAAATTGTTGTTGTTTAGTTGCTGAGTCGTGTCCAATTCTTTTGCAACCCCATGGACTGTAGCCCTCCAGGCTCCTCTGTCCATGGGATTTCCCAGGCAAGAATACTGGAGTGGGTTACCATTTCCTCCTCCAGAGGCTCTTCCTCACCCAGGGATTGGACCTGCGTCTCCTGCGTTGGCAGGCAGGTTCTTTTCCACTGAACCACCTGGGAAGCCCATGTTCTAGTAAATGGTTCCCTTAAATTTAGTTGTTTCTAAATAATTTGAGGGTTTCCATACATCTTTCCTCCATTTCCCTTTTAATGGTTTTTTGAAAACTATAATACTTCTTTAATTAAAAAAAAAAAACTTTTGAAAAGAATTTTAATTTACAGAAAAGTTTCAAGAATTTTGTGATGAGCTCCCATGTGAGCTCTACTTGGACTCACCAATTTGTATGCTTTGGTTCTCTCTTCTATACACTCCTGTCTGCTTGCAAATACTTTGTAATGCAAAATACTGCTATTCTGCAAATGAAGATGCTTGCTGGTAACTTTGCAGGCCCTGGAGGATGACCTGGCAAACCAGTTGGTTGTGTCTGGTTAGTAAGTACAGAGTATCTGCCAACCATAATACCCTTCTGAGTCAGCAGTGCCGTTTAATTGGCAGAAGGTTTCTTCTACATTTGTATTCAAAAGGCAAGAGAACTCAGTAAATACAAGTGGACAGATCAACAGCAGCACAACCTTAGGAGCGGAGGCATAGGTGACAGCAGAAAGTACGGGAGCTGAGATGTGGGCCCTGCAGGCTCCTGCCTTCCAGAGCTGCTGTCTCCTCCCCAACAGTAGTCTCAGGAGCCTCAGCACCCCTGCCCTTCCTTCTCCCCCACTGAAAACTTGTTTTAAGCAAGGTATCAGGAGTTACTTACAATGCAGATCATCACCTCTCTCAGTGGTATTTTGCATTCAACCGCATTTAAAGTCTTCAAGTTACAGTACTATAGCTCTGGCCAGAAAAGATCCAGGAGGTAGGTTATTTGGGCAGACCAGCAGTGAGAATTCTGATATACCTGGCAGGACAGAACCTGAGCACCCTGAAAAGTCAGGTTCCTTGAACTCTGGTCTCTAGATATGTAGTGTTAGTCCCTCAGTTGTGTCCGATCCCATGGACTGTAGCCCCCCAGGGTCCTCTGTCCATGGAATTCTCCAGGCAAGAATACTGGAATGGGTAGCCATTCTTTTCTCCAGGGTATCTTCCCAACCCAGGGACTGAACCTGGGTCTCCTGCATTGCAGGCAGATTCTTTATCATCTGAGATATGCAGGACCTGCCTGGTGAAAGGGTGGATGGATGCATGGATGGAGAGAGAGAGGTGCGGGGATGGAATATGGACCTGCCAGCTGCCACCCACCCTCCCTCACTCCCCAGTCTGACAAAGCCCCCATTCATACTTTTTTTTCTTACAGTCTGTAGGCCCTCCATATGCTTTCACTGAAAGTATACTAAAAAAAGGCCGACAGCTCTTCTATTTATATCTATTTACATGGCCTGTTGATGAGACTATCCACTTTATTACACCAATCTCGGCTTTGTGTTGACTGGTTGAAAAGGTGAATGCTTATTAAAGTTTCTTGTTACTCGCAAGTTATTCTCAAGAATAACTGAGACAAAGAATTTTTGTTGGGAAATATCTTTTATAACTATATCTATATGGAATGGGTGCAGGCAAGGAATGTTTCCCTCCACAACAGTTCTGTAAAGGTGGAGTCATCAGCCACTGCAGAGCCCCCAGCCCCAACCCCAGGGACTTTTGTATGGGTAAAAAAACTGGAGGCATTCTGTGCTTTGGATCCTGGCCCTGTTAAGATACATACCTAAGGAATAATTTCAAAAGGCACAGATTCCTGCACCTTCCCATACATCAGTTCATTTAGTTCAGTCACTCAGTCATGTCCGACTCTGCGACCCCAGGGGCTGCAGCATCCCAGGCCTCCCTGTACATCACCAACTCCTGGAGCCTGTTCAAACTCATGTCCATCATCTTGGTGATGCCATCCAACTATCTCATCCTCTGTCATCCCCTTCTCCTCCTGCCTTCAATCTTTCCCAGCCTCAGGTCTTTTCCATTGAGTCAGTTCTTCGCATCAGGTGGCCAAAGTGTTGGAGTTTCAGCCTTAGCATTAGTCCTTCCAATGAATATTCAGGACTGATTTCATTTAGGATGGACTGGTTTGATCTCCTTGCAGTCCAAGGGACTCTCAAGAGTATTCTCCAACACCATACTTCAAAAGCATCAATTCTTCGGCGCTCAGCTTTCTTTATAGTCCAACTGTCGCATCCATACATGACTACTGGAAAAACCATAGCTTTGACTAGATGGACTTTTGTCAGCAAAGTAATGTCTCTGCTTTTTAATAAGCTGTTTAGGTTGGTCATAACTTTTCTTCCAAGGAGTAAATGTTTTTTAATTTCATGGCTGCAGTCACCATCTGCAGTGATTTTGGAGCCCCCCAAAATAAAGTCTCTCATTGTTTCCATTGTTTCCCCATCTATTTGCCATGAAATGATGGGACCAGATGCCATGATCTTCGTTTTTTGAATGTTAGGTTTTAAGCCAACTTTTTCACTCTCCTCTTTCACTTTCATCAAGAGGCTCTTTAGTTCTTCTTCACTTTCTGTCGTAAAGGTGGTGTCATCTGCATATTCGAGGTTATTGATATGTCTCCCGGCAATCTTGATTCCAGCTTATGCTTCATCCAGCCCAGCATTTCTCATGATGTACTCTGCATATAAATTAAATAAGCAGCGTAACAATATACAGCCTTGACATACTCCTTTCCCGATTTGGAACCAGTCTGTTGTTCCATGTCCAGTTCTAATTGTTGCTTCTTGACCTGCATGCAGATTTCTCAGGAGGCAGGTCAGGTGATCTGGTATTCCTGTCTCTTTAAGAATTTTCCATAATTTGTTGAAAGTTACCAAAACAATTAACTTAAAATATATGGATTTTTTTGTGTGTGTGTGATTAGTAGTAATCTTTTGATGTTCAAATCTTTTGATGTTTTCCCCCTCTGCAGGGAAAGAAAAATCCCTGTTTATCCTGGCTCCTCCCTGGTCTCCTAGGATCAGTCCTCTCAGAGCTCTCTGAGCAGCTGTCCCCTGAGCTACAGTCTTCAGTAAGATCTTCAAATTGAACTTAACTTGGAACTTTTAGGTTGTGCCAACAGAGTTTAGCTGGAAATAACAGAAAACCTGACAAGTAGTATTGTTAACTAAGAGAAGTTTCACTAGATACATTCATGCTCATGGGCAGGTCCAGGACTGGCACTGCAGCTCAAGCAAGCCTTCAGGAACTCAGACTGTCCCTCCCACCACCTCCTTGCCTTTTCCCTCCCTCTCTCCCACCCTCTCTTGTCCCTTCCTCCTTGGCTCCTTTCCTTCCTTCCTCCAGTTTTAAAGTGCTGCTGCATCTTCCAGGAGGGAAGGAGAAGCAGGGTAAAGGGAAGAAGATAAAAGGTGTTAGGTGCGTAGAATAGGAAAACGGAGTCCAAAATAGCAGTGGCTAAAAGACAAAGAAAGGAAGGAAAAAGCCTGCGAAAATAGAACAAAGGAAGGTCTGAGGACCAGAATGAGAACCTCAGGTGAAGCAAGCAGCCCAATTTACATAGGACAGGCTCAAGGGGAGAAGAAAACACATGTAAAAAGAGGAGCCAAAATTGAGCCACGGGCTTCTGTTGGTGTCCTTTGGGTCAGCCCGCCCTCATGCCTCGAGGTTGCATTTTCCTTTGCTTGCCAAAATAAAGTGAGCTCTAACACCGAGCTGTAACACTGGTCTGTCTGTCGCTTCAAATTTTTGCTGTGGCAGGACAGGACCGAGGAAATTACAAACTTCCCTGACATCTCACAAAGGTAAAAAAACGAAAGGCACATCATTTACAAAGCTTTTCTAGAAGCCCGACCAACACCCTCCACTTTACCCCACTCATTTCTTCCCATAGCAGCTGTTCTCTGAGCATCAGCTGTGAGCACAGTCCACTGTTCTTGGTGTTGTTTTTCCCATTGACAAATGCAGAAACTGAGGCACAGAGGGATTGATAAATTGCACATGCTTACACAACTAACAGGTGGCAGACCCAGATTGAATCCCACTTAAAAATTCATGCTGCTAACCTTGAAGATCTAATTCTAAAGTATTTGTTTTATTGCTTATGCAAATGGAGAGGTGAGAAGTAAATGAATTCGTTAGCATTCTGTAAATAACAGCAGTTAAAACTTCTACTTCAGATGTTCCCTTGGAAGTAGGAGCAAGTTTTATTTTTATATATACTGGGCCCCTTAAATTTATCTATAGAGACGGCAAGGGCCAAAATAAATCTCAACACTTCACCTTCGCCAATATTTATAAGTTCTTTTCTCCTAAGTCTTTCACTAGAGTTGAAAATTCACTGATTTAGTTTCCCTTTCTTTCATTACTTGTGACTACACTTCAACTATTTTATGGTGAAAAAGTCTAAAAATATACAGCAGTGTGATGGAAGAGGACGATAAATACAGTGGGAGCAGTGTTCTGTGGTCAGATAAAATGCATAGAAAAGAGTTTATAAATGTTCTATGCAACCATTTGTTTCATTTGAACTTTGCATCACTCTCCAAATTGTTTCATCTGGCAAGCTGGTACCTCTTGAAGGTGTCAGCTTTCTTTCCTGCAGCCCCTACATGCTCAAAAATCTGTCTTTCCCTCCTTTTGCCTCTTGACTCCAGGGAAGACACCCTTGGTCCCCCTTGTTCTGTCTCACCTCCTGCCTACTCACCTGATTGCCTGCTTTCCTGGTCTTGCCGCCTCTCCCTCTGCACCCCTCCTAACTCGCCCTGTGCCTGCCTGGCCATCTCTTCCCTTGATCTGCTCCTCAGGCCGGTTAAGTTCCTACAGTCTCCCAGATGGGCCACATTCTCCCATGGACGCTGAGCTTCATCCTGCTCCTCCTGATGGGGTGTCCTGTCTCTCACCCTCACCGTCCTCCCCAACCCTCCTTACGTGTGCAAGCTTCATTCACCCTTAACGACTCAGTTCTGGTCCTGCCTCTACTGGAAGTCCTCCCTAATCTGCAGAGTGGAGATAGAGCATCCTGCTACTGGGCTCCGTCACCCTTGAGCACTCCTGCTGTGGGAGCAGTGGACAGCAGTTATGGGCTCACCTCTGTGTGTGTGTGTGTGTGTAGTCACCTCCCACACCGAGCCCAGGATCTTTTACATAAAAGACTTTGGATAAATGCGTGAGTGGGAGAGTAAGCACACACTCGTAAAAATGCTTACTTCCTTTCCACCCTGTGAGAATCTCGCCATCCTCCCATAATTCCATCTCTCTCCCCAGCTTAGTGCTGAACTTTCCCCCTAAAGCTGAATTCCTCTCTTCCTTCCCTGCTGAGATGCTCTTCCCAAGGTCCAGTGCCCCCACCCCGCCCTTCGATGCTTGTTGCATTTGGCTCACATTTTCTCTTGGTCACATTGCCCTCTCCAGCCTTAGTGTGTGTGTGTCTGTGACATGTGGATTCCAGTTTCTCCCCCTCACTTTATGCCCACTCTTTGGCAGCTCCCTGTGTTCCTCCCACCCCTTACTCTGGCTATCCTGCTGGAGTTTTTATCCAGCCTGCTCTCTCCCAAGATACTTATACCCACTTGTGGCTTTGAACTACAGTCTCTGGGCACCTGTATCTATACCATGCCCTCTGACCCTTCCCCCAAGCTGGTGATGTGCCTATTTCAGCCTCTTGCCAGTCGTCTGCTCATTGCCGTTCCAGTCACCCTGAGCTGCACATTCTTATAGTAGGACCGCTCCTGCTTTATCCTTCTTCCTTCTCTCTGTGAGCACTTGTTCTCTGACCGTATGGTCCCCCTTCTTCCCAGGGACTACTTTCTGGACTTTACATTATTATTTCTGCATTTCATTCATGATTCTAAGACCTCTGCAAAATCTTGTTGCTTGCTACTTCTGTATCTTGACCCATCTCCCTCTTTTTTATCTTCACTACTCCAAGGGGGACCTTAACACTCTTCTGGTGAACTGGAAAAGAGTAATTCAGGAAATTACTCCTTGAAATACGATTAGGTCCCAGCACACCGAGAGGATGCTGAGATCCCGCAGGGACACTTATAAATTAGGATCTCTTCAGGTTTTCCCCTTGGTGATCAACACCCCCTCATAGAGACCCTGCCCATCTCTGTTGCTTCATCTTCCTGTCTCCCAGCCACACGGCCCAGCTCCAGGCCTTGGAGCTTGTTTCCAGTACCTCCTGTGTTGTCTGGTATTCCTGGCTGGAAAGCATTTCCTTCTTTTAAGTCCTGTTTTAAGGATCGCTTCTCCTTGAATGCTTTCTCAGTCCCCCTTGCTGGCTGTATTCTTTCTACCACCTGGAATCCAGGAACATTTGATGCCTCTGCATATACTGTCACATGTAACATCATCATCATTGTTATTAACATTGTAATAACCTTGGGTTATTTCTGCATATTGGACACTGGTGCTAGTCGCTTTTATTATACTTTGATCATTTAATTTTTCATGAACTCACTGAGGTATGCGCTACTTTTGAGGGGAATTACTTTGTCCAAGGTCCCAGAGCAAAAAACAAAAATCCCAATCCAGGTGAAGTACCATTATAGCCTTGGGCTCTTTCTTCTAGCTCTGCAACTCTTGGCTAGTTAATTAATCTTTTTATCTACAGATTTCATGACTATAAAATGAGGATAATCGGTAAAGTACTTCCTTCAGTATGCTATAGAAAGTGAAAGTCACTCATTTGTGTCTGTCTATTTGCAACCTTATGGACTGTACAGTCCCTGGAATTCTCCAGGCCACTAGAGTGGATATCCACTGGAGTGGATAGCCTTTCCCTTCTCCAGAGGATCTTCCCAACCTAGGGATCAAACCCAAGTCTCCAGCATTGCAGGCAGATTCTTTGCCCAAGAATACTGGAGTGAGTAGCCTATCTCTTCTCCAGAAGATCTTCCCAACCCAGGAATCGAACTGCACTCTCCTGCATCGCAGGCGGATTCTTTACTAGCTGAGCTACCAGGGAAGCTTTAATAAGCTCTTAAGAATCTAATAAGTGCCCAACAGTCTTGTCTGTTATCAGTGTCTGTTCTGTCTGACCCAAGTTCATGCCCTCACCCCTGGCTCCAGCCCCTTGTTCATGCTTAGTCGCTCAGTCATGTCCGCTTCTTTGGAACCCTATGAACTATAGCCCACCAGGCTCCTCTGTCCTTGGGATTTCCCAGGCAAGAATACTGGAGTGGGTTGCCATGTCCTCCTCCAGGGGATCTTCCCAACCCAGGGATTGAACCTGCTTCTCTTGCCTCTCTTGCCTTGCAGACTGATTCTTTACCGCTGAGCCATCAGGAAAACCCCTAACCACTTGTGGACTTTTCTGCTCCCACCCAGCTCAGCATGATCATGGACTCCTTGAGGCCATGAGCTCACTCTCTTCCTCTCTTTGGAGTTTCTGTAACATCCAGAACAGTACTTTACATAGAACAGGCGCTCATTAAATAAGTGCATCAAATTCATTCACCCCCAGTACTTTGAAATAAAACTAAAAGTGGATTATTTCCAGGACTTTGATTACAGAAGACCTACTTTAGTTTCATCTGTTAGCTAGCATATTCTAGCATCTCCCTAAAATGTTAGCAGTGTAATATGAAGTAAGTGCTTTTTGTTTGTGAATATTAGCCATAAGAAGACACCTGTTAAAAGCATTTTAAAAAACATGTGGCAGAGAGAACAGTAGTTTCCACAAGTCCCCAGATTTCTTTGTAAAAGCTGCCCCTTCCCTCCCCACTCATTTGCATTCTGCAGTCTTGTTCAAGTCATCTCAGATTTTCCCTCCTCTGTTAAATAGAAATAACAGATCACATACCATCTCCAATAAAGGCATGATACGGAGAAACAAACAAAATATAGTAATTTTTAAAATCCTTAAAACTTAAACCTGCAATTTTGTTGGGAAAGTGTGTTTATTTTATTGTTAGTAACAGCTTTGAGATATAGTTCACATACCACACAACTCACCTGTTAAAAAGTGTGAAGTTCAGTGGGTTTTAGGGTGTATAGAGTTTTGCAGCCATCACTACAATCAATTTTGGAGTATTTTTGTCGATTCAAAAAGAAATCCTGTGTCTCTCAGCTGTCTCCACTGAATTCTCCCATCGTCCTCTCCCCTGGACAGCCACTAATCAGCTTTCTGTCTCTATAGGTTTGCCTGTTACTGACATTTCATGGAAACAGGGTCATACACGGTTTAAGTGACTGGCTCGTTTCACTGAGCATAATGTTTTCAAAGCTTTACTGCATCCATTCCTTTTTGTTGTGTGTTTGAGCCACATTCTGCTTATCCATTCATCAACTGATGGACATTTAGGGTTGTTTTGACTTTTCAGTTATTATGCATGATGCCGCTTTGAACATTTGTATTACAGGTTTGTGGGATCATCTGTTTTCTTTTTTTAATCAGCTTAGTTGAAATGCAGTGCACAGACCATACTGGTCACCTTTTTAAAGCTTACAGGCCACAGGTGTTTACTGTATCCACAGTATGTGTCACCAGCACCTTGTCAAGGTAGAACATTTCCGTCTCTCAGAAAGAAACCCCGAGTCCTTCAGCAGTCACTGCTCTGTCTTCTGATGACCCCCAGTCCTCTAATCTACTTTACGTCTGTATAGAATTGCCTATTTGGGATATTTCTTATAAACAGAAGGAAAGCACACAGAAGGAAAGAAAATGTGTTTGCCACGCTTATAGGAAAAATACTGTGAATCCAGTTCTCGACAACTTTGTGTCCAGCCTCCTTGAAATGTGTAAGAAATGTCAGAAAGTTTCTTTTCTCAGTGGAACCTCCTCCCTCTTGCTCAATTAGCTGGTTCCCAGGGACTGGGCTTGAGGAGGGGGCTCAGGCATCATCTGCCTGTGGAATTCCCCTGAGGACAGGGGCTGTGGTCCCCTGTGTGGTGAGCCAGGGCTGTTTTTCCCTGGTAAATGGGAGTGCTAGAAACCCGCCTGCAGGGTGATTGTTCAATCCTCCTTCAGACGGAACAGAGGCTGTGAGAATTGCTGATGAGTTTGTTAAGAAATCCAGATCAAGCAGTGATCCCTGGAGCTGAGACTGATGCATTCTGTTTCCACATCCTGTTTTGTGGCAAGGCTGTGGGGTGGGGAGGGGAATACCAGTTTTTTCCCGTGGGGAATGTGCGTGTGTGAGGAGTGAGAAAACCTGTGGAGGCCCATCCTTCAGGATGGCTCACCAGTCGGTTCTGCCCAGTTCAGGGGGGTGCGTCTCACCATGTCCCCACTGTCCCCACAGGAAAGGGCGGCAGGCACATGTGGCCTGTGTGCACAGCACCCGGGGTGACTCGGGCTCCTGGTATCTGGTCCTTGGAGCTCACCAGGCAGGGACGATAGGCAGACGGCAAGCTTAGGGTTCAGAAAATACTGGGTTGGCCAAAAGTTCCTTCTGGCTTTTCCATGAGATGCAGCGGAAAAACCCGAACAAACTTTTTGGTCAGTCCAATAAATAGGCTGCACCAGGAGCCAGGCATAGGCATATGTAGTCCATATTCTTTCGCTTTAATTAGTTGACTAGTAGCCAGCTGCCAGGCTTCCTTTAATTAGTTGACTAGTAGCCAGCTTCCAGGTAGCTCAAGGGTAAAGAATCCACCTGCAATGCAGGAGCCATGGGACATTGGTTTGATCCCTGGGTTGGGAAGATCCCCTGGGGGAGGGTGTGGCAGCCCACTCCAGTATTCTTGCCTGGAGAATCCCATGCACAGAGGAGCCTGGCAGGCTACAGTCCATGGAGTTGCAGAGTTGGACACGACTGAAGCAACTTAGCTCGCAAGCATGCAGCTATCTGCCAAGGCTGTGGGCCTAAGAGCAAGGGCACTGTCCAGGGCCTGGACCCCCAGTCTGTCTGTGATGGTCAGCCCTCCAGCTTCAGCTCCCAGAGACGTGGTGGTGAGTTTGAGTCAGGGTCTCCGCGTTCCTTCTAGCCTGGGCCATTTCTCCCTTTCTGACCAAATGCAAAGCCTGCTCTGTACCCACCAACGTTGTGTGGATTCTGTGTTTGCTATTGCTAATGTCAGCTTTGGTATTGCACAGGGTATGAATTTAAGCTCTGCTAGTTCTGGGAGTTAAATTCTCCAAGCCTCATGTTCCAAATTGATAAAATGTGCAGGATAAAAGCTCTTTCTGACAGTGGTTGTGCGAAATACCCAGTGCCAAGCCTGCCCCGGGTACATGGTGTGTCTCCCCTCGCCCCCACCGCCAGCCCACACACACACCCCTGCGTTAGGGCGGCGCTCTGCACACTGTGCCTGTGGGTCCCACCGTCCATCTCATTAGACGGTGTCAGACACGCAGCTTGTGGTGGCCACAGCCACCTACTCTGTGCCCCTCCTACCTGAGCTCTCTTGTCCTTTCAGCGCCCCAGAGATGGGAGGGCAGGGGAAAGGCTGGGAGACAGCCACCGCTTTCACAGAGCCCGTGTACTCGCAACGTGCTGAAATATGCGTTTGTGCGGGTGGGTCTGTGCCGCACACGTGTGTGCTCCGTCGCGCAGCATATTTGAGGGGCTCAGCATTCCAGAACACAGGGGCTCGGAGCAAAAGCAGCTGTGTCAGAATTCTCCTCCTCAGCTGTTCCCCTCTGAAAACTCTATGGCCCTGAACTCCGTCTGGTGAGCAACGCTCTGGCTGACCATGCCCAGCTTCAGGCCACGTGCCTGGGCTGCTCCCGACTGCCAGGAAGTATTTACTATGTGGAGGTGGCCGCTGGTTATTGTCTGTCCTGCAGGACAGGTGACCAGGACAGGGAGGAGGGTGAGGGAGAGGGGGCTACCAGTAAATAAATAGCATTCCTATCTTGGCAGGTGGCTAAAGAACCCACCTGCCAATGCAGGAGGCATAAGAGACGTAGGTACGATCCCTGGGTCGGGAAGATTCCTTGGAGGAGGGCATGGCAGCCCACTCCAGTATCCTTGCCTGGAGAATCCCCATGGGCAGAGGAGCCTGGCAGGCCACAGTCTATAGGGTGGCAAAGAGTTGGACACAACTGAAGTGACTTAGCCCGCATCCTGGCAGGAGTAGGGGAGGAAGCAGGCCTGCAACTTGTGTGTAAATCCTCTTAACAGAACAGTAATGTAACTGGTAGCTGGCAGTTAAGCAAACAAGAAAGACTAGATGACACGGCATGGTCATGATGATGAACTTTGTGTGAGGCAGAGGTGGAATTCCAGCGTCAGGCCTTTTATCATAGACTCCACCATGGGGACCTCGTAACGGCGGACGCATGTGGGGAGGGCCAGCGATGGGTTAGGCGGCAAATGACCTTTAATTGAATAAACGGTTTTTACGTTTCTGCTGTCTGGACACATATGCTTGGCCCTGGGAAGATGAACAGGCTAGGGAAGGTCGCTGTCCTCTGACAACCTGAAGGAGACACGACGCAGTGAGGTGATACCCTGTGGGTACAGTGCATAGGGCCTGGAGGAGGGACAGCCTGCCCCTGCAGGGCGGGGGTGGGTCTGAGAGCCTCATAAATTCCGCCATCAGTCGGGGAGAGAAGCAGACATTGCGATCACGTTGTTCTAGCATTTTGGATTCACTGTGTCTGCGGGGGCTGGTTCCACAGCCCGGTGAGGGTGTCCCTCTGTGTCCAGTGATGTGGCCTGAAGTCAGCACGACTGGGGACAGAGGACAGATGGCCACCTACAAGGATGGGCTGAAACCCAGTCATGGCTCACCACCGCCCAGCCATCCTTCAGCATCAGGAACCTGCAGGAGGAGCTGCTGGCATCCTTCCTTGGGAGGGAGACAAGCCACAGCCCAGGACCGGAGACCCTGGGCAGGAATGCGAGCCCTGCAGCCCATCTGCTACCCTGTGACCCAGGCGACACTCTGCCTCATGCGTCAGCCCCAGCTCAGGGCCTCCTGCCCTGCACTGACCCTGCGGCCCAAAGAGAAAACCGCCTCTGCTTCTGCTTTCTGCATCTCACATGAAGTGTCGCACTGACCCAGAACCATAAAGTGAAGGGATTTTTAGGAAACGTGATCCAGCTGAGCTCAGTTGACAGACTACGAGTTCACCGCAGCTCCCCGAGTCCAGCTGGACCCTGCCCTCAACCTTGTCTAAAAGCTTTCTCCAAACAAAACCTTGCAAAAGGGTAACCCTTGAAGCCTACTGGCCGCTTGTTTTATCTTGGTGTATTCCATATTCTTTTCTGAAAATCTCACTGGGATTATGGCTTTCTGCATTTTGGAGGATGGAAAGAGGAGATTGCATTCTCTGCTGGGTTAGCCTGGGGGAATCCAAGCACATCCCCACGTTAGAGCTAGCTGGGGAATTTGCTGAAGACAGACCCTCAGGCCTTGCCCGGCTCCAGTGAATTGGATTCCCCAAATGTGGAACTGTGGAGCCTGTCACAAGTTCCCCAGGGGTTCTCAGGCAGCCAGCTTGGGTTTATGAATCTCTGTCCAAACCAGCTTCTTGTCAGTCCGGTGGAAGCTCCGTGCCTCTGTTCCACATCTCGGTCACCAGCGGCTTCAGGGTCTGCTCAGAGGGTGCTGCTGGGGGTCGGCTGTGGTCATGGGGTCTCTGACGGTGCTGCCTAGAGCTTGTGCATCACTGGCAGGTGCTCGTGTGTCACTTCAGATAAAGCCGTGAATCAAAAGGAGGAAGGATGTGAAGCAATCCGAGGGCAGAGTCAGACCAGCCAGCGGAATGACAAAGTACGGGGGAAACGTCAGCAGCTGCCTAGTGGCTGTGCGTGTGGAAGGTACAAGGATGTGACGAAGAGATGAGGAGATTTAAACATGAGATCTGAGTGGTGACAAATGTTAACTAGACTTATTGTGGTGATGACTTCACAATATGTACCGACCCTTTGTGACCCCATGGACTGTAGCCTGCCAGGCTCCTCTGTCCACGGAATTCTCCAGGCAAGAATACTGGAGTGGGTTGCCATTCCCTTTTCCAAGGGAATGGATCTTCCTGACCCATATATACAGATATCAAATCGCTGTGTTGTGTATCTGAAACCAATATAAGGTTATGTGTCAGTTATGCCTCAGTTAACACAAGTGAGATCTGGAAAGACAGGAAAGCTTATAAGAGTTCCCATTTTCATAGTATTTACAACAAGCCCAAGTTTCTCATCAGCTTTGCTTCTCTGGTGGCTCAGATGGTAAAGAATCTGCCTGCAATGCGGGAGACCCGGGTTTGATCTCTGGGTGGGGAAGATCCCCTGGAGAAGGGAATGGCAACCCACTCCAGTATTCTTGCCTGGAGAATCTCATGGACAGAGGAGCCTGGTGAGCTACGATCCAGGGGATTACAGAGTCGGACATGGTTGAGTGACTCACACACACACACACACACACACACATCTGTAAAAGTGAAACAACAACATCAAAAAGGCTATGGTGGCAGACACTGTGGAGAGGACCCGGTCCTTTGTGCTGCCAGCCAGGAGAAGTAGGGCAGGCGGGCAGCGCCCACAGCCCTGTCTGGGGGGTGGCTGGTCCCTGTGTCTCCAGCACATGATCAGGAGGCCAGAAAGGGCCCCACATGCCCGCAGCTCCTCCAGCTTTAGCCTTCAGAGGCAGCTTCACTGACATGCCTCAGACCAGCCAACAGAAGAAAGGCTGGCAGCCCCGGCCCCCACGTCCCTCCCCAGATCCTGACGTCCCAGAGGCCAGTGTAGCCAGCACGGTTTGAGTGATGGTGAATGGGAGCTGCTATTTGTTTCCACTGAGAAAGTTCTGACCCGCTTCCGGAGCTATCGCCATGGAAACAGACCAAGGAGATCATTCAAAGGAGCCTCTTTTCCACCTCCTTTCCTCCCATACTCCCTCTCCCCATCCTGAGGCCCTGGCTGGTAGGGGCCAGCCCTTTGCAGCCTGGCTTTCCCCGCTGGTCCATGCCAATTTGATAAGAATATCAAAGGCTGGTTTTCCTTACCGTGCCAGCCTGTACTGGGATGAATTGCCCCATGTGCACCCCGTACCAAGCAGAGTGACAATCCATTTCCACACCTGCTCCTGAGTGAGGGCCTGCGTCATGCATAGTGATAACCAAATGTCCTTCTGCAGGAGCAGGCAGATGCGTGCCTGTTGATCCAGCCAGCCTCGAATCTCAACCACATTTCCTTGCAGAAAAGCCTTTCTTGGACCACATAACTTATTACACATATGCAGTAAATTTTAAAGGGGGAAATAACCAAAAGGAAGGAATAATTGTGTCCAATTTACAGAATAAATAGCCGCCGTTAAAAATGTAAACAAAGCTATGTATATAGTTCTTTTCCTTATTTTATTAAAAAAATTTAGCTTTTGTGGTGAAAATAATGTGCTACAATCCTGTTTTATTTTGGTTTGGACAATAATTTAGCAATTCTGAAG
This sequence comes from Tragelaphus eurycerus, assembly GCA_935064755.1. Classification (NCBI taxonomy): domain Eukaryota; kingdom Metazoa; phylum Chordata; class Mammalia; order Artiodactyla; family Bovidae; genus Tragelaphus; species Tragelaphus eurycerus. The sequence continues at coordinate 7,526,202 of CAKXYN010000039.1, forward strand.
GTATACTGAAAGACTTAAATAAATTAACTCTGAAAGACTTAAATAAAATATAAAATATGTCACGGTGAGGCCATAAAAGGCCATTCGTTTTTACTGGTTATACCAAAATGAGAGTAAATTCAAGATCTTTTTAAAAATTTATCTTTTTGTTTATTTTTGAGATTATTATTTGTTTTGGTTATGTTGGGTCTTTGCTGCAGTGCACAGGCTTAGTTGTGGTATATGAGATCTTAGTTCCCTGATCAGGGATCAAACCTGGGCCCTGTCCATTAGGACTGTGGAGTCTTATCCTCTGGACCACGAGGGAGGCCCCCCTTTTCCTTTTGAACACCTTAATGTGTATGCCTGTTGAGGAAACACCGAAAGTCAGAGCTTGACCTGGGACTGCAGACGCTCTTGTGGCAAAGCCACTAACTTAAATTGCGTCTTCAGTGCCAGGAATGAGAGGAAATGCACACCGTTTTAGCTTCGGGCTCACAGTATTATGCATCTAGCTTCTGGTGGGAAGAACATTGGATTTGATGTCAGAAGAGCTGAGGTTAAACTCCAGCTCTGTGACTTATTAATACAATTGGACAAGTCACTTCCATGAGTGCTCCAGGCCTCAGTCTCTCCATCTATATAGTGGGGCTAGTTCTTTTCAGGGTCTGTATGAGCCTGAAATCCAGTGAAATGTATATGAATGTGCTTGGTAAACCCATGTCAATGTTTTTAGAAGTTTGTCATTTTTACTTCTTAACCAAGTGTTGAGGCCAACAGGGGTATATTTATGTATGTGTGTGTGTGTGTATATATATATATATATTTTTTTTTCCCCCATACGGCAAGTAATCTGAAGGTGGGTATTCTGAAGAATTATTTTCTCTCTCCTCTATCCTTAGTATGTGACTTTCTTCCTTATAGTAAAATGACAGCTGCTTGGGCATTCTGCCCATGTTTCAGGTAGGAACAAGGGGGAGGGCAAAGGGCAAAAGACACGTGAAAACTGAGTCATTTCTTTTCACTGTGAAAACACTAGCTTTCCCAGAAACACCAGGATGTAAAATTCCAGTTATGTCTTCTAGGGCAGTGCCGACACCCGGCCTCCACGTGCTCCCAGGGAGTGTGGATAGCCACGTAATTTAACAGGGCACAGCCCCATGATCACTGGCTTCTTGGTAGTGCTGCTTATCACGTGCAAGCGTGTTCTCAATACTGGGCAAGCCACAGTTCACTGAAGCCTCTAGAAAGCCCGTATGTTCCGTAACATTAGTGTGTCTGCTTTGCATGCTTTGAAACTTGGATTTAGTGGGACCAAGTGGCCGGTCCAGGGTTGCTAGTTAGTGAATGCTAGAGCTGTCTAAGGTGGTCGGACTCCAGAACCTGCCTCGTGAGCCATTGTGCTGGGCGGCTTCCTGGGTTGTGGTCTCAGGGGAGACATTAGAGATAATGTCATTCACAACTAGAGACCAATGAGCTGCCCAATTCATCTCCATGCTGACATCTTGTTCGATGATTAGTGTATTTTTTTTTCATTCTAAGAAAAACATGAATTGCTTTTGTAAAGTGCAGTTGAAAAGTGGAAGAGAAGCCATTATGTTCATTTTAACTATGTGAGGACAGTTAATGTTTAAAACAAAAATCACTTGCTTTGCAGCAGGAAAGATCATGTTTAAATACCTAGAACTTCCACATACCTAATAAAATTAGCAGTGGATTGAGGGATAATAGAAATGACATAAAGTTATCATTAGACATAAAGTTCCACACCTGGATTGGCTGTGTCTTCCTCTCGAAATTTTTCTGAGTAAGATGCTCCTCTTGAGATATCATGTGTGGAAGGAAAAGCTCACCTAAAGTGATTCTGGTGGCATTTTAAAAACCAAAGATAACATCAAGAAGGAAAAGTAGAAAGGGCCCAAACCTATAGCTGAAAATTTCAAACTTTTCAAAATATTCTTCTAGCACTTTCCAAGAGTGAGAATTTGATTTGTGTGGTAAGAGACCCTTTTCAAATTGAAATTAAAGATTGGGTGATATTCTTGTTTTGAGACCATATCCACACTTAATAAACCTGGAAACCCTGCCATTTCTTTTCAGTTCAGTCACTCAGTCGTGTCCGACTCTTTGCAACCCTATGAATCACAGCACGCCAGGCCTCCCTGTCCATCACCAACTCCTGGAGTTCACTTAGACTCAGGTCCATCGAGTCAGTGATGCCACCCAGCCATCTCATCCTCTGTCATCCCCTTCTCCTCTTGCCTCCAATCCCTCCCAGCATCAGAGTCTTCTCCAATGAGTCAACTCTTCGCATGAGGTGGCCAAAGTATTGGAGTTTCAGCTTTAGCATCATTCCTTCCAAAGAAATCCCAGGGCTGATCTCCTTCAGAATGAACAGGTTGGATCTCCTTGCAGTCCAAAGGACTCTCAAGAGTCTTCTCCAACACCACAGTTCAAAAGCATCAATTCTTCAGCACTCAGCCTTCTTCACAGTCCAGCTCTCACATCCATACATGACCACAGGAAAGACCATAGCCTTGACTAGGCGAACCTTTGTTGGCAAAGTGATGTCATATGCAAAGTGATGTCTCTGCTTTTGAATATGCTATCTAGGTTGGTCATATCTTTCCTTCTTTTAAGGAGTTAATCTTACATGATTGATGGGTCCAAAGTGTTTCCCATGATTTGGTATGCATCCATACTGAAATCTACTCAAAATCAACATAGAATTGTTTTCCTATGCACTGTGGTGAACATAGTGAACTAAATTTGTACAGTTCTTATTGCTTAAGGAATACAGTAGGATGTAAGCAAATGTTGATTACATTAGGCTGAAAAAAAGGATAAATTGTGTTGTTCAGTTGTTGTGGGTTTTTTAAAATTTCAGGGGGAAAATATGAAAAAAATTTTAAAAACGTTATTGGAGGGACTTCTCTGGTGCCCCAGTGGCTAAGACTGTGCTCCCAAAGCAGGGGCCCAGGTTTGACCCCTGGTCAGGGAACTAGATTCCACATGCCCCAGTGACCATCAAAGATCCCGCATGCTGCAACTAAGACCCAGCGCAGCCAAATAAAGAAATATTATTTTAAAAAAAAAAAAACGTTATTGGAGTATAGTTGAGTTGCAGTGTTGTGTTAGATGGTTTTTTCTTTTAATTCTAGGAAAAACATGAATTGCTCATATAAAATGAGATTGAAAGGAGAAGAATCACTGCATCCATTCAAATTATTTGAGGGAAGTTATTATGTAAGAAAGGGAAGTTAATGTAAGATAGTGAAGGACAGGGAGGCCTGGTGTGCTGTAGTTCATGATGTCGCAAAGAGGTGGTCATGACTGAGCCACTGAACAGCAGCACCAGTGTAAGAAAAATGAAAAAAGAGGAACTTTGGTGATTCAGAAACTGCTGGAGTCTAGAGTAGTGGCTGAGCAGTGGCTGGGCTTGGTGGGATGAGGACAGGTAATTGTCTGCCAAGACCCAGTGAATCCATCTGATTGGGGTGGCTCCAGGGAGTGGTCATATGTACTGAGAACTCACCTGTGGTCGGGCACCACCCTAAGCCCTTTACCTGCGTTGTCTTCTGTAATTCCCCTAACAACCCACTAAAGTAGGTACAGTTTTGCATCACACTGCTTTACTTCTTGGGAAGAAGGAACACCCAGCCTAAGTTTGTGGCAACGCTATCACGGGCGTCCCTGACTTCTGAGCCTGTGCAGTGTCGGCCATGGCCTCGGACTTGGTTCTTCATACGCCTGCCTTGATCACTTAGGAAGGTGACCTTTCAGCAAAAAAGCCAGAAAGTACAGGCCAGGAATAGACTGTGACATGAAAGAGAAGCCCGTATGGAGAGTGTTCACCAGGATGACAACATGTCACTGGCATAGTCACTGATCCTGAGTCTTCAGGGAGTTCTAACAGGATGCCAGCTGCTTGGCTGCAGAGTTACCCTCCATCCCATCCTATGGGTTTGCAAGCTAATTTCCATCATGTGTATGAAATACAGCAGTGATTGGCTGGGAAGGGTCCCACTGAGGGAAAAGCAAGAGATTACAGAGGGTAGGGGATTTAAGGAGATACTTGCTCCCTGCATTTGTGCCCAACCTCAAGAGTGAGCACCCAGCACTGGGGACCCTCCATGTCTGAGGCCTCATCCTAGTGCTCACCCCATGGCTAGGAAAAGGGGTGACCCTTAAATTTTCATGGCCAACAGTGGATACTATGATTTGAATTTTGTTTCATTTTATTTCTGTTAAATAGAGGAGAAATGCTCCTATATGAAAAAGTAAGTATCTTTGATACCTGAAATATCAAACTAAAGAATTACCTATTTTATGCACAGTGATTTGTCACTAAATATACAAAATATGAATATGAGTAATTGGTTACATTTATTTATTTAGCTCTGCCTGTTCCCTGACCAAGGATTGAACCTGGGCCCTCTGCCTTGGGAGTGCAGAGTCTTAGTCACCTGGCCACTAGAGAAGTCCCAAGTTTGTTATGTTTAAGTAAGGTAAATACAAAGCAAAAGAAAGGAATTACCTGGCAGTCCAGTGGTTAGGACTTGCTCGATGCTTTCATTGCCGTGGCCCAGGTTCAAATTCCAGGGAAACTATGATCTTGAAAGCTGCATCACATGGCAAAAAAAAAAAAAAGAGAGAGAGAGAGAATAAAGCAAAAGTGAATATTAACTGCTAAAAAGGCCCTCACCCCATTTACCTTCTTCACCCTCTCCTGTGCACGTACAACTCAATAGCACAGATGCCTCAGTTCTTTTTCTGGGTCTTGAGGAAAATTGCTCCTGGCTTGGGGACTGTCTTGGCAGGCTTAGGGATGAAGCGGGCAAGGACCCAGACACAGCAGAAGCTCTGATTCAAAATCCAGCAGGAAATAAACTAATGGGAAAGTGTATTTCCGGAGACTCAAGATAAAGGAACCTTTAAAGTCTCTTAAGTATAGGTTTTCCGTTAACATATAACACATGGTCCTTTCTCAGGAATGATGATAGAACAGTTTTTCTTTCCTTTTTGTTTGGTTATAATGAAGTTTCTGGGCAGTGCATCAAAACACAGACCTGCGATCTATTTTAGGAATTCCTTTATGCATGGGCGTTTGTTTTACCTTTCTGGTGTGCCAGCCCAAGTATGTAACAGCGAGATAGAGCTGTCTCTGCCTGGAGGTACCTTGGGCTATTTATATATAAATGGACAGAAGAAAACTGGGTTGGAGCTCAATGACATGGCCTCGTTTTCTTCCAGAAGCAGACAAGAGGACCCTGTGGTAGTAACGCAACTGAATAAGTGTTTTTGAAATACTTCGTTCTGATAAACCCATAAGCCATGTTCGTATTTGGGGTTGAAAGCATGCTCTCTCCTCATAAATCCTTCTGAGGGTCTTCCAGGAATTTACCCAAGAAGCAAGCCAGTGTATCAGGTGATGTGAATTTCCTTTATGTAAATAAGAGGCAATATGTTCAGTGAAGTGGATTAAGCTTTGGACTTAGACATACAGCTTCAAAACCCAGTTATGTCTGTGACCAGCTGTGTGTCCTTAGGCAAGGTGGAATTCTGTAAACAAATATAAAGAATTTCATTTTGACCTTTGTTAGTTTCCTCTTTCTCTCTGGTCTTCTCTGCTGTAGATAGATTCAATGGAAAAATAGAACAATGTAGAATTTACCCTGTATGGCATTTGAGGCAGCAGTATAAGCTGTGTTAAATTGATTTTAGTATTATTCTTCTAGCCAGAAAAGGTGAAAATGTACTTTCCTGGCTTTGCTTTTCCTCACTGACCCCTCCCTTGAAGTCTCACTGTCCACTTCCCCTTCTTTGCCTGACCCCTAAAAATTGGATTTTTAGCCATGAAATTAAAAGACACTTATTCCTTGGAAGGAAAGTTATGACCAACCTAGATAGCATATTCAAAAGCAGAGACATTACTTTGCCAACAAAGGTCCGTCTAGTCAAGGCTATGGTTTTTCCTGTGGTCTTGTATGGATGTGAGAGCTGGACTGTGAAGAAGGCTGAGGGCCGAAGAATTGATGCTTTTGAACTGTGGTGTTGGAGAAGACTCTTGAGAGTCCCTTGGACTGCAAGGAGATCCAACCAGTCCATTCTGAAGGAGATCAGCCCTGGGATTTCTTTGGAAGGAATGATGCTAAAGCTGAAACTCCAGTACTTTGGCCACCTCATGCGAAGAGTTGACTCATCGGAGAAGACTCTGATGCTGGGAGGTATTGGGGGCAAGAGGAGAAGGGGACGACAGAGGATGAGATGGCTGGATGGCATCACCGACTCGATGGACGTGAGTCTGAGTGAACTTCGGGAGTTGGTGATGGACAGGGAGGCCTGGCGTGCTGTGATTCAGGGGGTCACAAAGAGTTGGACACGACTGAGCAACTGAACTGAACTGAAAAATTGGATTGCTCCTGAGCTCTGTCTCAGCATCTCTTCACTGTGTTCTTGGCTTTAAATATGCAGATGACCTCTAAATGCTGGTGTGTGGTCCTCAGTGAGTCCCCTGAACTCAGACTCACATATCCAACTATCTCCCTTTGCAGTGGTGTTCAATAAGCATCTAAAATGGAGCACGGCCAAAGGAGACTTCTCACCTCCTCCTCTCTCCTTTCCCCACTCAGTCTCCCCCATTGGAGGGAGCCAGTGTCTTGCCAGCTTATCATCTAGGTGTGTGCTCATCTGTTAGCTCTTAGAGAGGCCTCCTCTGTCCATCCTTTCTAGAATTCTCCCCACTTCTTGATCATTCCCCATCCTCGTGCCCAGAGAACAGGGATCTTACCCATTGTTTGTTTACTGCTATGATCTCAGTACTGCAGAGAATGCTAGACGCAGAACGAGAGCTTAATAAATATTTATTGAATGAAAGAAACACTGAATAAATGAATGAGTGAAAAAAAGGAAGAAAGAAACTTAACAAAGAATTTGCTAATGATTGGAGTGTCGAATTATAAGAATTGGCTCAATTCTAGAGATGTTGTTCCTTAAGTTGATTTTTTTTTAATCTAATTCATGCATTCCTTATGAATTTTCTTCAGTGAATTTGGGCTTCAGGGATAACTAGAGTAGTTAGGGGTCTTGAGGAAAAATATTTACGTTTAAGCAGTTTGGGGGTCTAATAGTAGTAGTCATTGATGAAAAGATCCTGAGTTCAGAGACTTTAAATGCAAAATTCGATGATTACTAAATTCTTTAATTCTCAAAGTACAGTCGAATTTCTTCCCAGTCATCAGAATCTTTGTGAAAGTCCCTCATCTTTTTTACCCTGTTGACAGTGATGGTGATGGGTGGAAACAGGCTGCCATGTTCAGATCTGCAGTGTCTGGCTGGAAGGATGTCCTACAAGGAGGTCTCTTTGGAACTGACTTCTGAGTGTTAATTTCTTCTACCAGGAGATCAGTAAACGACCCTTTCCACCTGCTGCCATCCGAATTTGGAATTTGGTGGCTTCGTTGAATTTTGTTTCTGCTGGATGAAATTTCCAATCAGTTTGGAGGAGAAAGGAGATGGCATTTTTTTTTTACATCTGTTGCTCTGCCAGCTTCTGTTTATAGGGACGATTCTCTGCATCCAAATTAAACTTCAGATGATGGTATTTTGCCCCTTTGCAAATTGATGAGTTGGGAAGCTTTGTGCTTATGAAAGCACTGGCTTGCTATCTTTGGCCAGTATCTAGATTGTGAACTGGTGAAATTTTGAAAACAAAATCCCTGCTGGCCACAATAAGCAAGTTGAATATAGAAACTACAGTGCCACCTGCTGGCATTCTGAGGGAAATGCAGGTGATGCTTAGGAGAAGCACTTATGTAATAAATAGATCAAAAATGCAAATCCAAGGATAAATATTTGAAATGCATAGTAATTTGAAGAAAGTAGGTAAAAATAATGAAGTTATAAGCGTTTTAGAGAGGGAAATATCAACTTATTTTGCGATAACTATGTAATAGAGAGAACATAACTTTTCTGTAATGTGAATTTTGGAAAAATGGGTTGAAAAATTAGAAATCAACGTTTGAATTTTTGAGACAACTTTATATGCACTATATCCAGGTAGGGAGACTTGAGTATATTTTGGAAAGACAACCAAGCTAACAGTGCCTCAGTACAGCTCCTTGCTGGCCTCTAACCAGGCAGGGAGCCTTGTGCTTCTGGAGACAAGGCTTTCCTGCAAAACTGGGGTTGAATTAAACAGTGGGTAAAATTCCTTACAACTCAATGAAGTGTGTTATCCTAAATCAGCAAAGGACTGGGAAAAACTACTATTTCTTTAGACCATTTTCCCATGAAAACATTTCTTTCAGGAAAAGTGAAAGACATATACATATTTTTAGTTTATTACATAGTTCACTAGTTTATCAAAAGCTAGGGATAGTTGAAATGTTTGGTACTAAGGCATTAGGTCAAGACTCTCCTAGTCCTAAGAGCGAGTCTAAAACTCAACATGCCACTTCCTTTGCAGTCAGAGGTCATCTGCAGAAAGCCCGCTAGTGGTGCTGGTTCGTCTTGGCCGGTTGCCGTTAGGTAGACTGAGCTACAAATGCAACAGAATAAAATTAAAAAAAAAAAAAAAAAAAGAAGTTTAAGAATTCAAACCTTCAGCATCAATATTACTTTCCTGCCTTAATCCCACTCACCTTCACTCTGCTGTCTGCGGGCGTTTGCCTTGCTTCTCCTTTTGTGACCCTGAGCACTTGGCTCGCACGTGTGGCTGCTGCTTCTCCTCCGCTTCCTCCTCCTGCCTGTCCCTCTTACTTCCACCGCCCTGTGCCCCCTCCCCTCCTTCCCCGTCGTCCTGCAGCTGTTGCTTCTCCTTCTTGGCGTGTATTTATTCACGTTTGTCACCCTCCCTCCATTGTGAGCCCTGCTTCTTCATGATTGTCCACGTTCCTTATTCACAGTAGCATCAACACTGAGTCATTTTACCAAATGAATGAAACTTGGAGATGGTTGTTTCAAGGAAGCCTTTCACGTAAATATTTGTTTAGGTCTTTCCATTTACTGTGTGGATCAAAAGGAAGAGAGTGTATTTTGGAAGCTAAATCTGGCAAAATGTGTTGCAAGGTAGGTTTTCCTTACGTCTTTTTGTGTCGGTGGCATGGTAGTATGGGTGAGAAACTCGGCTACCAGTCTAGCTCTTCAGTAGTCGAGTCCTTTCCCGTGTTTTCTATTCTTTGTTCTTAACTCTGTCCCCTCATGGACAGTAGGAGTCAGTCCACCTTTTGTGCTAGTCAGAAACACTTTTCTCGCAGACTTGGGCTCTGAAGGTACTTCCATTCTCAAATGTTGGTCAGCCGGCAGCCAGCATTGATGCAGTTATTCCAAAGAGAGATGATTTATCACAGGTGGCTCTGCATGAGAGGAAGACCCCAGCCCCTGTCTGGTCAACTTAAGTTCTATAGGTTGTTTTTTGGTCACTGTACTGGGCACAAAGTTCACTCAGGTTCTTCTGTAAGATATTATGGAATAACTCGAGTAAACTTTTGGGCCAACACAGTACTTCTCTTCGTGATTGTTTCCATGGAACTCTGCCCTTCTCACACTAAAGAGTATTTCACCAGATGCCGCGTCCGCGCTCCGCCCTGGGTGGATATAGGTGCAGTGGAGATTCAGGCGTACATCCTCTGAGCTCCCCTGCTTGTGTTTTGACACAGACTCCTTCTTCCTGGCTTTCCTGCTCAGCAAACTCAGGGACACTGTGCTTACCTCTCACTCTGGACCCACCTGGTGGAAGATGCTGTTCCACCTCGGCTCTTCCCCTTTTGAAAAAAACAATGTGAACTTTCTTTGGTTCTCCTCCCTTCTTTCTTTAAGTTGGCATCTGTCTATGTATTTTCTGGAGAAAGGTTTAATCACCTGGTCTGGGACAGAGTTCACATTTCAGGTTCACACACTGGCAGCCTGGGGAGGGGAGGGTATGGGCCAAATCAGATGCCCAGACATGTATTAATGAACTTGGACACATTTTTAAAAACATTGAGTTATTTGCTGTCACTTAAAAAGGTGAGGCTCTTGTAAAAAAAAAAAAAAAAGTGTATATTTCTGGCTTCACTTTGCACTTTGGAAGATCTAGTACTTGCCAGATGGCAGCAAGCGACCAGAGGAGCTCCATCCTGGCTGCTGGGGCTTCCAGTCTCCTGTGGCTTGTTGTCCTTGGACCTCTACACCCTCCTGACTTCTCCTCCAGATGACCGCCTTACTCATATACTGGGACTATCTTCTCATTATTACCTATCTGCTGGGTCTGTGTTCTCCTTGGTCTTGTCTTTCCCATTTATATGAAAGACTTTTCAAAAAAAAGTATGTATGTATTTATTTATTTGACTCGTGAGGTCTTAGTGTGACCTGCGGGGATCTTTGTCACGGCCCTGTAGTTGTGGCGCACAGGTGTGGGCCTAGTTGTTCCGTCGCATGTGGGGTCTTAGTTCCCTGACCAGGGATTGAACCCGCGTCCCCTCCCTTGCAATTGGATTCGTAACCACTGGACCACCAAGGAAGTCCCTGAAGGACCTCTTAATGGAAATAACTTAGCATGTAGATAATGATTCACAGAAATGACAGATACTTCAGTGATCACCCAGTCAAGTCCATTCCCTTCATTTAATATAGGTCGTACCCTGGAGTGAATCTTTAATTAGTGTTGACAAGTGGCACATTAGCATGTTTCTAGAAAGGTGACAGATGGCTGGGAAAAGCTGTTGGTTAATATTCTGTAGAAATTTCCCTGGCTCTGCTAAGCTGATTGATGCTGGGTCTCACTAGTTAGGAGGGTCTTCAGGTCTCACATGAAGGTAAGGTTCCTTGATAATCACACTTGTTTTTCTTTTGTAGGAATCCTCTCCATAAGTCAAACTCAGAAGACAGCTCTGTAGGTCAGTATCACTTTTCTTGGTTTAACCATTGCTAATGAATTATTTCCTTTTGATGCTTTATAGGCCATATAAATATGTGAACACACAAAACCTACAAAGAACCCTTCCATCCAGAAATAAACATCGTTAAGATTTTGACAGCTTTCCCCTTATTTTCTGTTTATGTGGGTTTTAAAAAGCATAATTTGGATCATATTCTACAACTGAATATATCCTGAGCATGTCCCTACATGATTGAGTACTTTTTACAGTAAAATTCTAAAGTCTGCATAGTAATCTGTCATGTTGGATGTGCATAATTCAGACAGCCAGTCTCTTCTTTGCTGGGCTTGTAAGTTGTTTGCAATTTTTTTTCTCTATCACAGCGGAGTGCTGCTACCACTGAAAATCCTTGAGCCTACGCATGATCATGTCTTTAGGGTGTGTGCTCAGCTGTTCAGTAATGTCCCTTTGCGACCCCATGGTCTGTAGCCCACCAGGCTCCTCTGTCCGTGGGATTTCCTAGGCAAGAACACTGGAGTGGGTTGCCATTTCCTTCTCCAGTCTTTAGGGTAAATCCTTCAATTTGGAACTTTTGAATGAAAGATTGTGCACAATTTAGGTGTTCTCTAGGTTATTTCTTTGGTTATAAAATCGACTTTTCTGATTTTGTCACATTTTATTCTGTTTTGGTCCAAGAAAGTCTGGCAACGTAGTCATAATTAAGAGTGTAAGTACTGAAGTCAGGCCTTGATTTGGATTTGAATCATGACTCTACCAGCTGCCTAGTTATGATCTCGGGCAAGTCACTTGTCTCTCTAAGCCTTGGTTTTCTCATCCACTAAATGGAAACAAGAATATATCACATGTTCATCTTTAGTGAGGATTAAGTGAGATATGCCATTAGATACAAAGTGGATATGGTCAGTGCTGGAGATTGTTAGGTCTTGCCATTTTTTTTTTAAAGCTACACACCCATTTCAAAAATATTAAAATGGGAGGAGGGTAGAGTATAGTTTACAAGAAAGTGAAAGTAAAAGTCACTCAGCTGTGTCTGACTCTTTACGACTCCATGGACTATAGAGTCCATGGAATTCTCCAGACCAGGATACTGGGGTGGGTAGCTGTTCCCTTCTCTGGGGGATCTTCCCAACCCAGGGATCGAACCCAAGTCTCCCGCACTACAGGCGAATTCTTTACCAGCTGAGCCACCAGGGAAGCATAGCTTACAAGAGAAATCCTATTCTGAGATTGCCTGAATCAGAATTGCCTGTATTCTGAGAGGTATTACTAATCCCGTTTCTGCTGCCACCCTTCATGGCTGATACTTGCTGTCGTGTTTAGCACAAAGGCAGCAGGCGCCTTCCAGATGCTGAGAACAGACGCCGCCTCAGGCCAGCGGGCTCTGGTTTCCCTCCGGTGGTCCTGGGGGTTTTGTCAGAACATAGTGAGGGCACCCTGCTTTGACAAATGATGCCCTTAGCACGGGAGCCCTAGGCATGGGGTTTCCACGGGTCTGTTCCATGCTGCACTGCCTGGCACCACCAGTCTAGACCGTGGAAGCCAACAGCACGTCACTCCACGGGGCCCTGTTTCCAGTGGCCGTGGAGCAACTGGACCCCAAACGGGTGACGAAGCCGCAGCTTCGGGTGTGCCCCGTCCCTGAGAACAGATAGGGCTGCCGCCGCTTCATTTGATTTTTAAAGTATAAAGGGCCACCGTGTTCTTTCCTTTTCCTCACTTGACCCCTCTCCTCTTGCTTTTTAAAAGGTATTACGTGTTCCTGAGGATCACAGGCCGACCAGATAGGAAAAATGTCTAGCCATGACGGTGAATTTGTGTTTCACATCAAAGTCACCCAGAACCATCCGGGAAAGATGGAGGTGTGGGGCGGGGGGCATGTCGAGTTGGGAGATGTCACAGCAGGGTGGCAGTTTGCTTTTCTCATCATGGTGCCCTGGGTGAGCTGTAGGTAGGTCACCAGGTAACCTGAGTATCAGGGAGGTGGGACTCACACCCCGCCCATGTCATAGCTAGACCCACGCCAAAGGGAAAAGGGTGGGTCAGCCCCACAGACCTGTGAAACCAGCCCGACTCACCAGTGTGTCCAGCACACACCAACCGTTCTGTTCTCTTCACAAAGCTGGGATAACAGAAAAAAATCAAGGGTAGATCAACAACAGAAATAACAACAAAATAAAATTAACTTTTTAAAGCATCCTATTTGTGGTTCAGTTGAAATCATTGTGGCTGAAACCAAAAGGGGAAAACTATACCACAAGACAAGGCAGAATTAGACACAGTAGTTAAACAGACATCAAAGTGAGTATAAGTATGCATGTTTTGCCTGCTTTTTTTTTTTTTTTTGATGTTTCTTTATTTCTCATCTTAACTCCATTGTACCATTTCTTGCTCTTAGGAAATTTGCATTTCTTTTAAACAACTTTATAGGCATTTCTAAGTCTTTTCACAAAACTGAAAGAGAAAAACTGTCTTTTTTGTGAAATCAAAGTATTCTGACAAGCTTTGAATTGTAAGGAAGAGGTTACTTTGGTTATTAATGAATTTATTGCTTGTGCCTTTTTTTTTTCTCTTTTTAAAGGAAAGGGAGATTGGAAGAAGAAAAATAAGTATTTCTGGCAGAACTTCCGAAAGAATCAGAAAGGAATAATGAGGCAGACTTCAAAAGGTACTGTAACACAGCTGGCGGACAGTAGGTCCTTTCAGCTCTAAAATGTTAAGACGTTCGGGCTGCTAATCTCAACGGATGTTGTAAGTTAGAATAAGTCATTGCGTGTGCCCGTAAACTGTTCAGCTTTTCTGACATTCCTATCGTTACTTTAAGACTTCATCCCATTGGGTTTTCTTTTTTTCTTTTCTTTTTTTTTTAAAATCAAAGAAAACAAAACGGAAAGAGTTCACAGCCCTTTCTTTTCATAGATCTGACAGCAGAGACCAAATCTTTCCTTTTCTCAATCACATCAACCTCAGGGAGATCTTTCCTGGCCAAGATCGGCCCTAAAAGGGTCTAGAAAGTCTTAGCGTTTGTTAGTTTTGGACCCTCCCCCTGTCCTGCCACTTGGGGCCCTTGCAGTCTTCTGAACTCTGGTGCTTTTCTGTGGCAGGGACGGTTATGGGGCTGTTGCCCCTGGAAACTCTGTCTAATGGGCTGACATCATGGGAATTTGCCCAGGCTGCTTTGTGAAGGGAGTCCTGCCCTCCTCTTGGCCGTGTCTTTTGTTGTTGTTTATATAGTAAGTAAATATGTCATCCCTTTGAGGCCCAGTTATATAATTTATGTTTCTCCAGCATTCAGACAGGGAGGGGAAACAAAGCTACTTCCAGATTCCAGTCTGGCTGGATAAGGTTATCATTAGATGAACATTTTTAGTTGCTCACCGCTGGCATGACTTCTTTTCTTTCACGAAATCTCAGTGTCCTACCCTGTGCAGAATACATAGCTATTCATACACACGGAAACGAGAAACATGGGCAGCCTGTATGCCAGGGGCACACCTGGGTTCCTTGGCAGTCGTCAGTGGGCTTATTTAAGTTGTCTTGCTCTAAGGGAGTTATTCTTAAACATTCACAGTTTCTCCTTTTGGGGACACACCCAGCATCACTTGAGATTCAAAGTAAACCCCGGATTCTAACAAAATCTTATTTAGAAAGAAAGAAAAGGAGAGAGACGGCTGGAGGAAGCCAACAGTTCATCGGCTCACGTGTATTTCTTTTTAAACCCAAGCAACTCCCACCACCACCGGAGGCGTTGCAGATAGTAAAATGAATCACCGCCAAGGCTCTCTCTCCCCTTACCTGGCACACACCATCACTCTTCTCGCACAAGGGACTGAGTGGTGAAGGGAACTTGAGCGGTGTTTCTGCACTGATTGATTACAAAATGGAAATGAGATAAGGAAACACAGGGGAACATAAATTCCAAGGTAGGTCCTGACCGCGATGCATTCCCACAAGTCTGCAGCCAGACTTGTTTAGTCCGTAGCCCAGCATCCTGACAACACTGATGGTGGTGATGTGTGTGTGTGGGAAAGACGTGGTGGAGGAGAAAGGTGAGGGGTAAGAACTCCAGCTACACGTGACAACACGTCTGCGCCTGACACAACTCCCCACGCGCTGGTCAGAGGCACCTACGCCAACGTGGCTCTCTCGTATGGAGAGCAGATGGTTGTGTTCACTTTTCAGGAAAGCTCTGCCAAAGGATGCTAATCGAGGAGTTCTCTTTTCCTCTGCAGTTCTGGCTGCCTTCAGTTCCAGACTGGAAGCTGAGTTCCCCTCACCGGGTGGAAACGTATTTATGACAGAGGCACTTGCAGATATCCACATAGATAGTACCTTCCTTCTAATGAACTGAAAATACTTCACACCTGTGATTGTATTTACTTGTGCATGTCCCCTGAGGAACACCAGTCAAACTGTTTTATAAAAATCTAGGCTTTTACCCACTCCTGCACTCTTGCCTGGAGAGTTCCATGGAAAGAAGAGTTTGACGGGCTACAGTCCACAAGGGATGCAGGGAGCTGGACAAGACTGAGTGACTAACACACTTCGCAGGCTTTTACCAGGCTGTGAGCTTTGTTCTGCGGCAGACACTGTGACCTTCAAGTTCTCTGTCTTGAAAGAGGATTCTCTTCCCATCTTCCATAGAAACATTTTCTTCTTGTTAATGTTTGAACTGGAAGGACACGGACAACCCTTGTCTGAAGGAGCCCGGGAGTGCTTGTCTCCTCTAACTGGATCTTTAAATTGGGTCTCTGCCTGACCGGTCACTCCAAACTCCCTGTTAGTCTTCTTCCAAAACTCCTCCACTATACCCTCTGTCACAAAAACTCTGATCATTTTGAAGGATTTGTTTCCATGGTAACATCCATATGTTCTTGGAGCTTGTTTTCCAATGAGATGGGCTCACTGGCTTCCCCAAATGAAGCCCATTCCTGCTCCTGTGGCTCCATCAAGAACAGGGTCCTGAATCACATCCTTTAGTCCTAGATGACACACAATAAAGACTGGCATCCTGTTTTATTTTTCTATTATCTTTCCCATTCTTATTGTTTTTCTTCTTTGATCTCTAGGAGAAGATGTGGGTTACGTTGCAAGCGAGATAACAATGAGTGATGAGGAACGGATTCAGTTGATGATGATGGTCAAGGAAAAGATGATCACCATCGAAGAAGCGCTTGCTCGGGTAAGAGCGTGGATGTTTGGTTCACATTTGTGAGCACCTGACCGCCTTAGATGGAAAAATGTTGAGGGATGGCTATAGACTAAATGTTTTTGTCCTCCCCCCATCCCCCAAATTTATGTATTAAATCCTAATTTGGAGATGAGACCTCTGGAAGGTGATTAGCTCTTCAGAGTGGAGCCCTTATGAATGGGATTAGTGAGCTTATAAAAGAGGCCACGGGGAGCTCCCTTACCCCTTCCCCTGTGTGAGGACACATGCTGTCTGTGAACCAGGAAGTCGGGCATCATCAGACGCTAAATTTGCTGTCTCCTTGATCTTGGACTTCCCAGCCTCCAGCACTATGAGAAATTTCTGTTGTTTATAAGCCTCCCGGTCTATGGTGATTGGTTATGGCAGCTCAAAGAGACTAGGACGGGGCATCAAAGGGTAAATGGATAGACTGATGATAGATTACTCCGTAAACACCAAGGAAAAGTCCAATGCAACCATTATAAACACTAGTTCTAAAAGAAGCCTTCAACAAATTAAACTTTGAATAAAAAGACAAGCTTTATCTCTAAACCTTAAAATTTTGCTTACTTTCATTTCTAAATAGATATTAATTACAGTTTATTGTGTTTTTTTTTTTTTTTCCTCTGAGTTAAATTAGGCATTAAAAGAAGCCTTTAGGACACTGGAGTAGCATTTATGATAGCAAGATAGCAGTTCCTAAGAGATTTCCCACTTTGTTGCCCAACTAACTGACTGATTAATTCTTGACTTTGACTTTGAATACTTGGTTCACACGGTAGACAAGTCATAAATTAGGCAGATTTAGAATTTCGGGTCACTAAGGAATCATTGAATGAGGTAGGACTTTACCATTAAACAGAATCTTGAAAGTATGAAACCTTGAAATAGTGACAAACATACTGAGTGGTGGTTTAGTCACTTAAGTCGTGTCTGACTCTTGCGACCCCATGGACTGTAGCCCGCCAGGCTCCTCTGTTCATGGGATTCTCCAGGCAAGAATACTGGAGTGAGTTACCATTTCCCTCTCCAGAAAATCTTCCTGACCCAGGGATCGAACCTGGGTTGCCTGCATTGGCAGGCGGATTTTTTACTGCTGTGCCATCAGGAAAACCCAACTAAATTTATAGAATACCCAACCGTACACATCAGTAATTTTAAAAAACCTTTAATATGTTGCTGAGACAATGCTGGGGGGTAAAAACGCCTGAGGGGAGTGGGAGGTGGGACCTGTCCTAGGAGACCTGAGGTCTAAGGTCACCACCAGATGCCCGCCTGCTGGCTTCTCTCGCTCTGTTGAAGAGGAGCAGGGGTGATCTCAACCGCCAGCATCCCTGGTGGGCTGAAGCTGTGCTGGGGCAGTGATGAAGAAGGTGACAAGTGAGAGCATCCGGTCCATGCTGCTGATGACCTTCGCTTGCCCTTCACCCTCAGTCTGGTCTCCCACTGCCCCACCCCACCTTTAGCCACCCAACCGAGCTGGGGCAATACGTCCACCATGCATCTTCTCTATGGTGCCATTCCTTGAGCGTGTCATAGCACTTGGAAAAAGTCCATTTGTGTTCCTAGAAAATGCATGTGAGAAACACAGACCTATATTAATTTTACCATGGTGGGCAAGATGTGAACGTACTGTCTGGGGAGTGATGCTGTTACATGGCTTGTGTAATCATAAAGTGGAAGCTCTGAGTGCAGAAGCTGTCTGCATTCATCCTGACAGTATCCGTGTTTGGCAAGAGAGTTGCATAGCATGCATCGAACTCAGTTTTCTTGGAGCAGAAGAAAATGTTAAAAGCATCAGCTTAGTTAACACAGTCAAAAGTTAACACTGTCAACTTGAGGGGGCATGTTTCTATAATTGAAAAGGAAACAAAAGAATACTTTCAAAGTTGGGGAGGAAAAAAAACTGATGCTCTTTCGAGCTGATACCTTTATCAGCTAACCATTGTTTGCATGGAGTCAACTCCATGAAAAGGTGGCACAGCTGTGTGGACGTGGATGGAGGTTTTAGCCCTGGACCCTGGCAGTTGCCAGGCTGGCTGCCTTTGCCTATAGAATAGAGCCCATCAAGACATCAAGAATGTTTTCTATAACGCAATCCAGAAACAGATTAAAGAAAAATTTATAACATTCTCCAAACCTTGTTAGATTTTGCACACAAAGGTGGGTGTCCTTTGACAGATGATGAAATAGCAGGGGACCTTGTTGGCCGGCTCTTGGCAAGGCAAGATACATTCTTGGCTAGTAGCATCTGGATGGGCTTCCTTTTAGCCAGAGGCAAAACAAGAAAAACCAAGGATCTGCCTCCTTTAGCTTATGATCAGCACAAGGATCTACGTTTATTTGATCAGTGTATAAAAGAAACATCAAGAGTTAGACCTCCTGTAATGACCATGATAAGAATGATCTTTCCTGACATCAGACATGTGTCTCTTCCACTGTCAGTCAGAGACTAAAAGACCCATAGGTATTTAATGCTTTTCTGTTACTTAAGAATTATTATAATCTGTTTCAGAGAGTTGTCTAGTTCTGCTTCCTAAGACATTCGGCAAGAGGTTAAAATATTTGCATTTTAAAATTTTTATGTGTTCTCACATTTAGCGTAGCTAAGGAGGAACTTGGAAAATAATGTTAATAATTAACTCATCCAATTCATTTTTTGTATTTGAATATTCTAAAGTTATGCCCCTTAAAAGTTTACATAAACTAGCTAGTAAATATCTGTGGTATTCAGGGCACTGACTTGCACAGCCCTTGGGGCACATGGAACACAGTTAGGAGTTCCTTAAACACTAGTGTACTTTGAGATATATTTCAAAGATTCAGATTATTTTTATCACAAGTCTACATGCTGCTATTTAGACACAATTAAATGCACAGTATAATTAATATACTGTGATCATTTTACCACTCTTTAGATAATATTGCACAGCCTAGTTACAGTTTGAGGAATCCAGTTCTGAGACTGTGTGTGCAAGATGGTGATGTGGTCCCTGTGAGAAATTTCTAGGGTTGGTCTTGACTTAGTGCTGCTGCTGCTGCTGCTAAGTCGCTTCAGTCGTGTCTGACTCTGTGCGGCCCCATAGACAGCAGCCCACCAGGCTCCCCCGTCCCTGGGATTGTCCAGGCAAGAATGCTGGAGTGGGTTGCCATTTCCTTCTCCAATGCATGAAAGTGAAAAGTGAAAGTGAAGTCACTCAGTTGTATGCGACTCTTAGCCACCTCATGAACTGCAGCCTACCGGGCTCCTCCGTCCATGGGATTTTCCAGGCAAAAGTACTGGAGTGAGGTGCCATTAAGGTGTAATTTTTCTTTGATTTGTTAGGAGGAATCTAATAACTTGTGTCCCAATTTGTTGCTCAATGTAGTTTGTTATTGTTGTGCAATGTTATTTTTATAATGTTAATGAATTTAAGTAATTAATTGGAAAGTTAGGGGCAAAAACAGACCCCTAGTTAGAATGTCTAGACATTAGTTGTGACAGGACAGCCCAGAAGCAGGAGAGAAGGTTTTCTCTCATCTGGGCTGGCTGTATCACCTGGTGTTCCTGTATCGGGGCAACTGTGAAAGTGAAAGTGTTAGTCATTCATTCGTGTCCGAATCTCTGTGACCCCATGGACAGTAGTCTGCCAGGCTCCTCTGTCCATGGGATTCTCCAGGTAAGATTACTGGAGTGGGTTGTCATGCCCTTCTCCAGGGGATCTTCCCCACCCAGGGGTTGAACCCATGTCTCTTGGTCTCCTGCATTGGCAGGAGACTTTACCACTAGCACTACATTGGGGACAATTTTGCCTGTGTTCAAATGAGTACTTTGGCCCACAGTGCTTTGTTTATATGGATTTGATCTGATTGATGAGTATTTACCCTCTGTGAAGAGTATGTTCATGATTTACCTTCCCAAAAACCCAGTTATCAATACAAAGATATAAATGAAAAAGGCTGCAAGGAACTAAGATGTGAAACAACACTGTAAGTTGCAAAAGCATTTAAAGAGAATGAAGTTTACGAATTAACTCTATGTAAACAGTGTGTGATTTAAAAAGACAGCAGCTTAACTTAACGATTTTTATATTTTTGTTAACTGAATAGTTCCTTCAAACTGTTAACCATGGATAGTTCTCCTGAGAAGGGTATATGCCTGAGTCCATATCTATGGTAACTGGGAAATTGGATAACAATTTTTTTCCCTTTTTTTAAAAGGGGAGTCTGGGCATCTGGTATACCAGAGCATGAGATTATGAGCTGAGAACCCACATATATTACTGAATCATTTCCTTGTAGCTGCTCTTGCACATCAATCATAGGAATGTGGGCAGCTAAAGGCTCATGAAGAGAGGCCATAGGAGAGCAACAAAGTGATTGAGGGTTTTTTTTAAATAGGTCTTGTGGGCTGAAATTGGAAAGGATTTATCTCAGAAAAGAAGCAGAAAAGAACTTATTCACTGTCTTCAAGTATATGAAGGATTATTAAACCGTCCATCTTTAGGATGTACTGAACAGGGTTTTGTTTTCATCTCTACTGAGGAGAGAATAAAAGGAAATGAATGAAGATTGCAGCTGGAGGAGACTTGGATTAAATATAAATGTTCTTTATAATAAGCACTCTTAGAATTGGGAACATTTTAGAATTGCTCACCATGAAAGTCTTTACAATAGAATAAGCGTTAACCTATTAAAGATGGCCATCCCTTTAAGAATCATGTCATAGACCTCAAGTATGAGAAAACTATGAGACTTGGGAAAGTGGGATATGAAGGTAGTAGTTCCTCCTGAGATAGACAGATGGACAGACAGACACCAACACACATGCTCATACATGCACTTTAAAATGCCATTATTTAAAAACTCCCAGAATTAAAGTAAAGCTCCATAACTTTGCTTTAAAATATGTACCTTTCTCTAATGAACATCATCAATTGTCTTTGGGAGCAGAGTGGATTATAAAAGAGTGACTATGTAAATAATAACAAGACTTTTTTCATTGTAAAATGTTAAAGATCTGTTTTGTTTTTTTTTTTTTTTTAAGTTAGGAAGTTAAAAATCAAGGTAAATTTAGATAGAGCACAAATCTGAATGTTTATCAGAAGCATGTGGGAAATTCCCCAGTGGTCCAGTGGTTATGCCTCTATACACTCACTCCCAAGGGCCTCGGTTCAATCCCTGATTGGGGAACTAAGATCCACAAGCCATGCAACTAGCAAATGAATTTTTTTTTTTTTTTTTTTAAAGGAAGAAGAAGCACATGTACTCTTAGGCTCCAAGATAAATGACGAAAATGGACAGATAGCAAAAGAAAGATGTTGTCTGTTTATGATTAACTGGGGAAGACTTCGTTTTGTTTTCCTAAAGATGAATTGCTTATTTAGTCCCTCAGGGAACTTGGGGCTAATGTTGAGTAAAGTATGGCAGGGACCCTGAAAAGCAGATGATAACCCCCCTTTTCAGAGGGCAGCTGTTTTTGCTCATACAGGAAGAATAATGCACTTCTGGAAAGGAAGAGCATGCTAGTATGTCACTTAAGTGTATTATAGAGATTAGAGCATATTTGCGACCCCGCGGATTGTAGCCTACCAGGCTTCTCCGTCCATGGGATTCTCCAGGCAAGACTACTGGAGTGGGTTACCATTTCCTTCTCCAATCAATCCCCCTAATATACCACAAAGATGAAAATAATATTAAATGCCTGAATAGCAGAAGTTCAGATGTCTAGAATTGATGTGAACTTTGAGTTCTCTGAAACCACACGGGTGTGTATGTTAGTCAGTTGTGTCCAACTCTTTGCAGCCCCATGGACTGTAGTCTGCGAAGTTCCTCTGTCCATGGAATTTTCCAGGCAAGAATACTGGAATGGCTAGCCATTCCACTCTCCAGGAGATCTTCCCAACCCAGGGATCGAACCCACGTCTCCAGCACTGGCAGACGGATTCTTTCCCATCTGAGTCACCAGGGAAGCCCGATAATACCATCATAATAAGTCTATTGCAAAGGGTGCAGTGTGTTAAGCTTGCTACGTTGTCTTACTTTTTCTAATAATAGTCCTGTGAGACAGTTTATTGTCATCACGTTTTGCATGTGGAGGAACTGAAGCACAGGGAGCTTGAGCTATTTGGGAACCCTTACTTGTTAATATTGTCTGCCTTACCCAGTCCATTTCCTGTCTCAAGTGTGCACAGAGAAAAATTTCAAAGTAGAAATAAGACTTTGGAAGTTTGCTTTTTTTCCTAGTAGAATGGCTTTGCTATATCCACATAGCTCCAGTGATAAAGGACGGTCCTGGTACCATCTCCTGGGTTGTTAGTTCATATTGTTTCTGTTTTTTGGTGTCTTGATTCATGGACCATGATTTGATCAATGTCTTAAATTTGTATCTAAAAACTGCTTAATAACAGAATTTTAATGCAGCGGCAACTTAATTGTATCATGCTGCTGCTGCTGCTGCTAAGTCGCTTCAGTCGTGTCCGACTCTGTGCGACCCCATAGACAGAAGCTCACCAGGCTCCCCCGTCCCTGGGATTCTCCAGGCAAGAACACTGGAGTGGGTTGCCATTTCCTTCTCCAATGAATGAAAGTGAAAAGTGAAAGTGAAGTCGCTCAGTCGTGTCCAACTCTTAGCGACCCCATGGACTGGAGCCTACCAGGATCCTCCGTCCATGGAATTTTCCAGGCAAAAGTACTGGGGCGGGGTGCCATTGCCTTCCCCGATTGTATCATGCAGATAGCTAAATTTCTACCTGTTTTTAGGAAAACACCTGAAGTTCTCACATTGCCAGTCCGAAAGCTTGTTCATCTACTTCTGCTAGGTTGCTGCTGCTGCTAAGTCGCTTCAGTCGTGTCCGACTCTCTGCGACCCCATAGACGGCAGCCCCCTAGGCTCCTCTGTCCCTGATATTCTCTAGGCAAGAATACAGGAGTGGGTTGCCATTTCCTTCTCCAATGCATGAAAGTGAAAAGTGAAAGTGAAGTCACTCAGTCATGCCCGACTCTGCTAGGTTACCTTGGTTAATTTTCTGTAATACCTCATTTGTTAAACTTTAAATGTCTCTGAACATATTCAGAGTATATTTTCTCTCATCCAGAGGAACCCAAATAAATCCTATAACATTTGTCAGATGATAACATTGAACTGAACTCGAGGCAGTCAGGACAAGCAAGCAATTTTTAAAAATCACTCTCCGGCTTCCACCTCTGTTTTACTAAAATATCCCAAGTCTACACCTTGTGTATTCTACAAGGAAAGGTAATCCAGAGGCCAGACTATAGACAATTTCTGTTATCAGACTTCCAATTAAACTGAGAAAGATGAGTCTTGATATTGGAGGGTGTTGGAGAAGGAAAATCAAGGTTCTTTTTGGAATACAGAATACAAGGAGTCTGTTGTGTCTCTTGGCTTGATTTAGATGAAAACCTTCAAGACAGAGCTTGTATCTTCTTTCTGTTTGGGGACTTTTGTCTTTGGCTGGCACTTTGTCACCAACAGCGGTGTGAAGATGGTGCCCAAAGTATTCTTTCTGCTGCTTGGTAGATAGTCTGGGCCATTATTTCCGTTTCAGTCATCTGTTTTCTCTTGTTGCAGCTCAAGGAATACGAGGCCCAGCATAGGCAGTCCACTGCCTTGGACCCTGCCGACTGGCCAGACGGTTCTTACCCATCATTTGATGGCTCATCAAACTGCAATGTAAGTTTACTATCTCTTTGAGCATCTTAACCGGTTCTACTAAAAAGGGACAGCCTCCACCATTTCAGCCTTTGGGCTTCTTTTTGCAATTACCACCTCCCACCTGAATCTGAAAAGAGGCGTCTCTTCTGAGGTGTTATTCTTTTCTTTACCTGATAATCTGCAGTTGGAATAGTACTCTTCATGCTGATTGGTTTGTTTGCTTTATTATGGTCAAGTACAACTTAAAATTTACCATTATAAGCATTTTAAGTGTTCAATTCAGTAGCACTAGGTACATACACTTTGCTATACAACCATCTCCTCAACCCACTTCCTGAACTTTTTCATTATCTGACACAGATATTCCATAACCCATAAACAATAACTCTCCATTCTCGTCCCACCTTCTCCAAACTCCTGGCAACCATATTTTACTTCCTGTCTCTATGAATATGACTAGTCTAGGTACTTATAAGGAGTAGGCAATGGCATCCCACTCCAGTTCTCTTTCCTGGAAAATCCCATGGATGGAGGAGGAGCCTGGGAGGCTGCAGTCCATGGGGTCACTAAGTCAGATACAACTGAGCGACTTCCCTTTCACTTTTCATTTTCATGCATTGGAGAAAGAAATGGCAACCCACTCCAGTGTTCTTGCTTGGAGAATCCCAGGGACGGGGGAGCCTGGTGGGCTGCCGTCTATGGGGTCACACAGAGTCGGACACGACTGAAGTGACTTAGCAGGTACTTATAAAGTGCCCATAGAAGTGAACTCATTCAATCGTTGTCCTTCTGTGTCTGGTTTATTTCACTTAGCCCCATGTTTTCTAGACTCATCCCTATTACAACTGTACGAGAACTTCATTCCTTTCTACGGATGAACAATATTCCACTGCACATGGATACCACTTTTGTTTAATTTCTCTGTTTAACTTTCTGAGGCTATGCTGTTCAGGTTTCCACAGCAGCTATACCATTTTACGTTTCTGACAGCTACGTGGAAGTTCTCATTTCTTTGCTCCCTCACCAACACTTTTGACTCCTCCTTGCAGCCATTCCAAATGGGTATAGAATGATATCTCATTGTGGTTTAGATTTGATTTCTCTAGAGTCTACGATTTGGTTTCTCGAATGTTTAAGCATCCTTTTTTATGTGCTTGACCATTTTAATATGTTCTTTATAGAAGTGTTTATCAAGTTATTTGTCCATTCTTCAACTGTGTTTTTGTTCTGTTGGTCGTTGAGTTGTAAGAGTTCTTTATATATTCTGAATATTAATCTCTTATATGGTACATGACTTGTAAATATTCTTTCCCAGTCTATGAGTTGCCTTTTCACTCTTTTTTGTTGGCCATGCCTTGTGGCATGTGGGATCTTAGTTCCCTGACCAGGGATATAACTTGCGCAGACCACCAGGAAGTCCCACCTTTTTACAATCTCTTGATAATGTCCTTTGAGGTATTAAAGTTTTAAATTTTGAAATCTAATTTGCATTTGCTTTTGGTATCATATCCAAGAAATCATTGCCAAATAATCGTGGTGAAGATTTTCTCCTGTATTTTCTTTTAAGAGTTTACAGTTTTAGCTCCTAAGTTTAGGTCTATGACCCATTTTAAGTTACTGTTGGTATATGATAGAATGTGTGCATCCAGCCTCACTGTTTTGTGGGTAGATTCCTTGTTTTCCCAGGACCATTTGTTGAAAAGACTGTCCTTTCTTCATTGAATGGTTTTAGTACCCTTTTTGAAAATTAATGGACCATATATGTAAGGGTTTATTTCTGAGCTCTCTTATTTTATTCACTGGTTCATATGTCTGTCCTTTTTGATTAATGCAGCTTTGTAGAAAGGTTTGAAATTGGGATATATGAGCCTTCCAACTTGGCTCTTTTTCAGAATGTTTTAGCTATTAAAATCCCTTGAGATTCCATATGAGTTTTAGGCTGGATTTTTCTATTTCTACAAAAAGAACCATGAGATTTTGATAGGGATTGCATTGGATCTGTAGATCAGTTTGGGTAGTATTGTCATCTTAACAATATGAAGTCTTCCGATCCATGAAACAGGCTATTCTTCCACTTATTTACATCTTATTGGTCTTTCAGCATTGTTTTGTGGTTTTCAGTATTAAAGTCTTGCCTCCTTGGTCAAGTTTAAGTATTTTATTCTTATTGTTATTTTTATATATGATAACATTAATTTCCTTTTCAAAATGTTCATTACCAGTATATAAAGATGGAACTGACTTTCATACATTAATTTTGTACTCTGCAACTTTGTGGAATTTCACTATTATCTCCAGTAGAGTGTGTGTACATGTGTGTAATCTTTAGTGTTTTCTACATGTAAGACCATGTCACCCAAGAACAGAGGCAATTTCATTTCTTTTCTTCCAGTTCTCCCTTTTATTATTCATTTTAAAGTGACCAAAACAGTACTTCCCAAGAGTTCCACCAAGATCATAGGAATTAGAGTTCCAGAGTTTCAAATAGACATTACATAGTGCGATCATCAAACTTTATGACATGAAAATGAAAGGAGTTCGCTTTTTTCATCTATTACACAATGATTTTGCTTATTAGAACATTTCTTCCTCAAATTCTGGAAACAACTCTGCCTCCATGTTTTCAGTCTCTTGTTTCCTCTTGTTAATGCTCCATACAGCCAGTCATCTTTCCAAAATATACGCCTTTTCCTACATTCCTGTTTCACAAAAGGCTGAGGAACTTCCCGGGTGGTGCAATGGTAAAGAATGTGCCGCCAACACAGGAGACATGGATTCGATCCCTGGGTCAGGAAGAACCCCTGGAGGAGGAAGTGGCAACCCTTTCCAGTATTTTTGCCTGAAAAATTCCATGGACAAAGGAGCCTGGCAGGCTGCAGTCCACCGAGTCACAAAAAGTCGGACACAACTGAGTGACTAAGCTTGCATGCATGCACAAAAGGCTGATGGTTTTCCAGTTTTATAAGATAAATTTCAAAATTTTTGGCAGACTCAAGACCCTATGTGATCTGGCTTTAATCAATTTCTCTACTCCCATCTTTCATCCTTTGCCCTAACAGCCTCCACTCCATCCACACTGGAGCCTGCATGCATTACTGATCATAACTTGTATTTTCATGCTCTCTGCTTTAATTTGTGCATTTCCTAAAAGGTCTTCCTCCATATTTTCCAGATAAAAATCCATGCCTCCTTCAAGGTGATGTCCAGCTGCCACCTCCTCTGAAACTTTAGCATCCTCAAGTATATTTTCATAGCTTTCTGTTCTGCACTTTGTTAAATTAGCTTGCAACACAAAACCTAACAGGTGTCCTGGAGTATGTGGGAGAAGGCGATGGCACCCCACTCCAGTACTCTTGCCTGGAAAATCCCGTGGATGGAGGAGTCTGGTAGGCTGCAGTCCATGGGGTCGGTAAGAGTCTGACTCGACTGAGTGACTTCACTTTCACTTTTTACGTTCATGCATTGGAGAAGGAAATGGCAACCCACTCCAGTGTTGCCTGGAGAGTCCCAGGGACTGGGGAGCCTGAGGGGCTGCAGTCTATGGGGTCACACAGAGTCGGACACGACTGAAGTGACTTAGATGGAGTATCTGAATTAATTGTATATCAACCTCCTTGAGGTTGAAATTATGAGCTTCTTGAGCAAGAAAGGCATGCCTAGCACAGTGTTCAGCTCCTATAGCCTGTTTGAGAAATATTTAGTGCACAAGTTTGTTTTGAGTGGTTATTCTTCTTGGCTGCTTTTAAGAGCACATTTTATGTCTTCCAACTACAGACTCAGTCTTTATACTTTCTTTGCATTTAAGTAACAAATGATGGCATATCTGTAGTAAATATAACCCTCCCACTATCTTCTTGTCCCTGATTTCCTAAATCAAGCACCAGATTCCATTGCAGCTAAAACAAACAAATAGATAAACAAAAGGCCCACAGGGTTATTCGTTTGAAAACACTGTGTGTTACGGTGTTGTGTGCAAGGTTCTGAGACTTTACCATTTACAATAATAAATGTGTCATATGCTAGCCAGCAGCATGTCCTAGGACTATGAGGTCATCAAAAGAACCATATCTATGGTTTTCAGTGCATCTTTTGGTGTCTCTTATCCTCTAGTTCTAAAGACTAACATAATATAAATGTAAATCATGAATCCAAAGAATTATGAAGAATAAATAACGTAACTTGGGAGTCGTTGTGATTCAGACCCAACTCGGAGGAGAGAGAACTCAAAGCCCCAGTCATCCATAGTAGGTCCTTTGGTGTCCGTCTCACTGGATACTGTCCTGCTTAATAGCATCTGCGTCAAGGGAGAGGTTATAAGACTTGATCCATTCAGAGAAACAGGCCAGTGGTAGAACCTCACATAGTTAGATGGCAAGAAGAGAGGCTTGTCTCATTTAGGAAAAAGTTACTATAAAACCAGTTGCTGAGAAAGCATTATATTAAGTATTGGATTGTTGAGCCCCTTTCAGAGGGTGAATCACAGCCATCACTGTCAGATAGCAGTTGTCAGGATGAAACAGATACTTCTTAAATGGGTACTCTCTAGCGCATTTGTTTGTTCACTTCGGTGCCTTCTGTGGAGCACTTGGTATGTGCCACTTTGCGCTCGGTATTCAGGTTGCAAAGGTGAAAGGGGAGACTCTGTCCCCAGCGTGTTTACCCTGGGATGCAAAAGTTAAAACCCCCTCACTCCTGCTCCCAGAGATTCATGCACACACTTAGTTATCATTTCCTAAGCAAACTGTTTCTTCATAGATGGCTCAAAAATATGCTCAGCCTTTCCCAGTTGGACGGAGGGCCAACCATATCATGCTCCCTCCACTTTCAGCACAATTTCCCAGAAGCTCTAGAATGACTTACAGTCCTGGGATGTTCCTGGCGGTCCAGGGGTTAAGACTTAAGGCTCCTAATGCAGGAGTCACACGTTCCATCCCTGGTCGGGGACCTAAGATTCCCCCATGCCCTGTGGCATGGCTAAAAGCAAACAAACCAAAAAACAGAATGCCTGGCCTTTGTTACTGAAAGATGTTGGCGAATGAAGACAGTCTATTCAGTACTGGAGAGAGTTTTCTGAAGAAAGGCTGTCTACCCCGTGTACTTTGCTAGCTGTCTCTGTGTGAACAACCCACACCCATGTTCAGTCACACCGTTCATTACTGTACCCGACCACCATTGGCACCGAACTTTGCTTGTACTTGATGGTAATTCCGACGTGTGTGACACTCGCCCCTCTTACCCTGACTTTAGTCTGTCCTGTGTTTTCCTGGAGACGCAGCAAGAAACTCCATCCAAAATACTGCTTCTCACTGATGCTCCATTTGCCTGATAGCGAGTAATTAATTTCAGATAATTCCCACTGTGTGTAATACTCCAGCCGCCCTGGGTTCAGGGCTTTGATTATCTTTTGTGCGAGGGCCAGGGCTTATACTGAGATGTAAATAGCCCACTGGCCCTAGTCAGGAATGCCCAGGCCATGAACGTTTCAGAGATCATAAGGTCTTTGTCACCAGACCTCAATGCCTATATTGATGCCTGTCGTGCTTTAAGATTTCATTTGCGTTGATTCATAGGTTCCCCCACCCCCAGAACTGGCAGTCGATAATTGCATGTTGTTTCACAATAAATCCATATGCACATTCTTGGTTTCCAAGAGTATGAAGTACTAAAGATAGTTACCAGGGTAAGTGAAAAATAGCTTTCTCTTTGCCAGAGGGGAATCTGTTCTCTGCTGTTACTCATTAATAACAAACTTCTGTTGTGAGTGTCAGAGTTTTTAAAAAGAGTTTCTGGTTGAGAACTTAACGGGATCCCTTGTTAAACATCTGAACGTGTATTTTCATATTTTTCATTTTATTTTAGTAACTTGTGTTTTCCTTTACCTCCTGCAGGAGGAAGGTTGTAAGAGTTCTCATGTTAAGCTTTCACCTTTCTGCATTGAGGTTCAGTTTGCCTTCTGATTAAGAAAATGTTTAAAGGAATTTGTGCTCTCTGTCTTTCTGGGATTTCAAGTTTTTTACTCAAGGCATACATTTTAGTAAATCATAGTGTCTGTTTTTACAAAATTGGTAGGTAAGAGTTGGTGATCTGTGCCTGAAATTCTTGAAGTGAAATCTCTTTTCAAAAAATTTGTAATTGTCAATTATTTGATTATGATGCTATTCAGCTTATTTTTAAAAATACAATGTATACAGAAATATTAAAGCACCAGCAAGGGAAATAAAGCACAGAGCTCTTAGAGTCCATTGCAAGCATCTGTTTTAGTCCTGTTTAGTTGTTTCACTTCATACAAACTGTGTTCTGGAAAAACTTGGAATTATGTTTTTGAATCTGGAGTTTCTTATGAGGATGAAGCAATTCTGGTGAAATGTTTTGTGAAGTGAATTATTTTGTAAAGCAAGTCATCGTTTCATAATTGATAACTTTTTACATTTGGGGGAATTTAGAGTTGGGAAATATTTGTCCAAGGAGAGCTATGTTATCACTGTGGTGTTATAATAATACCTTACATCCATATGTGCATCTCCATGTAGCCTTTCATTCCATTTCTGAATATAGCTTTGCCAGGAACCTGGGGAGCCATGTGGCTGAACTGTGTCCAGATTTCGGGTAACGGAGACACAACATCAAGTGGTCATTTCTTTCACTTTTTACAAAGCACTATTTTAAGTGTTTCCTTGATTAAGGACTTTCAAGGTCACAACTAAAATATCCCCATAGTGTTGGCCCGATATAAAATTGTTAAATCTTTTGAGGGCTTTCTAAAATTATAAACCATAAACTTGGCTCTCACCCCTAGATGGCTTTTACTGAGGTTTTTCAGAATCATTTCACCTGCCTCAGTGACAGCCATTGTCTTCCAGACAGAACACTCAGGTCTGTTGTTAGGCATGAAGAGGTAGCTAGCTTTAGTCTAGTCTAAAACTTTCTAAAAGATAATATGCTGAAAGCCAGGAGAACATTCCAAAAAGCTAACTTTTTTAGTGATTCTTAGGGGCAAATGCCTTAATTTCTATTATGGCCAAAGAAAAGGGCCACTTAATACAGAATGCAGTTTAATCACTTAATACAGAATGCAGTCAGAGAACAGAGGTCATGCTCTTGAGGTGTCTCTCCGTGGGCAGAATGATGGCTTCTGCTTGTCCAAGAGGCTTCTGTAAATCCAAGGTGCTCTTTTTAGAGTCTAAGGCTCTGGGTGGAACCAGATTTTTTAAAAGAGGAATAAATAACAAAATTCTTAAGTATAACTGATGAAATGAAAATGATTCTTATTTTGAATATGTTTCTTTAATTAGGGTGAACTCCTAGACAAAGTCCACAAGTTAAAATTTATCAGAAATTTTAGTTTTGTTTTTCTATTACAAAGGTATCAAAAGAAAATAGAAACTAGTGTTGATAGATTTGTTATTTGGGGAAATCCGATTCCCAAAGAAGACCTTCTTTAATGATAATACATGATGAGCTTACAGGATTGTCTCCCACCTATAGATAGTACCAGTGTTTTTAAAGAATACATTTTTCATATTTTTGTTAACTTTGAGTAAATATTTATTGAATGCATAAACTGTGAAGATTCAAACAGACCTAGTTTTAGAGTTGACATTATAGGTCCAGTAAATGTATCTTTATGAAAACATTTGACCTTCTTTCTACTGTCATTTTACTCTTAAGTTATGGTGGTTCAGTTGGTAAAGAATCCGCCTGCAATGCAGGAGATCCTGGTTCAATCCCTGGGTTGGGAAGATTCCCTGGAGAAGGAAATGGCAACCCGCTCCAATATTTTTGCCTGGGAAATCCCATGGACAGAGGAACCTGGCCACGCTACAGTCTATGGGGTCACAAGAGTTGGACACGATTTAGTGACTAAGCCTAACTACCTACCTACCTTGAGATAATAGATTCCAAGCATAAAAATAACTTACATTTCTAAATGTTAGTTATTGTTTGCTTTTAATGGTATTAATATTTTTTCTTTTAGTCTCTTTTCCTAGAGGATTTGTTTTTTCATAACTTAATCTATGGATTTTAGCTTAAAAGGATTCTAATTGGCAGTTTTGATTTTTGGCTAGAAAATGGTTCTGCTTGTTGTAACTTTAACGCTTATACGCACTAGGCTTAAATACAGGATGGTTGGATGTCCACTTTAGATCTTTATTTCTTGAACAGAAGAGCTTTACTCAACTTGTTTGATTTGACCAGGAAAAAGAAGAAAAGTTTGACCTAGCCTTAATTTGCCAGAGGGCTTTTGTACCCTTTAGCCTTGGGACAGCATATTTATGCCATGCTGTGTTACACTGTGCCCCCCTGCCAAAAAAAAAAAAAAATTAACACTTTTCTAAATCTTGCTAAATAGCTTTTATTGATTCTGGTCTTTTAATGTATACTTGAAGTCTTGAGCTAACTATTCAGACTTTTATGGATACCTTCTATAAATTTACTTTTTATTTGGCTGGGTGGGAAGAAGAAATATTCCTCAATTTTAACAGAAGTGATTTTGCAATTGAAATGATAGTACAATAGAGACTTATTAAAATTCTCTTTAGAAGAGTAGAAGTAATGATTCTTTAGACCTGTAGTTTATGGTGAGACCAGAGATAAAATCAGTCTGTTGAAATAACATGTAACAAAGTCTGTGAGAAACGTGACCTTTGTTGTCATGGACGTAAGCTGACCAAGAACCATGACTTAGACGACTTCTTGTCATTTATTCCACACCACCCTCTATCCCCAGCCTTCTCCCTGGGAGAAGGGCCAAAGTTTGAGGTATGTGTTTGCTGTGAGTCCTTAAGATCATCATCTTTAAACAGAGTTAGGCAGGAAGGAGGCTCTGGCCTGGGGAAGGCCAGGCATTTGCCCAGTGTGGGCAGGCGAGGGGGCTGGTTAAACTCACAGACGTGAGTCAGACTTTGGGTTCAGATCCCAGCTCTGCCACCTATTAGCTCTGCAAGTTTTTTTCATCTTTTTGTGCCTCCAAACCCGAGCCAAGTATATGTACCCGACACGGGTGTCTCAAGTATTAAATGGCACCAAATAAACACCCAGTGAACGCCAGCCTCTATTACTTTGTGTGACGACCTTCTGCCTTTCCATTCGCTGGCATTCTTGAAATGCTTGAGTTCCCGTAAAAGTTTATTTTTGTACGTGCCATTAACATGGTAGCAGTGCTTATGCTTATGCATATTATGGCAGATGGCTAGAATTTTCAGAACAAGCGTAATGTAAATACTGTGTGTTTACTTGGTTATGCCTTTACCCAACATACAATCAGTTTATTTTCTGTTTCAGAAGGCATAAGTGTACGTGGGCTGAGTAGCGGGTCTGGTATGATTTCAGTAACACACGTGACCTTAGGATTTGTGTCTGGGAAAAATGATACTTAATTGATTTGAAATTATCTACGACTATATAGTGACAGTGAGATGGGCTGATCGAGCATGTGGTTGTGTGCTCATCAACCTGTTACGTTGGGGACTGGCTCTTACTGCAGGCCCAGAAATCATTGGGAATTTGGCTCTTTGCACCTGGCAAACTAGGGCTTCCCTGGTGGCTCAATGATAAAGAATCTGGCTACTAATGCATGAGATGTGGGTTTGATCCTGGGTTGGGAAGATCCCTTGGAGAAGGACATGGCAACCCACTCTAGTATTCTTGCCTGGGAAATCCCACAGACAAAGGAGCCGGGTGGGCTGCAGTCCTTGGGGTCACAGAAGAGTCACACAGGACTGAGCAACTGTATAACAACAACCTGGCAAACGAACCAGGAACATCTCTATCTTCACTGGTTTGTATGGTCAGCACTGGTTTGTGCTGCCAGGCAATGGCACCCCACTCCGGTACTCTAGCCTGGAAAATCCCATGGATGGAGGGGCCTGGTAGGCTGCAGTCCACGGGGTCGCTAGGAGTCAGATACAACTAAGCGACTTCACTTTCACTTTTCACTTTCATGCATTGGAGAAGGAAATGGCAACCCACTCCAGTGTTCTTGCCTGGAGAAGCCCAGGGACGGGGGAGCCTGGTGGGCTGCCGTCTATGGGGTTGCACAGAGTCGGATACAACTGAAGCGACTTAGCAGCAGCAGCCTCCTCAACACATCAGAGACCACACGAACAAAAGCAAACAATGACAAAATATCCAGACACAACATAATCTGAGGATTATGTAACCTATTATTAGCATTTTAAAAATTTAAGAGTTTGGAGGCACATTCTGGTCTGCTTTTTCTTTTCTTTTTTAAGATTTTCCTTTCATCCTCAGCTTCATCTTTATTTACTTTTTTTTTTTAATTAAAAAAATGTTGGCTGTATTGTGTAGCTTATGAGATCTTAGTTCCCTGACCAGGGAATGAACCTGGGCCCTTGGCAGTGAGAGCAGAGTCGTAACCACTGGACTGCCAGGGAATTCCTTGTTACTTCTTTTATTAGGTCGAGCTATGTGAACTGGAAATATTAGCTTTTGACCTATAAAAATGGCAGTTTCATCTGTCCAACCTAATGCATAAATACCAGACAAGGCATACAACATTTTTCCCTGCTAGCTGATTATATCTAAATTTAGATACTTGTGATATAATATGGGTTAAAGATTAGTATTTAGATTTGTAATGCCAATTTCTTATTTTGCTTTTGGGATGAACCTCAAGGAGATTGGGGTAAGAGGATTTTCATTACTTGCTTAATGATATTGTTTCATTCCATGTTAATTCCTCATTAAATCTTCTGCTCTGATGCCAAATCTTATGATAATGGGTGGGTTGGTGAGAGACCCAAATGCTATCATGGTTCATGAGTCAGATTCAGACTGAGGGTCACTTCCAGCGTAAGCCAACTTACTAAAGTCACTTGTTCAGAGTTCATTTGAACTATAAGTTAACAGTTACCCATTATATCAAAGCTCTTAGAACTATACTCGGTCACCAAGGGGATTCATTTGGAAAGCAGTATTTTAACAACAACCAAATTCTAATTCCAATCACAAAATGATTTCTATAGAAATACCCCTTTATTCTCTTCTCTGCTCCTGTTTCTCCTTGTATTACACTTTCTGTCATACCTTGTTGACTGTACTATTACTAGTATAATTCTAATAGCATTGCATAATTAGTTCCTACAAGGACACTTCTTGCCCTGTGCTTTTGACCCAGATGAAAGAATGTAGATGAAAGAATGCCATCGTGAACATTCTTTCACTCACTCATTGTGCAAACATTATTGAATACCTATGACAGGCCAGTCCCTATCCACAGGGGTTTATATTTGAGAAGAGACAGAGAAGTGGACAGCATGATTGAGGACTTAATTGGAATATTTCTACTGAGCGTGTGACGTGCACACAGAAAGTCCATTAGGCCTCAGTGAGGGGAGTGTAGAAAGCCCAGACAAATGACTGACACTGAGCAGTAACTCACCAGGAGAAGGAAGAGAACGGTATCAGGTAGAGGGGGCAGCAAGGCCAGTGGGCTTAGGTGAGTGAGTGAACGTCACTCGGTCGTGTCTGACTCTTTGCGACCCCATGGACTGTAGCCTGCCTAGCTCCTCTGTCCATGGAATTCTCCAGGCCAGAATTACTGGAGTGGATATCTCTTCCCTTCTCCAAGGGATCTTCCCAACCCAGGGATTGAACCGGGGTCTCCTGGATTGCAGGTGAATTCTCTACCAGCTGAGCTACCAGGGAAGCCTGGGCTTAGGTGAATAGGTGGGTAAAATTTCATTCTTGGATCATATCAGAAAATGGATTAAAATAATTTGATTTGATTGTTTAGTTGTTAAGTCATATGTAACTCTTTTGCAACCTTGCAGATTGAAGCCTGCCAGGCTTGTCTTTCCATGGGATTTCCCAGGCAAGAATATTGGAAATGGTTGCTATTTCCTTCTCCAGGGGATCTTCTCAACCCAGGGATCAAACCTTCATCTCCTGCATTGGCAGGTGGATTCTTTACCATGAGACACCTTTAAAATAATATAGATTTTCCTCACTATCGATATTTTTACTTCCACGGTATTGATTCTATTCTTTGCTCATTCTTATTAATATTTACAAATTGGTTCTGTGATAGGTTGTTTGGTCCACGTTTCGTTATGACTGCAATTTTTTTAAATTGAAGTATAGTTAATTTACAACACTATGGTAGTTTTAGGTGTACAGCGAAGTGGTTGCATTTCACACACATACTCAC
Source organism: Tragelaphus eurycerus (assembly GCA_935064755.1). Lineage (NCBI taxonomy): Eukaryota > Metazoa > Chordata > Mammalia > Artiodactyla > Bovidae > Tragelaphus > Tragelaphus eurycerus. Next base: position 7,562,075 of record CAKXYN010000039.1, read on the forward strand.
GTATTCCTCTTCAGATTCTTTTCCACTATAGGTTATTACAAGATCTTGCAATATAGATTACAATATAGTTACCTGTGTTATATAATAGGTCCTTATGGTTTATCTGTTTTATACAGACTAGTGGGTATATGTCAATCTCAAATTCTTAATTTATTTCCTCACCTCTTTCTCCTTTGGTAACAATAAGTTTGTTTTCTATGTTTATGAGTCTATTTCTGTTTTATAAATAAGTTCATTTGTATCTTTTTTAGATTCTACATATAAGTGATACCATATGATATTTGTCTTTTTTCTGATTTACTTCACTCTGTATGATAATCTCTGCACCCATCTGTGTTGCTGCAAATGGCATGATTTCATTCTTTTTTATGACTGTGTAGTATTCCATTGTGTGTATGCGTGTGTGTGCGCATGCACACACACACGTACGTACATATATACATACACACATACATACATATATGCCACATCTTTATCTGTCCCTCTGTCAATGGACATTTAGGTTGCTTCCATGTATGACTGCAGTTTTAAAATTCATATCATTATGTTTTGCATCTTGTCTTTGAGGCTTCATTTAATTGAATTCATATTCTTCTTAAACTATTTATAAAGAGAAGCAACCGTTGAGGATTTCTTCCTATTCCTTGAGTTTTGTTTTCTTCTGATAGAGAGATGGGGATCAAAGATAAAATCACTGTGTTGGTCCATGCCTTTTCTGTCTCTCTCTTTCCCCTCCTTGTTACAGTTTGGGTCGTTTCATGCATTTTTTTTCATTTTGATCATGCTTGGATAGTTCAGGTCACATTTTCTATTTGTTCTGATATAATGAGGGTCACTTTTTGACCCATTTGCCATACTGTCAGATGGTACAGTGTTGTCCTTTATTTATTTTGTGATCCATTCATGTTTGTTGTTGCTATGTGTGTGTGTGCCAAGTCACTCAGTCATATTCGACTCTTTGTGACACTATGGACTGTAGCCCACCAGGCTTCTCTATCCGTGGGATTCTCCAGGCAGGAATACTGGAGTGGATTGCCACTTTCTTTTCCAGGGAATCTTCCTGACCCAGGGATCGAACCCAGGTCTCCTGTATCTTCTCATTGGCAGGAGGGTTCTTTACCACCAGTGCCACCTGGGAAGCCCCTGTTGTTGCTATAGCTCTAATGTAAGAGCCTGAGGAGGGGGAAAACCAAACTGAGGTAGAATGTGGTCTTCACTGGGATACCTGGGCTCAGACTTCCTCCTGCTAAGAGTTTGCTAAATGTTCTGCATCACTGTTCACGTTGCTTGGTTAAGGTTGGGGGAGTGGGTCTGCCAGAGCCAGCCTGCTTTTAATTCATTCCTCTCATCCCTGGTGAATTTCTAGAGGCTTCATTCCAATCAAGACCAGCTTTACGCTTGACTTTCTATCTTTTCACTCTTTCCTCTCCTGAAGCAGTTTCTGCTGCTCCTAGAGCAGAAGATAGAGAGGGCCACACACTTTACTTCCTTTTCTGTGTCTTCAGAAATTTGTTTCTTAGCTTGATCATGTAGTTCTAAAGTTTAATATATTAGGTTATGTATCTTTGGATGCTCTTGGTGTAGAATTTTTGCCAGTTTTCAGTAATTGTGTTTTTTAGGGCGCTGTTCATTTTGTTACTTGTGGGAAGAATATTCTGTGATTTAGCTTTCAGCAGTCATCATGACCTGATTGTTTTGCCAGTTAGATGACCACAAACAACCTTTCTAGCTCTAACTGATTCATTTTCTAAGGATTCAGCCAAGATTTCTTCTGTTTGGAAGTAAATTTGCTTATTATTTATTCAACAAACATAAAGAGAAGTATGTTAAGGTCATAGATCGTGACTCTGGGAGGCACCATCGGCCCACCTGCCTCCATCTTCAACAGATGCCAATGCTGATTGATGGCCTAAGTTTTGGGTCAGAGGAAAGAACTTGGTGTCTGCACCTTCCCTCCGCTGCCATGCAGGCTCCACCAGTTCTCCATATTTTTACATCGTCATGTGCCTAGTCAAGGTCGGTTAGCAGCCCTATCCAAGAAGGCATCATGCCTGATCCATGAATCAGTTCGTCTAAGATGCCATAAAAGCAATGTGACTTTGCAAACACCACCCAATCCCTTGGGAGACTTACGCTTCTGGGATGAAAACTTCCATCAGCTCTAGAAACTAGAGCCTCAAACGCCTATGTAATCGCCCTAGTTGGCAGTCTTGCTCGGAATCATCCTTTTTCCATGGCACAGGCTGTGTGAGAATTGAAGGCACTTGGGAATGAGTGGGTTTGGTGTTTGGCTTTAGTCTTTAGTGTGCCTGACACCATGGATGTGCTTAGGGTAACAGTCCCCCACTCTTTACAGAGAGACCTATAGAATTGTTGCCTACTTTCCCATAACTTTTCATCTCAACTTCCCTATTTTGTACGACCAGTAGGGGTCTCTGACCTGTGGGCAGGGTGACATAATCTCAAGCAGTCAAATCTTCCCAAGATTTACAGAATGAAGGAAGTTGGTTCCTTTTCTGTCACTTAACATCTTTCTTCCCCCAACTCCTTTCACGAGAAGGAAAGGCATTTTCTCTGCTCCATGGAAACTTGCAGAATCATGATGGGTGAGCTTATTTGTTACTGAAATCTCCTTAGACTTGGCTGTAAGATTCCTGAGGTCTTATATTTTCTTCTTTCCTTACAGTGAAAGTAGCAACATTATTTGGGGGTAACTAAAAGCAATTTAGAGTTTGTGAGTTTTAAGCAAAAGAAGAGAGTTTATTGGGGATCGTAGTATCCCTTCGTTGTTCCTTTGGCTTTATAGTTCATTTTTCAATAGTTTCTTTCAATGAATTAAGTGCTGACAAGCCTTTGCCTCTAGGGGATGTTAACATTACCTCAAATTCTCACATACTTTATACAAATACGAGTATCATGTAATTATCTTCTCCTCCTCTGCCTCCTTCTCCTCCGCCTTCAAATCTGGCGACAACTAGTTAATTTTGAAACTGCCAGAGAGATTATTTCAGTGTTACACTGCACCTCTGGGAGAAGAATGGAATTTCATCTTTTTTTCCATATGCTGACTAAAATCTCTTCATTTCAGAGGACAATGATGTCACCAGCTAATGAACAAAATATTTCTTGCTAAACAGATGAGTCCTCCCCTGACTCCTTTGTGAAATAAAGGGGAAAAAAAACCACTACAGTGTGTTTCATATTTTATATAGTTACTCTGACAACTCATAAACACTTTGAAAGTAATTCTAACTTCTTCAAAAAGTGAAACGGATTTTTCTGTACACATAAAGAATAGCACATTAATTGGATGGTTGTGACCAGAAGGCCCCCGCCATGGCCGGACGGTGATGACTGGTAATGCTGATCTGAAAGTCCCAGCCAGAGCCAATATACTGCCCCTAAGGTAGGGAGTGACCTCCAATGCATCACTCCTTGGACCAGTGGAGGGAGATCAGGCATGTTGGAGGGATTATGAAATCAAGCTTGGAGAAGAGGCGAGCCGTGAAGCTGTTGTTGATCGGTGTCACATGCTGTTTATAAAGGGAGTAGCATCAGCTGAGCTCTTCTTTGACTGTCCAGATAGGCAGGCATGTGAGGTCAGTGGGAGCCATGTAAACAGCGGACTTTCAGGCTCATACAGGAACTTAGAAGTGTCCCCAAAGCCATGGTGAGTGCCTGTCCCCTCACTGAAGCATGTCTCAGTTTCCCCAACCAGAAGTGAGTTCACCCATTTCTGAACCCCTGTATCTCTTGGTTCCTCTTGCCCATTTATCACAGTTGACTTAGAGTAATCATATATCTGAATTTCTCTTGGGACCTTCCTACCCCCAGACTTCTAGATTATAACCTTTGTAAGTCCAGGTCAAGCCAGCTTACTCATGTACTTTTGATTCTTTTCCCTTCCTAATGCTTTGAATCAGTACATCCATCCATTGATTCCAATCAGGAAATATCTATTTATTGTAAATGGAAAAGAATATCGTGATGTTCAGTGTTGGCAGTTGTGTGCAGAAATAGGTATTCTTTTTATACTCCTTGTGAGAATTTAAAATAATAAAATGTTTCTTATGAGCAAATTAATATGTATCAAAAGACTTAGCGATATGCCCATTATTTACCCATCAATTCAAAAATCTAATCACTTATTCTAAAAAAACCCGATGTACTAGACACATTAAAAATTTTATGACACAGTGTTCATCAGAGTATTTTTTATAATGCTGAAAAATTAGAAACAGGCAAATGTTCCAATGATTGAGAGCATTATTTAAGTACATTATAGTAGGTATCTATGATTGAATACCATTGAATCATTAATGCAGTGTTATATTTTATTTGCTAAATATCTGTTGATGTTTGCAGATGTTTAAAACATATTAATTTTTAAAAACAGGTTATAAAACAGTTTGAGCAGTGTACTTTGAGAACCCCAGTGTTTCTCCAAAGGAAACCTTGGAAGCAACAATGCCTCTCAAAAAGGGTCACAATTATAAGTGGACACTTTGTTTCCATTTACACCTGTGTTCATGTGAGGGAGGCTTTGGGGACCTTGACAGTGACTGTGACTGGGGGCTGGAGCCGCTAAAGATCACAAGGTCATTTTTTTTGTTTGTTTATTTTTAAAAAAGTAATAGAGGTGTATTGTGTGTGTGTGTGTGTGCATATGCGCACGCACACGAAGAAATAAGCCAAAATGTTACTAATGTTTCTGATTAGGAAAATATAAGCATTTTCTTTTTTCCTGTATCTATATTTTCCAAAATTTCTAATGAAAAATAGATCGTGTGTTAATAGGGATAAACAATAAATGTTGCTGAAATACAGACAGAGAAATGGAGATGGCAGTGCTCTTTGTCTTCTTGCAGTTTGGTGAAGGGCTAATAATAATGCGATAACATACTGAGCTCAGTCCCAAGATACTCTGTGGGCTGCTGTGCAACCACCTGGCATAAGGAAGATGAGGAAGAAGGCCAGGAAGGCTCTCCAGAGGAGGTGACACATGAACTGAATCTTGAAGGATGAGTAGGAGCTAGGGAAGTAGATGGGGCAGGCAGAGATGATCCCAGAAAGGAACCCGCAAGTGCAGAGGTGTGCGGCCACATGAGAGATGGGGTGTGTGAGGTGCTGTGAGGAGGTCAGAGGATGGGAACCAGGTGCTGTGCGTGGCTGTTCCCACATAGTATCCACATTGCTGAGCACAGCACACACAGAAGCTGGAGATGCTCTGACCGTGCGGGCCTACATTTCATAATATGGCCTTTGAACTTTGCTCTGGGGACCCAAAGAGCATTCCCTTAGGGTGGGAGTCAGAAGCTCAAATCTGTCCTCTGCAAATTTGCACACTTCTTGTGTGCTGGGTAAGTTCAAGTCCACTACCCAGCGAACAAGACCAGTGACGCTCCTCCTTCGTGAAGTGGATCCGCCCTGTTTCCTTCTTGCCTCCACCAAGAAACTTCCCAAGGGTGGCCTGGCTCAGCCTAGTTTTTCATATATCCTGAGATTTCCTCTAATACAGAGCAAGGGTTGGGAGCTACAGGGCTGGAGAGTCTCAGCTTCTTCAAATTGTGCAAGGATTATCTGCCAAAGGCCCACCATGGGCACCCTGCCTATGTGGCTTTCCACATGAAGTGTCTCCATAAATATCTGACTCCTCCTGTAACCATTAAAAAGGGTGAGTAAGGAGTGGGAGGCCACTGTGAGGACAAATAGGAGACAGATCCTATCTTTCACCCGCCTCCCAGGACCGGCTCATCAATGCCTGGCTCCTGAGATCTTACACTGTAGAGGCTTTGCAACCTAATGGGCTCCCTTCCAGTCAAGGTCTCCCTTCATTTTCTCAAGAACCCTCGGAGGCTTGCCACTGACTATTTTATAAGTGATAGTTCACAAGTGGCTTAAAGGGGACCTGAACCCATGTCTGCGGGACTCCTGTGTTCTGACTCTGAGTGCCACTCAGAATCATCTGGGCATCTCAAGAATCTGCCCAGACTCAGCCTCAAACGTTGGCCATCATCACTTGCTTTCATGTGTCTTCCTTGCTTTTGCTATCTACACGGGCACCTGAAACAGCAGTTTGTAAGAATTAAAATAGGTCTTGTTTGAATTCCGATCAGCAATAGAGAGAGTGCAGATGTAATAAGCACTTATTACCGAGCTCCAGTGGTCAATTGTATGCAGTTATGTACACCATTTGTAAAAACAACAACACTTTAAGACAAATGTTATTAGACCAAATGTACGTGGAGGTACACCAAGCCCCATAGAAGTAGAGGGATTTGCTGGAGGACTTGGAAATTAATCCCAGGCTGTCCTAGCTCCGACGTCGAGAAGTATTTCCCCACCATCTGTGGGGCGTACACATTTTCTTAGTTTTCATGAAATGACAGAGAAATTCAAGTGAGACGTCTACTGACAGCCTTAAGGAATTCTAAGCACAATGATGCCTGCAGTAGCTGTCAGTCTTGGGTGAAGAAAGCCCAGGTAGAGTTAGGGTGGTGCAGGAGGGAAGCCATGAAGCATCCCCATCGTCCTCTGCCATCTCCATCTGGGAGACCAGGTCATGCGTGCAGATCCTTAGCCCAGAGCCTGGGAACTGCGAGCGTTTGATAAATCCAGGTGTTTGAAGTCTGACATTGGGAAAGCACCTGTCCATTTGTGGTACACGTGGGGCTTCCCAGATGGCTGTGGGAAAGGGGCCTATGTGAAACCAGAGAGGGTGTCAGGGAAACGGCTTTGTGAAATTGGGAAGAGGTAGCCTAGGGAAGAAAGTTCCATAAATGATGAGAGGAGACACTTTTCAGGGGCAGAAAAATTGAAGGAAAGGGAGTTTCGTGTGTGTGTGCTAAGTCGCTTCAGTCATTTCCGACTGTTTGTGACCCTATTGACTGTAGCCCACCAGGCTTCTCTGTCCATGGGATTCTCCAGGCAAGCATACTGAAGTGGGTTGCCATACCCTCCTCCAGGGGATCTTCCTCACCCAGGGATCGAACCCGAGTCTCTTACGTCTTCTGCATTGGCAGACGGGTTCTTTACCACTAGCACCACCTGGGAAATCCTCATGCAGAGTGAGAGAAGCCCAAGGCACCCAAGGAAGGAGAACGGAAAGGTGCCCAGGAAAAGGAGCTCTGGTGGTCAGTGGTACCCTCTGGGATCTCTGCTGTGTGATGATCCAAAAAGAGTTGGGGGGGGTAGCCCTTGCATAGTGTAAATAAAGATCTGCACGGTGGGAGAGGCACCTAGGAGTGAGCAGTTCAGACTGCAGTGGGAATACATGACTTCCCCAACTGAGTGAATTTAGCCCTGAAAATACAGACATGGCCTGCAACCCATGTCTTGGATTCTTCATAGGGGTTTTCCGTCCTGCCTTTTGAAATGATATTCTGTTTGAGTAGCAGCATGTGATGTCGCTCCCTAGACAGCCCTGAGAAAATTAAATGACCATCTTGTGACAGAGTCCCCATGCTCAAATTTTAGAATCCAAGAGAACTCAGCTGCTCCAAAACAACTGATCATTGAAACAGTTTGGTAAGACAGTTTTAGAAGCATCAGTGAAGGAGAAACGTCCTACATTTACTCTAGTGGCTAAAACAGAAAGAATAAAAAGCAGGGAGAGAGACAGAAAGTGACAACTTTAGGAGAAAAACCACAATCATAAGTTTTAATTCTGGAGTTTCAAAAATAGCCCTTGGAAGGTGTCTATTTTCAATCGCGACGACTCCCTTCAGGGGTTGTTGAGAAGACTTATCTGCAAAAGAGATCTTTTTTCAGTTCAGTCACTTGTGAGGGTGAGTCCTTGTCCCGGACTTGCTCAGATTCTCGCGTTCTTTTTTTTCTTTCTCTGGAATTCCATAGACAGTAATTAAGGAACTGGAGGCCAGCGGGAGGTCAGGGAGCCTTCGTCAGTGAAAACAGGGATTGTTTGCCACGTACAACACTCCCTTTTTTTCCTTGTGGTGAATAGGAGATTTGCTTAGAGCTGATGACTTATGCCTTTCTTACAAGTTAGGCAGTGAGCGAGGAACTGGGAGATCAGTCAGCAGGCAGCAAGCGGCTAATTGAAACCAGTGTCTTCACTTTCTTCTTCGGATCGTAAGCTGTCCCGGCGGAGCCTGCCCGATCATGTAACTCCCCGGGAGCATGGTCCGGGAGAGCCTCACCATCACTTTGCGATTACAGAGGGGTCGAGCGGGGAGTGAAGACGCGCTCCGAGTGGGGAGGGGGTGGGGGTCCCGGACACGCTCAGCATCACCCCCGAGGCCTGCTCAATGCCGAAGCCGGTAAGTTTGCTGGACTCATTTCATGCCGGGGGGTGGGGGGGCCTGTGCTTCTGTCACTTCAAGTAAAAGCTTTTCTCATCATTCCTATGGTGCTTCCCCCTTTCCTGGTCAAGCTCCTCTTGATTCTTCCTTCTAGTCCCTTACTTACTTCCCTACCTTGTAACCCAGAGCATTCTTTCCTAGCTTGCTCATTCAAGACTAAGGCATAGGTTTTGGGGGGAGAGCAGTGATTATTATTGAGAATAAAGCAGGATACGAGGGGTTGGGTGTACATGGGTTGGGAGCTTAGTTGCCACTTGCGGAAGCTTTTCACGCAGAAGACTTGGCTTCGGGCAGTGTTGCAAACAGCTTTTCTCCTAAAGAAGATCGGTTTTCTTCTCCTAACATGAAGGTTTAGTACCATTGACATCGTGTGAATTTCACGGGCAAATACCTTGCCAATTTCAGCATACTTTTCAGGAGTGCATAAATGTAATGTTCCCTGCGTGGCTCCGGGGGAGATACGTTGACTTAGTCAGGACATGTTTGGAGCTGGGGAAGCAAGCTGATTGAGTGTGTTTCTGCAGAAGGCGCAGTTGTAATCCTGTGCTCAGCAAGGTCTCCAGCGGTCCCCCAAAGGGTTCTAGTTGCTCCTTGCAAGTTCAGATTAGTCTTTATTACAGGAGGTTACTGCTTTGCCTTCAGGACTCTGCCACGCAGCTTTTGGAAAGCATTTGTTCTAGCACATCACCGTTTGCGAGAACGGTTTGTTACAAAGTTAGGGGCAAGTGACACATCTGTTAGGACCTGCAGTGACAGGCTTCAGTTTGATCAGTAAGGCCCTGCTTTCAGTTTGCTCCGGCACACGCATTTTTGTATCTACAGATGCTATTAATTGTGTTCCCTTTTTTCTGATTATCCTTAATGTAGCTGTGTTATAAAAAGTTCTCCGCGCTGGCTCCGTGTCTTTCCCATTAGAACATTGCAGATGTGTCAAGGACGCACATATTCCAAAAGAAGCTGAGAAAGAGGGAGGCTCCACCCTCTGTTGCAAGCCAAACGGGCCCCATAGTCTCCTCATTCAGCACCCTGGCGGGAGAATGGTGTACTCTCTCTTTAAAGCAACTATAGTTTTGTGCCTTGGCTTGGTCAATTTGTTATGGTTTAAAACTGTGGAGCCAGCTGTCTGCAATCTGATGTAATGTTGCCATGGAAACCAGAAATGAAACACTTAAGCATTCACCACAGAATTACTACATATAGCATTAGCCAAAGTAATTAAAAGTTGAGCCATATGGGCTTTCTGGTGGAAAAATCTGCAAGAAGGAGGTTGGAAATCAAATGTTTCTATTTACAATATTGTAAATCCACTTTTCCACATCCTCTGGTGGGATAAATCTATTGCCTTTTCTGCTAAAGGTTTAGAGGTGAAGGGTTGTATACAGATGATTGAGTTTCCACCTTCTAATTTAGAATCTGGTCAAATTAAGGTTTATTTTAGTACTCTGACCTGGGCCAAGTCTGGGAGGGTAGGCGATACCATCTTGTGTTTGAATGTGTATAAACATATACTGTTATTTTTTTTCTCTTTAGTTTATTTAAAGCCTGGTTTTATAATAGCATTGAGTCTATTTCTTGGAATCAGTCATTCATTTTATATTCAATGCAGATTTCCTTCATCTTCTACAAAGTTCCTCTAAGTATGAGGATTTCCTTTATATACACATATCTATTTCTTAATTTTAAAAAACTTAAAAGAGATTCTCCCACCCCCATCTCACATGTACATTTCTGGGGGTGTATTTTCTGAATAAAAAGACAAGTCTCTTTTCTCCAACATTTGGGAAGTGGCACATGGGTATTTAAAAGGAGAAACATGAAATGAGGAATTTAAGCTTTACTGCCTAGTTTAAAAGAAAAATGCATGCCGTTTACAGAGTCTTTATGTTGAAACAGCTGGAGAGGATTTTTTTAAGGCAAATATTTCACAACTGTTCTTCCTCTGGACCCAGGAGGAAGTGAGAAGTCAACACCTCTCTCAATAAAAAGCATCCTTGGGATATACTGATTACCTCCAGTGACTTCTGGGCTCACAAAGAGGAGATTTTCTATTTTAAAAATGATAATAATAAGATATACATATATTTCTTGAATGACTGATTTTATCCTACATTTCTCTTCATATAAATAGTGCTGCATCATCTATCTTGTCTAGTATCCCCAAACATGCTACTGCAAAGAAAGTTATTGGTTGCCATGATCTGTGATTTGTCAGTGGCAAATGCCTCCAAACTTTTAATTTTTTTCAAAAATAATTAAAATAATAATTCAAAATTCTGAAGAGTTCTTTCTCAAAAAGTAGATAGAACACGTGAAAGTAATGAAATAAGTACCTGGAATATGTTCTTTTTCACCCCAGTGAATTTGAGAAGAGGAAAGTAGGGCTGGTAGGAATGGGGAGGTGTCATTGCCTTTAAATCTGTTGTCCTGGTTTAACTATTTTGATTTCTTCCTGAAAATTTCCTTCCGATAGTGTGTTTCCTACAAGTGATTTGTATCTTTATGATTCAAGATTTTTGTATTATCCCTTTCCAGATCCTCTTTCTCTTTTTACTCCCCTTCCCACCCCTACACACACACTGCCACCAGCAACCCCAAGCTAGGTATGAGTGATATTCATTCTATGATGTAAATTTCCGAATCTTGCTTATGAACAACCTGTGCTGATTTCAGGGCTAGTGGTAAAGAACCTGCCTGCCAATGCAGGAGATGTAAGACACATTGGTTCGATCCCTGGGTTGGGAAGATCCCCTGGAGGGGAGGGCATGGCAACCCACTCCAGTTTTCTTGCCTGGAGAATCCCTTGGACAGAGGAGCCTGGCAGGCTACAGTCCATATCTGGTGGATAGAGGAACCTGCGGGCTACAGTCCATAGGGTCGCAAGAGTCAGACACAACTGAAGCAACTTAGCATGCACACACACACACACACATGCTTATTTCATTTCCACGTGACTTCAGAATTTTTAATGTGAGGGTTATAGACAGTCTAGATTTGTAGGTACAGAAACTTTCCGTGGTCGAATGTGGACTCTTCTTCTATTAGAAGTACTTGGTTTTTGAGAGACGTCAAGGAGGCAGAATGTTTTTCAGTGTTTATGTGTAATTTTCATGCACTGTGGTTTTGTTCAGGTGCTGATTACCCAGAATGAGGGGTTAACCAAGTTCTCATTCCTCTGGTTGACCAGTCTGACTGTCCCATCATACACCAGCAAGTCATGCAAGAAAAAGTAAAGTTCCAATCAGACAATTATGTAGTAGAAGCTGTACTTATTATTTTATTTTAATGTGTTACCTTTTAAGTTTTAGACCAAATGCATTAAGCATGATGGCCAGCATGCAATGTATCCTCCTTCCACGATTATCTGGGGGCCTAATTTCTACTCTTCATTACCAGCAGTTAACTTTAATTCTGAAATGTGTATGCTACATTTTACCTAGGACCTTTTTTTTTTTTTTTAAGAGAAATTGGATGTAGATACTGATATACTTCACAGAAGCAAAGTCTGAGAAATACCCCTCTCCTGATGACTTGCCGTTTCATGGGTTATAATAATTATTCTTTAAGGAGTGAAGTTTGCTTATAGTCTTGCAGGGAGAAAGTACAATGGCCCAATGCTGGGAACCCCAGGGCCAGGACAGAGGCCAGGAAGTGGGTCGTATATCCCTGACAGAAGGCCAGAGTGCTTACAGAAATATTTGTGGACTCACAGCAGACACTATTTTTCTGCCTAAGTAATTACTAGAATCCCTACCTCATTTCCTCTTGAACTGTTCTCTGCTCACTCTTGTTTCCCAATTTAGCATCTATAAAATTGGGATTCATGAGAGCATTTCTTGGAAGGGGGGAGGTGTCCATATTAGACTCAGGTTCGGAGACGTGGTTTGGTTTTGGTTGGAGGCATGTCTGGTTGGAGGAAACCGAGGGAAGGTTGTTGGCAGGATGTGCGGGGTGAGCTGGAGCGGCTCGGAGTGGCCTGGGCTGTGCCGAGGCTGCGCACTTCCGCCCGGCTCTGCGCCCCCGAGGATGCCGGCGCGCCCGACCCGGGCAGCACGTTCATTGACTTGGAGCCTCCTTTTGCTTTTTCACATTTTGAGCAGATAAAACAGAGGAAGCTGCCTGTTGAATGTTGGAGCTGACTTGGAAACGAAAGCCTCATTTTGTTCACAAGGAAAGGATTGTTTTTCGCTTGGGTCATTGCTGCAGAGACATTTTTTTTCCCCCTCTCTGTAATGTTTGATACTTGAGGGAAAACAGCTGGGCTGAGCATTCTTGAATCACTGCAGAACTGAAATGGGATGCTGGGGAATATGGACTGGACTGTATGGCTGAAAAGGTCAGCTTTTTCCCTTGTCCCTTGTGGAGGAATGCAGGCTCTTTCCCCAGGCTTTCCTTGGGAACTCTTGGAAGGAGCTGGGAGAGGCGGAAGGAGGGATGGGAGACAGTCCCCACAAATGGGACCGAGGATGGCTTTTTGCATCTTTTCCGTTTTCCTGCCCTGCTGTTTTTGATTTTCGGGGAGGACTGGAACAAGTCAACAGAATCTGGGTTTGGAGAAGTAGTCGATGACCACGTTAAACAGCAAGCCCTGATGGGCCAGGCAGAGAAGAGGCTGGCCCAAAGCACAGCAGTGTACCTGGAACCACAGGGCTGCCTAGGGGAGCGTCCTTGCAGAGCTCTCTCAAAGAGGACCGGGAATTCATTGGGACAAATGCACTCCAGGCTGGGCCAGGCCATCGGTGTGTGTGTGGGGTGCCTAGGACCTAATTCTCCACCAAATTAGACCTTAAGATGATGGTACGTGTCTCTCTATGAACCTGTTGGGCGGCTTTGTGGGTGCCCCAAGTTCAGCTGCAGAGCTGCCAGAGTTCAGACTGGCCGTGAGGCAGAGCTCCGCCTAGCAATTATCTGATTAACGTTTCCTTTGTTTCTTTGCCAGTCAAGAGAACAGTCGGAGGATGAGACGGAGGAGTCGGTGAAGTTTAAGAGGTTACACAAGCTGGTAAACTCCACTCGCAGAGTGAGAAAGAAACTCATCAGGGTGGAAGAAATGAAAAAGCCCAGCACAGAAGGTAACAAAGCAAACTCCGCCCTACTTATTCCAAAGCAAGTCATCTGGGGTCCGTCTCTCAGTAGAAAATATGAAAGTGGAAAAATGGGTTCTGGCTGAGGCTGACAGAGGGGGAATTTGGGGTTGCATGTGAGCAAGGCAGCACTGAGTACCTTCTGGAATGTAGGATCCTGGCCTCCAGCATTCCGGAGGCTTAGTTATTTAAATATTACAAAGATGGGGAGTGGCTAGTGTATGGCAATGAATTCTTCTCAAGATGTGGTCCAGCTTTCATTTGGGCCTTATACCATTTTATATAAACTTTTATTTTAGAACATCTTCTGAGTGTGAGCCTTGGCTCCTAAAGGACTATGGTTCTCACCCAGTGAATTTAGTCCAAATTTAATATATATCCACCTCAAACAAACATCTAACAAACAAGGCACTTAATGTCCTTTCAGATCTCTGAGGGATGATTTCTTCTTCCTGTTAACGATCTCAAGTCTCAGTTCCAAAGAGGCTTTAAGGACCTCCCATTCTAAGTGCTTTAAGAGCCAGGTTCCTGGCCAAGCCACTCATCAGACGAAGCCATAATGTCAAAAGGGACATGAACTTGAATTTATTATATTGAATTGTTAACCTTTGAAGTGTAATTATGACAGTTTAAATCTCAACCGTGTCTGTCTTTCTTATTGTTAGTAAAGTGCATTTGCAGCACCTTGTAAAAGTCTCCCCAAAAGTTACAAGAGTAAGGTTTCCTGTTTGGGAAACAATTAGTGATTGAAAGAAATGCTAGAAAGAATTTTTTTATTCTTTTTAAAAGCACGTGACTTGTTAAAATGTCACACTGACATTGTGGGGAAGTTCAAAATGTTAACATGTAGATTTAAAGAATGCCATTGTAGAGGCTCTTTTGTACCTAAGTCAAATCGCACCTTGGAGGGAACTGAATTCCCCTTTATTTACATAGATGAGGGTTTCTGTTGCTGTTTTGGTGTTTTGAAATTTTTTGTTTGATGTAATTATTTATTGGTTTTAATCCTCTGGAGGAATATTGAAGGCCAGGGGGTTACTATGGGAAAGTGGAGATTGAAAGAAAAGGGGAAGGAGACAAGAGAAGCAGGGAAAGAGACACTATCTGCTTTATAGCCAGTTTCTTAAACTTAGAGTTCTGTTTAATTCCAGGGTTGCATCTGGGTGTCTTTTGCATGGTAATTCCAGGTGCGGTGCTGTTTACATTTGGCTGTTTTAATACCTGCCTGTCTGTCATGGTTCCACAGAACAGAACACACAGTCTGACTTCCTCTCCCATGGCAGGTCTACTGAAATCACACACAGTGTCGTTTGGTAATATTAAGTAGGAACATATGGAATTGCCATCATTCAACCTTGGGAACATCTCATTTTAAAACAAACCTCAAGCATAGTTGCCAAAATTAAATCTCATCTCTCATGCATAAATTGGTGGGTCTTGTCCATAAATGAGATAAATGGGTGGAGTACATGGTCCCATGCCTACCACCCCCGAGCCTCTTTGTATGTGATAGTCATGTGTGTTGGGGCTTATAAAAGCACAGAAATATTCTCACTTGTGTGTTTATGTCAGAATCAATCGATTCAGCTATCTCTGAGAGGCGTAGTTGAGAAAAAGGGAAAGTGTACCAAAAGAGGTGGCTGTAGGGTAAAAGGTAATATCTCTGTGGACTTTCAGCATAGAGTTTTGATTCATCTGGGCATGAATTAGATGTCATAGATGGAAGATGGATTTGGTGAGTTTAATCCCAAGTGGCAGTTCTGGGGTCCAGCATCTGGGGTGCTATTGACCAGGCTTGCCGCTGTCACCAGGAGAGGCCCCAGGTGTGTGTACAGCTCAGGGCATCCGCTGCAGGCTGCCCCCAACACCACCATGCTAGATTGGAACTCCTCCATGCTCTGCATGGTAGAACTCTTCCTCATTAGCAAGAGAGCTTGTTCTGGTACAGAGAAGCCACCTGGGCACCTTCTTTGCAAAGCTGGAGAGATTCATAGTCCCCACAATCTCTCCTTCCACCCGTGGACCTTCAAAGAGTTGATCCTTTTGATTTCCGCATGCCTGTGCCAATACTAAGTTTTCTGAATAATAACGAGCATTTCCTGAGAGCCTTCCGTGTGCCAACCCCTTTCCTAAACACTTCAGATTTTATTGTAATATGTCATCTTACAGCTCCTTGTAATATGTCATCTTCAGAATACTCACCAGAGGCAGGCACTGATGCTGCCCTCATTTGTGAAATGAGGAAACTCAGACGGACACAAAGAGGGGAAGTAATGTACTCATGGTCACTGAGCCAGCTGGACAGAGTCCTGGAATTAAGTCTGAGCAGCCTGACTCCTCTAGATCCTGGGTGTGCTTTCTGCTCTCACCCCATCTCTCACTCCCCAGCTTTGGAGTCTTGGAAAAGCCCAGAGAGTTACAATTCATCACTCAGGCTTACTCTTGTAACTGGAGTAGCGAGTCCTTATCTGGTGCGTGGGTAACCCCAGACAATATGACATTGCAGGTCAGGGCAGGGCCCTTTATCCAGTCATTTCTGTGTCTTTTCCCTTCCTTCATTACTTCAGTTCACCTGTAACCTGCTAATGAATCACTAGCTTTTGTACAGTGTTGTTCAGCATGCAAAGTACCTTTACCTATCTCTTTTCATTTAATTTTATCCTCTCAATATCCTTATAATAGATATTACTACAATAGGTGGGCCTTGGGAATTCCCTGGCGGTCCAGTGATTAGGACTTGGCACTTTTCACTGCTGTGGTCCAGGTTGAATCCCTGGTCGGGGAACGAAGATCCTACCAACTTCGTGGCATGGCCATTAAAATAAAATAAATACAGGTAGGCATTATTTCAGGTGAGGAAATAGACTCAGAGAGATGAAGTAGTTGTTCACGATGGTGGAGACGGTGAATGGCATGGCCAGAGCTAGAATCTGTGTTTTTGGCTTTAAGTCATCTCATACCTACCTCCTTCCTCCTATCAAAATGACCTACTCTCATCTCAGCTGAGCAAGAAGCAACTCATGCACCAGATGATGATGAAGTTGAGCACATCTTAATTGTTGTTCTTCCAGTATGATAGTTGTACTTTCAAGTCAGGGGTGAATGGGAGAAGTAATACCCTAAACCCCCAAGGACTCCAGTATGGACTGGGATTTTAGGCCTTGGGTCTGGCAAGGATTGAAGAACCCAAACCACATGGGGGCTGCCCATAGCACAGGCTAAGGTGTCCTCTTTGGAATCGTTTGTCCTGTTTCCCTGCAAACTCTTTACCAGATGCTGACGTGCCAGAACCAGGAAGTGGAGCTACTTATGTCATGGGCATGTGTGAACCAGCTGGTTCCAAACTCACACGTGACATCAAAGTATTGGAATCTCTGATGACAACCCCAAATACAGACTCTAGAAAATTTCCAGAACAGTTCTGATAGGTCCTTAATGTCCCCAAATCCCCTTAAGACCTTAAGGACCTTTGCACACCTCAGTGGACACTTGGGCTAAATGTGAAGTCAGGATCCGTTATTGAACTATTTTTAGGGAGAAGTCTGCTGCTGGACTGCCCCTGTCCCCAGGCTGTGCCTTTCAACTCGATCACTTCACCCCTGGAAGTGGAGGGTAGATTGTATCTGGAAGAGGCTGCTGTATTTTACTTCCAGCAACATGTGGCCGCTTGGTCTCTAGTCCATATTCATCAGGTGTCCTGAAGAGGGAACAGGAAGCATTCTAGTCTGATCAGTGTCCATCAGAACCATAGCCCTGGGTTTTAAACTTCAAGATCCAAGAATAATTCTTGAGTGAATATATTTGTGCTGCAGATTGTGGAGAACTTTGAACCGGATATGTTTTTAGTCTCTCCCTCCCCACCACTATCTCCTTGACCTCAAAGTCAGTCTTGGGCTGTATTTAGCAGCAGCAGTGCTTTTTTTCTCTTTATATTTGTAACTGTAATTCCCATCAGTTGGAAAAATTAAGAAATTTCTGGAACTTTAAAAGCCTGTTACCAGTCACTCATCTTACACCCCTCTGGAGAGAGCTGTCCTTTCCTTTATCACTGACATTTAGCCACACACTGGCACCCTCGTCCCAGCTGGTATATTTAGTGCCATCCTTCTATTCCAAGGAGCTTGGTATTTTTTCCTCTTCACAATTCAGCTGGCAGGAAGCCGCAGTGCTCAAAAGTTTCCTTATATCAATAATTAAAGGGACAAGAGCCAGTTAGGATCACTACACCCAGGGTTTGACCTACTTCTTTTCTCACATCTGTTCACATAACACATGCAGAAAAGAACTCAGTTTTCCTGCCAGCAAGTCCAAACCTTTCCACTGGGCTCTGAAAGGCTTGGCTGGATACCTGGCTCCAGTGAAGGCTTCAAGAGCTGGAATCCTTGAGACGAAATGGAACACTCCATGAGGCTGCCTGCGTGTCCAGGCCCTTAAATGCCCTTGCCGCTTTGTAGCAGGGCCTGCGTCGATGGGAATGCCTGGCTTGGATCGTCCAGTTCCCCAGCTTTTAGTGTTCAGCCTGTCAAGCAGGGACCATTTGTCAGTTGCGTTTGCAGGCTGTGACCCTTTATGGTGCTTCTTCACCCTAACTTCTCCCTTGGTGATTTAATTACTTAAATGGCACGTGTACCAATAAAAAAAAAAAAAAAAAACCACTGTCAGCCACATGGCATTCATCACACTCTGACTGTAAAAAGCCAACCAGATCAACAGGAGCACCTTTCAGAAGGGAGAATGATTCTGATTCTTAGCTTCCGAGGACCGCACTGACAAACTGGGGAGGATAATGATCGTTAAATCCTAAGGAATATTGTGTTATGGATGGGCTTAGAGTTTCCAAGTGGCATTTTTAATAGGTCTGTAAAGGTGTTTGGTCTACAAAGACCCTGAGAGGAGGAGGAGGGGGAGAAAACACATCTGACACCTTTTAACATTAACCTTGCATGAAACCATTTATTTGCTCAGTTTATTTTCTTTTTTATATGCATTTATGTAAGTGGGAACCAGGTTTATGGGAGGTAAGTGATTGTGGAAGCAGGTTGTGCTGGCTGGATGGACTAGCTGCTTTTTTGTGGGGGCTGGGGGATCTAAAGACAAGTCTGTGAAAGAATTCAAGGATGTGTTGACAGGAGCCCCTGACCGTGTGTGTGTGTGTGTGTTTTCCTCCAGGCGGGGAGGAACAGGTGTTTGAGAATTCCCCGGTCCCAGATGAAAGGTCCGCCCTGTACTCCGGCGTGCACAAGAAGCCCTTTTTCTTTGATGCTTCTCCTGAGAAACCCCCAGAAGATGACTCAGACTCTCTCACCACTGCTCCATCGTCCAGTAGTCTGGACACCTGGGGTGCCGGCCGCAAATTGGTCAAAACCTTCAGCAAAGGAGAGAGCCGGGGCCTGATCAAGCCCCCCAAGAAGATGGGGACATTCTTCTCGTACCCGGAAGATGACAAGGCCCAGAAGGTGTCCCGCTCCCTCACAGAGGGTGAAATGAAGAAGGGGCTCGGGTCCTTGAGCCACGGGGTAAGTACCGATGGTCTCTGCTTCTATGACAGCCACCATCGGCGACACCACCTCCTGGCATCTCTGGAGGAGGTGCAGAGTGTCCGGAAGCAGATCCGCTTGAAGAAGACGGACGCTAATCACTCGTGTTCCAGAGCTTTCCTCTGCCAGCGCCCCTCCAGGAAGGGCGTCCACAGTGCCACCTGCGACCTGCAGCTGCTCCGGCAGAAACCCAAAGGGGGCGGGGGCTGCGGCGGCCCTGGCAGGAGGGCACGCGGGCGCCCTGCGGTCAGCGAGTTCAATGTCACCTACGTGGTGGAGCGCAGCCTGTACAGCCACCTGAACCTGACCCAGCTAGTGCGTCCTGCCTCGGACAGGACCCTGAGCAAGGCCGAGAAGCAGGACCTGAGGCGGTGCTTGCTGGAGGAGGAGGAGGAGGCCAAGAGGAAGTGGGCCGCCACGGTGGACCGCTGTACTAAGAGGGTTCTCTTGAGAATCCACCAGAAGTCCGTGAGTCACCCAGACGGTGCCGGGATGGCCTTGTCATTTCTGTGACGTTCAGTCAAGCATTATGGCTCTCTTGCCGGGAGCCTGGCTCCCTTCCCCTCTTCTCCTGGTCCCTCACTCCATTCTCCTGGGCCCTCACTCCATCACGTCCATTCCTAGCCCCACTTCTCTTAAAGGAATGGCTCCTCCTTCTTTCTCATCTGCCCTCTTGCCAGCTGAAGCTTTTGGATTTTTAATGCAAGTCGCTCAGTCATGTTTGACTCTTTGCGACCCCATGGACTGACCATACAGTCCGTGGGATCCTCCAGGCCAGAATCCCGGAGTGGGTGGCCGTTCTCTTCTCCAGGGGAATCTTCCCAACCCAGGGATCGAACTCTGGTCTCCTGCATTGCAGCCGGTTCTTTACCGTCTGAGCCACCAGGGAAGCCTTAAAACTAAACATTGAAACTGATTCAGGGAAGGGCTCTCAGAGTACAGGGTGGGGTTTGGCCTTCTAGAAGTGGCTGCCTTGAGTCCCAGCCATCCTGTCACTTGACGGCAAGAAGCTGATTCAAAACAGAAGGACGTTTTGCCCTACAAAGAGTTGTCTCTTCTCCAGTTAATTAGAACAATAAGACTAGCTCACAGTAGATTGGCCTCACCGTGCTCACCAACGTAAAAAACATTGTGAAATACATTTATGTCTGGGGGACAAAAGGAAAGTTCTCCAATCTAAAAGGAAAGAAAAATCAGAGCTCTTTTGTTCTACTTAAGTGTATTTGATATGCTTATCTTTTTAAACAAAAGGGTCTTCCACTGCCCCATAGAGTCTTCTGTACCTAGCAAGGAATAAAGTACTGACTTTCAAATAAAAAAATGGTTTTTGATTTCATTATTGAATTGAGACTTGCTGAAATTTATTTTTAGGACAAGACTTATATTGAACTGGAGAATATAAGTATTTCCCTGTGGAAATTACCGCTCAACTGTTAGTTTGCACAAGAGCCTATATAAAACTGCACAGGATGAAGCTGAACTGTGGGCTTGTGGCCCTTGGCACCCTGCTTAATCCACTTGGGACTGCTGGCCTGTCCCCTTTCAAAGGTCTGAAGGAATAGACTGTGTTCCTGCCTCCCGTGGTGGCTTCTCCCAGAGTTCTTCACGTTTGTAAGATGTTCCCAGGGTGGTTACTGTAATCTAAATTCATCCAATCAAGTTCTGCTTTTGTGGTCAGCGCCATCCTTGTAGAATGCTTACATCCGTACCAGCCCTTAGGTCTTCCAAATATTCCCACGTGTTAACTTTCTCGCTAGGTCTTACTTTCCATTTTTTTCACCTTCTTGTAAATCTTGCAACACTTTTAATGTTATCAGTAACAGCTTTTGCTCTGGTTCTTTGTCTTGGCAGCAGTTGTGGTTGGTTTTGTTTTTGTTGTAAAGTCATAGTTTTTTGTTACTATTTCTTGTTATCACCCCTTCAGTTCTGACCCACAGATCTTTTGGAAAATACTTGTGGCCGCCTAGTCTTGGTATAATTTTTGGTTTTTTACCTTCAGAGGTGTTCTAACTAGTTTATTTGCCTCTGTGCCTTGACAGATCAGATCCACTTCTCTCTGAATTGATGGCTCACCCCTGTGAGTTTAAATCAGATAATATGGAGGAGTTTTGCAACTGACTGACTTGAGTTGCTTGCTCATATATCCCTTATATTATTTATATTGTTAATGATACAACTTCCTCAGAACCTTCTCTTTAGAAGTTGTATTTCGAAGATTTGTGCCATTGGTGGGCCCGTGATTAATTCTTCACTGACGTTGAGTATGGACATTTGGACAGGCTTGTTTGCATGTACTGACTCCGCCACTTGTAAAAGTGACACTCTGTAACCTCTGTCCCCAGCATCAACCTGATACTGGGTATTTTTTGAAATACTGTGAGCTTGAGGCAGTACTGGACCGTTCTAATACTTGCTGAAATATGTGTTCAGTGCTAAATTAGAAATTTGAACATACTGTTTCTTGTAGTTGTACAATCAAGAAAACAAAATTTAATTATTCAGAGAACATAGGGAGTATTAGTGTTTTTGTTTTTCTGTTTTTGGCCATGCCGTGTGGCATGTGGGATCTTAGTTCCCCAACCTGGGATCAAACCCATGCCCCCTGTGGTAGGAGTGCAGGCTTTAACCCCTGGTGTCAAACATTTTAACAACAGAAGAAGGGTTTTCGTTTTTGTTTTTAAGAGGTTAAGATAAGTTCTTTGCTTGGTTCACTTAAGTCTTTTCCATTCTTCTTGTCATATCTCTCTCTCATTTTATTCAAAAGTATACTTTCCTTTCCTCTTCAACCTTGATCTTTTTGTCTTTCAAAATATGCCATATTTGCTTGATGAAACCTCAGGGAAATGACAATGCTTTGTACTCACTGGAAACGGTCATTTGTCTTGCTTTTTATTTGGTCATTCAATTTTGTTTGGGGGAACAGACATGCATGACATTTTGGAATTTTGTCCATTAAAAAAAAATCCAACCTCCCCCCAAAACATGTTTTCAACTGCATGACCATTCCATTGACTGGCTCTCCTCATCCACAAGCATCTATCTAAAATTTTCTTGTAATTTCTGTACAGGAGATGTTTGAACTTGAAAAGCTTCATGTAAGATTTATTTATGTAGACCACTCAAGTCAAAGATTGGCTTACTTTCTTTTACTCCTCTGTTTTCTCTGTTGAAAGAGTGCTGCTTCAAGAACTGCTTGATCTAATAGGAAAAGTTATAGATTAGTTCAAGTAGTGCTGTCATATTTGGTTCTTCCTTCATACAGAAGAATCAGTTCCAAATATCTCAGCCTATCACTGGGAGAAGTTTTAGTTGGCAGTTAAGAAAACCAGTCCACTCTTTCCTCTAAACTTATTTTAGGAAAAAATGCATGCAGCAGGCTTATGAAGACATAAATAAGCTTCTAATTTATTGCAGTTATAGTTTCCACATAAATTCTTTGTCAGTTATTTCGTGTGCATCAGAAATAACATGCTGGGCTCCAGTGGTGCAGTCAGCATTGGAATTCAAAGCAGGGGGGCACGAGAGACATAAAATGATGAGGCATCTGGACGCCATACTGCGTCTGTGGAGCCCCGAGTCACAGGAAAGCGACGGGAATAGAATGACTGCCTTTGCAGAAATGAGAAAATGTATTTGGCACTATACACTGGAAAGGGAAAGTTAAAGTTAAAAATCAGCCCTGAGAGATGGTCATGACATTGCTTGCAGATGAGGGGGTTTGGCGATGATTTTGTTTACAGAGGTATTGTCTCTTTTTATAGAATAGATATAGGTCTGAGTAAGTTGACTGTAAGGGAAATCACATTGTCCATTGATATTCATATACAGTGAAAGTAATGTCTATTGAAAGTCGTGTCCATGGTAGACTATTTAAAACGGCAGCCACAGCTTTGATGAAGGAGAACAGTTGTGTGCCATCCTGGATGTTGGCTATCCTGAAATGCCTCCTGTAGCACTGTCTTCTCCTGGCCTTTGTCATACTAGCTGTCACTCACTTTTGGGTCCATTCTTAGGATTGCTGTGGTTTTACAGTTGAAGATCCCAGAATATAAGGCTCAGAACTAAGCTCTAGTTCTTCACTCACATATTTAGAATGTTGACTAAATCTCGACTTCAGTACAACAGTTGCCAGGACAGGCTACCATATTCTCAGTGTGGTGGTGGTGGTCGTCGGTGGTTCAGTCATTCAGTTGTGTCCAAGTCTTTGAGATCCTGTGTACTGTAGCCCACCAGGCTCTTCTGTCCATGGGATTCTCTAGACAAGAATACTGGAGGGAGTTGCCATTTCCTTCTCCAGGGGCTCTTGCCAAACCAGGGATCAAACCCATGTCTCCTGCGTTGCAGGCAGATTCTTTACAGCTGAGCCACTAGGGAGTGTCTGCTTTGTGCCAGACAGTGTGCTAAAAGTCTCAAATATAGGATATAGACAGTATTTTACTAATGAAGAAACCAGAGCTCAGAGAGTTTAAGTACTTTACCTGTGGTCACACAGCATGTTAAGTGGTAGAACCAGGATTTGGACCCATATCTTTGTGATTCCAAAACCCTAGGCATTTTCCTTCCTGAATGTTCCCACTTTCTCAGTTCAGTTCATATATATCCGAAAGTGAAAGTTGCTCAGTCATGTCCAGCTCTTTGCAACCCCATGGACTATATAGTCCATGGAATTCTCAGGCCAGAATACTGGAGTGGGTAGCCTGTCCCTTCTCCAGCGAATTTTCCCAACCTAGGAATTGAACCAGGGTCTCCTACGTTGCAGGCGGATTCTTTACTAACTGAGCTACCAGGGAAGCTGCAGAATATATACCTGAGGTGTATTTATTTTCAATAAGCAATGTTTATAGGATACATTGTGCTTTTCTGTTCATTTCTTCCATTTAATAGCTGTTAATTAGAGTTCTCAGAGAAACAAGTAATACACAACATTGGCACCCAAATCTGTTATTCAGATTTTATTACCAATTGCTTTAGAAGATAATAGATTGTAACAAAAATTAGTATGCTTTGAGTTTCTCCTTTTTCTTAAAGATTTGGGAATTGCAGGGGGTGGGGGTGGGGATGGGGACGCTTGTGCTAGAAAAGCAACAGAGAGTTCAAAGTTCTGGGAATATAACAGCGCTGAAGCATAAGCAGTTCCTTTCAGTTTGAAACCAACCAGAAGGAAAGTAAAGTTTTCATGCTTTATAACACCAATGGTTTTCCTATTGAAATTAAAGAAGTGTGGTCAAAGGCAGTCACGAAATCAGTCTTTTTCTTTCTGGGCAAATGTGGTGTCTTTACTTCGTACACTCTGAGGAAGGGGTCATAAGTGATTAAGTTGGGCAGTTAGATGGGAGAGTTATCAGCATTTTTGGCTAGGTCAGGAAAGCAATGAGTGAGTAATCCTCTGGGCCTGATTGGACTTTACTTGTAAACATAGCCTTTTCCTCCATCTGAGTGATTTGAAACTAAACAAAACAAGAGGCTGTTAGAAAGGCCTGCTTTCAGTGGACTTCAGAGCTGGGTTTCCAAGACTGCTTTGCCCACATGGGTTTTCTAATACGTGTTCCCTTTTATGATTCCTGTGGCCAATATTAAGGGGAGTAGAAGGGAAATTCTGTGGCTAAGAGACAGGGCATCTTGAGCAATTAACATATGTTTGGTATTTTTGCATTGTGTGTGTGTATATATATATTTAAACCAGTTGGTTTTTGCACGTGAAGGGGACTCTGAACCTGTGGTGCAGGCATAGTTCCAGCAGCCTGTGGAAGGGCAAAATGAGTGACGACGTCTCCTTATAACATGAACCATGTGTTTTTTCCATCATTTCTCCTTTCTTACTCATCCTGTAACACGTTTGTGATCCAGTGACATTCTGCAAATGGGACGTGTGTTGGGTCAGTGCACTGTTCGGCGACTTAAACATAACTGGATTATTTCTGCCCTGCCTTCTTTCCACAGAGAACCTGCAGTTTTGGAGGATTTGATTTGACAAATCGTTCTCTGCACATTGGCAGTAATAATTCGGACCCAATGGTGAGTACACATCAGAAGGGAGGGAAAAGGTTTGGATTCAAGTGATGCGGTGGACACAGTTTCACATTTAGTATTTTTGAGAATCGATACTAGGTAACCATCCTCCAGGGATCCTAAATCATGTTTGGAGAGAAGCCTTGTTTCACCATCTTAAAGACTCTTTTTGGTTTCAAATGGAATGAAAGATGACCATCTCTCTCTTTGCAGGAACATCATTTCTTTAATGTCTTGGTTCCCAGGTTTCTTCAAGTCACAAGTCCAGAGGAGTTTGGTTTCTGCAGTCTTAGTCATTGGTGCTCCCATGCTTTCTGTTCACAACAGTTGCACGTGTATGTGACTATTACACATGGGTAGTGCCACAGGAGAGAGCCCTGTGATTTGGGTTCCAAGAGTATGAGCCAGCATTTCTGAAAACCAGCCTTATCATAGGCCATGTGTGCAGCTCTACACTAAGCGTAGGACTTCCTGGAGTCCTGAAATGAACCCGGTCCCCTTGGGGCCAAAGCAAACCAGACTCCTCTGAGCCAAGGTTACTGCCTTTTCAGACTTGTCTCTGAATCACAGTCTGGGGTCAGGCCCCCACTGTGGTGTACAGGTTTTCCTTCAACTTTACCTTCTGAGATTCCCAAGGATGTCGGTGTATTTTCCATAGTTTTGTTTTCCCCTTGTGCATTGCATTTTATCGTGAAGCTGTGAAATCAGGATTCTGTGCTTTATATCCGTTATGATCATGTGTCAGCTAAAGCACCCATCTATGATATTTTTGTAGTGTCAGAATTTCTTGGGAGAATAAAATTATTTTATTTAGATATCAAATTTTATAGATGCATAAACCCATAATTTTATCTGGTCAATCTTTTAAAAAATAAAAGTATAATTTCTTTTTTCTTTCTCCAAGGGAAAGTCTTTTTTTTTTTTTGCCCCATGTAAAATAGAATGAAAAGTGACTATAATCGAACTTGTTCAGGGAAAAATAAATTTACACATGGTTAGGAGTTGACCACACGAAACGCTTCAGTGATATAAATCTGATCAGGTGATGGACTTCTAATGATTGAGATTTGCCATTTTGTTCTTACCACTTTCTTGGGTGACTCAGTAGTATTATCCTTTTTTTTTCTTCCCCATGCTGAGATTAAGTGAACACTGGTTCATCTAAATCATTCTTTATTGATGAAACACAGTCCCCTTGGGTATTTAAACTGGTGGGAAAAAATGCAATAGGAGAAGAATATATCATACTAAGTTTAAATAAAACTAACTCATATTCCACTTTAAACAAATAAACATAAGCCAGTTAGTCAGTAGCTTTAATTTTTAATCATAAAGATAAATAACAGCACTGAGTTAACATAAGAAAAATGTGGAGATCCTGGGGCATGCCAACATTTTGCTGAGAGGTAGGACATTCATGGTTTGAATAATAAAACCTGTTTTGGGGCTTCATTTTCTGTGATTAAAGATACTTAATACATTTTGTTTTGTAGGGTAAAGAAGGAGATTTTGTTTATAAAGAAGTAATCAAATCACCCACTGCCTCCCGAATCTCTCTTGGAAAAAAGGTGAAATCCGTGAAAGAGACAATGAGGAAGAGAATGTCTAAAAAATATAGCAGCTCTGTCTCTGAGCAGGTATGTGACAGTCAAGCAAATACCCTCTTCTTTCGCATAACAAAAAAAGCTGGGGATGGTCTGTCTTGAGATTTTCAGTGGTGCTAAATACATTCATTGGCATTAAGCAGGCTCCAGGACCGTGCCTAGTTTGTGTAGACAAACAGTGGATTCAGCAAATATTTATTAAGCACTTAGGGTCATGCGAGCACCAGGCTTGGTGCTGGGAATACAAATCAGGTCCTGTGTTCTATGTATGGATGAGCAAAAGAGATAGACGTGTAAAGAAATGATTATTCTGTAGTAAAAATAAGCACTAAATTTTAGAAAACAAAGGCAGGATTTTATTTTCTAAAATATCCCTTCCTTCAAAATGGATTTCACCAGACTCAAACCTTAAAGAGACAGTCAAATTTTCTTATGAAGCTGACTTTTCAAATAAATGTAGTTTAAGTTGTTCTTAGGAGCACATAGCAAGTTTGAGAAATAGACTGAGAAAGTGTTTCCTAGCTGCAGGACTTACATAATAATCGTGTTTCTGCAGGGGTGTGTGTGTTCACTAAATAGCTTTATCTGCAAACATTAAGATATCACAGAATTGACAATGCCTCCTCTCCCAGTTCTATAATTTCATCACTAGGAACATGACCTTCTTTTTATGGGTGGAAGGAATAAAGACACTTGGAAAGCTGGGCCTGAGATAATTCTGACCATTAAAATTTCAAAACACTCTCCTCTGACACCTTTATAGTGTTCTTTCTGTAGTCTGTTGAAGTCCCCCTGTGTGAGCTGGTTGTCTAACTTGAAATGCGTAGGTAATGCCGCTTTAGCTACAAAATGAAACAGACATTTTTGCTCAGCTGCTGCCCTCTAGTGGACATGGTGAGCTAAAATCCATGTCTGAATCAGCACCAGCTAGCCCAGCCTCCTGCACTGTGCTTCAAACAAAGCCTGTGCATCTTCTGTTTATTACAGTGGTTCTCCTGGGGTATTGGGGGTGGGGGTGGTGATTTTGCTCCCCTCACCAACCCCAGGGCATTGGCTGGGGACATTTTTGATACTTGGTTTAGGGTGGAGCGGTGTTGAGGATGCATCTTACAAGGCACAGGACAGGCCTCTGCAACAAAGAATTAACCATACAAAATACCGAGTGCCCAGGTTGAGACACTGTGGCTTGTTATACCTACAGGGGATGTCTGGCTTCCTCCAGCCTCCCTGAATGTTACCCTTATTCTTTTCTTTTCTTGTCCCTATGGATGTGGGAGTGATGGAAAGTCTATATTTCTACCCAGCAATGAGGCAGACTGTACATGCTTCTGTGAGACAGACTACATGCCAATGAAGGCATGAATTTAAAGCACTTATTATTTAGTTGATTTTTCCCCCCAGATTGAAATATCTACTAAAAGCTCTTGTAAACATATTCCTGGTTTTTTTTTTTTTTTTGCTTTGTGGATCATTAGCATATAGCTTTCATGTAATTTTGAGCATTTCTCTGTAATTTTACTGCTATATAGATGCCTTGTATTTTTATTTTCCTGTTTATTTAGAACAGTCATTTCACATAAGCAAAAAAAGAAGGAATCATTATAGTGCTTTTTGGAGAAAGGAAATTAACATTGTAAGGCTTAAAAAAAATCTTTTTAGTAAATATATCAACTCTTCTGGTAAGGATTTTTGTCTGCTCCGTTCCTGCTATATGCCTAGCATCTGAAATAGTACCTGTAGTATTCAATAAATGTGATGAATTAATTAATAATTTTTAATAGCCTTATGAACATACGCTATCAGAGATGTATATGTCATATTGGTGATTTTCAAAATGTGAGATTTTTTTTCCAGAAGAATTTTTAGAAGATTTTAATTGGTTTATTTTATGATTCAGAAAAGAGGAATGAAAACCAATCTTCTCAGGAATTCATCCTTTGCAGCTTCAGTAATTTCCTAATAATGCGCCTCTCTTTATTGTTGTTGCTGAGGTTGTTTGCTCTCTTTTCTTAAATGGAAAGCAGAAGTGTGTTTTGGATCAGAAGCTGCCCTTTTGATTGTCCTTAAAAGTTTGCAGGGCCCTGCAGAATCTCTCGCAGCCCTTCTGATGATTCGGCACTCTGCAAATAACAGGTTTCGTTTAGATGGTTTTGTGCTCACGTGGCTGTGTAGTATGACAGAGACTGTTCTGCTTGGGCAAGTGAACCATTCTGACTGCAGACTTTTAAAAATGTGATAGTGTCTGTCTATGTCTATGTCGTCTATGTCTACTTCAAATCAAATGAGCATGTGACACGTGCAGAGAAGGCCTGGCAAACTCATGGGTACCGAGCCAGCCCAAAAGTGAGAAGTTCTGCTGACTCACTGCTGTCACCATTCAGATCTAAAAGAGGCTTGACAGCTTTTTACTGACAACAAACTAAAAGAAGTCAATGAAGCTAAACTCGTAGGGTGACTTATGGAAACTGTATTGTAGACAGAAAAATGGTATGTTTGAGGCACAGTTGATCTTTGAACAACACAAGTTTGAACAGCACAGGTCAGCTCATGGGTGGATTTTTTTTTCAGTAGTAAACACTACATCACTTATACAACCTATGGTTGTCTGAATCCACAAATGTGGAACTACAGATAAATCAAGCCAACTGAACCCCTAACCCCTGTGTTGTTCAAGGGTCAACTGTGTATCTGGGTCCTAAGTGGGTATTTTATTAGCCAATTTCAATAATTTGTGTAAATAGAAATATAAAAATCTGATCTCTATTTTTAAAAGCAATAACAAGGAATACACTTTTTTTAACGTAGAAATTTCCCTTCAAATAGAGAAAATATTTTCTGATAGTACTTCTGGATATTACATCACTAGTGGACTGTATTTGATCTACATTTGAGGTCCAGCTTTGTGGCCCAGATGGTAAAAAAATATGCCTGTAATGTGGGAGACCCAGGTTTGATCCCTGGGTCGAGAAGATTCCCCTAGAGAAGGGAATGGCTACCCACTCCAGTATTCTTGCCTGGAGAATTCCATGGACAGAGGAGCCTGGTGGGCTGCAGTACATGAGGTTGCAAGGAGTTGGACATGACTGCGCTGTTAACACTTTATTACTGAACTA
Organism: Tragelaphus eurycerus; assembly: GCA_935064755.1. Classification (NCBI taxonomy): domain Eukaryota; kingdom Metazoa; phylum Chordata; class Mammalia; order Artiodactyla; family Bovidae; genus Tragelaphus; species Tragelaphus eurycerus. The sequence goes on from CAKXYN010000039.1 coordinate 7,591,740, forward strand.
GGGAGTATGCAAAGAGTCTCTAAGCCTTTAACGAAATGTTTTGTCTCCAAGGTAGAGATTTTTTTTCAAGAACATCTATTAGAGCATGAAAAACACTTTTTGAGTGCTTAATTAATAGCTACATGAGATACAACTTGAAGATGAAGCAGGATATAGATTAAAAAGACGGTGTATTTTGGGTAAAGCATCAGACATGAGTATAAAGATGAATTCGATTGATTTCGTTGCTAAACAGCTGTGTATTACAAAAAGATACACATCCCCTCCGATGAAATGTAATTTTGTCGAAACTCATTTCAGGATTCAGGCCTTGATGGGATGCCGGGCTCCCCTCCGTCCTCTCAGCCTGACAGTGAACACATGGACAAGCCCAAGCTCAAAGCTGGAGGTTCTGTGGAGAGTCTGCGGAGTTCTCTGAGCGGTCAAAGCTCGATGAGTGCGTCCAGTTTGCAATCATAGATGATTTCCTTGGCGTCTAAGTCAGACTTTTGCTGAGTGTCAGGTTCAGGCAATTTAAAGATAAATAAGACCGAGTTCTTACCCTTAGGGTGTTGTTACAGAGACAGACCTGAAAAATACCTGGCCCTAGAGTCCTATTTGTTTAGTAGCCGATGTCTAGCAGTAGCATAAACAAGAGGGTAATGATTTTGGTCGGAAGGGAGAGAAAGGAAAGCATGTTAGTGGAAGATATGGAGACTGAAGGGAGGAAGTCAAGGGGAAACGCTGATGACAATGACCAGCAGAATAAAGGGAGATGACCAGAGTTCTGTGCCGCACACGTTGCTTTCCTGACCTTTGGGCACATCCTCCACCTGCAGTAGCAACCAGCGATCTTCTGACTACTTTTTTGTCTTAAGAGATTTTGGTAGAAATCTCTCATCAGTGCATTGCCCTTTGCCATGGTGAATCCAATTCCTTTATTAGCATGTTAGTGGGGGTTTAGTAAAAGAGAAGACAAATGCTTCTCTCCAATTGGCAATCTGTAATTTAAAAAATGTTTTAGTGCAGTATTCAACACAATAACGTGACATTATTTTCCCCTGATGCATTTGGTGCAGTGGGATGTCCTGATAATTTTCTGGTTTTACAAAGAAAGCTAATGTCTTCTTAACTTTTATGAATACAAAATGTTGATGAAAACTTTATTAGTAATCTTAGTTTTAGTCAACTAAGAACCAAGAAAAAAAAAGATGAGAGGAGAATGACAAATGTCCCTGAAACACACACTGTTCCACCACTCCTAACCCAGTGGGGGTATTGGCTGAGCGCTATGGGGGAAGAGACCAAGTTTAAACCCACGACTCAAAAAGCATTTGGCTTTGGGCAAGTTACTTGACCTCTTTGAGCTTCCTCATCTGTAAAATGGGGTAAAGACAGTATGCCTGACAAATGGGAGGTTATGAAGGTTAAGGCTGGTGTCCTCTATCAGAGAGTTTCCATGTCACCTGTCTTCCCTGGTCTTAAAGATAACTTGCTGGAGTCCCCTGTCCAATTAGAGGCTTGATTAGGGAGAACACTCAGAAAACTCAAATCGTCCCCTGGCCTCTGCTCAGGTCAGGCTCATGACTGCCTTCCTCTGGCCCTTACCTTCCTAGTCTGTGATAGCTTCAGAGTCGCCAGCTTTGCTGTGCAGGAAATTTGTGTTGACCCAAGTTCTGAGTGAACTCCGGGAGTTGGTGATGGACAGGGAGGCCTGGCGTGCTGCGGTTCATGGGGTCGCAAAGAGTCGGACACGACTGAGCGACTGATCTGATCTGATCTGAAGTTCTGCATGTTTCCCTACAGGTGGTCAGACAGTGAGCACCACCGATTCCTCAACCAGCAATAGGGAGAGTGTCAAGTCGGAAGATGGTGATGACGAGGAGCCCCCGTACCGGGGCCCGTTCTGTGGGCGCGCCAGGGTGCACACCGACTTCACGCCCAGCCCCTATGACACAGACTCGCTCAAGCTCAAGGTGTGTGTTTACCTGACCTCAGAGCAGTCACCCTGGGTGCCCTGTGGCTTTAGGAGCCGTTCTCTTCTCCTTTGTGTTGAATGCTGAGCTCTTCTGGTGCAGACTGGCCAACGCATCTGCTCCTTTGATAAATTGGTCTCTTCTGCAGCGAAAAACCAGAGAACCAGCCAGCCTTTGGGGATAGAGGCGGGTCTTGTGTTAATTCTGTCTTATGCCCACACTGGCCCTGTCCTCTGACCCCAGCTTCCCTCTAGAATTCCCACTGCCCTTCACCTTCCAGTCTCAGTGCTTTTGCCAACTGAAAGAACATGACTGACTTCACTGATGTGGTCAGTGACATCCTTATGGAGCAGATGGGATTTCACAAAATGTATGAAGCGAGTATAGAGCAGGGGTTACCACTGACCTCTGATTGGTGGGAATTTTTTTCTCCAAGAAGTAGGAGCTCTCTGGGTGAGGGCAAGGCCTTCAGAGAGCCAGGTGCCCACCCAGCCGTGAGGCCTGGTAGACACCTTGAGCCACCATCCTCTGGGGCAGGAAGGTGGAGGGGATGGGATCTTGGGCCTCCATGAGACCCTGCACAATCAGAAGTTCTCTCTGTGGTCTATGCCATACTCCCAATCACATCAGGTGACTTGTGGAGCCTTGATTCTAGTCTTCATAGTGTCTTCACATCACATGATTGACACTTCTGATGGATTGATGGTTCATGTTTGGAAATGTACCTAATGGAAAGATCCTTCTTCCCTGGGCCACAGAAAGGAGACATCATTGATATAATCAGCAAACCCCCCATGGGCACCTGGATGGGCCTGCTGAACAACAAGGTGGGCACATTCAAATTCATCTACGTGGACGTGCTCAACGAGGAAGAGGAGAAGCCCAAGCGCGCCACCAGGAGGAGGAGGAAAGGGAGACCCCCCCAGCCGAAGTCGGTGGAGGACCTCCTGGATCGGATCAACCTCAAAGTCAGTTCTGTCCTGTTCTGGCCCCACCCGACCCCATGTTACCTTCTCCTAAACTAAGCAAGCAAGGGCACCTTCAGGGAAGGGTGGGGTGAGCTGTATCATCCAAGAAGGATGACCCATGGCTATGATGAGTACCACTATCCTATAGAATTGATATTACCAGCACCATAACACTATCCTTTACCTCCCTTGAGGGTGATAGAGTAAACTCCAGGTTGAAATTTCCTCCTACTCCAAAGAGCAACTTTCAAAGAGCTGTGAGCTTCAAGCCACTACCAGGAAAGGCAGTAAGCACAGGCTCCTGGCATCCTGATTGGCCTCTCAGAGGTCTTGAGGCTTCTCCCTGCCCCCCCCCCCACCACCACCACCACCTTTACCCGCAGCATCTAGTAAGGCGGGTCTACATGGTATGACCTGTTTCCTCCTTGCAAAGCTGTCTTGCTCCTGGGGAAGTCACAGGTCTCTCTGAGCTGGGTTTCAGTGGCTCCAGATGAAAGAAGTGTCTCCTCCACCACACACTGGGTGGCATTACAGGCATCAGCTCACAGCAAGGGCACAATTAAAATGCAGGCCAGTGGAGTCCACCTCAGCTTTCAGTGTTCACTTTCTTTACCCATGGTTAGTGAAGTGCCCCACTTGCCCACTGAGCTGTAGAACTGGGGGGTACAGACTGTTAGAAAAATACTTATTAATTTTTGAATTAGCATAAAAGTGGCTATGGAAAAAGAGTTGAGGGGTTTGAGACTGGTTGTTGGTCGTGGACCATGTGGCTAAGCTGCTGACTCTCTTCTGTCTTATTTCCCTCTCAGGAGCACATGCCCACTTTCCTGTTCAATGGCTATGAAGATCTGGACACCTTTAAGCTCCTAGAGGAGGAGGACTTGGACGAGTTAAATATCAGGGACCCAGAGCACAGAGCTGTTCTCTTGACAGCAGTGGAGCTGTTACAGGAATATGACAGTAAGTCCCTCACAGCACAGATGTGTTTAGTGAGATCCATCACATTCTCAGGTCACCAGGAGGCATCCCATAAGCTGCTAATATGTGCTTAGGTTCCTGGAATCCCTCATTTGATCTTGCTTTTTGCAAAATGTGAAAGTGTTGGTCACTTAGTCGTGTCCAACTCTTTGTGATCCCATAGCTGTAGCCCGCCAGGCTCCTCTGTCTGTGGAATGTTCCAGGCAAGAATACTGGAGTGAGTTGCCGTTTTCTTCTCCAGGGGATCTTCTTGACCCAGGGATCGAACCCAGGGTCTCCTGCATTGCAGGCTGATTCCTTACTATCTGATCCACCAGGGAAGCCCTACTCTTTCCAAAGCCAAGGTCAGTTTTGTATTATGTCAAACAGCACAAAGATATAGATTCCCAATGCCAATGCAGGAGCAAAAGAAAACCTTACTACCCAGTACTTTTTCACTGAGAATTGTATTTTTCTTTTTTTGGACTTTTTAAAAAATTTTTCTTAAGACACATAGTTCATGCCACCTTGGGGGCTGGTGGAATATACAGCCTTTGGGAGGTCAGTAAGATACCCAAGTGCAAAAGTGACAGACAAACTTGGGGTATCCTGTCCTGCCAAGGGTTAATTACTTCTCAAAGCACATGAGGAGTTGTTTTCTGATTGAACGAGTTAGTTAATGAATAAATGAAATTCATCAGCTTGCATTAAAGAAGCAGGGAATCATCTTGAATGAATATGTAGAGCAGAGAATTCCATATTGCAATTTCTCAGCCAAAATGATAGCTCATTTTTACAGCCCATGAACAGAATTCAGTGAGCTCACAGCTTTTATGTAGTCTATTTGAATACACTGTATCCTTTGCTCCATTAACCCAGTCTTATCTTGCTCTTTATTCTTCAGTCTGACATCAAAAATATTCCTGAGATTATTCATCATGAAGGGGGAAGCATCCTTTCCAGTGATTGAATTCAAATGTATTTTCTTTCGTGTGCTCTGCTTCAGGGGTATCAGTGGCTAATAGCATTTCCATTGCTAAAAGACACACCAAACCCATGGTTAATGGTGGAAAAAAAATTGTGTGTTACTGAATGTACCAGACTCAAGAGACACAGAAGTATCTCGGTGCGGTTAAATTCACTTCTGATTAATAGGTTGTCTCTCTAAATTAACTGATGACACACCGTCAGATAGGTGTCTGAACCCTAGATAAACACACTGCCTTTGGGGATAGATTTGGAGGGAACTGTGTTCTGTAGTTAATATCAGTTTATAACCGGGTCTCTTTAGGATTGGAGTTTCCCAGGAGACACCATGGGTGAGGGGTTGCCCCGTGACCAGGTTATGTCAGAGCCTGGCCCAGTGCCTGGTGATGCTGACCAGCTATATTAATATCAATTAATATCAGTTAATGTTTAATCATCTAGTCTCCTGGACCACATCTGCTCTATAAAATAGTTCATTCGCTCTTCCTCAGCCACTGAGAACAGCTGGTTGATAAACCCCATCCATTATGTTTCCTCTAGCATTCAAATATAGAAGGAGCAAAGCTGAATTCTGAGTATATAAGGCAGGGTCTGTCTCAAGGGCTGGGGCTCCTTATCCTTCCTGGGATCATGTCCTGAGATCTGCGCCAGGGATATTTTATAGGTAAGGGGATCTTTTGCCTGTCATGATGCCCACCCAGCAGTCTAAGGAAGCCTCACTGCTTCTTCATAAATCTCATTTTGAATCTGTGCTGTGCCACTGTTTAGAACATCCTTTATATATAATGTGGTACTTCTTTTTAGCGGTTCTAAAATAAAGGCGTTAGAGGACTCAAGGGTGCCAGTGAGCACTGAGAGCCTGGATCCAGGATTACCCTAGGATGAGAAGATTCTACACTCAGCAATTCTAAATTCGTTGTGCTTTAGAAGTACGCTAAGTAACTGATAACTTAGGAACACATCAGTTCCTGTTAGAGTTGACAAATCCAGAAATCTCCCGAGATCTGCGATGTCTCACTCATCTTCCATCTCAGCTTCCACAGAAGCAAGATACACACCTGCCTCATTGCTTGGCAGTCAGGCGGGTCCAGCTTCTCTCACTGCATCTGTGCATGGGGAATGCCAGCCTTCCTACAGGGTTCCTCTATTCAGGAAAGACTCTGATTGTGCCAGAGCAATTCCTTCCACTGATGCCAAACCCATTCTCCTTGATCTGCCAAATGAAAGCTGTCTTTTAAGAAAATCATTTTTATAAGAATTGTAATCAGGAATTATGTCAAATAGGTTGGGAAGTAGAGAGAAAAAACAAATCCACATATCCGCTTCCTATGCCACGCTATGCTAAGTCACTTCAGTCGTGTCCGACTCTATGTGACCCCATAGACGGCAGCCCACCAGGCCTCCCTGTCCCTGGGATTCTCCAGGCAAGAACACTAGAGTGGGTTGCCATTTCCTTCTCCAATGCATGAAAGTGAAAAGAGAAAGTGAAGTTGCTCAGTCGTGTCCGACTCTTAGCGACCCCATGGACTGTAGCCTACCAGGCTCCTCTGTCCGTGGAATTTTCCAGGCAGAGTACTGGAGTGGGGTGCCACTGCCTTCTCCGATCCGCTTCCTAAATCCAACTAAAGTTAACATTTGTTGTACTTCAATCCTTACTTTTTAAAGACATAAATTTGCAAGCCCATTGGAAGGCCTGCTATCCAACAATCCCATTCTTTTCCCAAAAGAACTACGCTCCAGAAAAGTGGCACGTGTCCTCAGGGCATAAGTACCTTTTGATGTTTGGATGTCTCATCAATGTTTTAGCATGCTTTTCCTTCCTGTGTGTGTGTGTGTGTGTGTGTGTGTGTGTGTGTGTGTGTGTGTGTGAGATGAGATGGAGGAAAGATTTACTCCAAATTCAAGTCATGTCCAAACGAAGTTTTAGCCTCAAGCCCAGTGCTTCATTCTCACTTGGCTGTGAGAATGTTCATGGATCTAGCTCACTTTTTTCTTCCTTTGTGCCTTGGCATTAATGTTAGTGAGTGTGGAGAGAGGAAAAGACCTCAATTTCCAGTCCATCTAAGAGATACCCCTCCCCTTCATTCTCCCTAAGGAAGGACAACCTGCCTGGGAAACATGGCTTTTAGTTTTAGGGAATTTTGCTAAATTTGATAGTGGGATTCCTGCAAGTAGCTGCTGATTGTATCCTTCAGGAAGAAAGTGGCTCTATCTCCTTGGGAAAGAAGAAGGTGGCTCTATCTCCTTGACATGTTTTCACGCACTGCAAAGAACCCCTTCAACCCCCATAATAACTTCAGGTTATTATGCCGCTGTGTGGTAGGCTGGTACCCCAAAGTTTCAGGCACAGTCCTCATTTTCCTGCAATGATGGGGACAACTTTTCTGTTTTATTCCCATCGGTCAGCACTTTGGAGTCTGTTTTGGCTGCTGCAATGCATTGACCTATCTCACCAGGGACAAACTGCATTGATTCCTCTTTCCTGGGTTGTAACTGATAGCTCAAAGCCCTCATTTTACAAGTATCATTTTCCTAAATAACATGCTAGGCTAGAACAGAAGCTATTCCAAATCCGCAGACTCTTCCATACAATGAGGACACCACGCTAGAATGTTCCACTTCAGTGTGGAGGAGGGGAAAGGGTTTGCTCTTGTGCTGCCAATTAGTTAATTTTACATTAATCACTTTTAAAATAGCATTTCTTATTTTGGTGCTCTAATTCAAGGGCTTATCTGCCAAGATTTCTGTTATAAAATGCTTTCCTTGTGAGAAATACAAACAGGAAGTGGTCAGTGGGCAGTAGGGGCAGCTGGTGTGTATGTGGCAGCCCTGTCTTCCCACAACTTTTTTTTTAATGATGAGAAGAGACATCAGATTTCTGGTTTTGTGTATGTTTGTGTGTGAGAGAGAAAGAGAGATGGAGGAGGGGAAGTGAAGAGAAAAATAAAGCCATTCATCATCAACTACTTATTTTATGTAGAAAATGTTTTGTTTCCTGTTTTATCAACCAAGCATTTAGTCCGCCTTATGATTGAAAGACGATCACCCTGTAACCTTGAACCTACATAAGGTCAGCTGTGCCGTTTATAGAATGTATAGAGCTACACGGCTTGTGTGATGAAGGCCCGTGTAACTTCCCATGTGATTTTCTATAGGCTGACTTTCAGCAGAAAGCATCTGATGCTTCTCTCTAGAGGGATTCCTTAGGATGAGGACATCCAGCCTTCCGTCACCTACCTTAAGGGTATTCTGTACTCAGTTTCCAAGTTGGAGGGTGTTTTCAGCTTTTCCTGTCATACCTTTTGTGTGTGGGAATAGAAATGCTAACCCAAGGGAAAAGGAAAAAGGAGGAAAAACCCTCCAACCTATTCATAGCAAAAGGATTTGCCCCTGTCCCCTCATGGGTTAACCTCCCTGGTGGCTCAAACGGTAAAAGCGTCTGCCTACAATGCAGGAGACCTGGGTTCCATCGCTAGGTTGGGAAGATCCTCTGGAGAAGAAAATGGCAACCCACTCCAGTACTCCTCCTTGGAAAATTCCATGGATGGAGGAACCTGGCAGGCTATAGTCCATGGGGTCACAAAGAGTCGGACACGACTGAGCGACTTCACTCACTCACTCCTCATGAGTTTAGGGGTTTATGTCCCCTTTATGGCAGCCTTGCTCCCTTTGTGAGAAGCTTCTCATTGTGGTGGCTTCTCTTGTTGTGGAGCACGGGTTCTAGGCATGCGGGCTTTAGTAATTGTGGGGCAGGGGCTTAGTTGCTACACAACATGTGGCATCCTCCCAGGCCAGGGACCGAACCCATGTCTCCCAAAGTGGCAGGCGGATTCTTACTCCACTGTACTACCTGGAAGGTCTGACACTCACTTTTATATCAGCTCCCAAACTTGGAAAGGTGGGAACTTATTTGAAGCACAAATCTTCTAGATCTCTACAAAGCATACAACCTTTGTATGCATAATTCCTCCTTGTGAAAAGGCCATTTATTCACTCTCTGCTCCTGCTTGGTGGTATCAGCCCTCAGCAAGGACTGTGGTTGCTTTTCCCCCACTTTTGATATGATGCTCTGAATTTCTCCTCTCCCTTGTTGACCTGAGGCCAGTTACCCTCCGAGTGACTTAGAAGACATTTCACCTCTGTGCTCTCTCTCCAGCCTTAGCTTCCTGTGATACTTGATTTGAAAAGAAAAACATCCTGATCTCACTCACTTAATTTGTTTTCTTCCACAATCTAAGTCTTCAAAAACGTATGGTGAGAACTGAGGATAAAATTGGGATGCGATGGATTTGAAAACTGCTTTTTTTTTTCATTCCCCTTACAATCCCATGCCGTGTGTTCTTCTTCTCTAGGTAACAGCGACCAGTCCGGATCCCAGGAGAAGCTGCTTGTTGATAGCCAGGGCTTGAGCGGATGCTCTCCACGAGACTCAGGATGCTATGAAAGCAGTGAGAATTTGGAAAACGGTACTATCAGCACAGAGAATCACAACTGCATGGTCACACGCAAGCCTGTCTGGGCCACTTCTTTGGCTAATGACTATCTTTCTTCCTTAGCCTGAGACACTGCTTTTGAGAAAACTAGAAATAGGGAGAGGAGCTTTACCAGGGTGACTGGTGCTTGATTCAAATCCTTAGGTGGGAGGAAAATCTCTCAAGAACCTAGGCAATGGATGATGCTGAGAAATGAGTAGAGAGATCTTTTCATTAGTTACTCTTCCATCCTGCAGTAGCACCTAACTGGAAAGAGCTTAAACTTGTGTGTTAGAGAAAGGGACCCCAAACTTCCCATTGTCTTGCAACTCTCAGAGATTAGCCCTCCCTCTCCCTCTGGACCATGAAAAAAGTCAAGGGGGTTAGAGTGGGGAGACCTGGAGTGCATAGCCAAAGACTTGGGTCAAATTACATCTCCAGCCATCCCTTGCCCTTACCTCTGAAATCGGTAATATGAGTTTCTCTTTTATAGCTAGTTCTAAGACTTAAAAGTAGTAATATATCAAAAATACCTAGCATTTTGTAAACACTGATTATGAATGAGGCAGTGGGCTAGGTGCATATGTATATAATTTGCTATTTATCACTCAAATCCTGCAGTGTATATTTTATAAGTGAAGATGATAAAGAGAAATTGAACAATAACTGAAGTTCTCGTTCTCTTCCTCTTGGCACCAGTCTGGCTCCTAATGGTCTTGCAGTCAATGGTAGACAATTTTTTTTTGTTTTGCCACACCACATAGCATGTGGGATCTTAGTTCCCTGACAAATAATGGAACCTGAGCCCTGTGCATTGGAAGACAGAGTCTTAACCACTGAACTGCCAGGGAAGTCCGAATGGTAAACAATATTTTAGACCTGACTTTCCAATACCATAAGCATTTTCAAGTCCAAACTCTTAAATACTTAATGTCATCATACATCAGCTTAGTTGAACTTCAAGTTCAACTTCAAGTTCTGGGCTTAGTTGAACTTCAAGCCAGAAGGGATTTGTTTGTATATGTTATATATATAGTTTGTATATGTTATCATAAGTACCTTCACAAATCATGGATTGGATGAAAGAAGGCGGAGCTATTTGGGGAACAAGGAAAAAGGCAACATATTCCATAAAAGATCTCTTTGCCTATTTGTTTGCTTATTTGTTCTGAGGAGCAGGAATATCCTAGGGCTTAGGACTGTCGTTCATGAGTCTCTCATTTCAATATGAGAATTTCGAGATGCCCTGCTGAGAACATTGTTACAAAACTAGGGCATGAAAGTTTGGTTTCTTCAGATCGTTATCATCCATCACCTCAGTTTTTCTTCTTAAATAGACAGTAAACCTAAGCAGACCTGGCCCTGAACATTCAAATTGGGGACCGCAGTAGCAGAGTGACTCCTTCTGTAAACAGATACATCATGGCAGCAGTATATCATCATTTCAGTAGGAAAATATCTAAATTCATATTAAAATAATGTGAAAAGTCTGACTTTACTCAAATATTACTTAATTGTTATGAAAGCTAGATCTCTGAATGAAGGGTACATGATTAAATCATAAATATTACATTTTCATTAGAAAAAAAAAAATCTCAAAACTTCAGACCAGCTAGACAGAATATAATTACCCACATCTGATATGGTACTTCCTTCCCACTCAGAGAGCATGCATGACTAGGGGCTCAGAGTTATGGTGCCCAAAACTTTACACATTGGGCCAGCCCTCCTCATGGTCTAGTTTTTGAAAGTTATTGGAGAATATGTATTTTTAGTTGATGGAGCAGGTCCCATACCCACTACAAATGATGGACTCAGTTTGAATCAGTGGTTTACTTATATCTTCCATAGTTAAATGCATTTCATAGTTTAATGAAAAGACATTCAGTAAACAGGTTTTGGACCAATAGGATCAACCATCAATTTCACTTTGAAAAGCAGAGAAGTATACAGTGAGGATAGGAAATTGCTGGAAGTCCACAATTCAAACCAACTAAAAGCACTTTAAAAATAAGATGTTTTCAAACTAGATTTTGACATTTTCTGCCCAAACTTTTCTGCTTTGTCCACAAAATAGTTAAGGATATGGTACCTCTCCCAACCTTTGCTTTTTCACACATGAAGCCAAGCTGCACGATTTTGCTCTAGTTTTACTAGGAAAGTATCTTCACTGAGTGGAGTAAACACCGGGTTTACAGCGGCAGTGCGTCTTGTGCAGTTTGTAACTTCTGATTCGGGAGCTCATGCTGCTTGAAGCTCTGGTTTTTATCTATGATCTTTGGGATCCTGCAAGCCCCAGAGGCCCGGAGGGGGCGCTTGGTGGGGTGAGTGATGCTGGCCACGGTAGAGGGGCTGGGCCTCAGCCTTGAGCAACCTCCACACTTCAACTTTGCTCTGTTTTCTAAATGAAGCTTCATTACAAAGGGTCCTCCTGCTTTGAAAATCACTGATTTCAAAAGTACAATGTTCTAAAAAAAGACAGTTTTCTTACCATTGTGAACACCGTGGTAATCTTTTCCTTTCTGACCTCTTCACCGTTCTCCTTTCCAGTTAGCCTCTGCTGACTGCGGCGTGAGGCGAATAAATTCCGTCTAAAATACCTGCAGCCATAAAACCGAAATTGTGTGTCTCCTATGTCCTTTCCTTTTCGCAATAAAAACCAACATTTGAGTGTTGAGAACTATTAGGTCCATAAGGAAAACAATTTACCAGGTAGACCATCCGTCAGGGCCACATGAGCAGCGGTATCTTAAATGTCTCAGCTGCATGACCGAAGAACAGAGCGATATCAAGGGGAGAGGACCATTTGAGGGCCATGAGTCTTACTCGTTGTTTCCCTGTCCTAACAGCCCAGAGGTAGTCCGTAGGAAATTCCAGATGGCTTACTTGTCTCAAACAGAAAGGGAGTCCTAAGTGGATGGGGATCAGGTGCCCTCAGTGTTACCGTGGGCAGCTCTGTTCATCAAGCAGAAGCAGCAGTTAGTATCAGTCAACAATTGTTAAGTAAGTAGACTGTGACTGGTTGACAAGTTTAGTTGTCAGCCTGACAGTTGGTCTACTTTAATGAGGTCTGTTGCTTCAGTGGTTATTAGAACTGTATTGGTGTCTTAAAGACTCCCTGGCAGTAGACTCACCTAAGCTTGTTTACTTATTGTTACCAGGATTGGCTGACGGTTTGCAGGATACATTTATTTTACACACTTGAACAAACCACAAAGCAGTGAGGGCTTGAAAGATGTTTTGAAGGCTCAGTGGTCACCAGTGAACCTTTGGGGGGATACCATTTAAAGCAATGGTCCCCTACCTTTTTTGGCACCAGGGACAGGTTTCGTGGAAGACAGTTTATCCATGGACGAGGATGGAGGGAGGGATGGTTTGGGGGTGATTCAAGTGCATTATATTTATTGCACACTTTATTTCTGTTACTATTACATCAGCTCCACCTCAGATTATGGGGCCTTTGATCCCAGAAGCTGGAGATTCCCCTATGTAAGGAACCTGTCCCCTTTGCAACCACGGTCTTAGGAAACTGTACTCTAATCAGAAATCCATTGGTGTGGTTCCTTAGTGGGATATGGATATGCCTTCTTCCACACTGACTACGGCTGCCTATAGACATTAGGCCTAGATTTATATTATTGCCTGACACAGCATATTTTCTTTCCACATAACTCAATTTTCATTTCCTGGAGTCCTTTAATAAGACTAAGAATTCTTTCTAAAAAATAAAAATGGAACCACAGTAGCTCTACATCACCAGTGGTGATTTTATGTCCTTAGTGTAATTCCACAACGGGATATGGGAATTGGAGATTTCAATAACGTTAGCGCACCTTTTACATCAATTTGATTGATTTGCTTTTTAAGATGCGATTGTAAAAAAATCTCTCCTTGCCTTGTAGGCAAGACTCGGAAAACCGGCCTCTCTGCCAAGTCATCAACCGAGTCCAGCTTGAAGTCTTTCAATAGGAACCAGCTGGGCAACTACCCAACCTTGCCTTTGACAAAGTCAGTGGACGCTTTGAAGCAGGGAGGGGAGGGGAGGCTGGGCGGTGGTCTCACCCCTCTCGCTTCCAAGAGCTATGATCCCCCATGTGTGACTGATTTGAATAAAAACCGAAGGAGTCTCCCCGTTTCCATCTGCCGGAGCTGTGAGACCCTGGAGGGCCCCCAGACCGTGGAGACTTGGCCTCGGTCCCACTCCCTGGACGACCTTCAAGGAGAGCCTGAGAAAGATGTGCCTGGCGAGGTGACAGAACCCTCCCCTCAGATTGTACCTGAAGTGCCACAAAAGACAGCCCCCTCCGTCACAAAGGTTCCAAGCCCCAAACGAGATTCTGCTGTTGACAATGCACTGCTGCTGACCCAAAGCAAGAGATTTTCTGAACCTCAGAAAACAACCGCTAAGAAACTGGATGGCCCGATGGGGCCCTTTTCACGGGGTGCATCCCCGCCTCCGTGTTTGCCCAAAACTTTTGACGCCCAGCCACCTGCCGTTAAACCCAGTTTAACACGGACGCCTCTGGAGGGTCATAGGAAAGGACTCGATTTTGAAGGAACACATCACCCCCTGGGCACCAAAGAAGGTGTGGATGCTGAGCAGAGGGGCCCTGAGGTCAGAACGCAGGCCAAACCTCCTGTCCAGCCTCCGCCCGTTCCTGCCAAGAAGAGCAGGGAGCGCCTCGCCAATGGGCTGCATCCTGTCCCTCCTGGTCCCCCCGGCGTCCCCGGCCCCGACGCACCTGGCCTGCCGCTTAAAAAGGGCAGCCCTGGCGGCCCCAGCGACTGTCCCCCGGCGGTGGCGGTGGCCAGGCCTCCCTCGGGGCCGGAGCCGGGCAGCCCACCAAGCACCAGGCCACCACCCTGGCTGTCAGAGCTGCCCGAGAGCGCCAGCCTCCAGGAGCATGGCGTGCGGCTCGGGCCCGCGCTGGCCAGGAAGGTCTCCTGCGCCCGCGGGCTGGACCTGGAAATGCTCACCGAGAACAAGCTGCGGGCGGAAGGCATTGACCTCACCGAGGAGCCCTATTCTGATAAGGTATCTGAGGCCCTGGCCCCCCACCCCCGTAAGTTGGGGGTGCCAGGCGGGAACAATGTCATTGCCCCCGACGGCAGCTGGTGGCAGACACTGGCAGGGCAGGGGGCCCTTGTCGCCCCGCGCTGGGTGTTCAGTTGAACGGAGCACAGTGCCCAGATTAAATGCAAACACAGTTTTGGGGGATTTCTTTTTCTTTCCCTTCTCTTCTCTCACTTGTTTGTATTTAATTTTGGCCAACTGTTCTTTGCAAGGAGAACTATCAGGCATTACTAGAACCAGGTCCTGAAACAAAGCTCCAGTTTCCATGTGTTACTCAACATCTTTGTATTTAAACTTTAACAAATCCCCATTTTGTTTCATTGAATGTAAAATTGAATTAATAATAACCTTCGTAAGTACCTCTTAGAAGTATTAATAGGAACAAATGTTAATAAGATCAATGCAAACCTACTTTGAAAACTGTGGAGCCCTATTCAAATGTAAATGGGACTTCCCAGGTGACAGTAGCCAGTGCAGGAGATAAAAGAGGCGCAGGTTTGACCCCTGGGTCAGGAAGATCTTCTGGAGAAGGGAATGGCAACCCACTCCAGTATTCTTACCTGGAGAATCCCATGGACAGAGGAGCTTGGTGAGCGCCAGTCCCATGGGGTCGTAAAAAGTTGGACATGACTGAAGCGCTACTTAGCATCATTCAGATGTAATAATTATACTGTATGATATCTGTATGGGTAGCGGGATAAAAGATTATATAAAATACCCCATTGTCCCCAAAACATTGAGAACTATAATGAAAACTCATTCTCATTTGCGAAAAACACAAACAAACATGTAGAACTGCATGTGTGTGCTCAGTCGCTCAGTCCTTTTCAACTCTGAGATGCTGTGGACTATAGCCTGCCAAGCTCCTCTATCCACGGAATTTTCCCGGCAAGAACACTGGAGTGGGTTGCCATTTCCTCCTCCAGAGGATCTTCCCCCACCCAGGGATTGAACCTGAGTCTCCAGCATTGCAGGAGGATCCTTACCTCTGAGCCACCGGGGAAGCCCAGAGTACCTCTACCAATATCAAAATGACTTTGAAGACAAATACATGAAAATAGATGTAGCTGTATGTTAGTCCTAGAAATGCTTGAATTGTTCTAATGCATTCCTGAGAGTCTTTGTTATAAGCGCCTTATGACCTTGAATGCCTTATGATAAAATACTCCTCCTCTGCCGTCTTAATATTTAGTGAATGAACCCTTTGAGTGGAAAGTAGTGGGAATTCTAATGTACAGTAAATGCTGGCCTAGTATAACTCTTGTTAGCTGAGGGACCAACAGTAGATGATCTATAGAGCACAAGTTTGCCCTTCAGGGAGTAACCCTTTGCAAAATGATCACATAGAGTGAGGTGAGGACCTTAGACCCCACAATGGAGGGTGACTGTGTTCTACTTTAACCATCTTTCAAGACGTATTTCCAGAGCTCATCACTACCTAAAAGATAAAGATGTAAAATATTCTCTCTAAAATATTTGTCCTGACACTAAAGAAAATATATGCACTTCAAATTAAAACTGTTGGTCCTACTTTCTAGTAGCTAAATGCCTTATCCTACCTTATGTTTGCTATTCTTGGAGAAAGAAAAAGATCCTCACAACCCTTGCTGAGAGATTTCTGTTCTTGCTCACAGCACGGCCGCTGTGGAATTCCTGAGGCCCTGGTGCAGAGATATGCAGAAGACTTAGACCAGCCGGAAAGGGATGTCGCCACCAACATGGACCAGATCCGTGTCAAGCTGCTTCGGAAGCAGCACCGCATGGCGGTGAGCAGCCCACGGTTCAGGGCTCCCCTCACCCAGCTTTCTGAAGTCCATTCAGTTATAGGGCTTAATGGTGGGCATGCTGGTAGCCACTGAGTAGCCCAGGATTCCTTATAAGATATCAAAGGGAGATACCTGGGGTAAAGTAATACGTATTCAGCCTGCAGAGTTTTCAAAATACAGTTTCAGAAAGAAAAAGATGAAAATTATCCATAATCCCAGCACTGTGGAAAAAAAAATCCATTTGGTTATTTCTCTGCACGTGTATAATAGTACATGTACAGTTGGAAACCTTAATGTTTTCAGTTATCAGATTGTGAAACTATTTCTTTGTTACTAAAAATTTTTTTATATTATTCATGTTTCAAAGTGTTCTAGTAGGTGTGTCTTAGTTCAGCCAATTCCATATTATTAAGACATTTAGATTTTTTTCCAAACTTTTATTTTAAATAATTGAGTGAAGAACGTCCTGGTTAATAAATTCTATAGACTTTGTTGACTAATTTCTGAGGATATAGTCCTTCAAGAGGATTTGCTTCATTAAGACTTCAGAAAATCTCAAGAATTTGCACATTTGGTGGTAAATTGCCTTTCTGAGAGGTATCACACTTGGCCTTCACAGAAGTCAAGTATAAATGTCCATTTCCCTGCCCTAGCCAACATTTATTATTGTATTTTTAATTCTTTGTAACGGATTAATTTTAATTAATGCTTAATTTAATAAATGCTTAATTTTCTGGATGTTAATGTAGATTCAAAATACAGAAGAAAATCTACTTTATATGAGTATCATTGCTTTTCTGGGTATCTTACTTTTTCACACTATCACATAGGTTTGCTTCTTCAGTCACCATAGGGATCATTGATTGAAGAGTATGACCACCATGAGATAAAATAGCCAGAAACATAAATGGTGACGGTTTGGAGACTTCCGCACATAATTGGGGTTAGATCTAATTCCAAGTACTTTCTGGGACCTCAGACACTTTCTTGAGGATTTGTCTCACCTTGAGAAGACAAGAAAGAATTCTTGATGCTTTGACATCTCATGGTATTATCCCTTTCTGATAGTGTAGTATTAAATATAATATTTCAGTAGCTGTCTTCTTAGGCAGAGAAGAAAGAGCTCTCCAGTGGCACCGGTCAAATCTTGATGAAATCACTTTCTTTGTTTTCCTAGATCCCAAGCGGTGGACTCACAGAAATCTGCAGGAAGCCCCTCTCTCCCGGCTACGTGTCGTCTGTGTCGGATTGGCTGGTTTCCATCGGTCTGCCCATGTATGCCAGCGCCCTCTCTGAGGCGGGCTTTAGCACCCTGGGCCAAGTGCCTTCTCTGTCCCACACTTGCCTTCAGGAGGCTGGCATCACAGAGGAGAGACACATAAGCAAACTCGTGTCTGCAGCCAGACTCTTCAAACTGCCCCCAGGCCCCGAGGCCATGTAGCCAGGCCCGAAATGGGCCTCCCAGGACAAGAGCCACCCGTTCACTGTGCTCATGATGCTGATGCAATTCCTCCTTGGCTGGACATGCAGACCAGACCCAGGAGAAAGGCCCAGTGTGCTGCCAGCAGAACTCGGAATCTTGGCACGGGACTGATGACCTTCTCTTCTCCAGAAAAGCCCCCTCCAGGAAATTGGTGTGGTTCTCTGTGACCCCCAAAGGAAAGACAAGCACTTAGTTTTGTTTTCAGGATACAGTAGAACCAAGATGCCGACTTGCCACAAATGTTTTGCCCACAGTCTGTCTTGGTGCGCTGGGCGAGGGCAGAGGGCAGGGGGAGAGGCTGCCTGTCCCGTGTCTCAGCATGCTCCTCACCCTTCCGTCACCCTGCAGGGTTCCTGAGGCCCAGACGGGCTTTAGCCAAAGTAACAGCCTCGGGAGTGATTGTACTCTACTGACCAGGCTCATGTGTTCAAAAGTAAGAAAATCTGGCTGCACTGGAAAAAGAAAGTCCTATTCTCCTTTAGGTAAACAAGAGATGTTTTAATAATTGCTTTCTAGCAAATCAGCATTTATTTGCCTTAATGTAAGCTTTTAAGCAGTTATCTAACCTAGTGTTCACTACCTTGTAACCGTAGTTCCAGATCCTCAGCTTAGACTGCCATCTAACGTATGTGGGATGTTTCCAACAGAATGGGCTTTTCTAGTTGTCTCACTCTAACGTGGCTTATTTTATAGGGGTGTTTATCAGGCCAGGATTCATGTTGACTTTCAGATTTCAAACTAACTACAAATATGCTAAAAAGCTTGCTAAAATTCACAAAGATATCATGTGTGAGAGTATGTTTGTGTGTTTGAGGTTATGATCTTTAATTTTAATCAGTTTATGTTGTTACCATGTTGGTCATTGTGCTGCAGTATTGACTTGGAATCTTGACCATGTCCATTCCAAAATTCGGTCATCGGATAACAGATCTCCTTTGCAAAAAGTCATTGTCAGTTGAATATTTAAGGAAGATGTTCTTTAAAGGGAAATAGTTTATAAGATATTTTAAAAGATTGTTTTCCTGGTTTTATAGTTAAAATACTGTTTTCCATCTTATTTAGGTAATTCACTTAAATATAATAAAGGTTCATTTATGGAGCCAAACTACATTGGCCGTGTACTAAATAGTTGCCTATTTTCAGTTCTTTTCCAGCTGATTTCAGCACTCTCTTTTAATCTGTTGTCTGTCTGATTTTCTAGCTGACAGAAATTATTGTTTCCAGTTGCTCATAAAATGATTTTCCTTTACATTCTTATCATGAGCCCTATTTTAAGCATCGGGTATGATCATTTATGGTAAAAAAGCTTAGAGTCGTGATTTAAAAGTTCTGTAATATTTTATCTACTCATTAAAACAAATGATATCCCTCAGGGGAGAGGAGGGGAAAAAAGGGGTTTTCATGAATTACAAAGCCATTTTACCATTTGCTTTAAAATAGATCTGGATCCATATTTCTGAGGAAAAGGACGTTCTCAGGTGATATATTTTTTTTTCATGCTTTTGGCATGCATTTTAAAGAAGAATATATATTTCTTCAATAATAGTCACCTTCTATAAGATGCCATGTAAGAAATTGTGGAACACTAGAAGAAAAAGCTAAAGCGGCCAAATTTCTATTGAACTCTTCAGCCCATTATGACATTCCTGTGGGATGTGACATTCCATGGAAAGGGTAAGGAGCCTGCAGGCTCTCCTGTTACTATGTCATCGGAAGGGATTTCACGTGTGAAGGAGAGGGTGCTTTAAAATGAATGGGCTCCTCACCCCACGTTTTCGGTGCCTCAGCGTGACTTGTGAGAGAGCCTGCTCAGAGTTGAAGCTGAGCTAAAAGACCACCCGTACCAGGGAAGCTCTATAGTCAGGTGATACATAGGAGCGAAGGAGAAGGGAAAATCGTACGTGGATTTCCTGGTGTTAGTTCATTTTCACTGCAAGATTCTCACTTATGTAAAAGAGGTGCCAGAAAAGTGAACTTTCTGAATATTAGTTTTTAAGAATGCCAAACCATATATATTTTTTTTTCCATTCTTCTTTGGAAATCATTGCCTTTGCCTAGAAGTGAAATTCAGGGACCATGAATCATTTTCAGTGGAAGGGCTTCCTAGTCTGTGGGATCTAAGGTGATTTTTACTTTATTGTGCTTTTTATTAAAATCCTTTTGTTTTTAAACTTTTAGTATTTGTTTGGTCTTCTTTTGCTTTTAACTTTTAAATTGACCTTAGAGAAGCCTGAATGCTTGTGTGTGACATTTGACTGAGATGGTTTGCGGCCGCCTGTGGATGCCGGAAGACAGGTGGTCGGCTTCAGCAATATCCGGTTTTCATCCATTGCACTTGGTGCAGAATGTTGAGGAAGGGTGAACACTGTTGTTTTAGGAAAGCACAAGACAAACCTGGAGAGGCAGTTTGGCTCAGGTAGCTACATATCTGTTGTGTGTCACTTTTTTCTTTAAAGCTGTCTATAAGGAAATGCAGCCAGCCCCAACCACTACTTACATTCCCAGATAACCGAGAAGGAGATAGATTTTTCATGGCCTTGCCTTAGTCAGAGGCCCTTTTCTCTTTTCCTGTACCCAGGTATGGGTGAAATTGGAAATAAGTAGTCTGTTGAAAATTAGTTCCTGACAGCAAAGTTTGCTTTCATAATTGCAGCAAAAGAAGTCAATTCACCAAGTCAACGCTGCATGTGTGTACTGTATCATTTTCAGAAAAAAAAAAAAGTGAGTCGACATTATCTCGATTTTAAATTGATAGAGAAACAAGAAACTGTCAAGCAAGTTATATAACAACTAACAACATTGCACTTTCTGTATATGAAATCAATATTTAAATAACTTATTTTTCTCCATTGCTGTTCTTAAACATTGTAAGTAGCTGTAATATACCAGTACCAATATGTTCTTGCGATTGCTTCAGCCCAAGAAAGCTGTGTATTGTTTTAAAAATATGTAAAAATTATTGTGATGATTCATTTAGCAAAAAGAGGTGGACAGAAGGGTTTTCCTATGTATCAAAACTTGTCTATAATTATGTCATCTATGTACCTAGAAAAAAAAGTAAATAAATTTCTTCAGTTGACTCTGTCTCTTTCGTTGTTCCCTCTGTATTTCAAAGGTGAGTAGAAATGAAAGGGAATTAATGAGGTGTGGTTTAAGAATAAAATGTATTGCAAAAATAGTAGTTGTACACAACTATACTGCCCCATTATTTCTGCCACATCACCAAAACTCACTGTCACATTCAAATTCTCTTTGACAACTTAAATTTCAGTTTTTTCCCCAAATATTGCATAGTCAAGTCACATATCACAGTATCTTAGACCAGAAAGAGATTTTGGAAGCCATCTCTAGTCTCAGCCCATTTTTTTCAATGAAGAATTTGAGTCCACACAGACTTGCCCAATATCATAGGTAATCAGTAGTTAAATGGAAACAATCCAAGTCTTCCACTGAGAGAGAAAAACTTCTAGATTGGGATGTCTTAGAAATTAAGCAACTTGACAAAAATCATTTTCAACTTAGTGTACTGCAATTGATATAAAAACGTGTTTTTAATTAGGAGGAGTGTGTAATTCAACATTTTGAGTAGATAATACATGCACTTGATACAAACCCAAAAGTAACCCTTTCCTTTTCTTCCAGCCGCCTATTTCTCACACAACAGGTCAGTATTACAGCCACTGTTTGCGTGCCTTTTCAGAAATGCTCTGTTTACAAATAAAATGGAATAAGCATTTTTTCATGTAGGAATGAGAGCATTTCCCCACAGCTTTTCACTTAGCATGTGGAATTGCTGTGTTACGTATAGAATTTTGATACGATAGTTTAAATCCACTGGTGGATTTCAATAAAGATAAGCTTTACCATGATAAGTCTTACAAACCATGGTTTTACTCCCCACGAGCCCAATCCATTTTGTAAAGGAGGATATTTCATGTATTCTTAGAGTTTGGGGTTCCTCTGAAGTGAGGCATTATTTTAAAGAATTGATCATAAACCTCAAATCTTGTTTATCTCAAGCTGACTCCTAAGATTCTATAGCTCAATTATTTTTTATGATCCCTAAGAAACCTCGTTGGATTCTCGGTATTTGTTATAACTTGGCTTCATATGTGGATGCTTATGTTGTATTCATTTAGAAGTTAGAAGGAACATAAATTTGATTATCGGAAGGAGACAAGGAAAGGGTGGTTCTCATCTCACCACACACTTACTTGGAGGCATCTTAGAATAATGACTCTTTATTCTGTAATAATGTAATAATAATTAACTATAATAATGACTGACTTTATTTCTGAGGATTGACTCAGAGGCAAGTGTACATGGGACTTCTAGGGGTGTGTGTGAGGGTGTGAATGAGGGGGAAAGAGGAAGGAGAGGGTAGAGGCTCACTCAGGTGTAGGTCTGGACCACTTACCCATGCATCAGGGGCCCATGGGCAGCATTATTTGGAAGTACTCTAATTACACACACAGTGCTCCTCTTACACCGCATCAGAGAAGAACACTGACAAGGAAGGTGAGCCGTCCCCTCTCTGAAACTCCAACGAACTACACGAAGGTCGTAATCAAAACAGGTTTGAGCGCAATATGGAAGGACCCCGGGATACCTGTGTGGGAGCCAAAGGAGTTAAAATTAATCTGACTGCAATTTACTACCATCCTCGTTTATCTTCAACACTCCTCCCAAACCGAATGTCTGATCCTCTCCCCGTTTCTCATCTCAATTAATGATGACTTCTGGTCACTTAGATCAAATCCCTTCATCATCCTTGACTTCTTTTTTTTTTCTCCTGGTCCACACCAAGCTGTCAGGAAATCCTCCTGTCTCTACTTTCGACATCTCTCTGAAAGCTGACCCCTTCTTACCACCTCCACTGCTACGGTGGCCACCACCCCCTCACGTGAATTGTTCGAGAGCCACCTGCTTCCCCACCCCGATCCTTGCCATCCAGCACTTGCAGCTGCCTGAGTGACACAGCTGTGAACATGTGTGTCCCTCCCAAATTCAAACATTGACGCCAGTCCCCCAGTGGGATAGCATTAGGAAGTGGGGCCTTTGGGAAGTGAGTAGGTTTAGATGAGGTCAGGAGGGCAGAGACCCAGGTTGGGATTAGAGTCTTTATAAGATGAAGAAGGAACTATGGGGCATCTTCTCTGTCCATGTGAGGACCCAGGGAGAAGGCTGGCTTTGACCCACCAGGAAGAGGGTTCTCAACAGAGGCTCAATCCTGCCAGAACTTGATCTTGGACTTGAACTGTGAGAAAATTAATTTCTGTTGTGCAAGATACCCAGTCTATTGTATTTTATTATGGCTGCCTTAGCAGACCCTGTAAAAACATAGTCCAGGTTATGTCACTCCTCTGCCCTTACCCCTCTGCGCCGTTCCATTTGTTTCAGAGTCAAGTTTAACTTCTCCGGTATGGGGACTTGCTTGGTGATCCAGCGGTTAAAACTCCTTTCCGCAGAAATGTGGTGTGGCCAGCGTCCACCCCCGCCCCCCTTGCCCCATTATACCCTCTGTGTCTCTAAATTTAGCCAGAGAGGTCCTCACCTCAGACCATCGTGGGGTTCTTCTCAATCTGGAACGTCCTATCCCAGAAAATCTGCAGGACTAACCGCCTCCCATCCTTCTCCCACAGGCCTCTGTTCAGAGCGACCTTCCAGAGTCCTGGCCCGACTTCATCACTTAAACCGACTCCATCCCTTAGCTTTATCTTGGCCACCAGTTCTGAGTCTCATACCTGCTTTATTTCCCCTAAAGCGTTCATCACCTTCTAACACACTATGTAGTTTACTTCTTTGTTATGTTGATTATTTATTAGCTGTGTCCTCCTTCTACAGTTTATAAAGTTCAGGAATGCTCAGGTTGCTGTCTGTTGAGTCTGAACTTTTACACTTGACACATAGTATTTGTTAAACGGATGACAGTCCCAGAGCCTGACGGGCTTCCCATGTGGCGCTAGTGTGTAAAGAACCTGCCTGCCAATGCAGGAGACATAAGAGAAACGGGTTCAATCCCTGGGTTGGGAAGATCCCCTGGAGGAATACGCGGCAACCCACTCCAGTATTTTGCCTGGAGAATCCCACCAACGGAGGAGCCTGGAGGGCCACAGTCCAGGGGGTCGCAAAGAGTCAGACAGGACTGAAGCGACTTAGCACGAGCCAGAAGCCCTTGAAGCCTAAATATTAAAGCTGGAGATGATTTACTTTAATCTCAGGTTAAAAGTGAGGAAGTGGTCTTCCCTGGTGGCTCAGACGGTAAAGAATCTGCCTGCAACACAGGAGACCTGAGTTCAGTCCCTGGGTTGGGAAGATCTCCTGGAGAAGGAAATGGCTACTGACTGCAGTATTCCTGCCTGGAGAAATCCCATGGACAGAGGAACCTGGCAGGCTACAGTCCATGGGGTCGCAGAGTCGGACTTGACTGAGCGACTAAAACACACACAGAGACACACATACACACAGACACACACACATACACAGAGGTGAGGAAACAGACGCAGTGAGACAACAAGAGTAGCTAAGGTCATACACAGAGAGCCAGTGACAAAGTAAATCGATAAAGAGACAGATACTCTTTACCCATCAAAGGATTCGCAGGAGCAAGTGAGCATCCGCGGCTTAAAAAGAAATCGCAGTAAAGCGCTTTATCCTCAGCCGCTTCCAGCAAATAAACTCTTGCAGAGTGAGTAGTATCTGCAGCATCTGGCCACCAGAGGGCACTGATGTGCCAGATTGAAGTCCGAAGCTGAGGCGGGCGGGAGGTGAGAGCAGGAGGAACGTGCTCGCTCAGCATCTACACAGGAACGGGGAAAACGACATGCTCCCGGGGGAAGGAGAGCAGGACCTCTGCGACTCTCCAAGTTATCAGCGAGACCTTGAGTCCTGTAAACCACCTACTGAAACGCCATTGAAGAATGATGATGGCGACTGCTGGAATTCACAATCCTGTTTAATAAGCACGGTGAGGCTCTTGGCTCCCCTTTATTACTGCTTTAATTAACAGAGAGGCCTGACCGCCTCTGTTCGCTGCTCCGGGTGGGTTTAAGGGTCTGGCGCCCTCTTGCGGACCATAGGAGCAAGTTAGAGGAAAGAAGTGTTTATTTGACTCTGAAATAAACTCCTAAACTTTAGATGTCAAGCAATGGGATGTAAACCAGGCTCATTTTTGTTCGAATGGCATTTCGTTGCTCACGGCCCAGAATAGCCTGACATTATAAAAAGCAGCGGGCAGGATGCGGTACAGCTGCTCACTGAACTTTTGACATACAAGAGAGCCTTTGGCCTTCACACTGCTCCCCTGCGGTAGACACTGTGATCCCCATTTTACAGCTGAGAGAGCTGCAGTCACAGAGGTGTAGGAAGAAGAGATGAGATTTGACCTTGGGTCATTTCTTGCATGCATTTGTGCTAAGTCGCTTCAGTCCTGGCAGAGTCTTTGTGACCCCCTGGACTGTAGCCCTCCAGGCTCCTCTGTCCATGGGATTCTCCAGGCAAGAATACTGGAGAGGGTTGCTGTGCCCTCCTTCAGGTGATTTTCCCAACCCAGGGATCGAACCCACCTCTCCTGTGGTTCCTGCCTTGTAGGCGGATTCTTTACCACTCAGCCACCAGGGAAAGCCCACCCTTTGGCTTAACCACTACTCTGGGTCACGGCCTGAACAACATTAAAATCACCTGCTGTATTAGTTGGAGCTCAAAGAAGCAGAACCAATCAGAGATATGTTTAAGAAACATAGGGGCTTCCCTGGCAGTCTGGTGGTTAAGACTCCACACTTCCACTGCAGGGGCACAGATTTGATTCCTGGTCTAGGAACCAAGATCCCATAAGCTTCATGGCTCAGGAAAAAAAGAAGAAGAAGAAGAAGAAAGGGAGAAATGTATTGCACAGATCTGCTTCTGCAATCATGGGGGATTATCTGGGAAAACCTCATATCCAGAGGGCATCGTGTCAGGAGCTTCAGGCTGGAACCCTTGGGCATGAACTGCACCTGTTGTCCACAAGCAGGATTTCTTCATCCTCAGCTCTGCACTTCACATCTTTCAGTGGACTGAGCCAGGCTCACCCATATTCAGTCTTTTTTACTAAAGGTTAACTGATGATGGACTTGAATCACATCTACAGAACACCTTCACAGCAATACTTAAGGTAATGTTGATTGAATAACTGAGGGCTATAGCTGTCTCCATGGAGAATCCCATGGAGGGAGGAGCCTGGTAGGCTACAGTCCATGGGGTCGCAAAGAGTCGGACACGACTGAGCAACTTCGCTTCACTTCACTTCATAGCTGTCTCAGCCCAGGCTGCCATAACACAAAACTACAGACCTGCTTCTTGACAACAGAAATTTATTTCTCACAGTTCTGAGGGATGGAAGTTCAAGTTCAGAATGTTAATGCCATCAGAGTCCATTGAGAGCCTGCTTCCAGATTAGACTGCTAACTTCTCCTTATATCCTTATATCCATGGCAGACAGAAAGAGACAATCTTCCTTTTGTTCTGTAAGGGCACAGATTCCGTTCATGAGGGCACCACCCTCATGACTCATCTAATCCTAATCCCCTCCCAAAGCCCCACCTCCTAATACCAACACATTGGAGGGTAGGGTTTCAGTTTAGGAACCCTGGGGGAACACGGGTGCACCTTCTAATTTGCTTGTGTCCAACTCTTTGCGACCCCATGGGCTGTAGCCCGCCAGACTCCTCTGTCCATGGAATTTTCCAGGTGGGAGTACTGGAGTGGGTTGCTATTTCCTTCTGCAGAGGGTCTTCCCCAACCCAGGAATCGAACCTGTGTCTCTTTAAGTCTCCTGCATTTGAAAGCAGGTTCTTTACCACTAGCACTCCCTGGGAGGGGGAACACATGCTGGCTAGTAGCCTGGCCAGGACACACTGAACACCACCGTACTGTGAAAGTTTTTAAAAGTAGTCTCTGGTCCTACCCTGGACCAGAAGTGGAACTGTCGGCTCATATGGTAGTCATCTCTTCCTAATAGATCAATTCCTTATAAATCAATTCAAAACCATATTCGAAAGTGCCACAAATTGTCTGAACTTCTGTCCAAGGACCCTGTGCTGTCTCTCATACATGCTTTTCAATTTCCTGGAGTATGTCATTCGTCTAAAGGGCCAGTAATAGAAGTTAAGCGAATACTGCTAGCAACTTTGAGCTTCTTCCATTTCTGAAAATAACTAACCAATTTGCTCTCTTTTGAATAGGGACTCAGTTGCCACCTGGGATAGTCTTTTTCTGTCAGACTGAACTACCTCAGTCTCCACTTTCCCAAAGTATAGGGCATCCTATATCTCTCCCTAAGACATTCCTGAAAAGAGTTGCCCAAGAATCCCAGGATTTACTGACCTCAAAGGAGCCTGTCTCGCTTTGAAACAATAGCTTACGATCAGAGCTGGAGGAGTCCGTGGACTTCTCTGAGAAGCCTATGAACAGCCTATGGTCCAGAGAAGCCCGAGGACAGGCTCCAGATCCTGCTGAGTTCTTGTGCTGTAGGGTCACCGTGTCCCTATGGTTCATTGTCCTTGCTCTCCACTCCCAAAGAACACAAACACCATGGTGACATTTTGTTTGCAGGGAGGATAAAAGACAGTCTCAGAGTTCCATCTATCTGAAACGTAAAGCCTCCAAAGGGGAGGGCTTCCCAGCCACACAAGATGCTTTCTTTGCTTTGGTGGCTTTACTGGGGTGGGGGGTCCTTTGGGTTTCAGCCAAACAATCAGCCAAAACCAGCCCCCAAATGGACCTTCCCACGGGGGCACTGTGCCCAGGTTATCATCCAGATTCAGGCTCCCCTGGAACTGGGCATCTTGCCAGGGACCATGGTGTCCTTTCCCATCTGACCCATCTCAGTCTGCCAGAGACATTCTATCATGTTGGATTCTTGAAAGGGAAGAGGTTAGGGGATGACACCTCTTTCTTTCCCAGGTGGCAACTGGGTCCCTGTTCAGATTTACTCACATTCCTCCAAGCAACTGCTTTGCATAACAAGTGATATGAGAGACAGCTGTTTAGGTCACACATGTCCCAGGGTAATTAGTGACTTAAGGCAGAATTGAAGTGCCACTCAAGTGATCACACAGGGGCAACTGGTGTATCTACCTAGATAGACAACTACCAGCTTCTAAAAGTCCTGTTTAAGTCTTCCCTGGTGACTCAGTGGTAAAGAATCCACCTGCCAGTGTACGAGACATGAGAAACACGGGTTCAGTCCCTGATACGGGAAGACTCTGCATGCCCAGGAGCACCTAAGCCCACGAGCCACAACTACTGAGCCTATGCTCTGGAGTCCAGGAACTGCAACTTCTGAGCCCACAGGCCCTAAAGCCCGTGCTCCACAACAAGAGAAGCCACCACAATGAGAAGTCTGGGCACCGTGAGCAGAGAGTAGCCTCCTCCCGCCACCACTAAGGAAAAGCCCAAGCAACGAAGACCCAGCACAACCACAAATAAATAAATAAATAAAATTATAAAATAAAGTTGCCAGCCTTAAAAAAAAAAAAAAAAAAGTGCTGCTCAGTCAAGCTTCTAAGAACTCAGACTGTAAACTCTGAGGGAACTCAAGCTTCCCAGAGAGCGGGGGCTCTAGTCTAGTGGAGTGGGGTCACATGACGGGAGCCGGGACTTTCACAGGCTCTCCTCTGACATCCTTGTGGTCTGTGTGCAGCCATGCTGGGAGAGTAGACCGGAGAAGCCCCCACTTGTGATGAGGTGGGGGGCATTCCCTTAGAAGGGCGGACCCAGGAAAGCGGGCTGCAGCCTCTCACTTCTCTGTCACATTGATAAGTGGTGCAATGGGGCTTGGGATGTCACACTGAGGCCACGATGGCTCACCAGAAGATGGGACCACAGCACCCACCTGTCTGCTGCCACAGCTCTTCTGATGGAGAAAGAAATGGCAACCCACTCCAGTGCTCTTGCTTGGACAATCCCATGGGTGGAGGAGCCTGGCAGGCTGCAGTCCATGGTGTCACAGAGTCAGACCTGACTGAGTAACTAACACACCACACAACACCATCCCTTTTCGAGGTTAATTTCAATCCTTTCTACTTTTGCCAAGGCCGGTCCTCACTTAGACCTACAAACCCTCCTCTTGGCTTTCATCGCAGGTACCACATTAAAATCTCTTTCAGAGGCATGTCTCTGGAGCAGTGGGTAACCATGGGGCTGGAGGGGAGGAGGATAAAGGTGGAGAGGTGAGACATCGCCCTAGACCTGGGTCCCAAGTCTTTGACCTGGGAGTCCCCTGTTCTCCCATTTGGGATCCGAGCCTCAGAGTTGCTCTCTGCTTCTGAAATAGCCTGAGTGTCCGTGAAGGCCTCCTCAGGCCGGATTAAGCCCTCATCTCTGGGAGCTCCCCACTGAGACCCACCGTGGTTTGCAGAGCAGATTCAGTGTTGTCTCACCAGGGACAAGTGTGTGAATTTCTTCCATCTTCCTAGGAGAGGTTTCCAAAAGTTTTCCAAGGCCCTTTTCAGCTGTGGTCTACTCACAGGGCCTGGGCACCTCTCCAGGGAGGAGCTGCGTTTACTTTGGCTCCTGGGTACTTCCTGTTTCGTCCCAGGCTCAGAATGTATGGATAGGGCCTTGCCGGGAGGTATACCGCCGTAATTCTCTGTGCTGTCAAGACGGTTTGGATGGAGACCGGCCACGCCAGCCACTGGGGAACTCCTATCCTCACCGCCCCCACTGGCTTTGAGGTGGGAAGGAGCTGCTCATGAAGAACATTTGATGGTTGGATCATAGAGGATGATACAAATCCTCAAATTTTCCCCTCCAAAATTAGAGAGAATGTCTCACGTTCATTTTTGAAAATCTATGCACAAGGTGCATGAAAGAATGACTTTTGACAAAGCAGGAAATCAAGATTCTTCCTCAGGCTCGTGTTTCACACAGCCTAGTGAGGCCAAATATCTGCCTGAGACAGGGAGACTGGTTCAACTCAGAGCATACTCCAAATGTACAAATTGAACATTTCATTGACTCTTTTATTTTTGGCAGGGGGAGGAGAGGAGGACTCGCCGGAACTCATTACTTTACCTCAGCTCCTCCCGGAAATGTGCTCATTCCGTGAGTGCCATGAAGGTGATCCGCTGTGCTACGCCCACGTTATCAGCTCAAGCTTCTCTCACCCATTCTTCCACCCAGAAAAACAAGGGGTCAGCTCTCAGAAGAGATCTCAGAGGCGCCTCCTCCATCAGCGTCCGTCCCAGAAGCATTTTAAAATTTAGGTTTGCTGTTGTTTAGTCACTCAGTCCTGTCAGACTCTTGGACTACAGCCCGCCAGGCTCCTCTGTCCATGGGACGCTCCAGACAAGAATACTGGAGTGGGTTTCCATTTCCTCCTCCAGGGGATCTTTCTGAATCGAACCTGTGATGCCTGAAAGTCTCCTGCATTCTTTACCTCTGAGCCACCGGCCTTCCCATGCTCTATGAAATTTTAAAAATATATTTGTTTGTTTCTTTGGCTGTCCTGGGTCTTTGTTACAGCATGCAGTGTTTTTAGTTGAGTCATGCCAACTCTTAGTTGGAGCACATGGGGCCTAGGTCCCTGACCAGGTTTGGAACTCGGTCACCCTGCATCGGGAGTGCAGACTCTTAGCCATTGGACCACCAGGGAGGTCCCTCTATGGAATTTTATAAACTGTTTTATCCTCACGTTTTACATCTTGTTCTTTTTGTTAACATTGGCAGTGAGTGGAGCTGGGGAAAGGTAGACTGGCCATGAGATGGGGTAGAAATTCAGTGCTAAGCAAAAAGCAAATATTGTGTATTAACTTTAACGTATATATGGAATCTAGGAAAATAGTATTGATGAACCTGTTTGCAGGGGAGGAATGGAGACGCAGATGTAGAGAACAGACTTGCGGACACAGTGGGGGAAGAAGAGGGTGGGACGAATTTAGGAAGTAGCATTGAAACATATAATAGCTAGTAGGAAGCTACTCTGTAACACAGGGAGGCCAGCCTGGTGCCTCGTGATGACCTAAAGGGCCAGGATGGGGGAGGAAGCGGAGGGAGGCTCCAGAAGGAGAGGATATATATATATATATATATATATATATAAAATTATGGCAGATTCCCGATGTTATATGGCAGAAACCAACACAACAATGTAAAGCAATTATCTTCCAATTAAAATTTTTTTTGAAAACAGAAATTAATTGCTTTCTCAATGGCTGATTACAAGAAATTCGGTCCCTGTTCTCTCCTTTTGATTTCTTGATATCTGTGGCTTATATTTATGCAATAGGTAAACTCAGAGAAGGAAATTAACAGAGTTTAGTGGCTTTCATTTTAGTAATTTAAAGTAAAACATTTTGAGTTTTTTTTTTCTTTTTTTCTTTCTGTCTGTCTCTCTCTGTGTAGGTGAGAACATGTGTGTGTGTGTGCATGCTGTGTTAAGTTGCTTCAGTCATGTCCAACTGTTTAGGACCCCACGGACTGTGGCCCACCAGGCTCCGCTGTTCATGGAATTCTCCAGGCAAGAACACTGGAGTGAGCTGCTGTGCCTTCCTCCGGGGGATCTTCCCGACCCAGGGATCAAATCAGCGTGTTTTACGTCTGTCTCCTGCTTTGGCAGGCTGGTTCTTTACCGCTAGTGCCACCTGGGAAGCCCATACCTCCTTCACCTACATTCTTTTTCTCCCAGTTGTGTTGAGATGTAATTGACATATGAGTTTTAAGCATACAACGTGATGACTTGGTGTATGTATACATTGAGAAATGATCACCACAAGAAGTTTAGTTAATATCCACCACTTTGCATAGTTAACAATTTGTTGAGAGAGAAATGTTAAGGGCTACTCTCTTAGCAACTTTCAAATCTTGTCCGGTGTGTGTGTTTTTTTGTTTTAATGAGGTGAAGCTGCCCACCCACCTCCCTGCTTCCACATCATCAGGGTGGGCTTCTGAGCCTGTGTGGTTACCACGGGACTCTGAAGTGGGTTTGTCTGCTTGTCTGCTTCTCTCGCTAGACTGAGGGCAGAGGCTGGGGACTCAGTTTGACCTCCCAGCAGTGTTTGGCACATGCTATGGCTCAGAGGTATTTGTTGGATGAACAGAATGCACTAGGAAAGTATGCCAGCATCTTTTTTTTTTTTTTTCTTCTTAAGAGACTACCCCCAGGGAGAGTGGAATTGAGCAGAGCGCAAATGTGCAGCCTCTAAACATTATGAGGCCTTGCTGCCCTGTCTTCTGGTTCTGGATTTCAGAACATGGGTCTATAGGCCATTATAACACAATGAGGGCAGTCAGCCTGGTCTCCATGGTCAGTAGCCAAGTGGTCAGTGGGTCAATGGGCCAGTCTAGTACCATACTTGCAAATACACAAGCATTTTTTGTTGTTGTTATTTATTTATTTTTTGGCTATGCCATGGGGCATGCGGGATCTTAATTCCCCAACCAGGGATTGAACCTCCGCCCCCTTCATTGGGAGTGCAGAGTCTTATCCACTGGGCCACCAGGGAATTCCCTTGATTCTGTTTTTAATGCACGAATAAGAAGCACTTGTGTTACTATAGTATTTGTCAGTGTTCTCCAGAGGAACACTGGAGAACACTTCATTTATTGTGAAGAATTGACTCATATGATTGTGGAGCCTGAGAATCTGTCATCTTAAGCTAGAGACCCAGGAAATCTAAATACTACCCAGCAGTGTAGCTCTTTGAACCAAAAAACCGAGGGCATTAGGTCGAGGTCAGCAGAAGACTGATGTCAACTCAACAGTCAGGAAGACAGTGAACTCTCCCTTCCTCTGCCTCTTTTCTATTTTTGTGTTTTTAAAAATAATAGCTAAAGGTTTAGTTTCAAAATGATAGATTATAAAGAAATCACTAAAAGTATAAAGCAATTATTTATTTATAAAAGATTCATTATAAGGTCTTTTGAAGAATAAACTCAAATTGATTTGGATGTAATTCAAATCAGGAAATTATGATTTACTGCTAACTTTTCAGAAATATATATGCAGCATGCAATAAAGTATACCTTCAAAGGTAAATCAGTTGATGTTTTTTGATAACCCAGAAGTTAAATAAAAATATAATTATATGTATTTTAGGTTATACATATACAAATACTATCTTGAGAAGGTATACCCAAGCTTTACCAGACAGCCAGAAGAGTTGATGACACCCAAAAATGTTAAGGACACCTGTGAGAACAACTTTGCTGTGTGGCTGCCAGCCTCTGGCCACTTCACTAGAAGAAACAAATCCTTCTCAAAATTCTGTTGTGCATTCTTTCACTATATCTAAAGAAGAAGGTGTGTGCCAGTTATCAATATATGGTCCTTCGACTCTAAATTCACCTCTTCTGGGGTACTCAGCCACGGAGAAGGGCACTATAAACTTTCCTCCTTTGTTGCAGGAGTGATGCTAAATCTTGTCAGTAGAGGGCGCCAGAAGGACCACGGCAGCGGGAAGGGGTTTTGCTACTTAGCCGATGGCGGGAGTCTTTTCTTCTTGCTCCTATTCTGCATGGCTACCAGTAACAAGGGATGGTTGAGGGGAGATGCAGTGGCACTCACTGAAGCATTTCCGTGAATGAATCTATCATCCACTGAGCTGCAACCACACACTCCCCAATAATGCCTGAATTCCAGTTTGGGAAGGAGGTTTCCTGTAGACATTTCCTAAGGATGCCATGACAAAGTACAATAAGCCGAGTGGCTTAAACAACAGAATTTATCATATCAGAGTTCTGGAGGCTGGCAGTCCGAAATGACACTGTCAAAGGGCTGGGTTCCTTCTGAGAGCCGAAAGAGAATCTATTCCATGCTTCTGGTGGTTTGCTGACAATCTTTGATTCTTGGGCTTCTAGAAGCATCACCCCAGTCTCTACACTCATATATGCCATACTCTGTGTGTTCATGTTGGTGTCCAAATTTCCTCTTTTAATATATGACACAGTCATTTTGGTTTAGGGGTCCACTCTATTCCAGTATAGCCTTATCCTCACAACTAGTCATTAATACATCTGTAATGAATGACCATAAAGTCATTCCAAAGAAGGTCACATTCTGAGGTTCTGGATTTTAGGATTTCAACATGTGGGTTTGGGGGACACAGTTCAACTCATAACACCTCCCTTTTAAGTTTGCTCCTTCCGTCAGTATTTCCTCACTCAGCCTTAGGACATTCTTCAGAGATATTTTTTGCCCCTTTATAACTAACACTTTTATTTGTTTTATAATTTATTTTATTAAAGTATAGTTGATTTACAATGTTGTGTTAATTTCTGCTGACAGTGAAGTGATTCAGTCATACATACATATATATATATTCTTTTTCGTGCTTTTAAAATCTTTATTTATTTATATTTATTTTTGGCTGTGCTGGGTCTTCGTTGCTACATGCAGGCTTTTTTCTAGTTGCGGCAAGTGGGAGCTACTCTCTAGCTGTGGTGCTTGGGCTTCTCGTTGCGATGGCTTTTCCTGTTTTGGAGCATGGGCTCAAGGGCGTGTTGGCTCTGTAGCTGTGGCACATGGGCTTAGTTGCCCCACCGTATGTGGAATCTTCCGGGACCAGGGATTGAACCTGTGTCCCCCGCATTGGCCGATGGACTTAACCACTAGACCACCAAGGAAGTTCATAAAAATCACATTCTTTTTTTTTTTTTTTTCCTAGAAAAAATTTATTTATTTATTTGACTGCACCAGGTCTTAAATTAGTTGCAGCCTACAGGATCTTCCATCTTCATTGCAGCATGCAAAATCTTTAGTTGCGGCTTGTGAGATCTAGTTCTGTGACCAGTGATCAAACCTGGCCCCCTGCACTGGGAGTCTTAGCCACTGGACCATCAGGGAAATCCTTCTTCTCCATATTCTTTTCCATTATGGTTTATCATAGGATATTGAATATAGTTCCTGTGCTATACAGTAGGACCTCACTGTTTATCCATTCTATATATACTAGCTTACATCCTGGGCTTCCCTGGCTGTCCAGGGGATAAGACTCTACACTTCCAGTGAAGGGGATACGGGTTAGAGCCTTGGTTCAGGAATATTCCACAAATCGTGTAGTGCCACCAAAAAAAAAAAAAAAAAAAATTAATAGCTGCATCATCACATCCTTCTTACTAGGTAATTATTCTCTATTTAAACTTATTCTCTCTCCTGATTGAACCCTAACGGATATGAGAGCAAAGGGAACTAAGAGAGTAAGTGCCAGGCTGTTGTTGCTTAGTTGCTAAGTTGTGTCCCCCCTCTTTGAGACCCCATGGAACTTTATGTTTAATCTTTCCTCAACCTTATGAGATAGGCATTGTTATGAGATTTCCCAAGTGCCATGTTTTGGGAGTGGCAGTGCTGGAACTCAAACTCAGTTGTGTTTTGTTTTTTGTTTTATTCCAAAGGCTGAGCACCCTCTACTTCCCAGTGCTGCTTCCATACTACAGATGCCTTGTGAACTTGTACCACAAACACAGATGTACCTGGTGGCTCAGACGGTAAAGACTCTTCCTTCAATGAAGGAGACTCGGGTTCAACCCCTGGGTCAGGAAGATCCCCTGGAGAAGGAAATGGCAACCCACTCCAGTATTCTTGCCTGGGAAATCCCATGGACAGAGGAGCTTCATGGGCTACAGTCCACGGGGTCGCAAAGAGTCAGACACGACTGAGCAACTAACTCTTAAGTAAGTGTATTACTATACTCATGTACTTGGCCAACAAAAGTCCGTCTAGTCAAGGCTATGGTTTTTCCAGTGGTCACGTATGGATGTGAGAGTTGGACTGTGAAGAAAGCTGAGTGCCGAAGAATTGATGCTTTTGAACTGTGGTGTTGGAGAAGACTCTTGAGAGTCCCTTGGACTGCAAGGAGATCCAACCAGTCCATTCTAAAGGAGATCATCCATGGGATTTCTTTGGAAGGAATGATGATAAGGCTGAAACTCCAGTATTTTGGCCACCTCATGCAAAGAGTTGACTCACTGTAAAAGACTCTGATGCTAGGAGGGATTGGGGGCAGGAGGAGAAGGGGATGACAGAGGATGAAATGGCTGGATGGCATCACTGACTAGATAGACGGGAGTCTGAGTGAACTCCAGGACTTGGTAATGGACAGGAAGGCCTGGCATGCTGTGATTCATGGGGTCGCAAAGAGTTGGACATGACTGAGTGACTGAACTGAACTGATACTCATGTACTATAGCAGTTATGAAACATAAGCACGATTTAAAAGTATGAGATGATGACAAAATAAACAATTTAAATAAATTGTTTTTACTTTATTATTAGTGGTGCCAAAAGCCCTTGACCTATTTCCCGACAGAAACACCATTTTCCATGAGAGCACCTCGAATATATATATATATTTACTTCTTTTCTGAAAAATCTTGGTTTGCATTTGGTGATACAGGGACTTGAAGGTTTATTTATAAGCTTGGTCTTAATGGCAGTAGCAGCTGAAGTAGATCCTTCACCAAGATGCAAACGTAAGAAGTCATGCTTGCCTGAGTTTATGAAGTTAAGATAACCACCAGTGTCTTAGCAAGGCCAAATGGTGCCTGACAGCAATATAATGATGCCCTGTCTCCTTCAACTTGCCTGAAATGAATAAATACATATAAAACTAGGGTGTATTCATGTGTTCAATGTTCAACAAATCTAAAAATATCAACTCAGTGCAAAATTGAAAAAGTTTCTTGTGTCTTTGCTGCTCCCCGAGGCTGACACTGAGAACAAATGAACCTTTGCACCACCTTTGCGGACACTGGCAGGACTTCTATTTGATGTGACAGCTGACTTCCCTGATCCAGGAGAGCAAGGCAGGAGCTGCAGGAGCCTTTCCTGACCCGCCTCCCAAGTCACACACCATTACTTTCATTGTATTCAATTTGCCGCTCAGGTCAGTGTAGGAAGGAGCCATACAAAGGCACAAGACCGTCAGGAAGGGTGGCTCTTTGGGGGCTGTTTGGGACTGGCTACCACAGAATAAGGCTGAAAAAAAGAGACAAGTTGCTGAAAAAATATGTATCTCTATGACATCAGCACTAGTGGTAAAGAACCCACCTGCCAATGCAGGAGAAATAAGAGATGTGAGTTCGATCCCTGCATTGGGAAGGTCCCCAGGAGGAGGGCATGGTAGCCCACCCCAGTATTCTTGCCTGGAGAATCCCATGGACAGAGGCGTCTAGAGGGCTACAGTCCATAGGGTCGGAAAGAATCGGACACGACTGAAGTGACTTAGCACACACATGGCAGCCAGAGGACAGAGAATCCAACTTAACAAAGTAACAGAGAAGCCCATGGATGACAGTGTGCAGTGGGCTTAACAAACAACCAGACTGTACGAGGAAGATGGAGGTCACGGGGAGGTAGAGGCAGTCTTCAGGAAAATAAACAGAAAAATAAAAAGAAAGGCCATCTGATGTGCTTAAGTGGTTTTAAAAGGTGATTAATATGAAAGATAAACTGAGGTATACGACAAATTTCAAGAGTTTCTTTGAGCGAGAAACATTTGGAATCTGGAAGCACAAGACAGGAAGCAGTTAGGGCCCTCCCCTGCAGGAGCCAGGGGAGACTTAGACAAGGTAATTATTTGACTATAGTTTAAAGCCGGGCTTCCCTGGTGGCTCAGATGGTTAAGAATCTGCCTGCCATGCAGGAGACCTGGGTTTGACCCCTGGGTCCACAAGATTATCAGGAGAAGGGAATGGCAACCCACTCCGGTATTCTTGCCCAGGAAATCCCATGGACAGAGGAGCATGGCAGGCTACAGTCCATGGGGTCCTAAAGAGTGGGACTAGACTGAGCAACTAGCACTTCACTTAAAGGCTTTGAGATTGGTTGTCTTTAACACTTTTGTAACCTTGAGACATTTACAGGCTTAGATTTTGGGTTGCTTATGTAGGCTGCCGTAGTATTGTGATTCACCAAAATGTTTGTTCAGGTTTTCCTCAACATCTTATGGGAAACACAAATGAACTATTTGGCCAACCCAATATGAGTGCCACCCAGTCTAATGGCCTCCTTGTTTAATTAAACAATATACCAAATATTATAAAAAATTAGAGTGTGTATAATTTTAATAATTACATGGGAAATTCAAGCTTTCAACATGTAGAACACTGTAAAAGGGAAAATAAGACAATTATAAGTCTGGAAGAACAAAACATTTTACAAGAAAGACAATATAATAATTGTAGGTTACTTAGGTTTTACAATGGACATTATTTCCATGAACATACTAATGTCAAAACCTTTATTCACCTAGCTAAATAAAATTGGAATATAAGTGTTGGGAAGATGGCAAGAGAGGAAGTAGCGGTAGAGAATTCAGAAGCACCAAATCTTCATCCAACATAATAGAAAACCAATAGGTAATGTCCAAGGTTTAAAAAAACTCACATAAGCATCAGATCAGATCAGATCAGATCAGATCAGTCGCTCAGTCGTGTCCGACTCTTTGCGACCCCATGAATCGCAGCACGCCAGGCCTCCCTGTCCATCACCAGCTCCCGGAGGTCACTCAGACTCGCATCCATCAAGTCAGTGATGCCATCCAGCCATCTCATCCTCTGTTGTCCCCTTCTCCTCCTGCCCTCAATCCCTCCCAGCATCAGAGTCTTCTCCAATGAGTCAACTCTTCGCATGAGGTGGCCAAAGTACTGGAGT
Source organism: Tragelaphus eurycerus (assembly GCA_935064755.1). NCBI lineage: Eukaryota > Metazoa > Chordata > Mammalia > Artiodactyla > Bovidae > Tragelaphus > Tragelaphus eurycerus. Next base: position 7,630,031 of record CAKXYN010000039.1, read on the forward strand.
TTCAGCTTTAGCATCATTCCTTCTAAAGAAATTCCAGGATTGATCTCCTTCAGAATGGACTGGTTGGATCTTCTTGCAGTCCAAGGGACTCTCAAAAGTCTTCTCCAACACCACAGTTCAAAAGCATCAATTCTTCGGCGCTCAGCCTTCTTCACAGTCCAGCTCTCACATCCATACATGACCACAGGAAAGACCATAGCCTTGACTAGGCGAACCTTTGTTGGTAAAGTAATGTCTCTGCTTTTGAATATGCTATCTAGGTTGGTCATAACTTTCCTTCCAAGGAGCAAGCATCTTTTAATTTCATGGCTGCAGTCACCATCTGCAGTGATTTTGGAGCCCAGAAAAACAAAGTCTGACACTGTTTCCACTGTTTCCCCATCTATTTCCCATGCAGTGATGGGACCAGATGCCATGATCTTCGTTTTCTGAATGTTGAGCTTTAAGCCAACCTTTTCACTCTCCACTTTCACTTTCATCAAGAGGCTTTTTAGCCCCTCTTCACTTTCTGCCATAAGAGTGGTGTCATCTGCATATCTGAGGTTATTGATATTTCTCCCGGCAATCTTGATTCCAACTTGTGTTTCTTCCAGTCCAGCATTTCTCATGATGTACTCTGCATATAAGTTAAATAAACATGGTGACAATATGCAGCCTTGACGTACTCCTTTTCCTATTTGGAACCAGTCTGTTGTTCCATGACCAGTTCTAACTGTTGCTTCCTGACCTGCATACAGATTTCTTAAGAGGCCAGCAAATTTGGAAAACTCAGCAGTGGCCACAAGATTGGAAAAGGTCAGTTTTCATCCCAATCCCAAAGAAAGGCAATGCCAAGGAGTGCTCAAACTACCGAACAATTGCACTCATCTCACACGCTAGTAAAGTAATGCTCAAAATTCTCCAAGCCAGGCTTCAGCAATATGTGAACCGTGAACTTCCTGATGTTCAAGCTGGTTTTAGAAAAGGCAGAGGAACTAGAGATCAAATTGCCAACATCCGCTGGATCATGGAAAAAGCAAGAGAATTCCAGAAAAACATCTATTTCTGCTTTATTGACTATGCCAAAGCCTTTGACTGTGTGGATCACAATAAACTATGGAAAATTCTGAAAGAGATGGGAATACCAGACCACATAAGCATACTAGTTAGAAATCTAGAATTAAATAGCAAGCAAAATGGTTAAAGAATTTAAAGGCCTTGCCTCTGGGGATCAGACCCAGGGACGGGGGAGGTAGAGGGGTGAGGCAGGGACAACTTTTTTGTCATAAACCATTTAGTACTATTTAATTTTCTTTGCTTCTATAAAAAAGAAGACTAATTCAAATAATATGTATAAAGTAGATGTCTTAAAATCTAGGAAGCAGGATTTCTGAATTTCTACATTCATGATTTAAAATTACAAGATTTCTGGCTGCAAATATATCTGGAGAGTAAATTGCCACTGTGATGAATATAAAAACAACTTTACCATACCACATGTTGTTGATTATAGGAATTAAAAAGGATTACAATATACAAATAAATGACTACTTAGATTATCCATAAAAAACCAAATATTTTCTAATAAAAAATAAAAATAGGGGCCTCCCTGGCAGTCCAGCGGTTGACTTTGCCTTCCAATGCATGGGGTGTGAGTTCGATCCCTGCTTGGGGATATAAGATTTCATATGCCTCACAGCCAAAAAAAAAAAAAAAAAAGAAAGAAACCCAAAACATAAAGCAGAACCAATATTGTAACACATTCAATAAAGACTTTAAGAATGGCCCACAAAAAAATCTTTTAAAAAATCCAAATATTTTCAGCTCTTTCAGAAGTCATTACTTTAATCCCTTGGTTGCACATTTCTTTCCTTTTTGACCTTTCTGGATGTCCTAGTCCCATGGCCCGGGACCTCTTCAATGCCTCCTCCCCCAGGAGGAGGGGGACACCTGTGTTCCCCTGACGCGCCTCTCTCCAAGTCAGAAGAAATCTTCCCTCCTGCTCAACTCTTCTAGCACTGGATCCACACTGCACTTATGACATTTCAGCTTCTGCCTTGTGTTATTTCCATCCATCTCTGGAGGACAAATGCTATATTCCCGTTAGCAGCTTTATCCATAAGAGTGACTTCTGCAACAGGATGACATTAACTCAGTGAAAAATTGAAATGTGGGATTATCTGAGCAGTGTTTTTGCTGCTCCTGTATAGACTCACACCTGGAACCATGTGTGTCCTTTACACCCCTAGATATTTCAAACTTAGCCTTTCTATTGCCTAGTTATTATGAGCAGCCAGCCATCCTTATCAAAGCATAAGGCGGCCTGTGGTTACTGGACAATGAAAAGGGTGGCTTTTCAAAGTTATTACCTGGGAGCTTAGAGTTCTTAACGAATATTTCTAGGAAGCCAGAGGCTCCTGGGGAACATTTCAGTGAACACTCTGGTAGATTGCTGGCCTTCTTCAGTGACAAAATCAAGTCAACATTATTCCTTTATCCTCCTAACATGTCACAAAGATGAAGTACTTGAACAGCACAGGCCTCTGCCTGGACTGTCACTTTCAGTCAGATTTCCCTCTGTTTGATGCAGGTACGCCCGATTAAAACACACACTGGTAGAGTGTTCATACGCAGTAGACAAAATGTGCACAAGAAGTTAAGACAGAACAAAGCTGAAGGAAATGTCTTGTTTGCTCTGTGTTGGTCAAAGCTCCCCTTTCCTTTAGAGACCCTGATGGCCCACGCCCTCTCCCTTCTGCCTGGGACGTTGTATGAGAGGCTCAGAATTGAGTGCATTGAGGTCAGGTGTCTAAGGACACACCCTGGGACCCTCCAGGTAGGGTGTCAAGGACAATTCACTAGAATAAAGGGTAAGAATATTAGAACTTCTGTTTGTACTTAATTTTTACATTAAAAATAATTAGCCATCAGTACTCTTGCCTGGAAAATCCCTTGGACAGAGGAGCCTGGTAGGCTGCAGTCCATGGGGTTGCTAAGAGTCGGACACAACTGAGTGACTTCACTTTCACTTTTCACTTTCGTGCATTGGAGGAGGCAATGGCAACCCACTCCAGTGTTCTTGCCTGGAGAATCCCAGGGACGGCGGGGCCTGGTGGGCTGCGGTCTATGGGGTTGCACAGAGTCGGACACAACTGAAGCGACTTAGCAGCAACAGTAGCAACATGCTATTTGAGTTGTCTCTGACATCATCACTAAGTGGCACCCAGAGGAAAGGGTTCCATAACAAGGCAATGGGGGGGAGGTAGTGATAATGACCCTTATTCTTTATTCTATGGAGAATTGCCAAGGTGCTGCTGTTTCTATGTGACTATGGAAATAGCTTTCAAGATATATCACTGAATTTAACTGAGAAGATCCCCACAGAATAGATAAGTAGGCATTAGCAAGGCAAATGCAAAGGACAGCCAGAAAGTAGCAGAATGGACCCATGGTCTCAGGATGATTTGTCTATGTCATAATAATGAGATAAATAATAATGATGATACAATTCTATCTTACAAACAGTTGGTCAGAAAAGTTCAAGAAAAGACTCAAAAGAGGGATTCACATCCATTATCTCCAGTAATGAACCTGAATCTAAGTGCATATTGTGCCTTGAGATGCTATTAGCTATATAAAATTTCCCGATAGAGCAAGACATTTTCAAATTGAGTACCTAGAGCATGAAGACAAACTTCTATAGCTGGTATACTGAAGGGAGTGATATTTATTTCTGGACTTCTAAACAGTGTGCTTATGGAACTATTTTTTAAAACCTGGATATTACTTATTGATTTTCTGTGATGGTAGTTGAAGATTTAGCACTCCTACATTCCCCACCCCTACTTCCTCTCTTGCCATCCTCCCAACAGTTATATCCCATTTTTAGTAAGGTCAATAAAGGTATTGATATTAGTGTGTTTTTGCAAAACCCAAGTAATCCACTTTTATCATTTTTTATTCTGGAAATATTTGTTTTCTTGGAGTTATAATTGTTTTACTTTCTATATACAGAGACAATTTCCCCCCTCAGATTATTTATATGTCAACTAATATTTTTTTGGTTCAAGCATACCAAATGGGTATATCATTTTATTATTGTTGTTTACCTGGAGATTCCCCTCTCCAAACACTCTCCATTCTCCACATACAACCTGGATTGTTCTCTTCCTAAGCCATGGCTCTGTGTCATCTCATCCGTTTATTAGGGGACCAGATGGAAAAGGGATTGGAGCCAGATTGTCAAGGGGCTGGTTTGTTACAATAGGGAGTTCAGATTTCATTAAGTTATTGAAAAATCATAAGAAATGAGAAGATGAAATCCACTTGATAGGGTCCTTGCACCTGGGGTCAAAAAGATCATGTTTATCCTGAAGTTCAGCTCTCAGATACAGGCTGTCCTCCCTTAAAACTCCTATCCATACAAGTAGGCTACAAAGACTTAAACACTAGTCATAAATATGGAGTTGAGGAGTTAATATGGGAGGAAAACAATCTCTGATAAAACACTGAGGATTAAAAAATGTTCAATATCACAGAAATTCATAGATCAGGCCAATGTAAATCTCTAAATTTCTCTATGCATTTAACACTTACCCAAATTTATGTTAGAACAAACATTTATTTAAAATGCAAACTTTGAAGTTAGAAATAAAGCTGACTGGAATCATTACAGAGAGATTATGATGACAATATGAATTTCAAAGGGCAGCAAAAACAGGAGGAAATTTGTTCTGATGGCTACACTGCAGCAGGCAGAACACATCAAGCCACCCCTCCATCTTCCCCCTTCAATGGACCCTCCTCACCTGCTTTTGTCCTCTTCTATGCTTCTTCATTTATGTTATTAGAATTATATTATCATAACTGTCTTACTGTCATGTAATTTTCCAGTGCTTTCACAAATATCCTATTATGCCTTTTCAGTGGTTTAATTTCCATTTTTATAGGTTAAAAACAAAAAAAGACTAAGAGAAGTTTAATAACTTGTTGAGTATCCACTAGCTGGTCAGTAACCTCAACAGGTAGAAGAATGCAATTTTACACCTGCCACCAATGTTTTACCTCTTTCCCACACAACTCCATGTCTTTTTTTCCTATCTCAATTCCAATACTTTTTTCCTTCTTCCTCAGCATATCTGTATTATTATAACTGAAATCTATTGCTTTTCAATTTAAAAAGTTGGCTTTCTGTTGTTCACTAATTTTAAATAATTAAAATAACTAAAAATTATAAAAAATTGATCTATATTGATAGTTTATGTTAATATAATTTAAATATAAATTAAAATATGATGACAATTTATTATATTTAATAAATATTTTAATAATAGTTTTTAAAGTAAAATTTTTTTCTTAGCAAGGTCATCCTTTGTACTCCCAAGTGGTTCTCAAGTCTTTCTCCCCACTCTTCATGACCCTGAGGGTCATGGGGTTATCGGTGAGGGGGCCTGCCAAGCCTGAAACAGAGTCCAAATGGGTCACCTAGCACCACTTACCCACGTTTCTGTTTGAGGTTCCTGTGAGCCTCGGTTTCAAAACCCCTGATTCTCACATTCTGAATGGATACAAGAAATTAGGAGGGTTGGCCTCAGGCATAATTTATTCATTTTCTGATTGTTTGGTTTACAAAAGGTAGCCCCATAAGATTTGTGTAAACATTAGCTAAGTGTTTTTTTAATTTAACCCACTGGTTATCAACTCAACCTAGGAAAATCGCTGGAGTTTCCTGGCTGGTTTACCCACCGGCTGCTGCGGGGTTGACCCAGCCCAGCCTGGCTGGAGAACTGATGTGCTTCCGGTGATAAAGGCAGCGCTAGCAAAGGCCGCCTAGAGGAGAGGATGGAGGAAGTTGTGGCCAGCTGGTAAAGGAGCAAGGAGGTTCTATGGACAGGAAGGTGAAAGTGTCAGTCGTTCAGTCCTGTCTGACTTTTTGCGACCTCCTGGACTGTACCCTGCCAAGCTCCTCTGTCCCTGAAATCCTCCAGGCAAGAATGCTGGAGTGGGTAGCCATTCCCTTCTCGAGGAGATCTTCCCAACCCAGGGGTCTAACCCCGAGTCTCCTGCATTGCAGGCAGATTCTTTACCACCTCAGCCACCAGAGAAGCCTCACTATGGACATGAGGCCCCTACTTTGAACTCTGTCATCTTCCGAGAAGAATAAAGACTCCTCTCTCTTGATAAAATTTGGTCCCAGCGGTAAGTCATCACCATGTTCTCTCCATCCTTATTGGTTCATGTTTATTGGTTATGTTTTCCAGGGTATGATTCCTCTCTGCCCACAAAAAATCCCAGAACACGCGGGAGGGCGTCCCGAGCGTCTCCTGGCTTCACAAGGACAGTTCTCTGTAGCAGACTGTGATCTGTGGACCGAATCCCTAGTCACGGATTGGCCATCTGGGGTCAGTCTGGCCTAGGCACATGCTTTACTTAACGTGTCGTTTTCAAACAAAATGTTTAAAATAGATATCAACAATTTAGAATGAAAAGAGTCACAGGAAATCCCGGTTTTCTGTTTCTTTTGCGGGGGGGGGGGGGGGAAGGGGGACATATTCCTGGTAACCATGCTCTGAAATTCCTACAGGGCAGCTGTGGGGAGGGACTAGACCTGGGCCCCTAGGTTCCCCACAGACACCCACTGACCAGCCTGGCCTCTTGGGGGCTCTTCGGGTCACCATCGGCTTAGGGTGAGTGACTCCTGCCCTAAGGTTTTCCTGCAGGGACCTCACTCCTTTCTCAGTGTGCGCTGTTTCCTTCCGCCGGCTTTGGTGGGGCAGTTGTCTGTGTTTTGGGGTTGGCCAACCACTTCTTCCCGATGACTTGCTTATCCTGGAGCGGTCGCTTTCTTTGCCAACTTCCTGCGGTGTGGCCAGCTATTATCCCCCAGTACAGGTGATACTCATCTCCCAGGCCTCTGAATAGCTCATGGCGTCGGCTACGTGGTTCCCTGACGAAACCCCGTCAAGTCTAAACTCGTACCTAAACCAGCAGGGAAACCGAGGTTCTGAGCGGCAGAGCCATCCTGGGGCAGCCTTTGCTGCAGGGCGCCAGGGCTATGAGGGGCAGGCACTGCCCTCCATTTGCTAAACAGCCACCACAAAATGTTGCTTAGCCTTCTGAGATTTGTAATTTAAAAAAATTAAGCTCAAAAATTGACTTTTTTTTCCCCCCTTCAAGTAGGTTGAGTGTATTTTATATCACTTAAAAGTGTCTTCCTCTATAGTAAAAGGGATTGTTGGAGTTCCCCCAACTTTCTCCCCCACCAAACCAGAGCACATTTCCCAGCCTCCCTTGCAGTTATTTGAGGTCATGTGACTGGTTTTTAGCCAATAGGATGTGACAGGAGTAAAGCCGGCCTATCCAGTTCTGGCTCATAAAATCTCTCATGTTCTTCTCCCCTCTGAGGTGACCTTGGACTCGTGGACTGAAAAAGAGTGCAGGTTGGAAAGGAGCCTGCTTAATGAATTCTGTGTGTAGCTTTTGCTAGGTTGTTGCATCCATCCTCTACCCGTAGGGGGCAAATTAATTTTTCTGCACCTCAGTTTTCCTCACTTGCAAACTGGGAATATTGATAGTAACTACTTGTTAGAGCTATTATATGAATTAATATTTATAAATCTCCTAGGAGAGTCCTCTGCTTAAGGTGAGCACTGCATGAAGAATGTGTTGAAATATGAAAAGCTCTATAAATATTATTAGCTCTTATGGCTTTTTTAAACATTTAACATATTTTTTAAGATTACAATGAGAATTACCTTGGCTAATAGGTTTGTTCATTTGTTTGAGGATAGGATAGAACTTGGAGAAGGCAATGGCACCCCACTCCAGTACTTCTGCCTGGAAAATCCCATGGGTGGAGGAGCCTGAAAGGCTGCAGTCCATGGGGTCGCTGAGGGTCAGACGCGACTGAGCGACTTCACTTTCACTTTTCACTTTCATGCATTGGAGAAGGAAATGGCAACCCACTCCAGTGTTCTTGCCTGGAGAATCCCAGGGACGAGGGAGCCTGGTGGGCTGCCGTCTATGGGGTCACACAGAGTCGGACACGACTGAAGTGACTTAGTAGCAGTAGTAGTAGTAGTAGTAGTAGGATAGAACTTACGAGTTGTGGCCTAGGTGTCAGACGGATTAGCCTGGGTTCAAATCTTGGCTTTGCTTCTCAGCTGAGAAGCATTAAAAATCACTTAACCTCACCAAGTCTCAATTTTCTCACTAACAGGACCCTTAATACCTACATCATAGGGTTATTGGTGGGTTAATGAGATAAAGTTTGTAAAAAATTTAGTCAAGTGGCTGACGCATAGTAAGTGCTCAGTAAATCACTTTGCACCTTGGCAATAAGTGATTAAGAGGTCCCATGTGAGAAAAGGTTGTCCAGAACATTTGTAATTAATCTCTCAACATTTTTTTTTTCATTTTCACAATGAGTTCATTAAAGTGGATTTGATTTTTATTTTCAAACTTTTGTTTTAGCTGCAAAACCTTTCCTTCAAGCAAGGTCTTAGATAAATATCCAGTCTAACATAGATGGAAGCCGTGGGGTGAAGGGCCAGTAGGGAGGAGAGCTTGTCTCCACCCACTGGCTCTCCCTCTTCCCTCAGGATTGCCCCCGAGTCACCTCTGTGGACTCCCAGGGTTCCTCAGTACAGTCTGATTATTTGTAGGACTTAAAGTTCTCCAAACTATTTTGTTCCGGCGCTAATATTTTATGACCCCCACCAAGAACTGGCATTTGGCCATGAAGTAGAATTGAGGTTGAAATGATACAGATACAACCTGTTCCCCAGTGCCAAGGCCTCTTCTGACTTGGCCTATTGCTTCTAATGCTGCCTCTCACACTCACCAGTTCAACCCCCTTTCTCAGGAAACAGTCCCTCCCTTTCCACCTGCTTCTGCCCCAAGGACAGAGGGGGCAGGAGGTGCATGTGAGGCCGCTGCCCAGCCACTTCTAGGATAGCCTCTAGCATCTAGTGGAGCCCCGCTACGCTCAAAGGCTGAGTTTATGACAGATACGGCCCTCAGCCAACTGCAGAGCACAGTTTTAAAATAAAATAAGCTATCTACAGAAAAGTGAGCTATCTCAGTACTTCTCTAGACCTATGTATTTGTGCAGATGTAAACCGTCCAGTCAAAACTCCAGGCAGCCAGCTCTGACTGGAAAGGAGCATCTCTATGTCCCTTGTATTCGGAGCAGGTCACTTGGCTGCTCAAGCCCTCCGAGGACTTCCACTTCCACTGAGATGGAATTCAATTCAAAGACTTTTCCGGTGGCTTCACCTCCCACCACTCTCCTCCTGGCCCTTGCTGCCACAATCATAATGACTGTCTGTAGATCCTCCAACATGTGAAGCATCTTCTGCTTCATGTCTTTCTTGCCTGAGGATACCTTCAGATTTCTCTGTTCCTTCTATGCTAATAAGCTCTCTAATAAGCCATCAGTCTGTGATTTTTTTTTTAACCTTCTCCATAGAGTCTTCCTGAATGAATACATAAGAGTGATGTCTCTCTGGATAGACACAGTTTTCACAAATTTACTTACATACATAAAAATGAAAGTGAAAAAAGTGAGCCTGTTAGTCTCATTTGATTCTTTGTGACCCCATGGACTGTAGCCCGCTAGGCTCCTCTGTCCATGGAATTCTCCAGGCAAAAATACTAGAGTGGGGAGCCATTCCCTTCTCCAGGGGATCTTCCCAACCCTGGAATTGGACACTGGTCTCCTGCACTGCATGTCTTCTGCATTCTTTATAGTCTGAGCCACCAGGGAAGCACTGTAGAGGAGGGGGAAGACAAACAAGCTTCTTTCTCTACCCTCTTAGGTTTGTGCCTGAGGCTCTGGAAATTTAATGGACAAAAGTCAGACTAACAAAAGAAAAACAGAGTTTATAAACTTGTGCAGTGCACATAACACAGGAGATGCTATGCTCAGTGATGGGTAACTGAAAGTGGTACTTACAACTTGGGGCTTATAAGCACCTTCAGAAAGAATAATAAATTTGTGGAGACATGACAAGTTAAAGTAAAATGGGTTCAGGCTCTTAGAAGTGGCCACTTGTGGGAAGGTAAATATATGGGGGAAACTAAATGGATGGTAAGGACTATTTTAGTGAGATTTGTTTTGTACGTTAGGGGCTTCCCAGGAGATACCAGTGGTAAAGAATCCTCCTGCCAATGCAGGAGACATCAGAGACATGGGTTCAGTCCCTGGGTCTGGAAGATCCCCTGGAAAAGGTAATGGCGGCCCACTCCAGTACTGTTCCCTGGAGAATCCCATGGACCAAGGAGACTGGTGAGCTATATAGTCCATAGAATCTCAAAAGTCAACATGACTGAAGTGACTTAGCGTGCATGTTATGTGCGTTACATCTCTGGGCTAAGAGTCTCTAATGATTAAGAGTTAACCTGCCCTGGGACTTCCCTGGTGGTTCAGTGGTTACACATACACCTTCCAGTGCAGGGCATACAGGTTCTCATCCCCGGTCCACAAGGCAACAAAGTCTTCCTGCCACAGCTAGAGAAGCCCACATGAGACAACGAAGACCCAGAGCAGCCAAAAAAAGAGAGAGAGAAATGAAAAGGTTATCCTGTCCTTCCCGGTGCAAGGAGGGCACCTTTTTCACAAGAAATTTTATATCCTGCATTTGGGTAAAAAGGACGTTGTGCCCTTCCTGCATTTGCTGTGTCTCAAGTATCTTCAGCTCAAAGTAACACTTCTGCCAAAGTGGCATATTCTGATTCCTTACAGAGTAAATAAAGGTGATTAAATTTCTACCACTGCTACCTCTAACTTGAACTGTTACTGTCAATGAATTCAGCTAATACTTATTAAGCATAATTTATATGCCAGTGAATTCCTATGCATTTCATGTAGTCTATTTCATTTAATTCTTTCAACAGCTCTGAGTGGCTCAAAGAGGTTAAGTTAACCTGCCCACAACCACACAACTAGTAAACGGGAATACACCAGGAATCCAACTCAACTGTACATGACTGCAACTTACTTCTAGTTCTCCACAGCCTCACTACAGACAATTGTGCTGAACTCAGTTGGCAAGTAGTTATCGTTACTGTGTTTGAATTTTGCTGTGCCAAGCACCCCCTAAGGCTAAGAGGCTCCCGTTATCCATCTTAACTTGTTAGCCCTGAGAGGTGAGGAAGGTCTTTACATACAATGGGCACTTAAATCTATTTGAATGATGACTCTGCTGCCTTTATAACCATGACAGCAGTTTGGACTGGAGTCCAACACTCTGGGCTGCTCGATAAATCCCTGACAGAGTGATTGCTGATGGCTTGTTTTCTTTCCTTTGCCAGGCTATTTATAGACGAACTTTGAGCAAGCTCCAAAATGTAATACTCTCCAGAATACTTTTTGGACCTTTGAACTATGTCCTGTAAAGAGAAAAAATAGCTAGGATTTCAGATAAGTCTCAAATATCGATTTCTAAGTACCTCTCAGAGAACTCAGATATGCTTCGTTGAATCCTATATTACTCCTGTCCAATTCTACCACTAAAACAAACTACTAACATATTTAAATAAATTCTGACTGAAGTAAAAATTTTAAAAATATTTCAGTAACTTTACTGCCAAAAACAAGTTGTTGTGTTATTTCAAACTCATCTCAGAATCCAAGAGTCAAAGAAATTTATAAACCATGCAGTACACTACTGTTATTTTTCAGAATAAGCGATGTAGAGAAGAGAGTATTTTGCCTGAAATCACAAAGCTAGTCTTTGTCTCGGTTATAAGTAAGCAAATCAGACTTGATATCTATAATGGATTCTTTTGGATATGCTGCCCATTTCCTGAATTTATTACTTTTTTGTGTGGTATCTTCAATGCTTGGCACAATACAGACACAATATACAAATGCTCAAGAAATGTTTACTGAGTTGGGCTGTGTTTCAAAAACCTGATACGTTTCTAGATACACTGTTTGCTTTTATCAGTTACTGATCCAAATAATTTTTTAAAATAAAAATGCATGCATACTGTAAGAAAAAAAAGTACCAGAGTCAAATAGTACGGGAAGGCTTTGTTCAAGACTATTGCAATAGGAACATACAATTGTGTTCATTTCATATGCCAGCAAGGTAATGCTCAAAATCCTTCAGGCTTCAACAGTATGTGAATTGAGAACTTCCAGATGAACAAGCTGGATTTAGAAAAGGCAAAGGAACCAGAGATCAAATTGCCAACATCCGTTGGATCATAGAAAAAGCAAGGGAATTTCAAAACCATCTATTTCTGCTTCTTTGGCTATGCTAAAGCCTTTGACAGTGTGAATCACAACAAACTGTGGAAAATTCTTAAAGAGATGGGAATACCAGACCACCTTACCTGTCTCCTGAGAAACCTGTTTGCAGGTCAAGAAGCAACAGTTAGAACTGGACATAGATCAGTGGACTGGTTCAAAACTTGGAAAGGAGTATGTCAAGGCTGTATATTGTCACCCTGCTTATTTAACTTAAAAGCAGAGTACATCATGTGAAATGCTCGGCTGGATGAATCACAAGCTGGAATCAAGATCGCTGGGAGAAATATCAACAACCTCAGATATGCAGATGATACCACCCTTATGGCAGAAAGCAAAGAGAAACTAAAGAGCCTCTTGATGAGAGTGAAAGAGGAGAGTGAAAAAGCTGGCTTATAACTCAACATTCATAAAACAAAGATCATGGCATCCAGTCCCATCACTTCATGGCAAATACATGGGGAAAAGGTGGAAACAGTGATAGATTTTATTTTCTTGGGCTCCAAAATCACTGCAGATGGTGTCTACAGCCATGAAATTAAAAGACAGTTCCTCCTTGGAAGAAAAGCTATGACAAACATAGACAGCATATTAAAAAGCAGAGACATCACTTTGCAGACAAAAGTCAGTATCATCAAAGCTATGGTTTTTCCAGTAGTCATGTACAGATATAAGAACTGGACCATAAAGAAGGCTGAGCGCTGAAGAAAAAGATGCTTTTGAACTGTGGTGCTGGACTCTTGAGAGTCTCTTGGACAGCAAGGAAATCAAACCAGTCAATCCTAAAGGAAAATAATCCTGAATATTCATTGGAAGGACTGATGCTGATGCTGAAGCTCCAATACTTTGGCCACCTGATGTGAAGAACTGACTCATTGGAAAAGACCCTGATGCTGGGAAAAATTGCGGGCAGGAGAAGGGAGGAACGGAAGATGAGATGGTTGGATACTGCTAACCAGTTGCATGGATGTCCTGCTTCTAGTTAGTCCACCTACAGCTTCCCCAGCATGTGGGATCTTAGTTCCTACACCAGGAATGGAACCCACACCCTCTGCATTGGAAGCACGGAGTCTTAACCACTGAACCACTAGGGAAGTCCCCCAAGGACTAATGACACTGAGCATCTTTTTAAGTGCTTATTTTCTAACTGTATCTATTTAGTGAACTGTCTGTTAAGTTTTTTTCTGTTAAAAATTTTTTTTTTTTTTTAATTTTAATTAGGTCAGGAAGCAACAGTTAGAACTGGACATGGAACAACAGACCGGTTCCAAATAGGAAAAGGAGTACTTCAAGGCTGTATATTGTCACCCTGCTTATTTAACTTATATGCAGAGTACATCATGAGAAACGCTGGATTGGAAGAAGCACAAGTTGGAATCAAGATTGCCGGGAGAAATATCAATCACCTCAGATATGCAGATGACACCACCCTTATGGCAGAAAGTGAAGAGGAACTAAAAAGCCTCTTGATGAAAGTGAAAGTAGAGAGTGAAAAAGTTGGCTTAAAGCTCAACATTCAGAAAACAAAGATCATGGCATCCAGTCCCATCACTTCATGGGAAATAGATGGGAAAACAGTGGAAACAGTGGTTGAGTTTATTTTTCTGGGCTCCAAAATCACTGCAGATGGTGATTGCAGCCATGAAATTAAAAGACGCTTACTCCTTGGAAGGAAAGTTATGACCAACCTAGATAGCATATTCAAAAGCAGAGACATTACTTTACCAACAAAGGTTCATCTAGTCAAGGCTATGGTCTTTACTGTGGTCATGTATGGATGTGAGAGCTGGACTGTGAAGAAGGTTGAGTGGCGAAGAATTGATGCTTTTGAACTGTGGTGTTGGAGAAGACTCTTGAGAGTCCCATGGACTGCAAGGAGATCTAACCAGTCCATTCTGAAGGAGATCAGCCCTGTGATTTCTTTGGAAGGAATGATGCTAAAGCTGAAACTCCAGTACTTTGGCCACCTCATGAGAAGAGTTGACTCATTCGAAAAGACTCTGATGCTGGGAGGGATTGGGGGCAGGAGGAGAAGGGGACGACAGAGGATGAGATGGCTGGATGGCATCCACTGACTAGATGGACGTGAGTCTGAGTGAACTCCAGGAGTTGGTGATGGACAGGGAGGCCTGGCGTGCTGTGATTCATGGGGTCGCAAAGAGTCGGACATCACTGAGTGACTGAACTGAACTGAACTGAAGGGTCCTTTATGTATTTTGGATACAAGTCATTTTTCAGAGATGCATTTTACAAATATTCTCTCTTGTTGTTTGTCTTTTCATTTTCTTGAAAGTAGCTTTCAAAGAACAGACATTTATAATTTTGACATAGCATAATTTATCAATTTGCCCATCCTGTGATCCAATTTGAATTACTTTTTGTAGTCTTGAACAATTGCACTCATCTCACACGCTAGTAAAGTAATGCTCAAAATTCTCCAAGCCAGGCATCAGCAATATGTGAACCGTGAACTTCCTGATGTTCAAGCTGGTTTTAGAAAAGGCAGAGGAACCAGAGATCAAATTGCCAACATCCGCTGGATCATGGAAAAAGCAAGAGAGTTCCAGAAAAACATCTATTTCTGCTTTATTGACTATGCCAAAGCCTTTGACTGTGTAGATCACAATAAACTATGGAAAATTCTGAAAGAGATGGGAATACCAGACCACCTGATCTGCCTCTTAAGAAATCTGTATGCAGGTCAGGAAGCAACAGTTAGAACTGGTCATGGAACAACAGACTGGTTCCAAATAGGAAAAGGAGTACGTCAAGGCTGTATATTGTCACCATGTTTATTTAACTTCTATGCAGAGTACATCATGAGAAATGCTGGACTGGAAGAAACAGAAGTTGGAATCAAGATTGCCGGGAGAAATATCAATAACCTCAGATATGCAGATGACACCACTCTTATGGCAGAAAGTGAAGAGGGGCTAAAAAGCCTCTTGATGAAAATGAAAGTGGAGAGTGAAAAGGTTGGCTTAAAGCTCAACATTCAGAAAACGAAGATCATGGCATCTGGTCCCATCACTGCATGGGAAATAGATGGGGAAACAGTGGAAACAGTGTCAGACTTTGTTTTTCTGGGCTCCAAAATCACTGCAGATGGTGACTGCAGCCATGAAATTAAAAGACGCTTACTTCTTGGAAGGAAAGTTATGACCAACCTAGATAGCATATTCAAAAGCAGAGACATTACTTTACCAACAAAGGTTCGCCTAGTCAAGGCTATGGTCTTTCCTGTGGTCATGTATGGATGTGAGAGCTGGACTGTGAAGAAGGCTGAGCGCCGAAGAATTGATGCTTTTGAACTGTGGTGTTGGAGAAGACTCTTGAGAGTCCCTTGGACTGCAAGAAGATCCAACCAGTCCATTTTGAAGGAGATCAATCCTGGAATTTCTTTAGAAGGAATGATGCTAAAGCTGAAACTCCAGTATTTTGGCCACCTCATGCGAAGAGTTGACTCATTGGAGAAGACTCTGATGCTGGGAGGGATTGAGGGCAGGAGGAGAAGGGGACGACAGAGGATGAGATGGCTGGATGGCATCACTGACTCGATGGATGCGAGTCTGAGTGACCTCCGGGAGCTGGTGATGGACAGGGAGCCTGGCGTGCTGCGGTTCATGGGGTCGCAAAGAGTCGGACACAACTGAGCGACTGATCTGATCTGATCTGATCTGATAAATAAGAGTTGAGGGTTTTTTATTATTTTGCACTTGGATATCCAGATTTTCTAGCACCATTTGTTTAAAAGTCTTTCTCCATTGACTTCCCTTGGCACCTTCTCAAAATGAATTGATCGTATACGCGTAGGTCTTTTAGTCCCACTTGAATTGTCTTTGTCAGAGTAATGCTGGCCTCAGAGAATGAACTGGGAATTAATCTCTCCTTCTTAATTTCTTAGAAGAGTTTGGGTAGAATTGGTATTCTTTTTTTAAAAAAATATTTACCAGAATTCCCCAGTGAAGCCAAATGGGCCTGGGGTTTTATTCATGGGAAAGCTTATTAATACAAATTAAAATTTGAAAATAGATTATATAAAGTTATTCAGGTTGTTTTTTTCTTTTTGTCTGAACTTTGATAAATTTTGTATTTCAAGGAATTTGTCCAATTAATCTCAGCTGTTCTTAAAGTCGTTCTTAATAATCACTTATTATCTTTAAAACTACTTTCTAGTACTGTTTTAGTTGCATCCCACAAGTATAGGAATGTTGTTTTCATTTTTATTCCATTCAAAATACTTTCTAAATTATTTTTTATCTCTTCTTTGACCATGGATTACTTTTTAAAGGAACTTAGTCTCCAAATACTTGAATATTTTTCCAGATAACTTTCTGTTATGGATTTTTAGTTTAATTTTTGTGAGAGAACATATTTTGTATTATTTGAGCCCTGTTGCATTTTTTGAGACTTATGATTGACATATAGTTGATTTATAATATTATATTAGTTTCATATTATTCATATCACTATAATACTATATATAGTGATTCAGTATTTTTTTAGTTTATACTCTAAAGTTATAAAATATCAGTTCTATTCCCTGTGCTGTATAATATATCCTTGTAGCTTATTTATTTTATACACAGTAGTTTGTAACTCTCAATCCCCTACCTATATCTTTCCCCGCCCTTCTGGTAACCCCTAGTTTCTTCTCTATAAGTCTGCTTATGTTTTGCTGTTTTCATTTGTTTGCTTTATTTTTTAGATTGCACATATAAATAATACTATACAGTATTTGTTTTTCTTTGTCTGATTTATTTTACTAAGAATAATACCCTCCAGGTTCATTTGAAACTTCTTTTATGCATCCAGGATATGATCTAACTTGGTAAATATTCTTTTTGCCCTTGAGAAGGAGTATTCATCCTGCTTTTGTTCAGTGGAGTGTTCCAGAAATGTTAATTACATGAATATGGTTGATGGAAATGTTTAACATTTCTGTATCCTTACTGATTTTATGTCAACTTGTTTGATTAGTTATTGAGGAAGGGGTGTTGAACTCTACAATTATAATTGTAAATTATTTCTTCTTGCAGTTTTGTTAGTTTTGTTCCATGTATTTTGAAGATCTGTTATTAGTTGCATTCACATTTAGGATTATGTTCTCTTGATTAATTCACCTTTATCATGAAACAGGCTTTTAATCTTTGGTAATATTCTTTGCTGTGAAATCTATTTTGCTTGACATTAGTATGGAAACTCCAGGTTAAGTTTTTTCTCATATATTTATTTGCAGTATTAACATGATATAACTTGTTTCATCTTTTTACTTTAGCATATTTGTGTTATCATATGTGAAATGGACTTCTTAAAGGCAGCATATTTATCCATTTATTTTTATCCAGCCAGACAATCTCTTATCTTTTAATTAGAGTGTTTAGGCTATTTACATTTAATGTGATTGTTGATTCCTATGCGTTCTTTCTCCTTGCACTGTTCCTCCACCCCTGCATACTACTTTGGTTTAAATGTTCCAGCCAACTCTATATGTTGAAACTTGGTTTCTGTCTCCTCAAGTGAAGTACTCTATTGTGATCCCTTCCTCCATGATTCATGACCCAGAAAAGCCTCCAAACAGATACCTGGGGTGATTGCTGGGCTCACCTCATGTCTTTCCATTCTCTAAGGGAGCACAGTCCTGTGCTGCCTATTGTCTAATATCCCAAAACTGTTTCTCCTACATTTTGTCCAATTTTCTTATTTTTGGTAAGAAGTTAAGTCTAGTCCCTGTTATTTGGTCATGTCTGGAGTAGAAGTCTCCCTCAAAATCTTTTAAAATTAATAAATTAACTAGGGAAATCTTAGCATATATGCTGTGAAATGCTTGTTATAAAATGATATAAATTGGGACTTCCCTGGCAGTTCAGTGGCTAAGACTCCATCTTTCAGTGAAGTGGGTTCAAGTTCGATCCCTGGTTGGGGAACCAAGATCCCACATGCTGTGGGGTGTGGCCAAAAATTTAAAAAATGATATAAATTGATATAGATATTAGTTTAATATAAAATAATCGTAGTAAGGCAATATAATATATACTTCACTCTGATTGCCTCATATCCTAGCACTGGACTCTCTCTCCAGGTAATGAGGGTTGGCCTCCTGTTATGTACCTTTCTGCATTGCAATCATGATGCACTCTAGAATATCCCACATTCAAGTCAAGCTTTTTCAATACAATATAAATGACTTTAATTATAAAAGCAAGGGTAGGCTGGTCTAAACCACTACCTAGGGTTTATAGTGCTCCAGCTTTGAAGATAGCTTTGCTTGAGGTGCCCTTGACTGTGGACACCACACCTTGATTGTGGATATTGTGGAATTAGAGTCCTTTAGAGCAAGGTCTCTGAGTAGTCTGTATTTCTTTCAGTCCAAAAAGAGCCAGGACAGATTTTTTTCACAGGCTACAAATGGTTGCAGCTTTATGTGCTTTATTTAATATGTTTACTCTCTCTGTCCTGTGTCCTCCTCCTCTTCTTCATTATCTTTATCATTTTAATAGTATTATTTTACAACTTATTTAAGCTTTGCTATTTATAAACAGTATTATATTTGTATAATGAATACAGCAAGCTTGTAATGAAAATAATTATTAACTCCTACTCTATAGACAATAAAACTGAACTACACAAATATAAGACTTGCTCAGAATCAAGTATGGTTATGTGTTAATAACAGAGCTGGACTTCCCTGGTGGCTCAGACGGTAAAGCGTCTGTCTACGATGCGGGAGACCCGGGTTCAATCCCTGGGTTGAGAAGATCCCTTGGAGAAGGAAATGGCAATCCACTCCAGTACTATTGCCTGGAAAATCCCGTGGACAGAGGAGCCTGGTAGGCTACGGTCCATGGGGTCGCAAAGAGTCGGACTGAGCAACTTCACTTCACGTTCACGTTCACGTTCACGTTCAATAACAGAGCTAAGACTAAAACTCCAGGTCTTCTGACTCCAGTTCTCTTGTAGCTTTTTTTTACTGTACTACATTGACTTTCACGCAGCCTTTTTCTTGTTGAGTGGTCAAGTTGTTCTTTTTCTCAACTGGTCTTGCCTTCAAAGCTCAGGTTTGATGTAATTTACTTTTTAATGCCAGAGACTTTCAGTCTCCCACAGAGACTGTCACAGAGCAGTATTCCTTTTATAAGGAGATATTTAGGAGAATCCCTTTCTGAACAAGTTTCACAATATAAATGTTGTTGGTGCTTCTGTCTTAATGAATACATCAGGTTTTTAAAAGTGGTTTATAAGTCTGTTTGTTCATGAGTCGAAAGCATTACTTTTAAATCAATTAATGTGTCCATGTCCATGTAAAGTTAGTTGTCTTCAAAGAACCGTGCACACTGATGGGATTAGTTCAGAATTTTGGACTTTCTTGGCCTTCTTCTTACCACTTTTATCACTCTCCAAAAGTTTTGTGCTTTGGGGGCATAACGGAGTTAATAATGTGAATAAACTAGCTCAGAAAACACAAACACAGTCTGGTGTGCAGATCTGGGTGTGTTTAGTCTGTACAGAGTTTTTCTAAAATGTGAATTAGCTGCAAAATTTAAAACCAGGAGATTTCACATAAAAATCAGAACTTTCACACTGTCTTGGAAGATCAGAATATCTTGCAACAGTGCACCCCAAACCCTCATGATTACAACTGGCTAGAGCTGAGGCTTGGCTGCCCCTTGGATAGGGAGTGCTCTGCTTCATCCACCACCAACCTCTCTGTTGTCTTTTACTAGTTACACTTCATTCACTTACTTTATCTGCCTGACTTTATGATTTCGCCCACAAACTAACAATCTTTAGTTGAGACTTAAATATCTGGGTGCAATCATGATGCCATCTGTTGGTGAAGAGCAGGATGGTGGGCTATGATTCTGAAAAGTTGCTTTGTTCATCTGAATGAATTGTTGTGAATTCTACTTATAAACTAGAGAAGCACTTACTTTAATTAAGTATGAATACGTAGCAGCATAAATATTCCCCAACTATCCTGCACCTATGTACCTGTGCTGGATTATGGTTTAATTAACTTTGACAAGCCTTTTGAGAGGTTTGGGTGTGTGTGTTTGCTTGTGCATATACACTGTGGGACACAGAAAGTGGGGAGAAGTTAGAGCTCCACTTAACTTGAAGATTCTTAGCATCATGGGAATTTGTTATCTGATTTTTTGGAAGGGGTCCCACCTTTTCCACATTTCTGTTGAACATGACTTATCACATAGCAGAAAGAACACAACATTTGGAATCAGAAAACCCTGGTAACAGTCTTCTTCCTGCCAGTTGGTGTTTGACCTGTATCAAACTGCCAAGTTTCTGTAGTCTTTTGGTTTTCTCATTGAAGAATCAGAATAATAACAGCTGTGCAATTTAGCAGGGTTGGTTGTGTGATAATCTATGTCAGGTTAGAAACAGAGGTGGTGAAAGACAGAAACTATGCCACACATCATGTTTATGGTTTATTTACATAGTGATTCAGGCTGGAACGTTGAAACATAACCCATCAATTTTGCAAACTTATTTTTTTAATTTAGCAGAAGTCAATACATTATAAAAACAGCCCTCTCCTAGAGTTTTAATAACAAAATTCCATTTGATTAAGTATAGTAGGTTTCTGTATACAGCTTTGTGATTCTAACATCTGTTAGTCCTGGGCAGACATTCTAACATCTCTCAGTCCTGGGTAGTCCTGGGCAAACCAATGGAATGTGACTGGTCCTCAGCCTTGGGCCTCTGTTCTCTGGCTGTAGGCTCTCTTCCTATGACTGGTCGGCCATTACCATGGTTTCAGTATCACATTCTTGATGTCACTTGAGATCCATGTACCTCTTAGATTATCTAAGTGATCTTTTCACTTGAATTTCTCTTCCTCAACTCATAGTCCAGAATTCAAAGCTCAATTCATCTTCTTTCCCAAATAGCGTGTGTGCTCAATCGGTCGGTCGTATCTGACTCTTTGCGATCCTGTAGACTGTAGCCTGCCAGGCTCTTCTGTTCATGGGATTTCCCAGGTAAGAATACCAGAGTGGGCTGCCATTTCCTCCCCCAGGGGATCTCTCTGCCCCAGGGATCAAACTCACGTCTCCTGCAGCTCCTGCGTTGGTAGGTGGATTCTTTACCACTGAGCTACCTGGTAAGCCCTCCCAAATACAGGCCCTTGTAAAATCTACTATCAGTGGCACCAGTATTCCCTCAGTTCAGTGTAACTAGATTTTTTTAAGTGATGAACATGGGCATTATCACTGGGTTTGGAATAGCCTGTGACCCAGTCTTCCTGTTTATTCCTTGTATCTCGTCTCGATAGATATTTTCAGTATCATTCACATCGCTCCTTCCTTTTCTATTTTGCTTATGCTGCTTCAGTCTAAGGCCCCCCTCACTACCACTTGACTCATAATGGGAATTCCTCCTAAGGGTCCTGAAATTCAGCTTTTTATGAAAACCTTTCAAAACCTATAAACTACACCATTAAGTCTGAATGTTTCTGCTTGTCTTAAGGCTTTCCATATTTTAACCTTACATATTTTCATTTCGTGTCTCATTTCTCTTCACCCTAGCCTCCTTGTTTGCATGTTTTTCTTATATGGACACTCTTCTTCTATGTATATCCAAGTCAACAAAGACCTAAGAGACCTTGTCGTATGTCATCCCCATTCTACAACTTGTCTGACTATTCTATCCTTGTTTCCCTCTTAATGAACCTCTATAACAGTAACACTCTCATGCAATTATTGCACTGACTTATCCACACTTCTCACTCACCATCTTTCTTCTTTAAGTATTTGTTTATTTGGCTATGCTGGTTGTTAATCGAGGTATGTCAGGTTTTCGATCTTTGTTGTAGCATGTGAGATCTAGTTCCCTGACCAGGAATTGAACCCTGCCCCTCCTGCATTGAGAGTGCAATGTTTTAGCCACCGGGTCCCCAGAGAATTCTCCACCATCTTTCATGAGTGCCAGTTTTGCCTCTTGAACTAAATTATAAACTCCTTGAGGAGAGGTAGCACATCATGCTGAATCTCTCTCAAATTCCTTGTATGTGGTAAATATTGATTGAAAGAAAAATTGAGTGTCTTGTTGATTTATTTTAATAAGTTAATTAAACAATAGATTCAATTAGGTTTTCATAAAGCTTTTAACTTATTTTTCAATACATACATCCCTCTGGGGTAAGTTAAGTTGTGTTTTTAAATAGAATAGAGGAAGTTCTGTAACTTACTTTTAAAGTAAAAACTGGGACTCAGTTTGATGAGTACAGAATGTGCTTTAAAAGTCAGTGGAACAAGATATTTGAAATCAGGCCTGTTCTAAAAAAAAATATATTTGGGAGAAAAATCATTAGATCTCTTAAATTCATCCTATTTATAGTAATTAAATACCACTAGCCCACAAGTGAGGAAATCAGAACAATATTGGCTATACAAACTGACAATGGCGTTGACTGCCCAATGAAAGTGACAAGAGACTTCCACCCACACAAGGACCATGTCATTTTTCCGTGAACTCGCCCTGCAGTGATTAAGTATGTGTACTTGAGAGTGCTTCCAAAGGTTTGAGCAATCCATCTGGCAAAAGCATTTGACACTATGGGGTTTGTTATTGTGGTGCTATGCCAGCACCAAAACTTATTTAATTGCGTTAGTCATCAAGCAACAGTGCCCCTAATCTTGGATCTCACTGAGTGCCGTCTGGTTTATATGTTTGAGAGACCAAACAAACAAAGCTGAATGACTACAAACTTCTCCTATATTTAAGTCTGAGATCTGAATGTTCTGACATCAGGTCCCAACCAGTCCTGCAGTAAAACTGGAAGGGTCACCCCCATGCAAAAGAGGCATAATCGAGGTCAAAATGGCAAGAGTTGAAGTTTCCGAAAGGCTTTGTCTATCCAAAATACAATTTCCCAGTCACATGCTAGGTCTCCAAATTCTTCACATTGGAGTCATTTCTGTATATTTCAGTGATAGTTCCAAGAAGTCCCAGTTTAAACCCAAATATGTTACCTGGAGCTAGTTACCCATTAACCCCTTAGCTCACTGCTCAGATCTGTTAAGAGCTAGCCAGTTTCCTCTGGCTGGATACCAAGAGGACTGAAGTCAAGTGGGTTGTTTGAATTAATGGGTTCAAAAATGCAAAGGCTCTGACCATGAGATACTGCTGGTTGGAAATAACAGGGTTATAAGCCTTAGTTATGAGGGGGAAGAAGAAGAACAAGGAAAAGGAGGAGACTTCCCACTTTATGGCTTTGCCTATCTCTGACCTGAGATTTGTGACTTTCCAGACCAGTTATCCAGAGAAGGCGATGGCACCCCACTCCAGTACTCTTGCCTGGAAAATCCCATGGATGGAGGAGCCTGGTGGGGTCACTAAGAGTCAGACACGACTGAGCGACTTCTCTTTTACTTTTCACTTTCATGCATTGGAGAAGGAAATGGCAACCCACTCCAGTGTTCTTGCCTGGAGAATCCCAGGGGCGGGGGAGCCTGGTGGGCTGCCATCTATGGGATCACACAGAGTCGGACATGACTGAAGTGACTTAGCAGCAGTAGACCAGTTATCATGAGACAAGACCCTAGCCGTTATTTTGTGAAGCCCTTTAGCTTTGCCAATTGACATGCTAGAAACTTACTCAAAACTTCCTCCCATCTTTCTAGAAGTTCAGCCAAGAAAAAAGTTAAAAGGCAGGGCAGAGGAGAAGATAAAAAACAGACATTCTGTTTCCAAAAAAATTGATTTCCTTCTTTGTCTGAAAAATCTTCCTTTCTGCAAAACGTTGCTCTGTTGTGGAAGGTTTTGGACTTCTACCCTTGGAGTCCTTTCTGTACTTCTTTGTATTCAGTCAGTTCAGTTCAGTCGCTCAGTCATGTCCAACTCTTTGCGACCCCGTGAATCACAGCATGCCAGGCCTCCCTGTCCATCACCAACTCCTGGAGTTCACCCAGACTCACGTCCATTGAGTCAGTGATGCCATCCAGCCCTCTCATCCTCTGTCATCCCCTTCTCCTCCTGCCCCCAATCCCTCCCAGCATCACAGTCTTTTCCAATGAGTCAACTCTTCGCATGAGGTGGCCCAAGTACTGGAGTTTCAGCTTTAGCATCATTCCTTCCAAAGAAATCCCAGGGCTGATCTCCTTCAGAATGGACTGGTTGGATCTCCTTGCAGTCCAAGGCACTCTCAAGAGTCTTCTCCAACACCACAGTTCAAAAGCATCAATTCTTCGGTGCTCAGCTTTCTTCACAGTCCAACTCTCACATCCATATCTGACCATAGGAAAAACCATAGCCTTGACTAGGCGAACCTTTGTTGGCAAAGTAATGTCTCTGCTTTTGAATATGCTATCTAGGTTGGTCATAACTTTCCTTCCAAGGAGTAAGCGTCTTTTAATTTCATGGCTGCAGTCACCATCTGCAGTGATTTTGGAACCCAGAAAAATAAAGTCTGACACTATTTCCACTGTTTCCCCATCTATTTCCCATGAAGTGATGGGACCAGATGCCATGATCTTCATTATATTATCTTCTTTGTATTATCTCCAGGTTAAAATAATCCCAGGACAACTGAACTCCTATTGCCTGAGGCAGGAGAATTTAGAAAGTATTTAGAAGTGATCCTGATTGAGATTGGCCAAGATCATGATTGAGACTAATATGGGTGCATAGCCTCCCTATGGGAGAAGGCAATGGCACCCCACTCCAGTACTCTTGCCTGGAAAATCCCATGGATGGAGGAGTCTGGTGGGCTGTAGTCCATGGGGTCACTAAGAGTCAGGCACAACTGAGTGACTTCACTTTCAATTTTCACTTTCATGCATTGGAGAAGGAAATGGTAACCCACTCCAGTATTCTTGCCCTGGAGAATCCCAGGGACAGAGGAGCCTGGTGGGCTGCCATCTATGGGGTCACACAGAGTCGGACATGACTGAAGTGACTTAGCGGCAGCAGCAGCTTCCCTATGGGTGGATAATTGGCTAGAAGCGGTATGTGGAGCTCTGATGGGCAAACAAGAGGTGGAGGAGAAGGACACCCAGCAATGAACCGCAACAAATGATTCACTAGAAATATCCTACCCGCCCACTGTTGATCTGAGATTTCTGAACTAAAAAATCTAACTTTAATATCACCGGAATATAAACTTTTGGTTTAATGGGCACATAGATATTTGTTAAAACATCAGATTTTTAAAAATTAACCTTCATGATATAAAATAAACACTTCTATTCTCTCATTCCTTTTAAGCTGCCACTCTTCTACATTACAATAAAATTGGCTTTCCATCAAAGGTCTAAGAGGGAAACTATCACTGAATAAGATTACAGACATAATTCACACGTCTATGATTTTTATTTTAAAAATGGAAACAAAGTAAACTTCATTCATTAGCAAAATAAACCCAGGACTTGTTTCTCCACCAAAATAATCTTTTAGATGTCCTGATTACATTAAGAGCCAAAAAAGTTTTTTTTTAGTTGGTCATCCCTAAGAGCATTCTTTTGGCTGCTATGATGGACTTATCTGTCACAGGGGCTTGGCCATCTTAGCCCTCTCTGCCTAGTATGAAACAGAGTGGATTGCTTGCAGCTGGTACGACAGAGTCACTGACTGATCCAGTCAAAGCTTATGAAGAACTTTAGCCTGGATGTCCAAAATTTAGTCCTCAAAATGATACCAATTATCTGACTATACCAAGAAGGTCCTGAAGAGGATAGGGTTTGGAACACCATAGAATTACATACGTGTTTCCTCTGTAACTCACCCTTCACCTTGGCAGGTGTACATCCTCAAGTTCAGATCAGGACTTAAAATGTCCAAGAGACTGGGATGAAGTAGAGTTTGCTCCACTGGCCTGGAGTGGATTCCTGGCTGAAAACCCAGGGGACTGACTTGAGTAGTGAGGTTTCCAAAATATAAAAGGAAACAGCAAGCGAGAAGGAGGAAAGAGAATGGTTCGTGTGTGTTTGTGTGTGTGGTCTCAGATCAGAGGTGCGTGTGGGTGAGGACGATGGATAAAACAAAACATTAGAAACCACGTCTCACCTCCTGCTGTACCCTGTGCTGGATGCTGCCTGTTCACCTTTCCAGATTTACTTTCCACCTTTCATAATGTGATCTTACCCTAAAAAGCTGACCTTTTATAGATTTCATCAATGGGTTCTCATGCCCTTTGACTCCTAGTGGGTCCAACCAATGGAAGGCACTGGGAGACATTCTGAAAGCTAGAAGTGGGTAAAGCTGTAGTTGGAGTGTCTGCCTTTAAAAGCTGCAGCTCCTGCCAGGATGTCTTCTCCATGATACCCTGTCTGGGTTCTCATGATTTTGTTTCCGTTGTGCCCTTCACACCTGGAGGTGGTAGTGGTGGTGACAGACCCTTGATGTTGCCAGTTCTGGGATCCTACATTATCCTCTCTTAGTTCCCTTAAATCTTGTCCACACCTCAATAACTAACCCCTTTATTAAACTTTCCCCAAATCAAATCATTTGAGCATACCATTTGTTTCCCATCAAGACTTGGATTACCACATGTTCTAAATACAAGAGTTTTTGCAAAAGCAGTGATGGAGATTGAGCTTAGGAAAAACAGGTTGAAATCATAGTAATGTTATTCCTGGTTGTAGGGTTATTGATGCCAATGTAGCAGGTCTATTCCTTTATCTCTACACACAACACAACATAAGTAAATAGCAATAAACCAGGAGTCAGAAGACTGAGGATCCAGTCTGGAATTTACCTACACTGAGTATGTGGCCTTGATCAATTGACTGAAGTTTTGTATGACTCAGTTTTGTCACTTATATAATGGAAATAATCTGCTCTACATACTTCACAGCATTGCTGTGTGTGCTAAATTGCTTCAGTCATGTCCGAGGCTTTCTGACCCTATGGACAGTAGCTCACCTTCTCCAGGGGATCTTCCCAACCCAGGGATCAAATCCAGATCTCTTACATTGTAGGTGGTCTCTTACATTGCAGACAGATTCTTTACTGACTGCACCACCGTAATGCTTTGAAAAAAAGCCTTCCCCATACTTATCTACTGTAAAGGTTCTTCTAGGCCTGGCAGCAATATCAATGCTTTTCATGACTTCCTTAAGTCTCCTCAGAACTCCTCTCTTTTGTTTCATATAACAAAGTTGATCAAACCTCTATTGAAGCATTTACCCCTTTACTTTTTGGATGAGTGTTCATACATGTATTCCATTTGTTGCATGATCTGCTCTTTATAGGTTGTATTCCAGACACCAGTCATGAAGATCTTGCTTGGAACATGAAGATCTCAGCATGAGTTCATGAATGAATGCATATGCTCTTCTCTTTTATTCTCATCTCTTCATATGTTTATATACTACTGTTTATCTCACCGTCATTCTGTTTGCCCTACAATAGCTGCAGGCCTGGGAAAACTCCAGTCTTAACCCTGTCTCCCACATCTGAGTCAGGGGCTGTCTTTCTGGGGCTGTTAGTTGACAGGGGTCCTAATGGGCCCAGATCACAGTGAATCAAAGTAGTACGATTGATTTGAGACCCCTTTACTCTATTGCTTCTGTGTCATACTTTGGCACCTGATGCGAAAAGCTGACTCATTTGAAAAGACCCTGATGCTGGGAAAGGTTGAGGGCAGGAGTAGAAGGGGACGACAGAGGATGAGTTGGTTGGATGGCATCACCGACTCAATGGACATGAGTTTGGATAAACTCTGGGAGATGGTGATGGACAGGGAGGCCTGGCGTGCTGCAGTCCATGGGGTCGCGAAGAGTCGCAAAGTAGCTGAGTGTCATCCATATTCCTGAGGGTTGGAACCAGCTGACTCTTTCCTGGTACTTAGGATGGGAAAGTTTCTAGGGGCAGTTCAATTACCTAGAGATACTCAGAATCAGAACTCGTCCTGTGGCTCTAAATTTAATATCAATTTCTGTAGCAGTGGTTGGAGAAGTGCTGAAACAGAGAAGGGAAGTGGAACCTAAAAGAGGAAGGGGAGAAAAGTGGCTTTGGAAAAATGGCAGCAGATGCGTGGCTTCTTTACTGTGGAAGTGTTATTTTTCAGCCACTACCTTGTTATAAAATAGTTTTTGTGTCAAAACTCCATCCTCTGAGCTACAGCTTAAGTATGTGCATTCTGCTTTTAGGAACTTATGCTAATAGTTTCATTAAATAATTATCCATAATAATAAATTCATGAAATGCTTGATTAATTATTAAAGAAATGATATAATATCCAGCTGTAGAGTCCACTAATTGCCTTTATAAATACTGTAAGTTGCAAACTTTCTTAAAGAAGTGGTCTTTTTATTTTTCTTTCATTGTTTTGCTTCACAGTGGCTTTCACGATAACAATGATAGTATGAAGGAAATATTGACAGTGTGACCAGCAAGTGGGCTTTACTTCCAAGAATCATAAGTGATCATCAGAGGTTATGCAATGGTGCTTGAGAGAGGGAAAAACCAAAGACAGAAGTCTCAATTCTTTAGCCAGATGTTCTGTTTGTTTGACCAGGGACTTTTCACCATCTCTGTCTCACATCTGTTGATCAGAGATTCATTGCAGACAGCTGAGTTACCTTTCAACATGTGAGCAAGACAATATCCTTCAAACTTCAGAGTGATAAAGATCACCCCCAGTTACAAAGAGGTTTGTTCTTTGCTTTAAACTGAGAATCCGAACCTTGAGGTTTATGAAAAACTTTACGGAAAAAACAGCAAGTGGTAAAATACAGATCGGTGTCACCATTTTTTTAAAAGAAGAATACCAATACAATATTGTAAAGTTAAAAAATAAAATTAAATTAAATTAAAAAAATAATAAAAGAAGAATACAGGCATCTTTAAAGGAAGTAATGATAAACACATTTAACTTGGTAGCCCCTGGTGAGCTGTAAATAAAGTTCTGAAATCTCAAAGCCTGAGGTAATCATGTAAGTCCAGACAAGGATGGCCTTAAGTCACATTCTGGTGACATTGCAATTTAGGCATTGACCTAAGGTTGTTATTTAATATCTCCAAGCCTCAGTTTATCTGCAAAAAAAGGACAGTGATAGTATTATTTCTCAAGATTATTATAGAAATTAAGTAGATATTTTATAAAAGCTCAATAGTTACTGGTAGAGGCATTCCCACATGTATGACTATATATTCCAGTTCATCTGAACTGCATTCAACTACCTAAGTTATGAAATCCAAATAGTCATGTCTTACTCTCTTTGGGCTGCTATACCACAATACCATAGGGTAACTTGTAAACAACAGCAATATATTTCTCACAGTCCTGGAGGCTGAGAAGTTCAAGATCAAGGTGCCAAGGATTCAGTGTCTGGTGAACCCATCTTCCTGGTTCATCAATGGCTGTCTTTTCATTGCCTCCTCCATGGTGGGGAGTAGTGGTAAGGGGTCTCTCTGGGGCCTCTTTTATAAGGGTACTGAATCCCATTTATGATGGCTCCACCCTCATGTCCTAAGCACCTTCCAAAAGCCTGACCTCCAAGTACCATCATCAGATCAGATCAGATCAGTCGCTCAGTTGTGTCCGACTCTTTGCAACCCCATGAATCGCAGCACGCCAGGCCTCCCTGTCCATCACCAACTCCCGGAGGTCACTGAGACTCACATCCATCAAGTCAGTGATGCCATCCAGCCATCTCATCCTCTGTCGTCCCCTTCTCCTCTTGCCCCTAATCCCTCCCAGCATCAGAGTCTTCTCCAATGAGTCAACTCTTTGCATGAGGTGGCCAAAATACTGGAGTTTCAGCTTTAGCATCATTCCTTCCAAAGAAATCCAGGGCTGATCTCCTTCAGAATGGACTGGTTGGATCTCCTTGCAGTCCGAAGGACTCTCAAGAGTCTTCTCGAACACCACAGTTTAAAAGCATCAATTCTTCGGTGCTCAGCCTTCTTCACAGTCCAGCTCTCACATCCATACATGACCACAGGAAAAACCACAGCCTTGACTAGATGAACCTTTGTTGGCAAAGTAATGTGTCTGCTTTTGAATATGCTATTTAGGTTGGTCATAACTTTCCTTCCAAGGAATAAGCATCTTTTAATTTCATGGCTGCAGTCACCATCTGTAGTGATTTTGGAGCCCACAGAAACAAAGTCTGACACTGTTTCCATTGTTTCCCCATCTATTTCCCATGAAGTGATGGGACTGGATGCCATGATCTTCATTTTCTGAATGTTGAGCTTTAAACCAACTTTTTCACTCTCCACTTTCACTTTCATCAAGAGGCTTTTTAGTTCTTCTTCACTTTCTGCCATAAGGGTGGTGTCATCTGCATATCTGAGGTGATTGATATTTCTCCCAGCAATCTTGATTCCAACTTGTGTTTCTTCTAGTCCAGCATTTCTCATGATGTGCTCTGCATATAAGTTAAATAAACAGGGTGACAATATACAGCCTTGACGAACTCCTTTTCCTATTTGGAACCAGTCTCTTGTTCCATGTCCAGTTCTAACTGTTGCTTCCTGACCTGCATACACATTTCTCAAGAGGCAGATCAGGTGGTCTGGTATTCCCATCTCTTTCAGAATTTTCCAGTTTATTGTGATCCATACAGTCAAAGGCTTTGGCATAGTCAATAAAGCAGAAAGAGATGTTTTTCTGGAACTCTCTTGCTTTTTCCATGATCCAGCGGATGTTGGCAATTTGATCTCTGGCTCCTCTCCCTTTTCTAAAACCAACTTGAACGTCAGGAAGTTCACGGTTCACATAGTGCTGAAGCCTGGCTTGGAGAATTTTGAGCATTATTTTACTAGCGTGTGAGATGAGTGCAAGTGTGTGGTAGTTTGAGCATTCTTTGGCATTGCCTTTCTTTGGGATTGGAATGAAAACTGACCTTTTCCAGTCCTGTGGCCACTGCTGAGTTTTCCAAATTTGCTGGCATATTGAGTGTAGCACATTCACAGCATCATCTTTCAGGATTTGGAATAGCTCCACTGGAATTCCATCACCTCCACTAGCATACTTGAGCTTAAATTTCAATATAAGATTTGGCAGGGACGGGGGAGGGATGTGTGGTGTATTTAGTTTATTACAAGAAGTATCACCTATTTGTGTGACCGGCTTATCTCCTCTCTCTCAGAGGTCAGCCCACAGCAACCACATCATAATGTTCCCTGTGTCCGGGCCAGTGCCCCAGGAGGAGAATGATTTGATCCACTTGTTAGGTATCAGGCACGTTTTGTGCTATTTCTAGCTTTTCCTCTATCTTTTCTGCTCATTTTCTTTATCTTAGCCAATCCCCTTTGTTTTTTCTTCTTCCCCTTTCTACCTAATCTATTTATTATCATCCAATTTCCTAAGCATGGCTTGTAAGAATAATACTAAAGACACCCTGTTTTTGAGGCAACTAAGTACTGATGTAACAAAGACTAATACCATCATCTTTTAATTTTTAAAAGGGCCCAACTAATCCCTTCTGGATTATTGTAAGAGTCACCATCTCTCTTTGTCCCTCCTCTGCAAGATAAAATAAAATATTTATAATCTAATTTGTAACACCTAATGGACCAGGGAGCACCAATACATTACTACAGACACTGAACTTGGCCACTCGAGGAACTCACAGTCTTTCTAGAAAGATAGACAGTGGCAATTCAGAATGACAAATTCTCTAGTACAAGTTACCGCTGTAAGCGGAAAGTAGTAAGGGGATAGTGGATGCCAGGTGCAGTGGTTATTACTTTTATATTTGAAGAAAAGTATTTTTCAATGTCTCCTTTGAGATAGGTTAAGGTTAAAATGGTGAAATATGAGCTGGATTAGAGAAACGTTAGACAGTCTGCAGCTGGCTGGCTAACTAGACCCAAAGGATATTAATGAATAGTCAGTTAACCTGTATAGATTTTAGTGGTAGACCACAAGGCTCTGCACCCTTGTCTTATTCAACTTTTGTATTAGTGGTTTAGTAAAGTCATAGGAGGCATACTCACAAATGTATTCAGCAGATACACACCTGTTGAAAACAAATAATTTAAATGATAATGGAATTTATTGTGATCTCAATATGTTGGAATATGGCATCAAAATAAATCAGATCCAACTTAAAAGGGAAGAAGCCTTCGTTTATAATTGTACTGTTATATCCTCAGAAACATTCTTATTTTGTGCAGATTATATCTATTTCTCTTCTTGCACCTAAGGGATCCCCAACTGAGACAGCTGATAACATCAAGTTTTCAGGGGACCTAACCTGAAGGAACTGTGGAGCTGCTAGGGGAGTGGATGAGGGGAGTAGATTGAACTCAATGCCCTCCTACACAGGTAAGGAAAGTGTGTTCATCGATTTGGTTTGAAGTTGAAAGTAGCATAAGAAAGTGAAGTTGCTCAGTTAGGGGAGTGGATGAGGGGAGTAGATTGAACTCAATGCCCTCCTACACAGGTAAGGAAAGTGTGTTCATCGATTTGGTTTGAAGTTGAAAGTAGCATAAGAAAGTGAAGTTGCTCAGTTAGGGGAGTGGATGAGGGGAGTAGATTGAACTCAATGCCCTCCTACACAGGTAAGGAAAGTGTGTTCATCGATTTGGTTTGAAGTTGAAAGTAGCATAAGAAAGTGAAGTTGCTCAGTTGTGTTCTACTCTTTGTGACCCAGTGGACTAGCCTACCAGGCTCCTCTGTCCATGGGATTTTTCCAGGCAAGAATACTGGAGTGGGTTGCCATTTCCTTTTCTAGGAGATCTTCCCTACCCAGGGATTGAACCCGGGTCTCCCTCATTGTAGGCAGACGCTTTACCATCTGAGCCACCAGGGAAGTTTCCATAAAACTACTTTCCATTTATGCTGCTGCTGCTAAGTCACTTCAGTCGTGTCGGACTCTGCACGACCCCATAAATGGCAGCCCACCAGGCTCCCACGTCCCTGGGATTCTCCAGGCAAGAACGCTGGAGTGAGTTGCCATTTCCTTCTCCAATGCATGAAAGTGAAAAGTGAAAGTGAAGTCACTCAGTTGTGTCCGACTCTTCGCGACCCCATGGACTGCAGCCTACCAGGCTCCTCTGCCCATGGGGTTTTCCAGGCAAGAGTACTGGAGTGGGGTGCCATTGCCTTCTCCTTCATTTATGCTACTTTCCATGAAAGTAGCATAAATAAAACTAAAAAACAAACAAAACCCATTGGATGTGTTATTTTCAAATTCCAGAGATAAACCTACTTGCAGCATAGGTGGAGCCAAGTGCTCCTGGTAGGGAGAAGTCTGCCTCTCTTGGTCTCTTGACTTGTTTCCTGTGTGCTGTATTTATTCTTAGATTGGTTCTCAGCGTATGGTTGCAAGCATGACCCTCAATGTCAATGACTTATATTCTTCTAAATTAGCAGAATGAAAATGCTTTTCCCATTGGTTCCAGCAGAGCCTTAAAATGGACTCTCATTGACCTGGCTTAGGTCACATCCCTACAGCAATCACTGTGGACAGGGTGGGGTGGCCGTCTGTGGGTCATGTGCCAGTTCTTGGTTTTGAAGGGTTAGTAGCAGCAGATAGGATTATTTCTATCTAAACCACATGAGGTAGGTTCCCATATGAAGAGGAATCCTATGAATAAAAGCAGAGGGAAATGGGTATCAGAAAGGCAAACACAACAGATGTTCACCCTGGAGGTAATGTTCCTGCTGTACTATTCACAATAATACTGAGTAAGACTGGATGGGAAATGAAGAAGAACTCAGATGAAAAGACTAAGAGGAGGCATGAGAGCTGTTTTAAAGCTTGTGAAGAGTGAAGAATCTTCCTGGAGAAGAGGGCACTGACTTGATTTCTTTTATTCAGAGGATAGAAATAACGTAATAATGTTACTGGATAGAAGATTCTGGGTAACTAGTTTTAGTTCAATACATGAAAATTTTTACAATGACTTACATTGTCCAATCCGGATCAGTCACTGAGCAAGCTCTTTCCAAAAGAAGGGACTGATCAGGAATTCTTGCTAATGAAGTACCTTCCATTGGTTGGAAGTTGAAAACCACCAAGGTATCTATTTTAAGTTCCTATAACTCTTTGATGTTAAGTGATACATCAGGCATCCAATGAATTACCCAGATAGCTTTGTTGGAATTTAGCTATTTCAAATTGCCAAAGCCCATTGAAATTTGATGAAGAAGGCTGAGCGCTGAAGAATTGATGCTTTTGAACTGTGGTATTGGAGAAGACTCTTGGGAGTCCCTTGGACTGCAAGGAGATCCAATCAGTCCATTCTGAAGGAGATCGGCCCTGGGAGTTCTTTGGAAGGAATGACGCTAAAGCTGAAACTTCAGTACTTTGGCCACCTCATGCGAAGAGTTGACTCATTGGAGAAGACTCTGATGCTGGGAGGGATTGGGGGCAGGAGGAGAAGGGGACGACAGAGGATGAGATGGCTGGATGGCATCACTGACTCGATGAATGTGAGTCTGAGTGAACTCAAGGAGTTGGTGATGGACAGGGAGGCCTGGCGTGCTGTGATTCATGGGGTTGCAAAGAGTCGGACACGACTGAGTGACTGATCTGATCTGATCTGATCTGATTGAAATTTGAATCCTCTGGCCAAACTGATTAGAGGTACCTGTATACATAGGTATGTGTCAGTATTTGTATAAGTGTAATCTTTATGAAAATACTTCTTGCTGGAAAGTCCCATATAACTTCTGGGGAGTTATTTTGCATTTCTTAGCTTAAGTTGAAGCACTGAGAAGTCTCAGAAATGGACAAAGTAGCCTGACTTGAGATTCTATTTATAAATACTTTGATTATATTATGATTAAAGGAAGTTGATGAAAAGGAAGGAAGAATAGCTTTTTAAGTTCTGTAATGAGTGGGTCTGGTTAGTTTGGAAAATTCCGCAGTGTTTCTCTCATTCACTTATAGTCTCTGAATGATGATAATGATAATGATAATAGTTTTCATTTATTGAGTGATCACTTTTTAATAGCTAACATATATTGCTATTACTAAAAACTAGCTGCTATCATTTACCAGGAGTGATTCCATATAATTTACTTGTATCATCTCATTTAATACTCATCAGATCAGATCAGATCAGTCGCTCAATCGTGTCCGACTCTTTGGGACCCCATGAATCACAGCACGCCAGGCCTCCCTGTCCATCACCAACTCCCGGAGGTCACTCAGACTCACATCCATCGAGTCAGTGATGCCATCCAGCCATCTCATCCTCTGTCGTCCCCTTCTCCGCCTGCCCCCAATCCCTCCCAGCATCAGAGTCTTCTCCAATGAGTTAACTCTTCACATGAGGTGGCCAAAATACTGGAGTTTCAGCTTTAGCATCATTCCTTCCAAAGAAATCCCAGGGATGATCTCCTTCAGAATGGACTGGTTGGATCTCCTTGCAGTCCAAGGGACTCTCAAGAGTCTTCTCCAACACCACAGTTCAAAAGCATCAATTCTTCGGTGCTCAGCCTTCTTCACAGTCCAGCTCTCACATCCATACATGACCACAGGAAAGACCATAGCCTTGACTAGGCGAACCTTTGTTGGCAAAGTAATGTCTCTGCTTTTGAATATGCTATCTAGGTTGGTCATAACTTTCCTTCCAAAGAGTAAGCGTCTTTCAATTTCATGGCTGCACTCACCATCTGCAGTGATTTTAAAGAGCCCAGAAAAATAAAGTCTGACACTGTTTCCACTGTTTCCCCATCTATTTCCCATGAAGTGATGGGACTGGATGCCATGATCTTCGTTTTCTGAATGTTGAGCTTTAAGCCAACTTTTTCACTCTCCACTTTCACTTTCATCAAGAGGCTTTTTAGTTCCTTTTCACTTTCTGCCATAAGGGTGGTGTCATCTGCATATCTGAGGTGATTGATATTTCTCCCAGCAATCTTGATTCCAACTTGTGTTTCTTCCAGTCCAGCGTTTCTCATGATGTACTCTGCATATAAGTTAAATAAACAGGGTGACAATATACAGCCTTGACGTACTCCTTTTCCTATTTGGAACCAGTCTCTTGTTCCATGTCCAGTTCTAACTGTTGCTTCCTGACCTGCATACAAATTTCTCAAGAGGCACTTCAGGTGGTCTGGTATTCCCATCTCTTTCACAATTTTCCACAGTTTATTGTGATCCACACAGTCAAAGGCTTTGGCATAGTCAATAAAGCAGAAATAGATGTTTTTCTGGAACTCTCTTGCTTTTTCCATGATCTAGCGGATGTTTGTAATTTGATCTCTGGTTCCTCTGCCTTTTCTAAAACCAGCTTGAACATCAGGAAGTTCACGGTTCACATATTGCTGATGCCTAGCTTGGAGAATTTTGAGCATTACTTTACTAGCATGTGAGATGAGTGCAATTGTGCGGTAGTTTGAGCACTCTTTGGCATTGCCTTTCTTTGGGATTGGGATGAAAACTGACCTTTTCCAGTCCTGTGGCCACTGCTGAGTTTTCCAAATTTGCTGGCATATTGAGTGCAGCACTTTCACAGCATCATCTTTCAGGATTTGGAATAGCTCCACTGGAATTCCATCACCTCCACTAGCTTTGTTCGTAGTGATGCTTTCTAAGGCCCACTTGACTTCACATTCCAGGATGTCTGGCTCTAGGTCAGTGATCACACCATCATGATTATCTGGGTCGTGAAGATCTTTTTTGTACAGTTCTTCTATGTATTCTTGCCACCTCTTCTTAATATCTTCTGCTTCTGTTAGGTCCATACCATTTCTGTCCTTTATCAAGCCTATCTTTGCATGAAATGTTCCTTTGGCATCTCTGATTTTCTTGAAGAGATCCCTAGTCTTTCCCATTCTGTTGTTTTCCTTTATGTCTTTGCATTGATCACTGAAGAAGGCTTTCTTATCTCTTCTTGCTATTCGTTGGAACTCTGTAAAGCAGACATGAGGATTGTTGTCACGTAATAAATGAGCAGATGGAGGTACAGAGTTTACTAATTGTGAAGCTCATATAGTGTAAGAAGCAGTACTGCGGTATACCAAAAATGGTTTCATATGCATTATTTTCTTTAAATCACAGAACAGTCCTATGAAAAAGATATAAATAGTTCCATTTTTAGAATGATGACAATAAATATCAAGAAGTCAATCTTGACTCACAGACTTAGAGAATGAACTTAGGTTTCCAGGGGGAGGAATGGAGGGAAGGGATAATTAAGGAGTTTGGGATTGACAAGTATGCACTGCTATATTTAAAATGAGTAACCAACAAAGTACTACTGTATATAGCACAGGGAACTCTGCTCAGTGTTATGTGGCAGCCTGGGTGGGAGGGGAGTTTAGGGGGGAATGTATAAATGTTTATGTATGGCTGAGTCCCTTTGCTGTCCATCTGAAAGTATCACAATATTGTGAATCGGCTATACTCCAGTATAAAATTTATTAAGTTTAAAAAAAGTCACTTGTTTAAGGTCATGACACCCAGCTATCTAGTAGCGATTGGAACTGGAGTCAAGCTGCCTCTAAAACTTGTGCTGTGCTTTCTCTCATGTTCTGGAATATACAATGGTGAATGCAGCCCTGCCCGGTTGGTCTTGGACTCTGCTGTGAATTACTGTCTCTTCTTTGGGGCAGCTTCTACCACACTGCCCCCTGCTGACCTCAGAGTGTAGCTGGTGTCATCAAATGTCCCCTCAGCTCCTCTGGGATTCCAGAGGGTGGTAAGAAAATCCTCAAGAGTTCCTCACCTGCCTTGTCTTCAAATTGTTAGTTCTTTAGGCGATACCACAGTTCCTTTGATTCTTGGCCTGTGGATTTTCAGGGATTTCCCTCAAGAGCAGAGTTTCTTCACTTTCTGCCACCAGGGACCATTAGGGAAAGGAGATGGGGACTCATTTTCCTGGAGCATAAGTTTATGAAGCAGTTGGCAAGGATTAGGAGAATGGAGTGCAAGGTTAGTGAACATGACTTATTGTCTTAGGATGTCAAATCCATTGACATTTTAATCCTGTTAAGAAGAAAAGCATCTGGCTACCCAGGGGCCTCTATATCTTTATAATTAATCTTTTGTTGGATCTGAGATGTGAAGTTGTATCATGAAGGTCAAGAATTCAAGAAAAAGAGACTTTTCTGTTGGGTCCAGTGGTTAAGAATTCTGCCTTCCAATGCAGAGGACATGGGTTTGATCCCTGGTCGGGGAACTAAGATCCCACATGCCTCAGAGGAACTGAGCAACTAAGACCCAGCACAGCCAAGAAACAAAATCTCCCTAATAACATCAGAATGTATATATATGTATAGAATCTCTACTCAAGTATGTATGCAGAATCTCCATTTGTCTGTCTAATCTCTGTATATCTTACTCCATCTTTTAATCTACACTTCATACATTTTGTTATGCTAAGTACAATGACGTTTCCCAGTGAACATTCTGGAAACAGCTCTACAATGGTAGTAGTGATAGGGTCATTCCTGAAATGGTGCCAGGGGAAGAGGGTCCTAAGTGAATCAGTGAAGGAAATGGCACAGTCCATGTGGAGAATTGGACCAAGGTCATGGCTGGAAAGGCAGCAAGCCTGGGGAGCAAGAACAGAACAGAAATAATTAGAGAATCAACTGTGATGTTAGCTCCAGGTAATGTGAAGGCCCCTAATAGATCTGTCAAAAAAGCATGATTTCAGCTGCATTTTGTGTTTGCATTTGTTTTGTATTATAATTTTCATCAAGATAGAAAATAAAAACAAAGAAAATGTACGAGCTCTTTGTTACGGTTTTTCCTTTGTGCCATCTCTGGTCCAGATGGTATCCCTTCTGCCCAGGCTCGCTTCCTTTCACGGCAATTTTCTCAAAATGAGACTCAGTTCAGAACTTCCAAGGGAAGGAATAAACAAATGCACAGCCATTTAGAGACTCCGTGCAAATACAATCTCAGCCACACAGAATTTAGCTTCATCTGTTGCTGTTATCAGATGAATCTTGGCTGCTGCTCTCACAGCGAGGCTGTCCAGGTCTCAGAGGCAATCCCCATTATAGGACCCTGGAGGCCCAGCCAATGACCTCAGAGAGCACAAATGTTATTTGGTCCAGGATGTCTTTCAACAGTGTTTCCTGGAATCATGAAGGAAGAGAGCTCAAGACCGGACTGGAGGTTATTTATCTAGAATTGATAACCAGGCTGGAAGAGCCGCACCCACCAGGCAATGGTACAGAGAAGTTCCCGGAATCAGTTGACAAAGGAATGATACTTTACTAACTTAGTCTCACCTTAAATCACTGGGCTCTTTGGTCAGAATACTT
Organism: Tragelaphus eurycerus; assembly: GCA_935064755.1. Classification (NCBI taxonomy): domain Eukaryota; kingdom Metazoa; phylum Chordata; class Mammalia; order Artiodactyla; family Bovidae; genus Tragelaphus; species Tragelaphus eurycerus. The sequence continues at coordinate 7,669,408 of CAKXYN010000039.1, forward strand.
TCACATTCTCTCTTTTCAGTATTTGTCTCATACATGTGTGTGTATAGCTGAGTCCCTTTGCTGTTCACCTGAAACTACCACAACATTGTTCACTGGCTATACCCCAAAATCAAATACAAAGTTTAAAGTAAAAAAAAAAAAAAAGAAGTTCATCTTTGTCAGTCTAATAGGTGTGATAATATCTCTTTGTCATTTTAAATTTTAAAAAGTTTATTTATTATTTTATTTTATTAACTTTATAATATTATATTGGTTTTGCCATATATCAACATGAATCCACCACAGGTATACATGTGTTCCCCATCCTAAGCCCTCCTCCCTCCTCCCTCCCCGTACCATCATCCCTCTGGGTCGTCCCAGTGCACCAGCCTCAAGCATCCAGTATCGTGCATCGAACCTGGACTGGCAACTCGTTTCATATATGATATTATACATGTTTCAATGCCATTCTCCCAAATCATCCCACCCTCTCCCTCTCCCACAGAGTCCAAAAGACTGTTCTATACATCAGTGTCTCTTTTGCTGTCTCGTATACAGGGTTATCGTTGCCATCTTTCTAAATTCCATATATATGCATTAGTATACTGTATTGGTGTTTTGCTTTCTGGCTTACTTCACTCTGTATAATAGGCTCCAGTTTCATCCACCTCATTAGAACTGATTCAAATGTATTGGTGCATATGAACTAAGTTGTACATTATTTCTGCAATGTTTTCATTTTCTATAATGAAAATTACTTATTACTTCTATAATTCTGTAATTACAAAATATGTGTGTTAAAAAAAATTTTCAGAGGTCCTAAAGCATCATTTTGGGAGGCTACACTGGGTGGGTCTTTGCTGCTGTGAGGGCTTTTCTCTAGTTGCGGTGAGTGGGAGCTGCTCTCTAGCTGTCGCGCTCAGACTTGTCATTTCAGTGGCTTCTCTTGTTGTGGAAGAGAGCATGGGCTCTATGCCACACGGGCTCCAGTAGTTACAGCAAGTGGGCCCAATAGTTGCCACTCCTGGGCTCTAAAGCACAGACTCAATAGTTGTAGTATAAGGCTTACTTACTCTGCGGCACGTGGGATCTTCCTGGAACAGGGATAGAACTTGTGTCTCCTACATTAACAGGTGAATTCTTTACCACTGAAGCTCCAGGGAAACCTAAGGCATTGTTTTGTTTTGTTTTGTTTATAGGAGATGTGGTTTACAGGTATCGTTGGCAAAATAAAATAATATAGTGGAAATAAAACTGCTAATTTATGTTATTCAAAGCAAGCTGTTAACCTATGCGTAACTTATGGGTAACATTAACCTGACATTTCTCATAAAGCTCCTTGCTCAACCTTGTTCTCTTATGTAGAGGTCTAGCGCTACCACCATGAGTAATTGCCACTTCCTGCACGTCATCCGCCTCCAATATTAATTTACTTTCCTTATCTACAGTGAAGTTCAGATGCAAAATGGAAAGAGGGTTGAGGAGCAGATAGAAATAAGTAGCTCAAGACTGGTTTTACAAAGGGACTCTGCCCTCCTCCATGTGGTGCTCTCATGCGTGGGACTGGATGAACTCGTTCAAAGGACAGTGGTGGATTAGAAGTTACAGTGGATGTACTGTGGATGAAAAGGGGAAATGAAATGGAGAAGTGTCAAAATGTAGTTATGTATACTGATTCTTCAGTAAATTCCAATGTATTCAAGTGCTGACTGTACACTTCTCATCACGTTCAAACATCAGCTTGGTAATATTTCCCTAGGGAGTTTCAGTGGCTTGCAGGCAACTGAGTCCTCTAGGTAAGTCTGCATTTTATTTAATATCCTATGTGACTATGATGTAGACGGTCAATGAGATATCCTTCAAAATGCTGTTTTGGGCATCATTTGGAGCTTGTGGTGCAGTGGTAAAGAATCTGCCTGCCAATACAGGAGACATAAGAGATACAGGTTCTATTCCTGGGTCATGAAGATCCTCAGGAGTAGGAATTGGAAACCACCTCCAGTATTCTTGCCTGGAAAATTTCATGGACAGATGACCCTAGTGGGCTACTATCCATGGGGTCATAAAGAGTTGGACATGACAGAGCCCACCAGCTATAGAAAAAAATAATTTTGTCATCCTTTATTTTGGTGTATGTGACTTAGTAATGAAATTTACTATTTAATAAGTGATTAGCTTCCCTTGTGGCTCAGCTGGTAATCTGCCTGCAATGTGGGAGACCTGGGTTTGATCCCTGTGGTTGGGAAGATTCCCTGGAGAAGGGAAAGGCTACCCACTCCAGTATTCTGGCCTGGAAAATTCCATGGGGTCACAAATTGTCGGACACAACTGAGCGTTTTCATTTTCACTTTATCCAATAGTATCATTTTTGTTGTTGTTGTTGTTGTTAATCATAACAAAAGATATTACAAGGGAATCAGTTGTAAAAGCCATTGAAAATAGTGGAGGTGGTGGTGGTTTTGTCGTTATGTCATATCCAACCCTTGTGACCCCATGGACTGTAGCCTGCCAGGATCCTGTGTCCATGGGATTTCCTAGGCAAGAATACTGGAGTGGGTTGCCATTTCCTTCTCCAGGGTGTCTTCCTGACCCAGGGATCAAACCTGCATCTCTTGCATTGCAGGCAGATTCTTTTACCACTGAACCACCAGAGAAGCCTGTAGAAAATAGTACTTGTATATAAATAATTTGAAAATGCACATGAGAAAGACTGTGCTATCTTGGAGAAGCCAGAACGAGGCAGGTCGGGGGATTGTTAGTAATAGGCAAGTTCACTGAGCGTCTGGCTATATCAGGGGCCCCAAATGCAGGCAGGGGTTCAGTGTCTGTTTAGGCATGAATAGGCTCTGATTTATTAGGTTCTGAGGCAAAACAAATCAAAAAAGAGTCTCTTGCTCTAGTTGACTTCTGTTCCCTTGCTTACAGTTATGGGTGTTGTCACCCCAGAAAAAGGAAATAATTTTTGCTTGTCTATTTATGAAGAGTTTTCACATAGATTATGAAACTGAAGCCTCAAAGAGTTCTGTAAAATGGTTATCATTTCCCAGTTAGGTTAAGGAATATCAATTGTAACAAAAAGTTTCCATTCAAATCAAGTGTCCTGACTTCAAACTGAGTGCCTGGAATTTAGTTATGCTATGCCCTTGGGAGATAGCTGTATATTAATTGTTTAGGTCAGTGCTAAATTTCTCCAGAGCTGAATGAAATTGACAAGAGTTATTATTATTGTTGTGACTTTTCAGTCGCTAAGTTGTGTTCAACTCTTCGTGACGCCATGGACTGCAGCATGCCAAGCTCCTCTGTTCTCCACTATGATGACCTATATTGAGTTATTCTTAAGGTTGGTGCCTTCTGTTGAAATGAAGGTTTATTTTGCAATAGAAATTGCTAATAATTTTGTAAATCTAGTTAACAGGACCATTTGGATAGTTTTTACCTAAAACATTATTTACCTAAACATGTTTTGCAACTTCATTTCCTGGAATCCAGTTGTTTAAATAAGTGCACCATAGTAAACACATGAGTGTAATTTTGTTAAAGAGTTTATTTTGACCAGAAGCAATCAGATTGGTTAATTACTAAAGGATGATGTAGTCCTTAGGGGGAAAGTACTTAAATATGACATTTGAAAAGCTTTTCTAAACATCAGTGTTAAACCTTTAAACTATTTAGAGAGGAAAAACTAGAGGTTTGTAACACTGGGGAAAATAATAATCATGTAATTCTTATAGATCATACAGCTCTGAAATAAAATAAATAGTATGAAATAAAGGCAGGGAATTTGATAAATTATGACCCCCTTTAGGGACAAAAAGATTTATTCTGACAGCATTGTTATTTGTATCAATTGTTCTAATAAAGGTAATATTCATATTTAAAAGTTATGAAGTTCTGATTTTTCTTTTTGGAACATACCTGTTGAATAAGACAATTAAAAAGACCTTGTGGAGCCCTCCTAAATGGAGGCTTTTTGTAAAATTTTATTTATTTTTTAATTGAAGGATAATTGCTTTACACAATTTTTTTGTTTTCTGTCAAACATTAGCATGAATCAGCTATAGGTATACATATGTCTGGAGAAGGCAATGGCACCCCACTCCAGTACTCTTGCCAGGAGAATCCCATGGATGGAGGATCCTGGTAGGCTGCAGTGCATGGGGTCGCTAGAGTTGGACACGACTGAATGACTTCACTTTCATTTTTCACTTGCATGCATTGGAGAAGGAAATGGCAACCCACTCCAGTGTTCTTGCCTGGAGAATCCCAGGGACAGGGAAGCCTTGTGGGCTGCCGTCTCTGGGGTCGCACAGAGTCCGACATGACTGAAGTGACTTAGCAGCAGCAGCAGCATACATATGTCCCCTCCCTCCTGAATGTCCCTCCCATCTCCCTCCCCATCCCACCCCTCTAGGTTGATACAGAGCCCATGCTTGGGTTCCCTGAGACATACAGCGAATTCCCATTGGCTATCTGTTTTACATATGCCCCAAAATACAAGAGAAGACTCTACACATGGACATCACCAGATGGTCAACACCAAAATCAGATTGATTATATTCTTTGCAGCCAAAGATGGAGAAGCTCTATACAGTCAGCAAAAACAAGACCGAGAGCTGACGGTGGTTCATATCATGAACTCCTTATTGCCAAATTCAGACTTAAATTTCCCTACTTAAACAAAGTAGGGAAAATCACTAGACCATTCAGGTATGACCTAAATCAAATTCCTTATGATGATAGAGTGGAAGTGAGAAATAGATTTAAGGGACTAGATCTGATAGATAGAGTGCCTGATGAACTATAGATGGAGGTTCGTGACATTGTACAGGAGACAGGGATCAAGACCAGCCCCGTGGAAAAGAAATGCAAAAAAGCAAAATGGCTGTCTGGGGAGGTCTTACAAATAGCTGTGAAAAGTAGAGAAGCGAAAAGCAAAGGAGAAAAGGAAAGATACAAGCATCTGAACGCAGAGTTCCAAAGAATAGCAAGGGGAGATAAGAAAGCCTTCCTCAGCGATCAATGCAAAGAAATAGAGGAAAACAACAGAATGGGAAAGACTAGGGATCTCTTCAAGAAAATTAGAGATACCAAGGGAACATTTCATGCAAAGATGGCCTCGATAAAGGACAGAAATGGTATGGACCTAACAGAAGCAGAAGATATTAAGAAGAGGTGGCAAGAATACACAGAAGAACTGTACAAAAAAGATCTTCAGGACCAAGACAATCATGATGGTGTGATCACTCACCTAGAGCCAGACATCCTGGAATGTGAAGTCAAATGGGCCTTAGAAAGCATCACTATGAACAAAGCTAGTGAAGGTGATGGTATTCCAGTTGAGCTATTCCAAGTCCTGAAAGATGATGCTGTGAAAATGCTGCACTCAATATGCCAGCAAATTTGGAAAACTCAGCAGTGGCCACAGGACTGGAAAAGGTCAGTTTTCATTGCAATCTCAAAGAAAGCAATGCCAAAGAATGCTCAAACTACCACACAATTGCACTTATCTCACACGCTAGTAAAGTAATGCTCAAAATTCTCCAAGCCAGGCTTCAGCAATACGTGAACCGTGAACTTCCAGATGTTCAAGCTGGTTTTAGAAAAGGCAGAGGAACCAGAGACCAAATTGCCAACATCTGCTGGATCATGGAAAAAGCAAGAGAGTTCGAGAAAAACAGCTATTTCTGCTTTATTGACTATGCCAATAAAGTGTGTTGATCACAATAAACTCTGGAGAATTCTGAAAGGGATGGGAATACCAGACCACCTGACCTGCCTCTTGAGAAATGTGTATGCAGGTCAGGAAGCAACAGTTAGAACTGGACATGGAACAAGAGACTGGTTCCAAATAGGAAAAGGAGTACATCAAGGCTGTATATTGTCACCCTGCTTATTTAACTTATATGCAGAGTACATCATGAGAAATGCTGGTCTGGAAGAAGCACAAGCTGGAATCAAGATTGCCAGATGACGCCACCCTTATGGCAGAAAGTGAAGAGGAACTAAAAAGCCTCTTGATGAAAGTGAAAGAGGAGAGTGAAAAAGTTGGCTTAAAGCTCAACATTCAGAAAACGAAGATCATGGCATCCAGTCCCATCACTTTATGGGAAATAAATGGGTTAACAGTGGAAACAGTGTCAGACTTTATTTTTTGGGGCTCCAAACTCACTGCAGATGGTGATTGCAGCCATGAAATTAAAAGACGCTTACTCCTTGGAAGGAAAGTTATGACCAACCTAGATAGCATATTAAAAAAGCAGAGACGTTACTTTGCCAACAAAGGTCCATCTAGTCAAGGCTATGGTTTGTCCTGTGGTCATGTATGGATGTGAGAGCTGGACTGTGAAGAAAGCTGAGTGCCAAAGAATTGATGCTTTTGAACTGTGGTGTTGGAGAAGACTCTTGAGAGTCCCTTGGAGTGCAAGGAGATCCAACCAGTCCATTCTGAAGGAGATCAGCCCTGGGATTTCCTTGGAAGTGAAAGGTTGTTGTTGAATCACGCAAAGACACCGGGATTCTTGGTCCCCGGAGGAGAAGAATTCAATCCGGGGCCAGAGACAAGGCTTGATCGCTCAGAGCTTTTGTGTAATAAAGTTTTATTAAAGTGTAAAGGAGATAGAGAAAGCTTCTGACATAGGCATCAGAAGAGGGTAGAAAGAGTACCCCCTTGCTAGTGTTAGCAATGAAGTTATATACTCTAAAGAATGTCTCAGGTTGTAAAGACCTAATTTACATTTTAAGATAACACTGTCTTCAGGCAGGATCAGATCAGATCAGATCAGTCGCTCAGTCGTGTCCGACTCTTTGCGACCCCATGAACCGCAGCACGCCAGGCCTCCCTGTCCATCACCAGCTCCCGGAGGTCACTCAGACTCGCATCCATCGAGTCAGTGATGCCATCCAGCCATCTCATCCTCTGTCGTCCCCTTCTCCTCCTGCCCTCAATCCCTCCCAGCATCAGAGTCTTCTCCAATGAGTCAACTCTTCGCATGAGGTGGCCAAAATATTGGAGTTTCAGCTTTAGCATCATTCCTTCTAAAGAAATTCCAGGATTGATCTCCTTCAGAATGGACTGGTTGGATCTTCTTGCAGTCCAAGGGACTCTCAAGAGTCTTCTCCAACACCACACTTCAAAAGCATCAATTCTTCGGCATTCAGCCTTCTTCACAGTCCAACTCTCACATCCATACATGACCACAGGAAAGACCATAGCCTTGACTAGGCGAACCTTTGTTGGTAAAGTAATGTCTCTGCTTTTGAATATGCTATCTAGGTTGGTCATAACTTTCCTTCCAAGGAGCAAGCGTCTTTTAATTTCATGGCTGCAGTCACCATCTGCAGTGATTTTGGAGCCCAGAAAAACAAAGTCTGACACTGTTTCCACTGTTTCCCCATCTATTTCCCATGCAGTGATGGGACCAGATGCCATGATCTTCGTTTTCTGAATGTTGAGCTTTAAGCCAACCTTTTCACTCTCCACTTTCACTTTCATCAAGAGGCTTTTTAGCCCCTCCTCACTTTCTGCCATAAGAGTGGTGTCATCTGCATATCTGAGGTTATTGATATTTCTCCCGGCAATCTTGATTCCAACTTCTGTTTCTTCCAGTCCAGCATTTCTCATGATGTACTCTGCATAGAAGTTAAATAAACATGGTGACAATATGCAGCCTTGACGTACTCCTTTTCCTATTTGGAACCAGTCTGTTGTTCCATGACCAGTTCTAACTGTTGCTTCCTGACCTGCATACAGATTTCTTAAGAGGCAGATCAGGTGGTCTGGTATTCCCATCTCTTTCAGAATTTTCCATAGTTTATTGTGATCCACACAGTCAAAAGCTTTGGCATAGTCAATAAAGCAGAAATAGATGTTTTTCTGGAACTCTCTTGCTTTTTCCATGATCCAGCGGATGTTGGCAATTTGATCTCTGGTTCCTCTGCCTTTTCTAAAACCAGCTTGAACATCAGGAAGTTCACGGTTCACATATTGCTGAAGCCTGGCTTGGAGAATTTTGAGCATTACTTTACTAGCGTGTGAGATGAGTGCAATTGTGCGGTAGTTTGAGCACTCCTTGGCATTGCCTTTCTTTGGGATTGGGATGAAAACTGACCTTTTCCAATCTTGTGGCCACTGCTGAGTTTTCCAAATTTGCTGGCATATTGAGTGTAGCACTTTCACAGCATCATCATTCAGGACTTGGAATAGCTCCACTGGAATTCCATCACCTCCACTAGCTTTGTTCGTAGTGATGCTTTCTAAGGCCCATTTGACTTCACATTCCAAGATGTCTGGCTCTAGGTCAGTGATCACATCATCATGATTATCTAGGTCTTGAAGCTCTTTTTTGTACAGTTCTTCTGTGTATTCTTGCCACCTCTTCTTAGTATCTTCTGCTTCTGTTAGGTCCACACCATCTCTGTCCTTTATCGTGCCCATCTTTGCATGAAATGTTCCTTTGGTATCTCTAATTTTCTTGAAGAGATCCCTAGTCTTTCCCATTCTGTTGTTTTCCTCTATTTCTTTGCATTGATCACTGAAGAAGGCTTTCTTATCTCTTCTTGCTATTCTTTGGAACTCTGCATTTAGATGTTTATATCTTTCCTTTTCTCCTTTGCTTTTCGCTTCTCTTCTTTTCACAGCTATTTGTAAGGCCTCCCCAGGCAGCCATTTTGCTTTTTTGCATTTCTTTTCCATGGGGATGGTCTTGATCCCTGTCTCCTGTACAATGTCACGAACCTCATTCCATAGTTCATCAGGCACTCTGTCTCTCAGATCTAGGCCCTTAAATCTATTTCTCACTTCCACTGTATAATCATAAGGGATTTGATTTAGGTCATACCTGAATGGTCTAGTAGTTTTCTCTACTTTCTTCAATTTCAGTCTGAATTTGGCAATAAGGAGTTCATGGTCCGAGCCACAGTCAGCTCCTGGTCTTGTTTTTGCTGATTGTATAGAGCTTCTCCATCTTTGGCTGCAAAGAATATAATCGATCTGATTTCGGTGTTGACCATCTGGTGATGTCCATGTATAGAGTCTTCTCTTGTGTTGTTGGAAGAGGGTATTTGCTATGACCAGTGCATTTTCTTGGCAAAACTCTATTAGTCTTTGCCCTGCTTCATTCCGTATTCCAAGGCCAAATTTGCCTGTTACTCCAGGTGTTTCTTGACTTCCTACTTTTGCATTCCAGTCCCCTATAATGAAAAGGACATCTTTTTTGGGTGTTAGTTCTAAAAGGTCTTGTAGGTCTTCATAGAACCTTTCAACTTCAGCTTCTTCGGCATTACTGGTTGGGGCATAGATTTGGATTACTGTGACATTGAATGGTTTGCCTTGGAAACGAACAGAAATCATTCTGTCATTTTTGAGATTGCATCCAAGTACTGCATTTCGGACTCTTTTGTTGACCATGATGGCCACTCCATTTCTTCTGAGGGATTCCTGCCCACAGTAGTAGATATAATGGTCATCCGAGTTAAATTCACCCATTCCAGTCCATTTTAGTTCGCTAATTCCTAGAATGTCAACATTCACTCTTGCCATCTCTTGTTTGACCACTTCTAATTTGCCTTGATTCATGGACCTGACATTCCAGGTTCCTATGCAATATTGCTCTTTACAGCATCGGACTTCGCTTCTATCACCAGACACATCCACAGCTGGGTATTCTTTTTGTTTTGGCTCCATCCTTTCATTCTTTCTGGAGTTATTTCTCCACTGATCTCCAGTAGCATATTGGGCCCTTACTGACCTGGGAAGTTTCTCTTTCAGTATCCTATCATTTTGTCTATTCATACTGTTCATGGGGTTCTCAAGGCAAGAATACTGAAGTGGTTTGCCATTCCCTTCTCCAGCGGACCACACCCTGTCAGATCTCTCCACCATGACCCGCCCATCCCAGGTTGCCCCTCGGGCATGGCTTAATCTCATTGAGTTAGACAGGGGTGTGGTCCTTGCGTGATTAGATTGACTAGTTATCTGTGAGAATGGTTTTAGTGTATTTGCCCTCTGATGCCCTCTTTCAAGACCAACTGTCTTACTTGGGTTTCTCTTACCTTGGGCGTGGGGTATCTCATACCGGCTGCTTCTGGCTGCTCCCGGCCAGCGAAGCACAGCCATCGCACCTTACCTTGGACGAGGGGTCTCTTCTCACCGCCGCCCTTCCTGACCTCGGTTGTGGGGTAGCTCTTCTCGGCAGTGCTTAGTGCACTGGCCCTCACCGCCGTCCTTCCTCGGTTGTGGGGTAGCTCCTCTCGGCCGCGCTCTTAGTGCGCGACGCAGCCGGCGGGGCGCTCTTAGTGCGCTGGCCCTCACCGCCGTCCTTCCTCAGTTGTGGGGTAGCTCCTCTCGGCCGCGCTCTTAGTGCGCGACGCAGCCGGCGGGGCGCTCTTTGAGTGCGCGACGCAGCCGGCGGGGCGCTCTTAGTGCGCGACGCAGCCGGCGGGGCGCTCTTAGTGCGCGACGCAGCCGGCGGGGCGCTCTTAGTGCGCGACGCAGCCGGCGGGGCGCTCTTGGTGCGCGACGCAGCCGGCGGGGCGCTCTTAGTGCGCGACGCAGCCGGCGGGGCGCTCTTAGTGCGCGACGCAGCCGGCGGGGCGCTCTTAGTGCGCGACGCAGCCGGCGGGGCGCTCTTAGTGCGCGACGCAGCCGGCGGGGCGCTCTTAAATGGCGCGCCGGTCGCGGGCAGGCGAGGTCGCTCTTAAATGGCGCGCCGGTCGCGGGCAGGCGAGGTCGCTCTTAAATGGCGCGCCGGTCGCGGGCAGGCGAGGTCGCTCTTAAATGGCGCGCCGGTCGCGGGCAGGCGAGGTCGCTCTTAAATGGCGCGCCGGTCGCGGGCGAGGCGCGCCGGTCGCGGGCAGGCGAGGTCGCTCTTAAATGGCGCGCCGGTCGCGGGCAGGCGAGGTCGCTCTTAAATGGCGCGCCGGTCGCGGGCAGGCGAGGTCGCTCTTAAATGGCGCGCCGGTCGCGGGCAGGCGAGGTCGCTCTTAAATGACCTGAGGTCGCTCAGGCAGGATACATCCTGGAAGAGACCAGGTCTATCCCCCTAATTTACATTTTAAGATAACACTGTCTTCAGGCAGGACACATTATCATTGTATAATCCTAAGGAATGTGGAGAAAGAAAAAAACTTTGTCCTTTCTTCCTCTTTGAGAATTCCAGACCCCTCTCTCCTTGGGGACCCCTAGACTCCTTATCAATCTGCCTAGGAAATGACTCTCTCAGAAGGAATGATGCTAAAGCTGAAACTCCAGTAGTTTGGCCACCTCATGCGAAGAGTTGACTCATTGAAAAAGACTGTGATGCTGGGAGGGATTGGGGACAGGAGAAGAAGGGGACAACAGAGGATGAGATGGCTGGATGGCATCACTGACTTGATGCATGTGAGTCTGAGTGAACTCTGGGAGTTGGTGATGGACAGGGAGGCCTGGCATGCTGCAATTCATGGAGTCGCAAAGAGTCAGACACGACTGAGGGACTGAACTGAACTGAACTAAATGTAAGTTTTCACGTTACTCTCCATACATCTCACCCTCTCCTCTCCTGTCCCCATGTCTAAATGGAGGCATTTAAAAAAATATGCCTGCATTTTTTTCTGCCAACCATTGGTGGCTGAACATGTAAGAGACTGAGGTTATCATAATATTAATTGAGCAAAAATATAATAATGCACTTGTAAACTCCTGGCACATAGTAGACCCTCCATAATCAAGCATTAAATTCTTCATGGAGCTGAAAATTTATGGGAAAAAAGGAATTTGTTTGGAATCGTATTTCAGAAATTTTTTTTTGGCATTTATGTTTTTATTTTTATTTTTAAATTAATTTATTTATTTTAATTGGAGGCTAATTACTTTACAATATTGTAGTGGTTTTTGCCATACATTGACATGAATCAGCCATAGGTGTACATGTGTTCCCCATCCAGAACCCCCTTCCCACTTCCCTGCTCATCCTAACCCCCAGGTGCTCATGCCCTGAGCACCCTGTCTCATGAATCAAACCTGGACCAGTGATCTGCTTCACATATGATAATATACACATTTCAACGCTACCCTCTCAAATCATCTCACCCTCGCCTTCTCCCACAGAGTCCAAAAGACTCTTCTTTACATCTGTGTCTCTTTTGCTGTCTTGTATATAGGGTCATTGTTACCATCCTTCTAAATTCCTTATATATATGCATTAGTATACTGAATCAGTGTTTTTCTTTCTGACTTACTTCACTCTGTGTAATACGTTCCAGTTTCAACCACCTCATTAGAACTGATTCAAATGCATTCTTTTTAATATCTGAGTAATATTCCATTGTGTATAGGTACCACAGCTTTCTTATCCATTTGTCTGCTGATGGACATCTAGGTTGCTTCCATGTCCTGGCTATTGTAAACAGTGCTGTGATGAATACTGGGATACACGCGCTCTGTTTCGGTTCTGGTTTCCTTGGTGTGTATGCCCAGCAGTGGGATTGCTGGGTCATATGGCAGTTCCATTTCCAGTTTTCTACGGAATCTCCACACTGTTCTCCATAGTGGCTGTACTGGTTTGCATTCCCACTGACAGTGTAAGAGAGTTCCTTTTCCTCTGCACCCTCTCCAGCATTTATTGTTTGTTGACTTGTTGGTAGCAGCCATTGTGACCAGTGTGAGGTGGTACCTCATTGTGGTTTTGATTTGCATTTCTCTGATAATAAGTGATGTTGAGCATCTTTTCAAAAATCTTAAAAATTTGCTTGACTCCAAAAGTTCAGCAAACATACATCATGTCCTTATGCATTTGAGACATCGGAGCCTCCTGCTGATTTCCTGCAGTAGAGTAGTTTGTATGCCCAGGACTAGCTGCAAGCTTGTTTGTTTTGTCTTCATTAGCAGGAGCTGACAAGAGACCCAGTTTTCTTAGCCTCAGCTAATAAAGAAGGAGTCAGCTTTGATTAATTTGCAGTACTTCAGTTTCAGTGAAATAGTGATCTGGAGGCAAAGCCACTACCACATGAACCAACTGTTTCTTAAATTGTAGGAAGGTCACAACTAGACTGGGCTTCCCAGGTGGCTGAGTGGTAAAGAATCCGCCTGCCAATGCTGGAGACTCAGGTTTGATCCCTGGGGTCAGGAAGATCCACTGGAGAAGGAATGGCAACCCACTCCAGTATTCTTATCTGGGAAATCCCATGGACAGAGGAGCCTGGTGGGCTAAAGTCCATGGGTGTCACAGAGTCAGACAGCACTTAGCAACAGAACAACAAACAACACAGATTGCACAGGTATGCCACTGACACAAAGAAAGTGTCAGATAAGTCTGTTGATTCTTAGGCCAACTACTTTGTCTCATCTTTTCCCTTTATGTAGAGAAAGGAAATTTATATGTAAATGAAAAAATAATAACTGACAACTAGTTTACTGTTTTAATGTCTTTATCAAAGACTACATTAGTTTTCATGTAAGTCTTTTTAAGTGCAAGTAAGCATATTCAAATGTGTATTAAGAAGAGAAATAAATCTCTAACAAACAATAAATGTTCATTGAACAATAACAAACAATAATATCTAATAACACTAACTGAACAATTGAATAATAATGTCCAGTCACTGACCGTGATCAATGAATGTTTCCTGCTCCTGAATGTTTCCAGCTCCTGAATGTTTCCAGCTATATTAAATGAGGGCTTCCCTGATAGCTCAGTTGGTGAAGAATCCACCTGCAGTGCAGGAGACCCTGGTTCGATTCCTGGCTTGGGAAGGTCCGCTGGAGAAAGGATAGGCTACCCACTCCAGTATTCTTGGGCTTCCCTTGTGGCTCAGCTGGTAAAGAATCTGCCTGCAATTCAGGAGACCTGGGTTCAATCCCTGGGTTGGGAAGATCCCCTGGAGAAGGGAAAGGCTACCCACTCCAGTATTCTGGCCTGGAGAATTCCATGGACTGTATATACTTCACAGGCTCGAAAAGAGTCCAACATGACTGAGCGACTTTCACTTTCACTTTCATATCAAATGAATGATCATGATTAACCTCTAAATATTTAGGGTTTTGACAGATTTCTTATTTACTTTATTATTTAAATTAATTTTTAAAATTAAAAAAAAACCTAATTTAAATTTTGTTAATCTGTAGGGTTTCTACAGATTTCTTCTTATTTTATTTTTAAATTAATTTAGAGTATAATTGCTTTATAATGTTGTGTTAGTTTCTGTTGTACAGCAGAGTGAATCAGCTGTCCCCTCTTTTATGGATTTCCTTCTCATTTAAGTTACCATCGGACATTGAGTAGAGTTCCCTGTGCTATGCAGTAGATTCTCATTGGTTATCTATTTTTTATACAGATTTCTTAATTTAGAAAATATTAACAAGGTGTTGGGGAAGGCAAAATGCTTGTCCCTTGAATTTTAATCCTGAAAAGCTGTATGTTAAACATAAATATTTCTTACAGGAAATTCAGCCAGACAGCCACTCTCCCATGATCGTATTAGACACAGTGAGAAAGTTGAGGGGGAAGAACTCTCAAGAAATTTGGAGATAGTAGACATGAAAAATGTGAGATGATAGTGTAAAGGAGGAAATACTTTTCCTTTACCTTCTTACTTTACTCTCTTAGGTTGGGTACTATGAACTAAACTGACAAAAGAGTAACAGGAGAACAGATTTATTTCATAGACACATGAAGAGCCTTGTAGAAAAAAAGTTTAAAAAAAAATAAAAAAGTTAGGTCTGGGAGCTTATATACAATTTTAACAAAGGATGATTAAATGTGGAGAAGTGATAAGACAAAGGAAAAGGGCTTTGGGCTTCTAGGGCAGTAAACTGTGGGAAATATACAGGAGAAACTAGTGAAAGGTAAGAGTAATTTGCTAAGATTTGTTATGCAGACTCAAACCATTGCTTTGCCCGGTGATGACACTCATCTCCTCCTCCTGGTCCTGGGGGGAAGGAAGAAGGCAAGGACACCTTCAACAAGGGAAAGTTATGCTCTGCATTTAGGTAGAAAGAGAGAGAGCAGGGAGCTCTGTGCACTGTTTCTTAGGGCCTTCCCTGGCGGTCCAGTGACTAAAACTCTGAGCTTCTACTGCACAGGTTAGATCCCTGCAGTGAACTACGATCCCACATGCTGCATGCAGAGCAGCCAAAAAAGCGTAAACTTTTTTTTTTTTTTTTAATCAATTGCCTTCAACTCAAAGTAATCTTTATGCCAAAGTGGCATATTATTGCAGTGGCATATTCTGACACCCTTCAATAGCATGGTGCACAGGCTTCCCTGATGGTAAAGCTTCTGCCTGCCAATACAGGAGACATGGGTTCGATCCCTGATGTGGGAGGATCCCACATGCTGCAGAACAATTAAGCCCATGCACAACTAGTAAACCTGTGCTCTAGAGCCCGGGAGCCACAACGACTGAGCCCATGTGTTGCAACTACTGAAGCCTGCGTGCCCTAGAGCCCCTGCTTTGCAATGAGAGGCCACTGCAATGGGAAGGTCGAGCCCTGCAACGAGGAGCAGTCTCCACCCACTGCAACTGGGGAAAGCCTGTGTGCAGCAACAAATACCCAGCACAGCCCCAAATAAATAAACGATAAAAATAGCACAGTGCAAAAGAAAGCAAACCACATATGCATTCCAACCTGGGTCTCTCTCTCCCTACTCATGTGTCATTACAGGTGTGGTTTAACTTCTCTGATACTCAGCTAGCTCAGCTAAGATGGGGATAAGAATATTGATCCCACCTGTAAGGTTGGAATAAGGACCAAATGAGAACTGTGTGTGAGCTTTGTAAACTGTTAAGAACTTAATACATGTTGAGTATTACATGTTAGGTGCACAATGCGGGGTGGACTCCACATTAGTTTTTCTCAATTGAAATACACCTAGAGATTCTGAGATAAAGAGAGATGACCTCCAGGAGTTGGTAATGGACAGGGAGGCCTGGCGTGTTGCGATTCATGTTTCGAAGTGTCGGACACGACTGAGCGACTGATCTGACCTGATCTGATAAGAGAGGTTACCATCTACTCTCCCCAGAAATTTATTCCTTTTTCACATCTGTGAAAGTGAATGTGTTAGTCACTTCAGTTGTGTCCAACATTGCGACCCCATGGACTGTAACCTGCCAGGCTCCTCTGTCCATGGGATTCTCCAGGCAAGAATACTGGAGCAGGTCACCATTTCCTTCTCCAGGGGGATCGTCCCAACTCAGGAATGGAACTCTTGTCTCCTGTGTCTCCTGCATTGGCAGGTGGATTCTTTACCATCTGAGCCACCAGGGAAGGTGAATCATTTCAAACAATGTTATCTTTTATTTTAAAATGTATTATGATATCCTTTCAGAATTATGCCTAAGATTCTAACATGCTTATTTTCCCCTTGCCCTTACCCTCAGTTGACCAACTTTGCTCAAAATGGAATAAAAAGTTGTTCAGAAAAGTGTTAATGATGCCTCAAGTTTTAATGACACTCCTCCTTAGAGATAATGGCACTTAAATTGGGAATGAAGGAAGAAGCTTGGCCAGCAAGAAGACAGAGAGAGAATAGTCCCCCAGAATAGAGCGAAAGCACAAGCAAAAGCAAAGAGGTGGCAAGAATAGAGTGTGCTTCTGCTGCTAAGTCGCTTCAGTCATGTCCAACCCTGTGCGACCCCATAGACAGCAGCCCACCAGGCTCCCTTCTCCCTGGGATTCTCCAGGCAAGAACACTGGAGTGGGTTGCCATTTCCTTCTCCAATGCATGAAAGTGAAAAGTGAAAGTGAAGTTTCTCAGTCGTGTCCGACTCTCAGTGACCCCGTGGACGGCAGCCTACCAGGCTTCTCCATCCATGGGATTTTCCAGGCAAGGGTACTGGAGTGGGTTGCCATTGCCTTCTCCAAACAGAGTGTGCAGGGAAATTTAACTGTGAAAACATCTTAAAGCATTCCAAAATGTAGTTCAGTTCAGTCACTCAGTCATGTCTGACTCCTTGTGACCCCATGGACTGCAGCACGCCAGGCTTCCCTGTCCATCACCAACTCCCAGAGTTTACCATTGAGTCCTTTGAGTTGGTTATGCCATCCAATCTCTCATCCTCTGTTGTCCTTCTCCTCCTTCCCTCAATCTTTCCCAACATCAGGGTCTTTTCTAATGAGTCACTTCTTCCCATCAGGTGGCCAAAGTATTGGAGTTTCAGCTTCAACATTAGTCTTTCCAAATAATAACCCCCAAACTAATTGAATATTTAAAAATGATTCCTTCTGAGATGTCACTTGAATGAAGATTTTTCTTCTATGAATCCTGGCTGTTTTGTTGTATTCTTATCTTTCTGAAGAGTTTGATCTAATTAGATCTACTATTCTGAAGGCCAAGATAAGTGTCAAAATGGCCACATGTAAAGTTCTTTAAAAGGATGCTATTCTTTTATAGAAGAAGGCAGCCTTAATTTGGCTGAGTGCAATAGTAATTTTTCTTTGTGATAACAGTTTGGGTAGAAAAAATGTTATCCAACTCTTCTGAAAAAAGCAGCAGAATTTTTGGAATCAAATGAAAATGACCATTTTGGACATAGGCAGCCAAGTAATTCATGAAGATGCCCAGCTCTGTATTAGCAGTGAACCAAGGAGACCCACTTTGACAGAGTTTATTTTCAAGTTGGTAAACAGGGAAGGACAGTGAGATGCTTTCCTGTACTACTTCTCTTACAGCAGATCTGTCACTTTGCCAGGCTTGATATGGGATGGAACAAAAGAGTCTGAAATGCAGTACTTGGATGCAAACTCAAAAATGACAGGATGATCTCTGATGGTTTCCAATGCAAACCATTCAATATCACAGTAATCCAAGTCTATGTCCCAACCAGTAATGCTGAAAAAGATGAAGTTGAACGGTTCTATGAAGACCTACAAGACCTTTTAGAACTAACACCCAAAAAAGATGTCCTTTTCATTATAGGGGACTGGAATGCAAAAGTAGGAAGTCAAGAAACACCTGGGGTAACAGGCAAATTTAGCCTTGGAATACGGAATGAAGCAGGGCAAAGGCATAGAGTTTTGCCAAGAGAACACACTGGTCATAGCAAACACCCTCTTCTGACAACACAAGAGAAGACTACACATGGACATCACCAGATGGTCAACACTGAAATCAGATTGTTGATATTCTTTGCAGCCAAAGATGGAGAAGCTCTATACAGTCAGCAAAAACAAGACTGGGAACTGACTGTGGCTCAGATCATGAACTCCCTATTGCCAAATTCAGACTGAAATTGAAGAAAGTAGGGAAAACCACTAGACCATTCAGGTATGACCTAAATCAAATCCCTTATGATTATACAGTGGAAGTGAGAAATAGATTTAAGGGACTAGATCTGATAGATAGAGTGCCTGATGAACTATAGATGGAGGTTCATGACATTGTACAGGAGATAGGGATCAAGACCATCCCCATGGGAAAGAGATGCAAAAAAGCAATATGGCTGTCTGAGGAGGCCTTACAAATAGCTGTGAAAAGAAGAGAAGCGAAAAGCAAAGGAGAAAAGGAAAGATATAAGCATCAGAATGCAGAGTTCCAAAGAATAGCAAGGGGGAGACATAAGAAAGCCTTCCTTAGCGATCAATGCAAAGAAATAAAGGAAAACAACAGAATGGGAAAGACTAGAGATCTCTTCAAGAAAATAAGAAATACCAAGGGAACACTTCATGCAAAGACGGGCTTGATAAAGGACAGAAATGGTATGGACCTAACAGAAGCAGAAGATATTAAGAAGAGGTGGCAAGAATACATAGAAGAACTGTGCAAAAAAGATCTTCACAACCAAGACAATCATGATGGTGTGATCACTGACCTAGAGTCAGACATCCTGGAATGTGAAGTCAAGTAGGGCTTAGAAAGCATCACTATGAACAAAGCTAGTGCAGGTGATGGAATTCCAGTTGAGCTATTTCAAATCCTGAAAGATGATGCTGTGAAAGTGCTACACTCAATATGCTAGCAAATTTGGAAAACTCAGCAGTGGCCACAGGACTGGAAAAGGTCAGTTTTCATCCCAATCCCAAAGAAAGGCAATGCCAAAGAATGCTCACACTACCGCACAATTGCACTCATCTCACACGCTACTAAAGTAATGCTCAAAATTCTCCAAGCCAGGCTTCAGCAATATGTGAACTGTGAACTTCCAGATGTTCAAGCTGGTTTTAGAAAAGGCCGAGGAACCAGAGATCAAATTGCCAACATCCGCTGGATCATGGAAAAAGCAAGAGAGTTCCAGAAAAACATCTATTTCTTCTTTATTGACTATGCCAGTAAAGTGTGTGGATCACAAGAAACTGTGGAGAATTCTGAAAGGGATGGGAATACCAGACCACCTGATCTGCCTCTTGAGAAACCTGTATGCAGGTCAGGAAGCAACAGTTAGAACTAGACATGGAACAACAGACTGGTTCCAAATAGGAAAAGGAATACGTCAAGGCTGTATAGTGTCACCCTGTTTATTTAACCTATATGCAGAGTACATCATGAGAAACGCTGGGCTGAAAGAAACACAAGTTGGAATCAAGATTGCTGGGAGAAATATCAATGACCTCAGATATGCAGATGATACCACCCTTTTGGCAGAAAGTGAAGAGGAACTAAAAAGCCTCTTGATGAAAGTGAAAGTGGAGAGTGAAAAAGTTGGCTTAAACCTCAACATTCAGAAAACAAAGATCATGGCATCCAGTCCCATCACTTCATGGGAAATAGATGGGAAAACATTGGAAACAGTGTCAGACTTTATTTTTCTGGGCTCCAAAATCACTGCAGATTGTGACTGCAGCCATGAAATTAAAAGATGCTTACTCCTTGGAAGGAAAGTTATGACCAAACTATACAGCGTATTAAAAAGCAGAGACATTACTTTGCCAGCAAAGGTCAGTCTAGTCAAGGCTATGGTTTTTCCTCTGGTCATGTATGGATGTGAGAGTTGGACTGTGAAGAAAGCTGAGTGCCAAAGAATTGATGCTTTTGAACTGTGGTTGAAGAAGACTCTTGAGAGTCCCTTGGACTGCAAGGAGATCCAACCAGTCCATTCTAAATGAGATCAGTCCTGGGTGTTCTTTGGAAGGAATGATGCTACAGCTGAAACTCCAGTACTTTGGCCACCTCATGCGAAGAGTTGACTCATTGGAAAAGACTGTGATGCTGGGAGGGATTGTGGGCAGGAAGAGAAGGGGACGACAGAGGATGAGATGGCTGGATGGCATCACCGACTCAATGGGCGAGAGTTTGAGTGAACTCCAGGTGATGGTGATGGACAGGGAGGCCTGCCTGGTGTGCTGCAATTCATGGAGTCTCAAAGAGTTGGACATGACTGAGCGACTAAACTGAACTGAAGCCTTTCTAGAGACATTTTGGATAGAAACTATTATCACACACATGAATAAGTCTCCTACGTTTAATATAAACATAAACTGTTTTCTTCCTCCTCTTTGCAAGATTGTAGGAGTGCCTGGCAAGAGGAGTCTGCTGACTGGAGTGCAGACCAAGCTAATCAACTCTCTGAAGTCAAAACAGTGTTTGAGTGATGAGTCCCCAGGCAGATTTCAGGAATGCAGAACATTTGGTGAGTTTGCATATTCTACTAGGAGTGTGTTGTTCGCTCTGCAAGTTACACCAAAACCAAGAACTTGGTCCTGGGGAACCAGAAACTCTTGGGCTCTAATACCATTCTTCTTCTTAATTTATTTATTTTATTTTTGGTTGAACTGGGTCTTGATTGCTGGGCTTTGTCTAGTTGTGGAGAGCGGGGCCTACTCTCTAGTCGAGGTGCATGGGCTTCTCATCATGGTGACTTCTTTTGGTTGCAGAGCACAGGCCCCTAGGCGCAGGGGTTTCAGTACTTGTCGCTCAGTAGTTGTGGCTTCTGGCCTGTAGAGCACAGGCTCAGTAGCTGTGGCACGTGTATGCTAGTTGCCCTGCAGCCTGTGGGATCTTCCCAACCCAGGGGTCAAACCTGTGTCCCCTGCTTTGACAGGTGGGTTCTTATCCAGTGTACCACTGGGGAAGTCCCTAATACCATTCTTTGAAAAGTTCTCTTCCACTCCTTCACTGGCAAATGCAATCAGATTCCTGCAATGGGAAGTGCATTCATTGTGTTGAGGGCTAGGGAAGACAAAGGAGTATAAACACATAAGTCTCTATTCTAGGGAAGTGTTGGATTTGTGGGGGAGACACAGCATACATACAAATAGATATAATGAAATTAAATAAAACATTAGTGCCAGAAGATGCACTAATTCTATCTTTCAGCAGATTTTACTGATCATCTATTGTCAGCCAGACACTCTGCTTGCCTTCTTAGGACCTTTACACTTCCTCCTGTGGCACTGGAAGCTGTTATATTATTTAAACAGGCACTAACTTGACAAGATTGTGCTTTAGAAGGGCCTGTCTGTTGTAAAGTGGCAAGATTAGAGTCAAAGTAGCCATGGGCAGTTGTTTCAGTGATCAAGACCAGAGAGAGCAGTGGCCTGAACTAAGCTGAAGGGGTAGAAACACAGGAAGTGAGCAGGTCTGAGGAAGTACCGTTGGAGAACTTGGGCCTTGATGAGGTGTCACAAAGGGGTAGGCAAAGGGAAAACCCCAGATTGGGACTCCACAGAAGAGGGATGTGAGCCCATGCTTGGGGGGAGATCTGGATATAACACTGAGAAATAAAACTGATATTCTAGTTCTACTTAAGGCAAGAAGTGGAGGAAACTTTCAGGCTCATCCATGTTGAACATGTATCAATAGCTTGTTCTTTTTTAATCCTGGACAGTCCATTGTATGGATATACCACATTGTGTTGCCCATCCACCAGTTGATGGACATTTGGATTGTTTCCAGTTTGGGGCTAATATGAGTAATAGTTCTGTGAACATTTGTGTGTAAGTTTTTGGGTGGACCTGTTGTCATTTCTCTTGGGTATATCCCTAGGAGTGGAGTTGCTATGTCATCTGAAAAGGCTATGTTTAACTTTTTTAGGAACAACTACATTATTTTTCAGAGTGTCTGTACCATTTTATATCCCCAATAGCAATGCATGAATGTTTCAGTGGCTGCACTCTCCAACTGGTAGTATCCATCTTTCTAACTGTAACTCTTCTACTGGGCGTATTGGTATCTCACTGAGGTTCTAATTTCCCTAATGACTAATGTGGTTGAGTGCACAATGTGCTTATTAATCATTTGTATATCTTCATATCTTTTGTTCATTTTGCAACTGGGTTATCTTCTTATTGTTGAATTATGAGGGTCCTGGAAATATTTCTTTACTAGATATAAGATTAGCAAATATTTTCTTTTGAGCCTGTAGTTTGTCTTTTCATTTTCTTAATAATGTCACATTAAGAAGCACAGAAGCTTCTGATGATATCCAGTTTCTCGATATTTCTTTTATGGATTTTACTTTTGTTTTTTTATCTATGAATTCTTTGTCCATCCTGAGGTCATGAAGATTTCTATTCTCTTTAAGAAGTTTTCTATTTTTAGCTATTATATTTAGGTCTCTGATTCATTTTTAGTTAAATGTTGTGTGTGGTATGAGGTAAGGATATAAGTTCATCTTTTTTGGCATGTGGATATGTAATTGACCCACAACAGTGTCATTTATTTTAAAAAGAGAGTAGAATACATTGCACATTTAAAAATAAAATGTGTATATATTTCATGTGGTTTCTCAGTTGTAAAAAAAGAACAAGATTTAGTATTTTGTTGGTCTGTGATCAAGATATCTTCAAAGCCACTGCAGTACAGATTCCAGAATGTACAGTACAAAATTAGGGGGAGGAGGAAAAGGAAAAGGTAGGAAGCAGTGAGGCCAATGGTCGTGAGAGGAAGTGCAGAGTCAGGGCTCACATGTAGGCTGATGACCAGGCTTAGAGTGAGTGCTAGGAGCTGGTGAGGATCCTATAATATTGGGGGATGTGGGCTCTAAACAGAAGCCAATCATGAATAGAAGAAATCGATGAAAGTATGAGAGGAGTATGCGGTTCTAACAAGGAGGACTACATTTCCCACTCGGAGAGAATACCTGCGATGGACTTGAAGGATGAGTAGGCTTTATTGGGCATCCCAGGGAGGGAGCACATTACTCAAGGGAAGAGCAGAAGTCTGAAAATGAACAGATCAACTGCAAAGAAAAAAGCCAGTAGCCCATCAAGGTGAGAGAGCATAGAGAAATTACAAAAAAGTGATGAAAATTCCACCAAGGTAGAAAGTTGGGCTTCTACAACCCAGCTTTTAAAACCAAAGTTTTAAAAAACCAAGTTTTTAAAACCAAAACCTTACTTGGTCTTCAGTTCAGTTCAGTCGCTCAGTTGTGTCTGACTCTTTGCGACCCCATGAATCGCAGCACACCAGGCCTCCCTGTCCATCACCAACTCCTGGGGTTCACTCAGACTCACATCCATCAAGTCAGCGATGCCTCCAGCCATCTGATCCTCTGTCGTCCCCTTCTCCTCCTGCCCCCTCCCAGCATCAGAGTCTTTTCCAATGAGTCAACTCTTCACATGAGTTGGCCAAAGTACTGGAGTTTCAGCTTTAGCATCAATCCTTCCAAAGAACACCCAGGGCTGATCTTCAGAATGGACTGGTTGGATCTCCTTGCAGTCCAAGGGACTCTCAAGAGTCTTCTCCAACACCACAGTTCAAAAACATCAGTTCTTTGGCGCTCAGCCTTCTTCACAGTCCAGCTCTCACATCCATACACGACCACTGGAAAAACCATAGCCTTGACTAGATGGACCTTAGTTGGCAAAGCAATGTCTCTGCTTTTGAATATGCTATCTAGGTTGGTCATAACTTTTCTTCAAGGAGTAAGTGTCTTTTAATTTCATGGCTGCAGTCACCATCTTCAGTGATTTTGGAGCCCCCCAAAAATAAAGTCTGACACTATTTCTACTGTTTCCCCATCTATTTCCCATGAAGTGATGGGACCAGATGCCGTGATAGAGTTTTCCCAAGAAAATGCACTGGTCATAGCAAACACCCTCTTCCAACAACACAAGAGAAGACTACACATGGACATCACCAGATGGTCAACACCAAAATCAGATTGATTATATTCTTTGCAGCCAAAGATGGAGAAGCTCTATACAATCAGCAAAAACAAGACTAAGAGCTGACTGTGGCTCACATCATGACCTCCTTATTGCCAAATTCAGACTGAAATTGAAGAAAGTAGGGAAAACCACTAGACCATTCAGGTATGACCTAAATCAAATCCCTTATGATTATACAGTGGAAGTGAGAAATAGATTTAAGGGACTAGATCTGATAGATAGAGTGCCTGATGAACTATGGATGGAGGTTCATGACATTGTACAGGAGACAGGGATCAAGACCATCCTCATGGAAAAGAAATGCAAAAAAAGCAAAATGGCTGTCTGGGGAGGCCTTAAAAATAGCTGTGAAAAGAAGAGAAGCAAAAAGCAAAGGGGGAGAGGAAAGATATAAGCAGCTGAATGCAGAGTTACAAAGAATAGCAAGGAGAGATAAGAAAGCCTTCCTCAGTGATCAATGCAAAGAAATAGAGGAAAACAACAGAATGGGAAAGACTAGGGATCTCTTCAAGAACATTAGAGATACCAAGGGAACATTTCATGCAAAGACGGGCTTGATAAAGGACAGAAATGGTATGGACCTAACAGAAGCAGAAGATATTAAGAGGTGGCAAGAATACACAGAAGAACTGTACAAAAAAGATCTTCAAGACCAAGGTAATCACGATGGTGTGATCACTCACCTAGAGCCAGACATCCTGGAATGTGAAGTCAAGAGGGCCTTAGAAAGCATCACTATGAACAAAGCTAGTGGAGGTGATGGTATTCCAGTTGAGCTATTCCAAATCCTGAAAGATGATGTTGTGAAAGTGCTGCACTCAATATGCCAGCAAATTTGGAAAACTCAGCAGTGGCCATAGGACTGGAAGAGGTCAGTTTTCATTCCAATTCCAAAGAAAGGCAATGCCAAAGTATGCTCAAACTACCACACAATTGCACTCATCTCACATGCTAGTAAAGTAATGCTCAAAATTCTCCAAGCCAGGCTTCAGCAATATGTGAACCCTGAACTTCCAGAGGTTCAAACTGGTTTTAGAAAAGGCAGAGGAATCAGAGATCAAATTGCCAACATCTGCTGGATCATGGAAAAAGCAAGAGAGTTCCAGAAAAACATCTATTTCTATACTTGGTCTTACCACCTTACTAAATAAAACCTAGTGTTTTTCAGTCATATCCTATTTAAGAGTTTGATTAAAATGAATTAATGTTTGTTGTATATATATGTGGAAGTGGAAGCATCAGTCGCTCAGTCCTGTTCGATTCTTTGCAACCCCATGGTCTGAA
Source organism: Tragelaphus eurycerus (assembly GCA_935064755.1). Classification (NCBI taxonomy): domain Eukaryota; kingdom Metazoa; phylum Chordata; class Mammalia; order Artiodactyla; family Bovidae; genus Tragelaphus; species Tragelaphus eurycerus. The sequence continues at coordinate 7,694,696 of CAKXYN010000039.1, forward strand.
GTGTGTTGCCCTGATCCAGGAATCGAACCTGGGTCTCCTGCATTGCAGACGGATTCATATAGGGAAGTCTTTTATCCATTCACTATTCAGTCATTAAAAATTTGTCTTTTTTTAATTCTTTAGGACTAACTTTTAAAATTTTTATTTATTTATTTTTGGCTGCGCTGGGGGTTTGTTGCTGTTCCCAGGCTTTCTCTAGTTGCAGTGAGCAGGGGCTACTCTTCATCGCGGCACGAGGTCTTCTCACTGCGGCGGCTTCTCTTGTTGCAGAGCATGGGTTCTAGGGCACGCGCTCTGTAGTTGTGGTGTGTGGGCTTAGCTCCTCTGGGGCGTGTGGAATCTTCTGGGAGCAGGGGTCGAACCCGTGCCCGCTGCATTGGCAGGCAAATTCTTAACCACTGACCTCCAGGGAAGTCCAAGACTCACTTTTTTCCAAGTGACAAACTTTTTAAATTGGCATTGGCTGTAATGACAGCATTTTAATTTTTACTTTAAAAAGATATATAGCATCACGGGAAATTAGAATATCAGGCCTGCCCCTCTGTGTTGTCCTTATTCCTCAACCTTAATAATCCATGCCTATATTTAAACCCCATATTAGTACTGGAACATTCTTCACAAAGTTAGGTTAATGGTATGAATCCTTAACGCTTCCAATTGTAATGTGAATTATTTTCTGACGGTTCATTTTAGCAGAGAGGCAAAAAAAAAAAAAAAAAAAAAAAAACCAGAGGTGTGCGCAGGTGCATGCCATTATACAGCTTACAAATGTGTTTTCAAAATCCTTATTTGACACCTATCGCAAATATCAATGTCTGCCATTACCTTGCTTTTTGGCCTTAAACAAGTAGAATTTTCCAGGCTTTGATGCCTTACCTGTTCATTCAGAAACTTGGACTATCCTCAAATTCTCTTTCTATTAATACAGTATAAGCATGACTATTTTAGCCATTGCCATGGACATATTCATTATAAATTATATTCACTTATACAAACAGAGATCCAACAGCAACAGATAAATCCACCAACTGGACTGAAAAGTGTGATGAATGAGAATAATGACATTCATACACATTTATAAGAAATAACATTTCCTTTCATGCTAAACTTTTAAATCTTAAACACACGAAATATATTGTATTTTCTTTTGCAAATGGTTTGTAACAGATGTGATTTTTCACCATAGGCAGTGTGTACTTAGTCATTTATTTATTCAGAAAATATTTCTGAGCCACATATTGCAGGCAGATTCTGTCCTGGGTCCCATAATGGGCACAGACATCTGAAAATGATCATCTAAAAGACTGAATAAGGGAGCAAGGGCAGGAACAGAAATAAGTATGGTACCAATCAGTCTGTGTTATCAATAGGGTCAGGGAGTCACAGATAATAGCTACCATAAAGTATAGGGAGTGAGTGCTCATTTCCACATGTGATGAGGAAGACCACAGATGGCAGCATTTGAGAAAGCTCCTTTGCATCCTAATAAGCACCTGCTCCCAAGAATGATGCAGACTATCTGGAGGTTAGATTAACTTGGCAGAAAAGCACAAGCATAATTTTCTATCCGTGTGAACCCGCGGTCCAAGACGGATCTCTCTGCAGGGCCATAATAGTTGACAGGGTCCCCTTAGAACATGTTCGGGCTTTTTCTGTAAATGACCCTGGCTTTGGCTCTGCATTTACTGCCTAGTATTTTCTTTTTCGGCTGTCAGTTTAACCTCAGAGCTACATCGTAGAAGTACAGGAACTACACATAATTTAAAAATATTTACCATAAATTGGGATAAAACTTAGGAAATAGATGATATTTTAGCATGCTATTTTAAATTCTCTCTTTTTAAAAAAAAAGCTGGCAGAAGTAAGAACTTAATTATTTGAATGTTTGAATGTCTTTAAGACATAGCTTTTTCTGACATTTTTTGGTCTTAAAACACTTTTTTTTTTTTTTTTAAATCCAATTTTGGAAGTGGGTAGAGACAATTTATATCAACCATATGAATGAACTTACACACGTGTTTAGGGTATAGTAGAAAATGGTGTTGTAGAGAGAAGCCAGGACTCAGAGTTAATGTCTAGTTCTGTCTTTTACTAACTGTGAAGCCTTGGATGAATCTCTTAATTTTGCTAACCTTGGGTTTTCTCCACCATAAAATCAGGGGACTGAAGTAAATGATCTCTAAATCCCTTCCGAGTTCTGATCATTTTTGTCTTTATTTATAATTAATTCTGTGTAGAGGCAAATAGCCAAGTTTTATAGATTAATATTTACTCGTTAGTATAAACACTAAGAACGTCTCCTTGAATTGAAACATATCAGGGCTGCCTGAATAAAGAGATGTGAAATAATATGTCCGTATTTGTGTGGCAGAGCTGAAGTCCAAGGATTCTTTTCCACTTTGTGTCAGCATCAATACTAATCAAATGGTTGAATTAGCTCTGAAACTCTTGCAAATCAACCTAACTCATTTGTGAATGGGGAAATTCTGGGGAAGCAATTGCTTAGCACTTAGTCTGAGAGCTGTAAATAGAATGTGAGTTAATTGCTCTATAATATAAGAATATTTTATCTCCCAATAATAGTGTGGAAAAATTAGGCAATTAACAAGAAAAACAACCCCACAAAACACAAGCAGTATCCAGTGGGAAACAAAGTACTTTCACCAAGGCCATTTCCCTGGGTGTCCTGATATTATCTCAGAAGCAGCTGTCTCCTCCGCCTACATTCAAGGCCAGTCCTATTTGTAGGTTTCCAAAGCAACAATGCAAATGTTCGATCAATGTGCTTGGTGTGTGATAGGCCTATACTACAGGCTTGTTTTGCCAGAAGTCCTAGTTCCAAGGAATGTGCTAAACTCAGAAGAGGTGTTTCTAGGACACGGTGCCTGGGGATAACAGGGATTCCTACAAAAACTGCCGCAGACCATGGTACAAGACTCCAGCGATGGTTTGCTGTAAGTGATGCCCTCGCCAGGACAAAACATCAAAGGAAGCTGCCTGAGTGCCCTGCTCAAGTTATTGAGTGTGCACTGACCTAGAGGTTATGAGGAGTTGAGGCATCAGGTTACCCTAGAACAAGAGCCCATTACCGGTTCAGATGACAAGCTGTCTTTATTTCCCCAAGTGCACTGATTGATAACTTGGGATAGGGAGTGGACAGTTGTACCAAGAATACAAATCACTTAGTAAAGTGGCCAAAAGGGACAAGACCCTAGAGGAGTAGAGAGTGTCAGACTAAAGCCAAGATACGTAATGTAATGGTGGACAGAACATGGACTGTGAAGCCAGATAGAGTCAAGTGTTCATCTTGGCTCTACCACTTCCTAACTGCCTGGTTCATGTTTCAGTCTCTTCATCTGTAAATAAGTGATGATAGGCTCTACCTCTAAGATCTTCTGAGGATGAGATCCTGTGTGTAAAGTGCCTCAAATACAGTGAGCATTTTAAAAAGTGACCTTTCTCTCTCTGCCTCCAAATTCATATGTTGAAGTCCTAACCCCTGGTACCCCAGAATGTGACTGAATTTGGAGCGAGGGTCTTTTTTTTTTCCTTTTTTTAATTGAAGTATGTGCTGTGCTGTGCTCAGTCACTAAGCATGTCCGACTCTTTGCAACCCCATGGACTGTAGCCCACCAGGCTCTTCTGTCCATGGGATTCTCCAGGCAAGAATATTGGAGTGAGTTGCCATTTCCTTCTCCAGCAGATCTTCCCAACCCAGAGATCAAACCCACATCCGCTGCATTGGCAGGCAGATTCTTAACCACTGAACCACCAGGGAAGTCCAGTGTATAACATAATGATTCACAGTCTCCAAAAGTTATGCTCTGTCTATAGCCACTGCAGGGCACAGGCTACACCTCCTGTGCTGCTTAATACACCCCTGCAGCTCATTTTATACATAATAGTTTGTACCTCCTCACCCTCTGTGCCAGTATCATCCCCCCTTCCCTCTCCCCACTAGTAACAACCAGTTTATTGGCTATATCTGTGAGTCTGCATCTTTTTTGTTATGTTCACTGGTTTGCTGCATCTTCTGTGTTCCACATATAAGTGATACCACACAGTATTTGTCTTTCTCTGACTTATTTCACTTAGCATAATAGTGTTTAGTGAAAGGCCATCCATGTTACTGCCGATGGCAAAGTTTCATTCATCAAAGTTTGCTGAGTAGTATTCTATCGTGTGTGTGTGTGTCTGTGTATACACACACAGGAGATAGGGTCTTTGCAAAGACAGGTTAAAATGAGGTCATTAAAGTGAGTCCTAATCCAGTGTGACTGGTGAATTTAGAAGAAGAGATTAGGACTAAGAACCAAACAGTGGGAAAACTATGTGGAAATGCAGGAAGACAATGGCCATCTAAGAATCAATCCTAGTGACACCTCGGTCTTGTACTTCTAGCCTCCAGAACTCTGGAAAAATAAAATTCTGTTCCTCAAGCCACCAAGTCTGTGATATTTTGTTATGGTAGCCCTAGCCCTAGCAAATTAATATAAGTGCCACCCCTACCTCAAGCAGAAGGGCATATAGCAAAATATGTCTGCTGTGTGGAGCGAAATCTAGCATCCAGAAGTAGCTGCAGCTGGTAGGTAGTACACTGCTGCTGCTGCTGCTAAGTCGCTTCTGTCGTGTCCAACTCTGTGCAACCCCGTAGACGGCAGCCCACCAGGCTCCCCCGTCCCTGGGATTATCCAGGTAAGACACTGGAGTGGGTTGCCATTTCCTTCTCCAATGCTTTGAAAGCGAAAAGTGAAAGTGAAGTCGCTCAGTCATATCCGACTCTTAGCGACCCCATGGACTGCAGCCCACCAGGCTCCTCCATCCATGGGATTTTCCAGGCAAGAGTACTGGAGTGGGGTGCCATTGCTTTCTCTGAGTAGTACACTAGGGACACCTAAACTCATGCCGAACCGTCTGGTGTGTACCTTGTGAAGGAAAAGTGTACATTCATGGTGTGTACCGTGAATGTGAAGGAAGTCAATAAAATCCTAGAAAGATGTAAATCTCTGATAAAACATAGACTTTATTCTTATGAGTAAGAGAAAATAAAAATTTAACAATGGAGGTGTTAAACCATTTATACATAAAACCAGGCATTATTGGAATTATATGCTGAAGAGACTAAAAATACGGTCTGACCTTGAACAATGTGAGGGTTAGGGTCACCTATCTCCCTAACCTTGGGTGCAGTCGAAAATTATGTACTGTCTCCATCTCAGAAACGAAGGAATTGATAAATGACTTGTCCAAGCGTGTGAAGCTGAAAACAGTTTGGCTAGAATAGGATTCCAACCCTAGTTCTTTTGATTACACGTATTGTGATTTCTAGTAGAACACAAGCTTCCCCCCACACTCACTTTAGTTAAAGATCTGCAAAATGAAAATACAAGCACTTTTTTCATTGAAAAAAAAAAAACCCACACGTAAGGGGACCCATGCAGCACAAGCCAGTGTTGCTGAAGGGCCAGCTGTTGTCCTTGTTGCTGTTATTGTGATGACAGCTAAAAGCAATAGTAGAAACCCTAATTACCTTAAAAATCCCAGTGTGTTGGTTTATTAAGGTGCTTCAATTTGAACACCACGTGGACATGAGTCGACATCTTTTCCTATTGGTCTAACTAATTGAAAACTCTCATTAACCTTACTGCTTTCTGTAGGGAAGGCAGGTTAATAGGATGCACAGGAAAGGGCTTTCAAAACAAGAGCACACTTCAGTGTAGCTGTTGAAATGCTTTTAAATGCCTTTTCATTGTGCCAGAGGACTAGTAATGAGCTTTGGAGGGCTGGGCACTTTCTTGCTGATTTGACTGTGGATCTTTTTATAGAAACAGAAGCCCATTTTATTTTAATGACTGCAAAGTGAGGTTGGAGTGTAAATTCACTGTAATGGACATAATTGTCTCCTTACATGGCCTTTAACCTGAATTTAGAGAAACAGGAGTCACTGAGATTAAACAGATATTTATATTTTGCCATTTTTACATCGGAAAGAAGGAAGGAAAAGAAGAAGGAAGGGACAGAAAGGGAAGGAAAGAAGGGAGGGAGGGAGAAAGAAAGCTTCACAGATAAGTGTGTGTGTTAGTTGCTAGGTCGTGTCTAACTCTTTGTGACTCTGTGGACTATACCCTACCAGGCTCCTCTGTCCATGGAATTTCCCAGGCAGGAATATTGGAGTGGGTTCCTATTTCCTTCTCCAGGTGACCTTCCCAATCCAGGGATTGAACCTTGGGTCTCCTGCATTACAGGCAGATTCTTTACTGTCTGAGCCACCAGAGTTCCCCAAACCCACCTGTTCTTCCTTTCTCTCCTTCAAGAGATAACCATGGTTCTAAAACTGGTCTTTTCCCATTTTTCATTTTACATTTGTAGCGTATATACACTTAGGCAAACAAACAATATATAGTATTATTTTACTGTTTTACAATTTTATATAAATGACCATATGTATTCATTTTGACCAACTATCAGATCAGTCACTCAGTCTCGTCCGACTCTTTGCGACCCCATGAATCACAGCACGCCAGGCCTCCCTGTCCATCAACCAACTCCCAGAGTTCACTGGAACTCACGTCCATCAAGTCAATGATGCCATCCAGCCATCTCATCCTCTGTCTTCCCCTTCTCCTCTTGCCCCCAATCCCTCCCAGCATCAGAGTCTTTTCCAATGAGTCAACTTTTTGCACGAGGTGGCCAAAGTACTGGAGTTTCAGCTTTAGCATCATTCCTTCCAAAGAAATCCCTGGGCTGATCTCCTTCAGAATGGACTGGTTGGATCTCCTTGCAGTCCAAGGGACTCTCAAGAGTCTTCTCCAACACCACAGTTCAAAAGCATCAATTCTTCGGTGCTCAGCTTTCTTCACAGTCCAACTCTCACATCCATACATGACCACTGGAAAAACCATAGCCTTGACTAGACTGACCTTTGTTGGCGAAGTAATGTCTCTGCTTTTGAATATGCTATCTAGGTTGGTCATAACTTTCCTTCCAAGGAGTAAGCATCTTTGAATTTCATGGCTGCAATCACCATCTGCAGTGATTTTGGAGCCCAGAAAAATAAAGTCTGACACTGTTTCCACTGTTTCCCCATCTGTTTCCCATGAAGTGATGGGACCAGATGCCATGATCTTCATTTTCTGAATGTTGAGCTTTAAGCTAACTTTTTCACTCTCCACTTTCACTTTCATCAAGAGGCTTTTTGGTTCCTTTTCACTTTCTGCCATAAGGCTGGTGTCATTTGCATATCTGAGGTGATTGATATTTTTCCCAGCAATCTTGATTCCAGCTTGTGTTTCTTCCAGTCCAGCCTTTTTCATGATGTACTCTACATATAGGTTAAATAAACAGGGTGACAATATACAGCCTTGACGTACTCCTTTTCCTATTTGGAACCAGTCTGTTGTTCCATGTCTAGTTCTAACTGTTGATTCATGACCTGCATACAGGTTTCTCAAGAGGCAGGTCAGGTGGTTTGGTATTCCCATCTCTTGAAGAATTCTCCACAGTTTATTGTGATCCATACAGTCAAAGACTTTGGCATAATCAATAAAGCAGAAATAGATGTTTTTCTGGAACTCTCTTGCTTTTTCCATGATCCAGCGGATGTTGGCCAACTATATTTTGGTATAATTTATATACAAAGTAAAACCAATCCATTTTAGGTGTGAATTCTGATGTGTTTTGGTAAATGTATGCAGCAGCTGTGTGACCACCGCAGCAGTCCTGATACAGAGATCCCCTGGCAATTCCTGTACAGTCACTTCTCCCACCTGTCCCCTGACCCTTGCTATCACTGATATGCTTCCTATGACTGCGGTTTTGCCTCTTGAGTTTTAAAATTTAAAGTATTTTATCTCTGTAGTATTATACAGTATATATGCTTTGTTTCTGGTTTCTTTCACCCACCTTAATACTTATAATACTTACCCATCTGTGTTTATCAAGTCCATTTCTTTTTATTTCTTTGTATTGCTGCTTCACAATTTATTCATTTATTTACTTGTTGATAGGCATCTGGGTCCTGTCCAGTTATGGGCTGTTACAAGTAAAGCTGCCGTGCAAACTCTGTACATGTCTCTCTATGGGCTTGCCTTTCATTTCTCTTGGGTGGATATCTAGAGCTGGAATGGCAGGGTGGTAGAGTAGGTTTATGTTTTTAAGAAGCTGACAGTCTTCTGGTGATGTTGCATTTTACATTCCCACATGCAATGTACGATAATCCTAATTGTACCTCCTCTTTTACACTTAGTATGATTAGTCTTTTAAATCTGAGCCATTTTAATAGGTGTATAGTGATATCTCATTGTGGTTTTGATTTGAATTTCCTTAATGACTAATGAGGAGAGCAATTTTTCGTACTTATTGGCCATCTGTATATCTAATTTAGTAACATATCTGTTCAAATCTTTTGCCCATTTTCTTTTGGGCTTTATGTCTTATCATTGTATTGTGTGAGTTCTTTACACATTATGAATACAATTGTTGATTTGAAAATAATTTTTCCCAGGCTGTGGCTTGTCTTTTAACTTGCTTAAGTATCTTTTGAAGACAGAGTTTTTGACTCTTATGAAATCCAATTTATCTGTTTTTTATCATTGTGATTTTGGTGTCCAATTAAGAAAACATTTCCTAAGCCAAGGTTACTGTGATTTTCTCCTGTTTTCTTTTTAAGAGCTTTATAGTTGCAGCTCTTTCTTTTAGGTCTATAATCATTTTGAATTAATTTCTGTAGAAGATTTGAGGTGAGTAACAAGGGTAATATTTTGGCATATGGACAACCAGTTGTTTCAGCATGATTTGTTAAAAAGATTATCCTCCCCACCCCTGCATCAAATTTCCTTGATACCTTTGCCAAAAACCAAATCAGTTGGCTGGGTGGGGAGTCAACATTTTCAGAATGCAGAAGTGGGAAGTGGGGTTGTCCTTTTCCTCTGCATAGCAGTCACTTTACTGGAGAAAACTATATTTAAAAATAATCATTTAAGGTTTCTGGAAATTGTCCTAAGGGTATGCTGCAAACGGAAGAATCATTCTTTCAAGAAATTCTACTGAATCTTGATAAGAGTCTATAGCATCTGAGCCATGACCTGCTCCTCCCCCTGCCATACCCCCTTCCCCTCCCCTACCATACTCCCCTCCCTACCATACCCACCACCCCACCTTCCCCCATCCCACCAATCCTCCCCACCCCACCCCCTACCCCCGCCAAGCTGCATCTTTGGAAACTCTGCTCGGGGTCCTCTACTTCAGGCAGCTGAGGCAGAGAACCACACAGGGGTCCACTCTCCCTCCTGTGTCCCAGAACAGGGCTAGAGCTTCATCCTGGGAGGGCCAGGCTGCTGGCATTTCTTATCTCCCCCAGCCTTCTGCTACAGAAGCACAGTTTCTATCATTTCTTCTCCAGAGGGCTCACTGGAGAAAGGGCACAGCAACCCACTCCGGTATTCTTGCCCAGAGAATCCCATAGACTGAGGCTCCCTCCCCAGACTGTACTCATAGGGTGGAAACACTTATTTCAGGACCAGCAGTCTGAGAACCCTGGAGCCCCCTTCACCTCCTTTCCTCTCCAGCTCGCTCATCAGTTAGAGATTCCACAAGGAAGAAGCCAGCCAAAAAGGCCAGAGGTTACCACCTACCCCTTCCAGCATCCATTAGTAGGGCAAGGGTGTCACTCCAGGATAAGGAGGCCATTAAATGCACCCCAGCTCCTGTGCAGTGGTGTAGAGCTTCTGCCCAAGGGGAGAGGCAGGTTACCAAGTGGGATTTCTTCCAGGAATATTCAGTTCAGTTCAGTTGCTCGGTCGTGTCCGACTCTTTGTGACCCCATGAATCATAGCACTCCAGGCCTCCCTGTCCATCACCAGCTCCCACAAACTCACGTCCATCGAGTCGGTGATGCCATCCAGCCATCTCATCCTCTGTCGTCCCCTTTTCTTCCTGCCCCCAATCCCTCCCAGCCTCAGAGTCTTTTCCAATGAGTCAGCTCTTTGCATGAGGTAGCCAAAGTACTGGAGTTTCAGCTTTAGCATCATTCCTTCCAAAGAACACCCAGGGCTGATCTCCTTTAGAATGGATTGGTTGGATCTCCTTGCTGTCCAAGGGACAGGAATATTAAATTGATCTAATATATGAAAATCAAATATAATATATTGTAGTCCTACAGTAAAAGGCAAAAACTTCAATAGGCACAGAAATATACTATTACTACTACTACTAAGTCACTTCAGTCGTGTCCGACTCTGTGTGATCCCATAGACGGCAGCCCACCAGGCTCCCCCGTCCCTGGGATTCTCCAGGCAAGAACACTGGAGTCGATTGCCATTTCCTTCTCCAATGCAGGAAAGTGAAAAGTGAAAGTGAAATCGCTCAGTCATGTCTAACTCTTAGCGACCCCATGAACTACAGCCTACCAGGCTCCTCCATCCATGGGATTTTCCAGGCACGAGTACTGGAGTGGGGTGCCATTGCCTTCTCCTTGACATATCACTGTACTCCCGACTTTGGTATTTTTCAAATGGCCAATAAGTAAATAAAAAAATGCTCAATGCCATTAGGAAATGCAAATTAGAAACATAATTAGATGTCACTTTGCACCTGGTAGGATGGCCATAATTAGAAAATATATAATCAGATGTGTTGGTGAAGGTGTGGAGAAATTGGGGCCCTCAGTCATTGTGAGTGTAAAATTGTGCAGCAATCTTTGGAAAATACTTGGAACTTCCTCAGAAATTTTAGCAGAGTTAGCATCAGATCAGATCAGATCAGATCAGTCGCTCAGTCGTGTCCGACTCTTTGCGACCCCATGAACTGCAGCACGCCAGGCCTCCCTATCCATCACCAGCTCCTGGAGGTCACCCAGACTCATATCCATCGAGTCAGTGATGCCATCCAGCCATCTCATCCTCTGTCGTCCCCTTCGCCTCCTGCCCCCAATCCCTCCCAGCATCAGAGTCTTCTCCAATGAGTCAACTCTTCACATACAATGTATCAATTCCATTTTCTTAACCGTTTCTTTTTTTATTTTCTTTTTTATTTATTTTTTAATTGAAGGATAATTGCTTTACAGAATTTTGTTGTTTTCTGTCAAACATCAACGTGAACCAGCCATAGGTATACATATGTCCCCTCCCTCTTGAACCTCCTTCCCATCTCCTTCCCCATCCCACCTCTCTAGGTCAATAGTTCAGTTCCCTTCAGTCACTCAGTTGTGTCCGACTCTTTGGGACCCCATGGGCTGCAGAATGCTAGGCTTCCCTGTCCATCACCAACTCCCAGAGCTTACTCAAACTCATGTCCATCTAGTCAGTGATGCCATCCAACCATCTCGTCCTCTGCCGTCCCCTTTTCCTCCCAACTTCAGTCTTTCCCAGCATCAGGGTCTTTTCAAATGAGTCACTTCTTCACATCAGTTGGCCTAAGTATTGAGGTTTCAGCTTTAGCATCAGTCCTTCCAATGAATATTCAGGACTGATCTCTTTTGGGATGGACTGGTTGGATCTCCTTGCAGTGCAAGGGACTCTCAAGAGTCTTCTCCAACACCACAGTTCAAAAGCATCAATTCTTCAGCACTCAGCTTTCTTTATGGTCCAACTCTCACATCCATACATGATTACTGGAAAAACCTTAGCCTTGACTAGATGGACCTTTGTTGGCAGAGTAATGTCTCTGCTTTTTAATATGTTGTCTAGGTTGGTCATAGCTTTTCTTACAAGGAGCAAGTGTTTTATAATTTCATGGCTGCAGTCACCATCTGCAGTGATTTTGAAGCCGCCCCAACTACAGTCTCTCACTAGATTGATAAAGAGCCCCTGTTTGAGTTCCCTGAGTCATACAACAAATTCCCATTGGCTATCTATTTTACATACGGTAATGTAAGTTCCCATGTTACTCTACCAGTACATCTCACCCTCTCCTCCTGCTCTCTCCATGTCCATAAGTCTGTTTCTCTTCTCTATGTCTGTTTCTCCATTGCTGGCCTGCAAATAAATTCATTGGTAACATCTTTCTACATTCCATATATATGCGTTAGTATATGATATTTATCTTTCTCTTTCTGACATTTCACTCTGTATAATAGGCTCTGGGTTCATCCACCTCATTAGAACTTACTCAAATGCTTTTTTTTTGTGGCTAATATTCCCTTGTATATATGCACCACAGCTTCTTTATCCATTCATCTGTCAGTGGACATCTAGGTTGCTTGCGTGTTCTAGCTATTGTAAATAGTGCTACAGTGAACACTGGGGTACGTGTATCTTTTTCAATTTTGGTTTCCTCAGGGTATATGCCTAGGAATGCGATTTCTGGATCATATGGCGGTTTTATTCCTAGTTTTTTGGGGAATCTCCATACCATCTTCCATAGTGGCTGTATGAATTTACATTCCCACCAACAGTGCAAGAGGGTTCCCTTTTATCCATACCCTCTCCAGCATTTACTGTTTGCAGACTTTTTGATGACAGCCATTCTGACCAGTGTGAGGTGATATCTCATTCTTAACCATTTCTTAATACCACACTTATGATGTGCAGTCGCTCATTGTGTCTGACTTTTTGTGGCCCTATGGACTGTAGCCCTCCAGGTTCCTCTGTCCATGAAATTTTCCAGGCAAGAATATTAGAGTGGGTTGTCATCTCCAACTCCAGGGGATCTTCCTGACCCAGGGATCGAACCTGGTCTCCTGCATCTCCTGCAGTGGCAGGGGGATTATTTTTCACAAGCCACCTGGGAAGATCTATCAATTCCATTCCTAGGTATAAATCAACTTGAAAATAAAACCTATGTTTACACAAAAATTTGTGTGCTGCTGCTGCTAAGTCTCTTCAGTCATGTCCAACTCTGTGCAACCCCATAGACAACATCCTACCAGGCTCCTCTGTCCCTGGGATTCTCCAGGCAAGAATACTAGAGTGGGTTGCCATTTCCTTCTCTAATGGACCCATGCATGCTAAGTTGTTTCAGTCGTGTCTGACTCTGTGCGACCCTATGGACAGCAGCCCTCCAGGCTCCTCTGTCCACAGGATTCTCTAGGCAAGAATACTGGAATGGCTTGCTATTTCCTTCTCCAAAATTTGTATGAGAAGGTTCATAATATTATGAACAATAGCTAAAAGGTGCAAATAACCCAAATGTCCATCAACTGATGAATGAATAAAGAAAATGTGGCATATCCATATCAGATCAGATCAGTTGTTCAGTCGTGTCCAACTCTTTGCGACCCCATGAATCACAGCACGCCAGGCCTCCCTGTCCATCATCAACTCCCAGAGGTCACTGAGACTCATATCCATCGAGTCAGTGATGCCATCCAGCCATCTCATCCTCTGTCATCCCCTTCTCCTCTTGCCCTCAATCCCTCCCAGCATCAGAGTCTTCTCCAATGAGTCAACTCTTCACATGAGGTGGCCAAAATACTGGAGTTTCAGCTTTAGCATCATTCCTTCCAAAGAAATCCCAGGGCTGATCTCCTTCAGAATATTATTTAGTAAGAGCAAATAAAGTACTGATACCTGCTACAACATGGATGAGTTTTGAAAACAGTCCTGGGAAGCCCTTGAAAACATTATACAAATCCAAAGAAGTCGGACACAAATGATCACATAGTGTTTGATTCTACTTATATGAAATGTCAAGAGCAATCAAATCTTTAGAGACAAAAGTAATTTATTAGTTGCAAGGGGCTAAGGGAATAGAGGAAATGGGAATGACTGCTTATGTATATAAGTTTCTTTTAGGGGTTAAAAAAACTTGTTCTAAACGTATTTAGGATTGTAACTTCTAGGTGGTACATTGGTAAAGAATCTGCCTGCCAATGCATGAAACACAGAGACACAGGTTTGATCCCTGGATTGGGAAGATCCCTTGCAGAAGAAATGACAGCCTACTCCAGTATTTTTGCCTGGAAAATTCCATGGACAGTAGCCTGAGGGCTAATTCCATGGGGTCACAAAGAGTTGGACATGACGGAGTGACTGAGCGCGCGCGCGCACGCACACACACACACACACACACACACTTAGGATCACTGAACAATTACTCTATGAATGTATTAAAATCCAGTCAGCCGTTACGAAATTTCTGTTTTATTCCACTGATATGAGTGATCTCTATGTCTATATTTATAGCAATACTACACTGTATTAATTACTAATTATTAACAAAGATTTAAATCAGTCAGTGTCAACAGTCCATTTTCATTCTAGTTTTGCAAAAAAGTATGGCTATTCTAGAGCCTCTGTCTTTCCATGCACATTTTAGCATTAGCTTACTAAAATCTCAAAAGTTTGCTGCAGTTTTGATTAAGATGCATTGAAACGGATCAATTTATGGAGAACTGACATCTTAACAGTATTAAGTCTTCCAGTGTGCATGTGCATGACATATATCCCCATATTTTTGTCTTCATTTATTTTTCTCAGTGATGTTTTTCCATGTACAAATATTGCACATCTTTTGTCAGATTTATCCCTAAATATTTTATAAATGATATTTAAAAAATTTTTGATTTCTAATTATTCATTGCTACTAAATGAATATATGATTGGTTTTTGTATAGTGCACTTGTTTCCAGCAAACTTGTTAATCTCGTAAGTTCTAGTATCTTGTTTGTAGCTTTTATAGAATTTTCTGCCGGGGTCCAGCCCTGGTGGATCCAGGGAATTCGAAGCAGGGACGGTGTTGGCGAGGATCAGGAAACAATCGCTTAATTAAGTATTAATTAAAGATATAAAGAATAATAGACATGAGGATAGCTCAGTGAGGAGATTCAGTGAAGAAAAGCAGATGAAATAAGGATAGCTCAGTGAGATTTAGTGGAGAGAGGAGGCTGAATAATTCAGCCAGAAGATAAGAGAAAGAACGACATGGGGAGACTGAGTTTCGGTGAACAAGGCCCCGCACTTTATTTTTCAAAGTAGTTTTTATAACTTAAGTTTTGCATAGAGGATAATGGGGGAAGGGGTGGAGTCATGCAAGGACAGCAGTCCCTGAGCCAGGCTTTCAAACCTATCATATGCAAAGGTTTAGGTGAGTTACATCATCTTCTGGCCCGGAGGCCTGTTAACATTTCAAGAAACTTATTTTTCTCTAAAGGTGATTATTCTAAAGTCAGGCGCCACCCTCCAAAAGCATTGGAGTTGCATTTCTATAGGGCAAAGGTGTGGTGGGTTGTAACAAGAAAAAGAATTAACTCAAGGGTCCAAGGTTACAAACATTAAAGCTACTACTTACATTTCTATAAACCAATTATATCAATCAATACACTGCCAAGGACACAGTAGGTAAGGGATATGCAGACTTAGCAGCAAACATTGGCCCAACAAGTGAAAAACCCTTCACCAATGCAATTTCTAATCAATCTTTTAACTTTTCAAAGGAATCTGTATTTAGACAGTTTAGAACATCTCATGCCTCTCACAGTTGGGAGGCTCTGAACAATCACATGTGGCCAGAAAAACCGATTCAGGCAGGCTAGAGGATTTCCAAAAGAGTTTGTAGGTTGAAATACTGTCATACCCAGGAATTATTTACTGGAGCTGTAAGTTAACTCTTCTTTCAGAGAGAGGTAGTGGGGGACAGCCCCCTGTAAAGTCAGAGGTGTAGGCGAGAGCACAAAGCAGAAAGTAGGCAGACTCTGGTTTGTGGGGTAGATGCTCGAGAATTTCCTGAAGCTAATCTCGCCTTTGCGTATGCTGAGCCTCCTTCCTCATGACCTTTGTCATGGGTGGAGCTCGCTCCCAGCAATTTTCTACATAAGTGACCATATCTGTGGATAAGGACAGCTTACTCCTTTTTCTAGTCTGAGTGCCTTTCTTTTTCTTACCTTATTGCACTATATAGGATGTAAAATACAATGTTTTCCAGAAACAGCACAGACGTCCTCACCTTGCTCCTGATCTTACAGGTAAAGCTATTTAGTCTTTCACCACCACTAAATCCGAGGGGTTTTTTTTGCAGATGTCTTTCGTTTTTTCTGCTCTTTATAGGGTGAGGAAATTCCCTTTTATTTCTAGTTTTTCTGAGAGTTTGTATCATGAATAGATGTTGAACACTGTTAAATGAACTTTGTGCATCTATTGAGATGGTCATATAATTTTTCTTTTTAGTATGTAATATGGTGAATAACATTGATTGACTTTTAAATATTAAAATCTGACCTTGCATTCCTGAGAAAACCTCCCTGGATCATGACACATTTCAGTTTGGCTTAGGGTTGGCCATGTTTACTTCTAGCATTTTGAGCACAAAACAATTTTTTAAAGTCAAGACCAGATATTCTTGTTATGCCCCACAGTAAGAACATCACCTTGAGCACTGAGTTGTGGTAATAAGTCCACTGTGTTAATTCATGATTTTTATTTTTTAACAGAATTTGCTCTAGCAGGTACTTTTCTTTTAGTAGATCTTTTAATCAAGGTCAACCTAGATCACATATTCAAAAGCAGAGACATTACTTTGCCAACAAAGGTTCGCCTAGTCAAGGCTATGGTTTTTCCTGTGGTCATGTATGGATGTGAGAGCTGGACTGTGAAGAAGGCTGAGCACCGAAGAATTGGTGCTTTTGAACTGTGGTATTGGAGAAGACTATTGAGAGTCCCTTGGACTGCAAGGAGATCCAACCAGTCCATTCTGAAGGAGATCAGCCCTGGGTGTTCTTTGGAAGGAATGATGGTAAAGCTGAAACTCCAGTACTTTGGCCACCTCATGTGAAGAATTGACTCATTGGAGAAGACTCTGATGCTGGGAGGGATTGGGGGCAAGAGGAGAAGGGGACGACAGAGGATGAGATGGCTATATGGCATCACTGACTCGATGGATAGGAGTCTCAGTGACCTCTGGGAGTTGGTGATGGACAGGGAGGCCTGGCGTGCTGTGATTCATGGGGTCGCAAAGAGTCGGACACAACTGAGCGACTGATCTGATCTGATCTAATCTGATGTGATCTATAGTTGCTGTACTTCCCACCTTGTAAATGGCATGTTCTGTGGTTCTTTTTTCTAGGTTGATTAAAAATGGATGGAGCATTCATCCATTCATCCATCCAATGGGTGGAGCATTCAAGGAGAGACCCAAGGGGAAAAAAAAGTTACTGACAAATAGTGACAAGCATGGGTAGAGTATAGCATATGATTTTATCTTTAATTCTGCCATTTTTCAGAGTTTATTGTCTGTCCTTATTAGATGTGTTCAGAGAAAGTGGGGTTGCAAAGATAAAATAGATACAGTGTCTATTCTAAGCATTTTGCAATTTAGTGGAGAGGGTCTGTTCTTTTAGGTGGGCCTTCAGCTGTTGGGCTGTTCTTTCCTCCATCTTTTGGCTTTGACTAGTAAAGTAATGCTCAAAATTCTCCAAGCCAGGCTTCAGCAGTACATGAACCGTGAAATTCCAGATGTTCAAGCTGGTTTTACAAAAGGCAGAGGAACCAGAGATCAAATTGCCAACATCTTCTGGATCATCAAAAAAGCAAGAGAGTTCCAGAAAAACATCTATTTCTCCTTTATTGACTATGCCAAAGCCTTTGACTGTGTGGATCAGTAGGCCTCTTGAGAAACCTATATGCAGGTCAGGAAGCAACAGTTAGAACTGGACATGGAACAGCAGACTAGTTCCAAATAGGAAAAGGAGTCCATCAAGGCTGTATATTGTCCCCCTGCTTATTTAACTTATACGCAGAGTACATCATGAAAAACGCGGGGCTGAAAGAAGCACAAGCTGGAATCAAGATTGCCGGGAGAAATCTCAATAATCTCAGATATGCAGATGACACCACCCTTATGGCAGAAAGTGAAGAGGAACTAAAAAGCCTGTTAATGAAAGTGAAAGAGGAGAGTGAAAAAGTTGGCTTAAAGCTCAACATTCAGAGAACTAAGATCATGGGATCCGGTCCCATCACTTCATGGGAAATAAATGGGGAAACAGTGGAAACAGTGTCAGACTTTATTTTTGGGGGTTCCAAAATCACTCAGATGGTGATTGCAGCCATGAAATTAAAAGACACTCCTTGGAAGGAAAATTATGACCAACCTAGATAGCATATTGAAAAGCAGAGATATTACTTTACCAACAAAGGTCCATCTAGTCAAGGCTATGGTTTTTTTCAGTGGTCATGTATGGATGTGAGAGTTGGACTGTGAAGAAAGCTGAGCGCCAAAGAACTGATGCTTTTGAACTGTGGTGTTGGAGAAGACTCTTGAGAGTCCCTTGGACTGCAAGGAGATCCAACCAGTCCATCCTAAAGGATATCAGTCCTGGGTGTTCATTGGAAGGACCGATGCTGAAGCTGAAACTCCAGTACTTTGACTACCTCATGCGAAGAGTTGACTCATTGGAAAAGACCCTGATGCTGGGAGGGACTGGGGGCAAGAGGAAAAGGGGATGAGAGAGGATGAGATGGCTGGATGGCATCACTGACTCGATGGACTTGAGTTTGAGTGAACCCTGGGAGATGGTGATGGACAGGAAGGCCTAGCATGCTGCGATTCATGGGGTCGCAAAGAGCTGGACATGACTGAGCAACTGAACTGAACTGAACTGATGGATGTGATACCCGGTGCTTCAAGAGCCATGTTGTGATAATGAAACAGCAGTCATGAGGACAAGGAGCTAACATTCTCAGAATGGGAATGGAAAAGAATCTGGTTCCCTATTGACAATACTGGGTTACTGTGCCAACATTGAGACCTTTGTCCTCTTAAGTAAATAACAAATTTCATCATGGTTAAGGACATATCTTACAGCTGAAAATGTTCCTCATTTTTACAAATGAAACACCAGGGGACAAGAAGTTTTGAGTATTTTGAAGCTACAGTATAAAACTTTACATTAGGTTTAACTTTTTCCATTGGTAACCTGCAAAGTTTTAAAACATTCCTGCCCAACTCTGTTGGCACCACTTTTGCTATAGAACGTTTCTTTTTCATTTGGGCACATTATTTCCATAAAGCTACTGAGCCTGGTGCTTTCCCTGTGATGGGTAATAGACATTTCAGTAAGGGTAAAACAAATCTAGGCAGAAGACAAGGTTGGAGACTTTCCTTCTGCCACGAGGTAGGTAGATGTATATTCAGCACTATACTTAGAATTAATTAATTAAAAGAATATGCTAAGTGTTCCCAAGGCTTGTTCTGAAATGACTCCTTCAATTAGAGATTTTTTACTTTTGGCTTCTTTAAATCTTTTTTCCTGCACTTAAATCAAGGAGATTTTACATTTTTCTGGACCTTTGGGTTATTCTGCTTCTATAACTACCACTTGAAGGGCAGAAGGGAGACAGATCAAGGTTTAAAATATTCATTTCTCTTTCTCTTTTTAGTTTTCAAATTAATGAGCAGTATACAGATATGTGGGCTTCCCAGGTGGCTCAGTGGTAAACAGTCTGCATGAAACGCAGGAGATGCAGGTTTTATCCATGGGTCGGGAAGATCCTCTTGAGTAGGAAATGGTGACCCACTCCAATATTTTTGCCTGGAAAATCCCTGGACAGAGGAGCCTGGTGGGCTACAGTCCATGGGATTGTAAGAGTCAGACATGACTTAGAGACTAAACAACAATAACAAATACAAATATGTGGGTGGGAAAGTGGGCCCAGTGACCAGTATTTTGGTGACCTGATGCAAAAAGCTGACTTATCGGAAAAGTCCCTGATGGTGGGAAAGATTGAGGGCAGAAGGAGAAGAGGGCATCAGAAGATGAGATGGCTGGGTGGAATCACTGATGCAATGGACATGAACTTGGGCAAACTTTGAGAGATGGTGAGGGACGGGGAGGCCTGGTGTGCTGCAGTTCACGGGATTGCAAAGAGTCAGACACTCTTGTGTGACTGAACAACAACAAAGTGGGCCCAAGTTAGTGTCTTCCTTCACTGTGCGGTACCTCATGCTTACCCATGTCATCCAGCAGGCTGAGACCTGCATGATTTTATTTTCCAATAATGATTCAGTTTGGCCCATGTGAACTTCACCTCCTATCCACATCTATATTGGCTTCTGCCTGGCAAGGCTTTGCATTTTCTTCATGACTGGAGAGCATAGTGGGCACTATGAATAAAATATCTGTAGGAAAATGAAGTAATGGGCCTGCTAATATGCTTAATGGCCTTAATAGCTTTGAAAATGAATGTGCCTAATGCTCGTTTCATTCATAGCTGCCCTTGGCATTATGGATGGCAAGACCGTACATTATGCTGAGACAAAATGGCCCAAATGTCACTGCAAGTGGAAAGAAGGAGAATGAAAGAGAAATATTATAGCAGCGTCATAAAATTTCAACTCAAATCTATCTTCGTTGGAAAGAATTACATTGTATGAGGCAGCCAGCCGCTACCTTTCAATCCTAGAAAGGCTGTGCTGAGTGATCCTGTGAGCAAGACCAATAATACAGGAGGAAGAGACGCTTCTGAGAAATGTTGTTGTTGTTGTTTAGTTGCTAAGTTGTGTCTGACTCTTTTGCAACCCCATGGACTGTAGCTCGCCAGGATCCTCTGTCTGTGGGACTTTCCAGGCAAGAATACTGGAGTGGGCTGCCATTTCCTTCTCCAGGGGATCTTTGAGAAATAGGAGATTTTTAACTGGGAAAGTCACCCTTTCCTTTCATGATGATAGGATTTTCTTCTCGTAGGATGGGCCGTGTTCCACATCTTCTCAGACCTTCCCTTCTGTGTCACATACCTCGGGGCACTATTTGTCAGAAGGAGTTGGATGAATTAATTCAGATCCTTACCTCATATAGCCCTCCAGGAGAAGGTATCACGTATGAGATTCTCTGCAGAAAGGCCTTAAGGATTATGGACGGTTAAGACAGTTGGCAGTGCCCTCAGACCATGTAAGCAAGCTTTTGCCAACTCCACAGGGGCATAGGGATGGCCCTGGGGAGATGCTTAGCAATAATGTTCTAAACTCTGAAGATAAAATTCATAACAACTCTGGGGTTTCGAAATTGGTCTTCCAGATGGTGCAGTGGTAAAGAATCCCTTGCCAAGCAGGATATACAGGTTCAATCCCTGGGTTGAGAAGATCCCCTCGAGAAGGAAATGTCTACCCACTTCAGTATTCTTGCCTGGAGAATTCCATGGACAGAGAGTCTGGTGGCTACAGTTCATGGGGTTGCAAAGTCAGACATGACTGAACATGCACGCATGCACTGGGCACCCTTTTGTGGATTCTGCTCCCTCAGCTCTCAAAGAATTCTGGAGAAGGATAGTGTTGGCATCTTTCTCAGGGACACAAATAGTGCTAGAGGTCTGGACATGACAGAGGCTGATGAAGAGAAACAAGAAACCCTCAGAAGATGAAACCACCCTGTCAAAGAGGCATTTGCACTTCGTGTTCAGTGCAGCATTGTGCACAGTAGTTAAGATGAAGAAATAACACGTGTCCATCAGTGCACAGATGGGAAGAGAAAAGGCCACACTTATACACACATGGGAATATTGTTCACGTATAAAATAAAAGAAAGAAATTCTGCCATTTGCACATTTGCAGTAACACAGATGGATTTTGAGGGCATTATGCTAAGAGATAATTCAGAGAAAGACAAATATGGCATGTTCTCACTTATGCGTTGAACCTAAAAAGTTAAGCTCTTAGAAACCGAGTAGAATGGCGGTTGCTAGGGAATAGGGAATGGGAAGCTAGGGAGATGTTGGTCAAAGGGTACAAACTCCTGGCTATAAGGTGAGTAAATTCTGAGAATCTAATCTTACCGTGGTAACTATAATAAACAATACAGTAAGAGAGTAGGTCTTGAGTGTTATCATCACACAAAAAAACGATAATTATATGAGATATAGAGATGTTGCTGCTGCTGCTAAGTCGCTTCAGTCGTGCCTGACTCTGTGCGAGCCCAGAGACGGCAGCCCACCAGGCTCCCTCATCCCTGGGATTCTCCAGGCAAGAATATAGAGATGTTAACTAACCTTATTGTGGTAGTCACTTGGCAAAATATACATGTATAAATTAACACCTCATACACTTCATGCGAAGAGTTGACTCATTGGAAAAGACTCTGATGCTGGGAGGGATTGGGGGCAGGAGGAAAAGCGGACGACAGAGGATGAGATGGCTGGATGGCATCACAGACTCGATGGACGTTGAGTCTGAGTGAACTCCGGGAGTTGGTGATGGACAGGGAGGCCTGGCGCGCTGCGATTCATGGGGTCGCAAAGAGTCAGACACGACTGAGTGACTGAACTGAACTGAACACGTTAAAGGTGGGTATTCCTTGGTAGCTCAGCTGGCAAAAAATCCACCTGCAATGCAGGAAATCCCAGTTTGGCTCCTGAGTCAGCAAGATCCCCCAGAGAAGGGTAGGCTGCCCACTCCAGGAGTCATGGGCTTCCCTGGTAACTCAGTCAGTAAAGAATCCACCAGTAATGTGGGAGACCTAGGTTTGATCCCTGGGTTGGGAAGATCCTTTGGAGGAGGGCATGACAACCCACTTCAGTATTCCTGCCTGGAGAATTCCATGGATAGAGGAGCCTGGTGGGCTACAGTCCATGGGGTCACAAAGAATTGGACACAACTGAGCGACAAAGCATAGCACACCTTAGACTTACATGTGATATATGGCACTACTATCTCAGAGAAGCTGAAAAAATGTTTGATTTGATCTAATATGGTAGGAAGGATTATCTAAAGGTGAATAATTTTCATATAATATTGGATAGTTCTTTTCTACTCTGATAAAATTCAACTATAATTATCAATTTGAAAAATCCTCAGAGTTACAGAAACAAACTGTGGACATGAAGAAACTTTGTAGTTACGGAGAACAGGTATCAGTGTAGAGACACTGCCAGAGGCTGGATCTAGAGATAATCAGGGCTGGCCAAGCGCTAGCATCCAATCTGACCCAGATCTGCAGGGCTCCTGTCTCTTTTGGTAAGATTTCTGAATGACTTTTTCCATCAACTCAAGCACGAGTTTGTAATGATTCCTGGAAAGGAGAACTTTAAAAATTTCTCTCTTTAGAATAAATACTAGCAGTGTAATTCTTGGAGTTTGTGAGAAGTTTGGGTTTCAGTCAAGGGATGTATATGACAAAGTCATGATGGTTCATTTCTCTAAGTTTCCTTCACAGTTTTGATTTGGCCAAAGCATCTTTGACTGCACTAAGCATTTGTGTTCACTTGCAGCTGCTTACCCCCAGGTCTTAAGAAAAACATTCTCTATTGGTTAGTTTTTGAGGACCCCTAGGACTTTACTGGGGGAAGGCAATGGCACCCTACCCCAGTACTTTTGCCTGGAAAATCCCATGGACGGAGGATCCTGGTAGGCTCCAGTCCATGGAGTCGCTAAGAGTAGGACACAACTGAGCGACTTCACTTTCACTTTTCACTTTCATGCATTGGAGAAGGAAATAGCAACCCACTCCAGTGTTCTTGCCTGGAGAATCCCAGGGACGGGGGAGCCTGGTGAGCTTCCATCTATGGGGTCGCACAGAGTCGGACACGACTGAAGCGACTTAGGAGCAGCAGCAGCAGGACTTTACTGGGAAATAGATGGGGAAACAGTGGAAACAGTGTCAGACTTTATTTTGGGGGCTCCTAAATCACTGCAGATGGTGATTGCAGCCATGAAATTAAAAGATACTTACTCCTTAGAAGGAAAGTTATGACCAAACCTAGATAGCATATTCAAAAGCAGAGACATTACTTTGCTAACAAAGGTCCGTCTAGTCAAGGCTATGGTTTTTCCAGTAGTTATGTATGGATGTGACAGTTGGACTGTGAAGAAAGCTGAGTGCAGAAGAATTGATGCTTTTGAACTGTGGTATTGAAGAAGACTCTTGAGAGTTCCTTGGACTGCAAGGAGATCCAACCAGTCCATTCTAATGGAGATCAGTCCTGGGTGTTCTTTGGAAGGAATGATGCTAAAGCTAAAACTTGAATACTTTGGCCACCTCATGCGAAGAGTTGACTCATTGAAAAAGACTCTGATGCTGGGAGGGATTGGTGGCAGGAGGAGAAGGGAATGACAGAGGATGAGATGACTTTATGGAATTACTGACTCAATGGACGTGAGTCTGAGTGAACTCCGGGAGTTGGTGATGGACAGGGAGACCTGGCGTGCTGCGATTCATGGGGTTTCAAAGAGTCGGACACAACTGAGCGACTGAACTGAACTGAACTGAGGACTTTACTTAGGCTTCCCTGGGGGCTCAGATGTTGAAGAATCTGTGTGCAATGCAAGAGACCCAGGTTAGATCCCTGTGTTGGGAAGATCCCCTGGAGAAGGGAATGGTTACACACTCCAGTATTCTTGTCTGGAGAATTCCAAGGACAGAGGAGCCTGGTGGGCTGCAGTCCATGGGATTGCAAAGAGATGGACAAGACTGAGCAGCTAACATTTTCACTTTGGGGACTTTGTTTGTATGTGTGTATTCAGTGTCTCAGTCATGTCCAACTCTTTGTGACCCCATGGGCTTAGCCTGCCAGGCTTCTCTGTCCATGGGATTTCCCAGGCAAGAATACTGAATTGAGTTGCCATTTCCTACTCCAGGGGATCTTCCTGACCCAGGGATTGAACCCGTATCCCCTGTATTGCAGGCAGATTCTTCACCACTGAACCACCAGGGGAGCCCAAGGCTTTATTTGGAACTTTATTTGGTGACAGGCAATTCAAATATCATATATTAATGCATATATGTGAAGTCTTAAAAAAGAGAACAGATTAACCTCTTTGCAGGGCAGGAATAGAGATGCAGACATAGAGAATGGACATGCAAACACAGAGTGGGAAGGGGACAGCGGGATGAATTGGGAGAGTAATATTGACAGGTAGGCAGTTCATAGTGGGAAGCTGCTGTAGCACAGAGAGCTTAGCTCGGTGCTCTGTGGTGACCTAGGAGGGTGGGAGAGGGGAGTGCTGGAGAGAGGTCTGAGAAAGAGACGATGTATGTATACATATGGATGATTCACTTTGTTGTACAGCAGAAAGTAACACAGCATTGTAAAGCAGTTATACTCCAATTAAAAAAACAAACCCAAAGAAATTTTAAAAATTAAGTAATAAAGAGGATGAGAAACAGTATGTCTTTTTAATCTGAAGAGAGTCCAGTTACCAAAGCTCCTTAAAGCTCAGAGATATTTCATTTATTGCCCCACCCCACCTAAATAATTGATTTCACAACTGACACTTGATTTCATCATATTTGAGTTTTTCCCTTGGAATGAGTTTATAAAGTGAACTTTCCCAGATGAGGATAAAATTTTATTTCTTGACTTTATTTTCTAAATGGCTGATTGATGTTCTTTATTCATCACTCAATTTTGAGAACACATTTAAAGGGGTGAGATAAATATAAATTAAAATGCCAGTATTATTCTTTTTTTTTTTTTTTTACCATCAACTACTAAGAGAAATTTCATTTTTTTATATGTTGGAAAAAGTCATCCTCAAACTATAATTCAGTAATGCTTTTTTCTCTTGAAATAAAGGAGCAGCTGAAACTTGGCTTTAATAGTCTCTATTTTCTGACACCTATAGTTACTAATCCAGATGTTGGGAGTTGTATTTGCATAGATCAAAATTTTGGAGAGGGTTTTTTTTCATGACCAAAAATATGTATTTAATGAAAGGCAGCTAAGCCATGTTAAGAACAGCAATTCTTTATTTAGGTATCATATACAAGTATAGTGTTTTAAAATGCCATAATTAAGCATAGGAAATTAAAGTGGAAAGATGAATATTAGATTTCTTTTATAATATTTAAAAAATATGTGGAAGCACTATGTGGTCAGTATTTTAGTGTGTTATCATATTTAGTTCTCTCAATTGCCATATGAAATAGGTAGTATGAATTCATTCTTACAGACAAGAAAAGTGAGGCTCAGAGAGTTTGAGGAAACTTCTAAAAGTCACAGAGTCAAGAACATTGGGGCTGGGACCCCAAATTAAGCTCATTATCTTCCTGTTACACTATATTCCCATCCTTTGAAACAGCCACAGAAAAATCAACCAAGTCAACTATCTTTTTGTCATGAACATGATATTTAATAGAAGGCAGAAAAATATTGATAGTGTCTACCCAGAAGACAA
Organism: Tragelaphus eurycerus; assembly: GCA_935064755.1. Taxonomy (NCBI): domain Eukaryota; kingdom Metazoa; phylum Chordata; class Mammalia; order Artiodactyla; family Bovidae; genus Tragelaphus; species Tragelaphus eurycerus. Next base: position 7,720,727 of record CAKXYN010000039.1, read on the forward strand.
TCTGCTTTGCCTGCTCAGTTCTTCATCTTTAAACGTCTATGATCTCTCCTTCTACCTGCCCGTCACCATATAAGCCATGTGACTGTGGGCTCATGCTGGTGCTGGAAGGCAGTGACCTCAATTTAAGAAATTAACCCCCAATATTAACAATGATTGATTTGTTTGGACTAGGAAAATTCATTCCTTTTCCTACATTTCTATATTTTACAATAAAAATAACACTTTAAAAATAATATTTAAAATGCATATTTCTATTTTTTTAATTAAAAATATGTCTTTAGCAGGGAAAAACAGAAGATTAGATAATGTATTGAATTTGAGTGGAAAGTCCACTGGCTGTAAAAACCCAACTTGTAAACCTACCAAAATGTCAGAAATAATTTAGCTGTTATCACTTTCTTGATTTAATTTCCCTCACGGTCTCTGCATGTACTTCCATGTGTCCTATGGGGGCATGTGACAATGCTAGGCCATCATTATCTGGGTTTCAAGGGCTCTTCTTGCTTAATCTTGTTGGCTTTAATCTTCCTGCCCCGCCCAGCCCTTCATCTGCCTCCAAGGTTTTCCCAGGACAATGGTGGATTCACTTTGCTTTTTCCTCTTTCCAGTATTAGATCAGATTATGCTCTGATGCTCCAGAGCACACTCTTTCTTTAAACACACTCACATTTTTTTTCTCTTGTTACAAAAGTAATGTTTTAGAAACCTTAGGAAAAAAATAGGTGAACTAAACAATGAAAAAAAAAAGCCACATATAATTTAATTACCCAGAGATGCTTTTGTGTATTTCCTTCCATTCCTTTGTCTATTCATGTGTGTGTAAAATCCCAATTTAAAATAGAATGATTCATTAAAAAGAATACATTTGAATCAATTCTAATGAGGTGGTTGAAACTGGAGCCGATTATACAGAGTGAAGTAAGCCAGAAAGAAAAACACCAGTACAGTATACTAATGCATATATATGGAATTTAGAAAGATGGTAATGATAACCCTGTATGCGAGACAGCAAAAGAGACACAGATGTATAGAACAGTCTTTTGGACTCTTTGGAAAAGGTGGGGGGATGATTTGGGAGAATGGCATTGAAACATATATAATATCATATAAGAAACGAATCACCAGTCCAGATTTGATGCAGGATACAGGATGCTTGGGGCTGGTGCACTGGGATGACCCAGAGGGATGGTATGGGGAGGGAGGTGGGAGGGGGGTTCAGGATGGGGAACACATGTACATCCGTGGCAGATTCATGTTGATGTATGGCAAAACCAACACAATATTGTAAAGTAATTAGCCTCTAATTAAAATAAATAAATTTTAAAAAATAAATAAAAAAAGAGAATGATTCAGTCTTGATGTAAAATGAAAATAAGATTTTGTTTTATTAGGTCATGATTGCTTTAAAGACACCTCTCTATAGCTTTTGCCAACTCTCCAGAAGTTTATATAAAATACCAAAAACTAAGTTTGCCTCTTAGCTTTAATTATCTGTCTAGCAGGAAGGCAGTTTTCTCCCCTTGAACTCACTTTCATGTATAAAATAAGAGCCTCCTCCCTCTCCACTGATATGTCCACCATCTCCAGAATGAATTGAACAAGAAACTTCAGAATTCTTTCCAACTGTTCACGAGCCCCCCACTCCCCCCGTCCCCAATTTGGAAGAAGCAGTGACTTTCTTGCCTGGAGAGATGGGAGAGCCCTCAGGCTGTGAATTGAGCCAATGCAGAAATAGAAGTTGGCATCAGCAAACAAGCCAGAGCCTCTCTCCTCCCCATTCCATCTTCCCCTGTGGTGAGCGCAACAGGAAGGGCACCTCCTGTCTGAGGTTCTCCAGCTGCACTGCCTACTGGCTGCCAGGGCAAGCCAGGTTCAGTTCACCCTCCTGACTCTGCTGCACCCTGGGTCCTCTCAACCATTGCCTCTGTGTGTGTGTGTGTATCAAATTGTTTAGAACCCAGAAGGAAGAAGGAGCACAATCAGTCAGCACCCAGTCCCAATAATGGTCTCTGTAGAATACACTCTATAGTTTACAATGTGTAAAGTATATGTGTGAGTATGTGTTATTTCTCAGAATTTGAATTGTAAGTAGATGTTTATCAGTTGCAGAGAGACGTTTTGATTTCCTTTAGGGATCCATAATTACACTTCCTAGAATAGCTCAGAAAACAATTTTGCAATTATGTCAAGCTAACCTATAACTTAAGTATAAAATTAAGCAAAATATAAGTTGAGTAAAGTGCTATTCACATATACTCTGAAACCACCAACCCACGCTCACTTAGTTGAGAACCACAGAGCAAATTTAATGCACTTACAGTTGAGTCAAATTTAATACACTTATAATTGAGTTGTTCTTTTAGCTTCAGATCAGATCAGATCAGTCGCTCAGTCGTGTATGACTCTTTGTGACCCCATGAATCGCAGCATGCCAGGCCTCCCTGTCCATCACCAACACCCGGAGTTCACTCAGACTCAGGTCCATTGAGTCAGTGATGCCATCCAGCCATCTCATCCTCTGTCATCTCCTTCTCCTTTTGCCCCCAATCCTTCCCAGCATCAGAGTCTTTTCCAATGAGTCAACTCTTCACATGAGGTGGCCCAAGTACTGGAGTTTCATCTTTAGCATCATTCCTTCCAAAGAAATTCCAGAGCTGATCTCCTTCAGAATGGACTGGTTGGATCTCCTTGCAGTCCAAGGGACTCTCAAGAGTCTTCTCCAACACCACAGTTCAAAAGCAGCAATTCTTCAGCGCTCAGCCTTCCTCACAGTCCAACTCTCACATCCATACATGACCACAGGAAAAACCATAGCCTTGACTAGACGGACCTTTGTTAGCAAAGTAATGTCTCTGCTTTTGAATATGCTATCTAGGTTGGTCATAACTTTCCTTCCAAGAGGTAAGCGTCTTTTAATTTCATGGCTGCAGTCGCCATCTGTAGTGATTTTGGAGCCCAGAAAAATAAAGTCTGACACTGTTTCCACTGTTTCCCCATCTATTTCCCATGAAGTGATGGGACCAGATGCCATGAGCTTAGGGGCTGGCTAAGGTACCTTTCAGAGAAGGCAGTGGCAACCCACTCCAGTCCTCTTGCCTGGAAAATCCCATGGATGGAGGAGCCTGGTAGGCTGCAGTCCATGCGGTCACTGAGAGTCAGACACGACTGAGTGACTTCACTTTCACTTTTCACTTTCATGCATTGGAGAAGGAAATGGTAACCCACTCCATTGTTCTTGCCTGGAGAATCCCAGGGACAGGGGAGCCTGGTGGGCTGCCATCTATGGAGTCGCACAGAGTCGGACACGACTGAAGCTACTTAGCAGCAGCAGCAGGAGCAAGGGACCTTTATTCCATCCCTTCCTCACATCTCAGTTGCTCTGAACACCATGAGGTACTTCCTGTGCAAAACTGACCAGAAGCATGTCATTGCATTTTGTGGTGGTAATTTTATGTGTCAGCTTGACTGGATCGTGGCATGTGCAGATATATGGCTAAACATTATTTCTGGGTATGACTGTGTGTTACCAGATAAAATTGGCATTTATATCAATGGACTTAGTAAGGCATTTGCCTTCCCCAGTGTGGGTGAGTATCACCCAATCCATGAGGGCCTGAGTAGAACAAAGAGGTGGAGGAAGGAGGAATTTGGCCCTTCCTGCCTAGCTAACAGAGCTGTGGCCAAACTGCCAGAGATTTAGACAGAAAAGAGGGATAAGAAGAGAAAGGGGAAATACTCAGAATTAAAGAAACAAAATAGGGATACCAGGCTTCTCCTATGACCCAAGCATCAGTGTGTATAGATGGGAGATGCTCTGAAAGCTGACCAAATATGATTCTAAGCACATGTGAAACTCATGTAGGCAATCTCCAAGTAAAGGTCTGTATAGCTGGGGACCCACATTAGCAGGTAGACATTTGTTCTGTAAAACAAAATTATACCAGAAGCTGTGCAACCTGAAAACAGGAACTTAAGTCCTAGTAGAAAAAGTAGAGATGAGAGAGATATGGCATGGGGGTTGGGGGTAGGGAGAGTGAGAAATTATCAAGGGTTAATTGATACTTGCAACCTCAAAACACATTTTATTGCAAAGCCTGGTGGGATATTTGCCTATTCATTTAATTAAGAGTGTTCTGTTCAACTATGATTTTCTAGGTTGGGCAGAGGTAAGGTAGGACATTGATATTCTTTGCTGCACGGGATCTTCTGAAATAGTGGGAGTTAATTTGTGTTCATCCCTTCTGAAGAGATCCTATTTTCCTAGAAGATCCCTCAATTCATCCCAGGGGTGCGTCTTAGATAAGACTGAGGTGTATGTGCTTGGAATAGACTAAGAATGGCAGCTACAGCATTAAAAGGAATTGTTTGGTCTTACTTTGTTTTCTGCCAGAAATAAAGTGACATATAAAAACTCCAGTTACCCTTAGCACTAGTTGCATTAATCTTAAGCATTACTCAGTTGTGTATAAATAAATCACATTACTTTTACAGAAAGTGATTTAAGGCCCTTAACTATCATTATGATACGTGCATGTTCAGTCGTGTCTGACTCTTGGTGACCCCATGGACTACAGCCCGCCAGACTCCTCTGTCCATGGAATTTTCCAGGCAATAACACTGGAGTGAATTGCCATTTCCTTCTCCAGGAGATCTTCCTGACCCAGGAATCAAATCTGCATCTTCTGCATTGGCAGGTGAATTTTTTACCAGCTTAGCCACTGGGAACAGATTTTGTCACATTTACCTGTGGTTCTTGCTATAGTGAAGACCCCTTTGCGTGCTGAGTCACTTCAGTGGTGTCCGACTCTTTCCGACCCCATGGACTGTAGCCCACCAGACTCCTCTGTCCATGGGATTCTCCAGGCAGGAATACTGGAGTGAGTTGCCATTTCCTTCTCAGGGGATCTTGCCCACCCAGAGGTCGAACCTGCATCTCTTAACTTCTCCTGCATTAGCAGGCAGGTTCTTTACCACTAGCGCCACCTGGGAAGCCCATTGTGAAGATCCCTCTTGTAGCGCTTGCATTAGAGGGAATCTGGAGATCTTTTGATTAAAAAGGATAAATTCATTGTCTTAAAAATGAATAATGTATTATATAACTAGCATATACTATGAAAAATACATTTTCTTAATTTTTTCCTGAAATTTTACTTACAAATTAAGGGCGCAGAATTTAACTTCATGCCATCAGCCTAATGTTTTTATCTTGGGGTTACTTAGAGTAAATGTCTTTCCTTCTTAATTATTAGAGAAAGCTAGATCCCGGGTGGATATTGTAGAATTCAGTTGTTGAAGGCTAGTCAAAATGCTGAGGATAATTTCTCATTCTCTTTTTTTTTTCAAACTCCCTCTTCTTCCTATATCCTCCTTTTTCCCTTTCAACTTTGGCTCTTATTCTCTTTTCTTTACTTTTTTCCCATTCTTCCACCTTATTTTTGGCTGATCTAAATAGGCCAGTTTAAAATGTAGTGAAATCACAAACTTTAAAAAACGTCTGACCAAACTTTCAGGAAAGCTATTTCATAATACTGTCAAAAGCTTCATGAAAACTCAGTCTTTGAACTAGCAGTTCTGCCTCTAGAGATTTACCTTAAGGAAATAATCAGAAATGATCAAAATAATAGTATTCATTCATTCATTCATTTACTGTTTACAACAGCCTATGATATTTCATCTCTATTTTGCACAGGAGGAAACTGAAGAACAGAGAGATTGTGGTTGCCAGGATCTAGGGGATTGGGGGAAATAAGGAGATGTTGAGGAAAGGGTGCAAACTCCCAGGTGCAAGATGAGTATGTTTTGGGGATCTCATGTACAGCATGGTGACTAGACTAAAAATGCTTTATTATATACTTGAAAGTTGCTAAGAGAATAGATCTTAAATGTTCTCTATACACACACGGTAATTATATGAGGTATTAAATGACCATCTGTCATAATCACTTTGCAATGCGTATCTGTATCAAATCATCACAGTGTACACCTTAAACTTTCTTACAATGTTATATGTCAATTATTGTTGTTTTAGTCACTAAGGCATGTCCGACTCTCGAGACCCCATAGACTGTAGCCTACTAGACATCTCTATCCATGGGATTTCCCAGACAAGAATACTGGAGTGGGTTGCCATTTCCTTCTCCAGGATATGTCAATTATACCTCAGTAAGGCTGGGAGATTTTTTTTTTTTAAGTTGAAAAGGCCCATCAAGAGCCTACCCACATGGTTGAAAATGGATTTATGTCATCATGAAATTTCAAAACACTGAAGACAAAGAGAGGATCTTAAAGTTTCCAGATGGATCATGTCATATATAAATTATCTGAAATCAGAATGACTTTGTAATCTTTAAAATAGCAACACTGGAAACTAGAAAATAGTGGATCAATGCCTTCAAAATTCTGGAAAAAAAAGATAATTTCAGAACTAGACCTCTGTATTCAGTTGTTATTAGCTGAATTGTGCCCCCTCAATTCCAATATGACTTGTCTTTGTAAGACTTACCTTTATAAGACTTTTCTTTATAAGAACAGGAGCTTAGGAAACAGACACTCAGAGATGGAAAACGGTGTGAAGATGGAGAGAGAAGATGGCTATCTACAGCCAAGGAGAGAGGTCTTAAAGGAAACCAACCCACTGAAACCTTGATCGAGGACTTCCAGCTTCACCATGAGAAATTTCTATTGTTTAAGAAAAGGAAGTGGGGCACAGCAAAGTCTAGTAACTTGTCCAAGATCACACAACTGGTAAAAGATCTGGCGGATCTCAGACTCAGTGACTCTAGCATCCATTCACTTAACCTCTGCACTCAGCGTGTCGACAGGTACAAACAATGAGTCCTTCCGAAATGAACTCCCAAAGATGTTACCAAACCAGAAGCCATCTTTTCTCTCTAAAAGCACATGTCAAAGAGAACAGTTGACCTCCAACAATCCTTTGCAGTTTCACGTTTGTACATTTTTAATTATGTATAACTATTATGTATACTAATTATTATGTATAACTAATTATGCATAATTATGTATTTTAACTATTTCTTTCAGTGTTCTTAAAATGTATGAGGTAATGCTACTTCAAGCAAAATAGCTGCAACTGAAATTGTCAGCAGAGTATGCTATAACAAAATAAAACTGGCAATGTCATTCAAAGAATATTCAAATATGTTTTGTTGTTGCACAGATGGTCTCTTTCCATGGCAACACAGAAAAGAGGTTCCTTTCCATCCTGTTGATGAACTCCTTTGATAAGAATGTATGAATGAAAAGATCAAAGTTTTTCCATTTCTTTTTAAGAGAAGGGTTAAACATTATGTTTTGTTGATTTTTTTTTTTTTTGGAAACTGTTAACAATTGGCTCTGGTCCTTTCCCATCCAGCCACACTGCTCTCAGCTTCTGGTTGTGTAGAGGTATCTAAACATTCATTACCGAATCCCTAATTTTTTGAGGTTCAAAAAATGACACAACCTGGACATTTTTAACAAAAAAATTGACCACATTTATAAGAGAATTCCTACTCAGTTTCAAAGCATGTTTCACTGCCTTTGGTTAATCTGAATATTGATGATGATTAAATTTTATGAGCATGTGCTGTGCTCAGTTGCTTCAGCTGTATCCGACTCTTTGCAACCCCATGAACTGTAGCCTGCCAAGCTCCTCTGTCCATGGAATTTTCCAAGCAAGATACTGGAGTGGGTTGCCATTTCCTCCTCCAGAGGATCTTCCCAACCCAGGGATCGAACCCAAGTCTCCTGCCCTTCTGCATTGCCAGCAGAATCTTTACTGCTGAGTCACCTGGGAAGTCCACAAGGCAAATTCACTCAAAAGAAAAATGATGTTTCTTGCCATTTAGATAATTTCATAAAGTCATTGAAATAAATGCTAAAGAATGGCTCTTCTCGCTCACAAAGTCACTGGCAAAGAAGTTTCCACAGAGTTAGAAGACTTGACAACTGAAAAGGAGACATTTGACAAGGGATGATGATTCTTTGAAAAGGAATGACTTGCATATCAAAAGAGTAAGAAAAGATCTTGTAAAATACGAGGAAATTCTTGAATGTATTTGCTTCAAAAATAATGACTGCCTTTCTAGTTCGCAGTGAAAGTCAAATGTGAAAAACGTCAAACTGTGCTATCAGACAACCTTTCAGGGAAAAAAAAAATACCCCCTAACAAAGCAAGCCATACTTAATTCTTCCTTTATCCTAAGAATTATTACATACATGCAACAATAGCCTAATGTTTGGGCTTCCCTAGTGGCTCAGATGGTAAAGAATCCGCCTGCAATGCAGGAAACCCAAGTTCGATACTTGGGTTGGGAAGATGCCCTGGAGGAAGGCATGGCAACCCACTCCAGTATTCTTGCCTGTAGAAACCCCATGAACAGAGGAGCCTGGCAGGCTACAGTCCAAGGGATCGCAGAGAGTCATGGATATGAATGAGCAACTAAGCACAAAAATTTTTAAGGTAATATAAAACTAATTTCAATAAATTTAACTTCATTTTCAGGATAAGAGCCTAATTAAGCTTTCTTTTCTATTTTCTGCTTATTATTAAGTGTTGTTTCCCATTTTGTGCAGATTTACTGTTAAGTGGCTCTTTTCTGGTACCAATTATTCTCAGATAATGAGGACTTTCTGTACTTCATGCTGACAGAGCAGAGGCTAAATGGGGTTAGCAAGACTAGATGGCCTGCTCATCTTCAACTTCACTTCAATAAAAAAAATTCTTCTAAGAACCCACAGTGTCTGGAATGCAAGGAATGGAATCACTTTTTTCCCTTTCACCTTTCTTTACAAACAAGGTTTATCTCCTCATGGTAGGTTGGATGAAGTCTTTGTAGCCCTGCAGAAACAGGTCCACGCTGACAGTCCCAGGTTTAGCAGAGACTCAGTTAAGACCCAGCTTTCCTTGGCAGCTCAGACGGTAAAGAATCTGCCTGCAATGCTGGAGACCTGGGTTTGATCCCTGGGTCAGGAAGATCCCTTGAAGAAGGGAATGGCTATCCATTCCAGTATTCTTGCCTGGAGAATTCCATGGACAGAGGAGCCTGGTGGGCTACAGTCCATGAGAGTAGCAAAGAGTTACCCAGCTGAGCAACTAACACTTCATTGAAGACTTAGCTGTCCAGAGTAACCCTGGCTGCCCAAAGTCAGGGGTCCTCAGTTAGAAAGACCTTTACCTCAGAAAATGCTGACTAAAGAATTCACTTTGCCATGCACAGAGGAGTATTCATTAAGCTGCTGCTGCTGCTGCTAAGTCACTTCAGTCGTGTGCGACTCTGTGCAACCCCATAGATGGCAGCCCACCAGGCTCCCTCATCCCTGGGATTCTCCAAGCAAGAACACTGGAGCGGGTAGCCATTTCCTTCTCCAATGCATGAAAGTGAAAAGTGAAAGGGAAGTCGCTCAGTCATGTCTGAGTCTTCGCGACCCCATGGACTGCAGCCTACCAGGCTCCTCCGTCCATGGGATTTTCCAGGCAAGAGTACTGGAGTGGAGTGCCATTGCCATTAAGCTAGTGCATGGAAAAACCTCTTTTTATTTGCCCCAGCAGTTCACCTTTTAAGTTCTTACACATTGTGGATATTGCTGAAAGGGTAGATTAAATGATTTTTTGGCATGAATCAGTTTATTCACTTATGGATTCATCATGGTGTTAGTTTTGCAAATAATTTAATAACAAACAATTATTTTATTTTTAAATCTCTCTCAGAAATGATTACAAACATATTTAGCCACTAAGAACTCTGTCTCTCTCTCAAAAACTCAATCTTCCTCTAAATTCTGTAACCATTTTTCTCCTGTACAGTAATCTTAAGATGATGAGTACGTATAAGGAAAGCGACCATTGCTAAAGATTAATCTTCGATTGGATAATGTTTTACTTGGGGAGATTCCACTGAAACTGAGCAAATATCTGTAATAAAGAATAAAAAGTGTATTTAGGTATTTAGCATACTAATATGAAAGTGGCAGTCTTTCATATGGGCATGGCAGCTTGCCTCTTTTTCAAATTATATATTTATTTATTTAATTTTGGCTGTGCTGGGTCTTCTTTGCTGTGCCCAGGATTTCTCTAGTTGCAACGAGTAGGGTTACTGTCTAGTTGCAGTCTGCTGGCCTCTCAGTGTGGTGGCTTCTCTTTTTGCAGAGCACCAACTCTAGAACCCAGGCTCAGTGGTTGTGGCACATGAGTTTAGTTGCCTTGCAGGCATGTGGACTCTTCCTGGACCAGGGATTGAACCCGTGTCCCTGGCACTGCAGGCAGATTCTCTACCACTGGACCACCAGGGAAGTCCTGCGGCTTGCTTCTTAGTCAGTTTCTTTCCCCTCTTGGCTGCCAAATTGAAATGTGCCTAGTATATCCATAGCACCTTTCCTTTTAAAAGGTTATAACAAAAATATAGTCTTTGTTTTTGTTAAACATGAACTGTTTGAGTTTATTGATGACAAGCCATGCTATGTTTACCTCTAATCAAAAGAGCCAAATTGCCATTCTTCTTTATTCCATGTTAAAGAAAAGTTATATCAGAGGGCTTTGTGCCACTAGTACTTAAAATAACAACAATTTTAACAGATCTTTAATTCAGAAAAAAAAATAAAAAAAAAAACTATTTGGAGATTGACCTATGGCTAAATTCTCATTAGTCTCTATTAGAATACAGATAATTCTAACACTGATACATCTTAATGTTGCTGCTGCTAATAATAATAATTTAGATGTTGGTTTGCTAATGAGGCGATTGTCTTGTTCTATTGCTAGTCTGTTTCACTCTTGACTTCCCTCCTTTCTAAACACATAGTTCTAGAAGGAGGATAGAATAAGACCTAAAATTTGAATTCATTAATTTCAAGCGTTGTTTGGAACCCTAAATCAAAGAGCTGATTTTAAAAAGTTAAAATCGATTTGGGACTGTGTTTTATGCACTTTAATTATTTGTTCCATTCCTGATGAATTTTCTCCTTGCGTGACAGATGTCTACCTTCCTGAACCAAGTGTTAAGACTTGAAATATATCATTCATTTTATTTTTTCAAAAACCAAATGAAATCTAAGTATGAGGGGAAAGTTAATAGCAATTTTTATTCAGGCTTGATTCTCAATTTCCCACCGTACCCCCCGCCAGCCTGGACTTTGTGAGTTCTTCTGAGATCTTACAGCAAAGCTGAACATTTGGGAAACTCCACTGCTCTGTGGCCCATAAGTAGTTGATATTGCGGATGTCTGTGACTTCGTAGACTGTGGAAATTGCTCCAGTTTGAGTGCCACCCTTGGAAATGGGACTCAGTGCCTAGGAACCAGCTGCCAGAGGTAATTCCTCACTCATGGTCCTCTGGGGTTTTTTCCCCTCCCTCAATCCTAAAAGTTAAAGTCTAATTGCCGTTCCCTTCTTGTATTCATCTTTCTCTTGTACCTTATTTTCTCCCTCACTCCCAAAGTGGATACCTGTCTCTCTTTCCTCTAACAAAATCTCTTAATTTTTTAATTTTCAAAAACAAAAGCCAGAAAGAAAGGTTGTCTTCAAGCAACTTTCACCTGAGTTTGAAACATGAACTTCTCTGGGAAGGAAAATCCCAAAGTTCATCTCATTTCTTGGGAAATGATTTAGAAAAATAATAAACAGGAAGAGCCAGATAGATCTCAATAATTATCATTTATGATGTGGTTTATAATTAGATAAAAAATAAGAAACATAAAAATGCAAAGTAAATGCAGGAAGATGATGAATGAAAGGTATAAAATAGAGGTGGAAAAGAGTTGTTGGCAATCATTAAAAACTAAATTGTTTTGGTTTAACTTGACCTTGCTAACAAAGGTTGCTTGTGTTAACATGACTTCTGGATGTTATTCAAAGAACAGTCTCCAGCTTTGCTATTTAACTTTTGACTTCAAAACACAATTTCAGCAACATGCAGTGTTCCTTCCTCCATGGGTGGACACATGGAGCGAACGTCTTGTCAGAATCACCAAGTGGGACTCTTGGACCCTCTCCAAGACCACTGCTTCTGCAATTGTTGTTGTTTAGATACTAAGTTGTGTCCAACTCTTTGTGACCCCATGGTCTGCAGCTCCTCCACTACTGATGACTTTTCGTGATTGGAGCGGTCCACATGTTCTGGAGCAACACATGAACTAGTCAGAGGTGAATACTCTTTCAGTCACTGGCCAGTTGAAAATTTCCATCCCAGGACTCTCATCTGCTACTCAGGGCTATCACATGTCCCTCTTTCTGGCTCTCCTAATTTCAAAGCTCTTGCTTGGGTCCATCCCTAGGCAGAAGTGGCAAGGGCCATACAAGTCTCTTCCCTGGTTAGTCCTGGTTCACTGCAGGTTGCCTTATATCAGCTCTGGTTATTGCCACAAGCATCACTCGGTCACAGTCATCTCACGGGTAAGTTTTTGTATCTTGGAACACAGTCAAAACAAAAGAGTTGTAGACTTCTTATCTTTAAATATATAGTCTATTTTTAAAGTTGGAGTATAGTTGTTGTGTTAGTTTCTCCTGTACAACAAAGTGAATCAGCTATATGAATACACATATCTGCTCCCTCTTGGATACCCTCCCCATCCTGCCTTGGTCACCACAGAGCATGAGATGAGCTCCCCGTGCTATTTTTGCCTGTTTGCCTTTTGAACTCACCTTGGGCTTGGTGCTAGGTGACCCTCTTCTCCAGCACCTCCCCAGGAGGTACCACAGCTCTCCAGTTTCAACACTTCTCTCGCTCCTGAGAGTTCACCTCTAATCTGTACCCCGTTTCTCAATGGCTCAACTCCACGTTGATATTTAGGGTTATTTGTTATTTCATGGTGTAAACCTGTGTAACAACTCTTGAATGGGTTATGACTAGGGTACCCTTGCAAATCCAAATTGGAACCCTGTTGAGAGTGAAAAGGATGCTATCATAACTCTGGGACCGGAGTCCAGTCCAACCGTACAATGATCATCTAAGTGACAGTGGGCACTCTGAGAAGTGCCACAGTGCCAGTTTTTCTTTCTTCTTCCTTTTCTTAATGATTGATTTCAATTTTCTCTTAAGCCTCTAATTCTGCTAACTGTTGAAAACACTTGACTTTGGCATTTAAGAACATAAGTCCAATTTAAAACTTAACCCAGTCTCTCTAGAGGTAAGTGTTCAGGCTCTCAGGGACTTGCCCATCTTTCCTCCTTTCCTTCTCCTGGTAACATCTGGGTGTTGGGGAAGTTTCCTAAAGGTGGCACATTTAAGTGAGGGGCTATCCTGCAGTCCTTCATTCCTGGTGGCTTTGGGTTGATGAGCAGCTCAACCTTCTAGGTCATCAGGTGCGAGGTTCTCTCCTCACGGCATCTGCTATCTAAATGGCTGCATGGAGTGCCTCCCAGTTTATCTGCAACATTCTCAAGGCCTGGAGTCACCTTCCCTGCTATCTTGGCCCCATCATCCTGGCTGCCACACTGCTACAGTCCCTCTGAATTCTGCCTCTATTTAGAATCAGGCCAGCTCTAGTGGGTTCACCTCCCAACCTTGCTTTCAGGGTCTCTTGATTTCTTCTGGAGCACTTCCAGGCATATCTACCCCCCACCTTAAGTCTGCATACTCTGCCAGGGCATGGATGGTGTCTGGACCCCTAAGACACCACCCATAGACTCGGGCTAGAAGCGGATGGGTAGAGAGGGAGTTGCTTTTTCAGTTGTTAAATTCATGATACACTACCTACTTCACTATTTTAGGCCATTTCAGTTGAGTTCAGTTCAGTTCAGTTGCTCAGTCATGTCTGACTCCTTGCGACCCCATGAACTGCAGCACGCCAGGCCTCCCTGTCCATCACAACTCCCGGAGTTCACTCAGACTCAGATCCATCGAGTCAGTGATGCCATCCAGCCATCTCATCCTCTGTCGTCCCCTTCTCCTTCTGTCCCCAATCCCTCCCAGCATCAGAGTCTTTTCCAATGATTCAACCTTCACATGAGGTGGCCAAAATACTGGAGTTTCAACTTTAGCATCATTCCTTGCAATGAAATCCCAGGGCTGATCTCCTTCAGAATGGACTGGTTGAATCTCCTTGCAGTCCAAGGGACTCTCAAGAGTCTTCTCCAACACCACAATTCAAAAGCATCAATTCTTTGGTGCTCAGCCTTCTTCACAGTCCAACTTTCACATCCATACATGACCACAGGAAAAACCATAGCCTTACCAGACGGACCTTTGTTGGCCAAGTAATGTCTCTGCTTTTGAATATGCTATCTAGGTTGGTCATAACTTTCCTTCCAAGGAGTAAGCGTCTTTTAATTTCATGGCTGCAGTCACCATCTTCAGTGATTTTGGAGCTCCCCAAAATAAAGTCTGACACTCTTTCCCCATCTATTTCCCATGAAGTGATGGGACTGGATGCCATGATCTTCGTTTTCTGACTGTTGAGCTTTAAGCCAACTTTTTCACCCTCCACTTTCACTATCATCAAGAGGCTTTTGAGTTCCTCTTCACTTTCTGCCAAAAGGGTGGTGTCATCTGCATATCTGAGGTGATTGATATTTCTCCCGGCAATCTTGATTCCAGCTTGTGTTTCTTCCTGTCCAGCCTTTCTCATGATATACTCTGCATATAAGTTAAATAAGCAGGGTGACAATATACAGCCTTGACATACTTCTTTTCCTATTTGGAACCAGTCTGTTGTTCCATGTCCAGTTCTAACAGTTGCTTCCTGACCTGCATACAAATTTCTCAAGAGGCAGGTCAGGTGGTCTGGTATTCCCATCTCTTTCAGAATTTTCCACAGTTTATTGTGATCCACACAGTCAAAGGCTTTGGCATAGTCAATAAAGCAGAAATAGATGCTTTTCTGGAACTCTCTTGCTTTTTCCATGATCCAGCGGATGTTGGCAATTTGATCTCTGGTTCCTCTGCCTTTTCTAAAACCAGCTTGAACATCTGAAAGTTCACGGTTCACGTATTGCTGAAGCCTGGCTTGGAGAATTTTGAGCATTACTTTACTAGCATGTGAGATGAGTGCAATTGTGTGGTAGTTTGAGCATTATTTGGCATTGCCTTTCTTTGGGATTGGAATGAAAACTGACCTTTTCCAGTCCTGTGGCCACTGCTGAGTTTTCCAGATTTGCTGGCATATGAGTGCAGTACTTTCACAGCATCATCTTTCAGGATTTGAAATAGCTCAACTGGAATCCCATCACCTGCACTAGCTTTGTTCATAGTGATGCTTTCTAAGGCCCACTTGACTTCACATTCCAGGATGTCTGGCTCTAGGTGAGTGATCACACCATGGTGATTATCTGGGTTGTGAAGATCTTTTTTGTACAGTTCTTCTTGTATTCTTGCCACCTCTTCTTAATATCGTCTGCTTCTTTTAGGTCCATACCATTTCTGTCCTTTATCGAGCCTATCTTTGCATGAAATGTTCCCTTGGTATCTCTAATTTTCTTGAAGAGATCGCTAGTCTTTCCCATTCTATTATTTTCCTCTATTTCTTTGCATTGATTGCTGAAGAAGGCTTTCTTATCTCTTCTTGCTATTCTTTGGAACTCTGCATTCAGATGCTTATATCTTTCCTTTTTTCTTTTGCTTTTTGCTTCTCTTCTTTTCACAGCTATTTGTAAGACCTCCCCAGACAGCCATTTTGCTTTTTTGGATTTCTTTCCCATGGGGATGGTCTTGATCTCTGTCTCTTGTACAATGTCACGAACCTCAGTCCATAGTTCATCAGGTACTCTATCTATCAGATCTAGATCCTTAAATCTATTTCTCACTTCCACTGTATACTCATAAGGGATTTGATTTAGGTCATACCTGAATGGTCTAGTGGTTTTCCCTACTTTTTTCAATTTAAGTCTGAATTTGATAATAAGGAGTTCATGGTCTGAGCCACAGTCAGCTCCTGGTCTTGTTTTTGCTGACTGTATAGAGCTTCTCCAGAGAAGGCAATGGCACCCCACTCCAGGACTCTTGCCTGGAGAATCCATGGGCGGAGGAGCCTGGTGGGCTGCAGTCCATGGGGTTGCAGAGAGTTGGACGCGACTGAGTGACTTCTCTTTCCCTTTTCACTTTCATGCATTGGAGAAGGAAATTGCAACCCACTCCAGTATTCTTGCCTGGAGAATCCCAGGGACAGGGGATCTTGGTGGGCTGCCGTCTGTGGGGTCGCACAGAATCGGACACGACTGAAGCGACTTAGCAGCAGCAGCAGCAGCAGCATAGCGCTTCTCCATCTTTGGCTGCAAAGAATATAATCAATCTGATTTTGGTGTTGACCATCTGGTGATGTCCATGTGTAGTCTTCTCTTGTGTTGTTGGAAGAGGGTGTTTGCTATGACCAGTGCATTTTCTTGGCAAAACTCTATTAGTCTTTACCTTGCTTCATTCTGTATTCCAAGGCCAAATTTGCCTGTTACTCCAGGTGTTTCTTGACTTCCTACTTTTGCATTCCAGTCCCCTATAATGAAAAGGACATCTTTTTGGGGTGTTAGTTCTAAAAGGTCTTGTAGGTCTTCATAGAACTATTCAACTTCAGCTTCTTCAGCATTACTGATTGGGGTATAGACTTGGATTACTGTAAAATTGAATGGTTTGCCTTGGAAACAAACAAAGATCATTCTGTCATTTTTGAGATTGCATCCAAGTACTGCATTTTGGAGTCTTTTGTTGACCATAATGGCTACTCCATTTCTTCTGAGGGATTCGTGCACGCAGTAATAGATATAATGGTTATCTGAGTTAAATTCACCCATTCTATTTCATTTTAGTTCACTGATTTCTAGAATGAATGTCAACATTCACTCTTGCCATCACTTGTTTGACCACTTCCAATTTGCCTGGACTCATGGACCTGACACCTACTGACCTGGGGATTTCCTCTTTCAGTATCCTATCATTTTGCCTTTTCATACTGTTCATGGGGTTCTCAAGGCAAGAATACTGAAGTGATTTGTCATTCCCTTCTCCAGTGGACCACATTCTGTCAGATCTCTCCACCATGGCCTGCCCGTCTTGGGTTGCCCCACGGGCATGGCTTAGTTTCATTGAGTTAGACAAGGCTGTGGTCCTAGTGTGATTAGATTGACTACTTTTCTGTGAGTATGGTTTCAGTGTGTCTGCCCTCTGATGCCCTCTTGCAACACCTACCGTCTTACTTGGGTTTCTCTTACCTTGGACGTGGGGTATCTCCTCACGGCTGCTCCATTAAGCCATTTACCTATTTTTAACTCTTTTAATCTCTGCAGCAAACATTAGTGTAGGTAGCATTAATACCTTTGGGTTACAGATGAAGAAGCAGGAACAGAGAATAAGTAATTTGTCTGAGGTCACCCAGCAAATAAGGGATAGAGCCGGGATTTGGGTCCAGGCAGCCTGGTACCAGGATCTGTAATCTGAATCACTATGCTGGGAGAAGTTCAGGGATTAGGCTGATAAAATGTGATTATTCAACAAGAAGTTTCCCCTAAATAAATTAGTTGTGTGTGTGTTCGTTGTTCAGTTGTATCTGACTCTTTGCGACCCCATGAACTGTAGCCAGCCAAGCTTCTCCCTCCATGGGATTCTCCAGGCAAGAGTACTGGAGTGGGCCACCATTCCCCTCTCCAAAATAAATTATTTAGGTGTTAAAAATTCTTCTGACATGAACAGGTACTCTGACTCCATATTTTCAATAAATATTTTGGAGGTGAACTCTTTTACTCCATTAATTTAGCTCTTTGTTAAAAAGCAACATCTCCTACCATTGGAACTCATAATTAAAATCACTTGATTGATTTGCTACTTATAAACCCCAAAGATATGATAGTTTCATAAGTCAGTGTTATTTCTTCAGAACTAGGTGCGCTGATCTCACAAGTCTCCTCTTCTATGTGTATGCTGGTCACTTAGTCATGTCTGACTCTTTGTGACCCCATGGACTGTAGCCCGCCAGACTCCTCTGTCTATGGAATTCTCCAGGCAAGAATACTGGAGTGGATAGCCATTTTCTTCTCCAGGGGATGTTCCCAACTGAAGGACTGAACCTGCAACTCCTGTATTTGCAGGCAGATTCTTTACCATCTGAGTCATCAGTGAAGATCCTCTTAGGACTTTAATTAATTGAATGCCAATAAATATTGGAATCGTTATAAGTGCTTTAAGTATTTTTTAAATGAAACATCTTTTTGAATATTGAGGCTTTTTCTTTTCTTTCCTTAACAAAGCAAATAGTTATTTCAGACACAGAGAAATTACTCTGTCCGAGATGTTCTTTATCATTACATCTCTAATTTAGTCTTGTACCAATTCCAAAGAACAATTGTGTAACTTCTGGATCTTCTAAAATATGTCCCATTCATTTCCTGAAGCCTTGGAAACTTTCTGCATAACGTTCTCCTCCCCAAGGCTTTATTCATTTTTAAATTCTTTTTGACCAAAAGTTTGCACGTCTCCCAAACCTCTCTATTTTTTAAAAAATCTTCTTTGTCTTGTTTTTCAGTTACTGAGTAAATTTCTACTATTTTTCTCTGGCTTATTTTCCCTGGCTTATTTTGGTGATTCAATTTCTGGGCTTCAGTTGTATAATTGCTACATTTTTACTGCTATTGACCATAAAATTCTGCTCAGTCACTAGGCTGTGAAAAAGTAGAGGCAAAATTGCTCCTATTGCCTGATGCCTGGCTATGTGGTACTGGCTCCAGAGTCCAAGAAAGCATCCTTTTACTCCCTGTATCTTTTAGAGTCCTGGCTTCCCTTGTGGCTCAGATGGTAAAGAATCTGCCTACAATGCAGGACACCTGGGCTCAGTCTCTGGGTCAGAAAGAGCCCATGGAGAAGGGAATGACAACCCACTCCAGTGTTCTTGTCTGGAGAATCCCATGGACAGAGGAGCCTGGCGAGCTTCAGTCCACGGTGTCGCAGAGTCAGACATGCCTGAACAATTAACACTTAACTATCCCTTAGAGTCAGGAGCCCGTTCAATATGCATCAATAGGACCAGCCAAGTAACTGCATTTGAGAACCACCTAGAACATCTTCGTTGTTTAAATAAAGTTAGTTTCACTTTCAATTTACTTCAGCTTCCACGTAAAAAATATTATTTATCTTTTGCCATTGGTATTTAAATATTATCCTAACCCTACAGGTTCAGTGAAGCGATACTGGTATTGATACTTCAGGTCTGTGGAAGTGCTCTCCCTTTGAAAATAAGCAGTGTTGGCTTTCCCAAACTTAGCTGGAATTCCAAGAGCCAGAACCTGAGCTGAGGATAGATGCAGCAGTTCATGAAAAACGGAGAGATAAGAGGCAGCATCCTATAGAGGAAATCAAAACAAAAGTTATCCATCTTGTCCAATCGGGTTAACGATCCAAATGAGGTGAGCAGAGAATCGATTTGGTTGGCATTGGAGTAAAAAGCAGAAAACATTAACAGCTAATACATTAATTCATATTTTCATTTGATTCTCAAGTCTCGAAGCCAGAAGGGTCAGAGCTGGAATCTGACCCATGTGGTGGACCAGAGAGCTTGCACACATCATGCATCAGACGTATGCTTGTCTGCCTTCTGCTTTCCAGTCTTCCAGAGGTCATTGCCTGCCCTATGTCAACCACGGATACTGGGGATCCAGACTTGCCTCATTCTCTGGCTGACTCCAGAGCCCTCGAATACTCTACTATGGTCAGGACAGGGACCCAGAGAACATCCCCTGACCTGGAAAGGAGCTGCTGCTGTTGACTTTCATAGGACATCTGTAGACTGGTTTGTTGGCCCAACTTGTGCACATAACCTCAGTGAGGATGATTTGGGGGCATTACTGGTGCTTTTGCTTATATTAACCACCCTTTGGTTGGTAAGTTTAGTTGCTTAGTCATGTCCGACTCTTACAACCCCCCTGCTAGGCTCCTTTGCCCATGGGAGTCTCCAGGCAAGAATACTGGATTGGGTTGCCATTTCCTTCTCCAATTACCACCCTTTAGAATGCTCCTTTTATTGCCTTGTGGTTTTGTTTCTTTCTATTTTGAATAAATGCATTACATTCTTTATGGCTGCTTATTTTTCTACCATTTTTGTTTTTGATCCAGTTTACCACAAAATATAGATGTTCCCAGTAGCTTTTTGTGTGTATCTTTTTGTGGCTTGATAGTTTATTTCTTTTTATTGCTAAGTAATTTTGCATTATATGGATGCACTACATTTTATTCACCTATTGAAGGCTATCTTGGTTACTTGAAAGGTTTGACTATTAAGAATAAAGCTGCTATAAACATTCATATACTGATTTTTTGTGTGGACATAAGTTTTCAGTTCATTTGGGTGAATATCAAGGAGCACAATTGTGAGATCATATGACCTAGAGCCAGACATCTTGGAATGTGAAGTCAAATGGGCCTTAGAAAGCATCACTACGAACAAAGCTAGTGGAGGTGATGGAATTCCAATGGAACTATTCCAAGTCCTGAAAGATGATGCTGTGAAAGTGCTACACTCAATATGCCAGCAAATTTGGAAAACTCAGCAGTGGCCACAGGACTGGAAAAGGTCAGTTTTCATTCCAATCCCAAAGAAAGGCAATGCCAAGGAGTGCTCAAACTACCGAACAATTGCACTCATCTCACACGCTAGTAAAGTAATGCTCAAAATTCTCCAAGCCAGGCTTCAGCAATATGTGAACCGTGAACTTCCTGATGTTCAAGCTGGTTTTAGAAAAGGCAGAGGAACCAGAGATCAAATTGCCAACATCTGCTGGATCATGGAAAAAGCAAGAGAGTTCCAGAAAAACATCTATTTCTGCTTTATTGACTATGCCAAAGCCTTTGACTGTGTGGATCACAATAAACTATGGAAAATTCTGAAAGAGATGGGAATACCAGACCACCTGATCTGCCTCTTAAGAAATCTGTATGCAGGTCAGGAAGCAACAGTTAGAACTGGTCATGGAACAACAGACTGGTTCCAAATAGGAAAAGGAGTACGTCAAGGCTGCATATTGTCACCATGTTTATTTAACTTATATGCAGAGTACATCATGAGAAATGCTGGACTGGAAGAAATACAAGTTGGAATCAAGATTGCCGGGAGAAATATCAATAATCTCAGATATGCAGATGACACCACTCTTATGGCAGGAAGTGAAGAGGGGCTAAAAAGCCTCTTGATGAAAGTGAAAGTGGAGAGTGAAAAGGTTGGCTTAAAGCTCAACATTCAGAAAACGAAGATCATGGCATCTGGTCCCATCACTGCATGGGAAATAGATGGGGAAGGGGAAACAGTGTCAGACTTTGTTTTTCTGGGCTCCAAAATCACTGCAGATGGTGACTGCAGCCATGAAATTAAAAGACGCTTACTCCTTGGAAGGAAAGTTATGACCAACCTAGATAGCATATTCAAAAGCAGAGACATCACTTTGCCAACAAAGGTTTGCCTAGTCAAGGCTATGGTCTTTCCTGTGGTCATGTATGGATGTGAGAGCTGGACTGTGAGGAAGGCTGAATGCCGAAGAATTGATGCTTTTGAAGTGTGGTGTTGGAGAAGACTCTTGAGAGTCCCTTGGACTGCAAGAAGATCCAACCAGTCCATTCTGAAGGAGATCAATCCTGGAATTTCTTTAGAAGGAATGATGCTAAAGCTGAAACTCCAGTATTTTGGCCACCTCATGCGAAGAGTTGACTCATTGGAGAAGACTCTGATGCTGGGAGGGATTGAGGGCAGGAGGAGAAGGGGACGACAGAGGATGAGATGGCTGGATGGCATCACTGACTCGATGGATGCGAGTCTGAGTGACCTCCGGGAGCTGGTGATGGACAGGGAGGCCTGGCATGCTGCGGTTCATGGGGTCACAAAGAGTCGGACACGACTGAGTGACTGATCTGATCTGATCTGATGGTAAGGGTATGTTTAGTTCTGTAAGAAGCTATAAACTATCTTTCAAAGTGGACGTACCAGTTTGCACGTACCAACAATGTACCAACATTGGTGTACCAACAATGAATGAGAGTTCATTTCCCAATGTTGCACATTCTCACCAGCATTTGGTGGTGTCCATTTTGTGGGTTTTAACCGTTCTAATAGGTGTGTAGAATGTGTGTGTGTAGAATAGTGTGTAAATAGCCCACTGTTGTTTTCATTTGCAGTTCTCTTCACTTTCACTTTTCACTTTCATGCATTGGAGAAGGAAATGGTAACCCACTCCAGTGTTCTTGCCTGGAGAATCCTAGGGACGGAGGAGCCTGGTGGGCTGCCGTTTCTGGGGTTGCACAGAGTCGGACACGACTGAAGCGATTTAGCAGCAGCAGCAATGACATGATGTTGTGCATCTTTTCATACGCTTATTTGCCATCTGTCTGTCCTCTTTGGTAAGGTGTCTGCTCAGATCTTTTACCCATTTTTTAAATTGAATTTTTTTTGTTTTTTTCTACTGTTAAATTTTAAGAGTTCTTTGTTTTGAATACCAGTGCCTTTTTAAATACGTGTTTTATAAATGTTTTCTCCCAATGTGTGGCTTGTCTTTTCATTCTCTAACAATGCTTTTCACAGAGTAGAAGTTTTAAACTTTAATGAAATCCGACTTATCAGTGTTTTCTTTCATGGATCATGCTTTTGTTGTTGTATCTAAAAAGACTTTGTCAAGCGCAAGATCATCTATGTGTGTTCTCCTATGTTACTTTCTAGAAGTCTTACAGTTTTGCATTTTACATTTATTTCTGTGATCTGTTTTGAGTTTACTTTTGTGAGAGGGGTAAGGTCTGTGTCTAGATTAATTTTTTGCCTGTAGATGTCCAGTTGTTCCAACACCAATTGTTGAAAAGACTATTTTGTTTCCATTGAATTGCCTTTGCTCCTTTGTTAAAGTTCAGTTTACTATACTTGTGTGGGTCTATTTCTGGGCACTCTGTTCTGTTTCATTGTTCTATTCATTTATTCTTTTGCCAATACCAACTGTCTTGATTACTATAGCTTTAGAGTAAGTCTTGAATTTGGATAGTGTAAGTCCTGTGACTATGTTCTTTTCCTTCAATATTGTGTTGGCTATTCTGGGTCTTTTGTCTTTCCATACAAAGTTTAGAACCAGTTTGTCCATATTAAAAAATTGATAATAACTTGCTGAGATTTTAACTGGGAGTGCATTGATATAAAGTTGGAAGAACTGACATCTTGACAGTATTGAACTTTGTATATTCAAGTAAATGGAATATTGCTCCATTTATCTTCTTTTATTTCTTTTATCAGAGGATTTTCATTGCCTCTTGTAGATCTTATACCTATTTCATGATTTATACCTGAGGATTTCATTTTGGGGTGCTAATGTAAATGACATGTTTTTAATTTCATATTCCAATTGTTCATTGCTGGTAGATGAGAAAGCAATTAACTTTTGTATATTAACCTTGTATCCTGCAATCTTGCTGTAATTTCTTATTAGTTCCAAGAGGTTTTTGCTGTCGTTATTGATTTTGGGGGATTTTCTACATAGACAACCATGTAATTTGTGAACAAAGACAGTTTTATTTCTTCCTTCCCAGTCTGGATACCTTTTATTTCTTTTCCTTGTCTTATTGCATTCATTTAGGACTTTGGTATGACGTTGAATACAAGTAGTGAGAGTGGTTATGCTTGCTTTGTTCTTGATATTGGAAGGAAAGCATCTACTTTCTCACCATTAAGTGATGTTAGTTGTAGGGTTTTTGTACATGCTCTTTATCAATTTAAGGAAATTCCACCTTTGTTCCTAACTCGATGAGTTTTTTTAATCATAAACGAATATTGGATTTTGTCAATAGTGCTTGGTCTACATACATTGATATGATCATATGATTTTTCTTCTTGTTGTTATGATTGCATTCATTGATTTTCAAATGTTGAGCCAGTCTTCCATACTGGAATAAATTCCAGTTGGTCGTGGTTTATAAGTCATTTTGTGTGTGTGCGTGTGTTCAGTCTCTCAGTCGTGTCTGACTCTTTGTGACCCCATGGACTGTAGCCCACTTGGTTCCTCTGTCCGTGGGATTTTTACACATTGTTGGATTTAATTTGCTAACATTTTGTACAGGATTTGTGTACCTGTGTTCATAAGAAATATTGGTCTGGTTTTCTTTCTTACAATGTAATTTTCTTTCTTATAATGTCTTGATCTGGTTTTGGTGCTAGGATTATGTTGACCTCATAGAATTACTTAGGAGGTATCTCTTGTTTCTGTTTCCTCTTTATCCATGTTTACTTCTAGACTTATTCATAAGCCCAAAAAGAGTCAATAATCCTAAACTCTCATATCAACACAGGCCTGTCTCATTTCATATGTTGCATCATATGTAAGAGAACAGGGACAGCCATTAGATTTTAATCATCATGGGGCCTTAGGCTTCAACATTTAGTAAAACTCCCATTCAAGCCAGAAATATCTTATTATCAACATTAGCATAAAGAAAAAATTTTCTGCAAGTCATCCTTGCCCTGGCAATAGCACCAAGATTAACTGTCAATAAATGCCTGTCTATTTGTTTGGCATCATTGTAAATTAAGCAGAATAGCTTTCAGAAAATTTCCCTCCAGAGGGACAATGCTAGACTGAGAGATGTATCCTCAGAAAATAAGCAGCCTTTTGTAAGGAAAATTCCTCTGAATAAAACTGCCTTCAAAATATTTTGCAGCAACAATGAAAAAAGAGCTTCTGCAGGAAAAATAAAAAGCGAAACCCTGACTCTAATTCCAAGGCCAATGACACCACACTGTATATAATACAGTTTCTTTTGTGCAAAAGTAAGAGCATGAGTACAAAGGGAACATTTAGGAGAGCCAGCATGATCAATTTGAAGAAAATAGTGGCCAGAAACTGCAATCCAATTTTTTTTTCCTGTCTAGAAAATCAATGAACCACAAGCATCTAATAAATTGGTCAATTATACTCAGATGCTGGGCTCTACAAAAGATGTGATATTAGGTTTTGCAAATCATTACTGTCTTACAGAGATTTTATGACAGTAAGTTCCACTGATTAAAATGCCAGTATAAAACATAGCCTTTCATTCCAATAGCTAGTACAGACTCATCCTCTGTAATGATGGAATGTAATAATTAGATAGTGGGCAAAACCCACATGTTAGCAAACAACAACAACAACAAAATCAGACTGCACAAAGGAAATGAAAGTGCTGTTGAGACACAACTGAGGTGGTTTCAGGCTTAGAGCCCCAGTGAAAGCACCCAGAGCAACACCCCCATCTCTCAGACTGCAGTTGCTGGGCATGTTTCCATAACAACCCCAAGGGCTTGGCTGAGGACTTATCACTGGGAGTGCAGAGTTAGATTTCTCTGAAAGGGAAATTTTAAATTATTTTAATTAAAAAAATTATTCCTAATTTAAAAAATGGAGATCATTTCTAAAGCCTTTGAATTCTTTGTCAGCCCCACTGCCTAGGGTACCATCACCTGGCATGACAGATTCCCCTTTGTTTTCTGTAATCAGACCTTTTAGGATAAACTGTGACAGAGGCTTCCTGACTTTACAGCAGGGCTGGTTTAGTTTCCATCACCAGCCACAAGGCCCTAAGAAGGACTCTGGGCCTGAGTGAAAATTCTCTTCTGGGTGGAAGGATGCTCCCAGCAATGATGGAACAGATAAAAATCATTACTTAGGCCTTGCCCTGGCTCTTCCTTTTGTACTCTCTGCTCCTATTTTCTTGAGCCCTGACTTACCCAGGAAATGAAAGGGAACTCTGTCTCCGATCTCTTTCTTCTAAGGTAAAGCTCTGCTGAAAATGTACAGCATTATTCAATCATGAGAGATGCTTTGTTAAATGCTTGACTCCAGATTGTGAGCGACAATCTCAGGCTTGTCCGGACAATGGCTGTTAGGGACTGAATGTTTGCATCCCCGTCAAAATTCATGTATTGAAGCCTTAATTTGCAGTGTGTCTGTTCTTGGAGATGCAGTCTCTAAGGGAGTAATCACAACCAACTGAGCTTGTAAGGGTGGGGCCCTGATTTGATAGGATTACTTTCCTTTGTGGCTCAGAAATAAAGATATTAAGAAGAGGTGGCAAGAATACACAGAAGAACTGTACAAAAAAGATCTTCACAACCCAGATAATCACCATGGTGTGATCACTCACCTAGAGCCAGACATCCTGGAATGTGAAGTCAAGTGGGCCTTAGAAAGCATCACTATGAACAAAGCTAGTGCAGGTGATGGGATTCCAGTTGAGCTATTTCAAATCCTGAAAGACAATGCTGTGAAAGTGCTGCACTCAATATGCCAGCAATTTGGAAAACTCAGCAGTGGCCACAGGACTGGAAAAGGTCAGTTTTCATTCCAATCCCTAAGAAAGGCAGTGCCAAAGAACGCTCAACTGCTACTGCTAAGTCACTTCAGTCATTTCCGACTCTGTGTGACCCCATAGACGGCAGCCCACAAGGCTCCCCCATCCCTGGGATTCTCCATGCAAGAGTACTGGAGTGGGGTGCCATTGCCTTCTCTGAAGAACGCTCAAACTACCACACAATTGCACTCATCTCACACGCTAGTAAAGTAATGCTCAAAATTCTCCAAGTCAGGCTTCAGCAATATGTAAACTGTGAACTTCCAGATGTTCAAGCTGGTTTTAGAAAAGGCAGAGGAACCACCAGGAAATCAAATTGCCAACATCCACTGGATCTTGGAAAAAGCAAGAGAGTTCCAGAAAAACATCTATTTCTGCTTTATTGACTATGCCAAAGCCTTTGACTGTGTGGATCACAATAAACTGTGGAGAATTCTGAAAGAGATGGGAATACCAGACCACTTGACCTGCCTCTTGAGAAACATGTATGCAGGTCAGGAAGCAACAGTTAGAACTGGACATGGAACAACAGACTGGTTCCAAATAGGAAAAGGAGTACATCAAGGCTGTATATTGTCACCCTGTTTATTTAACTTATATGCAGAGTACATCATGAGAAAAGCTGGGCTGGAGGAAGCACAAGCTGGAATCAAGATTGCCGGGAGAAATATCAATAACCTCAGATATGCACATGACACCACCCTTATGGCAGAAAGTGAAGAAGAAGTAAAGAGCCTCTTGATGAAAGGGAAAGAGGAGAGTGAAAAAGTTGGCTTAAAGCTCAACATTCAGAAAACTAAGATCATAGCATCCAGTCCTATCACTTCATGGTAAATAGATGGAGAAACAGTGGAAACAGTGTCAGACTTTATTTTTCTGGGCTCCAAAATCACTGCAGATGGTGACTGCAGCCATGAAATTAAAAGACACTTACTCCTTGGAAGGAAAGTTATGACCAGCCTATACAGCGTATTAAAAAGCAGAGACATTACTTTGCCAGCAAAGGTCAGTCTAGTCAAGGCTATGGTTTTTCCTCTGGTCATGTATGGATGTGAGAGTTGGACTGTGAAGAAGGCTGAGCGCCGAAGAATTGATGCTTTTGAACTGTGGTGTTGGAGAAGACTCTTGAGAGTCCCTTGGACTGCAAGGAGATCCAACCAGTCCATCCTAAAGGAGATCAGTCCTGGGTGTTCATTGGAAGGACTGATGTTGAAGCTTAAACTCCAATACTTTGGCCACCTTATGCAAAGAGCTGACTCATTTGAAAAGACCCTGATGTTGGGAAAGATTGAGGGCAGGAGGAGAAGGGGATGACAGAGGATGAGATGGTTGGATGGCATCACTGACCCAGTGGACATGGGTTTGGGTGGACTCCAGGAGTTGATGATGGACAGGGAGGCCTGGCGTGCTGGGGTTCATGGGGTCACCAAGAGTCGGACATGAGAGTGACTGAACTGAACTGAATAAAGAATCCACTTGCAGTATAGGAGACAAGTTCTATCCCTTGGTAGGGAAGATCCCTGGGAGAAGGAAATGGTAACCTGCTCCAGTATTCTTGCTGGGATAATCCAGTGGACAGAGGAGCCTGGCCAACTACAGTCCATGGGGTCACAAAGAGTCTGACATGACTGAGCAACTGAACACACTGGAAGACAGGGACTTTCCTGGTGGTTCAGTGGTTAAGAGTTCAGCTTCCAATGCAGGAGTGTGGGTTCCATCCCTGGTCAGATATCTAAGATCTCATGTGCCTCATTGCCAGAAAACTAAAACAAAAGACAGAAACAATATGGTAACAAATACAATAAAGACTTTAAAAACTGTCCACATCAAAAAATAAAGAAGAAGAAGAGACACAGGAAAACTCTTTCTCTATCTTCCTCTCACCACCCCCCTCCCCCATCTCTTCACACACATGAGAACAAAGCAAGGAGGCAGTTGTCTGAGTGCCTAGAAGAAAGCTGTCTCACCAGAAACGAAATCAACTGGAACACTGAACTTC
This sequence comes from Tragelaphus eurycerus, assembly GCA_935064755.1. NCBI lineage: Eukaryota > Metazoa > Chordata > Mammalia > Artiodactyla > Bovidae > Tragelaphus > Tragelaphus eurycerus. The sequence goes on from CAKXYN010000039.1 coordinate 7,748,978, forward strand.
TCACTTCCAGAGCGGTCAGAAAAATGTGTTTCTATAATATAAGCCACCCAGTCTATGGGGTTTTGTTATGGCAGCCCCAGCAGACTAATATTCCTCGAGAGAGGGAGACAATCATTACCTAAGGTTCTGTTCATCAGACACAGATGGTATCAGCCTTGGCAGTCCTGGAAACCTGCAATAAAAAACACCACATCACTGACCTTCATGTTTGGCATCTTCTCCCATACATGCAAATTTGTCTGGCAATCTTAAGGCGAGACAGAATTTTTAGTGTGACTTCTAGGTAATGACTGCCCTGGTGTCTGCTTAGTTCATGGTGTGGGGGCTGCTGAAACCTTGCAACACAACTATCGAATACTTTGAGCATTGTCATAATTTCTTACAGATGGACACAGACGGTCCAGAACTTTCACTAAGACTGAGCAACCTGTGAGTGATCAGGAAAGAAACCACGAGGGACTGGAAATTGGACTCAGCTTGATCCTTGGGTACCACTCTTGGCAGCACAGTGGAGAATTGGTTTTGACATCTTTATCCCATCAGTCTTTGTTTCTCCCTGCCACTCCTTGCCACCTCATCTGTTCACTTGCAGCCTATTCTAAGGTTGTGACTGAATGGCACCTTCTCATTAGGAACAACGCAGGGGGAGAGTGTATGCAGGTTATATATGGGGAGACAGGCTTGCATGCAAGGAACTGATTAGGATTTGTTCCTTTCTTACAGTAATCAGTGACATCTTGGTTGATTCCTTCTTATTTTCATCGATACTGCTTACTACTGTGAATATTTTTTTCTTCCAGTTTTGTCTCTTACCTGTTTTTTTATCCTCCAAATGAACATTCTCAAAGAAATCTTTGACCTTGAATTGATTAATATCTTAGCTATTGTTTATGAACTACCACACATTGAAATCTAATTACTTATACTGTTTCTAGCTTCTCATTTTAAAATAAATTCCAGAGGAGCTTTAGACTCCTCCTCTTCTATGACTTTTCAAGTATTAAGTGAATAAACACAATAGAGATTTCGGTTCGGAATCCAGTAATAGGTTCTGCTTGATGGAAACACTATGTGTGAAGCCCGTCCGCCAGTCTGTGGGTGGTACCTCTCCCTAATGGGTCAATGTTTAACAGCTGATGCTCTGGAGGTCTTTGTGAATACCTGTGGGTATAAACCACTCCCCCATCACATATTCAGGCTGCCACCACCGTGTCGCTAATGTGGCATTCAGAAGAGAACCATACAGTAGTCTCCTGCTTGGTACGGGTAGCAGGTCTAATTATGTCATAGAAAGGGATATTTAAACCTCTGTACCAGCTCTTTGATTAAAGCCCTGCTCTTACAGGTTCCTTGTGCCTTGAAACCAGACTTTGTCACCTCACCCTGCATCTCCACTGCATGCACTAGCTCCCCAAACATGATGGAGAAAATATAACAAGGCTTTAAAAATGTAGCAGAATCTGACCATCTTCCTGTACCCTTCCTCCCCAAGGCCACATCCCTCACCTCTCTAGTTCAAAAGCAATATTTCACCATAAAGAACCCCTTCCACTCCATCTGTGTGCTGTGCTGTGCTCAGTCGCATCCAACTCTTTGTGATCCCATGGATTATATCCTGCCAGGCTCCTCTGTCCATGGGGATTCTCCAGGCAAGAATACTGGAGTGGATTGCCATGCCTTCCTCCAGGAGATCTTCCCAACCAAGGGATTGAACCTTAAACCTGCAGTGCAGGCAGATTCTTTATTGTCTGAGCCACCAGGGAAACTCGCGAATACTGGAGTGCATAGTCTATCCCTTCTCCAGAGCATCTTCCTGACTCAGGAATCAAACCGGGGTCTCTTGCACTGCAGGCACATTCTTTACCAGCTGAGCTACCAGGGAAACCCTCACTACATCTATATGATCCTGTTTATTCAATAAGCATTGATAAGTACAAGAAAATTAGAATGACATTGGTGAGATCATGACACATAGTTCATTTGATTTATACAAAATAAAAACAAGAGCAAGTGAGACTTCTAGTTATCTGCTCATGTCAAAAATAACGAAAATGTTTATTGCACCTGTTCTATAGTACATCCAGTGGTCAGTGGTGGTGGTAGAGACAGTGGTTTACTCACCAGGGCAGCTCTGTCTTGTGGTTTCAAGAATCATTCCTGGCGGTCCAGCCTCAAACCTACTTCTTCAACATTCCCCAAAGTTTTGTGGGCTGCCCACTATCCTTTGGATAAACTGCTTTTCTGCTAAGTTGAACTGAGTTGGCTTTTGCTTACAACTAAGAAGAGTTTATGCTCTGAAGCTAGACAGCTTTGGGTCCACTCTCAGATGCCAGACCTACTAGCTTGTGTCCTTAAGCATAGTTCTCTATATGACTCAGATTCCTCAACTGTAAAAGTGGGGTAATGCTTCTTCTCGAGTTATCGTGAGGCTTAAATGAGTTAATACATATAAAGTTAACTCTTACAGCAGTGCCTGGCACATTGTAAGGCCTTAGTGTTAGTTATTGTCATCATGCTGAGTACAGTTTAGCAAAAATTGGTTGACGTCAACCAACTCCAAATACAAAGGAGAAACAAACAGCCATTAAACCATTGCTTTTTATGGCACATACTTTACATTTTCTCAAACATAAAAAAACCGCTTCATAGTATAATAGCTTCGAACTTATACAGAACAGAGAATATGTATTTAGTTTTTCCATGGAAATCAGCAGTTTAGAAGTTGATCACTCTTTAAATCCAGCATCTGTTAATGTTTAAAGCAATTCATAGTTTTCCTCAGAGCACATGAGTTTAGACAAAGACAACAACAAACAAAAGTTCCAAAATGGACTCACTAGCTGGTTTGCATAAAATGAAATGATTTGAATAAAATCTCTATATGAACTGTGTATGTGCTTATTCAGTTCTGTATGAACAAAGCCTTTTATTATCCTCAAAAATTCCTCTGATACTTGCCTTTTCAAATGCTGGAATGGCTATGCAAATTTTAATGTCACATTCTTATTTCCTTCTTGGCAAAATTCATTGTTTTGCTTTAGTGTTCTTATTTTTTTTTTAATGTTTCCAGTATTTCTAACACTTGGGCACCTTTTGAAACTCAGACCTTTTACTTTTTTTTCTTGCTTGATTCAGAAAAATAGGAAGAAGGGGAACCCCTTGCATTTTTCAAAGTATATTTTACAATGATCAAGTTGGCTCCTGGCTTTACTAGTGATGATTCATTTATTCATTCAACAAATAGACACAGAGTTCCTATCTGGAGCAGGACTGGGATAGAGGCCAGGGATGTCCTGGTGAACAAGGCATAAATAACCCCATCCTCAAAAAGTTTACAGTTTACTAGGGAGAGAGACGGTGAAACTGGCAGTTCTAATGATCTTCCCAACTCAGGGATCAAATCCAGGTCTCCTGCACTGCAGGCAGATTCTTTACCATCTGAGCCACCAGGGAAGCCTAACACCACTCCACCACAGGTAAATTCATTGTGGGATGGGAACACAACAGAGGGGCTACCCAGCCCCAACTCAGGGGGTCATTTCCCAGAGGAAATGACATTTAGCTGAAACTGGTACAATAAATAAGAATTAGTCTAGTGAAGAACAGTGTTTTTCTTTAATATGCTCATGTAAGAATTATATCGGGGAACGCAATGGCACCCCACCCCAGTACTTTTGCCTGGAAAATCCCATGGACGAAGGAGCCTCGTAGGCTCCAGTCCATGGGGTCGCTAAGAGTCGGACAGGACTGAGCGGCTTCACTTTGACTTTTCGCTTTCATGCACTGGAGAAGGAAATGGCAACCCACTCCAGTGTTCTTGCCTGGAGAATCCCAGGGACAGGGGAGCCTGGTGAGGTTCCGTCTATGGGGTCACACAGAGTCGGACACGACTGAAGCGACTTAGCAGCAGCAGCAGCAGCAAGAATTGTATAATTAAATTGTATGCTACAAATATCTTCTATGAATCTTTTCTTTTAAAAAAGGTGATCACAATTTTTAATGTCCTATAAACATTTGATTTCTTTTGAGAAGCAAGATGGAAATACAGCAGCTTCCCGGACTGAGAATTTTACCCTTATTTGCAGCTCAAGTTGGACTCCTGATTTTTAAAATACTTGAGAAACTTGTCTTAGTCAACTTGGGTTGCTATGGCAAATGCCATAGACCGAGTGACTTAAAAAACAAATGTATATTTCTCACATTTGTTCCAGAGGCTGAAAGTTTGAGATTTGGGAGTGATCAGCATCGTTATTCCTTGGTGAGGACCCTCTTTCTGGCTTGGAGTTGGCTCCTTCTAGCTGTATCCTCACATGGCAGAGAGAGTGAGCTCTGTCCTCTTCATCCCCTTTTAAAGGCATCAATCTCATCTTTGATTTAATTGCTCATGACTTTGTCTAAGGCTAATTCCCTGGTGACTCAGTGGTAAAGAATCTGCCTGCAATGCAGGAGACCCAGGTTCAATCCCTGAATAAGGAAGATCCCTGGGAGAAGGAAATGCCAACCCTCTCCAGAATTCCTGGCTGGAGAATTCCATGGACAGAGGAGCCTGGCAGGCTACAGTCCATGGGGTCTCAAGGAGTCAGACACAACCTAGCAACTAAACAACAACAAACCTAATTACCTCCCAAAGGCCCTGTCTCCAAATACCATTACATCAGGGACTAGGGCTTCAGCGTATTGATTTTGGGAGGACACAAACATTCAATCCATTGCAATACTTTGCTCTGTAGTTATTCTTAAATTTTATTTTCCCTTTGCAAGAAAGTTCATTTTCATCACGTTTCCCCAGGAATAAATCACATTCATTAAGGATGAAACAGTGAATGATTAAGCCCAATAAACATAACAAATTGCAAAATGGTTTCTTTAATTCACATTGAAAATTCATACAAAATTGAAGTAGATTGTTTTGTAATGACAAATTGGAAGGAACAAAATTATTTTGGTCAAGACATCAATACTTCTACAATGTCTTGTATGTGTTTTGAAATGTTACATTGCCTTTTTCAGTTCTAACATACTAAACCATTACATATCAAATTGTCAGCTCTCATCAGCCTTGCCTCTCTCTCCTTGCTCTTATTTACAGTACTTCACTGACTAAGCCCCAACCTTGGACAATCCACTTACCTGCATATGGTTGAAAATATCCTTTCCATTAGGTTGATGATCAACACTTTATTCATAACCACAAACCTCCAGAGGCACTCAGTACTGCTCAGCAACCCCAAGTTTAGCCAGTAGGTTTATTATTCCCCTCATGTGAGCTAAGATGCTAACATATGAATTGTCCTAAGAATATAGGAAATGGAGGCAAGCTGGTTCAAATAATTTTGTATTAATAGAATATTGTTAAATTATAATGTGACTGTACCTTCATACGGGGAAGGCAATGGCACCCCACCCCAGTACTTTTGCCTGGAAAATCCCATGAACGGAGGAGCCTGGTAGGCTCCAGTCCATGGGGTCGCTAAGAGTCGGACACGACTGAGCGACTTCACTTTCGCTTTTCACTTTCATACGTTGGAGAAGGAAATGGCAACCCACTCCAGTATTCTTGCCTGGAGAATCCCAGGGACAGGGGAGCCTGGTGGGCTTCTGTCTGTGGGGTCGCACAGAGTCGGACACGACTGAAGTGACTTAGCAGCAGGCAGTACCTTCATAAAGAAGTGCTACATAAGATTTCTTCAAAATCTTTTTATTTTACTCTATTTTTTAATCTTTGCTCCTGTTGCAAACAGGTGTCACCTTAAAGGGAATGATGAGGACAGCTACTTAGGATAGCAGTCTTTGTCTCTCGGTCTCTCTGAGTCTCACTCTTTACTTTCTTGAAAACATTTGTGAAGAGAAATTGAAATATTGAGAAAATCAGATTTGGTAGTAACTCATCAAAATACAGCCAGGTTTCCCAGGTGGCTCAGTGGTAAAGAATCCACCTCCCAGTGCAGGAGACACAGAAGCAAGGTTCAACCCCTGGGTCGGGAAGATCCCCTGGAGGAGGGCATGGCAACCCACTTCAGTATTGTTGCTGGGAAAATCCCATGGACAGAGGAGCCTTGGTGGGCTACAGTCCACGAGGTCACAAAGAGTTGAACACAACTGAGAGACTAAGCACACACACACACATATCAAAATACAACTTATAAGCCCTTTAAATAGGTTTGTGCCTAGAAAAAAATGAGAAAAGACATAGCGAAACTTGAAAATATTTTGTACCAACCAAAGTATTCAACACCTTAGCAACTGCTTTTAATTTTCAACCCCCTGCTTATTTCAGTGGGAATTAAATTAGTCTGCTTTTAAATAATTGAAACATCTTTCATCAGAATGCCAATTTGTAAGATTTAGTTCACACCCAAAGAGAAATTCATTTTATAAGCAATTTGCTTGAAATGCTGGATGTGTAATCTGCATTTTGGGGAGCCTAAACCGGGAAGACTTTTTTTGGATCAAGTTTCAAATTTGAAATCACATAATTAAGTTATGTCAAAAACTTCAGAAAATGTCTTCTGTTTCTTTTAATAGCATTCTAAATATTTATTTGAAAACAGACTCCCCCAATATATTCAAACCAGTCATTTAGAGTCATGAGTCTTGGACACATATGCAACTAGAATCCAAACTGTGTGCCCGGAAGGTGTAGATTCACATGTTTTCACGAATTCCCAGGCATGTGTAAAGTGCTTTTAGAAAGGAATTGGAATGAAGAACCAAGGCACACAGTGTGTGAAGGGAGAAGAGATCAATGCTCAGTAGACCAAGACTTCTGAGACTCCGGGGACTCCTGGGAAGCCAACGACATCCTTTGATCTTGTATGTAAAATCTTGGGAGGTGGGGCCTGGGCGGGAAAGGCCTCATCCGGAAGAAAGAAATAGTATGAGGGTAATGTTCAGGGTTGCCGAGGAGGAGGGCATGTTGAGTATGTTTTGATGTGATATCATTGACAGTTCTATTCCTTTTCAGACCAAGCCAGAATCCTAGATAGACTGTGGTGTGGTGACCTTAACAAAGGCACCCCAGTTTCTCAGTGAAATGGAAGGACGGGGGATGTAAGTGCTTGTAGCTTAACAGAAACATACAACCACTAAGGAAAAAGGGAGCAGGAACATCTGTTTGTTCATGGCTATGGTGAAGACAACAATCAAAGGTAGAAGCAGGCTTCTGACACATTTGGAGCATTGGGCACTGCCAGCCAGAGCCACCTTGGGAAGTCACGAAGGCAGGTGGGAATCTGGTAGAAGATAGCAATTTATGAGATACTGATGAGAAGGAATTTGAAAGAACTGGGTCCCAGTAAGGCCACCAATGTTCTGGGAAAGATGTAGTAAAATGGAGACAGGTCAGACTCCTTGATCATGAACAATTCTCCACTGATCCTGTCATTTTTTAAACATTTTTATTGGAGTATAGTTGACTTGTGATGTTGTGTTAATTTCAGGTGTATAGCAAAGTGAATCAGTTTTATATATATATATATATGCATATCTATTCTTTTTTTAAGATTCTTTTCCCATATAGGCCATTACAGAGTATTGAGTAGACTTTCCTATGCTATACAGTAGGTCTTAGTTAACTATTTTATATATAGTAGTGTGTATATGTCAATCACTATTTCCCAATTTATCCCTCCCTGCTTATACCTGGGAACCATAAATATGTTTTCTACATCCATGATTCTAATTCTGTTTTGTAAATAAGTTCATTGGTACCCTTTTTTTTTTTTTGATTCCACATGTAAACAATATTGTATGATATTTGTCTTTCTGAGTCTGACTTACTTCACTCAGTATGACAAGCTCTAGGGCCATGCATGTTGCTGCAAATGGCATTGTTTTGTTCATTTTATGGCAGAGTAATATTCCACTATATATATGTACCTGTGTGTGTATGTATATATATATACATATACACCATCTTTTCTAGCCATTTCTCTGCTGAGGGACATATAGGTTGCTTCCATGTCCTGGTTACTGTAAATAGCTCATTGGTCTTGTCTTGATGTCTAATCTATAAGGTTTCTCAGCATGGCCTCTGGACCACCTGTGCTAGAATAACCAGGGACATCTGTTTAAGTTGCAAATTCCCAAGTTCTATTCTTTTTTTTTTTTAATTTCTCTTTTACTGTGGTAAAATATATATAATATTTTATTGGTTGGATGGCATCATTTACTCAATGGACATGAGTTTGAGCAAGCTCTGGGAGTTGGTGATGAACAGGAAAGCCTGGCGTGCTGTAGTCCATGGGGTTGCAAAGAGTCAGACATGACTGAGCGACTGAACTGAACTGAACTGATATATAACATAAAAGTTATTATGGTAATCATTTTTAAATGTTCAATTCAGTGGTATTAAGTACAGTCACAGTGTTATAAAACCATCACCCTTATTCAATCCAGAACTTTCTCATCATCCCAAAGTGAAATTCTATACCCGTTAAACAACTCCTCAATCCCTTTTCCCTCACACCCTGGTAACTTCGAATCTACTTTTTGTCTCAGGATTTGTCTTAGGCCCGCTCTTGAGTGGGGAGTGGCATAATTGATGAGGGAGTCTGCATTTTAAAAATATATTTCCCAGGATATTCACGTATATTAGACACTTAAAAAAACACCATGTAAACGGTCACCTTACAAATTCATTACTCTAGATTCTGATGATTTTTTAAAGTTTGCACGTAAACATTTTTGAGATGAAAACACCATTATTATCAAATAGTGAAATGAGACCCAAAGAGAAAGCCAGGTGTGGAGAGGGAAGCTTGACTATATGAACACTGACTGCCCATCCAACCAGTGGGTTGTCACAGTAGTAGAAAATGCCCACATAGCCAATTCTTCATGATAATAGCCAATTCTTCACGATAATAATATGAGAATAATAAAGAGAAGAGCTTAGGACCAGAGGGAAGCTGAACAACACAGACCAAGAGATCTCAGATGAATCATTAAAGCAGATTCAAGTTTGCTCTAGTATTTTCTGAGATCAAAGTTCCCACTTCTGTGGCCTCAGAGACTTTCATTCTGAGCAATCCAGGAAGTTTTCTGACTTCACTCTTTCTCCCGTGCTTTTCCTCTCCAGCTCCAACTTTCCTGGAAAGCTAGACTACATTTTCCTTATAGAACACATGTGATTTGTATATATGTGTGTGTATATATATATATATGTACCTATATATATATATACCTATATATATATATATTAATATATAGGGAAGCAGGCCAAAAAGTTTAACCCCAAAATAACTCACATAGTGAAGAAATAAGATAACACTATTTGATAGTCTTCCACAGTTCCCAATCACTGGCCAACAGTAAGAAATGAATAGAATGCCCAATACAGCTTGAAGCTTATTCCTATCCAATATTTTATATTTGTGCCCTATTAAATCTTATAGTTCTGTCTCTCAGATGGACCTCCCTCCCCTAAGATAACATTAGTGTACAAGCAGAGAAGGGGGATTCCAGTTCCTTGAGTAAGCTGTCCTCTGGTCCCTTGAGCAGTGTCCTGTCCCCTTGATTGCTGGGCACCCTGCTGGTCTGCAAGGCTGAGGTCTGCAGTTGTTGGACTCATGATCCATCCTTTTGGCGCAGTCTCTGCTCCCAGCAGCATCGCCTACGCTGACTCAGCTTCACCTTGGCTCCTGCTGACTGCATACCCCGAAGCCTTTGCCAGGGTCTCCAGCCAGCCAGCTCTATTGGCTGTTCCCTCCCAATCTTTATTGAGGGGTCACCTTGCTCATGACTGGCCCATCAGCTCTCAGCATCTGCCTTTCTCATTCATGGCACAATGTTCCATAATTATTCAAAAGTATGCATTCTATAATTTGCCATTACCCACAAAATTAGCAATTATTTAAATGTGTACTTTTATATCAATATCTAGGGCTAGTAATAGAGCCCTTCCTTATCCTCAAACTCTTAGAGTGCTTTCTCCTTTGTCCCTCTTTTGGTTGACCATCCCCAGAAATATATCTGGAGAAGACTCTTGAGAGTCCCTTGGACAGCAAGTAGATCAAACCAGTCAATCCTAAAGGAAATCAACCCTGAATATTCACTATAAAGACTGATGCTGAAGCTCCAATACTTTGGCCACCTGATGCAAAGAACCAACTCCTTGGAAAAGACCCTGATGGTGGGAAAGATTGAAGGTAGGAGGAGAGGGGGTGACAGCAGTTAGATGGCATCATCAACTCAATGGACATGAATTGGAGCAAACTCCAGGAGATAGAGAAGGACAGGGAAGCCTGGCGTGCTGCAGGCAGTTGGGGTCGCAAAGAGTCGGACATGACGTAGTGAATGAACAAGAACGACAAGATATCAGGTCCACTAGCCTGTTCTGAGGAGAAGGCAATGGCATCCCATTCCAGTACTCCTGCCTAGAAAATCCCACGGATGGAGGAGCCTGGTAGGCTGCAGTCCATGGGGTCGCTAAGAGTCAGACATAACTGAGCGACTTCACTTTCTCTTTTCACTTTCATGCATTGGAGAAGGAAATGGCAACCCACTCCAGTGTTCTTGCCTGGAGAATCCCAGGGATGGGGGAGCCTGGTGAGCTGCTGTCTATGGGGTCACACAGAGTCGGACACGACTAAAGTGACTTAGCAGCAGTAGCAGTAGCAGTCTGTTCTGATTTGGGTTATACCAGATCCGAGAGCACCACACTCTGGCATCCTCAAGTGTTCAGCAACCTGGGAGCTCTCAGAACCCTGTTGTTTGGGGTTTTTATGGAGGTTTCACTACACATGACTGAGTTGTTGGCCATAGGCAGTCTGTACATGCTCTAGCCCCTCTCCACTCAGAGGAGGGGAGAAAGGGAAGGGCAGAGGAGGGACTGAAAGTTCCAACCTACCAATCACAGAATTGGGTCACCTGACAGTCAGCCCCCAGCTTTAAAAGATTCAGGTGCTTTCCCCTCCTCGTCACCTCATTAACATAACAAAAGACACTTGTTTGATTTCTTCACTTAGGAAATTCCAAAGGCTTTAGAACTCTGCTCAAAGTGGGAGGAATGAAATATGTATTTCTTATCATAAATTGCAATATTACAACCACAATAAAACTGTTAAAATGGCGAATTTTATGTTATATGTGTAATTTACCACAATGAAAAAATTAAGTACAAAACCAAGATGAACAAAATACTACTACGTGCAACAACAGGGGCGAATCTCAAACACCTTCTGACTGAAAGGAACAAGAGAAAAGAGTGCACTCTGTGATTTCATTTGTATGTTTACAAAAGCACAGCAGTGCTGGGGTAGGAGCAGCCGTAGTCACATCTGAGGGATGATGGAATTGGTCTAAGACATGATTGTAATGATGGGTTGCAGGATTGTATAAGTTTATTAAATCTGATCAAAACGTCCAACTAAAATAAGTGAATTTTATGCTGTGTGAATTATACTTCAATTACACTGAGAAAAATTCCTCAGCTTCCCACCTATTTTATTAGCACTGAGAACAGGCATTAAGTCAGTTTTTAAACTCTATGACTTCCTCAAAGTAGTTTTTGCTTCTAAGCAACATCATTCCAAGAGGATCCCGTGTTATGAGGAATTTTGTAAGGATGGAATATATCCATTTTCTGATGGATAATTTCTAGTACAAGGATGCTTTCTCTTGTATTTGGTTTCTACTATCTAGTGTTTCTGCAGGTGCTAATTTGTTTTTTATTCCAAATAATAGAAGAAATACGTTACTTAAATAATGCTTCATCTTATGAGATTGGTTCACATTTTCAGACTGAAAAGTTTTCCCTGAAATTCCCCATATAAGAAGTAATTTCAATTCCCAGTTAGCTAATAGGAGGATATTATAAGGTAAAGGTTTACATTTAGACTTAGCTTTAAACTGAAGCATGATTTGTTTTCTGCCTCCTTTGGTACCCTCTTTCTACCTCATTGCTCTTGGCTTTCCAGACTGTGCATCAGCATGAGGTCCTACCAGCGTGCTTCCTCTCTCTAATATCTTGTTCACACCCAAAGTAGCCTGTGATAAACTGACTTAAGAAACTAAACCAGGCTAATGTGCCTTTTCCAGGTAAAGTAGCTATATTTTCCAGATATATGCCTAGGAGTTGGATTGCTGGTGTTTTTAAGGGACGTGTTCTCCATAGTGACCACACCAATTTGTATTCCCAACAACAGTGTACGAAGGTTCCTTTTTCTCCACACCCTCTCCAGCATTTATTTTTTTGTAGACTTCTTAATGATTCCAGGAAAGATGAAAACTCTTAATTTGAAAAGTTAAGTGCATTTCAGCATTCATAGCAGCACTATTTACAACAGCCAGGACATGGAAGCAACCTAAATGGATGGACAACCTGTGAATGGACAAAGAGGATGTGGTATATATACCCAATGGAAAAGTACTCAGCCATAAAAAGGAATGAAATAGTACCGTCTGCATCAACGTGGGTGGACCTAGAGATTATCATATTAAGTGAAGTCAGTCAGAGAAAGACAAATATCATATATTATCATTTATATATGGAGTCTTAAAAAATGATACAAATGAACTTATTTACAAAACAGAAACAGACTCATATACTTAGAAAACAAATTTATGGTTACCAAAAGGGAAAGGTGGGTTCAGATCAGATCAGATCAGATCAGTCGCTCAGTCGTGTCCGACTCTTTGCGACCCCATGAACTGCAGCACGCCAAAAGGTGGGTTGGGGAGGGATAAATTAGGAGTTTGGGATCAAGACATAAATGCTATTATGTATAAAATAGATAAACAGCAAGGACCTACTGTGTAGCACATGGAACTATGTTCAGTATCTTCTAATAGCTTATAATGGAAAAGAATCTGAAAAGGAATATATATATGTGTGTATATATATACACATACATAAACATGAGTGCCAAGTCACTTCAGTAGTGTCTGACTCTTTGCAACTCCATGGACTGTAGCCCCCAGGCTCCTCTGTCCATGGGATTCTCCAGGCAAGAATACTGGAGTGGGTTGCCATTTCCTCCTCCAGGGGGTCTTTCCAACCCAGGGACTGAACCCATATCTCTTATGTCTCCTGCATTGGCAGGCAGATTCTTTACATTAGCACTACTTGGGAAGCCCACATAAACATATACAGAAATATACACACACATATATATGTCTGTACGCATGTTTGTACAGCTGAATCGCTTTGCTATATACCTGAATCTACACAACATTGTAAATCAACTATACTTCACTAAAACAAAACAAACAGCCTCCTGGAAGAACTTAAGGGAATATTCTATTGAGGAGACTTTCAAGTAGATCTGTGATGCAGACATTTCTGAAGAGGCTGGTTTTCAATGGCAGAAAGCAAGATGGAGGGGATGTTGGGGACCTTCCAGTAAGGCAGGCCCTGCAAAGGGATTAAGTTATAGCTTTGACATCACCAGCAATAACCACTATATGGGGCTGTTCATCTTTTGAGAAATCTGATTCATCCATGTATTGGATTCTGGCAGGGTTGCAGAGTGTTAGTGCGGTTTTCTTTTCCCTGGCATTTCTCTTCTTATTTGTGTCCTCACGTGGACCCTGCAGAGGAAACTGCAAGCCCACAGTGAAGCAGAAGCCATGCCTCAACGGAGGCGTTAAGTGGCTTTGTTGGCTCAAGTGTGAGCCCCAGACATTCTGATTTAAGCTTTCCCAGTCCATCCTGACCACCTCACTCACCTCCACTCTTCACCACAACCCCAGGGCAGTTCCAGGGCAGAAGGGACAGAAGGGTGAGGAACAACTCAGAAAGCAGAAGCTGTGGGAGAGTGGACTTCTCAGGAAGGAAACCAGTCTTTTAAATGTCATCATTACCTCTGAGCTCTCAATCCAAGCCAGAGGCAGATTTATGAAGACTATTTTAAGGCTTTCCCTAGAACTATGCCTTGCAAGGCATGGAAGGGACTCTAGCAGGGTTTTCACATGGTCAGATTATCTTTGTGGCGAATATAGTCTTGGAGTGACTTTTGGACCATTCTACATGTCTTAAACTATAACAAGCAAAAGTTCTCTTTAAAAAATTCATTTATTTTTAACTAGAGGATAATTGCTTTACAATATTTGTTGGTTTCTGCCATACATCAACATGAGTCAGCCATAGGTAAACATATGTTCCCTCCCTCTTGAACCTCCCACCTCCCACCCAGAGCAAAAGTTTTCATATTAATAATGCTTAAAAATCAAATGGGAAAATGACAGTCACTTTACGAGGAAAATAGGCAAAGGACAGAAGCTGAAACCCTTGGATAGAAGCTGTTAGATATTTAACACAACCAATTAAGAATGCTGTTTCTTTCACACTTTCTTCCATTCTATCACACTTCCTTGAAGTAAGACAGTGTCAAAGTGGTGGTGGGCAGTTTTAGGACAATTAAGGGAAAGTTTTGTTCAGATCGGAACAGATCAGATCAGTCGCTCAGTCGTGTCCGACTTTTTGTGACCCCGTGAATTGCAGCACACCAGGCCTCCCTGTCCATCACCAACTCCCGGAGTTCACTGAGACTCACAACCATAGAGTCAGTGATGCCATCCAGCCATCTCATCCTCTGTCATCCCCTTCTCCTCTTGCCCCCAATCCCTCCCAACATCAGAGTCTTCTCCAATGAGTCAACTCTTCACATGAGGTGGCCAAAGTACTGGAGTTTCAGCTGTAGCATCATTCCTTCCAAAGAAATTCCAGGGCTGATCTCCTTCAGAATGGACTGGTTGGATCTCCTTGCAGTCCAAGGGACTCTCAAGAGTCTTCTCCAACACCACAGTTCAAAAGCATCAATTCTTCGGCGCTCAGCCTTCTTCACAGTCCAGCTCTCACATCCATACATGACCACAGGAAAAACCATAGCCTTGACTAGATGGACCTTTGTTGGCAAAGTAATGTCTCTGCTTTTGAATATGCTATCTAGGTTGGTCATAACTTTCCTTCCAAAGAGTAAGCGTCTTTTAATTTCATGGCTGCAGTCACCATCTGTAGTGATTTTGGAGCCCAGAAAAAATAAAGTCTGACACTGTTTCCCCATCTATTTCCCATGAAGAGATAGGACCGGATGCCATGATCTTCATTTTCTGAATGTTGAGCTTTAAGCCAACCTTTTCACTCTCCACTTTCACTTTCATCAAGAGGCTTTTTAGTTCCTCTTCACTTTCTGCCATAAGAGTGGTGTCATCTGCATATCTGAGGTTATTGATATTTCTCCCGGCAATCTTGATTCCAACTTGTGTTTCTTCCAGTTCAGCATTTCTCATGATGTACTCTGCATATAAGTTAAATAAACAGGGTAACAATATACAGCCTTGACGTACTCCTTTTCCTATTTGGAACCAGTCTGTTGTTCCATGTCCAGTTCTAACTGTTGCTTCCTGACCTGCATACAAATTTCTCAAGAGGCAGATCAGGTGGTCTGGTATTCCCATCTCTTTCAGAATTTTCCACAGTTTATTGTTAGGACGATCTAAATGGTCTAGTTGGGATAGAAGGTTCATAGTCACCTGTGAGGGTAGGCTTGTAGTCACGTGCTGTTAGTGTAGCAACAGCTGCAAGATTCCCCCTACTGCCTGCTAGGCTGTCTCCCCTTGTGTCAAGACTTGAAAGTGCAGGACAAGGGATCAGATTGCTACCTGACCTTTTGCTGTGAAAGTGAAAGTCGCTCAGTCGTGTCCAGCTGTTTGCAACCCCATGGACTGTATAGTCCATGGAATGCTCCAGGCCAAGAATGCTGGAGTAGGTAGCCTTTCCCTTCTCCAGGGGATCTTCCCAACCCAGGGATCAAACCCAGGTGTTCCACATTGCAGGCAGATTCTTTACCAGCTGAGCCACAAGGGAAGCCCAAGAATGCTGGAGTGGGTAGTCTATCCCTTCTCCAGCAGATCTTCCAGACCCAGGAATCAAACCGGGGTCTCCTGCATTGCAGGCGGATTCTTTACCAAGTGACCTTTTGCTGTAGGTAATGGAAAAGAGTTAAAAATGGTAGGGTGTGGACTTCCCTGGTGGTCCAATGGCTAAGACTCCACAGTCCCAGTGCAGGCGGCCTGGGTTCAACCTTGGTCAGAGAACTAGCTCCAACAGACCGCAATTGAGAGTTTGCCTGCTGCAACTAAAGATCCTGCATGCTGCAACTAAGACCCAGTGCAGCCAAATAAATAAAAATAAAAAAAATGTAGGGGGTATATGTCAACCCTGGTCTCCCAGTTTATCCCTTTCCCCTTTAGCCCCCTGGTAATCATTAAGTTTATTTGCTGTATCTGTGACTGGATTTCTGTTTTATAAAAAGTTCATTCATATCATTTTTTCAAATTCCACATATAAGTGTTATCATATGATATTTATCTTACTTTAAGGACCTACCGTACAGCACAGGGAACGGTAATGTCTGTAAGCTCTGTAATGACCTATATGGGGAAAGAATCTAGAAAGACAGTGGATATATGTGTATGTAGTCTTCCCAGGTGGCTCCAGCAGCAAAGAATCTGCTTGCCAATGCAGGATATGCAGAAGACAGAGATTCGATCCCTGGGTCAGGAAGCTCCCCTGGAGGAGGAAATGGCAACTCACTCCAATATTCTTGCCTGGGAACTGGGAAATCCCATGGACAGAGGAATCTGGAGGGCTACATACAGTCCATGGAGTTGCAAAGAGTTGGACTTGACTGAGCACACATACATTATGTATATTTGATTCACTTTGCTCTACACTTGAAACCAATACAACATTATAAATTAACTATACTCCAGTAAAAATTAAACAAGCAAATGAAAGGTGTAGTCTTGTAAAACTGTGTAAGTGATGCTTTTAGTTCTCACCAATGCCCAGTGAAAATAGAAGCTCTCTTGTTATAAATATTTTTGATAATGCAACATATAAAAAGTGCTTTGCAAATTGTTTTCTCTTATGACAGGAACTATGTAAAATAGAATTTATTAAAATTCCTATAGCAGTAGGGCAGAAACCTGTAGTTATACTACATAGAGCAAGTGTATCTGTGTGTGGTGTTACATGTTTATATCCTAGATATCAATAAGTAGTTTTTAGTCAACCATGCTAGAGATAGAGCTAAATTATCTTTCTGTTTTCTGTATTAAAAAATTATAGCAAAATGGTTCTCACATGAAGTGGTGATCAAAGGTTATATAACTAAAATATGTAAGGAAAATAATATAATAGTTATATAATAATTTTCACACAGTTAATAAATAAAAACGTCCTGTAAATCCTCTGGATTTTGTTATGTTAATGACATATATCAATGTATTAGTCAAAATTCTCCAGAGAAACAGCACCAGTGGAATATATGTAGGTATACGTATATAAGAAGAAATTTATTATAGAAATTGACTCTTACAGTTATGGAAGCTAATTAAGTCTCACGATCTGTGAAGGCAGGCTATGGATCCAGGAAATCTGGTGGTATAATTCAGCCTGAGTTCAAAAGTCTAAGAACTGGGAGGGAGTGGTGCACATGTCCATACCAGCATCCAGAAGCATGAGAACCAGGAGTGCTAGCCTCCAGGGCAGGAGACCAATGTCTCAGCTCAAGCAGAGCGAGCATGCATTCACCCTGTCTCCACGCTTTTGTTCTGTTCAGGCTCTCAGTGGGTGGAATGATGCCCGCCCACATCGGGAGGGCTGTCTGCTTTACACAGTTCAACAATTCAAATGCTAATCTCTTCTGGAAATAACCTCCAAGTCACACCCAGGAATCATATTTTATCAGCTATCTGAGATTCCCTTAGCCAGTCAAGTTGGCAAATAAAATTAACCATCACCATCAACTTCATAATATCTTCATAACTTCTTGTAATTATTCTTGTCATCCTAAACAAATAACTCCTATGCCTAATTCTGTATTCATAATTTTGTATTCTTGTCTTCAAGCAGGCCTTCCAAGCTGTATTAATTTGGGACCCCCCCCCCCAAATCTTCATCATTGGTCCCTTTGATTATTTTTCTTCTCAATTTAGATCCAGCTTTCAGCCTCCTACTTCTCCTTTGCAAATACTTAACACCACTGCTTCCTCTCCATTTGCCTAGTAAAACTCCAGCCTAGGTTAAGCACAGCTGAACACCTACTCAACACCTGTACACAAGTAACTGAACTGGGCAACAGGAAAACACAGCACTGGTGCTGACTAGGCTCGCTTTAAATTCAGGACCACCCATTTAAGATGCGCTCAGTACCACTCACCAGTCCTCCTGGACTTCTTCATGTGTGTTTCTTACTCTCTGAAACAGTCAAGCCACAGCACATTCCCTTTCCTCAAACCTGCTACATTCTCTTACTCAAGCACATTCTCTTGCCCACATCTTCACACTCAGTTACTGCATATTCTACTGATAAAACAGATGCCACCACCCAAGAATTTCTCTATTCCCATGCCAGTAAATTTCTAACACATGCCCTTTTTTTTCCCAATGGATAAAGTATCTGCTCCTGTTAAAGACCAAACCTTTCACTTAATTCTGGATCCATCCTTATCATGCAAATATCACCTGTCTTTCCTAGGTTATCAGTTCACTCCTTTCTACCAGATCATTCCTATCACCACACTAACTCTGATATTTCCTGCCTTTGAAAAAGACAGAGAGGAAAAGAGACAGTGACAGAGTCAGAGACAGAATAAGACACTGGAGAGACAGAGGGACTTCTAAACCCCTATAAACTTTTCAGCTGTTGTCCCAGTTTCCTACTCGCCTTCACAGTAAGCAGATCATCTCAGAAATGCTTCTATACACACTTTATAGTCAATCCCAGCACACACACATGCTCCAAATCCAACCCTGTCTCACTACCTCCACCACGGTTATTCAAGTCCAAGACACCATCATCTCTAGCCTGGATTACTTCAGTCAACTCCTACATCTAGTTCTTCAAAGAGCAGCAAGATCAATATTTTAAAATGCCAGACCTGGTTAAAACCTCTGTGATTACTCCAATAACTTCCTATCCTATCTACAATGAAATAGAAAACTGCTTCCCTAGTAGCTCAGCTGGTAAAGAATCTATCTGCAATGTGGGAGACCTGGGTCCAGTCACTGGGTTGGGAAGATGCCCCAGAGAAGGGCATGGCAACCCATTCCAGTATTCTTGCCTGGAGAATCCCTGTGGACAGAGGAGCCTGGCAGACCACAGTCCACGGGGTTGCAAAGAGTTGGACATGACAGAGTGACTAAGCACACACACACATACCTGAAACTAACACAACATTGTAAATCAACTATAGTCCAATACAGATTTTCAAAAAATGGAGACCCTTTGTCCCGGTTTACAAGCACATCCACAATCTGACATCTTTTCTTTTTCTCTAATTTCATCTGTTGCTACTTTCTATCTCATTTACTATGCTCCGTAGCACATCAGATTGCTTGCTGTTCCTGGAACAAGTGAATTCCTGACTAGGGGACTCGGTAGTTTCTGTTCCCTCTGCTTGGTGTACTGTTCTTTAAGATTTTCATGTAGCTCATCTCTTAATTCCCATTGGCTTGTTGTTGTTCAGTTGCTAAGTCGTGTCCGACTCTTTGAAGCCCCATGATGGACTGCAGCACGCCAGGCTTCCCTGTCCTTCACTGTCTCCCAAAATTTGCTCAAACTCATGTCCATTGAGTCAGTGATACTCACTACCTGGTCTTCATATCTGTTTATTTGTTATCCGTTTTTATGTTTATACTTTTGTCTCCTCCACTAGAGTACAAATTCCATGAAGACAAGAGCATTGTATCTTTTGTTCTCTGCTACATCTCAGGGCCTATGACAGTGCATCACAGGTAGTAAAAACTCAATAAATATTCTGAGTGAATGTAAGAGTGAATGAATAGATTAGCTCTTTAACTTATCTATCAGGTTTTAGTCCCAGTGATGCCTCTGAAATCGTCAAAGTCACCATATTGCTCCATGTTTCACGCTGCCATTTTCTTGACACGTGGGAAGGTTATGGTACAGGTTACAAGTAAGTGCAAATGTTAGTCGCTTAGTTGTGTCTCACTCTTTGCGACCCCATGGACTGTCACCTACCAGGCTCCTCTGTCCACGGAATTCTCCAGGCAAGAATACTGGAGTGGGTTGCCATTCCCTTCTACAGGGAATCTTCCTGACCCAGGGATCAAACCTGGGTCTTCCTCTTTGCTGGTGGATTCCTTGTCTTCTGAGCCACTAGGGAAGCCACATGGCATATGCTAAGTTGCTAAAGTAGAGACCGAAAAGCAGAGTGATTCTAGAGAGAATCTAATTTCTTTTAAATGGAGTCCAGAGGGAAGTGGGCAATCAGCAGCACATGGGCAGCTCTGCTCCACAAGAGCATTCAGGAATCCAGGTTTCCTTCCTCAGTTTCCCTGATATTCCAGCGTATTGTCCTCATGTGCACAACTGAAGCTGGGCCACTTCCATGTCTACATTCCAGCTTATAGGAACCAGGAAATGAGGGTCTCTGCTCTAACCTCTAAAGAGCGTTTGGCACAGCTCTTCATTCTCTTTTTCTGGAAATACTTTTGGTTTTTGGCTTTGCTGCCACAGCACTCTTCATTTCCTTCTACCTCTCTGTTGACTCTTCCTCAGTTACTTTTGCTGGCTCTAGTTCTTCTGGTCAACTACGAAGTATTGGACTTCTCCAAAGTGATGTCCTGTGCCGTCTTTCTAGTCTTTCTATTGGCCAAAAAGTTCATTTGAGTATGATATTACAGAAAATCCCAAAAGGACTTTTTGGCCAACCCAATATTTGCATGCTTCTCTGGTTAATCTTTGGAGAAGGAAATGGCAACCCACTCCAGTATTCTTGCCTAGAGAATCCCATGGACAGAGGAGCCTGGCAGTCCACAGGGTCGCAGAGAGTCAGACATTACTCAGTGACTAAACAACTAGTTAATCTTACGCAATTGTATGATTTTATATGGCACCCCACCCCAGTACTCTTGCCTGGAAAATCCCATGGACGGAGGATCCTGGTGGGTTCCAGTCCATGGGGTCGCTAAGAGTCGGACACGACTGAGCGACTTCACTTTCACTTTTTTCACTTTCATGCATTGGAGAAGGAAATGGCAACCCACTCCAGTATTCTTGCCTGGAGAATCCCAGGGACGGGGGAGCCTTGTGAGCTTCTGTCTGTGGGGTCGCACAGAGTCGGACACGACTGAAGCGACGCAGCAGCAGCAGAGGTAGGACTAACTCTGAGTTTATGTCTTTAACCTGGACCTGTCACTGGAGCTCTAACATCATATCTCTAACTGCAGACTTCACAGAGCAGATCTTAACTCCAGTTTGCATGTCTCACCTCCACTGCTCCCTCAAGCCTGCTCCTTCTCCAGCTCCGGTCTGTGGCCCCCCAAGAAATACTGTCAGCATGAATCCAGTTACTCTGGCCGAATCCTAGGTATGGTCCTTAGGTTTACTTTTTTTCACCTCCTCACATCCAGTCTATTGGCCAGGTCTATACTCTCAACCTCCAGAAAACATTCTGAATTTGTTGCCTTTTCTCTGTCTTCATCGTTACCATCTCTTTCCTGGACTACTCATATTCTTTTTTTTAAACTCCTGCCCCTCGATACTCATTCCCACATAGCAGCCTGAGTGATCTTTTATAACATGAATCAGATGTCACTGACCTCGCCTCTCCAGTGTTTCCCATCTCCTGTAGACTAAAAGCCACACTCTTTACGCTGGTCTGCAAGGCCCTACAGGGACTGGCACCACCCAGCTCTCCAGGCTCGCCTCCTGCCACTTGCTCTCTGGGTGAGCCGACTGCCGCCATAGCGGCGCATACCAAGTTCATTCCCATTTGGAGGTTTTGTACGAGGTGTTTCCTGTGCATGAAATATTTGGGTCTGAGATCTTCCCCAGTTACTTTTCATCCTCTCAGTTACATCTCAAATACCAACTCCTCAGAGAAATCTCCCTTGTCCACGCAGTGTTCAGTAGACCCTCCTTCCCAACCAATCATTCTTTGTCTCACCACAATGTCTTATACCCAGTGTGACATGATTTTGTTTATTGTCCTTCTCCCCTAATGGGGAATATAAATTCCATGAGAGTGGGCTCTGTCTTGGGCCCCATTGTTACTCAGGTCCTTGGGAAGGATTTGCTGAATAAATGTCTGAATATGGCTCAGATTTTGGAATATCCTCAGTATCTAAGGAGTGCTTTAAAATCATGAGACTCTGAAGAAGGCTTTTTTTTTATTTCCTACATCAGTTAAAGACTTTCTATACCACTTTAGTACCATAAAATCTATCCTTTTCTTCCTACATAAGGACAGAAATGATGTTCTTATTTGGCAAATACACCCAGAAGTATTTAGGGAAGCCCACAGTCTGGAGTACAGAGATTCTTAATCTGGGTCTATGGCCCCCTGGGAGGTCCATGGATATCTGAAATTATATGCAAAAATTATATGCGTTTTTCTGAGAGGTGGATTTTAATAGATTCGGCAGATTCTCAGAAGGGTTTTTGTGGCCCAAATAAAGTTCACTTTATTGTAGAAAAAGTGTTCGAGATGGAGTCACAAGATCTGTACTTGTGTTCTGGTGCTGTGGTTACAAATAATGTAACTTTATGCAGATTATGTAATCTATTTGGATTCTAGTTTCCTCATCTCTAAAAAATAACATTCTGTATTCTCACCTACATGTACCTGGTACTGTAAAAATGTATTTAATTCCATCACTGAATGCTAGACGTTTTACTGCATCTCACGGATAATGACACTGAGGCTCAGAGCACACTTGGGTTACTTGCTCAAGACCATTTTCATCTCCAGGGAGGGTCTAGACCAAGACTCATTCTTTTTCACCCTCTGAATTGCCTGCTCTTTAGAAAGAATGTGTGGGACTTACCTGGTGGTATAGTGGCTAAGACTCCACACTCCTGGTGTAGGGGGCCTGGCTTTGATTTCTGCTCAGGGAACTAGATCTCACATGCTGCAACTAAGACAAATTTATTACAGCCAAATAAATAAAATAAGCAAATGGTTTTAAAAGAATAAATAAAAAGTTTGCACTAGCATACATTCTGCTGTCCAGTTTTCCTGGGTAGGATGATTTCTTAGACACTTCACTGCAGGGTACCCTAGCAAAACAGCTCACTAGTGATGTGCTTCTTCTACAGGTAAGTCTCATCCTGAGCTATACAAGAGCTGAGAGCTCAGGAGTCCAGATCTTATTATCCATTTCCTTACAAAAGTGAAAACTGAGGTACAAAGAGGTTAAGTACTTGATCTTAGGTCAGAAATCTAGTAATTTGCAAAGTTGGGAGAATATACTTCAATTTCTACTATTTTCTTACATTTTCTATTAAGATGACCTTGGGCATCTTTATTCAACTAGCATTTTTGACTTAGAGAGCTGACTCCTCATCTTCATAGTTCATTTTTTTGGCTGTTCTTCAAAAAATTATTTGAAGGTACTTTGCAAAGCTTGAGCAATATTTTTCTCTAAGAGAACAGAAAAGTATGTGACATGCCCACTGAACAAGGGCTAATGACATTGTTACGGAGGGAGAGAAAATAGTATCACTTCTATATCAATCTCAGCTCTTACACATTAACATCAGACGATGACCTCTAAAATGAGGAAAGCACCAGCTTAACATTGCAAGGATCTTGGAAATGAGGAATTAAGGTGGACTAGAGATTCAACTCTACAGGTACATGACTGAGTAAGAGGCAGCTTCAAATAGCAGAAAAGCAACTAATGAATATTTGACTTAAACTTTTCCCCTTTCACGCTGTCTATACCAGTGTCAATGACACTGTGTAAGACATAGAGAACAGACTAACACAATGTTCAATAGAACCTTCTGGTGACAGCACACTGGTCAGTCCCAAGAAACAGCTGTGCCGTATGATGTTTGATCCTAAATACATTTGTCCTAAACTGTAAGTTAAAAGCTTAGTCTTTAAAAGTTTGTGTCACTGTACAGGAGCTTAAATGTAAGCAATAGTTTGTTAGTAACTGAGTGTTTGGCTTTTACTGTCCTCTCATCCAATCTCATCCAAATGTAGTTCTAAACCAGTAGACTTCCTCGAGAATGTTCAGGAACAGGGTAGGAGCTACAAGCCCTGGACTGTTTTCAGTGCATTTCTGCCCCATATACCTGGGCATCTCTATGATTTTTTTTTCCTTTTGCTTCCTTTTCCTCTATTTTTTTTTTAAAATTAATGCCTTAGCCTATTGACCAAATAGCTCACCCATTTTAATCAACAAATTTGCCTTGGAATAATTTTGACCATTTCTAAAAATCAAATGGGAGAAGGCAATGGCAACCCACTCCAGTACTCTTGCCTGGAAAATCCCATGGATGGAGGAGCCTGATAGGCTGCAGTCCATGGGGTCGCTAAGAGTCAGACACGACTGAGCGACTTCACTTTCATTTTCCACTTTCATGCACTGGAGAAGGAAATGGCAACCCACTCCAGTGTTCTTGCCTGGAGAATCCCATGGACAAAGAAGCCTGGTAGGCTGCAGTCCATGCGGTCGAAGCGACACAGCAACAGCAACAGCAAAAAAAATCAAATAAGTCTTCAAAGGATGAAAATAACTTTCCTTCAAGGAACTGCTGATACCAAAGGAAATTTAAAAATAAAAGACCCAAAGGTTCATAATGAAGATGGTATGGTTTGAATTATCTCTCTGAGTCATTTTTCTTGTTTTCTAGTTTCTTTCCGTGAAGCTCTTTCATTAATATTGACAAGGAAAGCACTTCAGATTTGTGGGGGCTGAGCAGGAGGATAGACAACAGAAAGAGAAAGAGAAAGAGAAAAGCAAGTCATGAGAAACCTTGGTCTAGCTGTCCCAGTCCAGGGCCAGATCTTGCTCAGGGAAGTTGGAAAACCAAATAGTTTGGGGTTGCTACACACTGAATGTTTGTGTTCTGGAAGCCCTAATCCCCGGTTGATGGCATTTTGTGGAGGAGCCTTTGGAAGATCATTAGGTCAATCCCATGAAGGACATCAGTGCCCTTATAAGGAGACTAAGGCACTCCCCACTCGCTGCCATGTGAAGACACAAATCAGGACGCAGAATCTGTTGGCACCTAGATTTTGGACTTTCCAGCCTCCAGAATGGAGAAATAAATATTTGTGGTGTAAGTCATCAAGTGTACAGTATTTTGTTAGCGCAACCTGCACCGACTAAGACAGATGCGTTTGCAGAAGGGTGGGGCTTCTTTGTACTTCCTTGGAACAGCTGTGGGATATATAAAGCCTCTTGGAGGATCACTAGGTTAACATAATGCCAACTAGGGGCCTTCCTGATAGCTCAGCTGGTAAAGAATCCACCTACAATGCAGGAGACCCCAGTTCGATTCCTAGGTTGGGAAGATCCCCTGGAGAAGGGATAAGCTACCCATTCCAGTATTCTTGGGCTTCCCTCGTGGCTCGGGCAGTAAAGAATCTGCCTGCAGTGTGGGAGACCTGGGTCTGATCCCTGGGTTGGGAAGATCCCCTGGAGGAGGGCATGGCAACCCACTCCAGTATTCTTGCCTGGAGAATCCCCATGGACAGGGGAGCCTAGCGGGCTACAGTCCACGGGGTCTCAAAGAGTCAGACATGAGTGAATAACTTAACACAGCACAGCACAGTGCCAACAGAGGCCAGAAGTGGTTGCAGAAGGATTCTAAGTAGAGATGACTTACCGGCCCCTCCAGTCTGCCTTGGGCAAGCAGGATGCCCTGGGATCCAAAAAAGTTCCTGGAGTGCCTCAAGGTGAGGAAGAGGGTAAAGAAGGGTCAGAGCTGGTGGTCACTTCATGTGGGGTGAGACTCTGTGGCCCATGCTGTTGAGTAGATGACCCTAAACTAGGAGCCACGCCAGTGAGGAGCACTAGGAGTGAGGAGCAGAGGTGTAAACAGCGCACTGCTGTGGCCGTGAGCCCAGCACTGCGCTGCTGTCTGTGAAGCACTACTGCAGGAAGCCATCCTGGCCAGGAAGAACGGGAGCCTGTGAGGGAGTTTGCACCTTGAGTTTGACTGAATATTAACCCCAAATGACCACGTATAGTGAGTGTACCCTGAAAGAGGTTGTTTCCAACCAGAAAAACCTGAGCTAGATCAACTCCTGCCATCCCCATCCCCTAGCCCTTGAGGAAACAGGACCTGAGTAAGATGTGAAATGGCAACCCACTCCATGTCTGGGGAATCCCACGAACTGAGGAGTCTGGTGGGCTACAGTCCATTAGGTCGCAATAAAGTTGGACATGACTGAGAGACTAAACAACAGCAAGATGTGGTCAATTACAGGAAATTTGTTGTTGCTGTTTAGTCATGTCCGACTCTCTGCGATCCCTGGACTGCAGCACACCAGGCTTCCCTGTCCTTCACTAGCTCCCAGAGTTTGCTCAGAGCCATGTTCATTGAATTGGTGATGTCATCCAGCTCTCTCGTCCTCTGTCGTCCCCTTCTCCTCCTGCCCTCAGTCTTTCCCAGCATCAGGGTATTTTCCAGTGAGTCAGCTCTTCACATCAGGTAGCCAAAGTATTGGAGCTTTAGCTTCAGCATCAGTCCTTCCAATGAATATTCAGGGTTGATTTCCTTTGGGATTGACTGGTTTGATCTTGCATTCCAAGGGACTCTAAAGAGTTTTCTTCAGCACTGCAATTGGAAAGCATCTATTCTTCAGCACTCAGTCTTCTTTATGGTCCAACTCTAAAGTGTCATATTTTTATATTTAAGCAATGATGTTGACACTTAAACACATTTCCATACTTTATTTGTGACAACACTCATTTGGATTAATAAATTAAAAAAGAACCCATTACTTTATTTTCATGCCTTTTAAACAAGACAGAGGAGTCAATCAAATCACTGATTTAACTAATTAAAAGCAAAAATATCTTGTGATAAATGAATATTTTGGAATTCATATTGGTACTCACCTAGCTGCATGGAAAGCACCAGGCATATTTCATAATAAACCAATAACCTTACTTTACATAAAGTTCATCTGAAAAAGTCATTCAACTAGTTATTGGAAAGAATGTCTTTAGAGGCTGTATGTAATTTCCCACTTTCCCAGGCTTTTCTTGCCCCCTGCAGACTCCTTGATCTTTCTGGCCTGACATCTGACTTCCTCCCCACTGATAATGTGCATCAGATACAGTCAATGTAAAACCTGCACAAATAAATCAAAACCATGAGTTCAGAGTCACAGCACTCTTGGACCAAAAATAATCACCAGTTCGATCATCTACTTTATACTTCTTATTTGCTTATAAATAACTTTCAAACCTAAAAATCACTTCTATGCTCAAAGCATCGAGGTTTGTAAGACAATTTTAAAAATCAAAGAAAAATTATTCCTTTTGGAAATGAATATTGGGCTTCTCTAAAGATTTGAATGACTTTGCTATTTACAATGTGTAACAAGCAATTTATCACTTAATTACTTAATTACATGCTGCCTTGCATTATTTCTTCACTTAACATAATCCTATCTTCCTGAAAAGATTGCAAATTCTTTCAAGGCTGAAAAACTGGTCTTACACTTTTCTGTTTTGCTGTGTGACAATCAGAAGAGTGGTAGGCACAAGATAGTGCTAAATGTATATTTATTAGATGATTGAAACTAATATATTGATTTTACACTATATTAATATAGATTACACCTGGTGAAGAACTTCTATTAAAAAAATAAGCAAAAAAATGAATGTAGTTTAGAATCTCTTTTAAACACTGTGAAAAATAAACAGCCAGACAATCCACTCTAAAGTCAGTGTAATAATTTGTACTGCCAAAATTTAAAAATATGGTCCAAACAGCAATCTGCACTGATACAGTGATAGAAGTCTTACTGTAAGGTAAGACAATCAATACTTGGACCTATTAAGAAGGTTCTACTCTTCCCATTAATTGTAAACAAATTTAATTTTTTAAGCTTTTTATGTAGAGTAAACAAAAATGCAAAGAAAATTCACCATAGAAAGAAAATAGCCATTGTGGGCCCACCCGTTTCTCAGATTGGGAGCTATCACCAAATTACAACAATTAGGCTTGCACTGTGCTATGTTAGGACTAGAAAACAGTATCTGTACTTAACAGTACATTTTTGGATAAGTGGTTTCTTTCTGCAAGCATCTAACCCATGTCTGTTTCTATGTACTGGATATACTAACACTGTTTTCTCTGCAGGATCCATTTAATTAAAATAGAATCAAACATTTCTGCAGAACGATTGACTGAGAGGTAAGAGGTTCTTTTAAAGCAGTGCTCCAAAAATGCTATGGGACAGCAAGTTTTGTTGGTCTGATGAACAACAATGAGGAAAACAAATAGGGAAAAGTGACAGGAGGTGAGGTTGGAGAGACAATGGGACCAAAGTGAATAGGGCCTTGAAGGGCACCAGAAAAACTTTGGCTTTGACTCTTGAGTGTGTTGAGAGCCACTGGCAAGTTTTGTACAGTGGTGTTACCTTCTGGCTGCTGTGAAGGGGGTTAAAATAGAGTGAAAGGCTGGGATCAAGAAGGAAGAATGGCAGGGACTGCTGATTGCCACTTAATATTCACCTGTCCTTTCATACTTTAGTAATAGGACCTGATATTTTGGGGGCAGCAGTGTGCTTAGCTGAAATCTCTATTTTCTAGCCCCTCCTTACAACTGGATATAGTCCTGGGATTATGTTCTGGCCAAAAAACTAAGAGGATGATTCATTGCATTTTTGAGCATTTCTTTAAAAGAACCTTATCCATTTGGAGGAAGAGTTTTTTCTTTTTTTTTTTTTTTTGCTTCCTCCTGTTGCCAGCCTGGAATATAAACATAAGATGGCTCCAGTGGCCATCTTGAAGCATAAGTCTACCTTTAAAATGAAGCCACATGCTGAGGATGGTGAAAGCTCTGATGGGTCCCCGATGAGTGCATGGAGATGCCTCACCAACTCTACACTGTCTGTTTCTGGATTTGTTTCACATGAGAGGGAAATACACTTCTTTTTTTTTTTTGTTTAAGCCATTCAGTTCAGTTCAGGTGCTCAGCCGTGTCTCTTTGTGACCCCCATGGACTGCAGCATGTCAGGCTTCCCTGTCCATCACCACCTCCTGAAGCTTGCTCAAACTCATGTTCAACGAGTCGGTGATGCCATCTTACCATCTCATCCTCTGTCGTCTCTTTCTCCTCCTGCCTTAAATCTTTCCCAGCATCAGGGTCTTTTCCAATGAGTCAGCTCTTCGAATCAAGTGGCCAAAGTTCTGGAGCTTCAGCTTCAGCATCAGTCCTTCCAATGAATATTCAGGACTGATTTCCTTGAGGACTGACTGTTTTGATCTCCTTGTAATCCAAGGCACTCTCAAGAGTCTTCTCCAACACCACAGTTCAAAAGCCATCAGTTCTTTGGTGCTCAGCTTTCTTTATGGTCCAACTCTTACATCCATACATGACCACTGGAAAAACCATAGCTTTGACTATATGGACCTTTGTCAATAAAGTAATGTCTCTGCTATTAAGCCATTGCTATTTGGGATTTTTAGTTACATAAAACTCAACTTAAATATAAGGCTTTCCAGGTGGCTCAGTGCTAAAGAAACTGCCTGCCAATGAAGGAGACATGGGTTCAATCCCTGGGTCAAGAAAATCCCCCAAAGAAGGAAATGGCAACCCACTCCAGTATTCTTGCCTGCGAAATCCCATGGACAGAGCAGCCTGGTGGGCTACAGTCCATGAGGTCACAAAAGAGTCGGACATGACTTAGTGACTAAACAACAACAACAGACTTAAACACAACTGATATCGGAGGCCACTGCATTAAACCAGTTGAGACAAGATGATGACTTG
Organism: Tragelaphus eurycerus; assembly: GCA_935064755.1. Classification (NCBI taxonomy): domain Eukaryota; kingdom Metazoa; phylum Chordata; class Mammalia; order Artiodactyla; family Bovidae; genus Tragelaphus; species Tragelaphus eurycerus. The sequence continues at coordinate 7,778,701 of CAKXYN010000039.1, forward strand.
GACCAGAGTGGTGGCAAGGAAGTCGGATGCTGGATATTTTTTTGAAAGTAGGGCTTATAGGAATTGCAGATAGGTTAGATTCAGGGGTGAGAGAAGGAGAAATACTAAGGAAGACCTCTGAGTTTTGCCCCTGAGTGATTTGATGGCGCCATCATTTACAGACAGAATTAAAAGATGCTTGCTCCCTGGAAGAGCAGCTATGACAAACATAGACAGTGGATTAAAAAGCAGAGACAACACTTTCCTGACAAAGGTCCATATAGTTAAAGCTATGGTTTTTTCCAGTAATCATGTATGAATGTGAGAATTGGATGGTAAGGAAGGCTGAGCGCCAAAGAACTGATACTTTCAAACTGTGTACTAGAAAGACTCTTGAGAATCCTTTGGACAGCAAGGGGATCAAACCAGTTAATCCTAAGGGAAATCAATATTGAATATTCATTGGGAAGACTGATGTTGAAGCTGAAGCTCCAATACTTTGGCCACCTGATGCGAAAAGCCGACTAGTTGGAAAAGATCCTGATTCTGGGAAGGACTGATGGCAAGAGGAGAAGAGGGTGACAGAGGATGAGATGGTTGGATGGCATCACAGACTCAATGGATATGAGTTTGAGCAAACTTTGGGAATAGTGAAGGACAGGGAAGCCTGGAGTGCTGTAGTTCCAAGAGGTCGCAAAGAGTCGGATATCACTGAGCGACTGAACAATAACAAATAATTTGCAGAGATGCAGAAGCCTGGGGAGACAGCATGCTTGGGTGTGGGGTTGGGATTGGGTGGATTCAAGAGTCTAGGCAGGCTGGCCTTGCTAGAAGCAGAGAGGAGCACAGTAAAACAGAAGGAAGGCTATGGACTTAGACTGGTGGGTCAAGGATCAAATCCAGGTCTTCCCCACTGCAGGCAGATTCTTTACCATCTGAGCCACCAGGGAAGCCCCATCATTAACTGAACAATTATTAACTGGGAACCTATTCTGGGCTATTCAGCGTGCTGATTAAAGTAATTCACATTAATGGGCAATGACTGATTGGCTTAATTCGCTCAGGGGCATTCACATTTCTAGAATGTGCATATTAATCCCAATAAATCTCTGATTCGTGGAATAAATGTGAAAGAAACGATGAATACTCTTTTATGATTTTCTGTGACAGAACACAGAGACTTCCCTTTTCTTGCCCTCCATGAGAAACTGGGCCAGGAAGACATAAAACTGGGAAGTAGACTATGTGTGTGAAACCACTCCCCTCATCCACCATTGCGTCCTGTTTATGATCTATATATATTCTTTACCGTTCAAATCAGGAACAAAGATACTCATGTCTGGAGGATGGTTATACCATATTATTCTTAAAGTGTTAACTCTTAACCTCAGGATCCTATTCCCTGATTTTCTATAGAAACTTCTTCAGATATCCAACTTAAAAAAGTTTTCAAGAAAACAGCCTTAGAATCATAGAGGTCCCTGCCCACCCCCACCCCCCATTCTTTCTTTAATCGGGTCTTCAGTCCCGGAAATATACAGAGTGAGTAGGGGACCGGAGAGGAGAGGCACAAGAAACCGGAAGTTTTCCTTTCCATTTCCCAAGGTGGTCTGAGCTAAATGTGTTATATCCTATTTTCCAGTCACTGGGCAAATTACTAGAAAAAGCACCCTGGCTTGGATATAGTACCTCGCAGTGGTTATTACCCTGGGCTTGAGTGTCACTGACGCGATGGGTATGAGTCTGGGTGACCTCCGGGAGTTGGTGATGGACAGGGAGGCCTGGCGTGCTGCGGTTCATGGGGTCGCAAAGAGTCGGACACGACTGAGCGACTGATCTGATCTGATCTGATCTGAGTGTCAGAAAGATTTGAGTGCCACTCCCAGTCTGATTCCTGGTAGCTCCGTGACCTAGGGCCAGTCACTGGAGCCTCAGGTGGCACGGCTTCTACATCTAGCAGTCAATCCTCCTTACCTAATGTGTGGCTGATGAAAGCAGTCCTTTCCGAGCATCACACCCCTGTGCTCCCCATCCCCTGTCCCCAGCGGATGTATATTTGATGCAGCTTTTCAGCGGGGAAGGTGCTCTTTCGTGTCCTGAAACCTCCCTTGGAAGACATGGGAAACTGAGTCGCTCAGTCGTGTCCGATTCTCTATGACCCCCATGAACTGTGGCGCGCCAAGACTCCTCTGTCCTTGGGATTCTCCAAGCAAGAATACTGGAGTGGGTTGCCATGACCTGCTCCAGGGGATCTTCCTGACCCAGGGATCAAACTTGGGCTTCCTGCATTGCAGGCAGATGTTTTTCTTACCGTCTGAGCCACCAGGGAAGCCCATAGGAAGACCTGGGAGGCCTCGATTAAAGAGGTCAGGGCTCTTTCCCTGAACATCTGCCAGAGGAACCACTCGAGTCCGCTCTGGAACGCTCCCTACCCGCCTTGCCTGTCTGGTCCCTCAGTCGCAGAGGAGCAGCTGCCGCGTGAAGGCGAGACTGCTTCTTCTGTTTCCCTTCCTGGAGCTGGGGCGACGAACCTGGCCCTATGGGCATGTTTAATTATAATATCCACCACTTGTTCTTTTACCATCTCAGCAGAGGCTTGAGCCCATCCCCAAGTACCTTTTATCCGCCTTTAGAAAGCAGCTTGGGATACAGAGGGAGAGTCAAGTTTCTTAAATAAGAAAAAAGACGAGGACCAAAAAAACCACACACACAAACATATCGTACTAAAAGAAGTCGTGCCTCTCTTCCTGCCAGTGACTGTGTAGGAGAGGGAAGTCAGCGGGGGCCCCCAAGAGGTCGCTGGTGGCGCATGAACCGAGGCCAGATTGGAGAGAAAGGAGGAAGGGGGGAAAAACACACACACACACACCCAGAAACTTTCTTCCATGTTGCGAATAATCGCCCCCCCCCCCCCCCCCCCCGCCCTCCGCCGCCCCCTCCAGGGAGAGGCAGTAACGCGACACCCGAGAGAAACCCGGAGACCCGAGCAGAGGGAGGGAGGGAAAGAGGGAGGAGAGAGGGCGGCGGAGAGCCGGAGGGAGAAAGGGGAGGAGAAGGAGGAAAACCCCTGTCAAGGAGGTGGAGCGTGGAGATGGTGTCCGCCTCCCGTTCCTCCCTACAGTTTTTGTAGAGGAGCCTTAGCCGGGACAAAACACGCCGAGACCGACAGCCACAAAGCCGGGGGCGGGGGGGGTCCACGCTGGCGCTGGAGGCGAGCCCCAGCGGCCGCGAGCGAGCCCGAGGCGCTGCGGGGCGCGGGACGCGGGGGCGCTAGCTGGCCGGGCGCGGGCAGCGCCGCCGAGCCGGGGACAGGCACCTCGGCCGCTCGGGCCGCGGCGGCGGGGACCATGCCGAGGAAAGTCTCCTGAGCCCGGCAACTTCGGCCCCCTCCCCGCCCCCCACCCGGGCTGCCCTCGGCGCGGCCCTGCCCATGTGCAGCCGGCCGGCAGGGCTCTCCTCCTCGGATGGGCAGGCGGATGGGTGACCTCTTCCTGGCACGGGCAGGCTGTGCGCGGCGGCGGAGCCGGCGATGAAGAAGAAGCAGCAGCAGCAGCAGCAGCATCCCGGCGGCGGCGCGGATCCCTGGCCCCATGGGGCCCCTCTGGGGGGCGCCCCTCTGGGCCTGGGCAGCTGGAAGCGCCGGGTCTCCCTGCTACCCTTCCTGCGCTTCTCCCTCCGGGACTACGGATTCTGCATGGCCACCCTGCTGGTCTTCTGCCTGGGCTCCCTCTTCTATCAGCTCGGCGGGGGACCCCCGCGCTTCCTGCTCGACCTGCGGCAGTATTTGGGTAAGGAAGGAAGGAGGGAGCGAGGGCGGCGCGAAGTTGTGCCAGGGCGGGGGTGGAGGGGGGAAGCCGAACACGCCGGATACTTTGGTGCTGCCCCCGCCGCTGCCCCGTCGAGGCTCCCCAGGTGGGACGCCCGCGAGCACCCGTGCGGCGACCCTGAGTGCCTGCTGCCTCTCGCGCGTCCGTCTGTCTGTCTGCACAGAGGCGGGGTGGGGGTGGGGGTGGGGGTGGGGCGCCGCGGGGTTGATTTGCCCCGCAGGTACCCCCGGGCGGGGCGCCACATACCTTCCCCCCTGCCTCGGCCACCCGGTCTGGGGTAGAGTGCTGGCATGTGAGTTAATGTGTACGAGTGTGTGTGTGTGTACTTGGGCCTGGCAGAGCGGGGAGAGGCGAGGGGCAACGACGGCCGGTCCATGGCATTGTTAGTGACCACAGTCCCGTCCCGTCCAGCGCTCCGCGTCGGGGGTTGCGGGGGGGGATTAGTACCTCCCCGGGGCCCGTTCTGCGAATTCTGTCCCGCAAGATCTCCTCCTGTCTCCTGGCCTGGGTGGCCTAGGGGCAGTTTGCGGGCTCCCGCGCTGTCCATGAGCTGGTTTGTGCTTGGGGCACCCCCTGCACACCTAGCTGTCCGTATCAGGAATCGACCTGCTTCGACTGAAGGATCCATAGCGCAGCGTGTCCCAAGTCTGAACTTTTGGGGGAGGTTGTGCCTGGTTTAATAGGAGCAAGGCTGCCTATGTTTTTGGAGAGGTGAGGAGAAGGAGCTTGCGAAAAGAGCGGCTCCACAGAGAGAATGTGACCTGCGGCTCGGTGGTCAGTGCGCGGGGAGAGGGGGTGCCAGGGCCCAGCGTGCGTACCCCAGGTCCCCGGTGCGCGCCTGGCTAAGGGAGGATGCTCCCCTCTCACAAGTCCGTGGCCAGAGCAGGTCTCGATAGTGCGGGGTGGGGGTGGAAGAGGAGAGGCTGAACGGACCCAGGTCATGGCAAACGTCCTAGCGGATAAACTAAAGCCCCCGGGGAACTTCCGGCATCTGCGTGACCCGAGCCAGCGCTCAAAGAGAAGCCCCGGAGCGCTGGAACCGCGAGCCAAACGACTCCGGCGGCTGGAGGCTGCCAACCTCACCCACAAGAATCCCTTCGTCGCAGAAGCCACAGGTCTAGATAGCAGATCGTTTTCGAAGAAGAAAACCACTTCAGCAAAGTGACAGATGTGTTAGAGAGTTTTGAAATGTACATGCAGATAAAAGTGTTTTGTTTTCCCGCGTAGAGAAGCTCAGATTTTAAAAGTTACACTTCTCTTTCAGTAGAAACTTTGGGGAACTACGGTTTTGCAAGATGCTTTAGAGAAGATTAGAGGAAAATATTGCCCAAGTGGATTTCCAAAGAATAATCCTCAGCATCTGGTTTCCTAGGGGATTTGGGGTAATATGTACTTTCGCTAAAGAGTCAACTCTTTTCTCTGGGAGTTCTGTGTTTGGAAGTCTCACAGCCCCATTGGCTCTCAGATTCCTGCTACTACCACACAGGTTGCTGTTATTACCAACAGTCGCTGCTATAATAACTGGCATAGGGAGGGAAGTGATTGAGAAGCTTAGGGGTCTTTCTCCATGAACTGACAAGAAATTCTTTGTTGGGGTTCTTTTCAAGCAAAATACAGAGGCCAGCGATGTAGGGAGAGTACAGTGGAGAGGGAAGGAAGACACCTGTGATGTCCTTCGGAGCACTTGGCTTGGGCAGGGCATTTTCCATAGGTAAAATTCCAGCCTGGACCAGACTGCTTGTAACACATCCATCCAGCTCTTAAAATGTCATACTGATACCCTTCTTGGGGTGGGGAAATTTCGGAGGAGGAAGGATCAAAGGCATGTAGTGAGGCTAAAATCAAGAAACCTCAGTATCTATCCTATTCACTGCTTGAAAATTCAGTCAGGTATGTGTGGTATCCACAGCTTTCATTATATACAACAGGAAATGAAGCTTGATAAATTTGGGGGCTTGGTTGGTGAAAGGGTGAATTCACAAAGCATCCACTCAGGGAACCAGAAGGAACTGAAGGATGGAATATTGCTCCTATTACTAACTCATCATTGAATTTCTGACTGATGTAATGGGTTGAAAATGACATCATTGTGAACGAAAATAAGATAACCCTTGGCCAAATTTGTTCCCTGTTGTTTTGTTATGTAAACATAATGATTTTCAGGAAAAGTGGGCTTGTGGTCTTTAAGAGGGTCTAAAATATACCCTTAATAATACAAGGCCAAGGTATCTGCAGAATTATGCTCCTCTTGTTTCCTCCATTCTACTATTTTAGTGTCTGTGAAAACAAAATTGTGGTTAGTAAACACATCCTCTCAATTTTCCGAGGTAGCCAATTTTGGAGGCAAGTATTTTTCTTAAATATAAGTTCATATAAAGTCAAAAATATTATTTTTAGCATATTTTTCTCGACAGCATTATTTTTAATATACTTCTATAATATATTACATCTGACACATAGGTGAAGTGAAGTCACTCAGTCGTGTCCGACTCTTTGTGACCTCGTGGACTGTAGCCCACCAAGCTCCTCTCTCCATGGGATTCTCCAGGCGAGAACACTGGAGTGGGTTACCATTTCCTTCTCCAGGAGATCTTCCTGACCAGGGATTGAACCCAGGTCTCCTGCATTGCAGGCAGATGCTTTAACCTTTGAGCCTCCAGGGAAGCCCACATCTGACACATAGTAGCTACTAAATAAACATTTGGAAGTGATGCTTGTACTTATTGTATCAAATAGGTAGTGTGATTTGTAACATATTGAACACTGAATAGTCTCACAGAGAAGAAATAGGACCATTTATGACAAAAGCTAACATTTACTGTGTATGTGCCAGTCAATGCACATGCAGAATGAAATTGTATTAGCACAGAAATATCATAGATTAGGTACAGCTGTTATCCCTATTTTTGATATAGGAGAAAGGAGGGCAAAGAAGTCCACTGACTTGTTGAAGGACACAGTAAGTAAGGCAAGACTTGAACCCACGTCTGGTTGAATTAAATGCCAACTGCATGAACACTGCAAGCAGTTCAAGAGAAAAAGGAAATAGAGCCAAGATGTGAGTGGGGTGCTAAAGAACCGGCTGGTCAAAAAATGATCATTTTTATTTCTATAATTTCATTTCCCTTTTCTTGATACTTTGAGTATCTTGAGGGACCAGCAGAGAAGGGAAACCATGCAAGCAGCAGGCCTGCTCTTAACTCTATCTTCCTGTTATTCATCCCCAAGATGCCACCTCCATGAACTAGGCGACTGAACTCTCCCAGAGACCCTCAGTTGGAGGTGAGGTGAATTGGAATCTTAAATTTTAATTTCTCTCTCTCTTTCTTTAGCATTCATTCTCTGTTTGGGCTTCCCTGGTAGCTCAGACGGTAAAGCGTCTGCCTACAGTGCAGGAGATCTGGGTCTGATCCCTGGTCAGGAAGATCCCCTGGAGAAGGAAATGGCAACCCACTCCAGTATTCATCCCTGGAAAATCCCATGGACCAAGGAGCCTGGTGGGCTGCAGTCCATGGGGTCGTAAAGAGTCGGACACGACTAGCGACTTCACTTCATTTCTTTATTTAAGCTGTGTGTGCATGCTCAGTTGCTCAGCTGTGTCCAGCTGTTTGAGATGCCATGGACTGTTGCCTGCCAGGCTCCTCTGTCCTTGGAATTTTCCACGCAAGAATACTGGAGTGGGCTGCCATTTCCAACTTTAGCAGATCTTCCCGACCAAGGGATCAAACCATGTCTCTCGCATCTCCTGCATTGGCAGGCGGATTCCTTACCACTGTGCCACCTGAGAAGCCCCTTTCTAGGCCAGTAGTTCTCAGTGTGTGGTTCCTGGACCTACAGCATCGGCATCACCTGGTCACTTGTTACAAGTACAGATTCTCAGGTCTCATCTCAGACCTACTGAATCAAACAGTCTGGGCATGGGACCCCAGACTCTGTTTTAGTAAGTCTTCCAGGTAATTCTGATGCCGGTTTCAGTTCGTGATCACTGTTCTAGAGTCAGACATTGCTTTTGGGAAGTTCCCTATGTATTTGAGAGAAAGAGAAGTGATGAGAGTGAGAGAAGCGATTTATAAAATATTTTAAAAGTGATGGACGTGGCTTCATTTTTAAACTTCAACTTTTAAAATGCCTCTGCTTTGCTGCGTGTGCCCCATTGTTGTAAGAGGAAGAGCAGCCAACAGCTGCAGCCCCAGCTGGCTTTTGACTGTCTGAAGTTAGGAGATGCATGGAATGAGGTGAAGGGGGGCAACCAGAAAGCATAGTGTGGAGGAAAAAAGGGGAGTTGGTAAAGATGCATCTTCTTCTCAAAGGAACTGAGGTCAAACAGCTTCTTTTTTCCTAGGCAGTTTGGGGAAGGGCAAAGTCTGTTCTTTTTAAAGATGCTTTTTGCTGCAGCAGATTTATAAATAAAAAGGAAAGAAAGTGTGTGAGGGAGAGGACAGTTATGCAGAGAGAACTCTTGTCTTGCTTCTTTACCTCCTTGAAATGAGTAGAGGAAGGAGAGCATAAACACCCAGTGGGGTCAGTAGACATGAATAAAGCAAATTGCTGTACTTACACTTGGAGACCATGGTGTGTGCAGTTCATTGAAATTATTTCATTTATTTTGAAGTGGCATTCAGACTTTGACTTGCTGTAGAAAACTAACCAAAATCAAATGAAATCTCCCATAGAAATTAGATTATGATGCAGCCTCTGCCAGTAGACTCATTACTTATGAGCTGTGGAAATATAAAAAACTTGGAATAACACTCGTTACATAGACGTAAACTGAATAAGCCAGATGGCTTACTACTGATCCCGTACAACCGGCAAACTCTGATGATTTATCATCAAGACTTGGATATGTGATTTAGCCTTTATGGGAACTAAATCTATGGGAACTAGATCTGTTGGATTGATCTCAAGTTGATAGGCTTTCCTTTCCATTTTTAACTTACACTATTTTAAACGGAGATATACTACTGTAGTTTTCAGAATTCCGTCTTGATATGTAGATTACATATGAGTGTGGCAATTTTGAGTCAAAAATGAAAGAAAAAGATGTAACTTTATTGACTTGAAAGTATCTAAGTTTAAATGAATTTAAAGGAAAATGTGAAAATTGAAGTCCAGACTTGTTGCAAAATAGTTTCTCTAAACCTTAAAAGTAAAATTAAGTTTCCTTCTGCACATCATATATAGTTTAAATATAATATCCCAGCCCCCAGACAGTAATCTAGGAAGTGAATGCATAAAATATGACGTTATCAATAGAAACTGTTGACATAAAAAGAAAATGACATTCTTGTTCATAGCTGCAAGTTTATCTTATAGGGTTGGTTGGGGACACAGTAGCACTCTTTTAGAGGAAGATAGAAAATGGAATTCAGCTATGGCAGACTGTTCTGTAAACACACAGCATGAATAGTGAAAAGCATTCTGTCTTGTAAACTATTTTTAATGTAGACTCATCTCAGTGTGAGTTGTTTTAAACTACAGATAAATATGTATTATCTGGATACTGTCTTTCTTCAAATTCCCTGTCATTGATCCAAGTTTAAAACACTAGTTGGTTTTGTATTTGAGAAACTAGAATGAAAGTGCTCAAGATTTTTGAGTCCCCAGAGAAACAGTATCTTTTGCTTCCCTAGAGGAAACAGCAGGAGCAGAAACTGTAGCTTTCCTTGCAGCTGCATTGAACAGGTCAGCAATGGATAGTGAAAAGGCATCTTATCTGACAAACTGTAGCTACTAGAATGATTAGAAATTGACACTTGCTGTTTTTTTATTTTTTAGAAAGAAGTCTTGACCACAAATAAGTTTTGTCTTACCTATATTTATTTTTATTACAGAAACAACTTTAAGCAAACAGTGATATATATAAACCCTTTTATTTATCAGAAATGGGGAGAGAACACCAGAATTTCACCAAATTCTTGTTGCAGAAGTCAAAACAATGTAACAACTATTGTGCAAGAAATTTACAAATGAAGCACACTTCAGTATATGCTATTGATTTTTAATTCACTCACTTAAAATGTAATAGCTTTTAATTGTTTTTAGAATATTCCTAGATAAGTGAAACCATTGCTAGAGTCACTTCTAGAGCATTTGCATCACCAAAAAGAAAATCCTCATTTGCTTTAATTATCACCTCACTATTCCTCCATTTCTCCAAGCCCTTAGGAACTAATCTATTTCAGTCTTTATAGATTTGCCTCTTCTGGACATTTCATAGAAATGAAATCATATAATATGTGGTCTTTTGTGATTGGGTTCTTTTACTTAGAACATTGCTGTCAAGGTTCATTCATATTGTAGCCTGTATCAGTACTTAATCATTTTTATGACTGAATAATATTCCATTGCATGGATATACCACATTTTGTTTATCCACTCATCTATTTCCCAGCATTTCGGTTGTTTCTTTTAGATATTGTGCATATCCAAAAGAACTTTTGTGTATAAGTTTTTGTGTGAACATCTATTTTCTATTCTTTTAAGTATATCAGTTCAGTTCAGTTGCTCAGTTGTGTCCGACTCTTTGCGACCCCATGGACTGCAGCACGTCAGGCTTCCCTGTCCATCACCAACTCCCAAAGCTTACTCAAACTCATGTCCATCGAGTTGATGATGCCATCCAACCATCTCATCCTCTGTCATCCCCTTCTCCTCCCACCTTCAATCTTTTCCAGCATCAGGGTCTTTTCCAGTTCTTTGCATCAGATGGCGAAAGTATTGGAGTTTCAGCTTCAGCATCAGTCCTTCCAATGAATATTCAGGACTGATTTCCTTTACGATTGACTGGTTTGATCTCTTTGCAGTCCAAGGGACTCTCAAGAGTCTTCTCCAACACCACAGTTCGAAAGCATCAATTCTTCGACACTCAGCTTTGTTTATAATCCAACCCTCACATTCATATATGGCTAGTAGAAAAACCATAGCTTTGACTAGATGGACCTTTGTTGGCAAAGTAATGTCTCTGCTTTTGAATATGCTATCTAGGTTAGTCATAGCTTTTCTTCCAAGGAGCAAGCGTCCTTTAATTTCATGACTGCAGTCACCATCTGCAGTGATTTTGGAGCCCCCCAAAATAAAGTGTCTCACTGTTCCCTGTTGTTTTCCCATCTATTTGCCATGAAGTGATGGGATTGGATGCCATGATCTTAGTTTTCTGAATGTTGAGTTTTAAGCAAACTTTTTCACTCTCCTCTTTCACTTTCATCAAGAAGTTTTTTAGTTCTTCACTTTCTGCCATAAGTATACACATCGGAGTGAATTGCTAGGTCATATGATAATTCTATGTTTAATTTATTGAGGAACTGCCAAGCTCTTTTCCACAATGGCTGCACCATTGTATATCCCTACCCACAGTTTATGAGTTCCAGTTTCTTGACAGCATTACCAACACTTTTTATTTTCCGTTATTTTGATTGCAGACATCCTAATGGGTATGAAGTGGTATCTTATTGTGGCTTTTTTTTTTTTTTTTTTTTTTTTTTTGGTATCTTCCTAATGATTAGTGATGTTGGACATCTTTTCCTGTGCTTTTTGGCCGTATGTATATCTTCCTTGGAAAAATGTCTATTCACACTCTTTGCCCATTTTTTACCTGAGTTGGCTTTTTTGTTTTGAGTTTTAAGTACAGTGTCTGAGTATAGAGTAAAACCTAAATAAATTTCTAGTGATTGAACACAAAGCCCTCTTAAAAAAAAATCTTGGGGGTTTTGTTTTACAGTTATGGATGACTTTGAACAGTAAACCCTTTACATTTAGTTTTACTGTCTGAAAATTTATAAATAGGTAACACAACTATTTTACAGGTGTCACAAAGATTATTGTGACTTATATTTGAAGTATGAGTGTTGCCAATCTTGAAGAGCAGATTAGAGTACAATGGTGTGAGAATTCTTTCTTTGTGCTTATTCACTAGAGTGGAGCCAATGAGTTCAGCAGGGGAAAACATTTGTGTACATTATGTTCCTTATATTATGTACTATGAGGCTACCAAGGAAATCTAGAGCATTCTTACAAAATTAGGATTCATATGCAATTCCTTTTTATTCACATTGTGGTATAATATACAGGACAAATATATAGTCCTTTAGTAAAATAGTAAAGTAAATTAGAAATTTAACTTTTGTAAAATAAATTAGGATTTTAGGAAGAAATATTTCCTTCAAAGTGTTAGAAATTTTTAGTAGGTTTAAAAATTATATCAAATTTTATCAAAATAAAAAGCTTTAAAATAAGTACAGTCAATTCCAAGCTGCCTGATAAGAGATCCAATTTGAATAGTGTATAACACTCTTATACTAAAAATTATCAGTGAGTTAAATAGCAGTTTAGTGTCCAGGGTATGCTGCACTTCTGTCTATCTCAGATTTTATAGCAATTGTCTGTAATTTCCCAAAGACAGCCACTGGCTCATCTTTCTTGTCTCATCAGCCACCTGCCCTGGCTTCTGCTATTGCCCCTTTGCTGATGGCTAAGGAAGCTCAAATTCCAAGGATGATCTCTGAACTCTTTAGTACTTATTTCATAATTACTTTTGAAGTTTGGACACTCTACTCTGTATTGTCATAATTTGTAGGCAAGCTCCTTGGAAGGAGGAAGCTTGCTCAGTACTTTCCATCTCTACTGTGACACCTCTCTTGGGGGCTCCACATGAACCTGCAGGAAGGATCTGTTGATTCAAAATATTTGCTAAGCAGACTGTTCTTTACTAGGGCTTCAGTTCTGCTTCGTTTTGTCCCTATTTTAAGTAGAGAATGTGGGGAAAGACTCTAGCCAACGGTTGCTTCTCCAACCCATCTCTTTCTGGCTGTTTGAAGCATATGCTCCAAAGATGTTAAAACCACTGCGACATACAGTTCTATAAATGTTTCCTTCTGTAATGTTGTCTGCCTCTTACCTGTTGGGATTTAGAATTGCATTGATAGAGCTTCCCTTGTAATTAAGAATGCCTGAGGTCAATCCAGAGATTTGAGTGCATACTAGAATGCAAACTTCTTGTTTCTAGTCATTTTCCTGAACCCTAAACCAGTTGTTTTGGGAATTTGCAGAATAGCCATTTGTCTCTTGCTCTAGGTCAATGTCTTCCTTAAGTAGCGATTTGTATTAAATTAGCTGGTATATTTCAAGCATGACTGTAAGGAGATGAGACCATAAGATGATGTGGTTTTTGAAATAGTGACTGAATGGATTTTAACCTATAATGGCAGAATAATAGATTATAAAATTAAGGCTCAGTTCATAAACCCATTGACCTTGTTTACTGAAAGACATGGAAATAACCTTAAGTTATGGCCTTGATTAAGTAATTCTGATTTCATTCATTGATAGGTGATTTAAATAACCACTTGCATTAAACTGTAATGCATTTCTGGAAACATGATTGATTTTTTTTTTCTAGTTCAGTGAGTATGACTTTCACAGTCTTATGAAAATAAAATGAAATTATTCTGAAACATATAAACTTCTTTGTTCAGTCGTTCAGCAGATATTCACTGAAAGCTTTTTGCGAGTCGGAAACATCCGATACTGGATATAGTACAAGCTTTAGACCGGGGATCTGGGTATGAATGGCTGTGTTTCCACTTCTCAGCTGGAACTCAGGCAATGCTCTTATCTTCTCAAAACCTGGGGTGTTTTAATCCATGTTGTTTGTTGTTTAGTCACTAAGTTCTATCCAACTCTTTTGTGGCCCCATGGACTATATAGCCTGCCTGCCAGCTTCTCTGTCCATGGGATCTTCCAGGAGTAGAAGTGGAGTGGGTTGCCATTTCTTTCTCCAGGGGATCGTCCTGACCCAGGGATCGAACCTGCATCTCCTGCATTGGAAGGCAGATTCTTTACCACTGTACCACCAGGGAAGCCCCATATAATGGGATTACTCTGGTGACTCAGATGGTAAAGAATCCGCCTGCAATGAGGGAGACCTGGGTTGGGAAGATCCCCTGGAGGAGGGCATGGCAACCCACTCCAGTATTCTTGTCTGGAGAATCCCCATGCGCAGAGGAGCCTGGCGGGCTACAGTCCATGGGATTGCAAAGAGTCAGATGTGACTGAGTAACTAAGCACAACATTTTATAAAGTGCTTGTCTAACTCAAGGCCTGGCATTTGATTTCAACAAATGCCAATTTCTCACCTTATTCTTTGCTTCTCTCAGATCCTCTTTTCTTTTGGCACACACACACACATACCAGTAGAATATGCAGATTCATTCATGGCTTGCTTCTATTTGAATGAACCATTCTACCCAAGAAGTGTGAAATTACTGAAGCAGTATTTCTGTGGCTTATCTTGTCACCCTCACCTTCAAACTGATGAGGGCTCATCAGCAGCTGACATTCTTCAGTCATTTGTCCTGTTAACTATACACACACAAATCTTTCTCCTTCTTAGCCTCTCTTCTGCTTCCTGGAAACCATCTGAAAAAGGCATTCTTTGCCCAGCCTGCTTTTCTCTGTTTTGAATTTATCCACGTTCCTCCCCACCCCAGGCACACACACCTTGCATTCACAAAATGAACATAGTTGTAAGAGAAGGAGAATGGCACAGCTCGTTCTCTGGGATCACCAGCTGGTCTAGGACTGGACTGTGATCCACATCAGTCTACTCTTTCAAACGATCACAGAGCCCGGCATACACTGGGGCTGCTGCTAGAGCCTCTCTCCCTTGTGATGGGATTACTACGCCCAGTAGTCTAGCCACGGATTTGTTTCTGGTTCTCACTTCCCTTCCATTGGAGGTCAGGGCAGGAACAGTGAACCAAAGTAGCAGGTCATGTCTTTGTCAAAAGGCTGGTGAACTTGCTTCTGTTTTCCATTCTCTGCTTCTTCATGTTGCCTTGACCTGTTCAGCCTCTGATGGGTGTTGGTGCAAGCCAGAGCCACCAGGGCCATTACTCTCCAGGGTGGCTGGTCACCCAATCCCTTGAGAAGCTGAAAGCAAGTGGGATTTTACATTACTTAATGGAAAGTTAAATTTTGTCAAGGGAAACCATGACCTTGCAACTCAGGCATAGAGCTTCCTTTGACACGTAGACTGTTTAACACAAATGCCTTCTCACTGGGTAAGTACAACAGTCAGGCAGGACCATGTGGGTTGCTGGAAGGGACAGGGGACCTGGGTCTGGAGCGAGTCTCCAAAAAGTTCAGTGGTCAGTACTGTTGAGTCATGTGAACCTCCTAAGCTTACCTTTCTTCACCTCCAAACTGAAGATGTTTAATTAGGTCTGTGGTCCTCAGTTGTTTTTCTTTCCTAGGACCCCCATTAGCAGCAGTGTTTCCCTGTGGTCTTGATGGTCTGTTTGGGAATATGTACCAGTGGCCAGGAAAGGGAAAATGGAGATAGTTCTGGAACTTTCCAGATGATGGTGCCTCATTTTCCTTTAGAATGACTGAATGAGGTGCTCTCTAAGGTCCCACCTGGAGCTTCCCAATGGCTCAGTGGTCAGAAATTGGCCTGCAATGCAGGAGCTGCTGGTAGCTGCAGGTTCGATCCCTGGGTCAGGAAGATCCCCTGCTCCAGGGAATGGTGACTCACTCCAGTATTCTTGCCTGGGAAATCCCATGGACAGAGGAGCCTGGCGGGCTATAGTCTAGGAGGTCACAAAGAGTTGGACACAGCTGAGTGGCTCACACTTTCACTTGGTGGAGAGGAGTTACTATCAGAAGGGACTCTCTTCTCAATGGTTTTCTTTTGAAATGACTGTGCTACACCCACCCCTGCCCATAGTTACCAGCAGGTGAGTGGAGCTGGGGGGAGGGGAGGGGAGGTAGACCTCTCTGGAGCTCTGTCTCAGGTCCTAAATACAAGTCTTGCTGAGTTCTTGGTGCCACATTTGTGTTGGATGGTCTGTCCACTGAGATACCCTTCTCCACACTAAGAAGCACAGCCAGCAAGCCACTCCCAGTTCACAGCAAACAGCACGTGCCTCCTGCCCTGCTTCCCTCCACCCCTGAGACTTTGCTGAGTCTGTAAGAAGCAGAGGACAGAAGGAACTAATGTGGTACTTAGAATGTATCATCTTCCCTGAAAGTATTTTTGCAGTATTCCTGAAAGCAAGGGAACTCACTCATCTGGTTGGAGTTTTCACAGAAACGTGATTGCAGATTTTTTTGCAACTTCATTCTGCTTTAGTGTCAGAATGCAACCAGCGATGTGCCAAAAAATGTGTGCTAAATCACACGCAGATTTAGACACTTCAAGAGGAAGTTATTTTTACCACAGTGGTGAAGAAAACAGAAAGTGACGATTAGCAGGGAAGCCAAGGCGGGGCTGAGTCAGGAGGGGAAGGCACGCCTGCCTCTCCTGTCTTGCCGGGCTGGCCTGGGGATTGTGGTGTGGTCACCTCTTAGCAGGTAGAGCAAGGCGTTCTGGTGTGGAAGACCTGCCCAGAGGAGGATGTTGACATAACCTCCACGTGTGATGCCCGTTTGAACCGTGTGGAGTTCGTGTTGGTCCCTGCTGAAAACGTAGCCCCCACCATAAAAACTGCTCTCTAACTAGCAGCTGAGTAGGACCCAGAAGTGAAAATGGAGGATGGCATTCCGGAAAGCTCTATAAATACGAAAACCAAATGGCACGGTGTCTTTAGTTTTCTTTAGCAGATGACAAGATTGAAGTCGTATTATATTCTTTGCTCATGCTTTTCTAAGCTTAGAAGGCTGCTCTTGTTTGCTTGCCCAGCAGAGATCCAGAGCCTTACGGAGTCTGAAATGTTTGTGGTTATGTTCTTCTAGCCCTGCTGTGAGATGAAGAGGTTCCCAGAAATGAAAGGGAGGGAAGAAGAAATGTTTGTTAGCATCCACAACCTCTATCTTTTTATGGCTCTTTACACCCAGCCAAAGGATATCTGCAGCTACCATGTAGTGATAAGATTTCAAGTCTCTTGAGTTTGAAGCTTGATGGTGAACTTTTCAAATGCATTTAGATGAGGCTTTATTCAGGCCTTCTTGTCTTGCTCTCCTGTTCCTTACCGGGAGAGGTATACAGGTCCCGTGCCAGTGTGTGTTGAAACAGTTACAGTGGTGCCACTCTGCTTGTGACCTGAGCTCTGGCATCGAACGTGTGGATATGGCACACTGTTAGGTGTGTTCCCTAGCTTGGATGGGGAGGACGTACTGGAAAATACGTTGGCTATTCGGTGGGCTCCTACTTTTGTGTTTCATTTCTTTCATGATATAATGAATTTGCTGTTTCAAAACATAATTGCCTTTCACCAGATTTTTCCTAGCCACCTGGTTGGAATGATAGGTGAGTTTTGTCAGCTTCAGAGTAAGTCTTCCCCACAGGCTTACGTTTCATGGAAGCTTCATATCCATGAGACTTAAAGGATCAGAAAACATGTGTTTTCCTGTTGCTTTCAGATGCCCGCCCTCCTTCCCATGTGGCTTGGCAGCCGTCCTCTGTCATCTTTTCCATCATTCAAGTTCATTCCTTCAACAAATGTTCATCAAGCTCCAGTTATGCACTGGGTGCTGGAGGTAGTGTGACTAAAGACACTGTTCCTGCCCTGGGTGCGGGGAGGGGACTGGATTCTACTGGAAGGGGCAGAGAAGGACTTAGAACAAATGTAAAGTGATAAACAGGGGTCTCTGGGAAGCTAAAGGAGGAAAGTAGAAGCAGGGATTAGATCTGCCTGGCTGTGATTAGGTTAATGATCTCCTTGGTTAAGATCCTGTTTATGCCAGGAGCTCGGGGCTTCTCAAATCTGGCTGCATAATAGAATAACCTGGAGAACTTTGGAAAATACTGATTTTCATTCATTTGGTCAGGGGTAGGGCCTGGGCATCTGTATTTGTTTAAAGCTCCCCATGCAATTCTGATGTACAAGCAAACTGGAGAACCTCTGTAGTTCATAGATGGCCAGGTAGCTTTGGGTGTACACTAAGTCCTTTTGTGGTATTATTTAGAGATGGTTCACTTAGCCTAGAGTCTTTTATTTGGCTGTGACTTTTTAACACTTTAGCTTTCAGCTTCTCTATACAAGCTCTTCTCAAACTTAAACGTGCATTCAAATCACCTAGGAATTTGTTCAGCTGTTAGATTCAGGGGTAGTAGGTGGGGGGTGGAGTCTGAGATTCAGCATTCCCCAAAAGCTCCCAGTGTCACCAGTGCCCCAGTCAGAGGACCACATTTTGAGTAGTAAGTGTCTATACTGTTGCATGTTTGGAATGTGATTAATTCTTGTAAACAGACAAATGAGCGAGGGTTTATCCTAGCCACCAAAGATCTGTACTAGTAAATGTTTCATTAATTTATTTTAATTGAACTCTCATTCACCAGTTTGATTGTTTGAATTTAAGAACATTCCATGGTCTCTATGTGCATGCCTGCGTGCTGTCGTGTCTCTTTGCCACCTCATGGACGGTAGCCCACCTGTCTCCTCTGTTCATGGAATTTTCCAGGCAAGAATACTAGAGTGGGTTACTGTTTCCTACTTCAAGGGATCTTCCTGACCCAGGGATCAAACTCTTGAGTCTCCTGCATTGGCCGGAGGATTCTTTCCATGTGCCACCTGGGAAGGCTCTTAATAACATTAGCTTTTTCTTATGAATCACACACTTGCCTGATTAAAGTTTGAAAATGTCTGCTTTTATTAATTTCTGTAATCCATAGTATTGAAATACAGGCTGTTTGGAGATTTGTGAACATACAGATGCGACCTGTTGTCAAGTTTATTAATAAGCATAGGAGGGTAAACAATTGGTCTTGGATATAAAATTTCTTCAAATAGTTACTGCAGATTCTTGCACTGTTTTTAATTTTAATAATGTTGGAATTCATTGCCAAGAGTCCTATTTTCCAAATATTCCAGGTAAAGTTTTTTTTTTTTTTTTCTTTTTTTAATGGTCAGAGCAAATAACGGGGTGTAAATAAAGCAAATAATTAGAATGACTCAATGTAGTGCTTTGAAAACACCATTTTAATAAATAATTAAAACTCTTACATGCTCCTTGTAGAAAACTGGGAAATAGAAGAGCAGAAAGAAGAAAGTAAAATGTGTGTTAATTCCTGTATTGAGAAGTACTTTGGTTTGGTTGCATGCTTCCAAGCAGTATCACAAATGTCATTTTGTGTCTTTACATGGTGTTCAACAACATTGGTTTTCATGGTGGCAGAGTTTCTTATGAATGTATAATAATTCCTCTAGCAAGAACTTTTGATATTTAGGCTATTTCCAGCTTTTCATGATTCTATATAAAGTTGTGATGAACAGTATTAAATTTTTGCACACTTCCACTCCCGGGACTTGAAATTGCTGGGTTAAAGTGTGCACCCATTTAAAAAAATCACTTTTAGTACAAATTGCCACATGCTTTGGTGTCTTTCACCAGCAGTCTGTTTTGGTCATATTTTGCAAGCACTGGATATGATCTTATAAAAATCCTCACCCATTCAGTTGATGAAAAATGATATTTTAAACTCTAATTCACATTTGTTTGAATATTGATGAAACTGAACAATTTGACCATCTTTTGGGAATTATGGGTTTTTTTCCTACTTTTCTTCTATAGAAATGTTCTTTCTCTTGCTAATTTTAAGAATTCTTAAGAGATGAGGGGTATTAGCCCTTCACCATACATTCAAATATGTTTTAAAATTGCCCTTTAGTTTTAAAAATCAGATTCTTTTATTTTTTATTTATTCTAATTAACTTTTTTCCATTTATTATTTTTCCTTTACTTTAATGCTTAGAAAGGTCTTATATCCTGTATTTTCCCTATATTTTCTTCTAGTTCATTTGTTGTTTCACTTTTTCATTTACTTTTTACATTCTTTCAGCATTTATTTTGATGTGAATTGATCCAATGGTTTTTCAAGTCTAGTTGGAGACAGAATCATACTTGAGTGATGTCATTCTTTAACATTAAATTCAATTTTCAAACCTTGAAATTGATTTCAAACCTAACTCTCTTTAGAAGATTTGAACCCCGCATTTGCCATTTAATTTCTAAACTTTTGGGGACAAGGTCCCCCAGCTTCCAGCCCATGGCCCTTGTTTCTGGAGAGAACTTTTGTGTATCAGTAGATTGTGGAGTCTCTGGCAAGTCTAGGCAGACATGACCACTCTCCTTGCCCACTCAGCCTGAGTAAGTGCAGGACTAGGCAAGTTTTTAAGTTTTAGCCTCTTGGATTCCTTTTGAGTCTCTGGAGCAAAAAGTAAGCACCCGCATCCCCAGACACATGATTCCTTTTCAGCTGAGCTAGAACCCTTAGCGGGCAGTGATAGATGAGCTCCTCACGGACAGCCTGTCTCAGCAAGCCCTCGGCCCTTTGTAGTTCCTTTACATGTAATGAGGACAGCCCTCTTTTAAACACTGTTTTTTTTTTTTTTTAAGCAGCTAGATGACAATAAGTTGTTTAGCTCCTGTGTGCTGTTATTCTTTTGAATGTTTATAAAATTCAAGGGACCACAATTTGATGACAGAGACATTTGAAGGCCAACCATATGGTCTAATAGAACTACACCTTCTTTTTTTTGGAAATCGCATTTCTTCTATGAATTTGCCCCGAACAGGATGCTTACTATCACAGGAGGCAGTGTTGTATAAAAGAGCAGTGGCTTCAAATCAGAAGTCCTCTGTATGAGTCCTGGCATTGCCAGCATGCAGCTGTGTGACCTTGAGCCGTTCATGTAACCTCTCTGAGTTTCCATTGGAACTTTAGAGGGACTCTTTCTGCTCCAGAACAACAATCACTAGATTATGAAGAGAATGCTATCTGCTACTCTGCTGCCTGGAATACTGTGAAAATTTGCATTTTTAATATCTGCTAATGCACACCTTTGTTTTAATTATCCAGGCAGAAGCCTAGCCAGAACAGGTGGCACTCCAGAGTGTAGGAGCCAGAGAGATGTTACTTACTGTGGGATGTGTGTCTTGTGTCAACAAGCAAACAAACACATCCATCAAAATTCTGTCTCTAGGCATTCACAAACAGTGCTTATTGTTATGTGTATTCCTGCCCTTTCTGAACTCTTTGGTTTTGTGCAGGAAGAAGACCCCCAAAGACTGTGTAAATTACATTTTTGTCCAGTAAATGTTTTTGTTTGTTGAAAGAATATTCTTGCAAAGAACAGTTGGATGATTGAAAGTTCTGAAACGTTTATCCTTTGATCACTTGATAGGATTTTAATTTTTCAAAATTTTTTTCAGAATCGAATATGCCAAAGACACAAAAATTTTTCTAAAGAGCTGCTAGCCTAGTCGTCTCTGATACAGATGTATATATTCATAACTTTCATATATGTATTTATGGTAGTAGAGATGCATTCACATGCCTTGGGGGACATGGGGGATGGGAAATAGGGAGAAGGAGAGGGCTTCATGGAAGAAGTGACATGAGCTGGGTGTTGAAGCATAAGTTGGAGTTTGCCTGATAGAGATGTGGCAAAAGGACATTCCAGAAAGAGCAGCCCTGACATAAAGGCTAAGGCAAAGAAAGTGAAAGTGTCAGTTGCTCAGTTATGTCTGACTCTTTGCAGCCCTATGGACTGTAGCCCTCTAGGCTCCTTTGTCCATGGGATTTCCTAGACAAGAATACTGGAGTGGGTTGCCGTTCCCTTTTCCAAGGGATCTTTCCGACCCAGGGATTGAACATGAATCTCCTGCATTGCATGCAGATTCTTTATGATTCTGAGCCACCAGGGAAGAAAATTGTTGCCCCTTTGAGCCCTCTGAGAAATATGCTTGTCTGCTGAGAGACCGTGACAGGAGAGAGGAAGTGGGGGTTGCTACAAGGAAGGCTTCTAGGGAAAGGGGTAGATTTTAGAGGAACTTGTTGCTGTGCGTGCTCAGTCGTGTCTGACTCTTAGTGACCCCGTGGACTGCAGCCTGGGAGGCTCCTCCGCCCGTGGGATTTTCCAGGCAAGAGTACTGGAGTGGGTTGCCATTTCCTCCTCAAGGGGATCTTCCCCACCCAGGGATCAAACCTGCGTCTCTTGCATTGTCAGGTAGATTCTTTACCACTGTGCCACCAGAGGAACTTGAACATTACACTAATTGGCACACAGTAGGAAGCCACTGAACATATTCAGACTACAGTGTGATAGCAGATTTGTTATCCATGAAGTTAGCTCTGGAAACAGAAAGTCACAGCAGAGCCGAAGTAGGTATCTGAAACAGTTCTCAGATTGAAAGTGAAGTCACTCAGTTGTGTCCAACTCTTTGTGGCCCCATGAACTGTAACCCGCCAGGCTTTTCCGTCCATGGGATTCTCCAGGCAAGAATACTGGATTGGGTTGCTGTTTCCTTCTCCAAGGCATCTTCCTGACCCAGGGATCAAACTCAGGTCTCCCACATTGCAGGCAGATTCTTTACTGTCTGAGCCACCAGGGAATCCCTCAGATTGAATGGTGCTTTAAAGATCAAAAAGTTCTTGCATGCAGGTTATCAAATGTGCTTCTTTACTTTTTTGAATAGTGGGTGTTAAGTTTGCTGTGCATATGAGGAACCTGAGCCCAGAGGTGTTTGAAGGGCCCTGAGTGCTCTGTGGGTGAGGTGTGGAGGAATTTTGCATCCAGTTTGAGTCTGCTTGGACCCCCAGGATCTCTTCCGTTTCACCCTGTGCCATGTGGAGGCATATTTCAACAAAAGTACTCAAGTACTTTCTGAATCTTTTAGTTTGAACTTTCAAAATAGTTTTAATCTTGATAAAGAAAGCTTGACAGGAAAACCAATGTAACTCTTCTCCTGCAGGTGTTTGTTTTGTGTAATATAGTTATGTACAGTTGCCTCTTTGCTGACGTTTTCCTGTTATGATAGCATGCTACAAGCTGATGGTTTGTTTTCTCTAGCTGAAATGGGAAAAAAAAATCCTCACTGTGTTTTTATTAGGATTAGGTTATAACGTATCTTGATCTTACGTTCCATTTATTTAGGTAACTGAGATCATGCCATTTTGTCATATATTAAGTTGACATTTAGGCTATAATTTCTTGCTATTTTAGAAATGACTTCGCTGTGTATAGGTTTATTTTCTCTGCTGCTTTATTGAAGACTCTTTAGAAGTGACTCCATTTGTGTCTTAACTGGAGTTCCATATTCTGAGGCTGTCTATCCCACATTCCGACTGTAGCTTTTTGTAAAGCATTTCAGCTCTTCAAACTGCTGTCGGAAGACATCCGGCCTTACCTGTGCTGCCACCTGCTCTATGACATTTAAAGCAAAATGGTCTAATTGTTTTGTCTTTCTTTAAAAACAAAACAAAACCTAGAAACAGGTTTCTAAATCTCTGATTTTGCTAAAACACAATTGGAGGAGAGGTGTTCAGATCACAAAAACATCGAATTATGCTAAGACTGTGATGGATGGGTAGATAGTCCTTGAAATGACTTTTTGATCTCTTGAATTTCAGGACATCTTTTTAGAGAAGAGGTGAAAGAAAAATTGCCCAAAGGGATGCTCCACGCCCTGAGTGAGCCTTTGTGAACTTGCCCTGGGTCTGGTGCTTATTGAGTGATAATGTTTATTTATAGTAACTAGAACATGAACTTGGAATGAGAGTTTTTGTAGCTGAATGTTAAATTTTGTTATTGTTGTTTAGTCACTCAGTCGTGTCCGACTCTATTGTGACCCCATGGACCATAGCTCACCAGGATCCTCTGTCCATGAGATTTCCCAGGCAACAATACTGGAGTGGGTTGCCAATTCCTTCCCCAGGGGTTCTTTCAAACCTAGGCATCAAATCTACATCTCCTGCATTGCAGGGCAATTCTTTACCACTGACTCACCTAAGAAGCTCAGGATTGACTGGATAAACATGAAAAAGTAATCTAAATTCTTATCTATAAGGGAAAAATGATATGGATGATTGAGTAACCCATATAGGGAGATACTGTACAGTCAGTTCAGTTGCTCAGTCATGTCCGACTCTGCAAACCCATGGACTGCAGTATGCCAGGCTTCCCTGTCCATCACCAACTCCTGGAGCTTGCTCAAACTTATGTCCATCGAGTTGGTGATGTCATCCAACCATCTCATCTTCTGCTGTTCCCTTCTCCCACCTTCAATCTTTCCCAGCATCAGGGTCATTTCCAATGAGTCAATTCTTTGCATCAGGTGGCCAGAGTATTGGAGTTTCAGCTTCAGCATCAGTCCTTCCAATGAATATTCAGGACTGATTTCATTTAGGATGGACTGGTTAGATCTCCTTGCAGTCCAAGGGACTCTTAAGAGTCATCTCCAACACCGCAGTTCAAAGAACATCACTTCTTCGGCACTCAGCTTTCTTTATAGTCCAACTCTCACATCCATACATGACTACTGGAAAAAACAAAGCTTTGACTAGACAAACCTTTGCTGGTCAAGTAATGTTGCTGCTTTTTAATATGCTGTCTAGGTTGGTCATAGCTTTTCTTTCAAAGAGCAAGCATCTTTTAATTTCAGGGCTGCAGTCACCATCTGCAGTGATTTTGGAGCCCCCCCCCCCAAATCTCCCATTGTTTCTCATCTATTTGCCATGAAATGATGGGACCAGATGCCATGATCTTAGTTTTCTGAATGTTGAGTTTCAAGCCAATTTTTTCACTCTTCTCTTTCACTTTCATCAAGAGGCTCTTTAATTCTTCTTCACTTTCTGCATAAGGGTGGCGTCATCTGTGTATCTGAGGTTATTGATATTTCTCCTCGCAATCTTGATTCCATCTTGAGCGTCATCCAGCCTGGCATTTTGCATGATGTATTCTGCATATAAGTTAAATAAACAGAGTGACAACATACAGCCTTGACATACTCCTTTGCTGATTTGGAACCAGTC
Organism: Tragelaphus eurycerus; assembly: GCA_935064755.1. NCBI lineage: Eukaryota > Metazoa > Chordata > Mammalia > Artiodactyla > Bovidae > Tragelaphus > Tragelaphus eurycerus. The sequence continues at coordinate 7,803,259 of CAKXYN010000039.1, forward strand.
TATCAGTCCATGTCCAGCTCTAACTGTTGCTTCTTGACCTGCATACAGATTTCTCAGGAGGCAGGTCGGGTCGTCTGGTATTCCCATCTCTTGAAGAATTTTCCACAGTTGTGATCCACACAGTCAAAGGAGCTTTGGCACAGTCTAAAGCAGAAATAGATGTTTTTCTGGAATGCTTTTGCTTTTTTGATAATCCAGTGGATGTTGGCAATTTGATCTCTGGCTCCTCTGCTCTTTCTAGATCCAGCTTGAAAATCTGAAAGTTCATGGTTCACGTACTGTTGAAGCCTGACTTAAAGAATTTGGTGCATTACTATGCTAGCATGTGAGATGAGTGCAATTGTGTGGTATTTTGAACACTCTTTGACATTGCCTTTCTTTGGGATTGCAATGAAAACTGACCTTTTTCAGTCCTGTGGCCACTGCTGAGTTTTCTAAATTTGCTGGCATATTGAGTGCAGCACTTTCACAGCATTATCTTTTAGGATTTGAAATAGCTCAAATGGAATTCCATCACCTCCACTAGCTTTGTTCATAGTGATGCTTCCTAAGGCCCACTTGACTTTATATTCCAGGATGTCTGGCTCTAGGTGAGTGATCATACCATCATGATTATCTGGGTCGTGAAGATCTTTTTTGTATAGTTCTGTGTATTCTTGCCACCTCTTCTTAATATCTTTTGCTTCTGTTAGGTCCATACCATTTCTGCCCTTTATTGAGCCCACCTTTGCATGAAATGTTCCCTTGGTATCTCTAATTTTCTTGAAGAGATCTCTAGTTTTTCCCATTCTGTTGTCTTCCTCTATTTCTTTGCATTGATCACTGAGGAAGGCTTTCTTATCTCTCTTTGCTATTCTTTGGAATTCTGCACTCAAATGGGTATATCTTTCCTTGTCTCCTTTGCCTTTAGCTTTAGTACAGCAGTATAGTAACAAAGTGAAAATGTTAGTCGCTCAGTCTTGTCCAACTCTTTGTGACCCCATGGACAATAGCCTACCAGGCTCCTTTCTCCATGGGATTTCCCAGGCAAGAATACTGGAGTGGGTTGCTATATTCTTTTCCAAAGAATCTTCCCAACCTGGGGATCAAACCTTCATCTCCTGCATTGGCAGGTAGATTCTTTATTGCTGAAGACATTAAATACATGTATCTGAATTTTCTGGACTCCAACACGAAGAGGAATTAAGTGTGTCATGCTGTCATGATCTAAATGTAAGAAGCCTAGGGAGTTCATTGGGAAATGGTGGTCTCTCTTTTCCGACCTTAAACTTATAGGAGAAACTGATTTGATCTTAGAGTATTAGAATAGACAATATCTTCTACAATGTTTTTTATTTTTATTTTTTTCAGAAAGTGACATGTTCTCTTTGTGACTGTGCCAGACACTAGCCCTTTATAAAGAGTGAAAAGTGAGCTATAAAATCTCTCATCAGCAATGGCTTTGCCCTGGGGAGTGAGCTGTCACACTGTAGGTGTCTTGCTTTTCAGTGGGTTTAGGTGTTTAGAAAATGGGTATTGAACCTGGCCTTGATGACTTCTCTCAAGTGTCAGTTTCTTCGGGCTTCTATTTTGCAGGAAGGGGAGAGCAGTCTGTTGAGTGATGTGCGGGGGTATAGGACTGCAGTGTGGCTGTGTGGGTCTGTGTCTCTAGTTGGGGGGATTAGACAGCAGGTGCAGCTTTCTGGTTCACTCACACTCTCACACACACTCACAGGCTACTGGGGATCCACTGGGCACAGTGGAGGCCTGCCACCTGCTGGGGGCCCAGTATCGAATGGGACCCCCCCCCCCCTCTGGATTTCCAACGTTATTCCTGATCCACAGGAATCAAGCCCTGGCACTGAGATCTGGGCCAGGATCTTTCTCAGTGGGAGAAGTTCTGAATAAACATATTTTGAATGCATTAATGCCTGATGTCTCCAAGGCCTTTAAAAAAAAATACTAGCATACTTTCAACTGTCAGTGAGAGAATGAAATTCATTTTGCTAGTTTTTCTTCTATAATTTTAATAATGATACTGCTGCTAAGTCGCTGCAGTCGTATCCGACTCTGTGCGACCCCATAGGCGGCAGCCCACCAGGCTCTCCGTCCCTGGGATTCTCCAGGCAAGAACACTGGAGTGGGTTGCCATTTCCTTCTCCAATGCATGAAAGTGAAAAGTGAAAGTGAAGTCGCTTAGTCGTATCCGACTCCTAGCGACCCCATGGACTGCAGCCTACCAGGCCCCTCCATCCATGGGATTTTCCAGTCAAGAGTACTGGAGTGGGTTGCCATTGCCTTCTCCAATAATGATACTAACTTTAATTGTTATTGACGATCCCCCATTTTCCAACTGAGCGAACGTTTATTAGTCTTGCTGTGGTTTAGACCCTCCTGGGTACATAATCTCACAAAGATGTCTGTGGAATTTTGAAAAAAAAATCACAGGAAATAAAGGATATTGGGAAATCAACTATATGGTAGGTTAGAATTTGGGACTTAAATTTCTTTCAATATTTTTAATGTCATCCAAATTTATATGAATTAGAAAATGGTCATTTTTTCATGTTGAGGATAAGATGACATGCATATTAGAAGTCTAATTTATTTTTCAAGTGTACATGAGGTAAATGCAAACACCAGAAGACTGGCTTACACATACACAGGCACACATATTTTTTTGTATACTGGAGAAGCTAAATATTCAAGTCTTTTCCATCAGCTGACATTCTGTTTAAACATTTTTGCAGGACACTCCTATTTTCTATTTTTACCTTTTGAAAGGGACAGTGTAAAGGACAGCTGTAAGAGGCGATTTGTGAATTTGCAGCAAAGGCCGGGTGTAAGCATCTATGACATCTCAAAATAGGGTTTCATATGCCTTTGGGCACCCTGCACACAAAGACTTTGCAGGAAGTCCTGAGCAGGGATTGTCTGAGAGAATCAAATTCTCAGTTGTCAGCTGCCCAATTGTTCTTCTCTAAAACTGATCTCCCTGAGAACCTGACACGTCTCCTGTCCTTTCCCACAAGCTTCCCCTTGATGCCCTCCCCCACTTTGCGTTAGTCCTGCTGTGCTGGATGCCAAACTCCACCAGGTGCTAAAGGAAGACGTCTGAGACTGGTGTTAGGGAAATGAATGACTAGTGAAATTAAACCACTTTCCAGGTCAGAGGGTTTCAGTTCTTTGCTTTCAACCAAAGTGAACGAGTTCAAGTCATCCAGGAATCAAGTTATTCAAGGGATCAGGTTATCTCTTCAAGTAGATGGTCCACAGATCACGATGCGCTTTTGTTGTTTAGCTGCTAAGTCTCAACCGACTCTTTCGGGTTTTAGAAAGACGTTAAAGAAGTGAGTGACATGGCAATAATATTACTCCTCCCCTTCCTATCTACTAATCTATGTGAGCAAGGTTTCTCAGTGTTCATTTTTATTACAGTGAAAAATAGAAATAAAAATGAAATAAATAAAATTCAGTGATGGATATATTAACTAGTTAAACACCATAGCCCTGTTCATCTCAGCAGATGCATTTTCAATCAAACTTTATTTCTTCTTTTTAGTCATTATTTCTAAAGTTTGTAAGATCTTTATGTAGTTTTGATCAATTGTGAAGCAATGGTAATTTTAACAATGACTCAATTCAAAAGATACTTTTGAAACTCTTAGACATTATGGTCACAGGAAAAATTTTAAAATAAATTCTAGTTTACATATGTACATTTTCATTGTACAAGATAGAATAGACTGATCAAGAAATATTGTCAAACATAAAAATATATTCTATTAGAACAAAAACTTGTGGGGGAGTTGAAATGAAAATACTATGTGTTACCATATACAAAAATAAATTCAAAATGGATTAAAGACCTAAATGTAAAGCTGGACACTATGAAACTCTAGAAGAAAACAGACAGAACACTCTTTGACATAAATCACAGCAAGGTTTTTTTTTCATCCATCTCCTAGAGTAATGAAAATAAAAACAAAAATAAGCAAATGGGATCTAATTAAACTTAAAAAGCTTTTGTACAGCAAAGGAAGTCATAAACAAAAAGACAATCCCCAGAATGAGAGAAAATATTTGCAAATGAAGCAGCGAGCAAGGGATTTATCTCCAAAATATACAAACAACTCATGCAGCTCAATATGAAAAAAAAAAACACCCAACCAAAAAATGGGCAGAAGATCTAGTAAACGTTTCTCCAAAGAAGACATACAGATGTACAAAAAAGCCTATAAAAGATGCTCAGGATCACTAATTATTAGAGAAATGCAAATCAAAACTGCAATGAGGTATCACCTAACATCAGTGAGAATCAGTTCAGTTCAATTCAGTCACTCAGTCGTGTCCAACTCTCTGCGACCCCATGAGCTGCAACATGCCAGTCCATGTCCATCTCATCAACTCCCTGTCCATCACCAACTCCTGGAGTTCACTCAAACTCACGTCCATCAAGTCAGTGATGCCCTCCAGCCATCTCATCCTCTGTCGTCCCCTTCTCCTCCTGCCCCCGATCCCTCCCAGCATCAGAGTCTTTTCCAATGAGTCAACTCTTCACATGAGGTGGCCAAAGTACTGGAGTTTCAGCTTTAACATCATTCCTTTCAAAGAACACCCAGGACTGATCTCCTTCAGAATGGACTGGTTGGATCTCCTTGCAGTCCAAGGGACTCTCAAGAGTCTTCTCCAACACCACAGTTCAAAAGCATCAATTCTTTGGTACTCAGCTTTCTTCTCAGTCCAACTCTCACATCCATACATGATTACTGGAAAAACCATAGCCTTGACTAGATGGAATGGCCATCATCAAAAAATCTTATAAGCAATAAGTACCATAGAGGGTGGGGAGAAAAGGGAACCCTCCTACAGTGTTGGTGGGAATGCAAATTGGTACAGCCACTATGAAGAACAGTATGGAGGTTCCTCAAAAACCTAAAAATAGGGCTACCCTATGACCATGCAGTCCCACTCCTAGGCATGTATCCAGAGAAGAATATGATCTGAAAGGATACATGCACCCAAGTGCATGGATACATGCATTTCCACTACATGGAAGCAACCTAAATGTCCATCAAAGATGAATAAAGAAGATGTGGTACATATAGACAATGGAATATTACTCAGCCATTAAAAAGAATGAAATAATGCCATTTGCAGTAACATGGGTGGACCTAGAGAGTGTCATATCGAATGAAGTGAGTTGGACAGAGAAGGAGAAATATAGTATGATATCCTTTATATGAAGAATCTGAAAAGAAATGATACAAATGAACTTATAAACCAGAAAGAGACTCACAGACTTAGAAAATGAACATATGGTTGCCAGGAGGAAGGGATAATCAGGGAATATGGGATGGTCATGTACACACTGCTGTATTTAAAATAGATAACCAACAAGAACCTACTGTATAGCACGTGAAACTCTACTCAGTGTTATGTGCCAGCCTGGATGGGAGGGACATTTGGGGGAGAATGGTTACATGTTTAACCATTGTAATGGTTACATGTATGGCTGAGTCCCTTCACCCTTTTTCACTTGAAACTATCACAACATTGTTAACCAGGTATACCCAATACAAAATAAAAAGTTTAAAATTTTTTTTAAAAAAAGGACAAAATAATACAATTTGCAACAACATGACTGGACCTAGAGATTGTCATACTGAGTGAAGTAAGTCAGACACAGAAAGACAAATATGATACCGCTTATATGTGGACTCTAACAGGGGTACAAATGAACTTATTTACAAAACCGAAGTAGAGTAAAAGGTGTAGAAACAAACTTATGGTTACCAGGAGATGGGAGTGAGAGGGATAAATTGGGAGACTGCAGTTGACATGTTTATACACTACTGTATGTAGAACAGGTAACTTAAGAAGAACCTGGGCTTCCCCAGTGGCTCAGTGGTAAAGAATCCACCTGCAATGAAGGAGCTGCAGGTTCGATGTCTGGGTCAGGAAGATCCCCTGGAGGAGGGTATGGCAACCCACTCCAGTTTTCTTGCCAGGAGAATCCCATGGGTAGAGGAGCCTGGCAGCCTACAGTCCATAAGGTCGCAAGAAGTCAGACATGACTGAATCTACTTAGCACACTTGTAGGCAATAAGAACCTACTGTATAGCACAAGGAACTCTACTCAGTGTTCTGTAATAGCCTATATGGGAAAAGAACCTGAAAAAAGAGTGGATACATGGACATGTACACACTGCTATATTGGGGATGGATAACCAACAGGGACCTACTGTATAGCGTATGGAACTCTGTTCGATGTTGTCTGATGGCCTGAATGGGAGGGGAGTTTGGGGGAGAATACGTATACGTACATGTATACGTATGACTGGGTTCCTTTGCTGTTCACCTGAAATTATCACAGCATTGCATCACTTTGCCAACAAAGGTTCGCCTAGTCAAGGCTATGGTCTTTCCTGTGGTCATGTATGGATGTGAGAGCTGGACTGTGAAGAAAGCTGAGCGCCGAAGAATAGATGCTTTTGAACTGTGGTGTTGGAGAAGACTCTTGAGAGTCCCTTGGACTGCAAGGAGATCCAACCGGTCCATTCTGAAGGAGATCAGACCTGGGATTTCTTTGGAGGGAATGATGCTCAAGCTGAAACTCCAGTATTTTGGCCACCTCTTGCGAAGAGTTGACTCATTGGAGAAGACTCTGATGCTGGGAGGGATTGAGGGCAGGAGGAGAAGGGGACGCCAGAGGATGAGATGGCTGGATGGCATCACTGACTCGATGAATGTGAGTCTGAGTGACCTCCGAGAGCTGGTGATGGATAGGGAGGCCTGGCGTGCTGCAGTTCATGGGGTCCCAAAGAGTCGGACACGACTGAGCGACTGATCTGATCTGATCTGTATGTTAGTTGGTTATACCCCAGTACAAAATAAAAGGTTTAAAGAAAAGAGTGGATATATGCCTATGCTGGCAAACAGCTGACTCATTAGAAAAGACCCTGATGCTGGGAAAGATTGAAGGCAGAAGGGGGAGAGGGCGACAGAGGATGAGATGGCTGGATGGCATCACTGATGCAATGGACATGAACTTGGGCAAACTCCAGGTGATGGTGGGGGACAGGGAGGCCTGGCGTGCTGCAGTCCATGGGGTCTCAAAGAATCAGACATGACTTGGTGACTAAACAGCAACAGCTATATATATTTATACATACAGCCATATATACGTATATATATGTATAACTGATTCACTTTGCTGTACACCTAAAATGAACACAACATTGTAAGTCAACTATACTCCAATAAAAATTTTTTTAAAAAGAAAATACAGTGTGTTAGTGGAGAAAAATAAATGAATGCAGGAAAAGCCTGTTAATTCCTCCCTCCTCCCCATCCTTCCTTCATAATGGACTTACCTCTAACAAGATTTCCCAATACTGAGGATAACTTAACTATACCTGTATTACCCTCACCTACTCTCTCCTGGTCTCCCAGGAGTCTTGAGCTGACTAGTATTCTCAACCATCTATTTACTGTTCTCTGCTAGGTTTTGTGGTACTTGAATTACCAAATTTAAGAGCTTTACTTTAAGAAAAAGAATTTAAAATTATGAGTTAAAAATGCCCAACCAACACAATGTCACCCAATCCAAGATGTATGAGGAACTTGAATTTGGAGAATAGAGAGTGGTCTTAACCCATTGCAGTTACCTAGCTTACTATTGCAGAGTTTACAAATTCATATGACCTAGTGAGTTTATTGCTAGTTAAGTTTACTTATGCAAATAAGGTAAAGAATCTGCCTGCAGTACATTAGACCTGGGTTTGATCCCTGGATTGGGAAGATCCCCTGGAGAAGGGAAAGGCTACCCACTCCAGCATTCTGGCCTAGAGAATTCCATGGACTGTGTAGTCCATGGGGTTGAAAAGAGTTGGATATGACTAAACGACTTTCACTCACTCACTCAAGGGCTTCTGAGGCTTAAGCTTCAGAAATCTCACTGTGAATCTGCCTCTGTGTATGAGTGTGCATTCTGTTGGATATATGTACAAAATGATGTAATTGTTGTATTTTAAAATGTTGATATATATCATCCTGGCAGTCCACATCTCTTGCAGCTTTTTCAACATGCAGTGAAAAATTCTTAATGTTAACTTAAAATGTGCTAGGGCATGTGAGTTTTTCAAAATTCTTTTGGGGTTATGTGAGCACAAAAGTTTGAAGACCATCAGGGTAGAGGGTAATCCATGCTGTTCTAATGCTTAGAATTCTGTTGAGACAGTGCGTACCTCCCCCAGCCATGGATGGTAATGAATCCCATAGTGTGTTCGAAGGTTTTGAAGGGAGGAAACACACCTGGACACCAGAAGCTGTTGCAAAGTCTTGGTGCTTGAGAACACGGCTGCACATTGTGCTATGTCCTGTCCTCACATCTGCTTGCCAGGGAGGCACAGAAAACTCCTTTCCTTCATCCCTCTTCCCCTTCTTCCCCTCACTGCTTCTCTACTCATCTCTACCTCCCCAAGCCTGTCATTGATCTGAGTTACACCCTGGATTAAGAGCAAAGAATTAAACATTTCTGTCTGCAAAGTTGTTAGATCTCATTTGGAGCATTTACCCCCGAGTCTTCCACGCTTCATATTTAAAGTTATTATAAAATATTAGTCAAATTCCCTGTGCTGTACAATATATCCTTGTAGTTTATTTTATACCTGGTAGTTTGTACCTTTCTTAATCCCCTCCCCCTATTTTGCCCCTCCCCCTACCTCCCCTCCACTAATTTGTGGTCTGTTTCTGTGAGTCTGTTTCTGTTTTGGTATATTCATTCATTCATTTTGTTGTTTTTTTAGAGTCCACATACAGATGATAGCATACAGTGTTTGTCTTTCTCTGGACAGATCTTATGTTTAAATCCTAGCATGATGCTCTTCTGGGCCAGGGCAATTGTGACATTGACTTCAGATCTGGGGTCTTGCTTTCCAGCAGAGATGTGCTCTCTGGTCTTTCAGGCATTTAGTGAATCTTCTTACAAAAAAAAAAAAAAAAAAAAATGACCATTAGCTTACATTTTCCAATGTGTTAAACCCTTTTCTCAGCAAAAGTGTTTGTGGTGGATTTTTGAGGGTGGGAGTGTGGTCAGTGACGTAATTTCTGGAACTTGGAATTAGAGCTGTTCTGTTGTGATGACCAGTTTTAGCAGAGTCATCTCATTCTTCTCTGCACGTGGTTAGTTGTAAAGTGAAACAAAGTTTAACGAGCCTCAGGAGTTGGAATTGAGCATTTTGCAAAGACATACTTGACATCAAAAGTAGGGGAAAGCCTTCGTTATCTGGAATGCCAGGATAGAAGAGGTAACAGTGTTTTCTGAAATGTGGGGGTTTGCATCTTGAACCATCAGACTGCTTCTATTCTTTAACTGTGTTAATGGAAATCTCTCTAAGATATATTACACATTCTTTTCTATTCACATGGAACTATTACTCATTGTTTGATTTTTTTTTAATGTCTCACAGTCATTGCTAAGGCCTGGAGTATGAAAAGCAGCTGGGAGTCAGCTGTGCTGTCTGGATCTGTCAAGGCGGGTGGGACCGGCTGTCCTTGCCACATCTCCCCTTGGTCTGCTTAGCTTTGTGAACTCTTGTAGTTTTGTTGTCTCCTGCCTTGTCAGACCTTGATGATTGGCCTTGCTTGCAGGTGGCTGCCAGTAGCAGCTCTTTGCCCACTGTTTACTTGCTGCGTCTAGTAGGCAGCGGCTTTAGACAACAACAGAACTAAGTGGAGTTGTTTGTAAAACAAGGGGGGCTAGCTCTCAATAGAACTCTAAATGCACACTTGATGTCTTCTTCCCTGCAGGCAGGAACTGTGTCTGGTTTTGTTGTCATTTTATCCTCATACAGTGCCCTGGCTCAGTTACCAGCACTTAATGAAGACTGTATTTAATGAACAAATGAGGATTATTCATGATCTTTAATCCCCTAGGCTTTAGGCCATTAGCTCATCAGAAGCCCTTTTTGTTTATTTATTTAGCTTCTGTTTTCAGCTGTGTTTTAGATGCCTGAGCCTGAGGGATAACTCTGATTAAATAAATACAATTTGATTGAATTATGGATTTTGATAGGTTTGGGCTTCCCAGGTGGCTCAGATGGTAAAGAATCAGCATGCAATGCAGGAGACCTGGGTTCAGTCCCTGGGTCAGAAGATCCCCTGGAGAAGAGAATGGCTTTTGTAGCACCCTACTTTTCTTTTTAAATCAAAGTGTTAGTCGCTCAGTCTTGTCCGACTCTGCAACTCCATGGACTATAGCCCTCCGGTCTCCTTTGTCCATGGAATTGTCCAAGAAAGAATACTGGAGTGCATAACCATTCCTTTCTCCAGGGAATCTTCCTGACCTAGGGATGGAACCCATGTCTCCTGAATTATAGGCGAACGGATAGACTGTGCTTTCATGAAGAAGGATCCACTTGGGACTAATTCTAAAAGGGTGCTACTCCTCAAGGAGGATGCAGGTAGCATGGCTTGATGAATGGAACCTGGGCTTTCTTTCAGCCCTAGCCCCTCTTCCCAGACCACCTTGTCCAGAGTATGGACCATGGTCCTGCAAGAATCCCAATTCCATGGTGGGGGCCTAGCAGGAGGATCATCCTAGGGTCACAGGTCACAGGTGTAAGTCCTGACCAGTCCTTTCTAGGTCCATCCAGCATACCTGTGGTCCGCAAGCACACAAGATATCATCACTGATATTGAGTTGACTTAAGGACCAAAGCTCAGAGGCTTGGGGCAACTTAGGAGGATTAGAAAGCTGATCATGCTGGGATGTGGCCGGGAACCAGAGATCTGGTCCTCTCTGGCACTGCCCATGGCTTGTCTGCTCCATCCTATCCAGAATGCCCTGGCTGCAGCTTGTCTTCCACTTCTTTCTAGGTTCTTTATGTTGTGGACACAGAAACCCAGCCCCCTCCCCTGTTCTGTAAGGCCTGGCCCCAGCCCTCAGGCTCACAGTGTGGCCGTCCTCACCAGCGCCCATGTGGACTTCTTTCTTTTTCTGCTGAGTGACTAAGATTTGACTTCACCAAAGAATGTTTTTTGTGGAACATTTTTTTTTCCCCTTCAACCAGCAAGTACTACCTAAAACCTCTTGGAAAATTCCTCATTATTTCAGAAACATCATGCTGAAACTTGGACTTCCATACTCAGCATTTCTGTCCTAATTTTCAAGTGTGGATTTCAAACACTCACCATTTCATCAAGGGAATGAAATAGACATGAGGAGAAATATTATGTAATATTCAATTATCATTCCAACTCTTTCAGACTATACTTTTAGACTTTTCAGGTGTTTTCAAGAAAATCTCCCTAACATTAGTTTCCCCTGTAAGTTCCTCACTGGATGTTTTGAAGGAAATCTCCAACACTGTAGAGGAGATGATTGAAGGACAGGAGAGTAGGTGTAATCCTCACTGGAAATATAAATATGGCTTTGAGATAAAAGAGGGTCTTTGGTTAAATAAGTTTAGGAAACAGTGCATTATTCTCTTTGGAGATTCACGGCGAATTTTAATACATTAAAGGCCTCCCTAAGCCCTACAGGAAAGAGGCCCTATTTCATTCTATTTACCTTTAGTCTCCCTCCAATATTTTTTCCTCCTGCTCTGTCCTTCTAGATTCTGTCACTAGGACCAGTGGATTAACCTGGCAACATATTAACAGGCATACAAATTTTAACATTTTTTTATCTGCACAGGGGCTTCATCGAAGAGAACTCAAAACCCCAAAGAGGTGATTAGACTTGGGACTTTTATGCTGTTTTAACAAAGGGTGGTAAACTGAAGAAAAGTGAGCAGACAAACGAAGTGGGGATTTGGGCATCCAAGGGGTAAATCGTGGAAAGGTGATTAGAAAATGTAGGGATGATAATAGTTGTTCAGTAAGGTTTGTTATGTAGACTCAGTCATCTCTGGTAGTAAGAGTTGTCTTCAGAGAAAATGCTCCTCTTCCTGGTACAAGAGATGAGGACACCTTTTAAAGTAAAACTTTGTGTCACCTTTACAGAGGGAAATTTGCCCTTCTTTTAGACAGAGAGCTGGAGGGCAGAGAACTCCTCTGATATCTGCTGTTTTTCAGCTGCCTTCAGCTCAAGAAGAATTCTTTTTGCAAAGTGGCATATTTCGTTATATTCCGATCCCGTTCACTCTCATGTTGTTAGCTACCTCTTTCAAACACTATTGCGTGGAGTTCTTGGAGGGGATATGAACTCTAGCAGGAAGACTTTATGATATTTATTTTGGCAACTTTATTACTGATTCTCTGGTTTATTTCAGATATGAGAAGTCTCCAGACACGGAGGTATGCATCAGTGAGTTACTGTTATGTTTATGATACACTGTACATATGCAAATACATGTATATATACATACATGTCTCTTAAGTAGGAGTGTTTTGTTGATATGTTAGCAGTAACATATGTACAATTAGAGCTTCTTAGAGTTCTAGAGCTGACTGTCAGTTCAGTTCAGTCACTCAGTCATGTCGGACTCTTTGTGACCCCCATGGACTGCAGCATGCCAGGCCTCCCTGTCCTCAACTTCTGGAGTTTACTCAATGGACTCATGTCCATTGAGTGGGTGATGCCATCCAATCATCTTATCCTCTGTCATCCCCTTCTCCTCCTGCGGTCAGTCTTTCCCAGCATCAGTGTCTTTTCCAGTGAGTTAGTTCTTCACATCAGGTGCCCAAAGGATTGGAGTTTCAGCTTCAGCATCAGTCCTTCCAATGAATACTGAGGACTGGGGGTCTCCTTGCTGTCCAAGGGACTCTCAAGAGTCTTTTCCAACACCACAGTTCAACAGCATCAATTCTTCGGTGCTCAGCTTTCTTTATACTCCAACTCTCACATCCATACATGACTACTGAAAAACCATAGCTTTGACCATCTAGATGGACCTTTGTTGGCAAAGTCATGTCTCTGCTTTTTAATATGCTCTCTAGGTTGGTTGAGTTTTGCCAAGAAAATGCACTGATCATAACAAACACCCTCCTCCAACAACACAAGAGAAGACTCTATACATGGACATCAGTAGATGGTCAACACCGAAATCAGATTGATTATATTCTTTGCAGCCAAAGATGAGAAGCTCTATACAGTCAGCAAAAACAAGACCAGCAGCTGACTGTGGCTCAGACCATGAACTCCTTATTGCCAAATTCAGGCTTAAATTGAAGCAAGTAGCGAAAATCACTAGACCATTCAGGTATGACCCAAATCAAATCCCTTACGATCATACAGTGGAAGTGAGAAATAGATTTAAGGGCATAGATCTGATAGATAGAGTGCCAGATGAACTATGGAATGAGGTTCGTGACATTGTACAGGAGACAGGGATCAAGACCATCCCCATGGGAAAGAAATTCAAAAAAGCAAAATGGCTGTCTGGGGAGGCCTTACAAATAGCTGTGAAAAGAAGAGAAGCAAAAAGAAAAGGAGAAAAGGAAAGATATAAACATCTGAATGCAGAGTTCCAAAGAATAGCAGGAAGAGATAAGAAAGCCTTCTTCAGCGATCAATGCAAAGAAATAGAGGAAAACAACAGAATGGGAAAGACTAGGGATCTCTTCAAGAAAATCAGATATACCAAAGGAACATTTCATGCTAAGATGGGCTCGATAAAGGACAGAAATGGTATGGACCTAACAGAAGCAGAAGATATTTAGAAGAGGTGGCAAGAATACACAGAAGAACTGTACAAAAAAGATCTTCATGGCCCAGATAATCACGATGGTGTGATCACTGACCTAGAGCCAGACATCCTGGAATGTGAAGTCAAGTGGGCCTTAGAAAGCATCACTATGAACAAAGCTAGTGGAGGTGATGGAATTCCAGCTGAGCTATTCCAAATCCTGAAAGATGATGCTGTGAAAGTGCTGCACTTAATATGCCAGCAAATTTGGAAAACTCAGCAGTGGCCACAGGACTGGAAAAGGTCAGTTTTTATTCCAATCCCAAAGAAGGGCAATGCCAAAGAATGCTCAAACTACTGCACAGTTGCACTCATCTCACACACTAGTAAAGTAATGCTCAAAATTCTCCAAGCCAGGCTTCAGCAATATATGAACCGTGACCTTCTAGATGTTCAAGCTGGTTTTAGAAAAGGCAGAGGAGCCAGAGATCAAATTGCCAACATCTACTGGATCTTGGAAAAAGCAAGAGAGTTCCAGAAAAACATCTATTTCTGCTTGACTGACTATGCCAAAGCCTTTGATTGGATCACAATAAACTGTGGAGAATTCTGAAAGAGATGGGAATACCGGAGCACCTGATCTGCCTCTTGAGAAATCTGTATGCAGGTCAGGAAGCAACAGTTAGAACTGGTCATGGAACAACAGACTGGTTCCAAATAGGAAAAGGAGTACATCAAGGCTGTATATTGTCACCCTGTTTATTTAACTTATATGCAGAGTACATCATGAGAAATGCTGGACTGGAAGAAACACAAGTTGGAATCAAGATTGCTGGGAGAAATATCAATGACCTCAGATATGCAGATGACACCACCCTTATGGTAGAAAGTGAAGAGGAACTCAAAAGCCTCTTGATGAAAGTGAAAGTGGAGAGTGAAAAGGTTGGCTTAAAGCTCAGCATTCAGAAAACGAAGATTATGGCATCCAGTCCCATCACTTCATGGGAAATAGATGGGGAGACAGTGGAAACAGTGTCAGACTTTATTTTTCTGGGCTCCAAAATCACTACAGATGGTGACTGCAGCCATGAAATTAAAAGATGCTTGCTCCTTGGAAGGAAAGTTATGACTAACCTAGATAGCATATTCAAAAACAGAGACATTACTTTGCCAACAAAGGTCCATCTAGTCAAGGCTATGGTTTTTTCAGTGGTCATGTATGGATGTGAGAGTTGGACTGTGAAGAAGGCTGAGCGCCAAAGAATTGATACTTTTGAAGTGTGGTGTTGGAGAAGACTCTTGAGAGTCCCTTGGACTGCAAGGAGATCCAACCAGTCCATTCTGAAGGAGATCAGCCCTGGGATTTCTTTGGAAGGAAAAATGCTAAAGCTGAAACTCCAGTATTTTGGCCACCTCATGGGAAGAGTTGACTCATTGGAGAAGACTCTGATGCTGGGAGGGATTGGGGGCAAGAGGAGAAGGGGATGACAGAGGATGAGATGGCTGGATGGCATCACTGACTCGATGGACATGAGTCTGAGTCGACTCCGGGAGTTGGTGATGGACAGGGAGGCCTGGTGTGCTGCAATTCATGGGGTTGCAAAGAGTAGGACACGACTGAGCGACTGATCTGATCTAGGTTGGTCATGGGTTTCCCTTGTGGCTCAGCTGGTTTTTTCTTTTTTTAAAGCTATAACTTTGACTCGATGGAAAAACCATAGCTTTGACTAGACAGACCTTTGTTGACAAAATAATGTCTCTGCTTTTTAATATGCGTCTAGTTTGGTCATGGGCTTCCCTTGTGGCTCAGTTGGTTTTAAGAAAAAAAGAATTTTTTTTAAGCTATCATGGGAAATAAATGGGGAAACAGTGGAAACAGTGTCAGACTTTATTTTTCTGGGCTCCAAAATCACTGCAGATGGTGACTGCAGCCATGACATTAAAAGACGCTTACTCCTTGGAAGGAAAGTTATGACCAACCTAGATAGCATATTCAAAAGCAGAGACATTACTTTGCCAACAAAGGTTCGCCTAGTCAAGGCTATGGTCTTTCCTGTGGTCATGTATGGATATGAGAGCTGGACTGTGAAGAAGGCTGAGTGCCGAAGAATTGATGCTTTTGAAGTGTGGTGTTGGAGAAGACTCTTGAGAGTCCCTTGGACTGCAAGGAGATCCAACCAGTCCATTCTGAAGGAGATCAGCCCTGGGATTTCTTTGGAAGGAATGATGCTAAAGCTGAAACTCCAATATTTTGGCCACCTCATGCGAAGAGTTGACTCATTGGAGAAGACTCTGATGCTGGGAGGGATTGGGGGCAGGAGGAGAAGGGGACAACAGAGGATGAGATGGCTGGATGGCATCACTGACTCGATGGATGTGAGTCTGAGTGAACTCCAGGAGTTAGTGGTGGACAGGGAGGCCTGGCGTGCTGCGATTCATGGGGTCTCAAAGAGTCAGACACGACTGAGCGACTGATCTGATCTGATCTGATCGTTTTGGTTTTTCCAGTTGTCATGTATGTATGTGAGAAGTGGACTATAATGAAAGCTGAGCGACAAAGACTTTGGCCACCTGATGCAAAGAACTGACTCATTTGAAAAGACCTTGATGCTGAGAAAGATTGAAAGCGGGAGGAGAAGAGGACAATAGAAAATGAGATGGTTGGATGGCATCACTGACTCAATGGACATTATTTTGAGTAAACTGTGGGAGTTGGTGATGGACACGGAGGCCTGGTGTGCTGCAGTCCGTGGGGTCACAAAGAATCGGACATGATTGAGTGACTGAACTGAATTAAACTGAAGTTGGTCATAGCTTTTCTTCCAAAGAGCAAGCGTCTTTTACTATCATGGCTGCAGTCATCATCTGCAGTGATTTTGGACCCCCCAAAATAAAGTCTGTCACTGTTCCCACTGAGGCCTTAGTGATTATCTTGTCCTGTGACTCTCAACTCTGAAGCATGTTCTTAGCATGACAAAGAGCATGTGCTTGGGAGTGCTGGGCTGTTTATGTTGTGTGTATAGCCACTGAACCCCTGGAAAAGCTTGGAGAACTTTGAGAAAGCCCACATTGCTGTTTAATCTTCCAGTTACTACTCCGCCATCATTGTAGCAATGATGAGGACTCACCCTGCCCAACGGGAGCCTATTATGCGCATAAGGGACTGGGGACAGAAACATCGCCTTACAGATCCATTTCAACCTCACATTTACCGATGAAGGTGATGAGGCTGCCAGATTCAATAACTAGTTCAGAGGCACACAACTTGGCCTGGAGCTTGACTACTGTTGACCAACCCACTGCTTTTTGCGGCCCCCACCTCGCACCGTGAGTGTTTCCCAAATGTCAGCAAAATTTGAGCCACTTTTATAATTCATGTGACATCAAGTACCCCCACTCACCATCAAGGACTGACTTCTATATGTAAATAATTTGTAAAAGAAACTTTATCTCACATTCTATGTGGAAATATAACAACCAGTTCCACTTGCTGTGAAAAAAAAAAAAAAACAGTAACACTAAAAATAATGCAATGAAAAGATTCTAATTTTAACTAGATACACTTAGTTACCTGTTCAAGGTTCTGAGCCTAAACCTGTCTTTCTGCTAACAAAGAGACTATCCGGTAGAGAAGTTACTTATTCTAACTCCAAACTATGCCTTTCTTGTGCGATCAGAAAAGTTGAAAGAGAATTGTAAAAACAATAGCATCCTCCCTATTTAAAGTCTAGGTAATGTTTGCCCACCCATATATCATCTAATATCTGCTTGGATTCCACTAGTGAGTGATCTGTGTCCCATATTAGGTGCTGACTCCCAAAATGCAGAGCCATGTCTAGCGAATCCTAGCTTAGTTTGTATCCAGATTAGTCAGAAGATCATAGACTTAGTTGCAATCAGAATATGCCTTTGGAAAGAGCAAGTGAGAGAGTATATAGATATTGGCTGTTTATGTTGTGTGTATAGCCACTGACCACCGGAAAAACTCAAAGCACAGTGCTTGCAATATAGTAGAAGCCCAGTAAATATACGTTGAATGAATGAATGGAAAGTGATAGTCTATCAAGTCAGGTAGAATCCACAGACTGTGGTACTAGCAAGTTGAGTTTTATCCAAAGTCACCTGCAAATATCTTGGCAGTGGAAATGAAGTAAGGAGGACCCAGTAACAGCAGAACATGGCCTTGGACTGTTTAACTGTGAAGAGCACGCATGCATTCAGGCATTAAGAAGACTTGGGCTTGCCAGGTGGCTCTGTGGTAAAGAATCTGCCTGCCAATGCAGGAGGTACAGGTTTGATCCCTGAGTTGGTAAGATCCCCTGGAGGAGGAAATGGCAACCCATTCCAGTATTCTTGCCTGGAAAATCCCATGGACAAAGGAGCCTGGCAGGCTACAGTCTGACGGACTATGGGGTTATTCTGAGTCAGACGTGACTTAGCAACTGAACAACATTTGGAAGACTTAGACCTTTATCTTTTATAATCTATGTCACACTTCCCTTTATGTTATCTCAGAGAGGAAGTACATCTTGAGAAGAGCAGTGAAGATCTAGGTTTGAATCTTGATTTTACTACCCACTAGCTAGGTGGTCATGTATGGATGTGAGAGTTGGACTGTGAAGAAGGCTGAGTGCCAAAGAATTGATGCTTTTGAAGTGTGGTGTTGGAGAAGACTCTTGAGAGTCCCTTGGACTGCAAGGAGATCCAACCAGTCCATTCTAAAGGAGATCAGCCCTGGGATTTCTTTGGAAGGAATGATGCTAAAGCTGAAACTCCAGTATTTTGGCCACTTCATGCAAAGAGTTGACTCATTGGAGAAGACTCTGATGCTGGGAGGGATTGGGGGCAGGAGGAGAAGGGGACGACAGAGGATGAGATGGCTGGATGGCATCACTGACTCGATGGATGTGAGTCTGAGTGACCTCCGGGAGTTGGTGATGAACACGGAGGCCTGGCGTGCTGCGATTCATGGGGTCACAAAGAGTCGGACATGACTGAGCGACTGATCTGATCTGAGCTAGGTGAATTGAGAACTACATGATCTCTTTATGGGACCCCTTGGATCTAAAAGTGAGGTTATTATAATGCTCACCTGAAAGATTATTGTGGGGATTTAGTAAAGCAGTGTATATGAAAATAATTTTTCAAAGATTTAAGTACTATACTCATTTGTATTTATTGAAATTATATATCATTAAAATGACCAATAAACTTCAATTTATTCAGAAAGGTCAAAGAACATGGAATTCTTATTATTTGAATATTTTGGATAATAGAGGTATTGTAAATATATTTGTAGTTAAAAGAATTACAATAAAATAATCCTTAATATCAAAGTGTTATTGAATGTAATCCTTTGGATGAAAAGGATTATGATTTGGATGAGAATTCCATGTATATTTCATGACCAGCACATAAACACTGGAAAGGGTTGTAGAAAAATACAGGAAGATAACTGACTCTAACTGGATGTCCTAAACCATACACTTTTTAGCAGTAGTTTATAAAACATTCATTACTTATTCTCTATCATTGAGTATTAAAAAAATATATGAATGGAGCAACTGATGTGGGATGTAGGAAAGTAGAATTATAGAATTCTCTTTTCATGAGAAATTTTGGGAAATAGAATTCAATAAGAATTATTTTATTTTGCACTATTCAGACAAAAAAATGCCTTCCCATAATACATCTAGAACCCAATCTTAAGATTTTTTTTGCTTAGATAAGTTCTGCCATCACAAATCTTGGTAATTTAAGTAGTGATAATGCTGTTAAAAATTATAATCAAAATCGCTAACATTACATGGTAAATCTTTTTGAGTGATATCTTCTCATTCATGAAGTCGCTCAGTCATGTCCGACTCCTCGTGACCCCATGGACTGCAGCCCACCAGGCTCCTCCATCCATGGAATTTTCTAGGCAAGAGTACTGTAGTGGGTTGCCATTTCCTTCTCCATTCTTCTCATTAGGTCATATTTTAATCGTTTAACCTTCTTGAGTTTTAGTTAAGTTTTAATAATAGATGTTTAAACTAAAATACACATATGTATATGTATTTAGTTTTATTAATTAATCAAGACAAATGTCAGTGACTATCTAAATATTAGATATATGAGTCACTTTGAAAAAGAGTTATTGTATGAAAAGATAACTAAAATATATTGGCGGTGGTGGTTTAGTCGCTGAATCAGACATGACTCTTGCAACCCCATGGACTGTATGTAGCCTGCCAGGCTCCTCTGTTCATGGGATTCTCCAGGCAAGAATACTGGAGTTGGTTGCCATTTCCTTCTCCAGGGGATCTTCCTGACCCAGTAATTGAACCTAGATCTCCTGCATTGCAGGCAGATTCTTTACTAACTTAGCTACAAGGGAAGCTCAACTAAAATACATTAGGATTTTCTTTTTAAAATGCTGTTATTATGCTATTTTTCTTTTCGCAAAGTTTTGCTCATGTCCATAAAATTGGACTATTCCCAAAGATCACTCATCATCCTCGTATAATAATTGTCTGATGCATCCAATCTGGAGGACTGTGATAAAAAATATGATCCAAGATTTTAATTTATAACATGTCTTACGGGCTCTTTAAAAAATGATAAGATTCTTGAATGATGCCAGGCCTTAGAATAAAACTGTCAAGAGAAGCTCAACTCCTTTTGGCCTTAACAGCCTTTGTTTAATTTTAGGACCAACTCTTACTCCTTTTAAAAAAATGTTTCATAACTATCTCATCAACATGATGTCTGTAAGAAAATGATTTTCACTTAAGGGCTAAGCTGTGACATTTGAAGGCAAGAGTTGTGAATGCCAGTTCAGTTCAGGGAAGTGCTGTGGTTAAGGGCTAGCCTATTTTCACATGGAGTAATATTATTCAAGTCTTGTTTTGTGGTATTGATATTGTAAATAATATATTCAGAGTCAGCGTAACTACCTGAGACCACCAGCAAATGGTGCCAGTCTACATTGTCTTAGATCCAGTGTTTAAATATGAGAGGGAATATCTCTGGTTTGCTGAAAGTTTTAATTACAGTTCACTCTGCTGCTAACACAGCAGAATTTAAGCTACTAGATTCTTGGTGCAGTATTGTTTCCACATTCCTTTTTCTTTCTAGGATGCTCAGTTATTTCTTCACCTGAACTTTAATAGTCATTTGAGCTGAATGATCTAGAAACTTGCTCCTCAACTTGTAGTCTGCAAATCAGCAGCATGAGCTCACCTCTGAGCTTATTAGAAATTCAGACTCTCAAGCCCACGCCAAATGCATTGAATTAGAATCTGCATTTAAAAGAATGTACTATTGGACCATACTTTTTTTTTTTTTTTTGACAGCACAATATTAACTTTATTGTATTGCATGGTTTTACAGTTTCCCCCTTCTAATGAAAATGTGTATAAAAGTATTTTTTTTGGCTCAGTTTGAATATGCATTTTTTTCCTCTTTAGAGTTAGCAGCTTGAAAATTTTAACAAATAATATCTGGGGTGACTATCAATGAAGTGTTATTGAATCTAACAGCTGTGTGTGTGTGTTTTTCCAAAAGTAATGTTTCCTAGGAGCATAAACACTACAGTTTTACACTCTTTGGTTATTCCTTTATCAACATCACCACCCAAAATAGCTAATCAGTTTCTGAATAAGAAGGAGATTATATGTTTCCTTTATTGATAGGAGGCACTTAGCATGAGAGACTAGTACATGGAAATTTTCAGTTGCGTTGGAGTTTGGGCTAAAGCCTCACAGCAAAATTGGGTGATGCACGCACACATAGTAGAAAAAAATGTCAGTATATTGATGCAGAACTTCAGAGCCCAACCATGCACCCTGGTGGTTCAGATGGTAAAGAATCTGTCTGCAGTGCAAGACATCCAAGTTCAATCCCTGCGTCAGGAAGATCCTCTGGAGAAGGAAATGGCAACCCACTCCAGTTTTCTTGCTGGGAAATCCCATGGACAGAGGAACCTGGTGACTACAGTCTATGGGGTCAGACTCTAAAGAGCCAGACACAACTGAGCAACTCACACTTTTCAGAGCCCCGTGCCTTCCCTTCCCTTTTGGACCATACATTTGAGTAGCAAGGATCTAGATCTCTTTTACAGATCATGCGCACATGTGCACACTTTTAAAAAAAATGAATTTTTTGATCATTGAATTAATAGAAGATAATGTAACACTGAAAATATTTCGATATGAAAATTCATAAAATAAAGATCACATAAGAACTAAATGCCAAACGTTATTTTTTCTTAGTCATCACGATTTCAGGATATTTTTCAATTTTCAGCTCCTTGTTTTTCTCTGGAGAAGCTGATTCTTTTAGCACTTTTCTTTCTATGGAAACAATAAGTGCACATTATTGTCACATTTTTCCTTAAAGTGATTTCAGACATTAGCTGCTTATAGTGATTTGTTCACTGTTCCTTTGGCTGCAGCCTCTCCGGGCAGATTTGGCAATTGTTTTAGGTCAGTTTATCAATTCTAATCTCACTTCTTGTACTTCTATACCTTTCTGCTAGAATGACATGTCCTGGTGAGTAGAGATTATTTTGTTTCCTACTGTGTATCTACAGGGGTTCCCATGTGGCACAGTGGTAAAGAAACCATTTGCCAATGCTGGAGGTGCAAGAGATGCAGGTGGGATCCCTGGGTTGGGAAGACCCCCTGGAATAGCAAACGGCAACCTGCTCCAGTGTTCTTGCCTAGAAAATTCCTTGGACAGTGGAGCCTGGCAGGCTACCGTCCAGGGGGTCACAAAGACTTGAACATGAACACGATTGAGCAACTAAGCACGCATATACACTATGTATCTCCAGTACCTAACAGTGAGTGGTACAGAGTTATCCGTCACTATCTGACTGACTGCAGTGGTGCAGACCATAGGGTTTGAAAAAGAGACCAGTGATTTAGATGGACATAGATCAGCATGCCCATGGGGAACTGGGGTCCCTGGCTCTCTAATCTGATTCTGAGGTCCCTACTCTTACTCCCCTCCACGTATGTGTTCATACCTGGTGAATCTCCCCCATGTTTTGGACACTGTCGTGGAGCTGGGGTGTGCCTCCCAGTGCTGCCGCCCCTCAGTGCTTCAGCGCAAGGCCAGGCTGAAGCCAACCTCCTCGCCCAAGGTTCTGCCTGTCTTCCTGGGGGATGCACACATCCAATGCCTTGTTGGCATGGGAGTGTAAAGGCTTGATCCCCTGGCCTCAGTTTGGCGAAGCTCTGAAGAGCCATCCTAGTTCCGGAGCCCCCCGCCCCCACACACCCCTTTGTGCTGACTCTCTGAGGTCTCTGTTGCAGCTGTGTTGTAGTTGACCTTCTTCCTCTGCCCAGTCTTACTCCCCTTATGTCTCATATGTTGTGCCTGAAAGCACGTAGATCTCTGCCTCAGAGTCAGCAAAAACAGATGCTTTAACTGAACCTCTGTAACCAGGTTCTACAGTCAACTAACTGCTGAATCTAGACTGAAGCCTGGCTCAGTTGAATGCACTTTCAGTTCTAGCGTTCACTCCGAGGCAGTGGTTCTCAACAGGAGTGATTTTATTCCCTAGGAGACATTTGGCAATGGCTGGACATTGCGACCCCATGGACTGCAGCACGCCAGGCCTCCCTGTCCACCACCAACTCCTGGAGCTTACTCAAACTCATGTCCATTGAGTCGGTGATGCCGTCCAATCATCGCATCCTCTGTTGTCCCCTTCTCCTCCCACCTTCCATCTTTCCCAGCATCAGGGTCTTTTCCAGTGAGTCAGTTCTTTGCATCAGGTGGCCAAAGGATTGGAGTTTCAGCTTCAGCATCAGTCCTTCCAATGAATATTCAGTACTGGTTTCCTTTAGCATTGACTGGTTGGATCCCCTCGCAGTTAAGAGATTCTCAAGAATCTTCTCCAACACCACGGTTCAAAAGCATCAATTCTGTGTTGGGTTATACAAATGCCACTCGAAGTCAGTGTTTCCACTCCTTTGCTCCCTCTGTTTGCGTGTTGAGGGGGACAGGGCCTACTCTGTACCCTCAAGGCTGGCAGCAGTTCTAATCATAAAGCCTGAGGAGAAACACATTTAAATACAACACTCCTGTTGTCCTGAGTCTTATGACTACTTACCCTAGATTTTCTGTTTTTCTTGGGATGGAAGTAGTATATCCTTCCTCTTGCTTCTGTCTTAAGTGATACTAAAGGGAAATGTGAACCCAGGAATTCCATATCAAGATCCTGGAGTCTAGGTTTCCTTTTTTTTTTTTTTTTTTTTCCTTGACAGTCTCATGTGTTAGATGGGCACTTGTATTCATTAGCACAAAGCTTGAGAAAAGATTATCAAGAAAATGAATAAGTTAATACTAAAGATTCATATGACAGGATGTATGATGCAGTGGCTAAGCTTATAGGGTACTTTGGATGTTCAAATGGGAACACCTTTGGGTTTCCCTGGTGATCCAGTGGTTAAGACTCCACACTCACAATTCAGGAGTTGCGAGTTTGATTGATCCCTGGTCAAAGAACCAAGATGCTATATATGGAATGGCCAAAAAAACAAAGCAAATGGGAACACCATCCTCTAATAGTTAATCTAATGAACCCTGATACTGGAAAGCAGCATGCAAGAGGAAATAGTTTGCATGGTCCTTCAAGGAAGTGGGTAGATGATGTCTGGGAAGAAGGGCAATGGGCAGGAGGGTCACCATGTGGCTCAAAAGAGAAGATCCAGGCTCTCCTCCACACAAACCAAATATTGTAAAATTTCAGGACATTGGGATTAATTGCAGAAGATGAACTGGAGAATAATCTGTTTTCTCTTAGTGGGATTTAAAAAATATTTTTTCTGCTTCAGTTGCTGCACCTGGGCACTCTGCAGACCAAAATGATTCAAGTTGTATTGAGTTTCTTAAACTGAAAAAAGCCAGAGACTGTCACTCAGTCCAGAGCTGATCCCGTGCTGGCGGTGACGGCTCACAGGCCTTCCTGCTAACTACAGGACCTGGGCTTCTGTGTCCAACAAGACTCAGGAGTCCCCTGGGCCTGGAGTGTGGAAACTGCTTGGTCTCCCTACCGGTTCTGATTGAAGGATCAAGACAGCTTTGGAAAATCCTCCAAAAGGGACCGTGAGAGGCCATCTGGATGTCAGCTGCCTCCCGTCTGCCCTTTTCTGCTGTCAGCCTGTGACTCAGTTACTGTCCAACACCGCCTAAGCTCATGCTTGAGACTAAGACCCATTTAAAGCTTGTGTAGCTGGTGTTTTCAATTTTGTGGTAAATTTTATGGCTTAATTTCTTTCTACATTTTTTGAGATCTATTGTTAAAATAGGTGAGGGGGAAAAATCTAGTATTTGAAGCAGCATTGCTTTAACTGGCTCTTAATTCAAAAATTAATGTCATCCAAGTAAGAACACTTAAACACAGCTGTTGGGAAAGTAAATTCATAAAACTACTTCCTGGTGGTAAATTTTTGTATACCCTTTGATCCAGATATCCTTTAGGGAACTTATCTTAAGGAAATAATTGTAGATGTGGTTAAAGATCTAGCTACAGATATGTTTATTATAGTATCAACTGTAGTAATGATTAATTACAAACAACCATCAAATGGGTTGTTTGATGCTGTCCTAATGGAAATAATTTCACGTCTATTATGAGTGCAACTATACTTTGAATATCAAATAAATGCTGTTCTAGAAAACTCTAAGTCATTGTCTACATTTTTTTAGAATCTTCTCTTGACTCTGAATACCTTTAAGTTTCTTATATATCTTGTGCTTGAAGAACAGGTGACAAAGTTTTTCTTCTAATAGCTGTATTATTTGAATTGCAAGAGTATCATACTCTTCCATCCCCTTTGACAAAAGTTTACTTATAAGGAAGTTGCTTTTTTTTTCTTTTTTAAAATTTATTTGTTTTTAATCAAAGGATAATTGCTTTATAGGATTGTGTTGACTTCTACCAAACATCAACTTGAATCAGCCATAGGTTTACCCATGTTCCCTCCCACTTGAAAATCCCTTCCACCTCCCTCCCGATTCCACCCCTCTAGGTTGTTACTGAAACCCAGGTTGAGTTCCCTGAGTCATACAGGAAAGGAAGTTGCTTTCTTTTTTTTGAGTTAAAAAATTCTGGAGTGGTATGGCCAGAGGTACAGAATCCTCTTATAAGTTATTGTTAGTCTTGTATTTGATGATTGTACAGATGACACTTTTTCAAAGCCAATGTTCCCCCAATTCTAAGCAGAAATACTGATAAACTGCTGGGAGGCCAGCAAGACCCAGTGGCTGAAGATTCAATTCACAGAATGATTGCTCTGGATACAGAGCCAAAACATTACCCTTCTCTGGCTGGACCCAGAAAGAACTGGCTGCTGGTGCTGTGTTCAGAGCATCTGATGAATTCACAGAAACTGTGTGTGGAAAGGGTTTCGTTTGAGGCCCATGAATACCTGGAAGAATTAATAAAGCGTGGAGATCAGGGGCCCTTATTCCATCTGTTTTTACCATTTTCTCTACATTGCCATGGGCATCCTTGGTCCTTTATAAACTTCCTTCTGGGCTTGTCCCTGAGTGCTCAGACCCACAGTTTTCTTTGCAGGCTGCTTGGTCTTTTCCACATCTTTAGGAAAAGCTGTCAGTCTTCCTAAATACTGACTCCTGTTGCTTTTAAGTGTTACAGGGCACTGGTTGTTGATGCAGAGTGTAGTGCATCAGGAATTTTTTGACTTCTGTTTCTGGTCAAATTGCGATGAATAATTTCTCTAATTTTTTGTAATGCAGATTTTAATACTTTTTTTTTTTAATGGAAAAAAAGAAATCTCAAAGTGTTACGAAGGTGTCATAGGAAATATTTGAGAGTGTCAGGGCTGGGTTGGAGGTGTGAGCCAAGTGGGGGAGTGCTAATGATAAGAGGATGTCGCTGGCTCCTGGTATAAATGGTGCACCTTCATTGCGAGCTCACGGACGAGGCAGTGAGATTTCCTTGCTGGTTAACTTTAAAGGGTGCCTTGCTCAGGAGTGCACGCAGGGCGTGGATGTCCTTCTCATTTGTGATACAAAGTGCCTCTTCGTCGGACTTCTTGGTCTCAGTGTGAATGTGTTTTCTTAAAGGTTAGGTTTTAGGCAGGGCTCAAAACTCTGTGGAGAAGGAAATGGTAACCTTGCCTAGAAAATCCCATGGACAGAGGAGCCTGCTGGGCTACAATCCACGGGGTCAAAAAAAAAAAGTAGAACATGACTTAGCAACTAAATATTAACAACAACAACAAAACTCTGTAGTTTGGTTTAAGAAGTTATTTTCTTTATCATATATGAAAAAGATTCATCACAACACCTGCTATATTTTACCCAGATATTAAAAAAATAATTTCCCTGTAAGTAGAATAGTTTCTTCAGGTGGGGTTGGGGAGTAGTGGGGGGGATCTCAGTAGGTCTGTAGTCTGTGTTTGGCTTTGCTCTAAAATATTCCTTCTTTGCTCAGATTATGTATTTTTGCATTCTAATGGAGCTGTAAAACCATACCATGGGCGTGATCTGTATCTGTTATGTCAGGTGGGATAAATGTTTATATAATAATATTGATTCACTCATTCTGCCCATTCATTGTGGGCTGGTTAACGTAATCTGTAGCCATTCACTTTGTTTTACTTTCAGAGGTAGTTTATTATAAGCAAAACAAAAGGCTGGCTCTTAACTACACCTGCATATAGTATCACCAGGAAAATATTTATGGTTCGGCTAATCTTGTTTAGGCCTAAAGGAACTGTGGTTTAATCAGCAAACAAGATAGAGCAGCATAGGAAATGATCTCATTAACCCTAACCCAACCCTAAAGCTAACCCACAGAGAGAGTGCCCCCTTTGTAACTTTCACGGCCCAGGAAAGGGAAAGGTGATTTTGAATCCTTATTCAGGATGAGGTTTGAGGTAAGGATCCACATGGACTTTACTGTTTTCTTCAGCACATGCATCCACATGTGGAGAAGGGAGGTAGAGTTTTTGCTTTAAAAACACACACATTTCTTTCTTCCCACCCCCCCCCCCCCCAAATTTTATTGCTTTGGCTCCTTGCCACTTTTATTTATCCTGTGGTTTGACCTGTTATTTTTGTTGTTGTTGAAGTAAGTACAGTTGATTTACAGTATTATATTAGTTTTAGGTGCACAACATAGTGAATCAGTATTTTTATAGATTGTACTCCATTTAAAGTTCTTATAAAATATTGGCTGTATATTATCGTAGTTCATTTATTATTTATTTATTTTTTTACTTTTACTTTTTATTTTTATTTTTTTTTATTTTACAATATTGTATTGGTTTTGCCATACATCATCATCATCTGCCACGGTGTACACATGTTCCCCATCCTGAAGCCCCCTCCTGCCTCCCTCCCCATACCATCTCTCTGGGTCATCCCAGTGCACCAGCCCCAAGCTTCCTGTATCCTGCATCGAACCTGGACTGGGGATTCATTTCTTATATGACATTATATATGTTTTAATGCCATTCTCCCAAATCATCCCCCCCCCCCAACAGAGTCCAAAAGACTGTTCTATATATCTGTGTTTCTTTTGCTGTCTCGCATACAGGGTTGTCGTTACCATCTTCCTAAATTCCATATATATGCGTTAGTATACTGTATTAGTGTTTTTCTTTCTGGCTTACTTCACTCTGTATAATAGGCTCCAGTTTCATCCACCTCATTAGAACTGATTCAAATGTATTCTTTTTAATGGCTGAGTAATACTCCATTGTGTATATGTACCACAGCTTTCTTATCCATTCATCTGCTGTTGGACATCTAGGTTGCTTCCATGTCCTGGCTATTATAAACAGTGCTGTGATGAACATTGGGGTACACGTGTCTCTTTCAATTCTGATTTCCTCAGTGTGTATGCCCAGCAGTGGGATTGCTGGGTTGTATGATAGTTCTATTTCCAGATTTTTTAAGAAATCTCCACACTGTTCTCCAAAGTGGCTGTACTAGTTTGCATTCCCACCAACAGTGTAAGAGGGTTCCCTTTTCTCTACACCCTCTCCAGCATTTATTGCTTGCAGACTTTTGGATCACAGCCATTCTAACTGGCATGAAATGGTACCTCATTGTGGTTTTGATTTGCATTTCTCTGATAATGAGTGATGTTGAGCATCTTTTCATGTGTTTGTCAGCCATCTGTATGTCTTCTTTGGAGAAATGTCTATTTAGTTCTTTGGCCTATTTTTTGATTGGGTCGTTTATTTTTCTGGAATTGAGCTGCAGGAGTTGCTTGTATATTTTTGAGATTAGTTGTTTGTCAGTTGCTTTATTTGCTATTATTTTCTCCCATTCTGAAGGCTGTCTTTAGCTAATCAATGAATATAGTCAAGTTTCAGGATATAAAATCAACACACAGAAATCCCTTGCATTCCTATACACTAATAATGAGAAAATAGAAAGAGAAATTAAGGAAGCAATTCCATTCACCATTGCAATGAAAAGAATAAAATACTTAGGAATATATCTACATAAAGAAACTAAAGACCTATATATAGAAAACTATAAAACACTGATGAAAGAAATCAAAGAGGCCACTAATAGATGGAGAAATATACCATGTTCATGGATTGGAAGAATCAATATAGTGAAAATGAGTATACTACCCAAAGCAATCTATAGATTTAATGCAATCCCTATCAAGCTACCAATGGTATTTTTCACAGAGCTAGAACAAATAATCTCACAATTTGTATGGAAATATGAAAAACCTCGAATAGCCAAAGCAATCTTGAGAAAGAAGAATGGAACGGGAGGAATCAACCTGCCTGACTTCAGGCTCTACTACAAAGCCACAGTCATCAAGACAGTATGGTACTGGCACAAAGACAGAAATATAGATCAATGGAACAAAACAGAAAGCCCAGAGATAAACCCACGCACCTATGGACACCTTATCTTTGACAAAGGAGGCAAGAATATACAGTGGAGAAAAGACAATCTCTTTAACCAGTGGTCTTGGGAAAACTGGTCAACCACTTGTAAAAGAATGAAACTAGAACACTTTCTAACACCATGCTGCTAAGTCACTTCAGTCGTGTCTGACTCTGTGCCACCCCACAGACAGAGGCCCACCAGGCTCCCCTGTCCCTGGGATTCTCCAGGCAAGAATACTGGAGTGGGTTGCCATTTCCTTCTCCACCGTATGAAAGTGGAACACAAAAATAAACTCAAAATGAATTAAAGATCTAAACGTAAGACCAGAAACTATAAAAATCTTAGAGGAGAACATGGGCAAAACACTCTACGACATACATCACAGCAGGATCCTCTATGACCCACCTCCCAGAGTATTGGAAATAAAAGCAAAAATAAACAAATGGGATCTAATTAAAATTAAAAGCTTCTGCACAACAAAAGAAACTAGTTTGTTTATTTTATCCATGGTAGTTTGTATCTCTTAATCCCATACCCTTATCCTGCCTCTCTGCCCTCCCCTCTTCCTACTTGTAACCACTAGTCTGTTCTCTGTATATGAAAGTTTATTTTTGTTTTGTTAGATTAATTCATTTTTTTTGAAAGCACAAACGTTTCTTGATAACTGTCTATAAGTTGAAGCTTTGTAAATCAAATCAAAATAATTTACGAGCAGAAAAGAGAGAGTGAGGCATACTAAGGTTAAATCATGTGCTCCTGGGCCTCAAAGTGAAACCCAGGGACACTTGCCTCTAAAGTACGGATTCCTTTAACCACACAGTATTGCTCCTATTATCTGTGATAATTTAAGAGAGGTTAAAACCCGTGATGATTATACAGTGGAAGTGAGAAATAGATTTAAGGGCCTAGATCTGATAGATAGAGTGCCTGATGAACTATGGAATGAGGTTCGTGACATTGTCCAGGAGACAGGGATCAAGACCATCCCCATGGAAAAGAAATGCAACAAAGCAAAATGGCTGTCTGGGGAGGCCTTGCAAATAGCTGCGAAAAGAAGAGAAGCGAAAAGCAAAGGAGAAAAGGAAAGATATAAACATCTGAATGCAGAGTTCCAAAGAAGAGCAAGAAGAGATAAGAAAGCCTTCTTCAATGATCAATGCAAAGAAATAGAGGAAAACAACAGAATGGGAAAGACTAAGGATCTATTCAAGAAAATCAGAGATACCAAAGGAACATTTCATGCAAAAATGGGCTCGATAAAGGACAGAAATGGTATGGACCTAACGGAAGCAGAAGATATTAAGAAGAGATGGCAAGAATACACAGAAGAACTGTACAAAAAAGATCTTCACGACCCAGATAACCATGATGATGTGATCACTGACCTAGAGCCAGACATCCTGGAATGTGAAGTCAAGTGGGCCTTAGAAAGCATCACTACGAACAAAGCTAGTGGAGGTGATGGAATTCCAATGGAGCTATTCCAAATCCCAAAAGATGATGCTGTGAAAGTGCTGCACTCAATATGCCAGCAAATTTGGAAAACTCAGCAGTGGCCACAAGATTGGAAAAGGTCAGTTTTCATCCCAATCCCAAAGAAAGGCAATGCCAAAGAATGCTCAAACTACCACACAATTGCACTCATCTCACACGCTAGTAAAGTAATGTTCAAAATTCTCCAAGCCAGGCTTCAGCAATATGTGAACTGTGAACTTCCTGATGTTCAAGCTGGATTTAGAAAAGGCAGAGGAACCAGAGATCAAATTGCCAACATCCGCTGGATCATGGAAAAAGCAAGAGAGTTCCAGAAAAACATCTATTTCAGCTTTATTGACTATGCCAAAGCCTTTGACTGTGTGGATCACAATAAACTGTGGAAAATTCTGAAAGAGATGGGAATACCAGACCACCTGATCTGCCTCTTGAGAAATCTGTATGCAGGTCAGGAAGCAACAGTTAGAACTGGTCATGGAACAACAGACTGGTTCCAAATAAGAAAAGGAGTACGTCAAGGCTGTATATTGTCACCATGTTTATTTAACTTATATGCAGAGTACATCATGGGAAATGCTGGACTGGAAGAAACACAAGCTGGAATCAAGATTGCTGGGAGAAATATCAATAACCTCAGATATGCATATGATACCACCCTCATGGCAGAAAGTCAAGAGGAACTAAAAAGCCTCTTGATGAAAGTGAAAGTGGAGAGTGAAAAGGTTGGCTTAAAGCTCAACATTCAGAAAACGAAAATCATGGCATCTGGTCCCATCACTACATGGGAAATAGATGGAGAAACAGTGGAAACAGTGTCAGACTTTCTTTTTCTGGGCTCCAAAATCACTGCAGATGGTGACTGCAGCCATGAAATTAAAAGACGCTTACTCCTTGGAAGGAAAGTTATGACCAACCTAGATAGCATATTCAAAAGCAGAGACATCACTTTGCCAACAAAAGTTCCTCTAGTCAAGGCTATGGTCTTTCCTGTGGTCATGTATGGATGTGAGAGCTGGACTGTGAAGAAGGCTGAGCGCCGAAGAATTGATGCTTTTGAACTGTGGTGTTGGAGAAGACTCTTGAGAGTCCCTTGGACTGCAAGGAGATCCAGCCGGTCCATTCTGAAGGAGATCAGCCCTGGGATTTCTTTGGAAGGAATGATGCTAAAGCTGAAACTCCAGTATTTTGGCCACCTCATGCGAAGAGTTGACTCATTGGAGAAGACTCTGATGCTGGGAGGGATTGAGGGCAGGAGGAGAAGGGGACGACAGAGGATGAGATGGCTGGATGGCATCACTGACTCGATGAATATGAGTCTGAGTGACCTCCGAGGGCTGGTGATGGATAGGGAGGCCTGGCGTGCTGCAGTTCATGGGGTCGCAAAGAATCGGACACGACTGAGCGACTGATCTGATTTGAAAACCTGTGAACTTCCAGATGTTCAAGGGGGATTTAGAAAAGGCAGAGGAACCAGAGATCAAATTGCCAATATCTGTTGGATCATCGAAAAAGCAAGAGTTCCAGAAAAACATCTACTTCTGTTTTATTGAGTATGCCAAAGTCTTTGACTGTGTAGATCACAACAAACTGTGGAAAATTCTTCAAGAGATAGGAATACCAGACCACCTGACCTGCCTCCTAATAGATCTGTATGCAGGTCAAGAAGCAACAGTTAGAACTGGACATGGAATAACAGACTGGTTACAAATTGGGAAAGGAGTACGTGAAGGCTGTATATTGTCACCCTGCTTATTTAACTTATATGCAGAATACATTATACAAAATGCCAGGCTGTATGAAACCCAAGCTGGAATCAAGATTGCCAGGAGAAATATCAATAACCTCAGATTGCAGATGATACCACCCTTAAGGCAGAAAGCGAAGAACTAAAGAGCCTTTCGATGAAAGTGAAAGAGGAGAGTGAAAAAGCTGACTTAAAACTCAGCATTCAGAAAACTAAGATCATGGCATCCAGTCCCATCACTTCATGGCAAATAGTTGGAGAAACAATGGGAACAGTGAGAGATTATTTTGGGGGCTTCAGAATCATTGCAGTTGGTGACTGCAGCCATGAAATTAAAAGATGCTTGTTCCTTGAAAGAAAAACTAGATAGCATATTAAAAAGAGATATCACTTTGCTGACAAAGGTCCATCTAGTCAAAGCTATGATTTTTCTAGTAGTCATGTATGGATGTGAGAGTTGGACTATAAAGAAAGCTGAGCATCAAAGAATTGACGCTTTTGAACTGTGGTGTTGGAGAAGACTCTTGAGAGTTCCTTGGACTGCAAGGAGATCAAACCAGTTAGTCCTAAAAGTAGTCAGTCTTGAATATTCATTAGAAGGACTGATGCTGAAGCTGAAACTCCAATCCTTTGGCCACCTGATGTGAAGAACTGACTCACTGGAAAATAACCTGATGCTGGGAAAGACTGAAGGCAGGAGGAAAAGGGGATGACAGAGGATGAGATGGTTGGATGGCATCACTGACTCGATGGACATGAGTTTGAGCAAGCTCTGGGAATTGGAGATGGAAATGGCAACCCACTCCAGTGTTCTTGCCTGGAGAATCCCAAGGACAGGAGAGCCTGGTGGGCTGCCGTCTCTGGGGTAGCACAGAGTCAGACATGACTGGAGCGACTTAGCAGTAGTAGCAGCAGCAGCAGCAGCAGCAAGGAAGCCTGGTATGCTGCAGTACATGGGTTTGCAAAGAGTCGGACACAACCGAGTGACTGAACTGAACTGAAAAAGCACTATCTTATAAATTGCTTCATTTTAGTCCTTACAAATTGATCCAAAAGTTAGTATGCTGAAAAAAATAAAGAATTATGTTAAGAAACCGTCCTAATATTTTATTTCATTTATTCAAGAAACTTTTATTGAACACCTAGTATGTGCTAGGCCTTTTGACATGTATTGGGAATACAATGTCTAAAAAGAATCAACCCCTGCCTCAAAGGGAAGACAGGGGGATAAATGAATGCTCAGATATTTTATGACAGGGTGATTATGTTGGAAATTGTACTCATAGGATGCTGTGGGAGCGCTGAAGAGCAGTGGGGATTGGTGGAAGGAGTAAGCAGTGAGGCCTTCCCAGAAGAGTTGGTACTTACATTGAGTTTTGAAGGACGAGGAGGGCTTGCTCAGATGAAGGAGGGAAGGAAGCCTAGCAGACAGAAGGAATATGCACATGAAGGCCAGTGTGATGATCTTTGAGGATTGTCCATCACTCAGCATGTCCAGAGCTTAGTGGATAAGGAGATGTGTTAGGGAGGGTAGGAATGGTGGCAAGTGATGAAACTAGGTAGATGAGAAGTATGCAGTTCATAATGGAGCACACCAGGGTACTCCTTTGAGAAGTTAGGAGTTTGCCATCATCCTGAAAGGTGGCAAATTATATTACGTAGGTGGGCAACAAGGTCAGATTTGAATTTTGCAGTGTTCACCATGAGCCCAAGGAGGGGAATGGTGTGAAAGAGGCTGACCCAGAGACTAGGAGCAGATATTGGAGTGATTCAGATGAGAGAAGGAAACAGCCTGAACCCAGGCAGGCTGGTGAAGAATGGAATGGGATATTAGAGAAGTGGAATCTGTGGGCGTGGTAGAGTGAATGTGGACTGGGGGTACGTCTCTGCTACACAACTTAGCTTTGAGCTTGTCTCAGAGCCAAGGTGAGAGAGCAGTGGCTATTTTTAGAATGAATGGATTTTGTTTTTTTCTCTATCTTAGCAAGTCAGAAAAACAAATAGAATCCATTCCTTCTAACAACTCAAAACCCCAGGAGGAATACCAGAACTTTCTGAACCCAAAAGAGGAAGATCCTTCATAAACTTTTGACTTGAAGATGAACTTTATGAGTAGAGGTTAATGAAAATTCTGGACTTGGGAGACAGGAAGTCCCAGCAGAGGCTCTGCCACTTAGTGGCCCTGTGGCCCTGAGCAATTACTGACCCTCACTGAGCCAAGGATCTTTCACCTATAAATCAGTTCAGAAGCTGGCGTCATAAAGATTTTGTGAGTACTCCGTGACATAACATCTGTAACTTACCGAACACAGTTCCCTGTCTTCCCTGAATCTGTGTTTTTTACTTCAACTTTCATCCTCTTCCAGCCTTTGCCCTTAATTAGAACAGAACATTGAACATCAGTCAAACAATAATTGTATGCAGAGAAAGAACTCCTTTTCCTCGATTTATTTAAGGATCTGGCTTTGAATGTGATTTGGAAAGGGTCCTTGCCTCATGGTATGAGGCTTGGCCTATTGTCTATGGCCTGCATTAACGGTAATGAGGAATGATTATGTATTTGTTTACAACAGATTACTTTGGATTTCTTCAAGGGCTATTTGTATCATCTCTGATTCACAATGAGTGATGTTGCCAAATACAAAAGAGTTGGGTTTTTTCTAGTGTAGTTACTGTTTTGGTTGGTAAACAGTGCAACCTCCTTATCCACCCTCTTTTTTGCTCATAGCCAATGATTGCATAACATTTGTAGATTAAATCTTCCTTTGGACAGCTGATTAAGATGTGTAGCTCTAGAGGAGTCCTCCCAGAAGCCTAAGCCTCTAAGGGAATTCAAGAAGACTGTTCTACCTGCTTTGCTCCAGCTAGACCTATATTTAAATTAAAGAGATCCGTAAGTCCTTCTATTTTTAAGAAGTAGAAGGCTATATCCACTTTTTCCTTAACACTCAATTTAAAGAGAAATTGTTTTGAATAACTGGACAGATCTTTTGAATTAATACAAATAGTAGTGCATGGCTTGCATTTCCATGAATAGTGTGTTTCTAGAGTGAAGCTGTCTTAACAACTTGGTCTTTGGGAAGTCAAATGATAGGAAGAACATTTGCATTTGAAAGCACGAGGATCTAGTTTTGCTGTTTATTGTGTCTACTGATGGGAGTAGTAATGTGTCTCTAGTCATGGGAGATTGCGCCCTGCTTGGATATTTTGTAGTTTTGATTAGTGGGGTCATTTTCAGAGCACTGTATCTGTGGGATTGTGTGGGGTCTGGCTAAGGCTATTTCTGTATAGAGAAGTGTTATGTTTACTAAGGGTGTCCGAGGTGGCTCAGTGGTAAAGAATCCACCTGCCAATACAGGAGATGTGGCTTCAATCCCTGGGTCAAGAAGAGTCCCTGGAGGAGGAAATGGACAGCTCCCTCCAGTATTCTTGCCTGGGAAATCCCATGGGCAGAGGAGCCTGGTGGGCTACAGTCCATGGAGTCACAAAGGGGCAGACACAGCTGTGTGACTGAGCACGCAAGCATGCTACATGTACTGCTGACTGGGCTCCAGGCTATTTCTGACCTGAGACCAATCTCTTATTCCAGGGATTCCTAGACTCACCCTAGTGTGGATTTGGTTTAAAAAGCCAAATGAAAATCAGTTTCCAATAATTCTCAGGGAGACATTTCCTTTTTTCATTCCCTCACTGAAACAACCATCCTTACATTCTCATTGTGGGTAGACTTTGTTTCTGGCTCATCCTTTCATTGTAGCCCTGTGAAGTTCTCAGCTTCACATGGCCTTCTATTCTTACTCTACTTCACTTTGGGGTCCGAGATCAAACTCTGACCCTCTGTGGTCATTAAAATCCACACTCCTGGGTCCCTCTTCACCCCTGTGGGCTGCTCAGCAGTGATACACGCTTCCCACTCAGTGTCCTCTTTCCTTCTGGCCTCTGGAAAGATCCTGTTCTCTCCCCGAGCTCAACCAAGCTTGTAAAATGTTTATTATGTTTTATCCAACATTTCTAGGTTTTTTATGCTGGGCAAGTTTTCAGGTTGTCAGCTTGAATAAATGGAGGTTGAAGTTTGAAGATTTGGCTTAAATTTCCAGTCCTGTTAATTGATTCTCTAGCTTTGCAGAACTGATTGCACTTCTCTGAATTTCAGTTTCCTTCTCATAAAGGGAGAGGAGCATGATAACCTCACAGGCACTCAGTGTACAGAGAAATTTTAGAAAAAAGCAAGCTCACGTTGGGAAAATGGCCTATAGTGCATGGTGTGGGTTCCCTGCCCAGGTCCCTCTCTGGGCTGATGTCCCTGGTCCCTAGCTTCTGTGAGTGTAGGCTACTAAGGCTTCCAGCTGCTTCTTCTCTGGAGAATTGAATTTGAATTCTTATCTCAGATTCTGCTTCTTGGGAACTTAACCTGTCATTGCAATAGTGTTTGTTCTTTTTTAAAAAAGCAATTAAAATTTTTTAGTGTTGAGATAGAGTTTAATCAACTTGTGAATCAAGAATGAGCCACTGTCATATTTTTGAAATTATCTATTTTTTTACCATCTTAATTTTATCACTTATGAGTATACAGTGTACATATGACTTTATTTGAGGTTTTGGTGTGTCTGGGCATAAAAATATGGGTGCCTGTGTGTGTGCTCTGTTATGTCTGACTCTCTGCGACCCCATGGACTGTAGCCCGCCAAGCTCCTCTGTTCATGGGACTCTCCAGGCAAGAATACTAGAGTGGCTTGCCATGCCCTCCTCCAGGGGATCTTCCTGACACAAGGATTGAACCCTTGTCTCCTGTGTCTCCTGCATTGCAGGCAGATTCTTTACCACTGAGCCACCTGGGAAACCCAAAAGTATGAGTATGAAAGACCATCTGGACCAACCCAATTCTAAATTAAGGACTAAGGGCTTTAGAGATCATGTTAATTTCACATTTTAAGACACATATTAATTTCTTTTTATCTCTTCTAACTCTATCTCTGTTATTTACATATCAATGAGAATTTTATAGACACCCTTTTGACTCTAAACTATGATCAAATTTGAAAGTGTGTTGAGGGCCAGGGTGGGAGAAAGTGCTGACGTGTTGTCCCAGATTCAGTGCTTGGAAAGTACCCAGAAATTCCAAGAGATCAAAATCTATTCAGGAGTGAATGGATTTCTCTACTCAAATAAGCAAGAAGAATATTAGAGCTGAAATTGTGAAAGGAATCATCAAGTTCTGAGCAACTTAGTAGACATGGAAGGAGGTTGTTTCAAACCTTTACCAGGACAGATTGTGATTCAATATCTCTGAGCTCATCTATTTCTTTCTGATCTTTTTGTAAGGATTAAACACTCCTGTTCCACTGCCTGCTACAAGGCTCTCAATAAATGGTAATTCCTTTTTATTACTGATGATCTTGATAGTCTGAAAAGTTTCATTATCATTGTCATTTCCATCATTAGAGCCTGTCTTCACGATAATTTGTACTGTATCATCTGGAGCTCTGATTTTTGAAATCTGCAGAATAAGGGAATGTTGTTGCAGTTGCTGGCTTTTCTGATAATAGGATTTTAAGCCAGGGTAGCCTGATACTTTATAGATTCATGGGTAAGAATAATTCTCCCTCCCATCCCATCCTCTCCATTCTTAATCCATTTCCCTCCTTGAAAGGGAAGAATGATATCAAATTGAATGCAGGATCCTGGCTCCTAATTCTTATCATTACAGTGATATTGAGGTACTGCAGTTATTCTTCTTCTCCATATATTGGCCAGAGTTCAGCTCATGTTTGAAAATCATCTCTAACAAAATTTATACACATTCTTGTGGATTTCACATCCTAAATACTTCTGGGAGTGTTATGACTTCTGCCCAGCTCTATTACTGACATCATAATATAAACCACAATATTCTTTGCCCCAGGCTGCTGTCTAGCCTT
Source organism: Tragelaphus eurycerus (assembly GCA_935064755.1). Lineage (NCBI taxonomy): Eukaryota > Metazoa > Chordata > Mammalia > Artiodactyla > Bovidae > Tragelaphus > Tragelaphus eurycerus. The sequence goes on from CAKXYN010000039.1 coordinate 7,841,913, forward strand.
CTAACTATTTTACTATATCCATTCAGATTCCACGCCAAATGTTCTCCACTCTGCTGCCAGGGTGAATTTTTCACAATGTAAATCAATTAAAGCCTCCCATCCCCCATGGCTTCCCCAGCCTGCCAATACCCCTCTGTGGCTTCCCGTGACTCTCAGAGGTCCTTCAACACAGAGGGAGGGGCCCTGGCAGGACCAACTCTGCCTGCCTCTCCTGCTTCTACATCACTCCTTACTTTGATGTCCTGACTCTGGCCAACTGGTCTTCTTGATTTTGCCCTGCTCCATCCTCCCACAGAGCTTTTGCAGTTGTGGTACCCAGGGCAGGAAGTTCCCATTACACTACTTAACTCTGCCTTATCCTTCAGATCCCAGGAGAGCCTTCCCTAAATCCTTGGCTGGATCAAGTTACCCTATAAACTGCTTTCCTTGCTCTTCTTCATCTCCCCTACTTTATTAGATGCTCCATAAGGCCAGAGAAGATGTCTGGCTTTGGTCTTCAGTGTATCTTTGGGGCCTACAATAGCTTGGCACATAAGATTTAATAAATATTTGTTGAATGAATAAACTAAAGGAAATGAGGGAAAATCAGAGAATAAGTAACAGGGGAACTGGCCCGCTCGTGAGCACTCCTCCTGCAGCTCTAGAGATGACTTCTGTGAATCTCTGAATCATCCTCGCATCAGGAGGGTCAGATAAAGTGCTCATACAGAGTTTTGCAAGTAATCATGCAGAGATGCAGGGACTGGAAACTCTCCTTCTTGTCATGGGAGGAAACGCTATTTGATTGTGCTTATAAATCCTTCCCTGAAAGATCATCCCTTCTAAATGTTCCCTCTTCACCACTTAGCTCTGTGTTCAGTACAGTTGAAATGTATGTGAGTTCATATTATTTTGAAGCCTGTGCTCAGGCTCATAAAACAGATATTTAGTAGGAAATCTGTGAAATTGAATTCTTATGTGTTTTTCAGTGTGCTACATATCCGTGATTCATAAAATGAAACATTTTTTTGAATGTCTGTAAAATGAGAATATACTTGCAAATATATGATTCTAATTTTTAAGTATATAATTTTTCCAGTGCTGTGTGTGTTTGCATGTATTCATTTTGGGGAATTGCACATGACTAAAATTCTCCATTAGAGACTAGGTGTAAACATGTGCACAAAATGGCCATCTTATGTAGCTAAGGGCTTCAAATTGTTCTCTTAAATATTTATTTCCCATTTCACTTTTGAAGGACTTTCTTCAATATCCCAAAGTAGTCATATAATTTGATTGTTTATGTAAATGTCTTCAAGGGATTCTGCAGAAGAGTTATTTCACTGTTTGTTATGTTGTTGAGAAATGTTCATAAATCACGTAAATTGGAAAAGAATAGGAAATGAATAATCTGCCTGCAGATCTGATTCCATGATTAGCCATCCAAGGTCAACTGGAAAAAGCCCGAGACACTGGAAAATTAGTGGAGTGTTTTTTGTTTTGTTTTTCTTCTAACAGGTAGGTAGAAAAGACATAAGAAAAGTGGGAGAAATGAGTTTCTTAAAAACCCAGTGTCCTCAAAGTCAATTGTAAGTGAAAGAACAATAAAACAGTAGGGATTTCTAGAATAAGTTTTCCAGAAAAGGGAGTACATCTCTTTTTTAGGGCTATTCACATTTGGAGAGGAAATTGAAAGTTGATGTAATTTTCCAACACCATTCCAGAATTTAGGCTTTAAAGTTTCATTTTGTTCAACGTTTCATTTCCTTAAAATCAGCTGACACTTCAGAAATTTTAATTTTACCCTGGTTGTATCCTGAGAAGTAGTGACCATCCAGAGGACTCCGATATGAAGGCTGTTAGTACACATGTTTTATAACTTTAAATCATTTTTACATTCTTATTGCTACAAGACAACTGCATGGAACCAATAAATGGAGATGTAACTGAAGGATTCTCTGTTAGGTCCTCTGAGCAACTATTGTTTTGTTTTTTCTTCTTCTCTTTACAGATGTACTAGAGTTTGTTCAAGTCTATAGGAGCCAGGAACTGTTTCTTAGCTGGCCTAAATACACATTTTGAGAAATCAAAGAGCCAGGGGTTTTCTCTAATCACTGTTTACAGTGCAATTGCTGCTTTGTTTGAAAGCAGTGCTACTTCACTGCTTATAATCTGAACCAAGTTTATCCAGGTTGAATTTTGAGAAGAATCTTGAATTTGGTTAACCTTTTTGCTATTGTAGGCTTATCCTTAATCAGGCTAATTTTATTTATTTATTTTTTTATTATTATTTTTTTATTTTTATTTTGTTTAACTTTACAATATTGTATTGCTTTTACTATACATCGAGATGGATCCACCACCAGTATACACGTGTTCCGCATCCTGAACCCTCCTCCCTCCCCCCTCCCCACACCATCCCTCCAGGTCGTCCCAGTGCTCCAGCGCCAGGCATCTGTTATCGGGCATCATACCTGGACTGACGACTCGTTTCAGATATGATATTATACATATTTCAATGTTATTCTCCCCAATCATCCCACCCTCTCCCGGTCCCAGAGTCCAAAAGTCTGTTCTATACATCAGTGTCTCTTTTGCTGTCTCGTAAACAGGGTTATTTTTACCATCTTTCTAAATTCCATATATATGCGTTAGTATACTGTATTTGTGTTTTTGTTTCTGGCTTACTTCACTCTGTATAATAGGCTCCAGTTCCATCCACCTCATTAGAACTGATTCAAATGTATTCTTTTTAATGGCTGAGTAATACTCCATTGTGTATATGAACCACAGCTTTCTTATCCATTCATCTGTGGATGGACATCTAGGTTGCTTCCACGTCCTGGCTATTGTAAACAGTGCTGCTATGAACATTGGGGTACACGTGTGTCTTTCAATTCTGGTTTTCTCAGTGTGTATGCCCAGCAGTGGGATTGCTGGATCATAAGGCAGTTCTATTCCCAGTTTTTTGGGGAATCTCCATACTGTTCTCCATAGTGGCTGTACTAGTTTGCATTCCCACCAACAGTGTAAGAGGGTTCCCTTCTCTCCGCACCCTCTCCAGCATTTATTGCTTGTGGACTTTTGGATCGCTGCCATTCTGACTGGCGTGAAATGGTACCTCATAGTGGTTTTGATTTGCATTTCTCTGATAATGAGTGATGTTGAGCATCTTTTCATGTGTTTGTTAGCCATCTGTATGTCTTCTTTGGAGAAATGTCTATTTAGTTCTTTGGCCCATTTTTTGATTGGGTCATTTATTTTTCTGGAATTGAGCTGCAGGAGTTGCTTGTATATTTTTGAGATTAGTTGTTTGTCAGTTGCTTCATTTGCTATTATTTTCTCCCATTCGGAAGGCTGTCTTTTCACCTTGCTTATAGTTTCCTTTGTTGTGCAGAAGCTTTTAAGTTTAATTAGGTCCCATTTGTTCATTTTTGATTTTATTTCCGATATTCTGGGAGGTGGGTCATGGAGGATCCTGCTGTGATGTAAGTCAGAGAGTGTTTTGCCTATGTTTTCCTCTAGGAGTTTTATGGTTTCTGGTCTTACATTTAGATCTTTAATCCATTTTGAGTTTATTTTTGTGTATGGTGTTAGAAAGTGTTCTAGTTTCATTTTTTTACAAGTGTTCAACCAGTTTTCCCAGCACCACTTGTTAAAGAAATTGTCTTTAGTCCATTGTATATTCTTGCCTCCTTTGTCAAAGATAAGGTGTCCATATGTGCGTGGATTTATCTCTGGGCTTTCTATTTTGTTCCATTGATCTATATTTCTGTCTTTGTGCCAGTACCAGACTGTCTTGATGACTGTGGCTTTGTAGTAGAGCCTGAAGTCAGGCAGGTTGATTCCTCCAGTTCCATTCTTCTTTCTGAAGATAGCTTTGGCTATTCGAGGTTTTTTGTATTTCCATACAAATTGAGAAATTATTTGTTCTAGCTCTGTGAAGAATACTGTTGGTAGCTTGATGGGGATTGCATTGAATCTATAAATTGCTTTGGGTAGTATACTCATTTTCACTATATTGATTCTACCAATCCATGAACATGGTATATTTCTCCATCTATTAGTGTCCTCTTTGATTTCTTTCACCAGTGTTTTATAGTTTTATATATGGCACCCCACCCCAGTACTTTTGCCTGGAGAATCCCATGGACGGAGGAGCCTGGTGGGCTCCAGTCCATGGGGTCGCTGAGAGTTGGACACGACTGAGCGACTTCACTTTCACTTTTCACTTTCATACATTGGAGAAGGAAATGGCAACCCACTCCAGTGTTCTTGCCTGGAGAATCCCAGGGATAGGGGAGCCTGGTGAGCTTCCGTCTATGGGGTCGCACAGAGTCGGACACGACTGAAGCGACTTAGCAGCAGCAGCAGCAGCAGCATATATAGGTCTTTAGATTCTTTAGGAAGATATATTCCTAAGTATTTTATTGTTTTCATTGCAATGGTGAATGGAATTGTTTCCTTAATTTCTCTTTCTATTTTCTCGTTATTAGTGTACAGGAATGCAAGGGATTACTATTCAACATAGTTTTGGAAGTTTTGGCCACAGCAATCAGAGCAGAAAAAGAAATAAAAGGAATCCAAATTGGAAAAGAAGAAGTAAAACTCTCACTGTTTGCAGATGACATGATCCTCTACATAGAAAACCCTAAAGATTCCACCAGAAAATTACTAGAACTGATCAATGAATATAGTAAAGTTGCAGGATATAAAATTAACACACAGAAATCAGGCTAATTTTAAAAAATTGAGATATGATTAGCGTGTAACATTATATTAGTTGTAGGGGTACAACATAATGTTTCATTGTTTGTATATATTATGAAAGTCTAGTCAACACCCCCACCATGCATAGTTACAAATATTTTTTTTCTTCTGCTTTTTTAATTTTTTAAGGTCTGCTCTCTTATCAAGGGGACTTCCCAGGTGGCTCAGCAGAAAAGAATCCACTTGCAATGCAGGAGATGAGAGTTCGATCCCTGGGCTGGGAAGAGCCCCCAGAGAAGGAAATGACAACCCCCTCCAGTATTCTTGCTGGAGAGTCCCATGGACAGAGGAGCCTGGCAGGCTGCAGCCCATGGGGTCACAAAGAGTGAGACACGACTTAGTGACTAAACAACAACTCTTAACTAGGCTAATCTCTAGGCATTTACCCAGTGATTGTATGATTTTAAACGTTATTTCTGTCCATGCTTGTTCTTGAAGTTAAAAAGGAAAAGAATTAAATTTCTCAATATCTCTGATTCATTTCCTTTTTCCTTTGTTGATCTCCACATATTGAAAGTTGGGCAGTATTAGAGTTTTGAGGGTGGGAAGGAATGGAGCAATTGGAAGTCTTCCAAAATGAGGAAAAGTTACTTTGAGTTACTTTGAGAGTTACAAAGAGTTACTTTGGCTAAACCTGGAAAACTCCTCTCTTGTGGGTCTGGTCAGGACCTCCACAAGCTGCCCAGAGTGGGTGATGGCTAATGAGTGGATGCAGGTGACTCTGGCAGGTGGCTGGAAGAAATGTCAGGTGGACATTTACCTGCACAGGAAATACTAGCTTCCTTTTCTTTTCTAGAGGTAATTAGGTCAGGAGTGGGAAGACGGGGCTGGACCAGGGAGATGGATCTGTGCCCAGGGGAACTCAGGTTAAGATATTATGTGAGATGTTTACAGAAGTAGCTGTAGATTTCTTTAGTTTGAGTGTCTGGGTGGGTTGGGCGCAAAGAAGCCATATTTTCATATTGAGAAATAGTGGCCTGAAACCACAGTGTGACCTGTGTTGTATGTCTGTAAGAGACCATGGGTCACTCTGGATGCTTGTTGTATCAGGAGACACGCCGGGTGTGAATGTCAATGTCACACTTTTAAAGATGGGGCAGGAATGTGAATAGACCCTCTGAACCCACTTTTCTGGCGAAAAAAAGAAACCAGCGAGCAAAGAGGAGCTAGATGCTGCTTGAATTCAGAGCACCATGCTACAGGGCCTGGTAGATGAATACTTCCTCACGAGCAGTGAGCAGCAGGGGTTGGTGGGGAAGCCTGGACAGCAGGCAGAACTGGGCTGGTACGGGGTCCAAGCCATCAGGGCCAGGATGGGAAATTCCAAAGATCAGGCACCTTGTTCTGGATGGGACTGGAGTTCCCTTGGGTGTTCTAGGGAGATTGGTGTAAGTAGCATTTGTGCTTGAATCCCAAGTGTCAGCTCACGGGGTGTTGCAGGCAGGCCTTGAGGGAACCGAGGGTCTGCGAGTGGGCGGGGTCTCCTTGGGGACACTAAGTCTTCTTACCCTTTCACTCATGTGCTTTGGGGAAGTGTGAACAACAGGGACTCTACTCTTCCACCCTCGTGGGCCAAAGTTGTGCTGCTTTTTCTTTCTTGTCTGTTCTGTTCTCATGCAGGATCTCCAAGGGGAGATGGCTTTTGCTCAGTTCCAGTGAGAGGAGAGACTTTCCACCCCCTCCCCTTCCCCCAGGCAGCTCTCCTTACCTGGGTTGGTGATGCGAGGGGCAAGAGGGTTTCCTGCCCCTTTCTTGGTGGCAGGCTGCTTTGACCTCCCCTCACAGGAGGGTTGGGTCTGCAGTGTGGGCAGGTTCTTGCCCCTCCAGAACAGCAGATGACTTTTGCTTGCTACTAGACAAGGGAAGAACTGACTCATTTGAAAAGGCCCTGATATTGGAAAGATAGAGGGTGGGAGGAGAAGGGGACAACAGATGATGAGATGGTTGGATGGTGACACCGACTCCATAGACATGAGTTTGAGTAAGCTCTGGGAGTTGGTGATGGACAGGGAGGCCTGGCGTGCTCCAATTCACGGGGTCACAAAGAGTCGGACACGACTGAGCAACTGAACTGAACTGAGACAAGGGTTGGGACGCAGGCAGGTTTTGTGCTTGTGTTGTGGATGGAATGTTTGTATCCCAGGCCCCCCCACCCCACCATAGACAGATTCATATGTTGAAGCCCCAGCCCCACTAGGATGGCACTGAGGTGGGCCCTTTAGGAGTTAATCAGGTTTAGATGAGATCATGAGGGTAGAGCCCATGATGGAACTAGTGTCCTTATAAGAAGAAAGGGGGACTTCCCTGGTGGCTCAGTGGTAAAGAATCTACCTGCCATTGCAGGAGACGTGGGTTCAATCCCTAGGTCATGAAGAACCCTTGGAAATGACAACCCACTCCAGTTTTCTTGCCTGGAGAATTCTATGGACAGAGGATCCTGGTGGGCTATATAGTCCATGGATTTGCAAAGAGTCAGACACAACTTAGTGACTGAACGACAAGAGACATCAGAATGCTGATGTCATCACAGGTTGACATCATCGACCTGTGAGAACACGGCAAGGAGACCAGGAAGCACCCTCACCAAGAACTGGATCTGCTAGCTCCTTGCTTTTGGACTTTCCAGACTCTGGAAGTGTGAGAAGAAAATGTCGGTTGTCTATGCCGCCCCATCTCTGGTATTCTTGAAAGCAGTGCAAGCTGACTGAGACGCAGCCCTTCATGGACAACTGCTCAGCACCATGTATTCACATCAGGCCCAAGGCATTCATGGGCTCCTCCACCTCCCCAACTCCCCTTCTCATAACTCAGCAACTCTGAGCACTAAGGGGGGCTTCTCAGGTCATGGCTCTTTCCCCAGAGTTGCTCATGGACATTCAGTGGAGGCCTGTGGAAAAAGTTAGCAACTAGGGGCCAGACTTCAATTATAGAGGTCCAAGGGCCCTAAATTATCACCTCATTTACACAGAATTTGTTAAATCTTAGTCGTTGCGTCTCACCTGCTTTTCTGGCTGCTACCTCTTTCTCTCAGGTTTTCATCAAACATGAGGCAGTTGATGTATCCTTTCTCCCCACAGAGGCACTGGCTACCCTTTGGGGCTCAGTTCACCTAGTCACCTTTGACTTCAACATTCTCATGGGCTCCAAAAATGTTGTTTCATGGGTTGTCTTTCTTTCTTCTTATTGTTAGGATGGGAGTGATAGACTCTTTCTTGCCATTGTCTATATCTCAGCTGGACATGGAACTGGGAAACTGTTTAGAAATCAAAAGCTAAGACCTAGACATGCTGAGGTCTACTGCCGTAGCATTGTTTCTAGAAGGCCTTCCTTTCCCTGACTATCTCAGTCCAATACAAGTTTCTTTTCCTCCCAAACTGTTTTCCCATTCATGTGGATATTCATTAGTGAGTCTCAGGATTGGAAGAGCCTATAAATGTCACTTTGTCCATCCTACATTTTATGCTCAAACTCACATTCTGCCTGGAGAAGGCAATGGCACCCCACTCCAGTACTCTTCCCTGGAAAATCCCATGGATAGAGGAGCCTAGTAGGCTACAGTCCATGGGGTCGCTGAGAGTTGGACATGACTGAGTGACTTCACTTTCACTTTTCACTTTCATGCATTGGAGAAGGAAATGGCAACCCACTCCAGTGTTCTTGCCTGGAGAACCCCAGGGACGGCGGAGCCTGGTGGGCTTCCGTCTATGGGGTTGCACAGAGCCGGACACAACTGAAGCAACTTAGCAGCAGCAGCACATTCTACCCTGTGGCATCTTTTCAATGGTTGTCTTGACCTTTTTTTTTTTTTTTTTTTAAATCTTATATTGTTCAGTCCAGTATGTATATATGTCTTCCCAGGTGGCTCAGTGGTAAAGAATCCACCCGCCAATGCAGGACACGTGGCTTTGATCCCTGGGTTGGGAAGATCCCCTGGAGGAGAAAATAGCTACCTACTCCAGTATTCTTGCCTGGGAAATATCATGGACAGAGGAATTTGGCGAGCTACAGTGTATGGGGCCACAGAGAGCTGGGCACGACTGCGCAACTCAGCACACACACACCACACATTGCTCAGCCCAGTGTGTGTATATGTCTAGCTTGAGCCCAGCTCTGTTATTGTATGTCAGTTAGTGCCCACAACAATATCATGAGCAGAAAATGTGCTATCAATTTGACTGGGGAGGAATGTCCTCTGCTGGAGGACAAGGGAGCAGACAGCAGAATGTGTGTTTTTACCACACTTTTTAATGCATTGCCAGAGTCAATTTTAGGATGCAATTGAGTTAAATTAGTAGCTTGAAGAGAAAAGTCAGTAGCCAGAAGTAAACTGAACGTTAACACTTTTGAACTTTGACCATAATACTGAACTGACCACAGTATTGAACTGACCATTTGGGGGTTAAAAGGTTAGAAAGAGAGCACAATGTATTTTTAGTCTACTTAGAACTATAGCTGCTTTTGGACATTTCTGGTAAAGTGTCGTGTATCAGGATTAGAATAGAGGCCATAAATATGGTTCAAAAAATATCCTCGACATTTCATTATATGGTTTGCTATTGGCTTTCATTGCAGTGCATTATCTGAATTGATGTAAATAGTGTTTAAGTTTGTCTTTTCATATGAGTAATAAGTATCATATGTAGAGATTTCCGTTTCTATTGCTTAAATAGATTGCCACAGTAGTTTGGTACATAGTTGCCATGCACATAATTACTGCATGGCTATTATTAGGAAAATTGTGTGGGTAAAATCAACCCTGCTATTTGGTTACGTCTGGACCTTACTGCCTATCTGCTAAGCAATATGGGGTCAAAATAAGTACCAGGCAGTTTTGATGTTAGCCTTTCTGGAGATGGGTTCAACTCTTCTCTTTATAGTCTTATAATACTACAAAACTACCAGATGAGGTGTCATCAGAGAAGAAAAGCAATTTAAAAATGCCCAAACCCACTAAATTATTACTCCCAGTACTGTATTCTGCCAGTGAAACTTACTCTGGCGTTAGTCTACTTCTTTTAAACCAATGCTCCTTCATTTACGTCATTATGACTTACAGAACATCAGTTAAACTACAAAATACTTCTTTTTAAATTAAATTTATTTATTTTTAATTGAAAGCTAATTGCTTTACAGTATGGTGTTGGTTTCTGCCAAAGATCAGCATACAAAATATTTCTTTAAAAAAAGTTGGGAATGTTGTTTACCAATTAGTCTACATTAAGTAGGAGGGACAAAATCATGTTTAGAATCAAACCCCATACCTAAGAGATGCTCAGAGGGCTCAAACAAACCTTGTGTGCACCAGGACCTAACAACCCCACAGAGACTGAGACAGAACTGTGTTTGAGTATCTTCTGCAGAGGTATGGGTCAGCAGTGGACTGCTGCAGGGGCAGGGGCTCTGGGTGCAGTAGACCTGGGTATGGCATAAACCCTTTTGGAGGAGGTTGCCATTAACCCCACCATAAAGCCAGCAGAACTTACACAGAACTGGGGAAACAGACTCTTGGAGGATGCAAAGAAAACCTTGTGTGCACCAGGGCCCAGGAGAAAGGAGCAATGGCCCCACAAGAGACTGACTCAGACTTGCCTGTGAGTGTCCAGGAGTCTCTGGCAGAGGTGTGGGTTGGCAGTGGCCTGTTGCAGGGTTGGGGGCACTAAGTGCAGCAGTGGGTGCATGGGACTTTTTGAAGGAGGTCACCATTATCTTCATTACCTCCAGCATAGTTTGGCCTCAGGTCAAATAACAGGGAGGGAACACAGCCCATCAATATAAAATTGGATTAAAGATTTACTGAGCATGGCCCCACCCATCAGAACAAGACCAGGTTTCCCCCTCAGTCAGTCTCTCCCATCAGGAAGCTTCCATAAGCCTCTTATCCTTCTCCATCAGAGGGCAGACAGAATGAAAATCACAATCACAGAAAACTAACCAATCTGATCACATGGACCACTGCCTTGTCTAACTCAATGAAACTATGAACCATGCCATGTAGGGCCACCCAAGATGGATGGGTCATGGTGGAGAGTTCTGATAAAACCTGGTCCACTGGAGAAGGGAATGGCAAACCACTTCAGTATTCTTGCCTTGAGAACCCCATGAATAACATGAAAAAGCAAAAAGATAGGACACTGAAAGATGAACTCCCCAGGTCGGTAGGTGCCCAATATGCTACTGGAGATCAGTGGAGAAATAACTCCAGAAAGAATAAAGAGACAGAGCCAAAGCAAAAACAACACCCAGTTGTGGGTGTGACTGGTGATAGAAGCAAGATCTGATACTGTAAAGAGCAATATTGCTTAAGAACCTGGAATGTTAGGTCCATGAATCAAGGCAAATTGCAAGTGGTCAAACAGGAGAGAGTAAGAGTGAACTTGGACATTTTAGGAATCAGTGAACTAAAAAGGACTGGAATGGGTGAATTTAACTCAGATGACCATTATATCTACTACTGTGGGCAAGAATCCCTTAGAAGAAATGGAGTAGCCACCATAGTCAACAAAAGAGCCTGAAATGCAGTTCTTGGATGCAGTCTCAAAAAAGACAGAATGATCTATGTTCGTTTTCAAGGCAAACCATTCAATATCACAGTAATCCAAGTCTGTGCCCCAATCAGTAATGCTGAAGAAGCTGAAGTTGAATGGTTCTATGAAGACCTATAAGACCTTTTAGAACTAACACCCAAAAAAGATGTCCTTTTCATTATAGGGGACTGGAATGCAAAAGTAGGAAGTCAAGAAACACCTGGAGTAACAGGCAAATTTGGCCTTGGAGTACAGAATGAAGCAGGGCAAAGGCTAATAGAGTTTTGCCAAGAGAATGCACTGGTCATAGCAAACACTCTCTTCCATCGACACAAGAGAAGACTCTACACATGGACATCACAGATGGTCAGCACCAAAATCAGATTGATTATATTCTTTCCAGTGAAAGATGGAGAAGCTCTGTACAGTCAGCCAAAACAAGACCAGGAGCTGACTGTGGCTCAGATCATGAACTCCCTATTGCCAAATTCAGACTGAAATTGAAGAAAGTAGGGAAAACCACTAGACCATTCAGGTATGACCTAAATCAAATCCCTTACAATTATACAGTAGAAGTGAGAAATAGATTTAAGGGACTAGATCTGATAGACAGAGTGCCTGATGAGCTATGGATGGATATTCGTGACATTGTACAGGAGACAGGGATCAAGACCATCCCCATGGAAAAGAAATACAAAAAAAGCAAAATGGCAGTCTGAGGATGCCTTACAAATAGCTGTGAAAAGAGAAGTGAAAAGCAAAGAAGAAAAGGAAAGATATACCCATTTGAATGCAGAGTTCCAAAGAATAGCAAGGAGAGATAAGAAAGCCTTCCTCAGTGATCAGTGCAAAGAAATAGAGGAAAGCAATAGAATGGGAAAGACTAGAGATCTCTTCAAGAAAATTAGAGATACCAAAGGAACATTTCATGCGAAGATGGGCACAGTAAAGGACAGAAATGGTAGGGACCTAACAGAAGCAGAAGATATTAAGAAGTGGTGGCAAGAATATACAGAAGAACTATACAAAAAAGGTCTTCACGACCCAGATAATCATGATGGTATGATCACTCACCTAGAGCCAGACATCCTAGAATATGAAGTCAAATGGGCCTTAGGAAGCATTGCTATGAACAAAGTTAGTGGAGGTGATGGTATTGCAGTTGAGCTATTTCAATTCCTAAAAGATAATGCTGTGAAAGTGCTGCACTCAATATGCCAGCAAATTTGGAAAACTCAGCAGTGGCCACATGACTGGAAAAGGTCAGTTTTCATTGCAGTCCCAAAGAAAGGCAAAGCCAAAGAATCTCAAACTACCGCATAATTGCACTCATCTCACACGCTAGTAAAGTAATCCTCAAAATTCTCCAAGTCAGATTTCAACAGTATATGAACCATGAACTTCCAGATGTTCAAGCAGGATTCAGAAAAGGCAGAGGAACCAGAGATCAAACTGTTGGATGATCGAAAAAGCAAGAGAGTTCCAGAAAAACATCTATTTCTGCTTTATTGACTACACCAAAGCCTTTGACTGTGTGGATCACAGTAAACTGTGGAAAATTCTGAAAGAGCTAGGAATACCAGACCACCTGACCACCTGAGAAATCTACATGCAGGTTAAGAAGCAACAGTTAGAACTAGACATGGAACAATAGACTGGTTCCAAATCAGGAAAGGAGTACGTCAAGGCTGTATATTGTCCCCTGCTTTTTTAACTTATATGCAGAGTACATCATGAAAAATGCTGGACTGGATGAAGCACAAGCTGGAATCAAGATTGCCGGGAGAAATATCAATAACCTCAGATATGCAGATGACACCACCCTTATGGCAGATAGTGAAGAAGAACTAAGGAACCCCTTGATGAAAGTGAAAGTGGATAGTGAAAAAGCTGGCTTAAATCTCACCATTCAAAAGCTAAGATCATGGCATCTGGTCCCATCAATTCATGGCAAATAGATGGGGAAACAAGGGAAATGGTGACAGACTTTATTTTGGGGGGCTCCAAAATGACTGCAGATGGTGACTGCAGCCATGAAATTAAAAGATGTTTGCTCTTTGGAAGAAAAGTTATGACCAACCTAGACAGCATATTAAAAAGCTGACATTAAAAAGAGACATGACTTTGCCAGCAAAAGTCCATCTAGTCAAAGCTATGGTTTTTCCAGTAGTCATGTATGGATGTGAGAGTTGGACTATAAAGATAGCTGAGCGTTGAAGAATTGATGCTTTTGAACTGTGGAGTTGGAGAAGACTCTTGAGAGTCCCTTGGACAGCAAGGAGATCTAAACAGTTCATCCTAAAGGAAGTCAGTCCTGAATATTCACTGGAAAGACTGATGCTAAACCTGGAACTCCAATCCTTTGGCCATGTGATGCAAAGAACTGACTCATTTGAAAAGACCGTGATGCTAGGAAAGACTGAAGGCAGGAGGAGAAGGGGACAACAGAAGATGAGATGGTTTGATGGCATTACTGACTCAATGGACATGAGTTTAAGTAGGCTCTGGGAGTTGGTGACGGACAGGGAAGCCTAGTGTGCTGCAGTCCATGGAGTCACAAAGAGTTGTACACGACTGAGGGACTGAACTGAACTGAACCAAAGTCATGAAAAAAAGTTTAACATGCATAATACAGCATCAGACTTCCCAGCTGGCTCAGTGGTAAAGTTGCCTGCCAATGCAGGAAACGCAGGTTCAATCCCTGGGTCAGGAAGATCCCCTGGTAGAGAAAATGGCAACCCCCTCCAGTATTCTTGCCAGGAGAGTCCCATAAACAGGAGCCTTGCAGTCCATGGGGTGGCGAAATCATTGGATACAACTTAGCAACTTAAAAAACAGTATAAGCATTACTGAGCTTTTTCAAGTTGTGTAAAGGGTACTAGTTTATCAAAGACATTGCGTTGATGCAATTCTTGTACCAGTTATCTATTGCCACAATAATGCTGTGAAACAAACAACTTAGAAAAAGCTCACTGACATATAAAAAGATACACTATGAGTGCTGTTGATCAGCTGGGCAGTTTTTCTGGTCTTGTGTTAGAAGACCCACTTGTGTTTGTGGTCTGGTGGTGGGTCAGCTGGAAGCTGGTTGGTCTGGGAGCACCTGGGACCACTGGGGTCATTTCTACAAGGACTTTCATCTTCCAGTTGTTCTTTAAGCAGTAGCAGGGTTGAGAATGTATAAGGGCAGAAGGCCATTTGAGGCGTAAGCTTGGAACTGGAACACTGTTACTTCTGCTGTGTTCTTTGGCCAAAGCAAGCCACAAGTCAAGCCCAGGTTCAAAGCTGGGGAAAGAGACTCCATCTTTTTGTGTCACATAGAAAATAGTATGCATGAGGGGACTGGTGAGAATTGGTACCAAACTGACAATCAGTCCTGGTCACTACTGCTGCTGCACGTTTTCTAAAACTTTATGATGTAAAACATTATCTGATTCTGCTCATGATTTTGTGGTTCAGGCATTCAGGAAGGGCTTAGCTTGGGAGCTGTTATTTGGGAGTCACTGTGGCTGGCTCTGAAGTCATCTAAAGAGATGCATTGTGGATGGCTCCCTCACATGGCGAGTGGTTGATGCTTCTAGGTGGCTTTTCCAACAGGAAAGTAGTCAGACTTCTCAGGTGACAGTGGCTTCGCTTAGAGTGGTGTTCCAAGTGAACAGGTTGGAAGCTGAATGGCCTTGCCTGAGATAGCCTGGGGAGCCACATGTTTTCACTTTCAGCACCTTCTATCAATAACAACAAGCCACTGATATCAGCTCATTTTCAAGGGGAAAGGAAATAGACCCTACCTCTCAATGGAAAAAGTATTAGGGAGTTTACAGACACGTTTAAAAATCTCCACAAATCTATCACAGTTATTCATGGAGAGAAATCATTTCCTTCATTCTGTGATGTTAAATCATGGTACCATGACCTTTTCACCTTTAGCACTCACCATTCCCATTAAATAGTGCACTCACCATTTCTATATTCTGATTTCTTATTTCGAACCAGAGATCAAATTGCCAACATCCGCTGGATCATGGAAAAAGCAAGAGAGTTCCAGAAAAATATCTATTTCTGCTTTATTGACTATGCCAAAGCCTTTGACTGTGTGGATCACAATAAACTATGGAAAATTCTGAAAGAGATGGGAATACCAGACCACCTGATCTGCCTCTTAAGAAATCTGTATGCAGGTCAGGAAGCAACAGTTAGAACTGGTCATGGAACAACAGACTGGTTCCAAATAGGAAAAGGAGAACGTCAAGGCTGCATATTGTCACCATGTTTATTTAACTTATATGCAGAGTACATCATGAGGAATGCTGGACTGGAAGAAACAGAAGTTGGAATCAAGATTGCCGGGAGAAATGTCAATAACCTCAGATATGCAGATGACACCACTCTTATGGCAGAAAGTGAAGAGGGGCTAAGGAGCCTCTTGATGAAAGTGAAAGTGGAGAGTGAAAAAGTTGGCTTAAAGCTCAACATTCAGAAAACGAAGATCATGGCATCTGGTCCCATCACTGCATGGGAAATAGATGGGGAAACAGTGGAAACAGTGTCAGACTTTGTTTTTCTGGGCTCCAAAATCACTGCAGATGGTGACTGCAGCCATGAAATTAAAAGACGCTTGCTCCTTGGAAGGAAAGTTATGACCAACCTAGATAGCATATTCAAAAGCAGAGACATTACTTTACCAACAAAGGTTCGCCTAGTCAAGGCTATAGTCTTTCCTGTGGTCATGTATGGATGTGAGAGCTGGACTGTGAAGAAGGCTGAGCGCCGAAGAATTGATGCTTTTGAACTGTGGTGTTGGAGAAGACTCTTGAGAGTCCCTTGGACTGCAAGAAGATCCAACCAGTCCATTTTGAAGGAGATCAATCCTGGAATTTCTTTAGAAGGAATGATGCTAAAGCTGAAACTCCAGTATTTTGGCCACCTCATGCGAAGAGTTGACTCATTGGAGAAGACTCTGATGCTGGGAGGGATTGAGGGCAGGAGGAGAAGGGGACGACAGAGGATGAGATGGCTGGATGGCATCACTGACTCGATGGATGCGAGTCTGAGTGACCTCCGGGAGCTGGTGATGGACAGGGAGGCCTGGCGTGCTGCGGTTCATGGGGTCGCAAAGAGTCGGACACGACTGAGCGACTGATCTGATCTGATCTGATCTGAACCCAAGAAATGATTAAGGGTAGTCATTTATTATCCAGGATCACTGCGGATAGTGACTGCAACCATGAAGTTATGAGACACTTGCTCCTTGGAAGAAAAGGTATCACCAACCTAGACAGCATATTAAGCAGAGACTTGACTTTACCAACAAAGGTCCGTCTAGTCAAGGCTATGGTTTTTCCAGTGGTCATGTATGGATATGGGAGTTGGACTATGAAGAAGGCTGAGCACCAAAGAATTGATGCTTTTGAACTGTGGTGTTGGAGAAGACTCTTGAGAGTCCCTCGGACAGCAAGGAGATCCAACCAGTCCATCCTAAAGGAGATCAGTCCTGAATATTCATTGGAAGGACTGATGTTGAAGCTGATACTCCAATACTTTGGCCATCTCATGCGAAGAGCTGGCTCATTTGAAAAGACCTTGATGCTGGGAAAGATTGAGGGCGGGAGGAGAAGGGGACGACAGAGGATGAGATGGTTGGATGGCATCATTGACTCAATGGGTATGAGTTTGAGTAAACTCCAGGGGTTGATGATGGACAGGGAGGCCTGGCATGCTGCAGTCCATGGGGTCGCAGAGAGCTGGATACAACCGAGCAACTGAACTGAACTGAACACAGTCATTTATTTCATTCCGAATCCTCAATGATCTTTGAGAAAATGCATACATATGTACTTTCTACACAGTTTTATTTTATAGACAAAAAAGTGCTTGTAATTTTTATTTTAATTGTCTGGGAATTCATTAAGCTAATACTATCATAATTGGCTTAGCAGTTTCCCAGCTTAGGTAGCTCAGTTATTTACAATTACACTAAATTGATGGCACTCCACATTTGGACATCTATTGCAATGTAATAAATTACCTGCCCCCCTACTCCTCTCCCCCCAAAACTCAGCAGCTTGAAACAATAACCATTATTACCTCCTGCAGTTTCTGTCAGGAACCCAGGAGTGGCTTGGCCACTCATGAAATCTCTGATGAGGTTGCAGTCAAGCTGTTGTCTGCTCCCAGATGGAGTTACAGCTCCTCAGTCTCATCTGAGGACTTCGCTGGGGCTGAGATTCTGCTTCCACCTTCACTCATGTGGCGGCTGTCAGGAGTCTTCCATTTCTGCACACTTGTCTCTCTTCATAGGTTTGCCCTAGACACAGCAGCTAATTCCCCAAGTGAGTGATGAGAGGGAGAAGGAGAGAGAAAGGGAGCGAGAGGTTCTGACCAAAAGGAAGCTGAGGTTTTTGTCCTTTATAACCTAATCTTGAACATTATATACCTTCACTTCCATCACACTCTGTTGATCACAAGACCAGTCTTGGTTATGTGTGGGAGGGGACTGCACACAGGTGTGAATGTCAGGTGATGGGGACCATTGATAGGGTCATCTTGGAGCCTGTTTACTACAGGCTGTTTATTGCTATAAACATCTTTGCTCAAGTTGCTGTTTGTTGATGGTTGGAAAGGGGACATTTACTTGTCTGGTGTTGAATTATGAGGTCATGTTGTTTAGTCTCTATGTCGTGTCCAACTCTCTGTGACCTCACGGACTGCAACAAGCCAGACTCCTCTGTCCATTCTCTCCCGGAGTTTGCTCAAACTCATGTCCATTGAGTCAGTGATGCTATCTAGCTGTCTCATCCTCTGCTGACCCCTTCTCCTTTTGCCTTCAGTCTTTCCCAAGACCAGGGTCTTTTCCAGAAAAGTCGGCTCTTCACATCAGGTGGACAAAATATCGGAACTTCAGCTTCAGCGACAGACCTTCCAATGAATATTCAAGGTTTATTTCCTTTAGAGTTGACTGGTTTGAGCTCTTTGCAGTCCAATACCAGATCATAGGGATCAACAATTCAGTGGCATCATTTTAAAAAGTTGTTAACTATTCTTACAAATATTTTTGTGCCATAAGATAGTCTTATATTTAATTACATTGCAATGATTCTAATATTTTACACAATATATTTTGTAAAATCTTATATTTTACACAAAATACTTCAGAGCATTTTACAAAGCATGTAGCTGCTGGTGCCCCCAGTCAGTTTTGGTTTGAGAAAAAGAGAAACAAAAGAGAAACAGGGAATTGCTGGATCCCCAGAACTTTTTTTTTTTTAATTTAATTCCTGGTTTCCATAAACTAGTCTGTAGTGCTGTGGCTCAGACGGTAAAGAATCTGCCTGCAATGCAGGAACCCTGGGTTCAATCCTTGGGTTGGGAAGATCCCCTGGAGAAGGGGCTGGCAACCCACTTCAGTATTCTTGCCTGCAGAATCCCTTGGACAGAGGAGCCTGGTGGGCTACAGTCCAGGGGTCGTAAAGAGTTAGACACAAATGAGCGACTAACTTTCTTTCACTTTCCATAAACTAGGCCACACCGCCCCCAACCTAATATAAGCCACTGCCATTAATAGTTTCTTTAATGGAAGAAATCTTAATTGGCAAGAAATGTGACCATTACAAAACAGAACATGTTCTTCACCATTTATGCTACTTTACCCTCCTGCTCTCTTGACCAGTTTTGAGGCAGCATGAAGGAAATGTGCTCCAGACCAGGATACTGAAAGGGCTGTTCTATGTCAGGTGAGTTTTAAAGCTTTTATTACAATCTGTGAACTAATTTAAAATGTTATAAATGAATACTCCTACGTTTTGTGAGTTCACACCCCTCCCTTCACCATTTATAGAAGATAAAATATAACTGATTCATTTTCATGTCTGTAAAAATCTTTCCAGCTTTTGCAGAAGTACATCTGGATTCATTTACATGATGCACTTTCAATCATTTCAAAATTTAATAAATTTTACAGCACCTTCCATGTTGTGGGCTCTCAATAAATTTCCACGACCATGTTAAATGATGGGGTAATAAGGACAGGACTCTGGTCGTTTATACTAATGACAAGGTTTGCATTTATAATGAAGTCCGGGCCACCGAGGGGCCAGGCAGAGCACCTGTAAGAGGCATAGGTGAGGAAGGGCTGCCTTTTAAAGTTTGCCATGAGGATTATGCTGTGCGAATAAACCGAGCTGTGTATGGGTGGTCCTCTCTCTGCCCCCTTCTGCTTTTAAAGACTTAGAAGAGCTGCCAAAGTACCTATAGAAGGTGTTTGATTTAAAGGGTTTCAAAGGAAACACTCCAGTTTGCCTTCTTGTAGGGGCTTGTGAGCAAGCAGAGTTTGCAGCTGCGTGGAGGGATAAAGAGAAACTCTGAGCATTTAACAGAATTTTAAAAAATCATGCCAGGAGGGCCTTTGACTAAGAAACTCTGATAGATTTATGACACCTGGTGCCTGAACTCCATCTGTGACACCAGGGTTATAGTTCTGCAAGCCCTTAACACTGCAGCTGATCTGGTCAGCTTCTGGCTGTACTGGGCCCTGAGGCAGTTAGCTGCAGCTGTTTGTAGACGTCAGGAAAATGAGATGATCATTTGCAGATTTCCAGGATCTCTACTAGATTTCTTCACCCTTCCTTTCTCACAAGGAAACCTTCCAGGATACATAGCACACCAGTATCTAAATGGCAGGGCGTTCTGGCATATCTGTTCAGGGGTGTTCGGGGCTTCCCCAGAGTGGAGAGGTCAAGGTCAGCCCATGCTGTTGCTGCTTTTATGGGTTGGAGACTGCCTGCATATGCAAAGACTAAACTAAACCAAGTTACCCAAATAAGGATGGCTTTATGTATCAGAATGTGCATGTGTGTGTGAATGATAAAATACATGTCAATAGTTTATAGCAAAAAAAAAAAAAAATTGAAAACAACATATCCATCCATGAGAAGCACTTATTCTATAAGTTATGGTAGATGGGCAGAGTGGACTACTATACATCTACAAACAAGGCGTACCCATATGGGATAAATAGACTCATCAAGTATGAATGAAAAGTGAAAGTTAGTCACACAGTCGTGTCTGACTCTTTGAGATTCCGTGGATTGCAGCCTGTCCTGCTCTTCTGTCCATGGAATTCTCCAGGCAAGAATTCCAGTGGAATTCTCCACTGGAGTGGGTTGCCAGTCCCTTCTCCAGGGGATCTTCCTGACTCGGGGATCAAACCCAGGTCTCCTGCATTCTAGGCAGATTCTTTACCAACTGAGCCACTAGGGAAGCCCTAGCAAGGTGCAATACAGAGCATATAAATGATGTATTTATCATATTTAAAGAAAAAGAAAGTGCAAGTGAAGTCACTCAGTTGTGTCCGACTCTTTGCGACCCCATGGACTGTAGCCTACTTCTCCACCATGGGATTTTCCAGGCAAGAGTATTGGAGTGGGTTGCCATTTCCTTTTCCAGGGGATCTTCCCGACCCAGGGATCAAATCCAGGTCTCCTGCATTGCAGGCAGGAGCTTTACTCTCTGAGCCACCAGGGAAGTAGAAAGAAAAGGAAAGGATGAGTATATACTTGTTTGCTTGAGAAGTATAACATTCTCTAGAAGGGTGTATATTTCATATTGGTTGCCTCTAGGCAATATTGGTTGAAATATTGATTGCCTCTCAGAAGGAAACTGCTGCTGCTGCTGCTAAGTCACTTCAGTTGTGTCCGACTCCGCGTGACCCCATAGACGTCAGCCCACCAGGCTCTCCTGCCCCTGGAATTCTCCAGGCAAGAAAACTGGAGTGGGTTGCCATTTCCTTCTCCAATGCATGAAAGCAAAAAAGTGAAAGTGAAGTCGCTCTGAGTAACTAGAAAACAGAAGTGGGAGGGGTACATTCATTGTAAAGCCTTTTGTGCCTTTTGAATCTTACCTGGTAAATAAGATGAAAAAAAAACTATTGAAAGAAAAGAGTGTTGGAACTTCCCTCCTTTCTCCCTCTCTCCATGTCTGACGCTTCACTGCTCATGAGTGGTGGACCTGATGGGCCTCCCAGCAGGAGGTAGACTCTTTAAGGAGACCTGACTATAACCTCTTGAGAGGGCTTGACTGTGACCTACTGGGCGCCATGATTCTGTCGTGCAGCACACTGCTGGGTGCCTTGGGATAGGCTAAGCTGGCAGTAAATGGAGGGGTCGAAATTACATGTTGTGTTGCAATTTCTGGTTGCAAGATTCTGGTTGCAACCCAGAATCACACACTTGAGTTAAAATTATTAGAAGATGCCAAGAAAAGTAAGCCAATGACTTGTCATGTTCCACAGTCCCCGACTGGTACCAAACAGTGAGTCCCAGCTATGGGATCACTGTGTTGGAAGGATGAATAACACCTGATGCCAGCCTCACATTTCAGGGGCAATGTGAGTGACATCCAGAGACAGACAATCAGATGATGCATAAAGGGGACCCTTGTGCTCACGTGAGAAAAGTGTCTCAGTCTGGAAGCAGAAGATAATTAAATTCCTAAACTGAGCTCGTGTTACTGAAGGAAGAGATAGGGTAAAAAGGAAATATCCTTTGTGACCCCTGCTAGGGGCTTTTGTACAAACTCGAATGTGTAAAAGGAGTTAATAGAATTCTATGTAACTGTCTGTGCATATTATATAGCCAATTCCAGTTGAAGTAAAAGTTTTCTTGAGATATCAAAACCAAACCCAAACAAAAGAGCAATGCTATCAAGAACATAAACAGGGATGTATGAAAACTGGATTGTAAAATATTAAGCAGTTAAGATTTACATCAAGTTATTTACATATAAGAAAACATATGATATTAAATGGCTTTTATATAGGAGAAACACAGCGTGGGATAATGGAATATTTATTTCATTTTTGTTGTATTTTTTTTTTTTGTAAACAAACCACAAAATATTACCCATCTGTGGGGTAATAAATGGTCCTTGAGATGAGAGAGAATCTCTTTTGAGTTTAAGGTTTGGGTAATAGAGTTTTCTCTATTATTCTCAAACCGTCACCCCGCAGTAGAAGAAGAATTTTTTAGGCTATCTTACTTTGAATTAAGAACTTTGAGATCTTACATCTGGTGCTCTAAGAGTTAACCGGGAAGCTTAAGATCTTACCTCTGGTGCTCTAAGAGTTAACCAGGAAGCTGATAAACATGGAGGTTCCTGGGCCGGCTCCTGGGGATTCTGATTCAGTAAATTGGGATCTGAGCCCAGGAATATGAATGTTCTTCAAATATACTAGGAAATTTGGATGCAAGTGGTGTATGGACTATTCTTTTAGAAACCCTGTTCCTGTGTTTCTGTTGTTTTCTTGTTGTTATTTTTCTTTAAAGGCTGAGTTTTACTAGAGTAAAACCGTGAAATAGTAAAGCTGGGGTTGGCAACCTATAGCTCATGGACTAACTCTAACCTTCTTCCTATTTGTGTAAATATAGTCTTATTGGCACACTGCCATGCCCATTTGTTTACGTATTGTCTGTGACTGCTTTTGAACTACAGGGTCAGAGATGAGTGGTTGTGACAGAAGCCAAATGGGTTGCAAAACCTAAGATATTGCTATCTGGCCCCTTACAGAAAAGTTTGCCAACCACCATGTTAAAGGAAGAATCTGTACCTGATATATTACATATATTTCCCTAAAAACAAATAAGACCTTCACGAGCCGACCATGATACTTAGTGAGTATGTCAGGAGTCTATTTCCATTAGTCAGGAAAATCAAAAAGACTTAGAATGGAGTAAATTCGAAATAGAAGATGAAAGTGATGAAGAACTTAAAGGAGAAGATATGCCTCAGGCCTCTGAAATAAATGACTTATTTCATCTACCAAAGCATGGCTTGGGGTGAGGGACTTTCCTGGCCCTCTGCTGGGTGTGTATTTACATGAAACTGTGTTCTAAACTCACTTTTCACTGGAAGTAGACAGGTGCCTCACCTAGCCCAGAGAAGGAGGTAGCACAGAGGTCTTCATTTTTCCATTGACAGAGAACACTGTCATTAATTCAGTTAGTGGGAAATGGATTTCTTGGCTTTGATAATTAAGCTGGCAAAGCAGATTTGGTTCCAACATTTTAATGAGCGCGTGTGGGTGGCCAACAAATTGCAGGTTCAGACATAAATGTTTCAAACGTGGGTGGCTGGCTTTTAACCCTAGGGCAAATTCTGTGATTGTAAGGACATTTTAGGCCGGTAGCCAAATTCAAAAAGTATTTGCCAAATATTAAGAAAATCTGAACTACTCTAAGGAATATTATATTATTTGAGGACAGGGTTATGTTGTTCGTTGAGTGTGGTTAGGGTGCTAAATTAACATCATTTGTGTCCACTCAAATTATATATTTGTGAACATTCATATGTGTGTATTTGTGCTTGCATTTCATACTCAGGAGATAATCTCAAAGGACAGAGAGAAATGAGAAAGTAAAGTAGTGGATTCGTTACTCTTTTGTCTTCTAGTGCCTTAGTTCAGTTCAGTTCCGTTGCTTAGTCATGTCCAACTCTTTGCAACCCCATGGACTGCAGCACACCAGGCTTCTCTGTCCATCACCAACTCCCAGAGTTTGCCCAAACTCATGTCCATTGAGTTGGTGATGCCATCTACCCATATCATCCTCTGTCGTCCCCTTCTCCTTCTGCCTTCAATCTTTCCCAGCATCAGGGTCTTTTCCAATGAGTTAGCTCTTCGCATCAGGTGGCCAAAGTACTGCAGCTTCAGCTTCAGTATTAGTGTCTAACTGTTAGGTATTCAGACCTGTATAGTACTTTATGTCCAATCTTGGTTTTCTATTTAGGGGGTGATCAAAATCTGGGCTCTTATGTAATGTAAGATCACTTGGATCATTAAACTCATTACAAAATGAGTTTGGACCCAAGAAAAGAAGGGTTAATACTTTCATTGAATTTTCACTTCCTTAGGGAGGCTACAGTTGAGGCAAAGTCCAGCTGGGTTAAGTGAAGAAAGAGAGGGAAGATTTGCTA
This sequence comes from Tragelaphus eurycerus, assembly GCA_935064755.1. Taxonomy (NCBI): domain Eukaryota; kingdom Metazoa; phylum Chordata; class Mammalia; order Artiodactyla; family Bovidae; genus Tragelaphus; species Tragelaphus eurycerus. Next base: position 7,866,149 of record CAKXYN010000039.1, read on the forward strand.
AAGTAAGTAATAGATTTCAATTCAGGTTGCTTTTCAGCCTGAAAAAGAGTCTGCATTCAATCACTGATCCTGTTAGTCGAGATAGTAACGAAATGAAAAGCAAATACAGCTTAAATTTAAAGGATATTGGAAAATATCACTTTGGCTTCGTGATTTACTCTCTCCCATTACTCAGTAAAACAAAATATGATTTGACATATTGTTCATTGTGTAGTTACGCTGGGCTCAGAAAACTAAGCCCTGTTACCTCATACTTCTTACATTTGCAAAAGTAATCAAGACTGTGACTTGAATTGGACTGGAAAACCTGTTGACTTAGAGATAGAAAGATATTGGAATCTTTTACATTCCTTTCTCATATTTACCTACTGACAGCTTATACAGGCTTTGTACATTTTCTGATCAAAGGATATCCAGATGGATAGTAATGTATTTTATGCTCTTAAAGACATCAAGAATTGAACTTGTGGATTTTGCCTGTTCTTTTTAAAAGTTGGTGTGTTGTGGTTGTTAAAAAGCATTATTTTGTATTTCTGTTGTATTTTGTTGTTATCAAACTATTGCCCCAGAATCATATCCCTGCCCTGTTGCTCTTATCTAAGTTTCAGGTGGAAGCTGCAAAGAAAAAAAAATAAAGAACTGGTTAGAACCAGCTGTGTCCAAGATGGTGCAAGATTTGACTTCCAGTAGAGCTTGAGCCTTATTATACACTCATGGCAATTCATTAGCATGCTAAATGACACACCCACCAGTGCCTTAACCTTGACAGTTGCTATGACAACAACTGGAAAAGCCCAAACAAAGGCTAAAAAGGAGTGCTACATCACTTCTGAGTTCGAGAAGCATACTCCTGTTCTCAGATGGTGGTGGTGGTTTAGATAACTCATGAATATTCCTCCCACACTTTCCAGTTTCCTCACATTTCCTCGACTCTCTTAAGTATTTGATGTCTCTGCCCAAAGTGGTTTGAGAAGTTGATTTGCAAACTAGGTTCCAGTTCTTCATTCTCTGGTCATTGAATCAAGCTTGTGCTGTTTCAATCTAAGCATTGGTTTTGTTATTGACTGTGTGAATATGATTGGGAAAAAATTATCAGGCTGAGAAAAGGAGTCTCAGCCCAGGCTAGGACCTGGATGTGGGTCCAGTCAACCAATTCAATAATAGTATTAGTAGTAACTTGGGTTTTCCCTGGTGGCTCAGTGGTAAAGAAGCTGCCTGCCAATGCAAGAGATAAGGATTCCATCCCTAGGTCAGGAAGATTCCCTGCAAAAAGAAATGGCAACCCATCCCAGTATTCTTGCCTAGGAAGTCCCATGGACAGAGGAGCCTAGAAGGGTGTAGTCCATTAGGTTTCACAGAGTCAGACACGACTTAGTGAATAAACAACAACAAAAATGGCATCTGCCAGATTTGTACATATAAATTCAAGAGGCAAGTCATATATTTGTTAACTAATAAGTACTTAATGAATATTTTATGCGGAGACATTGAAAACTATGTAAATATTCTGTTTTTCATCAGTTTCTTACGCGTTTATTTTAACATCCGTTAACGATTCTCAACAGAAGCAGCTATTACTAAATGTATTGAGTTATTGCCAATGGTAATTTTCTAAATTATCATTTTTTCTAGCTTTATTGCTTGACCCTCCACTATAAGATAGAATTTTCTCTTCTTATTTATTTATTTAAACATAAGATTCATGAAGTCTTACTTGATGTAATGGATTATAACCCTTTTGGGCTTTTTTTTTTTTTTTTTTTTTTGGAAGTTCAAAATTTCCCAGATTTGGCCAACAGGGGCTCCACCAAGTTGGCTCCTATATCCTTTGATATATTCCAGTCATTCGTTAAGCACTTCTTTTTTTATGGTCCAATAAGATTTTACAGACTTACCTTGTGCTTTCCCTGCCCTGGAATCAGCAATTTCTCCAATATCTGGTTCTTTTTAGTGGAGAATAGTATTTAGAAACCCTGATCTGGATGCTAGGTACGTACTTTGCTCCTGGAAGGTCATTACTTCTAGGTAGACTCTGTCAGTGAACAAAACTATAAAATGCGTGACTACATGCACACACATTCACATTCCATACCTGCTTATTTATCTGCCTATTTATTAAAGCCTTGTGCTTACACTGATACTTCAATTCCAGTGTAACACCCTGGGTTTATTCTAGTAGGAAGAATAATGCCTTTTCCATATTTATAACCCTCCCTGTGACTGAGAAGAAACTGACCCCAATTATCTTCAGTATATTCCTTAGTTGCTCAAGTCCTGTGAACAGCCATACCTGACTCCTGGGGGCTGCCTCTTTGTTTCTAGCTCCAATAGCCTTGACCCCACATTAGAAAAAAATTCCCTTAAGCATCTAGATGCATGGAACAAGTGATAGAGAAAGAGAGAAAGAGAGACAGAAAGAGAGAATATAGTAATGCACACAGTCTGTAAAATCAAGCCTGATAGATAGTCTAAAGTCAGGCTTTTGATACACAGAGGCTAAGTAACCATGACCCATGGAACACCTCTGTGGGGGAATGTAAGTAATTTGCTATTAAATGATATGAGCAAAACTGATTTTCCTTCCTTGGGGAGGGGATCTGTAATCTCAGAGGTGAGAAAAAGTATATAAGCCTAAAACATTATGTTTGTATCGAAAGTCAAAATTGTACTGGAAGAACTTTTAAGTTTTAAGGCAAACTTATATACTGCAGTTAGTGGAAAACAGGTTTTTTTTTGAAAGTGCAAATAAGATTTTGTTTTCATTAATAAGCTAATTAAATAAGCTCACCATTAAGAAGAGCTGATGTAATCTATTCGCGGCTCTTGTAAGACTCATGGGTGTTTGTATTTGTGCATGTGGGGGTCGGGGAGTGACCCTGCATGTGTGTGTACTCGCGGAGAGAATGGTGAGTTCCTCTCATCTTCTCACATCACAAGAGGTATAGCCAATTTCCTTTAGTTTTAGAAGAGATGGTTGCCAGAAACCATCCTTTTAGTTGAAAAATGTGAAATATGACATGAAATGCTGATTTTTGGAGACTTTTTCTTACGTAATTGAATGCTTTTCTGGACTGTGTAAAATTTTATGACAAAAACCACAGCATGCTTTAGAAAGTTTTTTAAAAAAATACCTAGATATAGCAAACTGAAAAAAGGAAGTTTATCACTGACAGTATAAAATTTACCCTTGGGGAAAAAAAAAGGTAATCTATAAATTAATCTGCAGTCCTTTGCTCTAAGAATGCCTTTAATATCTCCAGCTAACATCAGATGTTTTTGAAATCAATAGCAATCTAATTGCTCACAGAGAACAGTTGCCCTCCTATGCTTTAAGCCAAAGAGGAATTGTGTACTTCTGTGATAAACATAATTTAGAGGAGGATTATATATTCTTTCTTAATTTATTAGCTACTGGTGCTGCCTTATCCTGTTACCCATGTTTCCTTTTCATTATTTAATGAATAGTGCAGAAAAGGAAATGTGATATTAAAATTGGTAGCAGTACAACTTAATTTTGAAGGGTGGGAAGTAAAGACTTTCTTAAAAATTGCCTCCTTAACTAGCAAGATTAACCTGTGTGTTCAGAGTGTAAGTTCACATTGCTCTCTGATAGGTTCTATATTGTGTGCTGTAGACTAGGATGAGGTGTATTTTTGACAGAATTTTAGATTCAGAACGGAGTCTTGTAACCAAAATGGCCGAGTAGGAGACCCCCAGCTCTGTCCCACCACGAAGATAAACGATGAGATGATTATCCACAAATAAAACCAGCTCTGGGAGAGCTCTGTAGCTCACTTAAGAAACTTGAGCAACACAGTGGAATGAAACACTTGAGAATAGCCACAGAAAAGGGAAGGAAGAATGGGTTCATTTTGCCTGCATCATTTCATCCCCAAAGCTAGCATTGCTTAGTCTGAAGATTAAACTCCCTAGCTAGAAGGAGTTTGCTTTGCTGGGAAAGTGTGAGCAGCCAGCTCCCTGCGTTTTGGGGGGCACCATATGGAGGCCCTGCCTTGGTTACACCCCAATAACTTTGCAATCTCTGTGGATCACTCGTAATGCACACCAGTGACCACACAATTACAGACGTTGTGACCACTATTGGCCTGACGTGATAAGCCAGCGTGTACCCCTGGGCTTGGAGCCACTCCCCCACACTCAGTGCCCTACACCACCAAAGTCAGGGTCCGAGCGTACTCTAGCATATCCCCACCCACAGGTGAAGGTCTTTCCTTACCAAAGTCAGTCCATAAAGTCTGGAAGAGGTGACCGCTTCTTTAGTTGTTCAAACATCTGTATAAGGCTACAGGGATCATGAAGAATGAGGGAAACATAACTCCACCCAAGAAGCACAGCAAACCTCCAGTAGCTGACCTAAAGAAATGGACATGTAGAAATTACATGACAAAAAAAATTCAAAATAATTATTCGAAAGATGCTCAGAGAACAGGAGTTCACTGGTGGTCCAGTGATTAGGACTCTGCACTGCCATTGCTGTGGCCCGGGGTTCAATCCCTGGTTGGAGAACTAAGATCCCCACAAGCCACATGGCACAGCCAAGAATAAATAAATAAATGTAAAATAAATAAAGATGCTCAGAGAGCTACAATATAACACAGATAATAAATAGTGCAATGAAACTAGAAAAACAATACAAGAACAAAAGAAGTTCAACAAAAAGATTACAAAAATTAATAAAAGAACCAAACAAATTTTGGAGCAGAAAAATATAGTGACTGAGCAGAACTCAATAGCATCAGCATTAGACTGGACCAAGCACAAGAATGAATCAATGAGCTTGAAGACAAATCATTTGAAACTATTCTGTCAGAGGAACAAAAAGAAAAAAGATTGAAAAGGAATAAGGGAGCCTACAAGAGAAAAGAAACAATCTATGCACCATTGGAGTCATAGAGGAGAGGGGGCAGAACGGGTTAAAAACTTATTTAAAGAAATAATGACTGAGAACTTCCCAAACCTGGGGAGAGATCTGGACATCCAAGTTCCGGAAGCTAATAATTCACACCAAAATTTTCAGTCCAAAGCTATCTTCTCCAAGACACATTGCAATAAAACTGTCTAAAATCAAAGAAAGAAATTTAAAAGCAGTGAGAGAAAACAAAATTTTCCCATGCAAAGGCTATAATTAGATTTCTTAGCAGAAACTTTGCAGGCCAGAGCAGGATGATGCATTCCAAATGCTGAAAGGAAAGAACTGCTAATAAGAATACAGTTGACCCTTGAAACAGCACAGGTTTGAACTGCATGGGTCCAGTTATCCACAGTTTTTATTTCTTCATTTATAGCTGTGCTGGGTCCTTGTTGCTGCATGGGCTTTTCTCTAGTTGTGGCAAGTGGGGGGACTGCTCTCTCTAGTTGTGATGCACGGATTGCAGTTCTTCTCTTGTTGCAAAGCACGAGCTCTAGGGCATGCAGGCTTTAGCAGCTGCGGCTCCTGGGCCCTAGAAAGCAGGCTCAATAGTTGTGGCACACGGGCACTGTTGCTCTGAGGCATGTGGGGTCTTCCCAGATCAGGGCCCAGTTCCTAGTCTCCTGCGTTGGCAGGCAGATTCTTCACCACTGAGCCACCAGGGAAGTCCCCACAGTTTGTTGCTTTGTTATCAATAGTAAATACTACAGTACTCCATGTTTGCAGTTGGTTGGATCTGAGGATGTGAAACCATGAATACAGAGGCCCAGAGGATACAGAGGGTCCATGTATACAGAGGGCCAGCTGTAAGTTGTATGTGGCTTATTGATGGTGAGTATGAATACTCCCCCAGCCTCCGAGTTGTTCAAGGGTGACCTTCATTTTATCCAAAATGGTAGTTTTCTGTAAGAAGTAAGAGCTGAGGGAGTTCATTATTACTAAACGCACCTTACAGGAAATGCTGAAAGGAATTCTCCAAACTGAAACACGAAAGAATGATGACTAGTAACATGAAAACATATAGCACACTGGTAAAGATAAGTATATAGTCAAATTCAGAATACTTGAAAGATGATGCTGTGAAAGTGCTGCACTCAATATGCCAGCAAATTTGGAAAACTCAGCAGTGGCCACAGGACTGGAAAAGGTCAGTTTTCATTTGAATCCCAAAGAAAGACAATGCCAAAGAATGCTCAAACTACTGCACAATTGCACTCATCTCACATGCTAGTAAAGTAATGCTCAAAATTCTCCAAGCCAGGCTTCAGCAATATGTGAACCGTGAACTTCCTGATGTTCAAGCTGGATTTAGAAAAGGCAGAGGAACCAGAGATCAAATCGCCAACATCCGCTGGATCATGGAAAAAGCAAGAGAGTTCCAGAAAAACATCTATTTCTGCTTTATTGACTACGCCAAAGCCTTTGACTGTGTGGATCACAATAAACTGTGGAAAATTCTGAAAGAGATGGAATACCAGACCACCTGATCTGCCTCTTGAGAAACCTATATGCAGGTCAGGAAGCAACAGTTAGAACTGGACATGGAACAACAGACGGGTTTCAAATAGAAAAAGGAGTACATGAAGCCTGTATATTGTCACCCTGCTTATTTAACTTATATGTAGAGTACATCATGAGAAATGCTGGGTTGGACGAAGCAAAAGCTGGAATCAAGATTGCCGGGAGAAATATCAATAACCTCAGATATGCAGATGATACCACCCTTATGGCAGAAAGTGAAGAGGAACTAAAAAGTCTGTTAATGAAAGTGAAAGAGGAGAGTGAAAAAGTTGGCTTAAAGCTCAACATTCAGAAATCTAAGATCATGACATCTGGTCCCATCACTTCATGGGAAATAGATGGGGAAACAGTGTCAGACTTAATTTTTCTGGGCTCCAAAATCACTGCAGATGGTGACTGCAGCCATGAAATTAAAAGACGCTTACTCCTTGGAAGGAAAGTTATGACCAACCTATGCTATGCTATGCTAAGTCACTTCAGTCGTGTCCGACTCTGTGTGACCCCACAGACGGCAGCCCACCAGGCTTCCCCGTCCCTGGGATTCTCCAGGCAAGAACACTGGAGCGGGTTGCCATTTCCTTCTCCAATGCATGAAAGTGAAAAGAGAAAGTGAAGTCGCTCAGTCATGTCCGACTCCTAGCGACCCCACGGACTGCAGCCTACCAGGCTCCTCCGTCCGTGGGATTTTCCAGGCAAAAGTACTGGAGTGGGGTGCCATCGACCAACCTAGACAGCCTATTCAAAAGCAGAGACATTACTTTGCCAACAAAGGTCCATCTAGTCAAGGCTATGGTTTTTTCAGTGGTCATGTATGGATGTGAGAGTTGGACAATAAAAAAAGCTGAGTGCTGAAGAATTGATACTCTTGAACTGTGGTGTTGGAGAAGACTCTTGAGAGTCCCTTGGACTGCAAAGAGATCCAACCAGTCCATCCTAAAGGAGATCAGCCCTGGGTGTTCACTGGTAGGACTAATGTTGAAGCTGAAACTCCAATACTTTGGCCACCTGATGCGAAGAGCTGACTCATTTGAAAAGACCCTGATGCTGGGAAAGACTGAGAGCAGGAGGAGAAGGGGACGACAGAGGATGAGATGGTTGGATGGCATCACCGACTCAATGGACATGGTTTGGGTATTCCACACAATTGGGTGGACTCCAGGAGTTGGTGATGGAGGGAGGCCTGGTGTGCTGCGATTCATGGGATGGCAAAGAGTCGGACATGACTGAGCAACTGAACTGAACTGAATGCTGTAATTCGGTGGTGTGTTAACCATTTCACTCTGGTATAAACATTAAAGGTCAAAAGTATGAAAAATACCTACAGTTAAAATAATTTGTTAGTTGCACAATATAAAAAGATACAAATTGTGGCATCAGAAACAAAATGTGGGGAGGGGAGTAAAAGAATAGAATTTTTGTATGAAATGGGAGTTTTGTTATTAGCTTAAAATAGACTGTTATATCTATAAGCTATTTCAAGTAAGCCTCAGTAACCACAAAACAAAGTACAAACAAGATAAACAGAAGGGACTCAAAAATAGAACCTTTTAGGTCACAATCATCAATTTACAAAAGAAGCAAAGAGGAGCAGAGGAACTCCAAGACAGCCAGAAAACAACAAACAAGATGACAATATCTGAGCTACCAGGGAAGTCCATAGTAAGAACTATTTAACAATAATTACTTTAAATGTAAATAGATTAAATTATCCAATCAAAGGGCACAGAGTGACTGAATGGATAAAAAAATAAGACCCAGCTATATGCTGCCTATGAGAGATTCCTTTAGCTTCAAAGGCACACATAGGTTCAAAGTGAAGGTCTGGAAAAAGGTATTCCACACAATTGGATACCAAAAGGAAGCAGATTTTGTCTATACTTACATCAGACAAAATATATGGATGAAAGAAGAAAAACATGACAAATAGGTGATGATTAGCTTATGTCTGATGTTTTACTCATCAAGATAGATTTCTAGTCTTTCACCACTTGTCTGTAGCAGTTTTCTTATCACTTATAAATGATCCCAAAAAAGAACTCATATTAGGTTTAAAGAAAGGATTTAGAAGTCTGAGAAATGGTTTTACTGATACAAAGAGGTAACAGAAAGAAGTGAAAATTCAAGGAGGAAACGAGAATGAAGGACCAATAACACCAGGAAAATCTAGAGACATACTGTTCTGAGTAGTTTTCCACTATAGCTTAAATCTTTGGCATGTTGGGAGCATCTGAGCTCATTTAGCTTGATGAACCTCAGATCATATTTTTGGAGCTCTAAGTTCAAGTCATGTTGATAAAGTGTGCTCAGATGGTCCAAAGAGGTTAGGTTTGGGGGGCTGAATCACAAGAATGTGTTGGATACATCTGGGTGTTTTCTAGCTCTGGAAAGAAGATGAATTGGGCTGAGGTCTCTGCTTACTGCTACTGGGTGATTGTGCAATCATAGATATAGCACAAGGCTATTCTTGGCCTCCTGCTTGACAACTCAGGGCCAGCATACTCTACTTGACACAAAAAGCCTTCAAAGAAGGCTTGTGTATTGTACAATATAGTACTAATAGAGAACTTTAGAGATTAACTGCCTCTGGATGGGTGTGGTGAGTACTGTTTGAAAACACACAATCACCATCACAGTGTAGAACACTGATACTATGAAGGGGTCATGGACCACTGAGAGATGGTTTTTTGCGAGAAGGTACTCTTCTCATTTATTGTTACTATCTCTGGGTCAAACCTGATGGGGATTGATAATATTTTCTTAGCACTGGAATTTGGTCAATACGTTGCCTGGGTTACCTGAATCATTGCAGAATGCCATGGGGGATGGGGTGATGTGCAATGTCCCCCTTTCTAGACTTAACAGGCAGCTGGGAGACCGAAGATGGGAGAGATGTGAGTTGGCTGGTTGGTCTGACTAATATGGCTCCCCTAATGGTAGGCCAGTATATCCTGCTATCCTAGTTGGAGGCTGAAGTAATCTTATTGGCCGGGTGGTCTTGAAATCACTTGTTTGTCTTCAATCATGGCACATGACATGGGGCCACATATCTAATGTGCATCCCTTTTGGATGAACACATTGTTAATTAAGCAGTGGGTGCTTACTTGTCCCAAATAGAGCCAAAATTAAATCCAAAAATTTTTCTATAACCTAGGACTTGAGCCATTCAGGCACTTAAGGCAGAAGATTATAGCCTTGACATGACTGGTAAAATCTTTATCATTTATTCTCTTCACTTTCCTGAGTCTCAAGCACCTCTTGGAGCTCAGAAGCCATCTTAAATTGTCCCCAAATGGGTTTCAGTCATGTATTATGGGACCATCCATCTTTCCACTGACCTGCTAGTATCCAAATTCACTGATACACAAGAGGGCAAGGCTTTGGCATAACATTGCCCTGAGCTTAGCAGAAGCTGATTCAGTCAACCTTTATGCCCCAGGGAGGAGTCCTCCACATAAGAGATTCAGAGGAGACTTTTTCCTGTTTCTCCTTGAAAAGAAGAGGGTTCTATAGAGTAAACCAATATCTGGGAAGAGAGAAAAAGCAGAGAAGCACAGGCTCAGGATTACCATAAGGGGAAAATATCTCCTTGACTTGAGTTATGAGAAGCAGAGTTATAGGTAGGATGTTTGAGATTGGAACAAGGGCAAAGAAGACTCTTAAGAGGTGTCACCAAGAGACACTGGGAATTGCTAGGATGGCCTGAGAGACATCATTCATGGACCAAATCAAGACTGAACCTGGGAATGAGAGACAAGAGTACTGGCTGTGGGGAAATAAGCTGAGCTCTACCCTAGAGCACTTATTTTGAATTAATCCAGTCTTTAAATGAATTACCTTCATAGACTGTAGCAGTGTTTGCTTCACTGTGGATAGCAAAAAGGAATAAAAAAGGCTTTTTATTGGATTTGCTACAATTTCACTCTTTTTTGAACAGTATGAAATTGTTGGCCATGGACTTAATTTTCAACTTTATGTACCTGTGTTCATTTTCTATGTCAGTGTAACAAATTATATCATATGTTTTATAACACGAGTTTCTGGTCTTGGCAGTTCTGGAGCTCAGAAGTTCAATGGCGGTCTTGTGCTCATGTTCAGTCACTAAGTCATGACCCCGTGGACTGCAGCCAACCAGGCTCCTCTGTTCACGGAATTTCCCAGGCAAGAATACTGGAGAGGGTTGCCATTTCCTTCTCCAGAGGATTTTCCCGACCCAGGGATCAAACCCATGTCTCCTGCATTGGCAGGCAGGTTCTCTACCGCTGAGCCACCAGGGAGGCCCCAGTGAAGGTCTCAATGGGGTAAAATTACAGAGTCAGCCATCTTGGATGCCTCTCTGAAAGCTCTGGGGAGAATCTTATTTCCTTGCTTTTTCCAGCTTCCAGGGACCACCTGGACTCGTGGGTTTTGCTTGCATCCCCTTTCCTCCAGCTTCCAACCAGCAATGTCAGGTTCTGTTCTTTTCATATTGTATCCCTCTGACCTTACTGTGGAAGCCACAACTCCTTCTTTGACGTTCTCTTCTACTTTTGTGTCATCTCACACGCTAGTAAAGTAATGCTCAAAATTCTCCAAGCCAGGCTTCAACAATATGTGAACCGTGAACTTCCTGATGTTCAAGCTGGATTTAGAAAAGGCAGAGGAACCAGAGATCAAATTGCCAACATCCGCTGGGTCATGGAAAAAGCAAGAGAGTTCCAGATAAACATCTATTTCTGCTTTATTGACTATGCCAAAGCCTTTGACTGTGTAGATCACAAGAAACTGTGGAAAATTCTGAAAGACATGGGAATACCAGACCACCTGATCTGCCTCTTGAGAAATCTATATGCAGGTCAGGAAGCAACAGTTAGAACTGGTCATGGAACAACAGACTGGTTCCAAATAGGAAAAGGAGTACGTCAAGGCTGTATATTGTCACCATGTTTATTTAACTTATATGCAGAGTACATCATGAGAAATGCTGGACTGGAAGAAACACAAGCTGGAATCAAGATTGCTGGGAGAAATATCAATCACCTCAGATATGCAGATGATACCACCCTTATGGCAGAAAGTGAAGAGGAACTAAAAAGCCTCTTGATGAAAGTGAAAGTGGAGAGTGAAAAGGTTGGCTTAAAGCTCAACATTCAGAAAACGAAGATCATGGCATCTGGTCCCATCACTACATGGGAAATAGATGGAGAAACAGTGGAAACAGTGTCAGACTTTCTTTTTCTGGGCTCCAAAATCACTGCAGATGGTGACTGCAGCCATGAAATTAAAAGACGCTTACTCCTTGGAAGGAAAGTTATGACCAACCTAGATAGCATATTCAAAAGCAGAGACATCACTTTGCCAACAAAGGTTCGCCTAGTCAAGGGTATGGTCTTTCCTGTGGTCATGTATGGATGTGAGAGCTGGACTGTGAAGAATGCTTAGCGCCAAAGAATTGATACTTTTGAACTGTGGTGTTGGAGAAGACTCTTGAGAGTCCCTTGGAGTGCAAGGAGATCCAACCAGTCCATTCTGAAGGAGATCAACCCTGGGATTTCTTTGGAAGGAATGATGCTAAAGCTGAAACTTCAGTATTTTGGCCACCTCATGCGAAGAGTTGACTCATTGGAGAAGACTCTGATGCTGGGAGGGATTGGGGGGCAAGAGGAGAAGGGGACGACAGAGAATGAGATGGCTGGATGGCATCACTGACTCGATGAATATTGAGTCTGAGTGACCTCTGGGAGTTGGTGATGGACAGGGAGGCCTGGCGTGCTGCAGTTCATGGGGTTGCAAAGAATCGGACATCACTGAGCGACTGATCTGATCTGATCTGATCTGATCTACTTTTGTGATTACATTGGGACCACCCAGATAATCCATTGTAATCTCTCCACCTTGAGGTCTTCAACTTAATCACATCTGCAAAGTCCCTTTTGCCATGTGAGGTAACATGTTGATGGGTTCTGGGGATTAAGACATGGATAGCATTGAGACTGGAGAAGGCAATGGCACCCCACTCCAGTACTCTTGCCTGGAAAATCCCATGGACGGCGGAGCCTGGTAGGCTGCAGTCCATGGGGTCGCTAAGAGTTGGACACGACTGAGTGACTTCACTTTCACTTTTCCCTTTCACACATTAGAGAAGGAAATGGCAACCCACTCCAGTGTTCTTGCCTGGAGAATCCCAGGGACGAGGGAGCCTGGTGGGCTTCCGTCTATGGGGTCGCACAGAGTTGGACACAACTGAAGCGACTTAGCAGCAGCAGCAGCAGCATTGAGACTGTTAGTCCACCTAGCAGAAAATACCAGAAAATAAAGGTATTGCTGATAATGGCTAAATGCTGATAAGCATGGTTTTTCTACAGTGTGAGCAATTTATAGGACATATGCACAAGCCAGAATCAAGATTGCGGAAATATCAATAACCTCAGATATGCAGATGACACCACCCTTATGGGAGAAAGTGAAAAGCCTTGATCAAAAGAGCCTCTTGATGAAGGTGAACGAGGAGAGTGAAAAAGCTGGCTTAAAACTCAACATTCAAAAAACTAAGATCATGGCATCTGGTGCCATCACTTCATGGCAAAAATGGGGAAACAATGGAAACAGTGACAGATTTTATTTTCTTGGGCTCAAAAATCACTGTAGATGGTGACTGCAGCCATGAAATTAAAAAATGCTTGTTCCTTGTAAGAAAAGCTATGACAAACCTACACAGCATATTAAAAAGCAGAGACATTACTTTGCCAGCAAAGGTCCATCTAGTCAAAGCTATGGTTTTTCCAGTAGTCATGTATGGATGTGAGAGTTGACCCATAAAGAAGGCTGAGTGTCAAAGAATTGATGCTTTCAAACTGTGGTGTTGGAGAAGACTCTTGAGAGTCCCTTGGACTGCAAGGAGATCAAACAAGACACTCCTAAAGGAAATCAATCCTGACTGTTCACTGGAAATACTGATGCTGAAACTGAAGCTCCAATACTCTGGCCACCCAATACCAAGAACTGACTCATTAGAGAAGACCCTGATGCTGGAAAAGATTGAAGCCAGGAGGAGAAGGGGGCAAAAGAGGAGGAGTTATTTGGGTGGCATCACCAACTTGATGGACATGAGTTTGAGTAAGCTCTGGGAGTAGATGAAGAACAGGGAAGCCTGGTGTGCTGCAGTCCACGAGGTCACAAAAGATCAGACATGACTGAGCAACTGAACAACAAAACAAGAGCTGGCAAATGATTTACTGGCAAATGGACTTTTGGACATTGCAATTATCAGCAAAATAGACCCAACTTACATTCTACATATAGAGTGGAACAAGATTCTGAATAAGAATAATTACACTAAGATTTGTTCTTCAATTCTGAGAGAGTAATTCTTGGACTCCTATTGGGAAAAAAAAAATGTTTTCAGTACTTCAAATGAGATAATCTCAAGATTATTCATCATGATTTTAGTCATCTTGCCATGTTCTCAATTTTTAAATTATTCTAGTTTGTCAAAACAAATGTCATTGTTAATTAAAGAGCTTACTCTCTACGCATTGAAATAGTAATATTTCAGTGATATTTAAAAGAATATATTGTGGTTTTCTAAAACATACAATAGGAAAATTTTACCCTCAAGCGTATGTTTTTTAAAGTATTTTAAAATCTGTTTTGAAAAGATTGGATTAAGGAGAGTGAGGAAGTCTATGACAGTCCATTTTCATTTATTATTCTGAAAGACAAATTTTTTTTTTTTCATAGAGGTTGTCAGTTACTTCCATGCATTTACAAATGAGTTTGAGCTATTCACTTTCTGGATTTGGGGTAACCCTACAGGGTTACAGTATGAAAAGGCAAAATGATAGGATACTGAAAGAGAAACTCCCCAGGTCAGTAAGGGCCCAATATGCTACTGGAGATCAGTGGAGAAATAACTCCAGAAAGAATGAAGGGATGGAACCGAAGCAGAAAGAATACCCAGCTGTAGATGTGTCTGGTGATAGAAGTAAAGTCCGATGCTGTAAAGAACAATATTGCATAGGAACCTGGAATGTCAGGTCCATGAATCAAGGCAAATTGGAAGTGGTCAAACAAGAGATGACAAGAGTAAATGTTGACATTCTAGGAATTAGCGAACTAAAATGGACTGGAATGGGTGAATTTAACTCAGAGGACCATTATATCTACTACTGTGGGCAGGAATCCCTCAGAAGAAACGGTGTGGCCATCATGGTCAACAAAAGAGTCCGAAATGCAGTACTTGGATGCAATCTCAAAAACGACAGAATGATCTCTGTTCGTTTCCAAGGCAAACCATTCAATGTCACAGTAATCCAAGTCTATGCCCCAACCAGTAACGCTGAAGAAACTGAAGTTGAACGGTTCTATGAAGACCTACAAGACCTTTTAGAACTAACACCCAAAAAAGATGTCCTTTTCATTATAGGGGACTGGAATGCAAAAGTAGGAAGTCAAGAAACACCTGGAGTAACAGGCAAATTTGGCCTTGGAACACGGAATGAAGCAGGGCAAAGACTAACAAGAGTTTTGCCAAGAAAATGCACTGGTCATAACAAATACCCTCTTCCAACAACACAAGAGAAGACTATACATGGACATCACCAGATGGTCAACACCGAAATCAGATCAATTATATTCTTTGCAGCCAAAGATGGAGAAGCTCTATCCAATCAGCAAAAACAAGACCAGGAGCTGACTGTGGCTCAGACCATGAACTCCTTATTGCCAAATTCAGACTGAAATTGAAGCAAGTAGGGAAAACTACTAGACCATTCAGGTATGACCTAAATCAAATCCCTTATGATTATACAGTGGAAGTAAGAAATAGATTTAAGGGCCTAGATCTGATAGATAGAGTGCCTGATGAACTATGGAATGAGGTTCGTGACATTGTACAGGAGACAGGGATCAAGACCATCCCCATGGAAAAGAAATGCAGAAAAGCAAAATGGCTGTCTGGGGAGGTCTTGCAAATAGCTGTGAAAAGAAGAGAAGCGAAAAGCAAAGGAGAAAAGGAAAGATATAAACATCTGAATGCAGAGTTCCAAAGAAGAGCAAGAAGAGATAAGAAAGCCTTCTTCAGCGATCAATGCAAAGAAATAGAGGAAAACAACAGAATGGGAAAGACTAGGGATCTCTTCAAGAAAATCAGAGATACCAAAGGAACATTTCATGCAAAGATGGGCTCGATAAAGGACAGAAATGGTGTGGACCTAACGGAAGCAGAAGATATTAAGAAGAGGTGGCAAGAATACACAGAAGAACTGTACAAAAAAGAGCTTCACGACCCAGATAATCATGATGGTGTGATCACTGACCTAGAGCCAGACATCCTGGAATGTGAAGTCAAGTGGGCCTTAGAAAGCATCCTGACCTGCATATAGATTTCTCAAGAGGCAGATCAGGTGGTCTGGTATTCCCATCACTAGGAACAAAGCTAGTGGAGGTGATGGAATTCCAGTGGAGCTATTCCAAATCGTGAAAGATGATGCTGTGAAAGTGCTGCACTCAATATGCCAGCAAATTTGGAAAACTCAGCAGTGGCCACAAGATTGGAAAAGGTCAGTTTTCATCCCAATCCCAAAGAAAGGCAATGCCAAAGAGTGCTCAAACTACCGCACAATTGCACTCATCTCACACGCTAGTAAAGTAATGCTCAAAATTCTCCAAGCCAGGCTTCAGCAATATGTGAACCGTGAACTTCCTGATGTTCAAGCTGATTTTAGAAAAGGCAGAGGAACCAGAGATCAAATTGCCAACATCCGCTGGATCATGGAAAAAGCAAGAGAGTTCCAGAAAAACATCTATTTCAGCTTTATTGACTATGCCAAAGCCTTTGACTGTGTAGATCACAATAAACTGTGGAAAATTCTGAGAGAGATGGGAATACCAGACCACCTGATCTGCCTCTTGAGAAATCTATATGCAGGTCAGGAAGCAACAGTTAGAACTGGTCATGGAACAACAGACTGGTTCCAAATAGGAAAAGGAGTACGTCAAGGCTGCATATTGTCACCATGTTTATTTAACTTATATGCAGAGTACATCATGAGAAATGCTGGACTGGAAGAAACACAAGCTGGAATCAAGATTGCTGGGAGAAATATCAATCACCTCAGATATGCAGATGATACCACCCTTATGGCAGAAAGTGAAGAGGAACTAAAAAGCCTCTTGATGAAAGTGAAAGTGGAGAGTGAAAAGGTTGGCTTAAAGCTCAACATTCAGAAAACGAAGATCATGGCATCTGGTCCCATCACTACATGGGAAATAGATGGAGAAACAGTGGAAACAGTGTCAGACTTTCTTTTTCTGGGCTCCAAAATCACTGCAGATGGTGACTGCAGCCATGACATTAAAAGACGCTTACTCCTTGGAAGGAAGGTTATGGCCAACCTAGATAGCATATTCAAAAGCAGAGACATCACTTTGCCAACAAAGGTTCGCCTAGTCAAGGGTATGGTCTTTCCTGTGGTCATGTATGGATGTGAGAGCTGGACTGTGAAGAAGGCTGAGCGCCGAAGAATTGATGCTTTTGAACTGTGGTGTTGGAGAAGACTCTTGAGAGTCCCTTGGACTGCAAGGAGATCCAACCAGTCCATTCTGAAGGAGATCAACCCTGGGATTTCTTTGGAAGGAATGATGCTAAAGCTGAAACTCCAGTATTTTGGCCACCTCATGCGAAGAGTTGACTCATTGGAGAAGACTCTGATGCTGGGAGGGATTGAGGGCAGGAGGAGAAGGGGACGCCAGAGGATGAGATGGCTGGATGGCATCACTGACTCGATGAATGTGAGTCTGAGTGACCTCCGAGAGCTGGTGATGGATAGGGAGGCCTGGCGTGCTGCAGTTCATGGGGTCGCAAAGAGTCGGACACGACTGAGCGACTGATCTGATCTGACAGGGTTTTGATTTCTATTAAATTATCTGTTTAACTTAAGTGTGACAGGTTGATGTTCTCAAATACTTTGTTAGTCTATATGTTTTTTTTTAAGACAAAGTACTTTAACTGTGTTTGTTTAGAAGTCTGATTCATATTTTGTTACTAGTTTTGAAGTCAAGAATTATGTTAAAAAAGAGCTCAGAAAGAGCAATATCATATGCTAATAATGCCATTGTATTATTGTTGGAAAAATTAATTTTGCAGAGTTATTGGAATATAATATTTGATAATACATCTAAGTGATCATACACTCCTTAAAATAAAAAAAAAATCATTTCCTTACAAGGGGCAGGATACTGTGATATTAAAAACACAGACTATAGCGCCAGTCCATCTGGGTTAGAATTCTTGGCTCTGCCACTTGCTAAATATGTATCCTTGGGCAGGTCACTTTACATCACTTGACTTCATTTTGCTCATCTGTAAAGTGGAGGAGAAAACTAAACAAATTTATGTACATAAAACACTTGGAGAAATGCCTGATTCATAGTTGGTAAATCCAAGTATTTGCTATGAGATGATGATGGTAGTGACAATGATGATGATTATATATAAACTTCACAGCCAAAAAATGCATTAAGCAATCATTACTAAGCACTTTTCAAGGCTTAAAAAACTCCTTAAACTAATCAGATCGACAGTAGAAACAATTTAATGTTTACAATGACATTTCATAACCAGTAGTACATTGAGGTTAATTTTTATTAGTACTCCATTTGAATAGGCAACTAAAACCAGATTTTCCTCTTTGTTAAAAATTAGAAAGCAGATGCTATTTATTTGCAAGGGAATAAGCAGAAATTACTGAAAATATACATTATCTACTATAAATATGATGCCACCAATTCCTTGAACTAAGAAGTAGAAAATTAATTTAAGATGTATGTCCCTGATCAATTGGAGGGTACCCAGGGACACAGCGAATATTTCAAGTTATACTCTGGGATTTTTTTTTAGTTATTACATTTAAGACCACACATGTTTAAGAGTGGTAGGGAAAATAGATGCCTACTTAGGCCTGTATATGGGCTTCCCAGGTGGTACTAGCGGTAAAGAACCCGCTTGCAGGAGACATAAGAGACATGGGTTTGATCCCTGGGTTAGGAAGATCCCCTAGAGGAGTGAATGGCAATTCACTTCGTTATTATTGCCTTGAGAATCCCATGGACAGAGGAGCCTGGTGGCCTCAGTCCATAGTTGATAGGCCTTGATATGTATATGTAGCCTCTGCTCCCAAATTCCTTTTAAGCCATGAATGCAGGTTGCCTGGTTCTGCCCCTTCCACCCAACTGTCGGAACAGGGCACTGTGCTCTATGATCGTCTCCATTCCAGTTCCCAACCTGGAAAATGTGGAAATGGTCAGGCATGTCCTGGCATCATAGTGAAGCCGATTGGACACATGGAATAACAGTGTACCATGTGAAAGGCCAGGAGTTCCCAGGTGGCACTAGTGGTAAAGAATCCACCTGCCAGTGCAAGAGATGCAGCAGACGTGGGCTCAGTCCCTGTATCGGGAAGATCCTCTGGAGGAGGAAATGGCAACCTACTCCTGTATACTTGCCTGGAGGATTCCATGGATAGAGGAACCTGGCGGGCTATAATCCATGGGGTCGCATAGAGTCAGACACAACTGAATGTGCATGCAGTGAACACATCAAAGAAAAATGCAAATATTATTAAATATACTCTCTTTGTTCAGTTCACTTCTAGGATTCATCTTAAATCTTTCCTTTTCTCTCCATCTCCACTTGCTCTGTTTCTGTCCATCATTTCTTTTCTGGGCACCAGCCTTTCCCTCACGGTCTCTTGTGTTCTCTCTGTCTTCACTAGTTATTTTCAACCCATCCCCCAATTATTTTAAATGTGAGGGCACTGATTTTTTATAAATTCAGTAATATATATTTTAAGACATTTTCTTCTTCTTTGTATTCCTCTTCTTTCTGTTGCTTACTAGTAACTTCAGTTCCAAAAATGAAATGATTTTACCGCACCCATCACTATGTATGTCTCTACTTACTTTAGTATGACCTAAGGAGTATTATTTTTGGAAGCATTACATTCTGAAGGAGATCAGCCCTGGGATTTCTTTGGAAGGAATGATTCTAAAGCTGAAACTCCAATATTTTGGCCACCTCATGCGAAGAGTTGACTCATTGGAGAAGACTCTGATGCTGGGAGGGATTGGGGGCAGGAGGAGAAGGGGACGACAGAGGATGAGATGGCTGGATGGCATCACTGACTCGATGGACGTGAGTCTGAGTGACCTCTGGGAGTTGGTGATGGACAGGGAGGCCTGGTGTGCTGCGATTCATGGGGTCGCGAAGAGTCGGACATGACTGAGCGACTGATCTGATCTGAAGGAGTATTATTTTGGAAGCATTATTTTAGAAGCTGTTATTTTTATTTTTAGTCAATTTTCAGCTGTGACTTCAAGTGCAAGGACATCCTAGAGTTAGTAGCATGTGCCAAGACTTGCCTATCATCTCCAAAACATTAAACAACCACTGGGTAGTACACTTAGAATATGTGTGATTAACCACTGTATACATGTCTGCAAGTTTCCAAAGCACCCTGTCTGTGAGTCTGGATGGTGACTCAAGAAGTGTGAAGGCAAAACAAGAAGACTTGAGATCTATAATTATAAATCTATAACTTGATAACTTATAAAATCTATAATTTTAATAATTATTAAAATATCTATAATATTTTAGACAGGAACCAATGCCTTCTTAAAATACTCCCCTTAATAAAGTGACTTTCTGAGTTGTTGAGGGTCAGATATGGGGAGGTGCCTTGTAGAATTAGTTGGAAGCTGGACCAAACCATCAACCTCCTCCCAGCTCGTGGCAAATAGGCCAGATTTTGTTGGCAACATGAGGTATATGTTTAAAAATAGTATTTTCCATCATCCCTTCATTTTTATATTTATAACATAACTAGTATGGATGAAAGAAAGACGACAATTAATAAGGGAAGTGATATACCCAACGTCAGTTCAGTCCAATTCTGCTTCCTGCAGAGGCCGCTGCACAGCAGCCGCAGATTCCTGGCACATTATTTCAGGCTTATTGAGCATTCATGGTAACGTGCAACGCACTGAAAATGTGACCACTGCCATTGATCATAGTAGTGTGGAATATTTGTGCAAGATGAGAAGTTGAAGATGTTCTAGTCCAGTGGTCCCCAGGCTTTTGGATGAAGACCTGGTAAGAATGTTACTTGGAGACTGCCGAGTAAGAACATTAAAAAAAAGATGTTATATTAGTGAAATAACCCAAACACAAAAAGACAAATACTATATGATATCACTTAGTTGAGTTACCTAGAGCAGTCAAATTCTTCGAGACAGAAAGTTAGGGATGGTGAAAAAGCTCTAGATATAGATGGTAGATGGTTACACAACACCATGAATGTACTTAATGCCACTGAACCGCACAAGTAAAATAGATAAGTTTTATGTTATAGATACATAAAATTAAATTTAGTACAATTAAAATAATCTACCACCTATTTTCATCATTTTTGAATAAGACAAAGGATTGTTGCCGTTTAGTCAGTAAGTCATGACTGACTCTTTGCAACCCAGTAGACTGTAGCCTACCGGGCTCCTCTGTCCATGGGATTTCCCAGGCAAGAATACTGGAGTGGATTGGCATGTCTTACTCCAGGGGATCTTCCTGACCTAGGAATGGAACCTGTATCTCCTGCAGTGGTGGGTGGATGCTTTACCACTGAGCCACCTGGGAAGTCCAAAAGAAAGGATGTTTTCACATATAAAAGAAAGGAAGAAAGAAAAAGAAAGAGGAGAATTACAGAATGAAAGGGAGGGAGGAAGGGAAGGAGAGGAATGATCTTAGATTAAAGAATATTTTTTAAAATTATTAAATGTAACTTTATGGAAAAAATTGATTCATTGTTCTTTGGTTTATCCTTTTGTTGCAGATGGTCAGCACTGACTGATTCATAGCACATACACATACAACATTTAGAAGTTAACATAGTATAATTCTCTCATTTGCAGATTAAAACTTCAGATTCAGAGAGAGGAAGTGTCTTATCCAAATATGGCAGGGACACATCATTTCAGTCCCTTAATTTTCATTCTCATTCTCTTAATCTAAATGTGTTTTAAAAGCGATCATTTAAATGTAGGCATTTAAATTATTTTAAAAAATGACTCATGAAGAGTGTTCTTTCTATTTTGTAATGTCTGTTACTATCAGAAATTGGCTTTATAGTTTTAGTCTTGTTATTAAGGTTGTCCTGCTATTCGTTTCAGATTTATTTCATTTATTAAATCCCTTCTAGTGCTAGGCATAGTAAATGAATATTTCTATTTTCATTTAGCAGACATTTATATAGTGTTTATTAGGAGCAAGGCATTGTTCTAACTACCTTACAAATAATAACTCATAGCTCTTATAATAATGCTGAGATAGGTATAATTATTGTCCTCATTTAAAAAATAATGACACTAAGGCCCAGACTGCTTAAGTACTTGCTGTAAGTCATAGAGCCAGTAAGTGGTGGACTGCAGTTCTACTTTGACTCATTACGATTAAATTCAATTAGGGCTTCCAGCCTCTTGATGAAAGTGAAAGTGGAGAGTGAAAAGGTTGGCTTAAAGCTCAACATTCAGAAAACGAAGATCATGGCATCTGGTCCCATCACTACATGGGAAATAGATGGAGAAACAGTGGAAACAGTGTCAGAATTTATTTTTCTGGGCTCCAAAATCACTGCAGATGGTGAGTGCAGCCATGAAATTAAAAGACGCTTACTCCTTGGAAGGAAAGTTATGACCAACCTAGATAACATATTCAAAAGCAGAGACATTACTTTGCCAACAAAGGTTCGCCTAGTGAAGGCTATGGTCTTTCCTGTGGTCATGTATGGATGTGAGAGCTGGACTGTGAAGAATGCTGAGCGCCGAAGAATTGATGCTTTTGAACTGTGGTGTTGGAGAAGACTCTTGAGAGTCCCTTGGACTGCAAGGAGATCCAACCAGTCCATTCTGAAGGAGATCAGCCCTGGGATTTGTTTGGAAGGAATGATGCTAAAGCTGAAACTCCAATATTTTGGCCACCTCATGCGAAGAGTTGACTCATTGGAGAAGACTCTGATGCTGGGAGGGATTGAGGGCAGGAGGAGAAGGGGACGACAGAGGATGAGATGGCTGGATGGCATCACTGACTTGATGGGTGTGAGTCTGAGTGACCTCCGGGAGCTGGTGATGGACAGGGAGGCCTGGCGTGCTGCGGTTCATGGGGTCGCAAAGAGTCGGACACAGACTGAGCGACTGATCTGATCTGATCTGGTGGCTTAGATGGTAAAGAATCTGCTTGCCATGTGGGAGACCTGGGTTCCATCTTTGGGTTGGGAAGATCCCCTGGAGGAGGCCATGGCAACCCATTCCAGAATTCCTGCCTGGAGAATCCCATGAACAGAGGAGCCCGGTGAGCTATAGTCCATTGGGTTGCAAAGAGTCAGATGCAACTGAGCATGCACATGCACGCAGACATATAAAATGCATTGTTTTTTAAAACTCAAGAATGTGTGTAAGGATGCTGCTAGATCTCTATTGAACTCAGCTATAATTAGATGCCATTATTTGGTGTGTCTTTTACTTAGCTTGGCCTACATAACAAAATACCATGGATGGGGTAGCTTCAACAACAGATGTTTATTTCTCATAGTTCTGGAGGCTGGGCAGTCCAAGGTCCAGATGCCGGCAGATTCAGTGCCTGATGAGGACCTACCTCCTGGCTTGTAATAGCTGTTTTTTTCCTGTGTGCTTGTGTGGCCACTTCTCAGTGTGTGTTCCTGAAGAGAATGAGATTTCTCTGCCTCCTCTTCTTAAAAGGGAGCTACTGTTATCAAAGGGGGCAACAGAGGATGAGATGGTTGAATGGTATCACTGACGCAATAGACATGAATTTGAGCAAAATCTGGGAGATGGTGAAGGATAGGGAAGCCTGGCGTGCTGCTGTCCATGGGGATGCAAAGAGTTGGACATGACTGAGTGACTAAACAACAACAACAAATCCTATGACAAAGGTTCCACCATGACCCAGTCTAACCTAAGCATCTCCTAAAGGCCCCACATCCATATACCATTACTTTGGAGGTTAGGGCTTCAACTTATTTGGAGGAATATAAGCATTCAGCCCACAACAACAGTGTGCTTATTAATTTTCTTTAGTCCGTAAGAAATGTATAAACTGAGCATATTGCTGTGGATGTAATTTGCATATCTTAGGATAAGGCCCTTAGGATTCTCAGTTCAGTTCAGTTGCTCAGTCGTGTTCAACTTTTTGCGACCCCATGGATTGCAGCATGCCAGGCTTCCCTGTCCATCATTAACTCAAACTCGTGTCCATTGAGTCAGTGATGTCATCCAACCATCTCATCTTCTGTTGTCCTCTTCCTGCCCTCAATCTTTCCCATCATCAGGGTCTTTTGTAATGAACCAACTCTTTGCATCAGGTGGCCAAAGTTCAGCATCAGTCCTTCCAATGAATATTCAGGATTGATTTCCTTTTGGATTGACTGGTTTGATCTCCTTGCAGGCCAAGGGACTCTCAAGAGTCTTCTCCAACACCACAGTTCAAAAGCATTGCTCAGCCTCCTTTATGGTCCAACTCTCAAAACCACACACGACTACTAAAAAAGCCATAGCCTTGACTAGACGGACCTTTGTTGGCAAAGTAATGTCTCTGCTTTTTACTAAGCTGTCTAGGTTTGTCATAGCTTTCCTTCCAAGGAGCAAGCATCTTTTAATTTCATGGCTCCAGTCACCATCTGCAATGATTTCGGAGCCCAAGAAAATAGTACAGTGCAAATTAAAGATATATATTAATTTAAAAGTATATATTAGAATCCTAGTACAGTGCAAATTAATTTAAAGGTATAGCTGAGAGAGGCCTAAAAATGAATCAGCATCTCATAGAGGGAAGGACAACATATAGAACTTCCCCAGGTCTACGCTGCCCTGTTACAATAATGTGGTGATAGGGAAAGGAATGTGAGACTATTGCATGTTGAATTAGTGATAATGTTTATGGTGATTTAGTGGTTTCGAGGAACATTTTCAGGAGGAAAGTCAAGGTAATCTTGTACAGGAAAGCGAATCAGAAAACCCAAATCCAATTACATCAGCAGAACTCTATGTAAGTACCTTCTTAGAGTTGAGATACCTAGTGGAGAAATGTAGACAATTTATATTGGGACTCTTGGCAGATCAATTTTATTTGATGTGTAAGCAAGAATTCAAAACTTCTCAACTATTTATATTCCTTGACTTTTAAAAAACTTGCTTCTTAAAACTAGCAAGCCGTGTCAAGTCAATATTGTATTTCTGCCTTTTCGTTGTCATAACTGTCAGAACAAATAGTCGGTAGAAAAGGATGAGAAAAAACTTTCATCTTGACGTGTTAATAAGGAAAAAAGAAGGTTTCGGAACTCCCTTCTCCAGCATCATTTAATGGAATCATTCTTGACCCTTTTGTCCTCCAAAAGCACCAGCCTATTGGAGACCTTCTCACACTGCTACATTTAGTTCTGGGAAGACATTATTGGTAGGGCAATACAAAACAATGATTTACAATTATAGGAAAACATCACCAATATGTTTTTTTAAATTATGGAGTCTAGGGGCTTCTCTGATGACTCAGTGGTAAAGATTCCGCCTGTCAATGCAGGGGACATGGGTTCGATCCCTGGTCCAGGAATATCCTGTGTGCTACTGAGCAACTAAGCCCAGAGCCCTGGAGCCAGGATTACTGAAGCCCATGCTCTGCAGCAAGGGAAACCACCGCAATGAGAAGCTTGCGAAACTAGAGAACGGCCCCCGCCCGGCAACCAGAGAAAGAAACCCTCACAGCAGTGAAGACCCAGCACAGCCAAAAATAAATAAATAAATAAGGTTTCAAAATTATCTTAAAAAAAATTTTGGAGCATATGGAAAGGGGTAAAAACAACAACAACACTGGTTTTGTGAAATGAGAACCAGAAAGTTCCCAGTGGAAAGAGTGTGTGTCCGAGATGAAAAGGATGCCTTGTGGTCCAGGAAATTTAAGGGAAAGACAAATAGGTTATAGATGCTCTAATGTTGCTGGAAATATTGTCACCTTTCCAGCGAGCCACCCACCTATAAACTCACAGAGTCTACTGTATAGATCTCCAGCTCTTGAGAAGTGGAGTGATTGAAATTCAACATGCACACACCTGAATATTAATTTTTAAAAACATACCTTTGAAACCAGCAATTTCATAAAAAGGTTAAAGGAAAAAACATTTTTCCAGATTTAAGTACATTCTTAAGAGTCTGCTTAAATCGTGATGGTTAAAAAGCAAAGACTTTTTCTTATCAATGTAAGTGTTCTGTGAAATGATTGATTTTTGAGAGAAGCACTAGCCATCCGAGGCTTTTGCTCATCTTATTTTTTTGTTCAGAAATTGGTGCTGTTATTGAAACAATATAGGTGAACATCTCTCTCAAAGATGTAATTTTTCCCACTTATTTTATGTTGTTTAACAGGTTTTAAAGGGACTTCAAAAGAATAACACTGATATGCACAAGAGAAAAAATATCACAGTGTTATAAGATTCATTTCATTTTAATCTTGCATTCATTTAAGCAAAAGAAGAAATGTCCAGTGTCAAAATAAAATGCTTCTTTGACTAACTTAAAAAAAAGATTATTATCATTTAGTCACTTCTTGCAGGAAAACCTTTTTAGTA
Source organism: Tragelaphus eurycerus (assembly GCA_935064755.1). NCBI lineage: Eukaryota > Metazoa > Chordata > Mammalia > Artiodactyla > Bovidae > Tragelaphus > Tragelaphus eurycerus. Next base: position 7,892,262 of record CAKXYN010000039.1, read on the forward strand.
GGGAGCCTTTAGATTTTTCTAGGTGAAAATAAACCATTTTTAGAAAGCATTATTTTTGCTGAAGCAGCATTATTTCCAATAAATAAGCCATCCATTCATTTAGTTCTTATTTATTAAACAGTTACGGAGGGAGTACTGTGGGCTAGGGGCTGTGCTCTGTATGGGGATAAATAAAACACAGATCCTGCTATCAAGGAATTCATACTGTTTAAAGGTAAATTTCATCTGAAGATTGCCAGTAGAAAATAGCCATTTAACAAGAACTTGTTGTTTAATCACCCAGTCGTGTCTGACTCTTTTGCAACTCTGTGAAGCGTAGCCCAACAGGCACCCGTCTATGTGATTTCCCAGGCAAGAATATCGGCGTGGGCTTCCATTTACTTCTCCAGGGGATCTTCCCAACCCAGGGATTGAACTTTTGTCTCCTGCGTCGGCAAGTGGATTCTTTACCACTGAGCCACCAGGGAAGCCCAAGACCTATCAATAAATGTAATAAATAATGTAAATAAATAAATAAATACCCAAGGTAAACAGAATAATAGTCAATCTTTAAGATAGTATGTTGCTACAATTCTGAATTCCATTTCAGGAAACTCAAAAATTTTTATTGAATTAAAAAGGAATACAAAACATTTTAAGATTCCTGTGTGATATAAAGGAAAGTGGTTGGTGGTCTGTTTTTCAGCTGGGAGAATGCTAATAAGGTTTCTCAGAGATTCTTTCTTAATCAAGCCTGTCTCTGGTCCCTGGTTAGCTATCCTCCGGACTTAATTGATTTATTGATGAAGGGTCCTTTCATGAAGGGCTCAGGGACCATCATTTTCTGAGTCTCTAGTCTATCTTTTGACTTGTTGTGAACCAGGCATCCCGCACACACTGAGTGTGACTGCTCACTGGCACCCAGACTGCTGGTTTAGTTGGGAGCCTTTAGGGTTTTCCAAGATGACGCCTAGTTGATTCATTTCTGAATCTCGAGCACTGACATTTGTGTAAAAATATGGGAGTGTGTAGGGCAGGAAGTTCAGTGCAATCAGCTTTTCTTGGAAAATATTTTTCCTTTTCAATTTCATGGCTATTTTTAAAAAGGGATGTTAGGAACTTGAGTTAGTTTAAAGATGAGTATGTGTTTTCCTTTCATGATGACACATAATTATTTTCAGTAAAGACTAAAAGAAATCATCCTTTTCTGTTGTCTAGCCAATAACTGACTAAAATGAGCAGTGCTGATTTACAGGTCTGGGTTGTGGTGGCTGAGAGCAGAACTTTGGGAGTTTCATTTTTTTCCTTTGATTTGAGCTATCAGAGTTCATGTTCTGTGGAGAAGGAGAGGCAGTCCCAGGCACACACAGACACTCATCAGCTTGATAGCCTTCTACATCCCCGCAGCTCCATGTGCTCAAATACGTTCTTGCCAAAAGCCAATGCTAATTTAATGTGTATGGAAATTATGTATTCTGAGTCATGAGTTACTTTTCTTAACTATAGTTGTTACTGGTGCTGTAATAACTTGGCAACATTTCATCATTTTTTTTTTCTTTATGTCTGGCTCATGTTAGCTTGTGTTAACTCCATCTCACAAAAACCCAAACAAACATAAATTTCATAGGACCTACTTGGCATCTGGCAGTGTTTCACATAACTACCTAATTTATTTATTGAAATTCATAGTAAAGATGGCTCATCATGAATTAACACAGTGTTCAGGCCTTACCACCCTCTGGCTGAGTCACCTTGGGTGAATCACTTAACTTCTCTGAGCACCGGAGTCTTGATACTGGGATTGGATCAGAAAATTTCTAAATTCTACCTAGTTCTGAAGGAATTTAGAGATTTGGGATTTGTGTGTATAATTGCTCCTAGGATGAATTTGCAGCTCTCTGAGACTCATCATTGATATTGTTTTTGGATATCATTGGAAACACTGAGAAGCCCTGCAAAAAGATGGACACTGGGTCTCCCAACTATCCAGGATGAGAGGTTAGGCAGTCTGGAGGGTGAACAACTGAGCACCCTGGGGAGCAAGAAGTTTCCCCCAAGGTGGATGAGAAAGCAAGACACTTTCCAGGAGAAACAGCTTAGCTCTACAGACCTAAACTTTCCCTAGCCACTTGGATCTTGGAGACTGGATTACTATGCCACGAAGAAGAGATTAACAGTTTTCTTCAGAAGTAATAGGAAACCACTTGAGTCAGAATCATTTTTTTTAGCTGATGACTCGTGAAGACATAAGTTGGAGGAAAAAACAGAATTGTAGGTGGTTTCATAGTTATTTGAGTAAAATATTTAGTTCTCGAAAATTACCCATTTATATTGATAGGAATTATCAGTGTACCTGGGATGAGTTGTAATATGTGTTAGGATTTCAGGTGGCTGAATAAATAACACTGCTTTAGTCCTCTTCTGAATTTTGGACCAATTCTCAACCATTGGAAATTGGCAATTCAAGATCAAAATGGCTTTAGATTTGCATCCCATGGGCTTGCTAAAGCTCCTCTAAATTGAAGATATCCTCCTGTCCATGTGCTACATTCGTTCCCTCACTGGGACAAAGCCCATGCCATTAACAGAGTGGAGTGGCAGAGGAGATCATAATTAGGGAGACAGACTGGTTTCAAAAGCCAGAGATATTCAGTTACTTTCTCCAAAACTCATCCATCAAACAAGTCACAAAAAAAGGTAGGAGAGGTCAGACCAGGAATGTTCTCTGGCTGAAGCTCCTTCACTTGGATCCCAAAACATGGAAAAGGACACTCCTAAGAGTTAGCATCAAACTCATTATTGTACTGGGAACTGTGTTTGAAAGATATGAGAGAAGTATATATTCAAGTATTTACTAACAAGTAGCAAGCACTTTTCTAGGCTCTGAGATATAGCAGAGAACAAGACATCCAAGGTGCCTCTTCTTTAGGGAACTTATATTCTTGGGGGAGGAGGCAATAATAAACATAAGAAATTAAAACAGGATAATATGACACAGCACTATTAGGAATAGGGTGAAGGAAAGGGGACTTAGGACAAGTGAACAAGCAAGGCCACTCACAGGAGGTGACAGATAACCTGAGGGCCTGGGGATGAGGGTTCAAGGAACAGCCTGTTCTAAGACCTTGAGGCAGGATTGGGCTTGATAAGTTCAAGGAGCAGAAGGAAGGCCAAGGAGAAGAAGGAAGTGTACATGAGCACAGTGAGCACGGCTGACAGCCCTGGAATGCCAAGCTGGAAAGGAAGATGGGCCAGATCGTCTGGGATCGCACCCACAAAGCCTACACCTCCTACATTGTCAGGCATGTTCTTTACCACCAATGCCACCTCGGAAGCCCCTGACATAAGGAAGGGATGTTCACAAAGATGAGGACACTGCTGTGGTCCTGGGCTGGAAACTATGAACTGGTATCTGGCACTCCACTGTCAGAGATGCTGCTGTTGGTGGTCATGCTGCAGTCACAGGACCCATGCTTCTCCCAAACTCTAACCCTGCTTGAATCTAAGCCCTGTTTAATGTCTGTGGGAAAATGGGGCTTGACTTATGCATTCTGCTTGCAGGCTGTATTTGCTAGAATCCTCCTCTTCTGTATGCAAAAGAATATGATAGAAGCCCTGAACACTGAAACTTTTAGCTACTGGTCATGTCTTAGTGGTCACAATCAAGAGGAAGCAGAAGCCATTCTTTAGTATTTGGAGCTTGACCCTTTGCTGTTTTGAGCTCTCCCCCTGTGAAGCATTCCTACTTGCTGAGTCCTGGTGAGTCCTGAGTTCCCTGCTCCCCTCTGCTTACCATCTCATCCCCTTGGTTGGTGTTACCCTCTCTACGCAGTCTTTGTACTTACCATGCTGTTCTTGCTGGTGTTCATTAGTGAAAACTCGTCCTTGTGCTTGACTTCTGAAGCTTGACTGAACTTCTTCAATGACCAAGAAACTTTCGCAAAGAAAAAAATAAAATTTTTATCCAGAAAACCTGCTAAAATTATAGTGGATTTTCTGGATATTTTGATAGATTTTTAAAAATAAAAACAAGGTTTCAAAAGAGAATAAAATATCTTTCTCATAACTTACAAAAAATGTTTTGTAAAAGCAGAGAAAGATCACCTCTTATTAAGTGGTACATTAAAATGTGAAGTTAGAATATTTCTTTTGGTATCAGCAGTTAATTTGTATCCATAAAACAAATGCCCATATCTGCATTTATTTACATAATTTCCTCTCATGATTAATTTAATACTTACAAAGAGAAAAAATTATCGAAAAAAAATTTTTCAGCCAGAATTTCACCCTGTCCCAGTTTTCATCTGTAAGAAAGATTTTTGTGTCTTTGGAACTAGGAAGAGAGAAAATTTCATAAAGTAATAGATTTTTTGTTGTTGTTAATTTATATTCCACTTTGACTGAGTTTGTTGTTGTTATTTAGTTGCTAAGTTGTGTCCAACTCTTCTGTGACCCCATGGACTGTAGCCCCCTAGTCTCCTCTGTCCATGGGATTTCCCAGGTCAGAAAACTGGAGTGGGTTGCCCTTCCCTTCTCCAGGGGATCTTCCAAACCCAGGGATCAAACCTGAGTCTCCTGCATTGGCAGGTGGATTCTTTACCACTGAGCTACCAGGGAAGCCTCTTGACTGAATACTATTTGGTAATTGAAAGTGAAAGTCGCTCAGTTGTGCCCGACTCTTTGCAACCCCACAGACCATACAGTCCATGGAATTCTCCAGGCCAGAATACTGGAGTGAGTTGCCTTTTCCTTCTCCAGGGGATCTTCCCAACCCAGGGATTGAACCCAGGTTCCCGCATTGTAGGCGGATTCTTTACCAGCTGAGCCACCAGGGAAGCCACTAGGGAAGTATTTTGGTAATTACTGTGTGGTAATTTCTATCGCACAATTGCACTCATCTCACACGCTAGTAAAGTAATGCTCAAAATTCTCCAAGCCAGGCTTCAGCAATACGTGAACCGTGAACTTCCAGATGTTCATGCTGGATTTAGAAAAGGCAGAGGAACCAGAGATCAAATTGCCAACATCCACTGGATCTTGGAAAAAGCAAGAGAGTTCCAGAAAAACATCTATTTCTGCTTTATTGACTATGCCAAAGCCTTTGACTGTGTGGATCACAATAAACTGTGGAAAATTCTGAAAGAGATGGGAATACCAGAGCACCTGACCGGCCTCTTGAGAAACCTATATGCAGGTCAAGAAGCAACAGTTAGAACTGGACATGAAACAATAGACTGGTTCCAAATAGGAAAAGGAGTACTTCAAGGCTGTATATTGTCACCCTGCTTATTTAACTTATATGCAGAGTACATCATGAGAAACTCTGGACTGGAAGAAGCACAAGCTGGAATCAAGATTGCCAGGAGAAATGTCAATCACCTCAGATATGCAGATGACACCACCCTTATGGCAGAAAGTGAAGAGGAACTAAAAACCCTCTTGATGAAAGTAAAAGAGGAGAGTGAAAAAGTTGGCTTAAAGCTCAACATTCAGAAAACTAAGATCATGGCATCTGGTCCCATCATTTATTTTTCATGGGAAATAAATGGGGAAACAGTGTCAGACTATCTTTTTAGGCTCCAAAATCACTGCAGATGGTGACTGCAGCCATGAAATTAAAAGGCGCTTACTCCTTGGAAGGAAAGTTATGACCAACCTAGATAGCATATTCAAAAGCAGAGACATTACTTTGCCAACAAAGGTCCGTCCAGTCAAGGCTATGGTTTTTCCAGTGGCCATGTATGGATGTGAAAGTTGGACTGTGAAGAAAGCTGAGCACCAAAGAATTGATGCTTTTGAACTGTTGTGTTGGAGAAGACTCTTGAGAGTCCCTTGGACTGCAAGGAGATCCAACCAGTCCATCCTAAAGGAGATCAGTCCTGGTGTTCATTGGAAGGACTGATGCTGAAGCTGAAACTCCAATACTTTGGCCACCTGATATGAAGAGCTGACTCATTGGAAATTACCCTGATCCTGGGAGGAATTGAGGGCAGGAGGAGAAGGGGACGACAGAGGATGAGATGACTGGATGGCATCACCGACTCGATGGACATGAGTTTGGGTGAACTCTGGAAGCTGGTCATGGACAGGGAGGTCTGGTGTGCTGTGATTCATGGGGTTGCAGAGAGCTGGACATGACTGAGGTATTGAACTGAACTGAACTGAATTTCAAATGAGAAGACCAAGAAAGATATATACATTCTGATCACTAGAGCTTGTGGAGGCCATTGGCTTAATTTGTTAAGGAGAGTGTTGTGCAGCCTTTCAGGAGGGGAGGTGTCTCGTTCCTCCAAAGGTCTAAGTGGCTGAAAAAAATTATGGGGATTTACTTCGCATGTGCACACAGATCCCTTCTTCTGTGGTTATCCTAACAAAGTGAGAATATTATTTAAACCAGGTACTTTATTTTGCTGGATTATTTGATATGTTTAAAAAGTGTAAGACCATTTCCTCAGTAGGCATATGCTTGCACTTAGCCTTAATTCATACCCTTGGAGGCAGCAAATACAGCGGGGCCCTATTCTGTGTATTTTAAGAGGTTTCTTATAACAGGCCTGGTCTGTTGGCGATATTGCTGAGTAGCACTTAGAGGGTTTACAAACCACTCAGTGGTGGTGATGACATACCCAGTGTGGTTCTGGAAGCTAAATAAAACACAGGAAAGAGATATTCAATAAAATAAAGAACACATCTATGTAATTATCGCCAGAAATGAAATGTTGAAACCCTAAATTTGAATGTGGTTTAGGCACCTGAAGATTCTGTAGATAAACATAATTTCCCAGATTAAAATTTCAGGAAAGAATGTCTCTCTCAAGTGTCTTATTTAGATCAAATATTTTGAAAACGTTTTGACTGATCCTAGGAGAAACAGGGAGCAGATTGTTGAGTGTGACAGGTGCCCGCAAAAGAAACATTCTCTCCTTGGTCACTGCATTTACTGTTAAGTAAGCCAGCAGAGCACCCCATCCAGGCCAAGATCACTTATTTTCCACTAGGAGTTTTTTGGCTAGCTCATAAGCTGTAGGCCATTACTGTGGAATTGTTTTGTGATTAAAAATGCAGAGCTAAAACTAAGTTTTTCTTTTTGTAGGAATTCTTTTAATAATTTTTTTAATAACAGTGGTTCAATTAATACTGTCACCGTTTGAGGTTAAGAGATTCCCTTCTCCTATGGATAAATTCTCATCCAAGTCTTTGGATTTCTTGGTAGCTATTCTCATGGGAAATCAGCTAATGTCTTTCAAGCCTTGGCTATACTAAATACTCTATTGTCCTAGATGTTTTTACTCGCTCTCTCATTTAATCTCCAAGATAACTTCCTTAGGTATTTTTGCAGGTTAAAAAAAAAAAAACTGAGAATCTAAGAGGTGAGATCATTTGCCAAAGGCCACAGGGTAAGTAGACATCCAATTCCAGATTCCAACCCCAGCTCATCTACCTAAAACCATATTCATGATTTTCATGAATATTTCATGTCATATTCATGACAGTCATGATTCAAAGCAACATAGAAACTGACAGGTTCAAATATATTGGTAATGTGTCTGAGTTTTCCATTTACCTGAAGTTAATCATATTTCCAGTATAATCCAGGTATTTATGGTTTATTTCTGTTTTATTATTTCTCCCATTTATAGTACCTAGCATGATGTGCTCTATATAGCACATGTAATTAATGAATACTTGCTGAACCAAGTATTTCTTGCTTAATCCATTTTCTTGGATCTTGAGCCCCATGAAAAAGCTGCTTCACTTACAGAGGTCAGGGCAATCTTGGTTAGAAAATGTACAGAAATGGATTATCTCCATCCTTTTATCCACCTGGTAAAATCCTATATCAAAGGCTAGTTCATATTATCATCTCATTTATATAGCTTTCTCTGACCCATTTTGTTGCTGAGGCAGAATTACTTCTATGTATAATTTAGGACTTTATGTATAATTTCTTGTAGTTTTTTTTTTTTTTTAAGAAAAAGAATGATCATAATAATTTCTATTTATTGTGCACTATGGGCTTCCCAGGTGACTCTAGTGGTAAAGAACCTTCCTGCCAATGCAAGAGACATAGGAGACATAAGTAGAGAGGATCCCCTGGAGGAGGGCATGGCAACCCACTGCAGTATTCTTGTCTGGGAAATCTCGTGGACAGAGGAGCCTGGTGGGTTACAGTCCATGTGGTCACAAAGAGTTGGACATGACATGTGCTATGCCAGGCATTAAGCTAAATACTCTACAAATGATATCTCTTTTTACTCTTCAGAACAATCCTGGACAAATGATGACAAACCTTAGGCATCGTTATTCTATATTTGTTGTTGTTGTGTAATCACTAAGTCATGTCCAACTCTGCGATCCCATGGACTGCAGCCTGCCAGGCTTCTCTGTCCATGGGATTTCCCAAGAATACTGGAGTAGGTTATCATGTCCTTCTCTAAGGGATCTTCCCAACCCAGGGATTGAACCTAGGTCTCCTGCATTGGCAGGTGGATTCTTTACCACAGAGCCACCTGAGAAGCCCATATCCTATATTACAGGTGAGGAAACTGAACCTCAGAGGAATTGAATCATGTACCCTCAAGGCACAGTGAGTGCATTTCAGAGATGCAGTAGGAATCCAGATCTAACCAATTCCTAAAGCCTGTGCTTTCAATTTATTCTTTTATTTTTAATTGAGGCAAAATTTACACACAGTGAAGTGCACATAACTGAAGTGTACAGTGTGGTGATTTTGATAAGTGCACACATCTATGTAACTGTCTACCCATCAAAATACAAAACATTTTCACTGCCAGGAAAATTCTTTCATTCCCCTTCTCTGCCAGTTTCTGCCACTCAAGATTAAGGCTGCTTGAACATCACAGAAATTAAGAGAGTGAGTATGCATTATTTTGACCTGTCACTGTTTTCACCCAACATGATGCTTTTGAGAGTCATCCATGTTGTAACGGGTAATGATATCCACCATATCAACGATTCCTTCCTTTTAATTGACGAATAGTAGTCCATATTATGAATATACCACAATCTGTTGATCCATTCTCCTATTGTCGGCATTTGGATCTTTCCAGGTTTTGGCTATTGTGAATAAAAGCTACTATAAACACTCTCGTAAATGAAAACGTATGTTTTCACCCATCTTGGGTTAACACCTAAGTGTGGAATTGCTGAGCCATAAAGTGGAAGCATGGCTAACTTTATGATGAATTATTAGTTTTCCATAGTGGCTGTACTATTTTATTTTACACTCTCATCAGCAATGTGTAAGAGTTCTAGTTCTCCATTTCTTCTCCAACCCTTGCTGCTGTTGATCTTTTTACATTTTTTCACTACCTTTAAAAATGCCCTCTTTCTTCCTTAACTGCATGCCTTTCAAGGTCAGAAAATAGGTGCCATTTATTTCTCCATCCAAGTTTAACTCAGTGTCTGGCACAAATCTGATGCATGTGAAACTAATTTTGAGGATCACAAAAATGCTCGTCAAGGTCCTTTCTACCAATGAAAATCTGTAATTCTAACCTGATGCCATGTGGTTGGCAGATAGTCTTAAATTGAAAGGGCTTTGGACAGTTCTCTTCAGGGTAGGACCATTTTCAAAGGGAGGTAGAGACTGGTGATCCCTACTGAGAAAGTGAGTAACCAGCTAGACATCTGTTGTCCTGAGTGAGGTGGCCTATAAGCCTGTGCTTCTGCACTAGGCACGTGTGACATGGGAAGTCCCTTGGACATTACTGAAAGCATGAGTGTTGACTTCTGATCTGCAGTCTTTTAGGACTACAGCTGCATAATAATATGAAAACAAACTTAAAATAGCTTAAAACAGGATTCTGTGAATCAGGAGTCTAGTCACAGCTTACCTGCATCTTCTGCTTCGAGGCTGCCGTCAAGGTATGGGCTGGGGCTTTGCTTCCAGACTCACTTCATCTCTGACAGGATTCAGGTCCTTATGGGTTGGTGGACTGAGGGCTTCAGCTTCTTGCTAGTTTTTGACCGCTCGCCACCCATAATTCCTTGCTACGTGGCCTTCGCAAATATGGCCACTGTCTTCATCAAAGCCAGCAAGGGAGCAACTCCTAGGAAGATGGATGTTTGCATTTTATGCAAAAAAATTGTGAAAATGACATCCTGTCCCCCTGGAAATATTCTATTGGTAAAAAGCAAGTCATGGATCCTGCCCATGTACAAGGTAAGAGAATCAAACAAGGACATGAATATTGAAAGGTGAGGCTCGTGGGAGGCCATCTTACTATCTGTCTACCACAGAAGGTCAATTAAATTCTTTTTAAAAAGTGAAAAAGAGAGATCTTGTGAAGAATAGAGCTGTTTTGACCCAAAGAGGATATAAATTTTTTTTTTTTTTTTTTTACTGTTCTAATGAATAGTTTCAAGGCTTCAGCATGACCCCAACACAGAGACCCTGTTCTGGATAAATTATCTGCAGTTAATGTCCACTGATACATTGATTGATAGGAAAGCATGAAGTGTTTTTATGGATAAATATTTCTGAGTGGGTTCATTCAGGGTAGATGAATTGAGTCTTTTCTATGACCTGCTACTGGACAGAGCTTCTGCTCTGAAATTTGTCATGGATTAAAGAAATAGATTGGCAGAGAGACGCCTGTAACTTACATGTGGGAAGCCAAACTTTTTGCCAGTGAGTTTGCAATGACTGACCGAGACCGAACACAGAAGACAACTGAGTTGTCCATACTCTGAGGTAGAGTATTTTTAATTAAAAATGTAAGTCACACATATAAACGGCAGTGAAAACAAAATGCTTTACTTGTCAGAAGATACCTGGCAGGTGTTCAGGCTTTCACCCTTAGCTTCGGAGAGTTTAGCCAGTCAAGGAAGACAGGAGAGCCTTGTCCAGCCTTGACCATGTGCTATTTATTCTGCCTATCCTTGATCACTAAGGATTTTGAGTGCCCTAAATGTTTTTCTAAATTTAAATCAAGCACAAAGGTTCATTTCCAGACTTTGAGGAAACATTATTGTAGTCCTTCCATTCTTCAGAAAGCTTTGGAAAACGAAGGGCCACATAGCTGGACTTGAAAAAAAAAAGTTTGTTTCAAAGCTCATCTCCTCCATAAACTGCATAACGTCCTTCCTCAAGTATAGGGATTAATCATTTCCACAAAATGGAAAGCAGTGTATTTATCTGTGTTAGTTTAAAAAGAGAGACAACATTAGTAGACATTTAGAAACTCCTTTTGGCACATTCTAGACATTTTATATTGAAAGCCAAAAAAAAAAAAAAAATCTCCTTTGATGGATACATATTGAAAGAGCAATTTTATCTTAGTTACAAAATAATAATAATGGTGACAGATATATAGAGCTTATTATGTGCTAAATACAGTTCTACTCAGCATAGATTATATAGTATATACACACATATACACTATATATCTATGTAAAAAATATATATGTATATTTACTGATTTAATTCTTCATAGCCACCTGTTAAAAAAAATCTAAAATATATGTGTACTGCCCCTACCTATTCTCTTTTACATCTGTGCCCTTATCCTGCTGGTTCCCTTGGTAATGAGTGAAATAAAAATTTGATTCATGCCCATTTTATATTTACTTGAGAATGGTATTTTAACTTTTTCAAAATCGTTGTTGTTTAGTAGCTAGGCCATGTCTGACTATGCTTTGGTAAATCCTATAATGTGAGTACTATTCTAACAGACTGGTTCCAAATAGGAAAAGGAGTACGTCAAGGCTGTATATTGTCACCATGTTTATTTAACTTATATGCAGAGTACATCATGAGAAATGCTGGACTGGAAGAAACACAAGCTGGAATCAAGATTGCTGGGAGAAATATCAATAACCTCAGATATGCAGATGACACCACCCTTATGGCAGAAAGTGAAGAGGGGCTAAAAAGCCTCTTGATGAAAGTGAAAGTGGAGAGTGAAAAGGTTGGCTTAAAGCTCAACATTCAGAAAACGAAGATCATAGCATCTGGTCCCATCACTACATGGGAAATAGATGGAGAAATAGTGGAAACAGTGTCAGACTTTCTTTTTCTGGGCTCCAAAATCACTGCAGATGGTGACTGCAGCCATGAAATTAAAAGATGCTTACTCCTTGGAAGGAAAGTTATGACCAACCTAGATAGCATATTCAAAAGCAGAGACATTACTTTGCCAACAAAGGTTCGCCTAGTCAAGGCTATGGTCTTTCCTGTGGTCATGTATGGATGTGAGAGCTGGACTGTGAAGAAGGCTGAGCACCGAAGAATTGATGCTTTTGAACTGTGGTGTTGGAGAAGACTCTTGAGAGTCCCTTGGACTGCAAGGAAATCCAATCAGTCCATTCTGAAGGATACCAGCCCTGGGATTTCTTTGGAAGGAATGATGCTAAAGCTGAAACTCCAGTATTTTGGCCACCTCATGCGAAGAGTTGACTCATTGGAGAAGACTGTGATGCTGGGAGGGATTGGGGGCAGGAGGAGAAGGGGACGACAGAGGATGAGATGGCTGGATGGCATCACTGACTCGATGAATGTGAGTCTGAGTGACCTCCGGGAGTTGGTGATGGACAGGGAGGCCTGGCGTGCAGTAGTTCATGGGGTCGCAAAGAGTCGGACACGACTGAGCGACTGATCTGATCTGATCTGATTCTTGTTCCCATCTGAGGAAGCACAGGCCGGAATCAAGATTGCCAGGAGAAATATCAATAACCTCAGATATGCAGATGACACCACCCTTATGGCAGAAAGTGAAGAGGAACTAAAGAGCCTCTTGATGAAGGTGAAAGAGGAGAGTTAAAGAATTGGTTTAAAACTCAACATTTAGAAAACTAAGATCATGGCATCTGGTCCCATCACTTCATGGCAAATAGACAGGGAGACAGTAGAAACAGTGGGTGACTTTATTTTTCTGGGCTCCAAAATCACTGCAGATGGTGATTGCAGCCATGAAATTAAAAGACGCTTACTCCTTGGAAGGAAAGTTATGACCAACTTAGATAGCATATTCAAAAGCAGAGACATTACTTTGCCAACAAATGTCCGTCTAGTCAAGGCTATGGTTTTTCCAGTGGTCACGTATGGATGTGAGAGTTGGACTGTGAAGAAAGCTGAGCACCGAAGACTTGATGCTTTTGAACTGTAGTATTGGAGAAGACTCTTGCGAGTTCCTTGGACTGCAAGGAGATCCAACCAGTCCATCCTAAAGAAATCAGTCCTGAATATTCATTGGAAGGATTAATGCTGAAGCTGAAACTCTAATGCTTTTGCCACCTCATGTGAAGAGCTGACTCATTTGAAAAGACCTTGATGCTAGGAAAGATTGGGGACAGGAGGAGAAGGGGACGACAGAGGATGAGATGATTGGATGGCATCACCGAGTCAATGGACATGGGTTTGGGTGAACTCCGGGAGTTGGTGATGGACAAGGAGGTCTGGTGTGCTGTGGTTCATGGGGTGGCAAAGAGTCGGACACAACTGAGCGACTGAACTGAACTGAACTGTACAAGTAAAACAGAGTCTCAAGGAGGTTGAGCAGCTGGCCTGGGGCTTCACAGCCCGTCCACAGGGGAGCCAGCACTCAGACCCCAGCAGCCTGAACTAGACAGAGTCTCTGCTCTTAACTGTCTCACTGTCCCCAGGGTTGAGGAATTTATTTTCACACCTAGGTCATGGCCACCCTTACCAACAGTGAAGAAGGAAAATCAAAAAAAGAGTTCAAGACAAACTTGTGCATTCCAGCTTAAGAAAAACAAACCAGAAAAGCACACTCCCTCCAAGCTTCTGGTTTAGGACAAGCAGTCCCAGAAAAAAACACACTTCATTATTTAAAAAAATAAACACCTGACAATAATGGTCTAATTGTGATTTTGAAGGGCAACATAAAATGCTCCCCCAAAGGATTAAAAAACCAACTCCCAAAGTTGCAGGAGGAGTTGGAACTCTCTGAAAAGTCTCAATGGGCATCTGGAAGTATGGTCTCCACGTTAACATAAGGATTACAGAGCAGCCAAACTGAGCAAACTCCAGGAGATAGTGAAGGACACACCTGGTGTGCTGCAGTTCATGAGGTCGCAAAGAGTCAGACATGACTGAGCAACTGAACAACAACAGTAAATAAATGTGTTACTATACATATAAATAAATATATAAACATAGATATACATGTGTACATATTTATGGTTTTATAAATATATAATATATGTGCAAAGCCATATAGTTTTTGTACGTACATATTTATAGTTTTTACTGACAGTAAACTGCATAAACAATTCAAACATCACAGAAATTTGCAAAGAAAATAGGCAAAAATCACCTTAAATCCAGTCATTCACAGAAATTGCTTTATTTACTAAAAAATGAGCACAAACATTTTAAATACCCTTTCATGAAACCGCTATGCATATCTAGCTATGTAATACTCATACAGTTGTATGAAAATTTATCCATCCAAAGAAGGCCATGGTTAAGCTTTTCTACTCAGAAGGGCTGTGGAGGTCTTTCGTGGTCAATATATAGTGGAGTTTTTTTTTTTGCTTGTTGGTTTTTTTTTTTTTTTTCCCTGAGGTCACGTCATGCTCCTGATCTTAGTTCCCCGACCAGGGATTGAACCCGGGCCCACAGCAGTGAAAGTACAAAGTCCTAACCACTGCAGGAAATTCCCACAGTCAATATATGGTTTGCTGATCCAAACCATCAATATAGTCAATAGAAATCAGAGGAATGTTGTAACTAGGTTTTCTTAAGGTGAAGAGACTACTGGGAATAGAATCATCAGAATTGGTCATGTGCAGATTTTCTTAAATCCTTGAAAACTCCATGGAGACAAGGGATGAGAAAGTATGAAGAAGGGCATGAACAAACAAGGAGGAGCCCTCCAACTCGCTGGCTGTTGGCTTCCCATCAGAGAAGAGACAGAGGGGTTGATGTTCACGAGCATTCCGTTCCCTGTGCTGTTGACCCTGGAGCTGACTCTGACAAGGTCACAAGAGTGAGGCCCAAGCTGTGTGGGGCTGGGAAACATTTCAAATGATGACTTTTTAACTCGTTGCTACAAGATGCAAGGAATCCTAGGACGATGGCTGGTGCTGCTTTAAATAGCAGCAAAAAGAATCAAGCACACCAACTAGTAGATCCTTTCATCTCTCTCCAGAAAGGACGTTTTTACCTGTATTCATGTTTCGAATATGTGATAAATGCCAGGGCCGTAATTAAGAAAAGACTTAAGGCAAAGCAGAGGAAGGGCCATTGTGTTCAAAATGTTTAGAAACGAACGTGGACAAAGACAACTGATTTTTCCTTTGGGAAAAGTGACAGTCCGCATACATAGATGAATTATACTGAATCTATTAAAAACACATGTTGTGTTTGGTTAAATGCTAATCTCTTGTTTACCCTCCTGCTGTCAAGGCCTGTGGTGCTCGTCCTGGATCTGAATGTATGTTTGAACTATTGCAGCACAGGAAAAGAATCACTGTGTTTATGTTCCACTGGGGCTCCTAGACTCAAATTTATTGATTTTCAACCCGGGGAGTCTACTGCAATAGACCTTACTGTGTGTCCCTATGTAAACCAAATCCATTTTTTTCTTCATCCATTTGTATGAAGAAATATCATATTCAAGGACTTTGGAAGCATAAGAAATCGCTTCTAGGGCGTGTAAGGTGGAGGTTGCCCACAGAACTCTGTTCTCTCTGTCGGAGGGCTCCTCCATATTGACTCATGTCCTTCTTCGCACTTCCTCATCCCATGTCTCCATGAACTTTCAAAGATTTAAGAAAATTTGCACATGACCAGTTCTGATAATTTTATTCCCAGTTGTCTCTTCACCTTAAGAAAACCTAGTTACAACATACCTCTAATTTCTATTGACTATATTGATGGTTTGGATTAGCATATATTGACCGTGGGAATTTCCTGCAGTGGTTAGGACTTGGTGTTTTCACTGCTGTGGACCCTTGCTTCTCTCTCACCAACCAGTCTTGATATCTTAACTTTTATCTTTCTCATTGGAATTACAGATAGCATTTTGCCAGAAAGCTTTCGCTGAGCCCTCCAAGCCTGAGCTGGTTATTTCTCCTCTGTATTCCTCCATTCTTCCACCTCTCCCACCTGGGTATGGTTGCCTGCAACCTCTTTTGCACTCCTCACCTCTGGATGGTTGGGTTGGAAGCACGTCACCTAAGGTGGAATCTGCCTGAAGATTTTTAGTAAACATCTATTGAGTGAATGAGGATGCCTGTCTTCTCAAAGGCTTTTGTCCTTTAGTGAAGGGACTGCGGTATAACACTACTCCTGCCTACTCCCAGGGCCACCTCCTTGTCCCCTGCATTCCTGAAACCTTGGTGTGCAACTTTCATATCAAATAACAAACTCCTTTCTTTATTCCCTAGCAATATCATACATGGTTGAATCTGATAAGTCCTGGCAGGTAACTGATCAAAAAAAAGAATAAAAAATTCTTAGACAAAAGTGATCCTGTGGTCCTTGGGATCAGATCACTTTGACTGAATTGCAGAACTAGGACTTGGACACCTTGCAGTGAGCATTCCAAGCACAGTCCCTCTACCACCTTCGGGCCTGGAGCCTGGTCCCAGCTCCATGTGGTTGTAAATGTGTGACTGGGGAGGAACACACCCAGTCTATTTTGAGACCATTCTATTTCCTCCAAAAGCTCTTGCCCACGCTTTCTCATCTCCTCTTGCAGAACTGAGAATTAAAATTTGTCTAAATGTGCTTTTCTTCATAGTCACATTCTCAGCACCGGGCTATGTCTTCTAACATGTTAGTAAGGAGATTGGTTTTGTCCTGATATTTCATTTCAGGAAAAGATTATTCACTGAGGACCCAATCTTTGTATATCACCACGGTTGAGGAGCCTTTTCCTATTGTTCATGGGATTCAACCCTGAATATTCATTGGAAGGACATGCTGAAGCTGAAGCTCCAATACTTTGGCCACCTGATGCAAACATCCAACTCATTGGAGAAGACTCTGATCCTGTGAAAGATTGAGGGCAAGAGGAGAAGGGAGTGACAGAGGATGAGGATGAGATGATTGGATGATACCACCAAATCAATGGACATGAGTTTGAGCAAACTCCAGGAGATAGTGAAGGACAGGGAAGGCTGGTGTGCTGCAGTTCATGGAGTGAACTTAGACACAACTTAGCAACTGAACAACAACAAATGCTTGGGGAGTAGTCAATGTAATAAAGTTTTAGGCAGATACCGCATAGAATAGAAATATTAGGAAGGACAAGGAGCAAGGGTAGGATAGAAAGGTTCTGTCTCCTGATTAATGAGGTTAATATTATGGCTGGTGTAGATCACAGTGTAATGGGCAACACTTGGGTGGAAAGGGTAGACATTAAAAGTAGAAAAATATTTCAGTAGCCTCTGTTGTTTAAACACTTTGATGTGTGGTTGACATCAGTTATTCAGTGATGAACTCCCGGTTTTTTCAGTGTGCTCAGAGGAGCCTGTCTCTTACAGCCTACAACATGAAGTTGATTCCCATCTTCTCTCACTGCTCCAACAATTCTCTTGGAGTCCCAGACTCAAAAATTCATGCCCTAAGAGCAGCAAAACACCACCCTAACCAGAAAGATACCACTTCTTGTGAGGGCTCCCTGGGGAAAGCCACTGAGGACAGGCAGGAGAGAGGGGACATGTCACCTTCTGAGAGTGCTCTGCTCACATGCAGGGACTCTATTTGGAGTCTGAGAGCCAGGTAACTAAGAAAATTGGCAGTTGCATCCAAAGTGAAGAGGAATCTGAGGCAGGTGGGAACATGTGTCTGGAAACAGTTTTGGCAGAAGACAATTTCCTCTTTTAGTGCACACACATGTAGGTAGAAATAGGTATTTTTTTTTTTTCCACCTCAGTTTTGCTCACTAATGATCATATTACTACAGGAGAAAAGATGAGTTGTAGGGACAGTGAGAGTAGCTGGAAAGCTGAGCCGGGTGTATGCTCCTGGGGAGTATCCATAGGCTGCACAGCAGATGCTGGGCAATCCAAGTTGTGTTGTGTGAATTGTGTGAGCTTGAACTGGCAGCAACCAGGGCAGCACTTGGACTTGACCAAGGTCAATTGACAAATGAGACACTTCTTCTTTTGTATTTAGGGAAAAAACAACAAAATTCCTTTATATTTAGGGAAAAAGTTTTCCTTTGTATTTAGGGGAAAAAATTTCCTTTGTATTTAGGGAAAAAATATCCCCCCACAAATATTGTTTGATTAATATCCTTTAAGGTAGTATGGTAAACATTCACAGAAGTGATTCATGCTAAGAAAATAAACAAAACCAAAATCAGACCGTTTAGCATCAGATCAGATCAGATCAGTCGCTCAGTCGTGTCCGACTCTTTGCGACCCCATGAACTGCAGCATGCCAGGCCTCCCTATCCATCACCAGCTCTCGGAGGTCACTCAGACTCACATCCATCGAGTCAGTGATGCCATCCAGCCATCTCATCCTCTGTCGTCCCCTTCTCCTCCTGCCCCCAATCCCTCCTAGCATCAGAGTCTTCTCCAATGAGTCAACTCTTCGCATGAGGTGGCCAAAATACTGGAGTTTCAGCTTTAGCATCATTCCTTCCAAAGAAATCCCAGGGCTAATCTCCTTCAGAATGGACCAGTTGGATCTCCTTGCAGTCCAAGGGACTCTCAAGAGTCTTCTCCAACACCACAGTTCAAAAGCATCAATTCTTCGGTGCTCAGCCTTCTTCACAGTCCAGCTCTCACATCCATACATGACCACAGGAAAGACCATAGCCTTGACTAGGTGAACCTTTGTTGGCAAAGTGATGTCTCTGCTTTTGAATATGCTATCTAGGTTGGTCATAACTTTCCTTCCAAGGAGTAAGCGTCTTTTAATTTCATGGCTGCAGTCACCATCTGCAGTGATTTTGGAGCCCAGAAAAAGAAAGTCTGACACTGTTTCCACTGTTTCTCCATCTATTTCCCATGTAGTGATGGGACCAGATGCCATGATCTTCGTTTTCTGAATGTTGAGCTTTAAGCCAACCTTTTCACTCTCCACTTTCACTTTCATCAAGAGTCTTTTTAGCCCCTCTTCACTTTCTGCCATAAGGGTAGTGTCATCTGCATATCTGAGGTTATTGATATTTCTCCCGGCAATCTTGATTCCAGCTTGTGTTTCTTTCAGTCCAGCATTTCTCATGATGTACTCTGCATATAAGTTAAATAAACATGGTGACAATATATAGCCTTGATGTACTCCTTTTCCTATTTGGAACCAGTCTGTTGTTCCATGACCAGTTCTAACTGTTGCTTCCTGACCTGCATACAGATTTCTCAAGAGGCAGATCAGGTAGTCTGGTATTCCCATCTCTCTCAGAATTTTCCACAGTTTATTGTGATCTACACAGTCAAAGGCTTTGGCATAGTCAATAAAGCAGAAATAGATGTTTTTCTGGAACTCTCTTGCTTTTTCCATGATCCAGCGGATGTTGGCAATTTGATCTCTGGTTCCTCTGCCTTTTCTAAATCCAGCTTGAACATCAGGAAGTTCACGGTTCACATATTGCTGAAGCCTGGCTTGGAGAATTTTGAGCATTACTTTACTAGCGTGTGAGATGAGTGCAATTGTGCGGTAGTTTGAGCATTCTTTGGCATTGCCTTTCTTTGGGATTAGGATGAAAACTGACCTTTTCCAATCTTGTGGCCACTGCTGAGTTTTCCAAATTTGCTGGCATATTGAGTGCAGCACTTTCACAGCATCATCTTTAACATTCAAGTTATATATAAACTAAGTGCTATTCATAGGAAGCAGATAGAGCTGAGATGTACATGCTGGCGTGCCATCTATAGAAAGGTCCTTAACAGTTGTTTTTTTCCTTTAATCATATAAACACTAGAGACTAAGGCACAGATAGCTACCTGCTTAAGAGATGGGATGAGAGTCAGGGTGTGGGCTTCCCCATATAATCTCTTGTATAATGTCAGAGATGATCTGGTCCAATATACTACGTAAATCAAGTGTTTATGCACAAGCTGTTTGATTTGGTCAGGAGTGCTGCCCCGGAGCTGACTGGAGGAATGAAGTGTATAAACTTGCCCTCAGTTACATTTCAGGTTGGTCTTCATACCAGACTGACTGATTGGGATCTAAACTGTGTTATTGCGGTCAGATCCCTGACTTTCTCCTTTTCCTCCTTTTTTGACCTCCAGAGATAACATTTTATAATGAGTAATTTTTTTTACAACTGGATTATTAGAGAAACACTGGCAATGAGAACTTTGTGCTATGTATATAAGTATGTGTGTATATAAGTATGTGTATAATAAGCTTTTTTATATTTGAAGGTGGGGATGGAGGTGCAGTGGTATGTCATGTTAAGTTTAGAGGGTTCTTGAATTATTTTCGGGTCTTCCCTGGTGGCTCAGACGGTGAAGAATCCGCCTGCAATACAGGAGACCCAGGTTTGGTCCCTGGGTCGGGAAGATCCCCTGGAGAAGGGAATGGCAACCCATTCCAGTATTCTTGTTTGGAGTATTCCATGGGCAGAGGAGCCTGGCGTCTACAGTTCATGGGGTCACAAAGAGTCAGACATGACTGAGCGACTGACAAAGGTCCTTTAAAGACCCTGGATCGTTTTTATGAGGAGCTCAGTAAAGAACATCTTGAAATTGGCGAACACATTCAGTGAACAGAACTTGGCTTCAAGTGTAAATTTGGACCCACAAGGTCCATGACAAATTGTAAAAATGATTAAAGAAGAGCTGCAAGGACTGTCTTGTTCATCTTTCCTTTACAGTTTTATCTCCCTCCGTGTGCTCACTGTCCCCCCAGCATGCATACGGGCCAAGCTGACCTGCTCATCCTTATGATCCCTTATGCTGTTCCCCTGGGGTACATACCCTTGCTTTCATCACACTTGAGTTGAATCATGTCCACAGTTTCAGGCACAGCTCAAGTATTACTTCCACTTTAAGGTCTGCCAACATAGACTTGACTTTCACTTTTCACTTTCATGCATTGGAGAAGGAAATGGCAACCCACTCCAGTGTTCTTGCTTAGAGAATCCCAGGGACGGGGGAGCCTGGTGGGCTGCCGTCTATGGGGTCGCACAGAGTCGGACACGACTGAAGCGATTTAGCAGCAGCAGCAGCAGCAGCAACATAGACCTCTAGTCCTTCCTCTCAGTTTGCAGTCGGTCACTCCGTTATCACAGCTTGATAAGCATAATTAGAGGGCTGTGGGTAGGTGCTGAAGTCCAAAGCTCATAGCACATAGTATTCACACCATGACTTTAGATGATTATATATATTCACCTTAACCCCAGTTTTACCTGGGGCAAGTGAGACTCAGTGAAGCCAAGCAACCTGACTGATACTATGAAAATGAAATGAAATGAAATGAAAGTTGCTCAGTCATGTCCGACTCTTTGTAAAGCCCATGGACTGTCGCCTGCCAGGCTCCTCTGTCCATGGAATTCTTCAGCCAAGAGTACTAGAGTGGGTTGCCATTCCCTTCTCGAGGGGATCTTCCTGACCCAGGGATTGAACCTGATTTTCCTGCATTGCAGGCATATTCTTTACCGTTTGAGCTACTAAAGAACCCAACTGATATTTTACAGCCTGTTAACAGTGAAGCCAGAATCCAGATTCCAGGTGTCCTTGAAGAAGCACTTACCTCTTGTAAAATCTCCCAGATGTTTTAAGAGGAAGAAGCATCACAAGCCTTCTCCACTTTTGTTTGTTTTTTTCTGTCTGATCCAGGCCTGGGTGGCTAGTGGTTGAGAAACCACAGCTAGTTTCTTCTGTCAGTGGACAAGGATGCTAAGCAGACAAGAATCCAGAACTTAGATAAAGATGGGAAAATTTGAGTGTATGTTGATTGCAAAGAGCAGTGTTTATTGACTTGCGGCAGCATTATGGAATGATACTTGTGTAAAACAGACTCACTCACTGATTTCTGAGACCATAAAAACACTATAGAGTGTTATGTATTGATGTAAGAATTAGGCCTTATCCTTATCTGTGTCTAAAAATGTTATGATCAATAGTCATAGTGAAGGAAAGAACTGTCAGTTGACAAAACAGGATACTCTAGAGCCCAGTTTACTGAACAGTGAAATAGATCAGGAGTCTTCCCTCGAGTTCCTCCTGTTTTTCCTTCAGCACACAGTGCTTCTCCATGCAAAGCCAAGAGGTTCCAAAAGGCTGATGGTACTTTGTCTCTAAGTACTAATAATAAATTTGGTTTGTGTTATGTATGTAATTTTATTCATAAAAGATTTAAAATCTAGGTAAGCTAAATCAAAAATACTACTTTGCATTCTGCAGTATTGAGGCCTAGAAGTTGTCATGACTGTGAATATTATATTGGCCTTCAAACCTTTAAAAATGAATGTGTCCTCCACTGCAAACATCATTTGGATGTCTTGATAAAGTATAGGTGGTACACATGTAAAGTACTTCAATGATTCTGTGTGGAGTGACTCATACAAGGATGATTGCCATTAAAGGAATTTGGCTCCAAATACAGGGCTCTCTGCTGATACTTAGGTGATTTTTCTAACACAAGTGATTGATCCCTGGAGTGGAACAAAAGGGACCCACTTGTGAAATTGCCTTTTAAGTGCCCTTAAGGGCATGGGGTCATGGTATTTAAAGCTTTGGAATGATTCCCCGTCAATATGAATCAAGCATTGAATTTTCAGTGTGGTGTTTAATTCTCTGATCAGAGGTACAGCAGGGAAAAGTTGGTTATGTTTTAAAATTCTTTGGCTTTTTAGGGAAAGTCACTTACTTTTTATTTATTTTTAGTATGAAAATGTAAAAAGAAAAAAAAACACTTGGTTTTGGGACCAGCTGAGTCCATGCCAAAGTGAAGTGAAACATGCAGCAGTCAAATTTGATTACTCCAGGACTTGTGTAGACCCTTCTTTCCTTGTTGGAGGGAGGAGGAATGTGTGTGTGTGTGTGTGTGTGTGTGTGTGTGTGTGTGTGTGTATCCCTACCCCCACCCCAATAATGGAAATTCAGAGAAGAGACAAATGAATGTAGCTGAAGTCTGTTTTAAAAAATAGACAATGGTCTTACGTTTAGATCTTTAATCCATTTTGAGTTTATTTTTGTGTATGGTGTTAGAAAGTGCTCTAGTTTCATTCTTTTACAAGTGGTTGACCAGTTTTCCCAGCACCACTTGTTAAAGAAATTGTCTTTAATCCATTGTATATTCTTGCCTCCTTTGTCAAAGATAAGGTGTCCATATGTGTGTGGATTTATCTCTGGGCTTTCTATTTTGTTCCATTGATCTATATTTCTGTCTTTGTGCCAGTACCGTACTGTCTTGATGACTGTGGCTTTGTAGTAGAGCCTGAAGTCAGGCAGGTTGATTCCTCCAGTTCCATTCTTCTTTCTCAAGATAGCTTTGGCTATTCGAGGTTTTTTGTATTTCCATGCAAATTGAGAAATTAAATTTGTTTTAGCTCTGTGAAGAATACTGTTGGTAGCTTGATAGAGATTGCATTGAATCCATAAATTGCTTTGGGTAGTATACTCATTTTCACTATATTGATTCTGCCAATCCATGAACATGGTATATTTCTCCATCTATTAGTGTCCTCTTTGATTTCTTTCACCAGTGTTTTATAGTTTTCTATATATAGGTCTTTAGTTTCCTTAGGTAGATATACTCCTAAGTATTTTATTCTTTTCATTGCAATGGTGAATGGAATTGTTTCCTTAATTTCTCTTTCTATTTTCTCATTATTAGTGTACAGGAATGCAAGGGATTTCTGTGTGTTGATTTTATATCCTGCAACTTTACTATATTCATTGATTAGTTCTAGTAATTTTCTGGTGGAGTCTTTAGGGTTTTCTATGTAGAGGATCATGTCATCTGCAAACAGTGAGAGTTTTACTTCTTCTTTTCCAGTTTGGATTCCTTTTATTTCTTTTTCTGTTCTGATTGCTGTGGCCAAAACTTCCAAAACTATGTTGAATAGTAATGGTGAAAGTGGGCACCCTTGTCTTGTTCCTGACTTTAGAGGAAATGCTTTCAGTTTTTCACCATTGAGGATAATGTTTGCTGTGGGTTTGTCATATATAGCTTTTATTATGTTGAGATACGTTCCTTCTATTCCTGCTTTCTGGAGAGTTTTTATCATAAATGGATGTTGAATTTTGTCAAAGGCTTTCTCTGCATCTATTGAGATAATCATATGGTTTTTATTTTTCAATTTGTTAATGTGGTATCTTACATTGATTGATTTGCAGATATTGAAGAATCCTTGCATCCCTGGGATCAAGCCCACTTGGTAATGGTGTATGATCTTTTTAATGTGTTGTTGGATTCTGATTGCTAGAATTTTGTTAAGGATTTTTGCATCTATGTTCATCAGTGATATTGACCTGTAGGGTTTTTTTTGTGTGTGTGTGGCATCTTTGTCAGGTTTTGATATTAGGGTGATGGTGGCCTCATAGAATGAGTTTGGAAGTTTACCTTCCTCTGCAATTTTCTGGAAGAGTTTAAGTAGGATAGGTGTTAGCTCTTCTCTAAATTTTTGGTAGAATTCGGCTGTGAAGCCGTCTGGACCTGGGCTTTTGTTTGCTGGAAGATTTCTGACTACAGTTTCAATTTCCGTGCTTGTGATGGGTCTGTTAAGATTTTCTATTTCTTCCTGATCCAGTTTTGAAAAGTTGTATTTGTCTAAGAATTTGTCCATTTCTTCCACGTTTGTCCATTTTATTGCCATATAATTGCTGATAGTAGTCTCTTATGATCCTTTGTATTTTTGTGGATGCTTGGGGCTGGTGCACTGGGACGATCCAGAGGGATGGTATGAGGAGGGAGGAGGGAGGAGGGTTCAGGATGGGGAACACATGTATACCTGTGGCAGATTCATTTAGATATATGACAAAACCAATACAATATTGTAAAGTTAAATAAAATAAAATTTAAAAAAAGAAAGAAAGAAATCAACAATTTTAAAATAAAAAAAAATAGACAATGAAAAAAGTTACGTGGGGTCTGAGTGGCTAAAATTTGGATGCATAAAAAGTGGTGATAAAACAATTTCCATTATTGGGGTGGGAGTAGGAGGACAAAGGATGAGATGGTTGGATGGCACCACCAGCTCCATGGACATGAATCTGAGCAAGCTCTGGGAGTTGGTGATGGACAGGGAAGACTGGTGCTGCAGTCCATGGGGTCGCAAAGAGTTGGACACGACTGAGCGACTGAACTGTACCGATCCTATGCAGACCTTTTCATTTTAATTTTATTTTTGGCTGTGCTGGGTCTTAGTTGCTGCCAGAGGGCTTTCTCTAATTATGGCAAGCAGGGGCTACTTTCTGGTTGCAGTGACCAGGCTTCTCATTGTGTTGGTGTCTCTTGTTGCAGAGCACAAACTATAGGCACTCAGGCTTCAGTAGTTGTGGCCCATGAGCTCAGTTGCCCTGCAGCACGTGGGATCTTCCCAGACCAAGGATCGAACCAGTGCCCCCTGCATTGACAAGGCAGATTTTTATCCACTGTGCCACCAGGGAAATCTTGTATGTAAACTTGACTTAAAGGTTTTGTAAACTTGACTTGAATGTTTTAGGGAACATGCATGGAACTTACTTAAAAATAGAATGCGTCTTTTCAATTGAGCCAGATATCTTTGTGAGACAAATATCTCTTACATATATGTGTAGCTTTGTGCGACATCATTTATAGAACTTCAGAGTATATAAGTGGTATATATAAAAACAAAGAGTTTTAAAATTCTTTCCTACTTTGTTCCATGACAACTTTAGTTATTTTATGTAAATAACTAAAAAGTAAAATAACATTTTTGAAAACCCATGATGGCCCCCCAAACCTTACTTCTCTCATCGATTTGAAAGATTTTATAAAATCCCTGATTTTTTAAAATTATAGGTGTTATCCCCGCAGACTCCAGTATTCTTGCCTGGAAAATCCCATGGGCAGAGGAGCCTGGCAGGCTACAGTCCATGGGGTCACAAAGAACCAAGCAGGATTTAGTGACTTAACCACTGCTGCCACCACCATGCAGGCATAAGAGCTGGTAGTGTGTGGTGGGTCTGAGTGGAAAGAGAAGTCTTCAGAGGGCTCTGGAAGTAGATGGGTCCAGCTCCACGCTGGCCCCACGTTGTTTAACTGCCCCCTCTCCAGAAGGTTTTTTGACCTCTCTGAGGGTTTGTTTCCTCATCTACAAGATGAGAAAACAGTATTTACCTGCAGATGGAAGGACAGAGCTATATGTAATGATTTCCCTAATGCACAATCCTTGATGGGCACATAGTAAATATTCACACCTTTCCCTACCTTTCTGTACCTCAGGAAAGGATCAAGTCTCTGCTATCTAAAAATCCATTTTCCACTGCTTTATATTTCTATTAAGCTAGTATCATCTAACTCTCTATTTCTAACATTTATCATCAGGATTTCATTAGCATATTCAATTTTTCCTGTTACTTATAACCCTACCTTATTATTCTTATAATCCTTACAAAGTTATTTTTGCTCCAGTGCTTCTTTGTACTGTCAAGAAATATATTTTCTCCATTGCTGAGTGCTTTCTTCAATTATTCTCAGTTATGTGTAAAGCATTCACATACCTTCTTATGATTTATCTTTTTATGGCCCCCACAGAGCATTAATTGTTTTTTAGGTGTGTAATGGCTTTGCTCACTGAGTCTGAAGTGTTCAAGGCCTCTAGACCAACCACAGTCTGGCTCTTATTGTTGTCTGGACTAGGATTTCTCTTGTAAAACCTTGGCTACAAAATCCTTAACAGGAGCCCTTCAGTTCTCCTATATGCTGTGCTTGTGCTTAGTCCCCCAGTCATGTCTGACTCTTGGCAAACCCATGGACTGTAGCCCACCAGGCTCTTCTGTCCATGGAGATTCTCCAGGCAAGAATATTGGAGTGGGTTGCCATGCCCTTCTCCAGGGGGTCTTCCAACTGAGGGGTTGAAACCAGGTCTCCTACCTTGCAGGTGATTCTTTACCATCTGAACCACCAGGGAAGCCCAAGAATATTGGAGTGCATAGCCTATCCCTTCTCCAGGGGACCTTCCCAACCCAGGGATCGAACCGGGGTCTCCTGCATTGCAGGTGGATTCTTTACCAGCTGTGCTACCAGGGAAGCCTTTAGTTCTATACAGAACTCCAATTTCAGTCCTTTGTCTTGAAAGTAGACTATCTCATCCTTATATACAGCCCCATTTTCTACCACTTCAGTGATCTTGAATCAGGATATGTGTGCCTGGCATTCACAACAGAGAAAAATCTATGGTGCTTATGTCATTCGCTTGGCATAAAGTGGTTCTGAAAAGGAAAACACATTTTGCATTAACCAGCTTTCCCCATTCCTACCTTTCTTTCAGGCAGGGTTGAAGTTATACATGTATTTTTTTTTAAAGTCATTTCATGTATTAAATACTGTGCTTTCTAGAAAGAGTTGTGTCCATGTTAAAATGACTTCTTGATATAATCAATATATCTGTTCTTAATATTATTCACACTTACTCAAATGATTGAAATCTACGTGATAAAGAAAGTGATTTTTGAAAGATTAGAAGTTTCATTTGCTCATTGTGTGAGGGGTCTTCAAGGGCCTACTAGGGGGTTCAGTGGTAAAGAATCCACCAGCCAATGCTGGAGATGCCAGAGATGCATATTTGATGCCTGGGTCCAAAATATCCCCTGGAGGAGGGCATGGCAACCCACTCAAGTATTCTTGCCTAGAAAATCCCATGAACAGAGGAGCCTGACGGGCTACAGTCCATGGGGTCACAAAGAGTTGGACCCGACTGAGTGACTGAGCAGGCATGCACATAAGGGGTCTTCAGGGAATCTGAGAGTTGGAAGGAAGATTGAGAGGTTACCATGCATCTCCCTCCACCCAGCGAAGGCATCTTGCCCATCATGGCTTCAGCCCTGCCTCTGAGAGGATGCTACCCTGAGGCCCCATTCCACTTTCGACAGCTCCTTAGACTGGAAGTTCTGTCTTCATCAGCTGAGTCTCCCGTTGCCTCATGACAATTAAGTTACTTTGTGTGGGCTTGGATTCATTTGATTGATGTTTTGTGCTGTTGGGGAAAACTTTTTTATTAAGAAGTATTCTCCAATAAACAAATTGATATTAAGTAGGCTTGTGTATATTTCAAATTCATGAGCATGAAAACCAGGAAACTAGGTGTTTGTTTTGCTATAAAGATGAGCTCCAGTTTTCTTCCAGCAGAACTCATGCTAGTCTTTGCTCCCAAGTTCCACATCAGCCTCAACCCTCAGACTCAATCCTTCAATGGTTCAGAAAACCAAGTGACTCACTGTAATTTTGAAAGACTATTCATATTCCCAGATCTATGATGAATTCAAGGCAAACAGGCTTTTTAAGAAAGACTCCTCTTTCTGGGTGTAAGAAAGCACTCTTCCCCAACTCATTTTGTTGAAAGACAGGATTAACTTTATTAGAAAAGAAACCGATCTACTATGTGCTGGAGAGTATTTATGACCTCCAGAACACTCTATCTTTCAGAATAATAATACAAGCATATGAATAGCCAAATTCTGCCAGGTTTTTAAAAATTACATTTTGTTCATGCCCAGATATAACCTCCCATCATAAATCCTGGGAATTGTGGAAGAAGACAGCGACAGGCCATCCCAGTGCATAATAAGAGATGCGTATTTCAGTGCTGGACTGATGTTTATTTATGTGATTACCTACATGCGTAATGGTTTTTTTTTTTTAACGTATCACAGAAATTGACTTTGTTTTAAATATAATCATGGTGCTACTCTTTATTGTGGGGCTTCCCTGGTGGCTCAGAGGTTAAAGCGTCTGCCTGCAATGCAGGAGACCTGGGTTCGATCCCTAGGTCGGGAAGATCCCCTGGAGAAGGAAATGGCAACCCACTCCAGTATATCTTGCCTGGAGAATCCCGTGGGCGGAGGAGCCTGGTGGGCTACGGTTCACGGGGTCGCAAAGAGTCGGACACGACTGAGCGACTTCACTAGACACTAGACTCTTTATTGTATGCATGCCAGGCAGTTTATAAATGTAACCCTGATCACCCTAGTCTTATGAGATGAGGTTTATTTTTCCTGTTTTTCCCCTGTGGGGAAAGTAAAACCCAGAAACTACAAGACCTAGCTCAAGGTCACATTCAGGAAGTAGATTGCCACTTCGGATTGATGTGCTTCAAAAACCCACCTTCTTTCTCCTGTATTTGGTAATTTGGCTCACCTTTGGCAAAGAATGTCTGATTTTTAGGCACTTATTTATTTTGTTGGGAGGGGTGTTTATATGGGCCTACAGAGTAATATATAGAGGTATACGCATCCTTTTTTATCTTCCAATATTATAGTTCTATGAACCACAAAATCTTGCCTAAATCCTATTAAATCTGATACAAAATAGAACTAAAGAGATGATAGAAAAGGGAGCGATGCTGAGTTTATTGAAACTCACCCTTTTTAAATAGAGACCGCCAGGCTCATGCGTTTGATTGCTAGTTAATTTTGTGAGAATTACTGCTTTGAATGACTTTAGTGGTTCCTGCTGCTCTATTAAAAATCCTCTTTTACATTTGAAGATCTAATAAACAGGAAACTATGATCTCTTCCTTGTGTTACTCGAAAGTTGATATGAAAGTATAATCCCAGATGGGATAGTTCAGTCTGCACTACAACATCTGTGTAAGACCGACGTCCCCATGAAAGCCATTTCATCCACATGCTTTCTAAATCAGCATCAGCATTTATGAGCACTCTTCGACTCTCTCATTTGTGTGCATATCATTGTAGTGTGGTTTATTTGAAACACCCTGTAGAGTGCTCTTTCATACTCATTTCCCTACAGCATGAAAAGAATTGGCAAGTGACAAGTAATTCTCTGTCAAACATATGACTGTTTCATTTAGAATATAGAGGACACAGATGCTCATTTACCAGTGGCCTCAGGCCATGGCCCAGGAGCCCATCAAGCAGAAGACTGACTAGCAATGAATTTTTTTAATCCATTAAAAAATATGTATGTGTCGACACCAACCTCTAACAAAGTAGTGGTTCGTCACTCAGCGAGTTATTCGTAGGACATCACCAAGGCCCGCTGATGACTTTCCCATGGTGTTTCCTTACCTAGTCTTCACAGAGTTCTTCCATCTCGATTCTGGGTTCCACTTTCCTCCTGGTGGTGCCATTTCTGCACACAGAGCAGTGGCAGAAAACTCTCCCATCTGCATGCTCTTCTACTGCATAGAGCCCTAAGGTAGGATGGACTGGAATTCCTTTGAGCTTGAACCCAACTTCAAGTCCAGCTCTGACACCTCTATACATTTGACCCTGGACTCAGGTCTTCTCTGTGGAAAGGGACCCTCACTCCTTCTCTTCCTTGAGTTAAGGAAACTCTGTTGTTCCTTCTCATTCTGCCCTGTACTTCACCCCTTACAAGAGTCATCACAAACAACTGAAGACTTATTTTGTAATCATTTGTTTAATGTCTGTCATTCATTTTTATTGCAGACTTCAGAGGGCCAGTGCTATGGACTGTTTATATACTCCTATACATATTGAAGCCCTATGCATTTATATACTCCTATACATATTATATACAAATTGAAGCCCTGCCCCTAATTTGATGGCATTTGGAGATGGGGATTTCATGTGGCAATCAGGTTTAGATGAGGTCACGAACATGGGGCCCCCCTGATGGGAGTAGTGCCTTAATTTGAAGAGGAAGAGGCCAGAGACCTGTCTCTCCACCATGTGAGGCCACAGCAGGAAACAGCCATCTGCAAGTCAGGAGGAACCCTGGACCATGATGGACCCTGATCTTAAACTTCTAGCCTCCAGAACTGTCAGAGATAAATGTTTGTTGTTTAAGCCGCCCGGTCTATAGTAATTTATTATAGCAGGCCTGAGCTAAGGCAGGCAGGGTTCATATCTTTTTACTCAGGCCTGTATCACTATGCATAGTGCCCGGCATAAAGTAAGCACTTGATAAGTGTGTGATGGGTGAATTTGTGAGTGTCCTGCCTGCATGTTGCTCGGAATCATGAGCAACTCCATCCTCTCCAGTGTACTCCATCCCAGAGAAGCCCAAGACTGATCAGCCTGAGATGCCCTGAGAGCTAACACGCCAGTATTTCAAAGTACCTGCGTCTCCCAGACTGGAATCTCTGAGTCAGGTAGGGAGTGTGTGGTGAGCAAAAGAGCTTCAAAATCAGGCAGCTGGACTCAGACCCAGGAATGCCTGGGGATGAGCTGTTCGAGGTGGTGCAGGTCACTTCACCTCCCCCGCCTCAGTGTTCTCTGCTGTAAAATGGGCATGACAGTAGTTCTTGCCTCAGAGGTTGTCATAGGAACAAAGTAGCATGAGGTCTTTCAAGTGCTTAACACAGACCCCAGGTCAGCATTGATGTGAACCATCAATGATGATATGAAAGGTACAGATTTTTTTGGCCTTGTTCTGTTTCTCCCAGGGTAGTTTCTTAGGTGTCTTTGTCCTGCTCATCTTCCACTACCTTCTTTAGGGGTTCTTTATGAGGTCAGCGTATGATGGAAAGTGTCCATCCTCATGGTGGCTAGGTCCTAGAAGAAGATTATCTGACTCTGATTAGAGCCTTGGAGTATGCAGGGCTGGGCTGCTCTCCCACTGGATGTGTTATAGTCACAGAGGTGGAATCAGCTGGCTGTAGTAATTACTTTGGGAGGAAAATCTAATGGAATGAAGCAGAAACCTAAATGATTCCATCTCTCTTTTAT
This sequence comes from Tragelaphus eurycerus, assembly GCA_935064755.1. NCBI lineage: Eukaryota > Metazoa > Chordata > Mammalia > Artiodactyla > Bovidae > Tragelaphus > Tragelaphus eurycerus. The sequence continues at coordinate 7,923,981 of CAKXYN010000039.1, forward strand.
ACTTTATTCCTACCTGCATAAGATCATATAATACAATTATGATGAATCCCTGAGCTAATTCAGCAATAATTCTTATTTGTATTTAGGTAGTTATTATTACAATACTACACTGATCATTTGATTCCAAAAGTAATTTCCTTCTACAAAGGTACCCTTGACATCCTATACTGTATATTAAGATTTAATGGGGGGGGGGTGATAAACAAGGCAGTAGATTTCATGTATTAAAAAACAAGGCAGTGATTTTGAGCCTGGAATACACAGAGGAAAGCATTCATTTGCTTTTAAAATTAATTAGAAATGAAAACCACTTTCTAAATCATAACTGATAACAATCTGTATTTTTTTCAGGGTCTGGAATGCTCATTTTTATCATTTAAGCTTAAGAAGATATTTGTAGGATTTTTTTTTTTTTTTTTTTTGCTTTGTTAACTGGTTGGGGTGAACATTCAGGATTTTTTAAAAAGGTATTTAATATTTTTGTAAATGTATTTAAGTATTCTTAGTTAATAAAGCCATTTGTTTTAATTTAGTGGAAAATAATTTTATTAGAGCTTAAATAAAGTTGTGCAAGCAATGCTCCTCCATTACAGGGTCTTGGGGACTGTGTTAATTATAAGAAATGGAGCTATTGGAGACCATTACTGAGCACACAAACTCCTCATTGTTAACCACGGCGGGTGCGTGCTGACAGCTGCCTCTTAGGGAAATGTAACCCATGGTTAAGGGTGGAAAGTGTGGCATTAGCATAATTTTTTGGCAAGGACTGAACTGGGGCTGCAGCACTGCCTTCCACCTCGACTCTTTCATTACTGTGTCTTATCAGAAGCCCAGACTCTAGGGCGGAGATGAAGCCGTGTGATTGTGCTATAGGTAACCAAAACCCTGTGTGAAATGCCCATGTCTAAATAAAAGAAGAAAGGATTTCAATTGCTTATGCTAATGATTTTAAAAGGGTCCCTGGAAGAAAGACTCTGAAAAGAACCGCTGGTGTTTGAACAAAATTGACACCAGGTAGAGGTGGCTTTTTTTGACATTGACACTAATGCATGTTATGGTTTCTATAAGAGGAATTAGAATTTAAACTGTTTTATTCTTCAGGGACCAATTCAGACAAAAATAGATCTGCTAATGTAAGACTTGGAGTCAAGAATAAATTACATCCCTGAAGGTTCTCTAAGTTCATTTGCACATTACTAAAGGTACTTCAAACAGTTGGGAATGAATTTTTGTATATTTCAGAGAACATATCAAGCCAGTGTTGAAAAGTAATAGAAAATATCAAATAGTAGCTAGTGGTAAAAAAACTACCTGCCAATTCAGGAGATGCAAGAGACACAGGTTCGATCCCTGGGTTGGGAAGATCACGTGGAGGGGGAAAACGGCAACCTACTCCAGTATTCTTGCCTGAAAAATTCTCTGGACAAGAGGAGCCTGGTGGACTATAGTTGGAGTCAAAAGAGTCAGACACAACTGAGCACACATTTTATAATAATGTTCGTTCTTGATAGGATAAGCTACTCCCTTGGCCGAGGATTCTCTTTGCTTTTGTCAATAATAAATAATATTATAAGCTTGAATAGGATGAAATGGCTGGATGGCATCACTGACTCGATGGACATGAGTTTGAGTGAACTCTGGGAGTTGGTGATGGACAGGGAGGCCTGGCGTGCTGTGATTCATGCGGTCACAAAGAGTCGGATATGACTGAGCGACTGAACTGAACTGAAGCTTGAATATGAATGATACAATTGGTTATTAGAAGATAAGGAAGTGACTACCATTCACTGAGCACTTACTGTGCGCCAGGCAGGCACTATGCTTAATGCTTTATACACATCTAGTTTCTCTATCATAAAACCCTATTACTTAGGTGCTATTCTGTTCTCAGTTGCAAATGGGGACATCAATCCTCAGGGAAATTGAGTGTTATTTCTAAGGTCACTCTGTCAGTAAGGAGTAGGACTTGACATTTGAACCCAGGTCTGTGTTCTGGTGCCTGCAGGACTTCCTTGGCCATCCCTGGGCTTCCGTTCCTGTTAACAGTGACAGTCGCTTCTATTAGCAATGTCTTCCTGCATCTATTAAACAATTCCCTGGGGCTCCTTTCCATTCTCCCTCTTACATAGGAGCGACTGTTGCTATTTAAAGCAGAGGGCACATTGACAATTCTGTTCAATAGTCCTTCAATGTCTGTGCTTCTGGCAGTTTCTCTGTCTGGCTGTGTTGGTCTCTGTTGGGTTCACGTGGATGTGGCAGGGAGCTCCTCTGTGTCAGCCAGATCCCCTCACTTCCGCTTCATTCCAGGACCCCAGCCTGGAAAGACAGGTAGCCTCAATGGGACCAGTGTCTTTGTTTCAGATTTTCCAGAGGTACTTTCCTTCCAGATCTTTGTGGGCCCTAAGGCATGTGTAGGGATCAAGCATCAGTGTCTCTAGGACTGATAGTGTCTCTAGGACTGATGAAATGGCCCCATTGGTTTAAGTCGAGTGCAGTCTGGGGATTCTCGGGGCAGAAAGAGGATTATGCATTTATCTCCCTTTTTACTGTGAAACAGGAGGGTCAGCAGAACGATACAGGTGAATAGGGACATATCTGTGCAGGAACAAATATATTCTGAAAGTGTAAGCTCAGAAGATTATTATTCGGAAGATTTGTGGAGTCCCAGAAAGGTCTGGGGGCAACCCATGTTGTTTAAAGCGTAATCTCTGTACCCAGAGGTGCCATGTGCCAGCCAACTTCCAGGCAGCCCATGAGCCCGCCTGGCCCCCTGGAGCTGGAGCTAACTGGAACTCTCTGGTCGGCCCTCCTGTGATCATCTGCCCTCCCTCTGGGTTCTCCTTTGGTGTGAAATTCATGTTGTATGGTGCTTCCCAGGTGGCGCAGAGGTAAAGAATCCACCTGCCAATGCAGGAGACTCAGGTTCAATCCCTGGGTCAGGAAGATCCCTTGAAGAAGGACATGCCAACCCACTCCACTATTCTTACTGGGAGAATTCCATGGATAGTGAAGCCTGGTGGGCTACAATCCATAGGTTCGCAGAGTCAGACACGACTGAGCGACTGAGCATGCGTGCATATTGTAAAATCTCTCCCCAGTAATGATAGAGGGTACCCATGATTAAGATCTCCCTGAATAAGATCTTTGATCTTTTATTTCTGAAAATGAGATTCAGCCTGAATTAAGAACCTAATCTCTGTTCTGTAGCTCAGTGATTCTCAATCCTAGCCCAGATATTAGAATATGTGAAGAACTTGAAAATACCAATTGCCAAATGACTTGTCCCCAAATAATTAAATTGGAATAGTTAAGGATGGTGCCTGGCATCAATATTCCTTAAAAACTATTGCAGCGGAATGTGCACTAGGGTTTGAAGACTACTGAGTGGGAGGATGGAGAGGCGGTGAGGGGTCTTGCACTGCTGCTGCTCCTCAGTACAGCTTGTACTGCTGCAGCTTACTAGGTGCTTAGTATGTACAAGTTTTGTTCGAGGCATTTTCATAGAATGAGCTTACCTCATGTACTCCTTACAGTGAACTGTAAGCTTATTTTGTGTATATGGAAAACTTTGAGGAGGTAGAGCAGTTTATTCAGAGTGGAATGGCACTTTTGGGAGATAATCTTTATTATGAAAGTGAGACTTAACCTGCTCATCTAGGTGCACTGTATCTGGTTTTTTCATAACATTGTTCTAGTAAGTGCACAAACAGTAACTCCCTGGTATTTTGACTTAACACCTTTGCACATAATACATGTGGTCTTTCATGTATATTAACAATATCAACAGTCTTGCTGGGAGGTCTTCACCAGGAAAAGCCAGGTAGCAGGGTGAGATGTAGAATGTGTTCTCACTTAGCTGGTCTAAAAGTCTGAGATCACTTGTTCTAGTGAGGGCATTTCTGAAACCATGAAACCACCTTGTCAGTGATTTTGGTATATAGCTAGATCAGTTTTAACCCACATATAGAGCCACAAAACCACAACCAACATCAGGGCTGTTGTTGTTCAGTTGCTAAGTCACGCCCCACTCTTTGCGACCCCATGGACGGCAGCGTGCCAGGCTTCTCTGTCCTTCACTATCTCCTGAATTTGCTCAAATTCATATCCGTTGAGTTAGCGATGCTCTCTAACCATCTCATCCTCTGCCGCCTCCTTCTCCTTTTACCTTTAGTCTTTCCAGGGTCTTTTCCAATGAGTCGGCTCTTCACATCAAGTGGCCAGAGTATTGGAGTTTCAGCTTCACCATCAGTCCTTCCAATGAATATTTAGGGTTGACTTACTTTAGGATTGACTGCTTTGATCTCCTTACTGTCCAAGGAATTCTCAAGAGTCTTCTCCAACACCACAGTTCAAAAGCGTCAATTCCTCCGCGCTCAGCCATCTTTATGGACATAGACCAGCAAGTAGAGTTCAGAGGACTGAAGTGTTGCTTCCTGTCAGTATCACCCTGCTTCCTCCGCCCACCTGAGCAGACTCCGCAAGCTTGGCTTTCTGTAAGAGATTTATCTACATGCCAGCCTGAGTATGCGATTTCTTGGCAGTTTGGAGATAGGTCCTTCTGAAAGTTTGACTGATGGTAGGAGTGGAACCATGTGGGGTGTATACCTTTCTTTCTTTCCCTAACTTGACCACATACTATAATCCTTGATCCCCAAAGGAAAGACTTGAGACCCAAAAAGGAGGCTGAAATCAGAGCTCTGAAAGTGTGGGTTAGTTTCTGGGAAGAAATGAAATGATACACCCCTACAGGACCCCAAAGATTATATGGATTGGAGACTGGGAGTGGAGGTGGATGACAGGTAAGCTTTTGTCCTCTGTCCTGGCCCCAGACCCTCCTCTGCCTTGCTCACCTTTTCTTTTGATTTGTATTGTGAGCCTAAGCTCAGAGGCCCCAGGGCTGGGGTCTGCCCTCCCTTCTCCACCACTTGACACCCTCCATAGAATCCTAAGACAGAGCAGTAAGAAGCCTCTTTGATGCCTGGGAGCCTGTTCAGGGAAGCGTGTTTTGGTAGCAGCCTTCATCCTTTGATCTCCACAGCCCACAAGGTACCAACTTCAGGTTTGAAAATCCTGACAATCTCGTTTATTTTGCGCTCTGAAAGCGTAAGATCTTAGGATGAAAAGCTCTACCTTAAACACCAAAAAATAATAACACTTATACCCTAGGAGGATAAAAACTTGGTGTCTCCAGCTAAAGAGATGTTTTTTATTCGTGTAGCTTTTCATTTCCTTTTCCATACCTCTGTTACAAGTACACGGCCCTGGGAACCTCTTGTTCTAATAAAGCAGAGGAACGTAGGTGTAGATGGAAGCCTGGGGGGCCGCTGGCGGCGGGAACAATGAGGTCCATGGTTCAGTGCCAGCCCTGCTCAGCCCTGGTCATTTCTTTACATAGAAAGAAGTGATGTCTTATGAGCGAGGGAGGGAGGGAAAGAAGAAGGAGCTGACAAAGCAGGGACATTTGACCTGAGCCTGAGCAAAGGGGGTGGATAAGAGCTTTTTCTGGTAGAGGAAAGAGCCAGTTCAAAAGGTCCCTCGCTGACAACAGATTCCTGCATCCTGGAGCAGAGAAGAGGCTGTTGTGCCGGTGGCAAGTGTGGCAGGAGACAGGGCCTGAGTCATGTAGGGTTAGAGACCATGGTACGGAATTGACTATTTTGTTCTTAGAGAAATAGATTTTAAGCAGAGGGCTAACATGGCCAGATTAATAAGGTTAAAAGATCCCTCTGGTTGCTGTGAGGTAGGGGAGAAAATTGACAATCAATGAAGAGAAGGCTCGTCCCTCTCTGGTGGCCCAGAGGGGTTGGTGAGAAGTGATCTGACTTAAGTAATATTTTGAAAGCTGAGCCAACAGGGCTTGCAAATGGGTTGGTATGGATGGAAGAAGGGAAAGAGATGGATCAAAGCTGACAAAGACTTTGAAGCCTGTCTTGGAAGGAATGTGTTGTGTAGCCCGATATAGAAGACAGGAGAAATAGTGATTTGGGGGACATAATAGAAGCAAATAAAGAGTCTTGTTGGGACTTTCCTGGTGATTCTGTGGTTAAGAATCCACCTTGCAATGCAGGGACCTGGGTTTGAACCCTGATCAGAGAACTAAGATCTCACATGCAGGTGAGTATCTAAGCCCAAGCGCTGCAACTGCTGAGCCCCTGCGCCACTACTAGAGAGCCTGTGCCCCGCAGCAAAAGGTCCCACATGATGCAAGGGAGTCCTCAAACCACAACTGAGACCTGACCCAGCCAAATAAACAAATGGTTAATTAACTTCATTAATTAATAAAAAGAGCTTTGTTTGGATGGTGAGATGTGAGATGCCCATAGACATCAGGCTGAGGTGCTAAAGAATCAGTGGATACACATGTCTGGAATCCAAGGTAGTAGTCAGGCATTGAAATCATTCATTTCAGGAGTTCCTGGGCACTTTGGTTTTTACGGAGACTTCCCATATTTTAGAAGCGTTTAGTGGTTGGGCTCTCTTTGATTCCTGGGATGAACACCTGGAGAAGATGCTGGAACGTGTTGGGATTCCTCACATTCCTCCTGGGGGAAACACGTTTACATGATGAGCAAGCGGGACCGTCTGTGGCCGTCCTGACCACTTAGGGTGGAGTCCCTCTGAGTATGTTGCTAGACTTAGGCAACCATTTTTCTGTATTCTTTTCTGCACGTCTTCTTTCCTAAGTCATACATCTATCTATGTAGAGAGATATATAGATCAACTTCCTATTCAAGTATGTTCCCCGTGGAGTGCTGCACAATATTAGCAAATTATGAATCCTGTTCACATTTCAAAGTTTCCTGAAAGTAACCCAATCACAAGCATTCCAGGTGTTTGTGTGTGAATGTCATATACATGAAAATTTGACCCCACTGTCCTTCTTATACAAACAGCCAGTTAGATTACAGTCATTCTACACATCATGTAAATAGTAAATCAGAAGACTAGGAAGAAACAGGGGTTGGATAATGCCTCAGAAAGGGGAAAAAAAATCTATAAGCCAAACGGCACTTATTTATTATGTTTAGATAATTTTCCCCACTTGAACTGTCCCTAGCTTAAACTCTGCTTCCCCATTTTATTCCTACTTTTTAAATTCCTTTTGCCATCTCCTGAAAAAAGTACCTTTCATTGAGCTTATTCCCTAATCTACTGTCTTCTGTAAGTCTCCTGGCATTTTGACTATTTCCTACATTTTGCTCTGTTAGAAAGTCTGGTCATCTTCACTTTCCCGCTAAACTCACCACATCACCTACACGATCAAACACGGTGCCAGCTGGTAACACTGATGGTGCCCAGGCTGTGCAAAAGCAGGAGACAGCAACACTCCAGGTGGGCTTTTCAGAAAAGCAGGTGCCAAGCTCCTTCTGGAAAAACCAGTCTCCCTTCCTATCTGCAGCTTAACAGCTGTGGGTCTGTGAGCAAGTTACTGGGTTTCTCCAGGCCTCTGTTCTCTTCTTGGTAAATGGGGATCATTCTAACCCACCTCTGATGTTTGAATTAAGTGAATGAATACCTTTAAAACACTTAGTAAAATACTTGCTATCCAGAAGGAATTCAGTAAGCTTTAATTCCTATCAGAAACCCCCTGAGTCTTTATCCCTCAGGAAACAATAACCACACACTCTGAAAACACACACATACCACTAAGTGGCTATTAGCGAAGACAAATCAAGCTTCGGAAGCAAGCTAGACTGAAAAGATGAAGGGAAATTGATAATCAAGACAAAGTAGAGAAGCAATGCAGCGATTCTCCAAGTGTGGTTTCCGGACCTGCAGCATCACGTGGGAGCTTGGTAGCAGTGCAGATTCTCAGGGCTACTGTGGTGCTAGTGGTAAAGAACCCGCCTGCTTATGCAGGAGACCTAAGAGACATGGGTTTGATCCCTCGTTTGGGAAGATCCCCTGGAGGAGGGCATGGCAGCCCACTCCAGTATTCTTGGCTGGAGAATCCCATGGACAGAGGAGCCTGGCAGGCTACAGTCCACAGGGTCACAAAGAGTTATACACGACTAAAGCGACTTAGCATGCGCATGGGCACTGAATCAGAACTCTGAGAGTGGGATCAGGCAATCTGAGTGTTAGCAGCCTCTGCAGGTAATTCTGATGCGTGTTGAAGCTGAAGAACCACTGGCCTAAAGTAATCCTAGCAGATATTGGGTGGGGAATAATGGTCCATGTCTGTGTGCATACACACTGTGGTTGGTAGAATGTTTGTAGCTGCTGAAGCTATTAACCAAGCCTGGTAGTATCAGCAAAATATCACCAAACTGGAGATTAATTACCCATTTTCCTTTGGTACTGTTGTCTGAATAGAAATATAACTACAATACTTATTTTCCACAACTTTGCACTCAATTCATTTGTGGTTGAAAACTATTAAGTCATCAACTTTTTCTTCTTCTTTTTTTTTTTCTAGGAAATTCCACTTACTTGGATGACCATGGACCACCTCCTAGTAAGGTAAGATCTTTGCTTATGCTGTAAAAACCGCTTTTCCTTCTCTTAGTACCTATAGCCTCCAACAACCCAACCTCATCCCTCTTGGCCCGGAGTTGTTCATAAAAAGATAGTAGGTATGGGCATCAAGTTCATCTTTGACTAATAGTGAGTAGAAAAAGAAAGCATGCAAAGAATATAAAAATGGGTAAAAATAATGTTGGTATGTTAACATCTTTTCACCCTTGTTTCTTACTTCTAGCAGGATGGAAATGAATCCCAGAATTGATGAGGCCAGGGTTCCAGATAAAGGTCCCTTGAGTGTTCCCTGAGGGAGCAGGAAGCAATGTTTATTTCATCAGTAGCTGTGGCTGTCCTAGGCAGGGGAGCCTCAGCGCTGAGTTAGGACTTCTGGCTGCTTCTCCTGGTTGCTGCCTCCTTTGCCTCTGTATCCTTGCTGGCCCATGATGTGGGTGTCCACAACCCAGCCCTCTCATGCCTTCAGGCCTTGGGCCAAACTCATGTCTGCCCCTTCCTCCTTGGCCTGGCTTACCTGGGCTACTCCACTCAGGGTTCAGTCCCCTGGGGCCAGCTTTCTCTGCCAGTGTCCTTTCAAGCCTGGCCTGGCTGGCACAACCACTTCTGCTCTTAGAAGCAATATTGACATGATTTGTAAGGGTCAGAACTATCCAGTGAAGTGTAGTTCCCCACAGCTATCTACTTTCTTAACCTCAATGAAAACCAAATATTAATCTACTGAAAAAGGAGAAAAATACAGATGCTCTTTGACCCCTGAAGGTGATATCACCAAAGTGCAGTTGTAAGTACATAGTGAGAAACTCAAGCACTCACCTTTGAGGCTGGCTGGAAATGTCCCATAAAACTGGTTTTTGAATTTATGGAATCTAAAGAAGAACTCTACCATGTTTAAGACCACGAGCTTTGGAATAAGGTATTTCTGGGTTCATCTTGAGTTCTACCGCTATCAGCATACGACATTGAACAGATAACTTGATATGTCAAGCCTCAATTTTTTTGATGTGCAAAGTGGGTTAAAAATATGACCCACAGTAAGGGCATCTAAAAAGACTGAATGAGTTGATATATGACAAGCCCTCAGCACCTAGATGGGAGAAGTGTTAAATAAAGGGTAGCTAGTATTAACTAGACTGGAGTAGCATTAAGATTATTGATGAACGGTACAGTGATACTTATCATAGTGGCGAATGGTGTATCACTTGGTCCGCTGCATATATACTGAATGACTGTGATGCTGCAGGCACTAGGAATACAGATATGAAGCAAAACAAGAACAACGACAAGGCAGTTCCTACCCTGGAGAAACAAAGAAGCATAGAGGATTAGATACCGTCTGAGGATAAGGAGTGCATCTAGCTCATCTCAGTATCCTCTCATCCTTGGGTTTAACTTCGATGCACGGAGAGGCGCATCCTGACTATTCATTAATTTTCACTGAACTGGACCATGGGATCCAGAGCTGGAATCTGAATTAGGTCTCCTGGCTCCCATCCCAGGTTCTCTCCACTCAGCCAGTTTATTCTCAAACTTTAGCTTGCATCAGGATTTCCTGGAGGCTTGTTAAAACCCAGATTTACAGGCCCATACCCCTAAGTGTCTGATGCAGTAGGTCCAGGGTGGGATGGGAGAATTTGCATCTTTAACCAGCTCCTGAGCGATGGTGAATACTGCACGTCTGAGGACCACATGTGAGATCCACTGCTCTAAAACCATGAATATCAAGAAAATCGGGTCCTGGACACTTTCTGTGTTATTTTTTACTGCCAATAGCCTAGAGAGAGTGGCATGGCTTTTTGCGTAAAGGCTATTAATTAATAATGATGACTCACCATTGTAACCTTTCTTGTGGTGAAAGCATATTTTCTTTGGTCAATAACCTATCCCGGAGGGAAAATAAGTGGGAGTGGGGAAGGATGATGTGGACAGCCTGCTAGGTTCCTTCACCCCTTAACTGTGTTTCTCTCCTAAGTTGGGCCAAGTGAGCCTTCCCCACCCCCAGCTCCCTCTGCTCTGCAGGGAAAGGGGCTAGGTGACTCAGCATGTGGGGTCTATTAGCTGTTAGGGGCATGTCAGGCCATTACTTCGGGTTCCAGGTCTGACAAACAGGATTTTACTTGGTCAGAAGACACAGGCCCACTTCCCATAAACTTACCTTCTGGAGCTCAGTCCTTGGTGACTCACCTGGAACCATTCCTTTAGCCTGTCTAGGGGCCTTGCTCTTGCCAAGTTGGCCATCTTACCTGCTTCTTTGCTAGTCTGGTGGTGCCTGGATTCTGTATTTGCTGGGCTCTCACCCCTTGATCCCAAAAGGCTTTCCCTGGCTCTGCATTCTCCACTTCCTACTAATCTTCACCCCTCTCTCTTCTGCCACTCCCAACTAAGACTTAACCATGATGCACAAGTCATATCAGACCATTTTAGGTCATTTTCAGAATAAATCCAGTTTTATAAACTCCACTCAAGTTTTAACATTGTGAGTATGATCTCTTTCAGCCAGCAGAGATTATAGGTAATACAGCAGAGATTATATAATACAGATTCTTTCACTATAACTATATTTTCATTATCTAGGAGTGGAGAAACAAAAACCCTCTTCATTTTCTAAGCAGCAGCCAAAATAATAAAAATGAGTAAAAATAATATTGGTACATTAACATCTTTTCATCCATGCTTATTACCTCTGGCAGTGTGGAAATGAACCCCAGAAGTGATGAGGTCAGAGTTTCAGATAAGGGTCCCTGCAATGGCACCCCACTCCAGTACTCTTGCCTGGCAAATCCCATGGACAGAGGAGCCTGGTAGGCCGCAGTCCATGGGGTCGCTAGGAGTTGGACACTACTGAGCAACTTCACTTTCACTTTTCACTTTCATGCATTGGAGAAGGAAATGGCAACCCACTCCAGTTTTCTTGCCTGGAGACTCCCAGGGATGGGGGAGCCTGGTGGGCTGCCGTCTATGGGGTCATACAGAGTCGGACACGACTGAAGTGACTTAGCAGTAGCAGTAGCAGTGTCCCCTGAGGTGAGGCCTTGGTTATTTAAGTCTGCAGACTACTGGTGTATTCAGGGACATGGTGGTATCAGGGAATAAGGACTCACACACGTGTGGCCTCCAGAGTGAACCCCCAGTCTGGCAGTAGGAAGCACGACTGAGTCCAGATCCACAGTTTTCATATTTGTTTAGCACTCAGAAATAACTTTTTGATGCCAAGACTAAAAGAGCTGTGATCTAGATAAAGTAGGATTTTGAAACCCTGAAAATGGACTGAGATTTACAGGCGAGTTCTCATTTTATTGCAAGTTCAGTTCCACAAGTTTTGCATTCCACAAGTAATTACCATTTAGGAATTGGGGTGTGTGCCACATGGCTCATCCAGGGCCCAGGGCTTCATTCTCTCCAGTTTTTTCATAGAAAAAACCAAATACCTCTGACTTTTACTTGTTTTTCAAATCCACTTTAACCTCGCAGTTTTTGATCTAAGTCATTATTCAAAGGCAGATGTTAATGTTTTCTTTTGTCGACTGCTTTTTACGACCGCTTTGTGTGTACACAGAATTTAGTGGTTGAAGGTTAGAGCCCTACTGAGACTGAACATGGAGGTTTCTGTTGAATGAACTAGAAAGATACTTTTGAGTACAAAAACAGGTGTGACACAACAGTGTAGTGTGATCCCACATCTTAAAACTTGTATGCATACGTCATGTGTACACAGAGAGTAACCTGGGAGAATAAAGATGTTTAGTCCAGATGGTGAGATTTTTAGGAGGTTTTTTAACTCATTTCCTTATTTTTTGTATAAATTTGAGTTCATTGAAGTGATGCTTGCTCAGTCTAAAAACTGGGTGGGGCTGGGGGAATGCCACCACCTCCACCCCACCAACCCCACCAAAAGTGTTGTGAGCTGCTGGCATTGGCAATGATAAATTCTGGAGGTAGCAAAAAGGACACAGATATTATTTCACATATGTTGGGTTCCCAAATCGGATAGATAAGGAGAGCTGATTTAAGCAGCTCAAGAAAAATAAAATTTCTATCCATCACTGATGTCTATCATTTCTTATGTGCCAAGCACTCTGCTAAGCACTTTGCATGGAAGTTTAGTCTCTATAAAACTTACAGGCTTCCCTGGTGGCTCCATGATAAAGAATCCACCTGCCAATACAGGAGATGCAGGTTTGATCCCTGGGTTGGGAAGATTCCACATGCTGTGGAGCAGCTAAGCTTGTGTGCCGCAACTACTGAGCCTGTGCTCTCGAGCCCGGAACCACAACTTCTGAGCCCACATGCCACAGCTACCATAGCCTGTGTGTCCTAGAGCCATGCTCTACAACAGGAGAAGCCATGGCAATGAGGAGCCCTCATACTGCACCTAGAGAGTAGCGCCCACTTGCCACAACTAGGAAAAACCTTACAGCAAAGAGACTCAGCACAACCAAGAATCAATCAATAAATAAAATATTGCACATTAGAAATAAATCTAGAGAGGGAACTTCCCTGGAGGTTCAGTGGTTAAGACTTCACCTTCCTGTGTCTGTAGCTCCAGGGTTCACTTTTAACCATTCCAAGATGACTAATTTAATATAAAGACAGTGATTTTTTTGACCTTATTTCTGGAGGTTTACCCTTTTATTATATATAAGTTCTCTGGCATTTTAACTAATACGATAAACAAGCTTTAACTCTCAGTATACCAGAAAAATAGTCATCACCATTTACTATTGGGTCCAATGGAACTTTTAAAAATATCAATCCAGTGAATATTTTTCTTCTTTTAACTTCCAATCACTGTTGTATACATACCCGCCATCAGCATTTGCTCATTTACATACTGTATATAGAGTAAATTTTTATATACAGACATTATAAAAGGTGAAAAAAGCCTGTCCCATGTTCATTTAGCAAAATGGGATGGTCTAGGTTTTTTCTAAGCCTTTTATTTTGTATTGGGGTATAGTTGATTAACGATGTAGTAATTTCAGGTGAGTAGCAAAGGGACTCAGCCATACATATACTTGTATCCATTCTCCCCCAAACTCCCCTCAGGATGGTCCAGGTTCTTACTGCAAAATATAGTTTGTGTGTGTTAGTTGCTCAGTCATCTCTGACTCTTTGTAACCCCATGGGCTGTAGCCCACCAGGCTCTTCTGTCCATGGAATTCTCCAGGCAAGAATAGTAGAGTGGGTTGCCATTCCTTTCTCCAGGGGATCTTCCCGACCTAGGGGGTTGAACCTGGGCCTCCTGCATTGCAGGGAGATTCTTTACTGTCTGAGCCACCAGGAAAGCCCAAGTATTGTTTGATGAAGTCCTTACCCTTGATGACCAAGTACATGCTGCTAAGTCGCTTCAGTCGTGTCCGACTCTGTGCGATCCCATAGACGGCAGCCCACCAGGCTCCCTCGTCCCTGGGATTCTCCAGGCAAGAACACTGGAGTGGGGTGCCATTTCCTTCTCCAATGCATGAAAGTGAAAAGTGAAAGTGAAGTCGCTCATTCGTCTCCGACTCTTAGCGACGCCATGGACTGGAGCCTACCAGGCTCCTCCGTCCATGGGATTTTCCAGGCAAGAGTACTGGGGTGGGGTGCCATTGCCTTCCCCAAGTACATGGGAATACCATATTTTCTTTTTGTCCTTAGAAATATGTTGTTCCCTCATAGACATTTTAGCTTGAAAGAATTAATGTAGGATATCATCATCCGAAGACTCATGGTCTGAGGTTTCACTTTCATGATCAGTTGAATTTTATCAGCATCTTCAGGGTCTTGAGTGCTGAGCTCTGACTCTGAGCATTCTTTTCTGATTTTTTTAATGCCTGGGAAACCTCTCCAACCATCGATTTCCTTCTCTTTGTAATCAGAGGCGAGAATGAAACATTCCAAATTCTTCACTCTATTCAATGAATATTAAAAACAAACCACAAAGATGGTGTTTCCAGTCTTCTGCTAAACCTTCCGTAAAGATGATGCAACACTTTAGGCAGCACAATAAAATATAAAGAGCGATGCAGTAGTGACAAGTTATTTTCTTTAATGAATCGTTCTAAGCCTGCAGTGTTCAGTGCAGGAGCCCTTAGGTTCATATAGCTATTTAAATTAATTGAAATTCAAACAATAAACATATATTTCTTCAGTTGCCTTAATCACATATCACATTCTTTGTGGCCACATGCAGCTAGTTCTACTGTAGTGAACAACACAGAATAAAACATTTCAATCATCACTGAACAGCGTGCAGTTCTAAGCTATTCCATCATCTTCCTTTTTTTTCTATCACTTTAGCCTTTTTAAAGCATACTTGGGAATAATTTATGCATAATTGGTTGGTAATTGTTTTAGAATGATGAGCTAGCAAAATGTTTCAAGATATAGGGAGAGAAATCATTTGAGACTCTATAATGGATCTTAAATTTTTAAAAGAGGCTAGCAGATCCTATTATATGGTAATTACATTATACTACATACTATATATTATTATCTAATTATAATTACATTATATGGACCTATTATATGATAATTGCAAGGTAGGGTGAGTTTTATTCTCTTTATTTTTTTAAGAAAAAGTATATTTTCTTTGGAACATCTCTAAGAAAGAGTTAAAATCAAGAAATATTAATTCATACAAGTAGGCAGCCCACCAGGCTCCTCTGTCCATGGGATTCTCCAGGCAAGAACACTGGAGTGGGTTGCCATTTCCTCTTCCAATGCATGAAAGTGAAAAGTCAAAGTGAAGTCGCTCAGTCGTGTCCGACTCTTAGTGACCCCATGGATTGCAGCCTACCAGGCTCTTCCATCCATGGGATTTTCCAGGCAAGAGTACTGGAGTGGGGTGTCATTGCCTTCTCCATACAAGTAGTTAGAACTGCTCAAAAAAAAAAAAAAACCCAAACCTAAAACACTAAAACTGATTCCAGGGAATCCTGATGTTTATTGAGACTTAAGATAGATTACTGACACCTGCATTTGTATACAAAAGTATTCTGACATATAATACATATATGTTATTTTTGTTACATGTAAAGTAATATGCTAGCTAATTTAGTATTTGAGATTCTATTTTTAAATGGCTTCATTAGAAAAGGGTTTACAATTTGTTATTCTGTAAGATCTCCAAATAAATGAGAAGTGGTAGTATTAATTGAGGTGACATTCATGTGCACTTAGCAGTATCTACTACTACCACTGCTACTACTAGTCACGTCAGTCGTGTCCGACTCTGTGCGACCCCATAGATGGCAGCCCACCAGGCTCCCCCGTCCCTGGGATTCTCCAGGCAAGAACACTGGAGTGGGTGGCCATTTCCTTCTCCAATGCATGAAAGTGAAAAGTGAAAGTGAAGTCGCTCAGTCGTGTTCGACCCTCAGTGGCCCCATGGACTGCGGCCTACCAGGCTCCTCTGTCCACGGGATTTTCCAGGCAAGAGGACTGGAGTGGGGTGCCATATCTGGCAATGAACAATTGCTCAATGAAGGTTAGTTCTTCTTACCCAACCCCCCCCCCCCCCCGGCCAGAAGCTAATTTCCCTTTGTGTGCTCAGTCACTCAGTCATGTCCAGCTCTTTCTGACCCTATGGACTGTACCTCACCAGGCTCCTCTGTCCATAGAGTCTTCCAGGCAAGAATACTGGAGTGGGTTGCCACTTTCTACTCTGGGAGATCTTCCCAACCCAGAGATCAAACCCACATCTCTTGCATCTCCTGCATTGGCAGGTGGATTCTTTTCCACTAATGCCACCTGGGAAGCCCTAATTTCCCCTTTATTGTTGTTGTTCAATTGAGCAGTCATGTCTGACTCTTTGTGACCTCATGGGCTGCAGCATGCCAGGCTTCCCTGTCCTTCACTATCTTCTGGAGTTTGTGCAAACTCATGTCCATTGAGTCAGTGATGCTATCCAACCATCTCGTCTTCTGTCATCCCCTTCACCTCCTGCTTTCAGTCTTTCCCAGCATCAGGATTTCCCTTTAGTATCAATTAATTAATGAGTGACTACTTTGTGCTGGGAATCAGGGAGACATGATAAAAACTCAAGATAATCCCCTGCCGTATTATATAAGGACTTCCCTGGTGGCTCAGACGGTAAAGTGTCTGCCTAGAGTGCAGGAGACCCGGCTTCAATCCCTGGGTCGGGAAGATCTCCTGGAGAAGGAAATGGCAACCCACTCCAGTATTCTTGCCTGGAAAATCCCATGGATGGAGGAGCCTGGCAAGCCACAGTGCATGGGGTCACAAAGAGTCGGACACAACTGAGCAACTTCACTAATATAATCTAGTTGTGTCTTAAGATTTCAAGGAGCTGAAGACGATAAGAGCACGTGGTTCTGTGGTGCATGTATTCGTTAGTCTAAATGGTCCTGTGCAGACAACCATTCATTCATTCAGGCGTGTACTGTGCACCAGATTTTTATTGGACTCTGCTAGGTGCTGAGGCCATAAGGCTGCAGAAGGCACAGTCCCTGCCCTCAAGGAGTTCAGACTCTAGTGGGAAAGACAGGCTAGCGCACAGACCCAATCTAATACATTAAGTAGGTGGCTAGGTGCTATGATAAGGATGAATCCAGGAGGTTCTGCCTGACCTTCCCTCCAAGTGGGAGCCCTGAAAATGGAGAAGGAAGAACAAACCAAGTCAAAGAGTCTGGTACGGACAGGGTGAGGGGGAATGGGCCTCACTACTGGGATTTGAGGGGTGGTGTGTGGAAAACTGAGTTATGAACTGCTTTGAGGAGCTTGGCTTTAACAGGAAGGAGTGAAAAAATGACAACCAAGGAGATGGAGACCACATTGACATAATTGTATCGTAGAAAAAAGTTATCTAGGAGGAAAAGAGTGAAGAATGACAAGTTCAGTTCTGAATTGACCCATGTCCCTCAAAAGACATGGTGTAGTCCAAACCACAAGAATCTGGGAATTCAGTCTTCTTTGGAAATAGTCTCTTTGCAGATGTCATAACATTAAGATGAGGTCATACTGGGCCCTAAAAGCTATGACAAACCTAGACAGTGTATTTAAAAGCTGAGACATCGTTTTGCTGACAAAGGCCCATATAGCCAAAGTTATGGTTTTTCCAGTAGTCATGTATGGATATGAAAGTTGGACCATAAAGAAAGCTGAGAGTCAAAAGAACTGGTGCTTTTGAACTGTGGTGCTGGAGAAGACTCTTGAACAGCAAGGAGATCAAACCAGTCAATCCTAAAGGAAATCAGTCCTGAATATTCATTGGAGGGACTGATGCTGAAGCTGAAACTCCAGTCCTCTGGCCACGTGATGCGAAGAGCCGACTCACTGGAAAAGACCCTGATGCTGGGAAAAATTGAGGGCAGGAGGAGAAAGGGGCAACAGAAGATGAGATGGTTGGGGATGACATCATTGACTCAATGGACATGAGTTTGAGCAAACTCCAGGAGGTAGTGAAGGACAGGAAGCCTGGTGGGCTGTGGTCCATGGGGTTACAAAGAGTTAGACACAACTGAGTGAATGAACAACAACAAATCCAATATGCCTGATGTCTTTATGAGAAGAAGGAAATTTGGACGTAGAGACAGAGACCAACAGGAAGAAGGCCATGTGATGATGGAGGCAAAGATTGGAGTCAAGTAACACCAAGGATTGCTGGCAACCACCAGAATCCAGGAGAGAGACATGGAACACATTCCCCTTTGAGCCCTCAAAAAGAAGTTAGCCCTACTGACACCTTGATTTCCAACTTCTGGCCTCCTGAACTATGAGAGAATAAACTTCTTTTGCATTAAGCTACCCAATTTGTGATATTCTGTTATGGCAGTCCTAGGAAATAATTCAAATGGACTGAGTTTTATGTCTTCAATTACCAGGATAGCATTGTGTTATATACCCTGTTAGGCATTATTTGGTTTAAGTTAATAAGCATTGAAACTATCCTTAGAAATCTATCATTAGGATAATTTAAGTGCACTTTCCAGTTTTTTTCAACATTCACTTTTTCCCTAACTATCCGGCTTCACTTTTCTTGGTAATTTCTTTTTCTTTATAATTCTTCTGTCTTTTGTTATTTTATTGTCCCCAATATTCTTCACAATTTCTTTCATTTGAAATTTGTATCTGTTGTTCAAATTGTGCTTTTTAATACTCAAAAATCATTTTATACTTTTTATATATTTTATATTTTTCTCTGAAAAGGACATCAGGAACAATCCAGTTAAGAAGATAGAGTGCATATTTGTTTTGGTTTGGTTTTTCCCTTTTAATATCTCCTTTAAAATTAGAGATATATTTGCTGAAAGAAGGTGTTTTAATGTTCTCTAGTGAAGAAACCATGTTTTCCATTCCTTGCTTGGAGCCTATGATGGAAAGCCCACATATTTAGTAATCATAGTAGGGGAGTGACTTCCAGAAGATACTGAGAATACAGTTACTTGCAGGTGTCTTGGCCAAGCATCCATCAACTTAGAGAGGGTTTCTGCATCCAAAACGCCCCTTTACCCTGAGGGCAGGATTGCTAACCTTGATGTTCATGTATGTTTGGTCACAATCAATTTTTACTTGAAAGAGTAGAGCTAAGATTCAAGAGGAAAAGCAATTTCTTGTTTCTTTCCTCTCAAACCTCAAGCTGTTTTTTTTAGAATGTAGGCCTGGCCATCCACCTTGTTTTCCTCTGTCTGTGAAGTCTGCAAGAAGCACACACCTCTCTGGCACAAAACGGCTGTGTGCCGGGCCTGCCTTGTATGCCTGCTTCCGTGTCCACGGTTCCTGAAGCTATGGCTCTTTAGAAGAAGGCCCCCGTTTCATCCTGCTATAGTGTCAGATGTGA
Organism: Tragelaphus eurycerus; assembly: GCA_935064755.1. Taxonomy (NCBI): domain Eukaryota; kingdom Metazoa; phylum Chordata; class Mammalia; order Artiodactyla; family Bovidae; genus Tragelaphus; species Tragelaphus eurycerus. The sequence goes on from CAKXYN010000039.1 coordinate 7,943,236, forward strand.
TCAAAGACCCACATTATCTGGATTTCCATTAGGAAAAAAAAAAAAAAATTGGCATTCTCCCAGAAGCTTATATCTTTTTATTATTATCTAAGGCAAGAACAATGAAGTATCTAGAGAGTCATTCTTATATGATGAAATATTCCAAACAAACAGAAAAAATTAGAGAGACAATACATCCGTGCCCAATATCCCCAATGTACCCACCCCGTATGTTCAAAACACATTACTATTTCAACTTGCCAATCCTCATTCTGACTTTCATATTCACTCTTGGTGACTAGGAGGAGGAACATGGATTTTGCCATCAGACCTTGGTTCAAATTCTGACTGTGTAACTAGTTACCCTACGAGAAGTACTTTACCTCTTTAAACTTCCGTTTTCGATTTCTAAAAGAAAATAGTTGTAATATATCCACCTCTTTGAACTGTGAGGCTTAAATGTGACAAATGGAAAGCACTCAGCGTGATGCCAGACACAGGGAAGCTGCCAGTACTGGGTCCTTAATACTCTTGGTCTTTATACAGCCTTTCAAAATTCTGGTAGCTCACTTTGCTGTAAGGTAGAGTAAGCCTCGCTCCCAACCCCCAACCTTGTTTTATTTGGATTTTTGAAAGCAGTTAATTAAATGTCAGTTGGCATACCAGATGCCATCTCCTAACCTGAAAAAATTTCAGGTCCTGTTGTTATCCCTTCTTTTATTCTCTGGGCTAGTTCAGCACTCCAAGCAAGGCCTTCCACCATCCCCTGGCCTTTTAACTTTTCCTAAAGCCCATATCGTTCTCTGTGTTCACACCTGACTTTACCCAATGTCCTTTTAAAAAACGACAAAAGCAAAGCTGCTTTTCATTTTATGGAAGAACCAATTGCACTGGGTAATAGGTTTGTGTTTAATGATTCATGATAAATATATTAGGTTTAGAGAAAGAGAGAACTAGCAGGACAGAATGAGGCAGGGAGTTAGGAATCAGTTTCACTCTGATGAGCATGACCTTGAAGGTGTCCCTTCTACCCTCTCATTTCGTTGATCACTGCAAACGATAGGAAAATTAATGACTTGAATATTTTTGAATAAGTCTGGGTGTCTGAGCTCAGTGTGTGCTATAAAGAACTTTATGCTTTGGTATTTGGTTTGAGATGAGTAATCAATAGTTTAGAAGGTTAAAAAAAATCAGCCTTACATAATCTTATCCTGAAGTCATCTGTATTCTGTCTTCGCTCTTCCTTTGGACTCCTCCCAGCTCTCAACCATCAATGTGGAAGTTTAGGCACAGCTAGTGGCCTCTTGGGATTTCAACCTTCTACAGAAATCTGTATACAAGTTCAGAGACAGTACTTCTAAATGTATCAATTTTATGAGCATGTAGTGTATTCTGTCTTTCTCAAGAAGAACATAATGAATCCATTTCTTCTTCAACAAATGTTTAGCACTATTAAATACATCTTCCACTTTTTTTTTACTTAAATTTTTTTTTTGTAAAACCATGGGTTTAAAAATATGTGATTTATGTAATTGTTCTTTTAGCATCTGCCCCACTCCACTCTCCAAGGCCCACGGGCTAGTTATCACTGATAAGACATTCTCCAAACTTTATCCAAAGCAGCACCAGTTATGATCATAGACTTAACATGTTGTTGGGTTTGGGCTGCCTTTAACAAAAATGAAGGGCTTTACATGAAGCGTGAAATTTTAAAACTGCATTGTTGTTGGAAAGCATATTTAATCTAGAAACTGCTTTAGTAAATTGGGAAAACCCATGCCACCATTCTTTGGCAGGGTTAACAACTGGCCTCGGGGTTTTCAAAGTTATAGTAACTTAATCATCTTAACAGTTCCCAATATAGTTACCTAATTCTTTCTGCTTGTTTGTTTTATTTCCTCCTTGACCATCTGATCAGTTTTTTTTGTTGTTGTTGTTTTAAAAATCATACATGCTCCTACTTTGTTGTGATTTGGGAAGTACAGAAAATTATAGAGTAGCAGGAAAACATAATGACCCATAGTGCCACCACGCAGAGGCAAACCGTAATGAAGAGTTTTTCACAGTTCTGTCCAGTCTTTATATTATATTAAGAATATTAAAGTCTCATGTACCTTTTGTTGCCAATAGTTTGCCAGTCCTTGTGACTTTATGCACATACATAATGCAGAGTAAAGTAATGCTCAAAATTCTCCAAGCCAGGCTTCAGCAATATGTGAACCGTGAACTTCCTGATGTTCAAGCTGGTTTTAGAAAAGGCAGAGGAACCAGAGATCAAATTGCCAACATCTGCTGGATCATGGAAAAAGCAAGAGAGTTCCAGAAAAATATCTATTTCTGCTTTATTGACTATGCCAAAGCCTTTGACTGTGTGGATCACAATAAACTATGGAAAATTCTGAAAGAGATGGGAATACCAGACCACCTGATCTGCCTCTTAAGAAATCTGTATGCAGGTCAGGAAGCAACAGTTAGAACTGGTCATGGAACAACAGACTGGTTCCAAATAGGAAAAGGAGTACGTCAAGGCTGCATATTGTCACCATGTTTATTTAACTTATATGCAGAGTACATCATGAGAAATGCTGGACTGGAAGAAACACAAGTTGGAATCAAGATTGCCAGGAGAAATATCAATAACCTCAGATATGCAGATGATACCACCCTTATGGCAGAAAGTGAAGAGGAACTAAAAAGCCTCTTGATGAAAGTGAAAGCGGAGAGTGAAAAGGTTGGCTTAAAGCTCAACATTCAGAAAACGAAGATCATGGCATCTGGCCCCATCACTGCATGGGAAATAGATGGGGAAACAGTGGAAACAGTGTCAGATTTTGTTTTTCTGGGCTCCAAAATCACTGCAGATGGTGACTGCAGCCATGAAATTAAAAGACGCTTACTCCTTGGAAGGAAAGTTATGACCAACCTAGATAGCATATTCAAAAGCAGAGACATTACTTTACCAACAAAGGTTCGCCTAGTCAAGGCTATGGTCTTTCCTGTGGTCATGTATGGATGTGAGAGCTGGACTGTGAAGAAGGCTGAGCGCCGAAGAATTGATGCTTTTGAACTGTGGTGTTGGAGAAGACTCTTGAGAGTCCCTTGGACTGCAAGAAGATCCAACCAGTCCATTCTGAAGGAGATCAATCCTGGAATTTCTTTAGAAGGAATGATGCTAAAGCTGAAACTCCAGTATTTTGGCCACCTCATGCGAAGAGTTGACTCATTGGAGAAGACTCTGATGCTGGGAGGGATTGAGGGCAGGAGGAGAAGGGGACGACAGAGGATGAGATGGCTGGATGGCATCACTGACTCGATGGACGTGAGTCTGAGTGACCTCCGGGAGCTGCTGATGGACAGGGAGGCCTGGCGTGCTGCGGTTCATGGGGTCGCAAAGAGTCGGACACGACTGAGCGACTGATCTGATCTGAATGCAGAGTTTGAAGCACCAAATGCCTCATTAGCTTATTGTGAAAAAGTGAACCCTGACTACACCCTTCCCCATTACTTTCTGGTCTTGAGAACAAGTACTTTAAACTCCTTGGAGTGTTTAGTGCTAGTTTTCATACTTCTGAATAATTTGCTTATGTTACTTCTTGCTTTTCCCTGGCTTTAGGCATTGTCCACTGATGTCCTCCTGTGAACAGAAGGAGTTAGCTCTTTCACCAGAGCCCACCTGCCACCACCACAAAACACCCGTCTCATCCCCTGTCCTCTGAAGAGGGTGTATTTTATTTGGGCTAAATCAGTACCTATTGCTTTTATTACTGACACTAGGAAATAATACTCCAGTATTCTTGCGTGGAGAATCCCAGGGACGGGGAAGCCTGGTGGGCTGCCGTCCATGGGGTCACACAGAGTCGGACACGACTGAAGCGACTTAGTAGTAGCAGCAGCAGGAAATAATAACGGAGAAGGCAATGGCACCCCACTCCAGTACTCTTGCCTGGAAAATCCCATGGACGGAGGAGCCTGGTAGGCTGCGGTCCATGGAGTCACTAAGAGTTGGACTTGACTAACTTCACTTTCACTTTCCACTTCCATGCATTGGAGGAGGAAATGGCAACCCACTCCAGTGTTCTTGCCTGGAGAATCCCAGGGGCGGTGGAGCCTGGTGGGCTGCCGTCTATGGGGTCACCCAGAGTCGGACATGACTGAAGCTACTTAGCAGCAGGAAATAATAAAATGGCCACTAAGACATTACAATAAGGTTTCCATTACTGTTCATCTTTGTGTTTTCTTTATAACAAGTAATTGTTTTGTTTTGCACTTTCATTTTCATGCTTTCCTATGATCCCCAATTTATCTTCAAACTCTTTTCCAGTTGTATAAATATTCTCTCAGTGTCTCCAGACATGTTAGACTTTTGTCCCTGTTGAGTTGCAGAAGTCTGTCCTGGGCCTACTCACCTGTTCCCACTGGGCAGGTTACGTTCAGCCTCCTACTTGGATATACCTTGGGAGTCCTTCACTCTCTTCTGTTCGCTCCCATTTCCTGCATCCCATCTTGTGTTAGTTTCCCCTTGCTGCTACGACAACTTAACTACAGTCTTAGTGGCTTAAATGTATTACCTTATAGTTCTGGAAATCTGAAATGAGTCTCACTGAGCTAAAACCAAGGAGCTGGCACGGCTCTTCTGGAAGAGAATCCATTTCCTTGCCTTTTCCAGCTTCTAGAGACTACCTGCATTCTTTGGCTCATGGCTCCTTTCTCCATCTTCAAAGCCAGCATTATAGCATCTTCAGATCTCAGACATCTGTCTCTCCTCCCTTCCTCTTCCACTCACGGGGACCCTCGTGATTAAACTGGGTCCACTTGATTAATCCAGGATAATCTTCCCGTCAAAAGTTCCCTTTGTGTGTGTGTGTGATATAACAAACCATATTCATAGATTCTGGAGGTTGGGACTTGGACATCCTTAGTGGAGGCGGGGGACATTCTTCTGCTTTCCATGTGTATCTTTCTCTTTCCTCAGCTTACTGAGAAAAGGTGCATGGGATGGAAAATTTCTGAAATATTGCGTTTCTGAAAATGGTCTTTATTCTATCCTTGATTAATTGTTTGATGGAATGAAATTCCTGATTGGGAATCTATATTAGCCAAGATAGGCTAGGGTGATGCAAAATCTCGTTGGTACACACATAAGTTTATATCTTGCTTATATAAGACCCTTAGTGAGACCAGTGGGTCCACCGGTTCTCAGGGAAGCTCATTTCAGGAGCTCATTCCATCTTATGGCCATCCAACCAGCTCATACTCTCTCAGCTCGGACCCTCGTGTCACTCTGGCAGAGGAGAGAGGAGCTGGGAATATGTGAAGACTTCTCATGCCTCATCCCAGAGATGGCTCATGTTACTTCTGTGAGTGGTCACTTGGCCAGAACTGCTCAGCTGCAAGGGGACTAGGAGCGTTAAAGTCATTTCCCCTCTGAATGCTAATGGTCCTTTCCCACCTTAGTCTAGCTTTTGGTGTTTCTGTTGAGAAGACTTACTCTTCACCCTTCATGTGGAAATCTCATCTGTCTGTATGGAAGCTTCTTATTCCTAGTATTCTAAAATTTTGTGATTTTGTGCCTAGTATGTGTCAGTTTTCAGGTACTATTGTCAATACTGGGTGGACATGGTGATCAGAAAACTGATTCTGTTCTGGGATCTTTGCTTGACTTTTTTCACTCATGATTTTTCCTCTGCATTCTATCTTTTTGTCTTTCTGGATCTCCTCTCATTTGGATGTTGAACCTCCAGAACTAATTGATTATATTTCTTATCTTTGTTCTTTTTATTTTCTTTGTGTTTTTGCTCTATGATCTGGAAGAGTTTCTCAACTGGGACTTCTGACTTTTCTCTTGTTTCCTCCTCATTGTTCTCATATTTTTAATGGGCAAGAACTTTGTTGGTGCTGTTTATTCTTCTCTGAATGTTCTTAGTTATAACATTCCTCAATTTCATAAAAAGCTTTTGCATTTCTTACAAAAAATTATTCCAAGATATTTTACCTTTTTTTTGGTTGTTATTTTGAATGGAATATTTTTTCACTGTATTTTACATTAACTGTGTAATACTGAAAAATTACTGATTTTGTGCATTATATATACTCACATATCTGAGCTTTTTATTTTAATACTTTTTCCATTCTTTTTCTTAATAGAGATTCACCTAACAGAGGAACAATATTCATTTTATCTCTTCCTTTCTAATTCTGTTTCAGGTTTTATAACATTATCCAGAATAATATTAAATAATATAAAGTCCATGGTGGTGCACTGGGTATTAGTTATCACCACGTCATCAACATTTGTAACATGTACCTGGCGTATTTTGTTGTTGTTGTTCAGTCACTCAGTCATGTCCGACTCTTTGTGACCCATGGACTGTAGCACACCAGGCTTCCCTGTCCTTCACTATCTCCTCAAACTCATGTCCAGCGAGTCACTGATGCCATCCAACCATCTCATCTTCTGTTTTCCCCTCCACCTCCTGCCCTCAATCTTTCCCAGCATCAGAGTCTTTTCCAGTGAGTTGGCTCTTTGCATTAGGTGGCCAAATTTTAGGGCTTCAGCTTCAGCAACAGTCCTTCCAATGAATACTTAGGATTGATTTCCTTTAGGATTGACTGGTTTGATCTTGCAGTCCAAGTGACTCTCAAGAGTCTTTTCCAGCTCTGCAGTTTGAAAGATTCAGTTCTTCCATGCTCAGCCTTCTTTATGGTTCAGTTCTCACATCTGTACATGACTACTGGAAAAACCATAGCTTTGACTAGACAGACCTTTGTTGGCAAATTCCTGGCACATAGTAGCACTCAATATTTGTCAAATCAATGAATAGTGGTTATAAAAACATCTTTTGTATTGCTTGAAATTTTAATGACAATGCTACAAATGTTTTATTAGTAAGTATAATTTTAGTTGACATTTCATTGAAGATAGATATTCTTTATCATGTTAATGAAATATCTTTAATTTCCTGGTTATTTATGAGAATCATGTTCCCTTAGTGACTTGCTATTTTGCACTTAAAAACATGGTTGAACTGAATTAATTCACTTTTACTTTAACAGAGGAGAGAGAGAGAGAGATTTGGATGTATAAACAGGCACTTTTTATCGATATTTGATTTGTTTTATCTTTACTGGTAACCTGGAAGAAGAAATACTAAGAAAAATCTCTGAGTTTGCAGGTAACTCTAGTCTTTTGGGAGGATGAGGGTTGAGGGCTAGCACTAAACCACAGGAATATCTACTAGGCCCAGTGTCCTTGTCAGCTGTCACCTAGTATAGTACTGCATCCCAAAGAGGCTATCAAAATGTTGGCAGTCCTCCAACAGAGATCGTAGCTGTGCCATGTGCAAGCTATGATTTATCTATACCTGGAAGATTATATGCAGTTTTAGTCAACAAAGAGCGAAAGAGGCATAATTGAGCTGGAGAACATCCAGAGAGTAACAACTAGAATGATCTTGGAAGATGGAAGAAAAGACTAAACGGATTACAGTTCATTTCTGCAAAGACATCAGCATAGGAAAATGATCAAAATCTATAAAGCCAGAAGGAATATATGTTTGAGGTGAACACAAAACTGTTCATCAAGGCCTCAAATACATCTCTGATCTGAAATAAATAGACACAGTGTCCTGCAAATCTTAAATAAAAGTATAAAAACTGAAGGAAAATCCTGCTTTTTGTGGAGGATGATGAATCCCTGGATTTCATTTGCCCAGTTGACAGTGAAGACCAAAAATATAAATCAGTCCTCAAAAAAGTTTATATAATTCATGGATGACAAATCCATAATGGATTAGGACAAAAACAAGGTTTGCTTAAAGGGAGAGCCTAATGTTTCAGAGTTCACGTTCTTGAATCCTCGAAGAGCAGTCTTATTTTATGTATAATAGAAAAGGAACATTCTTTTTCCCCCAATCAGAGCATCATTTAGTAATTATTGACTCTCACTGATAGTTGAGTCATTATTGATGCTTATCTTTAAGTCATTCTCTGGATTGCTGCTGTTTAGACTACCCATATTGCAGGGCTCTACTTAAATCCCGTACCTCCAGTGGCTACCCTACCTGAGACTCTATGTGTGACCACTTTAGAACAAGGAGCTTGAAGATCCCAATAGAAGCCCAGGCTCCAGTTCTTACTAGTTCTTAGAACTGACAAAAGCCACCTATTCTTTCTGAGTTTTGTTTTTCTCATTTATAAGGTGGAAGTAATGATTTCCCGTATTCACATTCACATTTTTGTGAAAGGAAATACCACTTGTGAAAGTGCTTTGGAAGCCGTAAGGTACAGGCTGTGTCACTGATCGGTAGAGATGGGGATGGCCTGTTTCTCGAAGCTGTAGGTCCTCAGGGAACTGCCACTCTCTTCCCAGACTCCTGAGAGGACGCCCCTCAACAAGTGAACCCCACTGTGGCCTGCTGCTCTGGTAAGCTGGCTTGACCCTGTGGAGGTACAGGGTTTTGTTTCTGCTCCTGAAACTTGAAGCCTAGAGAAGGGCAGAATGAGTGACAGCCTGACAGCTCTCTTCCGGGTTCACACTCTCATCTCAACCTTGAGCTTTTACTACCTGAAGGTGACCTTTTAGCATGTCCCTTATCTGACTGTGAGAAGACATAGAAAGGGAATGATAGCCATTTTCTCGAGACCGGGGTCAGAGCAGAACCAGCTGGACTCTTCCCCATAGCCTTTCCCTGAAGCCATAGACAGGCTCCCCTCTTGGCCTTTTTTCCCCTCAATAAGGGAAATTGGGAACCATTTACTTATTGCATTAGCTATATGGAACGTTGGAGGAAAAAAGCAACGTGAAGCAGGCCAACAACAGGAAGAGGCCAAGATAGACAGCCAAGTGGAAAATGGCTTTAAAAACCTTTATACAGTACCTTGAGAGCTTTATTCCTTGCCACCATGGCCTAATTTTGTCCTTGAGAAGTGCATGACCCTAAGGATTCCTCCTCCTCCGTGAAGGTAGCCTTGAGCTCCTGTTAGAGATCAGAGTGTACAAAACTATAAACCACCACAATGTTAATTATGGTCTTATAATACTCTCCTATTACAGTGGAGAGCATATACCATGATAACCATTATTATGCACTGTAACTGTCACCTGGGTGTATATGTTTTTATCTCCCCAACTATATAGTAATTCCTTAAGGGCATGGAACATGTTTTATACATCCTTTTTGGCTTAAAGGATATGTACTGATTATGCATACCTAGAGGAATCCTTTCATCTGGCCGTTTCAGAGGTATGCAGCAGGCCTGCCAGTGATGTAAGCTGAATCCAGCATGATTCCACGATGCTGTGCTGGCTTAGTATGATGCTATAGAGCATTCATAATCAGAGGTGGGCTGGAAAGGGGGACCTTTCTTGTGTGGACTCATTTCTTTCTCCAATTTTATTCTCATGCCTTTCCCATTTTTTTCTCTCTTCTTCAAAACCAGATGTTCCCCTTGCCTTGGGCAAAAAGAATATCCTGTTGGAAATATATGTCTGGGCATTAAGGGAAATAGGCAGACTGTAGTTGTATGAGGATTTCAGGTTCCTGTATTTAGAATTTGATTCTGTGCTAAAATTTAACTGCATCCTGAGTAAAAATATCGGAAGAGGAAAAAAAAAAAAAAAAACTGATCTGGGTTTGTCATTTGTCTACTTAGCAGACAAGTTATAGGGATTATCCAGTGCCTGTGTGCTAAGTTGCTGCAGTCATATCAGACTCTTTGTGTCCGTATGGACTATAGCCTTCCAGGCTTCTCTGTCCATGTGATTCTCCAGGCAAGAATACTGGAATGGGGTTCCATGCCCTCCTCAGAGGATCTCTCTGACCTCGGGATTGAACCCGCATCTCAACATCTCCTGCATTGGCAGGGCGGGTTTTACCACTAGCACCACCTGGGGAGCCCTGGATTATCCAGTAGATGTTTCTAAACTTTCAAAATTTGTTGAGATAACAGATAATCACCGAGGAGTGATGTTGCTAGCATGATTGCTATTGTAACACAGTGAATGAGAGATCAGCTTCTAGAGCTTAGTAAGCTTGCCTGCAAATTTAGACTCTGCCTCTTACTGTGTCATTTGGGTCAGATTTCTGAGCGCCTGTTATTCTGAGTTTTCTCATCTGTATAATAGAGACAGAAGTCTCTATTTAATAGAGTTGTTAAAAGGATTGATTGAAAGAAACCATATAAAATGCTTAGCACAGTCCTAGTACAAATTGCATTATCTAAGTTATATTCCCTAATGCCACTAATTGATGAATTGTGTTTTACCGGGTCCTGATCTGAATTGCAAAATATTTATAAATATTATTTTAACGACTGTCTATTTGTAATATCTGTTGAAACCTCTCAGGATAAATGTTTTAAATGAACTTGATTATATATGTTTTGTGGCATTTGGGTCAAGCCAGATCAATTTGTTTTAGCCAGGTTTTTTTTTTCCCTATCAAAAGTGCTTTTTGTTACTGAGCATTTTTAATAGGTTTACATAATGTATTTTTAATCAATGACATAGTGGGATACTTTTATAGATTATGATTTTATCCAATCAGAAAGGTAAAGAGCTATTTAATTATTGGTATGAACTGATATCCAATTAGTACTCTAGTGAAATGTCCCAGAGAAGAATAATTTCACTTCAGTATCCTAGACTTTGAGCATTCTTTGGCATTGCCTTTCTTTGGGATTGGGATGAAAACTGACCTTTTCCAATCTTGTGGCCACTGCTGAGTTTTCCAAATTTGCTGGCATATTGAGTGCAGCACTTCCACAGCATCATCTTTCAGGACTTGGAATAGCTCCACTGGAATTCCATCACCTCCACTAGCTTTGTTCGTAGTGATGCTTTCTAAGGCCCATTTGACTTCACATTCCAAGATGTCTGGCTCTAGGTCAGTGATCACATCATCATGATTATCTGGGTCTTGAAACTCTTTTTTGTACAGTTCTTCTGTGTATTCCTGCCACCTCTTCTTAATATCTTCTGCTTCTGTTAGGTCCACACCATCTCTGTCCTTTATCGTGCCCATCTTTGCATGAAAGATGAAAATGAAAGAAGTAATGCTCAAAATTCTCCAAGCCAGGCTTCAGCAATATGTGAACATGAACTTCCTGATGTTCAAGCTGGTTTTAGAAAAGGCAGAGGAACCAGAGATCAAATTGCCAACATCTGCTGGGTCATGGAAAAAGCAAGAGAGTTCCAGAAAAACATCTATTTCTGCTTTATTGACTATGCCAAAGCCTTTGACTGTGTAGATCACAATAAACTATGGAAAATTCTGAAAGAGATGGGAATACCAGACCACCTGATCTGCCTCTTAAGAAATCTGTATGCAGGTCAGGAAGCAACAGTTAGAACTGGTCATGGAACAACAGATTGGTTCCAAATAGGAAAAGGAGTACGTCAAGGCTGCATATTGTCACCATGTTTATTTAACTTATATGCAGAGTACATCATGAGAAATGCTGGACTGGAAGAAACACAAGCTGGAATCAAGATTGCTGGGAGAAATATCAATAACCTCAGACATGCAGATGACACGACTCTTATGCCAGAAAGTGAAGAGGGGCTAAAAAGCCTCTTGATGAAAGTGAAAGTGGAGAGTGAAAAGGTTGGCTTAAAGCTCAACATTCAGAAAACGAAGATCATGGCATCCGGTCCCATCACTGCATGGGAAATAGATGGGGAAACAGTGGAAACAGTGTCAGACTTTGTTTTTCTGGGCTCCAAAATCACTGCAGATGGTGACTGCAGCCATGAAATTAAAAGACGCTTACTCCTTGGAAGGAAAGTTATGACCAACCTAGATAGCATATTCAAAAGCAGAGACATCACTTTGCCAACAAAGGTTCGCCTAGTCAAGGCTATGGTCTTTCCTGTGGTCATGTATGGATGTGAGAGCTGGACTGTGAAGAAGGCTGAGCGCCGAAGAATTGATGCTTTTGAACTGTGGTGTTGGAGAAGACTCTTGAGAGTCCCTTGAACTGCAAGAAGATCCAACCAGTCCATTCTGAAGGAGATCAATCCTGGAATTTCTTTGGAAGGAATGATGCTAAAGCTGAAACTCCAGTATTTTGGCCACCTCTTGCAAAGAGTTGACTCATTGGAGAAGACTCTGATGCTGGGAGGGATTGAGGGCAGGAGGAGAAGGGGACGACAGAGGATGAGATGGCTGGATGGCATCACTGACTCGATGGGTATGAGTCTGGGTGACCTTCGGGAGCTGGTGATGGACAGGGAGGCCTGGCGTGTTGCAGTTCATGGGGTCGCAAAGAGTCGGACACGACTGAGCGACTGATCTGATCTGATCTGATCCTAGACTTTGGAGCGTGTATTTTTTATCTTGGTATGTGTGAAAGTCAACTATTGTTATCCAAAATAATAAAAGCTACTATTTTGCTTATTGAATTTTGTTTTACTTATATTTTAATATTTTGAGTGTGTATTCACAGATTTATAATTTTATATTTTAATTATAAATGTCAAACTTCTATTGACTTTGAACATAATTTGAATGAGTTATATAGACAATAGATTTTCAGCCACATTTAATTGAAAATACAAATGAAAGATGAATTTTCTCTTATTTTAATTACCAAATCATTTTGTAATAATTTGTAATATAATATTTGAAAAGAAAGATTTTTTACAGCATCACAAAAAGGCTACTGATGGAAACGCTGAATCATCCCTTGGTACAGTGTCTAAGAACTTAGATTATTTCATCGGTTCACATGAATTTCATTCATTAACCTTAGCAAAACTATTTTCAATAGCTTACTCTTAATCTAATTATTTACAATTGATGTTATGGTAGTATGATCACTGAATACTTGAGTTATGGCTCAAAGCCACGATTTCTTCAAAGTTAAGGATTCTAAGGATGTTTATTCATACATTTTTTGACATATTCTCTATTTCACTATTTTAAAAGTAGAATTATCTTTTTGTCATACGTTCTTTAAATGTTATGTAAATATAGTGTTTCTAATATTATTTTATTGGAAATTATATTTATCTTATAATGTTCTTTTTGAGAGTAAATATATTTTAGTGAACCTTGTTCTCAATTTATTTTGTCAGAAACTCAAAATGTTGTGGAAAGTAATTCAACTTTTCCATATTTAAGAAGCTCTGATTATAATGAATGCTAATACATGTAAACGAATAGTGCCCTGTCCTTTTGGCCTTCAGTAGTCTCAACGACAGTGTTCCAAACAATCCTCCAACATCATAGACTAAAATGCTCTTCCTACTTCTCAAAAACCATCCTGTAAAGCATAGAGAACGACATGGTTTCCTGATAATTGTGCTAATGGCACTAAAAATAGATGATCGGTTTTTAAATGTATGATTTAGTATTCTTCCATATATGTATATATAAAAAGATTGAAAAATTCCATCTCAATCTAAAAAGATTCTACTAGTATTTCATTCCAGGTGTCTAAAGGCACTTTGGGCAAGCAGCTTTCTTTGTTTTGTTTTTGTCTTGGTAGCAGAGCCTGTAGGTAGGTACCTAGATACTGAGACGCTCTCAGAACCTGCATCGTTCATGCAGTGTTGTTTAGCATGGCCGTCCTTGGGACGCACATCAGCAGAGGGGACAGGGGACGTGTGCTGGCAGTCCACCTCCATTCTCACTTAGGAAATTGCCAGCCTCTGCTCCTGCCTTCTAAAGTGATTACTTTGCTATGGTCGAAGTACCTGGCAAGAAGATAAATCTTTCACTAGACAGAAATTCTTCAAGTACTTTTCCTCCATCAAACATGATGGCAGATGTGTTGGGTCCGGATGTCCAAATAGGCAAGTTCCATTTTCACAGAATCAATAGTGCATCCCATTTTAAGAATTATTGTCTTAATTATGCAAATATAGAAAAAAACTAACAAACCTTAGCGGGGAAAAGCAACAGGCAGCTGTTCTGCTTTATTTAGGGGGAGGGATGTTATCTTCTACTTATTTAATGATTTAGAAGTTTGTTTTCTATAAATGGAGACTAGAGCTAATTTGATTTTGTTGGAAAAACGCAGATGAGTTTCATAATCAAAATATTGATTGGCCAAAAAAGTTTACTTGGGTTTTTCTCTAAGAAGTGATGGAAAAACGTGAACAAACGTTTTGGCCAATCCAAAAGATTCTTTCAACATCTTAGGCAATTGAGGACGAGTGTGCGTGCGTGCTCAGTCACTCAGTCGTGTCTCACTCTTCGCAACCCCCATGGACTGAGCCTGCCAAGCTCCTCTGTCCATGGGATTAAATCTTCTAAGATAACCCTGAATGCTTTTTGGACTCTCCTTCTTTCCTAGTTCCCTTCTCTTTCTTCCAGAACTCTGCTCCAGGTGTGAAGGAAAATCCATTTCCCTCGTCAGTCTAACTTTACTGTTGCTTAGTCCCTAAGTCATGCCTGACTCTTTTGTGACCCCATGGGCTGTAGCCTGCCAGACTCTTCTGTCCATGGGATTTTCCAGGCAAGACTACTGGAGTGCGTTGCCATCCATTCTCCAGGGGATCTTCCCAGCCCAGGGACTGAACCCACATCTCCTGCTTTGGCAGGCAAATTCTTTATCATTGAGCCATTAGGAAAGCCTCTTCAGTCTTACTGCTGCTGCTGCTAAGTCACTTCAGTCGTATCCGACTCTGTGTGACCCCATAGATGGCAGCCCACCAGGCTCCCCCGTCCCTGGGATTCCCCAGGCAAGAGCACTGGAGTGGATTGCCATTTCCTTCTCCAATGCATGAAAGTGGAAAGTGAAAGTGAAGTCGCTCAGTCGCATCCGACTCTTAGCAACCCCATGAACTGCAGCCTACCAGGCTCCTCCGTCCATGGGATTTTCTAGGCAAGAGTACTGGAGCGGGTTGCCATTGCTTTCTAGCCCATCTATTTAAGCCACAACCACAGGCTCATAACCTTGAAGAAAGTTAATGAAATTAACTCAGAACTCTTAGATGGGCCCCTTTCCCCTACTCCCTCCATCATCAGAGTTAGTTCAGATTGAAAGTTATGACCAACCTAGATAGCATATTGAAAAGCAGAGACATTACTTTGCCAACAAAGGTCCATCTAGTCAAGTCTATGGTTTTTCCTGTGGTCATGTATGGATGTGAGAGCTGGACTGTGAAGAAGGCTGAGCACTGAAGAATTGATGCTTTTGAACTGTGGTGTTGGAGAAGACTCTTGAGAGTCCCTTGGACTGCAAGGAGATGCAATCAGTCCATTCTGAAGGAGATCAGCCCTGGGATTTCTTTGGAAGGAATGATGCTAAAGCTGAAACTCCAGTATTTTGGCCACCTCATGCGAAGAGTTGACTCATTGGAAAAGACTCTGATGCTGGGAAGGATTGGGGGCAGGAGGAAAAGGGGACGACAGAGGATGAGATGGCTGGATGGCATCACTGACTCGATGGATGCGAGTCTGAGTGACCTCTGGGAGTTGGTGATGGACAGGGAGGCCTGGCGTGCTTCGATTCATGGGGTTGCAAAGAGTAGAGCACAAATGAGCGACTGATCTGATCTGATCTGATGTATATCTGTATACTATACATACTTGTAAAAGGCGTGAGGGTGAGTGTGCATAAACGTAACATTTCCTCTTCCCTTTCCTTTCCTCCCTTCTCCTTGTGGCCAGTCAGGTTCCCTGAGGTTTTGTGTGGCCTCAGGGCAGTAGCACCTTGCCCTGATGCTGTTTTCTCTTTGGGACCGTCCCAAGTCATCTTTGTTGCTTCTCCATCTGAGTCAGATGACCTTGGCTCACCAGGGCCTCTGAGCAACAAGCCCATGCATGGTACATCCTCCTTGTCATGACCCCAGGTCCCTCTGGCCCTGTTTCATAGCTTCAGAAAAACTCCAGAAGACTTCTCATAGTGACCTGCCCTCAGGACCATGTATCTGAGTAGTAGCTCCCTCAGTCATTACCCAACTTAAATCTCAAGCCTTGGTCAGGAGCAAGGCCTCTGATACAGCCTAGAGCCTCCAAAGACACATCTGTGAGGCCAGCCCCTTGTCCTCTGGGATTCCTGCACATGATCTGTGGTTTCTATCAACCTGACTCTCCCCAAGCCACTTGGTCAGGGCCCAGACCTTTTCCTAGGGACCCAGACAGCTTCTGAGAACTAGTCCTGACCCTCTTCATCCTTATATCTCAGTGGCCAACTAAACCTCTATTGCCTTTTGGGAAGTAACTAGCTCTTGCTGTGTTCTTTCCCCAGTGTTTGATTTTGTTGATGAAGTTGATGTTTTCTACCTTCAGTCTTTGCCTTTTAGAACTCTGACTCACTCTTCTCTAGATCACTTAAGGTTGAAAAAATTTGGCTTTCAAAGCAAATAGCTTTCTTAGTAAGTCACAACTAAAACCTTAGGAGTTCAAAAGAGAAACATAAAATAAAAAGAAATTCTCAGGAAAAATAATAAGGTCTGACACTGAAATGTACTTCTTTTTCTATATTGTCTCCTTTCCTTTTTAAGGAAAAAATGTGTTGTTTTTTGTTCTTGTGTTAGTTGCTTTATTGATTCTGGGCTTTGGGTGGGGAGCAGTTAAAAAGATAGAGGTCAACAGCCTCAGAAAATTTTTAGCAGCAAAGAGATGATAATTTAAAACTAGATTCAAATGCCCCATCTATGCGTCTTTTTTGTAGCAACTTGTATGCGTTTCTTGATTTCATTTAATTCACTGGAAAATATGTCAGTGAACATTTCAGTTCATGAGTTGTTTCTTTTTGTCTCAAGTTTGCTTATCAGATGACATATAACAACATGTAATCATAACAGAAGAAAAGGACAGAGAGAGAGCAGGCTGATATCACTGCATCGGTTCTGAGCTGTTTTATTAAATTGTGTACTTCGGCGAATTTCAGGCCTTGCTGTCGTTCATCAGTAACTCTAACCCTGTGGTGTATAATTTAAGAGAAAGCAGGATCAAGGAGAAGCAACTCTTATCTCCCTTGCCTGTGCTTGTAATGGCTGCCATCATTTATCCACAGGGAAAAATGAGCAATTGGAAACATTCCTCTTTGGCCGGCCAGAACCTGTTCATAGTTTGTTTGGCAAGAAATGAAGATAGAGAGTTATCAGGTGTGGTAGATTATCCCTGAGAGTCTGTGTTTTATTTTTATCTTTCCATGAATCACCCTCTGATAAGCACAGGGGACGGCACTTAGAAAAGAAAATCTCTTTGGAGAATAAGAATTTAATTCTGCTGCAGAATGCCAACGAGATGATCATTTCACAATGAACTGTTCACTGCACATTATGACAGAGCAGATGGGAGCATCTAGGTAGTTTTCCAAAAGATCGGTTATCAAATGATAATGTGTTTGAATCTAGGGGAATCTTGTTCAAGAGCAGAAGATCTGGAGTGGGACCTGAGACTGCATTTTCTGACAAGTTCCCGGGTTTCGTTGTTACTGGTGCCTGGTTCTCACTTTACACAGCAAAGTCTTAACTTAGGTGTTTCAATTAGCTTTGTGCAGATATTTCATATTGAAGTGGTGGAGCTAGTAGGGATTTGCAATGCCAGTGTTTTTTACAGATCCCTCAGCTTGCCATCATTAAAGAAAATGTCCAACTGGAAGCCAAGAGTTTAAGCAAGGGTCATCATCTGTCAATGCTCCACTCTGGCCGGATCAGCACCTCTGCAAATGTCCATCTTGAATTTGCTCTGAGGTTCTGACCCAACTGTTGGAAGGGTTGCTTGAAGAATGCCTTTATTCTAGACTCCCTCCACCTGCAAGACTCCATACCAGAACTATAATACATAAAACCCGGTGTTTACATGAGCAAGCATTTCTGCAGCTGTGCAATCTTATAAGGATCAAAAAACTTCTGTGAGGATTGAGGTGACCCAAGAAGCCAGCTAGAAAAGACTTGATGTAATTATGTTAATTCATCAAAAGATAATTTCATTTTCAGTGATGAATGGCCCTAAAGTTTTGGACCTTGATAAGAAGGATTTTCAGAGGAAAACCATGAGCAGTGAGTAGATGATTCTTCTCCTAGGATTTTGATTTCTTAACATGAAATCCTTATTCCAATGCTTTGACTTTCTTAAGCCAGTTCAAATAAGCTTCTGATTCTATTAATTCTTGTTTCTATGGAGAAGAATCTGCCATATTGAAAGACAGTTGTTTCGGTCCTCATATCCCAGCCATACCAATTACCAACACACAGGAGCTGTGGACTGAATGTTTGTGTCCCCTCAAAATTCATACATGAAACTCTAATCCCCAGTGTGGTGGCATTTGGAGGTGGGGGCCTTTAGGAGGTAATTAGGTAATAAGGGTGGAATGCTCGGGAATGAGATTAAGTGAAGTGAAGTCGCTCAGTCGAGTCTGACTCTTTGCGACACCATGGACTGTAGCCTACCAGGCTCCTCCCTCCCTCCATGGGATTTTCCAGGCAAGAGTACTCGAGTGGGTTGCCATTTCCTTCTCCAGGGGATCTTCCCGACCCAGGGATCGAACCCAGGTCTCCCGCATTCCAGGCAGACGCTTTAACCTCTGAGCCACCAGGGAGGACATCTCTCTCTGCTGTGTGAGAATATAACAAGGAGGCAGCCATCTGCAAAGTAGGAAGAGAGTTCTCACAAGGAACCCAGTCAGACTGTGCCTTGGTCTTGGACTTCTCAGCCTCCATAACTATGAGAAATAAATATCTGTTGTTTAAGCCACCCAGTCTATGGTATTTTTGTTATGCAACCTAATGGACTATAGCCTGCTAGGCTCCTCTGTCCATAGGATTCTCCGGCAAGAATACTGGAATGGATAGCCATTCCCTTCTCCAGAGGATCTTTCTGACCCAGGGATCAAATCTGCACCTCTTACATCTCATGCATAGACAGGTAGGTTCTTTACCACCAGCACCACCTGGGAAGCCCCATTTTATTTCATATATATGCTCAAATCCTGTACCTCATCCTTGAACTGTTTTGTATCAGATCTCACACATCATGTCCTTTCACCTATAAATGTATCAGTATCTATTCCTACAAATATGTATATAAGAACTTTAAAAATATAATTGCAATACTATTATTTCAGCTTTAAAACGGGAGAAGGCAATGGCACCCCACTCCAGTACTCTTGCCTGGAAAATCTCATGGACCGAGGAGCCTGGTAGGCTGCAGTCCATGGGGTTGCTAAGAGTCAGACATGACTGAGCGACTTCACTTTCACTTTTCACTTTCATGCACTGGAGAAGGAAATGGCAACCCACTCCAGTGTTTTTGCCTGGAGAATCCCAGGGAGGGGGAGCCTGGTGGACTGCCGTCTATGGGGTCGCACAGAGTCGGACACGACTGAAGTGACTTAGCAGCAGCAGCAGCTTTAAAAATTAACAGTAATACTTTAAGATCATCAGAAATCCATATGGAATTTGTGTTTCTCTAATAGCCTCAAAATGTTTTCAGTTGGGTTTGTTCAAGTCAGTTTCCAAGGATGTTTCTACATATATTGTATTTGTTGATATGTCTCAAATCTCTTTTAATATGTACATTCTTTTCCTTCTCCCCCACCACACTCCCAAGCACACTTTGAATTTTTTTTTGAAGAAACTGAGCCATTTGTCTGGCCAGAGTTTCCTATATTACAGATTTTGATGACTGCATTCCTGTGGTATTGTAGAACATATTACTCTGCTTTCTGTAGTTCCTGTAAATTGGTGATTAGATGCAGAGGCCTACTCAGATTCCACAGTGTTTTAGTAAGAATACATCATAGGTGATGCTGAATGCTTCTTGTTGCATCTCATTAGGAAATACACTGGTTTTCTCTTTTTTTTCTGCAATATTGTGAAACATGGTCTTATCTTTCATATAAGAGTTCAGAAATCTGGATCAAAGCTGATGGCATCTTTGATAAGTAAAATTTAGTATATAGGACTAAATATATAATTATATGTATAATATGCATATTATAAAATATGTGAGTTTAAGTTTGGCTACATATAATAAAGAAGACAAAATAAAAGTGGCTTATTCAAAATTGAAGTTGATTTTTCTTATGTATAAAATAAGTCCAAAGATAGAGAATACTAGACTGGCATCACATCATAGTCATCATAGAGTCATATTTTTGTTCATGGTTTCTATATTTAAGATGGCCTCATGGTCCAAAATGACCTCTGAAGCTCAGACGTCATATGTGTCTCTTAGGCTGGTAGCAGAGATGGAGGTGAGGGAGTTGGAAAAAAGTCTAATCTCCCAGCTAAGTCAATCTACTTTAGGAAACTGTCCCAGAATCCTAACCAAGGTACTCTGAATACTTCTAAATAGTCACCCATAACTTCAAAAGAAGCAAAAAAATTGTTCATATTGTGGAAATCTGTCATAATATTAAGTGTTCAAAAGATTTCAGGTGGCCACACATAATAAATGTCCATTATATGAAAGCCTGGCTGAAGTGGGAACTGAAGTAAAATTTGTCCAAGAAAAGGAAAGCTATTTCCAATTTGAAGGATGAAGTGAAGGATGGTTTCCTGGAATGAGTACAAGAGGGTAGGTGTGGAGGGAGTAGGTACTTGAGCCAGTTGTGGGGATGTAGGTGTTACATGGAGATGCCCACTGATGCAGTGCAGCACCACTAGCTTCTCCAGGAACCATATCTGACAGACGGTCACTTCTCTAAACAGGATGTGCCTTTAAAAATGTGCCTCTTACAGAAATAAAAGCAAAAATAAACAAATGGGATCTAATCAAACTTATAAGCTTTTGCACAGCAAAGGAAATCATTAACAAAACAAAAAGATGATCTGTGGCCTGGGAGGAAATATTTGTAAACTATATGGCTGACACGGGCTTAATTTCCAAAATATACAGACAGCACATACAACTCAATATTAAAAAATCTAGTAACCCAGTGGAAAATAGTCAGAATAGCTAAATGGACATTTCTCCAAAGAACACACACAGATGACCAATAGTCACATGAAAAGATGTTCAACATTGCTAATTATTAAAGAGATGCAAAACGAAACTACAGTATGGTATCACCTCACACCAGTCAGAATGGCCAACATGAAAAAGTCTATAAACAATAAATGGTGGAGAAGGTGTGGAGAAAAGGGAACCAACCGTCTTACACTGTTTGTGGGAATGTAAATTGGTACAGCCACTATGGAGAATGGTAGGGAGTTTCCTTAAAAAACTAAGAATGGAGTTACCATGCAATAACAGTCTCACTCCTGGGCTTGTTCTCTTTTCTCCCACTCTGGAGAAAACTCTAATCTGAAATGATATACACATCTCGATGTTCATCAGATCAGATCAGATCAGTCGCTCAGTCATGTCCGACTCTTTGCGACCCCATGAACCGCAGCACGCCAGGCCTCCCTGTCCATCACCAGCTCCCGGAGGTCACCGAGACTCACACCCATCGAGTCAGTGATGCCATCCAGCCATCTCATCCTCTGTCGTCCCCTTCTCCTCCTGCCCTCAATCCCTCCCAGCATCAGAGTCTTCTCCAATGAGTCAACTCTTCGCATGAGGTGGCCAAAATACTGGAGTTTCAGCTTTAGCATCATTCCTTCTAAAGAAATTCCAGGATTGATCTCCTTCAGAATGGACTGGTTGGATCTTCTTGCAGTCCAAGGGACTCTCAAGAGTCGATGTTCATAGCAGCACTATTTACAATAGCTAAGATGTGGGAGCAACCTCATGTCCACTGACTTAGGACGGATGAGTGGACCAGGAAGATCTGGTACATACATACAATGGAACAAAAGTGAAAGTCTCAGTCGCTCAATCGTGTCTTTGCGATTCCATGAACTGTAGCCCACCAGGCTCCTCTGTCCATGGAATTCTCCAGGCATGAACACTGGAATGGGATGCCATGCCCTCCTCCAGGGGATCTTCCCAACCGAGGGATCGAACTCGGGTCTCCTACACAGTGGGCAGTTTCTTTACCATCTGAGCCACCAGGGAAGGCTATACAATGGAATACTACTCAGCTATTTTTTAAAAAAGGAGAGAAATAATGCCCTTTGCAGCAACATGGATGGACCTAAAGATGATCATACTAAGTAAAGCAAGTCAGACAGAGAAACACAACTGTCATATGAGTTCACTTATATGTGGAATCTAAAATATGATACAGAGGGAATTCCCTGGCAGTCCAAAGGTTAGGACTTGAAGCTTTCACTACTAGGGCCTGGGTTTGATCCCTGGTAAAAGAACTAAGATCCCTCAAGCCCAGCAGCATGACCAATAAATAAATAAAATATGATACAAATGAATTTATTCATAAAACTGACTCAGAGACATAGAAAACAAACTTATGGTTACCAAAAAGGAAGGCAGGGGAAGGATAAATTAGGAGTTGAGATTAGCAAATACAAATTACTATGTAAAAAGTAAACAATAAGGTCTACGTTATAGCACAAGGAACTATATTCAATATCTTATAATAAACTATATGAAAAGATAATAAACAAGGATGTGCCCAGAATGCTCCATGACATTCTGTGATTTTGTGTTCAGTCCTATCCAACTCTTTGCAACCCTTTGGACTGTAGCCCCCTAGGTTCCTCTGTTCATGGGATTTCCCAGGCAAGAATACTGGAGTAGGTTGCCATTTCCTCCTCCAGGGGATCTTCTCAACCCAGGGATCGAACCTATGTCTCCTCCATCACAGGCAGATGCTTTACCACTGTGCCACCAGGGAAACCTTACCTGGAAAGTTCATGCACTTATATTTTCAAAGTAAATGGCCTATTCAGCTGTTTTGTTTTGTTAGGAACTTTTGGAATGGAAAGATTAATAGCTAAGGTGCTTTGGGTGCTTACTGTGTGCTCAGTGTTTGGGATAGTTTATGTTTAAATCTCATAGCCAATGAAATTGGTTCTATCATCAACCCATTTTACAAACGGAGGAAGTGAGACCCAAAAAGGTTAAGTAATTTGCCTAATGTCACATTGCTGATAAGAGGTAGCCTGGGATTTGATCCCTGGCACCATGGAAATCATTTCTGCATATTCATTGGGAGGACTGATGCTGAAGCTGAAGCTCCAATACTTTGACCACCTGATGCAAAGAACTGAATCACTGGAAAAGACCCTGATGCTGGGAAGGATTGAAGGCAGGAGGAGAAGGGGACGACAGAGGATGAGATGGTTGGATGGCATCACCGACTCTGTGGACATGACTTTGAGCAAGCTCTAGGAATTGGTGATGGACAGGGAAGGCTGGCATGCGGCAGTCCTTGGGGTCTCAGAGTTGGACAGGACTGAGCGACTGAACTGAACTGACCATGCTATATGGGCTTCCCTGGTGGCTCAGATGGTAAAGAATCTGCCTGCAATGCAGGAGACGTAGGTTTGATCCCTAGATCAGGAAGATCCCCTGGAGAAGGGAATGGCTGCCCATGCCAGTATTCTTGCCTGGAGAATCCCATGGAAAGAGGAGCTTGGTGGGCTACAGTCCATGGGGTCACAAAGAGTCAGACACGACTGAGTGACGAACACTTTCACCATGTTGTCTTGTAATAGATCAATGAGGGACAGGGAAGCCTGGCATGCTGCCTTCCATTGGGTTGCAAAGAGTCGGACATGACTGGGCAACTGAACAACAACAACAGTACATATTTGCCTTGAGTGTTTTTTTGTGTGTGTGTGAATTGCTAGAGGTAGCAATGGAGAAGGAAATGGCAACCCACTCCAGTGTTCTTGTCTGGAGAATCCCAGGGACGGAGGAGCCTGGTGGGCTGCCATCTATGGGACCGCACAGAGTTGGACACGACTGAAGTGACTTAGCAGCAGCAGAGGAAGCAAAAGGATGGAGACGGGGTGTTGGTATTAACTCTGTTTCATCATAAGTAGTGAAACGGATGAGAGATGGTCTGGGTTTTACAGTTGAATACCAGCATGGTTCTGGGCCCGGGATGTCCCATCACCCATGCTGGGAGGAGGGCACGCACTGGCAGCTCTCAGGCCAGGACGTTAATAGGAGCTCTTGGACCCCAGAACTTGGGTCAGCCCTCTGAGCCACCTCCCTCCCTTCTTCTTTTCCTCCACCTCTGGGGGGTTTTGAAAGGAGCGCTGTGGCCCTTCCCTGAGGCTGACCTCACACATACCCCAAGCACCTTGCACTGGAGTGTGCAGCACTTCTTAGATTTTGCAGGCCTCATATGTTCAGTACAATGTTATTATTTGTATTTGGCCTCTGGTTTGCCATAGGCCATTTGCCATAAAACTCCCTGATAAATAATCCTAATTTAGCTATTTAGCAGCGCACGATCTTGGCAAGAAACACAGACTGGAGCAGAGGAAATGGTTTCCTGCCTTGCTCATCATGTTGTACAGTTGGGGTCAGTCCCTCAAGTCCGCCCTCCTCTCCGCCCTCTCCAGCTCCCTCAACATGCTGGTTCCTTTGCTCCCATCTGTCCCAGGAACATGGCCCAGCCTCACGTACAGCATGTGGAGAACAGAGCGGGTGAGGCTGGCGAGGAGGAGAGGGATCCTGAAGAGGCTCTCAGCCAGCATCTGTCACCCTGTGGGCTCCAGATTGGAGAACTGGCTTTTGGAGGAAGGCTGGCTTATGACTCGAGGCCAGCAGCCCCTCACAGGCTCTTCTGCCCCAGCTTTTGGCTCAGTTTTCTGGAAAATCTGCTTCTCTCTCCTCTGCCAACCTGTGTGCCCTCCTGTGAGAGTTGGGACTGTCTTATTCACCTCAATACCTACATTTACTCCCATGCTAGACTGCAGAGGGGGCTTTACTGGTGGCTCCATGGTAAAGAATCTGCCTGCAATGCAGGAGACACATGTTCAATCCCTGGGTCGAAAGACCCCTGGAGGAGGAAACAGCAACCCACTCCAGTAGTCTTGCCTGGGAAATCCCATGGACAGAGAAGCCTGGTGGGCTACAGTCCATGGGGTAGCAAGAGTCTGACGTGACTTAGTGACTCAACAACAACAACAAGTCCACAGAAGCTTACACAAGGCAGGCACTCAGTAAATATTTAATGAATAAAATCCACTATTTATTATCATAGCCCTTGAACTCGTAAAGCTGAAGTCACGTAGTGTCTGGATATAAACACACTGAATGATGTAAAACCCACACTTTGCTTAGGATGCCTCACAGCAGCAGTGCTGAGATATTGGTGGATTTAACAGGTATCTGGGAGTTTATAAAAATACAAGTTCTCAGACTGCATCCGAGAGAGCCTGGCTCAGGGACAGGCAGAGTGGAGCTTGGGGATCTGAATTTGTAACATGATTCTAAAGCAGGGAGACCGTGGAACTCGCCTTGAGATACAGCCTGAACAGTATTTCTCCATCTTTCTGATAACTGGTGCCCACTCTATACCTGGATAACTGTGACTTCCTGGTGGCCACAAGCTACACAGTGCATATACTAGAGAGAACCCCTTTGTGTATGAGGCCCCACATCCTTAAGAATGGAATCTGAGTCCTTATGCAGCAGAAAGAGAAGAAGAACTAAAGAGCCTCTTGTTAAAAGTGAAAGAGGAGAGTAAAAAAGTTGGCTTAAAACTCAAAACAGTGACAGACTTCATTTTCTTGGGCTCTAAATCACTGCAGATGGTGACTGCAGCCATGAAATTAAAAGACGCTTGCTTCTTAGAAGAAAAGCTACGACCAACCTAGACAGCATATTAAAAAGCAGAGACATTACTTTGTCAACAAAGGTCCATCTAGTCAAAGCTATGGTTTCTCTGTAGTCATGAATGGATGTGAGAGTTGGATTATAGAGAAAGCTAAGCACCAAAGAATTGATGCTTTTGAACTGTGGTGTTGGAGAAGACTCTTGAGAGTCTCTTGGACTGCAAGGAGATCCAACCAGGCCATCCTAAGGGAAATCAGTCCTTAATATTCATTGGAAAGACTGATGCTAAAGCTGAAACTCCAATACTTTGGCCACCTGATGCAAAGAACTAACTCATTAGAAAAGACGCTGATGCTGGGAAAGATTGAAGGTGGAAGGAGAAGGGGACGACAGAGTATGAGATGGTTGGATGGCATCACCGACTCGATGGACATGAGTTTGAGTGAGCTCTGGGAGGTGGTGATGGACAGGGAGGCCTGGCGCTCTGCATGGAGTCGCAGAGGTGGACACAACTGAGTGACTGAACTGAACTGAACTGAACTGATGCACTTAAAATTCCCAAAGAGCTTATTGTGTGGTTTCTAAGTTGCTTCAGTTGTGTCCAAGTCTTGTGACCCCGTGGACTGTAGCCCACCAGACTCTTCTGTCCATGAGATTCTCCAGGCAAGAATACTGGAGTAGGTTGCCATGCCCTCCTTCCAGGGGATCTTCCCAACCCAGGGATGGAACCCTCATCTCCTGCATTGGTAGGTGGGTTCTTTACCACTAGCGCCACCTAGGAAGCCCTAGTAAAGCTTGGAGTTTGCCCAAAATAACCCGAAGGAGGGAAAAAAAAAAGCCATGCTCTATTATTGAATAATAACCTGGAACTACTCCCAAATCAATGTAACTTTGATTTCCTATTCAGAATCTTCACTGAATGCCCTTAAGTGAGTTTTAAGATACCATTTCTATGTAAGAAGTATATAAAGACTTGTTTTTTTAAGAGTGTGCTTGGAAGAGAAGCATTTTTATATGTACTACATATGTTATCAGAACTAATAGG
The DNA here is from genome assembly GCA_935064755.1 of Tragelaphus eurycerus. Classification (NCBI taxonomy): domain Eukaryota; kingdom Metazoa; phylum Chordata; class Mammalia; order Artiodactyla; family Bovidae; genus Tragelaphus; species Tragelaphus eurycerus. Next base: position 7,969,801 of record CAKXYN010000039.1, read on the forward strand.
TTTTTCACTACCTTTCTCTGCTACTTTCAGCTATTGAATAGCCATTTGATTTAATATAGTGTCTCATGACATCCCCATTCTTCAGTGGTTCTTAATCAACCAGCACCTGAATTTGTCTGCTGAGTGCTTTTTAAAAATTGGCCTACACGGGGCTTTTGATATAAATTTTATAGGGCCATCTTCTTCAGATTTTTCTTTGTCAAACAAATTACTCTCTTTTTTTATTATTCTTACTTGCTTTCTTATGATGATTAAAGTATCACAGGAAATGTGTGACTGAGTTCATATTTCCTAACTGTATTTTATGATTAGGCTCAGACAGATGGTTCCTGTCACATCTAATAGAATACTAGAAATTAATCAATAGCCTCTTTATGGTGCACATTTTAGGTATAACTCTCAGTACCACATTAGATCCTAAGCCTTGTACTCTTTTTCTTTAATTTGTTTTCCCTATTAGTTTAAAAATATTTAGTCTTATTTTTAACTTGTGCTTCATAGCTATGTGGAAGATATCTTTATGAGCTACCTACCCTGTATCCTTTCTGGAATAAACTAGGTCGTGTGTAAGTGAATATCCTTAATAAACAAGAATGGAGAACACTAAGATACTCATCTCTAGTCACCCAACTTTTGGTTCATTTTGATTCACAGCATTATTTTTGCATGGGCATTGCTATAGACCTGTGGGCCCTCCAAAGTGCTCTAATATTGCCCAGAAAGATTAACTCGAGCCCCCTTACAAACATCACAGATTTCCCCTGCATACAAATAAATGCTTCCCTCCACCTAGTCGGCATGTATCTTTCTTCTCCCAGCACCATGGGGCACGCCGTCTCCCTGTCTGGGATCCACTGCCTCCTCACAGCAGCTGGGTATCTTCCAATATGGCTGCCACTGCCAGTGATCTTGCCCGCTCATCACTGCACTAGTTCTTGCTGCCTTAGATCTGCTCCAGCCCAGCAAAGGGCTGGAGGTCACCTTGGAGTAGGGAGAGGCTCTCTTTTTCTCCACAGTGCTCTCTGTGTAGGAGTGGAGTGTGTGTGTGTGTGTGTGTGTGTGTGTGTGTGTGTATGTGTGTGTGTAAGGCCACTTCTGGGGGTAGGTGCTGCAGACAGATGACAATGAATACCTGCTTCTGTTACCATGGTGAGCTCACAGTCTAATAGGGAAGAAGGTTTATATAAGGTCTTTCTGTATATGAAAGGCTATTATCCCACAAGTGTTATGGTGATCCCACAAGTGTTCTGGTGGTTATGGCAACATACAGGACCCATACATTTTCAGAATGATTTGTTTTCTAAAGACAGTTATTCAGTGCCAATTTTTTCCTGGGGTTTTTCTTTTAAACATTCCATCATCATTGATACAAGCAAGTAATCTTCATAATGGCCCTTATTTTTTGCACGTATCTCAGTTTTTATGACTTTGATGTCAGTTAAGCCTTTCAGACTTTCTAGAGTGCCCCTAGGTGCTTTCTGACCGGTGCTGTCTATGGAAATGGTTTAGATTGAGTTTGAGGTCTCGAGTCAGGCAGACAGGAGTTGACAGACCAGCAATGCGAATCTGGTAACTTACTGACCTCTCCAGGGCTTCCTCACCCATAAATTGAGGGTGACAGTAGTCCCGTCTCGTAGGGCTGGTGTGAGGAGTAAGTGAAGTCAGTCCCATGGGCACAGAGTGCTGCCTGGCCATGGGCCATGGGCCATGTGCCCCGCGAAAGGCCGCTGAGGCCTTGCACCCACCCTGAGAGACCCTGCAGAGACTCCCCAAAGAGCTTCTGACCGCCTCACATATCATCTTGGGAGAAGCTTTTTTTTTAATTGGAGCATAATTGCTTTGGGCTTCCCTGGTGGCTCAGTGGTAAAAAAATCTGCCTTCCAATGCAGGAGACACGGGTTTGATCCCTGGGTGGGGAAGATTCCCTCAAGAAGGAAACGGCAACCCACTCCAGATTCTTGCCTGGGAAAATCCCATGGACAGAGAAGCCTGGCAGGCTGCAGTCCAAGGGGTTGCAAAGGGTTGGACATGACTGAGCGGCTGAATAACAACAACAGCATTGTTGCTTTACAACGTTGTGTTAGCTTCTGCTGTACAACAAATTGAATCAGCTGTATATATACATATATCCCCTCTCTCTTTAGCCTCCTTCCCCCGCGCCCCCATCGCATTCATCTAGATCATCACAGAGCAGGAAGTTTTATCTCACACACTGAAGAGAAAGCAATGCCAGGTGCTTAAATAGAAGTGCTTAAATATAGGTAGACTTTGTGTCATTTTTAGGGATTTCTGCTCTACCTTGATCTTAGAGGACATGTTAGTACTATTTTGAGAGAGAACTCACACACATTGGCGGAAGCTCTCCTCCCCTCCAGTCTTTTCTCCATCCTCTGGGCACTGTGGTCCCTCTAGGCCCAGCTGTGCTCCCACACCTCTGCCTCAGCCTCTTCTGACCGCCCCCTGGACAAACCTGAAGACTGGAGTGGGGATGTGTAGGGCCTGGGCCTCTTTCTCCCTTTCCTCTGTCTCCACTTTGGGGAGGTTTCAGGTCTGTTTGCTTTTATTTTTAATAGCACACTCTGATTTCCTGCCTGCTCTTTTTTAAAAAAGTGAGACTGCGAATATTTAAGAGACGGTGATTGGAGACTTGTCTGGGTTATTTTTATCAAGTCTCCGTTTGTACCTTGGCCGTGTTCCTATCAGGTGTGTCAAACGGACAAATGGCAGCCACGTGATCCCATACCGGGGAGGGATGGGGGGGCTACATGCCAGTTGGGAAGCTTTCCTCATTAGGCATTGCTGGCACCTAAAATAGATGACTTGAGAGTTAATAAATAGAGTTAATTAGATGCAGTTCCTTGCAGAAATCTCAGATGCATTTTCTTGATCGTACACAAGACAAGTCTATTAATTATTTCTAACTAGGAAGGTTTAAATAACATCAGGTAATGGCCAATTGCTGGTGGCAATCAGCAGGCAGAATGAGGCACCCCGGGGTGAGCATCACTCTCTTCCCTGAGAGGGAAAAAGATCTATGAAGACAAAGCTACTGACTCTGGGAGCCTGCAGCCTGCTGGGGAGGACTAAATACAAGTAGCTGAGGGATGGAATAACTCAGTGCTTGTGATCATCAGGACAGTAGGTGAACAGGAAGTCCCCAAGAGCTGGAGATGATGTGAGTGTTGGGTGCAGCATAAATCACAGGTTGCTTTTCCTAGTTATTTCATGGTGTGTAGTACAGACAGTGCTTCATACTTAGTTTTGTACAGACAGTGTTTTATGGGTCTCTTGTGAAAAGGCACTCACCTTGATGGTGTATCTAGGCTTGGATCCCACTAGAAAAGTTTCTCCCTCTCCAGGGGCCTTTGGTACCTAGTGCTTGGCCAGGAACAAGGTATTATGTTAGAGTGAAGCATTGTCCTCTTTCGGGTCCTCTTTAGGAACTGCACCCCTCTGGGAGGAGGGACCTTGCCAAGTCTTCAGCACTCCGGGGTGGACTCTTCGATCAGAAGCTTCTTGAGCAGTAGGGACTGAAGCAGCCTGTAGCTCATGGAAACTCAGAAGGGAAAGAAGACCTCCAGCATCGAGGCCAGTCGTGGAGCCTCTTCCTCCCACACCACGGTCTGGAGCTCTGATTCCCTCTACCTTTCTGCCCCCACCATCCCCACCCAAGGCCCACTCTCTACTCTCCAGACATGTGGGGTTAAGTATGCTTCTTAGGGTTGCTGCGACTCCTGCCCAGAGCATGGCTCCAGTGCTATCCCCTCTCTTCCTACACCTAGGTAATCAGAGCCCAGGCCAGTGACTTGAAACCTGACAACCTCAGATTACTGAAGGCATGAAGGGGAGAGGGAAGAGTGGGCTGGAAAGCCTCGTGGTATAGGGGTGGTAGAGAGAAAATAGACAATATTTTTTTAATTGAGATATTATTATTTACCATAAAATTCTCCATTTTAGAGTGTACAATTTGACTCAGTGGTAAAGAACTTGCCTGCCAATGCAGGAGCCACAAGACATGTGGGTACAGTCCCATGAAAAGATGCTTGACATCACTAATTATCAGAGAAAATGCAAATAAAAACTACACTGAGGTATCACTGCACATCAGTCAGAATGACCATCATCCAAAAAGACAAACAATAGATGCCTGAGAGGGTGTGGAGAAGAGGGGACTCTCCTACACAGTTGATGGGAATGTTAATTGGTACAACCACTGTGGAAAACAGTATGTGTGCTGCATGCTCAGTCGCTTCAGTCGTGTCCAACTCTTTTCGACCTATGGACTGTAGCCTTCCAGGCTCCTCTGTCCATGGGATTCTCCAGGCAAGAATATTGGAGCGGGTTGCCATGCCCTCCTCCAGGGGATCTTCCCAACCAAGGAATCAAACCCATATCTCCAGCATCTCCTGCACTGCAGGCAAGTTCTTTATCCACTGAGCCCCTTGGGAAGCCCTGGAAAACAGTACGGAATTTCCTTAAAAAACTAAGAACTACCATATGATCCAGCAATTGCATTCCTGGGCTTATATCCAGAGGAAATCATACTTTGAAAATATACATGCACCCCAATGTTCATAGCAGCACTAGTTAAAACAGCCAGGACATGGAAGCAACCTACTAAATGTCCATCAACAGATGAATGGATAAGAGAGCTGTGGTATGATATTATCAGCTATAAAAAGATTGAAATAATGCCATTTGCAGAAACATGGATGGACCTAGTGATTATCATACTAAGTGAAGTCCGAGAAAGACAAATATCATATGTTATCATTCATATGTGGAATCTATGATGTATATATAAATGAACTTATTTACAACACAGAAACAGGTTCACAGACTTTGAAAACAAGCATGGTTACCATGGTTACCAAAGGGGAAATGTGGGGAGGAGGGATAAATTAAGAGTTTAGGATTAACATATACACACTTCTATGTATACAATAGATAAGCAACAAGGGTCTACTGTCAAGCTCGGGGAACTCTACTCAATATTCTCTAATAGCCTATATGGGGAAAGAATCTGAAGAAGAATAGATTTAGGTATATGTATAACTGAATCACTTTGCTCTACACCCGAAGCTAACACAGCATTGTAAATCAAATATACGCCAATAAAATTTTTAGAAAAAAAAGCTCTTTTCCCAGCATCAGTTACTTCCCATTTTCCCCCATCCCCAGCCCCTGGCAGCCACGAGTCTGCTTTTTGTTTCTATGGCTTTTCCTATTCTGGACATTTCATATTAATAGAATTGTACTACATGCAGGCTCTTATATCTGACTTTGCCTACTTAGTATATATTTTCCAGGTATCTTTATCCATGTATCAGTACTTCAGTCCTTTACAGAGCAGAGTACTATTGACTATATTGTATACCACGTTTGGTTTACGTGATCATCATTTCATGGACATTTGCATTGTTTCCACTTTTTTGGTATTTTGAACAGTGTGGCTATACACACTCATGTACACATTTTGTGGGACATATCTTGGATATATACCTAGGAGTGGATTTGGAGGATGACTGAGCAACTCTAAGCTTAACTTTTTTTTGAGGAAAGGCCAAACTGTTCTCCAAAGTGGCCGTACCATTTTACAATCAACCACCAATGTAGGAACGTTCCAGTTTCTTCATACCCTTGCCAATATTTGTTATTGTCCATCTTTTTGATTGTAGCCATCTTCAGTTCAGCTCAGTTCAGGTGCTCAGTTGTCTCCAGCTCTTTGCGACCCCATGGACTGCAGCCCTCCAGGCCTCCCTGTCCATCACCAACTCCCCGAGCTTGTTCAAACTCATGTCCATTGAGTCAGTGATGCCATCCAACCATCTCATCCTGTTATCCCCTTCTCCTCCCACCCTCAGTCTTTCCCAGCATCAGGGTCTATTCCAGTGAGTCAGTTCTTTGCATCAAATGACTAAAGTACTGGAGCTTCCGCTTTAGCATCAGTCCTTCCAATGAATATTCAGGACTGATTTCCTTTAAGATTGACTGGTTTGATCTCCTTGCCATCCAAGGGACTCTCAGGAGTCTTCTCCAACACCATCAATTCTTCAGCACTCCGCTTTCTTTATAGTCCAACTCTCACATCTATACATGACTACTGGAAAAACTGTAGCTTTGACTATATAGTCTTTGGGCCATTTAGAAACAGGCACACCCCCGCTGCCCAGTCCCTGTAGCACAGCCTTATATATGCACAGTTTGGTAAGTGACACCTCTGTGCAGAGACATGGTCTTCTTCCCCTTCCTCAGGCTGGACACAGCTCCTCATCCTGGCTAAAGGTTTGGCTAGTGGGGAGTGGGCTGCATCTCAGCCCCTCATCCCTGTTATGTGGGTGCGTTTGTCCAGGGCATGACCTACTAAGTATACATGGCCTATACTTGGCTGCTTTGAAGCCAAGTAGACCTGGGTTCCAATTTCAGATGAACCCCAGGGGTGTGACTTTGTGCAAATGGTTTAAGGTCCCAGGGGCCTGTTTCCTCATCGGTGAACAATAACGATAGTATTACCTCTTATAGTATTGTGATGCTTAAATGAAATGAACTTCATAAAGCAGCTGGTCCAGAACCTGACAAATCAAAGTGCTTTGTCAACAGTTAATTTTATGTCTCGTTGCTGCCATTTGCAGCATTTTAGGTCTTGTCCTTAGGGATTCAGTGCAGCATTACTTCTTCTGGAAAACTAGAAAACACCACGGCCTAGGGGCTAAGTCAGCCTTACGTTATATTTCCCACTGACCAAGAGCGGTTATTATATTTTTAAGACAAAGAAGAAAATGCAGCATAGGAAATATATCCTCTATGGCCTGAAATATTTCCTCCAATCATTGCTATCTGGCCCCTTACAGTAGAAGTTTGCCAGCCGCTGCTCTGGACCTTTTCCGGACAGCCCCTTCCCCCGAGCCCGTCCACCCCCACTCCAGGGCCAGATGTTCAGGCTCACAGCCGCGGTCACCTTGGACCTGACTCCATCGTAGCCTCTCACACAGAATGCCCGGTGAGACCGCCAGCGCCTTCTTCATCCCTGCATCTCTGGGCACGTAGTAGGAAGTTAATAGACATTAGTTCAGGGAAAGAAAGGGGAAGGGCAGGGCGGATACCGAAGAGCAGTTTTGCCAGATTCATAATTTTGCTAAGTCGTGATGTGAAGGGACTGGCCCTTTAAGCCGGCTGTCCTCCTAGGCATTGCATTTTAGCTGAGCAACACCTTTGGCCCAAGTATGAGGGAAACCATCCAGTAGTTTAGTTGGAAAGACATTCTGAATTCCCCCTAGGCTAATGTGCATGGGGTGGACTTCCCAGGAACACATTTCTCTGTGATTCACAGCTCCCCTCCGGAAAAGAAGGTTGGCCTAGAGGGAATGGGCCTTGGTCCAACAGCCCTGTGGCCACTCCCAGGGAGAAGGGACCGTGGCTTTCTTTCAGCGAGGCTGCATGAATACAGGATTTGCACCCTCTTGGACAAGCCTGAACTAAAAGAAGGTGTGAGAGTGTTTTTGAGAGTCTAAACGAGAGAAGCAGGCATGACTCTGCCTGCTTGACTGTATTACTTTGGGGCATTTTAAAAGAATTCTTTAAGACTCTACTTATTTTTCTAATATTCACACTTATGTTGAATTCCTCTTGCAGAAGAAGATGCTTCACATTTACCCTAGAGCTTTCACTGCAGTTTTATGGCATCAGCCATTCTAACTATGTTGACATGACATGCCTGCATTGTTTGGTATCTTATGTTCTAAACACGATTTTTTTGGAGATTCATTTTTTAAGAACTTGAGCTTTGTGTGTACGAGAGAGAGAGAGAAAGGGAAAGAGATTGATTTGTGCCCTGACCACTTGTCCCCTGAAGAAAGTCCAGAGCGTCTGAGATGAAAAGACATCAGAAGTGAGCAGGATAGCACATGTTCAAGGAGCAGATATTCAAGGTGCTTTCAGGAATCCAAGTTGAACTGTTTATAACTTCTGGCAAAAATGAGTGTTGACATTTACAGTGGATATGGAAAAAAAATTTTAAAGGAAAGTGACAAACTCATGTGAAGGATTTACAAGTTATAATGATTTATTAATTTTCTACCTAAAAAAATATAATAAAGCAAAGAAAAGAAACTGTTATAGTTGATAGCAGATTTTTTCCTAATATTTCCAACATATGTGTTGTTTGCAAACATATTGACCAGTGGAAGGTGCAGGAAAAGATTTTCAAGCCACAATTCTAAACAGTTTATGTCTAAGCTTACCAAATATTGATATTATTCCCCTGAAACTTCAAAGGAAGTGTTTATGAATTCTTGAAAAATAAAACTGCATTTTTGTCCTTGGAAGCAAGCGATCCTCTGGGTGAGAACACTCCGTGTGATGGATTTGAGAACATGGTTTGGCCTTGAGAACAACTCACAGAAGTAGGTCAAAAGTTGTTTATTGACCACATAAGTTTCCAGGTGCAGAGTGTATGTTGAATGCTCTTACACTGAAGTTGCAGAGAGGAGATGTTAGTTAGGGCTAAAGGACTCTAGCTATGTTTCTGAGCAAATAGAGAGAAAGAGAGAGAGAGAGTGCATGTGAAGGGGCGGTAAGTAAACCTTATACATCTTCAGGAGGGAGTCTTTACCATAACGGATTAAAAACACTCCAGTGAGTTACATTTGACAGGCTCCTGGTACAGATGCATCCTGGAAACAAACAGGCCTCCTCATTCAGCTAGCTTTGACTTCCAACCATAAATATTTTATAAATTACCAAGGAAAGAGAGAGCACCCTGTTATGTGAAGGGCTTATAAAGTTAAAACACTTGAAGAAAGAAAGCAGGCATACTTTGTGAGAACCTTTCAGGGGACATATTTTGGTCATAGATGTAAAATTTTTAAGTTGATCATTCTGCTACTGCAGTATCAGTGCGGTGCAGGCTCAGAAGCTGTGGTTAAACCTGGAGATCTTTCCACCATGATTACTCTTGATTGTTTCAGAGGATAGCAAAACCTGGGGTTTTTAATTATAAAATTCATAAAATCATCCAAAAATTACAAAGGGAAAGAATGGTCTGTATCAGTTAGAAATGCATTTGGCCAAAAACCTAACTACAGTGGCCTAAACAAGCAAAGAAGCTTATTTATTTTATGCAATAAGCCATCCAGGGCTGGTACAATAGCACAGTGATGTCCTTGGGGACCTAGCTTTTCTTCTTCCACTGTCCTTATTAGTCTATAGATCTTGGCTTTGAGGTTATCCTTATGCTTGTTTGCTCGTTATCACAAGATGGCTGCTGCCCCTCAGTAGGCTTTGTGTCTATGTTTCAGGAAGGAAGAAGGAATTGAAAGTCAAGGCAAAGGACTGAAGAAGGATGCTAGATAACTCTGCCCATTATTAAAAGATTTCTTAAAAGGCCAATTATTGGTAAACATTTATATCTCATTCATTTGTTGAATGAATGACCAAAATCCAATAACTCAGTCATTCTCCAGGTTCAAATGAATCTCAGAAGGTGAATATTTTTGGCTAGCTATGTTGTTACCCATAATGAAACCATGATTCCATTAAAATGAGAGGAAGAATAGATATTAGGCAGGCAACACTCAATATGCCGGCAAATTTGGAAAACTCAGCAGTGGCCACAGGACTGGAAAAGGTCAGTTTTCATTTCAATCCCAAAGAAAGGCAATGCCAAAGAATGCTCAAACTACTGCACAATTGCACTCATCTCACACGCTAGGAAAGTAATGCTCAAAATTCTCCAAGCCAGGCTTCAGCAATATGTGAACCGTGAACTTCCTGATGTTCAAGCTGGTTTTAGAAAAGGCAGAGGAACCAGAGATCAAATTGCCAACATCTGCTGGATCATGGAAAAAGCAAGAGAGTTCCAGAAAAACATCTATTTCTGCTTTATTGACTATGCCAAAGCCTTTGACTGTGTGGATCACAATAAACTGTGGAAAATTCTGAGAGAGATGGGAATACCAGACCACCTGATCTGCCTCTTGAGAAATTTGTATGCAGGTCAGGAAGCAACAGTTAGAACTGGACATGGAACAACAAACTGGTTCCAAATAGGAAAAGGAGTACGTCAAGGCTGTATATTGTCACCCTGTTTATTTAACTTATATGCAGAGTACATCATGAGAAATGCTGGACTGGAAGAAACACAAGCTGGAATCAAGATTGCCGGGAGAAATATCAATCACCTCAGATATGCAGATGACACCACCCTTATGGCAGAAAATGAAGAGGAACTCAAAAGCCTCTTGATGAAAGTGAAAGTGGAGAATGAAAAGGTTGGCTTAAAGCTCAACATTCAGAAAATGAAGATCATGGCATCTGATCCCATCACTTCATGGGAAATAGATGGGGAAACAGTGGAAACAGTGTCAGACTTTATTTTTCTGGGCTCTAAAATCACTACAGATGGTGACTGCAGCCATGAAATTAAAAGATGCTTATATTCAAAAGCAGAGACACTACTTTGCCAACAAAGGTTTGCCTAGTCAAGGCTATGGTTTTTCCTGTGGTCATGTATGGATGTGAGAGCTGGACTGTGAAGAAGGCTGAGCGCCGAAGAATTGATGCTTTTGAACTGTGGTGTTGGAGAAGACTCTTGAGAGTCCCTTGGACTGCAGGGAGATGCAACCAGTCCATTCTGAAGGAGATCAGCCCTGGGATTTCTTTGGAAGGAATGATGCTAAAGCTGAAACTCCAGTACTTTGGCCACCTCATGCGAAGAGTTGACTCATTGGAAAAGACTCTGATGCTGGGAGGGATTGGGGGCAGGAGGAGAAGGGGACGACAGAGGATGAGATGGCTGGATGGCATCACTGACTCGATGGACATGAGTCTGAGTGAACTCCGCGAGTTGGTGATGGACAGGGAGGCCTGGCATGCTGTGATTCATGGGGTCACAAAGAGTAGGACATGACTGAGTGACTGATCTGATCTGATCTGATCTGAACGGGCAGAATCTGCCATAGGGCTGGCGGTCATTTCAAAGTATTTTATGCAGTTGCTAATAGGTTTGGAAAAGCTAATTATCCAATTAAAGGTGAGCAGACTGTGAGGATAAGAGGAATCAACTAACAATACAAAAATCGTGTAACGTTTTTACAGAAAATAGTCACGGACAACATTAATGCTGGAGCACATTGATAACTGACCAATCAGTAGTTATTGTATTCCTGTTTTGTGCTGGGCTAAGTGTCATGGGAAAAGAGGGAAAGAGAGAGAAGAAAAGAGAAGGGAAGGGAAGGGAGCAAGGGAAGGGGAAGAAAAATCGTAGCAATATCTTGAGGTCTCAGCCTTCCCAAAACCTTACAGGCTACTGAGTAGATGAGGCTGGCATTATTGACTGATCAAAAGCCTGATTAGAGAGTTATATAAATCATCATGTGCTTAAATAAAGGATGAGTAACTCTGTCTAGACTCAATGTAAATCTTAGTTCAGAGTTGAAGAAGAGATCAGTGTGGCCCAGAAGAGTTAGAGAGGACTTCATGGAAGAAGTTGGCTTTCTTACAAACTTGTTCACCAGTATCTCAGTATACTACTCAGATCTCCAGGTTCTAACTTATAAAAACCCAAGTGAGACTGATAAACAAACACAATATTGTCAGTGTGTGTATGTATATGTGTATATGCCCATATGTGGGGCTATATTTCAGAAGAGAAGTAATATATTTACTCATATAACTAAAGTATCTCAATCAGGTATGGCTTGATCCAGGGACTCAATCTGTACCATTAGCCCTGGTCTATTCTTACCTCCCAGGCTTCCCTGGTGGCTCAGACAATAAAGCATCTGCCTGCAGTGTGGGAGACCCAGGTTCAATCCCTGGGTCAGGAAGATCCCCTGGAGAAGGAAATAGCAACCCATTCCAGTACTCTTTCCTGTAAAATCCCATGGATGGGGGAGCCTGGTAGGCTATAGTCCATGGGGTCCCAAAGAGTCGGACATGACTGAGCAACTTCACTTTCATTCTTACCTCCCAGTTGAGCAGCCTAACTCTTGGATATATTCTCTCTTTTGGTAGTTAAGTGGATGCCAGCAGGCCCAGGCCTGCACCCAACTCACAAATTATAGAAAGAAAAAGAGCTTGACTTTCAACAGACCTTCAAAATCCTGAGCTCGAGTCTCATTGAACACATTTGGATCAGGTGCCCATCTCTTAACTGGTTTCTTTGTTCAGTGGATGGATGTGCTGGTTGAGCATGCTTGATTCAAACACCCTCCCCTGAAGCAGGAGTTGGCAGCCCTCCAAAATCCTATGGACTGCAAGGGAGGGAGTGATGCTCCAGACAAAAATGGAGATATTGTTGCTAGAGGACGAAGGAGAAACTAAAATTAATTTTAGTTAATTTTAATAAACCTCAGTGAACTGACTCAAGTTTGCCGTTAGTCTACCATGAGATTGTGGATATGACTGTAGGCAAAGAAAGATAAATCATAAGCTGATATTTTAACAGTCAACAGAATAATGGAAATGCATTTTGTTTGTTTGCTGGTGGATTTATTTAATTCTTTACTCATCCTTCAAATAATTTGAGATATATATAAAACGTAAAACAATGATAAAATATAATTGAAAGCATATCAGGGACATGGTAAATATAATTTGAAATTAAAACTGTATGGAGACTATAAATTCCAAAAAATTGCTGTTATTGAACAACCGTTGCTCTGAATTTCCTAGTAGCTACAGGAAAAATGAGGCTGTAAGTAGTAACACGGAGAAGGCAATGGCAACCCACTCCAGTACTCTTGCCTGGGAAATCCCATGGGCAGAGGAGCCTGGGAGGCTGCTGTCCATGGGGTCGCGAAGAGTTGGACACGACTGAGCAACTTCACTTTCACGCATTGGAGAAGGAAATGGCAACCCACTCCAGTGTTCTTGCCTAGAGAATCCCAGGGATGGGGTAGCCTGGTGGGCTGCTGTCTATGGGGTCGCACAGGGTCAGACACAACTGAAGCGACTTAGCAGCAGCAGCAGCAGCAGCAGCAAGTAGTAACATAGTTCTTATTATCTGTGCAGCAGAAATATACTAGTTTTTCAGATAGTGTAATGGAGTAGAGAGCATGAATTTGGGGTTGAATACCAAAGCCCTGTAGTTGACCTTGGGCACATATTAATCCTTCTAATTCTCATTTCTCTCATCTTTTGTATGGGAATACTTATGGCAATCCACTCCAGTACTATTGCCTGGAAAATCCCATGGACAGAGAGGAGCCTGGTAGGCTACAGTCTATGGGGTCGCAAAGAGTCGCACACGACAGAGCGACTTCACTTTTGCTTCACTTCACTTCACTTGTACTCATAGTTTTGCATTGTTTCACAAGAAGATAATTACATACACAGTCAGTTCAGTCACTCAGTCGTGTCCGACACTTTGCAACCCCATGGACTGAAGCACGCCAGGCCTCCCTGTTCATCACCAACTCCCAGAGCTTGCTCAAACTCATGTCCATATAAGCTACCAACAAACAAGAGCCTTGAGATGAGAAAAAAATGTGAAAATTAGGAGACAGTGTGGTTGATTACATCCTAGTCACTAACACAGAAGTGAATTGTGTGATGCTGTATCTTACGGCATCCCTCGATGACCACAAAGAAGGACATGATGACAAAATAATATTTGATCAAAGAAGCTTATAAGAGGGCCAAGAAATTATGTTCCAAAAGACAGCCTTGTGATGTCCTAACTTGATCCAAGGCTAAAAATCCAGAGTGTACAGAGAAATTAGGATTCTGCCCTTCAATCTTCCCAATGTATTGTGTCCATCATCCAACCTGAGAGCCACTCAAAGACATAGTCCCTGATGGGGGCCTGGAGTGGAGGTATTAGTGAATGATGGACCCCTGGGTGTCAGTGATGTAGGGTGGACATCAGGCCTTGCTAAGACTCTGGTCCAGGATAAGGCTCCTCCAGCTGGCAAGGACTGGATTTTACCCCACTGCTCCAGGGAAACACCAGTCAGAGACCCAGCAATGGACCCTTAAAACCCATGTCTTTTCCTCTCTGTTCATTTTTCAGCTTCCTTGATTTTACCACGTTTGTCTGTCTTCACATAAACTCCACTAACAAGGATTTCCTTATTGCTTATTCAGATCAACTCCTTGACAGTTACAGGGAAACCCAGGAATTTTATATCTGATGGGGACTCTCTAGCTGTTAAGACAGTTGTTGCTCTGTAAATTGTCTTCCTTTTTTTCTTTCTATTAGATAGTAAAGTCTTGAGGGATGGCAAATAAAAAATACTTTGGAGAATAATGATTTTTTTACTTAACAGTGTTTGACAGCCTGAATGTAATAATAGCTCCCTTCCCCTGTGACTCAAGGGTAAAGAATCCACCTGTAAAGCAGGAGATGCAGGTTTGATACCTGGGTTGGAAAGATCCCCTGGAGGAGGACATGGCAACCACTCCAGTACCTTGCCTGGAGAGTTTCATGGACGAGAGGACCCTGGCAGGATACAGTCCATAGGGTCACAAACAGTCGGACACGACTGAAGGACTGCGCACGCATGCATGCATAGTAAATGGGATGCTTCATCTATCTTGGTGGGAATTTCTGAAAAAATCTCTTTATCCAGCACCAAGTAACAAATGAAAACAAGAACCTGCCTACAGATACTGTGGAAATGGACTTTCCATGGTCAGATCCATGCTGATGGATTGGGTCTATATTACATGCCACACTTGTTCAAAATTAATTCATTTATGATAAAGTCATACTTGTAAAAAGCCTGCAACATGTAGGCAGTATGACATTTGTTCATCTGAGAACAATTTTTTTTTATCTTATTACCATCTCTAGCTAAAAATACCTTATGAATCCTAGATTCTTGTGTGGAGTTAATCTTCCAGCTCAAGTTCACCTTGTTGCTAATTCTCCATCTCATTTCAATGCGTGGGGGTTGATGTCATTTCATGTAGAAGGGGAATGTATTTCATCTGTCTGCTTCTCCAGCTGTCAGCAAACATGTGCTGGGAGAAAGCTGCAGGGGTATATTTGGGCCACAACCAGCAAGTAGAGCCCTGTCATTGTTTAGAAATGGTCTCTGTGTCTGCCACTCTAACTCCCTCTTCTGCAGCTGAGGAATGGGATTTCATGAATGGGTGTTTGAAGAATCAAGAACAATGGGGCCTTTGAGTACTTGGGTATAGCAGGCCCTATTTGTTGCTTACCCCACTTTCATGTCCCCACAGTCTCCTCTTATTTAGCAGAAATCTGATTTTACTCAGATTTTACTCTGTGAGGACGGTAATCCCATCCCCACATCAAAGGTGAATCATGAGTAATTTAAGCCTATAGTGGTTGTCTCATTTAGTTTGCTAATTGTTAGTTGAAATGTGGGCTGGTGGCTTAGATCTGACTGAGGAAACATGAGGCAAAATTTTCTTAGGACCTTCTAAGTGAGACTTTCATATCTCATAGGAAGCCCTTGAGAAAGATAATTTCTTCTTCCTCTGGAGTTTAATGGTCTTCATGTGATGGCTGGAATTGCAGCAGCCATTGTGCAATATGAGGAGAGCTAATCTCAGGACAATACTGACATACTAGGAGAGCAGAGCCAAATGGAACAAAAATATGGATGAATTCTACAGTCTCCATGCCCAAGGACTTCTGTTTTGAAAGAGAATATATTTTCATTTTATTTATTTATTGCTAAGAGAATACAGGGATACTGCAGGTTTCGTTTCAGTTCAGTTCAGTCACTCAGTCGTGTCCGACCCTTTGCGACCCCATGAATCTCAGCACGCCAGGCCTCCCAGTCCATCACCAACTCTCGGATTCACCGAGACTCACGTCCATCAAGTCAGTGATGCCATCCAGCCATCTCATCCTCTGTCGTCCCCTTCTCCTCCTGCCCCCAATCCCTCCCAGCATCAGAGTCTTTTCCAATGAGTCAACTCTTCACATGAGGTGATCAAAGTACTGGAGTTTCAGCTTTAGCATCATTCCTTCCAAAGAAATCCCAGGGCTGATCTCCTTCAGAATGGACTGGTTGGATCTCCTTGCAGTCCAAGGGACTCTCAAGAGTCTTCTCCAACACCGCAGTTCAAAAGCATCAATTCTTTGGCTCTCAGCCTTCTTCAGACCACTGCAATAAAGTGAGTGAAACAATAAAGTAAATCACAATAATTTTTTGGTTTCCCAGTGAATATCAAAGTTATGTTTACCACATGGAGTATAGTATATGTACAATAGCTATGTCTTTAAAATCAAAGTCCAGTTCAGTCACTCAGTCATGTCCAACTCATTGCGACCCCATGGACTGCAGCATACCAGGCCTCCCTGTCCATCGCCACCTCCTAGAGCTTACTCAAACTCATGTCCATCGTGTCAGTGATGTCATCCAATCATCTCATCCTCTGTTGTCCCCTTCTCCTCTCACCTTCAATCTTTCCCAACCTCAGGGTCTTTTCCAATGAGTCAGTTCTTCAAATCACGTGGCCAAAGTATTGGAGTTTCAGCTTTAGCATCAGTCCTTCCAATGCATATTCAGGACTGATTTTTTTTAGGATGGACTGGTTGGATCTCCTTGCAGTCCACGGGACTCTCAAGAGTCTTCTCCAGCACCACAGTTCAAAAGCATCAAATCTTCGGTGCTCAGCTTTCTTTACAGTCCAACTCTCACATCCATATATGACTACTGGAAAAATGGTAGCTTTGACTAGATGGATCTTTGTAGGCAATGTCTCTGCTTTTTAATATGCTATCTAGGTTGCTCATAACTTCTCTTCCAAGGAGCAAGCATCTTTTAATTTCATGGCTGCAGTCACCATCTGCAGTGATTTCGGATACTTTATTGTTTAAAAATGCTATCATCTGTCTGAGTGTTCAGCGAGTTGTAGTAGTAACATCAAAGATCGTGGATCACCATAAAAATAGAATAGGAATAAAAAAAGTTTGAAATATTGAGAGAATTACCAAAGTGTTACACAGAGACATAGAGTGAACAAATGCTGTTGGAAAAATGGCACCAACAGACGTGCTGGGTACAGAGTTGCCACAAACCTCCAATTTGTGAAGAAAAAAAGCAGTATCTATGAAGCACAATAAAGTAAAACACAACAAAATGAGGTGTGCCTGTATGGTTTTCTTCCGGTTTGAATTGGGCTGGGTTTTCTGTTGCCTGCCAGCAAAAGTGTCCTTACTGATATATGGAGATATGCCATAAAGCGATCCTGAAAATTCTTTAGTCAAGTTCAATCCACTTGTTGTTAGAGGCTGCAGCTCCTCGGTTTTCCTTTGTCTTTTTAAGCCCAGTGGGCATGAGGGGGCAACATTAACAGTTGATGAATTTTGCATGATGCGTTCTCTTTGCGTATCACCCGGGCAATGCACGTGTACTCATGAATGTGGAAAATGCCCAAGAAGCCAACTCTGTGTAGACAAATCAAGCTGGGAGAACTAAAAAGTTCTTTATTGGTAGCTACCAACAAGAATTTGGTAGGATATTTTGAGAAAGGAAAATGACTGAGTTTAGACTATACAGTTTCTAGAGATATCAAAGCCCAGCTTCCCAGCTGGATCAGCATTAAAGAATCTGCCAGCAATGCTGGAGACATAGGAGGTGCAGGTTCTATCCTTGTGTCAGAAAGAGCCCCTGGAGAAGGAAATGGCAACCCATTCCATTAAGAAGGAAATGGCAACCCATTCCATTAAGAAGGAAATGGCAACCCACTCCAGTATTCCTGCCTGGAGAATCCTATGGACAGAGGAGCTTGGAGGGCTATAGTCCATAGGGTCGCAAAGTGTCAGACATGACTGAAGTGACTGAGCTTGCACGCACCAAGTACATAGCTTAAATATCACGCTCTCTGTGAAGCCTTCCCTGAGTCCCCAAGGCCAAGTTCATCACTCCTTCTCCCTGAACCATATCCTTGACAGGGCTCTTGCCATAGATTGTCAAAGCACGTGGTGCCCATGGTTGGTTCGCTTGGCTAGACTGTGAGTTCATACAGGACAGAGGACTAATGGTAATCTTTGTTGTATTCATGCATTTGACAATGATTTATTCTGTATCTATTATGTGCCAGGCATTGAGTTGTACTGAAGATACAGTAGTAAGGAAAAGCAGAGGCACTCCTACAGCCCTGGAATTTAGACTCTAGTCCAAGACAGACCATCAGATCATCACAATAATCAATTAACTTCTTGCCAATAGTCAAACGAATGGCACTCAGGAATTATCTGTTGAAATTAGTCACAAAATTTTCAATATTCCACAGGGTCTCTTATCTTCCTGGAGCCTTGCCTAGGGTCATGTTATGAGGGAAAGTGTCCCAACGACTAGCAAGATTCAGCCACAGTATGCAGGCTCTTTACAAGCCTCTACTTACTTGCGCTTGCTAATGTCTCATTGACAAAAGCAAGCTGCATGGCCAGACCCAAGGTCTCTGTGGGAGGATGTTATACTCCTCATGGATGCAGGCTGGTGGGATTGGTTAGGGGCAGTTACTGTCCAAATCTGCCACACTATTTTTAAAGTGTTGGTTTTATTATGAAAACCTTAAACAATGATCATTTGAATCCAAGGATAAGGTTCTTGCTACAAATTCATACTCCCAAATTTGATTCAGACATTTTAAACAGAAAAAACAGATGGTGTGGTTCACAATGAACAGTGGATCTTAGGCTTTGGTCTTAAAGTTTTTACATGGTGCTTTGATGCGAGAGGAGTACTGGCAACCAAGTGTGTCTGGTCACCTAGTCTTTGTTCTATACAATGAGGGTCGTCTTCCCTTGTGAAGACTGTAATGAAAATATCAGACTCTTCTCCCCTTGCCATCTCTGGGGTTGCACAGAGTCGGACACGACTGAAGTGACTTAGCAGCAGCAGCTACAAATTATTAAATGTACAGTGTACCAATACTTCTTCTCTATTGCATTATAACAAATGAATTTTTAAATTAGGTCCAGAGTCTAAATTCCTAACTAAAAATAACATAGGACAGATTTAAAGAAATAAAGCTTAACTTGAAGGAGTCTTTCACATCTTAAAAGTTGCTATAAAGTGTCTGCATATTTTATCTGAAGAAGCCTGTGATTAAGAGAAAATGTGTTGTAGATCTGAAAAGAAAGTGAAAGTCACTCAGTCATGTCTGACTCTTTGCGACCCCATGGACGAAAGGTGAATTAAACTATGTATATGGGTCTAGTGGAAAGATTATCTACCCCAAGGCTTCTACAAAATTACATATTCTGGTTCAAAAGTTAATGTATAAAATCACCTGAATTGATTAATAATTGTAATGGAATAACTCCAGATCTAGAACTAATTTGAGGACCCTGAGTTCTTCTCTGCTCTTAACTGGAAAATCCACAACTCTGATACCCAGGATTTTGTTTAATAAAGACTTTTGGATCACTGAATACATAGCATAGAAGGAAGTGCCAGAAATGGCTAGAATTGGTCCAAATTTACTACTGCAGTACCACGTACAGTGACTTTGAGGTCAACAAAACATATGAGGCATATCCACATGCATGTATACACACTCAGGAAGATGAGAGTCAAATAAGATTGACATAACCATATTGGGTTTCTCTATTTCATTTTGATAATAAAAACCATGGACAAGGTTTGAGGGACTCTAAGAAGAGGTTTCAAACACAAATGCAGTAGGTCTACCATATATATGTGGAAGCAAGTCCAGGTCCTGGGCAAACGATTTAAAATATTCCTTCAGGATGGTTTATCCTCTAAAACTTTTGCATCCTCCCCATGGCATGTAGACTTTATTTCTCATTCCTGCGAAACATATGAGTACTCCATACTCATGAGCTAGACTGAAGTTTGAAGTTTAGAATTTGTAACATACCATAGCAACGAGATACCCAGATTATGGACAGGTATTCTGTGATTTGCATCCTGATCAGAGATAGGAGCATAAAGAATGTCACAGAATTAGAACTGAATGTGCCTTTTCCTAATTTGTATATTTTCTTCATTTCAGTTCAGTCACTCAGTCATGTCTGACTCTTTGTGACCCCACGGACTGCAGCACACCAGGCCTCCCCGTCCATCACCACCTCCCAGAGTTTACTCAAACTCATGTCCATTGAGTCGGTGATGCCATCCAACCGTCTCATCCTCTGTCATCCCCTTCTCCTCCCACCTTCAATCTTTCCCAGCATCAGGGTCTTTTCCAATGAGTCAGTTCTTTGAATCAGGTGGCCAAAGTATTGGAGTTTCAGCTTCAGCATCAGTCCTTCCAGTGAATATTCAGGACTGATTTCCTTTAGGATGGACTGGGTGGATCTCCTTGCTGTCCAAGGGGCTCTCAAGAGTCTTCTTCAATACCAGAGTTCAAAAGCATCAACTGTTCAGCACTCAGCTTTCTTTATAGTCCAACTCTGACATCCATATATGACTACTGGAAAAATGATAGCTTTGACTAGATGGATCTTTGTTGGCAAAGAAATGTCTCTGCTTTTTAATATGCTGTTTAGGTTGGTTATAACTTTTCTTCCAAGGAGCAAGCGTCTTTTAATTTCATGGCTGCAGTCACCATCTGCAGTGATTTTGGAGCCCCCAAAAATAAAGTATATTTTCTTGGCATTTGTCAGTTTGAAATTTGAAAATGTTCATAGGTTCATAGTATTGATAACATTTACCCAAGGTCACTTGAAATTCGAGTTTTTAGTCAAACTGTAAGTCATTTTTTTCTGAAGCATACTTCAAAGTTCAGCTATGATGGTTTAATCATCACTTTCAAAAATTAATTCTGGATCCTTGGGGGAAATTGCTTCTTTGTATGGGATGTCATTACAGTGTGCAGGGTATTACATTCCTAGAAATAGTGTAATGATGTTGTACATGATGGAGATGATGACACTAGATAGACCAGAGTAGAATATTTGAGGCACAGGATGCCATTTAGATAACCTTCTGAGCATCTGTAGGTATTGCATATCCTTGCCTTAACATGATGGGAAGTGAACAGAAGAAACCTTGAAATCACTGGGTTCAGTGCCTCCAGTTTATCCATGAGGAAATTTTGGCCTAGAGATGTTGATCAAGGTCCCATGTTCAGAGTCATTCAACTAGTTTGGCCAAGGGGAAAATCAGTTTCCTGACTTTCAGTCCAGGGGACTTTCTTCACTTTACCATACTTTTTCTTACATAATACAGCAAATAAAAGTGTTTCAGGGAATTCCCTGGTAATCCAGTGGTTAAGACTCTGCACTTCTAATGCAAGGGAACTGGGTTTGATCCTTGATTGAGGAACTAAGGTCCTGCAAGCCACAGAGTGTGGCCTAAAAAACAAAAGAATGTTTCAAAATATGAGTGTAAAGAAAAAAATTAATAAATTTCCCTTACAGTTTTAGGGAACAACCAAAATAGCATCCTCTAAATGATAAAAAAAGATAAAATGGGCTTCCTTGGAGGCTCAGATGGTAAAGAATCTGCAATGTGGGAGACGCAAGTTCAGTCCTTGGTTTGGGCAGATCCCCTGGAGGAGGGCATGGCAACCCACTCCAGTATTCTTGCCTGGAGAATCCCCATGGAGAGAGGAACCTGGTGGGCTACAGTCCGTGGGGTCACAAAGAGTCAGACATGACTGAGTGACTAAGCACAAAGGATAAAAATGACAATATTGATTCTAAAACAACAGTATTTTCATCCCAACAGTTTGTGCATTTAATAGACAGATATTTATTAATTATCCACATGCACAAACCAGGTAGACCCAATCTATTAGAGGAATAAAACAGATGGATTTGTAAAGATCGATTTGTACAGCTATATTTGTCTTTCTGTAGATAGCATTAGACATGGAACTATCTCAAGTAGGAGCAGGGGGAAAGGAGAAAGCATAAAGTTCAGATTTCGCAAGGTTTCTGGAGGTCCGATGAGCAATACTGCATAGGAACCTGGAATGTCAGGTCCATGAATCAAGGCAAATTGGGAGTGGTCAAACAAGAGATGGCCAGAGTGAATGTCGACATTCTAGGAATCAGCAAACTCAAATGGACTGGAATGGGTGAATTTAACTCAGACGACCATTATATCTACTACTGCAGGCAGGAATCCCTCAGAAGAAATGGAGTGGCCATCATGATCAACAAAGAGTCCGAAATGCAGTACTTGGATGCAATCTCAAAAAGGACAGAATGATTTCTGTTTGTTTCCAAGGCAAACCATTGAATATCACAGTAATCCAAGTCTATGCCTTGACCAGTAATGCTGAAGAAGCTGAAGTTGAATGGTTCTATGAACACCTACAAGACCTTTTAGAACTAACACCCAAAAAAGATGTCCTTTTCTTTATAGGGGACTGGAATGCAAAAGTAGGAAGTCATGAAACACCTGGAGTAACAGGCAAATTTGGCCTTGGAATATGGAATGAAGCAGGGCAAAGACTAATAGAGTCCTGCCAAGAAAATGCACTAGTCATAACAAACACCCTCTTCCAACAGCACAAGAGAAGACTCTATACATGGACATCACCAGATGGTCAACACCGAAATCAGATCAATTATATTCTTTGCAGCCAAAGATGGAGAAGCTCTGTACAGTCAGCAAAAATAAGATCAGGAGCTGACTGTGGCTCAGACCATGAACTCCTTATTGCCAAATTCAGACTTAAATTGAAGAAAGTAGGGAAAACCACTAGACCATTCAGGTATGACCTAAATCAAATCCCTTATGATTATACAGTGGAAGTGAGAAATAGATTTAAGGGCCTAGATCTGATAGATAGAGTGCCTGATGAACTATGGATGGAGGTTCGTCACATTGTACAGGAGACAGGGATCAAGACCAGCCCATGGGAAAGAAATGCAAAAAAGCAAAATGGCTGTCTGGGGAGGCCTTACAAATAGCTGTGAAAAGAAGAGAAGGGAAAAGCAAAGGAGAAAAGGAAAGATATAAGCATCTGAATGCAGAGTTCCAAAGAATAGCAAGAAGAGATAAGAAAGCCTTCTTCAGCGATCGATGCAAAGAAATAGAGGAAAACAACAGAATGGGAAAGACTAGGGATCTCTTCAGGAAAATCAGAGATACCAAAGGAACATTTCATGCAAAGATGGGCTTGATAAAGGACAGAAATGGTATGGACCTAACAGAAGCAGAAGATATTAAGAAGAGATGGCAAGAATACACAGAAGAACTGTACAAAAAAGATCTTCACGACCCAGATAATCACGATGGTGTGATCACTGACCTAGAGCCAGACATCCTGGAATGTGAAGTCAAGTGGGCCTTAGAAAGCATTACTACGATCAAAGCTAGTGGAGGTGATGGAATTCCAGTGGAGCTATTCCAAATCCTGAAAAATGATGCTGTGAAAGTGCTGCACTCAATATGCCTGCAAATTTGGAAAACTCAGCAGTGGCCACAGGACTGGAAAAGGTCAGTTTTCATCCCAATCCCAAAGAAAGGCAATGCCAAAGAATGCTCAAACTACTGCACAATTGCACTCATCTCACACGCTAGGAAAGTAATGCTCAAAATTCTCCAAGCCAGGCTTCAGCAATATGTGAACCGTGAACTTCCTGATGTTCAAGCTGGTTTTAGAAAAGGCAGAAGACCCAGAGATCAAACTGCCAACATCCGCTGGATCATGGAAAAAGCAAGAGAGTTCCAGAAAAACATCTATTTCTGCTTTATTGACTATGCCAAAGCCTTTGACTGTGTGGATCACAATAAACTGTGGAAAATTCTGAAAGAGATGGAAATACCAGACCACTTGATCTGCCTCTTGAGAAATCTGTATGCAGGTCAGGAAGCAACAGTTAGAACTGGTCATGGAACAACAGACTGGTTCCAAATAGGAAAAGGAGTTCATCAAGACTGTATATTGTTGCCCTATTTATTTAACTTATATGCAGAGTACATCATGAGAAACGCTGAACTGGAAGAAACACAAGTTGGAATCAAGATTGCTGGAAGAAATATCAATAACCTCAGATATGCAGATGATACCACCCTTATGGCAGAAAGTGAAGAGAAACTCAAAAGCCCCTTGATGAAAGTGAAAGTGGAGAGTGAAAAAGTTGGCTTAAAGCTCAACATTCAGAAAACGAAGATCATGGCATCCGGTTCCATCACTTCATGGGAAATAGATGGGGAAACAGTGGAAACAGTGTCAGACTTTATTTTTCTGGGCTCCAAAATCACTGCAGATGGTGACTGCAGCCATGAAATTAAAAGACGCTTACTCCTTGGAAGGAAGGTTATGACCAACCTAGATAGCATATTCAAAAGCCGAGACATTACTTTGCCAACAAAGGTTTGCCTAGTCAAGGCTATGGTCTTTCCTGTGGTCATGTATGGATGTGAGAGCTGGACTGTGAAGAAGGCTGAGCACCGAAGAATTGATGCTTTTGAACTGTGGTGTTGGAGAAGACTCTTGAGAGTCCCTTGGACTGCAAGGAGATCCAACCAGTCCATTCTGAAGGAGATGAGCCCTGGGATTTCTTTGGAAGGAATGATGCTACAGCTGAAACTGCAGTACTTTGGCCACCTCATGCGAAGAGTTGACTCATTGGAGAAGACTCTGATGCTGGGAGGGATTGGGGGCAGGAGGAGAAGGAGACGACAGAGGATGAGATGGCTGGATGGCATCACTGACTCGATGGACATGAGTCTGAGTGAACTCCGCGAGTTGGTGATGGACAGGGAGGCCTGGCATGCTGTGATTCATGGGGTTGCAAAGAGTCAGACAAGACTGAACGACTGATCTGATCTGATCTGGAATAAGATTGGTTATGAATAATTAGATGATACAAAGATGTGATTTGAGAGTTGAGAGTAGAAAGAGTTTTCCACGCAAAAGGCAGCAGTGAGGGAAAAGGGAGTTCTTTAGCGGGTCCTGTATGTTTCCTCCTCTAGAATGTAGGGAACAGGCCCAGGGATTGGAGAGTCAATGGCGATTAGGAAACAGATGCATCTGTTAGAAGACCTAGAATGACTTGATGGGCAAAAGCCAGTGAGACTCACTGCTGAGTTCTGGATGGCACTATTGGAAGGCTGAGCCCCGTACAGACTTTGGTGTTTGGTGATGGTCTTAAAAAGCAAAAAACAGCAGAGAACTTGAAGTGTTTAAAACTGTAGAAGGGAGAAGAAAACATAAGAAGAGCATAAAGGAAGATTTATTACATGACAAGCCCAAATAAGAATGGGACATATACAGAAATGCCAGAGGTTCCCAAAGAGAACTGTGAATGCCCAGAGAGCTGGAATCCATGGGCAGCACAAATTACTGGAACTTTTTCCCCCCTATTTCTTTGATGAATATATATGGTAAATTGCTGCTGTGCTGTCCTCAGTCACTCAGTCGTGTCCAACTCTTTGCAACCCCGGGACTGTAGCCCTCCAGGCTCCTCTGTCCAAGGGATTCTCCAGGCAAGAATACTGGAGTGAGTTGTTATGTCTTTCTCCAGGAGATCTTCCTGATCCAAGGATCGAACCCATGTCATTTTCATCCCCTGCCTTGGCAGGCAGGTTCTTTATTACCACTAGTGCCACCTGGGAAACCCCATATTTGACAAGGAAGAACGTTAAAATCTTGTGTTAATTTCTAAGGCATTTCCAAGTGATATCTTGATTGCAATATGGATTGAAATTAATCATTTAGTAACTTCAGATGAGAGTATCATTTACTGGGTTATAACCCAGCTCTAACCCTGGATATTCATTGAAAGGACTGATGCTGAAGTTGAAACTCCAGTACTTTGGCCACCTGATGCAAAGAGCTGACTCTTTGGAAAAGACCCTGATGCTAGAAAATACTGAGGACAGGAGGAGAAGGGGGAGACAGAGGATGAGATGGTTGGATGGCATCACCGACTCAATGGACATGAGTTTGAGCAAACTCTAGAAAATAGTGAAGGACAGGGAAGCCTGGCGTGCTGCCGTCCATGGGGTTGCAAAGAATCAGACAACTGAGTGACTGAACAAGGACGACAACCCTCTTATAGATGAGGACACTGAGGCTCCAAGATGCAAGGGGACTAGTTCCTGGCACTGCAGTTCCCTAGGAAATTTTCAGGTTGGGATTCACAGAATGGATTTGAACTGTCAAATCCTGTGGACAGTGAGCACCACACCTGTTGCTGAGATCTAGCCTCAGGAAACCGTGGATGTGGCTCTTCCCCTCATTGATATGAGGAACCATGGAATGGAGGTGCTGAAAAATCACAAAGTGACTTTTATTCCTCAAAGAAAATCACTTTAGCATAATATAGATACTAAGGGTCTAATGCTTTGATGGTGTGTAGTATGAATTTCTGGAAACAGTGTCAGACTTTATTTTTTTGGGCTCCAAGACCACTGCAGATGGTGACTGCAGCCATGAAATTAAAAGACGCTTACTCCTTGGAAGGAAAGTTATGACCAACCTAGATAGCATATTCAAAAGCAGAGACATTACTTTGCCAACAAAGGTCAGTCTAGTCAAGGCTATGGTTTTTCCTGTGGTCATGTATGGATGTGAGAGTTGGACTGTGAAGAAAGCTGAGCGCAAAGAATTGATGCTTTTGAACTGTGGTGTTGGAGAAGACTCCTGAGAGTCCCTTGGACTGCAAGGAGATCCAACCAGTCCATTCTGAAGATCAGCCCTGGGTGTTCTTTGGAAGGAATGATGCTAAAGCTGAAACTCCAGTACTTTGGCCACCTTGTGTGAAGAGTTAACTCATTGGAGAAGACTCTGATGCTGGGAGGAATTGGGGGCAGGAGGAGAAGGGGACGACAGAGGATGGGGTGGCTGGGTGGCATCACTGACTCGATGGACGTTAGTTTGAGGGAACTCCGGGAGATGGTGATGGACAGGGAGGCCTGGCGTGCTGCGATTCATGGGGTTGCAAAGAGTTGGAGACGACTGAGCGACTGAACTGAACTATGAATTTCAGTCAACCTACACATTCAGTTGGGCTTCCTTGGTAGCTCAATGGTAAAGAATCTGCCTGCAATTCAGGAGATCCAGGTTTAATCCCTGGGTCAGCATGATCCCCTGGAGAAAGAAACGGCAACCCACTCCAGTATTCTTGCCTGGGAAATCCTGTGGACAGAGGAGCCTGACGGGCTACTGTCCATGGGGTCACAAGGAGTCAGACATGACTTAACAACTATGCACGCACATTCAGTTAACCAGCACATGCGTGCTTGCATGCTAAGTCGCTAAAATCATATCTGACTCTGCAACACTATGGACTGTAGCCTGCCAGGCTCCTCTGTCCATGGGACTCTCCAGGCAAGAATACTGGAGTGGGTTGCTATGCCCTCCTCCGGGGAATCTTCCCATTCCAGGGATCGAACTCACATCTCTTAAGTCTCCTGCATTGGCAGGCAAACTCTTTATTTCCAGCACCACTTGGGAAGCCCGTTAACCAGCACATTTGTTCTCTAATCATTCTAGGGGGTGGGCCCTTACTGTAGTGTGAGCAGATCTGTCAGTTAGTCACGACTTTGAACTATGGATGAGAGGACAGCAGCACTCCGAGGAGTCCACGACAGTGCCTTTCACCCAGACTCTTCTCCAGTATCTTGCAGGCAACCTTCTCCCCCACCATAATCCCTCATAATGCTGTTCGGAACCAGCCAACAGCTTAACATGGAAGGCTAGGAGTCTACTATAATAGTGGTTCTTCTAAATGGACCTAGAAGTAGCAGGGCCCCAGAGACCTCTCTAGAGCCAGCCTCCCGACCCTCATCATCCTAGACTTTCTATTTCAGTTAGTCTCAGAGTGGGGTCCAGAAATCCGGAGTTTTAGAAGTTTCATAGGTAATTCAAATATATAGCCATTCAGGAACTACAGCTTGTAACATACTATATTAAATATCGTTTTGCAAAGACTTGAAAGCAGGATTGATGTTCATTCTTCCGACAAGACCAGTCCCCAGAGAGACCTATAATCATGGACTATGAAAAATCTAGGTCCAGACCAAGTTTGCTTTTTACCTAGAAAGGCTTCTTTCTCTGCCCCATTTCAAACCTAGGGGAAGTTATTGAATTGTGGATGTCATCTGGTGGTAGTTACTGTTGTGCTCAGGATTTTGGAAAGACTTCTGTTTATTTGGCACGCTCCACACAAGCCTGTCAGGCCCTGGGGATTTGTGGCATTTGCAGAACTTACAAGGCAGGCAACATAAAAATATATAAGTCACTGAGTGAAATATTTGGGAGCTCCCTTCACTTTTACAAATTGGCCATAAAATAGAAACCACAGACATAACACTCGTATAACCATGGTTGCCAAGAATGAAGAATCACTTGGGGTGCGGGAGGGAGAAGGAGGGGGTTTTGTTGTGTGCTTCTTTGTAGGATGCACAAGGAAAGAGTAAGTATCAAAAATCTGTGTGCAAATGATAATAGGGACATTAAAGTTGAAATGCCTAAAAACTGGCAAATATCTGTTGAGGAAAAATGGCGATTTTGATCTAAAGAGGGCTTTAGACATCTTTTCACAGTCGTTAAGTTTACCATTTGAGGGTATTCGCTTGTCCTGATAGACATTTTAAGTGCATTTAGGATTTTATATACATTTCACTGTGACGTAGTGCTTCCTGTTTTTTCCTTTCCTAGTGAAGTGGGTCACAATATCTGAGGCAGCTGTGACTGCTTACAATAGATTAGGGGAAGGAATACAGGGAAAACTACATCCTTCTCTTCCCCTCCTGTTAGCTGCTCTGACACTCCGGACTTACATTAGCTTATAAAATGCATCCTGAGGGAGAGCAAGAGAGGCCAGTCGACTCCTGTCAGTTCCCACTGAGCATCTGGGGACATAAGTAATGGATGAGTAATGGCTGATGATTCTGGTTGTGAGAGTAGACTGTTGAACAATAGCATTTAATGAGATTGGACACATTCAAGACATGACAAAAAGAAATAGCATCTCTGTTGCAGAAGCCAAACTAAAGGTCATTTTCACCTTTTGATGTTTTGTTATATTAAAGAGAGTGTCATTTTGGGGTCAGGTTAGCTGTGAGCTGGGTTTTACTTGTTACATGGAACTTTTTTAGCTTTGTGACCTTGAACATACCAAATGATCTCTCCGGCCTTGGTTACTCATCTAAAAATACTCCTAATATCCATCTCACAGGGCACTTAAGGAGATGAAAAGA
Organism: Tragelaphus eurycerus; assembly: GCA_935064755.1. Taxonomy (NCBI): domain Eukaryota; kingdom Metazoa; phylum Chordata; class Mammalia; order Artiodactyla; family Bovidae; genus Tragelaphus; species Tragelaphus eurycerus. The sequence goes on from CAKXYN010000039.1 coordinate 7,998,861, forward strand.
CAAGATAAAGCTCTAGTCAAGTCAAACACAGACTGGGCTGGGTGGGGATGAAAGAGACTAGTGGTACAGGGTGGGGAGGGAGTTGGAAGGGGAAGGATTAATCCACATTGTCTCTAGACCTCAAACTCTGTCATTGTGTGAATCTGTGATCTGTGAGAAAGAGAAGGGCACACAGGAAAGTTGCTTAAGTACTATTAATGATGCTTAAATTATTTGAAAATTTAAATTCCTAGAGAAATGTACACTAGAGCGAAGACAGTTATGCTATTTGATTCACTATTGTTAACAATGGAGAAGGCAATGGCATCCCACTCCAGTACTCTTGTCTGGAAAATCCCATGGACGGAGGAGCCTGGTAGGCTGCAGTTCATGGGGTCGTTAAGAGTCAGACATGACTGAGCGACTTCACTTTCTCTTTTCACTTTCATGCATTGGAGAAGGAAATGGCAACCCACTCCAGTGTTTTTGCCTGGAGAATCCCAGGGACGAGGGAGCCTGGTGGGCTGCCATCTATGGGGTCACACAGAGTCGGACATGACTGAAGTGACTTAGCATAGCATTAGCATTGTTAACAAAGATTTAAAAAATTTACATGGCACAGAGCCTGCACAGGCGGGTCAGGGTCAGCCCTCCATAAAAATCTGTCGTTTTTTTTACCATCATTTCAGGAAGTACACATCAGGAAAGATGACAAAGTTGGTAAAACAGACTTCAGGAGCAAATTTATAGTCCTACTAAAAACAAGGATGAGCAGCAACTCATTGCCATTGTTAATTTTAACACCTATCCCAAACCCCCAAATCAACTCATTGATCTGGCCTGACTAAATCTTCCAGTTTCCAGTGAATTCCATAAGTTTTTAGAAAGGATTTAAAAGCCCCACCTTAAATTTGAGAAAGGTTATTATTTGTGATGGTGTATTGTATGTTGTGGCTCAGACAATAAAGAATCTGCCAGCAATGTAGGATACCCAAGTTTGTTCAGTCCCTGGGAGGGGAAGATCCTCTGAAGGAGGGCATGCCAATCCACTCCAATATTCATGCCTGGAGAATTCCATGAACTGAGGAGCCTGGCAGACTATATTATAGTCCATAATGTCAGGAAGAGTGGGACACAACTGAAGTGACTTAGCACACACTCACTGTGTTGCTTAACCAAGAAATTCAGGAGAAATTATTTCCACCTCAGGTTTCTAAGTGCCTCTGTTCTTCATCTAAATTTTCTAAGATACATTTTATACTCTTAGAATAAAGTACTTAATATGTTGTAACTCACACCTTCTAGGTCACCAATTTAGTTATAACAAATTTTGACTAAATTGTTGTTCTGTGCTGTCCTAGGAGACAAGGAAAAATGTATTCATCCAATTCTTGAACAGTTTAATTCCCCCAAAGAAATTAAAAGTTATGTTTATTTTGGCAGCTTTGTCACAACCACAGTCTATCTCCCAGCCTGGTTATTACAGAAAATCCAACTTACAAACAGTATTAGTGCAATTCCACTAAATGTGAAGCCCAGTTCAACCTCCCTGGGTCATAATCTCATTAATAAGAACTAAATGATTTGTCCGGATATCTGAACTTGTACAATTATTTCCAGAGAATAGACTTTTGAGGCACTCACTGATTGAACTGTAAATGAAAGGACCTATTATATTGATGGTCTTTGTTATCCTGATGATTTTATTAGCATTTGGTCAGAAAGATCAGCTGTATTGGAAGATTATCTTGGTCTCACTGTTTAGTGGAATCATTGTGTTAATGTTAAACAGTACATTAAGCCCCTCAGAGCTGTCAAAAACCAATCAGTGTCTATTGAGACACTAAGTATCCAAGGCATTTTCTAGGCACCATGAGAACACATAGATCATGGCATCCATTCCCATCACTTCATGGCAAATAGATGGGGAAACAATGGAAACAGTGAGAGACTTTCTTTGCTTGGGCTCCAAAATCACTGCAGATGGTGACTGCTGCCATGAAATTAAAAGATGCTCGCTCCTTGGAAGAAAAGTTATGACCAACCTAGATAGCACACTAAAAAAGCAGAGACATTACTCTGCTAACAAAGGTTCATCTAGTCAAAGCTATGTTTTTGCCATAGAATGGAGAAGGAAATGGCAACCCACTCCAGTATTCTTGCCTGGAGAATCCCATGGACAGAGGAGCCTGGTGGGCTACAGTCCCTGGGGTCGCAAAGAGTCGGACATGCCTGAGCGACTAACACACACACATGAGGACACATAATGCAAGATATTATGACTGACCCTAAGGAAACAAAGTATTGCTCATTTAAAAAATATATATGTGAAGAATTATATCAAAATGGTATATGACTGGTTGCTAAGTGATATTAGTATTATATTTTACTCCAATGACAATTAGCCTTGAAGCTCCAAATTTACAAAATGCTGCTCTGCCTATAAAACATTTTAAGAAAATTAAACCTATAATTACAAAGGCAAAAATTCAAACTGCATACCATAGCCAAGTCTGGGGTATATTTAGATATGTTGCACTAAACTCCTTAACTTAGGGCCTTTTATGACCTTCTGTTATGGATATGTGCTGAATGATGGAATCTTTTGGTTATTTTATTTGTCAATTACTGTTGAATGCCCAGCATTCAATATGGAAATAATGTCTTTATTGGGGATTTAAATATTTAATCAGATACTTTTTATAATTGCTTCTTAGTCTATCAGAATTTTTATAACTTGGCAATTAGAAAATAAAAAGAAATAAAAGGCATCCATACTGCAAAGGAAGAAGTAAAACTATCTCTGTTTGCAGATGACATGATCAAATATATTGAAAATCCTAAAGAATCCACACAAAGAAACTATTAAAGCTAATAAAATGCGTTTAGTAGGGTTGGCGAATACAAGATCAATATGCAAAAATCAGTTGTATTTCTACCAGTGAGCAGCCAACCCAAAAATTAAATTAAAAAGCAGTTCCATTTATAATGGTGGTTTAGTCACTAGTTCAGTTCAGTTCAGTTGCTCAGTCATCTCCGACTCTTTGCAACTCCATGAATCGCAGCACACCAGGCCTCCCTGTCCATCACCAACTCCCGGAGGTCACTCAGACTCGCATCCATCGAGTCAGTGATACCATCCAGCCATCTCATCCTCTGTCGTCCCCTTCTCCTCCTGCCCTCAATCCCTCCCAGCATCAGAGTCTTCTCCAATGAGTCAACTCTTCGCATGAGGTGGCCAAAATACTGGAGTTTCAGCTTTAGCATCATTCTTTCCAAAGAAATCCCAGGGCTGATCTCCTTCAGAATGGACTGGTTGGATCTCCTTGCAGTCCAAGGGACTCTCAAGAGTCTTCTCCAACACCACAGTTCAAAAGCATCAATTCTTCGGCGCTCAGCCTTCTTCACAGTCCAACTCTCACATCCATACATGACCACTGGAAAAACCATAGCCTTGACTAGACGAACCTTTGTTGGCAAAGTAATGTCTCTGCTTTTGAATATGCTATCTAGGTTGGTCATAACTTTCCTTCCAAGGAGTAAGCGTCTTTTAATTTCATGGCTGCAGTCAGCATCTGCAGTGATTTTGGAGCCCCAAAAATAAAAGTCTGACACTGTTTCCACTGTTTCCCCATCTATTTCCCATGAAGTGAGGGGACTGGATGCCATGTCACTAAGTTGTGTCCAACTCTTGTGATCCCATGGATTATGGCCCTCCAGACTCCTCTGTCCATGGGATTTTTCAGGCAAGAATACTGGAGTGGCCTTGCTAAAAACTAGCAAGGGGGCACTTTTCAGTCCCCTTCTGATGTCTATGTCAGAAGCTTTCTCTATCTCTTTTATAAAACTTTATTACACACACACACAAAGGATACTGGAGTGGGTTGCCATTTCCTTCTCCAGGGAATCTTTCTGACCCAGGGATCAAACTCAGATCTCCTGCACTTCAGACAGATTATTTACCACTAAGCTACCAGGGAATACCATTTAAAATAGCATCAAAAAATAAATAAAAGAATTACAAGGCTTGTACACTGAAAATTGAAAAACATCAATGAAACAAATTAAAGGAAAATTCAGTAAGTGGAAAGACTTCCATGTTCATGGATTAGAACACTTAATATTATTAAAATGGCAGTAGTCCCTATATTGATCTATTGATTCAACACAGTCCCTGTCAAAATTTCAGCTGCCTTTTTTGCAGAAATTGACAAGCTGATCCTAAAATTCATAAGGAAATGCAAGGGACCCAGAATAGCCAAAACAATCTTGGTAAAGAAGAATACAGTTGTAGGGATTCACCCTTCCTGATTTAAAAACTTAGAATGAAGAAATGGTAACCTAGATTCTGTGGTACTGACATAAGATGAACATATAGATCAATGCAATAGGACTGACAGTCCAGAAATAAAACTGTAGTTTTATGGTTAGTGGGTTTTCAGTAAGGGTGCCAAACAATTAAATAGAGAAAGAAAAAAAATCTTTTCAAAAAAATGCTGCTGAGGCAGATGGATATTCACATGCAAAGGAATGAAGTTAGATCATTAGCTCACATCATACACAGAGTTAACTCAAAATGAATCAAAGACCTGAATATTAGCACTAAAACTATGAAACTTCTAAGAGAAAACACAGGTGTATATCTTTGTGACTTTGGATTAGACAATGGTTTCTTAGATATGATACCAAAAGCACAAGGAACCAAAAAACTAGATAAATTGGATTCCATTAAGATTAAAATCTTATGCTTTGACATTTCAAGAAAATGAAAAGACAATCCATAGAATGGGAGAATATATTTGCAGATCATATATTTGCAAATTAACAAAAAATATAGAACTTTAAAAACTCAATGGATAGTGAACAGGATCCTACTTACTGCACAGGGAACTCTGCTCAGTGTTATGTGGCAGCCTGGATGCAAAAGGGAGTTTGGGGGAGAATGGATACATGTCTATGTATGACTGAGTCCCTTTGCTATCCACCTGAAACTACCACAACATTGTTAACAGGTTATACTCCAATATAAAATAAAATGTTAAAAAAAAAAAAAAAGAAATCTGAAAAAAAAAAAAACAGTGAAAAGACAAATAACCAATTTTAAAATGGACAGTGTTTGAATAGACATTTGTCCAAAGAAAATATACAAATGGCCAAAAAATACATGAGATATGCTCAACATCATTAGTCATCAGGAAAATGCAAATCAAAAGCACAATGAGATACCACTTCACACCCATTGCTATGCTATGCTATGCTAAGTGACTTCAGTCGTGTCCGACTCTGTGTGACCCCACAGACGGTAGCCTACCAGGCTCCCCTGTCCCTGGGATTCTCCAGGCAAGAACACTGGAGTGGGTTGCCATTTCCTTCTCCAATGCGTGAAAGTGAAAAGTGAAAGTGAAGTCGCTCAGTCGTGTCCGACTCTTAGCGACCCCATGAACTGCAGCCTACCAGGCTCCTCCGTCCATGGGATTTTCCAGGCAAGAGTACTGGAGTGGGGTGCCACTGCCTTCTCCGTCACACACCCATTAGGATGGCTATAATAATAATAATAATAAACAGGCAATAACAAGTGTTGGCAAGGAGGTGGAGAAACTGAAACTCTCATGCTTTGCTGGTGGGAATATAAAGTGGTACAGCTGTATCAAAAACAGTTTGGCAGTTCTTCAAAAAATTAAGCATAGAATTACCATATGATCCAGCATTTCTACTCTGAGGATTTACCCGAGATGAATCAAAAACATATGTATACACAAAGACATATAGACAAATAAATGTTCACAGCATCATTACTCATAGTAGGCAAAAGGTGGAAACAATCCAATGTCCATCAACTGATAAATATATAAACAAAATATGGCCTATCCATACAAGGTAATATTATTTGGCCATATAAAGAGATGAAATACCAATTCATACTACAACACTCAGATCAGAACACTGATGAACCTTAAAAACATTATGCTCAGTGAAAGAAGCCAGACACAAAAGGCCACATGTCCTGTGATTCCATTTATATGAGATTTTTGGAAAGCTATAGGCAAAACCCTCGAGACAGAGAGTAGATAGTTTCAGTGAATCAAGATAATGAGGTAAATGGAAGTGATTGCTAATGGGTATGGAGTTTCTTTGGGGAGTTTCTTTTCCAGTGCTCTGGAATTAAGTAGTGGTGATGGTTCACAACTCTGTGAATATACTGAAACTCACTGAATTGTACACGTTAAAGGGTGAATTTTATTGCTTTTAAATTATGTCTCAATTTTTGAAATTACTATTATTTCTACCAAGCACTCTACAGATTGTTCTAATAAAACATAACTTGCAAAAGAATATTTTCATTAAAGCACCTATTTATATATTTTGTTCTGAAGAAAAAGACAACAGCGACTTCACAATCAGTATTCTAGACACTATGAAATTGTACCAGTTTTGAGTGTCAGCGTAGATGGAGGATCCCAATGTTTCTCTCGCGTTACACCGTGAAGAAGAATCCCGGTTCATTGTGTCCATTCTCGTTAGCTTCGCATGGGCCCTTCTCATTGGCTGTTGTACTTCAGTTGCTAAGGCGTGTCTGACTCTTTGCGAGTTTGACCAAGTGTTTATCATTCCGCAGTTGGGGGAAGAATCCTCAGTGTTTGAATCCCATAGTCTCTCATCTGCTCTCTCATTCCCAGGTGCTGCCTTTCCCGAGCCAGGTGGTGTACAACAGAGTGGGCAAGTGTGGGAGTCGGACCGTCGTCCTGCTTCTGAGAATCTTGTCAGAGAAGCACGGATTCAATTTGGTCACGTCAGACATTCACAACAAAACCAGGCTTACTAAGAATGAACAAGTAAGTTGTCTTTGCTTCATTTGCACAATTAGTGGGTGTCTTCCAGAACACCCTTTCACCCCTAACAAATGAATACCAGAGTTACAATATCATACTGTATTTTTGCCATGGTGTGGAAAGGAAATTTAAGTTGAGGGTTCTGGCAGAAGTCTGTAAACCAGGAAGTTCCCCTGAAGGGATACTTTTATTAAGACCAATGAAGGATAGAGTACATGGTCATTTGTCTGTTTAGCTAAAATTAGCAATGCTTAAATCTCATATAGGTAAGCCACTGAGCTATAGGTAATGCTGACATCTTGGGAGCAAAAATAAGAAAACTTGATTTTAATATTTCTTCCTTTGCATTTCATCACAAATGTCCTAAGTTTTTATGGTTATAATAAAGAGAAAACCCTCGTTGGGCCACGAATCTGGTTGGTTGATGGGCGCACAGGCTTCCTATTATGTTAAGTTCAGGGGGTCTTGAGGTGCCAAAACAGCTCTTGGCCTATTTAGTGGTAGCAAAAGAATTACCCCACCTCCTGGGAACAAATCTGCCCTAAGACGCTGACCCATATGAGGCCCATGCGGGTGGTAGTCAGGAAGCCGGGAAGACAGATTCTACTTTGTAAGCTGACACCAAAATAGGGTTGATAGTCTCCACTGAGATGCTTTGTTAGTGTAGACAACAGGCCTAGTGCTCTCATAATCATTTTACAGGGTCAAGTTTGTTAGCTTGGTCTCAAAAAGTTGCTTTGGTCCTCTTAGGTATTTAGAATGGGTGAATAGCCAGTGGCTCAGTGGTAAAAAATCTGCCTGCAATACAGGAGACCTGGGTTCGATCCCTGGGTTGGGAAGATCCCCTGGAGGAGGGCATGGCAGCCTGTTCCAGTGTTTTTGCCTGGAGAATCCCCCTGGACAGAGGTGCCTGGTGGGCTGCAGTCCATTGGGTCCCACAGAGTCGGACACGACTGAAGCGACTAAACAGCAGCAGCAGCATAAGTCAGGGCTCTTCAGAGAACAGTACCAGCAGGATGGAGATATATCTATCAAAAGATAAACAGATATTGATGGATAGGTGGACAGACAGACAAGAATGGAGATGTACTATGAGGAATTGGCGTATGCAATGATGGAGGCTGAGAAATCCCATACTCTGCCATCTGCATGTTGAAGTTCCAGCAAAGCCATTGGTGAAACTGAGCTCGAGCCCGAGTGTGAAAGCCTGAGAAGCAGGCGAGCCCATGATATAAATCCCATGATGTAAGGGCAGGAGGATATAATATGAGATGTCTCAGCTTAGTGAAGCAGGAAAAAAAAAAATCACTTCCTCCTTCCACAGTTTGCTCTACTCAGGCCTTCAAGGGATTGGATGAGGCCCACCCACGTTGGGGAGGGAAATCTACTGAGTCCAACTGATTCAAATGCTCATCTCATCAAGAAGCACTCTCACAGACACACCAGGAAATATTGCTTAATCTGGGCATCCCTTGGCCAGTCAAATTGAACATGAAATTTAATCATCACACCACTCAGTGACTGGGTAAATTTAGGGAATAAACAAGGTGGATGGTTTACTAGGGTGAGACCCTAATACTATGTCTACTTCTTTCTTACATGATCTTCACCTTTGGGGTATTCAAAACCTCACACACACAGGGAATATGCAATAGCCTTCCTGTCTCTCTTGTCACAGGGAATGGTAGGACTGTTTTGAGAGTGTACGCTGCCAGCAGTACTTGCTATAATGTCTGTGTGTTTACTGTCTTCCACAGTATAGAGATCAAAATGCCCATTTCTTTGAAAACTTCCATCAAAGGGTCTCTGAGTAACAGGTCTAAATAGTAATACTGCTGCTGCTGCTGCTAAGTCGCTTCAGTTGTATCCGACTCTGTGCGACCCCATAGACGGCAGCCCACCAGGCTCCCCTGTCCCTGGGATTCTCCAGGCAAGAACACTGGAGTGGGTTGCCATTTCCCTCTCCAATGCATGAAAGTGAAAAGTGAAAGGGAAGTCGCTCAGTCGTGTCCGACTCTTAGCGACCCCATGGACTGCAGCCCACCAGGCTCCTCCATCCACAGGATTCTCCAGGTGAGAGTACTGGAGTGGGGTGCCATTGCCTTCTCCAAAATAGTCATCAGCAATAAGCTAAAAAACGTTTTGAGATTAGATAGCTCAGTTGGTAAAGAATCTGCCTGCAATGTGGGCGACCTAGGTTCAATCCCTGGGTTGGGAAGATTCCCTGGAGAAGGGAGAGGCTACCCACTCCAGTATTCTTGGACTTGCCTTGTGACTCAGCTGGTAAAGAATCTGCCTGCAATGTGGGTGACCTGGGTTCGATCCCTGGGTTGGGAAGATTCCCTGGAGAAGGGAACGGCTACCCACTCCAGTATCCTAGCCTGGAGAATCCCATGTGCCGTACAGTCCATGGGGTCACAAAGAGTCAGACACAACTGAATAACTTTCACTTTCACTTTTTCAGTTACAAGTTCTGTGGTAGGTGCTCAATAGAAAAATTATATTTGGTGACATTTTAAGATATCACTGGAGAAGGCAATGGCACCCCACTCCAGTACTCTTGCCTGGAAAATCCCATGGACAGAGGAGCCTGGTAAGCTGTAGTCCATGGGGTCGCTGAGAGTCGGACATGACTGAGCGACTTCCCTTTCACTTTTCACTTTCATGCATTGGAGAGGGAAATGGCAACCCACTCCAGTGTTCTTGCCTGGAGAATCCCAGGGACGGGGAAGCCTGGTGGGCTGCCGTCTATGGGGTCACACAGAGTCGGACACGACTGAAGTGACTTAGCATAGCATAGCATAAGATATCACATTCTATCAGTAATTTTCATGGGGTAAGTTCTCTGATTTCCTTATCTGATTGAAGAACAAATATAATTAGGGCTGGTTAGAGAGCAACTATAATAAATAGCCTATGCTATTGCAATGTTATTATAAATTAAAAATTTGGTTTTCTTTTGAGTCTTTCAGTCAGCTATCAGATTAGACTTAAATGTTCCTATGTATGGAAATTATGCTCAGTTCTCAAAGCCTAACAAAGTATAGTATCTGGACTTTAGTTCCCACTGCATAAAAGTGTAAAAATTCAGAGGGAGCAAAGTAATGAGAATATTAGACCCTAAGATGTTCAGAAAGGCCCTAGAAAAACAAGCACAAAATATGATATTTGAATATGCTCTGGAATTTTAAACAAATCAACCTACTTTGTTTCCTATGATGAACTGTAAAGGAAAGGACAGATTAAAAATGAAGAATTTATTGCTGCTGCTGCTCCTAAATCACTTCAGTTGTGTCCGACTGTGCAACCCCATAGACAGCAGCCCATCAGGCCCTGCCGTCCCTGGGATTCTCCAGGCAAGAACACTGGAGTGGGTTGCCATTTCCTCCTCCAATGCATGAAAGTGAAAAGTGAAAGGGAAGTCGCTCAGTCGTGTCTGACTCTTAGCGACCCCATGGACTGCAGCCTACCAGGCTCCTCCATCCATGGGATTTTCCAGACAAGAGTACTGGAGTGGGTTGCCATATTTACTAATGGTACACAAATTGTAAAGTCTTTTAGAAAGGGTTAAAGCCAAAGTCATCCTTTCCTCTGAAACAGAGGTTAGTTCTCATCTGTTTGGAATGATTGGCTTGTCCGGAAGCCAGGGAAAAGACTAGACAATCTTTTAAGGTTCTTTCCAGCCCTGTGATTCTGTGATATATTTATACAACTTCTGCCATGATCTGTGTATAATTAGTTGAAGCATTTCTGATTCCTGTGGTCAGTGTGACCTAGAATATACTTCATTACTTAGTTATTGCAGATTCCTATTAAATTATAAGGCAAGTTTTAAAAAACTTAAGGGAAAGGTATAGATACGGTAGAATAAGCAAACAAACAATTTTGATGTACAAACAAGCATAAGGATAATGACAGTTGCCTCTCTGGAGCTAGCTGACCGGGCTGTGACATACAAGGGGAGCCAAGAAAGGCCAGGACGAGAAACCAAGTTTGAAGTAGTTTAAAGAAGACTTGAAACCAAGTCTCAAGAATGTTTAAAGAAACTCTTTCTTTGTTACATGCATCCTTTTACTAAAGATTCACAGTGCATGAAACAAGTAGAGAAAAATTTTTATTTTAACCTAATATATTCAAGAAATAATCTGTGGTGTGAATAGCTCCCTTTTCTTGATAATTTATTAAAGGAAAGGGGAGTATCTGATTTAGGATGAGTTAAAATTTTATAGTCAGTGGTTCTTAACATGAAAGAGTAGAACTCTAAAAATGTAGTTCCCATGGCAACATTGTTCTCTGGAGTTAATGACAAGTCTGCTTTGGTGCAGTACGAGTTAAATGGACTCTTGTGGGCTGGCCCGGGACTCTCTCCACCATGTCGAACATTTCTTTTATGAGAAAATGTGTTCCAAGTTCCAAACTACTGACTTACAAATGAACTTTGGAAAAGTAACCGCTTATGAGACTGGAGACTGGAATCATCTGTATCATTGCATCCATACACAGTGGCATCTCTCTGGGCTAGAGTCAAATTCACACATACATTTCTCCCTGTAGGGTACCTGTCATCTCACACGCACACACACATGCACACACGTACACACACAAACCCATTGAATACTAGATTTTAAAAAATCTATTTCATGGAATAAGACACTGAAGGGATTATTAAAAAGGAAAGAGCATGAAGACAGCAAATGTTACAACATCAATAAAAATCCCATTACATCTGCCCTTATAAAAAATAGAAATGCCTTTGAAGTTAATATTTTAGAAAACTCTGCCTCCACAGAAGAACATGGACAGCTGGTGCTGGCCAAATGTTGGACCTTTCGCAGGGCATATAATGGGAACTCAGGATGACATCATTTGATTTATGCTCTAAAACTAGATTTAAATCGCTTGGGCTAGTTTAGATACTTTCTTGGAAAACAGAGATCATGTACAACGTAAAAGATAAAGAACCATTTTCCAGAAGGCAGGAGGTGTGATTTCCAAAAGACTCATACCCATCTTTGTTAATGGTCTGACACTATCTTTCAGAATGCTGCTCTGAGGATAATAAAAGCCAATATCTCAGAGGCATATCACAGATATAAGAAGTCAAAATTATTTCATTCCTGTTGGAGAAGGGCAAAAACTGTTGGCATATGAACCTAAAAGATGGAGAAAGCAAAAACATTTCCAATTTTTATTTATACTGAAGCTATGTGTGTGTTCAATCATTTTAGTCATGTCTGACTCTTTGCCACCCCACGGACTGTAGCCCCCCAGTCTCCTCTGTCCATGGGATTCTTCAGGTAAGAATACTGGAGTGGGTTGCCATGCCCTCCTCCAGGGGATCTTCCTGACCCAGGGAACGGACCCGCATCTCCTGCGTCTCCTGCTTTCCAGGTGGATTCTTTACCGGTGAGCCACCAGGGAGGTCCGTACTGAAGCTATGGAGGATTCCAAACTGAAATAGCAGCACCTGCTTGCTCTGTGCTAATTGTTTTACTTTATTATTTCATTTAAGTTGTTTGGACCTAAAACTAGACCAGTGAGTGGGTACGATTTCCTATTTTATGGATGAGAAAACTAAAACAGCCAGATGAAGTCACTTTCCAAATATAAACTGATTGCCCATGGCACGTGGGCTTGAACTTGGGCCCTCCTGAATTTAGGAGCCACCCTCCTAATGCAGTGGCTATATGCTCTGGTTGCACAGCAGGATCCTTTTAAAACAAACAAAACAAATTTTTATTTTTTTATATATTTTTGTCGGTGCTGGGTCTTCCTTGCTGTGGACTTTTCTTTAGTTTTGGTGAGCAAAGGGCCACTCTCTGTTTGTTGTATGTGAGTCTCTCTTTGCAGTGGCTTCTCTTGTTGCGGCTCCCAGGATCTAGAGCACAGGCTCAGTAGTTATGGTACACGGGTTTAGTTGCTCTGTGGCTTGTGGGAACTTTCTGGGTCAGGGATCGAACCTGTGTCTCCTGCATGGGCAGGCAGATTCTTTACCACTGAGTCACCAGGGAATCCCCAGCACAGCCTTATGATTATGTAGTTGCTGTAGCCCTTCTCCTGGAGATTCTGGGGTAGAGTCCAGACGAGATTTTATTTTTATTTTTTTGATCAAGCACCACAGGAGTTTCAGAGTTAAGGTGGTTGTTGTTTAGTTGCTAAGTCATATCTCACTGATTTGTGACCCCATGGATTGTAGCTGCCAGGCTCCTCTGTCTGTGGGATTTTTCAGGCAAGAATACTGGAATGGGTTGCCATTTCCTCCTCCAGGGGGTCTTCCCGATCCAGGGATTGAATTTGTGTCTTCTGCATTGGCAGGTGGATTCCTTACTACTGAGCCACCAGGGTTAAGGATCCTTGTCAAAACCATCATATCAGCATTTCCCTAAGTGTGTTCCTGAGAAATTTAGTCTCCTAAGACACTGGGGAAAAAAATGAAAATATCATGACTTAAAAAGTTTCAAAAATGCTATCTCCTTGTTCCCCTCTAGCAAAGTCACAACAATATTCACATTTTAAAGACTGAGAATTCTTTTAATTAAAAACAAAACAAAAAAGTCTGTTTAATCAGCTTTCACCTAAAGTGTCCCAGTCTGAGTTGGCCAGGGGACTCTTTTTAGTGTTTGTGGCTCTCAATTGCATCCCACAGAACTCTGAGTCACAGTTCAGAGCTGGCGAACCAGCCTACACACTTCCATCAGTCATACAAGTAAAGGCTACTCTTTCACTATAAACTTCACATCTGCAGTGACTCTATTCACTAGCCATTCAAATGACTAAACTCTTGAAAAGTATTCAGAGAACAGTGGATATAGCCCCTATGTCAGTGTGTTCTAGAGTGCTGTACCCTCTTCGTCAGAAACAGAATTTCTTTATGGTGTTTTAATGTCCCTTCCCCACTGCTCTCAGCCACTGCACAGTCCATGTCTGACTGTGACTACAAAGCATTGCAACTCTAGAAGAGAAAACCCACTGAAAGAAACCACATAAGACTTGGAAACCATCTCGGGGCCACTGGGATTCCTCCCAGGCTTCCCTAAGGCAGAGTCAATGGCCTCTGTTAAAAGGCAAAGGTTGACTCATTCATTTTTGAGGCTGGTCCCACCACTGTTTATTTGTTGTGATGAATATTCATTGAGGACCTTCTGTTATTGCTGTATACTGAGCATCAGACAGCATATTAGATGTTTGCGCATCTCATTTTAATCCTTTAAGCAACATTATTAGGAAAGTTTTCCCTTAAAAAGGAAAAAAACCAAATGCTCAAGAAGATATGGGAGAATAAGAATTGAAAATGAACTGGGAATTAGGGCAGAAATAAATGCAAAAGAAACAAAAGAGACCATAGCAAAAATCAACAAAGCCAGAAGCTGGTTCTTTGAAAGGGTAAATAAAATTGACAAACCATTAGCCAGACTCATCAAGAAACAAAGGGAGAAAAATCAAATCAATAAAATTAGAAATGAAAATGGAGAGATCACAACAGACAACACAGAAATACAAAGGATCATAAGAGACTACTATCAGCAATTATATGGCAATAAAATGGACAACGTGGAAGAAATGGACAAATTCTTAGAAAAGTACAACTTTCCAAAACTGGATCAGGAAGAAATAGAAAATCTTGACAGACCCATCACAAGCACGGAAATTGAAACTGTAGTCAGAAATCTTCCAGCAAACAAAAGCCCAGGTCCAGACGGCTTCACAGCTGAATTCTACCAAAAATTTAGAGAAGAGCTAACACCTATCCTACTCAAACTGTTCCAGAAAATTGCAGAGGAAGGTAAACTTCCAAACTCATTCTATGAGGCCACCATCACCCTAATACCAAAACCTGACAAAGATGCCACACACACAAAAAACTACAGGCCAATATCACTGATGAACATAGATGCAAAAATCCTTAACAAAATTCTAGCAATCAGAATCCAACAACACATTAAAAAGATCATACACCATGACCAAGTGGGCTTTATCCCAGGAATGCAAGGATTCTTCAATATCTGCAAATCAATCAACGTAATACACCACATTAACAAATGGAAAAATAAAAACCATATGATTATCTCAATAGATGCAGCGAAAGCCTTTGACAAAGTTCAACATCCATTTATGATAAAAACTCTCCATAAAGCAGGAATAGAAGGAACATACCTCAACATAATAAAAGCTATATATGACAAACCCACAGCAAACATTATCCTCAATGGTGAAAAATTGAAAGCGTTTCCTCTAAAGTCAGGAACAAGACAAGGGTGCCCATTTTCACCATTACTATTCAACATAGTTTTGGAAGTTTTGGCCACAGCAATCAGAGCAGAAAAATAAATAAAAGGAATCCAAATTGGAAAAGAAGAAGTAAAACTCACTGTTTGCAGATGACATGATCCTCTACATAGAAAACCCTAAAGACTCCACCAGAAAATTACTAGAACTAATCAATGAATATAGTAAAGTTGCAGGATATAAAATCAACACACAGAAATCCCTTGCATTCCTGTACACTAATAATGAGAAAATAGAAAGAGAAATTAAGGAAACAATTCCATTCACCATTGCAATGAAAAGAATAAAATACTTAGGAATATATCTACCTAAGGAAACTAAAGACCTATATATAGAAAACTATAAAACACTGGTGAAAGAAATCCAAGAGGACACTAATAGATGGAGAAATATACCATGTTCATGGATTGGCAGAATGAATATAGTGAAAATGAGTATACTACCCAAAGCAATTTATAGATTCAATGCAATCCCCATCAAGCTACCAACGGTATTCTTTACAGAGCTAGAACAAATAATTTCTCAATTTGCATGGAAATACAAAAAACCTCGAATAGCCAAAGCTATCTTGAGAAAGAAGAATGGAACTGGAGGAATCAACCTGCCTGACTTCAGGCTCTACTACAAAGCCACAGTCATCAAGACAATATGGTACTGACACAAAGACAGAAATATAGATCAATGGAACAAAATAGAAAGCCCAGAGATAAATCCACGCACATATGGTCACCTTATCTTTGACAAAGGAGGCAAGAATATACAATGGATTAAAGACAATCTCTTTAACAAGTGGTGCTGGGAAAACTGGTCAACCACTTGTAAAAGAATGAAACTAGAGCACTTTCTAACACCATACACAAAAATAAACTCAAAATGGATTAAAGATCTAAATGTAAGACCAGAAACCATAAAACTCCTAGAGGAAAACATAGGCAAACACTCTTTGACATACATCACAGCAGGATCCTCTATGACCCACCTCCCAGAATATTGGAAATAAAATAAAAAATAAACAAATGGGACTTAATTAAACTTAAAAGCTTATGCACAACATAGGAAACTATAAGCAAGGTGAAAAGACAGCCTTCAGAATGGGAGAAAATAATAGCAAATGAAGCAACAGACAAATAACTAATCTCAAAAATATACAAGCAACTCCTACAGCTCAATTCCAGAAAAATAAATGACCCAATCAAAAAATGGGCCAAAGAACTAAATAGACATTTCTCCAAAGAAGACATACAGATGGCTAACAAACACATGAAAAGATGCTCAACATCACTCATTATCAGAGAAATGCAAATCAAAACCACTATGAGGTACCATTTCACGCCAGTCAGAATGGCAGCGATCCAAAAGTCTACAAGCAATAAATGCTGGAGAGGGTGTGGAGAAAAGGGAACCCTCTTACACTGTTGGTGGGAATGCAAACTAGTACAGCCACTCTGGAGAACAGTATGGAGATTCCTCAAAAAACTGGGAGTAGAACTGCCTTATGATCCAGCAATCCCACTGCTGGGCATACACACTGAGAAAACCAGAATTGAAAGAGACACGTGTACCCCAATGTTCATAGCAGCACTGTTTATAATAGCCAGGACATGGAAGCAACCTAGATGTCCATCAGCAGATGAATGGATAAGAAAGCAGTGGTACATATACACAATGGAGTATTATTCAGCCATTAAAAAGAATACATTTGAATGGGTTCTAATGAGGTGGATGGAACTGGAGCCTATTATATAGAGTGAAGTAAGCCAGAAAGAAAAACACCAATACAGTATACTAACGCATATATATGGAGTTTAGAAAGATGGTAACAATAACCCTGTTTACGAGACAGCAAAAGAGACACTGATGTATAGAACAGTCTTTTGGACTCTGGGAGGGGGAGAGGGTGGGATGATTTGGGAGAATAGCATTGAAATATGTATAATATCATATTTGAAACGAGTCGCCAGTCCAGGTTCGATGCCTGATACCAGATGCCTGGGGCTGGTGCACTGGGACGACCCAGAGGGATGGTATGGGGAGGGAGGAGGGAGGAGGGTTCAGGATGGGGAACACATGTATACCTGTGGCGGATTCATTTTGATGAATGGCAAAACCAATACAATATTGTAAAGTTAAATAAAATAAAATTTTAAAAAAATAAAAAGAAAAAGTAGGAGTTTCTTAAAGCAAGTATATCACAGAATTTTTATAGTTCATGAAAGTGAAAGTGAAGTCGCTCAGTCGTGTCCGACTCTTTGCGACCCCGTGGACCGTAGCCCACCAGGCTCCTCCGCCCACAGGATTCTCCAGGCAAGATATACTGGAGTGGGTTGCCATTTCCTTCTCCAGGGGATCTTCCCGACCCAGGGATCGAACCCAGGTCTTCCACATTGCAGGCAGACGCTTTAACGTCTGAGCCACCAGGGAAGCCCAAAGCAAGTATATCACAGAATTTTTATAGTTCATAGTCCTCAATAAATACATATTATCTTCCAAAAATGCTCAGACAATGAAAAAAGCTTATTTAATAAAATATAATTTCCACAAGAGAAAAAAAAAAGAAAATGAACTGGGATCAAATCCCAAAGAACCTTGAATGTTAAGCTAAGGAGATAGAACATCATTCATGGGCAATGGGAGGTCAGCAAAAAATGGTTCTTAACCATCATGGGCATTAGAATATTCTCAGGAGCTTTTCACACATGTTTCTAGGTCCTACTATGAAATACTGAGTTACACTCTTAATGGTGGCGCCCAGGTATTTGTATCTTGTGGGGGAGCAGGAGACTCCCCAGGAGATGCTCAGGCACAATTCTAGTGAAGAATCATTGCAGGAAAGGATCTAATTATTAGAAAATTTTCCTTTAATTAAAGGGAACCTCCACTAAACAAGAAAAATTCCTCTTTCACCTGCTGCTGCTGCTAAGTTACTTCAGTCGTGTCCAACTCTGTGTGACCCCATAGACGGCAGCCTACCTGAGAATCCCTTAAACTTCTGAAGACGTTGTGTCAGAAGCCTGCACATTTATCCCAGAAGCCTAACTGTTGCTTGAGATGTTTTGGAAAAGTCTCCTTAGAATGATCCTCAGAGTTCCCTGACCTTAGAGTAGGAGGGATGTGTCCACAGGCATCAGAACTGCTCCAACCGGACTTTGGAGTCAAACCAAAATTAGCTGAGTCTATCTCCACGTCACAGGGCTAAGTTCACCCACTGCTGCAAACAAGGTCTTATCTTGGAGTCCTATAGACGAAAATCTGAATCTGCTAGTGAAAACTCAGTGCAGAGAAAAGAGGGGGAAAGGAAGAAACCACAAGCTCTGAAAAATTAAAATGTTTTCTCCTCTGGTTCAAGTTGTAGCTGCGAGATTGATTTTCTCTGTTCAGATGCAGCCTCCTTGCCTTGGTCACATCATTGCTCCCCCTGGTGGTCGTCTTCTTCATTTCAGGCATGTGTTGTACTGACTCCTTAGCGAGGAGCTGAAGGTGGGAGAGCCATCCTACCTCCTTCAAGAGGGGCTTTCTTCATGCAGGAGGAAGAGGGAAAGGTAACCAGAGTCCACAGCCATCCTCCTGGCATCTGAGGTTAAAGGGCCAAGGAGTTCTCCTCTGAGCTACTCCTTATTTGGCTTTGATGTGTAAAAGCATGTCTTTTCTTTCATTTAAGATGTGCAAAATTATGGGACATCTAGTTGTTTACGAATGACACAAGAACTCAGATCAGAGTAGGACCAATGCTCTGTCAGTTACAGCTGACAAGCATCTCCCAAGGAAGTCTTTTACTAACTAGCTGTGTTTATAGAACTGCAGGTAAAGGTTTTCTGCTCTGTCATCTCAGCCAGGTTGAAAGCAAAAGATTAAAAGCTACTGCCTGGCACATCCTCTGCATTATAAATTCTGTTTGACTCTTGCCTCTTTTTTTTTTTTTTTTAAACTTCAGTTCTATCTCATTCTCAGATGTGCTGTGATTCAACTTCTTTTAGATCCATTCCATTACAGAGTTATTTTTCATTCTTTTTTATTTGTAGTATTTTAAATTCATTCCTGGCTTGTTGCACTATTTTCCCACCGAGAACTTTAAAAAATATTCTCTCTGATATTTTGATGCTTTTATTTTTATTAATTTTAATGCTTTTCCATCTGTTAGAACTTTCTTCTGATTTTTCAGACCCATCACATCAAAGATAGAAAATTCATATCTTCATAAACCCTCTTTAGTCTCCAGAGTTATTTTGCTAACCGACCCTTTCCTCCCATTTTAACAGGTTATATACAGATAAAAAGCAGTGGGAATGGTGAGGAGATTGCAGTTTAGTGATAAGCAGCAGGATTTTGGGGGTCAGGTCGACTTGGGTTTAAATCCTGGCTCCACCTTACTACAGTGGTGAGATCATAAGCAATCTATGCAGCTTTTCTGTGCCTCAGTTTCTTAACCTGTAAACCCTGGATGATATTTAACTCATGGAGTCATTTAAAGATGAAATGCCAGTATGTACATAAAGAGCATCTTGATTCAGTGATAGCCTGGAAAACACTCAGAAAATGGTGGTTTGTTTTGTGTTGTTACATCCTAGATGGTGAAATAGTAAAACTGTTAGCTCCATGTGACACCATGGTAATGAATGCACAAATCTGTCCCAGAAAGCCTAAATTCACAGCCTCAGTGATAATTCTGTCTTCAGTGAACTGTATATTTCTTAACTCCAAAGATGTTTTTCTAGAGGAGGTCTGTGCATGCATGCTAAGTCACTTCCGTCGTGTCCAACTCTTTGCAACCCTATGGACTATAGCCCACCAGGCTCCTCTGTCTATGGGATTCTCTAAGCAAGATTACTGGAGTGAGGTGCCACGCCCTCCTCCAAGGGAATCTTCCCCCTCCCAGAGATCGAACCCACGTCTCTTGCATCTCCTGCATTGGCAGGTGGGTTCTTTACCACTAACACCACTCCAGAAACCCCCCAAAGGGGGTACTTTATTGCATAAACATTTGCTGCTGCTGCTAAGTCACTTCAGTCGTGTCCGACTCTGTGTGATCCCACAGATGGCAGCCACCAGGCTCCCCCATCCCTGGGATTCTCCGGGCAAGAACACTGGAGTGGGTTGCCATTTCCTTCTCCAATGCATGAAAGTGAAAAGTGAAAGTGAAGTTGCTTAGTCGTGTCCGACTCCTAGTGACCCCACGGACTGCAGCCTACCAGGCTCCTCCATCCATGGGATTTTCCAGGCAAAGTACTGGAGAGGGGTGCCATTGCCTTCTCCCGCATAAACAGTTACGGGTATGTATTCTATGTAGGCACTTGGGCCTGGCTTTCTGGGGGATAAATAAAACCTGGCCACCACCCTCAAGGAACTTTAAATCTGGTTCAAAGCCAGGACACAAACCCAGCTATAATGTAACATAAACGGAGCATGTCCTGGGAAATTCTCGGAGTGCCGCAGGAAGTTAAAGAAGACAATGTCATCTCTAGCCAATGATGTTCAAAACCAAACCCATGTCCCCTCCCTTCTGGAGGCAGATTGCTTCCTCCTGCAGTGTTTTGCATCTCCACGAATGGGTACCACCACATGTTCAGATCCCAGCCAGGACTAAAAAGGAAGCTCCATTGACCATGCCCTCTCCTTCCCTTATGTTGCCAGCTGCTACAAGTCTCAGCACAGTCTCGCTCCTTAATATACCCAAATCTCTCCATCTGTTTTCACTTCCATGAACCTCATTCCTTGTTTCTGAAACTGTTGAGCTTTAGAGTTTCCTGGCATGCTTGTTAAAATGCAGGTTGATGGGCCCCACCTCCAGAATGTCTTCTAATTCCATAGGTGTGGAGTGAGGCCTGAGATTTTGTGTTCTTATTAAGCACATGTCCTGGGCTTCCCTGGAGTCTCAGTGGTAAGAATCTCCTTGCCAATGCAGAAGACACGAGTTCGATCCCTTGGTCAGGAAGATTCTCTGGGGAAGGAATAGCAACCCACTCCAGTATTCTTGCCTGGGAAAGCACATGGACAGAGGAGCCTGGTGGACTACAGTCCATCGGGTCACAAAGGAGTCAGACACGACTTAGGGACCAAACAACATAATCAGGTGTCCAGGTGATACTGATGTAGCTGGTATGGGAACCACACTGAGAAGTGATGGGTCCATGACCTCATCATTTCCTGTTGAGATTATTTCTGTCTTCCTCACTAAACTTTCTGCTTCTAATCCTTACTCTCTTTTTCACCTGACCTTAAATCTGAGAGAAGAAAAAAAAATCCTTTCTGGCTGTAGATAAATGTCAAAATCCTTCATGAGACCAGCAAGACCCTCAGTTACCCAGTTCTTACCTTCCTCTCTAGTCTTGTCTACTGCCTTGCTGATTCCGTGCCTGCCCGCCTGGCAGTTTTAATAGCCAAGTCATTTTCGTGTTTTGTGCTTTGCATCTGCTGTTCACTCTGTCTGCCATGCTGAGAGTCCCTTTCTTCTTTTATTGACTCCTGTGTATCCTTGGAAACCACTGAGAAACACCTCCTTACCAAAGCATTACCTCTCCATCTGCAGGTCGGGACAGGCATCCCACCTCCATGCTTTCTATCCCATGATCGTTATCACATGTTGATACCTGCCTGTTTATCCACTTCTCCCACAAGTCTCTGAGCTTCCTGAGAGCAAGAACCAAATCTTTTATTTTTAAAGCCACAATCCAGAGTGGCACATAGCCTGACATAGTTGAAAATCAATGACTGTTGAATGAAAAAACTTCAGGAAGTCTACCTGGAGGAGGCAAGCATTTTAGCTAGTTGTAAAGAGTGATTAGAATGTGAACATGCAGAGAGAAGAGGAAGAACATTCTAGAAGAAGAATCTTGAGCCCGAGTTTGGACATGGTCAGTTTTGGACATGGTGTATGGAAGGAATATGGAGGACTCTAGTTTGACTGGCTATAGGATGTGGGATCTTGAGGGTCAATTGAGGGAAATAGTAGAGATAAAATTAACTTGACTCAGCAAGGGATTGAATATGGGAGTCCAGGAAAAAACCAAATCAAATGTGAGGATATGGAGAGAACCATTAACCGGAAAGGAGTAAAGATGGACGAGGATCAAGAGTGTGGTTTTGGCCAGGGTAGATTTGGGGATACCATTAGGACACATTCCACTGTCTTGTCTTTCTATGTCTTCCCATTGATTTTATTCAGGTTTTGATCTCCAGGGCTTGGTAAGCACCCAATATAAATGCTGAATGAATTAATGAATTCAGTGGAATCAAAATAAAGGCTAGCAGTGGTCCTGCATGAGCCAAGGCAAAGGAGAGTTAGTTTCTGTGATAATTTTAAGTAATGTCTTTGCCACTCACACAGATAAGACTCAGGTGAGAGAAGTGTAGGCTGCTGGCAGCATTGGAAAAACCAAGGGGGAACTCAGGTGATGGCCAGCAGGTGCTCAGGAGACAGTTGCTTGTCACTCGAAATGGGGAAGATTAGCATTTGTGAGGGCTTCCCAGGGGGCACTAGTGGTAAAGAAGCCGCGGGTCAGTGCAGGAGATCTAAGAGACGCGGGTTTGATCCCTGGGTCGGGAGGATCCCCTGGAGGAAGGCATGGCAACCCACTACAGTATTTTTGCCTGGAGAATCCCGTGGACAGAGGAGTCTAGCGAGCTACAGTCCATAGGGTCGCCAAGAGTCAGACACGACTGAAGCGACTTAGCATGGACAGCGTTTGTGAAGATGGTCAGATGACACCATCTTCACAAACCGTGAACACAATGCTGTGGACTGAAGATTGTGGTACTTCGTGTGGATTTTCCTATTTCGTGTGCAGGACAAAATTCATGAGAGCTGAAATGTATAGTCTGACTACCCTATACTAATGTAATAAATGCAAGCATTAGTAACTTTTATTCTCTATTTAAAGAGATGTCTAGAAAGAGTTATGCATTGTCATCACTAATCCATTTTTCCTCGTGAAATAGACAGCTTTGTGACTGTTATGACACTGTTCTCAAAATCTAACCACTACTGTTCTTCTCTTAAATTTAACACATTGACATGTGTTTAGAGAATGTAATATAATGTTGAATATGTGAAGGAAACAGGTTTTCTTCTGACCCATTTTTCCAGTCTTGTGTAATCCTAGAGGCCTTCCTCATATTACTCTTATGTGTACAGAGAAGTAGCTGAAGAAAAATAATCTAAAGATTAAGGCATTGAATGGTCACTATTTTAAACATACACACAGTTATGCTTCTAAGCAGACAACCTCAGCAATCAGTTACTCTCGGCTGTGCTCCCAAATCAGTAATTCTGCTGGTAGATCTATCAAAAATCAAAATTCATCATGTGAAGGAAGCTGGAAGTTTTATTAACCAAAACAAGCGCTGGGGCATGCAGGGGGGTTGTAAAGGATAAACAGAAGATAAAGAGGCAGGATTCAATTTCCTTTTACATGCAAGCTTGGGGACAGGCCGACCATTATTCACCCATGCCTGCCACTGACGAACAGAAGCCCTGGGTTATGAACTGCAAGTCATCTGCTTTTAAAATTCAATTTCATTTCTTCAAACAGTCTTTGTGAGCACGAATGTCTAATGAGAGAGTTTAGGCCACGACGTCCTAGAGTAACCATCTGTAAGTCATGGACTCGTTGGAATTAATTCATTTAACAAATATTTATGGAGCATTTCCGTGTGTGTCAGCTCCAAGCTAGACAGGAGGGAGCAAGGCAGACCAGGTTTCCGTCACGCTTGAGACAAACCTAGAGTTCCAGACTCCCGTTTTATTGTTGTTGCTACTGTAGTTAACACATGAATGACCGTTTTTGTTTCCAGTTTTCAACATGAGCTATTTCATAAAATACGAAGTGCTGCTCTTCTGATGTCTGTCCAAAGTAGCCATTTTCAATGTGCTTCTTAAAAATTCCAGAGTGTCAGCTTTGATGGGGCAAATAAGAAAATCTAAGGAAAGTGGAATTCAGGAAGTCAGGGAGTCATAAGAATGCTTGGAATTTCTAACAGATTTTACTAAACGTTTTCTGTATCATGACATGTTCCAGAAGACTGTAAATGTTAGTTTGTACAAATTAAAACTACTTTTTGCCTTGCTGATAACTGCAAATAAATAATTCAGATGACCACCCACCAAAACCCGAGAACATTTTTGGGGAGTTGGGGGGGGTGTTACATGTTCCCTCTGAAATACTTGTTTTGTAAATTTTATAATCAAAGGGAAAAATAATGAGATAGTGCCTCATTTTATTTCTACTTTTCAATTCTGCAGAACTAGTTTCAAATGCTTCCGTATTTCCCAGTAAGAGCATTATAGAAATGTAAACTAATCATTAACCTTTGTCTTGATTTGACTTTAAAGGGGAGGATTAAAGGCATTTTCTTACTTGCATTTCAGGACAGCAACACACTGACTTCTCCAGTTAAAATTATTTAAACTGTCACTTTGTTTTCATGATGGCAATTAACTAACTTAAATTCAGGACTACACATTGCAAGAGCTTTATGTTATTTAGTAAGGAGCCTTATGTAAAGTTCATAAATGTTGCACAAAGCATAGCTGTTTAGCCCTGGTTCAAGAAGTAGTAAGTGAGGAAAAAAAGAGTTGGGGAGATAACCTTTAGCTCAATATAGCTTGGTAAATTAAATCCTATATATGCTAATTTTGTACTTTTTTTTTAATAGATGGAACTGATTAAAAATATAAGTACTGCCGAACAGCCCTATTTATTCACCCGACATGTTCATTTCCTCAACTTCTCAAGGTAAGATATTTTTCAGTTTAATGCTTCTTTCATTTCTTTGGGGTACTTAGTCTCCTTCTAACAAACAATTACTTTAAAATCTACCTTCCTTTCCAAGGTAGTGTAATTGCCCTTCAAAAGGCATTTTAATCTATTTATTTTTTCAGTAGAGGGATCAAAATTTGAAATATTTACTCAAAAGCTTCATTTCTTTCTAAAACTACTACTCTTAAGTCTTGTGAAAACTTGAAATTATTTTTAATGAGAAGCCACTTCACCTTATAGTTCTCTAAAAAAAAAAAATGTTTTGTATTGGAACAAAATAGACGAGAGATGGATATTTTAGCAGATATATTTCATTGCACATTTTTATACAACCTGCACCCACACAGGACTCTGGGAATAACTTGGAGGTGGAATTATATGTATTTTGTGTGTGCTGTGCGTATGTTTAATCCCTAAGACGTGCCCGACTCTTTATGACCCCATGGACTGTAGCCTGCCAGGCTCCTCTGTCCATGGGATTTTTCAGGCAAGCATACTAGGTTGCCATTTCCTGCTCCAAGGGATCTTCCTGACTCTAGGATTGAGCCCATGTCTCCTGTGTCTCCTGCATTGCAGGCACATTCTTTACCCGCTGAGCCATCAAGAAGCTAGACCCAGCCTCTTTCTCTACCTTTTGAACACTCCATTTCTTTTCTCTAAACCTTGCATGTTTGATGTTGGTGGGTATTTTAGAAATCTGTGCTTTTTTCCTCTTCACCCGCAAGGACCTTTTGATACTAATGCAAACCTCAAATTTACGTGTTTTGATCCTCTGTTAAATTGCTAACTGCACATTCTGGGCATTCTCTTCCCCAGGGATCCCTTAGCACAGATTTCTTGTCACTGTACTTTACTGTAGCTCTCAGATTCCTCCTCTAAGGCGGGCCTGTCTGAGCTCACAGTTGAGGTTGACAGAGCACTAGGTCCCCGGGCCAATCTGCTGACTAGTCCCGGACCCTGGGCCTCCCCCATCAGCCATCTGACCAGCCCTTTCTGCACTGCTTTTCCCATGGGGATAACAGGACCTCACAGGCTCACAGGAGAATCCTATCTGTGCTGACCTTGTGGCCCCGAGGGCCAGCAACCAGGGAGGCCTGAGTTTGCACTGGGCAGCGCTTTGGCTGCCCTGCCCCAGGAAGCCTGTCTGCAGGGCTGGGAGAAGAGTTTAGCCTTCAAAGAACTTTCCTGCTGTGCAGCGAGCCTTGTGCAAATGAAGTATAAAGAGACTGAGATTCAGCAAAGCAAGTTACTAAGCAGCAAAGAGGAGTTGCTGCCTTATCTTTGAAAGCAAGTCTCCCCTGAAGTTCCCCAGCCTCTCTGATACCCAGAGTTCTCTGGACTGGTGAACAGGTGAAGAGGAGGACACCTGCGGATTATCCTGGATTATCCTCGGTGGCCGGAATGGGGGATGGGAGTGTGTGTACCGCATCCACAAGAGCTGTGTCTCCAACCACATTTCTAAAGTGGCTTGTCACTGCACTGTCCGGGGTATGTGCCTGTCTCCCACTTCCCTGGGGCCAAGAACATATAATTAGACATAATTAGATAATGAGGACGTGGTAGCTATTTTGGGCCACGTGTTTTATGACTTGTAGACAGCAGAGCTCGGCCCCTCTGACCCCTTGATTCTCTCATGCACTTCCTTCCTCCCTTCTCTCTCTGTCACCCCTGACGTCCCCATTCATTATTCTTTCTTCCTCTTTTTAAAATTTTTGTTGGATTATAGTTGATGTACTGCTGCTGCTGCTAAGTCACATCAGTCGTGTCCGACTCTGTGCGACCCCATAGACGGCTGTGTTAATTTCTGCTGGACAGCAAAGTGAATCAGTTACACGTATACCCATTCTTTTTAGATACTTTTCCCATGTAGGCCATGACAGAGTACTAAGTAGAATTTCCTGTGCTCTAAGTCCTTATTCAGTTCAGTTCAGTTCAGTCTCTCAGTCATGTCCGACTTTGCGACCCCATGAATCTCAGCACGCCAGGCCTCCCTATCTATCACCAACTCCCGGAGTTCACCCAAACTCATCTGCATCGAGTTGGTGATGCCATCCAGCCATCTCATCCTCTGTCGTCCCCTTCTCCTCCTGCCCGCAATCCCTCCCAGCATCAGGGTCTTTTCCAATGAGTCAACTCTTTGCATGAGGCGGCCAAAGTATTGAAGTTAGGTCCTTGCTGCTACTGCTACTAAGTCACTTTAATCCTGTCCGACTCTGTGCGACCCTAGAGATGGCAGCCCACCAGGCTCCACCATCCCTGGGATTCTCCAGGCAAGAACACCGGAGTGGGTTGCCATTTCCTTCTCCAATGCATGAAAGTGAAAAGTGAAAGTGAAGCCGCTCAGTCGTGTCCAACTCTCAGTGACCCCATGGACTGCAGCCCACCAGGCTCCTCAGTCCATGGGAGTTTCCAGGCAAGAGTACTGGAGTGGGGTGCCATTGCCTTCTCCTTATTAGTTACCTATTTTATGTATCAGATCAGATCAGATCAGTCACTCAGTCGTGTCCGGATCAGATCAGATCAGTCGCTCAGTCATGTCCGACTCTTTGCGACCCCATGAACTGCAACACGCCAGGCCTCCCTGTCCATCACCAGTTCCCAGAGGTCACTCAGACTCGCATCCATCGAGTCAGTGATACCATCCAGCCATCTCATCCTCTGTCGTCCCCTTCTCCTCCTGCCCTCAATCCCTCCCAGCATCAGAATTTTCAATGAGTCAACTCTTCGCATGAGGTGGCCAAAATACTGGAGTTTCAGCTTTAGCATCATTCCTTCCAAAGAAATTCCAGGGCTGATCTCCTTCAGAATGGACCGGTTGGATCTCCTTGCAGTCCAAGGGACTCTCAAGAGTCTTCTCCAACACCACAGTTCAAAAGCATCAATTCTTCGGCGCTTAGCCTTCTTCACAGTCCAGCTCTCACATCCATACATGACCACAGGAAAGACCATAGCCTTGACTAGGCGAACCTTTGTTGGCAAAGTAATGTCTCTGCTTTTGAATATGCTATCTAGGTTGGTCATAACTTTCCTTCCAAGGAGTAAGCGTCTTTTAATTTCATGGCTGCAGTCATCATCTGCAGTGATTTTGGAGCCCAGAAAAATAAAGTCTGACACTGTTTCCACTGTTTCCCCATCTATTTCCCATGCAGTGATGGGACCAGATGCCATCCATGATCTTCGTTTTCTGAATGTTGAGCTTTAAGCCAACCTTTTCACTCTCCACTTTCACTCTCATCAAGAGGCTTTTGAGTTCCTCTTCACTTTCTGCCATAAGGGTGGTGTCATCTGCATATCTGAGGTTATTGATATTTCTCCCGGCAATCTTGATTCCAGCTTGTGCTTCTTCCAGCCCAGCGTTTCTCATGATGTACTCTGCATATAAGTTAAATAAATAGGGCAACAATATACAGCCTTGACGTACTCCTTTTCCTATTTGGAACCAGTCTGTTGTTCCATGTCCAGTTCTAACTGTTGCTTCCTGACCTGCATACAGATTTACTAGTGTGCATATGTCAATCCCCGTCACTCAGTTTATCCCCCCCATAACCCAGTAACCATAGGTTTGTCAAACCTTATTCATTTACTCCTCTTGCTTCCAGGGCAAATCTTTACAACCAAAACAAATTGCAATGCAACAAGTTTTCATAGTTAACTCAGGATATTATAGCATTCTAATTAATACACCAACACCAGTACCTTAATTGGATCAGCAGTATGGTTGACCGTATTTTATTTTGGCCTCCACTATCAAATACAAGCCCAAGAGTTTATTTTTGATTGATTGAGTTCTGAAAGAAAAGAGAAAAAATGATAAACACCTTTTAGAGGACACTACATCCCAGGGAAAGCGTCGGCCTGGCTGTCGGGATCTCTGGGTGTCAGACCTTCCCGTCGACCGTAGTCTCTCTGGTGAGAAGGGGAAGTCTCCATGTTCCCATCTCCATGGGGAGGGACGGTTCCTGCCCACCCCTGGTTTGTTTGGATGCTTAAACCCCTGACGGAAAGCCTTTCAAGTTCTTGGAGAGAAGGGTATCATGTGTATTCAAAGTGACATTTAAAAACACTTCTGTAGAAGCCTCAGTCTGAACCCCCAGTTTGGCTCCTGTCCAGATGCAGCCTCGTGTTCAGTTGCTCAGTTGTGTCCAGCTCTGCAACACCATAGACTGTAGTCCATCAGACTCCTCTGTCCATGGGATTCTCTAGGCAAGAATAGAGTGGGCTGCCATTTCCTGCTCCAGGGGATCTTTCTGACCCAGGGATTGAACCCACGTCTCTTGTGTCTTCCTGCATTGGCAATGGCACCCCACTCCAGCACTCTTGCCTGGAAAATCCCACGAACTGAGGAGCCTGGTGGGCTGCAGTCCCTGGGGTCGCTAAGAGTCAGACACGACTGAGCGACTTCACTTTCACTTTTCACTTTCATGCGCTGGAGAAGGAAATGGCAACCCACTCCAGTGTTCTTGCCTGGAGAATCCCAGGGACGGGGGAGCCTGGTGGGCTGCCATTTCAGGGGTCGCACAGAGTTGAACACGTCTGAAGCGACTTAGCAGTAGCAGCAGCAGCAGCATTGGCAGGTGGATTCTTTACCACTGTGCCACCTGGAGGCAGCCTCATCGTGTCTCTAATGTAACACTTTCAGGTTAGGGCCCTGCTCTGGCTGATTTCTCCTCCCTCCATCCCATTGTGTTCAATTAAATACATACATATTGAGGACCCTACATTAGGACAGGGGCTTCTACAGGAACAAGAAATGTTGTCCTTGGGACTTCCCTGATGGTCCAATGGCTGAGACTCCACACTCCCAGTTCAGGGAGCCTGGGTTCAATCCCTGGTCAGGGAACATGATCCCACATGCTGCAACCAGAGTTCCCCTGGTGGTGGTTTAGTTGCTAGGTCATGTCTGACTCTGAGACCCTATGGATTGTAGCTCGCCAGGCTCCTCTGTCCATAGAATTCTCCAGGCAAGAATACTGGAGTGGGTTGCCATTCCCTTCTCCAGGGAATCTTCCTGACCCAGGGATTGAACTTGTGTCTCCTGCATTGGCAGGCGGATTCTTTACCATGGAGCCACCAGGGAAGCCGCAAGAGTTCGCATGCAGCAACTAAGACCCAGCACAACCAAATAGATAAATAAATATTAAAAATATAGAAAAGAAAAGAAATGTCCTTGCCTTCAGGGAACTGCAAGTTCTTCTACCATTAAGGAAGGAGTGGCGTGTATGACGAGTTTAGGAGAAAGAATCACCGGGTGTTCCCAGGGGAAGTGGGAGGAGCAGGAGCCCCAACTGATGGGCCAGCTGTGGACCAACGAAGGGGAGGGGCGTTGGCAGCCCAGGGACCAACATAAGCGAAAACTGGGCAAAGAGAAAGATGGAAAGGAACCCTGTAAATGGGAGTCTCCAGCATGGGCGCAGCAGAAATGGAATGGCAGTGATGAACTGTGAGCAGGAAAAAAGAGAGACCAGTCTGATCAGCTGGAATAAACTCATGCTGACTGTGGGCTCAATCTCACCCTCTCTTCCCACCCCACATGCACAAGGCCCGTGGCCTCAGCTACAAGACCTCCATAAACACACAGAGAAGGACAAATTAAACTTGAATACGCTACAGGACTGTTACTAAACATGGCAATTTAAATCATCAGCCTTTCTTTTTCAAGGGAACAGTTTTCTTTCAGGAAAATTTCTTGGGTATAAACAGTGAACCGTGGGCATTTAAGAAAATCCCCAGTTATACAATTAACAGAGTAAAACATCTATGTTGGGACTCATTAAGAGGGCTTTCATATTCTTTTAAAACTGAGTTCTGTATTTTGAATTATAAGACAGAGAGAAAATTAAGCTGCTCTTAAGGCATCTACCTTGATCACTGCTGACAGGCATTTTTTCAAGAGAAACATTGTTTTAAGAGGCTATTAAGAGAAGAATTGATGCTGCAACCTAATATTCTTATTTGATGTTTTTTTTCTAATCTTACCTACATTGTTGACATGCAGCAAAACACTTGTGGGGGAGTAGAATGTAAGAATGAAAGTCTAACCTTGTTACCAACACTTTCTTTTGTCCACTTATGTTCTGAACTCATGAAGTGCATGGCATTATACCAAAATGAATCTCCCCCTATTCTTCTTTTCCAGTAAATATGGTATTCTTATCTTGGAATTTAGATACTCCGAGTGATGTAAAATGCTACTCTGCGAGTTTCTGACAATTCAATAAATTTCATTTATTCATTGTCTAGGCATCTTGTCCTGTTCCATCTTTTCCTCCCTTTTTTAGACCTAAAATAAAGGTAA
Source organism: Tragelaphus eurycerus (assembly GCA_935064755.1). Taxonomy (NCBI): domain Eukaryota; kingdom Metazoa; phylum Chordata; class Mammalia; order Artiodactyla; family Bovidae; genus Tragelaphus; species Tragelaphus eurycerus. Next base: position 8,030,003 of record CAKXYN010000039.1, read on the forward strand.
AGGTGTATGCGCTGTCGTGTCTGACTCTTTGCAACCCCTTGGACTGTAGCCCACCAGGCTTCTCTGTCCATGGGATTTCCCAGGCCAGAATACTGGAGTGGGTTGCCATTTCCTTCCCCAGGGGATCTTCCCAGCTCAGGGATTGAACTCAAGTCTCTGGCGTCTCCTGCACTGGCAGGCGGATTCTTTACTGCTGAGCTTCCTGGCACCTAGATGGAACAGTTTCACCATATCCATTTTTATCAATTCAACCGTGGAAAACAATACTCTCAGACCAAACTGGTACTTTTGTAGTTGCCTCAGGAAAGACTTCCTGCCAGAGGAGATAAACACTACAATGTCAGCAGAAACCTCAGATGGTTTGTATTCCTGAAGATTTTCACCACTCTTGCAGTTTTTGAGCCATCTGAAAGTTCAGGCTAGACAAATGTTTTTCACCTGGTCTACCTAGAGAACTGAATCGAAATTACTTTGACCTAAAAGATGCTATTTTGTTGTGATTTTAAGTACATCACTTAATATTTGTGTACTCTGGTTTCATGAGCCTGTTCGCACTTGTCAAAGTCAACTATAGAATTAGAATTTTTGCAAAAGTTCAACTTCCCAAGACCATCTCTTCAAGTGTGTCTTAGATCATCAAGACTGTGACAGACAATTCATCTTCCCTGCTCCTGCCCCCCACATTTCGTTTGTTTTCTAAGATTTTGTGTGTGTGTGGGGCGGGGGTGGGGGGAGTAATTCTTTTTCCAATCTACAGTTTCCCTTGACCCTCAACTTGGGTCTTGCAGGGAAAACACTGTGAAGGCTTGTGTCAGAGTGCAATGCTATGAAAATAGTCAAAGTGAATGGTGAGATTTTCTGACTTCAAACTACCACTTCTCTTAACCCTGTTTTTTATTTCTTCCTTTCTCACCCATGACCCCCTCATCCTTCTTTGCATTCATTTCTCTCTCCTTGTTTGTCTCTGATGGTGGCTCCAACGCCAGCACTAACTTGAGAAAGCAAAGCATTTAAAAATCAATCGCTAGAGAAGCAGGCAGGGTGCATCCAAGGACACCATGTGAGTTGTGGACGTTCTTCCCTTGAAGGGAGGTCCTGGTTACCAGTGTGAACAAGGTCTGCTCCCTGATGGCCTCATTTAACAAAACAAATTTGATCTTGCTAATTCCATAATTCAAATGGGTTTCCACGTTTTATTTCTAAATGTTGACTCTGTTTTCATTCTCATTAGCAAAGTCATCCCTTTTCATTGTGTCCTGCAAATCTTTTGTAATGGTGACAGATGCCTCCAGCTTTGAAGAGGGCATCAGACAAACCCATGTTAGCACTTACTGAATGCTGTCTTTACCCACTTAAACATAGTCTGAAAGTTCGATTTTCAGAATGAGAGTGTTCTTTGAGTTTATCCTGTGTAGACAAGGCCGGGCTCATCTTCTGAAAATGGCGCTCTCCCCCTTTTCTCTTTTCCCTCCACAGTGAGTGAACTCTCTCCGGGCCCCATGAGCCCACACACCTGGCCAGCCCATCAAGGATTATATAATCTGGACTTGCCCTGAGCCCACCTCACTGCCCCCCTTGAGGGGCCTTCCTCCTCCTCATCTACTTGCCTCCTGCCTCTCAGGTCGGCTTTCCTTTCCCAGCAGGAAGCTGACCTCAGGTGCCCCACCCCCACGACTTGCCGGAAGCTCCCACCCTCTTACCTCAGGACTCTAAGGGAGCGATGAGTGCCTCAGCCTCTGCTTGCATGGCATGATGGCAAGTTCTGTCATGGACGCCAAGGACCGCAGTGTCCACTGAATGAGGTTGTGAGGATGCAGGGAGACCCTTCCACTTGTTCCCACAAAGAGCCATTAACTAACCGCCTCCCCCTCCTCCTCCTGCAGCAGCCCCTCACCCTGCCTTTTCCATGATGGCCTTTCTCTCACTTCAAAGCGTCTCCTTAGTCACTCACCGACAGGGATCAAAGCCTGGGCCACTAGCCTCGGGTATTCTTCATTTTTTGATGAGATTAACAGCCCAGGAATAACCTCTACTCTTTTTTTGGCCGTGCTGGGTCTTCAGCACACGGGCTTTCACTAGTTACAGAGCTTAGGCCTAGTTTACCCTGTGGCACCTGGGATCTTAGTTCCCTGAGCAGGGATTGAACCCAGTCCCCTGCATTGGAAGGTGATTCTTAACCACTGAACAACCAGGGAAGTCCCAAGGACTAACCTCTACTTTTAGGTCAGAGATGAAAAAGAAGATACACTTTCAGTAGAATGGAACTTGCCAGGGGTGAGAAGGAAGCAGGGAGACGGGATTTATTGTTTAATGGGCACAGGATTTCAGTTTGGGCTGATGAGAGGATTCTGGAGGTGGGTGATGGGTTCTGGGGATGGTTGCTCTACAGTGTAAATGTACTTAATGCCACTGAGATACACCCTTACAAGTAGTGGAAAAGGTAAATTTTGCCTGTGTATTTTACCACAACTAAATATATATATATATATATACACACACACTTTGAAAAGCAGCTTTTGAAAGTATATAAAACTACTGTAGTAGGAGGACGTGCATGCGTGCTAAGTCACTTCAATCTGTCTGACTCTGTGACCCTATGGACCCTTTGGTGGACCGCCCAGCATGGAATCGTAGGACCCAACTTTTATGCTAATTAGCATAGTCATTCTTTACAAGACCAAGGAAGTACAGTTGAGGTTTTTAAAAGCACATTACAGTTTGAGCGTTGAATTGCATTCACCATCTGTATGCTTTGTCTTTCTAATCCCTAACCCTACTACTCTGGTTGCTCTTTATCATGAATATGAAGCCCAGTTTAATTAAGAAGAGACTGATACATCCAGGGTGCTTGTATCCGAGGTTGGCACAGTGGACTTCTGCAACTGTTAGCTGTTCATGCAGCTGTGTGAATGTCACCTTGTGTACGTCTGGAAGCTGACAAGAGTTGTGTTGGCCTGGCTAACCCTGCTCCTGAACACTGTTTTCCAGTGTGTGGAATGGCATTCACACACCTGGTGCCTGAAATCACACCATCAGAGTCATTCCTTCGTGTGACTCTGGATTCTTCTCTCTGAAGATTTTCTTTAAAAATGCAAACACACACACACACACACACACACAAAGAGAACAGCATTCTGTAAATTAACACACAAAATAAATAGGATCCGTGACTCATTATATCTACTTTCCTTTCCCACGTGCGTGTGCCAAGTCTCTTTAGTCGTGTCTGACTCTGCAACCCCGTGGACCGTAGCCCACCAGGCTCCTCTGTCCATGGGATTCTCTAGGTGAGAATACTGGAGTGGGTTGTCATGTGCTCCTCTGGGGGATCTTCCTGATCCAGGGATTGAACCAGCATCTCTTCTATCTCTTCCATTGGTAGACGAGTTCTTTACCATTAGCACTGCCAGAGCACTGTAATAGTGGCTGAAATTTATGAACTGAGACACAGCCACCCTGGTTTTCATGTCTTCATTGGTTGAGTGCCTACTGTGTACCGTGCTGTGTCTAAGGATGTTGTTCCTGGCTTCTGGAGTCACAAGTCTGATAGAGGCAGACCCGGACACACAGTGCTGGAAAGAGCACTTGGAGCCAGAGGAGGAAGGGACCGACACGAGTGTGGGAGTTCACTGGGGAAGGATGTGGTGGTGATTCTGGGCTGCGTTTTGAAAGGTGAAGAGTCTGCCAGCTGGAAAGGTGGGAGCAGGGTCACATCAGTTTGTTTTCTCTGAGCTCTTTCTGACCCCTGACAGAATGTCTGGGGGTCCTCATCAGAAGGTCATGGGGTGAGAGAAGCCTGTGGGCCCCTCAGGAGGTCCCCAGAGCGAGACCTCTGCCCAGAGTTCCGAGTGTTGTCCCAGTCTCTCAGGGTCATTGCTTCCAGGCAGTTCAAAGAGAAGGGGGAGGAATTTTTAAGACAAATTTAGCCAACCTGATCCTTTTGCCTGGGGAAGGCCTTGCTCTTAGACCAGATTTCAGTGCATTTGTCCAATCCTTTTGTGGAAAGAATTAAAATGCAACACCTAGACACTGGTTTTATTTTTATTTGAAACCCCTCGCCATCATTTGAGGACAATTATATTGATTTTTGTTGTGTTCACGTTATTGCTTACATTGTTACTTGCCTCAGCTCTGGAATCTTCTTTCCACGGTTCAGAGCACAGATTCTGGAGCCAGACTGCCTGGATTCATATCCTGGCTCAGCCACAAGTTAAGCGCTCCCTGCCTCCATTTCCCCAGTATAAATGAAGATAATTATGATTTCTACTCCACTGAGATTTTGTGGGGGCTTCCCAGGTGTCGCTGGTGGTAAAAAAAAAAACCAATCTGCCAATGCAGGAGACATAAGACATGCAATCCCTGGGTCAGGTCAGGAAGACCACCTTGGAGGAGGGCACAGCAACCCACTCTAGTATTCTTGCCTGGAGAACCCCATGGACAGAAGAGCCTGGTGGGCTACAGTCCATACGGTCACAAAGAGCTGGACACAACTGAAGTGACTTAGCACGCACACATGAGGTGTTATGAGGCTTCAGTGAGTTGGTTACAAAATATTTATAGCAAGGTGAACAGGGAGCATTTAATACATCTTGGCTGTTATTCTCCACTTCCTACGGAGCCCCTAACCTGAGACTGTTCTAATTAGAATGTAGAATAAGTACCATATCCTCCACTGAGGCGTTCAGAATTTACCAGGCAGTCAAAACATTCCATGAGGGTCAGTGGGTCTGTTCCAGACGCTGGTAATAGATACAAAACCCAGTTCGGTGTGGCCCCTCCCTGGGGACCTCTAGCCTTGTGAGAAAACGAGACCATATCTATACCTTCACAGTGACGATTCCTGCATTTTGTGCAGTGCTGACTCCCGAACAGTCTTCACAGCCTCTCAGTAAGTTCTTGGAATATCCTGCAGGATAATAAGTGTTTCCACCAGGAAACACTGCCTGCTGGTTTGATTGTTCACTGGTACCTGTGCAGTGGCTTCCCTGGTGGTGAAGTGATAAAGAATCTGCCTGCCAGTGCAGGACATGCTGGTTCAATCTCTGGGTCAGGAAGATCCCCTGGAGGAGGAAATGGCAACCCATTCCAGTATTCTTGCCTGGAGAATCCTATGGACAGAGGACGCTGGCAGGCTGCAGTTCATGGGGATGCAAGAGCTGGACACGACTTGGCGACTGAGCAGACGGGGTCCTCTGGTGATGATGTGTTTACCTAGAGGGGAACCGGTGTGTACGTGGGCTTGATTTTCCTCCAGAAAGGATGGTTTGTAACCAGCTCCATGTTTGTGTGCATCTTAGGTTTGGAGGAGACCAGCCTGTCTACATCAACATTATCAGAGATCCCGTCAACCGGTTTTTATCTAACTATTTTTTCCGTCGGTTTGGAGACTGGCGAGGAGAACAGAATCACATGATTCGCACCCCCAGCATGAGGCAGGAGGAGCGCTACCTGGTGAGTCCTGTCGCCTCGGATATGTAGCACCCCCCGCCCAGGGCCGTCTGGTCCTTGGGCTCCATGTGATGAGGGCACCGCTTCAGGAAGCAAGTTTTTACCAGTGAAAAATTAATTTTCCAGATCATCCAGATCCAAACAAACATTTTCTCAAATGACTTTGTAATCTTGTTTTCCTCAGTTTTTCTTTAGTGTTGATTTCAGGTCCTGGAGAAAAAACAGTCTTTCCCAGGGAATCCTGACCAGCACTATTGTTTTGGTGCATTTGGGGATTTCTCTTAAAAGGTCACAGAGTGCTTACTCACACCTCATCCTGTTCAATTCCCACGACAACCCCATGAGGGAGGGGTACTTTGAGATGAGGACCCTAAGATTCCAAAAGAATGTGAACACATCCGTGACTGACTGTTTCCAGGCCCCTCTTACTCCGAGTCCAAGGTTCTTTCCACCACGGTGCACAAGAATCAGGCATCTCAGTGAAATTTGTTTGCCTTTCCAGACCTTGTTTTGAGACCCTCAACGTCACAGGGATGTTGATTTTGATCCCAAGAGTTGCGTCCACAGCTCAGAGTTGGTAACAGGTGGAAGTAGTGCATCTTCCTGTCAGCTCCAGAATAAAAGATGTGTTTCCCACTAGTTTGTGACCTGGATTGACAAACGCTTGCTGAGGGCTTAGAGCCTGGTGTTAAAGAGGCTGAAACCCTGGCCTTTGTGTCTGCAGAAGCCTGTTAGGTTCAGCCAGACCATCCTGGGCTCTCAGGCCCGGAAGAGAGAGAAGAATGTATGGAGGGCTCAGTGCAAATGTGCCTCCACTGCTGTCACACAACACAGAGGCCATGCCCACCACTGCTGGGTGCACAGAAGCGTCCGTCAGCTAAAGAAGAGTACCGTTAGTTACAGTTCCAAGTTCTCTTTCCTCATTTGATTTTAAAAAGCATAATAACAGCATGTGTTTGGAAGATGGAGCATTTTTCAACAATATCACTTTCATGTCTGTAAAATCCACAATTAGAGTTGAGAAACTTGAGATGCACAGAAGTATCTTATCCAGTGCTACACAGCTAGTTACAGATGGGCCAAGACTAGAAACAAAGGCTTTCTACTGGCCACTCAGCATTTGTTCAACTGCCTAATGCTTCAGGGATGTATTTCTGATGATATATTTTTAAAGTGCCTTTTACTTTTTTCCTCTTTCCATTACGATGGCAAAAACTCTTATCTTGTCCTTTATATGTTATGAATATGGCTCTGTATTTTTTATTATGACAAACACATATTTTTTATAATGACAAGTACATATTCAGAGTATAGAACCACTTACTAGAGGAATAATGTCTTTATTGTTTGTATTGGACCCGATTAGCCTGTTACGTTTTTTGAAAACATAGAGCATATTCCATGTAATCAAAATACCTTGCAAAGTTTCTGTTCAAAGTTTCGGTTCAATCCGATACTAGTGAGAACCAAGTTACAGCAGAGGGTGCCAAAAAACCAAAGATTTGAAAACAAGTTTTATGAACCCTACTCTTCAAATATTAATGTAGGTAATAAGTAAATTCGTAGTCTACCAGAAGGTAAAAAGTGATCAGAGAAAGTGAAGGGGCAGTCCCAGGGATCCGTCATGTGGGCAGGGGACCGGCTGCGATGTTAATAAGCAGATCAGGGAAGGCATTGGATCTGACATATCAGCAATGATTAGAATGAGAGATAGAGTTGATCACGCAGCTGGCTGGGAGAGCGCCGCCCCAAGTAGAGAGGGGAACTGGAGTGAAGGCTGGAAGTGGGCACTTGTGCGTGTCATTCAGAAACCAGCAGGGAAAAGGGGGTGGCTGGTATAGAGTGAGGGGTAGGGGCAAGGAGGTAGCAGGAGGTGAACTTACAGAGCTAAGTCTTGGAGACCATGCACCATATAAGGCCCTGTGAGTTGCTGTAATAACTTGGAATTGAGAAATAAAATGAATAGCCCCCAATCAGACACACCGTTGTTTGTTTTTTTTTTTTTTTTTTGAAGTATAGTTGATTTACAATGTTGTGTGAATTTCTGCTGTATAGCAAAGTGATTCATTACACACACATATATATCCATTCTTTTTTTGATGCTCTTTTCCCCTGTGGTTTATCATTGGATTCTGAATATAGTTCTCTGTACTATACAGTAGGACCTTGTCGCTTATCCTCTCTATATATAATAGCTTGCATCCGCTAACCTCCCGTTCCATCCTCCCCCCACCTCCTTCCCTTTTGGCAGCTACAAGTTTGTTCTCTATGTCTGTGAGTCTGTTTCTCTTTCACAGATAGGTTCATTTGGGTCAAATTTTAAATAACACATAAGTGGTTATCATATGGTATTTGTCTTTCTCTTTCTGACTTCACTTAGTTTGATAATCTCTAGTTCTATCCATGTTGCAGCAAATGGCATTATTTCATTCTTTTTTATGGCTGAGTAGTATCCTACTGTCTACGTGTACCACATCTTCTTTATCCATTTCTCTGTGGATGGACATTCAGGTTGTATCCATGTTTTGGCTGTTGTGAATAGTGCTGCTATGAACATAGGGGTGCATGTATCTTTTTGGATAAGAGTTTTGTCCAGATATATGCTCAGGAGTGGGATTGCTGAATCATATGGTAACACTGTTTTTAGTTTTCTGAGGAACCTCCATGATGTTTCCCACTGTGGATGCACTAACTCACCAACCAACGTTCCCACCAACACTACAATGGTTCCCTTTTCTCCACCACCCTCTCCAGCATTTGTTATTTGTAGACTTTTTAATGATGGCCATTGTGACTAATGTGATGTAGTAGCTCACTGTAGTTTTGATTTGCAATTCTCTAATAATTAGCAATTCCTTAGTGGGTCAGTCAGTAAAGAATCCCCCTGCAATGCAGGAGACCTGATTTTGATCCCTGGGTTGGGAAGATCTCTTGGAGAAGGAAATGGCAACCCTCTCCAGTGTTCTTTCCTGGGAAATCCCATGGACAGAGGAGCCTGGTGGGCTATAGTCCATGGGATCACAAAGAGTCGGATTCAACTTAGGGTCTAAACCACCACTCCCAATAATTATTAATATTGTGCATCTTATGTGCCTATTGGCCTTTTGTATTTCTTCTGTGGAGAAATGTGTATTTAGGCCTTCTGCTCATTTTTCAATTTGGTTGTTTGTTTTTCTGTTGTTGAGTTGTTTGTATATTTTGGAGATTAAGCCCTGTCACAAACTGTACACATCTTAATCAGTGATTCTTCCTCCTGAATCTCCTCTAGAAAGCTGAGCCTACCTCCCAGCAGGTGATGCATCATCTCACAAGCCCACAGACACCGTCTGCAATTCTCTCCCTTTTTTCTGGGAGTCCAGACTCCTCCCTCCTGCTCTAGACTTATATCTGTCTGAAGCCTTGGTTCTTGTTCTGAAGTCTCACAAGCCTCCCCACACTCAAAGTTTCCAGGGGATTTGAAAACAGGGTCTGTTGGAGAGAGAGAAAGAGAGAGACCTTAAAGTTGTGCAGTGCACAACCTACCCAACTGTACATGGATGCTCCAGTATTCTTCAGTGATCCCACCAACTGCTGGCTGGCTATGTCATTTCTCTGGGTGATATAATGTCTTCACATTTGTCCTCTCCTCCCAACAGCCAGCAAGGTCTTTGAGAACAAGATAAGATCAGAGTTCCATCTCTGTCCCTGGAATTCAGAAGAGTGGCTGAATTAGTTGTTGTTGTTCAGTTGCTAAGTTGTGTCTGATTCTTTGTGACCCCATGGACACCAGGCTTCCCTGTCCGTTATTATCTCCCAAAGTTTGCTCAAACTTATGTCCATTGAGTCAGTGATGCCATCCAACCATGTCATCCCCTGTTGCCCCCTTCTCCCCCTGCCTTCAATGTTGCCCAGCATCAGGATCTTTTCCAATGAGTCAGCTCTTTACCTCAGGTGGCCAAAGTATTGGAGCTTCAGCTTTTTTTTTTTAAAGCCCATAAAATGTTGAAAGCTGATCATGGAGACAAGTCTTGCATTTCTGGAGAGCCTTTATGATATGAAAGATTCTGGGGAAATTCCCTGCCTGGAATTCTACCCTCAGAGATTCGCAGGGGCCCCCATTCCACACGTAAATTACCGTATCCTGAAAAGGGCCCATGTCAGATGAGCCTGGCTCATTCCTTGGCTGGGCCCCAGCAGGAGAGCCCTGGGCTCCCCCAAAACAGCAGAGGGAGAATTGGGGAGCAAAGAGCAGGGAGGGCCCCAGAGACATGTGACTCCTTCAGATCCAGCTCCAGTCTGACCTCGTTAGGACACTGTTCTCTTGTTCAAAGGATGGTTTGTTTATTTGGAAGAAGCCAGTGTATTGCCTCTTTTTTAAATAGCTGAAACTTTTTATTCCCTCTCCTCCATCCCATTAGACCCTTGGAATAAAACTGCCCCCTTTCAGAGCCTGTCCTCATTCTGGCAAGCCTGGGTGGTCAGTTGTTTCACTCAAAGGAGGGTGTTGTTTGTGTCTCGCTGGGGTGCAGGGCAGCTGTGAGGAGACCAGGTCCCCTCAGTGAGGGCCCGAGAAGGGAGGCAGGTGAGCCCAAGTAGGCAGGCAGGGCAACCACCCCCTTGGGGACTGAGCAGCAAGGCCTCTCGCTACCCACACACAGAGTCATGGGCACTGGCCCGAGATGGGTCCACTGGTGTCCCCACTTGATTCCAGACCTCAGTACTCCAAAGCCCTTTGCTTTATCCAGTTGCCAAAAATAAGACAGTTCTGCTCCTGGCTGTGGGCCTTGCAGAGCTGCTTAGCATACAGCTGAGAGAGGGCAGGTTTTGGGGGCTGAAATATTATCATCTGTGATGCCAGGTGGTTGGGAAGGAACTGGAAATAGGAACAAGGATCGTAGGGTTCCTGAAGGTCAGTCATGAGGAGCCTCTCTTCTTTTGGATGCAGGAACGGGGCCTAGGCCTACTGATGGGTTAGAGGTCCAGCCTAGCATACAAGCCAGGCCTTCTGACTCCATACCTGTCTTGTTGGCTCTCTTGGACCCTATATTTTACTTCCTGGATGGTAAAAGGAGAAGAGGAGTGGGCCAAGTTCCATGGTTTTTGAGCAAAATCATTTCATCTGATGCATCTTTACAAAAACATAGCTATTATAACAATTTTTTTCAAATACTCAAGCATCTTAGAGCTATTTTCCATATTTTCTGAAAACAGATTTTCTATAAGTTTCTACTTCTCTCCAAAAATCTTCACTTATTTATCAGAAAATGATTTTACACTAAATTATTGCTAGAATGGGTACAAATTCAGCGTATAGCAGCCATGCTATGAAAAGGCAGTTCTCTGGGGCTCGTTTCCTCTCTGTCCAGAGCCAGGCACTCGGCTCACCATTGCAGAGGTGGCTGCGTCCTTTCTTGGTTTTAGGCTCGGGAGGTGGGGCTGGCGGATCTGAGTGCAGGCACACGTAGACATGCGCCAGGGCTTAAGACTTTTGTCCAGCCGGAGTCCAGGCTGCTTTATTTCCAGGGCAAGGAAATACCTGGCACCCAGAATGCAGTTAAGGAGAATGAACGTCTGCTAATGAAGAGCAACTGTTGTGATTTACAAGCGAGGGAGAGTGTCTTGTTCCCTAGAAGCCACTCCCTTCTCCAGTCCCCAGATTTCCCTGAAAACAGCTGCCATTTCCACTGTCAGTTGTACGTGTGTGATTTTTTTTTTTTTTTGGCTTGTTGTTTGCCTAAAACCTGGCCTGAGAAAGGTTCATGGTGAACACTTCTGCAGAGATATCACTTGGCATTTTCAGACAACAACGACAAAAATGTCCAATTGAACTCTTTACCCAGATTTCCTGCAACTTCACCAGATGACCCTTCCCTAGGTGATCCGCCATTTGTAGAGCAGAAAGAGGGAAAGGCATTTTCCCAGGGAGAGAACTGCCTCTGTGATGCTGTTTATTCATCTTGGCTGTAAAGCGTGGAAAGTAATGCATGTTTAAAAGAAAAGATGTGTAATTTACAGCTTCTTAATTCATAAAGAATTCAGTGAATCATGTTGGATTCTGGAGAAGCCTGAACATGGGCCAGCATCAGCAAAGGTTTTCAGAAAGCTATGCGTTTTAATCCGCTTGAAAGCTTTGGACTCTGAGCACCCTTAGCTTTGGAAGTGTATCTATGAAATACTCGATTCTGGAAATTTCCACTCAGTCCTGACTGGCTGAGGCTGTCCTGGGAATGAAACCTCAGGCTGTCCCTTCATCCCTCAAGCATCATTCTTCTTAAAGGAAGAAAAACGAATAAGGGATTTGGATCATCTGCTTTTTACGTATTTCAGTAAATATCTGTATTTTCCAAAGCTTCGAAGGTAAGAAAGTCATGCTCTTTGTCTCCATCTAGTTTAGATTTGGCCTATGACTGCAGGCTGAGCAAGCAGCCCAGAACATGGTGTACTTAGCTTCTGTTCTCTGCTGCCCCAGCTGGGTGACAAGCCAATGGATTTAGCCTCCACGAACCTTACTCTTCTCATCTGTACAATGGGAACTTGTCTGTTTCACAGGCTTCTCAAGAAAATAAACTGAACATTCTACACAGAAGTGTCCTGAGAGCTAAAACTTTCCAAAACACACTTTGGAATGAATACTTTCACAGACCACTCATTTCCTATCAATCACGGTGAATGGGGGGTGTTTATCTCCTCTGGGGAGCCAGTGGCTGCTGCTGCCCTCCTGTGGCTCAGGGTACCCTGGGCCGTGTCCTGACCCATCAGGTCCGCTTCTGCTGAGCCTCTCAGATGGCCCCACTAGACCCCTTCTCCTGGGAATCTGTTTCTAAGGAAACTGCTTCTCTATTCCCTGGAGACATGTTTTGATCCCAGCCTGCTGGCACCCATTTGTCCAACGTTTATTTACTTGCAAATCTAAGCTGGTGTAGGCAAGTGCTTGTAAAGTCCCCAAAGCGGTGCGTTCTCACCCCGGAGGGTGGGGAGGAGAGGTGTGCAGGGCCACAGGCTCTGCCACAGGAGCCACACAGAGGATGAAGGTACTACCCCGGAGAGGGATGTCTCTGACATCCATTCCTCCAGAGATGTGTTGAAAGCAGGGATCGCAAGTGTTTAGAGAACCAAAGACGAGCTCTGTGGTTTAGCAATACCTGGAGCATCCCTGAGATTCAACCCACCACCGGTTTCTTGTAAGATGGAAGAAAAGGACCACGGTTTAAAGAGCAAAGATGCCTTTAGAGAGTGAGAATAGCACACATCTGACCAGCAGCAAGACAATGGGATCTCAGTCTATGCCCACAGGACATGGATTCTCTCAGCCACCCAAATGAACAAGGAAACAAGTCTTCCTCTCCAGCCTCTGAAAAGCAATCAGCTTTGCCAACACCTTGAGGTTAGCCCAGTGGAACCTGTGTCCAGACTTCTGACCTACAGAACTGGAAGATCAGAAATGTTGGTTCACATTTCTGCCCCTTCTTTTCCTGTCTCATTTCTCCAACCCAGCTGAGAAGGGTTCTCCACTTTTAAGGACTTTTGTGAATCCATTGGGCTCATCCAGACAGTCTAGAATCATCTCCCCATCTCAAGGACTGTAACCTTAATGAAATCTGCAGAATCATTCTTTGTTGTATAAGGTGCCATATTCACAGGTCCCAGGGATTAAGGTGTGGACATCTTTGGGGTCTATTATTCTGCCCACCACAGTGTCACTGTGACTGTGGGGAATGAGGGAACTGTGGAGGGGTTGTGAGCATGACAGGCATTTTGAAACTTGGCTTGTCCCGGCCACTGGTGGGACATCTACTCTTTTCTGTGGCATGCTGCGATGCAGTGACACCAAGCTAGGGCTTCCCTGTCTCTGGTCTGCAGAACCAAAGGGCCAGTCATACGTTTTATTTTTACTTCTCCTAGTGACTCATCCATCCATCCATCCACTCATTCATCATTCATTCATTTATTAATGATTTAGTGCTTTCTGTGTGACGAGAATAATAATCAGAACTGGAAATAAAATGCTGAGCAAAAATAGACCCCATGTCTGTCCTCATAGAGCTCAGAGTCCTGCAAGGGAGGCAGGTGTTAACTCCCAAACCACACAAATTCATATGAAATGTAACTGGCTCACATTTGACAACACAGAGAAATGTGCCACTGTCTGGGCATAGTTGGCAAGTCTAGAGGTCAGAGGAGTGATGGTTGAACTAAGATGTGAAGGGAGAGAGAAGAAGGAGGAACATCTGGACATGGGGAACAGCACATGCAAAGGTCCTGCAGCAGAAGGGAACAAAGTGAGCACAGGGGAAGAACCAGGGAAGCTAGAGCAGGGTGAACTGAGGGAGAAAGGAAAGAGCTGAATCCTGCACTGTGGGCAGGCAGAGGTTGGACCCCACAGAACTTCCAAGGGTCTGTTCAAGAGGACTGGGGAGACTCTAAAGGATTTAAACAGGCCTGGGGGGTGGGGAAGCATGTTTACATGGGATCCTAAGATTTACATTTCGGAAAAAAAATGACTTTAACTTCAATATACAGTGTACAGAAGGGCTCCAGTTAATCTGAGGTTGCTGCAGTGATCAAGTGGGAGATAAACAGTCAAGGAGCAAGTATTTACAGATCGAGAATCATGCGTAAGGAGCAGTTCTAGGGTAGGGGCAGGGATGGTGATAGGGGAGCATTTACGGTGGGGAGCACCTCACTGTCCTTCCATTTACTGACTGCCTGGTTGGCAACAGAAAACCCAAACTTGAGGAACTGTCAATGGCTGGGACATGATTAATTAGCAAAAGAATGCTGTAGACACTTCAGCCTGAGAATTCAGGAGAGGAAAGAAATCTGTGAGCTGGGCTCACTGGGGGAAGCTTCCTACACAAGGGGGAGCTCAGATCTGGGGACAGATTCAGATTCAGGCAGGGGTAAGGGTCAGGAGGACTGCAGGAGCAGAGCATTTGTGCCAAAGCCCGAGAGCCTGAGGCTTGCGCTGTGGTCAGCCGCCCAGCTTGGCTGGAGCAGCGGGTTTCGAGTTTAGGGTTTAGCTTTGGGACTGAGAAGCGATTCACCAGATGTCCCCGAGGAGGCTGCCAAATCAAGTTTGCCTGACCTGCTTGCTCAATGGAAGCTCCCATCAGGAGCACCAAACCCGAGCTACCAGAGCACACCCAGGTGCATCCCGCTGGCCACCTGTCAGCTGAGCTCATCTGCTCCAGACCCCCGCCCTTCACTGAGTCAGCCACCAGCTGCAGCTGCCCCCTCCCTGGGGGCTCAGGCCTGCACCCCTGCTGGGACGGGTGGCTTAGATTTATGAAGGTGGTGGCTCTCAGCCTGACCACTCACTGGAATCATCTGGGAGGCTTTTAAAACTCCTGTTGCCTGGGTCCCACACCCAAAGATTCTGGTTTAATCGGTCAAGGGTGCAGGCTGGGCTCTGGGATTTTTCAAAAGCCCCGGAAGTGATGTAACATGTAGCTAAGGCTGAAAAATAATTACTGAGAAATAACTGCACATCCATTCTTGGCTGTATTAGCAGAACTCAGTTTTACTGGCAGATGCACCTCCTGAATATTTTCTAGAAGCTTGCATGTATCCGTTGCATTTAGAAAAAGCTCTATTTACCTTCCCCTCAGGAATTTTTTTATTTGTTGGACTTTTAATTGGTATGTGCTAATATATGACTCTAAAGGAGTTTGATGGCATATGATATATTGTATTTATGTATATACTCTGTAGGGGTCTTAAGTCAGGCTTTCTTTTAAATTGAACTAATTAACACTTATATAGAAACCAAAGAATATATTATACTATACATTTAAGATCTCACTTCGGTAAGCATGCTTTAGGCAATAAAACAGAGAATAAGTTCTTTGATTAACCAAATATTTTAACATGAGAACATCTCTTTGTTTCGTCAGTGGAGTTATTTGGAATCCATTACCATTTTTCTAAAGAGATATGTGTCACTCTTCAAATGCAGGCCAGTCTGTACTAATACATATACATGTTAAATTTAAAGATGTGGGTGAATAGGGCTACACTTTAAATGCAGTCGGGAAATGTTCCTTAAAATGCAGCCAGGGAGCGTGCTACTCAAAGAAGTTATGAGGTGAAGGTTTATATAAAGTGAAAAGCTAATGACAGTTTATCAGTGTTGGAATTTTGAATTTCATACCCTAATACTTGTTTTTCAGAACCTGGCACACCTTTGTAGTTGTCCTCAATTTGCTTTGCCAAATTGTAATATTTTTTCCTACCAAACTGTTTTACATACACAGCATAAATTCCCCAAAGGCAGAATGACCTCTAAATGTGTTCTTAAAAATATTTTGCAAAATCTAAAGACAGACAGGAAAAGTAAGTGTAAAACATCTAAGAGATTTATTGGAATCTCAGCTTGAATTCTAATTCCAAGTACTTATGAAAATGTCAATATTAACATGAAATAGCTGGCAGTTTTTCTAAAAAATGTAAATTGAATTAGTGTGTAATTGGAGAAACGCTTGCTTCACTCAGGGTCTCTCAAAACAAGTCTTAAAATCTGTTAGCTGCAGCAGCCTTGCCCTCTAATGGCTGGAAATTGAAGGACAAGGAAAAATACTTGTGACTGCAAGGAGGACAGAAGCTAAGCAGAGGGAACGGCAGACTATATGGCACCGTGTCGGAGGACTCCTCCTGAAGCGAGGAACATGGTGTAGACGTCAGGACCAGCATAGTCTTAAAAAGAAACAACTCAGTGGGTGCTGAGGGAAGGGAAGACAAAACCATGCTAAATGCCTTGGAGCTTCTGGGCCATCTTCAGTAGAAATGGTATTATAGATGCCTGATGTCCTGAAATGCAACTCAGAGGTCAAACTCACCTCATAATATTAAAACATTGAGAAGCATGAAAAAAGTTATAGAATAAATAGTCAAGCCTGGAAATTGTGATAGTCTTGGCTTAATAAGTTTTGCAGAGCACACCTAACAATCCACTTTAGTTCCCTTTTATGATTGACTAATCAGTGTCTCAGGTAGGGGAGAAATGATATCAGTATATGTGGTTTGTCAGGAGTATAATAGGAAGTTTGATTTTATCCCACGTGACATTTCCATTATCTAGGAAGATGGCCAGGAATGAATGAGCCAGGTGAGCGATCCACTGGCTGTAATGTCATGCAACCTCTAGGCACAGACCACTTTTTCTCTGACCCTAAATCCATGCAGATATTCCTAAATAAATGAGAGAATTTAAACCAAATCCTGCTTGATTTCAAGACAAAGCTTTTTTAAAAGTGGTTTCACATTACGAGGAAAAAATACAATGGAATTGTATCAACATTCAGCTAGATGTTTCTATACTCATTTTTTTTTTTTTTTTTGCACTGAAGTGGAAGGTTATACCAGTATGACTTTTTAATGATACCGCTGCCCCTTCACCACTCACTGCTAGTTTTTAAAATAAACTAACCTCTTGGATGAGACTTGTTAAGAAAACCAGCAGATGTATAAAAGAAATTATCAAGTTCAATAAGAGGTGGTGGAAACTTTGTTGACAATGAAATCTCACTATGATTATAGCATTGCATATATGACCCACTACTAATGAGTAGAAAGCTGTGAGATAAAGAAAAGTGATTAAACAGAATCAATAGGGAGTTCCCTGGTGGCCTCGTGGTTAGGCTGTGTGGACTTTCACTACCGTGACGCAGGTTCGTCAGGACCCTGGCTGGGGAACTGAGGTCCCTCAAGCCACCTGGCGTGGCCAAAAAAAATGCCAAAACAAAACATAAGATTAGCCTCAGTCAACCCTAATTACCGCTAATCTTTATTTCTCCAGGAAATTATTACTCGGTGCGAATTATCTTTATTTTTTACTTATATATATTTATTTATACTTTATAAATGTACTATATAAATAGTACATTTTACTTGCTAATGTATATTGCTTCTAAAGCCTTCAAATTGTTTCACATTTGTACATATCTTATATGTTTAACTAAAATGTAATTCTCATAGATGGTATGACATGATCTCCTCTTTTAATCTCAGCACCTTTCACAGCAACCTGGCAGACACGCAGCCCAACTTTCAGAATACACTTACTAACAGATCCAAATGTGGACAGAGCACCAATGTCTATCTCTTCTCTCCACTTGCATGTGCAGCTTAAATATATATTGAACACCTACAAGGTATCAGGCCCTGTGATAGGAATAGCCATGGCAAAATGAACATCCACTCCTACTTTCTGCCTCTACCACATACAAAGAAGCCCATCTCCTCTTATATTCTCTTATTAGTGAATGATACCCTTCTGGGTTCAAGAAACTCGGGAGTCATCCCTGCCTGCTTTCTCTCCCCAAACCCCTCAACCCATATGCAACTAGCCACCAACTTAACCTGGAATCCTCCTGAAAGCAGAGCCTGAGACAAGGGTTTGGGTGACGGTTGTTAGAATTCAGACAGGGATCCCAGCAAATTCCGGGAGACAGTGGAGGACAGAGTCTAAGTCTTAGCAGAGTCTAAGTTTGCTAAGCAGAGTCTAAGTCCGCTAAGACTGTCAGTTCTTCCTTCTTGACTTCGCTCAGATCATTCCGCATCATTAACAAAGTCCTCCTCATGTTCTACCCAAATATCTACAATGGCCTCATAGCTGGGCAGCCTGGCTCCCGGTCACCTGCCAACCCACAGTCACAGTGTCTACTGTGCACATCTGACGTCAAGCTTCCCCTGCTTAAAACTCCTTTGTGTCTTTCTTCTCCCTAGGCATAATGTTAGCGATTAATATTGTTGTATTATCATAATTATTTAGTTGAAAAGCATCATGACTACTTGTAAATCTACAATTATCTCAATAAAAAGACTTCAATGAAAAAAAGCATCACAAACCAAGAGACAAAGAATAGGTTAACCAATGAATAACACAGGGAAAATGAAAGTGAGAATGAGCCAGTTTTGGAAACAGGATGTGAGAAGCATGGTTTTATTACCATTTGTTTCATTTAGGAAACCAATAAGACTGGAAGGATAGGGTCAAATTATTCAAAGTTTTGAAAGCTGCAGAAAGGACTTGAGAAGTCATCATAGAAGGCAGGACTCACCAAGCTTCTTGAGCCAGGAATTAAATGACATGATGTGAAATGCTGCTTCTAAGTTGTGTGTTAAACTTAGAAAGATCTTCTCTTTGAAGCTATTAAAAGAATTCTCCATGGTGTCTTCCAGGGTTTCAGTTGTAATTCTTATTTAATTTAAAATCTTTGGCCCATCCCAAATTTATCCTGCTACCAAATGTAACATATCAGTTCAAAATCTCTTTTCCCCCAGATGGTTAACAGATGATCTCAATGACATTTATATAATAGCTTGTTTTTTCACACTAGCTTAAAGTGACATGATTACGATATATAATAAATTTTTATTTTAGGAGAGATCAATATTTTGACTTTTTATTTTGTTCCATTGGTCTCTGTCTTTAAGTATAGTAACACACAATTTCATGCTGTATGTGTGTATATGCGCTTGTGTGTAAACTAGCATGTCATTATATAATATACATCTTATTATATAATACACAATAATATGACTAATATAATTAATGTTATATACAATAGCTATTATATGATAAATATTTTATTTGATAACATCTAATAGCTTCTCATTAACCTTTTCCCCAAATGTCCTAGCTCTTTTATCTTTGTTGATTTGTCTATAGAAACTTTAAAGGCAATACAATATTGTAAAGTTAAGCAAAATAAAAATAAATAAATAAATAAAATAAAATCAGCTTGTTCAGCTCCCTTCTCCCCACATATATCCTCAGAAAACCTTACCATCATTTATCGGGTTTACATTAAGTTTTAGACTAACATAGGGAGAATTCACATCTTTATGTTGAGTCTTATTATGTGAGAATATATTTTGCCTTTTCCGTTTGTTCAAACATCTGTTATATCCCTTGAGAGGGAGTGTTATATCCCTTGAGAGTGCTTTAAAGTTCTCTTCATTTAGATCTTGCACAGTTCTTAAGTTTATTTCTTGGTATTTTATATTTTTTGTTGTTGTTGCTACTGTTGCATATTATCATTACTGCTATTAAAGTCTATGTATTATTTTAAACTCCACCAACTTGCTCAGTTTTCTTACTGTTGGTAGACAGATTTTCAGGAAATTATTTCCAGTTTACCAGCTAACATTATATCCCCAGCTAACAATGATCATATTTTCTTTCTTTTTCTCAATTTTTATAAATCTTATCCAGTTGTTTTTGTTAGTATCTCCAGAGTACTGTTAAATATAATGGTGATAAGAATCAGTTTCTTATGGGTACCAAATAATTGAAGTAAAATTAGATCATTAATTGTCTACTTTTATTTATTTTTGTGTTTTTTTCTACTAGGCCATAATTTTTAAGATCCAGACTTTTGGGGATTTCATTTCAGGCAGAGTATAAGCAGCAGAAATCTCAATGTCTAATGACAAAAAAAAATCAAGGAAAAAAGAGAGAATATTTCCTTAACCCTCCACCATCGCCTGCCTGTAACTTATATCCCACTATTAACTTACCAACCCCTGAGTGACTGCCTTCTCAACAGCCTGTTTCACCCAGATTTGTGAAAGAAAGCCTCATACTCGTGGTAAATTTAATGTTGGAGTCCTTTCTGGAGGTCTCTGGGCTGGATATGATCTTGTTTCTTTCCCAGCGGGTGTGGTTTTCCTGGCAGTCAGCTTCTCCGTGACCACATTTAATGAATTATAATAAATGCAGAAAAAGTTCATCCTTCACAAGTTTGCAATACAAAAGAATGATGAAAAACGAGCAGAGGCTGAAGGTAGGATTCACATTTTACTTTGCTTTAAGATATGAATAAATGTGAAACTGAATGTTGCCAGGTTAAGATCAGCCTTAGCTGAGTCTGGCCCATCTCTGTCAACAAGGCCACATGTCAGTCAGTCTTTTTTGACTTCCTGTGGGAATGCTACTAGAGGACCAGAAAGGGTTTTGAAAGGCCCCTGACCACACCTGGCAGTTGGCAGGTGAGGCATCTTTGCCTGGGATCCTGTACTGTGAGCAGTTTCCAATTCATCCGTTTAAATATAAATGTGGAAACAAGTAAGCCAGGATCCTTGTTGAAGTTTTGAACTTGAGAAGCACTGTGGGGAACTTGAGTGACACTGTATCTCCTGCCGTGCTCACTCTTATCCTTGTGTGATCAGCAGGTTTGCTGATTAATTGTTGTGTCTCTCTGTTTGGGAAATTAAGTTGAAGTCAGCAAGTAAACCCCTCACTTGAATTGTTTTGACTTAAGTATGCATGTGAGATTTTGACTTTGTCATTTCCAGCTGCCCTCCTCGTTAAATGCAGATCATTAATATCATACATTGAAAGTGAAAGTTATTAGTTGCGCAGCGGGGTCCGACTCCTCACGACCCTGTGGACTGTAGCCTGCTAGGCTCCTCTGTCCATGGAATTGGAATTCTCCAGGCAAGAATACTGCAGTGGGTTACCATTCCCTTCTCCAGGGAATCTTCCTGACCCAGGAATCAAACCCGGATCTCCTGCACTGCAGGCATATTCTTTACCATCTGAGCCACCAGAGAAGCTCTAATGTCATACATGAGGATATGCCTTTTAGCTTTGTGTGCAAACCCCAGATGTGACAACCTGAGTGACAAGGCTTTTGTCACTCTCTCTTGTTTCCTCTGTCCTTTCCAAGCCTGTCTGTCAGATATCCCAGCTCCTCATGGGCACATGTCATCTTCCCTGCCTTGTATACATTCCCCTTTTTGCTTCCCTGGAGCACATCATGTAGGAAGGATTTAATCAAATTTACTTTCATATGGGCAGGAACTTAGCTGTCTTCTCACCAACATTTCTTCAGCACCTAAAAAGAACGTTTTTTTCTTTGATTAAAAAGAACAGGGTCTGGCAAGTAGTAAGTGCTCAAAGATTATTTGTTGAATAAATGACTAAATGAGTATCTGATTGATTCACAGTTTGATAAATACATGATCATGTCAGTGTGTTGGTTTTCCCAGGTGGCACTGGTGGTAAAGAATCTGCCTGTCAGTGGAAGAGGGGCAAGAGACGTGGATTCGATCCCTGGGTAGGGAAAATCCCCTGGAGTAGAAAATGGCAACCCATTTCTTCTCAAGTTTTTCCCTTCATATAAATGAGCACATCTGTATTTTATGTTCAGTCCCTCAGTTGCCTCCAGGCCATAACTGATGATTACCATGGTTTTTTTCCTAGATAAAATGGATGTTTAGTTGTTGTCAACTGAGTCATTGTCTCTGCAGATCTAAGGGCAATTCCCAGGGCACGGCAGATCTTGGAGTCCACCTCTCTATTATAGCTGATGAAATTAAGTTACACCAGTTTAATTAGACTAATATTTTACTATCAACTGCAAAAGAAACACTTCTACTAGATTTAGCTGCTTTGACAAATAGTACTTTTAAACTTGAGGTGTAGAGCACTTGCTTATTGATAAGTAAATAAAAATATCATCAATAATCCAGCAAAATTTAATTTTCAGAAATGTTTCTTCCTCGTGAGATCACATCAGATCAGTCGCTCAGTCGTGTCCGACTCTTCGCGACCCCATGAACTGCAGCACGCCAGGCCTCCCTGTCCATCACCAACTCCCGGAGGTCACTCAAACTCACATCCATCAAGTCAGTGATGCCATCCAGCCATCTCATCCTCTGTCGTCCCCTTCTTCTCCTGCCCCCATTCCCTCTCAGCATCAGAGTCTTTTCTAATGAGTCAACTCTTTGCATGAGGTGGCCAAAGTACTGGAGTTTCAGCTTTAGCATCATTCCTTCCAAAGAAATCCCAGGGCTGATCTCCTTCAGAATGGACTGGTTGGACCTCCTTGCAGTCCAAGGGACTCTCAAGAGTCTTCTCCAACACCACAGTTCAAAAGCATCAATTCTTCAGCGCTCAGCCTTCTTCACAGTCCAGCTCTCACATCCATACATGACCACAGGAAAGACCATAGCCTTGACTAGGCGAACCTTTGTTGGCAAAGTAATGTCTCTGCTTTTGATTATAGGTCCTTGTGAGAAAGCTCTTCTAAACTGGAGAAAGGCATTATTTGTTTCATACCTTGTGCCTGAAGATTGGTTTCCACTTTTCATCCGGTGTCAGTTTTAGTATTTCAGCTAAGATACCTCAAACAATTCTCTCTAAAGGTTATTCGTGGAAGTCAGGCTTCTGCCAGAGCAAAATCTGTTTTTATTTACAAAACCACATTTTTCATGGAGAATTTTACAATCCAGTCAAAACGAATGGTTTTACATCAAGGGCTGAATTAACACCAAGTTTTCAAATGGCTTTTCTTTTAAGAAATTCAAAGCTTCTCATTAAGTCTTTAGTCTTCCAAAACTGTGCCATTTTCTAAGATAGCCTTATTAGTCTCATTTTGCAAATGCCAAGATTATGCAAAGAAGCGATTAAATGTCTTCCAGGGTACTTGACTTAGGAACAAACCATCACTGGTAAATTAGAAGAAAAGACTACAAACAAAGCAAAAAGAAAACACTTAGCAAGGAGGAGGCTAAATGTAAGAACAGGATTTGTCCTCAGGGCCCTTTAACATGGGGTTCCAGGGAATTGAGAAAAGACAGGGGGAAAAAAACCAGACTTTAATCATTGCACTTTTCAAGGCAGAAAAGAAGGCTATCTCATCTCATCCACTCATTTAGGGAGTTAGGACTAGAGCGTTAAGGTTGGAAGCACCACATGGAGTTGTCATCATTATGATGCTGTAAGGGCTAAGCCATATTGGATATTTATCAGAGAAAGTTAATTTACGAAATAGAATGTCACGAATGGGCTTCCCAGGTGGCTCAGTGATAAAGAATCCTCCTGCTGATGCAGGAGATGAGAATTTGATCCCTGGGTCAGGAAGATCCCTGGAGAAAAAAAAGGCAACCCACTCCAATATTCTTGCCTGGGAAATCCCATGGACAGAGGAACCTGGCGGGCTACAGTCCATGGGATTTCAAAAAGGTTGGAAACCACTTAGCGACTAAACAACATAATAACAACAACAATCATGAACAATGCAACACAGCAAAGTCTGGAAAGTAACCCAGTGCAGTGCTAACTGACTTCAGTGGTGTCAGATTCTTTGCCACCCAATGGACTGCAGCCCACCAGGCTCCTCTGCCCACGGGGCTTTTCAGGCAAGAATACTGGAGTGGGTTTCCATTTCCTTCTCCAGAGGATCTTCCTGACACAGGAATCAAACCCACATGTCTTATGTCTTCTGCATTGGCAGGTGGGTTATTTACCACTCGCACCACCTGGGAAGTAAGGGTGTACATTAAGCTCTGGAACAAAATTAGAAAGCCTGGAAGTGATGGTCATCTCCTAAACTTTTCCAATCCATGCCATTACTCACCAGGCTACTTATTATGACATTCTAGTTCAATTTCGTGCTTGTCCAGAAAGGGAGGACCCATATGCGTGATCTCATGTAATCTTCCCAGCACCCTTCTAAGATAATTATTATGCCCATTTTCACAGATGAGATGCTAAGGACTACAGAAGTTAAGTCACTTGCTTAAGTTTACACAACCAGTAAGAGGCAGAGCCTGGGTTTCAGCATGCTGGAGCTGGCTTGGCCCAGCTCTGAGCAACTCTTACATTTTCAGGAAATTTTCAACTAATTACTATTTGAGTTGACATCAAGATGGTGGCTTGAATTTGGCCATGGTAGAAATATTCACACCATGGAAATCTGCAGATGCTATAAATCGGGGCTTTGTTTTTTGGGAAAGGGTAGTTGTTATGAATTTACTGACATATCACTGATTTGAATCCAGGTCATTTGACTCCAGAGTCACCCCTCAAACTTCTATGCTACATCAAGGCATATAATGCTTTTCTGATGCATTTCTGACTCCAAAAATTCCTTAAGCCACCTTGTTTTGGCTGAATGCCTATACAAGGGTTGTCATGGCCTGTGTTTTGTTCCTCTCTGCATTCTGCCATCACTACTGTGTGCCTTCCTACACAGAAAGTTTCTCCAGGATAAGAAGATAAAATCTCTTATACTTGCTTGTATTCCAGCCCCTGCACACCACCCCACAGTTGAGTAGCATTTACTGTGGAAGGTAACACTGATATATGTACTCACCTCTATTGATGATTAGGGATTAGTAGCATCTATGGAATAATGTAGAAAGGTGTGCCATACGGTTGTATCTGTCACCACTCCTATGAATTCCTGCGTCTTTCATTTATAAAGGTAGATACTACTGCAAAGTGTGTTTCAACCTCAGGATGACCTTTGAAGAGAACTGTAACATCCATTACAGTGATGTGGTTCATATGCTTCCTGCCTCCTCCCACCCACAGACCAGGGGATATATTAATTACCTGCCTGCCTGGCCACTGGCAGCTTATTGTGCAACTGTGTATCCTCCCAGCTCTGCTGTCTCCAGCCTGGGAAATAAAATATGCCTGCTGCAGTGGAAGCAGGGAGGTACATACGAGCTTTCAGAGTTCCAGACTCTTCTTTCCTTGTGTCATGCACTCCAGAGTCTGAGAGTGCAGCATCTGTAGAGACCAACCCAATAAAGTTTAAGATGCAAAGAAGCCCGGGAACTCTGGCCACTGTAGAAAGTGATGTGCCCTACATGGCCCTGAGATGTCAGAAGACTTGGGCTTCAGGGTCACTTCAAACTGCTTAATACGTGAGCTACTAAAAATATTTCTAGTACACATGAACCAGCTAAGGAAGCTGATGCCATGAAATCTGTTTCCGTATGAAAAAATGGGTCTCTCATGAAAGCAAACTTTACCCTAAAGCAAAGATCTTGGAAATCTTTTGACATTGCAAAAAAAAATCTGTAAATCACCACTTCTGCACCACTTCCAGAAATGTTTCTTCCTTATTAATTTATTTAAAAACACTTTCTTTTTTTTTTTTTTTTGGAGTGCTTATTATGAGATGGATCCTTTTCTCAGCACTCAGGAACCATTGGGGAATAGAACAAAAATTGCTATTGTTGTGGAGCTCACTCACGTTCAAGTTTTATTTGTTGCTTCATTGGGGAAGTGTGTTCATTTATCAATCATGTCTCATTCAGCCAAACAGGCACTACTCTAAGCCATGTGTAATGGTGGGAGCAACAACCAATGGGGAAACAATATAGACTGTGCTGTCAAGAATACAGTCTAAGGAGAGAGGCAGGCACATGGCCCTTGGGTTCTAGTACCTATGAACATTAGTGGACCGCTCTGGAAGTCATATGCATGAGGCTTCCTGGAGGAGGTGACACTTGAGTCTTGCTGGATAAGCAGAAGGCAGCCAGGCAGAGAGGGCACAACTTGAAGCAGCTTGCAGCACAGGAGGAACTGAGGGTCATGAAGTTTGCTGGGGCCAAAAGGATGAGGTGGGAACTGGAGCCCAAGATAGGCAGAGCCTGCATCATCATATTTCATTAATTTCATTTATTTAAAAGGCAGTTCCCTCAGGTGC
Source organism: Tragelaphus eurycerus (assembly GCA_935064755.1). Lineage (NCBI taxonomy): Eukaryota > Metazoa > Chordata > Mammalia > Artiodactyla > Bovidae > Tragelaphus > Tragelaphus eurycerus. Next base: position 8,055,880 of record CAKXYN010000039.1, read on the forward strand.
ATTTCTGCTGGTGTTCTCCTTTGAAAGACAGGCAGGAAGCCAGAGTAGACCGTTTCCTTGGTCTCTAACCTGCAGGTGTAGATCTGCAAAGTGATCACACTGTCCCACGCTCCAGTCCACTTCACCATTACATCTCTTCAAAGAAGACTTCTGTCTGTTCCTAAGGATGCAGCTAGTTCCCTCTCTTCCACATTGCCCTGCTTCTGGATAATTCACCGGTAGTTCACCAGCCCATGAGACAGCCACTTAGAGGCTGCACTCTCCCACCCACATTCTAACATCCCTTTACCACCAGGGAGTGAACCAAGAGTGAGCTTTACAGTCACCACTGTGCTTCTGGAATAGTCCTTCTGGAAACATGGGACCCCCATCAGTCCTTCATCAGCCAATAAAAATGGGATGATAGATGTCCAAAGTCTTTGAAAATGCAAGAAATACGTAATTCACAGTGCTCTTGGTATTATTTGATGCCTGTAGAATTCTAAAGAAGCCGTAAATGGCTTTATGGGCTCTTCATGAAGGTGAGGTTCTTTGGCCTCACTGAATGCCCCCAAGTAAAAACCTTGGTTAAAAAGTTAAAAGGGCTCAAAAGGATTTAGGACAGTGAAAGGCGGGAAGAATTGAGGCAGAATATTGAAGCCAGAAATTTCAGGCCTTTCCTCTTTGAAGGAATAGGTAACACAGCAAAAGTCACCTGGGTCTCTGTTACTTTTTATTAACTTCATTAGCATTTTATGACACTTATAGACTGATTTAATAGAAGGCTAGGGCTCAGATATGCAGATGACACCACCCTTATGGCAGAAAATGAAGAACTAAAAAGCTTCTTGGTGAAAGTGAAAGAGGAGAGTGAAAAAGTTGGCTTAAAGCTCAACATTCAGAAAACTAAGATCATGGCCTCCAATCCCATCACTTCATGGCAGATAGATGGGGAAACAGTGGAAACAGTGGCTGACTTTATTTTTCTGGGCTCCAAAATCACTGCAGATGGTGATTACAGCAATGAAATTAAAAGACACTTACTCCTCAGAAGGAAAGTTATGACCAACCGAGACAGCATATTAAAAAGCAGAGACATTACTTTGACAACAAAAGTCTGTCTAGTCAAGGCTATTGTTTTTCTAGTGGTCATGTATGGATGTGAGAGTTGGACTATAAGGAAAGCTGAGTGCCAAAGAATTGATGCTTTTGAACTGTGGTGTTGGAGAAGACTCTTGAGAGTCCCTTGGATTGCAAGGAAATCCAACCAGTCCATCCTAAAGGAGATCAGTCCTGGGAGTTCATTGGAAGGACTGATGTTGACGCTGAAACTCTTTGGCCACCTGATGCAAAGAGCTGACTCATTTGAAAGAACCCTGATGCTGGGAAAGATTGAAGGCAGGAGGAGAAGTGGATGACGGAGAATGAGATGGTTGGATGCCATCACCAACTCGATGGACATGGGTTTGGGTGGACTCCGGGAGTTGGTGATGGACAGGGAGGCCTGGTGTGCTGCGGTTCATGGGGTTGTAAATATCGGACACAACTGAGCGACTAAACTGAACTGAACTGAACTGAACTAGGGCTTCCCTGATAGTTCAGTTTGTAAAGAATCTGCCTGCAATGCAGGAGACCCTAATTCAATTCCTGGGTCAGGAAGATCCACTGGAGAAGGGATAAGCTACTCACTCCAGTATTCTTGGATTCCCTTGTGGCTCAGCTGGTAAAGAATCCACCTACAATGTGGGAGACCTGGGTTCAATCCCTGGGTTGGAAAAATCTCCTGGAGAAGGGAAAGGCTACCCACTCCAGTATTCTGGCCTGGAGAATTCCCTGGACTATATAATCCATGGGGGTCACAAAGAGTCGGACATGACAGAATGACTTTCACTTTCACTTAGGGCATTAAGGGGCCTCCTAGGTGGCTCAGACATTGCAGTGCCCCCTGCAATGCGGGAGACCCCAGTTCGAGAAGATCCTGGGTCGATAAGATACTTCTTGCCTGGAGAATCCCCATAGACAGAGGAGCCTGGCAGGCTACAGTCCATGGGGTTGCAAAGAGACAGACATGACCGAGCAACTAACAGTTTCATTTTCAGGGCATTAAGCAGGGGGAAAAGTAACCCATAAGACCCTAACCAAAATAATGGAAGACAAAAGTGATTGGTCGTTATACTTGTTCAGATAAACTGAAAACAATTTGGATTGCATTAATAGAAGCATCAGTTGTACTGAGAACAAATGCACAAAAGGAGATAATACGTCACGTGCCTTTCCAGATGAACAGATAACTTATTAAATCAAGGCAGCCACACGCATTCTTCCAAAAAGGGGACACGTAAAACTGAAACATCAAAGCCTGTCCAGGGCCATTAACCATTCTCATTTGAGAGGTGAAGTCTCTGTCTAATCTTCTAATCTTCCTCAAATATAAGAGTTAATAAGAAGTTGCCAGTTCGTATGGTAAATAACAACCTTTCCTGAGCTCTCGGTCGTCGATGAGTTTTTACTTTATTCATTCTCGTTGCCGTGTGGTCACTAAATCGTGTCCAACTCTTGCAGCTCCATGGGCTGTTCATTCTAGGCTTTTCCCTGTGTAATTTACATGGAGGTACATTTACGTCAATGAAAATCCAACTAGAGAAACAATGACCCCTTTGTGAAGAAATTTAACATTAAAAAAAAATTAGTGTATGAGGGTAGGAAAGTTCAAAGACTTTTGCCTCCTTTGTTCTTTTTAATATTTTATTTGAAGTTTGGCCCTAGAGTCAGGACAACCCATGGTAACAAAAAAAGACTTTCTTATTAAAAAAACAAAAACAAAAAAGTACTCTATACCAAAATATTTTTTTCTTTTTAATCTATTATATTTTAATTCCTTCTTTTATTTAAAAATATTTCTATCTGTGTGGCAGACTTATGACTATATTTTCATTTTTTGCTTAACCATATATTCTATAATAAGCACAGGTTAACTTTGTAATAAAAATATTGGAGGAGTAAGACTAAGGTTTGACACCAACGAGGTCTTTCTTGCTTTTGAATTCAAATAGTTAAGCAAATTAGTGTAGTGAGATTGAGAAGCCAAAGAACACATTCAGGCACAAGTTAACTGAATGCTAGTTCTCCATTTAGCCATTTTCCTTGTTCACATTGACGCCAGGGTGTTCTCATGGATAAAATTATAATCCCAGATATTCAGACTTTCAGATTCATATTTTCCGTCTCAACCCACAGAAGTTTTATGTGGGGGGGTTTGCAGAAATTTCTCCTTGTGTTTCAGTCATTTGCCTTTTCTCTGTGACAGCCAGTAGGGAACAGTAGTAGAGGCTGACCATCCCAGGTCCTTGGGAAACAGTGCTAGGAGGCTCCGTATTCATTGATTGAGAAGTTCTGTTAAAGCACCAACTTCTTTCTAAAACAATTTGGATCAAACAACGAGACTAGTTGCAAACCACAATATTTATCAGATCAGATCAGATCAGTCGCTCAGTCGTGTCCGACTCTTTGCGACCCCGTGAATTGCAGCACGCCAGGCCTCCCTGTCCATCACCAACTCCCGGAGGTCACTCAGACTCACATTCATCGAGTCAGTGATGCCATCCAGCCATCTCATCCTCTGTCGTCCCCTTCTCCTCCTGCCCTCAATCCCTCCCAGCATCAGAGTCTTTTCCAATGAGTCAACTCTTCGCATGAGGTGGCCAAAGTACTGGAGTTTCAGCTTTAGCATCATTCCTTCCAAAGAAATCCCAGGGCTGATCTCCTTCAGAATGGACTCGTTGGCTCTCCTTGCAGTCCAAGGGACTCTCAAGAGTCTTCTCCAACACCACACTTCAAAAGCATCAATTCTTCAGCGCTCAGCCTTCTTCACAGTCCAGCTCTCACATCCGTACATGACCACAGGAAAGACCATAGCCTTGACTAGGCGAACCTTTGTTGGCAAAGTAATGTCTCTGCTTTTGAATATGCTGTCTAGGTTGGTCATAACTTTCCTTCCAAGGAGTAAGTGTCTTTTAATTTCATGGCTACAATATTTATAAGAGGTATAAATTTGAAGTCTGCAGTGATGTACTTTTAGGAGTCTAAAATAAAAAATGGAAAGAGGAGAGAAGGTGCCAAGTCGACTCAGTTGGGTGTGGAAGCTGATGGTACTTCCTCATTCATTCGAGAAATACTGGTGGAACATCTGCCCTCGGCCAGGCACCTTCTAAGCCCTGGGACTTCTGTGACCAAGATAGAATCCTACCTCTCTTGGAGCTGATACCTTAATGAGACAAAACAGATAGTAAACAGACAGACAAATAATAGTCAAACACTTGCTCCTTGGAAGAAAAGGTATGACAAACCTAGACAGTGTAGTAAAAAGCAGAGAAAACACTTTGCCAACAAGAATCTGTTCAGTCAAAGCTGTGGTTTTTCCAGTAGTTACCTACGGATGTAAGAATTGGATCATAAAGAAGGCTGAGCTCCAAAGAATTGATGCTTTCGAACTGTGGTGCTGGAGAAGACTCTTGAGAGTCCCTTGGACTGCAAGGAAATCAAACCAGTCAACCTTAAAGGAAATCAACCCTGAATATTCACTGGAAGACCGTTGCTGAAGCTGAAGCCCCAATACTTTGACCACCTGATGTGAAGAACCAACTCACCAGAAAAGGCCCTGATGCTGGGAAAGATTGAAGGCAGGAGGAGAAGGGGGCAACAGAGGATGAGATGGTTAGATAGCTTCACCAGACTCAATCAACATGAGTTTGCGCAAACTCCAGGGGATAGCGAAGGACGGGGAAGCCTGGCATGCTGCAATCCATGAGGCCTCAAAGAGTCAGACTTGACTTAGCAACTGAACAACAGTGGTAAAGAATCCACCTGCCAATGTAGGAGATGCCAGAGACTCGGGTTCAATTCCTGGGTAGGGAAGATCCCCCGGAGTAGGAAATGACAACCCACTCCAGTATTCTTGCCTGGAAAATTCCATGGACAGAGGAGCCTGGCGGGCTACAGTCCATGAGGTCACAAAGAGTGAGACACAACCGAGCAACTGAGCACACAGCATTAGACGCACTAAATATCTAACATTAGGTGTTAGAGAAATATTGTTATTTAATACTTAAACAAGCACATATGTTACCATGAGGTTTTAGTATTTTAATAGATATTTCAATGTATTTGGTTTCCTTCCTATTCCTATGTGTTTTATTTTATACATTTAAGCACATTGATCTGAGAAGTGGGTCCTTAGACTCCAGCAGACTGCTAGAGGTCAACAGGAAGGCTTTATGCACACTTCCCCTATCTCTTCACAGAGTTTAAAGGGCTGAAATTTACTACAACGAGTAGTATCCACTGCTCCTTCAAAGACCTTCTTAAGTTAAAAAAAGTTCTTTTGAAGTGTGTGCAGGCGAAGAGTACCATGATGTCCAGTCAAGTCTGGTCCACTGTCTTGATTCATGCTAATGAGCCAAGCACTTACCACCACAGTTTTGCACATCAGCGCAAATGTTGATACCTTAGTAAGATTCTGAAGATAGTTTTGATTTTGGTATCCCTAAAAGGATCTCAGGAGAAAGCAATGGCACCCCCCTCCAGTACTCTTGCCTGGAAAATCCCATGGACAGAGGAGCCTGGTAGGCTGCAGTCCATGGGGTCGCTAAGAGTCAGGCATGACTAAGCGACTTCACTTTCACTTTTTACTTTCATGCATTAGAGAAGGAAATGGCAACCCACTCCAGTGTTCTTGCCTGGAAAATCCCAGGGACAGAGAAGCCTAGTGGGCTGCCATCTATGGGGTCGCACAGAGTTGGACACGACTGAAGCGACGCAGCAGCAGCAGCAGCAGCAGCAGCAGCAAAAGAATCTCAAGTCCCGCCAGCAATGTGTGGACTTCACTTTGAGAACCACCAGGCTAGATTAAGTGTCAAGTACAGAAATTCTTTTAAGCACTTAAAACCACCCCAGGGATCCTATTTGCATAAAAATGTTGATGGTGGTGGTGGTTATAGTTTTCTATCCAACTCTTTGAAATAGAAGTTTTACCCAAGTTTGCAAGGGGGAGTTTTTTTCAGTCTCAGTCAAAAATAATCTGTTGACATTTTTGGGTGGGCCAGCGCTGAAATACTAGTCAGGAAATATCTCTTACAACAGAGAAAGTATACAGTACAGAAGGGTCTTCACCTCCTTTGTGTCATGAACCCCTTTAGCAGTCCAGTGAAGCCTACAGACCTCTTCTCAGGATAATGTTTTTAAATGCATAAAATAAAATACTTAGACTACAAAGAAAACAAATCATATTGAAATACAGTTATAACCAGAGACTGCTTTGCAAGGGTGGGGGCATCTCTGTATTCCAAGTTAATAGACACCTCCTTCCCTCAGTCTTTACTGACAATGAGAAACAGCTAGGGATGACATTTTTTTTAAGGCACTTGTTTCCATGTTAGTTAACATCTTAAATTTCCAAATTCTAACTCTCAGTGAGATAGATTTAGACCTAACGAGTCCAAAGCAAGAATGTGGAATAAGAAGTTTCCCTTCCACCTTCTATAAGACTGAGCAGTACATGATTCTTGCTAAATACAGACTCTTTTTTATATATATTTTATTTTCTAGGAGGATAAATTGGAGGATAATTGCTTTACAATGTTGTGTTAGTTTCTGCTGTACTGCAAAGTGAATCAGCTGTGAATATATATATTTCCTTTCACTTTGGAGCCTCCTTCCCACCCCTACATCCCCGAAAATGGTTGCGCTGTAGGTAGGAAGATCTTTCTTACTGCCTCCCTAATAGTCTAGGACTATCAAGAATTCTCTGCTAGAACTCTCTAAAATTTTAATTAGTTAGTCTTAGTCACTCAGTCATGTCCAACTTTTTGCACCCCATAGACTGTTCTCCACCAGGCTCCTCTGTCCATGGAATTCTCCAGGCAAGAATACTGGAGTGGATAGCCATTCCCTTCTCCAGGGGATCTTCCAACCCAGGGCTTGAACCAGTATCTCCTGCTTCAGGCAGATTCTTTACTGTTTGAGCCACCAGGGGAACCTCTTTTGCAAAAAAAGAATTGTTTCACATTAATAATTCCTTTCTTTTTCTCTGCTCCTTAAATCAAAGCAGCATCCTTAGGCTTACTGTATTTTGCTACTGCTACTGCTGCTAAGTCGCTTCAGTCGTGTCCGACTCTGTGCGACCCCATAGACGGCAGCCCACCAGGCTCCCCTGTCCCTGGGATTCTCCAGGCAAGAACACTGGAGTGGGTTGCCATTTCCTTCTCTAGTGCATGAAAGTGAAAAGTGAAAGTGAAGTCCCTCAGTTGTATCCGACTCTTAGCGACCCCATGAACTGCAGCCCACCAGGCTCCTCCATCCATGGGATTTTCCAGGCAAGAGTACTGGAGTGGGGTACCACTGCCTTCTCCAACTGTATTTTGAGAAACTACCTAACCTTTAGTGCTAAAAGTGGAGAGGCAAAGAATTTACAGTATGGTTACCTTAAGACTAAAATCAACCATAACCCCATGGTGAAATTTTCCACTCTTCTGGTGAAAGGTTTGTGAATTATTAAAAATAACCCATTTATCCCCCTCCATAGAAGAGAATGTTGGTGCTGATAATTGAAAACAGCTGATAATCCAGAAATCCATTATATTTAATTTTTGAATTAATAACAGTATTCTTGCATCGTGGTCTCCTCTGATTGTGTTTTTCTTGGGCTAAGGTTGAAATGAATTCTCATTCTTTGACTTAAGGGTGGAGAGGTAAGTTGGTGGTTTGAAAATATCCCACGAGTAGGAAACCAGCCTGCGATTTTAAATTTGCCACAAATAATCCACCAGGTGGATAATCACTGCTACTTTAGTCAAGGGTTTCATTGTGGTCCTAGGAAGTTTTTTCATGAAGGAAATCATACAGTCTGTAACCCACCACTAGGCTCTTTTCGTTTTCACCCCACTTTCCTTACATTTCTCACTGCATAGTTTTCCTGTTAGGAGTGAGCAGAATCATCGAGTCTTATATTTCCACAACTGCTTTATCCAATGTTGCTGAATCCATGAGAGTCCTTAATCAATGCCTTCAAATCTCAAGCCACCTATTCACTCTGGGGTTCTCTCTGTAGCTTACAAAGCATTTTCAAATGCACTTTCTTTAATCCCCATAGCCATCCTATGAAAGAGGTGCTACTATCCTTTGAACCTGTGGGCTCAGCAGTTGCAGTGCCTGGGCTTGGTTGGGCCATGGCCTGTAGGCTGTTAGTTCCTGGACCAGGGATCAAACCCATGTCCCCTACATTGGAAGGGAGATTCTTAATCACTGGACCACCAGAGAAGTCCCACTAACCTTATTTTATAGATGAGGAAACATGCTCACAAAGGTGAAGCATCTTCCCACTGTCATCCAACTAATAAATAAGAGATCAAGATTCAAACTTAGAGCATCTGATGTCAAATCCAATTTTCCTTCTCTGTCCCACAGCTCTGTTCCATAACTGGTCTAGTGTCATTAAAATCCAGCTGTCCTTTATCTACCAAAGTTATTCTTGTCAGAAACATAGGATAGCAAACCATAAGATCCTATATTTTTTTCAGGGAGTACTCAAAGTTGAAATGGGGATGGCCAAGCCAATGGGATGTAAACTGGTCAACTGTGAGTCCTATTGACCTGCAGACATGATTGCTTCACTCACAATTTTTGTTTTATGAGTGAAATTAGGAGATTTCACACAAAAATTCAAATTTCTTTGAATTGCTCTGCTTGGAAAATCAGATGATTGGGTGATCCCTGGCACAAAATCCACGCAGCAGTGACAGGCTTGAGCAGAGTAGCACCCGCCCCCTCAAGACAGTAGGTGTGCTTTCCAAGTTTGCTCCAGGCTTTTCCACTCAGACAGCGTGGACGGGTACAGGGCCCCATTCAGGCATCCATGTGATCTGACAGCACTAGTGGGCAGTGGGGTTTGCCACCCTTGCTCTAGAACATTCCTTCCTGGGGAGCAGGAATGCACTGTCCATAACACAGAGCCCAGTATATACTGAAAGCCCTGTAAGGACAGTGTTGAATGAGGGCTATGGATCTTTTAACAGTAATTAAACCATACACCTTGAGAGCTGAAAATGTTTATCCTGGTCATTACAAAGAATTGGTTCTAACCACCTAAATCATTACAGTTGATTGTGCCTTCATCTATTGTTCATGGTAAGAGAGAAAGAGAGAAATAACCCGTCCTTCCAAATATGTTTAATCAGTTTTTCACCAGGAAGACTCTGCCTTTCTTCCTACACATTCTTCCACATGTGTGTCTAAATGATAAGCATACTTAAACGTTTAGTCTGTGGAAGGGATCTTTACATCTTTGGTGTGACTCATATGTTTTAAATTGAGGCGATAAAATATTTGCTTTTCTTTGCCTTTGGTTCTTAGTTTTAGAGACTTGGAGGAAAAAGTATCTGGGAAACTTTGATACTTTAATACTTTAATAGTCCTTCATTTCAATAAATGTTTTACTTATGTGGGTAGATAAGTATACCCACTTATATAATATAGTGATTTGAAATTTTTCATTCTTTATAGAGCATTAGTCTATCCAGGGACAGATAATACATTGAAAAGAGGAAGAACATCAATAATTGAAAGGAAAAGGTAGTAAAAGAAAAACTATCATAATATAGCTCTTAAAAAATAAGAATTGGGGTTTACATTGGTTTGTTAAATGTCATCTCTTAGACGCAGCTGCACATAATAAAAATATGAGAGAACTTTTTACAAGAAGCTGTGAGAGACATCCCAATAACCAGTGTAAAAAAAGAGACTTATCTTGTGCTTTTTTTTTTCCCTTGAATTCTATGTAGTTACATTTCATTCCGGAGCAGAAATAATCCAGGGGGCAGGGGCAATGATAGGATCAGAAATGAGGTCTCCAGACAAACTTGGATGGAACATTACAAAGGTGAAAGTCTGAAGATTCATAAAGGTCTCTTACCCACCCGGAAACAGTCCAAGAGGCCTTGAAGTCATAAGAGAAAGAATGTGAATGAATGAATGAATAAACAAACTACAAAAAAATAAAGCTCAGGGCAAAATAAGGCAGTAGGAAAAAAAGGCATTCGACTGAGGGTGGAACTATTCTTATAGTTTTTTTTTTTCTTTTGTTTTACTTTTTATTATACATTATGGAAAATTTCAAATATTCATATAAAAGAGAATAGTCTAGTGATCCTCCATCACCCAGTCAATTCTTAGTCACTCATGATTACAGGATCTCAAGAAACTGAAATTTCCAATGCATCTAAAATAATCATTCTGACTATTTAGTTTCAATTTCTCTTTTTTAAATCTGTTGTGGATTCTTTATGACCTTCTTAGCTGGGACTGTGGGGCCACAGAAAGGAAAGGCTAGAAGCCTAAAAAAAAAAAAATCCACAAACATGTTGTTTATGCCCTGGATAACCAGAAGTTGAAAGTGTGACTTTTGCGGTTTGTTTTGGCCTCATAGGCCAAAACTATTAGGCTATTGGATGTGAAAGAAAGAAAAGGGAACGCTGAACCTCTTCAGCTGAGAAGGCAAAATCATCAAAATTCTATGAGGTTAAGACAGTTGCTGTGGCTTTTAGAAACTTGTGTGGCCCAAAGGTGTCATAAATCATTTTTATGGTATAAAACCCTTGAAGAACATACTTGGTTTCCCAGGAATGCCTGCCATTCTTACACTCACAAAAGGCTCATGTCCCTCAAGAAGCTTGGTTGGAACCTGACTGGTCTGCTCAGCATTGCCTCCGGGAAATACTGAACCATGTAGGGACGAAGCCCATCTGTGAGGCTTCTGTTAACAGGTGAAATGAACAGATATGAGCTGCATGATGCATTTCTTTCCAGTTCATAATTCAACTTTAAAGTAAAATCTGCAGTGGCCCTTCTGGTCTCTGGCCTAAGTTTTAACAGCATCTTTTCCTTCTGTGGTTACATGGAAAGCAGTCAAGAGTTAAAATGTATTTCCATGGTCTTGTTAAGATCCAGAGTGGGAAAGCTATAGATCTCTAAGATCCCCTGGCCATCCACTCAAATGATACCATACTACCATCCCTACAGGAAAGCCCACAGAATGGTGACCTGTCTGTTTCCTATGTCACTCAGTAGAAGAGAGGGGGGTAGACCTCTCCATAAACCCAACTTCCTGCTTATTTTAAGTGTTTGATCCACATCTCAACATTAGTCATATTAGAAGGTCAGAGAGCCCCATTGACTGTGTGCTTCCAAATAGAATCAACATAGCCCCTTTCTGCAGGGACTTTGCCATACCTATGCCGGGCTGAATGCTCAGGGCAGAACCGGCCTGGGATCAGGGGGCTGGTTAACCATGACAGCACTTTCAGAGCTCACAGCAGAGCTGCCAGTGGCAGAGGTCCACCACATGGATCTTTCTGGGCCTTGGAGACTAGAATCACAAAATCCCAAAGTCATTATTCCTCTAAGTGGAGCACACATCTGGAAAGTACCTTTTCTAGGAGGGAGTAGGATAGAAGTCATTTAATGACATTTCAGTCTTCCAGATGTCTACAAAAAAAAAGTATCCATAATGATATATCAGTATCCACAATATCATTTAAAGACTTTTTGATTAAAACGCTGCTTTGCTTGCTTTCTGGGTTTCACTTTGCTGCTGAATTTTTTATGATGTTGTTTATTGAAAAGCAGCACTGTCTTCTGAAAGCTTTTGCCAGATTCCCATGGTGATTTGCTAGGCATAGCACAATTCAAATTAAAATTTCATCATCTTCAAAGGCTACTTTTATGAGCTGTAAAAGTACACCTGACTGGCCCCGCATGGGTACCATAATACAGAGGAGAGGCATGAAGCTTTTCTTCCAAAAGTTTAGAGCTTGTATCACACTAATAAAGAAAATATAGAGCGAAGATTACACCATTTTCATGTTTGTGGTTTACTTCAAATATTGTAACTTTTGGCAACACTTGAAGCAATTAAAAGACTCAAAGTAATGCCATTATAATAGAATCATTGCTATGATATATTAATATTTTGCAGGGTCTGTAAGAAGAAGTCTCAGAAGTCACACTGTTTGAGGTCTGGCTTAAACTGTGCTCTGGCCCAGTGCCTCTGACATCCTTATGAAGCAGAAATTATCACATTTCAATAAACATGTGACCTTGCTTTGGCATGGCCTTGACATTTTACCAAGATTCTTTCCTCTGACTCAGCAAGAGGCACTCCTTATATCCATCCCCCACACTTGTGCACTCAGGATTCCTTCCAGTAGAACTTCCTACAGGAAAAAAAAAAAAAAAAGCATGAGCAGCCCATGCAGGACCCCAAGCAAGATGGTATACTGATTTTATGCTCCCTTGACCCGAAACACATAACAATGATAGATAGAATATTTAAAATGGAAATACACAGAGTATCCCCAAGGCTGGAACAATACCAGAGGAATGAGCAGCAGTGGAATCACAGATCAGCTGATCTCTGGTCCAGAATCAGGTGGTGGCAGCCACGCACTGGACTCCTTGTCAAGATGGAGGCCAGCACCAGGCTCCATGCCACAGCCTGAGGTACTTCCCTCACTCTCAAGCAAAGAAAGCCAACACAGTGGTCACTGCCCTGTCGCTGGAACTATGGCTTCATGGGAAATAGATGCGGAAACAGTGGAAACAGTGTCAGACTTTGTTTTTCTGGGCTCCAAAATCACTGCAGATGGTGACTGCAGCCATGAAATTAAAAGACGCTTGCTCCTTGGAAGGAAAGTTATGACCAACCTAGATAGCATATTCAAAAGCAGAGACATTACTTTACCAACAAAGGTTCGCCTAGTCAAGGCTATGGTCTTTCCTGTGGTCATGTATGGATGTGAGAGCTGGACTGTGAAGAAGGCTGAGCGCCGAAGAATTGATGCTTTTGAACTGTGGTGTTGGAGAAGACTCTTGAGAGTCCCTTGGGCTGCAAGGAGATCCAACCAGTCCATTCTGAAGGAGATCAGCCCTGGGATTTCTTTGGAAGGAATGATGCTAAAGCTGAAACTCCAGTATTTTGGCCACCTCATGAGAAGAGTTGACTCATTGGAGAAGACTCTGATGCTGGGAGGGATTGAGGGCAGGAGGAGAAGGGGACGACAGAGGATGAGATGGCTGGATGGCATCACTGACTCGATGGATGTGAGTCTGAGTGACCTCCGGGAGCTTGTGATGGACAGGGAGGCCTGGCGTGCTGCAGTTCATGGGGTCGCAAAGAGTCAGACACGACTGAGCGACTGATCTGATCTGATCTGAAAGAGGGAGTAAAACAAAGTCACGGCCTCATAAGTAGGAAGTGAACCAAATTCTTCCTTCTTGGTAACCAGATCTGTTATTCCCATTATTCCCATCAGAGAACTAATAGCCATCTCTGCCTCCTTTTCCTGAGTCTTCTTTCAACTGATCACTTAACTCAGTTCTCATGATTTATGATTCTATAAAAATTTATGCCTGAAAAATTTTTCAAAATGGACTTTCATTCCCTATGAGAATATTCCTGTTATTCTTATAGGATGGGAACTTCAGATGAGACCTGGTCCTGGCCTAGTTCCAGGAGTCCTGATAAAACCACTAGGGAAGGACAGGGACTGAAAGGAAGAGAGAGAGAGAGAGAGAGAGAGGCGAGAATGAAAATGAATCTCCCACTCGAAATAAACCTACCAGCCAAATAATCTAAGCAAGCACATGAAACAAACTCTAATACCAAGAAAAGCAACAAAATCTACTGTTGAGACAGAAATTCATTCCAGTTATCTTTACAGAACAATCTGGCAAAGACTTATTAAGTATGCCCAGGATGTTGAAAAGATAAAAGTGTGAATAACTTCCATTAAGAGCAGGAAATTACATGACAAACACTTGAAACAAGAACATTATGATACTAATAAATAATTAATAATAAATTTTGAAAATGAAAAGTATGGTAATTGAAATAAAAACTTAATGGTCGTGGAAATAAAAGCTTAAGAAATGGAATAGACTTTGAACTGGGTAGAGTGAAAGAGGAGCTTTATGAATTAGAAAGTAGGCATGAAGAATTGATCAAAATTTCAATTCAGAAATGTCAAGAGTGAGAGAGAGAAAGAAATAGACAGAAGGAGCAGTTAAAGGATGTGGGAAAGGTGGTAAATTTCCAACAGTCAGTTAATAGGAGTTTCAGAAAAGAATGGTGAAATGGTAGGGAAGCAGTATTTGAAGCTATTGAAAGATAAAATAGTCTAAAATCGAAAGTGTGATTCTTCAGACTGAAAGCATACATAAGAACTGAGCAGAATAAACAAAGTTAAATTTACACTCAACTATTTTGAAATAAAGCTGCAGGATATCAAGGAAAAGGAAGACAAGCGGATGACTAGTGAAAGAAGCATAGTTAGGCTGATAATCAGATTTCCCATCAGCAACAGTAGATACCAGATGACAGTAGAGTAATATCTTCAGAGTGTGGAGGAAAATAATCGTCAACCTAGGGTTTCATAGGGGCTTCCCAGGTGGTGCCGCTGGTAAAGAACCCACCTGCCAATGCAAGAGACAAAGAAACATGGGTTCTATCCCTGGGACGGGAAGATCCCCTGAAGTAGGAAATGGCAACCCTGGAGAATCCCATGGACAGAGAAGCCTGAAGGGCTACGGTCCGTAGGGTCGCAAAGAGTCAGACATGACTGACGCAACTTAGCACGCATGCACACACACAATATCAGATTGCTTTAGACTATATCAGGGCATCATAGATGTAAACTTCATAAGAAAATTCTGGCTGAACGTTTAAAATCAGAATCCCAGGTAGAGTTTATCTTGTGTTTCATTTCTAATCAACAGCATCAAAGAATTAATTGCCCTCTCTACCTCTTTAGGGACTTCCCTGGTGGCTCAGATGGTAAAGCGTCTGCCTGCAATGCGGGTGACCCGGGTTCGATCCCTGGCTTGGGAAGATCCCCTGGAGAAGGCAATGGCAACCCACTCCAGTACTCTTGCCTGGAAAATTCCATGGACAGAGGAGACTTGTAGGCTATAGTCCATGGGGTCCCAAAGAGTTGGACACAACTGAGCAACTTCATTTTCACTTCTATCTCTTTTTCCTGAGTCTTCCTCCCACTAGTCACTGAATTCAGTTCTCATGATTTATTATTCTATAAAAATTTATGCCTGAAAATTTTTTCAAGATAAGCTTTCATAAAATGTCCCACTTGTATAAAATGTAAGGTATCCAAAGATTTCGTAAATCCACTGGGGCTAACCTCTGCTTAAAGACATTCTTGGTGCGGATATGCCAGGCGTTATATGTAGAAGGAAGGGAAACGATTGTTAGCCCAAAAAATTGTAATTATGAGAAGGAGTGACTGATAATGAATTCCACTATTACTTTTGAAAATGTTTGTACAAAACTGGGTTGGGCCCAGTGTTTTTATACTAGAATCTGTAGACATTTATTTGCCTAATAAAATAACCACCCAGCCTGGCACAACTCTGCATACTTGGCAGTCCCTTCTGCCCAGGAGCCTGGAACAGCATTGGCCCAGCAGGTGTGGCTTTCAAAAGGTTCAGAGGGTTGAATTCGGGAAGTCTGCCCAGCCCTCCACCTGTGTGCAGTGTGCCTTCCCGAAGGCCAGGTTCATTCCCAGCTTTTCTTAGGTTCAAAAGACCTCTATTCATTCACAATTGATAATGAAAACTAAAATAACCAAGGGATTGACACTATACACCAAAATTGTAACATTTCTTTTCAATAAAAGAGGCCATGTATTTTTAAAGTTAATTTATTTTAATTGGAGGCTAATTATTTTATAACATTTTAGTGGTTTTTGCCATACATTGACATGAATCAGCCATGGGTATACATGTGTTCCCCATCCTGAACCCCCCTCCCACATCCCTCCCCATTCCATCCCTCAGGGTCATCCCAGTACACCAGCCCTGAGCACCCTTTCTCATGCTTTGAACCTGGACTGGCGATCTGTTTCACATATGGTAATATACATGTTTCAATACTATTCTCTCAAATCATCCCACCCTCGACTTCTCCCACAGAGTCCAAAAGTGTGTTCTTTACACCTGTGTCTCTTTTGCTGCCTCACATTTAGGGTCATCGTTACCATCTATTTTGACCTATAGAATATAGATACTCTATAGCCTTTAACACTATTGTATACACATGAAACCTACTCTTCTGCATGCTGGCATGGGTTTGGTAGCCCTCTTTCCTTAAAGGGTGAGGTGGTGGTGGTGGTTTAATCATTAAGTCGTATCCAACTCTTGCGACCCCATGGACTGTAGCCTGCCAGGCTTCTCTGTCCATGAGATTCTCCAGGCAAGAATACTGGAGTAGGCTGCCATTTCCTTCTGCAAGGGAATCTTCCCGACCCAGGAATCAAACCTGGGTCTCCTGCATTGCGGGCAGGATCTTTCCCAACTGAGCTATAAGGGAAGCCCAAAGGGTGAGGTAGGGGGAAGAACAGAACTTTCAACATCTTGGGCCATAGAAAGGAAAGGAAGAAGAAAAAATGTTTTCTTAGACTGGTGATTTTTTTCACAAGGTGCTCTTTGATCATAGGACCCAGGCATGACCCAACTAGTAATGGGCCCTAGGACTGGAATCACCTGCTTATGTAGGGCAATGGGACGGGTGGGGTGTTGGGGAGCTCTTGCTAGCTGTTCCAATATCTTGAGCCTCTGTGTGCTGATCTGAAATAATGATTTTCAGATTTAGAAACTTTGTATCAACTGAAACTTTATAAAAAGCCCAATACATCAGATCAGATCAGATCAGTCGCTCAGTCGTGTCCAACTCTTTGCGACCCCATGAATCACAGCACACCAGGCCTCCCTGTCCATCACCTACTCCCGGAGTTCACTGAAACTCACATCCATCGAGTCAGTAATGCCATCCAGCCATCTCATCCTCTGTCGTCCCCTTCTCCTCCTGCCCCCAGTCCCTCCCAGCATCAGAGTCATCTCCAATGAGTCAACTCTTCGAATGAGGTGGCCAAAATACTGGAGTTTCAGCTTTAGCATCAGTCCTTCCAAAGAAATCCCAGGGCTGATCTCCTTCAGAATGGACCGGTTGGATCTCCTTTCAGTCCAACGGACTCTCAAGAGTCTTCTCCAACACCACAGTTCAAAAGCATCAGCCTTCTTCACAGTCCAACTCTCACATCCATACATGACCACAGGAAAAACCATAGCCTTGACTAGACGAACATTTGTTGGCAAAGTAATGTCTCGGCTTTTGAATATGCTCTCTAGGTTGGTCATAACTTTCCTTCCAAGGAGCAAGCGTCTTTTAATTTCATGGCTGCAGTCACCATCTGTAGTGATTTTGGAGCCCAGAAAAATAAAGTCTGACACTGTTTCCACTGTTTCCCCATCTATTTCCCATGAAGTGATGGGACCGGATGCCATGATCTTCATTTTCTGAATGTTGAGCTTTAAGCCAACTTTTTCACTCTCCACTTTCACTTTCATCAAGAGGCTTTTGAGTTCCTCTTCACTTTCTGCCATAAGGGTGGTGTCATCTGCATATCTGAGGTGATTGATATTTCTCCCAGCAATCTTGATTCCAACTTGTATTTCTTCCAGTCCAGCGTTTCTCATGATGTACTCTGCATACAAGTTAAATAAGCAGGGTGACAATATACAGCCTTGACGAACTCCTTTTCCTATTTGGAACCAGTCTGTTGTTCTATGTCCAGTTCTAACTGTTGCTTCCTGACCTGCATACAAATTTCTAAAGAGGCAGATCAGGTGGTCTGGTATTCCCATCTCTTTCAGAATTTTCCACAGTTTATTGTGATCCACACAGTCAAAGGCTTTGGCATAGTCAATAAAGCCCAATACATAAACCCAGGCAAAGCATAGCTCTTCCAATTTGGATAGGGCTGGGGGACCTGGAGTCCTGTCCATCTGGGTACACCTCCCCCACCATGGACCATGTATACCTCAACTTTTCATTTTTCTGAAACTTCTTAGACCCTTCCTTTCCGGGCCCACGATTAGCCATAGGATTGGAGAGGGCTTGATGATGCAAGATCATGGAATGAATGAGAAACATACTGGAGACTCCACTTATTTTGTCTTACTAAATGAGCAAAGTCCCAGGACCACTAGTAAGAGGTGCGGAGATTTTTTTGACTGGGGACCCAGGATGCTGAGAATGCTGCAAACCACAGTACGTAAGTTGCATGTGCTTTGTCTACTCAGAGGGCTCACCAGGAGTCGCCTTGACATTGCTGTTGGGTCCTGAATTCTTCCCCCAGCTTCTAGAGCCTTTCTTTCTCTACAAGTGGACTGCTGCTGCTGCTGCTGCTGCTGCTGCTGCTACTGCTGCTGGGTCACTTTAGTCATGTCCGACTCTGTGCGACCCCATAGACGGCAGCCCACCAGGCTCCCCAGTCCCTGGGACTCTCCAGGCAAGAACACTGGAGTGGGTTCCATTTCCTTCTCCAATGCATAAAAGTGAAAAGTGAAAGGGAAGTTGCTCAGTCGTGTCCGACTCTTAGTGACCCCATGGACTGCAGCCCACCAGGCTCCTCTGTCCACGGGATTCTCCAGGCAAGAGTACTGGAGTGGGGTGCCATTGCCTTCTCCTACAAGTGGACTGGAGGATGCTAACTCTCATTCTACCTGGAATGCCACCAAAACCTGGGCCTCCTCTGGGACCGGGAGAAGGAAATTGCAGGCAAGGGAGACAGATGAGCCAGGCATGGAATTCCCTACTGGCACAATGTTGCTGCTCATGAACAGTAGCCAGCTTTTCAAAATCTCCCAGAGGTTCTTCTTTAAAATGGAGATTTCTAGCCTGGTCCCCAGAGAACCCATTTACATCAAGCACTCTGGAAGGCCTGTCTGGGAATTAACATTTTTAACAGGTGCCCTGCCTGATTGTTATTCCCACTGCATTGTCAATAAGAATTCAGTTTTTGAACAGGGGGCTGATGTGGATGAATTTGTATTTCAGCTGATTTAGTGCAGCAACTTTGTGCAGAGTGCATTTGGGCAGAAGAAATGCAAGGGATACTACGCAGTAGTGGATGAGTTGAGCGGGGACTGAGGTGTGGAATGGATGGGAGAACAAAGATTAAGAAACCTTTCAGGAGTCAAGTTGCAGGGTGGAGCCGTTGAGTGCTGTGGAGAGTAAGGGTGAGAGAGGAATCAGGGAGGACCCTCAGGGATCCCGCTGTAGTGCCTGGGGGTTTCCATTGGGTGCTGTGGGGCCTTTGGCACTTAGTATTATTCGTCACAGTCCAGCCAGTGAAAGTGTTACAGGAGCAAACCAACAGAAGATGATTTTGCTAAAAGATCAAAGTGAAGGAAGATGAACCCACAAAGAAAACCTAGAGGATGTAAGTGTACACTTTTAAAAATAGCATAGTTTAGAATAAAATTCAACCAAACTGGTCCTTTTTATTATAGTTTTGGCAGTTAAATGGACTCAGTTATCTGGAAAGTGTATTTATACAAGATATCTCATTTCCCTAATAAACCGAGAGTATGGTCAGAGTGGGGTCTTATGTTTATACCCAATCTTAAAAGTGAGCTAGATGGGCAGGAGAGTGTTTTGTGGGCTGCCATGGTAGATACCAAGATCCAAGGACCAGATAAGAAAATTGTAGATCAAGCACTAGCAAGGGGTTCAGTTTGGCTAAAATCATCACCATGATGATGACCTTAGAGCAGATTTTAAAATATATATTAAGGTTTTCATTTAAAGCAACCTTACCCTATAAGTACTGCATGGGAAGAAAAAAATGAAATTGCATAATCATTTTAAACTATATATGTACGAAGAGAACAAAGGTGATTGTAAAACAACAGGAGATAGTAAAGCCTAACACTAAAGATAAAATGATTAACTCTAGGGGAAAACCAAATGGCCCCAGGGGGCACTGGACAGTACCCATCAGAGCAGGATACTAGAGGAGCAGCCGTGTTGGCCCAGGAAACTGAAAGGTCACTCTCTGAAGATCTGGGTTCCAGTAAGAGTGGACCGTGTGAGTGGCCAAGACCAGCCTCCTGAGGCCACAAGTTCTTGAGCTGCCGGGAAGCAACACCACTTGGGCGCTGTGGCTAAGCCACAGGCAGCTAAGTGCGTGGGTCTTCACAGCTCGTTTCCGGCTTCCTCTTGGCCTTACACCTGAGTCATCTTTTATTTATGCCCTCCTATAGCATTTCCATAAGCTGGTTGTGGCCAACACCATTCATCAACCGAATGGGCTCAAATGGAACTCTTTGAAATCTCCCAGGACATGTCTTGCTCTAAGAAAGAAAGGTTAATAGCGATTCTTGAACTCAGAATTTGTCTTCCCATAAATTGACCTCGGGAGGTTATTTGTGGATTCCAATAGAGGAAAGTCCTTCCGAGGTCCCTGTGGTCCTCGGCCCTGCCTGCCCCCACCAGCTGATGTCCTCTGCCCGCTCCTGCGAGATCCTGTGCCAGGATCTCTGGGGACAGCATGGCAGTTGTATGTCTTGGCTTAGTCCCTCTGCCATTTGTCCATTCATTCGCTGAGTATTTATTGCAGCCTGCTTTTTCCAGGCAGGGTGCTAAGCACTGGAGACGCAGCGAACAGACATCTGTGCTCTCCTGGACTCACCACCTAAACAAACAATTACACAAGTTCTTATTAAAAGGCAACTGGAAAGTGAATTCGGAGGAGCGCAGGTGCTGTGAGAGTTTCTGTGGGAGGCTTTGCTGGACTCTGTTGCCCCCCCCCGGTGTTAATGCAGGTCTCTGGGGGGCTGACCGTGTATGGGCAGGATCTCTGGACACCCCCTAAATCACCATTGCATTACTCAGCCGTTTACTGTGAAATCTCAACCCCAGAGGACAGACCCTCTGTCTCGGACGATGACGGCCCTCGCTGGAGTGTCCTGTGCCCTGCTTCTCACCCATCTCCAGGTTCCCTCCCTTTGACCCCAGCCCAGTTACTGAGTGCTCTGACCTGAGGTTTAGGTCCCTGGGGGACGCCAGCTGCCGGAGGATACCTGGAGGGTGCGCATCCTCAAAGCAAAGCCCAGTCACCCGCCTACACAAGTTTTACTTTGTTTTCCAATGTGTTTGTTGTTGTCTAGTCGCTAAGTTGTGTCTGGTTCTCTGCAATCCCGTGTGGTGTGCCCACCAGGTTTCTCTGTCCATGGTATTTCCCAGGCAAGAATACCAGACCGAGTTGCCATTTCCTCCTCCAGGGAATCTTCCCAACCCAGGGATCACACCCCAGTCCCTTAGGTCTCCTGCACTGGCAGGCAGATTCTTTACCACTAAGCAACCAGGGAAGCCCTTTACAATGTGTAGCTCTCACACTTTTCTGATGATAAAACTAAAATACATACATTACAATAAAAACAAACATTCCAAAAATGAACTAAAGTACAAGTTCAATATATTCCCACCTTCCATTACATCTACCACCATAAATAACTTCTTTGAACAGTTTGGTGTTTATCCTTCCAGATATTTGAGTCCTTTTGTAAACACATAAGTTTATTTTTGTGTTGTCCTACATGTTCATGTTGTCGTATAATCGACTTTATTTCACCTGCAAACATCGTGAACAGTTTTCAGGACAGTGTGTGTAGATCCTCCTTCTCCTTTCTGGGTGCCCCGTGCGTGTTTCCTGGTAGGAATGCACCAGAGCTGCTCTGTGAATCAATCCCCCATTAATGAACTGTGAGCTCGGCCATATTTTGTTATCATAAATCTTATAGCAATGAATAGTCTTATACATACATCTCTCTGTGTCAAATTCTTCCTAGAAAGGTATTTTGGGTCTAACATCCTGCATTTTTAATGGGCTTTCATACACAATGAGGTGCTCTTAACCACCCTTCATGTCACTCATGGCTGGATGTGCTGGGGCTCACTGTTCCATTTGCTTCTAGTATATTCCTCTCTGGGAACTACACACCTCTGCTTCCCACGATAGGCCCAAGTGTTTAACTACAGTCTGTTTTTTGCTGAATCTCTATTCCAGTTGAACTGTGTAATTTATTTAATTGTTATATAAACCAAAGAAGCATGAAGGAGAAAAGAAAAGGTTGTCCTAAAAAAAAAAAAAAAAAGATGTTTAAGTTTTGTTTTTCTAACCACCAACTTGAATTAAAAAAAATTTTTAAATAACTAACCATTTACACAAATCATATTAGATTCAGTGGCTTCAACTGACTTTTAAACTCCACTGACCATGGGACCGTGTTTGCTGAATCTCTTTCTTCTAGTTGAATTCATTATTATAATTGTGTAATTTATTTAATTATTACATAAACTAAAGAAGCATGAGGGGGAAAAGAAAAGGTTGTCCTTAAAACAAAAAAAAAAAAGAAAAAAAGACATATAAGTTATGTTTTTCCAACTACAAGCTTGAACTAAAAAAATTTTTTTTAATAACTAACCACTTACACAAATCATATCAGATTCAGTGGTTTCAACTGACTTATAAACTCCTTTGGCCATGGGACCACTCTTAATCTGCCTTGCCAGTAATATTTCCGAAAAGCATCCCACAGCTGTTTGGTTTGTTTGTAAACTGGGTTATCTTTTCTCCTTAGAGATACCTAATAACCAGACATATCTTTTTTTCCCCACTCAGTCCTGTCGAACTCTTTGCGACCCCATGAACTATAGTCTACCAGGTTCCTCCATTTTCCAGACAAGCGTACTGGAGTGGATTGCCATTTCCTTCTCCACAGACATGTCTTATCTGGGGTATTCAATGTAATCTGCTTTAATGAAAGTGGATTTTTAGCCCTCTTTTTCAT
The DNA here is from genome assembly GCA_935064755.1 of Tragelaphus eurycerus. NCBI lineage: Eukaryota > Metazoa > Chordata > Mammalia > Artiodactyla > Bovidae > Tragelaphus > Tragelaphus eurycerus. The sequence continues at coordinate 8,078,614 of CAKXYN010000039.1, forward strand.
CTCCCATCAAGCCACTGTAAGCTCCAGTAATGCTGACATAGACCCCACGTTCAGCCTCATAGAAAAGAAATTTTCTGTCCGGAAATTACAAATTTGCTATCTGGAAATGACAACTGTTGCCTTTGAAAGTGAGAGAATGTCTGTAGGCAAATATCCACTTTCTAACCTAATATAACATTAGAAATGGTTTTACAGCCCCTCCAAAATTTACAAACCCTTTATGTGACTATTGTCAATACTTAAGTGTTTGTTATGGGCTTCCCATGTGGCTCAGTGGTAAAGAGTCCACTTGCCAAGCAGGAGATGTAGATTCAATCCATGTGTGGGAAAGATCCCCCAGAGAAAGATCCCCCACTCCAGTATTCTTGTCTGGGAAATTCCATGGACAGAGGAGCCTGGTGGGCTACAGTCCATGGGGTCAGAGGTTGCAAAGAGTCAGACACGACTTAGCAACTAAATAACAACGAGCATTATTTGGACATGTGGATACACAGGGAAACGCATTTCTACAGGGTTGGCTGTATAGGGATCTCTGATGAAGTCTGGATGAACTAAGAATTAAATCATACTGAATCCATTCAACAAATATTTGTTAAATGCCCACTATATACTTTCCAGTTTCTCATAACTGCTGGGACCACAACTAGCCACAGCCAGCAGGGCTGCTCCAAGATGCTTGTGATCCAGGCAGAGACTTCAGGCCACGGGGAAACACAAAATTCAGTTAACTCAACAGAACAAACATTCTCTGAAATGCTGGAACCATGTGTGCACCTGCCCGGTGGAGCAGGCTGGTGCGAGGCAAAAAAAGAAAATCTTTTCACGAACTCCATCAGTTTTCTACATCTTCTCAAAGCTTTTCCATGTCATTGAAGTATCAATTTTGCTTACCCTCTTGACGCTTGGCAGAGCCCTGCAGAGACCACCAGCCTTCTCACTGCCGTGTTTTCTCTTCTAGGACATCAATGAGTGTATTCTTGAAAACTACCCCGAGTGTTCCAACCCCAGGTTATTTTACATCATTCCGTATTTCTGTGGACAGCACCCCAGATGCAGGTAAAGACTGAAACAGGCTCATGACATGCTTATGTGGACAACGATGGTAGGAAACCCACCAGCTGGCGCTGCTAGGGCACCTTTTGTGTCCCCAGTCTCCCTAGCTTCTGAAATTCAGTTAATGTTTATTGATAATCTCTCAAGATCACATTTAAGACTCTGAATGTCTTATAAATAAGGAAATTAACAAAGCAAGATCTAGAGGGGGCCTTGGGGACCACGCCTAAAGCTGTGTAACTGAAATGCCAATCAAACTCTTCTTCATTCTTAACATACACCTGTCACTACCCAGCTCATGAGATAGTAAAGCCCAGGGGGATTGCACCCAGCCTGCTCCTCTGCAGTGACAGCTTCACTGATGGGTGTCCTTGCAGGTGTGGTGTGTCTAACTGAGTTGAAACAGGGATGCTCACTTGGAAAATTCCAGAGTGTCTCTCTCCTGAGACACTTAGAGAAGAAAAAAGTACTTTTAGTGATCACTCCTCAGCCTTATTCGGATGCCAGACCCTTCTCTATAAGGTGACTTATTCAGACACTTTATGTACTCCACCCACCTCCTCTGCATCCCTGGGGAACTTCTCAGGAATCCCCACCTAATCCCAGTCTCTGAGATGGTCAGAGGCTACTATGGTCCAGGATACTATGACCCCCTCCCCAGGTAGTTCTGATCCAGCTACACTGGAAACTCACTGTACACTAAACGTGTGTAGCCTCCAGAAGAAATGGTAGTAATGATGAATATTATCTTTGCTTGGTGGAAAATAAACCCAGATGCCAGAAGTGACGTTTCCCTCCAAAGGAGAGGTTGATTAGAAGGTCTAAAGAGACCGGGGGTTGGGAGCAGGGGACACACAGCTGTCTGAAGTTGCAGTTTATTTATTCATTGTACTTTTTGCTGACACTGTGATTGCTGCTTAGTTATTACCGACGTTTTGCTGAATGTACCACTTTGTTTATGGTCAGAATTTTGAGGCTAGATGTGTCGGCTTCACCATAAACTCCTGAGTTCAGGAAGCCTCCCTCACCCACCCCCGCTCTGTAATACATGCCTTCTGCTTCAGGGTCAGGGCTTCAGATCCTGGGAAGATCTGGGGCCCGATGTCTCCCTTTCTGACACAATGAACATATTTATTCTGAGAAACATGATTGTAACTCCTTAAAGTACTTTTTAAATTGTATATTTCCCAGCCTTGGGGCAAGGACTTAAGCTTTATCTTGGTCCATGTGTGATGATCGTCAGAACACTTTCAAAATGTCACCTTCTCCCACCTTGACAACAATTATTTGAGCTAAATAAGGATTGTTTAAAATTTTTCAAAAAATAATCCTGGCTTCCCAAATTCCCCCAGATGGTAAAAACCAGTCAGGCCTGGAGCCTAGTTCCTGAGATCCGCAGGCTGGGCTCCTTACAGTGTTGTCGGCTCAGAGACCTGCCTTAAAATGCAAATTAGGCTGTTTCCCTTCCGTAATAATAATTTTAAAAGTTTGTCTTTAAATTTCTCAAAAGAATAAGATGATTAGCAGTCATGACCTGACCCCTGTTTTGATTTCTACAGAAATCACTATCAGTAAGTTTCCTATGTCTAAACTTCTCACTTTATGGATTCGGTTTGATCCTTCTATTAAAAAGTCATTCTAGGGACACCCCTGGTGGTTCAGTGGTTAAGTGCTTCCAATGCAGGGGGCATGGGTTCGATCCCTAGTGAGGGAACTAAGATCCCACATGCTGTGCAGTCTGGCCAATAAGTAAATAAGCCATTCTAATCAGCATTTGTTGATATCTAGCTACCTGGGCCCATATAACAAACGTTTGTTTGGAGCTCACTAAGCTGAAGAGCCCCAGGCCTGGCACTATACAGGGGTGATGATGCTGGAGGAGAGATGGTGGGCAGGGGCCAGTTGGACCACGGCTGGAGATGCTGCATCTGGGCTGGTCCCTGAAGGAAGTGGGATTTGGACTTTGGTGAATGGGGGCAAGTAGGAGAAAGGAGAAACTTCCAGCATGCTGTTGCTGCATTTGAAAACCAACCTTTGATTTAAAAATCATTTTTCTATCCATAAAGGGAGCCTGGTGAATGGGCCCTTGAAAGAGCAAAACTGAACGTGAATGAAAACTTCCTGCTTGTGGGGATTCTCGAAGAGTTAGAAGACGTGCTGCTTTTACTGGAAAGATTTTTACCTCATTACTTCAAGGGTGTGCTCAGTATCTACAAAGACCCAGGTAACTCCGTCTGTAAGCAGTTCTTCTCTGTTCTGAGGGTGACTCACTTTGAAAAGGAAACTCAGGAAATAAAGACATGGAATCACCTCCTCTGTTAGTGAAGGGAGATTCCCCTGGCTTCAAAGCAAGGTTAGAACCACGAGATACAGATCCCAAAGCCTTGAGCGTCGGGGCCAAACATAAACTCACAATGTTTTAAAGGCCTGATGCTTCCGTTTCTCCCTCTGGAAAATGAAATTGGCAACATCCCCATCAGCATTGTCCTGAACGTGTTGCTGGGGCTTCCATGGATGGGAAGATGGGCAAATGGGAGGGAGCCATAGTCTGATGCGCTGTCTCTGGCTCTATGTCCATTTAACAAAAGTGAATCCTGGCACATAGAACAGATGAAGCGGCGCACTGAGAATACAGTCATGATTTTCCTCTAACAAATGCAGTGGTTTCCAAATAGAAGCGAGAAGCAGAATGCAGCAGAGCGATTACAAGGGTTGCCCATGGTGTCGCTGTACATGTGATTACTTTGAGAAGCCCATCGTGTATTTCTCTTATTATAATTTTATCTCAAGAAAATGACAGACAACATTGTTTCTGCCCTGTTCTTCTTAATCTATTGCTGCCACAACACTGCTTAGTCACCAATGTATTTATTGCTTGGTTGTTCTGAATTGGGAGGTGTTATTCTGCCTTGTGGAAATAAGGCCCAGGGGAAGGGCTCCCCCAGTACAGCCTCTGCCCCACATGCCCGACAGCCAGGCAGAGACCGTGCACTACATCACGAGCAGGTACGATGCCCGGGTGAACTGGTCTTGTCTACAGGGTCCCTTGACTTCTGTTTCATGGTTGGTAGGTGGTAGGCGGCCCTACCACCACCAGGGACTGGTTGGTGGAAGGTGACTGCCTTGGTCTCCCAACTTTCTTATTCAGAGAACAATTCCCACTTACTTACATCAAAGACCTCAAGGTGTGCTCTGCACGTGTGTCTCTGAAGCAGGAAGTACGGTTGGGAGAGCTAGAAGCGTAACAAGCTCTGAATGGTCAGTTTTTTAAGTAGGGCCCCCTTTGCCCTTTCAGCACTTCCCCTGGGTTTTGTGTTCTCCTTGGGCACCTTCTGTGAGGTTTATCTATGGTAACACTGAAGGCCCAACAGCTCCACAGTTGCCGTGCCCTGAAGAGTGGCCACCTCCCTAGAGGCAGGGGATGGAAGACGAGCATCCACGCCCTCCAGCTTCTCGAGCATTTGAGCCTCTGCAAGGACGAGACCCCCGCATTGTCTTCTCACGGCCGCAAACCCGCGAGCTGGTGTCAGACAGGTTAACGGAGGCCACTTGATCATTCACACCAGAACCAGTTCCCCTGGGCCTTTTCAGTCTAAATTCACAGATGGCGGCATGCTAAAATCACTGCTCTTGCACTTTATACAAGAATTTTATAACTGAGTAGACTAGGGGATAGAGAACAGAAACACCGAAGTCTGAGACCCTTAAAACTCTGTAGATTAAACTGATCATGAAGTTAGATTAAGATGCAAACACTTCACTGGCCATTTTTCTTTGGTGCTTGTCTTATTTTAGTTAAAAATTCAGGTCTGTATAGACTTTTTGTAATCCCTTTCCAGCAAGATGAAGAATATTTAGGCCAGTCTCGCTGCTGAAGAAAAAGCACTAATAACAATAATTGAGGAGCTGGTAAAAATAACATCTAGTCAAATGGGCCATCACTTATTCTAGATTGGAAAGGTAGTCATTAATTCTTTCCAATCAGTGCTAAGGGTTCCAATCACCCACCATTTAGAGAAGTTAAGAACTTCCTTAAATAATATCTCAACTGTTTGTGCACCCCACCCATTCATTTCCTCTAAGAAGTTATGCTGATGAGTAAATTTGTCCCCTACCAAAAATTTAGTCTTTGAGAAATTTAGTCTTCATAAAGTTTTAAGGAATATATTTGATATTAATGTTTGCATTCTGTGGAGACCCAATTAAGCATATCTCAGAAGAACTTGATGATAATAAGTACTCAAGATGGAATAAAAATGAAAGTTTTCGCCTAATGGGTAAGCAAGAGTACATGCTCAGGTATTTCTCACCAGCCCAAGGGCATTTGTGAGGCGGAGGCAGCACCTTGGAGCAAGGACTCAGTAAACTTTGCCCAACCTGGATGTGAATTTGAATTGGGAGAACCGAAGCCAAAATAGAGTTACTGGGTAAGAGCAACTTCCTGTCATTAAATTATACAGTCTCATTTTTCATTGATCAATTTCAATTACATTTGCTCATTCCTTACCTTTCAAAACTGAGAGGCTTGGAGTCAGCTCAAAGAATTGAAGAGACTAAGATTTATGGTCATTCACCAAAATCTGAGCAGAAGGGCCACAGTTTACACTTCCTGAGTCACAAGGGTTAACTGATCATGAATGCTTTTCCACCTTAGCTCTTAAAAACGGACATGCTGTGAGGTATCAATATTTTTCTTAGTCATAGTTCCTTTAGGAGGTAAAATCACAGTGGTGTTAAAGGCCAAAGTAAATAAGTAAAATAATTAAAGGCAGGAAATAAGTGAATATCTGTGATAAGAACAGTTCTTTTATTAGCATCCCTCATAGATGTCCTTGCTGCTGCTGCTGCTGCTAAGTCGCTTCAGTCGTGTCCGACTCTGTGTGACCCCATAGAAGGCAGCCCACCAGGCTCCCCCGTCCCTGGGATTCTCCAGGCAAGAACACTGGAGTAGGTTGCCATTTCCTTCTCCAATGCATGAAAGTGAAAAGTGAAAGTGAAGTCGCTCAGTCGTGTCCAACTCTTAGAGACCCCATGGACTGCAGCCCACCAGGCTCCTCCATCCATGGGGTTTTCCAGGCAAGAGTACTGGAGTGGGGTGCCATTGACCTAGTTAGTAACCCAGCTGTTCCACTTCAGTAGCCCGGTCTAACATTCAGATGTGAAATTGTACGACCTGACTTTAACTCACAACCTTCCTCCTCCCTGAGGACTCAAAAGCTCATGTGTCCAGTCCTTTTTTTTCTTGTATTTTAAATACTTTCCTGTACTAACATTACATCAGTATTCATCTTCAACTTGCTTCCTTTACGAATGTAAACATTGGAGCCACAGTAGAGAATTCCTAGATTTCTGCGAACTGTCCTTGTGCATCTGGCCACCAATCACTACAAAGGCAAATGTGTGTGATTCCAAACAAATGGCTTCCTTACTAACTTTGAGGGTTTAAGTTCATTCATAAATCAAGTGCTTTGTCTTGTTTCTAGAAAAAAACTGTTTACACTTGAATATTTTTATAAACGATGATGATGTGCTGTGCTAAGTCGCTTCAGTCATGTCTGACTGTTTGCAACCACATGGACTGTAGCCCTCCAGGCTTCTCTGACCTTGGGATTCTCCAGGCAAGAATACTGGAGTGGGTTGCCATGCCCTTCTCCAGGGGATCTTCCCGACCCAGGGGTTGAACCCACATATATATGTCTCCTGCATCGGCAGGTGGGTTCTTTTACCACGAGCACCACCTGGGAAGCCCAGTGATGATGATAAATGGAAGAAAAATTTAAATATTTTTTAACTAGGTATGAATGATAGACTCCTATTAAGAGCATAGCAATGTAAGGTTGGAGTTTTATTGGCTTTGCGGTATTCAAATCTGAGGATATTAACATACAAAAGTAAAACTGGCTAGTTTTAAAAAACAGTTATTCTTTAAGGAAAGAACACTGAGTTGGGAGTTCTCTTTATGCTGTGGTTCTGCCCTTGCAGTGGGCTTCCCTTGTGGCTCAGCTGGTAAAGAATCCACCTGCAATATGGGAGACCTGGGTTCGATCCCTGGGTTGGGAAGATCCCCTGGAGAAGGGAAAGGCTACCCACTCCAGTATTCTGGCCTGGAGAGTTCCATGGGCTGTGTAGTCCCTGGGGTCACAAAGAGTCAGACATGACTGAGAGACTTTCACTTCAACTACTGCTCATAGGACCCAGGATCTATTGGATCTCTTACTATGATGCTGAAGTATTACATAGAATGTTTTAAGGCACCTCTTTCTACCTTCTGTTGGTTAACACAATTATAGAGTGAAAGTGAAAGTTTCACTTTAAAAAAAAGTGAAAAAAAGCTAAGCCACAAGGGAAAACCAAGGCTGGAGCGGATAGCCTATCCCTTGTCCAGCGAATCTTCCTGACCCAGGAATCAATGGGAGTCTTATGTATTTCAGGCGGATTCTTTACCAACTGAGCTATCAAGGAGTGCTTTTCCCCTAAAAAAACACAAAAAACACCACCCTCGGCAGTCTCACTGCCTCCTTATTTCCCAGGTTTAGTTATGGAGGCTGTCGCCCCCTAGAGGACATGGCGAGCCCAGGCTTCAGTGTTGTTCATTCAGAATCCGTCCTTCCCTGAGACGGGGATCCCAGCTCACTCTCTGGTCATGCTGTCCACCCCTCTCTCTCACACCATATGCATTTCTGTCAGGGAGACAGGCTACCACAATGATTAGACCATAGGCTCTAGAGTGGACAGCCTGGGTGTTAAAGTCCATCCTCCACCTAAGCAGACAACCAGAGGTAAGGTGTAACTCCTCTACCCCTCAGCTTCCCCGTCTATTTAAGACACGTAAACAATACTGTCTGGGAAACCCTGGTGGCTCAGAGGTTAAAGCATCTGCCCGAAATGCGGGAGACCTGGGTTCGATCCCTAGGTTGGGAAGATGCCCTGGAGAAGGAAATGGCAACCCACTCCAGTATTCTTGCCTGGAGAATCCCATGGACAGAGGAGCCTGGTGGGCTACAGTCTACAGGGTCGCAGAGTCAGACACGATTGAGCGACTTAACTAAACAATACTGTCTACGTCAGAAGGTTGTGGTAAGATGCACCTGATCAAATCCATGTAAAGCCCTTAGCCCAGAGCTTAACGTATGATAGTGTCAGTCCTCAGTTGCGACCAACTCTTTGTGACCCCATGAACTGTAACCCACCAGGTTCCTCTGTCCGTGTAATTCTCCAGGCAAGAATACTGGAGTGGGTTGCCATTCCCTTCTCCAGGCGATCTTTCCAACCCAGGGGTCAAACCCAGGTCTCCCGCACTTCAGGCAGATTCTTTACCATCTGAACCACCAGGGAAACCCCAACGGATGATAAGTGTTCAAAACTTAACTCTTAGCCTGCCAAGCCCCTCCTTACAGGAGAGAGACAGGGACTGTGTCTGGGAGGAACTAGCGCTTCCACTCTCTTTCTGTAACTTCAGTGTGAAAGAAAGAAATAGAAGAGAGAGAAGGAGGGAGAGGAACAATTATATTCTGGCCAATACCTTATTCTTAAATAATCATAGGAGAATAAGTTTAGTAGAAATATTACTACAGTGATATGCTCAGGGACTGAAAAACGTATACCATTCAAGTCACTGGGGATTTTTGAAAAATAATCTATTTTTATGCCTGAACGCTTATCAGGAATATCAGGACATTAAAATTTCAACTTTAAATGAAACCGACTGTTGAGATGTGACCAGAGCCAATTACCATTAACTTGAGCCAAACGTTGAATCTTTCAGACTGTTCTGTATCATGTTATTTAGTAGATATAAGATATGTGTTCAATGATTTAATTGTGAATGGTGTTTTCATTTTAACTAGGACCCTAAGATTCAGGTCTCGAAAAACCTTTATTTTCCATATGCAGAATTACATAATCAGAATACTATGACAAACTTTGTCCAGCAGATGGCAGGGTCTCTCCATTTTTTTCAAGGAAATGCCTGAGGCTTCCTAAGAATTTCCATCTGCAGAGAGGCCTTTACAGAATGCTTGGAGGCAGATGTACAATTATGCTCAATTTGGGGCCTAAAAATGGGATCATATCAAAAGGATTCCAAGTACGATTGATTGCAGTAGTCCAAAGTGCATTGTATGACAGCTGATGGGCTCAGGAAGTGGGAGGTGGTTTACAGTCAAAGAAGTTTGTGTGGGTTAAAAACCTTTATTGTTTGTTGTTCATCTCAAAGTCCTGTCTGATTCTTTGTGACCCCATGGACTGCAGCCTGCCAGGCTTCCCTGGCCTTCACTATCTCTTGGAGTTTACTCAGATTCATGCCATTCGGTTGGTGATGCTATCTGACCATCTCATACTCGGCCACCCTCTTTTCCTTTTGCCTTCAGTCTGTCCCAGCATCAGGGTCTTTTCCATGAGTCAGCTCTTCACATCAGGTGGCCAAAGTATTGGAACTTCAGCTTCAGCATCGTTTCTTCCAGGGTTGATTTCCTTTAGGAAATCAGGGTTGATTTCAGGTTGACAGGTTGACTGTCAACCCTAGTTTTATAAAAGTCATCATCATTCTATAATAATTGGATTAAACATGCTATTTTTCATCTTTTATTTCCTACTTCTTATTTCTGTTGTTGTTGCTCAGTTGCACGGTCGTTTCTGACTCTTGCAGTCCCATGGACTGTAGCCGGTCAGACTCCTCTGTCCATGGGATTTCCCAGGAAAAAATACTGGAGTGGGTTGCCATTTCCTTTCCTTGGGGGAATCCTCTCAACCCAGCAGGTGAACCTGAATTTCCTGCACTACAGGTGGACTTTTTACCGCTGAACCATTTACTCTATGACAAAACCCCCAAACATTCTGGAACCTCACAGAATGGTTGAGAGAAATTCCAACCATCTACAGGCACCAATGAAGTTGTTTTAAAAACTCAATTATTGTTCATAAAAATAGGACCCTACTCTGTTATTGGTTCATCTACCATCAGTGTTCTCCATAAAGATCTGTTTTTCACCAGTCATATTCTAATCATGTTGGTATCATATTGTGTGTGTGTGTGTGTGTGTGCGTGTGTGTGTACATCAATTCATGTTCAAACTGCTAAATCACTTAGTAAGCAGCAGTGGTATTTGAGTGACTAATCTTGCATCAGAACATCAGCAACAGTTCCTAAACAATAGTAATTTGCATATCAATTTGCCATTTATAAAGTACTTCCATATAGATGATCTCACTCGATTCTTACACGAATCCTCTGAAGTTGAGAAAGACAGTTAGTCTTTGTTTCATTTTCTAAACAAGAAAGCTGACAGTGGAGGAGTGGAATAGCTTGCCCACAGTTATCAAGTCCCAAGTGACCAAAGACATTCAAGCTTCTGTCCCCAGAAGCACCACTAACTCCATGAACCTATGACCCTCCAAAGATGCTTCATATTCAATCACTAACGCAGAGCATTAAACACCATTATGTTGTAAGCATAATACAGGGTATTAAGCACCGTTATCCTGAAGGAGGGCCTGGAATCCCACTCCAGTATTCTTGTCTGGAGAATCCAATGGACAGAGGATCCTGACAGGCTGCAGTCCATGGGGTTGCACAGAGTTGGACACAACTAAAGCACCTTAGCGTGCACGCACACAAGCACCCTTATGTATTGCACTTGAAGGTAAAAGCTTGATAATAAAATCTATAGACTATCTCTATTCAACATATGGTCTGATTTTGCAGTAATTTAACTTTCCCCCAATAGTCCTCTTCTGTGAAGGATAATATTTAAATATCAGGTATAATCTGAAAATACTAGAAAAATTCAACAAACACTTTCAGCAAATGTTTAAGCGTCTGTAATGCACTCCAGTCCTGGGGAACAGCTGTGTAAAGATAAAGAAAACCACGTCTGGACTGAGCATCATCACAAACAGAGCTAGAGGGACACCTCCTGTTTGAAGATATTTGTGCCTGGCCTTGAGGGGTGCATAGCTGTTCACCTGGCGGATGTGGAAGGAGGCAGGTTACAAAGGAAAAATGTGAGTGCAGAAAAAAATGTGAGTGTGGGTGTGAAGGCATAGGAGTCCCAAGTACGGGAGCATGAGGGGCATTCCAGCCCACCTCGGCCCTTGCCTGCTGACCTTACCTCTTGGATCTGAGTCCTCCATTCTTCACAGCTCAGTCACCCTGCTGCTAAGTCAGTCCTGCCCAAGGCAGGAAGAGTGCTGGTGGCCTTAGACCTCTATGCAGTACAACCTGGAGCTGAGTCACTCACACCAATCCCAGAACCAGTGGCCAAGCCACAGTTGCCAGAGGGCCATGCGTCACCCCCACCCCCAGCCCCCTAGGTTCCATGCCCTCTGCCACGTCTGACCACCTCTCAAGGATCCCTCACTTTCTAACAGGATACTGCCGGGTTCCCGGGTCCCTAGGGCTGGGTTATTCCTCTTGGCTTTATTTCTGGTTTCCACACCCAAGATCTAGCCACTGTCTAGGCCTAGGGTACCCATTGGCTTCGGTCGGCCCAGCACTGTTCCACAGTCGCGGGTGGGGGGTGGTCCCTACAAACTCTGCAGACACAACCTACTTTCCTCTATTACCTCTAAGTTCCCCTCTCTGCCCACCAGCATGGACTCCCCCTCCTGTTGGCAGCCAGTCTCTGACTCAAGGGTGAGCTGGCTGTGTCCCTTGACGATACCTCTGGCCTTCCTCGCTGGGAGCTCTTGGGATCATCCCTTCAGAATTTTCCCCTAGTCCCCAGCTCCCACCCCATGTACCCTGGGAAATCGATCCCTTCTAGGTCCCAACCTCATCCTCTGGAGAACCCCGGATGCCTCCCACAGTGTGGCCAGGCATGGGATGTGCAATTTGTGCAGTTTTCTCTCTTATGATTTATTTTCCCGGACAAAAAGCTGGCTAATAATATCTGAATGTGTGGTGGAGGTACCAGTATTCTTCTGCGTTTAGAGGTGAATTTCTTCTTCTTGCGAATTTAATCATTTCTACTTTGAGCAGTTTTGAGTTGAACTTGACAGTAATATGCTTTGCATTGAGTAAGAATGCTACTGAGGGTGGAATTAGTCACCACAAATTTCAACTTTTGGACTTTCCTGGTAACTCAGCAAAGCTGAGATCCTCCTAGAGCCTGGGCCAAGAAGATTAGAGACCTGACCCCAGAGGGTGAATGTTGATCTTTTTATAAAAGACCCTGTGAGCTTCCTGTGCTTTTGTGCCCAAACTTCCAAGATCCATACCTGCCCTGGTGCCTAAAGTGGTGATGTGGAAAGAGCCTTAGACAGAGACTTCCAGAACTGTCTTTGTGTCCCTGAGTCATGATCTTGCCTCGCTGACAGTCTTTGCTTATCATATGTACCCCCCACACTGAGAGAAGTTCAATCCTTACCCATTTAGCATGACTCAACACTTTACAATGGCAACTTCTATTTTTGTTCAGCTAATCTTGTTCAAATAAAAATATCATTTCCTGATCTGTACTTTTTTAATATCTCAGACATTTTTATCAACATATAATATCCTAAATTTTCACATCTTGTAAATGGTGTTGGACTTTGAAAAGAACACAGTGAAAAACTGCAAGTGTACCTGTGTTCAGAACCCTGCAGTTTTTAGTGGTTTCTTACGAGCTGTATTAAGCACATTCATTTCACTGTTCACAAGCCCACAGAGAAATCTAGTCTAATTTCCCACTAATGAGAGTAGGGATATTTTGCTTTCTGCGTGGGAGCTTCAGATGCTCTGAAGCATCGCCTCTCCTGTTTTTACAATATGCTTCTAAGTACTTCTCTTGGCTTGTCATAGCCGGACACTATTGGAGCTACTTTTCAAAGCATGTTTTCCTAGAATTTTACCTCCCTGTTTTTTAACTGTACTTGATACATTACAGCAGCGTGTGCACACTCAGCTGCTTCAGTCGTGTCCGACTCTGCAACCCCATGGACCTATGGACTGTCGCCAGCCGGGCTCCTGTGTCCATGGGGTTCTCCAGGCAAGAATACTGGAGTGGGTTGCCATTTCCTCCTTCAGGGCATCTTCCCAATCCAGGGATCGAACCCACGTCTCTTATGTCTCCTGCATTGGCAGGCAGAGTCTTTACCCACTGAGCCACCTGGGAAGCCCCATATTAAAGTAGTACATGCATAGAGTTAAAAATCCAATAGTACTCAAGGATATATAGTGAAAAGCGGTTGTTTCCTATTTCAACCCTTTGCACTGCAAAGTCTGCTTTTGAAGAAGTAAACACGTTCAGCACAAGTAGCTGTTTTTTTCTGACAACTGCCACACTAATTATAACTAGTATGTACAGGCTTGTTTTATTTTTGTTGTGTTATTGTCTTGATTTATTTATTTTCCACATTATTTAGTTCTCTTATTCCACCACACTTACCTCTACTTCCTTCCCCCACGATGCTCACAATATGGCTATATCCACATTTTACATACATATTCCTTATTTACATTACTATGACTAAATATATTTGTTGGACGCTGATCCAAGAAGTACACAATCATCTCAATTCATTTCTTGCGTGACTTACTGTTTTCCTTAGAATTGAGTATTGCCTTGGATTTTTTATTTGCCTAGATCTATTTATACCTGTCAAAGTTTTCATGTGTGCCATTAGGTCTGTTGTATCAATATTACTTTTGATTTTTTCAATATTACTTCAAATAAGTACATCCATTCTATTCCTGCTCCCGCATCCCAGGACCACTCCCCTCTTTCTCACCCAGAGGTCTGACTTTCTGCTTTGATCTGGGCTGATTACTCAGAAGCTTCCTGCACAGCTCTTCTGCAACTTCCCTTTACCGTTTTACAGAAGGTATTGCATCCCTGGTCTCCCGAATCCCTCAAATTCTATTTCTTGATTTAATAACTCCATTTAATCCAAGATATTCCCAAGTTGGTTCCTGATAAAAGAGGCATGGGAAGTGGTAAATTCTCTGAGTCGTTGCATATCTGAAAAGCTCAGTGTTTTAGTATCTCGTTTGATTGCCAGTTTGGTTTGTCATGGATTCCCTCATATATACATTCCATTTCCCACATCTGTTTCTCACTTTCTCATTCTCTCTGGAGTGTTATTTTTATTCCTTTCATGAAAGTTGACAACAGTGTGCCTCAGTGTGCTGAGTAGACAATAGATACATTTAAGCTTAAAACACATGTTTTTTTCATTTCTGGGAAATTTTCTTGTTTTACTTCTGCATTATTACATGCATTATTTACTGCATGATTTTATCAGCACTATTTCCTGTATTTCAGCTTTGGAATGCTGTTGGTCAGATATTGGATCCTCTAGATGCAGCTTCTCTATGTGATTTATTATTTTTTCCTCTTTTAATTTCCATCTCATCAACTTTTCTCTCTGGATGAGTTCCTCAATTTGTATTCCAGTCATTCTGTTTTCTCTTTTTCAAGAACTCTTTGTTAATCTTCTTTTCTTCTTTTTGCATACTATCTTGTTCTTGTTTACCGAATACAATGCCACCTTAAATCTCTGAAAATTATAGAAATTTTTAAAAAGTGTTTTCATCACTTTCTTACATTATCGCTCTTTGCTCCATACTCCTTTACTGTTTTGGCTGATTGCATGCTTGCTAAGTTGCTTCACTCGTGTCTGACTTTTTGTTACCCTACAGACTGTAGCAGAGAAGGAAATGGCAACCCACTCCAGTATTCTTGCCTGGAGAATTCCATGGACAAAGGAGCCTGGTGGGCTACAGTCCATAGGGTTGCAAAAGAGTCAGAGACAACTGATCAACGAACACACACACACAGACTGTAGCCCATCAGGCTCCTCTATCCATGAGATTCTCCAGGCGAGAATACTGGAGTGGGTTGCCATTTCCTTCTCCAGGGGATCTTCCCAGGGATCTTCCCAGGGATTGAACCCACATGTCTTTTATATCTCCTGCATTGGTAGGTGGGTTCTTTATCAATAGTGTCACCTGGGAAGCCCTTGGTTGGTTTGGGCATCTGTTTTTCAGTCCAGAGTCTTTCCCCTGGTGGTCTTTTCCAGAATTCAGATTTGAGGGTGAGACACAAGAGCTCATTGAAAGTGAGCTGTGCATTAGGGCAGACTTACCAACTAATGGACCCACTTGGGATGATCAAGCAGCCATCAGGTTTTGCTGGGAAACATTTGGTAGTGATTTTAGGTCTTTTTTCCTCTGGAGTTTATTCAGTTTCCCTACTGCAGTGTTCCCCAAACATCCACTTGGGGAATGGGAGATGAGGTGGGATTAGGAGGCCAGGATGTATGTCTGGTTGTTGGTGTGGGAACAGGGCCGGCTGAAGGTCCGTGTTCAGGCACCGTTCACTTCACTGTGCTCAGTTTAGTCCATACTCCTCTCTCGCCTCTGGGTTAGCAAATCAGTCTGGAGCCTCTCCCCAAATTCTTTGGTGACTAATCCTAAGACTGCCTGCTCACAGGCAGTGGAGAATGGGGGAAGACCCACGGTGAGATACCTGACTGCATGTAGGTGTGGAGGGAATTTAGGGCCCAGCTCTTCCATAGGCAGGGTACCTGTCTCATCCTCAGTTTTTCCATCCGGGCTGCCTGGTGCTACCTCTCTGTCTCTCTGGGGTTGTGCAGGGTGAGTTGACTCTCTTGATGTATGTCCCCCCTCTGCCAACGCTCCAGTGCATTTACTCTGCTCTGCTACATCCAATGCATTCCTCCAACCACTGTCCATCTTCCAGAAGTTGCATAAGGGCTGACTTCCATTGCAACCCTTCTCCAGTTCTTTGTCCTTGTGATCCAGCAATCTTTTTCTAAAATTATTATCCTTTACTGTCACTTGGGTGAAGATTTTCAGAGGAGAGGCATTGAAGGCCTGTGGTCAGCCTACTGTATTTAGCTGGGCGTGTGCTGATTACCTGAACTTTAAGATTCTAATACCAATTTTGTATTATTATACCAGATAAAGCTTGTAGCTAGATCTGTTATACCTGTTTCTTTCACGTGATATCTGCACAGCTGTGATGTGACTTGGGCTACAGTAGCACTGCCTTCATCGTTGGTACCTGGGGTTACAGTCCTGGTGAAATTCCAAAAACAAAACAAGAACAAGATCCCTTAATAGTAGATTACTAGTTTAGTTCAGTTCAGTTCAGTTGCTCAGTTGTGGCCGACTCTTTGCAACCCCGTGAATTGCAGCACACCAGGCCTCCCTGTCCATCACCAACTCCCGGAGGTCACTGAGACTCACATCCATCGAGTCAGTGATGCCATCCAGCCATCTCATCCTCTGTCGTCCCCTTGTCTTCCTGCCCTCAATCCCTCCCACCATCAGAGTCTTTTCCAATGAGTCAACTCTTCGCATGAGGTGGCCAAAGTACTGGATTGCTAGTTAAACCCCTCTTTTTTTTTTTTTTAACTGAAAGATATTTGCTATGATGAAGCTCAAAACTACTATATATTTTTTAAAAAACCACCTGGAAGACAGATCAGAGCCATCCATATTAGAGATTTATTGAATGGGAGAAAATGTAAATTATGAGTTGATAAAAAAAGACGCTCTCCTGATCAGAGGCAGGACTCAACCATCCAAAGACACCAGTTCAATGGAACTTGACAGAAACACACGCCACCATTTCAAGTGCTGTCATGTGTCATTTCCCTAACCGAATGCAGGGATCACAGCAAAGGTATCACAAACCTGGGGAGTCCGGGGCCATGGTCTGTGAACGCTGACAGTCAGCCCACGTCCGGGAGAAAAAGCAGCCATTGAGAGGGTTTCTCGGCAGCAGCTGCTTTAGAAGCAGTAGCAGCAGCTCATATAACAAATGTTTCATGACGAATGCAAACAAAAGCCAGCTCTGAAATTCCAGCCACGCCATGTCCAAGCCAGTTCAACATCGTATAACCACTCTGTTCGAGTTTTTTCCCTTCTCTAAATGCATTCCATATGAGCCGTGGTGTGGGGACTGCTGGGATCTCCTGCATTCACTCAGAAGGCTGTTTTTAAAGCCCAGACTGAAAGGAAAGTAAGTCAGTGGGAAAACAAACTCAAAGAAAACACTGAGACTCAGGTGTGGGGGTGTGTTTGTTCTCCCCAGCCAGCCATGACCCCCGGAATGGGACTGGAGGCTAGGAATCCTTTAGTCCCTGCCCGCTCCCCGCTCCTTGGAGGCCTGGGAGAAGGACTTTGTTGGAGTGGGGCCTCCAATTCTTCCCTGGCCCTGGATAAGCACCACTTCTCAAAATGTGGTCCAAGGACCCATGCCAGCTCATAAGCTGCTTGCTACTAGTCCATGAGGAGATAAGGCAGAAACTGAGAGTAAGACTTTAGAAACTTTGATGGTAATTTCGCATGGCTCTGATTATTTAGTTAATCTATTTATTTGATTTTGGGCTGTGCTGGGTCTTTGTTGTTGTGTGTGGTCTTTCTCTAGCTGCAGTGAGGGGGACTGCTCCGTAGTTTTGGGGCACAGGCTTCTGACTGCAGTGGCTTCTCGTTGCAGACCACAAGCTCTAGGACATGTGGACTCAGTAGCTGTGGCACATGGGCGTAGTTGTGGGGTCTTCCCAGTCCAGGGATGGAATCCTTGTCCACTGCGTTGGCAGGTGGATTCTTTACCACTGAACCACCCGGGAAGTCCCTGGTTATTTTTTAAACAACTCATTTTTATTTGACAAAAGCGTCCATCTGAGATGGACAACAGTGGGAAGAATTCAGAAATCTCTTGAGAAGCAAGGTTGTGGATTCTCCCACCAGCTTGGACTGCCCAGGTTAGCCAGTTGAAAGGTCATCCACCTGCGTTGGCAGGTGGATTCTTTACCACTGAACCACCCGGGAAGTCCCTGGTTATTTTTTAAACAACTCATTTTTATTTGACAAAAGCGTCCATCTGAGATGGACAACAGTGGGAAGAATTCAGAAATCTCTTGAGAAGCAAGGTTGTGGATTCTCCCACCAGCTTGGACTGCCCAGGTTAGCCAGTTGAAAGGTCATCCAGTTGACAAGCCCAGTCTTAAGGCATTGGGGGCTTATGAGGCCCCATGACTCTTGCATGTGATTTTGCCTTCTTGGCTTCAAAGCTCAAACTGGTGTTCCACAGCAACGACCAAACACCCAAACTCAGGGAAGTGTGATGCATTGAGACTCTGCTTTCCTAAAACTGGTGCCTTGACCTAAAACCTTAAAAAAGTTATGATTCACACTACGTGCATGCTCAACCATGTCTGACTCTTTGCCACCCCACAGACTAGCCCACCAAGGCTCCTCTGTCTGTGGGATTCTCCAGACAAGAATACTGGAGTGGGTTGCCATTTCCTTCTGCAGGGGACCCTCCTGACTCAGGCATCCAACCTGCCTTTCCTGTGTCTCCTGCATTACAGGCAGATTCTTTACCACTGAGCCACCGGGAGATCCACAGTAGGATAGCACTTTTCCAGCAAGCAGAATACTTAGACTTATGTTGACTCGCTTATTCCTCATAACCTGGTTAGGCAGAGTTGTAGGTTGAATTGTGTCCCCTGAAAATACACTAGGTCCTAAACCCGTGTGTCTGAATGTGACCGCATTTGGGAAATAGGGTCTTTGCAGATATAATCACATTAAGATGAGGTCATATTGAACTAGGATGCACCCTCAATCCACTGATTGGTTTCGTTATAAGGAGAGAAAGATTCAGAGACACAGGGAAGAAGGCCATTTGATGACAGAGGCAGAGAGTGGAATTATGTTGCCGCAAGTCATAGAATGCCAAAGATTGTCAGCAAGGATAGTCAGAAATTAGAAGGAGGGAAACTTCTTCCCTCGAATTGTCTGAGGATTAGCAGTCTATGGTAACTTTATGACAGTCCTAGGAAACTAATACAAATAGAAATCTCCATCCCATTTCCAGATGAAGATCTGGAGACTCATTGGTAATAAGATCTGTCCATGTTCAAAGCAACCAGCAAGTAGCAAGATCTGGATTTGAACAAAGACAAGCTACCCAGTGGGCTTCCCAGGTGGCACTAGTGGTAAAGAACCCGCCTACCAATGCAGGAGACATAAGAGATGCGAGTTCGATCCCTGGGTTGAAAAGATCCCCTGAAGGAGGAAATGGCAACCCACTCCACTGTTCTTGCCTGGAGAATCCCATGGACAGAGGAACCTGGGGGGCTATAGTTCATGGGGTTGCAGAGTCAAACACAATGGAAATGACTTAACACACACAGGCACACATCCAATACACCAGATTGTTTCTCTTGGTTGGGTGAAGGAATTGGGAGAAAAAGAATTATCTAACATTTGGAGAAAGTTAAATAAGTGACTTTACAATAATGCAATGACATATGATGAGGCTATTGAAATTTTATTTCGAGTAACTATTCATTCTGAACAATGAGTGAAAAATCAGATGCGCTATTGTATTTATATTGTGCAATATGTGTCTTTAGTACACATGCAACATGCTTAGAAGAACAAACTAGAAGGAAAACAAAACAAATAGCCATTGTTAACTGTGTTTGTGTGGTTTTGGTAGTTTTCATTTGTTCCTCTTGACTTTCCTGTCTTGTCCCACTTTGCCTTAACACACGTGTCACAGATGCCACCGAGTAGCACGTCCCAACACGGCTCTGTGCTCTCCATGTATCTTCCTAATCATCACAGAAGGGCAGCAAACTAGATATCATTATTCGAATCCCACAGAGGAGAAGACGCACCCAGACGGCCTAAGGACTCGATCTGAGGTCTCACAGCTGGGGAGAGGCAGAGCTTGTCCAACTCCAAGCCTTGTGTGCTTCCACCGCTTCCACTTTCATGATCAGAAAAAAAGAGGACTGTGGGATGGTGGATAATGAGCAGAGGTGAAACAAGAAGAAACTGTCCACAGGGGAGGATATATGGATAGGTGTGGCTGATTCGTTCTGCTGTATAGTAGAAACTAACTCAACACTGTAAAGCAACTAAATTCCAATAAAAATTAGTACAAAATGTTTTAAAAAGAAGCAACTATCACCATGGCCCCTTCAGGCAGGGCTTGCTCCTCCTTGGTCATTTGCATTATATTGCATTGTATGAAATAGAGGCATTCTCCTTTGGGCGTTAACTCTGCAGAGGCTTCTTGAAGACTGGAGCATGGCTGTTACCTTTCTGAACCCCCACAGCACTGGCTGTAGAATGCTATCATAGGGGATGCCTGGCTCTCCTCCCACCCTTCCCTCCTTTCTGAAGCCCCCCGTCCCTCCTTCCCCACAGAGTTTTGGGAACACCAGATAAAGCAGTTACTGAGTGTTTCTGGGACAGATACCT
This sequence comes from Tragelaphus eurycerus, assembly GCA_935064755.1. Lineage (NCBI taxonomy): Eukaryota > Metazoa > Chordata > Mammalia > Artiodactyla > Bovidae > Tragelaphus > Tragelaphus eurycerus. The sequence continues at coordinate 8,098,898 of CAKXYN010000039.1, forward strand.
GGAAGTGCCTAGCCTTGGTGCCCAGATGTTACATTTATTCAATCCCCAAACCTGAAGGCTAGATGGAGCAAGAGCAAAATTTTGCCACTGTTCTCTTTTTCATGTATCCCTGAACCTTTCCAATTTGAGTCATTCAAACATTAGCTATATAAAAAAACTTAAGTTGCTTTAAAATTTTTTTATATATTTATTTCTGACTGTACTGGGTCTTCATTGATGTGCTGGCTTTTCTCTAACTGCATCAGGCAGGGGCTACTCCCTAATTGCAGTGCTTGGGCTTCTCATTGAGATGGCTTCTCTTGTCGAGTATGGGCTCTAGGGCATGCAGACTTCAGTAGTTGTGGCTTCCAGGCTCTAGAGCACAGGCTCAATAGTTGTGGCAGACAGGCTTGGTTACTCTGAGGCATGTGGGATCTTCCTGGACCAGGGATCGAACCCATGCATCGGCAGGCAGATTCTGTACCACTGAGCCACCAGCGAAGCTCTTAAGGTTTTCAAACACCATGGTCGGGATGCCTTGTCAGAATCATTCTCTCACATAACCAGAGGCCAGGTTCCTCTCTCACTCATGCTTCCCTGCAAGAGGACTGGACTCTCCTCACAGTGAGCAAAGGACGTTGGTCCCACAGTTCTCTAGACAGATTCTCCTGCTCTGTGCCTGCCTGCAGCCTTCCCCGTATGCCGTCCCTGTACCCTAACGCCCTCTCCATGCTAATAGCCCTTGACGCCTGAGCCATGCTCTCTTAAAATTTACTGTCTTGTGGCCCACTCCCTCAGAGCCCTGATAAATAATTCTAGAAATATGAAGGAATTAACAGCTGACAGTAACAGTTTATGCTGCCCAGGGGAATTTCTAACAATAATGATAATAATAAGCCCCAGAATGCTTTGCACATTGTGGGCAATCAACAAAAAGTTATTGAACTAATATCCAATTAGTTGAACTGAATTTTATGTGAGATTTCTAATTTAATCCTCAGAACAATCCAATGACATAGGTACTTTCATTATTCCCATTTTACAGATGAGTAAGCTGAAGTTTAAAGAGATATAGGTGACATCACTGTTTCATTAGGAGATTCCTTAGGAGGGAAAAAATCATTTAAAAAAGATTTTGTTTTAGGGAAAAAAATCATTTTAGAAAGATTTTGTTTTATATTGGAGTATAGTTGATGAACAATGCTGTGTTCGTTTCAGGTATAAAGCGAAGGGATTGAGTTATATAGATACATTTTATTTTTAAAATATTTATTTATTTATTTGGCTGAGCTGGGTCTTAGCTTCAGCAGGCAGGATCTATTTCCCTGACCAGGGATGGAACCTGGGCTCCTTGCATTGGGAACGTGGAGTCTTAGCCTCTGGACAACAAGGGAAGCTCCATAGATACATTGTATTATATATGAACTAGGTATGATTTTAAGGAGTTCTTTAAGAGGAAAAATGTTGCTTTATTCCTCTAAATCTAGTGCACTAGAAATATAGGGAGGGGATGTGAACTTCAGTTGGCCATTGGGCCAATTTGTTATTTTGTGTCTTTGGTGCTTCCTTCCATTTACCGCACCATCATCTAGAACAGAGGGTGAACTTGGTCGCCCTGGGGTACGGTGATATACTCTTCATCCCAAGAGGTCATCCTAGGTCCCATGCCCAAGATTTGGACGTAGCCACTGCACATCCAGCCTCCTGTGGTTTAAGATGGATGCTCTTCCTGAGGTTGCCTGTCTCCTTCAAGGGGAGAAATCATTTGTGGTAGAAATACAGGCTTGCGCCTTGCTGCTAAGAACAAGAGTTTTCTAGAGAAGCATGGACTTTCCTTAGCATCAGAAAACCATACCATTTATAGGGCAGTCTGCTCTGCCTGCACCAACTGTTCTCAGCCTGAAGCTCCCCCACATGGTGTTCAGGGAATGCTTACATCGCCTCACCCCATCCATTTCATATGAACGTACTCTGAATGCCTGCATTTTTGGGGAAGCAAAGCATTTTCAGACTGGCAACAGACGTTTCCAACCCCCCGAACAGTAAGAATCACAGTCTGTATGTAAAGCCAGCCCTGCAGGCCTCTCACACTCTCTGTTTCACACCCTCCCTTTCCAATGGCTGGTCTCTGGGAAGCACTGCCCGCTTGACAACATGCCCATCCAGCTGGACCAGGAGCCCTACCGCAGAAAAGGGTGCCCCATGGCTGTGAGCTTTGACACAGACAGGCCGGATTAATGGAGAACTATTGGACTGGCCTGATGGACTGACGTGGGCCATCTTTTTTGGAGCCAGAATATCAAGCTGACACTCCAAATGGTGGAGCTTGTGTTTGTTCAGGGTGGATTTTTGGCTCGGCCACCCTTGAAGACTTCCATGTTACAGCATAGGGTATTGTTTGCCTAAGCAAAATAGGGTATGTGAGTTGGTTCCTGGCATCGACCATGGAAGATTAGCTTGCTTTCACCAACCCAGAGTCAGTCCCCATGGCTATCGAGAAAGACCACACAACTCCCAGAGTGTCTATAAGTAGATACCAAACCGCATGTGTTATTATTCTTGATCTTAGACCATATTATTATTAACTTTGCTTTGGTTGAAAGTGGCCCCATCAAATAGTTAAAAGGGAGTTTCACAGCCTTTAAGTGACTAGGGTACGTCACTTTTAAAGATGTTTTTCCAGAAGAAAATGTTAAATCCCAAATACATTTTTGGCTGAGTAGTTTGTTTTAATGGTCCAGAGTCAAAAACTGTAACTTAATTCCTTGTAAAACTTAAATCAATTTCTTGAGGGTTCCGCTACACAGTTCCTTCTGTTAAGCCTGAGATTTCTGCTAGTCCCTAACTCTTAGTGTTAGCATATTCCTTTAGAATGCCAGTGTTTTTTCCATTTTTAAAAGTTCTATTGTCGGTATCTGATTTCTGTGGACATACAGTAGCTTACTTATGGCCTCAGTTGTGGTATTGTGGTTATAGTTTCCCCTTTTCTCTTACTCCCTTTTTCTTGAGTATCACTGAGGAAACATGTGGCCAAATATGATCTCCATCTAGATTTCTACATCTCTGCGTTTTGCTTTCTGAAGGCGATGAGGATAGATGGGACTGTTATTCAGAATTCTGCATCTATAGATCAGACTTCCTATCAAGTACGACTGGTGCCTTCCATGTCTCATTCAACCATGGGGTTCAGTGGTAACCTGGCATCTGCATCGTGCCTGCGGCCCCAGCTTCATACCACCAGGGACAAGAACACCAGGCCCTGTTCAAAGGCGGTAACGCAGCTGGAGAGATCCTCTGAAAGATCCAAGTGGTTTTCAAGTTTGCCTCATAACGTGCTCGGTAGTCTGATGTTTTGAACACAAATAGCTGAAACTTCTTCCAGTAACACGTGCTTTGGATATCAGATTAATATGGAGCAGGAAACACTTGCAAAAAAGAACCCACCCAAAAGAAAAGGCCAATATGCCAGCATCAAAGGCTTAGAGTTTTGTATTACAAAATGGAAAAGAACATTACCCCGTACTGAGCACACATTGCTGAAATAATCAATGTCCAATCAACGATGTGCCCAATTCTGTCAGTTGCTAACTATCATTCTTTATGAGGGGGGTAAACTAATCTGGGACTATTTTCAGATTCAGAGAGATTTAGGAGTTCTGAGGCTGAGTCCCAGGACAAAGTCTTTATCTAAAGTGTTGGTGTGTGGACGGGCTTTTCTGCTTCTTAAAGGCTATCGTTATTTATTTAGGGATCAGAAACCTTTGTATTTGAAGTTCATCTCTTTTTTATGAAGCTTGTCTCTCTTGTGGGATGCTTTTATGTCATTTATTTTCCCATAGGTTTCCCTTCATTTTTTTAGTAAATTTCTTTCTTTTTTTTTTTAATAAAGTGCAGTGCTATAGAGGGATAAGGAAAAAGGATTTATTTGGTCCACAAATGCAATTCAGTGTCACAAGCCATGTTTTTGAGCATCTTTCACATGCTGAACTTTCTGGTCTCAGGAAGAACGCCTAGGAAATGACTTCTTGGTGGGATAAGGGTGCCCAAAGGACCCCTCCGCATGATGGCCATGCTGACTCTCTTGTCCACCCAGGGATAAGGTGCCAGGAGGTACCAGCCTGGGAAGTCCCCAGTGACTCCAGTGCAGTGTAGCCAGCTTGCACTCTGGGCAACTCTCTCCTGGGACTGAAAGACTGAACTTGAAGTCAACCAGACTCTCTGAGAGAATGCAGCAGTGTCTTCAGGAGCAGGGCAACCCCTTCTATTTCGTGTTTTATTTATTTAAAGGAAGACAGATTACCCTACAGCATCACCATTTTGCCACCCAAGGCCTTGAAGGTCTACTTTGGGGCTCCCCAGGTGGTGCTGTTGGTAAAGAACCTGGCTGCCAATGCAGGAGACATAAGAGACACAGGTTCAATCCCTGAATTGGGAAGAAGATCCCCTGGAAGAGGGCATGGCAACCCACTCCAGGATTCTTGCCTGGAGAATCCCATGGTTAGAGGAGCCTGATGGGCTACAGCCCATAGGGTCACAAAGAATCGAACACAACTGAGTGACTAAGCACGCACACAAGTTTGGAAGTTTAAAGTTATTTCAATTATAACTAAAGAGAACCATGCCCCAGAAAATCTGCTTGGGAGCATTATGGAAATTTTCCCAGCTCACCATGGAGAGCACAGATGCCAGATTGCTGGGCGCCAGACATATGTCTCTCAATTGCTATTGTTTCCTGCAGACGACAGTCAAGAAATATTCAATAGAGAATTGGAAGGAGATTTTCCTCTTAAATCCACATAGAGCTTTAACATACTTAGGATGCGCCTGTGCTTGGATTCATCATTGTAACCCTAGCCATGGAGTCTGGAATTTTGCTTGGTGGACGACATCTACCAGTGGGCAGCAGTGGCTTCAGTCCTACTCTGCAAACTGAACAGAAGACTCAGAGGCTTTTGGTTGGGTTGTGCAGGCAGGCCACTTGCGGTGAGTGTTACAGGTTGAACCCTCAGCCAGTCTACTTACCAGGACTGAGGCCTCCACTGCCCCCATAGCAGGCTGAGGGCTTAGCTGAGCCTCTGAGAGCCTGGTTCACTTCATCTTGTCCTCTACAGTCTGTTAGGAAGCTAACAACTGCTCTTCACAGAAGGCTTCTTTTATGAATATATATACATAAAAGTGAACGTGAAAGTGTTGGGCACTCAGTGTGAAAGTGAAAGTGTTAGGTGCTCAGTCGTGTCCAACTCTTTGTGACCCCGTGCGCTGTAGCCCACCAGGCTTCTCTATCCATGGGATTCTGCAGGCAAGAATCTGGAGTGGGTCACCATGCCCTCTTAGGGGATCTTCCCAATCCAGGGATTGAATGCAGGTGTCTTATGTCTCCTGCATTGGCAGGTGGGTGCTTTACCACTAGCACCGCTTGGAAAGTCTATATATATATATAGGCCATGCCACGCAGCTTATGGGATCTTTGTCCCCTGGCTAGAGATTGAACCCAGGCCCTTGGCAGTGAAAACACCAAGTCCTAACCACTGGGCCACTAGAGAACTCCCAAGGCTTCTTCTGTTAGCAAGGTTTTCTTCTCATTCCCTGAGATGAGAAAGAAGTATAGACACAGGTCACAGTGATTGGCTTTGAGCCAATAGATTTGGGCTTGAGATCAGCTCTGCTTCATAGCAGCTGTTTAACCCCGGACAAGTTCCTTAACCTCTCTGAGCTTCAGTTTCCTCATCTGAAAGAAGAGGATGGTACCCTCACCAAGCTGTTTGGAAGATGAACGGAGACAATATACTCCTGCACAAATGTAGCTTCCAGGGCACTTTTCAAACCATCGCATCTGATTCCTCACTTTCAGTCTCTCATAGGGCAAGGTTTCCAACAAGTGCTCACGCTAGCCCAGTCTTTGAGTTTCAAAGGCGAGACCAGCACAGTGGTTCCAAAGTCTAATTGTCATAGTGCTGAGTTCCGGTATTTGCTGGCATATGCTCCATGGTGGTGTGTGGCCTGAGTCTTCTGTGGGATTCAGCTTTTCCTGTCATAGTGGAACTGCCCATTTAGTGCCTACTGCTCTGAGCGGCTTGATTTTAAGGCAGTGTTTCTTGTCGGGAATTAAGGAGGGATTGTTTTCCTCCTGCATGATTTTGAGAATCACCTTTGAAATCAATAGAGTTGTTTTCTTATGCAGCTGTTGAGGGCACATGAAGTCGACCGACCACATCCTGCAGCACATTCCCACTTGTTCTTCTCATTTATTTGTAATATAAACCAAGAGAAAGTACAAACACACCCCATCTCAGATGCAAATTGAAGCCAGGCTGTGTTTCCACATATCTGTAAAATGGAGTAAGTAACCTAGCAGAAAAAAGAATGGTGCTAATACTTAGGCACATTTTACTAGTAGTTGCTAATGCCAAATTAACAGTTTTTAAGAAAAGTTAAGGAATTGTTACAGAATAGTACTTTGATTAGAGCCCTTATTTCTTCAATGTGCTAGAATTAGGATTTTATATACACCAGGCTTTACTAGTCAGAGTCAGGGAAACAGTGTGTGTGTGTGTGTGTGTGTGTGTGTGTGTGTGTATGAGTCACTCAGTCGTGTCCAACTCTTTGCAAACCCATGGACTGTAGCCCACCAGGCTCCTCTGTCCATGGAATTCTCCAGGCAAGAATACTTGAATGGATTGTCATTCCCTTCTTCAGAGGATCTTACCAACGCAGGGATCGACCCCAGGTCTTCCTCTTTGCAGGCTGATTCTTTATTGTCTGAGCCACCAGGGAAGTCCAGAGAAACAGAATTCCATAAATTTGTGGAGCGTTTCAAAACATAAGAATCCTCCTGGCTTAGTGAAAGTTAATCTTGTGCTTCTCCCACCCCTTGCCATTTATGTGTAGTGTGCTTTACATAAGCTCAGAATCTTTCCTCAATAGTTCTAGCCCTCGAGCTGCTAAGTCGCTTCAGTCGTGTCCAACTCTGTGCGACCCCATAGACGGCAGCCCACCAGGCTCCCCCGTCCCTGGGATTCTCCAGGCAAGAACACTGGAGTGGGTTGCCATTTCCTTCTCCAATGCATGAAAGTGGAAAGTGAAAGTGAAGTCGCTCAGTTGTGTCTGACTCTTAGCGACCCCATGGACTACAGCCTACCAGGTTCCTCCATCCATGGGATTTTCCAGGCAAGAGTACTGGAGTGGGGTGCCATTGCCTTCTCCAAGCCCTCGAGAGACCCCAGAATTTCTACTTGAAATGTGAGCAACAAACTTTACTTAGGGAACAACCACCACCACAGAAATGTACAACAGGAAGATAATCCATGTTCGTGCCTAAAGGTGTAGAATATTGTAAATATGTCATTTTTCTCAAATTAGCATATAATTTCTTTTCTTTCTTTTTTTGGGGGGAGGTGGGGCTTCTGGGATCTTAGTTCCCCAACCAGGGATGGAACCCATGCCCCCTGCATTGGCAGTGAGGAATCTTAATCCCTGGACTGCCAGGGAACTCCCTTAGCACATGATTGGAAGAAAAAAATTTAAACTTAAAGTGATTCTCAAGCTTATCTAGAAAAGTAAACATGTGAGTTAGTGATTTTTTTTTAAGAAATGAGAGGAAATTTGCCCTACAAGATTCTGAAATGTTAGAAAGCTGCTGGGTTTAGTGTGATAATGCAAAGGCACAAGGTCAGACAGACAAGTCAGTGGAACAGAAACAGATGCTGGTGTAAAAAGTGCTGCAGTGTAATTTAGAGACCATTACAAAGAAAGAGTAAATAAAGGTGTCATATAGTTGGCTAAATTTTCAGAGAAAAAAATGGAATCTCATGTTATTATTATAGGGCTTAATAAATTCCAGATGGTTCTGAAGAGTAGTTTTGTTTTTTTTTTTTTAATGGAAACAATAGAAATAGAAGAAAACTAGATGGCAATTTTTGTGATGATGGAGTATTGTGATGGATTTACTAAGTATAAAAGCAACAAAACAAAGAGAATAAAGAATATATACATTTAATTAAAAGTTTAAAGTGAATATGTCTAACACACTTAGCAAAATTATTTTTTGCAGCAATGATAAGATTTCATATTGTTAACATCTTATCATTAATATTAAGAATTTTTATAAATCCATAAGGAAAACATCAATAGAAAAAAATGGAAAAACACAAGTGGCCAATAACTATTTTAAGAAATGAGCCCACCCTTATTAATAAGCTAGGAAATGCATGTTAAAAAGGACACCTTGTATTCTTTTTTTTATGTTAACTAATTGTTTATTTTATTTTATTTATTTATTTTAACTGGAGGTTAATTACTTTACAATATTGTATTGGTTTTGCCATACATCAACATGAATCCGCCACGGGTGTACAGTGTTCCCCATCCTGAACCCCCTCCCTGCTCCCTCCCCATACCATCCCTCTGGGTCATCCCGTGCACCAGCCCCGAGCATCCAGTATCGTTCATCAAACTTGGACTGGCGATTCATTTCATATATGATATTATACATGTTTCAAAGCCATTCTCCCAAATCATCCCACCCTCGCCCTCACCCACAGAGTCCAAAAGACTGTCCTATACATCTGTGTCTCTTTTGCTGTCTTACATACAGGGTTATCGTTATCATCTTTCTAAATTCCATATATATGCGTTAGTATACTGTATTGGTGTTTTTCTTTCTGGCTTACTTCACTTTGTATAATAGGCTCCAGTTTCATCCACCTCATTAGAACTGATTCAAATGTATTCTTTTTAATGGCTGAGTAATACTCCATTGTGTATATGTACCATAGCTTTCTTATTCATTCATCTGCTGATGGACATCTAGGTTGCTTCCATGTAAAAAAATTTATTTTAATTGGAGGCTAATTACTTTACAATATTGTATTGGTTTTGCCATACATCAACATGAATCAGCCACCGGTGTACACGTGTTCCCCATCCTGAACCCCCCTCCCACTTCCCTTCCCGTACCATCCCTCTGGGTCATCTCAGTGCACCTTGTTTTCTATTAAAACATCTGTTACAGGGACAAACACTGGCAGAATGAGAGAGTCTCTAATGATGAGGATTTTGCAGAGAAATAGCATTTTAGGAGACTGCTAGAGGTTAGGACAAATTACTACAAGCTGGGGTAAAAATAATTTAAAAATAAATATTCAGAGTAATTTAATAATACGTATTAAAAATCTTCAGAATGTCATATGAAGAATGATTGAAATATCCTGTATCTTGATTGTAGCAGTGGTTTCACATGTATCTATAGCTATCAAAACTCATAGAATTGAGTACTTTAAGTGTGTGAGTGTGTTAGTCGCTCAGTCATGTCTGACTCTGCAACCCCATGGACTATAGCCTGCCAGGTTCCTCTGTTCATGGGGATTCTCCAGGCAAGAATACTGGAGTGGGTAGCCATTCTTTTCTCCAGGGGATCTTTCTGACCCAGGGGTTGAACCTAGATCTCCTGCATTGCAGGTGGATTCTTTACTGTCTGAATCAACATGCTCTCAAATACATTTAATGGCATAGGTGATTTCTCCAAATGTGATTGGGCATGAAGTTCAAGAGAAAAAGATACCAACAGCATTTAAAATATGGCACCAACTTTATTCAAAAAACTATATAGAGTCAGGAATACAATTAAATTGGAATATCTCAAAGATGTCAAGGTTGTTATTCAATCTCTGGGTGATAGGAATCCTAGTGACTTTTTCCTTTATTTGCCAACTAATACACAGTGAGCATATAAGTAGAATTTTAATTTTTGGAAAAGGATTATTAATTTTAGGAAAATAATTGAATGGTCACATGCAATTTATATGTGAAAGAGGGAAGTAGAAGCAGCGCCCACTAGATCTCTATGGCATTGCTAGTATTGAACAGACCTTTCATCCCTTCTGTCTTCCATTTTCTTTTCTGCACATGCAGCCACATGGAGCATGAAGGGACAAATAAGAAACATCATTTCCTGGGGGGCAGCACAGTTACCTGCACATGGAATCCAAGGCCCAACTTTTTGTCACTTCACCAGCCCCACTCCTAAAGATGTCCAATCTATCATCAACAACTCTCCCTTGGAATTCTTTGAATTGTCAACCAAATTCTAGCCAATGAACCCAACTTTGGATACACACACACACTCACACACACAGCTCTTTCTGAATATTGGAGTTCTGAAACGGTGTAAGGGTTTCCAACCCTGAAACAATAAAATTCTATAACTCTGTACTTGTCAAATAGCCTCAAGATTTTTATCTTGCTGTATGAACTACAGTGTAAACACCAAAAGGACAGGAAGTAGCTTCCTAGGGCTGAATCCTTGACCTTTGGGGGCAGTCATATAGATATTAAGATAGCTTAATTATAGGAGATTAGCTCATCAGATCAGATCAGATCAGTCGCTCAGTCGTGTCCGACTCTTTGCGACCCCATGAACCGCAGCACGCCAGGCCTCCCTGTCCATCACCAGCTCCCGGAGGTCACTCAGACTCGCATCCATCGAGTCAGTGATGCCATCCAGCCATCTCATCCTCTGTCGTCCCCTTCTCCTCCTGCCCTCAATCCCTCCCAGCATCAGAGTCTTCTCCAATGAGTCAACTTTTCGCATGAGGTGGCCAAAATATTGGAGTTTCAGCTTTAGCATCATTCCTTCTAAAGAAATTCCAGGATTGATCTCCTTCAGAATGGACTGGTTGGATCTCCTTGCAGTCCAAGGGACTCTCAAGAGTCTTCTCCAACACCACAGTTCAAAAGCATCAATTCTTCGGCGCTCAGCCTTCTTCACAGTCCAGCTCTCACATCCATACATGACCACAGGAAAGACCATAGCCTTGACTAGGCGAACCTTTGTTGGTAAAGTAATGTCTCTGCTTTTGAATATGCTATCTAGGTTGGTCATAACTTTCCTTCCAAGGAGCAAGCGTCTTTTAATTTCATGGCTGCAGTCACCATCTGCAGTGATTTTGGAGCCCAGAAAAACAAAGTCTGACACTGTTTCCACTGTTTCCCCATCTATTTCCCATGCAGTGATGGGACTGGATGCCATGATCTTCGTTTTCTGAATGTTGAGCTTTAAGCCAACCTTTTCACTCTCCACTTTCACTTTCATCAAGAGGCTTTTTAGCCCCTCCTCACTTTCTGCCATAAGAGTGGTGTCATCTGCATATCTGAGGTTATTGATATTTCTCCCGGCAATCTTGATTCCAACTTCTGTTTCTTCCAGTCCAGCATTTCTCATGATGTACTCTGCATATAAGTTAAATAAACATGGTGACAATATGCAGCCTTGACGTACTCCTTTTCCTATTTGGAACCAGTCTGTTGTTCCATGACCAGTTCTAACTGTTGCTTCCTGACCTGCATACAGATTTCTTAAGAGGCAGATCAGGTGGTCTGGTATTCCCATCTCTTTCAGAATTTTCCATAGTTTATTGTGATCCACACAGTCAAAGGCTTTGGCATAGTCAAGAAAGCAGAAATAGATGTTTTTCTGGAACTCTCTTGCTTTTTCCATGATCCAGCGGATGTTGGCAATTTGATCTCTGGTTCCTCTGCCTTTTCGAAAACCAGCTTGAACATCAGGAAGTTCACGGTTCACATATTGCTGAAGCCTGGCTTGGAGAATTTTGAGCATTACTTTACTAGCGTGTGAGATGAGTGCAATTGTGCGGTAGTTTGAGCACTCCTTGGCATTGCCTTTCTTTGGGATTGGGATGAAAACTGACCTTTTCCAATCTTGTGGCCACTGCTGAGTTTTCCAAATTTGCTGGCATATTGAGTGTAGCACTTTCACAGCATCATCATTCAGGACTTGGAATAGCTCCACTGGAATTCCATCACCTCCACTAGCTTTGTTCGTAGTGATGCTTTCTAAGGCCCATTTGACTTCACATTCCAAGATGTCTGGCTCTAGGTCAGTGATCACATCATCATGATTATCTAGGTCTTGAAGCTCTTTTTTGTACAGTTCTTCTGTGTATTCTTGCCACCTCTTCGTAATATCTTCTGCTTCTGTTAGGTCCACACCATCTCTGTCCTTTATCGTGCCCATCTTTGCATGCAAAGTCCGATGCTGTAAAGAGCAATATTGCATAGGAACCTGGAATGTCATGTCCATGAATCAAGGCAAATTAGAAGTGGTCAAACAAGAGATGGCAAGAGTGAATGTTGACATTCTAGGAATTAGCGAACTAAAATGGACTGGAATGGGTGAATTTAACTCGGATGACCATTATGTCTACTACTGTGGGCAGGAATCCCTCAGAAGAAATGGAGTGGCCATCATGGTCAACAAAAGAGTCCGAAATGCAGTACTTGGATGCAATCTCAAAAATGACAGAATGATTTCTGTTCGTTTCCAAGGCAAACCATTCAATGTCACAGTAATCCAAATCTATGCCCCAACCAGTAACGCCGAAGAAGCTGAAGTTGAAAGGTTCTATGAAGACCTACAAGACCTTTTAGAACTAACACCCAAAAAAGATGTCCTTTTCATTATAGGGGACTGGAATGCAAAAGTAGGAAGTCAAGAAACACCTGGAGTAACAGGCAAATTTGGCCTTGGAATACGGAATGAAGCAGGGCAAAGACTAATAGAGTTTTGCCAAGAAAATGCACTGGTCATAGCAAAATAGCCTCTTCCAACAACACAAGAGAAGACTCTATACATGGACATCACCAGATGGTCAACACCGAAATCAGATCGATTATATTCTTTGCAGCCAAAGATGGAGAAGCTCTATCCAATCAGCAAAAACAAGACCAGGAGCTGACTGTGGCTCGGACCATGAACTCCTTATTGCCAAATTCAGACTGAAATTGAAGAAAGTAGAGAAAACTACTAGACCATTCAGGTATGACCTAAATCAAATCCCTTATGATTATACAGTGGAAGTGAGAAATAGATTTAAGGGCCTAGATCTGATAGATAGAGTGCCTGATGAACTATGGAATGAGGTTCGTGACATTGTACAGGAGACAGGGATCAAGACCATCCCCATGGAAAAGAAATGCAAAAAAGCAAAATGGCTGTCTGGGGAGGCCTTACAAATAGCTGTGAAAAGAAGAGAAGCGAAAAGCAAAGGAGAAAAGGAAAGATATAAACATCTAAATGCAGAGTTCCAAAGAATAGCAAGAAGAGATAAGAAAGCCTTCTTCAGTGATCAATGCAAAGAAATAGAGGAAAACAACAGAATGGGAAAGACTAGGGATCTCTTCAAGAAAATCAGAGATACCAAAGGAACATTTCATGCAAAGATTAGCTCATAGATCTTTTCAATTGCAGCATGACCATCCTTAGTCTGAAAACAAATTGACTTTACTCTGCAGTAGCTAATTCACTTTCTGCCGCACAAGTCATTATCGTATGAAGATTAAAAGTCAGTATCAGGGTTAGCCAAACCAGATGTGAAATGTGCAATTATTTTCACGTCAGAGAGTGAAGTTTAAATATGCATCTTTCATTTGTTTTTAATTGAGTGATTACAGATGGCACCTAATAAAGTCTTCATGCTATGATATCTTGAGGTCATTGATTTATGAGTTTTGCTAGGTGTAGACACTCCAAATTCTGGTCAACCCCCCTGGCATTCCATAGCATGATTCTAAAGGAATGTTAAAATGACATTTGCCTGTTTACTTTTTCTCTTGACTGATGAGGATCCTTTCTGAGAGATAAACACTAGTGCTATTCAGGAGTGAAGTTTAGGCTTTGTTGATACTTTTCAATCAAGTAGATTTTCAAAACTGCTTCAAAATGAAGTGGCAGAAATTAAAAGCCATGGACTTTTCCTTGGATGAATATTAGCCATAATCATCATATAAATTGATTCTGAGTTTTTATAAAAGTAATGATCAATTGCACACAAAAAAATAAATAAATAAGGGACTTCCCTGGTGGTCCAGTGGTTAAGACTTTGCACTTTCACAGCAGGGGGCGAGGGTTCAATTTCTGATTGGGGAACTAAGATACTGCATACCTCACGGTGTGGCCAAAATAAAATAAACCATAATCCCACCATTTAAAAAAATAAATGTCAAGAGTCAGGAGATGCAGGGAAACGGAATGTGAAGGTGAACTGTTATGCCTCCTCCCATTTGACTTGGACTACTGCGTGATCATTTGACTGTCTCTAGTTCTATTTCACTTTGTTTAGAGTGTTTGTAAAGGCCCATAGGTCAAGGCCCCAGAGTCAGGGCAACACCCGGGCAGGTGGTTCAGCCAAGCTAGGATGGTGGCTGGGACAGAAGGCACAAGCAACTCAAACACTGGACACCTCGGGTGGCTGCAATCTGGAGACAGATCAGGAAGGCAGCCCAAGAAAAGATGACGACAGTGTTGGGGCTGGGTGGTAAAAGTGAAGACCTCAGCCCAACAAAACCCAGAAGATTCAGGGTGGCGTATAGATGCCATAAGCTGAGAATGAGCCTCCAGAAAACTTGTTTAGTCATCAGTGAAATCTCAGTTTCACGTGGAGCTATAGGTTTTACACAGCCGTGTTCACGGGGAAACACCTGTGTTCAAAAGTAGAGAACTCCAAAACTGCCCTCAGCAGTCCTTGGTCAGTCCTGTGAAATAGAGCTGGCCGGAAAAGACCTTGGGAGTGAGGCAGCCCATTTGTCCTTCTTGGGGGCCTCCATCAGATAGTGGTTATTATTTTCTGGGGGAAAAAAATCCTGGAGGGACTTCCCTTGGTGTTCCAGTGGTTAAGACACTGTTCCTCCACTGCAAGGGTTTCAGGTTTGAACCCTGTTTGAAGAACTAAGATCCCACATGCCACGTGGTGAATGTGGTCCACAAAAGGGGAAAGCCAGCACAGAAAAGGAAAAGCCTTGGGACTAGATCCGATTTTCCTAACACTAATTCATGGATATTATTGGGTCTTTGGGGGCTTCCCTGATAGCTCAGACAGTAAAGAACCTGCCTGCAATGCGGGAGACCCAGGTTCAATCCCTGGGTTGGGGAAATAACCTGGAGAAGGAGATGGCTACCCACTATAGTATTCTTGTCTGGGAAATCCTATGGACAGAAGAGCCTGGTGGCTACAGTCCATGGGGTTGCAAAAAGCTAGACACGACTGAGTGACTAACACTATGGGTCTTTTGACCAACCATCTCAAATTGATTATTTTTGTGTTTTATTATTTAGCTAAATAGCATGTTATGCTATAAGAAAGCAAGTCTGAATTGGTTTTGATCAAATTACATAGCCCAGGGACTAGGCAGAAGGTTGAATGCACAGCTCCAATCTAGCAGGGCCATGTTTTGTCCATTCTAACTTGAGCATTTTATTGTATTTCCCTAAACTGCCCACTAGTATAATAATGGGTTGTGGAGAGTTTCTTACAAAATATTCCATTTATTTCTTCTCTGAAAGCATTTCAGATGCTGTAGGTCATGAATTTTTTTTTTAAGTTTGTTATTTGTCCAACCCAGGCAAAATGCAGCAGAAGAGAAAATCGATAGGAAATAGATAGTCCTACCCAAATGGAACTCTGGAGAGAGAGAAAGACATGAAACATCCAAAATAAATTTTTGACATTTGAAGCATTATATAATCAATTCTAAATTGTGTGACATTAGTTAAGCAAAAGGAATAGAAAAATTTATAAAACCAGTTAATATGTAGGCAAGAAAAATCTATCTATAACTGTACATGAATACTCTATGGCAGGGGTCCCCAATCCCTGGTATCCAGTGCTTGATAATCTGAGGTGGAGCTGATGTAATAATAATAGAAATATAAAGTGCACAATAAATGTAATGCACTTGAATCCCCAAAACCATCCCTCTCCTCAACTCCCAGCCAGTGAAAAAATTGTCTTCCACAAAACTGGTCCTTGGTACAAAAAAACCTGCTCTATGAGATACAAATCTTTACTTTCACTGAACCACCAGTTCTTAAAATTTTGAAGGAACAGGGCTTCTTAAATTCTTGATGTCCCTAATTGCAGGAAGTGTAATTTATCCACTAAGTTTCAATTAAATTTAAACTTTTATTTTGTTTCAGTTGGGAAGATAAGCATTTTTCTGTTTTAGTAGCAGAATACTGCTCCTCCAAGAGAATAAATTTTGAGAAAGATGATAATAATACTGAATATCAATAATTGCTGTTGTTACAGTTAACACCTATTTGGAAACTTATTGTGTCCTACGCACACTTTTTAAGCCCTTTAGATACATCATTTCATTTAATCCTAATAACATCCCTATGAGATAGATACTATTATTATCTCCACTTTACAGGTCAGTGAGCCAGTCATCAGCAGAGCCAGTTTTCAGATTCAGGCCTGGGTTTTCAATACCCTCTGCTCTTGGCCATTCTGCTGCCTTTCCATGTAAAGAGCAAAACTGAAAACGTGAAGCTCTGAGGGAGATAGGTTAGTTAATAAAAGTTATGATTCTGGGAAAATTTTTTTTTTCGTTCAGTTCAGTTCAGTTCAGTCACTCAGTAGTGTCCAACTCTGCGACCCCATGAATCACATTTAAACTCTTAGAATCTAGGGTTTCTGGAAAGCTTGGAAATTCTGTTGAGATGTTCATTTATATGCTAGATATGTTACTTTGTTCTGTTTTTTTCTGGGAGAAATACATTATTAATTGAAATAAGCTGACTGCTTTAATAAAGTGCTTGCAAAGCCTCAGTCTGGTGAATAGTAAAGTCATTTATATCCGTCATGCAGCAGTTTTGCTTTTGAGAAGGATTTTAATGAATCGGGGAATGGAATTTAAGAAAGCAAACAATCCAAGGAAAATCGCTTATTTTTCTAAAATAGCAAAGCAAAAATTGGAATCGTTTCCAGTCTAGTTGCTGCAAATGTCTGCTGGAGTCTTAAAAATTCTTAGAGTACATGATTTATCATATAGAACAGAAAGGTGATTAATGAGCACTTCTTTATGATCTTTTTTATGATCCTATCATCATTATTCTAGCTGTTTAGATAGGCAAATATTCCATGATGTATTCACTGTTAAAATTATAGCAAGTTGACCTTCAGTAACATTTATTTTTAAAGGTATTTATCAAAATATACAATCTACAGAAATAAATATGATTACCAAGTAGTGAAATCAGTTTTTTTAAAGTATAGTTGATTTACAGTGTTGGGTTAGTTTCTGGTGTACAGCAAAGTGATTTAGTTATATACATTTATATTTATTATATATCTTTTTCAGACTCTTCTACAGTAGGACCTTGTTGTTTTAGTTTATATATAATAGTTTGTATCTACCAAATCTCAAACTCCTAATTTATCTTTCCCTCCCTCCCTTTCCTCTTTGGTAACCATAAGTTTGTTTTGTTTCTGTTTTGTAAGTTCATTTGTATCATATTTTAAATTCCACATAAAAGTGGTAACATATGATACTTGTCTTTTTCTTTCTGACTTACTTCCCTTAGCTAATCTCTAGGTCCATCCATATTGCTACAAATAGCATTATTTCATTCTTCTTATGACTGAGTAGTATTCCATTGTATATATTCACCACGTTTTCTTTATCCACTCATCTGTCATATGTCAATGGAAATTTAGGTTGCTTGCGTGTCATGGCTATTATAAATAGTGCTTCTATGAACACTGGGGTGCATGTATCTTTTCTAATTAGATTTTTCTCTGGATATATGTCGAGGAGTGGGATTGTTGGATCATATGGTAACTTTGGTTTTTTAAGGAACCTCTCTTCTGTTTTCCATAGTGGCTGTACCAATCTCCATTCCTACCAACAGTGTACGAGTGTTCCCTTTTCTCCACATCCTCTCCAGCATTTATTGCTTATGGACATTTCTTTTTTCTTTTTTGCTTATGGACTTTTTAATGATGGCCATTCTGACCAGTGTGAGGTGGCGATACCTCATTGTGGTTTTGAGTTGCATTTCTCTAATAACTAACATTAATATTTCCTCATGTGCCTATTGGCCATCTGCCTTCTTTGGAGAAATGTCTATTTCAGTCTTCTGCCCATTTTTTGATTGGGTTATTGATTTTCTTAATATTGAGCTGTTTGCATATTTTTAAAAATTAAGCCCTTGTCTGTTGCATCATTTGCAAATATTTTCTCGCAGTCCATAAGTTGTCTTTTCATTTTGTTTATGGTTTCCTTTGCTGTGCATAAGTTTGATTGGGTCCTATTTGTTTATTTCTGCTTCTATTTCTTTTGCCTTGGGATACTAACCTAAGAAAACATTGCTATGATTTATGTCTGAGAATGTTTGGCCTATGTTCTCTTCTAGGAGTTTTATGGTGTTCTGTCTTATGTTTAAGTCTTTGAGCCATTTAGGATTTATTTTTGTGTATAGTGAGAGGGTGTGTTCTAACTTCATTGATTTACATGTGGCTCTCCAGCTTTCCCAACTCTACTTGCTGAAGAGACTGCCTTTTCTCCATTGTATAGTCTCTCCTACTTTGTTGAAGGTTACTTGACCATTAGTGTATAGGTTCATTTCTGGGCTCACTATTCTGGTCTGTTGATCCATATGTCTGTTTCTGTGCCAATACCACGCTGTTTTGAAGACTGGGAGGGTTATGCCTCCAGCTTTGTTCTTTTTCCTAAGTCAATTTAATAATATTAATTTGATTTTGTTTGCCTGTTAAAAAATTATTGGCTGCCAAATATTTTTACAATGCCCTTTGTTACTTAGGAAGATCACTGGCATGATATGATTAAAGGCTATGGATATCAATAAGCTTAAAAACATTCCATGCTAATGTTCAGCGCCATATTTCATTCATTTAAAATTGTGGCATTTTTTACTATTTGCTGTGTTCATTTTTATGTTTAAAGACCTATCCTATATGTGGAGTAGGGATTTCCATGACAGTTATGAAAATGACCTTATTCACCACCTGCTGCCATAAGGCACAAGCTTGAGTGTCAACTGTTTTCAACTATTTGACAGCGTATGTCAATGTATTTATCATATATTAGGAAAAATTAGTCATTCATATATCTAACCAGGGGATGAGCTAACAGTGTCATTATTGTTCAGTCGCTCAGTTGTGCTAGACTCTTTGCAAACCCATAGAGTGCCTCACACCAGGCTTCCCTGTCCTTCACTATCTCCTAGAGTTTGCTCAAACTCATATCCATTGAGTCAGTGATGCCATCAATGGTGTTATATAGAACTAGAAACTGATTTCCTCATAAACATTCTAAGTAGATATAAAGAATTATGTGCTCAGTTGCAACCATTAACTTCTCAAAGAATCAGATCCGAATACCTCAGGAAGTGCACAGAGGTCATGAGGGCCTAAAAGCCTTCAGTGATCCTCAGGGTACTGTTCTTTCAGCCCAAAATTGCTAGAATTGGAGCTTATGTCTAGCACCAGTTTTGGACCATCAGGCATGGTGACCAGAAACACAGGTATGAGGATCATTGGACTGAGCCTGGCCATGATCACTGCTGGGGGCTTGAGAGAGAGAGAGAGAGAATGGTGGATCGTATGTCACTACCTATCACTCCCTCCAGAGTACCAGCACAACTTGGGGGCAGGAGTGACTCCCTGCACAAATACCACCCCATTCCATCATGCCCAGTGGCTCTCCACCTCCTGCTGCTTTGGACTTGGTGGGATTAAAAAAAGAAGGGGAGAAACAGAAGTTCTTATGGTCCAGAGGGTTCTGCAACACTCAGAAAAGAAGAGTGAGATTAAGTCTACCCGAAGAAGAACCAAACTTCCCTCAACTTCATTTCCAGCAAACCAAGCCTTCATTTCTTCAGTTCATTTTAGCTCAGTCGCTCAGTGGTGTCCGGCTCTTTGCAACTCCATGAACTGCAGCACACCAGGCTTCCCTGTCCGTCACCAACACGCAGAACTTGCCCAGATTCATGTCCACCTAGTCAATGATGCCATCCAGCCATCTCATCCTCTGTTGTCCCCTTCTCCTCCTGCCTTCAATCTTTCCCAGCATCAGGGTTTTTTCCAAGGAGTTAGTTCTTCGCATCAGATGGCCAAAGTATTGGAGTTTCAGCTTCAGCATCAGTCCTTCCAATGAATATTCAGGCCTGATTTCCTTTAAGATGGACTGGTTGGCTCTCCCTGCAGTTCAAGGGACTCCCAAGAGTCTTCTCCAACACCACAGTTCAAAAGCATCAGTTCTTCAGCTTTTCTTCTTCATTTCTTATCTCAAGTAAAACCCAAAACCTGATGATTGACTTAAGTAGTATTATTAAATTAGAATCCTTTTTTGGTGGAAATGGTACAGTTTTCATGGAGTACATGCTAACTCTTGTTAGCATGTTCTACCACTTTGATCTTCAACCCCATCATCTCCATGAGCTCATAGCTAAAGGAGGTTATAGGCATACTGCTGCTGCTGCTAAGTCGCTTCAGTCGTGTCCGACCCTGTGCGACCCCACAGACAGCAGCCCACCAGGCTCCCTCGTCCCTGGGATTCTCTAGGGAAGAACACTGGAGCAGGCATATTAGCACTGTCCTTATAGTCTCTTGCAATTCCAGATGCTACTGGGGCCAAAAGTGACCCCAATGCTTAATGGAAAAGCTAATGAATCCATACAGGTTTTATTTTTAAAACCTGCTATTTTAGATGAATTTTAGTAGATTTATCTAGTAGTGGAAAAGGGAGTAAGGCAGTAAAGACAAGAGAAATGTGAATCAGAACCATGAAACTCGCAAATACTTGAAGGAGATCAGCCCTGGGATTTCTTTGGAAGGAATGATGCTAAATATTTTGGCCACCTCATGTCAAGAGTTGACTCATTGGAAAAGACTCTGATGCTGGGAGGGATTAGGGGTAGGAGGAGAAGGGGACGACAGAGGATGAGATGGCTGGATGGCATCACTGACTCGATGGATGTGAGTCTGAGTGACCTCCGGGAGTTGGTGATGGACAGGGAGGCCTGGTGTGCTGCGATTCATGGGGTCGCAAAGGGTCGGACACGACTGAGTGACTGATCTGATCTGATCTGATTTGCAAAGGTACAGAAACTTTGCTACTTTATAACATTTGATGGGTCAGAAAGTGTCAGTGATTTTCCTCTCTTCTCCAAAGAGAAAGGTGAAGGAAAGCAGGACATTTTAAAACTGAACCGGGGACTCCTAGTTTCTCTTCATGAGAACCCTCAGCCTCCACAGAAACTCACAAGACATCTTAATGAAGAAACTCGGGACCTTAGACTCTGAGCTGTGAGGGCTGCAAGCAGAGCAGCCAGGAGGTTACCTCAGCTCGGACCAAGTAAATAAATCATTTGGTAAAAGCCATTAAAGGGAAAGGTTACTGGAAAGTCATAAATGAACCAGCCTGTCTATGGCTGGTTTTGCTAGAATGTAGAAACCATTTGAAATTTTTAAAATGTTTCTCTGGGTATGATTTAAGAAGAGGACCATGACATAACTAACCAGTTTCTATTATTATATCAAAATGAGGTAAAAAATAAATATGGTATGGATTCAATTCATTTATTCAATTTTATGCCGTTAGGTTGTTGTTTTTAGAACATCATGAAACTTCATTTCATGCCCCAAGAAAACTAAAATCTAATGGGTTATAGCTTTTCCGTTTGTTGATTTTTCTCCTTCAAACATCTTTGATTTTCCATCCTTTGAATAGGTATTTTTTCCATGTCTTACATGTCATTCAAATTATTCTTTTTTCCTGTCTCCCACTTCACCTGTCTCTAAGACAGTTTCTAAAATGAACCAGAACTGGCAGAACTTAATGATACCTATGAACACTTTTTGGAAACATTAGCATCCCTTTCTTGGCTGCTTCTAATGCACCAGCATGGTCTCTCCAGCATTGCGTGCGTGTCTGCTGTAACGTGTCCGACAACCCCATGGACTGTAGCCCGCCAGTTTCCTCTGCCCATGGAATTTTCCAGGCAAGAATACTGGAGTGGGTTGTCATTTCCTCCTCCAAGGGATCTTCCCAACCCAGGGATTGAACCTGCGTCTCTTACATCTCCTGCATTGGCAGGCGGGTTCTTTACCAGCTGAGTTACTAGGCTTCTTTTTGGTTCTCCCCTTGCCTCGTGTCTTACCAAAGAGGAAATCTGGAGCTCAACAACACTTCAGGCTCGTATCACATCCAAACCGGCAGCTTGTCCTCTCTCTCCCTTCCATTGACCATCACAGGTTTCTGCAGCTTCTCACAGCCATTAGCCAGGGAAGTTTGCATCCCCACTGTACCAAAGAGGAAATCTGGAGCTCAACAACACTTCAGGCTCTTATCACATCCAAACCGGCAGCTTGTCCTCTCTCTCCCTTCCATTGACCATCACAGGTTTCTGCAGCTTCTCACAGCCATTAGCCAGGGAAGTTTGCATCCCCACTGACCATCTTCGTTTATAAGCGACTGTCAATGCCTGTTATTTTTCCTCCTCTCCTCCTTCATATGTCAGAAGAATGAAAGAACTTAATTTTTCTCCTCAGAAGATGTTTACATTTCTATTCTACCTCAATAGATATACTTCTCCCCCACTATCTGTTTCTAATAGCAGCTTCTGCCCAAAAGCAATTAATCATTTAAATATCTTCTCTTGGAAACTTGAAGTGACTACAGCCCACCATCTTTCAAATCTACTCATTGGAAAAGAGCCTGATGC
Organism: Tragelaphus eurycerus; assembly: GCA_935064755.1. Lineage (NCBI taxonomy): Eukaryota > Metazoa > Chordata > Mammalia > Artiodactyla > Bovidae > Tragelaphus > Tragelaphus eurycerus. The sequence continues at coordinate 8,121,417 of CAKXYN010000039.1, forward strand.
TGGGAAAGATTGAAGGCAAAAGGAAAAGGGGGTGGCAGAGGATGAGATGGTTAGACAGCATCACCAATGCAATGGGCATAAATTTGAGCAAACTCTGGGAGATGGTGGAGGACAGAGGAGTCTGGCACGCTGCAGCCCATCAATTCAGTTCAGTTCAGATCAGTCGCTCAGTCGTGTCCGACTCTTTGCGACCCCATGAATCGCAGCACGCCAGGCCTCCCTGTCCATCACCAACTCCCAGAGTTCACCCAGACTCACGTCCATCGAGTCAGTGATGCCATCCAGCCATCTCATCCTCTGTCGTCCCCTTCTCCTCCTGCCCTCAATCCCTCCCAGCATCAGAGTCTTTTCCAATAAGTCAACTCTTTGCATGAGGTGGCCAAAGTACTGGAGTTTCAGCTTTAGCATCATTCCTTCCAAAGAAATCCCAGGGCTGATCTCCTTCAGAATGGACTGGTTGGATCTCCTTGCAGTCCAAGGGACTCTCAAGAGTCTTCTCCAACACCACAGTTCAAAAACATCAATTCTTTGGCATTCAGCCTTCTTCACAGTCCAACTCTCACATCCATACATGACCACAGGAAAAACCATAGCCTTGATTAGACGAACCTTCGTTGGCAAAGTAATGTCTCTGCTTTTCAATATGCTGTCTAGGTTGGTCATAACTTTCCTTCCAAGGAGTAAGAGTCTTTTAATTTCATGGCTGCAGTCATCATCTGCAGTGATTTTGGAGCCCCCCAAAATAAAGTCTGACACTGTTTCCACTGTTTCCCCATCTATTTCCCATGAAGTGATGGGACCAGATGCCATGAAGCGACTGAGAAACAACAATCACCTTTCACAGGCAAGTTCTAGTTACAAAGACAAGTTTCTATCACAATCAAACCTTTCAAAAAGATACTGTGAGAAATGTATTGTTTTATTCTCAGATTACACGTGTAAATTTTAACCTCTTTAACATTCTTACAGTATTTAAATGTTCACAGCAAATATTTACCACTGTTTTTCAAAGTAATAGCCACGGTACCCAGGCATTTTCCCTGAAGGTGGTCTTATACCTTCTGGTATTAGCTTGTCAATTTCAGACCTTCCTTAAGTAAACAAATGGATCTCATCCATACAAATGGACAGTGGCAATTTCATCTGCAAAGCAATTTGGGCCTTTTAGATATTCATACTGTCTTACAGAGCATGCAATCGAAAATCTGATCTCAAGAGGAGGAGACAAAGCTGTTAATTCACGTCCTCCTAAGACCTGGTACTACCAGTGTGCTATCAGTTACCCAGATAAACTAATTTTAAAGTAACATTGTAAATTCTCTCAGTGGAATTAACGGCATCCTTGGAACTTCACTTCAGGCTTTCCTGACTTGGATATGGTTATTTTGAGTAGCACCTCTTATTAACCTAACTTTTTAGTGCCTGAGCAAGAGGTTAAATATCTCACTTATCGACATGCTTGTCTTCCATGTAACAGCTACTTCATTCAAAGCCCTTCAAGGGTTTATCAAAATCTCACCATGTTTAACATTCCAGAGAGAGCATCCAAGTTGCTTGTTCTTGGGACTCACCTAAAGTTCACTCATCAAGACTGATCACTGTGATAAATACAACGCTAAAACAACAACAATGAGAATGAATTAGACCATATTGTGCTGAGAAAATTTATCTAAAATTAATGATAAAGCAAAACGTACATTCTGAACATCTAGTTTATAGAGTCCAAGAATGAGGAACTACTCATCATATGATAAAATTTACTAAGAATTTTTGTGCACTAAACCATAACACTCCCATATTAATGCTATGCTTAAGGACTTTCTATTGTCACAGATACTAGGTACACGATCTTCAAAAAGCCCTATGCATTTTAGGTCTTTAGTTAAGTTAAATTATAGTTGGGTTGACATTGTGTAAAGTTAAAGAAAATGTCTTAAAATTTAGAAAAACTACATTACACAAATTTCAGGGTCTTTGACAAAAGCGCTGTCAGAATTGAAGACCTTATCAGCTATCAGAAGAAGATTCACTACTCAATATCTAGAGCTACCACTTGTTTAAGGGAGACATGCAAAAAGGCACATGATCACTTATGAACAGGGATGTTTATGTCGTATCGTTCAGTCGCAGAAACTGTAAAACAACTCAGTTATATAACAGTAGCAAACTAGCACGTGACCAATATGGCATCCATAAAATGGAGCACATAAAAACATATTGCAGGGAATTCCCTGGATGTCAGTAGTTAGGACTCAGCGCTTTCACTGCTAAAAGCTCAAGTTCAATCCCTGGTCGGGGAACTAAGATCCTTCAAAGCCATGCAGTGCAACCAAAATATATACATATACATATATTGCAAAATATGACTTGGAATAATTAATACTGTAGGTGAATCCTTATCATCAGTTAAGTTTTAAAATACTGTAAAACTAAATAAACAGTATAGCAGAGATCTATTTTACAACTCATATACATAAATAAGAAAAAGACTAGAAGGATATATATTACTACAATAAATGTGATGATATAAAATCACTTCATCTACTCTTTTTCCAAAATCCATATATTTGCATATGTGTGTATGTATATATATGTTAGTATGTATGCATATGGTTTGTATATACTATGTACATCGTAAGTAGAAAAATGAATTTTTAAGCTGTAAAAGACTTTTCCAGAAATTGATATTTAAAGCTAAAGGCTTATAAACTGCACAAGGACTTGATTTTGATCCTACACATAAGTAGATAGGTAGCTGATCTCCATGAAACCCTAGGGAAGAAAATAACAGAGACATAGAAAAATGGCACAAAGAAGTGTCCTGTGACTGTGTCACCATCTGTAATGTGACAGAGTAACCGTGTGTGTCAGCAGTTGCCTTTAATGCCATCAGAGCTAGACTTAGATGAAGCAATGTGTTTGCAGGGGAGGGCTTCTTCCCTGGCAAACAAGAGGAGCGTGTGTGTGTGTGTGTGTGTGTGTGTGTGTGTGTGTGTGTGTGTGTGTGTGTAGAAGACAAGTAGCCTAAGCCTGCCAACAATATACAAACTGCGAGGAAGACAGAGAAGAAGAAACTTGCATATAAAGTAAAAGCAGAATTTATGAGATTGTCAGATGTCAAGACATTCGGACAGAACTACTGGGTCAGTGTTTTTCTTCATCCATTTTGTTCAGATAAATCCATTTGATTAAGCTGCCCTCATCAGTCATTGATAAGGGCTTCCACAATATTGATCCAGATAAAGTAGAAAAGGTAACAGAAAGGTTTCAAACAGAAAGTCTATTTCTAACATTTTCTTACTATTGTCACAATAAGTCTTCCAATAATTTTTTTTCAGAAATGTATTTTCAAACAGAAATGTTCAGTTCAATTGTTGCAGTGAAAATAAAACCCTCTGTTGTTGCCGTTCTCACGCTCAAGCCAGTATTTTAATGGCAAAATGCTGTGTTGGGGAAAGCATGCGTGTCTAATTGGGTGGGATATCCTTTCAAAGAAATATAGCAGCTTTTTTATGATCTGGGTCATGAGGCCAAAGCTGGGGAGAAAAGAAACAGGAACAAATGCCCTCCACAAGGCATTTGAACAAGGGCAGCAGGAGAGACTGGGGAACTGGGCCAGCTGACCCGGTGGGCACCAGGGAGCCCCTCACCCCCATCACTCGGAGCTCTTGAGTGTGTGAACAGGAGAGCAGGGATGTCTCTTCCAGCCCTGACACATTTCATTCTAAGCTTTGGGATCTGAGTGAGGTTGGACACCATCGGAATCGACTGGGGTGCTAATTGGAAATAATTGCATTGTGCAGGCAGGTGTTCACTTGGTCGCACAGAAGGACTCAAAGGCAGCCCTCAGCGCCCACCCCTCAGTGGTGCCCCCACATCTCATCTCTCCTCTGATGCTCCCCTCTGACAGAGCCCTTCCGGGCCTGCAGTAAAGCGAGGATTCTCAGATCTCTTGGGAAGTTGTTGGGTGAATTATACACTCATTTCTCTCTTTATTGTTTCCTTTTCGTCCTCTAGCTGAGAGCTTGTGGTTTCAGCTTTTAGCGGTTCTTATTTTCTGGACTCATTTTTTGTGCTTCAGTTCAGTCACTCAGTCGTGTCTGACTCTTTGCGACCCCATGAATTGCAGCACACCAGGCCTCCCTGTCCATCACCAACTCCCGGAGTTCACTCAGACTCACGTCCATCGAGTCGGTGATGCCATCCAACCATCTCATCCTCTGTCGTCCCCTTCTCCTCCTGCCCCCAATCCCTTGCTTAGTAGATACTTAATGCAGAGGCAACGAATGAGCAAACAGAGGCCAGGCAAGAAAATCCTCCACCATCCACCCCCAGCAACTGAGGGTAAGCGTTGTCAAATTGGCTTCCCCAGACCAAGAACCTGGAACCCTTCCAGTGGGCAGCCCTCACCTCAAGAGGCCATGGGGTTAGGACATTGCCTGAACAATGTCTCTAGAAACGCATGCTTCCTTGCAGAGCTGCCTGCCTGCTGTCCTCTCAATGGGCCCTCGTGACCCACAAGCAATTGCTTTTGCTTCCAAATTCAAAGCAAATCAGAGACATTATAACAAGTCTTGGGACTTCCATGGTGGTCCAGTGGTTAAGGCTTCAAGCTCCCAATGCAGGGGGCTTGGGTTCCATCCCTAGCTGGGGAACTAGGATCCCACATGCTGCAAGCTGTGACCAGGAAAAAAAAAATAATAATAATCTTTTTTCTCGTCCATCAAGGGAGCCCAGCACTTTCAGCCATTAAAAAGAAAAAGAAGTAAATCGTGTAACTTTCACTTGGCTACATAGAATTGAAATTCAAAGTGAGCTCAATTTATTTTTTAATTATTGGTATTTCCAGATCTGGAAAGAAGATTGCAAAAAAAAAAAAAAAATCCCTCTGTTGATTTTACCAACCCCAGGCTCCTAGTCAGCCATGAAGTGCTTTTTGTTCTTTCCTCCCCTAATTGCCTTACCTCCGAGAAGCTGGTCTTAACATGCCATCCATCATCCCAGTGGCAAATCAAACGTGGCCGTTTCAGCCAACACACTGCTGCGAGCCACAGTGACACACATTCATTTCCGGTGCAGGCAGCTGCAGGGGAGCTGCCTGTGTTTGAACTGTGTGGCCTCCCTGTGTAATTCAGGAAATGAGTTTACTCTATCTGTGGCGAGCATCATGTTCACCCGGTTTTGGGAGCAGCCGGCAGGGCGTGGGGCTTGGCAGCACTCCCTCATGCTGGTTAATGCCCCAGCCCCACTCCACCTGACCTTGACTTTCATCACACCTGCCACCCAGGAAAGTATACCTCTTCCCTTGGGTGCTGGAAATGTCTGGATGTTCTCTAGCCTGAGATGTGTAAACCCCAGTTCACTTTTTAAAAGAGCAGGGCTTCTTGGTGGATCACCTCTCAGCTCCCCGAAGCTGAAGAACTGATGCCTGTCTTTCAATAATGCTTTCCCCCCGCCCCAGTGGTAAAAATGTGGCGCCACATCTGGTTGTTATTCAATTTGTATTCATTGCTTTTGCCCATCATCTCTGCTGGACCAGGTTCAGACAAACTCAGATTGTTGGGGCGAGGGGGCTTTGGTAGGTGTGTATTTACTTCAGTCAAGGGAGGGGATGCCAGAACCAGCCCAGGATCAGAAAAGATGGCAAGTCTACGGTGAGGTTTTGTTATTTTGCATATGGTGAACCATCTCGGAGGTCATAAAGCAAGGCCTCTGTCCTCTGGTGCAGCAGCTGGGTTTACACAGTATTTCCAGATTGTTTATTTTGGCCCAGAGCCAGGGCGACATCGTTTTTCCATTATGCTCGTTTGACAGATGAAGAGGGGTGGGGAGGGAGACTTCACGGGGCAGGTCTGTGCTTTCCTTGTTATTTACATTAGAGGGACTTTTAAGAGTTCTGAAGATTATGAACCAGTCCAAATATAATGTCAGTATGGCAAAGCTAGAAAGAGCCACTGCTTTTGCAAAAATCTACATCATGGGCAGTAAAGTAATATCCATGGATGACCTCAGCTTGTGGCCCTGTTGGGTGCATAGTTAGTCACTGTTCAATCTTGCATACAGACAGGTTGCTGGTAAATGATATTTAGCATTACATTTTAAAAAGGTAAGGGCTTTCCTAGTGGCTCATTTGGTAAAGCATCCACCTGGCAATGCAGAAGACCTGGGTTCTACCTCTGTGTTGGGAAGAGTCCCTGGAGAAGAGAATGGCTACCCACTCCAGTATTCTTGCCTGAAGAATTCCACGGACAGAGGAGCCTGGCGGGCTACAGTCCGTGAGGTCACACAGAGTCAAACGTCACTGAGCAACTAACACACACACATACAAAAAAGTTAAAGTTCTCAGTGTTTGCTTGGCAGTGCCCTGGGAGAACAATGAGCAAACCTAGCCTGCTTGCCTTCGACTGGCAACCATCCTGTGCAGACAGGAGCATGTGGTGCTGAATGGAGCCTTTCCGAGGTCATTGTGGAAGTTGTCCTTTGCAGTCCCTTCCCTGAGGATACTCCCAATGAACTGGTCCGAAGTTCTTCCCCCAGGGAGCATGCAAGACTAGCCAAAGAGCCACAGTTTAAATTATGTTCACAGCAAGCGCTTTGCACTTGGGTCAAGTGCATGTGATCTGAATGAATGTTTTCCTTCTAAATGAAGCATTTTCTTTTGCTGTTGGAGAACTAGCAATTAAAAAGTACCCCAAATGATGACAAATTAAGTAATTGAACAACATTAGTATAGAAAAATTAGGTCACAAAGATGTTTTATTGCCCCAACAGTGTTTAGGTTTTTTTAATGAATGACTGTAAATAATACATGTGACATAAACTCATTAGCCACAAGGTCATGGTGTGTATGATATGCTTCTGCATAGGTATTAATGTTTGTAGTAAAAGTCCCTTATTGCAACATTTCTCATTCAGTCACTAAGTCGTGTCTGACTCTTTCAACCCCATGGACTGCAGCACACCAGGCTTCCCTGTCCTTCACTATCTCCTGGAGTTTGCTCAGATTTATGTCCACTGAGTTGGTGATACCATCCAATCATCTCATCCTCTGTCATCCCCTTCTCCTGCCTTCAATCTTGAGATGACATCCAACCATCTCATCCTCTGTAATCCTCTGAGAAGAGATTCCTGTCTTCAGTCTTTCTTTACATCAGGTGGCCAAAGTATTGGAGCTTCAGCATCAGTCTGTCCAATGATATTCAGGGTTGATTTCCTTTAGGATTGACTGGTTTGATCTCCTTAATATCCAAGTATCTGAGCAAACTCTGGGAGATACTGAAGGACAGAAAAGCCTGGCATGCTGCAGTACATGCCGTCAAAGAGTTGGACACGACTTAGCAACTGACCACCAATAATGAAATGATCTGTCACCATAACACAGTGTTCTCCAATGGAGTGGCTCAGAAAAGCAAATAATGCTGCCTTTCCTGAAGGACCTGTGAGCCTAACCTCCCCTATCAGCCTACCCTAGAGAAATTTGATTTCTAGACATGGAAAGTTTGCTCAGGCAGGACCTTCCACTAAGGAAAGAATTTAGCACACACACACACAAAAACACATATGTACAGTCAACACCAAAAGTTGCCCTTCGTGTTAATCCAGTCTTACAGATGGATTTAACATACAGGTTTCAAATCAACAAACCTTTATTGAGGGTCGTTATGTGCCAGGCGTGGAGCTGGGCACTGGGGATCTAAAAATGAAAAAGACACAGTCTCTTTCAGTGTGAAAACATTTTTGCTGGCTTGCAGGTTTTTCACCAGATCCTCCCAGACTTACCAAAGCATTCCCCTAGACTTAGAACACTCAAGCCCTTCTTTTCAACCGATGTCCTTAATGCCAGAATACACACAGGGCAAGGAGAAGTGGGTGGTTATAGATTTCCACTCAATTTGGAAATTAACAGCCAGTGATGAAGCAAAAAGGTGCTAGACTGGAAATCAGAAAGCTCAATTTCTAGTTTCAGGACAGTCACTCATGCAACCTTGAACCAGTCCTGTGACCTCTTGTGTCTTCAGGTTAAATGAGTTGTTGTGAGGATAGTGAAAACACGCTAATCCACAGAGCTCTATGCACATGAAGGGATGCTATTTTGATGGGTTGGGGAAAGAATTCAGGGGAAGGCTGGTTATTGAGCTGTTTATGCCACTTTTTATAAAGCTCTAATAATGCAGAAAGCTGATCCAACTCAGCAGTCTTCCAACCAACCTTATTGTATTGTCTGGGGTTTTTTGTCTTTGCCAGCAGTGGATGATCAACTGCTGAATTTTTTGTTACTGGGGGTCGACAGTGTAGAAAAGGGTCCCCATTCAGAGCCACTTTTGAGTGAGAAGCCAGAACTTGGGAACCTGGAAGAGTTTGTCCTCACATAGTCCTGACTCTATGGCTGACTTTGGACATGTCTGTAAGGAAAAAAACCATCCTTCTTTTGCTATTCAAATAAAGACATCAGAAGTTGTTTTCTGTTTACTTGTTTATTTGCCCTTCTGATCATTTCGCAGCTCAAAGCCAGTGCTTACTTTGAGGAAATTTTCAGCAATTATTATGATTTAATGGGTCTTCTTTGGCCAATCCCTCAAGGTAAATAAGAAAAGTGAAAAAAAAAAAAAATTAAAAGCCTCCTGAAACCACAACTTTCCTTTGCCAAAATGTATTTATTAATTAAAGGACAGAGTCAGAAAAACATGACATAGCCAGCACTGTCATTCCCAAAAGGCAACTGAACCACAAAGCTAAGCACTGGAATTTATAGACTCCAGTGGGGGCTGAAAAATCCCAGATGTGAGGGTACACCCAGCATGCACAGGTCTCTTGAGGGTTTTCTATGAAGCACGCTCAGATACTGCCTTTGTCTCCACTTGGCTGTGTCTGCACCTCAGAGACACAGCCAAGCCTTCTTCAGGTCTGACTACACCCTCTTCCTTCTGTTGGTTTCTCTTCCTTCACTCCACAAGCCTGAGTGGAGGGCGCTGTGTTTCCCCAGGTGCTGAGCTGTGAAAGTGCGGGGATAGAGGGGGTACCACCCCTCTCCAGACGTTCTCAGCATAACAGGCTCCATTAGAAGAGCAGCTAGGTGGAACCGGTGGAAGACAACAAATCCAGGGAAATTTCTTTTTGAAGTTGCAAGGTGGCTCAGAGGCCTCCTAAAAGTTTTCCATCTTTTGGAAACATAGACACACACACATGCAGAGATGTACTCTATACATTTAGGCTGGCCCACGTAGCAGATCTAGGCTGGCCCACATAGCAGATCTACGTGATTGAATAGTTATAGTAGTTATGAAAGAGCCAACTGAGGACTTCCCTGGTGGTCCAGTGGTTAAGACTCTGCGATTCTACTGCAGGGGATGAAAGTTCGATCCCTGGCCCGGGAAACTAAGATCCTGCACGGCCAAAAAATTTTAAATAAAAATTTAAAAAACATAACCAAAGTCACTGCACTTGAAAAAGATTGCTTCTTTAAAAAAAAAGATCCAACTCCATGTGGAGTACTTAAGACAAGCTCACTGGGCTTGGTCCCTCTACTAGGGGGTTCTGACCAAGGTGAGGAAACACTGATGTCATGAAACCAACCAGAGGGAAATCCCCTGTCTGTCCCCCATGGTGAGCAGGCCCACAAGCTTATACTGTGAGCTCCGTCGAACCATAAGAAACATGAAGGGTTAAGAGTTTGGGCTCAGTAGTCAGACTGTCTCAGACCCAACTTGTGGCTTCTCCAGTTACCAGCTGTGTGACCTTGAGCCAAGGTACCAAATTCCAGTGTCACATCTGTAAAATGGTGATAATAAGAGAGCCTGCCTCACTGTGGAAAGCTTTAATGCATGCTAGATAACTTAACAGTGCTTGCACTGAAAAAGCACTCAGAAATGCCTAAAGATGATAATGATGATAAAGTCACATTCACTACTGGTAAATCCTATGCCTGGTACAGAAAACTCACTCCATAAATGCAGAAAGTAAGGAGCAAGGGTAACAAATACACAAACGAGGATAGGACACACAAATGAGCTCAAACTAGAGCCTTAATTTGGACACAAAGCACTTGCTTCCTAGGTTCTGTAACTCAGAATTCAAAACCTTTTAATTAGAAGGCTAAAATTCAAATTTCTATAGCAGCCAGGCAGGTAAAGTAAAAGAATGAACTGACGTTTAGAGTCTGAGACAGAATGGGGAGCTGTGACCTCCAGCAGTGAGGGCTAGCCCTACTCAGCTCCAGAAGAATATCACCTCACTTTGAGAGAAGCCAGAAATCCAGACTTCCTTGTGAAATAGACCAAATCTTAAAACAACTAAGTCAATTTCTTTTAAAAAAAATTACTCTCAGGTCAAATAACACATAGCCCGCCAGTCACATCTCAGACTGCCCGCTTGCCTCCCCTGCCTTAATGGAAGCTGCTCTGTATTTGAGTCTTCTTTTGAAATGTTCACCAGGGGACCCATGAGACGTGAGCGCCTCAACGTCATCTCTGGGGTCCTCTTCTCAAAAGATCCACGTGGAGTTAGTTCTCCACTTCTTGATGGTTATGCTCAACAGTATATACCCACCTAACGAGGGCTGCCTCACTCCCCAAAGGATGCTGATAATAAGTATGGATTTTAAAAGCATGATTGTTTTCTGGCTGAAATAACAACAGTCTCCAAAAATTCCTAACAACTTCCTCTAGTACTGCTATTATGACAATCTGGAGAGAGGCTGATTCCATAGTTCATGTAGCTTTGTTTTGTTTGGAGGGAAAGTCTGGCATTTTACAAAAATGTAGAACACTTAGCACTGGAATGACTTTTCCATAGCACTGATTATTGTAGAGCAAGACACTTAACCATATGTCTTCGAAATGTGATTTTAAAAATTCTCTGCTAACCATAAAAGGCAAACTGCCCTCTAGTCTTTCCATATGAAGGTGATAATTTTCTGCAGGCTCACAAAAGCTGCATGGGTTACAGCCCAGTACTTAGGGGAAACCTCATCACAAATGAGAAACCTGGGCTCCAATTCAGCTCTGTCGCTTACTCACTAGCCATGACCTTGGGCGAGTCATTTAATTTTCAAGAGCTTCTATTTCCCCATCTGCAAGATAGAGGCCATGACACCCCACAGGCTGATTGGGAATATTAAATAAAATAGCATACATATGGGCATAATCCAAACCCATAATAGATATTTGCTGTCAGTGTGGATTGCATCTGAATCTCTGCTTCTCCTGCCACAAAATAGCACTCCTGCTTTTTTATTTATTTTTTTAGCACTCCTATTTCTGACCATGAACTGACCCCTTGGCAATGTCATTCACCTTCGTATTATTTGGCAGCTCTGTGGAAAACAAAAGGACTGAGAAGCTGTATCTGTTTCATATAAACTTGAGGTTCTGTGTCCACAGTGGTATGAAAACTAGAGGGTGGAGGACTGAATGAAACCGGTCAGAGAGGAAGGAAAGGCGTAGGGAAGAGGCAGGACCAGAGCCCTGGGAGCACTAACATGGAAGGGACAGACAGGGGATGAGCCCGGGGCCTGGAGCACTGTAGGAGCAATCAGGAGGCCAGGACCACCAGGGAAACACTCCTGCAGACGCCGCAGGAGGGCAGTTCCAAGACGGCGTGTGTGGCCTTAGTGCTGTGAGATCATGCTAAGAAGTCCTAGAAGGCTTGAAAGATGCCACTGAGTTGTCAACAAGGGAGCAAGAGCTATCTGACTGGACTGGAGCACTGAGGGGACAGAAACCAGGCTTTGATGAGTCCTGTCATGTCTACATGTTGAAAATCTGGTGACAACAAATTAAGACAACTGACCTTTCCCCGGTGGCTCAGCTGGTAAAGAATCTGCCTGCAATGCAGGAGACCTGGGTTCGATCCTTGGGTCAGGAAGATCCCCAGAATGTCTATATTTTCAAATGAAAAAAACCGAGGTGCTTAGAAAGTGGTGAGACAGGCTTTTTCTGCGCTTCCTTCTGAAAGGAAATAAAAGATGAAAAGCAGGTAGATCTTGCTGCTCAAGACTGTATCACTTACTAAAGTTATCCCGGAATCCTGACCAAGTTCCATCAGTTCACATCTCGCAAAAGGTATGTTAGCTAGTTGAGATGTAGTCATCTTGTGTTGATAGTAACACCTAGAATATGATGAAATCTTTGCCCAGCATTGCTGGGCAGCCACTTTTCCCTTCTAGTCCTTTTATGTTGGTTGAGTCTCTTCCCTTGGGAGCTGCCAGGGTCACCAGGTAACTCAGGAGCTCACCACCATCCTCTCTAAGCCGGGACATTGCAGACTGAGGCTCATGTGCAACCCCGCTTCTTTTCCAGAGCATAGGAAACTTGGAAACATGACTGTGACCGTGAAGAAGACCGTCCCCTCTCCCGAGGCCGTGCAGATTCTCTACCAGCGAATGAGATACGAGTATGAGTTCTACCACTACGTCAAAGAGCAGTTCCACCTGCTGAAGCGCAAGTTCGGACTCAAGTCTCGCGTCAGCCACCCGCCGTTGAGACCCCAGTTCTTCATTCCGACCCCACTGGAAACCGAGGAGCCGATCGATGACGAGGAACAGGATGACGAGAAGTGGCTCGAAGATATTTATAAGAGGTGATGCCAGCGCTGTGTTGCCTCCAATGGCTTAATCTCCCTTTCCAGAAAGTTGTGTGTGTGTGTGTGTGTGTGTGTGTGTGTGTGTTGGGGGAAGAAAAAAATCCTTAAGGGACGAAATTAATGCTTCACAGCATTAAAAAGAACAAACGTTCCCACAGGTTGGGGTCATTGGGAGATGCCCGGTTTTGCGGGTTTTATTTGTTTTAATTTTATTCTGTGTTTTTTTGGCTCCTTGGGTCCTTCCCAGGTACATTAGATAGCTCCATCACAAGGCATCTTGTCATAAAATAGCTTTTCTTCCCCTAGTATAAATGAGAGAAGAGGGAGAAATAGAGCCCACAGCTCAGTAACTCGTCATTTGTCACCTGTAAAAGTATTACCTCAGTGGTTGCAAACTTATGGTCCAGATTTATGTATTTCGGTAAAAACACAAAACCACTGCAGAGACCAGGAAGTCTACTCTAGAAGGCTCTAAGAGGAAACGGTAAAACAGATAAGGACATCAGAAAGGGAGGATGTCCCTGGATAAGTGATTTCTGCCCACATGGGTAGAATTCTGCCCCTGGTCCATCTTGAGGGACACTTTCACCCAGAGCAGCACATGTATTGTCTCTGAAAGAGCAAGTTGGCTTCTGCCACACCCTCGATCAGTCCAGAGCCTTGAGAACTTCTCAAGGTCAAAGTGCGTGGCAGGTTCCATTGAGACATTCTGTTCACAAGCTCCATTCTGCCAGACTTCAAAGTAGCATAGCCAGGAAAAGAATTTGTTGGCTGTGTAAGGAAGAGCATAGGCAAGACAGATGGACTCTGAAGGATATGTGGTCTAGGAAAATGGCATGACTGTGTCCTTTCTCCCTGGTACGAAACATCTCTCATCAGCATTGTTTTACCTGGAAATCCAGGAACTGATTGTAGCTCTGACACTTGACTCCTGTGGCCTAAGTTCTAAGCCTGACCACAGACAGGGCGTGATCTATCAGGCACACCACTGACTAGCAGGGTCCCAAGTAGCTGGTACCTTTCACCTTCTGGTCCCTTAAGAGGTACATGTTTTGGGTGGAAGGCTATACTGAGTTCTATGCAAGCAGCAGTCAAACTGAAGTCCACTTATTATGGAAGCAGCTCCCTCCTGAGAAACTCTTACTAGGAGGTCAGTAAGAAAAGCAGGAGCTTCTAGGTAAGAGACTGCTTGGCCAGCTTCATCAGTAAGTTTCTGCCCCCAAGGTAATCTGAGTAGAAGCTAGGCAGGCCCACTCCTCCAAAATATGCTCCTCCCCAGCCCATGCCCATCACCTGCTCCCTCTCTGTGATACCTTGGTTCAATCATCAGCAATCTGTTTCTTTGGATTTTGAAATGTCTTCATCTGTGACCATCCCCTTCCCAAAACACGTATACTTCTGGGCAGATAATACATAGTCGGCCTAGAAGCAGCAGTGCAGGGGATGGTGGCAGGCAGGATACTAGGGACAAATTTTGTCTCCTTCAGGCTTTTTTCCCCTAGAGCCAGCCCTTCAGGAGCACTAGCAAAGTGTGAGTTGGGAATACTTCACAGTAAATAAGACTCAGACTTTACACAAGCTACACATTTTCTACTTTTCAGAAACCAACAAGTCTCTCTAGAATTTTTTCTTCGTTCACTAAAATTGGACGGTAGCCAAGATATAAAGCAAGTCATTTGGAACCTGTCAAGTGTGCACTAAAGCTACTTTATCACGAGATGTATTGAGAAGGCTCCACCCCGCAGTGAAGGCTGGGACCACAGAGGCACAGAGTCCAGCATTTGGCCACTTGTGAGCCTCCTTTCTGTCTCAGAGAAGTGGGGCAGGAAAGCGATGCAGGAAAATGTGCTTAGAAGAGGAAATATCCTTTGTCCTGTTTAGAGAGACCAGGGCCCTATTGTTAGGCTTACTTTAAAAATCAACCCAGAGAACAGCTATCACAGTCAACATAAGAACAAGAGCTGTTGCCTGGTATGTTGTGAGTCACTTCTTTGAAATCGCCTATAAAGAACAATTCTTAGTTTACACACTGTGCAATCCCACTATCTGAAAATAAGGTCCGCTGAGTGTTCTCTGCTGTTGTCAGAACATCAGGACAATTGGTCATCTTTAAAAAATGCATCCTATTAATGAAAGTGCATGTGAACACTTCTACCTGTGTGTTCAAAAGCAATTATTGTCAGCAGTGATCACTGTAACATCAGAGGCTGACTGATTTACTTACCGGGACTTGATGTAATTTTGCCCCAACAAACAGCCTCTGGGCCCTAGAAGTCAAGGCACTTCATCAGTTTATTTGGCACACACGACAACATTTCTTTGGCCCTGAGCCCAACACAGTTTGTACTTCATGAAATATATTGTACATTTTACATAGTTTAATTTAAAAAATACATTTTAAGCTGGTTGATCTTTGACTGCCTTATTTATTATAACCTTTCAGCACATTCCAAGGATTTAGTTACTCAGGAAGGAGTTAATTAAAATGATTTTATTTTGGTCTGATGGATGTTTTTTAAAAGGAAAATTATTATTATGAACCTTCAGCCTACTTTCCTTGAGTGCCCTAAAAGTGCTTGTAAATCGTTTTGTTTTTGTTTTTGTTTTTTCAAGAAGACAGAAAAAATGGTATTTGACATTGATGGAAATTCAAAAGTATATATGGAACTGAAACATTAGCTTAGCTAAAATAAAAGCAATCTGTGTTTGAGATGAAGTGTTCCTTAACTTATTCATTACCCCTGTAAATAAAGAAATATAAATAAGTTGACATTTTTTCCTATTCTGTTGATAGCTGGAAATAAAAGTGCCTGCAGATTCTCACTGCCCCCTCAGCCTGCTTAATGGGCCAAAGCTTCTTCCTTAAGATGTGATTTGGGGAAAGATGCATTGTTAAAAATCTGGAGACGCTCCTGTAATTAGATGACATTGACTTTTCACTTTCATGCATTGGAGAAGGAAATGGCAACCCACTCCAGTATTCTTGCCTGGAGAATCCCAGGGATGGGGGAGCCTAGTGGGCTGCCATCTATGGGGTTGCGCAGATTTGGACATGACTGAAGCGACCTAGCAGCAGCAGCAGCAGCAAGCGACTGCTGCTTGTGTTGTTACGTGCACCGGTAGGTTGGGTGTCCGAGTGCTTGGTTGGAATCCGCAGCCTTGCCAGGAGGGATCTACACTGCCGCCTGTGGTCACACGGGAAGATAAGGCTTGCCATCTCAGGTAGTTTGGTGTGTACTCTGCTCTTTCCAGAGACGTGTAGTGCCTCCACAGCTGGGTGACTCTAACCTCCCGAGATAAGCAGCTTCTGATGCAGAAATGCTCTCCCTGAGAAGTTTCTCTGGGACTTACAGACAGACAGGGAATCTCCATGCTTTATAGACACTGGACACTCCAGTCTGACTCCACGTGACTGTTTTGTAAAAGAAAAGAACCAGAATCTTGGTACTAAATGAAAACAAAATCTGTTAGGGTAAAATATAACATGCTTTACTTCATGTAAGAATCTGAGAGTCGTAAACAGCAAAGTGATAAGTGGTTACCTTTTTTTATCACTTAATTTGCCCGTAACCCGGTCATGGGCTGTCTGAGTGCACTTTAAAGGCAAAACGACTAAACAAAACCAAGATTCTGTCCCACTCTGGAGCTGCTTGTGTGGTCTGAAGTTCTTTATAAATGGGCTGTTACCTGCAGGCCTATCCAATGAGCTCTTTGGCCTCAAATGAATTTTATAGGTAATGGCAGTATTTCTTAAAAGGCAAAATGATGATCCATAGCTATTCAGGAAAAAGATTCATGTCAAAATGGTGAAATTCCCTTCAAGTAAAAATAAAGATTTATTTTACTAAAATAACTTACTTCCATCTGGTAACAAAGAAAATGATTTTTTAAAGTATTTTGAATATCCTGCAAAAGAAAAGGCACGTTTAAGCTAAAACAGGGTTAAGAATCTGTTAAATAACACACACACACACACACACACACACACACACGGAGCTTCTTTCACAGCTCAGAAAGCTCACTGTGGTGTAAACCAGTGTATTCATTTGCTAAAGCTGTCATAACAGAGTTCCACAGAATGGCTTAAACAACAGAAATTTATTTTCTCACAATTCTAGAGGCTGGAAATCTGAGCTCAAGATGTTGGCAGGACTGGTTTCTTCTGAGGCCTCGCTCCTTGGCTTACACGTGGCCATCTATTCCCCGTCTTCAGTTGGTCTTCACTCCATGTGCGTTCATGTCTATATCCAAATATCCTCTTTTTATAAGGACCCCAGTCTTACTGGATTAAGGCCCACCCTGAAAAGGCCCACCTTGTTTTTAATTTGATCCCTTCTATAAAGACCCTATCTCCAAATATTAATCACATTCTTAGGTACTGTGGACTAGGGGTCCACATATGAATTTTGTGGGGACACCATTCAGCCCATAACACCCAGATTACAGCAGAAAAGTTAGAGCAGATGAGAGACGCAAGCCTAAAAAATCACAGACCGCCGCCCCCACCCCTGAGCTGCAATAGGATCCAGCAGTTGTCAGGTTCCTCATTTCGCAGATGAGGAAACCAAGATCCAGATGGAAGATGTAAACACATCACAGGCTAACTTTTTCCACTCATATTAAATAGTTTGATTAACTTTTCAGTATCTACCAAACTAAAACTCTAAAATGATGAGAGAACCAGAGTCCATCTGCTAACCTAGCATCAGTAGAAATAAGGCACATTTAGCCCCACTCGGTGCCACCTGCCACCTGAAGTCAGCACAGGAGGTGCCCTCTGTGGCTCTGCTAGGAGATGGTGCTGTAAGATCCTCTTCTCCAGATGGATGCCCTGTTGGTTACCAAACACTTGAGTCCTCAGAGACTGGTGTCAAAATAAATATTTGAAATCTTTCTCTCTACTGAAGTGACCTGCTGTGCGTGCTAAGTTAATTCAGTTGCGTCATGTCTGACTCTTTACGACCCCATGGACTGCAGCCCACCAGAGTCCTCTGTCCATGGGGTTCTCCAGGCAAGAATACTGGAGTGGGTCACCATGCTCTCTTCCAGGAAATCTTCCCGGCTCAGGGATCGAACCCCCAAGTCTCTTATATCTCCAGCATTGGCAGGCGGTTCTTTACCACTAGCGCCACCTGGGAAGCCCACTCAAAGGACACAGTGGTTCTTGTTTCTGGATAAACAGAGTTGGACCACGTTTGCCCATCTCAAATTATAGTTCTATTTTTCTTAAAGGCAAAATGAAAAGTCATGTCCTGCTTCCTGTAAGATGTTTCAGGTGGACCCATGTCAAAAAATAAAGTCAAATGCGGCTCATAAAACAAGTTGAAGCTGAGTGCAGACATGCCCCTGGAAAACCAGAACTAGAGGACAACGAGGCCCTGATCACTCACAGGCCTCCTCACTCCCTGACTGTTCCACTCACCCAAGAATTCCTTTTTGGCTAGGGCAGGATTGGCTCACAGCTCGGGCACTGCCAATTCCCAGGGAGCACCCAGGCCCACAGATGTTCATGGGTCACAGAATTGCGAACTGACCACTTGTGCATTTTGGATTTCAACTTGTAAACAGAGGGATTCCCTCCTAAAAAAAAAAAAAAAAGAAAGAGAAAAAGGAAAGGGAAGAAAAATCAGCACGCAAAGGAAAAGTGTGAGCTAAGTTTTTCCTTTTCCCATCTTGGCGTGTGGGTGTAGCTATCTTCATTCTGACTCTCGCCAGACACTGTATGCTTTGAGCAGGCATGGAGCAATTTGCCTGATGCTGCACTGCCAGAACATTGAGACTTGACCTGTAACATGCCTCTTCTTCCAGTCCTGAGTGGGGACAGCTGGGAGGATGGGCTGCACCAGACACAGCCCGCTGGCTGCTGGGTACAGTTCAGAGAAGATGCGGAAAGCAGGAAGCAGAAAGTTGACTGACCAGGGCAAGCAGCAAATCCCTGAGTTCAAGTCCCAGCTGGTCGATTCCACTGGGTGTTTGAGTAAATCACTTGACCTCCCCAGGCCTGAAGTCAACCCAGCTGGAAAGCATTAAGAAGAAAACAGAACGTCCCTTGACAACCAAGAGCTGCTTCTGGGATGAACCTTGTCCCACCCTCCACCCCCATATGCTAAGAGACTAAGAATCACAGTCCGTCTGGGGCTGACCAAGGTTTTCTCCCCTAAACGCTGTGTCCCCAGCAAAAGAGAATAGAATTACATGTAAGTCCAGGTCTGCAGATGCCCTCAGTCCCTCATGTCTTAAGTGTCGTTGCCCAGCGTACCAGTGAGTCGATGGAAAGCAGCACTTCTGAGATGTGAATGAAGCCAAAAGAAGGATGCTCATTCTACTGGACATGCATCAGTGTTATTATCCAAGGCAAACCACTCTGTGGATTTCCGTTTTTTCAACACTCTCTTTGGGAATTTATCTAGCTGTGAGTTATAGAATTCCTCTTTAAGTCACAGTTTCTACTAAATACAGGCTTCCTCTAACTCCTTTAGAGTACCCTGTATTTCTGATCCTGTTAATAAGGAGCTTAAAACCATCCTTGTGTATTAGTACAAGTTGTGTATGAGGAAGGGACAGATACAGCCCTGAATGCAGAGTTCCAGAGAATAGCAAGGAGAGATAAGGAGGCCTTCTTCAATGAACAATGCAAAGAAGTAGAGGAAAACAATAGAATGGGAAAGACTATAGATCCTTTCAAGAAAATTGGAGATATCAAGGGAATATTTCATGCAAGGATGGGCATGATAAAGGACAGAAGTGGTAAGGACCTAATAGAGGCAGAAGAGATTAAGAAGAGGTGGCAAGAATACACAGAACTGTACAAAAAAGGTCTTAATGACCCAGATCATCACGATGGTGTATTCACTCACCTAGAGCCAGACATTCAGGAGTGTGAAGTCAAGTGGGCCTTAGAAAGCGTTACTACAAACAAAGCTAGTGGAGGTGATGGAATTCCAGCTGACCTATTTCAAATCCTAAAATATGATGCTGTTAAAGTGCTGCACTCAATACACCAGAAAATTTGGAAAATTCAGCAGTGGCCACAGGACTGGAAAAGGTCAGTTTTCATTCCAATCCCAAAGGCAATGCCAAAGAATGTTCCAGCCACCAGACAGTTGTGCTTATTTTGGATGCTAGTGAGGTTTATGCTCACAATCCTTCAAGCTAGACTTCAGCAGAACAGAGAACATCCAGATGGAACTTCCAGAATTTCCAGAACCAGAGATCAAATTGCCAACATTTGTTGGATCATAGCGAAAGCAAGGGAATTCCAGAAAAGCATGTACTTTTGATTCATTGGATATACTAAAGTCTTTGACTGTGTGGATCACAACAAACTATGGAAAATTCTTAAAGAGATGGGAGAACCAGACCACCTTACCTGTCTCCTGAGAAACCTGTAGGTCAAGAGGTAACAGAACCTTACATGGAACAATGGACTGGTTCAAAATTGGGAAATGAGTACAACAAGGCTGTATGTTGTCACCCTGCTTACTTCTATGCAGAATATATCATGTGAAATGCCAGGCTGAATGAATCGCAAGCTGGAATCAAGATAACCAGGAGAAATTTCAACAACCTCAGATATGCAGATCATACCACCCTAATGGCAGAAAGTGAAGTGGAACTAAAGAGCCTCTTGATGAGGATGAAAGAGGAGAGTGAAAAAGCTGGCTTAAAACTCAACATTCAAAAAACTAAGATCATGGCATCCAGTCCTATCACTTCATGGCAAATAGAAGGGGGGAAAGTGGCAGATTTTATTTTCTTGGGCTCCAAAGAAAAGTTTCAGTAAAAGCGGAAAACCTGATGGGATGGGGTACTGCACTTTTTAGAGTCTTGTTTCTCGTTCTCAGAAGTGGCATCACTGCTCTGATGTTATGGGAGGAATCTGGGAATGATCTTGTGCGCTGGTGATGTGTTCAGCATGGCACATCTTTCTGAGGATCTGCTTTCCACTACAGAACCTCCATGGGTGGAGACTGTAATATGTTGTGTTACTAATGTTTCACAGGCAAAGGAGAGCTATGACACTGACCACAGACTTCCTTACAGCCGTCCTTTTTGCCACTTGTGTCTAATGTACTGCTTCCTTTCCTCCTGTGCCACACGCTCCTATTTGTTCTCTGTCTTTGACTAAAAGTTCATGAAATTCTAGTCCAGTGCATGTTCCCAAAGGATAATTCACAAGCCAGGTATGTGAGATGTACATGGAAGAAAAGCCCTGTGTTAATTTGTTGAGATGCCAAAGTTCAAAGACTTTCGTCACACAGCACAGTGACATTTTCAGAGCATGCCAAGAGCCTAAAGGATTATTGCGGCTAAAAGAATCAGTTTATTTTATCAAATCCTTCATTTCTCAAAACTAGTTGCTGTGAAACTCTTAGTAAGACTCAGTAGCCTATGGAACTAGTATTCTAGAGATGATGCTCTGAGAAGTACTGTTTTAATGTAAATCATTTTTTCCTCATTGGAGGACTCTCTTTCCCTGTGCTATGGTTCATTTTTTGTCTTCCGATGGTCCATGAATATTCATTGGAAGGACTGATGCTGAAGCGCCAATACTTTGGCCACCTGATGCAAAGAGCCAATTCATTGGAAAAGACCCTGACTCTGGGAAAGATTGAGGGCAGGAGGGGAAGGGGGCAACAGAGGATGAGATGGTTGGATGGCATCACTGACTCAATGGACATGAGTTTGAGCAAACTCTCAGAGATAGTGAAGGATAGTGAGGCCTGGTGTGCTGTAGCCCATGGGGTTGCAAAGAGCCTGACTCGGCTTATCAACTGAAAA
Source organism: Tragelaphus eurycerus (assembly GCA_935064755.1). Lineage (NCBI taxonomy): Eukaryota > Metazoa > Chordata > Mammalia > Artiodactyla > Bovidae > Tragelaphus > Tragelaphus eurycerus. The sequence continues at coordinate 8,142,777 of CAKXYN010000039.1, forward strand.
GCACAGCAGTGTCCATGTGTCCTGCTTGAGGAAAATGTACTTACCGATGGTTAACATTTTGGCAAATAGAAGACGAAGGCAAATAACATCAAATAATTAGCAAGGGTCATCTTTTAATTTTGCTTATTCTCCCTAATTTCATTTCCCTCCCTCCTGAGAAAAATCTTTTCAAATTTTCTGTGCTTTTTAATTTGATTTGGGTCCCTCAAATCAATTCAGTACTTCCATGACAACGGTGCTCAAATCAAATTGTGTGCAAGACATCTGCCCCTCATCTTCTCTGGTCTGTGGTTTGTTAAACAGTAGGAAGAAGAACAGTGGCAAGAGAGATCTCAAGTTGTTCAGATAAGGTCAGTGTTTGGAGATAAGAACACTCAGCTCTTGAACTTGAGCTCAGCTTCTGCACATTGGGGTACCTGTGTTGCTCAGTACACTAGGGGGAGCCGTATCCATAACGAATTACTCAAGAAATCCCAAGGTCTTTCCAAACCTAATTTTTCTCCCATAGCTGCTGATTTTCCTTCAAGGCTTTAGACTAGTATGGGCCAGAAGCAAGTGATGGTTAAGGTATTCAAAACACAGCATACACGCTGTCAATTGATCAATAGGCCATTATTCCTCCCAGGCTGTGTAACCTACTTTAGTTTAGTTTTAAAATGACTACAGTCTTTTTCAGTCTTTATCGGATGATCTTTCCTGAGTGTGTTGTATAATTATAACAAGATTGAAACTCTGATTTGATGATCAAGAGGTGACTCATGTGATGACTCAATGATCATGATAACCCTTGAGCAATCCCACCATTGCAGCTATAAAGGTAAGTAAAAAGTAATACGAAGAAGAAATAGAGACACAGAGGTAGAGAACAAAGGTATGGACACCAAGGAAGAAAAGGGGAGAGGGTTGGATGAATCAGGAAATTGAGATTGACACATATATACATTACTGATACTATGTATAAAACAGATGAACAAGGAGAACCTACTGTATTACACAAGGAACTCTACTCAATGCTCTGTGGTGATCTAACAAATGGGAAGGAAATCCCAAAAAGAGGAGATATACGTATGGCTGATTCACTTTGCTGTACTGCAGAAAACAACACAACATTGTAAAGCAACTACATTCCAATAAGAATTTTTTAAAAAGAAAATAAAGCAGTATAGTAACTCAAGGATGTCAGAAGTCAAGAATACCATAATGCCTGTCATCATGGCAGCCCAAACTCAAAAATTCAAGTAACTCTCAATTCAAGTTCTTCTAATGTACAAAAACCCACCAGCACACAGAGGGGCTACATGTGGAGGAGTGAAGACCTGATTAAAAAGAAGGTTTCAGGTGGGGGTTGTGCTCCAACCGCAGTGGAAATTGCAGAAAATAGCAGAGCAGATCTGAAGCACAGAGATCAGGCTGGCCTTTCAGCAGCTCTGCCTCATAGAAAGGTCTTGTACCCTGTGTGTATAATAGGAAATAAAGGTCCCATGATGTTAAATAATGAGCTGGTGGTAGCACAGTGTCAGGGTCAGCATGCATATCCAAAAAGGCAAGCTAGGACTGAGGCTGACTGCTGAGGATTTGGGAAGAAATTATACTCTAAGGGCAATGAGAAGCTCCCTTGGGCATTTCAGAAAAGGAAAGTAACATGAGGAAATCATTTCTTTCTAAATTAATTAGCAAGCGAGCTGATCCTCCTCCCTTTGCCCTCCTCCCCCGTGGTTCACCGCCCTTCTTCGCAGACTCCATCTTCTGAGATGCTGATCCCTGTGAACTGGGCTCCCTGGGTTCCCTGCCTGCTGCCTCTGTGATAGATTTGGCCGATGGGTGGCGTGCAGGAAATGGGGAACATCTGAATGGAATTCTGCCTCTGACTATATAATAGGGGGAGAAATGCAAGGCAAAACTCTTGTTAGTCATCCCACGTGTGCCCAGGGGACGGGTTGGGGTGTTGGCCATGAGACTGGAGAAGGACAGAAGCCAAAACTTTAAGTTGGTTCCATGACTGATTTCAATCAGTGGAAAACAGTGCTCTGCACAGTAAATATTTGCTGAGTTGAATGCACCAAAAAGAGCTAAGGGAAAATACAGCATTAACTCAAATATTTCCAACTCGGGTAGAGATGTAAGTCATAGAAATGAGATGATAGGGTGAAAGAGCTGACTTAGAGGGTAGAGAGGGCCAGCTGGAATGTGTGGATGTGTTGAGATTAGCCTGCTTGCTGAGGCAGAGTTCCCAGTAGATGCCCTCAGCTCTCCATGAGGCTGGCTGCAAGCAGTGGGACTGGGCCCCCAATCCCCTCCAGTCAACACCAGAGTGCTACACAAATCTAACCATTTCTAGATGTGCCATGCTGTGAAAAAAAGGTGGGAAACCCAGTTCTCATTTACTCTACCCAAAATACACACAGTTCTTTTGTTTCCTTAACATAAGTCTTTTCTTTCTAGGTCCTGTGATCCCTTTTCTTTTATTCTAATCATTATTTGACCTCCATGTAAGCATGGATAGACACTGGAGCACTGAATCACCATCAATAAGGGAACCGGTTTAATTTTTCTAGCAAAGATGATGGATCAGAAACCTGTCCATCTTAGACTGCTTTAGGTCAATTTGAGAACATGGCTACACTAACTGTCATAAAAGCAAATCTCTGACCTCAGCCTCAGAAGCACCAGTGTGAACAGACTGGCCATCCATATATCCCAAGAAAAACAAGAATCAGACATTTATTACCATTCTCATTCCGAAAATAATTAACCTGTGCATCCGGAGTCTCCCTCTCACTAAAATGATTACAAGGTAAAAAGTTCCCATAATTATAAATGGTATTTATTAATAGCATTGGCCAGCTAAACTGTGATTAATAATTATGTGTCTTGATATTCATCTTCAAAGAGGATTTTATGTATATTACTTGGCGTTCAAATATATACATGCTAAAATTAAAATAGTTTTAAATTAATATTTTTGAATTTGCAAATTAAAACTGCAAACATTGATTGGTTTATTTGGATAGTTTAGGAGTCAGAGGTAAATTTTTATTTCAGTTGAACATACTGTGCTGCACATTTTAATAGTTCCATATAATGTTAAAAAATGCTTTCATATATGTTACATTAGCCCTCTGTATAGATAGCTATATGGACAGCAATATATACAGGAAACTGAAATTCAAAGAGGCAAATTGATTTAGATTAGGTCACAGAGTGGCTGAACTGATTCTAGAAACTTCTGATTTCTTGTCGGTTGCTCCCTTTTCTAAATTATGCCTCCACAGCCAACATATAGGAAATAATACTCTTTTTTCCTCATTCATTAGATATGCTTACCACATCATAACTCTGGGGTTCCCCTGGGAGTCCATGGGAGTGCAACATCTGAACTCTTGGCCTAAGAGTTTGATTAAACATAATAGAAACAGCTGCTCCTCATTTAGGGCATTTTTTTTTTAAACTCTTATTCTAGACACAAGCCTTTCGTGGGGAGATTCTACTGAAATAAGACCTATATTATACCTGGTTTGAGCTTTACTGTGTCCTACCTCTTTGTGTAAATTTAGTTTCAAGGAAATAAAGAGAAAACTGCACTGTGTTTAATTGAGTGGAAATCTAAAAATGCCCCCTTTTCCCATTCCTTGTACATTAGTGTCCATGGCTTGGTGGCAGGTCATAAGAATGAGAAAGGTGCATGTGGGGGCAGAAGGAAAAGACATAAGGAATCAGGCTTCCCAGCCTCCCACATTTAACTTCCCTCCCCAGAAAGGCTTCCCGTCATTTCATCCCTGGATTTCCGGGCACTTAATCCCTGCGATGGTCAGGTGAGATAGGAGAGATTCCTGTTTTAGTTGTAACTTGCGCTGGGGCTGTTGTGAGCAAATCCAGGCCTCCAGCTATTTTCCTGACTGTGGTCAGAACACCAGGCTGAAACTCTGGAGCACCACAAGGGCACAGGCAAGTCTCTGCCAGCTTCCTCTTCTACCCAGAGACTCAGATCCAGCCAACACGCTCAAATCTCAGGGCTACGGATATTTGCCCTTTTATTATGCCCTCTTTTCTGGTCTTCTCTTTTCTTTCTTTTTAAAAACAGTATAAATAAAAAATACAGCATAAATAAAAAATACTGTTCAATATCACTTATATGTGGAATCTAAAAAAATGATATAAATGAACTTATTTACAAAACAGAAATAGACTCAGAGACATAGAAAACAAATTTACGATTACCAAAGGGGAAGAGGGAGAAGGATAAATGGGAATTTGGGATTAAGAGATACACATTATATTTAAAATAGATAAGCAATGAGGATCTACTGTATAGCATAGGAAACTATAGTCAATATCTTATAATAACCCATAATAGAAAAGAATCTGAAAAAGAATCTGAAACTGAATCTCTTTGCTGTACACCTGAAACTAACACAACTTTGTAAATCAACAGTATTACAATTTTACAAAAATAAACTAAAATGATTTTGCTTTATGACCCTAAATAGGCCTCCATGCTCCAATGAATAGATAAGATTTATGTTATATTGTGCAAGTAGAATCTGATTTGAGGGTGAGGAAGGACTTCAAAGATAAACTCTGGGAGAAATCACAAAGAAAAAAGTATTAGACTCTCTGAGGTTAAAAAAAAAATCATAATTTAAAAGTAAATAACAAATGGGGAAGATATTTGCATCAGAAATAGCAGTAAAAGATTTGCTACATAAAGAACTTACATAAATCAATAAAGAAAAGTAAAACATGTGCAAAAAATATGTTAGTTCTCAGAACTTAGCTCTACCAAAAGCTAAAAATATGAAAAATTTTTAATCCTCATAAATAACCAAAGAAATTTGAATTGAATCAATGTGACATCACTGTTGACACTTTCGTGACAAACAAAACATGAAAACATAAGACATAAAAGTGGGCTAATGTCCAGCAGAAAGTATAGTGAAACTTTTACCCTGCTGATAGCAATAAAATCGGTGCATTTCTGAAAAGTAATTAAGTAATTCATACAAAAACCCACAATAAAGTAAACACTGAGATTCTAACTAGTTTGGAAGCCTGGTTGAACATACTGATTTCATAGCTAAAAATCCAGAGTCATCTAAAGATATCAGGCAAATGGCTCAAAGTTTTGGTTTAAAGTATTGTGATAAGAAATATCTCTCAACCGTCAAGAAATGTGAGCATAGCTTTTACTTAGAATATGCAGGTTATAGTATATTGAATTTAAAAAATTTAAATTGGTCTCATTATCTTATAGTCAGTCTGGGTTAAACTCTTTCCCCTTGACTGTGCCACCCTAACCAGCCTCCAGAGGTGGAACTGACTCCATCACGGCCTACCTACAATATTATCCTTGCCAGGCCATTTCTAAACTCAATAGAAATACACATTTGCCCATGGAAAAAATACAGTTTTCCACACTTTCAGTAGGGATTTGGATAAGACTGGATTTGAAGAAGCTTTTGCTTGGATGAATTATATTTTAATTATAAAAAGTTGTTCTAAAATTTCACAGTGTGACGTATTCCTAAGACAGTTAAGCCATGTCTCTCAGTATTTTTTCACTACTTTCATCACAACTAAAGATGTACTGAAAAGGAACTGGATATTCTATGGAGAGCACAAGCTCACATGTAAAGTGATTATTCTTGCAGAGTATCTCTACCAATTTGCTGAGATTTTTCTCTTTAGCAGAGCTCATATCTTCAGGTTGCCAAATCAATGCAGGGATTAATTTCTAGCTCATCGAGTTGGAAAATACATTTATCTTTCATTCACTTGTAAATTCGTTATCCTGAGCATCACACTCATAAATGAGAGAAGAGACTTGTAATTTTTATGGTTATAACCAGGGTTTGAACAATCCTGTTATTGTCTGTTTCTGCACAGAGCCAAGAAGACAAGTTCTACCTCCTTAAGGAACAGAACGATCTAAGGACCTGAGCCAATCATGCTGGTTTGGTTTTGATCTTTGAACCTCCTCTTTCCTGCACAGAGCCAGGCACCCTAAGCCAGCCACTTTCTGTGTCAAGAAATATTGTTGATTTCATTTCTTTCACAGTTTGGGTCAAATTTTATTCTTGAGTAGTTATAAATACAAATATATATTAATATATAACATACATTATATATTATATATAATAATATATAATACTTCTGCTAATTGTGTCCACTTGGCTTCAGGTGCTTGAAACCCAACTCTAACTAGTTTAGACAAAAAGAAAATCTATTGTAATTGTCAAAGGTATACAATCAAAGGAAGAATTGAAAAAAACAAAATGCAAGAAGGACTGGGGAGCCACTGGGCTCCTGGAACTATCGGGTGTCTCTCTGTCTCTCTCTCTCATTTACAGACCAGCAGGTAATATGGCCCCCTCCTGGCTTCAAAACCCTCAGACCTCATTCACAGCTTCTGTCACCACAGAAAAACTGGCTCCTGGTTAGAATTCAAAAAACAAAACAAAACAAAACAAAAAAACCTTGTGGGAAACACACTGATTGGCTTAGCTGAGTCAAGCCCCTCCCCTCCATGAACCAATCAGGTCAGAAGAAGGTTCTCAGGTTATGAATCTCATAAGGCCAGAGAAGCATAAATACTGTGAATGAAGCAGCCATTAAAAAGGAGTGTCCACTAGAGTGTCTTTTTAGATTTGCTTGCCAGGTTCGAACCCTGGATTGGGAAAATCCCCCGGAGAAGGAAATGGCAATCTACTCCAGTATTCTTGCTGGAAGAATTCCGTGGACAAAGGAGCCTGGCAGGCTACAGTCCATGGGGTCGCCCAGAGTCGGACATGACTGAAGTGACTCAGCGCATCTGAAAGCTCTGTTCAGTATTTCTATAATGTCACAGACAGCTATTTTTGTGCAAATTAACTAGTGAAAATGTTTCTAAGTTGGGAAAACAAAACAAAATTCAGGGAAGAAAATAAAAACCAACCACAATCTCATCATCCAAATATTTACATTTTAGTGCATATCTTTCCAGCTTTTCTATATACATGTATTTTTTTCCTATGTATAGTGCATCACTGAGATGGTGTTAAATGTACAAATCTACATTGTGATGTTCACTTAAATGTAAAAAGATACTCTTAATTAATAATATACTTATAAATCCCTTTGGATAAAGGAATCTATAGTACATCAGAAGATGTGTGAACTTAACATTATATGCAAAACATCATTAGCATATTGATGTGTATTTCTCTTGAAAATGGGTCCAAATTTTCACCAGACATTCAGAGTGGTCTGTGACCAATAAAAACGTGAAAAGCTATGGCATTCAAGTTTTCACAGCACTTCCACACAAATTACAATAGGCTCAGAACTGCTGTATATTTAATATTTTATTTGCAACTAGTCTCAGGTGACATAAAGATTCATGGCATTCGGCAGGCACACTATAACTTGTGAATGAATGAATTTGAATCACAAATGTTCAAGCCAGACCCTTAGCTTGTGGTGAGCCTAGCTGGTGTCCAGCATCTCAGCTCAGTCAAGCACCCTTATCCTCACATTACGACTAATGCTTATGAATGTTGCAATAGCTTGTTTCTGTAAGCTGTGAAGGTTAACTTTTGAAGGAAGCTGGCAGGTGCGGGGAGGAGAGCAGTGTGCTATGGAGATAAGATTGTGAGAGAACACAGGATCTGAGGGGCTCGTGTTTGGGGTGCTGCTAGTAAATTACAGAGACATGGAGAGACCTGGCCTGAACCACCTTAGTTTAAAGCTATTTCACTGCCTTCAAGAAAGAAGTGGCAACCCACTCCAGTATTCTTGCCTGGAGAATCCCATGGACAAAGGAGCCTGGTGGGCTACAGTCCATGGGGTCGCAAAGAGTTGGACACGACTGAGTGACTCACACACACACACGTTACTGCCTGGACTACTGGGGCTCCTGGGCACTTACAGAACGTGCAACAGTGACTTCAGGGCAAGATCATTCAGATAATTCAAAGCCAAAGGCAGTGTTTTTAGGCAAGATTATATACATTTAATAGCCAAGTATTATTGTAGTCTCCCATTCAGGGTGAATTGTATACAGCTTCAGTGGATTTATCCCTCTCTTTGATTCTGCTCTGGTTAAGCTATTTGATAGCAGCAAACTTTCCTTTTCACCCAGTGCAACATCCTCTTTACTGTATAGAAGTCATATACTCTGTTCCTTTTTGTTGTTCAGTCGCTCAGTCATGTCCAACTCTTTGAGACCCCATGGACTTCAGCATGCCAAGCTTCCCTGTCCTTCACCATCTCTGGGAGCTTGCTCAAACTCATGTTCATTGAGTTGGTGATGCCATCCAACCATCTCATCCTTTGTCAAGTCCTTCTCCTTCTGCCTTCAATTTTTCCCAGCATCAGGGTCTTTTCTAATGAGTCAGCTGTTAGAATCAGGTGGTCTAAGTATTGGAGCTTCAGCTTCAGCATCAGTCCTTCAATGAATATTCAGGACTGATTTCCTTTAGGATTGACTGGTTTGATCTCCTTGGGGTCCAAGGGACTCTCAAACTCTTCAACACAATTCAAAAGCATCAATTCTTTGGCAGTCAGCCTTCTTTATGTTCCAACTCTCACATCCATACATGACTACTGGAAAAACCATAGTTTTGACTATACAGACATTTGTTGGCAAAGTAATTCTCTGCTTTTTAATGTGCTGTCTAGGTTTGTCATTCCTAGGCACACACTTTTATCTTAATCTTTGTTTGCCAACTCAAATTGTGGTATTTCACTGGGATAGTCTTCCACTTTCAACTCGAACCACTTACATACTTAAACTTGCCTTGGGTCTCCATTCTCCAAGGGAGCCTAGGTCAAGCCTAAACAGCTCCAAGCTGCCACTTTGCTGGTGTATTCTCAAGTAGAGTCAGGTCTCCACCTGCTTTGTGACATCATGGCTGCTACTTAAAACGCCTCTGTCACCCTCAAAAATAAAATAGCCAGTTATTTAACCAGCAAAAGCCAGGTTAATCAAGAACAGCCAGAAGAACTGCAACTCAGGATATGCCAGTTACAGCAGGGCATAGGCAGTCCAGAGAACAAAGAAGAGGTATTTGTTTTTAATAGGAAAAGGAGGGACTTGGGGAGAGCTGAAATAACCAGAGTCCATTGGGGGAGGCAGAGAATCCAAAGTTTGGAGGCTTCTTATTGGTTGAACTGCCAGTCTCTGATTGGCTGTCATCTGGCAGACAAAACATTTCTTCTTCCCGCTGGATAGTGAAGTAAGCAACACCTTCCTGCGCAAAGGTAAGGTAGGCATTAATAGCTTCCTTTTAGAGTAATTGAAGATGCTTGGTGGGGGTGAGAGCTCCCTCTACAGGCCTGTTCCAACTCTAATTTTAGCTGAAGTGAAGTGAAAGTCGCCTAGTCTGACTCTTTGTGACCTCAGTCCATGAGGTTTAATCAATTCCACATCTCCGATCAATGTCTGCGTTCATTCAAATCCATTTTCTCATTGCCAAATCCAAATCCATTGCCCTGTTGGGTAGGTGTTTGTCACAGTCATTTTCCTCAGAAATGTCAGGATCCAGTTCTGCTCACAGTCTCTTACTGTTGGATTCCTATTGCCCTTGTGAAGCAGGATTTAGAGTTTACCTTGATGAGTGAAAAAAAATGTGCTGGTTAAATAGACTCTTTACTACACAGAAAGCAACTAGACCCAACAACTGAGAAAATCCAGCGTAGTCAGCTGGGAATTGTAGTCAGCACAGTTACTCACTCTCCAGCGCTAGCGGCTCAGCCTTCAGTCTAGGGGAAACCTTCTGGAAGCCCCATCTGACCCTCGACTAAGTGCTCCTCCCTGGCACTCACCACTCTATACTGCAAATGCCCATGTAATACCCATGACCTTACCCTCTGGGTCACACCCTCTGAGAGGGCAAAGACTTGACTGTCTTGTTCACTGCTGGGTCTGTGCCACCTAACAGAAAACTTGGAATGAATGAGTGAACAAATGGCAAGCAATGAATGAGTCAGTGAATGAATGCACTCTTCCTTTTTCTCTGATCAAAGGGAGGTGGGGAAGAGGGCAGTGAGAAAGAGGAAGGTGAACAAAGAGGAGAGATGGAGAGAGAAAGCAAGTGACCCTTGTTATCCCTAGGAAACCGTCACGAAGGGTCTGACAGGACTAGAATATCCCTGGTCTGCATCTAAGGGATACTCCATGGGTATTTTATTTAAACATTCAAAACTTATAAAAAGAAAAAACGTGAAGAGAGAAAATCATTCAGTATGGGACTCTCACTCTGCAAGTACCAAGCAGGTAGGTCTAATAAATCAACCTTTTCCTCTGCTCCATGGTGTGTGAAATGATTTAGTGCACCCATAAAGCAGACTAAAGGACTTGGAGCTGAGAGACAGTCCAGAGGCCTGGAGCTGGGATTCTGAAGACAGGGCTGTGTTTGAAGGCGTGGCTCTGAGGCTTGCAGCTGCCTGAGTCCATGCGAAGACAGAGTTCAAAAGAGGAGCAGTGTCACAGCAGCTCTGTCCATGGCTAATCAACATGATGGAATGTGATGTCAGCAATGGAGGTGGGGGCTGCTGATCAGGCTGCAAATTTTCTCAGTCAGTCCCCAATTTGCTGTGCTTCATTCACATGTAAGGGGGCCATCATGCCTAATACAGCCTAATACAGTTTCATACTGTTTGTAAAAATCATTAGAATGCTTGAAACAAAAAAAAAAAAAAAAAAAAAACACTCAGGTTTTACTACACAAAGAAAATAACTGTGTATAAAACAAAAATAAGCATAGTCTCAGCAAGATATTAATTAATTTGCATGTGCTGTCAATTCAAGAAGCCAGAGAATCTAGGAAGGAAAAAATGGAAATTTTAAAGGAAAAGAGGGCTTCCCAGGTGGCTCAAATGATAAAGAATCTGCCTGTAATGCAGGAGCTGCAAGAGCCACAGGTTCAGTCCCTGGGTCAGGAAGATCCTCTGGAGGAGGAAATGGCGACCCACTCCAGAATTCTTGCCTGGAGGAGAATTCCACGGACAGAGGGGCCTGTCAGGCTACAGTGCATGGGGTCACAAAGAGTCGGAGATGACTGAAGTGAATTAGCCCAAAGGAACAAGAGGCTACAGCTTAGAAAAGAGATGCCCTCTCACTAAAATGTCCCTAGGAGTCCTAGCTACAGTTTATCATCAAATTTGAACCAAATGTTCTCTGTCAGCAAATCCTAAATCAAATTTTCCTAAGCTATGGATGTGGCCCTGGGTTCCGGAGCTATGACAGTCTTAAACTACAAAGAGTGCCTTCATATAAAGTAGAGGTCCCAGACTTTTCAAATTCATAGAACAACAAAAAAAAAATAATTAACAGAGACATGATCTAAAATAGGATCGTCAGGGGTTTGTTTTGGTGTGGGTATTTTTTGGTCAAGTTAAAACAGAAGATGGAGGAAAAAGAGAAGGAGAAGGAATAGAGGAGGAGGCGGGGGAGGAGAGGAGGGGGAGGAAGGAGGTGAGAGAAGGAGAATGGGGGAGGGGGAAAGAAGTAGAGGGAAGTGGAGAGAATGACTGTCTCCCATCACCATGATTTTGAGAAAAGAATGAACAGTTACACACACACAGAAAGCTAAGAACATAGTCTCCAAATTAAAAAGATGCAAATTCTTATTTATGGAAAAAGTCACCCACTTGTACTTTCTCACAGGCAGACTTTGGGGAACGAACTGATGGAGCAGTGTACAGTATGGGCTTTGAAGCCACATAGGTTCAAATCCCGACTCAACCACCTGCTAGCTAACTAGGGCCAGGCGTTTCAAGCTCCCCAGACAAAGCTCTGTCTTCTGTGAGGCAGGGACACTCACTTAAGGTCGATTGTGAGAGGGAAATGAATCCGGCACATGAGGGCTTAAGAAGTAGTACCTGCTGTTATTATGGGGTGTGTCCCGCTGGCCCTCCCTATCTCTAAGTGTGAGTATAGGTAAGTGTGGGGGTTGGGGCCAAGGGTAGAAAGGAAAGGTCACTCTTTAAAAAAAAAAATTATTATTACTATTATTGGCCAAGCCCCATGGCATGCAGGATCTTAGTTCCCTGACCAGGGATGGAACCTGCGCTCCCTGACATGAAAGCACAGTCTTAACCACTGGACTGCCAGGGAAGTCCTGGGAAAAGTCACTCTTAATCCGCCTGACCCCCCAGTGTGAAGCTGTGCCTCTTTTGAACCCCAAACCATTCCCATCCCCCACCCTACCTCCAGCCCCTCCAAGGCCGAAGCTCTGTGGGGGTATTGTTCTCTTCCCTGCTAGGGAATCCAGTTCAACTTATCTCATCTGACTAAAGATGGCACCTAAAGAGACAAGCTAGGTGGGAGAGGCTTCTGGGTCCGGCCCATCCTGAGATCCTCCTGGGCCAGCCCTGGAAGCCCCCTAGGGCTGCTCGGAAACCCATCATTTTGATTTAGAATACAGTTGATTTGTTTGTTGATCATAAAGACAGACAGAGAACATGTTGCCAAAAAATAGAGGACTTGGCCGTAACTGGTTCTTACATTCCGTCGATTTTTTTAGCTACAAGATTTATCTCGGAGTAGAAGATATGGCTGTAAAACAAATGAGAGTTAAGTGTGATTGCACTCCTCCCTAACTTCCTCCTGCAGACAAATGACAAGCAGATTTTAAAGGAAAGAGCTAAGGCTCTGGATTAGAGATGTTCTGGACAAAATGATTTCACCTCCTCACTGGGGTACTCGGAAGTACTGCTTGAAACGTTGATTTGCTGAGAATTAGAACTGAACACTGTAGTTACCTTATTTGAGAGGAAACTAGAGCCGTATGATGAACCAAGGCCCTTCCCAGGTAATCTTTGAGGTGAGCTGCTGGCCTGGCTGGCTGGATATCTGCCCCAAGCTGAGTCTTTATTGTGCATCTCTGTGAGCCTGTTTCCCAGCAGGAATATAAAACATACCAAGTGATTCTCTCTGACAAGCCTGAGGTAAAAGTCAATGAACACAGTAAATTTGAAACAGTTCACAACACTAGTGCAATATGGTATAAAATTGTAATTTTGGTAATTTACTGGCATTTCAGCTCCTTTCTTTCTTGAAAAGCCCAAAGTTTAAAATTCAAACATATTAAATAAAATAAAGGCCTTCCCTGGTGGCTCAGACAGTAAAGAATCTGCCTCCAATACAGAAGACCCACGTTTGATCACTAGGTCGAGAAGATCCCCTGGAGAAGGAAATGGCAACCCACTCCAGTATTCTTGCCTGGGAAATCCCATAGACAGAGGAACCTGGAATAAATGCTTATCTCAGTCCCACAGGACCTCATGGAAACTTGGCTTTCAGCCGTGGCATAATCCAGATGCACTCAAGGGTCTCCTCCTCTTGAAACGCCAGGCAATAGGAGTTTCGGCACCACGAGTTCCAGCTCTGCAGCCAGTGGGGCCTCTGGACCCTCTTAGGGTCCTTGTGTTTCCCAGAGAGCCTTACCTTCTCTCCTACGTTCCTACCTCTTTGTGTTGAGGATTTGAGGAGGGTGCATGGGGCAGAGAAAAGCAACAAAGACAGGTTTTACAGCACACAGGACAAAGGCCTTCAAAGGAGCAGTTGGCCCCACACCTCACCTACTTCTTTTCTCCTGCTTTCCTCTCAGCCTCTCCATCCATCTCCCCTTTCCCTTCAGAAGCAAAACCCACAAATTCCTCACTTTGTCTCCTGAGAAGTCACTTCCACTTCCTGATATCTTGGAGCTGGCAGACAGCCAATGGGTCTAACCCCATGCAAGCAGGCTCATCAAGGCATTATTTTTGCAGCAGAGGCTGATCCTTCCTGAAGAGGTCAGATGCCAGCTGTTAAAATAACAACACCTGGGTAAAAAGAGTGCTGTCATTAACTGCTGCGAGAACAAACCAGGCCTCCCAAGGTGGTTCTCTCCACCAACCGCATCCGCATCACCCAGCAGCTTGTTAGAAATACAAACTGGACTCTCTGGGAGAAGGCTAGGCTGGGATGATTTGAGAGAACAGCACTGAAACATGTATATTATCATGTGTGAAACAGATCGCCAGCCCAGGTTCGATGCATGAGACAGGGTGCTCAGGGCTGATGCATTGGGATGACCCTGAGGGATGGGATGGGAAGGGAGGTGGGAAGGGAGTTCAGGATGGGGAACACATGTATACCCATGGCTGATTCATGTCAATGTATGGCAAAACCACTACAATATTGTAATTAGCCTCCAATTAAAATAAATTAATTAAAATAAAAAAAAACATTTTAGAAAAGAAATACAAATGAGGGGGGCGGGGGTGAAGAACTATTGGGGCAGAAATTCTGAAGGTGCAGCTCCAGGATGTTTTTTAAGAGCCTTTGGGAGGGTGTGAGGACCACGGAATTCTCTAAAGATGCTCAGATCCTCTGTCTCCCTTACTAGTGATACAGCATCCAGCGTAGTGCCTGGTGTACAGGAGAATTTCAATAAATGCTCGTTACATTAATGAGTAGACAAAGTACTGCATGCCCAGCTCTCTGTTGCCATATGAAGAGGAAGAAGAAACAAAACATAAAGCATAGTTTCTGCCCTTGTGGCTTGAAACCAGCAACAGTGAGAAAGCAGTGCATGAGCTTGAAGTCACAGAGCAACCAGTCAACTTAGAGATATGCAGTCCCTGTTTCTAATGATGCAAATGAGGAAACAGAGACCACACAAATGGACCAAACTGAGAGGGAGCAGAGTCAGCCCAGGACCCGGCTGTCAGGGTGTCCTGGCCTCTAGGGCCCTGGGATTTACTGACTGCACAGCCCCTCTGTGCTAAGAGGATGATTAATGACTGGATTTCATGGTTCAGGCCTTGCGTCTGTAGGGGCGCAAAGGGAGAACTCAGTGTGGGCTGGAGGAGTTGGAGACGGACGTGAGGTTGATGGGGAGCTTGACTGGGCTTCTTTTCAGAGCAAGAGAGGTCTGGATGAGCAGAGATTTACGGGGGTTTTCTTTTCCGGTTTTGGTAACATTCCAAAGTGTGAAGAGAAAATATGCAGGGAGCTTTTATTCAGTGGACATAAATTGTATTTGCCCAAAGAAGGAACCTAGATCCAGCCAAGCAAAGATGCAGGCCAGGCCCCCGGGCCTAGCCGGAAACCACGGTCGGGCTCTCAAGTCCTCAAGGGGGCCTGTCTCCTCCAGCCCCAACTCGCCTCTCAAGGTTGTGGGAGCTGAGGTTCATTCTTTTCTCTCCACCTTGATGCTGCTCTCGGCTTTTTCACTTCCCTCTTCTTGGTCACATCTGCCCTGCAGCTCCATCCCTTCTTGGTAAGTTCGGGGGCAACAACAAAGTCTGAGGATTTCTCTGAATTCAAGGTTCCCCCACCCACATGTCTGTGTCACTGCCAGCAAAAGATCCTCTGAGGAGTGGTGAAGCCAGGGAGGACTTGTGGTGTGGATGAAGGTGAGTGGGTGGTATGACCGACCTGAGTGAACCCTTGACAGTTTTGCTTCAAAGAAAGTAGGCTAGAATGCAGGGGTGGTACCAAGAAGAGAATGCTAAATTCACTAATTCTGAAAAGAATGACTAACTTTCAACCTACCGCATATTGAAAGCACTAGAACCTGTAAGTGACATTCATCACGAAGCCTCCAGCAATGATATTTGACACAACATATACATGAAGAAATGAATGAATGAAAAGAGGAAAAGAAAGTAGTTTTTCAAGAACTTGAAGTGTAAAACACCCATGCATGAGTCGAAAGTTGTCTTTCAAAAGTCTTATAGGTTGGTTAACTCTAGGGAACCCACATGATGGTTAATAAGTTTGAATGGCTTTGTTAGAATCTTTGTTAAGCTAAAGGTAAAAACAGCATGTTTAGCTCTTGAGATGATAAACTATTCTGCAAAAGAAAGGCTAACTGAAATTAGGACAAACTACAAATCACCTGAGTCTTCCCTGGTGGCTCAGATGGTAAAGCATCTGTCTGCAATTGGGGAGACCCGGGTTCGATCCCTGGGTTGGGAAGATCTCCTGGAGAAGGAAATGGCAACCCACTCCAGTACTCTTGCCTGGAGAATCCCACGGACGGAGGAGCCTGGTAGGCTACAGTCCATATGATTGCAAAGAGTCAGACACGACTGAGCGACTTCACTTCACTTCACAAATCACCTAGAATCTCAGTTAATCTTTTTTGTTAAGAACATCAGCTGCTTCATCACAGGTTTACGTGTCCAGGGAAGTGGTAGATGAGATGAAGAAGTGGCACGTGAAGCGTAAGATCAATAACTCAGTAACAGAGCTTCAAAGGCCAAAAGAACAAAACAAACAAACAAACAAAAACTTTCCGAGTTATACCACAAAACAAGAACAAGCAATGGTGCTGGTCACGTAGCAAGGAAATACCTGTGGATTCCAACTGTAGTGAGTAATACATTATTACTGTCTACTGAGGGAAAAGCATACTTGTGAAGTTCACCAAGCATTTTAAGATTGGAAATCTAGATGTTCTTAGTAGTTAAGCAGCAATGTACTTAGGTGGAAAAGCAGTATTTCTTTCATTTAATGTTTTAAAAATTGACTTACTTCATCTTTTCGTATACTTTTCAAGTTATGCCTGGAAAGAGGCAACATCTAGTATTGTAACTGCCATGGGGTTGGCGTGCAGACAGGGGGGTCTTGACTCAGGCGATCTGGAACAAACCTCAACATTACTCAGAGTTCAGGAAGCCTAATTACCAGTCTGAAAAAATGAATAGAAGTTACATTATTTCTCCCCTTTGAGATCTTAGGAACTATGCAGGTTAACACTGGGAGATTGAGACTGACGTATGTACCCTGCCGTGTGTGAAACAGATAGTGGAAAGCTGCTGTACATTACAGGGAGCTCAGCTCGGACTTCTGTGGTGACCTGGAGGAGTGGGATGAGGGAGAGGTGGGAGAGAGGGGATACATGTGTACATAAGCTCATTCACTTTGTTGTACAACATTGTAAAGCAGCTGTGTGTGTGAGTGCTCAGTTGTGTCCGACTCTTTGAGACCCCATGGACTGTAGCCCTCCAGGCTCCTCTGTCCTTGGGATTCTCCAGGCAAGAATACTGGAGTGGGTTGCCATCTCCTCCTTCAGGGATCTTCCCAACCCAAGGACTGAACCCATGTCTCCTCCATCCTTTGCATTAGCAGGCAGATTCTTTAGCACTGAGCCACCTGGGAAGCCCTGTAAAGCAACAATACCCCAATAGAAAATAAATTTAAGGAAAAAGTAGCTTTGACACATATACCGCACCATGTGTAAAATAGATAGCTGGTGAGAAGCTGGTGTATAACACAGGGAGCCCAGCCTGGTACTCTGTAGGATCGGGGAACAGGAGGGAAGCTCAAGAGGGAGGTGATATATGTATGATTATGGCTGATTTGCACTGTTGTACGGCAGAAACCAACACAACATTGTAAAGCAATTCTTCCCAGTTAAAAATAAATTTTAAAAAAGAAAAATAATAAAGAAATTTTTTTAAAGAAATTAAAAAATGAGAGTTCAAAAGAGAGTCTTGGGATTTCTGACCACTGCATACATAGCGATGTGCTGTTTAACTGAGAATCTCAATGATCTGGGAATCTTTGCCACCTTCAGTGTGAAGAGTTCAAGGATCACAAATAATAAATTAACTCCCATTGATCCCAAGTGGTTGAAGAAAGAAGCAGACCAGTTCATCATTTCATCAGCTCTCTGACTCTTGCTCTCATGATTCGGGCTCATGTCTGGCTCCTCCAAACATCCTATGAGCCCCTGGAGGGTGCATTTCCTCATGACTCTTTCCAGTGGGGACTCTGTGTCTGACATTAAGAGACATTCAATTAAATGTGTACTAAAATGTAGTTTTTAACATTTTTTTCATGCATTGCAACAATGCTATTCATGTTTAAAATTTTCAAAATATTATTTCATCTTTGTATAGTCGTTATTCCAAGATATTAAACTTTCTCTGTATAGTTAATCATACACTGAAAACTGTCTATTCTATGTCAGTCATGTGTTTTGGGTGCCGGTAAGTTTTCAAAAAGAAGTAGGACTCAAGAGCTCTGAATCTAGTTGTGTTAATAACTAGCATTTTCTGATCGTAGATTAACACATATATATGGAATCTGGGGAAAAAAACTGGTATAGACAATCTTATTTACAAAGCAGAATAGAGACACAGAAATAGAGAACAAATGTATGGATACCCAGGGGGAAAGGAGGGAAGTATAAATTGGGAGATTGGGACGACGTATATGCAGTGCTGGTACTATCTGTGCCAAGTTGCTTCAGTCACGTCCGACTCTTTGCGACACTATGGAACTGTAGCCCTCCAGGTTCCTCTGTCCATGGGACCCTCTAGGCAAGAATACTGGAGTGGGTTGCCATTTCCTCCTCCAGGGGTTCTTCCCAAGTGAAGGTGAAAGTGAAGTTGCTCAGTTGTGTCTGACTCTTTCCAACTTCATGGACTGTATGGAGCCTACCAGGTTCCACCATCCATGGGATTTTCCAGACAAGAATACTGGAGTGGGTTGCCATTTCCTTCTCCAGGAGATCTTTCTGACCCAGGGATTGGGCCTCCCGCATTGTAGGCAGATGCTTTACCGTCTGAGCCACCAGGAAAGTCCCCAACCCAGAGATCAAACCTGCGTCTCTTATGTCTCCTGCATTGGCAGGCAGGTTCTTTACCAGTAACACCGCCTGGGAAGCCCATCCCATTTAATCCATTTTATAGTACAGAAACCTACTCAGTACTCTGTGGTAACCTAAGTGGGAAGGAAATCCAAAAAATAGAGGATATATGTATATGTATGGGCTTCCCAGGTGGCGCTAGTGGTAAAGAACCCGCCTGCCAACTGCCAACGCAGGAAACATAAGAGATGCGGGTTTGATCCTGGGTTGGGAAGGTCTCCCACTCTAGGATTGTTGCCTGGAGAGCTCCATGGACAGAGGAACCTGGTGGTCTACAGTGCGTAGGTGCATAGCGTTGCAAAGAGTCGAATGTGACTGAAGCGAATTAAGGTGCACATGTATCCATACAGCTGATTCACTCTGCTGTGTAGTGAAAACTAACACGACATTGCAAAGCAGCCATACTCCAATAAAAATGGAAAAACAAGCGAACAAACCACAAATGTAGACTCTAAAGGGCTCAAAACACAAAAACAAAGAAACAAACCGAAACACCACGTTGTGGAAGCTGCTTTCTAATAGTCAGTCCCACACAGGGATGTGTCCACTCACTGCTTCTCCCCCTGCTCTCCTAGTTTCTCCTCTTCCCACCACCCCCCTCCTCAGACCCTCCTCCATCTACACAATCTTCTACACATCAGCAGACCACGGAGGGAGAGCTTTGTATCTCACTGTAACAGTTACTTAGATTCCCAAGAAATGGAAATTTTCTAGTGAAAGCAACACTGAAACACACTTATTGTCAAATGTCACCACAGAATTTGCAAAGATTTTTTTAAAAACTGTATTAACGACCTGAACATACAATTGACAAAGTGACTTTATATCATTTTATAAGACTGAATTGAATTGGGGCAGCATTCTTGATGTTGGTCCCCTCTTGTCAACCAAGCTACAGAGGTTGGTGGGGGGAAGACAAGACTGAGCTTGCGGCTTGGGGCTCTCTGCACTGTCACCCCGGAGGACACATTCTTGAATTTCTCCTTCCACCCAGGAATGCTCTTCTTGAATGTGAGTTAAACTTCTCTGACCGTATCTGCCTGGCCGTGAAAGGTTTGGCACTCTGTTACTTGAAAGGAAATGCTTATTATTATTATTACTACTCTCAGATTAGTCCCCACAGAAGAGAAATAATGGTTCCTGAGCCAAATGTTTATTCAACTGAGAGGGAGAAAATTCAAGTGGCAGAAGGGAGAGACCTTGTTCTTGCCAAGGGTATGGGTGGTGGCTATGAAGAATAAGATGTTGCAATGCGTACATCACAGATTGAAGTGTAATCCTTTCCTTTAATTTCCCAAACCCCACTCTGAGCTGCCATTAGTATAATCTTAGCTAATCTATCCAATGGATCTTGTTCTGCATTTTATACCTTTGGCAGTAAATTTGTGGTTAAGTGAACATCAAAGACGTGCTCATCCACAGCAGCCATGATCCTTAGAGAAGAGGTGGGGATGTATACACACAGGGTTATCTCTAGTTCTCTTTGATGAAAATGTTATTCGAAAGACAGCTCAACACAGGCCCAGTTAATTTCCTGCCTGACACCTAAAAGCCCGTTCTACATGGGAAATAGGAGACACAGGAAAATTAAAAATCCACTGGTCACTGCTCCCAAGGAACTAACGAATAGGTTGGGAAAGCAAGATCTAAACAGGAGAAAAAATCAGATAGCAATGTAATTGGGCAGACCATGAGAAAGCCAGCAAAGTGAAAAATGACCCAGAGCTATAAGTTCAGAAATGGGAGAAAGGACCATAACACTAAAAAAAAATTATGACAATATTAGCAGTTTTAAGATCTGTCATGTGACTGTAGCCCTCCAGGCTCCATCATCCACAGGATTTCCCAGTCAAGAATACTGGAGTGGGTTACCATTTCCTTCTGCAGGGGATCTCCCAACCCAGGAATCAGACCTACATCTCCCTCATTTGAGCCACCAGGGAATCCCCCAGTCATGTAGCTCATCCCTGTTTAAAGAGAACATAGGATTATGATAAAGGGCCCTAACAACTGAGTGTATTGTTGGTCTGGTTGTGAGACCCAAGCTTTAGCATTTGTCCACTGAGCTGTTTTAGATATGGGGGACCTGATATATTGTTTTCCTGCTGCTATTGATCATGGAAACGGCTAAATTCAATACCTGATCCATCTTAATCCCAAGCCGATATCACAGTAAGACAAGAGACAATTGTTTTCTGTTATTTTCATTTGAGCACATTCCTTGTTTCTATGTCATTAAAAAAAAAGGAGAAAAAATTTGTCCTGTGTCTTGTCTTAGTGGCAGAAGGTAAAATAGACAGTTTCCATGTGCCACTCCAGTATTCTTGCCTGGAGAATCCCAGGGACGGGGGAGCCTGGTGGGCTGCCGTCTATGGGGTCTCACAGAGTCGGACACGACTGAAGTGACTTAGCAGCAGCAGCAGCACGTGTTGGTTCAAGGTCACAGGACCTTATGGTTCCTGTGAGGGCAGGTCCTGCCCCAGTGCTGGTATGGCAGGAGGGGGCATTCATCCTTACAGCTGTGGTGGTATCAACGCTGCCAGCTGCTTCCAGGACTAGAACTCAGGCTTCAAATGCTGCAGGTTCCTGCCCTACCCTCCTCACCCAGACCATCCCCTGAGTTTCCTGTGGTTTAGAGACAATGAATGACTGTCTCATTCGTTGTCTTTACTCTTATGACTAGGACACCAAACCTGAAAGGTGACTGGCTGCACTTATTAAGCAGGAGGGGGCTTCCCAGGTGGCACTAGTGGTAACAAACACGCCTGCTAATGCAGGAGACAAAAGAGACACAGGTTCGATCCCTGGATCTGGAAGATCCCCTGGAGGAGGGCAACCCTCGTCAGTATCCTTGCCGGGAAAATGCTATGGACGGAGGGGCCTGACTGTTTACAGTCCATAGGGTCGCACAGAGTCGGACACGACTGAAGTGACTTAGTATGCATACATGCACACATAAAGCAGAAATCTGGCCTAAACCGGGCCTATCCAGAGATAAATGCGTGAGTTATAGTAGCTGAAAAACATATACAGTTGGTGGTGAATGAAAACATATTAGGATGTTTTCAAATAACTTAAAGACCTTTCACTGGTGGAAGACTGACTACCTTGGCTATTTATTGGATCCAACTGAAAGTAGAAACTACTCTTGAAAAAAAGAAAAAAAAGGCATCTGTCTCTCGTCCAAAACCATGGAAACCAGCTCCTTCTCCAAACAATGAGCCTGCTTCCAGCCAAGGCAGCGAGAGATTCTCATTTCTCATGATTTTCTTCCAAATCCCAAACAGCAAATGCCTTTGAAATGCACAAAAGAGCAAGGAGCCTACTGAATTGGCAATTATTCCCGTTCCTCTTTAGTAAAGGAAGGGAAAGATCTGTGGAAAGGGAAAGCATGGAAAGATCTGTGTTTTGTTCCTTTGGGGTTCCAAAGACAAGAGGGCCTTAGGAGAAGTTAACCCTCCCCGTACAGCACTGCTCAGAGCTGCAGAGGGAGAGTGATTTTGCATTTTCAAGGCCAAGGTATGTTTTCTTTTCAGCAGAGGCTTTGTTCCAGGGGGAAACCGAAACGTACTCATTCCAGAATGAACCCCGTAGAAACCACACTGCTTTTCAGCCTGGTTATAGTCAGCACATAGTTTGCCAGTCATAAACCACCCTCCCCCTCATTCTCCAGCCCAGAGAGTCCTCAGTCTGCTTCCCAAACACGCTCTTGCAACAAATAGAGATAGCTCATATAAGCTGGAATTTTAGATATGCACCAAAGTGCAGGTCATGTTATCAGTCATCCTACGAGGCCTGATTTGTTCACCCAGTGGCTGACCCAAACAAAACTGTGAGACAGCTGAGGCCTGACGCTGGTGGAGTCTGACCACCTCCCTACCTCCTCTTGTCTGTGCCCGCAAACTCAACGCAACATCCTCTTTGACCAGGACTCTTTGTCCGTGTAGGAGAGCTGCTGATACAAATCTCTGCAGGATGTTAGCAGCCAAGGCTGGTTTGTTGTCCCCTAAGAACTTCTCTGCAAAATGGGTTAGATTGCCCCCTGATTCCCAAAAGATCCTGTACTTTTGCTGTCTTGGCACCCTCTCCCTTCTCCAGCCCACGTCGTCCACAGGACTGGGAGTTCTGCTCCACCCATGGCTGGGTCCTAGTCCCAGTAAACATTTCCCAAATACTGTTGAAAAGATGATGCTCACAGAGACCCAAGCTAACTCTTTAGCCATTCACAATGAATGTCTACCTGTGAAACTTCAGTGAAAGAAGGTATCTCAATAGGAGGTGTTTTGAGCAGAGACATCTTGTGAAAATTCATCAAATAAGATACTATTTACTTATCAGGCATTCCCCGTGCAAAATCTGTAACCTTTGTAGTATCCTGAAGTGTTTTGAGAATATGATTAAGTCTATATACCCTCTAGGGCATCCCTGGTGGTTCATTGGTTAAGGTAAAGAGTCCACCTGCCAATGCAGGAGACGCAGGTTCTATCCCTGGCCCAGGAAGATCCCCTGGAGAAGGAAATGGCAACCCACTCTAGTATTCTTGCCAGGAGAATCCCATGGACAGAGGAGCCTGGTGGGCTATAGTCCATGGGGTCGCAAAGAGTCAGACACGACTTAGCAACCGGAAAACAACAACAACAACAAAAATATACCCTCTAGCCAGAAAAAAATTGTGTGAGAGCACTCACACACAGAGATACATGCAGTCTTATCTGCAATGTCAGGAGATTGAAGGATCCACTGAAATACATTCCCGTATCCCAAACTAAGAACCTCTGCTCCATCTTAATTGGGTACTTTTCTCCATTTCTACATTAGACTCCTCCTCCCTAAGGGCAAGAGGAAGTCATGGCTGGCCCTGTGTCTGCCTTGCACTTAGTGGAAGCTCAATAAGTGGTCAGGGATAAAATGCACACGTGCTAAGAAAGGGTGACCCACTGACCTATAGTTCCTGTGCTTTCTTCCCACCTGTCCAGACAGGCCCCCAAAGAAATGAAGCATTGCTGCAACTTGCAGTGTGGGGAGTCAGGGTCCTGCTGACCTTTATGCAGAGTCAGTGACCCAGGGCCCCAGCCCCAGGCTAGTTTGACCTCTGTGCTCTGCTGTCCTCTGTGGTGAGGCAGGAGGTGACAAGACTGCTTCAGGGGATGATTTAAAAACTTACGGGCAAGGGTAACTTCCCTGATGGTCCAGTGGTTAAGAATCGGCCCTGAAATGCAGGGAAAGCAGGTTAAACCCCTAGTCAGGGAACCAAGATCTCACATGTGTGGAGCAACTAAGCCTGTGGGACACAACTAGAGAGTCCACGTGCCATAACAAAAATATCTCACAAGACACACCAAAGATCCCACACATCCCAACTAACACCTCCTGCAGCCAAGCAAATAAACACATAAACACAACCCCAAGGACCATAGCCCCCCAGGTTCCTCTGTCCATGGGATTCTCCAAGCAAGAATACTGGAGTGGGTAGCCATTCTTTTCTCCAGGGGATCTTCCTGACCCAGGGATCAAACCCATGTCTCTTGTGTCTCCTGCACTGGCAGGCAGATTCTTTACCAACCAAGCCAAAAACAGAGTTTACTTCTTTTTTAAAAAATGTAGGAGGGTACTTTTTGGTTGCCACAAGTATTAGAGATGTCAATCAGTGTTTATTGGGAAGGACTCCAGACATTTTGCAATATGCAATCCTACATAGCAAAAATTGCTCAAAGTCCCCCATGACCTCCACGTGTGCCATCAGATACTCCTGTGGATGAAAACAGGGTTTGTTTCTTTTTATAATTTTTAAAATTCTATGATCTTCGATGTCAGCTCTGGGTTACATACTGCAAAGTAATCTTTCGCATCATTTGAATGCACATTGAATTTTATGAGAATGAGGCTACCACATAAGTCAATGTAAGACTGCACATTGTTTGGTTTGGGGCTTCATCAAGCTCATTGACCTTCTGAAAAATCTCAATAGCAGAATCTACATGTCTGATGAGATTTGAGTCACCAGCATAGCACACCGGGATGCATGTGAGAGCTATCTCATTCATGGCAATTCTACACAGACCCACAAGCTATGCCTCAACATATTTGCTAGCATAGCTGTGCCCAAGCATTTACACATTTAAATTCATCTTCTTTTCTTAAATTATTTGATATTCATTCTTTACATTACAGCAATGGCATATATTGATTTAAAAAAAATATATGTATAGGTAAGCTTTATTATCTAGATATTTAATTCCAAGAGAGAGAAAGGAATATAACAGAAAAGGGGGATAAGTCTGATAGTGAACTATGGCATTATCATTTATGTTGGAATTCTTTGAAGTAAACTCTCTCAGTCGTGTTCGACTCTTTGCGACCCCATGGACTGAGTAGCCTACCAGGGCTTCCCTTGTGGCTCAGCTGGTAAAGAATCTGCCTGAAATACAGAAGACCTGGGTTCGATCCCAGGTTGGGAAGATCCCTTGTAGAAAGGAAAGGCTACCCACTCCAGTATTCTGGCCTAGAGAATTCCATGGACTGTACAGTCCATGGGTCACAAAGAGTCAGACACGATTGAGCGACTTTCACGCCACTTCATGTATCATCTAAGGATGCCCAAATGCAGGTAACAGTTGTGTGGTAAATTTGGCTTAAAAAATAACATAAAAACAATTTTTTCACATATGAAGAAATCTGGAAACAGGCAGTTCCAATGTCGATTTAGTGGCTCAAGAAATTGGAAAATAATCCAGCCGATGTCTGCTACCTTCAGTGAGCAGACATTTGTCCTTGGGCTTGTCCTGTCGGGAGCCAGCTTGGATCAGTGCTCCGCCCTTGACAAAGGTCATGAGGAAGGAGGCTCGGCATACGCAAATGCGGAATCAAGCCTCAGGAGACCCCCTGGAAATTCTCGAGCATCTACCCCCAAAACCAGAGTCTGCCTACTTTCTGCTTTGTGTTCTCACCTACACCTCTGACTTTACAGGGGGCTGTCCTCCACTACCTCTCTGAAAAAAGAGTTAACTTACAGCTCCAGTTAATAATTCCTGGGTGTGACAGTGTTTCAACCTACAAACTCCTTTGGAAATCCTCTAGCCTGCCTGAATAGGTTTTTCTGACCACATGTGATTGTTCAGAGCCTCCCAACTGTGAGAGGCATGAGATGTTCTAAACTGTCTAAGTACAGATTCCTTTGAGCAGTTAAAAGATTGATTAGAAATTGTATTGGTGAAGGGTTTTTCACTTGTTGGACCAATGTTTGCTGCTAAGTCTCCATGTCCCTTACCTACTGTGTCCTTGGCAGTGTATTGATTGACATAATTGGTTTACAGAAGTGTAAGTAGTAGCTTTAATGTTTGTAACCTTGGACCCTTGAGTTAATTCTTTCTCTTGTTATAACCCACCACACCTTTGCCCTATAGAAATGCAACTCCAATGCCTTTGGAGGGTGGCGCCTGACTAATCACCTTTAGAGAAAAATAAGTTTTCTGAAGAAAGGGTCTTAAAATGTTGACAGGCCTCTGGGCCAGAAGATGATGCAAATCACCTAAACTTTGCATATGATAAGTTTGCAGGAAGAAAGCCTGGCTTACTGCATGACTCGACCCCATTATCCTCTATGCATAACTTAAGGTATAAAAACTACTTTGAAGAATAAAGTGTGGGGCCTGGTTCACTGAAACTTGGTCTCCCCATGTTTTTCTTTCTCTTACCTTCTGGCTGAATTATTCAGCCTCCTCTCTCCACAAAATGTTCTCACTGAGCCATCCTTATTTCATCTGCTTTTCTTCACTGAATTTCCTCACTGAGCTATCGTCATTTTTATTACTCTTTATATCTTTAATTAACGCCTAATTAATCGTTTCCTGACCCCCGCCGACGCCGTCTCCCCTTCGAATTCCCTGGATCCACCGGGGCTGGACCCAGGCACTTGTCCCATCAAGGATACAAGAGGACTGAGGCCACTCAGGTTGTTTCCAAAAACAAAAAGCACGAATTTCTCCTCAAATGGCTTTTTTTTATCAAAGAGGAAGATATTTACAGGAAGCACTGGGTAAGACTTCCCTTCTGACTAAATTCACCAAGATTTAATTAGAGGCCCCTGCCTGGGGATTCACTTAGATCGTCCAATTATAATTAATTAATTAATTGAAAAAAGAATATATGCAATTACACAAAACTCATTGTATACGTAGGATATTTTTTATCTAACAGCATCCATCCCAAAGAATAATTAGGGAGCTTCACTGTAAGTTTATTTTAAACCAAGTTACACATCTAGTGGTGATTTGAAATGGAAAAAAACATCTGCATAATTGAATTGAAATTTTGTAATGTAACTTTCAATTCAGTCTAGAGACTTAACAGGCTATATTACTTGAATACTGAGAATGTGACCTTTTTGAAAAAAATGCAGAGCTAGAGCAAAAAGAATCATTATAGACTAAAGATTCAGTAAGATAACAAGAGAACGATCTGTCCTGTTTCGATCCCACTGATGAGAGTCTGATCTAGTGTACAGTCAGGCACTAGAGTCATGAACAGAGACAGGGGGATGCTGTTGTCTCCAACTGTTACCCAGTAAGTATTTAAATGCTCTTCTGGGATGTTCAGCATCATTAACTATTAGGAAAATGCTAATCAAAACCTAATGGAATATCACCTTTTGCCTGTTTGATTGGCTATAATCAAAAAGACAAGAAACCACAAACATTAGCAAGAATATGGACCAACGGAACCTTCAAACACTGTTGATGGGAATGTAAATTGGTGCAACCACTATGGAAAACAGTATGGGAATTCCTGAAAAAAATAAGAATAGAAAGATCATACAATTCAGCTATCCCATTTCTGGGTGTTTATCCAAAGACTATAAAAACACTAATTTGAAAAGATATTGGTGTTTATCCAATAAACTATATTGGATAAACTATCCAATAAATTAGATTTGGTGTTTATCCAAAGACTATGAAAACACTAATGTGAAAAGATATTTTCAAAACCCCTATTTTCATCACAGTGATATGTATATAGTAGCAAAGATTTGGGAACAACCTAGGACTTCCCTGGTGGCTCAGTGATAAAGAATCTGCCTGCAATGCAGGGGATCTGGGTTCAGTCCCTGGGTATGGAAGATCCCCCTGAGGAGGGCACAGCAACCCATTCCAATACTTTTGCCTAGAGAATCCCAAGGACAGAGGTGCCTGGAGGGCTGCAGTCTATAGGGGCAGCCCACCAGACTCTTCAGTCCAGAGTCAGACACGACTGAAGCGACTAAGCAGCAGCAGGGGACAAAGTATGTGCCCACAGTGGCTGACTAGTTAAAGAAGATGTGTACACACACACATGCACAGAGGAATTCTACCTAGCCATGAAAAGGTGAAATCTTGCCATTTGTGATGATGTAGATGGACCTTGAGGGTATCATGCAAAGTGAAATAAGTCAGATGGTGAAAGCAAATACCATATGCTTTAATTCACGTGTGATATAATGTCTGCAGGGCAGCAGTGGAGATGTAGACGCAGATAACAGGCTTGTGGACAGAGTGTGGGCAGGAGAGGGAGGGGCAAACAGAGAGAGCTTCGCAGAGGCGCAGATGTTACCATATGTGAAATGGACCGCGGGAACTTGCTGTGTGCTCAGGAGCTCAACCCAGCGCTCTGGACAACCTAGAGGGTGGGATGGGGTGGGACATAAGGAGGTTCAGGAGGGAGGGGACATATGTATACCTGTGGCAGATTCATGTTGATGTATGGCAAAAACCATCACAATATTGTAAAGCAATTATCCTCCAATAAAAAAAAATTTTTTTAACCTAATAAGCAAATAAGAATCAAAATAAATGAACACACCAAACCAAACAAAAATAAACACATAGATACAAAAAAACACAGTGATGATTACTAGAGAGGTAGGGGTAGGGTCGAGAGGAAGCAAAATGGGGACCAACTGTAGAGTGATGGATGGAAGCTAAATTTTTGGTGGTGAACACACTGTAGAATATATAGGAGTAGAAATACAATGTTGTACACGTGAAACTTACATAAGATTATAGATCAAAATAAAAAGAAATTTTAAAAAATATGAAATAAATGCACTTTTGGTGCTGTGCAGTGGAGCCAAATTTCAGCCAGTGGTGATCATATGTCTGGACTTTTCATTCTCAAAAATGTCCTGGTTTGGGTGACAAATGATAAATGGTCACCTTACTAAATGATTTAAAATTTCTAGATTATAAACATGCACTCATTCCAAACCCCTAGCTTTAGGGCTGGTGAAGGACAAGCTAAGAGAAGGAGAAAGTTGTAGGATTGGGTAGTTGGAGCAGAAGAGAGTTGAGCAGGAAATAAAAAAAGAAAAAAAGAGTAGACAATTTTAAAAACAAAAAAAACAAATCTCTCAATAGAAAAAAAAAAATCCTGAAGCCATTCCTCTAGGTGTTCTCCTCCTTGGTTTGGGGGGCTGGTGCGGAAGGAAAATCTCACAAGGGCCCAATGAATGGATGGTTTGTCTCCCTCCAAAGAAACTTAAGCTGGTCACCAGTAGCCCAAATAGCCATCCTGTTTCTCAGGCAGCCTTTCAGGGCTGCCGAGTGTTACAAGCCCTTCATAGAGCGATGGATTTTAAAGGTGAGTTGAAACTATTTTAAGATCCCTCTAGGGCAGCAGATGGACAGAATGACAGATGGCTACTATGGTGTAGCTGTTTTCATTCCCGGCCCAACTATGCACATAGCCCTGTGGGTTCCTAACTAGTGTGGTCTGTGCTCTCTGCAAGCAAAATGCATTCTATGAAATATGCAAAGAAGGGAGGATGGGAGCCAGTCTAAATAAAATAGTTCTTCTAAATAAAATGCAGAATTATTGACTAGGCCATAATACAACTAGGCCACCTGATGTGGAACTCAGAGATCCAACTGAGTGAGAGGGAAGTGACAGATCAACCTATCAAAACTGAGACTTCTTTGGATTGGATCAATGTCACCGAATTCTTTGGCCAAAATAATAATAAATGTTAATGTGGGTCAATAGTTAAGCGTTCCAGTTCTGGATCAGATTGCCTAAATTCAAACCCCAGCTTCACCAATTACCAGTATCTTGAGGCATGCTTCTTGGCCTCTTGGCATCTCAGTCTCCACATCTATAAAACAGAGATAATTACATTACCAACCTCATAAGGTTGTTGAGAAGAGTTGAAGAGTAAAATGTTTAGAATAGTACCCGGCACACAGTGGTGCTTATTAATCTCAGTTGTGGCTCATTGACACCATTAAAAAGTATAATTGCAAGGTTTCACTGTAATCTCTTAAATGTACAACTTGCTATGCTCCGCTTGATGAGCCAGGACAAATTGTTTTTTTTTTCAGAGATAATATCAGAGTGATATTTTGATAAATGTCCTAGCTTCCTTCCCTTAAGCAGGCTGGGAAGAGAATCTTTGTGAGCCAATAAAGCTATTATAAAACATTGTTACAGGGTGATACAGCTCTATGGGGCTTCTATGCTGCCCTCATTACAAAACACTGAGAGAAGAAAGTCATGAGAAATTGACAGAAATTAGAGTTTTTCCAAAAGCTGGGGAGTTAGGACTGGACTGTTTTCATTCCACAAATGTCATCTAAGCATTTGCCTGAGCACAGCATAGAACTCTTCAGTGCTACAAACACATATATAATGCTAAAAAAGTTCACCATTCACTCATTTATTCCACAAATTTGTGTTTGTTAATGTTATGGTGGGCTTTTCTAATGACTCTAACAATAAAGAATCTGCCTACAAGGCAAGAGACCCAGGTTCGATCTCTGGGCAGGAAAATCTCATGAGGGAGGCCATGGCAACCTGCTCCAATACTCTTGCCTGGAGAATCCCATGGACAGAAGAGCCTGGCAGGCTACAGTCCATAAGGTTGCATAGAGTCAGACATGACTGAAATGATGCATGCACACACACCCACATTAATATCATACACCAAAAACTGTTCTAGAGGCTGGGGATAGAATGACAAATATAACAGGGTCCTAAACTCAGAACATGGGGACGCTGACCAATAACAATCCTTGGATGTGGGCTAGACAAGCACTAGCAGGGGGGAGCTGGGGGAGCCCAGAGAAAGGTTGCCAAACTCAGCCTCTTGACACTTGAGAAGTCAATCTTGGGCACAGACAAGGACCACATGTGGAAGAGTTTCAAAGTGGGTAATTCCTGACTTCATATCAGATTGGGACCAATAGGAAAAGCTCAGTCAATTTCAGATGAGCAGTCAGGGGAGAGGGGGTCTTGGGCAAGCAGATCAGATGTAGCACATACCAGCTGTATGCTCAAAATCCAGAGACGTCGGGGTTACTGCTGTCTTTTGACAAATGAGGAACCAGCTCTTAGTGGTAGAGTTGGGTGAAGCAGGTGGGAGGGGCTCCAACCCTTGGCTTTTCCACTGTCAAAGAGGGGCTCAGTTTCAGAAAGACTAATGGAGCTCAGCCAGGACATTGTGGAAGAAAACCAAGAGCATATGGTTACATTCAGAGCGATAGTCATCTGCTTCAAATTAGATTGTATTAGGAAGCTGACATTGCTAGGTGTCCTTAGGTATGATCAAGCTGGATGAAGATTCAGGCAAATCAATTCATGGCCTGATAAACTCATAGATAAGTGTTCATTCACTCTGGGGAATAGAACTGCCCAGTCAATCAGACTACTTATGACCTTTCTGTGCCTGAATTGCCCATATGGCTCCAGGACTTAAGCAAATGAGCTTTGAATGTTCTCAAAAATCTGTCTTCCCTAATGCAGACCATCCTAGTTCTTTCTCTCCCAATCCAAGCCTCTCTCTTTCATCTCTTTAGGTTCCTTGATTGCTTTTGCTCTCTCATTTCTAGGACCTCCATCCTGGGTCAGTTAGAGTTTATGTTCAACTCCAAGGAACAGCAAACTTGAGTGACCAATGCTTCAGCAAATCAGGAGGTTTCATTTTTCTTATTGGCAGCTGCCAGAGCTGATGGAGAGGTTAAGGCCGGGCGGGGGGGTGGGGGGAGAGGCGGGGAGGGTAAGGCTGAGATGGCTGCCAATTGTTGCTGCAATCTTGTGATTATAACCATATTCTAAGCAGAAAGAGCAAGGCACCAATGAAGAATGGGCAAGATCTGTGTTTGAAAAGCAAAACTTGTCCAGACATCTCCAACAGACTTCTCCTAGGTCTCACTGATCAAAGCTGAGTTTCAGCCCACCCCAGCCAAGAAGGAGGCTGGGAAGTACAGTTTTTAAACTTAGCACGTAGGCACCTCACACACCCTGATGCTGGAAAAGATTGAGGGCAAGAGGAGAAGGGGACGACAGAGGATGAGATGGTTGGATGGCATCACCAACTCAATGGACATGAGTTTGGGTAAGTTCCTGGAGTTGGTGATGGACAGGGAGGCCTGGCGTGCTGCAATCCATGGGGTCGCAGAGTTGGACATGACTGAGCGACTGAACTGAACTGAACCTCACACAAATCAGTAAGGAAGACTCTCACAGACAAGAACATCAAGCCAAGACAGCTATACAAAGACCACTAACAAGATCACAAATGAGTGCCATCCTGTGAGAGCACAAGCTGCCTCATAGAATACTGAGTTTCCCTTCCACTTACTGGTCATGTTGCAATATCTTCCATGTGCACAAGAGTGCTGTGCAAGACTCAGAAGCGACAAGCAGTTTATGGTCTGGCCGTGCGGAGATGCATACAAACACATGAGATGACGGTATGCCTGGGGTCTGATTTACAGTGTGATGGTTTGGAAATCCATAGACGTGTTCAGTTCCTCATCGGAGTGGTTCCATAGGACACAGAGCAACTAAGTCCATGTGCCCCGACTAGAGAGCCTGCGCTCCAGAGCCGGAGAGCCACTGAAGCCCAAGCACCTTAGAGCCCATGCTCTACAATGAGAGAAGCCACCACAATGAGAAATCCATGCACCGCAAATAGAGAGCAGCCCTTGCTTGCCACAACTAGAGAAAGCCGGCATGAGAAAAACGAAGACTCAGCATAGCCATAAAGAAATAAATAGAATTTAAAAAAAATAAATTAACAAAGAGCTTGCAGTACGTTTTAGGAAGTTGAAAAATGTCAGTGGTCCACTTGATTACCACGTCATCAAGAATGGAAAACAAAGCATTTATGGAAAATACGAGGATGGTGGAATATTTCTAAAATAAAGGGTCAGAATTCGCAAACAGTGTCTGATCACATCATGGATCATCCTTCAACTGCTAGCTGTGGGTCTCCATTGCTGGAATGTTTATAGCGAAGGTTCGGTGCTTTTCCAAACTCAGCACTTTTACCTTGGTGCCAGGCTTTCATGGGGTGAACCATGTTATGTGGTCTGTGCCATGATCTCTTTGCCTTTTTCAGAGCAACTGAAAACTGTTACTGATTCCTCTCAGGGTGGTTTTCCACTGCTTCTTAATCTGGGAGCCCCTGTGCAATGTTCACTGGCATTTTCTGGTTATACATTTACTCAGAAGTGGAAACACTCTCAAGAAACTTGCACTTAAAGTTCGTAGACCCAGACTCATGATCTGGCCAGTGACATTGTCACCAGACGCCCTGGAAGTGGGTCCAGGATGGGAGGTTGCCCTGCTCCGCTAACAAGAGTCTCTCTCTCTCTCCAAGGCTGCTTGGTTACCTACACCTGGCAACCAGTAAGAGACCATCAAGCCTTTACCAGGTAATATAAATCGTATGGACCTTAAATGTTTTTGTGTGTGTGTGTACCTATGTGTGTCTATTTGAAATTTTTACTTTCAAAATATTTTATTCTGAAATGGAAGCTTGTCCACCTACCTGCTAAATCTCTTCAGTCATGCTGACTCTTTGCAGTTCTCTGGACAAGAGCCTGCCGAGCTCCTCTGTCCGTGGGCTTCTCCGTGGAGTGGTTGCCATGCCCTCCTCCAGGGCATCTTCCCAATCCAGGGACTGAACCCTCAAAGCAGATTCTTTACCACTGAGCCACCAAGGAAGCCAGGAGAGGAAGCATAGGATATGGTATTTCCATAGGGATAAACAGTGTATACGAACCCAAAGGAGGGACATTCAGTTTGAGGGGATCAAGTTGGGTTCCTCAGGGAATGTGACAGTTGAAACTTGAGGGATTTTGAACTCGTTGACTAGGACCCCTACCCAAACCTATCTATCTCTGGACCCCCATCCTAGGCACTGCAGCTGAGCCTTCTTGATGGAGCAGGTTCTTCCTGGGAGAACGCCAGCATCACAGGTCACAAACCTTCCTTCAGGACAGGTTTATTCCACTGCGTGTTGATTGCTTCAGCCTAAATTTCAGAGGGTGACTTCCAGAGCCTTCCCACGGCTGGGGCTTCCTGGGCAGACAGGAATAATGAGACGCTCCACGTCTCCACCCAACAAGCTAGGATTTTTTCCTTCGATATGGGAACGGCCTCAACTCATTATCAAGATTTCCAAGACAGCCTTTAAATATCATTTTTGTGAGTTTTAATCCAAAACATTTGAACACAGTTTTCTGTTTGGCTTATCTACCATGATTCAAAAACAGAGTTTGGTGTTTTTATTGTTTTCGACTGTGTTAACTTTGGAAGGACTCAGGGCTGGTTTCTTTGCACATTATCCTAAGTATGTCAAAAGGTTTTCATATAGACCTGAGCTATGTTCTAAGAAGTGACTGAAAAGCAAACACAGTCCTGGTGCCAGCACTCTAACTACCACTCTAGCCAGAAACCAAGGCCCTGACATGGCCTTGCCCCAGCCCAGGATCAGAAGGGGGGAGGTTAAGACAGGAGGGGGTCTGAGAAGGTCCTGTAGAAGCATTAGCAGAGCCAGAAGGCCAGGCTGTGACCACAGCAAGCAGGCTGTGGGGTTCCACCACGGGTTCAGAATTGTAAAGAGTAAAAGGATTCTTCGAGGATTTCCTAAGCCCCCATTTCACATCCTTGCTAATTCCAAGGATTCCCTTGCTAATGAATCCCTCTCCCCAGCCTCTCCCTGTTTGCAACCAGCAGCCTCAGTCCTAGGCCCATTGTCTAGCCAGGTGTCTTCCTAAGAAGATAGTAAAAAGAGATGATTATGCTCATCACCAAAGAGCCTTGGGTCCCTTGGTGTACTTTTCTTATTGATGTGCTGCTGTGGTCCTATGACTCATTGGTTATGTTCTAGTTTAAAATTTCTTACTTTGATGTTTAATCTGAAAGACTGAAAAATTGCAGTATTATCCAAATGTTAGGCTACTCCATCCTAAAGGAAATCAGTCCTGAATATTCATTGGAAGGACTGATGCTAAAGCTGAAACTGCAATACTTTGGCCACCTAATGCGAAGAACTGACTCATTCATTGGAAAAGACACTGATGCTGGGAAAGATTGAGGGCAGGAGGAGAAGGGGACAACAGAGGATGAAATGGTTGGATGGCATCACTGACTCAATGGACATGAGTCTGAGTAAACTCTGGGAGTTGGTGATAGACAGGGAGGCCTGGTGTTCTGCAGTCCATGGGTTCGCAAAGAGTCGGACACGACTGAACTGAACTGAACTGAGGCTCTCAAGTGATCATTTTCAAGGAGCTGGAAAGATTTCGAACTGAAAATGTCGATTCCGTCAAAAAACAAATTGCTTCCTTGAATGGAAGTGTGCTTAATATGCCCTGAGTCTCTAGAAGAGTATCCCTCTCCTAGAGGGAGCCACTAGTTTCATGATAGCTGCTGACTCTCACTGGTCTTTGTGTGCCCCAGCCCTCCCAGCCTCTGGATTCAGGCTGTTCCTGGTCTAGTCTGGGGCCTCCCTGGAAGCAATCCCACTTGCCAGTGGTTCAGGAGGTGAGTTCTGAGTTGGTTCTGAGCCGCTCTTGGTTTCAAGGAGCTTGAGTAAAGCCCTAACACCTTCCTTGTTCTCCTTTCTCCTCACTCCCTAGGTTCTGCCAAGAACACAAGCAACTGTGATGTGGGAAAGTGAAACTGAAAGTCACTCAGTCGTGTCCGACTCTTTGTGACCCCATGGACTACACAGTTCTCTAGGCCAGAATACTGGAGTGGATAGCCTTTCCCTTCTCCAGGGGATCTTCCCAACCCAGGGATCGAACTCAGGATTCCCGCATTGCAGGCGAATTCTTTACCAACTGAACTATGAGGGTTGCAAACCCATAGCATGGCAGGCTCTTTGCTGAGTATTCTAGACACAGTTTCTCTTCAAAGCCTCAGAAAAGCCTAGGAAACAGACCCTATTATAATTCCCACATGGGAGATGAGGAAACAGGTTCAGAAAAGTTAACAAGTTACATGACTTGGAAAGGTCAGTCTGGTTCTAAAACCTTAAATCTTTCCAGTCACATCTGAGTCTTGAAAGTTCCAAATTGTCCTAAATTCCTGTGATACTCCCATTGTGGATGAGCAGGAGTGGAGAAGGGAAGACAGAAAAGTCGCCTTATCCTAGGGCAGCTGAGATAAGTCCAGGACACCAGAGTCTGTGCTACTGAAAGGAATTTTCCTGAGGCCTGTTATTGACCCAGACAAGGATCACTAGTGGTTACACAACAGTTATGGCCCTCCTAGATAGGGTTAGTATCCATAATGACATTAGTGAGGGAATCCCTGAGCTACTTTCAGATCAGATCAGATCAGTCACTCAGTAGTGTCCGACTCTTTGCGACCCCGTGAATTGCAGCACGCCAGGCCTCCCTGTCCATCACCAACTCCCGGAGTTCACCCAGACTCAGGTCCATTGAGTCAGTGATGCCATCCAGCCATCTCATCCTCTGTCATCCCCTTCTCCTCCTGCCCCCAATCCCTCCCAGCATCAGAGTCTTCTCCAATGAGTCAACTTTTCGAATGAGGTGGCCAAAGTACTGAAGTTTCAGCTTTAGCATCATTCCTTCCAAAGAAATCCCAGGGCTGATCTCCTTCAGAATGGACTAGTTGGATCTCCTTGCAGTCCAAAGGACTCTCAAGAGTCTTCTCCAACACCACAGTTCAAAGGCATCAGTTCTTCGGCGCTCAGCCTTCTTCACAGTTCAACTCTTACATCCATACATGACCACAGGAAAAATCATAGCCTTGACTAGACGAACATTTGTTGGCAAAGTAATGTCTCTGCTTTTGAATATGCTGTCTAGGTTGGTCATAACTTTCCTTCCAAGGAGTAAGCGTCTTTTAATTTCATGGCTGCAGTCACCATCTGTAGTGATTTTGAAGCCCAGAAAAATAAAGTCTGACACTGTTTCCACTGTTTCCCCATCTATTTCCCATGAAGTGATGGGACTGGATGCCATGATCTTCATTTTCTGAATGGTGAGCTTTAAGCCAAATTTTTCACTCTCCACTTTCACTTTCATCAAGAGGCATTTTTAGATATTCGATAAGAACTGAGAGAAATCATATCTTTGTCTGCACTAAGGTCAGATAAGGTGAGAATGCTGAGCTACTTTGCTCCTGGCAGAAATCACATCGACTCCAGGTGTCTGCACAATTATCTCTTCCTCATCAGAACTGTCACTGGTATTTCTCTGTCTCTCTCTCTCTCTTTTCCCAAATGACTTCTATTTACTCATCAGAAGCAAATGAAATGTCTTACAACAGACAAGAGAACACATCATTGCCTTTTGCAAAGGGCCCTGGGGCAGAGAAGGTCTTCAGTCTGTCCCCTAACTGATCCCCTCCAAGCAAAGATGCCCACAGTGGCCCTCATGGTCTGTCTCAAGAAAGGGGAGCTGGAATCTGCCTGTCCTGTGGGCTTGGTTCTCCAGGTCCTCAGTCACTCCAGACCAGCATTAGAAGGCCCCCCTGTGACCTCTCTGATCATGACCTGGGGCAATGTCATCAACCTGCAGAACAGGACTGCGGTGTCCACAGCGGTCTTTGTAACTTCTCAACCAATGGCTACCAAATTGTGTCATGTCCTCCAGGGCAGCTGTCCCACCAGATCTCACAATTCTCCTGGGGAGGTTGGCCGTAAGGGAGGTAAGCAGAGAGCTATCTCTACTACACCTGTTTACAAAAATGATTCAACGTGGGTTGATGTAGAGAAGAAGACAAAATAGAAGGGAAGACTAAGTGCATTAAGCCTTTGAAAAGGAGGGTCGATGAAATCTAAGCTCTTCCAATACGTTTTTTGAAGGGGGAGGGAGTCTGTGCTGGGTGTTCATTGCTGCTCATGGACTTGCAGCAAGCTCTTGTTGAGGCCTGCTCTTCATTGCTGTGCACAGGTTTCTCATTACAGTGACTTTTCTTGTTGCAAAGCATGGGCTCTAGGGCTCGAGGACTTCAGCAGTTGAGGCTTCTGGGCTCCAGAGCATGGCCTCAATAGTTGTGGCACATGGGCTGCTTGGCAGCATGTGGGATCTTCCCAGATCAGGGATCAAATCCATGTTGCCTGCATTGGCAGATGGATTCTTTATCACTGACCCACCAGAGAAGACCTCCAACAGAGTTTGGGGGTGGGTTCCAGGACTTACCAACATTGTTTCTGCCCAGTTTCAAACCAGGGACCTTTTGCATGTTAGATGAATGTGATGAGGGCTTCCCTGGTGGCTCAGACAGTAAAGAATCTGCTTGCAATGCAGGAGACCCAGGTTTGATCCCTGGGTCATGAAGATCCCTGGAGAAGGGCTGGAGAAGGGAATGGCTACCCACTCCAGTATTCTTGCCTGAAGAATTCCATGGACAAAGGCAGGCTACAGTCCAGGGACGCTAACCCCCGCCCCCCCCCCCCCCCCCCCCCCCCCCCCCGCGACAGTCCAGGGATCCAAATTCAGACATGACCGGGCAACTAATATATATGGGCATATTTTCATAATTCTACTTTCAAATAAAATTTATGATATAAGTAAATATGACAAAAATATGTGACATCTCTAACTGAGGTCCAGTGAACCACTACAATAACCTAACAAAAGAAAAAAGGTGACCTATATCCACTTATAAAATCTATTTCACAAGCAGTGATAGGCAGCAATCCTCCTCCTAGGTTTATATACCCAAGAGCCGTTCACACATAGATCTGCCAAAAGGCATATACAAGGATGTTCTAAGCAGCTTTATTCATAACAACTCCAAACTGGAAACAACCCACATGTCCAGAGAATGGATAAGTAAACTGTGCTATATCCAGTCTCTCTCCTGCTCCCCTAGCCCCTCAGCCAATATGAGAAAACAACCATCTGCAGCCCTGAAGACAGTAATAGTCCACATGGGAATCCACGTGGGAACCAGCCATGCTGGCACCCTGATCTCTGACTTTTGGCCTCCAGAACTTGGCCCAATTTTGTGAAGATGATGCACAGAAGCCCAAGACAAAATGCTGGGGTGGCTGAATAGTACAATTAGAAAGGAACAAGAGTTCATCTCCCAAGCCTGGCTCTTCCTTTTGAGGATAGGGTGGCTGGAACAGATGAGATCTTGTAACTTGCAGGCCCATCAGTAGGGCTCCCACAGACCTGATGCCCAAGGTGAATGGACTCTTATGTCCTTCTTCCCTACTTGGGGTCTCTGCTCTAACCAGAATCACCTCCTTCCTGTACCAGCGGTGAATTCTTTCTAGCCTTCCCTTGGAAGCCTTCCCCTGGAAGCCTTCCCCAAGACCAAAAAAGAACAGATGTAACCTCAGCACTTTCTACATTTTCTTTAGTTAAAATACCTATGATCCTGTATTGGTAACCATTTATCCCTTAATCATTGCTCTTATGTATACTATAAACACCAAAGAAATGTTTCTTAAAAAAAAAAAAAAAAAAGAGATTGTACTATATCCATATCAGATCAGATCAGATCAGTCGCTCAGTCGTGTCCGACTCTTTGCGACCCCATGAACCGCAGCACGCCAGGCCTCCCTGTCCATCACCAGCTCCCGGAGGTCACCCAGACTCACATGCATCGAGTCAGTGATGCCACCCAGCCATCTTATCCTCTGTCGTCCCCTTCTCCTCTTGCCCCCAATCCCTCCCAGCATCAGAGTCTTCTCCAATGAGTCAACTCTTCGCATGAGGTGGCCAAAATACTGGAGTTTCAGCTTTAGCATCATTCCTTCCAAAGAAATCCCAGGATTGATCTCCCTCAGAATGGACTGAATGGAACTTCTTGCAGACCAAGGGACTCTCAAGAGTCTTCTCCAACACCACAGTTCAAAAGCATCAATTCTTCGGCGCTCAGCCTTCTTCACAGTCCAGCTCTCACATCCATACATGACCACAGGAAAGACCATAGCCCTGACTAGGCGAACCTTTGTTGGCAAAGTAATGTCTCTGCTTTTGAATATGCTATCTAGGTTGCTCATAACTTTCCTTCCAAGGAGCAAGCGTCTTTTAATCTCATGGCTGCAGTCACCACCTGCAGTGATTTTGGAGCCCAGAAAAACAAAGTCTGACACTGTTTCCACTGTTTCCCCATCTATTTCCCATGCAGTGATGGGACCAGATGCCATGATCTTCGTTTTCTGAATGTTGAGCTTTAAGCCAACCTTTTCACTCTCCACTTTCACTTTCATCAAGAGGCTTTTTAGCCCCTCTTCACTTTCTGCCATAAGAGTGGTGTCATCTGCATATCTGAGGTTATTGATATTTCTCCTAGCAATCTTGATTCCAACTTGTGTTTCTTCCAGTCCAGCATTTCTCATGATGTACTCTGCATATAAGTTAAATAAACATGGTGACAATATACAGCCTTGACGTACTCCTTTTCCTATTTGGAACCAGTCTGTTGTTCCATGACCAGTTCTAACTGTTGCTTCCTGACCTGCATACAGATTTCTTAAGAGGCAGATCAGGTGGTCTGGTATTCCCATCTCTTTCAGAATTTTCCATAGTTTATTGTGATCCACACAGTCAAAGGCTTTGGCATAGTCAATAAAGCAGAAATAGATGTTTTTCTGGAACTCTCTTGCTTTTTCCATGATCCAGCGGATGTTGGCAATTTGATCTCTGGTTCCTCTGCCTTTTCTAAAACCAGCTTGAACATCAGGAAGTTCACAGTTCACATATTGCTGAAGCCTGGCTTGGAGAATTTTGAGCATTACTTTACTAGCGTGTGAGATGAGTGCAATTGTGCGGTAGTTTGAGCACTCCTTGGCATTGCCTTTCTTTGGGATTGGGATGAAAACTGACCTTTTCCAATCTTGTGGCCACTGCTGAGTTTTCCAAATTTGCTGGCATATTGAGTGTAGCACTTTCACAGCATCATCATTCAGGACTTGGAATAGCTCCACTGGAATTCCATCACCTCCACTAGCTTTGTTCGTAGTGATGCTTTCTAAGGCCCATTTGACTTCACATTCCAGGATGTCTGGCTCTAGGTCAGTGATCACATCATCATGATTATCTGGGTCTTGAAGCTCTTTTTTGTACAGTTCTTCTGTGTATTCTTGCCACCTCTTCTTAATATCTTCTGCTTCTGTTAGGTCCACACCATCTCTGTCCTTTATTGTGCCCATCTTTGCATGAAATGTTCCTTTGGTATCTCTGATTTTCTTGAAGAGATCCCTAGTCTTTCCCATTCTGTTGTTTTCTTCTATTTCTTTGCATTGATCACTGAAGAAGGCTTTCTTATCTCTTCTTGCTATTCTTTGGAACTCTGCATTTAAATGTTTATATCTTTCCTTTTCTCCTTTGCTTTTCGCTTCTCTTCTTTTCACAGCTATTTGTAAGGCCTCCCCAGACAGCCATTTTGCTTTTTTGCATTTCTTTTCCATGGGGATGGTCTTGATCCCTGTCTCCTGTACAATGTCACGAACATGCCATAGTTCATCAGGCACTCTATCTATCAGATCTAGGCCCTTAAATCTATTTCTCACTTCCACTGTATAATCATAAGGGATTTGATTTAGGTCATACCTGAATGGTCTAGTGGTTTTCCCTACTTTCTTCAATTTCAGTCTGAATTTGGCAATAAGGAGTTCATGGTCCGAGCCACAGTCAGCTCCTGGTCTTGTTTTTGCTGATTGGATAGAGCTTCTCCATCTTTGGCTGCAAAGAATATAATCGATCTGATTTCGGTGTTGACCATCTGGTGATGTCCATGTATAGAGTCTTCTCTTGTGTTGTTGGAAGAGGGTATTTGCTATGACCAGTGCATTTTCTTGGCAAAACTCTATTAGTCTTTGCCCTGCTTCATTCCGTATTCCAAGGCCAAATTTGCCTGTTACTCCAGGTGTTTCTTGACTTCCTACTTTTGCATTCCAGTCCCCTATAATTCCCGCTGGAGAAGGGAATGGCAAACCACTTCAGTATTCTTGCCTTGAGAACCCCATGAACAGTATGAAAAGACAAAATGATAGGATACTGAAAGAGAAACTCCCCAGGTCAGTAGGGGCCCAATATGCTACTGGAGATCAGTGGAGAAATAACTCCAGAAAGAATGAAAGGATGGAGCCAAAACAAAAAGAATACCCAGCTGTGGATGTGTCTGGTGATAGAAGCAAAGTCCGATGCTGTAAAGAGCAATATTGCATAGGAACCTGGAATGTCAGGTCCATGAATCAAGGCAAATTGGAAGTGGTCAAACAAGAGATGGCCAGAGTGAATGTTGACATTCTAGGAATTAGCGAACTAAAATGGACTGGAATGGGTGAATTTAACTCGGATGACCATTATATCTACTACTGTGGGCAGGAATCCCTCAGAAGAAATGGAGTGGCCATCATGGTCAACAAAAGAGTCCGAAATGCAGTACTTGGATGCAATCTCAAAAATGACAGAATGATCTCTGTTCGTTTCCAAGGCAAACCATTCAATGTCACAGTAATCCAAGTCTATGCCCCAACCAGTAACGCCAAAGAAGCTGAAGTTGATAGGTTCTATGAAGACCTACAAGACCTTTTAGAACTATATCCATATAATGGGATACAATTCAGCAAGAAAGGCTACAAACCACTCCCAACAGCACAGATGAATTTCACAGACATTATGCTGAACAACAGACACAAAAGAGTGTGTATTGTATGATTTCACTGTATAACATTCAAGAACAGGTGTCCAGAATGGTTTCTCCAGGTGGAAAACCAAAGGTCAACTGGAAGGAGAACAAGGAACTTTCAAGATGCTTGTCTTAAACACATGCTATGTCTTGATCTGAGTGGTGGTGACAAAGGTGTACACATATTTAAACATGGAGCAGCACACTTCAGATTGGTGCATTTTATGCTCTTCACTATTTGTATATTATATCTCAATAAAAAAGAAAAGTAGATTTTACATCCATTTAGTGCCTAGGAAAATTCCCCTAGTGACCTGTTTCCCTTATGTTAAAAAAAGAGAATTTGTACCAGGAAAGGCCAGGACCCTCTGGGAGGGAAGCAGAGATTGAACATCATATCAGGATCAGCTGCGAAAACCAATGGGTGAAATTAACAGATGCTTCCTCTGTGGGTCTGGCCCCTCCTGAATTCTCAACAAGGGGCTAAGTCCACCCTTTCTGCTTTCCACTTTCACATTTTCCTTTCTGCAGCTTGTGACAGAATGAATTGTATCTCCAAAAATTCATATACTGTAACCCTTATTCCCCAATATGAATGGATTTGGAGATAGTCTTTAAAGATATAGTTAAGGTTGAAAGAGGTTATTGAGGTAGGCTTTGAGTTAACCAGACTGGTGTTCTTCTCCCCTCTCTCCCTAACTGCACTGAGCAGCAATCTTAGTCCCCTGACCAGGGACTGAACCTGTGCCCTCTGCACTGGAAGTGAGGAGGCTTAACCACTGGACCGCCAGGGAAGTCCCCTAACTGGTGTTCTTACAGGAGGAGATTAGGACACAGATACACAGGACAGAGCACATGAAGACGTAGGGAGAAGACGACCAATGGAAGCCAAGGAGAGAGACCTTGGAAGAAATTAACCCTGCCAACACCTTGATCTCAGACACCTAGTCTACAGAATGTAAGAAAATGAAATTTCTGTTGTTTAAGGCACACCATCAGTGGTGCTTTGTTCTGGCACCCAAGCAAATGACTACACATTCTTCCCCTGGTTGAGACAACTCACATCCCCACTTCTTACTTCCTGCCGGCTGTGGTGGC
Source organism: Tragelaphus eurycerus (assembly GCA_935064755.1). Taxonomy (NCBI): domain Eukaryota; kingdom Metazoa; phylum Chordata; class Mammalia; order Artiodactyla; family Bovidae; genus Tragelaphus; species Tragelaphus eurycerus. The sequence continues at coordinate 8,186,381 of CAKXYN010000039.1, forward strand.
TTCACCTCAGCAGCCTTAACTTTATTCCTAACCTGTGTCCAGACCTTAGTGCCAGAGGGTGCTTGGCTTTCTGGACGCAGCACACACTCCAAGGACAAACCATGGTAGACAAACCCTGGAAGCCCACGCCTCAATTTCTGAGAGAGGAAAAAAGAAAATGTAGAGAGAGGGATGGAGTCTAACAGCTCACAGTAACTCATACAACATACCAGTCTTCTTAGCTTCAAGCTTCTCCCCAAATGAAGTGACTGCTTTGTCCAATTTGGACATTTTTTCTTTAAATAAAGAAAGAAGTGGGAGACGAAACAGGTGAGGTCCAGAGCATCAAGGAACTGTTTTTCTAAAATTTTTTAATGTTTAAAATTTTATTGTATTTAAGTCTCAAAGAACCATGTGGTTTTTAAAATTTATGTTGGTTGTTTGTTTTATGTTAACATTGTTAAAACCATGGGAGACTGATGTGTACTTCCAGGAAGATAGGGTAGATACAATCTATTCCTTTTGTCAATACAACTAAAAAGCCTGGATATTTCATATAAAAACCATGAGAGGTGGAAAGAAGAGGGTGGATCAGCTAGAGACCTGGGAATATAAAGAATGATACAGTGGTGAGTTCCTGGGTTTTCTTTTTGCTTCACGTATCCCAGATGTGAGCTGAAGAAGCAGGCAGCTGGGAAGTACCAAGGGACACAGATAAGAGAAAGTCCCAAGTGAAAGCAGTCTTCTCCATGTCCTCTCTATTATCTCTCTACGCCTTTTCTAAGCCCTCTCCATAATCTCTGTATGCCCTCTCTAACCTCTCATGTCCTCTCTATGGCCTCTGTATGCCCTCTCTATCTTCTATGACCTCTCTATGCCTTTTCTACAGTCTCTCTATGCCCTTTCATGCCCTCTCTATGATCTCTCATGCCCTCTCTATGTCCTCTATATGTCCTCTCTATCTTCTATGACCTCTCTATACCCTCTCTACAACCTCACTATGCCCACTCCTTGCTCTCTCTACGCCCTCTCTAGCCAACAAAACAGGTACAGGACCTCTTGGATTGGCAGGTTATTTTAGATAATGACTGTTCTATGCTAAGTGCTAAGTCACTTCAGTCGTGTCCGACTCTGTGCGACCCCATAGACGGCAGCCCACCAGGCTCCCCCGTCCCTGGGATTCTCCAGGCAAGAACACTGGAGTGGGTTGCCATTTCCTTCTCCAATGCATGAAAGTGAAAAGAGAAAGTGAAGTCGCTCAGTCATGTCGGACTCTCAGCGACCCCATGGACTGCAGCCCACCAGGCTCCTCCGTCCGTGGGATTTTCCATGCAAGAGTACTGGAGTGAACTCCAGTCAAACACCACAGGAAAAACTGTGGCCCTACTCATACCAGAAAAAACCAAGTAAAGAACCTGGACTTTCATCTTTACAGGCTTTAAAGAGGTACCCCTCCCCTATGTACTTCCCTATCCTGCATGGGTATGATGTCAGAGAAAACAGAGTAGGGAGCAGGGACTTCATCCCACTGGTAGTAGTAACACCACTCAACAACAGTAGAATACACATTTACACACATGCCTATAGAACAGCTATAATGGACCATATTGGAGCCATAGTGGAATCAAATTAGAAACCATTAACACAAAGTTGCTTCCCTTGTAGCTCAGCTGGTAAAGAATCTGCCAGAAAATCTCCAAGCACTTGGAAATTAAATAGTGGGTTACTATGTTTTCTCAGGGGATTGGCCCTTTAATGATTATGTAATCCCTTTTGTCTGACTCTGATAATTTTCCTTGCTTTGAAGTCTCCTTTTATCTGATATTAATATAACCACTCCTCCTTTCCTTTGAGTAATGTTTGCGTGATATATCTTTTTTCCATCTTTCTGCTTCCAACCTACTTATATGGTTACCTCTGAAGTGGATTTCTTGTAGATAGCATATATTAGGATCATATTTTTTAGTTTACTCTGCCAATCTCTGTCTTTTAATTGGCGTATTTAGACCATTACAAGCACTGAATATTTTCCACATATGACTGGGAACAGGGCAAGAATGTCCACACCCACTACTCTAATTCAACACAGTGCAATGAGTATTAGCTGTGTAGTAGACAAGATTTTTAAGGAGATAGACAAACGCATCAGAAAGGGAGAAATGAAACTGTCCCACTTTGTAGATGGCATGATTTTCTACACAGGAAATCCCAAGTACATACCTCAAAGCCCCTAGAATTAGTGAGCTACACAGATCACAGGATATAAAATAAGCATACAAAAGCCAATGGACACTAAAGTTAAAAACATGCTGCTGCTGCTAAGTCGCTTCAGTCGTGTCCGACTCTGTGCGACCCCATAGACGGAAGCTCACCAGGCTCCCCTGTCCCTGGGATTCTCCAGGCAAGAACACTGGAGTGGGTTGCCATTTCCTTCTCCAATGCATGAAAGTGAAAAATCAAAGTGAAGTCGCTCAGTCATGTCCGACTCTTAGCGACCCCATGGACTGGAGCCTACCAGGCTCCTCCGTTCATGGGATTTTCCAGGCAAAAGTACTGGGGTGGGGTGCCATTGCCTTCCCCCCCAAAAAAATATGCTACCCTTGATAGTTACTAAAAAATGAAATGCGTGGGTGTAAATCTAGCAAACCATGTACAGGAGCTGTATGCTGAAAACATAATGCTGATGAGAGACATCTCATGGGTAAGAAGACTCAAATAGCAAAGATATCAATTCTTCCCAAATTGATATACAGGTTTAAAGCCATTGATATTAAAATACCAGCAAGAGAGGCTGGGAACGCCCATTTCCTGCGCTCCTGGGTCCCCTTGGATGGGCATCCAGAGAGCGGAGCGGAGGAGTGTGGACCACAGGAAAATCTGGAAATCTGCCTTTCTTCAAGATTCAACAATCATTTTTTGGCCCGGAGTCAATCATTTTTGACTCCACTGCTGCCAATGTTATCTCAATTTATTTATTTCCAGTTGATTGAATACTGCTTTACAATATCGGTTTGGCCTGATTCCATGGAACATTAATTGACAGGAGCTCATCAAATGCCTCCATACCTACACTGAAACCAAGCATCACACAAGGGCCAACAAGTTCCATGGCAAGACATACCAAGCAAATTCTCCAGAAACACAGGAATGCAGCCCTGAGCTCCAATATACAGGCTACCCAAAGTCACCCCAAAATCATAGACATCTCATAACTCATTACTAGACACTCCATTGCACTGCAGAGAGAAGAAATCCAGCTCCATCCACCAGAACACTGACACAAGCCTCCATAACGAAGAAACCTTGACAAGCCACCTGTACAAACCCACACACAGTGAGGAAACGCCACAATAAAGAGAACTCCGCAAACTGCCAGAATAAAGTAAGGACACCCCAAACCCAGCAATTTAAACAAGATGAAGAGACAGAAGAATACCCAGCAGGTAAAGGAACAGGATAAATGCCCACCAAACCAAACAAAGAGGAAGAAATAGCGAATCTACCTGATAAAGAATTCCGAATAATGATAGTGAAATTAATCCAAAATCTGGAAATCAAAATGGAATCACAGATAAATAGCCTGGAGAAAAGCATTGAGAAGATGCAAGAAAGGTTTAACAAGGACCTAGAAGAAATAAAAAAGAGTCAATATATAATGAATAATGCAATAAATGAGATCCAAAACACTCTGGAGGCAACAAATAGTAGAATAACAGAGGCAGAAGATGAATTAGTGAATTAGAAGATAGAATGGTAGAAATAAATGAAGCAGAGGAGAAAAAAGAAAAACGAATTAAAAGAAATGAGGACAATCTCAGAGACCTCCAGGACAATATTAAACGTTACAACATTCGAATTATAGGAGTCCCAGAAGAAGAAGACAAAAAGAAAGACCACAAGAAAATACTAGAGGAGATAATAGTTGAAAACTTCCCTAAAATGGGGAAGGAAATAATCACTTAAGTCCAAGAAACCCAGAGAGTCCCATACAGAATAAACTCAAGGCGAAACACCCCAAGACACATATTAATCAAATTAACAAAGATCAAACACAAAGAACAAATATTAAAAGCAGCAAGGGAAAAACAACAAATAACACACAAGGGAATTCCCATAAGGATAACAGCTGATCTTTCAATAGAAACTCTCCAAGCCAGGAGGGAATGGCAAGACATACTTAAAGTGATGAAAGAAAAGAACCTACAGCCCAGATTATTGTACCCAGCAAGGATCTCATTCAAATATGAAGGAGAAATCAAAACCTTTACAGACAAGCAAAAGCTGAGAGAATTCAGCACCACCAAACCAGCTCTCCAACAAATACTAAAGGACATTCTCTAGACAGGAAACACAAAAAGGGTATATAAATTCGAACCCAAAACAATAAAGTAAATGGCAACGGGATCATACTTATCAATAATTACCTTAAATGTAAATGGGTTGAATGCCCCAACCAAAAGACAGAGACTGGCCGAATGGATACAAAAACAAGACCCCTACATATGTTGTCTACAAGAGACCCACCTCAAAACAGGGGACACATACAGACTGAAAGTGAAGGGCTGGAAAAAGATATTCCATGCAAATAGAGACCAAAAGAAAGCAGGAGTAGCAATACTCATATCAGATAAAATAGACTTTAAAACAAAGGCTGTGAAAAGAGACAAAGAAGGTCACTACATAATGATCAAAGGATCAATCCAAGAAGATATAACAATTATAAATATATATGTACCCAACATAGGAGCACCGCAATATGTAAGACAAATACTAACAAGTATGAAAGGAGAAATCAACAATAACACAATAATAGTGGGAGACTTTAATACCCCACTCACACCAATGGATAGATCAACTAAACAGAAAATTAACAAGGAAACACAAACTTTAAACGATACAATAGACCAGTTAGACCTAATTGATATCTATAGGACATTTCATTCCAAAACAATGAATTTCACCTTTTTCTCAAGCGCACACGGAACCTTCTCCAGGATAAACTACATCCTGGGCCATAAATCTAGCCTTGGTAAGTTCAGAAAAATTGAAATCATTCCAAGCATCTTTTCTGACCACAATGCAGTAAGATTAGATCTCAATAACAGGAGAAAAACTATTAAAAATTCCAACGTAGGGAGGCTGAACAACACGCTGCTGAGTAACCAACAAATCACAGAAGAAATCAAAAAAGAAATCAAAATCTGCATAGAAACGAATGAAAATGAAAACACAACAACCCGAAACCTGTGGGACACTGTAAAAGCAGTCCTAAGGGGAAAGTTCATAGCAATACAGGCATACCTCAAGAAACAAGAAAAAAGCCAAATAAATAACCTAACTCTATACGTAAAGCAACTAGAAAAGGAAGAAATGAAGAACCCCAAGGTTAGTAGAGGGAAAGAAATCTTAAAAATTAGGGCAGAAATAAATGCAAAAGAAACAAAAGAGACCATAGCAAAAATCAACAAAGCCAGAAGCTGGTTCTTTGAAAGGGTAAATAAAATTGATAAACCATTAGCCAGACTCATCAAGAAACAAAGGGAGAAAAATCAAATCAATAAAATTAGAAATGAAAATGGAGAGATCACAACAGACAGCACAGAAATACAAAGGATCATAAGAGACTACTATCAGCAATTATATGGCAATAAAATGGACAACATGGAAGAAATGGACAAATTCTTAGAAAAGTACAACTTTCCAAAACTGGATCAGGAAGAAATAGAAAATCTTAACAGACCCATCACAAGCACAGAAATTGAAACTGTAATCAGAAATCTTCCAGCAAACAAAAGCCCAGGTCCAGACAGCTTCACAGCTGAATTCTACCAAAAATTTAGAGAAGAGCTAACACCTATCCTACTTAAACTCTTCCAGAAAATTGCAGAAGAAGACAAACTTCCAAACTCATTCTATGAGGCCACCATCACCCTAATACCAAAACCTGACAAAGATGACACAAAAAAAGAAAACTACAGGCCAATATCACTGATCAACATAAATGCAAAAATCCTTAACAAAATTCTAGCCATCAGAATCCAACAACACATTAAAAAGATCATACACCATGACCAAGTGGGCTTTATCCCAAGAATGCAAGGATTCTTCAATATCCGCAAATCAATCAACGTAATACACCATGTTAACAAATTGAAAAATAAAAACTATATGATTATCTCAATAGATGCAGACAAAGTTCAACATCCATTTATGATAAAAACTTCCCAGAAAGCAGGAATAGAAGGAACATACCTCAACATAATAAAAGCTATATATGACAAACCCACAGCAAACATTATCCTCAATGGTGAAAAATTGAAAGCATTTCCTCTAAAGTCAGGAACAAGACAAGGATGCCCACTTTCACCATTACTATTCAACATAGTTTTGGAAGTTTTGGCCACAGCAATCAGAGCAGAAAAATAAATAAAAGGAATCCAAATTGGAAAAGAAGAAGTAAAACTCACTGTTTGCAGATGACATGATCCTCTACATAGAAAACCCTAAAGACTCCACCAGAAAATTACTAGAACTAATCAATGAATATAGTAAAGTTGCAGGATATAAAATCAACACACAGAAATCCCCTGCATTCCTGTACACTAATAATGAGAAAATAGAAAGAGAAATCAAGGAAACAATTCCATTCACCATTGCAATGAAAAGAATAAAATACTTAGGAATATATCTTCCTAAAGAAACTAAAGACCTATATATAGAAAACTATGAAACACTGGTGAAAGAAATAAAAGAGGACACTAATAGATGGAGAAATATACCATGTTCATGGATTGGCAGAATCAATATAGTAAAAATGAGTATACTACCCAAAGCAATTTATAGATTCAATGCAATCCCCATCAAGCTACCAACAGTATTCTTCACAGAGCTAGAACAAATAATTTCTCAATTTGTATGGAAATACAAAAAAACCTCGAATAGCCAAAGCTATATTGAGAAAGAAGAATGGAACTGGAGGAATCAACCTGCCTGACTTCAGGCTCTATTACAAAGCCACAGTCATCAGGATAGTATGGTACTGGCACAAAGACAGAAATATAGATCAATGGAACAAAATAGAAAGCCCTGAGATAAATCCATGCACATATGGACACCTTATCTTTGACAAAGGAGGCAAGAATATACAATGGATTAAAGACAATCTCTTTAACAAGTGGTGCTGGGAAAACTGGTCAACCACTTGTAAAAGAATGAAACTAGAACACTTTCCAACACCATACGGAAAAATAAACTCAAAATGGATTAAAGATCTAAATGTAAGACCAGAAACCATAAAACTCCTAGAGGAAAATATAGGCAAAACACTCTCTGACATACATCACAGCAGGATCCTCTATGACCCACCTCCCAGAATATTGGAAATAAAATCAAAAATAAACAAATGGGACCTAATTAAACTTAAAAGCTTCTGCACAACAAAGGAAACTATAAGCAAGGTGAAAAGACAGCCTTCAGAATGGGAGAAAATAATAGCAAATGAAGCAACAGACAAACAACTAATCTCAAAAATATACAAGCAACTCCTACAGCTCAATTCCAGAAAAATAAATGACCCAATCAAAAAATGAGCCAAAGAACTAAATAGACATTTCTCCAAAGAAGACATACAGATGGCTAACAAACACATGAAAAGATGCTCAACATCACTCATTATCAGAGAAATGCAAATCAAAACCACTATGAGGTACCATTACATGCCAGTCAGAATGGCTGTGATCCAAAAGTCCACAAGCAATAAATGCTGGAGAGGGTGTGGAGAAAAGGGAACCCTCTTACACTGTTGGTGGGAATGCAAACTAGTACAGCCACTATGGAGAACAGTATGGAGATTCCTCAAAAAACTGGGAGTAGAACTGCCTTATGATCCAGCAATCCCACTGCTGGGCATACACACTGAGAAAACCAGAATTGAAAGAGACACGTGTACCCCAATGTTCATAGCAGCACTGTTTACAATAGCCAGGACTTGGAAGCAACCTAGATGTCCATCAGCAGATGAATGGATAAGAAAGCTGTGGTACATATACACAGTGGAGTATTACTCAGCCATTAAAAAGAATACATTTGAATCAGTTCTAATGAGGTGGATGAAACTGGAGCCTATTATACAGAGTGAAGTAAGCCAGAAAGAAAAACACCGATACAGTATACTAACGCATATATATGGAATTCAGAAAGATGGTAACAATAACCCTGTTTACAAGACAGCAAAAGAGACACTGATGTATAGAACAGTCTTTTGGACTCTGGGAGAGGGAGAGGGTGGGATGATTTTGGAGAACAGCATTGAAATATGTATAACATCATATCTGAAATGAGTCGCCAGTCCAGGTACGATGCCTGATAACGGATGCCTGGGACTGGTGCACTGGGATGACCCAGAGAGATGGTATGGGGAGGGAGGAGGGAGGAGGGTTCAGGATGGGGAACACATGTATACTTGTGGCGGATTCATTTTGATGAATGGCAAAAGCAATACAATATTGTAAAGTTAAGCAAAATAAAATTTAAAAAATAATAAAATAAAATACCAGCAAGAGTTTTTTGTAGATATAGCCAAAATATTATTCCAAAATGTATATGAAGTAGAATAGCTTTAAAAAATTTAAGAAGAGTAAAGTGAAAAAAATGTCTGTCTATATAATTCTAAGACTTATTATAAAATATGTAATACTACATAATAAGTAATCAAAACTGTATGGTATTGACAGGGGAAAAGATACATACATCAATGGGATAGAATAGAGAACCCAGAAATAGACTTACAGAAATATGCTCAGTTGACTTTTGACAATGATGCAAAACCAGTTCAGTGGAATAAAGATAGCCATCTTTAACGAATGTGCTAAAGCACATCCATCCATAGGCCAAAAAAAAAAAAAAAAAAAAAAAATTGTATCTAAACCTTGGTCTCACACCTTATACAAAGAATAACTCAAAATTGACCACAGACTCAAATGTAAAAATACAAAACTTTTAGGAAAAAAATAAGAGAAAATGTTTGCAATTTAGAGCTAAGCAAAGGCTTCTTCAGTTCAGTTATGACTCAGCTCAGACTCAGTCGTGTCTGACTCTTTGCGACCCCATGAATCGCAGCACTCCAGGCCTCCCTGTCCATCACCAACTCTCAGAGTTTACTCAAACTCATGTCCATCGAGTCTGTGATCCAGCCATCTCATCCTCTGTCGTCCCCTTCTCCTCCTGCCCACAATCCTTCCCAGCATCAGGGTCTTTTCCAATGAGTCAACTCTTCTCATGAGGTGGCCAAAGTATTGGAGTTTCAGCTTCAGCATCAGTCCTTCCTGTTAACACCCAGGACTGATCTCCTTTAGGATGGACTGGTTGGATCTCCTTGCAGTCCAAGGGACTCTCAAGAGTCTTCTCCAACACCACAGTTCAAAAGCATCAATTCTTCAGCGCTCAGCTTTCTTCACAGTCCAACTCTCACATCCATACATGATCACTAGAAAAACCATAGCCTTGACTAGACAGACCTTTGTTGGCAAAGTAACGTCTCTGCTTTTGAATATGCTATCTAGGTTGGTCATAACTTTCCTTTCAAGGAGTAAGCATCTTTTCATTTCATGGCTGCAATCAGCATCTGCAGTGATTTTGGAGCCCAGAAAAATAAAGTCTCCCACTGTTTCCCCATCTATTTCCCATGAAGTGATTGGACCAGATGCCATGATCTTAGTTTTCTGAATGTTGAGCTTTAAGCCAACTTTTTCACTCTCCTCTTTCACTTTCATCAAGAGGCTCTTTAGTTCCTCTTCACTTTCTGCCATAAGGGTGGAGTCATCTGCATATCTGAGGTTATTGATATTTCTCCCAGCAATCTTGATTCCAGCTTGGGTTTCTTCCAGTCCAGCGTTTCTCATGATGTACTCTGCATATAAGTTAAATAAACAGGGTGACAATATACAGCCTTGACGTACTCCTTTTCCTATTTGGAACCCGTCTGTTGTTCCATGTCCAGTTCTAACTGTTGCTTCCTGACCTGCATATAGGTTTCTCAAGAAGCAGGTCAGGTGGTCTGGTATTCCCATCTCTTTAAGAATTTTCCACAGTTGATTGATTGTGATCCACACAGTCAAAGGCTTTGGCATAGTCAATAAAGCAGAAATAGATGTTTTTCTGGAACTCTTTTGCTTTTTCGATGATCTAGTGGATGTTGGCAATTTGATCTCTGGTTCCTCTGCCTTTTCTAAAACCAGCTTGAACATTTGAAAGTTCACAGTTCATGTACTGCTGAAGCCTGGCTTGGAAAATTTTGAGCATTACTTTACTAGTGTGTGAGATGAGTGCAATTGTGTGGTAGTTTGAGCATTCTTTGGCATTGTCTTTCTTTGGGATTGGAATGAAAACTGACCTTTTCCAGTCCTGTGGCCACTGCTGAGTTTTCCAAATTTGCTGGCATATTGAGTGCAGCACTTTCACAGCATCATCTTTCAGAATTTGAAATAGCTCCACTGGATTCCATCACCTCCACTAGCTTTGTTCATAGTGATGCTTTCTAAGGCCCACTTGACTTCACATTCTAGGATGTCTGGCTCTAGGTGAGTGATCACACCATCATGATTATCTGGGTTGTGAAGATCTTTTTTGTGCAGTTCTTCTATGTATTCTTGCCACTTCTTAATATCTTTGGCTTCTGTTAGGTCCATACCACTTCTCTCCTTTATTGAGCCCATCTTTGCATGAAAGACTTCTTCAGTTCAGTTCAGTTCAGTCGCTCAGTTGTGTCCAACTCTTTGTGACCCCATGAATTGCAGCATGCCAGGCCTCCCTATCCATCACCAACTCCTGGAGTTCACTCAGACTCACGTCCATCAAGTCAGTGATGCCATCCAGCCATCTCATCCTCTGTCGTCCCCTTACTCCTCTTGCCCCCAATCCCTCCCAGCATCAGAGTCTTTTCCAATGAGTCAACTCTTCGCATGAGGTGGCCAAAGTACTGGAACTTCAGCTTTAGTATCATTCCTTCCAAAGAAATCCCAGGGCTCATCTCCTTCAGAATGGACTGGTTGGATCTCCTTGCAGTCCAAGGGACTCTCAAGAGTCTTCTCCAACACCACAGTTCAAAGGCATCAATTCTTCAGCGCTCAGCCTTCTTCACAGTCCAGCTCTCACATCCATACATGACCACAGGAAAAACCATAGCCTTGACTAGACAGACCTTTGTTGGCAAAGTAATGTCTCTGCTTCTGAATATGCTATCTAGGTTGGTCACAACCTTCCTTTCAAGGAGCAAGCGTCTTTTAATTTCATGGCTGCAGTCACCATCTGCAATGATTTTGGAGCCCAGAAAAATAAAGTCTGACACTGTTTCCACTGTTTCCCCATCTATTTCCCATGAAGTGATGGGACCAGATGCCATGATCTTCATTTTCTGAATGTTGAGCTTTAAGCCAACTTTTTCACTCTCCTCTTTCACTTTCATCAAGAGGCTTTTTAGTTCCTCTTCACTTTCTGCCATAAGGGTGGTGTCATCTGCATATCTGAGGTTATTGATATTTCTCCCAGCAATCTTGATTCCAGCTTGTGTTTATTCCAGTCCAGCGTTTCTCATGATGTACTCTGCATATTCCTAGATGAAATCAAAAGCATAATCTATAAAAGAAAAATGGATGAATTTGGACTTTGTCAAAATTTAAAACTTTTGCATTACAGAAGACTATGTTAAGAGGATGAAAAGACAAGTCACAGACAGTGAGAAAATATTTTAAAACCATATATCCAACCAAGGACTAGTATCTAGAATATATAAAGTACTTTCAAAATTCAACAGTTAAAAAAAATTGATTAGAAGATGAGCAAAGGACATGAAGAGATATTTCACAAAGAGATATAAAGATGACAGATAAGCACATAAGATGTTCCACATTTTTAGCCACTGGGCAAGTAAAAATTAAAACCACCATGAGCTATCACATCTATCAGGATGCCAAGGATGCAGATATATTGGTGAGAATACTGGTGGGAATATAAAATGGTACAGCCACTTTGAAAACCAGTTTGTCAGTTTCTTTCAAAAAATAAACCTGTAGCTACCATATGACTCAGCAACTGCACTCCTGGGCATTTGTCGCAGAGAAATGAAGCTTATGTTCACATGAAATACCTGGTCACAAACTTTTATAGCAGCTTTATTCATAATAGCCACAAACTGGAAACAACCTAGATGCCATTTAGTGAGCAAATTGTTGAACTAACTGTGGTACCTTCTTGCCATGGACTACTTCTCAGTAACAAAAAAAGAACTAAATATACACAGCAACCTAGATGAATCATTAAAGAATTAAGCTGAGTAGAAAAAAGACAATCCTATATTTCATGCCATATATTAACATTGGGGCTTCCTAAGGGGCACTAGGGGTAAAGAACTTGTCTGCCAAGGCAGGAGTCATAAGAGATGTGGGTCTGATCCTTGGATCAGGAAGATCTCCTGGAAGAGGGCATGACAACCCATTCCAACATGGAGAGAGGAGCCTGGTGGGCTACAGTCCATGGGGTCGCAAAGATTTGGACATGACTGAAGCGACTTAGTGAGCACTCATATATAACATAACTGAAATGACAGAAGTGTAGAATGGAAAACAGTAATGGTTTACAATGGCTCAGGAGGGAGGGAAGTGACTTTGGATATGAAACATCAACCCAAGGCATTCTTACGATGGAACTATTCTATATCTTGACTGCCAGTATCAGTGTCCTGGTTGTGATATTCTTACTATAGTTTCATAGAATGTTACTACTAGGGGAAACTGGGTGCAAGGTACACTGGATCTCTCTGCATTGTGTCTTTCTTTCCTTTCTTTTTGGCCACACTGTGCTGGAGGGTGGGGGGCATGTGGGGCTGGTCTTAGTTTCCTGACCAGGGGTCAATCCTTGAGCTGGGAGCCTGGAGTCTTAGTCACTAGACCACCAGGGAAGTCCCTGTGTATTGTCTCTTACAACTACATGTGATTCTGCAGTTATTGCAAAACAAAAAACTTAATTTAAAAAATGAGAAATAAAACAGTCAGTACAAGGAAAATAATTCTCAATATTGACTCTGATTCAGCTTACTATTTATGATCCTGGTGTATTTTATGACCACGGTCTTTCTAAGAGTTTAGTTTGCACTGATTCAATATGGAAAGGAAAGGGATAAGACATCAACATAAGGAATAAGACACCAGCAGAGGGAATCTGTTTGGCTAATGTAAACTTGCTGCTCACCAGCAGCTGACCCTTCAATGAGAAATCGAGCAGAACTCTTGGTGGTACTCAAAGTCTATCCAGATGAGGTCCTCCCAGCTGTGTGTTGGCTTCTCTTTGTAAACATTCAATGAAGGAGAGGCTGACAAGAGTCCTGTCTTTATGAGCCCTGTGCATCTGATTCCCAGAAAGAAGGGGAGTGTGGCATGAACAGATTTCAAGATTTGAAAAGACTGTCCTTTAGTCAAACATCAGGTCCGTCTTTGCTTCTTTAAATGATGGAAGAAGATCATCGTTGATTTCTGCCTAGCTTCATGGCACCATCAGTCCACAGAGGGGGTGGAGGGAGATGAGTGCATATGCAGAATGGCTCCTTCTTTCTGCCCAGAGGCAGAGGAAGTACAGTCCACCTAGCGTAGGGCATCAGAGGGACATGACACTGGGAAGGACACAGGGGGTGACTGGCACAGCCTCTACTTCTGTGATGCTGGTTCCAATTATGGAGACGTTCCCTTCTCACTCTGCAAGGCTGGGCATGACCTACCTCTTTCCTGTTCCTACCTTTCACACTGCCAAGAGGGAAGAAGGTGGACCCAAAAGTGAAAGTGTTAGTTGCTCAGTCGTGTCCAGCTCTTTTGTGATCCCATGGACTGTAGTCCGCCAGGCTCCTCTGTCCATGGGGATTCTCCAGGCAAGAATACTGCAGTGGATTGCCATTCCCTTCTCCAAAATGGGAGAGATTCTGCTATCAGTGCACAGCATCTGACCCCTGACCTCCAGCTTCAATGCAGGATACCTGAAACAAGGCATAGATAAGTCATACATAATACCTCTTAAAAGTTTCCCCAAATTGCATGCCCCATACACGGAGGAGAGGAAATACAAACCCCCAGGGGATGCAAGGCTGCAACCTGAGACAATCCATGACATACTAAAAATTTCCTTGAGGTTTCATGTTTGCATAAAACACCATACCATACCTGTTTTTATGATTGTAAAAAAACGATGTGTTTAATTACTCACCGTCCAGCAACCTGAACTTTCAGAGACATGGTCATACTCATCTCTCAGCTTTGGACATAGAGGTCACGTCGTGCTGGAGCTGAGGGTCTGCACTCAGGAATCAGACTGCCTGGAGGCAAGTTCAGCCTCTGCCGCTGGCAAACTGGATGACCTTGGGCAAGTCCCTCTGTGTCTCAGTTCCCTTATTTATATTATGGGAATTATAGCAATTCCTACTTCATGGCTTGTTGAGAAGATTAAGAGTTAATATGTATTGGGACCTCCCTGGGGGTCTAGTAGTTAAGACTCCATGCTTCCAATGTAGGGGGCATGAGTTCATTCCATCTCTGGTTGGGGAATGAAGATCTCACATGCCACATGGCACACACACACACAAAAAAGATAAGTTAATTAAAACATCTAGAAAGAAAAGAGTTAATATGCATCAAACACTTGATGTGTGTTTGTGTGTTGGTTGCTCAGTTGTGTCTGTAACCCCATGGAACTAGCCTGCCAGGATGCTTTGTCCATGGAATTCTCCAGACAAGAATACTGGAGTGGGTAGCCATTCCCTTCTCCAGGGGATCTTGCCAACCCAGCGATCAAACTCAAGTCTCCTGTATTGGAGGCAGATTCTTAACCATCTGAGCCACCAGGGAAGCTTGGTCCACATGCTCAATAAACATTAGATGGTATCCTTATGAGTTACTCTCTGGCATTTCACATCAGCTCACAGATCCCACTTAAAGCAGTTTATAGCACAGCAGAGATAAAAGGTAAAAAAACTGCAAGGTAAAAAATCTGAAAAATTATTCCTACTTCAGGATAGTGAATTTAGACACAAAGCAACATGTTTTTGTGGTGTTGGCAGGAATGTCCGGGCATAGACAGGTCCTATGGTCACTTTAAAGTGAGGGTTCTGAATCCATTCGGTAACCAAACCTGCCTCCCTCTTTTTACCAAGCTACCGAAGGATCTGTGCTCCGTGAAACAGTGAATAGTATAAATGAGACCACTCAGAGCTCAGGCCCTGCATTCTGCGCGTCAACACTCTGCATACTCCCCTTTTTAATAAATGGGTGAATGCTACATTTCAGCAACGGTGACACTATCCATGTCCTCCACGGCGGCTACTTAGTTGGCTGCGCTCAGGAAGTCTGAAAGGCTGTGGAGAACGTTAACAGGCCTCAAGTGAGGCCTTTCGTGGCAGCTCTTAGTCAAATGCGGGGCAGCGAGAAGCTTCTGAAGCTGGCCCAAGCTAAACACAGGATTTGTCACACGCATGGCAATGACATAAAACTGGTGTGTGATGGTGCCCCTGGTTTTCCTGAAATGCGAGACTCCAGTCCAACTCTGAGTCCTGGGGGCGGTTGCTCTGGCTGGTTACCTTTTCATCAAAGATCCTTAGAAGCCAGAATCCTTTGTGCTGCGCAAGAACAGTCACCAGCTGTTTTCTGTTTCCACCGAGGGCGGGACAGGAGGAAATAAAATGGATCAAACAGTACAGACAGGATTTAGCTTAGACACAAGAAAAAACATCCTGACTGAGAGAACCCCTGAACAGTCAGGGAAAGCTATAGGGGAATCATAGAGTCCTCTTCTCTGAATATCCTTTTTTAAAAAACCGCAATGTGGACGGAGGGGGAGAAGACACTCTCTGAATCAGTGACCAGCAGCCAACATTCCTAAAAGAGGGGGATAATTTTTTACCAACTCCTCATTTTCTGAAATACTGATGGAGAATGAAAGGCCCTCTGGATTAAATAGTGCACAAAACACTCCTGTAATTGTGGTTAATGGCCTTCTATCTTAAAGGGTTCTTGTTGTTTAGTCAGTCACATCCGACTCTTTGCTACCTCATGGACTGTAGTCTACCAGGCACCCTTGTCCATGGAATTCTCCAGCCAAGAATACCAGAGTGAGTTGCCATTCCCTTCTCCAGGGAAATCTTCCTGACCCAGGGAATCAAACCAGGGTCTTCTGCATTCTAGGCAGATTTTTTACCATCTGAGCCACTAGAAACCATGCTGTGAATTGCTAGTGTGAGAATTAGAAGATGGTCAGGATTCCCTCCACACTTATCATTCTCTGATCCTGGGATGCCTTTATCTCCCCCAAAATCACACACTCTGTCTTCAAAAGAAGCTCAGAGAGTCCTCAAGGTGAGGCATCATGACATGGTTAAGCTTGTAATGAAGTCACTGAGGGATATAAGCATTGAAACACAATGGGGGTTGAACAGTTACTAGGAACATAAACAGAGCATATATAATTTCAAAAAATAATGGAGAATTTCAAAAATTCAAAAAATTTCAAAAGAAATTTATGGAGAATTTCTCTCATTTCATCGTCACAACAATGCTTCAATATCCTCATTCTAGGAAGCCATGTGCAGAAACCGTTTCGGCCCTTGGGATCTTACTTACACCAAGAGCCTAGGAACCCTCAAACCTCCCAGCTGGTAAGGGGAGCCGTTGGGTGTGCAGTCACTGTGACCCCTGGGGCTGTGCTCCACCAGTCTCTGTTTTTTCTTGAGTCACCCCTCCCTTGGTTCTCTTGTGGCTTGTCTCTTGCACTGAGCTTGTGGTGTAAGCCTGTTTAACAGTCATAACTAGGAGGGACCAAAGGAGCCTCAGGGATGAGAGGAAGGAGAGAGAGGCTTAGATCAGCTCAGTTCTGAAAACTGGGAGAGAAGGCAGTTGAACGAATAAGATCCCAAGGGCCAAAACTCTTGCTGCCTCTCCTGGTTCCCACGCCCACTCCGGACCACCACCCTCTCACTGATTCAGTAAAAAACCTTTTAGTCTTTGTCAACACAGTGCTCTAGGAAGTGGGACCAGAACTGTCAGTGAACATGAAACCTTTTCGCTCTACCTACCTGACACAGAGCTGGTTTTCTTTTAAAACATCTCAAACCCATTTATACCTCAGACATAACATTTATCATAGCAGAACCCAATTGGTAAATTAAAATGACAATAGCAAAGGCATGACCAGCTGATCATACACAACCCTGCTGAACCACCCACCACTTCCTTGGGACTTAGTGCAACCCTTGATAATGCTCTGAAGCGTTCTTCTTAGTGCACCCCTTTTGCTGCCTGGCCAATTCATGATAGAGGTAGAAATAAACACCTGTGAAAAGAGAAGAGGGTGCTGGAGAGGGCCCCAGGGGTGTTGGCCTCAAGCCGGGACTACTGGGTGCTCCTCCCAACCCAGGCTGCGAAGGGAGTGGAGCCTTTGAATGCAGTCTTCACTCCTGGCTCGCAAATCAGCCAGAGGGAGAATGTCTGGGATGCCGCTCCAGGGGTCTGATCCAGCTTTTCAGACATCAGATCAGATCAGATCAGATCAGTCGCTCAGTCGTGTCCGACTCTTTGCGACCCCATGAACCGCAGCACGCCAGGCCTCCCTGTCCATCACCAGCTCCCGGAGGTCACCCAGACTCGCATCCATCGAGTCAGTGATGCCATCCAGCCATCTCATCCTCTGTCGTCCCCTTCTCCTCCTGCCCTCAATTCCTCCCAGCATCAGAGTCTTCTCCAATGAGACATAGTGTCCACCTTTTCAATTAAAGCACCTTCAGCCCCAGTGAGACCACACTCCAGCCTCCTTTTCCCTCCCCAGCTCAAGGAAGAAACAAGAAGTTTAAAGAACCAAAGCCACAGGAAATAGCTGCATATCAAAAGCACTTGAAATTGGTTTGCAGAATGAGTTTGCAGAAGTTACTGAGAAGTAATTCTAGACATTGAAGAGGAAATGTTTCTGAAGAATGAAGAGTCTAGAGGGAGAGAATGCAGAAGACAAAAAAGGGGCTTGGTGACAACCTTTGGTCACAGCAGAGGGAACAGGAGTCTCTCTTTAACTGACATGACCTGGATGCTAATACCATTTCTTAGGGGGCAAAGCAGGACAGTTGTGCTCATTGTTTGCCTTTCAACTATTTCCCCTCAAGCAAAGAGGTTAATAAAGCAGTTATGGGTAGGTTTGAGTTTTTCTTTTTCTCTTTTGAAGTGGCTAGTGAGCTGTCCTTGCTCCATGTAAGGATTTAATTCCAAGTTCACCTTCTCAGATGAAGTCTAGAATGGTAACAATACAGCTTTTCAGGAAAAGAAAATTTTTTTCACCCTGAGGATATGTTTAAATAGATCTGCAGAAAAAGAAGATGATGTGGAAAGAGAAGAGCTGCCATGACTCTGACATAATACTAAAAATGAGGGGGGAAAAAAAGAGAGAGAGACTTGAGAAAGACAGAGGTGCAAGAACCCACAAAAAGACCATGAGAGATCATGAAAGAAGAAAGAAAATGGACAGAATCATGGAGAATGCCTGAACATCAGGACCCTCCATCTGTTTATTCCATCTTTTATCTCTCCCATTTGGCAAGGCTGAATCTAAGAGAATTCAGGTGATAAAACAGTCAAACACTCTTGCTTCACTACACAGTAGAAGCTGTCATATCATCATCATCAACATTGTCAGCTATATTCAGGTGCCAGCTTGCTAACATGGCCTGCACTTTCTGCCATGATAACATCGAGAGATGAGAAAAGGAAAAATCCCCAGAGAAATGACAGAAGATGCTGCTGGGCTAGTCCTTGCCTGACTCTATTGAAAGTCAGTGATGGTGAAAATGAGTCTCCCTAAAAACGAGCCCCCTTGCTGAGTTTATGACTAACCACTCTATTAAAAAACTGTATTTCCATTCTTGTCTTGCCCCTGTTCCCCTCAAGATTGCGAAGTATCAAAAAAAAAAAAAAGGCAGGGGGGAGGTGGGTCTGAACAGAACCCTTTTGGGCCCTCCCAGGTACAAAAGACCCTCCATGTCTCCTGTTTTTGTTTTTTTGTAGAAAAAGGCTATAATCTTCTGTGCCTTCCTTGAGTTGCAAAGAGCAGACTTAAGCAGCTACTATTTAGGGAAGTGGGAGAATGAAGAAACAAGGGAAAGCAGTCAAGCATGAAAAGTAATGACAGTTTAACCAATGGTTCAGGGATAAAGCAAGAGCTTTGCTGCTGCTGCTGCTAAGTCACTTCAGTCGTGTCCAACTCTGCATGACCCCATAGATGTCAGCCCACCAGGCTCTCCTGCCCCTGGGATTCTCCAGGCAAGAAAACTGGAGTGGGTTGCCATTTCCTTCTCCAATGCATGAACACGAAAAAGTGAAAGGGAAGTCGCTCAGTCGTGTCTGACTCTTAGCGACCCCATGGACTGCAGCCCACCAGGCTCCTCCATCCATGGGATTTTCCAGGCAAGAGTACTGGAGTGGGGTGCCATTGCCTTCTCCGAAGCAAGAGCTTTAGTTCTTCCTAAATAAATATACATAACAATCTGATGCATATCTCTGAGTTATTCTGAACAAACTAAGATCCCCTCCCCCTCCAACCCAGGTGGGAAGTTGTTGCTATTACCTGCTGCCCACAAGCATGTAGACCCCAGACTGGTTGTAACCAAAAGTTTGGTGATTAAGATTTCCAAGATATCATGCTGTTTCCTCACAACCAACTAATCAGAAGAAAGTCCAAGAGCTGTAATCCTCACCCAAAACGTTGCCTTTAAAAACCCTTCCCTGAAATCTGTTAGGGAGTTTGGGTCTTTTGAGCCTGAGCTACCCATTCTCCTTGTTTGGCACCCTGCAATAAATGCTGTACTTTCCTTCACCGCCACCCAGTGTCAGTAGTTTGGCTTTGCTGCCCAGCAGGCAAGCAGACCCAAATTTGGTGCAGTAACAGTTTAATGGAGAACTACCTAGAGTTTAGGGAGAGACTCAAAGATAGCTCCAAATCTCAAGAGAAAAACACCCTTTGGTACCATCTCTGTGACTTGTGAGTAGGTTTCTATTTTGAAGCACTGGATTTTCAGATAAGTAAAATGTTACTTGCAAAAGTAGTCTGACCATCCATCAAGCAACTTTCATGGGTTCAGTAGGAGTTCATTAGGAGAAGAAAGCCAGTAAAGAGGGTCTTGACATGGTCTGGGGACTCCAAGAATATAAAACGATCTATATTCTAAGTAATGTTTGGCTCCTGAGTGAAAGAAGGAACAGTCTGAAGGTTCTGGGGAAAAGAGAGAACACTGACAGGCAATAAGCCTGAGTTTCTGACATTTACACAAGAGGCTCTTACATTCTTCATGTATACAAAGATTCTAAAGAATGAGTTTTCCACTGTTAATTTCTTACCCTATCTAGAACAAATAATTAATGAGAAAGAAAACCTGCATAAACAAAATTTCTTTTAAACTAACCCATTAAAGAGAGAATTGTACATTTAATTGCTGCATACTAACAAAATAATATATATTAAAGGGAAAGATAAGGGGGAAAAAAGGAGGGAGAAGGAGAGATTCTAGTTAAAGAGCCGTGTTTCCTACCAAAAGGAGTATGCAAACAAAATAGACTGGGCAAAAGACACTAAAGGAAAAGAGAAGGAAGCTAAACAATGACTTTATTGATTTAAGACATGTGGATTTCATTAGAAAAGCTGAATGCATAAAAATGGGTTGTGATATCTGAACCGAGGCAAGGAGCAAAATTAGGTCACAGAGCTCCTCGGACAAAAGGAATGATGAATCTTTATTAGGTAATTGGACTCAGAGGTAAGAGGAAAAAAATAACTCTTTTCCTCCCTAACCCCACTTTGGATAGTTTTTAAGCCTTCAAAGGTAAATCTACATGTTGAACTAAAATGGCAAATCCCAGAGCCCCACTTTTTGATACAGCATCCGCATTGCCAAAGAATCTCTGAGCCAGAAACTGGAGATTCCTGGGGAAAAACACTCATGCTGATATGGAAATAAATAATGTAGAGATCAAAGTAACACTTGTAAGATGCCCCAGTGGCCCCAATGCAAAGCTTCAGCTGAATTTGAAAGTAATAAAGTAGCAATAATAATATTTTTTCACTTGGATAGACATTTTCCTCTGAAGAGCTCATAACCCATGGTAGCTTATATAAAGCTGATATGGTATTCATATGGGAACCTCATTGTAATAATAATGGACAAGGAACAACAAACACCAAATGGTTTAAATAAGAAACTGTGTACTTCAATAAATATTTACATAGAGAGTATGATGGGAATCTTTTTTTTTATAAACCTCTTAATTTAATTTTGACCCTTTGACTTGGCAGGCCAAGTCAAGACAAAAGTTTTAATTATGAGAAATGGTCTTTTTAAACTCTTATAGCTTTCTTTCTGCTCTCTTCCTTCCATATATTCCTTTTCCTAGAAATGTCTCACTTTTATCTGTGACCTTGCTGCCTCTTCCTGCTTCCCACCAAGAAGTAGGATCCCATAAGCTGGACCTTCCCTAGAACCCTTGTGTATCTGATCTCTTCAGGATCTTGTTCCCTTGGGACCAGCCCCAGGGAAGGGCTCCTCCCATCAACCCACATCAGTTCAGTTCAGTTCAGTTCAGTCATTCAGTCATGTCCAACTCTTTGCGACCCCATGAATCGCAGCACACCAGGCCTCCCTGTCCATCACCAACTCCCAGAGTTCACTCAGACTCACGTCCATCGAGTCAGTGATGCCATCCAGCCATTTGATAGGAAGGAGCTATTGGCCAAGTGTTTGATCCCTATCAGATAATGTGCTGTGCTATACTGTCTTAAGTCACAGTCATGTGCAATTCTTTGCAAACCCACGGACTGTAGCTGACCAGACTCCTCTTTCCATGGAATTCTCCAGGAAAGAATATTGGAGGGGGTAGTCATCCCTTTCTCCAGTGGATCTTTCCAACCCAGGTCTCCTATATTGCAGATAGATTGTTTTCCATCTGAGCCACCAGGGAATCAGATAATATTTACACTTAAATAATTGCTTTAGATGCATTTCAGTATACAATATTATAAGTTGAGCTAAATAACTATGGATGAATTTATTGTCTGAAAAAAATTTAATATCCTCTTATATTTTAGAGGAGTAAATGGGTATTTAGAGTACCTGATCCTGCCAAATTCTTTGAAACTACACCAATAGATACAACATGTAACCAGCCTGTTCCCAAGGATTCAAGACTTACTAAGGCAAGTGTAACTCGCATTGCGAAGCTGCTGTGTGGTGTGAGGGAGGGGCACAGACACCTGGAGCTGGAAGGTTCCTCCCTGTGTAGGGACCTGGGGGCAGACACACAGAATAGTGCCTTTGACTGTGTTCTGAAGAAGGGTCAGATTTCAGTAGGTGCGTTGGGAAGGATAAAGGCACACCAAAAAGGTTGAGCAAAGCTAAGAAGAGTCCTAACAGGAGCTTGTTCCTCAGACAGCCCTCAGGACTATATCAGAGCTACAGGCCTGGATGGTGTAGACAAGGAAAGGGGAGTCCCAGCATCAGGTCAGCGCCCGCCCCCCCGATGCCCCCATCCCTCACAGCCTCCCTGCTGGCTATTGTGGTCCAGGCCGTCACTCAAAGGATTCCTGAGAGAGGACTGGGAAAAGAAAGGACTGGAAAAGCATGTTGGGATTCCCATGTGACAGAGCCCAGACACCAAGCCAAAGAGTTTGGACTTAATTCCAGGGATATTAGGGAGCCTCAGAAGCACAGAAAATAAACTTTTCAGACTCACCTGTGTAAATGTGTGTGACTACGTGGGTATACATCTGTGCCTAGGTGTGAGTGCGAGCATGTGTATATATGTGGGTCTCTGTGTGTGTCTGTGGATGTGTATGGGTATGTGTGAATATGTCTACCTATGTCTGTGTGTGTGTGTGCATATGCCTAGATGTGTGGCCGTGTGTGAGTGTAATATGTCTAGATGTACGTGAAAATGTATGAGTATGAATGTTGTGTGGGTATGTGTAGGAGTGTGTGAAGGCAGTCAGGGAGAACTGTGACCCTGATGGGCTACTCGAGTGGAGGGAGTGCTGAGCTTCATGCAGGAGGCACTTGGTGGGCTCTGATATGAACCAATCACTCCCCCTGAGGCTGGACAGACCCCAGCTTTGGGAACGAGGGCTGCCAGTCCCAGAAGCCTCTGCTGTCCTGGTCAGGCGCTAAGCCCTGGCATGATCCTCTGTGACGTCACCAGACCATCAGTGAGGGATGGTGGTTGGTGAAGGATCACAGCCCTCCCGCTATGTGCTTCATCCCCTAGTGGAATGCATGTCTTCCCTTCCTCATCTTTTTCTCTTTTTCATGCCCTATTTTTTTTTTTAATTTCATATATATGTGTTTGTGTATGTGTGCACATATATAACTTTAAAAACATAGATTCCAAGGAAGAGATGTGTGGTAGGGTTTTATTTGGATCCTCTTCTTCAAGCTGTCACTCATTAAAAATGGGACCTTGAACAAGTGACATCACTCATTCCTCCATTCTACAAATGCTTTCCTAATATATACCTGGCACTGTGCTTCTTTACTAAAGTGACTTTTACAAACAAAAGGAGGGTGGGGCTTCCTGTCTAGCAGAGGAGCTAGACATTAAAAAAAATCATACAAATCTATAACTATACACTGAGAAAAATGTATAGTTATACATTTTTAAAATGTAAAGAATAAAACTTAAAGAATGCTATGAGAGGGTGTTTTGGGGGCCTTATTTTCCTTCAGAGAAATAGGAGGATGCTTCCTAATGTTAATCGAAGGTATTGGCACTGAGCCAGTGGGGTTGCTGTGAGGATTAAACAGGTTTGTGCGTGTACCACAGTGCCAGATAAGACAGTGCTTCTTATTATATTGGGTTGGCCAAAATGTTCGTTTGGGTTTTCCATAAGCTCTTACAGAAAAACCCAAACAAACTTTTTGACAAACCCAATATTACTGCGGTGGAGGCAGAACATTTAAGAAGTGTCCTCTTGGCTCAGGTTATGGACAGGGGAAGAAGGACATTGCCTGCCAATGTCTTCTCCCCTGAACAGAAGGAAGGTTGACCCCCCAGGGCTGGCCAAGGTAGCTGAGCTGTGACACACACAGGGCCACAGAGCCATCGCTCAGGAGAGCCGATCCTGGGGAGAGGCTCAAGGAAAAACCATTTACGGGCCCCCAGTGCCGGGAGGGAGCTGTCACCATGAAGTCTCCTGGTTTCCAGGCCAGACCCTGCTCCAATCTCGCTTTCCCACCAATATGCAGCACCATCTTGAAGTATGGAGGTGAAATGCGTGTGACCAAATGTGGTCCAAGCAAACTGTTCCAAATTAGGAGTATTTCTCAGGTCAGTTCTCAACTTCTGACTTGTTCAAAGAAGTTGAACCCAACTTTCCCATTAGTAACCAACTAGCAACAAGTAGATATTCTGTATTCAAAAAATCACTAAGAGGTTACTATTAAAGAGAATTCTAGTAAGGTTTTGTTGTTGTTGTTTGTTTTATTTTTTAATATAAATTTATTTATTTTACTTGGAGGTTAATTACTTTACAATATTGTATTGGTTTTGCCATACATTGACATGAATCCGCCACAGGTATACATGTGTTCCCTATCCTGAACCCCCTCCCACCTCCCTCCCCATACCATCCCTCTGGGTCATCCCAGTGCACCAGCCTCGAGCATCCTGTATCATGCATCAAACCTGGACTGGCGATTCGTTTATCACCATATGATAAACGATCATATGATCGTTTAATGATCATAAATATATGATAATATACATGCTTCAATGCCATTCTCCCAAATCGTCCCACCCTCGCCCTTTCCCACAGAGTCCAAAAGATTGTTCTATACATCTGTGTCTCTTTTGCTGTCTTACATACAGGGTTATTGTTACCATCTTTCTAAATTCCATATATATGCATTATTATACTGTATTGGTGTTTTTCTTTCTGGCTTACTTCACTTTGTATAATAGGCTCCAGTTTCATCCACTTCATTAGAACTGATTCAAATGTATTCTTTTTAATGGCTGAGTAATACTCCATTGTGTATATGTACCACAGCTTTCTTATCCATTCGTCTGCTGATGGACACCTAGGTTGCTTCCATGTCCTAGCTATTATAAACAGTGCTGTGATGAACATTGGGGTACATGTGTCTCTTTCAATTCTGATTTCCTTGCTGTGTATGCCCAACAGTGGGATTGCTGGGTCGTATGGCAGTTCTATTTCCAGTTTTTTAAGGAATCTCTACACTGTTCTCCCTAGTGGCTGTACTAGTTTGCATTCCCACCAACAGTGTAAGAGGGTTCCCTTTTCTCCACACCCTCTCCAGCATTTATTATTATTTTTTAATTGTGGTAAAATATACATAGCATAAAATTGAACATTTTGACCCATTTTTGGAGTACAGTTCAATCCCATTAAGTGCATTCACACTGTTAAGCAACCATCACCACCCTCTATCACTAGAACTCCTTCCACCTTGCAGAACTGATGCTTTGCACCCATTAAACAACATCACCGACTCGATGGACATGAGTCTGAGCAAGCTCCAAGAGTTGGTGATGGACAGGGAAGCCTGGCATGCTGCAGTCCCTGGGGTGATGTTGAAGCTGAAACTCCAATATTTTGGCCACCTGATGCGAAGAGCTGACTCCTTTGAAAAGACCCTGATTTGGGGAAAGATTGAAGGCAGGAGAAGGGGACGACAGAAGATGAGATGGTTGGATGGTATCACCGACTCAATGGAGATGAGTTTGGGTAAAACCCAGGAGTTGGTGATGGACAGGGAGGCCTGACGTGCTGTGGTTCATGGGGTCGCAAAGAGTCGGACATGACTGAGCAACTGAACTAAACTGAACTGAACCTTGTTCTTTGCTCTCCTCCCACCCCCATCTAATTTCTGCCTTTTGAACTTGATCCTCTAGACACCTCATGTAACTGGAATCAGGCAGTATGTGTCTGGTTTACTTGACTTAGCATAAGGTCCTCATGGTTTTTAGCAGCTTACATATGTCTCTGAGCCTAGGAAACAGGTTGAATTGGGAGTACATCTGGCTAGAGAGGTATCACAGCCAACGAGACGAGTGGGCAACCAAGGCAGACTGCCTGGTGTGAAGCCTGGATCCAACATTATGAAGCTGTGTGATTTGGGGGTGAGTCGTTTATACTCTGTGTCCCCTGGGTTTCCTTAAATTTAAAATGGAAATAATGACAGTGTACATTCATGGGGCTATTGTGAGGATCAAATAAGCTAATGAACATAAAACACAACAGTGCTGGGCATAGAGTCTGCTCTGGACAAATGTTAATACAGTTTAAAATAAGGGACATACATGGATATATGTCTAAACATAAAATTATAAAGTTTATATTCTCATGAAACATATGATTTGAACTAATTATTACAAAGAAAGTAAAAAAAAAAAGTCGACTTTCAAAAAGAATGCCTTATATTCATTTGGATATTAAACATGAATTTTATATTTGAGACACAGAAAAGTTTGTTAAATATAGCAGCCCCCAGTCATAAGAAAAAATGAGATCTAAAAAGATATTAGAAAGGTTTATAAAAGATATGCCCCAAACCGCAACCTGACAGACACCACAACCAAAAGGGTGAACATTCAAGAAGTAGAAAGTAAAACTTAAAACACTAAGTGATGAAGCAAAATAACCCACTATTGCTAATGTTTAGAGGTTGAGTGAACTCTCAAAGGGAGGGTGAGAAAAACACTGTTGTTGTATTTATTTATGAAATAAATTTCCCCTTTATTTAGTGAAGAAGTGGCTGTTTTCTTTGCAAAGCTCATTTTATAGATTCTAAAAAAACAAAAGCTCTCTTTGAGTGTAGATATTGCAAATGGAATTACTTAACTTTCTCAACCCAGTTTTTGTTTTCTCATCAGAAGTCATCCCTGTGGCTTGTGACTTAACGATGAAAACACACCTTCTAGAGTCCTGTCATCTGCTCTGTAGGACTTCTGAAGGGGAGCCCAGCTGCCCCATTGGTGGGACAGTGGCTTGCCAATGGCATAACTGGTGAAGTTTGCATCATCTCCTCAAACGGTCACAGATTGGCTTTTCTTCCCCCATCCCTTTTATTCATTTGGCATGCAATGAACCTTGGGATAGACTGAAAAACCTAATGTGGTTTACTGTGGAAACATGGAGAGGACCATTTGAGTCAGGTCATGGGTTTAAACGTGGGACAGCCAGAGGTTGGGTCCATCCCAGGTCTGAAATCAAGTGGTTCTTCACTTACAGCAGGGTTATAAGGACAAAGAATCAAATTGCTTTGACCCTACAGTGCCTGTTTCAGAAATATGGCTTTCTTTTAAGAGAGTATACTTACAATTCTCTTAAGTTTTTATTTGGTTCTTTTTTTTGTGCTGTGCTGGCCCAATTAGTCTTAAAGGGTTTTTCTGAAATGTTTCCTCAGGAAACGCATGGAATGCACTCTGACAAGGAAGCCCACATTCCCGTTATTTATTGAGGCTCTTCGTTTTCACCTATCAAGTATCTCAGGCCTTTATACAAATGCTTTATTTACCAGTAAAGACTCAAGACTTCAGACTGAGGGAAAGGAAAGTGGAACCAGTGGAAATTAGTGGAATCCCTGTAAAAGGGAAGATGTTTAATTAATTTTATTTTTGAAAGCAGGTTTTCAAGGGCCCTAGAAAATTCCCCTAGAGTTGTTTCAATAGAAAGAAAACACAGTACGTGTCAGGGTATGAAAACAGGAAAGGGGTGTGAGAGTAGCCGCTGTTTGATCATCTCAATCAAGGGGAAATTTGTCTGAGGTAAACAGTTCTCAGAAATAGCAATCATTTCATGAACTTGATTTTTAAAATGGTTGTGGTATCCTCTCAGTCAGGCCTGGACTGAAAGTCCACACTGTTCAGAGACACGAAAGCCAGTGTAAATCAGCAGATTATCTTAGGACTGGAAAGAATTAACTTGGGACCCAAAATGGTGATGAGTTTACTGCTTAGAGACAGTAAGGTCTAATTTGTGGAGATCAGAAAATAAAAACAAAATAGAATTAAATATCTGACAATACCAGCATGGAAATTGAGAGGTTTTTATAGGTAAGACATCTGGACACACTTGGATTATTCAAAAGGATAAAATTTTAACATTAGAGTCGTTAATTAGAAATTCATGACAAAATTTCTAGTAGAGCCACTGAAAGACTAGAAATAGAGAGGATAATTTTCAAACTAGTAAAGAGGAGGAAAGTAATACACAGAAGAAAATTTACTCATAAACTAATATAACCACTATATTGCTTACAGTAAAGAAATTATTGAACTAAGCATTTGATTTAAGAAGTTAACTATGAGAAACACAGCACAATCCATCCAAAGAGAGTAGGGAAAAGGAAATAATAAAGATAAGAGTAGAAATTCATAAAACAGGAAGAATGAGAATAGATCAAGATGCCAGAAACTGGATATTTAAAAACACAAATAAAAACACTTTCAGCAAAACCGATCAAGGAAAAAGGTAGATGGTATTAAGACTAAAAAAAGAAAAGGACTAAACCAAAAATCTGCCTGCAGTGCAGGAGACCTGAATTCAATCCCTGAGTCGGGAAGATCCCCTGGAGAAGGGAATGGTTACCCTCTCCAGTATTCTTGCCTGGAGAATTCCATGGGCAGAGGGAGCCTGGCGGGCTACAGTCCATGGGGTCTCAAAGAGTTGGACACAATTGAGCTATAAAAATTTCAAACCACAGATATAGAAGAGATTACAAAAATAAAGAAGAATACTATAAACAAGTTTGTAAAAATAAATTGAACACTTGGGTAAAGTGGACAAATTCCCAGAAAAATATAAATGACCAAAAATGAATCAAGTGATAATAGAGAATCTGAATGGTTTGATAACTACAAGATTAAATCAGTAGTTTAAAATCTTCCCACAGTAAAACTCCAAGCTTAGATGGTTTTACAGGTGAGTTCTCCCAAAATTCAGGAACAGATACTTTCAATCTTACCAAACTCTTTCAAAAAGTAGAAAAAGAGGAACTACTACCTCAACTTACTTTGCCTCTTTGTGACCCCATGGATTGTAACCTACCAGACTCCTCCATCCATGGGATTTTCTAGGCAAGGGTGCTGGAGTGGGTTGCCATTTCCTTCTCCAGGGGATCTTCCCAACACAGGGATCGAACCCAGGTCTCCCGCATTGCAGGCAGATGTGCTACCGTTTGAGCCACTAGGGAAGCCATTATAAATTTAGTATAATTCTTTAAAAAAGAGAAAAAGCTGACACATGAAAATAGAGCCAAAAATTCTAAAAAAAAAAAAAAGTAAACTAAATCCAATATATTTTAATTATAATCAAGTAAGGTTTATTTTAGGAATGCAAGATTAGTTCAGATTCAGAAAATCCCTCAATATAATTGACATAACAGATTAAAGGAAGGAGGGTATGTGGTCATAGATTACATAGATTTTTCTTAATAGATTCAGAAAAAGCATTCAGTGAAATTCAGTTTGCAGCAGACTAAGAATAAAAACAGAATGTCTTCAATTCAAACAAAAGTACCCATAGAAAATTCCAGTAACTGTTTTTTTTTTAATATTGAGGTATTAAAAACTGTTTCCTTTGAAATCAAGAATAATTCAAGGACATCCATTCTCACTTCTATTCAGTGTTGTTCTACCAGTTGTAGTCATCCTAGATAATAAAAAAAATGAAAGATATAAAAATTTGAAAGTAAGAAATAAAATTATTACTATACACATATCTACATAGAAAACAAACAAAAATTTACAAACCATTAACATTCTAGCAAAGTTACTAGACATAATCCTAATCTGTGTTTTCTATACCAATAACAAACAGAGTTTTAAATTTTAAAAAGATACTGTTTACAATATCAAGAATGTATATATATATAATATCAATTAGTCATAAATCTAAAAAATGCATGCAATATCTTAAGCGTGCAAAGGTCTACACATGTGTATTAAAAAAGACAGTTTAAAATATCTAAATAAGTGCAGATACATTACTAATTTCATAGAGCAGAAGGTTCAGTTTTGCAAGGACATCGTTTCTCACAAAACTGATTTATAGATTTAATTAAACTGCAATCAAGAGTCCCACATGATTTTTCTTGGAAGTTGACAAACTAATTCTAATATTGATATGAAAGGTCAAAGAGCTTATGGTAGTCAAGTAGATAAAGAAGGTAGGGGAATTTTCTCAATCTGACAGCAAGACTCACTACAATACTCTAGAAGTTAAGGTAGTGTGGTCAATCTTAATAGAATGGACAAACAGACCAATGGAACAAACTAACCATGCATGTGTAAAAATGAGATATTTGTTGGAAGTGTCATTTCAGAGGAAAGCCTGGACTCTTCTCATATAGGGGGAACTATCAGTTAACTCTATAAAGAGCCATATCTTTTTTATCTCTACCTCACAACTTACTCAGAAATTAATTTCTGAGGGATCAAGGGTTTAAGCGGGGAATGCAAATTTTTGAAACTTTTAAAAGACTATCCCTATTTTTAAGAAATATACACTGAAGTATTTATGGGGATGGGATTGTGATTTATTTATCCTATCTTTAAATGTATCAAGAGAGGAAGAGAAAAAAAGTGAGGTGAGAGGGAATGCAAAAGAAAATGGATGCAAAAATGTAACAATATGTGAATCTGGGTATAAAGTATACTATTGTCCTTTGCATATTTTTATCCTTTCATCTTATCTGCAAAGTTGAAACTATTTCAAAAATAAAGTTTTGTTTTTCCCAAACTCTTTTGGAAGAAAATATAGAAAAACATCTTTATCGCTTGGCTTCAAGCCAAGTCATTCTTAAATGCAACTCAAAGTATGAAACTCATAAATAAAATATTGACAAAATAAGTTAGATTAAAATAATTTCTATTCATTGAAAGATACCATGAAATGAGTATGAAATGAGAATGAAAACTACGTGCCATCAACTGGGAGAAGACATTTGCCACATACAAAACTGAGAAAGGGATTAAGTTCATAAATATATAAAGAATTTCTATGATATGAGTATAGTTGTTTATATATTCAAAACACATGTGTATTTATATATCTTCCTATGTGCTAAGCCACCTCATGCAGAGTTGACTCATTGGAGAAGACTCTGATGCTGGGAGGGATTGAGGGCAAGAGGAGAAGGGGACGACAGAGGATGAGATGGCTGGATGGCATCACTGACTCGATGGATATGAGTCTCAGTGAACTCCAGGAGATGGTGATGGACAGGGAGGCCTGGCGTGCTGCAATTCATGGGGTTGCGAAGAGTCGAACACGACTGAGCGACTGATCTGATCTGATCTGATGTGCTAAGCTCTATTAAAAATGGTAACTGAATGGAAAAATAGGCAAAATATGAATACATAGAACACACAATGGGGGGAAACCAAATAGTAACAAACATTTGAAGATGTTCAATTCATTTGTACTCAAAAACACAAATTAAAACCCTAAAAAGACATAATTTCAGACTGCTATGATTGGCAAATTTTCAAAATCTTGCCAATATCAAGTGTTCATAAAGACATTTAGCAAGAGGTCTTACATGCTGCAGCACAGTAGAAATCAGAGCATCACCTATTAAAACTGATGCATCAAATCCATTCCTACATACTCATGCAAGCATGCATGCTAAGTCGCTTCAGTTGTGTCTGACTCTGTGCGACCCTATGGACAGCAACCCATCAGGCTCCTCTGTCCACAGGATTCTCCAAGCAAGAATACTGGAGTGGGTTGCCATTTCCTTCTCCCCTACATACTCATCAGATCAGATCAGATCAGTCGCTCAGTCGTGTCCGACTCTTCGCGACCCCATGAACTGCAGCACGCCAGGCCTCCCTGTCCATCACCAACTCCCGGAGTTCACTGAGACTCACATCCATCGAGTCAGTGATGCCATCCAGCCATCTCATCCTCTGTCGTCCCCTTCTACTCCTGCCCCCAACCCCTCCCAGCATCACTAGCAAATTTCTTGTGCAAACATACCAGGAGATGAGTATACAATTATTTATAACAGCATTATTTGTAATAAATAGAAAGACTGAAAACAACATGAAATTTCCACTGACAGTGAAATGAATAAATAAAATGTAACACAGCCATTGAATGGACTACCAAATAGCTGTGGACAGCAGCATAATTAAGTCTCAGAATGTTGGGGCTGTGATGGGGGAGGGGGAATTAAGTCCATGAAAAAATTTTTCAAGCAGTCAGGAAAAGATGCAATTTCAAAAATGGAGGAGTAAGTTAGACAGAGAAGAAAAGACACTGTAGTCATAGAGACAAAGAACAGTGAGACCTATTTAGGAATTGCAGATGCATAATGCCTCTCTCATTGCACGTGTCCCTAGTTCAGACTTCTAGTATACTTGAATTCACTGCTGAATACCTTTTTTTGAACCATGAGGACTTCTGTAAGTGAATTAGTTCCTTTTTGGGAATTGTTGCAGAAAAGTAAAGTTGGAAAACGAATGAAAGAGATAATGCCATTAGAAAAGGAATAGAGACATTTACAATTAATTCCTCTCCAGGAAACCAGATGGGGGAAATTAAATCTTGTGGACATGGATGGACCCAGAGAATGTCATACATTGAGTGAAGTAGCTCAGAAAGAGAAAAACAAATATTGTATATTAAGGCATATATGTGGAATCTAGAAAAATGGTATAGATGATCATATTTGCAAAGCAGAAAGAGGGACATAAGCATAGAGGACAAAAGTATGGATACTAAGGGGGAAAAGGTGGAGTGGGATGAATTGGGAGATTGAGACTGACATATATAAACTAATGATACTATGTATAAAATAAATAACTAATGAGAATCTTCTATATAGCACAAGAAAAGAACTCTGCTCAGTGCTCTGTGGTGACCTAAATGAGAAGGAAATCCAAAAAAAGAGGGGATATATGTCAATATGCTGCTGATTCACTTTGCTGTAAAGTAGAAATTAACACAGCATTGTAAAGCAACTCTGTGTGTGTGCAAAAGCAACTATACTCCAATAAAAATTAATTAAATACAAAAAAAGTCTTGTATTTCTGTCTGCCCTCCAGTGGCATCCCTAAGGAGGAAAGGAGCAAAGATCAATATCAGTCATGCTTTGGGGTCAAGATCACCAAGATGGAGGGAAGCTATGCTAACCTGGAGATTGGAGTGGGATTTTAAAAGTCGGAGACAGCTAACTTAAGATTTTCTCTGAGCGTTTTCCATCTCAAGCACTTAAGTTACTGTATCTCTGAGATCACAATGGAAATGATCAATGGATTTTTTACAACTTTTGAAAGAGAATTTTTGTATCCAGAGGAGAAGTTTACTGTAGCAGAATTTAAAATTAGTACTGAATTTATTAAATCTATAAATCAAGAATCTCATTTTTATGAATGTTTAAATTGAGCTTGTGAAGTTTTTTACTTTTTTTAGAAAAATAGAAGTTGTCCCAAAATAAGAAAAATTGTTTTTATGTTTCTTAATATTTAATTAACTCATAAATTAAAGGATTAATTTCTCCTCTCTTAAACTACTAGTGAAATTTCCTTAGACATTTCACACTACAGTTAAATATTTAGCACATCTATAATTAGTATATATTCGGGGAAGGCAATGGCACCCCACCCCAGTACTTTTGCCTGGAAAATCCCATGGACGGAGGAGCCTGGTAGGCTCCAGTCCGTGGGGTCGCTAAGAGTCTGACACGACTGAGCGACTTCACTTTCACTTTTCACTTTCATGCATTGGAGAAGGAAATGGCAACCCACTCCAGTGTTCTTGCCTGGAGAATCCCAGGGACAGGGGAGCCTGGTGAGCTTCCGTCTATGGGGTCGCACAGAGTCGGACACGACTGAAGCGACTTAGCAGTAGCATAATTAGTATAACTGTCAAATGCCTGTCATGTAAATTTAACAAATTTAATAAGTACATTTTTTCCTACCATCGAATCAACTATTGTGACACAAACCTTAAAATATAGAAAACCATTAACTCTAATTCATATATCTTAAAATCAGATAAAATATATTTAAAGTAGCATAGTAATGACAACACATTATGTTCATATAATCTCCACAAATATGTATCTTACATATCAATATTACATTAATCTCTTTAACCTGGATTTATGAACTTATTCAGTGAAGACCTGCGTTAGCACTTCCGGCTGGTGGCAGCAATGTGCCACTGAGCTCTCAGGGAACAATACATGGAGCCACAGGCCAACACGAGGGCTCTTGGTTTAACCTTAGACTTTGTCAGTTTACTCAATCATTTACTGCAATACTTTCATAATATTTTTCTGCTTACCCACACTCCCCTCAAATTCCCTGCCCCACCCAGATTGCAGCATTTTGTTTTTAACCCAACAGGAGGTTTTTCTCAGATCAGTTTATTAAGACCTTCCTTAATCTTTTTAATGGCTGTATTGGTTTTCATTGCATGAATAAATGTACCACAATTTAGTTAAGTACTCCTCCACTAATAAGTACTTTTTCAGTATATTATGCAGCAGGGGAAGAAGAGGGTGGGACAAACTGAGAGAAGAGCATTGACATATATATATTACCATGTGTTAAATAGATAGCTAGTGGGAAGCTGCTGCATAATACAGGGAGATCAGCTCCGTGCTCTGGGATGACCTAGAGGGGTGGGATGGAGGAGTGGGAGGAAGGATCTAGAGGGAAGGGATATATGTGTCCTTATAGCTGATTCACATTGTTGTCCAGCAGAAACTAACAACATTGTAAAGCAATTATCCTCTAATTTATAAAAATTTTTAAATATATACTGTTCATTCTTTTAATTAATATAATCAATGATTATATAGTGTACAATATAAAACTCAATGCATATGCACCTTCTTTTTGTTTGGTTTGGTTTTTTGACTTTACTAAGATAGGATTAAAACTCATAATTTAATGAGTTTTAATTATGATGAATTGTAATTTTAACTAATTAATAATGAGTTATAATTAAAACTCAAAAATGAGGCTTAAAACCCTATGGGGAGGGAGGAGGGTTCAGGATGGGGAACACATGTATACTTGTGGTGGATCCATCTTGATGTATGGCAAAAGCAATACAATATTGTAAAGTTAAGCAAAATAAAATTTAATTAATAAAAAAAAACCCAACATTCAGAATACTAAGATCGTGGCATCTGGTCTCATCACTTTATGGTAAGTAGATGGGGAAACAGTGGAAACAAGTGAGAGACTTTATTTCCTTGGGCTCCAAAATCAATGCAGATGGTGACTGCAGCCATGAAATTAAAAGACACTTGCTCCTTGGAAGAAAAGCTATGACAAGCTAGATAGCATATTCAGAAGCAGAGACATTACTTTATCAACAAAGGTCCGTCTAGTCAAAGCTATGGTTTTTCCAGTAGTCATGTATGAATGTAAGAGTTGGACTATAAAGAAAGCTGAGTGCCGAAGAATTGATGTTTTTGAACTGTGGTGTTGGAGAAGACTCTTGAGAGTCCCTTGGACTGCAAGGAGATCAAATCAGTCAGTCCTAAAGGAAATCAGTCCTGAATATTCATTGGAAGGACTGATGCTGAAGCTGAAACTCCAATATTTTGGCCACTTGATGCTGGGAAAGAGTGAAGGCGGGAGGAGAAGGAGACCACAGAGGATGAAATGGTTGAATGGCATCACTAACTCGACAGACATGAGTTTGAGTAAGCTCCAAGAGTTGGTGGTGGACAGAGAAGCTTGGTGTGCTGTGGTCCATGGGGTCGCAAAGAGTCAGACACGACTGAGAGACTGAACTGAACTGAGATATGATTGACAAATAAAAATTGTATATATTTAAGTTATATAATATGATGTCTTGGTATACATATATATTGTGAAATGATTACCACAAACAATCTAGCTAATTACCAGATCCATTATCCCACATAGTTACATTTTGTGTTTGGGGGAGTGGGAGAACATTTGAGATTTTCTTTCTTAGCAGATTTCAAGTATACACTATATCACTAATTACATTCACCATGCTATACATTAGATCTCCAGAACATATTATCTTACAACTGAAAGTTTGTACTCTTTGGCTAATATCAGACTACAACATTTTTATGTCTTTTCATTTGTGAAATTCTGTATATTCTTAATAGTTCTCTTGTCATATGTTTCATCATTTCTATAATTCCTAATTTACCCAAGGCAAACCCAGAGGGGGGAAATCAATGCTCTAAATTGTGAATTCATCAAGGCATTGGACATTCTGTTAGAAAATGAGCCAAAAGTTATTCTTAGAATATGAAGTATCTACAATAAATAAAAAATTTACAAACGTCTTGAAACTATGGGGGTGAGGGAATTTCCTAATTGTTTCCGACAAGCAGGGGTTGATAAATACAATTACTTCAGTGCCAATGTCCTAGTTTGGGCTGCTATAACAAGGGGACATAGACTAGGGCGTTTAAACAACAGAATTTAATTCCTCAGTTCTGGGATGGGAAGTCTTAAATGAAGATATCTCCAGGGCTGGTATCTGGTGAAGGCGGGCTTCCTGGGGTGTAGACAGTCACCTTCTTACTATGTCCTCCCTGGCCCAGACAGCCACCATCTCTCTTGTGTCCCTTCTTATGGGGCATTTAACTCTAGCATGAGGACTCCATCCCCATGACCTAATTACCTCCCAGAGCCCCCACCTTCAAACACCATCACACTGGGGATTAGGCTTCAACATCTGAATCTTAAGGGACATATTCAGTTGATAACAGATCGTTATAATTAGCCTAAGATGTGAAAAATGTCACTGCTGTTATCTCTCTCCTGTGCTAACCTCACTGGGGGGGGGACACAGATGCTATTCCAATAGTAGCAGTAATCTAAATGTAATCAGTTATTGCCCCTACCTGCTAATGTAAGTGGAGAAGGCAATGGCACCCCACTCCAGTACTCTTGCCTGGAAAACCCCATGGACAGAGGAGCTTGGTAGGCTGCAGTCCATGGGGTCGCTAAGAGTCGGACACGACTGAGCGACTTCACTTTCACTTTTCACTTTCATGCATTGGAGAAGGCAATGGCAACCCACTCCAGTGTTCTTGCCTGGAGAATCCCAGGGATGGGGGAGCCTGGTGGGCTGCCGTCTATGGGGTCGCACAGAGTCAGACACGACTGAAGCGACTTAGCAGCAGCAGCTAATGTAAGATCGTGTGTGTGCATGCTAAGTCATTTCAGTCGTGTCTGACTCTTTGCAACCCTATGGTTGCCCACCAGGCTCCTCTGTCCATGGGATTCTCTGAACAAGAATACTAGAGTGGGTTGCCATGCCCTCCTCCAGGAGATCTTCCCGATCCAGGAATCGAACCTGCATTGGCAGGTGAGTTCTTTACCACTAGTGCCACTTGAAAGCCCAATGTAAGACTTTGGGTGCCCCTAAATTCCACCCCAATGTTTTTGGTAGCCCCTACAAATATCTGATATATTTTCATAAATAAGTTTGTCTCAGCTCATGCAGCTGAGACATCATTAGTTTCAGTATAAGTATTTTTAAATGAATGGCTTGCTCAAGACCCCAAAGCTGTAATGTTCAGCTGTGTTTCACATGCACGCAGGCAGTTGTGGGTGACGTCCTACAAGAAGGCTCTGGCAGGACACAGCTGGAATTCTTCTTGGCATAGAGTTTGGAGAAATAGTGCAATGGTTCTTTCAGCTTTTCTAAGAGGCTTTCCCAAGAAACCAGATCTAAGACACGACAGTAATTAAACATTTTGAAGAAGACAGAGAAGAAGAAGCAGCTTCTCCTTGTATCCTTGCCCGGTCCCTGAACAATCACATTGTCCTCTCTTCACTCACACTTTGCAATTCCAAAATAAAAGCAAAAACCAAAACCAATCAAAGACATAACAATCTCTACAGAGCCTCATCTTAGGTCCAGTATACACATTATCCTGGGAGAGGGGGTGAGCAGAAGAGGGGACTGACACCCGTCAAAAATGCATAAGTGTGTCTCAACTGCCTATACCCAGGCTCACAGTCTTCAATTCACAGAGATCTTCTCAGGAAGAAATGTGAATAAAAGAGAACTTGGCTTTTATGATTGCAACCATGAACTATGTAAGAAGTATTTTTCGGTCTCCTATCAGGTTAAAGCTCACACCAACCCAGACAGTATCCAATTTATTACAACTCTATTCCCACTGGGGTAGCAGAAACGGCTAATATTATTGTTTTAAATATATCTAAGCCAAGTTTGGGGGGTTATTTTTTGTTAGCAAAAGCCAATAAGACAGACTAGCTCCTTTTTTATTCTCCAGAACAATTGGAAGGCGTTTGGGGTTTTTTGGATTTTTTTTGTTGTTGTTGTTTTAAATCTCAATGGACTCATTTTGTAGAAATATATTTAAGTGTCAGCATGTGTTCTAACCAATATTGACTTATCCATAGAAAATAATCCATAACATTTTCAAATTAAGGTTTATCCAGCAGTTATACACTTGTGCTTTAATTTTTCCTTATTCCCAAATGCTGTTGGGAAATGGTGTTGAAGGACTTGCTGGAGGTAAGTTGCCACCAACGTTCAATTTGTAAAAAACACAATACCTGAGACAAGCAATAAAGCAAAAGGCAGTAAAACAAGGCGCTGCTGTTCAGTCGCTCAGTCGTGTCCGACTCTCTGTAACCCTGTGGACAGCAGCACACCAGGCTTCCTTGTCCATCACCATCTCCTGGGGCTTGCTCAGACTCGTGTCCATTCAGTCAGTGATGCCATCCAACCATCTCATCTTCTGTCATCCCCTTCTCCTCCTGCCTTCAATCTTTCCCAGAATCTGGGTCTTTTCTAATGAATTGGCTCTTCACATCAGGTGGCTGAAGTCCTGGAGTTTCAGCTTCAGCATTGGTCCTTCTAATAAATATTCAGGACTGATTTCCTTTAGGATGGACTGGTTTGATCTCCTTGCTGTCCAAGGGACTCTCAAGAGTCTTCTCCAACACCACAGTTCAAAAGCATCAATTCTTCAGCATTCAGTGAAAGAGGAGAGTGAAAAAGTTGGCTTAAAGCTCAACATTCAGAAAACCAAGATCATGGCATCCGGTCCCATCACTTCATGGCAGATAGATGGGGAAACAGTGGAAACAGTGGCTGACTTTATTTTTCTGGGCTCCAAAATCACTGCAGATGGCAATTGCAGTGATGAAATTAAAAGACGCTTAATCCTTGGAAGGAAAGTTATGATCAACCGAGACAGCATATTAAAAAGCAGAGACATTACTTTGCCAACAAAGGTCTGTCTAGTCAAGACTATAATTTTTCCAGTAGTCACGTATGGATGTGAGAGTTGGACTATAAAGAAAGCTGAGTGCCAAAGAATTGATGCTTTTAAACTGTGGTGTTGGAGAAGACTCTTGAGAGTCCCTTGGACTGCAGGGAGATCCAACCAGTCCATCCTAAAGGAGATCAGTCCTGTGTGTTCATTGGAAGGACTGATGTTGAGGCTGAAACTCCAATACTTTAGCCACCTGATGTGAAGATCTGACTCATTGGAAAAGACCCTGATGCTGGGAAAGATTTAGGGCAGGAGGAGAAGGGGACGACAGAGGATGAGATGGTTAGATGGCATCATTGATTTGATGAACATGAGTTTGGGTGGACTCCGGGAGTTGTTGATGGACAGGGAGGCCTGGCATGCTGCGGTTCATGAGGTCACAAAGAGTTGGATACAACTGAACGACTGAGATGAACTGAACTGAACTCACATCCATACATGACTAATGAAAAAAACCATAGCTTTGACTATATAGACCTTTGTTGGCAAAACAATGGTATGACTGCACATATTCTAATGGCTTTGCTCCTGAAATTTCTGATAAGTTACTTCAGCTCCCTACCTTACAACATGCATGCAATGCTAAGTCTCTTCAGTTATGTTCGACTCTTTGCAACCCTGTGGAGTGTAGCCCGCCAGTCTCCTCTGTCCATGGAGCTTCTCCAGGCAAGAATACTGCAGTGGGTTGCCATGCCCTCCTCCAGGGTCTTTTCCCGACCTAGGGATCAAACCCATGTCTCCTGTGGCTCCTATACTGCAGGAGGATTCTTTACCACTGAGCCAATGGGGAAGTCTATCTTACAACAGTGGGTTCCATAAAATGAATACTAAAGGGGGAAAGAAAGAGAAGAAACTACTAGTGAACTACCATGAAACAAGACCAGAGTTTGCTTTTCTTTTCAGCTTATCTTTTGTTCTTGTGGTAATGGTTTGAGAAACCAGCAGTTTCCATGGAACTGCCATCTGACAGTAGCTGTTTATTTTCTTTCACTTCATCAATGACCTACAAAGACCCCAACCTAGCATTTGTGATCACTAATAGTCAATTGTGCATTTCTGCTCCACTGATATATAAGGAGGCCACTAGGGTTTGTGAAAATGGTCACTTCCATCTTTTTTTTTTTTTTTTTTAAGTAAATGTTAAGTTTGTTATTAGAGTGTTGACAAGCTTGGCAGAGACTAAAAATATAGTTCCTTTTTGAAACAAAATATTCAGCATTTTGACAGGCTGAGGATTTATTTGGCAATAATTTCTTGGTTAAATTTTCCTGAGGTTTGTTTATACGGCTATTTTGGTTCTTCGTTTTAAGTATATCAGCATTTTCCCTCAGCTTCAACCTATTCTCATCTCAGCATGAAAGAAGTTAACAGGTAGCCCAGAGTTCATTATTTTAATTCCAGTAAAAACCCAGCTGGCTAAAGAAGCATGGACACTAATGCTGTTCTTTCTGCTATCCTGAAAGACCAAGGAAGATGACCACAGACCCAGCCTCATCAGAGCAACCAGGTGATGAGAAAAAGAGCTCGGCCGTGGTTGGTTCCAAATAATCTATAGGCACTGTCTGTAGATATGAAATGAGAATCACTTGAACTTTGGTTTTTCTGATGTGACAAAACTTCAAAAGATCTTTTAAAGAAACATAACAGGGATATATTTTTATTTAAGGTGGTTGCCCACCTAGATTTTACACTTATTCCAGTGGTACCACCATTCTTCAAAACATCTATGAAATTCCTATTTGGAGCTGCTCTCAGATATATTTTATGGAATGCATTGGAAAATCAGTCTGGTTAGTTTCTAATCACATATGAATGAGATTAAAAAGTTAAATTACTAAACTTACTTACCAGACTGGGCTCCAGATGCATTTTGCATTTTCTGAATAGCAGCTCTTCTCACAAAACCAAAGTTTGCCACCAATAAATCCTTCAAAAACCACATGCCTTGGTCTAAGACAGGAATTCCAATAAGAGAATTCCAAAAGAGATTAGAATAATGGCAGAATCACTGGAATAAGTGTACAGCCTTCCAACCTAACAACTCTGAACCTGGCATTTG
This sequence comes from Tragelaphus eurycerus, assembly GCA_935064755.1. NCBI lineage: Eukaryota > Metazoa > Chordata > Mammalia > Artiodactyla > Bovidae > Tragelaphus > Tragelaphus eurycerus. The sequence continues at coordinate 8,227,762 of CAKXYN010000039.1, forward strand.
GATCTGTAAGATCAGGTACACTTCAATTAAAAAAGAACAAAACCCTAGCCTTCTTTCATTCAACTAGTGGATAGTGAATGCCAGGCATTACTCCAGGGCATGCAGTAGCAAACACATCAGATTTAGCCTTTGTTCTGTGCCTATAGAAATCTTGAGAGAACCAATTTAAAGTGATCTAAATGATATTATAGAGTTATGTTAATCTGAGCTATTTCAAAAAAGCTGTGCATAGAATAGGGTGCCTGGAAAGTTGGAAAGAAGTAAACTGTTGAAGTCCTTTCTTCTGTTTTTGCTCTTTGGCTTTTGTTTTCGTTATTTGTTTGTTTTTGTATAGGTCTTTGAAGCTAGGAAGGGAAGTACCTTTGCGTCCAGCTGGATTTAATTTGAATGCCTGCTGCTGCTGCTGCTGCTGTTGCTGTTAAGTCGCTTCAGTCGTGTCCGACTCTGTGCGACCCCAGAGACGGCAACCTACCAGGCTCCCCGTCCCTGGGATTCTCCAAGCAATAACACTGGAGTAGGTTGCCATTTCCTTCTCCAATGCATGAAAGTGAAAAGTGAAAGTGAAGTCACTCAGTCGTGTCCGACCCTCAGTGACCCCGTGGACTGCAGCCTCCAGGCTCCTCCGTCCATGGGATTTTCCAGGCAAGAGTACTGTGCCATTGCCTTCTCCGAATTTGAATGCCTAGATAGCCTCTAAGAATTTGGGAGGCTACTCAATCTGGAATATGCCACTGAAACTACCTTCCTAATTCACAGTGGCTACTGTGAGATAAAAGACTAAAATCTTTAAAAGGTTCTTTAGATGCTACATAGCAGCCTCTGCTTTGGCACTCCAGGCCTCCTACTCCCTCTGCCCCCAAATCTCTTTGATGAGCAAGCACCAAAATTGTGGGTTCTGAATCTCAGACTAAGGAAAATTATTCGTCCAACCCAGGGATTCTGTCTTTGTTAGAAAGTATTAATCAATCATCCCCAACTCTGAAAATATTAACCAGTTATACCCAGCTGTCTAAAAATCCATTCCTAAAGTCTCACTAATTCAAATTAGTTTCTCCTATCTTGAAAAATGAAGTTTTCCACCCTCTGGAAGTATAAGTTCCTTTCAACACACAAGCATGTGAATATGTTAGTATGTATAAATTACATACAAATTCTCCATTTTAGTTACCATTATATAGATGATTAATGTATGCGACTGAAATTTAGGGATATGATTGACACTGTCTATTATGTTTATTAAATTAATTTGATATTAAAAATATACATGTAGTAGAATTAAATTACTGGGATTAATGGTTCAAGGTGGGTAAAAATTCAAATAATTTCTTCTCATATAGGGATGTTTTGTGAACAAAAAGTGAAAATTAAAACTGACCCAAGCCACTGGCTTTTTCTGTGATTTTATTAATGTCCCAAAGAGCTTTAGGAATATATTTTTAAGTCAAGCAAATTTGTACTGCCTTTGACATTCCAGTCACCTCAGTAGCCAGAAATTTAGATAATAAATGATTGAAATAGCAATTGCCTTCAATTTTTGTTCAGATCTAAAGATGGTGAGGTAAATTTTTTTCTTCATCATCCAGCAAACAGTCCCCTGCTGTATCTTGTCTGTATCTTGTCTGTTAACATCCTATTACACACCTTCTTTGAATCTATGCATAGTGAATGCTATATTTACTCTTTCAAAGTATCTTGTAAATACATGATCAGAATATAGGTAGACTTCAGTCTTTAGTTTATACATTCATTCTTTAGCCATTATATAGTGACCAATATATGCCAGGACTAATATATTCACTGGACTTTGAAAATATGTGAATACACAGCCTCAGAGAACTTAAAGTCTATCTGGGAAGATGGATGAATAGATTATTAACTATGACAGAACGTGATGAAATGAAAACATGGACACAGTGCTTTGGGAGCTGAGAGGAGACAGTGAATAATTTATTCTTTAAATATTCAGGATTAATCAAAGTTACTTCTGCCACCTTTGGACTAGGTTGAAAGAGCAGTTGTAAAGTGGATGAATCATGAAGACACACACACACACACACACACACATATGCTCACCTGTAAAAGTACAATTTCAGATTTCAGCATGAAGTTGTATCGTGTACCTATTTCACAGTTGAGGCAATGGAGACGTACACTTTGCTGGAGTCTTGGTCCATTTCAGGGCTGTCCGGACTGACCCTGGCATTGTTTAGCACGTTTGTTGGTTTTCTGTGTTTTGTTTGCTAGAGTATATTGTGTAACAGCAGACCTTCGTGATTTCCAAGCATTCAGAAAAATGCTGTTTGACCACTGAACAAATTCTTCTTGATTGCTTTGGATTAAGAATTGCTACTCTGCTGAAATGAAGCCAAAGCAGCATTCAGGAAGCAAGGTACTTTGTTTGAATGGAACACAAATCAGAGCTGCACCTGGGGGCTGCTTGTGCTCCTTATTCTGAAGCCCTCTCGAGTCTGTGAATCCCATTGCCAAATCTTTGCTTCCAGACCTCAGGAACACGGTTTCACAGATCTGCCTGTTCCAAACTCACGCTTCCCATTGCTTTCATTCTGTGGCTTCTAGGCCTGTTTCAAGAATGCAATTCAAAATCATAATTTCATGGAATATTGTGCAATTTTTCCTAATGGAAGGCCACTTAAATTATCAAATTTCATTAATTATCAAGCCATGCAGATGACTGACCAATGGTTACAATTTGAATGGTCCATGAAAGGAAAAATAAATGGAATGATTCCAAAGTAAATATTTTTCCTCTTAGGACAGAGATGCAAAGAACAGAATGATGACTGAGGAATGAGAACCGCTATTACCTTTGTGCTGTGTCTCTGAGGAACACACCCCACTCCCCCAGAGATGACAATGGTCAATTAGGCCTTAAGCCTGTGCTTACTCACTGTAATAATTATTCATTGTTAATGTTATCTCCAATATTTTTATTTTACTAAAAGATACAGAAAGGTTGAAAAGAATGTGATGAAAAAGAATGTAACACAGACCAAATAAAGATGCAGTAAATTTTAATATTTATATATAATGAATTAATCGAATAGTAATAATAGAGAAAACAACTTAAAGTAAAAGAAATCACAAGGTATATTTCTTGGGCAAAGATGGATTATTTAAAAAGGGTGCTATCTCATGACACAGAGAATACTAAAGTTGGAGGACTATTTCACCAATCTCACTAAATCTAAATCTCATTAAAAATAGAAATGTGAAAATAAAGGTATAAACTTAATAGAAAAAAGTATTGGAGGATTTTTGAAAAAGTCCCCAAAAGCATAAACCATAAAAAAAGGAAAAATTATTGGATTTGATGTTATCAAAATTGAGGATTTCAAGCTTCAAACGTCTGTGGCTTACACGAAAGGACATGCAAGAAAGCTCTGCAAAGTGGCAGGATAAGAAAAAGGACAACCTGTACAGAGGTGGGCAAAGGATGCGTGTGTGCCAAGTCTATTCAGTCGTGTCCAGCTCTACGACCCCATGGATTATAGCCCGCCTGGCTCCTCTGTCCGTGGCATTCTCCAGGCAAGACTACTGAAGTGTGTTGCCATGCCCTCCTCCAGGGGATCTTACCAACCCAGGGGTCGAACCTGTGTCTCTTCTGTCTCCTTCACTGGCAGGTTCTTGACCACTAGTACCACCTGGGAAACCCGGGCAAAGGATATACACAGACAATTCACCGAAGAAAAAGCCCAAGTAGCTAGCTAGCCTGGGAACAAACATCCAGCCTAACTGGTAATTTTTAAAAATGCATCTCCTTCAAAACATTGGCTTCACTGGCCTTGCACCAGGACCTCCCCTCTTGTCTGCTGAAGAAGTCATGAATGAGTGAATGAATATACCTTGAACAGAAAGAACACTAAAGAGTTTCCCTGGTGGCTCAGATGGGAAAGAATCTGCCTGCAATGCAGGAGACCCGGGTTCAGTCCCTGGGTTGGGAAAATCCTCTGGAGAAGGGAATGGCAACCCACCCCAGTATTCTTACCTGGAGAATCCCATGGATAAAGGAGCCTAGTGGGCGACAGTCCAAGGGGTTACAAAGAGTCAGACATGACTGAATGACTTTTATTTCACAGGAAGAACACTGTCTACCTGTGCACATCTTCGTCTCAAGCAAGAGGCATTGCTGGATCTCAGGCCCCACTTTGTACCTGATTACCTCCCACTATAACATCTATAGCTGGATGTGATTCTGTTTTCTTCTGACCTCCCTAACGTATCTGCTTGTAACCTTTCCCCTACACTAGCCATGTGCTGTCTTCTATTGCAGTTCTTCATGGATTTATCCTACAACTTACCTGACATGTGCAAGAACTCTTGGTCATCTAGAATCCTCTACAATATGAGCACAATATTTTGTATATTACAGGAGTCCAATAAGTATTTACCTATCTGAATTAGGTGAAAGTGTGGTATGTCAAACTCCCAGCTAGTAGTCAGGAAAACAAACTTTGAAAATGAATGAAAACAAGGGGGGGAAAAGGACACAGTTAAACGAGATCAGCAATTTCCAAATGCTCCAGGGAACACAAATCCTATAAAATACTACCCGAAGAAAGGATCCTGGGTCAAATAATTTTAAAGGGTACCACGTGATAGACACCCACCCAGTCCCTTCGGGGATCACAAGCAGTGAGGTACTGGGGCCAGTTTGTTCCCACTTGCAAAAGTCAATTGCTGAACTTTCAGCAGTTTTGTGAGCCAAATGTTACACATGGTTATTATTAAAAATTAAATGATATAATTTAAAATAAATGAATTGTATTAAAAACCAAGGTACTAATTACTCAAAGCAATGCTTCCTAATTATTTACTGCATCTTGTTTTCATTATGCTCTTGAGGTTGTATATGTCTGTTGTATGTTTCATAGAGTATGTGACACATACTGCTCTGTGCATCTCTCTCCAGCTTCACATTCATTGATGTTGTGTTGGTGGCTGGAAATGGGTCTTAGTGGGAGTATTTACAGAGAAGGCAATGGCACCCCACTCCAGTACTCTTGCCTGGAAAATCCCATGGATGGAGGAGCCTGGCAGGCTGCAGTCCATGGGGTTGTGAAGAGTCAGACACGACTGAGCAACTTCACTTTCTCTTTTCACTTTCATGCACTGGAGAAGGAAATGGCAACCCACTCCAGTGGTCTTGCCTGGAGAATCCCAGGGACAGGGGAGCCTGGTGGGCTGCTGTCTCTGGGGTTGCACAGAGTTGGACACGACTGGAGTGACTTAGCAGCAGTAGCAGCAGGGAGTATTTACACCACAGAAGTCAAACACAGAAATCACCTGCAAAGCAGAGATTTATCTCTGTAGAACTGGCTGTTCAACATTTAACATGTGATCGCCTGATCACAAACATATCAGTCTGTTAAAATCCTGATAGCCTTTGGTAAACACACCTGCTTAATCATCTAAATGACTGTTTTGAACTTTAATTGCTCATGAAATTCTTTTATTTTTTTATGAAATTCTTGTAATGCATTATGTCTATTAACATCCTGAGACACGTCCTTTGGGAAAAACTGAACTAGATGATGGCTAAGGCTTTTTCTAGTTCTTATAGTAAGTCTTCACATAAAAGCTTACTGTACCCACTTTTTAGCTTTTCAATTTATTGATGGAGAGTGTGGATAAAGTTAATCAATGCTGTCTTTAAAAGTAAGGTCAAAATAATTTAAAAGGAATCCTACTTCCTACTTATAGTTCCTCAATTCAAAGCAATTTGGTTAAGGGCAGAGTACCATATAGAAAGATACTATTTCTAGTCTGTCTGTGAACAAGGAACTTTAATGCCTCTAAATCTCATTTTGTTCATCTGTAAAATGGGGTACTTCATGGGATTTTTGAGAAAGGAGAGAAGGTTACGTATGAAGATTACATGTAAAGCTATGCAGTTATTATATACGAAAGGAGTATGAGTTGAGTGTTTCCTTCTGAAAGTGGTGAGATGAATGTAGTTCATGAACCATCTTTAGCTGACTTTGTCAGATCTCAGAAGTCTTCTCACAAATGCCCATAGCAAAGGGGTGAGATCCTTGGCTCAAACTCCAGAGTAACCTTTCCTGCTCCAATCAACAGCTCAAATGTGACTAAGATGCCTCCTGGATTCATGATTGAGCTCACAGAAAACTGGAGCTATGTTTTCAAAAGATCTAATCAAAGCCAATAGTATCCAGACTGGTAGTAAACGTGAAGGGGCTGGGTGGTCTCGACACAGATAGAATTTGTGGTGGGGGTTTTTAAGAAGTTGCCCTTGTGATGAATTGTGAGCGGTTACAGTTCAGAGAGGCCACATGAGATTAGACTTAAGCCCAGAGAAAGGTGATTTTATCTCTCGGGTCAGTCTAGTGTAGCACAGATCTGCTTTGGAACAATATTTTCATAAGTATGGATATTTTCATTTTTTCCTTAGGCTCTAAAATGTTAACTTATCCCTAGGAGGTTGCTTTCAAATGTGAACATGAGGAGAGAGGAGGAGAGAAAGGAGGAAGCAGCATCTAGCTCTCTGTATCTCTTTGATCCAAGCAGGTAAAAGGATGGCAAAATGCCCAGCACATGTTTCCGCCTTGACCGGCCCCTACCCAAGGATAGGGACTCTTCATCTGAGGGCCACAGGGCAGCCCTTCTTCCACTTTTGCCTGCAACAGTGACCTGCTAGATGGCTAGCAACCAGAGCAGCCTGGGCGTAGACTGGCGGAATGGAGACCAACTGCGGTGCTGTGAGCCTCATCCTGGAGGCCCAACCTGTGTGCTTGGAGTGATGGGAGCCATGGTGGGAAGAAGGCCCAAGGAAGTGGTTTGGCACCCACCCAGGTGGATGTCATTCCTATTTGAACAACTGCTCTGGATATACCAGAGCATGTTGGCTGAATGTCAACCCTGCCTGCCTATACCTCTCTTCAGAAGTAAGACTTTTCTACCAATACAATTTCCCGTTTCTCAGCTCTACCCATGTGGGATAATTCAGGTATGAGCAGCTACAGAATCGCTGGTGTATAAGTACTAATACAATGATCAGCTATGTCTTTAAAAAATATATTTATTTGGCTGAACCTGGTCTTAATTGCGATGTGTGGGATCTTTAGTTGCAGCATGCTAACTCTTAGTTGCTGCATGTGGGATCTAGTTCCCCAACCAGGGATTGAACCTAGACCCCCTGCATTGTGAACCCAGAGTCTTAGCCACTGAACCACCAGGGAAGTCCCTAGCTATGTCTTGCTTAGGAAAAAAAGAGAGGCACCACCACTTCTTGATGTACCAGAGTGTTCAGAGCTTTCATTTCATGATTATCATCTTATTTTATCCTCAGAACAGCCCTATTGGATAAATACTATCACCTTTATTTTATAAATGAACCCTTAGATCATAGATGGTCAAATTACTAGCAAAGTCACACGACTAATAATTTGATAGAGTAAAATTTACATGCAGGTCTGTCTCTGTCTCACAAAGGGGCTCTTCTGTACTAGACAATAACGTGGTTGAAAGGGGACCCTGGATCGGTTGGTTTGTATTTGAAATGTGCACTTGTGCGTGAGTTGTTGACTGTCTCTAGAACTGGCCAGCCCTGGGAGAGTCAGGCCTTCTAGAGTCAGCAAGGCCATGATGTCAAAGCATCAGAAGACAGAAAACAAGTGACCTGGTTAGTACACCGAGGCATGGGGCACCGGCGGTAGACAGAGGGAAGAACGCAGAGCGGGAGGAAGACGAACCAGCCTCCCTAGAAGCACCTGTACTGGCGCTTTCAGCCTGACTGTCTTTCTCCCCTCATCACCACCACCTCCATGGGGCTCGGGCACTTCCTACTTCAGTCCAGTTCAGTTCAATTCAGGTCAGTCACTCAATCGTATCGGACTCTTTGCGACCCCATGGACTGCAGCACACAGGCCTCCCTGTCCATCATCAACTCCCAGAGCTTACTTAAACTCATGTCCATTGAGTCAGTGATGCCATCCAACCATCTCATCTTCCGTCATCGCCTTCTCCTCCTGCCCTCAATCTTTCCCAATATCAGGGTCTTTTCAAATGAGTCTGCTTTTCACATCAGGTGGCCAAAGTATTGGAGTTTCAGCTTCAGCATCAGTCCTTCCAGTGAACACTCAGGACTGATTTCCTTTAGGATGGACTGGTTGGAGCCCTTTGCAGTCCAAGGAACACTCAAGAGTCTTTGCCAGCACCAGTTAGACAACTTCCTACTTAGCCAGCCTTTTCCTCTCCCCCATCTATGTCGTGCTCCTCCTGCCCACCTCATCCCATCCTCTTCCACAAACACCTGGCTGTCAAGGCTCCCCTGGCTGGCCCTGGAAAGCCTGGCTTCTCCATCCTTGCTTCACCGATGGCAGCAACTCTGTCACACTTCAGTCCTTTCAATTAACGTATACAAACCGGCCTTTTACTGGATACCCACAGGCGGCAAAGATCTCACAGACTCACAATGCAGTGCATTCATCAGTCAAATATGAACTTCTGGGTCTGGGCTCACATTTCAGTGGCCTTTGTGGAACATGGTCCGTGCCCTCTTAGAGGGGCAGGGCCAGGGCAGAGCTCTGAAGCTGACCAGGCTCAGCGTTTGGGCAAACAGCTTAAATGCCTCCTGGATAGAGTTGAAGCCTCCTGATTCATCCCCGTGCTGAATCAGGGCAGGCAGAAGCACCAAGAGATACCAAGGAAGCACCTCAGAGGTGCTCTTTGTATTCCTCACTTCATGATGCTGGCAAACTCAACGTCAATCATTTGCAAAGTTAGCTGGGAGAAGGACAGTAATTTAGGGTCAGAGTGGCCAGCAGTTTCCATGGGTTCTGGGGCCATCCTGAGGTCTGCCTGCTCGAAGCCAGTTTAACTTGGATGAGAAACAGGCAGCCAAGCTTCCTTCCCTCCAGCTGACCTTTTGTAAACTGACCCAAAGCCCTGGATCTAAAACCATCATGATTTCTATCTCTTTGTTAAACTTCTCATTTTGTTTGTGTATTGAATTCCTGATTATTTTTCATTGTTTTTCTGTTTTCTTGTATCCCACTGAGCTGAAAGTGTAAGAATGGCGCTTGTAAAAATCTGAATATACCTTAATCAAAAAAGAATAGTATAGTTAATTAAAAATAAAATTATTCTTAATGTTTAAAGTATTTTCTTCTAAAATATTCAAAAATTTCTATTAAATTTAATAGGCAGTATGGTAATTGTAATTGAGAAAATTAAAATTTTAATAAAATTATTTGTATGAAGTAAAAAATAAATAAAATAAAACCATCAGTTTTCCTAACCTATGGTAAGATTCTGATGTTCTGCCTTAGGACTGGGGAGGTTCCCTCAGTTAGAAGATTTACTTCTAATAAATTAAAGTGCACAGAAGTGAGGCAAACATGAGTATAATTACATAACTGTTTTCACTGAGAAACCTTTCCATGTGAAATATTTCAAACCGCTTTGGACAAAGCAACATTTCAGTCTATAATTTTAAAAAAAGACCTAACACAGAAAAACCTATCACAGAAAGCATATGAGCATTGACCTTTTAAATTCTGTTTTTTTGTTATATTTTATATCTCAGAATGGCTGTATATAATATTCTAAATAAAGTTTTACAATAAAACCTGTGTTTAAACTCTCCTGCAGTAAATAAGCCCAGATGATCAGTAGTTATTACAAAATCTAGGCTTTGTGGAAAAGATTTCTTTTTTCTCCAGTCTTTCTCAGCATATTTGTAAAATTTGTAAAACATGAAGTTCAAATGCCTGAGCTTTTCCCAGCATCTCTACACAGTTTCTGCTTCTCCGGATCATATCTTTCAATCTCCCCTCTTTGCCCTCTGCCCACTTCACTCTGCCCACATAGAAAAAGCCCCATCCTTTAATCTGTGAACCACTTATTCATGCCTGTGGTCAAGTCCTACTTCTTTTCTGGCCATGGTTCCGTCTTTCCAATGCAGAACAATGGCAACTGATAGGAAACCTTGAAATTGTTCACCCACTGCTCTCTTGTACATGGTTACACACTATGTATGCTTAGTCGCTCAATTGTGTCTGACTCTCTTCAACTCCATGGACTGTAGCCCATCACACTCCCCTGTCCATGGGATTCTCCAGGAAAGAATACTGGAGTGGATAGCCATCCCTTTCTCCAGGGGATCTTCCTGACCCAGGGATCAATCTTGGGTCTCCTGCATTTCAGGCAGATTCTTTACCATCTGAGCAACCAGGGAAGTCTGCTCATACACTTTAATGTTGTTTAACTTTTCTCTGAGTTACAATAATACATCTTGTCTCCCCACCTGGACTGTAAGTCCCCAGAGGGCCAGCACTTCTAGCTCTTGTATCCCTGAGAGAGCCCAGCAGAGCAGTCCTAGGAGGTACTTTAAGTGCTGTGAGGTCTCATTTTTGCCATTTAACCCCTTACTGACTATGTTCTGTGAGTCCACTTAAGCATTTATGACAGGCCATGTGTTTGACTTCTTTCTGGTAATCTGAAACTTTTAGTTCTGTTTGTTTTGGAACCTGGAACACATGCAAACTGTTCTGTGAAGAATTTTCTTTCAAATGGGAAGATTAGAAGAACTGAATAAATACGTTCTTTCCCATCAATGACTTTTAAAGATTTATAGACCAATATAAGTTATAGCCTACTCAATGTTACTTCATAAGTATGCCTAACTTATATTTCCAGATTCTGTCGTAATCAAGCTTTCTCGTGCAGGAAGACAAGCCAAAACATTTCCAGAGCTGGGATTAAATGAAGGCAAGCAAGATGCCAGTGAGCTGGTGAGGCTGAGTTACCCCTATTCACTTCATCCCCAGAACTATCAGAGGGTTCAGCTAACTGCATTGACTTAAAACATACCAGGGAGGCCCAATCTATGAAATGGTGAGAAAGATTTTGTTTTTATTGCCAGACTTGAAACCAGACCTGAGTGGTACTTAAAATCTCAATTACATGAGCAAAGGGGCTTCTTTACACTTGAGGAGGGGGGCTCACATCTCCAAGTTGGAATAGGTTCAACAAATGGGGCCTATGAGCCATATGTTGGCTGCCTCTACTCATCACGAAATAGAGTCCTGCTTGAGCAGCTTAAAAAACAAAAGAAGGGACTCCCCTAGCAGCCCACGCTAACACTCCACACTTCCACCTCAGGGGGCGCAGCTTGGATCTCTGGTTGGGTCAGGCCTGGGGTGTTGACTCAGTGTGTTCATCTTCCCTGATCCTGCGGTTGTGTATGCACATGTGTGCATGTGTGTTTGTGTGGCATTTTAGTAGGAGATGGTGGTCTAACCCTTTGGCTAGACCCAAGATTGGGGAACTAAGATCCCACATGCCGTGCAGTGCAGCCAAATGCACAAACAATGATACAGCCACAGACCTGGCTCTCACGCTTAGGGACGGAGCCACACTGAGTGTCCTGCATCCGTTAGTCCTCTTTTCCTCCACAGATGCAGGATTCCTGCCATGCCAGAGGCATGAGCATCTGCCCCAGCACAGACACGCCAAATAAAATTGCCAACATTGCCTGTAAAGGTGCTGAGAACCTTGAATCATTTAGTCTCTAACCTGATGGGAGCCAGGAGAACCAGAGACAGCCTCAGCATTGTGTTTTGAGAAGCCTTGGGGTGTCTCAGTGGCCTACAGACAAGCTTCGGATACCACCATTGCAGAGGATTAGACCACCATCTCCTACTAACCCAAACACACATGCACACATGTGTATACACAACCACAGGACCAGGGAAGATGAACACACTGAGTCAACACCCTAGGCCTGACTTTCACAAGGTCTGACCCTCACCAGGCCTGCCCTAGAGACTGCGTCACTCAGAATCACTCCACAGGGCCAGTGTCTCAGCCAGTTCAGGCTGCCATAACAAAATACCATAGATGAGACAGCCTCAACAACAGACATTTGTTTCTCACAGTTCTGGAATCTGAGAAGTCCAAGATCGAGGTTCTGCAGATTTGGTTCCTAGTTAGAGCCCTCCCTCTGCCTTGCAGACAGCCACCCCCTTGCTGTGTCGCCACATGGCAGAGAGTAGGAGAGAGACAGTGAGGGAGTGCATTCTGGTGTCTCTTCCTCTTAAGGGCAGTAATCCCATAATGGGGGCCCCACCCGCCTGATCTCATCTAAACCTAAGTATAGGCAGACCTCAGAGATACTATAGGTTCAGTTCCAGACCGCCATGATAAAGCTGATATTGTGATACAGCAGGTCATGTGAATTTTTTGGTTTTCTGGTGCATATAAAATTTATGTTATATTTACACTCCAGCACTCTCGCCTGGAAAATCCCATGGACGGAGGAGCCTGGTAGGCTGCGATCCATGGGGTCACTAAGAGTCAAACATGACTGAGCGACTTCACTTTCACTTTTCCTTTCATACATTGGAGAAGGAAATGGCAATCCACTCCAGTGTTCTTGCCTGGAGAATCCCAGGGATAGGGGAGCCCTGGTGAGCTGCCGTCTATGGGGTCGCACAGAGTCGGACACAACTGAAGCGACTTAGCAACAGCATCAGCATATGATTCTATCAAGGGTGTAACATGTCTTTAAGAAAACACTGTACATAATTGCTGCTGCTGCTAAGTCCCATCAGTCGTGTCCAACTCTGTGCGACCCCAGAGACAGCAGCCCACCAGGCTCCACTGTCCCTGGGATTCTCCAGGCAAGAACACTGGAGTGGGTTGCCATTTCCTTCTCCAGTGCATGAAAGTGAAAAGAGAAAGTGAAGTCGCTCAGTCGTGTCCAACTCTGTGCGACCCCATGGACTGTAGCCCACCAGGCTCCTCGGTCCATGGGATTTTCCAGGCAAGAGTACTGGAGAGGGGTGCCATTGCCTTCTCCGAATTAAAGAATACTTTATTGCTAAAAAATACTAACCAATGTCTGAGGCTTCAGTGAGTCATAGTAGTAACATCAAAGATCACTGATTGCAGACGATTGTATCAAGCATAATAATCATGAAAATGTTTGAAACACTGTGTGGGCGAGCATGCTCAGTCATGTCTGGCTCTTTTCGACCCCATTGACCATAGCCCACCAGGCTCCTCTGTCTATGGAATTTTCCAGGAAAAAAACACTGGAATGGACTGTCATTTCCTTCTCCAAGGGATCTTCCCAACCCAGGGATCAAACCTGCATCTCCTACACTGGCAGGGAGATTCTCTCCCACTGCGCCACCTTGGGAAGCCCCTTTGAAATACTGTGAAGTGAAGTGAAGTAAAGTCGCTCAGTCGTGTCCGACTCTTTGCGACCCTGTGGACTGTAGCCTACCAGGCTCCTCCGTCCATGGGATTCTCCAGGCAAGAATACTGGAGTGGGTTGCCATTTCCTTCTCCAGGAGATCTTCCCAACCCAGGGATTGAACCCCAGTCTCCCGCATTGAAGGCAGATGCTTTAACCTCTGAGCCACCAGGGAAGTCTTGAAATACTGTAAGATTTACCAAAATGTGACGCACAGATACAAAGTGAGAAAATGCAACTGGAAAACTGGCCCTGATAGACTTGCTTGACACGGGGTTGCCTCGAACCTTCAATTTGTAAAAGCACAATGTCTGCCCTAAAGTGAAGCACAATAAAACGAGGAATGTCTGTAAGGCCCCACCTCCAAATACCATCACATTCAGGGTTGGGACTTCAACACAGACATTTCAGGGGACACAAACACACAGTCCGAAACAGCGTGAGAAACATGATATGAATGCCTCAGTTCATGGTGCACCATGTAGCTGAAAGGTCATGAGGCAAATTCAGGCCTGGAAAAGCCAAATCAGACATAAGCTGCATTTAGGGCGGGAAACAAAATCAATGAGAAGAGACTGGAAATCACTCTTGTCATGAGAAAGGAAAAAAGCAATTCTGGATTCCCCTGAAGTATGCTAATTGCAGAGCACAAGAATGGATTTCCATGCCTCAGGACCTCCCAAAATCAAGAATCTCCTCCTTCTAGCTCCAGGAACAGTCCTGCAGACTCTTGTTCCAGGGTGCTATCTATGTCTCCTGTTTATTGTTTACTCCTACAGTAAACCTGAGTTAGTCTGAACCAAGATTGACTGGAGCAGCCACTAGGATCAAGTACCATCTCAAAGGCTGTGAGAACTGAGAGCTAACCATGTGGAAAGATGGCTGCTATGGGTTAAATTGTGTCCCCAAAAAGATATGCGGAAGTCCTAATCCTGGGAACCTAAGAATATGAATTTACCTCGGCAGATATAATCAAAATGTAGCTTAAGATGAGGTCATACTGGAAAAGGGTGGGCTTTTAATTCAATGGGTTAAGAAAAGGAGAAAAAAGACACAAACAGATACCCACACAGGATGCCGTGTGAAGACTGAGGCAGAGACTGGTGTCCTGCCACCAAAGAACCCCAAGGATTGCCAGCATCACCAGAGAGTGAGAGAAAGGCATGGAACAGACTCTTCATGCCCTCATTCAGAGAGAGCATGTCCTTGCTGACACCTTGGTTTCAGACTTCTAGCTTGAAAGCATGGATTCCTGTTATATTCAGCCAGGTTTTGTACTTTGTCACACTTTTGTTGTTGTTGTTGTTGTTCAGTTGCTAAGTCATGTCGGACTTTTTGTGACCCAGTGGACTGCAGCCTGCCAGGATCCTCTGTCCTCCAGTTTGTCACACAAGTCCTAGGAAATCAAAGGAAATTAACACAGGTGCCCTTAAGGAGTTCAGAAAAGTCCCAGAGTCCTGAGTTTGCCCAAAAAGGGCAGGGGTGAACAGGTGATAGACCAGGAGACTTTGCATAGAGGGGTATTATAAAAATGCTGCCTGAGACTTCTCTGGTGGCCTGGTGATTAAGACTCCATGCTCCCAATGCAGGAGACACAGGTTCGATCCCTGGTCAGGGAACTGCAGTCCAGTAGTTGCACAGCACAGCTAAATAAAACTTTAAATTTTTTTACAAGATGCTGCCTGCCTGCCTGGGGTGGGACAAGGAAAAGAGGAGATGAGATGGAGGAGGCAAAGTGGGGTCCATATGACATTGCTGCCACTCACATTTCGAATTCTCTTGGAAAACATCAGAGTGTCCAATGAATAAACACTGGCTACAAGCAAAAAGGGAGGAAGGGGAGATTAGGGAGGAAAAGGAGGTGAAGAAGAAAAGAATGAGAGGGAGGGAGAAGAAAAGGGGAGGGGGAAAGCAGGGAGGAGGGAAAGGGGAGGGAAGGAAGAGGGAAAGGGAGGAAGTGGACCTTTGCCATTTCAGCGTATGCACGGGTCTCTGGGATAAGAGCTTGGATATCTTTGGGGAGCTATTATCCAGCCTATCGCTGGATCTTTAGGTCAGTGCATGTTTACACAGATACAAAAACATGCCTTTGTCTACTGCAACTCAGAAAAGAATTGATTCCGTTGAACTGTCTTTCAGTTGGAGAGATCATAAAATAGAACTTTGGACATTGATTCTACTCTTTTCCCTTTAACCTCCTACCCCACTCCAGTACTCTTGCCTGGAAAATCCCATGGAAGGAGGAGCCTGGTGGGCTGCAGTCCATGGGGTCACTAAGAGTCAGACACGACTGAGCGACTTCACTTTCACTTTTTTGCTTTCATGCATTGGAGAAGGAAATGGCAACCCACTCCAGTTTTCTTGCCTGGAGAATCCCAGGGGCAGGAGAGCCTGGTGGGCTGACGTCTATGGGGTCACGCGGAGTCGGACACAACTGAAGTGACTTAGCAGCAGCAGCAGCAACAGTACCCTGGAAGAAGAAACCCACTTTAGGAAATGTTTTCTGAGCCAGCATCACTGTCTAGCAGATTCTCTTTGCTTCATTTTCCACACAGGGAGCTACAAAATGCCGTAGTCAGTACAACAGTCTGCGTTACCTTAAGCTGGCAGTTTGCACCACGGTGTTGGGTCACAAAACAAAAGGTCAATTCAGAAGAGAAAAAAAATCAGTCACATTGGTTGTTTGACTTTCACGTAGGCAAAACAACCGTTTGATTGATGAGCTCTTTCATTTTTCATAGTTATTTTAGCACCTTATAACTACAAGCTAACAGCGTCATTTATGTGACGGTACAGTAGTCTATTTACGAGGTTATCAAATGTTTTAATTCATCTATGAAACCAACATTAACCACTCCCAACACTTATATTTGCCTACGGCATACCCAACCCTCACCAACTCCCACTCACCACCTCCATTTTTCCCTTCAACCCAAAGCAGAGTTTTCCATTCAATCGGGTCACTAATTTTTTTTTTAATATTTTACTCAACAAATATTCCCTGAATGTCTGTTATGTGCCAGGCACTGAGCTGCATCCAAAGACAGAAAGTGTAACAGAGGTCACATCATGCAGATTGAACATTTTTTAGCAAGAGACTCTTAACAGTCTCCTTCCGGTCTGCGTAAATTCAATTTGTAGAGGCTTTCCAGAGTTCAGGGAGGAGTCACTGGCATGATCTGCTTTTAGCATTCTTAGTTAGGCCAATGTAAGGTGAAGTGAAAGAAGTGAAAATGTTAGTTGTTCAGTCATGTCCATCTCTTTGCAACCCCATGCACTGTAGCCTGCCAGGCTTCTCTGTTTATGGGATTTTCCAGGCAATAATACTGAAGTAGATTGCTATTCCCTTCTCCAGGGGATCTTCCTGATTCAGGAATTGAACCCAAGTATCCTACATTTCAGGCAGATTCCTTACTGTCTGAGCCACCTATATCTTACTATGGTTTGATCAAATGGCACCCCACAGTTTGCAAATGTGTAAATTTACAAAAGTGTCCCGAGTGTCCACAGGGTAGAAAGTGTGGCACTACAACCTCTGAAGTTCCAGATCCATGAACTAGTTCTTGCTGTAGTGTTTTCAAACTTGGAAAAGGAGCTGTGCTCAGACCCTAAGTCATGGCCAACTCTCTATGACCCCAAGGACGGTAGCCCACAAGGTTCCTTTATCCATGAGATTTCCCAGGCAAGAACACTGGAGTGGGTTGCCATTTCCTCTTCCAGGGATTCTTCCTGACCCAGGGATCGAACCCATGTCTCCTGCATTGGCAAGCACATTCTTTACCACTGAGCCACCTGGAAAAGGTACAGCTCTGAGATAAAACAGGAAACTCTAGCTACACAGTCTGAGAAGAAAGCCCAAAGCACCAATCAGAAATAAGATTCTATTGTACATAAAGATACAAGAATATGTACTAGGAGACAAAAATTCAACCAGAATTTTCAATCTGCCATCTTAACATGACTGCAGTGGTTTGAGCTCAACTCATGGAATCGATTGTCCTAAAGGAATTTATTCACCTCAGTGATATTCGAAGGACAATAAGTTACTATATCAGCATGGCCCACACAAACATATATATGTGACAGTTCTGTATTTCACTACCCCTCCTCTTTTGTAAAAGATGTTGTTTGATCTTTAAAATAATTTTAAAAATCAGTATATCTATGAAAGTCGCTTTAATATCCAGCTACCATCCAGTGCTTTTGTCATTTACAACAAAGCAGAAAATATAAAAGAATGGCTCTACAATTCCAAGAAACCCATGACCTTCTTCGATTGTCCTCGGGCAAAGTACCAGATGAAGCTTTGTTGATTATTTCATGATATTACTGAAGTAGTATATTCAGTTCAGCTCAGTTCAGTCGCCCAGTCATGTCCAACTCTTTGTGACCCCATGGACTGCAGCATGCCAGGCCTCCCTGTCCATCACCAACTCCTGGAGTTTACTCAAACTCATATCCATGGAGTCAGTGATGCCATTCAACCATCTCATCCTCTGTCGCCCCCGTCCCCTCTCGCCTTCAATCTTTCCCAGCATCAGGGTCTTTTCAAATGAGTCAGCTCTATGCAATGGGTGACCAAAGTATTGGAGTTTCAGCTTCAACATCAGTCCTTCCAATGAACACTCAGGACCGATCTCCTTTAGAATGGACTGGTTGATCCCCTTGCAGTCCAAGGGACTCTCAAGAGTCTTCTCCAACACAACAGTTCAAAACTATCAATTCTTCAGTGCTCAGCTTTCTTTACAGTTCAATTCTCACAACCATACATGACTACTAGAAAAACTATAGCATGGAGAAGATGGACCTTTGTTGGCAAAGTAATGTCTCTGCTTTTTAATATGCTATCTAGGTTGGTCATAACTTTTCTTCCAAGGAGCAAGTGTCTTTTAATTAAATGGCTGCAGTTACCACCTGCAGTGATTTTGGAGCCCCCCAAAATAAAATGTGTCACTGTTTCCATTGTTTCCCCATCTATTTGCCAGGAGATGATGGGACCAAATGCCATGATCTTAGTTTTATGTATGTTGAGTTTCAAGACAACTTTTTCACTATCCTCTTTCACTTTCATCAAGAGTCTCTTGAGTTCTTTGTTTTCTGCTGTAAGGGTGGTGTCATCTGCATATCTGAGGTTATTGATATTTCTCCCTGCAATCTTGATTCCAGCTTGTGCTTCATCCAGTCCAGCATTTCTCATGATGTACTCTGCATATAAGTTAAATAAGCACAGTGACAATATACAGCATTGACGTACTCTTTTCCAGATTTGGAACCAGTCTGTTGTTGCATGTCCAGTTCTAACTCTTGTTTCCTGACCTGCATACAGATTTCTCAGGAGGCAGGTCAGGTGTTCTGGTATTTCCATCTCTTTCAGAATTTTCCACAGTTTGTCGTGATCCACACAATCAAAGGCTTTGGCACAGTCAGTAAAGCAGAAGTAGATGTTTTTATGGAACTCTTGCTTTTTCGATGATCCAACAGATGTTGACAATTTAATCTCTGGTTCCTCTGCCTTTTCTAAATCCAGCTTGAACATCTAGAAGTTCACAGTTCATGTACTGTTGAAGCCTAGCTTGGAGAATTTTGAGCATTACTTTGCTAGCATGTGAAATGAATGCAATTGTGTGGTGGTTTGAGCATTCTTTGGCTTTGCTTTTCTTAGGGATTGGAATGAAAACTGGCCTTTTACAGTCCTGTGGCCACTGCTGAGTTTTCCAAATTTGCTGCATACTGAGTGCAGCGCTTGCACAGCACCATCTTTTAGGATTTGAAATAGCTCAACTGAAATTCCATCAGCTCCACTAGCTTTGTTCTTAGTGATGCTTCCTAAGGCCCTCTTGACTTCACATTCCAGGATGAACATTGACATTTTAGGAATCAGCAATCTAAAATAGACTAGAATGGGTGAATTTAACTCTGATGACCATTATATCTACTACTGTGGGCAAGAATCCCTTAGAAGAAATGGAGTACCCATCATAGTCAACAAAAGAGTCTGAAATGCAGTACTTGGATGCAATCTCAAAAATGACAGAATGATCTCTGTTTCCAAGGCAAACCACTCAATATCACAGTAATCCAAGTCTATGCCTCAACCAGTAATGCTGAAGAAGCTGAAGTTGAACAGTTCTGTGAAGACCTACAAGACTTTCTAGAACTAGCACTTGACATTTTAGGAATCAGCAAACTAACATAGACTAGAATGGGTGAATTTAACTCAGATGACCATTATATCTACTACTGTGGGAACTGTAAGATGTCCTTTTCATTATAGGGGACTGGAAAGCAAAAGTAGTAAGTCAAGAAATACCTGGAATAACAGGCAAATTTGGCCTTGGAGTACAGAAAGAAGCAGGGCAAAGGCTAATAGAATTTTGCCAAGAGAACGCACTGGTCATAGCAAACTCCCTCTTCCAAAAACAGGAGAAGCCTCTACACATGGACATCACCAGATGGTCAATACCAAAATCAGACTAATTATATTCTTTGCAGCCAAAGATGGAGAAGCTCTATACAGTCAGCAAAAACAAGACCAGGAGCTGACAGTGGCTCAGATTGTGAACTCTTTATTGCCAAATTCAGACTTAAATTGAAGAAAGGAGGGAAAACCACTAGACCATTCAGGTATGACCTAAAGCAAATTCCTTATGATTATGTAGTGGAAGTGAGAAATAGATTCAAGGAATTTGATCTGATAGACAAAGTGCCTGAAGAACTATCGATAGAGGTTTGTGACATTGTACAGGAGGCAGTGGTCAAGACCATCCCTAAGAAAAAGAAATACAAAAAGGCAAAATGGCTATCTGAGGAGGCCTTACAAATAGCTGTGAAAAGAAGAGAAACAAAAGGCAAAGGAGAAAAGGAAAAGATATACCTATTTGGATGCAGTCCCAAAGAATAGCAAGGGGAGATAAGAAAGCCTTCCTCAGTGATCAATACAAACAATAGAAGGGGAAAGACTCAAGAAAATTAGAGATACCAAGGGAACATTTCATGCAGAGATGGGTACAATAAAGGACAGAAATGGTATGGACCTAACAGAAGCAGAAGATATTTAGAAGAGGTGGCAAGAATACACAGAAGAACTGTACAAAGAAGACCTTCATGACCCAGATAATCATGATTGTGTGATCATGATTATCATGATCACATGAAGTCAAAGTAGTGGATTAGTGCTGTGCTAAGACTGGAGAGTTCCCGTCCCAGTTCTCTTATTGACCTACTGCTCTATTTGGAGCCCTTGCTTTAATTTCTTTTTGCTTCTTCTCTAAAATAAAGGGTTTAGACTGAGCGCTTATAAGTTCACAGATTTTGTGGCTCTCTTCACTACCAAGTCAACAGCCTTTCTGAGGTTCCATTTCATGGAGAAGTGATCTAATAAGTTGGAAGCCTCTTGCTGCTGTTGTTGTTCAGTGGCCCAGTTATGTCTGACTTTTCGTGACCCCATGGATGGCAGCAAGTCAGGCTTCCCTGTCCCTCACCATCTCCCAGAGTTTGCCCAAGTTCATGTTCATTGCATCAGTGATGCCATTCAGCCATCGCATCTTCTGACGCCCTCCTCTCCTTCTACCCTCAATCTTTCCCAGCATCAGGGTCTTTTCTACTGAGTCGGCTATTAGCATTAAGTGACCAAAATATTGAAGCTTCAGCTTCAGCATCAGTCCTTCCAGTGAGTATTCAGGGTTTATTTTCTTTAAGATTGACCAGTTTGATTTCCTTGCTATCCAAGGGACTCTCAAGAGTCTTCTCCAGAACCACAGTTCAAAGGTATGAATTCTTTGCTGCTCTGCTGAGGTCTATTGGCAGGAGAGAAGCCCCTAAGGCTCCAAAGGGGACACTCCCAGGGAGAAATGGGGAGTTTGGACTGATAACCCAGGCTCAACTCCAGCACCAGGTAGATGGGGAAAGGACAGTGGAGGATACAGAGATGATAGAGGCTGCAAACCGCTCCAGACACAGCCCTTCTTACACAGATATTCCACTCTGAGGTCATTTGGTTGAGCTTTTCAGTGTAAACTTAAAAAAAAAAAAAAGGTACCTTCAATACGGAGCAGATCTAGCTGAGAAGGGGCATCCTTGAAGCATTGGACAAGGACATGTTCAAATATTCAGGTCCATTTTCAGCAGTGAAGCCACTGGAGGGCTGAAAATGAATCATGGCAACCAAAAACTAGGACCTATAAGCCAACTAAACAGACATTTCAGTTTTTTACCTATTTACTCTTTGAACTGAACAAGTTCCCAGATGCTTAAGAAATTATGGGAGTGGGGGTAGGTGAGCTCAAGAGCAAGAACAGAAGGGAAGTGGTGGCTCCAGTGCATCGCTGGAGAAATTAAGTGGAAGAGAGGTGGTTCTGTTTGTATCTCAAGGCTGTGATGAGGGCAAAGCTTCTCTGGTTGTGAATATCCAAAGCTGAGTGACATACTCGGACAATTGTCAAGATGACTGCTAGTGCTCCAGAATGTCTCCAGGCCAGGAAAGAAAGTGCCCTGTATAGAAAGGAGATCAGAGTTGGGGAGGGGAGACTTGTGGAGGGTGGGCAGGGGAGATGAAGCTGGAGACGGCAGGGCCGCAGCAGAAACACCTTCTAGGTACCAGATTGGCAGGGTCCTCTTTTTCATGCCATAAAGAGGGCCTGAAAGTGCTGCTGGGCCAGAGCTATGAATTATACCCAGTATCTGTTAATGCAGCTGGTCTCTCGTGTGTGATTTGCCCTTTTACAGATCTCCAGATAGACTGATCATCATCTCAAATTCCCCATACTAGAAAAGTCACCCAAGGGCTTTTCCTTTTGATCCTCAATTTACTAAAGAACTGCAATATCAAATTTCTTTTGTATATAAAACTCCAGCAGCACAATCAGTTAAAGGTCAGCTAAAGTAAACTCTTTTAAAATGGAGACCAAAATTTCACTAAATAGAAAAACTGTTTGATGGAAACTTACTCTTGAATAATAAAACTAAAACTTATAAAAGATAAATTTATTTTCTACTTAACATTTATACTAAATTGCATTTATGCCTTAATTTTTTTAAAAAGATAAACTGCATGAGGTTTTTCTTGAGGGTGAGATTATCATTTTTCAAACAAATTACATAATAAATGTACTTCACTTGATATTTACATTTGGCTTTTTCAGTATGGCCATAAAGAAAGCTTTTTTAAAAAATATTGAGGCCATCATTAATTTCCCCATGCTTTTCTCTTAATCCTTTGATAATCAAATCAGTTTCTGCCTGAGGATATATCCTGGCCTTACTTGTATTAGATTTCCCTCCTTCAAGTGTTCATTAACTGTATCAAACTCCCATTGTTTAAAATTGTGAGAATCCAGCAATTTTCTCCCTGGTTGCTCAGACTATAAAGAATCCGCCTGCAGTGTAAGAAACCTGGGTTCAGTACCTTGGTCAGGAAGATCCCCTGGAGATGAGAATGGCTACCCACCCCAATATTCTTGCCTAGAGAATTCCATAGACAGAGGAACCTGGTGAACTACAGTCCATGGGGTCTCAAAGAATCAGACACAGCTGAGCAACTAATAGTTTTCATCTTTTTTTTTTTTTTACTTGTATTAGATTTCCCTTCTTCAAATATTCATTAACTGGGTCAAAGTCCCATTGTTTGAAATTTTGAGTGTGATTCCAGCAATTTACCATCATTACCGTATGAGTTCCTGAATCTATCGAATATGTGTTTTACAGTTGTTATGTTGATATTTGACCATTAACAAGAGACAGGCTATGAAAGGCCTTGACATGGTAAGCAGAGAAATACTCTAGTGTTAACCTGGGACAGTCCTTTGCCTAAGGACCAATTTCCTAAGCCCTCAGAGCACTAGTGACACTTTCAGGCCTTGATGGGTTTGCTTGCCCAGACTTGGCTCCCTTATGCATCCTTATAACTGTAGAGATTCTTCTAATGAATAAGAGGATAACAAGGATCTCCCGATAGTTTGAAATTCATATTATCTCAGACACTGAGCTCCTCATCCAACACCAAAGCCAACATATTGCCTAACATACACAGACTGGAGTAGGGTAATCTGTCCACAACTGTGCTCAGCTTTATTGTGAATTATTTTTATGAAAAATCTCCCAGTCCTGCTGCCCTTTCTGCTCCCACATTTTGTCTTGAGGGAACACTGCAATAAATCTCCTGTATGCAGATCTGTCTTCTACTCTGATTCCCAGGTAACCTGACGTATAGCAATCAGTAAATGTGAAGGGACTCACCTGTGTCTGGTATGATTTCTCTGTGCCCCGAAAAATTGGAGAAGGCACTGGCAACCCACTCCAGTACTCTTGCCTGGAAAATCCCATGGACAGAGGAGCCTGGTGGACTGTATACAGTCCATGGGGTTGCAAAGAGTCGGACACGACTGAGCGACTTCACTTTCACTTTTCCCTTTCATGCATTGGAAAAGGAAATGGCAACCCACTCCAGTGTTCTTGCCTGGAGAATCCCAGGGATGGGGGAGCCTGGTGGGCTGCCATCTATGGGGTTGCACAGAGTCGGACACTACTGAAGCGACTTAGCAGCAGCAGCAAGTGAAAAGTAAATATACCTACAATCACTAGCTTTCGTGATTACCATAAATAACCAGTGGTACAATATAATGAAAAAAAATCCCAATGACAATAGCAAAAAATACACAAAGAAAATAAATAGGAATCATCGTAACAAGACAAGCATCAGATCAGATCAGATCAGTCGCTCAGTCGTGTCCGACTCTTCGCGACCCCATGAACCGCAGCATGCCAGGCCTCCCTGTCCATCACCAGCTCCCGGAGGTCACTCAGACTCGCATCCATCGAGTCAGTGATGCCATCCAGCCATCTCATCCTCTGTCGTCCCCTTCTCCTCCTGCCCTCAATCCCTCCCAGCATCAGAGTCTTCTCCAATGAGTCAACTCTTCTCATGAGGTGGCCAAAGTACTGGAGTTTCAGCTTTAGCATCAATCCTTCTAAAGAAATTCCAGGATTGATCTCCTTCAGAATGGACTGGTTGGATCTTCTTGCAGTCCAAGGGACTCTCAAGAGTCTTCTCCAACACCACAGTTCAAAAGCATCAATTCTTCGGCAATCAGCCTTCTTCACAGTCCAGCTCTCACATCCATACATGACCACAGGAAAGACCATAGCCTTGACTAGGCGAACCTTTGTTGGTAAAGTAATGTCTCTGCTTTTGAATATGCTATCTAGGTTGGTCATAACTTTCCTTCCAAGGAGTAAGCGTCTTTTAATTTCATGGCTGCAGTCACCATCTGCAGTGATTTTGGAGCCCAGAAAAACAAAGTCTGACACTGTTTCCACTGTTTCCCCATCTATTTCCCATGCAGTGATGGGACCAGATGCCATGATCTTCGTTTTCTGAATGTTGAGCTTTAAGCCAACCTTTTCACTCTCCACTTTCACTTTCATCAAGAGGCTTTTTAGCCCCTCTTCACTTTCTGCCATAAGAGTGGTGTCATCTGCATATCTGAGGTTATTGATATTTCTCCTGGCAATCTTGATTCCAACTTGTGTTTCTTCCAGTCCAGCATTTCTCATGACGTACTCTGCATATAAGTTAAATAAACATGGTGACAATATGCAGCCTTGACGTACTCCTTTTCCTATTTGGAACCAGTCTGTTGTTCCATGACCAGTTCTAACTGTTGCTTCCTGACCTGCATACAGATTTCTCAAGAGGCAGATCAGGTGGTCTGGTATTCCCATCTCTTTCAGAATTTTCCATGGTTTATTGTGATCCACACAGTCAAAGGCTTTGGCATAGTCAATAAAGCAGAAATAGATATTTTTCTGGAACTCTCTTGCTTTTTCCATGATCCAGCGGATGTTGGCAATTTGATCTCTGGTTCCTCTGCCTTTTCTAAAACCAGCTTGAACATCAGGAAGTTCACGGTTCACATATTGCTGAAGCCTGGCTTGGAGAATTTTGAGCATTACTTTACTAGTGTGTGAGATGAGTGCAATTGTGCAGTAGTTTGAGCACTCCTTGGCATTGCCTTTCTTTGGGATTGGGATGAAAACTGACCTTTTCCAATCTTGTGGCCACTGCTGAGTTTTCCAAATTTGCTGGCATATTGAGTGTAGCACTTTCACAGCATCATCATTCAGGACTTGGAATAGCTCCACTGGAATTCCATCACCTCCACTAGCTTTGTTCGTAGTGATGCTTTCTAAGGCCCATTTGACTTCACATTCCAAGATGTCTGGCTCTAGGTCAGTGATCACATCATCATGATTATCTAGATCTTGAAGCTCTTTTTTACATTCTAGGAATTAGCGAACTAAAATGGACTGGAATGGGTGAATTTAACTCGGATGACCATTATATCTACTACTGTGGGCAGGAATCCCTCAGAAGAAATGGAGTGGCCATCATGGTCAACAAAAGAGTCCGAAATGCAGTACTTGGATGCAATCTCAAAAATGACAGAATGATTTCTATTTGTTTCCAAGGCAAACCATTCAATGTCACAGTAATCCAAATCTATGCCCCAACCAGTAACGCCAAAGAAGCTGAAGTTGAAAGGTTCTATGAAGACCTACAAGACCTTTTAGAACTAACACCCAAAAAAGATGTCCTTTTCATTATAGGGGACTGGAATGCAAAAGTAGGAAGTCAAGAAACACCTGGAGTAACAGGCAAATTTGGCCTTGGAATACGGAATGAAGCAGGGCAAAGACTAATAGAGTTTTGCCAAGAAAATGCACTGGTCATAGCAAATACCCTCTTCCAACAACACAAGAGAAGACTCTATACATGGACATCACCAGATGGTCAACACCGAAATCAGATCGATTATATTCTTTGCAGCCAAAGATGGAGAAGCTCTATACAATTAGCAAAAACAAGACCAGGAGCTGACTGTGGCTTGGACCATGAACTCCTTATTGCCAAATTCAGACTTAAATTGAAGAAAGTAGAGAAAACTACTAGACCATTCAGGTATGACCTAAATCAAATCCCTTATGATTATACAGTGGAAGTGAGAAATAGATTTAAGGGCCTAGATCTGATAGATAGAGTGCCTGATGAACTATGGAATGAGGTTCATGACATTGTACAGGAGACAGGGATCAAGACCATCCCCATGGAAAAGAAATGCAAAAAAGCAAAATGGCTGTCTGGGGAGGCCTTACAAATAGCTGTGAAAAGAAGAGAAGCGAAAAGCAAAGGAGAAAAGGAAAGATATAAACATCTAAATGCAGAGTTCCAAAGAATAGCAAGAAGAGATAAGAAAGCCTTCTTCAGTGATCAATGCAAAGAAATAGAGGAAAACAACAGAATGGGAAAGACTAGGGATCTCTTCAAGAAAATCAGAGATACCAAAGGAACATTTCATGCAAAGATGGGCACGATAAAGGACAGAGATGGTGTGGACCTAACAGAAGCAGAAGATATTAAGAAGAGGTGGCAAGAATACACAGAAGACAAGCATAAGACATATACTAATAAAACTCTACCAGAAGTCATTCCCTGGTGGCTCAGATGGTAAAGAATCCACCTGCAATGTGGGAGACCTGGGTTTGATCCCTGGGTTGGGAAGATCTCTTGGAGGAGAGCATGGCAACCCACTCCAGTATTCTTGCCTGGGGAATCCCACGGACAGAGGAACTTAGTGGACTACAGTCTTTGGGGTCACAAAGAATCAGACACGAGTAAGCAACTAAACATATAAGTCATTTTAAAAGATATGAACAAATGAACAAAAGTATATTGTTCATAAAACTCAATCCTGATACAGTGATTCTCTGTAAATCAATCTATAAATTCAATGCAGTCCAAATTTGAAATTTGATTAAAAAAATAGAGAAAATTCATAGAAGAATAATCATAGAAAAACAGGGGAGAAAAGTTTAAAGAACAGGAGTGGGGGAACCAGAGAGAGGGTGAGCCTTAGGCTGACAAATATTACAATATAAAACCACACTCACTTTCACCAGGATTCTTTCTCCTTCACAGGACCCCAACCAGAAGCTGAATGCAACCTCTGCTACGCATCTCCATGCCTGCCTCTTTCCTACTGTATAGCAATTGCCTGTTTATTTTGTCTCTCCTGTTCTGCTATAATCTCTCAAGGAAGCAATCTGTGCTTTTCCAGACTTGTCTTCAGTACCCAGCCCAGTGCCTGCACAAAATGACGAGCAGGTGAGTAAATGATGACTTAAAGAGACAATAAAGCAAGCACAAAACTGGAATACAATGGAGCTTAGGTCAGTACTACTAGAGATATCTAGGAGCCACTGTCATTATAATCTAAGTTGGTCCTAATGCCACTAAGAAGTCAACACTTATTTCCTGTGGATATGCCCAATTTCCTCTGTGCCTAAATTTACATTTAAAATAATGCACGCAGGGACTTCCTTGGCTTTCCAGTGGTTAAGACTCCATCTTTCCAATGCAGGGGCCATGGTTTCCATTCCTGGTCATGGAACGAAGATCCCACATGCCACAAGGAGGCTAACTTATTTTTAAATGCATACATCACAAGGAATACAGCCAATATTTTATAATAACTATAGATGGAGTGTAGTCTATAAAATTATGAATCACTATTTTGTGTTCAGTTCAATTCAGTTCAGTCACTCAATCGTGTCCAACTCTTTGCGACCCCATGAACTGCAGCACCTAAAACTAATATAAAATTGTAAAGCAACTATATTTCTGGGAGGAGAGGGTGAGATATATGGAGAGAGTAACAAGGAAACTTACATTACCATATGTAAAATAGATAGCCAACAGGAATTTGCTTTACGGCTCAGGAAACTCAAACCGGGGCTCTGTAACAACCTAGAGGGGTGGGATGGGGAGGGAAGTTCAAAAGGAAGGGGATATATGTATACCTATGACTGATTCATGTTGAGGTTTGACAGAAAACAACAAAATTCTGTAAGGCAATTATCCTTCAATAAAAAAAATTAAAAAGAAAAAAATTAAAATTTAATTAATTAAAAATTTTAACTTAGAAACTAAATAAATGGCTTCCCTGGTGACTCAGTGGTAAATAATTCACCTGCCAGTGCAGGAGACACAAGTTTGATCCCTGATCTGGGAAGATCCAACACACCGTGGAGCAACTAAGTCAGTGAGCCACAACTAATGAAGCCTGGGCTCCCTGGAGCCAATGCTCCACAAGGAGAAGCCCAGCACTAAAACAAAATAGCCCCCGCTAAGCATGCTTGGTGTTGGAGAAGACTCTGGAGAGCAAGAAGATCAAACCAGTCCATCCTAAAAGAAATCAGTCCCAAGTGTTCATTGGAAGGACTGATGCTAAAGCTGAAACTGCAATACTTTGGCCACCTGATACAAAGCACTGACTCATTGGAAAAGACCCTTTCCCTTATGCTGGGAAAGATTGAAGGCGAGAGGAGAAGGGGGCGACAGAGGATGAGATGGTTGAATAGCATCAGTTATTCAATGGACATGAGTTTGAGCAAGCTCTGGGAGTTGGTGATGGACAAAGGAGCCTGACGGAGGTACAGTTCATGGGCTCGCAAAGAGTCAGACATGACTGAGCGACTGAACTGATGCATGCTTAGTCGCTCAGTCATGTCCTACTCTCTGTAACCCCGTGGACTGTAGCCTGTCAGACTCCTCTGTCCACGGGATTCTCCAGGCAAGAATAGTGTAGTGGGTTGCCATTTCCTCCTCCAAGGGATCTTCCCGACACAGGGATCGAATCCACATCTCCTGCAGCTCCTTCATTGCGGAGAATTCTTTACTGCTGAGCCACCAAGGAAGCCTAACTCCGGCTATACACAACTAGAAAAAAGCCCACACATAGCAACAAAGACCCGTAGAGCCAAAAATAAATAAATAAACTTTTAAAAAAGTTAAATAATGTTTGCCTTTGTAAACATCTGCATGTTAGAACTAAACTTCATATCAGATTATGTTCCTAAGACTGCCTGACGATGGAAACCTTTAAAGGCCAATATCTCACCCTCTTTATGAAAGAAAATGCTTTAGATGTTGAGAAATAAAAGCCAACGTCCTGAGATCTGTTTTTCCCTTGGGAAAGTCAAGGAAGGACACAGCATTTACACCAGGACATGCTGACAATGCCTAACTAGGTCAAATCTTATCTACACAAGCAGTAAATCCCCTCACCCATTGGGCTGGTAAGAGGGCAGGCTTGCTCCACCACTATTGCCAGCCAAGTTTTTAGCCCTTCCGCTACCTAACAGACTTCATTTCAGGATAGAGGTGATAACGTGCCCAAATAGTACATTCCAAGTCCCAAGGAATTTTAACAATGATGGCTACCTCTGCAAAGCAGGAGAACAAATACGCTGTCCCACTGTAAACTTCCTGTAGATCCCAGTCATCTGACTACCTGTGTCCATTCCTGTTACCGCAGGGCAGGATTCACCCACGTAATGAAAGGTTGAAACTGGACTTGAGGTTACACACACCCCAAAATGCATTTCGAGTTGTGCAATAGAGCCCCCGTCTACTAACAGTTGACTGAGTAGATTTTAAATTTCAGCTTTTATTAACATATCATTGAGAACTACAGAATTTCCATCTGGGTAATTGATTTAATGAAAGCAGAAAGAATATGTAAGTTCTAATATGACTGTAAAACTGATGAAAGAAAATTTGGTTTAAACAATTTGTTAAACAATTTGTAGAGTGTCACTGAAAACATAATAAAAGCTCTTCCCAAGTTAGAGGCTTGTCCTTTTGGGTCTTTCACCGTGTAGCCATCACATTTGTACAACTTTAAGGTGGGCAGGCGGGCACCTTTCCTGCGGGTGATCCAGGCCACACACTTGATCTGAATTCTGTAATGAAGGTTCAGTCCATGGTCTTAGAACCTAGAACTAGACTCCCCAAAGTCGGAATCTTCTAAGGAAAACAGCCTTGTTGATGTTCAGTTATTTCCTTTTTTGCTTTTGGCCCCAGTTATTTCATAACAAGACCTGAAAAACATATATAAAACATGCATGAAAAACATGCATAACATGCATAAAAGACCTTGAAAAGCATACATATGGAAGAACATGCGTAGAATTTACACCAGGCGGTGGCCTTTTCTATCTTCATATCACCTCTAAATAGGAGTTGTTATCACGAAGAATTGTTATAACAAGCCCCAAGATTCAAAAAGAAGATACTTAGGGCACAGGGGTTGCTGACTTACTCTAGGGAAGGAAAAGTTAAAAGTTTTCTGATTTCCCTGGAAAGGGAGAAATATGTCTCTTTTCCCAGAAACCTCTTTGTGATAGAGATGCCTGGAAGTAGCTGTTTCTGGGGAAAGCAATAGGCCAAATCAAAAGCAATAGGCCAAATCACAGTAATCTTAAATCCTGGCAATTACGTGTTGAGAGCTTGCCTGGATATTCTAGGTGCCAGTGTGTCGCTGATAGCTCCATGCCCATCAGGGAAAAGACACACTCTCAGTGGGTACCTCTTACAGCCACATTATTCAACTGAAGTGTGATTCTGGAGTACAGTCAGCATACCCCACTGAGGCAAGTCTCCACAGAACACCAGGCCAACCTGGGTGGACCTGACCAGCTAGAGCAAGAAGGATGAGGGAAGCTATAACACCTGTCTAGTGAGTTTTAAAGCATCGTTAATACTAAAATGACTCACAGATTTTCAGCATCCCATGGCATCCAGTGGAAACAAAGGCAGTCACCTGACTCAGGAGGGCTGACAGTGATCTGAATTGAGGCTCATTTTAAGCAGAAGCCATGTGGGCTTCAGGGCCACAGTGTTAAATCATGAATATAGGATGATCCTGGCAAATAGGAAGTCATCACCCTACAGACCGTGTTCACAACCCCAGAATGACAGAAACAAATATTCACAGCATGTCTATTCCTCTCCGCCCCAGACAAGACACATGACAAGTTCCAACGTCATCCTGATCTGGATGAAGGATGTCCAGCTATAGAAGCAAGAGTAACACTCATCAAATCAGAAGTATGTTTAAATTGGCTAGCCCAAATGGTAAGTGATGTACCAGTTCTGAGGACACAGAAATCCTTAAGGGTGACCTGGACAACCAAGGGTGTCTGGAGAAGAGAATGGCAACCCTCTCCAGTATTCTTGCCTGGAGAGCCCCATGGACAGAGGAGTCTGGAGGGCTGTAGTCCATGCGGTTGCAAAGAATCAGACACAGCTGAGAACTGGACCCCCACGGGTGCGAGATTTTCATTGGTAGGGAGGCAAGCATCCCACAGAGAGGAAGGAATATAAGCAGGGACATGAAAGAACAAAAGAAAGGGTTGGACATGGAAAATACTAGGAAAATCAAACTGTGTGGTAAAGACTGGACCCCCAAACAAAAGACTGACTATTGATGATTGCTAGCAGTTGTTGAACACGCAGGCACACAACAGTCACTTAGGGGAAGCTGACCACCCCCCCACCCCTCTTCCGCATTGGGAAGTAGTGTCAGGGCAGTACATTGAAAAGTTACTTCTTTATTTTCCCCATTAATTGCCCTTATGGACCTCTTTCTAGATCCCTCTCCTTAAAGGTCTCTCAGCTGTTTATAAGTGACAACTGGACAGTTTTAAGGACTATTTGTGATTCAAAGATGGCTACACACAAAAGGAGGAGCCACAGTTTCCAGTCTATGCTGTCACTGGTGATTGGACCCTAGGTCTCCAGTCTGACTGATCAATAACTAAACATGGATAGAGATAAATTGGTACCTTGTGCCTGTGTCAATCCTTCTATTTCAAACTCTGTTACCCTAACTTGTTCAACCAGGAGCATTATTTTCTCGGAAACTGCTGATGAATCAATATACAGTGCTTTGTGGAGCCTTTGTTGAGTCCTGGTATCAGCTTAGGTGAAGCTGAGGAAACCCTGAGAAGTGCCCTTCCCATCTACCAACAAAGGGATAAGCTGTTAAACATCAAATGGCATCTTTCTTGTTCAGTCGCTGAGTCATGTCCAGCTCTTTGCCACCCCATGGACTGCAGCATACCAGGCTCTCCTGTCCTTCACTATCTTCTGGAGTTTGTTCAAATTCATGTCCATTGAGTCAGTGATGCCATCCAATAATCTCATCCTCTGTCACGCCCTTCTCCTCTTGCCCTCAATCTTTCCTAGCATCAGGGTCTTTTCCTATGAGTCGGCTCTTTGCATCAGGTGGCCAAAGTATTGGAGCTTTAGTTTCAGCATCTTGGAATCTCCATTTTTTAATCAATTCATTTAAAGTTCATCAGTGAAGTAGATTATAGGGTTGCATTAAAAATCCCACAGTTTCCAAATTCATTTAAATGGATTTCTACTTATTAGCAATACCTAACTTTAGGGAGTTACTTATTTATTCTTATTAATGAGGAAAAACAGACTAAAATGAGTGCTGAATCAGTCTGAATTTAGTGGAGAGTTTTTAGAGTTCATGTTTCTGTTTTTATCAAACTTTATTCCAAATGATGCGGATAAGGACCTGGTTCTAACGCCTCCCCCTAAAATGCACTTGGTTACTGTTGTTGTCAGGGCTGCTAAGCAGAGAAGCCCTAAGGGAATGAAATTTCCTCCTTCCCACTGATCTGTTGTCTTTCAAAACAGCAGAACTGCCAAGATCAGCAGGTGGAAAGGCTCCTTTGAGGTGCTCCTCTTGACTCTTTCACTGGCTTGAGCAAAACAAGCATCTGAACCTTGTTCAGTCCCCGAGGGGACACTCAGGTGACGACACAACCAGAACAGCGTAAGGGACAGCTCTCAGTGAAGGCAGGGCAGCCGCGGGCTGCCAGGGGTCAGATCCTGGAGCTCAGAAACACAGGCTTAAGTCACTATAAATACCTTTGAAAAAGTGACCGGGGTGGGAGAGAGCAGGAACAGGTGGTCAGGGGCCCCGCAGGCACATTACCAGCCTAGAACAATCACTCTGGGACACAATCCCTGTGTTCAGTATTCCAAGTCCACATTTACCCAAAGACAGGATAACCCGATGCACCTCTCCCTCATGCTAAGCATTGGTTTATATCTTTGCAAACATCTCACATGGTTTTTTAATACCATATCATGTGGGCACGTGTGTTAGTTGCTCACTTGTGTTCAACTCTTTGTGACCCCATGGACTGTAGCCTTCTAAACTCCTCTGTCCATGGGATTCTCCAGGCAAGAATACTTGAGTGGGTTGCCATTCCCTTTTCCAGAAAATCTTCCCAACCCAGGGATTAAACCCACAATTTACAATCCTGAAGTGGGAGGGGAACCCTATCTCTACCCCAAATATGACAGAAAATCTTTCTGGGCACAATTAGGGAAGAAAAGAATTTCTCAAGTCTTCTAAGGAATATATAAAAAGATAGTGGAGAAATTAAAGAAGACCAACCAAGGGAGAACAAGCAAAAACTATGCTGTAACAAGGCAGTCAGCCAAAGTCATTCACATTTCAACAAACTCAAAGGCAATGGCTCAGAGAAACTTCCCTATCAGCTCGGATGGTAAAGAATCTGCCTGCAATGCAGGAGACCCAGGTTCGATCCCTGAGTCGGGAAGATCTCCTGGAGAATGAAATAGCAACCTACTCCAGTATTCTTGCCTGGAGAATCCCATGGACAGAGGAGAGCCTGGTAGGCTATAGTCCATTGGGTTGCAAAGAGTCAGGCATAACTGAGCGACTAACACACACACAAAGGCAGGCAGAGTAGTGGGAATTTTTTAGTGGAAAAGGAGAGAGCTTCAGATATGCCCTCATTGGAGCCTATTGACCAGGAAAGCTGCGGGTGAGCTAACTGAAAGGGGGTTTAGCTTTCCCTGGCTAATCCTAAGTTTGAAGCAACAACAAAAGTTACAGAAGTTGGAAGCTATTAATCAAGTCCTGGTGACTCGGGGCCAATTGTCGTAGAAGTTATTCTTTAGCTTTCTGGATTGTTACTAGAGATAGCAATCCACAAATCTGACTCACAGCAGGCTGCCTGCCTGGATTGTTTATTGTAGATAAAGGGCTTGGTTTCCTGGGCATGTTGTAGATCTTTTTATATAGGCTCTGGCCGTTGTCCATTTGCCTATACAGTCTCTCTGGATTTTCCAGAACAAGGAGATCATCAGGTAGGAAGAGCAGCTTATGAGTCAAGCCATGTCATCTCCCTTTGAAAGAAACCATAACTGGGAATTCATGAGGCTGGGTTAAGGTCAAGATGTGGCTGTTTTTTATTTTTTTTTTTCCTGTATTTTATAATTCTTCCAAGTATTTGGTTTACTTGATCATGTGGCAGAAGCCAATGGTCTAAGTCTCCCATTGCTTCATGAAGGAGGGCAACATTCTGCTGAGTCAGGAGGGTGGGGAAGAGACTGTTTCTTTATCCTCCCCCAGAATTTGGGCTCCAGACATTCTTTCCTTGAAGACAAAGCAACCTTGATTTGGTAGGAATAGGGAAACTGCATTCTTAAAAAATAATCTTTACTTCTATTAAAATAACCCTTAGCATCCATATATAGAAGGAGAGTTTGATGCTGAATGCTGTATTAGTCTGCTTGGGCTATCATAAAAAATTATTATCACAGACTGGGGCCGTAAACAACAAACATTTATTTTATCGCAGTCTGGGAGGCTAGAAGTTCAAGATCCAGTTGCCGGCTAGTTTGATTTCATACTGAGGCCTCTCCTCCCAGCTTACAGGCAGCCATGATCTCACTGTGTGTTCACGTAGCCTCTCTTCTGTGTGAGCCCTGAGAGAGGGGCTAGCTCTCTGATGTCTTTTCTTGTAAGGACACAAATCCTATCGGCTCAGGACCTCACCCTACAGCCTCATTTAACTTTAATTACTTCCACAAAGACCCTATCTCCAAATACAGTCATGCTGGGGTTAGAACTTCAGCATATGAATTTGGAGGGGACACAAGCATTCGGTCCATAATAGTTGTAGAAGGTGGACACATCTCTCTGCAAGTGGAATCCTATTTGCCTGTAGGTGTGCTGTAAGAACCGGTGAGATGACCCTCAACTGTTCTTAGCTGAATAACAACACCAAGCTCCCTACAAATGAGGATAAAGAAAATTCAAGCTGTTGAGAATTCCCTGGTGGTCCAGTGCTTAGGACTCTGCTTCCATTGCTGGGTGCCCAGGTTCAATCCCTGAACAGAAACTAAGACCCCACAAGCTTTGCAGTGTAGCCAAAAAATTCAAATTGTAGAGTTTTGTTCTATTTTTAGACTGAATATATTTTTAATTATGAGACAAAAATTTCCACCTAAAGTCAGATGTGGATTGATAGAATAATCACAGCCTATGTCACAATGACCTTTTAAGTATGATTGGGTTTAAGACATACTTCTTTTTTTCTAAGATAAGATATTGAGATAAAAACACATAAATATAAATATGGCATTTAGGGAACCATGGGTCCCCAAAGGTTAAACAAAGGGTAGTCATTCAGTTGTGTCTAACTCTTTGTGACCCTATGGACTGTAGCCCGCCAGGCTCCTCTGTCCCTGGAATTCTCCAGGCAAGAATACTGGAGTGGGCTGCCATTCCCTTCTCCAGGGGATCTTCCCAACCCAGGGATCGAACTTAGGTCTCCCTCATTGCAGGCAGATTCTTTACAATCTAAGCCATTGAGGGTTCTGAAAGAGGTCAGTTTTCATTAAATACCACCTCTCCCATTTTACTCTTCTGCTGCCAAACTCTCCTTTGTTTTCCACTCCTTGTAGATTAATGTCTAATCCATTTAACCTCAGGCTATTTTTCTGAAATTCTCTCCTACTTTTTTTCTTCACCAATAACAGTAATAACAATGGTTATCACTTGTTGTGTGCTACAAAAAAGATCTTCATGACCCAGATAATCATGATGGTGTGATCACTGACCTAGAGCCAGACATCCTGGAATGTGAAGTCAAGTGGGCCTTAGAAAGCATCACTATGAACAAAGCTAGTGGAGGTGATGGAATTCCAGTGGAGCTATTCCAATCCTGAAAGATGATGCTGTGAAAGTGCTACCCTCAATATGCCAGCAAGTTTGGAAAACTCAGCAGTGGCCACAAGATTGGAAAAGGTCAGTTTTCATTCCAATCCCAAAGAAAGGCAATGCCAAAGAGTGCTCAAACTACCGCACAATTGCACTCATCTCACACGCTAGTAAAGTAATGCTCAAAATTCTCCAAGCCAGGCTTCAGCAATATGTGAACCGTGAACTTCCTGATGTTCAAGCTGGTTTTAGAAAAGGCAGAGGAACCAGAGATCAAATTGCCAACATCCGCTGGATCATGGAAAAAGCAAGAGAGTTCCAGAAAAACATCTATTTCTGCTTTATTGACTATGCCAAAGCCTTTGACTGTGTAGATCACAATCAACTGTGGAAAATTCTGAAAGAGATGGGAATACCAGACCACCTGATCTGCCTCTTGAGAAATTTGTATGCAGGTCAGGAAGCAACAGTTAGAACTGGTCATGGAACAACAGACTGGTTCCAAATAGGAAAAAGGAGTTCATCAAGGCTGTATATTGTCACCCTGTTTATTTAACTTATATGCAGAGTACATCATGAGAAACACTGGACTGGAAGAAACACAAGTTGGAATCAAGATTGCTGGGAGAAATATCAATAACCTCAGATATGCAGATGACACCACCCTTATGGCAGAAAGTGAAGAGGAACTAAAAAGCCTCTTGATGAAAGTGAAAGTGGAGAGTGAAAAGGTTGGCTTAAAGCTCAACATTCAGAAAATGAAGATCATGGCATCTGGTCCCATCAGATCAGATCAGATCAGTCACTCAGTCGTGTCCGACTCTTCGTGACCCCATGAACCGCAGCACGCCAGGCTTCCCTGTCCATCACCAGCTCTCAGAGGTCACCCAGACTCACACCCATCAAGTCAGTGATGCCATCCAGCCATCTCATCCTCTGTTGTCCCCTTCTCCTCCTGCCCTCAATCCCTCCCAGCATCAGAGTCTTCTCCAGTGAGTCAACTCTTCGCATGAGGTGGCCAAAATACTGGAGTTTCAGCTTTAGCATCATTCCTTCCAAAGAAATCCCAGGATTGATCTCCTTCAGAATGGACTGGTTGGATCTTCTTGCAGTCCAAGGGACTCTCAAGAGTCTTCTCCAACACCACAGTTCAAAAGCATCAATTCTTCGGTGCTCAGCCTTCTTCACAGTTCAACTCTCACATCCATACATGACCACAGGAAAGACCATAGCCTTGACTAGGCGAACCTTTTTTGTTAAAAATGGTCCCATCACTATGGGAAATAGATGGGGTAAAGTGGAAAATGTGGTCCCATCACTACATGGGAAATAGATGGGGAAACAGTGGAAACAGTGTCAGACTTTATTTTTCTGGGCTCCAAAATCACTGCAGATGGTGATTGCAGCCATGAAATTAAAGACGCTTACTCCTTGGAAGGAAAGTTATGACCAACCTAGATAGCATATTCAAAAGCAGAGACATTACTTTGCCAACAAAGGTTCGCCAAGTCAAGGCTATGGTCTTTCCTGTAGTCATGTATGGATGTGAGAGCTGGACTGTGAAGAAGGCTGAGCACCGAAGAATTGATGCTTTTGAACTGTGGTGTTGGAGAAGACCCTTGAGAGTCCCTTAGACTGCAAGGAGATCCAACCAGTCCATTCTGAAGGATACCAGCCCTGGGATTTCTTTGTTCTTTGGAAGGAATGATGCTGAAGCTGAAACTCCAGTACTTTGGCCACCTCATGCGAAGAGTTGACTCATTGGAGAAGACTCTAATGCTGGGAGGGATTGAGGGCAGGAGGAGAAGGGGACGACAGAGGATGAGATGGCTGGATGACATCACTGACTCGATGGATGTGAGTCTGAGTGATCTCTGGGAGTTGGTGATGGACAGGGAGGCCTGGCGTGCTGCAATTCATGGGGTCGCGAAGAGTCGGACATGACTGAGCGACTGATCTGATCTGATCTGATCTGAAACCCTCTGTTAAATGCTTTATATGCATTGTTGTTAGTTGTTAGTAATAACTGAGGATTTGCTCAGTCATGTCCAACTCTTTGCGACCCCCGTGGACTGTAGCCCAACAGGCTCCTCTGTCCATGGAATTCTCCAGGCAAGAGTACTGAAGTGGGTTGCCATTTCCTTCTCCAGGGTAGTTGTTAGTGCTGTATCCTAAGTCTCTTCAGTTGTGTCTGACTCTGCGATGGTAGCCTGCCAGGCTTCCCTGGCTTTGGGATTCTCCAGGCAAGAATACTGGAGTGGGTTGCCATGCCCTCCTCCAGGGGATCTCCCTGACCCAGAAATCAAACTTGTGTCTCTTAATATCTCCTGCACTGGCCGGCAGGTTCTTCACCACTGAGCCACCAGGGAAACCTCCCTTACCCATAGACTGGCTTGTTTTTCTACAAATATGCCTTTGCAACTCTTGTTCTCTTAAAGACTGATATGTCTCACATCACAGGCCCCCAAAGAATATACTACTAAAATGTTGAACCAAGTTCAGAAAACAAACTCCTTGAAGAGGACAGAATTTCCTAAATAAGAAAGTCATAAAGGAAAGGAAAGATATATTTGCTTATATAAACTTTTTAAAAACTGTTTTATGTCTTTTTCCATTCAAAAGACATATAGTAGACTGAAAAAATATTTGCTATACATATGGTAGGCATAGGATTATATCTCTAACATGCAGAAAAGTGTCTACAAATTGACAAGAAAAAGAACAAATAGGCCTTTAGAAAAATGGGCAGAGGATATAAACAGGAAATTCACAGATGAGGGTACAATGGCTAATAAATCTATGATGAACGGTTTCATTAGGATTCAGGGACATTAAAATTAAAGGAACATTATTATCTATTTTCATTCATCAAATTGGCAAAATTTGAAAGCAGAAATAACCCCGTGCTGATACAGATGCAATGAAATAAGCACATTTATATACAGCTACTGAGAATTGGGACTGCTATATTTTTTGAAAAACTGTCAATATCTTTTGAAACTTAAATACATATATATTTTTACCAAGTAATATAGCATTTGGGACTCTAACCTAAAGGAAATAAAAGCACCAATACATAGAATACAAGAAAAGAAATGTTTATTGCAGCATTGTTGTATCGGGAAAAATAAGAAATAATAACTATTATTCACTTGGGGAATGGTTGGATAAGTATAGTACATACACACTATGAACTGTCATGAAAACATTAAAAATAATGAGCTAGCTATAGCTCTGACTTGGAAGGAAGAGCAAAGATGCTGGCCCAGTTACAACTCTCAATCAGAACTGCGTCACACATGGCCATTGTCAGCTGCAAAAGAGGCTGAGGAAACAAATATTTAGTTTTTCCAGTATTTGAAGTGGAGGCAGACAAGGGAAAAGGGATTGAGAATGGGTTATGGATCAGCCAATCAAGTGCCTACGTAGGACCCACGTCATGTATTTGTTGGTCATTCTCGCTGTGCTTTCAGAGAAGGCAATGGCACCCCACTCCAGTGCTCTTGCCCGGAAAATCCCATGGACGGAGGAGCCTGGTGGGCTGCAGTCTGTGGGGTCGCAAAGAGTCGGACACGACTGAGCAACTTCAATTTCACTTTCCTACATTGGAGAAGGAAATGGCAACCCACTCCAGTGTTCTTGCCTGGAGAATCCCAGGGACAACAGAGCCTGGTGGGCTGCCTTCTATGGGGTTGCACAGAGTCAGACACAACCGAAGTGACTTAGCTTAGCTTGCTGTGCTTTAGCAAAGGGCAGCACACAAGGTAAGCATTCTGCACATTTTTATTGAGTGAATGATTAAGGAAGCTTTGGAGCAAAAGGTGAGACACCTTGAGCATCTTGTCACAGAAGGTTATAAAAAAGTACCATAGGGAAACTGAGTCTGGAGCTCTAGGCTCAGGAGAAACAGTATCAGTTAGGGAGAGTCTGAATTCAAAGTCTCAGGACTCCATACACTAGAGCCCAGGTGACGGCCCCTGGCATTTACACTGGGCAGTGGGGAGAACCTGGAACCCTGCCAGGAGGGAAGTTACTTCTCCAGGAAGCTGAGTTTCTGTGCTCTGGCAGGTACCTTGAGCTGTGAGATCGCTGTGAGAACATGTGGGATCACAGTGTTGGGAACTGAGTCTCAGCTCTTCCAGGAACTAGAACATGACCTTGGCGTCACATACACATTGCGGAAGCCAGACAATAATTCCCATTCCTATGGAACACATGGTATCATAAAGATCACAACTTTCCAGGGAAGTCAGCAAATCTAGCCAACTTAACCCTTAAAAACAGTAGCATTTTTTTGGTTGTTGATTTTTGTTTTTTCTATACAAACTCAATCCATTGATGTATAAAGCCAGAAAATATGAGCAAGTATGTGCAGAACCCTCTGGGATTGCAATATAAAAATAATCCTTGTTAAGAGGATTCTTAAGACCAGGTCACCCCTTTCTCTTTCCCTCATACTCAAAAAAAAAAAAAAAAAAAGTAAGATGTAGGTTCTCAAGGAGTGTTTCCACTGGAAATCACTTTGCTACCATGGAGGTGGAGAAAAATAATTTAAAGCAGCTAAAAGGTTGGATCTGGATAGCTTTGTTTCTTTTCTTTTAGATCTTAAAAATCATGCCCTTTAATACCATGAATCCATATAAGAACGTCTTTCAAGCTTTATATTTTCTAAATGTTTAGTATGTAGTCATTTTTAAGAAATATCATGTGTCAGAAGGCTGCTTTTATTTTTTTCCCATCAGACAAGAATACCCTAAGCAATTACTAAATAGCTGATTCAGTGCTCATGATAAGAACATATGGGAGTTCTAGAAGCTGTGTGGTTCCGTGGTCCCTTTAAACCTGGGGGGTCTGTAGGCATATAACTAGTAATTTTTCTCAGAGCCAGTGGTCAGTCATGTCTCAGGCTGTTGGTACCACATGGGGTTTGTACATACTGTTGTTGCTGTTGTTATTGCTATTTGCTTTTTAAGAACTTGGAGAAATTTTAGAAGCATAGAATTTGATTTAGCCAGACGAGCAGAACATATTATCCAAACTGGTTTTTTTTATAAAAGACATTAAATAACATTGTTCTCAAAAACATTAACCATAAATTAATCATCTAAACATTAAGGAAAGGCATAACAGTTCTTTTTATAGATAAGATAGATATTTTCATAACTAAGTTCCGACATCCTAATCATTTTGACAAGTTATATCAATCAGTGAACTAAAATTCAAAGGTTCCATCTTCTATAAATGGAATATTGTTGTTGTTCAGTCACTAAGTCATGTCCGACTCTTTGTGACCCCATGGACTGTAGCTGGCAGGCTTCTCTGTTCATGGGATTTCGCAGGCAAGAATACTGGAATGGGTTACCATTTCTTTCTCATGAGATCTTCCCAACCCAGGAATTGAACCCATGCCTCCTACATTACAGGCAGATTCCTTACCTCTGAGTCACCAGGGAAGCTCCAAAATGGGGTATGTGCAAGTGTGCTCAGTCACTTCAGTCATGCCCAAC
Source organism: Tragelaphus eurycerus (assembly GCA_935064755.1). NCBI lineage: Eukaryota > Metazoa > Chordata > Mammalia > Artiodactyla > Bovidae > Tragelaphus > Tragelaphus eurycerus. The sequence goes on from CAKXYN010000039.1 coordinate 8,269,404, forward strand.
TCTTTACGACCCTATGGACTGTAGCCTGCCCCAGGTTCCTCAGTCCATGGGATTCTCCAGGCAAGAGTACTAGAGGAGGTTACCATGCCCTCCTGCAGGGTAAATGGGGTATAGTGATTTCTTTTATGTAAAACTTGTTTTGTATTTGATATGCCTTGTATTCACTGTATGTGTAATTAGAAGACCTCATGCCTGGACAGGAGGAAGTGAGGATGCCCTAAACGTTGAACCTGGCCCATGTTGGGTGGAGTGTTCTGCTTTAGGATAGCAGACTTGCTCTCATTCATGGAACTCCATTGAAATGACAGAGTAGCATGAAGCCGTAAGAGTCCTGAGTACGATAGACCAGGTATTTTGACATATTTTTGAAAACCAAGAAGTACACAAGATTGTACTGATATAAAGTCATTGCTGAGAAAGTTGTTGCCCAGAATACAGGTGGAAGAAGTGTGAGCACTCTTTTCAAAAGAACCCTGTGCCTCTCCATAACAAAGTATCCCAAAGTTAGATACTTAGACCAATACAAAATTATTTTCTCACACTTCTGGAATTGTTAAGTCTGAAATACAGGTCTTGGCAGGGTGGTTCCCTTGAAGGGCTGTCTGGGAGAATCCACTCCATGCCTCTACCCTAGCTTCTGTGACAACCAGGGTCCTGGGTGTTGTCTGCCTCCTAGATCACTCTGGTCTCTGCCTCTGTGTTCCATGGCACTCTGCCTGTGTGTCTCTGTGTCATTCATCTTCTTGTAAGTACATCAGTCATATCAGGTGAAGGCCCACCCTACACCAGTATGACCCCATCTTAACCTAACTAATCGCATCATCAATGATTCTATTTCCAAATAAGTTCCCATTCTGTGGTACTAGGGCTTAGAACTTCAGGGGTAGGGGTAGGGTTCAATTCAACCCATTATACTTCATCTGTTTGCTCTCAGATTCTCTTCCTACTCTTTCTGTCTCTCAGGTTACTGACCCCTCCAATCTACATTTTCCAGACTCCCTTGACAAACTGGTTTCTGGCCAGTTTCAACTGATGGGAGGCATTAGTGTGGGATGCACAGTAGGAGGAGGGAAGAAATTTGGGAGTTTCTTCCACTTCTTTCTTGGCTTTGAGCAAAGCCTCCGTCAGTAGCTCCGTCTACTCCATGGTTCCGGTTCCTACCTGGAGACCTGAGTCCAGCTCTGTGACCTCCACTGGAGTTCCAGCGCCCAGAAAGGGGAATGAACTCTCATCCCCCAACCCACATCTGCTTCCTAATTCTGAGCTGCTTCATCCTCCGGTTTGCTCTGTCAGCTCTTCTAAAGCCTTTATAATTAATCCCACTAATTAAATTCTTTCTATTGAACTATCTGGCACAAGTCCTGTTTTCCTGATGAGACCCTGGATTGACACAAGTTTCAAGAAATGCCAAACTCTGAGTCAACCAGCACAGAACAGGAGTGAACCAGGGGGCAGACACCAGGGTAACTGTTGAAAGGACTCCCAATGAGACAGATGGGCAGAGATCAGCTTTCTCTCCTCCCTCCTCAGAAAATACAGTACAATTGTCAGGAGGAGGACACATGGGAATTAATAGTCATAAGTATGAAAAATCCTTCCTCTTTCTTAGATACTAATCAAAGTTGAGAAATTAAGAAAAAGAGGTATAAGCATATTTCTTATTGTTGTTTAGTCATTAAGTCATGTCCAACTCTTTTGCGACCCCCATGGACTGAAGCCCTCCAGGCTCCTCTGTTCATGGAATTTCCCAGGCAAGAATACTGGAGTGGGTTACCATTTCCTTCTCAGAGGGGATCTTCCTGACCCAGGAGTCAGACCTGAGTCTCCTGCATTGAAGGCGGGTTCTTGAGCCACTGGGGAAGCCTTAAGCATATTTCTAGTAGTTCCCAAAATAATTTAGACATTAATAAATAAAAATAATTATCTTTCAGTCTTAGACTTCAGACTGGGGTAGAAGAGGCTTATTTTTTATCTCCTCTATGCTGTTTGCATTTTGTAATGCTTATGCATTTATTACTTCTTAATTTTTTAGGTAATAATTTCAAATTTTGACTAGGTCTTTTTTTAAGTTTCATTTTATTTACTTATTTTGGGGGGAACTTAGTTCCCCAACCAGGGATTGAACCCACACTCCTTGCACTGGAAATGTGGAGCCTTAACCACTAGACAGCTAGAGAAGTCCCCTGACTGCATCTTAGAATAGCTAAGGGCCAAATGATGTGTTTTTTGTTTTGTTGTGTTTTTTTTCAGTCCAAATTCTTATTTTCTGAATGGAGCAGGGGAGGGTGAAGAGTGAAAAAAGTAAGGAAGTTTGAAAGTAGGCACATGAAAAAAGAAGCTAATGACAATACTCATTAATTAAATGAGTGAATTGCTTTCAACTGCTTAACATATTACAATGTAGATGAGGGAAATACATGAAAGTATGTTTCAGGTTGGGAAAAATATCTCTCTTTCTTAATACAGATGATACTGAGAATTGCTGTTTGTTCTTGGGAGATGTGCTCAGTATACTCAATCTAGTTTGTTTGTTTGTTTTTAATCCACACTCCTACTTTTGCTGTCCAAAATCAGCAAAAATGAGGGTTAGAGACCATGGAAGGTATCAGAGCTGAAGAGGCTCAAACCTTCTCTGGACTTTTATAGTGAGCCCCAGCCAGAGTTGTTGCATAGGCTAGATAAATAGTACTGGATGATTCGAAACTTTCCTCCACAATAGCTCACTATGGTTTAAAAAAAAAAAGAAGAAGAAGACATAAGCTTTGGACAGAGGCAGGCTTGCATTTTAATTTCAGGGTTACCCTCTATGACCCTGGGCAATTTGCTTGGATTCTCTGAACTTCAATTTCCATTGCTGGCAAATGGAGAAACAACATTTAGTCCATATGGTTGTCATAAAAAATAATGAGATCATATATGCAAGGAGTTTTACAGAATGCCTTGCACATAGGAGGACCTCAGTAAAATGCATCCATCGCTGATGAGGAAAGAGGTCAAATAAGACTCTGCATCTTTGTTGTACACGTACAAAAACTCCATTGAGTGGGATTCTTAGATATTAGTGGGTTTTTCAAAGCACTAGCTTGTTTATTAATCCCGGCACAATGTGTTTACTGACTGTTGTACCAAGGGTTTTGAGTAAGATGACCACAACAGGAATGATCCCAAGCAAGCCAGCCTTCTCAGGCCAACTTGTTGCTAGCTGTGGTTCCAGGAATCAGATTTAGATGAGGCATTCCCTGGTGGCTCAGATGGTAAAAAATCTACCTGCAATATAGGAGACCCAGGTTCAATCCCTGGGTCCAGAAGATCCCCTGGAGAAGAGAATGGCTACCTACTCCAGTATTCTTGCCTGGAGAATTCCATGGACAGAGGAGCCCAGTGGGCTATAGTCCATGGGGTCACAAAGAGTTGGACATGACATAAACAACAACAACAATTATAGGTGTAGTGGGAAACTCATCATAGCCCTGTAAATACTGCCAGATTCTATGGAAAACTGGTGAGGTGGACCCAATAGAAGTCTCCTGTGTAATATTTACTCTAGGGGTTAAGCAAATTAGACAAGCTTGACTTGGTGATTGAAGGGGAAGGTAACTCTGACTATCCAGCTCTGTGTACTCATAAGAATTATCTACTGCCTATGCCTCCAAATAACAGAAATGATGCCCAACTACAGATGGTCCCTCAGATGTATGTAGCACTGGCACCATCCATGGTAAGCAGGAAAGAACACTTGGCAGAGAGGGTGATACCCGATGGAGGAGCCTGGCACAAAAGAGAAGATGGAATGTGCCATTTGATAGCTCGAGATACCTCCACTTGTTCAGTAGGAGCTATCCTCTAGAGACCCCCTCCCTGCCCCTCAAGGAACACTTGCAGAGATTTTCACAGGCTCTATAACAGAGGGCAGCCAAAAGAGACAGTGAAACAAGGGAGGTTACTCTGATCCCAGCTGCAGCTTACTCATGGGGTAGTGTGGCTTAGGGAGATTCCAGAACACAAGTAAATTACACAGAAATAGTCATTTTTTGACTGCCACTACGTTGTCACCTTAAAGGAAAACAACCTTGGTTTCCTGTCAGAAGCCTATTATTGCAGCTTATGGTCCACAATAAGAACTCAATGTAAAGCCCTCTGGAAATTTCTACAGATATGTAGACTTACGATCTTAAAGTCAAGGCAGAGCTTTGCAGATAGCTCTGAGATGGGAAAACCCTGCTGTCTCATTTCAATACCTGAGATCTCTGGGGACTTGTAGAAGATTTTGTCTTTCCTGATAAAGTGCTATCAATTGATTTGTGTATTAGTGAGGTTAGGCATTACTACAATAATAGGAAAACCCAGAAAACTCAATGGCTTAACACAACAGAAGTTTATTTCTTGATCACATAATGCCTGATATGGATTGGGTGGCCCTCTTCCATCTTCAATGCATGCCAACCAGAACACATGGCCTCCTTGGTCATCAGAGAAGTAGGAAAAGAGCCAGAGACTCCTGTGGGGTGGTTTTAAGTGCCAAGCCTAGCAATGGTTGAAATCACGTCTGTCCATCTCCCTGTTGGCCAGTTAGTCCATGGTGCCACGTGGTCCGTGTGAGCCGGGAAATGCAGAGCAGCCCCCCGACCCTCAGGTGAACACTAAGAATCTCACCACAGCATTTCTATAAACAATTCATTAGTCAAATTAATCAGCTTCTTTAAATTGCCTTTATTAACTAAGTTTATCTGTGTCTCTTTCAGGAACCAAATTAGTCAAGAAAGGAGAAATTTATCAAATCATCGCTTTAAATTACATTAAATTACATCACATTACAATTTTATTTGTCAGTTCTACCACAATAAAGTGGAGAAAAAGAACATAAAGTAAGAAAGGACAGAATTTAAAACTGGTACCGATGCCTCTTGAGCCATCGAAATGTAATTTATCTAGTAATGAGTTAAACGCCTGCTGTATATTTACCACAGAAAAAGACAGAGCAGCCTTTATATCCTCACAACAGCTCAGAAAGCTGCCAACATTAGAACCTATTTGTTTTATTGAGAAGAGGGATTGTTGGCTTGAACACAAGGGCTCCCCATTATTCTTTCTGGAAAAAGCAATGGGAACTTTTAACTTTCCTCTGGATGGTGACCAACATCTATCAGGAGAAACACGAGCTTAACATCTCTTTCTGAAGAGCCACACTTAGAATTCCTAACAGGCCTCCCCAGCCTCCACCGGTGTCAGCAATGGCTCAGGGTCCCAGATTCAGGCTCTTTTGTGTCTCACGAAAGTGCAAAAGCAAATCAACTCGGCAAACTGCGAACAGCCAACTGGCCTGACCTAGAATACTCAATGAAACTGAAGTCTGATGGAACCGGCTAAACGGCCAGGGCCAAGGCTACCCTCACAGGATCAATTCTGAGTTCTGACAGATACTTGTTCCATGACCTGGGGTAGAAGAGTTCATGACTTGGTTAACTAGAATTCCAACTGAGTCTCTTGGGCAGAGAGGTTTTTCCTTGAAGGACAATTCTAAGGGTCAGGATAAGATTGAAATGAATCATATAGTCTTCTATTTTCTCAAAGCTGACTTTTGAAATTGCCTGTCTCTCAAATTGGCCCCTGATCTTCATCTTCCACGTCACTGCCCTCAGCTTCAAGACATCATCTGCCTGTCCCCAGTTCACGGAGAAAACAGCAACTTGGGGGAGAAATCTCTCAATCCTCTGTCCATACTGCCCGCAGATTTTCAGCTGGGTATTTTCCACTCCCTAACCCCGTCCTAAGTATTTCTCCCGCCACTCTTTTTCTTTTTCTTTTTTCATTTTCAACAGCATCACAATGTGTCTGGTTACCCCCTAGTCAGCCTAGATTTCCCCCACTCCATTGTGTGCACTCAATCATGTCTGACTCTTTGCAACCCCATGAACTGTAGCTCGTCAAGCTCCTCCGTCCATGGGATTTTCCAGGCAAGAATGCTGGAGTGTGTTACCATTCCCTTCTCCAGTGGATCTTCCCAACCCAGGGATCGAACCCAACTCTCCTGCACTGCAGGCAAATTCTTTACCACTGAGTCTCCAGGGAAGCCTGCCTCCACCCACTGTGATCCACCCCGTCCTAAGCGTTTGTCCCTCTGCCCACCACCACCTGACACTCACACCTTCACCACCACCTCTGGCTGATGCTACTGCCAAAGCCCTGATCCAGTGGACGCTTGTAAGGCCTCATCTCCTTTGGCCTTACCTTGGCATCCAGTACTGCCTTTGACCATTCCTTCACTTTCTTTCTTTTTTTTTTTTACATTTATTTGTTTGGCTGCATCAAGTCTCAGTTGTGGCACATGGGATCTTTGTTGCAACATGCGAAACCTTCCGTTGCAGCGTGTGGACCCTCTAGTTGTGGCGAGGGCTCAGTAGTTGCTGTGTGCAGACTTAGTTGCTCTGTGGCACGTGGGATCTTAATTCCCCAACCACGGATCAAAGCTGAGTCCTCTTAAGTGCAAGGCAGATTCTTAACCACTAGACCACCAGGGAAGTCCCAATTCCTTCACTTTCTATTCTGCTGGTTTTCTGGATCCTCTGATTTCTGGATTTCCTGCCATCTACCAAGGCTCCTTAACGTCTACCTCTAAAATGTTCCCTGGGGGCTCAGCTGGTAAAGAATCACCTGCAATGCAGGAGACCTGGGTTTGATCCCTGGGTTGGGAAGATCCCCTGGAGAAGGGAATGGCTACCCACTCCAGTATTCTGGCCTGGAGAATTCCATGGACTGAATAGTTCATGAGATCGCAAAGAGTCAGACACAACTGAGCGACTTTTACTTTCACTAAAATGTTGACGTTCCCCGGGATTCTGCCTTTGCCTCTCTGTAATCCATTCAACAAGACCTCCTTGAGTAAGGAAGAGCATCATGGAAAAGCCAAAGCAAATCAGACAGGGACCCTGAGGTTGGACCTGGAAACAAAGGATCAGATCAGATCTACCCTGCTGTCAAGGATCTATAGTCTGGATTTCATTAATGACTCTGACATCTACCCAGGCCCCCAGGTTCAACAACTGACTCAGTGAGGACCCCTCACTCTCACAACCAGAAGTTTCCCAAGTATAGTTGAATCTACCTTTTGAAAATCTTTTGAATATGCCTCTTCCTCTTCTTCTAGAGAGTCGCTGGCTGAGTTTCAGCTTTCATTATCTCTCCACCTGGATTGCTGCAAATAAATCTTCATTGTTCACCCTGAATCCAGTCTCACTCCCCTCCTGTCTCTCATACATGATACTTTCAGAGTTATCTTTGAAAAATTTAGTGTGGTCACATCATTTTCCCTCCAAATCTCTTTGAGATTTCCCATTGTCTGCTTCCAGGGCCTTCTGTGAGCTGACTCCTGCCTTCTTCTCCTTTGTCTCCTTCTCCTCTCCTGCACAAGTCTTAGCTCCCAATATCAGTAATCACCTTGAATGTTCACTCCTTTTCCTCATCTTCTGACTGTGATATTCTGTATGCTATGTGAGAGTTGGACCTTGGACTGCAAGGAGATCAAATCAGTCAATCTTAGGGGAAATCAACGCTGAATGTTTATTGGAGGAACTGATGCTGAAGCTGAAGCTCCAGTACTTTAGCCACCTGATGCGAAGAGCTGACTCATTGGAAAAGAACCCTGATGCTAGGAAAGATTGACAGCAAAAGAAGAAGAGGGTAACAGAGGATGAGATGGTTGTATAGAATCACCAACTCAACAGACATGAACTTGAGCAAATTCTGGGAGATAGTGGAAAACAGAGAAGCCTGGCATGCTGCAGCCCATGGGATCCAAAGAATCAGACATGACTTAGTGACTGAACAGCAACCACACATGTGTACTTCACCTTGCATACCATGGGCCTTGCACATAAAAATATATTGACTTAAATGCCCAACAGGCATCTCAGTCTTAACCTGTCCAAAACAGAATTTCATGTAAGACCTGCTTTTCCCCAGTCTTCTCTATGTCCTTTGCTCAGGCCAAAAACCTAGGAGGTAGACATGATTCCTCTCCCTTTCCAATATGTCGAAGTGATCTGTCAACTCCATACATCAAATATATGCCCTAGCAATCCAGTTTCTGCCATGTCACTAAGCTCCAGATTACTGTAAACACTATTCAGCAAGCATCCTGTATCCAGTCTTGACCACTCAGAATTCATTCTCCACAGTGCAACCAGCGTGAACTTCTAACAACATTAATCAGATCATGTTACCCCCCTGTTTAAAACCCTCCAATGGCTTCCTTGAAATTCACAGTGAAATTCAAACCCTTTCAAAGCCCCATGTGAATCAGCCATGTCCCCCCTTCCAACTTCCTGTGCATCCTTGTCTCCCCCTCACCCCTGTGCTCCAGCCACGTGTTCGTTGCTCAGTCATGTTCAACTTTGTGTGACCCCGTGGACTCTTGCCTGCCAGGCTCTTCTGTCCATGTGATTCTCCAGGCAAGAATACTGGAGTGGGTTGGCATTCCCTTCTCCAGTTCTTCAGCCACACTGGGTTTCTTTTCATTCCCCAAACATACCAGCCTCATCCCAGTCCTTATCTCAGAGCCTGGCTCCTTCCTGACACTAGGTCCCAGTTTTTCAGAAATGCCTTTCCCAATCACCGTGCCTAAAGTAGCGTCCACCACACCATCCCGGTTTGTTGTTGCTTCTGCTGCTTTTTATCCAAGTTTGCATTTCATCTCTATTGATGTTCATTCAATCAAAAATTAAATATCTTAATATGGTAATGTAAGTTCAAGAAGAAAATCAGGAAAGGTGTCACCCCCATGGCACCACCCTGTTTTATTTGCTTTATGGCTCTTTCTGCTGTGTGCCTTCTTTGTTAGTTGATTTTCTTTGCCCCATGGACTCTCCCTTCTCATGAAAATATAAGTTCCACAAGGGCAAGAAATTATTTATGTATTCAGTGATACTATTCAAATTATTTAAAACAAGTGGAGAATAGACTCCAACGCATCAGAAAGGACATGGATCTCAAGGCACTGACTATCAGCCTTCTTATTCTTATTCCCAGCATCCCAACAGAGGCTTGCTCTAAACAGTTATCTGCCAGAGGCATGAATGAATAAATCAACAAATGTCCCTGGTCAGTTTCATTGCTCCATCATGAGTGCTGCTGCTGCTGCTAAGTCGCTTCAGTCATGTCCGACTCTGTGCGACCCCATAGACGGCAGCCCACTAGGCTCCTCTGTCCCTGGGATTCTCCAGGCAAGAACACTGGAGTGGGTTGCCATTTCCTTCTCCAGCTCCATCATGAGTACAGGTCTGTATTAATTTGCTGACTCTTTGTGACCCTGTGGACTATAGCCCACCAGGTTCCTCTGTCCAGGGAATTTTCCAGGCAAGAATACTGGAGCAGGTTGCAGTATCTGACTCCAGGGGATCTTTCTGACCCAGGAATCAAACCCACATCTCTTGTGTCTCTTGCATCAGCAGGCAGATTCCTTACAACTACACCACCTGGAAAGCCCCATGGGTCTATATTAATAAAGAAGGGTTTGGTGGCTTAGTAGGTAAAGAATCTGCTTTCAATGCAGGAGACTTGGGTTCAATTCTTGGGCTGGGGAGATCCCCTGGAGAAGGAAATGGCTACCCACTCCAGTATTCTTGCCTGGGAAATCACATGGACAGACGAGCCTGATAGCCTACAGTCCATGGGATCACAAGAGTTGGACACAAGTTAGCGACTAAACCTCCACCACATTAGATGCCCATCACATGTCCAGGCCTGATTTGTACCCCTTATGAGGCCCTTGGTTTTCTTCCGCTGGTTTATTCCTTTCAAGGACTGCTACCACTGCCTTTCTGTTATTTTGACTAGTACCTCCGGTGTTTGGGTAAAATCTGTTGTCTTCAGAAGACATACAGCACACACTGTATACACTCTGAAGGACCCCACAGTTGAAAAATACTAAGAGGGGCCCTTAGTATTTAGAAGACTGAATTCAAGTTCCAGCAGTATAGAATATGTGTTGAGAGTTGCCAAGGAAATTACCTCCTCTGACTCTGCTTCTCCCTCTGTAAAATGGGCCCATGATAATACCTGCTTCCTAGGAACACTGAGTTCATGTCAAAGTACCCAGGCAATCACACCAATAACCTCCAAGGTCAATGTGCATTAGTTTTATTCTGCTTAACCCTTCCCTTTACAGTGTTTATGAAGATTAAATGAGATAAGACATATACAAGCAATCTGAAAATCATATACATATATATGTTCAGAGTATTGACATTACATCAATAATAAGCTTCCCCATTTTTAGACATCTTTTTCTCTATTGTATTTTTTCCAATCTTATTGAGATATAATCAGCATATAACATTGTATCAATTTAAGGTGTACAAAGGAATGATTTAATATACATCATAAGCTCTGAATTGATCACCACAATAAGTTTAGTTAACAACCATCACCTCATATAGTTATACATTTTTTCTAGTGGTTAAAACTTTTAAGATCCACCCTCTTATCAAGTTTCAAATATACAATCCGATTAACTATAAGGGCTTCCCTTGTGGCTCAGTGGTAAAGAATCCACCTGCCAATGCAGGAGACTCTGGTTTGATCACTGGATCTGGAAGATCCCCTGGAAGAGGAAATGGCAACCCACTCCAGCATCCTTGCCTGGGAAATCCCATGGACAGAGGAACCTGGTGGGCTACAGTCTACAGGGTTGCAAAGAGTCAGACACGACTTAGCTACTAAAATAACAATGACATTATTAACTATAGCCATCACACTGTACATCACATCCCCAGGATTCATTTATCTTATAACTGGAAGTTTGTACCTTTTGACTGTCTTCACCCATTTCCACCACCCACCCATGGCCCACACCCCAGTCTCTGGCAACCCCCAATCTGTTCTCTATTTCTCTGAGTTCAGTTTTTAGATTCCACCTGTGAGTGAGATCGTACAGTTATTTGTCTTTTTCTGTGTGACTTCTTTCACTTAGCATAATGCCCTTAAGGTCAATTCGTGTTGTCACAAATGACAGGATTTCCTAATAAATTATCCCTGATTTGAGAACTCGGGTGGCTCTCCAGGAGTCATAAAGGAACTGGAAAGGAGCTCTGGCCCTGAAGCAGCTGAGCATCGCTCCAGCAGAGGAGGCCCAGGCTTTGCTGAGCTGAGCAGCTCTCCCAGGAGACAACATTGTTCCAGGGAAATCTGTTTACAGATCACACAAAGCCACTAGACGCTGGAAAGTGCCGGTTCCTCTAGAGAAAAAAGGCTCTCTGCTGGGTTCAAGCATTTCCCCCAAAGCGAGCACTGTCTCCTTTGTCTCTCCTCCCACCGAAATATTTGAAAGAAACCTCACCTGGGCTCTGAACTCCAGTGACATGGGCGGAAGTTTCCGTTTTATTTCTCTGACTCAACCAAGCTTTTCTTAGCCTCTGAAACGCTGTCTCTTTCTGCCCTCACCTAACCCTGGGACCACCTCAGACAGTGAGGCGAAAGTGCACTGCACAGCCCCACAGGGCCACATTCCCCTCGCTGTCACGGCCTTCCCAACTAACTCACACACCTCTGTACAAGTAGGCCCTCCCACCAAGAACCCCAGCAATGTCTATATAGCAAGTTATCCTGATCCAAAGAAATTAGGGTGCCCAGGAGAACACTTAAAGCAGCTCTTAAACCAACAATGTAATTCGTGATGTGGCTCACAATAGGTTTCCTTACCAATCATCTCTATGTAAAAGCTTCTTCCCATTTTAACTACACTTGCTAACGATGTGCTAAGCTTTTAAACTCATTATCTAAGTCTTTTGTGCCCTCTAAATTTACTGCCTTGGCTCAAATCCCTGGTTGCATGGCTCTGGTTACCCTCTTGGTCCAGCCTTCTGGGCGAAGCAGAGAAGAGTGGGCTGAAAAGTCAATGACCCCAACCAAAGCACATCTGTCACTTAGCAGCTGTGTGACCTTGAGCAAATCACTTAATTTCTCTGAGTGTCGGTTTCCTCATAGATAAAACTGATGATGATGACCATGAGACCTATTTCATAGAGTTTTTGCAGGAATAGTTAAGAAAATGCTTGTGAGGTGCTCAGCACAGAGCCCAACACATACACAGTACATGGATAATAAATATTATTTTTAGTATTAGTATCACTGCTTATTTAACCCAGGGAGAAAGAAACTAATGCCAAATCCAACCACACACATTTACATCTTGTCTATGCGTACTTTCACTACAGTAGCAGAATGGAGTAATTGCAACAGAGACAGTATGGCTGCAGAGCCTAAAATATTTGCTATCTGGCCCTTGAGAGTTCACCAAAGTTTAGCCCATGGCACCACTCCCTGCATGATGAGATTAAGTTAAAAACTATAGGTGGCAGAAGCTGCTCCTTGCCTTCTTCTCCTAGAGTAATAGAATCCGTGTTTAGCCGGCACATGATTGCCTGGAATAAAAACTGCATTTTCCACACTCTCTTCTACCAGATGGAGCCAGGTGACTAAGCCCTGGCCAATGGGGTGTAATGTGAAGTGCTTTATGCCACAGGTCCCCAGATTCTGGGATCTAATGCCTAGTGGTCTGAGGTGGAGCTGATGTAATAATAATAGAAATAAAGTGGATAATAAATGTCATGCACTTGAATCATCCTGAAACCATCCCCCAACCCATCTGTGGAAAAACTATCTTCCACAAAACCAGTCCCTATTGCCAAGGTTGGGGACCGCTGCTTTATACAATTTCTAGAAAGAACCCTTATAGGCCTTCCCTCTCCTCCCTCCTGAGCCCTAAGAATGTGACACGAGGGCCAAAGCCACAGTTGGAAGGATGGCCTTACACCATGACGTGACCTTGAGAATGGAGGCCACTCATGACAGAGCCACCAAAAGAGCAGCTCGCGTCCCTGTCCCTGCAGACCTAGATCCTAACCCAGTAGCATTCCCAGATCCCTATTTGAAATTATCTGCACTTAGCTGTGAGCCTAATCCTAATAAACAAACTAGCCGAACCCACCTGGAAGAACAGAAAGCTTATCGTTAGTTCTCAAGGGCTCCTATTTCACATATGACCCCAAAAAATTCTTTGTAGTAAATTTGGTACTTGAATAAATTGGTTCTTGGCCACACAGACCACTTCTTACAGAATGCCAAAAGAACATTGCACATGTTTTATACTTATTCAGGAAAAAAGATTAATGCTCATTCGGGAGAAAAAGATTTATTAAAACGTTTATGCAGGAAAGAAAGATTAATTTGGAATCAAGGTTTAGAAGGACATTTAAAGAGAGGGAGAGGACACCACTCAAATCCCACGCACACAGCAGTTCAAGCTGGGTCTCTGGTCCTCTCAGCCAAAGAGGCCAAAACAGGCCCTAGCTCCCAGAAGGGGCTTTCCCCTTAGAAGCAAGGGCTCTGAGCCGGCAAGGTGAAAAATAAAGATAAAAAGACCCTGCTTTCATTGTCTTACGGATGAGAAGTCTGAGGCTCAGAGAAACCAACTCATCAGGGGTCACACAGCTGTTGAAGAGCAAACCCCACCTTTCTGCCTCCAGGGCATCCCCCTTCACCTCACTCTCCTGGGCCAGGAGGACCTGAGACTGAGCTTGCTTCTCTGGAGCAAGCCAACCAAGAATACAAGAACAGCCAATGATTCTGGGAAAAGAGTCTTCTGTGATCTTAAGTCCTCGGTCAGCTGAGCTTCAGTGGCGAGGCCTGGGAAATCTACTAATGAGCACAGAAGGGAACTCTCAGACTTTGTAAAATGTCATTAAAATCCCTGACTGCAAAGAAAAGAGCCTGCTGGTATACTGCCAGCATAAACCAGATTTGGGAAAGCAAGAGCTGTGTCCAGGAAACTCGTGAACTCTCTTTTTGTTCACTCATCTTTTCTCTATAAACTTTCTTTTATTGTCACTTGCTCAGTTACTCATTACAATAGTCTCTGGGGAGGGTTTGGGGAGGAGGGGGTTGTCAGCAACGGTCAGATGGATAAAGGGGCCACCGACCCATGTCTTAGAACTCAAGCCCAGAGAGTCCAGAAGCTTCATAGTTAGAAAAATCTCTGTCTAGATGAGGAAGGGCCACCATTTGCCATAGTTGTGCCAGATCTATTTCCGAAATTAACTCTTGTTTTCCTAGATGTTTCATATTCTGGCCTCTCTTATCTGTGTGACTGTGTGTGTGTGTGTGTGTGTGTGTGTGTGTGTGTTGCTAACATCTATTAAGCACTTACCATGTGCAAGGCACTGAGTCGGGCACATAAGAATGGAGTGCCACACTTTAGACCTGATAACTCTTGATGCTTCTGTCCCATTTTACAGACAAGGTAAACACTAAGATCTGCTCAAGTTACCCAGCTAGTGAAGTGGCCCTACTGAGATTCCAACCAAGTTTCTGTTCATTTAAAACCTGCTTTTTTAATTGCAATTATTTTTTTAAATGAAGAGCTGGAAAAGGTTTTAGGACTAATGAAGGGAAGAGCAGCCTGTTCCTGCTACTTTTATGTTGCCTTTATTTTCAATCAGTGACCTGATTCACCCATGAAACCTCAGGCTTTTACATGCTATCCTAGAAACAGTTCACCCTTGCTTCAAAGAAACTCTTCCCTATCTCCTGGGCCCCAAGTTCTTCTGTGACTTTGGATAGTTTCCCAGTATATTTCTAATGGATCTGAGAACCCCAGAGACCATTACTATAACCTGTAGAAGAGCACTTATAAAAAAATTTTTTTTTAATCTCAAGACTCTTTTTCACTTTTAAAAATTACTGAGGACCTCAAAGAGTTTTTGTTGATGTGGGTTCCGTGTATGCTAAGTCACTTCAGTAGTGTCCAACTCTGTGCGACCTTATGGACCAAAGCCCGCCAGGCTCCTCTGTCCATGGGGTTCTCCAGGCAAGAATACTGGCGTGGGTTGCCATGCCCTCCTCCAGGGGATCTTCCCGACCCAGGGACTGAACTCACGTCTCTGATGTCTCCTGCATTGGCAGGTTGGTTGTTTACCACTGGTGCCCCTGGGAAACCTTATGTAGGTTCTATCTATTGATACTTCACCATTTTAGAATCTTCAACTGGAAAAATTTTAAGCTATTGATCGATTCATTTAAAAACAATAACACCATTGCATGTTGGTATAAGCAACATTTTCATGAAAAGTAACCATGATCTGAAGAAATTAGCGTGAGGTGTATATTTTTACCGGGGAAGGCAATGGCACCCCACCCCAGTACTTTTGCCTGGAAAATCCCATGGACGGAGGAGCCTGGTAGGCTCCAGTCCATGGGGTCGCTAAGAGTCAGACACGACTGAGCGACTTCACTTTCACTTTTCACTTTCATGCATTGGAGAAGGAGATGGCAACCCACTCCGGTATTCTTGCCTGGAGAATCCCAGGGACAGGGGAGCCTGGTGAGCTTCCGTCCATGGGGTCGCACAGAGTCGGACACGACTGAAGCGACTTAGCAGTAGCAGCAGCAGTATATTTTTAGAGATCTCTTTAATGACTGTCTAGGTTCTTATATCTTCTACATTCTTGTGATATATTGTTTTCATTGAAAGAAAATTCAGCTTTATACAGATGTGTGTTTGAAAAAGGGAGGACTATTTTCATAACCTTTTCAGATAACCGTGGATATTCCTCTTTGATGCCATACCAAAACTCACCAACTGGGAGTTTCTCTTCAAAAGGTTAGCTGCACATGGAATCTGAATCCGTTATCAGTGAAAATTTTCTCACTCTGTTATTGGACTGTGTTTCCCTATGAACCCATGTGTGATTTTGAAACATCCTGCATGGGTCATTTGGAAACTCAGCGAGTTATTTGAGTCTTCCAAATGTTGATGCATTTCACTATATAATATCCTTTTAAAAATTGTATGGTCAACATGACTACGAATCTCATTAGAAAAATACTGGAGTTTGGGGAAATTATCAAACCCACAGTGGAAAGCACAGGTATTTTACACATCTAATCTTCACTTAAAAACTTGGATTTTATCATTAGCAACAATTACTGTGGGTTATTTTCCTTGAAATGACAGTTTACTTAATTCATTTTCAAGATTACATGTGCCAGGGTATTTCCTGGTGGTCCAGTGGTTGGGAGTATGTGTGTCCACTGCCAAGGGCCCAGGTTCAATCCCTGGTCAGGGAACTAAGATCCCACAAGTCACATAGGATGGCAAAGGAAAAAAAAAGAATACATCTGCCATATATGCAAGTCAAAATAACCATGGTTTGCCAGTCATTCATTCTTCTAAGAAAAAACAGTATCCCATGAAAAAAGCAACTGGTAAAGCTCAGGGCCCAAGAAAAAGTACTACAGTGATGGCACTTTTGTATGCAGCAAAATGCTTTTTTTTTTTAAATTAATTTATTTTTAATTGGAGGATAATTGCTTTACAATGTTGTACTGGTTTCTGCCATATAGCAACATGAATCAGTCATAGGTGTACATATGTCTCCTCCCTTTTGAACCTCCCTCCCACCACCCCATATCACCCCTTTAGGTTGTCACAGAGCACTGGCTTGAGCTCCCTGCGTCATCCAGCAAATTCTCACTAGCTATCTATTTTACATATGGTAATGTATATGCTTCAAAGCTACACAGCAAAGTGCTTTATGTGTACTTCCCATTTGTCAAAATATTAAAAAAAAAAAATCCTGTAACTGAGAATCAAGATGAATGCAATTAGTATTTTTAACTACTTATAAGGGCACTCTTAAGTGGAATTAACATACTTCACAAGCAAGCACAGGACAGTGAAGTCTGCAGTGAACTTCTGGGACAAGTTGATATCACCAGCTTGACTCTGGGCTTAGGCAGCTTTACCCACCATTGCTATTGCATCATCAATGCCAAAGCCAACCATTGAAAAGGTAAACAAATTCTCAGTGGTTTGACCTCACACATCTCCTATAAAGGGCTTGGGGATCCCCAGGGATCCACAGATCACACTTGGAGAAAGAACCACATCCACCCAGAACCTAGGAGAACCCTCAGAGACCAGATGCTGTCTGTCCCTGCCACTCTCCGACCCACCCCCCCATAATGAAACAATTAATATACTCTCTAATTGCAGCATTTAACCAACTGGGTAAAAGTTTATTTATTCTAGGAAGGAGGGAGTAAAAAATTTCTTTATAAAGTTTAGGTAGAATAGGTTCTGGAGAAGGAAATGGCAACCCACTCCAGTATTCTTGCCTGGAGAATTCCATGAACTGTATAATCCATAGCGTCGCAAAGAGTCAGACATGATTGAGTGACTAACACACACAGAATAGGTTCTGCTGGGTAATCAATCCTGGAATAAAAGCAGAAATGATTTCCTGATTAGTTAGTCCAAGTCTGATGTTCAGAAATGCTAGGATTCCAACTTCTGATTTCTACTTCCACTACCAAACTTGGGAACATTATTCATTCCTTCTTGACCATATGAATGTATGTAACAATTACTTCCTTTGAAAATAAGGAACTCATGGATGATTGAAAGTATCATCCGTACTTTTCTTGCTGATGCCCAGCCACACAGCTGCTGTATAATACTGCCTCTCTCTCTCTCTCTCTCTCTCTCTCTCTCACACACACACACACACACATACATCTCAGATTCTGTACAGTTAGAAAAGCTATTTTGCTGGAATCATTTTTTCTAAGTAATCTATATCCCATCTGTTAGGAATTACTGATTAGTAAGCAAAGTTAAGAGGAAAATCAACAGTATTACAAATTCATCTTCCTGTTGGATGGTAACCACTACCTTCCTTCTATTCATTATATTCTCCATCTATCTCATTTTCTGAACCAAGATCAAGTCTAAAAAGAGCAATTTTTCTTCTTCGCAGAGTAACAACGATCATGCAGTGAATTATAAACTCAAAAAACTATCTTACTAATGTCAAAAGGAACATTTCATCACCAAAGGCTTTGGGATTAAGATGTGGAACTTCATTGGCTCTGTCTTAGTGCAAACAATAGAGCTATTCTATGTTCTTCCTGTGACGTTGGGTTCTCAGAACTTTCTGATCTCTCAATGAGGACAACAACTCAGATGATCTCTACCTGCACCTCCTTTCCTTTGTTTTGGCTTGCAGAATCGGTGCAACTGGAGACAAATTAAAACAGCTCATCTCTAGGACTCATCCAACTCTGACATGTAATCATTCTAGAACCCTCATTAGTCTCCAAATTGGAGCCCATGTTGCTTGCTGTTCATTGTCCTGCCATTTCACAAAGAATGGTCCAGATTCTCTGCCCCATCCCAATCCACTGGAAGGCACTTTCAATTCATAATGCAAACTTTGTGGTTGTTCAGTCGCTCAGTCATGTCTGGCTTTGCCAGACTGCAGCAGGCCAGGCTTCCCTGTCTTTCACTGTCTCTCAGAGCTTGCTCAAGCTCACACCCATTGATTCGGTAATGCCATCCAGCCATCTCATCCTCTGTTGTCCCGTTTCCTCCAATGCAAACTTAGATGGTTATAAATGACAATTCTCTCAACTCAAATCTCCATCATCCAGGTTTTCTGTGGCTTCGGTGACCAAATGCCTGCTTTGGAGTGATTGATTTTATTGTTCTAGAGAGTTCTTTTGTTGTTTCAGCTGCTTCGGTTAAAATACAAAGAAAAAGTTACACTCTGTGATTATTTGAGAATTTGATTTAGTGATGTTTTAGATGAATGCTTTCCTTTTTTTTTACACTTCATTCAATTTCTTTATACCATACCTAGTTTAAACCTTCCAGCCCATACTTTAAAGGCATCAGTAGCTGAGACTGCATGCAAATATGCCTTCAATCTGACTGAGACTACACATCTCCCCCATTAGGAAAAGAAAAAAAAAAAAACTGGAGGGACTGTCATAAATAATTTTACTTAAGTGAATGCTGAAATTAGGCACCACATTTCCTGGCTCCTAGTAACCTATTTGCAGCCAGATATGTCAAGTACCCACTAGCCAAAGCCTCGCCTTTTCAGAAATGAGGAGCAGGAAAAACAATACGATCATCTTTTAAAGTGGCATGTTGGACCCATCCCCAAAGTTAAATATACCTAGACAGTCCTCGGTGGGGGAACTACAGCTGACCTTGGAAGAAAATGATGGTTATAGCTGCCCATGAGCTGGGAAAGGTGATAATGAATGAGATGTAGTCATGTATTTCTGGCACTCGCTTTGCATACTACAAGGAGCTAATTGCATTTAAGTATTATCTTACAATATGGTGATCCAATCATTTTGGAAGATAACCAAAGTCTCCCCTTTTGGAAGAGATGCTCTATTTTTAGCAAACATGCATTCATGTTGCACTCTGAAACTCCCAAAACTCCTTCCTGGATCAGGTCAAATCGCATGGATTTTTTCCCATAAATCTTCCTATCTGTACTGTCAAATGCTGACAGTGCGTCAGTGGTTCCCGGGCTGAACTCTGAAATGATGGATCCTGTTTTCCTTCTGCTCCTGGTAATCCTCGGTTTAGTGTAACTTGCAGCACCACTTACCGGGGTTCTCACTCAGATTAGATGAAGGGAACATTGGTCCTGCTGGCCCGGTGCCCGTGCAGGGGAGCGTGCCAGCCCACGGTGCCACCGAGGGGAGGGCGAACGTGAATGTCTCAAAGAACAAAAGAGCCACAGGAAGAAACTAGTCCTTCAAATGGCAGGGGAAGGGGATTCTTTGCTTTGCCTTTTTAAAATCATAGACAGGTTGATACACAGATTAATGCTGCCCTACAAACTTTTATGGAGGAGGTGAGCAGACTCTTGAAAAGTAAAAGGAGAACTGACAAAAGAATTAAGGTATTTTCTCCTACATACCTGCTGTTTTCGAATGTGTCAAGGGTAACTGATAGGGTACAAGGCTCTTGGGCCATTTTTCATTTCTATTTAGATACAGGATGTTGGGATTAATTGTCTCTTTCTGGAATTTGTGTCTTGGTCAAGTGCCTATGATTTCTATTAAGATTTTTTTTAATCTGGTATTTTTCAGTTAAAGTGTATTTATAGCCTCAGTGTGCTAGGCATGTTACAGCCAAACAGAAAATAGCAAGTGGACACTTTCTCTGCTTTTAGGTGTGTACATGCTACATGACAGAAATGGAGAATTTGTAATTATTTATAAAAGGAAACAACAGGGACAAGAATCTCTTGGAAAATCAGAAGTAACAACAGGAAGAGTTGTTTCTAGGCCTTCAACATCCATCCAGGTTTTAAAGATTTACCATCATGAAATCCAAATTGTACAGCAGAAAACTCAGAAGGGAAAGATTATGGATCTATTAATGAAAAAAAAAAAGTGGAACTCAATGGGTCAGGGAAATTTTTAGAATTTTCCAGATGCCAAATGTAGCCCAAAGTTTTTTTGACATGACTCAGGGGACACCAGGCAGAGCAGAAGATGAGATAGACATCTTCTTGCAGTTTTGGGCAGGATCAAAGAGCCGAGCCACAGGGTAGCTAGGTGCTTCTGTTAGAAGCACCTCTCATGGATCAGTCAGTCTGTTAGAAGAGTAATGGGGGGACTTTCCTGGTGGTACAGTGGATAAGAGTCCACCTGCCAGTGCAAGGGACATGGGTTTGACCCCTGGTCCAGGAAGATTCCTCATGCCTCCGAGCAACTAAAGCCCATGCACCGCAACTACTGAGCCAGTGCTCTAGGGCCCACGAGCCATGACTACTGAGCCCGCATGCCACAGTTATTGAAGCCCAGGCTCCTAGAACCTATGCTCCGAAACAAGAAAAGCCACCAAGATGAGAAGTCTGTGCGCTGCAACAAAGGGTAGACCCCGCTCACTGCAATGAGAGAAAACCCGAGAGCAGCAATGAAGACCCAGTGCGTCCAAAAAGAAATAAATGAATTAAAAAAATATATTTAAAAAAAGAAGAGTAATGGGAATTTTATTTGTCCCGAAGCTGGGGACAATTTTAAACTGAAGGGCCTTCCTTATTACCCCTCAGAGTCAACTTTATCAACTATTACAGTCACCAGGCAGTCAGCAAAAAGAGGATTTTCTCTCTGTTGGAGCCTGTGAATGAACAAGTATGTGTTGGTGTTAGGTCGTCCCAGTGTTTAAGAATTGGGAGAAAATAGAGCGTAGCATTTCAAGCATTCCCAAAACAAGCAGAATTTGAGAAGCAGAATATTAACAGCTAAGAAGCCAAGATCAAAGCATTAGAAGTTCAAGGAGATAAGCAAGGAAAATAAGCAGGCACCCGGCCCAGGGTGGCTGCTGAAGTGAAAAGGACTCAAGTCCTGCTGACGCTGCTCCCCTCAGACCCTCCAAAAGCAGAACTGGGGGAGTGGGGGAGTCTTTGTTGGGGGGGTGGTCAAGCAAACAAAGTACAAAAGCCCTTGACAAAAGCACAGAGGAGCAGACATCAGGAGCAGATGTCGTTTTAGTTAGATCAGGCGGAGACACAGGAAGAATGTCCTAGAAATGTCCTAGTTCTAGAAATGTGAGTTTGCAAGTGTTGTTGGTACAGCGGGGGACCTGTCTTTAGAGTCAGTCACATGTCTGCCCTTAACATGAGAACCCAGGAAACACCTTCAGTTAAGGCAGGGATGTGGCTGAGTGTGAATCCAAAAGGAGGATGTGAAGGGAGGTGTGAGGACCCATATCTGCTTCCATTCTTTAGTGACTCCAAAGTATATGATCCTATCAGCCATCGGCTACTTGTGTGTGTGTGCACGCTGACGCTCGTGCACAAGCCTGTGTCTGCACATGCAGAGGCACCCTACCTTTCACCTGTGGACCTTTTCAGCCCCTGGATCTGCATCCAGTCCCCACTGCCTCAGAGCCCTGCCCTGTAATTTCTTACCATCTCATGGTGGCTTGGAAGCAAAGAACCTCCCTGCAGTGCAGGAGACCCAGGTTTGATTCCAGGGTCGGGAAGATCCCCTAGAGGAGGGAATGGCAACCCATTCCACTATTCTTGCCTGGAGAATTCCGTGGACAGAGGAACCTGGTGGGCTATAGTCCATGGGGCTACAGAGAGTCGGACATGACTGAGTGACTAACATATTCACATTCATGCACTTCCTTAGGATAAAATGCTAATTTAGAAAAATAGATATTTGCTCACTTTCCCTGGAAACACTTTCTTGATGGAGCCTCCTCTGGAACAACCCAGAAAGTAGAGATAGATGGAGACAGGCAGATCTCTGACCCTTCAGTCCCCCACACCAGGCTGTATCTTTTCACTCGCCACTGCCTATATAAGATAGTAAGAGTGAAAGCAAACGCAAGGCCCTCGAGATTTCTGAATGCTGATGTGCTTTTATCTCATGAGGTTTATATTCGTTACTCTGCTCAATGAGGCCACTGCTGAGAGACCAAAAAAAAAAAGGCCAGTTAGATAATGTTGTATGCACTCAAACCCAAATTTACAAATTGTACAAGTT
Source organism: Tragelaphus eurycerus (assembly GCA_935064755.1). Classification (NCBI taxonomy): domain Eukaryota; kingdom Metazoa; phylum Chordata; class Mammalia; order Artiodactyla; family Bovidae; genus Tragelaphus; species Tragelaphus eurycerus. The sequence continues at coordinate 8,291,763 of CAKXYN010000039.1, forward strand.
CACAAAGTAATTAGAGCTCAAAAGTGATGGATGAATGAAAGAATGGATGGATGAAGCGGGTGTTTATTCAGTTTTTAAAAGAATCCTCTGCTTCTCAAATAGATTTATTTCAAAATCCCTGCGGAGAACTCCAGATTCAACAGAAATTGCTGAGCACTCCCCTCCACCAAAAACCAAGCAAAATAGTGTATACACTGCTTTTCACATATATATATATATGGATATATATATATGCTGCTGCTGCTAAGTCGCTTCAGTCGTGTCCGACTCTGTGCGACCCCATAGACAGAAGCTCACCAGGCTCCCCCGTCCCTGGGATTCTCCAGGCAAGAACACTGGAGTGGGTTGCCATTTCCTTCTCCAATGCATGAAAGTGAAAAGTGAAAGTGAAGTCGCTCAGTCGTGTCCGACTCTTAGCGACCCCATGGACTGGAGACTACCAGGCTCCTCCGTCCATGGGATTTTCCAGGCAAAAGTACTGGGGTGGGGTGCCATTGCCTTCCCCGATATATATATATATGGATATATATATATATATATTAGATAAGAATATATATATTACAGAAAGTAAGGCTTACCTCTTGTAAACAAAGTTTAATACTAGAATTACAGAGAGTTTTTTTCTGCCATGTTATCCAAATTACAAGAATTTAGAAATGACAAACATTCTTCAGCCCTTTCCTGGACACAACTAAGTATTATGTCCAGGGGCACTATCTTAAAATGACACTCTTTTCTTGGCTCCAGTAAACTTTCATCATCCTAACCACAATGTTAATTGTCTGCTTTGTACTGAAAATATGAAAGATGAGTGAAAGCTTGCTTGCGAAAAGTCTAGCTCCTCGGCATCCCAATCATCAGCGTGTATGAGAGACTTAAAAAACTTGATACGGGCTCAAAGAGAAAAAGAGTCATGTTACCACCAACAAGCAGACAAGGCAGATTCCCGCGATGCCAGGCCTCTGCCCGGGGGTGGGGGGAGGGGAGGCACTTCAGGGCATTCCTTTAGGGGATTGGTTTCCTAGGTGATGTCACTGGGGGTGAGGCCAGGTTGCAACTTGCCCTCCGCTCCCATGCAACTACAGCTGCTCTGAAGCACATCACCCATGGGTCTTTACTGGACCTTGAGTACAATATGGGCCATATAGACCTTCCTTCCTAAAAGTCAAGGAGTTGCTATCATGCTAATATGTACTGAATGAAACAGATGAAATGGTTTTTTAATGTGAGATTGCTTTAAAGTAATCTATGGGGATAAAGGGGGATGTCTTGATAGTTAGTATTAATATCGGAACATGGACCCCTGGGGGTTCATTATGCTATTGTCTTTACATTTTGTGTATGGTTGAATCTCTTCCTAATAAAATGGTTTGCTTTTTTAAAAAAATCTGCTAACATAGTTGGGGCAGGAAGCAAGCACAGCTGTAGCGAGGGAACAAAGAGAATGTCTACGCGAACTTTATTTCTCAGAATGAAGAAAGCAAATCAGTATCTGTTGTTGGGTGAAATACACCCACAGTTATGCACTGTCCTATTCAATCAACATTGGCAAAGCCATTCAACCCAGCCCCAATTCCAATCAAACAACTGCAAAAATAGAGGCTGCTCCAACCCTGAAACCTAGGGAAAATGATAATTTAAATGTTTTTAACCTCTGAAATGAATCCATTTCCTCCGCATTTACAATAACAACTTACCACTTGAATTATGCATCACTGTGACCATTTCAATTGCTAATGTATGAATTATTCATTATTTGCAATGTGACTGAATGTTTGGGGGCCGCACATTGAGAGTCAGTACTGAGCTTGCCCAGGATCTCAATGAGCCAGGGGAGAGTGGCATCCGGGAACTCTGGATGTCAGGTGGCCCATCAGAATCCTCGGCCACTGGGGTGGAAGAATGGAAGGGCCCCTTATACTGTATGCGGTCGTCAACTTTGACCTCCTCGTACCATAAAATGTCCCCACTGTCTCCTAGCTGCCCAGCCTGTAACAGCTGCTACCCACTGGCACCACCTACATTTTAAACCAGCTGGAGACAGAGTTCTACGTGATAAGCCTGTTATATTTGCAGAGTAAGCAGGAACACCTAATGGCTTGGCCCCCTAACGATTCCGGGGCTGGCCTCTGACAGGCTACAGCAGTGCGTGCTGGCAAAGCAGAGGAAAAAATAATTAAAAGAGCCTTTGTCAAAGCTCTCTCTAAATCAACCTTTTAAACCTGCTCAGTTTAAGAGTCCCAAAGTGCCAATTCAATCACACTGACCCCTAAGAACCACAGAAACCCCCAGGATAGCCATGGCCAATTAGTTAACAAGAGGGAGTGTGAGTGTGTGTGTGCGTTCAGAGAATCAACACAGATGCTGAAAGAGCCCCCTGGAGAGAGGGCAGAGTAACCCCCAGACAGAATTGAACTGTTCCTTTTCTGTGTGAGAGGTTGAAACCAAGGGGAAAGAACAATTAGAAAGATGGTAGTAAAGACTGTCTCCGATAATGAAATATAGGAGGAAAGTTAGCACACAGGAGACTTTTAAAGGAGTGAACCTAAAACTAGTATTCTTTTTTTTTTAACTTTTTATTTTATATTGGAATATATCTAATTAACAATGTTGTGATAGTTTCAGACGGAAAGCAAAGGGACTTAGCCATACATATATACGTATCCCTTCTCCCCCAAACTCCCCTCCCATCCAGACTGCCACATGCTTTGCTCATATTTCTAATGAGATGTAGTATTCTTAACATAATGCACAAAGAAGGCAAACCAGCCAGCCATCCACAACTGGAGTGGATGAGGCAGGGGAGTGGAAGAGACAGATAAAAGAGGAAAACACAAGAGATGCCAAAACCAAGAGGGAAGAAAAAAAAAAAAAAATACGTGGTTTCAGAAACCAAACACAAGAGCCAGGATGAAATTGACAACGATGCAAAGTAAAACATTGAACTGGCACTGTGCTTTTGCTAACAAAGAAAATGTGCGCTTTTGTGGACAACCCAGTAAACATGAAAAAAGGCTTGCATATATTTTTTTAAAAGGGGCGGTGGCAACAATAGACAGCCTTCACCACCACCTTGGCACTTGGTTTTTCCTCCTGAGAACTGCAGACCCACCCTGTCTTGCTGGAGGCAGGCCGCCGGTACCCAGAGGTGTTGTTTGGTTGCCGGGGATGCCGAGAGTCACATCAATGCTGCATGGGCATCGTTCCATGGGAGAAACTGGAGCCTGCACACTCAGCTGTACACAGAAGGGAGGCCTGGCAATGGGTGGCTTCCCAGAGGGGCAGTGATCTGGGACTTGGTGGGTGTTATGGACAATCAGACCTGCCATCTCCTGCTCTGCTGGCTTAATAAGACTGTGGTCTAAAGCCTTGCAAGTTCTGATCTTCAGTTTCTTGTTGCCATTACTGGGGGCCTACAGTGTCAGCCTAAACTCCAGCAGAGCCCTGGTCAGTTAAGTTTTCAAACCATTGCTGTTGTGTTGGTTTATTTGTTCTTTTACTTGTCATGTTATCATTTGGACCCAAGTTTCAATTCCCCTGATTCGAATTGCAGTTTGCTCAGAACATTGGTTAGTTTCAAGTTCTGGAAATGTGTTTGAGCACCTCTCCCAGAAGTGGGTAAGAAGTTAAAATAACGGAAAGGCTTGGCTCCAAGTTCAGTGGAATGTCAAAAAGCCCATGTTTGGCTGAATGGACTTTGTGTAATGAAATCCCAGCTTCCCTCTCTGCTCTTCCAGGCCAAATATAGTAGATGAAACTGATGAAATTCAGCAAAGCAAGAGGCTTTGGAGTATTAATTGCAGTATTCTACTGATGAGGAATATTTACTGCAATAGGCTATCAACAAGTAATAATGGATATCTCTTCTGTTTCATCCTGCATGAACATGGGCAATCATTTACTGATTCATCTGCTCATGTATTCAATGACTGAGCCCCTCCCAGATGCTAGTCATGACAGGGAGAGTGATGAATCCCTTTATCAGGGATGACCTTCCCTCCCCCCTCTTCTCAGAAGTGCCAACCTGTGGAAAACCCCAAATTTCTGCAAGCCTGAGAAGCTGTGCTATTCTTCCCAGACCTGGAGGGCCAGCTGTTTCTCAATTTCCTTCTTCCTGATGAGTTGTTCTACAAAAGGAACTAATAATAAATCGGTCTCTGGTGCAACCTAGATCAGTAATGTGCTGTGCATGCTCAGTCAGTCAGTCATGGTCAAGTCTTTGCAACCCCATGGACTATAACCTGCCATGTTCCTCTGTCCATGTAATTTTCCAGGCAAGAATACTGGACTGGGTTGCCATTTCCTCCCCTAGGGGATCTTCTCGACGCAGGGATCCAACCCATGTCCCCTGCATCTCCTGCATTGGCAGGTGGGTTCTTTACCACTGTACTACCTGGGAACCCCAGATTGCAAAAATCAGATCACCACCAGATCAATAATACTTTTCCCTAAGTCAAGTGCATAGAGCAAGGAATAGAGTTTAAAAATAAATGTATCAAGTTCCCTAGCTAGGGATCAGAGCCAAGCCCATTGATCCATGCAACGGCCAACTCCATTTCCTTGATGATAAGCTAATGGATGACTCAAGTTAGCCATAATCCATAGAGCACAAGGAAATCTGTAAACTGAATCAGCTGGGCCATCTCACCAGCCCACAAACAAGCTGGCTTTGATGGAAACCTCCTTGCCCTACAAGACCATAAGGAAGAGCTGTGCAGTGAACTGGAAGGTCTATTTTTGTCCTAGGAATTTGACCCCACTTTTGACATACTGGCATTCACAATAAAGGTTAGGTAATTATATTAAGTGTTTTTCTATGGTCAGGTTGGTATTCTGGCAGCTTAGGGGAACTGAAAACAGACCACTTAGCTCCCTGGAGCTTTTTGTGTATTCACAGTCTGTGGTTTTGCTGCAGGAGAGGGAGGTGCTGTGGAATAGAAACCAGGCCAGCTCACCAACTCGGCAAGTCAGTCCACTTCTGACTTGGGCTCACAGCAGAAAGGCCTTCAACAAGAAAGAGAAGATAAGTCTCTCTGCCTTCAGTACACTTCTATTCTAATGTGAGGCTGCCACGCTGAGCTCAGACCCTGACCTTAGAGATCAGTTCTTATACTTCTGAATTTTGACATCAGTATTTGGAGAACATTAGGAAACAGAGGTGAAATGTAGACAGTGATTCCCTTTTATCACATATATGAAAAAGACAATGGAGACAATGATGAACAACCATATGCTCTGCAAACTTGAAGAGTCACTGCTTTAATACCACAGACTTTATTCTCTGTTCCACAGAAAAGGCTGGAAAAAGTATGAGAAAACAGACATGCATCTGTGGCTATATATTGATGTGCTTAGATGTTTAATTGCATTCTGTAAATCGCATGTATCTACAGAGTTAAAACTTGTTTACCCACGTTTGGTGGTGTTTTCTTCTGACTTTTCTACAAGTTAAAATTTAAACATGATTTGGGGATTATATTCAAAATAAGTTTTTGAATATAATCTTTTCTATATAGTATTAATAATCTGAGAAAAAGCACTTAAACATCTCTCTGTATGTAATACATAAATGAATTTACTTTCCCTTGAAAGAAAAATTTAACTAAGCTTGGTTAAAGCTCTTGCATTAACATGATTAAAATAAAATTATTTTTTTAAATGAGTGTAGAATTCTCTTTCGAAAAGTTGACAATCAGGAAGAACTCTAGAATGTATCTCTAGGCCTTGATAGAGATGCTCAGCATCTGAGACTATAGGAGGCATTTACATTTCCTCTCTCAGATGAAGTGTCACAATCTTGGAAAAAGAAAGAAGTGAGGAGTGAACAGCTGGTTTTTACATGGTGTCCAAGAGCAGGGTTTGGATTTCTGGATCAGGGCCCATCACATTGAGCAATGAGTGGGCAAAGGACAGCTAACATGTCTACAAACACTAGGAAGAATGTCAGCAAGAAACTTGCTGATTCAACCAGGAGGACCAAAAATGAAAGTTTGAGGGAGAAAACTGCCCAAACAGAACTGTGAGCTTTATAGGAGAAGGAACAAGAAGTGTGCCAGAGACAGAGAGAAGAGGGTGGTTGAGAATGGGGCCCATTAAAGATGACCCAAGGAAGTCAAGCAGACCACTGGCCAAATATTGTCCACCCATCTTCACCTAACCCTGAGCTAACCCACTGTTATCTTCTATATATTGGAGTTTTCCTTAAGGTTTTGTTTGAAGAACCTGGTAAAATTATGAAAAAGAAGATAGAAAATCAACCTCCTCATTTCAAAGATGCCCCCCTACCCTCTACATGTATACACCACACATGGTGTTTTCAGCCAGACATCCCACCATGCCACTCTTCACTCTCTTAAGGACAAGCAAGATGGGAAAATCTAGTATAGTGAGGTTGGATCCTCAGCAAGCAATACACTGTGACCAAACTATAAATGAATTGATTTCCAGCTACAGGGAGGTCTCCCGTGCTTTACCATTGAACTGAGAAGCACGTCCCCCAGTGATCTGAAGGAAACATCAAAGACATGTTTACCAAATGAGTAGGTGATAAAAATATGTGGGAACTAATAATATTAGAAAGTGTCAAAAAAGTTTAATGACATTGGCATAAGAATAGAGCAAAACCAAAAGGCACAACATTTAACAAAAATAAATGCTAAATCTCATTTTTAAGTTTTCAAAATCAGTTGCAAATATACAAAATGGGAGACCTGACACCGGTAGTTCTTATGAAAAAGCTTAGAGGTTTATTATTAATAATAACCTCAGCCTTTTAAATGCCTGCTATGTGACACTCAATCCGAGTCGAGTGTTACATAAAAACTAATAAAATCTCCTGTAAGTTCTGTTTGCCATCATATAAATAGAGTGTGGAGGTTAAGGAAGGAAAAGTCTCACCATAATCTGAACTGGTCAAAGTACCAGATGGTGATCACAGTCTCCATCCAAGATGACACACTGAATGAAGAACCTTGATAATGGGTTGTATGCTGAATAAAATAGTGAAGGCTCCATAAACCATAATAGGTGAGGAAGTGTCTAAGGAAATGAGGACGTTCAACTGAGAAAGAGAAATCTAGGAGGGACATGATGAATGTCTTTAAAACTTTCAGAGGTCATATTGAAAGGGGAGTCAGATGTACTTCGTGCAACAGCAGAGACCAGACTAGGATCAGGACTAGCATCCTAGGATCCTAGGATCCAGGATCAGGAAGTCCTAGAACTAGGATCAGGGCTAGTTCTAGGATCTAGTCCTAGAAGGAACAAGAAGTGTGCTAGAGAGTGAGAGGAAAAGGGTGATTGAGGATGGGGACCATTAAAGGTGACCCAAGAAAGCCAAGCAAAATATTGGCTACCCATCTTCACTTAACCCTGAGCTAACCCACTGTAATCTTCTACATATTGGGGTTTTGCTTAAGGTTTTGTTTGGAGAACCTGGTGAAATTATGAAAAAGAAGATCCTTATTAGTTATGTTTTGTATATATTAATACATATATATATTAGTACTATTAATATATACAAAACAGATAACTAATAAGGATCTACTGTATAACACAGGAGGGGCTTCAAAGGTGGTGCTGGTGGTAAAGAACTTGCCTGCCAATGCAGGACATGTGAGAGATATAGGTTTGATCCTTGGGTCAGGAAAATTCCCTGGAGGAGGAACTGGCAGACCACTCCAGTAGTCTTGCCTGGAGAAACCCATGGATAGAGGAGCCTGGTGAGTTACAGTCCATGGGATCACAAAGAGTCAGACATGACTGAAGTAACTTAGCACATGTGCATGCGTGTATAGCACAGGGAACTCTACTCAATATATATGTGCTTATATATGGCCTATATATGGGAAAAGAATCTAAAAAAGAGTGGGAACAACAGACTGGTTCCAAACCAGGAAAGGAGTATGTCAAGGCTGTATATTGTCACCCTGCTTATTTAACTTATATGCAGAGTACATCATGAGAAACGCTGGGATGGAAGTAGCACAAGCTGGAATCAAGATTGCCGGGAGAAATATCAATAACCTCAGATATGCAGATGACACCACCCTTATGGCAGAAAGTGAAGAGGAACTAAAAAGCCTCTTGATGAAAGTGAAAGAGGAGAGTGAAAAAGTTAGCTTAAAGCTCAACATTCAGAAAACAAAGATCATGGCATCTGGTTCCATCACTACATGGGAAATAGATGGGGAAACAGTGGAAACAATGGCTGACTTTATTTTTCTAGGCTCCAAAATCACTGCAGATGGTGACTGCAGCCATGAAATTAAAAGACGCTTACTTCTTGAAGGGAAAATTATGACCAACCTAGACAGCATATTAAAGAGCAGAGACATTACTTTGCCAACAAAGGTCCGTCTAGTCAAGGCTATGGTTTTTCCAGTGGTCATGTATGGATGTGAGAGTTGGACTGTGAAGAAGGCTGAGTGCCGAAGAATTGATGCTTTTGAACTGTGGTGTTGGAGAAGACTCTTGAGAGTCCCTTGGAGTGCAAGGAGATCCAACCAGTCCATCCTAAAGAAAATCAGTCCTGAGTATTCTCTGGAAAGACTGATGTTAAAGCTGAAACTCCAATACTTTGGCCACCTGATGCAAAGAGCTGATTCGTTTGAAAAGATCCTGATACTGGGAAAGATTGAGGGCAGGAGGAAAAGGGGACGACAGAGGATGAGATGGTTGAATGGCATCACTGACTCGATGGACATGGGTTTGGGTGGACTCTGGGAGTTGGTGATGGACAGGGAGGCCTGGGGTGCCACGGTTCATGGGGTCTCAAAGAGCCGGACACGACTGAGCGACTGAACTGAACTAATGTATATGTATAAACTGTACATTTTGCTGTACAACAGACACTAACACAACATTGCAAATCAACTCTACTTCAATAAAATTTTTTAAAAAAATAAATGGTCATTCAGGTTATTCAAGCTAGATCATGGGATCCAACAGGGGAATTCAGATCTGAAGTAGGAGGCACTATTGGCTAAACTTAGAGATCCCTTAAATTCTAAGATTCAGCAACTACGGAGTGTTCAACCTGGGGACATGTCAGAATCATGGGAGGAGGTTTTCAAATATTCCTGAACCTGGCTCTCCTTCCTCTCCCCAAAGGTTCTAATGCCCCCTGCCCATCCCTCATTGCCTATCTCTAGTTAAGAACTGAGAACCACATCACCTCTGAGGTCTGTACTGCTCTGTCAATACCTGGTATTGGCGAAATAGCCTGAAAAAGGAGACAGGACAGTAATCAAATGGGAAAATTCTTTTTTTATTTAAAAATCTTTTTAAGCACTTGGGATGTCTAACTTGCAAAGTTCAGCAGTGTAAGAAATATCTGTGAAAAATAAAAAGGGACTTGGTTGAGGAAAATTAATAGTTGGAGTTATCTAACAATGCTGCAAATGTTGGCTTCCTTCTGCTACTGCTATTTTGTTTGGAATGGGTCCAGTTTTCCCCTTGCATAAAAGGAGACAAAATCTGTTTGAAGCCATTAACAGCACCAATAGGAGGGACATTTGAATTAATAACCAGGGGGCCAGTCAGCCAGGAGCAATTTTGAACATAATCTTTTCCTTTGACTTTTTTTGTAAGACTGACGTTTTGAGTATTATACTTGGTCCAACATGCCATTGCTGAGCCAAATAATTTATCTTTCTGAACCTCTTTACTTTTAAATTGACCTAAGTAAAATATTTTAATTTATTTGTATGGCGATTCCTTCTGTGGATTGTGTTAGGCACTATGAAGCATTATTCTTGAGGGTAAAGAATTCTTTGGAATTTAGCAAGAAATAACAATACATCTAAGGGCGTGAGTAGATGCTCTTGAAATAATGTTAAGTGAACAGCATAAGGTTAAAAACCATGCATGATCTTCAATTTGTTTCTTTGAAAGTAAATTTTTTAAATTTTTATTTTATATTAGCGTATAAGTGATTAACAACATTGTGCTAGTTTCAGGCGTACCACCAAGTGATTCAGTTATACATATACATTTATAAAAAAAAAAATTCTTGCTCTATTTTACTTACCCCTACTTACACGCTCCTTGAGAAGGGAAAGGCTACCTACTCCAGTGTTCTTGCCTGGAGAACTCTATAGACTGTATAGTCCATGAGGTCACAAAGAGTTGAACATGACTGAGCAACTTTCACTTCACTTCACTTACACACTAGCACTCTTTGCTAAGTTTTCTTAGAATGTGTTTCTGGAGGCCTTGGGGGACTGTCATATGCTCTCAGGAGCTGGTCCCCAAAGATGCCAAGTGGTCCTCTTGGCCATTTTCTTCTCCAGCTCCAGCCTCCTTCCACCAAGAAGCACTGTGTCTGCCTTGTACACCTCCTGCTTCTCCAGAGACAGACAGTCTCCCCAGGCAGCACCTTCCTGGGGCCACCAGGCACATATCTGACACAACAAAACTGCCAAGGTGCCAAATCTGGGCCAAGTTCTGTGCTGGGCTGGGAAAGCCTTCCCCCACTTCTCCTTGGGCTACTCACTGTTACCTCCTCCCACAGTCTATACAAAGCCCCAGGCTGATTTTCCTGAAATTCACACTGGAATCCAGACCTCTCTGTTTACAAAGCCTTCAATGGCTTCCAAAGACCTGCATCATGAAAATAAAACCCTTAGCCTCACTATACAACAGCTATTCAGAGTCTGGCAGGGACTCTTTCCTAGAGTATTTCCTCTTGGGAACACCTAAGGGCCTCCCACGTGATAGCCACTTCCCTAGCACCATCCTGATTCCCCCGGACTCAAGCTGTCCTTCTGCCTCAGATGTCACCCCCCATCAAACCCATTCGCCTGACAAACATCCACTTCTTTAATACTTGGCTCTGACATTTCCTCCCTGTGAAACTTTCCTGGACAGTCTTACCCTGGGGACCATGTACACCCCACTCAGTATCCCCACAGTGCCTGGCTCTCCTTTTCCCTCTACTTCTCTTATCCTTTGACCAGGCTTCTATTTGCATGTACTGACATCTGCTTGTCTACATCCTTCACTAACTAGGAGCTTCCTGATCACAGCTGTGTCCCCAACACTAAGGACAGTGCCTGACACAGGTCACACATCCAAGGCCTAGCAAGAAAGAACCTAACTGAACAACAAGCAGCTCTACACTGAAACCTCGGAATTTCCAGCATGCCCTCATGTCCCTAAAATCCGTGTTTCTTTCTCCTTATCTCTGAGGGCCCTGGTTGTTCTGCACGCCTTCTCTCCATCCAAGAGGGGAGTCATAAGATATGCTGAGTTTCTGGCCCATGCTCCTCCAGGATGCCGCGCCTGGGAGCAGCTGCACAGGGATAGTGAACGGACTAGGCTCAACTCACCAATGAAGGCTGACACTACATGATCTGACCTGGTTCAACTGACCGCTTTAGACTGAGGCTATGTGATCTGGTCTGGCGACCCAGTGCTGAGCATGGGGTCAATGCCCATCACTTGGGCCCTGGCCTCACAGGGTGACTCCCCCTTCAAGGGCAATACACGGTTCATTGTGCTACCCAACAGTTCCCACCCAGCCCTGTCAATAAGAGTAATTCTTCCTGGAAACAAAACCATGGTTACTGAAGGGGAAAGGGAAGCAGGGGAGAGAGAAATTAAGAGTATGAGATTAGGTTGTTTATATATATTGAGCTACATGAGCTATTTGTTTATTTTGGAGATGAATCCCTTGTCAAGTGCTTCATTTGCAAATATTTTCGCCTGTTCTGAGGATTGTCTTTTTCTCTACTGTGGCATAAGTGGGAAGGAAATTCAAAAAGAGGGATCTATATTGAAACATATAGCTGATTCACTTTACTGTACAGCAGAAACTAACACCACATTGTAAAGCAACTATATTTCAATAAAAATTAATTTAAAAAGTATGAGATCAACAGATACACACTACTATACAGAAAACAAAGAGGCAACAAGGATTTACTGTATAGCACAGGGAAGTATTTTCAATATCTTATAATAACCCATAATGGAAAATAGTCTGAAATATATGTATAACTGAATCACTTTGCTATCCACCCGAAACTAATACAATATTGTAATAGGTCACCTATGCTTCAGTTTAAAAAAAAAGAGCAATTCCCCTGTAAGAAGAGGATCTGAAAGTCACACACCTGCACAGTCTGGAAGCTTCCTCTGTCTTTGCACTTGTAGGCTTTGTGAAGACATCCACGTTTCCTGTTCAAAGGAAGCCTCTTGACTTACCCACGGAGGCAATCACATTTTAGATGATACAGCCAAGACTTGCCTTCCTTTTACTTCTTTAACGTGCATGTTCAAAACCACCTCACTTCACAGGGTGAGGGCTGACGGAATAGCTAATCTTAGCAGTACAACTCGAATTTATCATATTCGGATGACCAGTTTAGAAGAGAAGACAGCAGGAGTGGAAATATCTCCGGGACCTCTGCAAGGGATTAACTCAACTGACTGTGGAATGCCGGTGCCTCACCAACTGATACCCAGCTCTGAGCGTGCTTCTCTGTCTGAAATGCAAGTGACTCTTAGAAAGGGATCATGGCAGATATATCACACACGCCAGGCACTTGAGTTCCCAGTAAGCCTGGCAGGTCTGACTGCTATCGACAGAGATGTCACAGGATCGCTCAGTAGACAAGCCCAAACTCACGCTGGACCTAGCCTTGTGGTCACCGTTCCTTTAAACCCTGCCCAAGGTTGTCATGGCCAGGGCTTACTGGGATTATGTAGTGAGGTCACCTGTGCCAGTAGGCAAGCCAGGAAGCAAGGGCTAAGCCGGGTTTGATGGGCAGGCCCGGCTCCAGCTATAAAATCACCGTCAAAACAATGTCATGGGCAAGCCTAGAATTTGTGGTGATCAAACAAGGTGCTCAAAGCATGCTAAGGCCTTTCTGCAATCCTAGGCTTTTGATTAGAAAGGCGTATGTAAATGTTTTGACATGGTGTTAGGTCATTTCAGTTAAATTTAGTGAGCTCTAGGTACCGGCAAGAAAAATCAGACTGTGTTTTACTCCTGCAGCTTCTATAGAATTCTTTTTTGTTGCTGTTAAAGTATAACTGATGTGCAATATTATGTAAGCTACCAGTGAACAATGTAGTGGTTCACAATTTTTAAATATTGTACTCCATGTACAGTTATTATAGAATATTGACCATATTCCCTGTGTTGTACTAGGTATCCCTGTAGCCTATTTTGTACATAATAGTTTGTACCTCTTGCTCTGCCACCCCCTGTTGTCCCTGGTAACCACTACTTTAATTCTCTGCATCTGTGAGCCTGCTTCTTTCTTGTCGTATTGACTAGTTTGTTGTATAACAAACTAGTAATATACATATAAATGATATCATACAAATCCACATATAAATGATATCATACAGATATTTGCCTTTCTCTGACCTATTTCTTTTGGCATAATGCCCTCCAAGTCCGTCCAGGTTGCCATATACCTGCTGTGTTTCTTCAGTCATGTCCGATTCTTTGCAACACTATGGACTATATCCCACCAGGCTCCTCTGTCCATGGAATTCTCCAGGCAAGAAAACTGGAGTGGGTTGCCATGCCCTTCTGCAGGGGATCTTCCTGACCCAGGAATCAAACCCGAGCCTCCTAAGTCTCCTGCATTGACAGGTGGGTTCTTTACCACTAGCACCACTACAAATGGCAAGATTTTATTCTTTTTTGTGGCCAAGTAGTATTCCATTTTACAGGCTTCTTTATTTTTTTCTCTTCTTACGTTAATAAGGGGTGGATTTTCTATTGGGGTGGATACTTGGTTACTCCCCAGGCCTTAGAATATCAAAGTGTGAGTGCTTGTCTGACAAAGACTGGTTGGGCACCTGTTATGTACCAGGCACTGAATAAATAGCCTGGGATATAATGCCAAACGTGACAGAGACAACTGCCTGTCCTCACAGGGGTGACATTCTACTGGACAGTGTGTCCTGGAGGTGACCCCAGCCCACTATCAGGCTTTTCTGTACAGGGTCAAGGTGACCTATTCAAATCCTCAGCCTAGGAAGGGTTGCAGCCCCCAAATTGTAAAAGGGCCCCTGTGACCACAACCAGCCCAGCTACGGGCATCTCTAAGTTGAAAGTGATGGGAAGTAGAAGGAGTTTCAGGCCTGAAATGGACACACTGATCTTGCTTACAGTTGTGCCTAAGTTCCTGGCTGTGCTTTTACTATTATTATTAATTTCGACTACACTTTACTGAAGATTCTCTAGGGCCCCCGCCCTTCGCAAAGAGCTATACTCTTACAGCCTGTTTCCTCTGTCCTACAGGACTCTTCCAGCTGAGCTCAGGAGGAGGAGAAGAATCGGAGAATTCAGACTTACTGTCCCTTTTGCCAGAAAAGTCATCCAGCTTGCTACCTCCTGCTGTGGTGGCAGGATTTCTCTGGGCTCTGAAACAGTGGGGGACACTCCCGGCATCCCCAGGGAGACAGTTCCTCTCTGCTGGAAACCTACCTCCACTCAAAAGACACGGGCACTCTGAAAGTTCTGGAGTCCCAGTGTAAATAAGGTCAGATGGATCACAAGGTTTTGTAAACTGTAAAGTGCTATAAAACTCTTTTTTAGTTTTATAAAAAGTGTATTTTTAGAACTATATTTTATATAAAAATATAAAAAACTATATTTTATAAAAACACAGTTTTTAAAAAACTCTATTTTAAAATATACATTAAATAGCATATCACTATTACTCTTATTAAAGGAGAGTAGTAACATCACAATGAGGCTTGCCAACTAGAGAAATTCAAATCAAGAACCATCACAACTTTATTTTTCTACTCTTCTCATTATCTTTTTATTCTTTCTTTATTCTGGTGTATTCTGCATGCAATGCAATGAACAGATTTTAAGTATAATATGCGTCAAGTTTTACTCATTACTTTTGGACTAAAAAAGTCAAGCAGTTATGTTTTAACATAAAGTACAAAGTCAACTGGTTATATTTTAATTAATATAAATATTTAGAGCTACACATTTAATTGCAATACATGTTATAGGCTAAATGTTTGTGGCCTCTTCCCCATAATTCATTTACTGAAGTCCCATCTCCCACTGTGCATGCTTTTGGAGATAAAGCTTGTGAGATGGTGATAAAGGTTAAAGAGGTCATATGGGTAGGGGGCCTAGTCCCATAGAGTAGGAGCCCTTATCAGAAGAGGAAGAACCACTGGGAATGTCTCCTGACTACATAAAGAAGAGACTATGTGAGGATACAGCAAGACAGCAGCCACCAGCAAAGACAGACAAGAGGCTTCACAATGAAGCCTCCTGTGTCAATACCTTGATTATGGAATTCTAGCCCCAGAACTGTGAGAGAATACATTTCTACTGGTTAAGCCACCCAACCTATACTATTTTGTTATGGCAACTGGAGCAGACTAAAATAATACATTTGGGCCTATTAATTAATTAATATGTACAGTTGATCACACATGTAGGCAAGCACTTTTCCCTGTTTTTGTTCTCAAAGGGTGATTTTTTTGTTTTCAAATGGTGACTTTTTGCCTAAATTCTCTTAATCAATAAGATGTTGGTTCTGTGTACTATAAATAATTTTGATGTTTTTAAATTGCCATTGCAAGTAATTATATTTGCTATATTTGTTCTTCAGACACCAATCCAATAAATGTCTGAAAAGCCTGAATGTCTACAAAGGTATTTTAGTTTGAATACACAAATTAATTCTGTTCACAAGCCACTGATTCAACACTATGGGTAAAGAAGAGAATGCAAATGAGATAAATTGAAAGGAAGGCCAGGCTGACTGCAATCTTCTTCAAGAGAACACATGAGACTCCAGACAAATATTACCAGAAATGAATTTCACACTCTATTTGGAGTGATTTACAAATAACATTGTGATTTCTATCATGATTCAAGCCACAGATTTAGACTTTGATCACATGCCCACATAGCCATCACATCAGACTTCAGGATAGCCTCCCTAAACAGATTAAGTACAAATAAGATGCAGGAAGAATTGGGAACAAGCAAACATGACCCAAAGCTGACCCTGCCTTCTCTCTCCACTGCTCGGAAGGGCAGCTCCAGGAGGCCCCGAGGTCTTCCTCCGGTACCACATCTTCTGCTGCCTTCCCCAGCCTCCTGACCTTTCCTTAATCACCCACCCCACCAAAGCTTATCTTCTTTCTGCCTTCAGCCTCCACTCACTGTTAGGAAACAGATAAACTGATCTCTATGTAATCGGCAAGTTGCTGCTCAATCCGTCCCTTTTTCCAGCCAGTTAAATGAAGCTGTGTTCAAACAACCTTCTTTCAGAGATCATGCTTAAACTTATACAATCATTTTGAGGATGCCAACTCGTCTTTGGTCTCTGGTGGTACTGGTTTTACAAACCCAATATTCATCTTTATTAAGTTTGACTAATTCTTTTTCTTCATTGGAATATAATATCACAAGAGTCACTTAGGGCTTGAGATAATTCGAGTATTAGCCTTGGTCTCATTGATGCTAGTGCCAATTAGAAGCAATTTTAAAACATACATCAAAACCAATTAGCACTTTGAAAGCTAAATAACTGTTTTTTTCTATTTATTGTATGGTCTTCTTGTCAGTTTGGGCTGCCATAACAAAATGCCATGGACAGTGTTGCTTAAACAGTAAACGTTTATTTCTCAGGTTCTGGAAGTGGGAAAGTCCAAGATCAAGGTGCCTGTAGATTCATGTCTGATGAGAACCACTTTCTGGCTTGCTGTGTCCTTACATAGTGGTGGTGAGAGCACTCTAGTCTCTTCCTCTTCTTGTGATAATACTAATCCCATCATGGGGGCTCTACCGTAATGACCTCACCCAAACTTAATTATTTCACACAGGCCCCACCTTCCACAACTCCCCACCTTGGGGTTTAGGGCTTCAACATAAGAATTTCGGAGGGACACAAGCATTCAGTCTGTAACAGTTAGTGTGTGTTATCAAAAGGTGCATAAATTTGTCCTTGAGTAAAATAAGAAATGCATTTCTCCCAGTGAAACGTAAATGAAGATTTAATAACTAGTTCACAATGCCCCAAAGAAGACATTTCCTCTAGGACAGAGCTGCCAACAAAATCGGAATGTTCCAGAAGGTATGGTTTAAAAGAATTTCTGATCTGAAACAAGTCATACCTTTCTTGGGGAGCATGTAACTCTTTTCTTCTGACAGTCCTCTGTGAAACTCAAAGCAGCTTCTCATTCTGGACTGTTTTGTGGCAGAGAAAGGGATCTGACATAAGGATGGCCTTTCCCCTCTCCAGGGAGCTGTTAGACTTGTCCCCAAGTGGCCATTGAGCCCTTGGACAAACCATCCAAGGATGGCAAGACTGGTCAAGTCTCTTCTTCATGGGAATAACCAGCTATAGACCCTGGGAAACCAGCCCTTTCATCACTTTGTTATAAACTAGAATTCCTAGAAATTAGAATCTGAGTCTGAAATTCCAATAGGATCTCCCCATGTGCCTGAAATCTAAAGAGAAGAAACCCGCTTCTGCCTGCTGTTGGTCTCAGCATCTGAAATAGTTCCTTGCTAATTCATAACATAAACACAGGAGTTAATTCCCTCCTTTGAGAAATCTTCTTGTGTGCACCCAAAATTATTATTATCTGTGTTCAACCATGCGAGCATGACGTGCTGAGTGGCTGCCAGCATGGCCCTGTGACTACCCCGATTTAAATTAATAGATCTGGCTCTGGGCAGGCTTTCCAGACCGACATGTACTCTAGACATAAATGTTATTGTATTAAGATATATAGTGACATTAAAATATTTGTATAATCAATATATCTTATTCAGCTTTAGAATCTAGGACAGGGTTTTCAAGTAATCTCGCTTTCACAGATTGAGTTGACTAGTTAGAAGCAATGATGAATGTTGGAGGAGACATGGTGTTTGTTTATAACAGGTTGATATTATATCTAGTTTCTGTGTACTAGGAAACAGAAAGAATTTTGTGCAAACTCTTCCCTGCCCCAATAACCTAAAAAACAAGAGACTGTTCATCTAAGCCCTTTTACCATATCATGTAATATTTTATCTTTAATTGAAATAGGGATGGTATGCATTTGCACCTTACAGACTTAATTCAAACTTTTGGCTTGGCCAAAAGGGTTTCATGACTGACTAGAGGGATATTTGAAATGAATCTCTTCCTAACAAGGTCGCTTTTAAGTAGCCTGTCTTTCCGAATTGTTTTCAATTCAGTACCCCATCAAAGGGGAGGAGTTGATGAAAAGAAATTAAACTGACACGTGTACCTGGATCAAGGTGACTGAAAGTTCTTCATTTAAGGAGTTGTTTCCTTTTCTCTCATTATATTGTGCAATCTGAAAACACCCCTTGAGATTCTGGTCACTGTCATTAGGACACCCCAAGAAAAGCCACCTCCATGCTTCTTCCCTCCTTAAGGCTCCCATCCCAGTTCAGTTCAGTTCAGTTCAATTGCTCACTTGTGTCCGACCCCATGGATCACAGCACGCCAGGCTTCCCTGTCCATCACCAACTCCCAGAGCTTGCTCAAACTCATGTCCATCAAGTCAGTGATGCCATCCAACCATCTCAACCTCTGTCATCCTCATCTCCTCCCGCCTTCAACCTTTCCCAACATTGGGGTCTTTTCCAGTGAGTCAGTTCTTCGCATCAGGTGGCCAAAGGATTGGAGCTTCAGCTTCAGTCCTTCCAATGAATATTCAGGATGATTTCCTTTAGAATTGACTGGTTTGATCTCCTTGCAGTCCAAGAGGCTCTCAAGAGTCTTCTCCAACACCACAGCTCAAAAGCATCAATTCTTCAGTGCTCAGCTTTCTTTATAATCCAACTCTTATGTTCATACATGACTACTGGAAAAACCATAGCTTTGACTAGACAGACCTTTGTCGGCAAAGTAATGTCTCTGCTTTTTAATATGCTGTCTAGGTTGGTCATAGCTTTTCTTCCAGTGAGCAAGCATCTTTTAATTTTATGGCTGCAGTCACCATCTGCAGTGATTTTGGAGCCCCCCAAATAAAGTCTGTCACTATTTCCATTGTTTCCCCAGCCATTTGCCATGAAGTGATGGAACAAGATGCCATGATCTTAGTTTTCTGAATGTTGAGTTTTAAGCCAACTTTTTTACTCTCCTCTTTCACTTTCTGATAAGGGTGGTGTCATTTATGTATCTGCTGCTGCTAAGTCACTTCAGTTGTGTCCAACTCTGTGAGACCCCATAGATGGCAGCCCACCTGGCTCCTCTGTCCACAGGATTCTCTGGGCAAGAATACTTGAGTGGGTTGCCATTTCCTTCTCCCTGTGTATCTTAGGTTATTGATATTTTTCCCGGCAATCTTGATTCCAGCTTGTGTTTCTTCCAGCCTGGCATTTCTCATGATGTACTCTGCAAATAAGTTAAAGAAGCATGGTGACAATACACAGCCTTGACCTACTCCTTTCTCAGTTTGGAACCAGTCTGTTGTTCGATGTCCAGTTCTAGCTGTTGCTTCTTGATCTGCATACAGATTTCTCAGGAGGCAGGTCAGGTGGTCTGATATTCCCATCGTTTTAAGAACTTTCCACAGTTTGTTGTGATCCACACAGTCAAAGGCTTTGGTGTTCTCCCACCCCACTTGGCAAAAAATAGTCAGGCTCACACTCTCCTGGTGGGCAACTGAAAAACACACCAAACAAAGTAAATATACGCCAAGAAATACACAATTCAAGTTGGAACATGACTGTCCAAAGATATGTTAGATGACTTGCACTTATAATAGGTAGGTGGTAACAGGTGTATCACCATGCACATACAGCACTGTGGGTCCCTGAAGTATTTGGAAGCAGCCTAAATAAAGGTCTGTGGGAATGATTTATCTGTCCGCTATTGCTTCCATCCCTTCGTTATCAATTCAGCCTCTACTCGGTGCCAGGAGCTGTGCCGAATGCTGGCTGCTCAGAGATGAAGGAATCTTGAGTCCTGCCCTCTAATTACTCAAAGTCCAAGAGTAAGGGGTAAGGGGTGGACAATTTACTAGAGTGAATCATGGGACAAAATGTACCCAGGACACTGGGCAGGCTGCTGAGGGAACAAGAGGAAAGAGTCAAAAGCTCTGTCCTGGAGAGATGTGGTGCCCAGAATGACTCTGGAGAGATGAGTGGAAATTAAGACAAGCAATGTCTGTAACAAGGCATGGCAGACGCTACTCTAAGCCTCTTTTAATGTATTAATATTGTGGAAAAAAATGTATTAATATTGTGGATGTTAGTCACTTAGTCATGTCCGACTCTTTGTGATCCCATGGACAGTAGCCCTCCAGGCTCCTCTGTCCATGGGATTCTCCAGGCAAGAATACTGGAGTGGGTTGCCTTTTCCTTCTCCAGGGGATCTTCCCAACACAGGGATCAAACTCGGTCTGCCACACTGCAGACAGACTCTTTACCAACTGAGCCACCAGGGAAGCCCAATGTATTAATATTAACTTGTTTTAGTCTCATAAGACCCTGAGTGAAGAACCAGTAAGATCTCTATTTCATGAAGTGCAGAGAGATCAACCAATGTGCCAACTCAAGCAGCTCCCACACGACAGAGCTGGAGGTTCAACTCAGACCTCCAGCTGCAGGAGCCACACTCTTGTCAGACAGGCATGAAGCAACATTTTTTGGAAGAGGGTCAAGGTCACAGATTTTGTGAAGTGGCAGAGGGAGAGCATGACATTGTTAAAGACCCAACATTTGGAAAGTGGGCGGTGCTCTCGATGGAGTTGGCCTTTGACTTCTCAAACTACACTAAGCGCATTCTTGGGTGCATGCAGTCATGACGGGAGGACCCACAGCCGCTGGATCAGCATGGTGTGTTCCTTAATTCTCCCAAAGATTCATGAGAAAGAGAAAGCTTTGGTGCTTTTATCTCACAGCCCATCACTTTAAAATGTAGTTTTATGTTATAAATAGGATGTGAAATCACAAAGACATTTTTCCTTGTTTCTTCTTCCTTTTGCCATCTGATTCAAATTGTTCTCTTAATGTATTTAAAAAGTCAGATTTTCATAGAAATAATTCATACTTATTTAGCTCATACTTATTTAACATACTTATAAAAGAGCCCATGGTCACGTAAATTATTTCTCTCTTCCTGACACTCTTTCCTCGTGGCTCAGATGGTAAAGAATCCACCTGCAGTGTGGGAGACCTGGGTTCGATCCCTCAGTCGGAAAGATCCCCTGGAGAAAGGAAGGGCAACCCACTCCAGTATTCTTGCCTGGAAAATCGCATGGACAGAGGAGCCTGGAGGGCTACAGTCCATGGGGTCGCCAAGAGCTGGACATGCCTGAGGGACTAACACAACACCCTTTCAGCCTTACTTTCCTGGGGTAATACTTCTATCCCTGCTTGTACAACACGATAATAACGCACATGCACAAAATCAAGCTGTTTTGTTGTTTCTTTAGATGAACTTGGAAGCAGTGCGCCTTTACTGTACAGGGTGCTGTGCCCACTCAAGTATATATCCTGGACCACCATCTAGAAGAGCATCCCCATCAGTGCTGCATCCACTCCTCCGCTGGTGGATGACTTCCAGCTTCATATCTCTCCAAGCTATGCTGAAACAAATATCTCTGTATATCCACCCCTCCTTCTTGTTTAAAAAATTCACAGTGGTCACTAGACCTTTTATCAAAAGTGTACTCCTACCTCACAGGGATGCTGTGCTATGCTAAGTCACTTCAGTCGTGTCCAACTCTGTGTGACCCCATAGACGGCAGCCAACCAGGCTTCCCCATCCTTGGGATTCTCCAGGCAAGAACACTGGAGTGGGTTGTCATTTCCTTCTCCAATGCATGAAAGTGAAAAGAGAAAGTGAAGTCACTCAGTCATGTCCGACTCTTAGCGACCCCATGGACTGCAGCTTACCAGGCTCCTCCGTCCGTGGGATTTTCCAGGCAAGAGTACTGGAGTGGGGTGCCATTGCCTTCTCCGACCTCACAGGGAAATGGCTGCCTAAAATTTGGTCCTAAAAGCAAACGGCTAGTCCAGGCCTAAAAATTCGACCACGTTCAACAGTCTACTTCTTATAGAACACAGTTTCCCTGGCATGTTTTGGGAAACAATTTCCAACAAGTGTGAACTCCCATTTAAGATGATTTCCTCAATCTGTGTGCCTAACTTCCACAAAGCTTTTTATAAAAACCGCTACTTGAAAGTGTTTCTGTTTTCTGCTTGACAACACCTTTTCCCTCTATTTTTGTTTCTAGTTTTTGGCTGCACCATGCTGCATGTGGGATCTTGGTTCCTAAGGAGTCGAACCTATGCCCCCTGGAGTGGAAGCAAGGTGTCTTAACCATGGAACCTCCAGGGAAGTCCCGATAACAACTTTTTTAAATAAAAATTGAAATGTCAGAGAAATCACAAGTTCAAAGCAGATGCTCCTGGACAGACCATGAGACACGGCCAGTTTGACAAGGGAAGGAAGGCCAGGAAGCCAGGAGCCAGTGGGCTCAGGGCAAGGCCTTGCTCTTCTCTGCAAGAGCTAGCGCTCTTTCAATTTCCCTCTCCAATACTTAGGTTGTTTCCATCTCAACTTTATTCTTAATGGCCCCAAAGACTAAAATGAAACAGAAAGGGCGCAAGTTCTGCTTTCTCTAAGTCATTTGCTCTGCTGTCCATGCCCCACAGTCATGGTCAACTTTCAGTTCCTTACCCCACTCAGCAGGAGCCCCCCTCTACTCCTCTGCCCTCTCACCCGCTCTCCCCTTCTCAGTTTAAATGTCTCTTCCTCATATAAGCAACCCCCCTCCCCTACACCCCCTGCCACAGCCAGTCACTCTCATGGTAGCCTGTGCTTCTCCCTCATGAACAGAAGCTTCAGGAGGCTGGGGACTGCATCTGTCTGGTTCAGGTAGCACCATGTCCCTGGTGCCACGTCCCTGGTGCCTTTAAGGACACAGGTGGCCTTGGGCATTCGTAGATGCCTCCCCACACGGGCCAGCCACTGTTCTAAGTGTTTAATACACAGTATTTTGTGTAATTCTCTAGACAACCCTATGGGATAGGTACTGTGTTGTGCTAAGTTGCTTCAGTCGTGTTCGACTCTTTGCGACCCCATCTGCCAGGTTCCTCTATCCATGGCCATTCTCCAGGCAAGAATACTGGAGTGGATTGCCATGCCCTCCTCCAGGGGATCTTCAGGACCCAGAGATTGAACCCGTGTCACTTATATCTCTTGCATTGGCAGGTGGGTTCTTTACTGCTGGTGCCACATGGGGTGGATGCTACTGGTGGAAGGCAGGGGCCCATGCTCTTAACCACTGGGATTTCTTGTCACTCAAACTCTTACCATGAACTTCTGACTTAATATGACTCTCCAGACTTCAGCCCCTGTCACAGGTCTCAGCTCTTTTGTGTGTTTGGCATTTATGACACTATCCTTAAGTTTGCCAAGTCCCTTCTATCTTGACTATATGCTTCTTTTCCCAGTTTTTGCACCTGCCCTTTTAGACATAAAGTTCAGTAGACAGCTCCTAGAGCAGCTGCTCTGTTTGGAGTACGAGGGGCCTGCCTTTTATTTTTGATAATATCAGGGGTCACGACACAACCTGAGTCCCAGGTGTGAGCTCATGAGGTCTTCTTGAGCCTCCCCCTCTTGCAAACTCCTGGGCTACAGAATCATGTCCATCTTTCCCCTGCATTTTAAGCAATCAGCAATCCACCAATTTGGAGTTCATAAAAACTGTATATGTCCGCATTTTCCTCACCAGCTATCTCAGACTTTCTCCCAAGGTGCCCATAAGCAGCACTGCATGAACCGGAATGCTGCCTTGTTCATTAAAATTTATCGAAGGGAGTGGTTTCCTTAGTTCCTCCTGTTCCCTCTGGGAAATGAAACGATCAACAAGCTAAGGCAGGAGTGTTTCTGGAGCTCTGCTAAAAAAAGAATGAGATGGCCAGGGGACTGTCCCCTCACTGCTCTTCCTTGTTTCCTGACCTGAATCTGGGGCATGTTTTTCTGTCTTACTTACCTCACGAGCAGTTCTATCCCCACTCTCAGTCACAATCGTTTCTATACATTTTCTGTCATAGGACACAAGGCAACTCTCTCCCTGCTCCTTACCCATCCTCCCAACACACACACACACACACACACACACAGGCCAAATTACACAGAAGAGAAAGCTAGGTGGACACAGCCATACTTGGAGATTCCTTCCAATATTTTCTTTAATTTTCTCTTTCCTCAACTACTTTAAACTTTATTATGCTACAGCCTCTTCTCTCTACTCCCTGCTCCCCTAGACACACACACATACACACACATGCAAGCAAACACACACACACAAATATACACACACATATACATATGCACATGTGCACACACTCACACACAGCCACTTGCTTTTCTAGCACAATTCCTTGTCACATCTCCCCAGAGCTTAGCACAGTGCCTGGGGCTTGTTCATAGTGCTGAGCAGACAGAACTCTGCTCCGGACTGTTCAGTGTCATCTCCTGGCTAATTTCCCATATTCCTCTTGTCAGAAGTGCACCTTCCAAAACATCCCACCAGGACCTACAACTCTGAGACCCACCCTAATGGACAACTCAAGACAAAGGATTCTCTCTCTCCTTCTCTCTCTGCTCCTGTGTTCACTCCAGGTTCTCACTCTCGGGTTTTTACTTCCTCGTGTGCAAACGTATGTCTCCTTCACTCTTTTCTTACCTCATTTCCTTATGGTCAGTTATTACCTACTGTGTTTCAGGCCATCACTTGACACTGGTTTTACAAACCAATTCAAGAGATAGATAATCAACTAATAATAGGGACAAAAGCCCAAGTCTTATATTTGAAATATTAACTACCGAGCTATTTGATGACAGAAAAGAGGGCAATTATTTCTACTTGGCCTGTGGTCGAAGCCTACGAGAACAGCTACATGCAGACTGGGTCTTGAAGGATGAGTAGGAGTTCTTGGGCAAACAATAAGAAGGGTATGAGAAGAGCTCAGCAAGAGGATAACTAGAGGCTACCATGTGGGGAGCATGAGAAGAGGGTGGTTTTTTACTTTGCTTTTTTTCTTTTTTAACCAGTGTATACAGATCCTGAAATAGTACCCAGTAGGCCCTCATTAAATATTAGAGATTTTTAATGAAGTAGGATAAAGCCGATTTTAAAGAGAACTTTATGTCATTCAGGAAGTCTACAAAGTTTAGCTTGTAGATGGTGAATATTCAACAAACTTTTACATGTTATGTATATGAAGCATGGCAATTATGGAGTGTTCTCTGCTTCAGACTTGATTATAACACCCACGGTTGCCATTGTAAACTCTCAGCTTTCTGTATTTGCTAGTGGTTTTATTTTACAGTTAAGTATTCTAACTTTTTTTTTTTTTTTTTTTTGGCTGTGCCACGCAGCTGTACAGAATCTTAGTTCCTTGACGAGGGATCAAACTCATGAGGGATCAAACCTGACGAGGGAGGGATCAAACCCATGAGTCCTAATCACTGGACTGCCAGGCAGCTCCTCAACAGAATTTTTAAATCAAGGAAATGCCATCATTACATCTGGGTTTTTGTTTTAAAGGAATAAATCAAGATTGTATATAAAATAGATTTCAAAGGGGAAATTTAGGGGGGAAATACCACATCATGCTAAGTAACTATTTTTAATGGGTGTGTTGATTTTGATTGGGTTTATCCCTTCATTTGCTATATTTGCTCCAAATCTTATTGATTATTTAGAAATCACATTTACCACCCCATATTTTAAATTCGCTTTGTACTGATGTTAGTCTTTTGCCATAGAGGCCTCTGAAGTTCTCAACTTTGCTTTTGCCTCTCCAAATACTTTTCTCCAAAAATCTCACACCCTACTTGCTATCTTCTACCAGCTTTCACCAGCTTTTCAAGGATTTATACTCTCTCTTTCTCCGTCTCCACTGAACATCCCCCTGGATGCACAGCTCTGTGAATTAACTCACATGTCAGTTCCTACCTGAGTTAATTTCTGTGTTGCCTTTTGACTCACTTTTAGGAGATTCAGTGCCTTAATTACTTATATAAATGACTATCAAGGTGAATACCTTCAGCTCCTTGTCAGACCATCATAGGAGATGTTTTGAGGCTAATGGATCACTTCACGTTTGTCAGTTCTCATCACATAACAAGACTTCGATTTGTCCTTGATTTGATTCCAGCCCTGCCCCCATCCATCCTCTCCTCTCTCTAAGTCTTTGGGTGCAGCTGGATTGCAGATGTCTGATGAGGTGGAAAGGTGAGTTTCACCCCATATGACCCAGCATGTGAGTCTCACTGGGACAAATTTAGGGAAAATAAGTTGTAGCTCTAGCTCTTGAAGCTAGATTTCTGGATCCAATAATTTTTCCTTCCAGTTTCTTTTAAAATTATTCCCGGTGTAATAATTCCCATGCCATAATTATTCCTGTGCCAAGCCACGGACCATGGCAGTTCCACGCAAGTTCACAGGATGAGTCCTATGAACTTGAACTTGGGAAGTTGTTTTTTTCTGACAACATCCTCAGTCCTGGGACCAACCAGTACGTCAGTCACCACACAAGACGGGAGCAAGGCCTCCTCACGCTAACACAAGGTCTCCCCACACTAACACATGCTCTTGAATTCCTGAGCCAATCTCATTTATAAAAAGTTAAGCACCCATGGCGTAACTTGTGATTGAGCCAAAAAGACTTTCACTGTACTTTGTCAAGACATGTACCGTATTTAAAAACCTAGAAATATTATGAAACTCAGTCTCTAGAGAACACTGTTTTATTCTAATTTTAAATTTTATAGAATTATATCAATTCTTAACTAGCAAACAAGAAATGGATTAATATACAAGAATCTTTGGATGGAATTCCATTTTCTTTCCTTGTTTTGTTTTCTTTTTTACCAATGAAGACTCAAGAAATATTTTATACTTCAGGATATTTTTTTGGAAGGCTTTCCTATTAAATTTCTTAGAGACATCCAGAATAACCAGATACCCAAGCTACAGACCTAGAAGGAAACAGGCAGCAAACCTCAAGAAAGAAGAGTTATTTTTAAGGCTCCTTAGACGGGGACGTGAGAGTCCTATAACTGGAACATTGCAGTTGGTGGTTGATGGTTTGGGGTCCTAATTCTTTACCCTTCCCCATACCAACCCTGTCTTGCTTTAAAATTTTATTAGCTTGTTTGTGATGGATTTTTTGCATTAATTTTGACTTTTTAAATGTTTCATTGAAATATAATCAATCTTAATTAAATATCTTGGTTCCCCTCAACGTTTTTACTGAAGATGAATACTCACTCACCTCCCTCTACTCTTAACCCTGCCCACAGCCTCTGCCTTATGATTTTGAAGTTCTTCCACTAACCAGAGTATATTTCTCCTCTGCTTTAACTTTAGCCATGTGACTCACTTAGACCAATAAAATGAGGCAGAAGTGATGGCGTGTTACTTCCAAACCAAATACACATGAAACCTTGCATGCTGTCACATGTCCTGTCTCACATCTACTGTTACCAGGAGAAAAAATGTGCTTGTGGTCCTGGAGGAGAAGCTTCATGGAGCAGAGACAGAGAAATAAACGAGCAGAAGCAACCCAGCCAAGTCATATCAGTAAGGCCCATCCTAGATCAAATGATTTCCAGCTCACACATAGATATATGAGCTAAATGAATACTTATTGTTGAAGCTTTGTGGTTACTTGTTACACAGAAATGCAGTACACATATTAAAAATTATTTCACCCTGGATGTTTAATGTGAGTTAATCCTAATAACCTTTGTCAGTAATTGGCTTCAGAGTGGAAATGACTGGGCTCATTGCAGCCAACAAAATATAAGAGCAGTTTGGGGAAGTCTTCAGGAGAAATTATTCCTTTGTTTTATAAGACATGCCAAGTCATCTATCTTCCTTACTTCTCTGTGAACAAGAAAGTATTATAGCTCTGATGGCCAATAGCTGCCATCCAAAGACCCTTAGGGGAACCAGTCTGAGAATATAATCGGTAATAAAGGAGTACAGAGCTGTGGCAACAGCAGAAAAATAAAATAAAAGGCTTGATCAAACCACGCCTGAAGTCCAGCTTACCTCTGGATTTTCATGATTACAGTACACATCCTTATTGTTTAAATCAGTTTGAATTGGGCTTCTTTCAACTGAAAGCATTCTTACTAGCTAATTCAGACTCGATGACTATTTCTGATGTCATGTTAGGACTCGCTTTCTACATTATTTCAGGTTTAATAGGTGAAGTCTCTGAGTGATCTGAAATGAAGTTAAGGCATAAAGTTCATAGTTATTCATAGTGTGGGAAGGAGAGGGTGGGACGAATTGAAGAGTAGCGTTGAAATATATACATCACCATGTGTAAAATAGATAACGAATGGGAAGTTGCTATATAGTGAAGGGAGCTCAGCCTGGTACTCTGTGACTACCTAAAGGGGTGGAATGGGGTGGGAGGGGAGGTTCAGGAGGAAGGGACGTATGTATACTTATGGCTCATTCATGTTGATGTATGGCAGAAACCAACACAACATTGTATCTTCCAATTAAAATATATATGTTTTAAAAATTCATAGTCCTTTTTGAAAGTTCCACACTCCTTCCTTCAGACTTTCTCCATAGAGACCTTCATATGGCTTAACTGCCTTCTTTGCAAGTGGTGTCTCTCCCTCTCTCAATGTGGTCATAGTTATCAAATGACTTCTCACCTTTCCCCATGCCTTCTACTTTAAAATGGAAAACAGAAGTAACTGATGAAATACACTTCAGTATATTCATATGATAGAATATTACATATTTGAATATCCATTAAAATAATTTGTTAATTCAGCAAAAACACCTAGGGTATGTGCTAGGGAAAAATACTTGATGATGGGGGAAATGTTAAATACAGAAAAAAAAATCATGGTATAAAACATACTTACCCTATTGATCTTCAATACTTTAAACAGGAACGTATATACATGAAAAATTAGACTGGAAAGATAGTCTTAAAATATCAATAAGGTTTATCTCCAAATATTGGAATGTGCATGCTAAGTCACTTCAGTCATGTCCAACTCTTTGCAACCCCATGGACTTTAGCCCATTAAGCTTCACTGTCCTTGGGGTTCTCCAGGCAAGATTAGTGGAGTAGGTTGCCATGCACTGCTCCAGGGGATCTTCCCAACCCAGGGAATAGTGAACAATTTATTTCTTCTTTGTGTTTTTCCATGTTTATCACATTTTCTATGATTAATTCCTATTACTTCTGTAAACAGAAAAAAAAAAAAAAAACCAAAGAAGGAAATTATGCTTGTGTCCTAGATAAGTTTAATAAATCTTAAAGTGTTTATTATCTAGATTCACTAATATTTCTTCTTTCAACGAGCCTCGCAGTTCAATTATATTTACACAAGTTCACTTTTTGCGTGAACTACAAACAGAACACAGGAAAGGGATGTTTTTAAGTAATCAAAAAGTCATATTGACATTTTAGAACTGCCTCTCTTTTCACGTCCAATTTGAAATTCAGAAAGAGGAAGAGGAGCCAGACGGCTCCTGCTGACCACATTTATTGCTCAGGCCTCAAAAGCCTGGGTACACATCCAAGGGGTCAAGAAAAAGGAGAACCTGAGAGAGCATCATGAGACTCAGGAACCTGGGGGTGAAGAGCGAGTGAGGCTCACTGCTTCCATCCCAGCTTGCAGGAAGCAGCTGACTACCTTTAACTCTGACCGACTGGCAAGGGGAGAATCCACATCTGCTGAGACGTTTCCAGGGGCTGGTGGGCTACTGTTTAAAAGAAAGCAATTTTCAAAAAGAAAGAGAAATGGAAAGGAGATGAAGCACATTTATGACTTAAATGATAATACTATCATTCATCTTAAAGCAGAATCCAGTAATTCCATCTCAAAATGATGGTGCAACAATTCTAAAGGAATTGGAATAAAGGAAAAGAAATTGGCATCATTAAGGCTGGCATGTTCTTCTCGCCTACAGAATTTAATACGAAAAACTCTATTCAAAAACTGTGTTGTATTATTATAAACTACATTATTCCGTTCTTACGCTTTTACAGAAACTCTTTCACATATGCCATTGCACTGGATTCTCACAACCTCCCTAGGTGGGACCTATGAGAAATATTCTCCCCATTGGTTATAGGCTCCCTGTTAATGAGACCCATCAAGACTCATCAAGAGCTAGGATGTAAGCTCAAGTCTTATACGATTAGGGGTGTCTTCTATTAAATAACTGAAGTTATTCTGCAGGTGAGATCTAGCAAATACCTCATGTGCTTTTTAAAATGTGCTTAACTAGAAAAATTGATTAGAGTGGATACAACTTTCCACACATGGAAGCGCGCAGTACAGTCTCTATATTCAGTGGATGTTCCAAAAATATAAGATGACTGACATGCACTTGATCTTAATCACTAACAGACTTCTTTAGGAAATTATAGCCTTTATATTAGATTTTTCATTACTCTTTCCTCTACTTGAAACTTGCCTACATGCTACTGAAAGATTGCATCCTAAGGGATAAAAAAAATGTCTCAAATATCAAAAGACTTGAGGCCAGAGTCTCTTAAGGTAGTAATTTCTTGCTCTCTCTTTTTTAATCAACTCAGGAGAAATTAATTTGGACCATATTTTTAAACGAAACCAATCTGGATCTTGAAGAGTTCACGTGTAAAATGAAAAAGAGTAAAGTTAAAAACCACATAACCATCCCCAAATTTTCCTGCCACAGTTAGAATGGTTTGATGCTAAAATACAAGTTGGTTTGGTTTTGATAAAGATGACTCCTCCTCTCAACAGACCAAGTGACTGGGAGGTTTATGTCTGCCCGATAAACAGTAAACACATCCATGGAGAGGGAAAACTTCAATAAACCTTTTAGATGATTTCAAATCCTCAGAATATTTAGGCTTATAAGGACCAATCTCAGGAAACACAGGAATTTTTCACATTTGGATCTGATAAAGCTTTCAAAAAGTGTCCTTCTCTCTGGAAACCTGGGGGCATAGTATTCTGTACCCACCTGTATACCTGGTATCATAAACTTTGTATGTGGATGGGAAGAAAACTTCCTGAAGTCTAGGAATCTGTTTCTTTAAAATAGCTCTGCTCATTCCCCACTGAGAACCCACAGTGTATGGACTGTGATGCAGCTGAAGGAGCTTCCAGCCTTCCAGAAGCTTCCAGGCTGGAGCAGTCAGCGTTCATGAGCCTCCTGCCTCAGAGTCACTTGTCTAGAATGCGGATCCCTGAGTTTCACCCAGACCTTCAGAGTGAGAATCTCTGAGGTCAGCACCTTGGAACCTGCATTTTAATGAGTGCTTCCTGGTAGTTCACCTAAAGTTTGAACACCAGTGATCTCAGAGCTACTGCAGGAGAAGATAAACACAGAGAGGACCAGCGATGGTGAGTGCAAATGATGGAATGATGACAGGGATTGGATTTGTCGGGCAAATCACCTAAACAAATGCCAGAGAGAGTGCGTTCAAATAGTAGTGAGTAACAAAGAAGCAACATTTCATCCACGTGAGAGAAAGCTTAGCTTCCCGTCCAGCCCATGACAGCAGTTAGGGAGGTCTGGACAGCATTGGGAGAACTGCCAGCTGGTCCTGATGCAAAATGAAACTTGCCCCGTCTCCAGCTACAGGGCTGGGGATCCCACAGGTGCAGTGTTACCACACAGTGCGGCTGTGTGTGCAGACTGAAGGCAGTGAGTCTCTACCCCAGTGGTGTTAATGGCTAGTGTTTAATAGTCAGGTCTCCAGGAAAAATAAAACCTGGTCTTGTAGCATTTGCCAATTTCCATGGTGTAAATGCTCCCACCATGGCTAATTTTGAGCCATTTAACATGAGATGTCATTGCATGTGGACTTAGGGAAACAGATACCTAATGGCTCACGTAGGCTAATATGACGGAAGAGCCTGGTGGGCTGCAGTCCATGGGGTCGCTAAAGTCAGACACGACTGAGCGACTTCACTTTCACTTTTCACTTTCATGCATTGGAGAAGGCAATGGCAACCCACTCCAGTACTCTTGCCTGGAGAATCCCAGGGACGGGGGAGCCTAGTGGGCTGCCATCTATGGGGTCACACAGAGTCAGACACGACTGAAGCGACTTAGGAGCAGCAGCAGCAGCAAGCTAATATGAGGCAGTTCTACCAGGCAACTGCCTCAGCATACCCACACACTTCTCACAAAAAGACTTTCTCCATCTTTATATCATTTTTTCTTTCTCATACTCCTGTATCTAAAAGAAGAAAAGTGGCCCTTAATTATTCTTTGCTAATAATGTCTTTATTAAGATGGCATGTATTTGTATGCAAAAGATGATTTTCCTTAATTAAAAATTATGAATCCAAAAAGTGTGAATCACAAATAACCTATTTGTTTTTGATTGGACTAAGAAAATACCAAGTACTTGTGTGAATAATGGCACATAAAAGACAGAATAATGCCTGCCCCAAGATGTCCTTTAGCTACCTGATGTGAAGAGCTGACCTATTGGAAAAGACTCTAATGCTGGGAAAGACTGAGGGCAGGAGGAAGAGACGACAGAAGACGAAATGGTTGGATGGCATCACCAGCTCAATGGACATGAGTTTTAGCAAACTCCGGGAGACAGGAAAGGACAGGGAAGCCTGGCATGCTGCAGTCCATGGGTCTCAGAGTTGGACATGACTGAGAGACTGAACAACAGCAACCAAGATAGCCACACCCTAATCCCTAGAGCCTGTATGTTAAGTTACATGGCAAAGGGGAATTAAAGTGGAAGGAGTTTGCAAATTATCTGATTTTAAGATACATATTCTTATTTATTCAGATGAGCCCAGTGTTATCACAAAAGTCCTTACAAAAAGAAAAAAAGTCCTTAAATGTAGAAGGGAGGCAAGAGTCAGAATCAGAGAGAGATGATGCAAGAAAGATTGCTGGTTTTGAAGATGGAAGAAGAGGCCATGAGCCAAGGAATGTGGGCCCCTCTAGACGCTGGGAAAGGCAAGAAAATGAATTCTCCCCTAGAGCTTTCAGAGAAAAACATGTGGCTGCCCACACCATGAGTTTAGCTCAGAGGCCCATTTCTGGACTTCTGACCTCCAGAATTTATTATTGAAGATAATAAATCTCTGTTGTTTGAAGCCACTAAGTTTGTGGTAATTTTTGGCAGTCACACTAGGAAACTAATAGAGCCTGTTTTTCAGGAAAGAAGCAAAACAAAGCAAGAAAAATGTATAACTGGAAAGCCATAAATGGCCCTGGAAGTGCCAACCACATCTGCCTGTAGAACAGACAGAGCGCTGTCCACAGCACAGCACTCCCCCTACACACAAACACACACACACACACATGCACAAACAAACATCATTTGGATACCCTAAAACAAGATTCTCAGCCTAAAGTTAACACATGCACAGCAGTCAGGACTGGCACTGGGCACCACCCTCCGTGGCCAAAGGCAGGATGTTCAGAAATCTCCAGAGGGATCAGGTAGCCTGTCCTGCAGATGCTTATTCATACAAGAAGGGGGAACCTTGAGGTGTAAAAGACACACTCTCTCCAAGTCTCTAAAAAGTCTCCACGGTGCTAAGAGGCTCATTAGTCAAACGTTCATGTTTTGCAGAGGAGGAATAAGAGAGATGAAGGGAGGGGCTCTAAGTTACCCATTAAATTCATTATCATCAGAACCAAGACCACAGTATTCCCCTCCTCTCCCCGGGCCTTGATTTCCCCACTGCAGCCATGATTTGGATTCCCTGAAATTCCAGAGGCTTTATTCTATACTCAAGAGTCAAAGAGTATCAGATCAGATCAGTCGCTCAGTCGTGTCCGATTCTTCGCGACCCCATGAATCGCAGCACGCCAGGCCTCCCTGTCCATCACCAACTCCCAGAGGTCACTCAGACTCACGTCCATCGAGTCAGTGATGCCATCCAGCCATCTCATCCTCTGTCGTCCCCTTCTCCTCCTGCCCCCAATCCCTCTCAGCATCAGAGTCTTTTCCAATGAGTCAACTCTTCGCATGAGGTGGCCAAAATATTGGAGTTTCATCTTTAGCATCATTCCTTCCAAAGAAATCCCAGGGCTGATCTCCTTCAGAATGGCCTGGTTGGATCTCCTTGCAGTCCAAGGGACTCTCAAGAGTCTTCTCCAACACCACAGTTCAAAAGCATCAATTCTTCGGCAATCAGCCTTCTTCACAGTCCAGCTCTCACATCCATACATGACCACAGGAAAGACCATAGCCTTGACTAGGCGAACCTTTGTTGGCAAAGTAATGTCTCTGCTTTTGAATATGCTATCTAGGTTGGTCATAACTTTCCTTCCAAGGAGTAAGCGTCTTTTAATTTCATGGCTGCAGTCACCATCTGCAGTGATTTTGGAGCACAGAAAAATAAAGTCTGACACTGTTTCCACTGTTTCCCCATCTATTTCCCATGTAGTGATGGGACCAGATGCCATGATCTTCGTTCTCTGAATGTTGAACTTTAAGCCAACCTTTTCACTCTCCACTTTTACTTTCATCAAGAGACTTTTTAGCCCCTCTTCACTTTCTGCCATAAGAGTGGTGTCATCTGCATATCTGAGGTTATTGATATTTCTCCCAACAATCTTGATTCCAACTTGTGTTTCTTCCAGTCCAGCGTTTCTCATGATGCACTCTGCAGATAAGTTAAATAAACAGGGTGACAATATACACCCTTGATGTACTCCTTTTCCTATTTGGAACCAGTCTGTTATTCCATGTCCAGTTCTAACTGTTGCTTCCTGACCTGCATACAAATTTCTCAAGAGGCAGACCAGCTGGTCTGGTATTCCCATCTCGTTCAGAATTTTCCACAGTTTATTGTGATCTACACAGTCAAAGGCTTTGGCATAGTCAATAAAGCAGAAATAGATGTTTTTCTGGAACTCTCTTGCTTTTTCCATGATCCAGCAGATGTTGGCAATTTGATCTCTGTTTCCTCTGCTTTTTCTAAAACCAGCTTGAACATCAGGAAGTTCACAGTTCACATATTGCTGAAGCCTGCCTTGGAGAATTTTGAGCATTACTTTACTAGCGTGTGAGATGAGTGCAATTGTGTGGTAGTTTGAGCATTCTTTGGCATTGCCTTTCTTTGGGATTGGGATGAAAACTGACCTTTTCCAGTCCTGTGGCCACTGCTGAGTTTTCCAAATTTGCTGGCATATTGAGTGTAGCACTTTCACAGCATCATCTTTCAGGATTTGGAATAGCTCCACTGGAATTCCATCACCTCCACTAGCTTTGTAAGTAGTGATGCTTTCTAAGGCCCACTTGACTTCACATTCCAGGATGTCTGGCTCTAGGTCAGTGATCACACCACCATGATTATCTGGGTTGTGAAGATCTTTTTGGAAGGTTCTTCTGTGTATTCTTGCCCACCTCTTCTTAATATCTTCTGCTTCTGTTAGGTCCATACCATTTCTGTCCTTTATCGAGCCCATCTTTGCATGAAATGTTCCTTTGGTATCTCTGATTTTCCTGAAGAGATCCCTAGTCTTTCCCATTCTGTTGTTTTCCTCTATTTCTTTGCATTGATCGCTGAAGAAGGCTTTCTTATCTCTTCTTGCTGTTCTTTGGAACTCTGCATTCAGATGTTTATCAACATCAAAGATGTTTCCTTTTCTCCTTTGCTTTTCGCTTCTCTTCTTTTCACAGCTATTTGTAAGGCCTCCCCAGACAGCCATTTTGCTTCTTTGCATTTCTTTTCCATGGGGATGGTCTTGATCCCTGTCTCCTGTACAATGTCACGAATCTCATTCCATAGTTCATCAGGCACTCTATCTATCAGATCTAGGCCCTTAAATCTATTTCTCACTTCCACTGTATAATCATAAGGGATTTGATTTAGGTCATACCTGAATGGTCTAGTGGTTTTCCCTACTTTCTTCAATTTAAGTCTGAATTTGGCAATAAGGAGTTCATGGTCTGAGCCAAAGTCAGCTCCTGGTCTTGTTTTTGCTGATTGGATAGAGCTTCTCCATCTTTGGCTGCAAAGAATATAATCAATTTGATTTCGGTGTTGACCATCTGGTGATGTCCATGTAGAGAGTCTTCTCTTGTGTTGGAAGAGGGTGTTTGCTATGACCAGTGCATTTTCTTGGCAAAACTCTATTAGTCTTTGCCCTGCTTCATTCCATATTCCAAGGCCAAATTTGCCTGTTACTCCAGGTGTTTCTTGACTTCCTACTTTTGCATTCCAGTCCCCTATAATGAAAAGGACATCTTTTTTAGGTGTTAGTATCTATTAGTGTTCTGCAAAATAAATAAATCATATAGGATTACAGAAGATAGGGTGGAACTCCGGCCCCCTACCTCTTTACTCCTTACCTACCCTGTTCCTCAATCTTACTCCAAGGAGAGGCAACATTAAAGGTAAGCTGTTAGTCACTCTGTCGTGTCCAACTCTTTGCAAACCCATGGACTGTAGCCCGCCAGGGTCCTCTATCTATGGAGTTCTCCAGGCAAGAGTAGAAGTGCAGTGCCATTTCCTTCTCCAGGGGATCTTCCTGACCCAGGGATCGAACCCGCATCTCCCACGTTGCAGGCAGGTTCTTTACCATCTGAGCCACCACAAAAGCCCAAGAAATATTTCAGTGGCTTTCAAATGCAAACCTTAACCAGACCACATTTTTCCTGAGAAGGAAATCACTGGATTTTAAAATATCATACATGCTTGACGTTGTATTTTCCAAATGAAGGAAAAAGTAAGTAGCCTAGGACCCCTCTCTGCACTGAGATGGACCCCAGCCTCACTTTCCTTTGCCTGAGCTTTCCAGTCATGGTACCACGTGGCCAGCCAGGTGAGTCCACAATGTGAGTCTGGCATGGAGGAGAAAGGTGAGAAAGAGGCCTGACTCAGTATGAGCTCTAGTTCAGCCACATCAGAGCTCTGCCTTAGAGCAGGAATGTAGGGTAAATACTTCATAGGTCACCCACTTGGCTAATTGTCGAGTAATGCTGACTTTTGTTATTTTCTTCATATTGATTTGGCTGTACAAGGTCTTAGAGGCAGCATGAGGATTTTCGATCTTCAATGCAGTGTGTGGGATCTAGTTCTCTGATGAGGGTTCCAACCTGGACTCCCTACATTGGGAGCGTGGAGTCTTAGCTACTGGACCACTAGGAAGTCCCAGTGCTTGACTTTTGAATAAACTGTTGCTACACACACACGCACACGCGCACGCACACAGACAAATCATCCCACAAGACCTTACATTGATTTGAAGAAGCCAGACACAAAAGAGCATTTTCTTCATACCTGAAGATCAAGAACAGACAAGACTAATTCATGGTGATTGATGTCAGAATAGCAGTGACCAGGGAAGAGGGTGAAGAAGGGGGGTGGTACTGACTAGGAAGCGACACAGGAAGCCTCCTGGGGCGCTAAAAATGTGCTTGACCTTGATCTGAGCGGTAGTTACACAGGTGTACACACATGAAAGATATTTATGGACCTGCGGTTAAAAGTTGTGAACTTTACAATGTGTATGTTATTCCTCATTTAAAACAAAATCCTTGTTTGCCACATAAAATGCATAATTTCCAGATAGTTCCATAAATGAAGGTATATTTCTACTTTTAGAGCTTTGAAATCCTAAAGATTGGAAACTTACAAGCTATATTTACTCTTGATTAGGTTGAAAAAGATTTCATTTAAGTCATGTTTGATTATAATTCTCAACTTAGATTTTCTTTCTAATTAGAAACATCAGTGGAAAGGCCCTATATCATCCACTCTCTCCAAAAGGGCCCCTTTTCTCTTTGAGGAAAAGCTAGGCAAAAATCAGATATTTTAAGAGTTACCACATTTTGGCTCTTCCACATTTTTATCTATAGAAAGCCAAAATCTTCACCAGCATTTGAGATTTTTCACAGTGTTCTCTTTACTGCACAAATTTTATGTCGTACATCTCTTCTATATAAAAGGACATGAAAAGATATATAAAGTAGATTCAGAGAGGCAACTGTTTTGGTATACAAAAAAAATTATCTTGTTGAAGAGTTTCAAGAAGATGCTATGAAATATGCATGTGTTGGTACTGGAACAGATGACAACATAATATTTTAATTTTTAAAGACGAAAAGAGCTATTTTAAAAAGCATGTGTTTTTCATAGCATACTTTACTTTATACCAATGATTCTAAGGTTTCTATTAAACAGAAAAACAAATTACAAGTCTGGCAACCACAAAGATGAAAGGGAGGAGAAGTCTCCATAAGTGAAAAGGATTATAACCAATAGCAAAGTGATGAGCAAATACCACGGTGTATCGACAGCATTGTTAGAGCTCTAAATTATAGTTAATGATAGCTAACTGATGTCTGGGGGAATGAGAGCCCAGGGATGTCTGACCGTTGACGAAAAAAGGAAAAAGAGAAACGAGGCATCATGCTGCCTCCAAACAACTCCGAAGTTAAACTGCTCCAGCTGAGATACAATGCTTTCCAGGGTAAAATAATTTCTACTCTAGTCAACTGCATGGTCGAGCCCGCCACTGCATAGCAGGCATGGCCCAAGCTACTCAGTCAGTCCACTGGGAATAAATTTAGTACCAGCACAGTAGTCCTGGATCCAGATTCCAAAGACACTAGTTTAGGTCAGGACTCTTGTCTCTAAGCAGGTGGAACTTTGATGGTCAAAGGCAATTTAAATGTGATACTGAGTATCAGTTGAAGTTCGGTGAAATCCCTGTTCCTTGAAGAAATGTAATATTTACCAGGAAATTGTTAGCTAAGGGAACCAGGTTAGGCAAAAACATGTGAATGTTTAAGGGTGTCTAAGCTTTTAACAGGGAAATTTGATCAATGCAAAAGCAAGAAGATTATTAGACTCTAACTGAAGGCCACCTTCATATGCCGAGCATGAAATCCAGCCGTTACAAGGACTGCTTTTCTAGGTAAAAATTTCAAATGCTAAGACTTGTCACCTGGCAAAGTAAATTCCGGAGCTAATGGGGGAAACTTGAGAGGGCTATGTTCCTTGGCTGAATAAAAATCCTGGCCATTCTGGGAAAACGACAGGACATCAAGAAGCAAAAAATCCACATCACTATCCATTATTTTCAACATCAACCATTAGCTTCCATCATGAATCTATCCCATATATAAAAATGAAATCCAGAGGAAGAAAACTGAATTGCATATTTAAGACTTACTATTCTCTTAACCCTTTTTAAAAGTTAAATATTCTTTTGTGAAAGAAAAATTTAGCAGATCAAATTCGAGTTCGCATTTTCCTCCAGAATTCAAAGTACAAATGTTGTGAGGTTTTGATAATGATATCTAATTTTTAGAGCTGTTAAAATATTGCTGTTTATTCATTAAAAGGAGTCATGTTATAGCTGTTAAAGGGGGGAAAAAATCAGATGTGGTTATTTAGAAATAGTTATCTATATCAAAACAGATTTTTTAACCTAAACTTAACAAATTACTATCCAGACACAGAAACCTCGATTTAATTTGGCTACTTACTATGCACAAAACATTATGTTAACTTGTGGGAGCCAAGGTTCACCAGTCACCACCCCAGAGGAATTTATAGTATGAAGGCTGAGTGCAGGCAGTGAGTTCAGGAGGAACTGGGTCAAGGGAGAAGTGCCATTTTAACCAAACCAAAGGATTGGCTAGGATCGAGTATCAACCTATGGAAATTGACAAAATATTCCAAGCAAATGGCATGAGCAGTTGCCCCTAAATGGTGAAAACTAGTTCCTCCTCTGCCCTGAAAACACAGAGTAATTTAATAGGCTTCCTCACTTCCACAACCCCAGGCATACAATTTCCCTAAAAGGAGTTGCTAACGGCTCATATGGGACCGGCCAGCGGTACTCATACCAAAGAGCTGTCCCAAGCGTTCCGGTGTGGACACGCCCCGCACAACTGAGCCATCTCTGCGGGCTGTTTGGTAGGCAGTCAGTTCTGGGGCACCAACCAGATCTCTTCTTGACTTTGGAAACTGGAGAATCTGGCAGGGTCATTTTTTTCTTTCTGTGGCCTATTCCCAGCCTGCCTCTTGCCAGCTTCAAGGGAGGATCAAGTGAGTGTTTTTCAGTTTGTGCTGAAGGCGATACCTATTCTGTATGCCCTCGTGGAAATTCAGAAATGCAAAGGTGGGCGTTGTGGGCTGGGTTGGCCCGAGGGCTCAGTGGGACCGGCAGGTGGTGCCTAGTGTGAGTCTCCTGCGGGAGGAAGAGGATCAAGGGCCACCCCTTAGCCTCCTTGGCCAGGCCTGGAACCCGAGTAATTCCTTGGCCTCACAGTGAGGCTGGAAGGGAAGCATCCATGCTTGGTGCAGGAATTCTTGGTGACCATCGGTGGGAGGCACAACCTCTACTGTGAAGAAGTGATCTCTACGGATGAAGAAGCGTCTGCCCATTACCCCCAGGAATGTGTGCCAGGGTCCCCAGCAGAGGGGTTTTGTAAAAACAAAGACCAAGATGGATGAGACTTCTAACTTTAGGGGCTAATAACTAGTGATTAACACTCATGATTAATAGAAGGAGGAAGCCCATCCCCCTCAGCAGTCTTATAGAGAACTGTAACACTGGTTGGGGAGAGAGAGTTTCTTACCCCACACAGTACAGTAACCACTAAAGAAGCAGACCAGGAAAGCAAGGAATGACAT
The DNA here is from genome assembly GCA_935064755.1 of Tragelaphus eurycerus. NCBI lineage: Eukaryota > Metazoa > Chordata > Mammalia > Artiodactyla > Bovidae > Tragelaphus > Tragelaphus eurycerus. The sequence goes on from CAKXYN010000039.1 coordinate 8,332,367, forward strand.
GAACATCAGTGACCCTGCAGAGATGATAACAGGAGTGATGTTCGCAGGGCAATCCCACCTCATGACCCAGCAAGGTGAGCAGCTTCAGAGAACTGCAGAGGCCAGGAGAAGTGGCTCCAGATGAACAGCATTGGCCTTGGAGAAGAACTTCATGATGTAGGGGGAGAAACTTTCCCTTTTTTTCCTTCTTGGTTCTTTGGCTGGTCTGATAATTAAATGGGCATAAAGGCAGATTAACAGGAGAAAAACAAATTTAATTTCAGATGTTGCTGCTGCTGCTGCTAAGTCACTTCAGTCATATCCAACTCTGTGCAACCCCATAGACGGTAGCTCACCAGGCTCTCCCGTCCCTGGGATTCTCCAGGCAAGAACACTGGATGGGGTTGCCATTTCCTTCTCCAATGTATGAAAGTGAAAAGTGAAAGTGAAGTCGCTCAGTTGTGTCCGACTCTTAGTGACCCCACGGACTGCAGCCCACCAGGCTCCTCCATCCATGGGATTTTTCCAGGCAAGAATACTGGAGTGGGTTGCCATTGCAGATGTTGAGGACCTCACAAAAATTAATGAGACTCAAAGAAGTGACCAAAGCAGGCAGCTTATCAAAGCTTTCAGACAAAGAAACAGTATGTTTTTGAAGAATTGATGATACAAGGAAGTTTGGGCTTGGGGTAGTAAGTTAGTGAAGAGATAACATGTCTTGAGTAATCTAGATAGCATATTGAAAAGCAGAGACATTACTTTGCCAACAAAGGTCCGTCTAGTCAAGGCTATGGTTTTTCCTGTGGTCATGTATGGATATGAGAGTTGGACTGTGAAGAAGGCTGAGCACCAAAGAATTGATGCTTTTGAACTGTGGTGTTGGAAAAGACTCTTGAGAGTCCCTTGGACTGCAAGGAGATCCAATCAGTCCATTCTGAAGGAGATCAGCCCTGGGTGTTCTTGGGAAGGACTGATGCTAAAGCTGAAACTCCAGTACTTTGGCCACCTCATGTAAAGAGTTTACTCATTGGAAAAGACTCTGATGCTGGGAGGGATTGGGGGCAGGAGGAAAAGGGGACGACAGAGGATGAGATGGCTGGATGGCATCACCGACTCGATGGACATGAGTCTGAATGAACTCTGGGAGATGGTAATGGACAGGGAGGCCTGGCGTGCTGCAATTCATGGGGTTGCAGAGAGTCGGACATGACTGAGTGACTGAACTGAACATGTCTTGTCTAGATAGTCTTCTTGGCCCTAGATTTCCCATCTCTGGTGATAAGGATGTTTCTCTACCTCCTGGAACAAGAAGGATACCTTTCCCATGGGAGATTTATTTTCTGCTTTTGAGAGAGAGAATGAAGGGTCAGGGTGTCCTTTTTGCACCAGCTGTTTCTTAACTAACTTTAAATCAAAATAATCAATATGGCAGAGTGAGTGGCAAGCTTTGGGGTGACATACTCTGCTGTCCTTTAAGGAGAAAGAGAATTTGTGAGCCCCTGCAGGAAGCTGGGGATGTGGCCACATGTGCAGTGACTGCCGGGATAGAGGAAGGGTTAGAAAGCCCAAATGGTTAGACCTTGTTGTTTTTACCCAAACATTTTGCACGAGTACAAGGAATGGCTTGGGAATTTAGGAGGTACTTATCTTTAGAATTGTATCCTTTCTAAATCTGATTTAGACAAAATGCGTTGGGAGCCGTAGAAAGAGTGTGGAAGAGACAATTTTGACTCATTTGAAATGATGCTGGAAAATGCATTTTAATGACAAGGATTCAGAATCCTTTTTTTCAAACACAGCAGTTTCCAAGGTTGACAATTTTGTGGGTCTCTAATGGCCAAGACCCTGCAAAGCAAATCCGAACTTTGCCAGCATTCTCTTTTAGAATGCTCTTGGAATTGGGTTGAGGTTAAGGATGTTTCCATAACGTAAGTCTACACCTTAGCTGTTTTCCAACATCTGAACATCACTGTTCATGGGGCGGCTTCTCTTTTATTTTGCTGTGGCCTTTCTCGGCTTCCCACTATTGGGATCGTATTTCATATCCACAGGAATGGAAATAATAACCAATAGCTCACTTTCCTCTTCTGTGGTTTATGTTTGTATTTTTGCTCCTGCTTCCTTGAGCTTCCTCAGCCCCTCTTCTCCCCAACCACTTATCCCATCAAGCACTGCTCCACTCAGCATCTTTACTGAAAGGAAAGTTTTATGAAGAATAAAATAAAGGAATATAACAAGGGCTTATGCCCAGAGGCTGGTTGTCTACAGAGCAGGAACTTGGAGTCATAGGCTTTAACCTTTCAAACCTCACACAAGAGTCTTCAAGTGTTCCCTAATGTCTATATAAGGTACAATTCCTTAGCCTGGAATTTGGAGATTTCCGCAGTCTAACACTGACCTGCATTGGTCCCCTGCCACAATACTCACATAAATTCTCTTCTCCAGCCAACTGGGAAGTCACTCCTGAACAGGGCATGTTCATCCCTGCTCTCTGTGCTTTGCCCTGGGCTTCACTGGATGACAATGCTGGCCACATCCTCCCCTAAGTCGATTCTATTGACCTGAAGACCATTCACGAGTGTTACAATCTGTTGCCACACTCAAACTCAGTTAAAAGTGGGATGTATTAAAAGTTCATGAGTGAATAAACAGGCATACAGTCTGTCGTAAGCAAGCATTAGCAATGCATGATATAGAAGAAATGTTTCCATTAAACTTTTTAATAAAAAAAAAAGTGGGATGTATTAAGTGATATTAGCTTTCAGCAAAAGTCACCTTAAAAGATCTTTGAGACATGAAAACATAAAACTCTTAAATGAGACCATGGACAAAACATTCTCCGACATAAATCATACCAATGTTTTCTTGGGTCAGTCTCCTAAGACAATAGATATAAAAGAAACAATGAACAAATGGGACCTAATCTAACTTACCAGCTTTTTGACAGAAAAGAAAACCATAAACTAAACGAACTGGGAGAAAACATTTGCAAACGATGCGACTGACGGGGGCTTAATTTCCGAGATATGCAAACAGCTCATAGAACTCAATAACAAAAACCAAACAACCTGATGGGAAAATGGGCAAAAGACCTAAATAGACATTTTTCCAAAGATAACATGCACATGGCCAACAGGCACATGAAAAGATGCTCAACATCACTAATTGTTAGAGAAATGCAAATCAAAACTGCAGTTAGACACCATCTCATATAGATCAGAATGGCGTCATTAACAAGTCTACAAATAACAAATGCTAGACAGCGTGGAGAAAGGGAGCCCTCCTTCACTGATGGTGGGAGTGTAAATTGGTGCAGACACTACAGAAAACAGTATGGAGGTTCCTCACAAAACTAAAAACAGACTTTCCATGTGTTCCTACAATCCCACCCCTGGGCAATATATCCAGAGAAAATTATAATTTGAAAAAATATGTGTACCCCATTGTTCCTTGCAGCACTATTTACAATAGCCAAGACATGGAAGCAACCTAAATGTCCATTGACAGATGAATGGATCAAGAAGATGTGATATATATATAAACTCTATTGTGTGGTATATACTACAGAAAAGAATATTATTCAACCACAAAAAAAAGAATGAAAAAATGCCATTTGTAAAAACATGGATGCACCAATAGATTATCATACTAAATGAAGTAAGTCGGAGTCAAGTACCATATAATATCATTTATTTGTGGAATCTAAAATATGACACAAACGAACTTATTTACAAAACAGAAACAGACTCACAGACACGGAGAACAGCCTTGCGGTTGTCAGGGGGAGATGGGGTTCGGGAGGGAGGGACTGGGAGTTTGGGTTAGCAGATGCAAACGATTATATATAGAATAGACAAACAAGGTCCCACTGTATAGCACAGGGAACTATGCTCAGTATCTTGCGATAAACCATATGGGGAAGAATATAAAAATATATATATATATACATATGCGTAACTGACTCACTTTGCTGTACAGCAGAAATTAACACAACACTGTGAATCAACTATGCTTCAATAAAATAAATTCTTTGAAAAGATCTTTTTAAAAAAATCTTTAAGTCAAAGGAATAAATGGAACTGAAAACATCATCTGGTGTTAACTGAAAGTAAAAGAAAGTAGTCAAATTCATATGCGGGAAGGATGTGTGAATGAAAAAAAAAGATTGTATGAAATCTAGGAAAGGGGAACCCAAAATTGCCCGAGGAGCCACAGATTGCTGGTGTGTCTGTGTCACTCTTTGCCTTTTGTGATGGCAAAAGGCATCCTCACTGGTTAGTGTGACTGTTCTCATCCATTGGGCAGACTGTCGCTTAGTAGAGATGAATATGCTAGAATATAGTAATCTGCTCACCTCGAGCTGCTGAGACCACCCACTCTGCCCAGGTTTCATGCCGACCAAGGAAGCTTTGATCACATGTGCCCATGTGGGTTTCCTTAAGGAAGAGAAGAACGAACTGGAGAGCACGAATATCCCAAACCCACATCATCTAACAAATGGTCACCGGATTTGCACTCCACACCTTCAGGGTGTTTTGCAGGCACCCATCGATGAAAGCCTGATCAACTGGGCAGTGGGTATCGAAGAAGCAAAAACGCAAAAAGGGAACATCAACGCTTTGTGGATATAAAAACTGCAAGAAGTTCCCACTTCTAGGAAGAAGGCACCAACTTGCTGCTCATGCTGATGTTTCTGAAGGAAATGGATGAGCCTGGCCCTGCAGGACAAACAGGGTAGAGTATGCATATCCTTCTTACTCTTCCTGTAGTCCAAGTTCTCTCTGCACTCCCTATTGGTAGAATCTAACTGCAGGAAAAGGAGAAAATGTCCTAACTCCAGAGCATTCCAAAGCAGAGGAAGGATATGTATGCTTAGAAGGCTTCCCAGGTGGCTGTAAAAGAATCTGCCTGCCAATGGTAGAGAGGCAGGAGACACAGGTTCTATCCCTGGGTCAAGAAGATCCCTTGGTGGAGGATATGGCAATCCACTCCAATACTCCTGCCTGGGAAATCCCATGGACAGAGGAGCCTGGTGGGCTACAGAAAAGTGTCCTAACTCCAGCATCATAGAGCAGAGGAAAGATGGTGTGGAACTAAGAAAGTAACCTAACAACTGACGTTATATTGCGCATACAGATTTTCATTCATTGTCTCTCTCCTCCACTTGAATATAAGTTCCAACAGGGTAAGGATTTTGTTTTGCTCATGGCAACCCACTCCAGTGTTCTTGCCTGGAGAATCCCAAGGACGGGGGAGCCTGGTGAGCTTCCGTCTATGGGGTCGCACAGAGTCGGACACGACTGAAGCGACTTAGCAGCAGCAGCATACCAACAATGTCTAGAATAGTCTGACAAATGGTGAGAACTCAATCAGTTCAGTTCAGTTCAGTAGCTCAGTCGTGTCTGACTCTTTGCAACCCCATGAGTCGCAGCACGCCAGGCCTCCCTGTCCATCACCAACTCCCGGAGGTCACTCAGACTCACGTCCATCGAGTCGGTGATGCCATCCAGCCATCTCATCCTCTGTCATCCCCTTAGCCTCCTGCCCCCAATCCCTCCCAGCATCAGAGTCTTCTCCAATGAGTCAACTCTTCGCATGAGGTGGCCAAAATACTGGAGTTTCAGCTTTAGCATCATTCCTTCCAAGAAATCCCAGGGCTGATCTCCTTCAGAATGGCCTGGTTGGATCTCCTTGCAGTCCAAGGGACTCTCAAGAGTCTTCTCCAACACCACAGTTCAAAGGCATCAATTCTTCGGCGCTCAGCCTTCTTCACAGTCCAACTCTCATATCTATACACGACCACTGGAAAAACCATAGCCTTGACTAGACAGACCTTTGTTGGCAAAGTAATGTCTCTGCTTTTGAATATGCTATCTAGGTTGGTCATAACTTTCCTTCCAAGGAGTAAGCGTCTTTACTCTTTCATGGCTGCAGTCACCATCTGCAGTGATTTTGGAGCCCAGAAAAATAAAGTCTGACACTGTTTCCACTGTTTCCCCATCTATTTCCCATGAAGTGATGAGACCGGATGCCATGATCTTCGTTTTCTGAATGTTGAGCTTTAAGCCAACTTTTTCACTCTCCTCTTTCACTTTCATCAAGAGACCTTTTAGTTCCTCTTCACTTTCTGCCATAAGGGTGGTGTCATCTGCATATCTGAGGTTATTGATATTTCTCCCGGCAATCTTGATTCCAGCTTGTGTTTCTTCCAGTCCAACGTTTCTCATGATGTACTCTGTATAGAAGTTAAATAAGCAGGGTGACAATATACAGCCTTGACGTACTCCTTTTCCTATTTGGAACCAGTCTGTTGTTCCATGTCCAGTTCTAACTGTTGCTTCCTGACCTGCATACAGATTTCTCAAGAGGCAGGTCAGGTGGTCTGGTATTCCCATCTCTTTCAGAATTTTCCACAGTTTATTGTGATCCACACAGTCAAAGGCTTTGGCATAGAGAACTCAATAAATACACATAAAATGATTACATGAATTAGTATCATCATCCAACAAAAAAGGTGAAAACTAAAGGCTATAGCGAAATAAAGAGAATATAGAGAAATAAACTCTCCAAAAGGATATCATAATCCATGTATTAGTCAGACCTAGGCTAATGTTAACTACCAGGAAAATAAACATGGTAGTGACCTGAACAAAAAAGCAGTCCCAAAAGAGGCTGTGATTGATGAATCACTATTCACTGGAAACTATCACAACATTGTTAATTGCCTATACTCCAATACAAAATAAAAAGTTCCAAAAAAAAAAAAAAAGATCATTAGCCCAGGTCTGATGTAGCCCTCCATGGTGTTAAGGACCCAGGTTACTTCTTTGTCATTGTTCTACCATCTTAGTTCCATGTCATGGTTCAAGAAGGCTGCTCCAGCTCCAGCCATCATGTCAGCATTCCAGCTGAGGAAGAAAAAGAAAAGCAAGAAGAAGTGCTGCCCTTTCTCCTTTAAGGGCAGTTGTCAGAAGTTGCTCACTCTGCTTCCTTTTACATTTAGTCATGTGGCCCACATGTAGCTGGACAAAATGATATTCTGGATGGTCATAAGCCTGAGTGAAAATAATGGCTACTATTTACAAAACAAAACAAAACAAAAGATTGCTGGGAGAAATATCAATAACCTCAGATATGCAGATGACACCACCCTTATGGCAGAAAGTGAAGAGGAACTAAAAACCCTCTTGATGAAAATGAAAGTGGAGAGTGAAAAAGTTGGATTAAAGCTCAACATTCAGAAAACGAAGATCATGGCATCTGGTCCCATCACTACATGGGAAATAGATGGGGAAACAGTGGAAACAGTGTCAGACTTTATTTTTCTGGGCTCCAAAATCACTGCAGATGGTGACTGCAGCCATGAAATTAAAAGACGCTTACTCCTTGGAAGGAAAGTTATGACCAACCTAGAGAGCATATTCAAAAGCAGAGACATGACTTTGCCAATAAAGGTTCACCTAGTCAAGGCTATGGTCTTTCCTGTGGTCATGTATGGATGTGAGAGCTGGACTGTGAAGAAGGCTGAGCGCCAAAGAATTGATGCTTTTGAACTGTGGTGTTGGAAAAGACTCTTGAGAGTCCCTTGGACTGCAAGGAGATCCAATCAGTCCATTCTGAAGGAGAGCAGCCCTGGGATTTCTTGGAAGGAATGATGCTAAAGCTGAAACTCCAGTATTTTGGCCACCTCATGTGAAAAGTTGACTCATTGGAGAAGACTCTGATGCTGGGAGGGATTGGGGGCAGGAGGAGAAGGAGACGACAGAGGATGAGATGGCTGGATGGCATCACTGACTTGATGGATGTGAGTCTGAGTTACCTCCGGGAGTTGGTGATGGACAGAGAGGCCTGGCGTGCTGCAGTTCATGGGGTCGCAAAGAGTCGGACATGACTGAGCGACTGATCTGATCTGATCTGATTTACAAAACAAGAGAGTAAGAATGAACACGAGAGATAACTAGCATTCTCTGTCACAGGGAGCACTGAGAAATTATCTCTGTCACAGATATAAAAAGTGGAAAGTAAATATGACTAGCTTAGCAATGGTTCTGCAGGTATTATTCGAGAATACTACACTTATTCCAGTTGCTCCCAGGATTTGTCCAGTGAAGGACTATGGAAGTCATCACAGGTATCACCCTCTCACTTCTTTAAACAGATGTTCTTTGATTCTGTCTTGATCTCCCTCTAAAAATGTTGATGAAAATGGTAGGTATTTGCATAACATGGGATCAAATGCATGAACTCTGGGGTCAGAAAGCCTGGATTCAATACTAGGCCCCGACACTTGCTAACTATGTAACCTTGAGCAAGTAACTTCACAACTGTTTCCTCTCTTGTAAAATAGAGCTAATGATGATGGAGTCTGCCCCATAGGCTATGGTGGAGACTGTCAAGCACCAGCTAAATGCTCAATAAATACTTCCTATTATTATAATTACTCACTGACAGTTTTAATCCCTGAATATTTCTCAGACCTCATCCCTCCTTTTCATTCACAAAGGCACATCTTCCGTGTAGGCCCTTATCAGTTCTCACCTGGATCAATACTCACAGGTCTTTCTTACTGATCTTCTTGCCTTCACCATTATTCTCTTACATCTACCCTTCAGGTTATAGCCAGAGAGACCTTTATAACTGACACGTCTGATTATGCCCTGCTGCTGCTGCTGCTAAGTTGCCTCAGTCACGTCCGACTCTGTGCAACCCCATAGATGGCAGCCCACCAGGCTCCCCCGTCCCTGGGATTCTCCAGGCAAGAACACTGGAGTGGGTTGCCCTTTCCTTCTCCAATGCATGAAAGTGAAAAGTGAAAGTGAAGTCGCTCAGCCATGTCTAACTCTTAGCAACCCCGTAGACTGCAGCCTACCAGGTTCCTCCATCCATAGGATTTTCCAGCAAGAGTACTGGAGTGGGGTGCCATTGCCTTCTCCGGATTATGCCCTGCAGTTCCTTAAAATTCTGCATGACGCCCCTTCAAGACCTGACTTCTCTGGGTTCATCAGTTGTCACTTCCCCACAAAGCTCACTACAGTTCTCACAGGACACTCTGGTTTTGGACAAGTTTTTCCCTCTGCCTGGGATACACCTGAATCTCTATTAAGTGACTCCTCACCTTTCATGATTCAACTCAAATGTCCCTTCCTCCAGGTAGCCTTCTTTGACCTCCTCAGTTGCAAATGAATTAATATATAATGCCCTTGGAATAGTGCATGACACGGTAACTTCTCAATAGTTGTAAATTTTTATTACTGCCATTTTACCTCTGGGTTTGCAGAGTCTTTTATATTTTTATTAAAAGTCTATTAAATTCTTGTAATTGTTCTCAAGTGTCTCTTTTTCCCCAACCAGCCTTTTTTTTCTACCATGTACCGGAAACTTTTTTTTATCCGAAGCACCTAGCACAATTCCTGGTACACAGTAACCACAGAATTGGTGCATGATGATAAGGAAGAAAGAAAGGGAGGGAGGCAGAGAGGGAGAGAAGAAAAATGAAGGAAGGAGGAAGATGACTCAACCCTAAACGGCCACTACAAAAATTTAAGAAGAAGAATGAGAAAAAAGTGGGAAAACATGTCCTGTGATGTTTTGTTACTGAACAGGGCTTCATGCAGGGTGAGTTTGAAGGCACTGAGCAAAGTGCCTCCTACCCTATATGAATAAACAGATAGAAAGATGCTTCAGTGATGTTTATCTAATGCAGTGGGAACTTCGAGTGACACTTCTTGCTCTCAACTTTGTATGTCTCCCCATCATTTGTCTTATTTATTGTAAGCCTGAGGTTTTTCTTCGTCAGGAGATTCTGAAAATAAATACTGCACATGGTTAATTCTGAGTGGTAGAAATATGGATGATTCTTAATCTCTGTTGTACATTTTGTGGCTCTTAAATTCCTTCTCCCACCCCCCAGATTTTTGTTTAATGAGTCTACGAATTTTGCCTCTTCATTCTTTGACTCATTTCTGTCCCTTCAGCTAGTCCTGGTTAAGGTAGCAGACTCTGGAGCCTGACTGTCTGGATTCAAATTCTGTCCGTATTATTCACTAGCTGTGGTTCCTTCGTCAAGTTATTTCACCTCTCAAAATCCTCGGCGTCCTCATAAATAAAACAGATTTGTCCTTCCACGTAGAATTGTTATGGTCAGTATCTGGCACCGAGTGAGACTGTTATTATTACTCCGAGCATATGATACAAGGAATCTTGAGCTGAGCTAAGACTTTTTTTTTTTCCAAGTACATTTTTCATGGTACTTGTTCCAGGCCTCCTCCAAACTCAGACGTGGTTTTGCTTTATCTCCATGAAGACTGGAAAACTCCCCCACCGGAAGCACATTGGCTGCCACTAGCTGCAGAGACTCCCTGTCCGAAGGCCAGAGGGGAAGTTCTAGTGTGGGAAGAGGAGGAAAGTGTTCCTTCCTCCATCCCTGAAAAAAAGAACTTGCTGGAGCTGTTTTGAAGGTAGAGAGAACAAGCTACCACAGTGATTGCAAAAACAAATCTTCTCTCCTGCATTAAAATAAAATATATGTGTCTGTGATTTCTTGTATCTGGTTATCCCTGATTTCCGATTTGTTTATAACAAGCATGTAATGCATGTGTAATAAAAACTTTAAAAACACACACACACAGTACAGTAGTTGTTTCCAATTCTCATGGTTACAGAATGAGTCAATCTCTTTAATGTCAAACTTTTTTTTCAGAGAGTGACCTAGTAGACAGCATGAGTCTGGGAGCTAGAAACTTCCAATTCCTTATCAAAGCACCGAGAGTCCCTTGCTGTTTAGCTTTCGCAATTCCTTTAGCTTTTCTGAATCTTAGGTTCCATGTGCAATAAATAAGGATACTTAGGACATTGGAAAGTTCACTTGGTTAATTAACGTCTATTAAAACATAATGTATTATTTTTATTTAAGACAAGTCAAGAATTGACTCAGAGGCTTAACATCTAAGTAAAAACTGCTTTCATTAGCCTTTGTGATGTGAAAAAAAAAATGGTGCCTCCTTTGAGGATATTGTAAATGTAAGAGTTTCAGTAGACTGAAGTCTCATAATTTGGGACTTGCTTTGGTTGACATGGAGGGAGAAGATCAGGATATTCTTGGTTTACTTAACTCATTTGCCAGACTATAAAAATAAGTCATTTGTAGTAAAGGTACCATCCATTGTACCTTTATCTCTAGGAGATAGCAGAGGACAGAAGAGCCATACAGTCTATGGCATTGCAAAGAGTTGGATACCACTTAGTGACTGAATAATCACAACAACCAGCCTTTGCCTCTCCCACATGCCGTTATAAATAATCTCTGCCCATAGCCCTGGCATCTCTGTTCTTCATAACATGACCTCTCTGGCTGCATCTGCTTGCGCTAAACTGAAGAGTTAACCCATGAGTTGCTGAGCTGGCCAGAGTCTGTTTCCTTTGAACTGAGACTGAGTGAAGGATCACTTGTAACTTGGGGCTGGCTGCCAAGGAAATGGCAACCCACTCCAGTATTCTTGCCCAGAGAATCCTGTGGACTGAGGAGCCTGGTGGGCTGCTGTCCATGGGGTCGCACAGAGTCGGATATGACTGAAGCAACGTAGCATGCATGCATGCATGCCATGTTGGGCCATGAATAAGTAGAAGAAGAATCCAGGATGCAGCCAGGGCCGAGGAGCCTGTATGGACAGAGCAGAGAGCCGAGACCTTATAACCAAGGCAAGAGAAATGAGGGAGTGGGTGGGGAGAAAGCTGCCCGAGGCTTCCTTGTTTGCACAGACTAGGAAGAGCTCTTGCATCTGGGCTTTCCTAGAGTCCTCTCTATCTCTTCATAAACTCCTTTCGTGATATGAGTTGAATAGGTTTGATTTTAATTGCTGCACAATCCCTGATCGAATCTATGGAGCCTGGCCTTTTAAGGCAGTGAATCCTAGGCTGAGGTCACATACACCAGGAAGATGTCCGCCAAAAATCTGAGATTCCAGTAAAAAGTGGCCAACTTCTTATTCTGCGAAATAAAAACCAAAAAATGTTACACTGTACTATCAACGGCATAGTGGTGCAAGTTATAACGCATGTGTAATATGTAACATTTTTAAATTGAGTAGTTTTATTAAAAACTTACTACAAATGATTTTTTTCCATTTTTAGTTGAAGTATAATTTACATAGAGTAAAGCTCACTGTTTTCAGTTCACAGTTCTTCAAGTTTTGACAAATGGATAGAGTTGTATGACCCCACCACAACGGAACAGTTAAACAGAACAGCTCCTTTCCCCTAAAAAACTCTGCACCCCTTTGCAATTTACTCCTATCACCTCCTCTAGCCCCCTGGCAACCATTCATGTTTTCTGTCACCTGATCTGTAGTTTGGTCTTCGCAAGACTATCAGAGAAGGAAATCACACAGCATGTAGACTTCTTCACTTAGTACAAGGTATTTGAGATTTGGCCACGTTGTTACACATATCAGTAATTCATTCCTTTTAACACTAAGTAGAAGGCAATGGCAAGCCACTCCAGTACTCTTGCCTAGAAAATCCCATGGACAGAGGAGCCTGGTAGGCTGCAGTCCATGGGGTCGCTAGGAGTCGGACGCGACTGAGCGACTTCACTTTCACTTTTCACTTTCACACAATGGAGAAGGCAACGGCAACCCACTCCAGTGTTCTTGCCTGGAGAATCCCAGGAACGGCAGAGCCTGGTGGGCTGCCGTCTATGGGGTCGCACAGAGTCGGACACGACTGAAATGACTTAGCAGCAGCAGCAGCAGTAGTCCATTGCGTGAATGCATCATATTATGTTTATGTGTTACTCCATTGAGAGGCATTTGATTTGTTTCCAGTTTTTGGTGATTATGAATAAAGCCACTACAGTCACATACTAGTTTTTGTTTGAACATAGGTATTCATTTCACTTGGTTAAATACCTAGGAGACAAACTCCTGGCTCATACGAGAAGTGTATATTTAACTTTACAAGAAACTGCCAGCCAAACTGTTTTCCAAAGTGGCTGTGCCATTTTGCATTACACCCACAGTGGACGGGAGTGCCAATGGCTGCTTTCCTAGACAGTGCTTGATAGTGTCAGTTTTTGCTTAATTATTCATAGGAGTTTGGTGGTATCTGTGGTTTTCATTTGTATTTCCCTAATGATTGGTGATGTTACACACCTTCTTATGTGCTTGTTTGCCTTCTTTTTATCTTCTTTAAAGAAACGTCAGTTTATTTCTTTTGGCTTTTTAAAAACTGGCTTGTTTGATTTTCTTATTATTGATTTTTGAGAATTCTTTATATATTCTGCAAGCCATTTCTTTATCAGACATATGCTTTGCAAATATCTTCCAGTCTGTGACTTTTCTTTTCCATCTCTTAGCTATTGCATTATTCTTATTTTTTCATTTTGAGTTGGATGGTTGAAGACACTATCAAGAATGTCAATTAGCATGACAGTGTTTGGGAATTCCTACTATGTGGAACACAGAAAATGGACAGAGATGTGAATAATTTTGCCAGTGAGTTAGTATATACTGTACACAACTTAAGCTTACTTAAGGATGGGGAGGCAGCTCTACCCCATGGGATCATCCAGGAACCCAGATTCTTTCTATTTTGTGGCTCAGTCATCCTCTGGCATATTGTCATCATCTGCTCGGTTGAAGCTATTTCACCATCATTTTATTTGCATTCCTACCCTAAGGAAAAGAAGAAGTAGAGGGCAAGCCACTTCCTTTTTAGGAAATGACCCAGAAGTTACTAACATCCTCTTGGCCAGATCATAGTCATTTACCTATAACTAGCTCCTAGGAAGGCTTCAAAATAAACTCATTAGCTGGGCAGCCAAGTGCTTTCCTTAAAACTCTATTACTATGGAAGAGGATATATTGGGGGACAGTAGAGTCCACCAGAGATAGGAAATGAAGCTAAACCTAAAATCAGATGTTCTTACTCACATTCATGGACAACAAGGAAGCAGAAGTAACCAAAGGTTTTGCTTAAAGCCACTACTGAGGTTAACAGAAAGTGGGATGTGATTTTCCTTTTGCTCTGGGCTTAGTAGAGTTCGGAAAGGCTGAGTACCAAATAGAACCAAGGTAAACTGTGTCAGACACCCCCACAAAACCAATGCCACACCTTAACCCTTGCTCCACCCTTGACCTCCCAAAGACTGAGTAGGTAGAGAGGTAAGAAGAAGTTGTTGAGTAATTGCTTTGCAGGAAATGTAATTTTCTGCAGTGAGAGACAATTCCTTCCTCATCCTGAGAGAAGGGGAAAGGACATGTTCCTTCTCAAAGTTAAGTGAGCAAAGTTCAAGAGAACTACTCCTAAAAATCAAAGCAGTGTTTCTCGTCCAGGGGCAATTTTGCGCCCCCAGCCCCCAGGTAGGATAACCCACACCCTGGTTTGGGTTGGGACAGAGCAGTTTCTGGATGTTTTCATTTTGTATTGCTGCTATAACAATAAGTGTAAATTTAGTGGCTTAAATGATGCAAATTTATTACCTTATAGTTCTGGAGTCAGAAGTCTCCCTAGGTTAAAATCAAGGTGTTAGGATTGTATTGCTTGCACAGGTTCTCAAGGAGACTCTATTTCTTGCCTTTTTCAGCTTCTAGAAGCTGACTGCATTCCTTGGCTCATGGCCCCCTTCGATCTTCAAAGTCAGTAATTGCACCACTGTAATCTCAGCATCTTCACCTCTCTTTCTCTGACTCTAGCACGCCCGTCTCCCTCTTATAAGGACCCTGATGATTGCATTTGTTGTTGCTGCTGTTTCATTACTAAGTCATGTCTGACTGTTTATGACTCCATGAACTGTAGCCCACCAGGCTTCTCTGTCCATGGGATTTCCCAAGCAAGAATACCAGAGTGGGTTGCCACTTCCTTCTCCAGGAGAATCTTCCAGACACAGAAATCAAACCCACATCTCCTGCACTGGCAGGCAGGTTCTTCACCCCTGAACCACCAGGGAAGCCCTGCAGGTCCAGTGAAAGTGAAATCACTCAGTCGTGTCTGACTCTTTGGGACCCCAGGGACTATAGCCTACCAGGCCTCTCCGTCCATGGGATTTTCCAGGCAAGAGTACTGGAGTGGGCTGCCATTTCCTTCTTCAGGGGATCTTCCCAACCTAGGGATCAAATCAGGGTCTCTTGCATTGCAGACAGACGCTTCACCATCTGAGCCACCAGGGAAGCCTAAGAGTGGGTGATGACAGTGGGCCCACTCAAATCATCCAGGATAACCATTCCATCTCAAGACACGGAACTAAGCACACATAGGCACATCTGCAAAGTCCCTTTACCATGGAAGGTAATCAGGTTTGGGGGGATTTGCATGTGGACAGCTTTGGGGGGCAGTATGCTGTGTACCATACCAGGATATGGGACTTTTTAGACTTACCAACAGGAAAGTTGATCACACTATCACGGGGAGACATTTGGCAATATTTGGGGACATCTGTGACAGTCACCCCTGTCATCTAGTGGATAAAGATCTTAGACAGGAGGTGGCAATAAGTAGCATGAGTTTCTGCTGTTGGCCTAGAATAGACAACTGAGTTTCCTGTGGCTTAGATCCTGTGGAATAGATACTTGAGTGGCTCTCGTGGGGGGGTGCTGAGTGGCATCTGCCCTGAAGTGTCACACTCTAAAGATCTGTCTACTAAGTGAGTGGGCTCTACCAGCAAGGGCAGGCTGCCAGGGCTGTGCTGAAGGAGGCTGGACAAGGTTGGGCCAAGGCCAGACCACGAAAAGGGATTCATGCAGTAGGAAGATTCTTGCGGTGACGTATATATTCCATGAGCGAATCAGCCTTTGGATGCCTGACACAAAGAGAGTATTCACAGCCCCTCCGTTTAGCAAAAGAACCAGCAACAATCAACATGAGGAGGTGGTCACTCTGCCTTCCCCCCTTTCATCTCTGATTCCTCCAAATGAAATGGGGAAAGGGAACAGAAAGGCAGACCACTCAGCTTCCTTGCTCAAAGCCCTTTAAGTCAAAAGTCTGACCTGTGATGGGAGGAGGGAAGGTTTTGAATAAGACGTGCGATTAGAGTTGAGACTGGATGGATTTCAATAAATTGGAAAGAAAAAGGATAGACCCCAGGTGTCTTGAAAATCTGCTACCTAATAGAACAAAAAGGGCAGACAGAAGGCAATTGCAAGTAGTGACTGGAGAAGATGAAACTTTCCACTTGCACCTCCCCAAGTTAAATCTCCTTTAATCATCTAGTTTTATGTCTGAAAAGTGTAAGATTTCCATTGGCCAGTATCATTGTTGGAAACATGATAGGAACTCAGTGCAAAACTTAAAAGCATGATGGAATCTTGCATCCAGGGTCCAGAACCAGCAGTTTTTATGTGACACAAAGAGCAGTGCATTAGAATTGCTGTAGCTGGGTGATCCTGCCTTCAGTCATCCAAAACTCTCATGAGACCAGTGACCCAGTTAAGGGATCCCATTGCGACATGAGTGGATGTGACTTGAGCATTTTGCTCCTAAACTGTACAACCCCAAAGTACAATAAAAAGTGTGTCTTCGGTCTCGTAACTCAAATTGAAAGCACTTTATTACCTTGGTTTTCCAAACCCACCATTACTTATTTATGGCACAAATGGAATGAAATAGTATCTTGTCTTTATTCTCTCTCTCCCATCATTTCAAGCAGGTAGCCAGATATTCTTGCACCCTATAATCATGGGAGTGTCTAAGGAGTTGGCCTGGAAAGATAATTCCTTTTCTTGCTTTTGAAAAAGCTTTAGTCCTTTAAAGAAGCTGCACTTCTTATCTTGGAGGGAAAGGACCTTTGAGAGTAAAGAAAGAGTGGAGATTTGGGCTTGGATTGGAAAAAGGAAGGAAGTTGGGGTTTCAGAGAACTTGAAGATCAGGGCAATGGTTATGGATCACCCCAGGAGGTGGCAGACCTCAGTGGCTACACATACCCAGAGCCAGAGCTTCTCCTCCAATGAAGTACCACCCCCTTACGTGTGGCACAAGTTGTGGAGCCTTAGGACCCCCTGGCCTCCAACAGCAGGCAGTTCAGCAGTAACCAGAATGGAAAGAGAACCTGTCCCAGTGCCAAGATCCCTGGACCTTTGGATGGTCCTGAAGAATGGGGTCACAAGCCTGTTTGAAATGGGATTTCCTTTACTCCAAGAGGATAAGTGCTCAGAGTTAGATGTAAGTTGATTTAAAGGGAAACAAAGAACTTGTGTTGTGGACTGATATTTATCTTCAGGGGCTTTACTGGTGGCTCAGCTGTAAAGAATTCACTTGCCAATGCAGAGACGTGGGTTTGATCCCTGGTCCAGGAAGATCCCCCTAGAGAAGGAAATAGCAACCCTCTCCAGTATTCTTGCTGGGAAATCCCATGGACAGAGGAGCCTGGCAGGCTACAATCCACGGGGGGGTCACAAAAGAGTCAGATAGGATTTAGCAACTAAACAACAACATTTATACCCTGTGCATGCCTACTCAGTCATTCAGTTGTGTCTGACTTTTTGCGATTCCAAGGACTGTAGCCCACTGGGCTCCTCTGTCGATGGAACTTTCCAGGCAAGAATATTGCAGTGGATTGCCATGCCCTCCTCCAGGGGAATCACCGGACCCCATACATCTCCCCAGTTGTCAATGGAAGCCTACAATGGAAGGCCTCTAGATGCAGCCTTCTCTTCCTCCTGTTCCTCCTCTGATCCTCAGCTCCAGGATTTGCTCTCCTCTCCCACCTCCTCCTACTCAGGGTCCAAGGAGGCATTGTCAGGATTTCTTCCCCCAGAACCCCTTGTCTCACACATCCTCTTGCTCCTAGTATTCTTCTATTCCCTACTCTGATTCTCTCCTAGATGAACATGAGTGAGTTCCCAGACTCTCCAGCTTCCAATTTGGCCACAGCTATGGCCCCATCCACGTCCTAAAGCAAGAAATATATCTGGGTTCATGGGGACACCAGAGGCTGATGCATAACTTCTGTCTCATTCCCTTAACCAATTCCCCATCCCTGAGCTTCCCTCCTATTTCTTCCTCTAATAAATCTGTCAGATCAGATCAAATCAGATCAGTCACTCAGTCGTGTCCGACTCTCTGCGACCCCATGAGTTGCAGCACGTCAGGCCTCCCTGTCCATCACCAAATCCCAGAGTTCACTCAGACTCACATCCATCGAGTCAGTGATGCCATCCAGCCATCTCATCCTCTGTCGTCCCCTTCTCCTCTTGCCCTCAATCCCTCCCAGCATCAGAGTCTTTTCCAATGAGTCAGCTCTTCACATGAGGTGGCGAAAGTACTGGAGTTTCAGCTTCAGCATCATTCCTTCCAAAGAAATCCCAGGGCTGATCTCCTTCAGAATGGACTGGTTGGATCTCCTTGCAGTCCAAGGGACTCTCAAGAGTCTTCTCCAACATCACAGTTCAAAAGCATCAATTCTTCAGCGCTCAGCCTTCTTCACAATCTATGCTTCATATCAAAAAAAGAAAAACAAATTGAAAGAAGCCTGCACTCTGAGGTTACATAATTAAAGTGATCATTTCCTATCTTAAAAGTCTTACCCTTGAAGATGTTAAAATGACCCATGTGATAGCAGATTAGAGTTAGAGACAGCAGTATGACTGTTAATCAGTTTATACGTTTGTAATTTGGTTTATATTCTGTTGGGAGCCAAAGAAAATGTTATATAATGTGAGATATTAAGAGTGGCAGATGTTTGAGGTGGTACTTAGTAATCCTGAGAAACATTTATTGTGTTTAATAGGAAATTTATGGTTAAAAATGTTCAAATGATTTGAAATTTTCCATCTTTGACCTCCCTACTTCCTCCAAAGTATTTCCTTGATGTACAATAAATCAATCACACACTTTTGGCTTTAAATAAAAGGACAAAAGCCCAACAGTGTAGTGTTTAATAAAAATTTCACTTCGGAAGTTGCAATGTAACACAGGGAACCCAGGCTGGTGCTCTGTGGTGACTTGGAGGGATGGGATTGGGGGCAGGGGGTGGGCCAATCACACACGTTTTGTAATTCTACCCTCAGCTTTTAAACATTTGAAAAGCTATTCAATCTCACTTATAATGAGCTATACAACTCAAAACTGAGATTGCATTTTTATCACATACTAGATACAAAAATCTAAAAGTACCCTATGCTGGCAAAGCTGTGGGGAAATAGTCACCTTCATACAATGCTAATGGGAATGTAAGCTGATAAAATCCCAATGGAGAAGAATTCAGCAATATCAAAATTACAATTGATTATCCCTTCAATCCAACAACTTCATTTCTAAGAATTTATCATACAGATACACCCACATATTTGCAGATAACATTAATACAAGTGGATTCATTGCATTGTATATAATTGCAAAAAAAAAAAAAAATGAAGGTCAATGAATTAAATGTCTGTTTAAATAAAGATGCACACCTGCAATGGAAAACCACAGGATTTTTTTCAAGAATAAACAAGTTCTTTAAATATGGATATAGAAAATCTTCAAAATATACTGTTAAGTTAAAACAACAAGATGCAGAGCAGTGGATATATCATTAACATACATAAGGAGATAGGAATTGGCTTGTTAATGCATTTTTTAATCCTTGGAGAGATAAACCAAGCATTAATAGCAGTGACTATCTGGTTGGGGATGAAGAGTGGGGGTGTAGGAAATGGATGAATGGGAGACAGAGGTAGGAGGTTTTCACTGAATACCTTTTTGTACCTTTTGATGTAAGAACTACATAGATATACTACCTATACAAAAATGTAAATGTTTTAAAACTCTACCTGATAAGAAATAGGAGGTTTCTGTTTATGATACAGAATTCTTACTCAGATAACAGAGGATCTAAATGCTCTTACCACATAGAATTCAAGTTAATTCTTACATTTTCTGTTTCCTTTGAACGACTCACGGCAGAAACATCAAAATTAATGCCTGATAGTCACAATTTTCGTATTTGCCATCATTTTAGCCTTAGAGACATGACTTACAGTACATTTAGTACTAATTATAGCACTCAAATAGGAAAAGGAGTACGTCAAGGCTGTATATTGTCACCCTGCTTATTTAACTTATCTACAGAGTACATCATGAGAAACGCTGGACTGGAAGAAGCACAAGTTGGAATCAAGATTGCCGGGAGAAATATCAACAACCTCAGATATGCAGATGACACCACCCTTATGGCAGAAAGTGAAGAGGAACTAAAAAGCCTCTTGATGAAAGTGAAAGAGGAGAGTGAAAAAGTTGGCTTAAAGCTCAACATTCAGAAAATGAAGATCATGACATCTGATCTCATCACTTCATAGGAAATAGATGGGGAAACAGTGGAAACAGTGTCAGACTGTATTTTTCTGTGCTCCAAAATCACTGCAGATGGTGATTGCAGCCATGAAATTAAAAGATGCTTACTCCTTGGAAGGAAAGTTATGACCAAACTAGATAGCATATTCAAAAGCAGAGACATTACTTTGCCAACAAAGGTCCGTCTAGTCTAGGCTATGGTTTTTCCAGTAGTCATGTATGGATGTGAGAATTGGACTGTGAAGAAAGCTGAGTGCCAAAGAATTGATGCTTTTGGACTGCGGTGTTGGAGAAGACTCTTGAGAGTCCCTTGGACTGCAAGGAGATCCAATCAGTCCATTCTAAAGGAGATCAGTCCTGGGTGTTCTTTGGAAGGACTGATGCTAAAGCTGAAACTCCAGTATTTTGGCCACCTCATGCGAAGAGTTGACTCATTGGAAAAAACTCTGATGCTGGGAGGGATTGGGGGCAAGAGGAGAAGGGGACTACAGAGGATGAGATGGCTGAATGGCATCACCAACTCGATGGACGTGAGTCTGAGTGAACTCCGGGAGTTGGTGATGGACAGGGAGGCCTGGTGTGCTGCGATTCATGGGATTGCAAAGAGTCAGACACGACTGAGCGACTGAACTGAACTGAACTGATAGCACTCTTTGAAAATATTTTAACAATGTAAAATTAAATGATACCAAATGAAAGTATAGATCTACACGGAGGAATGAAGAGAATTAGAAATGGTAACTGCTTGGGAAGATACATAAAGCTTTTTCTGTAATTATTTAAATCCTTTTTTAAATGAAAGTAATGTAGCCTGGAAGTATATGAAAAGTTATATTAAGACATATAACAGTAATAGGACACAAAGAGGGAGGAATGGAAATGAAAGTATACTCTCATAAAACTCTTATACTAATTTGAAGTGATGGATAGACTATGATAAGTCAAAGATGTATACAATAAACCTGAATCATCCACCAGAGTAATAAAGCAGAGTGTTATAACTAGCAAGTCAACAAAGAAGATTAAATGGAATCATAAAAATACTTGATTAATTCAAAGGAAGGCAGAAAAAGGAAAATAGGAAGGAATAAAGAACAGATGGATAAACACAACAAATAGCAAGATGACCAAATTAAACCTAACCTTATCATTAAAATCATATGAATTCAAGTGGAGTCTAAATGCTGCAATTAAAAGGCAAAGATTGCCCAGAATAGATTAAAAAAGCAAGACAACTATGTATTTTCTAACACTACATATAAAGACACATGCTCTATATATAAAGACACAAGAGGATTAAAAGTAAAAGGATGAAATAATACACAATGCCAACACTAATCAAATGAAGGCCAGAGTGGCTATGTTAATATTTGGCAAAATCAATCACAAAGCAAAAAAGTTTACCAAAGACTTTTTAAAGTCACTTCTTAATGATAAAGGTGTCAATTCATCAAGAGAACATAATAATCCTAAATGTTTACGTGCCTTATAACAAAGCTTCAAAATCCATAAAACCAAAACTGATAGAACTGCAAGGGTAAATAGGCAAATTCATAATTATGGTGGAAGAATTCAATAATCCCTGTCAATAATTGATAGAACAAATAGAAAATCAATGAGAATATAGACTCAAACAGAATTATCCATCAACTTGGCCTGATTTACAGGGATAAAACATCTCCCTTCCCCTCTGCCATCGATGAAATAGACATCCTTTTAAAGTGCATATGGAACATTTACTAAATTAAATTGTAATCTGAGTATCAAAGAAATTCAAAGAATGTTAAAGGGTTTAAATCATATTGTCTGACTACAAAGGAATTAAATCAGAAATTAAGGGAAGGGAATGAGAAATCATTGAGATTACGAACAGTGTGATTTAAAATGTTACTTCCTTATTTTCAGATAGTATTTCAGAACAAAAATCAGAACAAACGTGAATCCAGCAGGAATTGACTCTCTTTCCACAATGAAATCCAAGACTATGACTGAGTCATGTGAATTAGTCACAAACTGAAGGAGCTCTGCTTGCCACCAGTCTTTGGGGAAACAGTTCTTATTATGTACAGGCAAAAGAAAATATTGCCTGTACTAAAAAAAAAAAAAAAAAAAAGCTCTTCCCACCCACCTCAGGCCATAATACATCACAGAAAATCTTTCTTGACTGCTGGTTCATAATAAATTGCAACTGATTGGGACAACTTAGGGGATTTTGAGGCAGGGGATTAAAAAAAAAACTTTAAGTAAGGATTTTATTTCCTATCTTAATAAACAAAAGATTGACTTTTGTCACTGTTTTATCACTCTAGAAAGAGTAAGCTCACAGGTATTTAATAAATTAAACATCTCTCCAGTTAGTAGACTTGGGTAGTTCTACTGTGGGAGGCTCCTTGGCTGGATCCTCCTAGGAGCAATCCTCTCCTCTCCCACTCTGCTCTGTTTGCACCACGTGGTTGATGCTAACTGGGTGCAGATACTAGAAGCCAAGGACTTCAGGCCAAGACTTATATGAACAGATAGGTAACTGACAGAGGAAATAAAAAACTGATATAAGTATGATGAAAATATGGGAAAGGGGGAGAGGGTATGTTCATCTTTCTATAACATAACAGGAAGTTATTGATAATACCTAGAATTAATAAATCATAAATTAGGGGCAAAAGAGGATCCTTTGGAGGTGAGAAATAACTGCAAGAAGAAATAACTCAAAGAGACGTGGTGGCTTTTGCATTATAAGATTCTCGAGTTGAATGAAGGAAGGCAGGGCATTGCTTTGCAGTAGTTTATAACTGTGTGTGTGTATCTTTGATTTTAAAAAACATTTTCAAAGTATCAGTAAATTCAGTTGCTCAGTCATGTCTGACTTTTTGTGACCCCACAGACTGCAGCATGCCAGGCTACCCTGTCCATCACCAACTCCAGGAGTTTGCACAAACTCATGTCCACTGAGTCAGTGATGCCATCCAACCATCTCATCCTCTGTCTTCCCCTTCTCTTCCCCCCTTCAATCCTTCCCAGCATCAGGGGCTTTTCCAGTGAGTCAGTTCTTCGCATCAGGTGGCCAAAGTACTGGAGTTGTAGCTTCAGCATCAGTCTTTCCAATGAATATTTAGGACTGATTTCCTTTAGGATGGACTGGTTGGATCTCCTTGCAGTCAAGAGTTTTCTCCAACACCACAGTTCAAAAGCATCAATTCTTCAATGCTCAGCTTTCTTTATGGTCTAACTCTCACATCCATACATGACTACAGGAAAAACCATAGATTTGACTAGACAGACCTTTGTTGGCAAAGTAATGTCTCTGCTTTTTAATATGTTGTCTAGGTTGGTCATAGCTTTTCTTCCAAGGAGCAAGTGTGTTTTAATTTCATGGCTACAGTCACCATTTGCAGTGATTTTGGAAACCCCCAGAATAAAATCTCTCACTGTTTCCATTGTTTCCCCATCTATTTGCCATGAAGTGATGGGACTGAATGCCAGGATCTTAGTTTTTTGCATCTTGAATTTTGAGTTTTAAGCCAGCTTTTTCACTCTCCCCTTTTACCTTCATCAAGAGGTCCTTTAATTCTTCTTCACTTTCTGTCATTAGGGTGGTGTCATTTACATATATGAGATTATTGATATTTCTCCTGGCAATCTTGATTCCAGCTTGTGCTTCATCCAGTCTGGCATTTTGCATGATGTACTCTGCATATAAGTTAAATAAGCAGGGTGACAATACACAACCTTGTACTCCTGTACCAATTTGTAACCAGTCCACTGTTCCATGTCCAGTTCTAACTGCTACTTCTTGACCTCCATACAGAGGTCTGGTATTCCCATCTTTTTAAGAATTTTCCACATTTGTTGTGATCCACACAGTCAAAGGCTTTGGTGTAGTCAATAAAGCCAGAAGTAGATGTTTTTCTGGAACTCTCTTGCTTTTTCTATGATCAACAGATGTTGGCAATTTGACCTGTGATTACTCTGCCTTTTCTAAATCTAACTTGAATATCTGGACGTTCTCCGTTGACATACTGTTGAAGCCTTGCTTGGAGAATTTGGGGTATTACTTTGGTAGCGTGTGAGATGAGTGCAATTGTGTGGTAGTTTGAACATTCTTTGGCATTGCCTTTCTTTGGGATTGGAATGAAAACTGATCTTTTCCAGTCCTGTGGCCACTGCTGTGTTTTCCAAATTTGGTGGCATATTGAGTGCAGCATTTTCACAGCATCATATTTTAGGATTTTAAATAGCTCAGCTGGAATTCCATTACCTCCACTCGCTTTGTTTGTAATGATGCTTCCTAAGGTGCACTTGACTTCACATTCCAGGATGTCTGGCTCTAGG
This sequence comes from Tragelaphus eurycerus, assembly GCA_935064755.1. Lineage (NCBI taxonomy): Eukaryota > Metazoa > Chordata > Mammalia > Artiodactyla > Bovidae > Tragelaphus > Tragelaphus eurycerus. Next base: position 8,356,940 of record CAKXYN010000039.1, read on the forward strand.
TAAGTGATCACACCATCGTGGTTATCTCTGAGTCAGGCGGCTGCAACTGGTGCGAGCTAAAGCGCAGGCGGCTGCGACTGGCGCGCTAAAGGTCGGCCGAGAGGAGCCACCCCACGTCCGAGGTCAGGGGCAGAGGCTGAGAGGGCCCCATGCCCGAAGGGCGGCGGCCAAGAGGAGTTACCCCACGTTCCAGGTCAGGGGGCGGCCGAGAAGAGATACCCAAAGCTCGAGGTCAGGGGCTGCGAGGAGACGAGTTACCCCGCGTCCGAGATCAGGGGCGGCACCGGGAGGAGCAACCCACGCCGGAGGCCAGGGGCGGTGGCTGGGAGGACCAACCCCACGTCCAAGGAGCCGTGGCTAGGCGGGCGCAGGAGAGCCTAGAGGAGCTATCCCACGTTGAAGGTCAGGAAGGGTGGCGGTGAGGACATACCCCTCGTCCAAGGTAAGGAGCAATGGCTGAGCTTTGCTGGAGCAGCCGTGAAGAGATACTCCATGCCCAAGGTAAGAGAAACCCAAGTAAGATGGCAGGTGTTGCAAGAGGGCATCAGAGGGCAAACACACTGAAACCATACTCACAGAAAATTAGTCAATCTAATCTAGACAAGGACCACAGCCTTGTCTAACTCAATGAAACTAAGCCATGCCCGTGGGGCAACCCAGGATGGGGAGGTCATGGTGGAGAGATCTGACAGAATGTGGTCCACTGGAGAAGGGAATGGCAAACCACTTCAGTATCCTTGCCTTAAGAACCCCATGAACAGTATGAAAAGGCAAAATGATAGGATACTGAAAGAGAAACTCTCCAGGTCAATAGGTGCCCAATATGCTACTGGAGATCAGTGGGGAAATAACCCCAGAAAGAATGAAGGGATGGAGCCAAAGCAAGAAGAATACCCAGCTGTGGCTGTGACTAGTGATAGAAGCAAGGTCCAATGCTGTAAAGAGCAATATTGCATAGGAACTTGGAATGTCAGGTCCATGAATCAAAGCAAATTGGAAGTGGTCAAACAAGAGAGGACAAGAGTGAATGTTGACATTCTAGGAATCAGCGAACTGAAATGGACTGGAATGGGTGAATTTAACTCAGATGACCATTATATCTACTACTGCGGGCAGGAATCCCTCAGAAGAAATGGAGTAGTCATCATGGTCAACAAAAGAGTCCTAAATTCAATACTTGAATGCAATCTCAAAAATGACAGAATTATCTCTGTTCATTTCCAAGGCAAACATTCAATATCATAGTAATCCAAGTCTATGCCCCAACCAGTAACACTGAAGAAGCCGAAGTTGAACAGTTCTATGAAGACCTACAAGACCTTTTAGAACTAACACTCAAAAAAGATGTCCTTTTCATTATAGGGGACGGGAATGCAAAAGTAGGAAGTCAAGAAAAACCTGGAGTAACAGGCAAATTTGGCCTTGGAATATGGAATGAAGCAGGGCAAAGGCTAATAGAGTTTTGCCAAGAGAACTCACTGGTCATAACAAACACCCTCTTCCAACAACACAAGAGAAGACTCTATACATGGACATCACCAGATGGTCAACACCGAAATCAGATTGATTATATTCTTTGCAGCCAAAGATGGAGAAGCTCTGATGACTGTGGCTCAGACCATGAACTCCTTATTGCCAAATTCAGACTGAAATTGAAGAAAGTAGGGAAAACCACTAGACCATTCAGGTATGACCTAAATCAAATCCCTTATGATTATACAGTGGAAGTGAGAAATAGATTTAAGGGCCTAGATCTGATAGATAGAGTGCCTGATGAACTATGGAATGAGGTTCGTGACATTGTACAGGAGACAGGGATCAAGACCATCCCCATGGGAAAGAAATGCAAAGAAGCAAAATGGCTGTCTGGGGAGGCCTTACAAATAGCTGTGAAAAGAAGAGAAGCGAAAAGCAAAGGAGAAAAGGAAAGATATAAACATCTGAATGCAGAGTTCCAAAGAATAGCAAGAAGAGATAAGAAAGCCTTCTTTAGCGATCAATGCAAAGAAATAGAGGAAAACAACAGAATGGGAAAGACGAGAGATCTCCTCAAGAAAATCAGAGATACCAAAGGAACATTTCATGCAAAGATGGCCTCGATAAAGGACAGAAATGGTATGGACCTAACAGAAGCAGAAGATATTAAGAAGAGATGGCAAGAATACACAGAAGAACCGTACAAAAAAGATCTTCACGACCCAGATAATCACGATGGTGTGATCACTGACCTAGAGCCAGACATCCTGGAATGTGAAGTCAAGTGGGCCTTAGAAAGCATCACTACTTACAAAGCTAGTGGAGGTGATGGAATTCCAGTTGAGCTATTCCAAATCCTGAAAGATGTTGCTGTGAAAGTGCTACACTCAATATGCCAGCAAATTTGGAAAACTCAGCAGTGGCCACAGGACTGGAAAAGATCAGTTTTCATTCCAATCCCAAAGAAAGGCAATGCCAAAGAATGCTCAAACTACCACACAATTGCACTCATCTCACATGCTAGTAAAGTAATGCTCAAAATTCTCCAAGCCAGGCTTCAGCAATATGTGAACCATGAACTTCCTGATGTTCAAGCTGGTTTTAGAAAAGGCAGAGGAACCAGAAATCAAATTGCCAACATCCACTGGATCATGGAAAAAGCAAGAGAGTTCCAGAAAAACATCTATTTCTGCTTTATTGACTATGCCAAAGCCTTTGACTGTGTAGATCACAATAAACTGTGGAAAATCCTGAAAGAGATGGGAATACCAGACCATCTGCTCTGCCTCCTGAGAAATTTGTATGCAGGTCAGGAAGCAACAGTTAGAACTGGACATGGAATAACAGACTGGTTCCAAATAGGAAAAGGAGTACGTCAAGGCTGTATATTGTCACCCTGCTTGTTTAACTTATATTCAGAGTACATCATGAGAAACGCTGGGCTGGAAGAAGCACAAGCTGGAATCAAGATTGCCGGGAGAAATATCAATAACCTCAGATATGCAGATGACACCACCCTTATGGCAGAAAGTGAAGAGGAACTCAAAAGCCTCTTGATGAAAGTGAAAGAGGAGAGTGAAAAAGTTGGTTTAAAGCTCAACATTCAGAAAATGAAGATCATGGCATCCGGTCCCATCACTTCATGGGAAATAGATGGAGAAACAGTAGGAAACAGTGTCAGACTTTATTTTTCTGTGCTCCAAAATCACTGCAGATTGTGATTGCAGCCATGAAATTAAAAGACGCTAACTCCTTGGAAGGAAAGTTATAAACAACCTAGATGGCATATTCAAAAGCAGAGACATTACTTTGCCAACAAAGGTCCGTCTAGTCAAGGCTATGGTTTTTCCTGTGGTCATGTATGGATGTGAGAGTTGGACTATGAAGAAGGCTGAGTGCCAAAGAATTGATGCTTTTGAACTGTGGTGTTGGAAAAGACTCTTGAGAGTCCCTTGGACTGCAAGGAGATCCAACCAGTCCATTCTGAAGGAGATCAGCCCTGGGATTTCTTTGGAAGGAATGATGCTGAAGCTGAAACTCCAGTACTTTGGCCACCTCATGCGAAGAGTTGACTCATTGGAAAAGACTCTGATGCTGGGAGGGATTGGGGGCAAGAGGAAAAGGGGACGACAGAGGATGAGATGGCTGGATGGCATCACTGACTCGATGGACGTGAGTTTGAGTAAACTCTGAGAGTTGGTGATGGACAGGGAGGCCTGGCGGGCTGTGATTCATGGGGTCGCAAAGAGTCGGACACGACTGAGCAACTGATCTGATTTGATCTGTGTATTTTGCAACCTCTTCTTAATATCTTCTGCTTCTGTTAGGTCCATACCATTTCTGTCCTTTATTGTGCCCATTTTTGCATGAAATACTCCCTTGGTATCTCTAATTTTCTTGAAGAGATCTCTAGTCTTTCCCATTCTATTGTTGCACTGATCACTGAGAAAAGCTTTCTTATCTCTCCTTGCTCTTCTTTGGAACTCTGCGTTCAGATGGGTATATTTTTCCTTTTCTCCTTTTCCTTTCACTTCCCATCTTTTCTCAGCTATTTGTAAGGCACCCTCAGACAACCATTTTGCCTTTTAGCACTTCTTTTTCTTGGGGGTGGTCTTGATCCCTGCGTCGTATACAATGTCATGAACATCCGTCCATATTTCTTCAGGCACTCTGTCTATCAGATCTAAACCCTTGAATCTATTTTCAAAGTATAATAAAAACCATTAATATTAGTAGGGCAAATAGTTCAGAATACAAATAACGGCAATCTTGTAGAAGTGTGGTCACTAGGATCTGATCACCAATGATTAATTTCAACGTCTGTCTCCCTCAGATTTTCAAACTTCACACTCATTTGCCAGCTCATACACTTAAAATGCAAGCTGACCTTTGTCATTTCTCTTCTTGGAACATTAATAGCTTCCCCCTTGCTACATCCCCCCTCGCTTTACAACACCAAAATGTTTCATCTCCCTACATACCCTGCCTAAGTGCCTCACCCTGCTCTCCACTCTTAACTTGTATCCATTCTCCAAGAACAAGCAACCATTCTCCAAGAACAAGCAACAGCTTGCTTCCACTGCCCAGAACCCTCCTGACTTCCCGCAGACTGAGCCAGGTGCCCCTCCTCTTCCCCATCACTCCTGGTGAACATGTCCACCACCGTTACAACAAAGTTACACCATGTTTTAGCTTTAGTGTGCCTACCAGGTTGTTTTTCAAAGTCAGTCTTTATGTCCCAGTGCCTATTACTGAGTTTTAGCAAATGCTCAGCAAGTGTCTTTTTAGTTTTGAGAATGCTAATCTCACAAAGACTAAAAGAAGGGAGCATCTAACAAAGATTAGAGTAAATTTTCACTCTGGGTTCATCTGTGTCTACCACACAATGATTTCCTTCACATACACACGTGCACACACACACACACGCACATACACACATTCCCCAAGCACATAAGCAGTCTGTCCTTATTTCTAGGCAAAATAGGCAGTTGCATGAAGGGCATATTTGAAAAGTTACTAGAAAGTTCCCCTGAATCCATTCCAAAATCCACCTAATCCATTAGTTTCTATACTGTCAGAGAGGCCACTTGCACATAATTAATGCATAAAGAACTGCCTCTTGAAGCTTTCTTCCTTTAGACACAAACAATGTTTGAGAGAGGTTACCCTGAATTCTGCTATCTCCTCGGAGTTATTTCTCCACGCCCACCACCTCCACAGAACCAGGAACATCAGGGATCACAATCAAGAAAAGTAGAGTTGGCTAAAGGCTGGGGGAAGGCAGTTTTGCCGCCTGGGGCGCTGCCTACAGACATCCCTTCCGGGCCACAACTGCACGGAGACAGTTGCTAGAATCAGGCAAGTCTGGTTTGACTTGCCTCTTATACCTCTGTGATTCTGGCCAGGTTATCTCACCTTTCTGAGTCTTAGTTGCTTTTAAGAGGCCAAATTCTACTGATATGGTTTTAGGATGAAATGACCCAGTGCCCACTGAGCTCTTCAAGAGGGCATGGAACAGGCGCTCAGTAGGTGTCAATAATGTTAGCTATCACTCAGAGTCCCCTGAGGAGAAGGGAAAGGCTACCCACTCCAGTATTCTCACTTGGAGAATTCCATGGACTATATAGTCCATGGAGTCACAAAGAATTGGATATGACTGAGCAACTTTCATTGTCTTGGACGTCCCCGGTGGCTCAGATGGTAAAGCGTCTGCCTACAACACGGGAGACCTGGGTTCGATCCCTGGTTTAGGAAGATCTCCTGGAGAAGGAAACGGCAACCCACTCCAGTATTCTTGCCTGGAAAAGCCCATGGACAGAGGAACCCTGTAGGCTACAGTCCATGGGGTCGCAAAGAGTCGGACACGACTGAGCATGAGTCCCGTAAGCGGGCAGACAGAAAGCTCAGACCTGGGGAAGAGAAAGCCTGAAGGCACCAAAGACAACTCTCAAATGTTTTACAATTTTGCCTGGAGCCTAGAGTCTTGCACGTTTCCTAGAATCTCTTTACAAAGGAATGGCTTTCCACATCTCCCAAGGGTAGTGTTAATACTAAGCCTGTCTTAACAGTGAGCGACCTCCTCCTCTTAACTTTCTCTCCATTTCCGCCTATCTTCCCTGTAAACTCTGGGAGCAACAAAGAATCCTTCCTTCTTATAAAGTAAGGAATAGGGGGTAAGTTCCAAGGTGTGTATTTTAGTATACTTATATACCCTCTTCATCACACACAGTCCTATGGGCTGATTAAGCACATTCAGTGACTTCTCGAATACTTGTAGATAAACAAAACTTGGAAGGCAGAAATGTCCTTCTGTACATCTAACCGGTTGCTATCTCGCCTCAGGTGGTGGGGGTCGAGGAGGTGGACAAACTGATTTGCTTTTAAATCCTCAATCGGTGGTTCTCAGTCTTGGGGATGCACCAGAAGCATCAGGATACTGAAACTGAACTGAAGTCACTCAGTCGTGTCCGACTCTTTGCGACCCCATGGACTGTAGCCTACCAGGCTCCTCTGTCCATGAGATTTTCCAGGCAATAGTACTGGAGTGGATTGCCATTTCCTTCTCCAGGGGATCTTCCCGACCCAAGGATCGAACCCAGGTCTCCCACATTGTAGACAGACGCTATACCATCTGAGCCACCAGGGAAGTCCAGAAGCATCAGGAGGTCTTGTTAAAACACATTGCTGGGAACTATGCTTAGAGTGTCCAATTATTACGCCTTAGAGTCTGAGAATTTGAATTTCTTGCAAACGCACCTGCTGCAGGCCTGGAGACTACTTTGAGAACCAGTGCTATAAATAATACTGTACACAGTTTAAAACAACGAAAATGCTAGTTTCCCTTTCAAAGAAAGAAAGTCACTGAAAACATACTTCACAAATTCTTCTAGCATTCTTTTAAAATAATTGGCTCATTTTAAAAAATGAGGTATATATTACTTTTTAAAACTCTTTTTAATAACCTGGCAGTTGCAATCCAGTTTCTCAAACTTAGTTACATACTGCTAGTTAATTTTTGCCAAAGCTCTGGCCTTAACTCTTAGAATTTAGAATAATTCCAGCTGCTGTCAGTGAGTTTTCATACCGGACATATGCACAAAACGTGAACAAACAATTTTCAAATATTATTGTGTGATGCACGTGTGCTATGCACTTAGTCACTCAGTCATGTCTGACTCTCTGGGACTCTTTGGACTGGAGCCCACCAGGCACCTCCGTCAATGGGATTTTCCAGGCAAGAACCCTGGAGCCTGTACCATTTTCTCCTTCAGGGGATCTTCCCAACGCAGGGATCAAACCTGTATCTCCTGTGTCTCCTGCATTGCAGGCAGATCCTTTACCCACTGAGCCACCAGGGAATCCCAAATTATTGATCAAGGTGTACAGAAATAATTTGTAGGAAGTGTGTAAGATACCACGCACGCTTCTTATAAATTATTTCCATACACGCAGGTCAATGATTTCCTTTTATGGCTGTTTTCAGTTTTCTAAGTTATTATCAATACCTGATGCTACTCTACTTTGTGTTTTCAAGAAGGATAAAAATAGCATTTAAAAAAACTCTAAAAAGGAAAACATGTTTCTAAAAGATAAATGTTTGAAAGCATATGGTGCTTTGAAGTCTCATGGGGGGGCAAACTGGTTGAATCTTTCTGGAAAGGACTTTTCATACTCATCAGAACCTCTAGAAGTTTTCACATATCTTGACCCATTCATTTCTCTTTCAGAAACCAATTTTCTTTCAGAAAGCGAATGCCGAAGAATTGATGCTTTTGAACTGCGGTGTTGGAAAAGACTCTTGAGAGTCCCTTGGACTGCAAGGAGATCCAACCAGTCCATTCTAAAGGAGATCAGTCTTGGGATTTCTTTGGAAAGAATGATGCTAAAGCTGAAACTCCAGTACTTTGGCCACCTCATGCGAAGAGCTGACTCATTGGAAAAGACTCTGATGCTGGGAGGGATTGGGGGCAGGAGGAGAAGGGGACGACAGAGGATGAGATGGCTGGATGGCATCACTGACTCGATGGACGTGAGTCTGAGTGAACTCTGGGAGTTGGTGATGGACAGGGAGGCCTGGCATGCTGCGATTCATGGGGTTGCAAAGAGTCGAACACGACTGAGCGACTGATCTGACCTGATCTGATCTGAAAAATGAAGAATTTTTAGTAGCATAGGAAAATATTTATGATAAAATGTAAAGGGAAAAGGCAGGTTTAAAAATTGTATATATCATATCACTTCACCTTTGTAACCATAAAATAATGTATTTTAAGTCTGAAAGCAAAACTGAAATGTTGACAGAAATTATCTTCAGATGCAAGGATTAAAGGTGATTTTCTTTTCTTTCTCATATTTTCCTACATTATGCATGTATCAGTTTATAAATAGAAAACAAAAATATTGTTTTCAAAACAAGTATAAAAACAGTAGAAGCCCCTGAAATGTGTAAATTTATGCCCAAATGGGAAATGTTCCCAGAAATATTAAATGGATAAAAAAAATAAACTTCCTCTACACAATGAGTGACAAGGGACTATTCACAAGCAAACTTTGTTTTCTGGAAATTTTTTCTTTTAAGGTTAGTAGGGCATTTTGACTTTTTCCAAAGGAAAATTAAATCTGCTTTTTAAAAGTTGTTGAAAGGTATTTCTTTTGATACAACTTCTCATGTGTTTACCAACTTCTTACCCAGCCCACCAAGCACTGGGCACTCTATCAGCCTGTTACTGAGTTTGTTTTCAATGTAATACTGTGCCTGGTTTATATATGTGGGTATGTGTGCATGTGTTTGTGTGTGTGTGTTGAAATAAAGACACTGTGCCCACTTAAACTGCCAGATAGCACTATTCCCTGTGGAGAGTAACTCAGGAAAAAGCAAGAAAGTACTAAGCGCTTTCTAAAGTGGATTAGTAAATAAAAGTCCTGAGAACATTGGACATACTCTTTACAAGGAGGTCTTCAGCCTTAATCTCAGTGGAGTAAAACTCCAAAGAATTTAGCTTCTCACTAAATAATATCTGGAGCTTTGATGCTCTCATAAAAATGTGTAGCATATGTTAATTCAATCACCAAATTACTGTCAAATCAAAGAATAAAATTGTGATTATAATGAATGAGTTAAATGCTTAAAACTATAGAGTGAGTGAAAGTGTTAGTCACTCAATCCTATCTGATTCTTTGAGACCCCATGGACTGTAGCCTGCCAGGCTCCTCTGTTCACACGATTCTCCAGGCTAGAATACTGGAGTAGGTAGACATTCCCTTCTCCGGGGTTCATCCCAAACCAGGAATCAAACCCAGTTTCCTACATTGAGGCAGATTCTTTACCATCTGAGCCACCAGGGAAGACCCTTAAAAATACAAGAAACAAACAAATAGCATGATGACGTAACTATTTTAAAGTCCTTACTAAGTTCCTGCTAGTGTGCAAAGCACGTTAGGTGGATTATCTCACTCATCCCAAAATCACTATATAAGGTGGGCACTGTTCTCTCCAGATGAGAAACCCGAGGTGCCAAGATCCTAATACCGTGGTCCCGGTGTCATTTCCCTCTCACACCAACCTCTGCTCAGCAGAATGGATGTTTTTCTGATTCTCTCTTCCTTTACTCTCACCACTCTTTGAACCAATGAAAGTCACAAAGTTAGTTGCACCTTAAGGCAAAGTGAAAGTGAAGTCACTCCGTCACTCTTTGAGACCCCATGGACTGTAGCCTACCATGCTCCTCCATCCATGGGATTTTCCAGGCAAGAGTACTGGAGTGGGGTGCCACTTTATTCTCCAGAGGATCTTCCCAACCCAGGGATCGAACCTAGCTCTCCTGCATTGTAGGCAGACGCTTAACTGTCTGAGCCACCAGAGAAGTCTATCTTACGGCAAAGCCTCAAGCAAATGCAAGCCACCCCCAAGGCTACATCACTGCCCTACCAGCTCCTTTTTCTCTATTCCTACCCATCTCTTGGGTCCCTGAGACATGAGTGATGAGGGAGAGGGATGTGCCACTGCCAGCAGAGAAAGAAAAGGGCCTTCTCTTCCTCCAGCAAAACGTCTCCAACCCATACCATTGCAGAAAAAGAGCTAATAAACTAGTGAAAACCTTGCTTTAAGCATACTTTTCGAATAATGCTATTGTACTATGCATGAAATAACTCGTAATATACTTGGTTTATATGTGATAGTGGAACTTAGACGATATTTGATAAGAGTGGTTTTTTGTTTGGGGGTATTTTTTTGGCCACACCCTGTGGCTTGTGGGATCTTAGTTCCACAACAAGGGATCAAACTCATACCACCTGCAGTGTAAATATAGTCTTCACCACTGGATCACTGGGAAAGTCCCCTGATAAGAGCATCTTGAATTCATGGCAGTTTTTTGTGAAACTGCACACAAGTAGTTAAGTCACGGAGAAGGTAATGGCACCCCACTCCAGTACTCTTGCCTGGAAAATCCCATGGACGGAGGGGCCTGGTAGGCTGCAGTCCATGGGGTCGCTAAGAGTCGGACACGACTGAGCGACTTCACTTTCACTTTTCACTTTCATGCATTGAAGAAGGAAATGGCAACATACTCCAGTGTTCTTGCCTGGAGAATCCCAGGAATGGGGAAGCCTGGTGGGCTGCTGTCTATGGGGTTGCACAGAGTTGGACATGACTGAAGCGACTTGGCAGCGGCAGCAGTTTAAGTCAATGATTTCCCTACTTCTGCACTTGCACTCCAACACAGGAATCAAAGGAATTCTTTTTAAATGATAAATCATGTCTTTCCTGTGCTCAGATCCATCCAATGACCCCCACCTCACTCAAATAAAAGTCAGAGAGGGAAATTTAAGTCTTCACCCATAGATGAATGGATAAAGAAAATGTATACATGCACACAAGTCAACTATAAAAAAGAAATTCTTGCCATTTATTTAAAAAATGGATGGACCTTGAGACCATAATGCTAAGTGAAATAAGTCAGACAGAGAAAGACAAATACTGCATGATCTCACTCATAGGATCTGAAAAAAACTGAACTCAGAAACAGAACAGATGAGTGGTTGCCAGAGACTGGGGTTGAGGGGGGAATGGATGAAGGTGGTCAAAAAATAGACCAATTACTTCCAATTACAAGTAAATCTTAGAGATATAATGATTATTATAGTTAACAATACTGTATTGTCTACTTGAAAGTTGTTGAGAGAGTGATCTTAAAAGTTCTCATCACAAGAAAAACTAATTTATAACTATGTACGGTGATGGATGTTAACTTGACTTACCATGGTGATCATTTTACAAAATATACTTAATATCGAACCATTAGGCTGTACACTGAAAACTATATAGTGTTGTATGTCAATTACATCTCAATAAATCTGGAAAAATGTTAAAAACAAAACCCCATGTTCTCATCATGGCCTTCAGTGGATCAGCTGAGGAGCTCTGAAACCCATAGTTTCGTATGTAAAGTAGATAGCTAGTGGGAAGCTGCTGTATAGCTCAGTGCTCTGTGATAACCTAGAGGAGTGGGAGAGTTGCAGAGGCAGGGGAGGCTGCTGGTAGGGAAGCTCAAGTGGGGGGGGTGGGAAATGTGTGTATATATATAATTGATTCACCTTGTTGCATAGCAGAAATTAACACAACATTGTAAGGCAATTATAATTTGGACCATAAAGATGGCTGAGCACCGAAGAACTGATACTTTCAAACTGTGGTGCTGGAGGAGACTCTTGAGAATCCCTTGAACTACAAAGAGATCAAACCAGTCAATCTTAAAGGAAATCAACCCTGAATATTCATTGGAAGGACTGATACTGAAGCTGAAGCTCCAATACTTTGGGCACCTGATGCAAAGAGCTGAGTCATTAGAAAAGCCCCTGATGCTGGGAAAGATTGAGGGCAGGAAGAGAAGGGGACAACAGAGGATGAGATGGTTGGATAGCATCACCAACTCAACGGATGTGAATTTGAGTAAACTCTGGGAGATAATGGAGAACAGAGGAGCTTGGCGTGCTACAGTGCATGGGGTCACAAGGAGACACAACTTAGCGGCTGAACAACAAAATAAAATTTTCAGTTCAGTTCAGTTCAGTAACTCAGTTGTGTCTGACTCTGCAGCTCCATGAACTGCAGCACGCCAGACCTCCCTATCCATCACCAACTCCTGGAGTCCACCCAAACCCATGTCCATTGAGTTGGTGATGCCATCCAACCATCTCATCCTCTGTGCCCCCACTTCTGTGAAGCATCTGCCACCCTGGCCGCTTCCCCAGACCTGCACCTCCCGGAGCGCCTGGGTTGCAGCACCTCTGCCTCCACTCACCTCTAGCTGCTGTGTTTGAGCTCTGGCCCCATGATGAAGGTCAGGGGCAGCAGCCAAGAGGATCTACCCCACGTCCAAGGACAGGGGCAGCGGCTGCACTTTGCTGGAGCAGCCGTGAAGAGATACCCCATGTCCAAGGCAAGAGAAACCCAAGTGAGATGGTAGGCACTGAGACAGGGCATCAGAGGGCAGACAGACTGAAACCACAGTCACAGACAACTAGCCAGTCTGATCACATGGACCAGAGCCTTGTCTAACTCAGTGAAACTAAGCCATGCGGTGTGGGACCACCCAAGACCAACGGGTCATGGTGGAGAGGTCTGACAGAATGTGGTCCACTGGAGAAGGGAATGACAAACCACTTCAGTATTCTTGCCTTGAGAACCCCATGAACAGCATGAAATAAAATTTTGAAATTAATATAAAAAAGTTTTTAATGAAACCCATAGTGTCTAGTTTGGGGCCTGAGTATGACCAACCTAGATAGCATACTCAAAAGCAGAGACATTACTTTGCCAACAAAGGTTCGTCTAGTCAAGGCTATGGTTTTTCCAGTGGTCATGTGTGGATGTGAGAGTTGGACTATAAAGAGAGCTGAGTGCTGAAGAATTGATGCTTCTGAACTGTGGTGTTGGAGAAGACTCTTGAGAGTCCCTTGGACTGCAAGGAGATCCAACCAGTCCATTCTGAAGGAGATCAGTCCTTGGAAGGAATGATGCTAAAGCTGAAACTCCAGTACTTTGGCCACCTCATGCGAAGAGTTGACTCACTGGAAAAGACTCTGATGCTGGGAGGGATTGGGGGCAGGAGGACAAGGGGACGACAGAGGATGAGATGGCTGGATGGCATCACCGACTCAATGGATGTGAGTCTGAGTGACCTCCGGGAGTTGGTAATGGACAGGGAGGCCTGGCGTGCTGCAGTTCATGGGGTCGCAAAGAGTCGGACATGACTGAGCGACTGAACTGAACTGAACTGAATAGTGTCTGGTTTGGGGCCTGAGTCCCAGCTTCACAGATGATTCGCATATGCAGGCAGTGTGGAGAACCAGTTCTGCAGGATCCAACCTCATTTTCCACCACCCTCCCACTCTAGGCCACTGGGTTGTTCGCTGGGGCCTGTGCCTGGTTTTTGCAGGTTCACCCATGGCTCAGCCATCACTCTTTGTTCAAAAAAAAGGTACACACCTAACCACCCTTTGTGTCCTCTCCCCTCAGCCTCTCTCTTCTCTATCTTTCCTCCTTGCTTTTTTCGCCTCCATAGCAATTGTCACTATCCCATATATTTCCTAGTTTTTCATTGCATTTCCTGCCCTAATCCTCTCCACTAGAATGTAAACTCCATCACGGCAGGAACACTTGCCTGTTTTGCTTTCTTATATGCCCCATGAACCTAAAAGCGCATACTTAGTAGGTGCTAAACAAATAGCTGCTGAACGAAGGAATGATTTACAATTGCCTCATCTTCTTGATAATTTACTAGATAAACCCAATTCTTGTAGCTAAAAATAAATATGCTTCAGCCTGAACCTTGTTTGACAATTTATTACAAAATCTAAAATAATAGGATTCGAATTAAAGGAGACCGTTTCTACTTGTGCGGGGGGCAGGGGAGTGGGGCAGAGCTATTCCATTTTGTTAAAATCAAACACAGTCCCTGAACTCCTGCTGTATGCAGAACACCACAGAGTAAATTCCTGTTTCTTCAGAATGAGTGGGGGATGGGTGTTTTGTGAACTGAAAGTGATGGTGTATGTCGACCATTCAGGGATTGTCAAATTTCAAAAAGTCCCAGAATGAAGCTCAGTTTAAATTTCCTTTGATTATTCAGAAAACACTGCAGAATTTTACTGTGACTGGATGTCACCATTAAGAATACTATTTGAGTTTTCTAGGAATACATGAATACATGCTATCTCAGGGATGCTGCTGATCATACAAGCAATAGGAGATAGTGCCTGCCTTAAGAGTTTACAGTCTAACTATGAAGATGCATCATAAAAACTAAATCATTAGAAAACAAGTTATGAGGCAATATTTCGATGAATGGTCATTTAAGTGACACAAATTAGGAACATAAATGAGAAACATAAACATAACTTTAGCAGCCTTCCTGAAGGAAGTGATTGACAACTGGATTTTGCAAAATTTAAGAGTGAGAACAGCAAGCAAGTTAACTTACTCAACAGAAGTACGGTGCTTTGATTTTAGCACTTCGCTCTGTAAAGAGTGAATGTGTAAATTTTTAACAACATGGACTGATGAAGCTCGTTTCCCTGTGCCTTGATTCACAGATTGAACTCCATCCACATTGGCATTAGAAAACGTGTTTCTTAATCAGGAGTCCATAAGTCCTGAACAAATCCAGATAAAAAGCACAGTTTTAGACTGAGTGATTGATGCAATTAAAGTTATTTGTAAGTATGGGCTTAGCTATAAATACAGAGCTGCAAGTTCAAACAATGAGACTATGCCTGGTAGCATTTCTAGAAGTTTTTGCTTACTTTAAAAAAGAGCATTAAAATTAACTAAATAGACTTCTTGAAGTAGAGGAAAAACTAATCATTAACTTTATATCTGAAAGAACTAAAGTCTGTTATTAGCAATGTTCCCATAGGTAAATTAAGAAGCGTAAAATGTATATATTAAGAAATCCAACATATTTCAAACTTGGAACAAAAGCACCCCTGAAGTTTCTATAAATCAATATACCTTAATTAAGCAACAATGAGCTTATTCAAAAGTTAAGGCTATTTCATAGTTAATCATATGACCTATTTCCTTGACAATCTTAATTAAATTCCTTTGTTTTTCTTTAATAAAAATATATAACTCAACCTAATTATGAAAGTTTTCATTGTTACTCAATATATGAGGATTGAATTAAAATTTTTTGACTAGATGAATAAATTAATTTTTCCAGGCACATATCTTTACTAATTTTCCTTATTGAAAGCTGACAAGTTGGAAGTTTTCAGCTGAGTTTTCCTTCCCAGTGAAAACAGCCCTGGGAACTCCAGAAACTGCTTTCTTGGGCCAGCTTTGTGCCCACAAGCCTCCAGTTAGGGAGCTTACTAATTACAATAAAACAGTAGAAAACTTTTGAACTGTCTCTCTTCTTCATTAGAATTAGGGACAGGGAATGGGGGGATGGAGAGAGGAGAAATTTGTAATGAAGTGTAAATGGAATTATTTTATTTCAAAAATCATTGAGTGTAAAATGTTCTGAAATATTTTCTAATATTAATGTA
Source organism: Tragelaphus eurycerus (assembly GCA_935064755.1). Taxonomy (NCBI): domain Eukaryota; kingdom Metazoa; phylum Chordata; class Mammalia; order Artiodactyla; family Bovidae; genus Tragelaphus; species Tragelaphus eurycerus. Next base: position 8,372,468 of record CAKXYN010000039.1, read on the forward strand.
GAATCAATTTGTTTTATATAACGCACCATCTTGTTCACCTAACTCATCTTGTTTAATTCTAGAGAGAAATCTGGGAATGACTATTGAGACCTTTTTTGTTGTTATGTTCTCCAGTAAGCTGTCATTAATTCACTTCTTATGTGTGTCACTGTTGTTTATTTGCATGGGTTTTCTGGTTTCAAAACAAGACTGGTCTCAGATGCAGCTGTCCTGGCTTGTTGTTTGAATCTTTGCACATTCCAACAGCATCTTCCACTTGAATGTTGAACTTAATGAATGAAAGACCACATGCTCCAGGTACATCAGCCTGGGTGAGAACGGTGTATGTGACAGGACCCCCATGCCTTTTAAAAAGCGTTAATAAATTACAATTCGTTTCAACTCTTCAAGATCACCATACTCAAAATATAAGCCTAACATGATCTGTTAAGGAGAAATTTATGATATCTTTTAAAACGCTAGTAAGACCACTTCACATACAATACAACTTCATTTACATCACCTGATAATATTAGATGAATCATCATAAAAGTGCTTATTCTGCTGTGACAATGTAATTGATGAAAAACCTCGATAATTCAATACAATGTTTTAAAAGCAATCATCTCAATGGTAAAAAAGGCAGAGACTAGAGAAAGTCAATCAATAACAAAGTTTTCTTCCCTGAAAAAAAGCTTAACTAAGAGAAAGTTTTTAAAGCTATAAATAAATGAACAGCTAAAATATCACTGTACAAATCCAGCATCACTTTTGCTCAAGAATAATGGCATATATGTCACTAGGTGTATTAGTTTGCTAGGGCTGTAACAGTTTGGTAGGCTGTAACAGACTACAACAGACTGGGGTAGCTAAAGCAATAGAAACTCTTTTTCCCGCAATTCTGGAGGCTGTCTTTAGGACTGATTCTTCCTTAAGGCCATGAGAGAAGGATGCACTCCACCTCTCTCTGCTTGGCTTATAGATGGTCATCTTCTCCTTATGTCTTCACAGAGTCTTCCCTTTGTACCCACATGTGCCCAAATTTCCTTTTCTCATAAGTCATAGTTGATTACGGCCCACCCTAATGACCTCGTTTTAATTCGATCTCTTTAAAGGTCCTATCTCCAAATCCAGGTTTCCCAGGCAGCTCAGTGGTAAAGAATCTGCCTGCCAATGGAGCAGACACGGGTTCAATCCCTGGGTTAGGAAGAGCCCCTGGAGAGGGAAATGGCAACCCACTCCAGTATTCTTGCCTGGGAAATCCCATGGAGAGAGAAGCCTGGTGGGGTTGCAAAAGACTAGCACATGACTAGCGACTAAAAAACAACAACCTCCATGTACAAACATACAAGTTAGTAGGCGGAGGGCTGGAGTGCACAATCAAACTATAACATTAGCTTTATCAATGGTTTCTAACATAATATTTCCACCTGCAGGTTTGATAAGCCAAGACACTCAGCTAAAGCAGCTGCATTGATCATATTATAGCTTCTTTCTCCTACCTGATGCCAAGGTCACATATCCATTGGTATTGCTTTATAACAAATAGTACCACATATGATATAAATTATGTTCTCAAATAGATTGCTTTATGGACAATGGTTATTGCAATGTATGCCGTAGTAAAAATACTTGTTAACTAGAAAGACTCTTAAAGAGTCAGTAGACCTGGGTTCTAGTGCCTCTTCTAACTGACCAGCTCTGTGACCTGACCTCTCTGAACCTGAGCTTCCTCACAGAAGTGTGGCGATCAAATACAACCATGATGTAAGAGCACACTGAAAGCCATAAAGTGCTATGCAAATATAAGTAAATTTTTAAATGTGTTTAAAGTGAAATATAATTCAGATATAGAAAAGCATATAATCATACCATTTAAATTACTGCTTTTTTTTCCTTTCCAGACATTACACCTTTGATTTTCCTTCTCGTCTTACTATACCTCTAAAGCCCCCAGTACAGTGTTGACTAGTTTTCATCATGAGTGGATGTTACAGCGGACTCTTAAGATAGACTTAAAATCCTCTGGAAGAATCTGTGGAAGATCTGGTTTATTTCTTTTATAAATTGTTACTAGAGCTGCCCGTGAAGCCATCGAAGCCTTTACTCAACCCAACCATCTCTCCTTTGAAGACAATATGTCTTTCTCTTCTCTGATTGCTTTTAAGACTTTGTTTTTGTCACTAGTTTTGTTCGGTTTCATTAAGATGAGTTTAGTGAGGCTTCTGTTTTATTTTTGTGACTCACCTCGCTTGAGAATTTGTAATGTGTGGATTAGTATCTTTCATCAGTTCTGTAAAATTCTCAAACACATGTCTTCAAACATCACTCTGTCCCATTGTCTCTCTCTTCTCCTTCTGGAACTTCAATTAAACATGCTAGATTTTCTCTCAATAGCTCTGTGTTTTCTAACTCTCTTCTTATTTCTCTGCTCTCAGGATAATTTCTTCTGACCTATTATATAGTTCACAGATTCAATTTTTAGCTGCCCCTGATCTTAGGCTAAAACCATCTACTAAACTAAATTATTTCACATATGTGTTTACCTACGTCTGGTTTTTATATTTGATGGCTTCAAATCCAGCACAATCTCCCTTCTCGGTTATCTTTGTGCCTGGTTATCTTTAACCATGCACTGCATATTTGTAAAAGGAATAATTTCTAGGAATAATTTGAGGCTTACAGTAAAGGCACTTTCCTCCAGAGATGATTGGTGTTTACTTCTGCCAAATTTGGCATTACCAACCCCAGACCACCTTACACCAAATTTAAGGTTTGACATTCCCAAAGATCTAAAGGAAATCAAACTGACTAGGAGATTTGAGTGGAGCCCAATATCTCTAAAAATATGTGTGATATTCCTTGAAAATGCAGTTTTTTTGGAGAAGGATACATAGTTTTAAAGTCAAAAGACATCATTTTAAATCAAGACTGTGTCACTTTCTACATGAATAACCTCAAACCAGCCATTTAACTTCTTTGAAATTCAGTTTTGTCATCTATGAATTGGAGAGTATAGTATTTACTCTTCAGGATATTCTAAGGAAGAATTCAAATATGGAAGACATTTTACAAAGCCTAGGACAAACACAGAGAAACATTATTTGTCTTTATTTCGAGGCAAATCCCATACAACGATGTTATATTCTCTCACTTGATAGAACCTGTTTGAGAATTTTGCAGATTATCTCAGCTAAAAGGATTAACTCCATAACTAGCCAAGTACATTCTTTCTACTCAAAGTTGTTTTTGAATTAAAAATGTATGCCTAGTCCTATTATTACTATTAATCATAGCTTTTCACTGGGGATTTACTTAATCTTTTCATGCTAAATAAATAGATTTAATTTTTTTTCCTTGACTGGACAGCTAATTCTGAAATTTTTGTATGTTTTGAATACAACAGAAAATGAAAAGTGTTACTGTGGAAGAGAAAAACTGTGTTAAGAATCTGTCTAATTTTAGTGGAAATGTTCATCTGTGAATACAGCATCAGTCTGAAATATTTAATTCTGGTCAAGAGACTATAGGGAACCTCCATGGTGGTCCAGAGGTTATGACTTCATTTTCCAGTTGTAGGGGGTGTGAGTTCAATTCCTGATCAGGGAGCTAAGAAAACAAAAACAAGAAACAGATACAATATTGAAACAAATTCAATAATGATTTCAAAGTAGTCCACATCCAAAAAAAATTTTTTAAAGAAAGAGACTACAGTAATTGCCTTAGTGTCTACTGTCAGCTGCTGTTGTAAATTGCAACAGAAAGTTAACAGTGCAATACAACTAGGGGTAAAATTTGCTTTTCTTACATCCAGGATTTTGCTAGATAAAAATGAAGCTAGATAAACTAGATGATATTTTTACTAGAAAAAGAGAGAGCTTCTAGATGGAGACAGAAGAATTTTTTCTTTTTATTGTTATCGAAGAATGTTGGTCTCAAAGTATTAACAATACAGGAACATTCTTATATAGGGCTAGAAAGATGGTAAACTGAGGATAGACCCAGTGATCCTGATCGTTTGTGAGTGAGGCCATGTAAAGGGATTCATAGGTATAAATATGGTGGATTCACTTTGCTATACAGCAGAAAATAACGCAACATTGTAAAGCAACTGTACTTTAATAAAAAAAAAGCTTTTCTTTAAAGTCTATGCATTTTTAAGTTACTCTGATTAACTTTTAAGCCCCTATTGGTATATTTGCCTCAAGATCTCAACTGTCTTATGTCCTTCATATAAAAGAAAAATCACACAGAATGATTTTGATCAACAAGACATGTTTGCTGAATTGTGGATTTAAAACTGGAGTCAAATAATCTTGATTCTAGAACTAATTCTGCCAATAACTCTGATCTTGGGCAAACATTTCCTTCCTACACAGGTCAAGTGAAGTTGCATGAAATGGCCTTTAAAATCCCTTCCAGTTGTAAAATTCTGTAGTTCTGTGGGTTATTTTAAAATTCAGTGTAAGACTGAAAGTGACTCTTTAGAATCATTCTCTTTCCTTCAATTTTTTCCTGGTTGAACGTTAGTCCTAGAGAATAGTGTAGTGTTATGCAACAAAACTTTATGTCAGTCATGTGTCTAAAACAATATCTCCCACCCCTTCAGTTCAGTCCAGTCACTCAGTCGTGTCCGACTTTTTGCGACCCCATGAATCACAGCACGCCAGGCCTCCCTGTCCATCACCAACTCCCGGAGGTCACTCAGACTCACGTCCATCGAGTCAGTGATGCCATCCAGCCATCTCATCCTCTGTAGTGCCCTTCTCCTCCTGCCCCTAATCCCTCTCAGTATCAGAGTCTTTTCCAATTAGTCACCTCTTCACATGAGGTGGCCAAAGTACTGGAGTTTCAGCTTTAGCATCATTCCTTCCAAAGAAATCCCAGGGCTGATCTCCTTCAGAATGGACTGGTTGGATCTCCTTGCAGTCCAAGGGACTCTCAAGAGTCTTCTCCAACACCACAGTTCAGAAGCATCAATTCTTCAGTGCTCAGCCTTCTTCACAGTCCAACTCTCACATCCATACATGACCACAGGAAAAACCATAGCCTTGACTAGACGGATCTTTGTTGGCAAAGTAATGTCTCTGCTTTTCAATATGTTATCTAGGTTGGTCATAACCTTCCTTCCAAGGACTAAGCGTCTTTTAATTTCATGGCTGCAGTCACCATCTGCAGTGATTTTGGAGCACAGAAAAACAAAGTCTGACACTGTTTCTCCATCTATTTCCCATGAAGTGATGGGACCGGATGCCATGATCTTCATTTTCTGAATGTTGAGCTTTAAACCAACTTTTTCACTCTCCTCTTTCACTCTCATCAAGAGGCTTTTGAGTTCCTCTTCACTTTCTGCCATAAGGGTGGTGTCATCTGCATATCTGAGGTTATTGATATTTCTCCCGGCAATCTTGATTCCAGCTTGTGCTTCTTCCAGCCCAGCGTTTCTCATGATGTACTCTGAATATAAGTTAAACAAGCAGGGTGACAATATACAGCCTTGACGTACTCCTTTTCCTATTTGGAACCAGTCTGTTATTCCATGTCCAGTTCTAACTGTTGCTTCCTGACCTGCATACAGGTTTCTCAAGAGGCAGGTCAGTTGGTCTGGTATTCCCATCTCTTTAAGAATTTTCCACAGTTTATTGTGATCCACACAAAGGCTTTGGCATAGTCAATAAACTGAAGAAAGTAGGGAAACCACTAGACCATTCAGGTATGACCTAAATCAAATCCCTTATGATTATACAGTGGAAGTGAGAAATAGATTTAAGGGCCTAGATCTGATAGATAGAGTGCCTGATGAACTATAGAATGAGGTTCGTGACATTGTACAGGAGACAGGGATCAAGACCATCCCCATGGAAAAGAAATGCAAAGAAGCAAAATGGCTGCCTGGGGAGGCCTTACAAATAGCTGTGAAAAGAAGAGAAGCGAAAAGCAAAGGAGAAAAGGAAAGATACAAGCATCTGAATGCAGAGTTCCAAAGAATAGCAAGAAGAGATAAGAAAGCCTTCCTCAGTGATCAATGCAAAGAAATAGAGGAAAACAACTCAATGGGAAAGACTAGAGATCTCTTCAAGAAAATTAGAGATACCAAGGGAACATTTCATGCAAAGATGGCCTCGATAAAGGACAGAAATGGTATGGACCTAACAGAAGCAGAAGATATTAAGAAGAGGTGGAAAGAATACACAGAAGAACTGTACAAAAAAGATCTTCACGACCCAGATAATCATGACGGTGTGATCACTTACCTAAAGCCAGACACCCTGGAATGTGAGGTTAGGTGGACCTTAGAAAGCATCACTATGAACAAAGCTAGTGGAGGTGATGGTATTCCAGTTGAGTTATTTCAAATCCTGAAAGATGATGCTGTGAAAGTGCTGCACTCAATAATATGCCAGCAAATTTGGAAAACTCAGCAGTGGCCACAGGACTGGCAAAGATCAGTTTTCATTCCAATCCCAAAGAAAGGCAATGCCAAAGAATGCTCAAACTACTGCACAATTGCACTCATCTCACACGCTAGTAAAGCAATGCTCAAAATTCTCCAAGCCAGGCTTCAGCAATATGTGAACCATGAACTTCCAGATGTTCAAGCTGGTTTTAGAAAAGGCAGAGGAACCAGAGATCAAATTGCCAACATCCGCTGGATCATGGAAAAAGCAAGAGAGTTCCAGAAAAACATCTATTTCTGCTCCCACCCCTTACCTCACTCATTCTACCTCCTCACCCCTCCTCCCTCCGCCTCCCCGCCAAACACACACATATACTCCATTGTGATTAAAAGATAGACCCAGTGTCAAACTGAGGAAAGGACCGGGGGTTTCAGCAAGAAATTAAGGAGTCAAAGATAGGGAGAGTTGGGCTGAAGGTTGAGACAAGGTGGGGGAGTCTATCCCAGTGATCCTTAGCTTCAAGGCCTAAGTCACTGGCGTGGAATGTTCTGGACTCTGCATCTGGCTGCAACAAAAGGGAGGAGCCTGACTCAGGTACCCAAGTTCATAGGATGCACCTCCACTGGAATGAACCCATGTATAGACTGAAACACTGTATCAGGTACTCTACCATTCAGGACTTAGGGATTTTTGCTAAGAGATAACTGGGGCAGAGACTGAGTGGTAATGGGAAGCTACCTTCCCTCTCAGCCTTGGAATCATCATGAACTGGGATAATTGGCAGAGGTCCACAGCGGGGTTGGTCAGATGTCCCCAGATACATCTCTGTGGAACAGCGGGGGCTCTTGACATGGTGGTCAGCAACCATATAACATAAAGAGCAGATCCCTGGCATGTGAGGCAACCAGCACCAGATGGCATGGCAAGGAGCCAATAGCTACAGAATTTAGGCCCAACAGATATTTGAGTTCTCTCTCCTCTGCTGCTGCTGCTGCTAAGTCACATCAGCTGTGTCCGGCTTTGTGCGACCCCATAGACGGCAGCCCACCAGGCTCCCCCGTCCCCCGGATTCTCCAGGCAAGAACACCAGAGTGGGTTGCCATTTCCTTCTCCAATGCATGAAAGTGAAAAGTGAAAGTGAAGTCGCTCAGTCACATCCGACTCTTAGTGACCCCATGGACTGCAGCCTACCAGGCTCCTCCGCCCATGGGATTTTCCAGGCAAGAGTACTGAGTGGGGTGCCATTGTCTCTCCTCTAATGAATATTAAAAGAGGAATAACCCTGGAAAAAAAACTGGAAATCCTGCTAATCAAATTACATAATCTCTGGGGCCATTGTAATGTAGAGTAGTAAGGTAACAGTTGAGGTTGTTGAAGCCAGCAATACACAGATTATCTTTTGAACCATTAAAATTTCTTAAAATGAAGTCCAGTGGAGAGTTAATATGAGGATGGAATGGTGATTTCTGCATATTATATTTAGACATTCATCAAGAAAATATAGTTAGGAGTGACAAGAAGCCATGTTTATAAATCCTAACTCTATGAATGTCAGTTCACTTTAAAATTTCTTTTTATTTGTTTGATCTGTGACAATTATTTTGTCATAGAGCTATAGTACCTTCATCTATTGTTTCCATATAATATTTTGTCTTCAGGCTTGTGCACTGTGACTGAGAAGAGTGTTATATATTCAAAAAATGCTTGTCAGAAAACACTATACTGAACATGTCAACATCCTTTAAAATCTTATTTTTATGATTCCAAAATAAATCACTTTTATAAAGCTATGAACTCAGTAGTCACTGAACCACCATTTTGCAGAACAGAATGAAACTTACAGGATTATGGCATATTTACTCATTACGTTCTTATTTTATTTGATACAAACCTGTATATGCCATTTGTAAAACAGTTTTGACAAAAGTATAACATTAAATCTACTTTCAAATCCAAGAAAAAGATCATTTTGGTATATATAAAGTCTTAAAGTCCTGCACATTGAAATTAATATATTTCTATGGACTTCCAGCCTGCTCTGTTTCATGTAGTCATTCAAAAATATGCCCAAGAAAGGCTCAGGAACAGATCCCACCACACACATAAATGCTAGAAAACTAGGACAGTATATGCGTGTGCGTATTTTTTGTGTGTGTATTTGTACTTTCAGATCAGATCAGTCGCTCAGTCGTGTCCGACTCTTTGCAACCCCATGAACTGCAGCACGCCAGGCCTCCCTGTCCATCACCAACTCCCGGAGGTCACTTAGACTCACATCCACCGAGTCAGTGATGCCATCCAGCCATCTCATCCTCTGTCGTCCCCTTCTCCTCCTGCCCCCAATCCCTCCCAGCATCAGAGTCTTCTCCAATGAGTCAACTCTTCGCATGAGGTGGCCAAAATACTGGAGTTTCAGCTTTAGCATCATTCCTTCCAAAGAAATCCCAGGGCTGATCTCCTTCAGAATGGACTGGTTGGATCTCCTTGCAGTCCAAGGGACTCTCAAGAGTCTTCTCCAACACCACAGTTCAAAAGCATCAATTCTTCGGCACTCAGCCTTCTTCACAGTCCAGCTCTCACATCCATACATGACCACAGGAAAAACCATAGCCTTGACTAGGCGAACCTTTGTTGGCAAAGTGATGTCTCTGCTTTTGAATATGCTATCTAGGTTGTAAATATGCATATGTTTTATTTATGTGTGCATATTTATACATAAATAAATTAAAATAAATTGGAACTATTACTAAGTTTTGTGTTCAGTTTATTTTCCAATTTTTCTAAAGTGGCCAACATATTACTTGTGAAAAAGAAGTATTTATCAGAACACTATAAGTGAATAGTTTATGATTTCGAAAGATATTCAAAATAAAAGGTAGCTTTGTTCCAACTTCAAAGAATCTAATTGACCAAGGGCTTCTGAGGGCTGTGCTCTGAAATCCGTCCACAGCATGGTGGTCTTGATGCCAAGGCCACACCCCCAATGGCAGCTCCCAACCATTGGTAGCCTGACAGGGTTAGTAAGGCGGGCCTCTTCCAGTGGGACTTGGGACTCCTCTGATGGCGGAATCTTACTCCAGGACTCCCCCAGAGGCTTGCTGAACTTTCCCTAGAGGACGTGACAGTGCAGCCTGCCACCACTCAACCTGCTGTCTCTCTCCTTCATTTGGGGTCAGACCTAGGTCATAGGCCGATGCCCCTCCAGCTTCCCTGAGCTCCCTCCTCGTTTTCTCTCACAGGTGCTTTCCTAATGAAATTCATGTACCTTTGGTCCTATCTTGGAATCCGCTTCGTAGAGAACCTGAAATAACACAGGCTACAAAGCATTTTAGCATATTATTATACTTTGATTTTTAGCCATGAAGTCGTGTCCGACGCTTTATGACCCCATGGACTGTAGCCCTCCAGGCCCTTCTGTCCATGGGATTCTCCAGGTGAGAATACTGGAGTGGGTTGCCATTTCCTTCTCCAGGGGATCTTCCCAACCCAAGGATCAAACCCACATCACCTGCACTGGCAGGCAGATTCTTTACCTCTGAGACACCATGTAAGCCCTAAGTATGTGCTGCTGCTGCTGCTGCTGCTGCTGCTGCTGCTGCTGCTGCTGCTAAATCACTTCAGTCGTGTCCGACTCTGTGGGACCCCATAGACAGCAGCCCATCAGGCTCCCCACTCCCTGGGATTCTCCAGGCAAGAACACTGGAATGGGTTGCCATTTCCTTCTCCAAGTATGTGTCACTGTGTAATAAATTAAAAGCAAATTCCTACGTTATTAATTTAATTTAATCTGTGACAGATACATTTATGCCTAATTTTACATTTTACCAGATGGGTGGAAGATACATCCGTTCATTCGTTTCTGCACAGAAACATGTATTATGCCTGTTACATCCAAGCCCTGTGCTAAGAACCATGACAGAGGCAAAGGTAAAGGTGAATCAGGACATCAAGGAAGCTGGAATCTGAGAGGAGGTGAGTGGCCATGATAAGTGCTTTGAGAGGCACAAAGCAAGTGCTGTGAGAGCCCAGAAGTTGGAAAGAGACCAGGGTCTCACTTTTCAGCTAGACTCAGGAGGAATAGGTAATTTGTAAATTACTTTTGAATTTTATTGAAACCACCTCAGCAGTTTGTATCACAGTTTAAAAGCGCTTCAGGTTTGAGGAGGTGTGTTTATACTTTCTAATGCGTCCCAGTGCAAGTAACGTTATCGATGGCACTTTGCACTTCCCGTGGTCGTTTTCTTATCCACCAACTTTCTCCCTCTGGAGGCCTCCCTGCCAGCCCAGCCCTGAACCTGAGTCAAGGAGTCATTGTCATTACTCTTGGTTTTCTAGCCAACTAATATGGTTTCCTCAATTTCTTCTCTCAAGCAGAAACAGAGACACAGACATAAAGTACAGATGTATGGACGCCAAGGGGGAAGTAGGGGTGGGATGAACTGGGAGACTGGGATTGACGTATATACACTACTATGTATAAAATAGGTTACTAGTGAGAACCTACAAAAAATTCTTCTCTCAGCTTAAAGGAGTTCTCATTAATTCAAAAGATGCTCTTGGTTTTCATACTGATCTCACCTTCATTTGTACTGATGGGCACAGTGGGTTTTGCCAGACAGCTCAGTATGCAGATGACACCACCCTTATGGCAGAAAGTGAAGAGGGGCTAAAAAGCCTCTTGATGAAAGTGAAAGTGGAGAGTGAAAAGGTTGGCTTAAAGCTCAACATTCAGAAAACGAAGATCATGGCATCTGGTCCCATGGGAAATAGATGGAGAAACAGTGGAAACAGTGTCAGAATTTATTTTTCTGGGCTCCAAAATCACTGCAGATGGTGACTTCAGCCATGAAATTAAAAGACGCTTACTCCTTGGAAGGAAAGTTATGATCAACCTAGATAGCATATTCAAAAGCAGAGACATCACTTTGCCAACAAAGGTTCGCCTACTCAAGGCTATGGTCTTTCCTGTGGTCATGTATGGATGTGAGAGCTGGACTGTGAAGAAGGCTGAGCGCCGAAGAATTGATGCTTTTGAACTGTGGTGTTGGAGAAGACTCTTGAGAGTCCCTTGGACTGCAAGAAGATCCAACCGGTCCATTCTGAAGGAGATCAGCCCTGGGATTTCTTTGGAAGGAATGATGCTAAAGCTGAAACTCCAGTATTTTGGCCACCTCATGCGAAGAGTTGACTCATTGGAGAAGACTCTGATGCTGGGAGGGATTGAGGGCAGGAGGAGAAGGGGACGAGAGAGGATAAGATGGCTGGATGGCATCACTGACTCGATGGATGAGAGTCTGAGTGACCTCCAGGAGCTGGTGATGGACAGGGAGGCCTGGCGTGCTGCGGTTCATGGGGTCGCGAAGAGTCGGACACAACTGAGCGACTGATCTGATCTGATTTGATCTGATCAATATCGTGCTGACTCCTCCTACTCCTTCAGTAACAGAAGTCTGGGAGTTCAGTCTTCAAGTGTCTGTTTTAGTTAGATAAACTCTCTTTTGGGAGCTTCAGATAGTTGGGTATGTCCCTCACCAAAGACAGACACGTTATAAAACAGGTCACCCTGTGATGAGTAGAGATGGAAAAAATGCCAGATGCAACAGCAAGAGGTTAGGTCCCAATGCTGTACTTTCAGTTCACAAAGCAGTTGATTTTACAAATTAATAACACGTACCTGGTTTATCTATGGAAAACGGCACTCGTAAGCCACGACTAGCATCTCCCAGGATCTCCCATCATTTCACCTTTAGGACTAAACTCACTTGTGCACCCCACTCCAGTACTCTTGCCTGGAAAATCCCATGGATGGAGGAGTCTGGTACGCTGCAGTCCCTGGGGTCGCTAAGAGTCAGGCTACGACTGAGCGACTTCACTTTCACTTTTCACTTTCATGCATTGGAGAAGGAAATGGCAACCCACTCCAGTGTTCTTGCCTGGAGAATCCCAGGGACGGGGGAGCCTGGTGGGCTGCCGTCTATGGGGTCGCACAGAGTCGGACACAACTGAAGCAACTTAGCAGCAGCAGCAGCAATGCTGCAGTTTTTCCAAATGTGGGAGCCGGTGCTTGAAAATTATTTTGTCATGATTAGAACATCTTTCTTCTTGTTCAAATATCTTACTGAAATGTCAGGTATTAATATAGGTGGGGTAGAGTTGGAGTGGGAGTGTGCATTATTAAGATAATCTAAAATCAAATTCTGCCACATGAGCCCGTCTTGTTATTAATACTCGACTCACCACAAGCTTGAAATTCAAATGTTGCAATAGCTTGTCTCTCTGAACACGTTTCCTTTTTCCAAAAGCCCTATCCAAATCTCACGGGACTGTTCAGATTCAGGAACCATTAAACGTATAAAAGCACTTCCAAGTCATTTTCTTATCTCCAAAGTCCTGCCTGTTCCTTGCCATTCATAGATGAGCTGTTAGAAATGAAAAATCCTGACATTATCTTGTGGAAAGAAAAGTGATTCGAAGAAAAAACAACAGAACACAAAGTTCTTCAGTGAAATGCTGACTTTGAGTGTAACATAGACAAAGCAGTTATTCATAAATCTGAGGTAACATTTTTTTGAATTTTATTTAACCAAATGCTATAGTAGCTGAAACTAGAGTCTAAGGTGTTTCCTTAACATGTAATTTTTTCCTCCAATTCAGATACATAGACTTATTATTATAAAGTCCTTCAGAATTCATAAGGTTTTCCATTTTGCATTTCAGCGTTTATTTTGGAAAAAAATTGTTTAGAAAAATCTGTGAATTTTTCTAGTAAGTAGACCAATAATTAGATCTAGGATCATGAAGATTACTCAGTGTTCCTCCTCACCCCTGCCTATGAACAATCGAAGTTAGTTTTCATTTTTTACTTTTTGTTCCTGTATTTATATAGGAATTTTGCTCTAAGAGAAGTAAAAGGAAGAGTAAGAGAGGGTGCTATTCGAAATGTCTACAGAATTTGGACTAAATCATCTTACTGAAGACTAAGTTCATACTCCATGCTCCTGCTGGGTTCACCAGGGCAGGAAAGCAGAGCGGGGTGGGGATGACCGCATACACGGAGATATGAGACACAGTACCAAGTTTATTATATCAATTTTGTAGTTTGTGAACTTCTTTGAGAATAAGAACTCTTTTTTAATCTAAGTATCCTAAAAGGTGGCTCTCTCCATACAACAGCAGTTGTGCTTTTAGTCAGTTCAGTGTTTAGACTATGCTTGGGAATTATATGAAATTACTGACTCCTTACAATAGCCCCCAATCTATGGAGTTGGGCTCCCTCCTCCATCTCCAAGGCCTGAGGTTGAGACACAGTTCTTTCTGTTCAGAGATGGGCAGCAAGTGTCATGAGTCACAGGATGACTCTGTTAAGCCTGAGGCCCCTGAGTCCCACAACAATGTAGGTTGAATTAAGGATTTTCAACCTTTTTTTGTGCAATAATGGCCGAAGAGCCAAGAGGACTTAACATCCAGATAACAGTGCAAATAAGATCAGGTTCAGCAAGGTTAAGGGAAGAGGGACAGGGACCAGGAAAGGAGTTCTCTTGTACCCTAAAGCCTTACATACATGGAAATTTACACAGATTGGGGAAGAGTAAGGCAGGATGGAAACCAAAATAGGATCAAACTACCTGTCTCTCCTCCAGACCACCTCCACCACATCCCCACTCCTGGCTCTGGCCAGAGAACCTGCTGCAAACTTCAGGCAGCCAGTGCTGCTGAGATTTCTTGTCCGCTGCCCTGCCCAGGTTTCTTTCTCTTCAATTCTTTTAACCATCGTGGAAACGAGGTCAGTATTCTGTGATTGTCATTCAATCCAAATTCTTGAAATATTTTATTATTTACAAAAGATTTCCCTACTGACTTAGGACAAGAAAACTATGAATGTACAAAACATGAGAGTCATCATAAAAATTTCAATCTTCATGGCTTTAGTTAAGCAAAGATTGTTCCGAAAGGAATTCTGAAAGAAAATATTTAAGAAATGGCTTTATTTTGTTTATTTTTATTAAAGAGTTTTATTTTGTCTGTAAATGTGTAAGTAACACATTCACTGGTAAGAATTCAGAAAATACCACTCTCCCCCAAAAGTATAAAACATAAAATAAAGATGATCTCTCTTTTTTTAATTAATTCATTTTTTATTGGAGGATAATTGCTTTACAGAAGGATGATCTCTCTTGTCATCACTCGATGTTGTGTATCTTTCGAGAATTTTTTCTATACATATACATGTACTGTTTTCAATGCGACCAGCTTTTTATTTTTTTTATTATCTGTCAGGCAATCTACCTTCTTCACTTAATATAATATTGTGCCATCTTTTCCTGTCAATGTGTGTAGTACATCACCCCTTTAAATCACTGCCTCATATTCTTTATCAATGCACCGTAATTTAGTCCTTTACTTAATGAAGATATATTGCAGTTGTTTTCTATTTGTTTCACCGTCAAAAGGATGACCGAAGTAGAAATCCTTGAACACACGCCTTCAAATATATGTTTCTTCTTAGGAGTGTAATGGCTAGGTCAAATAGTTTGCACATTTAAAATACCAATACATGTTATTAAACAGCCTTTATGGGAAGCTTACACTATTCTACCACACTCCCAGGATACAAGAATGCCTCTGTCTCCACCACACCAACATTGGGCTTTCATTTATTTTAAATTTTCCCCATTAATAAACAAAATTTTCATTGCTTTTGAGTGAAATTGACTAATAAGGATGACTTTAGTTTTCTATGTTTATTGACCAGTAACAATTTTTAAAATAACCTCTTGATGGTCTCTGTCTGCTGTTGGCCTGTAGGTTTCCAACCTTATGATTTTTAGTAAGTTTTTGTGTATTAGGGATAGTAATATTACTCTATATAGACTATAAGCTCCATGAGGGCAAAGACCATTTTCATCACCACATAGCCCGCCTTTAGTATAATGCCACACTCAAGGGCAGAAACTCAAAAAAATCTGTGGAATGACTGACCTTGTCCTCATATATGCTGTAAGTATATACTTTTTTCAGTTTATGTTTTTCTTAACCTCTTTTCCCTCATCCCCAAATTTTTAAACTTCATGCAGTAAAAATTTATCAACACATTCCTTTACATATTTGAGTCTTATAGTTCCCATCTAAAGGTTATAAAAAATAATATCAGCAAGCATTTGTGTGTACACCAAATGTGCCAAAACTGTTGAACCACTTTACCTATGTTTCTTCATTTAATTCTTGTAATGAGCCTTTGTCTAGTTATCACAATCCCATCTTACTCCCACCTCAATTATTTTTCTTTAAAAAAATCATTCTAGCTCTTCCTTTCAATTGATTTCATTAATTTCAATATATAATACTTCCAAATATTTTCTAAATCAGGAGGAAAAGGAGTAAAGTGAGATGCCTATATATATCATATGATATCACTTACATGTGGAATCTTAAAAAGAATTGGTACAAATGAACTTGTCTACAGAACAGAAACAGAGTCACAGACATAGAAAACAAATTTATGGTTAACAAGGGGGAAGCAGGAGGAGGGATAGATTGGGAGATTGGGATATGCATTACTATAAATAAAACAGGTAACTAACAAAAACCTACTGCCTAGCACAGGGAACTCTACTCAATACTCTGTAATGGCTTATGTGGGAAAAGAGTACGTACAACTGATTCACTTTGCTGTACAGTAGAAACTAACATAACACTGTAAATTAACTATACTCTAATAAAAATTAATCTTTTAAAAGTGAGGTGTCTCCGTCTCGCCCCCTCATCTCAGCTGCCCTTGTTTTCCTCCCCAGTGTGTGTGTATGTATGTGTCTGTATTTCCCCATTTTTTTACACAAACTGCAGCATGCTATACACACTGTTCTGCAATTTTTATTTAATAAAATATCCAGATGTTCTTCAGAATCACTTTGTCAACATTTGATTGTGGTTGAGTTAAATTTATAATCTTGGAAACAATTTTGCTCCTAAAATATTATCTTGCAACTCAAGAATATTTTATTTATTTATTTTTTAGTTTTCCTGTGTTTTCTTCAGTAAAGCTTTTCATTTTCTTATAAATCCTAAGTATTTCTTAAGTTTTTTCCTGAGTAGTTAGTCTTTTCAATCTTTCTACCTCTGATAGACTGAAAGAAAAAGATACCTCCTTTTTTAAGCAATGTCATTTGCCTTATTATAAATGAGGTAACACATTTTCATACATTTATTGTCCAATCATATTCTTTGTAAATTCAGTCTCTCATTTTTAAACATCTGAATGACAGAGGCTTGAAAAGGTGCAGAGGGCAATTAAAACCATTGTTCAACACACTAAAAATCTCATTTACTATTCCCACCAAAAGCACTTCTGTTTCTGTTAATTAGAATAATAGTTCTCCATCCTTCAGTCTTTTTTGACACGTTTTTTTCTTCCTCACACATTTATTTCATTTGTTTAAAATGAGTTTTCATAAACTCTGCTGTTGAAATCTTGCTCCTGACCCTTCCCTTTTCCTGCCACAAGTTTGCTCAGGTTGTCCATACCTTTGCCTAGAAATGATTGGCTGTGTGGTCTTCCCACTCACTCTTCCTTCTCCACCCAAAGAGAAGATAGATGAACCACAGATTCCAGGCTTCCCTGGTGGTTCAGAGGGGAAAGAATCTGTCTGCAAAGCAGGAGATATAGCTTCAACTCCTGAGTCAAGAAGATCCCCTGGAAAAGGCCAGGGCACTCCAGCTCCAGTACTCTTGCCTGGAGAATCTCACGGACAGAGGGGGCTGGAGAATCTCATGGACAGAGGGGGCTGGAGAATCTCATGGACAGAGGGGGCTGGTGCTAGAACGTGAATGAGCAACTAAACACACACGAAGCATGGATTCCAAGGCATATTGCATTGCTCATGAGAGCTGAATGGTATGCCACTGCCCACTAAACTTAGTTTATAGTGCTACTTTTTCTGTCTTGTCTCCTACCATCATTTTGCATTTTTCCTACACGTCAACAAAACCAAACTATTTAATATTCCCCAGATGCACTGTATGCTTTTCTGACTCTATGGCTCTGCTCTCGCTATTACAGGGACCTGGAATGCCTTCTCTTTTTTGTTGTTTGCTTTTTTGTTTGGTTTTGGGTTTGTTTGGGTTTTGTTTTGTTTTGTTTTTTTCCTGATCTTTTGCAATCCTATCACTTCTTCAAGGCCCATCTGGAATATCATCCCCAAGAAACGTTTCCTGTGATCTCCTCTTTTGAATTCCCAGAGTAACTTTGTTTCTCTTAAACTGCCCACCCTATTATTATCATCATTATAAATTGTTTCAACAGAGATGTCTTGCAAGATGGTAGGGTGAAAAGGACCTGGGCTATGTGATCAGAGAATCTGTTCAAAGCCCCACTGTTCACTTAGTAATTGTTTTAGATTACTCAATCTAAAGTAAGTCCTTTAACCTCTTGAACCTTCAAAATCTTTAGTTGTGAATTGGTGGTTGTATGCTATGCTATGCTATGCTATGCTATGCTAAGTCACTTCAGTCGTGTCCGACTCTGTGTGACCCCACAGATGGCAGCCCACCAGGCTCCCCTATCCCTGGGATTCTCCAGGCAAGAACACTGGAGTGCGTTGCCATTTCCTTCTCCAATGCAT
Organism: Tragelaphus eurycerus; assembly: GCA_935064755.1. NCBI lineage: Eukaryota > Metazoa > Chordata > Mammalia > Artiodactyla > Bovidae > Tragelaphus > Tragelaphus eurycerus. The sequence goes on from CAKXYN010000039.1 coordinate 8,390,463, forward strand.
GAAAGTGAAAAGAGAAAGTGAAGTTGCTCAGTCATGTCCGACTCTTAGCGACCCAATGGACTGCAGCCTACAGGGCTCCTCCGTCTGTGGGATTTTCCAGGCAAGAGTACTGGAGTGGGATGCCATTGGTGGTTGTAGTAAGGTATAAAACAAAAGAAATTGTGATGAACAGAGAAAATATATATGAAAAAAAAAACCTTGTAAATTATAGAGTACTGTATAGTAGTGGTTTATAACTAGTAAAGTTTGTATGGTTCCTGTCACATTTGTGTTTCACACTAGTGTATCAGCCTGTTATGTTCTACATCAGACAGTAGCAACATTTTTCTGATAGGGTCTTGCATCATGATCTAGTCTCAGAAATGGAAAACAGTATGACTGGTTGGGAAGATAACAGACTTTTTAAATAATGGTTTTATAGTTCTCCAAAGGTGAAGACAAGCCTTAAAAGTACTGAGTACAGGTCTAGTCTAAAGATAGATTACAGATTGTAAACACTTACTAATTATGCTGACATAAGCTATTCTGAATGAAACAGATTTTTATTAAAGAGTTTATGATCTAGGGTGAAAGGAAAGGGAGACACAAAGGTGAGAAGACTAGCCATTCTTGTTCCCTTGGTTTTCAAGTCTAGTCCAGAGGCAAAGGGTAGCTGAGTCAGTGAAAAGGACTGTTGATTTCTCATGGATCCATCTAGTATTATTATTATTCTCGTGGAATAAGTTTTCAAATTATTCATGACAACTTCTGGTGCTTCCACCCACCGTGACATTACACAACACACACATACCATATTTTGTGTACATGACAGCCCATGACATAATCACATTACTGCATTTACCCTAAAGAGAAATAAGGCAACAATGAATGAGTGACCGCCATCCTTTGTATCTGTCTCCTTCCTGTAAGTTTTTAATCCCATTCCCCACACTCTAAGTAAAATTCTTGCTTTCCATGTATATAAAAATTTAGAGGCCCCCACAGCCTCTTTCTTGTCTCTCTTTCTAAGATTAAGTTTCTCTGCAATGTTACCCATTGTCCTCCTCCTTCAATAAATGTTTTTATTGAAGTACAAAATATACTCAGTAAAGTACCTAAAGCATGTTTAACTTTTGTGTATATATAGCTTGATGGGTTTATGCATGTGTTTAAATCCAAACAACCACCACCCAGATCAAGGTGTAGAATATTCTAGTACCTCGGTAGGCTCCTTCATGAATCCTAATCAAAACTCCTCATCCTATAGCCCCCATGGGCAGCCTGCATGCTCAGTTGTGTCTGATTCTTTGAGACCCCAACATGGATGTTCCCAGACAAGAATACTGGAGGGGGTTGCCATTTCCTTCTCCAGGGGATCTTCCCAACCCAGGGATCAAACCTGTGTCTCCAGCATCTCCTGCATCTGCTGCAGTGGCAGGCAGATTCTTTACTGCTGTGCCACCTGGGAAGCCCATCAGCAATTAATTCTTTTTAAATATGCAACATTTTATTAAGATAAAATTCACATACCATATAATTACATTCTCGAAGTGCAAAATTCAGTGAATTTTAGTATACTCAGCATTATTAAACCATCACCAATATATAATTTTAGAACATTCTCATCACTCCCAAAAGAAACTCTGTACCAATTAAAAATCACTCCATATTCCCCCTTTCCTCCAGCCCCTGGCAACCATTAATCTACTCTCTATCTCTAGAAAGATGAATTTACCTATTCTGGACAGTTCTATAAATGAAAATATACAATATGTGGTCCTTTGTGACTAGCTTCTTTCTGTCAGCATAAGGTATTCAAGGTTCATTGCTGTTGCAGCGTATTTCAGTATCTCATTCCTTTTTATTGGTGAATAATATTCCCCTGGTGGATATATCACCCTTTGTTTATCCCTCTATCAGTTGATGAACATTTGGGTTGTTTTTACTTTTTGGCTGTTATGAATAATGATGCTATAAATGTTCATCTACAAGTTTTTGTGTGAACACATACTCTTATTTCTCTTGGTTATATATGTAAGTTTTTAATTCTGATGAAATCCAATTAATTTATTTTTTCTTGTCACTTATGCTTTTGTTGTCATATCTAAGTAACCACTGCCCAACTCAAGGTCATGAAGGTTTATTCCTATATTTTCTTTTAAGACTTTTAAAGTCTCAGCTCTCATATTTAGGCTTATGATCTATTTTGAGTTCATTTTTAGGTAATGGTGTAAGGTATAATTTGAACTTCATACTTTTTCATATGAATATCCAGTTGTCCCAGTACCATTTGTTGAAATAACAATTCTTTCCCCTCTTAAATTGTCTTGCAGAAAATCAATTGACTATAAATAAAAGGGCTAGAAGTTTATCCTTTTTATTGCTAAGTAATATTCCATTGTATGAAAATACTACAATCTATTCATCCTTCTCTTGACAGTCATTTGGGCTGTGGCCAGTTTGGAGTTATTAAGAGTAAAGCTGCTATGAACACTCATTATTGGGCTATTATGAATAAATATGCTATGTATACTCATGTATGTGTTTTCTGATGGACACATATATTTATATCTCCTGAGTATATACACAGGAGTGAAATTGTTGGTGTATAAGAGTTCTCTGGAGAAAGAGAAACAATAGAATACTTAGAGGTGTTTTCTGATGGGCACATATATTTATATCTCCTGAGTATATACACAGGAGTGAAATTGTTGGTGTACAAGAGTTCTCTGGAGAAAGAGAAACAATAGAATACTTAGAGAGAAAGAGGGAGAAATTATAAGGAATTGGCTCATATGATTATGGATGCCACCAAGTCCCAAATCTACAGGATGAACAGGCAGCCTGGGTACCCACGGGTAGTCAATGCTGTAGTTTCAGTTCAAAAGTCAGCAGGCTGGAGAACCAAGCCTGTGTTCCACTTCAAGTCAGAAAGCCATCCACTGGACAATTTCTCCTAGTTGGGGAAAAGTTGTTCTTTTGTCCTATCAGATCAGATCACATCAGATCAGTCGCTCAGTCGTGTCCGACTCTTTGCGACCCCATGAATCACAGTATGCCAGGCCTTCCTGTCCATCACCAACTCCCGGAGGTCACTCAGACTCACATCCATCGAGTCAGTGATACCATCCAGCCATCTCATCCTCTGTCGTCCCCTTCTCCTCTTGCCCTCAATCCCTCCCAGCATCAGAGTCTTCTCCAATTAGTCACCTCTTCACATGAGGTGGCCAAAGTACTAGAGTTTCAGCTTTAGCATCATTCCTTCCAAAGAAATCCCAGGGCTGATCTCCTTCAGAACGGACTGGTTGGATCTCCTTGCAGTCCAAGGGACTCTCAAGAGTCTTCTCCAACACCACAGTTCAAAGGCATCAATTCTTTGGCATTCAGCCTTCTTTCCAGTCCAGCTCTCACATCCATACATGACCACAGGAAAAACCATAGCCTTGACTAGACGAACCTTTGTTGGCAAAGCAATGTCTCTGCTTTTGAATATGCTATCCAGGTTGGTCATAACTTTCCTTCCAAGGAGTAAGCGTCTTTAATTTCATGGCTGCAGTCACCATCTGCAGTGATTTTGGAGCCCAGAAAAATAAAGTCTGACACTGTTTCCACTGTTTCCCCATCTATTTCCCATGAAGTGATGGGACCGGATGCCATAATCTTTGTTTTCTGAATGTTGAACTTTAAGCCAACTTTTTCACTCTCCACTTTCACTTTCATCAAGAGGCTTTTTAGTTCCTCTTCACTTTCTGCCAGCCTTCAATGGTTCGATGAAGCTCATTCATATTGTACTCAGAGTCCACCAATTTAAGTGTTTATCTCATATAAAAACACCTCATGGAAACACCTAGAAAAACGTTCAGTCAGCTATTTGGCCACCAGGCCCAAGCAAATTGACTTATAAAATAAATCAACATATTGTATTTAGGTCAGAAAGCAGACAAATGTTTAGCTTCAGTAGACACTGTCTAAGAGTTTTCCAATGTGGCTGAATCATTTTACACTCCTGTCTGCAGTCTGGGTTTCCCTGATTCAGACTGTAAGGAATCTGCCTGCAACACAGGAGATCCAGGTTTGATCTCCTGGGTTGGGAAGATCCCCTGGAGAAGGTAATAGTTACTCACTCTAGTATTCTTACCTGGAGGATTCTGTGGCCAGAGGGGCCTGGCAGGCCATAGTCCATGGGGTTGTAAAGCATCAGATGTGACCAAGTGACTAGCATTTTGTTTCTGCAGTGTATAAAAGTTCAGGTTGCTCTACACTCTTCTTTGCTAATACTTGGCTTTGTCAGACTTTTTAATGTTAGCCATTTTGGTGACTATTACTAATATGTCATTGTGTTTGTAATTTGCATTTCCCTTATAGGAAATTATGAACACTTTTCAATGGACTTACTGGCCATTTGGAAATTGCCTTGCAGGGATACTTTTTCAAGAGTTTTCCCTTATTTTAAAATTGGGCTGATTAATTTTTCTTACTGATTTATGGAAATTTCTTTCATATATTTTGAATGTGAGTCCATTGTCAGATATATGTATTAAAATATATTCTCTTCCATACTCACTTTTCTTATAGTGTCTTTTGATTAGCAGAAGATTTTTTAAACTTCCCATTTATGTCTGTGATCCATCTTGAGTTTTTAATAATTGTTGTATATGGTGTGAGGTAGGAGTGAATTATCCTTTTTTTCCGTATGAATAGCCAGTTGTTCCAGCACCATTTGTTGAAAATATATCCATTCCTTGCTAAATTGCAACAGTGACTTTGTCGTAAATCAAGTTCTATTTCTGGATTCTCTATTATGTTCCTTTGGTATATGCATCTATCCATGTGCCAATACCACATTGTCTTAATTAATGAGCCCTTTAACAAGTCTCTAAACTTGGTAGTGTAAAATCTTAAGTTTGTTCTTCAAAACTCTCTTGGTTACTATAGACCCTTATATTGCCACATAAATTTTAGAATTGCCATTCAGTTTGCACACACACAAACACATAGAAATGTTTGAGGATATTTTGCCTTTCTTAATTATTTTTGTCTCATAATATGTCCCTTATCTTAAAAAGCTAAACTCTTTTTTTGAATTCCTCCCTCCAGCCTATAAACACAGCTAAATGTCTTTTCTTTCCTGCCAAAGCAAAGCAAACACAAAAAGAGCAAACATTTTTCAGCCTTATAGTTATCTCAAGTTACCATTCTCTGTCTTTGCCATTAAATATTTTAAAATACATGTAGATGTGTTTTAATTACAAAATTTCTGTAACATATAAAGTTCAGAAAATACATATACCATTTTTAACAACTCCAAAACAATTATAATTATTTTATATATTTTAGTGGAGGACAGAGGAGCCTGGCACGCTACAGTCCATAGGGTTGCAAAGAGTCAGACATGACTTAGCTGAACAACAACAATATCTTCCATACGCACAAGTATGTATACTTTTTGCTGTTATTTCCATGTCGCTAGTACTTTTTTAGTTTTCTGTCTTCTTCTTTTACTTAATAAGTATTTTTCCATATTGTTCCATAGTCTTAGTTATTTTAAATGACTGCATCACATACAATGGAGTACACAAATTTCAATTTTTAAAACAATAATGTATTCAGAAAGTTCAGTTTCTTCCAGCTTTTAGTCTTATAAATAAATATTGCTATAAACACATTCATTCATATAGCTTTCCCTTTTGTAACTACTAAACTTTCTGAAAGAATAGTCAGTATTTCATGCTTCTACCTATCTGCTTACCCCTAGCTCTTGAAATATATCTGCTTCTACCTTACTATGAAACAACTCTAAAAGATCACAATTGTCTAGTTGACAACCCAATGTTTCTAAACCTGTGTCATCCTGAATCTCTCCATAGCACTTAACACTGTCGGCTTTCTTGAAACTCCACCCATTACCCCTTGATTTATGTGTAATGTTATTGTTACTCAGTTATTGAGTCGTGTCCAACTCTTTGCGACCCCATGGACTGCATGCAGCGCATCGCTTCCCTGTCCTTCACTATCTCCTGGAGTTTGCTCAGACTCATGTCCAGTGAGTCAAGGATGCCATCCAACCACCTCATGCTCTGTTACCTCCTTCTCCTCCTGCCCTCAATCTTTCCCAGCATCAGGGTCTTTTCTAATGAGTCAGTTCTTCGCATCAGGTGGCCAAAGTATTGGAGCTTCAGCTTCAGCATCAATCCTTTCAATAAATATTCAGGACCGATTTCCTTTAGGATTGTATTTGTAATCCTTTAGGGTGTGTCATGTACGGCCGAGGTGTTCCTACTTCTCTGACCACACTTGCCTTGCATCCACCTTATTTTCTGAAACTGTGCTATAGACCCTCTCTACCCCTCCTTTCCTTTGGCAATCTCGTGGCTTCATTGCTTTTATCTCTGCAGAGGACATCCAATGCATATTCCTAACTTTGATCTTCATTCTGAACTTCAATCCCATGTTTTTACTTGATGATCATTTCTACCTAGATACCTCACATTAGAAGGACTCTCACAAAAATTGTCATCTTTCCTGCCATCATTTCTCTTCTTCCTATGGACCCTGGTCATTTAGGCTTTAATTTTGACTTTCACCTCTCCATCTGACCTCTCCATCTTTGACTCCTTGACTCTTGTTCCATCGTGTGAACCCGAAGCTGTTTCATGAATAGGCATGTGATTCAACTATGGCCTAGGAGATGGCAGGGAAGTGAGAGGGGAAGTGAAGGGTGGTCCTGGGGAACATTTTCCCTCTCCTTGTGCTGTGCTTAGTCGCTCAGTTGTGTCCGACTCTTTGCAACCCCATGGACTGTAGCCCTCCAGGCTCCTCTGTCCATGGGGGTTCTCTATGGGTTGCCATGGAGTTACCATGCCCTCCTCCAGGGGATCTTCCCAACCCAGGGATTGAACCCAGGTCGTCTCCTGCATTGCAGTCAGATTCTTTATACTGTCTGAGCCACCTGGGAAGCCCTTCCCTCTCTCCAAAACTCCTTTTCTTCCTCTGGACATCATAACCTCAAGAAAAGATGCCTGGGACTGCCATTACCATCCTGCTGTTATCAGCTATAGAATGATGCTAACACCCAAGACATCAGAGCAGAGATGGCAAGAACCTGGTCTTTGATAATATTATCAAGTTTCTGAATCTTTCAAGTCTGAAGTTTACACTATTTTGTAATTAACAAACTTGTGAAATATACATTTTCTTATTGCTTAAGATTGAGCAAGCTCTGGGAGTTGGTAATGGACAGGGAAACCTGGCATGCTGCAGTCTATGGGGTCACAAAGAGTCAGACACAACTGAGTAACTGAACTGAACTGAAGCCATTTTAAATTGGAATTTACTATATCCTTACTTAGAGATCACTTTATATCAACTCACTATCTCTCTTTTGGGCTATTGCAAAGCTATGTGGTCTTTATGCCCTCAAACTTAATCCATTTCATAATCTGCTGCTAGATTATCCTTCCTAGAGAACTATTTGATCATATCTTTTGTCTTGTCCAAAGACCTTTAGTAACTTTCCATTGCCTAGAGATTAGTCCAAGCTCAGCAGCTTACCATTTGTGGTTTTGTACACCCCTATATTATTGTAGTAGAAGGCAGTGGCACCCCACTCTAGTACTCTTGCCTGGGAAATCCCATGGACGGAGGAGCTTGGTGGGCTGCAGTCCATGGGTTTGCTAAGAGTTGGACATGACTGAGCGACTCCATTTTAACTTTTCACTTTTATGCATTGGAGAAGGACATGGCAACCCACTCCAGTGTTCTTGCCTGGAGAATCCCAGGGACGGGGGAGCCTGGTGGGCTGCCGTCTATGGGGTTGCACAGAGTCGGACACAACTGAAGTGACTTAGCAGCAGCGGCATATTGTTGTAGCTCAGTTGGTAAAGAATCTGCCTGTAATGCAGGAGACCCAGGTTTGATTCCTGGGTCAGGAAGATCCCGTGGAGAGGGAAATGGCAACCCACTCCAGTATTCTTGTCTGGAGAATCCCATGGACAGAGGAGCCTGGCAGGCTACAGTCCATGGGTTCTTAAGAGTCAGACATGACTTAGTGACTAAACCACCACCACCAGACCCCTATAGATCCCACCTGCCAATGCAGGTTAGACCCAAGAGACATGGGCTCAATTCCTGGGTTGGGAAGATCCCCTGAAGGAGCGCATGGCAACCCATTTCGGAATTCTTTCCTGGAGAATCACATGGACAGAGGAGCCTGGCAGGCTGTCGTCCATAGTGTCACACAGAGTCAGACAGGACTGAAGCGACTTAGCACACACAGGCACAAGCACAGTCCCTTGAATATACCTCTCTTTTTCCCAATTTGTTCACATTTCCTCTGTCTGGAATATTCTTGCTCCATTTCCACTTGCCTATACACAATCTTCTGGAAACTGTCCCTGATGTTTCCCCTACTGCCAGTCTATGCAAGGTAGTCTCTCCTTCCTCTAAACTTCCGTGGTGTTTATTACTGTCTACTTCGTACTGACGTTATTGGTATTTATACAGTGTACTATTCTTGTCTACTACCAGTGCTGTACAATAGAGCTTTCTGTGATGATGGTTAATGAGCACTTGAGATGTGGCTAATGCAACTAAGGGCCTGAATTTTTCCTTTTAATTAATTTAGCTACCGGTAGCTAGTGGCTACACAGTATTAGACTAAAAGGCTCTTGAGTGTAGTACAGGGATTGTATCTTGTTTTATCTCTGTAATCATTAGAGAGAGCATCTGAAAGGCACAGTATGCTTTGTTCCCTCTTGTTTTCTCCACAGAGCCTTGTGGATAATAGACACTGCATATTTATTGGATCACTAATTATGGATATCACGTTTACTAAATATATAAGTAAGGGTTCCTAACTATTTTTGTTCCAAATTTAAGTAATTTAAATAAGGGAGAAGAAGGAAAAGTTGAATGACCAAAACTCCCATCTGTTACTGAGAAAGATGGCTGGTACCATTGTGAAAGGGTATCTTTCTCTTTTATTGTGCAAGAATATCTCTATTTCTCTATCTCACAATATTTCTTCTTTTGGTTAAGTAAGGAACTCTGCAGTTTAAAGCTCAAATGTTTTATTTTGCAGTAATTTCATATAGTGAAAAATTTCAAGGATAGTACAGAAATTCCCATATTCACCAAGTTTTTTAAAAATATTTAAACATTTTAAAATTTAAAAATAACCATGTAGTTGCCAAGGGTTGTGGGAAGAGAGTGAGGGAATTAGTGTTTAGTGGGTGTAGAGTTTCAATATTGCAAGATGAAAAAGTTCTAGATATTCACAATAACTAAATATTTTTAACACTACTAAACTGTACACTTAAAAATGGTTAAGATGGTAAATCTAAGGTTATGATTTTTACTACCAAAAAAAAAACAACACCAGACTCCCACTTTCCAGCATGACAACAGTTAAACCATCCTTGAAAAATAAGCTATAATGTTGTCATGAACTCCAAAAAAGAAAGTATCTTCTCTTTTGTCCTGTGAATGATCCTTCTTGGAATCCATCTCTTCTTGTATTTTGGAAATCTCACTTTTTATTAGTCCTTTGTTATGGCTCATTTTCTTTGTTTTAGAAGATAACCACTTTCCATCATATTTGAACTTCAACAGAAATAAAACTGATTCTTCAGTGGAAAAAAAATTACCTAGATTCATTGGTTTTTATCAGTCTTTCTGTATATGTGAATGGGATATGTGAGAAATGTGTGCATATGCATAAGGGTTACAATTTCTTTTTTCTGATCCATTAGGGGGGAAATTGCATACATAAGTTTCCTTTATCCCTTAATATTTGAGTGTGTTTTCTTATGAACAAGGATAATCTCATACATAATATATTCAGGAAACTTAAATGGATACCTTACTTTATAGTTCATATTCCACCCACATTGATGATCCCAATAATGTCCTTTATAGCACTTTCCTCCCCCAATCCAGTTCAAGGTCACAAATTGCACTTAGTTGTCAGGTCTTTACCCACTCCAGTGTTCTTGCCTGAAGAATCCCAGGGACGGGGGAGCCTCGTGGGCTGCCTTCTATGGGGTCGCACAGAGTCGGACACGACTGAAGCGACTTAGCAGCAGTAGCAGCAGCAGTCAGGTCTTTAGTTTTCTTTAATCTGCAGTTTTGTTTTGCTTTCAGAACACTGACAGTGTTTTAAGAATACAGGCCAGTTATTTTGTAGAATTTTCCTCTATTTGGGTTTGATGCTTCTCATCATTAGATTCAAGTTAAAGCTTTTCAGCATTTGCTTCAAGGATGTATTGTTATACATACCTTCTCTGCCACCCACTGGTTCTTAGACTTGAGCTATTCATACTTATTTGTATTCCTAAGATTATAAAACATTATACTTCTATTAAAATGTGTATATTTATTTCATTAAATAAATTTCTAACAATAGTTTGGATAAAATACGTAATTCTACCATATCAAAAGCAATCGTTGGCTCTATATTTTATAGTAGTTTTGCTTAAACTTATTAAATAATGGATTCAATTGCTCTAAACTCATTTCATCAATTAATTTAAAACATTTAGTATGGAAATAGTTCCTCGGAGAGAACTAATGTGAAGTATTAAGGTTCAGTGATTTTTTTTTTATCCAACATTGAACACATTAAAACTATAGTCTTCCCATTTTTTTAATCCTAATTTACTCCTCTTAATGATATCGACGATAGAAAAATATTCTGGTATAGTACGTAACAATGAGTACTTTCGGCTTTTGATGTGAGGAAAGTTTTGAACTGGTGTCCTATCCCAATATTTCAAGGATTTTTAAATGATACTGGCGAAAGTACCTTAACCACAGAGAATGTGTGTGTGTGTATGTGTTTGTACACACTTTTAAAGACTCTGGCTGTAACCGTAGAGAAGCCTGTACTTCTTAAAGGGTGTGTGTGTGTGTGTGTATGTATGTGTAGAGAAGCCTGTACTTCTTAAAGGGGTGTGGGTGTGGGTGTGTGTGTGTCTGTGTGTGTGTACACGCGCTTAAAGGCTCTGGCTGTAACCACAGCGCTCATTCTGGAGGATTTTTCTGGGGAGTAAGAATCGTTTCAAGAAACTGGCAGGGAGATGGACATTTTGGACAGGGACCAAAAAAAAAATGCTGTAGTGTTTTGGACACCATTAAAACGCCGAATGTTTAAATAAGTATCTTACATTGTGAGAAATGTGTGAGTGTTGAACACATTTTATTTCAGGGGGAAATTAAACAAATATTTCTTTAAGAAGACAGAAACCAGTTTTTCCTTCTCCTCCCCGCCCCCCACCCCCCAAGTAAAAGTGTCTTTGGCTCAACTTCTAGGATTTCTAGGAACGTGCAATTAAAATAAAATCGAAACAACAAAACCCTCGCAGCATTTAGACTGGTTTTTCTTCCCAGCGCTCAAGAAAACTCAAGAGCCCAACACTCTTTTCCAGACTCCGGGCCTTTTAGGACGTGTCCCGCACGTCCTCGGGACGACACCGGTCCTCCCGCTCGGGTCACCCCCGTCAGCCTGAGGCCTCCTAGCCGCCAGCCTCCGAGGGGGTGTGTCTCCGCCCCGCAGCCGCCGCACACCCGCCTCCGCCGCAGGCCCACCTGCCGCCCTCGGCGGCCCGATAGGGAGCAAGCGCGGGGCGGCCGCGGCGTCCGGTCCGCCCCCGGCTAGGACCTCTGGGCCCCCTTCCCGCGCAGCGAGGCCGGCTGCCCTGCAGGTCCCGCCGCCCGCTTCCGGACGGGCCGAGCCGCGGGGAGCGGAGGTCTTTTCTCCTTTCAACCCAAACTGCGACCGGCCCCCGTTGGGGGCGGGAGGGGGAGTGGAAACCTGCTCCTTCCCTCCACACAAACACACACACACCCCCCTCCAAGTAACGGCGGCCGGGATAAAACTTCAAAAGTAGGATCCAGGGCCCTCCCGGAGCCGTTTGACTAGGCGCCCGTTCCCGCATAGCCCCGGCGGCCGCCGGCGCCTATCCGGGCGGCCAAGCAACCTTCTCGCTCCAGCCTTAGCAGGGCTGGCGTGGAGGCTGCGAGTGTCGGGGGAGGGGTACAGGGCGGAGAAAGAGCATCCCCTCGCCGCTGCCGCCGCCGCCGCCGCCGGCCGCTCCCCCGCCACCCGACTGGGGGAAGGCCTCGTCACAGCCGCCGCCTCAGCAGCGGCCGCAGATCTCGCGGTGTTTGCCGGCGGCCGCGCCGCCATATTGTGTGACAGTATTTTGATTTGCACTGGGCTGGCGGAGCCGCGGCGAGAGCAAGCGAGAGCTGGGGGGGTGGGGGGAGGGCAGGCGAGCGCGCGGGGGTGGGGGCCGAGGGAGGTAGGGAGGCCGAGCGAGCTGGAGCGGAGAAACGGGGAGCGGCGACGCCACCCAGCCATCGTTTTTGATCTGCAGCGGCCGTCGGCGGGGCGACCCAGCCCGACCCCCTCCCCTCCCCCTCAGCCACGAGCGGCGGCGGCGGCGGCGGCGGCCGGAGGGAGTTGGCGGCGGCGGCGGCCGATCGGAGGGGCTGAGCGGGGAGGGAGGGAGGGCTGAGGTGTCCCCCCTGCCGGGTGGAATCGGAGGCGGCGGCGGCGCTGGCGGCGGCTGTGGTGGAGGCGGCGGCGGCGGCGGCGACGGTGGAGACGGCTGCCCTAGTGGGAGAGGCGGCGGCGGCGGCGGCCGAGGAGGAGGAGGGGGAAGCGGCGGCGGCGGCGGCGGCGAAGGGTAAGCGGACAGCGCTGCCGGGCCTCGGCGGGACCCCCGAGTCCCGGCTCTCCCCTCATTTCCCCGCACCAGCCCCCCCTCTTCATCTGGAAGGGACTCTGCCGACTCGCGAGGCCCTTGCAGGGCGTCCGCTTCTTCCTCTCACTCTTCCTCTCCTCCGCCTCCTTCCTTTCCCAGTGGCGAGGTAGAGAGGGAGGCCCCCCCAAGTCCTCCTGAGCGGCCGGGGGTGGGGAGCATCGGGCCGGGCCTGGGCTCGGGGGAGTAAGCGTGTAGGGGGGAGGGGGAGATTCATTGGAGTCAGGCGCCGGGAGAGCCCCGGGTGGGGGAGGGTGCAAGGGGGGTGGGGAGGGCCCCTGCCTGCACGAGTGCCCCCCGGTCCGCCCCTTTGGCATGTGTGAGATGGGGGGTGGGGGAAGGAGAACGCTTTTGGGGGGAGAGTCGTGGCCCGAGTCAAGATGACTTCGGGGCGAAGGGAAAGACTGAGGGAGTCTGGTGGTCCTAGTGGAGGGGAGATCGTCGTTTCCCTTTCCAATATTGGTTTTCTGCAGCCTTTTTTCAAGTGGGGAGCCAGCCCCTCTGGGAACTTGTGGCCCCTAGATTTCAGTGGATAGATAATTCTAGCTTTCTGTCCGATCAGTCTCAAACCCTAAGACTGTGGTTGTGGCAGGAAGGCTGGAAGGGTCTGGATATCGCCGAACAGGTGACAGGTGTATCTTTCTGTGGCTGATGCTGTGGGATGGCCCGGGCAGGGGAGTGTACCACAGTGTCAGAGACCATGTGCGTTCGTATTTATGTGTTTGGCCATGTTTCATTCCATATATAGTATATTTGAGATGTTAGGTTTCCATTCTTCAAGTCAGCTTAATTGTTGTGGAGAAATTCTTCAAATGTTTCTGATAAGAGGGGTTTCCAGGAGAGTGGAGGGAATTTGCAGCTTCCCGGGGGTTTCTCAGGAGTCCGTGAATTTCGAGTCGCCAGTACGAGGCTGTTTTGAGTGCTCTATTTCATTGGAAAGTTCTTGAACACTAAGGTCGTATTTGAGGCAACAGTGAGGCAGTATAATTTTGCATCCATTTTGTCTGTTTTAGGTAGGTTTGTAAAAGTGTCAGACTTTAAGGTCAGGTTGATTCACATTTTTATGAAGGGAATCACTTTGTGCTTTAGCTCACTCTAAAGAGTATGTTGCTCATTATGCAATTTCGGATTTGGCCGGGAATTTTGGTGGGCATGGAACAGAATTTTGCTTTCAGTTTTTACACTACTACTGCTTACCACACTCCTCGTACAGTGGCAGAGTATTGACACCTTTTTAAAAATATCTGAATTCCTTGTAACAGATTTTAATCCCAGTTTGAAACTTTAGATTTTGAAACCATTACATTTTCTAATAAAGACAGACATGCTTTTCATCTTGTTGTGCTCTTTGGCTGAGCACTTAAATTAGAAACAATGGGAGGAATTGTTAGATAAATGAGTTACAAATTTTAAAAGGGTCAAGTTTAAAAAGGATCTATAGCTTTTTAAAAAGTGTATGGAACAAATATATTGAATGATGGCACTATCAGCCTGTTAACAGGAAATAGAATAAAAATTCCAGTGATTCAGAACTTCTGTTGGTTTTTTTCCCCTCTTAAATCTTATCAGTTTCTAATAGAGGGTGCTTAATATTTTAAGTCTTTAAAGGATCAACTGAAAGTTGAGTGTGTTAATTGGATGAGTAAATTGTCTACTGCATATACTATATTACTTCATTTTTCTTTTGGGCAAGTGGAATACCTTTTCTTGAGTTCAGAACTATTCTGAGGGAACACTGATGAAATGCATGCCTTTCACTTCTCTTTAGTGAACTGTTCACATAGTGTAGCCTTTGCTTTTGTAACTTGTTAAGTGTATAAAGTCTCTCTCATCTGATAGAAATTTTCTGAAAAATGTTTTAACTTAATCTGGTCTGATTGAAATAACACCTATATTTGGTCCTCTCTTTACTGAAAAGAAGCACTTGCCTTCAACTAATGATATTATTTAAAACTTGCATATAATTATTGCATCTAATGAAATCAGGTTTTTAAACTACAAAGTAAAAATTACTCAGATCCCCAATTACATTATTACTGAGTATTGCTCATTTAGTATTAGTAACACATTATACTTGGGTAACTGTCTTAAAATGATTAGTCTTATGTCTTGACAGAAATAAAAATTTATTATACTTCTGTACATTTTTCTGTAAGGAAAATTCTTTTCTCAAAATACTATTTAGGATAAAATCGACATATGTATCTATGAACATATGGCACTGCAAAATAGGTGTAATGTACACCATTTACATGAAACTTTGTGGGTTTCCGTGCCAAAAAGTCCCATGAGGAATGTGTGAATTTTCTGAAACAGCGTTTTTTTTTTTTAATTGTATACACTCAAGACTAAAATTTTTTTTTTTTTTTTAAACAATTATCAACATATGTTAAACAATTTTACATTGTTGTAGATGTTTTGGGAAAAAAAGTTCCTGATGATCTTTATAACATATAAAATTTTTGAATTAAACTATAATTCAGGAAAGCTTCAGTTCCTTTGTATCTCTACCTGGCCAGGCTCCCATGACCCAAAGGAGAACAATAGTAGCACTTTTCCATTATGTCACTTATGTCATCTTCATTTGATCCATGTAAGATGGGGACTCTGTAAAATAAAAGGATTATGAGGTAATAACAGAGGCAAATGTGAAAATGGGGCAAAATAGTAATGAGGAAGAGGATAGGGGCTGAGATGCTAGTAGAGGATTAGATGAACAATTTTAGGCAACTAGGAAAATGGAGATGTGAATGGTGGTGGGTGCCAAGCACAGGAAAATGATCATGCTTAACTGCTCTAAGGAGATTTGGTCTAAATCTTTTGATAGACTCTCACAATCTGTGTGTCATATTTTTTAAAATGAGTCAATAAAAAAGTGAAAGTCTAAATGAAATGCATAACTTTAATGCTGGAATGCTAGTAGTAAGTAATTTTTAATCCTCTGTATTAAGATGATAAGGATTTGGTGACTGAAATCTAAACACATGTATTCATATGTTCTTACTTCTTTGCCTCTGGCTTCTATTTCCAGAATACTAGTATAGTATTTTAAGATTTCATTTTTCATGGTGCATGACACAGTATTGTTTCCTCCCTAAGTCGTGTCCAGTTCTTTTGTGACCCCCATGGACTGTAGTCTGCCAGACCCCACTCACTGTCCACGGAATTCTCCAGGCAAGAATACTGGAGTGGGTTCCCATTTCCTTCTCCAGGGAATCTTCCTGACCCAGGGATTGAACCTGCATCTCCTGTATTGGCAGGAGATTCTTTACCACTGAACCAAGGACACTGACTTAATCAGAAAGCTAAAATCCCTGAGTAAGTACTCAGGGGTATCCAGTACTGTGCTTTATGTTCCCTTTGTGATATGCTTAGTCACTCAGTCATGTCTGACTGTTTGCCACCCCATGGACTGTATAGCCCACCAGGCTCCTTTGTCCATGGGATTCTCCAAGCAAGAATAATGGAATAGGTTGCCATGCCCTCCTGCAGGTGATTTTCCTAACCCAGGGATCAAATGCAGATCTTCTGCATTGTTGGCAGATTCTTTACCATCTGAGCCACCAGGGAAGCCCATGTTCCCTTTAGTTAACTAACTACGAAACTTGCTGTGATCTTTATAGAGTCAGAGATTAAGAATGGCTCTCTTTTTCTTAGTTTTTCTAAGTATTTCATTCCTTAAAACACATTGTTTGGTATTAAGTAGTACTTAATACTAGCCTTCAGCATTAAAGTTGCTCATTTCATTTAGACTGATTTTTATTGACTCATTTTACAAAATATGCTTAGTTTCTAATTTCTGAATCCTCTAAAGGAATGGACTCCTGTTAAAAAGCATAGTAAAATGTGTCAGTTGAGAAGTTGATGTTTTGGAAGGAGGTAGATGTCAGAATTGCCACAAATCAAAATTGTGAATATTAATTTCAACAAAGGATTTCTATGAAAATTGATTTAAGTTTTGACACTTTAAAAAGTGCTTTGCTTGAAATATAATTTATGTAGACCCCAATAGAGGATGCTTGCTAAATGAAACTTTGCTGAATGTGTCTTTTTTTGATTTGCCTTAACATTTTACTTTAACAAGAAATTCTATTGGATTTCTAATCTGTTTCAGCTCAAAATTTGGTATCAAGGAAGTGGTAAATTTCTTTTGGCCTTTAATATGTTAACATTAACCTTTTTAGTATTTCTTACATAGTAAAAGAAAAGAGAAACTAATATTTGTTGAATACTTACTGGGTGTCAAGTTTTCTATTGTTTCACAGATATTTATTGAGCACTTACTATGTGCCAGGGCTTTTGGAGATGCTGGAGATGACAGCAGTGGATAACATAGACAGGATTTCTGTCCTCATGTAGTTTACATTTTAGTAGTGGAAGACATAATAAATGAGGAAAATCAAGTGTGTCTGGGGAAGAAAAGTACTGTGGAGAAACGTAAGACAGAAAAGGGGGTTGGGGAACAACATTGGCTATCTGCTCTTTTAAAAACTGCATAATGGATATTATATTTGATTTCAGAAATAAAAACTCCCATACATAAATTTTTTCTTTTAAGAATATATTTCATAACTTGGGAACGACATTATGTTTATACTTCGGAGTTTTAATTAATAGCAGTTTGGTGTTGGTAGTGCTTCAGAAAGCTGCTTTTTGGCTCAATAGAAAACTTGGAGTCTGCTATACTGGTTTGAATCCTGATTTTGCTGCTTAATAGCTTTGTGATTTGAGATCAACTACAGTTTCTCAGCCTCTTTGAGCTTATTTTCATCTCTGTAAAATGAGTGTATCTATAAGGTTGTTATAATAAGTTATACATTTTGTGTAAATTATCTAATTTATAGAAGGGGCTTGATAAATTGGAACTTTTTTGTCTGTTGCTTATCTGGAGTTCTATTATAAAACATAGTTGAAGTTGGTAACCCTTCCAAGAAGCTTTCACAGCACTGTGGGGGACATCATTTAATACACATTGTATCTGAACAGTTACCACTCTTCTCTGGTAGAAAGGTTAATTAAAACTCAGCTGTAATTTGTAGTCAAACTTTCTGGAGAGTTTGTACATATTGTTGAATCAGTATGCTGTCAGGAGTAAACCTAGTCTTTATGATGAAGAAACATGGTGACAGATCTTATTAATGAGCTGGATATCAGCATTTTGAGAAGTAGATAAAAATATTTTATAGGCTCTGTGGGAACACCGTGAAACCTTTAGCGCAGTCAAAGTATTCAATAAATGTTCACTTTTTCTTTAATTATTATGCCTTTATTGTGTGATGGGGATAATCCAAAGTATTCACAAAATATTAAGGAAAACTTTACAAAGAGAAAATAATGCTAATTGTGGATAAGTTTTTTGAAGAAAGAGTGGAATGGTCACTCACATTGCAGTTATTTGTTTCTCATTTGTAGCCTGGGAAATCACTCAACTGAGTTTGTCAAGGACAGACCATGTCTCATTTTCTTTTCAGGCTTGACTTCACCATATCTTCAGTGCTTGGCCTGTGCTTCGGAGCTCAAGAAATGCTTTGTGTTCAGTGCTGAACGACTCTTAGTGATAGTGTTCCTTTGGTATCACAACTCTTTGGTAGTAATCACCTTCTGACTTCAAAAAGTACTTGCACTGGACTTAAGCCTTTAAATGTCTTGTTTTAAGCACAGACTGAGGTATCACACAGAGTCTTCCAAATGCCATTTTTTTTTTTCAGTTTAGCCAAAAGTTTGAAAAAGGATCCTAGAGATTAGAAGGAAAAAAAGAAATCGGTTATTTACGACTAGATTAGTATTTGTGAACCTATTCATATGAAGTTATTGACATTAAAGTAAAAAAGTGAATAGCAATTTTTAAAGCAGAGTAGAAAAAAATAATTCAGGCATAATTTTACACTCTTAACCAACCTTTAAAAGACAAGCTTATCTCTTGTTTGTCTCTCTAAGGCAATTTCAATGAAACTGTAGATTTATACTGACATTATAAATTAAATGGCTCAGTCAATTTCTTACATTCCTATGATGTGGAGAATATTGGTGTTTTCACAGAAAAGGGAAAACATCCCACCCCACCCCACCCTTACCAGTAACCGTTTTTCAGATGTTTAAATCTTAGCATCAGTCAACTTTTTCCTATTCTGTGGCAAGTTATTCTCTGCCTAATGAATATAGTAATAATTTTAGCTTTCCTAAAACTGAAAATTTCCCTAAGGTCTAAGATCTTTAGTTATTTATATAAGTTATTTCTTGGCTTAAAAAAAAAAAGCCAAGATTTTTTTGAAGATTTATAGAAACAAATTGCTTGATATTCAAATTTGTTTTAGAAATACCTGCAGTTGAATATTTTTATACTCTTGTGGGGTTTTGCTTGTTTTGAACTGTAACAAAACCTACCACTGGAAAGAGATACTGCTACAAGGTGTCAGCTTGAGTGGCTTCAGAAAGAAAGTCTTGATTTATCCACAAACAGGTACAACATAGATAAGGGCATTTTAAGAATTTGTAATATTTTAATTGCCTTATTAAAGAAAATGGCATTCTTGTTTCACTTAAGAAAGAAAAAACAAACACAGTCCTTGTACAAGCCTCAGAAGCCAAATAATAAAGTAGAGGTTGGAATGGTCCCACAGAGAGAAGCAAGAGTAACAAAGTGTAGGATTTAAAACATTTTGGTGGACATATATGAATGCTGATTGTTTTTAATAAAATTATTCGGGGGGGGGGGGAGGAATCCATCTGTTAAAGAAAATTTGTGACCCCTGCAACCAGCCTCTGCTCATACTTGCCACAATGTTAATAGTAAGTCAAAATCAATAGATCACATACTGAGGTATATTCTAGAGATTAGTGCTATTATCAGAAACTTCAGAGTTTCTGGGGGGTTGATCTGATCATTTAACTTGTCTATTTGGCTAGTGCAGAAGACACATTCTGGGAGAATAACAGATGACAGTGGATTACTGAGGTGAAAAAAGTGCAAAAAAGTAAATTTTCACTTAGTTAACTATACTTAAATAATGGGAAGCAATTTTACTCTTGGAATTTAGTTTTGTTAGGTTTTTCTTTCAGGATACTTGTTCAGTTCATTTTTCTCAACAAGTAAAAGGGAAGTAACTTCTTTATTAGTTAATTTACAGTAACTCTTCAGACAGAGGATGAAATAAAACATCACCAATATTTTTTAAATTCAATATTATTTTCTATGTCCATATTTCACATTCAGAAAAGATTTAGTGCTAAATTTCCTGATGTTTATTACTAGATTGATTGATTTTTTTCTAAAACTTTTTTATGTTAATTCATCGAACTGGTGGTTGTTGTAGAATATTTTGCTCTACTAATGAGTATTAATTGCTGTTTGTATAAATAATATTTAACAGATTAGTAGTATACTTGTATTACACAGTTATGCTTATACTATCATTTTCCTTTCATCAGCTTTTATTGGTGGTGAGTTATCACTAGAAAATAGTTACAGAGAAGATAGTAGTATAGGCAAGAAAATCTACTTTTAAAAGGAATTCAGAACAGGGTATGTGTTGCATTTTAATTCATTGAGTACATTGTGGTAAAATTGCTTGGGTAACTTTTTAAAAGACTATTGATGACCAGATAAACATGAGCATCTACTTTTGGGGACACAAGCTGATGTATGTAGGGGTCACAGTTAAGTAGTTACTAGACTTGAAGAGAAAAAGTTCTCAAGATATCTTAAGGGATCACTGTCATCAAAAGTTGAACATGAGGCACTGTGTATTTGCACTGGGAGTAATTTGGTATTTACCTTGTGACAAGTGTAAACCTGAACTGTACCTACTTAAGTGCTGTTTGCTGCTTTATAATGTTTTTAAAGGAAATGGAAACATAAACACATAGAAATGAGGTTTCAAAAATACTTTCCATTTCCACAAAGCCAATTCTTCTTTTTTACATATGAAAATGTATTGACACCTGTTGGTTGAGCTTGATTTTTCTTTTTCTTGAGATTTTTCTAGCTGAGGTGAGGGTTGCCCTGAGCGAGACATCCTCCTTCTCTTCGTGAACACTGGCGTGAATTTATAGGATGACGGTTCAGAGCCCTTGCCGTAGCTTTGTGAATGAAATAAATCCATTGTATTCTTTTGAGGAAGAAAACTGGTTCACGGGAAAATGGAACTGGTGATCTTAGCCTAACCAAGCTGCGGAATCAGTACTTCAACTTCTGTAGGGTTGTACATGACCAAAAGAATAGAGACTCCATAGAGTTTGTTTCATATGCCTTCCGTAATACACCTGTGCACAACAGCTGACTAACCCAAGAAGTCTTGCCTGATTCATCCTTTCACCCTGAGTCAACTTAATTCACCTATCCAGTAGTTTTGAATTAGTTTTGAGTCCTGCTTGTGTGCCAGGTACTTTGCTAGGTGGTGAGATTGGAAAGATGGGTAAGATATGTCCTTGCCCTCAAGGGACAGGTATACAAACTAGTATAGTACTCAAGCAAATGCAGTGACCAGGTTAGATGTAAAACACGTCAGGGATCTATAGGAGGGAGTGTCCGACCCTGTGAGGGAAGGAAAGATATGAGAGGGAGTTCTTCTTAGGAAAAGTGACACAATCTGTGTGCCAGATAGGCAAGGAAGAGGAGAATTTGGGAGAAGCAAGGCCATTTCAGTCAGAACAACACGTGTAAAGGATGAAGGTAGGAGAGGACACGCCTACTCAGTACAGTGTGTTAGGTACCAGTGGTGGGTTAATCGGAAGTGAGGTGGAAAGTGAGAAGAGCATGAAAATACTTGTATACTGTATAAAGTAGATTTGACTTCATCCTATAAATGATGGAATGCTTAAATTAACATTCTAGAAAGATTTCTCTGGCTCTAGAGTAGAGAATATTTAGGAGCTGGGGGTGGAGTGGAAGAGGTAGCTTTATAACCATTATTTGAGAATTGATGAAGAGATGAGTTAAGGCTGTAATTAAGGAGAAGAGTGAGTGATGAATTTGAGCATACCGAGTGTGAAGTAAGGTAAGAATCTCACACGCCCTGGCTTGAGTACCTGGGTGTAAAGTATAATGCCTGCCAATCATCAATACAAGAACATGCCAGGGGCACAGGTGAGGAATATATTTGAGTTCTGTTTATGGTTTTATGGTTCCTTTAGAGAGAGAAGAAGACATCACTTTATGGGAGGGGGCAGTGGTAACAGCTGGAAAGTCTTCTCTGATTAGATGATATTTGAGCAGGTATCTGAGTGAAGTAATAAAGAGAAAACTTTCTAGACAGAGAGGTGGGAGCATGCCTGCCATGTTCTAAGAGCAAGAAGACCAGTGTGGTTGGAGGTGACAGTGGGAGAAGTGTAGATGAGATCCTAGTGAGTATGTGCTTTTCATGTGGTGCCTTTAGATTGTCGTAGGGATTGTAGTATTTAGGATGAGCTTAGACGCCTTTTAAAACATGAGCTATTTGCCTTTTCCCCTCCTCTCACTTGTTAGAATATGATTTGAGTATGGCTATGTGTGTGTAATTCTATATTATTTTCATCTATGTAAATTCATATCATCCTCACAGTCAGGATACAGAACTAGATCTGTCCGTCAGCACAAAGAAACTCCTCTGTACTACCCAGCCTTAACCACTGATCTCTTCTCCATCACTGTAATTTTGTCACTTGGAGAGTGTTATAAAAGTGGAATCTTACATTGTGTGACCTTTTGAGATTGGCTTTTCTCCCTCAGCATTATACCCTTGAGATCCATTCTAGTTGTTTGTGGTATCAGTGGTTCGTGCCATTTTAATTCTAAGAAATGTACTTTTGTGAGTGTGTGTTTTAGTCGCTCAGTCATGTCCGACTCTTTGAGACCCCATGGACTGTAGCCCTCCAGGCTCCTCTGTCCATGGTATTCTTCAGGCAAGAATAATGGAGTGGGTTGTCATTCCCTTCTCCAGGGAGGAAGTTGGAAGGGTACCATTGTATGCTGCTGCTGCTAAGTCGCTTCAGTCGTGTCCGACTCTGTGCGACCCCATAGACGGAAGCTCACCAGGCTCCCCGGTCCCTGGGATTCTCCAGGCAAGAATACTGGAGTGGGTTGCCATTTCCTTCTCCAATGCATGAAAGTGAAAAGTGAAAGTGAAGTTGCTCAGTCGTGTCCGACTCCTAGCGACCCCACGGACTGGAGCCTACCAGGCCCCTCCGTCCATGGTATTTTCCAGGCAAAAGTACTGGGGTGGGGTGCCATTGCCTTCCCCGGCCATTGTATGGTGTACCACAATTAGTTCAGTCATTGACTGAAGGACTTTTGTGTTTCTACTTTGGGGCTATAAACACAAAGCTGCTGTGAACAGTTTTGCAGGTAAAATATGTTTTCGTCTCTCTAGGATAAGTACCCTGGAGTACAGTTGCTGGGTTGTATGATAAATACATATTTAACTCTATGAGAAACTGCCACTTTTCCAGAATGGCTGAACCATTTTACACTCGCACCATCAGTGTGTAAGATACAGTTTCCCTGCATCCTTGTCAACATTTGATACTGTCAGGATATTTTTTATTTCAGCCATTCTAATAGATATGTAGTGATAGCTCATTGTAACATTAGTTTGTATTTCCCTAATGGCTAATGGTGTTGGATATATTTGCGTGTGCTTGTTTGATGTCTGTATATCCTCTGTGAAGTGTCTGTTCAGGTCTTTTGCTTATGTTCTAATGTGATTGTTTTCTTGTTGAGTTTAATGAGTTCTTTATATATTCTGGATAGAAACACTTTGTCAAATATGTGATTTGCAAATATTTTCTCTTGGTCTGTAACTTATCTTTTCATCTTCTTAATGGAGGCTTTTGCGAAGAAAAAGAAATTATGAAGTCTAATTTATCTTTTTTCTTTTATGAATTGTTCTTTTGTTATCAAGTCTAATATCTCCTTGACTTTAGGTTCCAAAGATTTTCTCCTGTTTTCTTCTAAAAGTTTTCTGAAAAGCTTTACGTCTTGCATATGTAGATCTATGATCCATTTTTACTTAATTTTCACTTAAAGGTATAAAGTTTAGATTGAATTTCATTATTTGTCTGTGAAATGATCAGCTGTTGCAAGACCACTTGTTGAAAAAAAATTACCCTTCCTCCATTGAATTAATTTTGCAACTTTGTCAAAAATCAGATGGCTGTGCTATGATGGTCTACTTCTGGATTCTCTATTCTGACCCATTGATGTTTGTGTTTATCCCTGTACTAGTATCTCATTTTCTTGATAACCGTAGCTGTATGGTAAGTCCTAAAACAATTTCCCTAATTCTTATTTTTCAGAATTGTTTTTAACTATTCCAATTCCTTTCCATGTAAACTCTAGGATCTATTAAAAAAAATGCTGGAATTTTGGTAGCAATTTCATTAAATCCTTAGATCTATTTAGGGAAATTGATATTTTAATTTTGTTAAGTCTTTCAATCCATAAACACAGTTTATCTCTCCTTATATTTAGATTGTCTGATTTCTTTGATCAGCATTTTATAGCTTCTAACGGACACACATTTTATATATGTTTTGCTAGATTAGTACCTAGGCACTTTTTTTTTTGGAGTAGTCATAAATGATACTGTGTTTTAAATTTTGGTTTCTAGTTGTTTATCATAGTTTATAACAATGTGGTTGATTTCTGTGAGTAGATTCTGTACCCTGAGACTTTGCTAAACTAATAAATTCTAGTAATTTTTTTGTGTGAGTTTTCTAATGTATCTGTGAATACAGACAGTTACGTTTCTTCTTTTCCAGTGAATTTTATTCCCTTTTCTGACCTTACTACTCTGATAAATACTTTCAATACTATGCTTAGTAGGCATGGGGAGATTAGACAAGCTAGTCTTATTCCTGATCTTAGGGGAAGGCTTTAAATCTGTCACCATTAAGTACATGTTAGCTGTAGGTTTTTTGTAGGTGCCTGTTTTTTCCTCATTTGAGTTTTTATCATGACTGGGTATTGAAATTTTTCAAGTGGTTTTTCTATGTCAATTGATATGGTCATATGGTTTTTCTTATTTAAACTGTTAACTGATGGTAACTTCCCTTTTTAAAGATTTACTGTGGCAGCTCTTTGTGGAATAAACTCTAAGGGCAGGGCAAAGATGTCAGCGGGGAAGCCATATTGGAAATTACTGCAGTTATCTAAATGAGAGCTGATAGTGGCTTGGACCACAGTAACAAGAGGAAACAGCATGAGGAGGGCAGATTTTGAATATGTTACAAACCCTGAGTGGCAGGCAGGATATGTTGATGAATTGGATCTGAGGCATAAAAGAACAGTCAAGGAGTACTCAGAGATTTTTGGCCCAAGCATTTGAAAGTATGGAGTCGCTATTGACTGAGTTGGGGAAGACAGTGAAGTAACAAGTTGAGCTGGACAATCAAGAGGGTTTTTGTTTGGACATGTTAACTTTGAAAGGCCTACTAGACATTTAACTGGACCTGTCAAGTAGGTAATTTGAAATACAAAATGGAATTCAAGCAAGAAATTCAGGCTGGAAATAGAAATTAGAATCATCAGTTGAGTTGATGTATCAGAAATTACAGTGATATTTATTAAAAATTTTACCTCTAACCTTTTTCTTTTTACTATACTGTTATCTAAGGTTTATTAGCAAAAAACATGATTATCCCAGCACATGAAAAACTTTGTGAAAATTTGGATTGTTTTGTTTATTAACACTGTTGCCTATCTCACATTAAATGCACCAGAAATTATGTGATTGGGAGATAATTTGGGAGATATATGTTTATTATAATGTGTATTTAATCATGCTTATTTGATAAGTAAATGGCTATAATAGTAGTATAGGCACATGTGCCTTATTAATTTTGAGAGCTTTGTCCTAAATCTTTGTAAACAAAGTAAAAAGTTTATGCATATTGTAGATAAGTTTTGATACTATTATTAAGTGGCTGAGAGGCTTTCTGAGGCAACATTTCTTTTGTAGAGAAAACAGCCAGAGAGACAGATCAAAAATAAAAATTAAAAACGAGAATGCAAAATAGATAGCAAGGACAGACTTTATTTTTTTTTTTTAAGACTTTTGACTTAGAGCCAGAATTAAATTGGTAAAGGGAAAGGGTGAGCCTCAGTTTACAAACTTGATAAAAAGATATCCTCTGAGTTCCATTCAGATATGTTTTCTTCCTATTAAGGTATTCTGGAAAATGCTTTTTAAGTGGCATGATATTTTCTGTTGTAGCTAATTAATGATCTTTTCTTATTTATATTATAAATATCTCTAGCACATTATTTCCCTTGTTGCAGGGTTTGCCATATTATATTATAATATTCTGTTTATTTTTCAGTTTCTCCCACTGAATAAGGTTTTACAGCATTAGTACAATGCCTTAGTACAGTAAGCTCTCTGTAAATATTTATGAATGAATGAGTGAACACACACATTACTAAAGTTTAAAGCTGTTAGATTTACTTGCTTTTGAAAGTGTGTTTTTGAGATTCCACAGTGTAAATTATGGTCAAGTCTTTTCTGAGTAGTACCCTGATGCTTTCAAGCAAACATTATACCCCCAAAAAGTACACCCAAGCATAGTGACATTACTAACCCAAGGTCAGTGACACACACATTTTGCCTCTTGTTATTTGTTCTTTTTTCATAGTAATAGTGGTTTTAAAGAATCCCCCTGCCAGTGCAGGAAACACAAGAGATGCAGTTTCTATCCCTGGATCATGAAGATCCCTGGAGGTGGAAATGAAATGGCGAAGTGAAGTGAAGTCACTCAGTCTTGTCCGACTGTGACCCCGTGGACTATAGTCTACCAGGCTGCTCTGTCCATGGGATTCTCCCAGGCAAGAATACTGGAGTGGGTTGCCATTTCCTTCTCCAGGGGATCTTCCCAACCCAGGGATAGAAGCAGGCAGGTCTCCCACATCGCAGGCAGATGCTTTACTCTCTGAGCCACCAGGGAACCAACTCCAATATTCTTGCCTGGAGAATTCCATGGACATATGGAGCCTGGTGGGCTGCAGTCCATGGGGTTGCAAAGAGTTGGTCACAACTGAGTGCACAGACACACACAGTGGATTTTTGCATAATCCAAACCTGGCCTAGACTTCTTGTATGCAGAGCACACGTTGTAAAAGTAGGTTGGGCTTAGAGTTTAATTAGTCTATAGTAGTATCTCATTGGAAATTTCCTATACACATTTTAAAAGAAAGTAACTTTGATCTTCCTTTTACCTAGTCCCCCCTCATTTCCAGGTTTATGGTAGAGGTATAAGCCATGTTTCTTTTCAGTAATGATTATACATACTTTAAAAAACATTTTCCTATACCTTTTCTCCTTTGAGCTTTATAAGACAAAAATACCCTGAGCCTTTACTGTTCCAATTCATATTTAAGCCCCAGGAGAGCAGTTATTTTTGAAAGCCATAGTATTTTATTTCCAAATCTCTAGTGTGTGTTTTTTGTGGTGTATGTTTATGTACGTGTATGTATATATCTGTGAATGCATGCTCAGTTGCTCAGTCATGTCTGACTCTTTGCAACCCATGGACTGCAACATGCAGGCTCCCCTGTCCATGAGATTGCCCAGGCAAGAGTCCTGGAGTAGGTAGCCATTTCCTCCTCCAAGGGATCTTCCCAACTCAGTGATCAAACTCATATCCTGCATTGGCAGGCTGAGTCTTTACCTTTGACACGCCTGGGAAAAGAAGAAAGAAAGTGAAGTCGCTCAGTCGTGTCCGATTCTGCAATCCTACGGACTGCAGACCACCAGGCTCCTTTGTCCATGGGACTCTCCAGGCAAGAATATTGGAGTGGGTTGCCATTTCCTTCTCTAGGGAATCTTCCCGACCCAGGGATCAAACCCAGGTCTCCCACATTGCAGCCAGACTCTACCGTCTGAGCCACGAGGGCCTGTCCAGCCACATGGAAAACCATGTATATATCTGTATATACATGTGTATATTGTGCTAGTCCGTGAAACATGAATGAAGTTTATAGGAAAAACGGCTTTCCTCGGATATTGTTGACACCAGCACAGTCAGAATATAAATTGTTTAGTGCTCCTTTTTAGGCATTGTTGTGGAAAGACGGGGGGCTATATAAAATAATCCTTATTTTCTCTGAGAGAGACCAGTGTGCTGTCAGCTGAAGATTCTTGAGAACATTAAATGAGCAAATGCATTATAAATCATTTGACCTAGTACTTAGCACATAAATAAATGTTTGATCTTACTCATTGTTACAAAATTGTAAATTATTTGTTATAAAAATAATAAACTAAAACTTTATTGTTATACCTCTTATTCATTTGACTTTCTTCGACCCGTTCCTTCTTGTATTTTATCTAACTTTTCTAACTCCTCTGTTGTAAGTTCTTGGTCTTTACGTCTCCTCTCTTCCTGTCCAGCCTCTTTTCCGTTATTCCCTAGATCAATGTCATCACCTTCTACTGAAATTCATTGCAGTTGAATTCTGCAAAATCTCTTACCTCTCTTAGGAAGGAAAATGACATGATCCAGCAGTGTTTAAGGAATTAGAAATCTCGTTGCCACTCTGAAATATAGCTTAGAAGACCTAAGAGTGGAGTAAACTATCAGATAAGAGATTACTGTATTACTTCAGTTGTCCAGATAGCAGGGACCTGAACAAGGATGTTGTGGGAATAGAAGGGGGATTAATGCGAAAAACACTTGCGGGAGTAATCAGCAGAGCTTTGCCACTGATTGTATATGTGAGGAAAAGAATTGAAGGCCTTGAGATTTCTAGCTTCAGAATCCTGTACTATTAGTAATTAACATATAGATATATTAGTGTGTGGGAGGCAGAGGGTTGAGTTTTAGGCAAGATACTTTAGTAGCATGGCACTGTCAGACTATTCCTTTATTTGTTCCAGTCCCACCCACTCATCCTCCCCCCTCACTTACTCACTGAATTCCATTGCTATTAGTCTGAGAACTTCCCTTTAAGAAAGGTAATTTCTATCTGCTCATAATCAGCACTAGAGACTGAAATGCGTGGAGAGCAGTCTCTTGTTTCCCACCCGCATTCCCGTTGCCCTCCTCTTTTGGAACCTTCCAAAAAGTTTACTTAGAGTAATATTTACCACCGTTCCTACTATCACCCACCCATTCCTGGGATATTCACAGATAAATTTTTTATTTTTATATAAAGTAAATGGGGCAACTTGGCTGGGCTCTCTGAAGAAAAATAATACTTTATGAAGTGTATGTGATTAAAACATTAATCAATGAGTAGAGTAATACCTCATTCATCTAGTATTACTGGGCAACAAATATTCTAAATAAGACAATTGAAACTTATCCCCAAATCTGTTTCCATGTAGACTTTACATATATAGAACTTTTAATGCTATTTTTATATATACTATTTAGATTGCTGCTGCTGCTGCTAAGTCACTTCAGTCGTGTCCGACTCTGTGCGACCCCATAGACGGCAGCCCACCAGGCTCCCCCGTCCCTGGGATTCTCCAGGCAAGAACACTGGAGTGGGTTGCCATTTCCTTCTCCAATGCATGAAAGTGAAAAGTGAAAGTGGAGTCTCTCAGTCACGTCTGACTCTTAGGGACCCCATGAACTGCAGCCTACCAGGCTCCTCCATCCATGGGATTTTCCAGGCAAGAGTACTGGAGTGGGGTGCCATTGCCTTCTCCGACTATGTAGATTATATATATATAAATAGCTCCAAATCTGTTTCTTTATAATGTTTTATATGACTTATTGCCTTCTGAGAACATTTCTCCACCCTAACTTTACGTCCTGTTCTGCTTTTTGTTCCAGAGTTTCAGAATGAGAATCAGGAGTCCCTGATTCTAGTCTACGGTCTAAAAGTAAATTCTTGTTTGAGGATCTTTTTTTTTTTTTTTTGGTTGTTTTCTACCATTGAATCTGTGAAATCTGAATTTGTGCCTAGCATAGAGTAGATGCTTAGTATTTTTTGAATGAATCATTGTTTTATGTCTGCTTTAGCACTCTTTCCCTGATTTATTACTTGGAATTCATCACTGCCTAGTAAATAAGTTTCTGAGTTTTTAATATGACTAAGTTCTAATTGAGTTGAATTATTAATATTAACCTTCCTTTATGAGTCTGTTTTTGCTGCTTAGTAGAATTTTCAGTCCTCTTGATACATTTTCTGGTCCTTAAACTTTTGAAAGAAATGATCTTCTACTACTTGGTTTATTGAGAATGAGTAAGTTAGTCACTCAGTCATGTCTGACTCTTTGGGACCCCATGGACTGTGGTCCACCAGGCCCCTTTATCCATGGGATTCTCCAGACAAGCGTATGGGAGTGGGTTGCCATTCCCTTCTCCAGGGGCTCTTCCCAACCCAGGGATTGATCCTGGGTTTCCCACATTACAGGCAGATTCTTTAACATCTGAGCCACCAGGGACGCCCTTATGGAGAATAGTTTCTTTACTGAATACATTCTGTGGGCCTGTATTACATATAGGCAGTGCTGCTATATACAAGTATGTTACCCATGCCCCCAGGGATCTTACACTTTAGATGAAGAGACACAGAAGTGGAGCTCTAAGAGAATAATTACATTTTGGGTCATGAAGCATTGATCCACAGGTGCATTAGGAGTTCTGGGAAAAGGAGGGATCCATGTGGGCTGAAGCAGTAGAAAAAGAATGCAGAAAGGAGATGGAACATGAATTGCTTTTGAAAAGGTAGTTAAGATTTTGACAAGCATCCGGTGGAGAAATGACATCCTAAGATAGAGCAGTAGCGTAGTCAGGAATGAAAACAGGGTTGAACATGTTTAGACAAAGGCTAGATTTCTCTGAGTGTGGGGATTAGTGGGAAGTTAAAGTAACTAGATTAAATAGGGTTTTACTCTAGACTCTAAAACCCTGAAGAGGATCTGAGGACAGAATTTAGAGGAGTCCCTGCATTTAGATGAAAAAAAAAAAAGCTCTTTATATTGTTACTAACAATAACCTGTAACTGAAATTTAATCTTTCCTTCTATTATGATTTTAATCAGTAAAGCACAGTAGTATTACCAGTGCTGTGATTTTATTAGTCATAGAAAAAGCACAAATATTATGTTTACTGTTTTGGCTATCTCTGAATATAGTTTAGGAGAAGGAAATGGCAACCCACTCCAGTGTTCCCTCCCTGGAGAATCAGGGAGCGGGGAGCCTGGTGGGCTGCTGTCTGTGGGGTCGCACAGAGTCAGACACGACTGAAGCAACACAGCAGCAGCAGCAGCAGCAGAATATAGTTTATGCAGATTACTACTTTAAAACTATTTGTTATTAGACCCCACTGGAGTTTACATGTTGGGTGTTAGTAAAGAAGCTGATATATAAATACATCAGATATATGGGTTCTGAAAAACACTTGGTGATTTTCAGTATAATTGATTTTCTTTGTGATCACTGATTTTATTTTACTCATTTAAAATAAAGCTGGCCTTCTTTGTAATCCTATGTACTGTGTTTTATGTATTTCAAGTCATTCTGAGAGGCAGTATGTAGCTTTTTCCCTGCCAAGTGGGAGTCCAAGGTACCAGTTCTAGTGGAACCAAACTGGAGAAGGCCTTGAAAACCACACTGAGAAGTTTTAGTTGAAGTGATAAACGGGGAGGAACCTAGTATATTTTTCATTTGTTTTTGTTGTTTTAACAAAATTGTGTATATACTCTGTACTGTGTATTTACTCTGTGTACAGAGTAAATAGACAATTTTTAAAATTTCATCAAGTTGGAGAAAAGAGAGCCTCTTTTTAGCTTACAGTTATCGATAGACTAAACTTTAAAAGTGCACAGAAGTTCGACTATAATACCACAGACAGTCTTTACCCTCTTATTATGTATCTGTTCCAGTTTCTTAAGTTCTTGTGCAAAGCAGTGAAATACTTAGGGTGGTTATATAGGAACCTCTCTTAATCTGCTCTACTCTACATGATTGGTCAAATGTAAAGGACTTAATGGCTGGGATACAAGCTGTGGGTCTGGTCATTTCGAAGTCGGACGATTGGGATAATGTGGTAGCAATTGGGGTGGAGCAGAATTGGCAGTTGTGGTATTTGAAAAGAACCTATAGGACTTGGTGCCACATATGAAGGCTGACGGGGAAGGCAATGGCACCCCACCCCAGTACTTTTTCCTGGAAAATCCCATGGACGGAGGAGCCTGGTAGGCTCCAGTCCATGGGGTCGCTAAGAGTCGGACACGACTGAGCGACTTCACTTTCGCTTTTCACTTTCATACGTTGGAGAAGGAAATGGCAACCCACTCCAGTATTCTTGCCTGGAGAATCCCAGGGACGGGGGAGCCTGGTGGGCTTCTGTCTGTGGGGTCGCACAGAGTCGGACACAACTGAAGTGACTTAGCAGCAGCAGCAGCATGAAGGCTGAAATGCATGGAGTGGTGTTAGGGAAAGTATCAAAAGGAAAGTTAAGAACAGGACCCCTGAATTGGGCTGTATATATTGTATATTATGTAACACCCGCAGCAAAGTTTGAGGCATCACTCAGTATTTAAACACTAGTATTTCTGCAGTGGAAAATGGAAATGTTTGCAGTAAGTAGGCTAAATAAAGCCTGTAAGTAGCTTCACATCAGTTCAAAACAGATTTTTGCCACTATCAGATGAGCTTTGACATGAAACTTAATAAGAAATCTTTTCAGCACTTTTTAGATTTTGGAACTACAGAAGTAATTGTGAGCTGTGTTGACTGTAATATCCAATGAGGAGAGTCTTAGGAGTGGTGTTTTGAGGAATGTTAGTTATTGGATGGATGAAATTTGAAGCAGTTGAGAAAAGTAAAAGAAAGCAAGAGAAAAGGTAATTTCAGTTTTCAGGTTATCAAAATTGCTATTTCTAATGAAAACGGGAAGTTGAAGAGGGGAAGCCAGTTTGGGGAAGAGTTTAAGTTTAAACTTCAGCACAATTCAGAGGGAAAAAAATCTTGCTTTACATGAGATACCCTTTTATTTTTCATGTATTCTGTATCATGGGTAAACAAGCTTAGTAGTTTAGAAGTGTTGCAGTGGAAAATTTCCTTTTAAAATAAGCTCTTAATTTTCAGAGCCTGTAGACTCTGATGTTGAGATATGAAACTGCTTCTAGCTTGCGAGTGGTTGGAAAGGTATTCCTATATAACTAGGATTGTGGCTCTGCTCACTAAAAAAAGAACCTGGCCAATAGACTGAAAGGAGTGGAGTAAGGTAGGGGGTCCTCTAACAGGATGCTTGTGTGTGTGGCTGAATCATTAGTATGGCTGTTTTTATAATCATATGAATATATTCAGAAGTAGTAATTGCTGGAGAAGCAGTGGTAACTGACATGTTTTCAGTGCTCACCACATACCAGGCCCTATTTTAGGCCATGTTCAGCAGACAGTCTAGTGGCATCTGTTCCTGCCCTGTAAGGTTGTGGTTATCAACCTAGGTGGGAAGCATTAGGGTAGAGAGTGGTATGATTTTGATTCCCAAGTCCACTTTAAAAAGCTGGAAGATAGGTAACTGATGCATGAGTTTGTGAAATTGAATGGGTTTTATCTTTATTGCCATTCTGTGACTTAAAAAAACAAAAACCTTTGGTGAATGGACTCATACATTAATATTGTCATACTAGAAATATGGACAAGTATCTTTAACAAAAATGAAACAGGATCCAGTAATTACTCTTGAAATTTGTTTAGTTGCTTTCTGTTTACTATGTATAAATATGCTGTATAAGTGTATATTTTATGATTCATAAGTTTAAAAAGGCAAATATTGTCTTAAACTTTTATTCAAATCCTGCTAGTGACTTGTGTGAGTTGAACTTTATGTTTTTCTTCTATTAAATAAGGATGTTGGACGAACTCTCTAAGGCCCTTTCAGCATTGAATTCTATGGTTCTGATTGTTTAATTTTCATCAGAACAGAAAGCAGCTACTTAAAGAAGCCTCTCCCTAGATTAGTACTACAAGTATAGATAAGATACCAGAGGTAGAAGTGAAAGAAGAAATGTCATAGTTTGTACTTAAATCCTTTTGACAAACATTAAGAAGCACTGAAACAAGGAACCTTGGAAACTAGAAGAATGTGCAGTGTTGACCAGAAAACTTTTCAAAAAGAGCATGATCAGAAAGCATTCAAGTTAGTACTTAATTAATAAGTTAATAAACTATAGAGGAAGGAGCCCTGGACCTGAAGTTAGAAAGCCACAACTACATTTCTGGCTCTAACTCTGCTGCTATTTGGAGTTTTGATGATCAGAAAATTACTTAATTTTTCTGAACCTTGCAAAGGAGAGTAATAAGTACCTGACCTTACTTAATGGTTTTTTCATAAAAATCAAATGATATGGTAAATTAGGTGGCACTAGTGGTAAAGACGCGGAAGGCAATGGCACCCCACCCCAGTACTCTTGCCTGGAAAATCCCATGGACGGAGGAGCCCTGTAGGCTCCAGTCCATGGGGTCGCTAAGAGTCGGACAAGACTAAGCGACTTCACTTTCACTTTTCACTTTCATGCATTGGAGGAGGAAATGGCAACCCACTCCAGTGTTCTTGCCTGGAGAATCCCAGGGACAGGGGAGCCTGGTGAGCTTCCGTCTATGGGGTCGCACAGAGTCGGACACGACTGAAGCGACTTAGCAGCAGCAGCAGCAGTGGTAAAGAACCCGCCTGACAGTGCAGAAGATGCAAGAGATGCAGGTTTGATTCCTGGGTCAGGAAGATCACTTGGAAGGGGGCATGGCAACCCACTCCAGTTTTGCCTGGAGAATCCCTTGGACAGAGGAAGCTGGCGGGCTACAGATCACAGAGTCGGACACAACTGAAGCAACTTGGCACAGACATATGCAATAAAACTTAAAATATTCTGTGAACTTTCTTTTAAAAAGCAAAATTTAACTGAGTATGTTTGAAGATGTGATTTTATTTATTTTTTAAAATATATGAATCAGCAAAGTTATTACAAAATGATAGGTAAGGATCCTGAAGAGGTTATTGAATTTGGTGATTTGAATGAAACCGTTACCAAGGGAGGAAACTTGAGGGCAGATTAAAGTAAAGTTAAGGCCAGAGCATTACTGCTCAGTAGAGAAGTTTGGAAAGGCACAGATGTTAGAGATGGCCTGGCATGGCTTGTTTATTCCTTGCATTGTTGTTGCACACTTTTGTTTGCCTGTTTGTGTTCCCTACTGGATTAGGGATAGGCAGAAAGCAGGAACTGCAGTTCATTCTCATGCCTTGAATAGAGTAGCAATTTTAATAAACAGCTTTGTAAATAAATACTTGCTGAACAAGACTTAACTAGTAAAGAAAATTTTTGTGGTACGAATTTGTGCATAATGTATGTTTAAGATGGTTAAGACTTAAACATATTCTTAGGTTGAAGTGAGAGACTGAAAAGAAAAGGTGTTGGTTTTCTCAAAGAAACAGGAAAAAAAGGGATAGGATCTGTAGCCACAAATGAAAATTCTGGTCTTAACTGGTAGAGAGACTCTTCCTTACGAAAAGCACCAGATAATTATGTATTTCATAACATAGAGGGAAAAAAGTAAGCTTCCATATTCTTTTTACAAAAACAAGATAACATAAAATATGAGCATAAAAGAAGATTACACACCAGTCTCACATAATTTGATGCAAAAAATGCATAATAAAATCAAATGGAATCTAGCATTACATTAACAGAATACTACAAATGAGTGGTATTCCCGCTAGGAATAAATCAAATTAAATCATATTAGGTGATGGGACATGTGAATATCCTGAGGGATATCAAAAGAAGGGAAATCAACATTTATTTCTAATAAGAATCCTTAGTGAAACAAAAAGAAATGAACATAAATATTTAAGATTTTATATGTCTCAGACCAGAAGCCAGCATTTTGTTGCTAGAAATGGTGAAATACTAGAATTTCTATTTTAGTATTTAATGAAATACTAAATTCTTTTTAAAAACTCATGAATCAAAAAAGGTCTGGCTGGCATTACTGTTACATAACATTGTCTTGAGAATGCTGGCCAATATAATTAGACCAAAAACAAAATAAGAGGTGTAATTATTGAAAGGGAGGAGGCACATTTATTTGTAAATGACAGTTTATATCTGGAAAATCCAAAAGAATCAACTGAAACATTATGTGAGTAATGAGATTTCAGTGTGATAATCTGGTTATAAAATAAAAACATCCCAAAATTAATGGTTTATCTAGAAAAGTGTAAACTGAAAGCCTATCCATATGGGTTAATGAATGGGAATCCTCATTCTTAAATACTCTTTATTATGCCTTCTGGCAAAACTTACTTATCATCTCTAAGTAAATCATCTATTTTGAGTAAGATTCTTTCCATGTTAACTTTTACAACCTCTGAAATAAAGTTGTAGTAGTGAACACATTTAAAGTAAACTTTAAGAAAAGAAGTTTTTTTTTTTCTTTTTAGAATTCCTTGTGGCTTGTGATACTTGCTCTATTACTTGGTAATGCCAGGGAAGGTGTAATCTGAGCTCTGAACCATATTTGGTAAATAATAATTTTATGTGGAACCCACTGTTCTATCAGTAAGAGGAAAATTATTGCTCAAATGTAAGGCTTTTCTACGCCCTTAAAGCATTTCCTGACTTAAAGACCAAGTTAGATCATATATTGATTCCTTTTGTTTTTTAAAAGACACTGTATCCCAGTTCTATAATGTTTTGACTAGAGGTGTGTTGACAAAAGTATTTTCTGCTTTATTTGAAAGAGGAAGAATTACCTGTCTCCTTACTTGTTTACCATTAATTCTCTTTATCCTAAATGTAAATTGTTGTATTTTTATTTATCATCAGTTCTCAGAATTGAGCTCTCTCACATTTGCCTTGTTCTGGGATCAGTGTTGATAAAGCAGGTTATCTCTCTTAGGATGTGATGCAGTTGAATTATTTAAAGCTAAAACTTGCCATATAGCTGTCGTTTCAGCATTTTATGAAAATGAAAGCTTAAGTATACTCAGATGTTTAGAGCAAAGCTTCCCAGGTGGCACAGTGGTAAAGAACCCGCCTGCCATTGCAGGAGATGATAGAGTGTGGGTTTGATCCCTGGGTCAGGACAATCCCCTGGAGTAGAAGATAACAACTCACTCCACTGTTCTCCTAGAGAATCCCATGGACCGAGGCCCCTAGCAGGCCCTAGCCCGTGGGGTCACAAAGAGACTGACACAACTGAGCATATAGAAAGCTATATTGAATACCTACTGTCTGCCAGGTTGTTAGGTGCTAATTCTCATGACAATCCAGTGAGGTAGGGGATCCTATCCCGTTTAATAGAACAGAAACTCCTGCAGAGTTTTAGTTTGTACAGGAACCAGATTTGGAACCTAGATCTTGGTCTACCAGAATATTTTCATCTACAGCATGCCATTACAAAAGGTGGAAAATTGACCTTGTCCTTAAAAACTACTTTCATTCTGTTTTGCTTTGTTGTGTCCTAGTTACTGGAAATCCTTGTCTTCACTACTTTTTTGTCCTGTTACAATCCTCACCATCTGCCATCATTGGACAACAGCAGAAGATTCAGTTTATTTTGACTACTGTGGGATTGAGTCTCTTCTTTCTTAGACACTCCTAAAATTATCAGCTTGCCAAGCATAAGAACATCAATTCTAGGCCCTAGTAATCTAATTAGTACAACAGTCTAACATTTTTAATAGCCTACCATTTCTGTAACCTTTGTACTTGCAAGTTTTCTTGTGTGTGTTTTAATAATGTGGACCTAACCAAAAAAAAAAAAATCATTGACTCTATTTTGGTAATGGAAAAAAGAATTTCTAGTGTGGTTAAGAACCATATCTTATGAGCTGTTCTTTGCGTCCCTCTTTAAGAATTACCAAGTGTTTTTAAAAATTGGAACTTTATTTCACTGCTTAGATGTATCTAAAGCATTTCTTAAGAAAAGTCTGAGAACTGATTGTAGGAATTTAGGGAAACAGAAGGTAATTGGAAATAAGATAGCAAAAGAGAAGAGTAAAGTGACCTAAAAATGAGAACTTCACAATTCCAGTCTTACTAATGAAAATGAACTTACTGTTGGTTTTCTCATTCTATATACTCTGGTCCCATATTGGACAGTCTGTTGCTGAAAGCCAGTAGAGATTTCATAAAGGCTACTGGTTTAGTTTCTAGAATTGAGAGTTTAGAGTGGAATTGGGTAGATGAAGACAATGAATTAAGTAATGCAAATAGCATCTTTTGGTAACTTGTATTTAAGAGAGTCTTTTCCATTTAAGAATATTTCCTATGCGAGACACTGGGGACTACCTCATTGCTATTAGCTCACAATGTTATCTGGTCACGTTTCTTGTTCTGCCTGCCTCTAGTTTACTCTAGTTTCTCTTCTGCTTTCAAGGCTCCAGACCCAGTTCCTGGACCTGCCCTGGAAAAGAAGTATCCAGTAGAGATGAGCTCACTGCAGTTACTTAATTAAAAATTTGTAAGCTGCAAAAATGGCAATGGGCCAATCAAGAACAGCTACCATTTGAATTTTTCTATTTCCAGGTATGCTAAAGTCCATGGCACCAGTCAAGCTTAGCCATGTAACTGCCTTACTATGAAATCTATAATAAGCAAAACTTTACTTTCAAAACTTTGATCATCTCGCTCACAGTTTAGTAACATCCCTAACCACTGGGTGACATGCAACTAGTATTGACTTTAATGTACCTTTTGCCTGACTATTTCTAATTTAATTTGTTTGTAACAGCAAACTAATGGAAAAACAATTAAAGAAAAATTAATTGGAAATGCTATTGAGTTAAGCCCTGTAAAAATGTACAAAAAGTACTCTGGTCTTCATTGAGAAGTACAGAAACAACCAAACTGTCTTCCTTTAAGAGGTTCACATATGGTATAAGTAATTGAGAGAATTAAATAAATGAAACAGTTCTCTGTCTTGAGGCCCTCAACTAATGTACACTGTGAGTGCCTTCATATAAAGAGTTAATATGGTCTTCAAAAATGGGAGTGGGATGGGAGTGGGGAAATTGAAAGAAAATTCCTGGATAGAATCAAGTAATGTATTATGTAATAGTTTTACCTGAAGAATTTAATTCTGTTTTAAATATAAGTATATAACTAGTATTTGCTGTATTTTTACTTGATTGCCCAAAGGAAACCAGTCGAGAAAGTCATCAGTAGTTGTTGTGGAAGGTAACTGCAAAACTAAAAATTAAGGTAGATTTTAACTGAGAAAAAACTACTTGTGAATGTTTAGAGGGCTAAGTTAGCTTTTAAGGATATTTATCACTTTTACTAATTTGTATAGATTTAGAAACAGTTAATCCATAAAAGATGACTTTATTTGCTAAAGGGTAGATGACCATACATATCTTTTGATTTTAAAGTTCAGTTCAGATAGGTTAGAGATTACCCAAAGTTGAACAAAGGAATTTTATATCCCAATTGTGATTTTAAAAGATGATTCTGATATCCTAGCTTATGCTTTGTATGCCTTCCTCCAGTGTTAATGCAAAATGAATTTAATGTCAGCCAGTCTTGTCAACGTTAGGTCACTGATTCTGTGCCATTTGATTTGTTTAGCATTGAAATAATTATATCTCACTGAGTGCTAAATTAAGGCAGGAAAGAGAGCTACTACCAGAGTTACTAGGGTCGTTACCCCTGGTAGATGAATTGAAGGGGAGATAAGAGAGAATTGCTTCTGAATTTGAAGTCTTACTAGTTATCACTGGGGCTATGAGTAATGGTGAAAGTTTTCTACATCACTGAATGTAAATTGTATATAAAACACTTTATTAGGTGCACTAGGGATGTAAAAATAAATTAACCTTGTTTTCAGTTGGCTTATGGACAAGTAATACCATAAAAAAGTATCATAATAGAGGTGGAAAAAACCGTAGAGAAAGTAATATTTCTACTGAGCCTTGAAGAGTAGATAGAAATCTTTAGCAAGAAAGACAAGAGTATTCCTAAGTTGTAGAAGTCAAAGTATATAATATGTTCTAAAAATTGTAAACAGTTCAGTATGCCTGCAGGATAGTAGGGTATAGAAGGATATATGATGGATGGTGGAACTATGTCACATATGCTTTCAAATGTGTGATGAAGGAGTTTGGATTTAGTTCAGTAGGTCATGAGAATCCATTGCAGATTCATTTCTTAGCATTCTCACACTTAAGTCAGTGAGTCTTTTGAAAAGCTGACTGCAAGAGTGAGGGTTGAAACTTAAAAAAGTTAGAGATTAGGCAGTAGCAATACCTATGAAGGCCAGCACTTTTATTTGATTAAGCATCATGTGTGAAGAATTTTACCTGTAATTTCTCACTTACTCCTTACAGGAATGTTGTGAGAACTGAAATAATATAGGTTAACATTGTTCAGCACAGAACCCGATCCTTACATGATCACTTACACGATCACTTTGACTAACCAAAGTGATCATGCTCTAAGCTCAGAGGAAAGTGCCCTTGTCCACCTTTATGTGTGAACTTTTAAATCCCATCTGTCAAGACTCCTGATGATTGAGCATTGTTGCAGATATTAAGTATATCAGTAACAATTTCAGCATTGATAGCATAGGCATAGGGTTACTTGAAAATACATTGAATTGGCTCAGTTCTGGTACTTTCAAATAATTCTATGCTGCTCCTACTCTCTGACCCCCCATATCAGAATACAAGTAGTGTTATGGGGAAATACATAGAAAATATATAGGAAATACTTTTATAGGGAAAATATTCTGCTCTAATTTCCGTTGTTTATGCTTAATTATACAAAAATACATGAATATATATTCTTATAAAAAATTATAACAGAGATGACTGTATCTCCTTGGACCACTTTCTGTCTATGTGTTCCTTTCCCCAGCCAGGTTTCCAAAATAATTAGTGTGTATCCTTTCAGAGCATTACCTGTGCATTCATATAAAAATATCTGTTTCAAACTTTTTTGGTGTCTTTTTCTTTTTAACACAAGGGCATCATTATACATGAGTTTTGCATCTTTTTTAATCCAGTAATGTCTTAATAGGCCTTTGCATATAATTATTTGGCTATCTTACTCGACTTAAAAAAAAAATTGCTGTACATTGATTTACTCATTCATTCCTAAACTGTTATTCAGATTGTTCTTTTAGTGATACACACTGAAGTGACATTCTTACGTCCATGGAGTCACAAAGAGTCGAACATGATGAAGTGACTGAACTAAACTGACATTCTTACATACTCCTCTTTAACCACATATGCTTGTCCGTAGGTTGGATACTTTATATTGTTATAGATGGAGCTCTGGTACTTCATGATCAGCAACAAATTTTCATTCATAGCTGATGGTGCTAGCACCAGATAGTGACACCACAGTTGGGAACTGGCCTGGAAAACAGCTCTGCTACTGACTTAGTTGGAATTGTAAATACGCTTCTTAATATATCTTTCCATTATTCTCTTCAGTTGAAAAAAAAAGTGGAGTAACATTTGTCTTCTCTGCTTCACGTGTGGGGATGATGAAGTGAGATAAATGCTTTAAGAAGTCTCATATAAATCTGAATTCTACTAGTTTATGATTTTCTCAAAACCAGGAACTATATTTTATTCATCTTTGCATATTTAGAGCACATTACCTGGCCTACAATGGGCAGTGTTTGTGGAATGAATCATAGACATTAAGGTGAACCAAAAAGTAGATTGTATTTATGAAAATTCCAGGCCAGTAGAATTTTCTTAGATCTTATACATAATCTGGAATCTGTGCATTTTTCATTGAAAACTTTCCACCTTTTTAGCCTTATCTCACTTCCCTTCTGCAGTACAGCTATAATTCTTCAAATTTATCCTATTCTTTCATGGTCTTTTCCCTAACACAAACAGTTGTCAGT
The DNA here is from genome assembly GCA_935064755.1 of Tragelaphus eurycerus. Taxonomy (NCBI): domain Eukaryota; kingdom Metazoa; phylum Chordata; class Mammalia; order Artiodactyla; family Bovidae; genus Tragelaphus; species Tragelaphus eurycerus. Next base: position 8,431,999 of record CAKXYN010000039.1, read on the forward strand.
GATATCCTGCAAGACTCTTAATGATTTATCTGTAATGGCGAAGTCCAAGTACTGCATTCTTTGTGAGATTGCTCCTGCCTCTCCTCAGTTCCTGCGTTTTAGGCACTACTGCCTCCTGATCTCCACTGCTGCTTCTATACCTCTCAGTGCCGCACAGGGAGTGCTACTGAACGCCTGTGTGCCCGCCTCTGGGACTGTGTGGAATGTCACAGAACCAGGCAGGGCTTGGAACTTCAGAGATAAATTAGGTGGATCTGGAAAGTGAGAGGCGTGTTGTTCTTGCTGACTTGTGGGATTCAGCACATATAGGGCCGGGGAAAGCAATTAAGATCATCTATGATATGCCCATGCCTACCCTACTTCTTCAGCTTCATCCTGTATCACACTTTCTCCCTGTTCCTCTTACTCCCTGCCCTTCAACATGAACCAGCTACTTGTGGTTACCCAAACTTGCCATGCTGTCTGATTCAGATCTTTTCCCAGGCAGCTACTTATGTTTGAAATTTTCTTCCCCTCTTGCCTGCCCACCTGGTAAACATATGTTTATCTTTTAAGACCGAGCTTAGGTGTTGCCCTCTTTAATTAATCCTACCCTTAAACTCTCCACTTCCCTCAGAATTGATTGGCCCCTCCTATGTTTCCGCCGTGCACTGCAACACAGCTCAGTTACAGTTCAGTTATTATGTTTACTTGTTGGTGTATTTGTCTTCCTCTACTAAAATGTAAATTTCTTGAGTATTGAAAAGTGTGCTTTTATTAATTTTCGTTTTTTCAGACAAGACCAGGCGCATTCAGGGTGGTATGGCAAGGTGAAAAGACAGCCTTCAGAATGGGAGAAAATAATAGCAAATGAAGCAACAGACAAACAACTAATCTCAAAAATATACAAGCAACTCCTACAGCTCAATTCCAGAAAAATAAATGACCCAATCAAAAAATGGGCTAAAGAACTAAATAGACATTTCTCCAGAGAAGACATACAGATGGCTAACAAACACATGAAAAGATGCTCAACATCACTTGTTATCAGAGAAATGCAAATCAAAACCACTATGAGGTACCATTTCATGCCAGTCAGAATGGCTGCGATCCAAAAGTCCACAAGCAGTAAATGCTGGAGAGGGTGTGGAGAAAAGGGAACCCTCTTACACTGTTGGTGGGAATGCAAACTAGTACAACCACTTTGGAGAACAGTATGGAGATTCCTCAAAAAACTGGGAATAGAACTGCCTTATGATCCAGCAATCCCACTGCTGGGCATATACACTGAGAAAACCAGAATTGAAAGAGACACGTGTACCCCAATGTTCATAGCAGCACTGTTTACAATAGCCAGGACTTGGAAGCAACCTAGATGTCCATCCACAGATGAATGGATAAGAAAGCGGTGGTACATATACACAATGGAGTATTACTCAGCCATTAAAAAGAATACATGTGAATCAGTTCTAATGAGGTGGATGAAACTGGAGCCTATTATACAGAGTGAAATAAGCCAGAAAGAAAAACACAAATATAGTATACTAACGCATATATATGGAATTTAGAAAGAGGGTAACAATAACCCTGTATGCGAGACAGCAAAAGAGACACCGATGTATAGAATAGTCTTTTGGACTCTGGGAGAGGGAGAGGGTGGGATGATTTGGGAGAATGGCATTGAAACATGTATAATATTTGAAGTGAGTCGCCAGTCCAGGTTCGATGCCTGATACCAGATGCCTGGGGCTGGTGCATTGGGACGATCCAGAGGGATGGTATGGGGAGGAAAGAGGGAGGAGGGTTCAGGATGGGGAACACGTGTTTACCTGTGGCGGATTCATTTTGATGTAAGGCAAAACCAATACAATATTGTAAAGTTAAATAAAATAAAATTTTTTAAAAAATCAACATTCCAAAAAACAAAAAAAAAAAAAAAATTTTTTTCAGCACCCACTATAGTAGAGAGTGAGTAGTAGACTTGCAACAAATGTTTGCATAAGCAATGTGTATACTATATAGTATATATGAAAATATACAACAATAATACATTAGAAAATGTGTCATAAATCAAAATGTTGAGTAGATGATCACTTTCATATATGTTCATAGTTTATATTGTTATGAAAGTCATTCTAGATTTATGGATAAGTATTACATAATATACTCTGCATATATAAGTTAAATAAACAGGGTGACAATATACAGCCTTGACGTACTCCTTTTCCTATTTGGAACCAGTCTGTTGTTCCATGTCCTCAAGTTGGAATCAAGGTTGTTGGGAGAAATATCAATAACCTCAGATAAGCAGATGACACCACCCTTATGGCAGAAAGTGAACAGGAACTAAAAAGCCTCGTGATGAAAGTGAAAGTGGAGAGTGAAAAGGTTGGCTTAAAGCTCAACATTCAGAAAACAAAGATCATGGCATCTGGTCCCATCACTACATGGGAAATAGATGGGAAAACCATGGAAACAGTGTCAGACTTTATTTTTCTGGGCTCCAAAATCACTGCAGATGGTGAGTGCAGCCATGAAATTAAAAGACACTTACGTCTTGGAAGGAAAGTTATGACCAACCTAGAGAGCATATTCAAAAGCAGAGACATTACTTTGCCAACAAAGTTTCGCCTAGTCAAGGCTATGGTCTTTCCTGTGGTCATGTATGGATGTGAGAGCTGGACTGTGAAGAGGGCTGAGCGCAGAAGAATTGATGCTTTTGAACTGTGGTGTTGGAGAAGACTCTTGAGAGTCCCTTGGACTGCAAGGAGATCCAACCAGTCCATTCTGAAGGAGATCAGCCCTGGGATTTCTTTGGAAGGAATGATGCTGAAGCTGAAACTCCAGTATTTTGGCCACCTCATGTGAAGAGTTGACTCATTGGAGAAGACTCTGATGCTGGGAGGGATTGGGGGCAGGAGGAGAAGGGGACGACAGAGGATGAGATGGCTGGATGGCATCACTGACTCGATGGATGTGAGTCTGAGTGACCTCTGGGAGTTGGTGATGGACAGGGAGGCCTGGCGTGCTGCAGTTCATGGAGTCGCAGAGAGTCGGACACGACTGAGCGACTGATCTGATCTGATCTGATCTGATCTGATTACATAATGAGATTTTTGGTTCTTTATTCAATTATATGATATTAAATTTTCTCTAAGTATCTATAATTGGAGAATTGTGAAATAGCTTTATATATAATAAATATGTTGAGATGGAAGTTTCTGTACAGTTTTGAAATTATTCTTGACCATCTAATAGAAAATTCATTCCCCATAACTATAACAAGATTAACAACTGACTTTTTAACAGTTCCATAGTGTTAGATTTGAAACACTGGCACATTCGATGAGATGAACAGAAGAAACAGGTCAAGTAAGGGGCTGAAACTGCATGGGAATCAGTTGGTGAAATTTCTTCTAAATTTCTCAATCTTCATCTTAAAATGTCAGTTTAGATTAATATTTTAGCCAAGCTTTGTAGTTTTCACATGTCATTGAGTCTTACTTAGTCCATTCCAAATGTTTATGGTGGATGTAAGATGAAAACTGGTTCTTTCAAGTGCTTTCATTTTCTTTTCTGCTCTTTTTTCCCCTTTACCTATAAATAGGAGTTCATTATCATATCATTTATTTATGTTGTGCTTTCTTTTAAAGATATTTATACACGAGATGGATTATCCAAAAATTACATTAAAAGGGACACACTCAGAAGTAACTTTGTTTCCATCTTAAAGCCCTAATGTATTGGAAAATAATAATGAAGTATGAATTGGAAAATACACACAAGGTAGTTAGTTATATAATATGTTTTGATGAATTATAACCATTCTGCCTTAGATTTATTGCACTTTTCTTGATCCTTAGAAAATGGTAGCACTCACCACAAAACCACAGTACATAAATTGCCAAGTGTGGCTGACTTGCACATTCCTTTTAGAGGAACTTATAACTGCTAAACCTTTTAACCCTAAGAAATGGTCAGTATTCATGGACTTGAGGCAGTGTATTAATGAGTAAATTGGGAATTTTTTTTAAGAAGAGATAGAGTGGGTCATTATGTTACTTCTTAGCCATTTGACATGTATAAAATTGCACTATTAGTGTTTATTGTTTTTCTATAGAAAATAAATTACTATTGGCTTATAAAGTTGAGAAATACATTATCTGGTAACATAATCCTTTGTTCCCTTTAAGCTTTTAAGTAACACTAAATCTGAACATGATAAGTAATTCAAGTCAGTAGCATTTAGGTGACTTAATTTGGTGTGTTTCTATTATTTTATTTTTGCAAATATCTAAAGTAATTCAAGACTACAGCTGTTCTATGCTAAAGTTTATGCTAAAGATGGATTATACTTATTCTTTTTTATCATAAATGATGATAGTATTTGAATTTTAGATTTTTAAATGCCATAGCTGTAATTCTTACATTTTAACTCTTAGGAAAATAATTTGATATTATAGACTTTGGAGAGCAACAAGTTTGCTTTAATAAAGATGTAACATCATGTTCCAAGAAATACAGTTCTAATAATTTGCTGTTAAAAGTAATTTTGAAATTTTCATTCAATTACATTTGTAGATTATTCTAAAATTAACTGTGAAGCATCAACTATTATATACCTGCTTGACATTTGATGAGATAGTTACGTCATCAGTAATGAAAGAGGTACTTAAAATAGTGTATATAATTGAAAGATAATACTCTTTTTTTCAGTTTACTTCTGAAATCCTTATTAAGGCCAAAAAGTTTCAAAACTTGCTTTAACATCAAAAAAAATTAGCAGCTAACTCACTGCACAGTCATCAGCCAGTCCACAGAAGAGACAAGTTAAACTTAGTAATAAAAAACTGTTTTTTATTAAAAATAATAAATTATTATTAAATATTAATAATTTATTAATTATTAAATAATAATAATAAAAACTGTTAACATAATATTGACAACCAAGTGCATAAGTTGAAACACTCTCCCTTCTCATTAGACATCCTGGGAAATTTAGTAATGGTTGTTGTTATGTGTCCCTAAAAAGCACCACTATAGTCAAAAACTAAAAAATAAAACCCCACAGGACTTAACAAGAAAAATGGAATTGGGGTACAACACTCAGAATGTCATCAGTGAACATTTTAAAAAGTAGAAACCTTAAAAAGCATGATACTGTAATTTTACACAAGTCACATGGCTAAGAAATATGTGTAAGTACTTACATAATATTTATACAAATAAATACTGTACTTTGCTTTTAAACAGTCCTAAAGTTTGCCTTATAGAAGGAACTTTCACATAGTTGTGGAAGCTTGTTATTGTGAAGTGAAGAATGATTTTTTGAAATCGGAAAGAAAGTTGAACACAAGTTGTGGATGGGTGTGACTGATTCCTCGAAGCTGCAGTAAGCTGAGGTTGCTGGCAGATGTTTGAGGTGTGTTCATGTTTACATTCTGAGTGTTCATAGGCAGCTTGTTTCAGCTGAGTGTGGTTTTTTGCATTCACCTAGTGCTTCTGACAGATGAATTCACAACAGAATTCATTTAGTGCTCAAATTGTTGCCTAATATATCAATTGCATTGATGCACTTTCAAAACAACTATTATAGCAGCACTCATATATAGCCAGTGGTAAGACAAACACTGTAGTTTGGAGGGATAGCTACCAGTTTTTATAATAGTCTTTAATCTAGATGTATTCTGATCTTAGAGACTCTTTAGAGACTTATGACGACAGATACTTACTGAGCATCCACTACTTGCCTTCCACTTTCTAAATATTTAAGATATAGCAGTGAACAAGATAGTCGCTCCACTTTGAAACTAATATTACTTGTGTAAAAGTTTCTGTTTGTTGTCACAGGTTGGTTTTAAGAGGTAAAATTGGATAGATGAATGGACCTCTGGTTAAAAAAAAAAAAGAGTCTACTGGGCATCGAGACTTTTCTCTAACTCCCTAAATTATGTACGTTTATAATTTTCTAGGGGTCTGTCCAAGTCGAGATTCCATTGTTTACAGAAAAAAATTAGTATCTCTGGAGGTCACTATGGAAATCAGAATTAAATTTTAGGATAGTATATATGTTAAAATGGAACAACCTCTTACCTTATTGTCTATTAAGCTAAAGGAGAATCCCAGTGCAGTTGAGAAGTGAATTTTAGTTTTGTATATTTTGTCCTGTTCTTCCATGATATTCAACATAAGCTATATTTTTCTTTGTTATAGTAGTAAATTTGTCCCGGTAAAACTCAACCATGTACAAACAGGGCAAAGATTGAAATACATGTATCGATTTACATAATGATAGGCTAAACCATTCGTGTGTCTCAAGACTGTCTATAGTAAAAGCCACCGTACACTTATAGCCTTCATCAGCCTTTCTCATCTTCTCTTGTAGATACTCCCCACCCGAAACTCTTTCTTCTTAATCCTCTTTCCTCCTGTCCCTCCTCCCTCTAGCCAAACAGGTGACTGACTCATTGTCTCCAGAACCTGCCTAGTATTTATTGGATTGCCTTGCTTCATACTTCAACCTTGTGATGATTTAAGGCCCTTCCACCTCCTCCCTAAGGCCTGAGAGCATTCTGAACACCTATAGCACAGTTTATACCACTTACCTGGCACTTATTTTGAACCTAATATTTGGTTTTCATGTAGCTTTGTCTGAGTTATCCAGTTAAGACAAATGATTTGTCCCATATGCGTGGGAAAGGAAAGCCTCAAAGGCTTTGTTAGCAAAGTAATATCTTTGCTTTTTAATATGCTGTCTAGGTTGGTCATAAATTTTCTTCCAAGGAGCAAGCGTCTTTTAATTTCATGGCTGCAGTCACCATCTAGTTATTTTGGAGCCCAGAAAAATAAAGTCTGTCACTGTTTCCATGTTTCCCCATATATTTGCCATGAAGTTATGGAACCAGAGTTTATACTTAACCAACCATTTAATTGTCTCATCTTACTAAATGAGACAACCCCTACTGATATAGAATTGTGGGCGAAATATTTAGCAGTGTTATGTTTTTAGCTATTAACATGTTCTTTCACCAGATAATTTTAGAAACAAATAGTTAAAACAATATTATTTCTTGAAATTCTACTGCTTAGGAAAGTTTTAAGCTTACCTGAGAGTAACCCTCTTCCAACAACACAAGAGAAGACTCTACACAGGGACATCACCAGATGGTTGACACCGAAATCAGATTGATTATATTCTTTGCAGCCAAAAATGGAGAAGCTCTATGCAGTCAGCAAAAACTAGACCGGGAGCTGACTGTGGCTCAGATCATGAACTCCTTATTGCCAAATACAGACTGAAATTGAAGAAAGTGGAGAAAACCACTAGACCATTCAGGTATGACCTAAATCAAATCCCTTACGACTATACAGTGGAAGTGAGAAATAGATTTAAGGGACTAGATCTGATAGACAGAGTGCCTGATGAACTATGGACGGAGGTTCTTGACATTGTACAGGAGACAGGAATCAAGACCATTCCCAAGAAAAAGAAATGCAAAAAAGCAAAATGGCTGTCTGGGGAGGCCTTACAAATAGCTATGAAAAGAAGGGAAGTGACAAGCAAAGGAGAAAAGGAAAGATATACCCATATGAATGCTGAGTTCCAGAAAATAGCAAGGAGACATAAGAAAGCCTTCCTCAGCGATCAGTGCAAAGAAATAGAGGAAAATAATAGAACGGGAAAGACTAGAGATCACTTCAAGAAAATTAGAGATAACAAGGGAACATTTCATGCAAAGATGGGCTCAATAAACAACAGAAATGATATGGACCTAACAGAAGCAGAAGATATTAAGAAGAGGTGGCAAGAATACACAGAAGAACTATACAAAAACATCTTCACGACCCAGATAATTACTATGGTGTGATCTCCAACGTAGAGCCAGACATCCTGGAATGTGAAGTCAAGTGGGCCTTAGGAAGCATCACTACAAACAAAGCTAGTGGAGGAGTTGGAATTCCAGTTGAGCTATTCCAAATCCTGAAAGATGCTGCTGTGAAAGTGCTGCACTCAATATGCCAGCAAATTTGGGAAACTCAGCAGTGGCCACAGGATTGAAAAAGGTCAGTTTTCATTCCAATCCCAAAGAAAGGCAGTGCCAAAGAATGCTCAAACTACCACACAATTGCACTTATCTCACATGCTAGTAAATTCTCCAAGCCAGGCTTCAGCAGTATGTGAACTGTGAACTTCCAGATGTTCAAGCTGGTTTTAGAAAAGGCAGAGGAATCAGAGATCAAATTGCCAACATCCGCTGAATCATCGAAAAAGCAAGAGAGTTCCAGAAAAATATCTACTTCTGCTTTATTGACTATGCCAAAGCCTTTGACTGTGTAGATCACAATAAACTGGAAAATTCTGAAGGAGATGGGAATACCAGACCACCTGATCTGCCTCTTGAGAAATTTGTATGCAGGTCAGGAAGCAACAGTAAGAACTGGACATGGAACAACAGACTGGTTCCAAACTGGGAAAGGAGTATGTCAAGGCTGTATATTGTCACCCTGCTTATTTAACTTATATACAGAGTACATCATGAGAAACACTGGGCTGGAGGAAGCACAAGCTGGAATCATGATTGCCAGGAGAAATATCAATAACCTCAGATATGCAGATGACACCACCCTTATGGCAAGGAGTGAAGAAGAACTAAAGAGCCTCTTGATGAAAGAGGAGAGTGAAAAAAGTTGGCTTAGAGCTCAACATTCAGAAAACTAAGATCATGGCATCCGGTCCCATCACTTCGTGGGAAATAGATGGGGAAACAGTGGAAACAGTGTCAGACTTTTATTTTGGGGGCTCCAAAATCATTGCAGATGGTCATTGCAGCCATGAAATTAAAAGACGCTTACTCCTTGAAAGGAAAGGTATGACCAACCTACACAGCATATTAAAAAGCAGAGACATTACTTTGCCAACAAAGGTCCGTCTAGTCAAGGCCATGGTTTTTACAGTGGTCATGTATGGATGTGAGAGTTGGACTGTGAAGAAAGCTGAGCACAGAAGAATTGATGCTTTTGAACTGTGATGCTGGAGAAGACTCTTGAGAGTCCCTTGGACTCTCAGGAGATCCAACCAGTCCATCCTAAAGGAAATCAGTCCTCGGTGTTCATTGGAAGGACTGATGTTGAAGCTGAATCTCCCTTACTTGAGCCACCTGATGTGAAGAGCTGACTCATTAGAAGACCCTGATGCTGGGAAAGATTGAGGGCAGGAGAAGGGGATGACAAGAGGGTGAGATGGTTAGATGGCATCACTGACTCGATGGACATGGGTTTGGGTGGACTCCAGGAGTTGGTGATGGACAGGGAGGCCTGGCCTGCTGCGGTTCATGGGGTCACAAAGAGTCAGACACGACTGAGCGACTGAACTGAACTGAGAGTAATATTTAATTTATTCATTAATAAGACTTTGACACTAAAGGGCAACACTTTGACTGTCAGTTTTAAATTATGTAAATCTAAGTAGTTTATATAAGGTATATTACCAGTTACTCCTTTTTTAAAAGTTGGATCTCTGGGAATTTAGCTTTGCTCTATCATTTACTTTGTATGGTACCTCCTGGTCAGGAGCAGGTGACTAGAATCTTTTACATATCTGTATAATGGCACCCCACTCCAGTACTCTTGCCTGGAAAATCCCATGGATGGAGGAGCCTGGTAGGCTGCAGTCCATGGGGTCGCAAAGAGTCGGACATGACTGAGCGACTTGACTTTTACTTTTCACTTTCATGCATTGGAGAATGAAATGGCAACCCACTCCAGTTTCTTGCCTGGAGAATCCCAGGGACAGGGTAGCCCGGTTGGCTGCCATCTATGGGGTCGCACAGAGTCGGACACGACTGAAGCGACTTGGCAGCAGCAGCATAGTCATCATTTGGGAGTTCTGTTTATTTTTTAATTTTTTATCAAGGTTTGCTAAAAAGTAACACATCTCATCTAAATCTGTAACTTAAATGGTAGAATAGTAATGTTCACCCCATCTCCTCCACTCTCACAACTCCCCATTTCCCCTAGGGTTAGAATTGCAAGAGCTTTACTCCTTTATTGGACTTGATGTGAAGCCAGTTTTTAGTCATACGTGATTAATATTCAATAGCTCTTTCGTTAGCAACACACACAGTTTTCTTCCCAAAAGACCAGTTTGGAAAGGACCTTGGTGATATAGTCCACCCCTCATAATCTATTGACTGGCTAGGCTGATAGTACTTACAGGGAAAAGTAATATAAATATTGAATACGGATTTAAGCAAAAACTGTGAAATAAGTAATTGGGCAGATGGACATAGGAGTAGAGAAGGATGGTTATATTATGGCATGAGAACTAAGTTACAAAGCTAACTCTTCATTTTCCATAGTAGGAAATCCATAGAAAATGTGTAAAATTGAAAAAAATCAAGAAATAGTCCTATAAATCATCTTGTATAGGAATGTGAAGAAACAGCTTAGTGTTGACACTAGAATATGGAATAGGATAAAAGTGGAGAGGCATGAGGCAAGGAAACTGCTGGTTTCCCCAATAAACTTTGTAGTATTGTTTGGCTTTTAAAAACCATGTACGTATGTTCTTCTTTAAATTTTTATTTAAATTTTTCATTATAGGGTAGGTCAAAAAATTAAGATATCTTAAAATCAATTTTTGTGTTTAGTATTTGGGCTGGAAGGAACATTGGCCTTTTAGGGAAAAATTAATAATGACTATGTTATTTTCATATAAAGTATAACCAAGAATATTTTTCTTTGTGTATTCTCAAATTATATGGTAGGATTGTCTCGTCTACACTGGTTAATTAATGCCAGCACCGAGGATGCCTCTCAGATGTTTATCTGCAGCCCAGAATTCTGAGCTCCAGGTCCATATATCCCAGCTTCCTCTGTGATATCACTGTTTTGAGGTTGTAAAGGTACCCTAGACTCAGTATGTTCAAAACTAAACTTTGTTTTGTTTTCTTGGACCTTTTCTAGCTTGTTCCTTAGTTTATAGATGGGACCAACCATCTGAACAAATAAGAAAGCAACCTTTACAACCTCCTTCTTTACCCCAATGTCTAACCCAAGTTCTATTAAATTTTCCTTTCTAATTATCCCTTCAGTTTTTCCTTCTGCTCAGTGTCCATTGCTGTCTCTATAATTACAAAGTATTAACTATTTCTTAGCTAGTTTAATTCAGTTCAGTTGCTCAGTCGTGTCCAACTTTGCGACCCATGAACTGCAGCATGCCAGGACTCCCTCCCTGTCCATCACCAACTCCCGGAGCTTACTCAAACTCATGTCCATTGAGTGAGTGATGCCATCCAACCATTTCACCCTCTGTCGTCCCCTTCTCCTCCTGCCTTCTTAGCTAGTCTAAAGCATTTTCTAACTGGTCTTCTCATCTTTTGCCGTTTTCCCCATACTGTAGCGATTCTTCACACATACATGATTTCTTGACCATGTCACCTTTCCTGCCTCTGAGCTTAAATCTTGCAGTTTCTTCTCATTACCCTGAGAATAAAGCCTCCAAATTTTAATGGCCTATAAAGGCACTGCGTGATTTGGCCCCTACTTTTTCTTGCTGCTGCTATCTATAGTTTTTCCTAATATACTCCCTTGTAGTCTGCTTTTGAATGATGTGAAAGGGATGAAAAACGTTACTGTGTCAGCAATGAGATAGACTGAGATAGCAGTCAGCAGATCTGGTAGCAGAAGGAAGACAAAAGATGAAATAGTGGGCAAGTTAAAATAGTTATCTAAGTTATTAGCTCCTTTTGATGTGTCTTTAATCCAGGAATTTCTGTGACCTGGAGAACAAGGGTATGGACTCTAATACTTGTATCTCCAGCATGGTTCTGCTGCGTACTAAACACTCCTTAAATTCGTGGATTGTGAATGGATGATGATAGTCCAATTTTAAATATTCAGGTACCTTATAAATGCTCAAATTTTGTTCAGACCTGTAAGTCCTGTTGCTTTTCTTATTGTTGTTTTTTGATCTGGAGGCTATGGTCTCAGGAGTACGGTTAACAGTTACATGTGTTATACTACTCTTACAGTCCTGGAAAAAGTCACCATAGTAAATGGTAGTGAAAATGAAGACTTGATAATTATCATAACATGCAGACTGAGCCATTAACTGATACTTAGTACTCTGTACTGTCGTAATATTGAGAGGTTAGAAATAAGTTGCTTACATACTCTAAGAAAGGAGATAACATGGCACATTTTTAAAAAATCTTTCCAGTATACTTACGGTTGGGTTTGTAGTGCTGTATATATTCTGCTGGGCTTCCTAGGTGCCTCAGTGGTAAAGAATCCTCCTGCCAATGCAGGAGACACAGGTTCAATCCCTGGGTCCGGAAGATACGAGGAAATGGTAATCCTCTCCAGTATTCTTGCCTGGAAAATTCCATGGACAAGGGAGCCTGGTAGGCTACAGTCCATATGGTTGCAGATCAGATCAGATCAGTCGCTCAGTCGTGTTCGACCCTTTGCAACCCCATGAACTGCAGCACGCCAGGCCTCCCTATCCATCACCAGCTCTTGGAGGTCACTCAAGACTCAAATTCATCGAGTCAGTGATGCCATCCAGCCATCTCATCCTCTGTCGTCCCCTTCTCCTCCTGCCCTCAATCCCTCCCAGCATCAGAGTCTTCTCCAATGAGTCAACTCTTCGCATGAGGTGGCCAAAATACTGGAGTTTCAGCTTTAGCATCATTCCTTCCAAAGAAATCCCAGGGCTGATCTCCTTCAGAATGGACCAGTTGGATCTCCTTGCAGTCAAAGGGACTCTCAAGAGTCTTCTCCAACACCACAGTTCAAAAGCATCAATTCTTCTGCGCTCAGCCCTCTTCACAGTCCAGCTCTCACATCCATACATGACCACAGGAAAGACCATAGCCTTGACTAGGCGAACCTTTGTTGGCAAAGTGATGTCTCTGCTTTTGAATATGCTATCTAGGTTGGTCATAACTTTCCTTCCAAGGAGTAAGCGTCTTTTAATTTCATGGCTGCAGTCACCATCTGCAGTGATTTTGGAGCCAAGAAAAAGAAAGTCTGACACTGTTTCCACTGTTTCTCCATCTATTTCCCATGTAGTGATGGGACCAGATGCCATGATCTTCGTTTTCTGAATGTTGAGCTTTAAGCCAACCTTTCCACTCTCCACTTTCACTTTCATCAAGAGGCTTTTTAGTTCCTCTTCACTTTCTGCCATAAGGGTGGTATCATCTGCATATCTGAGGTTATTGATATTTCTCCCGGCAATCTTGATTCCAGCTTGTGTTTCTTCCAGTCCAGCATTTCTCATGATGTACTCTGCATATAAGTTAAATAAACATGGTGACAATATACAGCCTTGACATACTCCTTTTCCTATTTGGAACCAGTCTGTTGTTCCATGACCAGTTCTAACTGTTGCTTCCTGACCTGCATACAGATTTCTCAAGAGGCAGATCAGGTGGTCTGAGTCAGACACAATTTAGCAAGTGAGCACAGCACACAGCAGCACATATACTCTGCTACTATTTAAAGTCATTAAGAACTTATTCCTCCCAGATTATTTGAGGTGGCAGCAGGTTAAGTGCTAAAAGTTTGCCCCATTGTTAGAAGCATTCCTGTAAAGCGTGATTTCTTTATTCTTTTCTCAGAAGAGCAGTCATTTTGCATCTTAACCATAGAAAATGCATTTCTGTTTATTATTAGAAATAATTTTCCAGATTAAATTGTAAGGTATCTTGGTTTTCCTTTCAAAATTAAATAAATACCTGTTTGTTTCAATGGTGTATTTAGTTGTAAAGCTTATTCACTCACCCACAAGGCTACATTTAAAAATAGTTATCTTGCTTTGTTCTTAAAGTTTACTTTTGGTGGATGCAGAATATGGGTTAATTGTTTCTTTTGCCTTTCAGCACTTGAATTTTGTCTTTACAGTATCTTCTGGCCTTCACTGTTTTTGATGAGAAGTCAGCCTTCATTTAAATTGTTGTTGCCCTTTATTTTATTTCTTTGACTGCTTTCAGGATTTTCTTTTTCTTTGGTTTTCCGCACTGTGACTATTATGCCTATGTGTGGTTTCTCTGGCTTTCCCTATTTAAGACTTGCTGATCTTCTTGATCAAGATCTTTTTGCTTGTTTGTTGTATTTAAAGCAGACTCTGACCAGTTTTATAATAGAAAATTTTTCCATGATTGACTTTTCACTAATCTGTTTTGGCATGCTTCTAAAGATACCAAATCAGCTGGATCAGTGATAGCCGTGGTGCGTATTCTGGTATTTCCCACACCCTGTGCCCAGTTCAACATTATTGCCACTGCAGAGGGATACCAGTTTTGGCCGACATGGCGTAATTCTCTGTTTCATATTTCTTCAACCTGGGTAGTTGTTGATGAGGATGACCAGTTTCACATTGCCTCATCTTACCATTTTCAGAGCCTGCATGTACCCCAACATGTGCTTGCCACTTTTCATAAGGAGTTGGAATCTTGGGTTGATACAGTGTCTAGAGTTGAGTGATTTAGGCAACTTTATTGTCTTCCTTGTGACCACCATCTTCCTGCTTTAGGTGTGAGATGGCTCCCAACCAAGAACAACCTCCAAGATGGGCTGGGAGCCAGTCAAGTTCTTGATGTGTAAATTTAGATCTTTTACTAACTTGGGGAAGTTTTTAGACACTGTTTCATTAAATACTTTTTTCTCTCCCATTCTCTGTCCCCTTTCCTTCTGGAATTCCAGTTACAGGTATGTTAAGAGTTACTGATTCTTTCTCACAGGTCCCTGAGGTAGGTTCATTTCCCTGCCTCAGTCATTTTTTTTTCTCCATCCTTCAGGTTCTAATGATTTCTATTGCTGTGTCTTCAAGTTCACTGACACTTTTGTCATTTCCAGCTTGTGATTAAACCTAGCCAGTGAATTTTATTTCAGACATTTTATTTTTCACTTCTTGAATTTGCATTTCTTTTATAGTTTTTTTGTTTGTTTGTTTTTCCTTGACTGAGAAATCCAAGCATATTGGCCCTTGCATTCCTGAACATAGTTAAAATAGCTGCTTTAAAATCCTTATGTGCTAATTCTAGTATCTGGGTCATCTTGGGCTTGGTCTCCCTCAGTTGCCTTTCTCTTGACAATGGGTCAGTTTTTCCTGTTTCTGATGTGTAATAATTTTAGATTATAACTTGAATGTTATGAATGACACATTGTAGAGACTGAAGTCTATTGTGTTCCTTTAGAATATGATGATGTTTGGTTAGTGATTTGCATGCTTGCTTGTTTATTTTAGTAGGCAGTTAACTTGGCTGAACTTAAACTACAAACTGAAACCTCACTTCTGTTACTTTAACCTTAGCCTGATTGCTTGGAATCTCATGTCTGTATAGTTTGGGAACCAGAGATATGTGTAGATATTATACACAAAATTCAGTGTTTCTCTCTTTTTGGTGATTTACTCGCTAGGTTTTCAGCTGTTGTGGTCATGCCAAAATCTGTCCTTTGGTTCAGTAAGCGAATTAGACTGAAGATTTACTTGTTTGGGCTTTTGCTATGCAAAAACAACTGGGATGTGCTCTCTGGCTAAAAACCATTTAAAAAACGGAAAGTCACCCCATGTTGTCTACTTCTTCCAACTACATACTCGCTTCTCCTCCTCCCAGCCCCCAGCACCACCACTCCCATTGTGCTGTTTCTGTTTTCAAGCTCTTTATGTTTTGTCTAGTTACAGAAGTTACTCATGAGAGATCAGTCCAGTAGGAGCTATTTTGCCATTTCAGGAAGTGAAATCCCTAAAGTACAATTGTGCGTTTGAGCAATTTTCTTGTTGGTATACTTGATAGTCAAATAAGAGTTTTTTCAAAGAACTGCAGAGATTTTCTGTGTATGTGTCAATAATAGAATGAGTTGAAATTTATTTTCATCCTCTTTTAAATAAGAAAGGTTGTCCTGAATTTAGACTGAGGATTGATTTATTTGCCTCTCCTTCAAATGATAATTTCCAAATCTAGATTACTTGAAATGCATTTTAGAAGCAAAATACATGAAGAAACCATACAGTAAAACCTTTATTTCATCCACCAAATGTTACATCTTGGACCTAGGTCCTGGGAATACAGCTGTAAACTTCGAAGTTCTTGATCCTGTGGAGCTAACGCTTTAAGGATAGGCAGGTAGGTAGGTAGGTAGATATGTCAGTATTGATAAAATGCTATGAAGTAAAAGCAAGGTATGAAGATGTGATAGGGAGAGGGAGGAGAGAAGTGTGGCGATATTTTAGGTAGAGAGATTGGTCACGGAAGCAGTCTGATCAGAGATTTTAGTGAAGTGTGAGAGTGCCATGCAAATATCTTAAGGGAAAAGGTTCCAAGCAAAAGGGGCCACAAGTCTAAAAGCCCCAAGGGAGGAATGAGGTTAGTTAGCTTCTCTTTGAGAGAGAACCAGTGTGAGGGAACTCGGTGTGGAACTGAGGGAACAAAGACTGTGGTAGGAGATGAAGTCCCAGGTGGTAGCCAAGGGTCTTGTGTTACAGGATTTTGCATTGGGGAAATGATTGTTCTGATTTACTTTTCACAAGGATCACTCTGTTCAGTAGAGTAAGAGGTAGGGGTGGAGCAAAGAGTTAAGCAGGGAGACTTGGCAGTGGCAGTCTAGGTGAGCTGTGATCATGGCTTGAATAAGAGCAGTAATAGAGGTAGGGAAATGTGATCAGATTCAGAATAATTCTTTTGCAGATAACAGCCAGCAAAACTTGATGATAGATTAGATATAGCATGTTAGAAGGACCAACTGAGTGATTGATGGTCCCATATATGGAGGTGAAAGAGACTGGGAAAGATTTGGTCTGGGTAGGGGAAATTACGAAGAAGGCAATAGCACCCTACTCCAGTACACTTGCTTGGAAAATCCCATGGATGGAAGAGCCTGGTAGGCTGCAGTCCATGGGGTCGCTAAGAGTCGGGCATGAGTGAGCGACTTCACTTTCACTTTTCACTTTCATGCATTGGAGAAGGAAATGGCAACCCACTCCAGTGTTCTTGCCTAGAGAATCCCAGGGACGGGGGAGCCTGGTGGGCTGCCGTCTACGGGATCACACAGAGTCGAACACGACTGAAGCGACTTAGTAGTAGTAGTAGTAGGGGAAATTAAGAGTTCAATTTTGGACATACTAAGTTTGAAGTGAATTTTAGATATCCAGACATAGATGTGAAGAAAGCAGCTGGTCATACAGCCTGGAACTCAAGGGAGAAAGAGCTCCCTTGGAGTTGGACATAGAAATTTGCAAAGCCTTTGTTTAAAGTAGCGTGTTTGGTTGAGATTACCTGGACAAGGAACGTAGTTGTAATCAAAAAGAAACCCTAAGTCTGAACTGCATAACTCACCCATGTTTCGATGTCCAGAGGAGGATCTGACAAAGAAAACTGACAAGGAACTGGCAGTGGGTGGGTAGAAATCCAGAAGAGTATAAATCTCAGAAGCCAAGTGAAGAAATTGTTTAGAGAATGGGGAGTGGTTGACTGGTTTATACACTGAAGAGAGATCTAGTGAAATGAGGCCTGAGGAGTGACGTTAAGTTTAACAATCTGAAGATCCTGGGCAACTTTGATAAGTAGTTTTAATGGAGAAGAACTATGAAAACCTGACTTGGTAGATTTTAAAGTGGTAAGAGGGAGGAAATGAAGACAAAGTATAAACCATCCTTTCAAGGAGTTTAGCCTGAAAGAGGGAATGGGCAGATAAATGAGTTGATATCTGGAGTGAAGTCCAGAGACTTTCTCAAGATCAGCAATGTTATAGCATGTTTACTGTCCCTTATATTATGTTTAAATATCATTTACTAATTTCCAGCACTCTTCTTTTCTCTTGCAACCCATTTGTAGAAATATTGCATTGGGTACTAAAATATTGTGTGTGTGTATGTTTTGGAAATAGATTTGGGAAATCTGTAATGCAAATAATTTGGTTTGGCAGTGCTTTTACCTAGGAGATGTAACTAAGCTGAAGTCACACAGACAAAAGAAGTAGGGAAAAATTGACCAAATGATGGTAAAAAGTTTGAAAGTCTTTACCATACATGATATCTAAATGAGCTTTTATTCTATTGAGCATTCAGGAGTTCTGTCATAACTAAATTTACTCAAAAGTGTTTTAGTATCTACTGTTACGCTGAAAACTTGTCTACAGAGTGCTAGGTGTGCAATAAGGGACATGAAAGACCAATTTCTGTATTCATGGAGTTTATAGACTTGTATTTAAGCTTATGGAAAAGAGAAATATTACAGATAAGAAATTTGTTTTAAAGAGATCGTCTTATTGTTAAATTTATTCTAAATTGTATTTTAATTATTGTACAAATAGTATGATTTTAAATATTTTAATATGTTATATAGGTTTAATATATTTATATGCTATTTATATCCCAAAGAGGCTTTAAGATTAAAGATGGTTTATGTTAAGAATGTTAGGGATATAAATAAATTTGGTATTTCTCAACTTGGACCATACATTAGACTCTCTTGGGGGGCTTTTAAAAATCCATATGCTCATGTTGCTCCCAACCAATCAAATCAGAACCTCTGGGGTTGGGGCTCAAGCATTAGTATTTTAAAATACTGATTTAATAAAGACAGAGGGAATAAAATGCTACTAAGCCCCTGAAGATGAATTGATTACACATTTAAGGATTAAGTACATCTGAAAATTAAGACAAAATATCAATGATATCAATGTAAATCAATGATTTTGATTTACAGATCATTTTTAGATAGAGCATGCAAAGCTATTTGTAGAACCAAACTTTTTTAGGATCCAAAATTTAAAAAATTTTAGTAGAATAAATAAAATTACTCCCTTAGGCTGTCCTCAGATAATTAAGAAAAAAATCAGTGACATTACTCATATTTTCCCTTTTAAAACAACCTTGACAGTAATTTCTTATTTGAATGCCTTTAGGCACATCTGTTATAAAGCATACACAAATACATAGGAATTAGAAAATTTTAAAGTTTGCCATCAGTAGTTATAAACTGAAAATACAGTATAACTATACTAGAAGCATTATAAGACTAAATATTTTTATAATTTATTGTAAATGTTAGATACTAAAGCACATACCCTTTTGTATTAAAATTTTAAATCCATGATAATATTAATTCTATAACAGTTCTCATTAAAATTTTTTTCTTTCTTTCTTTCACAGAAAATGCTTGGACAGAAGAGATGAGTACTATTTCCACTAAGGCCTAGAATTGCCTATTGTACAAATAGTCCTGATCAGGCAATATACGAATGGCCCAAGGAAGCCACCAAATTGATTTTCAGGTTTTGCATGACCTGCGACAAAAATTCCCTGAAGTACCTGAAGTTGTTGTATCCAGGTGCATGTTACAGGTCAGTGTTTAATGATTTCTGAATTTATTAATACAACTTGGTATTTTTTTAAACATTGGGAGAAAACACTTACATCTTCTTTGGCATTAGTGCAGTATGATGGAGAGATGAGCTTTGATGTCTGATAGTCATTTATCCTTTAGCAAGTTCTAGGCTCTCTGTTTCTCATCTGTCATATGGATAATACCTGCCTTGTAAAGTAGATGTGAGTATTAAGTGAGATCTTATATAAAGCATTAATATATGGTCCACATTTACAATGAGCTTGCTTGACTCCTCTCTTACCCAGTTTTGCCAGGAGAACTTTTAAAAATTCCAGGTCTTCCACTTCATATGAAAATGAGAAAATCATTAAATAAGGAATCAGGAAACTTGGGATCTAATCCTAAATGGCGCCCTAAGTGTATTTGACAAGTAATATGCCTTCTTTTAGTTTTCTTATCTGTAAAATGGAGAGATTTGAGTAGACAATGCCTGAAGTCCCAATTTTAAAGAAAAAAGTTTATTTTTATATTTTTTTAATTTACTCTGTAAGTTTTCCATTTAATATCACTCTCTAATACATTTTTAGATTTTTCTTAGTACATACAATTTTAGAAATACATAATTCTAAATATTTCGTGATAGTGTATTTTCTCATTTGATTAAACTAGAAATCTTTCTGTCAAGAAAAGTTTTTCGGCTTGTTCAAATGGAGATAAAAGTGACTGGGCCTCAGACATATTTACTCCTGTTGAATGATTTTTAAAGTTTTAAATTATATGAAATTTGAAAAGGCTCAATATCTGTATTTGATATCAAGCAACTCCATTTTGTTCACACTCTGTCACGTATTCCTGTACACTTGATTAGTCTATCACCTTTAGTCTAATCCAGTTTTGGTCTTTCCAGTCTGTCTGTCTCACTTCTGCTAGAAATGTCCTTTTAAATTCAGATTTTATCATATATTTACCTGCTTAAAAGCCCCATGGTTGTTACCCATACCCTTCAGAGTAAAGCTGATAAATCTTGATGAGGGCATACTAGATCTGTGATCTAAAATCTTGCCGCCTTCTGCAGCATGACCTCTTGCCTAGTCCTTCCTCATACCCTTTGCCATAATCATCCTCAGCTAGTTGGAATTCTCCAAATATGTCTGACTCTTTCTGTGGTACGTTATTTAAAAGCATATGTTTTGAGTTAATAGTACTGTATTGTATATTTGAAATTTGCTAAAAGAGCAGATCTTGAGTAGTCTTGCTACAAAAAAAAAAAAGGAAGAAAGAAAAAATCGACTGTGTGGAGTAGTAGATGTGTTAATTGTGGTAATCATTTCACAACATATAAGTATATTAAATCCTCCCACTGTAACCTTTAAAAAGAATCATGTTGTCCAACCTAAATATATACAGTTTTTATTTATCCATCATACCTCAGGTAAAGCTAAAGGGAAGTCAGATCAGATCAGTCACTCAGTCGTGTCCGACTCTTTGCGACCCCATGAACTGCAGCACGCCAGGCCTCCCTGTCCATCACCAACTCCCGGAGGTCACTCAGACTCACATCCATCGAGTCAGTGATACCATCCAGCCATCTCATCCTCTGTCGTCCCCTTCTCCTCCTGCCCCCAATCCCTCCCAGCATCAGAGTCTTCTCCAATGAGTCAACTCTTCGCATGAGGTGGCTAAAATACTGGAGTTTCAGCTTTTTTCAGCTTTAGCATCATTCCTTCCAAAGAAATCCCAGGGCTGATCTCCTTCAGAATGGACTGGTTGGATCTCCTTGCAGTCCAAGGGACTCTCAAGAGTCTTCTCCAACACCACAGTTCAAAAGCATCAATTCTTTGGCGCTCAGCCTTCTTCACAGTCCAGCTCTCACATCCATACATGACCACAGGAAAGACCATAGCCTTGACTAGGCGAACCTTTTAATAATAACAAGTAGCATATGTTTTGTGAGTAAAAGAGACTTGAATTCAATATTTGACAGTTAATCACAGCAATTGAATTAACTTCTCTGACCCTCATTTTCCTCAAATGTACAATGGAAACTTTAAAAAAACTTCACAGAGAATTAAATGTGATAATGCAGGAAAGCAGCTAGTAGGATAACTGATTCATAATGAGTGCTCAAGTAATGTTAGCAACCAATATGAATAACAGTAATAATAGTGGAAGGCCCATAATGAATATTCGGTGAGTGAATTAGTAGTCCCTATTTGTTGATATCAGATGTGTAATGAAAATGAAAGAGGAAGGAAGGGTAATAAAAATGAAGTCAAAAACTAAAGAAAGTCTGAAAAGGAGCAGCAACAGTGAGGGGACATTATCTTCTCCTACAACTCAGGATCTATTCAGTTCAATTTAGTCACTCAGTCATGTTCAACTCTTTGCAAGCCCATGGACTGCAGCACACCAGGCCTCCCTGTCCATCACCAACTCCCAGAGTTTACTCAAACTCTTGTCCATTGAGTCGGTGATGCCATCCATCCTGTCATCCCCTTCTCCTCCTGCCTTCAGTCTTTCCCAGCATCAGGGTCTTTTCCAAGGAGTCAGAGCTCTTTGCATCAGATGGCCAAAGTATTGGAATTTCAGCTTCAGCGTCAGTCCTTCCAATGAATATTCAGGACTGATTTCCTTTAGGATGGACTGGTTGGATCTCCTTGATGTCCAAGGGACTCTCAAGTGTCTTCTCCAAAACCACAGTTCAAAAGCATCAATTCTTTGGTGCTCAGCTTTCTTTTTGGTCTAACTCTCACATCCATACATGACCACTGGAAAAAACACAGCTTTAACTAGGCAGACCTTTGTTGGCAAAGTGGTGTCTCTGCTTTTTAATATGCTGTCGAGGTTGGTCATAGCTTTTCTTCCAAAGAGCAAGCGTCTTTTAATTTCATGGCTGCAGCCACTACCTGCAGTGATTTTGGAACCCCTCAAAATAAAGTCAGCTACTGTTTGCACTGTTTCCCCACCTATTTGCCATGAAGTGATGGAACCTGATGCCATGATCTTAGTTTTCTGAATGTTGAGCTTTAAGCCAACTTTTTCACTCTCCTCTTTCACTTTGATCAAGAGGCTTTTTAGTTCTTCTTCGCTTTCTGCCATAAGGCTGGTGTCATCTGCATATCTGAGGTTATTGATAGTTCTCCCAGCAGTCTTGATTCCAGCTTGTGCTTCATCCAGCCCAGTGTTTCTTATGATGTACTCTGCATATATAAGTTAAATAACCAGGGTGACAATTTACAGCCCTGACGTACTCCTTTTCCTATTTGGAACCAATCTGCTGTTCCATGTCCAGTTCTAACTGTTGCTTCCTGACCTGCATACAAGTTTGTCCGTATTCATGCCTTGAGAACCCCATGAACAGTATGAAAAGGCAAAAATACAGGACACTCAAAGATGAACTCCCCAGGTCAGTAGTGCCCAACATGCTGCTGGAGATCAATGGAGAAATAACTCCAGAAAGAATGAAGAGATGGAGCCAAAGCAAAAACAACACCCAGTTGTGGATGTGACTGGCAATGGAAGTGAAGTCCAATGCTTTAAAGAGTAGTAGGAACCTGGAATGTTAGGTCCATGAATCAAGGCGAATTGGAAATGGTCAGACAGGAGATGGCAACAGTGAACATCAACATTTTAGGAATCAGCAAACTAAAATGGACGGGAATGGATGGATTTAACTCAGATGACCATTCCATCTACTACTGTGGGCAAGAATCCGGGATCTTAGAAGAAATGGCGTAGCCATCATGGTCAACAAAAGAGTCTGAAATGCAGTACTTGGATGCAGTCTCAAAAAGGACAGAATGATCTCTGTTCATCGTCTCATGGTTTGTCCAAGGCAAACCATTCAATATCACAGTAATCCAAGTCTGTGCCCCAACCAATAACGCTAATGAAGCTGAAGTTAAACGGTTCTATGAAGATCTGCAAGACCTTCTAGAACTAACACCCAAAAAAGATGTTCTTTTCATTAAGGGGACTGGAATGCAAAAGTAGGAAGTCAAGAAATACCTAGAATAACGGGCAAATTTGGCCTCTGAGTACAGATTAAAGCAGGGCAAAGGCTAATAGAATTTTGCCAAAAGAATGCGCTACTCATAGCAAACACCCCCTTCCAACAACACAAAAGAAGACTCTACATATGGACATCACCAGATGGTCAGCACCGAAATCAGATTGATTATATTCTTTACAGCCAAAGATGGAGAAGCTCTATACAGTCAGCAAAAACAAGACCGGGAGCTGACTGTGGCTCAGATCAGGAACTTATTGCCAAATTCAGACTTAAATTGAAGAAAGGAGGGAAAACCACTAGACCATTCAGGTATGACCTAAAGCAAATTCCTTATGATTATACAGTGGAAGTGAGAAATAGATTCAAGGGATTAGATCTGATAGATGGAGTACCTGAAGAACTATGGATGTAAGTTCATGACATTGTACAGGAGGCAGTGATCAAGACTGTCCCCAAGAAAAAGAAGTGCAAAAAGGCAATTGGTTGTCTGAGGAGGCCTTACAAATAGCTGTGAAAAGAAGAGAAGCGAAAGGCAACAGAGAAAAGGAAAGATAAAAGCATCTGAATGCAGAGTTCCAAAGAATAGCAAGCAGAGATATGATAGCCTTCCTCAATGATCAGTGCAAAGAAATAGAGGAAAACAATGGAATGGGAAAGACTAGAGATCTCTTCAAAAAAATTCAAGATACTCAGGGAACATTTCATGCAAAGCTGGGCACAATAAAGGACAGAAATGGTATGGGCCTAACAGAAGATATTAAGAGGTGGCAAGAATACACAGAGCTATACAACTTGGGTACCTCTTCCTAATTTTTTAAATCACGTTCTCTGATAAGAATATACTGAGAATGTTCACTGAATCATTGAAAAATAGAAAAATACTATATTCTTCAATAAGATTGTATAAGATTTGCTACTGAGAGAACTGTCCAGAATGTGGAGGGAGGGAAAAGAGAGAAGCTCTTAAAGTATAATCTTCAGGGTGTATTAAGTTAAATAAAATATAGAGTATATATAAATGTATATAAATACATCTATAAATAAATATACATATGTATATATGTTTGCCCTGTTTGCATGAGGAAATACTGGAAGGATTAAAAATGAAGTAAAAGATGGGTTATCCATGGTGGGTGAGAAAGAACAGGCCAGATGAGAGGAGACTTCTCAATGTGTATCTTTTAGTGTTGCTTTGATCTTTGTAAATAAATTACCTATTTTTTGAAAAGATAAAAAAAGTAAACAGGTTTTTAACTACCAAAAAAAAAAAAAAAAAAACCCAGAAAATAATTTAGAATTTCTTTTGTGCATTCAGTAGTGTCAACTTTAATATATTAATCTGGTTTTATTAAAACAAAACTCTGTATGACATGCTTCCCAATACCCAGCTCTTTTAAATTGAGTTGATAATCTTTCTGGGCATTCAAGCAATATGTCTTCTAGCTGATACAACAAAAATGTGACAAGTGAGGGATGGGGAGGACTCCTCTAGGGATATAACTAGGGTGTGAATCTTCGCAAATTTAGAAAGTTACTTTTAAACTGTCACAGCAAATAAACTACCTCTAAATGTAGTGTAAATAGCTCTTATTTAGTGACAGCCTTTCTTTGGATTGGGAAGATCCCCTGGAGAAGGGAATGGTAACCCACTCCAGTATCCTTGCCTGGAAAATCTCATGGACAGAGGAGCCTGGTGGGTTGCAGTCCATGGGGTCGCAAAGAGTCGGACACGACTGAGCGACTAACACTTACTTACTTTGGGGAGCTGCTCTCCCTTACTTGGGCTTCCCAGGTGGCGCTAGTGGTAAAGAACCTGCCTGCCATTGAAGGAGACCTAAAAGACCTGGGTTCAATCCATGTGTTGGGAAGATCCCCTGGAGGAGGAAATGGCAACCCACTGCAGTATTTTTGCCAGGAGAATCTCATGGACAGAGAAGCTTGGCGGTCTGCAGTCTATGGTGTAACAGAGTCGGACATCATTGAAGACGCTTGCTCCTTGGAAGAAAAGCTATGACAAACCTAGACAGTGTATTAAAAAGCAGAGATACTACTTTACCAACAAAGATCCTTATAATCACAGCTATGATTTTTCCAGTAGTCATGTATGGATGTGAGAGTTGAACCATAGTGAAGGCTGAGCACTGAAGAACTGATGCTTTTGAACTGTAGTGTTGGAGAAGACTCTTGAGAGTCCCTTGGACTGTAACGAGATCCAACCAGTCCATCCGAAAGGAAATCAACCCTGAATATTCGTTGGAAGGACTGATGTTAACTAAAGCTGAAGCTCCAATACTTTGGCCACCTGATGCAAAGAACTGACTCATTGGAAAAGACCCTGATACTGGGAATGATTGAAGTCAGGAGGAGACGAGGACGAGATGGTTGGATGGCATCACTGGACTCTATGGACATGAGTTTGAACAAGCTCCGGGAGATGGGGAAGGACAGGGAAACCTGGTGTGCTGCAGTGCATGGGGTCACAAAAAGTCAGACACGACTGATTGAACAGCAACTCCCTGTCTCACTTGGGTAGGCTTCTTTGTCTTTTCTCTGAAGACAAGTATATTATCCTCCCTATAATACACTGGTTCAGAACTTTTCTAGATAAAAAAAATAGTATACAGAATATTAAAAATGAATAGTTACTGCCACTTTGTATACATGTTCTTAAACATCTTACTTCTTAGAACAGAAGTATCAATATTATTTCTGTTCTCTTCTGACTTTGTTTACTGTTCGGCTCCCTCTTTTTGGAACTACTCACATCATTTCCTTGTGCTGTGGATTCTCTAAGATAACTGTGTTTTCAGCAGGTATAATTCATATCTTTAACATTCATATTTGATTACTAAATCATAACTTAGAATAGTGTACAGATGTTGTGTAGCTGGCACTTTCAGTTTTTTAACTGAAATTTTCATTATTTTTTAATTCTCTTAATATGACAGTTAAATCTGTTAAGTTTAAAATTGCTTTTCTTTTCAAAATAATGCATTAAGTATTACTTGTAAGCCTTAGTAGTTAACTACTATAGCCTTAATTGAAGTCTTTTCAGATGACCTCCACCCATAAACCTTATCCATATTCCTATTAAAACACCTACCATTGTGCATTATATTTATTTATGTATACATTAAATTCCTCCACTGGACCATGAGGTCCTTAAGACAGGTCCTTTCTACTTGGCTAATGGGATGCTCAGTAAATTGGTTGAAAGAGTGAATGAATCAAAGTATGAGAAGGATGATTATAGTGTATACTTTGATATTGTCTATGCAAGAAGCTTGGGGGAAAACGAAAGATGAACTGGAAATAACAATTCAGACTCTCCTGTAATTTTGAAGAGAATGCAGATTTGTATATGTACAAAAGAGCAGTGATTTTCAACCTTTTAAAAACTCACCCCACCTCTTTTGATACACTTAATGGGAGTCCTGTACCGTTTCCCACTAATGTAACCAGGGCTTCTTTGAGAAACAGCTGATCCTAGTTCTGGGATAAGAGCTATACAAGGTGATCTTGAACATCTTGTCATATTAGAAAACAAGGAAGCTATGAAAGACTACTGGGCTCATGTCCTGTGTACACTGGAGCCAATGTGGAATCATTCCCACTAGCCTAAAGGTAGGATATAATGACCATAAATGACAAGCATTTGACACATATCAAAATGTTAAAGATACAAGAGTTTATCATGATACTGAAAATGTGTCACCTTTGGAAGTTGCTAGGGCACCAATTCATTATTCTAAAAACCAGTAAAGAATTTGTTTATCCTTCCTGTTCTGTGCAAAAAGTAATAGTTGAAAAGGTCAAATTCTTTGAGGAAAAATTGCAGCTCAATTCATGAAGAAGGAATCTTTTAATTGGAATACTACCCTTTTGCATCCCCTAATAAAGTTTCTCAACAGTAACGATCCCTGATTGCTAAAAGTCACTAGCTGGATCAAGCTGTGACAACATCAGAACCTACCAATCAGCCTTAAGGTTACAAAAAGACAGGCAGATATATTATTGTGCCTCCTGTGTGATACAAGAAGAAACAAAGCCTACAAAGGGACTTGCCAAAAACTTGTGTGCATGAACCTGCACACACCTGTAGTGAAATAGTTTACAGTGAAATACAGGAAATAGTCATACCACAAGGGTGCAGTCAGCCAATCCAGATGGGAAATTCTGCTGGACAAATGACCCATTTTTCAAAAAACAAATGGCTTAGAAAATTAAAGAAAGAGGAGAGGGTTAATTATTATTATAAGACATCTAAGAGGCATATCAACCAAATTTGTGAACCTTGCTCAGATGCTGATTTAAACTAACTAAAAAAATACCTGCAAGACAAGGAACTTTAACACTTATTTGGATGTTATGTGATACTACAAGACAGGGGACTTTAATACTACTTGCATATTATGTGATATTAAGTACTGATTATTTTAGGGTATGATAATGCCATTTGCGGTTATGTTTTAAGATACATATTGATGTATTTACAGATGGAAACAAAATAGTGTCAGGCTTGATCTAGCTTAATGGAAGCAGCTGGGACAGATAAATTGGTGAAGAAAGATTTGCCATGAAAAGATTGATAATGAATATAGGAGAGTTTGTGATATTTGGACTTCCCTGATAACTCAGTTGGTAAAGAATACACCTGCAATGCAGGAGACCCCAGTTTGATTCCTGGGTCAGAAGATCCACTGGAGAAGGCATAGGCTACCCACTCCAGTATTCTTGGGCTTCCCTTGTGGTAAAGAATCTGCAATGCAGGAAACCTGGGTCTGACCCCTGAGTTGGGAAGATCCCCTGGAGAAGGGAAAGACTAGCCATTCCAGTATTCTGGCCTGGAGAATTTGATGGACTGTATAGTCCATGGGGTCACAAGAGTCAGACACTACTGAGTAACTTTCACTTCACTTTACTTCACTTGTGATATTTACTGTGCTTTTATATGTGTTTAAACTTTTCTGAAATAAAATGTTTTAAAAATATTTCCTTTTACCCTATTGTAGCCTTATAAAAGTCCCTGTGAACTCTTTTATGGTTTTGCTAATAAGAAAGTAATGTCTGTAGAGAGTAAAAAAAAAAAAAAAAACCTAAGGACATGTGAGTTACGGCATAGCTGGGACTAGGATGTTTTAATACTAATGAGAGATTATAAAGAATTAGGGATTTTTGAGAGCTCGAGAGAATTAAAACATTTTGTAAATGTGGATGTGAGCTTTTGAAAAGGAAGTGTGGGATTGGATTTAGTAGGGAATATGCATTTTAATTTGGAAATGTTAGCAAAAAGATGAGATGAGGTCTTTTGTGACTTAGAATACAGAGAAGAATTTACTAGGAATAGCAATAAACTTAGCTTGAAGCAAAAGCACCAGTTAAGTCTGGCAAAAGATAAGGTCTTACTATGATAAGAAGTAATCAGTTGATAAAAATTGTGATGAATTATTAAATTTTCTTTGAAAAACTAGTGTATATTAATTCAGAGATATGTGTAGGGTAAAAGGATTTTTATGGCATGAAAGATTTGAACTGTTGGTTTGAGAGGGGAAAAAGTCCAACCTTACTCACTAATCTTTTCTTTTGTGTTACCTGTTCAAATTGTGAACTACCATTTCTTAATAAGACTTGGAGATGCCTTTTAGTACCATTTTCTCTACTAAGATTTTTATCGCATATCAAATCACCTATAGACATTTTAACCTGATTATTCATCCTTTTTATCTCTAAAATTCCCCTTTCTGTCAGGCTCTTAGTCTTCCATTTCTCCTTGAATTCTATTTCTCCCTTATAGCCAAATTGTGTTGACTGTGAAGTGAAAGTGAAAGTCACTCAGTCGTGTCCAACTCTTTGTGACTCCATGGACTCTACGGTTAATGGAATTCTCCAGGCCAGAATACTGGAGTGGGTAGCCTTTCCCTTCTCCAGGGGAATCTTCCCTAGCCAGGGTACGATCACAGGTGGATTCTTTACCAGCTGAGCCACAAGGGAAGCCCAAGAATACTGGAGTAGGTAGCCTATCCCTTCTCCAGCGGATCTTCCCAACCCAGGAATCAAACCAGTGTCTCCTGCGTTGCAGGCAGATTCTTTTCCAAGTGAGCTATCAGGGAAGCTTATCAGGGAAAGACTGTAGTCTTTCATAATTTGTTTTCACAGTCAGTCATTATTTCATGTCTTCTAACTGATCTTCTTGTCAAAACGTTTCTCCTCTCTTCTTAAGTATCAGTGGAGTTTTATCTTCCCCCGAGACCCTTTGTATCTTCACTTCTCTGTTAGCATATGTTGATTGGCTCTTCCCATTTCCTAGATTAAAGCCCAAACTCCGTAGTGTGACTCATTTTTCAAAACTGTGAATTATTTAATCCCAATCTGATTTTCTAACAGTTTGTTCCACAGAATTTCCAGTAGAAACCTTTAACTCCAGCCAGATCTATTCCAATCACTTTGTTTAGAACATACTTTTTCTTACTGTCACATTTATGTCTGTATTTACTCATGCCATTCCCTTCACCAGGAATGCTTTTTTTCCTATTCAGGGCCTCCATATACTTAGGAAATCAATGAGATTGTACCTCCTTCATTAACACAGTCCTTTTTACAGTAGCCTACAATATTAACTCTCTGTTGAACTTCAGTACCACTTATTATTTGGCACATGTTCATGTTTTTAAAATGTTACTTTTTCACAAATCCATATTTTGTTTCCCTAATTGAGTTGCAGGCTCTTCTAAGGAAAAGTCTGGGTTTATACATCATTTGAGTCCTCCACGGTCCCAAACAGAATATTGTACACATTGTGGGTGTTCAGCAAATATTTTTATGGATAGTTTGTGAGTAGTGGTTAGTCAGTCTCTTCTTAAGAAACAATCCAGTCGTTTTTTGGGTTGTTTTTATTTTTTTTCATTTCTCTGAAGTTGAATTATTGATGCTCTCTAAAGGCAAAGATGTGAACTCAGTTACTGTGGGGGCTGCTGCTGCTAAGTCGCTTCAGTCATGTCCGACTCTGTGTGACCCCATAGACGGCAGCCCACCAGGCTCCCCGGTCCCTGGGATTCTCCAGGCAAGAACACTGGAGTGGGTTGCCCTTTCCTTCTCCAATGCATGCAAGTGAAAAGTGAAAGGGAAGTTGCTCAGTCGTTTCTGACTCATAGCGACCCCATGGACTGCAGCCTACCAGGCTCCTCTGTGTCCATGGGATTTTCCAGGCAAGAGTTCTGGAGTGGGGTGCCATTGCCTTCTCTGGGGCTACCTTGAGCTTATATTACATACATATACGTATGTGGTTTGTTTGTTTTTAACACTAAAGAGAAAGCACATGAGGAATTGTGATACTTTTGTTACGAATTTTAGAACTTTTTTAACTTAAATACCACAAAAAATAGTTTTTAAAAGGTCATTGGTTTAAAAGAATTATATATAACACATGAACATGCAAAGTATTAATTATATAGCAAGCTCCAGTGCTTTGGCCAGCTGATTCATTAGGAAAGACCCTGTTGCTGGGAAAGATTGGAGGCAGGAGGAGAAGGGGATGACAGAGGATGAAATGATTGGATGGCATCACCGACTTGATGGACATGTGTTTGAGCAAGCTCCAGGAGTTGGTGATGGACAGGAAAGCCTGGCGTGCTGTAGCCCATGGGATCACAAACTGTTGGACATGACTGAGCAACTGAACTAACTAATATCCTTAAGTTGAGTATTTATATTTTGTTCAACATTCAAACTGCATTTTCAGTTAAGTTGCAGTGTTACTATATTTGCGTGAATCTGTTCTGTAAATAGATCAGTTCAGTTCAGTTCAGTTGCTCAGTCATGTCAACTCTTTGCAACCCCATGGACTGCAGCGCACTAGGCTTCCCTGTCCTTCACCATCTCCCAGAGCTTTTTCAAACTCATGTCCATTGCATCAGCAATGCCATCCAACCATCTTGTCCTCTGTTGTCCCCTTTCTTTATTTCTACTATAATAATAACTCCTATTATAGCTATTGTTTGTTAGAGAGCTTACCATTACTTTAGTAATGAGGATTTTTTTTATCTTTATTGAATTTGTTAAAATATTGTTTCTCTTTTATGTTTTGGTTTTTTGGCTGAGTCACATGTGGGGTCTTAGCTCCCTGACCAGGGACTGAACCCACCCCCCTGCATTGAAAGATGAAGTCTTAACCCCTGGAACACCAGGGACATCCCAGTAATGAGGATTTTTAATTCAACTGTTTGCATTAATATTAGTTTCTCAAGAAAAAAGGCTCAAATGTATCTGTTATAATTGTATTAACTAAAACTCCAGTACTTTGGCCACCTTGTGCGAAGAGTTGACTCATTGGAAAAGACTCTGATGCTGGGAGGGATTGGGGGCAGGAGGAGAAGGGGACGACAGAGGATGAGATGGCTGGGTGGCATCACTGACTCGATGGACGTGAGTCTGAGTGAACTCCGGGAGTTGGTGATGGACAGGGAGCCCTGGCGTGCCATGATTCATGGGGTCGCGAAGAGTCAGACACGACTGAGCGACTGAACTGAACTGAACTGAATCTCTGATTAATCTTGTAATATTTTAATAGCAATGAGAGTATATGTGTCGGCTTCTGGTTAACACAAGCTGTTTTTATTTTGTC
Organism: Tragelaphus eurycerus; assembly: GCA_935064755.1. NCBI lineage: Eukaryota > Metazoa > Chordata > Mammalia > Artiodactyla > Bovidae > Tragelaphus > Tragelaphus eurycerus. The sequence goes on from CAKXYN010000039.1 coordinate 8,463,944, forward strand.
TTATAGAATAATAATAACCTGGATGCCTGCTGTGCAGTTCTCTCTCAGGAGAGTACAAGGTATCTTTATGGTGAAGGAGACTTGAATTTTTCAGATGATTCTGGAATTTCTGGTCTACGCAATCACATGACTTCTCTCAACTTGGACTTGCAGTCACAGAATGTTTACCACCATGGAAGAGAGGGAAATAGAATGAATGGAAGCAGGACTCTAACGCACAGCATTAGTGACGGACAACTTCAAGGTGGTCAGTCCAATAATGAACTGTTTCAGCAGGAGCCACAGACAGCACCAGCTCAAGTTCCTCAAGGCTTTAATGTTTTTGAAATGTCCAGTGCATCCGGTGCTTCTAATTCAGCACCACACCTTGGATTTCACTTAGGCAGCAAAGGAACATCTAACCTTTCTCCACAAACTCCAAGATTTAATCCCATTATGGTAACGTTAGCCCCAAATATCCAGACTGGTCGTAATACTCCTACTTCTTTGCACATACATGGTGTACCTCCACCTGTACTTAATAGTCCACAGGGAAATTCTATCTATATTAGGCCCTACATTACAACTCCTAGTGGTACAACCCGACAGACACAACAGCATTCTGGCTGGGTATCTCAGTTTAATCCCATGAACCCTCAACAAGTTTATCAACCTTCACAACCTGGTCCCTGGACTACATATCCTGCATCCAGTCCCCTGCCACATACCTCAGCCCAGCAGCCGAATCAGCAAGGCCACCAGACCTCTCATGTCTATATGCCCATCAGTTCACCTACGACTCCACAACCACCCACAATTCATTCGTCTGGTAGCTCACAGTCTTCTGCCCATAGCCAATATAACATTCAGAATATTTCAACAGGACCTCGAAAAAACCAGATTGAAATCAAACTTGAACCCCCACAAAGAAACAGTTCTTCGAAATTGCGTTCTTCTGGACCTCGAACCTCCAGCAGTTCCTCTTCGGTCAACAGCCAGACCTTAAACAGAAACCAGCCCACTGTTTACATAGCTGCCAGTCCCCCAAATACTGATGAGGTGATGTCCCGTAGTCAACCTAAGGTCTATATATCAGCAAATGCTGCCACAGGAGATGAGCAGGTCATACGAAATCAGCCCACTCTCTTCATATCCACCAACTCTGGAGCATCTGCTGCCTCCAGGAATATGTCCGGGCAAGTGAGCATGGGTCCTGCCTTTATTCATCACCACCCTCCCAAAAGTCGAGCAATAGGCAATAACTCTGCAACTTCTCCTCGAGTAGTGGTCACTCAACCCAATACAAAATATACTTTTAAAATTACAGTTTCTCCCAATAAACCCCCTGCAGTTTCACCAGGGGTGGTGTCCCCTACCTTTGAACTTACAAACCTTTTAAACCATCCTGATCATTATGTAGAAACAGAGAATATTCAGCACCTCACGGACCCTGCTTTAGCACATGTGGATAGAATAAGTGACGCACGGAAGTTGAGTATGGGATCTGATGATGCTGCCTACACACAAGGTAATAAAAATACTGCAATGGGATCATTTTCCATTCTGGGTTTAATTGGTATACATTTGACTTCACTGCAGAAATGGGTATTGGTATCATTATTTTATGTTGTAAATGTTGTCCAAAATAATACTATCTTAAGAACTTTTGAGAGTATTCATATAAATTTTAACAGTTTTATTATGTTATAACTTGAAGCTTGAATGATAGCCTTATCAGATGTTCTGAATAATCACCTCTTGATTTGTTTGTTTTCTTAATATTCATAAAAATTTGTTTTCACCTGTAGTGATGCTAACTTTCCCTTTAAATTTTCTGCAAATAAAAATTCATAAAAACGTGCATTTTAATAAGAGATAGTGAACTAGTATAGCAAACTCTGCCGTCTTTGGCCAGAAGAATCCTTTGTTCTTCATTGTTCTGATATGGTTTTGCCTTATTTTGTATCAAAATCTAAATTGCTATGCATTCTTGAATAACTCAAAAGTATCAGTAACAGGATTCAAATTTCTCTTTTACTTCTTTTCAGTCTCCCTTAAACATCAGTTAATGCAATCTTTTTGTTTAGAATTGTGAATAGGAATTTCAAATCTATCTCATTTGATTATGCTTTTCAGAAATAGACTAGTTAATATTGGCATAATACTAAATTATATCTATATTAATTCAATTAGAGATCATTTATATCTGACCTCTTAAGTTATTTAATCTTCAGTAGGAAGCTATTAAATTCTGTCAGATAAAAAAGAAGATAAGTGTTTATTTCTTCAGTATTGACAAAGGTTTCGTAAATTAGCCATAGTCCTTTAAAGTAAGGATTTATCATAATCATCTATCCCCTGGTAAACTGTTCTCAGCATTATAGGTTGGGAAATACTGCATAGTCACCCCTATGCAGTAAATAGCCTCCTACTACTAGTAGTACCACTTGTCCTTTTTAAAATTTCTAAAAATAGTGATTTTACTGCTGAATTTCATAGAGGAGCCTGATGGTTTGGTTTGTTTTAAACAATTATATTCTAGTGATTCTCAACCCATGCTGGGCTGTGGTGCTTTCAAATTCTTAATCACCTTTGAAGCTTTCAAAACATAAAATTGCCCAGGTTCAGCCCCAGACTTGCTCTATTAGCGCTTCTGAATGGTTAAGCCTACGTGCATGTGAGCATGCGTGTTCATGCGTGCACATGTGTTTTAAAGCTCTGTGAGTTTTTCTAATTTTCTAGAAATTGTGCTGAAACTTTATGTTCCGTGTATTTGTGACTAAACTGGAGCCATTTCTGTTTAGTTTTGGCAGTAAGTAATTTTTAATATAACATCGTGTTTTTCCACTGATATTTAAGTCCTATTCTTACCCCAAAGTCCTTTCTTCTATTCTCTCCATCAAAGTAGATTTCCTGTGTTTGGATAGTTGTTAATCTTTAAATGGAGAGTATTTTTTCTAACAATTTTATTAATATATAATTGACATACAGCACTGTATAAGCTTAAAGTGTACAACATAATCTGACTTACACACATCATGAAATGATACCACAGTAGGTTTAGTGAACATCCATCATCTCATATAGATACATTAAAGAAATAGATTTTTAAAATATTTTTTCCTTCTGATGAGAATTCTTGAGGTTTACTCTTTACAGCTTTCATTTACAATGTGTAACAGTGTTTTTTTATCTTTACTGTATTGTATATTACATCCCTAGTATTTATCTTATAACTAGAAATTTGTACCTTTTGACTGTTTCCATCTAACTCCCCTCTCTGATAGCCGCATATCTGATGTCTCTCAAGTTGTTTTCTTTTGAAGTATAATTGACTTACAGCACTGTTTTAATTCCTAGCACTCACATCATAGTGATTCATTATTACTGTACATTTCAAAATGATCATGATTAGTCTAGTTGTCACTTGTCACCTTACAAAAATATTACATAACTGTTGACTATATTCCCCCAGAGTACATTTCATACGTGTGACTGAGAATTTCATAACTGAAAGTTTGTACCTCTTAATCTTCCTCACCTGTTTCTCTCCCCTCCCACCCTCCCAGAGTGTAATTGTTTTTATGAAGATAACTTGAAAAGGGGAATATTTTACTAAAGTAGACATAAGATACTCATCTGTTGACTGGCATATGAAAATAAAGTGTTGCTTAAACTTGCTGTCTCCCATTTCTCTCCCCTTCTTTCTTGAGCCTACTCTCTAGCCAGGGTTTTTCCCACTGCAGCACTCCTGCTCCTGGCAAGGCCGTCATTGACGGCATCATTATAAACCCAGTGTTCTTTCAGTCCTTGTCTTTCTTGATCTTGGTGGGTAGCGCTTGCTGCAGTTGAGCACCCTCTTCGCTGTGAAATGTTTTGTCCACCTGACTTGCTACAGTATGCCACCCTGGGATCGCACCTCTTCTTGTGTTCTTTGGTTGTTCTCCCTCGTCTCTGACCTTTCACTTCTTTGTTCAAAGAAATGAGAGCAAAGCCTCAAAGTTCAGTCCTTGGGCTTTCTCTCTTTTCTGTCTTTACTATTCTCTGGATGATCTCCATCAGCCTCATAAGTTTAAATTTTATGCCAAATGCTCCCAAATTTGTAACTCTAACCTGGATTTATTTCCTGAATTTCAAGCAGTTTATTTAACTATCTCCTTAACATCTCCATTTAATGCATCCCGAATTTACTGTGTCTGAAAAAACATCTTACATTGCCCCCAGCCTACTCTTCCTGTCTCCATTAATGACATCTTAATCAGGCCAGAAACTTCAGAAACACCACTGACTCCTTCCTTCTTTCACATTTCACATCTAATTTGACTAAATCCTGTCAACTTTAACTTTCAAAGTATATCAAGAATTCTGTTTTCTTACTACCCCCATCCATTGTCACCACTCTGGTCTGAGCCTCCGTCTTCTCTCAAGTGGATTATTACAGTAGCCTTACCTGCTTTCACTCTTGCCTACTTAGGGTCTGTTAACTCAGCATCCACAGGAATACGGTTTGAAAAACATAAGTCAGATTGTGTGACTCATCTGCACATGATCACCAACTTTTCACTCCGAGATCCACTGGCTCTCCCTCATCTCTTACTCACCACCTCACTCACTGTCCCAGCCCTGCTGGCCTTCATGCTTGTGCCCCTTAAACCTTAGAAGGCATACATGAAGGCCTTTGTGCTTGGTGGTCTCTCTGTCTAAAATTCTCTTCTCCCTGAATACACGGTTAACTCCCTCAGTCCCTTCAGGTCTTTACTCCAAGTCACCTTTCCAGTGAGACTATTTCTGAGATCCCTATCTGAATCCACCCCCCAGCATTTCCTCTCTCCATCTTTGCTTACATTTGCTCAAGGGGGAAATGAATAATGTTAAGATCAGATCAGTTCAGTTCAGTTGCTCAGTTGTGTCCAACTCTTTGCAACCCCATGAACCACAGCATGCCAGGCCTCCCTGTCCATCACCAACTCCTGGAGTTTACCATGTCCATTGAGTCTGCGATGCCATCCAACCATCTCATCCTCTGTCGTCCCCTTCTCCTCCTGCCCTCAATCTTTCCCAGCATCAGGATCTTTTCAAATGAGTCAGCTCTTCTCATCAGATGACCCAAGTAAGGGAGTTTCAGCGTCAACATCAGTCCTTCCAATGAACACCCAGGACTGATTTCCTTTAGGATGGACTGGTTATATCTCCTTGCAGTCAAGGGACTCTCAAGAGTCTTCTCCAGCACCACAGTTCAAAAGCATCAATTCTTCTGCACTCAGCTTTCTTTATAGTCCAACTCACATCCATACATGACCACTGGAAAAACCATAGCCTTGACTAGACGGACCTTTGTTGACAAAGTAATGTCTCTGCTTTTTAATATGCTTTGTAGGTTGGTCATATCTTTCTTCCATGGAGTAAGCCTCTTTTAGTTTCATGGCTGCACTCACCGTCTGCAATGATTTTGGAGCCCAGAAAAATAAAGTCAGCCCCCGTTTCCACTGTTTCCCCATCTATTTGCCATGAAGTGATGGGACCTGATGCCATGATCTTAGTTTTCTTAATGTTGAGCTTTAAGCCAACTTTTTCACTCTCCTCTTTCACTTTCATCAGGAGGCTTTTTAGTTCTTCTTCACTTTCTGCCATAAGGGTGGTGTCATCTGCATATCTGAGGTTATTGGTATTCCTCCCAGCAATCTTGATTCCAGCTTGTGCTTCTTCCAGCCCAGCGTTTCTCATGATGTACTCTGCATATAAGTTAAGTAAGCAGGGTGACAATATACAGCCTTGACGTACTCCTTTTCCTATTTGGAACCAGTCTGTTCTTCCATGTCCAATTCTCACTGTTGCTTCCTGACCTGCATATAGGTTTCTCAAGAGGCAGGTCAGGTGGTCTGGTATTCCCATCTCTTTCAGAATTTTCCACAGTTTATTGTGATCCACACAGTCAAAGGCTTTGGCATAGTCAAGAAAGCAGAAAGAGGTGTTTTTCTGGAACACTCTTGGTTTTTCAATGATCCAGCGGATGTTGGCAATTTGATCTCTAGTTCCTCTGCCTTTTCTAAATCCAGCTGGAACATCTGGAAGTTCATGGTTCATGTATTGCTGAAGCCTGGCTTGGAGAATTTTGAGCATTACTAGTGTGTGAGATGAGTGCAACATGTTAAGATACATAACAACTAATAACCTGCTGAAAGCTTATGTGTGTTAGGCATTATTCTGAAAGCCCGTTTATTTCTAGTAACCAAATATAAAGTAGACACTAGTAATATTCCTATTTTCAGCTTAAAATGCTTAACAACAGGTTAATACCTATACAAAGGACAGGTAGCAGCATCCAGATTCTCACCTAGGCAGTTAACAGAGCCCACAGCACTATAATGTCTTCTCAGATTTTCAAAATGAACCCTCTGAAAAGATGGTTCAAGTTTCTCTTGTACCTTTATATAACCCCTGCTATACCATGTATGAGGGACCATGTATGGCTCAGTTTGAGAAGCATGGAGCTAAAAGATCACTTAATAAAAATAAACAAAGGCAGCTATTAGGAAAGAAGTCACAAATAGATGACATGTAGATATAATTAGAAATAACTTGGAACAATAAAGGAATACCCTGAGTAGGGCTAGGAAGCACTTTATAAAGACACTTGAAGGTAGAAAAAAAAATTGCTAATGAATAAGGGATCTGGTTTGAGAACTCAAATCCTACCCAAAAAAGCAGTGTTTCCCAGAATGGGCCACTCAGATTATTTCTCTTTACTAATCACCTTCAGACAGCTGAAACAACCATGATCACTTTCCTTAAGCATACCTACATACATATGGAATTTCCTGACACTTGTATGGCTGTGTACCCTTGTGTTATCTGCGTGCATGCGCTGTACTGGGGGTGGCTGTTGTTCTCCGACCTCTTATCTCATTTTTCTAGTTACCATGGAACGAGTGTTGACTGAGACTTATATATCATCCAATCAAATCAAAGGACTGTTCCTTCCTACACAGTGCATCTCTTGCATTGTTAATTTATGCATGTGTAATGCTTTGCCATTTACATAGCACTAAATGAGGTGACCCAAATAACACTGGTGTTTAAGGATCTTTTCTGAACTCTTAATTTGTGTGGTGTGGGTAATTAAGAGAAAAGAAATGTCCCTGCTTCCTCCAGTGAAATTGATCTTTCTAAAGCTCCTGAAACACTGTTTCAGAGTAGAAAAAAGAAGTTGAGCCAAGTACTAGAATCATAGGAAAATATTTTTCTCAAATTGAGAGAACATGCATCAGTAACTTGGTAACCAAAATGCATTATTTTTAACTTACCATTTAACATTTGAAATATATGCTATAATAAAAATTTTAAAATGAGAATTTCTTTATAATTTCTTATATGCCCTCTGTTGTAGAATGAGAGGGAAGGAGGAAGTTAGTGAAACTCTGCCTCTGTTCACCAGTGTCTAATAGAAACCTTGAGACAGAGTTTTGGGTGAAGTAGAAAAGAGTAGCTTTTATTGTTTTGCCAGGCAAAGGAGGCCACAGTGGACTACTTCCCTGACAACCATGTGACCCACCCTGGAAGGTTAGTGAGTTTTATAGTGTTCAAGGAGCAGGGCTGATGAGCTCATGGACAGTTCTTCGATTGGTTGGCATCAGGGTGAGGTTTCAAATATCATTAGCCTTCTGATTTCAGCTAGTCTAGGATCTGTGTTCTTGTGGTCAGCAGTTTTCATCTGAAGTGTGGTCCTTCCTGTATAAACAACTACAACTTAGGAATGTTTGTCAGGCCTTTATCTCTGTCTTTGAGAAAACTGAGAGTTGGTGACTGTGTTATATGGCCAGATTATAGTCTACCTTGTCAGCAGTTCCCTAGCCCAGCAGTTCCTCTGTTTCTACATCTTCACGTTTTCCAGTCATTAACTCTTGAGTCAGCATTTTACTTCAAAAGACAAGGACACAGAGACTTCAATCGGGACCCTGCTCATCTCAGCACCACGTCTGTCACTACCACCCTCTGTAAAGGAAATAAATTATACCTGAGTCCTTAAGCCACTGTAAGAATCAGAGACAAAAATGAGTCCCAAATAGATAAAACAAATTCAGATTAGAAATTGCAGTTCAGAGTCTGTCAACATGAAGTAGATCCTTTCTTTGCTTACTAAGAACAAATATTAAAGTGAAAATTGCTTACCAGTAGTAAGGTTACTGGCCAGATAGCTAGCTACATTTCTTTCCTTGAGTCATACCACCTGACTTTACCTAACTTCTGTAAAGAACCAATAAACACTTTCATCATTCACTGTATTCTGAGATTTTCTGGTGTCCTCTCCCATTCATAAACGTATGCTTTTTGTAACACTGGCAACTTGTGTAAGTGTGGAGAACAAATGCTCCACTCATTCAAACCAGTTTTCATTGGGGATTAGGGGAGGAAAGAGTTGGCCTGTGTTCTGTATTTTGTTATAGTTACCAGAAGCTCTTACCAAACTAACATTGCTGCCAAAAATGACTTCTCCTTCTCCATTATCAATAACAAAAACGCCTATGGTATTGACCTTTTCTTATAATCATTTTTATGATACTTTAATACTTTCCAGTTATATTTATGGTCCTATTGTATTGAAAAGCAGTAGCTTTGACTTTGAACCTAAAATAGAAATACAAATAAAAAAACTTATGAGATGAAAATTAGCTTCTTGGAACTTCTCATTCCTTGTCATTTTTTCAGCAGTATTTCCCTCCAAACCACAGTACCTTTCTACTTAACAAGATTTAATAAAACTGCTAATCATAACAAAAATTGAGGGTATTAGATACTCTTTTCAAAAAGAACTAAAAATTAATTTAAAGTTTAAAATTTGCACTTTAACTTTTATTCATCTGCTAATTGAAATGCCTTTTTTTTTTTTTTTTTTAAATGTTGACTTGCTGTGTTGACATTTAGATCATGTTAAATTAACTCAGTAATTACTTGACATCAGACCATTTAAAGAATTTTTTTTCTTTTGGAGAAGAGAATAGCCTACTCCTCATAGATTCTTCCCATTCTTAAGACTAACCACCTTTTTAAGTTGGAATAAATCTCAAGATTGGAAGAGACTCTGCTGCTGCTGCTAAGTCGCTTCAGTTGTGTCCTACTCTGTACAACCCCATAGACGGCAGCCCACCAGGCTCCCTCTTCCCTTGGATTCCCCAGGCAAGAACACTGGAGTGGGTTACCATTTCCTCCTCCAATGCATGAAAGTGAAAAGTGAAAGTGGAGTTGCTCACTCGTGTCCGACTCTTCGCGACCTCATGGACTGCAGCCTACCAGGCTCCTCTGTCCATGGGATTTTCCAGGCAAGAGTGCTGGAGTGGGGTGCCATTGCCTTCTCTGGAAGAGACTCTGATCATCATCTAGAACTCTGCAGCAGACGTTATCCTGTCCACTTACCCGTCCATCAAATGTGAATCCATCCTATTCTTGGGTACCTTCTGAGAAACAAACTACCTCCTGAGGTAGTACATTCCATTTGTGAAGAGTTTTGCCTACTAGCAAGTTATTTCCTATATTAAGCTGAACTTTTTTATAAGTATTAATGAAAGTAACATATCCATATGGTAAAAGAAATTTAACACCAAAAAGGGAGGGTACAGTAAAAATGTCTCCTTTTGACCCCTGACCTCTCCCTTTGCCCAGCCATCCCACCATTTAATTATAGTCTTTGTCTCACACTCACTTTTTTTATGAAAGTTCTTTTATGAAAGAAAATATATGTATTTATATATATATATATATACACATACACATATATGAGTATATATAAATACATAACATGAGGAATTGTATATATCCTCTGCTGCTACTGCTGTCGCCTCAGTAGTGTCTGACTCTGTGTGACCCCACAGACAGCAGCCCACCAGGCTCCTCTGTCCCTGGGATTCTCCAGGCAAGAACACTAGAGTGGGTTGCCATTTCCTTCTCCAGTGCATGAAAGTGAAAAGTGAAAGTGAAGTTGCTCAGTCGTGTTCAACTCTTCATGACCCTATGGACTGTAGTCTCCCAGGCTCCTCTGTCCATGGGATTTTCCAGGCAAGAGTACTGGAGTCGGTTGCCATTGCCTTCTCCAATATATCCTCTACAGTATGTATAACATAAACATACTATGTGGGGCTATATGATATACAATTTTGGTTAACATATCTTAAGACCATTTTATTTCCGCATGTACAAATATTTTATTCTTTTGCTTTAAAAAATTTTAGTCATTTTAACATTTATTGAGATAAAGTTTGTCATTTACAGGGTACAAATCAGTGATTTTTAGTATAGTCACATGTGTGCAACCATCACCACAACCAATATTAGAACATTTTCATCACTTCAGAAAGAAACTCAATACCCTTTATCTGTCACCTCCTATCCCATCACCCCACCCTCAGCCATAAGTAGTCACTAATCTGCTTCCTGTCTGTAAATTTACATATTCTGGACACTTCATATGAATGGAATTCCATAATACGTAGTCTTTTGTGACTAGGTTTTTTCACTTAGGATAATGTTTTAAAAGCTCATCCAAGTTGTAACATGTGTTAGTACTTCATTCCTTTTTATGGTGCATTCTGCCACTGTATAGATACACTACATTTTATTTATTCAGTCATCAGTTATTGGACATTAAGATTGTTTCTAATTTTTGCCTATTGTAAATAATGCTGCGATGAACATTTGTGTACAAGTTTATGTGGACGTATGTATACACATAAGTGTAAGTATACACACATGAGTAGAATTGCTGGGTGCTACAGTGGGTCTGCATTTAGCCATTCGAGGAATGAGCTGCCACACTGTTTTCCAACGTGGCTGCACCATTTTGTATTCCCACCAGCAATCTTTGAGGGTTTTGATTTCTCCACATCCTCCACCACAGTTGCTATTTTCTTTGATTCTTACCATCCCAGTAGCTGTAAAGTGGTATCTCATTTTGATTTACATTTTTCTGATGACTAATGATGTCAAGCCATTTGTGTATTTTCTTTGGAGAAATACCAGTTTATATCCTTTGCTGATTTTTTAATTAGGTCATTTGTTTTTATTACTGAGTTGTGTGAGTTCTTTGTATATTCTGGTTATAAGTCCCTTGTGTGATTTGCAACTGTTTTCTCCCATTTTGTGAGTTATCCTTTCACTTTCTTGGTAAGTGTCCTTGAAGCACAAGTTTTTAATTTTGCTGAAGTCTGAGTTATCGCTTTCCTTTCATTATTCATATCTTTGGTGTCATATCTAAGAATCAATGGGTAAATCCAAGGTGATCAGGATTTACTCCTGAGAGTTTTAGTTTTAGAGTTTGAATTTTTGTCTCATCTATTTTGAGTTAACTTCTATATAAGGCTATGAGATAAGTGTCCAAATTTCATTCTTTTCCATATGGCAATCCAGATGTCCCAGCACCATTTAGGTTTGCTGTTATTGTTGCAGATTTTCTCCTATGCCATCAGTTTGCTTTTTTTTTCTTTTCTTGTTTATGTTGGAGTGGAGTGAACAACGTTGTCAATTTCAGGTGTACAGCAAAGTGATTCAGCTGTTCATATACTTGTATCTGTTCTTTTTCAAATTCTTTTCCCATTTAGGTTATTACAGAATATTGAAGCAGAGTTCCTTGTACTATACAGTAGGTCCTTGTCGGTTATCTGTTCCCAGCACCATTTGTTGAAAAGACTTTTCTCACCGAATGGCCTTGGGACCCTTATAGAAAATCAGTTGACCATAAACAGATGGGTTTATTTCTGTACTTTTAGTTTTTTTGTTTGTTTGCTTGTCTATATGTTTGTCCTTATGCCATTACTACACTGCCTTGATTGTTGTTACTTTATAGAAAGTTTTGAAATTGCAGTGTGTACATTCTACTTTGTTCTTTTTTTAGGTTGGTTATTTGAAGTCTCCTGCTATTCCATATATATTTTAGAATCAGCTTGTCAGTTTCTACAAACTGGGATTCTATAGAGATTACACCAAAATATTTTTCTAAATATACTTGTTTTTAAAAAAAAAACATGTAAGCAAACCAAAAGGATTTATAATGAAAAGTTCTCCACACCGGAGACAACCAGTAGCTATTCACAGTTCATTTTGTATTCTTCTAGAAATTGAAATTGTATATGAAGCATACATATATTTATACATTTTTAATACAAGTGAAGCATACTTTACTTTCTCTTTTTATCAGAGCTTTTGTTTTTGTCTCTTTGAGAGTATTCCAAGTCAGGAATTGCAGATCTGCTTCTTTTAAAAATGACTATATAGTATTTTGTACCATAATCTCTAATCACTCCTTTTTTGATAGATCTTAGGGTCTTGTTTTTACAAACTGCTGCAATAAAAATGTTATGCATGAAAATTTTAACCACAACCAGGTATGTTGGCAGAAGAGAATACCAGGAGTAGGAAACTGCTGTGTCAAAGGATATTGTATTTTTTAAATTTTGATACATGTATCATTTAGGCTTGGTTATGCTGCTATTTCGGAGAAGGCAATGGCATCCCGCTCCAGTACTCTTGCCTGGAAAATCCATGGGCAGAGGAGCCTAGTAGGCTGTAGTCCATGGGGTCGCTAAGGGTCGGACACAACTGAGCAACTTCACTTTCACCTTTCACTTTCATGCATTGGAGAAGGAAATGGCAACCCACTCCGGTGTTCTTGCCTGAAGAATCCCAGGGATGGCGGAGCCTTGCGGGCTGCCGTCTATGGGGTCGCACAGAGTCGGACACGACTGAAGCGACTTAGCAGCATGCTGCTATTAACAAACTGTGTCTTTAAACAACAAAGGTTTATTTCTAGCTCACTTGACAAATAGATTAGCTGGTGGGCTCTGTTCTGTATCACCCTCACTCAGGTACCCAGGTTAAGGAAAGCTCCATCTCTGTGCTTCCATGATTGTTCAGGCAAGACAAAGGACATACAGCAAATTAGCTCTGACTCCTTTTCTGCCCCGACACGTGTTAAGAACAAGTCCACATACCACCCCTAATTCAGAGAGGATGAGGAGGTGCAATTCTGCTATATACCTGGAAAGCAGAGAGCCCAAAGTATTTGATGAAGAACACAGATGACTGCCTCAGTACATGCTACCAATTTTAATTTTGAGTCTCTCTCTCTCTGAGTTTCTACTAGGTTATAGAAATTCTACTTGTTTACTTATCAACCACCAGGGGGAGTTGTAAGCTTAAAACTTTATTAAAACTTAACTTTGAAAGAAGATTTTAAAAGTAATGAGTATATTTTTCTCGGTTATTCCTCCTCCTTTTTTATCTATTTAAAAAGGCAGGTTAGATAGTTAAGTTTGGAAAAACTAAAGAAATCACTATATGGAGCATTAAGTATATCCCTTATTTCCTTGGTAGAATTAGCATATCAAAGAGCCACCTTTCTGTAGTGTCAGCAACCTAAAAAGTCTTTAGGTCTTTAGGTTGCTTATGCTTAAGCATGCTGTGCTTAAGATTCCATGGGATGGGGAGAGGTTGACTGTTCTATTCAGAGACTTGTAATTAAGCCCCCTTTTCTGGTCCATCCCTCACTTCTGCCTTCTGTTATTTACTTGCATTCTCCAGGAGCCTCTTTTAGGTTTCTGCATGGCAAATTAGCTGCCTCTTTGCAGTACCCTCCTTGTCTATGAGACTGTAGCTTTCTCTGTCCTCCATGAGTCTATTCCATTTCATCTGCTTTCAGTCTTCCAGAAACTTGTTGAAATCTCTTGCCACTAATTACCTTCTTCCTATTGTTTACCTTTGTTGGATTCTATCCATTTTATTCCTCTGTTATTTTCATGAGGTTTCAAAAGGCAGAAGATTGTGGCTCAGCTGGTGAAGAATCCACCTGCAATGTGGAAGACCTGGGTTTGATCCCTGGGTTGGGGAGATCCCGTGGAAAAGGGAAGGGCTACCCATTCCAGTATTCTGGCCTGGAGAAGTCCATGGACTGTATAGTCCATGGGGTCACAAAGAGTCAGACACAACTGAACAAGTTTCATTTTCACTTTCCTTTCAGTCACCTTTAACTGGAAATCCTCTCTAATATAATTGATTCTTTGTATTTGACTCTTAAAGTCCATATTAGTCTAAATGTAAATAATTGACAGGAATGGAGTGGATTTTTTCCTTAGCTTACCCACTGGAGTCTGTTTAAACAGCTCACCCCTCTTTTTTTACAAGTATATATCACGACATTGTGCATGAACCTCATTCATCTGTAGGTATGGTTGATATTATTTTGTTTATAGCAGTTTCGTTGTATGCCAAAACAAAGGGGGGAAAAGAAACAAAAAGCCAGTCTAAGGGATTTCCTCAGATTCCTGTTGACAGTCTTTCCTGTAACAGAGGTGAAATGTTCTAGTCTTAGCCCACAGCTGCAGCCATCACTTTGTCACCCTTTCTGACTGTTTCCAAGCTGTCTGCTTCTTTTGGATGCTGGAAGTATAACTGTCATATTTCTTTCTCCCCAAACAGTCAATACCCAACTCCTTCATTTAGGAGAGACTGATCAAAGCAAAAGTGTCTTTATAAGTAAGCGTTGTAATCATTCTTTTTTATTATGAATATTCTTAATAATGTTTCTTAATGAATCTGTATTGTGTAATATTTTGTACAGTGAAGATTAAAATTGTAGACAAAACCACAACCGGAGAAAAAGTTTAGCTTTAGATGAATTTTCAGTGATTTTTAGAAATTCACCTTAACACTACTTTGTAATTCATCTTTCTCAGACTCCTGTCTAAAACTCCCAAGCCACAATTGAAAAGTGAACTAAACACATTAAAATCCAGGCACCTACTAGAGAAACTGAGGTCATGTCTCTCTTATACAGAGCATTTTTTAGTTTGTTTGTGATTAACAGACATACTTAAAAGATCCTGAATAGTCTGCAGATTGTTATTTCTAATATAGTCATAACTCTGCTCCACAACTTTTCAGTTTTCACTGAAAAGAAATATCTCTTAGATAAGTTCTAATACAGTGGATTTACTTTACAGTTTCAGCCTGTCATAGGTGATATCTCACCTTTATTCTCAAAGGTAAGCCATATCTTCAACCATTGCAAAAACTCCTTTGTGAATTCCCAAAGATGTAGTATTTTTTCTGTTTAAGAAACATTCTGAAGTATTTACTCTGTAACTTTAAAACATCCCCATAATAATACCTTCAGTAGCTATGACTCCTTCATCTCTCTTACTATATCTTTTTCTTAATCAGTTTTTTATCTCCTACTAATATTGACCTTCCAATACCAAAAAAAGCCAATGCCAAAGAATGTTCAACCTAGTGTACAGTTGCATTCATCTCACACGCTAGCGAAGTAATGCTCAAAATTCTCCAAGCCAGGCTTTAGCAGTACATGCACCATGAACTTCCAGATGTTCAAGATGGATTTAGAAAAGGCAGAGGAACCAGAGATCAAATTGCCAACATCCACTGGATCATAGACAAAACAAGAGAGTTCCAGAAAGACATCTACTTTTGCTTTATTGACTATGCCAAAGCCTTTGTATGGATCACAGTAAACTGTGGAAAATTCTCAAAGAGATGGGAACACCAGACCACCTGACCTCCCTCCTGAGACTTCAGGTCAAGAAGTAGTAGTTAGAACTGGACATGGAGCAACAGACTGATTCCAAATAGGAAAAGGAGTATGTCAAAGCTGTATATTGTCACCCTGCTTATTTAACTTATATGCAGAGTACATCATGAGAAATGCTGGACTGGATGAAACATAGCTGGAATCGAGACTGCTAGAAGAAATATCAGTAACCTCAGATACACAGATAACACCACACTTAGGGCAGAAAGCAAAGAACTAAAGAGCCTCTTGGTGAAAGTGAAAGAGGAGAGTGAAAAAGTTGGCTTAAAACTCAACATTCAGAAATCTAAGATCATGGCATCTGTTCCCAGCACTTCATGGTAAGTAGATGGAGAAACAGTGGAAACAGTGACAGACTTTATTTTGGGGGGCTCCAAAATCACTGCAGATGGTGACTGCAGCCATGAAATTAAAAGATGCTTGCTCTTTGGAAGAACAGTTATGACCAACCTAGACAGCATATTAAAAAGCAGAGACATTACTTTGTCAACAAAGGTCCATCTAGTCAAGGCTGTGGTTTTTCCAGTGGTCATGTATGGATATGAGAGCTGGACTGTAAAGAAAGCTGAGCGCCGAAGAATTGATGCTTTTGAACTGTGGTGCTGGAGAAGACTCTTGAGAGTCCCTTGGACAGCAAGGAGATCCAACCAGTCCATCCTAAAGGAAATCAGTCCTGAATATTCATTGGAAGGACTGATGCTGAAGCAGAAACTCCAGTTCTTTGGCCCTCTGATGCAAAGAACTGACTCATTTGAAAAGACCCTGATGCTGGGAAAGATTGAAGGCAGTAGAAGGGGACAACAGAGGATGAGATGGTTGGATGGCATCACCAACTCAATGGACATGAGTTTGAGTAAACTCCGGGAGTCGGTGATAGACAGGGAGGCCTGGCATGCTGCAGTCCATGGGATCGCAGAGTCAGTCAGAACTGAGCAACTGAACTGAACTGAATATTGACTCACTCAGCTTTTTCCTGAAATGAATATTAGTACACTGGCTTTATTTCAGTGTTATATTTGCCTAGTATATCAGTTTTAAAGTGTCTCTATCCGCCTTCAAGATTTCCTCTGTATCTTTGGTTTTTCAGCAGTCTTATTATATGCCTAGGTTTTGTTTTGTTTTGATGTTTCTTGGAGATCCCTGGGCTTCTTGGATCTGTGATTTATTGTCTTTCATTAATTTTGGAAACCATTTAGCCATTATCCTCAAGTACGTCTTACTGTTTTTCCATTTCTTTCACCAATTACATGTATGTTATAGACACATATTGCCTATCACCTCTTGGATGCTTGTTCTTCTTCCCTCTTTTTCTTCGTGTTCGATTGAAGTAATCTCTGTCTTCAGATTCACTGATTCTTCTGTATCCAGCGTGCTGGTAAGCATGTTGAAAGAATTCTTTATCTCTGATACCATATTTTATTTCCAATATTTGACTCTTCTTTAATAATTTCCATCTCTCCTCTCAGATTATCCATCAATTCCTACATGTTCATCTTTTTACCTAACTCCTTCAACGTGTTGTGTGTGTTCTGTCGCTCAGTCATGTCCAATTCTTTGGGACCTGCCAGGCTCCTCTGTCCATGGGATTTTTCCCGAGCAAGAATACTGGAGTGGGTTGCCATTTCCTTCTCCAGGAGATCTTCCTGACCCAGGAATCAAATCCAAGTCTCTGGCATCTCCTGTTAGCAGATGGATTCTTTACCACTGTACCACCTAGGAAGCTTCAATCATAGTTATTTTGCAATTTCCTGCCTGCTACTTCCAGCATCTGGGTCATCTTTGGATATGGTTCCATTGACTGCTTTCCCTCTTGGTGATTCGTTGAATTTTTCTCTCACTTTTCTGTGTGTCGTTACTTTTTTATTTTATTATTATTGAATGCCAAAAATTATATGTAAAAAAAACAGAAGAGACTGAGACCTTTACATCCAGAAACCAGAATACCTTTTTTCCTGTCAGGATATTGTGTGAAGGGTTAAGTCAGTTTAGGCAAGAGTGGAGCTAGGTCTGGGTTTTGCCATTGCCTTTTTAGTTCCTTACAGTCTTCAAATATCTGTAGCAGTTCGCTGCTCTTACTTTGTATCTCTTAGAGTGCTGCCTAGAGTACAAAGTATTACTTTACTTTAGTCGTTTGATTTTCAACCTTTCTGAGCTATAATGGGACCCCATTTATTCATTCTCCACATGATCTGATAAGCAGCCAAATACTAAATTATGTGGAATTTTACAAGCCACGTGGTTTCAGGTGTAACAAAAACAGACATAGACAATAGGTAAACAAGTGAGCGTGGCTATATTCTAATGAAACTTTGTTCATAAAACAGGCAATGGCCAGACTGGGCCCTTTATCCATAATTTGCTGACCCCTTTTTTAGAGCTTTGTTCTTGGGACACACACACCCCTATCTCCAAGCTCCAGCAGGATAGGGATTTTTACCTTTCTTGTTTGTTGATTTCCTGAGTGGCTACAACAATCCTGACATAGGCTCTCAATATATTAAAAGAATGGATTAGCAAATTACATTTTTAAGTGTTTTTAGAAAACAGCAATGCAGCTGTAGATCTTTTGTATCTAAACATTCATTTAATTAGATTACAGTTATGATTACTGATATATTTGGAATTATTTGTGTTCTAGGTCTTTCCACTTTCCTCCTTTCCTGCTATCTAAGTTTAATCAAATTCTATCCTTTTGTTCTTTTAGCAACTATATTTAGCTTTCTCGTATACTCATATATCTTTATCCCTAGATATTAACATGTGTATTTGGTTTAGCAACATTTTGAGAATATTCTTTTCATTACTGTTCATGGGGTTCTCCATGGGGTTTTTCCAGTAGTCATATATGGATGTGAGAGTATAAAGAAAGCTGAGAGCCAAAGAATTGATGCTTTTGAACTGTGGTGTTGGAGAAGACTCTTGAGAGTCCCTTGGACTGTAAGGAGATCCAACCAGTCCATCCTAAAGGAGACCAGTCCTGGGTGTTCATTGGAAGGACTGATGCTGAAGCTGAAACTCCAATAGTTTGGCCACCTGACGTGAAGAACTGACTCATTGGAAAAGACCCTGATACTGGGAAAGATTGAGGGCAGGAAGAGAATGGGATGACAGAGGATGAGATGGTTGGATGGCATCACTAACTCGGTGGACATGAGTTTGAGCAAGCTGCGGGAATTGGTGACGGACAAGGAAGCCTGGCATGCTGCAGTCCATGGGGTTGCAAAGAGTCAGACATGACTGAGCGACTGAACTAAAATGAACTAAGAATATTCTTTATAAACACTTTTGAAGCCTTAGAATGCTTTTCATCTAATTTTCATATTTCCAATTTCTTGTTATTCTTCTCTAATATTTTAGTTTTACTCTCTTTTGAACAGTCTTTGCCTCCCCACCTCTTTTTCCTTTGTTTCAGAGTTAGAACTATTTTTACGTTAATTATCTTGTTCCTTTGTCTTGTATTAATGTCCTCCGTATCAAAAAAAACATCTTTAGTAGTTCTTTATTTAGGAGCAGTCCATGGTTTGTAAAATCCTCCAACTTTATCTGTTCATCCCTACTCCAATAATTTGATTAAATGAATTAGTTATTCCATTAGCTTCTGAAATATTATTTCATTTCTTCAGGTTTCTCTTCAAATTTTGCCATTCACTCTATTGTCTCCTTCTAGAACTCCTTTTTATATTTATTTAAGATCTTTTAACCCCTCTTTCATGTGTCCGAATCACTTTATCTCTGTGCATTTTGAGAATACTCTTAGATTTATCTCTTGGGTCACTAAATATGTCTTTGACTATGTGTAATCTATAGTTTAATGTATTTGGTTGACTGTTTCAATGGCTATTTTCCATTTCTAGAGGTACTTCTCCAAAACTTATTCATGGTGTCTTATTTGTTATATTCTTCTATAATCATTATAATCATCTTAAACAGATATTTCTATAGCTTCTTTCAAATTGTTATATAACCAAGTTTTAGGGGGCTCCTCTCGGGCTGTTGATTCTCATGGTAGATGGTTTTCTTGTTTGGTCATACTTTTCTGCTGAGAGCTTCTCTTCATTGAGGATTTTTCCATTTTGGATTCCATAGTAGGTGTCCCTCCATACTGGAAGTAGGTTACCAGAGCAGTTTGCATTTGCTTCTGCCTGTTACTTCAAGGAAATCACCAGCCTAGAGCTAATTGTTCACAATAATTCCTCACTCAGAGGTTCTCTCTCTGCCCTCACCGTATAAATCAGTTTCTCAGAAAATCTATTCTTATCCCTTCTCCTCATGTAATATTGAATAATATCACAAATGTATGTCTTATCTTCTCAGTACAAATATAAATTATCACTTAGTCATTAGAACCACTAAATAAATGCGTTTTTTAAAGGTTTTTTTGTTTTGCATATTTAGGAAAAAGCTTTTAGGGAGATGATCTCCATTAATTTTTAAGAAATACTGCTTTTAAATAATCATTAATTTGAACAAATGTCTTGCTAATGGCATTTGAGACTCATTGGTAGATCATCAGAGTTTAGAAATGAAGGAGAGTATGTTACGGTCTTCTAGTTTTCCTTTGCCTTGCCCTTCATTCTCACTTCATGCCTCTGTCTTTCTCCTCTTCCTGTCCTACTCAGAAATTAACAGTCCAC
Source organism: Tragelaphus eurycerus (assembly GCA_935064755.1). NCBI lineage: Eukaryota > Metazoa > Chordata > Mammalia > Artiodactyla > Bovidae > Tragelaphus > Tragelaphus eurycerus. The sequence continues at coordinate 8,484,146 of CAKXYN010000039.1, forward strand.
TCCTCATCTTCTTTTAAGAGAATAAAATAAACACTAATGCACAATTCTTATGCTTTGGAAATAGAGGCATAAAACTTTGCAATTCAAGTAAAATAAACCAAATTAATAAAGGTCTGACACAGCAAGCCTGGGGTGGTTATGGATATACAAAGACACAGTGAGTTTTCTATCAGGAACATGTGTACCTCCAAAACACCTCCCTGCGTTTTTAGAATATATATTAAAATGAGAGATAAGATACCAAGAATCAGTCATGATTTTTAAAACTTGAGACATATTCCCCTAATACTCTTTTCTTCCAATAAATAAGAAAGGAGAATTACAGAGGGAGATACCTGTGAATTGTATTAGTGTCAGATTTTTGTTGGGAAAAATTATCTACCATTTAAAGTTAATTTTAAAGCACTTGAGCCTAACTAGCTTGCCCACACCCCACACCCTAATTCAGATTCTATAATACACTGCTGGACTGAATGGCCTAAATATATATATAGCCTTTTCCTTCTTTTTTAGCTTCTTAGAAATTTTAGTTTGATTGATGGTGACTATTTAGCATTAATCTGTTTAATCAACTTGACTTTTATTTTAATTGCTATTTTTCATTTTTAGGGTTTATTTATTATACTTTCTCAAATCAGCTTGTTTTCTCATGGTAGAGTCATCCCAAGCCTCCACTTAATAGTAAATTCAGTTATCTTCACCTCCAGTACAATATCCTAAAAAGTCAAACTCGTTTTGTCCAGAAGTGGCAAAATCATATATACCAATTTTTATGGTTTACTAAGGTTTCCCAAGCAGTTCGTCATTCATGTGACAAGATTGATTGCTTATTTTCTTTTTAAAAAATCTTAGGAAAATGTTTTCACAAAATATAATTGGAATATAAGAAAATGTATTTGGTTTATCTGAATGGTTTTGTTTTTGATTTGCAGTTTGAGCAGTTTAATGTTAACATTGATGTGGATCAAAATCAATCACTTTTATTTATTGCATACATCAAAATGGATTTAACCTAACACACATTCCCATTAAGTTGTTTATATGCTTAAATGATTCTCAAGTCAAAATAATTCTCTAAAGTTAAAAATTCTGAAATTTTAAATATTTAACACACAATACTTTGTTTTAGGGTTATCTTTGAGATTCTTTGGAGCCTCCTGTTTGTCACAGAAATAGTTATCTATTTTGTTTTCCCAAGGTTGTTTAAAGGTTAATTGACTAAACTGGGTGGATTTTCATGTGTACTAATATATATTGCAGCTCTTTTGGTACACCAGAAGGCCAGAATGGAACGGCTTCAAAGAGAACTTGAGATTCAAAAGAAAAAGCTGGATAAACTAAAATCTGAGGTCAATGAAATGGAAAATAATCTAACTCGAAGGCGTCTGAAAAGATCAAATTCCATATCCCAAATACCTTCAGTAAGTCTTTCTTTCTGTAACTGTTGTAACTGCTGTGCTTGAACATGAGAATAGGCAACCTGTCATCAGTATAAAAGCTTGACCTACTTTTCTAGAAATGCTCTTAATTCATACTTGTTTTTCTGTCCTTACCTCCCCCTGCAAAACTTGACTCCTTCTTAACTAATAACACAAGAGTTCGATGTAGATCCTCACCTGGAATTATTTTTCAGCTCGAAGAAATGCAGCAGTTGAGAAGTTGTAATAGACAGCTCCAGATTGACATTGACTGCTTAACCAAAGAAATTGATCTTTTTCAAGCCCGAGGTAAAGTTCAATGCATATTCAGCTGAAATTCTTTGTGTTAATTTATCAGCTCTTCCTGTGGCTGAAAACAGACTTTCAATTGTAATCTTGTTTCAGATTTGATTTGGAGCCAGATAGTGCTGCTGAGATTCTTACTTTCTCTTACTTGCCACTCTTTCCTCCAAAGCTGTACATTTGGTTGAGGAGTAATTTGATACGTTTAATAGCCTTCAAATCCCCGTTAGTCATATATTAAGGGAAGACAGTGATTAGTATGTCTGGCTATATTGTCAAAAGTATTGCTGTTATGTATTAATATAGTCTGTTACAGTGTTTATTAAGATTGTAATATATATACTCATATTCCTGTTTCCTGTTTCCCTTTTTTCCTTCTACCTTTGAAGAATTATGTTTTTAAGAACATGATTAAAAGGCATCCACACTCTAATGGCACTTACTTAATTGATGACATAGAGAAAATTAAAATACAACATACAATATTTTTAGGAAAATGATAGTTTATGGTATTTGAACTGTTATTGACCAGCAATAATTGCTTATTGTGGAGTAAAATAAGATTGGGGCATTTGGCACAGTACATGAGTGAGTAAAAAGTGTTCCATAGACAACTAAAAAGAATGTTTATAACTTATTAGAATAAGCCTAATTTAATAAGTTAATAATAACTTATTAATCTAATAAGTTAATAATAACTTATTAGAATTTAGCCTAATTCTAAAGTTTGGAAATAATAAAAATATATAAAATGAAAAAGACAGGAAAGGGAAGAAGCCAAAAAATAAGCCCGTATTCGCACTTCTCAGTGTGTGCCAAAATCCATTAAACTGGAAGATGATTCGTTTTATTTTCTTTTAGTAAGTAAGCTGTTTCTCTTGAAACAGTCATAGAAAATGCCATAATTTAACTTGGAGAGAAAAAATTGATGCTAGTCTAGAAAACGTAATCTTTGAACTTGTTCCTTTTGTTTAAAATCTGAAGCATCACATTATATTAGTTCAGGTTTTTATACGTACTTGAGGCCAAGCTATTTAGTTGCTTAAGACCATGTTAAAATTATATTTTACGTTGTCAAATTTTAAGTTATTTTAACTTGTCACATGCAACAGGGATCTGTTCTAATTCTTTTACTGTCTTACTAGCATTAATCTAGCTTCTTCCTCGGTTTACAGGTTGGACTTCTGTTATGGGTACTATCAATATATTACACCTATTTCAGCTGTTCTTGAAATCCTTTCATGTAATTGGAGATTAGAGGTGTGAAATAAAAGAAAAAGTGTTTTTTCTATTTAACTGATTTTTTTTTTTAAGAAAGAAAATATTTGCTTTTTAAAAATCTTTTTAATTTTTTTGAGCTATAAACATTGATATACTTCTTTTTATATATTTCAGGACCACATTTCAATCCCAGTGCTATTCATAACTTTTATGACAATATTGGATTTGTAGGCCCTGTGCCACCAAAACCCAAAGGTTAGTGTGTCCAGTAGGTGTGAAAACTGTTGCGTTCTGAAAAACAAGATTTTAGAAAATTGTATTCTTAGCAGCCTTCCACTGTAGAAGTACTTCCAACTTTGGCATTCTTGGATGGATTCATTAGGAAGATACTTATTTTCACTTAACATGCTGGGAATTGGGAGAGTTCAAAAATGTAATGTACTTAGCCCTTTAAACGTAATATGCATGTCCTTAGAATTCATTGTATACTCCCAGAATAGCAAATCTTGGCAAAAAAAAAAAAAATCACCAGGTATGAAAACTTGTATTCTTTGAAATTTTAGACAAACGTTAAGGAAGACACCTTAGGAAAATTTATTTTTCATAAGTATTCTGTCCTATATAGTTTATGCATAGTTCTCTATAATCAAAATTCTCTGAATTTCAGATAAATGTTTTTTTTAATTATTACCTACTATCATTTTTACGTCATTGATACAGATTATGTACACACCAAACTAAGAAATGTTGAAACATTTGTGTGGGTTTTTTACACCAGGCATTAAAAAATATATAGAAATGGGAACAATCTTTGGTTTGTTGCAAGAATTTTCATATTCTCATTCAGTGTCTTGTTCTCTCCACTTCTTAGTTTTTATTCAGTTATAATTCAATTAGGCCTAGCTGTGCTTCATATTTTTTATTATTTAAAAGTTTTTAAACATAGTTAGCTGGAATGTAATGAAGTCTTAGTACAGAGGAGCAAAAGTGAAATTGGGCATTTGACACAGTACGTGAGTAAGTAAGTGTTCAGACATTGGATGTTAATTGAATAAAGGAATAAGGAAAGCAGTGGTATAGCCTAGCTCCTTAAAATAAGCAAAATGGATATTTTAGACTCTGAATGAGTTGCCTTAATCTTTTTATTCTCTTTCAAAAACTAAAAATTCTCATATAAAAAGATGTTGTTTTGTTTCCATGTAATTCAGTACTTATGTGTTATGGGTAGGAGGGAGATGGGGTATAGATAAAATAAAGTTTGTCTTGACAGTTGTTGAGGCAGCATAAGGACTGGGAGTTTATTTCACTGTTTTTACTACTTTTGTGTGTATTTGAAATTTTCCATGATAAAAAGCAAGGGGAAAAAAATACTTAAAAAGTTTTTCACAAAAGATAAATGCTCGTGTACTGGATATTTTTAGAGAAATAAAGAATTAGTCATTTTTGCCTTAAGGCGAAAGTAGGGAGTTACTAGTTTCACTTAGAGAGGTTTTACTTAGTTCTTAAAATCAGTTCTGCTTTGCAATGTGGATTTTTTAACAGCTAAAGTGTGGCCATCACAAGTCATCTCGTACTGTGCACCCTAAATAATTTCCTCTTTTCTCAATTCTGGTGGTTACTTAGTTTCCAAATACCACTAATAATAAAGAGTCATAATTCGAAGGACCAGAAGATTTTGTTCAGTTGCAAGAAAACCATTGGAGATTTTTTTCATTTAAAAAAAAATTAGGTCCTCTATTTGATTACCTTAGATATTTAAATATTGAAGATAATCCTGGCACTTAGTAATAGAATGAAGTGTTAATACAGATTGATTAGCCCTCCTAAAAAACCTTGGTAGTTAACAAAAAGGATAGACAAGGTTTTACTGAAAATGTGCCAGATTGGAATATTTTCTAACCTTGGTAAGACCAAAATTCTAATAAGTAGACTGGATTATCCCCAGATTAAAACAGTTGTTCTATAAAATGTTTCCTAAGTATGGAATGTGGAATAATTGTAGATGGTAAAAAGTTGAACTTTTTTAAACTATTCATTTTTGAGTTTTAGGTGGATGCTAATTCGTATTGTCAGACCCTTGATTTTTAAAATATTTTTACCTAGATAAACCTTAAATAGATATTTTTTAATATGTATTTGTGTGGCTGTGCTAGGTCTTAGCTGTGGCATATGTGGGATCTAGTTCCCTGACCAGGGAGTGAACCTGGGCCCCCTGCATTGGGAGTGCAGAGTCTTAGCCACTGGATCACCAGCAAAGTTCCCTAGATATTTGTTTTAAAGCTATTCAATTTAAAGAAAATTACTATATAAATAATACTTTCATGGTGCTCATGCATGTGCCAAAATCATGGTGATGCCTAAAAATTCCCATGCCTAAAGTGGGAATTTTGCAATAAAATGTTAACCTTAAGACCAAACACTAAATAAAGTGCCACTAAACAAAGTACCAGAGAAGGCACTGGCACCCCACTCCAGTACTCTTGCCTGGAAAATCCCATGGACAAAGGAGCCTGGTAGGCTGCAGTCCATGGGGTCACTAAGACTCAGACACAACTGAGCGACTTCACTTTCACTTTTCACTTTCATGCATTGGAGAAGGAGATGGCAACCCATTCCAGTGTTCTTGCCTGGAGAATCCCAGGGACAGGGGAGCCTGGTGGGCTGCTGTCTTTGGGGTCGCACAGAGTCTGACACGACTGAAGCGACTTAGCAGCAGCAACAGCAAACAAAGTACCATCACTTAATTATTTTGAATTTGTTACAGAAACTTGACTTCCTATATTTTTATCTACTATATATCAGTTTGTCTTTTAAAATAGCAGAAAAGATATCATTTACTTACCAGCTTGTTGGAATAGGTAGAATTTGCAAATTAATATACATTTTTAATATAATTGGTAAACTACAAATCATAAACCATGACTGGAGAGATCCAATAGTACGTGCTCCTTTTACTTCAAACCTCCCCAAAATAATTTGTAGGAATCCTGGTTTTAAATTACAAAGATACCTCCCTCCCCCAAAAAGTCGTTTTATAAATGTAATTTCATCTTTGACACAACCATGGAGGAATATATTTCTTATATTTAAGATACCTCTGTACATTCAAACATTTAGAACATTGACCTCATAAAACTGCAGTGACTATTTTATAAGAAAGAAAGACTAGATGTAGAGGAAACATGATTATCTAAGATCACAAAGCAAAGAAATTAGGAGTTAATAGCAGAACCATTAATAGAACTCCATTCTCATGACTCTGGAGCTGGTAGTCTTTCTAGTGTTCCATAACAAATACGTTTTCAAATAACATGAAAAGTAAAGTCTGATAAAATTTTATACTAATTTGCTTCTCCAAGTCTGTTGTTGACATTTAGTTAAATAAGATTTTAGAAATTATTACGTGTTGTTCAGTTTTAGATTTTTAGCAGATGGAGAACATTTAATAAACACTTGCATTCATGATAGAAATCAGAAATATAACTACTACATCAGTGAGAAATGAAACTCAAACTTGAGTGAGATGTAAGTGCACCAGCAGTATTGCATTGTAGTTGGATACCTTTTCACATTCTTAGGTGACATTATGGTAATTTTGGCTATTAGTGACCATATGAATTGATTTCCCTTTTCTCCTGCTATAAATTGGGGGCAATGATGCCCTTTTCCCATTTGAGGAGATATTGAGGTGATTAAGTCATGTCCATGTTGCTGTTGCCCAGCAGAGATGTGCCGGCCCGATACATACAGGTTGTGAGGATCAGGCATGTGGGTCAGTTTCAGCTAGATGCTTCGATTAACAGGCTGTTTCATGCTGTGTGGTGCTAGTGCTTAACTCACGGAGCTATGAGGAAAGCCCCATAGTGTTTATGCTGCTAAGTCACTTCAGTCATGTCCGACTCTGTGCGACCCCACCGACAGCAGCCCACCAGGCTTCCCCGTCCCTGGGATTCTCCAGGCAAGAACACTGGAGTGGGTTGCCATTTCCTTCTCCAATGCATGAGAGTGAAAAGTGAAAGTGAAGTCTCTCAGTCGTGTCCGACTCTAGCGACCCCATGGACTGCAGCCCACCAGGCTCCTCCGTCCACGGGATTTTCCAGGCAAAAGTACTGGAGTGGGGTGCCATTGCCTTCTCCAATATAGTTGCCAGTAATTTATGACTGTGAATTTGCTTCTAAAATAATTCTTTTGCTTCCTTGCAGATCAAAGATCCACCATCAAAACACCAAAGACTCAAGACACGGAAGATGACGAGGGGGCTCAGTGGAATTGTACTGCCTGTACTTTTTTGAACCATCCAGCCTTAATCCGTTGCGAACAGTGTGAGATGCCAAGGCATTTCTGAGCCAGGAGGCCCTATATCTTCTCTAAATCCACATCTGAAATTCAAGAAACCAGTCTGTCATCAGGGGAAAAGTTTCACTGCTACATAGGATTTTGTAAAATTGAAGGTGTGACAAGATGGTGTTGTGCTAATGTTAAATGTCAACCCACAGAGCTAATAATACCTCAGTCTAATGTCATGGGCAGTTGAAATTCATCACATGAAAGGTAATCTGCTGAAAGACTTGGTTGCCCACTGCCTAACCATGTACAGTGTTACCAGTAGCCCATCATGGATAATTCTCAACATATTAATACCTAGGTGTTCCCAGTACTTTTTTCCCTCGTGTCACTACTGAATTTTGACAGGAGGAAGGAATAGAATGATGGCTTTTTTTTTTTTTTTAAGCTTTTGGTGAAACACTACAAACATGAAGAAAAGCAACAAGGTTTAACTATTTAAAAACTGTTTGCTGCTGTATAGTGCCAATGGAAAGGGGAAGAACTTGACAAATCTGTGGTACTCTTGGCCTTGTGTTTGTCTTCCCTGAGAACGTCTCCACTCTGTGAAGCCAGCATCTAGAGTCCAAAGAGGAAAGGAGAGCAGCAGCGTTGTCTGTACAGACATGGAGTGAAACACCCCAAAGCTTTGCCTACTGTACAGAGCTCTCAAGTTTGCTTTAAGTGATTTCTTTTCTTCCTTATTATTTTCTTATATTTCTATATGTATAGTGTAATAGTCTTTTGTTAACTAATTTTCTTTTTTTCCTTTTAGTGATTAAGTACTATCATGTCCCTTTTTAAGCCTTACATGAAAGAAGCATTGCCTTCAAAATAAAAAAGCATTAATGAAATGAAACTATGCACAAAATAACTTTCCTCTACTTATTCTGTACTTTGCCCTCATGAGTACCGATGTTCTGTGAAGACATACAGATGCTGCACAGTGAATTACAGAAAATATTATGAGACTTATGTCTATAGGTCACACTATATACTGACTTCAATGGTGGGTAACACAACATGGTGTTTTATCTTCCACTGGGAAGCTTAAAACAAAAGGTATTTTTAACCCACTGACAGCAACAAGGTTAAGCTTGCTTTATCTGCCTTGTGTCCCACAGAACTTCCACAAGAGATTACTATTGGGAAAGTACAGTTTCAAAACCAAGAGCCCTTTTTTTGGAGAGAAATTTAAACACTTTACTGTTGGGGCAGTCCATTTCTAAACCTGACTTGGTGGCAGTATCGTGTATATTTATAAAACAAGGCTAGTCGCATTTAGGACAACTGAAGAAAAGCTGGAAAAAAGAAAAGCAAACTTGAACACTGAAGCAACCTCAAGCATCTCTTTATTTTGATGATATATTTTTATAAGGAAAATAAATATTCAGATGATCAGGAATGTATATAACGAAATGAAATCAAGGAAAAAATAACAATATGCGTTTAAAAAAACAATTATGAAATTATATATCAGTGCTTAGAATGGGGTTAAGGGAAGTGCTGAAATGTAGCAAAAGATAGAAGATAATGTAGACTGGCACCCACTGTAAATGTTTGCAAATGAATATTTTTTAAATAAGCAAGATTATTACAGGTGATTCTATATGAATGTCAGAGCCTTAACTTCCAGGCTTTGCATCTTGTATATGAGAAGAACTATGACAATCCTAGTTAATTAGATGAGAAACCCAAAGTCCTTACGTTTGATGCATCTTGTTTTAAAATAGGCCTTGTTTTTCAGCTTCATCTGCAGTTCTATGTGAAGATTGATAAATCAGTTTTTACTTGTTTTATTAATAAAACGTAATTTGGATATCTTGAGTTGATGGTTTTGTGATTTAGCTGGGTAAACTATCTTTGTAACAGATAAGTTATTTATAAAAATTAAAAAACTTATATTCTAACATGGATTTTGTGACTTGTTCTTAAAGTTTTGTGGGACAGGAGGTGAATTAGGCCCCAGCATAACATTTGATAGTTAATAGAAATCAGAGGAAACTGAACCTCCAGAGTCTCCTGACATCATGGCATTCCGCGGCAGTTCTCGGATTATTTGTATCAATTTCCCCAGGCTTCTTTTTAACTAATGAAAGCAACCATGTTTCAGCTAAGCCAGAGAAATGAATATTCCTCTTTTCAAAGTTTATCATAGCTTTATTCTTTCATTTCTCTTGGAGTTGTTTTTTAAGTTTGCCCCATTGTTGAAATGTGATTTCTTGGGCCATTTAGCCTGAGTAAGTCGCATAGTTCATATTTGCTCTTTCACACTATGTGTATGTGCTGAAGATGGCAGTACTTCTCTGGAAGAGAACCTTTAAGAATTTTCAAAAACTTATGACTCAGTTTTTCTGAGCTTGAAAAAGAGCCAAGTAGCACCTGCTGATCTCATTATGACATAACTTAAAGCCCTGCTATGGCTTCCCTGGTGGCTCAGACAGTAAAGAATTTACCTGCAATGCAGGAGGCCTGGGTTCGATCCCTGGATCAGGAAGATCCCCTGGAGAAGGGAATGGCTACCCACTCCGGTATTCTTGCCTAGAGAATCCCATGGACAGAGGAACCTGGCAGGCTACAGTCCATGGGGATCTCAAAAGAGTTGCACAGGTCTGAGCAACTAACTTTGTCTGCCATTGTTGGTCTTTTAAACCTAGTAGGACATTTATATTCTTTGCCAGGGAACATGAGGTCTAGAGACCACCTTCAAGAATTATTGCAGTGAAATAGAATTACAGGTCCTATGAGCCTCATATGGAAAAATGGACTTCACTTCTCATTGTTGATCATACATGGGTGCTGACATTCTTTATTTTTAAAAGGGAGGTGGGCAGTTAGTGGCTCATGTAAACTGGCCCTCTCAGGAAAGCTTTTATTTTTAACAAAATATTGGCCAGTATCTACTATCATAGCTAGTACATTATACAAAGAAGATGCATATTGTATTGAGAATTTTTGTAGAAAAAATAATGAAAATTTATTTTTCTTTTAAATTTTCCATTTTTTTAAATGATAAGAAGGATCAAGCTACAGTGTAATGTTAATTGACTTTATACTGGAGAATTGAAATTGTTCATAAAATCATATCCATGATAGCCCAAAACTGTATTAGCTCTTAGCTTTAAATTTGTAATTTAATCAAAGCATGTATAAATAGCAAAGTTAACTGACATTTCATCAGTTTCCTGTATCTCAATTTAATGTTGATAAGCAATTATAGTGAACAATGATAGTTTAAGAAATAAATGGTAAAAGATATAATAACCTGTGAGTAATTGAAGATGGCCATGCTGCCTTAGAAAATAATAAGTCTGCAGTGGCAACAAAGGCCATTCCAGATTTAATACATGCTTGCTAGGTATTAGTATAGTTTTATACATAATATTACAAAATACTTATATTTCTCCATGACAAGTGAGCATGTTTTTTTGTGGCTCTAGTTTTTAGAAGCTATAATTATATCCATTTTACTTGAAGATTAAGTGATTCAGGGTTGCGGTTTCATTTTTGTTGTTTCCATCTGAAAATATAACTAGGCAAATGAGAGAAAAGCCTTCCTCTAAAGAAAGCACAATTTTGTAGCTTTGTGTTTGTTAAATTGGATTTCCCCGCCTCAATATATACTAGGCTGTTCGGTGTTTTTTGTTGTTGTTGTCTTCCCCCCCGCCCCCCGCCAGGGAGTGTAGTTAATCATTAAAAATGTTTGGTTGTGCATTGTCTTCGAAACTATTAAGTTTTTTTATGTTATAGATTCAAAAATAGAGTTGCTATGTTAACAGTATAATAGTTCATTTATTAGTTATTTAAGAAGGGAAAGCAATTGCTTTCTTAATACTGCCACCTTGTTCCACAGCTAGACCTCCTCAAGTCTTAAAGAGTTGGGACAGCTGTGATCCAATTAGGCATCTCCCTGGATTTACTCTGTGATCCTGGGATAGTAACTTGCTTTTCACTCCTTACCTTGTTAAAAGAAGATTATATTAATGTTAAACGCTCCTCACGGGGTGTTGAGGGGCTTAATGTGAGTCCATCAGAGCCAACCTCTTCTCTCACTAGGAACCGGATTATCCTACAGCAGTGGGTTACATTTCTGTATGAATGAGTTTTGAAACATTTTTCTCAACAGTATTAACGAACAGAATGGTAATTTGACTTATTTATTTCTTTGAGTTGGCCTCAGAACATCTCAGTCTTTCAGAGTTTGGTATTTCAGTCACTGTGATTGAATTCTGTCCCTCTTTTAATGTCAAAAGATTTATTGCTTTGAAAACGTTTCAAGGCTGACCTGAAGATCAAGTCTGTTTATACATGTCCAGCTCTCTAAAGAATGTACTTTTTATGATGGAGAATAACAAATTATTTCTCCGGGAAAATAAATACTTTCTTCAAAGGACTTAGTCCAGTGTTTGCACATCTGCATATTTGTTTTAACCCTAAAATTGACCCAAAGTCCACTTCATTCTAGCTACTCTTTACAAATCCCCTTCTTTACCCCCTTTCCCCCACCCCTTTTCTGAGGGTAGGAATACATCCTTCCTTTGATCACAACTGCACTCAGCACTCCATACCTACAGGTTCTACATCTTCAGATTTAAGCAACTACAGATCAAAAATTGGAGAAGGCAATGGCACCCCACTCCAGTACTTTTGCCTAGAAAATTCCATGGACAGAGGAGCCTGGCTGGGGCTGCTAGAATCGGACACGACTGAGAGACTTCACTTTCACTTTTCACTTTCATGCATTGGAGAAGGAAATGGCAACCCACTCCAGTGTTCTTGCCTGGAGAATCCCAGGGACAGGAAGCCTAGTGGGCTGCCTTCTCTGGGGTCGCACATAGTCGGACACGACTGAAGTGACACAGCAGCAGCAGATCAAAAATACTCAGGAAAAAAGTTCCAGAAATGAGAACTTGAATTTATTGTGTGTCAGCAACTATTTATATTATATGAGGAGATGACTTCAGACACTACATACTATGCCTTTTTATATAAGGGTCTTGAACATCCACAGATTTTGGTATGGGGTCAGGAGGATACCAAGAGACGACTTAAATAATAGAACCATTACAACTTACTGATCCACATTCCAAAAATGTTTATTGATCCTCATAGCACACTAAATAAATACTGCAGTATCTTCACTGGGGAAATGTTTTCCAGAGATTTTAAAAGGGAAAAAACAACACTTCCACCTGAGAAACCACCAACTAGTTCCTTGTAGGCTCACACCTTTCACACTGATCTAAGTGGTTCCGCGTCCAGCTTCCTCTGCAGCTAGAATAAAGAGAAAACGTCCTATTCATGTTCTCTTCAGAAATGTCAACTATTTCCCCATTGCTAACTGGGCTGACGAAAGATTCTATAGTGTTATCAGGATGGTTTTACTTTCCAATAGAATACGCTTTACAACTCCGCCGGCCTAACCACTTACTGTAATAGATCTTGCACTTCTCCCCGCCCCACCATGTACTTTTGTCCTTCCCATTTCCCCAGTCTTAAGTTTAACCATTCAAGCATCAGGTCAAGAGTCAAGGCTAGGAGAACTTTCCAAACTACACCTTCTCGTAACACTTGTATAATTTTCTGCCCACGTGGCGTTCACTGCTTCTTTGACCTCTCCATTTACATACTGACAGTAGGTATTGTGACATACCCGCTTTGGGTCCACACGGTCAATGCCGCTACGCATAAGAAGTCAGTAATTGATGGTGATAATGATCCTTGAGGACCAAGTGAAGTGAGAACGTTTCAATTCTCAACATGGATTTCTGGAAGATGACGGATAAGTCAAGACCTCTGGATATTCTGGAACCTTCAGAAATTTGGCATTTGAAATTGAGTCTCCTGATTCTGTTACCTCTGATTTCACTTTAGAGCTTTAATTTTGTCTTTCCTTAGATAAAGATGTTTGCGTGACTTATTCTTAAACATAACAAGGATCAATTTTTTTTGAACTAACTATTGAAGCAGAGAGGAACATGGGAGAATATTTTTCCGGGAAAATTGGTCTAGAAAAGACAAAAGTTGACTGTGAAACGTGTGATAACTCTCTTCCCCTTTCCCAAGATGGGGATATAAAGGCAGACTTTTAACTAAAGGAACAATACCAGAGAGCAGGGACTAGGTGTGTATTTGTGACTAGGGCGTGTATAACCAAGACACTACCTGTGTGATGGATGCCATGAAATGTGTACATTTTATGACATGAATCAACTTTAAGTCAAAATTACTGCCGTTTTGAGTTTTTGTTTTCTGATTTTTTTATTTTTTTATTGAAGGATAATTGCTTTACAGAATTTTGTTGTTTTCTGTCAAACCTCAAACATGAATCCCTTTTGAACCTTTCTCCCATCTCCCACCCCATCCCACCCCTCTGGATTGATACAGAGCCTGTTTGAGTTTCCTGAGCCATATAGCATATTCCCACTGGCTATCTATTTTACATATGGTAATGTAAGTTTCCATGTTACTCTCCATACATCTCACCCTCTCCTCCCCTCTCCCCATGTCCCTAAGTCTATGTCTGTTTCTCCACTGCTGCCCTGTAAATAAATTCTTCAGTACCATTTTTCTAGAATCTGTATATATGCGTTAGAATACTTTCTCTTTCTGACTTACTTCACTCTGTATGATAGGTTCTAGGTTCATCCACCTCATTAGAACGGATTCAAATGTGTTCCTTTTTATGGCTGAGTATGAAATTAAAAGATGCTTACTCCTTGGAAAGAAAGTTATGACCAACCTAGATAGCATATTAAAAAGCAGAGATATTACTTTGCCAACCAAGGTCCATCTAGTCAAGGCTATGGTTTTTCCAGTGGTCATGTATGGATGTGAGAGTTGGACTATGAAGAAAGCTGAGTGCCAAAGAATTGATGCTTTTGAACTGTGGTGTTGGAGAAGACTCTTGAGAGTCCCTTGGACTGCAAGGAGATCCAACCAGTCCATTCTGAAGGAGATCAGCCCTGGGTGTTCATTGGAAGTATTGATGCTGAGTCTGAAACTCCAATACTTTGGCCACCTCATGCGAAGAGTTGACTCATTAGAAAAGACCCTGATGCTGGGAGGGATTGGGGGCAGGAGGAGAAGGGGACGACAGAGGATGAGATGGCTGAATGGCATCACCGACTCGAAGCACATGAGTTTGAGTAAAATCCGGGAGTTGGTGATGGACAGGGAGGCCTGGGGTGCTGCGATTCATAGGGTTGCAAAGAGTAGGACACGACTGAGCAGCTGAACTGAACTGAATATTCCATTGTGTATACGTACCACAACTTCTTTATCCATTCATCTGTCAATGGACATCTAGGTTACTTCCATGTTCTAACTATCATAAATAGTGCTGCAGTGAACAATGGGATAAATGTGTCTTTTTCAATTTGGGTTACCTCAGGGTATATGCCTAGGAGTGGGATTGCTGGGTCATATAGTGGTTTTATTCCTAGATTTTTAAGGAATCTCCAAACTGTCTTCCATAGTGGCTGTATCAATTTACATTCCCACCGAGAGTGCAAGAGCATTCCCTTTTCTCCACACCCTCTCCAGCGTTTATTGTTTGTAGACTTTTTGATGATGCCCATTCTGACCGGTGTAAGGTGATATCTCATTGTAGTTTTGATTTGCATGTCTCTAATAATGAGCGATGTTGAGCATCTTTTCATGTGTTTGTTAGCCATTTGTATGTCTTCTTTGGAGAAATCTCTGTTTAGGTCTTTTTCCCACTTTTTGATCGGGTTGTTTGTTTTTCTGGTATTGAGTTGTATGAGCTACTTGTATATTTTGGAAATTAATTCTTTGTCAGTTGTTTCATTTGCTATTATTTTCTCCCATTCTGAGCATTGTCTTTTCACCTTGTTTATAGTTTCCTTTGCTGTGCAAAAGCTTTTAAGTTTAATCAGGTCCCACTTGTTTACTTTTGTTTTTATTTCCGTTACTCTAGGAGGTGGGTCATTGAGCATCTTGCTTTGATTTATGTCATCGACTGTTCTGCCTATGTTTTCCTCTAAGAGATTTATAGTTTCTGGTCTTATATTTAGATCTTTAATCCATTTTGAGTTTATCTTTGTGTATAGTTAGGAAGTGCTCTAATTTCATTCTTTTACATGTAGCTGTCCAGTTTTCCCAGCACCATTTATTGAAGAGGCTGTCTTTACCCCATTGTATATTCTTGCCTCCTTTGTCAAAAATAAGGTAACCATAGGTGCATGGGTTTATTTCTGGGCTTTGTATCTTGTTCCATTAGTCTATGTTTCTGTTTTTGTGTCAGAACCATACTGTCTTGATGACTTTTGTAGTACAATCTGAAGTCAGGAAGGTTGATTCCTCCAGCTCTATACTTCTTTCTTAAGATGGCTTTGGCTATTCCAGGATCTTTTATGTTTCCACATGAATTGTGAAATGTTTTGTTCTAGTTCTGTGAAAAATGCCATTGGTAATTTGATAGGGATCACATTGACTTTTTGAGTTTTAATAGAATTATTCCACAGACTGTTTCACTGAAGCTCCAGATTCAATATCCCAAAGCATAGTTATATTACTATTAAATAGCGAAAACATACAGCAAAGTTTTTTAAACTTGTCACCTGTATTTCTTCATTAACCACAATTTTATTCTCTTCTACTGCTCACAACCATTAACATACCATAGTTAAAAGCACTGAGTTCATATTACTGAAACAAATGGCCCCCACGTTCTAAGACAAGTGAAATAATAAGCAGGACTCAAGCCACAGTTGTAATATATAGTGGAACTGTATGTAACTTTTTCTGTATTTTCCAGGTCTCCTATAAATGTGTTATCACACTTTCATAATGTAAAAGATAGAAGAGAAAAAAATTTTTTTAAAAATCAGTGGGACTCACTGAAAACCTTTAGCCAATAGTCATTTTTTCCCTCTGAGCATGTGTGCTCTGGCATCTATGTTTGCTACAGGGCAGAAATCTTAAGACCCTTAGCATTGTATAAACCTTTCATTTTTCATGGCATTTTTATGTAATCATGAGTCCACAAGTAAAAAGATTTTATTACTATACTGAGTCATTGGTTCTATTTTCTCAGATTTCTACAAGCAAATAGAGGAAAAAGTACCCTTCCATTCTCAAAAAATGCAATTTAGTAACACCAGTTTTCTCCTGTAAACAGAAGAGTGACCTTCAGTTATTCCTTGTCCAATGTGTTTTCATTTCCTAAGGTCCCAGGTTGCTCTACTATGCTTTAAAAATTATAATAGAACCTTTGGCATCTTCGTTCATTCAGAAAATGGGCTTAATATGTGTTTCCTGGCGCTTGCATGTCCTGTACGTTGCCTACATGCTGGGGGCATGTCCTCCCACCGCGTTTGTTACACAGCTCTCTCTCTCTCTGCCTGTGCTCTTCAGGACCATTTCATGGACCTAGTTAACCTCAGAAGTGTGCTATCCAGTTACACACTCTGGTTTTTGTTACATCCTTCTTTTTAATGCGTCCGTGCTTTGGTCACACCGAGGGGCATGCAGAACTTCCCCAACCAGGGATCGAACCACACCCAGAGCAGTGAAAGTGCTGAGTCCTAACCACTGGACCAACAGGGAATTCCCTCTGCTGCTTTTATAGACTCTGTTTTCTAACATTTTAGATTATTTAACGGTTAACCATCCATCCTGAATTCATCCTCCCCTACGTCCTAAGCATTTTCTCTGTAGGTCTGTGCATGACCCACGAGGAGACGAGCAGCATGGGGTGGTGACTTGTAGCCTCGGGATCAACCAGGACTCAGTTCTTGGAATCATCTCAGAACACCTCTAACTTGGCACATCCTCGAACTACGCTGCTCACATTTGCTGGCTTGATAATGAAATGCCAAGCAGACACACGTACCTCACATTGCACTCCTCTGTTTCTCTTAAAGAAGAGAATCACATTGATCTGATAAGGTTCGCTTCTTCGGCAAATAGTCTGGGCACTGTGTAGTTTTGTTTTTTTTTTTTCTAAGCCAAATTTTTAATGTATCATCCAAAATTATTCTGAAAGTTAGAGAAGTTAACAGGAACTTGGTCAATGAAATTTATTATTATTATTTTTTTTTACTTTACAATATTGTATTGGTTTTGCCATACATCAACGTGAATCTGCCACGGGTGTACATGTGTTCCCCATCCTGAACCCCCCTCCCACCTCCCTCCCCATACCATCCCTCTAGGTCATCCCAGTGCACCAGCCCCAAGCTTCCTGTATCCTGCATCGAACCTGGACTGGGGATTCGTTTCTTATATGACATTATACATGTTTCAGTGCCCTTCTCCCAAATCATCCCCCCACACACACACAGACCAAAAGACTGTTCTATACATCTGTGTCTCTTTTGCTGTCTTGCATACAGGGTTATTGTTACCATCTTTCTAAATTCCATATATATGCATTATTACACTGTATTGGTGTTTTTCTTTCTGGCTTACTTCACTCTGTATAATAGGCTCCAGTTTCATCCACCTCATTAGAACTGATTCAAATGTATTCTTTTTAATGGCTGAGTAATACTCCATTGTGTATATGTACCACAGCTTTCTTATCCATCTGCTGATGGACATCTAGGTTGTTTCCATGTCCTGGCTATTATAAACAGTGCTGCGATGAACATTGGGGTACACGTGTCTCTTTCAATTCTGGTTTCCTTGGTGTGTATGCCCAGCAGTGAGATTGCTAGGTCGTATGGCAGTTCTATTTCCAGTTTTCTAAGGAATCTCCACACTGTTCTCCATAGTGGCTGTACTAGTTTGCATTCCCACCAACAGTGTAAGAGGGTTCCCTTTTCTCCACATCCTCTCCAGCATTTATTGCTTGTATAATTTTGGATGCCATTTCTGGATGCAATTTTTCATGCCATTTCTGACTGGCATGAAATGGTGCCTCATTGTGGTTCTGATTTGCATTTCTCTGATAATAAGTGATGTTGAGCATCTTTTCATGTGTTTGTTAGCCATTTGTATGTCTTCTTTGGAGAAATGTCTATTTAGTTCTTTGGCCCATTTTTTGATTGGGTCGTTTATTTTTCTGGAATTGAGCTGTAGGAGTTGCTTGTATATTTTTGAGATTAGTTGTTTGTCTGTTGCTTCATTTGCTATTATTTTCTCCCATTCTGAAATCTGTCTTTTGACCTTGCTTATAGTTTCTTTTGTTGTGCAGAAGCTTTTAATTTTAATTAGATCCCATTTGTTTATTTTTGCTTTTATTTCCAATATTCTGGGAGGTGGGTCATAGAGGGTCCTGCTGTGATGTATGTTGGAGAGTGTTTTGTCTATGTTCTCCTCTAGGAGTTTTATAGTTTCTGGTCTTATGTTTAGATCTTTAATCCATTTTGAGTTTATTTTTTTGTATGGTATTAGAAAGTGTTCTAGTTCCATTCTTTTACAAGTAGTTGACCAGTTTTCCCAGCACCACTTGTTACAAAGATCATCTTTTCTCCATTGTATATTCTTGCCTCCTTTGTCAAAGATAAGGTGTGCATAGGTGCGTGGGTTTATCTCTGGGCTTTCTATTTTGTTCCATTGATCTATATTTCTGTCTTTGTGCCAGTACAATACTGTCCTGATGACTGTGGCTTTGTAGTAGAGCCTGAAGTCAGGCAGGTTGATTCCTCCAGTTCCATTCTTCTTTCTCAAGATAGCTTTGGCTATTCGAGGTTTTTTGTATTTCCATACAAATTGTGAAATTATTTGTTCTAGCTCTGTGAAAAATACCGTTGGTAGCTTGATAGGGATTGCGTTGAATCTATAGATTGCTTTGGGTAGTATACTCATTTTCACTATATTGATTCTTCCAATCCATGAACATGGTATATTTTCCATCTATTAGTGTCCTCTTTTATTTCTTTCACCAGTGTTTTATAGTTTTCTATATATAGGTCTTTAGTTTCTTTAGGTAGATATATTCCTAAGTATTTTATTCTTTTCGTTGCAATGGTGAATGAAATTGTTTCCTTAATTTCTCTTTCTATTTTCTCATTATTAGTGTATAGGAATGCAAGAGATTTCTGTGTGTTGATTTTATATCCTGCAACTTTACTATATTCATTGATTAGCTCTAGTAATTTTCTGGTGGAGTCTTTAGGGTTTTCTATGTAGAGGATCATGTCATCTGCAAACTGAGAGTTTTACTTCTTCTTTTCCAATTTGGATTCTTTTTATTTCTTTTTCTGCTCTGATTGCTGTGGCCCAAACTTCCAAAACTATGTTGAATAGTAGTGGTGAAAGTGGGCACTCTTGTCCTCTTCCTGACTTTAAGGGAAATGCTTTCAATTTTTCACCATTGAGGATAAGGTTTGCTGTGGGTTTGTCATATATAGCTTTTATTATGTTGAGGTATGTTCCTTCTATTCCTGCTTTCTGAAGAGTTTTTATCATAAATGGATGTTGAATTTTGGCAAAGGCTTTCTCTGCATCTATTGAGATAATCATATGGTTTTTATTTTTCAATTTGTTAATGTGGTGTCTTACATTGATTGATTTGCAGATATTGAAGAATCCTTGCATCCCTGGGATAAAGCCCACTTGGTCATGGTGTATGATCTTTTTAATGTGTTGTTCGATTCTGATTGCTAGAATTTTGTTAAGGATTTTTGCATCTATGTTCATCAGTGATATTGGCTTATAGTTTTCTTTTTTTGTGGCATCTTTGTCAGGTTTTGATATTAGGGTGATGGTGGCCTCATAGAATGTGTTTGGAAGTTTACCTTCCTCTGCAATTTTCTGGAAGACTTTGAGTAGGATAGGTGTTATCTCTTCTCTAAATTTTTGGTAGAATTCAGCTGTGAAGCCCTCTGGACCTGGGCTTTTGTTTGCTGGAAGATTTCTGATTACAGTTTCAATTTCTGTGCTTGTGATGGGTCTGTTAAGATTTTCTATTTCTTCCTGGTTCAGTTTTAGAAAGTTGTACTTTTCTAAGAATTTGTCCATTTCTTCCACGTTGTCCATTTTATTGGCATATAATTGCTGATAGTAGTCTCTTATGATCCTTTGTATTTCTGTGTTGTCTGTTGTGATCTCTCCATTTTCATTTCTAATTTTATTGACTTGATTTTTCTCCCTTTGTTTCTTGATGAGTCTGGCTAATGGTTTGTCAATTTTATTTATCCTTTCGAAGAACCAGCTTTTGGCTTTGCTGATTTTTGCTATGGTCTCCTTTGTTTCTTTTGCATTTATTTCTGCCCTAATTTTTAAGATGTATTTCCTTCTACTAACCCTGGGGTTCTTCATTTCTTCCTTTTCTAGTTGCTTTAGATGTACAGTAAGGTTATTTATTTGACTTTTTTTCTTGTTTCTTGAGGTATGCCTGTATTGCTATGAACTTTACCCTTAGCCCTGCTTTTACAGTGTCCTGCAGGTTTTGGGTTGTTGTGTTTTCATTTTCATTCATTTCTATGCATATTTTGATTTCTTTTTTGATTTCTTCTGTGATTTGTTGGTTATTCAGCAGCGTGTTGTTCAGCCTCCATATGTTGGAATTTTTAATAATTTTTCTCCTGTAATTGAGATCTAATCTTACTGCATTGTGGTCAGAAAAGATGCTTGGAATGATTTCAATTTATTTGAATTGACCAAGGCTAGATTTATGGCCCAGGATGTGATCTATCTTGGAGAAGGTTCCATATGCGCTTGAGAAAAATGTGAAATTCATTGTTTTGGGGTGAAATGTCCTATAGATATCAATTAGGTCTAACTGGTCTATTGTATCACTTACAGTTTATGTTTCTTTGTTAATTTTCTGTTTAGTTGATCTATCCACAGATGTGAGTGGGGTATTAAAGTCTCCCACTATTATTCTGTTATTGTTAATTTCCCCTTTCATACTTGTTAGCATTTGTCTTACATATTGCGGTGCTCCTATGTTGGGTACATCAGATCAGATCAGTCGCTCAGTTGTGTCCGACTCTTTGCGACCCCATGAACTGCAACACGCAAGGCCTCCCTGTCCATCACCAGCTCCCGGAGGTCACTCAGACTCGCATCCATCGAGTCAGTGATGCCATCCAGCCATCTCATCCTCTGTCGTCCCCTTCTCCTCCTGCCCCCAATCCCTCCCAGCATCAGAGTCTTCTCCAATGAGTCAACTCTTCGCATGAGGTGGCCAAAATACTGGAGTTTCAGCTTTAGCATCATTCCTTCCAAAGAAATCCCAGGGCTGATCTCCTTCAGAATGGACTGGTTGGATCTTCTTGCAGTCCAAGGGACTCTCAAGAGTCTTCGCTAACACCACAGTTCAAAAGCATCAATTCTTCGGTGCTCAGCCTTCCTCACAGTCCAGCTCTCACATCCATACATGACCACAAGAAAGACCATAGCCTTGACTAGGCGAACCTTTGTTGGCAAAGTAATGTCTCTGCTTTTGAATATGCTATCTAGGTTGGTCATAACTTTCCTTCCAAGGAGTAAGCGTCTTTTAATTTCATGGCTGCAGTCACCATCTGCAGTGATTTTGGAGCCCAGAAAAAGAAAGTCTGACACTGTTTCCACTGTTTCTCCATCTATTTCCCATGTAGTGATGGGACCAGATGCCATGATCTTTGTTTTCTGAATGTTGAGCTTTAAGCCAACCTTTTCACTCTCCACTTTCACTCTCATCAAGAGGCTTTTTAGCCCCTCTTCACTTTCTGCCATAAGGGTGGTATCATCTGCATATCTGAGGTTATTGATATTTCTCCCAGCAATCTTGATTCCAACTTGTGTTTCTTCCAGCCCAGCATTTCTCATGATGTACTCTGCATATAAGTTAAATAAACATGGTGACAATAACAGCCTTGACGTACTCCTTTTCCTATTTGGAACCAGTCTGTTGTTCCATGACCAGTTCTAACTGTTGCTTCCTGACCTGCATACAGATTTCTCAAGAGGCAGATCAGGTGGTCTGGTATTCCCATCTCCTTCAGAATTTTCCACAGTTTATTGTGATCTACACAGTCAAAGGCTTTGGCATAGTCAATAAAGCAGAAATAGATGTTTTTCTGGAACTCTCTTGCTTTTTCCATGATCCAGCGGATGTTGGCAATTTGATCTCTGGTTCCTCTGCCTTTTCTAAAACCAGCTTGAACATCAGGAAGTTCACGGTTCACATATTGCTGAAGCCTGGCTTGGAGAATTTTGAGCATTACTTTACTAGCATGTGAGATGAGTGCAATTGTGCGGTAGTTTGAGCATTCTTTGGCATTGCCTTTCTTTGGGATTGGGATGAAAACTGACCTTTTCCAGTCCTGTGGCCACTGCTGAGTTTCCCAAATTTGCTGGCATATTGAGTGCAGCACTTTCACAGCATCATCTTTCAGGATTTGGAATAGCTCCACTGGAATTCCATCACCTCCACTAGCTTTGTTCGTAGTGATGCTTTCTAAGGCCCACTTGACTTCACATTCCAGGATGTCTGGCTCTAGGTCAGTGATCACACCATCATGATTATCTGGGTCGTGAAGCTCTTTTTTGTACAGTTCTTCTGTGTATTCTTGCCACCTCTTCTTAATATCTTCTGCTTCTGTTAGGTCCATACCATTTCTGTCCTTTATCGAGCCCATCTTTGCATGAAATGTTCCCTTGGTATCTCTGATTTTCTTGAAGAGATCCCTAGTCTTTCCCATTCTGCTGTTTTCCTCTATTTCTTTGCATTGATCATTGAAGAAGGCTTTTTATCTCTTCTTGCTATTCTTTGGAACTCTGCATTCAGATGTTTATATCTTTCCTTTTCTCCTTTGCTTTTCACTTCTCTTCTTTTCACAGCTATTTGTAAGGCCTCCCCAGACAGCCATTTTGCTTTTTTGCATTTCTTTTCCATATATATTTATAATTGTTATTTCTTCTTGGATTGATCCTTTGATCATTATGTAGTGTCCTTTGTCTCTTTTCACAGCCTTTGTTTTAAAGTCTATTTTATCTGATATGAGTATTGCTCCTCCTGCTTTCTTTTGGTCTCTATTTGCATGGAATATCTTTTTCCAGCCCTTCATTTTCAGTCTGTATGTGTCCCCTGTTTTGAGGTGGGTCTCTTGTAGACAACATATATAGGGGTCTTGTTTTTGTATCCATTCAGCCAGTCTTTGTCTTTTGATTGGGGCATTCAACCCCTTTACGTTTAAGGTAATTATTGGTAAGTATGATCCCATTGCCATTTACTTTATTGTTTTGGGTTCAAGTTTATACACTGTTTTTGTGTCTCCTGTCTAGAGAATATCCTTTAGCATTTGTTGGAGAGCTGGCTTGGTGGTGCTGAATTCTCTCAACTTTCGCTTGTCTGTAAAGCTTTTGATTTCTCCTTCATATTTGAATGAGATCCTTGCTGGGTACAGTAATTTGGGCTGTCGGTTATTTTCTTTCATCACTTTAAGTATGTCTTGCCATTCCCTCCTGGCCTGAAGAGTTCCTATTGAAAGATCAGCTGTTATCCTTATGGGAATCCCCTTGTGTGTTATTTGTTATTTTTCCCTTGCTGCTTTTAATATTTTTTGTTTGTGTTTGATCTTTGTTAATTTGATTAATATGTGTCTTGGGGTGTTTCGCCTTGGGTTTATCCTGTTTGGGACTCTCTGGGTTTCTTGGACTTGGGTGATTATTTCCTTCCCCATTTTAGGGAAGTTTTCAACTATTATCTCCTCAAGTATTTTCTCATGGTCTTTCTTTTTGTCTTCTTCTTCTGGGACTCCTATGATTCGAATGTTGGAGCATTTAATATTGTCCTGGAAGTCTCTAAGATTGTCCTCATTTCTTTTAATTCATTTTTCTTTTTTCCTCTCTGATTCATTTATTTCTACCATTCTATCTTCTATTTCACTATCTTGTCTTCTGCCTCCATTATTCTACTATTTGTTGCCTCCAGAGTGTTTTTGATCTCATTTATTGCATTATTGATTATATATTGACTCTTTTTTATTTATTCTAGGTCCTTGTTAAACCTTTCTTGCATTTTCTCAATCCTTGTCTCCAGGCTATTTATCTGTGGTTCCATTTTTATTTAAAGATTTTGGATCATTTTCACTATCATTATTCAGAATTTTTTATCAGATAGATTCCCTATCTCTTCCTCTTTTGTTTGGTTTGGTGGGCATTTATCCTGTCCCTTTACCTGCTGGGTATTCCTCTGTCTCTTCATCTTGTTTGTACTGCTGAGTTTGGGGTGGCCTTTCTGTATTCTGGCAGTTTGTGGAATTCTCTTTATTATGGAGTTTCCTCACTGTGGGTGGATTGTATAGGTGGCTTTTCAAGGTTTCTTGGTTAGGGAAGCTTGCGTTGGTGTTCTGGTGGGTGGAGCTGGATTTCTTCTCTCTGGAGTGCAGTGAAGTGTCTGGTAACGAGTTATGAGATGTCGATGGTTTTGGAGTAACTTTGGGCAGCCTGTATATTGAAGCTCAGGGATGTGTTCCTGTGTTGCTGGAGAATTTGCGTGGTATGTCTTGCTCTGGAACTTGTTGGCCCTTGGGTGGTGCTTGGTTTCAGTGTAGGTATAGAGGCGTTTGTTGAGCTCCTATCGATTAATGTTCCCTGCAGTCAGGTGTTCTCTGATGTTTTCCAGATTTGGACTTAAGCCTCCTGCTTCTGGTTTTCAGTCTTATTTTTGCAGCAGTCTGAAGGCAGTGGCATCCCACTCCAGTACTCTTGCTTGGAAAATCCCATGGATGGAGGTTCCTGGTAGGCTGCAGTCCATGGGGTCACTAAGACTCAGACACGACTGAGCGACTTCACTTTCACTTTTCACTTTCACACATTGGAGAAGGAAATGGCAATCCACTCCAGTGTTCTTGCCTGGAGAATCCTAGGGATGGCGGAGCCTGGGGGCTCCCGTCTGTGGGGTCGCACAGAGTCGGACACAACTGAAGCGACTTAGCAGCAGTAGCAGTAGCAGCAAGACTTCTCCTTCTATACAGCACCATTGATAAAACATCTAGGTTAAAGATGAAAAGTTTCTCCACAGTGAGGGACACCCAGAGAGGTTCACAGAGTTACATGGAGAAGAGAAGAGGGAGGAGGGAATTAGAGGTGACCCGAATGAGATGAGGTGGAATCAAAAGAGGAGAGAGCAAGCTAGCCAGTAATCACTTCCTTATGTGTGCTCCACAGTCTGGACCGTTCAGAGATGTTCATGGAGTTATATAGAGAAGAAAAGAGGCAGGAAGGAGACAGAGGTGGCCAGGAGGATAAAAGGGGGAAATGAAAAGGAGAGATACGGATCCAGCCAGTAATCAGTTCCCTAAGTGTTGTCCACCATCTGGAACACAGAGATTCAGAGAGTTGGGCAGAGAAGAGAGGGTGGAGGAAGGAGACAGAGGCAACCTGGTGCAGAAAAAGGAGAGTCCAAAGGGGGAGAGAGCAGTCAAGCCAGTAATCTCGCTCCCAAGTAAAAATGGGTACTGAAGATTGGGTTCTTAAAGGTACAAAATTGATAACAAATACCAAAAATCAAAGATTAAAATTCTAGAGTAGAGGTTGGATTTTCAAAAATACAGTATTAAAGAAAAGAAGAATAAGAAGAAAAAAACAAAGTCACAAAAGTTGTTAAAATATATATATATATATGAAGTTTGCTTTAAAAAATAGTCTTTTTTTGAAAAGTAATAGTAGGTTATAAAAATGAAAATCAAAGGAGTAATAGAGGACTTAAAATTTTTTAAAAAGAAAAGAATGATCATAAAAATAGTAAAAATATATCTAGGGCTTTCTCTGGTGTTGTTGTGGGCAGTGTGGGGTCAGTTAATTTTCAGATAGTTCCTTGGTCCAGCTTATATTTCTCAAGATCTATAGGCCCCTTCCTATGTAGTCGGTACTAACGACAGGGTTTTAATCTATTGCACCTGTCACTTCCAAGGCGGTTCCCTCGGTTTTAGCTTCTTCTGTTTGCTGGTCTCTTCGGTGCCTGATTTGTGTTCTGACAAAAGGGGGGGCGGTGGTGGACACTTTTTTGGGGGGGGGTTGCTCACTTGTTCAGCCGTGCTGTGGGGAGGGAGGGATGCTGCAGACAAATAACGCTGGCGTGTGCTGGTAGTGTCTCAGCCACACTGGGCCTGCCTCCGCTCACGGCGCGTGCACCCTCCCTGCTCACACAGCTCAGGCTCTAGGTTGCTCCACTGGGAACCGTCCGAGGCCGGCCCTGGGCTGCATGCACCTCCCAGGTCTAGGCCGCTCATGTTCAGGCACTCGGGTAGTCCTCAGAGGCACAGACTCCATTGGGCCTGCGTTTTGTGCCCTTACCAGCTCCGAGCAGCTCGAGTGATGAGGTGTTTGGCGAGCGTGGTCACTGCAACTTATCGTCTCTCCCATCCCTGCCGCTTGGTTTTCTGGGTGTACAACTGGCACACCTTCTCAGGTGGATGATGACTGTCCAGAACCCCAAGAAGTCTTAGTTAGCAAAGAAGCCTGCTTGCAATTAGGTAGATAATGTCTCTCTGGGGCTGCGATTGCCCCCTTCCAGCTCTGGCTGCCTATCACCAGAGGGGGACGGTCTGCAGCCGGCTAGTTCTGTTCAGCCCTTTGTTCTCTGCTTGGGCCTGGTGGTGTCTTAGGGCTTTTCGCACAGGGTATCTATCCCACAGTCTGGTTTGCTAGCCCAAATTAGTTCGCTCTGATTACCCTCGGGGCATTCAGGCCCGATCCTTACTCTAAGCAATGCGGACCGAGCCTCCCTGCCCAGCCCCCACTCACTAGTGGCGGCTTCAGGCATCTGCACTGCTTCTCTGCTGGGGGAGTTACCGTTGGGCTCATATTCTGTGGGTTTTAATTATTTACTTATTTTTCCTCCCTATTATATTGCCCTCTGTGCTTCCAAGGCTCACCACAGACTCGGCAGTGAGAGTGTTTCCTGGTGTTTGGAGACTTCTCTCTTTTTAAGACTCCCTTCCCGGGACAGAGCTCTGTCCCTACTTCTTTTGTCTCTTTTTTTGTCTTTTATATTTTTCCTACCTCCTTTTAAAGACAATGGGCTGCTTTTCTGGATGCCTGATGTCCTCTGCCGGCATTCAGAAGTTGTTTTGTGGAATTTACTCAGCGTTTAAATGTTCTTTTGATGAATTTGTGGGGGATAAAGTGGTCTCCCCGTCCTATTCCTCCGCCATCTTAGGACGGCCTCCTGTGGCCTGCAGAGGACTATGTGCGACACAGTAGAGAGCGCATGGGTGAGCTGCAGAATCCGTGGGGGTCACCACTGTGTAGTTTTTAAAAGAACAATTAACACCTGCTTTTTACTACATTATTAGGCACTGTTCTAAATGCTTTTCAGGGCTTCCCTGATAGTTCAGTTGGTAAAGAATCTGCCTGCAATTCAGGAGACCCCAGTTCAATTCCTGGGTTGGGAAGATCTGCTCGAGAAGGGATAGGCTACCCACTCCAGTATTCTTGGGCTTCCTTGGTGGCTCAGCTGGTAAAGAATCCACCTGCAATGTAAGACACCTAGGTTCGATCCCTGGGTTGGGAAGATCCCCTGGAGAAGGGAATGGCTACCCACTCCAGTGTTCTGGCCTGGAGAATTCCATGAACTGTATAGTTCCTGGGGGTCACAAAGAGTCGGACATGACTAAGCAACTTTCACTTTCTTTCACTTTCTAGATGTTTCTCAAATATTAACTCATGTGATCCTCATAACAACCCAAAGAGGCAGATGACACAATATTTCCACTTACAAAAGAAGAATTGAAGCAAAGAAAGGTTAAGGAACTCTCCCACAGCTAATAGGACTCATGAAAGTGAAAGTGAAGTCACCCAGTCATATCCAACTCTGCAACCCCATGGACTGTAGCCTGCCAGACTCCTCCATCCATGGGATTTTCCAGGCAAGAATACTGGAGTGGGTTGCCATTTCCTTCTCCAGGAGATCTTCCCGACCCAGGGATTGAACCTGGGTCTCCCACACTGTAGGCAGACACTTTACCATCTGAGCCACCAGGGAAGTCCTGGCCAATATTAAAAACCAAGCAGTCTCTAGCCATGCTTTTAACCACTGCAATGCGCTGCCTCAGGCTCTCCAGGGAGCTGCAGAGCAATTTGTACTCCTGTTTATTCCAAGTCAGCTATTTATTCCAGCTCTCAATCTCTGGAATCTTCTTTCCATCTGAGGAGGAATTTCACACTTGAACTTCTGCTACTCCGCCTTTTGCTCGTCTTCCTAATTTGACTCCTACAAGTGAAGACAGGATCTCTTGTTTTGTTCATCACTATGTACCTGCTCCCCATGTGAGCCTGGCACACAGAAGTGTGCAATGAATTTTAAGTGACCTGATAAATTTGGTAACCTCATGTAACTTTATTTTTCTATCATGTCCCCACCAAGTGCATCTCAATATCACATTCCTCCCATAGGCGAGGCATTGTGTTAGACAGCATGACAGATAAAGTCACCACCTTAGAGCTTATAGGAGGGAAATAAGTACAGTCAATCCTTGTCATTCTAGGAATTCCATAAAATTTGTGAACTGGGGGACTCCCTAGTTGTACAGTGGATGGGATCCTCCTGCCAACACAGGGGACAACAGCTTCGATCCCTGGTCTGAAGAAGAGTCCACCTGCGGCAGAGCAACTAAGCCCGAGAGCCACTACTGAAACCCGCGCACCCTAGAGCCCATGCGCAGCAGCAAAGACCCAGTGCAACCACAACCAAAATGAACTCACTGTTTTTCATTTGTGGATTTGCCTCCTCACTATAGTCATTCACGGGCATGAACAGAAGGGTGATAGTGCTGGGTCTCGTGATTCTCAGGCTCAGGTCAGACAGACGTGAGGACCCCGCCTTCTTGTTTCAGCTCTCCTACTACAAACACCTGTCCTTTTTTTACGGACTATTTAGTGCCACAGGTTTTGCATTTTTGTGCTTTTTATTGTTTACAGTGACCCCTCAAACATAATGCTGTCTAGTGTTCCTGAGTTCAAGCCCAGCGAGTGCCTGTGAAGAAGATGGTGTGTCCGGCAAGTTTCATCCGGGCATGAGCGAGTCAAACAGTGCTGCTACTGGGGAGGTCAACGTCAACAAGTCAACCATATATATGAAAAACACACAGTAAAAACAAGGTCACATATTGATTGGTTGATGAAAACACTGACCAGAGCCTCATGGGAACCTAACCCTGTATTCCCCTAGGAGCAGCGATTACGTATTGACAATTTCAGTGTTTGTGGAGACTTCAAAGAACACAACTACCATAAATAATGAGAATCGACTATAAATATAAGGCAAGTGCTGTATAGAGGGGCACAAGGTTCAGTGATGGGAGAGATGACTTCTGCTGGTCAATTCAAAGACAACCTATGAAAGGGAGGCTTTTGAAATGGGATTCATGGCAGGTGAGAATCTGACAGAGGTGAGAAGACATTCCAAATACACATTCCTGTAGGAATCTAGATGCTACAGAATCTGCAAAGATCCACAGGGAACCTCGCTTGGCTGAAAGGTAAGTACAGGTTGGGAAGATAAGACAGGAAAGATAGTTTGAACCATTCTGTTGATGATGATTGAGAGTGTACTTAATCTGATAGATAATAATGAGCCATGGAAGCTTTGGGGGTAACTTGCCCAAGGAAGTGAAAACGGAAGTCCATGTAAAGACTTGAACGTAAATGTTGACAGCAGAATTATTCATTATAGCCCCAAACTGGGAACAACCCACACACCCATCAATAGGTGAAGGGACAAACAGATGTCATCTATCTACACACTGGAATGATTAAAAAGGAACAAATACTGACACCACAATGTAGATGAATCATACATGTGTTACACTGAGTGAAAGAAGCCAGTCAATTCAGTCGCTCAGTTGTGTCCGACTCTTTGCAACCCCATGGACTGCAGCACGCCAGGCTCCCCTGTCCGTCACCAACTCCTGGACCTTGCTCAGACTCACATCCACCAAGTCGGTGATGCCATCCAACCATCTCATCCTATATCATCCATCTCCTTCTCCTCCAGCCTTCAGTCTTTCCCAGCATCAGGGTCTTTCCCAATGAGTCAGTTCAAATGCATCCATTTGTCAAAACTCATTTAAAAATTGGTAACTTTCTATATAAAAATCACACAATTAATGTGAGTGCATTTCATTGTATTGAAACAATACATATTAAATTAAATTAAAATAATGAATGTGTCTTAAACTTTAGGGGAGGAAACCTCTAATACATTTTAATACTTTGAGGTGAAAAGTAATGAACAAACACTCGTGAGAAAGACAAATAAGGGGGAAAGCAGAAACACAAGTACCAACTAGGTGCCCTCTTGCAATGATCAGGTATAAGGTGGTACCTTGTCACATCTGAAGTTAAGGACTCACAGACATCATCCTACATGAGAATTTCCATTACCGACTGATACTGTCGCTAACTTGTGTTTTATTTACAAGTTCATAGTAGTATATATACCAGTTTCTCTGAAAGCTGTCACCGTCTATCAGGTGACCAAGATACCTGGTTGGTGTTCTTCTCAATCCACTGACACCATTGAATTCATGCTAAGAAAGATGAGAACAACCTGTGCTGAGGAGCGTCATGTCCTCATTCATTCTAGGGAGCTCAGCATGAGATCAGCGCCTGTGAACACACTGTAGAAGCGGCTGGTGAACTGTACCCTCAAGATCAGCACTGTCTTAGGACCTCGGCTCCTCGGTCCCTCCTAAGGGCTGTTCTTTGTGACGGAGGGAAGAGCTGACCTGTCCTGGTGGTGCTCAGTCCCATGCAGCCAGCAGCTGGTGTCCCAAAAGGGACACAGCGTCGGGGCGGGCATCCCCAGGGCACAGCCTCTGGCAGCTCAATTTCTGCAGAACAAACAGACGTCCTCCCAGGGTTACTGCCTTTTCATTAAACTATTTAATTCTAGTAATTTTCTTGTATATAAAATTAATACCTCTGGTTATACTCACTATGTAACATTTTATGATAACACTTCCTCAACAACCATCAGATGCTTCTACTGAGTTAAACCTTACTTTAGAAAATTTTTTATTCATTCAAAACACACAGTCCTACGTGCCAAGGCTTATTCTGGCTCTAGAGACACAGGCCCAGTGTTACAGTCTCCCCTGAGCCCACCTGGCCCCAGGGATCTCTCACATTCCTGCACAGCCTGTCACATGCCTGCTTTGAGAGTGGTCTTGTCATATCTTAGCTTCATATTCTCCCCTTAGTAGCCTGTGCTCAAACTCAAGAGAATATGGTTCTAGTAGTTTTTTGGGTTGTTTTTTTTTCTGGATGCTGCCATGGGTCATGCAGAATTTTAGTTCCCCAACCAGGGATCGTACCAGTGCCCCCTCCATTGGAAGCATGGCGTCTTAACCACTGGACCGCCAGGGAAGTCCCGAAAATACACTTCTAAGTGTCAGCAACCGTTTCCTTTACTGAAGAACTGTGAACTGGCTTTTCTGGCTTCTACTTCTGTGAAACAGTGGAGAACCTCACCAGTCAAGACGTGCTCCAGAGTGTTCCAAAAATCAGCTGTCAGTCTCTTTAGAGCGGGTTTCGGTTGTGAGGTTGAGGAGGGTGGAAAGGGAAACTGGCAAGGGAAATCCTCTGGGGTCACTGCACCTGAAAGGCTGGAGAGGGGCTCTCCAATCCTGTACTCCTTGCTTCTTGATTTGCTCAGCACCCGTTGATATTAAGCTGGATGGATTCCTAAATCTGACACGGCGTTGCTTCTTTCTCGCTGTCTTTCAATGTTCTCTGTAATAAGGAGGGGAGAGTGAGGCTATCTCAGAAGAATGCCTCCCTCCTTGACCACTGAGCTGGGGTGTAAGGGACTCAGCACACGTGTGGCTTCTCCCCTTGGACCCCCTCTTCTTGCTTTCTAAGCACATCATTGGAGAAGGAAATGGCAACCCACTCCAGTGTTCTTGCCTGGAGAATCCCAGGGACAGGGGAGCCTGGTGAGCTTCCGTCTATGGGGTCGCACAGAGTCGGACACGACTGAAGCGACTTAGCAGCATGAGAACATCTTCCATCCGCCCAGCCCCAGGCGGCACGGCTCCTGACTGCTGAATAAACAGAATGGATGTCGAGCAGCAGAAAAGCACGAAAGCACACAGAGGCATAATTATAAGGGAACGTTTTTGACTTGAAAACATTGCTCACCCGGAAAAAACTTTAGAGAGAGGAGTTTAAGCTGTTTTCCGTTTTCCCTTCAGAAATAGTTTCTGACAGGGCCGATATTTCCAGAGTTCAAAAGCAGCTCTTCGAGCAGAAGATTTAAGTTGTGATTGATTCCACAAGACAGCACAGACGTGGTCCAGCAGGCTTCAAAAGCACCTAGGATGCTGATCACAGGAAACGGACGTGGAGTGGAGGAAGCAACGGCTCCACGGAGAGGTCTGGGCTCCTCCACACCTCGGAAGGCGCTGCTTGCCAAGTCCACGTGAAGCCATCGCCTCCAGTGTCTGAGAACGAAGTCCCCCCAGCAGTGGGCCTTTGCCGACCACCTACATTGGCTGGGCTAAGGCATTTAACCTTGTGTGAGTCCCGTCCCTACCCCTCTTCACAAAGCGCTAATGGAAAAAAAGAAAAGAAAAAACTCACAACTACACCCAATGTGAGCACACACATTGAGTTTACGGGCTCATCAGGAGGAACAGCAACAAAGCCAGGGAAACAAAAGAGCCCCGAAGAGGGATGTTTATTCCGGTGGCTCCCTTACCCCAGACCTCAAGCTACTCCCAGCCCACCCGATTCCTTCAGCGATCTGTGGCAAATAAGAAAAAATGAGAACAATATGCTGCATTTCCATAGCTGATTTTTTTTTAAGGCTGCCTTTTGTTCTAAACATTTTTAAACTTCTCTGTAGACCCTAAATCCCTTGAGACATGACCCAGCAGTGAAGGCTTTAAATCCAAAGGGCCTCTCTGTTAGTTCCCAGCCTCCAGGAAGCAGACACGGTGAAGCAAGATTAGATAGGCGAGATGGGGTTGGGGGGAGTCTGTAGAGCTGGAGGTGGGCCTGAGCCCCAGGGTTGCGGGGGTAGAGGCGAAGGACTAGGCAGACAGACTGGGACCCAGCACACATCTAAGGCAGTTCCTTCCAGCCGGGGTGGTGGGGAGTCATCAGCTCTAGCGACCTATCCGAGGAAAGCAGAGGAGCCCATGTCTGCACAGGAGGGGCCTCACCCAGCACCCCTGGGATCCATCAGTGGCTGGAAGCTTCAGCAGAGATGCCGTGATGGATCCGCAGAGGGCAGCAGCTAGGACCTTGTGGCAACGGGATGTCTGGACGGTCAGTATTCGTGGCTGTCACGGTCCAGCCACATGCCTCATGGATCTACCTCATCTCTCCACGTGTGTCTAGGGACCAACACCTCCAGGGGTCTGCGGGCCTCTTCCTGTGGAGGGAGGGAGGTGGTCCAACTGCAGCTCCCGTCACTGCAGCTGGTCTCTGGGTCACAACCCATACTCACTGCCCCTCTCATCCTCTGCCCATTCCAGTTTCCTCTCACCCTCCGCTGGTCTTTGGGGCATCTCGGATGTAACCCAAACCTCGTTCCCTGAGGGTTCTGAGTCCAGCCAACCACTGCCTGCACGGCCCAGGACGGCACTGTCTACTAGGAGCCGCAGGGAGGCAGGTAGCCAGAGGCCAAGCCAATCACCTGGGCTCCTCACATATGCCTCCCTGTCCCCATTTTTTAAGAAGCAGCCCAGCCTCCTTCCAATGACCATGACCGTGACCCTCACGTGCTGGTTGCCGGACACAAGGGTTGCGGGTACTACCACAGTATCTATAGTTCAGTGGGCCTGGCCGTGCACTCTGGCAAGAAGGCTCCCCATTTCTGGCCCTGCAGAGCCCAAAGTCGGGGGAAAGAGAAGCACGCAAACCCCGGTGTCACTAGTGGTCTTGGGAAGTACAGCCACTTCTTCACCCCTCATTTCTCAGCCCTGTGGGCATCTGATCCTGCTTGGGCTTGATTCTGAGTGGACCATCTCCAACCTAAAATGAACTGATGGTGGTTCATTCAACCCCATGATTTGAGGGGTCTGGTGGAGCCCATTATGGGCAGTTCTGCATGGTGACTTGTCTCCCCATCATCAAAGCCCAGTAACATGCGTGTGTGCTAAGTCTTTTCAGTCGTGTCCAACTATCTGTGACTCTATGGGCTGTAGCCCACCAGGCTCCACTGTCCATGGGATTCTCCAGGCAAGGATACTGGAGTGGGCTGCTGTGCCCTCCTCCAAGGGCTCTTCCCGCCCCAGGGATGGAAATGGATATTAATGAGCCCTGGTCTGTGCCACCCTTTTACCACCAACCCTGGGCAGCTGCAGAAAGCACACATGATTCTCCTGGAGGTGCTGACTCCCTCTCCCCCACACATTCCTGATGGCCCCTCCTGGAGTATCTCTCCCATAAGTCTTCAGCCTCACCTAGGACACCCTGTCCAGCATGGCCATTCCCCTCCATCTCCACTCCTTCCTTCACCATCTATTAGGGCAACTCAGGCCTGTTCACCTCACTCAGTGCTGGCTGCTTCAGCTTCAAACAGCCACCTCAGCAGTTTTCCCCACCTCTGGAGGCTTTGCCAGGGTGTTAAACCCCATGTCCAGTACTGCACCCCAAATTGATGAATTCTTGTTTATCTAATCTTATATTCCATCCCCCTTTGATCAAGGCCCTCAAAATCCAATTCCGGAGAGATGCTCCTGGCTCCTGTCTGTAGTGCTTTCTGATTCTCCCAGCTCCTCGGGAATATGATCATTTTCCTCCTTGATCAGATTCAGTCTGTGTGCTGGAATCAAACTGGCAGCCAGGAGAGAAGATGAAGGTGGCTCCCGAGGGGCCCTCCTGCCACCCTGCAGCGTCTTCCTGCACAGGGCAGGGCCACCTCTTCCTGGCAAGGGGCCACTTTCGCAAGCTCCGAGGCTCAGGGAATCTGCAGAGCCAACATCCTCAGAGGCGTTCGTCCAGATGTCCCCATCACATGCTCATGGGTCATGTGTTCCCAGCCAGGGCGATGCCCTTAGCAGCCTGACAGACCTGCCTTGACTGAGGAGTTCGTGTCTATCAGGTCCTCAATCTACTCTTCCGCTGTGTCAGTTTTTCCACTGCAGAAGATAAAGGCTTTTAGCAAGAGGCCTCCCACCCAGCCTTTAATTGCTCACTAAACCCTAATAACAACAATAGTGATCAGATCAGATCAGTCGCTCAGTCGTGTCCGACTCTTTGCGACCCCATGAATCACAGCACGCCAGGCCTCTCTGTCCATCACCAACTCCCGGAGTTCACTCAGACTCACGTCCATCGAGTCAGTGATGTCATCCAGCCATTTCATCCTCTGCCGTCCCCTTCTCCTCTTGCCCCCAATCCCAATAGTAATAGTAATATTTATTATCCCTCTGCAGGGCCTCAAGGCAGCTTTGCTTAGTCACTCAGTCATGTCGGATTCTTTGCAACCCCATGGACTGTAGCCCGCCAGGCTCCTTTGTCCATGGGATTTCCATGATATGTTAGAGTGGGTTGCCATTTCCTTCTCCAGGAACTGGACAATAGGCCTCAGCATATCTATTTCTTAGCTTGCATCTAGTAATTCAACTGGATATAAAAGTTTTGTACCAAAGATATGTATATTGATAGCAAAAGACAAATAAATAATGTGCAATAAAGAAAATTATAGTCTCTCTAACAAATGATGCTTTCAAAGCATGTAATAAGATGAGAATTGCTCATTATAATATTATAGGAAAGAATACGATTTTTAGTTGTATCTTGAGGATGATCTCAACTATATATCTGCAAACCAACAATAGCAACAAAAACTATTGAGAGCATATCAGAAGGAAATACACCAAAATGTTATATAGTTGATTTGATTTTTTTTTCCTGGTCATTTTTCTGTATCTCCTTGTTGTCTATAGTGAATATGTATCTCCTTGTTGTCTATAGTGGATATGTATCTCCTTGTTGTCTGTAGTGAATATGCATCCTCTTATTGTCTCTAGTGAGTATGCATCCCGTTATTGTCTATAGTGAATATGCATCCCCTTAACAGTGGAATACACGTGCACATTATTTTCCCAAGAACACTTAGCGTTAAGGCATTGCACTCAGGATATGGATATCTGCGTTGTCCATCCGGTAACATGAGGTGGGGCACCATTCCCCTGCTTGTGAGAAGAAGCTTGCTTCTACTTCCTGAAGCAGAAGAGTCTGGGGTGGAGGCTGCTCTGGCCGTCATGTGACTTTTCACTGCATCACGATTTGGGTTCAGCTGCCTTTTTATATTTCCCCACAGAAAGCCCAGCTCCTTGGAAAAGATCCCTGATGCTGGGAAAGATTGAGAGCAGGAGGAGAATGGGGTGACAGAGGATGAGATGGTTAGATGGCATCACCGACTCAATGGACATGAATTTGAGCAAGTTCCAGGAGATAGTGAAGGACAGGGAAGCCTGGTGTGTTGCAATCTGTGGGGCTGCAAATAGTCAGAGTGACTGAACAAGGACAGGGGAAGCAATGGTCTTGCATAGTCTTTATCACATTTCCCGAACAGCCCATTCAAGGGAGAACAGAAGAGATAAAACCCAAGGAGCATCACAAGCTGGCCAGCATCAGGCTCACAACTGGACTTTATGCAGGACAGCAGCTGTGAACCACGTGTGGCCACTTAAATTTAGAATTAAATTAGCAAACAAAACAAAATTTAAAGTTCACTTCCTCAGCCGCTCTAGCCACATTTCAAACACTCAGTAGCCACACATGGGTAGTAACTACTCTCTTAAACAAAGCAGAACATTTTCATCACGACAGAAACTTCCACACTGCTCCACAGTTAACATAGAAAATTAACCAGTTTCTCCCATATGCAGAGATGACTCAACATTAATATTACAAAAGAAACCCACATGGGAAGTCCCTGGCTGGCCAGTGGTTAGGACTTGGTGACTTTTTAACTTGGTGAACCAGGAGACACTGGTTCAATCCCTGGTCAGGGAATTAACTTCCCACCAGCCATGTGGTGTGGCCAAATAAAGAAAGAAAAGAAATGCACATGAACCAATTAAAGGGGAAAATTGAATCTTCGCAATAGATGTCAACAAAGCATTCAGGGAATTCAAGATTTATTTATACAAAAATAAATACATCAAGAATAGACTATGGGGGAACAAAAGAATAGACTATGGGAAAATGGAAAGAAAAAATAATCCATTTATAATAACAATAAAAACTACAAGGTGTTCAGGAATAATTTCAATAGTGTATGCACCCATACCTTTGTAGAAAAAATTGCAAATTATTACTAAAGGAAATAAAAGACAACCTAAGTAAATCTAGATATATGTCATGTTCCTAGATGGAAAGATTCAATTCTCCACGAACTATTCTACAAGTCTATCAATTCAAAGCAATACTGATAAAATTTCCATTAAAGTTTTCTGTGGGACTTGACAAGCTGATCTCAACATTTATCCAGAACTATTAAGAACCAAAGATAGCGAAGACTCTCCTGAAGAAAGAGGAGAAAAGAGACTTGCCCTACCACCATTCATTCATCCAATAAATCCTTACTGAACACCTACTATGTGCTAGAGCTTTAGATACTGGGAATATAGAAGTTAGCACAATGGTCATTGATCTGTGCCCTTGTAGAGCCTGGTAACATTCCAAATATCGGGACTTGCTCTTAAGCTATAATAATGGAGATGCTAAGTATAGGCACAGGCCCAGATGAACAGACTAGAGAGGCCCAGAAACAGAAACTTGACATGGGATGTGATTTGAAAGAGGAAAAGGAGTCTATATGGAGAAAAAAAAAATTCCTTGCCACACACAAAAACCAAGTACAGGTGGATTAAAGACCTAAAGAGAAAAAAAGAAAATCTAAAGTGAAATGTAAAGTTTTAAAACTTTTAGAAGAAAATATAGAAAGTTATTTTGGTGACCTTGGGGTAGGAAAATATTTCTTACAAGATGCAAAACTCACACACCCTTACCAAACTGTTGATAAATTTGACTATATAGTCATGTACAACTTTTGGAACGTCCTTGGTGGTCCAGTGGTAAAGAATCTGACTTTTCCAACTCAGGGGACAAGAGTACAATCCCTGGCTGGGGAACTAAGATGCCACAGGTGGTGGGGCAGCTAAGCCCAAGCACTGCAACTGGAGAAGCCCGCATGCTGCCCTGAAGACCCAGCACAGCCCCCGCCCCCCACAAAAAAATTTACAACTTCTTTCAACAAAATCCCTAGAGTTGAAGTAAGCCACAGATTTGGAGAAGATATCTCCAAAGCATGTAATGGAAAAAAAAAAATTATTACACACACACACACATATATAAGGGACGGCTACACATCAGTAGGAAAGGACAAGACATTAGAAGATGAGCAAAGAACATGAACAGGTAATTTATAGAAGAGGAAACTCAAAAAGTCAATAAGCACCAAAAGAGAGAAATTAGGAAAATGCAAATTAAAACAACAAAATGATTACACAAATCAGATTGGCAAAGAAAAGAACAAAATTAAAGAACATAGACAAAGAAAAAGTGTACACACCACTGGTAAGAGTGTAAATTGATTCAACCACACAAGGAAAATGAGGCAAAATTCGAGAATCGAAATACGCACGCTCACGGCCTTTGCAATGCCACCCTTCATGGGAGCAACTCTCTTGCACATGAGCACACTGCACAGAAAATACAATAGCAGTTGCCTGGCTGTCCTGAGTCTGGGAATTGATGGTAAATAGGCAGGGAGCCCTATTGGAATGACAGCAAAATACTTGAAACCTGAATTATAGTAATAGAGGCACAACCTGGTAAATTTACTAACAGTCACTAAATTTGTACACTTAAAGTCGATAAACTATTTGGTATGCAAGTTATACCTAAATAAACTTGTTTTTAAATTGTCATTGTAACATTTGCTGCAATGAGTAAAAAATTGACATCGGCCAATAATTTTATAAATTGATTGTTGTAGAGATACAATTGAATACAATAAAGTGATTCAAATAATAAACCAGAGCTATTTATATCAACATGAACAAACCTCTGAAATGACTGAGGTTGTAAAAGCAACTTGCAAAACAATACACATAGTGTGGATGGTAACATTTACATAAAAATTGAAAACACACAGAATGATATTTATAATGCTTATGAGTACATATAAATACAGTGGTGGCATAGAAATACACAGGAATGATAAACACCAAATTTAAGTTAGTATTATCTCTGGAGAACCAGAAAACTGTGTCTTCAGTGTTTCATTTCTTTAAAACAAACAAGGAAAAAAACATGGCAAGATATTACAACTCAACTCAAATGTTTCTCATAATAGTCTCTGCAATTTTGTGTGTATTGAAACTAGTTTACAACAAATTTAAAACTACAACGTAAAAATAAAATTTATTTTCCTTTTCAGTAGTTCGTTATACTCACAGCTCTTATATCTTCCACTAACAAAGAAATGGAACTGCCAGAGTGCAAGATAATGAGTTTTACCTATATTCTATAAACTTTATGCACGGTTTACTGATTTCTGGCCTCAGGCGGGGTACTGCTGGATAGTTGAAGCTGGAGCGAGGTCAAGCGCCTGGACTTCAGGTCAATACAAGTTGTGTGCAACAGTGACACCTAATGGTCAGACAAGGTACTTCCCTGTGCTCTTGGGTCTGAAGGGCTGGGTGGTGGTGGTTGTTTAGTCCCCAAGTCGTGGACAGCCTTTTTGCGACGCCATAGAGGAGCCCACCAGGCTCCTCTATCTATGGGATTCTCCAGGCAAGAATACTGAAGTGGACTGACATTTCCTCCAGGGGATCTTCCCAACCCAGGGGTCGAACTGTGTCTTCGGCATTGGTAGGCGGATTCTTTACCACTGAGCCACCAGGGAAACCTCTAAGGGCTGGGTAGTGACAGGTGAATACTACCAGCCATATTTAGGGGCGTGTTCTTCCAGCGGTTGTTAAGTGAAACAGAACTGATGATTCTGGACTAGGGTGCATTGTAGTTGATCAGGTCCCTTAGCCGACTCAGATGAACACCCCACAAAAAAGCGAAACTAATTTGGAGAACTTCGATGCTGCTTTTTCTCTCCCTCCAGGGGGTAAGTGAGCCAAGCTCTAAGTCCAGAAGAAGCTTTCTCCAGGCATCCTCAGCACCACCAGGGCAGCGTCTGGAGCCCTTTTAATAGGATGCCTCCAGCCCACATGTGAAGTGAGATTTGAAGGGAAGAAATGCTTCTGTAGTTGGATAGGAAAGACTCCATGGGCACATATGTATTTTTACCCATTTCAAAGCAAGCTGCCTAGTGATGCTACAGAAATGGGGAGGAAGTAGTTTCAAAAATCATAGAGTGCTGGGGCCAGACAAGACTTTGGAGCTCATACTCACCAGTTCCACACAGACACGGGACATCTTGAGATGCCTGAGAACGTACACTTGACTAAGAACAGAAATGACTTGATAATATGAGTGTTTCTAGCACCACACACAGGACCAGTGGCCTCAGTGTGTGTTCCACAAACAGACAACATGCTGACATGAGCCAGTTTTCTCCTTCCAGTCATTTATAAAGCCTCTAAATCTGCACGGTAACAGGCCCACTGACAAAACAGACTGCTTATCTGCTCTGACACTGAAATCATCACCAGCTTGAGTCTTTCAAAATTACTAAAAGTCAGCATCTTAATTTGAAGGTTGTTAAGTAATTAGTGCAGGGAGAGAGCTAAATTCATCATTATAGTAAGGGTTCACCAGAGAAACAAGACTGATGGGAGAGAAAGAGAGAGAGAGATTTACCACATAGAATTGGGCCCCACAAGAGCTGATGCTTCAGTTCCAGTCTGAGTCCAAAGGCCTGAGAACCAGCAGAGCCCAGGAGTAGTTCCCGTCCAAAGGCCAGCAAGCTTGAAACCCAGAAAGAGATGATGTTTCCGTCAGAAGGCTGTTAGGAGGAAGAACTCTGTAACTCAGGGGAGGGCCAGCCTCTTGGTTCTGTCTATGCCTTTACCTGATCGGATGAAGCCCACCCATACTGGAAGAGCAATCTGCTTTACTCAGTCTCCAAATGTTAATCTCACCCAGAAGCATCCTCACAGACATAGAATACTATGACCAAACATCCAGGCACCCTGCGGCCCAGTCAAGTGGGCACATAAAAGTAATCATCATGGTCAGAAACTGTTAACTGCCTCCAGGGTGAGGGTGGGAGCTGAGGGAGGCAAGCACCCAGTGGGCCCCACAGGCGCGCTGGCCGAGGGCCTGGTTCCCTATGGTCCAGCTTCTCATTGTTTTCTGTTCCTGGAAAATGGGTTGCCAGGCTTATATTGAAACCCTCTTCCTAGGAATTCCCTGGTGGTCCTGTGGCTAGGATTCCACACTTGCACTGCCATGGGGCACAGGTTCAATCCCTAGTCAAGGAATTAAGATTCCACAAGCCTCATGGCCTGGCCAAAACCAAACAAAAAAATAAAAACCCCTCTTCTTTCCCTTCTTCAGGAGACGTTCTAGTCGTTGCCGATATCAGGGCTGAAGGAGGGCAGTAGCCATTGCTTGTAGCATTTCAGGAGTCTTTTGACCTGTCCATTCACCCGCGTCCAGGTCTCTTCTGACCCCAGCTCCCCGCACTCCCTCGGTGAAGACAGGGCAGTTTTCCACACCGCAGCACATCCCCCTGATGAAAGTGGTTGCTGTCAAGCAAACTGCCGTGGCCACCCTGCAGACCCCTAAGAAACTCCCTCCAGCCCTGCACAGCTTCCATCCACTCCTGATGGCCTCCACATCCCCAGAAGTCCCACCAGACAACCATGCTTTCTGCTTCACAAAGAAAAGAACTGTCTATGGCTGCCTAGAATGGTCCTGCGGCCAGAAGCTCCCATGGGCCTTGAGCACACCTCCCGGGAAGGGAGCCCCTGGGAGAATCCTTCTGGTCCATCCTGATGGGGAAGCACTGAGTCTGGTCCACCAGCTGCAACGTCTCAATCACAGCCCTCACCTACAGGCCCCAAGAAGAAGGCCCGAGTTCCCAGGGTCCACACGCCCCAGCTCTGCTCACAGACCCTGTAACGAGCGACCCATCAGAATCAATATGAAGTTATTTGGCTCAGCCCCCAGAAAGCAAAGAACAGGCATGGAAGATGCTGGGGATGAAGCTGGGCTGCAGGCAGCAGCTGTGCACTCAGACACTTCACAACGGGAATCTCTTTGGGGGTTTCTGGAAAGGGGTTAAAAGCTAGAGACCATGAGTGACGTGGTCCAGGGAGTCCAAAGGATCATGGCCTGTCTGAGATACGGAGCCAAGCTCCAACTAGGGCGTGAGCCCCAAGGGCAGGGGCCACACACGCGGTCAGGCCATGCACCGGAAGAACCAGGGAACCCTTCTTGGCACTGCAACTCCTAAATCACTCTGGGTAAACAAGCAAAGGAAAGGCTCCCTGGGGGCCCCAGGCAACAAGTCAAAGGTCAGCAAAGCCATAAATCAACTGTATTTGCACCAAGTAGATCGTGAAGGGTTATTTTTGAAATGACTTGGCCAAAAAAAAAAAATTCCCTGGCCCTGAATCAACTCAACAAACACAAATAGAGAATGGGAAATGTCCATCTTCCTCGTCTCCTAGGTGGTAAGCCCGAGAGACCTCTGCAGTGAGAGCTGCCCCCTTTCCCTGCAAGGGTGCATCCAGGTGTGAGTGTTCATGGGTGCCGGGGTCCAGCCCTGGTGGATCCAGGGAATTCAAAGCGCGGACGGCGTTGGCGAGGATCAGGAAACAATTGCTTAATTAAGTATTAATTAAAGATATAAAGAATACTAGAAATGAGGATAGCTCAGTGAGGAGATTCAGTGAAGAAAAGCAGATGAAATAAGGATAGCTCAGTGAGAACATTTAGTGGAGAGAGGAGGCTGAATAATTCAGCCAGAAGGTAAGAGAAAGAACGACATGGGGAGACCGAGTTTCAGTGAACAAGGCCCCGCACTTTATTTTTCAAAGTAGTTTTTATACCTTAAGTTTTGCATAGAGGATAATGGGGGAAGGGGTGGAGTCATGC
The DNA here is from genome assembly GCA_935064755.1 of Tragelaphus eurycerus. NCBI lineage: Eukaryota > Metazoa > Chordata > Mammalia > Artiodactyla > Bovidae > Tragelaphus > Tragelaphus eurycerus. The sequence continues at coordinate 8,527,339 of CAKXYN010000039.1, forward strand.
AGGGACAGCAGTCCCTGAGCCAGGCTTTCAAACCTATCATACGCAAAAGTTTAGGTGAGTTACATCATCTTCTGGCCCGGAGGCCTGTTAGCATTTTAAGAAACTTATTTTTCTCTAAAGTCAGGCGCCACCCTCCAAAAGCAATGGAGTTGCATTTCTATAGGGCAAAGGTGTGGTGGGTTGTAACAAGAAAAAGAATTAACTCAAGGGTCCAAGGGTACAAACATTAAAGCTACTACTTACATTTCTATAAACCAATTATATCAATCAATACACTGCCAAGGACACAGTAGGTAAGGGATATGGAGACTTAGCAGCAAACATTGGCCCAACAAGTGAAAAACCTTTCACCAATACAATTTCTAATCAATCTTTTAACTGCTCAAAGGAATCTGTACTTAGACAGTTTAGAACATCTCATGCCTCTCACAGTTGGGAGGCTCTGAACAATCACATGTGGTCAGAAAAACCTATTCAGGCAGACTAGAGGACTTCCAAAAGAGTTTGTAGGTTGAAACACTGTCACACCCAGGAATTATTAACTGGAGCTGTAAGTTAACTCTTTTTTCAGAGAGAGGTAGTGGGGGACAGCCCCCCATAAAGTCAGAGGTGTAGGTGAGAGCACAAAGCAGAAAGTAGGCAGACTCTGGTTTTGGGGGTAGATGCTTGAGAATTTCCAGGGGGCTCCTGAGGCTTGCGTATGCCGAGCCTCCTTCCTCATGACCTTTGTCATGGGTGGAGCTCGCTCCCAGCACGTGGGTTCGGGTGCCAGAGGTCATGGGTGTTCATGGACCACCTACTGCTGCTGACAGACACAGAGCTGGGGTGGGGGTGCCTCCCAAGAGCCTTCAGCCTTCCTGGGGTCCAGGGCCTGCCCAGAATACTCTCTGGCAGTGGATCGGCCTACCTGGCTATGACATCACTGACCTCAGCCAGGTGTGACCCAGGTCCTAACCCATGAGGATTCTCTTTCAATTAAATATGATGCATGTATGGAAAGAGGTCTGGAAGGATCTACACCTTGGTGTTATCAAATGTTAACTTAAGATGCCTGAATTTTCTGGATCTTTTATAATGAATGTGTATTTTATTATTTTTTAAAGGCAGCATTGTTTATCAAGGAATTTTTTTCTTGTTACCAAAATTATTAACTATAGAATATTTAGAAGACTATTCTGACCAAAGGGGAAAGAGGGTCACTTGTAATCATAATCACCCCACCCAGATATATTCTCTTGACCTTCTACTAAATTTCCCTTGGTTCTTTTCTATAAGTATAGTATGCATTTTTTTTTTAAAAAAAGAGACCATATGCTTTCTTTTGTTGTTGTTGTTTTTATAATTTTCTTTACTACTTCATAATATAGGCTCAACATTTTGTGTGTCATCAACACCCTCCTTTGATACCACTTCGGTGGCTTATAGTATTCTATTCAATGGATGCACCATGATTCATTTAATTCATTCCTTCTGTTGAGGTTTTCAATCACCAAACATTTCTCTCTAAGCCACCACAGGCAAATGTCAAGAGTGTTGTTCTCCAAATATACCTCTCATATATAGACATACAGAAGAATTGCATTTTCCTGCCCCCAGGGAGTTAGGTGTTGTCACGTCACCTGTTTTGGCCAATGAAACGTGAACAGCCATAAACCTGGGGAGGAGCTTTAAGGGTCTGTACCCATCTGAGAGCAGTCTCTGCACACACAGCCCCAGCCAGCCTACAACAGACAAGGAGCACAGTAGGGAAATGAGCTCTATGGTCTTAGCTATTGGGATTCAGTTCAGTTCAGTTCAGTCACTCAGTCACGTCTGACTCTTTGCAGCCCCATGGACTACAGCACGCCAGTTTTCTCTGCCCATTGCCAACTCCCGGAGCTTGCTCAAACTCACGGCCCTCAAGTCAGTGATGCCATCCAATCATCTTTTTCCTCTGCTGTCCCCTTCTCCTCCTGCCTTCAATCTTTCCCAGTATCAGGGTGTTTTCCAAGAAGTCAGTTCTTCACATCAGGTGGCCAAAGTAATGGAATTTCAGCTTCAGCATCAGCCCTTCCAATGAATATTCAGGACTGATTTCCTTTGGGATTGACTGGTTGGATCTCCTTGCAGTCCAAGGGATTCTCAAGAGTCTTCTCCAACACCACAGTTCCAAAGCATCAATTCTTCGGTGCTCAGCTTTCTTTGTAGTCCAACTCTCACATCCATACATGTCTACTGGAAAAACCATAGCTTTGACTAGATGGACTTTTGTTGGCAAAGTAGTATCTCTGCTTTTTAATATATTGTCTAGGTTGGTCATAGTTTTTCTTCCAAGGAGCTAGTGTCTTTTAATTTCATGGCTGTAATCACCATCTGCAGTGATTTTGGAGCCCCCCAAAATAAAGTCTGTCACTGTTTCCATTGTTTCCCCATCTATTTGCCATGAAGTGATGGGACTGGATGCCATGCTCTTCGTTTTATGAATGTTGAGTTTAAGCCCTTTTTCACTCTCCTCTTTCACTTTCATCAAGAGGCTCTTTAGTTCTTCACTTTCTGTCATAGGTGTGGTATCATCTGCATATCTGAGGTTGTTGAGAAATATTGATATTTCTCCCAGCAATCTTGATTCCAGCTTGTGCTTCATTCAGACCAGCATTTCTCATGATGTACTCTGCATATAAGTTAAATAAGCATAGTGACAATATACAGCCTGGACGCATTCCTTTCCCAATTTGTTGTTCCATGTCCAGTTCTCACTATTGCTTCTTGACCTGCATGTAGATTTCTCAGGAGGCGGGGATTAGGGACCATTTTGTTTCTGTAACATAACCTCGCTGACCCTGACTGCCTGGACTCAAGAGTTGATGGAGAGACAAGGTTAAAGGCAGAGTCCCAACCCTCCAAGTGTGCATGGTTGTGTTGGGGACATCCAGCCTGAATACCAGGGAAGAGTTCAATGATGAGCCACCAGTCACCATTCAGAGGCACGGTCCCATGGAGCAGACCGAAAATGTTCAGCCCCTGGAAAGACAGCATGACGTGATCTGAGCAGAAAGCCTGCTCACCAGTGCTGGGACAGCCTGAGGAGGCTTCATGGAGGAAGCGTGAGGAAGGGGCTTTGAAGGTTTGGGAGGTTTGAGGACAGGGGTGGCCAAGAGATCAGGGAGGTGAGAGCTAAGGAGCCAGGATTGAGCAAAACATGGAGCCCAGAGGGCTGCCTAGCAGGTAATTTCATGTGAAACAGGTGTTTTGAGAAAATGAGAGATTAAAAACAGTCTGAGAGAGAGACAAATAGGTCATCTGGAAGAGACATCACATCTCCTTCCTGTGCTTCCTATTCTTCCTTTGAAGAAAAAACTGCCTCCATAAGCTGCGTCATCAGGAATGACATCGGTCAAACTGACCTTTGGAGGTTTAATACAGCTTGTTTTAGTCAAGCATCCAACTTGACTTGAAAACAAGAGTAAGGTGACTGCAGATAAAGTCAAAACTATTGTGGTTTTTCAAATCCTATTTGAGTAATCTCTCCCCACAGCTACAGGCGCTGACCACACCTTCCACTTCTCATTCATGCAGTGTCAGTCAGTCAGCCTGTGAGTGTCTCAACGTCAGTCAACCCGCCGATTATTGCCAGTCATTGTCCGCCAGCCAGTGATGGTCAGTCAGTCAGTCTCTTAATCAGTGTCTGACAGTCAGTGTCAATCAGTCATTGTCAGTCAGCCAGTCAGTATCTGGTCACCTTCTTAATCAGTGTCTGTCCATTAGTGTCAATCAATCATTGTCAGTCAGGGACTTCCCTGGCAGTCCAGTGGTTAAGACTTCACCTTCCAATGCAGAGAGTGCAGGTTCGATCCCCGGTCAGGGATTCCATGTCTCATGGCCAAAAAACAAAAAAACAGAAGCAATATCGTAACAAATTCAATAAAAACTTTAAAAAACTGCCCACATCCAAAAACAAAAAACTTAAAAGAACAATCAGTGTCAGTCAGTCAACCAGTATCTGTCAGCCAGTCAATAAGAACAGCGCTCAGCTGGCTTCTGAGCACCGTGCCTGTTTGCCTCTATTTACCCGGCAGCTTTCCTGCTTCTGATTATGAGGACAGGTGTGTCCTGCCTCCATGAGGACATTTAAGGGGCCTGTTTCCCCAGGAACCCAGAACAAAGCAATTGCCAAGCTGGGTCAGGCCCTCAGCCCTCACTTTCAGCCCAGCCATAAGCTGCTGGGCTGAGCTGCCGTGATCCTGAGAGCTTCCTGAGGGCATCAGCTGAGAAGTGGCTGAGAGGGAACCAGGTGACCTTTGACTCTGAGGAGCCGCTTCCTCCCCCACAGGGGTTCTGGCAGTCTCTTAACTAACTACTCACCTGGCCGCAGTCCCAGGACTGGCAAGACAAACACAATGATACCTCAGGCGCTGTGGCGGGAGGCCCGCCCAACTTCCTCCCACAGAAGGCTCTGCTCTGTGCTGTCTGTGGATGTGACTAGTGGGGACAGAGAATAAACGGCAGCTTCTTTCTCAGGTAGGACCATCGTTGAGGGTACTAGAGGGTGAGGCCGTTCTGAGTCCTGAGGCACAGGGACCTTCCTCAGTGCAGACCCGGTGTGTTCACCATTTCTTGCTTGTAGAAAAATCCCTAGTCTCCAAGGCTTCCCTGAGTCCCAAGGAACAGACTCAAAGCAGTTAATGATTGTCGTTGTTCTTTAGTCAGTCGTGTCTGACTCTTTTGTGACCCCATGGACTGTAGCTCCCCAGGCTCCTCTGTCTGTGGAATTCTCCAGGCAAGAATATTGGAGTGGGTTGCCATTTCCTTCTCTAGGGGATCTTCCCAACCCAAGAGTCGAATCCACGTCTTCTGCATTGTAGGCTCATTCTTTACCACTGAGTCACTGGAAAAGCAGTCAACTCAGAAAAAAGTAATGATAACCCAAGTAATAGATGAGCTGTAAAAGAATCACAAGACTTCTAGTTTTCCTTGAGGGATACAGACAAACTTCAGATCACATTTTTAAGTTTTTTTTTACAGAAGCCGATGCCGGGAGCCAGCTTGGATCAGCGCTCTGCCCATGACAAAGGTCATGAGGAAGGAGGCTCGGCAATACGCAAATGCGAGATCAAGCCTCAGGAGCCCCCTGGAAATTCTCGAGCATCTACCCCCAAAAATCAGAGTCTGCCTACTTTCTGTTTTGTGCTCTCACCTCTGACTTTACGGGGGGCTGTCCCCCACTACCTCTCTCTGAAAAAAGAGTTAACTTACAGCTCCAGTTAATAATTCCTGGGTGTGACAGTGTTTCTACCTACAAATTCCTTTGGAAGTCCTCTAGCCCACCTGACAGGCTTGTCTGGCCACATGTGCTTCTAAAAACAGGTTCTTTAGAGAAGTTAGAAAACTATTAGTGGGCTGATTAGAAATTGTATTGGTGAAGGGTTTTTCACTTGTTGGGCCAATGTTTGCTGCTAAGTCTCCATATCCCTTACCTACTGTGTCCTTAGCAGTGTATTGATTGATATAATTGGTTTATAGAAATGTAAGTAGTAGCTTTAATGTTTGTAACCTTGGACCCTTGAGCTAATTCTCTCTCTTGTTATAACCCACCACACCTTTGCCCTATAGAAATGCAAATCCAATGCCTTTGGAGGGCAGTGCCTGACTAATCACCGCCTGACTAATCAGGCGGTGCCTGACTAAACTTTGCATATGATAAGTTTGCAGGAAGAAAGCTTGGCTTACTGCATGACTCTACCCCTTCCCCCATTATCCTCTATGCATAACTTAAGGTATAAAAACTACTTTGAAAAATAAAGTGGGGGGCCTTGTTCACCAAAACTTGGTCTCCCCATGTCATTCTTTCTCTTACCTTCTGGCTGAATTATTCAGCCTCCTCTCTCCACAAAATGTTCTCACTGAGCTATCCTTATTTCATTCGCTTTTCTTCACTGAATTTCCTCACTGAGCTATCTTCATTTTCACCACTCTTTATATCTTTAATTAATATTTTAATAAGCTGTTGTTTCCTGATCGCCTATGCCATCTACCTTCTAAATCCCTGGATCCATCAGGGCTGGACCCCGGCAAGCCAGGATCCCACCAGGTGAAAACTGCTGACCACAAACAGGTGGATCGTAGACAAGCTGAACTGGTAGTCTGACAATTGAGATTTTTAAAACACCACACTGTTACCTCATCACCAACCAATCAAAAATTTGTCTAATGTTGCCTTTTAAAACCCTTGCCTGAAAACCATTGGGGAGTTCGGGTGTTTTGAGCATCAGCTGCCCATTCTCCTGGCTGACACCATTAAATAAAACTACTTTCTTTCCCCACGACCCAGTTTCAGTATGGGCTTCCCCAGAGGCTCAGTGGTAAAGAATCTGCCTGTAATATAGGAGCTACAGGACACTCGGGTTTGATCCCTAGGTTGGGAAGATGCCCTGGAGAAAGGAATGGCAACCCACTCTAGTATTCTTGCCTGGAGAATCCCATGGACAAAGGAGCCTGGGTTCCAGTCCATAGGGTCGCAGATAGTTGGACACGACTGAAGCAACTTAGCGCGTCCAGTTTCAATAGATTGGCTTTGCTGTGCATCGGGTATTTGTTTTGTCTGCCTGGACACTGTCCCCACTTCTTTGATGGAAGCTCTCACCAGTTCCATCAACTCTCCACAAACCATGTGGATTCAGGTATGAACTGACAATCGGTGTGCCCCCTCACTCTGCCCACAGGTGGACCTGAGGCCCAGCTGGACCAATGGCAGAACTTCTAGGCAACCAGTTGGGGTGGACACGTGATCCAAGCCTGACCAATCAGAATTCTTCCCAAAAGTTTTCTGAGGCTGCCTCTTGAGTCCTTTAGCCAGAAGGATATGCGCCTGCTGCCAACAGAATGGATTTCATTGTGTGCTATGTGCAAAGTCACTTCAGTCGCGTCCGATTCTTTGTGACCCTATGGACTGCAGCCCACCAGGCTTCTCTGTCCATGGGATTCTCCAGGCAAGAACACTGGAGTGGGTTGCCGTTTCCTTCTCCTTCATTGTGTAGGGAAGTCCTTAAATGGAGAGAATTCCACATATAGAAGAAAACAGATGAGAGTCCTGACAGGGTTCAAGCCCCTAATTTCAGTCAGCCCCATAGCTGCCCCCATCCTAGCTCCCACCATTAGGTTTGTGAGCAGTGCTTGTGAAAAACCACCTCGCCTGATACCAATGAGCGTGCTTGCTGCCCTGTTAGAGCCACCCCTACCTACATCTTCTACGTACTTGCAAGTGGCCAATCCAGTGTGTGGTTTACACAAGCCTCCCGACTTCTCCAGCCCCGTGCATCAGAGGTGGGCACTTAGGAGGGCTTGTTTCAATGCTTAGTTGGTGCTATCTTGAAATTCTTATATATATAGTATTTACTTATTTATTTATGGCTGTTCCAGGTCCTCGTTGCTGCTCATCAGCTTTCTCTAGTTGCAGTGACTGGGGACTACTCTCTAGTTGCAGTGTGCAAGCTTCTCGTTGCAGTGGCTTCTCTTGTTGCAGAGCACAGGTTCTAGAGCATGCTGGCTTCGTAGTCGTGGCACACAGGCTTAGTAACTCTGCAGCACGTGGAACCTCAGTTCCCAGACCAGGGATCAAACCTGTGTCCTCTACATTGGCAGGCGGAACACCAGGGAAGTCCCAATGTTGAAGTTCTTGGTCACTTTTAAACACAGAGCCCTGCTTTTTGATTTTGTGTATGCCTCACAGGTTAATTTTGCACAAGGTCACATTCCCTCCTAGTGGAATTTGTGATTCCCCTTCATTGCTCCAGTTCCCAGAGCTCATTCTTCCATCACCCACTCCTTAATGACCCTTCCATTCACCCCCTCCCCTATCCTGCTCTCCCCGACAGGAGACTTTTTTCCCAGAGACAGGGAGTCATATCCGTGCCCGCTGGCAGTTGGCTCCTTGCTCCCCGTCCAAGTTCTGTGGAAAATCCTGAGAGCAGGGATTCACTTGATCTAGAACAATGCTAACATGAATGGCTTCTCTTGCTTCTACGCCTCAACCTCCAGAATTCTGTGGTTGTGTCTCAAACCACTTCCTAGAGGCCTCTGGGAAAGCTACACTGTGTGGTTAAACACGGTCCAGCCCTGGGAGCCAAAGATTTAAGCGATGGAGAACTCTGCAGGTGTCCTCGGCAACAACCTGCTAAGCATCCAGCAAAGGCCCGTCTCACCTTGGGCCATGCTGAGTCTCCTTGATAAGATGAATTCCAGCCCTCTCCCACCTCCCGCAAGGGATAAATAACACTGAATAAAGCAGCCATAGCCCCAGCCTTCACACACAAAGTATCTAATGTGAGAAACCAGCCCTGGGCATGGGGGAGGTGGGAACCTGCCACAAGAGAAACTGATACGCAGTTTGACAATGGAGAGTCCAGGTGCAGAGGAAAAAAATGATTTATTCTTGGAACACAATAACAGCTATGCAACCAGGAACATTTTATTCACTCCCATCCCATTCATGTTTTGTGTCACAAAGACATACCAAGACTTTGGAAAAAATTCCAAAGGGGATTACATTGAAATGTGCTGTTTCTTCACATGTTTTTGTGCTTGTCTTAATCACAGTGAACCAAATAAAATAGCTTTACAGCTTACTAAAACTCAAACTTGTCCTCAAAGGAAGCAGTTTAAACAGTCCTCACTGTATATCAGCAACACAACAATTCCAAGTCAGGACATAGACCCAAGAGAGAAAAGCAGCTCTACCAGAAAGCTTGTCTTGTCAAAAAGAAAACAAAAACCACCGTGAGGGAAATCCAATTCATCTAGAAGGACTGGGTCTTCTTCAGGACCGTGGTCTCAAAATACTAAGGTACAATTTTGTGTGTTTCCTCTTTGGAGAAAAAGAGGTGAGGAAGAGATCTGACTGAACCCACACTAAGAATCTGGTTTAAAAAGATGAAAGGGTTCTCAGGAAACACATCATCTCTGTTTCTCTAAAGGCAGCGCTGACCACACTGAAGGGCAGAAGCAGATTCTCCAGCGGACACCCTGGGAGTGCTTGCCAGTCTGCAGTCTTGCCGGGGTCTGGGAGATGGATTTCCACTGGGAGGTGCTTCACGGTCTTCTCAGGAACAAAGCAGCCAAGATCTGTGAGTCGGACTGGTACCCTGGAATGAATGGGTGGATGCCACCCAGAGCTGCCAGGGCCCCGGAGGACACAAGGCCTGCATCCTGGCAGCACTGCCTCATCTCTGTCTATTGCAAATAGGTAAACTGCCCCCCTCACCTCCCCAAACTCAAAGCAGTAGTTAGCTAGGAGAAACAGCAATGGCTGAGGTGGCGAGAAACCTCATAGACTGAGAGGCTCATCCAAGCGCTCCTCAGATCCCCCTGGAAGTTTCTGAGTAAAAGTCCTAACTCACTGGCATTGCGCTCAGCTCTGAGGTGTGGCTCAGAAGGCTTGGCCAGTAGAGGGCCTGGGCTGGAAACTACCATGATGGACGGCTGGCTGAAAAACAAGGACACTTAGCCCTGAGTCAAGTGGCGTGTGTGTGGGTGTGAGGGCCCAGTACCAGGTGACCTGTCACACCTCCACAAACCAGCACAGCCACACATCTCAGAGTGACAAGCAGGGCCCATACATGGAAGCTAGAACTCTGGGTTCCCCTCAGAGGTTAAAAACAGCTCATATGAAAACCTCCAGATGCCAACATCTCCATAGGCCAACTGACGACAGATTTCAAACTTGATCTGCTACAATGAAATCCAAGGCCTTTTACCAGTTTACCCCCTTTTGCCCATTACCCACATTAACTTCACGTGGCTCTGTGTGTGTGTGTGTGTGTGCTAAGTTGCTTCAGTCATGTCCCACTCTATGTGACCCTATGGGCCAGCCAGACTCCTCTGTCCATGGAAGCCAAGAATATATATAGCTACTAAGCACACTGGTAGCTAACAGAATTTCCTACTTAGCCTGTTTAAGTGGAGTATGCTCTGCAATTTCCTATTTCACTCTATTTCAGGTGTCGCTCACTAAATTGATCTTGTGACCCACTTAGGGCTCCCAGTTGTAGCGAAACAAAAACAGCCAAGGAGTGCTCTGGACAAAACCTTGGGGCTGCAGCGGGCCTCCTAGTCTGTAGGCAGGAGAAATCACTCCTGCCACTTAAGGCCAACCTTATTCTGCAGGACATAGACTTTCAGCAGCAGCCCCTGGGTCATCAGTGAAGGTCATCAAGCGCCACCATGGGCACCACAAAAGGTGATGAAGCTGGCTTCCTCCAGGGAACTGACCATCTTTAAAGCAAAAGGGGCTGGCTCCGCAGGGTGGGCAGGCCCAGGTGCAGGCTGATCTCCACCACCAGCCCAGTTAGGGTACAAGACAAGACTGTGTCATCACACGCGGTGGCTCCCACTAGCTCCTCAGCGCTTCCCCACGGGCGCACTGGACCTTTGGAATCTCTGGATGAGGAGCATGAGCCTGGCCACGTCGGAGAGCTCAGGGAACAGGGCCATGATGCTGTCCACCTCGTGCGGCGGAAAGATACTGCAGAGCGCGGTGCGCGCCCGGGCGCGCGCGTCCACCTCGCCAGCTACAGCCTGGGGCGCGGGCCTCAAGGGCCCCCCGAAGGCACCGTCGTCCCAGTCCGACTCGGCCCAGGCCGAGCGGCCGGGAGCTGGCCAGCGCCTGGAGGAAGGACCCACGGGTCGCCGGGCTGCTGGCGCGGGGAGCGCCGGTCGCTCTGCGGGGCGCGGGGGCCATATTCACCCCGCAGGCCAGGCGGGCTCAGGAGGCCGGGTGGGGCTGGCAGGGACGACAAGGGCCCGGGCGCCACCCAATCGGGACCGGGCGGCCGGGGTGCGAGGCCGCAGCCACGGCCCCGAGGGGGCGCCCGGAGAAGCCCCGGGTCGTCGCTCAGGAAGAGCCGCGAGAAGCTGCTTTCGAGAGTCGCCACGCCCGCCGACTGCCGCGCGGTGGGCAGGCTGCGCGTGCCGAGCTCCCGGGGGCCGGGCCGGGCGGCGGGGGCGTCCCGGGAGCCGCCCTGCTCCGCCAGGCTGGCCGCGCGCGCGCTCCCCCGCCGCTCCTCCTCGCCGCCGGCGACCCGCCAGGCCCGCGTCTGCGCGCGGAGCTCGTCGGCCACCGCCAGCTGCGCCTGGTGCGGCCTTTCAGGGTGGTAGAATTTGCACTTGATGCCGTAGGTGCATTTCTTGCCTGGAAGGGACAGAGATGGGGTGGGGGGAGGACCATGGTGAGACCTCGGGGGAGGACGCCCGTGGGGTCCCGGCAGCTACCGCCCCGCGCAGCCTTTCTTGTTGGCGATTCCTGGGGGAAAGGCCCCCAGGCCTGCTGCAGCCTTTCAAGGTTTGGGGTGAGAGGAGGTGGCAGGCGAGAAGTGCCCTGGGGCGCCGACAGGATGTATGCGGGCGCAGCACCCTGCTCCTCGTGGTACTGGGCGCTGCACACAGTACCCCAGCGTTACCAGCTCAAGGCAAGGTCTTGTCTGCGGACTCCATAACCAGGAACTGAGACCGAATCTCTGGGTCCAGTGCCCTTCATCCTCTACTTCCCCCAGGGATCCTGTGGATCCTGCCAACCTCGGAGGTGAAGAGTAGGTGCATATGGATGGGCCTCCACTGCTGACTTGGTTTCCTCCCCACCCTCTCCCTCCCGCCCCATCCCGCCCCCCACCCTCCATGTCCCGCCGCCCCCGCCCCCGCGTCCCGCTCCCCCCGTGGTCCACATCCCTTGCCCTCTTCCTTATAGACTGTTTTAACAGAGGTGATCAAATAATTTATCATACAAACCAGGGCCCTTCTGAGAGTGGAAGGGAGGACGGGCCACCAGAACGTGTGTGTGAGTACCTTAATTCTAACAAGAAATGACTTTCAGTATCACTTAAGACATCCTAAACTTTTATAGGCACGAAGAAACCAGACCTGGGTGCATTAAATAACTTGCTAAAGCAAGCTAGTGAAAGAGCTGGCTAGAAGGCTGGTGTCCCTGGAGGGCTCTGTGATAGAATCCTCAATTCTTAGTGGATAGCACCAACCAAAGTCTCCTACCAACCAAAGTAGGAGGGTAGGGGAGACTGTGGGGCAGGATGGGGGCACAAGGTGCCAGAGGAAGGGACTGAGAAAGGAGAGCTTGGGGGTGCACACAGACAGCAATCCTGGTTCCTGGACGTGGCTTTGCTCTGTGGGTGACCCCTGCATCCAGCCCTCACAAGCCTTATGCAACAGGCGTCTGGGATGGCAGTTCATCATTACAATGACAATAATTACAGCTTTCTGACTGCCATCCAGAGAGGTTCAGTTACCTCCCCAGGGTCACACAGCTGACTAAGGGCAGGACCTGGGCTGCTCACCATCAAACATCTCATCAGGATGAAACTCTGGTTCTCTATTAGATATTTGCTTAATTTTACAAATCTTAACAGGCTTATTTTTAGCAACACACTACACATCAGATACAATAACAACCTTCTCATCTGTTAGACACATTTGCCAAGACATGAATTACGGATGAATCATGCGATGTATACGTGCAAGCAGAGCCTCCATACTCTTCATCTGCTTATTAATACACATAGGATGCGGCCTATATTACCTTACACCTTTCTAGAAACATGAAATATTGGAACCCAGGCTAGAACCCATGCTGTTCACCAGCCAGCCAGCACTTCTGACCTGAACAGGGCCCACAGATGTGGGGCGCTACCCACCATAGGGGCAGTGCTGCCAGGACGGCTCTGGGGGCTTTGGCTTCCTGCTCAGGAAGTTGCTCAAGGTGGGTCCCCGACGGCCCAGGGGGTCATCAGGAGGCATGAACCTAGAAAACAAGCATGGGGGTGGGTGACTGTAAGCCACACAGAAACTCACCGCTGGCACCTGGTGGAGGGGGAGGAGGGCAGCACCAGGCCTGGCTTTGGCCTGGCCTCTCGGTTCCGGGCTCTTTCTCCCACCCAGGAGTTGCAGCGTGTTAGAGACGCGCAGCCTTTGTCCACACTGACCGGCACAGAGCTCAGCATGGACAGCTCCCAGGACAGCAGCCCCGGGCCGCATCCAGGGGTTTCTCCTGCTGAGTCAGCAGCGTCAGACTCACTCAGCAGCTCCTTGAAAAAGGCAGGCTCCGGGCCTCACAAGAGAGCTGCTTAAACAGAACCTCAGGCTGTGCAGGAATCTGCATTGTAACAGTTTCCCAGGTGGATTTTAGGCACTAACAATAAAGCAGAAGTGCACCAGGCCTCCCCGGGACTTAGCATGAAAGCGGTTCCATGCTATCTTCCAGTGTCGACGGGTGGCTAGAGACCTCCGTGGGGCCACAAATGGCCTCTTGTTCTGTGAACTCCATTTCTCCCATGTCACCCCACAGGTCTGGGCCTCTCAGGTGCAGGATAAAAAATTTACAAAGTCTGAAAGGCTAGTAAGCAGGTCAGAAAGGCAGAGGATACAGGTGCGGCCTGCACACAGGTGCAGCCTGGGCTCCACCCCACCCCCCGAAAACCTGAGGTCTGCGGGGGGAACGTTACTATATCACTCTCCGACACCACCCTGCCCCCTGCCAGCCCCTTCCCTTCCCGGGCATTAAGGAAGAAGGGAACACAGCCACAGAGCCCAGAGCTCAAGGGGAAAACATTTCTCAGAAGGAAAACTCCCTCATTTAGCACAATCCATTTTTTTTTCTATGTGAATACTTTCATTCCCAGGAGACACTCGAAGGTCATACAAAGGTTCCACTAGAGAGGGTGTGGATTCTAATCAGGGGCTTGTTTTTACAGACTGGCTTCTCCCTAAGAGTGGAGGGTCATGCTGGTGTCCCACCCTGCAGACCACGTCCACTGGCCGACCCTGAGCTGGGCGATCCCCGGCCGAGGACAGCCTCTGTGGCTGAGATCCCAGCTACACAGCTGGCTTCTCAGAGTTGGGTCCTGACCAAGAATCCGGGGAGCCACCCAGTGCAGTTATTAAAAGTTCCCTGAGGCTTCACCTCCTGCTCTTTCCCGGGCCTCACAGTCGGGAGCTGGGCCAAGACAGCCCTGTGGACATGCCCTGGGCGCGGGGAGGGCGTCTTTGCCCTCAGACAGGCGGCAGGCTCTGCACTCTGGCAGCTGGGGACCTCCGGGCAGGCCCTGAGCGGAGGCCATTGCGTCAAGAGGACTTGGCATGGACCCCGAGCTGTCGCCAGGCCAGAGGCAGCCATGATCCATCAGATCTCAGTGAGGATTTTCTGGATCCCATGATGACCAGCCATGCCAGATTTCCTCCAGGGCGGAGCCAGAGAGAGGGAGCTGCCAGCCTTGTGAATGTGGACATGACCGTGGGGGTTACTGCAGGGTAGCTGCTGTGACCATCTGCCCTGGGGCTTAGGAGCTAACCTCTGCCTCCTTGACCGTGTGCCTGGGGGTAGCAGGGGCACCAGCACGCCCCTGGAGGCACATGTCCCGGCCTGACCTAAGAGTAACCACAGCCTCTACGGGGTACAGTCCTCTCTGATCCTCCAGATCACCTAAGAGGTAAGAGAGACTAATTTGTGTGTGTGTGCTGAGTCGCTTCAGTCATGTCCGGCTCTTTGCCACCACATGGACTGCAGCCCGCCAGGCTCCTCTGTCCATGGGATTCTCCGGGCAAGAATACTGGAGTGGGTAGCCACTTCCTCCTCCAGGGGATCTTACTGACCCAGGGATAGAACCCGCGTCTCTTATGCTTCCTGCATTGGCAGGTGGGTTATTTACCACCAGCACCACCTGGGAAGCCCCTTGACTAAACCCAAGTGTGGTAAGTTCAAGGTGAAGAACGCTCAGCCCAGTGAGGTTGAGAGTTCGCACACTTCACGAAGCTGGTAAATGGCAGAGCCTCAGCTTGAAACCTCAGCTGCTGCTTCCAGCTCTTTCCACCACACCCACAGCCCCCCAGGCTCCAGGGTCAAGAGTCGGTCTGCGGTCAAGAGTTGGTCTGCCTCATGCAGTGGCGATGTGGCCTCTCTGTCCCCGTCTTCCCTTCCTTAGGGCTGCATCCAGTGACAGTCACTCACTATCTACAGCTATTCCTAGCCATTGGGTGCCCACGTGTGCCAGGCTAGCTGGGGCCCGTGGCAGATAAAACACATACATGCCCTGCCCTCACAGAGCTGAGCAGCTTGTCCTGGATCACATTCTTAACAGCCAAGGAGAGAACCAGGAATGAGGACCGAGCTGTCTTCCCTGAAACAGAAACTGAGATGGGAGCCAGGTTTCAGCGGCCCTCACCTAGTCCCACCCTGTGACCACGCACACCCGGCCAGGCTCCTCCCCTTGCCCCTGAACAGGCCGGCTGTGGACCAACGATCACTTCTCCCACTTTAGCTCTGCCAGGAGGCCCTTGTCCTGCACCTGCTATCTGGTCTGTACCTTGTGACCCTGACCACACCCTCCTTGTCCCACCCACCGCCCTGTCTCTGGTTGGTCCAGGGTGGACCTGACCCAGGGCAGGCAGATGAAATCAATCAGATTCTCTGGAAAATAGCCACCAAGCCCTATTAAGACAGAGTCCGTTCCAAGATCTTAAACAGCCCCAAAGAAAAGAGGATGTTGCCCATGCCTGGACACCTGTCAGGCAACTGGGTGCTGGGTCAGCCGGGTGGTGGGCATGGGAACAGAAAGGTCACAGGCAGTGGGGACAAAACAGCCCCAAGGGGAAATCTGGTCACGAAAGAGAGGAGAACCGAGAGCGCGGGGGGCGGGGCGGGGGGGTGGTGTCTTAGAGCCCGTGACTGAGCCCCGCAGGCCCGAGCTAGTTGGAGCGGTTTCTGCTGGTTACCGCCCCTGTCCCACGCACCCTGGGACCCCGTGGGCACCACGTACCGATCGTTGACGAAGGAGAACATGAGCAGCCTCTGCTCGATGAACCACTTCCACTCAGGGTTCTCGCTCTGCAGGTCGCGGTAGTTGTCGTTGGAGACGATGACGCCATCCAGGTCGTAGGCCACCTTCACGATGTAGCGGTCGTCATAGCACACCACGCGCTTGCCACTCACTTTGCGGGACGGCGTGTACACCAGCACCGCCTGCCTCTCCAGCTCCTCCAGCACGTGCTGCTCTGCAGACAGCAGGGGGCACCGCATGGAGCATCTTCTCCGGGTAGTGGGACTCCCCACCCCCAGAACCAGCCTCAGACCTGGGGCAGGTCCAGCAACTCCAGGCTCCTCTCCGATGGCCCTCTCCTCCCCACTTCTTCCCCCTCCCCTCACCTCCATCTAAGTCAAGCAGGAGACTCAAGTTCGATCCCTGGGGCGAGAAGATGCCCTGGAGAAGGAAGTGGCAACCCACACTAGTACTCTTGTCTGGGAAATCCCAGGGACAGAGGAGCGTGGCGGGCTACAGTCCATGATTGCAAAGAGTCAGACACGACTGAGTGACTAACACTTGACACTGGGGTGCTTTGCCCCTCTCTAAACATCAAGTTTTACATTTATAAAATAAGGAAAATGACTCCTGCACCTGCCTCACAGCATCTGTGGGGAGGCAGAACCAGTCCATGTGGGGCTGGCAAGCCCCCTCGAAACCTGGGAGGACGGAGTATGTCTCAGGTGGTGCAGGGGTTACAAGGTCTCTTAACAGAAGCTAAAATCTGCATACCTGGAAGGTCTACTCTGTGATCTTAGCTTTGAATTTGGAGACAAAAGCAATTCCTCCCACATGAAACAGTTACTCCCAATGTGGAAAAATAGGAGCATGTTCTTTACAAATCATTTCTCCCCTCAAGTCTAAGTCCTTTGCTATATGACATGGTTCCCAGACTTTTAAAAAGTGCATAATGCATGCATATACCCCACGACCGAGGTCAGGAAGGGCGGCGGTGAGGAGAGACCCCTCATCCAAGGTAAGGTGCGATGGCTGTGCTTTGCTGGAGCAGCCGGGAAGAGATACCCCATGCCCAAGGTAAGAGAAACCCAAGTAAGACGGTAGGTCTTGCAAGAGGGCATCAGAGGGCAAATACACTGAAACCATACTCACAGAAAACTAGTCAATCTAATCACACCAGGACCACAGCCTTGTCTAACTCAATGAAATTAAGCCATGCCCGTGGGGCAACCCAGAATGGGCGGGTCATGGTGGAGAGATCTGACAGGGTGTGGTCCACTGGAGAAGGGAATGGCAAACCACTTCAGTATTCTTGCCTTGAGAACCCCATGAACAGTATGAAAAGGCAAAATGATAGGATACTGAAAGAGAAACTCCCCAGGTCAGTAAGGGCCCAATATGCTACTGGAGATCAGTGGAGAAATAACTCCAGAAAGAATGAAGGGATGGAACCAAAGCAGAAAGAATACCCAGCTGTAGATGTGTCTGGTGATAGAAGTAAAGTCCGATGCTGTAAAGAACAATATTGCATAGGAACCTGGAATGTCAGGTCCATGAATCAAGGCAAATTGGAAGTGGTCAAACAAGAGATGGCAAGAGTAAATGTTGACATTCTAGGAATTAGCGAACTAAAATGGACTGGAATGGGTGAATTTAACTCAGATAACCATTATATCTACTACTGTGGGCAGGAATCCCTCAGAAGAAACGGAGTGGCCATCATGGTCAACAAAAGAGTCCGAAATGCAGTACTTGGATGCAATCTCAAAAACGACAGAATGATCTCTGTTCGTTTCCAAGGCAAACCATTCAATGTCACAGTAATCCAAGTCTATGCCCCAACCAGGAACGCTGAAGAAACTGAAGTTGAACGGTTCTATGAAGACCTACAAGACCTTTTAGAACTAACACCCAAAAAAGATGTCCTTTTCATTATAGGGGACTGGAATGCAAAAGTAGGAAGTCAAGAAACACCTGGAGTAACAGGCAAATTTGGCCTTGGAACACGGAATGAAGCAGGGCAAAGACTAACAGAGTTTTGCCAAGAAAATGCACTGGTCATAGCAAATACCCTCTTCCAACAACACAAGAGAAGACTTTATACATGGACATCACCAGATGGTCAACACCGAAATCAGATCGATTATATTCTTTGCAGCCAAAGATGGAGAAGCTCTATCCAATCAGCAAAAACAAGACCAGGAGCTGACTGTGGCTCAGACCATGAACTCCTTATTGCCAAATTCAGACTGAAATTGAAGAAAGTGGGGAAAACTACTAGACCATTCAGGTATGACCTAAATCAAATCCCTTATGATTATACAGTGGAAGTGAGAAATAGATTTAAGGGCCTAGATCTGATAGATAGAGTGCCTGATGAACTATGGAAGGAGGTTCGTGACATTGTACAGGAGACAGGGATCAAGAAATGTAAAAAAGCAAAATGGCTGTCTGGGGAGGCCTTGCAAATAGCTGCAAAAAGAAGAGAAGCGAAAAGCAAAGGAGAAAAGGAAAGATATAAACATCTGAATGCAGAGTTCCAAAGAATAGCAAGAAGAGATAAGAAAGCCTTCTTCAGTGATCAATGCAAAGAAATAGAGGAAAACAACAGAATGGGAAAGACTAGGGATCTCTTCAAGAAAATCAGAGATACCAAAGGAACATTTCATGCAAAGATGGGCTCGATAAAGGACAGAAATGGTGTGGACCTAACGGAAGCAGAAGATATTAAGAAGAGGTGGCAAGAATACACAGAAGAACTGTACAAAAAAGAGCTTCACGACCCAGATAATCATGATGGTGTGATCACTGACCTAGAGCCAGACATCCTGGAATGTGAAGTCAAGCGGGCCTTAGAAAGCATCACTACGAACAAAGTTAGTGGAGGTGATGGAATTCCAGTGGAGCTGTTCCAAATCCTGAAAGATGATGCTGTGAAAGTGCTGCACTCAATATGCCAGCAAATTTGGAAAACTCAGCAGTGGCCACAAGATTGGAAAAGGTCAGTTTTCATCCCAATCCCAAAGAAAGGCAATGCCAAAGAGTGCTCAAACTACCGCACAATTACACTCATCTCACACGCTAGGAAAGTAATGCTCAAAATTCTCCAAGCCAAGCTTCAGCAATATGTGAACCGTGAACTTCCTGATGTTCAAGCTGGTTTTAGAAAAGGCAGAGGAACCAGAGATCAAATTGCCAACATCCGCTGGATCATGGAAAAAGCAAGAGAGTTCCAGAAAAACATCTATTTCTGCTTTATTGACTATGCCAAAGCCTTTGACTGTGTAGATCACAATAAACTGTGGAAAATTCTGAGAGAGATGGGAATACCAGACCACCTGATCTGCCTCTTGAGAAATCTGTATGCAGGTCAGGAAGCAACAGTTAGAACTGGTCATGGAATAACAGACTGGTTCCAAATAGGAAAAGGAGTACATCAAGGCTGTATATTGTCACCATGTTTATTTAACTTATATGCAGAGTACATCATGAGAAATGCTGGACTGGAGGAAAAACAAGCTGGAATCAAGATTGCCGGGAGAAATATCAATAACCTCAGATATGCAGATGATACCACCCTTATGGCAGAAAGTGAAGAGGAACTAAAAAGCCTCTTGATGAAAGTGAAAGTGGAGAGTGAAAAGGTTGGCTTAAAGCTCAACATTCAGAAAACGAAGATCATGGCATCTGGTCCCATCACTACATGGGAAATAGATGGAGAAACAGTGGAAACAGTGTCAGACTTTATTTTTCTGGGCTCCAAAATCACTGCAGATGGTGACTGCAGCCATGAAATTAAAAGACGCTTACTCCTTGGAAGGAAGGTTATGGCCAACCTAGATAGCATATTCAAAAGCAGAGACATCACTTTGCCAACAAAGGTTCGCCTAGTCAAGGCTATGGTCTTTCCTGTGGTCATGTATGGATGTGAGAGCTGGACTGTGAAGAGGGCTGAGTGCAGAAGAATTGATGCTTTTGAACTGTGGTGTTGGAGAAGACTCTTGAGAGTCCCTTGGACTGCAAGGAGATCCAACCGGTCCATTCTGAAGGAGATCAGACCTGGGATTTCTTTGGAAGGAATGATGCTCAAGCTGAAACTCCAGTATTTTGGCCACCTCATGGGAAGAGTTGACTCATTGGAGAAGACTCTGATGCTGGGAGGGATTGAGGGCAGGAGGAGAAGGGGACGACAGAGGATGAGATGGCTGGATGGCATCACTGACTTGATGGGTGTGAGTCTGGGTGACCTCCGAGAGCTGGTGATGGACAGGGAGGCCTGGCGTGCTGCGGTTCATGGGGTCGCAAAGAGTCGGACACGACTGAGCGACTGATCTGATCTGATCTGAATGCATATAATAGCACAAAAATCACTTTAAAAAAAATCACATGTGTGCATGGTGATCATTTTGTAATGTATAAAAATATCAAATCACTATGCCGTATACCTGAAACTAATGTAATTGTGCTCAGTCATGTCTGACTCTGTGGCCCTATGAACTGTAGCCTGCCAGGCTCCTTTGTCCATGGGATTCTCTAGGCAAAAATACTGGAGTGGGTTGCCATGCCCTCCTCCAGGGGATCTTCCTGACTCTGGGACTGAACCCATGTCTTCTGCAGTGTGGGTGGATTCTTTACCATTAGCACCACCTAGGAAGCCCACTAATATAATACTGTAAGTCAATTATACTTCAATTTAAATTTATAATTAATTTGTTAAATGCCATGTGTGCAGCACTCCCTTTGAGAACAGAACACAGTTCATGCTTTGAAGTCCCCACTGTGGCTCGAAGTTTAGGTCTCTTTCCACTCCCTTTAAGATCACCCAGTTTTTAGAACTTTGTATTTATAATTCCCTTGCTCTTACTTTTTAGGATTCATACATATGTACCCTTCAAAAGGATTATTTCCAACGTGATTATGAACCTCCAGACTTTACACGAATGGAGTCCTCATGCATATATCCTGTGCAATTTGTTTCTTCATTGAACATTGTGTGTGGGGGAGGTCTGGCCATGTCAAGGCTGTCAGTTTTGCACAGAAGTCTCCCTTTACAGGAAACAAGGATTTCTCCAAGGTCTATCTTAAGAAGTGATATTGCTGAGTTGTAGGGAAAGCTGCCTTACGAGAACAAGGCTGAATCATTTTCCAAAGTAGTTATATCAAGTTACTACTCCACACAACATCTAAGATGAACTTGCCGGCACTTGACATTTGCAGGTTTTTAAATTTTTCCCAATCTATATCTAGATTGGGGATAGATAGATAGATAGGGTATAAAGTAGCCTCTTGTGGTTTTATTTTGCATTTGTCTGATTACTAATACAACTGAACATCTCTTCATATGTTTACTGGCCATTTGTGTTTCCCATCAAAGGCTTATTCATGCCTCAGCACATATTTCTATCTCTCCTTTCAGTCTTACTAGCCTGCAGAAGTTCCCTGTACATTCTGGACCATAATCCTTCATCAGGGATATGTGATGTGTGGCCTCTCCCAGTCTGAGGCTTGTTTTTTCATTCTCTTGTTTTTGTGGTATCTACTAATGAACAGAAGTTTCTATTTTAATGTAGGCAAATTTATGATTCTTTCCCATCTCCAGACACTTCTTGTGGCTTGTTTAAAAATTCTTCCCTACCCCAAAGTGAATTCCCTAGTCTTTACCCATTCCGTGTTGCATAATATATATTGCACAATATTGCACAACTGTTGAAAGCCACCATCCTCCACATTCAGACCATAAAGAGTAATCTGGGCTGAGTGGTCCATGATGAACACAAGTGTTCATTCCCCGGCTTCTCATAATCTCATTGAAAAAGCAGTGAAAAAGTATAGAAGGGGGAAGAGACCCATAATCACATTAAAAAAACACCAGCAAAACCAAATTTTGATAAATTTTAGGAAGACAGAAAGCAGGTAGGATTATACTGATCCTATATTACAGAGGGAGCCATAACCCCTGAGTGCGTACAGAGGCTAAAGCAGAGGTGGAGCCTATTCTCTGCAAATGCCCACTTTCCAGCAGGAGTGGAGAGTGGGGAGAAGTCAGATGATTAACTGAAGGATTACTATGGGGCAGCCCCATCCACCCTTTCCTGTCCCCGTCTCTATAAGGGAAGTGAAAATGTAACTACAAAGGAGGAGGCCTTTGACCTCCTACAGTAAAACATCACCCTTGTGGCAATGCTACTTCCAGTTCCAACAGCTGCCTCTTGCCTGTTGCATGCAGGGTGCGATGAAGCAAACCCTGCTGGTCAACATAGTCAAAGGTCAGCCTTGACTTCGGGGGAAAGATCCAAATACCAGGAGAGAAAGTCTATGGAAATTGCACAGGTGTATATTTAACCAGTCTGGTTCTTTATTCACAAGTAAACACTAACAAGCAAAGGATCACCAAACTTTTGGGAAGAAGATTGAACAGCACAGAGAGAAAAAGAGAAGGGAACAAAGAGAATTAGAGAAAAGAAATATGATTCATGGGCCTTCGGAGAACTTTTTCAAAGCCTGTATTAGTATAGGAATATTCAAGAAGATACTATAAAACAAGAATAGCATTTTATTTAAAATAAAATCAGAAAGAGAAGAAGAAGCAATTGGTAAACACTGACAGAACTGAAAACAAAACCAAAAACCTTCAGTTAAAAGACTGGAAGAAAAACTAAATGAAACCTCCCAGGATCACTTGAGGTCAGTCATACCATTGCTAACATGGCTGAAACAACACCAATAATATCTCGGGATGGGACCTCTTCTTATAAGAAAGCCAGCCAAACAAACAAACAAAAAAAAAACCTGTTTATTTAAATGATTTATTTTGTTCTTCATAGCTTAAAATATTCCTAGCTGATGTAAGAATTAAAAATAAAGAATTCCTTGGATGCTGATTTCTTTTTTTTTTAATGAAGAGATTGGACTAGATAGTCAGTGGACCAAATGGATGTCTCTTTCATTTCCTATACTCTATTAGGGGTGGGAAGCAGACCAACTTTTTCTGAAGAGTTGTTAGAAGTTATAAAATAGTTATTTTTGAAACTTAATCTTTCACACTAGAAGAGTAAATGTGCCCAATCGCCTATTCAACAACTATTAGGCACCTACGACATGCCAGATATTACACTAGGTGCTAGGGCTCTGGTCATGCTTTCATGGAGCTTAGAGTTCAGTGAGGAAGACAGACACCACCAAACAAAGGGTAAGCAGACAGCTGATTGCAACTGTGAGGAGTGCTTCGGAGGAAGGGTGTGCAGTGCGTCTTGAGAGTGCAGCCGCTCAAGCATACCTCTAATCGGGGCGTCAGACCTCGGTGGCTCTTTCCTCCAGGAGGGGACAAAAACTTTGATGTAGGTGTGTCCTCTGTCCCTGAACCAGTCCACGGCCAGCTGGATTCCCCGGCAAGAGAAGATTTCTTTATTCCCATGGCTACAATGAGAAAACAAAGGGATCTGTAGAGAAACAGGCGGGGTTTCTCAAGAGTGGTTTTTCCTGGGAATAGTCTGGATGCTAGTCTCATCATCAAAGGGAATCAGGCAAATCAAAATTTTGAAATTAGGTCATTCTTTACACAAAATATATCCCTTAATCGGAACCAATTAGCTTGTGATAACATGTAGGGGGTCTCAGGCTCCTGGGGGAGTACATTCATTCCAAGGATGAAAAGACAAGTTCCTCTTATTAACTGAAGCTTATAAGGTTCAAGAGAGGGTTGTCAATGTGATGGTGGGCTTCCCAAGTCCAAGTAACAAGGTCAACATGCCCCACAAATTCCACTGAAATCATCCATACAGGAGGGAAGGAAAGAGTGGTGTGAGAGGTTGCTGAAAACCAGGCAGGGACTTGTTACTGAAGGTCTGTCTTGCTCCTAAGAGGAATAAGAAGCCGTAGAAAGATTTTAAGACCAGGGGTACACGTGGTGTGTGGTGGCTTGGAGGTAAAGATGCTGCCCACCAATGCAGGAGACAAGGGTTTGATCCCTGGGTTTGGGAAGATCACTGGGAGAAGGAAATGGCAACCTACTCCAGTCTTCTTGCTTGGAGAAATCCCATGGACAGAGAGCCTGGTGGGCTATAGTTTATGGGGTCACAAAGAGTTGGACATGATTTAGTGACTGAGCAACTGAGCAGGCATGCTTATGTGATGTGAGCTGATCTGATGTATGTTTCAAAGCTCCACCTGGCACCACAGAGGACAGTAAGTTGGGAGGAGCAAGAATGGAGGGTGGACAGCAGTTAAGAAGCTGCCGTAGTGACTGTCAGAGCAGAACCTGATGGTGATCTGGCCCCAGCTGGTGGTGATGAAGAGGAGTGAACTTGAGCAAGAGATATTCAGGAGGTAATATCTCCAGATGCAGTGATCAGTTGGATACAGGGATGCTAGAGAAAAAGACATTGAGGAGCTTCTAGATCTTCAGCTTGTATAAGGGGAATGGAGGGCCCTAAGACAAACCCTGGTCTGGAGGAAGACAGGATTTAGAGAAAACGATCCTGCGTTTGGTTTTGGACACATGTTGAGATGGGAAGAGCCTTGGTGATCTCTAAATGGGAATATTAAATAAACAGCCAGGGTTCAGAAGAGAGGTCTGGGTGATAAAACGTGTGAATCATCTGTTTAAGTGCTGTTTGGAGCCACCACGTGGACAGAATCGCCCGATCGCCTAGACAGGGAGTGAGTGGCTGGGGAACTGGGCGTGGAGGAGCTCCGGAGCTCAGCAGCTGGTCGCAGGTAGAGGAGGACAATCACACAAGAGACAAAGGCATCTATCAGAAAAGAAGTGGGTAGGGGACTTCCCTGGCGTTCAGTGGGTAAGACTCCATGCTTCCAATGCAAGGACCCAAGTTCAGTCCCTGGTCCAGAACTAAGACCAAAAGATAAATTAAAAAACTAAAAGTAAAGAAAAGAAAGGAAGGGGGTAAAACAAAAGAGACTGCACTGTGGGAGCCTTGAGAAAGAAGCAGTCAAATGCTGCTCTGAGAAGCCAGAGCATCCCTTTAAACATCCCTCAGACTCAGTCAGTAGAGGTCAGCAGTGTTTTGCTGGAGAGGGAGTCAAGGGCATGGATTTGAGATACTGAGAATGCACACTCAATGAACTCAGCCATGGATGGGCCACAGACCAGCTTAAGGCCAGATTAGCCACCCTCTGCTCACGACTTCCACCCCATCACAATCCCTCGGCCCTTCGTCCTGGCCATGCACCTCCCTCCACTCCCACTGCAAGGCCTTTGTACCAACTATTTCCTCCCCTCTTAATCCAGTCCATTCCTCCCTCTCCTTTAGATCTCAGCTTTATCACCACTTCCTTAGGAAAAGCAGCTCCATCAGATTCCCCTGTTACAAGTCCTCACAGCAAGGACATGTCCTTGTCCTTCCTGCACTTACCACAGCTGAACGTGCACATCTACCCATGGGATGAATCACCCACCCTCCTTTCTAGATCATGGGCTTCCCAGGTGGTACTAGTGGTAAAGAACCCACTTGCCAAGGCAAGAGACATAAGAGACTCTGGTTTCATCCCTGGGTCGGGAAGGTCCCCTGGAGGAGGGCATGACAATCCACTCCAGTATCTTTGCCTGGAGAATTCCATGGACAGAGGAATCTTATGGAACCCTACAGTTCAATAGCGTTGCAGAGTCGGACACAATTGAAACGATTTAGCATGCATGCATTTCTAAATCATAGGTTCCTGTTGCTGCCCATCAAAATCCCAGCACCTAGCACAATGGTGTCTGATCATTGATAAGGGTTCAATAAGAACATGTGGAAGGAATGAATGACTGAGAAGCAGGTTCAGGGAAGGGTTGGCTGGAAGGACCCTGATGTAGGTTTGTGTGTCCAGGGACCAAAAAGAGGACAGTGTGGCTGGAACGTGTGGAGTGAGTGAAGGGGAGGTGAGGAGGGGCACGGCTGAGAGCTCAGAGAGCCAAGGTCCCCACGACTCTCGCACCCTCTCCACATCCAAGCAAGGCCAACATATCAAATCCCCACATCTGTGCTTTCTCTGGTGCATGGATCCTTCTGCTGTTTCCTCAGAGAAGGTTAGGAGGGGTCCAGGTTTGTCAAGAGAAAAAGGGAGTCTGGAAACACTCATCAATGATGTTGGAAGCTGGGCTTTGTACAGATTCAAGAGGACTCTATACCCCAGGGACGTATCAGAAACCAGGCCTTGACCCCTAGGTCCATAGCGTCTTCCAGTTTAGGGGAATAGCCCTTTGGCCACTGAGGCTAGACTGTGAGGCTTCTGCAAACAGTAAGCAGAAAAATATCAATGGGGCCGTCCATGGAAAAAAGGATGAGGAAGTGGAAAGCTAGTCCCTTCCGCCCCAGCAGAAACTGAAAAAAGAAAGGAGATGGAGGAAGAATGTGGAGGCCATTCACAGGGTCCTTACCCTGCACCTCCCAGGCGTGCCCCACCCACTGAGCCCTGAGGAGCTGAAGAGGCTGGAAACACCAGGACGGGTGTGAACAAGAGGCTGAAGGCTTGTCTCTCAGCACAGCCTGGGCAAGTTGCAAGCCTCTCAGGGAAATCCTGGATTCAGCGACAGCATCCCCCAGGCCTGCAGGGCCGTCATGAAGAAAAGTGGCATCTAGGTGAGCCCGAGGCAACACCTCTGGATTCCCTGCTTCCCCTGGGGGATTGTGTGTGGCCTGGGAGTGGACGAACAGGGGGTCCCAAGTGGTGCTAGCAGTAAAGAAACCACCTGCCAATGTAGAAGACATAAGGGTCACTGGTTTGATCCCCAGGTTGGGAAGATCCCCTGGAGGAGGGCATGGCAACCCACTCCAATATTCTTGCCTGGAGATTCCCATGGACAGAAGAGCCTGGCAGGCTACAGTCAATGGGGTTGCAAAGAGTCGGACACCCTGGGAGCCCAGGCCCTACATTCAGAGGGAGAGGCACCCTCTCCTGTGTGTCTCCTCCACTCGCTCAGCATTCAGGTGTGAGCAAGCATCTCCATCAATGGGGAGCTGTGCTTGGGGGCCTGGGGCGCAGCGAACGAACAAACCTGCCCCCAGCCTCTCAGAGCTCATTTCTAACAGTCTGCGTACCTGGCCACTTTGCACATGCGCCTGATTGAACTACTGCAAGGAGCTCTTGAGGATGTGATGGTGGCCCCATTTTGCCCTTGAGGAAACTAAAGCAAAGCCGTGTGCCCAGCTCACTGATCTTGCAGTTGACCTCACAGCCTGATCTGCTGGGCTGCAAACTCTTCCCCCTTCCCCATCTCCATTTTTTTCCCCTTTATTCCTGGCCCTCTCTAGTCTCCACCCCTGGGATCCAGACAGCAGCTCCTTCAGCACAAAGATTACCAGCTGGTAAAATGCTCAAGCTGAGGGAGGGACCCTAGCGCTTATTAACAGTCAGCGAGAAACAGTTCATCAGGCAGCAAGCTGAGCAGCGGGCCCTGGGAAAAGGCAAGAGGAGTGGTAGGTTTTGAATAAAGGGAGGTGGTGAGGGAAGTGGGTTGGTGCCCAAAGCAAATTCTGCCTACATGACAAATGTGCCAGGGGCACCCGCCCATTAGCGTGTAGCCATCTACAGTAACTGACAATCCAATTGAACACGTCTGTATCATTAACTATTGCCCAAAAAATCTCTGCAGAAATTAGCAGCTCACAAGATAGTCCTGTGAAGAGCGAGGCGGTGGTTTTGGGGTGGGACGAAAGGAAAAGTTAAGCAGTGATTCCTTTGCGGTGTGAGATATAAAGGCCCAACAGTGATTGAATTGTGTTTCTTATTTGGGGTTAAATTGCAAACACTCTGAAGCTGGAGTTTATACCCATTTCACCAAGAAATCTCTCCCCAGCTCAGGTCCGGGGGCGGGTGGCTTCTAAGAGAGGGTGCGCCCTTATCTCATAATAGGAGAAATGGGTGCAGACTTAGGAACCCAAGGTCAGTGTGGTCAGAGTCCACTCAGAGGCTGAAAACCAGGTTGAACCCCCTGCCCAGGAGTGCGCCCCCATCGGTAGCCCTTGATGAAAACCTCCACTGCTGATCTGAGCTCTCTCGTCACTGAAGATTCGTTTCTCCACCATATGCCAGAGCCTGTTAAGGTTTTTAAGAGTTTAAAAAGGTAAACAACATTAAGTTTAACAAAAAATCCTGTACAATCCAAGGCAAGGGCACATTCAGATGAAACCCTTGTCAAGGCCAGTAAGAGGATGGGAAATTACCAGGTTGTTTTTCCCCAAGCTGATGGCCCTCAGATGGCTCCTCTCTAAATTTGCCTACAGAGCGTTCACCACTTGTAGTTGTGAGCGCATGTGTGGGTATTTGTGAGTTTTCCAGGCAAGAAAAATGCTGACAAGAGTTGACAGCGAGAATTAATGCTCTTCCTGAACACCATGGTGCAGCTGGTCACAGGCTTTCAATGGTTCCGTTTTTTTTAAAGACACCTTCTTAAAACCTGCTGGACCATTTTCTTAAGGCCAAGCATACAGTGACTCCAGGGCTCAGCTCACATCTCTCTGTGTCCTGCACGTACACACATGTGCACATACCCAGGCACACACCCCTGAAGGTGTAGCATTTGTGCCTGGAAACCAGTCTCTGTGCTTCTGATCAGGCAGAGCCACCATGCGATGCACTCGTGACCTGCAGGCTCCCAAAAGGCTAGGAGCCCTAGGAGGGGCATGCTGGCCCCTGGGGAAGGAGTGAGATACAGCATCTCCTGCCTGAATTAGGCCTGTCTAGGCCTCATCACGCCTGGGGAGAGCTCGGTGGAGCACGGGCAGGCTCTGGTCCCAGGGTAGCCCCCCTAAGACCAAAGATAGCACAGAATTTGCAGCCCAAATATACCCGGTGCTGGAGGAAATGGAAAGAGCACTGAATCCAGAGCCTGACATTTCTCTATGACCTTGAGCAAGTTACTTACTCTCTCTGAACCTCTGCAGAAGAAGAGAACTTCCTTTATAAGAAAAAGCCTTTATTTCTTTCATGCATGCATAAAATAATCACCTGAATCCTAGAATGTCAGAAATGAAAAGCTACTTGAGACTATTATTACTCAGCGCAGCCACTTAATTGTAATAAACAGGGCTCAGAAATGTCAGATGACTCACGAGGAGGTCACACAGTGGGTAAGATGAGAAACTGGAGCTATACCAGCTGTTATGTACCATACTACTCACCACATGTGGCTATTTACCCTTCAAGTGAATTCAAAAGAAACAAAATTGGAAGTTCAGCTCCTCTGCTACACCAGCCACATTTCCAGCGTTAGGTCACCCCGTGTAGCAAGCGGCCACAACCATGCACAGTGCAGGTGCAGAAGATCCCATTTTCACAGGGACTTTTATTGGGCAGTCCTAGGCTAGAGGTGGTGCTAAAGGTAAAAGAATCTGCCTGCTAATATAGGAGATGCAAAAGACACAGGTTTGATCTGTGGGTCATGAAAATCCCCTGGAGTAGGAAGTGGCGATGCATTTCCATATTCTTGCCCGGAAAATTCCATGGACAGAGGAACTAGGGGGGCTACAGTCCACGGGGTTAAAAAGAGTCAGACGTGACTCAGCACACACATACACACACAGGCTAGAGGCCAGAACTCAGGTCTTTGGACTCTAAGCCCCGTGTTCCGTTGCCTGCTTCTGACCTCCCTGGTTTCCTACATGAAATACAAGGGATTTGGCAAAACTGTGCTCAATTGCTCAGTTGTGTCCAACTTTTTGCAACTCCGTGGACTGTAGCCTGCCAGGCACCTCTCTCCATGAGATTCTCCTGGCAAGAATCCTACAGTGGGTTGTCATACCCTCCTCCAGGGGATCTTCCCAACCCAGAGATTGAACCCAGGTCTCCCACTTTTCAGGCAGATTCTTTACCATCTGAGCCACCAGGGAACCCAAACAAAACTAGGGGCAAGCATAAGGTCTGGCTTCCCAGGTCGGCAACTTATGCCTGCACCGCTGCAGCTTATTGATAGAATTCTCACTGAAGTTGACCTGCCACTTAGGAAATGATAAATGAAATGAATGTTACTGCTTATAAGAGCCAAATAGACTCCTTTTGTTGTGACAGTGGGGAGATGGAAGACTCTTGGAATTGGGTGGTATGGTCCTATTGAAATGACTTGAACAGAACTGTGTGCTCAGAACAAATACATTCCCACTTCTTTTAAAAAGCGTTTGGTCAGTGACCCTTGCTGCCACTCTTCAGAGAGCAGCCACCGTTAAGCCACTTCAGATAGCCCTGGGCTATACATTCTGGGCTATACATCCTTTGGAGAAGGAAATGGCAACCCACTCCAGTATTCTTGCCTGGAGAATCCCATGGACAGAGGAGCTTGGCGGGCTGCAGTCCACGGGGTTGCAAAGAGTCGGACACGACTGAGCGACTTCACTCACTCACTCATACATTCTGAAGACCTGGGGAGAGGGGCCCATGGAAACTTCCACAGTGGTGGCAAGGTCAGACCACAAGGATGAAGCCGGAGTCTGATGCAGTCAGTGCTGACCTTGGCCAAGCCCATCCAGGTCATTTCTGTGCTTCTTCTTCTCTCAATCTAGATGTCCAGAGGCAAGGACAGATGACCCCCCTCTCACATTCTCTGAGCTAATAGAGAGGCTTAGCACCTCCTGTAAAGCGTGGCACTACCTATAACTGCTCATTCTACGTTAGTGGCTCTTTATGTTTTAGGGATCACAGATCTTCTAAGTGCCTATTGGAAGTTTCAGGTCGTCTCCCCAGGAAACCACAGATACGTATACTGATTCCCCATTGTGTACATCATTTCAGGCCATTGCTGCTTTGGAAGATGGAAGGGGCTACGTGCCAAAGAATGCAGGTGGCCTCCAAAAACCGAAACAGGCAAAAAACCACATCACCCCCTAGAGCTCCCAGAAGGAGACACAGCTCTTCCATCACCTTGACTTCAGCCCAGGAAGGCTCAGGCCAGACTTCTGACCTCCAGAACTACAGGACAATGCACCAGTGTTGTTTTAAGCCACTCCACTTGTGTGGTACTTTATTATAGCAGCAATAGAAACTAATACAGATTTTGATCTTTAAGGAAACACAACTTCCAAAAGAAAATGAGAGAGGGAAAAAAAAAACAACTGTGACTGTAAAGTGAGGCTGGGTCTTCCCTAATGGCTCAGTGGTAAAGAATCTGCTTGCCGATGCAGAAATCACGAGTTTGACTCTGGTCCAGGAAGATGCCACATGCCACGGAGCAGCTAAGCCTGTGTGCCACGACTGTTGAGCCTGTGCTCCAGAGCCTGGAAATCACAACTACTGAGCCCACATGTGCAACTACCGAAGCCCACGAGCCCTAGAGCCCTTGCTCCCCAAGACGACAAGCCACCACAGCGAGAGTCCTGACACTGCAACTAAAAGTAAAACCCTCTGGCTGCAACTAGAAAAAAGCCTGCGCAGCAACAAAGACCTCGTAGAGTCAAAAATAAATAAATTAGAACTTTTTTGAAAAGTGAAGTAAAACTTTAAAAATAAAGTAGCCCTGAGATAATTTTTAAAGAAAAGAAAAAATGAGGCTATTCGTGAGCAAAGGCAGACTTCAGAGGACAGACCCCCAACAGCAAGTCGACCACAGGCACCCTAGAGGATGCTACTGCCAACAGAAGACGCGTCTCCCGCCTGCTCAAGACAGAAAGGAACACGCATCCCAACCTGTCTTTTAAGTTCTTCTCCCTCCTTCCAGGACCAGACAGCACATGAAGCAGAAGCATCTTCGAAAGCAGAGAATGGAAACACCTGCAATACTACAAGACCTCAGCAAAGGAGAATTTTCAGGCTGAGTTTCGAGGTCAAGAGATAACAGCTAGACTCCATGCTGGATTTCAACCATCTAGCCCCTCTAACAGAGAAAGCAATGGCACCCACTCCAGTACTCTTGCCTGGAAAATCCCATGGACAGAAGAGCCTGGTAGGCTGCAGTCCATGGGGTCGCTAAGAGTTGGACACAACTGAGCGACTTCACTTTCACTTTTCACTTTCATGCACTGCAGGAGGAAATGGCAACCCACTCCAGTGTTCTTGCTCGGAGAATCCCAGGGACAGTAGGGCCTGGTGGGCTACCATCTATGGGGTCGCACAGAGTTGGACACTACTGAAGTGACTTAGCAGCAGCCCCTCTAAAGGTGCGTCCCACACTGGGATCTATCCTTCACAACTGAGAACCACACAGTCTGAGGTCAAGGGGTCCTGTTGAACTCTGGTTGGAGGACCAGGAGGCATTATTGCAGGAGAAGGAACAGGGCTGGAGCTGAATGTCTGACCCACTCTCTCCCAGATGTGCCTTTGGACCAATGAAGTCCCACGCATGGGTGGGAGCTGTGAAAATTTTTTTCCTAACTAATGGGATGCAGGGGGCAGAGGAAGGGATGTTTGTGTATATGTGCATACGTTTACAGACACACAATGAGAACACACACACAGACATGTGTTCTGGGCATGTGAGGTGGTTTTAAGACGGCATGAGTGTGAAAGAATGAATGTTCTGACACATTCTTCAGAATAAGCCTGAGAGATGGTTTCTATCTGTTACCCACACAGACTGAGCATGAATAGACTCGACCAATTACAGTTGTAGGAGGTAGGGATGGGGTGAGACTAAACCCCCATGTTCCCAGAATTTATCTGGAACACGTCAAGGTCACAGGCAAATAGAGGACATGGCTTAAATTTTAATTCCAAGCAGCAACAGAGATTTTCATCAGTAGAGAATGCTCCACCACCACCGTGTTGTAACCATTCCTAAAAAATGTCTGGCCCCCAAAGAGAGAATGCTTTCCTGTAGCACCTGAAGTAGTGTTTTCACCCTATAGCCATTCTGCTTTTCTGAGCTGGAATCAGAGAGTTCATATAATCTTAGTTCTGAAAAGGTCTTTGACTTAAACAGTATCATCTCACTTTATCAAGGGGTTCTTGAGGCAAGAATACTGGAGTGGTTTGCCATTCCCTTCTCCAGCGGACCACATTTTGTCAGAACTCTCCACGGTGACCCATCTGTCTTGGATGGCCCTGCCTGGCATGGCTCATAGCTTCACTGAGTTACACAAGGCTGTGATCCGTGTGATCATTTTGCTTGACTTTCTGTGATTGTGGTTTTCATTCTGGAGGCTATGGGATTGTAGTTCTTGCTTTAAAATGAGGTGGTTGGATGGCATCACCGACTCAATGGACATGAGTTTAAGCAGACCCCAGGAGATAGTGAAAGACAGCCTGGTGTGCTGCCGTGCATGGGTCACAAAGAGTGAGACACAACTGAGCCACTGAACAACAACCATCTTCAAATGTAAGCAGGTATCTTTCTACCGATGACCAGAGGAAAAGATGCCTCATCCAGACCAGACAGAGGCCAGGCCACCTCTTAGAACCCAGCAGACTTTCTTCCTAGGACTCTCAGAAACTACTGAATTCTTAAAAATCCCTTTAATTCCCTCAGGAATCTTGAATTAGCAGGATTTCAGGCTAGCCTACCTGGTGCCTACACAGAGCATGTGTGAGAATGCTTTACAGACCCGAGGACCAGCTCCTAGGCCACAAGGAGAAGGCAGGGCTCTATTGCCTGTTGATATAATCAAGCCCAGGGAGACCTAGGTGGCTAAAACTTGAATGAATGCTTGAACAATCTTGCTCTACACACCAAGCGGGGAACTGCCCCCAAGGCTGGGCCATCTTGAGTTAACCCTTCCAAACTTTTGTCCTGCAGCGTCCAATCCAGAGTGAGCCCAAATTCCCAGGGAAAACCACTCAGCTCCTCAGCCAGAGAATCCCCTGTTGACATATTCAGCAGTGGTGACACCAGTTATCTCCATGTCCAGCGTGGCTCAGCTTTTGGAAAGGGACATGCGTCTCTGTGTGGCTCTGAATGACCGACTCCCTATGGCTCTGCCCTCGATTTGGCTATGGCTTATCCAAACAGTAAAGTAATGCACTTGTTTGGGCAAAGCCTTCTCCATGCCCAGTGGTAGGTGTGGGTGAGGCTGTGGAATCCTTTTCTTAGCAGAACTTAACCTCTTCAGGAAAGATGAGCTCCCGGCGTGGAGCTCTCATCACCGCAACACACAAAGATGCCAACGCATCAGTATAACTACTGCCTCTGCAGCTCGGGGACCACAAACACCGCCCCCGCA
This sequence comes from Tragelaphus eurycerus, assembly GCA_935064755.1. Lineage (NCBI taxonomy): Eukaryota > Metazoa > Chordata > Mammalia > Artiodactyla > Bovidae > Tragelaphus > Tragelaphus eurycerus. The sequence continues at coordinate 8,561,210 of CAKXYN010000039.1, forward strand.
CCCTAGCTAGGGAACTCCACCACCTCCACCACTGCTCCCCACCCCCAGCAGAGGGTTTTCGAGGTGGTTCAAGTCCATTTTCCATCTGATTCTCATAATCTTAAGGGAAGCAAAAGAGCTGGCTCTTGACCTGTGTCACAGAAGGGGAAACTTGAGATAGCCAGCTTTCCCAGAGTCATGTGGCCACTTAGGGACAGACTCCAGGCCAGAAGCCACCTTCTCCCAGCCCTAGGTTCCTTGCCATTTATCCCTGCTAGGATAAGAGGGGGAAGAGAGCCCCCTCTGCCTGAACGTGAGAATAGCTGCCCTCTGTTGAACACTTACTCTGTGTCAGCACCGCCTTAGGCATGCCCAGCAACTTCAGTTCTTAGGACTAAACTTCTAGGGAGGTTGTAGACCCACCTTACAGATAGAGAAAGTGAGGCTCAGAGGGTTAACTGGCTAAGCAGCTACTGAGGGTTGAACCAGGGGTTCCCAGCCCCATCCACTGGCTCCAAAGCTCCTTGGACCAAAACACCAACAAAAAGGGGTGAAGGACGCTACCTCATAGCCACGTTGCTGCCGTCAATCACTATGGGTCTCAAGGAGCTGGCGGGGCCTCCGCTGTCTTCTCCAGGGTCCGCTCCTAGCCCGCCTTGGGCAGAGTCCGGGGTCCCGCAGGAGCCCCTGGGCACGAGCAGGGGTGCGGCTCTGCCCTCAGGCGCAGCGGGCCGGCTGCCCGTCTGGATCAGCTCCTGCAGCACGTCATTGACCAGGGCGTCCTCGCCCAACTTGCCCAGCACCCTGGCCACGTCCTCCCGGCTGTAGCCCAGCTTCTGGAAGAACTCCATCTTGCTCGAGCGCGGCATGCTGTGCCAGCCGGGTCCCCCGCAAGGGTCCTGCCGCCGGCTTCCTCCCGGCAGCGCCCCGCCGGCATGAGCTAGAGAGAAGAGGCAGCCATCAGGTGTTGCTGGGCTGCTGGAGCCCGATTATGTGTACTCCCCCCGCCTCCCACCCCCCCCAAACCTTGTCTGTCAGGAAGTCACATCGAGGCCTTATGCCCTGGGGAGTTTCAGTTGCTGGTGTGGCTGGTGAGCCGCAGATGCAATCTCACTGCCTTTCCTAGCGGGCGCTCCCAGGCCTTCACCCCACTCCTGGCCCTCCTGAGGGTCACCCACCTGAGCAGGCCACCCAGATCTCAGGACACTCATGCACAGGCCACAGAAGTGCTTCTGAGACTCTGCTATGGCTGGACTGTGTCCCCGCCAAGTGCATATGTTGAAGCCCTATATCCCCACCACCCCCAACCCCCAGCGTGTGCCTATTCAGAGATAATGTCTTAAAGAGGTGATTATGTTAAAAGGAGGTCAGTGGAGCGGGTCCTAATCGAATGTCACTGATGTCCTCATACAAAGAGGACAGCTGGACACACATGGGTACCGGGGGAAGCCGTGAGGAAACAGTGGAGGGAAAAGGCCAACAGCCAGCTGAGGAGGAGGTCTCAGAAGAAACCAGCCCGCCGACACCATGATCTCGGACTTCCAGCCACCAGAACTTCGAGGAGGTGATGATGATGATGGCGATAATGTTAAATTTTAAAAACGGTGGATCAGGCGGTCAAGAATCTGTCTGCAATGTGGGAGACCCAGGTTTGACCCCTGGGTTGGGAAGATGCCCTGGAGAAGGGAATGTCTACCCATCCAGTATTTTTGCCTGGAGAATTCCATAGACAGAGGAGCCTGGTGGGCTACGGTCCATGGGATCACAAAGGGTTGGACACAACTGAGCAACTAACACAAAGTCATCCCTCAGCTGCAGGAAACGTTCCAGGACCACTGAAGACTGAAGATATCAAACTCCACGAATGGATGCTCAAGTTCCTTATATAAAACAGCATAGTGCTTATACATAACCTAAGCATATCCACCAGGACTTTAAAGCCTCCCTACACTGCTTATAATACCTAGAACAGTGTAATGCCGTGTAAATAGCTGCCAGAACATGGCAAAGTCAAGTTCTGCTTATATGATGCAGGTGTCAGGCTTTAGGAACTCTTTGAGTATGATTAGGGGTTCAGGGGAGAAGGGGGTCAGTGATGACAGAGGAAGCAACAGCAGGTAGGGATTGCCCTCCCCGCGGGTCAGTCTTCCCCCTCAGTCAGGCCCCACCAGGCCAGGGAAGGGGGACAGGAGGCAGGGTGGCTTCTTCAGGGCCCGGGGCAGGTGAGGGGCTAGGCCTCCTAGGAAACTTCTGGGATTCTTTTTTTTTTTTTTTTTAATAGTTTTAATCCACAATTGGTTGAATTTGAGGATATGGAGGGCCAATTGTTTACATATCATATATAGGTCGTAAAGTGCTAGTCACTGAGTAGTGTCCAACTCTGCAACACCCTGGACTGTAGCCCACCAGGCTCCTCTGTCCATGGAATCCTCCAGGCAAGAATACTGGAGTGGGTTGCCACGCCCTTCTCCAGGGAATCTTCCTGACCCAGGGATTGAACCTGGGTCTCCCGCATTGCAGACAGATTCTTTAGCATCTGAGTCACTAGGGAAGCCCATCTATATCCAAAATAAAAACCAACTCTGTGGTATTTTGTTATGACATCCACAGCAAACTAATACAACTTCTCAAATTAAACAGGGGAAAACACTCTGGTGAATTCTATTCCCAGAAACACATGCTTTGACCAAAATTCAGCTCTGTGCACCAACACAGTTTTCCATAGCAGTTAATTCAGATAGTACTGAACCTCTAAAATAAGAGGTCCTAACTCAAACTTCTTTCCACCAGCCGTCACTTCCTGGCCTGCACCTTTGGGGTAGTTGGGGGCAGGAGGGTGCAGCCTGATACATGTTTACAAGAAAATGGGACTGAGTCAAAAGGAACACTGCTCAGACTGGGTCTGTATTTTCACAGAGACCTATTTTAAAATTTCAAAAAATTTTCAAATACAGAAATAATCCTAAAAATCTATAGACTATGAAAAATTGAAACAATGTAGAAGTATAATGTATGAAAATATATAATGTCTCTTCCTACAAGCCCCAAACCCTACTTGCCTCTCCTGTCTCCTTCTAGCACTTTTTCTCTGCATTTTCTTGCGTGTCTAGCAGATACATGCACGTACTGTTTCAGGGAGGTTGTTTTTACACAAATAGTATCATACTGGACTTATTATTCAGCAAGTCGCTTTTCTTATTAAAGATTCATTTTGAAAATCTTTCCCTGCCAAGTTTAGCTGTTTGGCTGCCCACCTTATCCACACTATTTAGAACAGTGCCTGGCACAGCTGAATCTCAGTGCCTATTTGTCAAATGAATGAACAAATGAAAGAATGTATGGTGTTTGTCCATATGCCAAATGATGGAAATTCAGGTGGTCTTTGATGTTTCCCCTACAAACGGTGCTCCACACACATTCACACACATCTGTCATTCCACCCAGTCTTCTTCTCAGTATTACAGGTTCTTCATTTTCAGTTCCTAGCCTCCCATTGGAATCCTCTGCAACACTCTCTCTTCTGGGTTCCCAGCATGGCCTCCTCTTGTCTTGCAGAGCCTCTCCCTTAATACAAGAACTTCAGTAGAACTCATGATGGGGCTGGAAAGTCACAGACATTTGTCAACCAACCTCCTGGATAGAAAATTTTTGTGGATAATTCTTCAAGAGATGGGAATACCAGATCAACTTACCTGCCCCCTGAGAAATCTATATGCAGGTCAAGAAGCAACAGTTAGAACTGGACATGGAACAACAGACTGGTTTCAAATCAGGAAAGGAGTACGTCAAGGCTGTATACTGTTACCCTGCTTATTTAACTTATGTGAAGAGTACATCATGAGAAATGCCGGCCTGGATGAAGCCCAAGCTGGAATCAAGATTGCCAGGAGAAATATCAATAACCTCAAATACGCAAATGACACCACCCTTATGGCAGAAAGTGAAGAACTAAAGAGCCTCTTGATGAAAGTGAAAGAAGACAGTGAAAAAGTTGGCCTAAAATTCAACATTCAGAAAACTAAGATCATGGTATCTAGTCCCATTACTTCATGGCAAGTAGATGGGGAAACAATGGAAATAGTGACAGACTTTATTTTCTTGGGCTCCAAAATTACTGCTGATGGTGACTGCAGCCATGAAATTAAAAGATGCTTGCTCCTTGGAAGAAAAGCTATGACCAAACTAGATGGCATATTAAAAAGCAGAGACATTACTTTCCCAACAAAGGTCCATCTAGTCAAAGCTATGGTTTTTCCAGTGGTCATGTATGAACATGAGAGTTGGACTGTGAAGAAAGCTGAGTGCTAAAGAATTGATGCTTTTGAACTGTAGTGTTGGAGAAGACTCTTGAGAGTTCCTTGGAATGCAAGGAGATCCAACCAGTCAATCCTAAAGGAATTTAGCCCTGAATATTCATTGGAAGGACTTACACTGAAGCTGAAACTCCAATACTTTGGCTACCTGATGCAAAGAACTGACTCCTTGGAAAAGACCCTGACGCTGGGAAAGATTGAAGGAGGGAGAAGGGGACAACAGAGGATGAGATGGTTGGATGGCATCACTGGCTCGATGGACATGAGTTTGAGCAAGCTCTGGGAGTTGGTGATGGACAGGGCAGCCCAGTGTGCTGTGGTCCATGGGGTCACAAAGATTCAGACATGACCGAGGGACTGAACTGACTCCTGAATAGAGAGGCCTCTGCTGCAGCCACCACTTGTCAGCTGCTACCCGCCTGGCCCACTGATCACTGCCGTACCGAAATTGCCCTCAAAGTCACCAGTGACCTCCTAACTGCTGAAGCCAGCAGCATCTTTCCACTCCTTGCCTTGGGCAGCCTCTCTGCTGCTTTTGGCTCTGTGGCCCACATCCTTACTAGGGATTTTAAATCCAAAAATTTGGATCACCTCTTTCTTGAAACTCTCTTCTTCCTTAGGTTGCAAAACCTCACCTGGGTCTCCTACTTCTTTCCAGCTCTTTGCTTAGCCTCTGGTCCCTTGTTCAATGTCGGGGTCCTGCCCAAGCCATCTTCCCTACCCTTCATGCCCTCCACCAGCCCCCTAGATCCATGAACCCACAACTGCACTTCCAGCTCAGACTTCTTGCTGAGCACCAGGCACACACAGCTGTAAACCTGTGAGATAAATGTCCCGCGTGCTATTTGGTAAAGCACTGTGGGAACTCAGAACATTTGCTGAGTCGGCTTCAGTGATTCTCAAAGTGTGGTCCAGAGGGAGCCCAAGACTCTCACAGGGAGTGTATAAGGTAAAACTATTTCCCTAATAAATGCTAAGTTGTAATTTGCTTTTTCTTCCACTCATCCTTTCATGAGTGTACCATGAAGTATCCCAGAAGCTACATGTCATTGTGATATTGCAAACAGCTTGAACATGGAAGCAGATATGAGAAGCCAGCTGTCTTGTATTCAGCTGGATATTAAAGAGATTTGCAAAAATATAAATCAGTACCAGTCTTCTTAAAAATTTTGGAGGTTTGGAAAATAGAGTTCTTTCTCATAAAATACATCATTTATATTAATACGATTGCTTTACCCTGATTTTTAAAATAAATGATTATTTTTAAATTTCATAGTTTTAGTTTCTAATAAAGTACATATCGACAGATAGATATAAACCACATAAACAAATTGGGGTGGTGGTTGTCCTTAATAGTTTGTGAGAGTGGAAAGGAATTCTGAAACCAAAAACCCTCTTCTTAAATCCAGATCTTTTCAAAAGCTTTTTCCATGTAGACGGTTCTGTGTAGGTGGCCTACAGACATGTCATCCAGGGCCCCCAACAGAAGCCCTGTGTCTTTCCTTCCTTCGGCATGGCCCCTCTCACACCCACCTCCTGCCCACAAGCCCCACCCAAGCCTCCATGCCTACCTTCTGCATCCCACCCCCAGTGCAGGCCACAGCTTCCTAGGGACCCCTACTCCATCCCATCTGGCCCAGCTCCCATTTGTAGCCAGCACTGAGTTTCTAGAACAAGTCTGACCATGTCACCCCCTGCTTAGAAACACCCTCTTACCCTGTGTTGACCTCAAGAAAGACACCAAGTTCCTGAGCAGATGGCTGAGCTGTCAGGATGCATTGCAGGCCCCTGTCCACCTCTTGCCCTCAACTGCCCTCTAGCCCTTCCTCTCTAGCCACACTGAAGCTCTTTCTACTCTCCACTCCAGAATATTCCTATCATTGCACTTTCGTATATGATGTCCTGTCTACGCAGAGAAATCTTTTGGGTTTAGCGAAAATCAAGATTCGACTTAAAAAAAAAAAAAGATTTGGCTCAAATGTGCTCACAGTGGTCATCCCTGACTCCCTGACAGAATGAGTGGCTTGGGCCTCTCAGCTCCCAGGTGTGTGCACACACCTCTGTAAGGCACATGGAGTTGTCAGGTATCTGCTTCTCAGACTGTGAAGTGCCTTCCGACCTGTCTGTCTCAGAGTCACTAGCACTGAGCATGTGTGTTCTAGTCGCTCAGTCGTGTCTGACACTTTGCGACCCCATGGCCTGCAGCCCTCCGGGCTCCTTTGTCTGTGGGGATTCTCCAGCCAAGAATACTGGAATGGGTTGCCATGCCCTCCTCCAGGGGATCTTTCCAATCCAGGGCTCGAACCCAGGTCTCCCGCATTGCAGGCGAATTCATTACTATCTGAGCCACCAGGGAAGCCAGCACCTGGAATAGTGCCTCATATATGAGAAGAGTTTAGTAGCTTTTTCTTTAATAAACGCCCAAAGCTAAAATTATCTTCCCTCCTGGAATATTTTTTCTTGAGTTCCCATCTCACTGAATGGCATCCCCCAGAGATCCATAGAAGCAACCATGAGGTCAGCTTTGACTCATCCCTCTCCCACACTTCAACATCCAGTGAGTCATTAACTCTGCTTCGCTGATGTCTTCCATAATCATGCTTCCTTTACACTCACACCACCACTGTCCAAGTTCACTCATTCATCCATCCATTCATTCTTTGATTCATATAACTAACACTTACTGATCACTTCCTAGGCACCAGGCAATGTGCTGGGACCCAGTTCTATAAAAACAAAATAACCCATAGTCTGATTTCTCTACAATCTATTCAGGAAAACAGACAAAAAATGTAAACAACAAGTCATACATCATGATGATAAGCACAGTTACTTTCTATTAGAAAAATGTGTTTTCAAAACTCAAGAGAGGAATGACTTTCTTCGTCAGAGGAAAAAGGCAAGGCCAGAGGGGCCCGCACAGAGCTGGACGACCAAGGACGAGCCGGCCTCTCCCAGCCAGAGTCAGGCCACATTGTCATCTCTCCAGGGCTCCTGGGAGGGCCGCCTCACCACACACCCACCCACAACTGCTCTAGTCAAGTTAGACTAGACTGATCAAGACTTCCTGTCCCCCCAGAATGTCCATGTCATTCCATCTTGTACAGAGTAGATGTCAAAGCCCCTCAGCATGAGAAGCAAGGCTGATCACATCCAGGACCAAGCTCCTCTCCGGTTTCCATGGCCACGTACCTCTAGTCAGCCTCACCTTTTCCCTGACCAGTGCCATTCTTTTCTTTCAGGGTGATTGTTTTCTTGGACCAGGGTCCAGCTTTGACCCAGTCTCCATAGAGGAAGATGACATTCAGCCATCTGGTAGGCCAGCTCACACTAGGGACTGTGCACTGTCCCCAGAAGACCCTAGTGTCTCAGACCTGGAGACCACAGCCCAGGCTCTTCCCTCTTTGGAACCCTTGTCCCTTCTCCACCCGACCTAATCTCACTGTCACCTCCTCCAAGAAGTCCTCCCAGACTGATGGCTTCAGTTACTCCCACCCCACCCCTCCCCTACTCTTTGTGCATGCACTGTAGTCCTTACTTGGATTTGGAAGAAAGAGACAGGAAGCTTGAGAGAAGAGGGTGGGAGAAAGAAAAAGAAGGAGGGAACTAAAGTGAAAGAAAGACGGTACAGACAACATGAACATAAAAGTTTATATTCACATTTTTCTTCATTGTTTCCACTCATTTCCTTGCAGAGGCTCTTACATGAAACTTCCCATTATCCCTGGTGGGTTGATAGGGTGGATAAAAAAGTATTACCTGCTCACAGATGAAGACACTAAGGTTCAGAGTGGTAGAGTGAGGGCTATGCAGCTAGCAAATGGCAGAGACGGACCATAAGTAGATGCTCCAAATAATGGGTTGTTTTGAGCTGTGGTTCAAGATAGCAGCAATACCTTATCATCCCAGAAATGGAAACGTCAAAATATGACTGGGTCAGGTGACTTCTCTTGAGTCACCTAGTAACAGTTACAAGGAGAGTCCGAGTTTATTTTGTCACTTTGGGTCTGGTAGGGCAAGAGCACAGACATTCTTGAAGTGAAAAACGTTTCTCCTGGGAAGTGGGAGTGGGGTCCCTGACCTGGCAGCTCCCCACAGACCCCTCAAGCTTCAACAGAGCTACTTTTCTGAGCGGAGTTTTGTAGAGTATGCGTGGGACCGGAGGGCTGTTTTCTCACGAAATTCACTGAAAGAATTCACCTACTTCAGAGGCTTCCCCCCCCCCCCCCCCCCCCCCCCCCCCCGCCCCTTGAGACTCTAAAATAACTTCATTTCCTTTTAAAATTTCTAAATAAGGGAGAACACTAGGGTGGGGGGCTGCTCTCTGGAGCCCCAAGTCACAGCCCGCCCCCCACCCCCCACCCCCCTCAGGGCTGCCGGCAGCTACTTTTTCCATTCTATTTTTAAGACCCGAAAGTACGAACAATTTCATCATGGTTTTCTTCCTCAATCTTGACTGGAAGTCACAAACAGCACAGATGGCTAGTAACACTTTGAAGACCTTCCCAAGTCTCCCGCACTCCGACAAGGGTCAGCGGGGCACGCTGTCGGATGCTCAGCGTCCAGGCTGCGGAGGGTGGGCTCCGGATCTGACGACCCAGCAGGAGAGAAAGGGAGAAGGGGGAGGGGGCACAGGGGACCCTCGCAGGTGGAACAAGGTGGGTCAGATCTGGTTTTTAGCATCCGTCAATCAGGAAGGAGGGGCTCTGGGCCAAAAAAGTCTGGCTGGAAGAGCCCCTAGAGGAAGAAAAAAAACACACGGCAAACTGAAGCATGAGCAAATAAGAGCAGTAAGAACCGCAGAGAATCAGCAGCTCACAGGGACACTGTGTTTTCCTGTTAACAAGGTGCCTCCTCGTGTGTCATCTTTGGGAAATCCCAAAGTCCCTGCGACATGGAAAGACTTACTCAGGTTGCAGGTGACAAGACTGAGGTTTGGCTGACTTACCCAGGATCTCACAGCTGGATGAGAGACTCCCAAGTGTGGCAGTTCCTGCCAGAGGGTGCTGCCCAGGGCCACTCGGGGGCCACAGAGCAGGGCCAGCCCTCCTTCAACACTGGACCCTGACCTCCACGTCCGTTGCTGGGTTGCCTTGGCCAGCTGCAGAGAAATCTCCCGCACACGCCCACCGGAAGTCACCCACCGTGGTGAGGGGCACGGGTCTAGACAGTCCCTGCAGAAGTTTTCTGGTTCAGCTTAGATCTAGAAGCCCTCAGGGGAGTTGTCAGAGTTTGAGGAAGTCACAGAGAGGCAAAAACTTCAGCCCATGAGATTTGTGGTTTTGGCCTGACCTTTTTTTTTTTTCCTTAACAGAATTATAATTTTTTAAAATTGTGGCAGAAGAGTCATAGCATAAAATTCACCGTTTTAACGATTCTTATGAGTGCATTTCAGCAGCAGTAAGCAACCATCATCACCCTCCACAGTCAGAGCGTTTTCCTCTTTCCAAATGGAAACTCTGTCCCCATTAAACACTAACTCCCCATCCCCCTGCCTCAACTCCTGGTAACCACAGTTCTACTCTGCCTCTTTACGAATTTGACGATCCTAGCTACTTCACGCAAGTGAAATCGTACAGTATTCATCCTTCTGGGTCTGGCTTGTCTCATTTGTCATAATGTCTTCAAGGTTCATCCATGTCATATAAACCACACTGTTCATCCTTTCATTCATCCATGGACACTGGATTGCTGCTTCTTGGGGACTGTTGTGAATAATGTTGCTCTGAGCCTGCGGGGACTGGGCTGGCCTTTTGTTTTCTCCGGCCCTTGTGTGCTGCTGTAGGTTGCTTCAGGTGTACACACAAGTATTTACAGCCCTGATCGATACCCCAGGGCAACTCTGAAGCAAAGTTTAAAACAAAACCCTCTGCTCAATGCCCCTCCCAACCTATTCAGCTGCCAGGTGTTGGCATTCCTGGCTTGGCAACATGTGGCCCTGAGGTCACCTCTTGGAGTTCGTGGCCAAGCATTCTAAAATGACCCCAGGGCATAAGCCAAGATTGTATTCACTGCCATCAGGTGAAGACTTATTTCAACATCCTGAAGGCCTTCTTGAAGCCCACGGGGCCATCCTCTAGAAAACATGATGTTTGGGGCCCTGCCAAACATTCCCAATCTGCCAGGAAACTAGATACCCACCAGTCACCATCTCGTCTACAAGATGCTCTCAAAAGCATGGAGACAGGTTTCAGATGTGCTCCAGAGCTCTATGTGTGCATGCCAAGTCGCCTCAGTCATGTCTGACTCTTTGAGACCCTAGTCCTTCTGATTTCATAAAATTAAAACATCTTTAAAGTAGGAGCTTTTACTTAAACCTAAGAGTTTCTTCTGATTAATCTTTCTCCAATAAAAGCCCTCTTGACATTAAATACAATTTTGCTAGATAGAGCAAGATTTCACTCAAAGGAAATTAAAGATGCTTACCTATTTTTTTCCCCCATTGAGCCCTCAGAGTAACTGAGGGAAATGAGATTGTTGCTAGGATGCTTCCCATCTAAGAACACATGCCCTGCAGCCCGGCCCCCGCCTCCCCAGTGTGCTGTCTCTGTCCTCCCACCCCCGCCGCAAGTCTGACAGCACCCTGTCACACTGACCCATGCCAGGGGACATGCACTCACCAGCAGGGCGTGTCGAGGGCCCTCGCAGTGGACACCCCGCTCCCCTCAGCTGTCCTCCCAGCTGTCCAGGTGTCCCTGAGGCTGGGAGAGTCACTTCAGGCCGAAGTTCTGCTTCCTTTCACCATTCACATTCAAAGCTGCAAAGGTAGTTTTGCTTTGCCTTTTTTTTTCTTTTTAAAGGAGAGGAAGAAAGCGATCAGATGAGGGAGGGAGATGAAGCCTGCACCTCAGCATGAGTCACTGAATCAAAGTTCAACAACCACATGCAAAACACACTCCGTGAGGGCAGGGCTGGGGCAGACGAAAGTATGAGCTCTCTGCCTACTCCCCACCCCCGCCCTCGACGGTGGACACGGTGGACGCGGCTGCTCCAAGTTCCCACTCTGGCCAGCAGCTGAGAAGAGCATCTGATCCTACATGCTTCTTAGGAACGTGGGGGCTCACAACTTTATATACAGAACTGCCAGTTACACAGAGCCAAGGCGGGGGCGGGGCAGGGACAGAACCTGGGTGCACGGGCGCGAGGGCATTTCCCTGCCATTACAGGGGTCCCAGGCAGGTCACAAAGTCCTTCTTGCTGGAGGAGCAGGGCACTGGCCTCTGTCAGGAGATTATATGGCCCTGGGCTTCCCTCTCTGTGGCCTCGCACGGGATGGACAGTCTCCTTTCTCACAATGGCCGGAGGAGCCTGACCCCAGCATCCTGGGACCCCAGCATCCTGAAGCCCAGCTTGCTGTAGCCTCTCAACAGGTACGGGCAACAAACCCCAAGCTCTGTGATTATTTCCAGCATTGGGCGATGCTCATCAGAGGAAAGAACACAATCAAACCCCACAGCAACCCACCTGCACAGCGAATGCCAATGTCCCTAACGTGACCAGTCCAGAAATATACAGTCATCCAGTTAGTCAAGCTGAGTTTAGAGCCTGAGAGTCGGTGCTGAGGAAATAGGAAAGCCACAAGTTACCAGACTTTTGATGCTCTGCTTTCTTTATTTCCCATCTGTGCCACACAGAAGATGGGAGGCAGTCTGCAATATTAAGGCACGTATAGATCAGAGAAGCAATGGCACCCGACTCCAGTGCTCTTGCCTGGAAAATCCCGTGGACGGAGGAGCCTAGAAGGCTGCAGTCCATGGGGTAGCTGAGGGTTGGACACGACTGAGCGACTTCACTTTCACTTTTCACTTTCATGCATTGGAAAAGGAAATGGCAACCCACTCCAGGGTTCTTGCCTGGAGAATCCCAGGGATGGCAGAGCCTGGTGGGCTGCCATCTATGGGATCACACAGAGTCGGACACGACTGAAGTGACTTAGCAGTAGCAGTAGTAGAATGGATTACCTAAATAAAGATTAGAAGTACAGTGGGGATAAATTAGGAGTTTGGGATTAACATAAACACACTACTATGTTTAAAATAGACAGCTGGTGGGAATTTGCTGTACGACTCAGGGAGCTCAAACCCAGGCTCTGTGACAACCTAGAGGGTGGGAGGGGGTGGGAGGTGGGAGGGAGGTTCAGGAAGGAGGGGACATACGTATACTATGGCTGATTCATGTTGTTGTATGGCAAAAACCAACACAATATTGTAGAGCAATTGTCCTTCAATTAAAAATAAATAAATTGAGATGTTTAAAAAACAAAATAGATAACTAAAAAAGATCTACTATATAGCACAGTATACAAAATACTCAATATTTTGTAATAACTTATAAGGGAAAAGAATCTGAAAAACAAATATGTGTGTGTGTGTGTGTGTGTGTAACTAAATTACTTTGTTAAACAACTGAAACTAATACAACATTGTGAATCAGCTATACTCCAATTCTTTTTAAATGATGAAAAGTCATACAATTAAAAAAATTTTTTTTAATAATTAAAAAACAAAAACTACAGTCAGAAACCATTCAAAGAAAAAAAGAATGTTACACTAGAACCTAGGTTAAAATAGTCACTTCACTTGAAGCACTGATCCTAGCTTTGAAATTTGGGACACAATGGATTTTCTAATAACAACTACCATTTGTTCACCCCTGGCACCCCACTCCAGTACTCTTGCCTGGCAAATTCCATGGACGGAGGAGCTTGGTAGGCTGCAGTCCATGGGGTTGCTAGCAGTCGGACACGACTGAGAGGCTTCACTTTCACTTTTCACTTTCATGCATTGGAGAAGGAAATGGCAACCCACTCCAGTGTTCTTGCCTGGAGAATCCCAGGGACGGGGCAGCCTGGTGGGCTGCCGTCTATGGGTTCGCACAGAGTCGGACACGATTGAAATGACTTAGCCTAGCAGCAGCCAGTATATTTGCTAAGTTTCCATCAGAGTTTCCTAATCCGCCCAACAGCTCTACAGCACAGGAAATATTCTTCCCAGTTTTGAGATGAGGTCATCAGTATTGAAGGGCTTCCCAGGTGGTGCTCGTGGTAAAGAAGCCACCTCCCAATCCAGGAGACACAAGCGACATGGGTTCAATCCCTGGATCGGGAAGTTCCCCTGGAGGAGAAAATGGCAACCCACTCCAGTATTCTTGTCTGGAGAATTCCATGGACAGAGGAGCCTGGGTGGGCTATAGTTCATGGGGTTGCAGATAGTCAGACATGACTGAGTGTGTGCACGCATGCACACACACACACACACAGACACAGACACAGAGCAGTGTTGAGAAAGGGTAACTAAACTGCCCAAGTTCACTCAGTAAGTGGTTTGAGTCAAGAGTCAAACCGAGGGCCATCAGGCTCCAAAATACACCCTTTATCTGGCCGTGTGTAGCCTCTCAGCTCTCAAACACCTAAGTAAAGCATGCTCGGTTTTCAAAAGAAATAAAGATTTTCCTGGTATGAAGTTTTAGGAGAAATCTAAGTCCTTATGTTGAGTGATGTATCAGATAATATTTTCAGCTCAAGTCCTGTAGAAGATGTGTGCATGTATGCTAAGTCCCTTCAGTTGTATTAGATTCTTTGCTGCCCCCATGAACTGTCACCCACCAAGCTCCTCTGTCCACGAGATTCTTCAGGCAAGAGTACTGGAGTGGGTTGCCATGCTCTCTTCCAGAGGATCTCCCCGACCTAGGGATCGAACCCACGTCTCTAACGTCTTCTGCATTGGCAGGTGGGTTCTTTACCACTAGCCCCACCTGGGACATCATAGTAGATGAAGGGGCATCAAGTGCCGATTCTTCACTGGAAGCCTCTGTCCAAGCAGTGGTGTTGCACCTCAGTGCAGGGAAGGGTTTCTGTGTGGAAATGACCTGCCGTTGTCCAGGAGCCTTATTCTCTGACTGTCTGGCCGAATAAAACCACAGAACTCAGAACCAGTCACTGCCAAGGGGTTCCTTGGACTCTCTTGCCCAAATACCAGATTCTGGTTGCTATGTACAAGATAGCAACCAGTCAAGGAAGGAATTCTCTGCAGAGGTTGCCAGGTGCCACCATGCTGTGCACTTAACAAAAGATCAACCTGAGTAATGAAATTTCTGAATCCTGATCTGTATCAGTCCAGGGTGATGGACGCCTCTACACAGGTCAGGCAACACAGCGGCCAGCAGCAAAAGCAAAAAAGACGTTAGAACTTGCTCAACTATCAGGCAAGTCAGCATATTTTTGGCAGAGACCCCAGAATTCTGTGTCTGAAATCTCAAGAGACAGTATGTAGACCTGAAAAACAGCTACTCTGTGGTCTTCATAAGAAAAGAACCACCATCTGGTGTCTTTATGGTATCTGATTTAGAGAAAACTCATCTTGGTTTCCCCACAACTGAAATGACTTAGCTGCTATGACTGTCAGAGGTTGAAGAGTTGAACCACTGTTTAGCCAGCCTGTGTGCATGCATGCTCAGTCGCTCAGTCGTGTCCAGCTCTTTGTGGCATCATGGATTGTGGCCCTCCAGGCTCCTCTATCCGTGGTACTTCCCAGGCCAGAAGACTGGAATGGGCTACCATTTCCTCCTTCAGGGATCTTCCAGGCCCAGGGATTGAACCCACTGTTTAGCCTATTTCTGCCTAATTGTAACCTGGTGGAGGTTACAGAGGTTACTCAATATGCCAGCAAATTTGGAAAACTCAGCAGTGGCCACAGGACTGGAAAAGGTCAGTTTTCATTCCAATTCCAAAGAAAGACAATGCCAAAGAATGCTCAGACTACCACACAATTGCACTCATCTCACACGTTGGTAAAGTAATGCTCAAAATTCTTGAAGCCAGGCTTCAACAACAAGTGAACCGGGAACTTCCAGATGTTCAAGCTGGCTTTAGAAAAGGCAGAGGAACCAGAGATCAAATTGCCAACATCTGCTGGATCATTGAAAAAGCAAGAGAGTTCCAAAAAAACATCTATTTCTGCTAACCCTAACCCCAAAGCCTTTCACTGTGTGGATCACAATAAACTGTGGAAAATTCTTCAAGAGATGGGAATACCAGACCACCTGACCTGCCTCTTGAGAAATCTGTATGCAGATCAGGAAGCAACAGTTAGAACTGGACATGAAACAACAGACTGGTTCCAAATAGGAAAAGGAGTCCATCAAGACTGTATATTGTCACCCTGCTTATTTAACTTATATGCATGAGTACATCATGAGAAACGCTGGGCTGGAAAAAGCACAAGCTGGAATCAAGATTGCCAGGAGAAATATCAATAACCTCAGATATGCAGATGACATCACCCTAATGGCAGAAAGTGAAGAACTAAAGAGACTTGATGAAAGTGAAAGAGGAGAGTGAAAGAGTTGGCTTAAAGCTCAACATTCACAAAACTAAGATCATGGCATCTGGTCCCATCACTTTATGGGAAATAGATGGGGAAACAATGGAAACAGTGACAGACTTTATTTTCTTGGGCTCCAAAATCACTGCTGATGGCGACTGCAGCCATGAAATTAAAAGATGCTTACTCCTTGGAAGAAAAGTTATGACCAACCTAGATCACATATTGAAAAGCAGAGACATTACTTTGCCAACAAAGGTCCATCTAGTCAAAGCTATGGTCTTTCCAGTATCATGTATGGTTGTGAGAGTTGGACTATAATGAAAGCTGAGCACTGGAGAATTGATGCTTTTGAACTCTGGTGTTGGAGAAGACCCTTGAGAGTCCCTTGGACTGCAAGGAGATCCAACCAGCGCATCCTAAAGAAAATTAGTCCTGAATTTTCATTGGTAGGACTGATGCTGAAGCTGAAACTCCAATACTTTGGCCATCTGATGCAAAGAAGTGACTCATTTGAAAAGACCCTGATGCTGGGAAAGATTGAAGGTAGGAGGAGAAGGGGATGACAGAGGATGAGATGGTTGGATGGTATCACCAACTCAATGGACATGAGTTTGAGTAAACTCTGGGAGTTCGTGATGGACAGGGAGGCTTGGTGTGCTAGAGTTCATAGGGTCACAAAGAGTCGGACACAACTGAGCAACTAAACTGAACTGAGAGGTTACAGTTTTAGTTACTGCATCATTGACCCCAAACTAGACTCTGCCCAGGAGACACTGAAAAAAGAAGAGCAGCTTCCCACTTGCAGCAGTAACTTGGGCCCATGTTTACATGTCTCCAGAAGCTATTAGGGGAGTTCTCTGGCGGTCCAGTGGTTAAGACTCCGTGCTTCCAGTGGAGGGGCCGTAGGTTCCACCCTTGGTTGGGGAACTAAGATCCCACATGCTGGGTGGCTAAAAAGAAAAAAAAAGCTATTAGACTTAGAGAACAGTGGGACCACAAGCGTGGCACACTTCCCTCTTCTGCTGTGCTGAAGATGGGCATGGAGTCTGCCCCAAGGCTATTTTTCCTCCACTCTAGCCCTTTGCGGTGAGAGGCAGAGGTCTGTGCTTTCAGGAAGCAGCCTGGAGGTGCTGAGACAGTGGCTCCTAAATGTGGGGTATGGACCCTTTGCAGGGAGGAACACGTGGGCAGATGGCGTGGGCTGTTTCAGTGGTTCACAGACCCAGGGCAGAATCCTTGGCTTGGCTACTCCCCCGTACGAACAGCATAGATGAGCACCAAGAACAGTCTGGATTGTATGATGTTTTCTCAGTGAACTAAAACAGGGTGTAGACGTTTGTTGCTCTGGTGGTTGTCACCAGCTTGCTCCCATCGATTCCTCCAGTGGCAGTGTGTGGGGGAGTTCTTTTTTCTCTGTCACCCCATGAAATTTTGAGCCTGTGATTCTTTTTGCTCTTTACCAGCCTGATGTGTGAGACATGGTAAGTCATTTCTCATGGTTGTTTTAACTTTTACTACCCTGATTACAGTGGTAAATAATCCACCAGCAATGGAGACACAGGAGACATGGGTTCTGTCCCTGGGTCGGGAAGATCCCCTGGAAAAGGAAATGGCAACCCACTCCAATATTCCTGCCTGGGAAATCCCATGGACAGAGGAGCCTGGCAGGCTATAGTCTAAATGGTCACAAAGAATTGGACATGACTGAGCACCTTCAGGAGCAGTAAATTGGAGGATCTTTTCACATGCTTACGGAGTATCCAGTTTTCTTCTTTTTTTCCTCTCTTGACCATTCGCCTACCGTGTAGTCTTTTTCTTATTAGTTGGTATTGATCTTCAGGTATTCTTCATACCAATCCTTTTTCTTTTATATATGTGTATCCTTGGTAACTTTCAGCTCCCAGTCAAATGGTTGTCTTTTTAGCTTTGTTTATGATGTTTTGGGACCTGTGGATGTCTTTCCTTTCATGGAGTCAAAACTTGTTTTTTTCCTTTTTCACTTGTGATTTCTGAATCTTGTTTAAGAAGGCCTCCCCTATCCTGAGACTGTAAAGATATTTTCCTATATTATCTCTAAAGTTTGTAAGTTTCCCTTTTTTGTGATCAGATATTTTATGATGATGTGGAATTTTTTATAAATGGTATGAGAAAAGATCTAAGCTTATCAGGATAGCCAGTGTGGTGTCATGAACTTGAAGTCAGACTGCCCTGCCAGTTATTAGCCTGGAGCAAATTATTTAACCTCCCCGTGCCTCCATTTCCTCATATGTAAAATAGGGAAAAGAACCACACCCACCCAGGACTTCCCTGGGGGTCCAGTGGTGAAGACTCTACACTGCCAGTGGAGGGGGTGCAGGCTTGTTGGTAAGGGATCGAGGACCCCATGTGCCATGCAGTGCAGGCAAAAGATAAAGAAAAATAAAAGCAAATAGTAATCATAAAGAAAACAGTTAGGGCATTCCCTGGTGGTCCAGTGGCTAGGACTTTGTGCTCTTACTGCAACGGCCTGGGTTCAATCCCAGGTCGGGGAACTGATAGCCCATAAGTCACGTGGCCTGGTGAAAAAAAATAAATAAAAATAAGATGGTCAATAATAAATAATGCCTAAAAAAATAATTACAACTATCTCATCAGGATATCGGGGAAGGCAATGGCACCCCACCCCAATACTTTTGCCTGGAAAATCCCATGGATGGAGGAGCCTGGTGGGCTCCAGTCCGTGGGGTCGCTAAGAGTCGGACATGACTGAGCGACTTCACTTTGACTTTTCACTTTCATGCATTGGAGAAGGAAATGGCAACCCACTCCAGTGTTCTTGCCTGGAGAATCCCAGGGACAGGGGAGCATGGTGAGCTTCCGTCTATGGGGTCGCACAGAGTCGGATACGACTGAAGCGACTTAGCAGCAGCAGCAGCATCAGGATATCCTGAGAATTTAATTAATGCACATAGAGTGCTTGGAACACTGCTCAGCATTGATTAAGTGCTTAATAGTTAGCTGTTATTATTATGAGCACTAACTTTTATGAAGATAGGATAACTTAGAACTTACAATGGAAAGTTTAGGACCCAGGGAACACCACAAAACTGCCAGGGCTATGGAGACAAGCAGAACAAGGTTCCGGACCTTCAGCAGCCACGTGCACGCCCACAAACCCAGCAGAAGCAAGTGGGAAAGCCACTCTCTTTGTTTTTTTGCTTAGGCAATAATCTAACCAGTTATTATTGGCTTTGCACAACAATCTAACTTAAAGCAGTTGTGCGTTTAAAACAACTTTTGTTTATTAAAATCTACCTTCTCTGAGTTCCACCTGAGATGTTACCACAAAAAATTGCAGGGATTAAGGCAATAAGAACATTGCTAAATTCATTTCAATTTCATTTCACAATGCCCACCAGCCTGAGAACACAAACACCAACTAAATAAAATTTCTGCCCCTTAGTGACATGACTTTCAACAAAGAAGGACAGTCACTGTAAACATTAGTGTGAAGCAGACCTGTGTGCGTTAAAGCTAAATCGTTTCAGTCGTGTCTGACTCTTTGTCACTCCATGGACTATAGCCTGCCAGGCTCCTCTGTCCATGGAGATTCTCCAGGGAAGAATACTGGAGTGGGTTGCCAGGCCCTCCTCCAGGGGATCTTCCTGACCCAGGGACTGAACCCATGTATCCTATGGCTCCTGCTTTGCAGGTGGATTCTTTACCATAGAGCCACCAGGGAAGCCCGAAGCAGACCTAGATGAAAGCAACCTCACTACCACTGATGTTTCAGGCTGGAGGGTTCTTTGCTGTGAAGGTTGCCCTGTGCTTTGTAGGATGGCAGCCAGCCTCTACCCACTCCATACCAGTGGTACAACCCTCCACATGGTGACAAGTAAAAATGTGCCCAGACATTGCAAAATGGCCAAATCTCCCCTGATTCAGAAATGTTGGATCAGAGGTCCCATCAAAGGGGAAGTGCTGACTGCATGAGGGGCAGAGGAGGCCTTGCGGAGGAAAGGGTGGCTTGGTGGACTTTGAAGGAGAGTCTGAAGTGTCCTGGGAGAAGGCTGGGTTCTTTGGAACATTTCAGATGGAGGGAATCCCAGGCAGAGGCTCAGAGGGCCAAGAAGCATGACTGACACTGTGGCTGATGTTCACAGGAGAACAACTCGGGAGGAACTGAGCAAGCTTTGTTTGTTTGTTTAGAAAGCATTTTCATTTTAAAAAAATAACAATTAATTGAATCATTAATATGTTTTTCACACGTGGGTAGTTTTGTTGTGATTTCCACTTCTGGGTCATCATGAAGTCACCAGGTTGGGAAAACGGAGTCTCAGAGTGCTCAAGGTTATCAAGAGAGGGGCCTGGCCTTTGAAAGGTCATCTAGCCTTTGAAGCATCTCAGACCTGCTTACCAACCAACAGTAAGAAAAGGAACAATTTTCCAGGGTGCTGTCCGACTGACTATTCTTTCTCCAACCTCTGAATTCACTGTCCTATCGTTTAGTATCTGAGTCGCTGACTGAGGGTTGGAGACTGTCTCTACTTAGATTGTGAGACTGTGTCTATGTAATTAAAACAAGTTGGCATTTTGAAAAGTTCCCTAAATCTGCTGCAACCACAGTTTCAGTTGAAGTTGACTTTGGAGAACCCACTTTTTCTGGAGTCCGTAGTTCTCTCACAAAAAGCCTTGAAGGAATCATGAGATGGTCTCACACACTAGTCATTGTGAGGAAGAGAGACCATGAACCAACAGGTGTGAAGTTAGTGGGAAACAGGTAGAGAAACCCAGGTTAAGGGCACAGAAGGAGTGCCTTTCTGTGATGATAGCTGTGTTAAGATCAGGTATTTCTCCAGGGCTAATGACAGATTACAAATGGTCACATTTGAACACTTGCAACACATTCTATATCAAGAAACTTGCTCTCTAGGGCTCAGCTCTGTATCCTTGCAACAGCATCTTTGCTGGCCTCTGGCCTCAGTGCTGCAGAGGCTTTTCTTGAATGTGGTAAATACCTCACCCCTTGCAGTGGGTTGAAATGATATGTTCCAAAAAGATAGTGTTCAAATGTCCTGCCCTGAAATACCTGTGAACGTGACTTTATTTGGACGGAGGGTCTCTGCAGATGTAATCAAGCTGATTTGCTGTCAGACTGGATGAGGGCAGCCATGACATCCCATGACTAGGGTCTTTATAAGAGAAAAGGTTTGGATCGAGAGACCCAGAAGAGCCACAAGGAAGAAGGCCAGGTGAAGAGCAGCAGAGATGGGCGCGATGCAGCTGTGAGTCAGGTCCACACCTGACGCTAGGAATAGAGGAGCTAAGATTCTCTCCTACAGACTTCAGAGGGAACACGGCCCTGCTGATCCTTTGCCTCTGGACTTCGGGCCTCCAGATCTGTAAGAATCAGTGCCTGTTGTTTGGGTGTTTGTTTTTTTTTTTTAATTTTTTTGTAATTATTTATTTTAACTGAAGGAAGAATGACTTGTTTTAAGCCACCCAGCCGGTGATAGCATGTGATGGCAGCCCTAGGAAATGAGTAATCCCCGCAACGCCTTCCCTCAGAGCTTTCAGCCAAGGTCACCACGGACTCCGCTAAGCTCACTGCTTCTGTGCAGCGGGAAGATAAGAAGGGGCCAGAGTGAGGCCTTGGCCCAGGGGCTGGGAGCGGCCGAGGAGCGGCTGTCTGCATGTACTTCTGCCTGGCCTGCTCCTACACACACCCGGGGTGTGCCGCGAGAAGACAGCTGAGAGAAGCCCACAGATCAAGCAGGCAAGCTCGTGACATCCTTTCCCATAAGCATACCCTTGGGGGAAAAGGCCACGAGTGTGTGTCTTTGGTTTATTTTCAGAGAATGAGTAGTAGATAATTATCAACATAATAATGAAACACCACTTACGATAAAGTTACAAATTCACACTGCCATCAGCTGAGATGGCAGAATCTGTGGGCCCGGTCTCCTCCTGAGGTGAGGCACTCTCCTGTGTGTCCGATGTGCAAAGACGAATCTGGACAATTCCAGGCTAGCCCTCTGCACACATCCTACCAATGCAATACAAAGTGAGCACCCCAAAACTGGGTCGGCGGGGGCGGGGGGCAGTCTCCATTCCAACCCTACACCAGATCAAAGTTTCATTCAAAGCATGTTGAGCTCCCACCATTCCAAAGATACTTGAAGTGTGCTCTGTAATATCCAGTGAGTGATTATGTCGCTAAGATAGTATGACCTTTACAATTGTTATTGTGTGGCCCACTCCACATTCTAGCACTGCCCCAACCTGGATAACAAACACAGAAGGTGTCACGTTATTCATCGTCTCCTGTGGGAAGCCCGCTTTGATGTAAATCTGGATTAGGGGCTGTGTGTTGATAGATGGTAAACGCAAGGCCATCTGAGGAACTTGGTGCCAACCCTTGGGTCAGATCAGATCAGATCAGATCAGTCGCTCAGTCGTGTCCGACTCTTTGCGACCCCATGAACTGCAGCACGCCAGGCCTCCCTGTCCATCACCAGCTCCCGGAGGTCACCCAGACTCGCATCCATCGAGTCAGTGATGCCATCCAGCCATCTCATCCTCTGTCGTCCCCTTCTCCTCCTGCCCTCAATCCCTCCCAGCATCAGAGTCTTCTCCAATGAGTCAGCTCTTCGCATGAGGTGGCCAAAATACTGGAGTTTAAGCTTTAGCATCATTCCTTCTAAAGAAATTTCAGGATTGATCTCCTTCAGAATGGACCGGTTGGATCTTCTTGCAGTCCAAGGGACTCTCAAGAGTCTTCTCCAACACCACAGTTCAAAAGCATCAATTCTTCGGCGCTCAGCCTTCTTCACAGTCCAGCTCTCACATCCATACATGACCACAGGAAAGACCATAGCCTGGTAACTATACACAACTGCCAGAGTGCTTTTTCAAAAGTCCAGCTGACTTTTTCAACTGCCTTTGTTAGACATATATTCTGCTTTTTCTCTGTCTGGAAAATCAAGTCTCAGTTTTGCATTCAACTCACTCCTCTCGCCTTCCCATGCTCTCTACTTGTGGGCCTCTGCTTCAGCCAGACCACTGTCTTACTCTCCCACTTGCCTTTCTGTTTTGTTTACTTTTTTGGCTGCGGCAGTTCTTAGCTGTGGCATTCGGAACCTTTAGCTGTGGCATGTGGGATCTAGTTCCCTGACCCGGGGCCCCTGCTTTGCCAGTGCAGAGTCTTAGCTACTGGACCACTGGCGAAGTCCCCCTCTTGCTTTTTGAGTCATTTTCTGACTTGAAATCCCAAAGTTCTCTTCTCCAGATCACACTGCCTGGAGGAAACAAATTAAACAAAAAATTTTCTCTCTTTCAGGAACCAGAGGTCATTGTGGTCTTGTTCTAGATTCACAACAACAAAACATCACTTTTCTAACTTCTCATTTTATCCAAGCTCTCTTGCTCATAAGTTACCATATTTTCGATCTTTTAGGTATTTGAGCATCCCGGTGTCCTAGGTAAAAATAAATAATAGCAATACAACCTTGTAATTGCATGTAAAACATCTCTCCAAAACTCTGCCCAGCTGCCCCTTCAACGTGCAAGGAGAGGAAGCAAAGATAAAATTAAACCTAATTAGCAGTTCTGGGTAAGTAAGATAGGGTAAGAAGAAAAAATGTCTGTCCTATTAGAATAATTGAGGTTACTTGCTTTTAAAAAAGGGCAATTTTGAAAATTAAGGGGATCTCCATATTCTATCATTTAACAACAGGAAGCACAAACTTCTCTAAAATTTCCCATCAAAACATGGTTTCATAGCAACAGCCACTGAAAGGTAAGTCTTCTGTGATTTCGATTTTACTATCTGTAATATATTCTTTGTGACTCAGTCTTGATGCAAATATGAAATGTCAAACTTGAGACTGAAAACTTTTTATGATGAGTGGAAAACATAGGTATGAAATATATCTTCAGTAACTAAAAAGCAACTAATACATTAAGAGACATTTGTGAAAGTATGGACCTACTTAAAGTTTCTCTTCTTTTGGCCTTTAATAGTTCCATTCAAAATCTTTGAAAATTCAACTGGTAAGGGGGATCAAATCTGAAACTTGACAGCAAAGTTATAAGTAATGAGCAATTTTAGTCTCATAATGGCTATTTTTTCCCTCTGAAAGATAAAAATATATACCTATAGCTACTTTTTTAAAGAAAAGTAAGATATTACTGGAGCCTGACTTTAAGAGTTCACCTAATACCTAGAGAAGCATAACAGAAGCAGGAAACATAGTCACTTTACCCTAGATGTTAGTCGTAGTAACATAGCACCATGATAGCCTTCTATCTAGTCAAGGAGACTTGATGGACATCATATTTAGAGGTCACCACCATTAAAAACAGTTTCTGTTTAATAGGACTTAGTGTTTGCAAACACACATCTTTGCTAAAACTAGAGTCTTTCATACCTAAAATATCATCTGTGGCAATTAAGGATAGCTTTTCCTTGAAACAATAGGGTCAGAAATTTTACTACTTTTATTTTCCCCACTGAACCTACTGAATTCAAATTTCAGTTGTCAGTAAGTTACTGCTTCTCAAGACTCCTATCACAGTCAATCATCATTTCTTCCTTGCTCATTCATTCTTTCAGAACAAATTTAGAATCTTTGGTATTTATCTTCTGTAATTTAGAATCTTACCTTTCTATATTCAGGATGATAGTTTTTTATGCAATATCTATACAGCTTTCTTCTCTTGATGCCTAAGAATTACATATGTGACCAGAGAGACACCTGCTCTTAGCAGTATGCTGCTGCTGCTGCTAAGTCGAGTCAATCATGTACAACTCTGTGCGACCCCATAGACGGCAGCCTACCAGGCTCCTCCGTCCTTGGGATTCTCCAGGCAATAACCCTGGAGTGGGTTGCCATTTCCTTCTCCAATGCATGAAAGTGAAAAGTGAAAGTGAAGTCGCTCAGTCGTGTCTGACTCTTCGCGACCCCAAGGGCTGCAGCCTGCCAGGCTCCTCCGTCCATGGGAGTTTCCAGGCAGTATAGTTGCCTGGATATTCTGAACTGTAACACCTCCATTCCCCTCTTGCTACTCTCTGTAAAACATCCACATGCCAGATAAATCAAGATAAGTTATAGCAATCGCACTTTAAGTGCACTGATGAGACTGTAAGACAGTTGGGGAATTTCCTCAAGACCGAAAATATATGAACAAAATGATAAGTTAACCACCAGCCATGAATGTAGAGCTTTGGGGACTAAGGGCCTCGGGCCACAGTGTTTAAAGACGTTGATGAAGACTAGTCTTTAGTCTTGATAGAAAGTTGGAAACGGAATCTAAGATTTTCACATGAAGCCAGGAGAATAGAAGGGCTCTCCATCAGAGAGGACTAGGCCGGGGCCGGGGGTGGACCTGCAAGCATCCTCCCAGCTCTGCAAGGGTGGAAATGGAGATAGATCATAATAACATTTATTTCCCTTGACATTTTGTATACTCTATGTTTTATGGTTCAAAATTACACTATGTATGCACATGGAAATTGTAAGCCAAGAAATTAAAGTGGCCCTAGGTGACAGCATCACCTGAAGCCTAAAAAACAAATGTAAATCTTTAGAGCAAAGCATCCTCAGTTTAGATACCTTACGAGCCCCAAATTACGTTTAAAAAAAAATCAGAAACATGTAAAAAAGAAGCCACTATACATTAGTTAGCAGAAAAAAACTAAAGATTCAAATTCTCAAAAAATTTAAATGGGAAGCTGTGTATCAGCAGTTAATTTTTTTTATGGACATTTTGCCAGGTGGCACTGGTGGTAAAGAACCCACCTGCCAATGCAGGAGATATAAGAGAGGCAAGTTTTTATCTCTGGGTCAGAAGTTCCCCTGGAGAAGGAAATGGCAACCCACTCCAGTATTCTTGCCTGGGAAATCCCATGGACAAAGGAGTCTGGTGAGTTACAGTCCATATGACTGAGGCGATTTAATACACACATGCAAGGAAATATCAAAGGTTGTGCTTCAGAAAAACGGAAAATGATACTATGTGGAAGATCTGAGATGCAAGAAGAATGGAGGGTAAAAGAAATGACTAACACGTGGGTAAATCTAACAGTTACCTGTATAAAAATGGTAATAACAATGCAGACTAAATCACAAGCTAAGACTAAAACACTGGAGGATTTTAGCACAAAATTAGAAAAGTGGTGATTTTAACTTTAAAGATGTCTAGTATCTTCAAAATACTACCTTACATTTTAAGTATGGATGGGAAATTCAAAGGCAATTCCCCAGGACAAAGAAGATGAGGGGGAAGAGAGCAGAATATTTTGTAATGTTTTAAATTAATCCAAAAGAAAATGAAGGGAAAAAAAAACCCAAAAAAGCACAAAATAAGGTGGTAGGAATAAATCCAAATACCTTAGTAAATAATCAGGACTAAACTCATCAGTTATGATCAGATCAAACAACGCATTTTGCTATGTGCTGTCTCTGAGACACTAAAACATTAGGACCAGTAAGACAAAATTAAAAGGGCAGTAAAAAAAATCAACTAGGTGTACTGCAAGTATCTTCACATAAATTGGAAACATCAATGAAAATAAAACATTTACAGAAAGACAAAGTAACAAAAATGAATAAACTCTTTGAGAGTAACAGAAAAGCTAAGAATTCTATAATCACTGAAATCTAATCATTAGTTAAATTTTCTCACGAAAGAAATGCTAAGTTCAATTTTGTAGGCACCCTCTATCCAACATTCAAGGAAGAGCTATTTCAATCCTTCTCTTCTGTTTAATAGAAAAAAAGGGAACAGTCACAAACTTACTCTATAATGTGGACATCAAATCTGGTTAAGAATAAAACAGAAAAGGAAAATTATAGGAAAAGTTTTATCACAGTACTAGAAATTTTAGCCAGCAAGCACTACACAAATACCACTGACACTTATTGTCCACATAAAAGACCCAAGAAAACCATACAGATTTTAAATATAAGACTTGTAGCAAAATGGCTGGATATTTCAGGGATATTTAATCAAAAAATCAAAAACATAAATTCCTTGGTCAAGAAACAGAAAAAAATCATTTGTAAGATATCATTTATATTACAACATAAATGATTAACTAGCAGTAAATCTAACAAAAGATGTTCAAAAGCTTTCAAAAGAAAATTCTAAGAATTAAATGGAAGGGTTTGCTATCTTTGGGCCTCTCAGTGGTGCAGTGGTAAAGAATCTGCCTGCCGATGCAGGAGATGCCAGAGACTCAGGTTTGATCCCTGGATGGGGAAGATTCCCTGGAAAAGGAAATGGCAACTCACTCCAGTATTCTTGCCTGGGAAATCCCATAGACAGAGGAGCCTGGTGGGCTACAGTACATGGGATCACAAAGAGTTGGACACAACTGAGCACATGCTTACACACACACACACACACACGCAGCCTGTCTGAATAGGAAGATATATGAAGATATTGTTGCCACAAAGTGATTTACTGTTTGAATATAAATACAGTGGAAGTAGCAACAGAATCTTCTGGGAAACCTAACAAGTTGGTTCCAAATATACAGAAAAAATTGCTAATGAAACAGATGGCAGGTGGGTGGACAGCAGGTGTGGCAGGTGGGGAGGGGGGGTGTCACTTAAATATCAAGACTTCTTTAAAGCCATAGAAGTGTAGATACTTGGTGTTCGTGTTGGAATAAACAATAAACCAATGGAATAGAGAACCCATGAAACAAAACCTACACACAAATCTATAGAAACTTATGACAGATCAATGGGAAATAGATGAACTATTCCTAACAGGTTTTTAAAAAGCATTATTTCCCTCGTGGCTCACTCAGCTGGTAAAGAATCTGCTTGCAATGTGGGAGACCCCTGTTCAATTCCTAGGTTGGGAAGATCCCCTGGAGAAGGGAACAGCTACCCACTCCAGTATTCTGGCCTGGAGAATTCCACGGACTGTATAGTCCATGGGGTCACAAACAGTCGGACACAACTGAGCGACTTTCACTTCATAATAGATTTTGGACAACTGATTAGAGCCATATGTTGGGCAGAAAAGTGAATTTAAATCCCTATTATCACACCATACACATACAAATAATTCTGAATGTGGACTGAATGTAAAAAACAAAACTTTATACTTTTGGAATATAGCAGAATATCTTTATTAAGGATTTCTTCAACAAAATACAAAAAGCACAAAACATACAGGGAAAGGTTAATAAATTTGACATTAAACTTAAAAATTTGTCTAAAATGCATAACCTAATTTTAATCAAATATCTAGATTTAACTCACAGCTTATAAAAAGTAGAAAGGATGGAGGACACCATGAAGATATAATTAAATAATTTCAGAATGTGGAATATTCTACAAAGCAACTGGCCTGAACTCTTCAATCTCATTAAAAAAAAAAAAAAAAAAGTGGTTGGGGTGGAAGGATGGCAGGAAACTCTTTTAGATCAAGAGAATAAAATGACAATAACAAGCCCTACATGAAGCATGGTTGAGCCTGGGTTTAAAAACAAATCAACATCACAAAATGACATTCCTGGGACAATGGGAGAAATCTGAGTATGTGTTACATAATATGAGATTGTTGTTTGTTTTCAGTGTGACAATACTATCGTGGTTATAGAGGACACTTTGTAGAAAATGCATGGTGAAATACTGAAAGGTGAAATGTCATGTTTTCAATTTACTTTAAAATTATTCAACCACAAAATGTTACTGTTTAATCTGAATGGAATATACATGGAGGTTTGTTATGCTTTTGTGTTTCTACACATGTATGAAACCTTTCATATTAAAAAGTTCGGGGAGAAAGGTGGGGGAGGCGGAATTTACAACTGTGCTCTTCCAAAGGCATCAACAGGTGAAAATGTAATCATGAATGGCAAGAAATATTTACAACATTTAGTAGTAAAAAAAGACTAGTATCCACAATCTAACTCCTTAAGGAAATATAAAATAAAAAGGCAGTAACATAAAATGCACAAAAGACATGAAATAAGCTTTTCACTGAGAACATTCAGGAAATGAATATACATGAAAAGAAGCTCGCCCAACCTTGTTAGCATTTAGGAAATGCACATTCAATGAGACTTCCGCACTGGCCAAAATGGAGCAACAGGGGCAGGATTTCCCTTCTCCATATTAACCAATGCAACACCTGTACAAAATATGTACAACAGACTTTTTCAGACACTGGACAACTGTGCAGGACAGTGACTCGAGAGGAGAACAAACAGGGAAAGTCCTACCATTGCCTGAACTAACTGCTGGGAGAGCCCAGGCATTCCCCTAGTGGAGCGTTTAGGACACCAAGGTAAAATCTGTGGGGCAGACTACTGAAAATGGCAACCCACTCCAGTATTCTTGCCTGGGAAATCCCACGGACAGGGAAGCCTGGCAGGCCCCAGTCCATGGGGTCACAGAGTTGGACACGACTGAGTGACTCATACATACATAGAGTGCTGGAGAGAGGAGGGAGCTACAAAGGGAGAATTCCAGATCTGCAGAGTTCCCCTGAGGCTTCAGCTAAACAGTGTATACACTGAAGAAAACTACCCAAAGGTGGGGAAAAACCACCAGAAAGGAATAAGTGGTAAAATTCAAGTTCATACACGGCTCAGAATAGTTCTCATTCTCCATAGCCAGACTGGAGAAAATTCATTATAAACCAGGCAAGAAGGAGGCTTATTCAGAAGGGTTATTAGCTCAGTAGTGAGCCAAACTAGCTCTAGATTAAAGGTTGTTCTGGTCCTAGATCATTAAGTGTAAAAGCAAGCTATGAAAGGATCAAACTGCTTCTAAGTAACTATCTCCCAGAACAAAGCTCAACATATTTAAAGGAATAAGCTCCAGCATCCAACAGTGTAAAATCCAAAAATTATCAGGCATGCAAATAAGAAAATTACAACCTAATAATGACAGGGAAAAAACCAATAGAAACAGACAAGAAATGGTAGATGACAGAATGGTCAAAATAGTAATTACAGATACATGTCAGATGTCCAAAACAAAAAACAAACAAAAAAACAGAGGAAAGCAGGAGTCTGGAAGGAGAGACACGGGAGATATTAAGAAAGACCCAAATGGAACTTCTGAAGATTAAAAATATAATGTATGAGGTGAAAAATACACTGGATAGGATTAATAAGAAATTAGATACTTCAGGAGAAAATGCTAATGAACTTAAGGACATAGCGACTGAAACTGATCTGGAAGACAGAGGGAAAAAAGACAGAGAAAAAGCAAAGCAGAGCACAAGAGCGCTTGCTGCGAGTGTCAGGTGGTCTAACGCACACTTAACAGTCCCAGCAGGAAAGAAATGAAGGACAGAGACAAAAAAAAAAAAAAAAAAAAAAAAAAAAGAAATGAAAAAGCTCCCCAAATTCCAGATTTGGTGAAAATCATAAACCTACAGATAAACAGTCCCAGCAGAAGAAACATGAAGGGGAAAACAAACAAACAAAAACTATACCAAGCACGTCATAATCACAGTGCTTACAGCAGTGATCAAGAGAAACCTTTGAAGCAACCAGAGAAAAAGAATTAAAACAAAGCTTTATATAGAAGAACTAATGTAAGAATCGGAGAAGGCAATGGCACCCCACTCCAATAATCTTGCCTGGAAAATCCCATGGACAGAGGAGCCTGGTGGGCTGTAGTCCATGGGGTCGCTGAGGATCAGACATGACTGAGCGACTTTACTTTCACTTTTCACTTTCCTGCATTGGAGAAGGAAATGGCAACCCACTCCAGTGTTCTTGCCTGGAGAATCCCAGGGACAGGGGAGCCTGGTGGGCTGCCGTCTATGGGGTTGCACAGAGCCGGACACAACTGAAGCAACGTAGCAGTAGCAATGTAAGAATAATAGTAGTGTTCTTGCTGGAAACGACAATAATATACCACTTAACAGCCACTGGATTGGCAAAATTAAAAAGTCTGAAATTAGCAAGTACTAGATGTGATATATGATATGAAATATTATCATGTGAAACAAAGGTAATTCAAATAGCGCCTAGGGGTATGAACTGGTACAGCCACTGCAGAATATAATTTGGCATTATCTTATAAAGATGAAAATATCCATACCACATGACCAAGCAAATTATTCCTAGATAAAGAATGTTTATAGCAGCACTGTGTACAACAGCAAAAAAACAAAACACCAAAACCCCAAACATCCATCAACAGAAGAATGGATAAATTATGGACTTGTCATATAATACAGTATAGCAATAAAAATGAATGACTTTTAGAAGACACTAAGTAAAAAGCCAGTCACAGAATTAAACACACATTATACCATTTATATAAAATTCAAAAAAATACAAAACTTAGTACTTCATTTAGGGATATTTACATATTTTGTAAAACTGTAATAAGCAAGAGAATGACAAACACAACGTTCAAAATAATAATTATTTGAGAGCACTTTTAAAATGCCAGCAATATGCATTTCTTAAGTTGGCTGATTGGTACATGGACATTATTCTTTATACCTTATATATACATGATTGTGTATTTTGCAGGTATGAAATACTTCATTAAAGATAAAGACTGAAAATATGAAAGACTTTAAAAATGAAAACTACTGATTTATGTATAACAATAAAATTAGTGTAAAAAAGTATACAAAGAAAATGTTCTTTATTGTCTTTTAGCGCCCTAAATAATCAGTATTAATCTAAAAGGGCCATAATCCTACTATGAAAAAAAAATAACAAGCAGAGTCTTTAACTGCTCTGACACAAAATCTGAACATCTGGTACTCCAAGTTATACAAGAGTAAATACGTTAGCACTCATGTCTGATTCTTTGACTTTCATCTATACTTGGATTTTTCTTTATCTTTGGATTTCCTGGGACTCCTGCTTCGGTCTCTCTTTTTACTCCTTTCTCTTTCATAGGGATCTGCCTGGTATTTGGATTTGTGACTGTTACTATAGTGGCCATCCCTTTCTCGAGATCGGCTACGACTTCGATTCTGAGGTCGGTCCCTCTTTTCACTCTTTTGCTTCTCCCAACAACTTTCTTCTTCTTCATAGTGACCAAAGCCCATTTCCCTGTAAATATCCTATCAAAGAAATAGAGAGGCATAAGTGAAACAGTAAAATAATCATTTTGTAGGTACTATCAATTCACAAAACTTAAGACATGTCCCCCATTAGCAAGCAGTTTTAACAGGTCAAATTTGAACACTACCACTAATGCCAAGAATCCTGTAAATTAAAAGGCAAAAATAATTCAGAAAAAGTTAACCATTTTCACATTGATCTCACTGCTTTGTATCTACTATTTCAGCTGAACTGAAAGATCACATCTAAAAACAAGGAACTGAAATAGCCCAGTTGAAATATGTCTTTGGGCAAAATTGCAATACCAAGAATTCTGGTTATGCACAGCCATCGTTCCACTCTCCCCTTCCCCACTCCCCCAAAATGTGGTTCCATCACTGATCTACAATGAAACTACTAAAATCCCCATTAAGAAAGCTATAAAGAAGACATTATTTAAATAACATATCCAAAAGAGATTTTAGACAGATCAATCAGTCTAAAGAGGAGAGAAAATAGACTCTGAATACTTGGGTCTGAGCAATTGTTTTTAAAGTATTTTTTATAACAGCTCCTCTCTATATCTTTAAATAAAGTTTCTTGTTTAGACTAAATGTTTTTTTAATCAAAATCATTATTAACATAGCCGATAAATGTTTTATTAAAATCATTATTGACAGTTCTGTAAAATTCTCCAGCCAAGAATACTGGAGTGGGTGGCCATCCCCTTCTGCAGCAGATCTTCCTGACCCAGGGTCTAAACCCAGGACTCCAGGATTGCAGGTGGATTCTTTACCGTCTTTACCATCTGAACCACCAGATATGCCCCTCAAGTAGCAGCAGTAACTTTCCCATACAGAAAAGGGCTAGTTATAGCACAACAACTCCATCTCTGCTCACGTCTTATCCTTGATCAAAATGAGTATCTCAGCAAGTGGCTGAAATCTAAAGATATTAGAGCCAATGCTCTTTCCAGAATAATTGATAAAATTCAACTTTCTTAAAATATTTCTCAAAAGAAAGGGGAAATTCTGAGGACTGAACTCCCAAGTGCCCAACTCTATTACCTTAGACATTATTACAGTAGATGCAAATGTCAAGGTTTAAAATCCAAGTGATGAATACGCATGGTTATGGACTGGGTTTTATGGAAATGATTCACAATTAGTCCATATAATGTCTAGATACTATACATTATGCTTATTACAGGGACTGCAGTATGGGAAAACAGACCTAATAAGACTGTTACATGCCAAAGCATTTGTGGAAGACCTCCTATAAACTGATTCACAATTTCCCACAATGCTAATAGTTCCTATCATTCTGTTAAGAGTCCCAAAAGTAGAAAATGAGTAGGTGTTTCAGCTTAAACTTTTACCAATTATTTTTGAGCAAAATGTGACATCCCTAGAAAAAAGACTTTTTTTTGTTCTTCCTGTAACATACACAAATGTAAATATGTATGTACTATTCTGACTGTACAGCAAGTGCTGGTTGAGGCAATAAACTTCTTAAATGGAGAGACTGTTTTAATTTATGGATAATCCTCTAAAGTCTTCAGCACATTATTATACCAACAGGCACTTAAATGCTTTGAGTGTTTAAAATAAGAAATAGAGATTACACAGTACTTAATTCTTTGAAAAAAATTGAGGAAGCTGAAAATCTGAAATGGACTGAAATCTTAAAGCTTCTCCTACTTGGCTTAGTTTTCAAAGCTACACAAGCTCTGAAGTCAGGCAGTTCTAGGTTCAGATGGTCTCTGCCATTTAGGAAAGGCGTCAAACAAATCCTCTTGAGGTTAGATTTATCAGTGAAGGTTCATAGAGAAGCTAAAAAGGACTTGAGATGAGCCTCTAAGAATGAGTGAGTTAGGGCTTGGATTGGCTGCAAGAAGGCTAATGCAAGAAGTGTATGTGAAAACTGAAAGCAAGGAAGACTGAGCACTGTATGCATGAAGGAGAAAAGTTTGGGTGAAGCCACATTAGAACAGATCCAAGGATGTGTCTGCACAGTGCTCAGTGCTCGCAGAGTACAATGTTATCCTCATTCTAAATATAAGGAAACTGAGACTCTAGAGATGCACATACGTTGCAGAAAGTTATTTAACTGATCAGTAACTTTACATATAAAACTGAAAAAGGGGCAGTAATGAAAAAAAAATACCATATCTGACTGAATTTTTTAAAAATGTTAAAGTTTCAGTCCTCCTACTAAACTATAAGTCCATGGGCTTGTGGGGTCAGGATCCTCATATCTAAGGTAAGGGAAACAACTGAGATGAGCTCTAAGTCATCTCCAGTATGGATTTTTAGAAATTCTACTCATTTTATAGATTTAAGAAATAAGACATGATGATTAAACAAGCATGCAGTGAAAAAAAAAAAGAATACCATAAAATGGCCAGTTTAAGGCAATCAACTTAACTGAGCCAATGCCTTCCTGTAGTCAAAAAATTAAAAAGTCAACCTTTGCTGAGGTCTCTGGCAGTAAACTGGAGATTTAGTCACATCTAAATCACTAAAATAATATTAAATGATTAAAATAACAAAAACAGAGTTCCAGATTATAAGAATACTGAACACCTATGAAAGCCACAGAGGAGGACAGGCAAGCAATCTGATGCTTCTCAGCCAGGCAGCCACGGCTGAGTACTCATTTCCTGTAACCCCAGTAAAACTCAAACCTCAAGAACACAGTAACCATCTCTGGATTTAAGACACGAGGTGGAAAAATTATAAACAGATTGCAAATTGAACAGTAAGGCTGTCAGTCAATAAAAAACAAAGCACTTGAAGAAATAAATTAAAGCATTCTTAGGAAACTAAGCTCACCAAGCAAAAAGACCAAGAAATAGGAAAATTTGAGCTGTACCTGAAAATTACCTAGCACTGAAAATTTCCTTTAATGATTACATAATACTTTTGAGAATAAACTTGAAAGGATAAAAAGCAGAATAACAGAAAAATATTGGGCCCACTGAAATCTTAAATATGGATGCTATTTTATTAGAAGGAAAAGAAAATCAGTGCAGCTATATTATTAAAGTATAAAACCAAAAACAACTGCTTTAATACACTTTGAGGGAAGAGATAAAGTTAGAATATTAATGCCAAAAGGGAAGGACATTTGCTGCTGTTACTGTAAAGTCTTAAGTAATCAAACAGCAAGACGAAGAAAGATTCACAAAAAGGCAGGGGTGCAAACGTGGGAAGCACAGACTTGAAATGCAGCCCATCTTCGGATTTTTTTTTAAGACTGCTGATTATCTCAAACACATCAACGTGTATTTCAGGCCTAAATTCACCACGGATTCCATGTACAAGTGTAAGATGAGGAGCTGTGGCAACTCATGGGAGTTGGCATGATGATAGAGTTTTAGTGGAAAACATTCTCAATATTCATAGAAATGTGATATAGCTACCATTAAAAAAGATGTTGAGGTGATCAGTGGCTAAATTAATACAAGTATAAAAATTAATAGGGAGATGTTCCTATTAAATGATACTGGAATATTATACTATGGGACAAGCTACATTAGAATTCACAATTGGATTTAGGAAAGAAAACTGCTGGCAGGAATATATTTCAGGGAAGGAGATTAGGAAAGAATTTTGACAGGAATACATTCCAAGTAAGAGGAACAGCAGTAGGGGTCCAGGTCCAGATTTATACTGTGGTTCCACCACTCACTAGCTGCTTTAAGACCACTGGCAAGTAGCTTAACCTTTTTATCTTTTACTTTCTTGTGAATAGAGACAATAGCATCCACCTTGCATTACAAGGACGAAAGAGACGTTACTATCACTGATTCATGTGAGGATCACTGGAGGGATTGACAAGGGTGTAACTTAAAAACAGAGAGCAGGGCATGAATGATGGGAATCTTTAAATAGCAAAAGGGCAACTGAAAGAAGAGAGAGTAGATGGTTGCTGGATGACAGCGAGGAGTAGGAGGATATGCTGTCTAGAGAACAGGGTGCTAATACATATAAAACATGCATTTGCTGTCATTTTTTAAAATGAAGAAAAAACCATAAAACACATAAAATGGTTACCTTTGGGGAAAGAAGAAAAGGGGGAGAGGACAGGGATAGTAGCTAGGTGCCATATGTGTGCCACTTTGTAGACTTCACTTTGGAACCACACAATTTTTCAAACTACAATAGAAAATATTTTAAGCGATTTGTAAACATCAAAAGGAAACAACTGAAATGTGAATCCAGTTAATGGCCTTACCACAGAGAGAAATGATTCCAAGTGATTTAAAACATATTGACTGTAAAAATAATAGTTACAGCCAATGTAGAAAATGTTTGCACACACACTTTTTGTTTCCACTTAATCTTAACAACGTGCCGGGGAGACAAATATTATCTCAATTTCACAGAGGAGGAAACCATGGCTCAAGAAAGTTAAATCCCGTGATGAGGTCACATTAATGATCAGCAATGTAGGAATCTGGGCTTCCCTTGTGGCTCAGCTGGTAAAGAAGCCAAACCTGGCTCTTCTGACAGACGAATCCTCTGCCAGTCACACTGCATCTCTCCATCTGTCTTTGCTTGACATGCCCACTGCCGTGAGCTCCCCCAACCTCCCAGCCAACTGAACGCCTCCTCATCCACCAGGCCCAGTTTAAAGGTCCTCGTGTGGTAAAAACCAGAGCAAGGGGCTGTAATCTGCTTTTCAATTAACTCAGAGCCAAACTGCAGGTTGGAAATGATTTCTTCTCTTTATAATTTACTTCTTTGGGGAATTTTTATTATCATTGTCTTAGAAAATTTACTGTTTAGGAAAGCTTTGGGGATGATCAAGCTAACTATTTAATGTGGCTTTTATTTCATATATACCATATGCTGCTGCTAAGTCACTTCAGTCGTGTCCAACTCTGTGTGACCCCACAGACGGTAGCCCACCAAGGCTCCCCCATCCCTGGGATTCTCCAGGCAAGAACACTGGAGTGGGTTGCCATTTCCTTCTCCAATGCATGAAAGTGAAAAGTGAAAGTGAAGTCGCTCAGTCATGTCCGACTCTTAGCGACCCCATGGACTGCAGCCTACCAGGATCCTCCGTCCATGGGATTTTCTAGGCAAGAGTACTGGAGTGGGGTGCCACTGCCTTCTCCATATACCATATGGGAGGGCATAAATGTTTTTTTCAGGTTCTAAAACCTCAAGAGCTATAAGTGCTGTACATGACACCTGGTAATAAATTAACATGATAAATTAGAAGGATTTTTTTTTTTTTTTACAATAACCACACTTGTTTTTGATGGGAATGAGTAAATGTTCATAGGGATGAAAATCACAACTGCTTCACAATGTGGAACTATATGACATGTTAAGTTATTCTGAAAACAATCTTTTATAATCTGTCATATATATTCTTGAAATTAAGTTTCATTACCCGAGTAAAACCATTCTACATCTTAAGAATTAAGAACGCATCCATCCCTGTTCAGAAGCATACCTTTATTCCTAAATTACATCATTAAGATGTAACTGACAGATGGATGAAATATGTCTTTCTCTACTGCTGAGTCTGAATAACAGCACGTACCTGATTGGTATTTTTGATTGGCATGTAGTCCTCATCTTCTTTTTCTTCAGAGCAGTGGCGGGTCTTCTTCTTGTGCTTTTTACTTGTGTGTGAGTGACCTGCCTTTGAGTCTTCTGCCTGCTCATCTAGTACCAGTTCGTATTTGGCACTGGAGCAGCTAGTTAAGGACAAATGTGAGAACTGACACAGATAATACATCAAAACATGAGAATCTGGTCAGCAAAGGAGGCCATGAGGCTAAAGACAACTTTTTAAAGCAAAAAGCATCGCAGAGCATACAATATATTTCTAAGACAAAACTAATTCATATTTTACTTCATTATGCTATGCTATGCTAAGTCACTTCAGTCGTGTCCGACTCTGTGTGACCCCGTAGACGGCAGCCCACCAGGCTCCCCCGTCCCTGGGATTCTCCAGGCAAGAACACTGGAGTGGGTTGCCATTTCCTTCTCCAATGCATGAAAGTGAAAAGAGAAAGTGAAGTCGCTCAGTCATGTCCGACTCTTAGCGACCCCATGGACTGCAGCCTACCAGGTTCCTCTGTCCGTGGGATTTTCCAGGCAAGAGTACTGGAGTGGGGTGCCATTACTTCATTATACAGGCAGGAAAAATGGAAAGAACTCTTGTTTCAAATAATAGTTTATAATGGGTAAGTGGGCAAAAAATACAGGGGAAAAAAATTTCATAAATGAAAAATATAAGTAGCATTAAAAAAACAAGGAAACCTATTTGTCAATAATGAAAACATTTAAACTTAGAAAATGAGGCACATATTTAACTTGAAAATATTAAGACATTATAAACCCCAATGCCAGAGAAGCTATGTAAGATGAAAATACACTCACATTGACTCTTCTTTTGAGTGTAATTTCAGTCCTATAGGAGAAAATTTAGCAAGGCGTTTCAACAGTTATCATGTTGAAATTCAAATAAGAATTCATAAAAAACTGAAGTGACAGTAAGTTAAGTGAAAACGGCACAGCTGTCCCTCACTATCCACAGGGGTTGGTTCCAGGACCTCCTAAGGAGACCAAATGCCACAGATGTTCACGTCCCTTATATAAAACAGCATACTGTTTGCCTATAACCTACACACATGCTCCCTTACACTTCAAATCATCTCTAGATTACTTATAAAAACCTACCACAATGTAAATGTAATGTAAATAGATGTAAATACAATGTAAATGCTACATAAATAGCTAGCTGCCTCCACAGCAAATGTAAGTTTTGCTTTTGGGGACTTTCTGGTATATTTTTACTGAATATTTTCCATCTGCAGTTGGAGACCCACGGATGCAGAACCTGCAGATGCAGAGGGCTGACTGCATTCATAACAGGATCTATCTTAAATAACAGAAAATGAGAATAAGCCACCTAGTAAAAAAGGTATACATAAACCCATCAGAGCACTGCAACATGGAATTATAAAGGGAGTTATTAACAATGACAAATGAATGCTGTTAAATGACCTGGCATGGTGTCTATAAAAAATTTTAAGTTAAAATAGCCTGAAGCAAAAATTGTATATAACTATAAAACTTCGTAAAAGATCAAGATTTGAAAGGAACAAGGAAAAATAAAACTATCATTTACCTAAATGGTAGAACTATGAGTGAATCTTTTTTAATTTCACATAAATATATTATAAAAATTATAATAATGTATGCTTTAATTTAGAAATAAGTGTTAAATAAACTACAATATCTGAGAATGAGAAAAAATGTAAAACTATTAAGACGTCTCTAACAATAATCTTAAACCCTAAAACAGGCAAGACTAGAATAGTGGTTTTCAAAAAAAGATTAGGAGGAAGCCCAAAACACAGAACTATTTTAGTGGCGTGTGGGACTAGAGTAAAAGCAAACACACTTCAGTGTTTCTGAAACTCAGGACTGGAGTTTCACGTCTCTTTTTATCAGGCCACAGCTCTATGCTCCCTCATGGATGTCTCGTGCAGCAGGAAAACACTGCATCCTCTGTCTTCTCACAAGATGGCTGGCAACAGCTAAATAGCCTGTACCATCCTATCATTACCCCACTATCTCCAACTTCTTTCTTCCATTAGTCCATGTAACAATGTTTCCACGGTACCTTCCGGATAGTCTCCTTTTCTGCAAACAAATCCAATAGCCTTTGCCTATGATTTCACCTCCATGTTTGCTCTACACATGCTGCTCTGTTCAAAGTGCGTCAAAGCTCCTGAGTATTTCTAATTGCTACTCAACAGGGTATAAAATCCATTTAGTGGGTCACTGAAAGCCAGCATTTTAAAATAACATAGACCAGAAAACAGAGTACATGGAATCTAATAAAAATAGTACTTTATAAACTTGTCTTTCAATTCTGTGTGTATGTGTATGATTATACTTGGACTGTCCCGGGCGAAGATGTATACTGTATTCCTTAAATAATGGACCAGAGTTAAAGAAAACAGTACCCCAACTCAGCCCTCATCTCCCCATATTCGTTGTAGCTTTAATGTCACTACTTACAGTATCATTTGAGGATCCTTTGACCCCTCACCTCTATTATAAGTCCCATACCCCATCAGAAACACTGGGCTGGAAGAAGCACAAGCTGGAATCAAGACTGCTGGGAGAAATATCAATAACCTCAGATATGCAAACGATACCACCCATATGGCAGAAAGTGAAGAAGAACTAAAGAGCCTCTTGATGAAAGAGGAGAGTGAAAAACTTGGCTTAAAGTTCAATGTTTAGAAAACTATGATCATGGCATCCAGTCCCATCACTTCATGGCAAATAGATGGGGAAACAGTACAAACAGTGGCTGACTTTATTTTTCAGTTCAGTTCAGTTTAGTCACTCAGTCATGTCCAACTTTTTGCGACCTCGTGAACCGCAGCACTCCAGGCCTCCCTGTCTATCACTAACTCCAGGAGTCCACCCAAACCCATGTCCATTGAGTCAGTGATGCCATCCAACCATCTCATCTTCTGTCGTCCCCTTCTTCTCCTGCCCTCAATCTTTTCCAGCATCAGGATCTTTTCCAATGAGTCAGCTCTTCACATCAGGTGGCCAAAGTACTGGAGTTTCAGCTTCAACATCAATCCTTCCAATGAACACCCAGGACTGACCTCCTTTAGGATGGACTGGTTGACTTTATTTTGGGGGGCTGCAAAATCACTGCAGATGGTGACTGTAGCCATGAAACTAAAAGACATTTACTCCTTGGAAGGAAAGCTATGACCAACCTAGACAGAATATTAAAAAGCAGAGACATTACTTTGTCAACAAAGGTCTGTCTAGTCAAGGTTATGGTTTTTCCAGTAGTCATGTATGGATGCGAGAGTTGGACTATAAAGAAAGCTGAGTGCCAAAGAATTGATGCTTTTGAACTGTGGTGTTGGAGAAGACTCTTGAGAGTCCCTTGGACTGCAAGGAGATCCAACCAGTCCATCCTAAAGCAGATCAGTCCTGGGTGTTCCTTGGAAGGATTGATGTTGAAGCTGAAACTTCAATACCTTGGCCACCTGATGTGAAGAGCTGACTCACTGGAAAAGACCCTGATGCTGAGAAAGACTGAGACCAGGAGGAGAAGGGGATGACAGAGGATGAAATGGTTGGATGGCATCATCAACTCAATGGACAGGAGTCTGGGTAGATTCCGGGAGTTGGTGATGGACAGGGAGGCCTGGTGTGCTGTGGTTCATGGGGTCGCAGAGTCAGACATGACTGAGCAACTAAACTGAACTAACCCACAGATGCACTTCTTTGCAACATTCTACACCTATTTAA
Organism: Tragelaphus eurycerus; assembly: GCA_935064755.1. Classification (NCBI taxonomy): domain Eukaryota; kingdom Metazoa; phylum Chordata; class Mammalia; order Artiodactyla; family Bovidae; genus Tragelaphus; species Tragelaphus eurycerus. Next base: position 8,602,170 of record CAKXYN010000039.1, read on the forward strand.
TTAATGGTGATTATTTAATGTCCATTCTTTCCCCCAACTCCAATATACAACACAAGGTCCACGTGGGCAGGGGGCATGTTTCATAGCTAAACTTCTCTGGGCATGTAACAACCAAATAAGTATTGGCTAATTACTTATAATACTAAGACACTCATTATATCTCTTCTTGCCTAGCTTATCCACTACCTTCTACTCACTACTACCATCAAGACTTTTCAGTTCAGTTCAGTCGCTTAGTCGTGACCGACTCTTTGCAACCCCATGAACTGCAGCACGCCAGGCCTCCCTGTCCATCACCAACTCCCGTCCATCGAGTCAGTGATGCCATCCAGCCATCTCATCCTCTGTCATCCCCTTCTCTTCCTGCTCCCAATCCCTCCCAGCATCACAGTCTTTTCCAATGAGTCAACTCTTCACATGAGGTGGACAAAGTACTGGAATTTCAGCTTTAGCATCATTCCTTCCAAAGAACACCCAGGACTGATCTCCTTTAGGATGGACTGATTGGATCTCCTTACAGTCCAAGGGACTCTCAACAGTCTTCTCCAACACCACAGTTCAAAAGCATCAATTCTTTGGCGCTCAGCCTTCTTCACAGTCCAACTCTCACATCCATACATGACCACAGGAAAAACCACAGCCTTGACTAGACGAACCTTTGTTGGCAAAGTAATGTCTCTGCTTTTGAATATGCTATCTAGGTTGGTCATAACTTTCCTTCCAAGAAGTAAGCGTCTTTTAATTTCATGGCTGCAGTCACCATCTGCAGTGATTTTGGAGCCCCCCAAAATAAAGTCTGTCACTGTTTCCACTGTTTCTCCATCTACTTACCATGAAGTGATGGGACCAGATGCCATGATCTTCGTTTTCTGAATGTTGAGCTTTAAACCAACTTTTTCACTCTCCTCTTTCACTTTTATCAAGAGGCTTTTTAGTTCCTCTTCACTTTCTGCCATAAGAGTGGTGTCATCTGCATATCTGAAGTTATTGATATTTCTCCCGGCAATCTTGATTCCAGCTTGTGTTTCTTCCAGTCCAGCATTTCTCATGATGTACTCTGCATATAAGTTAAATAAGCAGGGTGACAATATACAGCCTTGACGGACTCCTTTTCCTATTTGGAACCAGTCTGTTGTTTCATGTCCAGTTCTAACTGTTGCTTCCTTACCTGCATACAAATTTCTCAAGAGGCAGGTCAGGTGGTGTGGTATTCCCATCTCTTATTCTCTTGAAGAATTTTCCACAGTTTATTGTGATCCACACAGTCAAAGGCTTTGGCATAGTCAATAAAGCAGAAATAGATGTTTTTCTGGAACTCTCTTGCTCTTTCCATGATCCAGCGGATGTTAGCAATTTGATCTCTGGTTCCTCTGCCTTTTCTAAAACCAGCTTGAACATCAGGAAGTTCACGGTTCACATATAGCTGAAGCCTGGCTTGGAGAATTTTGAGCATTACTTTAATAGCGTGTGAGATGAGTGCAATGGTGCAGTAGTTTCGGCATTCTTTGGCATTGCCTTTCTTTGGGATTGGAATGAAAACTGACCTTTTCCAGTCCTGTGGCCACCAAGTTTTCCAAATTTGCTGGCATACTGAGTGTGGCACTTTCACAGCATCATCTTTCAGGATTTGGAATAGCTTAAGTGGAATTCCATCACCTCCACTAGCTTTGTTCATAGTGATGCTTTCTAAGGCCCACTTGAGTTTGCATTCCAGGATGTCTGGCTCTAGGTGAGTGATCACACCATCATGATTATCTTGGTCGTGAAGATCTTTTTTGTACAGTTCTTCTATGTACTCTTGCCACCTCTTCTTAATATCTTCTGCTTCTGTTAGGACCATACCATTTCTGTCCCTTATTGAGCCCATCTTTGCATGAAATGTTCCCTTGGTGTCTCTAATTTTCTTGAAGAGATCTCTAGTCTTTCCCATTCTGTTGTTTTCCTCTATTTCTTTGCAGTGATTGCTGAGAAGGCTTTCTTATCTCTTGTCAAATCTCTCCAAAGCCCTACTTTGTGATCCCCCTGACCTCTTTTCTCCAATTACTTCCCAAGGTCTAGTTCCCTCTTCTACCTCTATTTTTGAATCTTATTAATAGTTTTATAGTAATTTCTCTCTCATGATCTATAAAGTACATCCCATGTCTTTCTGACTATCAGTACTTAGATAATCTTCAGAATTCCCCCTTGTTCACCATAGTAATAATATATGTGAAAATGTGTATGAAAACATATGTTCTGTTCCGCTATTACTGTATCTGAGACAATAAATGTCTTGGTAAAATGAAACCTATCAATTACCAAGAACAAAGATCATTCCACTAGGTCAGATTCATGAATTCCTTCCTCTTGTTCAATATTCTGCCTCTGAACATGTGGTTTGCACGAGGACATGCCTGTCTTCTGTATCAACTTCAAAGGGTTAAAGCAACACTGTTCAACACTAGCTATGGGCAGTGGCTTAAATTTAGATTAATGAAAATCAAACAAGCTATAAAATCCTGTTCCTCATTCCACTTCAGATGCTCGCGAACTACATGTGGTTAGTAGCTGTACTGGACGGGGAGACACAGCACGTTTCCATCACTGCAGCAAGTCTCGTTAGACAGCACTGGGCTAGATACTGATTCTTAAACATGCCTAGTTTCTTTCTTAACTCTTAGCAATCTATCACCTTGAATGTAAAACACTCTTATACTAGGTAGCCTTCCTTCTACGCCTGAACATCCATGAGCAGATGTTCCTTCTACTTTATACTCCACGGTGACCTTCTTTTCATTTGTCCTACACACACCCCTCTTTCAGCTGCAGTTTCTAGTGATTTGCCTCAATTTAATTTCTAAGATTTGGTGAATAAACCTCAAGTGTATCTATCCATACTTTTTATGATTCTAAGATTTCAATCACACGCCCTCAAATATTCATCTTTTCAGACCAATCTTAGTTTACTGTCTGGTTTGTCTGCACATGCAAGGTTCCCGCGTGCTGATTATGTCAGTACACTCCAGACATTATCCAGCTCTAATACCTTACAATGCTTTGTGTACTGCTGCTGCTAAGCTGCTTTAGTTGTGTCCGACTCTGGACGGCACTGCAGACAGCCAATATAATAAAAAATAAATATAAAACAGGTCAACCTGATATTCATCTTACCTTGATGAATTCTTGGGGAAAAAAATGTTTACACAATATGGGGAAAGAGTATCCCTAAAACATCAATAGAAACTAGGAAACAAAGAAACCATTCACCAGAAAGAACTGCAAAAGAAATAACCACGTGTGGAGTGATAGGTTTATAATGAGAGTATCAATGAACAAATTAAAATGACATCATATGAAAAGTATGTTTCATTGCTTCTTACTTGTCTCAACCTAAAACTTGGACAAATCTATAAAGAGTCAAGTCTTTGGATTTCTTTTTAATCCAATAGAAGTCAACTCTTGCACACAGTAGGAGTGCAATAAATATGTGTTGCTAGACTGACAGTGTATCCTGCAGAAAGAGGGACAGGGAAGCCTGGCACACTGCAGTCCATAGGGTCACAGAGAGTTGGACATGACTTAGTGACTAAACACCACCACTACACAGGGTTTAGCTTAGCTATAATAAAGAAATTTCTGACTGTGAGAAATTTAAAACATTAAGATTATATATATAAAATATAACTCTTACGTGCAGATCTTCTGAAAATAAGTGGTAACCTTAGCCTAAGTGTAGGGAGGTAAAAGAATTAGGCTTAAAATGTCTCAACCCTAACTTTCTCCCCACAACAAAGAATATACTGAAAAAACAAAGTATACATATATAAGATGGTGAAAAGAGATAAACTGATTTCGTCACAGAGCATATGGATTCAGGTGCCTTGTTTTCTATTGTCTTTTCATAAGACATCACACTGTACTCTCCAGAGTAGAAGGTCAACACATACGGACCAACTAGTTCTTGTGAAGGATACTCCTGTTTGGGCTTTACTTTATCTTTCAGAACCAAATTAGACGGTTTATCCTGTTCTTTTTCATACTCCTTGAAATCACTCTTGGTGTACTTCCCACCTATTTAAAAAAGAAAAAAAGAGCTTAGAAAAATCATCTGATTAATCAAGAATAACAATTGTAAGAGGTATAATACATAAGAACTATTTTATAAGTGGTATATATATCAAGGCAGGGGCGGGGGCGGGGGCAGGAGGGGTGCTTCCCTGGTGATCAGACAGTAAAGTATCCGCCTGCAATGCAGGAGACCCAGAGTTTGATCCCTGGGTTTGGATTATCCTCTGGAGAAGGGAATGGCTTCCCACTCCAGTTTTCTTGCCTAGAGAATCCCATGGACAGAGGAGCCTGCTGGGCTACAGTCCATGGGTCGCAGAGAGTTGGATGCAACTGAGCAACTAAGCACATATATCAGAGGATATAAAAGGCTGAGAAGAAAACAAAAGAATCATGGTAATTCATTCTTCACCATTATTTTAACTGAAATCAGAAATTCATTTAGTTAGGTAGTGATATGCTGCCCTCTAATGATATATATGAATATTACAACATCAAGTTTTCAAATCCTAAATTACACAAGAATACAACCACTGAAAATAATGCACGGTTTAAGTAGAGCCATTAAGTCTATGAGAACATTCAGATCAGATCAGATCAGTCGCTCAGTCGTGTCCGACTCTTTGCGACCCCATGAACCGCAGCACGCCAGGCCTCCCTGTCCATCACCAGCTCCCGGAGGTCACTCAGACTCACACCCATCAAGTCAGTGATGCCATCCAGCCATCTCATCCTCTGTCATCCCCTTCTCCTCATGCCCTCAATCCCTCCCAGCATCAGAGTCTTCTCCAATGAGTCAACTCTTCGCATGAGGTGGCCAAAATACTGGAGTTTCAGCTTTAGCATCATTCCTTCCAAAGAAATTCCAGGATTGATCTCCTTCAGAATGGACTGGTTGGATCTTCTTGCAGTCCAAGGGACTCTCAAGAGTCTTCTCCAACACCACAGTTCAAAAGCATCAATTCTTCGGCGCTCAGCCTTCTTCACAGTCCAGCTCTCACATCCATACATGACCACAGGAAAGACCATAGCCTTGACTAGGCGAAACTTTGTTGGTAAAGTAATGTCTCTGCTTTTGAATATGCTATCTAGGTTGGTCATAACTTTCCTTCCAAGGAGTAAGCGTCTTTTAATTTCATGGCTACAGTCACCATCTGCAGTGATTTTGGAGCCCAGAAAAATAAATTCTGACACTGTTAGGCCCAAAGGAAATTGAGGGCTTAGGGCTTGTACCTGAGATCCGAGAGGCTTATACGTTTACAAGAAGTGAGAGTTTAAAGATCTCTGATTTGTTAAGAGACAGTGCTCAAAATCTCAACAGAGCACCAAGCAAATAGGGGATGGTAGGAAATGTACAGATTTTCACTAAAGAGATGTTAGAGGGAAGGGTTGAAGAGAGCACCAAAGATAAACTGTCTCTGCCCTGAAATTCTTAAGAGCACCTTTACTGTTTCCAAGGGCCAAAAATGAAATCAACAATTGCTTCAGAAAAACAGGACTGTTAACTGGCCTACTGTAGCAGGGCATGAAAGGAGACAGCATTCCATGTAGCCTCTCTACTCTCAAACCTAGTCTCTATCAGATGAGTATCCAGCTCCTGTCTATGTCCTAGACCTGCTGACTAACCTGCCTGACCCATCCCCTTAACCACTGTGAGGAAATGTTTCCAGAGGGGAAGGCCTGCTACAGAAGGGTCCAAGATTGCACTCGCAAATAAAGCCAACTTGAGGTACGCAGGTGTTTTGATTGAGAAACCTATATACACCTTGACTGTCACTAGAGTAAACAAAAGAGAAAACCAGTAAAGAGAGAGGTAAGCATTAAAGACAAGATTAACCTATTTGGCAATTTCAGAGGCTCTGGAAACAGAAATAGCCAGTAGACAATGTTTCATATAAATGTGAGACAACCATAAAGAGTTAAAATACTGGTAACTGTAACAAACAGGCATGGTTTCATCACTGAAAAGGCATCTGCCATGTGCTTGCCATTAGAAGTCTCACCATGGATGAAGTATAGAAGGAGCAACAGATTAAAGTTAGAAGTTCTGGATTCAAATTCTGACTCCAGTGAGAAGTTGTAGGTAAGAAACTTCAATTCTCTGAAACGCTCTTCACTTAGGAACTGAAAATAATATTAACATTTCACAGAGCTGTTGGAATCACCACATAGGCTATAAGGAAAAGTACTTAGCACCGTGAATGGTACAGAGGATGTGTGCTCAGTCGCTCAATCATATCCAACGCTTTGTGATCCCGTGGACTGTAGCCTGCCAGGCTCCTCTGTCCATGGGATTCTCCAGGCAAGAATACTGGAGTGGGTTGCCATTTCCTGCTCCAGGGGATCTTCCTGACACAGGGATCAAACCCAAGTCTCCTGTAGCTCCTGCAATGGTAGGCATATTCTTTACCACTAAGCCACCTGGGAAACCCAGGACATAGGATACCACTCAATTTTTTAAATGTGAAAACATAATACATAAAATTATCCCAACATGAACTGAGATTAACAACAAATTACATGTTTATGACAGCACACAAGAAACTGAAGCATGTCTCCTATGACATTTTACTGTAAATAAATTACACTGAACCTACTTATGAAGGCAGTATTATTTCTAAAGTGGGTAGATGGGTTAGGAAGAAAAGAAAATTGAGAGAGAAAAAAAAAAAACTATTTAGATTCAGGACTGGTTTAAATCTCGGTAAACCTGACCATGAGTAAATCACTTCACAAGATTCTGCTTCAAGTTCCCTCTCTGTAATGAAGAATTGTTTCATATGTATCCCAAATGACAAAATTAAATTAGCTTTCTAGGAAAAGAGCTCCACAGAAGAGCTACTGGGCAGTACTACGGGACCAGAACCATAATGCATTAGGTCAATGTTTGTCTATATTTCCTGAATGTACTTATTTGATTCTTTTAAGCACAAAGCTGTAATTATCACATGTTGGGGGTGGGGAGGGGGAAGTATTCATAAGAACCATGAGAAATGGAGTGTTATACAGAAAAAGAAAATAATCCTAGAATTCCTAGTAAAATTTAGAATTACATAGTGAATAACTGCCAAAGTAAAATCTTTTAAAAACACTGCATCAGTGATCAAAAACCCATATTATTTCAGTATACACAGATTCTACCTAAGTTTTGTATGCTACTACTAGGAGGAATTTATTTGACATATATATGCATTTGTGGGGAATGTCAATATGTATAGGAATAGCACATAGTACACAGAATAACAAAAGATTAGAAACTTGACTGTGCTTTAACAGGACTGGTTCAATAAATTATGATACATAATTCAATAAAACACTACACAGCCACTGAAAAGAATAAACTGTTACTTTATATACTGATACAAACTCTCTCTTAGATACATTGTTAAATGAAAAATGCAAGGTACAGAAACACTATGTGCAGCCTGCAGCCATTTGCTCTCCTTTTCTAAAGGAGAAAACATACATTGTGTGTGTGTGTGTTTTAAAGGAGAAAATTATATATACATATACACACACATATACACACATATATAATACGTTTATATAAATGGGGAAACATGAAATGAAATCCTAAACATCAAATAAGTGGCTTAGACGGTAAAGAATCTGCCTGCAATGCAGGAGACCCAGATTCAATCCTGGGTCGGGAAGATCCCCTGGAGAAGGGAATGGCTGCTGCTGCTGCTAAGTCGCTTCAGTTGTGTCCGACTCTGCGCGACCCTACAGATGGCAGCCCACAGGCTTTTCTGTCCCTGGGATTCTCCATGCAACCCATCCAGTATTCCTGCCTGGAGAATTCTATGGACAGAGGAGCCTGGCAGGCTATGGTCTATGGAGTAGCAAAGAGTCAGACGTGACTGAGTGACTAACAGTTATACTATCTTTTTTTTATAGGTATAAGGAGATCAGCCCTGGGATTTCTTTGGAAGGAATGATGCTAAAGCTGAAACTCCAGTATTTTTGCCACCTCATGCGAAGAGTTGACTCATTGGAGAAGACTCTGATGCTGGGAGGGATTGGGGGCAGGAGGAGAAGGGGACAACAGAGGATGAGATGGCTGGATGGCATCACTGACTCGATGGATGTGAGTCTGAGTGACCTCCGGGAGCTGGTGATGGACAGGGAGGCCTGGCGTGCTGCGGTTCATGGGGTCGCAAAGAGTTGGACACGACTGAGCGACTGATCTGATCTGATCTGATATATAAATATGTATAATTAGATATATTCAAAGAATATTCAAAGAATATATGTGAAAGGTTACAAAAGAAATAGGTAGCTGTGGTTACCTCTGGTAAGGGAAACTGGGTGGATGAGCGCAGGAGGGGAAGAGACTTTGTTCTACCTCCTTTTCATTATCTTTTCAATTTTGTACCATGTGTGTATGTTAGTCACTTAGTTGTGTCTGACTCTCTGTGACCCCACAGACTACAGCCCACCAGGCTCCTCTGTCCATGGGATTCTACAGGCATGAATACTGGAGTAGATTGCCATTTCCTTCTCCAGGGGATCTTCCCAACCCAGGGACCAAACCTGGGTCTCCTGCATTGCAGGCAAATTCTTCACCATCTGAGCTATATACATATAACAACTAAAACAAACAAACTTTAGAAGGCAGAATTAAGCCTTTGCATCATGGACTTCCCTGGCAGTAGAGTGACTAAGACTCTGCTTCTACTGCAGAGGGCACGGGATAGATCCCTGGTCAGGGAACTAAGATCCTACATACTGCACAGTGTGGCCAAAACAAAGTTTTGCACCTAGAAGAACCAAGCCACCAAAGTCATAATAATTACTTTGGAAACACGTCATGTCTGCAATGGGTAATTATAAGTAATTTATAAAAAGTCAAATGTAGAAAATATATTCCTCATTAGTTTAAAATACAAACACCCACACACATCCCCACATCCACACATACACCCCCACACCCACTCTACCCACTTTAGACACTAGAAAGCAGTTACATAAAATCAAACAGCAGGAGTTACATCTCTGAACATTTCTAATTAATAGTACTGTCAAAGGAGATACACACACACACAAGAACGCAAAGAAAACAGCAAATGAAGATGAACAACAAACCTTTTCCTTTCCATTTAACCTTTGCAACAGACTGGCTGAAGTCTACGTGTATTCTTCTGTCATCTATAAGCACATTGTCCATTTTGAAGAATGCTTTCTCACAATCTTCTTCCTGAGAGTAATTATAAAAACTCAAGCATAAATCTTTATGGAAAACATGTTTGCAGCTAGAATAAATACTTAAAATACAAAAAGTTCCTTGTTCCTAAAACTACAATTTGAATACTTATGCACCAAATGCTTTGCATCTATTACCTCAATTAACTCTGATGACAACCCTATGAGAAAAAAACATTCATAGCAAACTAAAGGTAGAGCGATCTCCTTTCTGCTGACAGCAATGTACCTTGTAAATATTATCTCTGGTACACTTGACACAGTGTCTAGGTATAATTTGTCATGTGTCTGTGTTCCTCAACCCTCCAGTATACATTTTGAACCCTGAGGGCCTACTGTAGTACCTACTGCCTGAAATACAAGGTATGTGACAAATACTTTGGAACAATGATAATTCAGGATGAGCTACTATTGGACATACATCAGTCCAAAGTTACAAAAAGAAATAACATAGCCTATCATAATGGCCAAAAGTAGTAGGAACAGCACCAGACATATCTAAGTTCAAATACTAAGAGTAAGTAACAGCTTTGGTATTTATTTATCAGATGAAGAAAAGTGCAGAGAAGAACTAGAATACAAATATTTCTAGCCACTGTATAAGTCACATTTAAATTCAATGATTTTTTAAGAATTACACTAAATATGAGTATTTACAATGCTTTAAATCTGAACAATTTTACAAATATGGGTAGTTAATACTTGTAACAAAGAGTGTTAACTGAGTTATTAACTATTTCTTTGAAAATAAAACAGCAAGACAGAAGGCTATGACATTAACTAGGTGCACGATTTTAAACAAGTCGTGCTACCACTGTGTGTCCCAGTTTACTTATTTAGAAAAGGAGGACAGTACCTGTCTCAGAGTTATGAGACCTAAATGTGAGCATAACACTTGCTTAAAGAAAATTACTTGAGTAATAAAAGCTATCGTTCCTATTATAGATCTAGAAAGTACTATCTAATCCAAACCTCAAATTTTATTTATAAGGAAAATAATGCCTAGAAAAAAGAATTCTAAATAAACTGCCAAATATCAAAGAATAGTTGGTCAATGACAGAGTTCAAATTAGTATCTAGATCATAATAACACTTGAACTAGTTTTCTTTCTACTACTTATTATATCTACCTAAATATCACTGAAAACTTATTTATAGAATGTGAAGGACTTTACCTAAAACTTTAAAAAAGTTTTAGATACATTCACACAGGTTGATCTTGAACCCAAAATAAGTAAAAGTACATATACTAACATTAACAGATATTAAACTTATTCTCTATTCAAATATAATTAAAGTTATTTTTCTTAAGTGCTAAAGAAAAGTCAAATTAATTTCCTAATCTTACAGACCAGAAAAAGTTCTCTACATTTTTGCACTTTTTAACACCATAAAACAACAACAACAACAAAAATACAAATTTAAGACAGCTACACTATGACTTACTTTTTCAAATTCAATAAAAGCATAACACAGGGATTCTCCAGTCTTCCAATCCCGGATAACTTCACAACTTGAAAGTAAGTGTGGAAAAAGAAAGAAAGAGAGAGCATTCACTCTTACTTCTCAAAAGTAAAAAATAAAATAAGCCAATTATTAAAAGGCAAAGTTAAATTCACAGAATTATATTCCTTCAAATATCTTAAATAATAATTTTCTAAAATAATTGACCTGTCTAGTAACTAAGTTTTCTAGATTCTACTATGAATGCCCTATACAGGCCTATAATCCTAAATTCCTAAACCACTGAAGAACAAGATAAAAATATTTAATTTTTCTTTAGCAAAGGGAAATTACTGCTAAAAATTCTTTTAAATCATAATTTATTTTTAGTCAAATACAAATGAATTATAGATTATCTAATGTCACTACAGAATAATGCACACACATTCATATATATATGCATGCTTGTTAGTAAACTTATGATTTGGGGTTTTTTTTAATTTTAATATAAACAAGGCTCAAATTTAATCCCATAAGTACAACTGTTACATAGAACCAATCCATCTTAATAACCAAGTGAAACAGCCAGTAAGGTGGAATTTAACGCAACTGATTTAACCCTTTTTGCTCATATATCTTAAGCCTCGTTTTAGAAACATGATATGAAACAGGGATATAAAACATTGTGAGAGGAAAAAAAATTGTGAAAGGAAAAGCAATCACATTACAGCACATGGTTCAGCTGTTGCAATATGTAAGTACACATTAAAATGTAAATATTGAACAAAGACTTAACCAAAGTTATGACATAACCAAAGTAGCAGGCAGGGAGGATGAACAGGGTAGGATAGAAACAGATGTTAATTCTCAACTCCCTTAGCAGGAAATCAGTATATAACACCCAATTTAAAAATAAGATGTAACAGCATAAGAATTTTTTTATAAAGATGATTACTATCAGTGAGTGGAAGAATAAAGTCAGGTAGTCTTTTAGAGAAAAATTTTTCTTTCAATAGGAGTAATAAAGAATGGCTTCACAGAAGAAAAAACATGAAATAAAAGGAAATTCTAAATATAATACTTTTAATCAATTATAAAATACTTCCCTTTCTCAAAGAAATACTAGCTTCAAAACTTCTGCATTAATAACACAGGCAAAACTAACCAAAAGAAAAATTTTAGAAAATTTAAATTAAAATTAATTTTGGAATAAGTTGCTGGAAATTCTAGGGAGAATTTAAATGAGATAAACATTTAAAATATTAAAGAAGGTTTTTGAAAATACTATAGAACTACACTTAAACTGTTTCATTCACTTCCTGTTTTAGAGTTGACATATATGTGTTATAAGAAAATCACTCAATTTATAACACATACACATACACTTATCTACACATACGCATACACACGTTTTTCTTCCCTACTATCCAACATATTCATCTGTAAAACTCACTAGTATAAATTTCATCTATAGTTCAGACTCATCAAAAATGTCATTAGAAAACCACCAATACCTAGTTTCTCTAAATTTTTCACTAATTCTAGAGACTACCTTCTTATTGGCCCAAATCTTGAGAATATTATCTCCAGATCTTCATCTGTGGTCACTGGATTCAATTTACAAACAAACAGCACATTTTCTGGAGGTTTAATATCTGCATCGGGTAGGTCTCCCACCTAAATGATAAATAAACAAGAATATAAATCAACGCCTTTATTTAATTTCCATCATAAATACCATGAAGTTAGCCTATAATGCTGATTCCCTAAAATATTAAATTTACATTATTAACTGTGGGCTCTGGGATGGAGAAGGAAATGGCAACCCACTCCAGTGTTCTTGCCTAGAGAATCTCAGGGACGGGGGAGCCTGGTGGGCTGCCGTCTATGGGGTCGCAAAGAGTCGGACACGATCTAAGCGACTTAGCAGCAGCAGTGGGCTCTGGGAAAGATATCTAAACAGATTTCAAAATTCAAAACTCCACTCTTCCTGGCAGTAACAGTAACAAGCATGGTACTCACACAAAGTGAAATTTACCAAGTCTACTGGCTTTAGAGTCCCAGTTTTATCTCTACTTTTTCTTTTTTCAAGTACTTGATCTATTTTTAAAAGAATTTACAAAAAGTACATCTAAATTAAGAAAATAAAAAGACCCCATGGTGCCAACCAGCCTAAGAACTGCCAGTAAAATGTTCCCTGATTCCATTATCCTTCTTCTTCTCTCACCACAAATGAGCCTTCGGTTTTCCTTCTTGGCCATTCCCTAACAGATTTAGTTTCACTACATAGGTATATATCCCTAACTTTAGTTTTGCTTGTTTTTAAACTTTGAAATACTGTTACACTGAATCTAACCTTTTACCTAAGTAATGCTCAATTCTTTTCCACATTATTGTGTAGTATGGAACACCAATTCCTGGATACAGTTTTGAGCTTTTTGACCTCACATATCATCTTCTACTTCAGGCAAACCAAAATCAACTTCATAGTCAACTACCACAATGAACCAAGCAAACCGCCTTCTACTGAAGAACTCGAGAGGGTGACAGTGAGATAAAACCATGATTTAATGATGGTGTTATTTTCATTGTGAGAAAACTATATTTACCATGAGCCTTTAGATGGGGAAACAATACTCCTTCATACATATAGTAAAAAATTCTCAGAGATGATTTCAGGCAAGATTATCATGTGAAGTGTCTCCTCTTGGATAAACACATTTTTAAAAAGGTGGTGGGGGCGGGGGGGACTTCCCTCATGGCCCAGTAGCTAAGGCTCTGTGCTCCCAACACAGTGGGTAAGTGTTTGACCCTGGTCAAGAAAAACACTTGCCATGTACAGTTCAGTTCAGTCACTCAGTCGTGTCTGACTCTTAACGACCCCATGGACTACAGCACGCCAGGCTTCCCTGTCCTTCACCAACTCCTGGAGCTTGCTCAAACTCAAGTCCATTGAGCTGGTGATGCCAGCCAACCAACTCATCCTCTGTCATCCCCTTCCCCTCTTGCCTTCAATCTTTCCCAGCATCAGGGTCTTTTCCAATGAGTCAGTTCTTCACATCCGGTGGCCAAACTATTGCAGCTTCAGTATCAGTCCTTCCAATTCAGGACTGATTTCCTTTAGGATTGACTGGTTTGATCTCCTTGCAACCCAAGGGATTTTCAAGAGTGTTCTCCAACACCACAGTTCAAAAGCATCAATTCTTCGGCACTCAGCTTTCTTTATAGTCCAGCTCTCACACCCATACATGACTACTGGAAAAATCATAGCTTTGACTAGACAGACTTCGTTGGCAAAGTAATGTCTCTGCTTTTTTAATACTCTATCTAGGTTTGTCATAGATTTTCTTTCAAGGAGCAAGCATCTTTTAATTTCATGGCTACAGTCACCAACTACAGTGATAGAGCCCAAGAAAATAAAGTCTCTCACTGTTTCCATTGTTTCTCCATCTATTTGCCATGAAGTGATGTGACCAGATGCCATAATCTTAATTTTTTGAATGTTGAGTTTTAAGCCAGCTTTTTCACTCTCCTCTTTCACTTTTGTCAAGAGGCTCTTCAGTTCTTCTTTGCTTTCTGCCATAAGGGTGGTGTCATCTGCATATCTGAGGTTATTGATATTTCTCCCAGCAATCTTTGATTGCAGCTTGTGTTTCATCCAGTCCGGCATTTCACATGACATACTCATTAAATATAAGTTAAATAAGCAAGGTAACAATAGACAGCCTTGATGAACTCCTTTCCCAATTTGGAACCAGTCCGTTGTTCCATGTCCAGTTCTAACTGTTGCTTCCTGATCTGCATACAGATTTCTCAGGAGGCAGGTCAGGCGGTCTCGTATTCCTATCTCTTGAAGAATTTTCCAGTTTGTTGTGATCCACATAGTCAAAGGCTTTAGCATAGTCAATGAAGCAGATGTTTTTCTGGAACTCTCTTGCTTTTTCGATGATCCAACAGATGTTGGCAATTTGATCTCTGGTTTCTCTGCCTTTTCTAAATCCAGCGTGATCTGGAAGTTCTCAGTTCACATGCTGTTGAAGCCTAGCTTGGAGACTTTTGAGCATTACTCTGCTAGCATGTGAGATGAGTGCAATTGTGTGGTAGTTTGAATATTCTTGGCATTGCCTTTCTTTGGGATTGGAATGAAAACTGATCTTTTCCAGTCCAGGGGCCACTGCTGAGTTTTCCAAATTTGCTGGCATATTGAGTGTAGCACTTTCACAGCATCATCTTTTAGGATTTGAAATAGCTCAACTGGAATTCCATCACCTCCACTAGCTTTGTTCATAGTGATGCTAAGGCCCACTTGACTTTGCATTCCAGCATGTCTGGCTCTAGGTGAGTGATCACACCATCATGGTTATCTAGGTCATGAAGATCGTTTTTATATAGTTTTTCTGTGTATTCTTGTCACCTCTTAATAGCTTCTGTTTCTGTCAGGTCCATGCTCTTTCTGTCCTTTCTTGTGCCCATCTTTGCATGAAACGTTCTCTTGGTATCTCTATTTTCTTGAAGAGATCTCTAGTCTTTCCCATTCTATTGTTTTCCTCTATCTCTTTGCATGGATCATTGAGGAAGGCTTTCTTATTTCTCCTTGCTATTCTTTGGAACTCTGCCTTCAAATAGATATATCTTTCCTTTTCACTTTGCCTTTCATTTCTCTTTTCTCAGTTATTTGTAAGGCCTCCTCAGACAATTTAAGTCTGAATGTGGCAATAAGGACTTTATGATCTGAGCCACAGTCAGTTCCCACTCTTGTTTTTGCTGACTGTATAGAGTTTCTCCATCTTTGGCTGCAAAGAAACAATCAAACTGATTTCAGTATTGACCATCTAGTGATGTCCATGTTTAGAGTTGTCTCCTGTGTTGTTAGAAGAGGGTGTCTGCTATGATCAGTGCATTCTCTTGGCAAAACTCTGTTAGCCTTTGATCTGCTTCATATTTTACTCCAAGGTCAAATTTGCCTGTTACTCCAGGTATCTTCTGACCTACTACTTTTGCAATCCAGTCCCCTTTGATGACAAGGACATCTTTTTTTGATGTTAGTTGCAGAAAGTCTTGTAGGTCTTCACAGAACCGTTCAACTTCAGCTTCTTCGGCATTAGTGGTTGGGGCATAGACTTGGATTGTTGTGAAAATGGTTTGCCTTGGAAACAAACAAGAGATCATTCTGCCATATTTGAGATTACACCCAAGTACTGCATTTCGGACTCTTTTGTTGAATATGACGGCTACTCTATTTCTTCTAAGGAATTCTTGCTCACAGTAGTAGATACAATAGTCACCTGAATTGAATTCACCCATTCCCGTTCATTTTAGTTCACTGATTTCTAAACTATCAATGTTCACTCTTACCATCCTATTTGATCACTTTCAATTTACCTTGATACACAGACCTAACATTCCAAATTCCTAAGCAATATTGTTCCTTACAGCATCTGACTTGACTTCCTATCACCAGTCACATCCACAACTCGGCATTGTTTTCGCTTTGGCTCAGCCTCTTCATTCTGGAGCTATTTTTCTGCTCTTCTCCAGAAGCATACTGGGTACCTACTGACCTGAGGAGTTCATCTTTCAGTGTCATATCTTTTTTCCTTTTCATACTGTTCATGGGGTTCTCAAGGTAAGAATACTTAAAGTGGTTTGCCATTCCCTTCTCCATTGGATCATGTTTTGTCAGAACTCTCCACCACAACCTGTCCATTTTGGCTGGCCCTACATGACATGGCTCATAGTTTCACTTGCCATGTGGTGTGGCCAAAAAAAAGAAAAAAGGATGAACCTGGGTAAAAGGTACATAGAAGTTCTCTGCATTATTTTTTCTGTAAATATGAAATTCTCTGAAAATAAATGTCCGACCCTCAGCGAGCCCATGGACTGCAGCCTTCCAGGCTCCTCCGTCCATTGGATTTTCCAGGCAAGAGTACTGGAGTAGGGTGCCATTGCCTTCTCCGGAAAATAAAAAGTTTACGGAATATGTTAAACCCTTTTATTCTGGCATAAACTTTCTATTATTTGTTGCTGAAAACTCTAATGATAATCTAATGTTCTTCCCCTTGTAAGTCACTTGCTCTTGCTGCCAGGTGTTCAAAAGACTTTTCTTTTAAGTCGGTAATTTTCTTAGAGTTTGTCTCTGTGTTGACTGTTCTGGGTCAGAATTCTCAGGTAACACAGTATGTTCATTAAACTGTGTATTTTTAACTTTTTTAATTCAATAAAGTTTTCTTGAATTATAATCTTTAATATTTGTTCCTTCAGACTAGTGATGCTAATACGGATTTTAAAACAGATAATGAATCTGAAAAGCTCTACTACATAAAATGATGTTAGTAATAAAAACGTAATTATTAGCTATCCATTCCAAAATTGATGATCTACTACATGAAAGGTATACTTATTCCACAAAAATAAGAAACGGGAAAAAAAGCCTAGTAGGTGAAATAATCATGTACTGAATAACTGTTCCCCAAATGATTTCATATTGCTAGTAAAAGAGAAAAGGAGTACATTTTAGAGTGTTCAATTTCTGCCCAGGTTTATTTTATCCTATAATTACTATTTTATTATTTAATCTCAATACTAGAGATATACAAAGCATTATTCTTTATAATACTTAAAATTCAGTCCAAGAAACTCTTTAAAACTGAGATAAGTATTCAGTTCAGTTCAGTTCAGTTGCTCAGTCATGTCCGACTCTTTGCAACACCATGAGTCGCAGCATGCCAGGCCTCCCTGTCCATCACCAACTCCCGGAGTTCACCCAAACTCATGTGCATCAAGTCAGTGATACCATCCAGGCATCTCATCCTCTGTTGTCCCCTTCTCCTCCTGCCCCGAGTCCCTCCCAGCATCAGAGTCTTCTCCAATGAGACAACTCTTAGCATGAGGTGGCCCAGGTACTGGAGTTTCAGCTTTAGTGTCATTCCTTCCAAAGAAATCCCAGGGCTGATCTCCTTCAGAATGGACTGGTTGGATCTCCTTGCAGTCCAAGGGACTCTCAAGAGTCTTCTCCAACACCACAGTTCAAAAGCATCAATTCTTTGGCACTCAGCTTTCTTCACAGTCCAACTCTCACATCTATACATGACTACTGGAAAAATAATAGCCTTGACTAGATGGACCTTTGTTGGCAAAGTAATGTCTCTGCTTTTGAATATGCTATCTAGGTTGGTCATAACTTTCCTTCCAAGGAGTAAGCGTCTTTTAATTTCATGGCTGATAAGTATAAGCAACTGAAATCCAATTAATATTTATAAACTAGATATCCATTTCCCATTTGCTTAAAATGCATTGGACACTACACTGACAGTAGAACCAAATTGTTTCCTTTCATATGTGTTATGATGTCATATCAAATTTAACCCAGAAAAGAACCCTGAGCTAAATTTCTAATATTTTAATACTCTCAAAAAGTCAGGAATAAACTCACAATGAGTATGTATTGAACATACTGCTGAACAACTATTTGAACAAAGTAATTACTTTACCATTTCTAGTAGAATAGCTTGAGTTTTGGCCTCTTTTTCAGCCTTTATTTCTTCTACTTCTTCAGCTGATCTCCCTTTGAAATCATCAATTTCTTCATCTGCTCCAATTCGACCACTCTGTAAGGCAGAAGTTACTCATATATATATATATATATATATATAAAAATCTAAGAAACATGAGACATTATGCTTTATTCTTAGTTCTGTCAACTTTGTTAAAACATTTGTTTCACAAATGTGAAACAAACTTATAAATCTCTGAAAACTGATTTAAGCTAATTCATTAATATGGGCTAAACTAGGCTTCTAATTTATTTTTAAATCAAAATAAACATTTATATAAGAACTATCTGGTATCCAAGTAGATGCTGAACACAGAAGATAAATGATCTTAGAAATTAAGGATTAAACCCTAACTATAGAGATAAATTCAGCTTTGAGGAAGTCTCATTAAGCAGAAATTTACACCTTAAAAGATCTGAGGGGGTCTCCACTATGCCACAGAAATTTCTGCATTCCAGCCTGGCTCAAAAGTGTCCCCAGTTGAAAAGTTCCCTCACAAGCTGACAATGTAATTTAGTCTTAAAGCTATACTCCTATCTAGAGTTAAGAGGTAAGAAAAACATTTCCCCAAGGTATTTGTATCCAGAGCCAAGACTGTTCTGGTGGAACAGAAACTAAAGAAAGAATATTAGGGAAAAGTTAGGTAGAAAAATGAGTGTCTCTATGGAAGAGAAAAAGAACTGCAAACTTTGCTTAGTATTACTGATCAAGCAAGATAATCATTCTGGAGAAATAAGTTTTAAAAAGGTAAAAAGCAAAATCCATACAAAACGTTAATACGTATGTACATTCAATCATAAGAAGACTTGACTCACATCTAGTTGTTCCCTTGTAGGTTCTGGTGATCGATCAGGAATTAATAAATCAGGAGGATCATCAAATGGATCATCTAAAATCACTGTATGATTTATCCTTACAAAATAAATCCAAGTCAAATGTTACATTCATATTATTTCAGAATCCATGCTTCACTTTTTATAAAAATTATAACAAATATCTTAAGTATCCCTAATGCCACAAAAAAAAAAAAAATCCATAAGCTCTTAAATTTTATTGCTCAAGGGTATTACTAGGATATACTTTGACAGTTAGTGTTACTGCTTTTGATTGCTTGATATTATATATTAATTCTCTGCATTAAGCTAAGATATAACATGAATAGCTATATCTTAGTAATCCTATCATCTCTCTCAATAATCTGAATTTTTTTAAAAACCTAAAGAATTAGTAATTCCTCCCAACATAAGCAATTATAATCAGTACAGTAATGGTCTTCTCTATTATAAAGATTCTTATTGTCTCCAATTAATTCACATTTTAGAATTATCCAAAAACCAGTCCTATGTATACCATCCCCATTATCTGGCAAACATCACATATTAAAACACTGTAGTACATTCTAATAATAAATAGTAACCATACCTGATATCTTGATATGGTACAAAGTCCTTATCAACAAAGGTCTCATTAATTTTCTTAATTATGTCCATGCCTTCTGTCACCTCACCAAACACTGTATGAACGCCATCAAGGTAATCCAGATTCTCTCCTGTTGTAATAAGAAACTATATAAAAAAGACATTTAATAAATACAAATACCTACGTGTGTGTGTGTGTGTATATGTATATATATATAAAATTCAAACTGCTGTTAGTTACACGAGACTCTACATTAACTGCATTTAGTACTTGTTACTGGTATTTCTTATCCACCTGTTACTAGTACTAAGTGAAAGGCACAAAGTTTATACATAAAATATCAATAAATACACAGATGCTTAATTGTTTAAAATACTTGAACAAACCAAATCTCAAGTTTTTTCACATGTAAACTCTGAGGGGAAAAAAGCATCTACTCCAATGGGGATGTTATGACAGTGAATGAAACGTGCTCAACATGACCTGTTTTGAAAGAAGGATTAATACTGCAAGGACAGGCCTTTCTGTCTCTGAACAGTGATGATCTATGAATTATGGAATTATAAGTAATGTTATTTTCTTCTTTGTACTTTCCTGTATTTTCTAAATTCCTCCCAAAGAATAGGCCTTACATTAAAAAGAACAAAATAACAAGGATCTTTTTTAACACAGGAGAAAACAGTGTCATTTTTTAATTCTAACAAATATTTTTGGTTGAAATTCTCTCCTTACTGCTGCTGCTAAGTCACTTCAGTCATGTCCGACTCTGTGCGACCCCATAGATGGAAGCCCACTGGGCTCCGCCGTCCCTGGGATTCTCCAGGCAAGAACACTGGAGTGGGTTGCCATTTCCTTCTCCAATGCATGAAAGTGAAAAGTGAAAGGGAAGTCGCTCAGTCGTGTCCAACTCTTAGTGACCCCACAGACTGTAGCCCACCAGGCTCCTCCGTCCATGGGAGTTTCCAGGCAAGAGTACTGGAGTGGGGTGCCAGGGCCTTCTCCGATCTCTCCTTACTAGATAGTTCAAAAAGATAATTTCATGGGTGCCTTCCAGCAAAACTCATCTCTCATGCATTTCCTAACCTGAGATCCATGCTGATCACTGCCATTGTTCACCATAGACACAGTGCCTTTCTTCTTGTGCTTAATTCTTGGCACTTTTTCAGCCTCGAAGAAGCTTGCTTGATCACCATACAGTTGACTAAAAATACATATAATAAGGTTATAAAATATAAGTACACTCAACATGAAATACAGACATACTAAGATTATATATATAGGGCACTAGAGTTAGCATATAAGGTTACCATTTCTTTATAGAAATGGCACCATTATTCAAAATATTCCTTTTTTTTGCTATAGACATTTATGAAACTTGGGAAAAATCTATATTTAAACCATATTTTAAAATGCAGATTAAAATATACTACTTAACATTTTTAAGAAGAATTTCTATTTTTTATCCATTTGAAAATAAAGAAACTTACCCAAAAACTGATTCTCCTCCACGTCCAGTCCCTGTAGGATCACCAGTCTGTATGATAAAATCCCTCTGTAATATATAGGAGACTTCGTTAATTCAGAGTTTGTTAGATGGTTCCAGTAACAAAGAACATGACTAATATCTACCAACTCACCTGGACATTGTGAATAAGGCAATAATTGTAATATTTTATTTTGCACAACTTCAGGAAATTCAAGCAAGCTGAAAAAAAGTAAATACTAAATTTACAACAGCAGTTCACAAATACATTTTCAATCAAGTAAAGGCACAGTTAGTATAATTTAATTTCTAAGCTACCATATAAAAACCTCCCCAAATAGTCAAATGTCCAAAGCCATTTTAAAAATATAAGTAAGCTTCCCTCATAGCTTAGTCGGTAAAGAATCTGCCTGCAATGCAGGAGACTGGGGTTTGACTCCTGGGTCAGGAAGATCCCCGGCAAAGGAAATGGCAACCCATTCCCCTATTCTTGCCTGGAGAATCCCACGGACAGAGGAGCCTGGTAGACTACAGTCCATGAAGTCTCAAGCATCAGACACGACTTAGCAACTAAACCACCACCAAGCCTAGAAAAAGGCAATATATTTTAAGTTATCTTTTATTCTCTTTTTCTTTGGATTTTTTTGGTATGTGAGCTATACAGGAAACTAAAACTTATCTGGGATAAGCAATCATCTATTTTTTTTCTATTTTGTAATTTATTTTTAATTGAAGGATAATTGCTTTACAATATTATGTTGGTTTCTGCCATATATCAGCATGAATCAGCCATAGGTGTACATATATCCCCTCCCTCTTAAAAATCCCTCCCACCTCCCATCCCAACCCACCCCTCTAGGTTGTCACAGAGCACCACTTTGAGCTCCGTGAGTCATCAGCAATCATCTATTGATGAACTGACTTTGTTAAGAGAAAAAAGAAAAACTAAAGAGGACACTGTGATGGGAAAGGATCTAGCAGAGCATCTGAAAATGGGTGCAGCTTATTTACATTAGAGAAAACAAAGTATCCGGGATCAACTGTTTCACAATGATTAAACAGCCCTTCAGGAAAATCCATACACTCACCATGTACCTCTGGAGAAGGGAATTGTTACTCTTCGCCAGGGGATCTTCCCAACCCTGGATTGAATCCAGGTCTCCTGTACTGCAAGCATATTCTTTACTGTCGGAGCCACCAGGGAAGCCCCAAGAATACTGAGGGGGTAGCCATTCCCTTGACAAATATCCACACACTAAACATGTACCACCTTTTTTAAATAAATTCACTCATTTATCCAATAAACACTGAGTATCCTCTAGGCACTTGGCACTCTGTTAGGTCAAATGCAAGTAAACCTCTGCTGTTAACAAGTTCATAGTCCTGGTGTAGAGAAACATTCTAGCAAGTTCTCAAGGCACTAAGCTAGAAAACAGACAGACAGAAAGATACATGAGGGATCCCTACCCCTCAAGGAGCTTACACTAAATGAGGGTCCTTACACCTGAACTCAGTTATAATACTGAGCATACCTGATAATACCATTGGTGCACTTAAATAGTACGATTTTGTTAATAATACACCACAAGAGTTGAAAAGAGAGATTGTTTCTGGCTGGGGAAAAGAGAAGACCTCCTGGAGGCTGAAAATGAACATTAAAAAAACTGGACTGGCAGAGAGTAGAGAGGGGCCATTTCAAAGCGGGAAGACATTGTGAAACAGCCTACCCTCCTCCAGAGGGTCCTCCAGACCCAGAAATTGAACCTGTGTCTCTTGAGTCTCATGCATTGCGGGCAGATTCTTTACCACTACGCCACCTGGGAAGCCCCATTTAAGAGCTATATCAACCAATACAATACATGGTCTTTGTTTGAATCCCATTTCAAATGATGAAATCCCATTTCAAATATTCCAAATCCCATTTCAAATGATGAAATCCCATTTCAAATATTCTTTTAAATGTTTATGAGACAACAGATAAACATGAATGTTACTAAGGAATTATTGGGGCTCCTCTGGTGGCTCAGTGTTAAAGAATCTGCCTGCAAATGTAGGAGACACAGGTTCAATCTCTGGATTGGGAGGATCCCCTGGAGAAGGAAATGGCAACCCACTCCATGCCTGATAAATCCCATGGACAGAGGAGCCTGGCAGGCTTACAACCCATTGGGTCACAAGAGAGTCAGACAGGACTGAGCAACTAAACAACAAAGAGGAATTATTGCTTATTTCTCTAGACGTGACCATGGCTTGTGGTTATGTTATCTTTTTAAAAAAATATCTTTTGTTGTTCAGTCACTTAGTCGTGTTTGACTTTGAGACCCCATGGACTGCAGCACGCCAGGCTTCCCATCTTTCATCATCTCCCAGAACTTGCTCAAACTCATGTCCATTGAGTCAGAGATGCCATCCAACCATCTCATACTCTGTCATTCCCTTCTCCTCCTGCCTTCAATCTTTCCCAGCATCAGGGTCGGCTCTTCGCATCAGTTGGCCAAAGTACTGGAGCTTCAGCTTCAGCATCAGTCCTTCCAATGAGTATACAGAGTTGATTTCCTTTAGGATGGACTGGTTGGATCTCCTTGTAGTCCAAGGGACTCTCAAGAGTCTTTTCCAACACTACAGTTCAAAAGCATCAATTCTTCATGGCTCAGCCTTCTTTATGGTCCAACTCTCACATCCATACGTGACTGCTGGAAAAACCATACCTTTGACTATACAGACCTTTGTCAGCAAAGTAATGTCTCTGCTTTTTAATATGCTGCCTAGGTTTGTCATAGCTTTTCTTCCAGTGAGCAAGCATCTTTTAATTAATTACAGATTAAATAAATGTCATGTGTTAGTGACTCAGTTATGTCCAACTCTTTGTCACCCCGTGGATTGTAGCCTGCCAGGTTCCTCTGTTCATGGAATTTCTCCAGGCAAGAATACTGGAGTGGGTTGCCATTTCCTTCTCCAGGGGCTCTTCCCAACCCAGGGATCGAACCCAGGTCTCCAGCATTGCAGGTGGATTCTTTACCATCTGAGCCACCAGCGAAGCCCTTTAATGTCATGTAAAGGAATTTCCTGTCAGTGCAGTGGTTAGGACTCAGTACTTTCACTGCCACGGCCTGGGGTTCAATCCTTGGTCAGAGAAGTAAGATCCCACAGGCTGCACGGCGTAGCCAAAAACAAAGAAAAAAAATTCAGTGGACGTGGCAATATAAATGAAACATATATTAACAACTGTTAAATGAAGCTGATCATCAACACCAGAGAGTTCATTTACATGATTCTACTTTTGTATATGCTTAAAGTTTTCTATAATAAAAAGTTTTTATAAAAAGGAAAAGGGAAAAAGGGAGTGAGGAAAAAAAGAAAAATAAGTCTGGATATATTTATTATAGATTGATAAGTAGTTACACATATAAGTAGATATCCAATCACAACTACCTACACATTACAAATATATACAAAGAGCATGGATTTATTTTTTAAGTGTTCCAAGCTATCATTGCAGAAACACTTCAAAATCACACAAAAAAACATTCTGTGTTAATTAGGTAGGATAATCCTACCCCTCTTTCAGTTTCTCATAATTCTAGGGAAAAAGGCCCATTCCTTGCCAAATGCTGCTCCACATGAAACATGTCAAACTCAAAGAAAATCAAAACCAAAAGATGAAAAATACAATTCCCTATAAGACTCTGTGAACCCCTGGAGCCTGTCATCCTTAAAGCTTACCCAAGTGAAAGTGAAAGTCACTCAGTCCTGTCTGACTCGGGGACCCCCATGGACTATACATGTCCGTGGAATTTTCCAGCCCAGAATACTGGAGTGAGTTGTCTTTCCTTTCTCCAGGGGATCTTCCCAATCCAGGGATCAAACCCAGGTCTCCCACATTGCAGGCAGATTCTTTACCAGCTGAGCTACAAGAGAATCCCAAGAATACTGGGGTGGATAGCCTATCCCTTCTCCAGCGGATCTTCCCAACCCAGGAATTGAACCAGGGTCTCCTGCACTGCAGGAGTATTCTTTACCAACTGAGCTGAGGGAAGCCCAAAGCTTACACCAATAACATAAGGCAATCCATTATTTTCTTTAAGGCGGTTTCAGTTGAGTTTCTTTCACTTGAACTAAGAGTCTGAATACAACACATATTATCCATCACTTTGGTGTGTGCACCTTCAAACTGTCAGGCACTGCACTAGGTGCTCAAGATACAGAGATAGTCAAGGAACAGTCCCTGCTCTCTTAAAGTTTACATCTTGAGAGGAGACCAAGACTTGAAAATAATTCCAGGCCAACAGGAAAATGTATAACAAAATACGTACTATGTGATTTATAAAAGACCTGAGGCAGAGCAAAAGAAACCAATCTAACTCTACTCAGGGACACAGGGAGCTTCACAGAACAGATCATGCTTGACCTGAGAACTGATTCATAAACAAGTTTGCCAAAAGGACAACAGTGGGGAGAAATGTGGGGCACAGGCATCAGTATAAGAAAGGAATAGATGTATGTTGAGAGTTGCTGGGGTGGGGGTGATAACTCAGTGTAGGATAAAGCTCACCACCTCAGCAGGCACTCATGGTACCATATTGTATAGTTTGTTTCATCTTCTTTGACAAACTGCATTCCTTGGGGGCAGGACCTTGATTGTAACTAAACTCTCCTGTTTAGTTACAGTTTATCCAGTTTCTCCCCACTCTGAAACATTCTCCATATTGTTGCCTATTATCGTCCTAAAACAAGTTTGTTACGCCTCTCTCAATCCTGCTTTCAAACCCTTCAAAGATTGTGGCTTTCAGTAGGGCACACAAGGCTATTCAGGACCAAACCTAACCTAAAAAACGTATATGACCAGACTCACGGTCTGCCATTACACTGTCAAGCCACGCCGATCTACTTGTCGTTTCCAGAAAATTCCAACCAAACAAGAACACCCTCACTCCCATTTTTAAGAGCGAGTTCAAGTGCTCTGCATTCTTCTTTAGCTCTGCTTCTCCCCACCCCCAGCCAGGAAGAATTACTCCCTCCTCTGGTTTCCATGGCAACTTACACATTCTTCCACTACAACGCTTAAGAAACTAAATGGGTTGCGGCGCCTATTTCCCCCAATGGAAAATTAGACCTTCGAGGGCAAGAAGCCCATCCCACGGCTTGGCACAAAGTCTCGCGTAGTGGGCGATCAACGAGTGTTTGCCAAGACTGGGTGCACACCTCCGGACAGCCCTCCCTCTACCCAGGAGGGATGCCCACACTCACTGCTCCAAGCCCTTCGTCCCTGCTTTCATCAAGATTTACTGATTACACACCAAGGAATACTCGCTATGTTCCTGACTAGTAAAAAGCAGTAAAGCCACAAGAGCTATGGGCACTGAATATGCAGCCTGCACTACAAACACACACAGGGATTTAATAACTACAAGCACCTGCCACCCGACTGGCCAGCACCAGAGGCGGAGAAAGGTTGCTCCTCAGAAACAAACTTTTCAACTTGGGCCCGCTGATAAACTGCGCGGTCGCGGGCACCATCAGCGCAGAAGCTCCAGCCAGTCCACGCCAGAGACTGGGCAGAAAAGGAAAAGCGCGGGGGGAAAAAGAGCGCGGCCCGCCGAGAGGGGAGCAGGGCCGGGGCCTCACCACGCGGCCGCTCCTCTGTGTACAGGTCGATGACGACGTCGCCCAAAGTGGTCTCCAGCAGAACCGCCATGGCGCCGCTCCTCCTCGCAACAAGCCCTGGGGGTGACAGGCGCAGACCTACGTCATCTACGCCACGCGTCACCCTCAACGCGACGCCTTTTTACGTCATCCCTCCGGCGACACCGCCCTCTCTGGGAGGCTCCTTGGGCGGGTTTGGTCCGTGGCAAGTCAAACCCTCTGTGGGTTCCTGGCCTTTTCGCGGCCCTTTTGAAAAATCTTCCAAACGCCCTGGGGACTAGCCCGGAAAGCTGTCACTCAAAGTGGCTTCTGTGAAGGGTTTGTGCTCCATTTTGTGTCGATCTCAAAAATGACGCGGACCTTTCTTTATTGCTCCGTAGCCCCTCTGTTAGGAGAAGGCAATGGCACCCCACTCCAGTACTCTTACCTGGAAAATCCCATGAATGGAGGAGCCTGTAGGCTGCAGTCCATGGGGTCGCTAAGAGTCCGATACGACTGAGCGACTTCACTTTCACTTAAATGCATTGGAAAAGGAAATGGCAACCCACTCCAGTGTTCTTGCCTGGAGAATCCCAGAGACAGAGGAGCCTGGTGGGCTGCCATCTATGGGGTCGCACAGAGTCGGACACGACTGAAGTGACTTAGCAGGCCCTCTGTTTCGTCGCTCGAAGGCGAGTGTGGGGCGCCACTTTCTCCCGCCCTGTTGGGACAACTACGCCGAGTTTCCTAGTCGGTCTCTTATTATCGCCCCAAATCAGAAATTTTAGCCTTAAAGGTAGGATTTGCTACTCAAAAAGATGGTTAACAGGGAGTTCTTTCCTGGCTAATTGTGTCAAGTGAAGCGAAGTATAAGTCACTCAGTCGTGTCCGACTCTGCGACCCCATGGACTTATACAGTTCATGGAATTCTCCAGGCCAGAATACTGGAGTGGGTAGCCTTTCCCTTCTCCAGGGCATCTTCCCAACCCAGGGATCGAACCCAAGTCTCCCGCATTGCGGGCGGATTCCTTACCAGCTGAGCCACAAGGGAAGGCCAGTTGTGTCAAAGGCTGTACCTTTTACAGCGGCTGATGGTGGGTGCGTCCTTAGTTCAAGTAGCTAAAAATCGTAGGTTTCAGCTCGTATCTCTACTGGTTTTATCAATACTTTTGATGAAATAAGAGAAAACAATTTTAAGGCAAGAGGACAATTTAAGCTTAAAAAGTTTTCTTTGCTCTTCGGCCTCCTCCCTTCCCTCTAATGTGCACTGTGCAGCTGTGCTGTGCATTACTCAGACCCCCTCCCCAGTGGCAGAAATACCTGCTCAAATCCTAAAGATCAGCCTTTCTCCTTCTGGTGACAGCCATGTAACTCCTTAGAAGATAACATTGCTTTCTCAGTCCTGTAAGGGGTCCCCTTAAGGTGTGCAGACATCTTTGGTGAACAATGCAAGTGTATCATTTCCATCAGAGTTAATTTTTAGTACAGAACAGACTGGTAAGATGACCCGGGGAGACACTGCTGCTGCTGCTAAGTCGCTTCAGTCGTGTCGAACTCTTTGCGACCCCATAGACGGAAGCCCACCAGGCTCCCCCGTCCCTGGGATTCTCCAGGCAAGATACACTGGGTTGCATCTAAAGAAAGCTCTTAGCTTAAGTGCTTGCCTCAAGCCAGATTTCCTTCGTGGCTCAGACGGTAAACCGTTTGTTTACAATGCTGGAGACCCGGGTTCGAACCCTGGGTCGGGGAAGATCCCTTGGAGAAGGAAATGGCATCCCGCTCCAGTACTATTGCCTGGAAAATCCCATGGACAGTCCATGGGGTCACAAAGTCAAAAACGACTGAGTGAGTCCACTTTAAGACCATATTGATGTGACTAGCTGTATTACTTGGAGAAAGCAATGGCACCCCACTCCAGTACTTTTGCCTGGAAAATCCCATGGACGGAGGAGCCTGGTAGGCTGTAGTCCATGGGGTCGCTGAGGGTCGGACACGACTGAGCGACTTCCTTTTCACTTTTCACTTTCATGAATTGGAGAAGGAAATGGCAACCCACTCCAGTGTTCTTGCCTGGAGAATCCCAGGGACGGGGGAGCCTGGTGGGCTGCCGTCCTTGGGGTCACACAGAGTTGGACACGACTGAAGCAACTTAGCGACAGCAGCAGCAACAGCTGTATTACTTGTATTCTGCTTATTTTACAAGATTATTGCCCCTTGTATTACCAAATATGACAGAGCCATCAATAAAAATTATGATGTCAACTTGAAGTGATTGACCGAATATATAGTGCTATAAGGTCAATGATTATAATGGAATAACTCTAGCTATGAGAAGCAGCAACAAGAGGGAACCACTTCCTGAACCATAACAGACT
The DNA here is from genome assembly GCA_935064755.1 of Tragelaphus eurycerus. Classification (NCBI taxonomy): domain Eukaryota; kingdom Metazoa; phylum Chordata; class Mammalia; order Artiodactyla; family Bovidae; genus Tragelaphus; species Tragelaphus eurycerus. The sequence continues at coordinate 8,631,311 of CAKXYN010000039.1, forward strand.
AGTAAGATAGGCAGTCTAGAGATTTGGGCTACTAGACCAAAAGTCACACTAGACTTTTGCTGTTATTTAAACACTGCTTGTGGAGAAAGGGTTCTGCCCCAGGGCCATCCTATCTTGTTGGAACTCTTCTTTCCCAGTTATCACATGATTTTCTTTCACCTCCTTTAGGCCTCTTCCTCATAGTCACCTCTTAGTGAGACCTTCCCTGACCACAACAGTTAAAGTTAACTCCACATGCATACACTTTTATTTTTCTTCATAGTACTTTTTACAATCTAACATGCTATTTAGGAACTTTGTAGTTGTTTCCAGAATGTCAGTTCCAGAGGGAAAGCCAGTTTTATCTGTTTTGTTTACTGCTATAGCCCTAATGCCCGACAGCCTGCCACATAATAAGTGAATACTTATTTGTTGAATGAATGAATATTGGCAATTAATTAAAGAAATGCAAATTAAAATAACAATGAAATTGTTAATGGGAAAGTTAACTAATACAGTCACTTTGGAAGGCAGATTGGCAGTTTCTTACTTGTACAAAGCTAAATATAATATTTCCTTGATATCAAGAAATCACACAGTTAGGTATTTACCTAAAGAAGCTGAGACAGGTCCACATAAAAACCAGCATACAAGGGACTTTCCTGGTGGTCTGGTGGCTAAGATGTGCAGGGGGTCTGAGTTTGATCTCTGGTCAGGAAACTAAGGATCCCTGTGCAACTAAGACCTGGCACATCCAATAAATAAATAAATCTTTTAAAACAAAAACCTGTGCACAAATGTTTATAGCAGCTTAATTCATATTTGCCAAAATTTAGAAGCAACTGAGATGTTTTAAATAGGTGAATGAATATACAAACTGGTTTAACAAACTGGGATAAACATCCATATAATGAAATATTATTTAAAGATCAAGAGAAATGAGCTAGCAGGCCATGAAAAGATATGGCAAACCTTAAACATATATAGGTAAGTGAAAGAAGCCAGACTGAAAAGGCTACATACTGTGAAATTTCAACCATATAACTTTTTGATAAAGGGAAATTATGTAGATGGTAGAAAGATTGGTAGTTGCCAATTTTCTAGCACATTGAGGGAGAAATGAATAGTTGAAGCACAGGGATTTTTAGGGCAGAGAAACTACTTTGTATGAGTGAAAGTGAAAGTAGCTCAGTCGTGTCTCTTTGTGACCACATGGACTACACAGTCCATGGAATTCTCCAGCTTGAATACTGGAGTGAGTAACTGTTCCCTTCTCCAGCGGATCTTCCCAACCCAGGAATCGAACCAGGGTCTCCTGCATTGCAGGCAAATTCTTTACCAACTGAACTATCAGGGAAGACCCTATGGTTATGTTTATTACCACATATGGGGATCATGGCATCTGGTCCCATCACTTCATGGGAAACAGTGGAAACAGCGTCAGACTTCATTTTTTGGGCTCCAAAATCACTGCAGATGGTGACTGCAGCCATGAAATTAAAAGACGCTTACTCCTTGGAAGGAAAGTTATGACCAACCTAGATAGCATATTCAAAAGCAGAGACATTACTTTGCCAACAAAGGTCCATCTAGTCAAGGCTATGGTTTTTCCAGTGGTCACATATGGATGTGAGAGTTGGACTGTGAAGAAGGCTGAGCGCCGAAGAATTGATGCTTTTGAACTGTGGTGTTGGAGAAGACTCTTGAGAGTCCCTTGGAGTGCAAGGAGATCCAACCAGTCCATTCTGAAAGAGATCAGCCCTGGGATTTCTTTGGAAAGAATGATGCTAAAGCTGAAACTCCAGTACTTTGGCCACCTCGTGGGAAGAGTTGACTCATTGGAAAAGACTCTGATGCTGGGAAGGACTGGGGCAGGAGGAAAAGGGGACGACAGAGGATGAGATGGCTGGATGGCATCCCCGACTTGATGGACGTGAGTCTGAGTGACCTCCGGGAGTTGGTGATGGACAGGGAGGCCTGGCGTGCTGCGATTCATGGGGTTGCAAAGAGTCGGACACGACTGAGCGACTGAACTGAACTGAACTGAACTGATGGGGCTTCTGCTCTCGCTGTGTCTGCTCTAAATAACCACCATCCACAACACAAGTACCAGTAGGGGCATGGCTGACATTTGAACCTGTGAGAGCTGATTATGGAGCCCATACAATTACCCACTGCACTACAGCTGGGGGGGCAAGCAAAAATGAAAGTCTCTCTGTCATGTCCGACTCTTTGCAGCCCCATGGACTATACAGTCCATGAAATTCTCCAGGCCAGAATACTAAAGTGGGTAGCCTTTCCCTTCTCCAGAGGATCTTCACAACCCAGGGATCAAACTCAGGTCTCCTGCATTGCAGACAGATTCTTTACCATCTGAGCCACCAGGGAAGCCCCAGAGAATACTGGAGTGGATTGCCATGCCCCTCTCCAGGGGATCTTCCCGACCCAGGGATCAAACCCATGTCTCTTATGCCTCATCATAGTATGATGCTATCTGTATTGGTGGGTTCCCAGGTGGCACTAGTGGTAAAGAACCCGCCTGCCAATGCAGGAGACTTAAAAGATGCAGGTTTGATTCCTGGATCAGGAAGATCCCCTGAAGGAAGACTTGATAACCCACTCCAGTATTCTTGCCTGGAAGAGCCTGGTGGGCTGCAGTCCCTAGGGTCCCAAAGACTCAGAATGACTGAATCAACTTAACAGCAGCATATTAGTGGATACGTGACATTATGTATCAATATTTGCAGAACTCTGAAAAACTAGGACACAAAAAGTGAACCCTAACATAAACTGTGAACTTTAGTTAATAATAGTGTACCAGTATTGGTTTATCAGTTATAATATATGCACCAGACTAATTCAGTATGTTAATAATAGGGGAAACTGGGAGAGGGTGGAGAGATCCCAGATTCCAGTCTCTGGGATCTAATGTCTGATGCTCTGAGGTGCAGCTGATATAATAATAATAGAAATAAAATGCACAGAAAAGGTAATGTGTTTGAATCATCCTGAAACCATCCCACACCCCTCGGGTCCATGGAAAAATTTTCTTCCACAAAACCTGTCCCTAGTGGCAAAAAGGTTGGGGACCCCTGGTATACAGGAACTCCTTGTACTTTCCATTCAACTTAACTTTAAACCTTAAATTGCTCCAAAAAAGTGTATATACAGAAAAAAGATTTACAATTTTTCATCTTTTACCTTAAGTGATTCAGAAGATAAACAGTCCTAAATATGAAATTTTACATATATAGCACTTAATATAGTCTATGGCTTTATGGTTTCCTATTTGGCTTTTCCCAAATAGGAAAAGGAGTATGTCAAGGCTGTATATTGTCACCATGTTTATTTAACTTATATGCAGAGTACATCATGAGAAATGCTGGACTGGAGGAAACACAAGCTGGAATCAAGATTGCCGGGAGAAATATCAATAACCTCAGATATGCAGATGACACCACCCTTATGGCAGAAAGTGAAGAGGAACTCAAAAGCCTCTTGATGAAAGTGAAAGTGGAGAGTGAAAAGGTTGGCTTAAAGCTCAACATTCAGAAAACGAAGATCATGGCATCTGGTCCCATCACTACATGGGAAATAGATGGGGAAACAGTGGAAACAGTGTCAGACTTTATTTTTCTGGGCTCCAAAGTCACTGCAGATGGTGACTGCAGCCATGAAATTAAAAGACGCTTACTCCTTGGAAGGAAAGTTATGACCAACCTAGATAGCATATTCAAAAGCAGAGACATCACTTTGCCAACAAGGGTTCGCCTAGTCAAGGCTATGGTCCTGCCTGTGGTCATGTATGGATGTGAGAGCTGGACTGTGAAGAAGGCTGAGCACCGAAGAATTGATGCTTTTGAACTGTGGTGTTGGAGAAGACTCTTGAGAGTCCCTTGGACTGCAAGGAGATCCAACCGGTCCATTCTGAAGGAGATCAGCCCTGGGATATCTTTGGAAGGAATGATGCTAAAGCTGAAACTCCAGTATTTTTGCCACCTCATGCGAAGAGTTGACTCATTGGAGAAGACTCTGATGCTGGGAGGGATTGAGGGCAGGAGAAGAAGGGGACGACAGAGGATGAGATGGCTGAATGGCATCACTGACTCGATGGATGTGAGTCTGAGTGACCTCCGAGAGCTGGTGATGGATAGGGAGGCCTGGCGTGCTGCAGTTCATGGGGTCGCAAAGAGTCGGACACAACTGAGCGACTGATCTGATCTGATGGCTTTATGGTTATATTTTCCATAATTACCTCTAAATATGGAGTCCCTTGAGTTAGTAACCTTCCAGTCCTCTCCAACCTCACTCACATAAAAATCTTAACCTTAGTGTAGCAGAATCTTTAAAATAAGAGGTTTCATTTATTTTTTTCTTTCCAAAATCTAGTGCTTTGCTACATTATACTGAATGATGTTTTGCCAAAGATATCTGCGATGGTTAATCTTATGTCCACTTGACTGGGCCAAAGGATACCCAGATAGTAAGGCATTGTTTTTGGTGTGTCTGTGAAGCTATTTCTGGAAGAGACTGGCATTTTAACCAGCATACTGAGTAAAGAAGATTGCAATCACCATTTTATTTGGGCATCATTGAATTCCTTGAGGACTAGAATAGAACAGGCAAAAAAGGGGCACATTCGATCTCTCTGCTTGACCTAGGATATTCATCTTCTGCCCATGGACCATCAGCACAGCTGGTTCTTTGGCTTTCAGACTCAGACCAAGACTTCAGACATCATTGGCCTTCTGGTTCTCAGGGCTTCAGATTTGGACTAAATTACTCCAGAGGCTTTCTTGGTTCCCACAGACAGAAGATCACAAGACTTCTTAGCTTCTATAACCACACGAGCCAACTCCTATAATATCTATACCTATGCATGCATGCTAAGTCACTTCAGTCATGTCCAGCTCTTTGCAACGCTATGGACTGTAGCCCACCAGGCTCCTCTGTCCATGGGATTCTCCAGGCAAGAATACTGGAGTGGGTTGCCATGCCCTCCTTCAGGGAATCTTCCCAATCCAGGGATTGAACCTGTATCTCTTACTTCTCTTGCATTGACAGGCAGGTTCTTTACCACTAGCACCACCTGGGAAGCCCATCTGTACCTATAAATATCTATTATTTGGTTGCATCCCATCTTAATTGTGGCACACAGGGTCATATGGGATCTTTCTTTGCTATGCAGAGACTCTAAATGTGGCACAGTCTTATGTTAGTGGCTCCGCAGCATGCGGGATCTTAGTCCCCCACCAAGAATTGAACCCAAGTCCCCTTCATTGCAAGATGGATTCTTAATCACTGGATCCCTAGGGAAGGCCTCAGGCAGAAGTCTCTACTGTGGTTTCTATGGAGATGGGTGAGACACAAGTAGGTCTAGCATTGGCTGCTTTGAATAATTTCAGTGGGCTCTGTGGTACATAGGCTATCTCTAGTTGTCTGGTGCCTGCCCTAGGATGATTAGGGCAGAGAAATACTGCCTGTTGGAGTTTAGTAAAAGCCTGATGTTGTTGTTTAGTCACTAAGTCATGTCCGACCATTCTGTAACACCATGGACTGTAGCCCGCCAGGCTTTTCTCTGTCTATGGGACTTCCCTGGGCAAGAATACTGGAGTGGGTTGCCATTTCCTCTTTCAGGGGATCTTCCCGACCCAGGGATCAAACCCATGTCCCTTGCATTGCAGGTGGATTTGTTACCACTGAGCCAGCAGGGAAGCCTGATGGTGACTAACCTAGACAGCATATTAAAAAGTAGAGACATTACTTTGTCAACAAAGTCCGTCTAGTCAAGGCTATGGTTTTTCCAGTAGTCATGTATGGATGTGAGAGTTGGACTATAAAGAAAGCTGAGTGTCAAAGAATTGATGCTTTTGAACTGTGGTGTTGGAGAAGATTCTTGAGAGTCCCTTGGACTGCAAGGAGATCCAACCAGTCCATCCTAAGGGAGATCAGTCCTGGGTGTTCATTGAAAGGATTGATGTTGAAACTGAAACTCCAATACTTTGGCCACCTGATGCGAAGAGCTGACTCATTTGAAAAGACCCTGATGCTGGGAAAGATTAAGGGCAGGAGGAGAAGGGGACGACAGAGGATGAGATGGTTAGATGGCATCACCAACTTAATGGACATGAGTTTGAGTAAACTCCAGGAGTTGGTGATGGACAGGGAGGCTTGGCGTGCTGCAGTTCATGGGGTCCCAAAGAGTCAGACACGACTGAGCGACTGAACTGAACTGAAGAGGTGATTTGTACAGACTCTGGATTGGTTGGTTTACATATGAAAGGCAGGCTCACAGAGGAGAAGTTAATTAACTCTAGAAATTAGCTCAAAGCTTCCCTGGTGGCTCAATGGTAAAGAGTCAGACTTGGGAACTAAACAATAACAGCAACACAAATTAGCTCAGCCCTGGAAGTCTCTCTAGGGTCAGCCAGGCCCCAGACAACAGAACATATAGAAAATGAGAAAATATAGTTAATACATAGAGATTATGAAGTTGCCCATCATTTTGGCATCAAATGAGGTAGAGGATGAGAAAGTGAGGCTGTGTTCCAGTGAATCAAATAAAGCTTGACTCAAAAGAAGAAAACACACTCCCAAATACTGGAAGCCCAATGAAGGCAGAGCAAAGAAATTCTGCAATCTGGCTTCTGCTTCCACATGGAGGCTCCTTCGTTTCCTAAAAATAGTCTTAAAAAGGTAACAAGACAAGTAAAAATGGGGCCTTACAGCAAAACAGTACCGACTTATCTGTGTTACAAAATGTGAAATCATCCCTAAATAGACTCAAAAAGATTTCTACCTCCACCATTGAATTTCTCTTGCAATATTTGTCACAGATGTCCTAGTTTCAAAATAGGATAGTATTTTTAAATGTTTTGGATTTTTTTTAATCTTTTATTTCCACGCTTTTTGTCAGAGTACCAATTAAACACTCATTTACATCTCATTTAACATCCTTGGACACAGATGTCTCTGCATGTGTTCAGGTTGCTGGAATCAGTTAGCTTGGGGAGCAGACAGCAGAGCCAGTCTCTTGATTCTGCAGCCCCTATGACTATAGTTGTGGTGGAGAAGGAGGCAAAGATCTCCCACACTTTCCTGTTGTTTCATTTCTCTCAACCCAGCTCATGTCCTTAGAAAGTCAGTTGAACAGAACATTTTGTAATCATCTCTACAAACATACTAAAACAAGTTAAAGTGTGACTTTGTTTAAAATGTTTTATGATCCAATAACATGTATTCTACTCTATTTCCCCTGGAGAAGGAAATGGCAACCCACTTCAGTATTCTGGCCTGGAGAAATCCATGGACTATACAGTCCATGGGGTCGCAAAGAGTCAGACACGACTGAGCGACTTTCACTTTACTTCACTTCAGAATGTATTAATTCAGTACATCAAGGTTAAAAACCACAGCTCCATCACTTACTATCCTGTGCATTCATGCTAAGTCACTTCAGTCTGACTCTTTGCAACCCTATGGACTGTGTAGCCTACCAGGCTCCTCTGTCCATGGGATTCTTCAGGCAAGAATACTGGAGTGGGTTGCCATGCCCTACACCAGAGGATCTTCCCGACCCAGGGATCAAACCTAGGTTGCCTGCATTTTCTGCATTGGCAGGCAGATTCTTTACCAGTATGCCACCTGGGAAGCCCTTATTATCCTGTAACTCATGGCAAAAAGCTTCATCTCTGTACACAGAAAAGGATGATACTGTAAAAGCAGTTTTAAAACATCTTAGGGGAAAAATAAGGTAAAATGTGTGAATGGTTTTGGAGATGTAAAACGAATATCTTTCTTTCTTTCTTTCTTATCATCTCCTGGGGGTCTTCAAGAAGTTCGAAAATGTGTAGTTGTGTAACTCCGGAAAATAATGGAGTGGAATTGTGTTGCAATAGAAATGTAGTGACTCACTCTCTCCCCGAAATTGGAAACAGACATAGATTATGTCCCAGACTTCCCTTTGCTGCCAAGACTGCTTTTGGATTACAGAAAAAGTGGAATTCAAGTTCTGATTGGGAGAAAAATAAAAATAATGGGATCAGTCGTTGGAAAAGAAAACTTATTAAAGTTTGGAGTCAAAGAGTACTATCTTGCATGAGAATAAAGATTTTTTTTTTTTTTTTACCTCATAAATACTTTGTTATCTATGTATTAAATTTTTTATTTACTTGGCTGCTTGGGTCTTAGTTGTGGCATGTGGTATCTTTAGTTGTGACATGCGGGATCTTTAGGTACAACATGTGAACTCTTAGTTGAGTTGAGACACATAAACTCTTATTTGCCATATGCGAACTCCTGGTAGTTGCGACATGTGGGGTCTAGTTCCCTGATCCAGAGACTGAACCCTGTCCCCCTATATTGGGAGGGCAGAGTCGTAGCCACTGGGTCACCAGGAAGTCCCTGTATTAAATTTTTTCAAGACTATCTTCTGCTATATAAAGGATTATCTTCAAGGAACATAAAGTGTCTAATGTGCACAGAAATACAATGGATTTCTATAGGCAAATTTAACTCCTTTGGAGACAAACAAGTGAAAGAATAATGTCTGGTCAGGAAATGGGGTGGGCTCTGTTGGGAAATACAGACTATGTTGCTCACCTTCCCCAACTACTTTTTCTTTCAAATGTATTTTGGAAACTCATATTACTAATTCAAATTACACAAACCTACATATATCCTATGTTCTGATCAGTAGATTTGATTTGTTTTTAATCTCAGTGATCTGAAACAGAGTGAAAAGGCCAATGGTTGCCATTGGATCCTTCCAGTGGGTGAGATATCACTGCAGAAACCATGTGCCAGTTAATGTTGTTGTTGGGTATCTCATAGTAGGCAAGGAATTAGTTGAATGACTAGTTTACTATACAACAATTTTGGCCAAAGATTTTGTAGTTTACCCTAGTTAAAAACACAGGAATGGCGGGAAGGGTTGATAAAAGAGGAAGAGGAGCTAAGAGAGAAATCTATTTCTTTTTTGTGTCAAAAGTTTTATTTAAAAAAAAAAAAAAAAAAAGACTTTTTTACCCTGTCTGGCAACATCTCCAAGTTCTTCTTAATCAATAAGGAATCCTGTTAACCTGAAAGACCTGAATTTATTAGCATTTCTGTGTCAACCTTAAAAAATAAAACAGCCAGTTATTTTACCAGCAGAATGAGTTTGTTTAGGAATAACAGAGGAACTGCAATAAGGGACATGCAAACAGAGTTTTGCCAAGAGAATGCGCTAGTCACAGCAAACACCCGCTTCCAACAACACAAGAGAAGACTCTTCACATGGACATCACCAGATGGTCAATACTGAAATCAGATTGATTATATTCTTTCCAGCCAAAGATGAAGAAGCTCTATACAGGCAGCAAAAACAAGACTGGGAGCTGACTGTGGCTCAGATCATGAACTCCTTATTGCTAAATTCAGACTTAGGTTGAAGAAAGTAGGGAAAACCACTAGATCATTCAGGTATGAGCTAAATCAAATTCCTTATGATCATACAGTGGAAGTGACAAATAGATTCAAGGGATTAGATCTGATAGAGTTCCTGAAGAACTATGGATGGAGATTCGTGACACTGTACAGGAGGCAGGGATCAAGAACATCCCCAAGAAAAAGAAATCCAAAAAGGCAAAATGGTTGAGGAAGCCTTACAAATAACTGACAAAAGAAATGAAAGGCAAACAAGAAAAGATATATTCACCTGAATGCAGAGTTCCAAAAAATAGCAAGGAGAGATAAGAAAGCCTTCATAAGTGATCGATGTGAAGAAATAGAAGAAAACAATAGAATAGGAAAGACTAGAGATCTCTTTAAGAAAATTAGAGATACCAAGGAACCATTTCATGTAAAAATGGGCACAATAAAGTACAGAAATGGTATGGACCTAACAGAAGCAGAAGATATTAAGAAGAGGTGGCAATAATACACAGAACTATACAAAAAAGATCTTCATGACCCAGATAACCACGATGGTGTGATCACTCACCTAGAGCCAGACATCCTGGCGAAGTTGAGTGGGACTTAGGAAGCATCACTATGAACAAAGCTAGTGGAGGTGATAGAATTAGAGTTGAGCTATTTCAAATCCTAAAAGATGATGTTGTGAAAGTGCTGCACTCAATATGCCAGCAAATCTGGAAACTCAGTAGTGGCCCCAGGACTGGAAAAGGTCAGTTTTCATTCCAATCCCAAAGAAAGGCAATGCCAAAGAATGCTCAAACTACTGCACAATTGCATTCATCTCACACGCTAGTAAAGTAATGCTCAAAATTCTCCAAGCCAGGCTTCAGTAGTACATGAACTGTGAACTTCCAGATGTTCATGCTGGATTTAGAAAATGCTTTCAGATCAGATCAGTCGCTCAGTCGTGTCCGACTCTTTGCGACCCCATGAACCGCAGCACGCCAGGCCTCCCTGTCCATCACCAGCTCCCGGAGGTCACTCAGACTCGCATCCATCGAGTCAGTGATGCCATCCAGCCATCTCATCCTCTGTCGTCCCCTTCTCCTCCTGCCCTCAATCCCTCCCAGCATCAGAGTCTTCGCCAATGAGTCAACTCTTTGCATGAGGTGGCAAAAATACTGGAGTTTCAGCTTTAGCATCATTCCTTCCAAAGAAATTCCAGGATTGATCTCCTTCAGAATGGACTGGTTGGATCTTCTTGCAGTCCAAGGGACTCTCAAGAGTCTTCTCCAACACCACAGTTCAAAAGCATCAATTCTTCGGCATTCAGCCTTCCTCACAGTCCAGCTCTCACATCCATACATGACCACAGGAAAGACCATAGCCTTGACTAGGCGAACCTTTGTTGGTAAAGTAATGTCTCTGCTTTTGAATATGCTATCTAGGTTGGTCATAACTTTCCTTCCAAGGAGCAAGCGTCTTTTAATTTCATGGCTGCAGTCACCATCTGCAGTGATTTTGGAGCCCAGAAAAACAAAGTCTGACACTGTTTCCACTGTTTCCCCATCTATTTCCCATGCAGTGATGGGACCAGATGCCATGAGGAACCAAAGATCAAATTACCAACATCCATTGGATCACCTGATGTGAAGAACTGACTCCTTGGAAAAGATCCTGATGCTGGGAAAGACTGAAGGCGGGAGGAGAAGGGGATGACAGAGGATGAAATGGTTGGATGGCATCACTGATTTGATGGACCTGAGTTTGAGTAAGCTCTAGGAGTTGATGATGGACAGGGAAGCCTGGCATGCTGCAGTCCAGGGGGTCGCAAAGAGTTGGACACCACTGAGCAACTGAACTGAACTGAAACTAGGTGAACTGAAACTGAACTGAAACTAGGTTAAGCTGGAGACCAAAGGAGAAGGACATACTTTTATAGAGAAAAGGGGATTATTGGGAGGGTCGGTTTTGAGTAGAAATCCATTGGAAGAGAAGTGTGAAAGTGTTAGTCGCTCACTCGTGTCCAACTCTTTGCAACTCCAATGGACTGTAGCCTTTCAGGCTTCGCTGTCCATGAAATTCTCTAGGCAAGAATATGGCAGTGGGTTGCCATGCCCTTCTCCAGAGGATTCAGGGATTGAATCTGAATCTCCTGCATTGCAAGCAGTCTCTTTACCATCTGAGTCACCAGGAACCTCTAGGGAGAGAGCAGGAGTTCAAATTTCTCATTGACCGAATGTGGTGGTTTCTCATTGGCAGGCTATTGCTGGGTAAGGAGAAAACCTTCCTTATGCTGGAGCAGTACACAGTAAGCCTCCTCCTTTTGGAAATGCATGGTACCTCTCTCTTATTGTTTTGGGGTTCTACAGCACAGGGAATGATAAGGCTTGAGAGCTCCCCCTTCGGGGCTTCCAGACATTGGTAATTTTATCTTATTTTTTAAAGGTTTTTTTGTTGTTGTTATGTTTTTGGTTTTTCTGGGTGGCATGTGGGATCATAGTTCCCAACCATGATGAACTCCGAGCTCCCTGCGATGGAAGCCTGGAGTCTTAACTACTGGGCCGCTGGAGAAGTCCCTATTTTTTTTTTTTTTTAACTTATTTGCTTTTTAAAAGCTTTTATTTTTATTAATTTTTCTTCCAGTTTTATTGAGATATAATTGATATATAAATTTATGTATATGTTTAAGGTATACAGAGCTTCCCTTGTGGCTCAGCTGGTAAAGAATCCGCCCGCAGTGCCAGAGACCTGGGTTTGATCCCTGGGTTGAGAAGATCCTCTGGAGAAGGGACAGGCTACCCACTCCAGTATTCTGGCCTGAAGAGTTCCATGGACCCTATAGTCCATGGGGTCTCAAAGAGTTGGACACGACTGAGCAACTTTCACTTCAGTTCACTTTAAGGTATACAACATAATGAAGTTATTATCACAATAAGCTTAGTGAATATTCATCATCTCATTTGTATACGAAATTAAGAAAATAGAAAAAAATTTTCTTGTGATGAGAACTTTTCGGATTTACTTTCTTAACAACTTTCATATTACATAATATAACATACATCAGTGTTGCTTATATTTATCATGTTTTCGGTTACATCCTAGTGTTTATCTTATAACTGGATGTTTGTACCTTTTAACTGCCTTCATCCACTTCCCCGCTCCCACTGCCTCCTGGACTTTATTTTAAAAGGGGTTTCTTTAATTTATTTTCACATTTGCTTTAGAGGGTTTCACCAAAAGTTTTTTAACCTGAAGTGGGGAAGAAAAAATCTGTCATTGTCAATTTATAGGTTAAGAAACTGACTGACTAGAAAAGCCCTGAGAACCCAGGTGACCTGGCTTCCAGCAGAGTGCTGCTCCCTGCCTCTCCTGTGATCCGATGAATGTTGAACTTAATGTGAGGTTGTTCCTTGGCCTTGGCACAATAAATCTCTGCTGCTATGTCACTTCAGTTGTGTCCGACTCTGTGCGACCCCCACTAGGCTCCCCAGTCCCTGGGATTCTCCAGGCAAGAACACTGGAGTGGGTTGCCATTTCCTTCTCCAATGCATGAAAGGAAAAGTGAAAGTGAAGTCGCTCAGTCATGTCTGACTCTTAGCGACCCCATGGACTGCAGCCCATCAGGCTCCTCCATCCATGGGATTTTCCAGGCAAGAGTACTGGAGTGGGTTGCCATTGCCTTCTCCAATAAATCCCTGGGGAACTTTAAAAACTATCAATACCCAAGCTGCTGCCAGACTTATTAAATCAGAAACTCAGGTTGCCCGGAAGACCCCAGACACAGCAGTTTTTAAAAGTGCTCAGACAATTCCCAAGTGCAAACCAAGGTGAGAAGTAATAAACCCCTCTTCCAAACATGAGGGCTTCCCCAGGTGACGCAAGTGGTAAAGAACTCGCCTGCCAGTGCTGGAGACAGAAGAGACAGGGGTTGGATCCCTCAGTTGAGAAGATCCCCTGGAGGAGGGCATGGCAACCCACTCCAGTATTCTTGCCTGGAGAACCCTCATGGAGGAAGGATCCTGGGGGGCTACATATAGGCCATAGGGTCGCAGAGAGACAGAAGTGAAGCGACCTAGCAGGGCACGCAAGGTGATATACCTCAAATGTGATATTCAGTTCAGTCGCTCCATCGTGTCCGACTCTTTGCGATCCCATGGACTGCAGCACGCCAGGCCTCCCTGTCCATCACCAACTCCAAGAGCTTACTCAAACTCATGTCCATCCAGTAGGTGATGCCATCCAACCATCTCAGCCTCTGTCGTCCCCTTCTCCTCCTGTCCTCAATCTTTCCCAGCATCAGGGTCTTTTCAAATGAGTCAGCTCTTCGCATCAGGTGGTCAAAGTATTGGAGTTTCAGCTTCAACATCAGTCCTTCCAATGAATATTCAGGATTGATTTCCTTTAGGATTGATTGTCCAAATGTGATACGTTCAACAGTGTTCTGATCAGATCAGTCGCTCAGTCATGTCCGACTCTTGGCGACCCCATGAACTGCAGCACGCCAGGCCTCCCTATCCATCACCAGCTCTCGGAGGTCACTCAGACTCACATTCATCGAGCCAGTGATGCCATCCAGCCATCTCATCCTCTGTCGTCCCCTTCTCCTCCTGCCCTCAATCCCTCCCAGCATCAGAGTCTTCTCCAATGAGTCAACTCTTCACATGAGGTGGCCAAAATACTGGAGTTTCAGCTTTAGCATCATTCCTTCCAAAGAAATCCCAGGGCTGATCTCCTTCAGAATGGACCGGTTGGATCTCCTTGCAGTCCAAGGGACTCTCAAGAGTCTTCTCCAACACCACAGTTCAAAAGCATCAATTCTTCGGCGCTCAGCCTTCTTCACAGTCCAGCTCTCACATCCATACATGACCACAGGAAAAACCATAGCCTTGACTAGGTGAACCTTTGTTGGCAAAGTGATGTCTCTGCTTTTGAATATGCTATCTAGGTTGGTCATAACTTTCCTTCCAAGGAGTAAGCGTCTTTTAATTTCATGGCTGCAGTCACCATCTGCAGTGATTTTGGAGCCCAGAAAAATAAAGTCTGACACGGTTTCCACTGTTTCTCCATCTATTTCCCATGTAGTGTTTTGATACATTACCATTATTTTCACTTTGTAGATAGATGTAAATATATACACATAGAGACATACTGATGTACACAAACAGTATATACTAAATCAAAAACAAAGGCATTGAGAATGTTTACACTCATTCAGGAGGAAATTTTCCTCAAATCAGAGAGCCGCTCTAATGACGAAATCGGACCTTCTGTGACTTGACCCCGCCCCCGAACGTGGTGCGGCGGCCAAGAGCTACAGACCCGCAGCTGCTCTCGGAGACTTCCGGGTCCCACGCCGCCCTCGCCCCGCCCCGCCCGGCCCCCACAAAGGCCCCCGCCCCACCAATGGCCCCGCCCCTCAGGCCCGCTAGGCCTCGGCCTGTCGCCGGCAGGCCCACGCCCGCCGCCCGCCCCCGGCCTGTCCAAGATGGAGGGCGCTCCGCGGGCGCCCCTCGCTCTCCGGCTGCTCGTCTTCGCGGCCCTGCCGGCCACCGGGTGGCTGACGACCGGCACCTTTGAGCCGCCGCTCCTGCCGCCAGCCCCGAAGGTAGGGCTAGACGGACGCGAGTCGGCCGGGATCCTCGGGGAGAAGCCCGGGCCGGGGACTTGGGACGGCAGCGTCCGCATCGACACCTTCCACCTCCCCGCGGGCAGGCCGTGGACTGGGGGGTCGGGCTCCCAAAGGGCTGGGAGTGGTGGGGAGAAGCACCCAAGGAAACGGGGGCGGCAGGGGACGAGGGAGGCGAGAGTGAAAGGGAATCTTTAACGTATGGTTAAGCCCGGCGCAGCGGAACTGCTTGTTGCGGTAGTCTCGGCTGTTGCCGTCCTGACGGGCGTTTGCCGTCGAAAGTCGCCGATTACAGCCTTTTGTAATGGCGCCTTCTTGGGGTAGAGCCGGGCTCTGGGGCGAGGCAGTGTTTATGTGCTAGGGAAACGTGGAAGTTGCTCAACGAGAGAGAGCGAGGGCGTTTCCAGGCCACCTGTCTGCTCCGGCGGGCGGCGGGAAGGAATGCCTGCCCCCGGCGCGCGGGGCTCGGGATGCGCGCGAGCCGGGTGCCTGGGGGTCTCAGAGGCAGAGAGACGGAAGACCCAGCGCCCACCCTGCCGGTCTGCCTTTAGCGGCGGTGTTAGAGGAGCCGGTCTCTAAGGGCGGTGGGGCCAGGCGCGCCAGCATCCTCTGGGAACCTGGTAGAAACGCTCCAATCAAAAGCTCCAGGGTGAGGACCCAGCAGAGCGTTCCAGCAAGCTCTCCATCCAGGTGACCCCGAGGTGGGCTGAAGTTTGCGCATCACCGCGTGCTTGTACTGAAGGGTGACCGATTGGTTCTTACTGCCTTTGCCCGGGGCGGGGGGACTCTTGCTGCCCTTAACCAGTATTTGCCACTCAGCTGTTGAATGTGTGAAAGGGGGAAAGTCTGAAGACTTAACAATGCGATTTTCTCAGAATGAAAATAAACGACATAGGTGCACCTTTTCTTACTAATCAAGACCTGAATACCCAGCAGTCAGGGGTGACTGACACCATAAATGTCACTGTTTTAAGAGTTACGGCGTTACCCTTCCTGGCTACAAAAATAATAGCTTACCTCGGTTTCAGTTCTCTTGGGACATTCCAAGAAGCCACACCATTCCAAGCTCTAAGAACCACTTATATCCGAAGTGGAACCACAGTTGTAGCTGTTCAAAAATATAAATATGAGATCGAGACCAAATTAAAATGAAGTAATTCCTAGAGTCCTGGAAATAGAGTCATTGGTTACCCCTTTTCCAGACTTTAGAGATTTATCATAGTTATTTGTGAATCCCAAAGATCTTTGAGTCTATTCCTGTTATATGCTTGCCTTTAGACTGCAGGCTGATAATACACCATACTCTGGGTTCTTAGTTGTTCATTTCAGTTCTCCTTATGACTTCTGTCTGCTTTTGGAAAGCCCAGATGTACACTCATTTCGTTGGTTAAATGAATGCTCTGCAACTAGGAGGAGAATCTCATTCCTTGGAAGGTGTATGTGGGAAGCTGAGGCCTCTGAATCTAAACATTTTTCAAAGTTGTACTGTGAAAATTTTCAAAGGTACAGAACATTTGAAAGAGTTTTAGAGTGGTCGTGCATATTTGATAGGAGTTTTTCTGTTGACTTTTATGCAGCAGTGGTGTGTTTGAACTCTCTGCATTATGGTAACCACTGGACTACTGTGGTTATTAAGTATTTGAAATGTCGCCAGTGTGATTGAAGAACTGAGTTTATAACATGTTTAGTTTTAATTAAATGTAAATAGTCACATGTGGTTATTGGATACCGTATTGAATAATGCCAACTCAGCCGACCATTTGTATTTTACTATACTTGCTTTATCACACACGTTTGCATTTGTTTATCTTCGTATCCCACCTGACCTAAATGCAAGAAAATTGGTTGAAATCAGAAAAATTCTCTGTGTATGTCTTCAGTCACTCAGGTTTATTGGATTATAAGCATTTTTCTGTTTTGTTTACATATGTAAGTTGTCAGATGTTGAGGTTATACAGATTGTGAAGTAATAAAAATTTTTTTACAGTTCATTCTTCTGATATTAAAATGACTTGGTCACCAAAGAGAGGGAGGCAGCCAGAGGACACTTCTTTTCTTATATGTGTGAATGTTTTATTTCTTATATGTGTAAATATTCATTTATTTCCCTCAGACTTACTTTAAACCAGGTATCTATTACTTTTGTTCTTAGGAAGCCATTTTGTCCCAGGCGGGCAATTGCGAGTAACGGAATTAGAGGAGAATTGAAAATGAGTGGGGAGAAACTTCAGTTCTGCCACCCTTTTTAAGTGTACACTGCCCTCAGTGACAAGCCTGTACTTCCAGTTCTGTCAGAGGCTCTTGGAAAGAACAAGAAATATGACCTGGCTCTGTACTTTGGGTTAGGAGGCAGGAAGGGATGCGAGTTTCTCCTGATGTGAAATCATTCAAGAGGATCCAAAAGAATGTAATTGGAGTTGCCCTCTGGAAAATACAGTGTGCTTGTGGCTGTTCACTGTCTTTTCCAAAGACAATGGGCCCGGTTCTACTGGGCAAGTGATGTATGTAAGTGCAGTAAATTACTCACAATATAGGATATGTTCTCTACTGAAAGGCAGAAGCTATAAAAAGGTTTCTCAGAAGAGCATCACTGGAGGCTTATCTCCAGACTGTTAGAAAAACAGTACTCTATAGTTTTAAAATAGATCATCTAGTTTGGAAAGAATGAATTCTTGACTGAAATTTGGGCGTAAAACAATACAGCCAGCAACTTGATGGTTTATTGAATGTTAGTTTGTTCTAAAAGATGAGTTCACTTGTTCTAACCCACACTTAATTCTAGATAAGGATGGGCCAGGAGAAAACTGGGCTGGAGCTGAGGAATCACTAGTCCTAAAGCTTCCTGGGCTCCTCTGGGAGTTGGGAAGTGGACCAAAGTAATCCTGAATAGATGGTATGGACTTACATGTTAGTATCCTCTTTATCAGGTTGTCCCAGGAATCAATAAACTCAGCCCATAAAATCACTGTCTTAGTCTCTCATTTGTTAGAAATATATAAAGTATTGGGGTTGCTCATGGTGCCAAGAAATACACTTGTATGTTAGTTTGATGTTTATGAATAATTTTTCTCTTTGAAAATTAAGAATACCCCCCAAAAGGTATTTAAGAGGAGTCTTCTTTTTATTCTAGGATAACAACATCTGTGAATACACTTAGGAAAGAATTTGATTTACAGATAACAAATTATAGTTCCTGTGACCCTGAATACTTAAAATAGTGCTTTCTTGTAGTAAGCATCTCATGAATAAACTTAAATATTTGAGTAGACTGTCTTTGAGCATACCATGAGAGGCATTGAAACTCCGCACCCCAAGTCCTTGTCCATGGGCATTAGAAGACACCTTTAAGAAGGATAAGAGCAAGTTTGTACATGAAAACAATAAAGTTGGAAACATTTGATGTCCGCTCTCATGGAACAAATAAATAAATTGATGGTATATTACACAATGCTGTTAAAAAAAAAAAGTGTGTACGTCTGCCCACATAACTGTTTTAAATGAAAGAAGTTCCAGGAGAATACATGCAATATCATTCCACTTATAAAGTTCAGGAACAGATAAAACTAAACAATAGGTTGTTTAGAGAAAGAGAACACAGGGAGTTAAACTGTAAAGGAAAGCAAGAAATGTTAACATGGAAGACAGGATAGGGATTCCTTCTGAGAGACAGTGGGAAATGTGACAGAAAGGATCATGCAGGGGAGTTAGAAGATATGAATGACATTTTAGTTTTGCTCCTGGGTAGGAGATACATGGGAGAAGGCAGTGGCACTCCACTCTAGTACTCTTGCCTGGAAAATCCCATGGATGGAAGAGCCTGGTGGGCTGCAGTCCATGGGGTCGCTAAGAGTTGGACACGACTGAGCGACTTCACTTTCACTTTTTGCTTTCATGCATTGGAGAAGGAAATGGCAACCCACTCCAGTGTTCTTGCCTGGAGAATCCCAGGGACAGGGGAGCCTGGTGGGCTGCTGTCTACAGGGTCGCACAGAATCAGACACGACTGAAGCGATTTAGCAGCAGCAGCAGCAGGAGATACATGAATGTTTATCTTTTCTTTTAAACTTTATATTTGCATATTACATGCTCAGATACATGATATATTTCATATTAAATGGATAAGTGTATAGACTATGAAAAACTGAAATTGTGAATAATGGCATTTAAAAAGCTGTAAAGGGGGGGAAGGGGAGGGCCCCCCCCCCCCTTTTTTTTTCCAGAAAAACCCCGGGGGGGGAGGCTGCTTGGCTCCCCCCCCCCGCGGGGCCGCCCAGCGCCCGACACCCCTCCCCCCTTCCCTTTTCTTTTTTTTTTTCTTTGGGAGAGGAGAGGGCAAACCCCCCCCCCCTCTCCCCCCTCGCGGCGCGCGGGGCGGGGGGGGGGGGGGCTCCCCTCTCTCTTCCGCTGGCCGCCGCCGCCCACCCCCCCCGCCCCCCCCAACCAAGCAGCAGTAGCAGTATCTCTCTATGTCATTTTGCCCAAGAGAGCACAGATCTGATAGTCCAAAGAGATTTAAACACACATTTAGGTTGGGCACTGCAGTAATGAGGGGAGTGTGGATAGTGTGATCAGCAAAGATGCCCGTTAGGGTCACCTGCAGTGCCTGGGCCTCTCCCTGAGGGACTCCCTGCCCCTGTTCACAGTTTAAATCAGAATAAATTTAATCTACTTTTACATTTAATTTAAAAATTCCCAGGTTATTCTAATGTGCAGTCAGGGTAGAGAACCACTTATAAACAGGCTGCGGTTTTGGTGCTATGATTAACTAGTTGTGTATTTGCAGAGAGAGCATGCTTGAATTTCTGGTGATTTGTAGCTGTCTTATATTTTATGGAATGAAAGACTCTGACATCATTTAGGTGATTTCCCACAGACCCATTTCACGCAGTAGGAAGGACCTCACAGGGAACGTGACTGGTCTGACTGCAGCTGTAGGAGCCAGAGTTGGAAACTGAGGCCCTGGCCTTGAGTCCGCTGTGTCTCCCCCTGCACCCCCTGGCCCCCTCCAGCCCCCAGTGACTGAGTAAGTGCATCTTTAGGGCTCCTCTAGTCACCTACCGTGTGCTGTGAAGTGGTCTTGCCAAAGCTGTTGCACAGATTAGCTCTCCACAAAGGACGGAGGGCACGGCGTCCTCGGCTCATGCTGCTCTCAGGTTCCTGCGCCTGCCAGGGGCAGCCTTCCACCTGCACGCCACACTCTGTCACCTTTCTGGTACTTCAGAGAGGAGTGGAGTAAGGGGTATATAGATGAGAAACGGAGGTGTTGATAGACACCTGATACCTCGACATAATAATCAGTGACCTTTATGTATAAGTTCTGATTATTGACTAACTGGAAGGTGATAAATAAGCTAATTCAAGTACCACACAAGAAAAACCTTTTCTAGAGCTTATTATTATATTGACATTTTATTGTATTTGTTACTGCTCTTAGTATATGAACTTTTGTCAGCCTTAAAAGTAATTTCTAATATAGAGTATCTAGGTTTTTCTAATAACTGTATTTGTCTTAATAAATGTTGACTTCTGTGTAAGTTTCTCTTTCAGTGCTTAGCTATTAAAGATAGTAGTCAACTGTTCATACTTTGATTTTTTTAAAAAAATTGTATGACATGGTTTTTAAAGTTAAAAAAAATTGTATGACTGAAATTAAACTTTTATTATGTCTAGAAAGATCTCTTCCCATTGGCACATACAGAATAACGTTGGAATCTGCTCAGTGCAGTCAGATTCATGCTGTGTCTGTTAGATGATGTTAGGAAGTCTTAGGCTTTGCTTTTGCATGCCTTTTTCATTTTCTCCAGTGACAGCTTATACCTTTCTGTTAGAATTATTTTGTATTACTTATCCATTTCTTTAAAAATCTTGTACTTAAAAAATCTCTGAGTAGCACATCACTTTTTGGTTGAAAAAGTTGTGCATACCTGTGTTGACACACTTTAGACAACGGTGTAATGGTGGAAATGCCTCTTCCCACCCAGACCTCTTCGTCCCCTTCCTTGGAAGCAGCTGCATATTTTTCAGTTTTCTGTGTTCTATTTTTCTGTTCTGTCTAATACAGGTGTCAAATGAACTATAATAAAAAGCATCACATACACTTCTGTAATAAAAAAAAAAAAAAAAAATGTGTTAAGTTTTTTTTTTTGTTTTTGTTTTTTTATTTTTTTTTTTTTTCCCTGGGTGGGTTCTTTCTTCCCTCCGTGGTTGGGGAACTAAGACCCGCAACCCCCCCCCCCCCCCCCCCCCCACAAAAAAAAAAAAAAAAATTTAAATGTATTTTTTTTTTTTTTTTTTTTTTTTTTTTTTTTTTTTTTTTTTTTTTTTTTTTTTTTTTTTTTTTTATTTAAAGTTAATATAAAGGAAAGGAGAAGAGAAAAAAAAGTTATTCTTTTTTTTTTTTTTTCATATCTACCTTTTTTTTTTTTTTTTTTTTTTTTTCTACACCAGAATATAATTTATCTACCCACCGAGGGGGAGGGGTGGATATAGAAAAGTCTTTTTTTTTTTTTTTTTTTTTCATTATATCATTTAGCTAAGTATCATGCAGACTATTTTCTTTTTTATCTATATACTTCATTCAGTTAAAGTATTTTTAACATGAAGAGTTTGTCATCATTTGTAAACCATTGGAATTAATGTATATGCTGCTTTATTTTAAGGTTGTTCTTAACATAACCTATGAGAGTGGACAGGTATATGTAAATGACTTCCCTGTAAATAGTGGTGTAACCCGAATAAGCTGTCAGACTTTGATAGGTGAGTACTGCTAAATTATTTCTATAATTGTTCTGTGTTTTTAATAACACTAAATAAGTGAAACACAATTCTTTGACGTTATTTATTTCCATTTAAAATTAATAATATACATCATTACTAGAGAATATGATAACACTAATGGATTTAAAACTCTTTTCCTACTTTTAATAGGAATTGGTTATTTTAATATTGGTTAGTTCTGGCATTTTCACATATTCTCTATCATGGCATTGATATTGCTCGGAACTGCAAGTCTGGTAGGTTAATAACAATGTAAGAATGTGCCTCGAGGTAGTAAATAGGGATTTACAAGCCAGGCAAAATCTCTTCACATTTGTAAAAAGCAAAGAGAAAAGTGAATTGTCTTTCTGATTCTTCTACCTTTATGTCTGTATTACATTTTCCTTTTTAACCTTTTAAAACCATGAGTTGTTTAAAGACAAGCAAACATGTTACATTGGAATATACCCATTGTTTGAATGACACAAAGAATATGAGAAATTTGTATAGTATTCCTGTTACCTATTTTAATACACAGATTTAAGGCAGTAAATATTTCTCTGAGCACTTGTGTCCTATACTTAATTCATTATGTGTCTTTATTATCATTCCATTCATGTTTTCCAGTTATTTATTGTGATATTTCCTTGTCCTAGGAGTCCTTTTGAAGTATATTGCTTAATTTTCAAACACTGAGGGTTTTTTTTTCTTACTGATTCCATCTCTATCATCAGAGATGTAGCTGTATAATTTTAACCCTTCGAGTTTAGAGACTTGTTGTATAGCTTAACATATGGTCAGTTTTAATAAATGTTGCTTTCCATTTGTATTTGAAAAGAAAGTTAATCATATTTAGTTGGATATGATGTTCTATATCTGTCAGGTGAGATTTGTTAATCACGTTCAGTCTTTTATGGATTTACTGATTTTTTTGTTTGCCCTGTGAATTACTGAGAATGGTATGTTAAAATCTGCTCTACGAACACTTGTTTGTTCTCTCAGTTCTGTCCATTTTTGCTTTGTGTATTTTGACATACGATATTACTAAATCCATGCAGATTTAGAGCTGTTATGCCTTCTGGTGAATCCATTCTTTTGTTATTATATGTCCTTATTTATCTCTAGTGATATTCTTGCCTTAAAACCAGCTTTATCTAAATATATTTTACCAGTCACTGCTTTTTGGCTGGGCGTGGAGGAGGGTGGTGGATTGTTTTGTGGTATGTTTCCATTTTTTTTTTCAGTCTTCCTGGGTCCTTATAATTAAGGTGAATGTCTTACAAGCAGCATATATTTGTGGCTTCTTTCTTTCTTTCTTTTTTTTTATTCAGGCTATCATTCTGTCTTTAATTGGAATTTTAATTTACTTATATTAATGTAATAAGTGATATATTTAGAGTTAGATACTCTATATTAATTATTTGTTTTCTATCTGTGTCTTATCTGTTC
The DNA here is from genome assembly GCA_935064755.1 of Tragelaphus eurycerus. Classification (NCBI taxonomy): domain Eukaryota; kingdom Metazoa; phylum Chordata; class Mammalia; order Artiodactyla; family Bovidae; genus Tragelaphus; species Tragelaphus eurycerus. The sequence continues at coordinate 8,654,520 of CAKXYN010000039.1, forward strand.
TGTTTCTTTCTCTTTTTTTTCTTTTTTTCTTCTTCTCTTCTGGGTTATGTGCTTTTTGTTTCATTGTCCCCCTCTATCTTGTTGGTTTTTATATTATTTTACTGATTTAATGGTTACCCTTGGGATGAGTAGACTCATACTTTTATCATTTCCCAACCACTGCAGGAATCTTAGAACACTTAAACTCCATTTATTCTCTTTCTGCTTTTAAAATTTTTAATTCAATTTAATTTTTATTTTTTTAGCCTTGTGCCTTGAGGGATCTTAGTTCCCTGACCGGGGATTGAATCTGGGCCATGGCAGTGAAAGCCCTGGGTCCTAACCACCAGACCACCAGGGAATTCCTCCCCTTGCTGCTTTTGTGTTGCTATTTTCATGAATTTTAACTCTTTGAATTCCTAAACCTTGAGCACCATAAGTTGTTCTTAGTATTCTCCTGTAGGCCAGTGTTCTTTTGTGCTCACCCTCACAGTTACTCTTTCTTTTGCTTTTCATTCCTTCCTAAATATCTGTGTTCCCCTCTGGAGTTATTTTCCCTCTACCTAAAGAATTCTGCTTAATATTTTTTCAGTGCAGATTTCAGTGTCTATGTGTGCGTTCATGTTTCACATGTTTTCTGTAGTTCTCAGTGAGAAGGTTGGTGTACTGCAAGTTAATCCATCATAGTGAGGAAAAGAAGTGCAATTACTGGCTTAAATAACATTCCACTGATGTTGTATGTATTAGGAATTTGATGTGGGGTGCAGTCTGCTTGCTTTATTTATTATAGTCATCTTTCTAGTCAGCCCAGTTGCATTGAGTTTATTTCCTTGAAAGCTGAAGTAAAAGCCTGTCTTATCATTTCACAGGAATCTTTAAAACATTAAATGCAACTACAGCAAGAGTCTTCTATCCTTAATTCTTAAAAAACATTCTTCTTTGTAGATGTATTAGTTATATTGCTGTTTAACAGTTTAACCCAAACGTCGTAGCCTGTGACACACTATTATCTCATAGTTCCTGTAGGTCATAAATTTGAGCTTGGCTTAGCTGGGTCCTCTGACTCTGGCTCAGCTGGGAAAGGTCTGCTTCCTAGCACTCGTGGTTCTTAACAGGATTCATTTCCTTGTGAATTGTTCCTCCCAGGATGTTACCTGGAGTCCTTCCTTCATGTTCTTGCCACATGGGCCTCTCTGTAGATCATCTCACAACATGGCAGCTGGCTTTATCACAGAACAAGAGAGACTGTCAGGGAGAGAGCACACCAGCAAGACACCAGTCACAGTCCTTAAAATCTAATCATACACGTGACATTCCAGCATATTCACCGTGTTCTTTGTTTGAAACAAGTGTCTAGGTCCAGCTTGTACTCCATGGAAGGCAGTTACAAAGGGGCAGGAAGGCTGGAGGGGCAAGAGTCATTGAGAGCCATTTTGAAAAGCCGTCTCCCTCAGTGAAGAAAGTCAGAATATAGAGGGCTCTTGTTGTTACTAGTTTTATTCTGTAGCAGCCATTACAGATTTGGAGGAAGAGTCATATGCATCAGTACGCTCTGATGTATTGACGTGACTGCCTTTTCTCATCTATTGAGTCTCTTCTGGTGACTGGCCTTTGGGCATATGAGTAGGCTGACGAGCAGCCTACCCTTCCCAGAGGGAGACCACTGGGTAAACAGTGAAAACACTGAAATGGACCACGAGAGAGGGGAAGCTTTCCAGATGGAAGCTCAGAGGATGCGAGGGAGGTTAGGCAGACGAGAGAGAGGGCACCGTAATGAGCCTGAAGAAGGAGGACCAGGCAGAGAACCACCAGCGAGGTCATAGGGTGCCGCTGAAGGCGTCTGACAAGGACACTGTGTAATCAAAACCAGTGATAGTGAGATTAATCCGGCACTATCCTGTGAATGGTTGAAGAGGAGAAGGGGAGAATAGTTAGGTAAATACATCAAGAGTAAGAGGCTAATGAACTAGGTGTTGGGTGGGGAGGTAGGTGGAGCTGCAAAGGACACACAGAAGAGGTACTTTGGATCTGGAATGGTCCAAAGGGAACAACTGACTGGATAGAGGATGAGAGTGAAGAAGTCGAAGGCAACCTAGTCATCCTTGTCCTTGGTAATTTGCAGGAGGTGGAGGGGTTTATTAACAGAAACAGAGAAGTCAAGGAGGAACGGGTTTGTGAACTTAGATTGAGACCAGGGGTTAGGCCACTTGTTTCTCAATAAAAATGTATGTACCTGTTTAAAAATTACAAATGCTAGTCTGTACCCTCTGAAATTTTAAGACTAGAGTGAGTGAGGCTTTAGCATCTGTACTATTCCCAGTTGATTCTGATACATAGTTAGGGTTTAGAACCATTAGACCAGGTATTTGTTTTAAATTATGTATTTATAATTCTGGGTGGAATCACTACTTCACATAGGCTATAGAATAAGAACTTAATGCATCCTCTCAAGGAACTTGGCCCAGTTGAGACAGGTGTACAAACTAAGAACTACACTGGTAGTGCTTTAAATTTTTTTTATAAAAAGGCATGAACTCAGCATTGTAAAGATATGGTATCTAGAACTATTAAGTAGGAGTTTATTAAAAATGTATGGGAGGGGGCTTCTCTGGAGATCCAGTCGTTAAGACTTTACCTTCCAATAAAGGGGGTACAGGTTCAATCTCTAGTGGGGGCCTAAGATCCCACGTGCCTCATGGCCAAAAAACCAGAACACAAAACAGAAGCAATATTGTAACAAATTCAATAAAGACTTTGAAAATGGTCCACATCAAAAAATAATAAAATTTAAAAACCCAAGGGAGGAGAGTGAGTAATGGAGAGCATGCTGGATCAATGGAACAGCTCTGTAAAGGCACAGCGTCAGCTTAAACAGCTGGGCCTGCATGCAGGATATCCATCTGGGTTCCTTTTTGGCGGATTATTCTCAGCCAATAACATTGGAGGAACAGAAACAAAATGCTGCTTTTGCAGCAGTTTCATTAGTTTCTAGTATCTTTTTCTATAGCACTCCTCAGGTTTGTAAACCAGTTGCACCTGCCACCCTCCATTGCTGCTGGGGTGGGGGTGGGGTTTCTCAGCCAGAATGAACAGGGCCAATAGCCGATCCCACTCCATCCTTTGTTCAGCTCAGTTCAGTCGCTCAGTTGTGTCCGACTCTTTGCGACCCCATGAATCGCAGCACGCCAGGCCTCCCTGTCCATCACCAACTCCCGGAGTTCACCTAGACTCACGTCCATCGAGTCAGTGATGCCATCCAGCCATCTCATCCTCTGTCGTCCCCTTTTCCTCCTGCCCCCAATCCTTCCCAGCATCAGAGTCTTTTCCAATGAGGCAACTCTTCCCATGAGGTGGCCAAAGTACTGGAGTTTCAGCTTTAGCATCAGTCCTTCCAAAGAAATCCCAGGGCTGATCTCCTTCAGAATGGACTGGTTGGATCTCCTTGTAGTCCAAGGCACTCTCAAGAGTCTTCCCCAACACCACAGTTCAAAAGCATCAATTCTTTGGCGCTCAGCCTTTGTTAGTGGGGAGTAATTACGGGGCTTTCCCTCCCTCATCCCCATTCCCGCCCTCCCTGTTAACCCTGTCCTGTAAACAGTTACACCTTCTTGGTTCCTCGTAGCCATTCTATGTAAAAGAATAGGAAAGGTGTGGCCAGTGTGAAGTTCCCATACAAAATCTGAAAGTCATCAGGCATTTTTCCCTTTAAATGAGTATAAGAATTGTAGAGGTTTGTCAAGTTGTCTTTGTTGTCATAGATCTGAAACATCAGTGAGGTCAGAAATAAAGGCAAAGATGTGGTATACAACTGTCTTGTTCCATGTAAATGTCAACAAAATGATCAAATTCAGTAACTGATTTGGTGGCATTTTTTGTTCAAAGCTATCACTTTTTTTTTAAACAGTGAAGAATGAAAATCTGGAAAACTTGGAGGAAAAAGAATATTTTGGAATTGTCAGTGTAAGGATTTTAGTTCACGAGTGGCCTATGACATCTGGTTCCAGTTTGCAACTGATTGTCATTCAGGAAGAGGTGGTAGAGATAGATGGAAAACAGGTAAGGCAGTGCGCTTGCCGTCTGGGAATTAAGTGTAAAGGTTTGTGTTCGGTGTTATGCACACGTTCAGTTATTTATTTCTGACTTGATAAGGAAAGAAACTACACTAATGTTGCCTGTATCCAATCGTTTAGAATCGTCTTACTTGTTTTAGCATTTACCTGTTTAGAATTTAAAGTCTTAATTTGAAAAAAGATCATACATATTTATATCTCTTAAAATTATGATCATTATTAAGTAGAGCAAGTAAGTGAAGAGACTGAATTTGGTTCGTAGCTCTGCTGCCATTTCTTCCGGCCAAGTCTCTCTTAAGTCAATGAAACGAAACTTGAGAGCAAACCTCTACCAGTGAGTGCTGAAGCACACTGTGTGATTAAAGTTGCAAATTAATTGTCTTAAAGAGGAATTCTGTGAATAGCACAAGTTTGTTAACAGTTTCAGAAATCAGGGAAGAAAATTCAGTTTTAGACTCTTACCAGGTTGTGTCACTATTCAAAATAAAGAGTAATTGCTTCTATTTTTTCATAGGCTCAACAAAAGGATGTTACTGAAATTGATATTTTAGTTAAGAATCAGGGAATAGTCAGACGTTCAAACTACACCCTGCCTTTGGAAGAAAGCATGCTCTACTCGATTTCCCGAGACAGTGACATTCTAGTCACCCTTCCCAACCTCTCCAAAAAAGGTACTTTCAAAGACCATTATTTAAGGTATTAAGGAAATGATTTCTTTAATTGGTAACTTTTTCATCATAGTTAATATGTTTGGAAGTAAGCTTCTTTTAAAAATGCTTTATAACGTGAATTGCTTTATGTATCCATTTTGTAAGATGTGGTCTGTGCTGATGACAGAGGGACATTTTGCTGAAATCATCTAAAAACACATAATAAGAATTTAGAAGAGGAAATATAATTTTTTCCACTGAAACACAGAACTTAAAAAATTTGACTTTCTATGTGACAGAATCATAACCGCTATAGCTCCCTTCTTACTGTCTTAATTTGAGGCTCCTTTCTGGCATTTAAATCTAAACAATCAAATGTTTCTTTTTCTCCTACGAAAAAAGTGCATGTTCTCACCATCTTAAATGTTACTGGTGTAGAATCCTACAACTAGTGGGAGAGTCACCAGCACGTTCAAAGCATTTTGGTAACTTGGTTCTTCCTTCTCAGGAGAAAGTGTTAGTTCATTGCAGACCACCAGCCAGTATCTTATCAGGAATGTGGAAACCACTGTAAATGAAGCTCTACCTGGCAAATTACCTGAAACTCCTCTCAGAGCTGAGCCTCCATCTTCATATAAGGTAAATCAGGTATTTGGGATTATCTTTATATGTGTTACAAGCATTTATGGTTATGGTAGAGAAAATAAGTGCTAGCGTTTAAAGTGAGGTGGAAACCATGAGAATTGGATCCATGGGACATTGTTAATAATGAACTCGTCACTGTTTTAATGTGACATTTTTAGGTATTTCTATTTTCCTTCTTAGTGATGTAGTCAAATGATGCTGGTTAAGGCATTAGATTTCAGTTTGTTTGGGGGTCTTTCTCATATCCCCATCGGTCTGTTTGTTCTGTGACTTCATGCATGCACACATGTACACACACGCACAGTCTCCTCAAGACTTTGTACAGTGACTTAGCACCCTTGGTTGAGTGTACTTTCTGAAATCAGACTGCCTAGGTTTGAATCCTGGTTCTGCCACTGACTAGCTGTGTCAGCTGGGACAAGTTCCTAGCCTCTCTAACCTTTTTCTTTATGTGTACAGCAAAGGTCCATAAAGTGATGCATTTTCTGTGAGGTTGTCATAAGCATTTAAATACAATGGGTGCAAATGTAAATATACATTGGCACCTGTTAAGTACTCACATATGATAATAGTAGTATACTGCTGACCAGGGAGACAGGGTTCAGAGAGTATGGTGAAATCTCTTTATTAGCTAGGCCCCTTACTCAAAATAATTTACATTTAAATGAGCAGGATCTGTGTTTAGTAACAAAAGATTCCAGAGATGATTCTTTGAAGAGGTTCTCGCTGAAGATTAGGTTAGGATTGCTTGCTTTGGGTTACTGGAGAAACCTCGGTCACTTTTTGAATGCCTGAACTCTGGTGCCCTTACTAATCTTACTCCATCTCTCTCAGAGCAAGGAAGAAGAGACTTTTCAGTCTTTGCCCAAGTTTCTTCTATCACTGTTGAAGTACGCAGTGAACTCCCCATCACCAATGGGCATCACTGACTTGATGGACATGAGTTTGAGCAAGCTCCACAAGTTGCTGATGGACAGGGAAGCCTGGTGTGCTGCAGTCCATGGGGTCATAAAGAGTCGGACACGACTGAGCAACTGAACCAAACTTCCCCATAGGGTTCCAAAAGCTATGAATATGTCTGTCACTCTTTCCTTCTGTTGTCTTCCAAATACTGGAAACACATAGCTGACAGGTCCATTCTGTATAAGTGGACTAGCCTTCTTGTCATGCATGCTCAGATACTTAGTCATGTCTGACACTTTGGGACCCCAGGGACTGTAGCCCGCCAGTCCGGCAAGAATAGTGGAGTGGGTTGCCATTTCCTCTACAGGGGTCTTCCTGACCTAGGGATCAAACACATGTCTCTTGCATCTCCTGCACTGGCAGGGGGATCCTTTACCAGTAGTGCCGCCTGGGAAGCCCTTTGTAGTTAGACAATATGTATAAACAATTGTAAAGGATAGTAACATGTAACAAACATTTATGCCTCTTTTGCTAGAAAACAATTTTTTAAATTGTAAATAACTCTGAGGTACATTAAAAAAATAAGATGTACCCATTTAAAATGTACAGTTCGATAAGTTTTGACAAGTGTAGACACCCATGTTACCACCATTACAGTCAAGATATATAAATGTTACCATCACCTATAACTAGAACATAATTTTTAAAGTTTCTTAGAGCTCAAATGAAACTTGCATATCTAATAAAAACTTTTCTTTTTTTTTTTAGGTGATGTGTCAGTGGATGGAAAAGTTCAGAAAAGATCTGTGCAGGTTCTGGAGCAGTATTTTCCCGATATTCTTTATGTTTTTGAATGTCATGGTGGTTGGAATTATAGGAGCAGTTATAGTAATAACCATCTTAAAGGTGCTTTTCCCAGTTTGTGAATACAAGTAAGTATTTCTCATTTTTGATCAACTTTAGTATTCTTAATGATTAAAAAGTAGTTGTATTTACTACAGAGTAGAAAATAGAAAAATTAGGAAGAGTAAGACAAGTGGGGGGAAAACTATATCTTTTTCTAGCCCATCTTTCAGCTTTAGCAAAATTAAAAAACTTTTATTGGCTACGTATATGGTTAAGACACCTGTCTTGGGAATTCACATGTGGCTAGGACAAACTCTGCTCTTTAAGAACTTAGTGTATTGGAGAGAAAGGGAACACGTGTCTATAACGGAAAATGCATTGTGTATAATAAGAAAGAAATGAATCTAGAAGGCTTCACTATGTGTTTTCAACCGCAAAGTATCAATTTAAAATGCAGTAAATTTTTGAAGACTAGCAAGGTATTTTAGTAACAGGAGAAAGTGAAAGAAAGTAAAAGTGAAGGTCGCTCAGTCCTGTCCAACTCTCTAGGCTCCCATGGACTGTATAGAACTCTCCAGGCCAGAATACTGCAGTGGGCAGACTTTCCCTTTGCCAGGGGATCTTTCCAACCCAGGGATCGAACCCAGGTCTCCTGCATTGCAGGTGAATTCTTTACCAGCTGAGCCACAAGGGAAGCCCAAGAATACTGGAGTGGGCAGCCTATTCCTTCTCCAGACAATCTTGTAGGCTGATTCTTTACCAACTGAGCTATGAATAACAGGAGAAATGCTGTCTAAAGATCTGTGGTTGCATGCCAGTGGAGTACTGATTAGAAAGCTGCTTGGGCCTAGACCTCTTGCCCACTTTGTGCAAATCTGAGTGTGTATGCCATGGAGATCTATAATTTACCTTGTCATCTCCTACAGTACCAGCTAAGGATCTTCCTCTTACTCCTCCAAACCAATTAGTTTGGTTAAAGTGAACTAACCATCATAAATAAAATGAAGCAAAAATACCTAATCCCAGGTATACATTTAATTATAACCTCAAAGTAGCCCTGTCTTACTTTAGTTTTAATTTTTATATTTCAGAGGAATTCTTCAGTTGGATAAAGTGAATGTTATACCTCTGACAGCTGTCAACTTATATCCAGATGGACCTGAGAAAACAGCAGAAAACCCTGGAGATAAAACGTGTGTTTAGAATACCATCTCAAATCATGGACTCTGAATTAGCCTAATGGTTCAAATTTGCCACTCAAATATAATTTTCTTTAAGCCATTAAGAATCGGTTTGTACACTAGAGAAATTGCTAAACTCCTAAAGCTGTCTAAAACTTGACCTTTAAAGTGACAGAAAGTTCACCTTATTCTATAACAGGGCTGCCTGTTCTGGTGGTGAATTATTAAAGAAAATTTAAATGCAATGGAAGAGAAGACATGTGAAGAAACTTTGAAATTACCAAAAAGAAAAAGGGCAAGACAAAATGCCACGTGCCAATCCTTTTCAAAGTGCCTTTGTTAAGGAAATTATATACACTTAATTACTATAATATATATAAGACTTTTGAAAAGCACTTTATGAAATTCTAATTTAAAAGCTCAAGAACTTAACACTTATTTTTTTATTCAGTAAAATGTGCCTTAATATTAAGTATGTGACTCATAAAAATCACGAAGTGTGTATCATGATTTGATTGTATCCTGTACCAAGACTACTTACCTTGAACCAGGATTTTAAAATAGTGACATGTTCTCACTCTAAAAATAAACTTTTGTTTTTGAAGATAAAAGTACAATGTTTTTGGAATAAAATCTTTGCCCATGTGAGTTACTTGTAATAGCTCCTTTCACATAACACTGGCTGAAACCAAGGGTCGCATCAGTTAATAAGTCCATCAACGTTGTCAAATTAGAATGTGCCTTTGCTTTTGTGGTTCTAAGTATAATCCTATTTACCCTACAATAATGTTTGGTCTTTTTTTAACCATCACCTATATTGACGTATATTTTACAATATGATCTAGGACATATAATTCTTACCTTTACTCTATGTTTTACTTTGTGTTCTATTAAAATTCTTTAAGTTTTTTTTAAAATTGTAACCCATCATTTAAATGGCTTCTTCGGTGGCTCAGTGGTATAGGATCCACCTGCAATGCAGGAGCCGCAGGAAACACGGGTTCGATCCCTGGGTTGGAAAGATCCCATGGAGAAGGGAATCGCAACCCACTCCAGTATTCCTGCTTGGAGAATTCCATGAACAGAGGAGCCTGGCAGGCTACAGTCCATAGGGTTGCAAAGAGTTGGACACGACTGAAGTGATTTAGCAAGCATCATTTAAAACACTTTAGAAGGAAATGATTTTAAAACCACCTTCAATTTTGGCTATAAATAGGTACGTGTAGTGGAAGAATGATAGGTAGTAAAGGAGTCATTCATTCTGCCTAGCTGTCTTCAGTAAGGAATAACAGCCCTGTGTAATGTACTATGTCCATCTTCTAGACAAATAATATACAGTTTACAATTCAAAAAGTCACCCAGCAATTAACAGTTTATTTTTTTATGTCCTTCACTCTCTAAGTTGCTAGAAATCATCGGTTCTAACTTTCAACAATGACAGGGTCTTATTTCATCCTTCAAGCATAAGCTTGTAGCCTCTTGTGAGGAGAACAACGTACGAGGCTTTCAGTGGAGGGTGCAGGTGCTGCAGTCAGCAGTTCCCAGCCTGCCTTCTCTCCTTACCCGCGATACTTGAGACCGTGGCAAATCATGCGGGCTTCCTGAGGCTCTGTTTTCTATGGTTGGGGTGATACAGAAAGTATTACTTTACAAGGAATTATACCTGGTATAATTTACAGAGTCTTACCTAAAGTTTTATATCATTACTCTTTATTTCATTTATTAATTTATATTTGTACTGTTACTTATTTTAATTACACTTTGTATCCAATTAGACTTTGTAATGGGTTAGTGACTTTAAGAGTACAGTGAGCAGCACAAACATAATGGTAGCTTCTTGCCTACAGTGCAGCCTTTTACATGTAGGCAGAATAAGGTCAGGCAGGCAAGACTGTACAGATGTGTATATATAGATATATATATATTTTTTTTCTCTTCTAAATTGCACAGTAAAATGAAGGGGCCTTTAAAGCTCTCTCAGAATGAGGAGGGAAACTGGCCATAACACCAGGCAGGAAGGAAAGTACACTGGGTGTGGCCCGCCCGGCTACTTGTGTAAAAATGTTCAGGGATTTTCAGTTATCCTCTGGCACCTACAGAGCTAGAGCCAGTCTTATTCTTCAGAAGCAACAGCAGCCACAGGCAGTGGAAGAGGATACACTCGCAAGTTCACATAAAGACAGTTTTGCAAGCTAAGTAACAGCACTTGTGCTACACTTGTCAGTGAAAGAGAAATAGAGTAATGCGAAAGTAAAACAAGTTTGCTTGTAACTTGAAAAAATTGCCTTTATTCAGAATCATACTTTTTTTTTCACTCTTAGCATAACGAAAGTTTAAAAAAATATAGCGCTTGGTGCAATGAAATACTACATTTAATTATTCAAACACTTAATGCAAGGTTGCTCACAGTTTACATGTGAGAATTTAGCATGATCCAAACTCAAATATCCATTTCTCATATCTTTCAATGTCTGCAGCAGATACTGACTTTGAAACCTTTTTTAAAGCCATTTCAAAATCCTCCATAGTTGTAGGCATATGCATTTCTTCTCTTGAAAGATTTCTGATTTCTTCCGGGGTCAAACCTTCAATACGCCTTCTCATTGCCATCAAGGATGCATCCCTAGGTTTTAAATTAAAAAGACAAAAACCATAAAGTGATGTGCTAGTCAAATAAAAAACTGAACAGAAGATTTTTTTCAGTGCATGTATTATTCTGCAATTACTTTATTATATATACATAAGTAGTACTGCACAGAATCTAGTATTGGACAACAAGGCCTGTTTTTGAGCTGTTTTGTTAAATCTTAGTCAGTTAAATCTGAGCAAAAAGCCCAAGTAGTAGAAGGATATAACATGAGGGCAACTGAATTTTACTAAAGGTGTACCATAAAAAATAAGCATCACAGGGATAGGAGAGAACTTGTTGGCTGGAAAATTAAATATTTTCTACTGCAAGTATAAGAAAAACTAAACAGTCAAGTGGTCTCTGCTTTCCCCTCCTCTGTATTAGTGCTATTTTTTTTTAAGGAGAAACTTCAGATTCAACTACCTCCTTGCTTTCACCCAGTTTGATGCTTAACAGCAGCCACCACGTGTTCGACAGCTACAAAGGGTTTCATACACACATTACTGCTAGTCCTCACATCAGCCCTGCATGGAATGCCTACTTTGGAGGTGAGTAAACCAGTGCAGTCAAGTACATTCCTAATAATGTCCAAGCTAATACTAAGATTAGGACCAAAGCTACTTCAATCACGTTTTGAAGTAGAGACCATCTTTTCTTGCTACTGATATTCATCACATTTATGACACTTCACTGAAAATGAGACTGTACTCCCCTCTGATGGGCCAAATCAATCTACATTGGACTACGTCTCCTATGGAACAATATGCTGAATGAATGCGCCAATGTTAATTTTTCTAACCCAGGCACTTGGCAGCAGTCACGGTGCAGACTGGACTCTGCTCAGTCATGCCTCGCTCTGCTTCCTCTGCGACCATGTCTGACATACCTGATATGGCTGAGATTATAAAATTTGGTAAGTCAAAATTGAAGACAGAAATAAATGGAAGAGGAAAATCCACTGCTTTCAAAAGAAATGACAACAGAAGTAAGCAGGCAAGTTTTAATAAGGCATGTGCCACCAATAAGCATGGTACATTCCACAAGCTCTGCCTTCTTATTTTACTTCTTTTAGCTGTTTTGCGTGTGGATCAAATTTAATGACTGTGCTGCCCATTTCACGTCAAAGAAAGGAGAACTACTGACAGGAGGGCTGAAGGCCATTCCTGCCTCTCCCACCTGCCTGTCTGGCCAGTGGGGAAGAAAACCAGTTTACATGCTGGTGAAGGAGAAAGCTGGGAGGGGTGGCAGTGAAATCTAGAGTAAAAAGCAAACTGGTCCAAGGTGTTCCATGGGCTGTTAAAATGCAGTGTAATCAGAATAACATTTTCTTTTATTCAAATGATTTTAAGTACTAGAATGTACACTTTTTAAAGTATGCAAATAAAAAGTGTTAAAACCTAAAACTTTTTTTCTAATCCAAGACAATTACTGGTTTTCTATTTTATATCAGTTGTTTTAACACTACCTTCTTGAACGTGTAGCTTTTATATGAACTACAGTCTTCAGTGACATACAAGATAACCAAACAAGATAACCAGCACCAGCTAACACTGGCTTAATGCCAAAACGTGTTTCTCTGACTAGGTTATATAATGTGGGTCTTTATTCTTCATCTAAATTTAGCATTAAAACTTCATAACAAGTTTACACTGACAAAATCTATGCTTCCTAAAAACAAAACCAGAACCAAAAACCTATACTTCCAAAATAATTCATACCTGCACACGTTGGTAATGTCCGCACCTGAATAACCCTCCATGTTTTCTGCTATACTTGCAAGGTCAACGTCATCAGCCAATTCCAGCTCACGGAGACTTATTCGTAATAGTTCCTCCCTGCCTTTTGCTATTGGGAGAAACAAAATAAATGAATATATATAAATATAACATATATAAAAATGTATAAGCATATATAGAAATATAAACGAATATAAACATAAATATCAACATAAACAATGTTCTATTTTTCTCCAGTCTACTTTAAGAAGTTGTTTTTCAATTCTTAGAGCTCATTTGCTTAAAAAATTTAACAGCTATTCCTCACTGAATTTAGTTTATTTTTAAATTTAAATTTTTAATTGAAAAAAATTTTTTTAATTGAAGTTTTTTTAGTTTTTATGTTTTTAACTGAACTGGTTTGTCTTTTAAAGTAAAGTTAATTAATACCAAACTTAAATTTAGCAAAACTACTGAAGAGTCAACCTGAGGGACTTTGCTGGTGGTCCAGTGGCTAAGACTCTGACTCCCAATTCAAGCAGCCTAGGTTCAAACCCTGGTCAGGAAACTAGATCCCACATGACTGCAACTAACAGTTCACGTGCTATAACTAAGACCTGGTTCAGCCAAGTAAATAAATAAAATAAAAAAATATTAAAAAAAAAGTTAACATGAGCTTCCTGACTCAAATGAAGATACCTGATGGTAATGGAATATAGATTCTTTTCTCAAGACGTCGTCTTAAAGCCTCATCAATATCCCAGGGAAAATTAGTAGCTGCCAGAACCATAACCATTTTGGAAGGGTCATCATTTTCAGAAGCACCTCCAACACCTTGAGGAAGGGTAAGAACACAGTAAAAAAAAAAAAAGCAAAGCAAAGCTCAAATACTTAAAGATACTCAAATATTTAGCACAACGTTAAAAGCAATGTAATCATCAAGCCTCCTTAAGACTTACAAAGCAAACTAGTTACATGTGTGAGTTTGCAGTTTAAGAAAAATGAGTTTTTGTAGCATGCAGAAAATATGACTCAAAAACAAATTTAATAAAAAGACTAGTTCAGCAAAACTATGTAACAATTTAAAAAATTCTTCAAAACCATACATATCCCCCTCTAAGGCCAATTTATCTGCATTTGTTTCAGTTTCGTGGCCAAGAATGAGGGCAGTGTGTGTGACAACGGTGCTCAGTGAAGGAACGGCCGTTACTTCCGGCGTGTCCCCACTGTCGGCATCCCTAGTGCACCGCTCTCGATCTCCAGGACTCCTCGCCAGCCCCGGCCACTGGAGCTGGCGGTCAGCACTGTGAGTGGAGCTTAGTTCATGCTCGTACACACGCATACCATCCATCTGAACCAGCAGCTCGGCCTTCACCCTTCTGCTTGCCTCATGCTCTTCAGAAGTCCCTCTGCGGCTGCAAATGGAGTCTATCTCATCAATAAATATAGTAGCTGGAGAGTAAAAGCGAGCCTGCAGGAAGAAACCAGGCAACACCAGGTTTTTAATTCCATTTAAAAGTAATCTACAGTTAAGCGATTAGAAAAGAGTGGAGGAGCCTCCCACACTGTGCATCTCTCCCTCTTGTCCTAATACTGAGGAGAGAGGAGAGAACTGGAAGAGATAAAATACAGCTTCTAATACAGACTTACTGTATACTTAAATATTATATGGCAATTTCTATACTATTCAATACTCTAATTGGCTATATATGTCATATAAATATAGGATTATCCTGTACATTACAATGATGTGGATAATGATAGTGGGAAGACATTTATAGATACTGATAAGTGTTTTAAAATTGCAGAAAAAATTTTGTTAAAGAGAAGCATTACCTTCTATATTAATAATATCACATAGATTTTATAAATATTTAAAAATATATTTACATTTTACTATTTATTTATATGTAAATTTATTTTAATGTAAACATATACAATATAATATAATGTATAAATATATTTAAATTTAAATTTTTATAAATATAAATTCTTTCTAAGGAATTCTAATTAAATTGCCATTTTTCATTTGACTAATACAAGTACAGCTGACCCCTGAACAATTCAGGTATGAACTGCATGGTCTACTTACATGTAGATATTTTTCAGTAAAAAAATACTATATTACTACCTAGGCTGGTTGAATCTGAGGGTGTAGAGGAATTGTGGATACAGAGGGCTAACTATAAGTTACATGCAGATTAATCGTCACATTGTTCAAGGGTCAATTAGAAGAGTCGATTAAAATGGTCTTTTTTTTCTAAGATAAAATTCATATAACAAAAAATTTACCATTTAAACCATTTTAAAGTATACAATTCAGTAATCAGCATATTAATACTATTATGCAACCAACATCATTGTCAATTCCAGAACATTTCAGTGCCTCCCCTGCCCAATAACCCCCATTTCTCTTCCTCTAGCCCCTGGTGATCACTGATCTATTTTCTGTCCCTATGCATCTGCCTCTTCTGAACATTTCAAATTAATGGGATCATACAACATGTGGCCTTCGTGTCTGCTTTCTTCCACTCAGCATGTTTTCAATGTTTGTTTATATTATAGCATGTACAGGACTTCATTCTCTTTAATGGCTGAATATTATCCCCCAAGTTCATTTTTGTACCTTAAATGCATTTCTTCTTCCTCAAAGCAAAGGACAGGGAAGACTGATCCACTGGTCAAGTATTAACCTAATAAACAGCTGTGTAAGACTCAGTAGTATCACCTTTTTCTTAAGGAGACAGAAGCAGCATTTTATCTATTTATTTTTGTGGGGTGTTTTTGTTTTTAGTAGACTTTATTTTTTTATAGAAATACAGTTGATAAGAAGCATATTATTATAGTAATTAATATTTACTGTTAATCATTTTTTAAATGAAACATCCACACTTACAGAATCACCACACAAGAAAGCTTGAAACTAAATGATGGCAAGGATTTCTCAAAAGAGTGTAAGTGAACAACAGCATTTTAAAAACAGAAGTCCATAATGGCAAATGAACACAACAGACTTGACTGTGCAATTGTACTGGGTCCATCAACTCTTCTGACCATGAGGTTACAATCCAGTATCCTCTAAAAGGCACTGTGCTGAAAGACTCTGCCTCCAAAGTACAGATTTACTTTTAGTCTGTTCATTTGGAAAATCCTAATATTAAAATCTCAGTTTCTTTCCTAGTTAAAAACTTGAATTTTAAGTCATCTATTCGCTCCAAATACCAGACCACCTGACCTGCCTCTTAAGAAACCTGTATGCAGATCAGGAAGCAACAGTTAGAACTGGACATGGAACAACAGAATGGCTCCAAATAGGAAAAGGAGTACGTCAAGGCTGTATATTGTCACCCTGCTTATTTAACTTATATGCAGAGTACATCATGAGAAACGCTGGTCTGGAAGAAGCACAAGCTGGAATCAAGACTGCCGGGAGAAATATCAATAATCTCAGATATGCAGATGACACCACCCTTATGGCAGAAAGTGAAGAGGAACTAAAAAGCCTCTTGATGAAGGTGAAAGAGAAGAGTGAAAAAGTTGGCTTAAAGCTCAACATTCAGAAAACAAAGATCATGGCATCCGGTCCCATCACTTCATGGGAAATAGATGGGGAAACAGTGGAAACAGTGTCAGACTTTATTTTTTGGGGCTCCAAAGTCACTGCAGATGGTGACTGCAGCCATGAAATTAGAAGACACTTACTCCTTGGAAGAAACGTTATGACCAACCTAGATAGCATATTCAAAAGCAGAGACATTATTTTGCCAACAAAGGTCCATCTAGTCAAGGCTATGGTTTTTCCTGTGGTCATGTATGGATGTGAGAGTTGGACTGTGAAGAATGCTGAGCGCCGAAGAATTGATGCTTTTGAACTGTGGTGTTGGGGAAGACTCTTGAGTCCCTTGGACTGCAAGGGACTGAAGGAGATCAGCCCTGGGATTTCTTTGGAAGGAATGATGCTAAAGCTGAAACTCCAGTACTTGGGCCACCTCATGCAAAGAGTTGTCTCACTGGAAAAGACTCTGATGCTGGGAGGGATTGGGGGCAGGAGGAAAAGGGGACGACAGAGGATGAGATGGCTGGATGGCATCACTGACTCGATGGACGTGAGTCTGGGTGAACTCCGGGAGTTGGTGATGGACAGGGAGGCCTGGCATGCTGCGACTCATGGAGTCGCAAAGAGTCAGACACCACTGAGGGACTGAACTGAACTGATTTGCTCCAAAAGGATAATACCATTTTAAATTAAAGTATCTTTTTACTTGGATTTTAGGCACTATGTACAAACAATTTGATACTTTCTTTTCAAGAAACAGAGGGGGAAGATAAACTGGATGGAAGGAAAGAAAAAAGCAAACATGCAAGAAAATTTGTAATTGAAATTCTAGCTAGCAACCATCAGAACCAATGACAAAAATCAAATTTCAAGCAAAAACTACTAGATTTGAGTTTTTCCCCATACTAAGGGTACACAGAAAGGTCTAAATTAAAGCAGAGGCTATGTGGCACATATAAAATTGGGTTTGGATGACCTGGGAAAATATCGTAGAGAGATGCGGAAGAGGACACCGTTTCTGCCTGCACAGCACTCCTTCTTATGATAAGAGAAGCTCTCCTTTTCATTTGTACATAAATCATCTCTTTCTCATTCTTACTCCACTACTTCAAGGCCGGCCAGCCTCTGCTGGAGTTCCAGGAGAGTCTAGGCACAAGCGTGTGACTCAAGCAAGGCCAAACATTAATCTCCGGAGTTTTGCTGGAACAACTGAGAAATGAGGACTAATTCACAGGGATTACCATTAGGACAACAAAAATAAGATTTAAACCTCTAACGGCGATCTTAGTCACCATATGGATCTGCCCATGTCAAAGTCAACCCAGAGGTAAAAAGAGCCAAATGTTTAGACAAAAATAATTCCCAAGGACATCTGAACTGCTGGATCCTGCTAGACCTAAAAATTTAAAATGTAACCTGGTAATTCCCAGTTATGTCACCCAACATACTATTCTTATTGTTTAAACTGATTTGATTACTTTTTTTTTTCCCCTTTATCGGCTGCACCTGCAGCATGTGGACTCATAGTCCCCAACCAGGGATGGAACCCACGACCCCTGCATTAGAAGTGCAGAATCTTAACCACTGGATCACCTGGGATTAGATTTCTGACACTTGAAAATGAAAGTTCTCGACAATATAACAAAACAATATACAGTTAAGTTTTTAAATGTCTGTACCAACTCATGTGAAAAACCCTGGACAGATTTTAATATTTAAGTGGGACTACCCTAGTGCTACAGTGGATAAGAATCTGCCTGCGAGAATCTGTAGGGGACAGTGGTTCGATCCCTGGTCTGGGAAGATTCCACATGGTCATGGAGCAACTAAGCCTGTGAGTCACAACTACTGAGCCTCAGAGCCTATGCTCCACAGCAAGAGAAGCCACTGAAACCAGAAGCCTGCACAATGGAACTAGAGAGCAGCCCTCTCAAAGCACACAGAAAAAGCCTGGAGCAGCAAAGAAGACCCAGTGCAACTGAAAATAAATAATATAAAAAACAGTATTTGTCCATGTATGGCAGAAATCAACACAATACTGTAATGCAATCATCCTTTAGTTAAAAATAAGTTAATTAAAAATAGTAATGATAATATTTAAGTGGGCTTATTCAAAATATAGGCCTTGAGCCATGCTCACTTTGAGAGATTCTGGTGGGGCAGGGCACATAAGAGAGAGGCAGTCATCTGCAGAGCAGTCAAAACAAGACATAAGAGGCAGTACAACTTTACTCCTTGAGAGAGTCCACATGATGAAAAGGAGAAAATCAAGCTGGTTTCAAGGGAGCCATAAACAAAATTCAGATAGGCAGGAGCTCCAAACTGCAGGCACTGGTTTGTGATTGAACCTCTGATCAAGTGAGCAGCTCAAGGTAGCACCCTCCGGATAAGATTTAAAGATGGTTAAGATTTTCCTAGGCAATACCAGGGAAGCCAGTAAAAAATAAGTTGTTTGATATATTTTATAAACTGCACTATAAAAAAAATACTACAAATTAGCACTTTATAAGAGGCTTTCCCTTATAGAAGAAAACAGTCCTTTTTCCTCAATACAAAACCCTACCTTATATACCTATGGCTGATTCATACTGATGTATGGCAGAGGTCAACACAGTATTATAAAGTAATTATCCTCCAATTTAAAAAAATAAATTAAAAAATACAGTAAAAAATAAACTCCCTACATTAAAAAAATAATCAAATAATTCTTAAACAGTAATAGTAAATATTAATGAGTTCTTATGAGTCAGGGTCTATATTAAGCAGCTGAAGTGCACTGGCTGATTTCACCCTCCAAACATTAGAGGTCAGCTCAGTTTACTCGCTCAGTTGTGTCTGACTCTGCGACCCCCATGGACTGCAGCACGCTAGGCTTCCCTGTCCATCTTGAACTCCCAGAGCATGCTCAAACTTATGTCTGTCGAGTCGGTGATGCCATCCAACCATCTCATCCTCTGTTGTCCCCTTCTCCTCCTGCCTTCAATCTTTCCCAGCATAAAGGGTCTTTTCCAGTAAGTCATTTCTCCACATCAGGTAGCCAAAGTATTGGAGTTTCAGCTTCAGCATCAGTCCTTCCAATGAATATTCAGGGTTGATTTCTTTTAGGACTGATTTGTTTGATCTTGCTGTCCAAGGGACTCTCAAGAGTCTTCTCCAACATCACAGTTTAAAAGCATCAATTCTTCGGCATTCAGCTTTCTTTATAGTCCAACTCTCACATCCATAGATGACTACTAGAAAAACTGTAACTTTAACAAGATGGACCTCTGTTGGCAAAGTCATGTCTCTGCTTTTTAATATGCTGTCTAGGTTGGTCAGAGCTTTTCTTCCAAGGAGTAAGCGTCTTTTAATTTCATGGCTGCAGTCACCATCTGCAGTGAGTTTGGAGCTCAAGAAAATCAAGTCTGTCACTGTTCCCATTGTTTCCCCATCTATTTGCCACAAAGTGATGGGACCAGATGCCATGATCTTAGTTTTTTTAATGTTGAGCTTTAAGCCAGCTTTTTCACTTTCCTCTTTCACTTTCATCAAGAGGCTCTTTAGTTCCTCTTCACTTTCTGCCATAAAGGTGGTGTTATGTGCATATCTGAGGTTATTGTTATTTCTCCCTGCAATCCTTATTCCAGCTTGAGCATAAACATTAGAAGTACATCCTAAATTACTGTCCTCCTCTTATAGATAAAGCAACTGAGCAACAGGAGAGGAATTCTCCCACAGGTAGCTAGCTGGGAAAGTGACGGAAGTGGGATCTAAACCAGGCCACCTGACTCTAATGACCCCATACTTAGCCATTCATTCTACTGAGCTTACGTTTTTAAACACCAAGTTATTCTGGAATACTGGTAATTTTTTCCCCTGAAGATAATTTTTCAAAATGATTTAAGAGGTTCTCTATCAGATACCTACTGTGGGATGGACTATTAATAATCCATAAGAACCTGTCAGAATTTACATCCTGCCTTATGAATTATCGCAGTTGAAGGAGAAAAAAGTGGGAACTGAAATAGGAAGAAGCCTTTACAGAAAATGGATAACATTAAATTGTAAGGGTTTTTGTTTTGTCTTATTCTGAGCCTAGGAAGGAAGATGTAGTATAATGTTAGCATGATCATTGAAGATTGTGGCCACCATGACTAAGAATGTAAATTTTTGTCACTATTTATATAATAAATGCAACTCTGTGTTCATGCATATAACTAAACAATTTCTTAAATGAGGTAAGAGGGAAACAGTTAAGTGAAACTTAAAGTCCAAAGTCTAAAAGCTATTGAATTCAACCCACTCAATCAGAACTTGTTGAATTATATTTCGTCTACTGATACTCACATGAGTGGCAGTGGAAGAAAGAAAAAGAAACTCAAAGAAGCAAAGAACTGAATTCAAAGATTATGTCATTAAACTCCAGGTATCTGATACAGTGAATAGATCGGAGGTAATCTCAGTTCCTTATTTACTTGTGATTTTCACCTTTCCCCATTAATTACCAATACTGAATTTACTATATTATAACAAAGCCTGGCTTAAAAAACATAATAATTTCACATTCCTATAGCAGCAGATCAGTAACTCGGATCCCATAGCATAAGCATGTCTGTAAGCTAACAGACAGTCATTCCTCCAGAGAAAAGGAGTCAAAGAGAAACACAAGTAATTCATGTTAGTAAAAAGTTTCTAAGGATGGATGATCCTGGCAGGCTACAGTCCATGAGGTCGCAAAGAGTCAGACACGACTGAGCAACTTTACTTTCTCTTTTTCACTTTCTTTCAAGGGCACAGGAACCATACCCTGGGCACAAGCGCATCCTGCCTGGCGATTCTACACCATGGAGTTAGTTACAATTCATTTTCTTCCCTTCTAGAAGTGAAGAATCATTAGAGTTGTCTCAAGCATTCACCATTTCGAACAGAAGACGAACAAGCTTCTCAGACTCTCCTCTGTATTTGGAAGTCAGAGTTGACGAAGAGACATTGAAGAATGTTGTCTTACATTCCGTTGCTACTGCTTTAGCAAGGAGGGTCTTTCCTGTGCCAGGTGGGCCCACCATTAACACTCCCTGTTGGGAATATAACAGTGTCAGCAAAGGGTTTATCTGCCGTTGTTCTAATTCACAAGAATGCCATTACTAAGAATCAGTCTTCAACAAACTTACACATAATACTGAGATAAGTAAAAGACAAAGATAAACAGAAGGATATTTTACCACAAATTTGCTTTCTGCATTACAAAAGTAAGGTAATTACACATTATTAAAAATTTGGAACTAAGAGATGAGAAAAAATATAATCAATATTATAGTACTGATATCATACCCTAACACAGGTACCGTTAGGATCTAGATATATTTCCTGCTAGTCCTTTTGCTCAAACAAATTAGTTGATTTTTTTTCACATGGTTGTATTCAAGGTATGTCTAGAATTTTGTTATCTTGCTTATCACTTAACATTTCAAGAATTCCAAAAAACAAGTAGAGTGAGCCATTAGCACATTTCCCAAATCCAAGAGTGTTTTGGACACTTTTCAGATCAGCATGTGACTTTTACGAAGTACTCATTAGGGTTTCCCGGGTGGTTCAGTTGTAAAGAATCTGCCTCCCAATGCAGGGGACACAGGTTCGATCCCTGCTCTGGGAAGATCCCACGTGCAGCAGGACAGCTAAGCCCATGCCCCACCACCACCAAGCCTGTGTCCCAGAGCCCGGGAGCCGCAACCACTGAGCCCGAGGGCTGCAGCTCTGAAGCCTGAGCGCCTTCCTGGAGCCCGTGCTCTGCAACGAGAGAAATCCCCGCAGTGAGAAGCCCGCACACCACGACTAAAGGGCAGCCCCTCGCTGGCTGCATCGAGAGAAAGCCCACGTGCAGAAATGAAGACCCCGCGAAGCCACATATAAATAAACTTTTTAAAAAAGGAGTACTCATTAGATGCAGATATGTCTTATTAATTTCTTCAGAATAATTCCAAGAAATACAGATACAAGTTCTGCAACACAACATGTAAAATGGAGTATTTTTGTATTTAGGCAACTTGTTCATATTTGCAAATGTAAGTTCATTATAAATCTGCTATGTGTATATCTTTTCAAAGATCACATTGCATCTGTTTCCTATTCTTGAAACCTTGCAATAGTTTTTCGTCTGAATAACACAACATATTTAAATTTTTCTGTACCTGCTCTACGTTCTACTCCCCCTTCCCTCAACACAGGTAAATATTGGCTCTCTACACAACGCATTTGCCATTTGCTTTGACAATAGTGTTACAGTAAGAAACTTACTTTCCATGGTCTCCTAATGCCTTTAAAGAATTCTGGCATCCACATTGGTAACACCACAGCTTCCTTAAGCAACTTTTTAGCTTCTACTAAATCAGCAATATCATCCCTGAAAGAGAAGATATTTGATTAAAACCTTAGATCACATATTTAATTCAGTGTAGTCATTCTTGAGAGTCACTGAAAGCACATGACTTTGTGCTGCTGACAGAACGTGAAGCCTCTTCCTAGGCACGTGTGAACTAACACACTGTGACGAGGTTTCTGCCACACTGGCCAGTATATACGAAGGGCACAATCTGAATCTCCACGTCTTGGCAGTAATGATTTTCAGCTCGGTGAATGAGAACAGAGGTCTATAGGCCTACTCCTTATTATTATGCCATCTTATTTTAAATTTCTGTTCTTAAAATGCTCATTCCATAAATTCCATAGTTTAGAAATAATGAGCCCACTAAAAAACAAACATAAGAATAAACATACAGAAAGCAGACACAGGTTGTAATTCAGCTGCTTCGCCCCCTACTCTACCAAAAGGTGGACAGCAAGGTCAGTAGAGATTGCCACAAAATCATCAAGCACAAGACCACCACCACTGCAACTACGAGTACACATGGCATGATAAGTATTACGGTATATGACGTGATAATACATTTTAAAATATCCCCAAAACTGTACCTAAAAATAAAGCTTTAACAAAAAATATATAACTGAGTGTGCCTAGCTTTGTGGAAAATGGAACTTTAGAACTTGCGATAAATTTTAGTTCTTTGATTAGATATATCTATTTTTTAATAATTTACTGAAGTATAGTTGATTTACAATGTTATGTTAGTTTCAGGTGTATAGAAGGGTGATCCCATTAAATATACATAGAGCATCTTCTTCTTTTTTTTTTTTTTTTAATTCTTTCCCCTTATAGATTAGTACAAAATATTGAGTATGGGTCCCTGTGCTATATAGTAGGTCCTTGTTGGTTATGTATTTTATATATATCAGTGTGTAATATGTTAATCCCAAACTTCTAATTTTATATTAATAAAGTTGAGAACTACTGCTCTAAGTAATAGGATATAGAAGCAATATGTATTGTATAAACCTAAAGATAACCAGCAATACATATGCATAAGTGACTGCCATTTTACCTTTAAAGAATGTCCCAAAAAGAAGATGAAATTTTTGTGATCTTGTTCACATTCTGTACGTAGGATTTTTAAATTTAATAAAAATTTTATTTATTAAGTTAAAAAATTTAAACAAAAACTGGTACAGCCTGAATCAAAGAGAAGTCTTTCCTTATGTGTCTTCCGGTTCTATCCTCAAAGACTGATCTTCAGTGCATGCCCATTTCTGTTCCGAAAAGCAACATCCAATTGTTTTGCTGTGCTATAACTTACCATCGAACATTGGGATTCTGAGAAATTATATCCCTTTCCAAAGCTTCTACTAAGTCCTTATCATACCCAGTACTATCAAATTTATTTGTCTCTGGTTCTGTAGCTGCAGCAGGTGATTTGTTCTACACAAACAGAGGAAAAAAAACATGAGCTTATGATTAACTCAAACACTGTATTTCATGTCTATGAATCAGAAAGATTGGACTCAAGTGACATTTTTATAAAAGTTAATGTAACAGTACAAGTAATAAGGACAGAAACAAAGACTGTTAAGTCATCATTCTACATCAACATCAGAGTTTCATACTGAATTTTTATTTTTATGTAAAAAGTATGACAATGGCATTAAACAAAAATATTATGCATATGAACTGACAACAGAAAAAATTAATATTGAGATAAATTGTGGTCACTAGTGAATATTAGGTATGTATATTTATCTCAAAGCTTTAGAAGAGATAAGGTTAAGCACAGATGGTTTCTTTAGGTAAGATAATAGGTCAATCTTTAACACCTACTCAGTTCCTACTGATGCTCCAAAAACACTTTTTGATTATTCCTATATTCCCCCAAGAGACGCCTCAGCCCTTAGAAGAGATTTCCTCCCATCCTCTGTGGTGTCAGTCATTAGGGCCACAATGCTGCATGCTAAAGCACTCCAAGGCACAATGACAGACTCACAGGACACTGCAGGATATTTCAAACTTTTGAGAGAAACACAAAAACATCTATTTCAACACTGGGTGGACTGCCAGCTCAATGAAACCTAATAGAGAGCTCATAAACAGATCCACACGAATATTCCCCCCCAATTTTTGAGAATGGTATAAAACTTTTATTGAAATATATATTATTTATAATGTATTAATTTCTGCTGCATAGCCTAGTGACTCAGTTATACATATATATATTCTTTTTCTTATTCTTTTCCATTATAATTTATCACAGGATACTGAATATAGTTCCCTGAGCTATAATAAATCCTTTTCAACAAATGGTATTGGAGTAACTGAATATGTATGCGCAAAAAATGAACCTTGACCTAAGCCTCACACTTTACATAAAAATCAACTCAAAACAGATCATGGACTTTTATGTAAAACATAAAATTATAAAACTTTTAAGAAAAAAATTTTCAGAAATTGGGATCTAGGGATAGGCAAAGAGTTAAGAACTTGACAACAAGAATACAGTCCATAAAAGGAAATACTGCACTTTACCAAAATTAAAATCATTTGCCTTGTGAAAGATCCTGCTAAAACAATGAAGAGACAAACTAACACACTTTAAAAAAACCCTGCAAAATATAAATCTGACAAAGAACTACTCTCCAAATTATATTAAAAAACTCTTAAAACTCAATAGTAACCAAAAAAGTCATTTGTATAATGGGCAACAGACCTGCCCATTATAGAAGAGACATTCCTCTGAAGAGACTTGGCTCTGTGCTCTTATTTCCTTAAGTCAGCTTGTACAGCGACTGTTTAGAAGAGTAGACTAACTCAGCATAGACTGTTAGACTGTTGAGAAGAACAGCACTGGGGACTTTACATTTGCTATAACCCAGTTTTTACTTTGCCCAGGTGGTGTGGCGGGGCCTTTTGGTACAACAAGCCAAACAAATGATCCGGTGCTTTACCATTTCATAGGCTAGGTATGTGCCTCAGTCAAGGGAGTGGGGAGGTGGAAGAGAGAGGATTGAAACTAAATTCTTAAGAGTCCTATCTGCTTCTTACTGCAAGGGAGTGTAAGCACTCAAATCATATTAACTAGCACTGAAATCCCGGTTTATAAAGCTCATTCCTCACTAACAGGAACCAGGGAACTAATAGGAACCTTGTTTCCTGGAGAAACAAGAGTAAATACAGGAGGAGCCTGGAACACTCTATTTTGTCAGAGAATGGTGAGTACATGTTAAAAAGACTTAAGATCCAGCTTCAAGGGTCTCCCGCTCCTCAAATCCTGGACAATTTAAGCATCAGAAAGATAGTAACAAATTTTAATTCATTGGATAAAATAGGAATCCATGAGTCCATACAGATAAAATTAAAGGGGAAGAGATAGAACTTTTTCTTACAATTCAAAGTCAATTAATGAAAGAAGAGATAATAGCATTAGAAAATGATTTTTCAGTTGTCAGAGGAGTAACTGATTCAGGCAAGAACTCCTGGATGCTGAAACAAATAAAATTTTGATGAGAAACAGGATATTTGTATAATCTCAAAAGTATCTCCCCACAAATGACTATAAAGGGAAAAAGAGTAACTTTATAGTGGAAAGACCTGGCAGACGCCACCCTAACCAAGTGATCCAATTTATCACAAGTAACAGAGCAATTAACACCCTGCGTGCCTCCTTATATGACACGCTGAGGAGAACAACACTTCACTTCAGTGGCCCTGCTGCCAAGAACGCACAACCTCAATCTAATCACAAGGAAACACGAGGGGAACCCAAACCCAGGAACTTTCTACAAAATAACTCTTTAAAAAGGCCAAAAAAGATAAAGGCTGAGGAAATGTTCACATTAAAAGAGGCTAAAGAAATGTGACAACCAAATGCAACATATGCTTCTATACTGGGTCCTGGCAGGTGGGGAGAAAAGCTATAAATGACATTATTAGAGTAACTGGCAAAATTTTACAAAAGTGTGTGGATAACAGTACTGTATCAATGCAAAATTAATGATTTTTTATCACTGCTGTGTGTTCTGTGTGAAAAAAATGTCCTAGTATTTAGAAAACTGACACTAAAATCTTTAAGCGTAAAGGGCATGATTTCTACAACTTACCTACCCTCAATGCTTCAGGAAAAATCAAGTATACAGAGAGTAAATGATAAAGCAAAAAGGGTAAAATACTAATAACTGGTAAAAATGGGTAAAGAATATGTTTATTACCAAGATAGAAAGTTACAAAAAGCAACCAAAAGTATTTGTTGAATATTGAGTAGGAAAAATCCTAGCACAGGTGCAGTGTGACTATGGTTTTATTATAGTAGCAGATTTAATTCCTAAAAATTATTAAAATTTGTACAGTCTTCACTTTTAAGGTTAATAAATAACTTTTTAATTTATAAAAATCAGTAACATTTACCTTTTCTTCTCTTCCTTTATTCTGTTCTTTCTTTTCCCGACTACGAACAGCTTTCCCTCTGTCACTGTGAAGATTGTGTGTGGATGGACGGTGAACTCTGACAGCTGTACTGGGACGGTTACCCTGTGGTTTAGGGTCGCTGTACTGAGAAGACTGGCGTTTTCTAGGTCCTGGTGATGGTCTAATCAAAGACAAGATCATGAAACTCATAATCAACTCTTGGAGTTGGTACAAATACAGATGAACACACACAGTGTATAAATCTATCTATGACTTGAAGCAATGGCAATAACTGAACACAAGATAGAACTGCTTCTGCTGCTAAGTCACTTCAGTCGTGTCTGACTCCATGCGACCTCATAGATGGAAGCCCACCGGGCTCCCCTGTCCCCGTCCCTGGGATTCTCCAGGCAAGAACACTGGAGTGGGTTGCCATTTCCTTCTCCAATGCATGAAAGTGAAAAGTGAAAGTGAAGTCGCTCAGTCATGTCTGACTCTTCACAACCCCATGGACTGCAGCCCACCAGGCTCCTCCATCCATGGGATTTTCCAGGCAAGAGTACTGCAGTGGGGTGCCATTGCCTTCTCCGAGGTAGAACTGCAGGTCTCTGAAAGCTAAGATCCAGCACTGAAACTGGACATAACTGTTGTGGTGCAGTATACGGCAGAAATAACAGAAGGCAAGTGATCATCACCTCGCTTCTGAAATGAAACACCTGTTGTATATCAAGGATAAATGAAAAAATAGCCTGATTCTTAAAAACTGAAAAGAGAGCAAAATAATCAGAGAAGGGAGTTTTACCAAAAGAGAAAGAACAAAGCAAGGTGTAGAAATCACTTTTACGTACTAACATACACACAGCTTGGTACCATTTTATTTAGAATATATCATAGTTCTTATGTTTTAATTAATAAAATTTAATCATTTTTCCATTAAAAAAAATGATACAAGCACTGGCTATGGATAGTTACAAGAACTCATATATGGTGCTTTGCCTTTATGTAGATCACTTCACCTTTATTTTTGTGGCAGAACTGAGATCTCTCAAATATTTATTAGGCTCCTACCATTATGCTTCTAGACTTGGTTGGGGTAAGATGAGCAATAAAAATGGTAGAGGAGTCCTGTACTCAAATACCTCAGGTAGAGTTAAGAAAGAAGATATACAAGACTAGGCAAATATACCAGAAAATGTGAAAGAGACCTAGTGCTGTGGCAATGGGAATGGCCTCTTGAAGACAGAAAGCAAACTGGATCTGGAAACACCCTTCTGATTTAGGAGGTGACCTAAATAAGATGGTACAACTGCAGATAAGAAAATGAATGAGGAAAAGCCAGAAAGTAAGACGAGTTTAATCTACATAAAAGTCATAAAGACAAACTGTAAAGATACAATGATAAACACTCAAGAACGATACTGGAGCTTCCTTGGTGGTCCAGTGGTTAAGAATCTGCCTGCCAATACAGGGACACAGGCTCAATTCCTGGTCCAAGAAGATTCCACATGACACGGAGCAACTAAGCCTGTGCTCTGCAACAAGAGAAGCCTGCACACCACCATGAAGAGTAGCCCCCATCTGCCACAGCTAGAGAAAGCCCTCGCACCACAACGAAGACTCAGCACAGCCAAACAAATAAATCTTTTCTGAAAAGCGAAAAATGAACTAAAAACAAACAAAAAAGATGATACTGAACAGATAAGCTGGTTCAGTAAGTAGATCTAAAGATCACCAGTTCAAGAGGCTTGGCTGTTAGCTGACTGTCACCAAAAAGGTTTTAGAAAGACCAGTCTCATAATGAATAAGATACACTGATGAAAGAATCACAAAAAGCAGGGAGGCATTATCAAGGCATAAGATGGAGAGCCTAGCTTATGGAGTGATGATAAAAGTATAAAAGACACACTGTGAAAAAAGACACCCCTAGATATCTTTCATATTGAGAAATGGGAATTTGGGAGGATGATAAAGCCAAACCAATGTACTGATTTTTGTGAAAGGAATGATGGGGGTTCAATTTTGAATTTAGAAACTTGGGTAGCCAAGTAGGGATATTGTTTTAAAATATATATTTTTCCCTTTAAAAAATAGACACTGAAATATATTTCAGAAATAAAGAATTTGAAAAAGTCACGTACGTGTGTGTGTGTATGTGTTAGTCACTTAGTTGTGTCTGACTCTGCGATCCCATGGACTAGAGCCCGCTAGGATCCTCTGTTCATGGGGATTCTCAAGGCGAGAATACCGGAGTGGATTGCCATTCCCTTCTTCAGAGGAACTTCCCAACCAGGGTTAGAACCCTGGTCTCCTGCATCGCAGGCAGATTCTTCACTGTTTGAGTAGCTCAAATGGTAAAAGTCACCTGTATCCCCACTATCCAGAGTTAACCACTTGACATATTAGTTTATTTTCTTATGGTTGCCTTTCATTTAAACAAAACTGGAACCATTATACATACATATTCCCTGGAGGAGGAAATGGCAACCCACTCTAGTATTCTTGCCTGAGAATCCCATGGACAGAGGAGCCTGGAGGGCTACCGCCCACGGGGTCACAAAGAGTCAGACACGACTAAGTGCCTAACACACACATACATACAAATGCTCATATTTTTCTCTACTCATTATATCATGAAGCATTTTTAGTATCCTTTCCTCTATCATTACCTCAAACATGACTTTTAATGGCTAGATGGCAGTCAGTCACATAAAATGTACCACACTTAATCTTCTTTTTGGGGGGCCAAACCATGTGGCTTGCAGAATCTTAATTCCCTGACCAGGGATCGATTCCTACGGTGGAAGCAGAGTTCAAACCACTGGAACACCAGGAAAGTCCCTTTATCCACTTCTTACTGCTATTCATTCATCTGAGAAATAATTTACTGAACTATTACTACTGACAGGCACTACTCTGAATTCAAGATAAAAATTATAAAAAAAATAACTTTAATAAAAGCCTTTACTCTCACAAGTTTACACAGCAGTGTGTATGGGGGGCAGATGGGGTTTCAATGAAGAAATAAACACTACATCAGATGATGCTAAGTGCCATCTAAGAAAATATGATAAAGAAGGGTAGGGGATATGGAATGATACAGGCAGGCTCATCAGAGAAGGCCTTTCTGAGGCAACATTTAAGTTGAGACGTGAAAGAAATTCGAGAACAAGCCATCACACATCTGAGCTGAAGGAAAGCTGAGTGCAGAGAACTGAGGTGCTTGCATCTGACTCGTTCAAGAAGGCAGAACTGAGGCCACAGAGGTGGTGGGGGCAGGGTCTCACTGGTGGTGCTGAGGGACACGCTGAAAACTCTGGGTTTTATCCAGTGAGATGAGAAGATGTTTGAGGGACTTCAGTTGACTTTTCAAAAGACAGTTTAAAAGAATTATACCTAATGGCTTCACACTATTTTTAATCGTTCCTCTGAAAGCCTGCAATGAACCTCTGTACAAACATGTTTGTGCACAGCACTAGAAGAGAATGCAGGATCGATTGACTATGTTCCTAAAATGGGATTAAAATTTAGGCGATGTCATGGTTACAATCCCCAATAGTTGAAAGAATAAGCTCTCTCCAGTACTCTTGCCTGGAAAATCCCATGGACGGAGGAGCCTGGAAGGCTGCAGTCTATGGGGTCACTGAAGGTCAGATGCGACTGAGCGACTTCACTTTCACTTATCACTTTCACGCATTGGAAAAGGAAATGGCAACCCACTCCAGTGTTCTTGCCTGGAGAATCCCAGGGACAGGGGAGCCTGGTGGGCTGCCGTCTCTGGGGTCGCACAGAGTCGGACACGACTGAAGTGACTTAGCAGCAGCAAGCATGAGTACAGATTAAGACTAACAGAAAAATAAAGAGTTTTGAGGGATATTCAGTTGAGGAAGTTAAGTTAAATAAATTACAGGAAGAAACAGAAAGATACAGGGAATAAAGTCAAAGAGGAGGACTTTGTAGCTAATAGCTATCCAGGGTGTTTAAAATCAGAGACAGAACAAAATATGGAAGAAAGCCAGAAGCAATAAGGAGGGACCCTACAGCTCAGCATTATAGACTTTTCAAGATGAAAAGCTCATTTAACAACTTTCTACTACCCCAAAGAGAGAAACCTCCTGCCTCCTCTTGTAAAGATTGCAGCAATCAAACAGTTCATTAAATATGAAATCACCTGAATAATCACTGGGCACATCTATTCACTGGAAAGTTCTTATCAGTAACTAAGAAAGGGGCTATGGTGTTGTTACAGACTGAATTTTTGTATTCCTCCCAAACTCATGATGCTGAATTCCTAAACCCCAGTGTAATCATTTGGAGTAAGGAAGTAATTCAAGTTAATAAGGTCATAAGGGTGGGGTCCTGATCTAAGAATTAGTGTCCTTATTAAAAGACACCAGAGAATTTGCTGTTTCCTCTGCCATGTGAGGATGCAGAGAGGAGGTCAGCTACTCAAGAAGACTCCTCACCAGAAACTAAACTGCTCGCACCTTAAGCTTGGACTTTCTATAGCTTTAGAACTGTGAGAAATAAGTTTCTGTTGTTTAAGTCACCCAGTCTGTGGGATTTTGTTACGGCAGCCAGAGTGACCAATACAAGGGGCAGATGATGATTCTCCAGAAGAAGGGATAAAAAGAAAGTCAAGCAGGAGTAAAACATTTATAGGCAAGATAAAATAAAAACACAACTTCACTCATCTTTTATACAGTTCTATTTTGGAAATTAAAAAAGTAAACACAGATGTGGAAAAATTTTCCATTTATTTATAATAAGAAAAAAGGGGTTAACTATTGTAGGTTATATCCCTTAAAAGTGCAGCAAACAAGCCTTTAAAAACAGCAAAGAATAGGGTCTAAAATGGCTTATAAATTACCTATGTTTAGGTAACTATAAAGAGCAAGTTACTTTACCTACGTAAGCTTAAGTTTCCTCATCAGAAATTGGGGCTAACAGTTTAGTACCTACCTTCTAAGTCTGTTTAGAGGATTAAATAATATATGTAAAACAACTGACATGGTACTTGGCAACACAGTAAATGTACAGCAACTGTCTACTATTAGGATTAAAAAAATGATACAAAGTTATATATTATGGGTATAGCACAACTACAACTATGAAAATAAACAATGTATAAAGGATGACAAGTTGCACTAGGGTGACTATATGATTTCATCTCTACTTTTATGAATTTTCCTGTTTTTCTTTAATGAGCCTACTGTTGTAGTTTTGAGGGTTTTTTTTTTTTTTAGTAAATTCTAAAATAAAACAGAATACATACACACACACAGACACATATATATATAAAAGTACTTAAAAGTAAAGGTAAAACGTAGTAAATATTCAGAAGGTATCACCGTCAATAACAGAATATTAGTACTTGTATCTGGAGCTGAAAAAAATGAAAGTGGTTAAAAACAATTAATGCCCATTCAGTTCAGTTCAGTTCAGTCGCTCAGTCGTGTCCAACTCTTCGCGACCCTATGAATCGCAGCACGCCAGGTCTCCCTGTCCATCACCAACTCCTGGAGTTCACTCAGACTCACGTCCATTGAGTCAGTCATGCCATCCAGCCATCTCTTCTTCTGTCGCCCCCTTCTCCTCCTGCCACCAATCCCTCCCAGCATCAGAGTCTTCTCCAATGAGTCAACTCTTCGCATAAGGTGGCCAAAATACTGGAGTTTCAGCTTTAGCATCAGTCCTTCCAAAGAAATCCCAGGCCTGATCTCCTTCAGAATGGACTGGTTGGATCTCCTTGCAGTCCAAGGGACTCTCAAGAGTCTTCTCCAACACCACAGTTCAAAAGCATCAATTCTTCAGTCCTCAGTCTTCTTCACAGTCCAACTCTCACATCCATACGTGACCACAGGAAAGACCATAGCCTTGACTAGGCGAACCTTTGTTGGCAAAGTAATGTCTCTGCTTTTGAATATGCTATCTAGGTTGGTCATAACTTTCCTTCCAAGGAGTAAGCGTCTTTTAATTTCATGGCTGCTGTCACCATCTGCAGTGATTTTGGAGCCCAGAAAAATAAAGTCTGACACTGTTTCTACTGTTTCCCCATCTATTTCCCATGAAGTGATGGGACTGGATACCATGATCTTCATTTTCTGAATGTTGAGGTTTAAGCCAACTTTTTCACTCTCCACTTTCATTTTCACCAAGAGGCTTTTTAGTTCCTCTTCACTTTCTGCCATAAGAGTGGTGTCACCTGCATATCTGAGGTTATTGATATTTCTCTCAGCAATCTTGATTCCAGCTTGTGTTTCTTCCAGTCCAGTGTTTCTCATGATGTACTCTGCATATAAGTTAAATAAGCAGGGTGACAATATACAGCCTTGACGTATACTCCTTTTCCTATTTGGAACCAGTCTGTTGTTCCACGTCCAGTTCTAACTGTTGCTTCCTGACCTGCATACAGATCTCTGAAGAGGCAGGTCAGGTGGTCTGGTATTCCCATCTCTTGAAGAATTTTCCACAGTTTATTGTGATCCACACAGTGAAAGGCTTTGGCATAGTCAATAAAGCAGAAATAGATGTTTTTCTGGAACTCTCTTGCTTTTTCCATGATCCAGAGGATTTTGGCAATTTGATCTCTGGTTCCTCTGCCTTTTCTAAAACCAGCTTGAACATCAGGAAATTCACGGTTCACATATAGCTGAAGCCTGGCTTGAAGAATTTTGAGCATTACTTTACTAGCATGTGAGATGAGTGCAATTGTTTGGTAGTTTGAGCATTCTTTGGCATTGCCTTTCTTTGGGATTGGAATGAAAACTAACCTCTTCCAGTCCTGTGGCCACTGCTGAGTCTTCCAAGTTTGTTGGCATATTGAGTGCAGCACTTTCACAGCATCATCTTTCAGGATTTGAAATAGCTCAACTGGAATTCCATCATCTCCACTAGCTTTGTTTGTAGTGATGCTTTCTAAGGCCCACTTGACTTCACATTCCAGGATGTCTGGTACTATCCTAAACTGGAGGAGAAACACTTCGGTACGGTACTTTTTAAAGTGTGATCCACCAATCACTTGGATTAGAATTGCCTGCAGATTCCTGGGCTCTCCTGCTATTATACCAGACTCTCTGGGAGTGAAACCCCAGAATTCACATTCTGAATGAGTTCCCCAAGAGATCTTAATGTATGCTAGAGTTTGAGAATGACCAATATAGCAGAGAGTGCTAGCTTTGTAACCACACACATCTGGGTTCAAATCTTAACTCCACCAGCTACTAGTTTTGTGATAATGGGGAAAAGTTACCTAACTTCACTGTATCTCAACTATCTTACCTGAAATACAGAGAAAATATAACTAATTATTTGGAAGGCTTATTGTGAAAAATAAATAAGATAACATGTATATTCTGTATTAGTGCTCAGAACCACATGAGTATTCAGTATCTAGCACCTGTCATAAAATATAGTCAAAGAGTAACAGTTGCAATTATAGAATCTTAAACATCTAAAAAGCACCTGAGCAATGTTTTAATGCAAGGCTCTCAAACTGGTTAAGGGGCAAAGAAACTGAAAGTCACTGTTCTTTGTAGAATGCTATTATACACTGATGCTGATGCTGCTGCTGCTAAGTTGCTTCAGTCGTGTCCAATGCTATGCGACCCCATGGACTGCAGCCCACCAGGCTCCTCCGTCCCTGGGATTTTCAAGGCAAGAGTACTGGAGTGGGTTGCCATTGCCTTCTCCGCTATTATACACTAATATATTTAAACACACAATACAAACTAGGAAATCTATTGTGTGAGTAAAATAGATAAAGACATCTACTTGCACTCCTGTCAGTTAAAAAAATATTCAGTGGAACTAAGCATAATTGGCTCTTTTGAGCATTTCAGTAAACATAAACTTTCACTAATCGTTCATTTGCTGGCATCAGGTAATAGCAATCTGGAAATAAAAATGTCAGAATAAAACCTATAATTGAGAACATTTTATCTTTTTTTTTCCTGTTCACTAAAAAGCCCACTTATCAATTTTAGCAGCAGTGTAGCTTGATAAACAGCAGCGTTCTGTGATAGCTTTTTGAGAACTACTGTTTCAGTCTAATTTCCTCACTTTACATAACAAAATCTGAGGTCTAGAATGGTTATATGCTTTTCCCAAAGCTACAGATAGTGGCAAAGACAGACTTACAGTCCAGATATTTCAATCTCCATCCCCATGTTCCTTCCATAACATGTATCTCTACTACTTTGAGCTCATTCACAAAAGAATATGTCTACCTAAATTTCATTTACTGAAATGGGTCACAGAATCACACAATACACAATTTAAGTTACAAACGGTATTTAAAAAAACAAACCCTAGCCCATTCCTGTCTCTCAGCCCCTCAGTCCTCGTCCTGGATGGGACCAGTGTGAATCAGTTCTGTGTCCGTTTGTTTCTTAAAGGGTCCCCACATACCTTCGTTCGGCAGGTACAGGCAAGGACCAGACTTCTCCCTCAGACGCTGGAAGCTCATGTTGTGCGGCTTTCAAGGGAGTGTTGTCTAGTTTAAAGCTCTCTAGTGTTTTCATGATATCCTTAACATGTTTCGCTTCCACATTTATTTCCTGCCAAACCTAATTTCAAAGGAGAAAATGGTTCTTTAAATTTCTATAACTAATAAATCACTGCCAAATTAAGTTGGGCCATTTATTAAGAATGCTAGAAGCCTCCATTTTGACATCAGATATCCAGGAAACCATACCAAAATGTTTTGTTGAAATTTTAATAATGGTTCATAAATTCTTTATTTTTAATTACAAAATTAATTCTGATAAAATGAATTAAGTGTTCTGGCTAATTAGGCCATTGTCACTGACTTATAACCACGTGCATTATAAGTCAAAGTGCATAACACATTTTAAAGTTAGCTGTACCTTTAAAGTTTGGTAAAAATATTACTTCTGCAAGTTGTGCTTTGATGGTTCTTATGCTACTTAACTGACTTTAAAAACGCTCATCAGAATTGACTAATTTCACAATTCACTAATGGAATGCATCCCACAGGTTGAAAAATAAAGCTTCAGAAGATCAGATCAGATCAGTCGCAGAAGATACATGGCTCAATTTACATACAACCTATATATATATTTTTAAAAGCTGCCTTGACAACTTTAAAATGATATATATTTCATATATATATATATACACATACATATATATATACACACACATATGAAAGAAATGAAGCTAGCAATGTTTGGTTTTAAAACTAAATGATTTAAATATCCTTTCTTTCTCTCTGCTTTTTTTTTTTTAAACACATCTAATCTTGGCATTTCCGGTGGTCCAGTGGTTCAGACTTGCCTTTCCAATGCAGGGGGTGCAGGAGTGCAGGCTCAGTCCCTGGTTGGGGAGCTAAGATCCTACACACTTTGGGGCCGAAAAATCAAAACAGAAAACGGAAGCAATGTTGTAACAAATTCAATAAAAATTTTAAAAAATACACTCAATCTTTTAATTATATTTATTTTTGGCCATAGCATGTACCTTGCAGGTTCCCACAACAGGGATTAAACTTGTGTCCCCTATCCCTACAGTGGAAATGTGGAATATTAACTACTGGACAGCTAGGGAATTACCAATTTAAATATTCTTATAAAAAACTTTAGACTTCTTAAGTAAAAGTTGCTGGCCTAAGAACAAAAGGTCTTAAAAGTCTTTCAGTGGCAAATTTAAGACACTTTACAAAATTTTTCCCCTTCTAATGTAAAATATGAAGAGACAGATTTAAGGAAAGAGGTTAAGTTCAAAGAGGTAGACTATTTTTCTGTTAAAGAAATTAAGGACAAATATGGAATATTATTAAAAAGGCAGTTTAGTAGAACTTGAGGGTAATATTCTATCTAGAAGATCAGCTCAAAAAGACTATTAATTTCTATAACATTTCTCTCCTGGGACATTGTTCAACCTTATTATAAACGACACATTCAACCGGACGTGGAAGTTCTATAGTTTCTACCTATAAATTTCTTCCCTCATGGCTCAGTGATAAAGAATCTGCCTGAAATGTAGGAGCCGCAGGAGACTTGGGTTCCATCCCTAGGTCGGGAAGATCCCTTGGAGGAGGGCATGGCAATCCACTCCAGTATTCCTCCCTGGAGAATTCCATGGACAGAGAAGCCTGGTGAGCTATAGTCCATGGGGTCGCAAAGAGTCGGACACAACTGAAGCAACTTAGCAAGCACATAAATTTGTACTGCTCCTCAGTGGCTAAAATTCCTCACATGGGATTCAAGTATGGTCTGATTTACGATGTTTTACAGGGAATACAGTACATGTGAGATTCAAGTGTCATCTGCAGTTTCAACAATGGCTTAATAAAGTCAATTCTAATTTTACCAGGTCAAAATGTGATCTAGAAAAAAATTTCAAAACCATTCCTACTAGATTCCAAAATTAGAATAATTGAGTAGAACTCATCATACTGATGATGGTGAATATGACACACTGTTTTAAGTAACATTATATACAAATCCATATAGTAAATTATACAGTCTTAATGCACAGCTGCCAAAGCACTATCTATTTAAATCTGAGTATTTTAAACCACTGAAACAAACAGCAGTTACGAATCTTACCTGTTGCCATTTCTGCTGGAGGTATGTATCTTTGACTGAGTACAGATACTTGTTCATTTGGTCAAGAACTCCCTGATAATAGACCATTGCAGAGTCGTAATTTCCCAGCAATGCATATTCACGGGCCAACTTTACATTCTCACTAATCATAAGAAGACTCATGCTCAATTACAAGCTAAAAAAGAAAGAAACATTTCATATTAAGTCTTCTAAAAATAAGTTCTACAAAGAGTTTTTTAAAAGCATACTTTCCAAGGATCCCTGAAGAAGCTTGCTTTCACACACACTACATTTTCTATCTCTGTACATTTGCTTATGATAATTTCCACTCCTTCAGAGAAATTTCTTAGTTCCCACAGTCAAACCCTACCTATGTGTCAAAGTCCCACTCAGATTAGTAGCAATTGTCCCAGTATGTCTACCTTCCAAACTGGTCAGTTCAGAATAAGCCCTCCCCCTTCTAAAGTCCCCCGGTACTTGACTGGGGGCCTTCCTCTCAAGGCACTTGTCCACCTTGAATCTCTGAGAGCAGGAAAAGATCTGAGTTGGTAGCTTCAGTGCATGAAATACAAGTCCTATGGAATATCTGCAGAACAAATGTAGAATGTTAGATGCTTTTCTTGGAAGGCAGTGTGAAACAGAGAAAACACACGTTCTGATGTTAGAAGAATCTTGGTAGAACTGTAATCCTCCCACCTTTGTCAAGCCCTTATCTTTTCTGAGCCTTAGTTTTTAAATCTGTAAATTGGGATTGTTACTACTTCTTTTTTGTTTTTAACCATACCACACAACTGGGGGATCTTAGTTCCTCCAACAGGGATTGAACCTAGGCTCTCAGTGGTGAAAATGTGGAGTCCTAACCACTGGACTGCCAGGGACTTCCTGAGTAACCATACTTCCAAGAGTTGCACTATGAGGAATAAATGACTATTTAAAGTAGGCAGCACACTACTTGGCAAAGAGTAGGTCTTCAGTAAATGCTAACTGCACCTTCCCTGAAACTTTTCAGATGCAAAAACCAAACATAGTCTTTGTACTTAGTAGCACATAGAAACCGAGAGAGAGCGGCGGCGACTCACTTCACTTCACCCGCACGGAGAAGGAAACGGCAACCCACTCCAGTGTTCTTGCCTGGAGAAAGCGCAGCAGCAGCACATAGATATATGGATATGTGGTTTTCATAGGTGGGTTTTTGCCCCTTACCCTCCAGACAGCAGATAATTTCAATGAGATAAAAACTGGTCCAGAAAATAAGGGAAAACTGATCAACTTTTTATGAGGTAGAAAGTGAAAGTGTTAGTCGCTCAGTTGTGCCCAACTCTTTGTGACCCCATGAACTGTAGCCCACCAGGTTCCTCTGTTCATGGAATTCTCCACGCAAGAATACTGGAGTCAGTTGCCATTCACTTCTCCAGAGGATCTTCTTGACCTAGGGATCGCATCCACATCTCCTGTGTCTTCTGCATTGCAGGTGGATTCTTTACTGGCTGAGCCACTAGGAAGCCACCACCTCAATTTTGAAAACTAATTAAGAACAATACAGAGCCTATTTCACTTAAGACCATGATGCGGTAATCTTAAATAAGTGAAGTCGCTCAGACGTGTCTGACTCTTTGCGACCCCATAGACTGCAGCCTACCAGGCTCCTCCTTCCATGGGATTCTCCAGGCAAGAATACTGGAGTGGGTTGCCATTTCCTTCTCCAGGGGATCTTGCCAACCCAGGGATTGAACCCGGGTCTCCAGCATTCCAGGCAGACGCTTTAACCTCTGAGCCAATTAACAATGTATCAACAAGGACACGCATGCATGTACACAACACACACACATATACGCCACAATCAAAAAGGTTTATCTCAGCAATTCGAGGATAACCTAAGATCAGAAAATCCACCTTATAATTCCTCACTGGAATTATATGACAAAAGAACTTCATACAAAAATGAATAGCACATAAACGGCAATTTATGAAGGGGAAACCCAAATGGTTAACACATACAGATACTAGTCATAGAAGAATGCAAATAAAGTGTGAGAGACCTCTTTTACATTTACTAGATTAAAAGAAAAATTAGTACTGGCAAGAATTTGGGGAAAAAGACATCCTCTCATATACAATTTGTGGGCATAAACTCCTACAATCATTTTGGAAAGCAATCTGGTAGTACTTAAGAGAAATTATGTACGCAGCCATCCTATGATGCTGCCACCCTACTTTTCTATAAATATTCCAGGCGACGTTTCACACAGACCAACCAAGGAACTTGTTTCTGGATGTTAATGACAAAACTGTTTGAGATATCCAGTAGTTGGAGGTAATCTGTCTATTTTCTGCTAAGGAAAAGATAAGAAACTATGTTGCATGCACTAACAAATACTATGTAACAGATGGAAGCAATGAAGAAAATGAACAAATAGCAACATGGATATATCATCAAAATACAGGGTTAAGGGAACTTCCTGGCACTCCAGTGGTTAGGACTTGACACTTACTGCCGAGGGCCTGGGGAGTCAGTCCCTAGTCAGGGAACTAGGATCCCACAAGCTGCTCGGCCGAAAAACAAACAAAAGATACAGGTTTGGGTGGGAAAAAAAACACAAAAAACTTAGACACAGAACAAGGTCTAAATCCCCATTACCATTTTATAAACTTTAAAATATGCTATGTTTATATGTGGTATATAAAACACTCTTTTTCAAAGGATACATACACATCCAAGAAAATAAATATAGTACAGTGTCTATGGAGGGTAAGATAGGGAAATATGAGTGGATAAAGTGGATGAAGGGTAGAGTTAGGGTTAAATAACTATAACAAAAGAAGTTTCTTATGCCTATCAATAATCACAGACAGCCTGTAAGATGGCTCTCAATGACCTCTGCCTCCAGGTGTCCATACCCCTTTGTAATCATCTCCCCCTGAACGTGAGCCTGTAACAAACAGAATACACAAAAATAACGAAGTGTCATTTCTGAGATTACACTGCGACATTTGCCTCGCTCGCTGTCTTCTGCTCTCTGGCTGGACCACTCCAAAGGAAGCCCAGCTACCATGCTGCGAGTTGACCATGCATAGCCTCATGAGGCAAAGATATGACGGAAACCCAAGGGCAACAGAGCAACTGAGGCCCTCAGTCCAATGGTCCAGAGACACTGAATCCTGCCAACTATGCCGTGAGGGAGCGGGGAAGTGGATCTTCCCTAAGCCGATCCTTGAGATAACTGCAGCCTTGACTGGTACCTTGACTACAGCCTGTGAAAGACTATGAAGCAGAAGCACCCAGCTAAGTTATGCCCAGAGCCTAACCAAAGAAACTGTTAATAAATGCTTGCTGCTTTAAGCCATTTAGTTTTTGGGTAATTTGTTATGAAGTAATACAGTTATGAACTGACTCTATAAGTAATTCAAGACTGATCATCTGAGGTCCAGAAGAAAAGGAAAAAAAAAAAAAAAAAACAAATCCCATGATTTTCTGGAGTCATGACACAGATAATACTCCACCTGAATAAAAGCTCTGGGTCAGGGACATGGCTCTCTGTTATTTTATGGATATATCCCCAGCATCACGCGGCCTCTCACACAGCAGACACTCGGGAAATCTCTGAATGAAAGAATGCTGCCAGGTTTTGTCTCACTACTAAGATGTCTTACCTTTGTCCAGTTTCTTAGCCTCAGGTCTCTCACACTCCCTGATCCCCCACCCATCCCTACCATAACCCTGGGACTGCTTGGCGCTGAAGCTACAGACGCCCTAGAGTGACACCTAGTCTGGGCAACAATGTAAGAGGAGCACAGCTGGGGCCTGTTAGAAGCTGTTAGAAGACATCCTGCTGTTCATCCTTGATCTAGATAAGCAAACAGACTCTGGCTCTTTCATCCTCCCCACCCTACTCCAACCCCTACTTTAAAGAAAATATATCTAAATTATTGCCCTTTTGTTTTTCTGAGGGCCAGGGTTCACTGTCCCAAAACTCCCAAAACTCAAAGAAGTCACTCCAGGCCTTC
Organism: Tragelaphus eurycerus; assembly: GCA_935064755.1. NCBI lineage: Eukaryota > Metazoa > Chordata > Mammalia > Artiodactyla > Bovidae > Tragelaphus > Tragelaphus eurycerus. The sequence goes on from CAKXYN010000039.1 coordinate 8,696,029, forward strand.
TTTGAAGGTTCTGTGTTAGGATACTTCTTTCTATTCAGATAAAATTCCTAAGGAGTTAATGAATTGAATGGGCATTTTCTAACAAACAAATGTCAAGTCAACCCAAGGCCACATTAAATGACCTAAAAATTCTTGGTTATCAAAGAAAGGATGGGTTTACTGAAAATGTATCAAAATACCACTCAAAATCTAAATGTCAGAAAAAAAATAAATTTTCCAATTCTTTTAGCATCTCTAAGACACTCTTCTCAAATGAATGTCAACATTGTAAGTTTACAGGAATCATCAATTTCCAAATATATACCCTCTCATGCAAAGAGTGACTCATTGGAGAAGACTCTGATGCTGGGAGGGATTGAGGGCAGGAGGAGAAGGGGACGACAGAGGATGAGATGGCTGGATGGCATCACTGACTTGATGGGTATGAGTCTGGGTGACCTCGGGAGCTGGTGATGGACAGGGAGGCCTGGCGTGTGCGGTTCGGGGTCGCAAAGAGTCGGACAGAGAGCGACTGATCTGATCTGATCTGAGTGCCTGCATTCTCAGTCACGTCTGACCCCACACTGAGGGGCAGGGCCGATTCTTACCACTGAGCCACCTGGGAAGCCCTGGTGGCTCAGTGGTAGAGAGTCCTATCTACCTGTCAGTGCAGGAGATGCAAGTTTGATCCCTGGGTCAAAAAGATCCCCTGGAGGAGGAAATGGCAACCCACAGGAGCATTCTTGCCTGGGAAATCCCATGGACAGAGGAGCCTGGCAGGCTACAGTCCATGGGGTCACAAAGAGTAGAATATGACTTAGCCAATAAACAACAATATATCCTTATCACTGCCAAAATTACACTTCAGGAAGACAGAATTTGGGTCTACCTGACACAGTATCTGGCAATACTTGAAGAAATGAATACATATGAAGAAAAGCCCTTAGACCAAATTTTAACCACAATGAACTGAAAACACTACCTATTGAGTCAATTAATAGAAAATGAAATTGTAAAATTATAAAAATGAGATTGTCCAAAAACACACTGCTGGTTTTTAAAGGGTGATTATTAAAAAGAAAAATAACCACAGGTATAGGTTATGCGTACTTTATCTGGATAAAAAAAATGTAAGTTTTTCCTTTATATGATCCTGTCAGAACCACCCTTTTCCTTAAATGTCCTGAGTATTTATTTTAGTTTATGACAAAATTTATTCATTTAACCTAAGTAAGATGCAACATGAAATTTTAATTCAAGTAACAGAGCCTCCTGATGAGGGTGAAAGAGGAGGGTGAAAAAGCTGGCTTTAATTCAACATTCAGAAAACTAAGATCATGGCATCTGGTCCCATTCACTTCATGGCAAATAGATGGGAAAAGTAGAAACAGTGACAGATTTTATTTTCTTGGGCTCCAATATCACTGCAAACTGTGACTGAAGCCACAAAATTAAAAGACACTTGCTCCTTGGAAGAAAAGCCATGACAAACCTAGACAGCATGTTAAAAAGCAAAGTCATTAGTTTGCCATAGTCTGCATAGTCAAAGCTATGGTTTTTCCAGTCTTCCTGTATGAATGTGAGTTTTGGATCATAAAGTAGGCTAAGTCCTGAAGAATTGAGGTTTTTGAACTGTGGTGTTGGACAAGACTCTTGAGAGTCCCTAGGACAGCACGGAGATCAAACAAGTTAATCCTAAAGGAAATCAATTGGAAGGAGAGATCCTGAAGCTGAAACTCCAATACTTTGGCCACCTGATGCGAAGAGCTGACTCACTGGAAAAGACCTGGATGCTGGGAAAGAGTGAAGGTGGGAGAAGGAGACGACAGGATGAGATGGCTGGATGCCATCACTGATGCAATGGACATGACTTTGGGTAGGATCCTGGAGTTGGTGATGGACAGGAAAGCCTGGCATGCTGCAGTCCATGAGGCTGCAAAGAGTCAGACACGACTGAGTGACTGAACTGAATTGAACTGAGAAGGCTCAACAGAGGATTAGATGATTGGATGGCATCATTGACTTAACAGACCAGAGTCTGAGCAAACTCCGGGAGATAGTGAAGGAAAGGGAAGCCTGACATGCTGTAGTCCGTGGGGTCACAAAGAGTCAGACACAACTTAGCAACTGAACAAGAGTCAAATTATTTTAAACACTAAAAACTCAGTATTACAACAAAATTTGTAGCAAACTTGATGCTATGCTGTGTAGTATTTCTGCAGCTGCTAAGCTGCTTCAGTCGTGTCCAAATCTGTGCGACCCCATGGACAGCAGCCCACCAGACTCCTCTGTCCAGGAATTCTCAGAATACTGGAGTGGGTTGCCATTTCCTTCTCCATAGTATCTCTATAAAGAGACAAAGTATCTTTACTCCTTCAGGATTAGGGAAAGAAGCATTCAAAGAGACTGAAAAAGGTTACAGGTCCAAATATCTGAGTTCTAAGATTTCTGTTCTCTGCCCAGAACAAATACTGGACCTTCCCAATTTCACACCTAAACAGGATACCATGCCCAGCTTAATTTTTAAAGGAATCTTAGACAGGGTTCCACTCTCACTACAGTTTTTACTGTAATGTGCAAAGGTCAATCATTCAAGAAATATTACGGAACACACACTGAGGTACAAGGAATTGCACTGAATACAAAAATAAGAAAGACCTTGAAATCCTTGAAGTTTAGTGGGATATCATTTTATTTATCCTCAGTGTTTTTTTCTTTGCTAAGTAGGAGGAAACAAGCGCAGAACATTAAGCACAGGCTAAAAAATCAGTATCAATGTTAAAAAATATTTACCTGCAAAACTAATGTCCTAAATTAAAAACAGATGAAGCTCAATTATGCATTTTCCTGCACGCATTTCAGTAAGCTGAGTGTGTGTAACTTCAGCAGTGACAATACACTGTGAAGCAATTTTCAGAATGTTCATCTCTGGAATATGAAAGCAACCATAATGCTAATTTACAATCAGTCACTGATGATTACAAATAAGCAATATTACAATAAACAGTGACCAATGACCAATTATAGCATGGCATACATTCATACCTTTATAATCATCGTATGATAAATACTAAAGAAGCACAAAAAAGTTATCACTACAAAAAAAGCACCAAGAGAGACCTGGTCAAGAAAACAAAAACATATATATGTATTTGGTAAACTTTCAGTTTACCTCAAACAAAACAAATGAGTGAATATAACAATTAAAACGTAACTTAAAAGCCATATTCAAGCCACATCAATAAACACCACAGGCAGAACCTATTTAGCATGGTATCAATATTGACTGTAATGACAGTATCTTTTAAACCAGTCAAGTAGCTAAAAAGCAAACAAGCCCAAACCATTGTTGTTAACCAAAATTCAATATTGTTGCTAACACAGTAAATTCTAAAAGATTCTCTAATTCTTAGTATTTGTCAGAACTGTGATATCAGTTTCAAAATAAGATGCAGAATCCATTGTAGACTATGGACCTAGCACTGAATCTTTAAAATGTAAAAGCTACTTGAATATCTAATGCCATAAAGGACCTTTATATAGCTTTTCACAGTCTAAGAATGTTGGAAAGTTGATTGGCATTGAAAGAAAAATAAGTAAAGGAAAACATGAATAAAAAAACACGTTGATTGGCACTACCTCTTTATTTTTTTTTAAGGCATGAAACAAGTCACAAGCTAATACTTGTATTAATAATGCAAGACAAAGAGTTTTGCCACTGTTTCTTTGTGTGAGAACTCACTGTTTACAAAAACCATCTTTGGAAAAGAAAACAAGACTGCACACTGAGATATTTTGGCGTGTATGAACATCACAAGAATCTTTCTTGATACCTTGGTGTTCTAGCATTGTGACTATGTGGCAAAGATATATCGCACACATTCTAAAATATTAAGAATGTCCTCAGCAGTTCCTAAGGCTCTGATTTCAAAGAGGAAGACATACATGAGTGTTTGCAAAAGAGAGGTGCAGCAGTGTGTTATCAGAAGTTAGTAACTGATATAAAAATGGCACTTGGTATTTAAAAGAGAAAATTATTTTTGAGTAAATGAGGGCTTGAGTCTATCCCCCACAAGGCATTAAGGATCCACGTCCATCTCTAACTTTATCACCACGCAATGGCACCCCACTCCAGTACTCTTGCCTGGAAAATCCCATGGATGGAGGAGCCTGGAAGGCTGCAGTCCATGGGGTCGCTGAGGGTCGGACACGACTGAGCGACTTCACTTTCACTTTTCACTTTCATGCATTGGAGAAGGAAATGGCAACCCACTCCAGTGTTCTTGCCTGGAGAATCCCAGGGACGGGGGAGCCTGGTGGGCTGCCGTCTATGGGGTCACACAGAGTCGGACACGACAGAAGTGACTTAGCCTAATATACAATATGAAACAAAGTTTCGAGGGATACTTTTTCTAAAAGGTACCAACTTGAAACAAACAAAAAGAGTCGTTAGCCTTCTGTCGATGCCCAGCTCTCAAATAAGTACGAAATAACATCCTTAACAATATCATAGCTACCTAACAAAAGGTAATCCCCAAAGTCAAGGTTTTTGTCCCCCCCACCCCCCACCCCCGGAGGGGAGAGGGTTTCGGGCGGGGAATGTGTCAAAGAAGCGAAATAAAAACAGGTTCGTCGACCGGAGACGTCTCTAACGACACAGGCCTAGAATGGGATCCGCAGGGGGCCCCAAAAGTCTCCGGCCAGACAGGATTCCTCAGGTAGGAGGACCGCCACCCGACCCACAGGTGTCAGCGACAACAGCGAGGACCTAGAACCTCGGCGCAGGCACCGGCAGGCTCACAAGCAGAATGCGCAGCGGGATCGCATCACAGGCTCCCGAGTCCCTCCGAGCCCTGATCACAGGGGTCCGGGATCCCCGCGACACTCACCTGCGGCGCAGAGGCTCTCGGGAAACCGCCCACTGCCGGGCGGAGCGGGAGAGCCGAGCTGGGTTCCGGGCAGCGAAGAAGGAGGGCCCTCCCCTGTCCGCCCCAACCACCCTGCTCTCTGCTCACGGACCCAGCACTGCCTGGTCCAACCGTCACGAGCCCCAGATGCTGCTTCAAGTAGCCCAGACTTTGAAGGCAGACGCACCAGGGTCACTTCCGGTGCCAAGGCTGGCCTCGGTGACTCTAGCGCACGCGAGGCGACGCCCCGGGAGCGAGGACGCCAGGCGGCGTGCGCGCGCGCCGGGCGCCAGCTGGGCGGGGCCGAAGAAGGTGGGCGGGACCGACTGTGTGGGCGGGGCCGACAGGCGCGCCTGCGCAGTCCCGGGCAGCCGCCTCCCCTGCGGACAGGTCAGGCCGAGGGGTGGGTAATCAGTCAAATAAATACTACCGCTTCCAGTTCCTCTATGTTTTCTGAAGTGCTTTGCTCACTTTTCCTCCCACTTGATTTTCATCACGCTGCTCAGAGGTTAGGAGATTAGAGTTTCTATTTTACTGGTGAATGTGAAGGGTCATACAGTTCGTTTATGACAAATCCGGTTTTAGAACCACTCAGAATTTGGCTGCGGCCCTTCTAGCGATATGACATGAATACTGTAAAACAGAGAATGAGTGACCAAAGATATTCGGACACAATGCTGGTGAAATTTTATTTTCTTTTTTTGGTCAATGTTTTAATGCAACCAAACTACAAATACAGTTATGATGTTCCACGATGTATATAAATACACGTAATGGACAGTTAGTACTTGTGGACAGGCTTCCTCCAGCCTTAATCTCCAGGCTTTTTCTTCACCTAAGGTGAAACAGACGCACTTAAGACGCGGTTTCCTCTAGAAGAGCTTGGTAATTAAAATTCTGATTTTAAAGCATCCCTGCTTTTATAAATATTTAACATACTGATTTTAAATCCCCTAATTTAACAGACTTATATAAAGGCAATTCAAGGGAAATACACCCATTCAGCCCACAGATGTTTATTAATCGAGTACTTATGTGCCAGGCGGCACTGTAGATATTGAGTATATACATGGTCAACAAAATAGGATGTTTCATGAAGCTTAAAGTCTTGTAAAATTCTCAACTAAGTAGAATAGTTTTGCTATGATGCATGTAAACTCTATTGTAATGTTAAAGTATAATTACTATAAGAAAATAGTGTATCTTTTTGAAATGAAAAAATAATTCAATGAGGTACAGATTAATTACCTTAGACTGAATTAAACTTCATTTTTTCTGAGTGAAAAGGTATGTTGACTTATACAGGCAATTTATAGTTTAAAAACTTCTCAGAGGGCACAAAATGAATACATATTACATGATTTCATTTATATGAAATTCAAGAACAGTCAAAACTAGCCGGCATTAACAGAAAGAGGTTGGATAGGAGGCTGGGAGAAATGAGAGGAAAGAGTAGACTATCAGAAGGCATGAGGAAGTGTTTTTCAGGTGATGGAAATGTTCTATATCTCAATTAGTGTAGTGGTTAAGGAGGTGTGTATGTTCATTAAATGTTCATTAAAACTCATTGAACAGTACACATAAAATGGATACATTTTACTGTACATAATTTATACCTCAATGAAGCTAATTTAAAAAACTCGTCCAAATAGTGGCTTGCACTACTGTTTCTTACTGGTTGTACTAATCTAGGGAGACTAGGGTATTCTGTTGTTTTAGTCATTAAGAGTATTCTGTAGTAGTAACCTCTACATTGAAGAGGTTTCAAACACCAGGAATTTTTTTCTTTTCATTTCCTCTATTTGTTCATGTAGAGTGGAGGCAGGCACTGGGGACATTGAACAGTTGAAAACAGAAAACGAGATAATTTGTCTAACTTCTGCCTGGGTACGAGACGTGCCACCTCTGCCCACATTTCACTGGCCAGAGCAAGTCACGTGGCCAAGGGTGACTTCAAAGTGATGGGGCAGTGAGAAACGTGTTTCTGTACCGCCTTCATGACTACCACACTGCTAATTTCTTCTTTTACACTGTGGTTTCTACAACCTCCACCCCTCTAAAATGGTCGTATCCAAACTGGGACTCAGAGAAACTAGAGATGAGTTTTGTCCTAGTGTATGGTGAATTGATTTGGTAGGATGGTAAGATACATACAGCAAAATTAACAAAAATTAGGTAAAAAAAGGTAAGTGCTAATAAAGAGTTGAAATTTTATTCAGTAGGTGTCAAGGAACCATTTAAAGTTCAAATGAATGCATAATTTATAAAGGAATAGGAAGATTAATTTGATAACCGTGAGTTGAAAGGTTTGGAGGGGAGAGAGAATTACACAGACGGGAACAACATGAAGACTACTTCTCAACATTATGTATTTGCTGTCTCTTTGCCTTCTTTTGGGCTTCCCTGATAGCTCAGCTGGTTAAGAATCTGCCTGCAATACAGGAGATCTTGGTTCAATTAATGGGTCGGGAAGATCCCCTGGAGAAGGGACAGGGTACTCACTCCAGTATTCTGGCCTAGAGAATTCCATGAATTATATAGCCCATGGGGTTGTAAAGAGTCGGACACTACTGAGCGACTTTCACTTTGCCCCATTAGGTAAATGATGTAAAGTTACATACTTCCTCCATTTAGCTAGGGCAATGTCTGGCTTATGGTAGGCATTACTTAGATACTTGCAGGATAAATACATTGCTGTTAAAAAAAAAAAAAGAATTTGCAGACACTTTTTACATTTTATCAGAGAAATCTAAAGGACTTTCAGGACTAGTTTCACTCATCTGGTCTATTGCATCTGGCTGTCCTCCTTGAAAAATCTGAGCTATCTCTTAAGGTACAGAATATGTATAAGACTAGAAAAGTGTAACCATGATTAAGAATCTCCATGATTAAGAATGTCCAAAAAAAAAAAAAAAAAGAGTTCCTTGGTAGCCTAGTGGTTAGGATTCTGGATTCAGTCACTAGTAGGGGAACTGAGACCCACAAGCCACACAGTGCAGCCACACACACACACACACACACACACACACACAGAATCTGCTAAATTTTTATGAATGGATTGTCACAGTATTTGCAGGAACAAACTGAGATACATCCTCAGTGCTATCTCACCGAGGATAGTGATAAGAATGTTCTTCCTAAATAATAGCTTCCATTCTTCCTAAGTAGTATTTTTCCTAAATAATAGCTTCTTCCTTCCTAAATAATACCTTCCATCACAGACTGGCTGCTCCCAGATTGCTGAATGCCAAAGGGGTTAAAAAAAAAAAAAAATCATACCACCTTGAAGACTGATGCACAATTACATATCTCCCCACCTGACACATATTTTTCTGCATGTCCCACTTCAGCTCTCTCTCTTACTCTTCACATTAGTTATTTCAGACTTGCACCACTGTCCTCAAGCCAGCCACATACCCCATTCTGACCTTTCAGCCAATTACTTTATCTCCACCTTTAGAGAAAATTGTGTTCAGTTGGTAGTCCTGTCTGACTCTTTGTGACCCCATGGACTGCATGCAGCACTCCAGTCAACTCTGTCCTTCACTATCTCCCAGGGTTTGTTCAAACTCATATCCATTGAGTCACTGATGCTATTCTACCATCTCATCCTCTGTTGTCCCCTTCTGCTGCTGCTGCCGCTAAGTCGCTTTAGTCGTGTCCGACTCTGGGCGACCCCATAGACAGCAGCCCACCAGGCTCCTCCGTCCCTGGGATTCTCCAGGCAAGAACACTGGAGTGGGTTGCCATTTCCTTCTCCATCCCCTTCTGCTATTGCCCTCAATCCTTCCCAGCATCAGGGTCTTTTCTAGTGAGTTGGCTCTTTGCATCACATGGCCAAAGTATTGGAGCTTCAACTTCAGTAACAGTCCTTCTAATGAATATTCAGGATTAATTTCCCTTAGGATTGACTGGCTTGGTCTTCTAGAAGTTCAAGGGAGTCTCAAGAGTCTTCTCCAGCACATAATTCGAAAACATCAATTCTTCCGCGCTCAGCCTTCATGGTCCAGCTTTCACATCTATATATGACTACTGCAAAAATCATAGCTTTGACTACATGGACTTTTGTTGGCAAAGTGATATCCGTGTTTGTTAGAGAATACAGGAGCTATCAAATTGAAATTCCCTCAACTTGCTCACTGAGACAGAGATCTGCCCACCAAGTCCTCATTTTCCTAATAACAAAGTCTTCCTTGATTAAGTTGGGCTTCTTGGAATAAGGACTACATTTTCCAAGACTCTCATGCAGTTAGGTGTGGCCACGGATCTAACTTCTGGCCAGCAGAAGTGTCGTATAGAACTTTTAGGAAGGTACCTTACAGGGAGAGGCCCTGAAAATCCCCCTTCCAGTCACACCATCCCCTCTTTTCAGGTTAGAACATCAACTCTGACCATAAATGACCTTTAGGATATAAGCCATGTGAAGATGACTTATATAGGCTTATAGGACTTCCTTGGTGGCTCAGATGGTAAAGCGTCTGTCTACAATGCGGGAGACCTGGATTCGATCCCTGGGTCAGGAAGATTCCCTGGAGAAGGAAATGGCAACCCACTCCAGTATTCTTGCCTAGAAAATCCTATGGACGGAGGAGCCTGGTGTCCATGGGTCGCAAAGAGTCAGACACGACTGAGCAACTTTACTTAATGTGAAGATAGCAGAATTGTACAGATAAAGTATGGACTGACCAGAATTGTACAGATAAAGTATGGACTGACGCTGTGGAGCTGCTATACCAAGTGTCGACTGCCAACTCTTGTCAGTCTTTGGAGTGTGTGTGTGTGTGTGTGTGTGTGTGTGTGTGTAGCTGCTATACCAAGTGTCGACTGCCAACTCTAGTCAGTCTTTGGAGTGTGTGTGTGTGTATGTGTGTGTGTAGCTGCTATACCAAGTGTCGACTGCCAACTCTAGTCAGTCTTTGAGTGTGTGTGTGTGTGTGGGTACACTCAGTTGTGTTTGAGTCTTTGTGAGCCCCTCTGTCCATGGAATTTAGAAAGCGAGAATACTGTGGGTATTCATTTCCTACTCCAGGGGATCTTCCTGGAATCAAACCAGATATTGTGTCTCTAAACAGTCTTTGTTTTGGGTTTCTTATGCCACATAACCTAATCCTAATACTTTGACCAACCATACAAACGTCTCTACTTCACACTTTCACAGCTTTTTCGTTTGGCCTGTCTCATTAAAAGTGTATCTTGCTTAGTCTAAGCCCAGTTCCTCCACTTGGACTTAAAAATTTTATTTTTTTAATATTAATTATTTTCTGACTGTGCTGGGTCTTTGTTGCTGTGCAGGCTTTTCTCTAGCTGCAGCAAGTGGGGGCTGCTCTCTAGTTGTAGTGTGCAGGCTTCCCATTTTGGTGGCTTCTCTTATTGCAGAGCATGGGGTCCAGGGTATGTGGCCTTCAGCAGTTGCAGCTCAAAGACTCTAGAGCACAGGCTCAATAGAAGCGGTGCGTGGGTTCAGTTGACCCCTGGCATGTGGGATCTTCCTGGATCAGGAATTTAACCCATGTCTCCTGCACTGGCAGGCAGATTCTTTACCACTGAGTCACCAGGAAATCCCCAAGATTTTATTTTTTATTTCCATTTTATGTACTTATATTTGGATAGACAATGCATTCACATGGTTCAAATTCAAATGATATAAAAGCTTATATAGTGGGAAGCCACCTGATGTGAAGAGCCAACTCATTGGAAAAGACCTTGATGCTGGGAAAGATTGAAGGCAAAAGAGGGCGGCAGAGAATGAAATGGTTAGATAGCATCACCAGCTCAATGGACCTGAATCTGAGCAAACTCTGTGAGACAGTGAAAGACAGGGAAGCCTAACATGCTGCCTGGGGTTGCTAGGAGTCGGACATGACTTAGCGACTGAACAAGAAGAGCCAGGCAGTTAACTTGGTTTGATTCTGTTGCGCAGCATCTCAAATTTATTTAGTTGTTAGAATGCCTTCCACCCAGAATCTGCCTGTTCTTTGTTCCACTTCAGTATCTTTAGGTAGATTTTTATTTTGCCCCCAAGTTTGTAGTTGTGTGATAGTCAATCCATTAGGAGCTTACTTGGTCATACTACCAGAATCTAGAACGATCTTTCAAGTATGTCATTTGGTTGACAGTTGGATAATAAACTTGAAGGACCTGAATGAAGTTAAAGTCTCCAGTTAGAAAGTTCTTACAATAATTCAGGCGAGTTGATGGGGGTCTCAACCAAATTAGTTTAACCAAACGAGGGGTGAAGATGATGAATCAGAAAATGTTCTAGTTAAATAACTGAATTTCATGAGTCATTACATGGGAAAGAGTCAAAGTATAAAATGGCCTGCTTAAATTATTTTGGAAATCATATTATACACTAACATGAAGTGTACATTATATTTAGTTAGGGTATGAGTTCAACAACAGGAAGGAGTGAGCAGCAGGCTAGCAATATTAATTTCAAGGGTATCAAGTAGAATTGCATATATCACTTCTGCTCATATCCCACTAGTCAAAACCTTAGTCTCACGGCACAACTAATTACAAGGCAACATGAGAAACACGTGCGCTGGTGGCACAGTTGAAACATGAACAGGGGTCCGTGCGGGGGCTGTGTTAGTAAAAGGAGAACTTAGAATGGAAGCTGGAGAACAAGAGCAGCCTCGGTCAGCCCCGCTGGAAGCTAGGTACCCTCGAGAATCCCCCTCTCCTCAAGAGAACAAATTTAACCCTTCTCCAGGGAATGCAACTCAAAGCGCCACCCAGATTCTGAATCCACCAAGATTCCAGGATCTCTGGGTGACTTTACAGAAGGGAGAAGACTGGCTTTTTGGGAGAACAATAACTGCCTGTGTTTCAAACATAAATTTGATACCCTCCCTTTAGCCTTCACATACATAAGCAGATACACTGTCTGTGTATTTGCGTTTGGCATAACAAGGTATGGTCACAATTTAACCACGACAAACACGGATCCAGCATGTATTAAAATGACAAAGCTGATGAACTAGCTAGGAGGGCTCCACAATGGCCCCGGCCAGGTCCACGGTTCACGTGGTAGGAGCTCCCAAGAAGGGCCACCACCAGTGTCTGTGGCTGAAGCTGCCCCCACCTCAGCGGGAGATGCTTCAAGACCAGCAGTGCATGTCTCCCATTCACCTGTCAGCAAGAAGATGGTGTGGGAGTCAGGGGAAATAAGCTTGGGCAAAGAGAAATTCAGCTGTGATGGAGGTCTGTTGAAACGACAGCCAGCCTGGCGGAGAGCTCTCAGATGACGATGGTGATGACATATGAAGGCAAACACACTGTATACAAGAATTAACAGAAATAAAAGGGAAAATGGATTGGGTGCATGGAGTCCTTATTACCTCTCACCCACCAAAAATATGCTAGGTAACTAAAAGGACAAATAATTAACAGGAAATTTTAAAAAACAGTAGTAAAATGAATCATAAGCATAATGCAGTTTGCATCAGTTACAGAACAGTCTCATATAGACCTATATATACAGTGTGTGCAGACAAGAGGATAAAAGGAGACCTAAGAATGATGGTAATACTTGAAAAGGGGGGAACCTCTAAATACTTGTTCATTCACGTAAAATGGATTTAAGGTATAACAACAACATATATATTTGGTAGGCAGTTCATGTGATAAAAGACTGTAAATAAAGGAAAAGAGATTAGCCAATAACTTCACATTTTAAAAATCATTAAGATGTACTCAAATGATACTAGATGCAGAATTTAATAGTTGAAAATTATTAATTTTTTAAACCTGTACTGACCTAAAGGAAGCCTTTAACATGAACTATTTATTGTACTTATATTGGACAAAATGAAAACATTTTACTGGTTTACACTAACTCTATTCAGTTTGCCTTAAACTAAGTAGGAATTATCATTAGCTATATATATATATATATAAAAATTCCAAAATATCAGATTTTTGACCATAAATTTTCTAATAAAAATATTAAATTTTTGAATTAATAAAATCAACTTACCCTAAAAGCTTTCCACACATAATTTAAAGATTTGAATTTGCTTTTTTTTATTATGATCCCAGCAAATGTTACACTAGAGAAAATGATTGGGAAAATACAAATAGATTCATTAAAAACACAGGCTGATTATTCATTTCTACTACATTCATAAGTATGCAAAACAATTCAGTTATATTGCAAAGCTGTAATTCCTTTTCCTAACAAAGCATTACTTTATAAAACTGTAGTGTTGTACTGATTCAATTTTAATACAAAATACTTATATACATAATACAATATAAAAGTAAACTGTGGTATATAGTGCCTTCACAAGGGATCTATTAAGGCGCTTTACAAATATACCATTATATTGACCAAAATTACTTTTTGTTTTAGATTAAAACAAACAGGCTAAATGTTTTACTTTAAATACCAAAGGGATTTTTGTTTATTAAAGAAAAATGTCTAAAGTACCTTAGGTAACAGCAGCAGCAATATCTAAAAATCCTCCCACTGTATTCTCTAATTTCAACATATTATTAAGTCAGAATAAATCATTTCCACTCACAGTTTTGCACTTTGCAACAGCAGAAGGTAATAACTTTTTTAAAAAGTCAATTTCAAAGTGACTTCTTAGTCATACATTCTATAGTTTCTATTACAAATAAGGTAGAAAAGATATAGCAACAGGGCCTGCCTTAGGACATCACTGGACAATACATAACTGTATCTACAATTACATAATTACAGAACACATTTCATAAATACTATTGATATGCATAAAAGGGGAAAGTATAAGAAAGACAGCAAGTTTTTTTTTTAATGACTGGCAAAATTATTTTTAAAAGAAAACATGATTGATCAGTGTTTTCACCCTATTTCAACTGAGAGCATATAGATTTTTGACATTGGTCTCATCTTTTTGGCAGGAAGCACCAGATTCCTATTGGAAGACTGGATATAGTTTGGGAGTAAGTCAACTTAATGTAGTTTAATAGTTTGGGAATATGACAGCATATCCAAACTCTTAAAAAATGCAGATACTAAAGGCTTGTACACTGCTTCATTTAAATACAAAAAGTTTATACTGTCAGAGGAAATTTAAAAGGATACAATATTTGTAGTGTCTGTTACATTTGAGGAGTAAGGGCAACACAGATTTTGTGGGGAGAGGGGGAAGACAGCACCTTAGTTTTTCTACAATGTAAATGTAACAAAGTTGGTTCTCTACTGTATTGCACCATAGTCCAGAAATAAAAACTAAATGGAAATTTCAATAAATCTGAGAAAGCCTGAAGAGCAAGGGGGGTAACAACAAAAGTTCTTGAACTAATATGTTTTGCATAGAATTTTACAGGACTAATCAAATGCTCCATGAAGTGAAGACTGCTGTCTTATGCAGTGCATTTTCTCATAATTCTGATAGAGGTCTTTCAAAATATTTCTATATTAAGCCTGTAACAAGTCAAACATGTATGTTAGTGCCCTTGAAAGGGTGTGTTTAAAGTGGAGCACTGTACCAGAAAGAGAGGCATTCACAAGGATATCTTATCACATGGTACAGACCTTTCTCATCATAAATTATCAGTGTTTATACAAGATGTGCTAATCTGAGCACTAATCAGTAAATTTAAAGCAAAGTTCTTAATTTAATATATCAGTGTTCTTATAGGACAGAGGTCCATAACCAAGAGTTTGTGACAGGTTTCAATACATCCAACTGCAATGTGACATCTTAGGCATATCTGATGACGTGCATTTTTCTGGGAACAGAGCCCACAATTTTCATCGGATTCTCAAAACGACCAGTAACTGCCAAAGGCCCACCATTACATAGTGGGTTATGCAGTGCTCTGAGACGGCCACCTATGAAAACGTTGTAAGTGTGAGCTAATTAATCTTTGCCCTCCCCAATTCAGCTGGAATAGGCTTTGCCTTTTTTATGCCTTTAATTTTACTTACATGTATGATTCCATTAGCTTTTATATGAATAAGTTTGAAAATCACTAAAATTATGCCTCTTATCCACAGATACTAAGTTTTGATAAAACAATTCCCTACCAATGGAGCTTAAGAAAAGCAAATAAAATACAAATTTTACTAATGTTAGAATTAGAGCCCTTTCCCCCTTCCTAAAAGATAAGCTAAATGTATTTTGGTATGAAACAACAAGTTGTCCTTAAAACCTAAGTATTATATATAATAGTAATGCTGAAAGACATATTATTTAACTTTAAATAAGTTATGAGGTTTTAAATTTTCTAAAAGACCACTATGTATTTTTTCCTAATTACTAATGGCCATCTTAATTAGGAGTTACATAATAATAAATTTTTTCACCAATTAATCTGACCATAGGTAAAATGCTGCCAAATAGCCAGACTTTCCTTTGCCAGTAACAGTCCATGTATGCAGCACTGTTCTGAAACAGGAAATCTACAACATTATTGATGTCATAATCCAAATTATCACTATAGAGAAAAGGTACCCACAAGTAGGTTCTAATCAAAGTTTTATATGAAGTTGAAAATAATCTCTCTGCTTAACATGTGGAATTATTATTTTTTTTTAAATTTCAGAGTCAAAATATGAAAGATCTTAGCTTTTAGTACGGAGAAGGCAATGGCACCCCACTCCAGTACTCTTGCCTGGAGAATCCCACGGACGGAGGAGCCTGGTGGGCTGCAGTCCATGGGGTCGCTAAGAGTCAGACATGACTGAGCGACTTCACTTTCTCTTTTCACTTTCATTCACTGGAGAAGGAAATGGCAACCCACTCCAGTGTTCTTGCCTGGAGAATCCCAGGGACCGGGGAGCCTGGTGGGCTGCCGTCTATGGGGTCACACAGAGTCGGACACGACTGAAGTGACTTAGCATAGCATAACATAGCATAGCTTTTAGTACTGAAACTTTTAATTTATGGCAGCTTTATTCCCTTTAAAAACTGAAAGCAGCATTAAAAATACCAGTATGGAAAGAAAAATGTAGTGATTTGCTTCTTTCAAAGTCATTAATTTTTGAGATATGTTAAAAAATTAAATATTCTACAGAGGGGGAAAAAAGATAAGCTGCACTATTTTTCATCCGGATGAGCATACTATATTTCATTTTTGTATTTCATATTTTGTATTCATATTCAACTTTGTATTTCTTATTTATCAAATGTGAATTATACAGATTATCATTAGCCTAGGAACACTCACCACCATGATGGCTTCATTTCTATAGCTTATTTTTTCTAAGAATAAAGTTATGGGGAAAAAAAAAAAAACAGCTCTGTAAATGTGGGGTATATTTCATATTTGGTTAAAGCAAGATAAAACTAAAACTGTCTTTCAAAAAAATTTCAAAAATTCTTGTTTTTTAAAATTATTTAGCATTATGTACACATAGAAAACAGGCTTCTCCTTTTAAACAAAGCACTATTTTTTAAGTACTTTAAGTACCAAGAACTGACTATAATATTCAGCTCATAATTTACTTTCTTTATAACAAATTTTTTTCTAAATTACTGACTTAAAAGGCTGGAATAAATTAATATTTAAAAGGATTTCCCATAATTTAGGAACATAAAATATTGTACACAGAGCACACATACATAGCTCTGTCACATTTGCATAATTTTACTCTCAGAGCTTCAAAAAACCCTGCGTTTCAGGCCTTTTTGCAAATCCTCATTATAATTATTTCCTAGTGTGTCAAACATACACTAGATCACGATTTTTCATCTCTGAGCCTGTGTGCTGATCATCTTCATCTGATTGCTGCTCTGAGCCTTGTGAATTAATATATTCATATTCAATAGGTTTTGGATAATTATAAGGGTAGCCATTGTCATCAAAAAACCTGCGAAAGGTAAATTCATAGAAAGCATGTTCAGGGTGCTTTCCATTTTTATACCATCCATTGAGAGTGTCATTTACATTTTCTTCCTCATTATCATCACTCCGTAACTTGTCAGGATCAACAGGATCAAAATTTGATGTATCTGTTGGGTGTGTGATTTTAGGAATGTATGAAGCAGATTGCTGTCTCAGGTCACTGGAAAAATCAATTGTTTTAAAAAATGGATGAGCTTTAATTTCATCAGCACCATTCTTGCCTAAGCGATCTTCTGGTCCTCGGCAGAGTTTAATAATAAGATCAGAGGCTTCAGGACTCAGTTTAGCTTGTGGTGGGATGTGAAGAGATGTTTGCCAGTTGATAACCTTTAAAGAAGATTTTTAAAAATTAGAAGGAAAGAAGTAAGAAAAACAAATTTCCTCCAAGTTTTATATGAAGAAATCTTACTGGACTATTTGTGTTTGTGTGTTTTTACATAAATTGCATGGTATTTCACATTCCTTACCTTTATTTTTTTGGTTTGTTTTTTGGCCACACCACACAGCCTGTGGGATCTTAGGTCCCCGACCAGAAATCAAACCCATGCCTCCTGCACTGAGAGTGCAGTCGTAACCACTGGACTGCCAGGGAAGTCCCTGAAACTATTGTACTTTCAAACTCTTTTTTCTCTCTGCTGTTGAGACTGCATAATTTCTATCGATTTTTCTTGAAGTTCACTAATTCTTTCCTCTTGCCAATATTATACTATCTGGATTAGTGTAACTTCCTCTTAAGTCTTAAAAACAAGTAGTTGATTCCTCAAACTCTGTCCTTTTAAAAACTTGTTTTTGTTATCAGTTTCTTTGTCCACCCAAATGAATTTTAGAATTGGCTCACCTATTTGATTGATTTTTACATATTACTCTCATACACTACAACCGTATTAAAGTCACTTATTAGTTCTATGGAGGTTTTCACAGATTGCCTGAGATTTTCAATATAGAAAATTATGCCACCTGTGAATAAAGCAAGTTTTTTTTTTCCTAACGTTTATGCTTTTTCTTTCACTGCTGTATTACACTGGCTAAGACATCCAGAACTATGCTGAATAAGACTCAGACCAGACATCCTTGCCTTGTTCTTCATCTTTAGGGAGAAAGCATCCAATTTTTCACACACAGCACCCACACAAACATATTTGTATTTATACCTATGCATTTATTTCATATATACATATGTATTAAAATGAATGCAAAATAAAGATACTTTCAGACAAATCTGACACAAACCTGAGAATGTATTACCAGTAAACCTGTAACAAAGATTCTGAAGGAAGTTTTAAATATAATGTATTAAATGAAGTGACAGACAGAAGTTATAACTTGAGGAGAGTGTCATAGAAAAGACAGTATATGTCAAGATACGCTCAAAGAATGATTAAAAGTGCCCAGGAATGAAACAGAAAAGAAGGAAAGTTGTGAAACATGGGAGAGAAAGAAGGGCATTCCATACAGAGGGAATGGTATGAACAAAGGAACACAGGAAAGACTTGGACTTTATGGACAAGACCACTAAAAGGTTTCTTAAATGGGATAATTTATGATCAAAATTGTGAACAGCTTTTCATTTAAGTGCTAGGGAGACATAGACATTTGCTAGTAGTTTGGGGTCAGAATGTACATGAAAGGAAACAAGGCCAGCAGTCAGTAGAAAGAATAAATTGGAATACATCTTCAAAAGGTACTAAAAATTTTAAGAGGAAGAGCCATGAATGTAGTGTGTGCATGAGGAAGGATATGGGGGTGCTAAAGTCACACGGGGGAGAGCACACGTGGAATTTCAGTGGGTTTCTATATCCTTACAAGCTCATTCTTTAATTGTAAATTAAGATGCTCTAAATAAAGGACTGATAAAGGTGTATGGTATTGGGGCTTCATAACAATTATTTTGGTACAGATTCTACACCTTACCTTCACTTGTGTTTCAAATGGTGTCTGTGCCAAGAAAGGTGGCTGTCCCACCAACATTTCAAAAAGAATGACACCAACACTCCACCAATCACACAACTGTGTATAGCCTACAATTAGACACCAAATTTATGGTTATTCATAAGCACTTTAGAAAAAACTGCTCAGAATGAATACAATCAAAATTAATATCAAATCACCAATTTATACTATAGAATTAATACTTTTATTGTAAAGCTGAACCATTAGCCATACTCTCCTGGTCTACAGGCATACTGAGATTCTTTATAAGACAAACGTCTACCTGTTCGTAACAAGACTTCAGGCGCAATATAATTAGGAGTCCCAACCAAAGAATGTGCGAGACACCGCTGGTGCTGGCGTGCAGCTCTCCGCTCCAGTGGTTTCAGTCTATCACCACATCGACAGTTAGAGGGGTCACCCCATTCATTACTGAAATCCATGCTATCCTGCCGTGGATGGTCACCTGTATAGTAAAATAAATACATAAATAAATAAAAACAAGAGTAAACCTATCTGTTTAGACATCCTAGTTTAGAGTTAACGACATTTCCCCGTGTTGACAAGCTAAGACACAATGCATGTCAAATCACTGATGGTGTGCTTATTAATAACTAGAGACTATACTCTTGAAATACCAATAGGACAAGTCTTACACTAAGAAAGATGGAGAAGCTCTACACAATCAGCAAAAACAAGACCAGGAGCTGACTGTGGCTCAGACCATGAACTTCTTATTGCTAAATTCACACTTAAATTGAAGAAAGTAGGGAAAACCACTAGACCATTCAGGTATGACCTAAATCAAATCCCTTATGATTATACAGTGGAAGTGAGAAATAGATTTAAGGGCCTAGATCTGATAGATAGAGTGCCTGATGAACTATGGAATGAGGTTTGTGACATTGTACAGGAGACAGGGATCAAGACCATCCCCATGGAAAAGAAATGCAAAGAAGCAAAATGGCTGCCTGGGGAGGCCTTGCAAATAGCTGTGAAAAGAAGAGAAGCGAAAAGCAAAGGAGAAAAGGAAAGATATAAACATCTGAATGCAGAGTTCCAAAGAATAGAAAGAAGAGATAAGAAAGCCTTTTTCAATGATCAATGCAAAGAAATAGAGGAAAACAACAGAATGGGAAAGACTAGGGATCTATTCAAGAAAATCAGAGATACCAAAGGAACATTTCATGCAAAAAATGGGCTTGATAAAGGACAGAAATGGTATGGACCTAACAGAAGCAGAAGATATTAAGAGGAGGTGGCAAGAATATACAGAAGAACTGTACAAAAAAGAGCTTCATGACCCAGATAATCATGATGGTGTGATCACTGACCTAGAGCCAGACATCCTGGAATGTGAAGTCAAGTGGGCCTTAGAAAGCATCACTACGAACAAAGCTAGTGGAGGTGATGGAATTCCAGTGGAGCTATTCCAAGTCCTGAAAGATGATGCTGTTCAAGTGCTACACTCAATATGCCAGCAAATTTGGAAAACTCAGCAGTGGCCACAAGATTGGAAAAGGTCAGTTTTCATCCCAATCCCAAAGAAAGGCAATACCAAAGAGTGCTCAAACTACCGCACAATTGCACTCATCTCACACGCTAGTAAAGTAATGCTCAAAATTCTCCAAGCTAGGGTTCAGCAATATGTGAACCATGAACTTCCTGATGTTCAAGCTGGTTTTAGAAAAGGCAGAGGAACCAGAGATCAAATTGCCAACATCCGCTGGATCATGGAAAAAGCAAGAGAGTTCCAGAAAAACATCCATTTCTGCTTGATTGACTATGCCAAAGCCTTTGACTGTGTGGATCACAATAAACTATGGAAAATTCTGAAAGAGATGGGAATACCAGACCAGCTGATCTGCCTCTTGAGAAATCTGTATGCAGGTCAGGAAGCAACAGTTAGAACTGGTCATGGAACAACAGACTGGTTCCAAATAGGAAAAGGAGTACGTCAAGGCTGTATATTGTCACCCTGTTTATTTAACTTATATGCAGAGTACATCATGAGAAATGCTGGGCTGGAAGAAACACAAGTTGGAATCAAGATTGCTGGGAGAAATATATCAATAACCTCAGATATGCAGATGACACCACCCTTATGGCAGAAAGTGAAGAGGGGCTAAAAAGCCTCTTGATGAAAGTGGAGAGTGAAAAGGTTGGCTTAAAGCTCAACATTCAGAAAACGAAGATCATGGCATCTGGTCCCATCACTACATGGGAAATAGATGGAGAAACAGTGGAAACAGTGTCAGACTTTATTTTTCTGGGCTCCCAAATCACTGCAGATGGTGACTGCAGCCATGAAATTAAAAGACGCTTACTCCTTGGAAGGAAAGTTATGACCAACCTAGATAGCATATTCAAAAGCAGAGACATTACTTTGCCAACAAAGGTTCGCCTAGTCAAGGCTATGGTCTTTCCTGTGGTCATGTACGGATGTGAGAGCTGGACTGTGAAGAAGGCTGAGCGCCGAAGAATTGATGCTTTTGAACTGTGGTGTTGGAGAAGACTCTTGAGAGTCCCTTGGACTGCAAGGAGATCCAACCGGTCCATTCTGAAGGAGATCAACCCTGGGATTTCTTTGGAAAGAATGATGCTAAAGCTGAAACTCCAGTATTTTGGCCACCTCATGCGAAGAGTTGACTCATTGGAGAAGACTCTGATGCTGGGAGGGATTGGGGGCAGGAGGAGAAGGGGACGACAGAGGATGAGATGGCTGGATGGCATCACTGACTCGATGGATGTGAGTCTGAAGAAGTGGCACCACCGCTTCCGGGAGCTGGTGATGGACAGGGAGGCCTGGCGTGCTGCGGTTCATGGGGTTGCAAAGAGTCGGACACGACTGAGTGACTGATCTGATCTACACTAAGAAAAATTAGCCTAAGATGCAGTAATTTACTCAACAATAAATGAGGACAATAAAAGTTATTGAGTACGCAGGTCTGAGAATTTGTTATTCAGGCTGCTCTCCAATACTATTCGGGACAAAGTTTCAAACAAATTAGACTTGTGTTTCATTTATTCAGCAAATGACAACATTAACAATAAAGACAATATTCTTCTCTCAGGCAGGTTATCTGTAGGGGGAAAATATAACTAATACATATGTAAGAACCAGTGATGCATCCCATACAGAGAATCAACATGCGGTGATATGGCAAATGAGCTGAGGTGACGTTTGTTTAAAAAAAAAAAGAGGAACTCAACAATATGAAAACCAGACAAGGCATTCTACACACAACAGTACTCAAGAGGACCAGTGTGGTTAGTAAAGGGGATAATGGTATGAAATGGAGCAGGAGACAGCACACAACACACATGGGTTTTACAAGCAAAAGAAACGGTTTGCCTTTTAGTCCAAGTACAGTGAAGATACTGGAATATATATATGTATGTATTTATGAATATACTTACATATATACATAAGTATTAAATGAAGGCATTTCTTTTAAAACACGTATCAGACCTTTTCATTCTCTTGAAGTGATGAAAAGGTCTGATATATGTTTAAAAAAAAAAAACTTTTAACTGCTGTATAGAGAATAGATTATAGAGAGGACAAGGGTGAAAAAGAGACCAGGTAAGAGGCTATTACAGTTAAGTTTGGACTATGATGATAATAGTGCAGATGGAGAAAAGTGGACACATTTAGAATCAAGGATGGGTGGTGGTAATACAATTTACCAAAAGGGAGGGGGAATAAATAGGGAGGGGGAGAAATTAAGAATCGTTTATTAGCAGTTTTAAGTTTCAAAGGCCTATTAGGAATCTTTATGTAAGGGGGAGGACATTTCTGAAGAGAGATTTGGAATTCACTGATGCAGAAGTAGTAATTAAAACTATGACTGGATGAAATCATCTAGGGGAAAAAAATCTGAAATTAACCTAACTATGATAAACAACTGGAATGTTTGATTAAAATATAATTTCTACCCTCCAGTGGAGATTTTCAATCAGAAGACTGGAATAGAGCCTAAGAATCATATTTTTAAGATAAGCCCCAGGTAAGATTCAGGTAAATCAGGGGAGGTATTAAATTATTTTAACCTGAACATTAAAGTAGGTTCAGATATCTTAAGTTCTATCCATTTAATGTAAATCCGCTTGTGTTCACAAGAAGCACTGGAGGCAATAATACTTACCTCAGAGGATTGCTGTGAACATTAAATTAGAATATATATAAAGCACCTAGTCATGGTAAGTATTCAACAAATGTTAGATTGACTTACACTTCCATTAGTGCTTGGAGGGATCTTGGTGAGGCAGTGTGGTATGGCAGAAATAACATGGGCCCTGTAAGCAGACAAACCTGGGTTCAAAGCCTAGCCCTTACACTTATTTCTGTCCGACCATGGGCAAATTTCTAACTTAGCCTCAGGTTCTTTACTGCCTCACAATGATATTGTGAGGATTAAAGAGAATCATGTACATAAAGTGTTTAAACAAGCTGTATAACAGTCATACAATGGAATCCTAAAGAGCTGTGAAAATAAATGTTATTATTTATTTATATGCAGGAACACAGATGAACCTCAAACAAATATAGGAAGTCAACATAGAAGAATACATGTAGAATGATTACATTTAAATAAAGGTTCAAAAGTAGGCAAAATGAAGTAATATGTTGTTCAGGGATACGCATAAAAGTATACAGAAAAGTAAAGAACTGATTATGGAGTTTTGAAATAAAGGTTACCTCTATGGAGGAAAGAAAGCGAAGTGATTGTTTAGGGACTTCAAAAATACTAATAACCTAGTTCTTAAGCTGAGTGGTGTGTAGGGAGCTTCATTTAAAAATTATTTCCAAACTGTTGTATGACAGAAAACCATGGGATGGGGGGGATAATTTGGGAGAATGGCATTAAAACATGTATAATATCATATAAGAAACGAATCACTGGTCCAGGTTCGATGCAGGATACAGGAAGCTTGGGGCTGGTGCACTGGGATGACCCAGAGGGATGGTATGAGGAGGGAGGTGGGAGGGGGGTTCAGGATGGGGAACACGTGTACATCCGTGGCGGATGCAGGTTGATGTATGGCAAAACCAATACAATATTGTAAAAAAAATAATAATAAAAAAATTAAGGAAAAAAAAAGCCACAAAATTTTGTAAAGCAATTATCCTTCAATTAAAAAAAATTTTTAAAATTATTTTCAAATTGTTATTCGTCCGACACATTTCACATTAACAAAATGTAAAGAGATTAACTCAAAAATGTTAATGACATTTAGAAATAATTAATTGTAACACACTTTCATTTTATGAATCTAAGAATCTAAAGGATTCACTCACATTTATCCAGTGGATTTAAGACCTGACCCAGGACTTTTGGCTCCCATCCAGGGATAATATCATCTTATATTTTATTACACTAATAAGTCATATGAATACATACAAATTTTATGATTTTACTCACCACTCTGATAGTACTTAGAGTCATGTGTCCATCTGAAGCCAGTGCAGAGGCCGAAGTCAGTCAATTTAATATGACCATCACGATCAATCAAAATGTTATCAGGTTTAATATCTCTATGAATAAAACCCATTTTATGAACACTTTCGACTGCACAGGTAAGTTCTGCTATGTAGAATCGTGCCAGATTTTCTGGAAAGATGCCCATTCTAATTAATAGGCTCATCATATCACCCCCAGGAATATAGTCCATTACAAAGTATAAATTGTCTTTGTCTTGGAATGAATAATAAAGACGAACTACCCATTCGTTGTCAGCTTCGGCCAGGATATCTCTCTCAGCTTTGACATGAGCAACTTGATTTCGAAGCAGAACATCTTTCTTTCGAAGAGTTTTTGTTGCATACAAAGCCTTGGTATCTACTTTTCTTGCTAGACAGACTTCACCAAATGCTCCTATTCCTAATGTCTTTATCTTCACAAACATAGACTTGTCCATTTTAGCCCTCTTAAGACGGATGTAATTAGACTCTTTTTGGCAAAGCATCTTTCTCATTTGATCTTGGGCATCTTGAGATAATCCAACCTAGGCAAATAAACTAAATATTAAATGAGGAATTATCTTCTATACTAAATATTAAGAAATCGCTTGGAAAAAGTTCAGGCATATATATTTAAAGGTTAAATGCATAATAATTTTTAATAAAGCATGTTAGAAATCTAGAATATATTTCAGAGAAAATTAATTATTAAAAGTGCAGCATAAGGGATAGTTAACAGGATATACAAGGTGAATACATATGCAGAGTCTGCTGTGGAGAGCAAGGAGAAGATGCTATCAACGGTCAGCTTTCTACTCCTCTCTAATGCACTAAAAAAGAGTTCCCAATGTGCAATCGCCACACATGTTAACATGCACCCTCATCTATCTCTCCCTGCACATTCATCCCAAACTACATAATCAGACTGCTTTCATTATATGCATCTACTTATAGAATGCCTAGGTCTCAAATATTCTCATTTTGGTCTTCATGAAAACAAATTCTTCCACTCCAGGTTCATTTATTCTAAAAAACTGATGTATTAAGAACAAAAGAATATCTTCTCTAGTCAACCCACTCACTAATAAGTCAGTCCTTCCTTTTATCTTTTTCAGGGCATTTAAGTAAGGGTAGGACTCACACCCATCACTAACACAAAATGCACAGAGTATGTCCTACCTTATTTCAAAGGGACTACTTGTTTGATTATAAGGTATCTTTTAGATATTTTAGAACATTTCAAAGAAGAGTCAGTGTGACTTATGAAGATACCAAAAATACCCAGATAAAAACAAAAACCAAAAACCAATGTCTAAGTAGACATGGAATACTTGGATTTAGAAGGAAATTTATGACTAGTTAATAAAGGATTAATTAAGAATCTAAATAGAAAAGGAATTTGTTTTGAAAAGTAGATAACTCTAGAAACGCAAGACTAATTAAAATACAGCAACCTCATGCTTCTGTTAGAATAAGCATTTGCATGCAAAATCTTTTAAGAAGGGTGGCATGCCAGACTTAGTAAAGAACTGTTTCTCTTAAAATCTTACTTGCCTACACAGTAATGGAGGCTACAGAAGTCAGCAAAGCTTCCAACACCATAAAAGTTTAAATCAGCTATTAGTGAAAGTGAAGAGGAAAAAGGAAAAATAAACTAAGAAAATACATACAGACAGACTTTAGTAAGAAATCCTAAGAGCTAAATATGGATAAGCTATATAGGTTATTATGATATTTCTCACAATAAAATTCAGTTTATAGCAAGAGTAACTATACTGTGAAGTCAGATCCAGAAAAATCATTTTAAAAGAACAGCTCTCTCAAATGTCATGAGAAACTTTAACACAAACGAGCCTCTTAAGATTTGAGGCAGTAGATGTAAGACTGGGAGTCAAACCTCTGAACTGTAAACATGTGATAAAAATAACAGTACCACCATAGTATCTAAAGAAGAGTTACGTGGAATCACAACAGATATTAATCTAAAGGGTTTAGTTATTCTGATCTCCTTAGTATATTTAAATAATTTCAGGACATTTTTCTAGTACATTATAAAAATAAAATTAGAAGGGGAAATAACTGAAAGGAGATGTCTCTGATACTTCTAATAAGACTAACCTGATGAATAAACCCCTAAGCCCTAACACAACTATAAGTAAAAATATACATTTCATAAATTTATCAAGGGATAGGACTAAGATATTTCTAGTTTATTTTAAAATGTAAGATAATATGTAAACTCTAGAAAATAACTCTTGCTTCAGTTTCCCTTAAAGGGATTATGTATATCTAAACTGCATATTGCAAATTATACTTTTCTTAATTTATTACAATTTTATTATAGAAAATTCTGGGTAAATCCTGAAATGCTAAAATAAAATGGTACAATCTAAAGTACTTTAATGTTTACTTACTTTTAAATAACTGATAATACATTAACTAGACCACAATATTTTAAAATAAACACCAAACAAACGCATGATCAAGTATAAAAATAGAAAATTTTAAAGGTTTTATACTCAGCCATAAAAGGAATGAAATAATGCCATTTGCAGTAACATGGGTAGACCTAGAGACTGTCCTACAGAGTGAAGTAAGTCAGAAAGAGAAGGACAAATATAATATCGCTTATATGTGGAATCGAAAAAAAAGGTACAAATGGACTTATTTACAAAACAGATCTAGAGTTATAGATGTAGAAAACAAACTTATGGTTACCAGCGGAATAAGGAATAAACTGGGAGATTGGAACTGACATAAACACACTACTATATATTACATAGGTAACTAAAAAATGCCTACTGTATGGCACATGGAACTCCACTCAATATTCTGCAATGGCTTATATGGGAAAATAACATAAAGAAGAGTGGGTATATGTATATGAATAACTGATTCACTCTGCTGTACAACTGAAACACAACATTGCAAATCAACTACATTCCAATAAAAATAAAAAATAATAATATAAAAGTTTTACCCGCATCATTTCGTTCTCTAATTGTTTTTTACGATGTAGACGTTGCTGATGAGATTTGAGCACATTTTCTACATGTTGCTCCATGAAGAATTTAAATGCCTGAGGAGAATAACTTTGAATACGAGATTCCCTTCGCTCTTCATCTTTCTTGTTTTTCCTAACAGTGATAGGTGAAGTGGTAATCTGTTTCTTTTCTTTATCTCCAGTATCAACATTGTCATAACTTTTTTCACTCTCATCTTCCTTAGGCAAGCTTGGCTGATCCTCTTTGCTAGACTTACTGACCGATTCATATGGAGGAACAGATGGGTTTTGGTGTAGCAGATGCTTGGGATAAGGTGGTGGCGGACCTTGATAGTTCGGAGCTTCAGCAACAGGTGGCATAACAGTACCCTCAGAAAAAGGACTAGATTGAACACCCTGAACAGGCTGTGGTATCCAAGAAGGGTGTGTAGGCGCTAAAGCAGTCTGCAGCTCTGGTTTCAATACACGTATACTTTTCACAGGCTGTTGAATGGGAGCTGGTGTAATAGCAGTGACTGTCGTAGCCGAAGGTTGAGAATTAGCAGAATGACTTGTTCTGTTTCCCAATGGGTTGTTAAAAGAATTTGACCTCACTGGTATGTTAGGTTGCCACGTAGGGATTTCATGTCCGCTGCCTGGGGATGACTGGGCAGGAGCAGATGATGACTGAGGCCAAGTTGTTTGCAGTCCAGGTATATTAATGTTATAAAGTTCCATGTTATGACTATTTCTGTTTGGCACCATCATAGCTTGAGGAATGTTCCCATTTGCGTATGACGATGGAGCAGCAGAACCCCCTGTTTGTAAAGCAGAGGGGCTTTGTCCATTAGTTGGGGTCAGAGGATATGGAGGGGGTGGCTGCCGACTGACAGCGCCAGCAGGGACAACATTCTGGTGCATCATAAAATCAGTCTGACCACTACCATTCTGAATTCCAGGTCTCCCGGGTGGAAAATTAAATTTGTTAGAACTCTGCATGATGATTGGCTGTCTGCCAACAGGAACAGAATTAATGCCTCTCTGTCCCTGATTAGGAGGATTCATCGGGGATGTGTTAAGAGGTGGTGGAGGATAGCCCTCCTGCCAGGCTCCAGGTGGAACTGGAGAGATTCGGGAGATGACGTAGTCCATGTTCCCAGAATAGCGCTTTGTTTGAGAGTTTGGTTCCCATGATGGGGGAGGCGGAGTTGTACCTCTTGGAGGGGGAGTCTGGCCTCTTGGAGGTGGTGGAGGAGTGACACTCCTTACTTGAGGAGGTGGTGGGGGGTTCACTCTCTGTCCATTGCTAGGATGAGCTTGAGTAAACGCCGTTATACCAGATCCTGACAAAGGTCTTCCTACATCTGTCTGTGAGTTGGGACTTTCAGAACGGTACGCTACACTTTCTCCTAGTGGTGGACCATGTCTCTGAGGAACTAAGGATTCTTTAGACCCCTTCCAGCTTTGTTTGCGGTTAATTGATTGTTGCACACTCCCTATGGGAATAAAACAGGAAAAAACAACATGTTTTTTAACCTCCTACTTTTGGAAAATTTAGCTTGGAATTCTAAGTATTATTGAAAGATAATACTCTTTCAAGAATTACAAAAATAAAATTTCAGCATGTGGTTTTATATTTTAGAATTTTATCCATTTTTGACTAGGTAATACCTTCTCATAGCTTAAAATTCAGGCAGTACAAAAGGTCACTGATTCCTGTCCCTTAGCCAACCAATGTCACTGAAGGTAACCAATGTCATCAGTAAGATATTTTAGGAATACACAAGTAAACAGTACTAGAAAGGGGAAAGGAAACTCTCCTACACTGTTGGTGGGAATGTAAATTGGTACAGCCACTATGGAGATTCATCAAAAAACTAAAACAAAAGTTGCCATATGATCCAGCAATACCACTCCTGGGCATGTATTTGGACAAAACTATAATCTGAAAAGATACATGTACCCCAATGTTCACAGCACCATTATTTACAGTAGCAAAGACATAAAAGAAACCTAAGTGTCCATTAACAAACAAATGAATAAAGATGTAGTGTACACACACACACACACACACACACACACACGGGAATATTAGTCATAAAAAAAGAATGCTGCTGCTGCTGCTGTTGCTAAGTCACTTCAGTCGTGTCCAACTCTGCATGACCCCATAGACGTCATGGGGTCGTCTGCCCCTGGGACGACCAGGAGCTCCTGCCCCTGGGATTCTCCAGGTAAGAACACTGGAGTGGGTTGCCATTTCCTTCTCCAATGCATGAAAGTGAAAAAGTGAAAGTGAAGTCGCTCAGTCAAGTCAGACTTAGCGACCCCATGGACTGCAGCCCATCAGGCTCCTCCATCCATGGACTGCAGCCCACCAGGCTCCTCCATCTATGGGATTTTCCAGGCAAGAGTACTGGAGTAGGGTGCCATTGCCTTCTCTGAAAAAAGAATGAAATAATGCTATTTGCAGCTACATGGATGTAACTAGAGATTATCATACTAAGCAAAGGAAATCAGAAAGAGAAAGACAAATAACATAAATCACTTATATGTGGAATCTAAAATATAACACAAATGAACTTATGTGAGAAACAGACGCACAGATATAGAGAATAGATTTCTGGTTGTCAAGGGGATGAGGGTGGAGGTGGGGGAGGTTGGATTGGAAGTTTGGGGCTAGCAGATGTAAACTATTATATTTAGAGTGGATAAAAACACAGTCCTATTGTATAGCAAAGGCAACTATATTTAATGTTCATTATGGTAATAAACCATAATGGAAAAAAATATGAAAATGAATATATATATTTGTATATATATAAAAGTGAATCATTTTGCTGTACATCAGAAACAATATAAATTGACTACACTTCAATTAAAAAAAATAATATACTTCCTATATATACTATTGTGCCTGAGTCTTTTCATAAAAAAAAAACGAAGATTTTATATTAGTACATAAAGCAGTTTTTTATTAAGAAAAAAGTTATTACAGTTTTTCACTATACGGTTGTACCCAGATTTATTTAATCAGTTTCCCTGACAGCTATTAAAGTGGTTTCCAATCTTTTGGTTTACCCCCTCCCCTCCAAAAGCAATGAAGAATTTTGTACAGATATCATTTCATAGATATGGTAGGTAGATAAATTATTAGAAATGGCATTATTGAGCCAAGGATGTGTCCATTTGTAGTTTTGAGAAATATAACACTGATTTTTAAATATATTTCAGTATGGCTTTTAAAACAAAAAAGTAAGGGATAACTTGCTGAACACTAAATAAGGTAGAGATTTTACAGAGTCTCTATTTAATGGAATTTCCAAATAAACAGGCAAGAAAACATACAATACCAAAGGAAAAAAAAATGATGTGTTCAAAATAGTTTTGTCGCTTAGAAAAGTGCTGATATAATGTATTTAATATATATGTAAAATACATTTGTATAAAATACCATACACATAAATAATATATTCCAGTCGTGTCTGACTCTTTGAGACCCCATGGACTGTAGCCTACCAGGCTCCTCTGTCCATGGGATTTTCCAGGCAATAGTACTGGAGTGGACTGCCATTTCCTTCTCCATTTCCAATTAAGATTTTCTTTAAAAAATAAACTGGGTTAAAAGGTGGAGCTCCACTTCTTTGCTCTCCAATTATGTTTCTAGATCATGGTTATTTCTGCATTCTCTTTTAAAAAGCCAGTTCTTTAGAAGCTCATGCTATCTGTGGGAGGTCACATTCATTCTTTTAATGTTCACTTAATGAACACCTACTTGCTCACCTTCATTCACCCATAAATTCTAACTTTGATGCTCTCTGCTAAGCCCTGACAACATTCTATAACTTCAACATCCACATGGACAAACCATGAATCACCCTGGTTCCAGGTTCAATCCCTGGTCAAGGAACTAAGACCCTGAAAGTGGTGTGGCACTGCACTGCTCCCCACCCCCCACCCCTACACAAAAGAGGTGAAAACCGGATAAGAATTCTGAAGTATCAAGCTAGGATCTTCAACAAATTCTGCAATATAATGGGACACTTTCACTTGGATAACTCAATGAACCTAACTAAAACCTTATATGAAAACCCAGACTTATGATCTTTCTCCACCAAGTTCTGTCCTCTGAGCATTCCCTTTCATAACATGAAGCCTCACCATCCATTTTTATACACAAAAAGCCTAAGAGTCATCCCACTCTGTTATCACCCATCACATGCAATCTGTATCTATGTTATCAATTTTATTCCTAGCTCTTTCTTAATTCAATTTTTCCACCACCATCTCCCTAGTCCAAATTACCTTCATTTCCTGTGTACTGTATTTCTTATCAAGTCTACACCCTCCTTTGGTCTAATTCTTTCTCATCCACTGCAGCTATCTTTCTGAAACACAAAGTGAATTATGTCATTACCCTGCTTGAAATGTTTCTGTTACCTCCTACTGCTCTTAGGATAAAATCAGTAGACAGTCCTGCATAGTCAGGCCCCTATGCACTTCTCCACTCGTATCTTACACTCTTGTTTTCAGCGTTTGAGCCACTTTCATTTCTTTGAATGTACATACCTTACTGAAAGACAAGTCAAAGCAAAAGTCACTCAGTTGTGTCTGACTCTTTGTGACCCCATGGACTATACAGTCCATGGAATTCTCTAGGCCAGAACACTGGAGTGGGTAGCCTTTCTCTTCTCCAGGGGAACTTCCCAACCCAGGGATTGAACCCAGGTCTCCTGTGTTGCCAAACCAGCCATGCATAGGAACAAACTTCCTCACTAAATCCATCCCTACTAACCCTTTCTTTCTGCAGATATCAGCTTTATTATCAGTTTAACAGGAAGATTTTTTCTGATGTCTTTGATCAGGTAAAAAACCCCTCTATTGTATAAGCCCACAGAATCACATAACTCTCCTCTCTTCATTCACACTTGTAATTCTACATGTATTTCTGTATTTGATCTCCCTCACTAGAATCTCAACTCCAAAAAAGGGCAAGAACTTTATACCCAATGCCAAGCAAAGGGCCTGAAATAGGAGTTCACCAATAAAAATTAGCTGAATGAAAGAATGAAAATATTAGGCCTTTTACAAATCAATTTAAAAAGATAAACTCGATTAAGAAAGAATTAAAATGTCAATTTAAAAACAATCAATAAACAAATGTTCAAGCTCACCAGTGATCAAAGAAATGTGAAATGTAAACTGATAGTACTTTCATAACCATTAAACATATGAAAAGGATAATACCTAGGATTTACAAATACAGGCATTCTCATATTAAACTGATTGGGACAGTCTAAGTTGGTAACACCTTTCTGGACAGCAATACAGGCATATCTTGGATGGATACGGTTGTGGGTTCAGTTTTAGGCCAGGTCAGTAAGGTGAATAATGCAATAAAGTGAGTCATACAGACTTTTTGGTTTCTCTGTGCATAGAAAGGTTATGTTTACCTTATATACACACACATGTGAATATATGAATATATATACACACACACCGTAGTAAGTAGGTAATAGCATTACATCTAAAAAACAATGTACATATCTTATTAAACATACTTTATTGCTAAAAAAAAAGGCTAACCATCATTTAAGCCTTTAGCAAGTCATACTCTTTATTGGTGGAAGGTTTCAAATATTTATGAATTGAGCAAACGCTGCTTGCAAAATGGCACCAACAGACTTGCTTGGTGCAGGGTTGCCACAAACCTTCAATTTGTAAAAAATGCAGTATCTGCAAAGTGCAATGAAGTGAAGCACAACAATATGAAGTATGCCCATAAGAAAAACTTTCTGTAAATCTTTGAAAATTTACTTTTACCTAATCATCAGAAATGTACAAAGATTTAGGTAAAAAGGAATTTACTTTAGTACGTCTGTAATGGCAAAAAAAAAAAAAAAAAGGAGCCAGGCAAATGTCAAAAAATGAGAGGTGGCTAAATAACATATGTGACAAATCTATCTCACTCTAGCTAAGTGTTTTGTAGGCCACTTAATTATACATGGTGAAGTAAGTGAATAAAGCAGCTTTTAATATGCCCTCTGCTTCCACTCGGAGAAGGCAATGGAAACCCACTCCAGTGTTCTTGCCTGGAGAATCCCAGGGACGGGGGAGCTTGGTGGGCTGTTGTCTATGGGGTCGCACAGAGTCAGACACAACTGAAGCGACTTAGCAGCTGCAGCAGCTGCTTTCACTCGGAGAAGGCAATGGCACCCCACTCCAGTACTCTTGCCTGGAAAATCCCATGGATGGAGGAGCCTGGTAGGCTGCAGTCCATGGGGTCGCTAAAAGTCGGACAGGACTGAGTGACTTCCCTTTCACTTTTCACTTTCATGCATTGGAGAAGGAAATGGCAACCCACTCCAGTGTTCTTGCCTGGAGAATCCCAGGGACCGGGGAGCCTGGTGGGCTTCCGTCTATGGGGTCACACAGAGTCGGACACGACTGAAGCGACTTAGAAGCAGCAGCAGCTGCTTTCACTTAAACAATAAACAAAATACACACATATAAATCCACTCGTTTTTCACAGGAAAAAAAGACTAAGAAATAAAACATACCAAAGTCTGGTGGGTATTTATAGTGGTGCTTTATTTCGTTTACTTTCTAAATCTATGATGAACATGTTTCACAATAAGAAAAGATTATATACATGAAAAATGAATAATTTGAATGATGATATTTATGGTTAAAAAGAAAAATATTTCAGTTGCATTATAACCAATCAAGCAGTTCTCAACCTAGACTGCTGCTTATCAGAATTAAGTATGGAACTTTAGGTCCCCATCTGCAAATTCATTTTGGTTTAACAACTATAATGTTATTATTCTGGCTTGAGACTCTCATTGTGATGCTTTTAACAGTTCCTACTGAAATATCTTTAAATATTATAAAGTAAGAGATTAGAAAAAAACATTGATTAATCACCTGGCTTCAAGTTGGCATTAACAGGTCTGGCAGCTGCTGCAGCCATCTGTTCCCGTCGAGGATCTTGATAACTCATTTTACTGATGAATTCAATTGCAGCTTCTATACTTCTGTTATTAGTTTTCTGAAGAGCTTGTATAACCATATCCTGATATGAAGTTTAGTAAAATTTAAATCATATAATTAATAAGAAGGAAAGAACACTATAACTTCCACTAGAGAAGTTCATAATTTTGAGGAACAAGGCCTCAAGCCATAATACTAATGTCCTGTTTGTAAAACTACTATGGGGGGAGGGACAAGATAAGGGTAGGGGGGTATTAAGAGGTATAAACTACTATAGATAAAATAAATAAGCTACAAGGTACATACAGCACAGTAAAAGTATAAAAATCCATACAATCTCAAATTACTAAAGAAAACAAACCCTCAAATCCTTCAAATGTTTCTTTAATATTTTCACCTTTATGTAAAGTATTCCTGTTTTCTTCTAGGGTTTTTTCCCACATACAGTCATAATAACAGGCTTCTGAATTTTCTCATTCTTAATTTCATTCTTATATAAACAGAGACTATCAGATTGTTAAAAACAGTATCAATCAACATACTGGAAACCACTCTTTTGCATCATGGGAAGTATTTTGTTAAACATCTCTGGTGTGTTTATTAGTAAAAGACCTATGTTGTTCTGGTTCCTACCTTCTTAAGAGTTTAAGGACACAAATATAGGACAAATGGCAAAGGGAAAACACTCAGACTTTATATGATTATGTCACAAAGACTTTAGGAGACTAGGTGGTATGACAGAAAAAAAAAGGAGTTTGAGATCAACTGGAACCAAAGAGTCTGAGTTCCAGCAGCCCTGTATTATTTTCTCATGCTTAGAAGCAAAAATACACTCCAGCCTCACTTTAGAACTGAGTGAACTTTGGCAACTTAATTTAACATCTCAGAGCTCAATTTCTTCATCTGTAATTCACTCAGAATTGACATGAGGATTACACAAGAAAATACATAAAAGCACAGCAGCACAGTGCCTGGAGCTCAGATATGGCTTGTTCTCCTGCTCTGTTCCTTATCCTTTAGGTTATATAAACATAAATTATACACTAACATGTAGGAAGTATACTGATATGCATTTTTCAAGAGGGAGGCAGCTACTTACTTGTCCTATAGGATTCACTATTTCAAAAACTACTTTTAAATGGGAAATGGCTTAGGAAGACTAATGGGTTGAACAGATACTTTAGTCAATCGTCTTACACAAAATGACTGGAGATGACTGTGAGGCCTAGTAAAAAAAGGCTGTGGCAGAGACTTGCTGCTTACTCAAGATCTAGTCTTTCTTTAAAAAGCTACTAGGATTTTGATCGACGTTTTCCTTATACCCACAGTGGCGACATGACAATTCTGACCAATGAGACAAAAACACAAGGATTTCTGGAGGAACGCTGCTATCACTACTGATTTAGGTACTGGTCCTTCTTGTATCCTGTTTCTTAGACAACAGATAAAAAGGTAAACTGTGGTCACATTTTATGTGATCGGACTTTGCAAATTTGTACTGAGATACAAAGGATTAGTTAGTCTCACTTTATGTGCAAATTTAAAATAATACAAATCACCCAAATTAAAATTCATCAGGGAGTGCTTAACTTTAAAACTGGTTAAGCCAAGTGAACTGCAAACTGTATTTATGCTATTATCACATGGCAGTGCCATCTCAGTTGGTAAGAAAACTGATACCCACCATTCTTGTTCAACACTGTGGAAACCATATCCTTAAGCGCATTAGAATTTCAGCTTGTGATTTTGATGATTAATTATTATGCTGGCTTTTATTTTTGAATTTTATTGCTATATGTTAAAATATTTGTTACATCTGTAACAATATCAACCAAGTGTTCCTTAAGTGGGAGTGTTAATGCCTGTGTGAAAAAGAGCACCCTCAAATCAGTAACTTTGGAATAGAAGTCCTGTATGATAGAAAACATTATGTCCATATTGCTGTGCTTTGGTTTTTCACGCTTAAAAGCAAAAATATATTCCAGTGATTGTAGCTATACGTGATCCAAGAATACAGTGATCCTATTTAATATTTATTCCTATGAGGAAATTAATCTTGAGATATTCAAGGTAAAAAAAAAAAAAAAGAGTAAGTGAAAACTGAATCAGAATTTTGAAGTACCAAGTTAGGAACTTGAACAAATTCTGCAATACAATGGGAAGCTATCAGAAAGAATGATTCAGGAGGCAGAAGTAAATTGCCATACTCTTTATATCACTGCAAGTATAAATAATACCATTCCTTCCTTATTTGAATAAATGAGGATTGATAAATGTCTAAATGTTTTTAGTAAAGCAACCTTGCTTAAGGGGCTACTAATGTCATAAGGTAAACAATTTTGAAACGTGTAATTGCAGTAAAGCTAACATTTTTATAATGCAAAGCAATTCTTGTTATTATTGCCAACAGATAAAGAACAGGGAACTGACCAATGCCTTACAATTCTTAAAACTGTCTATGTTAGAAAAAAATTTTAAGTTCCTTAAAGGTATGGTGGCTTCCCTTGTGGCTCAGCTGGTAAAGAATCCGCCTGCAATGAGGGAGACCTGGGTTCGATCCCTGGGTTGGAAAGATTCCCTGGAGAAGGGAACGGCTAACCACTCCAGTATTCTGGCCTGGAGAATTCCATGGACTGTACAGCCCATGGGGGTCACAAAGTGTAAGACAGAACTGAGCAACTTTCACAGTAAGGGAATGGAGCATTTTTGTTATGATTCCCTATCCTGACTGATGGGTTCACACACAGTAAGAGTTCCATAAATACGTATTTAATGATGTGACTTAATCTGACATACACATTATCACTTAAGGGCCTTTATGGTATAGCCACGTGCTTTCCTAAACTTCCTCTTCCTAGTACTATGTAAGAGGAAAGTAAAAGATCAATGATTCAGCTTTCTCTTTATTCTCTGCCTTGTGACTAAAGGATTAGGAAGAAAGTACTCTAAAGAATCTCCATTCAAGCCATTTCTTTAATCCTCCAACTATTAACCAGGTCCTCTCCTCTACATCGGGGAAGGCAATGGCACCCCACCCCAGTACTTTTGCCTGGAAAATCCCATGGACGGAGGAGCCTGGTAGGCTCCAGTCCATGGGGTCGCTAAGAGTCGGACACGACTGAGCGACTTCACTTTCACTTTTCACTTTCATGCACTGGAGAAGGAAATGCCAACCCACTCCAGTGTTCTTGCCTGGAGAATCCCAGGGACAGGGGAGCCTGGTGAGCTTCCGTCTATGGGGTCGCACAGAGTCGGACACAACTGAAGCGACTTAGCAGCTCCTCTATATATATTTTCTGGTGCAAATCCAATATTTTTAGAACATTTAAATATAAAATTAATAGGAAATAAGATTAATCAAATGAAGAGAATGGGCCAGAAAGAATCTTTTTTTCTTCCTAGTTTTGCTGTAAATTTCTCTTTTCAAATCCATTACTATAATGTCTATTTAGGTTCTCATTTTTAAAATTAAACATAGAGATAGCTGAAAATGTGGTCACTAGAATATTAACAAAGTGAAGAAATTTTAAGGGTAATTATTTTTGTGTGGTGAAACTAAAGGTAATTTTTAGTTTTTTTCCTTATATGGTTTAATTTTTAACAAAGAATAGATACTTTTAAAATTAGGAAAAAAGTTACTATAATTTTTAAAGAAAATGTAATCAATGCCTGATTATTCACATTTAGTTATAATTTCCATGGCGTTTTTACCTAGAATGATTTCTGCCATTTAAAATATTCACCTGAAGAATATAATCACAGAAAAGAAATTTTATTAGTTACTTAAACAAAATATGATTAAATAATAAAGGCTATGAAAACTTTAAAAATGAGTTCTAAAGGTAAAGATATTAAAGTTAGTATAATTTACATGAACTGAAATCTCATCAAAAAACTGAATTTCTTGGAGATTGATCAACAAGTAAATTTTTAGTTTTTGTGAGTTTAAGATTTGCATCTGAGAGTTATGTGAGCATACTGCTTAATGATATCTCTGATTGTACTTCCTTCTCTGTAACATAAGCTTAAACTTCATATCCTTAGGGCTATCATTTCAACAGCCACTCACTCACCACAGCAACTATGACACACAAGCAGATGTCCTTACCCTGACCCCTCCTGTGGCTTCCTTACCTGCACTTTGGCTCTGACTTCATAACCTTTTAAATCTCAGAACCACAGAAAAAAACTAAACAAATATTAATTTTTCGCTTCAATAATTAATGAAATTGTAAACAACATTCTTTGCTTGTAGAATGTACGTATTTGTATGACTATTGGAAAAGACCCTGATGCTGGGAAAGATTGAAGGCAGGAGAAGCGGACGACAGAGGATGAGATGGTTGGATGGCATCACTGACTTGGTGGACATGAGTTTGAGCATGTTGGTGATGGGAGGTGGTGATGGACAGGGAAGCCTGGTGTGCTGCAGTCCATGCGGTCACAAAGAGTCGACATGACTGAGTGACTGAACTGAACTGAACTGATGGTAGTTGGTGGTTCAGTCGCTAAGTTGTGTCTGACTCTTGCGATCCCCATGGACTGTAGCCTGCCAGGTTCCTCTGTCCACGGGATTCTCCAGGCAAAAATACTGGAGTGGCTTGCTATTTCCTTCTCCAGGGGATCTTCCCAACCCAGGAATCAAACCCAAGTCTCCTGCATTGCAGGCAGATTCTTTAGGGACTGAGCTACCAGGGAAGCCCTACATATTTGTATACATAAATAAATTCTCAAAGGCAACATTTAGGCAGTATAAGATAAAAAAAATTCTTTTGTTTTTAACAGTGCTTACCTCATCAAATCCAGCAGCTTGCAAGTCTTGAAGCATTTGTGGATTAACTTCTGAAGGACTCCGACTTGTTTCATTTGCAAATGGTTGTAGAGAGTTTCGAATTTCCAGCAAGGCTTTATGATGCATCCCAAACTTGGGTGGATTTCTGACTTGCCTCGGATCTTCAGCTGACATTTTACCCATGTTTTGCTCAGCCTTAGCAGCATCTGATGGTTTGGATAAGTTCCTAAGGGATTCCCGAATTTCTTGCAGCATCTGCCGACTGCTGCCAGTGTAGTTACTGGCAGGAAAGGTCTTAGGCCTCATTTGTCTATATCCTTCTGGCTTTTCACTCCTCTTCATGAAAACATCTATATGTATAATCCACACAAAAGACTTCTTTAACAGCTACTTGATTGAGATTCAGAGCTTTCCCTTGAGCAAAACTTAAAAAAATCTTGTGCAGAAGTTCTCGGGAATGTTACAATTCTTTACAATCTAAATAAAAGAAAAAATAAACAAAGCTATAAAGTGACTGACTGATAAAGCAGGGCCATGCACATCTCCTTATCCACGGGGTATACCTTTTAAGACCACAAGTAGATGCCTGAAACTTCAGATAGTACCCAATCCTATATATATAGTAGACCTCTGAACAACATGGGCTTGAACCGCATGGGTCCACTCATATTTGGAACAAATAGGCACTACAGTACAACACAATCTGGTGGTTGGTTGAATCCAAGGCTGCTGAATGGAGGGCTGACTGTAAAGTTATACTCAAATTTTCTATGGCACAAAGGGTCGGCACCCCAGCCCCTGAGTTGTTCAAGAGTCAACTGTACTATGTTTTT
Source organism: Tragelaphus eurycerus (assembly GCA_935064755.1). Lineage (NCBI taxonomy): Eukaryota > Metazoa > Chordata > Mammalia > Artiodactyla > Bovidae > Tragelaphus > Tragelaphus eurycerus. The sequence continues at coordinate 8,735,747 of CAKXYN010000039.1, forward strand.
TCCTATACATACATAATTATGATAAAGTTTAATTTAGTAATTAGGCACAGTAAAAAATTAACGACTAATAATAAAATAGAACAACTATGGGAATTCCTTGGCAGTCCAGAGGTTAGGATTCTGTACTCTCATTCCCCAGATGCCTCAAGTTCAATACCAGGTCAGGGAACTAACATCCCACAAGCCGTGTGGTGCTCCCCCCTCCCCCCTCAAAAAAAAAAGATTTATAACAACATACAATAACAACATGAATGTAGTTTCTCTCTCAAAATACCTTACTGTATAAATGTTATATCTTGACTAAGCACATATCATATACTGTGGCAATAACTTTCATAGTTTGAAGTGCAACAGCAAATCTAGTGAACATTTCTTTTTCTTTTGCATAATCACAATTTTGTGTATGGAAGACTTGTTCTTATGGTAGATCTTAAAGTCTCAGCACATATTTTTTTTTTCTTATTAAACTGAGAACTTTCACTTTAAACAAGCACTTGATGGCTTTTCTTTGGCATATCTGAATTGCCAGCATCACTACTCTTGTGCTTGGGGCCATTATTAAATTTTCTCAGTATCTAGGCTGCACTTCAATCATAGCCATCTAGGAGCCTGGTGGGCTGCCGTCTACGGGGTCGCACAGGACACAACTGAAGTGACTTAGCAGCAGCAGCAGCAGGCATTCCTTTAGTTTGCGTTTCAACTCCAAGTTAGCCATCATTTTACTATTATTATTTACCATTCCAAAGATGGTTCTCCTTAATAGAGAGGAAAAAACCAAAATAACAATAGTTTTGCTTCTCTGTGTCAAGACACATTTGCCTTCCATTCCCCTAACACAGAAACTGGTAAATACAGACAGTGCAGAAGTATCTGTTAAACTAATAAATACAAGTGATTTATTCCTTTTACTCTTAAGAAAATATAATTTTGTTTCTTTCAATTATAAAAAAAATGCATCCTATTGAAAAAATTCAAATATCATGTAATTATGTAAGGTATAAGTTGCTCATAATTCCCTCCCTCAACAGAGAATCACTGTAGTAGGCTGAATAACAACATCCCCAAAGCTAACCACTTCCTAATCCCTGGAATCTGCAAATGTTACCTTATTTGGAAAAAGGGACTTTGCAGATATCATTAAAGGATCTTCAAATGGGTAGATTATCACAGATTATCCAGTTGAGCAAGTACATGCATGAGGGGCAGGGGGAGATTTGATAGACAGAAGAGATAGAGGCAGTGTGACCATGGAGGCAGGGACTAGAGGGTGCAGCCAGAAGCCAAGGAATCCTGGCAGCCAAACAAAGATGGAAATGACAAGGAACTGCTTTTCTCCTAGAACCTCTAAGGAACAGTGGCCTCACCAATGATTTAATTTTGGGCCAGTGATACTGATTTTGGAATTCTTGCCTCTAGAACTGTAAAAGCATACATTTATGCTGTTTTAAGCTTTCAGTTTTATACTAATGTGACTGGGTTGGCCCAAACCCAAACAAACTTTTGGGCCAATCCAATATATAAGATGAAGGAAAGCAACATGATCACTACTTTTTAAAATCACTATTATTAATACTGCATATTATAATATTTTTACTCTTAATCAAAGTGGGATCACAACACACAAAATACATTATTCTTTTACCCTAATTTACAAGAAAAGAAAGTCATGTTGACCAAACTTAAATGACCAAGGAACTCTTTCCTCCATAGCATTTTATGAAATTCATGCTCTGTGTACTATACTTTATAAAATGCTGAACCAGAGAGATTAATTCTAGTCCTATATTTACAAAGGACTATATTTAAAGGTCTGTCTAATCAAGGCTATGGTTTTTCCAGTGGTCATATTTGTATGTGAGAGTTGGGCTATGAAGAGGGCTGAGCACTAAAGAATTGATGCTTTTGAACTGTGGTGTTGGAGAGGGCTCTTGGGAGTCCCTTGGACTGCAGGGAGATCAAACCAATCAATCTAAGAGAAATCAGTCCTGGATGTTCATTGAAGGACTGATGCTGAGGTTGAAACTCCAAAGCTCTGGCCACTTGATATGAAAAACTGACTCCTTGGAAAAGACCCTGATGCTGGGAAAGACTGACAGCAGGAGGAGACAGGAACGACAGAGGATGGGATGGTTGGATGGCATCACAGACTCGATGGACATGAGTTCGAGCAAGCTTCGGGAGTTGGTGATGGACAGGGAGGCCTGGTGTGCAGCAGTCCATGGGGTCGCAAGGAGTCGGACACAACTGAGTGACTGAATTGAACTGATATTTAACTCTGTGTTTTGACAATTACTCAAATGTAGTTACTAACATTCCGAACATCCAAGTGAGTGCACAACAGTCATAGAAATGACTGAGTTCTGGGATATGTGTAATAATGTTTTAGGTTTACATAAATGAATAATTAGTTTATGCTTTTTCATATACACATTGAAATATTATACTCGTGAATAAATATGATGCCTGGAACTTCAAAATAATCTGATTTTATGATGATTTGGATGAGACAAAAGTAGTGATAAACTGATTATTGCTGTAGCTGGGTGACGGGTACCTGAGAGTTCACTGTACTATTTCCTCTACTTTTGTGTACACTTGAATTTTCCAAAACATGTTGAAAGTTAAAAAATAAAGAAAAGGAAATGATTCTGGATCTTGGAATGGTTCTGCTACAAATTATTCTTTTTCAAATACAAAGTACACTAAAACACACAGGATTTCTTTAAATAAACTATCAATTCCATGTAACAATATCGTTTCAACATTAGCTTTTCAAGGAGAATAATAGAAACATAGTTTGTTTTTTTTTAACTTAAAAAAAACTGGAATATAATTGTTTTACAAAGTTTCTGTATTTAAATGTTCATTTCACCTACAAGATGATCTGCATCACCTGACTTCAGAAATGGTGAAATGGAGGAAATACGGCATATATTTATTTTCAATCATTGTTTATTAATCTCTGCGGCAGAGACTATACTGACATGCTGCCCTCTATTTCCCACATTAGTTGCCAAAGCCCTGCAAGTAGATGTCTGAGAGTCAATTCTGGGCTGAGGCAGTTGAAAGCTGGTGTGGCTCTCCATCTGTCATTTTCCTGCTTCAGTGACAATCTAGGTGACATTTTGAGATGGCAGCCTCCTATTTATGGAGGCACTGTAGGTCCCTAAGCCACTGAATGGCTTACTACTGACCCCATGGGGCTCTGTGTGAGCAAGATAGGAATCTCTGATGTGTTAAGTCATTGATATTTTGGGATTTGTTACCACAAAACAGTTTAGTATTATGTGGCAATAAAAACCATCCAAAACAAGCAGAGTCTATTTACTTAGAGTTTACTACAGGAAGGGAGTTAGCCACTATCACTTGTGTTTAGCAAAGTCTCAAAGGCAGGCATGGGAATAGAAAAACTTTATACTGAAAAAAGAGGGAAGACTTCAAGTATGCTCTACCGTAAGGAAGTTGGAGGCCAGCTAACTAGAAGTACAGCATCCTGATTGCTTTGGGAAGCATATTTGGTTTTCTCTGCTCGGTCCTGAGGCAAGGTGACAACTACTGATCAAGACTTGACTCTTTGGGACTACTGCCACGAAGACTGTGTGTCACAGTTCTATTTTCATATATGATCTGGCCACTGTGTATGTGTATACATAGTCTCTCATTATCCTAATACAGAAGTTGATACCTAGACATGAGGTGCTGCTATAACATAAACATAACATGCTATTGGCTAAGTGGCCAGGCCGAGGGCTTCAAGGGAACGATACTGGAGGCTGGACAAATGGAGAACCATGTTTCACAGTAGCAAAATATTTGATTAAAGTGATTTGCCTGTTATAACTTACAAGGCAACAAGGAGTCCTACTGAACTTGTAGTTCCACGAAATGAGTTTGGAAAAGAGAAACTTAGAAATGTATGTAGGCTGCTATTGGCTATCTGGCAAAGCATTATAAATAAATGATAAAGTCATGAAAGAAGCAGCTTATTTGTAAACAAAAATAGAAAGTGATAGAGTCCAGAAATTTAAAATCTTGCAGAACTGGAAAAGCAGCTTACTTTTAGACCGAAACATGAAGGGAAAGAATTGAAAGATTTTGATCACAGATGCTCACTGAAACCTCTTAGCTGACTCAGTGGATTAAAACAAACAAAAAAAACAACATTAAGGGTATGGTCTTCCCTCAAATAACCAATTGAGAAGAGAAATGAGAGTTCTTAAATCTTTGGATGAGGTTCCTAACACCTGTGAACTTTTGTATGGTTACTGACACATGGAACTGACGGGAACTAAACACATCAGAGGCTTTCTAACTTTGAGGAAACTGTTTTGTTAACCATTCAAGCTCAAACTAAAAAAACTTTCAGCTCTTGGGCAACAAAACAAAAACCCCTGGGCTCTTAACTTCTTTGAGCAGTGACTTAGTCAAAAAGATTTGCACCTTCCAAAGAAGAATGTTTCCCCAAAGCTCACACTTCATAGGTGACCAAGGACGGAAAAGGAAAAAGAACTCCCTGGTTCTTGGAGAACAAAGGATGAGGCAGTTCCTCCCAGGAATCTCCTCTTCCTCCAGGGCTGTTGCTTTCACGAGATCTGCCTGTGGAGATTTTAAAATAATTTTATCAGAAACTGCTATTTCCCATTCTTCTTTTCCTTTTTAAAAAGATTTACTTATTTATTTATAGCTATGGTGGGTCTTCATTGCTGTACTTGTGCTTTCTCTAGTTGTGGCAAGCAGGGGCTACTCTAGTTGTGGTGCAAGGGATTCTCACCGCAGTGGCTTCTCTTGTGGAGCAAGGGCTCCAGGCACACAGCTTTAGTAGCTGCGGCACGCAGGCTCTAGAGCTCGGGCTCAGTTGCTCCCTGGCATGTGCGATCTTCCCAGACTGGGGATCAAACTGGTGTTCCTTGCATTGCTAGGCAGATTCTTAACCACTAGACCACCAGGGAAGTTCCCCATTCTTCTTTTCTAATAGTAGTGCTTATTATGGCCCTCCTGTCCTTGTTCTACCATCGTGTACACGCTGAGTAAGAGACAACAGAGAGGATGACAGTCAGCGAGAGTGAGGATAACTTCACAGATCTTGGACCAAGAGGAGCTATATTTGGACCTGATGGAGAGATTACTGGACATACAGAACACAGGACCTGTGTGTGAATCTAACTACTGCTGCTTAGGGCCCAATATGCTAGCAAGAGAATAACAAAGTCCTATGAATGTCTTTCTAGGACAGAAAGTATAGTGTTTTCTTGATTCCAAGATACATGCTTTTCCACATTTTAACATTTTTGAAATTAAGCATATCTTAAAATCAATATCAAAAGGAATTTGCCAGCTCCAAAGCAGAGAAGATCTGGGAACAGCAGAGAACACACGTAACTCGACCTAAGTAAAAGGTCAAATTTCCTTGTCACTTCAACTGCATTATTTTCACTGGCAGCACCACATGTGGTTGAATCTAGACCTTTGATTAATGTTCAAAATGTCTTCAAAAAGATTTCACTATGATGTAACATTATGTATTCAGAAACTGTCATCCAATATGCAATGCAATTAAAGGCATAAACAGCTGTCAAATTTCAGTGAGATCACAGAATTTTCAAAGGAAAGAGTCTTTTATGAAGGACAAGCACTCAGACATGAAATACCTGTCAAAACCTTTTGAGTTACCTTCAGGAGTTGTACTCAACTCAGAAAAAAACCATCAAAAAACCTAAGAGTTTAAGCAAAAAGGAAAGGAAGACAAAACTCCAGTATTCTTCAATATGCCTCATATTATATACTCAATCATAAAGACAATAAAGAGGTTAAAGATTATTAGCTAGGGTTATAAAAAGCAACACACCATCATGATGTTATATGAAGCCCAAGTAAATGAGAAGAATTCCAGATTCTGAATGTGAATAAGGTTGAGGCTCAAAAAATTGAAAGGCATACAATTGAAGGGATAAATGTATGCCACTGTAGTTAAAAACAATGTTTATTTCCTTTGCCTTGAAAAACTGTTACTAAACAGACTGCTTGTTTTAGACTTATTAATGGTATCATGGAATGGAAGAAATTGACAATTCAACCTCATCTTTTAAAATAACTATACTGAATTACATCATGTAGATGTATCATAATTTATCCCCTACTGATGGTCCTTTAGGTTATTTCCAATTTTTTGCTATTGTAATGTTTTAAACACTGATAACTTCAACTGTATTGGTAATATTCCAGTTCTGAGGATGGACGGTGAGTTCATGGGTATTCATTTTATTATGCTTCATAGCTTACATGTACGCACATGTTCTTTGTACATATAAAAGTTAATAAAAATTGTGGCAATAAAAATTCTTGTGCTGGGACCTCCACGGCAAGGGGGCATGGGTTAGATCCCTGGTCAGGGAACTAAGATTCCACATGCCATGTGGTGGTATGCTGCTGCTGCTGCTGCTGCTAAGTCACTTCAGTCGTGTCCGACTCTGTGCGACCCCATAGACGGCAACCCACTAGGCTCCACTGTCCCTGGGATTCTCCAGGCAAGAACACCGGAGTGGGTTGCCATTTCCTTCTCCAATGCATGAAAGTGAAGTCGCTCAGTTGTGTCCGACTCTTTGCAACCCCATGGACTGTAGCCTACCAGGCTCCTCCATCCATGGGATTTTCCAGGCAAGAGTTCTGGAGTGGGGTGCCACTGCCTTCTCCGATGTGGTGGTATAGCCAAAAATAAATACATAAATAATGAAGTGCATAATTCAATTATTTTAAGTAAATTTACAGAATTGTAACCATTGAAACAATCCATTGGGGGGAGGGGGAAAAAACTTTGTGTGCCAATTATTGAGCATTTCTCTTTAAGATAAATTCCTAGAAGTGGAAGGAATTGCTGGGTCAAAGAGAATGAGTATTTAAAATTCTGATACTTATTATTTAGGTTGCCTTCCAGAAAGCTGTACTAATTTACAAGCCCTCCAACAACGTACAGTTGACCCTGGCATTAACAAATGTGAAACTGATATGTGAAAACTCAAGAAAGAGAGAACATTTTTAAAGCAACTCTTCAGCACTAAACAGCTTACCTCTTTAACCCATACCGCACTGGTGCCAGATGAGTCTCTCTAATATACAGTTCTGACCATGCTATCTCACTACTCCAGAGCCCTCAATGATTCCTGTAGCTTAGTAATTAAAGCCAGAGATCTGGGTCAAAGAGCAGGGTACAAATCCCAGTTCTACTAGTAACTAGCTTTGTGATCTTCAAATGTGGGCAACAGTGCTATAGGGTTATTTTAAGCATTAAATAATTTTAATACATGTCAAATGTCTAGAATAAGTACCTGACTCAATAAATGTTATTATCTTCTTACTCTTTTCACCATCTTTCCCACCCAGATTCTCCTGGATGTAACAGACACTCTGCTGCTGCTGCTGCTAAGTCGCTTCAGTCGTGTCCGACTCTGTGCGACCCCATAGACGGAAGCTCACCAGGCTCCCCTGTCCCTGGGATTCTCTAGGCAAGAACACTGGAGTGGGTTGCCATTGCCTTCTCCAATGCATGAAAGTGAAAAGTGAAAGTGAAGTCGCTCAGTCGTGTCCGACTCTTAGCGACCCCATGGATGGAGCCTACCAGGCTCCTCCGTCCATGGGATTTTCCAGGCAACAGACACTCTAATCAAACCAAATTACTTGCTCTCAGCTAATGTACCTTGTGCTTTTCTACTTTCATGTTCTTACCCTTCTTGTTCACTCTTCTTGGGAAAACCTCTGCCATATTTCTTCTTGAAGAAATGAAACCCAGCCTTTAAGGTACCATTCAAATGCTTCCTTCATGAAGTTTTTATTGAAATGTTAGTTGTTATCCTATCTGAACACACTTGGCACAGTCAAATAAAACTTATTTTTCCTGCTAAATCACAAGAGTATAAGATGTCTTGGGAATATATATATATATGTGTGTGTGTGTATATATATATATATTCATCAGATGAGAAGATCGATCCAGAGAGGTAAAGTGGCCTGCCTAAGATCATATAGCCAGCTGGAAGTCATGCTAGAAATGGACTCACCATAACCTGAACCAGTCCAGGGCTCTTTTTATCATACATACATCTTGAGTCTTCCTAAGAGATTATGATTCACATTCTCTGAAGGAATTCTTCAATTTGTTAGACTGGACAGACAAAACCTCCATTTCTTAGAAAGTTCAGACCTTGATCAAATGTGCTACCTACTGTGTAGCACATGGAACTCTGCTCAACGTTAGGTGGCAGCCTGGATGGGAGGGGAGTTTGGGGGAGAATGGATACATGTATATGAACGGCTGAGTCCCTTCGCTGTTCACCTGAAACTATCACAACATTGGTGATTGGCTAAACCCCAATACAAAATTAGAGGGTTTTTTTTTAAAAAAAAAAACACAAAAACAACTTATGGATCATAACTGTTGTTACTATCCCATTATCCAACACTTGAAAGTCCAGCTTGTTAAGAGAGTTTTCTGATGTACACAAAGAACAAAATGAGCTTCTTCCATACCCTCCCCCCATATCTTTCCCCCTGAGATTCAAAGCTTAGTATGAGTTCCATTTTCCAGGGATAAAAGGACTGCATTAACAATGATGTGCCCTAGATTTCTTCCTTTTACAATAAATTCTAATATTTATTTTAAAAAAAAGTACAAGTCTAAGTCTCAAAAAACGTCACTGATATCTTGTCCAGCTTAAGAGAAGTATAGATGCCATTACAGCAAGAGATTTCAGTGTTACCTTAGGTGGAATTAGTTTTATAAAAAGACAGCATGTCTCCATACTTTGACTAAATCAGTTACGAGCAAAGCAACTGTAATATGTACCATCTTAGCAGCAAAGCCTCAGCTGCTCATACAGCAACATTCAAGAATCTCTGCATATCGATGACATTTTCTCCAACTCACTTTCTAAGAACTTACCAAAAGTGAAAACAATCACTATATTTTATCTTCATGCTGAAAAAGGATTGCCATTTATACTTGATTAAAATGTTGACCAATGACTAAATTACTTTTGCAGTCAACAAAAATCCCCCATTAATCTAAATATAATATCTAGAAGGAAAACTAAATCATCAGAGTGGAAACTATTCCAATTCTACATTTATGCAGAGTAACAAGGAGAAGCATTAAAAACAAAAACACAGGGACTTCCCTGGTGGTACAGTGGACACAGGTTCAATCCCCGGTCCAGCAAGATTCGAAATGCTGCAGAGCAACTAAGCCTGAGCGCCACAACTACTGAAGCCCATGCTCTAGAATCCCAACAAGAGAAGCCACCACAATGAGAAGCCTGCACACCTCAACTAGAGAGTACCCCGATCCACAACTAGAGAAAGCCTGCGGGCACAACCAGAAATATAAACAAACAAAAACTTAAAAAAAAAAAAACAAAACCCGAAGAACCTAAAGAAGGAAATCTATGTATCATTATCAAAAATACGTAGCAGAACCATTTGTTATTTGCTTTTGAAGAGTGCCAAGTCATATTCAATAAATATTCAAGCACACAAAAAATGTGCCTTCCCTGGCATGTACCATGATCTAGTTTCTTGCAGTAGCAGCTGATAAGGGGAACACAATGCTACTTCTTTTACTGTTAAATCAGTCAAATTCCTCCACTGCCTGAGGGAATCAACAAGCTCATTTTACCCGTCTGTCAACTTATTAAATCACAAATGTAGACACCTTAGCAGAGAATATTCATTCCAATGATAAGAGTCCTACCTCTTCTTCCACATGGAGTTAATGTGATAAAAAAAATTCTTAATCTCCAATATATAATCCATAAAGGCCTGATAAGCTTCTGATTCAAATCCATTTCCCAGACTGGAGTGAAACAATATTATTTGTAAATGAGATTATACTTATTTCTTACCAGATTTATGAATAACTTCTACCCGACGTTATATTTTGAGTTAATATGAACATACTGGTCAACAGACATTAAATTTTGCTCCCTTAGAAAAGTACTTTCAACTGAAGAAAACAACTTTCAATTGGAGAGAATGGAGTGAAATCAAGTCATATGAGAGTCATTCTTTGTGACACAAATTCTTTTTGAAGTTATACTAAACAGTGTCCCCTTAATTTCCTTTCCTTCCTTTTCTGTGTTTATATACATACTCCTACTCCGTAATGATCCCTCCAGCTCTCCTACCCCTTCCAACTATGTACAGTACCTTATTTACAGAGGATTGTAAACAGAAATTCGCAGCATTTGTTCAAGGTATATAGCATCTGGTTCCTCTGGGATGAAAGAACCTTGGCTCTTTTGCTGCACGTTTCCTTCTGAACCACCTTTCGCTTTCCCTCCTTCCTAAATACCGCTGACCCGAGCGCGCTGAGGATAAGGGTGGAGGAGCGAGGGAAGACAGTCCGCGCAAGGCCTCCAGCGGCACAGGTCCCTCCCAGCCTAACCTGAACGTCTAAGGCCGCAAAGCCCGGGGCTCTTCCTGCAGCCCCGGGCGCGGCCAAGCCTCGCTTCCCCAGGGCAGGGCTCCTCTCAGGTCCGTGCAACCAGCCAAATCCGGCCCGCACCGAGCCGCCGCGGCCCGCCCGCCCACAGCAGCCCCTGGACCCCCGCCAGCGGGGATGGGCGTGGGCCCCCACGGCCACCGCCCCGCCAACTCCGGCTCTGGAGGAGAAAGTGCGCCCCACCCGCTACGCCAGCCTCGGACCTACCTGCAGGGGGACAGCGGGGCTCCTGGACAGCGGCCACGGGCCCGAGGGCGGGCGCCGAGGCGGCCGGAACCCTTCCCGGGGACCCTAAGTATCTCCGAGGGGGCAGGGCGGGCAGAGGCGCCGGGGGGCTGCCGCGGGCCAGCGCGGCCCGTCGCGGAGGTCGCGGGGACCTGGCTCTCCCCTCAGCACCAGGCCACCGCCGCCGCCGCCATTTTGCCTTTCACTCGGTGTCGCCGCCGCCGCACTCCCTTGCAGGTTTCCCGGATGTGGGCATTTCCCGGCGTCGCTTGCGCGGGGGCCGAGGACTGGGGGCTTCTGCCCGCCTGGCGGCGGGGAGCGAGCGCGCCGCCTGCCGCCTCCCTCGCTCTGCGGTCGCCCGCTAGTCTGCGTGTCCGCCAACTGCGTCGCCCCCGCCTCGCGCTGCCCAGGTGACTCGCCCAGTCTGGTGGCGTCAGGCTCCCTCCTCCCAAGCCCACTCAAGTATTTCAGTGTCTCTTTTATTATATGAGCTCTTTCTGTGGCCGAATATAGAATAAAAGATGCGTATCTGAAGGAGTTTATTTCTCAGAAGGAAATAGCAGTGAATTGCCGTCTGAAACCTAGCTCTGGAAGTTCAGGATTCGGGGTTTCTAGAGACTTTGAAATAACTAGAATTTTGCTTAGCACTTTCCCCAAGTAAATCGGTGAGTTTAAGAATTTGCTGAATCAGCCGGATTAATATATTCTCGAACCGGGACAGACTAGGGAGTTTAGAGATTTTGATCGGCCAACCGAATCGGTAGAAGAGGAAGTCATTATTGCCGTAACTGGGATAATGATGACTGCGAGAAAGAGGCTTTATTTGTTAGATTGAATTAAAAGTTTCAGATAGGATCATTGAGTTTATGATGTTTAAAGGCCCTTTCCACCCATTGTACAGAGCCCCTTTGCTAATTCTGCCTCTAGAAACTATATATAGTATTTTCAAATATCTCATTCTTTTTTAACTAGAGGAGACTAACTGTATTTGTTTTTAAGACTTCTTTTTTTCTGCTGTTGAATTCGTTGTTGGCTACTGTATGGAGAAGTTCACAGAACTTTTCTGTTTAACTCATTGGAAAAGACTCTGATGCTGGGAGGGATTGGGAGCAAGAGGAGAAGGGGACAACAGAGGATGAGATGGCTGGATGGCATGACTGACTCGATGGAGGTGAGTCTGAGTGAACTCCGGGGGTTGGTGATGGACAGGGAGGCCTGGCGTGCTGCGGTTCATGGGGTCGCAAAGAGTCGGACACGACTGAGCTACTGATCTGATCTGATCTGATCTGTTTAACTCTGTTAAAACTACTTAACTCTGTTAAAAGATTACATTCCAGGAGAAGTTGGTTGAAAATCTATATTCCGCAATCACAGAGTCTGTAGAAGATATGATCCAAAGTGGCCCTAGGTCTTAAAACTCTTCAACTGGAGAACTAGGTAACCTGCAGGGTATTTTTCAGCCTCAACATTCTGTGACTAGTGTGAATCTAATATGTTTAGGGGCCTGCTTGCCCTCTGTAGGATTATGTATCTGAAAGAGCAGACTGCCCCCTGAATCTTGTCACCTGTCACCAACGCTCAGAACTTAAGCTCTTCATCTCTCTAAACCTAAAGGTGGATTTCTCCAAAAACTACTGTCTTTGGGAAACACTCCAGGATAATTCAAGGAGCTCAGGAAATTTCTCTCTATATTAAGAGGTTTACTCCTGTGAAGCTGAGGGAGAAAAGAGCAGGGAAAGAAGAGAGGGAGCGCTCAGGAGAGAAGAACCAACCACCAAGATGAAAAGTGGAGGAGACTGGGAGGGGGTGGAAGTACCTCCTAGGAGTGCTGGAGTCTAAGAATGACAATACATGCCATTGTGTTTGAAGGTCTTTTTGTGATGGAAAACCCTTGGTCCAGCTTTGGCCTATTCAGTTCTTCAATGCTTCATGGAAGGTTATTTTGCTTTTGTTGTTGTTAAGTGTAGTTGATTTACAATATTGTGCTAGTTTCGGGTGTACAGCAGTAATTCAGTTCTAAATGTATGTATTTTTCAGATTATTTTCCATTATAGGTTATTACAAGATATTGAATGTAATTCCATGTGCTATACAGCAAACCCTTGTTGTCTATTTTATGTAGAGTAAGTTGTCTCATTTTGTTTTTATGAACAAAACGTAAGGGGCCAAATGTCATACTTGGTTAATTATAGGAACAGAGGCAGCACACGTGGAAGAAGTCTGCAGAGCACTGTGGTCCTGAGAACACAGGCCTTCCCAGTTCATAATATCTTAGGGGAAGGTTCTAAACTGTGAGTAGCCATATTCTCCACTTCAGTTCAGTTCAGTTCATTCATTCAGTTGTGTCCGACTCTTTGTGACCCCATGAACAGCAGCATGCCAGGCCTGAGTGGAGAATTGTGTTCCACCTTCTTGAGAGCAGAGAATCTAGGTAAATTATTTGGAATTCTGAGCAGATTTGTCTCTCCAATTTTTTTCAAACATTATCAATGTCGACTCATGGATATTTCTTTAATAGCTTGGGAGTTTTTAAAATTGATCAAAATTTTCCAGCTTTGGCTATTAAGAGCTATTCCAGTTAACTTCTGTGTCCCTGTGACATAATCCCATCATTGTGGGCTTAAAAAAACAAAAACAACAACAAAAACGTTCTCACTTTCCGGCACTGCAAAATGCTCTAAACTACCTGGTTTATTTCTTGCCCTCCAAGGAATCTTGGTTCCTTTTATCGGGAGAATGTTGTTAGAAACCAAACCTGGGCTTGAGTTGTGCTCATTGCTACTGAGGTATCCTTGCTTGTAGGATCTCTAGCTAAGAAATTTTGGTTCCATGCTATGCAGGAGTAAGGTCTGTGTTTTGATTTGTTGCAGCTAGTATTTTACAGTTTGGTATTACAGTTTAGTTTATTTCCATGGCCTGTACAAAAATTGTTTTGAAAGCTGATGCATATCTGATGGCTATGTTGGGCTATCAACCGTTCTTCTCCCAAAGTCCAGTCATGACAGTTTGTTTATAATTAAAATTTTTTACCTGATCAGCTAGATTTTAGTCTCCTCTCCCTAATTCTGTCTTCTCACCCTCACCTCCTTTGTGGCTTTCTCTTCTAATATAGTGAAGTGTTGAAAATGTTTTGATGCTAAGATGACTGTAGTCAAGTATGTGTGTGCATGCTCAGTTGTCTGACTCTTTTCGACCCTATGGACTGTAGCCCTCCAGGCTCCTCTGTCCATGGGATTTTTCCAGGCAAGAATACTGGAGTGAGTTGCCATTTCCTCCTCCAGGGGATCTTCTAAACCCAGGGATGGAACTTGAGTCTCCCGTGTCTTCTGCATTGGCAGGTGGATTCTTTACCACTGAGACTGTAGTCTGTTAGTTATTTTATTCTGTATTGCCACTTAATGTTAATTGTGGTTCAGAATGATACCAATGAAATAGTTTAACAGATGCATATCACAATTTGGTTCTACTCAGATTTCATTTCTGTAAAACAAGAGCACATCTACTGCTTCAGATCATCTAACTAATCTGAGCTAGATATCTTGATATCATAAGCTTAAATGAAGGCTTGATATAAACTATACACTAGTGAACTTAGTATGCTTCTTGGACAAGATTCTAGAGTAGATTATTAAATGGATGATGTTTCCACAATACTGTGAAATAGAAGTGTTATTCTCAAGGGATAAGGAATTTTTCAATTATGCCAAAATTTGGATAGGATGATTCAAATTTGCTATAGGATGGCTATAGCACAGGTGTTTTTCTCACAGTAGCCTTGAGAACAAGATGAATGAATGGGGCCGAATGTCAAAAATCAGGCTGGTTTATAAATATTTCAACACCTGCAGCTGAATACTAATGACTTGTGTGTCACTGATACTTGGGAAGACTCTAGGAGTGTGCCTAAGCATTACAGTCCATTTAACCCAAGGGGATGAAGGTGCAGCAAGCATGCTGGGCAATTCTAAAATGATCAGCTTCTGCAGAAAGGACTGAAAGGTGACCATTAGCTCTTTCCTAAAGTGAAATAACATTTGTCTTAACCAGGAAGGATGTACCCATTGCAAGAATCAAAACCATTGGTGTTAACTTTAGAATAAGGGGAAGTATGGTTTAGGGAGTATCAGGTGTGAAAAATTAAAGGTGTAAGTTAAATTAGCAGTCTAATCGAACAAGTATCAAAATAGTTAGAAAAGGCTGAGACAGCCACTACAAAGGAATACTGTACCCAGAACCAAGATAGATTTCTGTCATAGTCTTAGCAAGGCAGAGACCACTGGGGAAGTATTCATTTTGGAAGTCACACTTTAATGGTGGTCTTTGGCAAATGAGGTATTTTTTTTCAAAAAAGGGAAAAGATAATTATGAATTTAATTTAGGTCAGACTGATTCAGGGCTTACTATTATCAGATACTGTGTTAAACAACTCAGAGGTGGGCCCTGTTCTTGGGCTTATGGTCCAGTAGAGGGAGACAGGCTGCTCAGCAGAGGGCAGTAAGCACAGTACAAGCTCTACACAATGGGCTTTTGATGCAGAGTACAATTTAGCCCAGATTGTTAAAGAGGCCAGCGAAGGGTTTCTTGAGAAAATGACACCTAAAAGGAGTTCAGAAAGGTAAGCTGGATTTAGCCAAAAGGGGCAAAAAAGGTGGGACAGGGAACCCTGCCCACAAGAAACCACTGAAGAGATTTTGCAAGTTTACCCCAAAGCAGCTACAATATGTGGTTTTGAATACCTGAATATATGATGAGAGAAATTTGCTTTCTGTGGCTCCTGAGTAAAGAAGTCAAATGGAAGCAAGTTTCAGTTCAGTATGTGAAAATTCATTTATTTAGTGGAAACTTACAGTAAAGCACCCCAACACAATGGGAATTCCATAAAATGATTGGTGGTTGGTTTTGTCTCATAGTGAACCTATAGTAGATTCACATGATCATTTCATTAACCCACAAAAATGATTCTACCTTTCTTATAGGATTGTTTATGACCCCACTCATACATTAAAACCTTGCCATATGCTGTATCACTTACAGTTGTCAAATGAGGAGGCTACACTGGGAAATGGGAGACTTTATCATCATGTATTTTCTTTTTTTTTTAATTAAATTTTATTTTGCTTAACTTTACAATATTGTATTGCTTTTGCCATACATCAAGATGGATCTGCCACAAGTATACATGTGTTCCCCATCCTGAACCCTCCTCCCTCCCCATACCATCCCTCTGGGTCATCCCAGTGCACCAGCCCCAGGCATCCGTTATCAGGCATCGTACCTGGACTGGCGACTCGTTTCAGATATGATATTATACATATTTCAATGCTATTCTCCCAAATCATCCCTCCCTCTCCCGTTCCCAGAGTCCAAAAGTCTGTTCTATACATCAGTGTCTCTTCTGCTGTCTCGTAAACAGGGTTATTGTTACCATCTTTCTAAATTCCATATATATGCGTTTAGTATATTGTATTTGTGTTTTTCTTTCTGGCTTACTTCACTCTGTGTAATAGGCTCCAGTTCCATCCACCTCATTAGAACTGATTCAAATGTATTCCTTTTAATGGCTGAGTAATACTCCATTGTGTGTATACACCACAGCTTTCTTATCCATTCATCTGTGGATGGACATCTAGGTTGCTTCTAAGTCCTGGTTATTGTAAACAGTGCTGCTATGAACATTGGGGTACACGTGTCTCTTTCAATTCTGGTTTTCTCAGTGTGTATGTCCAGCAGTGGGATTGCTGGATCATAAGGCAGTTCTATTCCTAGTTTTTTGAGGAATCTCCATACTGTTCTCCAAAGTGGCTGTACTAGTTTGCATTCCCACCAACAGTGTAAGAGGGTTCCCTTTTCTCCACACCCTCTCCAGCATTTATTGCTTGTGGACTTTTGGATCGCAGCCATTCTGACTGGCGTGAAATGGTACCTCATAGCGGTTTTGATTTGCATTTCTCTGATAATGAGTGATGTTGAGCATCTTTTCATGTGTTTGTTAGCCATCTGTATGTCTTCTTTGGAGAAATGTCTATTTAGTTCTTTGGCCCATTTTTTGATTGGGTCATTTATTTTTCTGGAATTGAGCTGTAGGTTTTTCTGGAATTGAGCTGTAGGTAGCATCGTGTATTTTCAAGTAGAGGCTGGATGAAAATTTTTTGTTGGGAATCTGTGGATGTGATGATTAAATTTAGGTTGGAGATGCCCTCAAAGATATTGTTCACCTTGGAGATCCTAGAGCCCTCAAAAGAAACTATTTGATAGTTTTCATGAATGAAAGCAGTGAGAATGAACACATTCATAAATTAGGGTTTTATTTATACTACATAAAGCTTATGTTTCTTATTACATCTGGCAGAACTCATCAACTGATAGAAAATGTGACACTAGAAAATGTGACACTATTCAAATGTACTTTCTTTTGCTTATGGTTACAAATACCCTTAAATCAAATCAAAACTTCAAACTTGTTTCCAGTCCAGGCTAGTATGCTAAGCCTAAATGTCTGGTGCCCTCCCTCTACCGATTATTTACTATAACAATCAAGAGAAATTATTTACATTTGCTGTAAATTGAGAAGGGTGCCAACAGCATTCATGAAACCTTCAGCTTTGCAGCAGCAGGTAATATGATTAAAGCAGAGGCACAAAGCATTTGCCATTCACTGTACATGGAAAATGTGCCACTTGGGAGCTAGGGTCTCCCAGGAATAAGGATCAACTCTGAGCCCATTCAAAGCAAGGATGTTGACCTGCCGAGTGGAATGGGAGGATGCCTCTACTAAGTGAAGAGAGGGACACTGCAGCTTAGGCTGCAACAAGGTATTCATATAAACAGAAATATAAAGTCAAAAGGATAATTCTTAGGTATATTTTTATTACTGAATCCATGTATTTACTGCGAGAGAATGCATTCACAAATATGTATATTTCATTTTTTTATGAAAAATTATTTACATTAATGGATACAAAGTGGTATGAAAAGAACTATGTCTGTTTGAGATTACTGGTACTTTTTATTTTGACTGCTTTTTCTGTAATGAATGGCTTTTGTAATAACAAAGTTTTAAAAATTAGCCCCAGCAATAAAACTAGAAACTGATTAAAAATTCCTATCAGCAACATTTTTTTCCTTCTTCAATTCTTTGGAATTCAGAGTTACTAAATATCCTTAGTCAATTATTTTTTGAGCCAAATATATATATATATACAGAACAACAAATGCATATATATATATATATATATTCTATTTTAAAATGTAAACAAAACTCCAAACCCCCAAAATCCTGAGAATAAGTCAACATAAAAAAAATTGAACATATTTATTGGGCCAGAAAGACAAAACTCATAGTTATCTGTTGTTGGAATTGTAAAGTAAATAAATAGAAACTTCCTGTGTAACAGGAGTGATCTTTCATTAAGGTCTTTACAATTCAATGATGCATTTACTCTTAACAAACTTTGGAAAGACAGTATCATAAAACAGTCTCAAAATACTGTGTTAGGTCATCATTAACATTAAAGATAAGGATGGCAAAACTCTTTACTCCTATCACATCATACTAATCTCATACATGTTACCTCTCAAATTTTAGTTTGGAAGCTGGCTCACTTACCAATGTCAAATCCTATTTTATTGCACAATGTCCAATTCAGCAATTTTCAACCATGGTATAAAAAACTATATAAAAGCAAAATCCTTATGAAACATGTATTTTGTCTTTTTTCAAGAGAAACAAAGCTGGGTCTAAGGAGGTGACAGAGTTCTATTCAAACCCATTCTAATAAAGGAACCCATCAAAACATTTCCACCTTAAAAAAAATTTGAACACTACCAAAAACTGTCATTTTTGCTCTACTCAATTCTTACTGAAGAAAGTTTACTGAAATTATTAAGGAAATAAAATGTTGAAGGACTGAAGAAATACTTGCAGTAAAGAGAATAAATACTAGTATTGAAAAATGTCACCAGGGAGGGACATACCATACCCCACATACTGCTGATAAAAAGGAAAGGAACCTGTTGTTGGTTTGACATTATTAAGCCCTACAACATCAAAAATGGAGAGTTGGTTCCATGAGCTGTCTAGAATGGTGCTGAAGGCAGTGCATTCATCAGAAAAAGGATCCCTCTGATGTTCCGCCACATATTTCCATTCTTTTGCCATGGGTCATCAATCAGACTCCAGCAACTGTTAGAGCAATATTCAACTAACAAACTGGGCATCAACATTAACAGTAGTTTATGGATGTTCCCCTTGCAAATTTCACATTTTTCAATAACAAAAATTTGCACAGAAATTGGCATTTGAAAGGCTGTAACTGTATGTTTTACCTGAAATCTTTTAGTATCTTCATGAAAAAAGTTGTCTAGTAACATAAATTGCTTCTGCATCCGTTCCACAAACAAGACAAGGACCTAAAACATCCAGACTGTTCACAGACAAAGTCCTATTAGGAAGCAAGCTTGTGATTTCAATACGATCTTTGGCAGGATCAGTGCTGAGCCAGGAGCTTATAAGAGATTGGTGAACATTAGCTTGGTTACTAATGGTATGAGACAAAAAAGTACTATTTCTTCCTCCTGGGAAAAAAAAAGAAAATGGGAAAAACATTGTTCAAGACCAATTTCATACTAGTAAATCTCTGAAATTCTAATATTTAAAAAATGTAATGATATAAACTTGTTTTAACTCTCAAGAATAACAGGCTGATGATTCCATTATAACACATCACCGTTTTTGACCAAAAGCTTCTAAGTCAGTGATAGTAAACACTCAAATTTTCACGGGATAACATGGCGTTCAAACTTGAACTCTTCAGCACAAGATTAATTTTGACCTTGTCTTCCTATTTATACTTTAATGGAGAGTCTCAGAAATGTAGCAAAATGGCTAGAGGACAAGTAGAATAGATGTAGATATGTAGAAACCTAAACGGTTAATCAAAAAATGAAGTGATCATGAGAAAATTTCTGGATGTATTTCTGAAAATATAATCACCTTGCTGTAGATCTCCTTTTATTCTTGTGTTTATTTTAGGTACATGTTGTTAAAAGTAGAATTTTAGAACACTACCAAATTATAAACTTTTGTCTCTGACAGTGCTCTGCATTTAACATAGAATTCATTATTTCAGTTTTAGCCTTCATTTGAAATTTTCTTTCTACTTTTTGCCAGATCAAATAAAGACAGATTTCATTTACTCTCAATAAATGGCTGACACCTACTATATGCCAGGCTCTGTGCTAAGTGGTGGTAATACAAGGCAAAGTCTCTCATACCTTGAAGTTTAAAAATTAGAGGGTTTAAATCTTGCTGATTCTTAAAGCCCAGCTCAACTTCCTTTTCTGAGAAGTCTGTCAAGATGACTCTAGTTCATGCTTCTCTTTTCCTTCCTGGAACCCGCAGCACTGGTATGCACCCCTAACAATTTACTATTTGCAACATTTCTTATATCATGATTTAACTTTCTTTGGCCCCTTCTCCTAAATTAAAACTAGGTATTCCTTAAGAGCAGGTTGTATAGATTATTTTACTTTTTCACAGTGTCTAATACTGTTCCTTACAATACCAGACACAGGATACAGTAAATGACTATTTCCAATCTAACCATTCTTCAAACTATAAATCTCAAATGCAAGATAGTGGGGCTAGAAGAAGAAATAAAAAACCAAGTGCTTAGCTACTCCTGGGTATTTATTAGAAATAAAACTATTAGTTTCTCCATACATGAAGTTATTAGCACAGGCATACTCCATGCTCTGCACATTCCATACTTTTCCAGGATTTTTCTGGAGAAGTTTTGGACTTTTCCTTCTTAGTTTCCTAAGTTTACCTTAGTTTCTTTGTTTACCTTTTACTGCTCCAATATTACTCTTGAATACTGTGAAAATGAACATTAGAACCACTGTGCAAAGTCTGTCTCCTGGCTCCCCTGCTTCCACTTTTCCAACCCTCTTCCCATAGTTGCCAAAGTGGTTGTTTGGAAACATAAGACAGATCACCCCACTTCCCTGCTCAAAATTCTCCAGTGGCTTTCGGTCACGTCAGAACGAAATCTCAACTCATGCTCGAAGTCTGCAGAGTCCTGTTCCTCAGCTCCTTCCCACCATCTACTCCCCCTCCTGCCTGCTGAACTGCAGCCACACTGGATCTTTTTCTGTTCTCAATCTCAGGCTTTGGAATCTGGTGTTTCCTCTACCTGGAATGCTTGCCTGTGACTGGCACTTTCATCTCCTCAGGTCTCTGCTCAGATCTTCTCTCCTCTGCCAAGCGGCCCCTCCCCAATTAATTTTTTTTTTTATCATCCTACTCTCTTCACTCTTCTGCATGGTCATGAGGGTATTTGATCCAGTTCTTTTCTCTTTTGCTCTGTCTCCTTTGCTACTTTGCTATGCTCTACTATGTACTGTAGGAATGAATTCCTTTTTCCAGGCTCCCTTGCCATCTGCCTTCCAGGCGAACCCTGCGCGTGGGAGATAACTATTGTGGGTGACGAAGGCAGAGAGGCTGTGGGGAGCAGGGTGGGGGTTGGAAAAAGCTCCAGGTTTCTGACAACACAGTGATTCCATCCCCAGCTGAGGTGGCACCTTTTCTGCTGATCCAGAACCAACTCTGACAGCACTTCTAACAGGGCAGTGGAGGTTATTAACAACTGTTCATTTCTGGGCATTCCTCCTTTTTGCTATTTGCTCGTCCAGCATCCCTTCCATTCCCTTTTGTTCTTCTAGCCCAAAACACATGAAAACAATTCCTTCTAAACTCAGGGTAGTTTCTGCTTTTCTGTTTGGACTTCTACTGAAACATCATCTACTGACTTACTGTCTACTGGAATATTTGCTCTACATGCCTCGAGGCTTTTCTGCTCGCTGTCATTGGCTCTAACACCTAGAAGAGTACCTAGCACATGACACTTCATAAACATTTGCTGAGTGAATGAACAAAAGTTTGCAGTCATAGACAAGCTCAAAAACAGGAAGCTTAGAAAATACCAAAAATGAAAATAAAAATTATTTTTTATTTTAAGTGTATAGTTTCTGGATGACCTTTACTTGTGTTATGTCGCTTCAGTCGTGTCCAACTCTTTGCAACCCTACGGACAGTAGCCCACCAGGCTCCTCTGTCCATGGGATTCTCTAGGCAAGAATACTGGAGTGGGTTGCTATGCCCTCCTCCAGGGGATCTTCCCAACCCAGGGATTGAACCCACATCTCTTAGGTCTCCTGCATGGACAGGCAAGTTCTTCGCAACTAGTGCCACCTGGGAAGTCCAACCTTTACTTACCTCTGTCTTTAATCAGGAGACAGAGCCTTTTATTCTGAGAAACCAGTACCTCAATACATAAAGGATCAACTTTTGTCTTGTCATACACCTTTGACAATGTAATATAGGAGAGTGATCAGTGCCTATTCTGTGGCATTCTAGTCGTCAGCAGTATAGTGATCAGTAGCTGATAAATTTCATACTAAATTTACCCTGTGATACTAAATTTACCATGTGATACTAAAATTTACCCTGAGGCCAGAGAATGGAAACCTTCTGTCACTCCTTAATGTTAAAAATATGAGTATTTCTCATTTGGTATATCAAAATATAATCTCAAGTTGCCCACAAGAATCTTCATTAAAACATTTTACCTTGGTGAAAGAGTGACGACTTCTCAGGTCCATCTGTGGAGGCATCCCAGTGCCAGAGAGATCCATCTTCAGAACAAGTGAACAGATGATCTGGGTTGGATGGGTGAAAGTGAACTTCCCACACTGTGAGATAAGAACCAAGGTTAGTTAAACCAACATCAAAACGCTACCTCTAGGCATATCATCCATTAACCTCCATCACATACCTTCAAACTCTAAGCCTGTGATAAAATCAAAGGCTTCAGTGTCAAAGAGAAGGCATAATATAGTGTTCCAAATGGCTGAAACATGTAGATAGGATAAAGATGTCAAGTAAATCTACTCGTGTATCCGGCCAGCAAATGAATGAAAATAAATTCTAGTCATCTGACCTACTGCTTTTTTATATAGAAAAGTATTGGGTTGGCCAAAAAGTGTGTTCAGGTTTTTCCATATCAATTTATGGCAAAACTCGAACAAAGTTTTGGCTAACCCAATATGACAGTGGGATAATTCTGAAAAGATTTTTTGAAAATTGTTAAGTTCTTTTATTTTAAATTCCTATGTCATTAATATTTGAAGGTTTTATTATTGGAAAGGGAGAGAGGGAAGACCATAAAAGCAGTATACAAATGAAGTTCTAAGAGGCAGAGTCCAATTTTGGCTCATGCCAAGACTCTGCTCTGTATCACAGAAATAGCAACTAGCTCTCAGCAAGCCAAAACCTGGAAAGGCTTCAAGAATCTGGATCCAGTTTCAGATGAAGGACTTTTAAGAAGCCAACTTAGGACTAGGGGCTCCTCAGGCTCTCAACATTAAGGGAACTTTGTGTGCCAACAGACACCTGGGAACCAAGGACTGGCCAGGACTCCTCAGGGAGGTATCTGCAGCATGAAGGTAGAAAGAGGAGTCTGTAAGCAAGGGTTCTGTGATTCTGGGTTAGGTAGGCTTAGAGAGGCAGCACAGAAAGCACCCAGAGTGTAGTATAAAAAGTGCAAGGCGCATGTTTGCAAGCTGGCATTTTCATTCTGACAGTTGCCACAATCAAACATGCTGCAGAACAAAAAGGTGACCTTCCTCCAGAAAAGAATGTGTTCTGGGTGAGTCCTTGTGTAAAGTACATTCATGCTGTTTCACTAAAACAAAGTAAAACAGAAAAGCCTAATAGAGCCATTGCAGACTGCCCAAATCGAGATACTTATGTATTTATATACTTTCCAATTAGAAAACAAACCTCTAGCCAAGAGTCAGGATGAATTGAAATACATTACAAGCCACTAGTGTGTTCTGCTCAACAATAAAGGCTGGCATTTAAAAGTCGGCTGGTGAGAAGAGCTTTGAAAGTTTATAATTCTAACTACCACTGGGTTAGCAACAACAGAATGTGATGCATACCCTATTCATTCCCCCCTCTGCCCGCCCCCCACCCCACATAGCCCTACCTAGAAGAGGGAAACAGTTTCTATTTGCTTCTTATATATAATCTTAAAAACTATTTATCTTCCCCAAGTATTAATAATGTGAAACTTTAGCTTCGAAGTTATAATACTGGTATAATGTTTGCTCTTCTACACTTTTATTCAAGCATTAATACCAACTTTTCCTAAGACAGAATTTAAAACTATAACCCACCCTGACATGTAGTGATAAAATGAAACATTTCTGTTCAGCCAAAACATCTCCACTAAAATCAAAAGACAAACAAAAAAAAGCAAGAGCCTATATCTTTTGTTCTTGCTAAAAGAAAAAAAAAAGGTATAATAATAAATTGAAGAACACACAGACTGGCAAATATTAAAAATAACCTGCATTTTGCAGGGGAAAAGTACATTCTGACATACTGAGTATGACAATATAAACTGGTTATTATTTTTACATAGAACAATTTGCCAACATGAATCACAGCTTTAAAATTATGCCAACTTTTTGACTCATCAATTGTATTTCTAAAAATTATCCTAAAAAATAAGCACATAAAGATAAATATAATGGATAAGCACTACAGTTTTATGTATAATAAACATGTTAAATAATGTAACTGTCAAAAGTTCTGCTGTAGAATGATCCATATGTATCATTTATGGAAATCTGCTAACACTATGTTGTATAGCTCAGCCACCAAAAACTTAATGTATCTTCACAACACTTACTTTCAGCTTCATGAGCCTTTAGTAGAGACACAGGCATTGTACCTTGTCTAACATCCCAAATACTCAACATTCCATCCTGGCCGCCAGTAGCTACAACGTGCTGCTGGTTGGGATGTCGATCAACACAGTGGAGTGGCACTCGGTCACCAGTCCTTTAATGGGAAATACAATGACTTCAAACAGTGGTAAAGTATAATTTAGCATTGAATAACCCATGAAACAAGTTTCATCCCAGTAACTAAATGATAATTTTGTGGCTAGGGCTACTGGCTAAACTGAAATCATGTCAAAAACCTGATTACATTAAATATACCTCTAAATACTAGAATTCTGAGGGGGAATTAAAGACTGGAGTTATTCATTCTCTCTTCAATTTGGACACATATGGAACAAGAAAATTTGATGTTAAGATATGCAAAACATTTCCATTTCTTAGCTTTTGAAAAACATTATATATCAACATAAACAACATACTCCTTACTTCTACTCTGTCTTATTTAATGCTTAGTTTACATATATATTTTTCAGTTTGACACATACTATCATCTAGAGAAGGCTGCACACATAGAAAGGGGATTTCTGCTTTTGGACTCTGTGGGAGAGGGAGAGGGTGGGATGATTTGGGAGAATGGCATTGAAACATGTATAATATCATCTATGAAATGAATCGCCAGTCCAGGTTCAATGCATGATACTGGATGCTTGGGGCTGGTGCACTGGGACAACCCAGAGGGATGGTACGGGGGAGGGAGGAGGGAGGGGAGTTCAGGATGGGGAACACGTGTATACCTGTGGCAGATTCATGTTGATGTATGGCAAAACCAATACAATATTGTAAAGTAATTAACCTCCAATTTAAATAAATTTATATTAAAAAAAAAAGAAAAAGTATCTTGGACTGTATTTTTCTCCCAATCACATCTAGAGTGTATTATTTCACTATTAAGTGGATCACCTGATGAGCAAAAATAAGTTCCCCATTAAATAATATACACTTCAATAAGAAAATATAAACTTCTGAATCAATACTACAAATATTTATTAAATGTAGCAAGGTATTATCAAGCCCATCAAATTATACAATTGATCTTGAACAACATGGGTCCATTTACATATGAGTATTTTTCAACAGTAAATATACATTGCTACATGATCCAAGGTTGGTTGAATCTGGGAAGGTGGAACCTTCGGTACATAGGATTCCTGGCATATAGAGTGCCAACTATAAAGTATAAATGGATTTTTGAGTGTATAGAGGGTCAGTGACTCTAATGCTTATATTGTTCAAGGGTCAACTGTATTTGCTTTATCAAAGTTAATCAGAAATTACTCTTAACATGCAATTGAAATACAATATGGTTTATAAAGTCAGTTGCTACAAATAATCAAACAAATTTGCTTTATACTACTGAAATTACAAATCAAAACTTACAGTGATAATATCTGAGTGGGCTCATTTCCTTGTTGTCTAAAATCCCATATTTTTAACTGTCCAATTGAATTTACTGTAAGAATCTCAGGAGTTCGAAGGAAGGTTACAGCATGGAGTGTACTGCTATCTGCATTGTCTGTAAATTAAGAACACCGCAGTGTATGTTAACAGGGCACCACTTTTCCATGAATACCTTAACCAGCGTTCCCTATGTTGACTGAAAAATTACAAGTAAAATTTTAAATAAGTCACAATTTTATTTCTATGGAAAAATACAGGAACATATGTTAAAATGGACTCTCCTTTGATAGAAAAATTATATTACTCACAGGATATCTGAACTGTTTTCCAAATAGAGGACTAAGTTTTCATATATTTCTCTATTTCCACTTAAGAGTACTACCCTCCATGTCTGAGACAGCTGTTCAAGTTTCTTTATAATCCTATTTTATCTCCCACCACTGCTTCACCCTAGACAACCTAGACATCATGTTAAAAAGCAGAGACATTATTTGCCAGCAAAGGTCCATCTAGTCAAAGCTACGGTTTTTCCAGTAGTCATGTATGGATGTGAGAGTTAGACTATAAAGAAAGCTAAGTGCTGAAGAATTGATGCTTTTGAACTGTGGTGTTGAAGAAGACTCTTGAGAGTCCCTTGGACTGCAAGGAGATCAAACCAGTCCATCCTAAAGCAGATCAGTCCTGAATATTCATTGGAAGGACTGATGCTCAAGCTGAAGCTCCAATCCTTTGGCCACCTGATGTGAAGAACTGACTCACTGGAAAAGATTCTAATGCTGGGAAAGATTGAAGGCAAGAGAAGAAGGGGACGAGAGAGGATGAGATGGTTGGATGGCATCACTGACTCAATGGATATGAGCTTGAGCAAGCTCCAGGAGTTGGTGATGGACAGGGAAGCCTGGCGGGCTGCAGTCCATGGGGTCGCAAAGAGCACCTGAACTCAACTGCTTCATCCAGAACCTCCATTCTGTTGGGCCAAACACCACAGCTTCCTACAGAGCTCATTCTGACCCTGTATTATTCTGCTGACTCATCTCAAATCGATTCATCTTTATCCTTATCAGCTCTCTCTTCTGCCATGAAGTTCTTCCTGCTTGCCTTAACGGTCCTTCTGTTTTTTCTAGTGTGTCTAAACTTATACATCTTTATTTAGTATATACTTAAAGACTTTTGTTTTGTGACCCTCCTTCGAACTGTCACCAGGCCGGCAGTCTTTCAAAGTTAAACAAATGGTATTCCTCAGAACTAAAATAATAATAATACAAAAAACTGATTCATGGGCTCAATCCATATAAGTTCTACTTCAAGAGGTCTAGGGTGATGGGCTGTTAAAAATCTCCTCAGGCAAGTCTGTGCAAAATATGGTTGAGAACTACTACACTAGTCAGACATGATTTAGCAACTAAATCACTACCACTGCACTAAATAATCCTAAAACATGATGTGGGTACATTACCCCTTTGCTCAAAAACTTTCAATGGCTCCCTAGCTGTCTACCTAATAAAGTGTATTAGATTCTTCACAACCTGACTGCAATCTACCTTTCTTGTTTCATCTCTTAATTCTCCTATACAAATATCTAAAGTCAGGTCAAACTACACTTTCTGTCATTCTCTGAATGGCCTTACCCCGCCTCTATGCTATTCCCTTTATCTGGTGTGCCACTTCTTAGTATTATTTATGGTCTAGAATCTAGATTAAATGAATTGCCCTGCCCCTCAATTCTTTATCCGATAATTCCTTCCAACCATCCTCCCCACAAATTTCTCTTTCTTCTACTCAGTCCTTCATATAGGCCTTATCAACATACTATCTTGATAAAGGGATCCTGCTTTGTATATTTCTAAATCCCTCAAACATTAAACCCCTGGCATTGCAGATGGGAAGTGCCCAATTACTATACCATAGACCAAAGCAAGATAATTTTTCTTACCTATAGTTCTTACAGCTTCCTTGTGATCAGCTCTGAAGAGATTTATCCGACCATCTTCTCCAACTGTGACAATCTCTGGGCTGTTGCACACAATACCTGTGCATGGTGCATTGCTACAGGAAGGACTGCCTGGACCTGTGTGGTAGTGAGCTGCTGTCCACTGCTGGCTGACTGACAGAGTCTAGGTGTCAGAAATGAGGCTATGATTAATTAAAGCAAAGCTCCCCAAAATTAGCACTTTCCCCAACTACACTATTATTTTAAAATTGTGTTTTATACCTTTCTAGAAAAACAGTACTCTTTTCCCTTTGTATTTCAAAGTGTTAAGGTCTAGGAAATACTTCCATTAAAGCTCTGTATTCACCAGATTAGATTCCAAAGAAACACTGTTTAATAATATTCCAAACTTATCTCAAACTAAAGAAACAGTTTTTAAGTATCAGGTAATTATGTGTTCAAAGACAACTCTAAATTCTTAAGGCAACTGATCTACATTGAAGAGAGAAATCTCTGCAGGGCTTTCCTCTATTAAGAATAACATTTAACTAGATCTGGGTCTTATACTTACTAGGCATGCCTATTAGTAAGATGACCTTTATTAATATCCAAATCTAAATAAGCATTCTTTTCCAGCAACTTAAAACTGTTAACTTCAAGTGGGCCCATTTTAAAGGACTACCCTACCACTATGCTCTAAAGGTCAGCACTCTTAGCCTTTGACATATAAGAAAGGCATAGAAAAAGTGTCAAGGCTGTTCATATAGTGTGTCTTTCCTTCTAATTAAAACCTCCGTTCTGTTCACAGACGCAAAGTAGCTGTTCCTGCTTGCTCTCAGGATGTCTGAGCTAGAAAGTGATCTTTCTTCAGAAAACCAGAGGAGGATCTTAAAAGAGAGTTACAGGAAAATTACTTGCCAGAATACCAAATTGTTACATGGAACCTAAGAAAATTGAAGAGTTACCCAATTTCAATGAAAGTTCACACAGAAATGGTTCTAGAATTAGTCAACTAAAAGATGGGTAGTACAGTGACATTTCCACATCCTTTTTATAGTTTTTGAGACAATAAAACTTTATTATTTGTCATTATTAAGTACAGCCTTCTTTAAGCCTTCCTAAAAATAATTAAAGTGCAAACTGAGTTTTCAAAGCAAAATTCTTTACCTGGTTATTTGGATGGTGGAGGAAAATTGTCACATATCCTGTTGATGAAGCAGCTACAATTCTTTCCTGGTCCAAAAACTAAACAGAAAATTCATGCATGTTATAAATCCATAAATATCAGCAGGGAGGAAGCCCATTTATCTAACTCAATTAGCAGTGTAACAATTTTAAAATGCAAAGAACCTACAAATGCTAAGCAAATAAAATGCCAAAGTCAAAACTGCTATACAAATAAAAGTATTTTCATGAAGAATAAACAACAATAATTTTTCCCCCTAAACCTGTTTATCTACAATTGATTTAATTTTGTACAACTACCATAAAAGTTTAGGAAAGTGTAATTCCCAGGGTCAGGCAGCTTTCCACAGAAGAAAATGCAGGGACTCTGAAGTCTTACAGATCAGAATTTGAAAACTTATTCCATTCCCACCACTTATTACCCGATTTGAAACCTTGGCCAAGTTAAGTTCTCCAAGCCTTGGTAAACTTGTAAAACGAGAATTCAAAAAGCAAAAACATGTAAAGTGCCTTGCATAGTATTTGTCATATAATTCATGCTCAAAAGATCTTAGTTTTCACATAAGAGAGATAACAATACTTGATTCACCAGCATTCCATGAGAATGAAATTAACTTATGTAAACACAGCTTGGCACATAGTAGATGGTCAATTAAACAAACAAGCTACGATGAACTTCACATCCTCTTCCCCTAACCAGCTATCAGATCAGATCAGATCAGTCGCTCAGTCGTGTCCGACTCTTTGCGACCCCATGAACTGCAGCACGCCAGGCCTCCCTATCCATCACCAGCTCTCGGAGGTCACTAAGACTCACATTCATCGAGTCAGTGATGCCATCCAGCCATCTCATCTCATATAACCAGCTATATGACATGGCAAATCATAACCTACAGAGAACTCAAGTTCTTGTAAACCCGGGGTAAGACTAGACAAACTAAGGTCCTTTACATCTCTCAATGTATTACTCTAATTTTTTTAAAAGTTAGCTCTTGGATATTACAACAGACGTACTTGTAAATCCATTACATCACCATGATGTTTGATACTGCACAATAATTGATGGTCTCCTTCAAATCCTCCATCAGAATCCAAGTTTCCAAAATCTCCAATAGACCACATTGAAACATAATTTTCCTGAAAAGCAGAAAATTTCATTTTGAGATGAAATATACGTCAAACTCCTCGAAATTGAAATGTGCACTGCCTTCAATTAACCCTGCTTTAAAAGAATCCCGGGCAAACGTCATAATAATCATTAAAAACACAAGAAACGAGGCCACTGATGGCTCTCAGATATAAGGCGACCGAGCGTGAGACTTGCATTCTGGAGAGAGAACCGCGCGAGGAGCTACAAAACAGGAGTCGCGCGCTGGCTGCCGGGGGCGCGGTTCCTGGAAAGAGAGAGCAGGAACTCTCGGCCGGGCGCAGGGGTACCTCATTGTCCCAAGAGCCCGTGGCGAAAGTCTCCGCTGTCTGCAGGCTCCCTGGAGGTAATGGTCGCCAACGAGTCTTGCTGATTTTCTGTGACACAAACTTAGCATAAATTTCCTCCATGCTGAGAGGAACCCAGGCAGGCACAGCACGAAGTACAGCGCGCGCCACTTAGTCCCGCCCCTCCTCGCTGAGCCCTGATTGGACCGGACCTTAGGAGGGACGGTGGCTGCAGAGAGCCAATTCTCCTCCGTCGGCACTGCGGGAACGAACAACCCGGCCCCAAACGCGAAGAAGATGCGACGGCTTTCCTCATCAAGGCGGCTCTGAACCAAGGCAAGAGCATGCCAGTCCTTGTGCTGTAGGACCAGCTTCTAATCTGCAAAATCGGTATAGGAACACCGAGACAATACATTGGCGCAAAAGAATTTGCAATGTAAAGACAAATTTAAGAGCAAAAACAAAATAAAAGCAATGGAAGAGAAACGAGCTAGCAGCCACACCTAAGCAGGCTTGCATTTCACCGCGCATAGAAAAGATTAAAAACCCTTAAATGCTCGTGGAAATACGTCTATTAACGTACCAATGTATTATTAAAAACCTCTCCCTCCCTGTCCCACCAAGCAAGTACTTTTCTTCAATGATAACACACACTGTCAGAAACTGGAGTTGTAATTCTGAAGACCCCAGTTCCAATTTTGAGTCCCAGACTGACTAATTTATTCCCCATATTGAAGTAAAGAATGCTGCTTCGGTTATTATCGCAGAATCCCACGAAATAGTTAATATATATTTCGGATTGGAAATATATATAATATACACACACACACACACACATTTGCCAGGGTCTGGTTGGAACTAAAATTTGAGCATTGTTGCTGACGCGGTAGCATCAATGTCTTTACATAGCTTTGTTTCCTTCCTTAAAAGTTTATTGGGACTAAATGATGACTGGATCCTTCCAGTCTCCGTTCTGATTAGGAGTCAGCAAGTTGGATTCTACTGGCAATGTTCCTTGTCAGTTTCTCACTCAGTGTCTTGCATAGCTGATAGCAGCAAAGCCGGGGTCCAGTCTAATGGTGGAATTTGTGAGGCTTAAATAGCTAAAAACGCACACTTGTGTTAGGAGAAAAACATAGTCGCCATAGGCTACTATAGTGTTTTTAAGCAAGTGCATTATCCTAAGGAGCAAAGCATTCTCGATGCTCCACCCTCCAACCCGTGTCTCAGTATTCTTTCACTCTCTGAATTTGTGCTTTAGAGCTGAGAACAAATCAGGGTCCCAAAGTCTCTGCTAACCAGACACTAAATGTACTTGTTAACTAGAGCCTGGAGTTCTCGGGTTAGAGAGGACGTTTGCCCTTCGTTTAAGATATTCAGTCTCCAGCATAGGGAGCTCTGACTCTAACCGACCTAAATATATTAGTCATTCATTGGGTTGGGTGAAGGCAGGACGGAGGAAGCCCACCGTTTAACAATCTGGACAACTATAGAAGCAGACCCGCCACTCGCAACAGCTGACCCAGCGACGACTGCAGAGCCACCGGCAGCCTCGGAACCAGACTCGCCCTGCCATCCCGCCACCGCTCTCGGTGACCAGAGCCGCAGCGAGGCACGCGGCCGACCGCGCTGGGGCCCACCCCGCCTGACCGCAGGGCAAAACCAAGCAAGGAGGCGCTGCGCAGCCCGAGGTCTCAGAAAGGCCACGCAGTAGCGGCGGTGGCGCTGACTCAGCGAGGCCAAGCCGCCAGACTCGGGCAGCCGCAGCGGCCCCTAGCCCGGGCGGCGGGGCGCGAAGCCACCCCCGCCTCCGGCCCCACCCGGCCGCGCCCGAGGCCGCGCGGCGTCACAGAGCGCATGCGTGCCGCGGGGGATGCCGGGAGCGCGCAGTGGCGGCAGCGGCGACGACGGCAGTAACAGCGGCGGCTCCAGCGGGGACGAGAACGGGGCGGTGACCGTGTGGGAGGTGGTCTCACTCTTGGGGAAGCTGCTGGGCACCGTCGCCGCGCTGAAGGTGGTTCTGTATCTGCTCCGGGTGTGCTTAGCGATGGCCTGGAAATCCGGCGGCGCCAGCCACTCGGAGCTAATCCACAACCTCCGCAGTAAGTGCCACCCCCGCCGGGTGTGGGGCAACCGGGGAAGGCCAGGCCTGGTCCGGGTCCCCTGGGGCCGCCCGGGACGTTCTGTCTACTCGCCGTGCCTGCTGGAGGGCTTCGGCGCACGGTTGCACCCGCGGTCCCGAGCAGCGATCGCTGGCGATTGCCTCCCCCGGGACCTGTCACTCATTGGCGATGTGGACTGGAATCAGAGGAGCCCGGGGCCGCTGCTCTTGGGGCGGGAGCAGGCATCTCCCCGCGGGCCTGGGGGACAGGGCTGGGGGCGCACAGGTAGCGGGGCTGTCACTCGAGTCCGTCGCCTCCAGGTTCAGGTCCAGCGGGCGAGGGGCGCGCCCTGGGGTGGAGGAGGGGGGAGTGGGATATTGCCTAGATCTCCGAGATACTGGAGCTGGAGCTGGGAGGACTCCGCCCTCGACCCCCGCGTCCTCACACCTACTCCTCCCGTCCTAAATCGATCTAGCTGCAAGGTTTCTCGCCTGTTCTGCCTCCCCCTCATCCCCCGCCCTCCGTTTTTTCCTCTGGCGGGAGATGCCACCGTCTGATACTGGCGAGGGGAGGGAGAGGAAGATGAGAGTTGCTGTCACTGCGGATGCTGGGAGAAATTTCTGGGACGGCTGTCCATTGGAAAGCTTCGTAGGGCGCTGAGGGAGGAAGGAGGAAGGATGCTCTCCTTGAGAGACTTGTGTTTCAGGAACCTTCAGAGGTCCTGGAGATCCGGCGGACCGTTGTGTTCTGCGGCCCGTTTTCACTTTTATCAGGGCCATCGTATGCTTTAAAAGCTGTGCATGGAAGTTTTCTCTACACCGTTGCCTTTAGTTATTGTATTCCTTCCTCTGATGATAATTTTAGGGTGGGATGAGTGCTGTGTCACTTTCTTTTTTTAAATTGAACTATAGTGTCGCCGTCTGGTCGGGAGACCAGAACCGCAGTCTATAATACTCTCTCTCTGGTTAGAATTTATAGCACTCTTCTTTGCCACTGACTTTGCAAATAATCACAACCGTGCCACGTGGTATTTCTAATTGTTTTAGGTTGTTTAGCTTTTCGCGTGTCATGTTTTCGAATTCGATTTGTAACCTCCTTGAAGGCCGGGACTTTTTTTTTTTTTTCAGTATCTTTGAATCCCCTCATCTTACTAATCAGTACTTTTTAAAAAAATAAATGCCAGTTAAGTATATATTATATGCTTGGATCTAGGCTAGGAATACTAGGATTAGTGAGAGAAATAAGTAACATTAGCTGACACATGGTTAGTACTTAATGTTAGTCATTTTTTTTTTTTAAACACAATGTTCCAAAGTTGGAGATTGTGTTCTTAGTGTTTAGTAAAGAATGTTTGAGGAGAATAGGGCACCCCACTCCAGTATTCTTGCCCTCCAAAGAATCCCACGGACAAAGGAGCCTGATGGGCTACAGTCCACCGGGGTCACAGGTCTGGACATGACTGAAGCAACTTAGCTATATATATATATATATATATATATATATATATATATATGAAGACATATATATGTTCAAAGAATGTTTAGGTTTAAAAGCCCTGTCTAACATTGCCAGTATTCACTTTATGGAAGGATACTTGATTGGAAATGGAAATTTATGTGCAGTGTCCGTGTTAAGAGTGATTTAGGTTCTCATAGACCAGAAGTTCAATATGTTGTAAATATTTTAATAAAACTTCTTAAAATTATCTAATGCCTACACACCTGAAACATTCTGTACTTGAATTCTGATGAAGTAATTTTCCACCATCAGGTTATCTCAGGAAACACTTGACTGTGGCAGAAATTTGTAATCAATCAGGCTCTTAAAGACTCTCCTTTTTGGGCCATATTAGTAGTAAGCCAAAACTAGATCTTTTCCCAGTGGTTTTGTAATCATTTTAATGTATTGCATTAAATGTATTCTTAGCTGAAATTTCTAAGGGTGTTTTCCTATCAGAAAATTTAATGAGAAATATTTAACATATATGGATGTTGATCGGGGAAGGCAATGGCACCCCACCCCAGTACTTTTGCCTGGAAAATTCCATGGATGGAGGATCCTGGTAGGCTCCAGTCCATGGGGTCGCTAAGAGTCGGACACAACTGAACGACTTCACTTTCACTTTTCACTTTCATTCATTGGAGAAGGAAATGGCAACCCACTCCAGTGTTCTTGCCTGGAGAATCCCAGGGACAGGGGAGCCTGGTGAGCTTCCATCTATGGGGTCGCACAGAGTCGGACAGGACTGAAGCGACTTAGCAGCAGCAGCAGCAGCATGGATGTTGATACTTAGTATTATACTAGTTCTATGATTAGTAAGAGGAAATAGTGTAGGCAGATTGTTTAGCCTTTTTCATAATGCTTTTGCAACTTTAGTTTCAACTTCTTGCTGAATTAATTTGAGCCAATAGATTTCACATTTGTTTAATAGTTCACTAAAAACACTAGTATTTGCTCACATAAAAATTTCAGTTGGCACACACTGAAAATTTCTCTCTTTCCTGGTAATTGCACCACTGTGTGTTCTTCCTCACTTAAAGGCTTCTGTGATGCTGATACTGAAGTGGATATGGATCTGCAAATTGGAAGAGGAAGCAAATTACAGTTTTTTTTTTTAATCAAATAAGGTTCATGATTGGTTTCATTTTAATATTTTATATTAATTTTATTGAAAATACGTACTGAGGTGTTTCTTCTACAAGATATGATAGAATATGCTTTCACAGTTGATATTTATAGATTATTTTAGATTGTAATGATACTTTCATAATATATCATAGCTTATGTTTGTATTGATAACTGCTCTTAAGTGACTGCCAACCATGGTCTAAAACTTGAGCATGCCTCAAAATCTGCTGGATCACCCGGAGAGCTCGTTAAAACAAATTGATTGCTGGGGCTCCAGAATTCACATTTCCCACAAGTTCCTAAGTAATATGCTGCTGCTGTTCTGGAGACTACACTTTTGAAAATCACTGACATAGAGAACTGAAAATTACAAGACTAAACCCTGCCAGTGTTTCAGTTGAATCATTTTTATACTTTCAAATAAAATTTTAGGAAAAAAATCTGTAGCAGACCTGCCCAACAGAGCTGCCTGCCGTGTCAGTGTCTGTGCCGTTCACTACTGTATCCCCTAGCTACATGGGCATTGAGCATCTGAAATGTGAGTTCAGCTGAAGAACTGGATTTTATGTTATTTAAATTAACTTTGATACCACATGTTGGACATCACAAGTCTTTAGAAATGGAAAATAGATATTTTATGGCTATAGACTGATAACGTGCTCATGAAATGTTAATTCAAAACAACTGAGAGCCTGTTTAATCCAGGGAATGTGACAATTAATGTTTACATTAGGGTTTATTTTCTACTTTTATTGGGATAATTTTATGCCATGGTGAAAGGAGAAGAAGGGGGCAGGAGTGGATGAGATTGAGAGGTTGTCTGCTAGAGCAGGGATGTCCAAACCAAAGTGTTTGTGAAAGATTAACTCTGACTAGACTTCAAATACTGTATTGGTCACTTAAAACAATGCTAATAATTGTTCTTTTATGTATTTTGTTGTTGTTTTTAAAAAAATTCAGTCCACTCCCCTAACACATCAGTTGTTTCTAACTATATTTCCTTTGCAACCTTGAGTGTGCCGTTTGCATGTATAATGTATGTATAATCTGTGGAAACAGTCAACTGACATTTGACTATCTTCTATGTCCCATACACTGGGGATACAGCAATGAGAAGCAAACATATAGTCTCTCTTGAAGCTTACTTCTTGTGGGAGCAGACAAAGAAAATATATGTCATATGATAAGTGGCAAAGTAGGGAAAGAGGATAGGGAGTATGGGGTGGTAGGTTTGCAGTTGGAGGGGAGAAGGCCTCACTAAGGTGTCATTTGAGTAAAGATTTGATGAAGAAGAAGAAATTCAAGCCATGCAGATAGAGCTGGGGGACTAGACAGAGGCATACTAGGAATACTAGACAGAGAAAATAGAATGTGCTAGATTTGGACTTGGGGTGTAGAAGAAAGACTGATGTCAAGGATATGACACAAGGTTTTAGACCTGGGCAATGAGAACAATTTACCATTTTCTGAGTTGGAAATAATAAGTGAGTGAGCCGCAGGGATTTGGGGATGGGGTGTGCTAGGAAGTGGGAGAGAGTAGGAGTTTATTTGGGGAAATGTTTATTTCAGTTGCTTAATAAAACATTAAAGTGAAGACCCTTAATAGGCATTTAAATTTTAAAAAATTTTTAGCTTTTGTATTCTTCTTTATTTCTACAAATAAATTGAAATCATTTTCTTATTCTGTTTGGATGTCAGTTCTTATCCACTAACAGCATAACTAGTGGAAAAGAGAATATTAGTTTTATCATGTGCATTCATGGGCTAAGTGTAATAGGTAATAAAATGCTAAGTGACTCTTTTTTAGAAATTTATGCCTCACTTAGAATCCAAAAAACACTTCCTTGTTGTAACTTATGTCAGTCTTATGGTTACATCCTGGTAAGTAAACTTAACAGTGTACTGACTAAAATTTAACAGAAAAACTTTTGAGGAAGAATTTTAATATCAGTGTGTCTACTTAAATTTAACTAAAATTAAAAATTCAGCTCCTCAGTCATACCAACCACATTTCAAGAGCTCAGTGGCCATATGAGGTTAGGGGCTAGACTGAACAGTGCAGATGTAGAACATTTCTATCATCATAGAGCTTCTTTGGAGCAGCACTAGATCTAGATGATAGATTATATTACATTCTATTCAGTGTGATCTTAGTTCGTTCTGTTGTGCTGTTCCACATATTTTTATTAGTATTGCACTTAGTTAAGACCAACACGCTTCAAGTGTAGCAGTGAAATACTGAAGATTTTCAGACAAGAGTGTTCAACATGACAAGTGCACCAGCATCTTACATGATGGTTTGATGAAATGGAGGTGGTTTGATTTAGCAATGAGAAAGCTAAAGAGAGCACTAGTGTTTACTTTAAAATTAATTTTTATTGGAGTAGCTTTACAATGTTTTGTTAATTTGCTGCTGGGCTACGAAGTGAATAGTTGTACATATATCCCCTCTTTTTTCAATTTCCTTCCCATTTAGGTCACCGTAGAGCATTGACTCAAGTTCCTTGTGCTCTACAGTCCATTCTTGTTAGTTACCTGTTTTATATGTAGTAGTGTGTATATGTCATTCCCGATCTCATCCCCTGCTCCCTAGTAGTGTTTACATATTTGAAGGAAATCACGTAGTGAAGGGTCAAACCAGGACAGATGGGAGGCAGATTTTTGACTCATTACAAGGAAGCATTCACAAAGCAATCCTAACAAAGATTTGGCTTTGAAAAACTTTTTTTCTGTCACTGGATATGTTGAAGCAAAGAATGATCGACCATTTCATTGTAAGCGATATTGTGGAAGAGATTTGTCCTCAGCTTTCACTACATAGTAGACCTCTGAGGACCCTTCCAAATCCAAGATTCCATAACTTTAATCACTTCATGGTTTGCATGAAATCACATGTGGGGAGTGTATTTGTATGTGTGTTATTGGAGAGAGGCAGAGAAGTTAACATTTTGTTACCTATATTTTAGAGTTTTGCATGACATTTTATTTTGTCAGAAAGCTAAGGAGTCCAAGGAACATGCTCTTTTGAGAAGCAGTGTCAGAACAGATAACTGTGTATCTATTAAGAGTGATAATGGTTTAGAGAAAGATGTATTTTTAATAATCTCTGATATTTAGATGATATGCTTTATCATAACTTGGTATCACTTAAAATTTTTCTTTGATTATGGTTTATTATATAATTTAAAATTAATCCCTTTCAGACTTTCTGTACAGAGAATATCTCAGGTTCTACTTAGCTCCTTTGAAGGCCTAATCGTTCTAGATGGGAAGTAAAAGGGAACCATTTTGTTAATTTCTTTCTGTTCTCCCTGGCATTTTGTTAGTGGGGAAGAAATAGAGTAGTTGATTAACAAATGCTCAAGTCATAAAACTAATACAATAATGTAATAGTTCTTTTTTTGAGATTTAACTCTGTAACAAGTTATAGAAACTTAGTTTCTGTATGACTTGAAATCCATCTGTAGCCTGTTTTCTTATCTGTGTTTTCAGTGCTTCCTACCAGCACAGGATCTTTTTTTTCCATCTCTGCCAGGATTGCTTCCAGTCTTTTGTTCTCCCAGATCAGAAATCTTGTAATAGTTATTGATTCTTTCAGATTGTCCCGAGATTAACTCAGTAGTTGCTGGGGACCAGCCCCAGCTGATCCAGGGAGTTCAAGGTGTAGACAGTGTCGGTAAGGATCAGGATACAATAGTTATAATTAGAGATATAAAGAATAATAGAACGAGGATAGCTCAGTAGGAAAATTCAGTGGAGAAAAGAGGCTGAGTAGCTTGGTTTACGCGGGGGACCAATAAAACTTCAAGACAAGAAGTTTGCACCACTTATGTAGGCCGCAGGTGTCTTTCCGTTCTCCCGAAGGAGAGGAGACACTGAGGCCTCCCCGGTCCGATCTTAGAAGCCCAGGCATAATTAGTAAGCATGGTGGGTTCTGCGCTCCAGATGGAGACTCAGCCAGAATTTGAGAGAGAGAGCGACATGGGGAGACCAGTCTTTCCAGGAACTGATCCCAATTCTTTATTTTCCACGGTCTACTTTTATACACTGAGATGTTATACAAAAGTCATGTGGGGTCAGCAGCCCTGACTTTTATCAAATGTATACAGAGGTCTTAGGGGTGTTACATCATCTTCTGGCCAGGGGGCCTGCTGACAATTTATGACCTTCTCCTTGTGA
The DNA here is from genome assembly GCA_935064755.1 of Tragelaphus eurycerus. NCBI lineage: Eukaryota > Metazoa > Chordata > Mammalia > Artiodactyla > Bovidae > Tragelaphus > Tragelaphus eurycerus. Next base: position 8,775,129 of record CAKXYN010000039.1, read on the forward strand.
TAGCGGTCAGTCACTTATTTCTCCAGGGTGATTATTCTTAAAACAGACTCCACTAGATAAGTTTACATTCCTATAGGGTGACGGTGTAGTGGGTTTTAGTCAGGGAAAGAATTTACTTAGCCTAAAGTCTAATGTGATTAATATCAAAGGTTAATACGTATCTCTTCTATATATTCATTAATGTGTATAAGGGCAGGGGAAGTGGAGACTTAGCAGCAATCATTGGCTCAACAAATGAAAAACCCTTCACCAATACAATTTCTAATCAGCCCATTATACTTATGCTAATAGTTTTCTGACTTCTCTAAAGAACCTGTTTTTAGAAGGTTAAGAGCATCTCGTGCCTCCCACTGTTGGGAGGCTGTGAGTAATCACATGTGGCCGGAAAAACCTATTCAGGAAGGCTAGAGGATTTCCAAAAGGAGTTTGTAGGCTGAAACACTGTCACACTCAGGAATTATTAACTGGAGCTGTAAGTTAGCTCTTTTTTCAGAGAAAGGTAGTTGGGGACAGCCCCCTGTAAAGTCAGAGGTGAGAACACAAAGCAGAAAGTAGGCAGACTCTGGCCTTTTGGGGTAGATGCTCGAGAACCTCCAAGGGGCTCCTGAGGCTCGACCCCACCTTTGTGTATGTCAAGCCTCCTTCCTCATGACCTTTGCCATGGGCGGAGTGCTAATTCAAACCGGCTCCCAACAAGTAGTTACTTCAGATGTCTTTCACGGCCCACCCTTTCACTGTATTTTCATTGATTGTACCCTAGCCTAGGCTCTTAGTTCTTACTTGGAGTGATATGCCTCCAAGTGTCTGATTGGTCATCTCACTTTGAATTTCTGTCCCCTCAGGTTCATGCTATGCTTCGCACTGATTGTCTTAGTATACTGCTCTCTGTTCTGTCACTGTTCTGCCAAGATTTCTGTGGCTTACTGTACCTGTTGGAAATACCTTTTGCTTAGCTTTCAGGCCTTTTAGGGGTCTTCTACAACCTGTTCCCATGTTCCCACTCCAATCCTGTTGTTCAGACTGATCTCATTTTACACATACAGAGTTTGTCTCCTGTAACAATCCAAGTATGAACAAGTAATTCAGGGTTAATATGATAGTTCTATGGTCTTGGAGACCTGGCTCCTTTTTTCTCGTTGTGACCGCTAAAGTGTTTCCCTTGTCTACAAAGTTGAAGTTAATTTACCCACATTATTTCCATATTCCAGCTGATGGGAAGAAAAGTGGGAAAAGGAGAAAACCCACATTCCTTTTAAGGGCATACATAATTTCGTCCTGTGTTCTCATTGGCAAGAACTTAATTGTAGGCTACATTTAACTACAGAGAGGCTAGATAGTGCCCCCAGTTCTACCACTGTGAAAGAAACAGAGACCCTGCCACATCTTACATCTTGCTCACTGGAGCCTCTAGTGAACACTTCTAATTGCGCTTTTGGCTCTTCTGGTGATTGTCTTCATGTCTCTAAATAATATGCTTGAACTGCTATTTCTTTATCAGCTTTAGACATCATCTGCTGACTTCCTGCCAAGATGGATGAGTATTTACACACTTTTAACTTACTCCCTTCCCCACATACAGTTATATTGTAATTTCTGCTTCCTCTTTTGTGGTTACCTTTGTAACTTAGAGTAATATACTTTAACCTCAATTTTTTGTTCTATAATTTATAAACTGACACTATACTTTAACCCTTCCACTTTGTAAAAAAGGGTGCTTATTTTTCAACTTACTGGTGGCTATTTTACATTGTCAAAGTTGATAACATTTCATTTGGTTCTGAGCAGTAAGTCATCTGCACTCTGTTAATTTTTAATTGTTGAAAATTAATAACCATCATCACAAACATAGGAGAAGGCAGTGGCGCCCCACTCCAGTACTCTTGCCTGGAAAATCCCATGGATAGAGGAGCCTGGTGGGCTGCGGTCTATGGGGTCATACAGAGTTGGACACGACTGAGTGACTTCATTTTCACTTTTCACTTTCATGAATTGGAGAAGTAAATGGCAACCCACTCCAGTGTTCTTGCCTGGAGAATCCCAGGGATGGTGGCGCCTGGTGGGCTGCCGTCTATGGGGTCGCACAGAGTCGGACACGACTGAAGCGACTCAGCAGCAGCAGCAGCATCACAAACATTAATGATGGGGTCAGTACCTTTCTGAGCTACGTAGTACACAATGAGTTTATTCTCTGCTCTTTGTTTCTAATATCACAGACCCCTCTGCTGTTGACGGGGAATAGTCAAATGTTTTTCCTTTTTTTTTGCTGTATGGCTAGTGGGATCTTAGTTCCCTTACCAGAGATTGAAAGTGATGAAAGTGCTAAGTCCTAACCACTGAACTTCCAGGGAATTTATGTTTTTCCTTCTTTTACATTTTTATCTGGAGAAGGCAATGGCACCCCACTCCAGTACTCTTGCCTGGAAAATCCCTTGGATGGAGGAGCCTGGAGGGCTGCAGTCCATGGGGTCACTGAGGGTTGGACACAACTGAGCGACTTTGCTTTCACTTTTCACTTTGATGCATTGGAGAAGGAAATGGCAACCCACTCCAGTGTTCTTGCCTGGAGAATCCCAGGGATGGGGGAGCCTGGTGGGCTGCTGTCTATGAGGTCGCACAAAGTCAGACACGACTGAAGTGACTTAGCAACAACAACAACACTTTTATCAGTTTCTTGAAGTAATGCCACAGTTTACAGTTCTTATATAAATTATGACTCTTGTATAGGGTTTTTGCCCTTTTCCTGGGATTTATTTCCCTTTTCACCCTTCCCTATTCCTCAAGTTGAGAAGAGAAACAAATACCTTCTTAACATGGGTCTAATTTTTTCAAGTTTTTTTTTTGTTTGTTTATAGCTTGGATTCTGTTGTGTTTTCCTTTCTGGATTCTGCTAACTTCTTATTTGGATCAACATTAACCATTGTTATAATTATTTAATTAGGGCCCTTGATCCTTAGGGTTCAGGAAAGTTGAGAGTGAGTGGTTCTAAAGCTGTTCACTAATTCAGAAAACCTAATAGTAATTGCATGTTTACTTATAATTAGGCTGTACAAATGAAGTGAAACATTACTTTGCTGTTTGCTAGAAATATTGCAGGGCACTGGCAGTTGTGTATGTCAGATTGTCAAAAATGGGAAAATGATTTTTTTGCTTTAGACGTCTTTCAAAATATGGAATCCTGGGAAAAATCAAATAACCTTGTAGTGGAAATTTTGGAAATCACCTAATTATAGTCTAAGAAGTCTTTATTCTGAGCCTTATGCGTTCAGCTTCTTAATAAATCACGGGTGACATACTTTTAAAACCTGTTAATTTTTTGATGTGTGTGTGAATTCTATATCCCTCTATAGATTAAGAAACCTACCAAAGAAACTCAGGTGAGTTTGATAGATGTATGTTATCTAGCTTAAGGGAAGTAATCTCTTTAATATACTTGATTTTTAGAATGTGCTAGCAGCAATGTGTTTGATTTTATGTATCACAAATGTTCTTTTAGAGAAGAATGTGTGAATATAATGGTAATTGGAAGTGTTGAGTGAGGCTGCTTAACCTGAGAAAGATAAAAACGTGAAATGATCGTGATTTGTTTAGATATGTAAAAAGTGTTGGTTGGATAGAAAATTCATTGTATTCTGGGTGACGTCAGAGTAGCACTAAGGGTTTATGTAAGTGAGTTATAAAGAGGGAGATTTCCTCTTAATATTGGGAAGTATTTTGATAATAGGGCTTCCCTTGTGGCTCAGCTGGTAAAGAATCTACCTGCAATGCTGGAGACCTAGGTTCGATCCCTGGGTTGGGAAGATCCCCTGGAGTAGGGAAAGGCTACCCACTCCAGTATCCTGGCCTGGAGAATTCCATGGACTATATAGTCTATGAGGTTACAGAGTTGGGTACAACTGAGCAACTTTCACAGTTCACACAATTCTGATAATTAATGTAGTCTAAATGTGAAATGGCTGTTTCACATTGTGCAGCTCTTCAAGTAGAGATCATGGTACCAATTTATGAAGAAGTTAGACTTGATGACCCTTCTGACCTTGAGAGTCTGAATTCGTGTCAGTCACTAAGCTATTTGAATATGGTAGTAGCAGTACAGTGAAATGGTCAACAGGAATCTGACATCTCAGTTTCAGTGGCCCTACCCCTCATTTGCTCTGTGATCTGGAACAACTTAGTCTTTCTGTGCTCAGTCTTATTATCTGTAAGATGGAGTAATAATGGTGCTTTATAGGATTGTTAGAGATAACGTAAGATTGCTTCATAGTTCCTAAGTTCATATCTCAAAAGAGATAGAGTGTGTGATGTGCTTAGGGTTTTTTCTGGCATGTGGTAAATATTCAGTAAATGATACCTCTCTTATTACTCAGATCAGTCGCTCAGTCGTGTCCGACTCTTTGCAACCCCATGAATCATAGCACGCCAGGCCTCCTGTCCATCACCAACTCCCAGAGTTCACTCAGACTCACGTCCATGGAGTCAGTCATGCCATCCAGCCACCTCATCCTCTGTCGTCCCCTTCTCCTCCTGCCCCCAATCCCTCCCAGCATCAGAGTCTTTTCCAGTGAGTCAACTCTTCGTGTGAGGTGGCCAAAGTACTGGAGTTTCAGCTTTAGCATCATTCCTTCTAAAGAAATCCCAGGGCTGATCTCCTTCAGAATGGACTGGTTGGATCTCCTTGCAGTCCAAGGGACTCTCGAGTCTTCTCCAACACCACAGTTCAAAAGCATCAATTCTTCGGTGCTCAGCCTTCTTCACAGTCCAGCTCTCACATCCATACATGACCACAGGAAAAACCATAGCCTTGACTAGACGGACCTTTGTTGGCAAAGTAATGTCTCTGCTTTTCAATATGCTATCTAGGTTGGACATAACTTTCCTTCCAAGGAGTAAGCGTCTTTTAATTTCATGGCTGCAGTCACCATCTGCAGTGATTTTGGAGCCCCCAAAAATAAAGTCTGACACTGTTTCCACTGTTTCCCCATCTATTTCCCATGCAGTGATGGGACCAGATGCCATGATCTTCGTTTTCTGAATGTTGAAAACTTTTTCACTCTCCACTTTCACTTTCATCAAGAGGCTTTTGAGTTCCTCTTCACTTTCTGCCATAAGGGTGGTGTCATCTGCATTATCTGAGGTTATTGATATCTGCATATCTTGATTCCAGCTTGTGCTTCTTCAAGTCCAGCGTTTCTCATGATGTACTCTGCATGTAAGTTAAATAAACAGGGTGACAATATACAGCCTTGACATACTCCTTTTCCTGTTTGGAACCAGTCTGTTGTTCCATGTCCAGTTCTAACTGTTGCTTCCTGACCTGCATACAGATTTCTCAAGAGGCAGATCAGCTGATCTGGTATTCCCATCTCTTTCAGAAATTTCCACAGTTTATTGTGATCCACACAGTCAAAGGCTTTGGCATAGTCAATAAAGCAGAAGGCAGTGGCACCCCGCTCCAGTACTCTTGCCTGGAAAATCCCATGGATGGAGGAGCCTGGAGGGCTGCAGTCCATTGGGTCGCTGAGGGTTGGACACAACTGAGCGACTTTGCTTTCACTTTTCACTTTCATGCATTGGAGAAGGAAATGGCAACCCACTCCAGTGTTCTTGCCTGGAGAATCCCAGGGACGGGAGCCTGGTGGGCTGCTGTCTACGGGGTCGCACATAGTAGGACATGACTGAAGTGACTTAGCATAGCATAGATGTTTTTCTGGAACTCTCTTGCTTTTTCCATGATTCAACGGATGTTGGCAATTTGATTTCTGGTTCCTCTACTGCTACTGCTAAGTCGCTTCAGTCGTGTCCAACTCTGTGCGACCCCATAGAAGGAAGCCCACCAGGCTCCCCCGTCCCTGGGATTCTCCAGGCAAGAACACTGGAGTGGGTTGCCATTTCCTTCTCCAATGCATGAAAGTGAAAAATGAAAGTGAAGTCGCTCAGTCGTGTCCGACTCTTAGCGACCCCATGGACTGGAGCCTACCAGGATCCTCCGTCCATGGGATTTTCCAGGCAAAAGTACTGGGGTGGGGTGCCTCTGCCTTTTGTAAATCCAGCTTGAACATCAGGAAGTTCACGGTTCACATATTGCTGAAGCCTGGCTTGGAGAATTTTGAGCATTACTTTACTAGCGTGTGAGATGAGTGCAATTGTGCGGTAGTTTGAGCATTCTTTGGCATTGCCTTTCTTTGGGTTTGGAATGAAAACTGACCTTTTCCAGTCCTGTGGCCAATGCTTTTAAAACTTTTTAAAAAATGATTTAACTGTTTTAGTAGCCTTTACAGGTAGCTTGCCTGAGCTTATTTATATAGAAACAGTACTTTCTATTTGGGTTAATGAACCCAAATTTGTAATATTTTTAGTTGGAAAATGATTTATATCTTTACCAGTCTGTGACTATTTAAGTGTTTCTCTAGTTGGTATGCCTTATTTGCTAGTTTTTAAAACATTCTTTTGTTTTTTGGACAGTGTGTATTTATACATTTTATAGTGTCCTTAAACCACCTTTTCTTATACTTAGTATTTCTTATATTAGTATGTCTCTCTAATACTGTCTGGTCAGTCAGTATTAATTGGTATCCTTTGATTCCTCAAAACAGTCAATGATTTAATTCTGCTTTTCCCTTTTTTTTCCTTTTCCCATTGTTTTTAGTTGCATTGTTTCTACTTTGTCAGAACATGTAACACTTAAGTATTGTTATTCCACTGGTGTCTTTTTTAGAAATGTATCGCTACACTGGGTCTTCGTTGCTTCCTGAGGGCTTTTCCTAGTTGGCAGTGAGTGGGCACTGCTGTTCGTTGCAGTGCTTGGGTTTCTCATTGTGGCGGCTTCTCTTTGTTTGTTTTTTTTTTTAAACAGCTTTTGGTCTTTTAAAAAAAAAAAAAAATTATTTATTTGTGGCTGTGCTGGGTCTTCGTTGCTGCGCAGGCTTTTCTCTAGTTGCAGTACGCAGGCTTCTCCTTGCAGTGGCTTCCCGTGTGGAGTGTGGGCTTTACAGCGTGCGGGCCTCAGTCGTTGAGGCACGCGGACTCAGGAGTTGCAGTTCTTGGGCTCTAGAGCCAGGGCTCAGCAGCTATGGCCTGTGAGCTTAGTCGCTCTGTGGCATCTTCCTGGAACAGGGATCAAACCCATGTCCCCTGCATTGGCAGGCGCACTCCCATCCCCTGTGCCACCAGACTCCACTAGTGTCTTTACCCTTTTAATCTTTTTTTTTTAAGCTAAAACCAGTTTTTATTCAGTAACAATTGCAATAGGGGAAAAGAGCCATTAGTATAAAACTGGTCTTAGTTATCAATACAGCGTAAGTGAGTGGAGATTTATAGTCTAGGAGCAGGGTGGGGATAAGTGGGTGGAAAATTACATCAAGAGTAGTGGGTGTTCTGGCTAAACCAATTTGATAGGATCCTTCTGGAGGCAGGCCAATCCACCCAGTTTTAACCTTTGCTCTACAATTGGACATACGTCCTTTTCTGAGGTATCCCTGGGAATTGCTTCATTAGATGAAGTACATCTTCTAGAAGATTTCTTAGGAAGGACGTGTGTGTTTAGCATTCCCTGAGTTCTTGCACATTTAAGATGTTTTTCCTATAACCTTGATAATTTGAAGAACAGTTTTGGCCATAATTTTAAAAAGTCAGCTTTATTGAGATATAATTTATGGAAAAATTCACCAATTTTAAGACCACGATTTGAAAAAATTGACAAATACAGTTGTATAACCACCACCCTAATGATATAAAACAGGAGTGAGCAAACCAGAACCCACAGGCCAAATCTGGCCTGCTGCCTGTTTTTAGAAATAAAGTTTTATTTGAGTACAACCACACCCGTTCGTTTGTGTCTGCTGTATAGCTGTTCTTGCACTTTAGTGGCAGAGTCCAGTAGTTGCAGCAGAGACTATATGGCCTTCAAAGCCTAAAATATTTACTGTTTCGATCTTAACAGAAGTTTGCTGCTCTGATACAGACCATTTCTTTCATCTACAAAATTTCCTCATGCCCTTTTGCAATTAATCTCCTCCTTTCACCCCCCAACTCCTAGCAACTCTGGATCAGTTCAGCCTCTATGGTTTTGACTTTTCTGGAATTCAGTGTATTAATAGATGGAATCACATAGGGTAAAATCTCCTTGCCTGACTTCTTTCACTGAAGTTAGTGCTCTTGGGATTTGTTCATGTTGTTGGGTACATTTACAGTTTCCTCCTTTTTAGTTATTAACTTGCACTTCCTTTCCTTGAATTTCTTGAAAATACTGCTGCTTCATTCTTGCTTTGCTTTGAATATTGCTCTTAAGAAAGCTAATGGTTGCCTTTCTTTTTTTTTTTTAACTCTTACTAGGTAATGTGATTTTTTTGCCTTGAGAGCTGAATTTTTTTTTTCTTGTTTTAAAGTCCGTTAGTATTTTCTTTTTTTCTCTCTCTCTTTTTTTGGCTGTGCCACGTGGCTTGTGGGATCTTAGTTCTCGGACCAGGGGTTGAACCCAGATGCCCTACAGTGAAAACACTTGAGTCCTAACCACTTGGCTGCCAGGGAATTCCCTGATAGTTGTGTTAGTAGATGTCTTGGATGTTGATGTTTCTGGTAATATTTACTTTCTGTTAAGTTTTATTAGAATATGGTATTGGTATGTTTAGTCAGCGGAAATATTTTGTTTGCATGTTGTCTTCTTTCTACAGTAGCTCTGACTGGAGTTAGTTTTTCTTTTTCCTATTTTTAGGCATTTATGCACACAGTTCAAGAGCACTTGCAGTTTCTTTAATGGATCATGATATTGGTGGTGGTGGTGAGAAGGGGGAGGAGTCAGTACATCTCGCCGCTCCTCTGTTTCTGTAGGATCCTTCACTTTCTTCCTTCTTTCCCTTCATTGCTGTATCACGAGGTATCATCCTTTCCCTGCCTATGTATGGGTCTCTCTCAGAAGCAGTGCTTCTTATGGTTGCCACTTCTGGCCCCACTATCTTTTAAAAATAATTCTCTTAATTTAGATGATATTGGTGATTTTTAGTTTATTTACAGGTATGTGCAACCATTACCATGGTCAATTTAATATTTTCATCTCAAAAAGATATGCTGTTTTGCCCTCCTGTTCTCCTAACCATAAACAACCACTAGTCTACTTTCTTTCTCTGTAGATTTGCCTGTTCTGGACACTTCATTAACTAGAATCATACAGTATGCCATCTTTGTGCCTGAGTTCTTTCACTTCTGTAATGTTTTCAGGAATCATTTATGTCATATGGTCTTGCCTTCCTTTTTGAAAAACTTATTTCTCTTGATCCCTATAACAGTATGTCCACTTGATTTTCTTCTGTCTCTGTGGCTGCTCCTCATCATAATCTTTGAAGGCTCCAGTCCCTTTGCGTTTCTCTTAAATGGACATTGTTGTTTTTCTTCTTTGTGTACTTTTCTCCCTGGCCACTTTCCTTCACTTCCATTGATTCAGTTGCCATCTGTACAACTAGTCATTTATATCTCTAATCTAGATTTTTCTCCAGACCTGTTTGTCCAACTGGCTGCTAGGTATCTCCATGGGTATGGTCCATAGCTCCTCCTAAATACATAGCTTCTCCTTTTTCTCCTTAGCTATGATGCTTTTCTAGGATTTCTCAGACCAGTATATGACACCAGCATCTCAAACATTATCCCCCTGCCACCTCCAAATCTGGTCAGTCAAGTATACATGACCTACTAAATATAACTCAAATCCTTCGTTTCTTCGTCCTTACTTTTATTATTAACGACCAGATTGCGATTACCTGAGCCATCGTGACAATTTTGCTCTCTTCCGGTCTAGTCTCTACAGTGTAGCCAGAGTAATTATGCTAAACAACTATATCTGATCTTGCCACTCCCAACTTAAAGTATTGCCTCATTCATTTCAGAAAATGGAATCATCAAGACAGATAAAGTGTTTGAAGTAATGTTGGCCACAGACCGCTCCCACTATGCAAAATGTAACCCTTATATGGATTCTCCACAATCAATAGGTAAGTTTTAGATTTTTGAAAATGTCACAAATTTTATTCATTTGCTCTCAAATCTTTGTAAGTAAAAATAGACCATTTTCCATTTATTACCTTGCTGATCCATTTTAATAAAGTATTGTTTATGAAGTGTCTTTTCTATTTTCTTAAAGGAGATATGTAAGAATTTTGTAAACAATTTCTTGAAGCGTCCTTTAGATGAAAACTTACAGTTTCTATTTTCTTGAAGGATATATGTAAGAATTCTATAAACATTTCCTTAAAGTGCACTTTAGATGAAAGCTTAGAGTTTAAGCTGCATGCTGAATTCTCTTAGGGTCTCTAATGTTGACAAAGGTTGGTTTTTGGAGTAGCAGAAAATTCTAAAATTGGTATTGAAGAAAATGTGTAGCTGAGTTATTACTGACTTCTCTGCTTCACTTGCCCTGAGTTTTCTGGTTTGTGCTTGTTTTTAGAAAGTGCCATATTTAACTCCTTCTCCTGAAGCAGGCCTTGCTGAACTGCTGAGCCTTGGCAGTGGGCGCCTTTGAGGCTTAGGAGCGCCTCAGGATTCTGTCGGCCAGCTGCCATGCTGCCTTCTTTTGGAAATACTTTAACGGTGAGCAGAGAAGATCCTGGGGAGCTTCTGAACCCCGAAGGCACCTGCTACCACCGCTCAGTGAAAATTGCTTCAGATGCAGAAGCAGGTAAATAAGTCTCGAGAAAGCAATACTGGAAAAAAAACTAAAAGCTAAAAACCAAAAAAAGATTGTTTTAATTAATATTAGGTGATAGTGTAAAGAGTAAATGGAAGTACTTTATTAGTCTCTTAAGTTCCTCTGGTTGCTCATGCCAGTTTTTTTTTCTAAGGTGCCAAAAATATGATGTAAGTTAATTTGCAATGATTTTGCATATTTTATAATATATGGAAGCTTATTTTCTTTTTATGAATCTGAAGGGAAAAACATCATAAATGTATCAAGTCAATGAAATTCTTCCTTAACTAACTATATGGGGGAAGAAATTTTTAGAAATTGTGGGACTGTTGTACTGAGCACAAATAGCCTTTGGCATGATTATATTTTCTAATTTTAACTGTGCATGACAGTACTCTAAAGTACAAAATGTTTTTATTTCTTGAGATCATAAACGTGAAAATAATTATTATGAAAAATAATGTATGGATGCTAGAAAAGGAATTACATGGAGCATTTCATGTGTTTTTGCAGCTGAATATATCAATAGTTCTCTTCTTCTTTTGCAGGGTTCCAAGCAACAATCAGTGCTCCACACATGGTAAGTTAACGTTGGTCGTTTGGGTGCAAATGGATCACGTTTTTCCTCTTTAGAGTGCTTTCTTCAGTAAAAAAACAGTTATAAGAACATTTTAAACTTCTCATCATAATCAGTTTTATTATTTTATTTGTAACAAATTAATTATTCTTATTCTTAATACAAGATGTGGAGAAGGAACTCTTTCTGGTAGAAACTGTCATTAAAGTTTTTTGTGGTTGTCATTGATATCTAATCATGTAAAAAGTGGATATATAAAAAGCAGTTATTTACTTAGTGATGAGTTAATTAAGGGAAAGAATATTTTAAAAATATAATGACCATGGACTTCCTTGGTGGCTCAGTGGTAAAGAACCTGCCTGCCAATGCAAGAGACACGGATTCAGTCCCTGAGTTGGAAACATCCCCTGGAGAAGGAAATGAAAACCAACTCCAGTATTCTTGCCTGGGAATTTCCATGGACAGAGGCAGGCTACAGGCCATGGGTTCGCAAAAGAGTTGAACAAGGCTTAGCAACTAAACAACAAATGGCATTTCTATGTTTAACATTTTGAGGAACTGCCAAACTGTCTTCCAAAGTGGCTACATCATTTTATAGTCCCACCAACAACCTATGAGGGTTCTAATTTCGACACGTCTTTTCAGCACTTGTTATTGTATGTTTTATTTTATCCATCCTAGTAGCTATAAAGTGGTATCTCATTGTGGTTTTAGTTTGCATTTCCCTAATGATGATGAGATTTCAAATTTCAGGATATTTCAAATCCTAAAAGATGATGCTGTGAAAGTGCTGCACTCAGTATGCCAGCAAATTTCGAAAACTCAGCAGTGGCCACAGGACTGGAAAAGGTCAGTTTTCATTCCAATCCCAAAGAAAGGCAGTGCCAAAGAATGCTCAAACTACCTCACAATTGCACTCATCTCACACGCTAGTAAAGTAATGCTCAAAATTCTCCAAGCCAGGCTTCAGCAATATGTGAACCGTGAACTTCCTGATGTTCAAGCTGGTTTTAGAAAAAGCAGAGGAACCATAGATCAAATTGCCAACATCTGCTGGATCTTGGAAAAAGCAAGAGAGTTCCAGAAAAACATCGATTTCTGCTTTATTGACTATGCCAAAGCCTTTGACTGAGTAAATCACAAGAAACTGTGGAAAATTCTGAAAGAGATGGGAATACCAGAGCAGCTGATCTGCCTCTTGAGAAATCTGTATGCAGGTCAGGAAGCAACAGTTAGAACTGGACATGGAACAACAGAATGGTTCCAAATAGGAAAAGGAGTCCATCAAGGCTGTATATTGTCACCCTGCTTATTTAACTTATATGCAGAGTACATCATGAGAAACGCTGAACTGGAAGAAGCACAAGCTGGAATCAAGATTGCCGGGAGAAATATCAATAACTTCAGATATGCAGATGACACCACCCTTATGGCAGAAAGTGAAGAAGAACTAAAAAGCCTCTTGATGAAAGTGAAAGCGGAGAGTGAAAAGGTTGGCTTAAAGCTCAACATTCAGAAAACGAAGATCATGGCATCTGGTCCCAATACTTCGTGGGAAATAGATGGGGAAACTGGAAACAGTGTTAGACTATATTTTTTTAGGCTCCAAAATCACTGCAGATGGTGATTGCAGCCATGAAATTAAAAGACGCTTACTCCTTGGAAGGAAAGTTATGACCAAACTAGATAGCATATTGAAAAGCAGAGACATTACTTTGCCAACAAAGATCCGTCTAGTCAAGGCTGTGGTTTTTCCAGTAGTCATGTATGGATGTGAGAGTTGGACTGTGAAGAAGGCTGAGTGCCGAAGAATTGATGCTTTTGAACTGTGGTGTTGCAGAAGACTCTTGAGAGTCCCTTGGACTGCAAGGAGATCCATCCAGTCCATTCTGAAGGAGATGAGCCCTGGGATTTCTTTGGAAGGAATGATGCTAAAGCTGAAACTCCAGTACTTTGGCCATCTCATGTGAAGGGTTGACTCATTGGAAAAGACTCTGATGCTGGAAGGGATTGGGGGCAGTAGGAGAAGGGGATGACAGAGGATGAGATGGCTGGATGGCATGACTGACTCGATGGACGTGAGTCTGAGTGAACTTGGGAGTTGGTGATGGACAGGGAGGCCTGGTGTGCTGCGTTTTGTGGGGTTGCAGAGTCGGACACGACTGAGCGACTGAATTGATCTGAACTGAATGATGATGAGCATCTTTTCATGTGCTTATACACTGTTTCTATATCTGCATTTAATGAACCTCAAAGTCATAAGTTTGAAAGTAACTACATTTTCCAAAGTCTTAATATTTTCCAAAGTCTTAATTACAGAAAAATATGAAATGATGTCCTGGTAGCAGTGAGCATATTTAGTATCCAGACACTGAATCCCAAAGACCACTAAAAGAAATACTAGAGCTTCATGGAGAAGTGACTAAATTTCAGAAAGTGAAGAAGTACTTAAAGTCTACTGGAGTATTATCAGGAGGACATAGGAGCAGATTTAAAGAGACTCCCAGAAACCAAATTGGAGACAATTTGAGAATCAAAAAATGGTAGATAATGAAGATAGTGGATTGTAACACAGTGAATTCAGAAACAAAAATCTGTGAGTCCATAGAGACTGAAAATAAAAAAATAACACAATGGAAAAGATGAAAAACAGAAGAATGTCAATTAATAAATGTGGAAAGAATAATAGAATTTTAAAAATTAGTTCTTTGTAATTATCATTGTAAGTGTTGAATTAGGCAAAGGTTATCAATTAATCTAAACCATTAAGAGGAAAGTTGTTGGGGGAAAAAAAAACATCCTTGTAGTCTCAAATTATTATTTGACATATTAATTACAAAGAGATAGCTATGCCCTTAAAAATAGAGTGATCTAGCCCTTACTATGGAGAAGGCAGTGGCACCCCACTCCAGTGCTCTTGCCTGGAAAGACCCATGGATGGAGAAGCCTGGTGGGCTGCAGTCCATGGGGTCGCTGAGGGTTGGACACGACTTGAGTGACTTCCCTTTCTCTTTTCACTTTCATGCATTGGAGAAGGAAATGGCAACCCGCTCCGGTGTTCTTGCCTGGAGAATCCCAGGGGCGGGGGAGCCTGGTGGGCTGCCGTCTGTGGGATCGCACAGAGTCGGACACGACTGAAGTGACTTAGCAGCCGTTACTATATTTACTGAGTTGTTCAGCTAAGCAATTCCAGTGGTGAGATGGCTAGGTGTTGTGTGCATCCTGATGTGATGCAATGGAAGGTGCCTTGCAAGCCGTATGTGGTGGTCTTGCTAAAGTTCTTTGATCTAAATCTAATCATGTGGTAATTGACACATCTAGAATGTGTGGGTAGTGTGTGGGACAGTTGGGCAGAGCTTTTAAAAGGAGTCAGTGCTCTCATAGACCAAGAAAAGTGGTAGATGGAACAGAAGAATGGGGCAGAATATTCTGGAATTGGCATTTGCAAAGCATGAACTTCTAATGGATTGGAGGGAACAGCTGTAAAGGAGATTTGGGGGACAACTGAGGAAACGAGTGTGGTATGTATGTTGATACTTTGTTGTTCAGCTGCTAAGTCGTGTCCCACTGTTTTTGAACCCATGGGCTACAGGCTTCCCTTGAGTGTTGATACTAAATAGATTATTTTCTTGAGTGTGGTAATGGAGATGTGGTTGCAAAGAAAAATGTCCCAGTTTGCTTTTTTTGGCAGGTACATGCTAACGTATTTAGAAGTGTAGTATTATGATGTCCACAGCATATTTTCAGATGGTTTGATAAAATAGTTTGGCCCAATAGAAACAGTTGATGACTATATGAGGAGAAAAGGGTGTTATGTGCATTTCATGTGGGTTTAAAATTTTTCTGTGGGCTTGAAATTTTTCATAATTATTAAAAATGAGGTTTTTAAAAAAACTTAAATTTTAGACTTAGAGATGAGCATGGATTATCCAAAAGAATATTAACTATAGTGATAAAAGCATGAAAAAAGCTGGTAATTGCGATTGAAGACCTTGACATTTTAAATCTGAATAGGATTTTAATCAGAGAAGGCAATGGCACCCCATTCCAGTACTCTTGCCTGGAAAATCTCATGGACAGAGGAGCCTGGTAGGCTGCAGTCCATGGGGTCGTGAAGAGTCGGACACGACTGAGCCACTTCACTTTCACGCATTGGAGAAGGAAATGGCAACCCACTCCAGTGTTTTTGCCTGGAGAATCCCAGGGACAGGGGAGCCTGATGGGCTGCCATCCATGGGGTCGCAGAGTCGGATGCGACTGAAGTGACTTAGCAGCAGCAACAGCAGCAGGATTTTAATAATAGCTTAGCATACTCTCTTTTAAAAAAACAAATTTTATGCAAACCTAGTACTGAAAAAAAAAATTCCTGAGTTTCTTCTGGTGTTAAGTTGGGACAGTGTTGCCTATAAATTAGGGATTGGCACCTACAATCCTTCCTAGTCCTTTGATTTTTGGACTCAGGAAAGTCCAGCTGTTACAGGAGTTATTTTGTTTCTTTGATTACTTCAGCCAAATATGATACTTGTTATCTTATTAATGGGTTTATTAAACTTGCAGGGGATACTGATTGTTTCAAAATGTCTGATAAAAGTTACAGACATTCCTGAAGAAAGTTCACAAACTTTCTCTTAGAGATTTTATTCTTCATGCTAAGCCTCTAAAAACAATCAGATCAGATCAATCGCTCAGTCGTGTCCGACTCTTCGCGACCCCATGAACCGCAGCACGCCAGGCCTCCCTGTCCATCACCAGCTCCCGGAGGTCACCCAGACTCGCATCCATCGAGTCAGTGATGCCATCCAGCCATCTCATCCTCTGTCGTCCCCTTCTCCTCCTGCCCTCAATCCCTCCCAGCATCAGAGTCTTCTCCAATGAGTCAACTCTTCGCATGAGGTGGCCAAAATACTAGAGTTTCAGCTTTAGCATCATTCCTTCTAAAGAAATTCCAGGATTGATCTCCTTCAAAATGGACTGGTTGGATCTTCTTGCAGTCCAAGGGACTCTCAAGAGTCTTCTCCAACACCACAGTTCAAAAGCATCAATTCTTCGGCGCTCAGCCTTCTTCACAGTCCAGCTCTCACATCCATACGTGACCACAGGAAAGACCATAGCCTTGACTAGGCGAACCTTTGTTGGTAAAGTAATGTCTCTGCTTTTGAATATGCTATCTAGGTTGGTCATAACTTTCCTTCCAAGGAGCAAGCGTCTTTTAATTTCATGGCTGCAGTCACCATCTGCAGTGATTTTGGAGCCCAGAAAAACAAAGTCTGACACTGTTTCCACTGTTTCCCCATCTATTTCCCATGCAGTGATGGGACCAGATGCCATGATCTTCGTTTTCTGAATGTTGAGCTTTAAGCCAACCTTTTCACTCTCCACTTTCACTTTCATCAAGAGGCTTTTTAGCCCCTCTTCACTTTCTGCCATAAGAGTGGTGTCATCTGCATATCTGAGGTTATTGATATTTCTCCCGGCAATCTTGATTCCAACTTGTGTTTCTTCCAGTCCAGCATTTCTCATGATGTACTCTGCATATAAGTTAAATAAACATGGTGACAATATGCAGCCTTGACGTACTCCTTTTCCTATTTGGAACCAGTCTGTTGTTCCATGACCAGTTCTAACTGTTGCTTCCTGACCTGCATACAGATTTCTCAAGAGGCAGATCAGCTGCTCTGGTATTCCCATCTCTTTCAGAATTTTCCATAGTTTATTGTGATCCACACAGTCAAAGGCTTTGGCATAGTCAATAAAGCAGAAATAGATGTTTTTCTGGAACTCTCTTGCTTTTTCCATGATCCAGCGGATGTTGGCAATTTGATCTCTGGTTCCTCTGCCTTTTCTAAAACCAGCTTGAACATCAGGAAGTTCACGGTTCACATATTGCTGAAGCCTGGCTTGGAGAATTTTGAGCATTACTTTACTAGCGTGTGAGATGAGTGCAATTGTGCGGTAGTTTGAGCACTCTTTGGCATTGCCTTTCTTTGGGATTGGGATGAAAACTGACCTTTTCCAATCTTGTGGCCACTGCTGAGTTTTCCAAATTTGCTGGCATATTGAGTGCAGCACTTTCACAGCATCATCATTCAGGACTTGGAATAGCTCCACTGGAATTCCATCACCTCCACTAGCTTTGTTCGTAGTGATGCTTTCTAAGGCCCATTTGACTTCACATTCCAAGATGTCTGGCTCTAGGTCAGTGATCACATCATCATGATTATCTGGGTCTTGAAGCTCTTTTTTGTACAGTTCTTCTGTGTATTCTTGCCACCTCTTCTTAATATCTTCTGCTTCTGTTAGGTCCACACCATCTCTGTCCTTTATTGTGCCCATCTTTGCATGAAATGTTCCTTTGGTATCTCTGATTTTCTTGAAGACTAAAAACGTCTAAAAACAATAGCTTTGACTAAATAAAATGTTTCTAGTAGTTTCTTCAGTAAAAGTTAAACCAGTTTGTCTCATAGAAACCTCATTAATTAGCACTTCCTTGTTCCACTGGTTGATGTACATAATGATAATTCAAAGATAGTATCCCACTCTATGTTTTTGAAACATCAAAGAAAGATGAGGTTAGTGAGAGATTTTTGAAATTTTTGAAAGTCTCAAAACTTACAAAGTTGCAAGTGTATTATCAAGAACCTTTCTTTCTTTACTCCATTTGAACATATGTTGCTGAAATGATGCTCCAGAACTCTTGAATACTTCAGGATGTAGTATATTTCCTATAAAGAACATTCTCCTATACAACTACAATATAGCTAGCCATCAAAACCAGGATATGAACAGTGACACGTTAACTACCATTTAATCTTCAAACTCCTTTTAAGTTTTTCCAATTATCCTTATGATATCCTTTATAGCAATACTTTGAACATTTAATCCAAGACTCTTTCATAGTACTAGTGGTTTTCACTCATTAGGCAAGAAGCTCTTTGCAAAAGAATCTATATGAAAAATGGAAAAAATTAGTTTTCTATAACTTTTTTCCCAAACACAGTAGCCACAGGTCTACATTTGCATGTTGCTCCTATATAGGTTCTGCAGAACCTTAATTACTTTCTGGAACATGGTTTCAGAATCCTCAAATTGTATGAGGCTGCATCTATTAATGGCCTTCTCCACTTTTTGTGTTAATTGTGGGAAAACATAGCCTCAATATCTTTTAAAGAATTTTTAATATGGAAAATTTCCAACACCACACATGCAAATAGGATAATATAATGAGGCCTCATGTAGCCAGTCACCCAACTCCATTAATTACCAACAATGTGCTAATCTTGTTTTATATAGTTATTTCTCTTTTACTGAAATATTTTAAAGCTATCTCAAACATAACATCATTTTACCTGTAAATAGTATAAATTGGAAGGATTAAAAGCACAACTACAATACCATATCATGCCTAAAATGTTCCTTAGTATTATCTTATACCTAGTCCATGTTCAAACTTTACCAGCTGTTTCAACAAATTCTTTTATAGTTGATTTGCTTAAATCAGGATCCAAACAAGAGGCTTATGTTATACCTTTTTAGTCTTTTAAAGTCTCTTTTCATTTTAATAGTCTCCCTTTTGAAAATGCCATTTATTTATTGACAAAATTTGTTCATTTATCCTATGCTATGCTATGCTATGCTAAGTCACTTCAGTCGTGTCCGACTCTGTGTGACCCCATAGATGGCAGCCTACCAGGCTCCCCTGTCCCTGTAGAAGTTCCCATATTCATTAAATGATTCTTAGCCGTATTTAACTTTTTCCTTTTTTTTCTTTTCAAGAAAATTTCCTAATGGTTCTTCTGTTCATCATAGTAGGAGGTACATAAATGTTTGTACCACCCACTTTTAGTGATTGGAGTAAATAGTATTTTCAAAGTTTTTTTTTATTAAATTGCAGTATACCCAAAAGTGGCTCAAACAGTAAAGAGTCTGCCTGCAGTGTGGGGGACCCAGATTTGATCCCAGGGTTGGGAAAATCTCCTGGAGAAGGAAATGGCAACCCACTCCAATATCCTTGCATGGAAAATTCCATGGATAGAGTAGCCTACAGTCCATGGGGTTGCAAAGAGTTGGACATGACTGAGCGACTTCACTTTCACTTTTTCAAAGTGCACACATCTTAAGCGTACAGCTTGATGAATGTTTACGTGTCTACATATGTGTAACCACTACCCAAGTCATTTCCTGCACTCCAGAAAGCTCCCTCAGTCAGAAAGGCTTCTTTTCCTAGTCAACCTCCATCCTCTAGGTAATCGGTATTCTGGCTTTTATCAGCTAAGTTAGGAAGTTTCTATTCTGTCCTCCATTTTGAATGGTACCTATATCTGATGATTAAAAAAATATTTTTTTTAAATTTTGACATAATTTCAGACTTACAGAAATATTCTAAGAATAGTACAAATAATTCCCAGATAAAGTGTTATTATCATTGTACTACATTTGATTTTATCATTTATTCTCTCTCTCCTTCTTCTCTCTCCCTCCCCCTATTTATATGGGGGGAGGAAGATATATATATATATTTTATGAACTCTGTAGGCGTAATTTGCAAACAGGATGCTCTTTATCTTTAAAAATAGAACGTTCACCTAAATAACCATACTACAGTTGTCAAAATCAGGAAATTAACATTGATAGAATACTGTTAGCTAGTTTATAGACCTCATTTAGATGTTATCAGTCGTTCTAATAATGTCTTTTAAAGAAAAAGAATGTTGCAGATCAGGAGTTTCATTCAATTGCCATGTCTTTTTAATCTGGAATAGCACCTTAAGTTTTTTCTTTTATAGTATTGAAAATGTTTATGAATACAGGCCAGTTATTTTATAGATTGCCTCTCAATTTAGGTTGGTCTGATTTTTCTTCCTGGTTAGATATAAGTTATACATTTTTGCCTGAAATATCACAGATGTTGTGTAATGTCAAAGTGTCCCATTTTTGGTGATACTAACATTAATCCTCTGATTGAGGTAGTGTCAGTCAAGTTTCTCCACTAAGAAACTTCTAACTCCATTGTAAAGTTATTATTTTTCCCTTTTGTAATTAATGTGTCTTGGGCAAACACTTTGAGAGTATTTGCTTGTCAAGTGATAATATACTAGTTTCAGCATCCATTTGTGACTTTTGACTTAATCAGTTATTACTGAACTTGTTGCCAAATGACAGTTTTCTAAGTTCAATATTTCATCTATATTTGGAATATTTGGGAACAATTTCTCCCTATCCTCCATTTATGTATGTGTAGAGGGATATATTTACTTATTGTCACTATGGATTCATGGATGTGTATTTTTATCAACCAAGATCTGATAGTGAATGTGCTTATTGCTACTGGATCTGATGACTTTTAGTAGTGAACATACTAGGCATTTAAGGACAGCTTTTGAGATACTGTTTATTAATTCTAACCTCATATTTTGGAAAAGTACTAAAATGTAAGTTCATAAAGAGGATGGAATAGAGAAGTCTTTATTTCTTGGTTTGATCCAAACCTTAACCAGTGATTTTATTTGATATGTAATTTATACTGTAAACATAAACATAGGTATCCTCTGGCCCCCTTACTTCCACCTCTAGCTATTTATCCCATAGATATACTTTACAAGATTATTAAAAAGATTATTATCTTACGGTATATTAATACCTTTTAAGATTATTTATCTATTTCTTATGGAAGATTGAAGCTAACTTAAGTATCTCTCATTAGGCATATTTGTTCTTATAATACATTCATACAAGCATATACTCCTTTAAGATATATTTATAAATACATACATATTTGCTTACATATGCATAAAGTGAATACATTTGGAAGGAGTCAGTATAAACTGGTAACATTGGTTGCCTTTAGGGAATGAGACTGGTTGGGGAGAGGGGTGGAATGGAAACCTTTCACTGTAAATCTTTTTGTAGCTTTTTACTTTGAAATTGTTAAATTTTAAATATTCACATACTGGAGATCTAAAATTATGGAAACACTTTAAGCACAAGAATTTTAATCAAACTAGAATGTTCTTACATAATTCTTCTGTAGGTGTAAGTATGTGATATGTTTTCATTGTTTTGATAGATGACAGTAGTGGAAAAATTGTTGAGAAGTTTGCAGCTTTATTCATATGCCATGGTATATATACTTTGTAGAATCTTGGGAAGAAAAATGAATACTTGCTTTGTTTTCTTTTGGCAGCATGCATATGCGCTAGAACTTCTATTTGATCAGTTGCATGAAGGAGCTAAAGCTCTTGATGTAGGATCTGGAAGTGGAATCCTTACTGCATGTTTTGCACGTATGGTAAGAGCTTTATTTACTATTCTGGCCCCAACAGAAGCATATTATATGATTTGGCCGTGTATTTTTTTCACTAGCAGTTTTTGAGGGTTTTCTTTCTTTTTAAATTCTGTTGAGATAGCAGTTAGAATATGTGTCACGTAGGATTTCTTTTTGTTGTGGTGGTGACAGAACATTCAGTTGAACTCTGGCAGAACTAGAAGGGAATTATTTGGTTATATCATGGAAAAGTCTAGAGGTCTCCCAGGCTTCTTGTATGGCTGGATTCAGAGAAAGATCTCAAGTTGTTATGGACAGTGAGTTTCTCTCTGGTTCTTGATTTGACTTGGCTCTCCTCCACAAGTTTTCTGCATTCTCAGATATGCTTTTCTCTTGTGATCACACAGTGGCAACCAAGAGTTCCCAGACTTCACTCTTGTAAGTTCTCATCTGGCAGAACCAGCCTGATATCCAAACAACAGGTTTATTAGGATTGAAGGAGAACTCTTATCATACAGAGTGAAGTAAGCCAGAAAGAAAAACACAAATACAGTATACTAACGCAATATATGGAATTTAGAAAGATGGTAACAATCACCCTGCATGAGACAGCAAAAAGACACTGATGTATAGAATAGACTTTTGGACCTGGGACTGGGAGAGGGGGGACGAGGGGAGAAAGAGAAATATATAATATCATATCTGAAACGAGTCAGTCCAGGACGATGCCCGATAACAGATGCCGGGAGGAGACTGGGATGACCTGGAGGGATGGTGTGGGAGGGGGAGGGAGGAGGGCGGATCCATCGTGATAGTAAAGTATAAATATTTAAAAATAAATAAATAAATTAATTAATTAAAAAAAAAAAAAAAGAAAAATGAATGCATTTTTATTTTATTTTATTATACTTCAAATTTCATCATCAGAGGCTTATCTGATAATGACTATTCAGAGTTTGAGTCTGGGGGCCCACTCAGGCACCTTGGAGTAAAAGTTTATCTGTGCTCAGATAAACAAGTCAGGTTGGTTAAGAAAAATCTTATACCTGGAATCCAGCTTGGAAGATTAAGTTAAGTTAGCATTTATGGATCCTTTTTGACTAGAATCCATTTAATTTGCTATGAATATATAATTGGCAGACTATTAGAATGTAAGCTCCAGAGTGGTGGGAATTTTTTCTGAGTTTTTTCATTGATGTATCCTAAGCCTCCAGAACAGTGCCAGGCACACAATAAGAATCACATATTCCTTTTCAGTTGTTTGACTTGTTTTGTATAAGCTTAACCCTCACTAATGGGATGTAAGTAAATACTAGAAATGGTGTTTAATTAATGGCTTGTTTTCTATACTTGAGTGTTTATACTTGAGTTTCAGAGGCATTATCATTTTTTTAAAAGTCATTTTATTTCTGAGTTATCTTTTTGAAAATGATACTAATTAATGTTTTTCACATGTTTACCATGAGCTGGTCAGTGTTCACAATACTTTTCATGTATTCTCTTATTAGTTCCTCATGTCATTTATGGGGTATGTACCCGATTCCTCCTCACTTTACAGCTGAGGAACCTGATTGATTGAATAACTTGTCAAGGTTATATAGATGTAAGTAAGAAATTTAGATGTAAACCCAGATAGTCTGACTTCAGAGTCTTTATTGTGTTAATTTCATTCTATAGTTAATATTTATGTTTAGGGTCTTTTAATATTTTTATTTATATTCCCCACATGTGGCAGTAGAATCAGGTATAGAAATTCCTATAAAATTTTTTATGTATCTGTAATATTTAAAGTCACACTTTCAATGGAATTTAAATAAAAAATGGTTGCACTAATAACTACCATTTAATATTGGTAGCTGAGTCCCATTTCAGGATTCTGGGTATAAAAATTAGAAACTGAAGGAAGAAAGATACCATTTTTCTTAGTATTGTAAATTTTTATAATTCTAGTTTTATAATACTGAAGTATCATTATTCATTTAGGGTTATGGCTGA
The DNA here is from genome assembly GCA_935064755.1 of Tragelaphus eurycerus. NCBI lineage: Eukaryota > Metazoa > Chordata > Mammalia > Artiodactyla > Bovidae > Tragelaphus > Tragelaphus eurycerus. Next base: position 8,798,631 of record CAKXYN010000039.1, read on the forward strand.
GAAAGTTATTTGTCAAATAATCTATAATAGACCGGGTGTTTAACAATCAAATTAGAGACTTAAACTGTTTATTTGTCCTGATTTCTCATTACTAAATATGACTTTGGATAAAGAAATATTTTATTGACACCTTAGAAAAACTAAGACCAGTGAATTATTGAATTATTCTCACTTCCAGGTTGGACCTAGTGGGAAAGTCATAGGAATTGACCACATTAAAGAGCTAGTAGACGACTCAATAAATAATGTCAGAAAGGATGATCCAATGCTTTTGTCTTCAGGGAGGGTGCAACTGGTTGGTAAGTATCAGAAAACTGAAAATTTCCTCTCCGGAGAATTTTTATTTTCAAAAAAATCCCATGCAAGCGACATAATATTCAGAGCTAATTACTGCTGCTTCTTTTTTTTTTAAAAAAAACATTCACTTTTAAGTACTAAGCAAGAAAATAAATCACTCTAAAATGTTACACTGGTTCTACCTTGACACCAGGGGTGACATGACTATTAACCATTTCAGAAAATGTCATGTTGAGTTCTTTCTTCATTACTTTTTTAAGAAGTAACATCAAAGTAATCTGTGTTGAATATAGAAAATGTAAACGGTACACAGAGGTGTGTAAGATAAAGAAAGCCTTTCTTTTTCCTCAAGTTTTTCAGACATGTAAATATGCATATGAATAAATTGTACACACACACACAGTTTTTAGATTGACTTATACTCCACATATTGTTCTTTAGTTTGCTTTTTTCCATTCAGTGGTATTTGTGGACACATTTCCATGTGAGTATGTTTTATATTGAGAAAAATAACAGACCTCAAAATATGCAGAAAACATAAATGTGAAGCTTAACAAGCACCTGTTTAATCACTAGACTGATCAAGAAATGGGACATTATCAGCACCTTGAAAGTCCTCTGCTTTCTGTTCCCCCATCATAACTACTTCCCTTTTCCCTAGTGGTAACTAGTAACATTACTTTTAGGCATTTACTTCCTAATTGCAGTTCCATAGATGATGTTCAATATCTTGAATGTTAGCTAAATGGAATCATACAGTACATATTCTGCGATGAATGACTTTTCACTCATTGTTGTTTGTAAGATTCATCCTTCTTTTTGTATGATAGTTAATTTTTATTGCTGTATAGCAGTCAATTATAGAAACATTACCAAAATTTTTTTATTAATGCTACTGTAGATGGATATTTTGGGTTGTTTCTGATTTAGAGATATTCACAGTGCAGCATATTCACAATGTACATAAGTCCAGATGCTGATATATACTCATACAAGCACTTATTTCTGTAGGTGTGTTATTACAGGTTCATAGAGTGACCATAGGTATTGCAAAAGCTGTTTTTTGAAGTGACTAAACCAACTTACATTCCCATCAATAATATATCAAGATTCCTATTGCTTCACATCACAATCCCAATACTTGGGATTACTAAATTTTTCTCTTCACCCACTTAGTGTATGATAGTATCTCTCTGGTTTTAATTTTGTATTTTAATATTAATCAGTGAAGTTGAACATTTTTTCATATGTTTGGCCATTTGGATTTCCTCTTTTGTGAAATGTCTATTCAGATATTGAGTTATATTTTTATTTGACTTGTAGGACTTTTATACACTAACCTTTTGTCTATTTATACATTCTGTAAATCTCTTCTCCCACTCTGTGATCTGTCTTTTTACTCTCATACTGTTCTTTTTGATAGTTAGAAATTCTTAATTTTAATATAGTCAGACTTACCCATGTCTTGTAGTGTTTTTTATATCCTGTTTACGGTACTCTGAAATCATGAAGATACATCCTTGAATTATTTCTTGGACACACTACCATTTTAACTTTTTACATTTAGACCTTTGATCTTTTTGACATTCATTTTTGTGTATTCATGAGGTGTGGGGGTCCAAGTTATCTGTTTTTTCTTTGAATTATCCGTTGTCCCAGCATCACTTAGTTAAGTGATTTTAAAAAGATCTGTCCTTTCGCTGCTTTAAACCTCCTATAATTCTTCACACTGGGTAATTCTGTCAGAACAGGTGTTTAAAGCACTTTTCTCTTTCAGTGGGGGATGGACGAATGGGATATGCCGCAGAAGCCCCTTATGATGCTATTCACGTAGGAGCTGCAGCCCCAGTTGTGCCCCAGGCAGTGAGTTGTTTTTTTTCTGTGTTTGTATATTTTATTCAACTAAAGCTCTTAAACATTTATAGGAAATGACTTCTATTGATGTTGAAAATACCATCTATGTTACATTGTGCCTTTTTTTTTTTTTTTGGCTGATAATTATGCTCAATTTTTTAACTTGAATTTTAATTTTAATTAGCTGTGTATTTTAATTAGTTAGTAGGCAGTTTTTTTCATATACAAACAGTTGTATAAATGACACGAAGATGACTAAACCGCAGCTCGTGACTGTCTTATTTCAAGCAGTATTTGATTCAACTAAGAACTACTTCACCAGTAAAATTGGGAAAATCCCTCTGGAGTTCATGACCTGGTAATCACATGGTGTGTTATGTGCAAGACTATGTTAGGTTCATGGGTAAGACCAGGAAGTATTTGTCATACATCTTATCCTCACTGGCCGTATTAGATGAGATCTATCGTACATGTATGAGGGAAATGAATGATTTGATAGCATATCATCAGCATATGATAGATATTGAAGGGAAAAGAAAATACGCATTGTAGAAGTTCAGAGGAGGGGGGTATGTTGTATAGAATAGTGAAGGAGATTTCATACAGGAATAAAATTTGAACTGAATCTTACAAAATAGTAGGAAGAAAGAAGGAAATCTTAATTTGCATAGTTTCAATGAGAAGGTAGGATATTCCAGTAGTATATATTACATAGTCAAGGAAATATTTAAGTACAAAATTGAGTTTTCATTTCAGTAAGACTCTGATAAACTTATGTCAGCCCAAATAACCTTGCCTTAGATTTCTATTACATGTGATTCTTACATAGTTCTTAACTAGATGACAAGGGGCTAAAATTGACTCTCTTCTGCCCAGTCTCATTAACTCCCCAACCTGGAAGTAGTTTTGTGTGTTTACACAGTTATGAGGAGCTGAAAGTTTGGAGATTTGTTCTGATTACTGACTTGTTACTCATTGGCTGAATGACTTTAGGAAAATGAACTATTCTCTCTGGCCCTGTTATCTATTTTTTAAAAAAGACCAAACTAGTAGTTTTTAACAGAAGTATTAACATGATGTAGAAAGTTGTACAAGTCATAAGTAAATAATGAATTTTCATATATGAACACATGATCAGTAGGTTTTTAACTTCTTAAAATTTTTTTCTTTTTTGAAAATATTGGCAACCTAGGAAGAACAATTAAAATCTAAAATAGAAATGTGTTTAAATGAAAGATTCTTGGAGACAGGACTCATCTTCCCTACTAAGATCCTAAGAGGATCTTGAAGGGCCTTTCTGGCTTTAGCTTGGTATGAATTTGAACATTTGTAGTAGCAGGTAGAGTATTATTTGGGGGGTGGCTCTTTACATCTGATTAAATTTGAAGATAGACATTCTGGAGGGGCTTTCCAGTTTTTAAGAGACGAGAGTCAAGATGTTTATGCCTGCTTTGGATACCACCTCATAGCAGCTAGAAAAACAAGAAACAAGAAATATGAAACTATATTCTTTTATCTAGGAGATTATACTTAACAGTCCTGAATGCTACAGTATATGAAGACAGAAAAGCAGATAGAGTAATGACTGACCTGGAAGGGTGGAGGAAGCTGAACCGAAGGGGAGTATCAGTGCAGTGGCCACTTGTTTTGCAGAACTCAGCAAAAGCTTAGAAACTGGAGGCATCAGGATCTTGGAAACCAGAGATGACGTGGCCTGAAAAGAAGAGCTGCTGCTTGAAATTCTTTATGAGGAACAATTAGCCCGAAGCCCTAAAAAAATTTCCAGGAACTGAAAGACATGATTCTGTAGTTTAAAAACATCTATTGAGTACCTAGTATAATGAATTTTAAAAGGGGAGGACCCACATATCACCATGAAATTTCAGAATATTATGAAGAGAATATTCTAAAAGTTTCCGGAAAAACAAAATGGATCATTCATTAAGGGTCAGTAATCAGAAAGGCATCAATATGTAGATAAGCAGCATTAGAATGAACAAGTCAGAGGCAAAGCACACAATTCTGAACTGAAAATGATTTCCAGTTTCCAATCTTGAATCCTGTACCAGCACATATCACTAAATACATAGAAGAAAGATAATTTTAGACTTGAAAATCTCAATCTCTTTAAAAAGTATTCCACATACTGTTTCACAGAATACTTCTGGAGGAATTGATGTAAATGTCATCAAAAAATGAGGGAGTAGAGAGACAGTGGGAGAAACCAGAAAGCAGCAGCCATAGCGTCTAGGAAGGTAGGATACCTCGTTCAGGAGAGAGATGGTCAGAGTTGCCTGTATTGTTGCAAAGGGAAGTCCCGGTGTGACAGCTCTGCAGCAGGCCTGGAGAGTAACCAGTCCAGATTTAGAGCAGAGGAGGAAAAGAACCAGAAGGGAGCCTACAAAAAAGAAAAAAAGAGAGAAGTAAAAGAAAAAAGGGAGGTGCTTATAAATAGATTTGACTGTATAAAAATTCCATTAAGAAGCTGTTGGGAGAAACACAAAGAAAATTGAGTGAAAAAAAAGAAAAAGCTTCAGTTTTTAACTGCAGAGAAAACAACTATTCTATAAGAAAGGAGACAGTAACTGACTACCTCTTGGCTCAGCTGCAAATTATGTTTATACAGTCATAACAGAAAATGGTTTTCATAAAAAATGATGATCTTGGTTGGATTAGGGAAAGAAGCAGAATGCAGCTGGCCCTCTGTATCCAAGGGTTCCACATTCAAGGATTCAACCAATCACAGATTGAGAATATTCAGAAAAAAATTCCAGAAAGTTCCAAAAAGCACAGAACTTGAATTTTTCGTTGCAGTTTGAAGTTGTACCTGGCAAGTGTTTAGATGGTATTTGCCTTGTATTAAATATAATAAGTCTAGAGATTATTTAAAGTATAAGGGATATATAGGTTATATGCAAATATTATACCATTGTCTATAAGGAACTTGAATGTCTGTGGATTTTGGTATCAGAGATAAGGTCCTGGGACGAGTCCCCCTTGGATACTGAGAGACAACTGTTTATGTATGAGAGCTTAGTCCTCATCTGGCATATAATTTGAAGTAGAAAAGGAAGTGTTATTCAGCATGGTGACTATAGTTAATACTATATTAATTATTGACTATATTAACTATAGTTAATAATACTATATTATATAATTAAAAGTTGCTAAGAGTAAACCTTAAAAGTTTTCATCACAAAAAATTGTAATTATGTGTGATAATAGATGTTAATTAAGTTTATTGTAGTAATCACTTTACATTATATACATATATCAAATCATTATGTTGTACACCTACAACTAACACAATGTTTATATGTCAATTATATTTCAGTTAAAAAAAAATAAATGGTATGCTTTAGAAGTAAGCACTACAAAAAAAGACAGGTAAAAGGTTTTAAAATTAATGGATTAAAGGAGCAAGATTGAGGGAGAGGGAAGAAGTCTATTTTTTCGTTGAAAATCCTGACATTTAGAGGAATTGGAAAAAATAAGATAGACTTGCTGACAACCAAAATTTTAATTAAGGACTCCCTTCTCTGGGAAGGTTTCTTCCTTACTGATTTTGATTGATGGTCATCTTTCAGGCTGCATTCACCTTGTAACATGTGACTTAAAAATTTTCTAACCAGAGGGGCTTTAACCGAGCAATTCTGGTTCTTCATTGATAGGGGCGTCCTCTTTCTAATGCTGCAGGGACTCCAGCCCTACCTTCCTTTATCATGTCACGCTGCCTGTGGTCCTAAATTCAGTCATAAAACCGGAGTTCCCTTATCTCTGGTTCAATGATGCCTTAAATTCTTAGATAGGATAGGGATTCCTTGCTGATTTTCTATACTTCCCCTATTAAAAACAGGCATACAGGAATTGAAATTTTCTGCTTTGCCTTTGGTCTTCTCAAGAGGATAGTCCACATCATGTGGTTCAACTCAAACATTTTGAGCTTTGCAGTTATACTAGGTACTGTGTTTGAGGCTAAGGGCACAAAGATGAATAAGACACAGTCCCCGTCATCAGAGAATTTGTACTCTAGTAGAGGAGGTCAGTAGTAAATGAGTGTGTGAGTAATTGAGTAACAAGTTTAACAATGGAAGAGTATATGTACTAAATAAGGTACATTTCTGCTTTCTGCCCATGGACACCGAAAGTTGTGTATAGTGATGTAAAATGACTATTAATATAAAATCTATAACTTGGTGTGTGTGTCCTTTTCTCTTTCTTTTAGCTAATAGACCAGTTAAAGCCCGGTGGAAGATTGATATTGCCAGTTGGTCCTGCAGGTGGAAACCAGATGTTGGAGCAGTATGACAAGCTGCAAGATGGCAGTGTCAAAATGAAACCTCTGATGGGAGTGATATACGTGCCTTTAACAGATAAAGAAAAGCAGTGGTCCAGGTGGAAGTGATTTTATCTTCTGCTCTTTCTTCTTCCACACATGCAAGGTGAAAGGGTGTGGATTTTAAGAGATCAGACTGCAAGAGCCGCTTTTTTGGTTGTCACCTTTATGCTACTCCATTTTAACATCAGAAATTCTCTACATTAAAAATGTAGAAAAGTTTTGCATGGTCTGTCCTTCTTTTGATTTAACTCATCTTTGGGAAAGGGGGTGAGACTTGGTTGGCACAAAGGTGTTTTTCTTTTTAAAGTGGCTGTCAATCACGCTTTGTAAAGTTACTTTATTATCAGCCACTCTGTTTCTATATTGACAACTAATTTTTATATCTGCTATATGGTCATGGAAATGAAGGCTTTCATCTGAAGAGAAAGGATCATTTCCTGCCCTAGTTCATCTTCTATTATAGCATTGTTGTGAAGAGAAAGAAGGGAAAAGATACTCTTGTCCCAGTTTTTGAAGGTGTCAATGCCAGAGAGGACATTGTCGCTTTGAACTTGACTTCTCTCTTTCAATCAGGTTCATAGATGCCTGACAACCTGTGCCTATTTTATATCCTGCTGTTATTTCAGAACCACAGTAAGGAAGAAGCTTACCATTTTATACAACAGACTGGCCAATTGTTGAGCTCCTCTAAGTTCCTGGGGAGGGAAGAGGGTTCTGTGAGCAAGTGCCCAGGTCTCACACACCCACCCAAAGGGCCTACAGCATGTGGCACATCTTTAGCACAGCATGGCTCATGTACCGCCCACTTTTGTTTCTGTGTCTCAGCATCATTGGATATTCTCTTTGAAGCCAAGCTTTCTCTGTTTTTTCTCTTCCTTCTTCCCCTGCCCCTCTCTCCAGGGGGAGGGAGTGAGATCCATAAGTAAGACATTAGCTAAGACTACTTGAAACTAACTGCCAAAATAAGAAAGTCTTGCTGTTTCCTTGTTTTAGAATCTGTTTTTACTTGACAAGAGGTACTTATTTTAAGATGATTTCTTAATAAGTAAAATGGTGATTATAGATGTAATATTGTCATTGTTTAGTTGCTAAGTAGCGTCTGACTCTTTGTGACCCCATGAACTGCAACACACCAGGCTTCACAGACCTCAATTTTGTTTTCTGGGAAGAGGAAAGATACCTTTTTAATGAATGTTTAACAGCAAAAGTGGTAATGAATCTAACTCTGTTTGTTCAAAACTGAGTTTTACTTTTGATTAATTCTGACTGGCCATTTCTGTTGATCCTTATTAGGAAGTGCATTTTAATTCTTCACCTAATGTAGTTATTAATAAAGTTAAGGACTTCCCTTGTGGCTCAGCTGGTAAAGAATCCACCTGCAATGCAGGAAACCTGGGTTTGATCCCTGGAGAAGGGAAGGGCTACCCACTCCAGTATTCTGGCATGGAGAATTACATGCATAGTCAATCCATGGGGTCTTAAACAGCTGGACACGACTGAGCGACTTTCACTTCACAATGTAGTTATAGCTGTTTTCTTTGAATTCTAACCTGGAGCACAGCCAGGTTAAAGTTTTTTAAAAGCTAGCAGTCTTGTCAATTAGAATCAGATATAGTTACAAACTTCCTTCACTTTGCTTCTAGTATGGTTATATAATTACAAAATATTATGATTGCTGCTCTATAAATGGGGCAAACATATCACTGAAATTCCTGAAATATGGTATCAGGTAAGAGTGCTTTTTGTTTTTACAACCAGATATATATAAAACGAGTTTTGTTTTTATAACCAGAAGTAGATTTAGCTTGAAGGTAATGAAACTTAAGTTTCTGGGCCCTCACTTGCTTTGGGCCATTCATGGCCTTATACCAAATTTTATATACATAGTCTTGTTTTTAGTTTACCTTTTTTTTTCCCCTTCATAAAACAGGCCCCCCCCCCCCCCCCGCCACTTACCCAATTATATAAGCTTCAGGCTTCTACTTACCTGTATTTTACCCCTGATAAGACTAAACTATTTGTATTAAATTTAGAATAATTTTTAAATCTATGGACAATTGTTCAGTCATTTACCAAATATTTAAATAAATAAATATATATATATATATACACACACACACACACACTTGGTTTTCATTTTGGCCTTCAACTTTTTAAAATGCTGAGCAATTTTACATATATGCACGTAGGAAACTTTTCTCCAGTTGTACTAAGAGGATTTTCTAATTTTTTCTTTTGCAAATTTACTATGTTTTCAAACACATTTTCCTGCATCCAAAGATGTAGTTCTAATTAATTAGTTACTTAGTTGTAAATCATGAAGTTTAAAGAATATAAAACAGAATCTAGAAATGAAATTGGAAAAAAAAACTGACGTTAAAAAAATTTGTGCTGAAATTATTAGAAAATAGAATGTTTGAAAGAGTAAAACATCAATGGTTAACATCTTACGGGACCATCCATCTGCTATTCACTTTTGTGTTCATAAATTGTCAGTCAAGGTCCGAGTGTGCTTAGCTAGGATTTTGAAGTGATTTTAATGAAGGGACTATTCAAAGAAATATGGGAAAAGTTACGGGAACTGTAAAGGATGCGACATAGCCAGGCACCAGGGATTCCCAAGGTGATAGTAGGAAGCTGTTACCACTCTAGACCTAAAGGTGAGGAAGCAATTTTACTGGAACCTACTGAGAGCAGAGACAGGGTGGGGAGCGAGGGGTCTCTGACAGGAGCTGTAGCTAGAGAGCAAAGCAGCTGCTCCCACATGTAGGAATCACCTCAGTTCTCTCCCGCTGCCCTCTTCTCTCTACCAGGGCATCACAGCAGACTGACTTAACTTTAAGTCAGAGACGAAGAGGTCCTCGGCCAGGTGTAGTCTGAAGTCAGCTCTCACCACCTCCTTCCTTCCCCTTTCCTCCCATGGAGCAGATATCTCTGCTGCTTTTTAAATTTAGGTATGGAAGAGATTTGAGAGGGTGTCTAAGTTTTTATATGTCCTGTTTCTCCTGCCATCAGGCTAATCTATACTTAAACTGTCCTTGACAGGAAAAAAAAAATGCATCTGTTTTAAATTGCCTTTGAAAAAGCAACTTCTAATACTTTTCTTTGGCAATTCTGTTAAATTTGTTAAATATCTTCAGTGTGATGACCTTCTAATACATCATAAATTAAACAAGTGTGTGTGTGCCCACTATGTGGGCATTGCTGCAGGATCAGGAATACACAGCTGTGAATTTGAAACTGACCGTTCTAGTGGAACTTACGTCAGGTAGAGGGTCCAAAAAATCAAAAAACAAGACAAACAAGGCAGTTAGAGTGCAGTGTGCTGACTCTGGCTTGAGGGTGGCAGGGAGCAGTTGTTCAAGCTAGGCAGTGAAGGGATCAGAATTCCATTTCAGAAAGATAATTTTGGTTGTAGGGTAGAGAGTAGATTGGAAAGGGATAAAGCTATAGCCAGAAATAGAAGATACCTATAGCAAATCAGGGGTGCAGTGATGGTGGACTGAATTAAAGCAGTGGTGGTAAGGATAGAATGTGATTAAAAAGTCACTTATATTTTCTCATCTCACATGGGAATTATGTAAAAAGCTTCCTAAGTCAGTTTCTTGTCAGGCTAGATGATTTTTTTTTCCTTCAGGATTAAAGACTCATCGCAGTGCTTTCTTACAACTGTTCCCTTGTTTCTCACCTGCTTTCCATCCTTCTCTGATTGAGGCATCCAGAGCTAGGGGGAGTGCTCTTTGAGAGTGAGATCCAATCATTGCTGGAAAGGCGTGCCAGAAACTAGATGGGGGAAAAAGGACTTAGTGGGCGTGCTGAATTCTCATGTCAGATAAACCCGGAAACTTGAATGTAGACTTTTGTCCCCTTATACTTGGAAAAATATTCCTTGCAATTCTGATGGATTAATAAAAGGAGAGAGAATGCCAGATAGATAGGCTGTAGACCTAGACTCTGTGGTATTATGTTCAAGTAGGTAGGTACTACCTACCTATAGATAGGTAATAGTTGCAGTAGTTGGTTGCAACTAACTAAATACAAATATTTATTTATATTTTATACATACATGTTTATTTTATATACCTAGAAATGAACATTTTGTTAATCTTCTGGTAAGTTTTATTTTTGTTTTTAATAGCTACAAGGGTCGATGGAATAAGTCCTTCTCTGTTTTGTGAAACAGAGGAATGTTTCAGGGTTCTCGTTCCATAAGTACTTTGTCTATTGATGTCTTCTTAAAGTGCCATGTACGCACGAAAAGGATGTTATGAACTGACTGGGCATTTCTAGGATTGAGGGTATAGGTCCTAGCGTATCCAATTGATCCTGTGTTCTGAATTGTTCTATACTGTCCCTTTTTAATTTCTTTACATGTATTATACAGCATTATGATAAACTTTACATTCTTAAAGGCAAGAATATATCGTTACTTTTGGAATTCTTTTTATGTTTTTCATAATGCTTTGCACAAAGTTAATTGTACAAAGCTTGTATTACCTCAGAAAGCCCATTAATTAGAAAACATTCATATTTTAATTGTTATTTCCTGACAGTACATATTTTCAGTTCTTGATAAAGAATATAAAATACTAAATATTAGTGTCTTAGTTATTAGCCTAATTATGTGTATAATTATTTATTATATAGTAATATGTTATATATAGTTATTAATCCAATTAGTATTAAATTAAATAATCTAAATAATCAAGCTAATGTTAATGTAAATAATATGAAGTCAAGTGGGCCTTAGGAAGCATCACTAAGAACAAAACTAGTGGAGGTGATGGAATTCCAGTTGAGCTATTTCAAAACCTAAAAGATGATGCTGTGAAAGTGCTGCACTCAAAATGCCAGCAAATTTGGAAAACTCAGCAGTGGCCACAGGACTGGAAAAGGTCAGTTTTCATTCCAATTTCAAAGAAAGACAATGCCAAAGAATGCTCAAACTACCACACAATTGGACTCATCTCACACACTAGCAAAATAATGCTCAAAATTCTCCAAGCCAGGCTTCAGCAGTTTGTGAACCGTGAACTTCTAGATGTTCAAGCTGGATTTAGAAAAAGGCAGAAGAACCAGAGATCAAATTGCCAGTATCCGTTGGATCATCAAAAAAGCAAGAGAGTTCCAGAAAAACTTCTATTTCTGCTTTATTGACTACACTAAATCCTTTGACTGTGGATCACAACAAACTGAAAAATTCTTCAAGAGAAGGTAATACCAGACTACCTGACCTGCCTCCTGAGAAATCTGTATGCAGGTCAGGAAGCAACAGTTCCTGTCCAGGAACTGCTATTCCTGGACAAGGAATAGCAGACTGGTTCCAAATTGGGAAAGGAGTACGTCAAGGCTGTATATTGTCACCCTGCTTATTTAACTTATATGCAGAGTACATCATGTGAAATGCTGGGCTGGATGAAGCACAGGCTGGAATCAAGATTTCCAGGAGAAATATCAATAACCTCAAATATGCAGATGACACCACCCTTTATGGCAGAAAGCGAAGAAGCACTAAAGAGCTTCTTGATGAAAGTGAAAGAGGAGAGTGAAAAAGTTGGCTTAAAGCTCAACATTCAGAAAACTAAGATCATGGCATCTGGTCCCATCACTTCATGGCAAATAGATGGGAAAACAATGGAAACAGTGACAGACTTTATTTTGGGGAGGCCCCCAAATCACTGTAGATGTCGACTGCAGGCATGAAATTAAAAGATGCTTGCTCCTTGCAAGAAAAGCAATGACCAACCTAGACAGCATATTAAAAAGCAGAGACATTACTTTGCCAACAAAGGTCCATCTAGTCAAAGTTATAGTTTTTCCAGTAGTCACGTATAGATATGAGAGTTGGACCATAAAGAAAGCTGAGCACTGAAGAATTGAGGGTTTTGAACTGTGGTGTTGGAAAAGACTCAAGAGTCCTTTGGACTACAAGGAGATCCAACCAGTCCATCCTAAAGGAAATCAGTCATGAATATTCATTGGAAGGACTGATGCTGAAGCTGAAGCTCTAATACTTTGACCACCTGATGTGAAGAACTGACTCATTGGAAAAGACCCTGATGCTGGGAAAGATTGAAGGTGGGAGGAGAAGGGGATGACAAGGATGAGATGGTTGGATGACATCATTGACTCAATGGATATGAGTTTGAGCAAGCTCCAGGAGTTGGTGATGGACAGAGAAACCTGACATGCTGCAGTCCATGGGGTCACAAAGGGTCAGACTCGACTGAGCAACTGAACTGAACTGAATCATTAATATTAGCACATATATAGGGCTGCCGTCTATGGGGTCACACAGAGTTGGACACAACTGAAGTGACTTACCAGCAGCAGCAGCAGCAGCAATTTTAAAGAGCCTTTGTAGAAATTTAATACATACTATTTTTTATTTTAAATGATCTATGCATGTAAGTCAGATTAAAAATATGGTTATGTGGAATTTTAAATATTAGGAAAAATTAAGAAGGTTAATAGATTTTGAAGTCTTAGGATGTGACAAGGTTATACATGCCATGGCAGCAAATTTTTGGTTTTCCTTAATACCGTAAATGTTATAATTCAGATCTGTAAACTTAATTTCTTTGCCTTTTTTTTGTGTGTGTGGGTGGTGGCGGGGGGATACTGTTAATATCCTTGCCTTCTATTTGTTTTCCACAGTAATATTCCTATCAAAGTAATGTACATGCATGGTAAAAATAGGAAAAAAACAAACACAAAAGAATAAAAGTCACCCATAATCCCAGAATCTAGACATAACCTCTTATTAACATTTTATAGATTTTTTCTTCTTTTTTATATATCCATAGAGATAAATATATACATTTCTTTTGTATTCCTGAGATCATAGTTTTATTTTATAATCTCTCTTTATTTAATAAAATATCAACATCGTCCATCATTAAATATTTTTTAATGGTATGATTTTTTTTCACCAGTTTTATTGAGATATAATTGACATATAGCATTGTAGTAGTTTTAGGTGTACAACATAGTGATTTGGTATATTGCAAAATGATCACCACAGTAAGTTTAGGTCTTACATTCAAGTCTTTAACCCATTTTGATTTTTGGGGATGTGGTGTTAAGATAGAGGTCCAGTTTCATTCTGTTTTCATGTGGCTGTCCAGTTTTCCCAACACTACTTATTGAAGAGACTATTCTTTCTTCATCATATATTCTTGGCTCCTAATTAATTGACCATATATGCATGAGTTTACTTCTGGGCTCTTTACTCTGTTCCATTGGTCTCTATGTCTGTTTTTATGCTGAGTACCATACTGTTTCGATTACTTTGGCTTTGTAATATAGTTGGAAATCAGGAAGTGTGATACCTCCAGTCTTATTGTTCTTTCTAAAGATTGCTTTGGCTATTTGGAGTCTCTTGTGGCCCTGTACAAATTTTAGGATTGTTCTATTTATGTGAAAAATGTCATTGAATTTTGATAGGAATTTTATTGACTCAGTAGATTACTTTAGGTAGTATGGATATTTTAACTATTAACTCTTCCAGTTCATGGGTACGAAATATATTTACATTTATTTGTGTCATCTTCAGTATCTTTCGTTAACGTTCCATAGTTTTCAGTGTACAACTCTCACCTCTTTAGTTAAATTTACTTCTAGATATTTTATCCTTTTTGCTATAATTGTAAATGAGATTGTTTTCTTAATTTTTCTTTTGATAGTTTATTATTAGTATATAGAAACAACTAATTTTAGTTAGTTATCATCTGCAAAAAGAGACAGTTTTACATCTTTCTTTCCGATTTTGATGCCTTTTATTTCTTTTTCTTGCCTAATTGCTCTGGCTAGGATTTCCAGTACTATGTTGAATAAAAGTGGCGAGTGGGCATCCTTGTCTTGTTCCTGATTTTAGAGGAAAAGCTTTCAGTTTTTCACCATTGAGAATGATGTTAGCTGTGAGCTTGTCATATGTGGCCTTTATTATGTTGAGGTACGTTCCCTCTATACCCAGTTTGTTGAGAGTTTTTAATCCTTTTCCCTTTTCAAAAAATTTTTTAAATGGAGAGGATATTTAGAAATGTTGTACTATATTGTTGGGCAATAAGGATATTTATTGACAAAATCCTTAGTACCTTGCAACTGTAAAACGTGGTAAAATGATTTAAAAAATAGTATCTTTAATTCATATTTTTAAAAGCACAAGTAAATTTATGAATAGAGCATTTTGCAAGTAAACTCTTTGAAGATTAAGTATTTTAATGCTTGCATGAATTTCAGTAAAAGCTGTTTTATGAGAATTATAGTACTTATATTATTTGGAAGAATATATTAAGAAGAGCCAGAACTGGTAACTTATCATTTGACAGACAATCCAGTGCTGTATGACAAAGACAACTTATGGGAGAAGTCATTTTTAAAATATTTTCTTGCACAATTTATAAAATTCATATTTTATAGAAAATACCAGATTGTCCAAAAATCCCTTAATTCACCACATACCTGGGAAATTTTAGCTCTTTATTTATCTTTCCTTCAAATTTATTTAACAGCTTTTTAAAAACTTAAAAAAAAATTTATTACAGACAAGTTGCAAGAATTCTGCAAAGAGCTCCTGAATCTCTTCATCCAGAGTTAATAATTATTAACACTTTCCACATTCCTTTTCATTCCCTCTTTCTCTCTCTATATATATATACACATACACACACACACACATAACATTTTTTCCCCTGACTCATTTGATATTTAGTTGCAAACATCATACTTCTTTACCCCTAAAGTACTTGAGTATTTAACAGTGTTGCTTGTTACTCAGATTATCCTCAAATAAGAAGCTTTTCTGGTAGCTTTATTTTTTTACTTTTAGCAGCTTTATTGAGGTATAATTTATATACCATAAAGTTTGCTTTAGACTGCATTTTTATTCCTGCCTTCCTCTCACTGGCAGTTGCTGGTACAGTGCTGCAGCTGGCTGAGCGAATGGTTTCTCTTATAAACCATTTATCAGCTGCAGCTGATAAAGCTGCCTTATGAAATCAGCTGACAGGTATATTATACCTACAGATGATGCTTTTTCTCCCAGAGTTTGGGTTGAGATTGACCCACTCAGTGATTGCTCAACAATATACTCAACAGATACTCTAAACCAAAGACTAAATTTTTGTCCAGTTTTGTAAATATAAAGACTTATCTGAACTCTAAATACTTAAGTTATTATTTTACAATAAATAGTATTAGCAAGATCCTGGATCTAAAAGTTAATCATTTCTCTGAATTTTTGGTCTTGAAGGAAGAAAATTACTTTTGAATTAAAAAAATAAAGAATTAAGGCCCTTCAGTTTTCATTCTTCATTCTGGAGTAGCATGAACGATGTTTGAAATGGCTGATTTCCATTTTTGCTTTGACCTGAATCATTTGCTTAGTTTTTTTTTTTTTTAATGTAATATATTGCTTGTGGATCAGTATATTTTTACTGACTTATTAGTTCTATCTAAACTGTTAGAAAGCCAAGTTTTATCATATGTAACTCCTACTTATATATTTCTCTCTTTCTCCCCCCAGGGATGAACTGTAAAAGCAACATCAGCTTGACCAGTATAATAATATTACAGTGGATTGCTCATCTCAGTCCTCAAAGCTTTTGAAAATCAACAGCATCACAGCTTGTTTTGAACTTTCTTACACTATTTTCAGCATGAAAATGTGTGGATTTGTGGGGTTTCTAATTCTTCAGAGAGGCATAGAAGCCAGATTGGAAAGAAGAAGGATGCAGAATATAAATTTGTGTATTATTACTTTAACATGCCCACGTTTTCCTTTAAATATTAAAAGAAGGGGTTCTGCAAAATGGAAAACATGGTTTGTGAATTGATTTTGAGGAGTGACTTTTCTTTTCTTAGGCACTTAATTCTGTTCTGATGTTAATTTATCGGACTGCTTTTGTGCATCAGATAACACCACCATTCACAAGTTAAGATTCTTGGTTTTTGGGTGTATGTTAGATGCTACTAAGAAAATAGAGATGAGCTTCCTTTTTAAAGCTTTTGATGTGGTGTCATAGAATAGCATGTTGTAGATACAATCAGCTGCTTTGTTACCTTAAAACTAAGCATTTGTAAATATTAAAACTTAGGGAGATGGCAGGTGATGTCCCTTAAAACACTCAGCTGTTCAGATTGGACATAACTGACATAGTTCTTCCTTTTTCTCTTTAAAAATGATAGGAGACTTGTAGCTTAGTATTGTTTTTTCTGTTTCTAACTTGCTGCTCATAATGTATATGGATTTAACATGCTGTGTAAGCTGTGTCCTAGTTACTGAACAGTTTATGCAGTGCTGCTTTGCCAAATAAAGTTAAAAGTGAAAGAGGCATTGGTGGTGTTTGAATATAGAAGAACCATATGTCCACCAGGTACAGAATGCTAAGGTCACAGAGAAAACGTTGTTTCTCTGATGCTCCATTTTGTGAGATCTGAGTAAGTTAAGAGCTTTAATCTAAAACCGCACATTTGAGGAATGTAACGGTTTCTTGGGGACAAGACTTCATTTATTATTTTTCTTTGCCTAACACAGGGCCTCTTGTAGATGTACCATATATGCTGAATGAATGAATGAATTGACTTGATGTCAAGAAAGAGCAGGTTAAGGATAAATTTACCAAAACCCATCTATGACCTACAAATAGATTTATTAATATAACGACTGTAAAATGAGTTTAAGTCAGTAACACGTTGGGATCTTGCTTAAATGTTGTGATCTTAGTTTTTCAAAGGGCTCTAAATCTTGAAGAAATACATGCTCTAGAAGCTATCAGAACTGGCACTCCCAGCAAAGCCCTTCCCTCTGTTGTGTGCAAGTGTGTATGATTCTGGCAGGCAGAGCCTTAGTGAGGTGCTGAGGCAACTTTCCTCCCCCTCTTAAGTTAAAGTCTAAAATGTTACGTCTTTGAAAATAGCTTTTAAAAAATTGTACATACATCTTTAACTAGTGTCTCCTCTTGGGCAATGTCTCAGGCACAGGAAACTTGCGTTAGTTGATGACCAAAACTTGTGAGTGCATTGCTGGCTTCAGTTTGCTGTGGCTAGTACTGCTTCTGGACTCAGGCCATGAACTCTTTTGATCCAGGACTTGTCATTTGCGATAGTTCAAAGGTCAAATATTCTCAAGGACTTTAAATTAATTCTTCAACTTATTCACTCGTCTGTATCCTTCCTAGCCATGATCAACAATTTATGTTAAGTCTCTCTCTTAGGTCTTGGGGATAGCAAAAGGCCCTTACTCTCAAGGGGTGTGTAGTCTGTAGTCTGGTTGAGGGGACAATTTATAAATCTGATAAGACAAACTAATAAGTGGCATCTGATTGGTGAAGACACATGCTATGCCAAGCCTTGCTCTTGGACTTCACACTTTTTGAATTAAAAAATGTTTAGGAATTTCCCTGGGAGTCTAGTGGTTAAGACTCTAAGCTTCCACTGCAGGAGCTGGGCTTTGATCCTGTCAGGGAACTGAGATCCCAAATGCTGTGTAGCAAAAAAAAAAAAAAAAAAAAAACCCAAAAGATTTTTAAAAAATGTTGAATAAGGAGGAATGGATTTTAAGCAAGCACCATTCATTAATGGGTAAAGATGAATGAATTTTAACTATATGAACTTTTAATTTCTATATGTTTTGCTCAAAGAAGAGACCAAATAGAGCGCCACTAAGAAATCCTGCTTGAAGAGAACTGGCTGGCCCTTGGGGCCCAAGGAAGTTTGTGTTTATATATTAAAGAGGAAAAAGCCTGATAATTTCCCTATGCTTAATCCTTCCACTATCACTGCTGCAGCAGTTGTGTTGGTTCCCCACTTCAGGCTCTTTTTTTCTAACTCACCTGTGTTGTCCGGGGTAGGAGTCTTCCACGCCCCCTTGCTTTATTCCTAGAGTGCTCTCCTGGGCCGGGAAAGCCTGCCTCCTTTCCTCATTCTCTCCCCACCCCCACCCCCACCCGTACCCCCACCCCTATTTCCTGTGCTGCTTTTCTTCCCTTTTCCTTCACTTCCTTCCCTTTTTCATGAGAGGAAGTTCTAAGGCTGCTGGGTCTAAAGAACTCATCCTCACTTGGGTGGAGTATCCAGGCTGGTGATGGTAACAGTGAGGATACTCTAAGTATTAATACAAGAGGCAATGCTCCAGGGACCTAGGGCAGCCGAGGACATCTGTATTTGATTTCCCATGCCTTGAACATTACTATGCCCCTTACAGCCTTGCATCAAGAAATTACATTGAGTAATTTCTTTTGCCAGCACTGTTTGTTTATTTAGGTTTGTTGGTGATTATCCTATCAGGATTTTGCCTAGAAATTAGCTTACGGATCAAAGAGGCTGCAAAATTTCCATGATAACACTATTGTATGAGTTTTCAATCAATAGTAAAAAGGATATTTTCTTGGGGGGTGGGGGGAAGACCTGTGCTACCACTGTCCAGTGTCATGAGAGAAGATATACAGCATATCACTAGCCAGAGAAAAAATTCAAATTCAAAATTCAGGTATAGTTTCTATTGAATATGTATCACTTTTGCACCATTATAAAGAAAAAAAAAAGGTAAGTCCGAGCAACATATCAAGTTGGAGACCATCTGTACTAGTAAGTATTATATTAAAAGTTGTGAAAAAAAAAGAAAAAGGCTTAAGAATAAAATACAATTTATTAAAGAATATTGTACACATAGATATGGGACATCTTTTTATCAAGAATTTCAACACCATAGCAATAATAAGTTGTGTTTTAATTTCTTCATGTATAAAAGATGTGCTGAAAGATGCATGCCTCAACAGTTTTTATTTTATTGAATATGGCTGTAGGTGACATCCTTCTATATAAAAACAAACTGCACATAAGAATTCACATAAAGAATACAAACATCTTAAGTTCATTCATACAGTCATTTCTCTAAACTCCTTAAGGAGAAATTTAAATCTTTGCTTAAATCTAAAATTCAACAAAATGCTCGAGTTTCTCAGGAAATAAAAAATAGCCAATTTCTTTGTTTTCCAACCACTAACTACCCATTTCTTAAATATTATCTCCGACCCAAATTAAGTCCTTTGCTAGAGGAACAACCTACATCAGGTTCAGTCTAAACATAGTTTTCTAGAGGGTTTTCAAGTATCTTAAAAGATTTACCACTTATGGTAAAAATAAATAAATAAATAGAACACATTATACATTCGCCTCAGTAACTTCTAGAATGTGTATTGTCCCAGCATTCAGCAGTGGTGTAAATAATATGCCTTTAAAATCCTATAGATTAAAAGGTAAAAGATGCTAAGCTAGATGCTGGTTTTCTATAAAGGTGAATTTGTGCAAAACTCCCTTATGCTCTGGGAATATATAAGCCTGGCATTAGCTGTTTGCATACTGTAACATTTTAGAGCATTAAATAAATAATGGGGAAACTGCATCACTCCATTGAAAGGAAGAATCACCGATTCTTAAGTTGATTATTTATTCATGAATCACTGACTCTTATTTTTGCAAAAGTTGACCCAGAGATCCATTCAGTGTTGTTTTTCCATTTGAATGCGGTTTTTTCTTCCCTCAACACTAATGTTGAAAACCAGTGACTATATAAGTGAGCTGCTATGTTCTGGACCATTGAGCAGGGTTGAGTAGATCCAAGAAAGAACTAAACATCTTTCTTGCTCATTTTTCCCTCAGCTAAGTGTCTGTTAAGTTTTTGACCTGCCAGTTTCTCTGCTTCTACTTTGATTTCCTGTCTCACTTGATGACCATGTTAGAGCTATTTGTAATCCAAAGTCTGAGTTACTCTCCATTGGGAAAATGAAGCAGCCACGTGACATGATGTCAGTCAGCGATTGGAAAGAACTGCTATTTACCTTCCCAGAGGCCTCATTGACCTGATCATTAGGCTTATAGCTTAGATATTCCTGCCACAGGTAACATCTCATTGAAGGTGTGTGCTCAGTTGAGATCCATCCCCAGAAACAGGTTTTGAAGAGGAGAAGGGAAAGGAGAGCACTGGAAGCTGAAAGGAACGGGAAGGCCACAGGACAAGAGACGCGGGGTGCTATGAAGTGCCATCGGCTGGCTTCTGTGAAGCAAAGTGTTAACACCGCCATTGTCAGGCGCCTCTAGAGACACTGAATTTTCTGCCTTGGCTAACTACAAATTTCTATTTTTAGGGATAGCTTACATAAATCAGAATTAGATTTGTAAAAGTCTTTAATCATGTGGACTCCTCTAAATTTCAAAATGTGTTACATACTTCCCAAGGAAAATCAAGAAATAAAAACAAAGGTCGAGTATTTGCAGAATCTTCCAGGGTTTTCAGTAGTTTTCTTAGCTTAGTTAAAAACAGAAGAGGTAATAAATATCAGAACTCAAACTATGTATAAATTATAAGTGAAACATGTCCTTGCCCTCAGCTGTTTAGATTCCACTTATTATAGATACATCCCATTTATGAGGTAGTCAGATTCCTCAGATGTAATGGGACGAGCTTTTTTAAGTTTCTGTTTCACCAGTCGTAGTCGACAGGCAACCATGAGAAGCAGCAAAGCAGTGATAGCCAAACCCAGGGCCAGAGGTAGCACTGCACCTGCAAGGTCAGAAATGAACAAGGGTGAGTCAGCGATTCAGAACAATAACAGCTACAATCTACTATATGATAAACACCGTGCATGCGCTGTTTTATTTAACTTGAACAACTCAGTAGGCACTTGAACTACTACAAGTACTATTAATACTACAAGTAGGTACTTGTACTACCTCTGTTTGGCAGATTAACTGAGGTACAGAAAGATTAAGTAATTGGCCTAAGAGCACACAGCTTGTAAACTGAAGGTCTAGGTCTCAAACACAGACTTCCTTAAAGCCAACTTGTGTGGCAAGTTCCTATGAGATGCATATGCCAACAGTGGGTACAAATGTTGCAGTCAGACTCCCCTATATCCAACTTTAATAGACATCCTGTAAACAGACAACTGCAAAGACACTGTAGCCATAGGAAATATTTTCATTGTAGCTTACATTTATGGATTCATACATGATCATTCTCCATTAAAATAAATACGGATGGACTCCTGATTCCTTGCTCTGGTTAGGGCTTAAAGACATTTTTATGTCCTAAAGCCAGAGAACCTACTCTCAGCCTGTAGAACCATTATTAAAAACTTAAGGAAGTGACTTCCCTGGTGGTCTAGTGGCTAGGACTGCGCTCTCTATGCAGGGGGTCCAGGTTCAATCCCTGGGCAGGGAACTAAGAAGCTAAGAGTTCAGGTGCTGCAACTGAACATCATGCATGCTGCAACTAAGACCAGGTGCAGCCAAATAACTAATTAAAAAAAAAAAAAAAGCAAAAACTCTACTTCTCCTTCATGGGTTTTTTCCTGTGGGATTGGTCCTAGACACCTAGACTAGAAGCATCTTTTAGAGCCGTCCAGGAGTCCAGAAGGGACAGAGTGTACCCCAGATCAGTCTGTCTTATCAAGCTCAGCAGGGTCTATTCTTAGTCTGCTCTGCTCTGTAGTCAGGCCAGGCTTGGAGATGGTATGGCGGAAATATTTTTAGCTACAGGGGCCTTGCCAACTAGTGGGACTAGAAGAGCAAAAATCTCCATTGCATAAACTGACTTCATAATATTTTCTTTCATTTATTTATTCATTCATTTTGCATTAATAGCCATGTGCCTGACACTGGTAATCAAAGGTAGTAAAGAGTGCTTTATACACGAAGTACTTTAATTCTCACAACCACCATATGAGTTCGTACTATTTGTATCCCCATTTACAAATGAGGGAACTAAGTTATCGAGGATGAAGTGACTTGACTAAGTATGGGACGTGGTACAGACAGTACAGTTTCAGAACCACTATGTATACCACTTCTTCAAGAGTTAAATGAGATCATTTTCTAATGATCATTTTCAAATCTGGGTAAGAAAGACATTTAAATGAAAAGATACAATAAAGTATTATAGTTACTATGGTAGAATTATATATGAAGTGCAGATATAAAAAGGAGTGGTCCATGCATCTGATTCCTAGGATGTTTGCTTGCATGATTTAGATGAATGTTGGAGCTTGTTTAGGGTAGGCAAGGGAGATTATTTTTTGACAGTTTCATATTGAGATGCCTACAGCCAATCCAGGTAGAATTTTCTATTAGGTTCTTTGATTAGTTGGGCTTAAATATGTGAAGGGCTGGGACTTCTCTGGTGGTCCAGTGGTTAAGAATCGGCCTGCCAAACGTGGGAGACATGGGTTCGACCCCTGACCCGGGAAGATTCCACATGTCATGGAGCAACTAAGCCCATACAGCACAACTACTGAGCCCATGTGTCGCAACTACTGAAGCCCACATCTCCTAGAGCCTATGCTCTGCAACAAGAGAAGCCACTGCAAGGAGAAGCCTTCACACCGCAACTACAGAGTAGCCCCTGCTCACCACAACTAGAGAAAGATCGAGCACAGCAGCAAAGACCCAGCACAGCCAAAGTAAGATAAATAAATAAATAATTTTAAAAACATGTGGAGCCCTTTAGGATTAAGGTGGTGGTTGCAGCTACAAAACTGGGTGAGACTTCCAGAGAGAAAGGGAAGAGAGAAGAGGGTCAGGAAGAAGGCTCTAGGAGACATCAACACTTAAGAGGGCAGACAAAGAAGAGAACCAGAAAGCATAGAAAGAGACACGTCAGAGGGATGGCTGGCAACCAACCGAGCGGGGAGTCCTGGAAGTGGAGGGCCGAGGCTATTTCAAGAGGACAGTGGTCAGCGGAATCGAATGCTAAGGAAAGGTCAAGTGAGGCGAGGCCTGGAGAGGCCACTGCGCTTAGCCATTGGGAGTTCATTTACAGGGAGATGAAGGCTGAGGGATGTTATTTTGTTTCTTGTATATTTTGAGAGCTGAATGTGTCTAGAGGAATGAACCAGTGGAGATTATAAACATGGGGAGTTAATAAATGATGGAAAAACAAACTTGAGGTGATAAGGAGCTGCATCAACGTCGGGGCAGGGATACTGACCTTGGAAAGAGGGGATACCTTTTCCTTTAGCACTGGAGGGAAGGAAGAGAGGGTGCAGGACTTCCCTGGTGGTCCAGTGATTAAGACCCCACACTCCCAATGCAGGGGAGATGGCTTTGATCCCTGGTTGGGGGACTAAGATCCCACATACAGCACAGTGGGGCCAAGAAAAAAAAAAGAGAGAGGGGGTGGGTACTGACAGGTACTAGGGGCAAGTAACTGAGAAAATTCATTCCTGATGGTGGTGGTGGTTTAGTCACTAAGTCATGTCTGACTCTTGCAGCCCCATGGACAGTAGCCTGCCAGGCTCCTCTGTCCATGCGATTCTCCAGGCAAGAATACAGGAGTGGGTTATCATGCCCTCCTCCAGGGGATCTTCTCGACCCTGAGATCGAATTTGAGTCTCTTGTGTCTCTTGTGTTGACAGACAGGTTCTTTACCACTAGCGCCACCTGGGATGGCTTTGATTTTCCGAGCTTAAAATCATTCCCAGGTATAGCTGGCCTCCTCTCCAAGACAAAAGGAGCTGGAGCTGAATATACACTAATGGCATTTCAACCTCTGGTATATTTGTGGAATCCTAGGTAAAACTCCAGAAGAAAATTCTCAAGAACATTCTGGAATTGTCTGGGTTCAGGAGGATGGGATGAGGAGGTTGCATCAGTGACTCTTGATACAAAACAGTGGTTTGAGTGAGGCTAGTATTCCCAAGGGCTTCCTAGGTAGCTCAGTGGCAAAGAATCTGCCTGCTAATGCAGGAGATGCTGGAGGCGTGGGTTCAATCCTTGGGTCAGGAAGATCCCCTGGAAAAGGAAATGGCAACCACTACAGTATTCCTACCTGGAAAATCCCACAGACAGAGGAGGCTAGGAGGCTACAGTCCATGGGGTTACAAAGAGTTGGACATGACTGAGCATACATGCACAGTATTCCCAAAGAGAATTGTAAAAGATAAAAGTCTGTGATAAACCAACCATCTAGAATTTGACTCTTGAGCTGGTACATACATTCCAGTTTCCTAATGGTGACCCTTAGGAAAGGAGTTCTGAAAGGGTTCAGTTTGGCCCTGAAGGTGTCAGTTTCCCTGCATCTTCTGGTACTAGTCACAAAGATGGATAGGTAACAAAGGAACTGGATAAAAAAGAGACTTTGGTCAACTCTAGGAATCTAAAACCATTTCTTACAAACTGGATCACAACACCCAGCCCCAGTTCTGCTTGTTCAGGGAAGGAAACTGATTTCAGGCTGCCTTTCTAAATGCATATGACTTGTTTGAAGATGAATACCAGCGTTTAGGCTTCAGGAGAAGAGAGCTATGATTGAAGACCCCAGTCCCAAAAATGGGACTCAGAGGGAGCTATGGCAATCATAAAACAGCATATAATCTAAGGGGGTTTTCTGTTTGCCAAAGTCAGATACAGCTTCCCAAGTGCTCAGTAGTAAAGAATCTGCCTGCCAATGTAGGAGAGGAGAGTTCAGTCCCTGGGTCCGGAAGATCCTCTGGATAAGGAAATCACAACCCACCTCCAACATTCTTGCCTGGGAAATCCCATGAACAGAGGAGACTGGCAGACTACAGTTCATGAGGTCGCAAAAGAGTTGGGTACAATTTAGCAACTAAACAACAACAAAAAGTCAGGCATAGGGTTGCTCTACTGTCAAGTCTGATTCCCAGCTAATGAATCAGGAATGATTTATTAATCACTTTGATGACAAAGAAGAAGACGCCTTCCATAAAGTATTTGCTAGGATACTGAAAGTTATTTTCAACTTTTCAATACTCAGTTGGCATACTTTAATGCTTTTAGTTCAGGTAATTTAAAATTTCCCATCCTCTTCTAAGGGCTTCCCAGGAGGCGCTACTGGTAAAGAACCCGCCTGCCAATTCAGGAGACATAAGAGATGCAGGCTTGATCCCTGGGTCTGGAAGATTCCCTGGAGAAGAGAATGGTTACCCGCTCCAGTATTCTTGCCTGGAGAATCCCATGGACAGAGGAGCCTGGCAGGATACAGTCTATGGGGTCTCAAAGAATTAGACATGACTGATAAGAAACGCTGGGCTGGAAGAAGCACAAGCTGGAATCAAGATTGCCGGGAGAAATATCAATAACCTCAGATATGCAGATGACACCACCCTTATGGCAGACAGTGAAGAAGAACTATAAAGAGCCTCTTGATGAAAATGAAAGAGGAGACTGAAAAAGTTGGCTTAAAGCTCAACATTCAGAAAACTAAGATCATGGCATCCAGTCCCATCACTTTATGGCAAATAGATGGGGAAACAGTGGAAACAGTGGCTGACTTTATTTTTGGGGGCTCCAAAATTATTGCAGATAGTGATTGCAGCCATGAAATTAAAAGACACTTGCTCCTTGGAAGGAAAGTTATGACCAACCTAGATAGCATATTCAAAAGCAGAGACATTACTTTGCCAACAAAGGTCTGTCTAGTCAAGGCTATGGTTTTTCCAGTGGTCAAATATGAGAGTTGGACTGTGAAGAAAGCTGAGCGCCGAAAAATTGATGCTTTTGAACTGTGGTGTTGGAGAAGACTCTTGAGAGTCCCTTGGACTGCAAGGAGATCCAACCAGTCCATCCTAAAGGAGATCAGCCCTGGGTGTTCTTTGGAAGGAATGATGCTAAAGCTGAAACTCCAATACTTTGGCCACCTCGTGTGAAGAGTTGACTCATTGGAGAAGACTCTGATGCTGGGAGGGATTGGGGGCAGGAGGAGAAGGGGACGACAGAGGATGAGATGGCTGGATGACATCACCTACTCGATGGACATGAGTTTGAGTGAACTCTGAGAGATGGTGATGGACAGGGAGGCCTGGCGTGCTGCGATTCATGGGGTTTCAAGGAGTCAGAGATGACTGAGCCACTGAGCTGAACTGAAGAGACTTAACACACACACACACACACACACACACACACACACACACACACACACACTCTCTCTCTCTCTCTTCTAAAACACACAATGCTAGTTTTCTCAGAAATGAGTTAAGTAGATGAACTGGGTATTCTGTTCATAAGACTGGGAGTGACACTCAGGTATGTAACAATTAGGACAGGCACCGGGCAATTAGAACCAAAGGTCTCTGGACACATCTGGCCATGGAGGCCAGGGGCGAGCCCCGTTCTCTGTGTCAGTTAGCAGGGGGTGGGCTCTTCTTTTTTCTTTAGTTATTTTTTGGCTGCAGCACCGAGTCTCTGTTGCTGTGAGCAGAGGCAGTTACTCTGGTCGCACAGCGCTGGCTTCGCATTGTGGTGGCTTCTCTTGTTGTGGCGCACAGGCTTAACTGTTCCACAGCATGTGGAATCTCCCTGGATCAGGGATCGAACTGGCGTGCCCTGCATTGGTAGGCAGATTCTCAACCACTGGACCACCAGGGAAGTCCAACAGGCTCTTTTTATTCAAATATCCTGGGACAGCTAAGTCCAGCAGGTCCGCAGACTGGGCAGCATCTAGACACTTGATATCTGGATTATTTTATTATTTATTTAAAATTTTATTTATTATTAAAAATTTATATATTATTTAACAATTTTATTTAAAAATTATATGTGACCATTGTTATAAGACTACTTCTAGGGTAAAAAGAAAATTTTCTCAATGTTTAGATCTGTAGCTTAATAATATTTGGTTCTCCTAAACTTTATTTTACTAATTAGTTTGTGAGATTTAGCATCAAAATCTACCTTTCTACAGGACTATGTTGAAAGTGTTTCCTATCTAGTTAAGAATAACTCAAACCATGAAATTACAGTATTCTTTCTACTTACTAAATATCCTACCTCCTGCACCCTTTCCCCATTCCTGTGTCTTCCATCTCTTGTTACTGAAGCACTTGGGGAGAGGGTACACTCTAACACCTCTGCCCTTGTTGATCACAAATAACAGTCATAATAGCCATCATTTATATGGCTTATCGCATGAGCCAAGCAATATGCTAAAGGCTCTATATGATGTCCTATCTATTCTCCCTAACAGCCCTGTGAGGCAGGTATAGTTATTACGCCCATCTGACCAATGGGGAAATTGTGATGCAGAGAGAGAAGATAATCAGTCATGGAGTTAGTGATGGAGCAGGGGATTTGAACCTTGGCATCTGATCTGAGAGCCCATGATCTTAACCACTGTGTCCTGAGTACTACTCATTCCACAGAATGTTACCCCTGGAAAGGGACTGTAGTGATCATCCTCTCCAGTCAACTCAGAGAACAGAAAGCTGAGGACCAAAGCTGTGAAGATACTAGTTTAAAAGCCCCAAGATGAAGTGTGATATAGAAGATGAGAATACACAGTTTTTCCAACCCATATACCCTGTTCTTGTCATAAATTCTTGCAGATTCACTTAATAAGCTCAGCTACAGGATACATAGTTCTGCAATGTTCTGACTCTGCAATGAATTTCCAAGGTGAACATTTACCTGCTTCTGGGGCTGGGTGTTCCCCTCCTCCTCGATTGCTCTTTGACTCAAAAATATAATTTTCCTCTTTTCTGTTCTTCCCTGAGGAACCACCATCTGTGGAAAATAAATAAAACATATTGAAGGTGCATCAGAAACTTCAGGAAATAGACATGAAAATACAGCCTTATAGGCTTAAAGCTCAACATTCAGAAAACGAAGTTCATGGCATCTGGTCCCATCACTTCATGGGAAATAGATGGGGAAACAGTGGAAACAGTGTCAGACTTTCTTTTTCTGGGCTCCAAAATCACTGCAGATGGTGACTACAGCCATGAAATTAAAAGACGCTTCCTCCTTGGAAGGAAAGTTATGACCAACCTAGATAGCATATTCAAAAGCAGAGACATTACTTTGCCAACAAAGGTTCGCCTAGTCAAGGCTATGGTTTTTCCTGTGGTCATGTATGGATGTGAGAGCTGGACTGTGAAGGCTGAGCGCCGAAGAATTGATGCTTTTGAACTGTGGTGTTGGAGAAGACTCTTGAGAGTCCATTGGACTGCAAGGAGATCCAACCAGTCCATTCTGAAGGAGATCAGCCCTGGGATTTCTTTGGAAGGAATGATGCTAAAGCTGAAACTCCAGTACTTTGGCCACCTCATGTGAAGAGTTGACTCATTGGAGAAGACTCTGATGCTGGGAGGGATTGGGGGCAGGAGGAGAAGAGGCCGACAGAGGATGAGATGGCTGGATGGCATCACTGACTCGATGGACGTGAGTCTGAGTGACCTGTGGGAGTTGGTGATGGACAGGGAGGCCTAGCGTGCTGTGGTTCATGGAGTCGCAAAGAGTCGGACACGACTGAGTGACTGATCTGATCTGATCTGATCTGATATATATTAAGGTAGGGCTTAAAGAAAGGACTTACAGGCTTTATTTCTTCAATAAACATAGGCCTACATTTGATACTAACACATGAGATAGCCAATGTGACCAAGTGAATGAAGCAGAGGTGAGGCTAGTGAAAAACCATTGGACGGAGACGGGAAACAAGCTCCCCACTCCAGAACTTACCCCTCACTCCACCCCCACCCCTACCCCCTCCTCCCAGAGAAGGAAGGGAAAAGCTCAGCTGGAAAAGTCAAGGGTTAGGTTTGGACTTTATACCATAGACCGCAGAAACAGTCCAGAAACATTTTTTTCTTTAGAAACTGAACACATAAGTCACTCACAAAGCAACTTCACTTTCTTACCTCAACGCTGTTTGGCAGGCATTAATAGCTCTTTTTTTTTTTTTTTTTCTTTTTCTGGATAGTCTCAGAGAGGTTCAGTGCTTGCCTGGTTTCATTCCGGTAATCAGTGAGTCCCAGGGTTGAGATTTAAATTCAGATGTGTCTAACTGCTTGTTGGTGGAAACCAGCACTTCTGATTTAATGATAGCTTGTTCATGGTTTAACTGTTCTATTCAGTTATAACATACTCCTGAGAGCAAATGTAATAGATTAAATTTTAGAATTTTCATCTCAGGTTCTGGTGAACCATGGTTGTGTCATTCTATTATCTGCCATTTAGGAATTCACAGCACTTGTGTGCTTAATGATATTGACAATATTGTAATGAATGAGTTAGTGGAGTTACTCTCATGCTGAAGTGTAATTTCAGGTGAGACTTTTGCAAAATAAAATGCTCAATGGAAATGAATCAGAAGTGATCTGCTAACGTGAGGAATTTTATGAAGAAACAAACAAACAAAAAACTTTAAAGCTTCTTCAGCATATTGAAAACCAGGGACACGACTTTGCCAACAAAGGTCTGTCTAGTCAAGGTTATGGTCTTTCCAGTGGTCATGTATGGATGTGAGAGTTGGACTATAAAGAAGGCTGAGGGCTGAAGAATTGATGCTTTTGAACTGTGGTGTTGGAGAAGACTCTTGAGAGTCCCTTGGACTGCAAGGAGATCCAGCCAGTCCATTCTGAAGGAGATCAGTCCTTAGTGTTCATTGGAAGGACTGATGCTGAAGCTGAAACTCCAATACTTTGGCCACCTGATGCAAAGAAGTGACTCATTGGAAAAGACCCTGATGCTGGGAAATATTGAGGGCAGGAGGAAAAGGGGATGACAGAGGTTGAGATGGTTGGATGGCATCACCAACTCAATGGACATGAGTTTGAGCAAACTCTGGTAGTTGATGATGGACAGGGAGGCATGGCATGTTGCAGTCCATGGGGTCAAAAAGAGTCAGACACGACTGGGTAACTGAACTGAACTGAACTGATGGGACCGGATGTCATGATCTTAGTTTTCTGAATGTTGAGTTTTAAGCCAACTTTTTCACTCTCTTCTTTCACTTTCATCAAGAGGCTCTTTACTTCTTCTTCACTATCTTCCATAAGAGCAGTGTCATTTGCACATCTGAGGTTATTGATATTTCTCCTGGCAATCTTGATTCCAGCTTGTCTTTCTTTCAGTCCAGCGTTTCTCATGATGTACTCTGCATACAAGTTAAATAAGCAGGGATGTACTCCTTTCCCAATTTGGAACCAGTCTGTTGTTCCATGTCTGGTTCTAACTGTTGCTTCTTGACCTGCATACAGATTTCTCAACAGGCAGGTCAGGTGGTCTGGTATTCCCTTCTCTTTAAGAGTTTTCCATAGCTTGTTGTGATCCACAGAGTCAAAGGCTTTGGGGTAGTCAATAAAGCAGAAGTAGATGTTTTTCTGGAACTCTCTTGCTTTTTCAATGATCCAGCTCATGTTGGCAATTTGATCTCTGGTTCCTCTGCCTTTTCTAAATCCAGCTTGAACATCTGGAAGTTCACGTTTCATGTACTGTTGAAGCCTGGCTTGGAGGATTTTGAGCATTACTTTGCTAGCGAGTGAGATGAGTACAATTGTGAGGTAGTTTGAATATTCTTGGTCATTGCCTTTTTTTTTTTTTTTTAAACATTGCCTTTCTTTAACAAATAGATTCAAGGGATTAGATTTGATAAACAGAGTGCCTGAAGAACTGTGGACGGAGGTTCATGACATTGTACAGGAGGCAGTGATCAAGACCATCCCCAAGAAAAAGAAATTCAAAAAGGCAAAATGGTTGTCCAAGGAGGCCTTGCAAACAGCTGAGAAAGGAAAATACTTAAAAGGTAAAGGAGAAAAGGAAAGATATATCCATTTGAATGCAGAGTTCCAAAATAGCAAGGCGAGATAAGAAAGCCTTCCTCAGTGATCAATGCAAAGAAACAGAGGAAAACAATAGAATGGGAAAGACTAGAGATCTCTTCAAGAAAATTAGAGATACCAAGGGAACATTTCATGCAAAAATGGGCACAATAAAGGACAGAAATGGTATGGGACCTAACAGGAGCAGAAGATATTAAGAAGAGATGGCAAGAATACACAGAACTATACAAAAAAGATCTTCATGACTCAGATAACCATGATGGTGTGATGACTCACCTGGAGCCAGAGATCCTGGAATGTGAAGTCAAGTGGGCCTTAGGAAGCATCACTATGAACAAAGCTAGTGGAGGTGATGGAATTCTAGTTGAGCTATTTCAAATCCTAAAAGATGATGCTGTTAAATTGCTGCACTCAATATGCCAGCAAATTGGAAAACTCAGCAGTGGCCACAGAGCTGGAAAAGGTCAGCAAATAGGAAAACTCAGCAGTGGCCACAGAGCTGGAAAAGGTCAGCAAATAGGAAAACTCAGCAGTGGCCACAGAGCTGGAAAAGGTCAGTTTTCATTCGAATCCCAAAGAAAGGCAATGCCAAATAATGTACCAGAATACTTGGGTATACTTAGAGGCGTCTGCTGATTATAGCTCATTAGATGATATTTTCCAAAGAAGTTAAGTCAATGAAAGAGGACCTACTCCCTTCAAAATAAGTTTGTGGAAATAGCCATCTGATTATCTTCATTTGTGACAAGTACATTTCTTTAACTAAATCTTCCATTCATTTGAGAATCCACTTGATTCCCACCACCAAGCAGGAAGACAATAGACTATTCAGAATGAAAACATGAAATATGGGGCATGTGAAAAAAAAAAAAAAAAGAAACCCTTTAAATATCCTTTGTGAGAATGTTCCGTCTGAATAAAATACTTTCCATGATAATCCAAAGATCGAAGTAGCTCACTCATTACCTCCAGAGATTAGTCCAACCACGAGGCTTTGACATATTTAGCATGGAAATTTGAGAAAGTACAGGCAAACCCCCTCACCTCCATACAGAAATTGTGCATTCTCCTAAGTGCATGCCGGAGAAGGCAATGGCACCCCACTCTAGTACTCTTGCCTGGAAAATCCCATGGATGGAGGAGCCTGGTAGGCTGCAGTCCATGGGGTCGCTAAGAGTTGGGCACGACTGAGCGACTACACTTTCACTTTTCACTTTCATGCATTGGAGAAGGAAATGGCAACCCACTCCAGTGTTGCCTGGAGAATCCCAGGGATGGGGAGGCCTGGTGGGCTGCCGTCTATGGGATCGCACAGAATTGGACACGACTGAAGTGACTTAGCTTAAGTAAGTCCATGCTTTAATCCGGATCCTTAAAAAATTTGGCTAATCTGCTGGGATGAACATGTATTCTAGTTTAAAAAAGAAATCCAGATTCAGGGTCAGGAGGGAGGCTCAAGAGGGAGGGGACATATGCGTACCTGTGGCTGATTCATGTTGATGTATGAAACCAGCATATTATTGTAAAGCAATTATTCTTCAATTAAAAAGTTATTAGACTAGTCAGCAAATGGAAGAAGGTTGTTAGAGCGTGGAATAAAAAATTTAATTATTAAAAAGAAAAAACAACCCAGATTCAGTGTGAATGGGGATACCCAACCATTTTTTTAGCCAATCTGCAGAACTGGAAACCAGATGTCTTTCCTTTGGCTGGGTCCACACAAGAGGACTGCCTTGTTAACAGACAACTTGGACCACACAGAGAACAGGCCTTAGAGCTGCAACCACCCTGGAAAACAATCCAGCCATTGTGCTTCTGCATCACGAGCAAATGCCAGCCCTGATGCAGCTCTGAGAGTACAGAGCATGCGTTCACCAGTGGGACTGAATATTCGCCCACACCCTTAACTTCATCCTTAGTAACATGCTTGGCATAAATTCCTAAGAGCAGGCTAACTGGGTCAAGGCATACATACAAGGCTTCAGAAACTGCCCTCTGGAAGACTGTACTAATTTGAATCCCACCAAAAGTAGGTGAGACACTTCTCTATACACTTATAAATATTATTATTATTATGTTTTCACCTTTGCCAATGTGGTGGATTAAAAAACTTCCTCTCATTACTTTCTATACTACATTATTAGTATTAATCTTAGTATCGCTTTAGCATGTCTTCAGTGAGTTAAGTCAAGTCTTATTTATCCTCCCAAGCCTGTGTGGGAAGGAGAGAGCGGAAAAGTCAACTTGTCTATATTTACTGTACTAGCTGATGATCCTTGTAAAACACTGGTATAGGTCACAAACCATAATCCATTAAAAATTTTTTTAATGAATGGGTTGGGTCTTCATCACTTTGTGCAGGCTTTCTCTAGGTGTGGCGAGTGGGGGCTACTTTTTGTTGTGGTGCGTGGGCTTCTCACCGCAGTGGCTTCTCTTGTGATGGAGCACAGACTCTAGGCATGTGTGCTTCAGTAGCTGTGGCTCTTGGGCTTTAAGATAAGTAGGTTCAGTGGTGGTGGCTCAAAGGCTTAGTTGCTCTGGGAGATCTTTCCAGACCAGGGCTCGAACCCATGTCTCCTGCACTGGCAGGTGGATTCTTATCCACGACCTCACCAGGGAAGTCCCCAACAATGCATTTTTAAATCTACTTATATTATGCTGAGTATAACATAATTTCAAATCAAAGGAAGTCAGAAGCTGCGGTTTCTAGTCTGGTGGTTCAGGGATGACAGAAGAGGAAGGAAATGGGGGCTACTGTCCAAACAGAAACCACACATTATGGGAGGCCCTTTCTAACACTTTCCAGGCTCTGTTCTTTTCTTCCCATTTTCTTTACCCTGGACTTTAAAAAAAAGTATTTTGGCTGTCTTAGTATCCAGACCAGGGACTGAACTTGTGCCTAACCACTGGACCACCAGGGAATTTCTACCCTGGATGTAATAATTTTGTGATTTTGATGGAATTTAATAACATGAAAATATTCATAAGTGAGAAAAACATTTTGTAAAATAATATCCTAATTTTGTTACAAGTGAATAAATATACATGTGTCTATATATACATTTTGTTGTGGATCACAAAAAACTGTGGAAAATTCTTCAAGAGATGGGAATACCAGATCACCTGACCTGCCTCCTGAGAAATCTGTATGTAGGTCAGGAAGCAACAGTTAGAACTGGACATGGAACAACAGACTGGTTCCAAATAGGGAAAGGAGTATGTCAAGTCTGTATATTGTCACCCTGCTTATTTAACTTACATGCAGAATACATCACGTGAAATGCTGGGCTGGACGAAGCACAAGCTGGAATCAAGATTGCTGGGAGAAATATCAATAACCTCAGATATGCAGATGACACCACCCTTATGGCAGAAAGCAAAGTAAAATTAAAAAGCCTCTTGATGAAAGTGAAAGGGGAGAGTGAAAAAGCTGGTTTAAAACTCAGCGTTAAAAAACCAGTATCATGGCATCCGGTCCCATCACTTCATGGGAAATAGATGGGGAAACAATGGAAACAGTGAGAAACTTTATTTGGGGCGGGGGGCGGGCAAAACCACTGCAGATGCTGCCTGCAGCCATTAAATTAAAAGACACTTGATCCTTGGAAGAAAAGCTATGACCACCCTAGACAGCATATTAAAAAGCAGAGACATTACTTTGCCAACAAAGACATTACTTTGTCAACAAAGGTCAGTCTAGTTAGAACTATGGTTTTTCCAGTAGTCGTGTATGGATGTCAGAATTGCACTATAAAGAAAGCTGAGTGCTGAAGAATTGATGCTTTTGAACTGGTGTTGGAGAAGACTCTTGAGAATCCCTTGGCCTGCAAGAAGATCTAACTAGTCCATCCTAAAGGAAATCAGTCATGAATATTCATTGAAAGGACTGATGCTAAAGCTGAAGCTCCAATACTTAGGCCACCTGATGCAAAGAACTGACTCATTGCAAAAGACCCTGATGCTGGGAAAGATTGAAGGCGGGAGCAGAAGGGGATAATAGAGGATGAGATGGTTGTATGGCATCACAAACTCAATGGACATGAGTCTGAGTAAGCTCTGAGAGTTGGTGATGGACAGGGAAGCCTGGTGTGCTGCAGTCCATGGGGTTGCAAAGAATCGAACATGAGTGACTGAACTGAGCTGAATTGGGAGAAAATGCAACAAATTGTTAATGGTGAGTTTTGCTAGATAATTTTACTTCTTCATATTTTTCTGTATTTTCCAAATTTTCTACAGTAAATACATTTTACTTTAGTGATTAGGAAAAATAATATATAATAGAAATAATAACTGGATATTATCTCACTGCATCTATGAAACTCCATTCTTTACACCTTCACAGCCCCAGTCAAAGGTTTATTATTAAAAAGAAAAACATAGCGATGCAGGGACTCCCCTGGTGGTCCAGTGGGCAGGACTTTGCACTCCCACTGCAGGTGGCACTGGTTCCATCCTTGGTTGGGAAAAAAGATTTCCTGTGCCGCTGAGTCATGGGATGAACGACTCCCCCACCTGCCAAATAAGGAGAGCTAAAAATATATTTCAGATTGGGTGTCAACTCCCATTCACCAATGGTGGCAGCCTAGAGCATTACTTGCAAAATGATTCTGAAGCTGTCTTCCCCCACCCACCTCCTCGCCCCTACAGGAGACAGAACTGGGATCACAGAGCAGGATCTAGCACGGATTAGGGCTTGTGGAAGCCTGCATGAGTCTACGGTTATTTATCTTCCCTGAAACAGACACCAGGCTAGACAGAGCCTTCGGGGTTATCACTGAAACCTGTATTAACCAATGAGGAAACTGAGACTCAGAGACATGAAGCAACTCCTCGAGGTTCTAAACACAGAGCTGGGACTAGACCTCAGGAAGGAGACTGGCCTTGGGTCTCCACTCTGTTTTCAGCTAATTCATGCATGTTCACACGTGCCTCTCCAAGAAAGTGACCGAGCAGGAGTTCACCCACTGTGGCCTCTGAGAACTTCGTTTGGTCGGTCAACTTCATCCCTGCTGCCAAAGACACCTGGTCCCCCCGACTCTGCTTCTTAGGTAGCTCTCTTCTCCATATAAACATTTCATACAGAGAAAATGGACATACATCACAGCAGGATCCTCTATGACCCACCTCCCAGAATATTGGAAATAAAATCAAAAATAAATAAATGGGACCTAATTAAACTTAAAAGCTTCTGCACAACAAAGGAAACTATAAGCAAGGTGAAAAGACAGCCTTCAGAATGGGAGAAAATAATAGCAAATGAAGCAACAGACAAACAACTAATCTCAAAAATATATAAGCAACTCCTACAGCTCAATTCCAGAAAAATAAATGACCCAATCAAAAAATGGGCCAAAGAACTAAATAGACATTTCTCCAAAGAAGACATACAGATGGCTAACAAACACATGAAAAGATGCTCAACATCACTCATTATCAGAGAAATGCAAATCAAAACCACTATGAGGTACCATTTCACGCCAGTCAGAATGGCTGCGATCCAAAAGTCCACAAGCAATAAACGCTGGAGAGGGTGTGGAGAAAAGGGAACCCTCTTACACTGTTGGTGGGAAAGCAAACTAGTACAGCCACTTTGGAGAACAGTATGGAGATTCCTCAAAAAACTGGGAATAGAACTGCCTTATGATCCAGCAATCCCACTGCTGGGCATACACACTGAGAAAACCAGAACTGAAAGAGACACGTGTACCCCAGTGTTCATCGCAGCACTGTTTACAATAGCCAGGACATGGAAGCAACCTAGATGTCTATCAGCAGATGAATGGATAAAGAAAGCTGTGGTACATATACACAATGGAGTATTACTTAGCCATTAAAAAGAATACATTTGAATCAGTTCTAATGAGGTGGATGGAACTGGAGCCTATTATACAGAGTGAAGTAAGCCAGAAAGAAAAACACAAATACAGTATGCTGCTACTGCTGCTAAGTCGCTTCAGTCGTGTCCGACTCTGTGCGACCCCATAGACGGCAGCCCACCAGGCTCTGCCGTCCCTGAGATTCTCCAGGCAAGAACACTGGAGTGGGTTGCCATTGCTTTCTCCATTGTGTGAAAGTGAAAAGTGAAAGTGAAGTCGCTCAGTCGCGTCCGACTCGTAGCGACCCCACGGACTGCAGCCTACCAGGCTCCTTTGTCCATGGGATTTTCTAGACAAGAGTACTGGAGTGGCTTGCCATTGCCTTCTCCGCGGAGAAGGCAATGGCAAGCCACTCCAGTGTTCTTGCCTGGAGAATCCCAGGGACAGTAGAGCCTGGTGGGCTGCCATCTATGGGGTCTCACAGAGTCAGACATGACTGAAGCGACATAGCAGCAGCAACGCATATATATGGAATTTAGAAAGATGGTAACAATAACCCTGTTTATGAGACAGCAAAAGAGACACTGATGTATAGAACAGACTTTTGGACTCTGGGAACGGGAGAGGGAGGGATGATTTGGGAGAATAGCATTGAAATATGTATAATATCATATCTGAAATGAGTCGCCAGTCCAGGTATGATGTCTGATAACGGATGCCTGGGGCTGGTGCACTGGGACGACCCAGAGGGATGGTATGGGGAGGGAGGAGGGAGGAGGGTTCAGGATGTGGAACACGTGTATACTTGTGGCGGATCCATCTTGATGTATGGCAAAAGCAATACAATATTGTAAAGTTAAGCAAAATAAAATTTAATAAAAAACAAAACAAAACAAAACAAAAACCAAGTCCAAGCCTTGTATGAAGTGACAAAGTTCTCCCATTAGGTGGCGGTACCAGCAAGGAATAGATAAAGCAGGTCTCTGAAGGGCACTTGCCTAATGGTTTAGTTAGTAAGCTTCTGCCCTTCCAGTGCAGAGGCTGTGGGTTCAATCCCTATTTGGGGAACAAAGATATCTGTGGTATGACCAAGGTTTTGCTTTTTTTGTTTTGTTTTTTAAATCTTTTGTAGGGTATTTTGTAGATATATTTGTATCAAAGCACTTTAAACTTTACGAAGAAGATTAGAAGGAAATATTAGAAGTTAATGTCAATAAAAGGGTGGTATTTTAAGTTATTTCCATTTTCATTATTTGCATCTTCTGGATCTTCTATAATGAACAAAATAGTTTCAGAAAAAGGTTACTGAAATAGTGAGAGATTATTTTGGTAATATTTTGTCTGTGCAGTTCGGCCTCTTGTCTGATTGAGAGAAGATAATGGACCAGCGTGGAAGAGAAAGGAGACAGGCAAGACCTTGATATTGTTTCTTATTTAGATGTGAAGGGTGTACTAACAGGGGGTCTGATGATCAAGGTGCTGGGTGCTTTCTGTCTTTCCATCAGTCACCAGGTCTTTGGGAAGGTTATAGCTGTTTGGCATTCAGGCGACAGGGGCCCTGTCAGGAGTGCAATCCCCACTGTGCTGCTGGCATTGCCAGCCTTTGGCCCTCAGGAGCAGAAGCAAGCCCACCCAGCACCCTCTAGTCCAGATCCTGGCCAACCTGCTAAAAGACAGTGGGATCTGTCTTACACAAAGGCCTTTGCTGTGGGCTTCCCAGGTGATGCTAGTTGTAAAGAACCCACCTGCCAATGCAGGAGAAGTTAGAGACGCTGGTTGATCCCTGGGTCAGGAAGATCCCCTGGAGGAGGGGATGGCAACCCAGTATTCTTGCCTGGAGAGTCCCATGGACAGAAGCGCCTGGTGGGCTGTAGTCCATGGGGTCACAAAGAGTCGGACACCACTGAAGTGACTTAGCACGCACATGCGCAAAGGCCTTTGCTACTTACTTTTTTCTCCGTGCAACCTACTCTGGTCAGTTGTGGTGTTAACCCTGCCCTCAGTTTGAAGCTCAGTCCTTGGTTTGTCCCTTTCTGGGCTTCCTTGGTGACTCAGTGGTACATAATCTGCCTGCCAATGCAGGGAACACAGGTTTGATCCCTGGGCATGGAAGATACCCTGGAGAAGGAAATGACAACCCACTCCTGCCTGGGAATATTCTTGCCTGGGAAATGCCCTGGACAAAAGAGCATGGCAGGCTACAATCCATGGGGTCGCAAAAGAATCAGACATGACTTAGCAATGAAAGAAGAACAGATTTTGGTAAAATGTATGCAGAGTTTGAGTTCTAAAAGACATTCATAAAAGCATACAGAAATGTGATCATCTATATTTCTCTCTGTCATATAACTATCCAAATATAAAAGTGTAAAAATTTTTTTTAAGAGAATCCTGCAATGCTTTAGGAGTATGAATGTATTTTAAAACATTATTAGCCATCTTTTTAAAAAAGATGATAGATTTAGTTAATTTGGAGGCATGACACTGAATTGTTAGCACATGCTACTTTTTCAACATAGCACATTATTTTCTTAACATTCACTTGCTTAGTGTGAAGAGGATTTACATAAACATGTAGGGGCTATACTGTTTCACCTCATAATAACCTAAAATTTAGCACTTAGGGTATTAGTTTCCTTTAACATAGGTGTCAAAACTTTAAAACTCCATCTTATTTATAATAAATGTATTGATACCTCTGGAGTATGTATTTTGTTCTGTTGCTAAGTCGTGTCCAATTCTTTGCAATCCCATGAATGGCAGCCTGGCTTCCCTGTCCTTCATTATCTCCCGAGGTTTGCTCAAACTCATGTCTATTGAGTCAGTGATGTCATTCAACCATCTCATCCTCTGTTGTCCCCTTTTCCTCCTGCCCTCAATATTTCCCAGCATCAGGGTCTTTTCCAATGAGTCAGCTCTTCACATCAGGTGGCCAAAGTATTGGAGCTTCAGCTTTAGCATCAGTCCTTCCAATGAATAGTCAGGGTTGATTTCCTTTAGGACTGACTTGTTTGATCTCCTTGCTATATGTACATATTTATGAATGTATTTAATAGGTGTTCCTTGCTATAAATAATCAGCAAAAATGTCAGGCTTTTTTTTCTTTTAGGCCAAATCATTTGCTTTAACTCTGTCCTTTCTTTTAAGATATGTCCTTAACACTCTTCAAATAGAAGCTTACTTTGAGCCAAGTGTCATTATAGAAAATGAGACTCTTTGAGGAAACCAGCTTCAAGTCCTTACCTGGCATCTCAAGATCAAAGCGACTTTCTGGTCCCCAAAAGGTGGAATGATTATTCTTCTCTGTGGTTGATAATTCAGGTGGCTGTTTTGGGGTGGTAGCTTTCTTGGACTTTTCTAGCGATGCACTCAGGCCTGCATCTGTGCCTGGTCCCGTGGTTCTAGGCTGTGGTCGTGTGGTCGTGTGGGTCACCATCTTCCGGTTAACGCTCACTGAGAGTGAAGGAACTACTGTCAGTTAGGTTCTTCCCCTGACATTTACATAAAACCACAACATCTACAGTAGATTGAAAGCATATCATCTAAGATATCTCAG
Source organism: Tragelaphus eurycerus (assembly GCA_935064755.1). Lineage (NCBI taxonomy): Eukaryota > Metazoa > Chordata > Mammalia > Artiodactyla > Bovidae > Tragelaphus > Tragelaphus eurycerus. The sequence goes on from CAKXYN010000039.1 coordinate 8,839,068, forward strand.
AGCCTCATAGCAAACTACTAGCTCTTGTTTCCAAATAACTAAACAGTTCTAAGAATTTCTCACAGTTCTCATAAAAAAATAGACAAAGATACACTTCTGCCTGAGGTTCTGAGGTTAGTTACCCTTCCTCAAGTTCTTCATTCAAGTACTTTCTTTTCTTCAGTCAACTTTTCACAGCCTGTTCTTTCTTGCGGTATTTATGCACATACTGTTGTTCAGTTGCTAAATCATGTCTGACCTATGTCCCCATGAGCTGCAGTATGCCAGGCTCCCCTGTCCTTCATTAGCACCCCGAGTTTGCTCAGATTCACAAGACCTAGTGACCTAGCGACACCCTAATGTCATAACTTTTCTAAAAAATCTATCAAAACAAAACATTAACTCATTTTAGTTTTTTAAAAAGCGTATGCTAAACAGCCTTTTTAGGATGGGGAAGACTCTTAGAAAATTGAAACCTATCTCTTAAAATGTTAAGTAATACAAAAATTTGACATTTGTAATTTGCATTAAAGATTTACAGTAAATGTCCATTGAATTTAAGGCATAGCTTGTTCACATGAAGTTACACTGAAACCAGCAGAAAAAGAACACTGCCGAGTGTGCATTACTGTCAGAATACAGACATCCTTTCTACCCCCAAAATGTAATGCAGGTGACTCACGATTTTGACAGAAAGCTTCATCAGACCCATCAGGACACTGCTCTACTCCGTCGCAAGCCAACGTGATGTCAATGCAACAGCCGTCATCACAAAAGAAGTGGTAGCGTGAGCAGACACTTGAGCATCCTGTTTGTAAAGAAGTCTCAAGTCACAGGAGTACAGGAAAGGAAAGGGCTTCCACTGTGTCAGGATTAACCGAGACTGTGTGTATGATGGAATGCTTTTGGGTAAGGAGACGTAGGTAATGAGGGGACACCTAACAGTCTGTGCAGCAGCAGTAGGTTCTGGAAAGGTTAGGGGGTTCCTTCTTGACCCTCCTGACTGAACTCTCAGGAATCACCATGGGCTTTTCGTCTTAGGGTCCTTCTCCAAGCCAACAATGCTAAGGAGGTGGGAACAGAGAAGCAGCAGCTGCGGTGCTCCCCATCCAGCTCTGGGTTTCTTCCTTCAGGTGACTCACTCTGCATTCATTTGTCCACCCATCAGATCCTCAGCAGGCCCCCTAACACGGGTTCACCCTCAGCACAGCACTTGGCTGCTGACCCTATTTTATCAGAGATACTAGCCTGGAAAATCCCATGGATGGAGGAGCTTGGTAGGCTGCAGTCCATGGGGTCGCTAAGAGTCGGACACGACTGAGCGACTTCCCTTTCAATTTTCACTTTCATGCATTGGAGAAGGAAATGGCAACCCACTCCAGTGTTCTTGCCTGGAGAACCCCAGGAACGGGGGAGCCTGGTGGCTGCCATCTGTGGGATCACACAGAGTTGGACACGACTGAAATGACTTAGCAGCAGCAGTTTTTTTTTTTTTTTAAGTGTACCATTTTTAAAGTCTTTATTGAATTTTTACAATATTGTTTCTGTTGTATGTTTTGGTGTTTTGGGCCCGAGGTATGTGGGATCTTAGCTACCCAACCAGGGATCAAACCTGTGCCCTCTTCATCTCAACCACTGAACTGCCAGGGAAGTCCTTGTGTGTGTTTTTTTTTGTAATTTTTAATGATTTTAATTTTAAAAAATTAATTAATTTATTTATTCTTGGCTGTGTTGGGTCTTCCTTGCTGCTCAGGCTTTTCTCTGGTTTCAGTGTCTGGGGTTCTCACTGAGGTGGCTTCTCTTGTTCCCGAGCATGGACTCTAGGGTGTGAGGGCTTCAGCAGTTGCAGGGCTCTAGAACACAGGGTCAGTAGCTGTGGCCCACGGGCTTATTTGCTCCACGGCATGTGGGACCCTCTTGGATCAGGGATCCAACCAGCATCTCCTGCCTTGGCAGGTGGATTCTTTACCACTGAGTCACCTGGGAAGCCCAGAGACACTGCTTTCCACATGCTATGTGTGTTTTGCATTCACGTTTCCTAAATAATAATTTTTACTGAGATCAACTTTCTACTATTGAACCCTGTTTGCTGGCCATCATAGATCCATGGTGCTATAAAGAAAAAAATAGAATCTTTAGCTACTAGCTAGTGAGAATTTATTTTCTATGAATAATGAAATTCCCTCCATTTTGGAGTGGTGGTGGTGGTTTAGTCACCAAGTTGTGTCCGACTCTTGTGACCCCATGGACTGTAGCCTGCCAGGCTCCTCTGACCGTGGGATTCTCCAGGTAAGAGTACTGGAGCGGCTTGCCATGTCCTTCTCCATTTTGGAGTGCTCAAGAGCTTTTAACCCTCAGAGCTACATGTATTTTCTTGAAAGGCATTCCCTGTGCCCCCAGGTCCGGAGTAAGCCAACTAATAACCGCTGACACTGGTGATACAGACTAAAGGTATCAGGCTAAAGGAGTCACAAGGAGTCTGTATTCTCCAGGGACAGATGGACCAGATAACTGTCTCATAACATAGGAGAGCAACACATGATGATATTTCTGAGCATAGAATACACGTACAAGTGAGTCTTGGAAGCATTCTACTGGAAAGAAGTTCAGTTAAAACGCTGGGAAAAGAATCCATCTGGGTGGAAGGCAATTTGAGGATACCTAGATTCTGGAGGAAGAAGAGGTGAAGAAAATAAATGGTGGCAGGGACATCCCTCGTGGCCCAGTGGTTAAGAATCTGCCTGGCAATGCAGGCGACAAGGGTTCCATTCCTGGCCTGGGAGGATCCCACTTGCCACAGAGCAATTAAGCCGGTGTGCCACAACTACTGAGGCTGTGCTCTAGAGCCCCGGAGCCACGACAACTGAGCCCCCTGGCTTAGAGCCTATCCTTTGCAACAAGCGAAGTCACCGTAAAGAGAAGCCTGTGCACCACAACTCAAGAGTAGCCCTCACTCTCTGCCATTAGAGAAAGCCCTGATGCAACAAAGACCCAGCGCAGCCTAATAAATGAATGTGTGTGCTTAATGCTTTCTCAGTCACTCGTGTCTGACTCTTTGTGACCCTCTGGACTGTAGCCTGCCAGGCTCCTCTGTCCATGGGATTTCCCAGGAAAGAATATGGGGGTGGGTTGCCATTTCCTCCTCCAGGGGAATCGTCCCAACCCAGGGACCGAACTTGTGTCTCCTGCATCTCCTGCATCTCCTGAATTACAGGTGGATTCTTTACCTGCTGAGGCAATACAGAAGCCCTAATAAATAAATAAATAAGCAAACACCTATAAGAAACGGTGGCAGAAAGAAGGAGACAAAGGGAGTCAGCAGTTCTGGCTGAGCACCTGGGCCTAGAAAGGAGCATCTGCTTCGGTCACGGGGAAGAGGCTGGGAGGAAAAGCAACGGGAAACTGCAGACACCAAGCCAGGATGCAGCCTCTGCTCACATCTTTTAAACTCATGACATGAAAATCCTAACCCCCTCAAGGCTTTCCTGACTCCCTGGTAACTATGGAGACAGATCCATGTGAACAATTTATCCATGTATTCCTGGATCCGTGGTCTCTGGACTTTTTGGACCATATATATCTCCATCTATAAATCATATGCATGTACCACTGTAGTAACCTATTTTAATACCTGTCATAAAATAGACTGAAAATGTAAAGAAGATTAAAAATGAATACAAATATAAGTTCTGACATTTTTTTTCCATCTTAAAAAATGTCTTGACTGTCTGTGGGGGATCCTATACGGAGCCCACATAACTGGGTTATCTTGGAAGTGTCCGTTGGCTTGCTCTCTGAGTAGACTGTTGCTTGTTTGTTTATTTTTTATTCATTTTGACTAGATTATTTTTTGCAAAGCTTGAAAACATATGGCCTCTGTATCCAAATCTGAACCAAGTTATCACAGAAACAAGGGTATGTGCTTGTCTGTTTACTACAGAACTTGCCATCTTTGATTACCAGAAAGCAAGCTAGCCGCAAGATCTGTATACATGATGAAGGGGACAGAAGCCCTCTCGATCCCCATCTCTCATTTTCACTGTCTCTGTGTGGTGTCCTGTAGCTTCCCAGGTGACTTGGTGGTAAAGAATCCACCTGCCAGTGCAAGAGACTCAGGTTTGATCCCTGGGTTGGGAAGATCCCCTGGAGAAGGGAATGGCAACCCACTCCTGTATTCTTGCCTGGAGAATCCCATGAACACAGGAGCCTGTTCTGGGCTACAATCCATGGGTTTGCAGAGTCAGACACGACTTAGTGACTAAACAGCAGCAGCAGCATGTGGTGTCTTATTAACTTTAATTCAGTTTGTTATTCCAATCTAACCAGTGAGTGATTCCAGAAGACAGTTAACACAACAGAATTCTTTTTATTCTCTGTATAAAGTTATATACATAAGATCTCTATCTCTCAAAGATGCCCAGTTGTGTCAGACTCTTTGTGATCCCCCTGGGCTGTAGCCCACCTGACTCCTCTGTCCATGCATGGGGTTATCCTGGCAGTAATACCTGAGTGGGTATTACTTCCCTTCTCCAGGGGATCTTCCCAACCCAAGGATCAAACCCTGGTCTCCCACATTGTAGTCAGAATTTTTTTTAACCATCTGAGCCACCAGGAAGCCCTATATAACACCTATTACACCCGACTGGCCTTTCAGTAATAAGGTGAATCATATCACCCTCTGGAGTTTCAGATAAACATTTGTCATCTTGACAAAGGCCAGAAATGTACAACTGGCAACTTGGCTGCTCTCTAGTTGCCTTGGAAGCCCAGAAGACTGGCCAGAGTAAATAAATCAAAGCAACAAGTAGCTGGTTGATGTCAGCCCTCAGGCCATTTCTCCCTTTGCTAATTTCTGTAGGGCTGACAGCTGCCCAGGAGCACTTTGGTCCCTGGCTAGGGAGCCCTGTTCCCAGGAGCACAGCCCTCCAAGCTCTGCACCTCCCCACTGGCCATGACCTCAGCTGGACTGGGTGCCACTGTTTTCTACTTGCCACCTGCCCTACTTCCTGCCCCATTGCACAGTCAGCATTGCCAGGTTTGTTTTAGGTAACTGGCTCTTCTGTATAGCTGCAGTAAGACCACAAACAGGGCCTTGCCCCGGTATGGACTGGAATGCTGGCTGGCACATTCCCCATCGCTGACTCACAGTCCTCTACAGGACTGGAGTTTGGGGTACTATTTGCAGCCACTCTTCCTTTCTCCAGGTCAAATTGAACCGTGGTTGAACAGGAGCGAGTCAACCTGATTTTTTTTTTTTTTAAGATTTACTTGTTTACTTTGGGCTACACTAGGTCTCTATTGCTGTGCTCAGTCTTTCTCTAGTTACAGAGAAGTGGGGCTACTCTCCAGTTGTGGTGTGAGGGCTTCTCATTGTGCTGGCTTCTCTTGTTGCCCAGCATGGGCTCTAGGGCACGCGGGCTTCAGTACTTGTGGCCATGGCAGGGCTTAGTTACTCCGAGGCATGTGCAGCCTTCCTGGACCAGGGATCGAACCTGTGTCCCTTGCATTGGCAGATGGATTCTTAGCTGCCAGACCACAAGGAAAGCCAGCCGACCTAATCTTGAATGTTGCTAGGATCTGTATCTTGCAAGCACTGTATCTTTGTGGAAGGCAAATTACCAAGGTGGCAGAGTTCTTAGAATTCTAAAGTCTCCTTCCTTCATTTCTAATGTGCACACTGACCCTTGTCGTTGGTGGAAGACAAGGTCACCCAAAGTACAAGCAAATCCAATCATTATATTCTTTCTCCCGACTGCTCACCTGATTGCGATCCAAATATGGAGGAATCAAGGATATAGGAGACAGGCTACAAGTGTGCTGGAGCCAGGGTTAGTGGAGGGTCATTAATCAGGGCTGTGGAACTCAGCACCCAGGCTTGCTTCCTTGCACACAGTTCCCATTCACTGCAGATGCTGAGAAAGTATCCCCTGACCGAGTGACAGGACTCTAGACACACACACACACGATCTCTGCAATACCTCTATGGCCTTAGTGCTGTCAAATGCCATTTACATTTTTTTTTAACTTAATGAGCTAATCTTAGAACTGTAGATGTTTGGGAAAGCGAGAAACAGATAAATGAGAGAAATGAGTTTACAATGAGCAACAGAATGTGGGAACCATTATATATATGTCGAGCTATATTATCAACGTATCTGTGCTTCTGTGTAAAGTGTCCATGAAAAGTTTTCAACAGTCCTTTTAAACTGATACACGCACTGTATATGTTTTAATTTGTTTGAAATCTACCTCTTAGCTGCATTCTTTGAACATTGTATCAACTAGCCCACCCTCCTTTAAATGGGAGGGTGGTCCCCACCCTCTCCTGGGAAACCCAGATGTCTTTTATGAAACTGAGTCAAGGAAGGATGGGGCATCTCTAAGGTCCTGTGACTCCCACCGTCTATTGTCATCCCTGGAGTGTGAAGTGCTCCCCTGCTCTACTCGGCAATGTCACTTAACATGAAATACAGTGGAGCCTAGTTTTGTCATCATATTTTTAGTTAAGATTTTCCCACTCAGCAACAGCCAAAAATAAAATGGAAGCACCCATTATATTGCCCAGTTAGGATATAAAACGGCAATTTTTTTTTTCATGTGGACCATTTTAAAAGTTTTTTTTTTTAATTGAATTTGTTTTACAATATTGCTTCTGTTTTTTTAAAAATAATTTTATTTACTTATTTTTGACTGGGCCGGGTCTTCACTGCTGCTCGGGCTTTTTCTCTAGCTGTGGTGTGAGGGCTCCTCCTCGCAGGGGCCTCCTTTGTTGTGGAGCACGGACTCTGGGGCATGCAGGCTTTGGTAGTTGCTGCCGTGTGCGCGGTAGTTGTGGCTCCTGGGCACACCTGAGTTGCTCCGCCGCATGTGGGAATCTTCCCGGACCAGGGATAGAACCCGTGTCCCTTGCATTGGCAGATGGGTTCTTTACCACTGAGCCACCAGGGAAGCCCTTGCTTCTGTTCTGTGTTTTGGTGTTTTGCCCTCAAGGCATGTGGGCATCATAGCTCCCTGGCTAGGGGTGGAACCTGCAATTCCTGCCCTGGAAGATGAAGCCTCAACCACTGGATGCCAGGGAAGCCCCTAAAATGCCAGTTTAATGCCACCCTTCCATCCACAGCCTGGCCTCTGTTGGCCACAGTGAATGTGAGGGAAGGGCTTTCTTCTCACCTCCTGTGGAGAAGGCCACGGGAAGCACAGTCACTGAGACGTTGTCGGAGCTCCTCTGCCCGGCAGTGTCCATCACTGTCAACTGAAAGGTGTACGCTCCTTCCCGCAGGTGGGACAGCTCCAGGGTTCCGGACTGAGGCACCTGATACCCAAACAGGAAACATCACAGTTAAGAGCCCGAAGCACAGAATCTGACATCCTCCTGAGCTGGAAATCAGTGCCATCCTTGCAGCAGTCCTATGACCCCCTTCTCCACTCCTGGTCCTAGGTCTCAGAATACTGATCACACACAATTTTGGCAGGCTGGCCAGGAGACTTGAGTTCCGGTGGGTTTGGGGACTGACACCCCCTTTCTTTGGGAAATTTCCTTCCTACCCCCACCCACATGGTTGCAAGAGAAGGGTCATTATGACCCCTCCCTATGGCCACAGGGGTGAAGCTAAGCCAAAGGGCATGGGTGGCCAGGCAGGTGGCCTGCCCAGTGGAGGTGGCTGGGCAGACTCTCGCTCTCTTCGACTCTGGCTCAGAATCAGGCAGGCTGTGCCAGGTGGCAGCTATGCGGCAGGTGCTTCCACGGTTTATTGCTTCTTGGGACTTAGGAAAGCAGGGGAACTGGGGGCAGGAGATGACCGTACTGGAGCGTGCTAACAGGAGCCCCACAGCCTCGAGCAATGTGGTGTGAGAGAGAGAGAGAGGCTCTGTCCTCTGCCCCAGCTGGTCTGTCTGAGCGCAGACCTAAGACTGTCGAAGGCCAGCAGCCCGGGGCTTTGCTGCCCCGAGTGTACCGGGTAGATGGGAGGACTGAGTCAGAGTGTGGTTGTGACTGGGGGAAGCTGAGTGAGGCCTACGTGAAATTAATGGAGATTTTAAGAGACCAGGGAAGCACTGAGGCTGGGGGCTGGGTGGGGCATCCACACAGACATCAGCCTCACCCAAGCCCTGGTCTGAGTTTTGTGAAGGCGAGTGAGATACTGGGCTTCTGGGTGTCAACACTCAGTGTGCCAGTGTCCAACTACACCTCAATGGGCTGGGCCTTCTCCGGGAAGCCTCTTCCCAACACTGGGGCTGGACGGACAGAGCACCCCTCTAAGGGGCCCGTCTGTCCACCTGGGCTCTGAAGGCTCCCTCTGGCCTTCCTAGGTACCTCCTCTCTGAGGCAGGAAAGACTGGATCCCGATCCAGACTTGGGTGCACACTAATTTCGGTCTTTTCAAATGAAATAACCCTTCCCTGCTTTCTTTCTTTCTTTGTGTGTGTGTGTGTGTGTGAGTTGACAATCTTCATTAAACAGCAGCTCTAGTAGTCCTTATTTACTTGGCAGGATTAATATGGTTTTTCAAAATAATTTTATTTATATATTGGTTGTCCTGGGTCTTCTTGTCTTTTTGTAGTGTTCGTGGGGTTTTCGTGGTCACCTGATGTGAAGAGCTGACTCCTTGGAAAAGACCCTGATGCTAGGAAAGACTGAAGGCAGGAGGAGAAGAGGAGGTCAAAGGTTGAAATGGTTGGATAGTGTCACTGACTTGATGAGCAAACTTTGAGAGATAGCAAATGACAGGGAAGCCTGGCACGCTGCAGTCCATGGGGTTGCAAAGAGTTGGACACCACTTAGCCACTAAACAACAGCAGCAGCAGCAACTGGGTCTTTGTTGCCGTTCAGGCCTTGCTCTAGTGCTGGTGCTCAGGCTTCTCACTGCGAAGGCTCTAAGGTGCGTGGGCTTCAGTACTTGCAGCTCAAGGGCTCAAGTAGCTGCACATCACTCCCCCGGGGCTCTAGAGCATAGGCTCAGAAGCTGTGGTGCATGGCACGTGGGAACTTCCCAGACCAGGGATCGAACCTGTGTCTACTGCATTAGCAGGTAGATTCTTCACTACAGAGCCACCAGGGAAACCCCTTAATATGGTTTTTAATGACCCAAATTTCCCTCTGGCCCTTATGGGGCAAGAGCACTCTAGTAAATATAGCCGAGGTATGTAGAAGTTTGTCTCAAAAACTTTTTCAGATAAATAGAGTTTGAAAAATCTGCTTAGAGGGGAAGGATGTTGGATTTTGCAGCTCAGCTATCCATGGCATGATGACAATCAACTGTCTCCATGGGAAAGCTCTGAAAGCCGCTGGGTTTGGACACCAACAGAAAAGGTAGATGCTGACAACAGCTGGCAGAGACTGGATCTTGCCTGAAGGGCCTCCGAAGAAGGCTTTGCAATTGACACCGGTCCACACCTGCAGGCCTTTCCTCTGTGAGCAGAAACTAAGTGCAGTAACTTAATACCAAGAGCTTTGTGTGAGATTTATTTTGATAACTGCAGAAGTCAAGAAGATCCTGTTAGTCTCCTGTGAAAATTCTTCTACAAAAGGCTTCTTGCCCTTTCTTGTGCAGCAATTTGTTGAAAGAGTTTGCTGTTCCGCCTTGTCTCCCAGACCCAGAGAGAAAAGGAAGCAAACACTTTGACTTTTGGATTGCCTCATTTCACGTTGTTTTTTCCCTCCGTGGTTTTATTTCTTGGATGCAGAAAACTTATTCAGGTTTTTAAGCCATAAAAGGCAAAACACTAATTTGACTTGATTATTTTTTTAAGCTTTTTTTTTTTGTTGTTAGTGGTGTTAGTTCCCTAACCAGGGATTGAATGCCCTGCATTGATGGGACCACCAAGAAAGACTTCCCTGGTGGCTCAGATGGTAAAGCGTCGTCTGTCTATAATGTGGGAGACCAGGGTTCGATCCCTGGATCAGGGAAGATCCCCTGGAGAAGGAAATGGCAACCCACTCCAGTAGTCTTGCCTGGAAAATCCCATGGACGGAGAAGTGTGGTAGGCTACAGTTCATGGGGTTGCAAAGAGTCGGACACGACTGAGCCACTTCACTTTCCTTTCACTTTCCTTTCACTTTCCTTTGTGACATAGCTTGACATGTGCTTTTTTTTTTTTTTTAATTGAGGTATAGTTGATGTACAATATTAGATAAATTTCAGGTGTATAACACAGTGAGTCAATAACTACTCCATTTATAGTTACTATAAAATATTGCCTATATTCTCTGTGCTGTACAATACATCTTTGTAGCTTATTTATTTTATACAAAGTAATCTGTACTTTTAATTCCCTGGTCCTTTTTAGTTTAGTTATTTAGCTAACGAATGCTATCTTTCTTCAGCATCAATATAAGAATATATAGAACTGTAAGATAGATGATTTCCCTCCAAGCATCCAGGCATTTCTAGACGTCTCCTCACATTTATGACACTGGGAAGGATTTACACACATACACACCTACGCACAGATGTATATGCAACATATCCAATTTTTGTTTGTTTTTTTTTTTTTTTGGCCAAGCCCCAGGGCATCTGGGATTCCCTAACCAGGAATCACACCACACCCATGTGCATTGGAAGCTCAGTCTTAGCCACTGGGAAGTACCACAACACATCCAATTTGTAATTTGAAAGTTACATTACCTTTATTAAAACAAAGAACTTCTAATCTCTGCCCAGGATCTGTTCTATAGTAACAGAGGCTTTGATGGTTGGCCTCTGGCTAAAATCAATTTATAACTCAGTCTGTTATTCTGGCTCTACTGCACCTCCTTAAAATAGTAATTTAGTGGCAAGGAACATTCATTTGCATTTCTTTATATACCGCACATATATACATACATGATTATTAGTACAACACTTGGTTACAAAACGAGTTCTACCTCTCTATTCCCCTCAACCCCCACAGTTGCTTTTAAAGTATATAAGGCATTGGGCAAATTATCATAAGTAGTGACGAGATAATGTCACACAAACTATTTCAGTAAGAAATTCCACTGAACCAATGAACCCAAAGGCATGCTAGCTTTCTGCCTCATGTCAACTTGCAAAACAGAGAACTCTGTTAGTGGTTTGAAGGCCATTAAGATCCTTGTTGTAATCCAGTGCCATCACCCAGCATACACACAGGCTGAAGGAGACACGGGGGCAGCTAAACTGACCAACAGAAGCCGAAAATAAACTGCTATTATTAATACAATTGTCTAGATAATTCAGGTGAACATGTTTAGGTTCTGTTCTTTAGTTACGTGTTCCTTTTTCTATTTACTTTTCATCACAGATATGACCCAAAATTTCATAAAAGAAGCAAAATGAACTCAATTTTCTGTATTTTCCTAGTCAAAAAAAGAGTAGTGAAAGTGTTAGTTGCTCAGTCGTGTCCGACTCTTTGCCTCTATCTCAGCCCAATCAGAGAATAATCATCTTCTTACAAACTTAGGAAGAAGGACTAGAGGCACGAAGAAGCAGCATATAAAATCCAAGGGGTTGAGCAGAGTTAGCTGCTGACAGTGTGTAGAAACATATGTAGACATAGAAATAGAGGAAATGGGGATGTCTCTGGTGGTCCAGTGGTTAAGAATCTTCCTGTCAATGCAAGGTACACAGGTTCAATCCCTGGTCTGGGAAGATTCCACTTGTCACAGGGCAAGTGAGCCCTCATGCCGTGACTACTGCAGTCCGTGTGCCCTAGAGCCCATGCTCTAAGATGAGAGAAGCCACTGCAGTGGGAAGCCTGGGCACCAGAACGAAGAGTAGGCTTTACTCGCCACAACTACAGAAAGCCCTTGTGCAGCCATGAAGACCCAGTGGAGCCCAAAATAAAGGATCTGCCTGCCAATGCAGGAGATGCAGGAAATGTGGGCTTGATCCCTGGGTTGAGAAGATCCCCTGGAGAAGGTATAGGCTACCCACTCCAGTATTCTTGGGCTTCCTTAGTGGCTCAGATGGTAAAGAATTCGCCTGCAATGTGGGAGACCTGGGTTCGATCCCTGGGTTGGGAAGATCCCCTGGAGGAGGACATGGCCACCCACTCCAGTATTCTTGCCTGGAGAATCCTCATGGACAGAGGAGCCTGGTGGGCTACAGTCCGTGATGTCACAAAGAGTTAGACATGACTGAGCAACTAAGGACAGCACAACACAGCATATGATTCCAAATTCCATGCTCGTAGTCACTGTAGAATCCTATCTCCGAGTTAGCAGAGCTTTTTTTTTCTTTTAATATGAATTTATTTATTTTAATTGGAGGCTAATTACTTTACAATATTGTAGTGGTCTTGCCATACACTGACATGACTCTGCCACGGGTATACATATGTTCCCCATCCTGAACCCCCCCGCCCACCTCCCTCCCCATCCCATCCCTCTGGGTCATCCCAGTGCACCAGCCCCGAGCACCCTGTATCATGCATCGAATCTGGACTAGTGATTCATTTCACATATGATAATATACATGTTTCAACGCCATTCTCTCAAACCATCCCACCCTTGCCCTCTCCCACAGAGTCCAAAAGACTGTTCTATACATCTGTGTCTCTTTTGTTGTCTCGCATACAGGGTTACTGTTACCAGTTTCTAAATTGCATATATATGCGTTAGTATACGGCAATGGCACCCCACCCCAGTACTCTTGCCTGGAAAATCCCATGGACAGAGGAGCGTGGTGGGCTCCAGTCCATGGGGTCGCTAAGAGTCGGACACAACTGAGCGACTTCACTTTCACTTTTCACTTTCATGCATTGGAGAAGGAAATGGCAACCCACTCCAGTGTTCTTGCCTGGAGAATCCCAGGGGCAGCCGTCTATGGGATCGCACAGAGTCGGACACGACTGAAGTGACTTAGCAGCAGCAGCAGCATACTGTATTGGTGTTTTTCTTTCTGGCTTACTTCACTCTGTATAATAGGCTCCAGTTTCATCCACCTCGTTAGAACTGATTCAAATGTATTCTTTTTAATGGCTGAGTAATATTCCATTGTGTATATGTACCACAACATTCTTATCCATTCATCTGCTGATGGACATCTAGGTTGCTTCCATGTCCTGGCTATGATGTGCTGTGATGGACATTGGGGTACATGTGTCTCTTTCAGTTCTGGTTTCCTTGGTGTGTATGCCCAGCAGTGGGATTGCTGGGTCGTATGGCAGTTCTATTTCCAATTTTTCAAGGAATCTCCACACTGTTCTCCATAGTGGCTGTACTAGTTTATATTCCCACCATCAGTGTAAGAGGGTTCCCTTTTCTCCACACCCTCTCCAGCATTTATTGCTTGCGGACTTTTGGATAGCAGCCCTTCTGACTGGTGTGAAATGGTACCTCATTGTGGTTTTGATTTGCAGTTCTCTGATAATGAGTGATGTTGAGCATTTTTTCATGTGTTTGTTAGCCATCTGTATGGACAGGAAGGCCTGGCGTGTTGCAGTTCATGGGTCGCAAAGAGTCAGACACGACTGAGCGACTGATCTGATCTGATGTCTTCTTTGGAGAAATGTCTGTTTAATTCTTTGGCCCATTTTTTGATTGGGTCATTTATTTTTCTGGAATTGAGCTGCAGGAGTTGCTCATATATTTTTGAGATTAATTCTTTGTCAGTTGTTTCGTTTGCTATTATTTTCTCTCATTCTGAAGGCTCTTTTCACCTTGCTTATAGTTTCCTTTGTTATGCAGAAGCTTTTTAATTTTAATTAGGTCCCATTTGTTTATTTTTGCTTTTATTTCCAATATTCTGGGAGGTGGGTCAGAGAATCCTGCTGTGATTTATGTTGGAGAGTGTTTTGCCTATGTCTTCCTCTAGGAGTTCTATAGTTTCTGGGCTTATGTTTAGATCTTTAATCCATTTTGAGTTTATTTTTGTGTATGGTGTTAGAAAGTGCTCTAGCTGCATTCTTTTACAAGTGGTTGACCAGTTTTCCCAGCACCACTTGTTAAAGGGATTGTCTTTTCTCCATTGTATATTCTTGCTTCCTTTGTTGAAGATAAGGTGTCCATAGGTGCATGGCTTTATCTCTGGGCTTTCTATTTTGTTCCATTGATCTATATTTCTGTCTTTGTGCCAGTACCATACTGTCTTGATGACTGTGGCTTTGTAGTAGAGCCTGAAGTCAAGCAGGTTGATTCCTCCAGTTTCATTCTTCTTTCTCAAGATTGCTTTGGCTATTCGAGGTTTTTTGTATTTCCATCAGATCAGATCACATCACATCAGTCGCTCAGTCGTGTCTGACTCTTTGCGACCCCTTGAATCGCAGCACGCCAGGCCTCCCTGTCCATCACCAACTCCCGGAGGTCACTCAGACTCACATCCATCGAGTCAGTGATGCCGTCCAGCCATCTCATCCTCTGTCGTCCCCTTCTCCTCCTGCCCCCAATGCCTCCCAGCATCAGAGTCTTCTCCAATGAGTCAACTCTTCGCATGAGGTGGCCAAAATACTGGAGTGTCAGCTTTAGCATCATTCCTTCCAAAGAAATCCCAGGGCTGATCTCCTTCAGAATGGACTGGTTGGATCTCCTTGCAGTCCAAGGGACTCTGTGAAATTATTTGTTCTAGTTCTCTGAAAAATACCATTGGTAGCTTGGTAGGGATTGCATTGAATCTATAGATTGCTTTGGGTAGCATACTCATTTTCACTATATTGATTCTTCCGACTCACGAACATGGTATATTTCTCCATCTATTTGTGTCCTCTTTGATTTCTTTCACCAGTGTTTTATAGTTTTCTATGTATAGGTCTTTTGTTTCTTTAGGTAGATATATTCCTAAGTATTTTATTCTTTTTGTTGCAATGGTGAATGGAATTGTTTCCTTAATTTCTCTATTTTCTCATTGTTTGTGTATAGGAATGCAAGGGATTTCTGTGTGTTGATTTTATATCCTGCAACCTTGCAGAGATTTAAGCCTTCTGCATTCTTATTCCAAGAATCATTTCCTAGAAAGACCTGACCCACAGCTCATGCATAAAGCAGCTGCCTGTTGTGGTCTAAAAAGGTCAGATACTCCTTACACACACACACACACACACACACACACACACACACACACACAGTCCTTTAAAACCTCTAAAAGCTCTCCCCCACCCCTATCCTCACCCCACTACCGACACAATAATGGAAGTGCCAGGACCTTTGAAAGGAAAGTGATAGGACCTGGAAGCCCAGTGATGCCAGAAGCCTATTGTTCTGTAAATTTAGTGTTCCTGACCAGGAAAGAGACTTCACAGCTCCCGCTGCTATTGGAGTATAGCTTTCACAACTCAGCTTACTCAGTTTATTTTTCATGAGGTAATACCTATTTTTTTCCCCCAGGGAGATTATTTTTAAACCTTTTCTAACAAGTATTTTTTCTTAAAGAAAAAAGCAGTTAAATATTGAAGGTTTTGAGCTACTGTGTAAAAAAAATTCATGCCTAAAGAGTAGTCTACCTCAAGGCTCCAGGTTAATTTTGAAACAAAACAGGTATGAATTACTCATCTACTATGCTCTCATATCTTCCTTTTTAAGTGGAACAGTAAATCCTAGAATTTGCTGTGGTTTGGGGGGTAGGTTGTGTTTTTTTTTTACTGACTGACATCACCCTTCATTCTTGAAACAAGATTCAAAGAAATCCTTAAAGCCACCACAGAATATTCATACATGTGCACCAACTTATCCCCAGATGTTTCTTTGGAAATTTGCAGCCTTGATAATCTTCTGTGTCTCAAAAATGCCCTGTGGGCTGCTGTAACTTTTTTTGTCCTTTATTAAAAATTTTCAGGTGAATAAAATAGCTGAGAGGCAGTAATGTAGGTGAAATTTTGCTGAGGTCCATATCTGTTTTGGTGCCCTGACATATGGTGGGATTTTTTTTGCTTCTCTTTCTCCCCTTCTGTCTTTGCTATCACCCCCTGCTGCTACTGCTAAGTCGCTTCAGTTGTGTCCGACTCTGTGCGACCCCATAGACGGCAGCTCACCAGGCTCCCCCGTCCCTGGGACTCTCCAGGCAAGGAAACCACTATTCTCTGGTTTTTCAGTGTCAAAACCCACACTTTAGGGGGGCTTCCTTGATGATCTAGTCGTTAAGAATCTGCCTACCAGTGCAAGGGTGCTTAGTCACTCAGTCGTATCCAACTCTTTGCAACCCCATGGACTGTAGACTGCCAGGCTCCTCAGTACATGGGATTCTCCAAGCAAGAATACTGGAGTGGATTGCCATTCCATTCTCCAGGGCCAATACAAGGGACACGAGTTAAATTCCTGGTCTGGAGAGATCCTGTGTGTCTCAGAGCAACTTGGCCCGTGTGCCACAACTACTAAGCTCATGTCTAGGGCCTGTAGGGTGCAACTCCTGAGAACACACATCAACAACTGAAGCCTGCACATGCTAGAGCCCGTGCTCAGCAGCAAGAGAAGCCACTGTGATAAGAAGCTTAAGCACCACAAGGAAGAGTAGCCCATAAATAAAATAAATGTCTTAAAAAAAAAAAAAGAAACTGCACTTTTCAAAAAAGTCCTGTTTAGGGAAAAAAAAAAAAAAGAGAGAGAGAGAGAGAGGAAAAAACAGTGTCCAGAAACCAGTGGAAAAATGATGGTCCTCAAATGAATCAGTGGGACTCTGTTTCCTTGGGTGATTACAAAAGGGGACTGTGTGGGACTTATAAAAGTGTCATTGTTGCTTCTAAACTTAGCAAATCTGTTAAGTAATTCCAAAAGAAACATATTATTCTTGGATCTCCAGAGGGGTGTGTGTGTGGGGGGAGGGGAGACTGTCTGGAAACCAGTGGAAAACTGCTGGTCCCCAGGAAATGAATCAGTGGAACTATAACTTTCCTTGAGTCAGCACAAAAGGGGCCTGAATGGGACTTACTTACAAAAGCATTACTGTTACTTTCAAACTCACTGCTTGTTAAGGTTACTAAATTTAAGTAATTCTGAAATAAACACATTATCCTGTAACTCCAAAAGGGGGAAAAAAAAAAACCATACTGTTTTGACTGATCTGAGGTGGCCTCCGCCTGCAATCGAGGGCTTTGGTTCTAGAGACTGAGGTCGGGGCACGGCAGTGAAAGCTGAATCCGAGACACTAGACCAGAGGTCAGGGACAAGGCCCTGGCCCTTCGGCTTGGCAGAAAAGAATTCCCACAAAGATGGGAAGTAGTGAAACAAGTGTTTATTAGGAGGAAAAAGAACACAGTACATGTGGACGGACATATGGGTGGATTCAGAGAGTCATGCCCTAGTGGCAGTCTGAATCACTTTTATGGGATATTTTTTCATTTGGGTGTCCTTTGGCTGATCATTTTGATTTGCCTGGTTGAGAATCCATATTAGGAATATTTCAGGATCCTCCTATGCATGCACACACATCTCTCAGGCAAGATGGATTCCACCGAAGAGATCTATGGGTAGATTTGACATCACTCCCCTTTTGACCTCCAAGGAGCTTTCTAGTTGGGAGGGTCTCCTTGATTTCAAGAATGAGAAATACGTAATATGTGGTCTGTAATCTTTTATCTGGGCAGGGGTCCAGCCTCCTCTCTCAATGGTCCCTCTATGATATTTTGGAGTTTCTGTCCACAGGGAACAAACTCCAGTGCTCACCCTGGGTGTGTGTGTAGGGGGGTGGGGGTGGGGACATGAGGTGGGGTGTCCATCTATCTCATACCTCAAGACCAGAGTTTGGAGGATTTCCTCCACAGGCACTGGAGGTATGAGGTTTTGTTCCCTGTTAAAGGCCTTCTGGGCACTGTTGAACACAGGGAGGAAGTATTTGGGATTCCTTGGGAGAATCTCTAAGAGAACATTACCCAGGCATGAACATAGTCTGTCTGGGTACAAGACAGGACTACCAGAGACCACGTGGATACCATCAAAGGAAAGATGATCTCAGAATAAATAGAATAACATGCTTTTTGACTGTTTACTCTGTGCTGCTCCCTGTTCCAGGGGTCTTATTTGCATTTGCATTTCATCCTTTCATCACAGTAATAATGTTAGCAGAACCACTGACTGAAACCGCCCACTCACTCTGGCCACATTGGACAGTAACCACTTGCATGAGTTACCCTACAGTAGTCAGGAACGTGGAACCTATTGAACTACCTCCAACTGAAAGGATTCAGCAAAGGTCAGAAGGAGAGAGTAGATGCCAGTCCGTATGTCCTACCGTGTGGGTGTGTGTGTGTGTGTGTGTGTGTGTGTGTATGCTGTCATTTCAGTTGCCTCCATCTCTGTGTGACCCCACGGACGGCAGCCTGCTGTACTCCTCTGTCCATGGGATTCTCCAGGCAACAATACTAGAGGGGGTTGCAGTGTCTCTTTATGTCTCCTGCATTGGCAGGCAGGTTCTTTACCACTATGTCCTACCAACCTCCCAGAATCCTT
This sequence comes from Tragelaphus eurycerus, assembly GCA_935064755.1. NCBI lineage: Eukaryota > Metazoa > Chordata > Mammalia > Artiodactyla > Bovidae > Tragelaphus > Tragelaphus eurycerus. The sequence continues at coordinate 8,857,381 of CAKXYN010000039.1, forward strand.
CTCGCTGGAATCCATCTTGGCTGAGCAAACCCTGTGCTACCAGGAAGGACCCTGAGTCAGAATGATTGGCCAGAGACAACCTGGAAACTAATCCCATCACCGTAAAGGCCAAGACTGTGAGCCAAGTGGCACAGCAGTTCTCCTGGGTCCCCTTATCCTGCTGTTCTCCACCCAGGCGCCCCTTCCCAGTGAGTTCTCTTACTCTGTCAGCACCTGTGTCTCCTTGGAACATTTGTGCCCGAGTGTTAGACAAGAGCCCAGTTTTGGACCATGGAAGGGTGTCCCTGTTCATGCAACGATAATACCTTGAAAGAGGGCTTTTGTTATCCCATCTGGCACAGGAAAGTGGTGAATCGAGGATTCAAAAACCAAAGCCAAGCAGAGGCTGTGTTAGAATTTCTCTTTCATTCACTGTTAAACTGACTCACTGAGGGAGGAAAGAAATATTTGAAATGTGATAGGGAGCTTTCTCAGTTATTTATTAATATCATTTCTCTTCTTAAAATTTAGAAACAGTCTACTCCCCTTTGCTCCTCTACCCCTACCTCATGGTCTAGAATATCTAGGATAACTTTTATTAAATGGATTTACAGTTTGTTTCATGAAGACTAGATATTGTCCAGTAGCCAAGAAAAAACAATAGGTGATACGTGTCTAGGATCTACTTTGATGAGATGCAAAGTAATTGTTAGATAGCTCTTAGAGGCCCTTCCTAACATCAGTGTGAGGCCAGAGTGTGGAACAACGCTGATCTTGCTAGGAAGGATGATAAAAATTTGAGGGTTAAAAGGGAAGTTTTTTTAAAGGTTAGCAAAATAGTCAATCATTGTTTTGTTTGTTTGTTTGTTTGTTTTTTAAAGGAGCCAATCAATTAGCGAGTGTTAGCATCCTAGTGCGGAGAAGGCAATGGCACCCCACTCCAGTGCTCTTGCCTGGAAAATCCCATGGATGGAGGAGTCTGGTGGGCTGCAGTCCATGGGGTCGCTAAGAGTCGGACACGACTGAGCGACTTCACTTTCACTTTTCACTTTCATACATTGGAGAAGGAAATGGCAACCCATTCCAGTGTTCTTGCCTGGAGAATCCCAGGGATGGAGGAGCCTGCTGGGCTGCCATCTATGGGGTCGCACAGAGTCCGACACGACTGAAGTGACTTAGCATAGCATAGCATAGCATCCTAGTGAGTACAGAGTATAGTTCTAGGCTTCAGGAGATAAAGGGAAAAATATTAAGAAAGGAAGAAAGAAAGATAAGAAGGAAGAGGAAGGACAGAAGGAAGAAGAAATGGAAGAAGGAAGAGAAGAGGGAGGGGAGGGAAAGAGGAAGGGGGAGAAATCCTGGTAGCATACAAATGACTGAAACCTCTATCCACTCATCACTCTGTCCCTCACTGAAAATAATTCGAAAGAAATCTTTTATAATCCTTATAAATTCTGTTGTGGTAGTATAGATTTTATATATTTTCTCGATCTGTTATTAACAAACATAATTGAAAAACAGAAGACAGATATAGTTATTAATAGCCTTTACTCTTCAAAGATCACATGGGTTCTCTGGAACTTTGTGTATTGGTTAAACAACCCAGGCTGCCTTGAAAACCCTGCTAACTAAATGTTTAGAAAGCCTTTTAATATGTTTTTAAATATTCTCCTTAACATATATGATTCTTTCCGTTTATGGTCATTTTCACTATCGACCCAGATAATATCCCAGGGAATCTGACTGAGGAGGGGTAAACCACAAAACAACTCCTACATCACACAGAAGACAATTTGAAATTCGACATTTATTTTGCGTTCTCTTTCCCCTAGGACAAAAAGTCAATATTCTTCTTTCTATTATGTTCCTTTCCCAGAAAACCTTTTCTCTAAGCCTCAGTTATAAAATCCTATTTTAATCCATTTAAGGGGATCTAAAAATGAGATTAATTAGGAGACTAATCATTCAGTCTCATGAAACTTGAGTTTTATCAAGAGGGACCCATGTATCTGTTTGCTCAAGACAGTCTCAGTTTATCTCCGTGGTCCTGGCGTAATTATTATTTCCACTTGCCAAACATGTTTCAATGTAGATAATACACTTATCTGTTTGTAAAAATTAATTATTTATAGCAGACACACCAGTGTGCAATTGGTTTTAAGGTAATAATGAAGTTATTAGTGTAAACAACATCCACTCTTTAGTAGGCTTCCGTTACATGTGGCTCCACCTCCAATGCAGGAGACATGGGTGGGGAAGATTCCCTGGAGAAGAGAATGGCAACCCACTCCAGTATTCTTCCTGAAGAATCTCCATGGACAGAGGAGCCTGGCGGGCTACAGTCCGTGGAGTCACAAAGAGTCAGACATGACTGAGCAACTAACACTTTCACACATGGTATTTTAAGACAGTTTAGCTAAATTTTCCACGTCTGATGAATGGAAATCAATCTACAAATTTATGAATTTCAAATCTACCTGAACGTTGTCATATTCTGTATCATATTTTACATTCTGACTTCAGGTTTAACATATTACATTAAACAATCATGAAACTCAGCAACATATAATGGACTATCTGAAAAAAGTATCTTCTTACATTTAAGAATGTGTTATAGAATAATATTCAGTTAAACAGATCTAGAATATCCTGTTAGAAAGCAGAAAATATGTAACTCTAAAGTCAGAAACCTCTTGGGAATTCCCTAGTGGTCTGGCGGTTAGGGCTTGGCACCTTCACTGCTGTGGCTTGGGTCTAATCTCTGGTCAGGGAAGTAAGATCCTGAAAGCCGCATGGGTCAGCCAAAGCACAAAACAAACAAACAGATCCTCTTAGTCATGGCCAGTCATCTCTCTTACTCATGTCCTTCATAAACGAGGAAACCATATGAGCTTTTCCATAAGAATATGAGCTTTCCCTTATACTTGGTCCATTTAAAGTGCTGAGAACAATACTGGACACACACCAAATGCTAAAATAAGGTTAACTAAGCACGGCTGAGAGGAGCTATCCCACAACCGAGGTCAGGAAGGGCGGCGGTGAGGAGCCCTCCTCCAAGGTCAGGAAAGGTGGTGGTGAGGAGAGACCCCTCGTCCAAGGTAAGGTGCGATGGCTGTGCTTTGCTGGAGCAGCCGGGAAGAGATACCCCACACCCAAGGTAAGAGAAATCCAAGTAAGATGGTAGGTGTTGCAAGAGGGCATCAGAGGGCAAACACACTGAAACCATACTCACAGAAAACTAGTCAATCTAATCACACCAGGACCACAGCCTTGTCTAACTCAATGAAATTAAGCCATGCCCATGGGCAACCCAGGATGGGCGGGTCATGGTGGAGAGATCTGATAGGGTGTGGTCCGCTGGAGAAGGGAATGGCAAACCACTTCAGTATTCTTGCCTTGAGAACCCCATGAACAGTATGAAAAGGCAAAATGATAGGATACTGAAAGAGAAACTCCCCAGGTCAGTAGGGGCCCAATATGCTACTGGAGATCAGTGGAGAAATAATTCCAGAAAGAATGAAGGGATGGAGCCAAAACAAAAAGAATACCCAGCTGTGGATGTGTCTGGTGATAGAAGCAAAGTCCGATGCTGTAAAGAGCAATATTGCATAGGAACCTGGAATGTCAGGTCCATGAATCAAGGCAAATTGGAAGTGGTCAAACAAGAGATGGCAAGAGTGAATGTCGACATTCTAGGAATCAGCGAACTAAAATGGACTGGAATGGGTGAATTTAACTCAGAGGACCATTATATCTACTACTGTGGGCAGGAATCCCTCAGAAGAAATGGAGTGGCCATCATGGTCAACAAAAGAGTCCGAAATGCAGTACTTGGATGCAATCTCAAAAACGACAGAATGATCTCTGTTCATTTCCAAGGCAAACCATTCAACGTCACAGTAATCCAATCTATGCCCCAACCAGTAACGCTGAAGAAGCTGAAGTTGAACGGTTCTATGAAGACCTACAAGACCTTTTAGAACTAACACCCAAAAAAGATGTCCTTTTCATTATAGGGGACTGGAATGCAAAAGTAGGAAGTCAAGAAACACCTGGAGTAACAGGCAAATTTGGCCTTGGAATACGGAATGAAGCAGGGCAAAGACTAATAGAGTTTTGCCAAGAAAATGCACTGGTCATAGCAAATATCCTCTTCCAACAACACAAGAGAAGACTCTATACATGGACATCACCAGATGGTCAACACCGAAATCAGATCGATGATATTCTTTGCAACCAAAGATGGAGAAGCTCTATACAATCAGCAAAAACAAGACCAGGAGCTGACTGTGGCTCAGACCATGAACTCCTTATTGCCAAATTCAGACTTAAATTGAAGAAAGTGGGGAAAACTACTAGACCATTCAGGTATGACCTAAATCAAATCCCTTATGATTATACAGTGGAAGTGAGAAATAGATTTAAGGGCCTAGATCTGATAGATAGAGTGCATGATGAACTGTGGAATGAGGTTCATGACATTGTACAGGAGACAGGGATCAAGACCATCCCCATGGAAATGCAAAAAAGCAAAATGGCTGTCTGGAGAGGCCTTACAAATAGCTGTGAACAGAAGAGAAGCGAAAAGCAAAGGAGAAAAGGAAAGATATAAACATCTGAATGCAGAGTTCCAAAGAATAGCCAAAAGAGATAAGAAAGCCTTCTTCAGCGATCAATGCAAAGAAATAGAGGAAAACAACAGAATGGGAAAGACTAGGGATCTCTTCAAGAAAATCAGAGATACCAAGGGAACATTTCATGCAAAGATGGGCTCGATAAAGGACAGAAATGGTATGGACCTAACAGAAGCAGAAGATATTAAGAAGAGGTGGCAAGAATACACAGAAGAACTGTACAAAAAAGAGCTTCACGACCCAGATAATTATGATGGTGTGATCACTGACCTAGAGCCAGACATCCTGGAATGTGAAGTCAAGTGGGCCTTAGAAAGCATCACTACAAACAAAGCTAGTGGAGGTGATGGAATTCCAGTTGAGCTATTCCAAATCCTGAAAGATGATGCTGTTCAAGTGCTACACTCAATATGCCAGCAAATTTGGAAAACTCAGCAGTGGCCACAGGACTGGAAAAGGTCAGTCTTCATTCCAATCCCAAAGAAAGGCAATGCCAAAGAATGCTCAAACTACCAAACAATTGCATTCATCTCACACGCTAGTAAAGTAATGCTCAAAATTCTCCAAGCCAGGCTTCAGCAATATGTGAACCGTGAACTTCCTGATGTTCAAGCTGGTTTTAGAAAAGGCAGAGGAACCAGAGATCAAATTGCCAACATCCGCTGGATCATGGAAAGAGCAAGAGAGTTCCAGAAAAACATCTATTTCTGCTTTATTGACTATGCCAAAGCCTTTGACTGTGTAGATCACAATCAACTGTGGACAATTCTGAAAGAGACGGCAATACCAGACCACCTGATCTGCCTCTTGAGAAATTTGTATGCAGGTCAGGAAGCAACAGTTAGAACTGGTCATGGAACAACAGACTGGTTCCAAATAGGAAAAGGAGTACGTCAAGGCTGTATATTGTCACCCTGTTTATTTAACTTATATGCAGAGTACATCATGAGAAACGCTGGACTGGAAGAAACACAAACTGGAATCAAGATTGCTGGGAGAAATATCAATAACCTCAGATATGCAGATGATACCACCCTTATGGCAGAAAGTGAAGAGGAACTAAAAAGCCTTTTGATGAAAGTGAAAGTGGAGAGTGAAAAGTTTGGCTTAAAGCTCAACATTCAGAAAACGAAGATCATGGCATCTGGCCCAATCACTTCATGGGAAATAGATGGGGAAACAGTGGAAACAGTGTCAGACTTTCTTTTTCTGGGCTCCAAAATCACTGCAGATGGTGACTGCAGCCATGAAATTAAAAGACGCTTACTCCTTGGAAGGAAAGTTATGACCAACCTAGATAGCATATTCAAAAGCAGAGACATTACTTTGCCAACAAAGGTTCGCCTAGTCAAGGCTATGGTCTTTCCTGTGGTCATGTATGGATGTGAGAGCTGGACTGTGAAGAAGGCTGAGCGCCAAAGAATTGATGCTTTTGAACTGTGGTGTTGGAGAAGACTCTTGAGAGTCCCTTGGACTGCAAGGAGATCCAAGCAGTCCATTCTGAAGGAGATCAGCCCTGGGATTTCTTTGGAAGGAATGATGCTAAAGCTGAAACTCCAGTATTTTGGCCACCTCATGTGAAGAGTTGACTCATTGGAGAAGGCTCTGATGCTGGGAGGGACTGAGGGCAGGAGGAGAAGGGGACGACAGAGGATGAGATGGCTGGATGGCATCACTGACTCGATGGATGTGAGTCTGAGTGACCTCCGGGAGCTTGTGATGGACAGGGAGGCCTGGCGTGCTGTGGTTCATGGGGTCGCAAAGAGTCGGACACGACTGAGCGACTGATCTGATCTGATCTGATCTGATATTATATATAAATATATATAATTATATATTTTATATAATTATATACAATGCACATTATAGTATATATAATTATATAAATATAATATAAATATTATATTTATATAATTATATAATATAATATAAATATTATATTATATAATATAAATATAATATTAATTTTATAATATAATATAATTATAATATAATATATATAATATAATTGTATTATATTAATATAATATAAAATATATAATTATATAATATATACAATATATAATATTTATATAATTATTTATAAATAATTATAAATAACCACTATAAGACAGTTGCAGTTTGAGAGCAAATAGCTCCTCTATTGCAGGCTTTGTCGCTAGATGGTGGCTTTATAGTCTTAGGTCTATGTACTATCACTGTTGTAACTTGGCTGGGGAATTGGTCCACAATTTCCTCTTTTTTCTTTCCTTAGTTCTTCTGACCAGAGATGGAATCCCCACCTCCTGCAGTGGAAGTGCAGAGTCTTAACCACTGGACTGCCAGGGAAGCCCCACACATTTTCCTCTTTAGTCAGCCTTAAATGCCTAATTTTGTTACTTCTTTATAAACACCTTCAGTAAATTTAATACTGAATCATAAGCATTATTTTTATTTGGCATTCATACACACAATTCATAATCTACAGAATAAAGCTTTTCATAGCAACTGTGAAAATCTAGGTGATCATAGAGACAGATTTGCAATTGCTTGACCAAACATATCCATGAGTGCTAGTTAATAGTCAGCATCCACCTGAAGGGAACTCGCATAGAGGTCTGATCAGTGGCTTGTTCATGCACCTTTTCTGATCAATCTTGAAAGTGAAAGTGTTAGTCGCTCAGTTGGGTACGATTCTGCAACCTCATGGTCTGTCCATGGAATTCTCCAGGCAAGAATGTGGGAGGGAGTTGTCCTTTCTTTCTCCAGGGGATCTTCCTGACCCGGGGATTGAACGTGGGTCTCCTGCACTGCTGCTGGTGGTGCTGGATTCTTTACTGTCTGAGCTACCAGAGAAGCTGTCTTTAAGGCTTAAGATTTATCAATCTTAAGTTTCAGAAATTTCAGTAAAAATACATTAATTTTGCAGCTGACACAATGCACAGAGGAATAATAAACACTGGGTTGGCAAAATGTTCATTTGAGTTTTTCATCAGGTTTAACATCTTACAGAAAAACCCAAACAAAATTTTTTTTTTAAACTTTAAATTTTGTATTGGGATATATAGCCAGTTAACAATGTGACAGTTTCAGGTGAACAGTGAAGGGACTCAGCCATACATGAACAAACTTTTTTGCCAAGCCCAATATAATGGATGATACTCAAAGTTCAAAAATTATTTCTGTTGTAGCTGAAAAGTGCACTTAAGTATAAAAAGGATAAACATAATGGCCTTGCAGTCAGGTTCAATAAATCAATTATACAAACACAGAATGGGGGAGACCTCAAGATGGCTATTTGTGTGGAAAGATGAAGTAGGCTTTAGATGTTCCTTCTAATGGAAAGCTCAACATTAACCTACCTGGAGGAGGAAATGGCAACCCACTCCAGCACTTGCTTGGAAAATCCCATGGACAGAGGAGCCTGGCATGTTATAGTCTGTGGTGTCACAAAGAGATGGATGGACATGACTCAGCACGCATATTTATAGTTTCTGATGGAAAACTCAACAGGAACCTATAGTGAGAAGCAGATACTAAAATAGTTTATGTAAATGAATCTTCATTAATAAAAGTGAGACAATGTCTGGATCACAGGAGGTAATAGTCTGTCAAGAAGAACCACAGTTTAAGTATGGGTTTCAATTACGGGGTTCAGATTTTAAGAGGGGTATGGATGAACATGAGAAAATCTGAAAAAGGCTGGATGGTGGACAGTCTAAGAGCCAATTCATATGAGGAACATTGCAAGAACTGGGAGTGTTGAGTTCTGAGAAGACCATTTTCAGTGGTGACATTCATTAAAAAAAAAAAAAAAAAAAGAACTTCAATTGCTGCTGCATAGAATAAAAAGATGTGTTCAGTGCTTTTCCAAAAGGAAGACTCAACATAGTTGCATAGAAGTAACAGAGAGGCAATGGCACCCCACTCCAGTACTCTTGCTTAGAAAATCCCATGGACGGAGGAGCCTGTTAGGCTGCAATCCATGGGGTCGCTAAGAGTCGGACACACCTGAGCAACTTCACTTTCACTTTTCACTTTCATGCATTGGAGAAGGAAATGGCAACCCACTCCAGTGTTCTTACCTGGAGAATTCCAGGGACGGGGGAGTCTGGTGGGCTGCTGTCTATGGGGTCGACAGAGTCGGACACAACTGGAGTGACTTAGCATTAGCAACAGGGAGGCACATGTATTGGCCCAGTAATGAGAGCTGATTAAAGATGTCATAGGACATGATGAGAACTAGTGAGCTTTCATCTCTGGAAATACCAGGCAGACTGGATGACCACTAGAAGGGAGGTGAAAGCAGGGGCTCTTGTATGGATAGGAGACTGGGTAAGATGCTGGTCGAAGGTCCGGTCCAATTCTAAGACCGTATAGTCTTTGGATAAATCAACGTGCTTAAATCAGTCTTAAGGGACTAGCTGATTACTGTTCTTATTTTCATCCCAAGAGAAGAGAAATCAGTATTTCCTCACAGTGGGAAGAGCGTGTGAACATGTAGGAAGGAGAAGACAGACGCCTGCAAGCCAAGGAGAGAGGCCTGAGAAGATAGCAGACCTGCTGACACCTTGACCTTGGACTTCCAGCCTCTAGGACTGTGAGAACTACATTGTTTGAGGCATCCAGTCTGTGGTACTCTGCTGTGGTAGCCCTGGCAAACCAACACAGATTTTTCTCCACCTTCTCTGACTGGAGTGATTTGGATGAAGTTTATCTGCCTAAGCCAGGAAATACTCTTATCTACAAAGAGGCCCAGCAGGGTTAATAAAAAGCCACTTTCCTGACGACTTGAAGACTGTTGATACAGCAATTCAACGTTTGGGTATTTATCTAAAGGAAACAAAAACACTAACTTGAAAAGACATAGGACCTCCCTTGTGGTCCAGTGGTTAAGAATCTGCCTGGCATGCAGGGAAGACAGGTTCAGTCCTTGGTCCAGGAAGACTCGTGTGCCAGCGGCCACAAACTGAGCTCACACTGCAGCTACTGAAGCCGGGCACCCTAGGGCCTGTGTTCCACACAAGAGAAGCCTCTGCAGTGAGCACCCTGGCACTGAAATGAGAGAGTAGCCCCTGCTTGCCACAACTAAAGAAAGCCCGTGCACAGCAAGGAAGACCGAGAGCAGCCAAAAATAAAATACATAAAATTTTAAAAAGATATATGCACCAATACAATATTGTAAAGTTAAATAAAATAAAATTAAATTTAAAAAAAAGATATATGCACCCCATGTTCACTGCCGTGTTATTACAATAGCCACGATATGGAAACAGCCTAAACGTCCATCAATTGATAAGAGCATAATGAAAATACGGTGTACAAAAAGAAGGAAATCTTGTCATTTACAACAACATGGAGTGTCCTTGAGGTCATTATGGTAAGTGAAATAAACCAGACAGAAAAATTAAATACTGTATGATCTCACACTTACATGGAATCTAAAACAAACAAACAAACAAAAAACCCCAAACCAAGCTTAGAGATAGAGCGAACAGACTGGTGGTTGCCAGAGGCAGGGGGCAGGGCTAGGTGAAAGGAGTCAAAAGGTACAAATTTCCAGTTATAAAATAAATAAGCCATGGGATGTAATGTAAAGCATGGTGGTTTTAGTCAATAACACTGTCTCTTATTTGAAAGTTGCTAACAAAGGTCCGTCCAGTCAAGGCTATGGTTTTTCCTGTGGTCATGTATGGATGTGAGAGTTGGACTGAAGAAAGCTGAGCTCCAAAGAATTGATGCTTTTGAAATGTGGTGTTGGAGAAGACTCTTGAGAGTCCCTTGGACTGCAAAGAGATCCAACCAGTCCATTCTGAAGGAGATCAGCCCTGGGTGTTCCTTGGAAGGAATGATGCTAAAGCTGAAACTCCAGTACTTTGGCCACCTCATTCGAAGAGTTGACTCATTTGAAAAGACTCTGATGCTGGGAGGGATTGGGGGCAGGAGGAGAAGGGGATAACAGAAGATGAGATGGCTGGATGGCATCACCGACTCAATGGATGTGAGTCTGGGTGAACTCCGGGAGTTGGTGATGGACAGGGAGGCCTGGCGTGCTGCTATTCATGGGGTCGCAAAGAGTCAGACACGATTGAGCAGCTGAACTGAACTAAACTGAATTGAAGAGAGTAAATCATAACAGTTGTTATCACAAGAAAAAAAAATTGTAACTTTGTGTGGTGACAGATGTTAACTAGACTCACTATGATGATCATTTCACAATATATACGTATATCAAGTCATGATGTCCTACATCTGAAACTGATATAATGATGCATGTCAGTTACATCTTAATTGAGTGTAGGTAGGCACTGAACAAGAGGCTCATTCCCATCGGCTGCAATTCCAGCCCAGGTAAGCCTTATGAAAGTCAGTGAGGGGCACTTGATAGGAGGCCTTGATGTCAAACTCCCCTCACTTAATTAACTCAGGCAGGCCTAATGCTAAGTGAGAAGCTTGCTTTCTGCATCATGTGAACAGTAAGTTCATTTTGTTGTTATTTTCCTCAATATGCTCTTTTGTATTTTTCATGTTTTCTACTTGGGCTCTGAACTGAAACAAAGAAGAAAGGAAAATATATAATGCTTTTAACATTTCTTAAATGTTTTAAAACATTTTTTAATCCGAGTCAACAAAACAAAGCATGAGTCTTTCCCCTTGAAGGTGTTATGTGCTCTGGAGAAGTCGACAAAAAAGCAAGAATGAAGGTAAGCTTTAAAACACGTGGCCAGGGTCTTCCCTGGTGGTCCAGAGCTGAGGACTCCATGCACTCACTGCCAAGGGCCTGGGTTCTATCCCTGGTTGGGAAGCTAAGATCCCACAAGCTGAACAGTGTGGCCAAAAAATAAAATAAGAACAAAACACATGGTCAGGATCACTGTTTACTCAGAAGAAAAGTAAATTCATATAACAAGACACCTTTTCAACAATCATTTTTATGCTTTCTCCATTTTACACTGCTGCCAATTTACAGACATTTGAGGAACGTAAGTAGAAGGATCACTTTGCTGAAACATTAGTTTTCTTTATTACAATATGAATTACCTTCATGTCCACTGTTGTGTCACCTTGCAGCAGTGTCCACTCATACTGGACGATGGCGTGGTCATCTGTGCTTTCTCGGCCGTCCAGAATCACGCTGTCTGTGGGCAGATGCAAAACCACATCCTGCCCAGCCTTGCTGAGTGGAGGCTCGTCCTTTTCTGTGAAAGAAAATAAATAATTCATAGGAGAAATGATTCCCTATTTTTTCTCATTTATTATGAGAGGTATTTTTGTCAAGAGGATGTATAGCAACTGAAAGTTATTTTCTTATTTTCGTTGCAATAAATTAAATCTGGAAAGTTAAGGCAAGTTCTTGGATTCACATAAAATTCACATAGAAATTCTTGGAATCCAATTTTCATCAAGGAAAACAGAAGAGGTTCACAGCTTCTTACTAGTTTTTGTAAGGGAAGCTGATACAGAATTTGAGATATCCTAAAATATTAATAGCAAACAAGTGTGTATTGATATTTAGCTTTTCTCCTTCATAGTAATTATCACTGTGTCCACTAAATATTAAACATGATGGACAGGGATGGTTGATAGAAGCCATCAGATACAGAAAACATTCTTAAGAGCAGAATTGTGGATATTTTACGTGATTTAAGCATCTTATTAGTAAACTTATGCAAATACACATATATTGTGATGAAGCTTAGTAATTTCTTTTTTGATGTGGACCATTGTTAAAGTCTTCATTGAATTTATTATAGTATTTCTTTCATTTCTTGTTTTGGTTTTTTAGCCATAAGGCATGTGGGACTTAGATCCCTGACCAAGAATCAAACCTGCACACACACCCGCTCCCCTCCTCCCTCCCACCCCCGCATTGGAAGGTGAAGTCCTAACCACTTGGCCACCAGGGAAGTCCCCAAAACTTAGTAATTTAGCTGGGAAGAAATAACTCTGCAGGCTTTTGTAATACATCCTTCTTGGCATCCACTATTCCACTATCTCCTTCCTCCTCTAGCACCAAAACTTGATCTGAATTTTGGGCTGGACTTCCTTATTTTGAATGATGTTAAGACAGTGCTCTCTTTCTGCACAGCTGAAGTTGGCCCCCAAACAAAGTTCTAGGGGCCAATCCAGATACCCACTGCCTTGAAGAGGAAAAGTTAAAGTTTTACATACCCTCCTTCTCCTGCCTCTGTAACTCAGCTTGCCCCTTGCAAAGTCTAGATCACGTAGGTCACATAGTCTCAGAAAGTGGGGACTTGCAATACTAGGAATTGCAGCTTATCGCTCACCCTTGTTCTGCTCTTTGCAATCACTCAGCCCCTGCAAACCTGCTTAATCACGCCTGTTCAGGTCAGGCATCCCCCTCTTCACTGTGACCACTGTTCCCCCACATGAGAAACCCCTTAGTTTAAACCAGCCTATTAACAGCTAGTGTTGCCCACTACAGTCTGTCTATAAAAACTCTGTAATCCTTTTGTTCAGGGCTCAGAGCTTGGAGTGTTAACTCCTCTGGGCCCGCCGGCATAATAAACCTGAGATCTCCAACTCTCTGAGTGTGTGCTTGGTTTCTCGAGTACTGGTTTCTGCAACAGCTTGACATTTGAAGCTAGCAGTAATCCTATTATTTTCTCAGACTGCAAGGAGATCAAACCAGTAAACTTGAAAGGAAATCAACCTTGAATGTTCATTGGAAGGACTGATGCAGAAGCTGAAGCTCCAATACTTTGGCCACCTGATGTAAAGAGCTGACTCATTGAAAAAGACCCTGATGCTAGGAAAGATTGAGGGCAGGAGGAGAAGGGGACAGCAGAGGATGAGATAGTTAGATAGTAACACTGACTCAATGGACATTAGTGTGAGCAAACTCCAGGAGAGAGTGGAGGACATCCCACCATTGCACGCATGTATGACATGCGGCAATCCATGGGATCACAAAAAGCTGAACATGACTCAGAGACTAACACAAGGAATCAGCACATTTGCTGTTGCCAAAGGGTACATATTCCTATTGAGAAAATGAGTCCCATTTTTACAGCCATTTAAAACAATGAGGACTAGTAATCAAATTATGCCACATAACCAACCCCTGTCTTAGAAGACAATTGGTCTGTTTTTTACCCCTTGAGCAAAGAGCCAGTGCCTGATGACTTTATTCTGCTTCTCTCAGGGAAGCAGAGAGATGACAGCTGCTTTACTAATAGGCCCTCTTTTAGTTTTATAGAGAACTTTCCTTTGCTTCTGAAAGGTTCATCACTTTCCATGCAATGGTTTACACAAGTCTGGAATCTTTTGTGCCTTGCTGGAAAGCTTATGGAATCTTAGTTCCCCAACCGGGATTAAACACTCGCCCATTGTGGAAGTGGAAGAAGAGCAGAATCCTAACTCCCGGACTGCCAGGGAAGTCCTAGGCCCTCAAAGATTTACCCAAAAATATTTAAGATGGAAAAATCAGATAAGCTTGGAAATATTGCACATATTACAAAACTAATCCTGGCCCTCCTGGAAGAAAAAAAAAGGCACTGTAGTCATTTACTTTTCTTCAGGGAAGCTTAAAGATATGGTTTATGAAGACAGTGAAATCTTCATATCCTCTAAATTGGTCATTGTATCAGAAATAATAGAATTGTATTTCCTCCTCAGTTTAAGTCCAGGCAAATTACACTGTATAATGTATTTAAAAATAAGTCAGAGCTGGGACTTCCCTGGTGGTCCAGTGGTTAAAAAATCTGCTTGCCATGGAAGGGGACATGGGTTCGATTCCTAGTCTGGAAACTAAGATCCCACAAGCAGTGGGGCAACTAAGCTCATACACCACAACTATTAAGCCCTAGAGCCAGAGAGCCCGAGCTCTGCAACAAGAGAAGCCACTGTAATGAGAGGCCCACGCACTGAAACTAGAGAAACCTGCACGCAGCGATGAAGAACTAATAAAACCATAAATAAACACACAAGTAAATAAAATCTTAAAAATAAAACAACCCAGAGCGATTTGGCTTAGGCGACTTAAGCCAGAAACAGGTCTTAAAAAATAAACAAATGACAACAAATAGAGGAAAGGAGTGTGTCGTCATTCAAAAAAAATTTGACTTGATGAAGAACAAAGCTTAAATGTCACTTTGAGTTTTTGTTATAAAAATGTAATAAGCCAACGTGAAGTACTCTGGAAACACTGATTTCTTTTGAAGATTAAGCATATTTGGTATGATCCACAGAGATGAAATAAAACTCATATCCATCTTGATGGAGCATATCAAGGTGGCACTTTATGCAGAGAGGTATATTAACTACTCTGATTTTCGATATGTTGCTCTGAGCAATGCCTTATTGACAAGAAAGAGGAATCTGGGTCTTATTGCGTGGGCACCAATAGCCAAGGCTGAGGATGTGGAAGTGGGGCCAGCCAGACTAAGAGAAGAGGCCTAGATATTAAAGGTCAAAATCCATCTTGATTTTTCTGTTTGTTTGCTTTTGTGACCTTTTTTCTTCATTGTGCATTTTTCTTAATTACAACATGTCAGGAAAAAGTTATTTACAACCCAAATACGATTGTCTTCATTTTTGATGTCTATTGTTTGTCTTTCCCCATCTGAGCTGCCGATAATAGCAATTAATGTTGGTGATGGTGGTGTTTAGCTGGTTGGTCGCATCCAACTCTTTACCACCCCATGGACCATAGCTTGTCAGGCTCCTCTGTCCACGGGATTTCCCAAGCAGGAATACTGGAGTGGGCAGCCATTCCATTCTCCAGAGTATCTTCCCCACCTAGGGATCGAACCCGGGTCTTCTGCTTTGCAGGCAGATTCTTTACCACTGAGCCACCAGGGAAATCCAATAATAAGTAACAGATGACACCACCCTTAAGGCAGAAAGTGAAGAGGAACTAAAAAGCCTTTTGATGAAAGTGAAAGAGGAGAGTGAAAAAGTTGGCTTAAAGCTCAACATTCAGAAAACGAAGATCATGTCACCTGGTCCCATCACCTCACGGCAAATAGATGGGGAAACAGTGGAAACAGTGTCAGAATTTATTTTTTTGGGCTCCAAAATCACTACAGATGGTGACTGCAGCCATGAAATTAAAAGACGCTTACTCCTTGGAAGAAAAGTTATGACCAACTTAGATAGCATATTCAAAAGCAGAGACATTACTTTGCCAACAAAGGTCCATCTAGTCAAGGCTATGGTTTTTCCAGTAGTCATGTATGGATGTGAGAGTTGGACTGTGAAGAAGGCTGAGCGCTGAAGAATTGATGCTTTTGAACTATGGTGTTGGAGAAGACTCTTGAGAGTCCCTTGGACTGCAAGGAGATCCAACCAGTCCATTCTGAAGGAGATCAGGCCTGGGATTTCTTTGGAAGGACTGATGCTAAAGCTGAAACTCCAGTATTTTGGCCACCTCATGCGAAGAGTTGACTCACTGGAAAAGACTCTGATCCTGGAAGGAATTGGGGGCAAGAGGAGAAGGGGACGACAGAGGATGAGATGGCTGGATGGCATCACTGACTCGATGGATGTGAGTCTCAGTGACCTCCGGAAGTTGGTGATGGACAGGGAGGCCTGGTGTGCTGCGATTCATGGGGTCGCAAAGAGCCAGACACGACTGACCGACTGAACTGAAATGAACTGTTTATTGGGTGATTTCTTTGTACCAGGCATCACATGAAGCATTTTTGAGCCATAAATTCACCCAATTTTCACAAGTCTTTGAGGAAACTAGGTCAGATTGGCTAACTTAGTTGCCTAAGACCACACAAGTGATGAATTTGTCACTTGAGATGTCAGCTCAGATCTAACTGAAAGGCTCCACTTGACCCAGTATATTTTAGGAGCACTCACATGTACTCTAGTTACAGTAAATATAAAGTTACATCCTGAATTTAACCTAACTTATTGATGTATTCTTACTTATTGACATTTATTCATATATCCTACCATTGCTTGTGTCACTGTATAAACTTCACAGTTGTCACTTTAAGTCCTTAGCCTCTACTCCTGGACATTACTTTGTTACCAATCTTTTTCATCATCATACATAATGCCACAATAATTTTTTTGCTCATACTTTTCTTTAGCATGGATCATTTTCCTTAAAACATATCTCAGGAGAATGAATATTTTAACGTTCTCTGATTCTTTCTTGATTGATTTCCAAAAGAGACATTTCAGTGTACACTTGCAGTGACCATGTATGATTATAAGTTCTCCACATGCATATCAATGTAACTCTTCAGTAAACTTATTATTGCCAGTGTAATAACAGTGCATGTGGGTATGCTAAGTCACCTTAGTTGTGTCCAACTCTTTGTGACCCTATGGACTTGTACTCTGCCAGGCTCCTCTGTCCATGGGATTCTCCAGGCAAGAATACTGGAGTGGGTTGCCATGCCCTCCTCCAGGGGATCTTCCTGACCCAGGAACTGAAAGAGTCTCTAAGGTCTCCTGCATTGGCAGGCGGGTTCTTTACCACTAGTGCCACCTGGGAACAGTAACCTGGTATTATTTGCATTTTTCTGATTACTTCTAAGGTTGAACATTTTTCCATGTTTATCAATTAAATATCCTCTTCTGGAAACTGTATTCATATGCTTTACCTACTTTTTTTTTTCTTACTAATTCACAGAACCAGGTCTCCTGCATTGCAGATGGATTCTTTATCAGCTGAGCTACCAGAGAAGCCCCTGATTCACATAAGCTTACTATTAATATAATAAATACACTGGTCTCATACTTTCCCAGACTTCTCTTTGCAATTTCTTTTGTTTCTTGACATAATGAAGTTTTTAAAAACATGTGTATACTACATCCTTTCTCTTTGTGATCTCTTTAATTGATTAGAAAGTTATCTTCCCCCCAGATGTATAATAGTGAATTTATTTTCATCAAATCTTCTATGTATGAAGTAACCTATGGCCTAATTTTTAAAAAATTATTTAATTCTTTAACCCATTTGGAATTTCTGTGTGATCAGAGTTGCAGGTCTCAATGTATTCCCACTGGTTATCTCAATAGTATTACATAATTATTTGCAACTCCTTTGTGATATTTATTTATAACACAAAAGGGAGAGGTTGAAAATGTGAGAAACATGCAATAGGTCAGGCACTCATGGAGGGATGAGCTTTGAACCTTCCCAGGTCAGTTCTTTCCTTTGCCCTTGGAGTAGATGAGAGAGAGGCCCGAGGTGGCTATGCATGGGTTTACAGAGGGGATGGCAGAGCACTGTCCAATACTGACTTTCCCTAATACAGATGCAAGCCTGACTTCTCAGATTACCCAGCGTTTGCCCAGAGATCCTGGTTTTCAGGCTGAATATCCAGTGGAAAGAGCATAAGAGTGCTGGCCCTTGAGCTCTTGGAGACTGTATTCTCTGGGTCCTCTGAGGTCCTAACAGCTCCACTCCCTCCTTCCTGCTGCTCCTCACTTTCATCAGAAAACAGACACCCAGGTCCTCCAGTCAGCCACACAATACAGCCAAGGTCCCATAGTGACATTAGGTACGTGGGAATCGCCTTTCTAATTCACAAAGCATGTCCACCCTTGATCCTCATGACAGCCCAGCTGGGAGGCAAAGCCAGCATTCAAGTCCTAAGAGGATGAGCAGGGAACCTCATGGAGAAGAGCTGGCTCTCAAATTCAGGACTCAGAACCGCAAGCCCCCTGCCCTGTCCTTTGCACACGACTGCAGGCAGATTGCATCAATTCAGCACACCTCTCTCTCCAGCATCCTCCACTCCTTCCCACCTTCTCCCATCATCCTAGGTAGCTGCTTAGTCAGTCTGACCCTGGAAACTCAGCTGAGGGCATCTCTGCTTCCAGGTGTCCTGATGCTGTTGGAGAAAGCATTCAAGTGGCCCCAGAATACAGCTCCACAACTCACAGAGCACAGCTCACGACTCACATAACACAGCTCACAGCTCACATAACACAGCTCACAACTCACACAGCACAGCTCACAACTTACAATGCATAGCTTCACAAAGCAGGTTCTATGAGGCCTTTGGACAGGTTAATTTCTCTCACCAAGGCTTCGAGTACCCTGGAGATTATGAGATAACCTAGATTTGGAAAGGACAGATTTGTGAGGACAGAGTGAGTTCATGTGTCTAAGGAGCTTATAGCAGTGCCACTTATCAAACTCAATAAATGTCCACAAAGAACAGGGCTGATGGGGTCTGCTATAACAACAAACAGGGCTGATGGGGTCTGCTAAAAATGTGAAGTGTGCAATTCCACCTGGCCCCCTGCCCTTTTTTCATAATCTTTGTATTCACCTCAAATGGACCCTAAAACATTTTCTGTAAATTTCTAAACCATTTTCATGCTCCTTTAGCCTTAAACTACATGGACTCACAGCTTCAGAAAAACAAAAAACATTCACGAAGGAACCACTTAGTCTCAGAAGCACAGGGAACTTCAGGAGGTTAAGGACCTAGGCAGGAAAAACACAAGACACTCGGGTAGGGTGACCTTTGCCCTCTCTGCAGACACAATGAGGGCATTTGGGCCAAGCAGCACCCTTCCATGCTTCCATATTCCTGGGATCCAAAGAACCTGTGAGCAGAGCAGCTCTTTTCCTGAATAAGGACCAAGCCCCGTGGTCATCTGGGCGTACCCTTGAGCATCTCCAAAGTGAATTACTAGACAAACTCCCCCCGGCCCCCGCCCAGAGAAAGGAAGGTCAAAAAAGGAAGGAGAAGAAAAAAGGATTCAGAAACTTCTACAATAAACTAAAGTTCCCCCCACCCCCCATGGCAGATATATTCTTTGCTTGTTTCCACTTCCCTTTCTGTTTCCACTGGCTTATAAGAAAGCTCCATTTGGCAATGCTGGTTTCCTCCAGTTGTGCAGTGAGAAGGGAAACGGATTTTGTTTCATTGGTGCTGGGATTTATTTTTGAGTCCCTGCTTGGGCAGAGGAAAGATGTGTGTGAAACAGCCATGGGTGGGGCTCAGGGATGGACGTGAAAGTGCCTCCCGCCTCCACTTCAGGGAGAAAACTTTGGGGTCCTTTGCAGTGTGTGCCTTAAGGCCTAGAAATCTCAGGTGACCTTGGATGTTTATTCCACTGGAGGTGGGAAGGGAGGTGGGCCATTGTGGACACAGATTTCCAGACCATTCTCTTTGGGCCTAAAGATCATGGAGACTCCAGATTTCCAAAGTGGCTGAGGCTATGCCCCTCTAGTCTTGTTATGGTTTCACTCTTGCATCATCATAAAGCAAACAGCACCAGAGTGCAATCAATCACAGTCAGCTGAACACAAGCAGGCCCAGTCAAGGTTTTATTTCCTGAGACCTTATCTCCACCTGTCACATTTTTTTTTTTTTTTTTTTGCCTCCTGTTTGGGTCTTAATTCTCATTCTGATCATCCCCAGAATAAAAACCATCAAATGAAAAGCATCCTTTTTAGCTCTTCTTCAAATGAGAGGTGCTTTAAACTTTATTTTCAATTAATCAAGTTCCCTTTCTCCCTACTCCTTAAAAAAGAGAATCATAGTCCACAGGAAATAGTTAGACCCACTTCAAAATAACCTGACCTATTCCTTTCTGAATTTTGTCTGATGAAAGCAACTTTAGGTGGAATCATGAATCCTGAGAGCCAAGCTAAGAAATAAGGGTGATTGCTATGAGCAATCCGGCATCTAATAAGATTTTGTTCTTGTAATTACTTGACACAGACCATACCTTATAAGAACCTCTGAGACTAAAATAGACTTTCCCCCCTGAACTTTTCTCTTCTATTAAATCAAATTTCTGTGAATCCTTTCAGATCAGTATTCCTCCCTAAGTTAAGAAAAATTCCAGAAGAAGCACTGTGCCCGCTTCCACCCAATCTACTAGGGGTTTCTCAAAAAACATCCCTAGGACTGAGACATCAAAGCCGGATGTTTCATTTCTGACTTGACTGAGGAGGGCCCAGCGGTCCTGCCTAGGGATCTCCCAGACGCAGCCACCAACAGGTACAAGGGCAGCGGCAGCAGGGCCCAAGCGACCAGGCCCGGGCCTCCGGGTGGCGTGCTTACCCAGGCGAGGCGAGGCCCGGGTGAGGGCCGGGGCGCCGGCTTCCAGGCCTTCCTGCTCGCCCTCTGGGGAGCGGCTGAGGCTGTAGCTGTTGTAACCTCGGTGCAGCGCAAACTTGCAGACGCTGCGGCCTCGCCAGGTGCAGTTGAAGAGGTAGCAGCCAAGCGCGGTGGCCGGGGGCGCGGGCCGCCGGGGCAGCTCCACCACGGCCACGGAGCAGTGCGGCTCGAGGCAGCAAGCCTGCAGGCACTGCCGCCAGTCCCGCACGGCCGCCGGCGCGCTCAAGAAGCTGGCGCCGGCCGCGATCGAGTCCTTGGTGCGGATGATGGCGTCGGGCCTGGCCCTGTAGCCGCCGCCCCCGGGGCCCGGGCAGCCTTCCTGGGGGTCGCCGCCCGCGCGCAGCTCGAGCTCCAGCTCCTCCTGCGGCCTTTCCTGCTGCAGCTGTCGGCGGAACTCCTCCAGCAGCTGCTCCACCCCCGAGAGCTGCGCATGAAGCTCGGACAGCGGCGCGGAGGGCGAGCCGGCCGCGCGGCCACCGGGCAGCCACAAGCACAGCAGCAACAGTCCGGGCAGTGCCCGGCGCGGCGGCGGGCGCCTGCGCCCCGAGCCCGCGCTCTCCCGGGCGACGGAGGCCATGACGGGCGGCGGAGGAGGAAGTGAGGCGACGCTGGGCGTCAGAGTGCTAGGGAGAGGGAATACGGATGAGCGTCGGCCCCGGGGTTCTCCGGCGCGGCCGCGGCGGGCGCTAGGC
Organism: Tragelaphus eurycerus; assembly: GCA_935064755.1. Classification (NCBI taxonomy): domain Eukaryota; kingdom Metazoa; phylum Chordata; class Mammalia; order Artiodactyla; family Bovidae; genus Tragelaphus; species Tragelaphus eurycerus. The sequence continues at coordinate 8,878,738 of CAKXYN010000039.1, forward strand.
ACCGGGGACCTCAAAGCGCGGCCTCCCCCTGGGCCCCGCTGCCCCCCCGAGGCCGCAGGCGCGCAGTCGCCGGCGGGAATCGTAGCGGCTGGAGGCATAGCCGGCCCGCCGCCCTGGCACCGCTCCGCGTCCCTTCCCGGAAGCCCGGGCGCAACAGCGACTCTCTGCCAGGAGGCGGGGAGCAGATCAGCGAGAAGGAGGCGCGTCTACCGGATCAGCACCCGGAGGGTGAACAGCGGCCGCGGGAGGTAGGGCGTGTCAAGCCCCGCCCAGCACCGCCCCTCCGGGCCCGCCCCCCTCAAGCTCGGGCCCGGCTCATATTTCCCCCGACCCTTTTTTGTGGGCGGGGAAGGTAGCCGTCAGATATGCAGATGACACCACCCTTAATGGAAGAAAGTGAAGAACTAAAGAGCCTCTTGATGAAAGTGAAAGAAGAGAGTGAAAAAGTTAGCTTAAAACTCAACATTCAGAAAACTAAGATCATGGCATCTGGCCCCATCACTTCATGGGGAAACGGTGGAAACAGTGGCTGACTTGATTTTTCTGGGCTCCAAAATCACTGCAGATGGTGATTGCAGCCATGAAATTAAAAGACGTTTACTCCTTGGAAGGAAAGTTATGACCAACCTAGATAGCATATTGAAAAGCAGAGACATTATTTTGCCAACAAAGGTCAGTCTAGTCAAGGCTATGGTTTTTCCAGTGGTCATGTATGGATGTGAGAGTTGGACTATAAAGAAAGCTGAGCACCGAAAAACTGATGCTTTTGAATTGTGGTGTTGGAGAAGACTCTTGAGAGTCCCCTGGACAGCAAGGAGATCCAACCAGTCCATCCTAAAGGAGATCAGTCCTGGGTGTTCATTGGAAGGACTGATGTTGAAGCTGAAACTCCAATACTTTGGCCACCTGATGCGAAGAGCTGACTCATTTGAAAAGACCCTGATGCTGGGAAAGATTGAGGGCAGGAGGAGAAGGGGATGACAGAGGATGAGATGGTTGGATGGCATCACTGACTCGATGGACATAGGTTTGAGTGGACTCCGGGAGTTGGTGATGGATAGGGAGGCCTGGCATGCTGCGGTTCATTGGGTGGCAAAGAGTTGGACTTGACTGAGTGACTGAACTGAAGGTAGCCGTGGGAAGAAAGCGGTGCCCCAGAGGAGCCTAGTGCCTCCCCTACCGGCCTCCACTTCTGGGCCGGCATTCTGGTCCAAGCATGCTGGGCTTATTATTATTATTATTTTAATTAAAAAAATCTTTTTGTCAGTTAATAATTTATTGCCTTTTGACTCCAGGTGCATTCTTCAGTACACCCTTGGAGATAAACAAAGGACTTTTTTTAAATCAATATTTTTTTTTCTAGTAGCGGAGAGAAGACATGATTTTATGTTTTACTTTTTTTTTTTTTTCTTGAAGTATAATTGCTTTACAATATTGTGTTAGTTTCTGATACACAGCAAAGTGAGTCAGCCATATTTAAGTACATGGAAACAAGCTCAGTGTTCATTGACAGATGAATGGAAGATGTAGTACATATATATAAGGGAATATTGTTTAGCCATTTAAAGGAACAAAATTGGATCATTTTTGAGATGTGGACGGAGCTAGAGTCTGTCAGACAGAGTGAAGTAAGTCAAAAAGATAAAAAGAAATATCATATGTGAAAAATAAGTATCATATATTATATTATCAATTAATATATTATAAACATATTATATTATAATATATTATATTTATAATATATTATATTATATACGATATAATTATTTATAATATATGTAATATATTATATTAAGTATTATATTATATATGATATAATTATTTATAATATATGTAATATGTTATATTAAGTATTATATTACATTAATAATTATAATTGTATATAATTTTATATAATATCAAATAAAATATAATATATTTATAATATTTAATATATTTATATATTATATTTATTAATATATTTATAGTATAATATGTATTATTGTATATTATATACAATAAATAATATAATATATTATAAATATAATTATATTATATAATTAATTATATTAAAAATAAATATCAGATTATAATATCATTATTAACCAACCAGACCTGTTCTGTTGTCTTCCCAATGTGATGTGGGCTCCTGGAGAGAAGGGGAAGGGTGTCTCCTTGTGATCTCAGGGCCACTCTAGAGAAGGGACGTGCTCAGCTGGGGAACCATCTGGCACCATCTTCAGCCCTTCACCTCCAGCACCCATGGTTGTTTTCACCTTAGCTCCCCAAGATGCTCTTGGTAACAGAAGACAGGCAGTGCTGTGAAACGATACACACAGAGTTGTCACATTCATTCAATTTTCTACATACTTAACTAGAAATCTGAGCATAGTCCCTTAAGGGGAGCTACAAAGTTCACTCTACGGTGCGCACAGAGGCCTTTAGCTGAGGTGTTATAAGACTGAGAGGAATTGTTTTATGTGACCTAATAAAATATGGGCTACTTTATGACCTATGCTACTGCTACTGCTAAGTCACTTTAGTCGTGTCCGACTCTGTGTGACCCCATAGATAGCAGTCCACCAGGCTCCCCCATCCCTGGGATTCTCCAGGCAAGAACACTGGAGTGGGTTGCCATTTCCTTCTCCAATGCATGAAAGTGAAGTCGCTCAGTCATGTCTGACTCTTAGCGACCCCATGGACTGCAGCCTACCAGGCTCCTCCGCCCATGGGATTTTCCAGGCAAGAGTACTGGAGTGGGGTGCCACCCCTATGAAAAAGTCCAACCCAAGGAAGGCTACATCTGAAAGTTATAGCTACCTGTAAGCTGCTGCTGTGTCTCATTTATTTCTGAGTCAGTTTCTATAGATTCATTTTTCTCATGATTATGAATCACATTTTCTTGTTCCTAGCACATCCAGAAATTTTTTTTTTACTAGAAACTTGAGGATTGTGAAATGTACATTTTTAAATGTCTAGATTTTAAGGAGGGTATGAATAAATGACTGGATAGGAAAATAGCAGTCTCTGCTATAATTTATTTTCACAGCTGAGAGTTAGAAACCTATTGCTTTCAAGTAAAGAACAGAGTAGGAGGTGAAATTGGAAACTAAACATAGAGAAAAAAAAAGTTAATTTAGTATTTTTTGCCATTCTACGAAAAGGAGAAAATTTAAAGTGTGTGTGTGTGTGTGTGTGTGTATGTGTTTGTGTGTATTTGAGTGATGTTGAAGCTTAAAAAAAAAGATCTCTTAGCCCCAAAGGCTATGTCTGGCCTGTAGCACTTTGGGCTGCAGTTTCTGCCATTGTGAGATACTTAACTCACATGACCGCAGCCACTTTCAGATGCCCTGAGAGTCACATAAACTCCAGTTTTGTTTAAACCTCAGAGCTTGAAAAAGCTTGCTATGAAGAGAAAACTCCACATGTAATAAGAATGGCTCCAGAGGTATCATCAAACCTAGGACTTCCCTGGTGGCTCAGACAGTTAAGTGTCTTGCTTACAATGCAGGAGACCTGGGTTCGATCCCTTGGTTGGGAAGATCTTCTGGAGAAGGAAATGGCAACCCACTCCAGTACTCTTGCCTGGAAAATCCCATGGACAGAGGAGCGTGGTGGGCTACAGTCCACGGGGTCGCAAAGAGTCAGACACGACTGAACAACTTCACTTTCACTTTCATCATCAAATCTTCTAAAACTAATTATTATTATAATGATTATTATTAAAAGTCAACATGTATGATGATATGATATAATAACTAACAATTGTATATGATTTCCTGGTTTGCAAACACTTTCATGCACACGATATCACACAACCTTCACAAAACTGTTAGATGGACAGGTGACCTCACTCATCTTGGAGACAGTGAAGACTCAGCACAGAGTGCAACCCATTCAGCTCACTTGTTCCACCATGGTGGGGGAGGGCAGTGGGATGAGGAGGGGTTGGGTATGGGACTGTATTGCTCAGTGGCATCGAGTTCAAGCCCTTAAAGCACCCACATAGTTTCCCCACTTTGCTAACTTTGCAATCTTTTTGAGAAAAGTGGAAATGACTACCCCCCTTTTTATTTTTACCATTAAGAATGGTTATTTCTAGGGTCAAGATGGGAGCGGTAAAGGGAAGTGTTCACTTTCGTACTTTATAAGGCTTTGTATTGATTGAATTTTTTTGCTATGACTTGTGATAAAGGAAATTAGTCCTGAATAGTCATTGGAAGGACTGATGCTGAAGCTGAAACTCCAATACTTTGGCCACCTGATGCAAAGAACTGACTCATTTGAAAAGACTCTGATGCTGGGAAAGATTGAAGGCAGGAGGAGAAGGGGATGACAGAGGATGAGAGGGTTGAATGGCATCACCAACTCAATGGACATGAGTTTGAGTAAACTCCAGGAGTTGGTGATGGACAGGGAGGCCTAGTGTGCTGCAATCCTTGGGGTTGCAAAGAGTTGGACATGACTGAGTGACTGAACTAATTATAATTTCTAAAATAAATAAACTCATTTCCATTATTTTTGGAAATAAGATAGCTTTGATTTGAAAGCCTAAATATCAAAACCTTATGAATGGACAGAAGAAATTTTATGTGAGGATACAAATGTCAGAACTGTGATCTGAATAGATGGAGGTGTTTCTCTGTTTTATAAGATCATTAAGGGTAAAAGTCCAGCAAATTGAGAGTTGCACATTATACGGCAATTTATTGAAGGTTGGAACAAGGTTGTCATTCTAGTGACTGTCTTAAATGCTTTAGAGGCAATAAACAAGTTGAACTAGTGTGTGTAGAATCTTTACAAGGGCACCTGGCACATGGAAGATGCTCAATAAATGATAATTATTATTATTTCTTGTTCTACCTTCTAAGTTTACAGAAAAAAAAAAACAGGTCCCAGAGAAATAAGGGAGCTTCCCCAAGATTAGAAGATGTGCAACTAGCTGAAGCCTGAATCCCCTACAACCTGCCAGCCCAGCAGTCATGTTATTAAGGTTCGTCCCCAACCTCACCCCCTTCACAGCGTCTGCTCTGTCTGCTCTGTCCACATGCCTGGAGCCCTAGCTCCCAGGTGATCCACCTCGTCCACTGCTGATGGAACCGTAATGAATTCCTGGCCCGAGCCCAGCAATCAACACTGTCTCCCAAGGACAGAGAATCTAGGAACAATGGAATCCGTGAGGGAAGTGAAGCTGGGAGGCCAGTTGGGGGGGGGGGCACATAGTCCTGTGTGGGGTGATGGAGCAGAGAAGCTGCTCAGCTGAGGGGGTGCAGGGGGCACCTGTAGAGCATGGGGTACATGCAGTCCTGGGAGAGTGAAGGCAGGGACTGCCTGACAACTTTCTCATCCCAGCAGCTTCCCTGGGCACCTCCCTGGCCTCCTCCTTGGATTCTCTGCACAGACTTGTATATATTGTCACTTAGCGATGGGGTTTGTCATGGTAAAATCTCTGTGGATTGGACTTCCCTGGTGGTCCAATGGTTAAGAATCCACCTGCCATTGCAGGCGACATGGGTTCAATTCCTGATCCGGGAAGATCCCACATGCCACAGAGCAGCTAAGGCCATTCGCCACAACTACTGAAGCCTGAGCACAGTAGAAATGGTGCTCTGCAACAAGAGAAGCCACCAAAATGAGAAGCCCAAATCAGAGAGTAGCCCTCACTCACTGCACGTAGAGAAAGCTCATATATATCAGTGAAGATGCAGTGCAGCCAGAAAAACAAAAATCTCTCTGAGTTGCAAACAACAGGAGCCTACTTCACAGTGGCCTGAGGAAAAGCACCAGGGAGCTTTGGCATGTGAGATATGTCACTTACGGGCAGGGCAGGAAGCATTGCCAGGGCCAGAAAGAGGGCGGGATCCAAGGGTGGAGACCCGCAGCCCAGGGCAGTTGGTCCCCAGAGGCTACGTTCCTTCCAGGCCAGATGGTCTTGCATCTCCACCCCTCTAAACACAGAATTCCTGTTTCTCTCAATGTGTGATGTTTTCTTCCCTCCATGTACAAAGCCTGCAGTTACCACAACTTAATTTTCCGCAATGAACAGAAACTGAGCCCATGGACTGTGGATCAGGAGAAACTGTTAGGAGTCCAGCTGGGTCCTGGGTGCCCAGGTTTCGCTACTGAGGTGCAGAGGTCATGAGGTACAACCATGGCTAGGGCACTGCCTCTCCCCGCTGAGGGCGGAGTGAGAGAAAAGGAGTAGTGAGGAGCTGGGGGGGGGCCCCAGAAGTTGTCTTCTACTTGACTAAGGCAAGGCCTAGCGTTTGCTTAAACACTTCTATTCATTTTTATTGCAAATTTAAGAGACACTTTAAAAAGGACTGTGCTCGGACTGCCAGTCGATGTTCTGAGTTCAGCACAAACACTGATCACTGACTTACCCCAACCTCACACCCCATGTACCAGTACTGTCCTCTTCTAATCCTGGCTGGGAACACAAGACTTCACATGTCCAAGGGATTCCATCTTTGGGTCAGCCTTACTCTTCACTAGAATTCTGTTCCTTGTATTCAGTTACAGTCGGTTTTGTAGTTTCCACACACTTTTTTTTTTTTTTGCAGTGACAACATTAACATTTATTTGAAAAGGGCACTGGGAATTCACAACTAATAGTCCTAAAGAATAATCTTGCTAAGAGTTCTTCTTCCTACATACCAAACGCCCCCCACCCCAATCCTCCTTCCCCTTCCTTCAAATTTGATTCAATGAGTTCAAAATACAGAAAACTTCCACAGGCTCCACACAACTTTTTGTAGTTTATTTTCTTGAGGTCTATTTGAGCAATCTATAACTTTTCTCAAGTGATGGTTCTTCATATATTTAAAAGCTGCCTTTATAGCCTGCAAGCAACTCTGCCTGTGAAATTCAACACAGTGTTAAAAGCACTGTGACCCTGGGGCAATCCCAAGACTACTCATCTGTAATGTGGAAATGATTGTGTAACCTTACTTCCCAGGGCTGGTGAGTCGATTAAGTGAAAATAGCTGCCACAATGGCAAGGCCGAGAGAGAGGCTAACTGTTGGCTGCTCAGCCCTGCTCTCCATCCACAGATCCATCCATCCTGGCATGAGCCCTTTAGATCTTGATCCTGAAACCTAACACCTTCTATCCCACCTGGCTTTGAATCATCTGTAAAGTGTCCTACGTCCTTGTCCAAGATATTGATTTAAATGATGGACTGTAAAGGAAAGCCAAGGAGGAAGGCTTGAAGTACTCCACTAAGACCTACCTCAAGGTTAACATGGACTCACTAATTTGAGCCCTTTGGCTATATCTATTAGGTTACTCATCCACCAGGTGCTCTTGCTCAGCCAAATTTCTCTGTCTTTTCTGCAAACATATCATGAGAGCTTGTCAAGTAACTTGGAATTGCAGTGCATTGTATTTGCATAAAGTGATTTTGCTCACTTGTGTCTGACTCTTTGCGATCTCACAGACTGTAGCCTACCAGGCTCCTCTGTCCATGGAATTTTCCAGGCAAGAGTACTGGAGTGGGTTGCCATTTCCTTCTCCAGAGGATCTTCCCCACCCAGGGATTGAACCCAGGTCTCCCATATTGCAGGCAGACACTTAACCGTCTGAGCCACCAGGGAATCTCCCAGTTTACAACACCAAGTTAAACAGGTGGGTCCAAGTCCTTAGTAAGCGACTTACCATCCTGATGAGCATTGTTTTCCTGTGAGTTCTCCAATAGGCCCATAAAAGCTCTTTGTACAATCTTTTTTAATCCAGGGTTGTTTTTAGGTACAAGTTTTGCAAAATCTATCTTTTGAAAAGTTAGATTGGCTTTTGTCCAGTTCTGTTGTCTGAGCAGTTTTGATAGTGTCTGTCTAGTTTTCTATCGCTATTATAATAAATTAGCACAAAATGTAGTGGCTCAAAATAAGAGACTATTTATTACCTTATAGTCTGTAGGTTAGGCTTGGACATTTTAGAGGTTTTTTTCATACACTGTGCCAAAATATCCTCCAGGACCAGGCTTTACTCCTGCTAACTAAAGGTCCTCTGTACCCTGCCAAACTGAGGACTCACATTTTATAATATTTGGTCAATTTTGAAAAATTTTTGAAATTTCTGAAATTAAAAATATTCTCATCTTCCCAGTAATCCTAACTCCAGGAATTTATTCTGCAAATATATTCATATAAGTTTGGAAAGATGTTTGTACAGATGGTTATTGCAGGATTTTTTTTTTTTTTTTTTTTTGATGAAAGGAATAGCTGGAAACACCCTGAATATACCCAAGTGAGAGATGCTTAAATAAATTTTGGTAGAAACATGCTTTGGAATACTCTGCACTGTGTATCTCCCAAGTACATCATTAAGTGACACACAGAGGCAGCAGTGTATGTACAGTGAAATCTTGTTAAAAATATACTTACTCTCCTTCCTTTTTTAAAGGAAAAATTGCATGCTATAACTTATATTAAGTTTGTTTTTCTATTCAGGGTAGGAAAATAGGCATATTTGAAAACCACAATGGAAAGAAAGACTGATTTGCAGGTACCCCTATTTTTATCAAGGAAATAATTTTAATGAGCCCTAACTCTTGTATGTATGTATGTAAATAATGTTCATCGCAGCACTATTTACAATAGCCAGGACATGGAAGCAACCTAGATATCCATCAGCAGATGAATGGATAAGAAAGTTGTGGTACATATACATAATGGAATATTACTCAGCTATTAAAAAGAATGCGTTTGAATCAGTTCTAATGAGGTGGATGAAACTGGAGCCTATTATCAGCGAAGTAAGTCAGAAAGAAAAACAGCAATACAGTATATTAACGCATATATATGAAATTTAGAAAGATAGTAACGATGACCCTATATGTGAGACAGCAAAAGAGACACAGATGTAGAGAACAGAGCTTTGGACTCCATGGGAGAAGGTGAGGGTGGGATGATTTGAGAGAATAGCATTGAAACATGTATATTATCATATATGAAATAGATCGCCAGTCCAGGTTTGATGCATGAGATAGGGTGCTCAGGGCTGGTGCACTGGAATGACCCTGAGGGATGGGATGGGGAGGGAGGTGGGAGGGAGGGTCAGGATGGGGAACACATGTACACTCATGGCTGATTCATGTCAATGTATGGCAAAACCACTACAATATTGTAAAGTAATTAGCCTGCAATTAAAAATAAATAAATAAAAAATAAAATTAAAAATCCCAAATTAAAAAAATTATAAATAAAAAATTTCATTTTATTTATTTATTTATGGCTACACAGGATTGTTATTGTTGTGTGCCAGCTTTCTTTAGTTGTGAGAAGCAGTGGCTACCCTCTAGTTGTGTGCTGGCTTCTCATTGTGGTGATTTATCTTGTTGCAGAGCGTGGGATCTAGGAGCCAGGGCTTCAGTAGTTGTGGCACACAGGTTTAGTTACCCCACTGCATGTGGGATTTTCCTGGACCAGGGATCAAACCCATGTCCCCTGCATTGGCAGGTGGATTTTAACCACTGAGCCATGAGAGAAGTACTCAATCCTATCATTTAATGATCCTTATGTCCCAGTGGTTATAACTGTGGTATTAATCTTTCTCTTATTTTCAGCTTTTTAGAATGTATTTTCCAACTTGAAAGAAGTGCTCAAAGAATAATAGGAAAATAGCTAGATTTTATGTCTATTTCATGCCTTGACTAAAAGTACCATTTTGTTTTGTTTTTTTTTTTACTGATGTTATTGGACTGATAATTGCTTTGAATAAGATTTAACTTGTTTTCTTCATTTGGTATTACATTTGTAATGCAGCATTTAGAAAAATTCCAATAAATTGAATGAGATGTGCAAACAAGATCTAAGGTAAGTACAAGAATTCTGTTTATTTTCAAAGATAGTGAGAATGGTATGATTTTGTCCTAGCACTTTGAACTACACAAGGCCCAGAATGTACTTTATGCTTAAAGATTTGCCATACGTTATCATGAGGGGATGCTAAGGAATTCCGTTTAAGGTGATGAAATCACTATCTGGTTCTCATTTTCTGTCCCAGAACAAATTCACAAATCCCCTCATAAGGATGTTCCTGTTTAATAAATGCATGCAACTAGTATTTAGCATGGAAATAATACAGGTTGAACTGTGTAAATTTACTTTCTAAGGCAAGGTAAGAAATTAGAATATATGTTGAAAGTGGGAAAGTATATTATTTTCAGGTCAAATAAGTTGAATATAGGAAAGATTTGTTCTCTAGTTTTGTGCTCTTACAGCTTACTGAAGGATGTAAATGTATTTATTTATATGCCAATATATTTAACAAATAGCAAAATGTGTGTAACTTATATATATGCTATGTTTGCTGCTAAGGTTTCAAATGATAGGGTACTTGCCTCAACAGTCAAAAGTACTTGAGTGTGAATTTGTCATCAACTTATTATTTTTCGAGTAAATAATTTATTAATTTATTAAATCTGAGTTTAGCTAAAAAGTATATATGTGTGTGTGTGTGTGTGTGTGTGTGTTTCCAGAGTTTCCGGCTGACATAGTTGTTAGGATCCCAGGCTTTCACTGTGATGGCTTGGGTTCAAACCCTGGTTAGGTAACTGAGATCCCACAAACCACAAGGCACAACCAAAAAAAGAAAAAAAAATTTCCATGTCTCCCTTATGTGGAGCTCAGAGTTTGCATTTAAAATATAAGCTACTACATATACACAGTGCTATATATAAAATAGATAAACAACAAGGACTTACTATATAGCACAGGGAACTATACCTGATATTTTGTAATAATCTATATGGTATATATACATATGTATAATCTATAACTGAATCACTTTGCTGTACACCTGAAACTAGCAAAAGATTATAAATCAACTATACTTCAATAACATTTTTAAATTAAAAATAAAATAAAATATAAGCTACTATTAGCACAGTGTTTGTGTTACCATGTGCATATTAAGTATTTTTAAATATGATGTTTATAATAAAGTATTTTGAGTCCATCAAGAAGAAAAAGGGCCGAGGTGAATAAAGAAAAAATTGCTTAAGAAAAGGAAGTCAGCATTTCTGCAAAGGGAGAGATCTGGGGTTCTCCAGTACTTTTGTCTGGAAAATCCCATGGATAGAGAAGTCTAGTGGGCTGCAGTCCATGGGGTCGCTGAGAGTCGGACACGACTGAACGACTTCCTTTCACTTTTCACTTTCATGCATTGGAGAAGGAAATGGCAACCCACTCCAGTGTTCTTGCCTGGAGAATCCCAGTGATGGCGGAGCCTGGTGGGCTGCCGTCTCTGAGGTCGCACAGAGTCAGACACGACTGAAGTGACTTAGCAGCAGCAGCAGCAGCAGCAGCAGCAGTCAGAAGGGAGCAGAGGGCTTCTCTCTGGGGGATCCTGGAGAGTTTAAAAATAACTGAAGCTTCTTCAGTCAATGAGGAGAGCTGATATTTGTTGATCATCTCTTGGGCACTGAATGAAAGTGAAAGTCGTGTCCGACTCTTTGCAACCCTGTGGACTATACAGTCCATGGAATTCTCCAGGCCAGAATACTGGAGTGGGTAGTCTTCCCCTTCTCCTGGATCTTGGCAACCCAAAGATTGAACCCAGGTCTCCTGCATTGCAGGCTGATTCTTCACCAGCTGAGCCACAAGGGAAGCCCGAGAATACTGGAGTGGGTAGCCTATCTCTTCTCCAGCAGATCTTCCTGACCCAGGAATTGAACCGGGATCTCCTGCATTGCAGGCAGATTCTCTACCAACTGAGCTATCAGGGAAGCCCACTCTTGGGCACCCAGGGCTTGGCAAATGTGACCTCACTTTTTCCTCACTCCTTGGTGAGAGTGGTCCTGCTTCTCTCTCTGAGCAACTGAGGAAGAAACTGAGGTGAAGTGAGGCTGCCCACTCACCCAGCTCACCAGTCAGAAAGGAGTCATGAGGGGAGAGATGGGCAACTCTGTGGCTTGAGTTTTGTTTCACTTCCATGCTTTGCACTTCTGTAAGACAACATGACACTTAATACAGTAGGAAGTGGAGTCACCACTGCAGATGACTGTGGAGGAGCGTCTGCAGAGAGAGAGTAAAGTTGGGGGTAGTTCTGGACACTCCGGAAGCTCTGGGTGAGCCCAGCGGAGCAGCTATGACAGCCCAATGGCAGCCTGGCCCTGGCCACACACCCAGCTTGCCTGGCTGATGGCACCCTCTGTCATGGTCTTGGGGTGTGCACTTCCTCTTGGTCCAGGGTGAGGGTGAGGGGGAGAGCAGTGACTGCAAGGCAAAACCCTCAGCTATTGGGGCACACATGGCTCATACCAGGCTGCATGTTGCTTCCTGTTGTTGTTTTGAAGCTGAGGCAATCCACACAGTGACTCACACCACCTACTTGACGTCTCCTGTTGGCATCTTCAAAGCTGAGGCAACAGGGGTCTGATCAAGATTAACTCAGTCCCCAGGCTCTCCTGATCCGTGACCACACCCCACCACTCCTTGTTAGGAGCTCAGCTGAGCCGAGAGACAACTACGTTAACACCCTTCTGTGAGAACACAGGCCAGAGTCTGAACCCAGAGGAAGTACAGCCCTCATTCACTTTTCCCCAGTGGAATGGCCTGCATAGAGCCCGTCTCCCTGATCAGAGAGAGCCCAGAGCAAAAGGCTCCAGCAGCTTTATGGATCCTGAGGTGGGGGTAGGGGAAGAACTCAGTGTCAAGAGACCTGGGCCTGAGTCCGAGTGGGGACAGGGGTCTTCAAGCTTTCTCCATTCTCTTCTCTTATGCAGGCCTTAGCAGAGGTACCACAAGAGAACTTTGGCCCAGGGCCTCAGAAAACGAGACTAGGAAGGAAGAAAGTGCAAGGAGTGTGAACATCTCTCAGGTCTGGGCCCTGAGAGAGACTGCAGTGCCCAGCTGTCAGCAGTCTTGGGTTGAGGAGGGCAGCTCTCCACGTGAGGCTGGCCAGAAAAGTCACACAGGTTTTCAGCCCAGAGTTGGACTCTTCACCTCTCTGTGGAGAGGGTTGACTCTTGTTTTCCCATCACCTCTCTGTTCACTGGCTTGTACTATCTCTCTCTTCCATTCCATCAAGAGTTAATTCCAGTCCCTGCCAAAAGTTTTGGGGAGTTCTGGTAAAGTGTCAGTACACAAGCTTTTACCCTTTCTCAGGCTCTGAAGAGCAGGGCGACCTATTGGGCAACCCACGCCAGGATGAGGGGTCTTCCAGCTTTAGGCCATGTCCCAGGTCCACGTTTTCAGATCCTTGTTGTTGGCACTCAGAACTGTCCCCATCCTTCCCTACCCTACCAGCCCAGCTCACTGGCAAACACCCACATCATCATCACCCAGGTATGGCCTCCCTCTGCAGCTGCTTATGTTGTAAACCAGTTGACTCAGAGCAGAAATCAGGTGCAGGAAGGGTCAGGGTTGAGGCCTGCTGCCAGGAATGTAGGACCATTGATCAGCCAGAATTGTGCACCCTTAAGTGTTTTGTGTGTGTGATAAAATACACATAGCAGAATCTACCATCTTAGCTAATTTTTTAAGTTAATGAATTAGTTTATTTTTGGCTATGCTGAGTCTTGGTTGCTGCACACTGGCTTTCTCTAGATGTGGTGAACATTTGTTGAAGTGCGTGGGCTATGACTTCTCATTGAAGTGGCTTCTTTTGTTGTGGAGAACAGGCTCTAGGCACACAGGCTTCAGTAGTTGCCATGTGAGGGCTCTAAAGCATGCCAGCTTCAGCAGTTGTGGCATGCAGCCTCAATAGTTGTGGCTCACGGGCTTAGTTGCTCCACAGCACATCGAATCTTCCTGGACTGGGGACTGAACCCATGTCCCCTGCATTTGCAGGAGGATTCTTATCCACTGTACCAACAGGGAAATCCCATCTTAGCTATTAAATATTTTAAAGTGTACAGTCCAGTGATATTAAATGCATTCACATTGTTGTGTATTCATCACCACCATCTTCCTTCATAGAACTTATTACTGCAAACCTGTAACTCTGTACCTATCAAACATTAACTCCCCATTTCACCTTCTCCTTGACCCATGAAAACCACCATTCTACTTTCTGTCCTATGATTTTGTCTAATCTAAGAATCTTGTATATGTGGAATAACACAGTATTTGTCTTTTTGTTACTGTCTTATTTCACTTAGCAGAATGTCCTCAGTTCAGTTCAGTTGCTCAGTCGTGTCCAAATCTTTGTGACCCCATGAACCACAGCATGCCAGGCCTCCCTGTCCATCACCAACTCCTGGAGTCCACCCAAACCTATGTCCATTGAGTCAGTGATGCCATCTAACCATCTCATCCTCTGTTGTCCCTTTCTCCTCCTGCCCTCAATCTTTCCAGCATCAGAGTCTTTTCAAATGAGTCAGCTCTTCATATCAGGTGGCCAAAGTATTGGAGTTTCAGCTTCAACATCAGTCCTTCCAATGAACACCCAGGACTGATCTCCTTTAGGATGGACTGGTTGGATTTCCTTGCAGTCCAAGGGACTCTCAAGAGTCTTCTCCAATACCACAGTTCAAAAGCATCAATTCTTTGGCACTCAGCTTTCTTTATAGTCCAACTCTCACATCCATACATGACCACTGGAAAAACCATACCCTTAACTAGATGGACCTTTGTTGACAAAGTAATGTCTCTGCTTTTCAATATGCTGTCTAGGTTGGTCATAACTTTCCTTCCAAGGAGTAAGCATCTTTTAATTTCATGGCTGCAGTCACCATCTGCAGTGATTTTGGAGCCCAGATAAATAAAGTCTGACACTGTTTCCACTGTTTCCCCATCTATTTGCCATGAAGTGATGGGGCCAGATGCCATGATCTTCGTTTTCTGAATGTTGAGCTTTAAGCCAACTTTTTCACTTTCCTCTTTCACTTTCATCAAGAGGCTCTTTAGTTCTTCTTCACTTTCTGCCATAAGGGTGGTGTCATCTGCATATCTGAGGTTATTGATATTTCTCCCAGCAATCTTGATTCCAGCTCGTGCTTCACTGAGCCCAGCGTTTCTCATGATGTACTCTGCAGATAAGTTAAATAAGCAGGGTGACAATATACAGCCTTGATGGACTCATTTTCCTACTTGGAACCAGTCTGTTGTTCCATGTCCAATTCTAACTGTTGCTTCCTGACCTGCATACAGGTTTCTCAAGAGGTGGGTCAGGTGATCTCTTTCAGAATTTTCCACAGTTTATTGAGATGTTAGAAATAACCCAAACTTGATCTTTCCCTGGTTCAACTACCTGAATTTCACTCTTTTCTTCATTATCAGAAATGTTTTGACAGAGAATATATGAGGAAGAAACCATCTCAATCTTGGCTAATACATTTAATAAGGAAAATAGGGAATTGGAATATTCTTGAATGTAGTTGTCTCTAAATTTTGACACGCAAAGAGATTGAAAAATGTAATGTCAAGTGGATGAAAGGCTTTCAGAAGAGAATGTATTTATAATCCTGTTACAATGTATTAATACTCCATTAAAATTGACATATAAATACCACCCATATTACATATATTGAAACATTTGTAGCAATATATACTAAATTGTTCATTATTTAATATACTCACTTCATTATGTATTTCTCTATTGCTTAAACTAGGTTTAAAAATAAGATTCTTTTAATTTTGCAATCAAAATTTCCAGTCTTTTAGAAAAAAGACATTACAGTTTTAAAGACTTACTTCGATTCCTCGGTTGTTGTGGATTTTTACTATCCTCTGCCTTAGTTTTTTATCTTTTGATACTGACTGGGGACAGACATCAGAGACAAATGGCATTTCTGTAAATGACTAATTTCCAAAATCAAATCAAGTGATGAATATCAGAAATCCATCTCTCTTCGACTTTATTTTCTATTCCCCTCACCTTTCTCCCTTCTCTTACTTGTCTTTTTCTTCTCCAGTATCTAGCATAACCCTGGATAAGGAAATGGCAACCCACTCCAGGATTCTTGCCTGGAGAATCCCAAGGACAAAGGAGCCTGGTAAGCTACAGTCCACGGGTCGAAAGAGTCAGACATGACTGATCACAGCACACAGCACATCTAGCATGATACTTTAGACCAGGTGCTCTTGTCCTTTCTGCCACTAACGAATCTTCCTAAATTAGCTGTCCCTTGCCTCTTCCCATGTCTCACAGCTGAACTTAACCCAAAGCAATGACAAGATTGTAGAAAATGGTAACAGGGCGCAGCTCAGTACCAGAGAGCTAAATTTGGAGTTTCCTGGGTTTTTACTACTTTATAAGGCTATTTTCCCAAAAGTTTTCAGGCTCTGGTTCACCATTTATTTATTTCCTCAAATTCATTGTCCATTCATCACATGCGGTTGTTTAAAGCCAAGAATTTTGTAAATATCAGACATGTTATCTTTTAAAAAAATCTATAATCTCTCCTAAGAATTTTTCCTTTTACTCATGCTTCTAAAGTATAAATGGAAAGCCAGGTGGTAGCAATGATATTCTGATTTTTTTTAAAGTCACACTCAAATCTGCTTGAATTATAAGACTAAACAGTGCTGGCTCAGTGATTTCATGTGGTGCAATCAATCAGTGCTTCCTGTTTCGATTATCTCCTTCATTAAACATGATGCTGGGCACAAAATCCATGTACCTGCCAGTCAAAATGAATATTGCTTTCAATTTTGGTCTTGGCACAGATTAATAATCCCTGACTTCCTCTTTAGTCCAATGTCTATTATGATACGGCAAAATACAAAACTTCTTTCTATAAAAATTAGTAATGAACAAATAAGTGGTTGTAGTAAAATAGCCAAACAGGAGAGAGGAAACATCAACGGAGCACATGGCAGCTTAACCCTTCAGCTTAACAAGGAAAGCCTCTCACTCTCAGAAAATATGAACAATCCTTTGCCACACATCTTTGTTCTCTTGCTCCCTATTCTTGAGGTTAGATTCAGAGATAGCCAAAAGATGGTGTTATAATTTAGTTGTCCATAGCCAGACACTTTTTATCATGTCTGAAAGCTTCTGAAATCCCTTTGATTGGATTCCAGTCATACCCTCCCCACAATTCCCACCCCTCCCAAATTGATACAAAAGGCATCAACACAATTGGCACACAAGGTAGAGAGGTTGTTGTTGTTTCCTTGCTGGTTCAGTTCAGTTCAGTCACTCAGTCGTGTCCAACTCTTTGCGACCCCATGGACTGCAGCACACCAGGCTTCCCTGTCCATCACCAACTCCCAGAGCTTGCTCAAACTCATGTCTACTGAGTTGGTGAAGCCATCCAATCATCTCATCCTCTGTCATCCCCTTCTCCTCCTGCCTTCAATATTTCCCAGCACCAGGGTCTTTTCCAAAGAATCAGTTCTTTGAATCAGGTAGACAAAGCACTGGAGCTTCAGCTTCACCATCAGTCCTTCCAATGAATATTCAGAACTGATTTCCTTCAGGATTGAGTGGTTTGATCTCCTTGCAGTCCAAGGGACTCTCAAGAGTCTTCTCCAACACCACAGTTCAAAAGCATCAATTCTTCTGTGCTCAGCTTTCTTTATGGTTGAACTCTTATGTCCATACATGACTACTGGAAAAACCATAGCTTTGACTAGATGGACCTTTGTTGGCAAAGTAATGTCTCTGCGTTTTAATATGCTGTCTAGGTTGGTTATAGCTTTTCTTCCAGGGAGCAAGAGTCTTTTAATTTTATGTCTGCAATCACCATCTGCAGTGATTTTGGAGCCCAGAAAAATAAAGTCTGACACTGTTTCCACTGTTTCCCCATCTATTTACCATGAAGTGATGGGACCAGATGCCATGATCTTAGTTTTCTGAATGCTTAGTTTTAAGACAGCTTTTTCACTCTCATCTTTCACTTTCATCAAGAGGCTTTTTAGTTCTTCTTCACTTTCTGCCATAAGGGTGGTGTCATCTGCATATCTGAGGTTATGGATATTTCTCCTGGCAATCTTGATTCCAGCTCATGCTTCACTGAGTCCAGCGTTTCTCATGATGTACTCTGCAGATAAGTTAAATAAGCAGGGTGACAATATACATCCTTGACGTACTCCTTTCCCAATTTGGAACCAGTCTATTGTTCCATGTCTGATTCTAACTGTTTCTTCTTGACCTACACACAGATTTCTTAGGAGGCAGGTCAAGTGGTTTGGTATTCCCATCTGTTTAAAAATTTTCCACAGTTTGTTGTGATCTACATAGTCAAAGGGTTTGGCATAGTCAATGAAGCAGGAGTAGATTTTTTCTGGAATTTTCTTCATTTTTCTATGATCCAGCAGATGTTGGCAATTTAATCTGTGGTTCCTCTGCCTTTTCTAAATCCAGTTTGAACATCTGGGAGTTCACAGTTCACATACCACTGAAGCCTGGCTTGGAGAACTTTGAGCATTACTTTGCTAGCATGTGAAATAAGTGCAGTTGTGTGATAGTTTGAACATTCTTTAGCATTGCCTTTCTTTGGGATTGGAATGAAAACTGACCTTTTCCAATCCTGTGGCCATGGCTGAGTTTTCCAAATTTGCTGGCATATTGAGTTCAGTACTTCGACAACTCCAATAATTTGGCCACCTGATGCAAAGAGCTGACTCATTGGAAAAGACCCTGATGCTTGGAAAGACTGAAGGCAGGAGGAGAATGGGATGACAGAGGAGGAGATGGTTGAATGGCATCACTGACTCAATGGACATGAGTTTGAGTAAACTCCGGGAGCTGGTGATGGACAGGGAGGCCTAGCGTGCTGTGGTCCATGGGGTTGCAAAGAGTTGGACACGACTGCGCGACTGGACTGAACTGAGCGGACTTTGACAATATCATCTTTTAGATTTGAAATCGCTCATCTCGAATTCTGTCACCTCCACCAACTTTGTTTGTAGCAATGCTTCCTAAGGCCCACTTGACTTCACATTCCAGGATGTCTGGCTCTAGGTGAGTGATCACACCATTGTGGTTATCTGGGTCATGAAGATCTTTTTTGTATAGTTCTTCTGTGTATTCTTGCCACCTCTTCTTAATATCTTCTGCTTCTGTTAGGACCATACCATTTCTGTACTTTATTGTGCCCATCTTTACATGAAATGTTTCCTTGGTATCTCTAATTTTCTTGAAGAGATCTCTAGTCTTTCCCATTCTATTGTTTTCCTCTATTTCTTCACATTGGTCATTTATGAAGTCTTTCTTATCTCTCCTTGCTATTTTTTAGAACTCTGAATTCAGGTGGGTATATCTTTTCTTTTCTTCTTTGCCTTTCATTTCTTTTCTCAGGTATTTGTCAGGCCTCCTCAGACAACCATTTTGTCTTTTTCGATTTCTTCTTGGGGATGGTTTTGATCCCTGCCTCCTATACAATGTCATGAACTTCCGTCCATAGTTCTTCAGGCACTCTGTCCATCAGATCTAATCCCTTGAATCTATTTGTCACTTCCACTGTATGATCGTAAGGGATTTGATTTAGGTCATACCTGAATGGTCTAGTGGCTTTTTCTACTTTCTTCAGTTTCAGTCTGAATTTTGCAGTAAGAAGTTCATGATCTGAGCCACAATCAGCTCCTGGTATTGTTTTTACTGACTGTATAGAGCTTCTCCATCTTCAGCTGCAAAGAATATAATCAATCTGATTTTGGTGTTGACCATCTGGTGATGCCCATGTGTAGAGTTGTCTCTTGTGTATGTTAATTATTAAGTCCCGTCCAACTCTTTTGCCACTGTATGGCCTGTAGTCTGCCAGGCTCCTCTGTCCATGGGATTTTCCAGGCAAGAATACTGGAATGGGTTGCCATTTCTTTCTTCAGGGGATCTTCCCAACCCAGGGCTTGAATTGGTGTCTCCTGCACTGGCAGATGGGTCCTTTACCACTGAGTCATCTGGGAAGCTCCAAGGTAGAAAGATACAAAATTCTAAAAGAAGAAAAATCTAGAGAATACAGTCACTGCTCATATTAAAAATAGAATAATACAGCTATCTATAAGAATCCTGACTCTGCATTTATAGAGTAATTTGGGGATAAATCCATGATTTGCTGCTGGAACTCAAATGCTTAGCAGTTTGCTATGTTACATTATAGCTTTCTCCAGCAGTCTCCAAAGTGCCTTCCAAATCGCTGACAGGACAGTTTTGCTGGCCCTGAATCTGGGGTGGCAGGAATTCCTGACATGTTTGTTGAACTGACTGTTCCAAGTCTGGCTTTTCCAGGCTTGGGGAAACCAGCTCTGACTCTGTCTAGGGTGGTTGCTTCAAGACCAACTGTTCCAGCTCTGGCTGCTCCCAGGTGGGATATTCTAGGTCCGTTCACTCTGTATAGGCAGGTTTCCAGAAGAGGTCACAAACAGTCCTATGCCAGAAATAGAAACCCAGGAATTCTGTGGTTGTTGAGCCCTGAGTCACAGAGTCTCTTTTCCTCAGTCAGTTGTTTTTCTGGTTCTTGAACCAGGGCTTCACCTATTTGTAGCTAAGTTTCAGAATATTGGAAAGTTCTTGCATCTGCTGGAGGCTGATTCCTGCCTCTGAAGTCTGTCATTGAGCACAGACACGTGGGTCTGAGTGAACATGGTTCTGATCTTCTGTTTCTTACCTGGCGCCTTCTCTTCCTCCTTTGCTGCACTTTTCTCGGCAGGTATGGGCAATACGTTTACTCTGGGGCTTGTGGAAGAATCAGGATTGTCCAGTCTCCTTGTCGAGAGTCTCAGCAGATGACCCTTGCAAGGACACCTAGTTTCCTCAGGCCCAGAAATTTCAGACATTGGTGAAGAGTCCCTGGAATTGGGTGCTTTGGGGCCAAGCAGGCTGGGTCCACACTCATGTTGTGGAGCTGAAGCAGAGAGAGAAAAAAACCTGTGAGCTAGGTGGTAAGAAGAGTCCAGGCTTAAGAACCTAGGTAGAAGAGCTTAGAGAAAGGTGAAGACCTCCAGGTGTAAAAGAATTAAGAAGATGGAATGAATGGAATCAACTGTCAGATAAAAGGAGCCAACCAGCTCGATCTAGAGAAAGGGAAAAAAAGTCTTAAATGAGGTCAAACTCTCCAGCAGGCAGGGGTCCTTCCCTTGCCTGCCCTCCTGTTTTTGCCCAGAGTACCTGCTGCCCTCCTAATAATGACTGTGACCAAATTGAAATCAGGTGAGAGAGGCTTGCTGCGATGACCCAGTGAAGTTTATGACTCCACCATAAAGTGGATGGTGGAGGTGTGTGACACTGTTGAAAAAGAAATAGAAGATAAAAATCCTTGTCTTTACCTCTATTCTGAGCAGATGTTGTTCCCAGATGCTGCTGTCTTCAGTTTAATAAGAATATTTGGTTGTTGTTTAGCCACTAAGTGGTGTCTGACTCTTTGTGACCCCAAGGCCTACAGTCTGCCAGGTTCCTCTGTCCATGGGATTTCCCAGCAAGAATACTGCAGTGGGTTGACATTTCCTTCTCCAGGGGATCTTCCTGATCCAGGGATCGAACCAGTGTCTCACACACATGTCTCCTGCATTGTAGGCGGATTCTTTCCTGCCAGACCACCAATAAAAATACTGCTGTTGTTTAGTCACTCAGTCATGACTGACTCTTTGTGACCCCATGGACTGCAGCCAGGCCTCCCTGTCCCTCACCATCTCCTGAAGTTTGCCCAAGTTCATGTCCATTGCATCGATGGTGCCATCCAGCCATCTCATCCTCTGATGTCTTCTGTTTCTGCCCTCCATCTTTCCCAGCATCAGGTATTAATACAAATATTAGTTCTTTGCAAATGTACTGCTCCTCCACCACAAGTGGCCACTGTTTTCTGACTAGAAACTGAGGGAGGGAAAGCAGTTCAGCCCCTGGGCCTGGGGGAGGCATCAGTAGGTAAAGACTGGTGACCCCAGCTGGCACCTGTCTCCAGGCAGCTATTCTTGTGTGGCATTTCCAAGCTAAAAGAAAAAAAGATTGACAGGAAATGACAGGGGGTGTCAGTTTCTTCCCTGTCCCTGCCCTTTTTGCTTCCCTTACAACCTCCCTCCCCTTCCCCCATCCTCACTGGTGTCTCCATTTAATCCCTGATGTGCTGTAGACACATCCACGTGGACGGCTGAGAACTTCCCCAGGGAACATGCTGATGCCAATACAGTAACCCTAACACATATTTGGGAGGGGGTCAGCCGTGTGAAGAGGAAGTGACTCAAGAGACAGAAAACACTTGGTCCTGTCTGAGTTCCGCAGTTAACAACCTAGCTGAAAAAATAAAAACCATCTGCTGTGAAGTAAACATTATGATACGATCAGTTGTAGGCTGGCCTCTTATCAAGACAAAGTCCTTGTATGGGGCCTGGGAGGATGTAGCAGACTCTGGAAGTAGAGAATTCCTGGAGTCAATGCTGTGGGTGGGTGGAGTGTTTCCCAGGAACTTGGCTCAGGCTCCTGAGCCCTGTTTGCCCTGAAACTGCTTCTGCTGCTGCTAGAAAGAGTTCAGGACACATGTGGCTGTGGGTATCTAAGGGTGGGGCCGGTGGCGGGGGGGGGGGGGGGGGGGGGGGGGGGAGGTGGGGGGTGGGTCTCTCTGTGCATATTCCTCACTTCCTACCTGAGCTGCTGGACAGACCTGGGGGAGAGCTGGGAAAATCTGGGATGGGGGAGGGATAAGAGGAAAGGCAGGAAGGGGAGGAGGAAGGTGAAGGGAGAAGAAAGGATAAGGGATTAGGGGACAGTGAGGGGGACCCAGCCTGGAGAGGGGCAGGCAGAGCACTCGTGGTAGACGGGTTCACGCCCCGCTCCTCCCAGGCACCCCCTCCCCTGCCTCTTTCTTCTGCTTCATTTCCACCTCCCATCTTTGCCCCACATTGCCCATCCCTCGCCACCAACCCCTCTTGACCTCCCCACCTCCGTTCAGTGTCTCACACTCTTATCTTCACACACAAAACCCCACTTCCGTTGGTGTCCCCACTCCCACCTGTTGCATCCCCAGAAGTCCCTCCCCGTGAGCTTTGTAGGCAGGAGAGGATTGAAGGGACTACAATTGCTCAGAGGCTCCAGGCTGACTGGAAACTGAAGGAGGGAATGCAGTTCAGCCCCTGGACCTGGGGGAGGTGTCGGCAGGTGAAGGCTGGTGACACCAGCTGACACTTGGCCCAAGGCAACTATTCTTGTGTGGCATTTCCAAGCTAAAAGGAAAAAAGATTGAAAGGAAGTGACATGGGAGTGTCAGTTTATTTACTATCCCTGTCCGTTTTGGTTCCCTTACAACTTCAGTTCCAGGTCAAGGCCAGGAATAAGCCTGTTCAGATCAGATCAGATCAGTCGCTCAGTCATGTCCACTCTTTGCAACCCCATGAACTGCAGCACGCCAGGCCTCCCTGTCCATCACCAACTCCCGGAGGTCACTCAGACTCACATCCATCGAGTCAGTGATGCCATCCAGCCATCTCATCCTTTGTCGTCCCCTTCTCCTCCTGCCCCCAATCCCTCCCAGCATCAGAGTCTTCTCCAATGAGTCAACTCTTCGCATGAGGTGGCCAAAATACTGGAGTTTCAGCTTTAGCATCATTCCTTCCAAAGAAATTCCAGGATTGATCTCCTTCAGAATGGACTGGTTGGATCTCCTTGCAGTCCAAGGGACTCTCAAGAGTCTTCTCCAACACCACAGTTCAAAAGCATCAATTTTTCGGCGCTCAGCCTTCCTCACAGTCCAGCTCTCACATCCATACATGACCACAGGAAAGACCATAGCCTTGACTAGGCGAACCTTTGTTGGCAAAGTGATGTCTCTACTTTTGAATATGCTATCTAGGTTGGTCATAACTTTCCTTCCAAGGAGTAAGTGTCTTTTAATTTCATGGCTGCAGTCACCATCTGCAGTGATTTTGGAGCCCAGAAAAACAAAGTCTGACACTGTTTCCACTGTTTCCTCATCTATTTCCCATGTAGTGATGGGACCAGATGCCATGATCTTCGTTTTCTGAATGTTGAGCTTTAAGCCAACCTTTTCACTCTCCACTTTCACTTTCATCAAGAGGCTTTTTAGCCCCTCTTCACTTTCTGCCATAAGAGTGGTGTCATCTGCCTATCTGAGGTTATTGATATTTCTCCCAGCAATCTTGATTCCAACTTGCGTTTCTTCCAGTCCAGCATTTCTCATGATGTACTCTGCATATAAGTTAAATAAACATGGTGACAATATACAGCCTTGACGTACTCCTTTTCCTATTTGGAACCAGTCTGTTGTTCCATGACCAGTTCTAACTGTTGCTTCCTGACCTGCATACAGATTTCTCAAGAGGCAGATCAGGTGGTCTGGTATTCCCATCTCTTTCAGAATTTTCCACAGTTTATTGTGATCTACACAGTCAAAGGCTTTGGCATAGTCTGCCAAAGTCTAGGCCAAGGAAAGGTGAGCCAGAGGAAGTGAGTCATTATGGCAGTCACTCCAACAACAGCCATCATCCCCCTTGGCCCCATACTCCCCATCCATGTTTCTTCTCACAGCCCCCACCATCACAGACACCAGCCCCCTCACACTCCACACTGCCCTCCGTCACCCACACCACACCCTGACTCTCCAGCTCCACACACTCATACACCCCTCATACACTTCATGCTTCTCACTTATACTCCTTCCACCCTGTGCACAGAAGCCCTCGAGAAATTTTCCATGTAGGTCTCCTCACACCCTCTTCCCACTTTGCACATCCCCATCCCCCACCACACACTCTCTTTCACACACAAGTGCCTGCTTGCTTGCCCTCCACACTCTCCACTCTCTGCCAAGACACACTGGGCTCCACTCCCACAGGGGACCCTGGCTTCCTCACACTGTCTGTACACACTGCTTCACACAAATTCCACACAGAAGACTCCCGTCTACATCCACTGCCATCCAGAAACTTCCCCCTCACAGCCATTTCCCTTCACTGTCTCTCTCCTCTCTGGGTCCCCTAGGGCATCCCCCTCCGGGCCCCCTGCATACGTATACTGTCCACTCCCCTTCTGTCCCAGGCTCACCTGTCCACAGTCACACACACACACACACACACACACACACACACAGCATCAAACACCCAACATCCTGACATACTAATGAGTTGTAGTTGCTCCCCTCACACCCACACACTCTCTCCAGTGGTCCTTCTTTCTCTTCACATTTACCTTCCTCATCGCAAATAAGTTTATTACCACCATACACACTCTTCTCTTCTGTCCTTCTCCTCTCACGCACAACCCCCTTTCTACCACACACACACACACACACACACTCATACTCTGATGAGTCCTCCCTCAAGACAGGGGGCCCTGATGCAGTCTCAAGCCCACACACAGCTCGGGATGGTTCTGGGGAGAGGCTGGCTGCCAGGACTCTGCCCCATGGCTGATCAGGGATTTTAGGTCTCTACCAGTCAATCCTAAACTAAATCAACCCTGGATATTCATTGGAAGGACTGATGCTGAAGCTGAAGCTCCAATACTTTGGCCACCTGATGCAAAGAACTGACTCATTGCAAAAGACCCTGATGCTGGAAAAGATTGAGAGTCGGGCAACAGAGGATAAGATGGCTGGATTGCATCACTAACTCAATGGTTATGAGTTTGAGCAAACTCCAGAAGATAGCAGAGGACAGGGAAGGCTGGCGTGCTGCAGTCCATGGGATCACAAAGAGTCGGACAGGACTGAGCTACTCAACAACCTGGATCCTACCCGAAACAGTGCTTTCTCTCTTTTACTGCTCCAGCCCAACACCTAAAGGAATTCACCAATACACTCCTACTAGTGTGGAGCCCTGAGACCCCACGAATAGTCATATTCATGTATTAATCAACCTAAAATTAATTTTTGTATATTGTGTCATATAGAAATTCCTTTTTATTTACATCATTAACCAGTTATCCCTTTCCTATGTACTGATCAGCACACCCTTCACTGGTATTTCTTGCCACACCTACTAGATGTCAAGTTTCTAGACATCCCTGGGTCTGCTTCTTTGCTCTTTTCTAAAACTGGTCTCCTGTCTGCATTATGACTCACCAACTACCTTTGGTGTTGGGGATGCACCTCAAGCCGATGCTGGCTGGGTTGGAAGTGAAGTCCTTTCATAAAAATTACCTGACTCTACAGCTTAAAACAATCAAAATTTATTCTTTGGCAGCTATGGAAAATATAAGTCTGAAATAATTTGTGTCCTTGATATACAGGAGTTTTAATAAAAACTTGTGACTCTCATCAGAAAAGAAAAATGTACAGCATTTTCATAATTGAATTAACTGATTTTATTCCAGACAGGAGAAAACTTCCAATTTGTCTAGATATTAGTGAAAACTGAGATATTAAGTTTTTGTTGAAATGTGACACGCCTACAGTTTAGTACACAAATCTCAACAAGTAGTCAGTCAGTTCAGTTGCTCAGTCGTGTCCGACTCTTTGTGACCCCATGGACTGCAGCGTGCCAGGCCTCCCTGTCCATCACCAACTCCCAGAATTTACTCAAACTCATGTCCATTGAGTCGGTGATGCCATCCAGCCATCTCATCCTCTGTCATCCCCTTCTCCCCCTGCCTTCAATCTTTCCCAGCATCAGGGTCTTTTCAAATGAGTCAGGTCTTCGCATCAGGTGGCCAAAGTATTGGAGTTTCAGCTTCAACATCAGTCCTTCCAATGAACACCCAGGACTGATCTCCTTTAGGATGGACTGGTTGGATTTCCTTGCAGTCCAAGGGACTCTCAAGAGTCTTCTCCAACACCACAGTGCAAAAGCATCAATTCTTTGGCGCTCAGCTTTCTTTATAGTCCAACTCTCACATCCATACATGACCACTGGAAAAACCATAGCCTAGACTAGACAGACCTTTGTTGGCAAAGTAATGTCTCTGCTTTTTAATATGCTGTCTAGGTTGGTCATAACTTTTCTTCCAAGGAGTAAGCGTCTTTTTATTTCATGGCTGCAGTCACCATCTGCAGTGATTTTGGAGCCCCCCAAAATAAAGTCTGACACTGTTTCCACTGTTTCTCCATCTACTTGCCATGAAGTGATGGGACTGTATGCTGTGATCTTTGTTTTCTGAATGTTGAGCTTTAAGCCAACCTTTTCATTCTCCTCTTTCACTTTCATCAAGAGGCTCTTTAGTTCTTCATTTTCTGCCATAAGGGTGGTGTCATCTGCATATCTGAGGTTTTTGGTATTTCTCCCAGCAATCTTGGGTGAGCAGCGCGGCTTGGTGCTGGAGCAGCCGTGAATAGGTACTTCACATCCAAGGTCAGGAGCAGTGGATGCACTTTGCTGGACTGGCCATGTGGAAATACCCCACGTCCAAGGTCAGAGAAACCCCAGTAAGATGGTAGGCACTGGAGCAGCTGTGAGGAGATAGCTCTGTCCATTACCAATTCCTGGATTGAGTCAGTGATGCCATCCAACCATCTCATCTTCTGTCCTTATTAAGGAATGTAGAGAAAAAGTTGTCCTTTCCTCCTCTTTGAGAATTCCAGACCCCTATCTCCTCTTTGAGAGCACCAGACCCTGTTCTCCTCCTCGTGGACCCTGGAATTCTTATCATCATGCCTAGGAATTGACTCTCTCAGCTTGAGGATGGACATCTCTTCCCCATGTCTTCACGTGGCTCTCCATGTAACATACCAGGTCTGCTCCATTTTCTTATAAGGATACCAATCAGATTGGATTAGGGGTAGACACTAATGGCCTCATTCTAACCTTACTATTTCTATAAGGGCCTTGTCATTAAATATGGTCATATTCTGAGGTCCTGGGGGTTTAGGGTTTTAACACAAGAATTCAGGGGAATACAATTCTGGTCATTAAAGTATGAAGTAACTTAAATGTGCATAAAAGTTAGAACAGATAAAGTATATCTCATTAAACCATATATATTTATTCCTAACTCATTTTCCTCTTAATGGAATTTAAAAGTGCCAACAAACACTCCAATTCCACCTAACATGGAGAGAACTCATGGAAAAGCATCAGGTAAAGCTGATACTCTTAACTGATTATGAGCAAATATCTTATTTAGCAAATTCTTCAAAATGACTGAGTCAATACATGGTAAGGGCCCATCAACAGCCATGGAAAGGGAGGCGTTCTTTAGCTTCTTGGTAAACACACCTCCGAATAGAAGAGAATATACTAGATTGGCAGCCAGACTGTCAGTAAGTATCAGTTTCTTCATCCAAGGGCTCATCTAACATTTCCATCTTCTCATGGTCAATGGAAGAAACATCAGATGATGGAAGGAAGAGCTGTTAGAACATTAGATAAACTGTTGAACTGAATCACGGTATTGTCAGAAAAGAAACATTTTTTTAATCAAGGAACTGGGGAAACCCTAGGTGTGATCTCAACAAGACAACACCCCACCTCAGCCTTTTGAAGTAGACAGGGGCTTGGGTGAGACCCGTGGCTCACCTCTCCCAAGTCCTGACCAGAACAAACCTTCCCAGGAACCAGAGGCCAGCCTGATTCTCACCTACTGTGGCCCCTGATTTCTTCATACATTTCTTGATGATGATGACAATTAGGCAGATGAAGATGATGAAGATGATGGTCAAAGGGAGGATGCATTTGATTAACGGGATAGATGCAGGCTAGTGGTTATCGGGGGCCTTTGTGAGCAGTTCTAAAACAAACAAAAAAGCACAAGCCTTGTCACATCTAAGAATCCAACTTCATCAGCATCTACTGTCCCCAGACAGCACCTGTCCACATACATAGATGCTGGCTTGTGAAGCCATTGGGGTAGGAAGATGAATGGAGTTGGGCTCTGTCCTCATAACAGAGCTCATATTCCTACTGAGGGAGACAGCAAATGTTTATTTGATAATCTTACAGGTGGACAAGTTTACTGTGGGGAGTCCTTCAGAGGGAGCACATAGCTGGGGAGGTGCTTAATTCGGTCTGGGGAGGGGTGAGGGCTTCTCTAAGTGACATTTGAGCTGGTTAAAGGATCAGAACAACAGAAAGGAGAGAAGGTATGGAAACACAATATGTATATAAATCTGGGGACCATTTAGCACAGCTAGGGAACTGGGTCATTGGTTAACGAGGAAGGGGGCTCCTGTGGTAAGGGAAGTGGGCTGGGAAAGGAGGATGTTGGGAAATCCTATGCAACACCCATCACTGACTCTCCAGACAAGAAGTCCACCAAGAGATCAGTCACTCCATCCATTTACCACATTTTCAATTGCACAAACATATGTGCTCACATCCACACATGAAGGCACTAGATTTTTGAAGAGAGCTACTACCTCCCCCACACCCTACTCAGTTACCTGTGGGCTCTGGGAGCAGCATGTTCCCCCAGTGTTCCAGGAATTCCCTAAGCCAATAACTGCAGTCTCCTGTTGAGATCTTCCTGAAATACTCTGCCATTTCCTGGTTGTTCTTCCACTCCTCCTTGACTTCTGTGGCTCCAGGATCGATGACTGTCCAGGTTACGCTCTTGTTGTCAAGGAGGAGGCTGTCCGTCCATTGAGGCTGAAGTGCAAGGATGCACCAGAGCATTGCTCGGCTTCACACTGACAACACAGTCTGGCCTGCAGGGTGGGAGGACCTGCGACCCTCCCCACACAGTGAATCTTTCTGGACTCTCCACAGTCCATTCTCTCCAGTCACTCAAGTGTGTCTGAATATCTAGGGGCCCGTGATTATTTACCATGACCTCCACTTCTTACCCGTCAGGTCCACTGGGTCTCTAAGGCTGGATCCTGTTCAGTCCTTTCACAGGAATCCCCTCCCTGGATGCACTCTTTCTTTTGCTGTCTCCAGCTCCCCACCTGCTTCTCATACTTACCTCTCGTCTCCTTTTTGTCCGGTTTGATGACAGGCAGAACCATCCTGAGCTCTCTTCCTGCTTCTCTCAGCATTTGGCTTAATTCAATCTGCACTTTGGTGTCGTTTACCTCCTTCCCCAGGAAACCCAAAGGTTTGACCTTGTTGCTGTCACTGTCATACTGGAGGAAAGGCTTTGTGTCCACGGAGCCCTGGACTTGACACCAGGGCTGGCCAGGTCTGGACTGAGATTTGACAGTGAGGTCAAGGCACAGAGAGTGGGCATCTGTGAGAGAAAACCACAGGTTGTGTCTGAGAGATTCCCCTCCAGGGCCTGGCTGCAGAGGGAGGGGTCTCTATCCCAGACCCCCTTCTCTGCTGCATCCTCAGTCTTGCCTCACCTTTAACTATCTGAGGTTTAATCTCTTTGATGCCACTGTGGATCCCTTGGGTCCAATATTGTTAGCAGGAAGATTTATCTGACATATTTTTACCATCATATACCAACTTCTGAGGCAGCAAAACCAAGACAATCTCTGCCTTCTAGTGACTTAAAAATCCATCTGAACAAACAGGACTTTCAACAGGAATGGAAAAAAAGACCACAGAACACAGGCTACATTCATGATGGGCCCCTAATCATCAGGAAAATTTTTACTGCAGTCGGAGGTGGGGCTTGGCAGGAGAGGGAAAGCTGCTATAGGCGCACAGGCCCAGGCACCCTGTCTTGGGCTGGAGTCTCTGCACACTGGGTGTCACCTCCTGGGCAGCCAGTCCACCTAAACCACACCCTCACCAGCCTAAGAGCAGGTGGACAGGCCCCCACCAGGGTGGAGCCCCTTCCTTTCCCCTCCTCCCATGCTCCACTTCCCCTGCCAGAGCCCCAGATCCAGGACACTCACTGCCCAGAGTCTTCCTGGGTTCTATCAGCAGCAGTATCAGTAAAAGATGGCCTGCAGTGTGAGCTAGAGACATTCCTTCCAGCAGTTTTAGGAGAGTAATGGGAAAATCTTAGCCTGGAGTGTGTCTATACCTCCGCCCCCACCCGCTGCCCAAAGTCTTCATTCCAAGACTGAGGAAGCCTTGTTGAAAAACAATGCAAAGAACAATTATACCAAGGAAGTATCTTGCAAGTATTCAAATATAATTCCTCATTAAAAACAGCAACAACCACCGCAAAAAACAGCGACGACATTAAAAAGCAAAATTCACTTTAATACCCCACCCTCAAAGACCCCTTAACTTTTGTAAACAAAATGCTCCGGGTTGTGTTGGCTTCTCCCCTCCTTCCAACAACGGCTGCCCCCATCCCACCCCCGCCTCCTAGCTGCCTCTTTTGCCTCTTTTTCCAGCTTCCACTCAGTCA
Source organism: Tragelaphus eurycerus (assembly GCA_935064755.1). Taxonomy (NCBI): domain Eukaryota; kingdom Metazoa; phylum Chordata; class Mammalia; order Artiodactyla; family Bovidae; genus Tragelaphus; species Tragelaphus eurycerus. The sequence continues at coordinate 8,909,732 of CAKXYN010000039.1, forward strand.
TCCTGCATCCCCCACCCCGCTACTTCCTTCTCCATCCTAACCTGGCGGACTTTTTCTTCAGTGATCAAGATTCACTCTCACCAAGTGCTGCTGCTGCTGCTGCTAATTCGCTTCGGTCGTGTCCGACTCTGTGCGACCCCATAGACAGCAGCCCACCAGGCTCCCCCGTCCCTGGGATTCTCCAGGCAAGAACACTGGAGTGGGTTGCCATTTCCTTCTCCAATGCAGGAAAGTGAAAAGTAAAAGTGAAGTCGCTGAGTCTTGTCCGACTCTTAGCGACCCCATGGACTGCGGCCCACCAGGCTCCTCCGTCCATGGGATTTTCCAGGCAAGAGTACTGGAGTGGGGTGCCATTGCCTTCTCCCTCACCCAGTGCACCCCAGCGTTAATCAGACTGCCGCAGGCGACGGCGCATATCTGCAATGGAAGGCGTGAGTACAAGGAGTTGGAGCCGAAACTCCAAAAAGGTCGGGACGCTGTAACTAAATAACTATAGTACTAAATGACGTGCTCTAACTTGGCATGCTGCCGACTCCTACGACCACTTGAGCAGCAAGCTGAAAGCTGAAAGCGGAGCTGTGGGAATCTCAGTCCTTTCTTATCAACCAGCAGTCAGCAAACGCAACCTCTCCTGCCGGATAGTTTCTCCCAGCCTTCGCATCTCCCGCCGGACCCCTCTTCGTCCCCACCCTCTCCCGTGGCCCGAGCATCCGCCGCGCAAGTGGTTCAACCCCGCGGTCTCAGGGGTGGTGACTTCTGGGTGGCTGGAGAAGACGGAGCCCTCGGTGGGGAGACCCGCCCTGGGGTCTCACTCGCCACCAACTCCTCCCTCCTCACCCGGCTCCCGAGTCGAGCGCCTGTGATCGGAGGGGCGCGGTCCTCGCCTGCCCGCTCCGTCCAAGGTCACAGGTTGAGCTGGTCGGTGTTCGAAACCACAAGAGAAATCCGAAACGGAGATTCCAGCTTGAATCGCTCTCGCCCGACGCGCCGCGCGGCCCCGACTCGGCCAGGGCTCTGTCGGCTGCGTCCAGTAGGTGACAAAGAGGGGCGCAGGGGCGGGGAACGGACAGCCCCGGAGAGAGGCGGGAGCACCGGGGCCGCGGAGCCGCGCGAGCGAGGTCTCAGCCCAGCAGCGCCGGGATGCGCGCCCCCGCGCGGTTCTGGCCTCTGGCGAACCTGCCCGACGGGACTTCTACTCGACTGGAGACTGTTCTCTCTTGCTTTTTTTTTGGCCATACCTGAAGGCGTGTACCTGAAGGAGTAGTTAATTCCCTACTAACTCTTAGAGGGTGGTCCCAAGGAGCTTACACTGTGCCTTGCCAATCGTCTGAGTCAGGACTCAGAAACCTAGCATACGTCCCAGTCGCTTGTACCTCCTATTTCCTAGAATTCCAGCCTCTTCTCCCCAACTACTTCTACTCTGCTATTTTAGGAATCTGCCCCCCAACCCCTCCCCGCACCAATGCTTCCAAATAGACATTCCTTTTTACTGCAGCCACACTGCAGTCGCTCTTTGATGGGGTTATGATAGTTAAGTGAAAGTGAAGTCGCTCAGTCGTGTCCGACTCTTTGCGACCCAGCCTGTAGCCCACCAGGCTCCTCCGTCCATGGGATTCTCCAGGCAAGAATACTGGAGTGGGTTGCCATTTCCTTCTCCAGGGAAATGATAAGTCCAGCTGAATAAACAGATGAAATACATAAATAAGCACATAACCCCGGAAAGCTAGTTTACTCTCCAACTGTTCCTCTTCACCTCCCATTTCACTAATCTCATCAACCTTCTTGGAGGTCTGTGATCAAGGCTGGGACAAGTCAGAGGGTGAAGGGCACCACCCAGCCTCTCTAGCAGCAGTTCCTCGTTGCCCCTTACCCAGAGTTGCCCCCACATTCACCTTGAGCCTCCAGGGTCCCAGGCACACAGGTCTTCCCCAGCCTACATGCGCCCCTCACTTCACACTGCCTCCCACACTGACTCTCTGTTGTGTTTATGGTTTGTGTAAAATGTGTCAGAGTGCCATTTTCTGTTGTAGTTTGTAATCACTTTTTAGATCATCTGTCCTGGGGCACCACTGGGTGCTTGTCCTGAGAATGTGTGAAGTCACTATGCAAAGGGTACTAAGTTGCTTCAGTGGTGTCCGACCGACTCTTTGAGACCCCATGGAGTGGAGTGGGCTGCCATGCCTTCCTCATAGCCAAGGGATATTTAGCTTATAATACCAAGAGTTTGTGAGGAGTGTCTGAGAGTTCCAGTCTGGGGAAAAGCTAATCTAGCTTTTCCTTAAATCATTGTTTCCATGAGAAATCTTGGGCTTCCCAGGTGGTTCTCGTGGTGAAGAACCCACCTGCCCATGCAGGAGACCTCATAGATGTGGGTTTGATCCCTGGGTCAGGAAGATCCCTTGGAGGAGGAAATGGCAACCCACTCCAGTGTTCTTGCCTGGAGAACCCCATGGACAGAGGAGCCTGTCAGGTTACAGCCCTAAAGGGTTGCAAAGAGCCAGAAATGACTGAGGTGACAGCACAGGCACACATGAGAGATCTAGCTTGTCAGGGCTTCTGCTTTCATTCTCCCTCCATGTTATATAATGATTTGATATTTGTATATATTGTGAAGTTGAAAACCATAACCGTCTAGGTAACTCCCATCACCACACCGATAGCTACAATTTTTCTTTCCTTTTGGTGAAAACTTCTAAGATCTACACTCATAGCAATTTTCAAATATATTGATACAATCCAGTTGTTCCTCAGTGTCTGCTGGAGATTGGTTCCAGAGCCACCTAGGATACCTCAGTCCTCTGATGCCTAGGCCCCGTAGGCAGCCCTCTGTATCCATGGGTCCCCATTGGAGAATTCAACCAACTCCAGAATCAACCAATGGCAGATTGGGTACTGCATTTATTGAAAATAATCTGAGTTCAAGTGGACCCACAGAGTTCAAACCAGTGTTGTTCAAGGCTCAACTGTACAGTATTATAAACCATGCTATACATTACATCAAATGCCTTATGATTATACAGTGGAAGTTAGAAATAGACTTAAGGGACTAGATCTGATAGAGTGCCTGATGAACTATGGACGGAGGTTGGTGACATTGTACAGGAGACAGGGATCAAGACCATCCCCATGGAAAAGAAATGCAAAAAAGCAAAATAGCTGTTTGAGGAGGCCTTACAAATAGCTGTGAAAAGAAGAGAAGCGAAAAGCAAAGGAGAAAAGGAGAGATATAAGCATCTAAATGCAGAGTTCCAAAGAATAACAAGGAGAGATAAGAAAATGATCAATGCAAAGAAAGAAATAGAAGAAAACAACAGAATGGGAAAGACTAGAGATCTCTTCAAGAAAATTAGAGATACCAAGGGAACATTTCATGCAAAGATGGGCACAATAAAGGACAGAAATGGTATGGACCTAACAGAGGCAGAAGATATTAAGAAGAGGTGGCAAGAATACACAGAACTGTACAAAAAAGAGCTTCACGAACCAGATAATCACGATGGTGTGATCACTCACCTAGAGCCAGACGTCCTGCAATGTGAAGTCAAGTGGGCCTTAGAAAGCATCACTACGAGCAAAGCTAGTGGAGGTGATGGAATTCCAGTTGAGCTATTTCAAATCCTGAAAGATGATGCTGTGAAAGTGCTGCACTCAGTATGCCACCAAATTTGGAAAACTCAGCAGTGGCCCCAGGACTGGAAAAGGTCAGTTTTCATTCCAATCCCAAAGAAAGGCAATGCCAAAGAATGCTCAAACTACTGCACAATTGCACTCATCTCACACGCTAGTGAAGTAATGGTCCAAATTCTCCAAGCCAGGCTTCAGCATTATGTGAACCATGAACTTCCTGATGTTCAAGCTGGTTTTAGAAAAGGCAGAGGAACCAGAGATCAAATTGCCAATATCCGCTGGATCATGGAAAAGCAAGAGAGTTCCAGAAAAACATCAATTTCTGCTTTGTTGACTATGCCAAAGCCTTTGATTGTGTGGATCACAATCAACTGTGGAAAATTCTGCAAGAGATGGGAATACCAGACCACCTGATCTGCCTCTTGAGAAACCTATATGCAGGTCAGGAAGCAACAGTGAGAACTGGACATGGAACAACAGACTGGTTCCAAATAGGAAAAGGAGTATATCAGGGCTGTATTTTGTCACCCTGCTTATTTAACTTATCTGCAGAGTACATCATGAGAAATGTTGGACTGGAAGAAGCACAAGCTGGAATCAAGATTGCCGGGAGAAATATCAATAACCTCAGATATGCAGATGACACCACCCTTATGGCAGAAAGTGAAGAAGAACTAAAAAGTCTCTTGAGGAAAGTGAAGGAGGAGAGTGAAAAAGTTGCCTTAAAGCTCAACATTCAGAAAATGAAGATCATGGCATCTAGCCCCATCACTTCATGGCATAGATGGGGAAACAGTGGAAACAGTGTCAGACTTTATTTTTGGGGCTCCAAAATCACTGCAGATGATGATTGCCGCCATGAAATTAAAAGACGCTTACTCCTTGGAAGGAAAATTATGATGAACCTAGATAGCATATTCAAAAGCAGAGACATTACTTTGCCAACAAAGGTTCGTCTAGTCTGGTTTTTCCTGTGGTCATGTATGAATGTGAGAGTTGGACTCTGAAGACAGCTGAGCACCGAAGAATTGATGTTTTTGAATTGTGGTGTTGGAGAAGACTCTTGAGAGTCCCTTGGACAGCAAGGAGATCCAAGCAGCCCATCCTAAAGGAGATCAGTCCTGGGTGTTCATTGGAAGGACTGATGCTAAAGCTGAAATTCCAGTATTTTGGCCACCTCATGCGAAGAGTTGACTCATTGGAGAAGACTCTGATGCTGGGAGGGATTGGGGGCAGGAGGAGAAGGAGATGACAGAGGATGAGATGGCTGGATGCCATCATCGACTCGATGGACGTGAGTTTGGGTGACCTCTGGGAGTTGGTGATGGACAGGGAGGCCTGGTGTGCTGCGATTCATGGGGTTGCAAAGAGTTGGACACTACTGAGCAACTGATCTGATCTGATATCTTATATCCCCAGGACCTATTTATTTTGTATCTGGATTTTGTACTTTTGCTGCTGTCACCTCTTCCTCCCATCCTCCCCAAGCCCCATCTCTGACAATCATCACCACTCTGTTCCATAATATTTGAGGCTTTTTTAAAAAGTTAGTTTTGGTTCCACACAAGTATGATAATATAATATTTGCCTTTGTCTTTCTGGCTTATCTCACTTAGCAAAGTGCCTTCAAGGTCATTCAGTGTTGTCACAAATGACAAGATTTCCGTCTGTTTTATGGATATCCCTTATGTGAATATATATATATATCTCTCTAACTTTTTCTCGACACTCATCCATTGATGGAGACTTAGGTTGTGCCATGTCTAGTGCTGCTCTCACTCCAATCTGTCTGTTGCTCAAGCCTTGGGTTCTGCTGTCTCCACCTCACCCCACGTGAGCCCCTCCCAAAGTGAGTCTGGTGTGAGTCAAGCCTGATTTTGCTAAATCCCTTTAGTGTCAACAGGCCATAAAGCTGGACTTGGTGTGGCCTTCTGTCCTTTCCCACAGGCTTTTGGAGGTGATGAATTATCAGAACTCAACACTGCGCTTGCCTAGTAACTGCTATCAGGCAATATGGAGACCTTTTCCTGGTTAATTAAAAAAAATTTTTTTTTAATAGGAAGATAACCTGAAGAGGTGCTAAAAAGCCTCTTGATGAAAGTGAAAGTGGAGAGTGAAAAGGTTGGCTTAAAGCTCAACATTCAGAAAACGAAGATCATGGCATCTGGTCCCATCACTACATGGGAAATAGATGGAGAAACAGTGGAAACAGTGTCAGACTTTCTTTTTCTGGGCTCCAAAATCACTGCAGATGGTGACTGCAGCCATGAAATTAAAAGACGCTTACTCCTCGGAAGGCAAGTTATGACCAACCTAGATAGCATATTCAAAAGCAGAGACATCACTTTGCCAACAAAGGTTCGCCTAGTCAAGGCTATGGTCTTTCCTGTGGTCATGTATGGTTGTGAGAGTTGGACTGTGAAGAAGGCTGAGCGCCGAAGAATTGATGCTTTTGAACTGTGGTGTTGGAGAAGACTCTTGAGAGTCCCTTGGACTGCAAGGAGATCCAACCAGTCCATTCTGAAGGAGATCGGCCCTGGAATTTCTTTGGAAGGAATGATGCTAAAACTGAAACTCCAGTATTTTGGCCACCTCATGCGAAGAGTTGACTCATTGGAGAAGACTCTGATGCTGGGAGGGATTGGGGGCAGGAGGAGAAGGGGACGACAGAGGATGAGATGGCTGGATGGCATCACTGACTCGATGGATGTGAGTCTGAGTGACCTCCGGGAGTTGGTGATGGACAGGGAGGCCTGGCGTGCTGCAGTTCATGGGGTCGCAAAGAGTCGGACACGACTGAGCAACTGATCTGATCTAAACCTGGAGAATTCCATGGACAGAGGAGCCTGGCGGGCTACAGTCCATGCGGTCGCAAACACTTGGACACCACTGAGCAACTAACACACACACACACACCTGCTTTACAACGTTGTGTTGGTTTCTGCTGTGCAACAATGTAAGTCAGCCATAAGTATATATATAGCCCCTCCCTCATGAGCCTCCCTCCCACCCTGTTCTGACTCATTTTCTGTGTCATCTTGACAAGGCTGAGGATGCCCTTAGGGCTGGTAAAACATGATTTCTGGGTTTGTCTGTGAGGGAGTTTCTGCCAGACATTAGCATGAGAATGTTCACAGAGAGAGCATGAGAGTGGTTTTGTATGAAGTTGTACTTTAAAAGTAAAGTAAAGAGAAGGAGCTAAGATGGCGGACGAGTAGGACGGGGAGAATACTTTCTCCTCCACAAACTCATTAAAAGAACATTTGAACACTGAGTAAATTCTACAAAACAACTTCTGAATGCCGGCAGAGGACATCAGGCACTTAGACAATTCATTGTCTTCAAAAGGAGATTACGAGCCCTGCGGTAACTCCTTTTGTGGAGAATCGGCCTGCGGACACCAGCATTTGCTATTAGCAAGCGGGGGCTGGGCTAGGAGGAGCGGCGTGGCCTGCATCGCTTTGAGTAAGGATTTGGCCTGGCTATCCCGAGCACTACCTGAGCGAAATAACCAGACTGTCAGATATCTACTACGTCAAAAGCCAGCCCTAACCTAAAACACCACCAGGCCTATGTACGGAACAAAGGACTGTACAGAGATAGCTGGCTGCAGACCGTCCCACTCCTGTGACAAGCAGCCAGAGCCGGAAGCAGGCAATCACAGCCCTAGAGAGGCATTGTCTACAAAACTGTAAGTAGGTTTCTGTGTTGACTGACGCTTCTTGGGGCTCTGGACGGTCAACATCTGCCTGGGAAGGTGCGCCAGTTGTATACCCAGAAAACTGAGCGGCGGGGAGGCAATAAGTCGCAGCAGCTGCGCTCGCTAAACACTTCATCACCTGCGCTACTCGGACCTGGGAAGGGCACAAAACGCAGACTCAACTGAGTCTGTGCTTCTGAGGACTATCCGAGTACCTGAACCTGGCCGGCTTAGATTTGGGTGTTCATCTCCACCCCCTCTGTAACAGGGCAGTGATCAGATATTGAAAAGACCAATAAACCGCCTCAATAAAGAGAATTCAACAAACTACCAGAATATAGTAAGGACACTCTAAACTTGGCAATTTTAACAAGATGAAGAGACCAAAGAATACCCAGCAGCTAAAGGAACAGGATAAATGCCCACCAAACCAAACCAAAGAGGAAGAGATAGGGAATCTACCTGATAAAGAATTCCGAATAATGATAGTGAAATTAATCCAAAATCTTGAAATCAAAATGGAATCACAGTTAAATAGTCTGGAGACAAGGATTGAGAAGATGCAAGAAAGGTTTAACAAGGACCTAGAAGAAATAAAAAAGGGTCAACACATTATGAATAATGCAATAAATGAGATCCAAAACACAGAGGCAACAAATAGTAGAATAACAGAGGCAGAAGATAGGATTAGTGAATTAGAAAATAGAATCCTAGAAATAAATGAATCAGAGGAGAAAAAAGAAAAACACATCAAAAGAAATGAGGACAATCTCAGAGACCTCCAGGATAACATTAAACGCTACAACATTCGAATCATAGGGGTTCCAGAAGAAGAAGATAAAAAGAAAGACCATGAGAAAATACTTGAGGAGATGATAGTTGAAAACTTCCCTAAAATGGGGAAGGAAATAACCACTCAAGTTCAAGAAATCCAGAGTCCCTAACAGGAGAAACCCAAGGCAAAACACCCCAAGACATATATTAATCAAATTAACAAAGATTAAATATAAAGAACAAATATTAAAAGCAGCAAGGGAAAAACATCAAATAACTCACAAGGGAATTCCCATAAGGATAACAGCTGATATTTCAATTGAAACTCTCCAAGCCGGGAGGGAATGGCAAGACATAATTAAAGTGATGAAAGAAAATAACTTACAGCCCAGATTATTGTATCCAGCAAGGATTTCATTCAAATATGAAGGAGAAATCAAAAGCTTCACAGATAAGCAAAAGTTGAGAGAATTTAGCACCACTAAACCATTTCTCTAACGAAAACTAAAAGACATTCTCTAGATAGGAATCACTGCCAAGTCACTTCAGTCGTGTCCGACTCTGTGCGATCCCAGAGACGGCAGCCCACCGGGCTCCCCCGTTCCTGGGATTCTCCAGGCAGGAACACTGGAGTGGGTTGCCATTTCCTTGTCCAGTGCATGAAAGTGAAACGTGAAAGTGAAGTCGCTCAGTCGCGTCCGACTCCTAGCGACCCCATGGACTGCAGCCTACCAGGCTCCTCTGTCCACGGGATTTTCCAGGCAAGAGTACTGGAGTGGGGTGCCATTGCCTTCTCCGAGGAATCACTAAAAGGGTGTATAAATTCGAACCCAAAACAATAAAGTAAATCTTACTTATCAATAATTACTTTAAACATTAATGGGCTGAATGCCTTAATCAACAGACAAAGACTGGCCCAATCGATACAAAAACAAGACCCCTACATACCTTGTCTACAAGAGACAACCAAAAGACTTAAACGGGTTGAATGGATACAAAAACTAGACCCCTATATATGTTGTGTACAAGAGAACCACCTTAAAATAGGGGATATATACTGACTGAAAATCAAGGGCTGGAAAAAGATTTTCTATGCAAATACGGACCAAAATAAAACAGGAGTAGCAATACTCACATCAGATAAAATTGACTTTAAAATAAAGGACCTGAAAAGGAGACAATGAAGGTTACACATAACGACTTAAAGAAACAATCCAAAAAGAAGTTATAACAATTATAAATATATATGCACCCAACATTGGAGCATTGATATATATAAGACAAACACTAATTAGTATGATAGAAGAAATATACAACACAATAATAGTGGGAGACTTTAATACCCCACTCATACTTATACAATCTGGCTGTAATAGACAAAGCAAAGAGGAAAACATATTCACTTATGAGCCTCAAAAAGTTCAGTTCACTCAGGAGAGTTTAAAAAAAAAATAGACTTATTTGTTCATTCTGTAAATGTTTATTGACTATTTTATGGGTCTGGTACCACTTTGGGTATTAGGGAGGAAGAAGTGACAAATGTGATCCTGTCCTAAATAATATATTGTTGTATAGACCTACCAATACAAAATACCAAGACGTGCCTAAGATGAGGACACCCAAACTGGACTTTTAGTTCCCTGATCTTTTCATTTCCAGATCAAACCTCCTAATATAAGATGAATTCAATATGATTTTTTAAAAAATGTTCTTTGTGATTAAAAACAGAAAGCCATTAGTTAAGAAATTACATATACTCCTCCCCACCATCACTCCCCTTCTTCCTTCCCATTTCCCTCCCACCCTCATTAAAAAATAAATAAATAAATAAAAGTAAAGAGCAAAGTCAAGTCACTCAGTAGTGTCTGACTCTTAGAGATCCCACCGACTGTAGCTTAACAGGCTCCTCCGTCCATGGGATTTTCCAGGCAAGAGTACTGGAGTGGCTTGCCATTTCCTTCTCCAGAGGATCTTCCCGACCCAGGGATGGAACCCAGGTTTCCCTCATTGTAGGTAGATGCTTTACCATCTGAGCCATCAGGGAAGTCCAGGGAAGTTGTATTTTAGGTGTGTTCATAGGAAGGGGGCGCTCAGGATTTCCTATTCGTCCATCTTGTTCCTGCTTTTGTGCGATCAATGATCTTTGATGCTTATTGTAATTGTTTTGTGGGCCAGGACCTGTGCCCACATTAGATGGCAAACGTGATCCATAAATGCTATGTGTTCTGACTGCTCCACTGACCTTCCCTTCCCTCATTTCTCTCTGTGTCCTCAGACCTCTTGAGTCCCTGATACACATAATACTGAAATTAGGCCAAAAATAACTTTACAGTGGCCTCAAAGTGTCCTAGTGAAAGGAAGAATCACACGGCTCTCACTTTAAATCCAAGGCATGGCCAAAGCCAGGATAAGCCAGAAGATAGGCCATTTGCATCAGTTAATCTCCTTGCCCAGGGCTCCTCTAAGCACCATCTGGGGGTTTTCAGGGCCCAAGTGTCACACTTCTGTGAGTACTTCCTAAGTATTTTATGGTTGTTAGGGTTTATCTGTGGAGAAGGCAATGGCACCCCACTCCAGTACTCTTGCCTGGAAAATCCCATGGACAGAGGAGCCTGGTGGGCTGCAGTCCATGGAGTCGCTAGGAGTCAGACAGGATTGAGCGACTTCACTTTCACTTTTCACTTTCATGCACTAGAGAAGGAGATGGCAACCCACTCCAGTGTTCTTGCCTGGAGAATCCCAGGGATGGGGGAGCCTGGTGGTCTGCTGTCTCTGGGGTTGCACAGAGTCGGACACGACTGAAGCGACTTAGCAGCAGTAGCAATCAAGTTGTGAATGCAAAGGAAAAGTTCTTAAATGAAATCAAAAGTGTTCCTCTAGTGAACACATGCATGATAAAGAGGAAAATTTACCACCAAGGGAAAATGGTAAAATTGGTTGAAAAAAAAAAAAAATCCTAAGTAGGATGGTCATCAGATGTGGTAACAGACATGATATGGTACATCTACTGTGTCACTGTGATTGGACACCAGCTTTGGGATTCCTAGGGTCTGAACTCCTGAGGTCTTAAGTGAACAGCATTCTCTGCCATCTCATTTTATGAACAACAAATTATAAGTCAGTAAAATGATAGCATTTAAAATAAAATAAAATCAGTTCCAATCACCAAGAAGATAATTGGTAAATAATTTCTAAAGTTAGAAAACTACATTCCAAGGGATAAATAGCTTCAGGACCTGTATAACTTTGAGCCAGCCTTGTGTGAAACCGTCAAACTGAAACTCTCCTAGGATCTTCCAGTGGTAATTGATTAGCCCCACCAGCAGGATCATTTAGTAATGGATTCATTGCTGAATGAGGCAGAGTGCCCACTGAGACAGAACTGGACCAATTCTATAAAGATAAATCGCAGTTTATTCATCATGTGCTGTGTGTGCCTAGTCTCTCAGTCATGTCCAACTCTTTGTGATACCATGGACTACAGCCCTCCACGCTCCCCTGTCCATGGGATTCTCCAGGCAAGAGTACTGGTGTGTGTTGCCATGCCCTCCTCCAGGGGATCTTCCCAACCCAGGGATCAAACCCAGGTCTCTTGAATTGTACATGAATTCTTTTCCCTGGTCTCAGCCACCAGGGAAGCACTTTTTTCATCATACTCACTCTCAAAACATAATATGGAACAAAAAAAAATTCATTATCTCTCATTAAAAGATTTGTATTAAAAATATACAAACTAAATCAAATTACACTTTGGTCAGAATCATTTTACAAAACAAGATGATTAATGATAATGATGAGTTCAAATAATTGAACCAGTGTCTGTACTTAATTAATTCTCTGGAGAAAGGAAATTCTGGATCCAGAAGTGGCATTATTGGTATTTTCAGAGTTTTTACTTTTGAAGCAGATTATTCATGGGGACCTATGTCCTTTCTAGGACTTCCCTAGTGGCTCAGACTGTAAAGCGTCTGCCTACAATGTGGGAGACCTGGGTTCAATCCCTGGGTCAGGAAGATTCCCTGGAGAAGGAAATGGCAACCTACTCCAGTACTCCTGCCTGGAAAATCCCATGGATGGAGGAGCCTGGTGGGCTACAGTCCATGGGGTCGCAAAGAGTCGGACACGACTGAGCAACTTCACTTTATGCAAACAGCAGGAGATCAAAGGCGGCCAAGCAAAGACTGAGTCCTGAGGCCAACAGAGCACCTGTTAGGGCTTCCTGGGAGCAGCATCACCTGCAGAAAAGAAAGAGGTGTTGGCCCAGGAGGTTGAGGAAATTCTGTCATTATCCTGGGGTTGCCTCTCCCCAGCCCCCCTTCCAGACCTGCCCTCACTGAGGGGCTCCTTTGTCCTCCACCCCCACCCCACCCCAGGCCCAGCAGCTTCTTGTCACCTCCTCCTTCCTTCCTGCATCACTGAGTCACCCCAGGCCCTGACACCCCCTGCTCAGGCTCAGGACTGGAGCCAGTGAGGAATCAATCTGCTCCCTTCACTCAGGTCCAGATCCTCCCCGAGGGGGCCCTAAAGGACCAGGGAGCAGGTCCCCGGGGGAGGGGCCTTGCTTCCTGACAGCCTTGGGGGGGCTGCAGGCAAACCTCCTTCCTTTGCTCCCCTCCAGTCTCTGAGCCAGCAGCACACACAGCTCTCAGGACCAGGGTCCCTGCCCCCCATCTCTTCCTGGTCCCCCTAGCTGGGCGCCTCCACCCCAACTCAGGCCCACCCATTCCCAGGCACCTCTGCTCAAGGCAGGGCCCCTCAGTGATGGAGGCTCTGGGTCCCCAGGAGGCTGGTGACCTGCAGGCCACACTGAGTCTCAACTGCTGCTGCTCCAGGAGCACAGGCCTGGCCTCGGCCCTTCCCACAGTCTCTGCTGTGGGGCTCCTGCCTTGCCTGCTTGACCCAAGCCACTTCCTGTGAGAACAGGCCTTTGGAGTTGGGTCTGCAAAGGCCTTCCCACCCCTTCTTCCTGGGACCAGAGCTCGGCCCCTCTCATCTTGGCCCCTGGGTGGGTCCACTCCCCACTGACACATCATGTGGAGCCCCCATGCTGCTCTCAGCCCCCGTGAGTCCTGCCCTCGCCCTGAGTGCCTGCTGTTCTCACACCACCTACTGGGGGCCCTGCCAGCCAGCAGTCTGTGCTCAGTCAGGGGACTTGGCTAAACCCTCTTAACTTCAACAGGCCCCCAGCCATCCCCCACTTCCCACTGTCATTTAACAGTGAGGACCTTTCAGAACTGAGGCCAGAGCTTATCCAAGTTCTGCTCTCAGGTGATATGAGGTCTTATCCCCCTGCTCATTTCCATGATGAGGCAGTTTAGTGAGGGCAGGAGTTGGCTGGGATTCACCTTCCCCATCCCACACCAGGCCCTGTGCCCCTGCCTTTCCTCCCTCAGTACCTGCTCCTGGAAAGGACTCAGCCTAGGAAAACAGTTCTGATGAAACTGGTGAGAAGCACAGGGAGGATCCAGGCTTTGGACTTGATGGCTGCGGACATGGGCTGCACTGTAGGGGGGCCTGTGGTCGGTGATGCTGCAAGGAAAGTAAGAGTGAAGCCCTTGTCCAGACCCCAAACTCGGCAGATGCCTCCTCGCCCCCTGACTCAGAACCCCTACTGTGCAGACAGCTTGCACCCATCACATGGAGGCCCCTGAGATAGGTCCTCAGGCGAGACGGGGGGAAGGGAGGAGCCCAGTCCTTACAGGGCTCTGACAGCTAATGGGGGAGCAAGGTTTCCAGCACAGCCACTCAGTCCTGCTGTGACATCAGAGACATGAGGATGGAGTCCTCAGGAGCTGACAGCAGAGGCGGTATTGACAGTTTTCCCGAAGTGGAGTTGGTGACATTTAAAAGAAGATTTTGGAAAGAGGGTACAGTGAAAAATAAATCCCAGAATTCAAAAAGATGTCTACAGGATTTGGATCAGCAAAAATCTATGTTCAGTGGTCCAAATGCCTGTGCTGTGAGGAGAGATGTCAGGAGGTGGAAGAGGAAGGAGGATGACAGAGCACCCCGGATCATTGTTCTCCCAGGATCAACTCACTTTTTTAATGTATTTTTTTACATTCTTTTGTTTTTATTCATACCCAAAACATTGTTAATTGGGGTATAGCCATTACAACATTATGATAGTTTCAGGTGAATAGCAAAGGGATTCAGCCATAGATATACATGTACCCCTTCTCCCCTAAACCCCTCTCCCATCCAGGCTGGCACATAGCATTGAGTAGAGTTTCATGTGCTATACAGTGGGAGCTTGTTGGTTATCCATTTACAAATAGCGGTGTGTACATGACCTTTCCAGAGTCCCTATCTATCCCTTCCCCCGGGTAACCATAAGCTTTGTTTTCTAAGTCTGTGAGTCTCTTTCTGTTTTGTAAGATTTCTTGCACTATTTCTTTTTAGATCCCACATATAAGGCATGTCATATGATATTTCTCCTTCTCTTTCTGACTTAGATCACTCAGTATGACACTCTCCAGGGCCATCCGTTTCAGGAACAGCTCACTTTAGATGGGTCACGTTGCCAAAACACACACACACACACAGACGACACACACACGCACACAGAGAGAGTGGGTCCATATCACCTTGAGTGGACTATCACTTCCTTATACTCGTCTCACTTACCTGAGGTCTTCCACATTTTCTCCCAGTGCAACATAAAATCCTGAAGCCAGGCCCGACAGTCGCCCATGGAGACCTTCTTGAAGAAGTCAGTCACAGCTCTGTCCTTCTCCCACTTCTCTTTAATCTGTCTCCCTCCAGGACGATCTGTTGTCCAGTGCCCATTCTCTGAATCAAAGCGGAGGCACATTTCTCCATTGAAGCCGAACTGCCAGGATCCACTGATGTCTCCATCCTCTTCACAACGGCACGTCATCCTGCCCTGCAGGGTCAGAGGGTCTGACCCATGGAGGAAAAGAAACGGCTTAGGCTCTGGACTTGACAAATTCTTTGCCTCACCGTGGTCCACCTCCCCTGGGCCCAGGTAATGTGACCCTGTTCTCTCCTCCAAGGCCTGCTCCTTCCACTGGACTACTAATGAAGGACCAATACCCAACTGAATTTTTTACCCATAAACAAGGATGCAGCCCCTTCAGTATTTGGACTTCCTAACTCACCCCTGGACTCGATGGACATGAGTTTGACTTGATGGACATGAGTTTGAGCAACCTCTGGAAGTTGGTGAAGGACAGGGAAGCCTGGCGTGCTTCAGTCCATGGGGTTGCAAAGAGTGGGACATGACTGAGC
Source organism: Tragelaphus eurycerus (assembly GCA_935064755.1). Lineage (NCBI taxonomy): Eukaryota > Metazoa > Chordata > Mammalia > Artiodactyla > Bovidae > Tragelaphus > Tragelaphus eurycerus. The sequence goes on from CAKXYN010000039.1 coordinate 8,925,084, forward strand.
AACTGAACAGAACTGAATTGAACTCACCTCTGGCCGTGTGTTTCTCTGGTATAATGTCAGGCAATTGCCCCTTGAGGAAGTCCCCGATGTCTCTCAGTGTTTCTGTCTGTGTTTCCCAAGTGTTCGTAGTTTTCACCTCTTCTCCCAATGGACTTGTGGATTGGATCTTGGCGCCACCACAGTCATAGGAGAGAAAAAAATTCCCATCGACCTGGCCTTGAACCACACACCACGGCTCTCCAGGACTGGGGTGAGGATCGATGGTGAAGTTGTAGCAAAGAGAGTGAGTGTCTGTGAAGGAAAACGCAAGTGAGGGCAGGTTTTGGAGAAGAAGACCCATTACCTCCTCCCCCCACTTATGTGAGAGCAGAGTAAAGCTGCAGGGCTGAGTTGGTAGAGCAGGAAGGCCCCCCTGCCCTCCAACACCACCTGCAGGCTGAGCAAGTGGAGAAACCACATAACATTATCTCTACTCTGCTCATAAGGCCAACACAGAACCCAAAGCTGCAGAAAGGAGAATTCACAGGATTTAGCAAGGCCAGGGAGATGCTGCTGATCTACCACTGTGATGGGTCTTGGAATCCTGGAGAAGGCCTGGCCCACATGGCATGAAAGAGAAAATCCAGAACTTCCGAGGCAGGTGGTAGAGAAGGGGATCCAAGGCTCAGAGAAGTGAATGTGCCAGGGCGGACACGGTATGAAAGGGCAGGAAAGAGTGCAGTCCACCAGGCTCTATGGAGCCCGAGAGGAAAGAATGGGTGAGAAGCATCTCCAACAGCTCAAGGTTGACTTTTGCTGAAGGTCAGGGACGGTGGTGGGATTGGTGTTCCTGTGCGCTTCCAGCAGGAGTGAGGATGGAGAAGGGGAAAGAGCCGAGGCCAGGCGGAGTGCTCTGTGTCAGAAACAAAGCAGATGCAGCGGCCGAAGTGACCAGAGAGCCCCACTGTAGCCAGGACTTATTGCAGAACTTTCTGTGATCCTAAAGGCAAAGAGAAGAGCAGTGAATCCTGTTAAAAACTACACAATTGAAGGGAAAAATTATAAAAAAACAGAGACAAGCACAAGGCTGGATGTTCAGGAAGCTGAATGCAGACATCCCAACAAAATGTCTGGGACCTTTGTGCAGTATCCAGCATTGAGTCAGGTCTTATATTCAGAATCCATTACTAGAGACAGAGATGCCAGGCATCAGCAAGGAGGGCCCTCCTATCACCACAGCAAGTGCAGAAGTCCTTCTGGCCTTTGGAAGCCACATGGTCACTACTGGGGTAAGTGTACACTTGGCAGAGAATCCACCCCCACATTCATAAGGACCTGGAGTGGGACTGTCATCCTGTCCAGCAGTCTGAAACATCATCATGGCCCGCCTGTTATTAAGATCTGTGGTAAGGAGTACACATCTGTCCCACGTCGTGCCCACAGGAGTGTCACCCATTCACTGGTCCTCATAGTGCTCATTTCACGTTCATTGCATTTGCAATATGAATGAAAAATCTTCACAGTTAGTAAATTACCATGGGGTGAGGGCTAACATAGAAGCAATTTCCAAGTTCATACTCCTGACACTGACCTTCATCCCCCAATAGTACATGTAAGCAATATCATATTCTGGAGAAAGTGACAGAGAGGAGTACCAATCTACAACTCTCCAAGGGCTGCAGGAGTGTCGTCCCTACCCTATCTCCATTTAATTCCCAGTGTGGCCATCAGATCAGATCAGATCAGTCGCTCAGTCGTGTCTGACTCTTTGCGACCCCATGAATCGCACATCAGGCCTCCCTGTCCATCACCAACTCCCGGAGGTCACTCAGAATCACATCCATCAAGTCAGTGATGCCATCCAGCCATCTCATCCTCTGTCGTCCCCTTCTCCTCCTGCCCCCAATCCCTTCCAGCATCATAGATTTCTATAATTGTACATATGACATATTTCAGGCTCTGCAGACCATAGTTTTCTGTTACAACTGCTGTCCTAGCACAAAAGCAGTCACAGACGACTGGTGAATGATGATTTGCTTCTTGGGCAGATGACCTAGCAGAACCTGTGATGTCAGAGGCATCTGTGGTCGGAAAGGTGCTATGTGCCGAATATGGCATTTTACTTGGAGGTTCATAACACAGACCCTTTATGTCCTGAAGCAAGGCCATGAAAATTGCTGTGGGGAATACTACAGCATTTCAATGTGGCTCCTGGTATGGTCCTAGGGGCTGGTGGAGGTAAAGCCTCTGGTCATGAAATGTCAACGTTGTCTATCATTATCTGGGCTCATCAACCCCCCTAATCATTAGTTCAGATAGATCAGCCACCATAGGATTAAAGCGATATGGTGGTTTGGCATAAGAAGGTCCAGAGGCAACAAATAGGCAGAGAGCAGCAGGTGGCTTAGGCCTGACATCAGAATTGTTGTAGGACCACTATTCCTTGGGGCCTGCCCCTGTGGCTCAGTGGTTAGGAATCCGCTTGCAATATAGAAGCTGGAGTAGATGTGAGATCTATCCCTGAGTGAGAGAAGATCCCATGGAAGAGAGCATGGCAACCCACTCCAGTGTTCTTGCCTGGAGAATCTCTTGGACAGAGGACCCTCGTGGGCTATAGTCCATAGGATCACAAAGAGTTGGACTTGACTGAAGTGACTTAGCATGCACACACTATTCTCTGCTCATGCCTGAGGCTTCATGCAGTGTCCCCTATATCTCCATGGACCAAGGAAGCCACTCTAGAGCAGAGGGGTCAGGTGACAGTAGCCCATATCTGCTGGACTCACACTCCTTTCACATTCACACCACCCAGAACCTACAGGGTAGGACACAGCAAGTTTTCGGTTCGCTGACAGGCAGCTAAGGCATCCTTGCACTGGTCCCTAGGGGTGGAGTCATCTGTTACTGTTTTGTGACCCAGGGCAGTCACATGGTTCTTTTGGTTTTTTCAGGTTGTCTTTTCCTGCTCTTGTAACACAAATGTGGAGATGTATAAGGCACACAGACATCACATGGCCTGTCCAGACCAACAGTGTTACTCTCTGTCTTTTGAAGAAAAGGTTCTCCAACTCCTGTCTTAAATATAGCTATTATAGGCCACTGTCTCCATAGTCTCAGGGAATATGAACGTGGGACCAAAGGGTAGAAGTGGGGGTGCCCGTCCTCACCCTCGTGCCCTGTGTCACACACTTTGGGAAACTCTTCTCCCGTCTCTCCTGCTTTATGTCCTGGGAGCCAGGCTGGGAGGCTTCTGCGGGGATGAATTCTCAGGCAAGAGGATAGGGTGCCAGTTGACAGAGGGCAGGTTTAGGATCCTTTCACAGATGGGAAGTTGTTGGAGGCCCTGAGGTTCTTTGGACGGGGAGGGATATGGAAAAAATAGTGTTGTAACCAAGCAGGACTCTAAGGAGGCTTCTCCTAGGACAGACTCCAGCCAACTCCCCGCCCCTCCCTCCTGCGCTGGCCCCCTACTTTCCGTCCAAGTGGCGGACTCCACCTAGACCCTTGCCCATCTCCTGCCACCTCTCCTGCGGCCAACGCAACTGGTCAGACTCCACCCAGCCTTCCCCTGAACTGCGTGGGTTCGATCCCTCGGAAGCGGCCGCCACCTTTCCTGCACCCGCTTCAGTGACTCAGAATTCCCGATGGGGGAGCCCGGGGGGCTGCAGCAGCATTTCGTGACGCCGACCTGGCTCTCAGGTCTCCTTGCCTTCCCTCCCTTCCTGCTGGGATTGATTTCTTTTTCACCCACATCTTGTCTTTTCCCTGCAGGGGGACGGCAACCTGCCGCGAGTCGGGCCGGGGAGCAGGAGCCCAGAGGAAAAGGAGCGCGCGGAGCTTTAAAAGCAGGGAGGCGGCCCCGCCGCGGCGTTCCCCGAAACGCCTCGGACACCCCATCCCTCTCGGGTCTTAAGGCCCCGTGTCCGCTCCCCGCAGGTTAATCCCCGAACTCACCGCCTCGAGCCGTGCAGAACCGGAGAGCCACGAGTAGCACCAGAGCCACGAAACCAAGACGCGCTCCGGGGCCAGACTTCCAGTCCATCACCAAGTGGAAACTGGTTGGATCCGACTTTGCCGGGAGCTATTTATACGAGGGCTAGCCCCGCGTCAGTCCATTCTCCGCCCCCTCATGACGCCCGGCAGTAGCCGCGCCCTCCTGACTCCTCCTCCTGGCCCTCAGCTGGGGACTTTTCTCCTCCCAGTCCTTCTGGCCCCTCAACCTTCCCCCTCATTCCCGCCTGCAGTCTTCCTGCGGTGGTGGTTTACTCGCTCAGTCGTGTCCGACTCTTGCGTCCCCGAGGACTGTAGCCCGTCGGGATCCTCTGACCATGGGGATTCTCCAGGCGAGAGGACTTCAGTGGGTCTCCATGTCCTCCTCCTTGGGATTTTCCTGACCCTGGGATCGAAGGCAGATCTCGCACGTTGCTGGATGAGTCTTTACTGACTGAGCTTCGAGGGAAGCACTGCTTTTCTTAAAAGACTCAAGATTGCCCCCTCCACCCCTCGCCGCCCCGCCCCCCAAAACAAACACACCACCCCCACGGGAAAACTCTGCGGATTTCTTGAAAGGGCCTGGAGTGAGCCCTTAAGTGCAGTGTCATCAGCAATATATATATATATATATATATATATTTTTTAATTTTATTTTGCTTAACTTTACAATATTGTATTGCTTTTGCCATACATCAAGATGAATCCGCCACAAGTATACATGTGTTCCCCATCCTGAACCCTCCTTCCTCCTCCCTCCCCATACCATCCCTCTGGGCCGTCCCAGTGCACCAGCCCCAGGCATCCGTTATCAGGCATCGTACCTGGACTGGCGACTCGTTTCAGATATGATGTTATACATATTTCAATGCCATTCTCCCAAATCATCCCACCCTCTCCCTCTCCCAGAGTCCAAAAGACTGTTCTATACATCAGTGTCTCTTTTGCTGTCTCGTAAACAGGGTTATTGTTACCATCTTTCTAAATTCCATATATATGCTTTAGTATACTGTATTTGTGTTTTCCTTTCTGGCTTACTTCACTCTGTATAATAGGCTCCAGTTCCATCCACCTCATTAGAACTGATTCAAATGTATTCTTTTTAATGACTGAGTAATACTCCATTGTGTATATGTACCACAGCTTTCTTATCCATTCTCTGCGGACGGACATCTAGGTTGCTTCCAAGTCCTGGCTATTGTAAACAGTGCTGCTATGAACATTGGAGTACACGTGTCTCTTTCAATTCTGGTTTTCTCAGTGTGTGTATGCCCAGCAGTGGGATTGCTGGATCATAAGGCAGTTCTATTCCCAGTTTTTTGAGGAATCTCCATACTGTTCTCCATAGTGGCTGTACTAGTTTGCATTCCCACCAACAGTGTAAGAGGGTTCCCTTTTCTCCACACCCTCTCCAGCATTTATTGCTTGTGGACTTTTGGATTGCAGCCATTCTGACTGGTGTGAAATGGTACCTCAGAGTGGTTTTGATTTGCATTTCTCTGATAATGAGTGATGTTGAGCATCTTTTCATGTGTTTGTTAGCCATCTGTATGTCTTCTTTGGAGAAATGTCTATTTAGTTCTTTGGCCCGTTTTTTGATTGGGTCATTTATTTTTCTGGAATTGAGCTGTAGGAGTTGCTTGTATATTTTTGAGATTAGTTGTTTGTTGCTTTATTTGCTATTATAGCAATATATTTTCTAGTAGTTTCTGTCTGAGAGTAGTCCTAGACCTTTTGTGGGCCAAAGTAACTGCTCATTAGAAAGTTTGAGGACTGAGGCCAGAACCCGATTTTCCAGGTTCCACGTGGAGACCGGGATCCAGCGCTGCCACTGGGCGCCCCCTGGCGGTCTCTTCCGGCTGCTTGTTCTACTCTGGTGCGTTTGTGCATGCTAAGTCGCTTCAGCCATGTTTGACTCCTAGTGCCCCATGGACTCTAGCCCTCCAGGCTCGTCTGTCCATGGGGATTCTCTAGGCAAGAATACAGGAGTGGACTGCAATGCTTTCCTCCAGGGGATCTACACTGTAGCCTGTGTGATCCATTTTCTTCTCCCTCATAATTTACATTTATGCAGTGTCCAAGCAGCATTGAGCATCTCACGTTCACGTCTCAGGGCTATCCGCTGATGAAGAGTGAGATCATCCATCACTCGTTGGGACTGACAAGACCTCCTAATTCTTGGGAAGTGGGTCTACCAATGACATTGAGAGGTCAACATCTGTGACAGAGGGCTCCATCTCTCTGTTATCATGGGGCTTTCGGCCTCTGCTAGCTTCAGGGGTGAGTGAGCCCTGACCTCGGAGGGTCCCGCTGACACCTCAGCACGGGCAGTGCTCCATTTCATGTCTTGTCACTGAGTGAGGCTGGGTTCCCTATTTATAATGTGGAAATGGATGCGAGCAGAGTTTGAGGGAAGTAGCAAGAGCAATCAGGTGGAGTTTCATGTTCTTGGAAGTATGCTCGTTGTCGACACTCATTAAAATCACCTCCCAGTTGATTCCACTCCCATCTGGGGTCTACTCTGTGTCCAGCTGCCAGGAGCATGCACGGGTGGGGGTGGCCAGGGCTGTCCATAGAGCCCCGTCTTCCCCCGCCTGGCTGTTCTGATCAGGACTCTAATGCTGTCCTTCTGTCTTTCTCCTGCTCTCCTAGTCATTTGTCTCTTCACCAGCCTCCTCCACTGGGCTACGTGGTCCCCATGTTGCCTCTTCCCAGAGATTAAACCCAGGGCCCTGTCCCCAGGCCTATGCATGAGAGTCTTCCCCTGACACATTGGTCACCTGAACCCACCAAGTTGCTGCCCCACCCAAGCCTGAGTCCTGTCCTCCATCCAAGCCTGAGTCCTGTCCTCCTCCCAGCCCCCATGTGTCTCTTGTTCCCAAATTGTTACACACCGGGCTCTTGGCCTCCTTCATCAATAGAAATCAATCAGAGGCCAGACAATAGAAATAAATCAAATTTCTCAAAAGAAATTGAGGCACGGCTTTACTGGGGCTCCTGGTTCGGCAGAGGGGAGCGAGAACAAGTGACAGTGTCCTTGCTTGCCCACTCTCTGAGGTGGTGGGTGAGCTGGTTCCTTCTATGGGGTGAGGGGAGAGGTGTTCCCAGGGGTCAGTCAGAGGGGTGGCTTAGGGGACTGGCTGAACCCTCAAGTGTTGTGTGCTGGGGACATGTGAGGCATCCTGGTTTTGCTCTGGGCTCTTCAAAAGTGGAAGTTGAGTTTTTCATGTCTTTGTATCTTTTTCCCAGAATAGCTTCAACTACTCCAACTAAAAAACAGTCTATTTTTAAAACCCTTTTTATTTTGTATTGGGTATAGTTGATTTACAAACCGTGTTGGGATAGTTTCAGGTGAACAGCTAAGGGACTCACCTGTATACATACATGTATCCATTCTCCCTACACTCCCATCCTGACAGGGCAGTCACATAACATTGAGCAGAGTTGTGGGTTCATTCTTTGGGCTGGGAAGATTCCCTGGATAAGGAAAGAGCAGCCCACTCTAGTATTCTTGGTTGGAAAATCCCATGGACAGAGGAGCTGGCAGGCTACAGTCCATGAGGACAGAAAGAGTTGGACACACACAGAAAGAGTGCACACACACAGACACACCACGTGCCATACGTAGGTCCTTGACGGCAATCCATTTTAAATAGAGCAGGGTGTACATGACCTTTCCATACTCCCTAACGATCTCTTTTCCCCATCCTACCCCCAGCAACTATAAGTTTGTTCTCTAAGTAATTCTCTGAGTCTCTATCTGAGAATGCAAAACGTCCTTAATTACTGATATGAAGAAAGTTTTAAGGGTTTGGATAGAAGATCCAACCAATCACAACATTTTCTGAAGCAAAAGCCTAATCAAGATCAAAGCCCTAACTCTCTTCATTTCTATGAAGGCTGAAAGAGGTGAAAAGCTGCAGAGGAAAAATTTGAAGATAGCAGGGGCTGCTTCATGAAGCTTAAGGAAAGAAGGCATCTCCATAACATAAAGTGCGGAGTGTAGTAACTAGACCTGATAGAGAAGCTGCTGCAAGTTTTCCAAAAGATTTAGCTAAGACAATCTATGAAGATGGCTACATTGAATCAGAGATTTCCAGTGTAGACAAAATATCCATCTATTGGAAGAAGATGCCTGCCAGGACTTTGATACCTAGAGAGGAGTGGTCAATGCCTGGCTTTGAAGATTCCAAGAACAGGCTGATTCTCTTGATAAGGACTAATGCAGCAGATTATTGGAAGTCGATGGTCGTTTACCACTTGAAAAATTCTAAAGCCCTTTAGAATTAGGCTGAACCTGTTCTGCCTGTGCTCCATAAATGAAACAATGAAACTTGGATGACAGCATACCTGTTTATGATATTGGTGCCAAGTGTTTTAGGTCCAATGTTGAGACCAACTGCTCAGAAAGAAAGATTCCTTTCAAAATATTACTGCTGATTGACAAAGCATCTAAGAATGTGATGGAGAAGTACAATGAGATTCATGTTATTTTCATGGCTGCCAACACAACATCCATTCGGAAGTACATGGATCATGGCGTAATTATGATGTTCAGCTCATAGTATTTAGGAAGTACATTATAGGCTATAGCTGCACAGATAGTTATTCCTCTGTTGGATCTGGGCAAAGTCAACTGAAAAATTTTTGCACTGAATTCATTTTTGGAAAAAACTTATAATCTTTTAAAAAAAACACATTTACTAATTTACTTTTTTGGTTGCATTGGTCTTAATTGAGGCATGCGGGGTGTTTGTTGGGTCATGCAAGAACCTTCATCGCAGCACACAGACTCTCTAGTGGTGTTGCCTGGGTTCAGTAGTTGCAACACGTGGGCTTAGTTGTTTGGCGACATGTGAGATCTTGGGTCTCTGAACAGGTAGTTTTCTGAGCAAGTATCAAGCCATCATTCCTTGCATTGGAAGGTAGATTCTTCACCACTGGACCACCAGGGAAGTCCCTTTACATTGGGTTCATGATTATAGATTCCACTGAAAACAGTGACACACAGGAATAGGTTGAAATGTCAACATTAATGTGAATATGGGAGAAGTAGATTTCTACCATCACAGATGACTTTGAGGGGTTCAAGAATTCACTGGAGAAAGTAAGTGCAGATGTAGTGGAAATAACAAGGAAGCTAGAGCTAGAAGTGGAGCCTGAAGATGTGGCTGAATTGCTGCAATTGCATCCTAAAGCTGAAATGAATGAGGGTTCATTCTTATGCATGAGCAAAGAAAGTGGTTTCTTGAGACAGAAACTGCTCTTGGCGAAGAAGCTATGAAGTTTATGGAAATGACAACAAAGGATTTAGAATATAACATAAACTTAGTTGAAAAAAGCAGCAGCAGACTACAGAGGATTAACTCCAATTTTCAAAGAACTTCTACTGTGGGTAAAAACACTGTTAAAGGGCACTGCATGCTCCAGAGAAATCTGTGAAAGGAAGAGTCAAAGGATGTGGCAAACTTCATTGTCATCTTCTTTTCAGAAATTGCCCTACCCACTGCAACCTTGAGCAACCACCATCCTGAACAGTCAGCAGACATAGACACTGAGACAAGACCGTCCACCAGCAAAAAGATTTTGACTTGTGAAGACAGAGATGATGCTCAAACTACTTTATTTTAGAAACAAAGTGTTGTTAATGAAATTCTGTATATTATTTATTTAGTCGTAAAGCTATTGCACACTTAACAGATGTCGGACAGTGTCAATTAACTATATACAAAGTGAGAAATGAAAAATTTGTGTGATTCACTTTATTATGATATTCAATTTATTGCCCTGGTCTGGAACACAGCCCGGACTATCCTGAGGTTTTGTTGTATCTACATGGCTTTTGGTCTACATTTTGCATCTGGAACTAACATTGGGTTGGTTGTGTAGTAAGATGGACAAACGATCTACTGTTGAGATACAGTGAAAGATACATCTCAAGACAGGATTCAGTTTTACTCCTACAAACAATGTGCGAAAACGCCTGTTATTGAATTTCCTGTACCACTTGATCCAGATTTATTTTACAGGCTGTCAGTTATATGAATATATGAGGATATCCCAGCAGTTTTTTGTCAGGTTGATTATTCAGGATATGTTCAATCGTTTCACAGGTTTACAGTTCTATGAAGACCTACATGACCTTCTAGAACTAACACCAAAAGAGATGTCCTTTTCATCATAGGGGATTGGAATGAAAAAGTAGGAAGTCAAGAGATTCCTAAAGTAACAGGCAAGTTTGGCCTTGGAGTACAAAATGAAGGCAGGAAAAGGCTACTTTGAGTTTTGTCAAGAGTACACCCTAGTCATAGAAAAACACTCTTCCAACAAAACAAGGGAAGACTACACATGGACATTACCAGATGGTCAATACTGAAATCAGACAGATTATATTCCTTGTAGCCAAAGGTGGGGGACCTCTGTACAGTCAGCAAAAGCAAGACCAGTAGCTCACTGTGGCTTGATCATGAGCTCCTTATTGAAAAATTCAGAATTAAATTGAAGAAAGCAGGAAAAACCACTAGGCCATTTAGCTATGACCTAAATCAAATCTCTTATATTATCCAGTGGAAGTGACAAATAGATTTAAGGGATTATACGTGGTACACAGAGTTCCTGAAGAGCTATGGATGGAGGTTCATGACATTTTACAGCATGTGCTGACCAAAACCATCCCCAAGAAAAAGAAATGCAAGGAGACAATATGATTTCTGAGGAGGCCTTACAAATAGCTGAGAAAAGAAGAGACATGAAAGGCAAAGAAGAGAAGGAAAGATCTATCCATCTGAATACAGAGTTCCCAACAGTAGCAAGGAGAGGTAAGAAAGGCTTCCTAGATGATCAATGCAAATAGAGGAAAAAAAAAAAAAACAAAAACAGAAAAGGAAAGCCTAGAGATCTCTTCAAGAAAATTTGAGATACCAAAGGAACATTTCATGCAAAGATGGGCACAATAAGGGATAAATTGAAAGGACCTAACAGAAGCAGAAGAGATGAAAAGGAGTAACAAAAGAAGTGTACAAAAAAAGGTCTTAATGACCTGGATAACCGAGATGCTGTGGTCACTCATTTAGAGCCAGGTCTCTTGGAGTGTGAAGTCAAGTGGGCCTTAGGAAGAATTACTAAGAACATAGCTAGTGGAGGTGATGGAATTCCAGCTGAGCAATTTAAAATCCTAAATGGAGATATTCTCTAAGATGGCGGAGGAGGAATAGGATGGGGAGACCACTTTATGCTCCACAAATTCATGGAAAGAACATTTGAATGCCGAGCAAATTCCACAAAATAACTTCCAAATGCTGAGAGAGGACACCAGGCACCCAGAAAGGCAGCCCATTGTCTTCGAAAGGAGGTAGGGAAAAAACTCTAAAAGATAAAGAGAGAGACAAAAGAGGGAGGGACGGAGATCCATCCCAGGAAGGGAGTCTTAAAAAGAGAGAAGTTTCCAAACACCAGGAAACACTCTCAGGGGCGAATCTGTGGCGAGCCTTGGCACCTCAGAGGGCAACATAACAGGGAGGAAAAGTAAATAAATAATTAAAAGCCACAGATTATTTGCTTAAGGCAGCTCCCAGCGGAGAAGCTGCACAGTCCCTTGCAGAGAAGCTGCACAGTCCCTTGCATCCGCCACTAGCAAGCCGGGGCTTGGCAGCGAGGCACAGGCTGCATTGCTCAGAGTAAGGACAGGGCCTGAAGGCCCTGAGGGCAATCTGAAGGAACTAACTTGAGGTAGCAAACCAGACTGTGGGATAGCTTTCCCATGAAAAGCCCTAACCTAAAACACTGCCAGGCCCACTCAAAGAACAAAGGACTGAGCAGAGCTCGCCAGCTGCAGACTGGCCCATCCTCCACCAGAGGCAGACAGGCGAGAGCAGTCAGAGCTAGAAGAGGGCAACTGGGGCCCCAGAGAGGTATCATCTACCAAACTGCAAGCAGGCTTCATTGCTAACCAAGACTCCTTGGGATTCTGGATGGCAGATATCTGCTGGGAGGGTCACAGCCAGAGATCAGCTCCCCAGAGGAGACACAGGCACACCTGCGAAGTCACGCCTGTTGTACACTCAGAAAACCAAGCTGCTGGGATAGGGGAGGCGATAAGTAGCAGCCTGCCAAGCACCTGGTCACCTAAGCTACTTGGACTGGGGAAGGGCACAAAATGCACGCCCTATCAAGTCTGTGCATTTGTGGAGTGCCTGAGAACCTGAACCTGAGTGGCTTTGACCTGGGAAGTGCAATCAACCCAGGACCAGCCTCAGACAGTTCCTGGCAGAGCAACCTAGAGCCTGAGCAGTGTAGACTGTAGACGGGAAAGCTCACACGCCATGAGCGGGGGCAAACCCAGTGTGGCCGAGACACTGGGAGCACTCCCCACAGATGCCAGTGATACTTGTTTGCCGTGTTCCTCCCTCCCCAGTGTTCCTCCCTCCCCACAGCACGACTGAACAAGTGAGCCTAAAAAAAAGTGACCGCCACTGCCCCCTTGTGTCAGGATGGAAATTAGACACTGTAGAGGCCAACAACAGTTAGAACTGGACATGGAACAACAGACTGGTTCCAAATAGGAAAAGGAGTACGTCAAGGCTGCATATTGTCACCATGTTTATTTAACTTATATGCAGAGTACATCATGAGAAATGCTGGACTGGAAGAAACACAAGTTGGAATCAAGATTGCCGGGAGAAATATCAATAACCTCAGATATGCAGATGACACCACTCTTATGGCAGAAAGTGAAGAGGGGCTAAAAAGCCTCTTGATGAAAGTGAAAGTGGAGAGTGAAAAGGTTGGCTTAAAGCTCAACATTCAGAAAACGAAGATCATGGCATCTGGTCCCATCACTGCATGGGAAATAGATGGGGAAACAGTGGAAACAGTGTCAGACTTTGTTTTTCTGGGCTCCAAAATCACTGCAGATGGTGACTGCAGCCATGAGATTAAAAGACGCTTGCTCCTTGGAAGGAAAGTTATGACCAACCTAGATAGCATATTCAAAAGCAGAGACATTACTTTACCAACAAAGGTTCGCCTAGTCAAGGCTATGGTGTTTCCTGTGGTCATGTATGGATGTGAGAGCTGGACTGTGAAGAAGGCTGAGCGCCGAAGAATTGATGCTTTTGAACTGTGGTGTTGGAGAAGACTCTTGAGAGTCCCTTGGTCTGCAAGAAGATCCAACCAGTCCATTCTGGGGGAGATCAATCCTGGGATTTCTTTGGAAGGAATGATGCTAAAGCTGAAACTCCAGTATTTTGGCCACCTCACGCGAAGAGTTGACTCATTGGAGAAGACTCTGATGCTGGGAGGGATTGAGGGCAGGAGGAGAAGGGGACGACAGAGGATGAGATGGCTGGATGGCATCACTGACTCGATGGATGCGAGTCTGGGTGACCTCCGGGAGCTGGTGATGGATAGGGAGGCCTGGCGTGCTGCGGTTCATGGGGTCGCAAAGAGTCGGACACGACTGAGCAACTGATCTGATCTGATCTGAGGCCAACAAACAGAAGCTAAAATAAACAGAGGGAACCTCATTGGAAGTGACAGTTGCAATAGATTAAAACCCTGCAGTTAGCACCAACTACATAGGAATGGGCCTATAGATCTTGAGAAGTGTAAGCCGAATCAAGGAAGTATCTGAAAATGAACTGACCCCACACTGCCCACAACAACACCAGAGAAACTCCTAGATATATTTTTACATTTATCATTTTTTCAAAAATTTTAATTCCTCTGCTGCTGCTGCTAAGTCACTTCAGTCATGTCCAACTCTGTGTTTGACCCCATAGACGGCAGCCCACCATGCTCCCCCATCCCTGGGATTCTCCAGGAAAGAACAGTGGTGTGGGTTGCCATTTCTTTCCCCAATGCATGAAAGTGAACAGTGGAAGGGAAGTTGCTCAGTCATGTCCGACTCTATTACTCCTTTCATTTTCATTTTTAATAGCCTACTATTACATTGCCAAAAAAAAAAAAAAGACCCTATTTTTAAAGCAAACTTCATATATATATATATAATAATTTTTGTGACTTTGTTCTTTTCTTTAATATTGTATTTTTGAGAATCTAACCTGTACTCTAGATTTTTAGTCTTTACTTTTTGGTATTTGTTATCAATTTTGTACTTTTAAGAACCCAATCTTTAGTACCCGTTTTTTACTTGGGAGTGAGATTACTGGCTGGATTACTTTCCCCTCTTTGGGTTCTCCTTTTTCTCCACCAGGTTGCCTGTATCTCCTCCCTCCCTCTTCTCTTCTCTATCCAACTCTGTGAATCTCTTTGTGTGTTCTGAACTGTTCAGAACACTTAGGGAACTGTTTACCGGCTGGATCTGTCTCTCTCCTTTTGATTTCCCCTTTTATCCTCTAGGCCCCTGTCAGGAGCTGGCTTGGATCAGCGCTCCGCCCATGACAAAGGTCATGAGGAAGGAGGCTGGGCACACGCAAGGGTGGGATCAAGCCTCAGGAGCCCCTGGAAATTCTTGAGCATCTACCCCCCAAAACCAGAGTCTGCTTATTTGCTGCTTTGTGTTCTCACCGACACCTCTGACTTTACAGGGGGCTGTCCCCCACTACCTCTCTCTGAAGAAAGAGTTAACTTACAGCTCCAGTTAATAATTCCTGGGTGTGACAGTGTTTCAGCCTACAAACTCCTTTGGAAATCCTCTAGCCTGCCTGAATAGGCTTTTCCGGCCACATGTGATTGTTTAGAGCCTCTCAACTGAGAGGCATGAGATGTTCTAAACTGTCTAAATACAGATTCTTTGAGCAGTTAAAAGATTGATTAGAAATTGTATTGGTGAAGGGGTTTTCACTTGTTGGGCCAATGTTTGCTGCTAAGTCTCTATATCCCTTACCTATTGTGTCCTTGGCAGTGTATTGATTGATATAATTGGTTTATAGAAATGTAAGTAGTAGCTTTAATGTTTGTAACCTTGGACCCTTGAGTTAATTCTTTTTCTTGTTACAACCCACCACACCTTTGCCCTATAGAAATGCAACTCCACAATCCCACTGCTGGGCATATACACTGAGAAAACCAGAATTGAAAGAGACACGTGTACCCCAATGTTTATAGCAGCACTGTTTGCAATAGCCAGAACGTGGAAGCAACCTAGATGTCCATCCACAGATGAATGGATAAGCAAGCTGTGGTACATATACACAATGGAGTATTACTCAGCCATTAAAAAGAATACATTTGAATCAGTTCTAAGGAGGTGGATGGAACTGGAGCCTATTATACAGAGTGAAGTAAGCCAGAAACAAAAACACAAATACAGTATACTAACGCATATATATGGAATTTAGAAAGATGGTAAAAATAACCCTATTTACGAGACAGCAAAAGAGACACTGATGTATAGACCAGACTTTTGGACTCTGGGACCGGGAGAGGGAGGGATGATTGGGGAGAATAACATTGAAATATGTATAATATTATATCTGCAATGTATTTATTGTTCAAACTAAATACTGTCATGTTACAATTTGTTCATATTAGATGTTTGTAATGTTTCTGATAATCAATAAAAGAGATTCTTGATAAAAAAAAAAAAAAAAAAGAAATGCAACTCCAATGCTTTTGGAGGGTGGCGCCTGACTTTAGAATAATCATCTTTAGAGAAAAGTAAGTTTCTAAAAATGTTAGTAGGCCTCTGGGCCAGAAGATGATGTAACTCACCTAAACTTTTGCGTATGATAGGTTTGAAAGCCTGGCTCAGGGACTGCTGTCCCTGCATGACTCCACCCCTTCCCCCATTATCCTCTATGCAAAACTTAAGGTATAAAAACTACTTTGAAAAATAAAGTGTGGGGCCTTGTTCACCGAAACTTGGTCTCCCCATGTCATTCTTTCTCTTACCTTCTGGCTGAATTATTCAGCCTCCTCGCTCCACAAAATGTTCTCACTGAGCTATCCTTATTTCATCTGCTTTTCTTCACTGAATTTCCTCCTCACTGAGCTATCCTCATTTCTATTATTCTTTATATCTTTAATTAATACTTAATTAAGCAATTGTTTCCTGATCATCACCAACGCCGTCCCTGCTTCAAATTCCCTGCATCCACCGGGGCTGGACCCCAGCAGGCCACCTCTGTCTCCTTCCACCCTCTTCTCTTCTCTGTGTAACTCTGTGAACAACTCTGAGGGATCCAGACTGTGGAGAGCACATCAGTTCAGTTCAGTTCAGTTCAGTCGCTCAGTTGTGTCTGACTCTTTGTGATCCCATGAATTGCAGCATGCCAGGCCTCCCTGTCCATCACCAACGCCTGGAGTTCACTCAAACTCACATCCATCGAGTCGGTGATGTCATCCAGCCATCTCATCCCCTGTCCTCCTGTTTTCCTCCTGCCCCCAATCCTTCCCAGCATCAGAGTCTTTTCCAATGAGTCAATTCTTCACATGAGGTGGCCAAAGTACTGGAGGTTCAGCTTTAGCATCATTCCTTCAAAAGAACACCCGGGGCTGATCTCCTTCAGAATGGACTGGTTGGATCTCCTTGTAGTCCAAGGGGCTCTCAAGAGTCTTCTCCAATATCACAGTTCAAAAGTATCAATTCTTCGGCGCTCAGCTTTGTTCACAGTCCAGCTCTCACATCCATACATGACTACTGGAAAAACCATAGCCTTGACTACACGGACCTTTGTTGGTAAAGTCATGTCTCTGCTTTTGAATATGCTATCTAGGTGGCTCATAACTTTCCTTCCAAGGAGTCAGATCAGATCAGATCAGTCGCTCAGTCCAAGGAGTAAGCATCTTTAATTTCATGGTTGCAGTCACCATCTGTGGAGATTTGGGAGCCCCCCAAAATAAAGTCTGACACTGTTTCCACTGTTTCCCCATCTATTTCCCATGAAGTGATGGGACCAGATGCCATGATATCGTTTTCTGAATGTTGAACTTTAAGCCAACTTTTTCACTTTCCTCTTTCACTTTCATCAAGAGGCTTTTTAGTTCCTCTTCACTTTCTGCCATAAGGGTGATGTCATCTGCATATTTGAGGTTATTGATATTTCTCCAGGCAATCTTGATTCCAGCTTGTGCTTCTTCCATCCCAGTGTTTCTCATGGTGTACTCTGCATATTAGTTAAATAAGCAGGGTGACAATATACCAGTCTGTTGTTCCATGTCCAGTTCTAACTGTTGCACATAGGGAAGTGATTAGTGGCTAGCTTGTTCTCTCCCCCTTTGATTCCCCCTCTTCTCGTCCTGGTCACCTCTATCTCCTTCTTCTCCATGTAACTCTGTGTACTTCTCTGTGTGTCCCTCACTGTGTAGAAAGTTTTCACCATTAACCTAGATGTTTTATCATCAGTGCTGTATAGATGGAGAAGTCTTGAGGCTACTATAATAATATGACTGAAAACCAGAGGCAGGAGGCTTAAGTCCAAATCCTGAGAACATCAGAGAACTCCTGACTCCAGGGAACATTAATCAATAGGAGCTCATCAAACGCCTCCATACCTACACTGAAACCAAGCACCACCCAAGGGCCAACAAATTCCAGAGAAATACATACCATGCAAATTCTCCAGCAACACAGGAACATAGCCCTGAGCTTCAATATACAGGCTGCCCAAAGTCACACCAAACCCAGTGACATCTCAAAAATCATTACTGGACACTTCAGTACACTCCAAAGAGAAGAAATCCAGCTCCATCCACCAGAACACCAACACAAGCTTCCCTAACCAGGAAACCTTGACAAGCCACACGTCCAACCCCACCCACAGCAAGAAATGTCCACAATAAAGAGGAACCACAAACTGCCAGAATATGGAAAGGCCACCCCAAACACAGCAATATAAACAAGATGAAAAGGCAGAGAAATACCCAGCAGGTAAAGGAACAGGATAAATGCCCACCAAACCAAAGAGGAAGAGATAGGGAATATATCTGATAAAGAATTTAAAATAATGACAGTGAAAAATGATCCAAAATCTTAAAAACAAAATGGAGTTACAGATAAATAGCCTGGAGACAAGGATTGAGAAGATGCAAGAAATGTTTAACAAGGACCTAGAAGTAATAAAAAAGAGTCAATATATAATGAATAATGCAAGAAATGAGCTCAAAAACACTCTGGAGGGAACCAACAGTAGAATAATGGAAGCAGAAGATAGGATTAGTGAGGTAGAAGATAGAATGGTAGAAATAAATAAATCAGAGAAGAAAAAAGAATTAAAAGAAATGAGGACAACCTCAGAGACCTCTGAGACAATGTTAAACACTGCAACATTCGAATCATAGGAGTCCCAGAAGAAGAAGACAAAAAGAAAGGCCATGAGAAAATACTTGAGCAGATAATAGTTGAAAACTTCCATAAAATGGGGAAGGAAATAATCACCCAAGTGCAAGAAACCCAGAGAGTCCCAAACAGGATAAACCCAAGGCGAAACACCCCAAGACACATAGTAATCAAATTAACAAAGATCAAACATAAAGAACAAATATTAAAAGCAGCAAGGGAAAAACAACAAATAACACACAAGGAAATTCCCATAAGGATAACAGCTGATCTTTCAATAGAATCTCTTCAAGCCAGAAGGGAATGGCAAGACATACTTAAAGTGATGAAAGAAAACAAACCTACAGCCCATATTACTGTACCCAACAAGGATCTCATTCAAATATGAAGGAGAAATCAAAAGCAAAAGCTGAGAGAATTCAGCACCACAAAACCAGCTCTCCAACAAATACTAAAGGATATTCTCTAGACAGGAAACACAGAAAGCGTGTATAAACTTGAACCCAAAACAATAAAGTAAATGGCAATGGGATCATACTTATCAATAATTACCTTAAATGTAAACGGGTTGAATGCCCCAACCAAAAAACAAAGACTGGCTGAATGGATACAAAAATAAGACCTCTATATATGTTGTCTACAAGAAACTCACCTCAAAACAAGGGGCACATACAGACTGAAAGTGAAGGGCTGGAAAAAGATTCCATGCAAATAGAGACCAAAAGAAAGCAGGAGGAGCAATACTCATATCAGATAAAATAGACTTTAAAACAAAGGCTGTCAAAAGAGACAAAGAAGGTCACTACATAATGATCAAAGGATCAATCCAAGAAGAAGATATAACAATTATAAATATATATGCACCCACCATAGGACCACACAATATGTAAGACAAATGCTAACAAGTATGAAAGGGGAAATTAATCATAACACAATAATAGTCGGAGACTTTAATACCCAACTCACACCTATGGATAGATCAACTAAACAGAAAATTAATAAGGAATCACAAACTTTAAATGATACAATAGACCAGTTAGACCTAATTGATATCTATAGGACATTTCACCACAAAACAATGAATTTTACCTTTTTCTCAAGTGCACATGGAACCTTCTCCAGGATAGATCACATCCTGGGCCATAAATCTAGCCTTGGTCAATTCAAACAAATTGAAATCATTCCAAGCATCTTTTCTGATCACAATGCGGTAAGATTAGATGTCAATTACAGGAGAAAAACTGTTAAAAATGCCAACATATGGAGTCTGAACAACATGCTGCTGAATAACCAACAAATCACAGAAGAAATCAAAAAAGAAATCAAAATATTCATAGAAATGAATGAAAATGAAAACACAACAACCCCAAACCTGTGGCACACTGTAAAAGCAGTGCTAAGGGGAAGGTTCCTAGCAATACAGGCTTACCTCAAGAAACAAGAAAACAGTCAAACACATAACCTAACTCTACACCTAAAGCAACTAGAAAAGGAAGAAATGAAGAACCTCAGGGTTAGTAGAAGGAAGGAAATCTAAAAAATTAGGGCAGAAATAAATGCAAAAGAGACAAAAGAGACCATAGCAAAAATCAACAAAGCCAAAAGCCGGTTCTTTGAGAAGTTAAATAAAATTGACAAACCATTAGCCAGACTCATCAAGAAACAAAGGGAGAAAAATCAAGTCAATAAAATTAGAAATGAAAATGGAGAGATCACAACAGACAACACAGAAATACAAAGGGTCAGAAGAGACTACTATCAGCAACTATATGCCAATAAAATGTACAACTTGGAAGAAAGAAATGGACAAATTCTTAGAAAAGTACAACTTTCCAAAACTGAACAAGGAAAAAAATGGAAAATCTTAGACTCATCACAAGCACGGAAATGGAAACTGTAATCAGAAATCTTCCAGCAAACAAAAGCCCAGGACCAGATGGCTTCACAGATGAATTCTAGCAAAAATTTAGAGAAGAGCTAACACCTATCCTACTCAAACTCTTCCAGAAAATTGCAGTGGAAGGTAAACTCATTCTATGAGGCCACCATCACCCTAATACCAAAACCTGACAAAGATGCTACAAAGAAAGAAAACTACAGGCCAATATCACTGATGAACATACATGCAAAAATCCTTAACAAAATTCTAGCAAACAGAATCCAACAACATATTAAAAAGATTATACATCATGACCAAGTGGGCTTTTCCCCAGGGATGCAAGGATTCTTCAATATCCACAAATCAATCAATGTAATACACCACATTAACAAATTGAAAAATAAAACCATATGATTATCTCAGTAGATGCAGAAAAGCCTTTGACAGAATTCAACATTCATTTATGATAAAAACCCTCCAGAAAGCAGGAACAGAAGGAACATACCTCAACATAATAAAAGCTATATACAACAAACCCACAGCAAACATCCTCAATAGTAAAAATTGAAAACATTTCCCCTAAAGTCAGGAACAAGACAAGGGTGCCCATTCTCACCACTACTATTCAACATAGTTTTGGAAGTTTTGGCCACAGCAATCAAAGCAGAAAAAGAAATAAAGGAATCCAGATTGGAAAAGAAGAAGTAAAACTCTCACTGTTTGCAGATGACATGATCCTTTACATAGAAAACCCTAAAGACTCCACCAGAAAATTACTAGTACTAATTAATGAATATAGTGAAGTTGCAGGATATAAAATCAACACACAGAAATCCCTTGCATTCCTATACACTAATAATGAGAAAACAGAGACATTAAGTAAACAATTCCATTTACCATTGCAATGAAAAGAATAAAACACTTAGGAATATATCTACCTAAACAAACAAAAGACCTATATATAGCAAACTATAAAACACTGGTGAAAGAAATCAAAGAGGACACAAATGGATGGAGAAATATACCGTGTTCATGGATCAGAAGAATCAATATAGTGAAAATGAGTATAGTACCCAAAGCAATCTATAGATTCAGTGCAATCCCTATCAAGCTACCAATAGTATTTTTCACAGAACTAGATCAAATAATTACACAATTTGTATGGAAATACAAAAAACCTCAAATAGCCAAAGCAATCTTGAGAAAGAAGAATGGAACTGGAGGAATCAACCTGCCTGACTTCAGGCTCTACTTACAAAGCCACAGTTATCAAGACAGTATGGTACTGGCACAAAGAGACTGGCACAAAGACAGAAATATAGATCAATGGAACAAAATAGAAAGCCCAGAGATAAATCCATGCACCTATGGTCACCTTATCTTCGAAAAAGGAGGCAAGAATATACAATGGAGAAAACAATCTCGTTAACAAGTGCTGGGAAAACTGGTCAACGACTTGTAAAAAAATGAAACTAGGACACTTTCTAACATCATACACAAAAATAAACTCAAAATGGATTAAAGATCTAAACATAAGGCCAGAAACTATAAAACTCCTAGAGGAGAACATAGGCAAAACACTCTCCGACATAAATCATAGCGGATCCTCTATGAGACACCTCCCAGAATATTGGAAATAAAAGCAAAAATAAACAAATGGGACCTAATTAAAATGAAAAGCTTTTGCACAACAAAGGAAACTATAAGCCAAGTGAAAAGACAGCCTTCAGAATGGGAGAAAATAATTGCAAATGAAGCAACTGACAAAGAATTAATCTCAAAAATATACAAGCAACTCCTGCAGCTCAATTGCAGAATTCCTGGGTCTGCTCTCCAGGCTCTAAAGTGAACAGAAGGAGAACAAAGGCAGCCAAGCAAAGCGTGAATCCTGAGGCTGACAGAGCACCTGTTGGGGCTTCCTGGGAGCAGCATCACCTGCAAAAAAGAAAGAGGCCTTGGTCCAGAAGGCTGAGGAACTCCTGTCACTTTCCTGGGGCTGCCCCTCCCCAACCCACCCTCCAGCCCTGCCATCTCTGAGGGGCTCGTATGTCCTCCACCCCCACCCCACCCCAGGCCCAGCAGCTTCTTGTCACCTCCTCCTTCCTTCCTGCATCACAGAGTCACCCCAGGCCCTGACACCCCCTGCTCAGGCTCAGGACTGGAGCCAGTGAAGAATCAATCAGCTCCCTTTACTCAGGTCCAGATCCTCCCCGAGGGGACCTAAAGGACCAGGGAGCAGGTCCTCAGAGGAGGGGCCTTGCTTCCTGACAGCCTTGGGGGGCTGCAGGCAAAAATCTTTCCTTTTCTCCCCTCCAGCCTCTGAGCCAGCAGCACACACAGCTCTCAGGACCAGGGTCCCTGTCCCCCATCTCTTCCTGGTCCTGCCCAGCTGGGCGCCGCCACCCCAGCTCAGGCCCACCATTCCCAGGCACCTCTGCTCAAGGCAGGGCAGCTCAGTGATGGAGGCTCTGGGTCCCCAGGAGGCTGGTGACCTGCAGGCCACACTGAGTCTCAACTGCTGCTGCTCCAGGAGCACAGGCTTGGCCTCAGCCCTTCCCACAGTCTCTGCTGTGGGGCTCCTGCCTTGCCTGCTGTGACCCAAGCCACTTCCTGTGAGAATGGGCCTTTGGAGTTGGGTCTGCAAAGGCTTTCCCACCTCTTCCTCCTGGGATGAGAGCCCGGCCTCTCTCATCTTGGCCCCTGGATGGGTCCCCTCCCCGCTGACACATCACACGGAGCCCCCATGCTGCTCTCAGCCCCGTGAGTCCTGCCCTCGCCCTGAGTGCCTGCTGTTCTCACACCACCTACCGGGGGCCCTGCCAGCCAGCAGTCTGTGCTCACTCAGGGGACTTGGCTAAACCCTTTAAGCATCAATAGGCCCTCAGCCTAGTGAGGGCCCCTCCCTTTTCACAATGTCACCTGACAGTGGGGACCTCTCAGAACTCAGGGCTGAGCTTGTCAAGTTCTGCTCTCAGATGATATGGGGTCTTATCCCCCTGCTCATTTCCAGGGTGAGGAGGTTCAGTGAGGGGCAGGGATTGGCTGGGATTCACCTTCCCCGTCCTCACACCAGGCCCTGTGCCCCTGCCTTCCCTCTGAATTCTGCCCTCAGTACCTATTCCTGGAAAGGACTCAGCCCAGGAAGACAGTTATGATGAAACTGGTGCTGAGCACAGGAGGATCCAGGCTTTGGACTTGATGGCTGTGGCCGTGGCTGCACGGCAGAGGGGCCCATGTTTGGTGATGCTGCAAGGAGAGTAAGAGTGAAGCCCTTGTCCGGACCCCAAACTAAGCTGATGCCTCCTCGGCCCCCTGACTCAGGTACCACTACTTTGCAGACAGTTTACACACATCACATGGAGGCCCCTGAGATAGATCCTCAGGTGAGATGGGGGAAGGGAGGGGTCCAGTCCTCACGGGGTTCTGACAGCTAATGGGGGAGCAAGGTTTCCAACACAGCCACTCAGTCCTGCTGTGACATCAGAGATGGTGACATGAAGATGGAGTCCTCAGGAGCTGACAGCAGAGGTGGTATTGACAGATTTCCAGAAGTAGGATTGGTGACATTTGAAAAATGATTCTGGAAAGAGGGTAGAGTGAGAAATAAATCCATGAAATTAAAAAGATGTCTACAGGTTTGGGATCAGCAAAAATCCATGTTCAGTCATCCCAAGGCTTGTGCTGTGAGGAGAGACGTCAGGAGATGGAAGAGGAAGGAGGATGACAGAGCATCCCCGGGTCATTGGTCTCCCAGGACAACTCACTTCCGATGGATCACATTCTCAGACACACACACACACACACACACACACACACACACAGAGGGGTGAGTCCATGTCACTATGAGAAGACTATTACTTTCTCCTCCTTTCTCACTTACCCGTGGTCTTCAACATTTTCTCCCAGCACGCCATGAAATCCTGAAGCCAGGCCCGACAGTCGCCCATGGAGACCTTCTTAAAGAAGCCCATCACAGCTCTGTCGTTCTCCCACTTCTCCTTCATCCATCTGCCTCCAGGGTGATCCACTCTCCAGTGTCCATTCTCTGAATCAGAGTGGAGGCTCGTTTGTCCATTCAAGCCAAACTGCCAGGATCCACTGATGTGTCTGTCATGCTCACAGCCACATGTCATCCTGGCCTGCAGGGTGAGAGGGTCTGCTCCCACCATGGGAAAGAAAGAGCTCAGCCTTTGGGCTTGACAGATTCTTTGCCCCACCTGGGTCCACGTCACCTGGGCCCAGCTAATCCGGCCCTGGTCTCTCATGCAATAGCTGCTCTTTCCACTGGACCACTAGGGAAGGACCAATGTCCAACCATATTTTTAAGCCTCCAATCTGCTCCTCCTGTACTTGGACTTTCTAATGTACCTGTGACTGTGTGTTTCTCCAGTGTAAAGTCACGCAGTTGGTCCCTGATGTCTCTGAGTATTTCGATCTGTGTTTCCCAGGCCTTTATGGTTTCACTTCTCCCAATGGACTTGTGAATATGATCTTAGCATGACCACAATTATAGGAGAGAAAAACCTCTCCGTCCACCTGGCCTTGAACCTCCCACCACGGCTGTCCAGGTCTGGGCTGAGGGTCGACGTGAAGTTAAAGGAAAGTGAGTGAGCGTCTGTGAAGGCAGACCGCAGTGAGGGTGAGGTTGGGAGAAGAAGACCCATAGGCCTCCACCCCAGTTCTGTGAGACCAGAGTAGGGCTGCAGGGCTGGGCTGACAGAGCAGCATGGCCCCGCCTGCCTCCGACCCCCTCACCAGTTACGACTGAGGAAGATGATGAAGCCTCAGTCAGACAAGAAACACCACAACCCTGGATGTGCCCCATTTCCACTCTGCTCACAAGCTCCGTACGTGGCACTAACTGACACACACGTTTCCCAGGGATGGGCCAGGCTGGTTCAGAAGGAAAGGCCTAAACCCAGAGGACTGTCAGCTTCTCTCTGAGTGTCCTGTGGGAGATGCAGAGGGTGAGGGGGCTGTTCCTGAAGAAGTGGATCACAGCCAGTGGGGCTGGGGGTGGGGAGGATGAGCTCAGAACCCAAACCTAGATAAGGGAGGGTTTATAGTCACAGGTCACTGGGCTTAGCAAGGTCAGGGAGACATGGTGGTCACCCACTAGGATGGGTCTTGGAAACCTAGAAAAAGGCCTGGCTCACACGGCATGAAAGAGAAAATCTAGAACTTCCGAGGCAGGTGGTAGAGGAGGGGATCCAAGGCTCAGAGAAGTGAATCTGCCAGGGCGGACGTGGTGTGAAACGGAAGGAAAGAGTGCAGTCCACCAGCCCCATGGGAAAGCCTGATGGACTCCATGGAGCCCGAGAGGAAAGTGTGGATGAGAAAGCATCTCCAATAGCTCAAAGATGACTTTTGCAGAAGGTCAGGGATGGTGATAGGACATGGTGTTCCTGTGGGCTTCTATCAGGAACAGGGATGGAAGTTGTGGAAAAATCAGATTCCAGGTGGGGGTGCTCTAGGTCAGCAGAAAAGTAGGTGCAGTGGTCAAAGTGATTAGGGAGTCTCAATGCCAGCCAGGGCCTGACTGCAGAGAATATGATGCTGGCTCACAGCACAGGGCGATCCTAAAGGCAAGCAGATGGGCAGGAACCTAGATACAAACTGTACCATTGAAAGAAAGAAATAGAGATAGAACACAAGGCTGGATGATCAGGAAGCCAAAGGCAGCCATCCCTACCAAACACCTGATCCAGGCCCATTTTCTGAATCTGAGCCACTTCTCAGAAGGCATCACCGGAGAAAGAAGCCACGTTCTAAAGAAGAGGGCCCTTTCATCACCACATCTAGTGCAAAAGTCCTTCCATTCTTTCCCAAAGAGCCACATTCACTGGGGTAAGTGAACCTGCAGAAGCAGAAACCACTCTCACATTCACATTGCACGTGTGTTTCTAGTATCAGGCACAGGAAGCGTAGCATCATCATGGTCCCCCAATTGTTGAAGCGATGCTTGGAGTACCAGGCCATCAATGGACAGCAGTGGACAGGGTTCTGCTTACAGTGGTTACCACTGGGTCCACAGTCCACACAGTGGTCATTTCACATGCCCTGGACTTGTGACATTCATGGAGACCTGAGTAGCTAGTAAATTATTGCGGGATGAAGTCTACCATATTAGTGAATTCCAGATTCAAACTTCAGACCCTACCTCCCCATCCACCAATAATACGTGTACACACTATCCTGGGGGAAATACAGAGACAAGTACCAACTGACAACCTCTCAAGGGCTGCAAGGGTATGGTTCCTATCCTGTCTTCATTTAATACCACTGTGGCCTTAGGTTTCCTGTAAATGGTATAGAAGAAATGGTTAGTTCCCTGCTGGAACCTGCTGTCCCAGCACAAAAGCAGTCACAATTGGTGAATGATGAGCACGGCTGGAGCTGCTTCTTGGGCAGATGACCCAGCAGAACTGGTGATGTCAGAGGTGTCTGCGGCCAGAAAGCTGCTACGTGCCATTTTCTACTTGAAGGCTCACAACACAGACCCTGAGTATTGCACTGGAGAAAGTCACACCATTTAAATGAGGCTCTTAGTATGTTCCTGGGGCCTGGCAGAGATAAGGCCTCTGGTCATGGAATGTCAGAGTTGACCATCATGATATGGGCTCATCAACCCCTAATCATTAGTTCAGCTAGACTAGCCATCACAGGATAGAAGCAATTATGTGTTTTGGCATAAGCAGGGCCACAGGGAACAAACAAGACCCACCAGCAGCTGGTCTAGATGTGACCCTAGAGTTGTTATATGGCCACTACCCTCTGCTCACACCTGTGGTTTCCTCTATGGCACTTTGGACCAAGGTAGCTACTCTGCAGCAAAGGAGAGGGGGCATTAGCCCATAACTGCTGGACGGTTTTTATATTCCTAAGAAAAAGTACTGTATGTTGAAGACAAATCACTCCCAAAAGAAAGAAAGAAAGCAAAACTTTAAAGGTGAATCATGTGCATTATCTTGCAGAAGTTAAGAAAATAAAAAGAAGTTGGTAGTAGATTAATATGTATGTTTAAACAATTTAAAAAACTATTTTGTAAGAATACACCTATATCTCAAAGACAACTATGTGTAAAAAATTTACACAAACATTTTCAGTTAAAACTAATAAAAGTCATATTGAGAAAGTATTCCACATCCGTAAGTCTGTCTTAGAAAGTTCAGATGCTAAAGCATTCCTAAGGCACATTGTTCTGGAACACAAATCTGCTTCTGTGGTGCTGGGTGATGTATGTGACTGGCTGGCTCCAAGTGGGCCTTGACAGGCACCTTCCTCCTGACGCTGGGGGACTGTGAGAGGAGAGTCCGACACAGGCCTCCAGGGCCGCATGGACCTCTGTGAGACACTGGGCCAGCTTCTGGAACTCTACCTCTCCTCTGGATCGAAGGCCCAGCACAAGCCATCACAGCAAATAGTTCATCAGGACAGTTGATAGTCTGGGCTATTTGGTAACCCTCTTTCAGGTACTGGGCCACATCAAATGGGTAGATGTCCACTTAGGGCGTTTGGCCAGAGTCATAAACACAGTGGCTCCTTTAGTAGCAGCATGCTGACTTCTTCGTTGTGGCATGCAGGATCCAGTTCCCCCACCAGGGATCGAACCCAGACCCCTGCATTGGGAGTGTGGAGTCTTAGCCATTGGATCACCAGGGAAGGCAAGGCTGGAGAACTCATTATTAACCAGACTTTCAAAAGCCATCCATCAATCCCGTGCTTTTGTTGTTCCCCAGACAGTGAGAGTCCATGGGGAACAAGACTCTGGAGAGGGATTGGCTTTGCTCTTAACTTGAAGTTGTCATCAATGACAGAGATCCTAGGAGCCAGGTCTTTGTGGAAGACTTCTCTTCTGACCAGGTAGCTCAATCCATGGCAATCTGAGCAGCCATGTGAACTAGCTTTTGTTGAGAAGTTTCGTGCTGACTATTGGCCTCTACATATTTGCACTGTCATAAAAACAATTTAAGATACCCCAGTTCATGTAAGGCAATCCACCATGGGCTTTTCCTCTTCTTCTGTTCACACGTGGCTAATAGGAAGATTTCTGTGATGAAGATCTCATAGCTCACAACTTTCAGGGAGCATCGTAGTCTCCTGAATTTCAGAAGCTCGATCTCTGTTTTTACAAATGCTTATTGCTCTTTATCTGGATCTTTTTCATCTACATAAACCCCATGGGAAGTACACCAAAAGGTACCTTCTTAGAATATGTCTTTTGAGTTCCTCTCCCTGGATAGATATTTTCATATCATTCACCTAAGCTCTGGCCTCCAAAAGAACAAACACTTCTCAAGTTGTACTCCTCTAGCCACAAGGACGGATAACTGGAGATGGGAGTTGTATTGTTGGGTGTGTTGCCTCTCACATTCTGAGACATCTGGGAAGGACTGGAAGTGAGACAGCCCTTGGGAGCTACTGCTGGCGCTGATAATATCTCCCAGTTCAATCCTTTTCACACTATGAAGATGCAAAACAGCTAATACTAGTACTACAAGAAATATAACTGGACAGCAAACCCCTAGGCTGATATAAAACACACGTATAGACACGGCTGGAGCTGCATGTACAGGATCATAAATGGGTTCTTTCACTAGTAGTTTTGTCCAAGGCTGAAGTTTTCCTTCCTCAATTTCTGGATGGCAACTTTTCCTTTGTTTCAACTCTAAGATGTGAAGCTTTTTGAAGTTACTGTCAAGTTGAGGTGCATTTAGTGTCATAACTTCAGAATCTACTTTGCCAGGCAGGTCAGCTCGAGCCCAAACACTGATACAGTGCATGGGAGTTCCAGGGGCCAAGGGGGGCCCAGGCCGCAGGCAGCCTAGCGAACCCCAGCTGTACCATGGCAGCCTGCTGGATCCCCATCCCAGGGAGACCGCCCTGAACATCCATCCTGCTGTGAGTGCCCACCTCCACTGCCCAGGAGAAGGAAGCTAGGCCACTTGCTGCTGCCCACCTGGCCTGAGCCCTTGAAAGATGAATAGCTCCTACCCCGGCCACCCTGGCAGTGTTAACTGATCTGTCTTAAAGAGCGCTAGTCCTTCAAGGGCCCAGAGCAGTAGGAAAGGGACCTAATTCCCTTCAGCAGTAGTAAGAAGGGACCAGAGAGCAGTAGGGAAGGGAGGTACATCTCTTCATCAGTAGTAAGAAGGGACCAGAGGCAGTAGGGAAGGGACCTGGGGGTCCTTCAAGAGCAGAGAGCAGTAGGGAAGGGACCTACTTCAGTTCATCAATACTACGAAGGGACCAGAAGGAGCTCTGTGCGCAGATCATCAATTCAGTTCAGTTGCTCAGTCATGTCCGAATCTTTGCGACCCCATGAACCACAGCAGGCCAGGGCTCCCTGTCCATCACCAACTCCCAGAGTCCACCCAAACCCATGTCCATTGTGTCGGTGATGCCATCTAATCATCTCATCCTCTGTCGTCCCCTTCTTTTCCTGCCCTCCATCTTTCTCAGGATCAGGGTCTTCTCAAGTGATTCAGCTGTTCACATCAGGTGGCCAAAATATTGGAATTTCAGCTTCAACATCAGTCCTTCCAATGAATACCCAGGACTGATTTCTTTTAGGATGGACTGGCTGGATCTCCTTGCAGTGCAAGGGACTCTCAAGAGTCTTCTCCAACACCACAGTTCAAAAGCATCAATTCCTCGGCCCTCAGCTTTCTGTATAGTCCAACTCTCACCTCCATACATGACCACTAGAAAAATCAAGGACCTGACTAGACAGACTTTTGTTGACAAAGTAATGTCTCTGCTTTTTAATATGCTGTCTCAGTTGATCATAACTTTCCTTTCAAGGAGTAAGTGTTTTTTAATTTCATGGCTGCAATCACCATCTGCAGTGAGTTTGGAGCCCAGAAAAGTAAAGTCAGCCACTGTTTCCATTGTTTCCCCATCTATTTGCCATGAAGTCATGGGACCAAATGCTATGACCTTAATTTTCTGAATGTTGAACTTTAAGGCAACCAACCTTTTCATTCTCCTTTTTCACTTTCATCAAGAGGCTCTTCAGTTCTTCTTCACTTATCCTATATTAAAAAGGCTGGAAGTTAGGGTTCACAAGGGGCTCCTATTGTATAGTTCAAATATGGGCCATTGTGGTGATCTCACAAACAAGGGATGAAGTCACGGTGGCCACATTGCCCTGATGGGCATCCTGTTTCTTCCTTAAGGTGATATCCTGTTTTCCCCTGCTGGTGCCAGTTTCTCAAGACTCCTTGACCACCCGACCATGAGAACCCTTTGACTAAGTGACCACAAGACCCCAGCTGTGGGCTAAAGACCAATTGTGGCCCCCTCCCTCTGGGAAACAATTTCCTATCGATAGGGTATAAGAAGGGTTGGCTGTAAAAAGAGAGCACCGGTTTCTCTCTAAATCCAGTTGCTTTTTTTCTTTCTTCTTATAATAAATCTTTCTCTGCCTGAATTCCCAGCACATTCTCTTTTTCTCCACGCTCACCTTACAGCACATGCATCTTGGGGAGGTTCCATGGACCAGGCAAGTGTGAAGAAAGAAACAAGATAATTGGCCAAAGGTAAACACAGACCCGAAGGACCATCCTACATAAGTAGGACACACCTTTACATCACCTTCATACTGAGCTCCTCCTCCCTCAGGATGCCTGCACTCCTGTCCCTGTGTGTCTCTGCAGAGCTGGTGACATACTGCACTCCTCCTCATTAAAGACAATGTCCATGCCCTTTCTCTCTGGGTATTTATTTCCGCCTTGCTTCTGTCTTAAATAAACAGCCAGTTTTTCTGTGTTCTCTCTCAAACATTGTGCTGTGTCTCTAATAATGAGCTTTTTATCTATTTTACAGTTTTTGCTTCCTTGAAACATTCTTGATTTCAAATGGGGAAAAAACCAGGGCCACTTTGCTTCTAGCCTCTAGTCCCTGGTGGTCTTATGGGTAGGGTTCCGGGGTTTTCATCCAGGCTACCAAGGTTCAATCTCTGTCCAGGGAAGAAAGGTCTCTCTTCAGGACAACTCACTGCTCTCCCTCCAAAATCACTGGGAATACTTCAGTTCAGTTCAGTTCATTCTCTTAGTCGTGTTCGACTCCTTGCAACCCCATGAACCGCAGCATGCCAGGCCTCCCTGTCCATAACAACTCCCGGAGTCCACCCACACCCATGTCCATTGAGTCAATGATGCCATGCAACCATCTCATCCTCTGTCGTCCCCTTCTCCTCCTGCCCTCAATCTTTCCCACCATCAGGGTCCTTTCCAATGAATCAGCTCTTCTCATCAGGTGGCCAAAGGACTGGTGTTTCAGCTTCACCTCAGTCCTTCCAATGAACACCCAGGACTGATTTCCTTTAGGATGCACTGGTTGAATCTCCATGCAGTCCAAGGGACTCTTATGGAGTCTTCTCCAACATCACAGTTCAAAATCATCAATTCTTTGGTGCTCAGCTTTCTTTATAGTCCAACTCTCACATCCATACCTGACCACTGGCAAAACCAAGGCCTTGACTAGATGGACCTTTGTTGACAAAGTAATGTCTCTGCTTTTTAATATGCTGTCTCATTTGGTCATAACTTTCCTTCCAAGGAGTAAGTGTCTTTGAATTTCATGGCTGCAATCAATCACCATCTGAGTGGTTTTGGAGCCCAGAAAAATAAAGTCAGCCACTGTTTCCTTTGTTTCCCCACCTATTTGCCATGAAGTGATGGGACCAGATGCCATGATCTTACTTTTCTGAATGTTGAGCTTTAAGCCAACTTTTTCACTCTCTGTTTTTAC
The DNA here is from genome assembly GCA_935064755.1 of Tragelaphus eurycerus. Classification (NCBI taxonomy): domain Eukaryota; kingdom Metazoa; phylum Chordata; class Mammalia; order Artiodactyla; family Bovidae; genus Tragelaphus; species Tragelaphus eurycerus. The sequence continues at coordinate 8,956,925 of CAKXYN010000039.1, forward strand.
ATTCAAGTGGCTCTTTATTTCTTCTTTTCTTTCTGCCATAAGGGTGATGTCATCTGCATATCTGAGGTTATTGATATTTCTCCTGGCAATCTTGATTCCATCTTGTGTTTCTTCCAGCCCAGCATTTTTCATGATGTACTCTGCATAGAAGTTAAATAAGCAGGGTGACAAGATACAGCCTTGATGGACTCCTTTTCCTATTTGGAACCAGTCTGTTGTTCCATGTCCAGTTCTAACTGTTGCTTCCTGACCTGCATATAGGTTGCTCAAGAGGCAGATCAGGTGGTTTGGTATCTCCATCTCTTTCAGAATTGTCCACAGTTGATTGTGATCCACACAGTCAAAGACTTTGTCATATTCAATAAAGAAGAAATAGATGTTTTTCTGGAACTCTCTTGCTTTTTCCATGATCCAGCGGATGTTGGCAATTGATCTCTGGTTCCTCTGCCTTTTCTAAAACCAGCTTGAACATCTGGAAGTTCACGGTTCATGTATTGCTGAAGCCTGGCTTGGAGAATTTTAAGCATCACTTTAGTAGCATGTGAGATGAGTGCAATTGTGTGGTAGTTTGAGCATTCTTTGGCATTGCCTTTCTTTGGGATTGGGATGAAAACTGACCTTTTCCAGTCCTGTGGCCACTGCTGAGTCTTCCAAATTTGCTGGCATATTGAGTGCAGCAGTTTCACTGCATCATCTTTCAGGATTTGGAATAGCTCCACTGGAATTCCATCACCTCCACTAGCTTTGTTTGTAGTGATGCTTCCTAAGGCCCACTTGACTTCACATTCCAGAATGTCTGGCTCTAGGTGAGTGATCACACCATCTTGATTATCTTGGTCATGATGATCTTTTTTGTACAGTTCTTCTGTGTATTCTTGCCACCTCTTCTTAATATCTTCTGCCTCTGTTAGGTTCATAGCATTTCTGTCCTTTATCGGGCCCATCTTTGCATGAAATGTTCCCTTGGTATCTCTAATTTTCTTGAAGAGATCTCTAGTCTTTCCCAACTATTGTTTTCCTCTATTTCTTTGCATTGATCACTGAGGAAGGCTTTCTTATCTTTCCTTGCTATTCTTCCAAACTCTGCATTCAAATGGGTATATTTTTCCTTTTCACCTTTGCTTTTTGCTTCTCTTCTTTTCACAGCTATTTATAAGGCCTCCTCAGAGAGCCATTTGGCTTTTTCACATTTCTTTTTCTTTGGCATGGTCTTGGTTCCTGTCTCCTGTACAATGTCACGGACCTCCGTCCATAGTTAATCAGGATGCTAAAGCTGAAACTCCAGTACTTTGGCCACCTCATGTGAAGAGTTGACTCATTGGAAAAGTCTCTGATGCTGGGAAGGATTGGGGGAAGGAGGAGAAGGGGACGACAGAGGATGAGATGGCTGGATGCCATCACTGACTCAATGGACATAGGTTTGGGTGGACTTCAGGTGTTGGTTATGGACAGGGAAGCCTGGCATGCTGCGATTCATGTGGTTACAAAGAGTCGGACACAACTCAGCGATTGAACTGAACTGAAACTTGAGATGAAGCTTCAGCTCATTCCAGGCTCTAGGCTTCTAACTTCCCTTTTTCTTATAACATTTTACTTCAAAATCTTGTGACTTTTTCTCTTACCAGTTTTACAACTCAGGACTGTTTTCTCAAAGCCCTGGGAGCCATCTCTTTCTTTCTTTCTCTTAAGGTGATTTATTAAGGCCATTTATTACTCAAATGTGCTAGCATACGCTATGACCAAACCCACCCAGATGAAAGGAAGAATGAGAAAGTAAGACAAGCTATACACCTAGTGGAAAAGGAATCAGTGAAGGATGCTAATTTGCCAGTCTATGTGACATGAGCTTTTCTACTGTGTATTATCTAATAAGGTCTAACTTCCTTTGCTGTTGATGCTGCTGTTTAGTCCCTAAGTCATGTCCAACTCTTTGAGACTTCATGGACTGTAGCCAGCCAGGCTCCTATGTCCACGAGCTTTCCCAGTGAATAATACTGGAGTGGCATCTGTTTACAGGCTTTTTTTTTTTTTTTTTTTTTTGGTTGCCCTGGGTCTATGTTTCTGAGTGCAGGCATTCTCCAGCTGCAGCTAGCAGGGGCTCCTCTCTAGTTGCGGTGCTTGGGCTTCTCATTGAGGTGGCTCCTCTTGCTGTGGAGCACTGGCCTTAGGCATGTGGGGTTCAGTAGTCACGGTATTGGGTTCGGTAGTTATGGCCTGCAGGCTCTAGAGTGTGGGCCTTGGGAGCCATCTCTTTGAATCTGAAGTATTAAAGGAGATAGTGCTGACACCTCCCAGGCTCTGTAGGAGGGTAGGAGCCTATATTTGGCTCCCAAGTAGCTCGGCTGGTAAAGAAGCCACCTGCAAGTCGGGAGACCCTGGTTTGATTCCTGGATTGGGAATATCCCCAGGAGAAGGGATAGAATACCCCACTCCAGTATTCTTGGGCTTCCCTTGTGGATCAGATGGTAAAAGAATCCCCCTGCAATGCGAGACACCCAGGTTCAATCCTTGGGTTGGGAAGATCCCTTGGAGGAGGGCCTGGCAACTCACTCCAGTGTTCTTGCCTGGAGAATCCCTGTGGGCAGAGGAGCCTGGAGGGCTGTAGTACGTGGAGTCACAAAGAGTCAGACAGGACTGAGCAACGAGGCCCAGCACAGGAGCCTCTACTGGTTAGCTGGTCCTGCCATACAAAGGACCACAGACTGGATGGCTTACACAACAAACACAGGTTTTTCTTCAGTTCTGTAGGTAGGCAGGCCAAGATCATGGTGCTGGAGGGTTTGTATCTTTATAAGATCAATGTATCTTATTTTTTGATGCATTTCAAACTTGAAGACAATACAACATTTGCCTCAAACACTTCATGATGTAGTTCAGGAACTAATGGTCTTTTCTGCCTTTGAATCTGTACTCTGTTTCCTCATGTCGCCTGGAACTTCTAATTTAATGACTACTGCTGCATTTTCTTTAATGGACTGTACTAATTTTTTAGTCTTCATAATTAAAGTTTAAGGTTTAAAATTTAGTTTCCCAGGATAGAAATTAAGATGCATCATTTTTATTTTTGGCTGTGCCATGAGGCATGTAGGATCTTGTTCCTTAACCAGGGATCAGACCCCTACCCCTAGCAGTCTAAGCATGGAGTCCTTACCACCGGACCACCAGGGAAGCCCCCCGATCCACCATTTTAATGTATATTCATATATATGAATATATATTTATAATATGGATATTATATTTATATTTATATTTACCTTTTATCTCAGTAAGAGATAAATAATCACTAAACGAGCCTCCCCAACTGTGTAAATAGTACATTTGGAAGAGCTCTGGTCCATGGATGGAAATGAAGAAAGAACATAAGATAAAAATAGACATCAGGAATGAAGACAGCTTTTCATTACCGTCCCTTTTGGTTGTTTTTGTTAGTGTTAGTCCTGTTCAGAATGATCATCTCCAATACATGTTTAGGGGATATATCAACCAGTTCAGTTCAGTTCAGTTCAGTCGCTCAATCATGTCCTACTCTTTGCGACCCCATGAATCGCAGCACGCCAGGCCTCCCTGTCCATCACCAACTCCTAGACTTCACTCAGACTCACATCCATCGAGTCAGTGATGTCATCCAGCCATCTCATCCTCTGTCGTCCCCTTCTCCTCCTGACCCCAATCCCTCCGAGCATCAGAGTCTTTTCCAATGAGTCAACTCTTCACATTAGATGGCCAAAGTACTGCAGTTTCAGCTTTAGCATCATTCCTTCCAAAGAAATCCCAGGGCTTATCTCCTTTAGAATGGACTGGTTTGATTTCCTTGCTGTCCAAGGGTCTCTCAAGAGTCTTCCCCAACACCACAGCTCAAAAGCATCAATTCTTCAGTGCTCAGCCTTCTTTATGGTCCAACTCTCACATCCATACATGCCTACTGAAAAAACCATAGCTTTGACTATAGGGACCTTTGTTGGCAAAGTGATGTCTCTACTTTTTAGTATGCTGTCTAGGTTTGTCATAGCTTTTCTTCCAAGGAGCGAGCATCTTTTAATTTCATGGCTGCAGTCACTGTTCACAATCATTTTGGAGGACTTTAAAAACAAAACGAACAAAAAAGGGAACTTGCATTTCTCCCTTCCAAAATGTAAGTCTTTCCCCTGGGTTCTCAGGAACCATCTGATCCATCTGTGGTCCCCCAGAGTGAGGAGGAAAAATAGCATTTTTAAAACCGAAGCAGTAAAACAAGGAGATCTCTGGTTCTATCTTTACATGGAAATGAATTTGTAACTGAGCTGGATTTAATTGGGTTAAGGGAAAGTAAGCACTATATAAATAAACTCTCAGAAATATCAATAAAGCTCACCAGAACACATTTCTGTCACCAGAGACGACTCTGAGTCAGAATGATTGGCCAGAGATGACCCAGAAACTAACTCCATCACCAAAGAACCTGAGACTACAAGCCATGTGGCAGAGCAGTTCTCCTGGGTTCCCTTACCCTGCTGCTCTCCGCCTTGTAGCCCCTTCCCCAAAAAAGCCTCTTGCTTTGACAGCATGGAACAATTCATTTCCCAGTGTTAGACAAAAGCCCACTCTCAGACCCTGCAAGGAGTCCCCCTTTCTGTAACAGATGGCGACTCTGGTGAGATTTCTTCACTACGACCGATGCCCTGACCATTCAGATACTTAGGGACAAGCTTGTCCACCGACTGACCCGACCCAGTGGCCTGAACAGGTATTTTCTTTTGTCCCTTGTCTCCTCCCAACTCCGACGACTGGCCTGAGTGCCCCGATCTGATAAGGAACAAGTTAAGGAAGAAGGATCATGGAAAAACAAGAGAGTTCCAGAAAAACATCTACTTCTGCTTTATTGACTACGCCAAAGCCTTTGACTGTATGGATCACAACAAACTGTGGAAAATTCTTCAAGAGGTGGGAATACCAGACCACCTGACCTGCCTCTTGAGAAATCTGTATGCAGGTCAGGAAGCAACAGTTAGAACAGGACATGGAACAACAGAGTGGTTCCAAATTGGGAAAGGAGTACATCAAGGCTATATATTATAACCCTGCTTTTTTAACTTATATGCAGTGTATATCATGAGAAACGCTGGGCTGGAGGAAGCACAAACTGGAATCAAGATTGCTGGGAGAAATATCAATCACCTCAGATATGCAGATGACACCACCCTTATGGCAGAAAGTGAAGAAGAACCAAAGAACCTCTTGATGGAAGTGAAAGAGGAGAGTGAAAAAGTTGGCTTAAAGCTCAACATTCAGGAAACTAAGATCATGGCATCTGGCCCCTTCATTTCATGGCAAATGGATGGGGAAACAAGGAACCAGTGAGAGACTATATTCTTGGGCTCCAAAATCACTGCATATAGTGACTGCAACCATGTAATTAAAAAACACTTGCTCCTTGGAAGAAAAGTTACAACCTACATAGACAGCATATTAAAAAGCAGAGACATTACTTTGCCAACAAAGGTCCGTCTATTTTTCCAATAGTCATGTATGGATGTGAGAGTTGAACTGTAAAGAAAGCTGAGTGCAGAAGAATTGATGCTTTTGAACTGTGGTGGTGGAGAAGACTCTTGGACTGCAAGGAGATCCAATCAGTCCATCCTAGAGGAAATCAGTACTGAATATTCGTTGGAAGGACTGATGCTGAAGCTGAAACTCCAATCCTTTGGCCACCTGAGGCAAAGAACTGACTCACTGGAAAAGACCCTGATGCTGGGAAAGATTGAAGGCGGGAGGAGATGGAACAACAGAGGATGAGATGGTTGCATGGCATCACCGACTCAGTGGACATGAGTTTGAGTAAACTGCAGGAGTTGGTGATGGACAGGGAGGCCTGGTGTGTTGCAGTCCATGGGATCGCAAAGAGTCGGACACGAGTGAGAGACTGCAGGAACAAGAGCCTTGCGGTCTCCTGTAACCAGCTCACGTGGGCGCCCAGTGTAAAAGGCGGGTAGGCTGCTTTACAGGAAGGCAGGCATGTGAGTGAGGGAGCTGGCAGGAGTTCCCCTCCCAGACCCAGTCCAGGAGCCTCCTAGTGGTAACCTGGGCGGGTACTGTCGGCAGAGGGGCTGCCCAGGCAGTCAGCTCAGAGGCGGAGGTCCAGGCCACAGCTGCGGCTAGCGGGAGAGGATCGCGGGTTCTGACTTGGCAGCCTCGCACTCCTGCAAAATTGGGATCCAGGTGGCCAAGGGAGAGATGGGTGGCTCCAAGAGCAGTCTTGGCTTCCTCGTTTTGCTTCTGATTGTGTTGTTCAGCGGGACGTCCAGCGGTGAGTTCGGGGATGAACCTGCGGGGGAACGCGAGGAAGTTGGATGGGTTCTGAGAAAGGGCATGGGGGTGGTGTCCGTGGGGCTTCGCGAAACTTCTTGCAGCGGGTCGCCGCCGCCCCCTCCTCTTTCCCTTCCCTCGGCCCCTTTGCTCCTCGGAGGCTCCTCCCGGGTTCTTGCCGGCTCTCTGGGCCAGAACAAGGGTGCCTTGGGTGTAGTAGTAATGCCGGGAGTTTGGGAGGTGACGCTGGGAGAAGAGAGGGCCGGGACGCGCCAGGAAGTGCGGTTGAAACCCCCAAGGGTCCAGCCCGCCCCTGGGAAGTGGGAGCCCTGGAGCAGGGCCGTTTGGGACCAGTCGTCTTCCCGGGGAGAAGGGACCAAGACCCACCCCGAAAAGCACACCCTCCCGCCCCGACGTGTACAACAGAGACCCTTCTGGTCCCTCCATCTCTTGGCCCTTGAAGGACCAGCGCTCTCTCCCGGCGGTTAAGTTATAAACGCAGAGCAGACCCGGGTGCCCAGGCGGCCGTGCTTGAGTTGCTTTTGTTCGAGCCGCAGCTGCTGGCTCCAGTCCTGGCCCTCGGGCTCCGCGGCGCGGCTCCTGCACGACCCCGGGGCTCCGCGGCGCGGCTGCATCCGCGACCCCCGAGACGCCGCAGTGCGGCTCCACCCGCGATCCCGAGGCTCCGCGGCGCCGCTCCTCCCGGATTACCGAGACTCCGTGGTTCGGCTCCTCTCCGAACCCCGGGCTCCGCTGCGCGGCTCCACCCACGACCCGTGGGCTCCGCGGCTCAGCTGCACTGACTCATTGGTCTAGATGCAGAACTTTTTTTTATTTGAGAAGTGATTTTGTTGGACACTACGTCTATCCTTTAACCTGTTCATACCCAGCGAAAGAGATGTCCTGCCTTTCACTTGGCCTGCAGAGTCCAGGTTGAATATAAGCAGGTTTCCAGGTAGACAGTTTCGTGGACCTGCCCCAGGTCAGCATTTCTGCTTGGTGGGGGCGGGGGTGCGAGGAGCAATGGGGCTGGTGGATTTCCACGCACTAGATCAGTGATTTGGCTCTAGCTTTTCTTTTCTGTAAAGTAGATGAGGAGGTTATGAAACTAAATGTAGCTCAACTTGACAGTAAATTCTTCAAAAACTTCCTTCCTTCAAAAATTTGAAAGGAAGGAAAATGGGCTACAAAAAAGCAGAACTATTTATGATCCTGTTCATGCAGCTCCAGCTACTTCTACCCGTGTGTTTTATATCAGCGCAGGGGTTTGCTGTGCAGTTCAATTTCTTGTAGTAATAATATTAGCTGTTTTGCACCTTCATAGTATGACAAGAACTGAACTGGAAGACAGCGTCAGTGTCCAGTAGTTCCCAAGGGTTGTCTCAGGCATGTCCCAGATGACTCAGTTTCTGAGAGGAGACACACCCAACAATGGTACTTCCCATCCCGTTATCCTGCCTTGTGGGTGGGCAGAGGAGTGTTTTGAGAAGTGCCACTCTTTTGGAGGCCAGAGCTAAGGTGAAGGATATTGAAATATCCAAGGAGAGGATAACTCTATCCATGGAGAGGATGTACTCCAAGAAGGTAGTTTAGGGTGTATTTTCCATGGGATTTATGTAGATGAAAAAGATCCAAATAAAGAACAGCAATCATTTGTAAAAACAGAGATTAAGCTTCGGAAATTCAGGTGACAATACTCACTGAACGTTGCAAGCTATGAGATCTTCATCACAGAAATCTTCCTCCTATTTCCCTTGTGTGTATAGAAGATAGAGAAAACCCCTCTTGCCTTACATGAATTGGGAGAATCGTAAATAGTTTTCACAGCATTGCAAATTGTGTGTCTGTGTGTGTATTAGTCAGTTAGTCCTGTCCAATTCTTGCCACCCCATGGACTGTAGCCCGCCAAGCTCTTCTGTCCGAGGAATTCTTCAGGCAAGAATAATGGAGTGGGTGGCCATTCCCTTCTCCAGGTGATCTTTCCGGCCCAGGGATCAAACTTGGGTCTCCTGAATTGCAGGCAGAGATTCTTTACTGTCTGAGCCACCAGGGAAGCCTGCAGCACAAATTAGTAGAGGCTAATAATCCTCAGGCAATTTCTCAACAGGACCTGGTCCACAAGGTCAGATTGCTTGTGGAATGGATTACGTGGTCAGAAGAGAAGTCCTCCACAAAGACCTGGCTGCTAGGAGCTCTGCCATTGATGACAACCTCAAGTTAAGAGTACAGTTAGCCCCTCTCCAGAATCTTGTTCCCCATGGACTCTCACTGTGTGGGGGACAATGAAAAAGTGGGATTGATGGATGGCTCATGAACGTCTGGTTAAGAATGAGGTCTCCGGTCTTCCCTGGTGATCCAGTCACTAAGACTCCACACTCTCAATGAAAGGGCCTGGTTCGATCCTCAGTTGGGAAACTGGATCCTGCATGCTACAACTAAGAAGTCAGCACGTACCACTAAGAGTCTTCATGCTGCAAAAAGATCCTAAGTGTCATAACTAAGACCCAATACAGCCAAAAAAAGATAGATATTAAAAAAATAATTATTTTTAGTTCTCCAGTGCTAGTGATGTGTGGGCCTTCAGAGTGATAGTGTAGGAGCTCATGGCTCTGGATCAAATACCCTACACGGATGTCGACTCTTTAGAGATATGAAAGAAGGTCATCAAATACCCAAGCCTATCAACTGTCCTGATGAACCATTTGCTGTGATGTCTTGTGCTGGGCCTTAGATTTGGAGGAGAAGCCCAGTGCCAGCAGCTGGCCCAGTGTCTCACAGGGTTCCATGTAGCCCTGGGGGCCTGTGTCTGACTGTCCTCTCACAGTCCCCCAGCGTCAGGGGGACGGTGCCTGCTGAGGCCCACATGGAGCTGGCCAGTCACATACATCACCCAGCACCGCAGAAGCACATTGTCTTCCAGAGCACTGTGCCTTAGGAATGCCATAGCATCTGAACTTTCTAAGACAGACTTAATGATGTGGAATATTTTCTAGATATCACTTTCATTAGGTTGAACTGAAAATGTTTGTATAAATTTTTTGACCAAAAAATTTTTAAACAGTGTTATAAATAGTTTTTAGAATTGTTTCAACACAAATACTTGGACTAGCTTAGTGCCAAGTACTTTTTACTTTTTACTTCATCAAAGTAATGTAGTTGATTCACCCTTGAATGTGCTGGGCTTAGTTGCTCAGTCATGTCTGACTCTTTGCGACCCCATGGACTATACAGTTTGTGGAATTCTCCAAGGTTAAATACTGAAATGGGTAGCCTTTCCCTTCTCTAGGGGATCTTCCCAACCCAGGGATTGAACCCAGGTCTTCCACTGCAGGTGGGTCTTCCACTGCAGGTGGATTCTTTACTGTCTAAGGCACCAGGGAAGCTCAAGAATACTGGAGTGGGTAGCCTCTCCCTTTTCCAGGGGATCTTTCTGACTCAGGAATTGAACTGGGGTCTCCTGCATTGCAGGTGGATTCATTACCTGCTAAGCCACCAGGGAAACCCTTAAGTTTCTTTCTTCTTCTTCTTCTTTTTTAAATATTTATTACTAGTCTTAGGAATTATTTGTCTATAAGATAAAATACTTTGTCTTAGGAAAAGAAAAATTAAAAAATGTTGTTGCCTTGTACAGGAAAAGGCAGTGTTGGAGGAAGAAAACTTAAAAGCTAGAAGGAAAAAAAAAAAGAGAAAAATACAGTAGAAACAGAAACTACTTTTTCATGAAAAATTGCCTTTTTAATTTTTTTTTAATAAAGAGGGGTTCTGCCTTCTTACTTTGGGGAAAGTAGGAGTGGAATTCACTGAAACATGTTAAATTTGGCAGATGCTAACATATGGCACCCCACTCCAGTACTCTTGCCTGGAAAATCCCATGGACAGAGGAGCCTGGTGGGCTGCAGTCCATGGGGTTGCAAAGAGTCGGACACGAATGGGAGACTTCACTTTCACTTTTCACTTTCATGCATGGAGAAGAACATGGCAACCAACTCCAGTGTTTTGCCTGGAGAATCCCAGGGATGGGGGAGCCTGGTGGGCTGTGGTCTATGGGGTTGCACAGAGTCGGACACGACTGAAGCGACTTAGCAGCAGCAGCAGCAGCAGCAGCAGCAGCAGTTCTCAGAGCCAGAAGTGGATTTGGGGCAGGTCAATAGTAAACAACGATGATTTTATTTATTTTTACTTTCTGGAAAAGGAGATAACACAATTCCAGAAGGTGCAATCATGTTTTAAGGTTAAAAATACCTTTTACCACACCTAGAACAGTGCTATGCACAGAATGGGTGCCTGAGTTGTGTTGGGTAAAAAAAAAAAAAAAAATGTAAACAGATTTTGTGCTTATCTTCAAGGCTGGCTTAAGTATAAAATTGATTTTTAAAAACACTTGAAAAAATTAAAGAATTCAATTTGCTAAAAGAAAAATTGCATATGCATTGCGAGGAAGGCTCTCAATGCCTAGCCATTGATCAGCGCCTCCCTGGAGTCAAAGCGTCAAAGCTGCTCCCAGACAGCACAGGCTGTTACTAATTGAAGCTGGTTATGACTCATATCTGGAGAAGACAATGGCACCCAACTCCAGTACTCTTGCCTTGAAAATCCCATGGACGGAGGAGCCTGATGGGCTCAGTCCATGGGGTCGCTAGGAGTTGGACACGACTGAGCAACTTCATTTTCACTTTTCACTTTCATGCATTGGAGAAGGAAATGGCAACCCACTCCAGTGTTCTTGCCTGGAGAATCCCAGGGCAGGGGAGCCTGGTGGGCTGCCGTCTCTGGGGTCGCACAGAGTCAGACACGACTGAAGCAACTTAGCAGCAGCAGCAGCAGCATGACTCATATCCTACCACTGGTGAAGATAACAAGTGGTGGAAAAGGAGAAGTTGGTTTGTTCAGGAGCCCTGGGAAATAGTGACCTAATGTCCTCAGACCGCCTGCAAGTTTCCAGGTTAGAAAGGGGGAAGAGGTGGCTGCTGCAGGGCGCATCAGCATCTTGAGCACAGTCAGGGTGGTTGGCACAAGGCGAACATTTGAGCACCACCAAATTATGGTTTCAAGCAATCTGGGCATCTGCATGCTTGGAGCCAGCAGTTTTTATGTGCTGGGGGTCTGCTTCCTGTAGAAACAACTTGAGGCTTGTGTCAGCTCTTTGTTATCTTTCAGGGAACTGGTAATTTCATGACACTGCTATGTGGCTGGTCACAGTCAAAACTGTTGCCAGTTTCCCAGCCTAAGGAGTATTCGTTTCTCCATCTTCACATGTTCTTATTAAACCTTAAACCACTGTTTTGAGTCTCACAGGAGGCCTGGCTGACTAAAACTTTTCTACAAACAAGAGGCAGACAGAGACCATGGCGGGTGGGTCTTTCCCACTAAGGCCCCCTAGAGCCCTTTTGGTTCAGATCAGATCAGATCAGATCAGTCGCTCAGTCGTGTCCGACTCTTTGCAACCCCATGAATTGAAGCACGCCAGGCCTCCCTGTCCATCACCAACTCCCGGAGTTCACTGAGACTCACATCCATCAAGTCAGTGATGCCATCCAGCCATCTCATCCTCTGTCGTCCCCTTCTCCTTTTGCCCTCAATCCTTCCCAACATCAGAGTCTTCTCCAATGAGTCAACTCTTCACATGAGGTGGCCAAAGTACTGGAGGTTCAGCTTTAGCATCATTCCTTCCAAAGAAATCCCAGGGTTGATCTCCTTCAGAATGGACTTGGTGGATCTCCTTGCAGTCCAAGGGACTCTCAAGAGTCTTCTCCAACACCACAGTTCAAAAGCATCAATTCTTCGGCGCTCAGCCTTCTTCACAGTCCAGCTCTCACATCCATACATGACCACAGGAAAAACCATAGCCTTGACTAGGCGAACATTTGTTGGCAAAGTAATGTCACTCCTTTTGGTTACAAGACTATTTATTACCCACTTTTTCATGTTCCAAGAAGCCCAGGGCCTCCAACAGCTTCCTATCTCTTGAAGAGAATCTAAACCTGCCCTCTCTCAACTGGCATCTTATCCCTTTGTCTGATAACTCACCCAGTGAAACCCCCCGACCAGACCCCCAGGACCTAACTTAGGAGCGACAGGAACAGGGTTTCCCAGAGTATGACACAGGGCTCGAGGGTGAGGCTGGGCATCCCCACTTCTACCCTTTGATCCCACATTCACAGTATCTAGGAAGTGGGCCAGCAGCAGCCTATAATGGTTATTGATTAAGGTAGGAGTTGACAGATTTTTTTCTGCAGAAGATAGTAAATCTCGAGGTCTCTTTAGGCCATTTGGTATCTGTCTCTGGGTGCAAAAGGAGCTTCCATGTTTGTGGAGCAGCAGGAGCCAAATATAATGTGTAAATCAACTGAGAACCAGACTTGTCCACTGTCCTGGTTCCTGACCCCAGTAATGAGTGACCCATCCTGTAGAGAATCATCCAAGAGCTGCCTCAGTTGTCTGTTTATGAACCAGAAACTTACCTTGTCCTGCCTTGTAGCTTCTGGTGTTGGGACTGTGATAGGAGTGTGGATCTGGCTGTTATGGGCTCATGCACCCCCTCTGCTGTAGACTGACTTCCTTGGTTCAAGGAGCCATAGGGGACAGTGCATGAAGCCACAGGTGTGAGCAGGGGATAGTGGCCCTGTATCAACTCTGGTGTCAGGCCTAGGTCACCTGCTGGCACATCTTATTTGTTCCCTGTGGCCCTGGTTATGCCAAGCCACATCATCACTTCAATCCTATGACAGCTGGCCTATCTGAACTAATGGTTGGGATTGGTGAACCCAGATCATGATGGGCAACTCCGACACTCCATGACCAGAGGCCTCATCTCTGCCAGGCCCCAGGACCATACCAGGAGCCACACTGAATGGTATGGGCTTTCCCACTGCAAGTGGTATGTCCTTTCTTCAGGACACTAGGAGTCTGTGTTGTGAGCCTCCAAGTAAAATGTCACATACAGCATGTAGCACCTTTCTGAACACAGGAAGCTATGATGTCACCGGTTCTGTTGGGTCATCTGCCCAAGAAGCGGTCCAGCCACACTCATCATTCATCAGTTGTGACTGCCTTTGTGCCAGGACAGCAGTTGCAGCAGAGACCTAGGGTCTGCCAAGCCTGAAATGTTTCATATGCACCATTAGAGGGAACCTAGGACCTCAGTGGTAATTCAGTGGAGATAAGATAGGGACCACAGCTCTGCAGGCCTAGGGACATTGTAGGTTAGTACTCGTTTTCACTGTTTCCTCCAGGAGATGATACTCTTTACATGTACTTTAGGGGGATGGGGAGTCAGGGTCAGAAGAATGAATGTGGAATTCACAACTATGGTACCCTCACCCATGGTAGTTTACTCACAACACAGACTGTGCATTCATGTCAGAAGTCCAGGACATGTGCAATGAACACTGAGTGGATCTGTGGACCCAGAGATAACCACTGTTAGCAGGACCTGGACAGGTGTCTATTAATTGCCTGGTCCTTGGAGCATCACTTCACAGCACGGGGGCCATGATCATGCTACCGTTCCTGTGCATGGTGTTAGTAACACACTGGGTCCAATATGAATGTGCGAGTAGTTTCTCCTTCTGCAGTTCCAGTTCGGTTCAGTCAGTCATGTCCACTCTTTGCGACCCGATGGACTGCAGCACACCAGGCTTCCCTGTCCATCACCAACTCCCAGAGCTTACTCAAACTCATATATATCACAGTAGTGATGGCATCCAACTGTCCCATCCTCTGTCATCCCCTCTCCTCTGATCTTCAATCTTTTCCAGCATCAAGGTCTTTTCCAATGACTCAGTTCTTGGCATCAGGTGGCCAAAGTATTGGACTTACTTACCCCAGTAAATAACCATGTGGCTCATCTGGAGAGAATAGAAGGACTTCTGCACTTGCTGTGGTGATGAAAGGGCCCTCCTCACTGGAATGTGGCGTCTTTCTCTGGTGATGCGTTCTGAGAAGTAGCTCAGTTCTGGAATTTTTCGTAGGGATGTTTGGTAGGGATGGTTGCTTTCAGCCTACTGATCATCCAGTCTTGTGTTTGTCTCTCCTTGTTTTCTGTCTCTCAATCAAGTAGTTTGCATCCAGGTTCACTGACCATCTCTCTGCCTCTAGGATCACCGTGTGCTATGAGCCAGCATTGTACTCTCTGCAGTCAGGCCCTGGCTGGCTTTGGGACTCTCTAATCACTTTCAGCTTCAGTTGGTAAAGAATCCACCTGCAACACAGGAGACCTCCGTTTGATTCCTGGGTCTGGAAGATCCGCTGGAAAAGGGATAGGCTAGCCACTCCAGTATTCTTGGACTTCCCTTATGGCTCAGCTGGTAACGAATCCGCCTGCAATGCGGGAGACCTGGGTTCGATTCCTGGGTTGGGAAGATCCTCTGGAGAAGGGAAAGGCTACCCACTGCAGTATTCTGGCCTGGAGAATTCCATGGACTGTATAGTCCATGGGGGTCACAAGAGTCAGACATGACTGAGCGACTTTCACTAATGACTTTGACCATTGTACCAACTTTGCTCCTGACATACAACACTCCACCTGGAATCTGATCTTTCCCCATTTTCATCCCTGTTCCTGCCGGAAGCCCACAGAAACACGATTTCCTATCACTATCCCTGATTTCCACAAAAGTCATCCTTGAGCTATTGGAGATGCATCTCATCCACGCTTTCCTCTCAGGCTCCATAGAATCCATCAGGCTTTCCCATGGCGCCTGGTGGCCTGGACACTTTCCTGTCCTTTCATACTGTGTCCGCCCTGGCAGATTCACTTCCCTGAGCCTTTGATCCCCTCCTCTACCACCTGCCTCAGAAGTTCTGGATTTTCTTTTTCATGTCATGTGGGCCAGGCCTTTCTCCAGGCTTCCAAGACCCATCCTAGTGGGAGATCAGCAGTGTCTCCCCGGCCTTGCTAAGTCCTGTGACCCGTAAGTGTAAACTCTTCCTTCTCCAACTTGGGGTTCTGTGCTCACCCGTCACCTCTTTGCCCCCCTCCCTGTGATCCTGCTTCCTCAGGAGCATCCCCACAGACTCCCCATCTCTCACAGGACATGGAGTTAGATTCTGACAGCCCGCTGTCATCTAGACTTTTCCTGCATAGCAGCCTGGTACGTCTCTGCAAAGGTCATGATGCTGGGATCAGACCTGGTGGACAAGGGGACACACCCAGGATGTGTGAAATTTGCCAGGCAGGGGACTCGTCCTTCTCCACAGGCGAGCAGGGGCACTGGCTGATGGTGTGTGTCGGGGGTGTCATTGCTCTGTCAGCCCAGCCCTGCACTTTCCTCTGCTCTCACATAACTGGGGGAAGGGGCCTCAGGGTCTTTTCCCCAACCTCACCCTCACTGTGTTTTGCCTTCACAGACGCTCGTTCTCTTTCCTATAATGTCACCATCGATCCTCGGCCCAGAGATGGTCAGCCATGGTGTGAGGTTCAAGGAGAAGTTGATCAAAAGGTCTTTCTCTCCTATGACTGTGGTAGAGCCAAGATTAAGTACATGAGTCCATTGGGAGAGGAAGTGAAAAGTATGAACGTGTGGGAAACACAGACTGACACACTCAGAGACACTGGAGACTTGCTCAAGGAGCAGATGCCCGACGTTATACCGGAGAAACACTTAGACAAGGGTGAGTTAGAAAGTCCAAATGCAGGAGGAGTAGACTGGGGGTTTAGCTGCATCCACTGTTTTTGGGTTTAAAAAAAAAAAAAGGATATTGTCCTTCTCTAGTAGTCCAGTGGAAAGAGCAGCTGCTGCAGGAGAGACCAGGGCCTGATCAGCTGGGCCCAGGGGATGTGGACCCAGGTGGGGCAAAGAATCTCTCAAGCTCAGAGGCTGAGCTCTTTCTTTTCCTCGGTGGGGTCAGGCCCTCTGACCCTGCAGGCCAGGATGACATGCTGGCGTGAAGACAATGGACACACCAGTGCATCCTGGGAGTTTGGCTTCAATGGACAACTGTGCCTCCTCTTTGACTCGGAGAATGGATACTGGACAATGGTTCATTCTAAAGGGAGGCGGATGAAAGAGAAGTGGGAGAAGGACAGAGCTGTGACGGACTTCTTCAAGAAGGTCTCCATGGGAGACTGTCAGTGCTGGTATCAGGATTTCTTGCTGCACTGGGAGAAAATGTTGAAGACCTCGGGTAAGTGAGAAGAGTACATGGACCCACCCCTCTGTGTGTGTGAAAATGATCCATCAGAGGTGAGCTGTCCTGGGAGAACAATAGCCCGGGGATGCTCTGTCATCCTCCTTCCTCTTCCAGCTCCTGATGTCTCTCCTCACAGCACAGGCCTTTGGACGAGTGAACATAGATTCCCACGGATCCTAAACATGAGAGCATCTCCGTGATCCCAATCTCCTTCTTACTGTTCCCTCTTTCCAGAATCTTCTTTCAAATATCACCAGTCCTCCTTCTGGAAATCTGTCAATACCACCTCTGCTGTCAGCTCCTGAGGACTCCATCTTCAGGTCACCATCTCTGATGTCACAGCAGGACTGAGTGGCTCTGTTGGAAACCTTGCTCCCCCATTAGCTGTCAGAGCCCCGTGAGGACTGGGCTCCCCCCTTCCCCTCATTTCACCTGAGGATCTATCTCAGGGGCCTCCATGTGATGTGTGTAAACTGTCTGTACAGTAGGGGTACCTAGATCAGGGGGGCGAGCAGGCATCTGCTGAATTTGGGGTCTGGACAAGGGCTTCACTCTTACTCTCCTTGCAGCATCACCGACCAGGGGACCCTCTACAATGCAGCCCATAGCCCCAGCCAGCAGCTACATCATCTGGATCGCCACCGGGGTTCTCGCCGGTTTGGTCATAACGGGCATCATAATAGCCTGTATCCATTATAAGAAGAGGTACTGAGGGCAGAATTCAGAGGGAAGGCAGGGGCACAGGGCCTGGTGTGAGGTTAGGGAAGGTGAATCCAAGCCAACCCCTGCCCCTCACTGAACCTTCTCATCCTGGAAATGAGCTGGTGAATAAGACCCCATATCATATGAGAGCAGAATTCGGACAAGATCAGGCCTCAGTTCTGAGAGGTCCTCACTGTCAGATGACAATGGGAAGTGAGGGGTGGCTGGGGCACAGGAAGGCTGAGGGCCTATTGATGCTTAAAGGGTATAGCCAAGTGCCCTGAGTGAGCACAGACTGCTGGCTGGCAGAGCCCCCGGTAGGTGGTGTGAGAACAGCAGGCACTCAGGGCGAGGGCAGGACTCATGTGGGCTGAGAGCAGTATGGGGCCTCTACGTGATGTGTCAGTGGGGAGGGGACCCACGGAAGGGACCCACCCAGGGGCCAAGATGAGAGGGGCCGGGCTCTCATCCCAGGAGGAAGGGGTGGGAAGGCCTCTGCAGACCCAACTCCAAAGGCCTGTCCTCACAGGAAGTCGCCTGGGTCAAGCAGGCAAGGCAGGAGCCCCACAGCAGAGACTGTGGGAAGGGCTGAGGCCAGGCCTGTGCCCCTGGAGCAGCAGCAATTGTGACTCAGCCTGTGCCTTGCATGTCACCAGCCTCCTGAGGACCCAAAGCCTCCATCACTGAGTGGCCCTACCTTGAGCAGAGGTGCCTGGGGATGGTGGGCCTGAGCTGGGGTGGGGCGCCCAGCTGGGGAGACCAGGAAGAGATGGGGGGCAGGGACCCTGGTCCTGAGAGCTGTGTGTGCTGCTCAGAGGCTGGAGGGGAGCAAAGGAAGGAGGTTTGCCTGCAGCCCTCCCAAGGCTGTCAGGAAGCAAGGTCCCTCCTCTGGGGACCTGCTCCCTGGTCCTTTAGGCCCCCCTCGGGGAGGATTCAGACCTGAGTAAAGGGAACAGATTGATTCCTCACTGGCTCCAGTCTGAGTCTAAGCAGGGGATGTCAGGACCTGGGTGACTCAGTGATGCAGGAAGGAAGGAGGAGGTGACAAGTATCTCCTGGGCCTGGGGTGAGGGTGAAGGTGGAGGACATAGGAGCCCCTCAGTGAGGGCAGGACTGGAGGGGGGCTGGGGAGGGGCAGCCCAGGAAAGTGACAGGAGTTCCTCAGCCTCCTGGACCAAGACCTCTTTCTTTTCTGCAGGAACGGTGCTCCCAGGAAGTGCGACAGGTGCTCTATCTGCCTCTGTCCTGCTCTTCAATTTAGAGGGAGGAGATCAGACCCCATGAATCCTGAGTCTGTTTTCTGGTTACAGTGACACAGTAGATGCATCATCTCATGGGCTTTATCACATTTGGGGAAATCACACTCAGCGTCTCTAAAAAAAAAATACAGAAAGAATTTATTTCACAACATCATCTCATGGGCTTTATCACATTTGGGGAACTCCTACTCAGCGTCTAAAAAAAAAAAAGAAAAAAAGAAACAATTTATTTCACCACTTCCTTCTGGTGCTAAGTGATGGAATTTCTATACTGAAATGCTCAAGTCCTTGAAGAAATCTCCACAAACAGGACATTTTTCATTGTATTCTAGTTTGTGGATAATTAGAGTCTGCCTCGTGACCTCGTTCTTGCAAATGATATTGAAAGAAAAATACCATCTGCTATTACAAGACTCAGGGATTCTTTCTGTATCTGGAGAAATCACCTCAGCCTATTTTCAATAGAACAACGTTTTATTTATGACTGTTTCCCTTAATAATTTATCATGCTGAGTCGCTGTGTTAGTTGCTCAGTCGTGTTCAACTCTTTGGGACCCCATGATCTGCAGCCTGCCAAGCTCCTCTGTCCATGGGATTCTCCAGGCAAGAATACTGAAGTGGGTTGCTGTTTCCTTCTCAGGGGACCTCTCCAACTCAGGGATTGAACCCACGTCTTCTCTGTCTCCTGCATTGACAGGCGGATTCTTTACCATCTGAGCCACTGGGGAAGCCTATTTATTATGCTAGTGCTATTCAAATAAAAATCTCAGTACTCCAGAGAACTTGAAGTATTTAAGATTTTTGTTTTCTAACCCACAAGAGAGGTCATGACATTTCACCCTTTGTCCATCTTGTGGGATTCAATGTACCTGGCGATTCTGAGGACACACGGTCTGAGAGGACACGTGCACCCTGTGTTCACGGCAGTGCTGCTTATAGTAGCCGGGACCTGGAAGCCACCTACACGTCCACCCACAGATGAATGAGTAAAGAGGATGTGGGACATGTACACAGGGCAATATTACCCCACCGTCAAAAAGAATGAAATTATGCCACATGTAGCAACGTGGACGGACCTGGAGATTGTCATATTGAATGACATAGATCAGACAGAGAAGCAGAAGCACCTTCTGATGTCCTTCATACTCAGAATCAAAAAGTCGTGATACAACTGCTCTTACTTATAAACCAGAAAGAGACCTACAGACTTAGAGAATGAATTTATGGTTGCCAGGGGGAAAGGATGAGGAGAAAGGGATAGTTAGGGAGTCTGGGATTAACATGTACACACTGATTTATTTAAAATGGATAACCAGCAAGGACCTACTACTGTATAGCACATAGAACTCTGCTCAATGTTATGTGGCAGCCTGGGTGGGGATGGGAGGGGGTTGGGGAGAATAGATGCATGTTTGGAAGTGAAAGTGAAGGAATGTTAGTTACACAGTCATGTCCGACTCTTTGGGATCCCATGGATTGTAAGCTGCCAGCTTGTCTGTTTATGGAAATCTTCAGGCAAGGGAGTACTAGGATGGGTTGCCATTTTCTTCTCCAGGGGATCTTCATGACCTGGGGATCGAACCTGGGTCTCTTGCATTGCAGGCAAATTCTTTACCAACTGAGCCACCGGGAAGATAGAGACATGTAAGTAAGTAAGTGTTAGTCGCTCAGTCGTGCCGGACTCTTTGCAACCCCACGGACTGCAGCCTACAGACTCCTCTGTCCATGAGATTTTCCAGGCAAGGATACTGGAGTGGGTTGCCATTTCCTTCTCCAGGGGATCTTCCCAACCCAGGGATCGAACATGGGTCTCCTGCACTGCAGGCAGATTCTTTAGGGAAGCCCTGTATGTGTATGTTAAATCCCTAGCCTAGCTTCTTTGTGCTGCTCATTCAGGACTCGTGCACTCCTCTCTGGGTGTATATTTCCGCCTTGCTTCCGTCTTAAATAAACGAACTATTTCTGTATGTCTCCAGTAATAACTTTGGTACCTGTTTTTACAGTTTTTGCCTCTTTGAAACATTCTTGCCTCACTGCTGTATCTCTGAGATCAATATTAAGGAAATATACACCTTATATTACTACACCATATCAGATCAGATCAATCACTCAGTCGTGGAATGGGTCGCAGCATGCCAGGCTTCCCTGTCCATCACCAACTCCCGGAGTTCACTCAGACTCACGTCCATCGAGTCAGTGATGCCATCCAGCCATCTCATCCTCTGTCGTCCCCTTCTCCTGTTGCCCCCAATCCCTCCCAGCATCAGAGTCTCCTCCAATGAGTCAACTCTTCGCTTGAGGTGGCCAAAGTACGGGAGTTTCAGCTTTAGCATCATTCCTTCCAAAGAAATCCCAGGGCTGATCTCCTTCAGAATGGACTGGTTGGATCTCCTTGCAGTCCAAGGGACTCTCAAGAGTCTTCTCCAACACCACAGTTCAAAAGCATCAATTCTTCGGCGCTCAGCCTTCTTCACAGTCCAGCTCTCACGTCCATACATGACCACAGGAAAGACCATAGCCTTGACTAGGCGAACCTTTGTTGGCAAAGTGATGTCTCTGCTTTTGAATACGCTGTCTAGGTTGGTCATAACTTTCCTTCCAAGGAGTAAGCGTCTTTTAATTTCATGGCTGCAGTCACCATCTGTAGTGATTTTGGAGCCCAGAAAAATAAAGTCTGACACTGTTTCCACTGTTTCCCCATCTATTTCCGATTAAGTGATGTAAATATGCACCTTAAATATACAGGTAGAGGGGCTTCACAATTTTGTCATGGGAGATTTCACCTCTGCCAAGAGTTTAAAAAAAAGAGAAAGTCCTTCCAAAGTTAACCCGGTTCATTCCCTTTCTAGGCCCTTTAATGACTATTGTTGTTCTTTCCTTTCTAGTTCTTGTTTATTTAACCTTTTGATGACTTTGTGCCTGTAAGATCTACCAGTTTGAAATAACACTCATGGTGGCTCAAGGAATATAGCTCATTCCAGTGGAGGGTGGCCCAGATCCATGTAGGTCCTTGTGAGGGACTTCTGCACCTTGAGGGGAGGCTCAGTTCAGTGGTCCCTGTCCAGCAGGGGGAAGTTTTGATAGAAGAAAGCTTCAGCCCCTTAACCCTTAAGAATAAGGGTGTAGAACTCTTCAGTGGGTAATGAGAGAAGCTGGGACAGTTTGCTACAGTGAGTGTACCTGGACAAAAGTCACATCAAGCATCAAAATACAAAGAAATTGTAAGGGGCTAAAAATAATTGCATCCACGTGCAGTTGGGGCAAATAATCAACAACAAGATACAAAAAGACCAAAAACCCAAGGGGATTTCAGAGCAGCCAGGTGCAAAAGCAGGGTACTGGTCATGATCCCTGCACACAGCACCACCAAGGGGGAACAAACACCCAGGTCACCCCTCTGGCCTGAACCCAGGACCCGCCCCCACCCTTATCTCATATGTGGGACCGGCTCCCCCACCCTCTGGAACCAGCAAGGGAACATGTTACTTGCTTTTGCTCCCTCATGAGTCCCAATAAAGATTTTCCCCCCTAAATTTGTGTCTGGGCTTTTACAACTGCTATTGATTGAGTCCAGGAGCACTGGTCAGTAACACAGAAGGGCTTTTGCTGAAGGTCAGGATGCTGCTCAGAGATGATGTCTCCAGTGGGCTTCCAGTAGAAACAGGGGTTGAACACATGCAGATCCCAGGTGGGGATGCACTGTGTCAGGAACAAAGCAGGTGCAATTGTTGATATTAGAGAGATGGGATGGCTGCCAGGTCCTGACTGCAGAGTATGACGCTGGTTCCCAGCACAGGGCGATCCTAGAGCAAACAGCCTGGATGGGCGGCCAACCTAGACACAAAGTGCACGACTGAAAGGAATGAGACCAGGGAATGCCCTGGGGCTCCACTGGTGAGGACTCGGGCTTTCACTGCCAGGTGCCCGGGTTTGATCACTGGTCAGGGCACTAAGATCCCCAAAGCACTGGTCAGGGCACTAAGATCCCCAAAGCCAGGCAACCGACCAAAAAATAAAAAACCCCAGAAATGAAAAGAAAATGGAACACAAGCTGGATGATCAGGACGCTGAAAATAGTCATCCCAACAGCTTGTCTGGATACTTTGCTCAGTTTCTAGAACTGAGCCAGTTATCAGATCAGAGACTCCATTACTAGAGAGAGATGCCAGTTTCCAGCAAGAGGGCCCTCTTATCACCATGGCAAGTGCAGTGCAGCAGTCCTCTGGCCTTCCCCATCCTTGGAAGCCACATGGCCATTGACTCAGGTAAGTGCATACTGGGAAGCAGAAGCCACCCCACATTCCTATGGACCCAGTGTGTGACTCACATCATGTCCAGGGATCTGAAGCATCATTGTGGCCCTGCTGTTACCAATGTGATGCATGAGATGCAGGGTGCTGAGTACATAACTGTCCTGCATCCTGCTTATAGGGGTATCATGGTGTGTGGAGACACACAGTTGTTGTTTCACATTTTCCAGATTTGAACCTGTGATGGAAAAGTCTTCTGTAGTTAGGAATGGGGTGAAGGCTGCCATAGTTGAGAAGTACGAGTACATTCTCATATTGTCTTTCCATTGCTACAAACAGAATGTTGCAAGACCACCCTTTTCTGGGTAAAATGACAGAGATTAGTGACAATCATGGCCTGAAAGCATGCAGGGCTGTGATCCCTTCACATCTGCTTTTTATATCTGTCTGGTGTAAAGCATTTCTATCAATGCCTGGACACTAAATATTTCAGGATTTGTAGACCAGAGGCCTCTGCAACTGCTCAACTCAGCTGTGGAAGGTGTTTGTGGAAAGGACATGAAGGAATGAGTGTGGAGGGATCTGCCACTGGGACCTTAGGACCCTGCAGCACCATGACACAGAAGTCCCCCAGTGCGGAAATCATGCCAGGGGTAATCTGCCTGCCTGCTAAGTCACTTCAGTCATGTCTGACTCTTTGAAACCCTATGGACTGTAGCCCACCAGGTCCCTCTGTCCATGGGATTCTCTGGGCAAGAATACCAGTGTGGGTTGCCATGCCCTCCTCCAGGGACAGCTTATGACATCCTAATCAGAGCATCACAACCCAGCCCCACAGGGTCAGAGGCACGACCACACCACTTGCAGTGGGGAAAGCCTATCATTTAAACATGGCTACTGATCGAGTCCTGAGTCTGGTAGAGAAGGGACCTCCAGTCTTGATGAACTGGGCTCATCCACTAGGTAATCATTACTGAGAGGTCAGCTGTCATAGGATAGAAGTGATCGTGTGGTTTGGCACAAGCAGGGCCACAGGGAACAGATAAGATGACCAGCAGGGGAACTGACACCAGAACTGTGGTACCTCCCTGTCCTCTGCTCACCTCTGTGGTCACACAGTGTCCCAGTGGCCCCTTGGACAGAGGAAGCCACTCTACAGCAGAGGAGGGGGGCCTTAGCCTGTAACTGCAGGATCCACCCTCCTATCACATTCCCACCACCAGAGGCTACAAGGCAGGACTGGGCAGGGTTGTGATTCATAAACAGGCAGCTGAGAGAGCCCCCGGATAATTCCCCAGGTGATGAGTCACCCAGTGCTGGGTTCGCAAACCAGGACAGTGGTCAGAGGGATTCTTTTGTTTTTTCACATTGTCTTTGCCTGTTGTCGCACCACAAACCTGGGGGTACACAGAGACAGAAGCCAAAAGGCCTGAAGAGACGGACAGATTTGTCTTCTGTCGAAGATTTCCCCAACTCCTGTCTTAATCAATAACTTTATATGCTGCCATCTCCATGGACTGTGGACGATATGAACGTGGGACCAAAGGGTAGAAGTGGGGGTGCCCCTCCTCACCCTCAGGCCCCATGTCACACTTTGGGGGACAGGGGTCCCAACCCTCCTGGGGACCAGGCTGGGAGGCTTTTGCTGGGGTAAGTCCTCAGGCAAGGGGATAAGATGCTTGTTGTGGAGAGTGTGATTCGGGTCCCCTCACAGGTGGGAAGGTATTGGACACCCTGGGCTTCTCGGGATGCAAAGATGTGGAAGGAACTTAGTGAGCTGCGGGGCAGGAGTGTGGCCACTAAAGGGATGTGTCTGGGGAAGGGAGAGCCTGGGGCAGCACGGGTGGTTTATAGCTGGTAAAGTGGCCTGGGAGTCAAGGGCAGGGGGTCATGTGGAGGAGAAGGGTTTGTGTGGACAGATGAGATCAGTGGTGTGGTGCTTTTCAGGGGATGTCCGGGTTCCTCCCCACAGGAAGGTCGCCTGTCCCAGCCCTGCCACGGAGGCTCCCACTCCTGGAGGCATGGCTGAGGGGCTGGGAGCTTAGGGATGGCAGTGTTTCCTGCCATGCTCTCCTTGTCCTCTCGCCTCCCCACCTCCCATTGTGTGAGCATTGCTATTTCAACCAGTTTGCCCTTTTGCTGGCCTGAAAGTGGCCAACCAGCCCAGGAGGTGCCAACAAGGAAAGGAGCTCACCTAAGGATTGAGGAGGAGGAGGCGGAGGCAACACCACGCCCGTGGGCTTTCTAACCAAGGCCACCTCGGGTCCCGCTCTCTGGTTATAATGCATCATCCCCGCCCTCTCCCAGCAGGTTCACCGGGAACTCACCACCCTGCTATTCATGGGCACAGTTGGGCAGCAGAAGCAGGATGAGGAAGCAAGACTGAAGTTGGTGCCAGCAGCCCGTGCCACCTGGAGCCCCAGGGTGCCCCACCCTTGGAGAGGAGCCTGGTTGGCCAGTGGGGAAGGGAAGGAGTCCCCAGGGCCCTCCCACAGGAGTCTCTCCTGGGAGCTCCCCCCAGGCTCCCCACACCCTCTGTGGGACTGATGTTCCTCAAAATTTCAATGATCTGTCCCTCATCTTTCTTCCATCCATCCCCTTCTCTGGATCCCCATGTTCCTTGTGTTTTTTTAGTGGCACTAACACCTAATAAGGGGCTTCCCAGGTGGGTCAGAGGTAAAGAATCCACCTGTCAATGTGGGAGGTGTCTGTTCCACCCCCTGGATGGGGAAGATCCCATGCAGGAGGAAATGGCAACACACTCCAATATTCTTGCCTGAGGAAATCCCATGGACAGAGGAGGCTAGCAGGCTACAGTCCACAGGATCACAGAGATACGACTTCGTGACTAAACAACAACAACTCTTGAGATGGGTTGGCGAGTCCTCAGCATATACAAATTCGAGGTTACCTGAATGATCTCCTCAGGTCCTAAATGAATATTTAGACTCTATTCATTCCCTTAGGTATCATTTCCCATTTACAAATGTGTAAATTGAGGCATGTCAAGATGAAGAAACTAGCAGAGTCAGAATTTTGTCCAGATTCCCGTTTCTGGAGGTACCTATAGTCCACATCCATGAAACTACTTCAGGTACTAATTGCAACCTCCCCAGCCCTCCACTTCTGACCTCACACCTGGGGATCTGGGGTGAGGCCAGGGTCAGGGGATGCCTGGGGTGAGTCTGGGTGCCCAGTTCCCTGGAGCCCACACTCCTCACTCAGGGCTGACGTGGCCCATCTCTGACGGCAGCCTCTGACTTCCTCCTGTTCTCCCAGTCTTTTCTCCCTGTGGTCTGAGTCTACCAGGCGCTTCCGGGTTGCCTCCTCTGGGGGTTTCAACCCAGGCTACCACCCCAAGCCCTTCATAAGGGAGTGTCTCCCCACACGGCTCACCTGGCCCCACCAAGCTCTTGCCCAACTCAACCCTGAGTCCTGCCCATCCTCATGGGTCTCTTGTCCTCCAACCAGCCTCCCAGCACAGGTCCATCCCACACAGAGACTCTAGTGAGTCAGTTGAGAACCTTCTTGTCTCCTTTGCACCTGTTGATTCACAGAGTTTGCTGCTCTCTGTGGGCGGCAGCTGGGTGACCCCAAGGTAGAGCATGGGGCCAGACTGGGTGTGAGTCAGGGCTTCTACCAGATAAGCCTGTGTGTGGCAATGCAGTCACACAACTCATCAGGATCCCAGGGACCCTCAGTGATTGTCTTAGCCTGGGCTGGCGTCACATGGAGGTGGGGAAGAGCTGAGAGATTGGCTAGAGCCAAGCTTTGGCTTCTCCTTGTGTGTCTGTGTGTGTGTTGGTGGGAGGATGGGTTGCGGGGAGTCTTCTGTCTGGAGCTCTGTAGGCTGTGAGTCCCAGCCAGTGCTAGACATGGTCTCCAAATGCTGGCCAGAGCACCAGATACTTTGCAATCTCCTGACTCTGTGCTGGGACAGGAAGCAAGCAATTCTGTGCCCATGGTCTCTAAGAGTGGAGTCTCCATTTCCCACAGTCCTCCAGTGCTCCAGATGGTAAACCCTCTTGGTTTCTAAAATGGGGGTGGGGGAGTGGAGGCATGGGGCTGCTTCTTCCAGCACTGCACCAGGGCTGGGGTGCCTGATGTAGGGCCAAATCTTCCTCCTCCTTAGGCAGAATGCTCCAGTTTGTGATGACCCCTCCGTTTGAGAGTACCTGGCCAAAGAGTCCTGACTAGATCCCTTCTTTTCTGCTCCTGCCCTTCTCAGCATGGTTCTTTCTCTATGCTGGTTGTAGAGGGGATGTTCTGCTGGTTTCAGGTTATTTTTTGGGAAAGAGAACTGTTTTGTATGTGGTTGTAGTTTTGGTGTGTTCATGGGAAAGTGGAGCTCAGGGCATCCTACTTGGCCATCTTGATTTTGCCTTTGTGTGATCAATGACCTTTCATGTTAGTATTGTAATTGTTTTGGGGTGCCAGGAACCATGGGTACATTGCCATCCGATATGTGTGTGTGTCTTGACTGCTCTGTTGACCTGTCTATCTCTCTCCTGAGACTCCTGAATCCCTGAGACATGGCAATATTGAAATTAGGCCAATTAATAACATTACCTCTACATGTCCCATTGACAGGAAGAATCATGCCTCTCTCACTTTAAATCCAAGGATAGAAATGGTTAAGCTTTTGAAGAAGGCATGTCAAAGCCAAGATGGGCCAGAAACTAGGCCTCTTCCCCCTAATAATCAAGTTGTGAAGCAAAGGAAATGTTCTTAAAGGAAATCAAAAGTGCTCCTCCAGTGAACACAGAAAGGAAAAGATAGCAAAACAGCCTTACTGGTGATATGGAGAATCTTTCAGTGGACTGGAGGAAAGATCACAACACTGCCTTAGGCCAAAGCCTAATCCAGAGCAAGGCCCTAGCTCTCTTCAAGTCTATGAAGGCTGAAGGAGGTGAGGAAGCTGCAGCAAAAAGAGTTGAAAGCCGGTAGAGGTTGGTTCATGAGTTTTAAGGAAAGAAGCCATCTTCCTAACATAAAGCACATAAAGTGGAAGAGAGAGGGTTGATGCAGAAGCTGCAGCAAGTCATCCAGAAGATCTAATAAAATAATCTCTGAAGATGGCTATCCTAAATTAGAGCTTTCCAGTGTAGAGAAAAGAAGTGTTCTATTGGAAGAAGATGCCCCTGAGGACTTGCGTAGCTAGCAAGGAGAAGTCAGTGCCTGGCTTCAAAGATTCAAAGGATAGGCTGACTCTCTTGTTAGGGCTTAATGCAGCTGGTGGCTTGAAGTTGAAGCTAAGCCTCACTTACCTTCTGAAAATCCTAGTGACTTTCAGAATTATGCTAAACCTGCTCTGCCTGTGCTCTGCAAATGGAACAACAAAGTCGAGATGACAGCATATCTGCTTACAACACTGATTACCAAAAATATTAAATCCACTGTTGAGACCTACTGCTCCCAGAAAAGATTCCTTTCAAGATATCACTGCTCATTGAGAAAGCACCCAAGGGCCCTGATGGAGAAGTACAATGAGATTCACGTTGTTTACACATCTGCTAACACAGCATCCGTTCTGCAGCCTACGAATCAAATAGTAGTCATGATGTTCAAGTCATGGTGTTTAGGAAATAGTTTCTGTAAGGCTATAACTGCCACGAATAGTGATTCCTCTGATGGATCTGGGCAAAGTCAATTGAAAACTTTCTAAAGTGAATTCATGATTATGAGTTCCACCCAAAACATTCATAATTCATGAATAGAGGTTGAAATTTCAACCTTAATAGAAATTTAGAACAAGTTGATTTTAACTTTCTTAGATGACTTTGAGGGGCTCAAGAGTTCACTTTTGAAGAAGTAACTACAGATGTGTTGAAAATAGCAAGAGAGCTAGAATTAGAAGTGGAGCCTAATGTAAAGATGGGACTGATGGTTGAAATCTAATGATAAAATTGGAATAAATGAGAGTTGACTCTAATGGATAAGCAAACAAAGTGGTTTCTTGATATAGAACCTACTCCTGGTGAAAATTCTGTGAAGATTGCTGAAATGACAACAAAGGACTTACAATATTTTAAGTTTAGAATACATTTAGTTGAAAAGGCAGGAGGAAGATTTGAGAGGATTACCTCCAATTTTGAAAGACCTTCTACTATGGGTAAAACTCTTGTCAAAGAACATTGCATGCTAAGAGAATTCTGTGAAAGGTATGTGGCAAATTTCATTGCTGTCTCATTTTCAGAAATTGTGCTACCCACCAAAACCCTCAGCAACTACCACCCTGATTAGTCAGCAGCCACAGACACTGAGACAGGACCCTCCACCAGCAAAAACATGGTGACTCCCTGGAGGCTCAGATGATGCTCAACATATTTTATTTTAGAAACAAAGTATTGTGTATTAAGGTCTGTACATTGTTTATTTAGACATAAAGGTATTGCACACTTAACAGACTTCCGTGTCAACACAATATTATGTGCAGTGGAAATGAAAAAATTCGTGTGATTCCCTTTATTGTGAAATTTACTTTATTGCCCTGGTCTGGAACCCAGTCCACAGTATCTCTGAGGTTGGCCTCTATCTACATGGCTTTTAGTCTATGTTTTCAAGCCTGGAACTAACACTCAGATGGCTGCATAGTAGGGTGAACACATGATCTACTGTTGAGATGTGGTGAAATATACATCTCAAAATCCAGAGAATTTAAGGATCACTTCACAGCTGGACTGCATGTTACTTTAGGAATGATCCTTAAATTCTCTGTTTCCACAAGAAATAAAGCATTATCACTGGTTTTATTTAATCCCATAATGTGGAGGAATGGGGACATACCATGAATGTTCCCCTGGATTAGAAAACAGGCATGAAGTACTTAACTTTTCTGCAATATAGAGATGTTGACTTAAGAATCACTATAAAGGCTTCCCACGTGGTGCTTGTGGTAAAGAATCAGCCTGCCAACGAATGAGGTACAGGAGACACAGGCGACATGAGTTTGACCACTGGATCAGGAAGATCCCCTGGAGAAGGAAATAGCAACCCACTCCAGTATGCTTGCTTGGGAAATCCCATGGACAGAGGAGCTTGGTGGCCTACAGTCTATGGGGTCACAAAGAGTTGAACACGACTCAGCACCAATTATGAAGGGAACTAGTCAATGTAAAATTTTATTCCTTTGAAAATATAATGAAGTTGTTTCTCTGGATATAGGAAAAAAAAAGAAACAAACCCGAGCCTTGTAATAGCAGATGTATTTTTCCAGCAATATCATCATTTTTAAGAATAAGGTCACGATGCAGGGAAAAGTCTAATTTTCCAAAAACTATAAGATTGAGTGTTACGTTTGTGGTGACCTCTTGTTCAAGTAGTTGAAAGTATCAGTGCAGAGATTGCATCACTCAACACCAAGGGAAAGTGGGAAAGGAGATTTGAAAAAAATAAAGATGTTGAGGAGGATGCTCATCAGATGCGACAAGAGACACAGATGGTGCAGCCACTGTGTCATCATAACTGGTAGACAGACTTGGGATTCCTAAGGTCTGATCTCTTGGCTCTAAGGTGAACAGCAGGAGAACAAAAGGAGCTAAGCAAAGACTGAGTCCTGAGGCCAGCAGAGCACCTGTCGCGCTTCCTGGGAGCACCGTCTCCTGCAGAAAAGAAAGAGGCCTTGGTCCAGGAGGCTGAGGAACTCCTGCCACTTTCCTGGGGCTGCCCCTCCCCAACCCCACCAGCCCCGCCCTCACTGAGGGGTTCCCATGTCCTCCACCCCCACCCCACCCCAGGCCCAGCAGCTTCTAGTCACCTCCTCCTTCCTTCCTGCATCACAGAGTGACCCCAGGCCCTGACACCCCCTGCTCAGGCTCAGGACTAGAGCCAGTGAGGAATCAATCTGCTCCCTTTACTCAGGTCAGGGTCCTCCCTGAGGGGGCCCTAAAGGACCAGGGAGCAGGTCTCCGGAGGAGGGGCCTTGCTTCCTGACAGCCTTGAGGGGCTGCAGGCAAACCTCCTTCCTTTGCTCCCCTCCAGCCTCTGAGCCAGCAGCACACACAGCTCTCAGGACCAGGGTCCCTGTGCCCATCTCTTCCTGGTCCCCCCAGCTGGGCGCCTCCACCCCAGCTCAGGCCCACCATCCCCAGGTACATCTTTTCCAGGCAGGATGCCTCAGTGATGGAGGCTCTGGGTCCCCAGGGGGCTGGTGATGTGTAGGACACACTGAGTCACAACTGCTGCTGCTCCAGGATCACAGCCCTGGCCTTACCTCTTCTCACAGTCTCTGCTGTGGGGCTCCTGCCTTGCCTGCTTGACCCAGGCCACTTCCTGTGAGAACGGGCCTTTGGAGTTGGGTCTGCAAAGGCCTTCCTACCCCTTCCTCCTGGGATGAGAGCCTGGCCCCTCTCATCTTGGCCCCTGGGTGGGTCCCCTCTCTGCTGACACATCATGTGGAGCCCCCATGCTGCTCTCAGCCCCCGTGAGTCCTGCCCTCGCCCTGAGTGCCTGCTGTTCTCACACCACCTACTGGGGGCCCTGCCAGCCAGCAGTCTGTGCTCAGTCAGGGGACTTGGCTAAACCCTCTTAACTTCAACAGGCCCCCAGCCACCCCCCACTTCCCACTGTCATTTAACAGTGAGGACCTTTCAGAAGTGAGGCCAGAGCTTATCCAAGTTCTGCTCTCAGGTGATATGGGGTCTTATCCCCCTGCTCTTTTCCATGATGAGGCAGTTCAGTGAGGGCAGGAGCTGGCTGGGATTCACCTTCCCCATCCCACACCAGGCCCTGTGCCCCTGCCTTTCCTCCCTCAGTACCTGCTCCTGGAAAGGACTCAGTCTAGGAAAACAGTTATGATGAAACTGGTGAGGACCACAGGGAGGATCCAGGCTTTGGACTTGATGGATGTGGCCATGGGCTGCATTGTAGGGGGGACTGTGGTCGGTGATGCTGCAAAGAGAGTTAGAGTGAAGCCTTTGTCCAGACCCCAAACTCAGCAGATGCTTCCTCGCCCCCTTGACTCAGAACCCCTACTGTGCAGACAGCTTACACCTATCACATAGAGGCCCCTGAGACAGATCCTCAGGTGAGATGGGGGGAAGGGAGGAGCCCATTCCTCACGGGGCTCTGACAGCTAATGGGGGAGCAAGGTCTCCAACACAGCCACTCAGTCCTGCTGTGACATCAGAGACGGTGACCTGAGGATGGAATCCTCAGGAGCTGACAGCAGAGGCGGTATTGACAGTTTTCCCGAATGGAGTTGGTGACATTTAAAAGAAGATTTTGGAAAGAGGGTACAGTGAGAAATAAATCCCAGAAATCAAAAAGATGTCTACAGGATTTGGATCAGCAAAAATCTACATTCAGTGGTCCAAATGCCTGTGCTGTGAGGAGAGATGTCAGGAGGTGGAAGAGGAAGGAGGATGACAGAGCACCCCGGATCATTGTTCTTCCAGGATCAACTCACTTTTTTAATGTATTTTTTTACATTCTTTTATTTTTATTCACACCCAAAACATTGTTAATTGGGGTATAGCCATTAACAATGTTATGGTAGTTTCAGGTGAACAGAGAAGGGATTCAGCCATAGATATAAATGTACCTCTTCTCCCCTAAACCCCTCTCCCATCCAGGCTGGCACATAACACTGAGTAGTTTCATGTGCTATACACTGGGAGCTTGTTGGTTATCCATTTACAAATAGTGGTGTGTACATGACCTTCCCAAGTCCCTAACTATCCCTTCCCCCGGGTAACCATAAGCTTGTTTTCTAAGTCTATGAGTCTCTTTCTGTTTTGTAAGTTTTCCTGCACTATTTCTTTTTTAGATCTCACATATAAGGCATGTCATATGATATTTCTCCTTCTTTTTCTGACTTAGATCACTAAGTATGACACTCTCCAGGGCCATCCGTTTCAGGAACAGCTCACTTTAGATGGGTCACTTTGCCAAAACACACACACACACACACACACACACACACACACAGACACACAGACACACACACGCACACACAGAGAGTGGGTCCATATCACCTTGAGTGGACTATCACTTCCTTATACTCGTCTCACTTACTTGAGCTCTTCACCATTTTCTCCCAGTGCACCATAAAATCCTGAAGCCAGGCCCGACAGTCGCCCATGGAGACCTTCTTGAAGAAGTCGGTCACAGCTGTGTCCTTCTCCCACTTCTCTTTAATCTGTCTCCCTCCAGGACGATCTGTTGTCCAGTGCCCATTCTCTGAATCAAAGCGGAGGCACATTTCTCCATTGAAGCCGAACTGCCAGGATCCACTGATGTGTCCATCCTCTTCACAACGGCACGTCATCCTGCCCTGCAGGGTCAGAGGGTCTGACCCCATCGAGGAAAAGAAAGAGCTCAGGCTTTGGACTTGACAAATTCTTTGCCTCACTGTGGTCCACCTCGCCTGGGCCCAGGTAATCTGGCCCTGTTCTCTCCTCCAAGGCCTACTCCTTCCACTGGACCACTAGGGAAGGACCAATACCCAACTGAATTTTTTCCCCATAAACAATGGATGCAGCCCCTTCAGTATTTGGACTTCCTAACTCACCCCTGGACTCGATGGACATGAGTTTGACTTGATGGACATGAGTTTGAGCAACCTCTGGGAGTTGGTGAAGGACAGGGAAGCCTGGCGTGCTTCAGTCCATGGGGCTGCAAAGAGTGGGACATGACTGAGCAACTGAACAGAACTGAATTGAACTCACCTCTGGCCGTGTGTTTCTCTGGTATAATGTCAGGCAATTGCCCCTTGAGGAAGTCCCCGATGTCTCTCAGTGTTTCTGTCTGTGTTTCCCAAGTGTTCGTAGTTTTCACCTCTTCTCCCAATGGACTTGTGGATTGGATCTTGGTGCCACCACAGTCATAGGAGAGAAAAAAATTCCCATCGACCTGGCCTTGAACCACACACCACGGCTCTCCAGGACTGGGGTGAGGATCGATGGTGAAGTTGTAGCAAAGAGAGTGAGTGTCTGTGAAGGAAAACACAAGTGAGGGCAGGTTTTGGAGAAGACCCATTACCTCCTCCCCCCACTTATGTGAGAGCAGAGTAAAGCTGCAGGGCTGGGTTGGTAGAGCAGGAAGGCCCCCCTGCCCTCCAACACCACCTGCAGGCTGAGCAAACGGAGAAACCACATAACATTATCTCTACTCTGCTCATAAGGCCAACACAGAACCCAAAGCTGCAGAAAGGAGAATGCACAGGATTTAGCAAGGCCAGGGAGATGCTGCTGATCTACCACTGTGATGGGTCTTGGAATCCTGGAGAAGGCCTGGCCCACATGGCATGAAAGAGAAAATCCAGAACTTCCGAGGCAGGTGGTAGAGAAGGGGATCCAAGGCTCAGAGAAGTGAATGTGCCAGGGCGGACACGGTATGAAAGGGCAGGAAAGAGTGCAGTCCACCAGGCTCTATGGAGCCCGAGAGGAAAGAATGGGTGAGAAGCATCTCCAACAGCTCAAGGTTGACTTTTGCTGAAGGTCAGGGACGGTGGTGGGATTGGTGTTCCTGTGCGCTTCCAGCAGGAGTGAGGATGGAGAAGGGGAAAGAGCCGAGGCCAGGCGGAGTGCTCTGTGTCAGAAACAAAGCAGATGCAGCGGCCAAAGTGACCAGAGAGCCCCACTGTAGCCAGGACTTATTGCAGAACTCTCTGTGATCCTAAAGGCAAAGAGAAGAGCAGTGAATCCTGTTAAAAACTACACAATTGAAGGGAAAAATTATAAAAAAACAGAGACAAGCACAAGGCTGGATGTTCAGGAAGCTGAATGCAGACATCCCAACAAAATGTCTGGGACCTTTGTGCAGTATCCAGCATTGAGTCTGGTCTTATATTCAGAATCCATTACTAGAGACAGAGATGCCAGGCATCAGCAAGGAGGGCCCTCCTATCACCACAGCAAGTGCAGAAGTCCTTCTGGCCTTTGGAAGCCACATGGTCACTACTGGGGTAAGTGTACACTTGGCAGAGAATCCACCCCCACATTCATAAGGACCTGGAGTGGGACTGTCATCCTGTCCAGCAGTCTGAAACATCATCATGGCCCGCCTGTTATTACTGTGGTGACTGAGATCTGTGGTAAGGAGTACACATCTGTCCCACGTCGTGCCCACAGGAGTGTCACCCATTCACTGGTCCTCATAGTGCTCATTTCACGTTCATTGCATTTGCAATATGAATGAAAAATCTTCACAGTTAGTAAATTACCATGGGGTG
Source organism: Tragelaphus eurycerus (assembly GCA_935064755.1). NCBI lineage: Eukaryota > Metazoa > Chordata > Mammalia > Artiodactyla > Bovidae > Tragelaphus > Tragelaphus eurycerus. The sequence continues at coordinate 8,991,721 of CAKXYN010000039.1, forward strand.
AGGGCTAACATAGAAGCAATTTCCAAGTTCATACTCCTGACACTGACCTTCATCCCCCAATAGTACATGTAAGCGATATCATATTCTGGAGAAAGTGACAGAGAGGAGTACCAATCTACAACTCTCCAGGGCTGCAGAAGTGTCGTCCCTACCCTATCTCCATTTAATTCCCAGTGTGGCCATCAGATCAGATCAGATCAGATCAGTTGCTCAGTCGTGTCTGACTCTTTGCGACCCCATGAATCGCACGTCAGGCCTCCCTGTCCATCACCAACTCCCGGAGGTCACTCAGAATCACATCCATCAAGTCAGTGATGCCATCCAGCCATCTCATCCTCTGTCGTCCCCTTCTCCTCCTGCCCCCAATCCCTTCCAGCATCATAGATTTCTATAATTGTACATATGACATATTTCAGGCTCTGCAGACCATAGTTTTCTGTTACAACTGCTGTCCTAGCACAAAAGCAGTCACAGACGACTGGTGAATGATGATTTGCTTCTTGGGCAGATGACCTAGCAGAACCTGTGATGTCACAGGCATCTGTGGTTGGAAGGGTGCTATGTGCCGAATATGGCATTTTACTTGGAGGTTCATAACACAGACCCTTTATGTCCTGAAGCAAGGCCATGAAAATTGCTGTGGGGAATACTACAGCATTTCAATGTGACTCCTGGTATGGTCCTAGGGGCTGGTGGAGGTAAAGCCTCTGGTCATGAAATGTCAACGTTGTCTATCATTATCTGGGCTCATCAACCCCCCTAATCATTAGTTCAGATAGATCAGCCACCATAGGATTAAAGCGATATGGTGGTTTGGCATAAGAAGGTCCAGAGGCAACAAATAGGCAGAGAGCAGCAGGTGGCTTAGGCCTGACATCAGAATTGTTGTAGGACCACTATTCCTTGGGGCCTGCCCCTGTGGCTCAGTGGTTAGGAATCCGCTTGCAATATAGAAGCTGGAGTAGATGTGAGATCTATCCCTGAGTGAGAGAAGATCCCATGGAAGAGAGCATGGCAACCCACTCCAGTGTTCTTGCCTGGAGAATCTCTTGGACAGAGGACCCTCGTGGGCTATAGTCCATAGGATCACAAAGAGTTGGACTTGACTGAAGTGACTTAGCATGCACACACTATTCTCTGCTCATGCCTGAGGCTTCATGCAGTGTCCCCTATATCTCCATGGACCAAGGAAGCCACTCTAGAGCAGAGGGGTCAGGTGACAGTAGCCCATATCTGCTGGACTCACACTCCTTTCACATTCACACCACCCAGAACCTACAGGGTAGGACACAGCAAGTTTTCGGTTCGCTGACAGGCAGCTAAGGCATCCTTGCACTGGTCCCTAGGGGTGGAGTCATCTGTTACTGTTTTGTGACCCAGGGCAGTCACATGGTTCTTTTGGTTTTTTCAGGTTGTCTTTTCCTGCTCTTGTAACACAAATGTGGAGATGTATAAGGCACACAGACATCACATGGCCTGTCCAGACCAACAGTGTTACTCTCTGTCTTTTGAAGAAAAGGTTCTCCAACTCCTGTCTTAAATATAGCTATTATAGGCCACTGTCTCCATAGTCTCAGGGAATATGAACGTGGGACCAAAGGGTAGAAGTGGGGGTGCCCGTCCTCACCCTCGTGCCCTGTGTCACACACTTTGGGAAACTCTTCTCCCATCTCTCCTGCTTTATGTCCTGGGAGCCAGGCTGGGAGGCTTCTGCGGGGATGAATTCTCAGGCAAGAGGATAGGGTGCCAGTTGACAGAGGGCAGGTTTAGGATCCTTTCACAGATGGGAAGTTGTTGGAGGCCCTGAGGTTCTTTGGACGGGGAGGGATATGGAAAAAATAGTGTTGTAACCAAGCAGGACTCTAAGGAGGCTTCTCCTAGGACAGACTCCAGCCAACTCCCCGCCCCTCCCTCCTGCGCTGGCCCCCTACTTTCCGTCCAAGTGGCGGACTCCACCTAGACCCTTGCCCATCTCCTGCCACCTCTCCTGCGGCCAACGCAACTGGTCAGACTCCACCCAGCCTTCCCCTGAACTGCGTGGGTTCGATCCCTCGGAAGCGGCCGCCACCTTTCCTGCACCCGCTTCAGTGACTCAGAATTCCCGATGGGGGAGCCCGGGGGGCTGCAGCAGCATTTCGTGACGCCGACCTGGCTCTCAGGTCTCCTTGCCTTCCCTCCCTTCCTGCTGGGATTGATTTCTTTTTCACCCACATCTTGTCTTTTCCCTGCAGGGGGACGGCAACCTGCCGCGAGTCGGGCCGGGGAGCAGGAGCCCAGAGGAAAAGGAGAGCGCGGAGCTTTAAAAGCAGGGAGGCGGCCCCGCCGCGGCGTTCCCCGAAACGCCTCGGACACCCCATCCCTCTCGGGTCTTAAGGCCCCGTGTCCGCTCCCCGCAGGTTAATCCCCGAACTCACCGCCTCGAGCCGTGCAGAACCGGAGAGCCTCGAGTAGCACCAGAGCCACGAAACCAAGACGCGCTCCGGGGCCAGACTTCCAGTCCATCACCAAGTGGAAACTGGTTGGATCCGACTTTGCCGGGAGCTATTTATACGAGGGCTAGCCCCGCGTCAGTCCATTCTCCGCCCCCTCATGACGCCCGGCAGTAGCCGCGCCCTCCTGACTCCTCCTCCTGTCCCTCGGCTGGGGACTTTTCTCCTCCCAGTCCTTCTGGCCCCTCAACCTTCCCCCTCATTCCCGCCTGCAGTCTTCCTACGGTGGTGGTTTACTCGCTCAGTCGTGTCCGACTCTTGCGTCCCCGAGGACTGTAGCCCGTCGGGATCCTCTGACCATGGGGATTCTCCAGGCGAGAGGACTTCACTGGGTCTCCATGTCCTCCTCCTTGGGATTTTCCTGACCCTGGGATCGAAGCCAGATCTCCCAGGTTGCTGGATGAGTCTTTACTGACTGAGCTTCGAGGGAAGCCCTGCTTTTCTTAAAAGACTCAAGATTGCCCCCTCCACCCCTCGCCGCCCCGCCCCCCAAAACAAACACACCACCCCCACGGGAAAACTCTGCGGATTTCTTGAAAGGGCCTGGAGTGAGCCCTTAAGTGCAGTGTCATCAGCAATATATATATATATATATATATATATATATATATATATATATTTTAATTTTATTTTGCTTAACTTTACAATATTGTATTGCTTTTGCCATACATCAAGATGAATCCGCCACAAGTATACATGTGTTCCCCATCCTGAACCCTCCTTCCTCCTCCCTCCCCATACCATCCCTCTGGGCCGTCCCAGTGCACCAGCCCCAGGCATCCGTTATCAGGCATCGTACCTGGACTGGCGACTCGTTTCAGATATGATGTTATACATATTTCAATGCCATTCTCCCAAATCATCCCACCCTCTCCCTCTCCCAGAGTCCAAAAGACTGTTCTATACATCAGTGTCTCTTTTGCTGTCTCGTAAACAGGGTTATTGTTACCATCTTTCTAAATTCCATATATATGCTTTAGTATACTGTATTTGTGTTTTCCTTTCTGGCTTACTTCACTCTGTATAATAGGCTCCAGTTCCATCCACCTCATTAGAACTGATTCAAATGTATTCTTTTTAATGACTGAGTACTACTCCATTGTGTATATGTACCACAGCTTTCTTATCCATTCTCTGCGGATGGACATCTAGGTTGCTTCCAAGTCCTGGCTATTGTAAACAGTGCTGCTATGAACATTGGGGTACACGTGTCTCTTTCAATTCTGGTTTTCTCAGTGTGTGTATGCCCAGCAGTGGGATTGCTGGATCATAAGGCAGTTCTATTCCCAGTTTTTTGAGGAATCTCCATACTGTTCTCCATAGTGGCTGTACTAGTTTGCATTCCCACCAACAGTGTAAGAGGGTTCCCTTTTCTCCACACCCTCTCCAGCATTTATTGCTTGTGGACTTTTGGATTGCAGCCATTCTGACTGGTGTGAAATGGTACCTCAGAGTGGTTTTGATTTGCATTTCTCTGATAATGAGTGATGTTGAGCATCTTTTCATGTGTTTGTTAGCCATCTGTATGTCTTCTTTGGAGAAATGTCTATTTAGTTCTTTGGCCCGTTTTTTGATTGGGTCATTTATTTTTCTGGAATTGAGCTGTAGGAGTTGCTTGTATATTTTTGAGATTAGTTGTTTGTTGCTTCATTTGCTATTATAGCAATATATTTTCTAGTAGTTTCTGTCTGAGAGTAGTCCTAGACCTTTTGTGGGCCAAAGTAACTGCTCATTAGAAAGTTTGAGGACTGAGGCCAGAACCCGATTTTCCAGGTTCCACGTGGAGACCGGGATCCAGCGCTGCCACTGGGCGCCCCCTGGCGGTCTCTTCCGGCTGCTTGTTCTACTCTGGTGCGTTTGTGCATGCTAAGTCGCTTCAGCCATGTTTGACTCCTAGTGCCCCATGGACTCTAGCCCTCCAGGCTCGTCTGTCCATGGGGATTCTCTAGGCAAGAATACAGGAGTGGACTGCAATGCTTTCCTCCAGGGGATCTACACTGTAGCCTGTGTGATCCATTTTCTTCTCCCTCATAATTTACATTTATGCAGTGTCCAAGCAGCATTGAGCATCTCACGTTCACGTCTCAGGGCTATCCGCTGATGAAGAGTGAGATCATCCATCATTCGTTGGGACTGACAAGACCTCCTAATTCTTGGGAAGTGGGTCTACCAATGACATTGAGAGGTCAACATCTGTGACAGAGGGCTCCATCTCTCTGTTATCATGGGGCTTTCGGCCTCTGCTAGCTTCAGGGGTGAGCGAGCCCTGACCTCGGAGGGTCCCGCTGACACCTCAGCACGGGCAGTGCTCCATTTCATGTCTTGTCACTGAGTGAGGCTGGGTTCCCTATTTATAATGTGGAAATGGATGCGAGCAGAGTTTGAGGGAAGTAGCAAGAGCAATCAGGTGGAGTTTCATGTTCTTGGAAGTATGCTCGTTGTCGACACTCATTAAAATCACCTCCCAGTTGATTCCACTCCCATCTGGGGTCTACTCTGTGTCCAGCTGCCAGGAGCATGCACGGGTGGGGGTGGCCAGGGCTGTCCATAGAGCCCCGTCTTCCCCCGCCTGGCTGTTCTGATCAGGACTCTAATGCTGTCCTTCTGTCTTTCTCCTGCTCTCCTAGTCATTTGTCTCTTCACCAGCCTCCTCCACTGGGCTACGTGGTCCCCATGTTGCCTCTTCCCAGAGATTAAACCCAGGGCCCTGTCCCCAGGCCTATGCATGAGAGTCTTCCCCTGACACATTGGTCACCTGAACCCACCAAGTTGCTGCCCCACCCAAGCCTGAGTCCTGTCCTCCATCCAAGCCTGAGTCCTGTCCTCCTCCCAGCCCCCATGTGTCTCTTGTTCCCAAATTGTTACACACCGGGCTCTTGGCCTCCTTCATCAATAGAAATCAATCAGAGGCCAGACAATAGAAATAAATCAAATTTCTCAAAAGAAATTGAGGCACGGCTTTACTGGGGCTCCTGGTTCGGCAGAGGGGAGCGAGAACAAGTGACAGTGTCCTTGCTTGCTCACTCTCTGAGGTGGTGGGTGAGCTGGTTCCTTCTATGGGGTGAGGGGAGAGGTGTTCCCAGGGGTCAGTCAGAGGGGTGGCTTAGGGGACTGGCTGAACCCTCAAGTGTTGTGTGCTGGGGGCATGTGAGGCATCCTGCTTTGGCTCTGGGCTCTTCAAAAGTGGAAGTTGAGTTTTTCATGTCTTTGTATCTTTTTCCCAGAATAGCTTCAACTACTCCAACTAAAAAACAGTCTATTTTTAAAACCCTTTTTATTTTGTATTGGGTATAGTTGATTTACAAACCGTGTTGGGATAGTTTCAGGTGAACAGCTAAGGGACTCACCTGTATACATACATGTATCCATTCTCCCTGCACTCCCATCCTGACAGGGCAGTCACATAACATTGAGCAGAGTTGTGGGTTCATTCTTTGGGCTGGGAAGATTCCCTGGATAAGGAAAGAGCAGCCCACTCTAGTATTCTTGGTTGGAAAATCCCATGGACAGAGGAGCTGGCAGGCTACAGTCCATGAGGACAGAAAGAGTTGGACACACACAGAAAGAGTGCACACACACAGACACACCACGTGCCATACGTAGGTCCTTGACGGCAATCCATTTTAAATAGAGCAGGGTGTACATGACCTTTCCATACTCCCTAACGATCTCTTTTCCCCATCCTACCCCCAGCAACTATAAGTTTGTTCTCTAAGTAATTCTGTGAGTCTCTATCTGAGAATGCAAAACGTCCTTAATTACTGATATGAAGAAAGTTTTAAGGGTTTGGATAGAAGATCCAACCAATCACAACATTTTCTGAAGCAAAAGCCTAATCAAGATCAAAGCCCTAACTCTCTTCATTTCTATGAAGGCTGAAAGAGGTGAAAAGCTGCAGAGGAAAAATTTGAAGATAGCAGGGGCTGCTTCATGAAGCTTAAGGAAAGAAGGCATCTCCATAACATAAAGTGCGGAGTGTAGTAACTAGACCTGATAGAGAAGCTGCTGCAAGTTTTCCAAAAGATTTAGCTAAGACAATCTATGAAGATGGCTACATTGAATCAGAGATTTCCAGTGTAGACAAAATATCCATCTATTGGAAGAAGATGCCTGCCAGGACTTTGATACCTAGAGAGGAGTGGTCAATGCCTGGCTTTGAAGATTCCAAGAACAGGCTGATTCTCTTGATAAGGACTAATGCAGCAGATTATTGGAAGTCGATGGTCGTTTACCACTTGAAAAATTCTAAAGCCCTTTAGAATTAGGCTGAACCTGTTCTGCCTGTGCTCCATAAATGAAACAATGAAACTTGGATGACAGCATACCTGTTTATGATATTGGTGCCAAGTGTTTTAGGTCCAATGTTGAGACCAACTGCTCAGAAAGAAAGATTCCTTTCAAAATATTACTGCTGATTGACAAAGCATCTAAGAATGTGATGGAGAAGTACAATGAGATTCATGTTATTTTCATGGCTGCCAACACAACATCCATTCGGAAGTACATGGATCATGGCGTAATTATGATGTTCAACTCATAGTATTTAGGAAGTACATTATAGGCTATAGCTGCACAGATAGTTATTCCTCTGTTGGATCTGGGCAAAGTCAACTGAAAAATTTTTGCACTGAATTCATTTTTGGAAAAAACTTATAATCTTTTAAAAAAAACACATTTACTAATTTACTTTTTTGGTTGCATTGGTCTTAATTGAGGCATGCGGGGTGTTTGTTGGGTCATGCAAGAACCTTCATCGCAGCACACAGACTCTCTAGTGGTGTTGCCTGGGTTCAGTAGTTGCAACACGTGGGCTTAGTTGTTTGGCGACATGTGAGATCTTGGGTCTCTGAACAGGTAGTTTTCTGAGCAAGTATCAAGCCATCATTCCTTGCATTGGAAGGTAGATTCTTCACCACTGGACCACCAGGGAAGTCCCTTTACATTGGGTTCATGATTATAGATTCCACTGAAAACAGTGACACACAGGAATAGGTTGAAATGTCAACATTAATGTGAATATGGGAGAAGTAGATTTCTACCATCACAGATGACTTTGAGGGGTTCAAGAATTCACTGGAGAAAGTAAGTGCAGATGTAGTGGAAATAACAAGGAAGCTAGAGTTAGAAGTGGAGCCTGAAGATGTGGCTGAATTGCTGCAATTGCATCCTAAAGCTGAAATGAATGAGGGTTCATTCTTATGCATGAGCAAAGAAAGTGGTTTCTTGAGACAGAAACTGCTCTTGGCGAAGAAGCTATGAAGTTTATGGAAATGACAACAAAGGATTTAGAATATAACATAAACTTAGTTGCAAAAAGCAGCAGCAGACTACAGAGGATTAACTCCAATTTTCAAAGAACTTCTACTGTGGGTAAAAACACTGTTAAAGGGCACTGCATGCTCCAGAGAAATCTGTGAAAGGAAGAGTCAAAGGATGTGGCAAACTTCATTGTCATCTTCTTTTCAGAAATTGCCCCACCCACTGCAACCTTGAGCAACCACCATCCTGAACAGTCAGCAGACATAGACACTGAGACAAGACCGTCCACCAGCAAAAAGATTTTGACTTGTGAAGACAGAGATGATGCTCAAACTACTTTATTTTAGAAACAAAATGTTGTTAATGAAATTCTGTATATTATTTATTTAGTCGTAAAGCTATTGCACACTTAACAGATGTCGGACAGTGTCAATTAACTATATACAAAGTGAGAAATGAAAAATTTGTGTGATTCACTTTATTATGATATTCAATTTATTGCCCTGGTCTGGAACACAGCCCGGACTATCCTGAGGTTTTGTTGTATCTACATGGCTTTTGGTCTACATTTTGCATCTGGAATTAACATTGGGTTGGTTGTGTAATAAGATGGACAAACGATCTACTGTTGAGATACAGTGAAAGATACATCTCAAGACAGGATTCAGTTTTACTCCTACAAACAATGTGCGAAAACGCCTGTTATTGAATTTCCTGTACCACTTGATCCAGATTTATTTTACAGGCTGTCAGTTATATGAATATATGAGGATATCCCAGCAGTTTTTTGTCAGGTTGATTATTCAGGATATGTTCAATCGTTTCACAGGTTTACAGTTCTATGAAGACCTACATGACCTTCTAGAACTAACACCAAAAGAGATGTCTTTTTCATCATAGGGGATTGGAATGAAAAAGTAGGAAGTCAAGAGATTCCTAAAGTAACAGGCAAGTTTGGCCTTGGAGTACAAAATGAAGGCAGGAAAAGGCTACTTTGAGTTTTGTCAAGAGTACACCCTAGTCATAGAAAAACACTCTTCCAACAAAACAAGGGAAGACTACACATGGACATTACCAGATGGTCAATACTGAAATCAGACAGATTATATTCCTTGTAGCCAAAGGTGGGGGACCTCTGTACAGTCAGCAAAAGCAAGACCAGTAGCTGACTGTGGCTTGATCATGAGCTCCTTATTGAAAAATTCAGAATTAAATTGAAGAAAGCAGGAAAAACCACTAGGCCATTTAGCTATGACCTAAATCAAATCTCTTATATTATCCAGTGGAAGTGACAAATAGATTTAAGGGATTATACATGGTACACAGAGTTCCTGAAGAGCTATGGATGGAGGTTCATGACATTTTACAGCATGTGCTGACCAAAACCATCCCCAAGAAAAAGAAATGCAAGGAGACAATATGATTTCTGAGGAGGCCTTACAAATAGCTGAGAAAAGAAGAGACATGAAAGGCAAAGAAGAGAAGGAAAGATCTATCCATCTGAATACAGAGTTCCCAACAGTAGCAAGGAGAGGTAAGAAAGGCTTCCTAGATGATCAATGCAAATAGAGGAAAAAAAAAAAAACAAAAACAGAAAAGGAAAGCCTAGAGATCTCTTCAAGAAAATTTGAGATACCAAAGGAACATTTCATGCAAAGATGGGCACAATAAGGGATAAATTGAAAGGACCTGACAGAAGCAGAAGAGATGAAAAGGAGTAACAAAAGAAGTGTACAAAAAAAGGTCTTAATGACCTGGATAACCGAGATGCTGTGGTCACTCATTTAGAGCCAGGTCTCTTGGAGTGTGAAGTCAAGTGGGCCTTAGGAAGAATTACTAAGAACATAGCTAGTGGAGGTGATGGAATTCCAGCTGAGCAATTTAAAATCCTAAATGGAGATATTCTCTAAGATGGCGGAGGAGGAATAGGATGGGGAGACCACTTTATGCCCCACAAATTCATGGAAAGAACATTTGAATGCCGAGCAAATTCCACAAAATAACTTCCAAATGCTGAGAGAGGACACCAGGCACCCAGAAAGGCAGCCCATTGTCTTCGAAAGGAGGTAGGGAAAAAACTATAAAAGATAAAGAGAGAGACAAAAGAGGGAGGGACGGAGATCCATCCCAGGAAGGGAGTCTTAAAAAAGAGAGAAGTTTCCAAACACCAGGAAACACTCTCAGGGGCGAATCTGTGGTGAGCCTTGGCACCTCAGAGGGCAACATAACAGGGAGGAAAAGTAAATAAATAATTAAAAGCCACAGATTATTTGCTTAAGGCAGCTCCCAGCGGAGAAGCTGCACAGTCCCCTTGCGGAGAAGCTGCACAGTCCCTTGCATCCGCCACTAGCAAGCCGGGGCTTGGCAGCGAGGCACAGGCTGCATTGCTCAGAGTAAGGACAGGGCCTGAAGGCCCTGAGGGCAATCTGAAGGAACTAACTTGAGGTAGCAAACCAGACTGTGGGATAGCTTTCCCATGAAAAGCCCTAACCTAAAACACTGCCAGGCCCACTCAAAGAACAAAGGACTGAGCAGAGCTCGCCAGCTGCAGACTGGCCCATCCTCCACCAGAGGCAGACAGGCGAGAGCAGTCAGAGCTAGAAGAGGGCAACTGGGGCCCCAGAGAGGTATCATCTACCAAACTGCAAGCAGGCTTCATTGCTAACCAAGACTCCTTGGGATTCTGGATGGCAGATATCTGCTGGGAGGGTCACAGCCAGAGATCAGCTCCCCAGAGGAGACACAGGCACACCTGCGAAGTCACGCCTGTTGTACACTCAGAAAACCAAGCTGCTGGGATAGGGGAGGCGATAAGTAGCAGCCTGCCAAGCACCTGGTCACCTAAGCTACTTGGACTGGGGAAGGGCACAAAATGCACGCCCTATCAAGTCTGTGCATTTGTGGAGTGCCTGAGAACCTGAACCTGAGTGGCTTTGACCTGGGAAGTGCAATCAACCCAGGACCAGCCTCAGACAGTTCCTGGCAGAGCAACCTAGAGCCTGAGCAGTGTAGACTGTAGACGGGAAAGCTCACACGCCATGAGCGGGGGCAAACCCAGTGTGGCCGAGACACTGGGAGCACTCCCCACAGATGCCAGTGATACTTGTTTGCGGTGTTCCTCCCTCCCCAGTGTTCCTCCCTCCCCACAGCACGACTGAACAAGTGAGCCTAAAAAAAAGTGACCGCCACTGCCCCCTTGTGTCAGGATGGAAATTAGACACTGTAGAGGCCAACAACAGTTAGAACTGGACATGGAACAACAGACTGGTTCCAAATAGGAAAAGGAGTACGTCAAGGCTGCATATTGTCACCATGTTTATTTAACTTATATGCAGAGTACATCATGAGAAATGCTGGACTGGAAGAAACACAAGTTGGAATCAAGATTGCCGGGAGAAATATCAATAACCTCAGATATGCAGATGACACCACTCTTATGGCAGAAAGTGAAGAGGGGCTAAAAAGCCTCTTGATGAAAGTGAAAGTGGAGAGTGAAAAGGTTGGCTTAAAGCTCAACATTCAGAAAATGAAGATCATGGCATCTGGTCCCATCACTGCATGGGAAATAGATGGGGAAACAGTGGAAACAGTGTCAGACTTTGTTTTTCTGGGCTCCAAAATCACTGCAGATGGTGACTGCAGCCATGAGATTAAAAGACGCTTGCTCCTTGGAAGGAAAGTTATGACCAACCTAGATAGCATATTCAAAAGCAGAGACATTACTTTACCAACAAAGGTTCGCCTAGTCAAGGCTATGGTGTTTCCTGTGGTCATGTATGGATGTGAGAGCTGGACTGTGAAGAAGGCTGAGCGCCGAAGAATTGATGCTTTTGAACTGTGGTGTTGGAGAAGACTCTTGAGAGTCCCTTGGTCTGCAAGAAGATCCAACCAGTCCATTCTGGGGGAGATCAATCCTGGGATTTCTTTGGAAGGAATGATGCTAAAGCTGAAACTCCAGTATTTTGGCCACCTCACGCGAAGAGTTGACTCATTGGAGAAGACTCTGATGCTGGGAGGGATTGGGGGCAGGAGGAGAAGGGGACGACAGAGGATGAGATGGCTGGATGGCATCACTGACTCGATGGATGCGAGTCTGGGTGACCTCCGGGAGCTGGTGATGGATAGGGAGGCCTGGCGTGCTGCAGTTCATGGGGTCGCAAAGAGTCGGACACGACTGAGCGACTGATCTGATCTGATCTGAGGCCAACAAACAGAAGCTAAAATAAACAGAGGGAACCTCATTGGAAGTGACAGTTGCAATAGATTAAAACCCTGCAGTTAGCACCAACTACATAGGAATGGGCCTATAGATCTTGAGAAGTGTAAGCCGAATCAAGGAAGTATCTGAAAATGAACTGACCCCACACTGCCCACAACAACACCAGAGAAACTCCTAGATATATTTTTACATTTATCATTTTTTCAAAAATTTTAATTCCTCTGCTGCTGCTGCTAAGTCACTTCAGTCATGTCCAACTCTGTGTTTGACCCCATAGACGGCAGCCCACCATGCTCCCCCATCCCTGGGATTCTCCAGGAAAGAACAGTGGTGTGGGTTGCCATTTCTTTCTCCAATGCATGAAAGTGAACAGTGGAAGGGAAGTTGCTCAGTCATGTCCGACTCTATTACTCCTTTCATTTTCATTTTTAATAGCCTACTATTACATTGCCAAAAAAAAAAAAGACCCTATTTTTAAAAAACTACGGGGCGCAAAGAGGGACCCTATTTTTACAATCACTTTCACTTTCTTATATATATATATATATTATAATTTTTGTGACTTTGTTCTTTTCTTTAATATTGTATTTTTGAGAATCTAACCTGTACTCTAGATTTTTAGTCTTTACTTTTTGGTATTTGTTATCAATTTTGTACTTTTAAGAACCCAATCTTTAGTACCCGTTTTTTACTTGGGAGTGAGATTACTGGCTGGATTACTTTCCCCTCTTTGGGTTCTCCTTTTTCTCCACCAGGTTGCCTGTATCTCCTCCCTCCCTCTTCTCTTCTCTATCCAACTCTGTGAATCTCTTTGTGTGTTCTGAACTGTTCAGAACACTTAGGGAACTGTTTACCGGCTGGATCTGTCTCTCTCCTTTTGATTTCCCCTTTTATCCTCTAGGCCCCTGTCAGGAGCTGGCTTGGATCAGCGCTCCGCCCATGACAAAGGTCATGAGGAAGGAGGCTGGGCACACGCAAGGGTGGGATCAAGCCTCAGGAGCCCCTGGAAATTCTTGAGCATCTACCCCCCAAAACCAGAGTCTGCTTATTTGCTGCTTTGTGTTCTCACCGACACCTCTGACTTTACAGGGGGCTGTCCCCCACTACCTCTCTCTGAAGAAAGAGTTAACTTACAGCTCCAGTTAATAATTCCTGGGTGTGACAGTGTTTCAGCCTACAAACTCCTTTGGAAATCCTCTAGCCTGCCTGATTAGGCTTTTCCGGCCACATGTGATTGTTTAGAGCCTCTCAACTGAGAGGCATGAGATGTTCTAAACTGTCTAAATACAGATTCTTTGAGCAGTTAAAAGATTGATTAGAAATTGTATTGGTGAAGGGGTTTTCACTTGTTGGGCCAATGTTTGCTGCTAAGTCTCTATATCCCTTACCTATTGTGTCCTTGGCAGTGTATTGATTGATATAATTGGTTTATAGAAATGTAAGTAGTAGCTTTAATGTTTGTAACCTTGGACCCTTGAGTTAATTCTTTTTCTTCTTACAACCCACCACACCTTTGCCCTATAGAAATGCAACTCCACAATCCCACTGCTGGGCATATACACTGAGAAAACCAGAATTGAAAGAGACACGTGTACCCCAATGTTTATAGCAGCACTGTTTGCAATAGCCAGAACGTGGAAGCAACCTAGATGTCCATCCACAGATGAATGGATAAGCAAGCTGTGGTACATATACACAATGGAGTATTACTCAGCCATTAAAAAGAATACATTTGAATCAGTTCTAAGGAGGTGGATGGAACTGGAGCCTATTATACAGAGTGAAGTAAGCCAGAAACAAAAACACAAATACAGTATACTAACGCATATATATGGAATTTAGAAAGATGGTAAAAATAACCCTATTTACGAGATAGCAAAAGAGACACTGATGTATAGACCAGACTTTTGGACTCTGGGACCGGGAGAGGGAGGGATGATTGGGGAGAATAACATTGAAATATGTATAATATTATATCTGCAATGTATTTATTGTTCAAACTAAATACTGTCATGTTACAATTTGTTCATATTAGATGTTTGTAATGCTTCTGATAATCAATAAAAGAGATTCTTGATAAAAAAAAAAAAAAAAAAAAAAGAAATGCAACTCCAATGCTTTTGGAGGGTGGCGCCTGACTTTAGAATAATCATCTTTAGAGAAAAGTAAGTTTCTAAAAATGTTAGTAGGCCTCTGGGCCAGAAGATGATGTAACTCACCTAAACTTTTGGTGTGTAGGTGTAGGAAAACTGGGCAGAAGGATGATAGGTTTGAAAGCCTGGCTCAGGGACTGCTGTCCCTGCGTGACTCCACCCCTTCCCCCATTATCCTCTATGCAAAACTTAAGGTATAAAAACTACTTTGAAAAATAAAGTGCGGGGCCTTGTTCACTGAAACTCGGTCTCCCCATGTCGTTCTTTCTCTTACCTTCTGGCTGAATTATTCAGCCTCCTCTCTCCACAAAATGTTCTCACTGAGCTATCCTTATTTCATCTGCTTTTCTTCACTGAATTTCCTCCTCACTGAGCTATCCTCATTTCTATTATTCTTTATATCTTTAATTAATACTTAATTAAGCAATTGTTTCCTGATCATCACCAACGCCGTCCCTGCTTCAAATTCCCTGAATCCACCGGGGCTGGACCCCAGCAGGCCACCTCTGTCTCCTTCCACCCTCTTCTCTTCTCTGTGTAACTCTGTGAACAACTCTGAGGGATCCAGACTGTGGAGAGCACATCAGTTCAGTTCAGTTCAGTTCAGTCGCTCAGTTGTGTCTGACTCTTTGTGTTCCCATGAATTGCAGCATGCCAGGCCTCCCTGTCCATCACCAACGCCTGGAGTTCACTCAAACTCACATCCATCGAGTCGGTGATGTCATCCAGCCATCTCATCCCCTGTCCTCCTGTTTTCCTCCTGCCCCCAATCCTTCCCAGCATCAGAGTCTTTTCCAATGAGTCAATTCTTCACATGAGGTGGCCAAAGTACTGGAGGTTCAGCTTTAGCATCATTCCTTCAAAAGAACACCCGGGGCTGATCTCCTTCAGAATGGACTGGTTGGATCTCCTTGTAGTCCAAGGGGCTCTCAAGAGTCTTCTCCAATATCACAGTTCAAAAGTATCAATTCTTCGGCGCTCAGCTTTGTTCACAGTCCAGCTCTCACATCCATACATGACTACTGGAAAAACCATAGCCTTGACTACACGGACCTTTGTTGGTAAAGTCATGTCTCTGCTTTTGAATATGCTATCTAGGTGGCTCATAACTTTCCTTCCAAGGAGTCAGATCAGATCAGATCAGTCACTCAGTCCAAGGAGTAAGCATCTTTAATTTCATGGTTGCAGTCACCATCTGTGGAGATTTGGGAGCCCCCAAAATAAAGTCTGACACTGTTTCCTGTTTCCCCATCTATTTCCCATGAAGTGATGGGACCAGATGCCATGATATCGTTTTCTGAATGTTGAACTTTAAGCCAACTTTTTCACTTTCCTCTTTCACTTTCATCAAGAGGCTTTTTAGTTCCTCTTCACTTTCTGCCATAAGGGTGATGTCATCTGCATATTTGAGGTTATTGATATTTCTCCAGGCAATCTTGATTCCAGCTTGTGCTTCTTCCATCCCAGTGTTTCTCATGGTGTACTCTGCATATTAGTTAAATAAGCAGGGTGACAATATACCAGTCTGTTGTTCCATGTCCAGTTCTAACTGTTGCACATAGGGAAGTGATTAGTGGCTAGCTTGTTCTCTCCCCTTTGATTCCCCCTCTTCTCCTCCTGGTCACCTCTATCTCCTTCTTCTCCATGTAACTCTGTGTACTTCTCTGTGTGTCCCTCACTGTGTAGAAAGTTTTCACCATTAACCTAGATGTTTTATCATCAGTGCTGTATAGATGGAGAAGTCTTGAGGCTACTATAATAATATGACTGAAAACCAGAGGCAGGAGGCTTAAGTCCAAATCCTGAGAACATCAGAGAACTCCTGACTCCAGGGAACATTAATCAATAGGAGCTCATCAAACGCCTCCATACCTACACTGAAACCAAGCACCACCCAAGGGCCAACAAATTCCAGAGAAATACATACCATGCAAATTCTCCAGTAACACAGGAACATAGCCCTGAGCTTCAATATACAGGCTGCCCAAAGTCACACCAAACCCAGTGACATCTCAAAAATCATTACTGGACACTTCAGTACACTCCAAAGAGAAGAAATCCAGCTCCATCCACCAGAACACCAACACAAGCTTCCCTAACCAGGAAACCTTGACAAGCCACACGTCCAACCCCACCCACAGCAAGAAATGTCCACAATAAAGAGGAACCACAAACTGCCAGAATATGGAAAGGCCACCCCAAACACAGCAATATAAACAAGATGAAAAGGCAGAGAAATACCCAGCAGGTAAAGGAACAGGATAAATGCCCACCAAAACCAAAGAGGAAGAGATAGGGAATATATCTGATAAAGAATTTAAAATAATGACAGTGAAAAATGATCCAAAATCTTAAAAACAAAATGGAGTTACAGATAAATAGCCTGGAGACAAGGATTGAGAAGATGCAAGAAATGTTTAACAAGGACCTAGAAGTAATAAAAAAGAGTCAATATATAATGAATAATGCAAGAAATGAGCTCAAAAACACTCTGGAGGGAACCAACAGTAGAATAATGGAAGCAGAAGATAGGATTAGTGAGGTAGAAGATAGAATGGTAGAAATAAATAAATCAGAGAAGAAAAAAGAATTAAAAGAAATGAGGACAACCTCAGAGACCTCTGAGACAATGTTAAACACTGCAACATTCGAATCATAGGAGTCCCAGAAGAAGAAGACAAAAAGAAAGGCCATGAGAAAATACTTGAGCAGATAATAGTTGAAAACTTCCATAAAATGGGGAAGGAAATAATCACCCAAGTGCAAGAAACCCAGAGAGTCCCAAACAGGATAAACCCAAGGCGAAACACCCCAAGACACATAGTAATCAAATTAACAAAGATCAAACATAAAGAACAAATATTAAAAGCAGCAAGGGAAAAACAACAAATAACACACAAGGGAATTCCCATAAGGATAACAGCTGATCTTTCAATAGAATCTCTTCAAGCCAGAAGGGAATGGCAAGACATACTTAAAGTGATGAAAGAAAACAAACCTACAGCCCATATTACTGTACCCAACAAGGATCTCATTCAAATATGAAGGAGAAATCAAAAGCAAAAGCTGAGAGAATTCAGCACCACAAAACCAGCTCTCCAACAAATACTAAAGGATATTCTCTAGACAGGAAACACAGAAAGCGTGTATAAACTTGAACCCAAAACAATAAAGTAAATGGCAATGGGATCATACTTATCAATAATTACCTTAAATGTAAATGGGTTGAATGCCCCAACCAAAAAACAAAGACTGGCTGAATGGATACAAAAATAAGACCTCTATATATGTTGTCTACAAGAAACTCACCTCAAAACAAGGGGCACATACAGACTGAAAGTGAAGGGCTGGAAAAAGATATTCCATGCAAATAGAGACCAAAAGAAAGCAGGAGGAGCAATACTCATATCAGATAAAATAGACTTTAAAACAAAGGCTGTCAAAAGAGACAAAGAAGGTCACTACATAATGATCAAAGGATCAATCCAAGAAGAAGATATAACAATTATAAATATATATGCACCCACCATAGGACCACACAATATGTAAGACAAATGCTAACAAGTATGAAAGGGGAAATTAATCATAACACAATAATAGTGGGAGACTTTAATACCCAACTCACACCTATGGATAGATCAACTAAGCAGAAAATTAATAAGGAATCACAAACTTTAAATGATACAGTAGACCAGTTAGACCTAATTGATATCTATAGGACATTTCACCACAAAACAATGAATTTTACCTTTTTCTCAAGTGCACATGGAACCTTCTCCAGGATAGATCACATCCTGGGCCATAAATCTAGCCTTGGTCAATTCAAACAAATTGAAATCATTCCAAGCATCTTTTCTGATCACAATGCGGTAAGATTAGATGTCAATTACAGGAGAAAAACTGTTAAAAATGCCAACATATGGAGGCTGAACAACATGCTGCTGAATAACCAACAAATCACAGAAGAAATCAAAAAAGAAATCAAAATATTCATAGAAATGAATGAAAATGAAAACACAACAACCCCAAACCTGTGGCACACTGTAAAAGCAGTGCTAAGGGGAAGGTTCCTAGCAATACAGGCTTACCTCAAGAAACAAGAAAACAGTCAAACACATAACCTAACTCTACACCTAAAGCAACTAGAAAAGGAAGAAATGAAGAACCTCAGGGTTAGTAGAAGGAAGGAAATCTAAAAAATTAGGGCAGAAATAAATGCAAAAGAGACAAAAGAGACCATAGCAAAAATCAACAAAGCCAAAAGCTGGTTCTTTGAGAAGTTAAATAAAATTGACAAACCATTAGCCAGACTCATCAAGAAACAAAGGGAGAAAAATCAAGTCAATAAAATTAGAAATGAAAATGGAGAGATCACAACAGACAACACAGAAATACAAAGGGTCAGAAGAGACTACTATCAGACAACTATATGCCAATAAAATGTACAACTTGGAAGAAAGAAATGGACAAATTCTTAGAAAAGTACAACTTTCCAAAACTGAACAAGGAAAAAAATGGAAAATCTTAGACTCATCACAAGCACGGAAATGGAAACTGTAATCAGAAATCTTCCAGCAAACAAAAGCCCAGGACCAGATGGCTTCACAGATGAATTCTAGCAAAAATTTAGAGAAGAGATAACACCTATCCTACTCAAACTCTTCCAGAAAATTGCAGTGGAAGGTAAAAAACTCATTCTATGAGGCCACCATCACCCTAATACCAAAACCTGACAAAGATGCTACAAAGAAAGAAAACTACAGGCCAATATCACTGATGAACATACATGCAAAAATCCTTAACAAAATTCTAGCAAACAGAATCCAACAACATATTAAAAAGATTATACATCATGACCAAGTGGGCTTTTCCCCAGGGATGCAAGGATTCTTCAATATCCACAAATCAATCAATGTAATACACCACATTAACAAATTGAAAAATAAAACCATATGATTACCTCAGTAGATGCAGAGAAAGCCTTTGACAGAATTCAACATTCATTTATGATAAAAACCCTCCAGAAAGCAGGAACAGAAGGAACATACCTCAACATAATAAAAGCTATATACAACAAACCCACAGCAAACATCCTCAATAGTAAAAATTGAAAACATTTCCCCTAAAGTCAGGAACAAGACAAGGGTGCCCATTCTCACCACTACTATTCAACATAGTTTTGGAAGTTTTGGCCACAGCAATCAAAGCAGAAAAAGAAATAAAGGAATCCAGATTGGAAAAGAAGAAGTAAAACTCTCACTGTTTGCAGATGACATGATCCTTTACATAGAAAACCCTAAAGACTCCACCAGAAAATTACTAGTACTAATTAATGAATATAGTGAAGTTGCAGGATATAAAATCAACACACAGAAATCCCTTGCATTCCTATACACTAATAATGAGAAAACAGAGACATTAAGTAAACAATTCCATTTACCATTGCAATGAAAAGAATAAAACACTTAGGAATATATCTACCTAAACAAACAAAAGACCTATATATAGCAAACTATAAAACACTGGTGAAAGAAATCAAAGAGGACACAAATGGATGGAGAAATATACCGTGTTCATGGATCAGAAGAATCAATATAGTGAAAATGAGTATAGTACCCAAAGCAATCTATAGATTCAGTGCAATCCCTATCAAGCTACCAATAGTATTTTTCACAGAACTAGATCAAATAATTACACAATTTGTATGGAAATACAAAAAACCTCAAATAGCCAAAGCAATCTTGAGAAAGAAGAATGGAACTGGAGGAATCAACCTGCCTGACTTCAGGCTCTACTTACAAAGCCACAGTTATCAAGACAGTATGGTACTGGCACAAAGAGACTGGCACAAAGACAGAAATATAGATCAATGGAACAAAATAGAAAGCCCAGAGATAAATCCATGCACCTATGGTCACCTTATCTTCGAAAAAGGAGGCAAGAATATACAATGGAGAAAACAATCTCGTTAACAAGTGCTGGGAAAACTGGTCAACGACTTGTAAAAAAATGAAACTAGGACACTTTCTAACATCATACACAAAAATAAACTCAAAATGGATTAAAGATCTAAACATAAGGCCAGAAACTATAAAACTCCTAGAGGAGAACATAGGCAAAACACTCTCCGACATAAATCATAGCGGATCCTCTATGAGACACCTCCCAGAATATTGGAAATAAAAGCAAAAATAAACAAATGGGACCTAATTAAAATGAAAAGCTTTTGCACAACAAAGGAAACTATAAGCCAAGTGAAAAGACAGCCTTCAGAATGGGAGAAAATAATTGCAAATGAAGCAACTGACAAAGAATTAATCTCAAAAATATACAAGCAACTCCTGCAGCTCAATTGCAGAATTCCTGGGTCTGCTCTCCAGGCTCTAAAGTGAACAGAAGGAGAACAAAGGCAGCCAAGCAAAGCGTGAATCCTGAGGCTGACAGAGCACCTGTTGGGGCTTCCTGGGAGCAGCATCACCTGCAAAAAAGAAAGAGGCCTTGGTCCAGGAGGCTGAGGAACTCCTGTCACTTTCCTGGGGCTGCCCCTCCCCAACCCACCCTCCAGCCCTGCCATCTCTGAGGGGCTGCGTATGTCCTCCACCCCCACCCCACCCCAGGCCCAGCAGCTTCTTGTCACCTCCTCCTTCCTTCCTGCATCACAGAGTCACCCCAGGCCCTGACACCCCCTGCTCAGGCTCAGGACTGGAGCCAGTGAAGAATCAATCAGCTCCCTTTACTCAGGTCCAGATCCTCCCCGAGGGGACCTAAAGGACCAGGGAGCAGGTCCTCAGAGGAGGGGCCTTGCTTCCTGACAGCCTTGGGGGGCTGCAGGCAAAAATCTTTCCTTTTCTCCCCTCCAGCCTCTGAGCCAGCAGCACACACAGCTCTCAGGACCAGGGTCCCTGTCCCCATCTCTTCCTGGTCCTGCCCAGCTGGGCACCTCCACCCCAGCTCAGGCCCACCATTCCCAGGCACCTCTGCTCAAGGCAGGGCAGCTCAGTGATGGAGGCTCTGGGTCCCCAGGAGGCTGGTGACCTGCAGGCCACACTGAGTCTCAACTGCTGCTGCTCCAGGAGCACAGGCTTGGCCTCAGCCCTTCCCACAGTCTCTGCTGTGGGGCTCCTGCCTTGCCTGCTGTGACCCAAGCCACTTCCTGTGAGAATGGGCCTTTGGAGTTGGGTCTGCAAAGGCTTTCCCACCTCTTCCTCCTGGGATGAGAGCCCGGCCTCTCTCATCTTGGCCCCTGGATGGGTCCCCTCCCCGCTGACACATCACACGGAGCCCCCATGCTGCTC
Source organism: Tragelaphus eurycerus (assembly GCA_935064755.1). Taxonomy (NCBI): domain Eukaryota; kingdom Metazoa; phylum Chordata; class Mammalia; order Artiodactyla; family Bovidae; genus Tragelaphus; species Tragelaphus eurycerus. The sequence goes on from CAKXYN010000039.1 coordinate 9,013,136, forward strand.
TCAGCCCCGTGAGTCCTGCCCTCGCCCTGAGTGCCTGCTGTTCTCACACCACCTACCGGGGGCCCTGCCAGCCAGCAGTCTGTGCTCACTCAGGGGACTTGGCTAAACCCTTTAAGCATCAATAGGCCCTCAGCCTAGTGAGGGCCCCTCCCTTTTCACAATGTCACCTGACAGTGGGGACCTCTCAAAACTCAGGGCTGAGCTTGTCAAGTTCTGCTCTCAGATGATATGGAGTCTTATCCCCCTGCTCATTTCCAGGGTGAGGAGGTTCAGTGAGGGGCAGGGATTGGCTGGGATTCACCTTCCCCGTCCTCACGCCAGGCCCTGTGCCCCTGCCTTCCCTCTGAATTCTGCCCTCAGTGCCTCTTCCTGGAAAGGACTCAGCCCAGGAAGACAGTTATGATGAAAGTGGTGCGGAGCACAGGAGGATCCAGGCTTTGGACTTGATGGCTGTGGCCGTGGCTGCACGGTAGAGGGGCCCGTGGTAGGTGATGCTGCAAGGAGAGTAAGAGTGAAGCCCTTGTCCAGACCCCAAACTAAACTGATGCCTCCTCAGCCCCCTGACTCAGGTACCACTACTTTGCAGACAGTTTACACACATCACATGGAGGCCCCTGAGATAGATCCTCAGGTGAGACGGGGGAAGGGAGGGGTCCAGTCCTCACGGGGTTCTGACAGCTAATGGGGGAGCAAGGTTTCCAACACAGCCACTCAGTCCTGCTGTGACACAGAGATGGTGACATGAAGATGGAGTCCTCAGGAGCTGAGAGCCGAGCTGGTATTGACAGATTTCCAAAAGTAGGATTGGTGACATTTGAAAAATGATTCTGGAAAGAGGGTAGAGTGAGAAATAAATCCATGAAATTAAAAAGATGTCTACAGGTTTGGGATCAGCAAAAATCCATGTTCAGTCGTCCAAAGGCCTGTGCTGTGAGGAGAGCTGTCAGGAGATGGAAGAGGAAGAAGGATGACAGAGCATCCCTGGGTCATTGGTCTCTCAGGACAACTCACTTCCGATGGATCACATTCTCAAACACACACACACACACACACACACACACACACAGGGTGGGTCCATGTCACTATGAGAAGACTATTACTTTCTCCTCCCTTCTCACTTACCTGTGGTCTTCAACATTTTCTCCCAGCACGCCATGAAATCCTGAAGCCAGGCCCGACAGTCGCCCATGGAGACCTTCTTCAAGAAGCCGGTCACAGCTCTGTCGTTCTCCCACTTCTCTTTCATCCATCTGCCTCCAGGGTGATCCACTCTCCAGTGTCCATTCTCCGAATCAAAGTGGAGGCTCGTTTGTCCATTCAAGCCAAACTGCCAGGATCCACTGTGTGTCTGTCATGCTCACAGCGACATGTTATCCTGGCCTGCGGGGTGAGAGGGTCTTCTCCCACCACGGGAAAGAAAGAGCTCAGCCTCTGGGCTTGACAGATTCTTTGCCCCACCTGGGTCCACCTCTGCTGGGTCCACCTCCCCTGGGCCCAGCTAATCCGGCCCTGGTCTCTCATGCAATAGCTGCTCTTTCCACTGGACCACTAGGGAAGGACCAATGTCCAACCGTATTTTTAAGCCTCCATCTGCTCCTCCTGTACTTGGACTTTCTAACGTACCTGTGACTGTGTGTTTCTCCAGTGTAAAGTCACAAAGTTGGTCCCTGATGTCTCTGAGTATTTCTATCTGTGTTTCCCAGGCCTTTGTGGTTTCACTTCTTCTCCCAATGGACTTGTGAATATGATCTTAGCATGACCACAATCATAGGAGAGAAAAACCTCTCCGTCTATCTGGCCTTGAACCTCCCACCACGGCTGTCCAGGTCTGGGCTGAGGGTCGACGGTGAAGTTAAAGGAAAGAGAGTGAGCATCTGTGAAGGCAGACCACAGTGAGGGTGAGGTTGGGAGAAGAAGACCCATAGGCCTCCACCCCAGTTCTGTGAGAGCAGAGTAGGGCTGCAGGGCTGGGCTGACAGAGCAGCACGGCCCTGCCTGCCCCCCACCCCATCACCAGTTACGACTGAGGAAGATGATGAAGCCTCAGTCAGGCAAGAAACACCACAACGCTGAATGTGCCCCATTTCCACTCTGCTCACAAGCTCCGCATGTGGCACTAACTGACACATACGTTTCCCAGGGATGGGCCAGGCTGGTTCAGAAGGAAAGGCCTAAATCCAGAGGACTGTCAGCTTCTCTCAGAGTGTCTTGTGGGAGATGCAGAGGGTGAGGGGGCTGTTCCTGAAGAAGCGGATCACAGCCAGTGGGGCTGGGGGTGGGGAGGATGAGCTCAGAACCCAAACCTAGATAAGGGAGAGTTTATAATCACAGGTCACTGGGCTTAGCAAGGTCAGGGAGACGTGGTGGTCACCCACTAGGATGGGTCTTGGAAACCTAGAAAAAGGCCTGGCTCACGCGGCATGAAAGAGAAAATCTAGAACTACCAAAGCAGGTGGTAGAGGAGGGGATCCAAGGCTCAGAGAAGTGAATCTCCCAGGGCGGACACGGTGTGAAAGGGCAGGAAAGAGTGCAGTCCACCAGCCCCATGGGAAAGCCTGATGGACTCCATGGAGCCCGAGAGGAAAGCGTGGATGAAAAGCATCTCCAATAGCTCAAGGATGACTTTTGCAGAAGGTCAGGGATGGTGATAGGACATGGTGTTCCTGTGGGCTTCTATCAGGAACAGGGATGGAAGTTGTGGAAAAATCAGATTCCAGGTCGGGGTGCTCTAGGTCAGCAGAAAAGTAGGTGCAATGGTCAAAGTGATTACGGAGTCTTAATGACAGCCAGATGGCTCATCAGATCAGATCAGTCGCTCAGTTGTGTCTGACTGTTTGCGACCCCATGAACTGCAGCACGCCAGGCCTCCCTATCCATCACCAGCTCTCGGAGGTCACTCAGACTCACATTCATCGAGTCAGTGATGCCATCCAGCCATCTCATCCTCTGTCGTCCCCTTCTCCTCTTGCCCCCAATGCCTCCCAGCATCAGAGTCTTCTCCAATGAGTCAACTCTTCGCATGAGGTGGCCAAAATACTGGACTTTCAGCTTTAGCATCATTCCTTCCAAAGAAATCCCAGGGCTGATCTCCTTCAGAATGGACTGGTTGGATCTCCTTGCAGTCCAAGGGACTCTCAAGAGTCTTCTCCAACACCAGAGTTCAAAAGCATCAATTCTTCAGCGCTCAGCCTTCTTCACAGTCCAGCTCTCACATCCATACATGACCACAGGAAAGACCATAGCCTTGACTAGGCGAACCTTTGTTGGCAAAGTGATGTCTGCTTTTGAATATGCTATGTAGGTTGGTCATAACTTTCCTTCCAAGGAGTAAGCGTCTTTTAATTTCATGGCTGCAGTCACCATCTGCAGTGATTTTGGAGCCCAGAAAAATAAAGTCTGACACTGTTTCCACTGTTTCTCCATCTATTTCCCATGTGGTGATGGGACCAGATGCCATGATCTTCGTTTTCTGAATGTTGAGCTTTAAGCCAACCTTTTCACTCTGCACAGGGCAATACTAAAAGCAAGCAGATGGGCAGGAACCTAGATACAAACTGTACCACTGAAAGAAATAAAGAGAGACAGAACACAAGGCTGGATGATCAGGAAGCCAAAGGCAGCCATCTCTACCAAACACCTGATCCAGGCCCATTTTCTGAATCTGAGCCACTTCTCAGAAGGCATCACCAGAGAAAGAAGCCATGTTCTAAAGAGAAGGGCCCTTTCATCACCACATCTAGGGCGAAAGTCCTTCCATTCTTTCCCAAAGAGCCACATGATTATTCACTGGGGTAAGTGAACCTGCAGAAGCAGAAACCACTCTCACATTCACATTGCACCTAGTGTGGTCTTAGTATCAGGCACAGGAAGCGTAACATCATCATGGTCCCCCAATTGTTGAAGCGATGCTTGGAGTACCAGGCCATCAATGGATAGCAGTCCCGGGTTCTGCTCACAGTGGTTACCACTGGGTCCACAGTCCACACAGCGGTCATTTCACATGCCCTGGACTTGTGACATTCATGGAGACCTGAGTAGCTAGTAAATTATTGCGGGATGAAGGCTACCATATGAATTCCAGATTCAAACTTCAGACCCTACCTCCCCATCCACCAAAAGTACGTGTACACACTATCCTGGAGGAAATACAGAGACAAGTACCGACTGACAACCTCTCAAGGGCTGCAAGGGTGTGGTTCCTATCCTGTCTTCATTTAATACCACTGTGGCCTTAGGTTTCCTGTAAATGGTACAGAAGAAATAGTTTAGGCTTTGCAGACCCCAGGTCCCTGCTGTAACCTGCTGTCCCAGCACAAAAGCAGTCACAATTGGTGAATGATGAGCACGGCTGGAGCTGTTTCTTGGGCAGATGACCCAGCAGAACTGGTGATGTCAGAGGTGTCTGTGGCCAGAAAGCTGCCATGTGCCATTTTCTACTTGAAGGCTCACAACACAGACCCTGAGTGTTGCACTGGAGAAAGTCACACCATTTAAATGTGGCTCCTGGTATGTTCCTGGGGCCTGGCAGAGATGAGGCCTCTGGTCATGGAATGTCAGAGTTGACCATCATGATGTGGGCTCATCAACCCCTAATCATTAGTTCAGCTAGACCAGCCATCACAGGATAGAGGCGATTATGTGTTTTGGCATAAGCAGGGCCACAGGGAACAAACAAGACCCACCAGCAGCTGGCCTAGATGTGACCCTAGAGTTGTTATATGGCCACTATCCTCTGCTCACATCTGTGGTTTCCTCTATGGCACTTTGGACCAAGGCAGTTACTCTGTAGCAAAGGAGAGGGGGCATTAGCCCATAACTGCTGGATGGTTTTTATTTTCCTAAGAAAAAGTACTGCATGTTGGAAAGTAAGAAAGCAAAACTTTAAAGGTGAATCATGTGCATTATCTTGCAGAAGTTAACACAATAAAAAGCAGTTGGTAGTAAGATTGATATGTATGTTTAAACAATTTAAAAAACTGTTTTTTAAGAATATACCTATACCTCAAAGGCAACTATGTGTAAAAAATTTACACAAACATTTTCAGTTAAACCTAATAAAAGTGATTGAGAAAGTATTCCACATCCATAAGTCTGTCTTAGAAAGTTCAGATGCTAAAGCATTCCTAAGGCACATTGTTCTGGAACACAAATCTGCTTCTGTGATTCTGGGTGATGTATGTGACTGGCTGGCTCCAAGTGGGCCTCAACAAGCACCTTCCTCCTGATGCTGGAGACTGTGAGAGCAGAGTCAGACATAGGCCCCCAGGGCCACATGGACCTCTGTGAGACACTGGGCCAGCTGTTGGAACTCCCCCTCTCTTCTGGATCGAAGGCCCAGGACAAGCCATCACAGCAAATAGTTAATCAGGGCAGTTGATAGTCTGGGCTATTTGGTAACCCTCTTTCAGGTACTGGGCCACATCAAATGGGTAGATGTCCACTTAGGGCGTTTGGCCAGAGTCATAAACACGTGGGCTCTTTCAGTAGCAGCATGCTGACTTCTTCGTTGTGGCATGCAGGATCCAGTTCCCCCACCGGGGATCAAACCTAGGCCCCTGCATTGGGAGTGTGGAGTCTTAGCCACTGGATCACCAGGGAAGGCTGGAGAACTCACTATTAACCAGTCTTTCAAAAGCCATGTATCAATCCCGTGTTTTTGTTGTTCCCCAGACAGTGAAAGTCCATGGGGAACAAGACTCTGGAGAGGGATTGGCTTTGCTCTTAACTTGAAGCTGTCATCAGTGACAGAGATCCTAGCTGCTGGGTCTTTGTTGAAGACTTCTCTTCTGACCAGGTAGCTCATTCCACAGACAATCTGAGCAGCCATGTGAACTAGCTTTTGTTGAGAAGTTTTGTGCTGATTGGCCTCTACATATTTGCACTGTCATAAAAACAATTTAAGATACCCCAGTTCATGTAAGGCAGTCCACCATGGGCTTTTCCCCTTCTTCTGTTCACACGTGGCTAATAGGAAGATTTCTGTGATGAAGATCTCGTAGCTCACAACTTTCAGGGAGCATCGTGGTCACCTGAATTTCAGAAGCTCAATCTCTGTTTTTACAAATGCTTATTGCTCTTTATCTGGATCTTTTTCATCTACATAAACCCCATGGGAAGTACACCAAAAGGTACCTTCTTAGAGTACATCTTTTGAGATCCTCTCCCTGGATAGATATTTTCATATCATTCACCTTAGCTCTGGCCTCCAAAAGAGCAACACTTCTCAAGTCATAGTCCTCTAGCCACAAGGTCAGATAACTGGAGATGGGAGTGTATTGTTGGGTGTGTTGCCTCTCACATACTGAGACATCTGGGAACGACTGGGACTGAGACCGCCCTTGGGAACTACTGCTGGTGCTGATGCTATCTCCCAGTTGAATCCTTTTCACACCATGAAGATGCAAAACAGCTAATACTAGTACTCCAAGAAATATAACTGGACAGCAAACCCCTACGCTGATATAAAACACACGTGTAGACACGGCTGGAGCTGCATGTATAGGATCATAAATGGGTTCTTCCACTAGTAGTTTTGTCCAAGGCTGAAGTTTTCCTTCCTCAATTTCTGGATGGCAACTTTTCCTTCGCTTCAACTCTAAGAGGTGAAGCTTTTTGAAGTTACTGTCAAGTTGAGGTGCATTTAGTGTCATAACTTCAGAATCTATTTGTCAGGACAGGACAGCTCAAGCCCAAACACTGATACAGTGCGTGGGAGTTCCAGGGGCAGCGGCGCCCGGGCCGCAGGCTGCCTAGCAAACCCCAGCTGTACCAGCGGCAGCCTGCCGGATCCCCATCCCGGGGAGACTGTCCTGCACATCCATCCTGCTGTGAGCGCCCACCTCCACTGCCCAGGACAAGGATGCTAGGCCGCTTGCTGCTGCCCACCTGGCCCGAGCCCTAGAAAGATGAATAGCTCCTACCCCGGCCACCCTGCCAGTGTTAACTGATCTATCTTAAAGAGTGCTAGTCCTTCAAGGGCCTAGAGCAGTAGGGCAAGGACCTAATTCCCTTCAGCAGGAGTAAGAAGGGACCAGAGAACAGTAGAGAAGGGACCAGAGAACAGTAGAGAAGGGACGTACATCTCTTCAGCAATAGTAAGAAGGGACCAGAGAGAAGTAAGGAAGGACTTGCTGGTCCTTCAATGGCCGAGAGCAGTAGGGAAGGGGTCTACTTCCCTTCAGCAGTAGTAAGTAGGGACCAGAGAGCAGTAGGGAAGGGAGGTACATCTCTTCAGTAGTAGTAAGAAGGGACCAGAGCCAGTAGGGAAGGGACCTGGGGGTCCTTCAAGGGCAGAGAGAAGTAGGGAAGGGACCTACTTCAGTTCATCAATACTATGAAGGCACCAAAAGGAGCTCTGTGCACAGATCATCAATTCAGTTCAGACACTCAGTCGTGTCCGAATCTTTGCGACCCCATGAACCACAGCACGCCAGGGCTCCCTATCCATCACCAACTCCCGGAGTCCATTCATTGTGTTGTTGATGCCATCTAACCATCTCATCCTCCATCGTCTCCTTCTCTTCCTGCCCTCAATCTTTCTCAGCATCAGGGTCTTCTCAAGTGATTCAGCTCGTCACATCAGGTGGCCAAAATATTGGAGTTTCAGCTTCAACATCAGTCCTTCAAATGAATACCCAGGATTGATCTCCTTTAGGATGGGCTGGTTGGATCTCCTTGCAGTCTAAGGGACTCTTAAGAGTCTTCTCCAACACTACAGTTCAAAAGCATCAATTCTTCGGCACTCAGCTTTCTTTATAGTCCAACTCTCACATCCATACATGACCACTGGAAAAACCAAGGACTTGAGTAGTCGGACCTTTGTTGACAAAGTAATGTCTCTGCTTTTTAATATGCTGTCTCAGTCAGTCATAACTTTCCTTCCAAGGAGTAAGCATCTTTGAATTTCATGGCTGCAATCACCATCTGCAGTGAGTTCGGAGCCCAGAAAAATAAAGTCAGCCACTGTTTCCATTGTTTCCCCATCTATTTGCCATGAAGTCATGGGACCAGATGCCATGATCTTAGTTTTCTGAAAGTTGAGCTTTAAGCCAACTTTTTCACTCTCCTCTTTCACTTTCATCAAGAGGCTCTTTAGTTGTTCTTCACTTTCTGCCATAAGGGTGGTGTCATCTGCATATCTGAGGTTATTGCTCTTTCTCCCAGCAATTTTGATTCCAGCTTGTGCTTCCTCCAGCCCAGTGTTTCTCATTATGTACTCTGCATATCAATTAAATAAGCAGGGTGACAATTTACAGCCTTGATGGACTCCTTTTCCCATTTGGAACCAGTCTGTTGTTCCATGTCCAGTTCTAACTGTTGCTTTCTGACCTGCATACAGGCTTCTCAAGAGGCAAGTCAGGTGGTTTGGTATTCCCATCTCTTTCAGAATTTTCCACAGTTGATTGTGATCCACACAATCAAAGGCTTTGGCATAGTCAATAAAGGAAGAATAGATGTTTTTCTGAAACTCTTTTGCTTTTAGGATGATGCAGCATATGTTGGCAATTTGATCTCTGGTTCCTCTGCCTTTTCTAAAACCAGCTTGAACATCTGGAAGGAAGTTCAAGGTTCAGTATTGCTGGAGCCTGGCGCAGGAGAGCGGTGGCTGCGACGGCGCAGAAGGGCAGATCATGGGCTTGTGGTTTTCAGGGTGGCTCTGGGTCCCTTTCCCGGGCTCCAGGACTCCCACTTGCCAGGGCCGGGCTGAGCCCTGGCGGGCCTCAACAGCATTTCCTGTACGTTCTGGCCCCCCTTTCTCCTAGCGTCACCTCCCAAAGTCCCCGCATTACTGCTTCACCAAGGCACCCCTGTTCTGTCTCGGAGAGCCCACAAGTAGTCCGGGAGAGCCACTGAGTAGTAAAGGACCCAGGGGAAGGGAAGAGGAGAAGAGGAGAGTGCGGCGGCGCCACCCCCAAGAAGTTTCGCGAACCCCCGCGCACACCACCACCCCTGTTCAGGTCGTAACTCACCCAACTTCCCCCCGCCTCCCGGAAGGTTCATCCGGAACTCACTGCCAGAGGTTCCGCTGAACCAGACAATGAGAAGCAAGTCCAGGAAGCCAAGACGGGTCTCGGGGCCACCCATCTCTCCCTTTGCCACCTGAATCTCGATTTTGCAGGAGTGGAGCATGCCAGGTCAGAGGAGCAGATCCTTTCTGGGGAGGCAGATACCACACTTCTGGGGCAGGCGTTGCCCCGCCCGGACGCCCCGCCCCAGGCAAGGCCCGCGCAGTCACTAACCGGCGGCTTCCCCAGACTGCTAGCTCGAGACCAGGGTGTTGGCACTTCCTCCTCTTCCCACTTGTTTGAACGACTCGCGGTCTGATAGCCAGAATATTCCTAGTTAGATCATTTTGTCATTTTGGTCTCCCTAATTAATAGAAATTCATCAGAGGTCAGGGAAGAATTTCTGGCAGGAAGGTCATGGAGGGGCGAGCTCAGGGCTTCCTGCTTCTCCATTTTGAGCTTGCCTTGGATGATCACTGACTTCATTGTATTGAGTTTCCTTAAGGTTTTCCACACCATCTTATGAAAACTTGAAGGAAGTTTTCAGCCAACCCAGTTATTGTTTCCTGTGCCAGTTCAGGTGGCAAACTTAACTGATAAACGTCGTCTGTGTCCTGACCGTTCAACTGACCTGCCCTTCTCTCATCCCTCTCCCTCTTCTTGGGCTTCCTGAGTCTCATAGACACAGCAGTATTGAAATTAGGCCAGTTCATCACTCTGCAAGTAGCTTCGGTCCCATTTGTTTATTTTTCCTTCAAAATTTTAATACCAATGCATTTTGAAGAAGGAGTCTGTGTAATTCTACAGGTTGTTTGCCCCTCCTTTTTTTTTTTTTGTATAATTGTACAACCTTTGAAATTTACATAAGTTATAATGATTCAGTATTATTTGTCTTTCAAACAACAACTTTCTCTTCCTCCCAGCAACCATCTAAGGGGAATTAAAGTTCCTGAAAGGTCAGTTCAAGATGGCTTCTACTCTGGTAGAAACAGAAAACAAAAAGATGAGGAAAGGCAATAAAGAAATGGGTCCTCATCAAACTTACATACTTTTGCACAGCAAAGGAAACCATAAAACAAAAAAAGGCAAACTACAGACTGGGAGAAAAGATTTGCAAATGATGTCACCCTTGCAAGTAACAAGGGCTTAAATTCCAAATATATGAAAACCTCTTACAACTCAATAATCAAGACAGGGAACCCAATCAAAGAATGGGCAGAAGATCTAAATAGACATTTCTCCAAAGAAGGCATACATATGGCGAATAGGCATGTGAAAAGATGCTCAATATCAATATTTATTATTTTTAATTAATTAATTAAAAATTTTTACTTTATATTGGAGTATATAGTTGATTAAAAGTGTGTGTTAGTTTCAGATGTACAGCAAAGTGATTCAGTTATACATATACATGTATCTATTTTTTTTTTTTACAAATTCTTTTCCTATTTATGCTATTACAGAATATGGAGCAGAGTTCCCAATGCCACACAAGTGATTGTTGGTTATCTATTTTAAGTACAGTAGTGTGTATATGTCAATCCTGAACTCCCAGTTTATCTCTCTCCATCACCTTTCACCTCTGGATATATGCCAGGAGTGGGGTTGCTGTATCATATGGTAGCTCTGAACCTGCCTGCAATGCGGGAGACCTGGGTTTAATCCCTGGGTCAGGAAGATCCCCTGGAGAAGGAAATGGCAACCCACTCCAGTATTCTTGCCTGGAGAATTCCATGGACGGAGAAGCCTGGCGGGCAACAGTCCCTTGGGTGGCAAAAAGTTGGACACGACTTAGCAACTAAATCACCACCACATGTTAGGTCTGTTTTCAGTTTTGAAAGGAATCATTCAATACATTCTCCATAGTGCGTGTATCAGTTTACATTCCCACCAACAGTGTGGGAGGGTTCCCTTTTCTCCACAGTCTCTCAAGCATTTATTGTTTGTTCAGTTCAGTTCAGTTGCTCAGTCATGTCTGAATTTTTGTGACCCCATGGACTGCAGCACGCCAGGCTTCCCTGTCCATCACCAAGTCCTGGAGCATACTCAAACTCACAGACTTTTTGATATGGCCATTGTGACGAGTGTGAGGTTCCTTGAAGGGGGAAGGAGAATAAATGTCAGAGAATGAGCAGTAAAAGCTAAAGCGTCTCGGCCCCAGGATCCAGGGCACCTACTGGGCAACAAGGACAGACTTTGGGAGACAGAGCAGGGTGGGTGTGCACAGGCTTCTCATTGCAGTGGCTTCTCTTGTTGAAAAGCACCGGTTCTAGTTTGCTTGGGCTTCCGAGCACATGCTTTAGCTGTCCTGTGGCATGTGGGATCTTCCTGACCAGGGATCAAAGCTGTGTCCCCTGCACTGGCAGGCGAATCCTATCACTGGCCCACCAGAAAGCCCCCGCCACATCTTCTTTATCCATTCATTTGTCAATTGCCATTTAAGTTGCTTGTATGGCTTCTCAGGTAGCTCAGATGGTAAAGAATCTGCCTTCTGTGCGGGAGACCTGGGTTCAATCCCTGTGTTGGGAAGCTCCCCTGGAGGAGGGCATGGCAACCCACTCCAGTATTCATGCCTGGAGAATCCCATAGACAGAGGAGCCTGGTGGGCCACAGTCCATGGGGTCGTGAAGAGTTGAATATGACTGAGCTACTAAGCACACACATTCTGCTTCCCCTGATGGTGTCTAGGCCCTGGTTCCCACCTCTTACCCTGGGCCCACAATTCTCCAGCTGAACGGCCTCAGGTTCTGAGTCCTTGCCCCATGTCTCCCCCAGGGTCTGGGTCTGTTTTGAGCAGGTCTTCAAGGCATTAATTCTCCTCCCAGAGAAGCAACGGTTTGGGCCTGTTATTGTCATAATGTAGGAAGTCTGTTTTTCCAATGCCCCCGTGGAGCCTCCATCTCACATCAGGGCTGGAGTGACAAGAAGTGGTAGCCAAGTTAAGTGTCTGTGATGAAACTCAGGTGTCAGCTGGCATGGGGAGTGCTGGCTCACTCTTCATGTGCCCCACAAAATTCGTCTGTTGCAACTTTGGCCCTGAATGTGATGATATCTGAGGATGGGTGTGTGGGAAGTGATTGGTGGGTTCAGTTCAGTTCAATTGAGTCTCTCAGTCATGTCCGACTCTTTGTGACCCCTTGGACTGCAGCGTGCCAGGCTTTGCTCTCCGTCACCCACACCCAGAGCTTGCTCAAACTCATGTCCATCAAATTGGTGATGCCATCCAACCGTCACATCCTCTGTCATCCCCATCTCCTCCTGCCTTCAATCTTTCCCAGCATCAGGGTCTTTTCAAATGAGTCAGCTCTTCGCATCAGGTGGCCAAAGGATTGACGTTTCAGCTTCAACATCAGTCCTTCAAATGAACACCCAGGACTGATCTCCTTTAGGATGGACTGGTTGGATCTCCTAGCAGTCCAATGGACTCTCAAGAGTCTTCTTCAACACCACAGCTCAGAAGCATCATTTCTTTGGCACTCAGCTTTCTTTATAGTCCAGCTCTCACATCCATACATGACCACTGGAAAAACCATAGCCTTGACTAGATGGACCTTTGTTGACAAAGTAATGTCTCTGCTTCTTAATATGCTGTCTCGGTTGGTCATAACTTCCTTCCAAGGAGTAAGTGTCTTGAATTTCATGGCTGCAATTACCATCTGCAGTGAGTTTGGAGCCCAGAAAAATAAAGTCGGCCACTGTTTCCATTGTTTCCCCATCTATTTGCCATGAAGTGATGGGACCAAATGCCATGATCTTAGTTTTCTGAATGTTGAACTTTAAGCCAACTTTTCACTGTCCTCTTTCACTTTCATCAAGGGACTTTTCAGTTCTTCTTCACTTATCCTATATCGAAAAGGCTGGAAGTTAGGGTTCACAAGGGGCTCCTATTGTATAGTTCAAATATGGCCCATTGTGGTGACCTGACAAACAAGGGATGAAGTCACGGTGGCCACATTGCCCTGATGGGCATCCTGTTTCTTCCTTAAGGTGATATCCTGTGTTTCCCTGCTGGTGCCGGTTTCTCAAGACTCCTTGACCACCCGACCATGAGAACCCTTTGACTAAGTGACCACAAGACCCCAGCTGTGGGCTAAAGATCAGTTGTGGCCCCCTCCCTTTGGGGAACAATTTCCCATCGATAGGGTATAAGAAGGGTTGGCTGTAAAAAGAGAGCACCGGTTTCTCTCTAAATCCAGTTGCTTTCTTTCTTTCTTCTTATAATAAATCTTTCTCTGCCTGAATTCCTGGCTCATTCTCTTTTTCTCCATGCTTGCCTTACAGCACATGCATCTTGGCGAGGTTCCATGGACCAGGCAGGTGTGAAGAAAGAAACAAGATAATTGGCCAAAGGTAAACAAAGACCCGAAGGACTGTCCTGCATAAGTAATTTACATCACCTTCGTACTGAGCTCCTCCTCCCTCAGGATGCCTGCACTCCTCTCCGGTGTGTGTCTCTGCAGAGCTGGTGACATACTGCACTCCTCCTCATTAAAGACAATGTCCATGCCCTTTCTCTCTGGGTGTTTATTTCTGCATTGCTTCTGTCTTAAATAAACAGCCAGTTTTTCTGTGTTCTCTCTCAAACATTGTGCTGTGTCTCTAATAATAAGCTTTGTACCTATTTTTTAATTTTTGCTTCCTTGAAACATTCTTGCTTTAAAATGGGGGAAAGAACCAGGGCCCCTTTGCTTCTAGCCTCTAGTCCCTGATGGTCTTGTGGCTAGGGTTCCGGGGTTTTCATCCAGGATACCAAGGTACAATCTCTGTCCAGGGAAGAAAGGTCTCACTTCAGGACAACTCACTGCTCTCCCTCCAAAATCACCGGGAATACTTCAGTTCAGTTCAGTTCATTCTCTTAGTCGTGTCCAACTCCTTGCGATCCCATGAACCGCAGCATGCCAGGCTTCCCTGTCCATCACCAAGTCCTAGAGTCTCCCGGAGTCCACCCAAACCCATGTCCATTGAGTCAACGATGCCATCCAACCATCTCATTCGCTGTCGTTCCCTTCTCCTCCTGCCCTCAATCTTTCCCACCATCAGGGTCTTTTCCAATGAGTCAGCTCTTCGCATCAGGTGGCCAAAGGAATCGAGTTTCAACGTCACCATCAGTCCTTCCAGTGAACACCCAGGACTGGTTTCCTTTAGGATGGACTGGTTGGATCTCCTAGCAGTCCAATGGACTCTTAAAGAGTCTTGTCCAACACCACAGTTCAAATATCAATTCTTCAGTGCTCAACTTTCTTTATAGTCCAACTCTCACATCCATACATGACCACTGGAACAACCAAGGCCTTGACTAGATGGACCTTTGTCGACAAAGTAATGTCCCTGCTTTTTAATATGCTGCCTAGGTTGGTCATAACTTTCCTTCCAAGGAGTAAGCATCTTTGAATTTCATGGCTGCAATCACCATCTGCAGTGAGTTTGGAGCCCAGAAAAATAAAGTCAGCCACTGTTTCCACTGTTTCCCCATCTATTTCCCATGAAGTGATGGGACAAGATGCCATGGTTTTAGTTTTCTGAATGTTGAGTTTCAAGCCAACTTTTTCACTCTCCTTTTTAACTTTCAAGAGGCTTTTTAGTTCTTCTTTACTTTCTTCCATAAGGGTGGTGTCATCTGCATATCTGAGGTTATTGATATTTCTCCTGGCAATTTTGATTCGAGCTTGTGCTTCTTCCAGCCCAGCGTTTCTCATGATGTACTCTGCATATAAGTTAAATAAGCATGGTGATAATACACAGCCTTGACGGACTCCTTTTCCTATTTGGAACCAGTCTGTTGTTCCATGTCCAGTTCTCACTGTTGCTTCATGACCTGCATATAGGTTTCTCAAGAGGCAAGTCAGGTGGTCTGGTATTCCCATCTCTTTCAGAATTTTCCACAGTTTATTGTGATCCACACAGTCAAAGCCTTTGGCATAGTAAAAAAAAAAAAAAAAAAAAAAAGCAGAAGTAGATGTTTTTCTGGAACTCTCTTGCTTTTTTGATGATGCAGCGGATGTTGGCAATTTGATCTCTGGTTCCTCTGCCTTTTCTAAAACTAGCTTGAACATCTGGAATTTCATGGTTCACGTACTGCTGAAGCCTGGCTTGGAGAATTTTAAACATCACTTTACTAGCATGTGAGATGAGTACAATTGTGTGATAGTTTGAGCATTCTATGGCATTGCCTTTCTTTGGGATTGGAATGAAAACTGACCTTTTCCAGTCCTGTGGCCACTGCTGAGTTTTCCAAATTTGCTGGCATATTGAGTGCAGCACTTTCACAGCATCATCTTTCAGGATTTGAAATAGCTCAACTGGAATTCCATCACCTCCACTAGCTTTGTTCGTAGTGATGTTTTCTAAGGTCCATTTGACTTCACATTCCAGGATGTCTGGCTCTAGGTCAGTGATCACACCATCGTGATTATCTGGGTCATGAAGATCTTTTTTGTACAGTTCTTCTGTGTATTCTTGCAACCTCTTCTTAATATCTTCTGCTTCTGTTAGGTCCATACCATTTCTGTCCTTTATCAAGCCCATCTTTGCATGAAATATTCCCTTGATATCTCTAATTTTCTTGAAGATATCTCTAATTTTCTTGAAGAGATCTCTAGTCTTTCCCAACTATTGTTTCCTCTATTTCTTTGCATTGATCACTGAGGAAGGCTTTCTTATCTCTTCTTGCTATTCTTTGGAACTCTGCATTCGGATGCTTATATCTTTCCTTTTCTCCTTTGCTTTTCACGTCTCTTCTTTTCACAGCTATTTATAAGGCCTCCTCAGACAGCCATTTTGCTTTTTCACATTTCTTTTTCTTTGGCGTTGTCTTGATTCTTGTCTTCTGTACAATGTCACAAACCTCCGTCCATAGTTCAACAGGCACTATATCTGTCAGATCTAGTCCCTTAACTCTACTTCTTACTTCCACTGTATAGTCATAAGGGATTTGATTTAGTTCATACCTGAATGTTCTAGTGGTTTTCTCCACTTTCTTCAATTTCAGTATGAATTTGGCAATAAGGAGTTCATGATCTGAGCCACAGTCAGCTCCCAGTCTTGTTGTTGCTGACTGTATAGAGTTTCTCCATCTTTGGCTGCAAAGAATATAATCAATCTGATTTCAGTGTCGACCATTTGGTGATGTCCATGTGTAGAGTCTTCTCTTGTGTTGTTGGAAGAGGGTGTTTGCTATGACCAGTGCATTCTCTTGGTAGAACTCTATTAGCCTTTGCCCTGCTTCATTCTGTACTCCAAGGCCAAATTTGCCTGTTACTCCAGGTGTTTCTTGACGTCCTGCTTTTTTGTTCCAGTCGCCTATAACAAAAAGGACATCTTTTTTGGATGTTAGTTCTAAAAGGTCTTGTAGGTCTTCATAGAACTTTCTGGTTTCTTCAGCGTTCCTGGTCGGAGCATAGACTTGGATTACTGTAATATTGAATGGTTTGCCTTGGAAACAAACAGAGATCATTCTGTCATTTCTGAGACTGCGTCCAAGTACTGCATTTCAGACTCTTTTGTTGACCATGATGGCTACTCCATTTCTTCTAAAGGAGTCCTGCCCACAGTACTAGATATAATGGTCATCTGAGTTAAATTCACCCATTCCAGTCCATCTTAGTTTGCTGATTTCAAGAATGTTGATGTTCACTCTTGTTACCTCCTGTTTGACCACTTCCAATTTGCCTTGGTTCATGGACCTGATATTCCAGCTTCCTATGCAATATTGCTCTTTACAGCATCAGACCTTGCTTCTATTACCAGTCCCACCCACAACGGGGTGTTGTTTGTGCTTTGGCTCCATCCCTTCATTCTTTGTGGAGTTATTTCTCCACTGATCTCCAGTAGCATGTTGGGCACCTACCAACTTGGGGAATTCATCTTTCAGTGTCCTGTCTTTTTGCCTTTTCATACTGTTCATGGGGTTCTCAAGGCAAGAGTACTGAAGTGGCTTGCCATTCCCTTCTCCAGTGGACCGCATTCTGTCAGACCTCTCCACCATGACCAAACTAGGGTCTGGCTGCTTCCCACTCTAAAGCCATTAAAGAGGTCATGTTGATGGAAAGGAAAGTTTGCCTTATTTTGGATGCCAGCAGTGGTGGAGGGGAAGGGGGTAGGGAACTTCCATGATGGCTCAGTGGTAAAGAATCTGCCCAGAATCCACCTGTCAATGCCCATCTTGGGTGGCCCCGCATGGCATGGCTTGGTTTCACTGAGTTAGACAAGGCTGTGGTCCGTGTGATCAGGTTGGCTAGTTGTCTGTGATTGCGGTTTCTGTCTGTCTGCCCTCTGATGCCCTCTCTCAGTGCCTATGGTCTCACTTGGATTTCTCTTACCTTGGATGTGGGGTATCTCTTCATGGCTGCTCCAGCAAAGCACAGCCTCTGCTCCTTACCTTGGACGTGGGGTACCTCCTCTCGGTTATTTAATCAATAGAAATTGATAAGAGGCCAGACGAGAAATTCAGGCTAGGTTTTATTGGTGTTCCTGAAACTAGGGTCTGGCTGCTTCCCGCTCAAAAGCCATTAAAGAGGTCATGTTGATGGAAAGGAAAGTTTGCCTTATTTTGGATGCCAGCAATGGTGGAGGGGAAGGTGGTAGGGGACCTCCATGGTGGCTCAGTGGTGAAGAATCCTCCCAGAATCCACCTGTCAATGCAGGAGGTGTGGGTTCAATCCCTGCCTCAGAAAGATTCTTTGCAGAAGGAAATAGCAACCCACCCCAGTATTCTGGCCTGGAAAATCCCATGGACAGAGGAGTCTGGCAGGCTACAGTCCATGGGGTCACAAAGAGTCCCACACTCAGGGACTAAACAAGAAATGGAAGTGACAGGGGTGTGGGAAGGATGTACATCTGTCCAAAGGCTGACTCCCCCAACTGAGAATCAGTGGGCAAGAACTTTTATAGACAGAAGGACACGACTGCATGCAGAAACAGCACAGTTAGCTCTGACAGTCATCTCCAAATTGGTCATGGATGGTCTGACCAGAGTCATCTTGATTGTTTGAAGTACAATTAATCTTTGGTTCCATGGTTGGTTTGTTCTCATCTCCTTGGGGACAATTCTTGGAATTGTGGCAGGTTATATCATGGCTACAGTCTGGTCATCATGTAGCTAATTTCTTCCAACTGGTGGGAATTTATGTATCTATAAGACAGTTCACAGGATAGAGTTCAGAATATTATCAATAGCCCTTGAGAAGGACCTCAAAGTCCTTGACTATGCTTAATGACTACATTATTCTTATTTGGTCTCCTTTGACTATTTTCCTTAGTTTCTGCATTTTCTCACTTCTCTGATTAAGCTTAGTGGGTGGCTAAAGCTTTTCCACAGACAAAAGGCAGGCTGAGGACATGGTGGGGCAAGGACCACAGGGTCCCGCTCTGTTTCATCAGAATTCTTGCTACAGTTTGAGGGAAGGGAAACAAGTTCCCTCGCTCTATCCAAGCTGGTCCCTTATGGGGAGTGAGAGTGGGGACGGATCCATGGGTCAGGCTGGAGGGGTGGCTTAGGTGGTCTGCCCACCCTGATAGTGGTGCTGTGTGTCTGCTTATACTTACTATCTTGCTTTTGCTCCCAACACCTCAGTAGTGGCAGCTGGGGTTTGATCTTTCTGTATCTTGTTGCTCATAATTTGTCCCAACTGTGCATACATGCAGCACTTTTTCTCCCTTTATAGAGTCTTTGCATTTTTATGCTTGATGAGACCTTTGTCCAGGTCCCAGCCTGTCTCAGGTGTGCCAAAAGCAGGAGGAGAAGAGGGAATTCTGGCTTGGACTCCCCGGTCATAAACTTTCCCACAGTCTATAGTCAATACCTAGAAAATGATTTTTCAAAATGACTGAACCCCCTTCCATCTGATTTCATCAATCTAGTTAATTGGAAGAACTACTGTATGGAGTTAATTTCACAGTGTGTAGTGAATTAACTTCTCATCCAGACATCTAAAACTGGTTCTGGCTACATGCCATCCTTGTGGGATGAATTGAAGAAATAGTCACTGAACTCAATTACTGTGCTCTGTGGTTCAGATGAAGAGTGTGGCTGACACAGAGAGAGATCCTGGCCACACTGTGTGAGGAGATGGTCAACAGGGGCAGCTGCTGTCTCCGTGCCTGCCAGGTTCCCATTTCTCAGCAAGAGCCCAGTAAATATTTATTGAATGAATATATGTTCAGTTACTTCTTGTTTTCTAGTGTTAATGAATATGTTGTCAGTCCAGGATCATCGATAGATGGTAAAATTATGGGCTGAAATATTGTCAGGAAACAGGATATTTCTGTTTTATAATAGAGGAATATTACAATATTCCTATTATTATTACTGTCTTATAATAGAGGAATATCCCTCTATTCTAACACAGAAGTGAGGTTTCAACCCACATTTTTTTGTCTGTGCAAATATTAGAATCAAACTCACCTTTTATTTTTATCATTATCATCATTGTGATCACTTGCTAGTCTGTATCTTATTGACATTCTGGAGACTTTGGTTTGACCTCCTTTATCCTACTATTGAGGACTTTTTCTTCCTTATGTGAGGTGCTGTGTGGTTTCCACTGGCTTTATTTTATGAAGTGTGACGAGGGTAACCTTAATATTTCTTTTAGCTGGACTAAACTACCAGACACCTGACCTGCCTCTTGAGAAATCTGTATGCAGGTCAGGAAGCAACAGTTAGAACTGGACATGGAACAACAGACTGGTTCCAAATAGGAAAAGGAGTCCGTCAAGACTGTATATTGTCACCCTGCTTATTTATCTTATATGCAGAGTACATCATGAAAAACGCTGGACTGGAAGAAACACAAGCTGGAATCAAGATTGCCTGGAGAAATATCAATAACCTCAGATATGCAGATGACACCACCCTTATGGCAGAAAGTGAAGAGGAACTCAAAAGCCTCTTGATGAAAGTGAAAGTGAAAATGGAGAGTGAAAAAGTTGGCTTAAAGCTCAACATTCAGAAAACGAAGATCATGGCAACTGGTCCCATCACTTCGTGGGAAATAGATGAGGAAACAGTGGAAACAGTGTCAGAGTTTATTTTTGTGGGCTCCAAAATCACTGCAGATGGTGACTACAGCCATGAAATTCAAAGATACTTACTCCTTGGAAGGAAAGTTATGACCAACCTACATAGCATATTGAAAAGCAGAGACATTACTTTGCCAACAAAGGTCCCTCTAGTCAAGGCTATGGTTTTTCCTGTGGTCATGTATGGATGTGAGAGTTGGACTGTGAAGAAGGCTGAGCATCGAAGAATTGATGCCTTTGGACTGTGGTGTTGGAGAAGACTCTTGAGAGTCCCTTGGAGTGCAAGGAGATCCAACCAGTCCATTCTGAAGGAGATCAGCCCTGGAATTTCTTTGGAAGGAATGATGCTAAAGCTGAAACTCCAGTATTTTGGCCACCTCATGTGAAGAGTTGACTCATTGGAAAAGACTCTGATGCTGGGAGGGATTGAGGGCAGGAGGAGAAGGGGACGACAGAGGATGAGATGGCTGAATGACATCACTGACTGGATGGACAAGAGTCTGACTGAACTCTGGGAGTTGGTGATGGACAGGGAGGCCTGGCATGCTGTGATTCATGGAGTCATAAAGAGTTCGACAGGACTCAGTGATTGAACTGAACTGAAACTTGAGATGAAGCTTGAGCTCATTCTAGGCTCTAGGCCTCTAACTTCCCTTTTCTTAGAACATTTTACTTCAAAATCTTGTCACTTTTTCTCTTTCCAGTTTTACAACACAGGACTTTTTTCTCAAAGCCCTGGGAGCCATCTCTTTCTTTCTTTCTCTTAAGGTGACTTATTAAGGCCTTTTATTACTTAAATGTGCTAGCATACTCTATGACCAAGCCCACCCAGATGAAAGGAAGAATGAGAAACGAAGACAAGCTATATACCTAGTGGAAAAAGAATCAGTGAAGGATGCTAATTTGCCAGTCTATGTGACATGAGCTTTTCATGTGTATTATCTAATATGGTCTAACTTCCTTTGCTGCTGTTGCTGCTGTTTAGTCCCTAAGTCATGTCCCACTCTTTGAGACTTCATGGACTGTAGCCAGCCAGGCTTCTATGTCCAAGGGATTTCCCAGGGAATAATACTGGAGTGGCATCTGTTTACAGGTTTTTTTCTTTTTTTGGTTGCCCTGGGTCTATGTTTCTGAGTGCAGGCTTCCTCCAGCTGCAGCTAGCAGGGGCTCCTCTCTAGTTGCAGTGCTTGGGCTTATTGAGGTGGCTCCTGTTGTTGTGGAGCACTGGCCTTAGGCATGTGGGGTTCAGTAGTCACGGTATTGGGTTCGGTAGTTATGGCCTGCAGGCTCTAGAGTGTGGGCCTGGGAGCCATCTCTTTGAATCTGAAGTATTAAAGGAGATAGTGCTGGCACCTCCCAGGCTCTGTAGGAGGGTAGGAGCCTATATTTGGCTCCCAAGTAGCTCGGCTGGTAAAGAAGCCACCTGCAAGTCGGGAGACCCTGGTTTGATTCCTGGATTGGGAATATCCCCAGGAGAAGGGATAGAATACCCCACTCCAGTATTCTTGGGCTTCCCTTGTGGATCAGATGGTAAAAGAATCCCCCTGCAATGCGAGACACCCAGGTTCAATCCTTGGGTTGGGAAGATCCCTTGGAGGAGGGCCTGGCAACTCACTCCAGTGTTCTTGCCTGGAGAATCCCTGTGGGCAGAGGAGCCTGGAGGGCTGTAGTACGTGGAGTCACAAAGAGTCAGACAGGACTGAGCAACGAGGCCCAGCACTGGCCAGCTGGTCCTGCCATACAAAGGACTGCAGACTGGATGGCTTACACAGCAAACACAGGTTTTTCTTCAGTTCTGTAGGTAGGCAGGCCAAGATCATGGTGCTGGAGGGTTTGTATCTTTCTAAGATCAATGTATCTTATTTTTTGATGCATTTCAAACTTGAAGACAATACTACATTTGCCTCAAACACTTCATGATGTACTTCAGGAACTAATGGTCTTTTCCGCCTTTGAATCTGTACTCTGTTTCCTCATGTCGCCTGGAACTTCTAATTTAATGAATACTGCTGCATTTTCTTTAATGGATTGTACTAATTTTTTATTTTAATATTTAAAGTTTAAGGTTTAAAATTTAGTTTCCCAGGATAGAAATTAAGATGCATCATTTTTATTTGTTGGCTGTGCCATGAGGCATGTAGGATCTTGTTCCTTAACCAGGGATCAAACCCCTACCCCTAGCAGTCTAAGCATGGAGTCTTTACCACTGGACCACCAGGGAAGCCCCCCGATCCACCATTTTAATATATATATTTATGTATAAATATATATTTATAATATGGATATTATAAATATATTTTATATTTACCTTTTATTTCAGTAAGAGATAAATGATCCCTAAAGTGAGCCTCCCCAACTGTGTAAACTGTACCAATTGAAGAGCTCTGGTCCACGGATGGAAATGAAGAAAGAACATAAGATAAAAATAGACATCAGGAATGAAGACAGCCTTTCATGACCATCCCTTTTGGTTGTTGTTGTTAGTGTTAGTCCTGTTCAGAATGATCATCTCCAATACATTTTTAGGGGATATACCAACCAGGCTCCCCTCTAATTTTCAGAAAATGATAGAGACCTCAGCTCGAGAATTCTCTCTCCCAGGGGACTCGTGAACGTGGTGTTAGCAAGACCACAGTCATAGGAGAGAAAACCTCTCTGTCCACCTGGCCTTGAACCTCACACCATGGCTGTCCAGGTCTGGGCTGAGGACTGATGGTGAAACTATAGGAAAGAGCGTGAGCATGTGTGAAGTCAAAACACACTGAGGGTGAGGTTGGGAGAAAAAGACCCATAGGCTCCTCCCCCAGTTATGTGAGAGCCTCCGGAGTAAGGCTGCAGGGCTAGGCTGACAGAGCAGAATGGCCCCGCCTGCCCCACCACCCCAAACACACCCTAGGTCCTGGCTGAGGAAGAGGAGGAAGCCTTGATCAGGCAAAAAAACCACACAGCCCTGGATATGCCTATCTCCACTCTGTTCAAAAGCTCCACACCTAGCATGAACTGACACAATTTTTTCCAGAGGGTCCAGGCCAGCTCAGAAGGAGAGGCCTAAACACAGAGGACTGTGAGAATGTCTCCATGTGTCCTGAGGAGAGATGGGGATCCTCTGGGGGCTGCTCCTGAGGAAGCAGGATCACAGTGGGGCAGGATGAGCATAGAACCCAAAGCTGGAGAAGGGAGAGCTCACAATTAGGGGTCACAGGACTTAGCAAGGCCAGGGAGATGCTGCTAATCTCGCACTAGGATGGGTCTTGGAAGCCTGGAGAAAGGCCTGGCCCACCTGGCATGAAAGAGAAAGTCCAGAACTTCCAAGGCAGATGGTAGAGGAGGGGATCCAAGGCTCAGGGAAGTGAATCTGCCAGGGCAGACATGGTATGACGGTATGAAATGGCAGGAAAGTGTGCAATCCACCAGCTCCATGGGAAAGCCTGATGGACTCCATGGAGCCTGAGAGGAAAGCGTGGATGAGAAACATGTCCAACAGCGCAAGTGAGATCTGCCGGGACTTGAAACCTAGGATCTGTAGACCTTTGCTCTAGTGCTTGCACCTGGACAATGATCTCCTCCAGCAACAAAATACAAAGAAATTATAAGGGGCTGAAAATAACTGCATGCATGCCAAGTTGGGCTTAATTATGAATGAAAAGATAAAAAACCCAACTGGAAAAGCAGGGTGCAGGGTATGATCACAGGGCATGATCACAGGGTATGATCACAGGGCACTGCCACGATGGTGGGCAGGCCACCTAAGCCATCCCTCAGGTCCTAACCCTTGATCTGACCCTACCCTCACCCATATAAGGGACCAGCCTGCCTCTCCCCACCACCCTCCCCCAAGGGAATGAGCAAGGAAACCTGTTGCTTGTGCTTGCGCCCTCACACTGCATCACGTGTCCCAGTGAAGCCTCGCCTAAATTTCTTATCTGGCCTCTTATCCACTTCTATCGATTAAGGTTTTGTTTGTGCCCTCCAAGAGTCTATTTCCCCAGTCCTGTGTACATTCTGGCAGCTCTTTGATGGGGTTAATGGTGACCTCCACCAAGAGGACTTATGCAATACCCATGTTGCACCACCAAGCATACCCAAGTCTGCCGAACCCAGAGCCCCTGCCCCGTGGCATCACTGACTCAATGGGCATGAATTTGAGTAAACACTGGGAGTTGGTGATGGACAGGGAGGCCTGGCGTGCTGCAGTCCATGGGGTCACAAAGAGTCGGACACGACTGAGTGACTGAATTGAACGGAATGAACTGATTGATTACGGAGGCCAAGAAGCCTGGTTGCTAACATACTCTGTGGCAACCATGAAGGGCTACTGTCCCCTTTCTGCCAGAGCATCTGGGCATCTCTGTGACCTCGGGGTGCAACTTACCTGTGGTGACAAGTGGCCACCTGAACCTCGGCTCAGAGTCACCAGTTTGGTTGGTCTGCCTTCCTGGCCCCTGGGGGCCTCAGGGCCCATTCAGACATCACCCTCCCCCTCACCCTTTGTCCCTTTCCCTCATCTATTATCTCTCCACTTCTCCTCTCTCTGTCCTCTTCTCTCTCTCTATCTTATCCTTCTGAGAGAGTGGACCTCGGCAAGGACAGCCTCACTCCTCTCAACTTAGGAGACAAAGCTCCCTCTGGCTGTCAATGGCTCACTTTGATGGGTGACAAGGCAGTGGGAGAGACTCATCTCATACCCTGCAGGTCTTGATCCAGCAGGTTCTGCCTCATAGGGGATTTGTGAGAATGATAGAGGCTCAAACCTCTTATTAGTTAGTGGCTGGACATCTGATCATACCAGTGTTCTCACGTCTATTTTCCTGCCGCCAAGAGAGGTCCCATTGGGAACTCAGTGAAGTGGCAGATTTCTATATGCTGGTTTATGCGTGGGTGAGAATCCCACCTCTGGGCTCCAAGCCCATAGCCGATGTACAAGGGGCTGATTTCTGGGCTTGATCACCCCAGTGGGCAGTGGACAGGGTGCTCCCTCCCTCACTGGCCCTTTCTGGAAGCCTGCAGGTTGGTGCCTGAATAAATAGACACCCACAGGTGCAGGGGTTGAAAAGGCAATGGCTCCCTTTCCGTTTTTCAGTCTTTTCTGTCCCTCCTCCCTTTTGCTCTCCCTTGGTCCTCATACCTGCACTCCTGTCCTTTTACACCCAAGAGACTCCTTGTTGCGTCACCTTTTTCACCATGACTTATTTGTTTTGTGTTCCCACTTCAGGCTTGAGGTTCCCACTGGCCCCCTTGAGAGAAGAGCTGGGCTGGGCTGGACAAAGTGCCCAGAGGCCACTTCCCAGTAAGACCCTCTCTTTGTTTCTTTTTGTTAATTTTCTGTCTTTGGTATGTTCTCTCAGTCAGTGAATTTAAAAGCATTTTTGTTTTATGTACTTTTCTCTGTCCAATTGCTATTGCAAATCTCTGCTACAATTGTGGGCATGTGTTACTTGTTGTTCAGTCACTCAGTCATGTCTGACTCTTTGCGACCCCATGGACTGCAAGAACCAGGCTTCCTTGTCCTTCACCATCTACTGGAGCTTGCTCACACTCATGTCGATTGAGTCACTGACCCCATCCAACCATCTCGTCCCCTGTCATCCCCTTCTCCTCCTGCCTTCAATCTTTCCCAGCGTCTTTCCCAGGTCTTTTCCAGTGAGTTGGTTCTTCACATCAGGTGGCCAAAGTATTGGAGCTTCAACTTCAGCATCAGTCCTTCCAATGACTATTCAGGACTGATTTCCTTTAGGATTGACTGGTTTGATTTCCTTGCTGTCCAAGGGACTCTCAAGAATCTTCTCCAACACCACAGCTCAAAAGCATCAATTCTTCAGTGCTCAGCCTTCTTTATGGTCCAACTCTCACATCCATACATGACTACTGAAAAAACTATAGCTTTGACTATAGGGACCTTTGTTGGGAAAGTGATGTCTCTGCTTTTTAATATGCTGTCTAGGTTTGTCATAGCTTTTCTTCCAAGGAGCAAGCATCTTTTAAATTTATGGCTGCAGGCACTGTTCACAATCATTTTGGAAGACTTTAAAAACAAAACAAACAAAAAATGGAACTTGCATTTCTCCCTTCCAAAATGTAAGTTTTTCGCCTGGGTTCTCAGGAACCATCTGATCCATCTGTGGTTCCCCCAGACTGAGGAGGAAAAATAGCATTTTTAAAACCGAAGCAGTAAAACAAGGAGATCTCTGGTTCTATCTTTACATGGAAATGAATTTGTAACTGAGCTGGATTTAATTGGGTTAAGGGAAAGTAAGCACTATATAAATAAACTCTCAGAAATATCAATAAAGCTCACCAGAACATATTTCTGTCACCAGGGACGACCCTGAGTCAGAATGATTGGCCAGAGATGACCCAGAAACTAACTCCATCACCAAAGAACCTGAGACTACAAGCCGTGTGGCAGAGCAGTTCTCCTGGGTTCCCTTACCCTGATGCTCTCCGCCCTGTAGCCCCTTCCCAAAAAAGCCTCTTGCTTTGACAGCATGGAACAATTCATTTCCCAGTGTTAGACAAAAGCCCACTCTCAGACCCTGCAAGGAGTCCCCCTTTCTGTAACAAATGGTGACTCTGGAGGAATTTCTTCACTACGACCGATGCCCTGACCATTCAGATACTTAGGAACAAACTTGTCCACTGACTGACCCGACCCAGTGGCCTGAACAGATATTTTCTTTTGTCCCTTATCTTCTCCCAACTCTAATGACTGGCCTGAGCGCCCCGATCTGATAAGGAACAAGTTAAGGAAGAAGGATCATCGAAAAACAAGAGAGTTCCAGAAAAACATCTACTTCTGCTTTATTGACTACGCCAAAGCCTTTGACTGTATGGATCACAACAAACTGTGGAAAATTCTTCAAGACCACCTGACCTGCCTCTTGAGAAATCTGTATGGAGGTCAGGAAGCAACAGTTAGAACTGGACATGGAACAATAGACTGGTTCCAAATTGGGAAAGGAGTACATCAAGGCTATATATTATCACGCTGCTTATTTAACTTATATGCAGAGTACATCACGAGAAACGCTGGGCTGGACGAAGCACAAACTGGAAGCAAGATTGCTGGGAGAAATATCAATAACCTCAGATATGCAGATGACACCACCCTTATGGCAGAAAGTGAAGAAGAACTAAAGAGCCTCTTGATGAAAGTGAAAGAGGAGAGTGAAAAAGTTGGCTTAAAGCTCAACATTCAGAAAACTAAGATCATGGCATCTGGCCCCATCACTTTATGGCAAATGGACGGGGAAACAAGGAAACAGTAAGAGACTTTATATTCTTGGGCTCCAAAATCACTGCATATGGTGACTGCAGCCATGTAATTAAAAAACGCTTGCTCCTTGGAAAAAATATTACAACCTACCTAGACAGAATATTAAAAAGCAGAGACATTACTTTGCCAACAAAGGTCCGTCTAGTCAAAGCTATGATTTTTCCAGTAGTCATGTATGGATGTGAGAGTTGAACTGTAAAGAAAGCTGAGCGCGGAAGAATTGATGCTTTTGAACTGTGGCGTTGAAGAAGACTCTTGGACTGCAAGGAGATCCAACCAGTCCATCCTAGAGGAAATCAGTACTGAATATTCGTTGGAAGGACTGATGTTGAAGCTGAAACTTCAATCCTTTGGCCACCTGATGCAAAGAACTGACCCACTGGAAAAGACCCTGATGCTGGGAAAGATTGAAGGCGGGAGGAGATGGAACAACAGAGGATGAGATGGTTGCATGGCATCACCGACTCAGTGGACATGAGTTTGAGTAAACTGCAGGAGTTGGTGATGGACAGAGAGGCCTGGCGTGCTGCAGTCCATGGGGTCGCAAAGAGTCGGACACGAGTGAGCGACTGAACGGAACTGAATTGAAGGAACAAGAGCGTTGCGGTCTACTGTAACCAGCGCACGTGGGCACCCAGTGTAAAAGGCGGGTAGGCTGCTTTACAGGAAGGCAGGCCTGTGAGTGAGGGAGCTGGCAGGAGTCCCCGCCCAGATCCGTAGAGCCTCCTAGTGGTAACCTGGGCGGGGCCGGTCGGCGGAGGCGCCGCCCAGGCAGTACGCCCAGAGGATCGCGGGTTCTGACTTGGCAGCCTCACACTCCTGAAAAAATTGGGATCCAGGTAGCAAAGGGAGAGATGGGTGCCTCCAAAAGCAGTCTTGGCTTCCTCGTTTTGCTTCTGATTGTGTTGTTCAGCGGAACGTCCAGCCGTGAGTTCGGGGATGAACCTGCGGGGGAACGCGTAGAGGTTGGATGGGGGAAAGGGGATGGGGGTGGTGTCCGTGGGACTTTGCGAAACTTCTTGCAGCGTGTCGCCGCCGCCCCCTCCTCTTTCCCTTCCCTCGGCCCCTTTGCTTCTCGGAGGCTCCTTCTGGCTTCTTGCCGGCTCTCTGGGCCAGAACAGGGGTGCCTTGGGTGTAGTAGTAATGCCGGGAGTTTGGGAGGTGACGCTGGGAGAAGAGGGGACCGGGACGCGGCAGGAAGTGTGGTTGAAACCCTGCAAGGGTCCAGCCCGCCCCTGGGAAGTGGGAGCCCTGGAGCAGGGCGGTTTGGGACCAGTCGGCCTTCCCGGGGAGAAGGAACCCAGACCCACTCCGAAAAGCACACCCTCCCGCCCCGACCTGTGCAACAAAGACCCTTCTGGTCCCTCCATCTCCCGGCCCTTGAAGGACCAGCGCTCTTTCCCGGGAGTTAAGTTATAAACGCAGAGCAGACCCGGGTGCCCAGGCGGCGGCGGCGCGCTCCCGCCTGAAACGTGCTTGAGTTGCTCTTGTCCGAGCCGCAGGTTCTGGCTCCACTCCCGGGCCCCGGGCTTCGCGGCGCGGCTCCTCCCGATCCCGGGGCTCCGCGGCCCGGCTGCATCCTGGGTACCCAAGACTCCGCGGTGCGGCTCCACCCGCGATCCCGGGGCTTCGCGGCGCGGCTCCCTCCAGATCCCCGAGACTCCGCGGTGCGTCTCCACCCGCGATCCCGGGGCTCCGCGGCGTCGCTCCTCCCGGATTCCCGAGACTCCGTGGTTCGGCTCCTCTCCGAACTCCGGGCTCCTCTGCGAGGCTCCACCTCCGACCCCGAGGGTCCTCTGCGCGGCCCCACCCGTGATCCCCGGGCTCCGCGGCGCGGTTCCTTCCCCAGTCTCGGGCTCCGCGGCGCCGCTCCATCCCCGCCCCGGCGGAGGCGGGTGTGAGCCTCTTCTGATCAGTGACCAGGTGCTCTGACTCATTGGTCTAGATGCAGAACTTTTTTTTATTAGAGAAGTGATCTTGTTGGACACTACGCCTATCCTTTAACCTGTTCATACCCAGCGAAACAGATGTCCTGCCTTTCACTGGGCCTGCAGAGTCCAAGTTGAATATAAGCAGGTTTCCAGGTAGACAGTTTCGTGGACCTGCCCCAGGTCAGCATTTCTGCTTGGTGGGGGTGGGGGTGCGAGGGGCACGGGTTGGAGGGATTTCCACGCACTATATCAGTGATTTGGCTCTAGCTTTCCTTTTCTGCAAAGTAGATGATGAGGTTATGATACTAAATGCAGCTCAACTTGACAGTAAATTCTTCAAAAACTTCCCTTCTTCACAAATTTGAAAGGAAGGAAAATGTGCTACAAAAAAGCAGAACTATTTATGATCCTGTTCATGCAGCTCCAGCTACTTCTACCCGTGTGTTTTATATCAGCGCAGGGGTTTGCAGTGCAGTTATATTTCTTGTAGTAATAATATTAGCTGTTTTGCACCTTCATAGTATGACAAGAATTGAACTGGAAGACAGCATCAGTGTCCAGTAGTTCCCAAGGGTTGTCTCAGGCATGTCGCAGATGACTCAGTATCTGAGAGGAGACACACCCAACAATGGTACTTCCATCCCCTGATCCTGCCTTGTGGATGGGTAGAGGAGTGTCTTGAGAAGTGCCACTCTTTTGGAGGCCAGAGCTAAGGTGAAGGATATCGAAATATCCAAGGAGAGGATAACTCTACCCATGGAGAGGATGTACTCCAAGAAGGTAGTTTAGGGTGTATTTTCCATGGGATTTATGTAGATGAAAAAGATCCAAATAAAGAACAGCAATCATTTGTAAAAACAGAGATTAAGCTTCTGAAATTCAGGTGACAATGAAACTCACTGAATGTTGCAAGCTATGAGATCTTCATCACAGAAATCTTCCTCCTATTTCTCTTGTGTGTATAGAAGATAGTGAAAACCCCTGGTGATATTGCCTTACATGAATTGGGAGAATCGTAAATAGTTTTCACAGCATTGCAAATTGTGTGTCTGTGTGTGTATTAGGCAGTCAGTCCTGTCCGATTCTTGCCACTCCATGGACTGTAGCCCACCAAGCTCTTCTGTCCGAGGAATTCTTCAGGCAAGAATAATGAAGTGGGTGGCCATTCCCTTCTCCAGGTGATCTTTCTGACCCAGGGATCAAACTCGGGTTTCCTGAATTGCAGGCAGATTCTTTACTGTTTGAGCCACCAGGGGAGCCTGCAGCACAAATTAGTAGAGGCCAGTAATCCACAGGCAATTTCTCAACAGGACCTGGTCCACAAGGTCAGATTGCCTGTGGAATGGATTACGTGGTCAGAAGAGAAGTCCTCCACAAAGACCTGGCTGCTAGGAGCTCTGCCATTGATGACAACCTCAAGTTAAGAGTACAGATAGCCCCTCTCCAGAATCTTGTTCCCCATGGACTCTCACTGTGTGGGGGACAATGAAAAAGTGGGATCAATGGATGGCCCATGAACGTCTGGTTAAGAATGAGGTCTCCAGACTTCCCTGGTGATCCAGTCGCTAAGAATCCACATTCCCAATGAAGGGGCCCGGTTCGATCCTTGGTCGGGGAACTGGATCCCGCATGCTACAACTAAGAAGTCAGCATGTTGCAACTAAGAGTCTTCATGCTGCAAAAAGATCCCAAGTGCCACAACCAAGACCCAATACAGCCCCCAAATAATAGATATTTAAAAAATAATTTATTTTAGTTCTCCAGTGCTAGTGATGTGTGGGCCTTCAGAGTGATAGTGTAGGAGCTCATGGCCCTGGATCAAATACCCCACATGGATGTCGACTCTTTAGAGATATGAAAGAAGGTCATCAAATAGCCCAGCCTGTCAACTGTCCTGATGAACCATTTGCTGTGATGTCTTGTGCTGGGCCTTAGATTCAGAGGAGAAGCCCAGTTCCAGCAGCTGGCCCAGTGTCTCACAGGGTTCCATGCAGCCCTGGGGGCCTGTGTCTGACTGTCCTCTCACAGTCCCCCAGCGTCAGGGGGACGGTGCCTGCTGAGGCCCACTTGGAGCAGGCCAGTCACATACATCACCCAGCACCGCAGAAGCATGTTGTCTTCCAGAACACTGTGCCTTAGGAATGCCATAGCATCTGAACTTTCTAAGACAGACTTAATGATGTGGAATACTTTCTAGATAACACTTTCATCAGGTTGAACTGAAAATGTTTGTATAAATTTTTTGATCAAGAAAGTTTTAAACAGTGTTATAAAATAAAATAGTTTTTAAAATTGTTTCAACACAAATACTTGGACTAGCTTAGTGCCAAGTGCTTTTTAGTTTTTACTTCATCAGAGTAATGTAGTTGATTTACCCTTGAATGTGTTGGGCTTAGTTGCTCAGTCATGTCCGACTCTTTGCGACCCCATGGACTATACAGTCTGTGGAATTCTCCAGGGTTGAATACTGGAGTGGGTAGCCTTTCCCTTCTCTAGGGGATCTTCCCAACCCAGGGATCGAACCCAGGTCTTCCACTGCAGGTGGGTCTTCCACTGCAGGTGGGTCTTCCACTGCAGGTGGATTCTTTACCACCTAAGGCACCAGAGAAGCTCAAGAATACTGGGGTGGGCAGCCTCTCCCTTTCCCAGGGAATCTTTCTGACCCAGGAATTGAACTGGGGTCTCCTGCATTGCAGGTGGATTCATTACCTGCTGAGGCACCAGGGAAACCCTTAAGTTTCTTTCTTCTTCTTCTTCTCTTTTTTACTATTTATTACTAGTCTTAGGAATTATTTGTCTATAAGATAAAATACTTTGTCTTAGGAAAAGAAAAAGGAAAAAGTGCTGTTGCCTTGTACAGGAAAAGGCAGTGTTGGAGGAAGAAAACTTAAAAGATAGAAGGAAAAAAAAAGAGAAAAATACAGTAGAAACAGAAACTACTCTTTCATGAAAAATTGCCTTTTTATTTTTTTTTTATTTTTTAATAAAGACGGGTTCTGCCTTCTTACTTTGAGGAAAGTAGAAGCAGAATTCACTGAAACATCTTAAATTTGGCAGATCCTAGCATATGGCACCCCACTCCAGTACTCTTGCCTGGAAAATCCCATGGACGGAGGAGCCTGGTAGGCTGCAGTCCATGGTGTTGCTAAGAGTGGGACATGACTGGGAGACTTCACTTTCACTTTCATGCATTGGAGAAGGATATGGGAACCCACTCCAGTGTTCTTGCCTGGAGAATCCCAGGGACCAGGGAGCCCGGTGGGCTGCCTTCTATGGGGTCACACAGAGTCGGACATGACTGAAGTGACTTAGCAGCAGCAGCAGCATTTCTCAGAGCCAAAAGTGGATTTGGGGCAGGTCAATAGTAAACATTTTGGATTTTATTTATTTTTACTTTCTGGAAAAGGATATAACACAATTCCAGAAGGTGCAATCATATTTTAAGGTTAAGAATACCAGGAGGAGGAGCTAAGATGGTGGACGAGTAGGACGGGGAGAATACTTTCTCCTCCACAAATCCATTAAAAGAACATTTGAATGCTGAATAAATTCTATAAAACAGCTTCTGAATGCCGGCAGAGGACATCAGGCACTTAGAAAGACAATTCATTGTCTTCAAAAGGAGAAAACGAGCCCTGCGGTAACTCCTTTTGTGCAGAAGCGGCGCGGACACCAGCATTTGCTATTGGCAAGTGGGGGCTGGGCTAGGAGGAGCGGTGAGGCCTGCATCGCTTTGAGAAAGGATTTGGCCTGGCTATCCCCAGGGCTATCTGAGCGAAATAACCAGACTGTCGATTATCTACTACATCAAAAGCCAGCCCTAACTTAAGATACCACCAGGACTACGTACAGAACAAAGGACTGCACAGAGATGGCCGGCTGCAGGCCATCCCACTCCGGTGACAGGCAGCCAGGGCCGGAGGCGGGCAATCACAGCCCTAGAGAGACACTGTCTACAGAACTGTGAGTAGGTTTCTGTGCTGACTCACGCTTCTTGGGGCTCTGGATGGTCAACATCTTCCTGAGAAAGTGTGCCGGTTGTATACCCAGAAAACTGAGCGGCGGGGAGGCGATAAATCGCAGCAGCTGCGCTCGCTAAACATTTCATCACCTGCGCTACTCGGATCTGGGAAGGGCATAAAACGCAGACTCAACCAAGTCTGTGCTTCTGAGGATTATCCGAGTGCCTGAACCTGGCCAGTTTAGATTTGGGTGTTCATCTCCACCCTTTCTGTAACAGGGTAGAGATCAGATATTGAAAAGACCAGTAAACCGCCTCAATAAAGAGAAGTCAACAAACTACCAGAATATAGTAAGGACACTCTAAACTTGGCAATTTTAACAAAATGAAGAGACAAAAGAATACCCAGCAGCTAAAGGAACAGGATAGATGCCCACCAAACCAAACCAAAGAGGAAGAGATAGGGAATCTACCTGATAAAGAATTTCGAATAATGATAGTGAAATTAATCCAAAATCTCGAAATCAAAATGGAATCACAGTTAAAGAGTCTGGAGACAAGGAGTGATAAGATGCAAGAAAGGTTTAACAAGGACCTAGAAGAAATAAAAAAGAGTCAACACATAATGAATAATGCAATAAATGAGATCCAAAACACTCTGGAGGCAACAAATTGTAGAATAACAGAGGCAGAAGATAGGATTAGTGAATTAGAAGATAGAATCCTAGAAATAAATGAATCAGACGAGAAAAAAGAAAAACGCATCAAAGACCTCCAGGATAACATTAAACGCTACAACATTCGAATCATAGGAGTTCCAGAAGAAGAAGATAAAAAGAAAGACCATGAGGAAATACTAGAGGAGATAATAGTTGAAAACTTCCCTAAAATGGAGAAGGAAATTACCACTCAAGTTCAAGAAATCCAGAGAGTCCCTAACAGGATAAACCCAAGGCGAAACACCCCAAGACACATATTAATCAAATTAACAAAGATTAAATATAAAGAACAAATATTAAAAGCAGCAAGGGAAAAACATCAAATAACTCACAAGGGAATTTCCATAAGGATAACAGCTGATCTTTCAATAGAAACTCTCCAAGCCAGGAGGGAATGGCAAGACATAATTAAAGTGATGAAAGAAAATAACTTACAGCCTAGATTATTGTATCCAGCAAGGATCTCATTCAAATACGAAGGAGAAATCAAAAGCTTCACAGATAAGCAAAAGTTGAGAGAATTTAGCACCACTAAACCATTTCTCCAACAAAAACTAAAGGACATTCTCTAGATAGGAGTCACTAAAAGGGTGTGTAATTTCGAACCCAGAACAATAAAGTAAATCCTATTTATCAATAATTGCTTTAAACGTTAATGGGCTGAATGCCCTAATCAACAGACAAAGACTGGCCGAATTGATACAAAAACAAGACCCCTACATACCTGGTCTACAAGAGACAACCAAAAGACTAAAATGGGTCAAATGGATACAAAAACTAGACCCCTATATATGTTGTCTACAAGAGAACCACCTTAAAATAGGGGATATATACTGACTGAAAATGAAGGACTGGAAAAAGATTTTCTATGCAAATATGGACCAAAAGAAAACTGGAGTAGCAATACTCATATCAGATTAAACTGACTAAAGATCCTGAAAAGGAGACAATCAAGGTTATATATAACGACTTAAAGGAACAATCCAAAAAGAAGTTATAACACTTATAAATATATATGCACCCAACATTGGAGCATTGATATATCTAAGACAAACATTAATTAATATGATAGAAGAAATAAGCAACAATACAATAATAGTGGGAGACTTTAATACCCCACTCATACTTATACAATCTGGCTGTAATAGACAAAGTAAAGAGGAAAACATATTCACTTATGAGCCTCAAAAAATTAAGGTCACTCAGGAGAGTTATATAGACTTATTTGTTCACTCTGTAAAGGTTTATTGACTATTTTATGGGTCTGGTACCACTTTGGGTAGTAGGGAGGAAGAAGTGACAAATGTGAGCCTGTCCTAAATAATATATTGTGGTAAAGATAGACCTACCAATACAAAATACCAAGATGTGCCTAAGATGAGGACACCCAAACTGGACTTTTAGTTTCCTGAACCTTTCATTTCCAGATCAAACCTCCCAATATAGGATGAATTCAACATGTTTTTTTTTTTAAGTGTTCTTTGTGATTAAAAACAGAAAGCCATTAGTTAAGAATTACATATACTCCTCCCCACCATCACTCCCCTTCTTTCTTCCCATTTCCCTCCCACCCTCATTGATCCTTTCCTTTGTCCATTTTCCCCTGCAAAAAAAAAAAAGAATACCTTTTACCACACCTAGAACAGTGGCACAGAATGGGTGCCTGAGTTGTGTTGGGTACAAAAAAAAAAAAAAAAAAAGTAAACAGATTTTATGCTTATCTTCAAGGCTGGCTTAAGTATAAAACGGATTTTTAAAAACACTTGAAAAAATTAAAGAATTGAATTTATTAAAAGAAAAATTACATATGCATCGCGAGGAAGGCGCTCAATGCCTAGCCATTGATCAGCGCCTCCCTGGAGTCAAAGCTCCTTCCAGACAGCTCAGGCTGTTACTAATTGAAGCTGGTTATGACCCAGATCCTACCACTGGTGAAGTTAACAAGTGGTGGAAAAGGACAAGCTGGTTTGTCAAGGAGCCCTGGGAAATAGTGAGCTAATGTTCTCAGACCGTCTCCAAGTTTCCAGGTTAGAAAGGGGGCAGAGGTGGCTGCTGCAGGGCGCATCAGCGTCTTGTGCACAGTCAGGGTGGTTGGCACAAGGTGAATGTTTGAGCACCACCAAGCTTATAGTTTCAGCCAGTCTGGGGGTCTGCGTGCTTGCAGCCAGCAGTTTTTATGTGCTGGGGGTCTGCTTCCTGTAGAAACAACTTGAGGCTTGTGTCAGCTCTTTGTTATCTTTCAGGGAACTGGTAATTTCATGACACTGCTATGTGGCTGGTCACAGTCTAAACTGTTGCCAGTTTCCCAGCCTAAGGAGTATTCATTTCTCCATCTTCACATGTTCTGGTCCTTAACTCTTAAACCACTGTTTTGAGACTCACAGGAGGCCTGGCTGACTGAAACTTTTCTACAAACAAGAGGCTGACAGAGACCATGGGGGACGGGTCTTTCCCACTAAGGCCCCCAGGGCCCTTTTGGTTACAAGGCCATTTATTACCCACTTTTCCATGGGCCCAAGAAGCCCAGGGCCTCCAACAGCTAGTTGGAGAAAGTCTAAACATGGCCTCTCTCAACTGTCATCTTATCCCTCTGTCTGATAACTCACCCAGCAAAACCCCCCGACCAAACCCCCAGGACCTAACTTAGGAGGGACGGGAACAGGGTTTCCCAGAGTATGACACAGGGCTCGAGGGTGAGGCTGGGCATCCCCACTTCTACCCTTTGATCCCACATTCACAGTATCTAGGAAGTGGGCCAGCAGCAGCCTATAATGGTTATTGATTAAGGTAGGAGTTGACAGATTTTTTTCTGCAGAAGAAAGTAAATCTCGAGGTCTCTTTAGGCCATTTGGTATCTGTCTCTGGGTGCAAAAGGAGCTTCCATGTTTGTGGAGCAGCAGGAGCCAAATATAATGTATAAATCAACTGAGAACCAGACTTGTCCACTGTCCTGGTTTCTGACCCCAGTAATGAGTGACCCATCCCGTAGAGAATCATCCAAGAGCTGTCTCAGTTGTCTGTTTATGAACCAGAAACTTACCCTGTCCTGCCTTGTAGCTTCTGGTGGTGGGACTGTGATAAGAGTGTGGATCTGGCTGTTATGGGCTCATGCACCCCCTCTGCTGTAGTCTGGCTTCCTTGGTTCAAGGAGCCATAGGGGACAGTGCATGAAGCCACAGGTGTGAGCAGGGGATAGTGGCCCTGTATCAACTCTGGTGTCAGGCCTAGGTCACCTGCTGGCACATCTTATTTGTTCCCTGTGGCCCTGGTTATGCCAAGCCACATAATCACTTCTATCCTATGACGGCTGGCCTATCTGAACTAATGGTTGGGCTTGGTGAACCCAGATCATGATGGGCAACTCTGACACTCCATGACCAGAGGCCTCATCTCTGCCAGGCCCCAGGACCATACCAGGAGCCACACTGAATGGTATGGGCTTTCTCACTGCAAGCGGTATGTCCTTTCTTCAGGACACTAGGAGTCTGTGTTGTGAGCCTCCAAGTAAAATGCCACATACAGCATGTAGCACCTTTCTGAACACAGGAAGCTATGATGTCACCAGTTCTGTTGGGTCATCTGCCCAAGGAGCAGGTCCAGCCACACTCATCATTCATCATTTGTGACTGCCTTTGTGCCAGGAGCAGAGACCTAGGGTCTGCCAAGCCTGAAATGTGTCATATGCACCATTAGAGGGAACCTAGGACCTCAGTGGTAATTCAGTGGAGATAAGATAGGGACCACAGCTCTGCAGGCCTAGGGAGATTGTAGGTTGCTACTCGTTTTCATTATTTCCTCCAGGAGATGATACTGTTTGCATGTACTATCGGCGGATGGGAAGTCAGGGTCAGAAGAATGAATGTGGAATTCACGACTATGGTACCTCACCCATGGTAGTTTACTCACAACGCAGACTGTGCATTCATGTCAGAAGTCCAGGACATGTGCAATGAACACTGAGTGGATCTGTGGACCCAGAGATAACCACTGTTAGCAGGACCTGGACAGGTGTCTATTAATTGCCTGGTCCTTGGAGCATCACTTCACAGCACGGGGGCCATGATCATGCTACCGTTCCTGTGCATGGTGTTAGTAACACACTGGGTCCAATATGAATGTGTGAGTAGTTTCTCCTTCTGCAGTTCTAGTTCAGTTCAGTCACTCAGTCATGTCCAACTATTTGCGGACTGCAGCACACTAGGCTTCCTTGTCCATCACCAACTCCCAGAGCTTACTCAAACTCATATATATCACATTAGTGATGGCATCCAAGTGTCCCATCCTCTGTCACCCCCTCTCCTCTGATCTTCAGTCTTTCACAGCATCAGGGTCTTTTCCAATGACTCAGTTCTTGGCATCAATCAGGTGGCCAAAGTATTGGACTTACTTACCCCAGTAAATAACCATGTGGCTCATCAGGAGAGTATGGAAGGACTTCTGCACTTGCTGTGGTGATGAAAGGGCCCTCCTCACTGGGACATGGCTTCTTTCTCTGGTGATGTCTTCTGAGAAGTAGCTCAGTTCTGGAAACTTTGGTAGGGATGTTTGGTAGGGATGGCTGCTTTCAGCCTACTGATCATCCAGTCTTGTATTTGTCTCTCCTTGTTTTCTGTCTCTCAATCAAGCAGTTTGCATCCAGGTTCACTGACCATCTCTCTGCCTCTAGGATCACCCTGTGCTATGAGCCAGCATTGTACTCTCTGCAGTCAGGCCCTGGCTGGCTTTGGGACTCTAATCACTTTCAGCTTCCCTGGTAGCTCAGTTGGCAAAGAATCCACCTGCAGCACAGGAGACCCCTCTTTGATTCCTGGGTCAGGAAGATCTGGTGGAGAAGGGATAGGCTAGCCACTTCAGTATTCTTGGACTTCCCTTGTGGCTCAGCTGGTAACGAATCTTCCTGCAATGCTGGAGACCTAGGCTCGATCCCTGGATTGGGAAGATCCTCTGGAGAAGGGAAAGGCTACCCACTGCAGTATTCTGGCCTGGAGAATTCCATGGACTGTATAGTCCATGGGGGTCACAAGAGTGAGACACGACCGAGCGACTTTCACTAATGACTGACCATTGTACCAACTTTGCTCCTGACATACAACACTCCACCCAGAATCTGATCTTTCCCCATTTTCCAGCCCTGTTCCTGCTGGAAGCCCACAGGAACATGGTCTCCTACCACTATCCCTGATTTCCACAAAAGTCAACCTTCAGCTGTTGGAGATGCTTCTTATCCATGCTTTCCTCTCTGGCTCCATAGAGTCCATCAGGCTTTCCCATGGCACCTGGTGGACTGGACACTTTCCTGCCCTTTCATACCGTGTCTGCCCTGGCAGATTGACTTCCCTGAGCCTTTGATCCCCTCCTCTACCACCTGCCTCGGAAGTTCTGGATTTTCTCTTTCATGCCATGTGGACCAGGCCTTTCTCCAGGCTTCCAAGACCCATCCTAGTGGGAGATCAGCAGAATCTCCCTGGCCTTGCTAACTCCTGTGACCCGTAAGTGTAAACTCTTCCTTGTCCAACTTGGGGTTCTGTGCTCACCTGTCACCTCTTTGCCCCTCTCCCTGTGATCCTGCTTCCTCAGGAGCATCCCCACAGACTCCCCATCTCTCACAGGACATGGAGTTAGATTCTGACAGCCCGCTGTCATCTAGACTTTTCCTGCATAGCAGCCTGGCACATCTCTGCAAAGGTCATGATGCTGGGATCAGACCTGGTGGACAAGGGGACACACCCAGGATGTGTGAAATTTGCCAGGCAGGGGACTCGTCCTTCTCCACAGGCGAGCAGGGGCACTGGCTGATGGTGTGTGTCGGGGGTGTCATTGCTCTGTCAGCCCAGCCCTGCACTTTCCTCTGCTCTCACATAACTGGGGGAAGGGGCCTCAGGGTCTTTTTCCCCAACCTCACCCTCACTGTGTTTTGCCTTCACAGACGCTCGTTCTCTTTCCTATAATGTCACCATCGATTCTCGGCATAGAGATGGTCAGCTATCGTATGAGACTGAAGAAGTCTTTCTCTCCTGTGACTGTGGTACGCCTAAGATCAAGTGCATGAGTCCTTTGGGAAAGGAAGTGAAAAGTGTGAATACCCGGGAAACACAGACTGACACACCCAGAGACACTGGAGACTTGCTCAAGGAGAAGATGCCTGACAATACACCAGAGAAACACATAAACAAGGGTGAGTTAGAAAGTCCAAATGTAGGAGGAGTAGACTGGGGGCTTAGATGCATCCACTGTTTTCAGGTGAAAAAAAAAAGGATATTGTCCTTCTCTAGTTGTTCAGTGGAAAGAGCAGCTGCTGCAGGAGAGACCAGGGCCTGATCAGCTGGGCCCAGGGGAGGTGGACCAGGTGGGGCAAAGAATCTCTCAAGCTCAGGGGCTGAGCTCTTTCTTTTCCTCGGTGGGGTCAGGCTGTCTGACTCTGCAGGCCAGGATGACATGCTGGCAAGAAGACAATGGACAACAGTGCAGCATCAGTGAATGCTGTATAGTGCATCATCTTGGAGGGAGTCAGATGAAACAGAATTTTAATAACACCAAAGCTGTGACCGACTTCTTCAAGAAGTTCTCCACGGAACACTGTTGGCTCTGTTATCAGGCTTTCTTGGAACAGTGCAAGAAAATGTTGACGACCACAGGTAAGTGAGAAGAATAGGAGAAAGTAATAGTTCTCTCATGGTGACATGGACCCACCCCTGTGTGTGTGTGTGTGTGTGTGTGTGTGTGTGTGTGTGTGAAAATGATCCATCAGAGGTGAGCTGTCCTGGGAGAACAATGGCCCAGGGATGCTCTGTCATCCTCCTTCCTCTTCCACCTCCTAGCGTCTCTCCTCACAGCACAGGCCTTTGTACTGTTGGACATGGATTCTCACTGATCCTAAACATGAGAGCATCTCTGTGATTCCAGTCTCCTTCTTACTATTCCCTCTTTCCAGAACCTTCTTTTAAATGTCACCAATCCTACTTCTGGAAATCTGTCAATAGCACCTCTGCTGTCAGATCCTGAGGACTCCGTCCTGATGTCACCATCTCTGATGTCACAGCAGGACTGAGTGACTTTGTTGGAAATCTTGCTTCCTCATTAGCTGTCAGAGTCCTGTGGGGACTGGCCTCCTCCCTCCCTCCCATCTAGCCTGAGGACCTGTCACAAGGGCCTCCACGTGTGGGTGCAAACAGGCTGCATAGTAGGGGTACCTGGATCAGGGGTGCTGAGGTGGCATCTGCCGAGTTTGGGGTCTGGACAAGAGCTTCACTGTTAATTCTCCTTGTAGCATCACCGACCACGGGTGCCCCTACACTGAAGTCCTCGGCCACAGCAATCAAGCACATCACCTGGATCCTCCCCTTTCTCCTCACCGGGTTCATCATAACTATCTTCTGCTGGGGACCAGCCCCAGCTGATCCAGGGACTTCGAAGCGAGGACGGCATCGGTGAGGATCAGGATACAATAGTTATAATTAGAGATATAAAAGAATAATAGAACGAGGATAGCTCAGTAGGAAAATTCAGTGGACAAAAGAGGCTGAGTAGCTTGGTTTACACGGGGGACCAATAAAACTTCAAGACAAGAAGTTTGCACCACTTACGTAGGCCGCAGGTGTCTTTCCATTCTCCCGAAGGAGAGGAGAACACTGAGGCCTCCCCGGTCTGATCTTAGAAGCCCAGGCATAATTAGTAAGCATGGTGGGTTCCGCGCTCCAGATGGAGACTCAGCCAGAATTTGAGAGAGAGAGCGACATGGGGAGACCAGTCTTTCGAAGAACTGATCCCCATTCTTTATTTTCCATGGTCTACTTTTATACACTGAGATGTTATACAAAAGTCACATGGGGTCAGCAGCCCTGACTTTTATCAAAGTCAGGTGCTTCTTACAAATGTATACAGAGGTCTTAGGGGTGTTACATCATCTTCTGGCCAGGGGGCCTGTTGACAATTTATGACCCTCTCCTTGTGACAGTGGTCAATCCAGGACATTTATTTCTCCAGGGGTGATTTTTCTTAAAACAGACTACACTAGATAAATTTACATTCCTATAGGGTGAGGGTGGGTTTTAATTAAAGAAAAAACTTATGTAGCCTAAGGTCTAAGGTGATTAATATCAAAGGTTAATACCTATTTCTTCTATATATTCATTAATGTGTGTAAGGGTAGGCGATGTGGAGACTTAGCAGCAAACATTGGCTCAACAAATGAAAAACCCTTAACCAATACAATTTCTAATCAGCCCACTAACAGTTTTCTAACTCCTCTAAAGAACCTGTTTTTAGAAGCACATGTGGCCAGACAAGCCTGTCAGGTGGGCTAAAGAACCTTCAGAAGAGTTTGTAGGTTAAAACACTCCTGACACACCCAGGAATTTTTATTAACTGGAGCCCTAAGTTAACTCTTTTTTCAGAGAGAGGTAGTGGGGGACAGCCCCCCGTAAAGTCAGAGGTGTAGGTGAGAGCACAAGTAGTAAAGTAGGCAGGCTCTGGCTATGGGGCTAGATGCTCGAGGATTTCCAGGGGGACACCTGAGGCTCGACCCCACCTTTGTGTATGTCAAGCCTCCTTCCTCCTTTGCCACAGGAGGCGTGCCTCACGCCGGCCCCCAACAGTCTTCCTGGGCTGAGTTCTTTCCAGGAGTAGGTACTGAGGGCAGAATTCACAGGGAAGGCAGGGGCACAGGGCCTGGTGTGAGGCTGGGGAAGGTGAATCCCAGCCAACCCCTGCCCCTCACTGAACCTCCTCATCCTGGAAATGAGCAGGGGGATAAGACCACCTATCACCCAAGAGCAAGAATTGCAGACCCCACTCCAAAGGCCTCTTCTCACAGGAAGTTGCCTGGGTCAAGCAGACAAGGCAGGAGTCCCACAGCAGAGACTGGGGGAAGGGCTGAGGCCAGGCCTGTGCTCCTGGAGCAGCAGTTCTGACTCGACCTGTGGCCTGCACATCAGCAGCCTCCTGGGGACCCAGAGCCTCCATCACTGAGGGGCCCTGCCTTGAGCAGAGGTGCCTGGGGATGGTGGGCCTGAGCTGGGGTGGAGGCGCCCAGCTGGGCAGGACCAGGAAGAGATGGGGAGCAGGGACCCTGGTCCTGAGAGCTGTGTGTGCTGCTGGCTCAGAGGCGGGAGGGAAGCAAAGGAAGGAGGTTTGCCTGCAGCCCTCCCAAGGCTGTCAGGAAGCAAGGCCCCTCCTCCGGGGACCTGCTCCCTGGTCCTTTAGGCCCCCCTCGGGGAGGACCCTGACCTGAGTAAAGGGAGCAGATTGATTCCTCACTGGCTCCAGTCCTGAGCCTGAGCAGGGGGTGTCAGGGCCTGGGATGAGTCTGTGATTCAGGAAGGAAGGAGGAGGTGACTAGAAGCTGCTGGGCCTGGGGTGGGGGTGGGGGTGGAGGACATGGGAACCCCTCAGTGAGGGCGGGGCTGGAGGGGGGCTGGGGAGGGGCAGCCCCAGAAATGTAACAGGAGTTCCTCAGCCTCCTGGACCAAGGCCTCTTTCTTTTCTGCAGGACATGGTGCTCCCAGGAAGCCTCAACAGGTGCTCTGTCTGCCCCTGTCCTGCTCTTCACTTTAGAGCCAGGAGATCAGACCCCATGAATCCTGAGTCTGTTTTCTGGTTACGGTGACACAGTAGATGCATCATCTCATGGCCTTTATCACATTTGGAGAAATCCTACTCAGCGTCTCTAAAAAAACCAAACAGAAACAATTTATTTCTCCACTTTCTCCTGGTGCTAAGTGATGGGATTTCTACACAGAAATGCTCAAGTCCTTGAAGAAATCTCCACAAACAGGACATTTTTCATTGTATTCTAGTTTGTGGATAATTAGACTCTGCCTCGCGACCTCGTTCTTGTAAATGATACTGCAAGAAAAATACCGTCTGCTATTACAGGACTCAGGGATTCTTTCTGTGTCTGGAGAAATCATCTCAGCCTATTTTCAATAGAACAACGTTTTATTTATGACTATTTCCCTTAATAATTTATCATGCTGAGTCGCTGTGTTAGTTGCTCAGTCGTGTCCAACTCTTTGTGACCCCGTGATCTGTAGCCCGCCAGGCTCCTCTGTCCATGGGATTCTCCAGGCAAGAATACTGAAGTGGGTTGCTGTTTCCTTCTCAGGGGACCTCTCCAACTCGGATTGAACCCACGTCTTCTGTGTCTCCTGCATTGACAGGCGGATTCTTTACCATCTGAGCCACTGGCGAAGCCTATTTATTATGCTAGTGCTATTCAAATAAAAATCTCAGTACTCCAGAAAACTTGAAGTATTTAAGATTTTTGTTTTCTAAGCCACAAAAGAGGTCATGACATTTCACCCTTTGTCCATCTTGTGGGATTCAGTGTACCTGGCGATTCTGAGGACACGTGGTCTGAGAGGACACGTGCACTCTGTGTTCACGGCAGTGCTGCTCACAGTAGCCGGGACCTGGAAGCCACCTACATGTCCACCCACAGATGAATGAGTAAAGAAGATGTGGGACATATAAACAGGGGAATATTACCCCGCCGTCAAAAAGAATGAAATAATGCCAAATGTAGCAACGTGGATGGACCTGGAGATTGTCATATTGAACAACATAAGTCAGACAGAGAAGCAGAATCACTTTCTGAGGTCCTTTACATGCAAAATCCAAAACGTCGTGATACAAGTGCTCTTACTTACAAACCAGAAAGAGACTCACAGACTTAGAGAATGAATTTATGGTTGCCAGGGGGAAAGGATCGGGGGAAAGGGATAGTTAGGGAGTCTGGGATCAACATATACTCACTGATTTATTTAAAATGGATAACCAGCAAGGACCTACTGTATAGCACATAGAACTCTGCTCAATGTTATGTGGCAGCCTGGGTGGGGATGGGAGGGAGGTTGGGGAAGAATAGATGCATGTTTGGAAGTGAAAGTGAAAGAAGGTTAGTTACACAGTCATGTCTGACTCTGGGATCCCATGGACTGTAAGCTGCCAGCTCCTCTGTTCATGGAAATCCTCAGGCAAGGGAGTACTGGAGTAATTGCCATTTTCTTCTCCAGGGAATCTTCCTGACCC
Source organism: Tragelaphus eurycerus (assembly GCA_935064755.1). Classification (NCBI taxonomy): domain Eukaryota; kingdom Metazoa; phylum Chordata; class Mammalia; order Artiodactyla; family Bovidae; genus Tragelaphus; species Tragelaphus eurycerus. The sequence continues at coordinate 9,058,072 of CAKXYN010000039.1, forward strand.
AGGGATTGAACCTGGGTCTCTTGCCTTGCAGGCAAATTCTTTACTAACTGAGCCATCAGGGAAGATAGAGACATGTATGTGTACTTTAAATCCCTAGCCTAGCTTCTTTGTGCTGCTCATTCAGGACGCCTGCACTCCTCTCTGGGTGTATATTTCCGCCTTGCTTCCCTCTTAAATAAACGAACTATTTCTGTATGTCTCCAGTAATAACTTTGGTACCTGTTTTTACAGTTTTTGCCTCCTTCAGTCCAGTTCAGTTCAGTCACCCAGTCATGTCTGAATTTTTGTGACCCTGTGGATTGCGGCACGCCAGGCTTCCCTGTCCATCACCAAGTCCTGGAGCATACTCAAACTCATAGACTTTTTGATATGGCCATTCTGACGAGTGTGAGGTTCCTTGAAGGGGGAAGGAGAATAAATGTCAGAGAATGAGCAGTAAAAGCTAAAGCGTCTCGGCCCCAGGATCCAGGGCACCTACTGGGTAACAAGGACAGACTTTGGGAGACAGAGCAGGGTTGGTGTGCACAGGCCTCTCATTGCAGTGGCCTTTCTTGTTGCAAAGCACCGGTTCTAGTTTGCTTGGGCTTCCTAGCACATGGCTTTAGCTGTCCTGTGGCGTGTGGGATCTTCCCTGACCAGGGATCAAAGCTGTGTCTCCTGCACTGGCAGGCGAATCCTATCACTGGCCCACCAGAAAGCCCCCGCCACATCTTTATCCATTCATTTGTCAATTGCCATTTAAGTTGCTTGTATGGCTTCTCAGGTAGCTCAGATGGTAAAGAATCTGCCTTCTATGCGGGAGACCTGGGTTCAATCCCTGTGTTGGGAAGCTCCCCTGGAGGAGGGCATGGCAACCCACTCCAGTATTCGTGCCTGGAGAATCCCACGGACAGAGGAGCCTGATGGGCCACAGTTCATGGGGTCGCGAAGAGTTGAATATGACTGAGCTACTAAGCACACACACATTCTGCTTCCCCTGATGGTGTCTAGGCCCTGGTTCCCACCTCTTACCCTGGGCCCACAATTCTCCAGCTGAGTGGCCTCAGGTTCTGAGTCCTTGCCCCATGTCTCCCCCAGGGTCTGGGTCTGTTCTGAGCAGGCCTTCAAGGCATTAATTCTGCTCCAAGAGAAGCAAGGGTTAGGGCCTGTTATTGTCATAATGAAGGAAAGTCTGTTTCTCCAATGCCCCTTTGGAGCCTCCATCTCACATCAGGGCTGGAGTGACAAGAAGTGATAGCAAAGTTAAGTGTCTGTGAGAGAACTCAGGTGCTAGTTGGCATGGGGAGTGCTGGCTCACTCTTTATGTGCCCCACAAAATTCATCTGTTGCAACTTTGGCCCTGAATATGATGATATCTGAAGATGGATGTGTGGGAAGTGATTGATGTGTTCCTTTCAATTCAGTTCAGTCTCTCGGTCATGTCCGACTCTTTGTGGCCTTGTGGACTGCAACACGCCAGGTTTCCATTTCCATCACCAACTCCTGGAGCTTGATCAAACTCATGTCCACTGAGTTGGTGATGCTTTTTAACCATCTCATCCTCTGTAGTTCCCTTGTCCTGCCTTCAGTCTTTCCCAGCATCAGAGTCTTTTCCAATGAGTCAGTTCTTCACATTAGGTGGCCAAAGTATTGAAACTTCAGCTTCAGCATCATTCCTTCCAATGAATAATCAGGACTGATTTCTTTTAGAATTGACTGGTTTGACCTCCTTGCAGTCCAAGGGACTCTCAAGACTCTTCTCCAACACCACAGTTCAAAAGCATCAATTCTTTGGCGCTTAGCTTTCTTTATGGTCCAACTCTCACACCTATATATGACTACTGGAAAAACCATAGCTTTGACTAGATGAACCTTTGTCACCAAATAATGCCTTTGCTGTTTAATATGCTATCTAGGTTGGTCATAGCTTTTCTTCCAAGGAGCAAGCATCTTTTAATTTCAAGGCTACAGTCACCATCTGCAGTGAGTTTGGAGGCCAAGGAAATAAAGTCTGTCACTGTTTCCATTGTTTCCCCATCTATTTGCCATGAAGTAATGGGACCAGATGCCATGATCTTTATTTTCTGAATGTTGAGTTTTAAGCCAGCTTTTTTACTCTCCTCTTTCACTTTCATCAAGAGGCTCTTTTGTTCCTCTTTGCTTTCTGCTGTGAGGGTGGTGTTAGCTGCATATCTGAGGTTATTGAAATTTCTCCTGGCAGTCTTGATTCCAGCTTGTGCTTCTTCCAGCCCAGCATGTAGCATGATGTACTCTGCGTATAAGTTAAGTAAGCAGGGTGACAATATACAGCCTTGATGTACTCCTTTCCCAATTTGGAACCAGTCTGTTGTTCCATGTCTGGTTCTAACTGCTGCTTCTTGACGTGCATACAGATTTCTTAGGAGCGAGGTCAGGTGGTCTGGTATTCCCATCTCTTTAAGAATTTAGCAGAGTTTGTTGTGATCCACACAGTCAAAATAATGGGTGAGAACCATTATAGAAAATGACCCTGTGTTCCATCCACCCTTCCACAAGGTGCGTGCACTGTGAGAAGACAGCCCTCTGTGAACCAGACATCTTCCAGTGCCTTGATCTTGGACTTGCCAGATTCCAGAACCATGGGGAGAACTTTTCTGTTGTTTGTAAACCACCCAATGTATGGTTACTTGTTATAGCAATCCCATGGGACTAAGACAGGGAGGAAGGGAGCTCTCAAAAGCCTGGTGTCTAAGACACGGGGTTCAAGTCCCCTGAAAGGCAGGACAGGCAGAGGGGACCCCAGATTTAGTGTCTTTCCACCCTTCCTGCATCCTCACTGGTGTCTCCATTTAACCCCTGATGTTCTGTAGCCACTATGGCTGAGGACTTCCCCGGGGTACATGCTGATGCCAGTACAGTAGCTCTAACACACACTGGGGAGAAGAATCAGCTACATGGAAAGGAGAGTGCCAAGGGCAGGATATGTGAAAAAAAAAAAAATGTGACCCTGTCTGAATCCCGCAGTTGACGACCTAGCCGAAAAAACAAACCATCCCATGGAAAGTAGTGGTAAGTATTAGGGCGACCTCTTCAGGACAGCAGGGAGGACTTGGCAAGGTGGGTATTGGCTCTAGGGTTTCCTGGAGGGGGGCCAAGGGGTGGTGTGGGAGGGGTGGGGTGGAGCGTGGTTGGGTTGGTGAGGTAAAGGGAGAGGGAGGGCGGGAGGAGGGAGGGTAGGTTGCATTTAAAAGCTGCTGGGGAGTAGTCTCCAAGGTCGCAGCTCAGGCCCCCAAGTCCCCACTTTTCTGTCGAAGCTGCTTCTGCTCCCTCTGGACAGATCCAGGACACACGGGCCATAAGTGTCTAAGGGTGGGTCCGGGGGTCTTGCCATGCAGGCTCCTGGCTTCCCAGCTGAGCTGCTGGACAGGCCTGGGAACATCTGCCATGAGCGGTAAGAGATGAGGGAAGGTGGGGAGAAGGGCGAGGTAGGGAGGAAGGAGTTGGAGGACAGTGAGGGGTCTGGGCCTGGAGAGGTGGGAAGGGTGCGGTGGAGAGGTTGGATCCCCTCCTCCACCTGTCGAGCCCCCCACAGGAGTCCCTCCCCCTGAGCTTAGTAGGCAGGGGAGGGATTGAAGGGAATCCTATTGCTCAGAGGCTCCAAAGTGAAAGTCACTCAGTCGGGTCCAACTGTACAGTCCATGGAATTCTCCAGGCCAGAATACTGGAGTGGGTAGCCTTTCCCTTCTCCAGGGGATCGTCCTGACCCAGGAGTCAAACCGGGGTCTCCTGCATTGAAGGTGGATTCCTTACCAACTGAGCTATCAGGGAAGCCTCAGGCTGACTAGAAACTGAGGGAGAGAATGCAGTTCAGCCCCTGGGCCTGGGGGAGGCGTCAGCTGGTGAAGGCAGGTGACCCCAGTTGACACCGGTCACAAGGCAGATATTCTGGTGTGGTGTTTTGTTTCAAGCTAAAAAAAAAAGTGAATGATGGGGGTATCAGCTTCTTCCCTGTCCCTGCCAGTTTTTGGTTCCCTTGGAACCTCGGGGTCCAGGCCAGAGGGCCCGGGCCCAGAGAAAGGAGAAGCTGGGGAGCCGGTCACCACTGAGGCCTCTTCAGCAACAGTCCTGACACACTGCTCACCCCACACTCTCCATGCACACCTGTCTTCCCACACTTCAGCCCCCAGAGTTACACACACAAGCCCCCTCGCTGTCCACACTGCCCTCCATCGCCCACAGCCCAGCCTGACTCTCCAGCCTCCCACACAGCCCCCTCACATACATGTGTTCCCCACATAGGCTTCATGCTTCTCACTTACACTCCTTCCACCCTTGTGCATGTCACCCTTCCTGAAATTTTCCATTCAGGTCTCATCACACCCGCTTCCCTCTGTGCACACCCCATCCCCCTCCCCCCACACACTTTCTTTCACACACAAGTGCCTGCTTGCCTGCCCCACTGGCTCTCTACTCTCTGTAAAGTCACACTGCGTTCCCTTCCCAAAGGGACCCTGGCTTCCTCACGCTGTCTGTACACACTCCTTCACACAAATTCCACACAGAAGGCTCCTGTCTACGTCCACTGCCATCCAGAAACTTTCCCCTCACAGCCATTTCCCTTCACTCTCTTCCTCCTCTCTGGGTCCCCCAGGGCATCCCCCTCCGGGTCCTCTGCATACGCATACTGTCCACTCCCCTTCTGTCCCAAGCTCAGCTCCACACACACACACTCACACACACACACCAAGGTTCCCAACATTCTCACACACTAGTTGTGGCCGCTCCTCACACATCCAACACACTCTTTCCAGCATTCCCTCACTCTCTTCACATTCACCTTCCTATCACAAATTAGCGGCACTGCCCCACACACACCTAAGTAGGAAATGGCCACCCACTCCAGTATTCTTGCCTGGAGAATCCCATGGACAGAGGAGCCTGGAGGGCTACAGAGCACAGGATCGCAAAGAGGCAGACATGACTGAGCAACTAACACAATCACTCCTCTCTTCTGCCCTCCTCCTCTCACGCATACCCTCTCTCTCTGTCTCTCTCTCTCTCTCTCTCACACACAGTTACACTGACCAGTTCTCCCCAAGATACCGGGCCTTCCAGCTGCCGCAAAGCCACACACAGCTCGGGTGGTTCTGGGAAGGGGCTGGCTGCCAGGACTCCGCCCCAGAGCCGAGCAGGAATTTTAGGTCTCTGTCTGGGTCCTACCTGGAAACGTGCCGTCTCCTTTTTAATGCCCCAGCCCCATATCTAAAACTACTCAGCAAACGTGCTCCTACTGGCATACAGCCCCAAGCCTGCACGAACAGTCACCTTCATGCATTAATCAACGTAAAATGAACGTTTGTGTGTTGTGCTAAATAGAAATCCTCGTTTAGTTACAGGATCAGCCAGTTCTCCCGCTCTCACACATTGAGCAGTGTACCCTCTGCTGGTATTTCTTTCCTCGTCTATTAGGTGTCACACTTCTAGACGTCCCTGGGTCTGTTTCTTGGCTCTTTTCTAAAACTGCTCTCCTGCCTTCCTTCTTGCTCACCAGTTCCCTTTGTGCTGGGAATGCAGCCCAAGCCCCTGCAAGCTTGGATGGGACAGTGAAGTCTTCATAAAAAATTACCACAAACTCTATGGCTTAAAACAACAAAATTTATTCTTTCAAGATTGTGAGGGTTAGAAGTCCGAAATCAAGCTGTCGGTAGGGCCCTCTCTGAAGGCTCTAAGGGAGGCTCCATCTTTTCTCTTCCTGACTACTGGTGGCTGCGTGGAGAAGGAAATGGCAACCCACTCCAGTATGCTTGCTTGCAGAATCCCCATGGACAGAGGAACCTGGTGGGCTGCAGTCCATGGGGTCGCAAAGAGTCGGACACGACTGAGGTACTATGCACAGCACTGGTGCTTGCCAGAAACCCTTGGCATTGCGTAGCCCCAGTGTCTATTTCTGTCCTTCCATGACACTCGTCTGTCTTGTTTTCCTATATCCGTCTCTTCTTTTCGTGTCCACATTTCTTTCAAGGCGTGCCTCCTGTTAAAGGCATCAGTCTTTGGAATAGAGCCCAACCTAATTCACCCTGATCTCACCTTGGTTAGATTACATCTGTACACACCCTATTTCCAGGTGAGGTCCCCTTCACCTAGTGGTAGGACTTCAACACATTTGAGCCCCTAAAATAAAGGAGTTTCAATAAACATTCTTGTGATTCTCATTGGGTAAAAAAGGTACAATGTATAATTGAATTCTCTCCATCACTGAATATATTCCTGACAGGAGAAAACTTCTAGTTTGTCTAGACATTAGTGAAAACTGAAAAGTTAAAATTTTTTCCGATGTTGTCTTCTTCTTGTCTTGGTGTGAATGTAGGAGCTCAAACATCCTCTGTGTTTGAGCATTGTTTTTAGGTGTTTCTGAGGTCAGCAGTGTTCTCTGTTAGCCAGTTCAGTGCAGTTGCCCTTTCTAAGTGGGAAATATTAATCCAGGAGTTCATTCTCTTCAGTTTTGTTGTACATGAGTTAGTTTAGAACACCTGATAAGGGTCCATCTAGGTTGTGGACAGTCCTTTAAATAATATCTTTTCCAGTATGCATAATTTCCTGGTTGCAAGTCATGGAACATCTAATCTTCATCCATAAATTATTGAGATAAGATTTAGAATCAAGCTTAGAATGTCTTTTTAATAATTCGATTAGGGGCTTCCCTGGTGGCTCATTGGCAATGAATCTGCCTGCCAATGCAGGAGACACACGTTCAATCCCTGTCCGGGACGTTCCCACATGCTGCGAAACAACTAAGCTCATGGGCCACAAATACTGAGGCTGTGCTCTGGAGCCTGGGAGCTGCAACTACTGAGCCTGTGTGCCCCAACCACTGAAGCCCACAGCCTAGAGCCTGCGCTCTGCTCCGAGAAAAATCATCACAGTGAGCTGCTCTGGCACCGTAACTAGAGAGCAGCAAGTAGAGAAAGCCCACACACAGCAATGAAGACCCAGCATAGCCAAAAATAAATACATCTTAAAAAAACAATTTAGTTAAACTTCACAATAATGTCACACAACAAATAGGAGTACCACAGCGTATATATTCTTTTGTGTCCAGCACTTGTCTCTCAAATCCTTTTTATGAGGCATCTATGGTTTTACTGCAGTAATTTATTCTTTATTTATTGCATTATAGCGTTCCATTCCTGGCTATATCACACTTTATCCTTTCTTCTGTCCTGGATACATTTTTATGAATTAACATGTTAGTATGTTAATACATATATTAATCTACATGATAATTCAACTGGTAGCCTCATACTTTTGTGTCATGACATCTAGGCAGTTAGCACTTGATTGCGGTTTCTGCATATATATTAGTCTGCTAGGTCTCTAAAGAAAAGCTATTTTTTCTATACTCAGAACACCAAATATAACACCAAAATGTGGGTTTTAGAAACTCTGATCCAGGAACAAGGACTCCGACCAAACGTATACTTCCCTATTGTACCACAACACAGACTATAACCACACACCACCAACTGAGTGGTTTCAACAAGTCTTCCTGGAGGTGAGGATTTTATCACATGAATTAAGAAGAACATTCAGCTCATAAAAGCATGCGGTAACTTAACTATACATGAAAGTGAGTGTGAACACATAAACTATGTCTCATTAAATCACATAGTATATCCTTAATGCATTATCTTCTTAACAGAATTTAAAAAATGCCAACCCCCACCCCTGCTGCAATTCCACCCCACATGAAGGCAAGTCTGATGGAAAGAATAGAATTGGAAGTCTTAACTGATTGTGAGCAAATATTTGACTTTTGCAAATCCTCAAATGTATGACCAAGTCAATACATCTTAAGGGCCCATCAACAGTGGTGGAAAGAGAAGGAATTCTTTTTTTTTTTTAATTAATTAATTTATTTATTATTTTATTATTATTATTTTTTTTAATTTTTCTTAACTTTACAATATTGTATTACTTTTACTATACATCGAGATGGATCCGCCACCAGAATACACGTGTTCCCCATCCTGAACCCTCCTCCCTCCCCCTTCCCACACCATCCCTCCAGGTCATCCCAGTGCTCCAGTCCCAGGCATCTGTTATAGGGCATCGTACCTGGACTGACTCATTTCAGATATGATATTATACATATTTCAATGCTATTCTCCCCAATCATCCCACCCTCTCCCAGTCCCAGAGTCCAAAAGTCTGTTCTATACATCAGTGTCTCTTTTGCTGTCTCATAAGCAGGGTGATTGTTACCATCTTTCTAAATTCCATATATATGCGTTAGTATACTGTATTTGTGTTTTTCTTTCTGGCTTACTTCACTCTGTATAATAGGCTCCAGTTCCATCCACCTCATTAGAACTGATTCAAATGTATTCTTTTTAATGACTGAGTAATACTCCATCGTGTATATGTACCACAGCTTGCTTATCCATTCATCTGTGGATGGACATCTAGGTTGCTTCCACGTCCTGGCTATTGTAAACAGTGCTGCTATGAACATTGGGGTACACGTGCCTCTTTCAATTCTGGTTTTCTCAGTGTGTATGCCCAGCAGTGGGATTGCTGGGTCATAAGGCAGTTCTATCCCCAGTTTTTTGAGGAATCTCCATACTGTTCTCCATAGTGGCTGTACTAGTTTGCATTCCCACCAACAGTGTAAGAGGGTTCCCTTCTCTCCACACCCTCTCCAGCATTTATTGCTTGTGGATTTTTGGATCGCAGCCATTCTGACTGGCGTGTAATGGTACCTCATAGTGGTTTTGATTTGCATTTCTCTGATAATGAGTGATGTTGAGCATCTTTTCATGTGTTTGTTAGCCATCTGTATGTCTTCTTTGGAGAAATGTCTATTAAGTTCTTTGGCCCATTTTTTGATTGGGTCGTTTATTTTTCTGGAATTGAGCTGTAGAAGTTGCTTGTATATTTTTGAGATTAGTTGTTTGTCTGTTGCTTCATTTGCTATTATTTTCTCCCATTCTGAAGGCTGTCTTTTCAGCTTGCCTATAGTTTCCTTTGTTGTGCAGAAGCTTTTAAGTTTGATTAGGTCCCATTTGTTCATTTTTGCTTTTATTTCCAATATTCTGGGAGGTGGGTCATAGAGGATTAGGGTTAGGGTTAGGGTTAGGGTTAAGGTTAGGGTTAAAACCTCGAATAGCCAAAGCTATCTTGAGAAAGAAGAACGGAACTGGAGGAATCAACCTGCCTGACTTCAGGCTCTACTATAAAGCTACAGTCATCAAGACAGTATGGTACTGGCACAAAGACAGAAATATAGATCAATGGAACAAAATAGAAAGTCCAGAGATAAATCCACGCACATATGGTCACCTAATCTTTGACAAAGGCGGCAAGAATATACAATGGATTAAAGACAATCTTTTTAACAAGTGGTGCTGGGAAAACTGGTTGAACACTTGTAAAAGAATGAAACTAGAACACTGTCTAACACCATACACAAAAATAAACTCAAAATGGATTAAAGAGCTAAATATAAGACCAAAAACCATAAAACTCCTAGAAGGAATTCTTAAGCATAATCTTCTTTAGCTTCTTGTTAAACTCCACTCTGAGTAGAAGGTAGCATATTAGATCAACAGCCAGACTGTCATCAAAGGTCAGTTTTTGCCACCCAGAGTTGGCTTAACATTGTACCTTCTTAGAGTCCAGGGAGAAACATCCAGATGATGGAATTGCTGTTAGAACACCGGGGATAATGTTGAGCTAGATAATGCTATCATCAGAGAACAAAAGGTTTTTTTCATCAAATGGCTTGTAAAGCTTGAGTAAGATCTCAGGACAACACCCCACCCCACCACATCTACATCTTGTACCCAGGGTCCCCAAAGGAGAAGACACTTGTCTTCATCCCCACTCCCACTGCACTGTCCTGCTGCCCACACCAGCCTCTTCTACCCCAACAACAGAGTGGTTCCCAACCCTACAGGGAAGTGTGGGGGCCCAAGACAAAGACAGAACATCATTTTGGTAAAGATGGGTCCAGTGGACAGAGGCTTGGTGAAACCCGTGGCTCACCTCTCCCAAGTCCTGACCAGAATAAACCTGCCTAGGAGCCAGAGGCTGGCTGGATTCTCACCTGCTGTGGTCCCTGATTTCTTCATAATATTCATGACGATGAAGCAATTAGAACTAACTGGGTGATGATCAATAGGAAAATGCAAGAGACCAATCGGATGGATGCAGACTGGCTGATATCTGGGGCCATTATTGGTTCTAAAACGAAAAAGCAAAAGCCTTGTTAAATCTAAGGAAGGTGTATACCTTCCTCAGCACCTGCTGTCCTTAGCACATGTTCCCCATATAGTTACTGACTCATGTGAAGCCACTCTTCAGGTCTGGGTATGGAAAGATAACGGGCTTGTGCTCTGTCTTCGTGGAGCTGATATTTCTCCTGAGTTGTGTTAGTCGCTCAGCCATGTCCAGCTCTTTTGCGAGCTCATGGACTATAGTCAACCAGGCTCCTCTGTCCATGGGATTCTCCAGGCAAGAATACTGGAGTGGGTTGCCATTTCCTACTCCAGGGGATCTTCCCAACCCAGGGATCAAACCCGGGTCTCCTGCCTTGCAGGCAGATTCTTTACCGTCTGAGTCACTGAGACAGCATATGTCCATCTGATGATCTTTCAGGCGGACATGTTTACTGTGAGGAGTCCTTTTTGAGGAGGACACAATTGGGGGCACTTAATTCTGTCTGAGAAGGGATAAGGGCTTCATTAAGTGACATTTGAGCTGGTTAAAGGATCAGTACGACAAGAGGGAGAGAAGGCCTGGAAACATAATGCATATATAGATTTGGGGACCATCGAGCAGTGCCTGGGGTCTTGGTTAATGAGGAAGGGGGCTCCTGTGCTGAGGGAGGTGGGCTGGGAAAGGAGGATGCTGGCAAGTTCTGTGCTATGCCCATCACTGACTCTCCAGACAGGAAGTCCACCAAGAGATCAGTCACTCCATCCATCCACCACATTTTCAATTGCACAATCATATGTGCTCACATCCACACATGAAGGCACTAGACAAGAGAGCTGCCACCTCCCCCACACCCCACTCAGTTACCTGTGGGCTCTGGGAGCAGCATGTTCCCCCAGTGTTTCAGGAATTTCCTAAGCCAATAATTGCAATCTCCTATTGAGATCTTCCTGAAATACTCTGCCAGTTTCTGGTTGTTCTCCCACTTCTCCTTGGCGCCTGTGGCTCCAGGATCGATGACTGTCCAGGTCATGCTCATGGTGTCAAGGAGGAAGGCTGTCTGTCCATTGAGGCTGAAGTGCAAGGATGCACCAGAGCATTGCTCTGCTTCACGTTGACAACACAGCTTTACCTGCAGGGTGGGAGGACCTGAGCCCCCCGCCACACACACAATGAATCATCCTGGACTCTCCACAGTGCATCCTCCCCAGTCACTCAAGTGTTTCTGCACATCTAGGGGCTCGTGATCTTCTGACCATGACCTGCCCCTCTTACCCATCAGGTCCACTGGGTCTCTAAGCGTGGATCGTGTTCAGTCCTTTCACAGGAACTCCCTCCCTGCATGCACTCTTTCTCTTGCTGTCTCCAGCTCCCCACCCCCTTCCCATACTTACCCCTTGTCTCCTTTTTGTCCAGTTTGATGACAGACAGGACCATCTTGAGCTCTCTTCCTGCTTCTACCAGCGTTTGGCTTATTTCAGTCCACACTTCCGTGTCGTTTACCTCCTTTCCCAGGAAACCCAAAGGTTTGACCTTGTTGCTGTCACTGTCATACTGAAGGAAAGGTTTTGTGTCCACGGAGCCCTGGACTTGACACCAGGGCTGGCCTGGTGTGGGTTGAGGTTTGACAGTGAGGTCAAGGCACAGAGAGTGGGCATCTGTGAGAGAAAACCACAGGTATGGCTGGGAGTTTCCTTCTCCAGGGCCTAGTTGCAGAGGGAGGGGTCTCTATCTCAGACCCCCTCCTCTGCTGCATCCTCAGTCCTGCCTCACCTTTAACTGTCTGAGCTTTAGTTAAACACTTTGATGCCACCGTGGATCTTTTCCGTCCATATGCTATTAGCAGAAAGATTTATCTGACATATGGTGGCTCAAGCAGTAAAGAATCTGCCTGCAATGCAGGAGACCCAGGTTCGATCCCTGGAGAAGGAAACGGCAATCCACTCCAGTATTCTTGCCTGGAGAATGGACAGAGGAGCCTACAGAGTCTGTAGGTGGCAAAGAGTTGGACACACCTAAGTGACTAAGAAGATGTTAAGAAGAGATGGCAAGAATACACAGAAGAACTGTACAAAAAAGATCTTCACGACCCAGATAATCATGATGGTGTGATCACTGACCTAGAGCCAGACATTCTGGAATGTGAAGTCAAGTGGGCCTTAGAAAGCATCACTATGAACAAAGCTAGTGGAGGTGATGGAATTCCAGTTGAGCTATTTGATGATGCTGTGAAAGTGCTGCACTCAATATGTCAGCAAATTTGGAACACTCAGCAGTGGCCATAGGACTGGAAAAGGTCAGTTTTCATTCCAATCCCAAAGAAAGGCAATGCCAAAGAATGCTCAAACTACCGCACAATTGCACTCATCTCACACACTAGTAAAGTAATGCTCAAAATTCTCCAAGCCAGGCTTCAGCAATATGTGAACCGTGAACTTCCTGATGTTCAAGCTGCTTTTAGAAAAGGCAGAGGAACCAGAGATCAAATTGCCAACATCTGCTGGATCATGGAAAAAGCAAGAAAGTCCCAGAAAAACATCTATTTCTGCTTTATTGACTATGCCAAAGCCTTTGACTGTGTGGATCACAAGAAACTGTGGAAAATCCTGAAAGAGATGGGAATACCAGACCACCTGATCTGCCTCTTGAGAAATTTGTATGCAGGTCAGGAAGCAATAGTTAGAACTGGACATGAAACAATAGACTGGTTCCAAATAGGAAAAGGAGTACATCAAGGCTGTATATTGTCACCCTGTTTATTTAACTTATATGCAGAGTACATCATGAGAAACGCAAGGCTGGAAGAAACACAAGCTGGACTCAAGATTGCCTGGAGAAATATCAATAACCTCAGATATGCAGATGACACCACCCTTATGGCAGAAAGTGAAGAGGAACTAAAAAACCTCTTGATGAAAATGAAAGTGGACAGTGGAAAAGTTGGCTTAAAGTTCAACATTTAGAAAACGAAGATCATGGCATCTGGTCCCATCACTACATGGGAAATAGATGGAGAAACAGTGGAAACAGTGTCAGACTTTATTTTTCTGGGCTCCAACATCACTGCAGATGGTGACTGCAGTCATGAAATTAAAAGACGCTTACTCCTTGGAAGGAAAGTTATGACCAACCTAGATAGCATATTCAAAAGCAGAGACATTACTTTGCCAACAAAGGTTCATCTAGTCAAGGTTATGGTTTTTCCTGTGGTCATGTATGGATGTGAGAGTTGGACTGTGAAGAAGGCTAAGCACGGAAGAATTGACGCTTTTGAACTGTGGTGTTGGAGAAGACTCTTGAGAGTCCCTTGGACTGCAAGGAGATCCAACCAGTCCATTCTGAAGGAGATCAGCCCTGGGATTTCTTTGAAAGGAATGATGCTAAAGCTGAAACTCCAGTACTTTGGCCACCTTATGCAAAGAGTTGACTCATTGGAAAAGACTCTGATGCTGGGAGGGATTGGGAGCAAGAGGAGAAGGGGCCGACAGAGGATGAGATGGCTGGATGGCATCACTGACTCGATGGACGTGAGTCTGAGTGAACTCCAGGAGTTGGTGATGGACAGGTAGGCCTGGCGTGCTGAGATTCATGGGGTGGCAAAGAGTTGGACATGCCTGAGCGACTGATCTGATCTGATCTGAAGTGACTAAGTATGCACATGCCAGCTTGTGAGGTAGCAAAAACAGAAGACAAGTGTCTGGTTTCTAGAGATTTAAAATCTATCTGAACAGACAAGACTTTCAACAGAATGGAGAGAAGGATGCCACAGGACACGTGCCACATTCACAATGGGTCCCTAGTCATCAGAGAAGTTTTACTGGAGTAGGAGGTGGGACTTGCCAGGAGAGGGAAAGCTGCACAGGAGCACAGGCCCAGGCACCATGCCTTGGGTGGGGTCCTGGAAGGCAGGGTGTCACCTCCTGGGCAGCCAGTCCAACTAAACCACACCCTGACCATCCTAAGAGCAGGTGGATGGGCGCCCACCAGGGTGGAGCCCCTTCCCTCCCCGTTTTCTCATGTCCCCTCCTCCCCCACCAGAGCCCCAGATCCAGGACACTCACTGCCCAGAGTCTTCCCGGCTTTTATCAGCAGTAGTATCAGCAAAAGATGAACTGCGGCTTGAGCCAGTGACATTCCTCCCCGCAGTTGTAGGAGAGTGACCAGCAAAAGGTAGCCTGGGGTGTGTCTATACCTCTGTCTCCTGGCACTGCCCGTAGTCTTCAGTCCTAGACTGAGGAAGCCCTGTTGAAAAACAAGAAAAATAACACTTATACCCAGGAAGTATTTCTTAAGTTTCAAATGTAATTACTCATTAAAAAAAAAATAGTCATGACATTACAAAACCAAATTCACTTTGAATAACTATCCTCTCTCCAAAAAAAGCCCTTTTCTGGTGTGAGCAAGAAAAGCCCACGTTTTGTTGGCTCTTCTGCTCATTCCTTGAACCACTTCCTGCTCTAATCTTTCTTTGAACTCACTTTCTCCCTCACCCCCACCCCGCTGCCGCTGCCATCTCCTGCTCAGTTATCCCTTCTGTTCTCCTACATCCACTTTCCATCCTAACCTCTCAAACTTTCTCTGTAATCATTACGATTCACTACCTGTTAGTCACTCAGTCGTGTCCGACTCTGCGACCCCATGGACTGTAGCCCGCTAGGCTACTCTGTCCATGGGCTTCTCCAGGCAAGAATACTGGAGTGGGTTGTCATTCCCTTCTGTTAATGAAACTACCAGCGCCCGACCCCACCAGGTCTGTCATATCGGAGGAGGGTGTGCTCCAGAACAGCCGGGAATTTATTATCGTTTACTCACCGGCAAATGGCAAAGTCCTCCTAGGGCACCGGAGGAGCAAGCTCACCGCAAAACATTGACGGATTTTCCCGAGTCAAGCAGCAGCCGTCCTCTCCCGCCTTTCCCAGCCCGCTCCCCTGCGCTACCCGACGTCAGCTGCAGCACGACGTCAGCTGCTCAGGTGACGCAGCCCCGCGGTCTCCGGGCTGGTGGCTTCGGGGTGGCGAGAGAAGACAGAACAGTTGCTGGGGCCCGTCCTGGGTTCGCACTCACCGCCCACTCCTTCTCCGCCTCCGGCTCCTGCGATCCGCGGGGCGAGGTCCTCGCCTGCCCGGACCAGCTAAGGTCGCTTTCACGCAGGTTGAGACGGTGGAGTTCTCAACCACAAGAGAAGTTCGGAAACTCTCCTCAGGGTTTTCAGTTTCAATCGCTCTTTCTAAAATCTCGGCCAGACGCCCCGTGGCCCCGGCTCGGGGGAAGCTCGGCCGGCGGCGTTCGGAGAGGCGTCGCTGGAGCGGGGACCCCGGGCGGGCGCGGAAGAGGGGCCCCGGGCCGAGGTGCTGCGCTCGGGCGATGGCGCCCCGGGAGGCCCGCCCGGCCGGTGAATGAGTATTTATAAGGAAGTGCCGGTCCGGAGGTGATGATGACAAGGCTCTTGCGGTTCAGTCTGGGTGCCGCCGCGGTGACTTCCGGAACCCAGGACCTGGGAGAGGGGGCCGACAAGGAGCCACGGGCGACTTCTCGGTCCTGCCCGGGCGAGTTTCCTGGCGCTTAGGCTCCTCTCTACTCTACCATCCTATCCTGTGTTTCCTAAAGCGATTTTCTCCTGGCCACCTGAACAGCTGCCCCAAGTCAGTCCTTCATGGATGACATTCGTTACAAGGGCAGCTCAGTTAGAACTGGACATGGAACAACAGACTGGTTCCAAATAGGAAAAGGAGTACATCAAGGCTGTATATTGTCACCCTGCTTATTTAACTTATATGAGGAGTACATCATGAGAAACGCTGGGCTGGAAGGAAGTACAAGCTGGAATAAAGATTGCCAGGAGAAATACCAATAACCTCAGATATGCAGGTGACACCACCCTTATGGAAGAAAGTGAAGAACTAGAGAGCCTCTTGATGAAAGTGAAAGAGGAGAGTGAAAAAGTTGGCTCAACATTCAGAAAACGAAGATCATGGCATCTGGTCCCATCACTTCATGGGAAATAGATGGGGAAACAGTGGAAACAGTGTCAGACTTTATTTTTCTGGGCTCCAAAATCACTGCAGATGGTGATTGTGGATGTGAAATTAAAAGACACTTACTCTTTGGAAGGAAAGTTATGACCAAACTAGATAGCATATTAAAAAGCAGAGACATTACTTTGTCAACAGAGGTCAGTCTAGTCAAGGCTATGGTTTTTCCTGTGGTCATGTATGGATGTGAGAGTTGTACTGTGAAGAAGGCTGAGCACCAAAGAATTGATGCTTTTGAACTGTGGTGTTGGAGAAGACTCTTGAGAGTCCCTTGGACTGCAAGGAGATCCAACCAGTCCATCTTAAAGGACATCAGTCCTGGGTGTTCATTGGAAAGACTGATGTTGAAGCTGAAATTCTAATCCTTTGGCCACCTGATGTGAAGAGCTGACTCATTTGAAAAGACCCTGATGCTGGGAAAGATTGAGGGCAGGAGGAGAAGGGGACGATAGAGGATGAGATGGTTGGATGGCATCACCGACTCAATGGACATGGTTTGGGTGGACTCTGGGAGTTGCTGGTGATGCACAGGGAGACCTGGCGTGCTTCAGTTCATGAGGTCGCAAAGAGTCGGACACAATTGAGTGACTGAACTGAACTGAAATAAATAGATGAGCTAAATAAAATACATGGCAGCAAGCCGTTTATTCTTCCGACTGTCCCTTCTAGGTGGTCTGTGATCAAGTCTGGGACAAGTTAGAGGGTGCAGGGCACCACCCCACCTCTAGGAACAGTCCCTCTCTGCTCCTCCCCCACAATGGTTCCACATTCACCTTGAACCTCCAGGGTCCGAGGGACACGGTCTTTCCCAGCACTTCACTTCACACTGCCTCCCACATGGAATGTCTGTTGTGTATTGGTTTGATCTGATTTCAAATCCACTTGCTTTTGACTTAAATGAAGTTGTACCACTTACTTATGACTTAAATGAAATGTTCTAGTCCACTTGTTTATAACAAAAAAGTTAGTTTTTCATGGTAAAGTTATTTTGAGACTAGAATGATATAAGATGTGACGGAGTGTCATTTCATCCGTTGTGGTTCATAAGCACTTTTTAGATTATTTGCCATGGGTCCTCCCTGGGAGCTTGTCCAGAGAACACACACATTATGGAGTGTGAGTTCTTTATCTATTCTGGATGTCAGTCACTTACCAGATACATGTGTGCTCGTTCTTGTGTTCAGTTGCTTGGTTGTGTTTGACTCTTTGTGACCCTATGGACTGCAGACCGTCAGGCTCCCCTATCCATGGGATTTGCCAGGCAAGAAGACTGGAGTGAGTTGCTGTGTCCTCCTCCAGGGAATCTTCCTGATCCAGGATCGAACTTCTGTCTCCTGCATTGGCAGGCAGATTCTTTACCAGTGAGCCACCTGGAAGCCCTACCAGACACATGACTTGCAAATATCTTCTCTCATTTTTTCACTTCCTTAATAGTATCCTTTAAAAAGCAATTTTTTAAACAATTTTTGAAAAAGTCTTTTTTTTTCTATTGTCATTTGTGGCTAGTATTGTATTTAAGAAGAGTTTTGTCAAATGCAAAGGCAAAGATTTACTCATCTTTTCTTCTAAGACTTTCATAGTGTTAGCTCTTCAATGTATGTCTATGATCCAATTTGAGTTAATTTTGTATATGGTGTAAGGGGGCAGGTCAACCTCATTCTTTCGCATGTGACTCTCCAGTTACCCCAGCACCTTTTGCTGAAAACACTCTTCTCTGCCCTTGACTTGAAAAATCAATTGACCATTGTTTACTGAAAAAATAGTCACAACCTAAAAGTTGAGAGCTGTGTTTTATTTGGTGGAAATTTTTAAGACATAAATCCCAGAGGTAGCATCTCAAGTAGCCTTGATAGAACTCTTCCAAGAAGGCAGCGGGGAGGACTCAGGTGATGTAGAAGTTGGCAACAAAGGGCAGGTAGTCTGAACATCAAAAATGTTTTTGTGAATTAAAGAAAACCAGATATCTCAAGTTAGGGAATTTAGTGCTTTCCTATATATGGGAAGATGCAAGAGTTTGGGCTCACTGAAATCATTCCTTTCATATGCATCTCAGCTCTCTGAGGCCAAGTGTCTGTGTTTTCACCTTCTGAGTTCCTCAGGGCTCCCAGCAGCAAGTGGCTGCAGCCTGATTCCTGCCATGGTGTTCTTTTCTCTCCTGAGTACTCTGGAGGGCTGGAATCACTGATGACTGTGACATCCTTGTTTACTGACATAACAGGAAATATTCCATTTTCCAGTCCTTTCCCTTGGTATTCCACCGATATTTGGGAGACATTTCATGACCAATTTTGGTCCCACGGTGCTGGGAGGCTCATCCCAGGTCA
Source organism: Tragelaphus eurycerus (assembly GCA_935064755.1). NCBI lineage: Eukaryota > Metazoa > Chordata > Mammalia > Artiodactyla > Bovidae > Tragelaphus > Tragelaphus eurycerus. The sequence goes on from CAKXYN010000039.1 coordinate 9,076,601, forward strand.
GGTGAAGGTTTTTGTTGATATTAGTTAGTTTCTGGATTAGACCCATTGATAGACAATGAAAGATTTTCTGGGTCCTCTGTCTTTTAACCTATTGTGATCCAGGAGATAGTTCCCTTCTTTTCTTTTCCCATACCTAGAGTCACACTATTATAATTATTAATCACATACAGAACTAAATATTTGATTGTTTTAAGTCACGGTTACATTTGTTGGAAGCCTGGTTATACACTCTGAGACAACAATCTTATAAAATAGAATATAAGTAATGTAGCTGTTAATAGCAACGTTGACAGAGTCATAGTGTAGTAGAGACACAGGCATAAACAATTTGGAAACGAAAAATAAATTAAAACAAAGATTAGTATCACTAGTTGTAATCCAGTTGTAATAAACCATCAAATCCATAGGAGAGCCAGCCTGAGAATCCAAATTTTGCCAGTATCAGGTAGAGAGAAAAAGTTAAATGTTTCATCTTTGTTTACAAAGGCTTAATATATCAACTTGTGACAGTATCAGAGAAAAAGGTTTACTGGAAGACAGATTCAAGTTAGTATGTTTTCTAAAATCAAAGTTATAAATTATATTTATCTATTTAGTCTCATGTACTTAATTTCCATTGATCTGCAGGAATGAGTCAGGTTTTCTATTAGAGCGTGTCATTTATTACCCAATTTAGTGGCATTACCTAAAGGCTATCAAAAACTTACATTGGTTTAAACGGGTTCTTTTTATGAGTCTTTTTGAAAATCTTTATTTTGTACAAGCAATATAAAATTATAATACTCTATGAAGGACAAATTTAAAATAGTATAGTTAAAACTTTGAATACAATGTAATTAGCAGGAAACTTGGATATTTCTGTAACATATAACCTTTTAGGATAATAACTAGAATTGTGACTGATAACATTATATCAGGACATATCAGATGTTAGGGATAAATTTTGGAATATCTATATTAATGACATTTATGTATACATTACAATCTAAAGTTTACCTTCAAAAACTTGACAATGTTTTTGAATTAAAAATAAACTTAATTTAGTATTTCTCTCTGAGATGTCTCAGAGATGTTTTTTTGAAGCATCCTTGAGTCAGCTGGAGGCTAAAGGAGCTTTAGTTAGATTTTACTATTTGGGAAGTTTGTTAGAAATATTAAAAAAAAAAAGTTTAAAACACGACAGGATCATACGTCACTGAAACAGTATTTATTCACTTCACCAAAATCACAAAAACAGTTAAAATAAATATGGCTCACCTAAGGGCACAGAAACTCATGCAATTTTTTTTCAAACAGGAGCACTTTTAACAGAAAGCGAAATCAAATTCCAGTCTTGCATTAGCTTACTAACAAAATCCATTTCGTTAGCTTCAAGGCTCAGACAGTAAAGCATCTGCCTACAGTGCGGGAGACCTGGGTTCAGTCCCTGGGTTGGGAAGATCTCCTGGAGAAGGAAATGGCAATCCACTCCAAAACTCTTGCCTGGGAAATCACATAGACCGAAAAGCCTGGTAGGCTACAGTCCATGGGGTTGCAAAGCATCGGACATGACTGAGCGACTTCACTTAGCACTTAAGCATTGTTCATCCTAACCATGTATAAAAATTTTTTCTTCCTCAGGCTTCCTTTGCATAATCTCTCATCACTTTCTGTATTCACCCTGTCTCTCATTTTTCCATCTAAATATGTTCAACCAGCTAGTTTTTTTCCTCCGTAAAATGTAATCTCATTTCTCATATCTTTTTTAACTGAAAACATTTATTTTACTTCTTACTATATATTGAAATGTTACTGTATTATTCCTTATAACTTTACTGACATGTTTAAATTAGAATCCTCAACACTTAAAACCTTAGTTTTTAGTAAAAGCTAAGAATTAAGGAATAACTGTCTTTTACACTAGCATTTTATAGACTGGTTATCATAAACACCAGTGATAAGATTTTAAAATTTTTGTTCTCTTATAGAGAACATCTGGATGTGATAGCAACATTTTTTGATATTTCTAAATACCTTTAGTTTTTTTATTTAGTAATTGATGTTTCAGTATATTTTATTGAATAAACTTTTATCACTTAAATTAACACAGTTCTAGGACTTTCAGTCAGTCAGTCATTTCAGTTGCTCAGTCATGTCTGACTCTTTGCGACCCCCTGGACTGCAGCATGCCAGGCTTTCCTGTCCATCACCAACTCCTGGAGCTTGCTCAAACTCAGTTATCAAATATCTAGAAGGATTGTTTCAGGTAGACATTTCTAAAATATAATTATTTTAAAGAGTTTATCTCAATGTTTTTATCTCATTTACATTTACTTTCAGATTTCATAATATCAAGTTATTTTTCTTATAACAGATCTAGTAAGTTCTTATGTATTAAATCTAGGTACAATAAGGCGTTACACAATTTTGATGACTCTTGAAATATCTATATCAATTAGATAAACAAACAAACATTAATACCAGATATCAACTTAATATTGAATATTTGCCAGTTCATGTGAACCTGAAAGTTACTTTAGCCACTGTCTTTAAATGAAAGTGCTTTTTATTAAAATTAAATAGAGTTATTTATAAATTTAATGTTGATAAAACTTTTTAGAAGTAGAGATGTCTCATATGTATAATGTGTACACAGAAATATACAGGCAAAACCGTAGATCTCATAGCTTCACTTAAAAGCTAAACCATGAATCAGGTATTACAATATAAAGTTATTAGTTTACAAAGAACAGCTGAAATACATTAACATTGTTTGCTCAGATGACTAAGGCTTTGCTATCTGTAAGGTTTGGTTAACAGAACATTCCCAGCGCTTTTAATTTTAAAGCTGCCACTTTTTCCCCTTGGTTTCAGGTCTTGTCTGATGGAGCTAATTAGGCTCAGTCTCAGTCCTTGTGGCTTGTATTTACATTTTGGTTTCTAAGAGATTTCTAAGAGAAAGCCAGTTGCTTTTATAGTTTTCTAAAGAACAGTTCTGTCACCTAAAGATATTAAAATCAGTGGTAAGATCTTTATTTTTTTATTTTATTTTTTTACTTTACAATATTGTATTGGTTTTGCCATACATCAACATTAATCTGCCACGGGTGTACACGTGTTCCCAATCCTGAACCCCCCTCCCACCTCCCTCCCCATACCATCCCTCTGGGTCATCCCAGTGCACCAGCCCCAGGCTTCCTATATCCTGCATTGAACCTGGACTGGCGATTCATTTCTTATATGATATTATATATGTTTCAATGCCATTCTCCCAAATCACACAGGGTTATCATTACCATCTTTCTAAATTCCATATATATGCGTTAGTATACTGTATTGGTATTTTTCTTTCTGGCTTACTTCACTCTGTATAATCGGCTCCAGTTTCATCCACCTCATTAGATCTGATTCAGATGTATTCTTTTTAATGGCTGAGTAATACTCCATTGTGTATGTGTACCACAGCTTTCTTACCCATTCATCTGCTGATGCTCAACATCACTCATTATCAGAGAAATGCAAATCAAAACCACAGTGAGGTACCATTTCATGCCAGTCAGATAAGATCTTTAACAAAACTGAAATTTCTTTTACTAATTGTCTGTTTTAGAACTTTAGAGTTTAATTTACCATGCCTTCAAAGGTTTATATATAAAATATTTAGCAAAGATCCTTTTGAGTTTACAAATTAAACCCAGAGCAAAATCACTATTTTATTAGTTCTTGTACATTAGTTCCCAGTTTTGTTTTTTTTTTCTTACTTGTATGGCTCAGGTAACATTATTGGTTAGTACGTTTAGTTATTATCTCCTGGGTGGCAATCTGTATCTCTTACCTTATAATACCACGCAGGTGAACTATTCTCCAGTGAAACATGTCTATCTCATTGTATAATTAAACCAGAGATTTAACCATTTTCTATAAATACATTTAAATATACCAATTTTATATACTTTTATCTAAATCCCATTAACTTGTATACCTTTTAACTTTAGTTTCTATGGTTATTGTTGTTGTTCAGTGGCTCAGTCGCATCTGACCTTTTGTGACTCCATGGACTGTAGCCCACCAGGCTCCTCTGTCCATGGATTTCCCAGGCAAGAGTAATGGAGTGGGTTGCCATTTCCTTCTCCAGAGGAAAATCCTGACCCAGCGTTCGAGTTCGAACCTATGTCACCTGCATTACAGGTGGATTCTTCACCACTGAGCCACAGGGGAAGCGCGTTGGAAGTTTTTTTGTTTGTTTTTTTCCTTTCGTTCCCTGTCCATTTTATCTAGTTTTATACAAAAACTTCTGGGATCCCCAGAGTGGGGTTGAGCCAAGATGGTCAGGCCCCTTGGCCTAACTCTTGCCCCAAATAACTGTTGGTCAGATATTGCAATGTGAATTTTTCTGGCCCCTTAAATAATGGCTGCAGCCTGATGGCTGCTAGATCATAGGTGTTCTCCTTCCTGAGTGCCCTTAGGGCTCACCAGCTCTTGTAGGAAGGCTGCAATCACTGGTGACCATAGCATCCTCGTTTGCTGATATGGCAGAAGATATTCCATTTCTCACTTTCTTAAACATCTTTTATCTCTCCTAAGCCTACATCCCTTTCCTCTTTCATTTCCTTATTAATGTGATATTTTGTGTGTGTGTATAAACTGCTTTTTATCATTTATTAAATTTTTTGTATTGTGGTATTGAGATATCTATTATATAGGTTTCAGGTGTACAGCACAGTGATTCACAATGTTAAAATGGTATTCTCCACTTATAGTTATAAAATATTGACTGTATTCCCTGTGCTGTACAATTAAAGGTAGTATTTAAGTCTGAATTCTAAGGAGATACTCATTTTTCCCGGGTATCTCCCATATATACATGAGGTATACATGTTAATAAACTTAGTCACCTGATGCAAAGAACTGACTCATTGGAAAAGACCCTGATGCTGGGAAAGATTGAAGGCAGGAGAAGGGGACAACAGATGATGAGGTGGTTGGGTGGCATCACTGACTCGATGGACATGAGTTTGAACAAACTCTGGGAGTTGGTGATAGGGAAGCCTGGCGTGCTGCAGTCCATGGGGTTGCAAAGAGTCAGACACAAGCCACTGAACTGAACTGAAACTTTTGTTTCTTTTTCTCTTGTCAATCTGTCTTTTATTAGAGCCTAGAACTAAGAGATGGCACCCCACTCCAGTATTCTTGCCTGGAGAATCCCGTGGACGGAGGAGCCTGGTAGGCTGCGGTCCATGGGGTCGCTGGGAGTGGGACATGACTGAGCAACTTCACTTTCTCTTTTCACTTTCATGCATTGGACAAGGAAATGGCAACCCACTTCAGTGTTCTTGCCTGGAGAATCCCAGGGATGGTGGAGCCTGGTGGGCTGCCGTCTATGGGGTCTCACAGAGTTGGACACGACTGAAGTGACTTAGCATAGAAATAAGAGGGGTAGAGGGGAAATTATTTTTCCTCCCCTACAATACGAATATTTTATAAAATAATTTTATGTATCTATTTAGTCATGGCTGTGCTGGGTCTTTGTTGCTGGGAAGGCTTTTCTTCGTTTCTTCGTTACTGAGAGCTTTTCTCTGGTTGTGGAGCGCCGGGGCTGCCCTCCAGTTGTGCTGTGCAGACTTCCCCTTGCAGTGGCTTCTCTTGCTGTGGCGCGCCGCTCTAGGGTGCGAGGGCATCAGTAGCTGAGCCACATGGTCTCAGGAGTTGTGGTTCCCGGGCTCTAGCGCAGTAGTCGTGGCACAAAGGCTTCGTTGCTCTGCGGGATTGGAACCTTCCTGGATCAGGCAACGAACCCGTCTGCTGCACTGACATGCAGATTTCTTACCACTGAGCTAGCAGGGAAGCACCCCAGTATTTACAGAAAAACTCATTCTTTCTCAAGCTGAGCGCTTTGTCTGGCTTTTGCTTGTTGGGCTTGAGAAGGTGCACCTTAGGTCTTGAACTACAGTGTGCTTACTTGACCGCAAGCCCCAGGCTGAGCTCTGAAGTCCATCACTGCGTTTGTGTCAAGGTCATTCTCCCCATGTCTGCTCCCAGCCAGGAAGTAAGCCTGATAGTCTTGGGGGCTGAGGCAGGCCCCTTCCTGGGGGACATGGATTCCTCGAGAGCCTTATGGAACTTTCCCCAGATGACATGGCAGTGTGGGATGCCACCACCCTGCCTTCCGCCCCTCTCTCCTTCACTTTGGGTCAGAACTGCATCCACCTGAATGGTTCTCCAGACTTCTTCCTTTTCTCTCACAGGGGTTTTCTTCAGTGAAATCCCTGTAGGTTAATCCCATCTTGAAATATTCTTCTCAAACCTGGACTATCATCTGGATTTATGAACTGAATGCATCTTATTTATTGAATATCAGGAGAAAAGTAAGAGAAGGGGGAACATGTAAGTTAAGCAGGGCTGTCCAGGTTTGGAACAAGTACAGAGAGTGAAAAGGTAGTCCAGAGAGTGAGCAGCTGAGAGAGGAACACTCAGGTGAGCGCTGGGTGCGGAGAAAAGGATGCTCTATGTCCCCAGTGACCCTGAGACCACAAGGAAACCTCTGGGCTGGGCCACCAGTGGGAGGGGCCTCCATTCTGGGTCCCAGCGGTCTCAGCCCCCAAATCCTCAGCCCTAACTCCTCTGACTCTCTGAGGTCCAGAAAAAATGGCAAATTCTGCAGATCACTGAGAGCATGTTCTCTGTTGCCAGGTGAATTCCCATGGTCAGACGTTGGCGGAGCAGCTACTACAAGCAGAGCGTGAGGTAGGGTATGGGACAAATTATGACAGTACAAAGCAGAGTCTGTCCTCCACCAGGGCTTCCCAGGTGGCACAGCAATAAAAAATCTGCCTGCAATGTAGGAGGTGCCAGTTGGATCCCTGGGTTGGGAAGATCCCCTGGAGAAGGAAATGGCAACCCACATCAGTAAAATCCCTGGTGGGCTACAGTCAGTGAGGTTGCAAAGAATCAGACATGCCGGAGCTACTAACACACGTATCCTCCAAAGGCTCACAGTCTGTCTGGACACACAGGACGTTCAGCGGAGAGTGAAGAGGCGGAACATCCTGGAAAACGTGGTAAGTGAACACAGGGCACAGGGTGGCCAGAGGCCTCCTCGGGAAGAAGGTAGGACACAGCAACAGGTAGAGTGAAGAGGAAGACTAGAGGGAGGAGTTATAAACCAAGGGTCTGCTTTCCAGAAGATCCAGAGAGAGGCGCAGTGCGAGGAGGGATCTACCTTGGGGTCTAAGAGGCAAGATTCCAGAGTAGTGATGAAAGAGATTTTCACATATTGGGATATAGGGAAGTCATTCTGGCTTATACATGAGTTCACTTGAATTTTATGTTAGTTAAGATAGTCTGGTTGTGGCCTATCAAACATACTTTGTATGTCTACTTTAACTACTAGGGAAAAGGACACCCTGACCAGAAGTAAAGAATGTCCATGCTAAAAATGAAGAATTAAATGCCCTTCCTCCTGAGATTCCAATGCTGGTCCTTCTTTGATGGTAAGACACCCTTCCCAGGGGCCAAGGCTGTACTGACTGGATGTGTACATGCTGGTTTGTTCTTTTTTGAATCATTGGAGAAATATAAGCCTCACTTCTTTAATGTTCTTTGTTCTGACAAGATATAAGACTGTGCAGAAAACCCTGCTTCTCTGGAGCATGTTCTCAGAGTAATCTGAAAGCTGGCTACTGGGCTAGCTGTTCGTTTGGCTCCAATAGAACTTTTTTCTATTCTTATTAAAATTGTTTCTTGGTTATCTCTGTTGACAGAGGGCCAGGCTGTCTCTCAAACACTGGGAGGCAACAACTTCCCTGGTACCTCCTGGCTAATTTACAGGCCCCTCTAAACACACCTGGAAATCAGACAGACAGACAGACACACATCTGAAGAAAGAAACGGGCAAAGCTCCAAGCACCTGGCTCAGAAGATTGAGGGAAGGATGAGAAAGACTCTCTTCTTTCTTCACCAAGACAGAGTTCCCTCCTCCTTGGCTGAGAGGACCCAGCTCTGCAGAACAATGACCAGTTCCAGGAGAGAGAAAAGGCATCGTGCAGCTGTGCTCCACAGACAAGGCAGTGGCATGAGCCTCAGCTTCACCTAAGGCCACAGGAATGGGAGGCCAGGCCTGAAGCTGCAGCCCCTCCTGCCTTTCCAGGTCCTGTGCTTCTGTTAGGGGTGGGTCCCCAGAAGTGGTACCGACCTGGGTTCTGGTGAGGTAGGTAACAGTGGGCCTCTGGGCTGGACACCTGGTATGTGTCAGATGGAAAAAAATTCAAGCTGTGTTCTCACTCCAAGGACAAAGTTAGTGGCAAAAGTTGAGCTATGCTGAAGCAGAGATAAGGTGCCCACTCCTGAGGTTAAGGAAGACGTCCCTGTGTGCACATGCGCAGGAAGGCTTCTTGGAGGTCAAAAAGGGAGGCACTCCCATAATAAGTGTGAACATGTATGTATAGGCCTCTGTGATGGGATCCAACTTAGAAAAACATTGCACATGCTACAGTTCGCAAGGGGTTCATAGCGTATTGCTAAAATATGGCCCTTGGTGGTGACCTGACGAACAAAGGATGAAGTCACAGTGGCCACATCGCCCCTGGTGGGCAGACTGTACCTTCCTTAAGGCAATATCCTGTTCTTCCTGCTGGTGCCAGTTTCTCAAGACTACGTGACCACCCGACTGTGAGACCCCTTCGACTAAGTGACCATAAGACCCCAGCTGTGGGCTAAAGATAAACTGAAGCCCCCTTCCTCCAGGGCACAATTTTCCATCAATAGGGTATAAGGAGGGTTGGCTGTAAAAAGAGAGCACTGGTTTCTCTCTATAGCCACTTTCTTTCTTTCTTCCTATAATAAATCTTTCTCTGCTTGAATGCCTGGCTCCCTCTCTTTCTCATCGCGTTTGACTTACGTTTCTAGTACTGAAACATGGGAGGGAAGACCCACTGTGGCCAGGTGGGCTCCTCTCCTGAGCCCACCTTTGGTGGTTCCCTCCCTTGGACCTTGCTAAGAAACTGAAGGGAGTCCCCAGGATGGGACTCTCCACTTGCCTTCCTGGATTGACATCCACACGCAGGCTCTAATTTCATCAGCTGCAGGGGTGAATGAACTCCTGCTCTCTGGGATCCTGTTTCTCTGGTCTGGTTTTTGAAGCCCTAGAGCTAGGCAGAGGATCCCCTCGGCCCTTGGGCCCTGGTCTCACTTTGAAATAGGGGATGCCCATTTCAAAAAGATAAAATAGCTGAGCACCAAAGAATTAGTGCTTTTGAACTGTCGTGTGGTGTTGGAGAAGACTCTTGAGAGTCCCTTGGACAGCAAGGAGATCTAACCGGTCCATCCTAAAGGAAATCAATCCTGAATATTCATTGGAAGGACTGATGCTGAAGCTGAAACTCCAATCCTTTTGCCACCTGATGTGAAGAACTGCCTTATTTGAAAAGACCCTGATGCTGGGAAAAATTAAAGGCAGGAGGAGAAGGGGATGACAGAGGAGGAGGTGGTTGGATGGCATCACAGATTCGATGGACATGAGTTTGAGTAAGCTCCATGATTTGGTGATGGACAGGGAAGCCTGGTGGGCTGCAGTCCATGGGGTCACAAAGAGTCAGATACAACTGAGTGACTGAACCGAACTGATTTCAAGGTAGACCCTGCCGCTGTCTGGCTGTCTGAGAAGCCCATGAGAGTGGGTACGCCTTTTCTGTGAGACCTTTCTCCTCATTTTTCTCTCGCCCTAGTTTGCCCTCTCTCTGTATTTGTCTATAATGGGAAATTCTCAGTCCCAACCTACAAAATCTAGCCCTTTAGGCTGCCTTCTCCAAAACCTAAAAGCCTTGGGTTTTCAAGGAGAGATAAGGCCAAGATGGCTCACTTATCACTCTAACACTGTCTGGCCACAGTCTCGACTGGATATTAGGTTCCAATGGCCAGAAAACGGAACTCTCCATTCCAGTACTTTACGGGACCTCTATAACTTCGGCTGCCGCAATGGCAAGTGGTCAGAGATCCCTTATGTTTAGGCTTTCTTCGCTTTCCACCCTTGGCCCTCTCTCTGTACTTCCTGTTCTACTTCTCAAATACTTTTAGCCCATCCTGGGCTACTTCCCCCCAATACTATATCTCCTGATCCCTGTTCGGATTTTTCCTCCTCTTCTTTTGACCCTTCTGACCACAGTGCACCTCCAATCGCCTCTAATCCCACCGTAGCAGACCTGGTTCCCCAACCTCCACCTTAGGTTCCCCCCTCCTCTTGCACTCAGGTGCAGGCTGTCACCACTTCTGACCCTCCCTCCAGGCCTGTTTGGAAGGGGCTCTGGGGCTTTGATCCACCCCTGCTACCAGAGTCTCAAATCCCAACCTGACTTCCCTAAATCCCCTCCTCACACCTGGCTGCAAAGGGCCTTAAAGAAATGGGATCCTGAATCCCTCCTTCCCTTAGTAGAAGTGGCTGGTACAGAAGGCATTGTTTGGGTACACGTCTCATTCTCCCTCTTCGATTTATCTCAAGTCAAGAAACGTCTTGGCTCTTTTTCCTCCGACCTTGACACTTGTTTCAGTTCAGTTTAGTCGCTCAGTCATGTCTGACTCTTTGAAACGCAACGGACTGCAGCACTCTGGGCTTCCCTCTCCTTCACCAACTCCCGGAGCTTACTCAGACGCATGTCCATCGAGTCAGTGATGCTAGCCAACCATCTCATCCTCTGGCATCCCCTTCTCCTCCTGCCTTCAATCTTTCCCAGCATCAGGGTCTTTTCCAATGAGTCAGTTCTTCTCTTCAGGTGGCCAAAGTATTGGAGTTTCAGCTTCAGCATCAGTCCTTCCAATGAATGTTCAGGATTGATTTCCTTTAGGATGGACAGGTTAGATCTCCTTGCTGTCCAAGGGACTCTCAAGGGACACTTTTATTTAAAATAATTTAAATACCTCACCCAGTCTTATGACTTGACCTGGCATGATATTTACACTAGACTATCTTTTATCCTCCTCCCAGAAGAGAAAGAACAAGTCTGCCAAGGTTCTTAGGCTCATGCCCATGAAATACATCAAACTGATGGTACTAAACCTGTAGACCTCGCTGCCATTCCCAGGGACAACCCTGATTGGGCCTACCAGGCACGGCATCTGGGGTAAATTGCCCATAATCACATGGTGACTTGCCTTACTACAGCCCTCCAAAAAGCAGGACATAAGGCTGTTAACTTTGATAAACTCAGAGAAATAACTCAAAGACCAGATGAAAATGCAGCACAAATTCTAGCTAGTTTAACAGAAGGCATTGTTCTGTTAACCTAGCTAGAATTCTGTCCCTACAAAAATATACAAAATTAGATCTAACTTCAAGAGAAGGTACTATTGTCCTGAATACCTATTTTATTTCCCAATCGTCCCCAGACATTCAAAAAAAGCTAAAAAAGGCAGAGAGGAAGGCCTTCAAACCTCTCAACGAGATCTCTTAAATTTGGCTTTAAATTTTTTCAATAAATGGGAAGAACAGGCAAAACTACTAAATGTTCCAAGAGATCAGGCTAAATATCATCTCTGAACCTCTGCTCTACACAGCTCCAAACCTTAATCCTCTGACAGAGAAAAGAAACCATCTAGGCCCTGTTACAAGTGCAGTAAAGAAGGGCACTGGGCCCGCTCATGCCCAAAGCCCAGGCCCCCTCAGAGTCCATGTCCTAATTGTGGCATAAAGGGACATTGGAAGGTGGAGTGCCCTAATCCCTTTCTAGGGATCCAGACATCTCCTCCCGGTCCCGAGCAGGAGTCCTCAGACCCAGCTCTGCCCAGGCTCCTCGGACTGGCCGCTGAAGACTGAAGGTGCCCAGAGCCCGAGGCCCCAACTCTCATCACCTTTACGGAGTCCAAGGTATTTCACAGTGGCAGGGAAGCCCATCTCTTTTCTTATCAACAGAGGGGCCACCTATTCTGCCACGCCTGCTTATTCCAGAAAAACTAAAGTCTTTCAGATCTCTGTCATGGGGGTTGACAGTTTAGCACCTATACCACAGATTACCAAGCCTCTGCTTTGCACACTTCAAAATACCCCTTTCTCTCATTCTTTCCTCGTACTCCCAAAATGCCCCCCTCCAATCCTTGGAAGGGATCTACTCTCCAAATTCAAGGCTTTCCTCACTTTCCATATCTTTCTCCTGACCTGGCCTGGCTACTGCTTCTCGAACCTACCATTTCTTCACCTCCCCCGTTACCCTCCTCGTCTGTAAACCCCATAGTCTGGGATACTGATAACCCCTTCATCGCCTCCCACCATTCTCCCATTTATATTTGTCTAAAAGATCCAACAAAGTTTCCCAATCAACCTCAATATCCTATTTCCCAAATACATCAACAGGGATTAAACCCAATATCTCTAAGCTGCTGCGTCAGGGTCTCTTGTGCCCTACTCACTCGCCTTATAACATGCCTATCCTACTTGTTAAAAAGCCAAATGGCTCCTACTGTCTGGGTCAGGACCTGACCCAGGGATTAAACCCAGGTCTCCTGCATTGCAGGCAGGTTCAGAGCTACCATATGATACAGCAATCCCACTCCTGGGCATATATACAGAGGTGATAGGTGATGGAGAGAGATAAACTGGGAGTTTAGGATTGACATATACACACTGCTGCTGCTGCTGCTAAGTCGCTTCAGTCGTGTCCGACTCTGTGCGACCCCATAGACGGCAGCCCACCAGGCTCCCCTGTCCCTGGGATTCTCAAGGCAAGAACACTGGAGTGGGTTGCCATTACTATACTTAAAATAGATAACCAACAAGTACTTATTATATGGCATAGGGAACTCTGCTCAATATTCTATAATAATATAAATGGGAAAAGAATTTGTAAAAAAATGGATACATGTATATGTTTAATTGAATCACTTTGCTATACACCTGAAACTAACATACATTTTTAATCAACTATATACTCCAATCAATATAAAATAAAAATTTTAATTAATTAAAAATAATAAATATTGATATTGAGCATCTTTTCACATCTTTATTGGCCATGTGTATGCCTTCTTTGGAGAAATGTCTATTTAGATCTTCTGCCCATTCTTTGATTGGGTTTCCTGTTTTTATTATTGAGTTGTAACAGTTTTTCATATATTTTGGAAATTAAGCCCTTGTCAGCTGCATCATTTGCAAATCTTTTCTCCCTGTCTGTAGTTAGCCTTTTTTGTTTTATGGTTTCCTTTGCTGTGCAAAAGTATATAAGTTTGATGAGGACCCATTTCTTTATTGCTTTTCCTCATCTTTTTGTTTTCTGTTTCTACGGGAATAGAAGCCATCTTGAATTGGCCTTCTTTCAGGAATTTTAATTCCCCCTGGATAGTTGCTAGGAGGAAGAGAAAGTTAGTTTTTGTTTTTTTTTTGAATGACAAATAATACTGGATCATTATAACTTATGTAATTTCCAAAGTTGTACAATTATAAAAAAAAAAAAAAAAAAAAAAGGAGGGCAAACAACCTGTAGAATTACACAGAATCCTTCTTCAAAATGCATTGGTATTAAAATTTTGAAGGAAAAATAAACAAATGGGACCGAAGCTACTTGCAGAGTGATGAACTGGCCTAATTTCAATACTGCTGTGACTCTGGGACTCAGCAAGCCAGAGAGAGGGAGAGGGATGCGAGAAGGGCAGGTCAGTGGAACGGTCAGGACACAGACGACATTTATCAGTTAAGTTTGCCACCTGAACTGGCACGGGAAACAACACCTGGGTTGGCTGAAAAGTTCCTTCAAGTTTTCATAAGATGGTGTGGAAAACCCTAAGGAAACTCAATACAATGAAGAGGTCAGTGATCATCCAAGGCAAGCTCAAGATGGGGAAGCAGGAAGCCCTGAGCGCTCCCCTCCATGACCTTCTTGCCAGAAATTCTTCCCTGACCTCTGATCAATTTCTACTAATTCAGTTCAGTTCAGTCCCTCAGTCATGTCCGACTCTTTGCGACCCCATGAATCACAGCACGCCAGGCCTCCCTGTCCATCACCAACTCCCCGAGTTCACCCAGATTCACATCCATCGAGTCAGTGATGCCATCCAGCCATCTCATCCTCTGGCGTCCCCTTCTCCTCCTGCCCCTAATCCCTCCCAGCATCAGAGTCTTTTCCAATGAGTCAACTCTCTGCATGAGGTGGCCAAAGTACCACCTCATGGTACTTTAGCATCATTCCTTCCAAAGAAATCCCAGGGCTGATCTCCTTTAGAATGGACTGCTTGGATCTCTTTGCAGTCCAAGGGACTCTCAAGAGTCTTCTCCAACACCACAGTTCAAAAGCATCAATTCTTCAGTGCTCAGCCTTCTTCACAGTCCAACTCTCACATCTATACATGACCACAGGAAAAACCATAGCCTTGACTAGACGAACCTTTGTTGGCAAAGTAATGTCTCTGCTTTTGAATATGCTATCTAGGTTGCTCATAACTTTCCTTCCAAGGAGTAAGCATCTTTTAATTTCATGGCTGCAGTCACCAGCCATGCAGTGATTTTGGAGCCCTAAAAATAAAGTCTGACACTGTTTCCACTGTTTCTCCATCTATTTCCCATGAAGTGAGGGACTAATTAGGGAGACCAAAATCACCTAATTAGAAATATGCTGGCTATCAGCCCACGAAAAGCCTCCAATAAGCGAGAAGAAGAGGAAGTGGCAAAACCCTGCTCGCGAGCTAGCAGTCTGGGGAAGCAGCCGGTTAATGACTTCACCAGCTGGCCTTGGGGCGGGGCGTCTGGGCAGAGCAACGCCGCCGGCAGGGCCAGAAGTGCAGTGTCTGCCTCCCTAGAAAGGATCCGCTCCTCTGACCTGGCATCCTCCACTCCTGCAAAATCGAGATCCAGATGGCAAAGGGACAGATGAGTGGCCCTGAGACTCGTCTTGGCTTCCTGGACTTGCTTCTCATTGTCTGTTTCAGCCACACGCCCGGCGGTGAGTTCTGGGATGAACCTGCGGGTGTTGGGGCCGGGGGGGGGCCGCGCGCGGCGGTGAGGGGGGGAGGGGGCGCGGCGGTGGGGGGGGGGGGGCGCCGCTGGGAAGTTGGGTGCACGGGGTTTCGCGAAACTTCTTGCGGGGTGGCGCCGCCACCCTCTCCTCTTTTCCCTCCCCTGGGTTCTTTACACTTCCGTGGCTCCCCTGGGCTACTTGCGGGCTCTCCGGGCCAGAACAGGGGAGCCTTGGTGAAGCAGTAATGCGGGGACTTTGGGAGAAAACGGGGCCAGAACGTACAGGAAATGCTGTTGAGGCCCGCTAGGGCTCAGCCCGGCTTTGGGAAGGGGAGTCCTGCAGCCGCGGGAAGGGCCCCAGAGCCGCCCTGAAAACCACAAGCCCATAATCTGCCCTTCTGCGATTTCGCAGCCGCCGCTCTCCTGCGCCAGGCTCCAGCGATACTGAACTTTGAACTTTCAGATGTTCAAGCTGGTTTTAGAAAAGGCAGAGGAACCAGAGATTAAATTGCCAACATCCACTGCATCATCCTAAAAGCAAGAGAGTTTCAGAAAAACATCTATTTCTGCTTTATTGACTATACCAAAGCCTTTGACTGTGTGGATCACAATCAACTGTGGAAAATTCTGAAAGAGATGGGAATACCAGACCACTTGACCTGCCTCTTGAGAAACCTGTATGCAGGTCAGGAAGCAACAGTTAGAACTGGACATGGAACAACGGACTGGTTCCAAATAGGAAAAGGAGTATGCCAAGGCTGTATACTGTCACCCTGCTTATTTAACTTATATGCAGAGTACATCATGAGAAACACTGGGCTGAAAGAAGCACAAGCTGGAATCAAGATTGCCAGGAGAAATATCAATAACCTCAGATATGCAGATGACACCACCCTTATG
The DNA here is from genome assembly GCA_935064755.1 of Tragelaphus eurycerus. Lineage (NCBI taxonomy): Eukaryota > Metazoa > Chordata > Mammalia > Artiodactyla > Bovidae > Tragelaphus > Tragelaphus eurycerus. Next base: position 9,092,409 of record CAKXYN010000039.1, read on the forward strand.
GCAGAAAGTGAAGAGGAACTAAAGAGCCTCTTGATGAAAGTGAAAGAGGAGAGTGAAAAAGTTGGCTTAAAGCTCAACATTCAGAAAACGAAGATCATGGCATTTGGTCCCATCATTTCATGGCAAATAGATGGGGAAACAGTGGAAACAGTGGCTAACTTTATTTTGGAGGGGGGCTACAAATTAACTGCAGATGGTGACTGCAGCCATGAAATTAAAAGACGCTTACTCCTTGGAAGGAAAGTTATGAGCAACCTAGATAGCATATTCAAAAGCAGAGACATTACTTTGCCAACAAAGGTTCGTCTAGTCAAGGCTATGGTTTTTCCAGTGGTCATGTATGGATGGACTATAAAGAAAGTGAGAGTTGGACTATAAAGAAAGCTGAGTGCGGAAGAATTGATGCTTTTGAACTGTGGTGTTGGAGGAGACTCTTGATAGTCCCTTGCACTTCAAGGAGATCCAACCAGTCCATCCTAAAGGAGATCAGTCCTGGGTGTTCATTGAAAGACTGATGTTGAAGCTGAAACTCCAATATTTTGGCCACGTGATGTGAAGAGCTGAATCATTTGAGAAGACCCTGATGCTGAGAAAGATTGAGGGCAGGAGGAGAAGGGGACAACAGAGGATGAGATGGTTGGATGGCATCACCGACACGTTGGACATGGTTTGGGTGGACTCTGGGAGTTGGTGATGGACAGGGAGGCCTGGCGTGCTACAGTTCATGGAGTCACAAAGAGTCAGACACGACTGAGCAACTGAACTCAGTACTTGATGATCTGTGCACAGAGCCCCTTCTGGTCCCTTCGTACTACTGATGAACTGAAGTAGGTTCCTTCCCTACTCTCTCTGCCTTTGAAGGACCACCAGGTCCCTTCCCTACTGCCTCTGGTCCCTTCTTACTGCTGCTGAAGGGAAGTAGGTCCCTTCCCTACAGCTCTTGGCGCTTGAAGGACCAGGCAATCCCTTCCCTACTGCTCTCTGGCCTCTTTCTTACTACTGCTGAAGAGATGTGCCTCCTTTCCCTACTGCTCTCTGGTCCCTCCTTACTACTGCTGAAGGGAAGTAGGTCCCTTCCCTACTGCTCTCGGCCCTAGAAGGACCACAAGTCCGTTCCCTACTGCTCTCTGGTCCCTTCTTACTACTGTTGAAGGGAAGTAGGTCCCTTCCCTACTGCTCTGGGCCCTTGAAGGACCAGTGCTCTTTATCATGGGTCAGTTAACACCAGCAGGGTGGCCGGGGTAGGAGCTATTCACCTTTCAAGGGCTTGGGCCAGGTGGGCAGCAGCAAGCGGCCTAGCTTCCTTCTCCTGGGCAGTGGAGGCAGGCGCTCACAGCAGGATGGATGTGCAGGGCGGTCTCCCTGGGATGGGGATCTGGCAGGCTGCCGCTGGTATAGCTCAGGTCTGCTAGGATTCCTGCGGCCCGGGCCCCCTCTGCCCCTGGAACTCCCACGCACTGTATCAGTGTTTGGGCTCGAGCTGTCCTGTCCTTGCAGAGTAGATTCTGAAGTTATGACACTAAATGCACCTCAACTTGACAGTAACTTCAAAAAGCCTCAAATCTTAGAGTTGAAACGAAGGAAAAGTTGCCATCCAGAAATTGAGGAAGTAACATTTCAACATTGGACGAAACGACCAGCAGAGGAACCTATTTATGATCCTGTACATGCAGCTCCAGCCGTGTCTACACGTGTGTTTTATATCAGCCTAGGGGTTTGCTCTCCAGTTATATTTCTTGTAGTACTAGTATTAGCTGTTTTGCATCTTCATAGTGTGTAAAGGATTGAACTGGAAGATAGCATCAGTGCCAGCAGTAGTTCCCAAGGGCTGTCTCAGTCCCAGTCCTTCCCAGATGTCTCAGTATGTGAGAGGAAACACACCCAACAATACAAATCCCATCTCCAGTTATCCCACCTTGTGGCTAGAGGAGTAGGACTTGAGAAGTGTTGCTCTTTTGGAGGCCAGAGCTTAGGTGAATGATATGAAAATATCTATCCAGGGAGAGGATCTCAAAAGATGTACTCTAAGAAGGTACCTTTTGGTGTACTTCCCATGGGGTTTATGTAGATGAAAAAGATCCAGATAAAGAGCAACAAGCATTTGTAAAAACAGTTAGAGATTGAGCTTCTGAAATTCAGCTGACAACAATGCTCCCTGAAAGTTGTAAACTATGAGATCGTCATCACAGAAATCTTCCTATTTGCCATGTATGAACAGAAGGGGAAAAGCCCATGGTGGATTGCCTTACATGAATTGGGGATATCTTAAGTTGTTTTATGACAGTGGAAATTTGTGGAGGCCAATAGTCTGCAGGCAACTTCTCAACAAAACCTAGTTCACATGGCTGCTCAGATTGCCTGTGGAATGAGCTATCTGGTCATAAAGAAGTCATCCACAAAGACCCGGCAGCTAGGAGCTCTATCATTGATGACTTCAAGTTAAGAGCAAAGCCAGTCCCTCTGCAAGTCTTGCTCCCCATGGACTCTCACTGTCTGGGGAACAACAAAAACACGGGATTGATGGATGGCTTTTGAAAGTCTGGTTAATAATGAGTTCTCCATCCTTTCCTGGTGATCCAGTGGCTAAGACTCCACACTCCCAATGCAGGGGCCTGGGTTCTATCCCTAGTGGGGGAACTGGATCCTGCATGCCACAACGAAGAAGTCAGCATGCTGCTACTGAAAGAGCCCACGTGTTTATGACTCTGGCCAAACGCCCTAAGTGTACATCTACTCATTTGATGTGGCCTAGTACCTCAAAGAGGGTTACCAAATAGCCCAGACTATCAACTGTCCTGATGAATTATTTGCTATGATGGCTTGTGCTGGGCCTTCCATCCAGAGGAGAGGTGGAGTTCCAGCAGCTGGCCCAGTGTCTCACAGAGGTCCATGCGGCCCTGGGGGCCTGTGTCTGACTCTCCTCTCACAGTCTCCCAGTGTCAGGAGGAAGGTGCCTGTCAAGGCCCACTTGGAGCCAGCCAGTCACATACATTACCCAGCATCACAGAAGCAGATTTGTCTTCCAGAACACCATGCCTTAAGAATGCTTTAGCATCTCACCTTTATAAGACAGACTTAATGATGTGGAATACTTTCTCAATATTACTTTTATTAGCTTGAACTGAAAATGTTTGTGTAAATTTTTTACACATAGTTGCCTTTGAGGTATAGGTATATTCTTACCAAATAGTTTTCAAAAGTGTTTAAACACACATATTTGAACTAACAATCTTACTACCAACTGCTTTTTATTTTCTTAACTTTTACAAGGTAATGCAGCTGATTCACCTTTAAAGTTTTGCTTTCACTAGTCTTGGGAACGATTTCTCTTCAATGTGCAGTACTTTTTCTTAGGTAAATAAAAACCGTCTGGCAGTTATGGGCTAATGCCCCCGCTCCTTTATTACAGAGTAGCTACCTTGGTCCAAAGTGCCATACAGGAATCCACAGGTGTGAGCAGAGGATAGTGGCCATATAACAACTCTGGGGTCACATCTAGGCCAGAGATGTGGGTCTTGTTTGTTCCTTGTGGCCCTGCTTATGCCAAAACACATAACCACTTCTATCCTATGATGGCAGGTCTAGCTGAACTAATGACTAGGGGTTGATGAGCACACATCACGATGGGCAACCCCAGTCCCTGACCAGAGCCTCATCTCTGCCAGGCCCCAGGACCACACCAGGAGCCACGTTTAAATGGTGTGACTTTTGCCACTGCAAGTGGCATGGCCTAGCTTCAGGACACTTGGGGTCTGTGTTGTGAGCCTTCAAGTAGAAAATGCCACGTAGCACCTTTCTGACCACAGATACCCCTGATGTCACCGGTTCTGCTGGGTCATCTGCCCAAGAAGCCGCTCCAGCCATGCCCATCATTCACCAATTGTGACTGCTTTTGTGCTGGGACAGCAGGTTGCAGCAGAGACCTAGGGTCTGCAAAGCCTCAAATATTTCTTCTGTACCATTATAGGAAACCTAAGGCCACAGTGGTAGTAAGTGGAGATCGGATAGGGAGCACACCCCCAGCCCTCGAGAAGTTGTAGATTGGTACTTGTCTCTGTATTTCCTCTAGGATATTGTGTACACATACTATTGGGGGATGGGGAGGTAGGGTCTGAAGTTTGAATCTGGAATTCACTAATACAGTAGCCTTCACCCCACGACAATCTACTAGCTACTCAGGTCTCCATGCATGTCACAAGTCCAGGGCATGTGGAATGACTGCTGTGTGGTCTGTGGACCCAGTGACAATCACTGTAAGCAGAACTTTGGACTGCTGTCCATTGATGGCCTGGTATTCCTAGCATCGCTTCAACAATTGGGGGACTATGATGATGCTATGCTTCCTGTGCCTGATATTGGAAAAACACTAGGTGCAATGTGAATGTGAGAGTAGTTTCTGCTTCTGCAGGTTCACTTACCCCAGTGAAAAACCAGGTGGCTCTTTGAGAAAGAATGGAAGGACTTTTGAACTAGATGTGCTGATGAAAGGGCCCTCCTACTTAGAGCACGGCTTCTATCTTTGGTGGCTGAGATCTGAGAAGTGGCTCAGATCCTGAAAATGGGCCTGGATCAGGTGTTTGGTAGGGATGGCTGCCTTTGGCTTCCTGATCATCCAGCCTTGTGTTCTGTCTCTCTTTATTTCTTTCAGTGGTACAGTTTGTATCTAGGTTCCTGCCCATCTGTTTGCCTTTAGGATCGCCCTGTGCTGTGAGCCAGCATCATATTGTCTGCAGTCAGGCCCTGGCTGGCATTGAGAATCTCTAATCACTTTGACCACTGCACCTACTTTGCTGCTGCCCTAGAGCACCCCTACTTGGAATCTGATTTTTTCTACAACTTCCATCCCTGTTCCTGATAGAAGCCCACAGGAACACCATGACCTATCACCATTCCTGACGTTCTGCAAAAGTCATCCTTGAGTTATTGGAGATGCCTCTCATCCACGTTTTCCTCTAGGGCCCCATGGAGTCCATCAGGCTTTCCTATGAAGCTGGTGGACTGCACTCTTTCCTGTCCTTTCACACCATGTCCACCCTGGCAGATTTACTTCTCTGAGCCTTGGCTCGCCTCCTCTACCACCTGCCTTGGAAGTTCTGGATTTTCTCTTTAATGCCCGGTGGGCCAGGCCTTTCTCCAGGTTTCCAAGACCCATCCTAGTGGGAGATCACCACGTCTCCCCAGCCTTGCTAAGCCCAGTGACCCGTGATTATAAACTCTCCCTTCCCCAGCTCTGGGTTCTGAGCTCATCTTCCCCACCCCCACCCCCACTGGCTGTGATCCACTTCCTCAGGAACAGCCCCCTCACCCTCTGTGTCTCCCACAGAACACTCAGAGAGAAGCTGACAGTCCTCTGGGTTTAGGCCTTTCCTTCTGAACCAGCCTGGCCCATCCCTGGGAAACGTATGTGTCAGTTAGTGCCACGTGCGGAGCTTGTGAGCAGAGTGGAAATGGGGCACATCCAGGGTTGTGGTGTTTCTTGTCTGACTGAGGCTTCATCGTCTTCCTCAGTCGTACCTGATGAGGGGCTGGGGGGCAGGCGGGGCCATCCTGCTCTGTCAGCCCAGCCCTGCAGCCCTACTCTGCTCTCACAGAACTGGGGTGGAGGCCTATGGGTCTTCTTCTCCCAACCTCACCCTCACTGCGGTTTGCCTTCACAGATGCTCACTCTCTTTCCTTTGACTTCACCGTCGATCCTCAGCCCAGACCTGGACAGCTGTGGTGTGAGATTCAAAGCCAGTTGGATGGAAAGGTTTTTCTCTTCTTTGACTGTGGGCATGCTAAGATCATACTCACAAGAGTACTGGGAGAAGAAGTGAAAACCATGAAGGCCTCGGAAACACAGATCGAAACACTGAGAGACATCAGGGACTGGGTCAAGGACCAACTGCATGACCTTGCACTGGAGAAACGCATGGCCAGAGGTGAGTTAGAAAGTCCAAGTAAGGAGGGCCAGATTAGGGGCTCAGCTACATTCACTGTTTATAAGTAAAAAATATAATTGGATATTGGTCCTTCCCTAGTGGTCCAGTGGAAGGAGTGGCCTTTGGGGAGAGCATAGGGCCACATTAGCTGGGCCAAGGGAGGTGGACCCAGGTGGGGCAAAGAATCTGTCAAGCCCAGAGGCTGAGCTCTTTCTTTCCAATGGTGGGGGCAGAGCCTCTCACCCTGCAGGCCAGGATGACATGTCGCTATGAGGATGACAGACACGTCAATGGATATTGGCAGTTTGGCTTGAATGGACTCATGAGCCTCCACTTTGATTCGAAGAATGGACACTGGAGAGTGGATCACCCTGGAGGCAGATGGATGAAGGAGAAGTGGGAGAATGACAGAGCTGTGACCGGCTTCTTGAAGAAGGTCTCCATGGGCGACTGTCAGGCCTGGCTTCAGGATTTCATGGTGCGCTGGAAGGAAATATTGAAGACCACAGGTAAGTGAGAAGGGAAGAGAAAGTGATACTCCTCTCATGGTGACATGGACCCACCCCTCTGTGTGTGTGTGTGTCTCTGTGTGTGTTTGAGGAAGTGATCCATCAGAGGTGAGTTGTTCCTGGGAGAACAATGATCCGGGATGCTCTGTCATCCTCCTTCCTCTTCCACCTCCTGACAGCTCTCCTCACAGCACAGGCCTTTGGACATCTTTTTGATTTCTGGGATTTATTTTTCACTGTACCCTCTTTCCATAATCTTCTTTCAAATGTCACCAATCCTTCTTCTGGAAATCTGTCAATACCGCCTCTGCTGTCAGCTCCTGAGGACTCCATCCTCGGGTCACCATCTCTGATGTCACAGCAGGACTGAGTGGCTCTGTTGGAAACCTTGCTCCCCCATTAGCTGTCAGAGCCCTGGGAGGAGTGCACTCCTCCCTTCCCCGCGTCTCGCCTGGGGATCTATCTCAGGGGCCTCCATGTGATGGGTGTAAACTTCTGCATAATAGAAGTACCTGAGTCAGGGGAGCGAGGAGGCATTTGCCAAGTTTAGGGTCTGGGCAAGGGCTTCACTCTTACTCTCCTTGCAGCATCACCGACCACAGTCCCACCTACAGTGGAGCCCACGGCCCCACCCATCAGTCACGTCCCCTGGATCACCACTGGGTTTCTCGCCAGTTTTGTCATAATGGGCATCGTAGCCTGGATCCTCTACAAGAAGAGGTACTGAGGGCAGAATTCAGAGGGAAGGTGGGGGCACAGGGCCTAGTGTGAGGACAGGAAGGGGAATCCCACAGGCTGAGTCACAACTGTTGCTGCTCCAGGAGTACAGGCCTGGCCTATCCCCTTCCCACAGTCTCTACCATGGGGCTCCTGCTTGCCTGCTTGACCCATGCCACTTCATATGAGAAGAGGCCTTTGGAGTAGGGTCTGCAAACGCCTTCCCACCCCTTCCTCCTGGGATTTGGGAATCGCATGCAACCCCTGCCCTTCACTGAACCTCCTCATCCTGGAAATGAGCCAGGTGAGTAAGACCTCATAACCTGACAGCAAGAACTCAGACAAGCTCAGGCCTCAGTTCTGATAGCTCCTCACTGTCAGATGACAATGGAAAGTGAGGGGTGGCTGGGTGCAAGAAGGCTGGGGGCCTGTTGATGCTTAAAGTGTTCAGCCAAGTCCTGTGAGTGAGCACAGACTGCTGGCTGGCAGGGACCCCAGTAGGTGGTGTGAGAACAGCAGGCACTCAGGGCGAGGGCAGGACTCACGGGGGCTCAGAGCAGCATGGGGGCTCAACATGATGTGTCAGCAGAGAGGGGACCCACCCAGGGGCAAGATGAGAGGGGCTGGGCTCTCATCCCAGGAGGAAGGGGTGGGAAGGCCTTTGCAGACCCAACTCCAAAGGCCTGTTCTCACAGGAAGTGGCTTGGGTCAAGCAGGAAAGGCAGGAGCCCCACAGGAGAGACTGTGAGAAGAGGTAAGGCCAGGGCTGTGCTCCTGGAGCAGCAGCAGTTCAGACTCAGCCTGTGGCCTGCAGGTCACCAGCCTTCTGGGGACCCAGAGCCTCCACCATTGAGTGGCCCTGCCTTGAGCAGGGGTGCCTGGGGATGGTGGGCCTGAGCTGGGTTGGAGGTGCCCAGCTGGGGGGACCAGGAAGAGATGGAGGACAGGGACCCTGGTCCTGAGAGCTGTGTATGCTGCTGGCTCAGAGGCTGGAGGGGAACGAAGGAAGGAGGCTTGCCTGCAGCCCCCCAAGGCTGTCAGTAAGCAACACCCCTCCTCCGAGGACATGCTCCCTGGTCCTTTAGGCCCCCTTGGGGAGGATCTGGACCTGAGTAAAGGGAGCAGATTGATTCCTCACTGGCTCCAGTCCTGAGCCTAAGCAGGGGGTGTCAGGGCCTGGGGTGATTCTGTGATGCAGGAAGGAAGGAGGAGGTGACTAGAAGCTGCTGGGCGTGGGGGTGGGGGTGGGGGTGGGGGTGGAGAACATAGGAGCCCCTCAGTGAGGGAGGGGCTGGAGGGGAGGTTGGGGAGGGGCAACCCCAGGAATGTGACAGGAGTTCCTCAGCTTCCTGGACCAATACCTGTTTCTTTTCTGCAGGAGACTGTGTTCCCAGGAAGCCCTTGACAGGTGCTCTGTTGGCCTCAGGACTCAGTCTTTGCTTGGCTGCTTTAGTTCTCCTGTGTTCACTTTAGAGCCAAGAGATCAGACCTTAGGAGTCCCAAGTCTGTCTACCAGTTATGATGACACAATGGCTGCACCATCTTGAGTCTCTTGTCAAATCTGATGAGCATCCTCCTCAACATCTTTATTTTTTCAAACCTAATTTCTCTTGGTGCTGAGTGATGGAATCCCTGAACTGAAACTTTCAACTATTTGAACAAGAGATCTCCACAAACAGAACTCTTTCAGTCTTCTTCTAATTTTTGGAAAATTAGACTTTTTCCTGCATCGTGACCTTATTCTTAAAAATGATGATATTGCTGGAAAAAATACATCTGCTATTACAGGACTCAGGGATTTTTTTCTATGTCCAGAGAAACAGCTTCAGTGTATTTTCAGTGGAACAAAATTTTACGTTGACTGATTCCCTTCATAATTTATTACCCTATTGGTGCTAAGTCATGTTCCATTCTTTGTGACCCCATGGACTGTAGCCCACCAGGCTCCTCTGTCCATCAGATTTCACAGCAAGAGTACTGGAGTGGGTCCTTGTTTCCATCTCTAGGGGATCTTCCTGACCCAGGGATCAAATCCTTGTCTCCTGTGTCTCCTGTGTTGGCAGGCCAATTCTTTACCACTAGCACCAACTGGGAACCCTTTATGCTGCTGCTGCTGCTAAGTTGCCTCAGTCGTGTCCGACTCTCTGTGACCCCATAGATAGCAGCCCACCAGGCTCCCCCATCCCTGGGATTCTCCAAGCAAGAACACTGGAGTGGGTTGCCCTTCCTTCTCCAATGCATCAAAGTGAAAAGTGAAAGTGAAATCACACAGTTGTGTCCGACTCCTAGTGACTCCATGGACTGCAGCCTACCAGGCTCTTCCCTTTATACTGATCCTTAGATTAATATTGCAAAAGAGTTCAGTACTTCATGCCTGTTTTCTAATCCAGGAGAAAAGTCATGGTATTTCACCATTCCTCCATATTATGGGACTAAATAAAACCAATGATAATGCTTTATTTCTTGTGGAAACAGACAATTTAAAAATAGACATTTCTCCAAAGAAGAAATACAGATGGCTAACAAACACATGAAAAGATGCTCAACATCACTCATTATCAGAGAAATGCAAATCAAAACCACTATGAGGTACCATTTCACGCCAGTCAGAATGGCTGCGATCCAAAAGTCCACAAGCAATAAATGCTGGAGAGGGTGCGGAGAAAAGGGAACCCTCTTATACTGTTGGTGGGAATGCAAACTAGTACAGCCACTATGGAGAACAGTATGGAGATTCCTCAAAAAACTGGGAATAGAACTGCCTTATGATCCAGCAATCCCACTGCTGGGCATACACACTGAGAAAACCAGAATTGAAAGACACACATGTACCCCAATGTTCATAGCAGCACTGTTTACAATAGTCAGGACTTGGAAGCAACCTAAATGTCCATCAGCAGATGAATGGATAAGAAAGCAGTGGTACATATACACAATGGAGTATTACTCAGCCATTAAAAAGAATACATTTGAATCAGTTCTAATGAGGTGGATGGAACTGGAGCCTATTATACAGAGTGAAGTAAGCCAGAAAGAAAAACACAAATACAGTATACTAACGCATATATATGGAATTTAGAAAGATGGTAACAATAACCCTGTTTACGAGACAGCAAAAGAGACACTGATGTATAGAACAGACTTTTGGACTCTGGGTCCGGGAGAGGGCGGGATGATTTGGGAGAATAGCATTCGAATATGTATAATATCATATCTGAAATGAGTCGCCAGTCCAGGTATGATACCCGATAATGGATGCCTGGGGCTGGTGCACTGGGACGACCCAGAGGGATGGGTATGGGGAGGGAGGAGGGAGGAGGGTTCAGGATGGGGAGCACGTGTATATTGGTGGCGGATCCATCTCAATGTATGGTAAAAGCAATACAATATTGTAAAGTTAAGCAAAACAAAATTTAATTAAAAAAAAAAATAAAGATCACTCCTAAACAAACATGCAGTCCAGTTGTGGGGTGATCCTTAAATTCTCTGGATTTTTAAATGTATATTTCACCATATCCCAACACTAGGTCATATGTTCACCCTACTATGCAGCCATCCCAATGTTAGTTCTAGGCTGGAAAACGTGGACTAAAAGCTGTGTAAATACAGGCAGACCTCAGAGATATTGCAGGCTGGGTTCCAGACCAGGGCAATAAAGTGAATTTCACAATAAAGGGGATCACACAAACTTTTTCATTTCTACTGCAATATAGTGTTATGTTGACATGGAATTCTGTTAAGGGTGCAATAGCTTTATGTATAAATAAATAATGTACAAACTTTAATACACAACTGTTTCTAAATTAAAATATGTTGAGCATCATCTGAGCCTCCAGGGAGTCATCATCTTTTTGCTGGTGGAAGGTCTTATCTCAAGGTCTGTGGCTGCTGACTGATCAGGGTGGTGGTTGCTGAGGGTTGCGGTGGGTAGCGCAATTTCTGAAAATAAGACAACAATGAAGTTTGCCACATTGTTTGACTCTTCCTTTTACAGAAGATTTCTCTTCACATGAATGCTCTTTGACAGCATTTTACCCACAGTAGAACTTTCAAAATTGGAGTGAATCCTCTCAAACCCTCCTGCTGCCTTTGCAACTAAATTTATTCTAAACACAATATTCTAAGTCCTTTGTTGTCATTTCAACAATCTTCACAGAATCTTCACCAGGAGTAGATTGTATATCAAGAAACCACTTTTTTTGCTCATCCATTAGAGTCAACTCTTGTTTATTTCAATTTTATCATTCAGTTCAGTTCAGTCGCTCAGTCATGTCCAACTCTTTGCAACCCCATGAATTGCAGCACATCAGGCCTCCCTGTCCATCACCAACTCCCAGAGTTCACCCAAACTCATGTCCATTGAGTCGGTGATGCCATCCAGCCATCTCATCCTCTGTCGTCCCCTTCTCCTCCTGCCCCCAATCCCTCCCAGCATCAGAGTCTTTTCCACTGAGTCAACTCTTCACAAAATTATTGGAGTTTCAGCTTTAGCGTCAGTCCTTCCAAAGAACACCCAGGACTGATCTCCTTTAGAATGGACTGGTTGGATCTCCTTACACTCTAAGGGACTCTCAAGAGTCTTCTCCATTAGATTGCAACAATCAGTCCCATGTTCACATTAGGCTCCACTTCTAATTCTAGCTCTCTTGCTATTTCCACCGCATTGTGGCTACTTCTTCCACTGAAATCTTGAACCCCTCAAAGTCATCTAAGAAGGTTAAAATAAACTTTTAAATTCCTATTAATGTTATTTCAACCTCTTCTCATGACTCACAAATGTTTTGTGAATTCGCTCTAGAAAGTTTTTAATTGACTTTGCCCAGATCCATCAGAGGAATCACTATTTGTGGCAGCTATTGCCTTACTGAAACTATTTCCTAAATACCATGACTTGAACATCATGACTACTCCTTGATCAGTGGGCTACAGAATGGATGCTGTGTTAGCAGGTGTGAAAACAACGTGAATCTCATTACTTCTCCATCTGGGCCCTTGGGTGCCTTCTCAATGAGCAGTGATATCTTGAAAGGAATCTTTTTGGGAGCAGTAGGTCTCAACAGTGGATTTAATATTTTTGGTAATCAGTGTTGTAAACAGATATGCTGTCATCTCGACTTGTTGTTCCATTTGCAGAGCACAGGCAGAGCAGGTTTAGCATAATTCTGAAAGTCACTAGGATTTTTGGAAGGTAAGTGAGGCTTAGCTTCAGCTTCAAGTCACCAGCTGCATTAGCCCCTAACAAGAAAGTCAGCCTATCCTTTGAATCTTTGAAGCCAGGAACTGACTTCTCCTTGCTAGCCATACAAGTCCTCGGGGGCATCTTCTTCCAGTAGAACACTCTTTTCTCTACACTGGAAAGCTCTAATTTAGGATAGCTATCAATATAGATTATTTTATTAAATCTTCTGGGTAAATTACTGCAGCTTCTGCATCAACTCTCCCTCTTTCACTCTGCACTCTATGTTAAGGAAAGATGGCTTCTTTCATGAACCACCTCTACCGGCTTTCAACTTTTTTTCTGCAGCTTCCTCACCTCTTTCAGCCTTCATAGAATTGAAGCCTAGGGCCTTGCTCTGAATTAGGCTTTGGCCTAAGGCAGTGTTGTGGCTCTCACCCAGACCACTGAAACATTTCTCCATATCAGCAGTAAGGTTGCTTTGCTTTCTTCTCATTCATGAGTTCACTGGAGGAGCACTTTTGATTTCCTTTGCTTTGCGTTCACAACTTGACTAACTATTTGGGGCAAGAGGCCTAGTTACTGGCCCATTTTTGCTTTGATGTGCCTTCTTGTAAAGTTTAACCATTTCTATCTTTGGATTTAAAGTGAGAGGTGTGTAATTCTTCCTGTCAATGCCATAATTTTGATATTGCTGTGTCTCAGGGACTCAGGAGAGAGATGGACGGGTCAACGGAACAGTCAGGACACACACACATATCGGATGGCAATGTGCCCATGGTTCCTCGCACCCCAAAACAATTACAATACTAACATGAAAGGTCATTGATCACACGAAGGCAAAATCAAAATGGCCATGTAGGATGCCCTGAGCTCCACTCTCCCATAAACACCAAAATTACAACCACATACAAAATAGCTCTCTTTCCAAGTAACCTGAAACCAGCAGAACATCCCCTCTACAACCAGCATAGAGAAAGAACCACACTGAGAAGGGCAGGAGCAGAAAAGAAGGGATCTAGTTGGGACCCTTTGGCCAGGTACTCTGAAATGGAGGGGTCATCACAAACTGGAGCATTCTGCCTAAGGAGCAGGAGGTTTTGGCCGTACATAAGGCACCCCAGCCCTGGTGCAGTGCTGGGAGAAGCAGCCCCACACCCCCACTCCTGTTTTAGAAACCAAGATGATCTGGAGCACTGGAGGACTGTGGGAAATGGAGACTCCACTCCTAGAGACCATGGGCACAGAATTGCTTGATTCCTATCCCAGCACAAAGTCAGCAGATTGCAAAGTGTCTGGTGTGCTGGCCAACATTTGGAGACCATGCCTAGCATTGGCTGGGGCTGACAAAGCCAACAGAGCTCCAGACTGGAGACTCCCTGCAATCCATCCCCCCAACACACACACACACACACACACACACACACACACACACACACACGGAGAAGCCAATCTCTCAGCTCTGCCCCACCTCCATGTGACAGCAGCCCAGGCTAAGACAATCACTGAGGGTCCCTGGGATCCTGATGAGTTGTGTGACTGCATTGCCACACACAGGCTTATCTGGTAGAAGCCCTGACTCACACCCAGTCTGGCCCCATGCTCTATCTTGGGGTGACACAAGCTGCCGCTCAAGGAGAGCAGCAAACTCTGTGAATCAACAGGTGCAAAGGAGACAAGAATGTTCTCAATGAACTCACTGGAGTCTCTGTGTGAGACGGACCTGTGCTGGGAGGTTGGTTGGAGGACAAGAGACCCACAAGTGTGGGCGGGACTCAGGGTTGGGTGGAGCAAGAGCTTGGTGGGGCCAGGTGAGCTGTGTGGGGGAGACACTCCCTTATGAAGGGCTGGGGGTGGGAGCCTGGGTTGAATTCCCTGGAGGAGGCAACCCAAAGCCCCTAGTAGACTCAGACCACAGGGAGGAAGGATTGGGATAATAGGAGGAAGTCAGAGCCTGCCATCAGAGATGGGCTGGGTTGGCCCTGCATGAGGAGCATGGGCCCCAGGGACCTGGGCACCCAGACTCACCCCAGGCATGCCCCTGACCCCCGGCCTCACCCCAGATCCCCAGACGTGAGGTCAGAGGTGGAGGGCTGGGGAGGTTGGAATTAGTACCTGAGGCAGGTTCATGGATGTGGACTATCAGATCAGATCAGATCAGTCGCTCAGTCGTGTCCAACTCTTTGCAACCCCATGAACTGCAGCACGCCAGGCCTCCCTATCCATCACCAGCTCTCGGAGGTCACTCAGACTCACATTCATCGAGTCAGTGATGCCATCCAGCCATCTCATCCTCTGGCGTCCCCTTTTCCTGCCCCCAATCCCTCCCAGCATCAGAGTCTTCTCCAATGAGTCAACTCTTCACATGAGGTGGCCAAAATACTGGAGCTTCAGTTTTATCATCATTCCTTCTAAAGAAATCCCAGGGCTGATCTCCTTCAGAATGGATCGGTTGGATCTCCTTGCAGTCCAAGGGACTCTCAAGAGTCTTCTCCAACACCACAGTTCAAAAGCATCAATTCTTCGGCACTCAGCCTTCTTCACAGTCCAGCTCTCACATCCATACATGACCACAGGAAAGACCATAGCCTTGACTAGGCGAACCTTTGTTGGCAAAGTAATGTCTCTGCTTTTGAATACGCTGTCTAGGTTGGTCATAACTTTCCTTCCAAGGAGTAAGCGTCTTTTAATTTAATGGCTGCAGTCACCATCTGCAGTGATTTTGGAGCCCAGAAAAAGAAAGTCTGACACTGTTTCCACTGTTTGTCCATCTATTTCCCATGTAGTGATGGGACCAGATGCCATGATCTTCGTTTTCTGAATGTTGAGCTTTAAGCCAACCTTTTCACTCTCCACTTTCACTTTCATCAAGAGGCTTTTTAGTTCCTCTTCACTTTCTGCCATAAGGGTGGTATCATCTGCATATCTGAGGTTATTGATATTTCTCCCGGCAATCTTGATTCCAGCTTGTGTTTCTTCCAGTCCAGCATTTCTCATGATGTACTCTGCATATAAGTTAAATAAACATGGTGACAATATGCAGCCTTGACGTACTCCTTTTCCTATTTGGAACCAGTCTGTTGTTCCATGACCAGTTCTAACTGTTGCTTCCTGACCTGCATACAGATTTCTTAAGAGGCAGATCAGGTGGTCTGGTATTCCCATCTCTTTCAGAATTTTCCATAGTTTATTGTGATCCACACAGTCAAAGGCTTTGGCATAGTCAATAAAGCAGAAATAGATGTTTTTCTGGAACTCTCTTGCTTTTTCGATGATCCAGCGGATGTTGGCAATTTGATCTCTGGTTCCTCTGCCTTTTCTAAATCCAGCTTGAACATCTTAGATACCTCCAGAAACAGGAATATGGACATAATTCTGACTCTGCTAGTTTCTTCATCTTGCCATGCCTCAATTTACACATTTATAAATGGGAAACGCCACCTAAGGGAATGAATAGAGGCTAAATATTCATTTAGGACCTGAGGAGATCATGCAGGTAACCCTGAATTTGTATATGCTGAGGACTCGCCAACTCCTGTCTCAGGAGTTGTTGTTGTTTAGTCACTAAGTCGTATCTCTGTGATCCTGTGGATGGTAGCCCACTAGCCTCCTCTGTCCATGGGATTTCCTCAGGCAAGAATATTGGAGTGTGTTGCCATTTCCTCCTGCATGGGATCTTCCCCATCCAGGGGTGGAACAGACACCTCCCACATTGACAGGCAGATTCTTTACCTCTGAGCCACCTGGGAAGCCCCTTATCAGGCATTAGTGCCGCTAAAAAAAAAACACAAGGAACATGGGGATCCAGAGAAGGGGATGGACTGAAGAAAGGTGAGGGACAGATCATTGAAATTTTGCGGAACATCAGTCCCACAGAGGGTGTGGGGAGCCTGGGGGGAGCTCCCAGGAGAGACTCCTGTGGGAGGGCCCTGGGGACTCCTTCCCTTCCCTACTGGCCAACCAGGCTCCTCCCCAAGGGTGGGGCACCCTGGGGCTCCAGGTGGCAAGGGCTGCTGGCACCAACATCAGTCGTGCTTCTTGGTCCTGCTTCTGCTGCCCAACTGTGCCCACGAAGCGCAGTGTGGTGAGTTCCCGGTGAACCTGCTGGGAGAAGGCGGGGATGATGCATTATAACCAGAGAGCGGGACCCAAGCTGGCCTTGGTTAGAAAGCCCGCAGGCGTGGTATTGCCTCCTCCTCCTCCTCCTCAATCCTTAGGTGAGCTCCTTTCCTTCTTGGCACCTGCTGAGCTGATTGGCCACTTTCAGGCCAGCAAAAGGGCAAACTGGTTGCAATAGCAATGCTCAGACAATGGGAGGTGGGGAGGCGAGAGGACAAGGAGAGCATGGCAGGAAACACTGCCATCCCTAAGCTCCCAGCCCCTCAGCCATGCCTCCAGGAGTGGGAGCCCCCGTGGCAGGGCTGGGACAGGCGACCTTCCTGTGGGGAGGAACCCGAACACCCCCTGAAAAGCACACACCACTGATCTCATCTGTCCACACAAACCCTTCTCCTCCACATGACCCCCTGCCCTTGACTCCCAGGCCACTTTACCAGCTATAAACCACCCGTGCCACCCCGGGCTCTCCCTTCCCCAGACACATCCCCTTAGTGGCCGCACTCCTGCCCCGCAGCTCACTAAGTTCGTTCCACATCTTTGCATCCCGAGAAGCCCAGGGCCTCCAATACCTTCCCACCTGTGAAGGGCCCCGAATCACACTCTCCACCACTGGCATCTTATCCCCTTACCTGAGGACTCACCCCAACAAAAGCCTCCCAGCCTGGTCCCCAGGAAGGATGAGAGCCCAGTCTCCCAAAGTGTGACATGGGGCCTGAGGGTGAGGAGGGGCACCCCCACTTCTACCCTTTGGTCCCACGTTCATATTGTCTATAGACCATGGAGATGGCAGCCTATAATGGCTATTGATTAAGACAGGAGTTGGGGAAATCTTCTACAGAAGACAAATCTGTTTGTTTCTTCAGGCCTTTTGGCGTCTGTCTCTGTGCACCTCCAGGTTTGTGGTGCGACAACAGGCAAGACAACGTGAAAAACCAAAGGAATCCCTCTGACCACTGCCCTGGTTTGAGAACCCCAGCACTGGGTGACTCATCACCTGGGGAATTATCCAGGGGCTCCCTCAGCTGCCTGTTTATGAATCCCAGCTCTGCCCTGTCCTGCCTTGTAGCCTCTGGTGGTGGGAATGTGATAGGAGGGTGGATCCTGCAGTTACAGGCTAAGGCCCCCGTCCTCTGCTGTAGAGTGGCTTCCTTGGTCCAAGGGGCCACGGGGACCCAGTGTGAAGCCACAGAGGTGAGTAGAGGACAGGGAGGTACCACAGTTCTGGTGTCAGTTCCCCTGCTGGTCATCTTATCTGTTCCCTGTGGCCCTGCTTATGCCAAACCACACGATCACTTCTATCCTATGACAGCTGACCTCTCTGTAATGATTACCTAGTGGATGAGTCCAGTTCATCAAGACCGGAGGTCCCTTCTCTACCAGACTCAGGACCATATCAGTAGCCATGCTTAAACGTTAGGTTTTCCTCACTCAAGTGGCGTGGTCGTGCCTCTGACCCTGTGGGGCTGGGTTGTGATGCTCTGATTAGACTGTCATAAGCTGTCCCTGGGCGAGGGCATGGCAACCCACACTGGTATTCTTGCCCAGAAAATCCCATGGACAGAGGGACCTGGTGGGGTGGGCTACAGTTCATAGGGTCGTAAAGAGTAAGACATAACTGAAGTGACTTAGCAGGCAGGCAGGTTACCCCTGGCACAATTTCCCCAGCTGGATGGAATTCTGTGTCATGGTGCTGCAGGGTCCTAGGCTCCCAGTGGCAGTTCTCGCCACACTCATTCCTTCATGTCCTTCCCATGAACACCTTCCACAGCTGAGTTGAGCAGTTGCAGAGGCCTCTGGTCTGCGAATTCTGAAATATTTAGTGTCTGGCCATTGGTAGAAATGCTTTAGACCAGGCAGATATAAAGAGGAGATGTGACGGGATCACAGCCCTACATGTTTCAGGCTATGATTATCACTAATCTCTGTCATTTTACCCAGAAAAGGGTGGTCTTGCAACATTCTGTTTGTAGCAATGGAAAGACAACATGAGAATGTACTCGTACTTCTCAACTATGGCAGCCTTCACCCCATTCCTAACTACAGAGACTTTTCCATCACTGGTTCAAATCTGGAGAATGTGAAATAACCACTGTGTGGGTCTTCACACACCATGACACCCCTATAAGCAGGATACAGGACGGTTATGTACTCAGCACCCTGTATCTCATGCATCACATTAATAACAGTGGGGCCTCGATGATGCTTCAGATCCCTGGACATGATGTGAGTCACACACTGGGTCCATATGAAAGTGGGGTAGCTTCTGCTTCCCAGTGTGCACTTACCTGAGTCAATTGCCGTGTGGATTCCAAAGATGGGGAAGGCCAGAGGACTGCTGCACTGCGCTTGCCATTGTGATAAGAGGGCCCTCCTACTGGAAACTGGCATCTCTCTCAGGTAATGGATTCTCAGTTCTGATCACTGGCTCAGTTCTAGAAACTGGGCAAAGTATCCAGACAAGCTGTTGCTATGGCTGTTTTCAGCGTCCTGATCATCCAGCTTGTGTTCCATTTTCTTTTCATTTTTTGGATTTTTTGTTTTTTGGTCGGCTATCTGGCTTTGGGGATCTTAGTGCCCTGACCAGTGATCAACCTGGGCACCTGGCAGTGAAAGCCCGAGTCCTCACCAGTGGAGCCCCAGGGCATCCCCTGGTCTCGTTCCTTTCCATCGTGCAGTTTGCGTCTAGGTTGGCTGCCCATCCAGGCTGTTTGCTCTAGGATCGCCCTGTGCTGGGAACCAGCGTCAAACTCTGCAGTCAGGACCTGGCAGCCGTCCCATCTCTCTACTCATATCAACCATTGCGCCTGCTTTGTTCCTGACATGGTGCATCCCCACCTGGAATCTGCATATGTTCAACCCCTGTTTCTGCTGGAAGCCCACTGGAGACACCATCTCCGAGTAGCATCCTGACCTTTAGCAAAAGCCCTTCTGTGTTACTGACCAGTGCTCCTGGACTCGATCAATAGAAGTTGTAAAAGGCCAGACACAAATTCAGGGGGAAAGAAGTTTTACTGGGACTCATGAGGGAGCAAAAACAAGTAACATGTTCCCTTGCTGGCTCTAGAGGGTGGGGGAGCCAGTCCCACATATGAGATTCGGGTGGGTGTGGGTCCTGGGTTCAGGCCAGAGGGGTGACCTGGGTGTTTGTTCCCCCTTGGTGGTGCTGTGTGCAGGGATCATGACCAGTACCCTGCTTTTGCACCTGGCTGCTCTGAAATCCTCTTGGGTTTTTGATCTGTTTGTATCTTGTTGTTGATTATTTGTCCCAATTGCACATGCATGCAATTATTTTCAGCCCCTTATAATTTCCTTGTATTTTGATGCTTGATGTAACTTTTGTCTAGGTACACTCACTGCAGCAAACTGTCCCAGCATCTCTCATTACCCACTGAAGAGTTCTACACCCTTATTCTTAACAGTTAAGGGGCCAAAGCTTTCTTCTATCAAAACTTCTCCCTGCTGGACAGGGACCACTGAACTGAGCCTCCCCTCAAGTTGTAGAAGTCTTTCACGAGGACCTACTGCTGTTGCTCCAGGAGCACAGGCCTGGCCTCAGCCCTTCCCACAGTCTCTCCTGTGGGGCTCCTACCTTGCTTGCTGTGACCCAGGGCACTTCCTGTTAGAAAGGGCCTTTGGAGTTGGGTCTGCAAAGGCCTTCCCACCCCTTCCTCCTGGGATGAGAGCCCGGCCCCTCTCATCTTGGCCCCTGGGTGGGTCCCCTCCCCGCTGACACATCATGTGGAGCCCCCATGCTGCTCTCAGCCCCCGAGAGTCCTGCCCTCGCCCTGAGTGCCTGCTGTTCTCACACCACCTACTGGGGGCCCTGCCAGCCAGTAGTCTGTGCTCACTCAGGGGACTTGGCTAAACCCTTTAAGCATCAATAGGCCCTCAGCCTAGTGAGGGCCCCTCCTTTTTACAATGTCACCTGACAGTGGAGACCTCTCAGAACTCAGGGCTGAGCTTGTCGAGTTCTGCTCTCAGGTGATATGGGGTCTTATTCACCGGCTCATTTCCAGGATGAGGAGGTTCAGTGAGGGGCAGGGGTTGGCTGGGATTCACCTTCCCCAGCCTCACACCAGGCCCTGTGCCCCTGCCTTCCCTCTGAATTCTGCCCTCAGTACCTGTTTCTGGAACTCAGCCCAGGATCCGGGCTGATGAAACCAGTTGTGATGAAACCCATGAGGACTACAGAGAGGATCAAGATGATGGACTTCATGGCTGTGGTTGTCGATTGGACTGTGAGGGGAGCTTCAGTTAGTGATACTGCAAGGAAAATAAGAGTGAAGCCCTTCTACATACCCCAAACTGAGCAGATGCCTCCTCAACCCCCCTTACCCAGGGACCCTACTATACAGTCTGGGTTTTTTTTTTTAATTGGAGGATAATTTCTTTATAATGCTATGTTGGTTTCTGTTGTAGGACAAAGCAAATCAGCCATAATTGTATATATACCCCCTCCATCCTGAGCCTCTTTCCCTGCCCCCATCCCAACCCTCGAGGCCATCACATAGTGCCAGGCTGGGCTCCTTGAATTATATAGCAGCTTCCCACTGGTTAGCTATTTTCCACATGATAGTGTGTGTATTGGAGAAGGCAGTGGCACCCCACTCCAGTACTCTTGCCTGGAAAATCCATGGATGGTGGAGCCTGGTAGGCTGCTGTCCATGGGGTCACACAGAGTTGGACACGACTGAAGCGACTTAGCAGTAGCAGCAGCAGTGTGTATATAGGGGCTTCCCTGATAGCTCAGTTGGTAAAGAATCCGCTTGCAATGCAGAACCCTGGTTCAATTCCTGGGTCAGGAAGATCTGCTGGAGAAGGGATAGACTACCCACTCCAGTATTCTTGGGCTTCCCTGGTGGCTCAGCTGGTAAAGAATCCGTCTGCAATGTGGCAGACCTGGGTTTGATCCCTGGGTTGGGAAGATACCCTGGAGAAGGAAAAGGCTACCCACTCCAGTATTCTGGCCTGGAGAATCCCATATAGTCCATGAGGTTGCAAAGAGTCAGACATGACTGAGCAACTTTCACTTTCAGTGTGTATAATGTCACTGCTACTGTCTCAGTTCGTCCCGCCCTGCCCTTCCCCTGCTCTGTTCACAAGTCTGTCTCCAT
The DNA here is from genome assembly GCA_935064755.1 of Tragelaphus eurycerus. Lineage (NCBI taxonomy): Eukaryota > Metazoa > Chordata > Mammalia > Artiodactyla > Bovidae > Tragelaphus > Tragelaphus eurycerus. Next base: position 9,113,965 of record CAKXYN010000039.1, read on the forward strand.
GTCATGCAGTCATTTCAACCAACCATATGGCAGCCCCTGTGACAGGTCCTGAGGTGAGATGGAGGAAGGGAGGAGCCTCATCTCCACAGAGCTCAGACAGTGATTGGGCGAGCAAGGGTCCCCACACAGCTCCTCAGTCCTGCGTGACATCAGATGAGGCAACACAAGGCCTCTCAGGAGCTGATGTTTGAGGCGGTATCAACAGATTTCCAGAACTTGAATAGCCGATATTTTTAAAAAGTTTGTAGAGAGAGGGTCAGTAAGAAGGAAATCTCTAGAATCGGAGTGATGCCCTCATGTTAGGGGTCAGCAAGAATCCATGTACAATGGTTCAAAGGCCTGTGCTATGAGGGAGAGATGTCAGGAGGTGGAAGAGGAAAGAGGATCACAGAGCATCCCCAGGGCCATCATTGTTCTCCCAGGAACTACTCACCTTGAATAGATCACTTTCACTCCACACACACACACACACACACACACACACAGAGGGGTGGGTCCATGCCCCTTTGAATGGACTATCACTTCTCTTCATCTCACTTACCCATGGTCTTCAACATTTCCTCCCAGTGCACCAAGAAATCCTAAAGCCAGGCCTGAGTCTCCCATGGAGACCTTCTTGAAGAAGTCGGTCACAGCTCTGTCCTTCTCCCACTTCTCTCTCATCTGTTTCCCTCCAGAATGAATGACTGTCCAGTGTCCATTCTCTGAATCAAAGAGGACATTTGTCCATTGAAACCAAACTGCCAGTATCCACTGGTGTGTCCATCCTCTTCACACCAACATGTTATCTTGCCCTGTAGGGTGAGAGGGCCTGCCTCCACTGTGGGAAAGAAATAGCTCAGCTTCTGGGCTTGACAGAATCTTTGCCCCACCTGGGTCCATTTCCCCTGGGCCCACCTAATCTGGCTCTGGTCTCTCTTCCAAATCCTCGTCCTTCCACTGGGCTACTAAGGAAGGACAATATCCTCTATTTTTTACCTGAAAACAATGAATGTAGCTAAGCCCTCAATCTAGCCCTCCTGCCTTTGGACTTTCTTTTTCAATTTATTTTTTACTTGAAGGATAATTGCTTTAGAATATTGTGTGGTTTCTGCCATGCATCACCATGAATCAGCCATAGGTGTACATACGTCTTCTCCCTCTTGAACCTCCCTCCCACTTCCCTCTCATCCTACCCCTCTAGGTTGTTATAGAGCCTTGGTTTGAATTCCCTGAGTCATACAGCAAATTCCCATTGGTTATATATTTTACATATGGTAGTGTATTTATTTCCATGTTCAGATCAGATCAGATCAGATCAGTCGCTCAGTCGTGTCCGACTCTTTGCGACCCCATGAACTGCAGCACGCCAGGCCTCCCTGTCCATCACCAACTCCCGGAGGTCACTCAGACTCACATCCATTGAGTCAATGATGCCATCCAGCCATCTCATCCTCTGTCGTCCCCTTCTCCTCCTGCCCCCAATCCCTCCCAGCATCAGAGTCTTTTCCAATGAGTCAACTCTTCGCATGAGGTAGCCAAAATACTGGAGTTTCAGCTTTAGCATCATTCCTTCCAAAGAAATCCCAAGGCTGATCTCCCTCAGAATGGACTGGTTGGATCTCCTTGCAGTCCAAGGGACTCTCAAGAGTCTTCTCCAACACCACAGTTCAAAAGCATCAATTCTTCGGTGCTCAGCCTTCTTCACAGTCCAGCTCTCACATCCATACGTGACCACAGGAAAGACCATAGCCTTGACTAGACGAATCTTTGTTGGCAAAGTGATGTCTCTGCTTTTGAATATGCTATCTAGGTTGGTCATAACTTTCCTTCCAAGGAGTAAGCGTCTTTTAATTTCATGGCTGCAGTCACCATCTGCAGTGATTTTGGAGCCCAGAAAAAGAAAGTCTGACACTGTTTCTACTGTTTCTCCATCTATTTCCCATGTAGTGATGGGACCAGATGCCATGATCTTAATTTTCTGAATGTTGAGCTTTAAGCCAACCTTTTCACTCTCTACTTTCACTTTCATCAGAAGTTGGAATCAAGATTTCCATGTTACTCTCTCCATTTGTCCCGCTCTTCTCCTTCCTTCTCCCACCCCACCATGTCCATAAGTCTGTTCTCTATGTCTAAGTCTCCACTGCTGTCCTGCATATAGATTCATAATAATTTCTGTATATATGGGTTAATATATGGTATTTGTTTTTCTCTTTCTGACTTACTTCATTCTGTATAATAGGCTCCCGGTTCATCCACCTCATTAAAACTGACTGAAATGCATTCTTTTTTTTTTTTTACTGCTGAGTAATATTCCACTGAATAGATGTACCACAGCTTCTTTATCCATTAATCTGCTGATGGATATCTAGGTTGTTTCCATGTCTTAGCTATTGTAAATAGTGCTACAATGAATATTGGGATACATGTGTCTTTTTCTCTTTTGGTTTCCTCAGGGTATATGCCTAGTAGTGGGATTGCTGGATTATATGGTAGTTTTATTCCTAGATTTTTAAGGAATCTCCATGCTGTCTTCTATAGTGGTTGTATCAATTTACATTCCCACCAACCTATCTCACCCAGGACCCTGTGTTTCTCCATGTAATGTCAGGCAGTTGCTCCTTGAGCAACACCCTGATGCCCAATGTCTCTGAATGTTTCAGCTTGTGTTTTCCAGACCTCTGTAGTTTTCACTTCCTCTTCCAATGGATTCATGTACTCAATCTTAGACCCACCACAATCATAGGAGAGAAAAACCTTTCCATCCACCTGGCCTTGAACCACACACCATGGTTGCCTAGGTCTGGTCTGAGGATCAATGGTGAAATGATAGGAAAGAGAGTGAGCATCTGTGAAGGCAAAACACAGCAAGGGTGGGGTCGGGAAAAAGAGATCCATAGCCCTGCCGGCACCCCTCCACCCCCAGTTATGTGAGAGCAGAATAAAGCTGCAGGTCTGGGCTCTCTGAGCAAGTACCTCCCTGCCTGGCAACACCCTCAGCAGTTCCAGGCAGAGGAAGAGGATGAAGCCTCTGGCAGGCAAGAAGCCATGCAACATTATGTCCACTCTGTTCACAAGGCCAACACCTAGCATTAGCCAACATATTTTTTTCCAGAGCTGTGCCAGGACGGTTCAGAAGGAAAGCTCTAAACCTAGAGGACGGGCAGAATCTAGCCCAGTGTCCTGAGGGGAGATGGGAAGCATGGGAGGGCTGCTCCTGAGGAAGAGGGGTCAGGTGTGTGGTTCTGAGGAAGTGGGGCAGGATGAGCACAGAACTTAAAGCTGGAGAAGGGGGAGATCATAATTAGGGGTCACAGGACTTAGCAAGGCTGGGGAGATGCTGCTGATCTCCCACTAGGATGGGTCTTGGAAGCCTGGAGAAAGGCCTGGCCCACATGGCATGAAAGAGAAAATCCAGAACTTCCAAGGCAGGTGATAGAGGAGGGGATCTGTTAGGGAAATGGAATAGTCTTAGCAAGGAGAGAGGAAAAAAAAAACTATGTCTGGATGTGTGTGTGTATGTGTGTGTGCATGTCTTTATTTGATATTGCTGAGGTTACTTTGTAAATGAACTCTATTCAATTGGCTTTAAAAAAAAAAAGTAAGCACTTACAAATCGAACAATTACAAGAGAAATTAACCTAAATGAATATCAGGTTCACATGAACTGGGAAATATTCAATATTTAATATCTAGGCAATGGCACCCCACCCCAGTACTTTTGCCTGGAAAATCCCATGGACGGAGGAGCCTGGTAGGCTCCAGTCCATGGGGTCGCTAGGAGTTGGACACGACTGAGCGACTTCACTTTCACTTTTCACTTTTATGCACTGGAGGAGGAAATGGCAACCCACTCCAGTGTTCTTGCCTGGAGAATCCCAGGGACAGGGGAGCCTGGTGAGCTTCCGTCTATGGGGTCGCACAGAGTCGGACACAACTGAAGCGACTTAGCAGCAGCAGTAGCAGCAGCAGTAATGTTTGTTTGCTAATCTAATTAAGACATGTCTTGAGTTATCAACATTGTGTAATGCTTTTATTGTGCCTAGGTTTAATGTAAGCTAAATTGGTCAACAAAGAAAGTAACTTGAGTGAAGAAACTTTTAAAGAAAGAAAATTCAAGTGAGATAGGAGGTTTTAGATAAACTTTATTAAGAATAATTATGCTTTAGGAATGTCTGTCTAAAATAATCTCTTCAGATTGGGGTAACTTGAACTTTTAGGATTATGCTAAACTAAGGGATGGAAGTTTATTGAATAGCTAGGTGATTTCCAAGTAAAATAAGGTTTTGAAACATTAATTACTGAACAGTAACTTCCTCTTACAGAGAAACTAAAGAGATTTTTGACTACTAATGAATATGTTTAATGCTATCCTGAGATGTTCTCTATAAAAAGCAAATGCTTTTAGAAATTATCACTGGTATTTATGTTCACTAATCTACAGGGTGCTAATATAAACTACAGTTCATGGTTGCTTAAGGAAAGTAGAATGTATGTTTTTAGTAAAAAAGATATGAAAAATAAAATTACATTTTATTAAGGGGAAAGAAAGTAAGTCTGATTTACAGGTGGCTGTTTCTAAATGAACAAAGTGATAGAAAAAGAAAGTTTATGGAAACTGGACACGAAGCAAGAGTTTTGTGCATAATACAAGTTTTCTTGAGATGTTGAACTGTCTTTGATAATGGATTTCAACTTTCTTTACCTCTAAATTGATCTGTTCTATGTTTACCTTTCAAATTTTTTTGCTACCTTGGCCAAGTGAATAACTTGTGTCCCAGTGACCTACATGATCCTATCTGTTATAAATGCTTTTGATATTTTTGGCTAAACTTTCTAAAATTAAATTCCAATGAAGTTCTTTTGACCTGTAGCTGACTTTGGGGTGCTTCAGAGGGCTCCTGAGACATCCCAAAGAAAGATATTAAACCACCTTGATTCATTTGACATGTTAAATTACATGGGAAGTATTGTTGGAGGAGTGATCAATTTTCTCAGGTTATATTGTATGGTTGATGTTACTAATAAAGTGAAAGTGAAGCTGCTCAGTCGTGTCTGACTCTTTGCGACCCCATGGACCGTAGCCTATCAAGCTCCTCCATCCATGGGATTTTCCAGGCAAGAGTGCTTGAGTGGATTGCCATTTCCTTCTCATATAGATTTCCTAAAAATTATGTGGAATTCATGAAGATCTGATATAATGTCAATTATAATTCTATTTATCATACTAAAGTGTTAGATGTCACAGCAATGGTTGTTTTGTCAATTGCAGTGTAATCAGATTTTAAACCGTGCCTTCTATGGTTTCACTCTGATGTCTTTGCAAGAATATTGCTACTTCTTCAAGATTTATGGAAAAGACTTTCTAAAATTAACCAGATAAACAAATTTGTTATTAACAGTAAGCTGATACCAGACTGGAATTTAGTTTTCTCTTTCTGTTAAGAGAACAGTTTTCCTAGAATGTGACTTCTGATAACAGACTGTAAATTTCTTTGCCTAGATGGAGAAACAGTGGAAACAGTGTCAGACTATTTTTCTGGGCTCCAAAATCACTGCAGATGGTGACTGCAGCCATGAAATTAAAAGACGCTTACTCCTTGGAAGGAAAGTTATGACCAACCTAGATAGCATATTCAAAAGCAGAGACATCACTTTGCCAACAAAGATTCGTCTAGTCAAGGCTATGGTCTTTCCTGTGGTCATGTATGGATGTGAGAGCTGGACTGTGAAGAAGGCTGAGCACCGAAGAATTGATGCTTTTGAACTGTGGTGTTGGAAAAGACTCTTGAGAGTCCCTTGGACTGCAAGGAGATCCAACCAGTCCATTCTGAAGGAGATCAGCCCTGGGATTTCTTTGGAAGGAATGATGCTAAAGCTGAAACTCCAGTATTTTGGCCACCTCATGCGAAGAGTTGACTCATTGGAGAAGACTCTGATGCTGGGAGGGATTGGGGGCAGGAGGAGAAGGGGACGACAGAGGATGAGATGGCTGGATGGCATCATTGACTCAATGGATGTGAGTCTGAGTGACCTCCGGGAGTTGGTGATGGACAGGGAGGCCTGGCGTGCTGCAGTTCATGGGGTCGCAAAGAGTCGGACACGACTGAGCGACTGATCTGATCTTAAGTGATTTATATTTGTTCTTAAAATCCCTTGTTACTTTGGTGAATTAAATAAGTATTATTTCACAATGATATGTGAAGATTATGGTACATATAGATAGAGCTCATTCTGCTTCTACAAAATTAACCCTTCACTGTCAGACTCTTGCTATCCTGATGTCCTTAAAACATGACAATGGTCTATTTCTAAACTGGGAAATTTAAGATGGGTAAAAAATAGCTGTAAATCAAACAGAGCTATGTTAAATCCAAGACAGCTGCTTGGCTTTTCCTGGATCCCTGAGAAACCTCATTTTTATTTGAAGGGATAAAACCTTCTCTGGCTGCAGGGTTAATGCCTTCACAACGAAAAATTGTTGTTTCACTGAACATTAAATTCTAATTTCATTACTCACTTCTGAAATAGTTTCTTGTTATTATGTTATATCATTAAAAACTTAATTAAGTTATTAAAAAGGACACTCTAAGTTTGTTTCTAAAGCTTCTATCAGTGGTCAAGCTTTGGATAAAGATCAGGTACTCCATGATGTACAATCAGGAGATTAACACCTGGCTATTGCTATTTACTGTGATTGTGGTTTTCATTCTGTCTGCCCTCTGATGGATAAGGATAAGAGGCTTATGGAAGCTTCCTGATGGGACAGACTGACTGAGGGGGAAACTGGGTCTTTGTTCTGATGGGCGGGGCCATGTTCAGTAAATCTTTCACTCAATTTTCTGTTGATGGGTGGGGTTGTGTCCCCTCCCTGTTGTTGACCTGAGACCAAACTATGGTGGAGGTAATGAAGAAAATGGCGATCTCCTTCAAAAAGTCCCATGCATGCAATGTTGGACTCAGTGCCCCCGACCCTGCAGCAAGCCACTGTCAACCCACGCCTCTGCTGGAGACTCCTGGACACTCACGGGCAAGTCTGGGTCAGTCTCTTGTGGGGTCACTGCTCTTTTCTCCTGGGTCCTCGTGCACATAAGGTTCTGTTTGTGCCCACCAAGAGTTTGTTTCCCAGACTGTGTAAGTTCTGATGGCTCTATGGTGGGGTTAATGGAGACCTCCTCCAAGAGGGCTAATGCTATACCGAGGTCTACTACACCCAGAGACCCTGCCCCTGCGGCAGTCCACCTGTACCTACACAGGAGATGCTCACAGTTCTGTCTCTGTCTCTGAGGGGTCTCTGGGTCCTGGAGTGCACAAGGTTTGTTTGAGCCCTTGGAGTGTCTCTGATGGGTAAGGGGTTTGATTCTAAATGCAATTTTGCTCCTATCATTTTGCTGGGGCTTCTCCTTTGCCCTTGCATGTGACTACTAGGCCATTCAGGTATGACCTAATGACAGATTCAAGGGATTAGAACAGATAGACAGAGTGCCTGAAGAACTATGGGCAGAGGTTCATGTGTGACATTGTACAAGAGGCAGTGATCAAGATCATCCCCAAGAAAAAGAAATGCAAAAAGTCCAAATGGTTGTCTGAGGAGGCCTTACAAACAGCTGAGAAAAGAAGAGAAGCTAAAGGCAAAGGAGAAAAGAAAAGATATACCCATTTGAATGCACAGTTCCAAAGAATAGCAGGAGAGATAAGGAAGCCTTCCTTAGTGATCAGTGCAAAGAAATAGAGGAAAATAATAGAATGGGAAAGACTAGAGATCTCCTCAAGAAAATTAGAGACACCAAGGGAACATTTCATGCAAAGATGGGCTCAATAAAGGACAGAAATGGTATGGACCTAACAGAAGCAGAAGATATTAAGAAGAGGTGGCAGGAATACACAGAAGAGCTATACAAGAAAAGATCTTAATGACTCAGATAATCATGATGGTGTGATCACTCACCTAGAGCCAGACTCCTGGAATGTGAAGTCAAGTGGGCCTTAGGAAGCATCACTATGAATAAAGCTAGTGGAGGTGATGGAATTCCAGTTGAGCTATTTCAAATCCTAAAAGATGACACTGTGAAAGTGCTGTACTCAATATGTCAGCATATTTGGAGTTTTCCAAATATGAGTTTTCAACAGACAGGACTGGAAAAGGTCAGTTTTCATTCCAATCTCAAAGAAAGACAATGCCAAAAAATGTTGAAACTACTGCACAATTGCACTCATCTCACACGCTAGCAAAGTAATGCTCAAAATTCTCCAAGTCATGCTTCAACAGTGCGTGAACTGTGAACTTCCAGATGTTCAAGCTGGATTTAGAAAAGCAGAGGAACCAGAGATCAAATTGCCAACATCTGTTGGATCATCAAAAAAGCAACAGAGTTCCAGAAAAACATTTACTTCTGCTTTATTATTTATTTCTTATTTATTTTTATGCCAAAGCCTTTGACTGTGTGGATCACAACAAACTGTGGAAAATTCTTCAAGAGATGGGAATACTAGACTATCTGACCTGCCTCCTGAGAAATCTGTATGCAAGTCAAGAAGCAACAGTTAGAACTGGACATGGAACAACAGACTGGTTCCAAATAGGAAAAGGCGTATGTCAAGGCTGTATGTTGTCACCCTGCTTATTTAACTTATATATAGAGTACATCATGAGAAATGCCAGGCTGGATGAAGCACAAACTGGAATCAAGATTGCCGGGAGAAATATCAATAACCTCAGATATGCAGATGACACCACCCTTATGGCAGAAAGTGAAAAACTAAAGAGCCTCGTGATGAAAGTGAAAGAGGAGAGTAAAAAAGTTGGCTTAAGATTCAACATTCAGAAAACTAAGATCATGGCATCTGGTCTTATCACTTCATGGCAAATAGATGGGGAAACAATGGAAACAGGGACAGACTTTATTTTTGGGCTCCAAAATCACTGTGGATGGTGACTGCAGCTATGAAATTAGAACACACTTGCTCCTTGGAAGAAAAGCTATGACCAACCCAGACAGCATATTAAAAAGCAGAGACATTACTTTGCCAACAAAGTTCTATCTAGTCAAAGCTGTGGTTTTTCCAGTAGTCATGTATGGATGTGAGAGGTGGACTATAAAGAAAGCTGAGTGCCAAAGAATTGATGCTCTTGAACTGAGATGTTGGAGGAGACTCTTGAGAGTCCCTTGGACTGCAAGGAGATCCAGCTAGTCCATCCTAAAGGAAATCAATCCTGAATACTCATTGGAAGGGCTAATGCTGAAACTGAAACTCCAATCCTTTGGCCACCTGATACGAAGAGCTCATCCACTGGAAAAGACCCTGATGCTGGGAAAGATTGAAGGGGGGAGGAGAAGGGGACGACAGAGTATGATATGGTTGTATGGCATCATCGATTCGATGGACATGAGTTTGAGTAAGCTCTGAGAGTTGATGATGGACAGGGAGGCCTGTTGTGCTGCAGTCCATGGGGCCACAAAGAGTCAGGAACGACTGAACTGAACTTATACTTGGCTATACCTTATGAAAGTTCTTGGCTTAAATTCTTACTTGTGACTTTACTAATACTGTTGCATGAAGGGGAACCCCTTCCAGGGCCCAAGAGTGGGCTCCTGTGTAACACTTAGAAATGATTTGTCCGAGGAGACATATGTGCTGACAAAGAAAGATACTGTATTGAGAAGGGGCACCCAGGCAGAGATCAGTAGGGTAAGGGAACTTAGGAGAACAGCTCTGTGATGTGGCTTACAGTCCTGTATTTTATAAAGTGGGATTAGTTTCCAGCTTTTCTTTGGCCAATCGTTTTGATTCAGGGGTGCAGGCATTGCTCAGCCAAGATGGATGCCAGCAAGCAGGATTCTGGGAAATAGTAGGACACATGATGTCTCTTTTTTACTTTTTCCAAATGCTTCCAGTTGGTGGCTGCTTATTAGCTTCTTCTTCCTTATTAAGACTTCCTGTTGTAAAATAACTCATGCAAATAGTTACTATGGTGCCTAGCCAGGGTGGGCGGTTTCAGTCACTGTGGTTTCCCTAACAAAAGGGCAGAAAAGTGTCCAGTCCGCCATGCTCCGTGGGAAAGCCTAAGTGGAAAGGATGGATGAGAAGCAACTCCAACAGTTCAAGGATGACTTTTGCTGAAGGTCAGGAAAGGTGGTAATAGATGGTGTGCCCAGTGGGTTTCCAGCAGGAACAGGGAGGGAGAAGGTGGAAAGCACAGATGCCAGGTGGGGTTCCTGTATGTCAGGAGCAAAGTTGCTGCAATAGTCAATCAGATTAGAGAGTCCCAGTGCACCCAGGGCCTGACTGCAGAGAGTACAATGCTGGTCAATAGCAGAGGATGATCCTAGAGGCAAATAGATAGACAGCCAACTGGGATACAAACCGCATGACTGAAAGAAACAAAACAAAGGGAGACAAAACACAAGGCGGAATGATCATGAGGCTGAAAGCAGCCGTCCCCAGAAGTCTAGATCCTCTGCCCAGTTTCCAGAACTGAGTCAGATCTGATGCTCAGAATCCATTACTGCAGAGAGTGAGAAAGATGCCAGCTTCCAGCAAGGAGGGCCCTTTCATCACCATGGCAAGTGCAAAAGTCCTGCTGGCCTTCCCCATCCTTGAAAGCCACCTGGTCATTGACCTGGGTAAGTGTACACCGAGAAGCAAGATACCCCCACATTCATATAGACCTACTGTGGGACTCACATCATGTCCACGGATCTGAAGCTTCAGGACCGCCTGTCATTGAAGCGATACATAAGGTACTGGGTAATGAATAGACATCTGTCCCAGGTCCTGCTCACAGAAGTGTCACTCATCCACAGATCCACAGAGTGCTCATTTCACATGCATTGTATTTGTAACATGATTGCACAATCTTTGCAGTTAGTAAGTGATCATGAAGTGAGGTCTACCATAGTAGTGATTTCCACTTTCACACTTCTAACCTGACTCCTCATCCCCCAATTGTATCTATAAACAATATCATATCCTGGAGGAAATGACAGAGATGAGTACCAACCTACAACCTCTCTACAAATGCAGAGGTGTCATCCCTATGTTGTCTCCATTTAATTACCAGTGTGGCCATAGATTTTCTGTAATGGCACATATGAAATATTTCAGGCTTTGGAGATCATAGGCCTCTGTTGCAACTGTTCTCCTTGCACAAAAGCAGTTACAGATGATTGGTGAATAATGAGCATGGCAGACCTGCTTCTTGGGTAGATGACTATTGGGGTCCAGCCCCAGCTGGATCCAGGGATTCCCTCAGGATGATGGCATCAGCGATAAAGGGATAGCAAAGGCTGAGACATTTATTAGATGCTCAATAATAACTGGTTTACGCAGGAAATCAATAAAGTTCGTGACACCAAACTTGCTCTGACCACGGAGGCCGCAGGCGCTTTCTCGAATAGCGGAAGGTGCCCCACCTTAGGCACCTTCTCGAGTGGGTCTCAGAAGCCCAGGCAAATAAGTGGTTGCAGAGAACCTCCACGCTCCAAATTATTTTGGCATGAAGGAAGAACAGAAGAGAAAAGGAGGAAAAGGAAACAAGAAAGAATGACACGGGGAAACCAAGCTTTGGTGAACAAGGCCCACAGCTTTATTTTCTAAAGCAGTTTTTATACCTTAAGTTATGCATAGAGGATAATGGGGGAAGGCGTAGAGTCATGCAGTAAGCCAGGCTTTCTTCCTGCAAACTTCTGGCCAGAAGGCCTATTAACATTTTATGACTCTTGACAAAGGTTTGTCAACCGTAAGACTTATTTTCTCTAAGAGCAATTATTTTAAGGTTTGGCGCCATCCTCCGAAGATAAAAGTTGCATTCCTATAGGGCAGAGGCACAGTGGGTTTACAACAAAGGAAAGAATTTATTACCTTAAGGGTCTAAAGTTGCTAACACCAAGGCCACTACTTATTTTTTCTACATACCAACTATATTAATTAATACACGTTCAAGGAAACAATACAGGGGATGTGGAAACTTGGCAGAAAGCATTGGCTCATTAATGAAATCTTTTACTAGTTTTATTCTGACAGTTTCTAACTTTCTGAAAGACTCTAAGCTATTTGAATATCTTAAGCTTCCCTTGCCTCTCGAGGCTGAGAGACTGTAGACAATACTATGCATGGCTGTAGGAGTCCGGGTAAACTTGTCAGGCCAGTTAGAGAGCTATCTGAGGGGTTTGGATTTAAACACTCCTAATGCCCAGGAACTTTATTAATTGGAGCTGTAAGTTAATTCTGTATTAGAGAGAGCAAGATGGTGGTGGGGGACAGCCCCCAGTAAAGTCAGAGGTGAGAGCACAAAGCAATAAAGTAGGCGGACTCTGGTTTTTTGGGGGTAGATGCTCGAGAATATCCAGGGGGGCTCCTGAGGCTTGATCTCGCCTTTGTGTATGCCAAGCCTCCTTCCTCATGACCTTTGCCATGAGGGGAACTCTCCACGCCGGCTCCGGACAGATGACCCAGCAGAAACTGTGACATTAGAGGTATCTGTGGTCTGAAAGGTGCTATGTGCAGTATATGGCATTACTACTTGGCTGCCCACAACACAGACTCCTTGTGTCTTGAAGCAAGGCCATCCAACTTGCAGTGGGAAAGCCATACCATTTAAAAGTGGCTCCTGGTATGGTCCTGTGGTCTGATAGAGATGAGACCTCTGGCCATGGAATGTCAGAGCTGTGCATCATGACCTGAGTTCACCAACCCCTAATCATTAGTTCAGATAGGCCAGCTGTCATAGCATAGAAGTGATTATCTAGTTTGGCATAACCAGGGCCACAGGGAAAATAAGACGTGCCAGCAAGTGGCCTACATGTGATACCAGAATTGTGGCATGGCCACTATCCTCTACTTATACCTGTGGCTTCATGCAGTATCCCCTGTGACTCCTTGGACCAAGGAAGTCAGTCTACAGAAAAGGAGGGGGAACATTAGCCTTTAACTACCAGATCCACACTCCTATCACATTCGCAACACCTAGAAGGTACAGGGCAAGTTTCTGGTTAATAAACACACAACTGAGGAACCCCTTGTTTAATTCCCTTTATTGTGGTGTTGGAGAAGACTCTTGAGAGTCCCTTGGACTGCAAGGAGATCCAACCGGTCCATTCTGAAGGAGATCAGCCCTGGGATTTCTTTGGAAGGAATGATGCTAAAGCTGAAACTCCAGTATTTTGGCCACCTCATGCGAAGAGTTGACTCACTGGAGAAGACTCTGATGCTGGGAGGGATTGGGGGCAGGAGAAGAAGTGGACGACAGAGGATGAGATGGCTGGATGGCATCATTGACTCGATGGATGTGAGTCTGAGTGACCTCCGGGAGTTGGTGATGGACAGGGAGGCCTGGCGTGCTGCAGTTCATGGGGTCGCAAAGAGTTGGACACGACTGAGCGACTGATCTGATCTGATTGTTGTTCAGTCGCTCAGTCATGTCTGACTCTTTGCAACCCCATGGACTACAGCACACCAGGGATCCCTGACCTTCACCAACCCTCGGAGTTTGCTCAAACTCATGTCCATTGAGTCGGTGATGCCATCCAACTATGTCATCCTCTGTTGTCCCCTTGTCTTCCTGCCTTCAATCTTTCCCAGCATCAGGGTCTTTTCCAGTGAGTCAGCTCTTTGCTCTGCCATGGGATCCTCCAAGCAAGATACTGGAGTGTGTTGCCTTTTTCTTCTCCAGGGGACATATTCTGCATATAAGTTAAATAATCCGAGTGACAATATTCAGCCTTGACGTACCCCTTTCCCAATTTGGAACCAATCTGTTGTTCCATGTCCAGTTCTAACTGTTGCTTCTTGACCTCCATACAGATTTCTCAGGAGGTAGGTTAGGTGGTCTGGTATTTCCATTTCTTTAAGAATTTTCCACAGTTGTGATTCACAAAGTCAAAGGCTTTAGCATAGTCAATGAAGCAGAAGTAGATATTTTTCTGGAATTCTCTTGCTTTTTCTATGATCCCGTGGATGTTGGCAATTTGATTTCTTGTTCCTCTGCATTTTCAAAATCCAGCTTGAACATCTTGGTTCAAGTTCTTGGTTCACGTACTGCTGAAGCCTGTGAAGACAGCAGCTTGTAATGTTAATATTTATTAATTAAGACAAGAGTTGGAGAACTTTTTCTAAAGGAGACAGTAAATCTGTTTGTCTCTTAGGCCATTTTGTATCTGCATTTGTGTCCACTTAGAGACCTCCACATTTGTGAGACAACAGCAGCCAGAAAGAACATGAAAACCAATTGGGTTTCTCAGTGCAGGAGACACAGGAGATGTGGGTTCAGTCCATGGGTTCCCTGGAGGAGGAATTGGCAACTGTAGGGTAAGGGAGTTAGAGAAGGCAAGGTTCAGAAAAAGAATGAGACTGGCACTTTATAGGAACAGATCACCTTTAAAGAGGTGAGAAGGGGCAGCAGTCAGATTAGTGAGCTGCTGCACTAACCCAAGAAAAGAATAAGTTTATATAGGCATATAGGTGGAAGTCTACTGTCTTAAGGAGGCCTGTTCTTCTTCAAGGTTGTTTGGAGTAGTTCCTGAGAGTAATCAACCTTAATGTCCATTTATTTTTCTTCAGGTGAAAGAGTTCTTTGTTTTGCATAGAATAGTGGGGAGGACCCAGAGGGGAATTTTAACTCCAGGCTATTTTGAGCCAAGAAACTTTCCTTCAGCAGCCCACTCCACAATTCTTGCTGGGATACTCCCATGGGCAGAGAAGCCTGGCAGAGGAGCCTGGTAGAGTACAGTCCTTGGGGTCAAAAAGAATCAGACACATCAAACAACTAAGCATGACTAGGATTTAACCCCAGGACTGGTTGATCCATCCCCTAGGGAATTATCTACTGAATAATCATAAGGGATTTGACTTAGGTCACACCTGAATGACCTATTGTGTGGATAACAACAAACTGGAAAATTCATAAAGAAATGGGAATATCAGACGACCTTACTTGCCTCCTGAGAAACCTGTAGGCAGGTTAAGAAGCAAGAGTTAGAACCGTACATGGAACAATGGACTGGTTCCAAATTGGGAAAGGAGTAATGTATATTGTCTGCATATTGTCACCCTGCTTATTTAACTTATATGCAGAGTACATCATGCGAACTGCTGGGCAGGATGAAGCACAAGCTGGAATCAAGATTGCCAGGAGAAATATCAATAACATTAGATATGCAGGTGACATCACCCTTATAGCACAAAGCATAGAGGAGCTAAAGCTTTTTAGAGCCTCTTGAAAGAGAAGCATGAAAAAGCTGGCTTAAAACTCAACATTCAAAAAATGAAGATCATGGTGTCCAGTCCCATCACTTCATGGCAAGGAGATGGGGAAGCAATGGAAACAGTGACATACTTCATTTTCTTGGGCTCCAAAATCACTGCAGATGGTGACTGCAGCCATGAAATTTAAATACTCCTGGTTCTTGGAAGAAGAGCTATGACCAACCCAGACACCATATTACAAAGCAGAGATGTTACTTTGCCAACAAAGGTCCATCTAGTCAAACTATGGTTTTTCCAACAGTCATGTATGGATGTGACAGTTGAACCATAAGGAAAACTGAATGCCAAAGAATTGATGCCTTTGAACTGTGGTGTTGGAGAAGACTCTGTAGAATCCCTTGGATAGCAAGGAGATCAAACCAGTCCATCAAAGGAAATCAACCCTGAATATGTATTGGAAGGGCTGATGCTGAAGCTCCAGTAATCTGAGCACCTGATATGAAGAACAGGACTGAGCGAGTGAACTGAACTGTTTCCACAGTCTGTAGACATGAATGTAAGACAGAAGTGGGTGTGCCCCTCCTCACCTTCATGCCCCATGTCATGCTTTGGGAGACTGGGCTCCTGTCTTTCCTGGAGGCCAGGTTGGGAGGCTTTTGCTGGGGCGAGTCCTCAAGCAAGATGATAAGATGTCAGGTGATAGAGGGCATATTTAGGATCCATACATAGATGAGAAAGTTGGAGGCCCTGGGCTTCTTGGGATGCACAGAGATGAGTAATAAATGGTGCTGTAACCAAGCAGGACCCTGAGGAAGGAAGCTTCTAGGAACAGATTCCACACATTCCCTGGACTTCTTCCCCCTGCACCTCCTCCCCCGATCATCACAACATGACAGACTCCCCCCAGCCTTCCCCTCCACCCCAGTGGGTTCAGTCCTTCGGGACGGCCACCTGTTGCCCCCCGGCTCCAGTGGCTACAAATTCCCGATGGGTAGGGTGGGGGAGGGGGCTTCAGGAGCATTTTCTGCCACTGCCCTGGCTCCCACATCTCTCTGCCTCACTTCCCTTCCAGCTGGGATTACTTTTTCACCAAGATCATCTCTTTTCTGTGCCCTGGGGGTACAGGTAACTGCCAGGAGGAAAGGAGCTTGCAGAGGTTTAAGAGGAGGGAGGGTGGCACCCTACTGGGGAAAGTTTCCAGGACGGCCAGGACACCCCCACTCCTCTCCAGGGTTCACCCTGAACTCACGGCCTCAGGGGGCTGTGCAGACCCAGAGAGGAGCAGCACCAGGAAACCAAGACCAACCTTGGAACAGTGGTCCAAGATATACCAGCTGGAGCCTGGAGACAACCCAACTCAGCGGACTGAGACCCTGCTTGGATGAGAAGGAATGCGAGGAAAAGAGATTTTCCAGTTCCTGCAGCAAAATGGGGAAGCGGGCATGGGGCCTCCTTCTCTGGTCACTCCTCACATCATCCATGCCCCGACAGCTGCTCATTCCTGCAGTTTCCAATCATTCCAAACCTGTCTCCTGCCCCTCCTTTTTTTTTTTTCACCACGTGGTTCTTCTGATACCTCAGCTTTCCTCCTCCCCATTCTCAGTTTTAGTCATTCTGAAATTGAGTCATTTTCAGCTCCCAAATCCCTGTGGATACTGAGTGCATCCATAAAGTTAAAAGACACTTGCTCCTGGGAAGAAAAGTGAAGAGAAACCTAGACCGCATATGAAAAGCAGAGACATCACTTTGCCAACAAAGGTCTGTCTGGTCAAAGCAATGATTTTTCCAGTAGTCATGTATGGACGTGAAAGTTGGACCATAAAGGAGGCTGAGGGCGGAAGAATTGATTTTTTTTTTTTTTTTTTTTCCTTTAAATATTATTTATTTATTTATTTTTTATTTTGCTTAACTTTACAATATTGTATTGCTTTTACTATACATCAAGATGGTTCCGCCGCCAGTATACACGTGTTCCCCATCCTGAACCCTCCTTCCTCTCCCCTCCCCACACCATCCCTCCAGGTCGTCCCAGTGCTCCAGCCCCAGGCATTTGTTATCGGGCATCGTACCTGGACTGACGACTCATTTCAGATATGATATTATACATATTTCAATGCTATTCTCCCCAATCATCCCACCCTCTCCCGGTCCCAGAGTCCAAAAGTCTGTTCTATACATCAGTGTCTCTTTTGCTGTCTCGTAAATAGGGTTATTTTTACCATCTTTCTAAATTCCATATATATGCGTTAGTATAATTGATGGTTTTGAACTTCAGTGCTGAAAAGACTCCTGAGAGTCCCTTGGACTACAAGGAGATCAAACCATTCAGTTCTAAAAGAAATCCGTCCTGAAGAGTCATTGGAAGGACTGATGCTGAAGCTCAAACTTCAATACTTTGGCTACCTAATGCGAAGAGCTGACTCATTGAAAAGACTCTGATGTTGGGAAAGATTGAAGGCAAAAGAAGAAGAGGGCAGCACAGGGTGTGATGGTTAGATAGCATCACCGACTCAGTGAACATGAGTTTGACCAAACTCTGGGAGATAGTGAAATACAGAGGAGCCTAGTATCCTGCATTCTGTGGGGTCGCAGGAGTCAGATGTGACTGAACAACAACATGAAAGGGATAGAAGACAGCCATTACCTGAAGTGCCATCAACAATATGTTCTCTAGTTGTTTCTGTTCCAGGGGAGCCCAGGACATTTTGTGGACCAATGTAATTGCTCTTCAGAAAAAGTTTGAGGACTCAGCTTGGAGTGTCTCTTTCCAAGTTTGGCAGGGAGACTGGGATCCAGAGCTGCCACTGTCAGCCACCTGGAGACGTCTTAAGGTTTTTTGTTCTCCAAGTGACACTCGTAATCACAGTGAAAGACATTTCTTTCCTTGGTGTTTGTCTCATTCA
This sequence comes from Tragelaphus eurycerus, assembly GCA_935064755.1. Taxonomy (NCBI): domain Eukaryota; kingdom Metazoa; phylum Chordata; class Mammalia; order Artiodactyla; family Bovidae; genus Tragelaphus; species Tragelaphus eurycerus. The sequence goes on from CAKXYN010000039.1 coordinate 9,132,051, forward strand.
TTTCTTTTGCACAACCTCCAACCAGTGCTTTAGTATCTCAGAATTCTCATCTCCGGGCTATCTGGTGATGAAGAGTAAAGCCAGAGACTGACAAAGCCTCCTAATTCTTGGTAAATAGGTAAATAGGTCCTTGTCTTTGGTCATTATTTCCATCCAAAGAGATTGTTAATGACCTAGAGAGGTCAAAGCCTGTGACAGAGGGCTCCGTCTCTTTGTTATCATGGGGTTGCTGGCCTTTGCTGACTTCAGGGGTGACTGAGCTCTGAACTAGGAGTATGCTAAGACCTCAGCACAGGCAGTGCCCCATTTCATGTCTTCTCATTCAGTGAGGCTGGGATTCCTATTGACATATGTGGAAACTACACGTGCAGAAGTTTAAGAAAGAAACACAAAGCGATCAGATAATTTCATCATGACCACTGTTTTTGGAAGTATGTTCTGTTGCTGACATCCATTAAAATCACCTGCTGGTTGATTCCACTCTCATCTGGGGTCTGCACTGTGTCTAGGTGCCAGGAGCATGCATGGGTTGGGGTGGCCAAGCCTGTCCAGAGAGCTCCGTCTTCCCCCACCTGGCTGTCCTGACCAGGACTCTAAGGCTGTCCTTCTGTCTTTCTCCTGCTCTCCCAGTCACTTACTTCTTCACCAGCCTCCTCCACTGAGGCTGCCAGGTCCCCCGTGTTGCCTCTTCCCAGGAATTAAACCCAGGCCCCTGTACCCTAGGTCTGTGCATGAGAACCTTTCCCTGACACATAGATCACCTGCTCAGGCTCAGGACTGAAGCGAGTAAAGAATCAATCTGCTCCCTTTACTCCTGCCCTGATCCTCCCTCATGGGGCAGGTCCGGGGAGGAGGGGCCTTGCTTCCTGACAGCCTTGAGGGTCTTCAGGGAAACCTCCTTCCTTTGCTCCCCTCCAGCCTCTGAGCAGCACACACAGCTCTCAGGACCAGGGTCCCTGCCCCCCATCTCTTCCTGGTCCCCCCAGCTGGGCGCCTCCACCCCAGCTCAGGCCCATCCATCCTGTCACCTCTACTCAAGGCAAGGCCGCTCAGTGATGGAGGCTCTGGGTCCCCAGGAGGCTGGTGGTGTGCAGGCCACAGGCTGAGTTGCAACTGCTGCTGCTCCTGGAGCACAGGCCTGGCCTCAGCCCTTCCCACAGTCTCTGCTGTGGGGCTCCTGCCTTACCTGCTTGACCCAGGCCACTTCCTGTGAGAACGAGCCTTTGGAGTTGGGTCTGCAGTTCTTGCTCTCAGGTGATATGGGGTCTTATCCCTCTGCTCATTTCCAGGATGAGGAGGTTCAGTGAGGGGCAGGGGTTGGCTGGGATTCACCTTCCCCAGCCTCACACGAGGCCCTGTGCCTCTGCCTTCCCTCTGAATTCTGCCCTCAGTACCTGCTCCTGGAAATGACTCAGCCCAGGAAGACAGTTATGATGAAACCGGTGAGGAGCACGGGGAGGATCCAGGTGATGTGCTTGGTGGCTGTGGCCGAGGAGTTGACTCTGACGGGAGCTTCAGCTGGTGATGCTGTAAGGAAAGTGAGCGTGAAGCCCTTGTCCTGACCCCTAAACTAAGCAGATGCTTCTCAGCCCCCAGACCCAGGTACCCTCCTATGGAGTCTTTAGTGCATAATTTCTTTACAATGCTGTGTTGGTTTCTGCTGTAGGACCATGCAAATCAGCCATAATTAGATACATATATCCCCTCCATCCTGAACCTTCTTTCCCGCTCCCATCCCACCCCTCTAGGTCATCGCCACCCTGGGCTCCCTGTGTTATATAGCGTCTTCCCACTGGTTAGCTATTTTCCACATCATAGTGTGTATATACGTCACTGCTACCATCTCAGTTCGTCCCGCCCTGCCCTTCCCCTGCTCTGTTCACAAATCTGTCTCTGTGTCATGCAGTCATTTGAACCAACCATATGGCAGCCCCTGTGACAGGGCCTGAGGTGAGGTGGAGGAAGGGAGGCGCCCCAACTCCACTAAGCTCAGACAGTGGTTGGGTGAGCAAGGGTCCCCACACAGCCCCTCAGTCCTGCATGACATCGGATGAGGCGACACGAGGATGGGAACAGATTAAGTCCTCTCAGGAGCTGATGTTTGAGGCGGTATTGACAGATTTCCAGAACTAAAATAGCTAATATTTTTAAAAAGTTTGTAGAGAGAGGGTCAGATCAGATCAGTCACTCAGTTGTGTCCGACTCTTTGCGACCCCATGAACTGCAGCACGCCAGGCCTCCCTATCCATCACCAGCTCTCGGAGGTCACTCAGACTCACATCCATCGAGTCAGTGATGCCATCCAGCCATCTCATCCTCTGGCGTCCCCTTCTCCTCCTGCCCCCAATCCCTCCCAGCATCAGAGTCTTCTCCAATGAGTCAACTCTTCGCATGAGGTGGCCAAAATACTGGAGTTTCAGCTTTAGCATCATTCCTTCCAAAGAAATCCCAGGGCTGATCTCCTTCAGAATGGACTGGTTGGATCTCCTTGCAGTCCAAGGGACTCTCAAGAGTCTTCTCCAACACCACAGTTCAAAAGCATTATTCTTCGGCGCTCAGCCTTCTTCACAGTCCAGCTCTCACATCCATACATGACCACAGGAAAGTCAGTAAGAAGGAAATCTCTAGAATCGGAGTGATGCCCTCATGTTAGGGGTCAGCAAGAATCCATGTACAATGGTTCAAAGGCCTGTGCTGTGAGGGAGAGATGTCAGGAGGTGGAAGAGGAAAGAGGATCACAGAGCATCCCCAGGGCCATTGTTCTCCCAGAAACTACTCACCTTGAATAGATCACTTTCACACACACATACACACACACACACACACACAGAGGGGTGGGTCCATGCCCCTTTGAGTGGACTATCACTTCTTTCTACTAGTCTCACTTACCCGTGGTCTCCAACATTTCCTTCCAGTGCACCAAGAAATCCTGAAGCCAGACCCGACAGTCTCCCATGGAGACCTTCTTGAAGAAGTTGGTCACAGCTCTGTCCTTCTCCCACTTCTCTGTCATCCGCCTCCCTCCAGAATGAACCACTGTCCAGTGCCCACTCTCCGAATCAAAGACGAGGCACATTTGTCCACTGAAGCCGAACTGCCAGGATCCACTGACGTGTCCATCATCTTCACACCGACATGTCATCCTGCCCTGCAAGGTGAGAGGGTCTGCCCCCAGCCGTGGCAAAGAGCTCAGCCTCTGGGCTTGACAGATTCTTTGCCCCACTTGGGTCCACCTCCCCTGAGCCCAGCTAATCTGGCCCTGTTCCCTCCTCCAAGGCCTGCTCCTTCCACTGGACTACTAATAAAGGACCAATATTCTCCATTTTATTCTTTACCCAAAAACAATGAAAGAGTTTAAGCCCCCAATCTGCTTCTTCTGCACTTGGACTTTCTAACTCACCTGTGACCGTGTGTTTCTCCAATGTAACATCAGACAGTTGTTCCCTGAGCAAGTCCCCGATGTCTCTGAGTGTTTCAGTCTGTGTTTCCCAGGTCTTTGTCGTTTTCACCTCCTCCCCCAACGGACTTGTGAATTGGATCTTAGCACGACCACAGTCATAGGAGAGAAAAACCTTTCCGTCCACCTGGCCTTGAACCACACACCATGGTTGTCCAGGTCTGGGCTGAGAATCGACGATAAAGTTATAGCAAAGAGAGTGAGCATCTGTGAAGGCAAAAGGCAGGTGAGGGCAGGGTTGGCAGAAAAAGGCCCATAGGCCTCCTCCCCTCAGTTACGGGAAAGCGGAGTAAAGGAGCAGGGCTGGCCTGGCAGAGCAAGCATGCTCGCTCCTGCTCCATCCCCGACACTCCATAGGGCCAGTGCCCCTCCCTTCCTTGTGGAGAAGGAGAGGTTCCCTGCTGGGCAGAAACTGCACATCCTGGATATGGCCCCTTGCCCACCAGGTCAGTACCCAGGGTCGGCCAACACACAGCCTTGCTGGATACATGCCAGACGGCTCTGCAGGAAAAGCCTAGATGGAAGAGGACTTTTAGAATCGAACCCAGTGTCCTGCCAGAGATGGAGAGCATGTGGGGGCTGCTTCTAAGGAGCATTTCATTTCTAGAACAGAGCCCCTTTTCAGAACGCATCCCCGGAGAAGGAAGCCACGTTCCAGTGAGGAGTGCCCTTCCATCACCACAGTAAGCACGGAAGTCCTTTCCTTCTTTCCCAATGAGCCACAGGACCGTGGACGCAAGTAAGTGAGCCTGAAGAAGCAGAAACTACTCCCACATTAATGTTGGACCTGGCACGTTACTAGGATTATGCACAGGGACTGCACGGCCTCCCTGTTTCTGAAATGAGGCTCGGGGCTCCAGGCAGTCAGTGGACAGCTGAGCCAGGCCCTACTAACAGTGCTTGTCCCTGGGTCCACAGATCCACACCACGCTCATTTCCCATTGCCTGGGTTTCTGACATGAATGGACAATCTTTGTAGTTAGTAAAAGTAAAGTAATGCTCAAAGTTCTCCAAGCCAGGCTTCAGCAATACGTGAACCGTGAACTTCCAGATGTTCAAGCTGGTTTTAGAAAAGGCAGAGGAACCAGAGATCAGATTGCCAACATCTGCTGCATCATCCTAAAAGCAAGAAAGTTCCAGAAAAACATCTATTTCTGCTTTATTGACTATGCCAAAGCCTTTGACTGGGTGGATCACAATAAACTGTGGAAAATTCTGAAAGAGATGGGAATACCAGACCATCTGACCTGTCTCTTGAGAAACCTGTATGCAGGTCAGAAAGCAACAGTTAGAACTGGTCATGGAACAACAGACTGGTTCCAAATAGGAAAAGGAGTACGTCAAGGCTGTATATTGTCACCCTGTTTATTTAACTTATATGCAGAGTAAATCATCAGAAACGCTGGGCTGGAGGAAGCACAAGCTGGAATCAAGAATGGCTGGAGAAATATCAATAACCTCAAATATGCAGAGGACACCACCCTTAAGCAGACAGTGAAGAAGAACTAAAGAGCCTCTTGATGAAAGTGAAAGAGGAGAGTGAAAAAGTTGGCTTAAAGCTCAACATTCAGAAAACGAACATCATGGCATGTGGTCCCATCACTTCATGACAAATGGATAGGGAAACAGTGGAAACAGTGGCTGACTTTATTTTTGGGGGCTCCAAAATCACTGCAGATGGTGATTGCAGCTATGAAATTAAAAGATGTTAACTCCTTGGAAGGAAAGTTATGAGCAACCTAGATAGCATATTAAAAAGCAGAGACATTACTTTGTCAACAAAGGTCCATCTAGTCACGGCTATGATTTTTCCAGTGGTCATGTATGGATGTGAGAGTTGGAGTATAAAGAAAGCTGAGTGCTGAAGAATTGATGCTTTTGAACTGTGGTGTTGGAGAAGACTCTTGAGAATCCCTTGGACTACAAGGAGATCCAACCAGTACATCCTAAAGGAGCTCAGTCCTGGGTGTTCATTGGAAGGACTGATGTTGAAGCTGTAACTCCAATACTTTGGCCACCTGATGCAAAGAGCTGACTCATTTGAAAAGACCCTGATGCTGGGAAATAATGAAGGCGGGAGGAGAAGGGGATGACAGAAGATGAGATGGTTGGACGGCATCACTGACTCAATGAACATGGGTTTGGGTGGACTCTGGGAGTTGGTGATGGACAGGGAGGCCTGGTGTCCTGCAGTTCATGGGGTTGCAAAGAGTCAGACACGACTGAGCGACTGAACTGATAAAAACTGATCTCCCTGGATATCTCAATATCCTTCACCTTTTGTCTCCAAAAAGTGACACTTTTCAACTCATACTCCTCTATCCCAAGGGTAAAATAATTAGAGATGGGAGTTGCACTGTTGGGTGTGTCGCCTCTCAGATACTGAGTCATCTGCAACATGTCTGAGACAGCCCTTTGGAACTACTGGGCACGGATGCTGCCATCCAGTTCCATCATTTTCATACTATGAAGGTGGAAAACAGCTAATATTATTATTACAAAATATTACTGTAGAGTAAACGCCTGCATTTATATAAAACACACATGTAGAAGGGGTTGGAGCTGCATGAACAGGATCATAAATAGTTCTGCTGGTGATTCTGTACAAAACTAAAGTCTTCTTCAAATTTTTTGTGGCACATTTTTCGTCATTTCAATGTTAAGACTGTAAAGCTTTTTAAAGACTACTATCAAGTGGAGCTGCATTGGAAGATTAAAAGATTCTTATAATCTCAGAATCTACTTTGCGAGAACAGGAAAACTCAGTCCGAAACACAGAAACAATGCGTGACAACTGCCCCCAAGTAGAAACGATGAAGAGGGAATTCCCATGGACTTGTTTACTTCAGATCAGATCAGTCGCTCAGTCGTGTCCAACTCTTTGCCACCCATGAATCACAGCACGCCAGGCCTCCCTGTCCATCACCAACTCCTGGAGTTCACTCAAACTCATGTCCATCAAGTCAGTGATGCCATCCAGCCATCTCATCCTCTGTCGTCCACTTCTCCTCCTGCCCCCAATCCCTCCCAGCATTAGAGTCTTTTCCAATGAGTCAACTCTTTGCATGAGGTGGCCAAAGTACTGGAGTTTCAGCTTTAGCATCATTCCTTCCAAAGAAATCCCAGGGCTGATCTCCTTCAGAATGGACTGGTTGGATCTCCTTGCAGTCCAAGGGACTCTCTTGGAAACCTGCTTTATGTTCAAACTCTGACTTTGCAAGCCAAGTGAAGGGCAAGGAATTTGTCTTGCTGGCTATTAACAGGTTAAAGGATTAGTGTTAATCGCTCAGTCCTGTCTGACTCTGCGACCCCATGGACTGTAGCCCTCCAGGCTCCTCTGACTATGGGATTCTCCAGGCAAGAAGACTGGAGTTGGTTGCCATTCCCTTCTCCAGGGGATCCTCCCAACTCAGGAATCAAACCTGGGCCTCCTGCATCGCAGGCAGATTCTTTACCGAAATAAGGTCATTTCTCACACAATGAAGTTATGCATCAAGACCGAAGAGCCAACACACCCGGTTCTCGCTCAGGTAGAGGGTCGCGCTGACCTCCGTCCCCCTTCCCCTTCCCCCCACCACCTCCCCCAACCCCGGCTGCCGGTGGCAGGGCGCTAGGAGCTGGAGGGGCGGGGGGCGGGGTGAGGGGCTTCACGGGGCTTCGCCGGGCTGGTGCACCGGCGGCAGGGACAGCCCGCAGGATGCGCGGCTCCGGGAGAAGGCCGCGCAGATCCGTCCCACTCGGGACCGCGCCTCTGCCGCCCAGGAGAAGCTGGGCCGCGGGCCGTCGCCACCGCCGCCCGGAGCCCTTCACAGACCCGAGCTTCAGCCGCAGCCCAGCTCATCTCGTCCTAGCACGTGGCAGCCAGCCGCGGCCGCCACTTGCGCGCTCTCAAGCTCGGCCCTGCCTTCTCTGCAGCCCAGTCCGTTCTGCAGGTGAAATTTATCACCTATAAAGAGCTCTGGTCTTTCAAGGACAGAGAGCGGTACCGATCTGAAGGGTTTGTGTGAGCAGATGGGGTGGGGGAAGGGGCGTGCTTTTCGAGGAGTTACCTAGGTCTCTTCTCCCAGGGACGGCCACCTGTCCTAAACCCCCTGGCTCCAGGGCTCCCATTTCGCAAGGGCAGGCCGGCGGGTCTTGAGGGCAGCATTTCCTGCTGCGTTCTCACCACTTTTTCTACCAGCTTCACCTCCGGAACTCCGGGCACCAACCACTATTTCACCAAAGTCACCTCTTTTCTGGCCCAGAGGGTGGGTAACCAGCCCGGGAAAGCCCCACAACCCGGGAGCAAAGGGGCCATGAGAAGGGACAGAGGAGGGAGGGAGTCACACAGCACAAAGTTTCCCTAACCCCCTCGTTTACCTCCATCCCCTTCCCGGGTTAAGTCATTCCCTCCACCCACAACCGAGAAAGTTCATCCCTGAACTCACCGCCTGGCATCGCGCTGAACGGGAAAAACAGAAGTAGAAGCAGAAAGCAAAGACGGGGCTTGAAACCTAGGATCCAGGCCATTGTCACCTCATCCCAATTCCGCAGGAATGTGAGGTTGCCCGTCTGAAGTGGGGATTATCTGAGACCTAGCTGGCTCTGGCTGGTTTCTTTTTGGCGGCTCCTTTCCAGCCGCACCCCTCTGGGTCCAGCCCACTGGGTTGGGCCGAACCAGCTTGGCCAGGCTTGTCCTGGAAAGACCGGCTGGCTCCTGATTGCCAGTTGCTGTGCCCCATCCCTTCCCTCTAGAATCATGGGCTCATAGCTAGAATCTTTGCAGTCAGATAGCATGGGGAGGTCTTACAAATAGCTGTGAAAAGAAGAGAAGTAAAAAGCAAAGGAGAAAAGAAAGGATATAAGCATCTGAATGCAGAGTTCCAAAGAATAGCAAGAAGAGATAAGAAAGCCTTCCTCAGTGATCAGTGCAAAGAAATAGAGGAAAACAATAGAATGGGAAAGACTAGGGATCTCTTCAAGAAAATCAGAGATTCCAAGGGAACATTTCATGCAAAGATGGGCTCGATAAAGGACAGAAATGGTATGGACCTAACAGAAGCAGAAATATATATATATATATATATATATATATATATATATATATATATTATAAAAGAGGTGGCAAGAATACACAGAAGAACTGTACAAAAAAGATCTTCATGACCAAGATAATCACGATGGTGTGATCACTCACCTAGAGCCAGACATCCTGGAATGTGAAGTCAAGTGGGCCTTAGAAAGCATCACTACAAACAAAGCTAATGGAGGTGATGGAATTCCAGTTGAGCTATTTCAAATTCTGAAAGATGATGCTGTGAAAGTGCTGCACTCAATATGCCAGCAAATTTGGAAAACTCAGCAGTGGCCACAGGACTGGAAAAGGGCAGTTTTCATTCCAATCCCAAAGAAAGGCAATGCCAAAGAATGCTCAAACTATTGTACAATTGCACTCATCTCACACGCTAGTAAAGTAATGCTCAAAATTTTCCAAGCTAGGCTTCAGCAATACGTGAGCCTTGAACTTCCTGATGTTCAAGCTGGTTTTAGAAAAGGCAGAGGAACCAGAAATCAAATTGTCAACATTTGCTGGATTATGGAAAAAGCAAGAGAGTTCCATAAAAACATCTATTTCTGCTTTATTGATTATGCCAAAGCCTTTGACTGTGTGGATCACAACAAACTGTGGAAAATTCTGAAAGAGATGGAAATACCAGACCACCTGACCTGCCTCTTGAGAAACCTGTATGCAGGTGAGGAAGCAACAGTTAGAACTGGACATTGAACAACAGACTGGTTCCAAATAGGAAAAGGAGTCTGTCAAGGCTGTATATTGTCACCCTGCTTATTTAACTTCTATGCAGAGTACATCCTGAGAAACTCTGGGCTGGAAGAAGCACAAGCTGGAATCAAGATTGCCGGGAGAAATATCAATAACCTGAGATATGCAAATGACACTACCCTTATCGCATAAAGTGAAGAGGAACTAAAAAGCCTTTTGGTGAAGTGAAAAAGGAGAGTGAAAAAGTTGGCTTAAAGCTCAACATTCAGAAAACGAAGATCATGGCATTTGGTCCCATCATTTCATGGGAAATAGATGGAGTAACAGTGGAAACACTGCCAGACTTTTTTGGTTGGGGGGGGGCGTTTCAAAATCACTGCAGATGGTGATTGCAGCCATGAAATTAAAAGATGTTTACTCCTTTGGAGGAAAGTTATGACCAACCTAGATAGCATATTGAAAAGCAGAGACATTACTTTGCCAACAAAGATCTGTCTAGTCAAGGGTATGGTTTTTCCAGTAGTCATGTATGGATGTGAGAGTTGGACTGTGAAGAAAGCTGAGCGCCAAAGAATTGATGCTTTTTGCTGGGAACCACCATGGGAGATCTCCACCATGACAAAGGTCATGCAGAGAGAACCTGACAGGCAAAGGCGGATCAGGCCTCAAGGGACCCCCTGAATCTGCTCGAGCATCCACCCCAAAACCAAGATCTGTCTTACTATTTTGTGCCTTTCATCAACTTTTCTGACATTAACAGGGGGCTATCCCTGACCACCTTTCTCTGGAAAAAATCAACTTAGGGCTTTAGTTAATGGACATGATAAGAGTGTTTCAATTCAAACCCCTCTCATGGCTTTCTAGCTTGCCTGACAGGTTTATCTAGACTCTTGCAGCTACGCATGTGACTGTTCACAGCCTCCCCACCATGAGAGACATGGGAAGCCTAAAACATTCTAAAAATATAGAGCCTTTCAAAGAGTTAAAAACTATTAGAGTAGTGCTGGTGTAAGATTTGATTATTGGGCCAGTGCTTGCTGCCAAGTTCCCATATCTCTTATCCATTGTGTACCTGGGAGCGCATTAGTTAACATAGTTCTAATGTAAGAAAAACAAGTAGTAGCCTTGGACTTGGGGAAGGCAATGGCACCCCACCCCAGTACTTTTGCCTGGAAAATCCCATGGACGGAGGAGCCTGGTAGGCTCCAGTCCATGGGGTCGCTAGGAGTCGGACACGACTGAGCGACTTCGCTTTCACTTTTCACTTTCATGCATTGGAGAAGGAAATGGCAACCCACTCCAGTGTTCTTGCCTGGAGAATCCCAGGGACAGGGGAGCCTGGTGAGCTTCCGTCTATGGGGTCACACAGAGTCGGACACGACTGAAGCAACTTAGCAGCAGCGGCCTTGGAATTAACCACATCAGAACTTTGAGCTAATTGGTTCTTTCTTTGTTGTAACTTACTGCACCTTTGCTCTGTGAGAATGTAACTCTGTTTAGTACTTTCTGAGGCTGACATAGATTTGAAATATAAAGAAAAAACACTTCAAGGGAAAATAAGTTTTCTGGTTGATCAGCCTTCATCAAAAAAGGGTCATAAAACGTTCACAGGCCTCCAAGGCCAGGAGATAATGTATACAACATTGTTTATGGGAAAGGTATGCAGAAAAAATCCTGGTTTTGATAAAGACAAAACAGATGAAATGTTTGGGCTGACTCTGTATGACTTTGCATCTTTCATTTTCCTCTATGTACAAGTCAAGGTGTAAAAGTTCCTTTTGAAAATAAGGTTCTGGGCCACGCTCACCGAAGCTTGGTCTCCCTGTGTCATTCTTTTTTTAACTTTCCTTCATTTTCTCTCTCTGTTCTTCTTTCAGGATGACTCCTTGGGGCACAGGGGCTCTCTGAGTTCACTTTTTTGCCCGGGCTTCTAAGACCCGATTGGGAAGGCACCCTGCGTCTTCACCAGGGAGGGGGCGTCCTGCGTCCTCACCCCACCGAGAGGGCGCCTGTGGCCTCCGTGAACAGAGCAAGTTCCGTGCCAGGAGCTTTATTGGCTTTCTGTGTTAATCAAGGAAGATCAAGCCTCTCTCTCTCCGCTTTGCTATCCTTTAGCCTATGCCATCATCCTGAGGGTACCCCTGGATCCTGCTGGGGCTGGACCCCAGCAGCTTTTGAACTGTGGTGTTGGAGAAGACTCTTGAGAGTTCCTTGGACTGCAAGGAGATTCAACCAGTCCATTCTAAAGGAGATCAGTCTTGGGTGTTCTTTGGAAGGATTGATGCTAAAGCTGAAACTCCAATACTTTGGCCACCTCATGCAAAGAGTTGACTCATTGGAAAAGACCCTGATGCTGGGAGGGATTGGGGGCAGGAGGAGAAGGGGATGACAGAGGATGAGATGGTGGGATGGCATGACCGACTCAATGGACATGAGTTTGAGTGAACTCCAGGAGTTGGTGATGGACAGGGAGACCTGGCATGTTGCAATTCATGGAGTTGCAAACAATTGGACACTACTGAGCGACTGAACTGAACTGAACTGAGCATTCACTCATGGAGAAGGCAGTGGCACCCCACTCCAGTACTCTTGCCTAGAAAATCCCTTGAACAGAGGAGCCTGGTAGGCTGCAGTCCATGGGGTCACTAAGAGTCAGACACGACTGAGCGTCTTCACTTTAACTTTTCACTTTCATGCATTGGAGAAGGAAATGGCAACCCACTCCAGTGTTCTTGCCTGGAGAATCCCAGGGATGGTGGAGCTTGGGGGGCTGCTGTCTATCGGGTCGCACAGAGTCTGACACGACTGAAGTGACTTAGCTTAGCAGCATTCACTCAAGATACCTCCACAGTGCAACAGAACCAGAATTTCTAATTTCAGAAGGCAGAATGGCCATCACATATCATAACACAGAACACAAACTATACACTTAGGCCCAGTCACCCTAATTGGTCACCCCTTTAAATGAAAGGCTGCAGTCTCTCAGAAAACCTGCTACAGAGACCCAGAACTTCAGCTCCAAGTACTAAGAGAGTAAACTGAAATAGCTCGGGTCTTTGAATGTTACAAAGGCAGGAAAGGAGGCCAGGTTGAAAGAAGAGGGAAAGGAGGGGGGACTAAATGGGACCTTGTGGACATCACCTGCCACTAGGCATGGCAGGACTTTTCCCTGGGCTTCCAGGCAGGGAGGACTGGAACTCAGCCCTCCAGAAACCAGACAGCAGACCAGAATTCTAGTTCTCTGCTCACTGGAGTTCATCAGGCTCCAACCCTCAGTTCAGGCTGAGGCCCTTCAACCAGACTCCTGCATTCGGGACCAGGACAGAAGAAAAAAGTACAAAAGAAGGGGCTGAAAAGAAGAAAGGAGTAAAAGGTCAATAAAGTCTCTTGTTTCTTACCCAGTAGGGGCACTAGCCAGTTGTCTTCATCAGGAGGAGAACAGGGAAAAAGGAGTCCCTGTTTCTACCACTGGGTCTGGATGGTCAGCAGACAAGCTGGTCCCTGAGTACCCAAGTGGTCAATTGTATTGAAGAAATCCCACCAGAGTTGCCCTTTGTTGCAGGAAGGGGGAGCCCTTCCTAGGAACAAGAGTGGGCTCTTGTCTAACATTTGGAAATGAATTGTCCGAGGAGACCCAGACACTGACAAAGCGCCCAGGTGGAGAGAAACAGCATAAGGGAACCCAGGAGAACTGCTCTGTTAAGTGGCTCATGGTCTCAGACTTTATGGTGATGGGGTTAATTTCCAGGCCTCTGGAAATTGTCTCTGGCCGGTCATCTTGCTTGATCCATATTTGGTCTTAGGATCCTTTCTGGAGGTGCAGGCATCTCTCAGCCAAGATGGATTCCAGGGAGGATTCCAGCAAGCTGGTAGGACATATGTACTGTCGTATCCTCTCCCCTTTGGACCTTCCCCCAATTCTTCTGGTTGATAGTATCTTGTAAGTTCTGCATTCCTCACCAGGACTTTCCGGTTGTAAGGTAATTCATGCAAGTGGTCAGTATCAAGCCTGGCCAGGGCCCGTGGTTTTGGTCAGTGGTTCCTGTAACAGAGCCTTTGTGGAGGATTTTCCCTGCTCACGTGTGTCTCATTCATTCAGTCTTTTCTGCTGCTTCCAACCAAGATTTCAATATCTCTGAATTCACATCTTGGGGCTATCTATCGTGATGAAGAGTGAGCTAGCTCATCTCCTGTTGGGACTGACAAGCCCTCTTAATTCTTTGAAAGTGGGTCCTTGTCTTTGGACATTATTTTTCACTCCAGGAGACTGCCAATGACATTAACGTCTGTGACAGAGGGCTCCATCTCTGTTATCATGGGGGTCCTGGCCTTTGCTGGCTTCAGGGGTGACTGAGCCCTGAACTAGGAGGGGCACGCGGAATCCTCAGCATGGGCAGTGCCCCATTTCATGTCTTGTCACTGAGTGAGGCTGGGTTTCCTATTTATAGATGCAAGCAGAATTTTAAGGAAGTAGCAAGAACAATCAGGTTCTTGGAAGTATGCTCTGTTGCGGACACCCATTAAAATCACCTCCCAGTTGATTTCACTTCCATCTGGGGTCTGCAATGTGTCTGGGTTCAGGAGCATGCACGGGGTAGGGTTGGCCAAGGCTGTCCCGGTGTCAGGAGAGGCCCGTCTTCCCCCACCTGGCTGTCCTGACCAGGACTCTAAGGCTGTCCTTCTGTCTTTCTCCTGCTCTCCCAGTCACTTATCTCTTCACCAGCCTCCTCCACTGAAGCTACCATGTCCCTCATGTTGCCTCTTTCCAGGGATTAAACCCAGGCCCTTGTCCCCCAGGCCTATGCGTGAGTCTTCCCCGACACATTGATCACCTGAACCCACCAAGCTGGTGCCTCACCCAAGCCTGCGTCCTGTCCTTCTCCCAGCCACCTGTGTCCCTTGTCCCCAAACCATCCAGGCCCCCTCCTGAATAGGGACTCGAGTGAATCAGTAACATGAAAGTGTAAGTCGCTCAGTCGTGTCCGACTCTTTGCGACCCCATGGATTATACAGTCCATGGAATTCTCCAGGCCAGAATACTGGAGTGGGTAGCCTTTCCCTTCTCCAGGTGACGTTCCCAATCCAGGGATCGAACCCAGGTCTCCTACATTGCAGGTGGATTCTTTACTAGCTGAGCCACAGGGGAAGCCCAAGAATACTGGAAGAGTAGTGCCTTTTCTTTATAATTGGTAATTTACAAACCTGCTGTCCCATGGCCCTGCACCAGGGCAGAGACAGATCCTGTGTCCTGGTACAGGTTCTTCTGCCTCCCCATAGCTGCAGCACAGTAGAATATATTGTCAATAGATGCCTTGCCCATCAGTTGATGAATGTGTAGAGCAGGAGGGCTGTGACTCATATTGTTTGATGGGGAAAGGGCTCAGGTCTTAGGATTGGGCCCATGCAGCTCAAACACCTAATATGGGAAGCATAGGTTGTATATCCAGTCACTCCTACTGTGATGGAAAATGAGGTGACTCATGAGGAAGGTAGTAGAGAGTGTTTCCAGAAGCTGGCATGTCAGGTGGTATGAAGGTATTCCAGAAATAGAACAAGAGAGATGAAAAACAAAAGATTCTGGAAAGAGGAAACAATAAGAAGTAAATCTCTGGAATCAAAATGATTCCATAGTTGAATCATTTCAATTAGTGAATAGTCTAAAGGCCTGTGATGTGAGGAAGAGATGTCAGGAGGTGGGAGGAGAAAGGGAGGATGACAGAGCATCCCCACGGCAACTGTCCTCCCAGGACCAAGTCATGGCACATGGACTGTCTTCCTGAACACACACACACACACACACACACACACACACACACACAGAGTGGGATAGGTGGGATAGGTCTATCTCATTTCAAGAGAACTACCACTCCATCCTGAGCATCTCAATTACCTATTGTCTTTAGCAATTTATCCCAGTGCATGAAAACTTGCTCAAGCCAGCCTTTACAGTCTCCATTTGGGATTTTCAGGAGGAACTCAGTCACAACTCTCTCTGATTATCCAATGTCTACCTCCAAGATGAACCACTGTTCAGTTTCTGTTCTCTGAGTCAAAAAGTCTTCTTTCCGTCCTTGAAAGCCAAACTGTCAGAATCTGCTGGAGCATCCATTGCTTTGCCCTGACACATCACCCTCCCTGCAGGGTGGGAAGTCCTACCCCCAGCAGAGGAGGTCTGTGTCTGGTCTAGACAACCTGTCTCAATGCCCCATCACTCCTCTGCTTTTCTTCCAATCTCCTGGTCCTGCTGTATCCTCTCTGTCCCTGCCCTGGCTGCTGGGCCTCTTAGGTGGGACCAACTTCCAGTCTGTATGCAAACACATAGTTCTGTAACCCTACAGTGATTCTTCTTCCTCTGCCCTGGGCCTTCCTACTTGCCATTGGTTGTGACAGTTTCCAGCTTCATGTCAAGCTGGCTTTTTTTTTTTTTTTTTTTTTAGTTCTTTCCCAGGTTTTTTGGAGTCTCTGTCTGTCTTCCCAGGCCTTTCACCTTCATGTCCCAGAGGACCAAAGAATTTAACCTTCTCACTAAACAAGGATAGTAAATGAAAGTCTTACTGATCTGGCCTGGACCACACCCTATGGTTGTCCTAGTCTGGGCTCAAGAAGTCATCGCAAAGGGAGTGAGAGTCTTTGACAGAGATATGCGGGTTATGGTTGGGGTTGGGAGGAAAGGACCCACAGGCATCCCTTCCTGATCCCTGTGACAGCAAGTATGTCCCTCTGTAGGGCTGCGCTTGGCAGAGCAAGGACTGTCCCTGCCCAGCCCTCCCCATCACCAGTCAAAAGGGTGCCCTTTGCTGGCTTGAGGTGGAAGAGGAAGTTGCAGGGAGATGGAAAGCATGTGGAGGCCGCTCCTGAGGAAGTGGGATCACAGAGGGGGTGAGGAGCACAGAATCCAAAGCTGGATACCATAGGATATCAAGGGACCTGGCAACCCAGGAGTGCCAGTCGTGATCTGCACTCCTCAACCCAGTACTCATTAGGTCAGATGGGCAGGTGGGCTCAGTGGTCATCAGATACACCCTCTCCTCACACCTTCAGCTTCACAAATCATCTCTCATGGCCCCTTAGACCAGGAAGGCACTCCATAGCACACCCACACTCCTAGCACATCCACTGTGCCTCCAAATCACAGCCAGGGCTTTTCAAAGACAGGCTGAGGAACCCCTCAGCAGGTTCACTAGGGGTAAGGCACCCATTTCTGGGACCCCATATACCCTAAATCTGAGGATGGTAAGCTAGGACAGTGGCACTCCTGCCCCCCTCATTGATTTGCTTATTGCTTTCAGCTGCTTTTGCTCTACAAAGGTGGGGGTGGGTCCCTGAGACAGAGACTGATTCCAAACGGCCTGCAGGGAAAAGTTTGCAGAGTCCTGCCTCAATCAAGTACCACTGTGACGTTTGTGTCCCCAGCAGGTGACTATACGGATCTGGGACCAGAGGGTAGAAGTGGGGTGCCCATCCTTACGCTCATGGCCCAAGCCCCACTTTGGAAAACTGTACTTCCATTCCTCCTACTTCAGGAACTGAGGGCTTCGCTGGGGTTTGTCCTCAGGCAAAAGGGTAACATGCCAGTGTTTGGGGGAAGTGAGCGCTAACTTGGGGGAAGTGAGCGCTAACTCGCTTTGTGGTTTTCCTCTGGCAAGTTCGAGGATAAAAGCAGAGGTGTCATGAATTTATCAACTGAGGGGGAGGGGTGTGTTTGTGTGTGTGTGTGTGTGCCTGCGTGCATTCACTTGCTCACTTGCTTTTCAGAGTACTTCAGATCTTCTCACGGCTCTCTAGGGAACCACAGGGAGGAACTGCCCTATCCTGCCCTGCCCAACTCAGGGGCTCCTGCTTTCTGAGGGGGAGGAGTGGCCTGCGGGCAGCAGCATTTCCTGCCAAGCCCTCTTCTCTGTGGCTACCTCTCCTCCATACTGTACTTTTTTTTTTTTTTTTTGCCAGTTTTTAAATTGTATCTGGCCTTGCCTTGACCAGAGGATGTCAACAAGCCCCAGGAGAATTTACAAGGAGGAAGAGCCTGCAGGGAGAAATGAGTCAGGGGTGAGAAACCACCAGCAAGAAACTTCTGGGGCACCCTCTCCTAGTCCTGGTTTCTTAGTGGCTTCCCAGTCCAGAAACTCTAAGGAAATGGCTTCTGTTAGTGATTTAGTGAGGTGGAGAGGTGGGGTGCGAAGCTGATTCCTCTCAGGGCCCCAGGCCAAGGGCCCAGCGGGTCCACACTTTGATTTCAGGCTGGGGAGAACCAGAGCAGCAAAACTCAGGGAGTCACCTCGGACTTCTGTCCTGCACGCAAGAAGTGTGTGAAAATAGTGGGTTTGATTTGAGCAGCTGAGTCTGTCGTGTGTTATGGCAGAAATAGAAAACTAATACACACACCCTTCCCATTTAAATGAAACTGTCAGGATATAAAACTGTAGGCCCAAAACTCTTTTCCTTTAAGACTTTGGCGATAGAGCTCCTAGGGGCTTCCCAGGTGGCTCGTGGTAAAAACAATCCCTCTGCCAATGCAAGAGACCTGGGTTCCATTCCTGGCTTGGGAAGATCCTCTGGAGAAGGAAATGGCAGCCCACTGCAGTATTCTTGCCTTGAGAATTCTATGGACAGAGGAGCCTGGAGGGCTGCGGTCTGTGGGGTCGCAAAGAGTCGGACACAACTGAAGCAACTTAGCATGCGTGCACACACAGGCAGTCATTTAGTCCTAGTGGAGGCAGGGGAAGGTTTAAAAAACGTTTTCAAACAACAGATCAATAGATGTGCTCATAGGTGGGACAGTTTCACTGTTTTTCTTTTGTTCCACTATTATTAGTCTTCTCTCTTTCCATCTTTAATGTAAATCAGTTACTGAGACATAATTTACAGACAGTTATAATTGAGATATAATTTATAGAAAGTTATTGAGATATAGTTTAAGAGTGCCTTCCTTTTGAATAAAGCAGCTTAAAGTCCTTTATCTTTGGGAGTATACTAGAAACATGTAGGCATTTGGCAAAATTATAAGACATGTTCCCAGGCTATGGAAGTAAGAGCAGATGAATGATATTACTTCAGCCATGAATCATCATACCAACCTGTAAATTCTGTGGATAATCATACTTCTAAGCAGTACTATTTTCAAGTTTGCAGAACTGAAAAAACTAATGATTTTTCTCAGTGAAGCCCTTGATCTTTTAGACCAAGTGAATGCCAGAACTAGAAGTCACTTCCACTTACTATGATGTTTATAGTTTATGAGCTTCATAAAATTAGTCCATATAATATTATATTTATTACAATTATGATAAATATTTAAATAAACTTCCCACTCACTTTTAGTCACTGGAAACACTTATGTTGATTATAGACTTTAAAAAATATGGACTTCCTTGGTGGTCCAGGGGTTAAGATTCTGTGCTTCCAATGCAGGGGCATAGGTTCGATCCCTGGCAAGGGAAGTTCTACATGCTACATGGTGTGGGCCCCCACCCCCTACAAAAAAGCCACAGCGATTGGTGACAACATGGGTGGACCTAGAAAGTGAAAGTGAAAGTCTCTCAGTCGTGTCTGACTCTTTGCAACCCCATGAACCATACAGTCCACGGAATTCTCTAGGCAAGAATACTGGAGCGTGTAGCCTTTCCCTTCTCCAGGGGATCTTTCCAACCCAAGGATTGAACCCAGGTCTCCCGCATTGCAGGTGGATTCTTTACCAGCTGAGCCATCAGTGTAGTCCAAGAATACTGGAGTGGGTAGCCTATCCCTTCTCCAGTGAATCTTCCCGACCCAGAACTCGACCCAGGGTCTCCTGCATTGCACACGAATTCTTTACCAACTGAGCTATCAGGGAAGCTAAGTGGAAAGAGAAAGACAAATATTGTATGCCTTTGCATGTGGAATCTAAAAAACAAAACAAATGAACAGAGTCATAGATACAAAGAACAAACAAGTGGTTTTCAGAGTGGGTGGAGGGTGAAAGAAGTAGGGAATGGAGATTAAGAGGAGCAGACCCGCAGTTACAAAATAAATGAGTCAAGGGCATGAAAAGTACAATGTGGGGAACATAGTAGAGTTTAACATCTTTGCATGGTGGCAGAAGGTAGCTCGACTTACTGACTTACGGTGATCATTTTGAAATATATAGAAATATTTAAGTCTGAATTTGGCAATAAGGAGTTCATGGTCTGAGCCACAGTCAGCTCCTGGTCTTGTTTTTGTTGACTGTATAGAGCTTCTCCATCTGGCTGCAAAGAATATAATCAGTCTGATTTCGGTGTTGACCATCTGGTGATGTCCATGTGTAGAGTCTTTTCTTGTGTTGTTGGAAGAGGGTGTGTGCTATGACCAGTGCATTTTCTTGGCAAAACTCTATTAGTCTTTGCCCTGCTTCATTCCATATTCCAAGGCCAAATTTGCCTGTTACTCCAGGTGTTTCTTGACTTCCTACTTTTGCATTATATATATATATATATATATATATATATATATATATATATATATATGCTGCTGCTAAGTCGCATCAGTCATGTCCGACTCTGCGCGACCCTATAGATGGCAGCCCACCAGGCTCCCCCGTCCCTGGGATTCTCCAGGCAAGAACAGTGGAGTGGGTTGCCATTTCCTTCTCCAATGCGTGAAAGTGAAGTTGCTCAGTCATATCTGACTCCTCGTGACCCCATGGACTGCAGCCCACCAGGCTCCTCCATCCATGGGATTTTCCAGGCAAGAGTACTGGAGTGGGGTGCCATTGCTTTCTCCAATATATATATATATGTGTGTGTGTGTGTGTGTGTGTGTGTGTGTGTGTAAATCATAAAGGCGTATAGGAAAGAACAAAAATAATTGCAAATAATGAGACATTGTCAAAATAGACTTCTAGCAGTGAAAATGTTTGCTGAATTTAAAACTCACTGCATTAGTGAACTAGCATTTTAGACAAAGCAGCATAGAGAATCTGTGAACTAGATGATTGATCTGAAGAAATTAATCCAAATTCAGCAGTTTCATTCTGAAACTGAGAGAGAGAGTTTCATTCTGAAACTGAGAGAGAGGTATAAGAGAAAGCTATACAATAAGAGGGCCCAAACTACATCCAACAGGGCTTTCAAGAGGAGAAGGAAAAAAATGAGAGAGAGGAAATTTTCAAAGAGCTAGGAATTTCCCAGATTTTTATGAAACACATTAATTCTCAATTTCTGGAAACAACAAATCCCAAGAAAGATACACAAAAATAAATGCATTACTAGATATATTGTAGTGAAATTGCAAAATAACTTCAAGATCGTAAAAGAGAAAACGGAGAAAAAATTAAAAGTGACTATTGATAAAATATAGGCTATCTGTAGTGGAAAAACAATCAAATTGACACCAGACCTCTAATTAGTTTTAAACAATTCTGAGCCATCATCTCTTCAGATATGACTTCTTCCTTGTTTTCTTTTACCTCTTCCTTTGGGATCCCAGTGAAATGTGGGGTAAACTTCATTGTAGCCTCTATGTCTCTTACTCTTCTGTATCTTTTCACCCTTTGGACTTTTTGTACCTCATTCCAGATAATTTCTTTTTATTTACCTTCCAGTTTACTAATTCTTTCTTCAGCTATGCATAACCTGCTATTAGACACATGTATTGAATTCTTAATTTTAGTTATTCAGTTTTACAGTTATAGGTTATTCCATATATCAAGTGTATATAATTTCTAGTCCTACATTGAATTTCCATCTTTTTTAACTCATTAAACATGCTAAGTATAGCTATTTTTAATTCCTGCCTGATATTTCTAAAATCTAAAACAGTAAGATCTAAAATGGTAGTTACTAGCTACATTTGGCTCCTGAGCACTTGAAATACGGCAAGTCTGATTTGGGATACTGTAACTGTAAAGTGCATGCCAGATTTTGAAGACTTGGTACAAAAAATTGTCCAGTATCCCATTATGCATTTTATATTGATTTTATATTTATATTGATTACATGCTGAAATAGTTTGAAATAGCAATTTGGATTAAATAAAAACTTGAGTAAAAATATACTGAGTTAAAATTTAAAAAAATAATTTCAATTGTTCCATTTTGCTTTTTAATGTGGTTACTAGAAAATTTGAAATTACATGCATGATTCACTTGTGGTTTGCATTCTAGTTCTATCAGAGCACTGATCTAGACCTTCTGCATGTTTCCTGCTTCTGTTGTCTTATCTACAAAGCATGAGGCACTTGGTTGCTGTAAATCAAGGAGTTAGATATTTATGGCCATGCAGAACCTTTAAAGCTGGATGGCAGTCTGTTTGGGGACTGGTTTGCCTGCAGTTGACCTTTACTCCTAGGGTGCAGTCCTTCAGCATCTCTACCCAAAGAGCAGGAAGCTTACCAGGGTCCCTACTTTTGGCAGGCCCTGGACTTCAACATGTGTTTGCTCTACCGCATGAAGTTGTCCAAAGCCTGCATAAGCCACCAAGACAGAAATGTTGCTTCTAGGATTAAAAAGCTGCGATGCCATTATTATATCAATACTGTTGCCATTTGAAAGCCGCCAAGATTAGGACTGTAGAACTACTCAAGAAATCACCACAATCAAAGTCTCAACTGATTTGTGAACTCCAGAATCACAATGTGCAGGCATGCAGGCGATGGTTTGCATGAATGGATGCCATGTGCCACAACCCTGCCCACCAGCTCTGCTACTACTCCTGCAGAAGCACCAAATGTCTTCGCAACTGGGCTTGCCATCAGGAGCAGCAGAAACTTGGCGTTTGTGCTCCAATTCCGTCAGGTTGGATTGAAAGTGAAAGTGATAGTGGGTTGCCATTTCCTTCTCCAGAGGATCTTCCCAACCCAGGGATCAAGCCCAGGTCTCCTGCACTTTACCATCTGAGGCACAAGGGAAGCCCCCATCTATGTAGACAATTTCTATAAAGGCAGAAAGATCAGTTGTGACTTCAAGCTTGGTTTCCGGAATCACGCTGCCTGGTTTAAAACCTGTATTTTTGTGACCTGGAGTATTTCCCCATGCTTTCTCAAACTTCTAGTTCTCTGTCTATAAAATAGGTATACTGATAGTACCTACTTTAAAACAATGTTGTGGAGGGACTTCCCTGGCGGTCCAGAGGTTGAGACTTTACCTTCCAATGCATGGGGCGCAAGTTCAGTCCCTGGTTGGAAAGCTAAGATCCCATGTGCCTTGTGGCCAAAAATTCAAAATATAGAACAGAAACAATATTGTAACAAATTCAATAAGGACTTTAAAAGGTCTTCATGAAAATAGAGCTTAAAAAAATTGCTGTGGGGCTCAAATAAAATAAAGCCTTTAATAGACCTCACAATAAGTACTTAGAAAATTTTAACTGTTCATCATAGGGATGACAAAAGATCTAGTTGCTAACCCTCATTATATTGCCTTGGCAAGTCTCTTAAATTCTTAGTCCTGATTTCTTTGTTTTTCAGATGAGGGCCTTGTCTTACATGCTCTGTAAGGTGAGTTTCCGAGCTAAAAATCTCTAGATCCATGACTGGAGAAAGCAAAGCACTGAAAAAAGCTATTAGCCTATTAAGGAATTAGGTTGGAGGGTCTGTCATCTAGACATTCTAATTTTTAATTTCTTTTTTTCCGCACAAAGTCTTATAATATTAGCGCTAGATGCTAATTAAGAGAAATATGATGATGAAAGTAACACCGGGAAGCATGCTTAAACAGGACTCCATGACTTCAATTGCTAAAATAAAGAAAAACACCAGAGGGCACTTGAGTTAAAGAGTGAGGTGAAACAGTTCAGTTCAGTCGCTCACTCATGTCCGACTCTTTGTGACCCATGGAATGCAGCACACCAGGCTTCCCTGTTCATCACCAACTCCCAGAGTTTATTCAGACTCATGTACACTGAGTCGGTGATGCCATCCAACCATCTCATCCTCTGTCATCCCCTTCTCCTCCTGCCTTCAATCTTTCCCAGCATCAGGGTCTTTTCAAATGAGTTAGCTCTTCGCATCAGGTGGCCAAAGGATTGGAGTTTCAGCTTTAGTATCAGTCCTTCCAATGAATATTCAGGACTGATTTCCTTTAGGATAGACTGGTTGGATCTCCTTGCTGTCCAAAGGACTCTCAAAAGTCTTCTCCAACACCACCGTTCAAAAGCATCAGTTCTTCGGTGTTCAGCTTTCTTTATAGTCCAACTCTCACATCCATACAGGACCACTGGAAAAACCGTAGCTTTGACTGGATGGACCTTTGTTGGCAAAGTAATGTCTCTGCTCCTTAATATGCTGTCTAGGTTGGTCATAACTTTTCTTCCAAGGAGCAAGCGTTTTTTAATTTCACGGCTGTAGTCACCATCTGCAGTGATTTTGGAGCCCCCCAAAATAAAGTCAGCCACTCTTTCCACTGTTACCCCATCTATTTGCCATGAAGTGATGGGACCAGATGCCATGATCTTAGTTTTCTGAATGTTGAGTTCTAAACCAACTTTTTCACTCTTGTCTTTCACTTTCATCAAGAGGTTCTTTAGTTCTTCACTTTCTGCCATAAGGGGGTGTCATCTGCATATCTCAGGTGGAACAAAGTTAAGGTAAACATTGGCAGTCTTTTTAGGAGGTGAAAAGAAAGTGAGGGCAAGAGGCCTGATGGTGAAAGTAGTAGGAGTTTAGTCTTTCATGAAAATCATGTGAAAAATGTTATTGAATTTCATTTTCAGCTTCCTGGACTTGCATGACATGGGAGGATGGTTGTGCAGTTTTGTTGCCTTCATCTGGATTGTTGATATAAAGCTTAAAGGGTCCATTAAGCTGCTGGTGTCTCTAGATGTCTGATATTTGGTGAACCAGAAAACGTACTTGTTTACAGTGTTTGTCAGCACTCCAGACCTTTCCATGACTCAGGGAGAGGAACCCTGGGAGTAAACTACCCTGGTGGCAGTATATGCACAGTGACTTCAGTCCCCAAGAAAAACAGAGGTTCAAAGAAAAGCATATTAGATTATTATAAACCTTGGTGATGGATAAAGATGGATGCGTAATAACTGAAATACAATCCATTGAAATTATATTACCTAAATGAACCATTGTTAACTCTTACAGAAATAATGCTTTTTAAAAATTAGAAATACAAGCAACTTCAGATTATGACCTCATGAATGTTCAGTTCACAGAGCTCATAGATGATCTTCCTATGTCTGTTAATGTGACAAGGGTTTATATTCTGTCCTATAGTCTTTTCCCCCTCCCCAGTTAACATCAGTTCAAGGCAACAATAAAAAAAGATCTTTATGCAAATGTCCTTTTATAATACAATAAACTGCCCTATGGTTCAGAAATAATGAAAAGCTGAGCAAATGAAACCTCTCATAGAAAACAAAAGATTTCCATTAACTGCTGCCTTCCGTCTTTATCAAGGCACTACATGATTAGAAACTTGGGAAGTCTCATTAGCTGTAATTGTAGATCTGACCTATGGAAATTCAAAAAACTGATACCTATAGAGTACACTAGCTACTTCCATGAAAGGAAGGGCTTAAAATTCAATTAAAAAATATTTTTGGTAACCAGGAACTATCAAAAGAAGCATAGATGCTTTCCATTAGAACTTGACAGTAGATTTGCTTGAAAGTGAAAGTTGCTCAATCCTGTCCAACTCTTTACAACTCCATGGACTATATAGTCCGTGGAATTCTCCAGTCCAGAATGCTGGAGTGGGTAGCCATTCCCTAGTGATTAATAAATAATGGGGTGGTGTGTAGCATTTGAGCTGATTTCTAGCTCTTCAGTGTTACTCTGTGCAACCTGAGATATGCTCATTGGTTCAGCCTGGAGCAATCCTCCTTCAGGGAACACCTGAGTTCTGGCCAGCCTGGAGTGGGTGCAAGTTGAGGGTCTGTCCTCTTTTGGAGCTGGTATAAGTGTAAAAAAGCATTATTTTTAAATTTACTTGGTCAGTACTCATATCAAACCTGAGTGTGACTTCACACCTTATTTAAAATCCAGCTATAGGACTTTAAGGGCTTCTCTTGTGGCTCAGTAGTAAAGGACCCACCTGCTAATGCAGGAGACTTGGGTTCCATCTCTGGGTCAGAAAGATTCCCTGGAAAAGGAAATGGCAATCCACTCAAACTTCTTGCTTGGGAAACCCATGGGCAGAGGAGCCTGGTGGTCTATAGTCCATGGGGCTGTAAAAGAGTCAGACACAAGTTATCAACTAAACAAGAACAACAACAATGGGACTTCAAAGAGGGAGATGGAAACTTAAGAGATAATTTTCTGTATCTCATACTGGGGTACATGAAACGGTTAGTACAAGGCTGAATGATAGCGGTTAAAAATCAATGGATAAGTTTGTGCATCACCTTAGAGAATCCATTTGGTCAAAATTGTATGGTATAAGCATACTAATTTATGCTTTTTTAAAAGAAAGGTTTATTTTTTTGACTGCGTTGGGTCTTAGCTGTGGCAGGCAGGATCTTTCGTTGCAGTGCTTGGGTTTCTCTCTAGTTGTGGCACATGGGCTTACTTATCCCATGACATGTGGATCTTAGTTCCTCTATCAGGTACTGAACCTATGTCCCCTGCATTGGAAGACCGATTGTTAACCACTGAATCACCAGGGAAGTCCCTAATTTATGTTTATATTAAAACAAATCCAAGTATTGTTGTTGTTCAGGCACTAAGTTGTGGCCGACTCTTCGCAATCCCATGAATTGCAGTGTGCCAGGCTTCCCTGTCCTTCACTGTCTCCAGGAGTTTGCCCAAATTCATGTCCACTGAGTTGGCGATGCTATCTAGTATATTATGAAGTAAAATGCAGAACTGTATTGACATTTTTTTTCAGAGAAAACATGGAACTTCAGAGAATTTTTTCTCTTGCAGAAGGCTCCTTTGGGCTGGGTTTCTTGGTCTTTAGATAAGGAAGCAACTGCTTGCTCATGTTCCGCCACAAATGGTATTTTAGGGGAAACATCTGAAATTCTTGTTTAGCAATTTCATTTGACATCCAAGAAAACCAAAACACAAAGAGAAAACTTTTCATCTATGGGTGTGATTTGAGCTTTATATACCTTCCTTCTTTAACCTCAAATATTGCTTTCCATTCCCAAACCCAAGTAGAAAATTCAGAGAAAGCATGATTTAGTAATACTGAAGAACACAGGGCTGTCCATAAACTTAGTCCTTGTTCTGCCTGTGTAACTTGAACAAGGGGATTTGGTATCCCAGTCCCTCAACAATGAAGAAATGCATTTTAAAATAAAGAAAGAAAAAATCCATTGTATTTGCCTTGTGTGGCTGTTGGACAGATCAAATCAGGCAGCATATATGAAGTCTGAAATGCTGTAAAAAGAGATAGAATCCACTTTTTGACAAATGGTGCTGAGAAAACTGGATATCCATATGCAAAAGAATAAAGGTGGACTCCACACCATATACAAAAATTAACTCAAAAGTGAATCAAGGACCTAAATGTAGACCTGAAATGATAAAACTCTTAGAATAAAACAGGATAAATGCTTCATCACTAATCACTGAGGGAAATGCAAATCATGACTTTGGACTTGAAATAATTTTTTTTGGCTATGACATTGGAGGCAAAGGTGTGAAAAGAAAAAAAATAGACAACCTGGACTTCATGAAAAATTAGAAAAAAATAGTATGTCAAAAGACAGTATCCAGAGTAAAAAGGCAACCCACAAGATGGGAGGAAATACTGCAAATCGTATATCTGATAAGGGATTAGTATCCAGAATATATAAAGAACTCCTGAAACTCAACAACAAAAAGACAAACAACTTGATTCAAAAATGGGCAAAAGACTTGAATAGATTATTCTCCAAAGAAGGTATACAAATGGCCAATAAGCACAGGAAAAGATGCTCAACATCACTAATCATTGAGGGAAATGCAAATCAAAAGCACAGTGAGTTACCACCTCACTCATTAGAACGACTCCAAGTGTTGGTGGGAACATAAAATGGTAGAGCCACTGTGGAAAACAGCATGGTAGTTCCTCAAAAAAAAAAAAAAAAAAAAAAAAAAGAATTATATATGATTCAGCAACTCCACTTCTGGGTATGTAACCAAAGGAAATGAAAGCAGGGTCTTGAAGAGATATTTGTACATCGTGTTCGTAGCAGTGTTATTCCACAATCGCAAAAACGTGGAAGCAACCTGTGTCTATCAAAAGATGAAAGGATAAGCAAATAAGTTGTGTACATTCAGCCTTTTAAAAAGGTAAACTTTGAAACGTGCTATAACATGCATGAACCTTGAGGACATTATGCGAAATGAAATAAGATGGTCACAAGCATACCCACACACACTCACAGTACTGTATGATCCCACTTTGTTGTTGTTCAGAGGCTCAGTCATGTCCTACTCTTTGTGACCCCATGGACTGCAGCACACCAGGCTTCCCTGTCCTTCACCATCTCCTAGAACTTTCTCAAACTCATGTCCATTGAGTCAGTGATGCCATCCAGCCATCTCATCCTCTCTCATCCCCTTCTCATCCTGCCTTCAATCTTTCCCAGCAACGTGGTCTTTTCCAATGAGTCAGCTCTTAGCAGCAGGTGGCCAAAGTATTGATTCCACTTAAACGAGGAAATTTGGAGTAGTCAAAATTATAAAGACAGAAAGTGTAATGATGGGACTTCCCTGGTGGTCTGGTGGTTAAGAATCTGCCTGCCAATGCAGGAAGACACAGGTTCGATCCCTGGTCTAGTAAGATCTCACATGCGGTGGAACAACTAAGCCTGTGTACCACAACTGCTGAGCCTGTGCTGCACAACAAGCAAAGCCACCACAGTGAGAGCCCCAAGCACCAAGACTAGAGAGCAGCTCTCGGCTGCCGCAACTGGAGAAAGCCCGCAAACAGCAACGAACGCCTAGCACTGCCGAAACAGAAAATACATTAAAATAGATCCACTTAAGAAAGGGTATTGGTGGTTTCCAGGAGCTGGAGGAGGAGAGAATGGGGAGTTATTGATTAATAAGTATAGAATGTCAGTTTTACAAGATAAATATTAATGTGGATGGATGGTACAACAATATGAATGTATTTAGTTCCACTGAACTGTACTCTTACAAATTAAGATGGTAAATTTTATGTATATTTTACTCAATTAAAAAGAGAGAGAGATAGAACCCAAAGACTAGAGTCCACCCCTTGAAGCTACTTTAGTAAAGGGTTGAAAGTGGGCTTCTCATGAGCAGTTCTAATTTCAGGCTTGGGTTCTGGACTGCTGTTTTGCCTGCAGGTTCTGTGGTTTGTGACTCAGCAGGTTGCCCCCACTGCCAAGTTTTGTTTTGCTCCTTGGTTACAGACTTTATCCTAATCCTGGTCCATGGAAACTAGAAATTCATACCCAGGCCCCTAGGAATAGTCAGAGCAAGAAGGAAACCCCACCAACACTTTCCCTCCCTTCAACTGCTGGGAACCTGGATCTGCTGGGTGTGGGGTGTTGTCAAGCCCTGGGCTCAGCCTTGCTGCCTAATCCTCTCAAAAACACCATTAGGTTGGGCTGCGCCGTCTCTCATTTTATAGATACAGACACTGAAGGCACAGAAGTTAAGTGTTTTATTCATGTGTTTTGTTTGCCATGCCTCCCCTGACTCTTGGCTGGTGAACTCTTCCTGCCCCTCCTTACCCCCCAGCTCCCTGTCGCCTCCCCCAGGGGCCCCCTAGTTTGAGGTCCCCTCCTGAATGCTCCTGTGAAGTGGTTTCTCACTTTCCGCCCCAGTGTTTGCCTCTGCCTCCGGAGATGGATTGAGAGATTAGGAGCCTCTGCCTCCGGAGATGGATTGAGAGATTAGGAGCTGCGCACGTGTAATGTGTGGGCTCCACAAATACATGAGTGAACGGGTGCATGAATGAATAAATAACATTTTAAGATACCAGGTCCCCAGATGAGAAATCCACTCTGGCTTATGAATCCCTGGAACTTCTTACCCAGTCTCCTTCTTCACAGCTATTAATATTAACAGCCTTGGCCCCATCCCAGCTGGTAAGAGTTCAAATATCACTGAGACAATATTTAGAAACTTGTTTAGACCATGCTGGCTCCAGCCCAACCAACCCTTTTGAGGTTGTTGCTGAGCTTCATAGCTCCATGATGGAGCAGGGTCTTGTGAAGAAACATACAACTTGTGTAGGAACACGTCAGTTAAAGCAGCTCGTCTGTTGGCAATTGTTTTCAGCCTTCCCACAACTCATTTCATACTAATTAATTCTCTGTGCTCTTTTTGTTGTTGTTCAGTTGTCAGTGTCTGATTCTTCATGACCCCATGGACTGCAGCATGCCAGGCTTCCCTGTCCTTCACCACCTCATGGAGTCTGCCCAAGTTCATGTCCACTGAATCAGTGATACCATCCAACCATCTCATCCCCTGTCACCCTCTTTTTCTTCTGCCTTCAGTCTTTCCCAGCATCTTTCCCAGGGTCTTTTCCAATGAGTCAGTTCTTTGCATCAGGTGGCCAAAGTATTGGAGCTTCAGCTTCAGCATCAGTCCTTCCAATGAATATTCAGGACTGATTTCCTTTAGGATGGACTGGTTTGATCTCCTTGCTGTCCAAGGGACTCTCAAGAGTCTCCTCCAGCACTACAGTTCAAAAGCATCAAGGATCTATGGGTTCCTTCTGACCTCATACTTGGACCAATCTACTAGAAGGTTTATTTATCACCTGTGTCATGACTGTACCAGAGAAGGCAATGGCACCCCACTCCAGTACTTTTGCCTAGAAAATCCCATGGACGGAGGAGCCTGGTAGGCTGTAGTCCATGGGGCGCTAGGAGTCGGACATGACTGAGCGACTTCACTTTCACTTTTCACTTTCATGCATTGGAGAAGGAAATGGCAACCCACTCCAGTGTTCTTGCCTGGAGAATCCCAGGGACAGGGGAGCCTGGTGGGCTGCCATCTGTGGGGTCGCACAGAGTTGGACACGACTAAAGTGACTCAGCAGCAGCAGCATGACTGCACCTCTGTCAGGACAAGAGGCTGATGATCTTCAGTGCTCAGCCTTCTTTGTTGTCCAGCTCTCACATCTGTACATGACTACTAGAAAGACCATGGTTTTGATTAGATGAACCTTTGTCGGCAAAGTGATGTCTTTGCTTTTTAACACACTGTCTAGGTTTGTCATAGAGAGGTGGCAAATATTCTGCAGGTCATTCTGGTCTCAGAGAAGATATTGATGGTACTCAAGAGTTCTCTCCTTGTTGGGGTTGAAGTAACTGTGACTGGAAGCAGACCTCCTTTAGAAGGCTGATTAGCACCCTTAGACTCAGAGTTTGGTTCTCAGGGTCCACTGGGGCAGTAACATCAGCCCTCACTCCCACCCTCTGCAGTCACCTGGGGAGAGAAGAGCACAGCTGTGTCTCTGAGACCTTACCTGCAGGCAGCGACCGGGCGGGGAGGTGCTGGGGAAGAGAGTCACTTGAATGCTTGTGAGCTATGGGCTCCTTCTGACCTCAGACTTGGAGCATTCTACTAGAAGGCGTTATTTATCACCTGTGTCATGACTGCACCTCTGTCAGGACAAAAGGCTGATGATCTGACAGCTATGGGACTGGGATGCAAGGTCACCTCAGTCTGCTAGAAGGTCATACAAAGCCATTTCCAAGTAGTCCCTGAAGAGCTTGCTCGTGGCACCTCTTTGATTTGGTTGGGATACGGTGTGTTGATGTTTGTCCTTCCTAAGTGACCACTGTCCACTCCCTGAAGCAGAATGGGGTCACAGACTGGTTCATTCATCTTACTTACTGGCTTTTGCTATGTGCCAGGCTCTGTGGTCAGGATATTATTGACATACGTCACAATCTTTAACACATAAAGGTAAGTGGGGCCCCTAATCCCAGATCTCTGTGATTACAGATGTAACAAGAAAGGGAAACATGGGGGGAGGGAAACGGTGTAAAACATCGCTTCCTTAGGGAAGCCTGCTCTGATTTCCCCCAGCATGGTTGAATCTCCCAGTTACAAGCCTCTATATCACCTTTGTACTAGACATGGACTCCATGGGTAGGGACTGTCTGTCTCACTCAGCAATGTATTTCCAGCACTCAACACAGTGGTGAGCACAACATAGGTGCTTAATGTATGCTTGTTGAATGAATGAACAGTCATGGAAGGCTTTACACAGGTGGTGGCACTGAGGTGGGTCTTGACAAATCAGGGGGGTTTACCAGGGAAGAAGTGAATGGATAATTTTGTAAAACAAACATATGTTATTAAATTTATGACCCTCCTCACTAGCACAGGGAAAATCCCTATTGTCTGCAAGAAGTTTTGATGGCAGGATGAAGCTTAGGCAGGCTAGGGGTGAGAAAAGTATTTGCCATCCTTCCTTTCAACACACTTGGAAAACCAATGTCCTAATGAGAATGAGGCTTGGTGGACAGGGAGCCCCTGGGATAGAAGAGCCCCAGCCAACACCCCCTTCTCTCTGCCCCAGTGAACAGTTGGGACTTCAAAGAAATATGAGAAAGACTGCTCTTCCTTTGGTTAGTATTTCTTACTTTACCTTCCTCTACTTTCTGATTGGGATGAATTTATGGGCACTTAACAGCTGGTCTAAGTTAGGAATCACGACTCATTCAACAAACATTTAGTGAACATCCTTGGCATTGAAGATGCTGTGTGGGAGCTGCAGCAGAAAGTACAGGATGTACCAACCACAGGCTCTGTCTTCATGGAGCTTATTTTTAGTAAATAAATAACACAGATAACATCAACAACTAGAGTGCAGTCAGAATCTGGTTGAAATCACATCAGAAGGGCAGAAATGCTGCATAGGGGAGGGAGACCTGGAGTGGAAATTGGAGGGTAAGAGATATGATGGGGCAGGGGTTCTGGTGGGAGTCAAGACACAAAACCGGGTGGCACGGAGGGTCTGGGGAAGAGCTTGTAACAGCTGCGCCAGGAAAGTGATGGAAGGTGAAGTTGGAAAAGGACATCAGTGCCATACGTGCATGCATGCGTGCTCTGTTGCTTCAGGCATGTCTGACTTTTTGCGACCCTGTGGACTGTAGCCCTCCAGGCTCCTCTGTCCATGGGAGTCTCCAGGCAAGAGCACTGGAGTGGGTTGCCATGCCCTCCTCCAGGGGATCTTTCCAACACAGTGATCAAACCTGCGTCTCTTACGTCTCCTGCACTGGGAGGCAGGTTCTTTACCACTAGCACCTGGAACCCCTACCTTGGAGAACACCGAAAAGCAGATCTAGAAGTTTCCAAAGGTGAAATATCTTCCATAGGTGGCCCTCTAGGAAGTGATAGGGCAGGGATTTAAGCTGGTGCTTGATCAGACTCCAAAAGCATGTGTATATGCATATATATTAATACCTGTGTATACTGAGGCAAGGGGCTTCCTTGGGGGCTCAGCGGTAAAGAATCTGCCTGCAGTACAGGAAACTTAGGTTTGATCCTTGGGTCTTGAAGACCCCCCTGGAGAAGGGAATGGCTACCTACTCCAGTATTCTTGCCTGGGAAATCCCATGGACAGAGGAGCCTGGTGGGCTACAGTCCATGGGCCTGCAAAGAATCAGACACAACTAGTGACTAAACAGAAGCACTCTGAGGCATGCATT
Source organism: Tragelaphus eurycerus (assembly GCA_935064755.1). Lineage (NCBI taxonomy): Eukaryota > Metazoa > Chordata > Mammalia > Artiodactyla > Bovidae > Tragelaphus > Tragelaphus eurycerus. The sequence continues at coordinate 9,164,806 of CAKXYN010000039.1, forward strand.
AAACTGCTTAACTAAGTATTTTTGAATTATGAGGAAACTGGCAGAATTTTCAGGAACTCTCAATGTCAGCTAGATTTATGAAGTAAAATTTTCCTTAATTTCTAATGCAAGAGGCCCACAGCCCATTGGTCTGAGCAAAAGGAGGGTCTTGGTTTTTTCTCATGCAGCAGCACAAGAAATGTAAGTGAAAAGCATTGCAGAGCCAACTCTTGGTTTGCTTGTACAGTTTAAAGTTCAGGTTATTATTAGTAGTAGTATTTGGTGGGCATTGGGAGAGGGAAAGGAATGGAATAGTTTGCTCTCTGTAGGAGTGAGGGAGGAACAGGGAAGAAAGGGCCTCCTATCCCAGGGTCCTGTGCACTTGTTGACCTACTTATGGGCATCCTGGATTAGACTCCTGATGAGAACTAGCTGGGGACTGAATTCCCACTGGTAGAATTGTTTCTGACAGAAAACAAGTTCTAGGCTCTAAAATGACGTGCAATGGACCTTGGAACGGAACCTGTTTGTAAGTGGAGGTTATAATAATAATGATTTTGGATTCAAATAAAAATTTTATATTTTAATTTATTTTTTAAATTTTTATTTTAATTGGAGGCTAATTACTTTACAATATTGTAGTGATTTTTGTCATACATTGACATGAATCAACCATGGGTGGACATGTGTTCCCCATCCTGAACCCCCTCTCCCACCTCCCTCCCCATCCCATCCCTCTGGGTCATCCCAGTGCAGCAGCCCTGAGCACCCTGACTCATGCATTGAACCTGGACTGGCGATCTGCCTCACATATGATAATATACATGTTTCAATGCTATTCTCTCAAATCATCCTACCCTTGCCTTCTCCCACAGAATCCAAAAGACTGTTCTATACATCTGTGTCTCTTTTGCTGTCTCGAATATAGGGTCATTGTTACCATCTTTAAAATTCCATATATATGTGCTAATATACTGGTAGGTTGCAGTCCATGGGGTCGCTAAGAGGCGGACACAACTGAGCGACTTCCCTTTCACTTTTCACTTTCATGCATTGGAGATGGAAATGGCAACCCACTCCAGCGTTCTTGCCTGGAGAATCCCGGAGACGGGGGAGGCCTGGTGGGCTGCCATCTATGGGGTTGCACAGAGTCGGACATGACTGAAGCGACTTAGCAGCAGCAGCAGTATACTGTATTGGATTCAAATAAAAATTTTAAATCTTGATGAGATATTTATAAACAAAAATTAAGGTTTGCAAGAATATTCAGTAAATGAGTATGTCTGATGATGAAAAGGTAGTGACTTAACTGGGTTGAGAGTAAGGATAAATCAATGCAAATTTCTAGCTCCAAAACAAGTTAGATGAAAATCTGTCACCACATGAAATGGCTTTCTTCCTGCTGAATGTTTTCTGATGTTCTTTATATTAGGTAAGCTTCGTTTGTCCTGATATAGTACGTCTTATATACTTCACCTTCCATGTAGCAAGTTGTGTGGTAACAAATTAATTCCTGCTATATTCCGCTAAAGCACAGGCGGCTGCCACGGGCGCGCTAAAGCGCAGGCGGCTGCGACGCGCATGCTAAACGCAGCCCAGAGGAGTTACCCCACGTCGAGGTCAGGGGCAGAAGCTGGGAGGACCCCATGCCCGAACGGCGGCAGCCAAGAGGAGTTACCCCACGTTGGAGGTCAGGGGCAGGGGCGGAGAGTGCCAGACTGCCACGGCGCAGGAATGGCCGAGAGGACCTACCCCACGTCCGAGGTCAGGAGGGGCGGCCGAGAGGAGATACCCAGAGTCTGAGGTCAGGGGCAGGGGCGGCGACGAGGGGAGTTACCCTCGTCGGAGGTCAGGGGTGGTGGCGGGGAGGAGATACCCCACGCCCAAGGCCAGGGGCAGTGGCTGGGAGGACCAACTCCACGCTGCTCGGGCACAGGAGGGCCTAGAGGAGCTATCCCACACTGAAGGTCAGGAAGGGCGGCGGTGAGGAGATACCCCTCGTCCAAGGTAAGGAGCATTGGCTGCGCTTTGCTGGAGCAGCCGTGAAGAGATAACCCACGCCCAAGGTAGGAGAAACCCAAGTAAGATGGTTGGTGTTGCAAGAGGGCATCAGAGGGCAGACACACTGAAACCATACTCACAGAAAACTAGTCAATCTAATCACACTAGGACCACAGCCTTGTCTAACTCAGTGAAACTAAGCCATGCCCGTGGGGCAACCCAAGATGGGCGGGTCATGGTGAAGAGATCTGACAGAAAGTGGTCCACTGGAGAAGAATGTGGTCCACTGGAGAAGGGAATGGCAAACCACTTCAGTATTCCTGCCTTGAGAACCCCATGAACAGTATGAAAAGGCAAAATGATAGGATACTGAAAGAGAAACTCCCCAGGTCAGTAGGGGCCGAATATGCTACTGGAGATCAGTGGAGAAATAACTCCAGAAAGAATGAAAGGATGGAGCCAAAGCAAAAACAGTGCCCAGCTGTGGATGTGACTGGTGATAGAAACAAGGTCTGATGCTGTAAAGAGCAATATTGCATAGGAACCTGGAATGTCAGGTCCATGAATCAAGGCAAATTGCAAGTGGTCAAACAAGAGATGGCAAGAGTGAATGTCGACATTCTAGGAATTAGCGAACTAAAATGGACTGGAATGGGTGAATTTAACTCAGAGGACCATTATATCTACTACTGCGGGCAGGAATCCCTCAGAAGAAATGGAGTAGCCATCATGGTCAACAAAAGAGTCCGAAATGCAGTACTTGGATGCAATTTCAAAAACGACAGAATGATCTCTGTTCGTTTCCAAGGCAAACCATTCAATGTCACAGTAATCCAAGTCTATACCCCAACCAGTAACGCTGAAGAAGCTGAAGTTGAACGGTTCTATGAAGACCTACAAGACCTTTTAGAACTAACACCCAAAAAAATATGTCCTTTTCATTATAGGGGACTGGAATGCAAAAGTAGGAAGTCAAGAAACACCTGGAGTAACAGGCAAATTTGGCCTTGGAATACGGAATGAAGCAGGGCAAAGACTAATAGAGTTTTGCCAAGAAAATTCACTGGTCATGACAAACACCCTCTTCCAACAACACAAGAGAAGACTCTATACATGGACATCACCAGATGGTCAACACCGAAATCAGATCGATTATATTCTTTGCAGCCAAAGATGGAGAAGCTCTATACAATCAGCAAAAACAAGACCAGGAGCTGACTGTGGCTCAGACCATGAACTTCTTATTGCCATATTCAGACTTAAATTGAAGAAAGTAGGGAAAACCACTAGGTATGACCTAAATCAAATCCCTTATGATTATACAGTGGAAGTGAGAAATAGATTTAAGGGCCTAGATCTCATAGATAGAGTGCCTGATGAGCTATGGAATGAGGTTCATGACATTGTACAGGAGACAGGGATCAAGACCATCCCCATGTAAAAGAAATGCAAAAAAAGCAAAATGACTATCTGTGGTGGCCTTACAAATAGCTGTGAAAAGAAAGGAAGTGAAAAGCAAAGGAGAAAAGGAAAGATATAAGCATCTGAATGCAGAGTTCCAAAGAATAGCAAGAAGAGATAAGAAAGCCTTCTTTAGTAATCAATGCAAAGAAATAGAGGAAAACAACAGAATGGGAAAGACGAGAGATCTCTTCAAGAAAATCAGAGATACCAAGGGAACATTTCATGAAAGATGGGCTCGATAAAGGACAGAAATGGTATGGACCTAACAGAAGCAGAAGATATTAAGAAGAGGTGGCAAGAATACACAGAAGAACTGTACAAAAAAATCTTCATGACCAAGATAATCATGATGATGTGATAACTGACCAAGAGCCAGACATCCTGGAATGTGAAGTCAAGTGGGCCTTAGAAAGCATCACTACAAACAAAGCTAGTGTAGGTGATAGAATTCCAGTTGAGCTATTCCAAATCCTGAAAGATGATGCTGTGAAAGTGCTGCACTCAATATGCCAGCAAATTTGGAAAACTCAGTAGTAGCCACAGGACTGGAAAAGGTCAGTTTTCATTCCAATCCCAAAGAAAGACAATGCTAAAGAGTGCTCAAACTACCGCACAATTGCACTCATCTCACACGCTAGTAAAGTAATGCTTAAAATTCTCCAAGCCAGGCTACAACAATATGTGAACCATGAACTTCCTGATGTTCAAGCTGGTTTTAGGAAAGGCAGAGGAACCAGAGATCAAATTGCCAACATCCTCTGGATCATGGAAAAAGCAAGAGAGTTCCAGAAAAACATCTATTTCTGCTTTATTGACTATACCAAAGCCTTTGACTATGTGGATTACAATCAACTGTGGAAAATTCTGAAAGAGATGGGAATACCAGACCACCTGATCTGCCTCTTGAGAAATTTGTATGCAGGTCAGGAAGCAACAGTTAGAACTGGTCATGGAACAACAGACTGGTTCCAGATAGGAAAAGGAGTACGTCAAGGCTGTATATTGTCACCCTGTTTATTTAACTTATATGCAGAGTACATCATGAGAAATGCTGGACTGGAAGAAACACAAGCTGGAATCAAGATTGCCAGGAGAAATATCAATAACCTCAGATATGCAGATGACACCACCCTTATGGCAGAAAGTGAAGAGGAACTCAAAAGCCTCTTGATAAACGTGAAAGAGGAGAGTGGAAAAGTTGGCTTAAAGCTCAACATTCAGAAAACGAAGATCATGGCATCTGGTCCCATCACTTCATGGAAAATAGATGAGGAAATCGTGGAAACAGTGTTAGACTTTATTTTTCTGGGCTCCAAAATCACTGCAGATGGTGACTGCAGCCATGAAATTAAAAGACGCTTACTCCTTGGAAGGAAAGTTATGACCAACCTAGATAACATATTGAAAAGCAGAGACGTTACTTTGCCAACAAAGGTTCGCCTAGTCAAGGCTATGGTCTTTCCTGTGGTCATGTATGGATGTGAGAGTTGGACATCCAACTCTCACATGTGAAGAAGGCTGAGCGCCGAAGAATTGATGCTTTTGAACTGTGGTGTTGGGGAAGACTCTTGAGAGTCCCTTCGACTGCAGGGAGATCCAACCAGTCCATTCTAAAGGAGATCAGCCCTGGGATATCTTTGGAAGGAATGATGCTAAAGCTGAAACTCCAGTACTTTGGCCACCTCATGCGAAGAGTTGACTCATTGGAAAAGACTCTGTTGTTGGGAGGGATTGGGGGCAGGAGGAGAAGGGGACGACAGAGGATGAGATGGCTTGATGGCATCACCAACTCGATGGACGTGAGTCTGAGTGAACTGCAGGAGTTGGTGATGGATAGGGAGGCCTGGTGTGCTGCAATTCATGGGGTCGCAAAGAGTTGGACACGACTGAGTGACTGATCTGATCTGATCTGATCTGATATTCAGGTGGGGCAGTGGAAGAACACGAATGTCAGAAGAGGTGTGTTGGTTCCTTTTCTGTCTTGGTCACTATGCTGGGGGACCTTATACAAGTCACTTGACCTTTGCAAGTCAAGTTTGCTCATCTGGATATGAAATAAGGGGATGGAGCAAGGCTTCTCATGCTCTGAAGATTGATCCCACATATAAAGCTAAGTTTTATAGTAAAGCTTCTCTGAAGACAATTTATTGTTCAGTGAGTGATTTTTTTTCATCTCTATATTGTCATCAGAAATGGGTCATTGTTGTTTTTTTTTAAATTTATTTATTTTTATTATTATTTTTTTATATATATATTTTATTTTATTTTTTGACTTTACAATATTGTATTGGTTTTGCCATATATCAACATGCATCCACCACAGGCATACACGTGTTCCCCATCCTGAACCCTCCTCCCTCCTCCCTCCCCTTACCATCCCTCTGGGTCATCCCAGTGCACCAGCCCCAAGCATCCAGTATCGTGCATTGAACCTGGACTGGCGACTCGTTTCACATATGATATTATACATGTTTCAATGCCATTCTCCCAAATCATCCCACCTTATCCCTCTCCCACCGAGTCCAAAAGACTGTTCTATACATCAGTGTCTCTTTTGCTGTCTCACATACAGGGTTATTGTTACCATCTTTCTAAATTTCATATATATACATTAGTATACTGTATTGGTGTTTTTCTTTCTGGCTTACTTCACTCTGTATAATAGGCTCCAGTTTCATCCACCTCATTAGAACTGATTCAAATGTATTCTTTTTAATTGCTGAGTAATACTCCATTGTGTATATGTACCACAGCTTTCTTATCCATTCATCTGCTGATGGACATCTAGGTTGCTTCCATGTCCTGGGACCTAATTAAACGCTTCTGCACAACAAAGGAAACTATAAGCAAGGCGAGAAAACAGCCTTCAGAATGGGAGAAAATAATAGCAAATGAAGCAACTGACAAACAACTAATCTCAAAAATATACAAGTAACTCCTACAGCTCAATTCCAGAAAAATAAATGACCCAATCATAAAATGGACCAAAGAACTCAATAGACATTTCTCCAAAGAAGACATACAGATGGCTAACAAACACATGAAAAGATGCTCAACATCACTCATTATCAGAGAAATGCAAATCAAAACCACTATGAGGCACCATTTCACATCAGTCAGAATGGCTGCAATCCAAAAGTCTACAAGCAATAAATGCTGGAGAGGGTGTGGAGAAAAGGGAACCCTCTTACACTGTTGGTGGGAATGCAAACTAGTACAGCCACTATGGAGAACAGTGTGGAGATTCCTTAAAAAACTGGAAATAGAACTGCCTTATGACCCAGCAATCCCACTGCTGGGCATACACACTGAGAAAACCAGAATTGAAAGAGACACGTGTACCCCATTGTTCATGGCAGCACTGTTTATAAATTTATTTTTTTTTAATTGGGGGATTATTGCTTTACAATATTGTGTTGGTCTCTGCCGTACATCAATAAGTCATTGCTGATTTTTAAAGTCTGGGTTTTGAAAAGAGTTATACTGTTCAAAATTGTTTTTAAAAAGTCACTTGAATGACAAGGGCTATTTGATAACAATTGTAATTTTCTGTTTTCTTTGTGTTTCCTTTCTGATATGCAAATGACCATTTATTTGATTTCCAGTAGAAAATACAAGAGGAAATGTAAGCACGAACATTGCATCTTGGAATTAAGAAATACAGATGAGTATATTAATTAATTTTTTTTTAATTTCAAAGTTAAGGCTTCTGAGGAAGAAAAATGGACTAAACTATCTCAAGAAGGGAGGAAATATTTAATACCACTACAGTATGTGTTTAGAAATAACCATGTTGTTTCTCCTTGTCAAATTTGAGCTGCCATTCATTATTATCAAACTATTTTCCATCTTCAGAAAGAAATAAACCTTGATATTGTGAGTTTTTAAGTTTACTTTTGTGCCTTTTTAAAAAGAAATGTGAACATCTTTACTTCATTCCAGGCTGGAGAAGGGAGCATAAATGCACTCTTCTTACAGGGTGACCCCTCTGTTCATGTGCAAATGGATGAGAATGTATAGGTGGTCATCTGGGACTAAGTGAAATTTCTCTTATGATGTGTTAGCTGTGTTAACTATCCACAATGAGAATCTGGATGATATATCCAGAGCAAAAGGAAAAAAAAAATACCAAAAGCATACACTTTTTTAGAGTTTAGTCATCAGAACAAGCCATTGAGACTTCCATGGAGAGAGTGAATCTGGTTTAAGGAGGCAGGATTCTGCTCCAGAACCACCTTTTGTAGGGAGAGTGCATAGCGGAGGGAATTTGTACCAGATTTGCCTTTGAACTGGGCCTAGAAGAGTGAGGTGGAAGATTCAAAGCCTTCCTCCTTTCCATCTTTTCCTCCCACAGCCATATCTCTCCCTCAGAAAGCTAGGTTCTTGTTTGGGCAGCTCTTTCCATGGTCTTCAGTTGGTGGTGGTGTTGCAGGTTGGCCAGGAAACATTGTTTGCACCATTTCTTAGGTGAGGACATGGACATGGAAAGATGAACTGGTGGGCCCAAGGACACATTGGTTAGTAAAGGACCTTGAATTTGAACCCAAATCACTTAAAGTCCAGGGTGGAGCTCTCTCTGCATGCCTGGTTACTTCTGAAGGAGAGTCTCAGAATACAGTCTGCACTGGTTTGCTGCACTTCCATTTTTAAACTTCCAACAGAGTATTAACATCTTTTGTGACCTGGTAGTTTAGAACCATTCAGAGACTATGAAAATCTTACATTTTTGGCCACGGGGTGGGGGGGAACCTCATTCTAGAAAAGAGTGGGTGATGTGTCAAGATATGTCAACCAATTGGTGCTTCTCAGAGGTTGGCCAGCGGCTGGGGTGTTTGCAGGAGACTGGCAGATGGTGAGCCTGGGCCATCAGCCATGGCAGGGCTGGAAGGGGAGTGGGGAGCAGGGAGTTCACGTTATTGGACATGAGCACGTACTTCCTTGGGCACCACAGTGAGAGGAGTGGACCGATGAGGGCAGTCTCTCCTCCAGCTCCCTGGCTTGTGGCCTGAGCCTGCTGCCTGGAAGCTTCTGCCTGAGATTCTGGCTTGGATGGTTGGCCACATGCAAGGGGAGTCAGGGATTACTCACAGCAGCTGCGTGAGGCCCAGTAGGCCTCCTAAGTGGCTTTCTAAGCAGAGGGCTCCTAGGGTGATCCTGGCTGGCCTTGCCTGGACAAGTCCCTGCGGTTTGCAAGCCTGAATCTCCATCTCTGCCCTCTGTCTTGAGAGACTTTCTTTCAACAGACTCTCTTGGCTAAATATGGTTTCTGTTGTTTGCAGTTGATAAGCCAACTGATGCAGCCAGGAAAAAGTGGAATCAGGATTAGAATTGGGCCTGTCAAATACCTGTTGCTTATTGGTCTGTATCCAAAAAAGGGATAGGAATCTGAGTGACTGCCAAATCTTACCATTTAAGCCTTCTTGGGAAATAGACTTACAAGTAGATCAGTGGTTAAATAAATCAATAAGTGATCACACACATATATTCATGCACACACATATACACATACATGTTCACATACATGTTTTAATTGATTGGCAAGTTTTCATGAGATGTTGTTGAAGCTCTATGATGCTGACATTTCTAGAGGAGGGGAGCAGACATAACATTCACTGGGTGGCTGTGAGCACAGGACGTAATGGGTGGGCTACAGAAGTAATGTATTGGTTGAGAATAGATTTGGGAGTCAGACAGATTTGATTTCAAACCTACAGCTACTATTAAATAAACCTTTGTGTCTTTGGACAAATTACATATTTTCTTTGGACCTCAGTTTCCTCATCTGTAAAATGGGGATTATTATACTCATTTCACAGAGATTCAAAGCAGTCCAGATAAGGCACCTAGCACAGAACTTGACACAGAGTGATGGATGGATGGGAGTTATTATTTTTATTTAAATATATTGCCTAGTTTAGTTCTCACAGCACTACTGAATTTGTTCTTTCTTGAATAAGTTTAGGATTCCTGCTTGTTGGCATATCCTCTTATCCTCTTTTAGAAGGAGACTGTGGGAGTGGGCAAGGAGAGGGTGAGAAGGAAGCCAGAAGAAGCCACAGCTCTGAGCATCCTCTCTGAGCTCCTGGTCCTGGGGATGCTGCTTGTCTTCGAGATCCTGCTTGTCTCGTGCAGTGGGAACCACAGGCAGGTTCTGAGCGACATTAGTCCAGGGCAGCGCACTTCACCAGCAAAGTGATGATGGCAACCAAATCCACTTAGAAAACAAGTCAATCAAAGCATATTCACTAATGAAGACTTAACAGTAATCCATGTTGTATTCTATCACAGGAGGTCATATGCACGAAAAATCTTTGGCCGTGTGTTTAGCAAATAACATGTTCTAAAGAAATGTTTGGTTTTTTTGGTGGCTCAGCAACAAAGACTCTGCCTGGCAATGCAGGATGCAACCTGCATCAACCCAGGATGATTCCTGGGTCGAAAACTTCCCCTGGAAATGGAAATGGCAACCCAGTCCAGTATTCTTGCCTGGAGAATTCCATGGTAGAGCCTGGTGGGCTACAGTTTATGGGGTTGCAAAGAGCTGGATATGACTGAGCGACTAAACAGCAACAACAAGAAGGAAACGTTAGACACAGTCTAACTCTTCTTTCTCTTTTTCTTAGACATGGTCTCTTGGTGGCTTGTAAAAAATGTGGTCAGAATTAGCTTATATAATTCTCACTACAATTTTAAGAGATATATGTTATTTTTCATCTCTGCCTTCCAGAGATGGAAATCTGGAATTGGAAAGAATTCCTTCTGGATTGTGCACTGTGGCAACGACAAACAGGAGATCAAACCCAAATCCTTTGCCATCAACTTTATATTCATTTGTGTACCGTCTACCATGTGCCTGGAGCTGGGCTGGGCACCAGGGATCTGTGTCTTGGCTGTGGGCCCCGCCTGCAAGGAGCTCACACTGCTCAGGAAGAGTCTTTCCTTTGGGCTAGCCTGTCCAAGACCACACCATTTTTTTCCTGGCTCTAATTAATAACCCATTCATATCCCAAGACTAGAGGATGAATGGCTACATTCAGGTTTCCAGTTGATTGCAATTTTCTTTGGAAAGTCACCAGTTTTGGGTCTCCATTTCAATCTGCCCACACACTTCACTGTTAAATTGTCAAAAATGATGTGGAATGTGGAAATATTTCTTACAAGGTCCCAAAGGGGTGTTTCAGGAGCCAGTGACACCCTGACTCTCTTCAGTCTGGGGAACAGGCAGGGAGCTGCCCCCAAAGTCCATGGCACAGCCAATTGTGTTGTCTTTTGATCTGAGTTTGTTTTATTATTATTTTATTTAAAAAATTTTTAATTGAAGTATAGTTGATCTGCAATGTGCTGTTAGTTTCAGGTGTACAGCAAAGTGATTCAGTCATGTATCTATTACATAGGTTATAACATTATAGGGTATTACACGATATTGAATACAGTCTGTCATGCTAGACAGGAAGTTTCTCTTGCTCTAGAAGTGAGACTGCTGGATCATATAGTAGTTCTATTTTTGGTTTTTTAAAGGGGCTTCCATACTGTTCTCTATAATGGTTGTACAAATTTACACTCCTACCAGCAGTGTAAGAGGGTTCCCTTTTCCTGCACACCCTCTCTAGCATTTTATTATTTGTTGACATTTTGATGACAGCCATTCTGACTGTTGGGAGGGGTAGCTCATTGTAGCTTTGATTTTCATTTCTCTAATAATTCATGATGTTGAACATTTTCATGTGCCTATTTTTGTCCATCTGTAAGTCTTTTTTGAAGAAATATCTGCTTAGGTCTTCTACTCCAATTCTTGATTATTATTATTTTTTAATATTGAGCTATATGAGCTGTTGTTTATTTTGGAGTTGCATTGTTTCCAAACATTTTCTTCCATTCCATAGATTGTCTTTTTGTATTGTTACTGTTTTTGTTTGCTGTGCAAAAGCTTTTAAGTTTAATTAGGTCCCATTTGTTTATTTTTGCTTTTATTTCTATTATTCTAGGAGATGGATCCAATGTTGCTGCAATTTATGCCAAAGAGTGTTGTGCTTGCTTTCCTCCGGGAGTTTTATAGTATCTAGTCTCACACTTAGACCTTTAATCCATTTTGAGTTTATTTTTGTATATGGTTTTAGAGAATGTTCTTATTTTTCTAGTAAGACAAAGTTGGTGTTGGTGCTTACCCTGGAGAGGAAGACAGCTACTTCAACTGAGGCTTGCTAGCATCTCAAAGAGGGTAGGACAAAGCTAGGTTATTTATTCAGACTATGAAGTCTAGTTTAATAAAATCTTTCAATGCTGTGCTCAATTAGGACTGGGTAAAACTCCAGAATTAGTGCCTTGAGAGGAAAGGGCTTAGAAAGCCCTTATGTGGTTTGGCTATTACCCCACTCCAGTACTCTTGCCTGGAAAATCCCATGGACGGAGGAGCCTGGAAGGCTGCAGTTGAGGGTCGGACACGACTGAGCGACTTCACTTTCACTTTTCACTTTCATGCATTGGAGAAGGAAATGGCAACCCACTCTAGTGGTCTTGCCTGGAGAATCCCAGGGACGGGGGAGCCTGATGGGCTGCCATCTATGAGGTCACACAGAGTCAGACACAACTGAAGTGACTTAGCAGCAGCAGCAGCTAGGCATGGTAATGCCATGAATCCTGAGAAGTCTGTGGAATATATGAATCAAGACACTGGTGACCTGTATCTGAGCACATGTGGCCATTTGGATTTTCCTTGGTTCACTACCGCTCCCCAGTTTAGTCCAGGGACTAATCTTCCTTTTCTTACTCTCCACAAGGCAGAACTTCCTAGAAGTATCATATATGCTGCTGCTGCTAAGTTGCTTCATTTGTGTCTGACTCTGTGCGACCCCGTAGATGGCAGCCCACCAGGCTCCCCTGTCCCTGGGATCCTCCAGGCAAGAACACTGGAGTGGGTTGCCATTTCCTTCTCCAATGCATGAAAGTGAAAAGTGAAAGTGAAGTCGTTCAGTTGTGTCCGACTCTTAGCAACCCCATGGACTGCAGCCCACCAGGCTCCTCTGTCCATGGGATTTTCCAGGCCAGAGTACTGGAGTGGGGTGCCATTGCCTTCTCCAAGTATCATATATATGACACAGTAATAATTGTAACAATCAGACCAATATCAGTAGTCTACATTTACTTTAGCATTATACACATGACAAAATCATAATCATACAATCGCAGTAATAATACTAATAGCTAACATTTATTTCCCCTTGACTTCCTAGGTGGTGCTAGCGGCAGGCATTGGCCTTCCTGCCAATGTAGGAGACAAAAAGAGATGCAGGTTCAATCCCTGGATCAGGAAGATCCCTTGGAGGAAGAAATGACAACCCACTCCAGACAGTATTCTTGTCTGGAGAATCCCACGGACAAAGGATCCTGACAGGCTACAGTCCTTAGGGTCACAAAGAGCTGAACACGACTGAAGCCACTGAGCAGCAGCATTTATCCTTGACTCTGTGCAGGCAGCTGGGGTAAGCACTTTAGATGGATCCCTCTCATTTAAGGCCCATAACAAGGCTGGGAAGGCAATGGCACCCCACCCCAGTACTTTTGCCTGGAAAATCCCATGGACGGAGGAGCCTGGTAGGCTCCAGTCTGTGGGGTCGCTAAGAGTCGGACACGACTGAGCGACTTCACTTTGACTTTTCACTTCCATGCATTGGAGAAGGCAATGGCAACCCACTCCAGTGTTCTTGCCTGGAGAATCCCAGGGACAGGGGAGCCTGGTGAGCTTCCGTCTATGGGGTCGCACAGAGTCAGACACGACTGAAGCGACTTAGCAGCAGTAGCAGCAGCAACAAGGCTGTGAGCTGGGAACTGTTTTATTCTTGGCTAATGAAACTTACCAAGGTTAAATCAATGGAGTAAGGTGTGCAGGAGAGCTGGAGCCAGAGCTCAAGCCAAGTCTATTGGAGCCCAAAGCCTGCTTGTTCTTAGGTATGACGCTATAGAATCATCACTCTCTCCTTTTAAAATACATTGTTCCTACAACTAATTTTTCTAAAGCAACATCCAAATATTTGCTCACCGGGGAGAAGACTGACTCTCACCATACAGAACCCCTCTCTCCTTTTGACCTGGTAGGAGTGTAGCCTTTAATCCCTGTTTCAGTGCTGAGGCAGAGCCTCCCATTCTCAGGGGTGGAGGCTGCCCCTCTTTCGTGCTGTTCTGCCTGGTTTCCTGGTTTCCCTGGGAAGTCTTCCAAGTGAAAAACAGTTTCCCCAGTAACTGACAGCCCACCCACTGGCCCTTCTGCCAGAGTGACTTGATTGGTTTGTGACTCTGTCACAAGTCACTGCCAGAGTGACTTGATTGCTTTGTGGTTTCTTAAAGGTGTTTCTTTTGGGATAGTCCAAACCGCTTTGACACACGTTCTGACAAATTAGTGGTTAAGGAGAACACTTCCTTGGGCTAGAAGGAATGAATATTCAAACAAATAAGACAAAACTGTCAACATAGACAGTGGTTGCTGTAGAGTGGGAGAACGTTGAGCAACTGGTTCCTTTAGTTCCGCACCTTTGGAAAGATAGAGCTAATCATTTCTGACAGATGGAGTCTACCAGTTTAAAATATCCTTAGATTTTTTGATGATTGCCATTCTTACTGGTGTGAGGTGATACCCATTGTAGTTTTGATCTGCATTTCTCTAATTATTAGTGATCTTGAGCATCTTTTCATGTGCCTATTGGCCAGCTGTATGTCTTCTTTGGAGAAATGTCTATTTGGGTCTTGTTGGGTCATTTGTAGAGATGTGGATGGACGGAGTCTGTCATACAGAGTGAAGTCAGAAGGAGTAAAACAAATATCATATATTAACGCATATATGTGGAATCTACGGTACAGATGAACCTCTTTGCAGAACAAAAATAGAGACGCAGATGTAGAGAACAGATGTACGGACACGGCAGGAGGTTGGGGGGAGAGGAGGTAGGATGAATTGGGAGATTGGGGTTGATATATATACACTACCATGTGGAAAATTGGTAATTAGTGGGAACCTGCTGTATAGCATAGGAAACTCAGTTTGGTGCTCTGAATAGGTGGCCTGCTCTTTATTTGTTCTTAGTCGTGTCCAACTCTTCACAACTCTATGGCCTGAAGCTCACTAGGCTCCTCTGTCCATGGAATTTCCAGGCAAGAATACTGGAATGGGTTGCCATTTCCTACTCCAGGGGATCTTCCCAATCTGGGGATTGAAACCATGTCTCTTATGTCTCCTGCCTTGGCAGGTGGATTCTTTACCAACTGTGCCACCTGGGAACTCCAAGGTGACCTTGAAGGGTGGGGTGTTTTGGGGGAGGGAAAGAATATATATACATATGGCTGGTTTGCTGCATTGAATAGCAGAAACTAGAACAGCATTGTAAGGCAACTATACCCCAATTTTAAAAAAAAAAAGTAAAAAGAAGAAAAGCTTCCTAGAGGAGATTCCACTCTTCTCTGTAACTCATGTGTAACAGTTGGGTAATTATTTCTAATAGTGAATTAAATTCCTCCACCTGGCAATTTGGAATTCATTTCTAATTATGTTTCCTCCTATAGAAATGGACAAAGGCGTGCCCACATGGTAGAGGGGGGTCATACGTGTGCTGCTTTATTGTCTTAGGAACAGGGGCTGCAGTGGAGAAAAGGACTCACTGGCTTTCGTGGAAGGGTGAGGGAGAAGTAAGCTTTATGCTCAAGCCCAGAAGTGGAGCTTACATCCAATCTACGTCATGATTGTAGAACTTCTGGAATCTCTATAAATGTGCCCTGGTTGTTTAGCTAGGGCCTGTTTTCTCATCGTGAGAACACATAAGAAAAAAAGGCTAGTCTATGTACTTGATTTCTGGGCAGCAAAAAGAGGAGAAGGGAGGTAGCAGGGGGATAGTTGAACTGACTTAGAAAACTGGGGGAGAATAGTCTGCAGCAGGGTGGGAGGGGGTTGCTCTGTTGGGGATGAAGTAGCTTGAATCTTGGCCACCTCAACTGACAAAGAGATTAAAGCATGGGGAGCAATTTGAGGTCTCAGAAAGGATCCTGATCTTGAGTAGGAGAAAGACCCCATTAGAATTGATATAAGTCTTATCAGGTCTTTAAACTGTTCATAAACTTATTAGAGTTCATGGCATCCTGACATTGTCCTGCTGAAATCACACTTTATCCTGAGTGGTGGCTTTTTCATTCCTCATATTTTTATTTGTTTTAGTCAAAGATAGTTATTTTATATGGAGAGGGAAAAACTGAAAGAAGAAGAAAAAGAAACAGATTTCTTGGAACAAGTAGACTTTAAAGGCAGAGTTTAGGGGACAGAGGTTTTCAATTTAGATGGCAGTCAACAACAAACAAATAAGCAAAACGAACTAAGAAAGAAGGAAAAATCAGTAGTAAAAGAAAACACAGATACCATATTCCGATATCACGTGTCGTATCACATGCAGTGACTTCATAGCCTCCCATTTATTCAATGAGTATTGTTAAATACCATCATGGGGAACTGCATCCTCTGCTCTGGATGAAGCGTACACCAAGTAAACTTGGAGGACCCAGGTCTGTTAGAGAATGTGAATTACATAATAATAAGTGAAAGATGGAAATCCAGAGCCGGTGCCGTGGGGCTCAGAGAAAGTGAGAGCTCTCTCAGCTGGGGCAGTACAGAAAAGGCTTGGGGAGAAGGAAGCCTGAGCACTAGGACTTGAGGAATGAAGAGTGGGCGTTGGTCTTGTTGGCCTGGTTGCAGGTGGGGCGAGAATAGCAAGGCCTAGGGCACAGAATGAGCAGTGCAGGGCTCAATAAGAGGAGAAAGCCTGAAGGAGGCCTGGCATGGACTGGGACAAAACTGTGCTGGGAGGAAGTTCAAAAGCAAGATGTGGAGCTTCCTGAATTCTTTATGGTCTTTGGGAGTCATTGGCATCCCTGGGCTTGTCAGTAGACGGCTGAAAGTAGTACTGTGTGGATTAGAGGTGATGATCTGGCCTAGGGTGATTCTGGTAGGCTCCAGTCCATGGGGTCGCTAGGAGTCGGACACGACTGAGCGACTTCACTCTCACTTTTCGCTTTCATGCATTGGAGAAGGAAATGGCAACCCACTCCAGTGTTCTTGCCTGGAGAGTCCCAGGGACGGGGGGAGCCTGGTGAGCTTCCGTCTATGGGGTCGCACAGAGTCGGACACGACTGAAGCGATTTAGCAGCAGCAGCAGCAGAGTGAACACAAAGCCCTCTTCTAACTATCTAAGACAAAAATCAGCACCAAGACATTCCCATCTCGCTTTCTCAGCCTTACATGTGGAACCCACAGTGTCAGAAAACTGGGCAGGAGTCATCTCTCACCCTTCCCTCTATGTATTTGGTGGTTGGAGGTCTGCATTTATGTATTTGTGATGTGGGATCCACAAGACAGAAGTTTGTCCACAAATACCACAGGAAGTGCTGCCAAGAAGAGAGTCACTGGCCAGCAGGGCCTCCCTGACTCATAACCCAGCCTTGGTTTCCTGTCTCACTTACTGGTTGTTGTTGGTGGTTTCTTTGCCAAGTCGTGTCCAACTGTTGTGACCCCATGGACTGTAGCCTGCTAGACTCCTCTGTCCATGGGATTCTCTAGGCAAGACTGGAGTGAGTTGCCATTTGGTTTGGGGGAAAATAAGATGATTTTTGTCAAACTGGAGAATTTAATTGAACAATGGTTGGAAAGCATTATTTGAAAGCTTGAAAACTACTGACCTAGAATAGCCTTGTACTTTAGAACATATACTGGAGAAGGCAATGGCAACCCACTCCAGTCTTCTTGCCTGGAGAATCCCATGGATGGAGGGGCTTGGTGGGCTACAGTCCATGGGTCGCAAAGAGTCAGACACGACTGAGCAACTTCACTTTAGAACATATAAACTATCCCCTAATGCTGTAGTAATAAAGATTTCTCATGGGCCAGCTGTGTTCAGTCTCATGAGAAGCATTATGAAAGACTTAAAACATGTAAGGTCCAGCCTTCTCAAAATGCAGGAGGCATCTTATACACATGGACCATTAGTACAAGGTCAGAACATCAGGTGTGGAATTGTATGGGCAGAGATGGAAGCTGTTGGAGATTTTACAACATCCTGAAGAGCCAATAATGGGAAAAAGTCTATGAAGGAACCACTTGGGGACCTTATCTTGCATTTTGGAACTGTAGCTCACAACTTATCCAGTGTGTTTGGTTTTCACAGAATATTATGGTAAGAACATATTTGACTTGATTGGACGTTCACTGAAAGTTCATAAGGCACCTTTTCTTGTAGTGCTAGTTACTGGTTATTTTTCTGGATGATAAAACATGGGTATGAAGATAGAAAAATTCAGTCATCTGTCTGCTTTTTGCTTACTTTGCAGGACTGAATTTTAAAACTGTTCTTTTAAATGTTGGCAGCATGTAGACTGAGACATGGGAAACGATGAGAGATTCTGACCATGGTTAATGAAATCTGTAAGGAAATAACCATGGACGTGTTGCCTTCTGTCAGTGTTTACTGTATGACATGGAGATTAATTTTCTTTTAATTAGGATCGTCACTGTGGCCTCTATTTGTTTGATGAATGCCAGGTTAAATACATGACTTCACAGATGTGAATGAGTTCTAATCTTTGTTAATATTTGCATATTACAGAGGTCAGGTTTTTTCTTTCTTCATGGAAGTGGGATTTTTCCTGTTGTTTCATGTTTAGGATATTGACCTTGTTGGCTCTGTCAAAAACTGAATAGAAATAACAGTTATGATTGCTGCTTCTTAGGCTGAATGGACTCCTTGGCTTAGGGTAAAATTTTCCAACATCTAAGAGAAGGAATTTATTCTTAAGGCATACCTTAGATGATTCCTTCAGTTGGGTCAAACTCATCACATCTGGTATGGGTTGAATTGTGTCCTTTAAAATTCATATGTTGAAGCCCTAATCCTCACTACCTCAAAATAAGACAGTCTTTGAGAGAGATTCTGAAGAGGTGATTAAGTGAAAATGAGGCCATTAGGTTTAGCTTTTATCCAACCTGACTGGTGTCCATGTAGGAAGAGGAAATTTGGATACACAAAGAGACACCAGGGGTGGGCAGAGAGGTCCTCCGTGTGAGAACAAGTGAGGAGACAGCCATCTGTAAGCCAAGGAGAAAGGCCTCAGGAAAAACCAAAATGTTGACCTCTTGATCTTGGACTTCTAGCCTCAGTAGCTATGAGAAAATAATGTTCAATTTTTTTAAGCTACCCAATCTTTGATATTTTCCTACAGTAGCTCTAGCAGACTAATACAACACCCAAACCCAAATTTATTACTTACCTGTTCAAAGCCATTCATTTTGTGGCAGAGGAATTTACTACTCACTGAACATCCATGTAATTCTCCTGAAAGACCTGCCCACCCACAGCCAGGTGGGGCTGTGCACTAGCTGGTCTATGGGCACCCACAATCTTATCCCCTGACCCAGGGACCAAGGAGGCGACAGTCCTGGAGGGGAGCTCCAAGACGGTGGGGTTTCCATATGGTCCCTGGGAGAGTGAGTGGAGCAAAGCCTCCCCCCAGCCAACGTAGAGTATGTCTCCCAGGTGAGACACAGTTCATTACTGTATTAAGCCTGGGATTTGGAAGGTTTCATTCATTTCTTCTGCTTAACTTTGTTTATCATGAGCAGTAAAGTCTTCGGCCTCCTAGGTCATCCGAAAGTGTAAATTTAGCCACATATTTGGACTCATAATTTCACATCTGACTGATTATTAGTCTTTCGTTCTACTTTTGCAGCTTCCCACAGGCCTGCGCCTCCTTTCCTTTCACAGAGGTGCTACAGTTATCTCTCTAAACAAGTGATGACATGATGATGATAATGTTGGAGGAGCCCTGTTCCAGGCACTGACCTAGTGCTTTCTGTACATCAAGTCCTTTATCCTCAGAACCTATGAAGTAAGGCAATATTATCATATTACTCTGTCCAACAAAGAAATTGAGGTGCAGAGTTTGATGTGTTCAAGTTCACACAGCTGGTAATTGGTACAGCCAAGATTTGAACCTGGTAATATGGTTTCCATTGCTTTCTTATAAACTCTGAGTTAACAGCCTTTCCAGTTCTGTGTATCCAGTTCCCAGTGTATCCTATCACTTTTCCCATCAAGGACCACCCTCTACTTCTGACCACTTCAACCCTTCATTCCAGTTACAGTCTACATTGTTTCTGTCCTCTAAACAAATCCTGCATTCGTCACCTTTGGTTTCATTGCCCCCTGAATTGCTCTGTTGCCCATTCTCTTTCTCCCTTGGCCCCGCCTGTCAGCATCTTGTGCATCCTGCTGCTGCTGCTAAGTCGCTTCAGCCGTGTCCGACTCTGTGCAACCCCATAGACGGCAGCCCACCAGGCTCCCCCGTCCCTGGGATTCTCCAGGCAAGAACACTGGAGTGGGTTGCCATTTCCTTCTCCAATGCATGAAAGTGAAAAGTGAAAGGGAAGTCGCTCAGTTGTGTCCGACTCTTAGCGACCCCATGGACTGCAGCCTACCAGGCTCCTCTGTCCATGGGATTTTCCAGGCAAGAGTACTGGAGTGGGCATCCCACAGAGCCCCATTCCTTTGCCACCTCTTCTGGGAAGCCTTCCTTCAGTCATCTTCATTCACCACTCCCATAATCCCTTGCCCACAGACACTCATGGTTCACTTATTTGTGTCTACTTCTCTCTCTAAAGGATAAGTTCCCTGAGTGCTGAGAATAGTCTTTAGATCTCCTCTGCAAGCAGTGGGCACAGTATACACACACACACACAATCTTTGGGTTACACTTCTTGATTGCAATTAAGAGAAAGGAAAGTTTCCTTGAATGCCTTGCACTTAACAAGAGATAATAGTGTTACCCCTCCTCACTTTGGCCACCACAGTTTAGGATTCCCAGTCCCTGTGTGGGAGTGACTTTGTTAACATCAAAACACTTTCCTTCATCCTCTATGTGCGTTCATTTCTCTGAGATGAATGCTACCACTTCTCATCTGTGTCATGTTAGCAAATTGGCCCTTTGGTCTTTATATTAGAACTGATTTTCCCTGGGTTTCAATTATTTCTTAGCTTTGATTTATTGATTAGGAGCAGCCTTTCATCCTGGTGGCACTTTTCAAGCATGTGGTAATATATGTTGCAGGGAGTTGCAAGGAAAGAGAAGAATAGCATTCCTGCTGCTCTGCCTCCCTACAGGTCTCCACCTTTCAGCGTTTTGTGAAGCTGGCGGTCCTCTTCTCTCGGGGGAGGGCAGCAAGTTGAAAGGCAAGTGGAGTTCAGTCACTTCTGCCACAAGTATTTCTGGGTCAAATGCAGGACAGATTTGAAAGTTGAACACAATTGGATTTTCTGAGGATTTCAGCCAAGAATGTATTTGTATTTGTCATCTTCTTACATAGACATGCATTTTCCCAGACACGGCGGTGATTTTCCAACATGGCCTCCAGTACTCCTCACCTTCTGGAGTCACGCTTTTGTCTTGTTTCCTCCCAAACGAAGTAGGGGAGCAGTTCTGTAAATAATGGGCTATTGCAGAAGGGGTGGGTGTGATTAGAAGCTAAATTATAACAGTGTGGCTTCCACCGTGAGGCCATGGAGAGGCCTCACGTGTGGCAGTGAATGGTCTCCTGCCAGGCACCAGCACTGGCAGGAGATGTGAGTGAACCATCTTGGAACAGATGCTCCAGCCCCAGCCAAGCCTTTGGACGACTGTAGCCCTAACTTAGCTCATGAGAGACTGGAGCTGGATCAGCCCAGCTAAGCAGCTCCCCAGATTCTAACCTACAGAATCCATGTGAGATGATAAATGTTTATGTTTGTGTTAAGCTGCCAAGTCTGGCGCTAACTGCTTGTGCAGCCACAAACAATATACATGGTACACGAAATTGCATTTTCTAGGCTCTTTGAGAGTCTATTGTGTTTTCAGTTCTAATAATATTTTTGGCAGTACAGAGAGTCTGGTTCTGTGATTGAAATTAAAAGTCAATGTAGAAAGGAAAATGGAAAGATCATCATGGTTTGGTCAAACGCTCAGCATAACGAGATCGCCTCAGTTCCCTCCTTCGGTTGTGCCTGGACCCTTGGAACGGCCCCAAGACAAGCTCCCCTTACCTGTCCCTCCCCAGGCTCCTCTGCTCCCTGCTCTGGGCCCCCCACCCCCACTGTGCACTATCACTGCCGTGAGGACACAGAGGCACCCACCAACCCCCCGGGCAACCTGGACGTCCACGCGCCTTCCATCTGCCAGCATCCCAACTGCTCTGATGAGGACGCTGTGACTTTGAACTTCGTGAAACGTTTTCTTCATCAACCCCAGAAGAGGAGATGGCCTGCTGAGACACAGATGCAAGTGCAAAACCAACAGAGGCCGGGTCTTCTTTTGGCGACTGGAAGAAAGAGCCGAAGGCAGTGAAGTCTGCCTTTCACTGGGCAGGAGAATGTGAGTCATTCATGACTTCGACAGAATGAACCAGTCCCAGAGCCAGACGGATCCCTTTACCTGAATGAGCAGGTAAAATCACCAACAGTAGCTTGTACAAGATGGGATCTCATCTTCCCGTATGACAGTTGTCTCTTTGTCAAGGGGACCTGGAGACAGCTACAGCAGGAGTCCAGTCATGGACTGCTTCGCTTTGGTCTTGAAAAAGATGGACTTGCCTGCTCCTGTTTCAGAAGGCGTCTCTGGTCATCGGGGGCTGTCTGTACCACCAGCCTGAAAACACTGAGCACTACTCTCCTCCTCCCCATCGTCTCTCTCTGTCCTCCTTCTCTGCCCTCCTCCACACCAGCACACTTATAAAGTCCACCTTTACCATTCCAGATAGTGTGTTTAGGGCACTTTATTATTTAATGGAATTCTGCAGTGCCTTACAGGCCAGGAGTACGGAAAACATTGTGTAAAATTCTGTAGAAATGCATCTTGTTACTTAACAAAGATCATAACCGAAGCAAATATATATATTAAGTGTGTACATGCTTTCCTGTAAAATGTTTAAGAACACAAGTCATCTCCAACTTAAATATTTGTGGCGGATCCATATAATTTAGAGAGAAATGCAAATTAAAAGCTCCATGGTTAATGTATTCAGTGTTCAAAACCATACCGAGTCATTTAGGCAAGAAAATATACTTCATCTACTTTGATTACATCTGCAAGACCCTGTAGCTGCCCAATTTTCAGTTGGCTTCCTGTCTCCTGGATAGAGTTTTTGAAAGATATTCGCAATAATTCCTGCTTTAGGGACACACACAACACCTGCCACTGCCCACCTCAAATCACTTAGGGTTTTAATCTACTGATGCTCACACTACGAACAGGTCAGATGTGGCTAAGTGCCCATGACAGTGACCTTGGTAGTCCAACACACTCCTGATAATTTAGCTGAGTCCCCGGCCTAAGGGAGGACAGGTGATTCTGGTCCTTTTCAGCCTCCCTAGAAGTTCAGGCCTTTCCTGAAGATCATGGTCAACTCCAAGCCTGTCTATAGGGGCAGGGTCAGCCGTCTGCCCCTCAAGCTCCTGACTTCTCTTTCCCATTTGCCCAGGGCTGATCAGTTCAAACCGGCTCCAGGTGACCCAGCACATTCTGGGACAGAATGGTATCTGCCTTTTCCTATTCACAGTGTCAATCAGGTGCTCCACACAGTCCCCTTCCCCACCCTCACCCCGCCCAAACCCAACAAGAGCTATCGTGTTACTGAAGCTTCCTGGGAACGTGTAATTCATCAAACAGAAACCCACAGTGAGAAGTATGAGCAAATTCTACAAGTGTTTGCTCCCCTGGGGGCAGTCAGGGCAGAAAAGCGCTTTGTGCTTCTTGTCTCTGGGAGACTCTGGGGGCCACCCAGCCAGCTGCCCCTAAATCACAGTCATGAGTCACATGTGCCAAGTCTGGAGAGGAGCAGTGTTCTCCAGGAGGACTGTTGGTCCATCAGTGGCCAGGCTGGGCAGCTCTGCAGCAGTGGGCTTGTCACATGGTCTCCCTCCTGTGGTCCTCTCTCCTTTGCCACATCCTCTCCAGTTTCCTCATTCTGTCCTCTCACCAGCCCTGTTCCTACGACTGCACCCTTCTTACCACCAGCCCCCCACTACCCAGGCCAGAGGGCTTCATCCAAGGCCAATCACCCCTAGCCTGTTAAGACCCCAAGCTTCACCTCCTCACTTTCTCCAGGCTGGTACCTTGATAGAGTCTTCCCTGCTGATGCCCCAGTTAGAGACCTCAGCAACTTCCAGGGCCTTCTCTGCTCTTGAGGGAGCACACACACATCCTACAATGCTCTGTGCACATGAATATAAAACACAAGCCTTCGGTAACCCAAAGGTGACTGTCTGGGGAGAAAGTGCAACCTTAAGGAGGGAACGTGGTCATGGGGAGGATGTAGGGACCATCTCTAGGGGCCGGATGGTAACCCTCCAATGAGACAAAGCTAGTATACTTCAGCCCACAGCTAAACAGGGCTCACAGACAGCTTTTGTTTTGCTTATGCACTTTTCTTAAATTCTTATTTAGTTGTCATGCATGCTAAGTTACTTTAGTCATGTCCACCTCTTTGTGATGCTATGGACTAGAGCCTGCCAGGCTCCTCTGTCCCTGGGATTCTCCAGGCAAGAATACTGGAGTGGGTTGCCATGCCCTCCTCCAGGGGTTCTTCCCGACCCAGGGACGAAACCAGTGTTTCTTAAGTCTCCTGCATTGGCAGCTGGGTTCTTTGCCACTAATGCCACCTGGGAAGCCCATTTAAGTATCAACATTGTACAATTAGGAGAATTCACGTGAAAAACTATTTCTGGAGTCTTTTGAAAATTTGAAGATGTAGCCATGTGGGCTCTACATGGCCAAGTGTAGATTTAGGGGAACTAAAGACTGTTCCAGAATTTATTTATTTATTTGGCTGTGCCAGGTCTTAGTGGTCACACGTGGGATTTTTGATCTCATGCAAGATCTTTAGTTCCCACCTGTGAACTCTCAGCTGTGGCCTGTGGGATCTAGTTCCCTGATCACGAATCAAACCCAGGCCCTGTGCATTGGGAATTTGGAGTCTTAGCCACTGGACTGCCAGGGAAATTCCTGTGCCTGAATTTAACATGCCACTGGGGCTGCTGTACTCCTTTCCTGGGGCCCTGACAGCTTCAGGCTGGAGAAGGTCTTGGTTCCCCAGGGGAAGGGCGAGGGGCCACCAGCCCCCTGGGTAACCAGTGCCAGGTAAAGATTTGGAGGAATTTGGAGTCAGGATTCTCTGCTCAGTACCTGCACGTCTGAAATCAAAAGCAGGTAACTTGCACCTGAATAAACATGGTTTCTCAATAACGCTGATGTCAACACTTCTAACCAACTCAGAAGTTGTGTTGCTCAGGAAGTTCCTCAGAGGTCAAGGAAAATCAGTTTTGGGGAGGCCCTGGGGAGGGGAAGGGTGGGGGTTCCTGGCTTTATGGACAAGTGGCCTGTAGTCACATAGGTGCTTGGTTTAATGCTCTGCTGATGTTATCTTAAATTAATGATGTTTTGAACAAGGGTCCCATCGTTTCATTTGCACTAAGAATCTGCCAGCAGTACAGGAGACCTGGGTTCAATCCCTGGATCAGGAAGATCCCATGGAGAAGGGAATGATAACCAATGCCACTATTTTTGCCTGGAGAATTCAATGGACAGAGGAACCTGGTGGGCTATAGTCCATGGGGTTGCAAAGAGTCAGATATGACTGAGCGACTGACACTTTCACTATCAAGCAATTTTCCCCAATTACGTAGCCAGTTCTAGCAGAGCTTAACCAACCCAGGACCATCTATCTCAACAAAGAGATATTTTTCACATGAGATGCTTTTTAAAAATTTTTATTATTCTTTGACCACCCTGCTCTGGCATGTAGGATCTTTGTTCCCCAATGAGGGATCAAACCCATACTTCCTGCAGTGGAACTCAGAGTCTTAACCATTGGACCACCAGGGAATGGGGAATTCCCCAGATAAAATGCTTTAAAGAGACTTGAAGTGTTGATGGATGCCCCCCGGGGCTCTGGTGCTCTGAGCAGAGAGTGATTTCATATGTGAATTGTGCCCATCAGTGAAATTAGAGAATCCAGTCAATAGAGGATGGAGCTTCCAAGAGAATGTGGGAACAATGTAACACACTGTTAAGGGATCAGAAGGCTGCTGCTGTCTCAGGGGGCTGAAGTTAACATCTTTTGTGCTTTAAGAAATTTTGCAGATTGTTGGATGGGTGGACCTGAGTCAGCTGGGCTACATGTGGAGTTGTGGCGTTGTGAAACTGCAATGCTCACAGTCTTCAAGTAAATGTAAATGTTTTGGAAACCTCTGGAGAGTAATCTGCTCAGGGTTGCTACTTTCCTTCCGAAGGAGTGTACATAAATACCTGGCTGCCACAACATTAACTTAAACAAATGCTTTCAGGATTTAAACCCCCGCAATGGAGTATTTCTGCAAGTGTATTAGAGCCTTTTGCTAAAATCCTAGCTCATACGTGGTGCTGTGCTCAGTCACTTAGTTGTGTCTGACTCTTAGTGACCCTGTGGACTGTAGCCCTCCAGGCTCCTCTGTCTGTGGAATATTCCAGGCAAGAATACTGGAGTGGATTGCCATTTCCTCCTCCAGAAAATCTTCCCGACCCAGAGATTGAACCCATACATCTTGCGTCTCCTGCACTGGCAGGCGGATTCTTTACCACTGTGCCACCTGGGAAGCTCATATGTGGACCTTATAGTAATTAAAAGATGAAATGAGGAAATTCTTTGGTGGTCCAATGATTTGGGACTCTGCTTCCTCTGCAGGGAACTTAGGCTTGATCCCTAGTTGGGGAACTGAGATCCTGCAAGCTGCATGGTTTAGCAAAAAAAAAAAAAAAAAAGGGAATTGATAGATTGTTATGGGTTGAATTGTATCCTCTCCAAAGCAAATGTTGAAGTCCTAAGCCCCAGTACCTCAGAATGTGACATTGTTTAGAAATAGGGTCAATGTTGATGTAATTAGTTTGATGTAATTAGTTAAGATGAGATCACACTGGAGTTGGTGGGAGCTTAATCTAGTGTGTCCAGTGTCCTTGTAAGAAGAGGGAAGGACGCACAGACACCCAGGTGAGACAGCCACGTGACGATGATCGAGGCTGAGGTGAAACACGACAGCTGCTGGATGGTGAGTGTCAAGGTTTGGGGGCCAGTAGAGGATGGGGCTCTGAAGGCTTCTTCTCTCCAGCTCGTTGAGGGCTCTTGATTTTCAACTTCACCCCTGAAAGTGCAAGAGAACACACTTCTGTTGTTTCAAGCCACCCAGGTTGTGGTAGCCAGCCAGCAGTCCTAGGAAACTAACCTGAAATATATAGGTCTTCCTCAAATATATCTTTTTTCTTTTTGGGTAAATCCAACCCTTTGTAGATATCTAGATTTACGATTTAAAAGAAAAAGAGGCACTTCATATTTTTTAATATCTAGATCTCACTTAAAGCTCTCCAAATGTTGGCCTCATTAGTAAACATCAGTATTTTTAATGTGTGCTGTAGTGCTTGGTGACCTAAATCAAATCCCTTGTGATTATACAGTGGAAGTGAGAAATAGATTTAAGAGACTAGATCTGATAGAGAGAGTGCCTGATGAACTATGGATGGAGGTTCGTGACATTGCACAGGAGACAGGGATCAAGACCATCCCCATGGAAAAGAAATGCAAAAAAGCAAAATGGCTGTCTGGGGAGGCCTTACAAATAACTGTGAAAAGAAGAGAAGTGAAAAGCAAAGGAGGAAAGGAAAGATATAAGCATCTGAATGCAGAGTTCCAAAGAATAGCAAGAAGAGATAAGAAAGCCTTCCTCAGTGATCAATGCAAAGAAATAGAGGAAAACAACAGAATGGGAAAGACGAGAGATCTCTTCAAGAAAATTAGAGATACCAAGGGAACATTTCAGGCAAAGATGGGCTCGATAAAGGACAGAAATGATATGGACCTAACAGAAGCAGAAGATATTAAGAAGAGGTGGCAAGAATACACAGAAGAACTATACAAAAAAGATCTTCACGACCCAGATAATCATGATGGTGTGATAATCACCTAGAGCCAGACATCCTGGAATGTGAAGTCAAGTGGGCCTTAGAAAGCATCACTACGAACAAAGCTAGTGGAGGTGATGGAATTCCAGTTGAGCTATTTGAAATCCTGAAAGATGATGCTGTGAAAGTGCTGCACTCAATATGCCAGCAAATTTGGAAAACTCAGCAGTGGCCACAGGACTGGAAAAGGTCAGTTTTCATTCCAATCCCAAAGAAAGGCAATGCCAAAGAATGCTCAAACTACCGCACAATTGCATTCATCTCACACGCTAGTAAAGTAATGCTCAAAATTCTCCAAGCCAGGCTTCAGCAATATGTGAACCGTGAACTTCCAGATGTTCAAGCTGGTTTTAGAAAAGGCAGAGGAACCAGAGATCAAATTGCCAACATCTGCTGGATCATGGAAAAAGCAAGAGAGTTCCAGAAAAACATCTATTTCTGCTTAATTGATGATGCCAAAGCCTTTGACTATGTGGATCACAATAAACTGTGGAAAATTCTGAAAGAAATGGGAATATCAGATAGCCTGAGCTGCCTGTTGAGAAACCTATATCCAGGTCAGGAAGCAACAGTTAGAACTGAACATGGAACAACAGACTGGTTCCAAATAGGAAAAGGAGTACGTCAAGGCTCTATATTGTCACCCTGCTTATTTAAATTATTTGTAGAGTACATCATGAGAAACACTGGGCTGGAAGAAGCACAAGCTGGAATCAAGATTGCTGGGAGAAATATCAATAACCTCAGATATGCAGATGACACCACCCTTATGGCAGAAAGTGAAGAGGAACTAAAAAGCCTCTTGATGAAGTTGAAAGAGGAGAGTGAAAAAGTTGGCTTAAAGCTCAACATTCAGAAAACTAAGACCATGGCATTTGGTCCCATCACTTCAAGGGAAATAGATGGGGAAACAGTGGAAACAATGTCAGACTTTATTTTGGGGCTCCAAATTCACTGCAGGTGGTGATTGCAGCCATGAAATTAAAAGACACTTCCTCCTTGGAAGGAAAGTTATGGCCAACCTAGATAGCATATTCAAAAGCAGAGACATTACTTTGCCAACAAAGGTCCATCTAGTCAAGGCTATGGTTTTTCCAGTGGTCATGTATGAATGTGAGAGTTGGACTGTGAAGAAAGCTGAGTGCCAAAGAATTGATGATTTTGAACTGTGGTATTGGAGAAGACTCTTGAGAGTCCCTTAGACTGAAAGGAGATCCAACCAGTCCATTCTGAAGGAGATCAGCCCTGGGTGTTCTTTGGAAGGAATAATGCTAAAGCTGAAACTCCAGTACTTTGGCCACCTCATGCCAAGAGTTGACTCATTGGAAAAGACTCTGATGCTGGGAGGGACTGGAGGCAGAGAAGGAGGAGAAGAAGGGGACAACAGAGGATGAGATGGCTGGATGGCATCACCAACTCGATGGACGTGAGTTTGAGTGAACTCTGGGAGTTGGTGATGGACAGGGAGGCCTGGCGTGCTGTAATTCATGGGGTCGTGAAGAGTCGGACACGACTGAGAGACTGAACTGAACTGAACTGTAGTGCTTAGTACTATAATACTGTTAACAAGAGGTGATTTCTAGTCTATGAGTATTACATTATAAAGAGGAGCTTTCATGAATGAGGGTGTAACTATTATAGTGAATATGTAGGAATCCTTGAATGTGATCACGGGCAGTGGCACTTTTGTCTCTCGTTGTCCTTAAGTTTCTCTGTAGGCTTAGTCCTATCCTTGTTCAGGCTGAAAGAACTAGAAAATTTTCTGGTTATTTGCAGTTTTTTCTGGTCACTTTCAGGGCCAACCTAAAAATTAATATGCTTGGGTTGGTATGGTATTAAAGCTTGAACCTTCTCTAAAACTTCTTTCCTGTTCATCCATCCAGGATTAATACGTGAGCACAGAGTGAACTTCTGGAGTGATGGAGCCAGTACACTTTTGGAGCGTTTGCAATAACACTTAGCTGTTCTAACGAACACATGCTGTGCTACTGATCCAGAAACAGGTGCGTAAGCGAAGTGTGCGGCTCATGGGCCAGATGGAAATAAGTGACGCATAAAATCCATGCATGATATTTGTTTCCCAGAAAAGTGATGCATCGACTAAAGTTTTCCTGAATCACTTTAAGACATCATTTAATGCCAATAAAAGGTCTGCTAACTAGCTACATCCTGGGACATGTCCTGTGGTTGGTCTAACGAGTCTGTAAATAGTCTGTAAATAAACATTATCCGTGTATAATCTTAGCGTGAATGAGCCACAGTTGCAAAACTCCCTCATTCCCATTCTAATTTCTCAAGTGCACTCAGAAAATTTACTAAAACCTCCAAGAGGTTTGGCCAAAGGAAGTTACGAGTCTTGACCCTGCAAACAAAGCCATTGCTGCTGTTGTCCTGCTTGTCTGCTTAAAATTTAATCTTAATTATGGTCATTCAAACCATAGCCAGGGGAAATGTGGCATCTGGAAAGGCAGCTATTTAAAGAAACAAAGAGTTCAGCTTTTACAATAGGCTATAGGAATGTGTGTGCAATCACTAACTTTCCCTCTTAGGAAGGCAAACCAGCACTCTAGGTCTCTCCCAATGAATACACTATGATGGACACCTTGGCCATAGGATATTAATATCTGAAAGGATTCTCTATGCCTGCCTGACTCTGGGGAGAGAGTTGACTAAGTGAGAGCTCTTTGGGTCTGAATAGCAGTTTCATGGAGGAGGCTGTGCAGTGCTGGAGTCTCAGGTTTGGAGGAACATGAGTGAGCTATGACCCGAAAGAGCTTTCCCGGCGGTGACTCAGTGGTGCTTCTTCATCTCCGAATGATGCCCAGACACGGTACTCACATTCAGTGGCTCCTTCATAAACACTTACTGGAGGAGTAACTCCTAGTGAGAGGCTGCATTGTGTAGATGGGGCCACACTGGCTAGCTCTGACCCTTATTTCCTGTGTGGTTTTGACAAGTTTCTTAGCCTCTCTGTGTTTCCATTGCCTCATCTGGAAAATGATGAGTTGTTGTGAGAATTAAACAGTGGTTCAGCTGATAAAGAATCTACCTGCAATGCAGGATACCTGGGTTCGAATCCCTGGGGAGGATCCATCCCGTGGATAGTGAATGGCTACCCACTCCAGTGTTATTGCCTGGAAAATTCCATGGGCATAAGAGCCTGGTGGACTGCAGTCCATGGAGTTGCCAAAAGTTGGACATGACTGAGAGACTAACATTTTCACTTTTTTTGTCTTCAGATGTAAAAGAAACAATTATGATAGTAATTGGCATTTAGCAGGGTTATATAAGTGTTGCTGTTGTTATTACAGTAGAAGTATTAATATCCTCCTTGAATGCTTTCTTTCAGAATGTTGAAGTGGTTCTCCATATTTCATAAGCTCATTAGAAGAGCATAGAAGAGTTATAGCTTATCGAGATATATTGGACATGATATTTTCATGTCCAAATAGCATTTGATATTTAAATATCTTGAAGATTTTTTTTTAAATTAACATATGCAGTCGAGTACTTATTCATTAAATTTACTGCTTGCCAAATTCCATGCTAGGTCCTAAGGAAACCAAACAGCTAGTGAAAGTTAACGTGTTCGTCGCTCAGTTGTGTCTGACTCTTTGTGACCCCATGGACTGTAGCCCGCCAGGCTCCTCCATCCATGGGCTTCGCCAGGCATGAATACTGGAGTGGGTAGCCACTCCAGGGAAAGTGAATGGTAAACGAAGTCATTCTTTGTTTTTCTTCTAAGTTTTTATAATCTAAATCCTATTGGTTAAAAAACATTTTTTTGGTCCAGTCTCACAAATTTTCTGAAACCACTTTGACTTTGCATCTTAAATATTTACACTTTCATAAACTGGTCCTCACAGGACCCTTTTACAGCCTTCTTTGGCTTACTAACAAAGCTTCCATTAAAGAAGAAATCAACTGACATTCAGTGTATTTGTATAAGAATAATTTCATTTTTTAAAAATAGATTAGATTTATTTGAAATAGACATTTGAAAAATGTTCTAAGAGTATTATTTTGTATTTGTTTATCTCCCCCACCCCATAAAGTGAAAAACAGAAGGTGTCTCAACATAGCAGGAGAGGGGGTGATTGAGGGTGCCGAGGCTGTGACCCCTGGGAGGTGCCTCCAGCAGGGCTGGCAGTAGCTGACACAAGCTGTCACTCCCTCTTCTGGGTTCATGAATGCCATGTACCTGATGGCATTCTTCTTCGTAGAGTCTGGATGCCACCTCACAGCCCAGCTCCAAGCAGAGCACTAAGTGACTCCTCCCAGACACAAGGAGTCTTCATTTGAGGTGAGACTTGTTTTCACGCCAAGTCTGCAGGAGACTGCAGTTAGCAGTCAGGTACATGCTTACCTCTAAAGGCTCCATACCTAGTGCTGGGGTAACTCAGTATTACAATCTGGGTGGCTTAAACAATAGAAAGGCATTGTCTCCCAGTTCTGGAGGCTCCAAGTCCAACACTGGAGATGAGGCAAGGCTGTGCGCTCTCCAAAGGCTCTGGGCAAGGAACCTTCCTTGCTTCTTCTAGCTTCTGATGGTCCTGGCAATCCTTGGCTTGTAGGTGCAACCCTGTGCTCGTCACCTCACATGACATTCTCTGGGCGTCTGCACTCTCTTCCTCCAGACATGGTGTGTCTGTATGTCTGTGTGGCTGTGTCTCTTTTCCTCTTGGAAGGACAGCAATCATGTTAGATTAGGGGCTTACCTACTTCAGTATGACCTCACCCATTACATCTACAGTGATCATATTTCCAAATTCAGCCACATTTGTGGAGCTGCTGGTTTCAGAGTGTGGGGAGGTGTGGGTTTAGTATCCAGGACATTGTGGGTGCCTGTGGGCTCTGTGGCAAGGTTGTCAGGTGAGGCAATAGGCTCGTGGTTCTAAGAAGGACTTGAATTTAGCGGGCAGGAACACTATTCAATCTGGTACAGGCTCTTTGTCTTCTGTCTTCATCACACAGCTGGCTTTTCCCCAGCCGTAGTTGCTGGCTTGGTCTTGGAGGGTAACAAAGAGTGCTGGCGTGGGACAGAGGGGACACAAGTGATGGGGAAAGGCCGTGAGAGGCTCTGTCTGCTGGCAAAGGGTAGTGATGGTGGATGAGACGCTTGGAATATGCACCTGGGAGAGGTGGGGGCCTGCACACTAGGAAGAAGGACGCATTTCACCTACTCGCAGCTTGGTTCACAGTTGGATCCAACCCACAACTGCCGACTGCCCTGCTTACCATCCCTCCTCCACTCCCCCACCTCCCCACCCCGCGCATCCCCTGTGTGGGGTCTGGCTTGTTCCTCTCCCAGCCCGACTGATTGTACAGGACCAACTAGGGGATAGGGACTTCCCTGGCAGTCCAGTGGTTGAGACTCTGCCCTTCCACTGCAGAGGTCACAGGTTTGATTCCTAGTCATGGAACTAAGGTCCTGCCTACCATGGGGCCAAAAAAAAAAAAAAAAAAAAATGGGGCATACAGCACAGTTGGTAAGTTAGATTCTGACCCTGTTTCCTGAAAAGTCTCCACATTTCTTGGTTCACCAGAATCACGAATTTACTAGAAGTTTTATTTTCTAAAATGTCAGCCGCAGTCACAGTCACAGTCCTGCAATATCTATGGTGACAGATATAGACGTACCTGGAGGCTTATCTTCACTCATTACGCTCTGCAGCATTTCTGGGCTTCTCTGTACAGAACCTCTTTCTAAGGGTTCAGACAGCCAAAGGGCATCTGTGGAATTTTTAATAATTCTCTCTCTCCGTGGGCTGAGCAGTTGGGGCAGAGAAGGTTAATGCCACTTATTACTTATTCTACAGCTTATTGCCTTGCAGTCTGCACTAAGGACATTATGCACACTCACTTCTCGCCTCATTTTCTGGGCAGTAGCATTGTTGCGGCACCATGTTATAATTTTGCTTGTTTTTCAAACATAACGTATGCAACATAGTGACATAGATTTTTCTGTTATCTTAAACATAAAAGCTGGAAAGAAATACCATTCTCTGCTTTTTTTCAACATATTATGTTTCCTAGGATCAACATAATTCTCTGCACAAGGTTCTGACAGGCCATTCTCTTCTGGTTAAAATAAAAAGTGTTTTCCAGTTAGGTAATTAGATTTCTTGGTGACATCAATTTACATATTTATGTAACTTTACAATTATGTCTGATCCTTTTATTATTCCACAACTGAGATGTTTTTGTCTGTCCATAAAGATCCATTCTTTTTATATTTCAAAACAATTGCCAAGTCACATCACCAGTTTCAAACTGTACCATGAAACTCATACTGTGACTGAATAGTCATTTCTATAGAAATCGACGTATCTGATTAAGCATTTATGGAGGATTGATGCTGCTGCTCCTGAGGTCTTCGTGGAGCAAAGCCAGAGAGAGTAAATAAGAGTGAGAAAGAACAGAATAACGCTGAGAACAGAGGGCAGTGTCTGGGGAGTCATGAAGCTTGTGCCCAAGTGGTCCTGGGCAGTGGCCCTCCACCCTTGCTGCACAGTGGACTCACCTGGGAACTTTCAGCACTGATGCCCAGGCCTGACCCCCAGACACATTGACTTCATTGATATGCGGTGGACCAGCATCAGACTTTCATCCCACGTGTCAGGGAACCGGAAAGTGCACACCTAGGGGATGCCATATATAATTGCCGATTGATTTCAGAACATCTCAGTTCTCAAAGTAGAGAAGGGGAAAGGAAAAACTTCCTTCAATAAAACTTGACTACTCTAAATCTGGAACCAGACTAGAGATCTCTGTGGGGAGTGGGTTTATGGTCCCTTGGACGCTGCTTGTTCCCCGAGGCTCTCTCATAATGACCCTGGCTCCACCAAGCCAAGCTCCAAAGGAAGGAAAGGGGATGCTCCATGTCTGTAACTCCCTAGCTCAGTCCTAGGCTCACAGCCTGGCCCTAAAGGGCCTGTGCAGAACTAGGAGGCTGGAACTTTCGAGTAAGGTCTTACTAATGACCAGACTGGAAGGTAAAAGATAAGATCACAGGTCCACTACCCAAAAAGCCTCAGGGTGGAAGGCAGGATCTCTTGCATCTTGGTTTCTTTCTCTTTCAAATAAGTAGAATCATCAATCTTGAAGGTAGGTTATCTGTAAGGTTGGGGGCATGTACTTAATGAGATAGCATTTATAATATAGCATCTGACACATCATTGGGTATCAGTGATGGGGAGCTTTGGGGATTATAAGATTCAAACTATTATAAACCTGTGACAGCTGCTTCAGATAAGACTAGCTTGGGACCTGCTAACCTGGTTGTGGGTTTACTTCCCTCTTCAGTTCAGTTCAGTTCAGTTCAGTCACTCAGTCATGTCCAGCTATTTGCAACCCCATGGACTGCAGCATGCCAGGCTTCCCTGTCCATCACCAATTCCTGGGCCTTGCTCAAACTCAAGTCCATCGACTCAATGATGACATGCAGCCATCTCATCTTCTGTTATCCCCTTCTCCTCCTGCCTTCAATATTTCCCAGCATCCAGGGTCTTTTCCAGTGAGTTAGTTCTTTGCATCATGTGGCCAAAGGATTGTAGTTTCAGCTTCAGCATCAGTCCTCCCAATGAATATTCAGGGATAATTTCTTTTAGGATGGACTAGTTTGATCTCCTTGCAGTCCAAGGGACTCTCAAGAGTCTTATCCAACACCACAGTTCAAAAGCATCAAGTCTTCAGCACTCAGCTTTCTTTATGGTCCAACTCTCACACCCATACATGACTACTGGAAAAACCATAGCCTTGACGAGACGGACCTTTGATGACAAAGTGATGTCTCTGCTTTTTAATATGCTATCTAGGTTGGTCATAACTGTACTTCCAAGGAGTAAGCATCTTTTAATTTCATGGCTGCAATCACAATCTGCAGTGATTTTGGAGCCCAGAAAAATAAAGTCAGCCACTGTTTCCACTGTTTCTCCATCTATTTCCCAAGAAGTGATGGGACCAAATGCCATGATCTTCGTTTTCTGAATGTTCAGCTTTAAGCCAACTTTTTCACTCTCCTCTTTCACTTTTATCAAGAGGCCCTTTAGTTCTTTTTCACTTTCTGCCATAAGGGTGGTGTCATCTGCATATCTGAGGTTATTGATATTTCTCCCAGCAGTCTTGATTCCAGCTTGTGCTTCTTCCAGCGCAGCATTTCTCATGATGTACTCTGCATAGAAGTTAAATAAGCAGGGTGACAATATACAGCCTTGATGGACTCCTTTTCCTATTTGGAACCAGTCTGTTGTTCCATGTCCAGTTCTAACTGTTGCTTCCTGACCTGCATACAGGTTTCTCAAGAGGCAGGTCAGGTGGTCTGGTATTCCCATCTCTTTCAGAATTTTCCACAGTTTATTGTGATCCACACAGTCAAAGGCTTTGGCATAGATATACCCAGCCCCTTTGCCTTGTGCTGGAGCCCACTGAAACACAATGCAACACACAGTATAACAATACGCAACGCAGTGAAGCCAACAGTCCTCAGAGACATACAGGAATAAGAGGTGGATTTTTTCTTTTGTTACTTTTAAAGCATAATTTTATGATTACACTTATTTATTTGTTTGTTTTTGACCATGCTGGGCCTTCGTTGTGGCTCAGGCTTTCTCTAGTTCCGGTGAGTGGGGACAACTCTTCTTTGGGATATGTGGACTTCTCAATGTGGTGGTTTCTCTTGTTGCAGAGCACAGGCTTTAAGGCACATGGGCTTTGGAAGTTGTGGCTCCTGGGCTCTAGAACACAGGCTCAGTAGCTGTGGCACACGGGCTTGGTTGCCCAGAGGCATGTGGGATCTTCCTGGAATCTCCTGGATTAGCAGGCAGATCCTTTACCATTGAGCCACCAGGGAAGCCTGGGATTTCTAAAGGAAGGACTCCTGTGCCATCCTCCACAGCACCTGGTGGGCAGAGTGCAGAGGCTACACAAGATTCTCAGAAGGTGAAGCTTCTGGGTCACTAGAATCAGCCCTGTTCTAACAGAGATTTCCAGAGGAGGAAGTGAAGACCAGCACCTCATTCTCCCAAGCTGGAGGGCAATGCCCCATTATTATTGCTATTGATATTATTACAGCTATTAGAGTTGGTAAGTCACTCATCATGACAACACGGGACCTGTGGCACAGGGATTTTCAGAGGGTTGTTCCTGAGCTGATGCCAGTGGCTGGTCTGGTCTGTTTCTGGGTCATGGCAAGATAAGCACAGAATGTGAGAGTAGATGTTTGAAAAATTTTAGAGACAACCAATGTTGCCAGGGGACCAGTGATACATACAGGGGTCAGACAGCAGGATTTGGAGCAGTCTGAGCACTGTGACACTCACTTGGTGAGTCGAAGATGACACTGGCTGCAGATTAGCTGTGCACATGTATATTGTCATCCTGCTTATTTAACTTATATGCAGAATACATCATGAGAAATGCTGTGCTGGAAGAAGCACAAGCTGGAATCAAGATTGCCGGGAGAAATATCAATCACCTCAGATATGCAGATGACACCACCCTTATGGCAGAAAGTGAAGAGGAACTCAAAAGCCTCTTGAGGAAGGTGAAAGAGGAGAGTGAAAAAGTTTGCTTAAAACTCAACATTCAGAAAACGAAGATCATGGCATCTGGTCCCATCACTTCATGGGAAATAGATGGGGAAACAGTGGAAATAGTGTCAGACTTTATTTTTCTGGGCTCCAAAATCACTGCAGATGGTGACTGCAGCCATGAAATTAAAAGACGGTTACTTCTTGGAAGAAAAGTTATGACCAGCCTAGACAACATATTAAAAAGCAGAGACATTACTTTGCCAACAAAGGTCTGTCTAGTCAAGGCTATGATTTTTCCTGTGGTCATGTATGGATGTGAGAGTTGGACTGTGAAGAAAGCTGAGCGCTGAAGAATTGATGCTTTTGAACTGTGGTGTTGGAGAAGACTCTTGAGAGTCCCTTGGACTGCAAGGAGATCCAACCAGTCCATTCTGAAGGAGATCAGCCCTGGGATTTCTTTGGAAGGAATGATGCTAAAGCTGAAACTCCAGTACTTTGGCCACCTTATACGAAGTGTTGACTCATTGGAAACGACTCTGTGATGTATGTCAGAGAGTGTTTTGCCTATGTTCTCCTCTAGGAGTTTTATAGTTTCTGGTCTTACGTTTAGATCTTTAATCCATTTTGAGTTTATTTTTGTGTATGGTGTTAGAAAGTGTTCTAGTTTCATTCTTTTACAAGTGGTTGACCAGTTTTCCCAGCACCATTTGTTAAAGAGATTATCTTTAGTCCATTGTATATTCTTGCCTCCTTTGCCAAAGATAAGGTGTCCATATGTGTGTGGATTTATCTCTGGGCTTTCTATTTTGTTCCATTGATCTATATTTCTGTCTTTGTGCCAGTACCGTACTGTCTTGATGACAGGGGCTTTGTAGTAGAGCCTGAAGTCAGGCAGGTTGATTCCTCCAGTTCCATTTTTCTTTCTCAAGATTGCTTTGGCTATTCGAGATTTTTTTGTATTTCCATACAAAATTGTGAAGTTATTTGTTCTAGCTCTGTGAAGAATACTGTTGGTAGCTTGATAGGGATTGCATTGAATCTATAAATTTCTTTGGGTAGTATACTCATTTTCACTATATTGATTCTTCCAATCCATGAACATGGTAGATTTCTCCATCTATTAGTGTCCTCTTTGATTTCTTTCACCAGTGTTTTATAGTTTTCTATCACTGCAGATGGTGACTGCAGCCATGTAATTAAAAGACGCTTACTCCTTGGAAGGAAAGTTATGACCAACCTAGATAGCATATTCAAAAGCAGAGACATCACTTTGCCAACAAAGGTTCACCTAGTCAAGGCTATGGTCTTTCCTGTGGTCATGTATGGATGTGAGAGCTGGACTGTTAAGAAGGCTGAGCGCCGAAGAATTGATGCTTTTGAACTTCAGTGTTGGAGAAGACTCTTGAGAGTCCCTTGGACTGCAAGGAGATCCAACCAGTCCATTCTGAAGGAGATCAGCCCTGGGATTTCTTTGGAAGGAATGATGCTAAAGCTGAAACTCCAGTATTTTGGCCACCTCATGTGAAGAGTTGACTCATTGGAGAAGACTCTGATGCTGGGAGGGATTGGGGGCAGGAGGAGAAGGGGACGCCAGAGGATGAGATGGCTGGATGGCATCACTGACTCGATGGATGTGAGTCTGAGTGACCTCCGAGAGCTGGTGATGGATAGGGAGGCCTGGCGTGCTGCAGTTCATGGGGTCACAAAGAGTCGGACACGACTGAGTGACTGATCTGATCTGATCTGATATAGGTCTTTAGTTTCTTTAGGTAGATATATTCCTAAGCATTTTATTCTTTTCATTGCAATGGTGAATGAAATTGTTTCCTTAATTTCTCTTTCTATTTTCTCATTGATAATGTATAGGAATGCAAGGGATTTCTGTGTGTTGATTTTATATCCTGCAACTTTACTATATTCATTGATTAGTTCTAGTAATTTTCTGGTGGAGTCTTTAGGGTTTTCTATGTAGAGGATCATATCATCTGCATCACAGCAGGATCCTCTATGACCCACCTCCCAGAATATTGGAAATAAAAGCAAAAATAAAGAAATGGTACCTAATTAAACTTAAAAGCTTCTGCACAACAAAGGAAACTATAAGCAAGGTGAAAAGACAGCCTTCAGAATGGGAGAAAATAATAGCAAATGAAGCAACTGACAAACAACTAATCTCAAAAATATACAAGCAACTTCTACAGCTCAATTCCAGAAAAATAAATGACCCAATCAAAAAATGGGCCAAAGAACTAAATAGACATTTCTCCAAAGAAGACATACAGATGGCTAACAAACACATGAAAAGATGCTGAACATCAGTCATTATCAAAGAAATGCAAATCAAAACCACTATGAGGTACCATTTCACACCAGTCAGAATGGCTGCGATCCAAAAGTCTACAAGCAATAAATGCTGGAGAGGGTGTGGAGAAAAGGGAACCCTTTTATACTGTTGGTGGGAATGCAAACTAGTATAGCCACTATGGAGAACAGTGTGGAGATTCCTTAAAAAACTGGAAATAGAACTGCCTTATGACCCAATAATCCCACTACTGGGCATACACACTGAGGAAACCAGAATTGAAAGAGACACGTGTACCCCAATGTTCATTGCAGCACTGTTTACAATAGCCAGAACATGGAAGCAACCCAGATGTCCATCAGCAGATGAATGGATAAGAAAGCAGTGGTACATATACACAATGGAGTATTACTCAGCCATTAAAAAGAATACATTTGAATCAGTTCTAATGAGGTGGATGACACTGGAGCCAATTATACAGAGTGAAGTAAGCCAGAAAGAAAAACACCAATACAGTATACTAACGCTATTATATATGCAATTTAAAAAGATGGTAATGATAACCCGGTATGAGAGACAGCAAAAGAGACACTGATGTATAGAACAGTCTTTTGGACTCTGTGGGAGAGGGAGAGGGTGGAATGATTTGGGAAAATGGCATTGAAACATGTATAATATCATATATGAAACGAGTCACCAGTCCAAGTTCGATGCATGATACTGGATGCTTGGGGCTGGTGCTCTGGGACGACCCAGAGGGATGGTATGGGGAGGGAGGAGGGAGGAAGGCCCAGGAAGGGGAACACATGTATACCTGTGGTGGATTCATTTTGATATATGGGAAAACCAACACAATATTGTAAAGTTAAAAAATAAAATTAAATTAAAAAAAAAAGGAAAAGACTCTGATGCTGGGAGGGATTGGGGGCAGGAGGAGAAGGGGACGCCAGAGGATGAGATGGCTGGATGGCATCACTGACTTGATGGACGTGAGTCTGAGAGAACTCTGGGAGTTGGTGATGGACAGGGAGGTCTGGCGTGCTGCGATTCATGGGGTCACAAAGAGTCGGACACGACTGAGTGACTGATCTGAACTGTGGGACCACGCCTCAGTCCATGATGACCTGGTCCTTTACCACACACAGATGGCCTGAGGTGGTAGCCTTTGGAATCATTTCTCATTTTGCAGATGGAGAAACAACTGCTCAGCCCACGGCAAAGTCAGGTGAGAGGAGAACTGGAGTCATCATCGGACTTCACACTTGATTCCTCAGCCACCGTCTCACAACAGCCTCAAACCAACAAGGTGCTGAAAAGCTGAAACTAAATACTGAAAGGGGGTTAGAGCTCCAGCTGGTGTGTGGGCCCTGGGGAGAACAGAGAGACAGTTATTTCTTTTGTTTACTATGGAAACATAGTAAAAACCCTGGAGCATCTCTGTAGAGGGGAGAAGTGTGATTTCCTGTGATTTTAAAAGAACAACCACCACCAGATTGAGCTTATAACTGAAGAGAGATGGGAGAGACCTGCATTTCTGTATATTTGTATTGGAGAACCAAGGGGGAGAAAAATAGCATATAGCCAGAAGTGGAGATTAGTTTCACTCATTCCCTATTTTGGGGCACCTAACATGTGGTGAGCACACTGTTCTTGGTGCTGAGAATATAAACTCCAATTAGCCACCTCCTCCTCTTCCAGAGTTTACAATCTAGTGGGAGGGACAGATGACTTAACAGACACCTTCTGCTGACAATGAGAAGCCTAGTGCTACTACTGTTTTGAAAAATGAAAGTGAAGTCATTCAGTCATATCTGACTCTTTGTCACCCCATGGACTGTAGCCTGCCAGGCTCCTCCGTCCATGGGATTCTCCAGGCAAGAGTTCTGGAGTGGCTTGCCATTTCCTTCCCCAACTACTGTTTTAGGAAGTGGAAAAAGTGAACAGTGGAGTCCCTGCCCTCATGAAATATACATTCTGGCGGGAGAGTGAGTCAGTTAACAAGTACAGATGCACTTTTCAAGAAGTCATACGAATAAGAAGGAGAAAAGAAAGTGATCAAGGAGTGAGAGGGTGCAAAGAGGAGGCCTGTTGAGGAGGTGACCTGGGAGCAGAGCTGTGATCACAAAAAGGCTTGATGGGTGATGTGACAGATGGTGGCCAATGAGCAGACAGGAGAGCGACACCGAGCTGAGACCAAGGACATCTTGAAGAGCTTAGTCCAGGAAGTGAGACCTGAGATGATCCTGGAGGGGGTGAGGGGTCAGCCTGGCACCATGGGGAGCTTGGAAGGGGTGTATAGGCACAGGTGAAAGTTGATGGTGAGTGTTCTCTATTTGGGAATCCACGTTCAGTGAGATATTGGGCAGAGTGAGGTATGTATGTGTATGTGTTGGGATGTGGCATGTTTGAACAGATGCTAGAGCAAAAAGCAAGGGCCGGAGCAAGAAAAGCCTGTGCGCAATGCGAGGTTGTTCATACTTTAGCCTGAAAGAAATGGGGGATATGGAGGGATTTTTTAAGCATAGGATCTTGATCACATTTACTTTCATAAATCTCTCTGTGGGAGCAGCATAGAGAAGAGATGGAAGGCAGGTCATGAAGACAGGGTACGAGAACACAGGAAACATCCAGGGGAGAGTGTGAGGACCAGAGGAGGAGGCAGATCTTAGATCCAGACAAACACGGGACCGTAAAGATGTGCTTCTTGATTGGACAAGGTGCACACGAGAATGAGGGAGCTGGTTTTCAAGTTTCTAGATTAAACAAAGAAGCGAGTGGTGCTTAATAGTCCTGGCAAAAGGAAACTAGGAAAAGGAAGTAGGTCCTAGGAAGTCGGTGATGTCATTTAGAATTTGTTAATTTGAGGTGACTTCAAGGCATGTAGGTGAAGGCGCCAACTGAGTAAGCAGGGGATATGTGTGTTTGCCTCCATTTATTGGAACTTCTTGATGGGAATGCTGAGTCTGCTGCGTCATGACTGGAGCAGGTTCCCTGTGGAGATGTTTCCCACCATTGTCTCCACAACCCTGGAGCCAGGACATGCCTATGGCCATAATTTCCCTGAGACATTATTGGCACTATGGTGAGCTCTCTCTGCGGTGTTTAGGATCCCTTCACACCTAACAGCAGGGACTGTTCTAGGTGCTTTTTCTCCAGGTGCCCATTCTCCCTCAGAACAACCTGGGAAGCAAGTGCTGCTGATCCTTTTATAGATGGACAAATGGAGGCACAGTGAGGTTACGTAACTTGCCAAGGTCACACAGTGCCTAAGCGGCAGAAGTGAGGTGAAGTTGCTCAGTCGTTTCAGACTCTTTGTGATCCCATAGACTGTAGCCTGCCAGGCTTCTCCATCCATGGGATTTTCCAGGCAAGAGTTCTGGAGTGGGTTGCCATTGCCTTCTCCACAAGTGGCAGAGGTCAGATTCAATCTGGGCACTTGGGATACGGGCTTTGTGCTGGGTTTGTTGTTGTTGTTCAGTTACTAAGTTGCATCCCCCGCGTGGACTGCAGCATGCCAGGCTCCGCTACCCAGTTCTATCCTCCAGTTCTCCACTATCACCCCGAGTTTGCTCAAATTTGTGTCCACTGAGTGGGTGATGCTCTTTAACCATCTCATCCTTTGCCTTCAATCTTTCCCAGCACCCTATTGTTGCCCTGAGGCTGGAGGCTCTACCAATTCCTGTTGGCCTTCTGTCTTTACCCTCCAGCAACTCCCCTATTTCCTGAGGGAGTGTGGAAGTTCAGCAAAGGCCCATGCTCATGTCCAGAACATTCCTTTTTAGTTCTTTTGCAGCACTTCCAGGAGGATCACACTCAAGTTCTGTGTCAGTCATTTGGGGTCAAAATTGTTGACCAGAACACTTCATTTAATAGTGACAGAAAGAGAGCACTGGAGAAATAAACCATGCTGGAGTGTGCCAGGACTGACGCTCGTAGGTATGGTTCTGGCTGACAGCAGCTCTTTTCCAATTCTGGGTTGCAACCCTTTAGTAGGTTGGGAAATCTGTTTAGGAGATTGTGAGCAGCAGTCTTTAAAAATAATAGAATAGAATAGGATGTGTCAGAGTGTATTACATGTAATATGGGTAAGTTATGTGTGTAGACGAATATTTAGGTCATGCCGGAAATGTATTTCTTATTGTGGTTTGTGGTAAAAAAATGTTTGAACGAACTGGGCTAGAGTAGCCTTTACTGTGCTAACCATCCATGACCAAAACAACATTCACTGTACTGTTTTGCTCTCAAATGAATTGAGATA
Organism: Tragelaphus eurycerus; assembly: GCA_935064755.1. Lineage (NCBI taxonomy): Eukaryota > Metazoa > Chordata > Mammalia > Artiodactyla > Bovidae > Tragelaphus > Tragelaphus eurycerus. Next base: position 9,208,379 of record CAKXYN010000039.1, read on the forward strand.
TATATTTGTGTTGTTGTTACTTAGTTGCTAACTCAAGTCCGACTGTTTGTGACCCCATAGATTGTAGCCCACTGGCGTCCTCTGTCCATGGGATTTCCCAGGTTCTTTGCCATCAAACCACCAGGGAAGCCCCCTGTATCTGTGTACTTTAACAGTAAACATACTTGCATAGTGCATGGGCAGTAAAGATGATGTACCTGTAGATCTAAAGCTTGGACCAGGATTCTGCTGGAGATTGTTCATCTGGAGAGTCTGTGACAGGTGGATGGTAGGCTGTCAAAGTAGAAGATTCATTAGGAGACAAAGTCACCTTGAGTGAGCGTATGAATGAATAAAGAAGCAGAGGGAAGAACCCTGGAGAACCGCTTATCTTGAAGGTGGAGATGTAGGAAAAGGAGTTCACCAGATCACTGTGATGTGCTTCCCAGGTGGTGTGAGTGGTAAAGAAAGTGAAAGTGAAAGTCACTCAGTCGTGTCTGACTCTTTGAGACCCCAAGGACTATACAGTCCGTGGAGTTCTCCAGGCCAGAATACTGGAGTGGGTAGCCTTTCCCTTCTCCAGGGGATCTTCCCAACCCAGGGACTGAACCCAGGTCTCCTGAATGACAGGTGGATTCTTAACCAGCTGAGCCACCAGGGAAGCCCGGCAGTCAAGAACCTGCCTGCAGTGTAAGAGACAAAGAGACACGGGTTTGATTCCTGGGTCTGGAAGATCCCCTGGAGGAGGGCATGGCAACCCACACCAGTATTCTTGTCAGGAGAGTCCCAAGGACAGAGGAGCCTAGACACAAAGAGTCGGACACAACTGAAGCAACTTAGCATGCACGGATGCATGGTAATGGAATAGACAGAGGTGGGAGCAAAAGCAGGAGGATGTTGGCCAGGAGAGATTCAAGATTGTCAAGTGTGGCAGGAATTCAAAGTAGAGAAGAGCTGAAAAAGCACAGACCGAATTGAGTGACATGAAGACCTTGCTTGGCAGTCACACTGCAGAGGGCTGAGTGTGAGCGAAGACAGAGATGTTGGGGAATGGACAACTCTTCCAGAACACTGGACAGGGAAAGAGGGAGGGCAGGAGGCCATTGGCTGGACAGGGGAGAATCGGCTTCTCTCGAGAGTTTAATCTCACAGAAAAAGACAAAATGTTTGATAAGCAAGGCTTAGAGGAAGCCACAGGGATACTTAATCTTTGTTAGAAGGGATGCAATGAAGCTATGGGTTTCTCCCCCTGGTTTTCATCATCTCTGAACTGTCACCTAAGAATTTCTGCTAATTGCTAAGACAAAGAACTGTGACAGCGACTGCTGTTGATTCCGGTTATTTATGCAAATAGTGGCTAAGTTCATTTAGGAATTATGATTTCAAATTGTAGTACATAATACAACCAAATGCCCAGAATTAGGAAGGGAAAAAAAAAAGTCAGTGGGGGAAAGGGAGATGAAGTAGTAGCCATAAGGAAACTACAATGATATAGGTTAACAATAGCACTTCTCTCACTCCATAAAGAATAATGAAATAATGGACTGTATTCTGAAAACTAAAAATATTGTGAACAGTTGATAGAATCCCAAAGAAGAGATGATATTTTCTCTACTCTTATAATGAAAAACAGACTTATTAAGTTACTTTTTGTTTGTCTTTTTGCTTTATCACATCTTTGAGAGAAATCAGGGGCAGGCATCTTATCACTGACCTGTATGAGTCAAGACAAGAATTCTCTGTTGAGGTCTATAGCTTTTGGGGCTGTAATGATCACAGTCTCAAGGTAGATTCCCAACTGTTGCATAATTATTGCAACAATTAGCCTTTAAAAAGTAAGGAAATTGTGTCTAAGTATGAACATTTGTATTATAGTCCTTCTTTCCTCCAGGAATGAAGAAAGCCCTGGGACCCTTGATTTTTACCCTTTTCTAACAACATTTAGCTAGGATTTTTCCAGTAGTCATGTATGGATGTGAGATTTGGACTATAAAGAAAGCTGAGCATCAAAGAATTGATGCTTTTGAACTGTGGTTTGGAGAAGACTCTTGAAAGTCCCTTGGACTGCAAGGAGACCCAAACAGTCACTCCTAAAGGAAATCAGTCCTGAATGTTCATTGGAAGGACTGATGCTGAAGCTGAAGCTCCAATACTTTGGCCACCTGATGCAAAGAACTGACTCATTTGAAAAGACCCTGATGCTGGGAAAGATTGAGGGCAGGAGGAGAAGGGGACAGCAGAGGATGAGATGGTTGGATGGCCTCATTGACTTGATGCACATGAGTTTGAGTAAGCTCCCAGGGAGTTGGTGATGAACAGAGAGGCCTGGTGTGCTGTGGTCCATGGGGTCGCAAAGAGTCGGACACGACTGAAAGACTGAACTGAACTGATTAATTGTTTTTGATTAACTGCCATTAAAAAATTATTTACATTAGAAAAGAAAGGGTTTGCCCTGAACAAATTTACACATAAGTCTTGTAGATAAGAAATATCTTTGGTTTTACTGAATTTAAATATTCATCTGTGTAAATGGTTTCTAGCCTGGGAATGATTCCCTTGCTCCCAAATAATTTGTCTTCAGTATTTGAAATCTGCAAAAAACAGTAATTCTATGATCCATCAAGATTTGAACATTGAGTTTTGATTATTCAAACATGGAGGGAGTGTGTGTGTGTGTGTGTGTGTGTGTGTGTGTGCATTTGTGGTGGGAATGGGGCTGTGCAGTTCACTTTGAATGTAAATTATATCCTGGGGACTTCCCTGGAAGTCCAATGGTTAAGACTCCCAGCTCTCAATGCAAGGGATACAGATTCGATCCCTAGGCAGGGATTGGCCTACAGTGTGGCAAAACAACAACAGCAAAAAGATGTCCATGGTATATTCTTAAGTTAAAAAAAAAAAAAAAAAAAGGTAAATTATGTGCTGGGTGGAGCTATGGGATTTATAGGAAGAGGGGACTCTTGTTTAGCTCAACTTGTAATTCCAAGTCAAGGTGACTCATTTGGGCATCTGAAGGTCTGTGTACCTCTGGAAGGAGGATGCCTCCTCCCTGGCTATTTTTCTACAAGTTGGGATGCGAAAACTCTAAATTTCTTCTTAAATGTCTCTTAGTACTTGTCACTTTTGAAGTCATGAAAGTGAAAGCTGCATTTTAAGCATAAAGGAAAAAGCATCTTAAACAGTGAGAAAAAACTGGCACAAGAAATTCTCAGAAAGAACTTAGTGAATTTTTATAAATCCTTTGAAGTTATTCTCGAATGACTGAATTCATTGTCCAAAGACTCAAAATAAGGACTTGGAATTTCCCACTCTTTGCCACACTCCTGGATCCCAGGCATAGTTTTCAAAATAAATGGGAATAGCCAGGCCCCAGTGCCAGAATGAGGCTGAGGTTTTATATAGTTTCTCCCTCATGAAGTACAATTTTAGCTGTTTTTGTTTTGAACAAAATTCTCTTGGTTAGTCCAGTTGGTTAAAGCTGGTGCTAGCTAACTTGAATAAGTGCCAGATGTCTAGCGGGAGACAAGCTTAGTCTCTCTCTGGGCTGGGGGCAGAGTCTTGTTGATCACTGCCTACCCTCCTCTGCCTCCTCAGCCTGGCTGACAAAGCTCCTTTTTGTTGATGTGCTTGCCCTCCTGGTTATGAGCACAGGGTTTAAAATGATCTACCCGCTAAGGCAGGTGGGGGTGGAGGTCATGGGGAGAATTCTCAACAGTCTCTAGGAGCAAGTCAGGATAGCTTTGTCTCCCTTCTCCATGAGTAGCTGGGTAGGAAACCTACCACCTTAAGGACAGCTGGCCTCTTCCAGGGGGCAGGGATTTTAGCCTCAACCCCTTCTAATTATGAGAAGGGTCCAAGACCTAGGGACTTCCCAGGTGGCACAGTGGTAAAGAATCCCCCTGCCAATGCAGGAGAAGCAGGAGATGCAGTTTCAATTCTTGGGTTGGGAAGATCCCCTGGAAGGGGAAATAGCAACCCACTCTAATATTCTTGACCAGATAATCCCATGGACAGAGGAGCCTGGCGGACTAGTCCATGGGATTGCAGAGTTGGACAGAACTGAAGCGACTAAGCATGCATGTATCAAGACCTATACCAGCCACCTTTTTTTCCCACACAATCCCCACTAGATCTTTCCTTTCATTCTGCAAGGCCAGACATGTCCCAGTGTTGAACATCAGGCATGGAACGCTTTAGGAAAATCCCTTCACAGTCATGTTCCGGCTGGAAAACCCCAAACGAAAGAATAAAGCAGACCAAACCTGGGTAGAGGAAACCAGGGAACCAGAGGCAAAGCCAGAAGAGTTAGAACAAAGCTCTGGCCACTTTTATTTCCAGTGTCTTTATGTGTTTATAGCTGTGAGTCTAAGGGCCCAGCTAGAATCCTCTCCATTGAATAAAGTGTTCAGAGGAAATTGACTTGATTCTTTATCTCTGAGAACCTCGGGTAGCTGCTAGTAACCTTTGCTGCTGTGCTGTCCAACTCTTCGTGGCCCAGTGGACTGTAGTCCACCAGGCTCCTCTGTCCATGAGATTTTTCAGGCAAGAATACTTGAGTGGGTTGCCATTTCCTCCTCCAGGGGATCTCCCCAGCCCAGGGATTGAACCCAAGTTTCCTTTGTCTCCTGCATTAGCAGCCAGATTCTTTACCACTGAGCCACCTTGAGAAGTGCCCAGTAGCATTTAAAAGAATTTCGTACAAGCAGCTTACTTGTGTTTGAGTATCTTTATGGTTTCTTTCAATGGTCTGAACAGAAATGTATTGTTATGTACCAATACCACATAAATATATGTCTCCCAATAGTTTTATACACATACATAGGCAGTTTTCTGCTTATAACTTCTGCTCCATTTCCTTGCCCTAAACCTTATAAGAAACTCATTCATTTATAACTTTTCCTGGCTGTATAGGTTGGTCATAACTTTCCTTCCTGACCAACCTAGACAGCATATTAAAAAGCAGAGACATTACTTTGTTAACAAAGGTCTGTCTAGTCAAGGCTATGGTTTTTCCAATGGTCATGCATGGATGTGAGAGTTGGACTCAAAAGAATGCTTAGCACAGAAGAATTGATGCTTTTGAACTGTGGTGTTGGAGAAGACTCTTGAGAGTCCCTTGGACTGCAAGGAGATCCAACCAGTCCATCCTAAAGGAGATCAGTTCTGGGTGTTCATTGGAAGGACTGATGTTGAAGCTGAAACTCCAGTACTTTGGCCACCTGATGTGAAGAGCTGACTCTTTTGAAAAGACACTGATGCTGGGAAAGATTGAGGGCAGGAGGAGAAGGGGAGGGCAGAGGATGAGATGGTTGGATGGTATCACCAATTCAATGGACACGGGTTTGGGTGGACTCTGGGAGCTGATGATGGACAGGGAGGCCTGGCGTGCTGTGGTTCATGGGGTCGCAAAGAGTTGGACACGACTGAGCGACTGAACTGAACTGGCTGTGTAAAGTTTTAAAAGTAGTCTCTGCAGTTATTTTCCTAGCTAAAAAGAGGTTGTCTGGCAATGGTATTTGAGAGACCAATACCAATGGTATTCCCGGCTGTGCAGGGAATACTACAATACCAGAAATGGAAGACCAGGAACCAGCAGGGACTCACAGAGAAAGATTTGCGTTCCCAGTCTCTTGCCCAAGAGACAGCGAGTCTTCTGACCTTTAGATATAAAGATACCTTCATGCTCCGCCTATGGAGAAACAAGACACGGTGTAAGAAGAGAAAACTGGTCTGGAGAGTATTTTTCAAGCGCGGGATTGCCTCATGGCACAAACATCGCCTAGTCAATTTTCTCACAAACCCAGGGAGAAAGCTGCATAAATAGGGATGGGTGTTTGGAGCCGTGGGGTGGGGCCAAGAGGGGAGGAGACACATCCCCGCCCTCCCAGGAGGCGGGAGGGAGAGGAAAAACCTTTGCCAGGGACCTGCGGCTCCGTCCCTTCTCGCGTCGCCTGCCCCCCCCGGCGGTCGCCAGTCACCGGGTAGCGCTGGCCAAGGCCGCGGGCAGCGGTGGGTTTCCTGCGCTTCGGGACGGCGGGAGAAGAGCAATACTTGTGTCCCGGAGGACAGAGCACGGTCATCCGCGCAGAGGACCATCCCTGGCAGCAGACCCTCGCCAGTCCTCCCGGTGTCCACACCCCGGCGCCCGCGTCTTCTGCGCGCCCACATTCGCTCCGCCGCGCGCAGCTCCCACGCCCCTGGCTGCTGCCAGGGCGAGGGATCCGCCTCCCGGGTTGGACCAAGAGGGTCGTCGGCGGCGTCTTTAAGGCTGCGTCCCCGCCCCTGCCTCCTCCACGCCCTCCCCCGCCCGCGCTCCTCCAGACCTCCCCGGAGCTGGCGTCTGCGAGGAGCAGGTGCCGGCGAAGCCCTCGCATGCCGCTGCCCGGCCCGAGGTGGTAGCGGCGCCCGGCGCTCCGTCTGTCCTCCCCCGGGCCGCACTTCGGCTCCTAAGCGCGCGGGGACATGTCGGTGGCAACGGGCAGCAGCGAGGCGGCCGGCGGGGCCGCGGGCAGCGGTGCGCGTGTTTTCTTCCAGAGTCCCCGGGGCGGTGCCGGCGGCAGCCCGGGCTCGAGCAGCGGCTCGGGCTCCTCCCGGGAGGACTCGGCGCCCGTGGCCACCGCGGCTCCCGCCGGGCACGTTCAGCAGCAGCAGCAGCAGCAACAGCGGCGCCACCAGCAGGGAAAAGTGACGGTAAAATACGATCGCAAGGAGCTTCGGAAACGGCTCGTGCTGGAGGAGTGGATCGTGGAGCAGCTTGGACAGCTGTATGGCTGCGAGGTACCTGGGCGCGGGGTCGGGAGGGTCGCGGGGCGGGAGGGGACAGGCTCGCGCACCCGATTGTGCTAACACAGGAATTCTCCAGGGCTCCGGCTCCCGGCTGCCCTGGTTCCTGGGGACCGAGGGCTGGGAGCGAGACGAGACGCGTTCTCTCCCCATGGGGGAGAGAGGCTGGTGCCAGGGCTCACCGTGCTTAGGTTCAGCTGCCGGGAGCCCAGAGAGCTGGGGACCCCATAATGATTGTGGGGAGGTCGGGTCTTGCTCAGCGCACTGCCTTTCTCCCAACCCCGGGCTCTCCTCGGCTTCAGCTGCAGCTTCCCAAAGTGGGGCTCGGAGGGGCTCACCCAGCTGCGCGCAAGAACAGGACTCCCTGCTAGGATCCTGGCAACACCGAGTTTTGTGGAGAGGGAGCAGGGAAGAGACTGATAGCCGCTTCACCGAGAGGAGAGGTTCTGGGGATCCCAGAGGCCCCCTGCGTTCTTGAAATAATATCACAAAACCATAAGCTGAATGCGTTCCCTCTTCCAGCCAGCCCCGACGCGTGTCCCCACGATTTGTCCTTACCTTACCAAAGCTGCACGCGTTGAGCTTTGTTGAAGCAGGTTTCTTTCTTCCTGCCCAGTTTCAGTTACTCCCGTTGATGGGCGCAGAATGAGAGCCTTGGGCAACCTGGAAGGGTGCGGGGTGGAGGAAGGGAGCCTGTGGGTGTGCTGGGAATTCCCCAGCTCCCGCTCCGCCGCGACATTTACTTCCCACAGTTCAGGGGCTAAGCCTGTACGCCAAGTCTGCCGCGTAAGGAGAAATGGTTGATGTGTTTTTGGAGAAATATTAACAACAAACTGTAACAAAACTGTGCTTACCGAAAAATGACCGAAGCTAAAATGCTCCCCCAGGAGAGTCTTTTTAATGGCAGTAATTGTAAATGAAGTATTCTACTTCTCTTAAGGGAGTGGAGTTTGGAAAGGGTGGAAGGAAGAAGAGGGTTAATAATTAAGGATATGGCTTCTGAGTTAAAGCTGGGTTTGCGTTCATCCGGCTGTTACCCTCTTCAACAAAAATGAAAGCCAGATGAACCCACTGGCTTTTCCTCTGGTTTGGATTTCACACATTTTATGGCCTATTGTGAATACCTATTTTCCTTAATATTCTCATCGAGCGAGGAAACAGCATTCTCATTACGGACTCCTGATGAATGATTATGATATAATGAAGCTTGACTATATGACTAATGGGCTTGTAAAAATATATTTTTCCTCCAGCCCAGCTCTTATAAAAGCATTTTAATTGCGTAAATAAAAACTGGCCCAAATTGAAAGTGTTTATGATGTTTTTTAAGTAGAAAGTTGGCAAAACTCTTTAAAGAAACAATATATTTTATTTCGACAGGATTACTGTGGGGGTGGATGGAAGACTCAGTCTTGCCTCTGTAGAATCCAATTAGTTTTCATTTATTTCATAGTAGTCTTTATGCTCCATTTTGGGTTTAGAGAAGATTTGGGTTAATAGAGAAACTACTGTTGAAATTAACTGTGCTTTAGTAATGCTCCTTTTATGGCAGACCAATTACATGTAGCTTGGGAAAGAGTTCCAGCCTCTTAGCAAGGTTGGTAAATCATGTATTTTCAAAATTCTTCTGAGTAACTGGTAAAAAAAAAAAAAAGGAAGATTGAATGCTTATTGTATTAAACATGTAGATTAGGTACCTATTTTAAAGGGTAAATATGACCTTGAATCTTTTCCTTGTGCTTCTCACATTTCAGACCTCCACATATAGCAAACAGCTAAAGATCTGAGAGGTTTTGTGGTAAAATGACACAAGATGCTCTATGCTGCCGGCTTGTTATTAAAATGTGGCAGGTATTTCTATTCATTTGCTTGTTCTGTCTTGTTAGGTTGAAGAGCTCTAAGTCATATTGGCAATTTATAAATACTATGCTGATGCTATACCTTCACTGAATAATAAAAAGCCTGTGGACTAATAAGTAGCCATATAAAGGACTGTCTTCTTCCATCTCTTTCTCTACTAGTAGGGCTCTATTTTTAGCTTCAGCTCTCTGGTCTGATAGCCTCTCCTTGCTGATAGTTTCAAGTATTTCAGCCTCTGGTGTGTGAATTGAGAAGGACCTAGCTGGTTTGTAGCTCTGAATCTCCTGAATATGAAGGTTAGTAAATGTTCAAATGGTGTGTGTGTGAAATTGACATGGAAAGCCAACTTGCCAGACTTCAGCTGGGCCAGAGACTTGAGCTGTCTGCCGGGTTGGGTGCCTTCTAGATGAACACATATGTAATTTCAGAAAAACTTGTATCAGGCAGGCCAGCAGTTAGATGATCTGTCCTTTTCAGAATAGGAAATAGTGGTCTTTTAGAGTGCCATAAAGTGTGATATTTTAAATTAGAAAGGAGTGGGGATAAAGAAATACACAGAATAACTTCCCGGCTATGGTTTTATCTAGAAGTTTGCAGTGGCCAATCAGTTTTGTATAGAGAATAACACAAAGAGAATTTATGGAGTACTTGTATTAGGTCCCAGGTGTTGTTCTAGGCCCTTTGTGTGCACTGATTCATTAGTCTTTACAACAACCCATATGAACAGGGTGCTGTTATCCTCTCTGTCTTATAGATGAGGAAACTGGGAGACTCAGCAGAATTAAAAGGCTTTCCCAAGCTCCGAAGCTGGTGGATAGCATTGGGTGGATGGCATGGACTCTGAGTCCGTGTTCTAACCACCAAACCTGCTTCTAACTCTGCAGCGCCCTGTGTAAGAAAACAGACAGAGGCCTCACAGCATGTGTCTGAATATTTAGAAGTCATGAATCAAGCTATTGAGTGTCTCTTTAAAATGTGTTCTATCCTCTTACCTTGACAACTGTTATCTTAATAATGACCCAGAAAGGGAGGTTTGAACCGTGAATTCCCAGATCTCCCAGAGCTCAGAACTGATCAAAAGAAACTTTCCCTGGCCCAGGGCCTGCTTCCTTTGGCTGTTCACCTGTGATACCATCCTACCTGGTGAAGGGCATTGTGTCCACTTGCATGTCCAGTCTGTCCACACCCTCTGCCACCCCCTAACCGTGGCTCTGGCTCCAACCAAGGAAGCCAGACCTGGAAAGAGCTGGTTCATGCCTTGGAAGTGTCTGCGTATTTGATCAGGGGATGCTGGGGTCTTGAAGTGTAGCCTAAAACCAGATGGAGGCTTACCGGTCCTGGATGGGTAAGTCCACCTGGTACTCTGCAGGAAAATGCCTGTGGCAGGAGTGACCCAGGGCTGTGACCCCTCTTACACAATCTAAGCATAGTACTGTTAAACAGCACAGCCTTTTGGATATAAACATAAATGTCTTTATAGATTCTAAAATGATTATAGTTGTTTTCCATTTCATCTACTTGTACAGATAGTTACATTTTCACCTAGGAATTTGATTATCCTGGAACTGCAAGGTTAACTCTGCATCAACATGTAAGGATTTCTGTTTTAAGACATTTTCATATCTCTCTCAAACCCTGATGGTTTTAAAGAGCATTGGATATCTGGCATAATGTCTACTTTGACAAGTATTGCATGAGGACTGACTTGGTAAGTCATGTCAATTTTCTCATCTTGCCCAGCACCAAGATAACATCGGTACTTTCAGTTTTACAATTTGATTTGCTTTGGAAATAAAAGCCTGTCATTAATCTCGGATTACTGAAACCCCCACCACAGCCTAGGCATAAACAGACTTGTATATGGAGGGCATCCCCTGGTGATCCTGATTGTCCATTCAGAAGGACTTTCCTTTTCCAGCATCAGTCTGCATTTTTTTAAATTTATTTATTTTTTTAACTGAAGAATAATGGCTTTACAGAATTTTGTTGTTTTCTGTCAAACCTCAACATGTCTGTGTTTTAAAAAGTGGTTTCTGGCACATTACACTTTTTCATCTTCTCTTACTCCCTACCATCTTCATTCTGTAAATCAGTGGTTCTCAAAATATTTTGATTGTGGCCCTAGAAAGAAATTCCCTTGCTTCCTGATACCTACACTGACACATGGATGGATACAGAGATTCACAAAGACCAGTTAATGTTACCATGTACGCAAAAGAAAAATTACCAAGTCAATATAAAATGCATGCATGCATGCCAAGTTGCTTCAGTCGTGTCTGACTCTTTGCAGCCCCATGGACTATAGCCTGCCAGGCTCCTCTGTCCATGGGACTCTCCAAGCAAGAGTACTAGACTGGGTTGCCATGCCCTCTTCCAGGGGATCTACCTGACCTAAGAATCGAACCCACATCTCTTAAGTCTCCTGCATTGGCAGGCAGGTTCTTTACCACTAGCACCATCTGGGAAGACCCTAATATAAAATATGACTTTGTTAATATTTAAATACAATATTCTATTCTATTTAATTTACCAGAATTGCTGGCTGTAACTCTCTAAATTGATTTCATCACACATTTAGGGGTTGTGACCTGCCATTAAAAATGTACTATTCCAGAAAGGGAAACACTTAAACATATTTAAGAGACAAAGCTAAAATTTATTAAATACTTTCTTTATCAGATATGGTTCATGTAATCCTAGTAACAACCTCTGATAGTCCCATTTCGTAATCCTGGTAACAACCTCTGATATTCCTATTTCGTGAATGTGGAAACTGAGGCTCAGAGAAGTCTAGAAGTTGCCTGAGGCCCCTCAGCTGGAACACAGCAAAGCAGGGCTGTGTCCAGAAAGCCAGACGTACCCTAACCACTGCTTCCTGAGATGGGACAGTACCTGGCACTCTCTGTGAACCCCTGTAGGTTGCCTGCTCCCGGATGCAGCTGTGGTAATTTTTGGGTTGACTGATGTTGCATGTAGAGGGACAGGGCTGTGGGTTTGTTCCTGGATCAGGCCTCTTCTTTTCAGTTCAGGTCCTTACTTTGTTCTCAACTCCCACTCTACATCATCAAATTAGCCTGCTTTGCTGGAAGGTAGAAACTGCTGTCTAGAAGATGGTTTGCGGATAATGTTCAGTTCAGATCAGTCGCTCAGTCGTGTCCGACTCTTTGCGACCCCATGAATCGCAGCACGCCAGGTGGATAAGGTGGTGAATCCCTATTTATGTAGCTATTTGAGAATGAATTGACTTTTCAACAAAACTGCTTAAAACAGATACCAAGGAGGAAGGGGGGATGGGATGAATTGGGAGATTGGGATTAACAAATGTACCCTACTATGAAGTGAGTTACCATTCCCTTCTCCAGGGGATCTTCCTGACCCAGGGGTCAAACCTGGGTCTCCCGTGTTGCAGGCAGATTCTTTACTGTCTGAGCCACCGGGGGAGCCCCTAATGTATAAAATAGACAACTAATGAGAACCTACTGTATAGCACAGGGAACTCTACTCAGTGCTCTGTGATCACCTAAATGGGAAGGAAATCCAAGGACAGGGGATATATGTATCCATGTAACTGGTTTCACTTTGCTGTGCAGCAGAAACTAACACAGCACTGTAACACAACTATACTCCAACTAAAAAAAAAAAAGAGCTGCTTAAAGAAAACACCATAAACTCAATCTGTAAAATATTATGGAATAAATTAAACATGTTTAAAATTCTATGAATAAAAGAATTCGAAATTGCCAAAGGCTGAAAAGAAAACTGTGCTTAACAAGTTCCCTTTGGAATAATGGTTAGGGAAATCTGACGTGGAGGCAGTGGGTAAAAGAGGAAATGCTTTGAAGTGAGGTGAGTCTGAAAGCTACATTGGCCCCTGCATTGAGTAATGCTGAGATGGGGCAACTTCCTTATTAACTTCTGAGCCCCACTTTCCCCTGTGTTTAAGGGAATCATCCTGGCCCCTTGGCAGGGTCCTTTTGAGATCTGAATGGGTCAGACCATGGAGCTGGAACTTAGTTGGTGTAGTTTGAACCACGCATGTGTGCATGCTCAGTCAGTCAGTTGTGTCTGACTCTCTATGACCCCATGGACTGTAGCTCACCAGGCTCCTCTGTCCATGGGATTTTCCAGGCAAGAATACTGGGATGGGTTGCCATTTCCTCTTCCAGGGGATCTTCCTGCTGTGTCTCCTCCATTGGAAGATGGATTCTTTACCACTGAGCCTCCTGGGAAGCCCCAGTTGGAACCATAACCAGCCACTAACTGTTGGTCATTCTCTATGATACAAAAGGGCAGAAGTGGGGAAGAAAATGAGGTCTTCATATCTAGTTGGTGGTAGAGTTTGGAAATGGATATGGGGTCAGAGGTGTTGGTATGTCTTTGAACTTGAACATGAGCAAATATCATCCCCCACCCCCTGTTTTTTCTAGCACCTTCCTTATTCTGAAAGTCCTTGTGAATGTTCATTTATGGGGAGAGAAGTTGCTATTGTTCAGTCACTCAGTTGTGTTCGACTCTTTGCGACCCCATAGACTGCAGCATGCCAGGAACCTCTGTCCTCCACTGTCTCTCTGAGTTTGCTCAAATTCATGTCCATTAAGTCGATGATGCTACCTAGCCATCTCATCCTCTGCTGCCCCTGTCTCCCTTTGTCTTCAGTCTTTCCCAGCTTCAGGGTCTTTGGCATCAACAGTTTGAAGGCAGGGTTGATTTTAATTTTCTTCATCTGTGTCCCTGCTGCTGCTGCTGCTAAGTCGCTTCAGTCGTGTCCGACTCTGTGTGACCCCATAGATGGCAGCCCACCAGGCTCTGCTGTCCCTGGGATTCTCCAGGCAAGAACACTGGAGTGGGTTGCCATTGCCTTCTCCATTGTGTGAAAGTGAAAAGTGAAAGTGAAGTCGCTCAGCCGCATCTGACTCAGCAACCCCATGGACTACAGCCTACCAGGCTCCTCCATCCATGGGATTTTCCAGGCAAGAGTACTGGAGTGGCTTGCCATTGCCTTCTCTGTCTGTGTCCCTAGTAGGGCTCAAACATGAAGCACTAGTGCGAATGAATGAAAAAGAATCAACCTTCAGAAAACTTTTGAGAAGTCATTGTTGTTTTAGTCCTGGAATATTTAGTGATGCTCCTTTATCATACTTCTGGCTGTGGAAATGGAGAAGGCAATGGTACCCCACTCCAGTACTCTTGCCTGGAAAATCCCATGGATGGAGGAGCCTGATAGGCTGTAGTCCATGGGGTTGCTGAGTCAGATACGGCTGAGCGACTTCACTTTTACTTTTCACTTTCATGCATTGGAGAAGGAAATGGCAACCCACTCCAGTGTTCTTGCCTGGAGAATCCCAGGGACGGGGGAGCCTGGTGGGCTTCCGTCTATGGGGTCGCACAGAGTCGAACACGACTGTAGTGACTTAGCAGCAGCAGCAGCAGGCTATGGAAAAATACTAATCTAGGGTTTTGTTAAACAGTCATCCATATCAAGCTCTTGCATCTTTACTGTTTGAGTTCAGCATTTTTGGATATACACCTACCTTCATTGACTTACTTGCTTGAAATAGAAACTTAAAGACAGTAGCTGCAGCTAATTGATTTTTAGGCTTAGATTGAGAGAATTCTTTTGAAAATTGAACTTCTTCCTCCAGGGTCCTGTTCACTCTTTTCCTTTGCTTGTACTGTGCCCCTCACCACACTAATCTACCTGCTCTTCTCATCTCTGGCAACTGTTTGATTCCAGTATCTTCTGTTTTTCTCCCACCATTGAAACAACCTGGCTTCCTAGGGTGCCCTTGCTCACCTCGCAACTGTCCTCTTCCTAGATGGAGAGCACAGTGAAGTCTGTTTCATTTTCCATGTGGTCTGCATACCATGTGCATAATTGCGTTTTGTAGTCTACTCTCCTGTCTCTTGTCTCCTGCACTTGGCTATTTCACACTTTCACCTGGCTTTGCAAGGTACCTTTCTTGTTACCTGAACTGCCCCTTGCAGCCTCCTGTGTTCAAGCCAGGCCAGCTGCCCTCCCAAGTAGGCTCTTAATTACTCTCTTATCTGGGCTGCTTTTTCAGCCTCCCCTTTTCACCCCAGCACACACACAAGTTGCAGTGTTTCTTTTTGTTACCAACAACCCCCTACCACAAAAATGCTTTCCTTTTTCAATCCTATACTTCCTTTGATGGTGGCCCTATCTTTTCCTTCCCTTACTATTTTTCCAGATCTTTCTCCTCCATGACACCACTAACATCACCATCTGATGTTGGCTTCTGCCACGGTTTCCCTGAGGATCTCCTTGCTGCTCAATCCAGTGGGTTTGTTTGGGTCTCTATTTCATTGACCTTCTGAGGCCTTCGATGCCCTTCCACATTTCCTTGGGAACCCCTTTGCTCTAGCAGATCTCTCCTGGGTCTCACCCTAATCACTAGTGACTCTTCCAGCCTCCTCTCTGAGTTTTTTCCTCTGCCTTCCTCTTCAGTGATGTCACACTGGGTCTGTCTTTGGGTCCCTACTCTATTCTCTCTATTTTTCTTCCCACTACTACATCCTCTTTCTAGGCGATATGAATATTCCTATGGCTTCAGTCACTCTTCACGTACTGACAACTCTTCAATCTCCATTTTTAGCCCTGATCTGTTTTCGGAGTACCAGACATATTCAGATGCCTGGTGGGAGCCTCACCTTCAGCTGCTCTGAAGCTGAGTTTCTTGTCATCCTCTGCAAACCCGCCCTCTTCCTCAGTTGCCTCAGTGGGTGGCGGGCACGCTGTTGGCAGGTGTCCCAGCCAGAATCACACTGGCTCCCTTCTCTGACCTCTCCCTGTGGGTCACACCCAGCAGTCAGGAGACCTTGTTGATGCCTGCTCCTTCGAGCCCTGGAGTCTGACTGCGTGGCTTCTCACTGCCACCACTTTAGTCCAGCACCTTACAATGTCTCACCTGTATTATAGCATGAGACACTTTGGTCTCTTGTCACTCAAATTCCTGCTACTACGAGTATTAGTACTACTATGATCCCTCTACTAGTGCTGCTGGTATTACTACTTCTGCTACTCAAATAGCTCTTGGTCAAGGGCCAGGTGACGTATGCATTTTATCTCCAACAGCCGATCCTGGCAGTAACTTTATGGGGTGGGAAGTATTATCTTCATCGCTTTGCATTATAGAGGAAGAAACTGAGGTCAGAGAAGTTGCTCCTTGTCCCAGTCCAAGGTCACGGTGACTCCCAAAGTCACATGGCCTCCATGCTGCCGTTGCTTCCATCAGCTGCTTGTCTCAAGTTCTTACTGCACACCCGATCCTTGCTGAGCTGGAGTTCAGTCCTTGCAATAACTCCAGAAGGGAGGTCGAGAGACTGCAGTACAGAGATCTTGAGCCACAGGTCTCAGTCAGAGGCAATATCGTCTCAGGTAGGGAGGCTGGAGCAAAACCCTGTCTACAGTTCCTGAGATGGGGTCTTCTCCTTTGATCCCTCACCTCCAGCTCTCCCTCCCCACGGGAGTTTCAGAGCCCCATCCACATGGCTGGAGTGTTTCCAAAATCCCAACCCGATCTAGTCACCCCCATAGCCTTTGGGGTACAGCTTAAGACAAAGCTCAGGGGTCCCCTCTCTGGTCCCATCTCTTGTCCCCACCCCACCCCTGCTTCTTCAGTTATCAACCGAGATCCCAGTGCAGGTGAGGAGGGAACCCCATCCCCCTTGCTTTCTCCCTCTGCCAGGGTCACCTCTCTCTTCCTCCTCTTCCTCACCTGTCTACCTCTTACCTGTTCTCTTTCAGGAAGCCTCTGTGACAGGTGCTGTCCCTGGCAAGCTAGCCAACAGACCTTTGCCAGCTTGTGCCTACCCGTGTCTCAGCACCTTTCTGTAATCCTGTCCCCTGGCCTTGCTGCCAGCTTCATAAGGGTGGAATCTTGTGGTCCCTGCAGCCTGAGTGGCCTCTTCATCCTGTCTGCACTGAGGGGTCCAGGACCTGGCTGTCAAGAGAGTGATGCACAAATTGGCCCTGTAGACCAGTTGGCAGCATCTTCTGGTGCCGTGCATTTCAGAAGTACATAACCCATATTAAGTGCATTAATGTAGTATGACTCTGCCTGTATTAAAAACCTGCTCTTCTTGGGACTTCCCTGGTGGTCCAGTAATTAAGACTCCTCGCTTCCACTGCAGGGGACTTGGGTTCAATCCCTGGTCAGAGAACTCAGATCCCACATACAGCATGCTGCATGGCCAAAAAAAAAAAAAAAAAAAAAAAAAAAACAACCAAAAAACTTCTCTTCTATCATTGATGAAGTTTTGATTCTTTTTCATGGTTAGGAATTATATTCATGTAGGTTTTTGGGTGTTTTTTTGCCTGGAAAATTCCCTGGGCAGAGGAGCCTGGCAGGCTACAGTCCATGGAGCCACAAAGAGTTGGACATGACTGAGCAACCTAGCACACAGTTTTTTGAAACTGTGAATTAAAAGAATATCGTGATGGAATAAGGCATTGATGCCAAGGTCATAAAAGTCTTCAAAGGGAGTAATCACACATTACTGCCATTCTTCTCTGTAATTTTAATTTTTTATTATGTACAATAATATTACTTTGTTTGCACAGTAATTGTTCACTTCTTTGGGGAGTGGGGATGCTTGCTGTACTGGGAAGAGGTGAGGGCTTTTCCAGCGGCAGATAACATTCAGAGCAACAGGCTCACACATGTCTTAATGGAACAAGGAATGAAAGCCAGGATTCTTGCCTCTGCTTAAAAGTTCAGGCCAATAAATTTTCACCAGGTTTTTCTTAGTCAGCACTGGCATTTTGGAAATCTGTTCCACTGCGTAAAAGCTGAGAAAAAGGAGACCAGAGTGTGATTTAGTCTCTAAAGCATCACTTTATGGTTGAGGATAAAATGATCACAGAAGGGTTTTTCCTTTTTGAAAGAATCCTTGGGGCAAACTGTGGAAAGACTTGTGGAGGGCAAGAATATTCATTTATTCATTCATTCCAACAGATATTTGCATAGATGGGGAAAGAGGAATAGGACGCCATCATCCATTTAAATTAGGTGTGAGAAAAAGAGAAGGTAAAGGAACCCTGTCCATTATAGGAGGAGAATGGAGGCATCCACATAATTGGAAGTCCTTTGATGGCAACAACTCTCTCCTGTTTGCAGTTGAATATGTGTTTTCAGTACATTTCTTTACTGTCTTTTCATACTGCTTGTGGGGTTCTTGAGGCAAGAACACTGAAATGGTTGCCATTCCCTTTTCCAGTGGACCACGTTTTGTCGGAACTCTCCACCCATCCATCTTGGGTGGCCCTGCACAGCATGGCTCATAGCTTCCTTGTTACACAAGGCTGTGATCCATGTGATAATTTTGATTAGTTTCTGTGATTGTGGTTTTCATTCTGGAGGCTGTAGAATTATAGTTTTTGCTTCTTCTGTCTGTCATAAGGGTGGTGTCATCTGCATATCTGAGATTATTGATATTTCTCCTGGCAGTCTTGATTCCAGCTTGTGCTTCATCCAGCCTGGCATTTCCCATGATGTACTCTGCATATAAGTAAATAAACAGGGTGACAATATACAGCCTTGACATACTCCTTTGCCAATTTTGAACCAATTTTCTGCCACCCTTATGGCAGAAAGTGAAGAGAAACTAAAGAGCTTCTTGATGAAGGTGAAAGAGGAGAGTGAAAAAGCTGGCTTAAAATGCAACATTCAAAAAGCCAAGATCATGGCATCCGGTCCCATCACTTCGTGGCAAATAGATGGGGAAACAATGAAAACAGAGGCAGACTATTTTCTTGGGCTCCAAAATCACTGCACATGGTGACTGCAGCCATGAAATTAAAAGACACTTGCCCTTTGGAAGGAAAGCTATGACAAACCTAGACAGCATATTAAAAAGCAGAGACACTACTTTGCTGACAAAGGTCTGTCTAGTCAAAGCTATGGTTTTTCTAGTAGTCATGTATAGATGTGACAGCTGGACCATAAAGAAGGCTGAGGCCCGAAGAATTGATGCTGTTGAACTGAGGTGTTGGAGAAGACTCTTGAGAGTCCCTTGGACTGAAAGAAGATCCAACCAGTCAATCCTGAATACTCATTGGAAGGACTGATGCTGAAGCTAAAGCTCCAATACTTTGACCACCTGATACAAAGAGCCGACTCATTGGAAAAGACCCTGATGATGGGAAAGATTGAGGACAGGAGGAGAAGGGGACAACAGAGGATGAGATGGTCAGATGGTATCACTGCCTTAATGGATATGAGAGCAAACTCTGGGAGATAGTGAAAGACAGGGAAGCCTGACATATGCAGTTCATGGGATCACAGAGTCAGACACGACTTAACAACTGAACAACAACAAATTTACTGCCGAGTGGTTGTGTCCTTCTTCCTTTACTCTAAGCCTGTTTTCAGGAAAACTTAAATTAAGTTTTATTGACTATGCCAAAGCCTTTGACTGTGTAGATCACAATAAACTGTGGAAAATTCTGAAAGAGATGGGAATACCAGACCACCTGATCTGCCTCTTGAGAAATTTGTATGCAGGTCAGGAAGCAACAGTTAGAACTGGTCATGGAACAACAGACTGGTTCCAAATAGGAAAAGGAGTACGTCAAGGCTGTATATTGTCACCCTGTTTATTTAACTTATATGCAGAGTACATCATGAGAAATTCTGGACTGGAAGAAACACAAGCTGGAATCAAGATTGCTGGCAGAAATATCAATAATCTCAGATATGCAGATGACACCACCCTTATGGCAGAAAGTGAAGAGGCACTCAAAAGCCTCTTGATGAAAGTGAAAGTGGAGAGTGAAAAGGTTGGCTTGAAGCTCAACATTCAGAAAACGAAGATCACGGCATCTGGTCCCATCACTACATGGGAAATAGATGGAGAAACAGTGGAAACAGTGTCAGACTTTAATTTTCTGGGCTCCAAAATCACTCCAGATGGTGACTGCAGCCATGAAATTAAGAGATGCTTACTCCTTGGAAGGAAAGTTATGACCAACCTAGATGGCATATTAAAAAGCAGAGACATTACTTTGCCAACAAAGGTTCGCCTAGTCAAGGCTATGGTCTTTCCTGTGGTCATGTATGGATGTGAGAGCTGGACTGTGAAGAAGGCTGAGCGCCGAAGAATTGATGCTTTTGAACTGTGGTGTTGGAGAAGACTCTTGAGAGTCCCTTGGACTGCAAGGAGATTCAACCGGTCCATTCTGAAGGAGATCAGCCCTGGGATTTCTTTGGACGGAATGATACTAAAGCTGAAACTCCAGTATTTTGGCCACCTCATGTGAAGAGTTGACTCATTGGAGAAGACTCTGATGCTGGGAGGGATTGGGGACAGGAGGAGAAGGGGACGACAGAGGATGAGATGGCTGGATGGCATCACCGACTCGATGGATGTGAGTCTGAGTGACCTCCGGGAGTTGGTGATGGACAGTGAGGCCTGGCGTGCTGCAGTTTATGGGGTCGCAAAGAGTCGGACATGACTGAGCAACTGATCTGATCTGATCTGATCTTAAATTCATTGACATTACAATGTAAATGATTAAAATCATGTTATCTTTCATTTTAATAGGAAGTAAAGTCTTAAGTAAGAGAAAGTCATCATTTAATAACTGAACTTCAGGAATGAATAAATAGGGCAGACTCTATCATTTATGGGCTGTGGGACCTTGTTGCAGTCTATGAAATCTATGACTCAAAATATGTTTCTAATATGATGTTGTGGGAATGACCTGGCCTCTGTTCTAGTGGGTGGCCTGCTTACCAGCCAGACGACCTTGGTGACCTATCATTTTCATTATAGGCTTTTGTTTTCAGGTTTTCTTTCCTCACCTAAAAAAAGGGGGAGGAAGTCTAGGGCTTCCTTGACTGATCTTTCAGTTCAGTTCAGTTCAGTCGCTCAGTCATGTCTGACTCTTTGAGACCCCATGAATCACAGCACGCCAGGCCTCCCTGTCCATCACCAACTCCCAGAGTTCACCCAAACCCACGTACATCGAGTCGGTGATGCCATCCAGCCATCTCATCCTCTGTTGTCCCCTTCTCCTCCTGCCCCCAATCCCTCCCAGCATCAGAGTCTTTTCCAATGAGTTAACTCTTCGCATGAGGTGGCCAAAATACTGGAGTTTCAGCTTTAGCATCATTCCTTTCAAAGAAACCCAAGGCTGATCTCCTTCAGAATGGACTGGTTGGATCTCCTTGCAGACCAAGGGACTCTCAAGAGTCTTCTCCAACACCACAGTTCAAAAGCATCAATTCTTCGGTGCTCAGCTTTCTTCACAGTTGAACTCTCACATCCATAAATGACCACTGGAAAAACCATAGCCTTGACTAGACGGACCTTTGTTGGCAAAGTAATGTCTCTGTTTTTTTAAAATGCTATCTAGGTTGGTCATAATCTTTAGAGGTTCTATAATAAATCCAGATGTGCACTGGAGAAAAGGAGATTTATTAAAGGGAGGGTGATGCTGGAAGCAGTAATAGAGGGGCTTTCCTTTCAAGGCAAACCTAAGACAATTAGACTAGTTCACCCAAAGATCATCTGAATTCCATAGTCATTTCAGTAGCTAAAGTGAGTGTCTCCACCCTTCCCTTGCATAATCTCTTGTGTGATGCCACTTGGATGGAAAGATCAAATTGAGAAGGCTTTTAAAAAAAGAAAAACCCTCTTTCCCCCTCCAGTACTTTCCCCCTACCATTGACTTCCACGTTGAATTTGAAATCTAAGGGTGCAGATACTCAGAGCTACTCTTATCTGCCTTTTTTTTTTTTTTTTTTGCATTTAATTGGGCTAACCTTTAAGAAGAGCTGGCATATCTGACTTAAAGCTTTTAGGCATATACTTTTTAATATTGGCTGTTAGGGACTTTTACCATTCTAATTATTTGTCCTTTATCTTGGCAGCTCATAATTAACTAATGGTGGTATTTATTTTAACTTGAGGATTTGTGTTGAGATATAAAATGAGCATTCGAGAGAGGAAAGTGTGGCAGATTTAGGAAATAAATTTTTAAAAAGGCGAGGAGCATAAATTAGCCTAAATAAGAGGCTGAAGAAATCTGTACTCAACAAATTAATTTTCACTAGGGAATTTATTTCTGGAATGTCACTTTATAGTTAGATTTACAACTAACATGACAGGATAGAAAAATGAAATTAAGGTTTTTCATAGACAGTTCTGGTAGAAAGTGGAGAGCAGAACTGATTGCTCCTTATAATACTGGTTTATTTTGTTTTATGATAGAATCCATAAAGTCCCATCAGATAATCCCATTCAATCCATGAAAAAGCTCTGTGATGTAAGTAGTCATCTTATTTCTAAATGTGAAAATTGAGTCTCAGAGGGGCTTAGTAACATGCCCAAGTTTAAATTGCCAGTAAGAAGAACAAGACTCAGACTCAGAAGCAGTTCTTGGGGACTGTGAACATCAGTTTCACCTTAACCCCCTGATCATTTCCACATACTCTAGCATTTTTGACCAATACATCAGGCAAAACTTTTCTGCCTAACTTATTTTATATATTTTCAAATATTCTGCATCTTAGTTGAACAATTTATAGCATTCTGTTATTTTTCAGATATATCATTTACCGGATTCAGCTGTTTCTTTTGAAAAATTCAAATCCATTAGTTTTCAAGTATATATCACAGTTAAGTGTATTACTTATTTCGTTTTACCAGGTTTGCACGAGTAGTTAGTATTGGGGTTCTTATGTTCTCCATTTTTGGAGAAGAAAATGGCAACCCACTCCAGTGTTCTTGCCTGGAGAATCCCAGGGACGGGGGAGCCTGGTGGGCTGCCGTCTCTGGGGTCGCACAGGGTCGGACACGACTGAAGCGACTTAGCAGCAGCAGCAGCAGCATGTTCTCCATTTATCCACTCAAATGGAGTTTTGAAGTAAAAAGTTGGAAACTCACTTTAAATAAACCATAGGATACAGAGTAGGTATTTTATCATTCATATTTGAAAATTCCAAATATTATCTTTGATGTGAAGTAAAGAAATAAGGTTTCTTCCAAACAAAATGTGAAAAATCCTAAATAATATCTTTTGCTTCTGCTAAAGAATATTTTTGTCTTGAGCTGCTGTGGTCAACTATCTGTTAATATCTTTTATGTTTTCTCTGTCAGTAGTATTACTTACAGAGCTGCTTTATTCATTTCTGCAAATATTAATTGAATTGAGTCTGTTTCAAAGCAAACAGGTAAGGTGTGCATTTTCAGACTGGTAAAGATGACTTTCCTGTTCTCATGAGCTAATATTGCACGTAACAGTTCTAATTAGTCAACTGGTTTTTCTCCTGTTTGTGATGGGGTGTGGCAGCTCTTTACCAAGTTGAAAGAAAATGAGTCATTGATTGGGTGCTAAAACATGATTATGCTTGCTATAATGATAACACTCTACAAATATTACAACTAAAAAAAATAACATGTACTATCTCTGGTAGACAAGTGTCTTTTGTTAAGCTAAAATATTCCATTTCTTCATCAAACCCAGATGGTTCCATATTTAGTAATCTTATGCCAGAAGCAGTTTTTATATGGATGGATGTTTAGACAATGAAAGTGTGTGTGTGTGTGTGTGTGGGTGTGTGTGTATGTGTGTGCAGGTGTGTGTGTGTGTATCTAGGTAAACAGACCATCACCCAAACTAGCCTGAGATTTTAAAAGCATTTAGTTGACAGTCACGTCTCAAACTTCGGGACTATTCCCACGTTAAACTTCAGAGAGGGATAGTAGGCTGTCTTTAATACGTGGAAGATCTGTCAGTTGAGTTCACTCATTATTCTAAAGAGGAACTAGTTTATTTATCCTTGACACTGTACTATAAATTGCCTTGCTTAAAGCAATTTAGAGTAGTCAAGGAGGGCAAAGAATGAGATACGGAAAACATACAAAGCATGCAAAGTGCAATCCAAATTCTCAAGCCAACCGTTTTGAGTAAGACACTATCCTACTCAGCTGCCTCTACGGTACCAGCTTGAGTTCTGAGCAGCCCTGGTGGGCGTGAGTGTGAGTGAGCAACACTCTTACCTCCTCTCAGGAGCCTCCATCCTGCTGCTCAAGGAGGGACTTACTTTTTCATTTTCAGCCTTTCCTTCAAAAGTGACAGAGCTGGACACTGAAAATCTGCACATTTCATGGTATGGAAATGAAGCCTCAGTTAAGTGCCAGACATGCATACACAGAAGACTCTCCCTGTTGCTTCCTCTCTTTGCCCAGATCTAAGGTCCCCTGGACTGTGAAGAAGTCTGAGCACTGAAGAATTGATGCCTTTGAACTGTGGTTTTGGAAAAGACTCTTGAGAGTCCCTTGGACTGCAAGGAGATCCAACCAGTCCATTCTGAAGGAGATCAGCCCTGGGATTTCTTTGGAGGGAATGGTGCTGAAGCTGAAACTCCAGTACTTTGGCCACCTCGTGTGAAGAGTTGACTCATTGGAAAAGATTCTGATGCTGGGAGGGCTTGAGGGCAGGAGGAGAAGGGGACGACAGAGGATGAGATGGCTGGATGGCATTACCTACTCGATGGACGTGAGTCTGAGTGAACTCTGGGAGTTTGTGATGGACAGGGAGGCCTGGCGTGCTGCAATTCATGGGGTTGCAGAGTCGGACACAACTGAGCGACTGAACTGAACTGAAGGTCCCCTGGAGAAGGGCATGGCTACCCACTCCAGTATTATTGCCTGGAGAATTCCATTGACAGAGGAGCTTCGTGGACTACAGTCTATGGAGTTGCATAGAGTCGGACACACACACAGCAGGGAGCTTGGCTACACCTTCTGCTCACCCTCAGCCCATTGCCGTGTGGCTGTCTCTCTTCTCCACTGATGGGGCTCACGCCCTCCAGGGTGCTGAGACCCTCATGCCCATCTCATTTCTCGTCTTCTGTGCTCTCATCCGTGGTTGTCTGCCCTGCTTTCTGGAGCCACTCAACCCATTATCCATCCATCAGCCATCCTGCCCTCTGCCCAGCCTCCCATCAGTCATTTTGCCATCCATCTCTCCCTCTTTCCAACATCCATCCACCAGTCCTGCAATCACCTTCTGCTGGGCCCACTTAAAAAAAAGTTTATAGATTTACAGAAAAATTATGAATGTAGTATTCCAAACTAAGTTGACAGACTTTATTTTCTTGGTCTCCAAAATCACTGTGGAGATCTGCAGCCATGAAATTAAAAGACACTTGCTCCTTGGAATAAAAGCTATGGCAAAACAAGAGAGCATGTTAAAAAGCAGAGACGTTACTTTGCTGGAAAAAGGTCTGTCTAGTCAAAGCTATGATTCTTCCAGTAGTATGTATGAATGTGAGAGTTGGACCATAGAGAAGGCTGAACACATAAGAATTGATGCTTTTGAACTGTGGTGTTGGAGAAGACTCTTGAGAGTCCCTTGGACTGCAAAGAGATTAAACCTAAACTCAATCCTAAAGGAAATCAACCCTGAATATTCACTGAAAGGACTGATGCTAAAGCTCCAATACGTTGGCCACCTGATGTGAAGAGTAAAGTCTTTGGAAAAGACCCTGATGCTGGGAAAGCTTGAAGGCAGGAGGAGAAGGAGATGACAGAGGATGAGATGGTTGGATGGCATCACTGACTTGATGGACATGAGTCTGAGAATACTCTGGGAGATGGTGAAGGACAGGGAAGCCTGGCGTGCTGCAGTCCATGGGGTCGCAAAGAGTCAGAGATGACAATGACTCAGCTGAGCTGAACTCCATACACTCTGCAACCAGTTTTACCTATTAGAAACATCTTAAATTAGTACAATTAATGAACCAATATCAATACATTATTTTAACTAGAATTCATACTTTATTCAGTTTCCTTAGTTTTTGTCCAGAGTCTTTTTTTCTGTCCCAGAATTCACCCAAGATACTGTGTGACATTTAGTTGTCAATTGAGTCTCCTCAGATTCCTCTTGACTAGTTTCTCAGGTGCTTCTCATTTTTCATAACTTTGACAGTTGTGTGAGGTTCTGTTAGGTATTTTGTAGAACAGCCCCTCAAATGGGACTTGTGTGATGTTTTTCTTATAATTAGACTGGGATTGTGAGTTTCGGAGGAGGAAAATCGCAGAGGTGAAGGGTAATTCTCATTACATCCTGTCAAGGGACTTCTTATCAATGGGACTTACCACTGTTCGTGTTGATCTTGATCACCTGGCTGGCATAGTGTCTGCCAAGTTCTGTCACACCTAAGGAGGGGGGACTTAGGCTCCAACTCCTTATATTTCTACATAAGTTAAATGGAATTCTTCTGCATGGGACGTTCATCTCCTCTCTCCCACTTGTTTATTTAGCCAATAATTTATTTAAATCTATGTGAGCTGTGGGTATTTATTATGTACTTTGGGTTAAAATTCGTTCCTTCTGTATTTATTTTATTGCCTGAATTGTTCCAACTTTGGAAGCTGTTTCAACTGGCTCCTTTGTTTGTGTGTTTGACATACTCCCATCATTGTATGTGTGCGCGTGTGTTTGCATGTGTGTGTTTGTGTGTATGTGTGTTTGTGTGTGTTTAATACTTCTTTACTCTCTAATTCTACAAGATATTCCAAGTTCATCTTGCGTTTTTTTTTTGCCCTAGGCATAGAATCAGCCATTTCTACAAGGAGATTTAGTTCTTTTTGTAGAAGAATGGTATTAGAAACCAAGACATGGATGTTAGGTGTGGCTACTGGAGTCGTTGTTTCTAGGGTCTGTCAGCTGTCAGAGTGAAGAAAGGGATGTGTGAATAACTATGGTATATACATATATCTGTAAATATTTCTACAGGTAACCAACCATCACTCTCTATATTAAGCCAAACATGAGTTCAAGGTGATGTCTCCCACTCTGATCCATTACCATGTGCCTTATTCTAGCCTCTTTCTCTTGCTCATCTGTAAATTTTTATTCCATCGATGAGAAACTTGAGGTTCCCACCACCTGCCATCCATTCACTTAATTGTGCAGTTGTGGGGTACATGTACAACAGTTATCAGAATTGTAACCCATACCCCTATGGGAAATAGCTTTATCAACTGGAGTGCAGTGTTTGTGCACAGTTCACTTTGCATCTAGTGTTATAGACTCTACTCGTTTCCAGGTACTTAGGTCAGCACCTCTTCCCCATACCTCTTTCAATGAGGTTGTTTCATACATTTGCAATATAGTTAGATTGATTTTGCCATATTATGCATTCCATTTGGGGATTGCCCAAACTCTTAAGTGATTATTTATTTTATTATTATTATTTTGGCCACACCATGCAACTTGCGGGATCTTAGTTCCCTGACCAGGGATTGAACTTGTGTTTCCTACAGTTGAAGCATGGAGTTCTAACCACTGGACCATCAAAGAATTCCCTTAAAAATTTTTCTTGAAACTTGCACATCCTAAATTGTCCTTTGTGCTGTAAAGTACTTTGTGTTTTGACAAATACATGATGTAATGTATTCACCCTTACAGTATCCTATAGAATGCCTTCATCGTGCTGAAAAATCTCCTGTAATTTACCCATTCAACCTTTCCTATTCCCCCGGAGCTCCTGACAACCACTGATGTTTTCACCATTGCCACAGTTTTGTCTTTCCTAGATGTCACATAATTGGAACCATGTAGTATGTAGCCTTTTCAATCTGATTTTTTCACTTCAGTTCAGTCAACCAGTCGTGTCTGACTCTTTGAGACCCCATGGACTGCAGCACGACAGGCTTCTCTGTCCTTCACCAACTCCTAGAGCTTACCCAAACTCATGTCCATCAAGTCAGTGATGCCATCCAATTATCTCATCTTCTGTCGTCCCCTCCTCCTCCTGCCTTCAGTCTTTCCCACATCAGGGTCTTTTCCAATAAGTCAGTTCTTTGCATCAGGTGGCAAACGGATTGGAGCTTCAGCTTCAGTCCCTCCAATGAATATTTAGGATTGATTTCCTTTAGGATTGACTGATTTGATATCCTTGCTGTCCAAGGGACTCTCAAGAGTCTTCTCTAATGCCACAATTCAAAAGCATCAACTCTTCGGCACTCAGTGTCCGACTCTGCAACCCCGTGGACTGTAGCCCACCAAGCTCCTCCGTCCATGGGATTCTCCAGGCAAGAATACTGGAGTGGGTTGCCATTTCCTTCTCCAGGGTATCTTCCCAACCTAGGGATCGAACCCAGGTCTCCCGCATTGCAGGCAGACACTTTAACCTCTGAGCTACCAGGGAAGCCCTCTTTATGGTTAGCAACATGTATTTAAGATTCATTTACATCTTTTTATGACTTGATAGCTCATTTCTTTTTATGGCTAAATAATATTCCTTTGTGTACCACAATTTGTCCATTCAACTATTGAAGGATATCTTGGTTGCTTTAAGTTTAGGGACAGTTATAAATAAACCTGGCATAGACATTCACTTACAGGCTCTTGAGTGAATATAAACTTAAATCTGGATAAATAAGCCAGATGTAGTTTTGAATGCTAGAGATAAGGCTGGTAGGGACACAGCAATGAACCAGAGAGACGAAGTCCTTGTGCTCCGGAACCAAATACCCGAGAGTAAAACAAATGGTTTCAGCTCGTGAGAAGTGCTGTGGAAGAAATAAAACAGACGAATGGAATAAAGAATGAATGAGTGTGCCTAGCTTGCTGGTACCAGGAGCGGCGCTCTCTGATGAATTCACTGCATTTGAACCAGGACCTACACAATGAGAGTTGACATTATCTGCGCAAAGACAAGAGAGGATGAGTTTTTCTGCAGTAGGATACAGTTAATGCTGAGACCCCGAGGCAGGATGGACCTTGACATAATCAAGGGACTAGAGACAGAAAAAATTGTGAGATAAGATCATGAGTAAGAGCATTTAAAAAAAAAAAAAAAAAACTTTTTCTTGTAGTATAACCGACAGGGCACACAAATCCTAAGTGTATGGGTTGATGAATTGTCTCAAATTGAGTCTACCAGGATTCATCCAGATCAAGAAACGAAACATTGATAGTACCACACGAGTCCCTGTTGTACCCTCTTTCCATCGTTAGTATACTCCACACCCTCTCCTGCAAAGGTGATTGCCTTTTTAAATAACTTTTATGTCTTTTGTTTAGCATTGTGTTAAATACATCCAAGTCATTGCACACCATTGAGGTTTATCCATTTGAGTTGCTGTACAGTGTTCGGTGTATGAATACATCACAGTTGTTTTTTTAATGTGTTCTGCTTTCGATGGGCATTGGGGAGGTTTCCAGCTTGGAATTATTCTGAAGTGAACTGCTGTGAACATTATTGCATGCATCTTTTGGTGAACACATGTCTGCATTTTTGTTGGGTGGTATACACAGCAGTGAAATTGCTGGCTTACAGAGCATACATATGCTCAGCTTTGCTAGATATCCCCAGACAATTTTCCAAAGTAATGACAGTGACTTACATTTCCACTAGAGTATCTGAAAGTTCCAGTTGTTTCACATCCTTTCCGTCACTTGATATTTCCTCTGTTTCATTTTAACTATCTGTTAGGTATACAGTGTTTTCACATTGTGGTTTTATCTGCATTTATCATGAAGTTCAGTCCTTTTTTATGTTTATTGACCCTCAGGGTATTCTCTTTGTGAACTACCTGTTCAACTCTTTTGCCTGTTAAAAAATAAACTTTTGATTGAGTTGTCATACTGATTTTTATATATCCTGGATACTAATCTTTTATGTATCCTAGATGTCAGTCATTTGTCAGAAATATGTAGTGTATGTATTTTCTCCCATTTTGTAAGTTGCCTTTTCCACTCTTGTTTATGTCTAAGTGTTTTTTGATGAACAGAAGTTCTTAATGTTGATATTGTCCTGTTTACCAGTTTTTTTCATTTATACTTAGTGTATTTTGCATCCTGTTTAAGAAATCTCTGTCTGCTCTAAAGTCATGAAGATGTTCTCCAATGTTATCTTTTGGATCCTTCATTGTTTTAGTTTTTATAATTAGATCTATAATCTACCTGAAATTGATGGTATACTATCAGATCAGATCAGATCAGATCAGTCGCTCAGTCGTGTCCGACTCTTTGCAACCCCATGAACCGCAGCACACCAGGCCTCCCTGTCCATCACCAACTCCCGGAGGTCACTCAGACTCACATTCATCGAGTCAGTGATGCCATCCAGCCATCTCATCCTCTGTCGTCCCCTTCTCCTCCTGCCCCCAATCCCTCCCAGCATCAGAGTCTTCTCCAATGAGTTAACTCTTTGCATGAGGTGGCCAAAGTACTGGAGTTTCAGTTTTAGCATCTCAGAAATCCCAGGGCTGATCTCCTTCAGAATGGACTGGTTGGATCTCCTTGCAGTCCAAGGGATACTATAGACCTCAAAATTCATTTTTTTTCCCTTGGGGACATCCAGTTGACCCAGCACCATTCACTGAAAAGCTCATCCTCTTCCCTACCGTGCTATAGTCGAGAAACAAGAACCTTGTGTAGGGGGGTGCTATTTTAGATTCTGATGGTGTGTTTTCTTCCTGGGTGGGATCTTCCCATTGTGCTTAATATACTCTCTCTTCCATTCCTGGCACAATGGCCTACACACCAGAAATGATCAGAAGGTATCAGCTGGTTGATGGTCAGCTCTGAACTTGCCTTTTCAGCAAGAATATGTAAAATCCCTAGGTTCAGACTCAAAGAGAAGGTTCTCAGATTTGATTTTAGAGACTTGCCTTGACAACTTGATTATATTTCTTCAACAGGTACAAATATGGTTTTAGACAAGTCCTATTGGCCACAGTCCTAAGAAAGGCCAGTTAGCTTCAGACTAGTCAATAGGACTCGGAGAAGGTGATGGCACCCCACTCCAGTACTCTTGCCTGGCAAATCCCATGGATGGAAGACCCTGGTAGGCTGCAGTCCATGGGATCACGAAGAGTTGGACACAACTGAGGGACTTCCCTTTCACTTTTCACTTTCATGCATTAGAGAAGGAAATGGAAACCCACTCCAGTGTTCTTGCCTGGAGAATCCCAGGGACGGGGGAGCCTGGTGGGCTGCTGTCTATGGGGTCACACAGAGTCAGACATGACTGAAGTGACTTAGCAGCAGCAGCAGCAGCAGTCAATATGACTTCATCTATTCAACCATCCGGTCATCCACCCAATTAATATTTGTTATGGGCCTACTGTGTGTCAGGCCTGAAGTAGAACTATGAAATTATGGGATTCTTTCCAGAGTTTCTGTTTTTGGTTTTAGAGCATTTGTTGTTTCTTTCTTTATAAGTTAAATGTTCCAGTATGAGGAGGGTAATTTTTGGAATTTTCTATTTCTGGGGTAGCTTTGTTGTTCTATTATAGTTATTTAAAAAATTTGTGTGTGTGACAGTTTGGGTAAACAGGCCACAAGCCTATGAATTAGAGCTTTTATGTTGCTATCAGAATATTTTAAAACAAAACCCTACAGAAGAAAAGAGTGTAAACAAAACATTTTAGAGCCCATTATTTCATCCAGTGAATTTAGTGAGCGGTGAAATATATTTCTTATTTTCAGAATTTAGTGGCAGTGCAAAGACCACATTCAGAGGAGTAGAGAGGTGCCTTTTCAGGAGGTTGGCAGTGTGCCTAGGAGGGGGAGTTGGTGCTGCACAGCAGGTGGGTCTCATGTTAGTGCTGCTCCCTGTCTGAGGGCGACCTGTCAGCTGATGGCTTCTCCATGGCTGCCATCTTGCTCCGTTATACTGGGGCCGCCGTTCATGTCCCAGGGCCTCTCTGCCCCTTGCCTCCCTCCTCCAGGGATGTGAACGAGGTGGGGTGTGTTCAGCAGATGCTGGAAGCTGGAGCCAGTTCACTCCCCGCACCCCGCCCCACCGCGCAGTAGCTGCTGGAAGGTGGGGCCGCCTCTGCCAGCATTTCCTTGGCCACTGCTCCTGTTTCTGGTGGTTTCCAGTTCTAGCTGCTCAGAGCCCCTTGTGGACACTGGGACAGGCAGCGGGCTGGCTCTGTCCTCTGCTTCAGGAAAGAGACTGGCCAGAGAACTGGGTGTCCATGCTCTCGAGTATCACTTACATACAGGGCTTTGATTCCCTCTATTATGTAGTGACCGCTGGCTTTTTATTTTTATTTTCTTTTTTTAGTTTGTCTCCATTGAATGTTTTTACCTACCGAGTGAAACCTTACCTCTCTGGAGGTTACTCATTTGGAATACAGAGATGGACCAGAAGAAAGCAGAAGGAGTAGATTTGGGAAGTGAAGGAGCTGCCCTGGAGAGTCTGTTCTTTCTTCTTTGGGGGAGCTTGTTTCCTCTTCCTTTAGCCACGGTTCTAACAAGCTTGATTTCTTAGTTCATTCTGATTTAGAAGCCACAAAGTAGGCTGCTAGATGTAAGTACTGGGAGAATGTCTCCAAGTGACAGCTGACAGCCTGACGGTAGGGGGTTGACAGGGAAGCTATAAAAAGCTCAGGAGATTGGTGCCATCTTCCCAGAAGACAAAGAACAGTGTGCGTGTCGGTGGCCTGGAGGGTGCAATGCATATGACGTCTGACCTGAGTTATGAAGAAGATGTTCAATGCCATCGATAGCCTCTGCTTCAGAAGGCAGGTGCATTTAGAGCAAATTTTAGAAAAAGACTGTCAGTATTGGTTATCTGAAATAATTTGCTTACACATGTAGAGCCACTGTTTTCCTCAAAACACTAAATAGATAAAATACTCCTCTTTCTCTCTCCGTCTTCTGGTCTCTCCCCCTCCATCCTCCCCTCTTCCTTAGCCCCCTTCTTGCCTTCTTCCCACCCTTTCTCTGCCCCCTTCCTCTCCCCTTGTCTTCCTCCTCCCATCTCCTCTTTCTGCTTCCTCTTCCTTCCGCACTCTCTCTCTCTCCATCACCTTACCTTACCCCCCAACACAATTTGGATGGACAGAACTGCAAAGATAGCATTAATTTTTCTCATATTTGCATTCACTCAGCTTCCTCTGATGCTAACATCTTGTAATCTAGAACATATAGCCAAACTAAGAAATCAACCTCAGTGTAATATTAATACTGTTAGCTAAACTACAGTCTTTATTCAAATTTCCTTGTTGTTGTTGTTTTCCCCCTAGATTAGGTCCTTTTTCTCTTCCAAGACCTAATCTAGAGTATTTCACTGTATTTAGTGGAGTTTGTTTTTGACTTCTCCTCCACCAGGAGGAGCCACCAGGGAAGCCCATGGAGGATGAGATGGTTGGATGGCATCACCAACTCAATGGACATGAGTTTGAGCAAAGCCTGGGAGATAGTAAAGGACAGGGGAACTTGGTGTGCTTCAGCCCATGGGGTCGCAAAGAGTCGGACACAAATGAGAGAGTAACACACACACACACATTCTACCCAACACATCTTAGTATTTATAAGCCAGTCAAAAATAAATGTGATAACATTGCTCAGCTGGCACTTCCCATCTGCTGCCTGTGGTGTGGTTTCTTATGTATATGTATCTTATCTTCCTAATTTGTCTCTAAGCTCCTAGAGGGTAGGAACGTTGGTTCATAAGATATTGTGTCCTCCAAAAAGTCCAGCAAATGTTCTCTGTGGAATAGATGTGTTTTAATAAGTAAGTGTTATTTCCTGGAATGTCACATGATGATAAATAATGAAAGATTTGTCTTTTTGGTCTCATGCTACTTGAAACATACCATGAATGGTTTGAATGTTGCTAATGGTGCTACTATGGAATTTAATCCCTATTGAGCAAATAATAAAACCCAAACAACATTGAGCCTTCTTCATATTAACTCTTTATCCTCTTAACAAACCTGTGAGGTGTGAGAGCATGGTAAGTCACTTCAGTCGTGTCCGACTTTGCGACCCCATGGATTGTGGCCCACCAGGCTCCTTTGTCCTAGGGATTCTCCAAACAAGAATACTGGAGAACAGCTGGTGGGGTGGGGAAGCATTGTCCCCTGTGGATCTCTTGGATCTGATTCACTGGGGTCCTTGCCAGCAGGCATCACAGAACTCACCTCCTCCTTTTGTGAGATCAGAGTGATCTTGTACTAAGGATACAGAAACTTGATATGTTGAGCATATTTTGGAGAAAGTGAGTTTGTTTATATTGTGGGTCTTTATAAATATTTAACTCCTCTCCCTTCATGACTGCACAGTAATTTCCATGTAAAACATTACTTCAACTATAAAAAGCAAAAATTAAGGTGAGCTCCCTAGCTTGGCATTTGTGGGCATTTCTCACTGCAAGGAAGTCACTCTGACATTTCTGGGTGGCGGTTTGGTTCCCCCAACAGGAATGCAGGCAGTTACCGGAACTCTTACTTTGTGCAGTTTGTTTGTTCTAACGCTTAATCATTTTACAGCATCCAAACCCTGTGTTACTGGGTAACCGTAACACACAGCTTTTGACTCTATGAGGTTTCAAGCTGATTGTTTATTTCAGCAGAAACAGTTAAAGTAAAACTCAGATGTCTTACCATTGGTGTATTTGGGAAGAGCCTACCACAGGTTCAAAAAAAAAGAAAAATACTTGTGGTATTTTAATCACCATTTGGTTTACTCCAGTGGGTCTTGAACTTTCTGAAGTTCTCCCTCTGATAACAGGATTTCTAAACCGTCCGCACCTAAGTCACTAGTTACTCTAAGAAAGAATTTAAAACCCCTCTGGAAATATTTGGAGCTCTAGCCTGTCACGGCCTGTGGGGGTCCCGCCCTTTCTTGTGGGTTTATCCTTTGATTGGGTTACCTGGTTTGAGGGTGGCGGGGGCGGGGGAGAGTTCTCGTGACTGGGATGAACAAGGGGGTCCTTGTTGGACACCGCTAGGTGGTGGAGTGTGGGGCTGGGGTATGACGCTGGCAGTCACCTGCTAACTGGTCTGGATAAGCCACCCTGGAGGCTGTCTCCATCTCTAAGGGGCACCCATGCTAAGTTGCTTCAGTCTTGTCTGACTCTTTGTGACCCCAAGGTCTGTAACCTGCCAGGCTCCTCTGTCCTGGAATTCTCCAGGCAAGAATACAGGAGTAGGTTGCTATTTCCTTCTCCAGGGTAGCTTCCTGACCTAGGGATCGAACCCAGGTATCCTGCATTGCAGGCAGATTCTTTACCATTGGAGCCACCTTGGGAAGTCCCAAGGGGCACCCATGGCCTCCTTGAGTTACAAAACCAGGAATGATTCCTAAAAATCAAGCTTGCGAAATTCCCTGAAAGCTTTGTAGTTAGGACTCTGTGCTTCCGATATTGCAGGGGCCCCAGGTTTGATCCCTGGTCAAAGAACTAAGATCTCACATGCCACTTGGGGTGGCTCTTCCCCCTCCCCCCAAAAGAAATCAAGAATAAAAAAGGATGATTATGGTACAGTTTGTATCTGACTCCCTTGGAGCAAGTACCTCTTGTCTTGTTTCCTGTTTCAAGACAGTATCTTTTGGTTTAAACGGAACTTTCCCCTGATTATCAGTCTTAGTGCCAAAGGGATGACAGAAAAGTAGCATCCTGTTTCCGTCGGTGCAGACACTTAAAGTACCAAGCTCAGGCTCCATAAATGCGAGAACTTCCTTAGCTCTTGTGAAGGAGTTGTTCCTTGTCTAATTTGCGCTCTGCTTTCTATGGATATTTCAGAAGATTAGTGGGTTGGTGCCGTGGGAGCCAGCAGAGCTCTTATGATCATCTTCAACTAGTCCACATTTAAACAAAAGCTTTTTGGGTCAGAGAAGTGAGATTTTTCTTTCAAGCTGTTCTTGGTGATGAGGCGCATGTCAGGCAGGTCCCTGCCACTGTGCAGGTGTCTGGGTTCAGCAGAGGACTTGGAGGGGAGTCTGAATCGAGAGAATCCTGTTCGGTGTGTGTGGGACCCTGGGGACGAGGCAGTGGGTTTTATGCTGACTAATGAGGTCCCTCAAGGAAGTGGGATGAAAGAGCTGAAGGAATTATTTAAGGTGAGTGCCACCCCAGGCAAGTGACGCAGCCTCACCGTGTGTCAGCTGCCCCGTCTCTCTACTGTCTGGCTTCTCAAGTTCCTGACTCCACGTCCTGTTTGCTGCCTTCCTTTTTATCAGGAATTCTAATATCCGTGTTCCCAGCCTGCAAATGTGACCCTAGTTCCTGACAGATGACTTGCTAGGTTTTCTTGCAGATGTTTCGGGCCCTCTGGTGCCCTCTGAACACAGTTAAGCCCCGTCTTGACGGTCAGCAGAGAGAACTCAGGCCATGTCCTTGCACTGTGGACTGGCCGAGGGGGAAGTGCTTTCAGGAGAAGCATCTGGACAGTTCCAGAGAAACTAAGATGCACCACTCTGTACCCATTGTTTCTGCAAAGGGATCTGGGGAGAAGAGAAGGAAACCAAAGTGGTAGTTTGGGTCCGTGTGTGGGTCTTAGTGGCACTTTAAGGTCAAGTCTATATTGGGAAGGGAACTATCTTGGTAGATAAGAGGTAAAAATTCTTGCCGTGTGACCGAGGCCTGGACCCTGTCTGCTGACAGCAAAGAAGGGAAACCAGGTCATGTGAGATGTGTCCGAGGGGCTATCAGGAGATGTGGTGATTCCACTGTAGGGATGGGGCCATCAGGAGATGCGGTGATTCCACTGTAGGGATGGGGTAGCCCCCCTGGTGCCCTCTTCTTTCCATCCTGCTGGCGTATCTTCCTCTCCCGTAGATGAAAGCAGAGGGCGGGTGAGGCAGAGTTACTGCAATTGGACCAATTGGACCTACATCCAAACACCAGCAGCCAGGGTGGCCCAGTGACCCTCCCAGCAGGTAGATGGGACGGACCTCATCATCAAGGCCCTGTCTTGGGTGAGGAAGATGGGCTTCCCTTGGCTGTCTGTGTCCTTCTTCTTTGCTCCTGGCCTCGGCTGTGGGATGAACTTTGTTCAGTTGCTCATTGGTTTAAGGTTTGATCTCAGTCATGAACACACTTTCCCCACAAGGCTGTGGGTCGTGACACCATCTCCCAGCAGGGTTCCTGTGTGTGCCCTGGTACTTGGGGCTCCACGCTGCCACCCACTATGGGAATTATTTAAGGTAGGTGCCACCCCGGGCCAGGGATCGGGCCACACCCCGCGTGTCATTTGCCCTGTCCCTCTACCTTCTGGTTTCCCAAGTTCCTGACTCCACGTCCTGTTTGATGCCTTCCTTTCAGCAGAAATTCTGGTATCTGTGTTCCCAGCCTGTAAACTTCACCCTCGTTCCTGACAGATGACTTGCTGGGTTTGTTGTAGATGTTTGGGGCCCTCTAGTGCCCTCTGAACACAGGTACCCTGAGGAGGCTCTTGCATCCCCCTGGGAAGGCTCGTGGGGACCTGTCTTGGGCACACCTAGGAGCAGCAATGGGAGGTCAGGATGAAGGGTCTGATCTGTCTGATAATGTGGCCCATGTGGAAGACTGGAGGAGAACCCAAGTGTGGGCAGAGGAGTGTGTTGGGGGCCATGAGGACAGTTAAGCCCTTAAGGGGGCTGACAGAGAGGGGAAAGGCTGGCTGGAGAAATCTCAGGAGACTCAGGCTCTGATTAGAGGGGGAAGGGGGTGCAGCAGCTGGAGATGTGTCGTTCTCCTTTTATGCCCGACCATCCCTTGAAGTTCAGTTCTTCAGTGTTAGCATGGTCAGCATGACAGATGGATAGACCTGCTGGAAGAGTGTCTTAACCCAAGAGATGACTGCGTGTCTGAGGAAAGCCTAGTCATAGACTCATTACCATGGTGGCTTGGTTTCTGCTTTCATTTTTTGGAATTGAAGTTATACCTGGCTGTCGGAACAGTCATGACACTACAAAATCCTGGGTCAGGAACACTGAAGAGGGTCTTTATGCTTTTGGTTGTTGTGTTTCTATGCGTGGAAGCGATAACCTGAGATGAAGCGCCCATTGACTCTGACCCAGCCTGAGGAGATCCGGAGGCTTCTGGGACCCCTGATATACAAGTTTTCAGCTCTCACAGCTGACTTGTCTCTCCATCCACAGACAAGGATTGAAGCGGAGATCTGTGTACCCATTGGGTGCTGCAGGCACAGCACATTCTCCAGGGAAAGCCCGCCAACTCTGCTTATTGACTTCCGAGACTGTCTCCATCACTGATTGGACAAATCAGTCTCTCAGTCATGTCTGACTCTTTGCAACCCCATGAATTGCAGCACGCCAGGCCTCCCCTCCCTGTCCATCACCAACTTCCAGAGTTCACTCAGACTCAAGTCTATCCAGTCAGTGATGCCATCTAGCCATCTCATCCTCTGTCGTCCCCTTCTCCTCCTGCCCTCAATACCTCCCAGCATCAGAGTCTTTTCCAATGAGTCAACTCTTCGCGTGAGGTGGCCAAAGTATTGGAGTTTCAGCTTTAGCATCATTCCTTCCAAAGAAATCCCAGGGCTGATCTCCTTCAGAGTGGACTGGTTGGATCTCCTTGCAGTCCAAGGGACTCTCAAGAGTCTTCTCCAACACCACAGTTCAAAAGCATCAATTCTTTGGCACTCAGCCTTCTTCACAGTCCAGCTCTCACATCCATACATGACCACAGGAAAAACCATAGCCTTGACTAGATGGACCTTTATTGGCAAAGTAATGTCTCTGCTTTTGAATATGCTATCTAGGTTGGTCACAACTTTCCTTCCAAGGAGTAAGCGTCTTTTAATTTCATGGCTGCAGTCACCATCTGCAGTGATTTTGGAGCCCAGAAAAATAAAGTCTGACACTGTTTCCACTGTTTCCCCATCTATTTCCCATGAAGTGATGGGACCGGATGCCATGATCTTCGTTTTCTGAATGTTGAGCTTCAAGCCAACCTTTTCACTCTCCACTTTCACTTTCATCAAGAGGCTTTTTAGCCCCTCTTCACTTTCTGCCATAAGAGTGGTGTCATATGCATATCTGAAGTTATTGATATTTCTCCCAGCAATCTTGATTCCAGTTTGTGTTTCTTCCAGTCCAGCGTTTCTCATGATGTACTCTGCATGTAAGTTAAATAAACAGGGTGACAATATACAGCCTTGACATACTCCTTTTCCTATTTTGAACCAGTCTGTTGTTCCATGTCCAGTTCTAACTGTTGCTTCCTGACCTGCATACAGATTTCTCAAGAGGCAGGTCAGGTGGTCTGGTATTCCCATCTCTTTCAGAATTTTCCACAGTTGATTGTGATCCACACAGTCAAAGGCTTTGGCATAGTCAAGAAAGCAGAAATAGATGTTTTTCTGGAACTCTCTTGCTTTTTCCATGATCCAGTGGATGTTGGCAATTTGATCTCTGGTTCCTCTGCCTTTTCTAAAACCAGCTTGAACATCAGGAAGTTCATGGTTCACGTATTGCTGAAGCCTGGCTTGGAGAATTTTGAGCATTACTTTACTAGCGTGGGAGATGAGTGCAATTGTACGGTAGTTTGAGCATTCTTTGGCATTGCCTTTCTTTGGGATTGGTATGAAAACTGACCTTTTCCAGTCCTGTGGCCACTGCTGAGTTTTCCAAATTTGCTGGCATATTGAGTGCAGCACTTTCACAGCATCATCTTTCAGGATTTGGAATAGCTCCACTGGAATTCCATCACCTCCACTAGCTTTGTTCGTAGTGATGCTTTCTAAGGCCCACTTGACTTCACATTCCAGGATGTCTGGCTCTAGGTCACTGTGTGGACAAGTCCCCTTCAAAACCCTATTCTACTTCCCAAGTTCCTCTCCTGGCCCACTTCCTCTTGTGGTGTCTGCTGTCTTCAGAGTGGGGAGACCTGGGGAGGGGCGCAGGGAGGGAAGACACTTCCAGCCTTGGGGCCTTCATCCTCAGTGAGGGAAATGGCCCCCAGAGGGCTGAAGAGCCCAGTAAAGAGGCCTAAGCACTGGCCTGTCTTCTTAAATGGAAACTAACCCAGCAGATTTGCCCTTAATTAGAATCTGAATCCTCAAATATACATCTCGTGTTAAAACTCAATTGTTGGTTCATGAGCTATTAAAATAATTGCCATTATTCATGGTGATGATTTTATATTTAGGTGAAGAAACATTGTCTGATTATTTTTAGTGTGTTTGTGGTGAAACTGAAGGGTAAAAGCATGCATAGAGTGAGTGAGGAAGAGGAAAGTTTTAGTCCCAGCTGGGCCACATAGTGACTATACAGTCTTGGGGAAATTAGCCTCCCTGCTCCTTGGTTCCTTCATCTGTAAAATTGGGGATCATGAAAAGGATGTTGTGAGAATGAATTAAGATGATTTAGGCAATAAAGCGCCCAGGTGGCTCAGTGGTAAAGAAATCTACCTGCCAATGCAGGAGATGCAAGAGACACAGGTTCAACCCCTGGGTCGGGAAGATTCCCTGGAGGAGAAAATGGCAACCCACTCCAATATTCTAACCTGGAAAACCCCATGGACAGAGGAGCCTGGCAGGCTACAGTCCATCGGGTTGCACAGAGTCAGATCTGACTTAGCAACTGAGCACTCATGGCGTCTAGTAGATACTAGGCTCTCAGTAAATGTCAGCTATTATTATATTTGAGGTTGAATAGCATAAACTTGGAGGAGGCAATGGCACCCCACTCCAGTACTCTTGCCTGGAAAATCCCATGGACGGAGGAGCTTGGTAGGCTGCAGTCCATGGACGGGGGAGCCTGGTGGGCTGCTGTCTATGGGGTCGCACAGAGTCAGACACGACTGAAGCGACTTAGCAGCAGCAGCATAAAACTAATACAAGGTTCTGGTTGTATGACTGTGAGCAAATAACCTCTTTATCTGAGCCTCAGTTTCTTCATCATGAAATGGGGAAATTAGTGCCCACTTATGTGAAAGAGCTGTCACTAGAGCAATGTGTAATAGCATTTGGGGAAAGTGCTTTAATGACATGTAAGTACTTGGGACTGTTAGACATTGTAGTTTAATATTTCATCCAGAATTGCAGAAACGAATCCACACATTGAGGAAAATCTCAAGAGCTCCTCGTTTCACCTTTGGTTTTCTCTGATGTAAACCTTGCCACAGCCATACAAACCCTTCTCAGAAGTGATGCTTTGAGTGTGTTTGGAGGACCTCCCTGGGTCACTTCAGTGGGAAATGCAGGAGGAAGCGTCAGTATGAGCTCCTAAAGCATGTGTGACGTGGCGATCAGAGTGCCATTGGGTGATTTTGCAGACATTTGGGACTGTCCCTGAACAGTGTGACTGGCGAGAAAGGTGGGTGAGTGTAAAAACCACAGGCTTGAACTTGAAGGAACCCTGTGTGCAGTTTGAAGGGCTGAGTGCTGATACTGAACTGTATCATCCGGTCTCAGAGGGGCTCTGCTTGAAATAACAAATGACTCTGCCAATCTGCATCATCACTAGAAAAATTAATGTCCACATTCTTATCACAGTGCCTCCAAAGTAAGGACGGACTGTCAGAGTTTAGGTTTATTTGGGGGAGAGGAGGGTCGACCAACTATATCTTCTCTCTTAGGAACTCATAGTCAGATTTAAATTTAGTAGTAAGTGATAATATATCTTTTTAAAAGTGAAATCGATGAGGTCTGTCCTCAGAAGCGCAGTTTTTCTTCTCTCTGCTTGCCTCTGTTAATCAATGAGTGGCGGACTGCTTCCGGTGAGGCTGGCCGTTGAGATTGTTTTGATAAGGATCGCTCAGCCTGGTGGGCAGTCAGCTCCTCTCCGGAACATTCGAGGGTACTTTTCAGTGAGGGGAGGCATGGGTGAGCATTTTCCCTTCCTTTCTGCTGTAAGATGTAGACTGTCCTTAGAGGAGAAATGTTAATACTATGGTTGAACCTTTAAACAATCTTGACTTGAATATGTAACTGTTAGTTATTCATGGTTTTCTCTGTTACCCTGGCTTGTCACTTTTGCTGTTTCCTATTTCCCCAGATGTGGCACTTCTCAAATTCAAAAACAAACAAACAAAAAGGTTTGTTGCACATAATGGTTTCCTGGGTTATGCCTTAATTAGGAAAAAATGTCACACAGGAGCCTAGCCCTCTTCTTTCTAAACATAATAAGATGCTTTGTCCTTTGCCTTAACTGGAGCTCTCTGGAGAGAGAGGTTGCTCTGAGTCTGTGTGAGCCATCTACCTAACAAACACGCACCCTTTGTGGTTATCTTTGTTAAGATCTTTCTTTAATGTGATGATTTATTTTTGAGTTGGGGCTCTGACAGGTCTTCTTTTTCATTGCTCCTCTAATTTGAGACGTGAAATAAAATTACCTTGTGCAGTAAATAGTTTGCAGTATGTTTACGCCTTTCTTCTTTTTCTTCCATAGCAGCTGTTAGAAGCAGTGGGAAATTGGATGCAAGAGGTAGAATAAGAATCCATTTTTTAGAAATGCTGGGCTTGACATGGACCATGCAGCTAACTAGCTTGGGTATAAACGTTATTAAAGAAAAATAAAACTTAGTCTTGTCATTTGACTAAACTTAGCTATTTTTATCAAATTGGTTAGGGTCAGTAACAGAGCACTTTTAGTTTGGTATGGCCAAGGGCACATACTCAACATTCAGACCTCCTGGGTTTGAATCTGGCTCTGTCATTTTCAAGCTGTGTGCCTTGGGGCCAGTTACTCAGCCTCTTTGTTTGCTTAACTATTAAGTGAGGATAATAAAGGTGTATACCTACTTTATAGGATCAGTGTGAGGATTAAATGAGATGATATATATATGTAAGGTACACTGTACAGTACCTGTCACCAAGTAAGCACGCTATCACTGTAGAAACTCATAAATGACCATTTAAGGTGCAAATATTCTGCTGGTCTGTGGATTATCCTTTTCATAACTGCTGTATAGTAGAGACTTTTCACATTTCAGTGGGAGTCATTTTTTTAAAATGAGTTATCTTGGATTATTAGCAAGCAACTCTAGCTAATGTTAGTCATAAATTTCACTTGAATTTTCTATAGTACAGTTAGCTCTAGAATTAGAAAAAGGAAAAAAAGTTGGTGCAAATGGGTTTATAAATTCTGTCTTTATCCACAGAATGGAAATAGAATGAAAAATAAAATGTATTTTGTCTTAGGACTTCAGGGAAGTTTAGTGTTCAGAAAAATCCTTCCAAATGTCATAGGACATGGAAAGTTCTTACAAACCTACAACGAGCATCTGAGTGTTGATTTCTACCTGTGTCACTAAACTGGGAAATTTCTTGAGATAAGTGAGTAAAAGGTAGACAAGTTTCAGTGATTTATGTAAGGTCTCACACTGATGCAGACGTTACTAAGTCTGTTTACTTAGAACATCTGAGAAAAGCAGAAGAGACGTGCTCTGGTGTGAGGCTCTCCTTTTGACCGTTCACAGGTTTCTCAAGTTCTGAGTAGTCACTTTGAGTGTCAGGTCAGTGATTCATCCAGCTTTTGAAGAAGGATTGGTTGTCAAAACTTGATGCGCCACTAAATCGGGCAGATTAAAGATCATTGTCTTCTTTGTCATAGACGGATCAGAAGTTAGTGTCTGGGCTCTCCATGAGCTAATCTGCAGGTGTCGTCTCGTGTCTGAGCACAGTAAATGCTGCACCTGGTGAACATCTTTCCCAGGTAGAATGTGGTGTTCTTTCTTGCAGGAGGGGCTTTGTACTGGGCCCATCACGTCTTTGAGTTGTGGTAACTCTCGTATGGAGCACAGAGGGACTCTAGCACTCACTGACACCTCCTCCTGTTAGAGGGCAAGCTGCCTTCTCCTGGCTGGGCAGATCCAACCTCCTCCAGGAAAACGTGGATGCCCTACTCTTTGCCCCCATCCCCATCGCATTCCCTTTACAGCCATGTGTGTGATTTGCCATCACTTGAAATTTGGGAGATGTTACTTTTTGGCACGTTTAGAGCTTCTCTTTGCCAAAGATCTAGATACGTGACCTCTGTTTTGCCCAGGGGAGTCCTCACTCCCAGTTTGTCTTCTTCACTGGAGGAAAGGCTCTTGGAGTTCAGCCACTACACGGGTCACTCATGAATGTGTATTTGAATGTCCAACAGTTCCTTGCACATGGCAGGCGCCCCAAAAGATTTGTGAATGAGTCAATGAATGAATGAACTCTGTCTTTGAGCAGACCTCAGCTGGCCCACATGACCTGGCTGAGATACAATCAAGAGAGGTTTTGGTCGTGACTCATCCTCTGGGGGAGAGGATGACTCATTCTCCCTTCTTCCCCTTGATTCCTGGGTGAGCAGCCAGGGCCTTCTCTTGGCTAACCATACCGTCTGTGGTTGGATCTTAGCTGTCACATTCTGTTACAGATCTCTTCCCCTTTTAATTTCAGATTATTATTAAGAGAGCTAATTTCCCATGTCTGCATTCCCACATCCCTACTTCTCAGCCTCACTGGATCACTTCGGATGAGTTGTTGAACTTCCTTCCTTATCACTTTCCTTATCCGTGAAATGACAACTGTGGTTTCTGCCTATCTGATAGGCTGGCTGTGAGGCTGAGAGGAGTTAATGGTATGAAGTACTTAGAAAGTGCCTGGCCAGAGTCAGCTCTGATCACCCACAGTCACTTTCGTTGTCATGGACACATGCTGAGCTGCTCTCACTGAGGCCCCAGGCTTCTTGTCCTTTGCTCTTGGCCCTGCCAGCTACCTCGCTGTTTTCCCAGCTTTGTCCAACTTGCCACGGGGACTCTCCTCACAGCCACCAGAAGAGTTTTCCAGCAATAGTCAACGGTACCCCTCACATTTAGACCAGGGTCTGACAATGTGTATCAGCAAGTAATTGATGATTGAAGGAAGCTGAGATTCCCTGCCTAGTCCCCTGCTGGGTACGGGGCTCAGGGCTTCCCAGTCTGAAGGCTGCTACTGCATAACAGTTCTGCAGACTCCTAGTCTGTAATAGGAAACTGA
Organism: Tragelaphus eurycerus; assembly: GCA_935064755.1. Taxonomy (NCBI): domain Eukaryota; kingdom Metazoa; phylum Chordata; class Mammalia; order Artiodactyla; family Bovidae; genus Tragelaphus; species Tragelaphus eurycerus. Next base: position 9,252,680 of record CAKXYN010000039.1, read on the forward strand.
TGACGATTTTAAATTCCAACAATCAGTGACAAATCAGTGTTATCCATCAAGATAGGTTAGGTTATGTTGCAATCAGCTTGCTTGTGCTGCTGTGCTCAGTCATGTCTGACTCTGAGAACCTATGGACTGTAGCCTGCCCGGCTCCTCTGTCCATGAGGTTCTCCAGGCAAGAATACTGGAGTGGTTTGCCATGCCCTCCTCCAGGGGAACCTTCCTGGCTCAGGGATGGAACCCATGTTTCTTATGTCTCCTGTGTTGGCAGGCTGGGCTCTTTATCATGAGTGCCACCCAAGAAGCAATCAGATGTGACCCCAAAATTCAGTGGTCTGAAACAACAAATCATAGCTCTCACTCGTGTGGTGTATCCAGTTTGGCTGATGTGGGAGTTCTGCTCCTCATTGTCACTCGGGCCCAGGCCGATGGGGCTCCCCCTTGGACACAATTAACAAAGCAGACCCAGTGGCATGTGAGTCATCCATGGCTCTTAGAGCTTCTAGCAGACAGGGTGCACAGCACGTCCCCACCCAGTTTATTGGCCCTAACTTCAGAGGGAGCAGCAAAGTGCAGGCCCGCCCTATACCAGGAAGGAGCTACCAGAATATTTGCAACCAGAGAGATTTTGCTAATACATGGAGTGTTACTGTCAGTCCTCAAAGGGATTGCTCCTGCTACATCTCTACCCTCATATTAAATCATTATTTAATGTAGTCAAGGAGAAAAATTAATCCTAGGAAGCTTCACACATGGGGTTTTCCTTTGTGAGGGTCTTCCAGGGCTCTCAGGACAGCCTTCCCATCCTTGTTGAAGGAAATCACTCTGCAGTGTGAAGAGCATGTGTCCTGTGTAATCTAGAACCAAGCTTCAAGGGGAGTGTTTTACAGGAAAAGCCCCTTATGGGGTCACAAAAGGGTCCATGCGACTGAGTGACGAACTGAATTAATTCAGCTATTTCATCAGGCTTTTGCCAGGGATTGTTTATATGGCCTTTCTTCATGACAACTTGGTGGGCTTGTCACTGTATGAATAAACGCCACATCAAGTAAGCCTGCATTAATAATCTCATAGTATTCTATGGTTATGTGATTCATGGTTCGAGAGAAGCAGCAGAGGGAAGCCCTGGGCTGATGAATAAAGGTGGGGTTGGGCCCCAGAGGCAGTGGGCAGATCAGACCTCTCCCAGGCGCTGATTGGGAGGCTGTGAAGCCAGCTGGCCTGCCGTGAAAGGGGGGACTGGCACTTCAGAAAGTGCTCACAGGCCTGCACGGCCGCTTCAGGCATAAAATGAAGCTGGTGCAGTCAGACCAGGAGAGCATTGTAGGCAAGTCAAGGAGAGAATTTTGAGTTTAGTCAGACATTGAAGCAAGGGAGTGAAATGGTCAGGTTGGATACTTTTAAAAGTTGTTCTGGATTTATTCATGATTTTTTGTTCCACATGCTTTACTTCTTGGTTATGATTTATATTTCCACAACTTATGACTTTTCACAATATTGCTGTCTTAAACCTAAAGTTTTATTTTACACCGAATGTGTGTGTGTGTGTGTGTGTGTGTGTGTGTGTGTGTGAAGTTGCTTCAGTAGTGTCTGATGCTTTGAGGCCCTATGGACTTTAGTGTGCCAGGCTTCTCTGTCCATGGGATTTCCCAAGCAAGTATACTGGAATAGGTTGTCATTCTCTTCTTCAGGGGATCTTCTTGACCCAGGGATCGAACCCATGTCTCTTGTGTCTCCTGCATTGGCAAGTGCGCTCTTTACCCCTAGTGCCACCTGGGAAGCCCTTTACACCAAATAACCACTTTTAAATCTCATCTTTTCCAGTATTTTTCACTCACACAGAAAATTCAACTATGTTAAAAGACCAAGGGAGAATATTATATTCTCAGATTCAATTAGAGTGGAGAGAGATCTGTTTATTATCAAGATTTATTTATTAGGTGATGGCTACCATTTGTGGTCTTGTGAAAATTTAACTTTGTTTGTTCTTACAGCATTAAGTGTTTCTAATTTAGAACAGATTAATCTACTTCTGGTTTTATGGTGGGATAATCTACTTGAATCTGTCTTCTTTTGGTTAAGGGTTTAATTAGATGGTCAGACAAATATTTATCCAATGCGCTCTTAAATGGTAAGTTCTGTTTCTAAATGTTTGAAGGTAGATTGGAATTTGGAGAAAACTGGTGTGGTTGCTGTGGATAGAACAGGCCGAGTACACAGGGCTGAAGGCTGGAGAGAGTTAGGAGGCTGGAGGGGATGTGTGGCCTGGACCAAGAGGATGGAGGTGGGGTAGCGGGGAATGGGGTGGGTACAGATGCTCCCCAGAGCTGAGATTGACAGGACTCGCCCATGGATGGCTGGTGTGTAGCAGGAAGGTGACAGTGGTCATTTGCTCAGGGCAGCTCTCTGGGAGGGCAGGGGCACCTGGGAACTGAGGAGGGACGTCAGGAGATTGGTGTTGAACAGAACAAAGGGAACTACCTTCACAGCGGGTGTTTTCTTTACCCCTGTTCATTCTCTAAGTTCTCCCTCCTTTGAGTTATTTTTTGTGGATATAACTGAAATCAGTCCTTGAGAGTCAGTGCCATCCCTCTCCCTCCAGAATGCAAGATGAAGAATGATACAGTTAGCATGTTTGTGTCCCCATTCACCACCCCTGTGCTTCTTAATGTATTTCCTTCTGTTGACACAGTGCCAGCTCAGATGGAGGTCAGAATGCAATAGAGCAGAATACAGTGTTCTTTGATGACTTAATTGACATCCTTGTCCCATTTTTCATGGTCACTGTTATTGGATTTGAGGGAGACTCTGGTCTCTTGATTGGATAAGGAAGATACCTGCGTGTCCCTGATCGAATTTGGCAGTTCCGATAGCCTTGTGGAGGACTGAGGAAATACCTGAGTCTCATCTGCAATGTATCATCTGAAGGAAAGCTACACAGCTCGAAATAGCCTGGAGTTAAAACTCCCCTCCAGGTCCTCCTCACCACTCTATACAGAATAAAGAACTTTCTCCCCCGAAGAAAGAAATGGACATCAAGATTGGTTACGTTCAGCTCCCAGCAGATCCCAGTCTCCAGCTGGTCTCAGGAATTCCTTACCCCAGTTGTTGAAAGCTAACTAGTCAAAAATAATCATGAAGAAAAACAGACCCCCTCAAAATGATGTATCTTCACATATATATGTTTTCTATATATACCTACTCTCTTCTTGACTTAGCGCAGCAGCCCACTACTCTGACCACTGCCCCTTCTCACCTCGTTAAAGGTGATCTGTTCCTGTAAAGTGCTGGTCTCTCTCTTTTTTTTTTTTCCCTAAGCCTCGCCTTCTCTAACTCCCTTACCCTATCATCAAGCTGTCTTTTACCTGGGAGGGATTTCTGGGGATGGCCAAGCTCATCATGTGGATGTTGATTTGTTGTAGCTTTTTTTTTTTCTTTTTTCAGAAGGAACATTTTCTCACCGTACTTTCTAGGGCTGCTCCCATTGGAAGCTTTAAAACTGATGTTTACATATTTGTTGTTGTTCAGTCACTCAGTTTTGTCCGACTCGTTGTGACCCCGTGGACTGCAGCACACCAGGCTTCCTTGTTTTCACCATCTCCTGGAACTTGCTTTAACTCATGTCCATTGAGTCAGTGATGCCATCTGACCATCTCATCCTCAGTCGTCCCCTTCTCCTCCTGCCTTCACTCTTTCCCAGCATCAGAGTCTTTTCCAGTGAGGCAGTTCTTTGCATCAGGTGGCCAACATATTGGAGTTTCAGCTTCAGCATCAGTCCTTCCAATGAATATTCAGGATTGATTTCCTTGAGAATTGACTGGTTTGATCTCCTCACAGTCTAAGGGACTGTCAAGATGTTTACATATGGAATGCTTTGTCATCAAGCATACCTCTACCTCTGGGTAGAGCTTAAAAGTTGTAGACATCTTAACAACAACAACCATGGTTTGGAATCTTAATCCTGGCTGATCCTGTACTGAATTTAACCCCCTTCCTGCTCATCTTTGGAATCTGTGGGGTCACACAGATCTGTTCTGGATTGTAACCTCCCACTGCCCCCCAAAACTGACCATCTCCAGGAAGGTGAAGGCCAAGTAGGTGACTGCCCAGCAAGGCCTTCTCACCTCTGGCTTTGAGTCCCCATCCCATTTGCAGGTTACGAGGGGTAAAAGATATTTTTGGTCATATCACCTTTGGGTCAAGCTGCCTGACCCAGGACAAATCTTGTAACCCCTGGAAGTCTTCATTTCCTCACTCGTCATATGTACACCTACAATTAGGTTGAGATGAGAAGTATTTAAACTCTTGATTGTAAAAGTTATAGGTACAGTGCCTGGCACAAAGGTGTTGGTAAATATCAGCTATTATTCTTTTGAAGAAAAGGAAAAAAAAAAAAGAGGACTACCTTATTTAGTTTTGCACTATTCCACCAGACCTAGGACCATGCTTTGTGATGGTTTGTGCTTTACCCAAATTTCTTGAAGAAAATAAACACATAGGCTCTAAGTCACTGATTCATAGCTGATCTGTGGTTCAAGACTTTGCCTTTTTATTATTAATCAGTAGATATAACAGTCTGGGATTCTCAGAGGCCATAGATGCAGTGTTTGCTAAGCAGCCTTCTGGACAGAGGCCAGTTGCCCTGTAAAGACGCATAATAAAATGTTCTGAACTCTGTAAACAAAGGCATCACTCAGATATGATAAAGAATTTGAATCGAGACTAATCTTTTCTCTGGCCTGGGTCCACAGTTGACTTCCTCAGACTCACAGAAGCTCTTATTGGAGAAGCGCCTGCTATATAGCAGGCACTGTTGTAAGCAAAGGTCATGTCATTGAATCCTCGAAACGGCCTAGTGAGGTAGGCTCTCTCGTCCTTATTCCCATTTTACGATGAGGAGACTAAGGAGCAGAGAGGTTAAGTTGCACAGCCTGTAACTGGCAGCGCCAGGACCCAGACCTTGTTCTGCTTGGCTCTGTCTGTTCTGAAATGCCGTTACGGCTTGAAGGTGCAGGTGATGTTGAGTTTGAGAATATTCTGTTGGGCGCAAATATTGAATGGAGTGTCAACAGTGCACCAAGTGATGTGTGAGGTCCACTGAAAAGGAGCCTGCTTTACTTGTGTTCAGCTGGGGCTTCTGCCTCCAGCACGGCACCAAGGCCATTCTTGTCAGGAAGCTGTCACATCCATGGCGCTCAGTGCAGTGGTCCAGTCTCACTTGCAGGGTCTGATGCAGCTGATCAGCCCCTCCTCCTTAAAACTTGTTCCCCTCTGCTGGTTTTCCAGACACTGTACTACTCTTCCCACTCCCTTTGCTGGTCCTCTGACATCTTTCTAATTTCTACACATTCGAGGCCTCGGGGATTAGCCCTCAGACCTCTTCTCTTTCTACATCCCATCTCTTGGGGTTCTTATTTGGTCTCATGGCTTGAATATCATCTATATACTTGTGAATCCCAAATTTATGTCTCTAGCCTGGACCTCTCCATCAGAGTTTATTCTTCCATATCCAACAGCATCCTCTACATCAACACTTAGATGCTTAGAAGGTGGCTCAGCCTCAGTATATCCAAAACCAAGCTCCATCCGCAGCTCCATCGCCCCCACCCACCACCTGCCCTTCCAGCCCATCTTGCTCAGCTAAGACATGGCAGCCCATCCAAATGGTTCCTCAAGTCAGAAACCTTGGAGCCATTCTCTCCTTGCATCCTATATTCCGTCGGTCAACAGACCCCATTGGCTCTGCCTTCCAAGTATCCCAGAGCTGACCTCCTCCTTGTGATCTGTGTCACCCACTTCTCTTGCCTGGATTACTTTAGCTCTAGTGCTCTCCTTTCTTCCTCCTTTGCCTCCTCCCCCTTCATCCTTAACATAGGGGCTAGAGCGATCTCATTACCATACTTCAGATTATGTGTATGTCCTTATACTGATCTGTGAGATCTGTGGCCTTACCTCTTTGATCTTCCCCTTCTTTTCCCTGCACTGACTCTGCTCTCCCACACTGGTGTCCTCATTTCCAAGCCATTTGTGTTTCCTCTTTAGGGTTTTGCAACTTGCTCTTCCTCTGCCTGAAACATTCTTCCCCTGGACATCTTCACGGTTCAATCCCTCACTGCCTTCAGAGCTTTACTCACAATGAACCCTCAACATGTGCGGAATTGCAGTACCTCAGTCCTTCCTGCTTCTCTTGCCTGCTCTAATTTTCCTTATGGCACTTGCTTCCATTCAACATTATTTTACATACTTATGTCCCAGGAGGGTAGGATTTTGTAAATTTTGTTTCCTGCTCTCTTCCCAGTACCTAGAACAAGGCCTTGCCTATAGTAGGTGCTCAATAAATATCTGTGGAATGAATTTAGCTGCCAAATGTTTGGTTATTATCACAATGTGCAAAGAGCAGTGCTTAGAATTGGGAGGGACACGAAAATAAATTATGTGTGTATAATACTCTCAGAGTGTTCCTGATAGCATGACAGAAAAGACATGTGCCTCGCATCTACTTTATAATCATTATTTAAGTGCCATTCTGATTGTTGCTGTTCAGTTGCTAAGTCATGTCCAACTCTTTGCAACCCCATGGCCTGTAGCATGCCAGGCTCCTCTGTCCTCCACTAGCTCCCAGAGTTTGCTCAAATTCATGTCCATTGAGTTGGTGATGCTGTCTAACTGTCTTACTGCCTTATCCTCCATTGTCCCCTTCTCCTTTTCCCTTCAGCCTTTCCCACCATCAGGGTCTTTTTCAATGACTTGGCTCTTCGCATGAGGTGGCCTAAATATTGGGGCTTCAGATTCAGCACCAGTCCTTCCAAAGAATATTCAGAGTTGATTTCCTTTAGGATTGACTGGTTTGATCTCTTTGCAGATCAAAGGACTCTGAAGAGTCTTCTCCAGCACCATAATTCGAAAGCATCAATTCTTCAACACTCAGTGTTCTTTATGGTCCAACTCTGTCATCCATACATGATTACTGGAAAAACCATAGCCTTGACTAGATGGACCTTTGCCAGCAAAGTGGTGTCTCTGCTTTTTAATACACTGTCTAGATTTGTCATAGCTTTCCTTCTGAGGAGTGAACTTCTTTTAAAATTTTATGGCTGCAGTCACCTTCCAAAGTGATTTTAGAGCCCAAGAAAACAAAATTTGTCACTGTTTCCACTTTTCCTCCTTCAATTTACCATGAAGTGATGGGGCTGGATGCCATGATCTTTGCTTTTTGATTGCTAAGTTTTAAGCCAGCTTTTTCACTCTCTTCTTTCACCCTCATCAAGAGGCTCTTTAGTTCCTCTTCACTTCTACCCATCCTGATGAGACTTTAAAAGAGACCTTACCATGCCAGCTGTTCTAGAAGGAAGTGGTTTCAGGCACTACAGTGATCTTAAGCTGGGAGTGGGGTTTAGATGGGGACAGAGGAGCATTCCAGGTGTGGACACCCACGTGCACAGAGGTGGGAGCTTTCAGACTCTGTGTACAGAATGAGTCACTTGGTTTGCAGTATCACTTTGTCTGTTTCTAAGCTTCCCGTTTGTGAGGGACTGTGTCTCCTTGGAGAGTTCCTGAATACTTTCCCTCAGGTCCACCCAAAGCACAGAAACTCAGGGCTTGAGATCTGATTGACTAAGTTTACACTGGTCCATTCTGACTTTGCCCGTCCATTCTGTGGACTTGATCTGGATGCCAGCCTCTCTGTGTAGTAATTTACATGTCTCTTAAGTCCTGGCCTGAATTGTTCGTGTTGTACTTTAGTGTTACTTGAGTGTCCTACAGGATGTCATGGGCACAGTTATAAACCTAGTCAGCCTTTTAGTAGGAAGGAGAGAGATCCTAAAATATTCTGAGTGCTCACTGCTATTTTCTGCATGTCTCCTTTCTTAATCCCCTATTTTACTGCCAAGTAAAAATCATTTGTGTAGGCTGCCACTGGACCACAGGTAAGGGCCAGGCTTTGGTTCACGGAGATAAGAGCTTAGAGGTTACCAAGTCCTGTGTTTCCCAAGCTTGATGCTTATCAGAGTCATCAGGGGAGCTTTATTTTCAAAATACTTTATTTTTTTATTGGAATATTTGCTTTCTAATCTTATGTTAGTTTCTGCTGTACGGCAAAGTGAATGAACTATACATATACATATATCCCCTCTTCTTTTGGATTTCCTTCACATTTAGGTCACCACAGAGCACTGGGTAGAGTTCAGTCTATTTTGTACGTAGTAGTCTCCTGATGCATCCCACCCAGCCCAGGGGAGCTTTCTAAAGCTGCTTCAGTCACATTGCCAGAGAAAGGGTGCAAGAATCAACATTAATAAACACAAAGTGACTATAATCTGGAGGAGGAATGGCACCCTCCATCAGCCTCTGCTGATTCAGATCTGGAATATCTTCCAACACATCTCATTCTGGTTTTGAACAGTTCTTCTTGATAATAACTCATTCCTCTTTTCCTTGAACTGTTTTTCCAGTGATGGAGCCCCTGAACCCGCTGTCCTAAGCCTCCTTACCCTGCCTCTCACCCTGGCAGACATTTACTGAATGCCTGATGTGGGCATGGTTCCCCTATCTCTTTTCCCTCAAAATCTCTCTTCCATTTTGATTGCCCTTCTCCTATCCAAAGAAACAGTTATTCAACTGACCCATAGGCCTACTGAGGATCTGGATGCAGCCTGAGCCAAGATTTGCCTTCATATTGCACACCTCTGTTTGTTTTCCCTTTAAAGAATGTGTACAAAAGGATACAGCCGACCAGATCTTAACTTAGTGACAAGAACCACATACTGTCCCAATATAATTTGTATGTCAATTACATATCATTCCTTTTCCACTTTAAAGGCACAACCCTCCAACTGTCTACCAAGTAAGACTTTATTATCCTAGAATGGTTTTTTGAATGTTACTTTGAAGTGATGAAAAAAAAAAAACTTTTAAAGTATTTTGGGGTTTCCGTAATGGTCCAGTGGTTAAGAATCCACCTTGCAGTACAGGGGACGTGGGTTCAATCCCTGGTCGAAGAAGATCCCGCATGCTGCAGAGCAACTAAGCCTGTGCACCGCAGCTTCTGCAGCCCGCCTGCCCTGGAGCCCATGCTCTGCAACAGAAGCCGCCACAGTGAGAAGACCATGCACCGCAACTAGAGAGGAGGCCCTGCTCGACACGACTAGAGAAAAGTCCCTGCAGCAGTGAAGACCCAGCACAGCGAAAAATAAATATTTTACATTTTATTAAGTTGCATTGGCCTCTCCTCACTCTGAAATGACTAACCCCTTTACTTAGTAGGAGGCTGGCCACTCTTGCTTTATTTCAGACAGCAAGAGTTGCCAGCCATTTCAGACAGTTCTGGCATTTGTTAACCTGATAAAATATCTGCCTTGGTGAACTGCAAGATGTAAAAGATGCTCTTATATAATTTGTTCCATAATTGAAAACCCTGTTTCATTTAATTAAGCTCCTTGGCAGTAAATATTTTCTGTTCTTTAACATCTTAGTGAGTCAAGGGAAAATCCTCTTGTTTAAGCTCTGATGCTCGTTGAATTTAATTATTGACATGGAATTTAAAGGTGAAATAGAGCCAGTTCATAAATATAACAATTGATCCAAGAGGTTTTCTGTCTGGGTTGAATCATTCAACAAAGGCAAGAGTTATAAAAAGAATATATGCCCACTTTCCCTTTGGACTAGCTTTACTTACATACCAAGAGCAGTTACTATTTATAGCCTCTCTTATATAACCTGCATGATTATCTTATCTACAATTCTGGGTCAGTTTCAGGAGGAAATTAAGTACCCATGCAATTATATGGGTTCCTCGTTAACTTGAATCATTTAGAAAATGTGTTTAATGGTAAAGTTTTAGGCCTGAGCATTTTATTTGGGAGAGGGCTTCAATTTATTCACTGGCAATAAAAAGGTCACTGTGTGTGTATGTGAGTTGGATACCATGCTCTGTATGGGCAGAGGAGGAAGTTACAAGAATAAGGGAAGCACAGTCCCGCCTTCCCAGAGCTCTGAGTTTGCTGGTGGAGACAGCAGATATACATCTTGGTGGGTTTTAATATGCTAGTGACTATGGGGAGATGGAATCTGCCAAGGACCACAGAGCGTGGGCAACCAGAGGATGGGAGACTCCGGACGCTAACACAGTGTCCAGTCATGGGCAGTGATTGGCCTGAATGGGTTGCACCCATCTCCTCATGTGTACTGGGTACCCAGGGGAGAAGACTCTGGCCTGGTCACTGTCTGGGCAGAAGAACCTGTCTCAGGGAGTGGAGAAAAGGGATTCTCCCGTCCCGTGTCACAGATCCTGAGAACCGTCATCCTAGTAGACCCTCCCTTTCTAAGCAGGAGTAACAGCGGGACCTTCAGAAGGGAATCATCACAGTATACTGTCGTTATGCCTGCTGAATACTAGCTGGATTGCTTCAAGCAGCCTAGAGACTGGCAAAGACTTATGGTCCTGGGGGCAACTGGGCTGTCATAAATCTTCATCCCTACTTGCCTTTATAACACTGGAGTTAGCTTGCTAGAGCAAAGACCCACTGGGACTCAGAATAAATCATTCAGGCAGTCACTCAACAGATAATTATGGAATGGCCACTAGGTGTGAGGCCTTCTGGTCCCTTTTTCATTTATGTCAATATTTAGCAGAGTAGGAGCAAGGCATTGGATTCTTGAATCTCGTTTCTGTTCTAAGGACTTAAAAAAAAAATGATAAGGTGCACTGAGGGGAGAGGCTTCTAGAATTGGTCTCTGCACATGCAGATGTCTTCCATGGCCAGGGCAAATGCCAGGGCGTGGGTGCTGAGATGCACAGCATGGATCAGGCTTAATGATGTATGGCATTTGTTAGTATTTATACAGAAAAGAGGGGGCTTGCCTGGTGGCGCAGTGGTAAAGAATCCACCTGCCACTGCAGAAGATGTGGGTTCGACCCCTAGGTTGGGAAGAGAACCCCTGGAGGGGGAAATGGCAACCCACTCCATTATCCTTACCTGGAAAATCCCATGGACAGAGGAGCCCAGCAGGCTACAGTCCTTGGGGTTACAAAGAGTTGAACATGACTGAGTGACTGAGCATACCAGGTGGCTTTGAATACATCATACTCAGTCAAAATTGTTCCCTGCTCACAACAAAATAAACGAAGCTCTGGGGAAAGATTTGAGTGTTCAGTAGCTTTCTGGGAATAAAATCAGAGCAAGTGTGAGAAATTTGTCCCCCTTGTTATTTATCGCCATTTTTTTCTCCTTCGAAAAATAAATGTCGTTCAGTCAATTCTTTTGTTAAAATTAAAGTATGGAGCCCCTACTCCTTTTCCATCTGCCACTATTTGTGATCTCCAATAAGTGTCTATCCTAGGAGCAGAAGTCACAGATGGACGTGAGGCAGCAACCTACTGCCTCACTAGCAGAAGTTTGCTTTGTGGCTGAATCAGAATAACAGAATCAGAATTTTGAGAATTACTGGAATTGTGTGTGACTCACCTAGGGTCTAAATCCCAGAGCTGTTACTATAAAGGGAAAACTCTACATAATCAGGGCTGGCAGCATTTATGGAAGACAGATGAAAATTCCCAGGTTTCAGGAAGGCCTGGGTGCCCTCCCCTCCCCTCCCAATGACACCACATAAACTAGTAACCCTCCACTCGCCACCCACTAAGCCTTGAACTTCTCTGCTTGCTTCACCCCTTTAGTTCCCTGACAGGTAACCTGGGGGAATTACTCAGCTGCAGAGGGTTACAAGGATCATCAGCTGGATTTGCCTTCTTCCGGCCATGCACAAGTGGAGGGTGGGGAGGTATCTTTGTGGGAGAAAGTCAGGAGTGCAGCCCAGGCTGAGACCTCAGCCCTACCTGAGAATTTAATCTGGACCTGCTGCGGGTTCAACTCAGGTGAAGACCGCTTTCTGCTTCCTGTTGTTTGTCTAGGAAGTTCCACTCTGGACCTCTTCTCACCAGCACTCGCTTCTAGAGGCTGTTCCAGCAGTGGCTCAGGAGGGCCCTTGGCTTGCATGTAAAAGGCACCAAGTGTTTGAGTTGCGTTTGATGTTTACCGTGTCCCCAAAATCTGTGAAATTAGGGAGAATGGGGCCCCAAAGTTAAAGGGCTGCTTTGTAGGTTAGCAAATTGCTGAATTCCAGGCTGTTAAGGGATGACTCTCCAATGTGGTGGCAATCTGCCTGTGACATCTGTCCCCTGATTGATTGCTGTGGTCAGTGAAGAGGAGGATGTGAGTTGGATCCTACTCTGGCGGCACTGTTGCCAGATGACCTCTGACCCCTGGGGGAGGAGGGCTGCTCCTCAGTAAGGGGGGATTCATTTTCAAAATAGGGTTATCAGCGGGAAGTGAGGAACACTCAGATGATGTCTTCACTGAGGGTCCCGCGGGAAGCAAAGTTAAGCAACAGCAGAGTGATGGTGGCCTTGGACCTGGAGACAACCTCCCGGGCCAGATTTGGTGGGGAGAGTGTGGCCGCACTCACTCAGCTGAGCCTCGATGCCCGGCCAAGCAGCAGTGTGCCTTGGGTCGTGGCCATCTGCCTCCATCAGCATCATCTCTGCATGGGTGTGGGGCTCCTGTCTTATTGATGGTTGTTTTCAGTACCCAGCCCCTGGTCAGCCCCTGGTAGGCAGCCAGTGCAGAATGAAGGTTCTACAAGGGCTATGGAAATCAGTGATCTTGCATAAGGAATGGCTTTTCCCTTTTTTGTTGTCACTGTCTTAGGAGACACTCAGAACCTCCTGAGGCAGGGTTTGCAAGATTTTGTTGTTGTTAGTCGCTCCATCGTGTCCGACTCTTTACCACCCCATAGACTATAACCTGCCAGACTCCTCTGTCCATGCAAGAATACTGGAGTGGGTGCCATTTCCTTCTCCAGGGGATCTTCCTGACCCAGGAATCGAACCCGAGTTTTCTACACTTCAAGCAGATCTTTACCATTGAGCCCCTGGGGAAAGGAAGCCCTGCAAGCTTTAACTGACTTTAAATCCCCTGAGCTCTGGTTCCCTGTAGGAGTCCTGAGTTCCTCCCTGTGTGTCAGGGTCCAGTGACCCTGAGGGGGTGCCCAGGAATCTGCATCTTCACAAGGGGTTTCTCAGGCAGGTATTCCATGAATCATCACTTGAGAAAGAGCCCTTCAAGCTTCTAGCTGGGAAGTGCCCTGGAAAAATCTCTAGGGACTTCCCTGGCAGTCCAGTGGTGGACTGGACTCTGAACTTCCACTGTATGGGGCATGAGTTCGATCCCTGGTGGGAGAACTAAGATTCTACATGAAGTATAGCCAAAAAAGTATTAAATTTTTTCAAAAGTAAAAAATCTCTCCAAGTGGGGAATCAAGAGTTGGAGAAGGGAGTTCTGGCCCTTGCCCTGCTTTCATTTTGTGCCTGCTGTTTCCCAAATTTTGATATCTTGAGCTGCCCTGCATTGAGTCCCTGAGGCATACTTTAAAATTCTCTCCAAGTGCACTTTAAATTTTCAATGACATTGTTGAAAGCAGTTGACATTTTAAAAATTGAGTGCTTTTATAGGAGAACAATAGTAAAAAAAAATTACTGGACATACATTAAAAAAAAAAAAAAAAAACAGTTAAATGTCCAAATATCAGATCTTAAAGAAATTCAATTTTAGCTCTGGAAGACTAGACAATACCCCACAGCCACCCCTTATGGCATCAAGGTTATAATTACTCGTTTCTATGAAACAGATGCTTTTTTTTTCTCTGTAACCTTGAACCCTTCTCTACCCAAGTCTCTAGACTTAAGCTTATCTTTTGCACTGTAAGGAAATCCATCCTGTACCAGCTTCCAGCCTGGGGGAGATGATTAGCTTAGACTTGGAAGGTGGTTAAAGTGCAGGTTCAGGAGACACTTAAGCCCTAGAATTGATAGAATTGGCGATGATTTGATGGTGGGGACAGAGGGGGAGGAGGCTTCAGGGGCAAGGCCTCTCTGAAGCCTCGTTCAAGGGCGAGGAAGTCACATTGCCTGCATAGAGCAAGCCCTCATTAAATGCAAATCATTATGGTAATTGTTTACAAAGCAGCTCTCTGTCTCTTTGGTCTGCTCAGTCCTCACAGAAGCTCCGGTTAAATGACTTGAGGGGTGAAGCGGGGGCTGGCCTGTTCCCTCTGCCTGGCAGCTGACCCACGGCAATCGGGACCTTTGGTTGTTGTTCAGTCGCTCACTCGTGTCCGACTCTGTGCGACCCCATGGACTGCAGCATGCCAGGCTTCTCTGTCCTTCACTGTTTCAAACTCAGGTCCATTGAGTCGGTGATGCCATCCAACCATCTCATCTTCTGTTGCCACCTTTTCCTCCTGCCTTCAATCTTTCCCTGCATCAGGATGTTTTACACTTCGATACATTATAGTAAGGATTCTCAAGGCTATTAGCAAGAGGGTCAGGCTGTCATATTGCTTTGTGTTGTCACTGCAGCAACAGTAGTCATTTTTTAAAATTATAAGCACATTTTAAAATTGAAGTTTAGTTGACATCCCTTATGTTGAATACCAGACCACCTGATCTGCCTCTTGAGAAATCTGTATGCAGGTCAGGAAGCAACAGTTAGAACTGGACATGGAACAACAGACTGGTTCCAAATAGCAAAAGGAGTACGTAAAGGCTGTATATTGTCACCCTGCTTATTTAACTTATATGCAGAGTACATCACGAGAAACGCTGGACTGGAAGAAACACAAGTTGGAATCAAGATTGCTGGGAGAAATATCAATAACCTCAGATATGCATATGACACCACCCTTATGGCAGAAAGTGAAGAGGAACTAAAAAGCCTCTTGATGAAAGTGAAAGTGGAGAGTGAAAAGGTTGGCTTAAAGCTCAACATTCAGAAAACGAAGATCATGGCATCTGGTCCCATCACTTCATGGGAAATAGATGGGGAAACAGTGGAAACAGTGTCAGACTTTATTTTTCTGGGCTCCAAAATCACTGCAGATGGTGACTGCAGCCATGAAATTAAAAGACGCTTACTCCTTGGAAGGAAAGTTGTGACCAACCTAGATTCCATATTCAAAAGCAGAGACATTATTTTGCCAATAAAGGTCCATCTAGTCAAGGCTATGGTTTTTTCAGTGGTCATGTATGGATGTGAGAGTTGGACTGAGCGCTGAAGAATTGATGCTTTTGAACTGTGGTGTTGGAGAAGACTCTTGAGAGTCCCTTAGACTGCAAGGAGATCCAACCAGTCCATTCTGAAGGAAATCAGCCCTGGGATTTCTTTGGAAGGAATGATGCTAAAGCTGAAACTCCAGTACTTTGGCCACCTCATGCGAAGAGTTAACTCATTGGAGAAGACTCTGATACTGGGAGGGATTGAGGGCAGGAGGAGAAGGGGACGACAGAGGATGAGATGGCTGGATGGCATCACTGACTCAATGGACGTGAGTTTGAGTGAAACTCCGGGAGTTGGTGATGGACAAGGAGGCCTGGCGTGCTGCGATTCATGGGGTTGCAAAGAGCTGGACATGACTGAGCGACTGATCTGATCTGATCTGATGTATACTGAAAAATGATCACCAAAATAAGCCTAACATCCATCACCAAATATAGTTAACAGAATTTTTTTCTTGTGATGAGAATTTCTAAACTTAGCAGCTTTCATATATGCAATACAGTTTGCTAACTGTAGTTGCTATGCTGTGACATTAAATCCCCATGACTTATTTATTCCATTATTGGAAGTTTCCAAGTTTTGACTCCCTTCCCCCGTTTTACCCCCCTCACCCCACCGCAGCCAATCACCCGTCTATTCTCTGTATCTGGTAGTCATTTTTTAAAAAATCAATAGGCTTTACTTTTACAACAGCTTTATGTTAGTTGAAAACCTGACCGGGAACTACAGAGCCCCCCTACACTCCCTCACCCATTCCACTCCACCCGCTTTTCCCTGTTGTGAATGCAGTTGTGCTTATTGCAGTTGATGAGTCACTCAGATCAGATCAGATCAGTCCCTCAGTCGTGTCCAACTCTTTGCAACCCCATGAATCACAGCACGCCAGGCCTCCCTGTCCATCACCAACTCCCGGAGGTCACTCAGACTCACGTCCATCGAGTCAGTGATGCCATCCAGCCATCTCATCCTCTGTCGTCCCCTCCTCCTCCTGCCCCCAATCCCTCCCAGCATCAGAGTCTTCTCCAATGAGTTAACTCTTCGCATGAGGTGGCCAAAGTACTGGAGTTTCAGCTTTAGCATCATTCCTTCCAAAGAAATTCCAGGGCTGATCTCCTTCAGAATGGACTGGTTGAATCTCCTTGCAGTCCAAGGGACTCTCAAGAGTCTTCTCCAACACCACAGTTCAAAAGCGTCAATTCTTCGGCACTCAGCCTTCTTCACAGTCCAGCTCTCACATCCATACATGACCACAGGGAAGACCATAGCCTTGACTAGGCGAACCTTTGTTGGCAAAGTAATGTCTCTGCTTTTGAATATGGAATCTAGGTTGGTCATAACTTTCCTTCCAAGGAGTAAGCGTCTTTTAATTTCATGGCTGCAATCACCATCTGCAGTGATTTTGGAGCCCAGAAAAATAAAGTCTGATACTGTTTCTCCATCTATTTCCCATGAAGTGATGGGACCAGATGCCATGATCTTCGTTTTCTGAATGTTGAGCTTTAAGCCAACCTTTTCACTCTCCACTTTCACTTTCATCAAGAGGCTTTTGAGTTCCTCTTCACTTTCTGCCATAAGGGTGGTGTCATATGCATATCTGAGGTTATTGATATTTCTCCCAGCAATCTTGATTCCAACTTGTGTTTCTTCCAGTCCAGCGTTTCTCATGATGTACTCTGCATATAAGTTAAATAAGCAGGGTGACAATATACAGCCTTTACGTACTCCTTTTGCTATTTGGAACCAGTCTGTTGTTCCATGTCCAGTTCTAACTGTTGCTTCCTGACCTGCATACAGATTTCTCAAGAGGCAGATCAGGTGGTCTGGTATTCCCATCTCTTTCAGAATTTTCCACAGTTTATTGTGATCTACACAGTCAAAGGCTTTGGCATAGTCAATAAAGTAGAAATAGATGTTTTTCTGGAACTCTCTTGCTTTTTCCATGATCCAGCAGATGTTGGCAATTTGATCTCTGGTTCCTCTGCCTTTTCTAAAACCAGCTTGAACATCTGGAAGTTCACTACTGATACATTATTATGAACTGAAGTCCATGGTTTCCATTAGGGTTCAATGTGTGTATATTCTATGGGATTTGACAGTGCTGGCATGGATCCACCATGACAGTTTCAGAATGATTTCTCTGCTCCCAAAATGCCTGTGCTCAGCCACTCATCATTTGATACCCACTGGTCTTTTTACTGTCTCCATAGTTTTAGCTTTCCCAGCATGTCTTATAGTTGGAGTCTTTTCAGATGGGCTTCTTTTACTTATCATGAAGGTTCCTCCATGTCTTCTCATGACTTGGTAGCTCATCTCACCAAATCTTTCAAACTCCATCTGCACTGTGCCTACCGGTCTGCAGCTGGAGGTCTCCATATGGGAATCACAATTTCTTTTCGGTGCCTGGCCTCTCTTCCAAGTGGCATTTCCACATCATTTTCTCCTCCATCTTGCTCTTTTGTGCACCTTCAGTCCTGGAGACATTTGGCCGTAGCTGATTTAGGAACCTTCCCAAGATAGAAACTGGAAAATGATTGGATTCAGTATTCATGTTCAGGGAAAAAAGACACCACAGTGACTCCATATTCCCACTGAATGATTTAGTGAAAGTTTTGGTAGCATGGGAGAACGGCCTTTTCTCTAAGAATGGGGTTGTACCAGACTTAGAGTTATTAATGCCTTTGTAACACCCTGGGGATAAATTGAGCATTTCTATCCAAAAGAGTTCGGCTTGGCACCTAAGTAGTTTTGTTGCAAGGGGGAGTGTATGCCATCTTGCATCAGAAGACAGCTCTAGCCAAATCACTGAAAATGAGAAATGGGACACAGACAAGTATGACTTCCTAGAGACAGGCTGCGCGGCTGTGGCCTCTTGCTCTCTTTGGACACCACCAGCTCTGTTCTCGGAGAAGGCAATGGCACCCTGCTCCAGTACTTTTGCCTAGAAAATCCCATGGATGGAGGAGCCTGGTAGGCTGCAGTCCATGGGGTCACTAGAGTCGGACACGACTGAGCGACTTCACTTTCACTTTTCACTTTCATGCATTGGAAAAGGAAATGGCAACGCACTCCAGTGTTCTTGCCTGGAGAATCCAGGGGATGGGGAAGCCTGGTGGGCTGCCATCTATGGGGTTGCACAGAGTCAGACATGACTGAAGCGACTTAGCAGCAGCAGGAGCAGCAGCAGCTCTGTTCTAGAACACACCTTTATTCTTCCCCAGCATCCTCAGTCATTGCCTGCAGTCCAGGACTGATTTGAGGTCATTGCTGGGGTGGCCTTGCTCGTAGTTTATAGCTGCCTGGTCCCTTGTATCTTTTTATGGTGTCCTAATGTCTGGGTCTTCCACCTCCCTCAGGACCCACTTACTTGCGGTCTTCCTCGTGAAGTAGGTGCTGCCGTGGAGAGTGAGGGTCAGAGGTGAGGCATTGCTGTCGATCAGCACGGGGGCATGAGAATGGTGGCTGTCCACCTGCTGTATTTGGAGCCTTTAGGACATCCTGTCCTCACCATCCTCAGGTGTGGCACAGCTGAGGTTGTCCCTGCCATCTCTGCCATCTGCCTCAGCCATTGCTGGTTTCAAATCCCTTATTAGGAGCCATCTCCCCCTCCCTCTTCTTGTCACTTTGGTACTGTTAGCAGC
This sequence comes from Tragelaphus eurycerus, assembly GCA_935064755.1. NCBI lineage: Eukaryota > Metazoa > Chordata > Mammalia > Artiodactyla > Bovidae > Tragelaphus > Tragelaphus eurycerus. Next base: position 9,271,419 of record CAKXYN010000039.1, read on the forward strand.
CAGCCATGCATCTTTAATGTTCACATGCAGAAATGCGGAACCAAGTGTTACTGTTTCGAGAAAGCTTTGCATCTGGAGATTTTTGCTTATATTTCCTTTCTTTTTTCTTCCTTTGAGTCCTTGTGCTTTTGAACAAGTTGGTAATGTGTTAGGTCTTCACTTGCCCTTTCCAGGCATCAGGAATGAAGGATTCCTTGGAAGACACTTTCACATTGAACTTTATTTTTTAAAGAGAAATCCAGCCATCAGAAGCACCAGGTCAACTGAGCATTTTCTGAGGTCATGTTATCATCTGTTAGTTTGCGCTACCCAGCCGGGCACCTTCAGGCCAGTGTCTTATTCAACCCTGAGGATTATGGATGTGGGGGACCCAGGTCGGGAGATGAATTATCTTGCCTGATTTGCAGATTGTCCTTACTGTCTGCAAGGACAGGGACAGAATTTAAACCTAGGACTGTCTCTCTCCAAACTCAGTGCCCTGTGCCACTTCCTGCCGCCTGCTGGAGGGGTCTCGTTTGTGCTGAGAAGCAGGGCCAGCTGGGTCTGTGTGGAAAGAGGCAGCTTTTGAGCCCCGGTCACCCAGATCCCCCTGGTGTCCTTTCATCACCACTGAGACCGAGGATGGGACACATAGTGTCATTTCTGCCCTGACTCTGAGCCCTTTTTCAAAACCGTGTTTGTAGAGCTACATTATCTCTCCAAGGACAATCTGTTAAAACGAATTGCTAAATGTTTTAGGGAGGGCAGAGATATGGGGGTGGGGAAGATCAGCTCCTCAGAGCCCTGTGGAGAGGGAGCAATGTGCTAAGAGGGGAGGGAAGAGAACAGGGGTGCAACCCCTTGGCTGACTCCACACTGACTTGCTGCTTTCCCGGGCAACTCCTGGTTATCTAGGTCGCCTCTGGCCTGGGCACCAGGTGTCCTGCATTGCCAGTGGCTCACACCCACCATCACACCCACCCAAGCTCAGTAGGGTCCCTTTATGTATGCACCTAGAAAAGCACTCAGGCTCAGCCCACCTTGTTAACCCATGCAGCTGCTCATATAGAAGTTCACCACTTGAGGTTTGGATTAAAAGTGAAAGTGTTAGTCGCTCAGTCATATCCGACTCTTTGCAACCCCATGGACTGTACCCCGCCAGGCTCCTCTGTCCTTGGGATTCTCCAGGCAAGAATACTGGAGTGGGTCACCATTTTCTTCTCCAGGGGATCTTCCCTACCCAGGGAACGAACCCAGGTCTCCTGCATTACAGGCAGATTCTTTACTGTCTGAGCCACCAGGGAAACCCCTTTATCACCATTTGTGTATATTGTACTTAGGTGTTTATTGTCTGTCTTCCCCATCAGGGCTCAGTCTCCTTGAGAGCAAGTATTTCTGTCCATAATTCATTCTCTAACCCCGGCATCTAGAAAGTTTTGGCAAATAACAGGTCCTCAGTAAATATTAATGGCTGTCACATGGATTTGCCTGGGGTGTTTAGATCCCAGTGTAAATGTGCCTAGATCTGGAGTATCCTCATGTGATCAGTAGTGTGAATCTTTGTATCTCTGGGCTGGCATTTGTTTTGTATTATTTTTTCATTATTATTATTTTTTGGTCACCTTGTGCAGCATGTGGGATCTTAGTGCCGTGATCAAGAATGGAACCTGTGCCCCTCTCAGGGGAACTTGTTGTTGTTGAGTTGCACAGTCATATCCAGCTCTTCCGGACCCCATGGACTGCAGCACACTAGGCTTCCCTATCCCTCATTGTCTCCTGGAGTTGGCCCAAGTTCATGTCCATTGAATTGGGGATGCCATCCAATTGTCTCTGCCGTCTTCTCCTTCTGCCTTCAATCTTTCCCAGCATCAGGGTCTTTTCCAAGGAGTCAGCTGTCAGGTGGCCAAAATATTGGAGTTTCAGCTTTAGCATCAGTCCTTCTGAAGAGTATTCAAGGTTGATTTCCTTTAGGATTGACTGGTTTTATCTCCTTGCTTTCCAGGGACTCTCAAAAAAGTCTTCTCCAGCACCACAATTTGAAAGTATCATTTCTTCAGTGCTCAGTCTTTTTTATGGTCCAGCTGTCACAGTCGTACATGACTATTGGCAAGACCGGAAGTGCAGAGTCTTAACCACTGGACAGCCAGGGAAGCCCCTGTTTTGTATTGTTGATTGGGTTTCCCTGTTGGCTCAGATGATAGAGAATCTGCCTGCAATGCAGGAGACCTAGGTTCGATCCCTAGATGGGAAAAATCCCCTGGAGGAGGGCATGGCAACCCATGCCAGTACTCTTGCCTGGAGAATCCCCATGGACAGAGGAACCTGGTGGGCTACAGTCCACAGGGTCACAAAGAGTCAGACATGACGGTAAGAACAGAACAGGGTGACAGTTCTCAACTGGGTTGCTGGGACACAAAGATGTATCTCAAATAATTTATTCAATGATAATAGTGAAAGTACCAAATACAGTTGGTGAACTATCAGAAAGTTAAAATATATTCTGGGTGTTGTGAAGTAACGTCAGTCTTGCTCACTGGTATCGCAGTGTTTCCTTGAGCAGGACGGGAGGGAGACACACTGCATATGGCACCGGGGATGGGGTATGCCCTACGGCTTTCCTGCTCTCTCCTGCAACCGCTGTGTGTACGCTCTGACACCCTAGAAATGAACCTTAGCTGTAGGGAGTGCGGGATAGAGGGATGTTTGACCTGGGAGGCAAGGAGGGTAGCCTGTCATTATTTAAATAATAAGCCTCTCCTCTTATTATTTAAATCATCCCTTCACTTTATCACAGGATGAAGCCCAGTCAGGCTGTTCTAATCTTTTTAAAGGAGGAGTTTGGCAGATTTTGCTGTTTGGCTTGGAGCAAGCTTCAGCCTTTGAAGGTTATTTAACTTTCAAAACAAGAATTAGGAGATAGGGACTGACATATATACATTCTCTATACTATGTATAAAATAGATGACTAATGAGAACCTACTGTATAGAAAGGGAACTGGATTCAGTGCTCAGTGGTGACCTAATGGGAAGGCAATCCAAGAAAAGGAGGGGATATAAACAAACAAACTCAAAAAAGCAAAAACCAAGCGTGTATTAGATACGTGCTAGTGACACGGGATCGTCCCATTTGTCAGTGTTGAATCTGGAATGGTGTATGCGCGTTTAACCCTTTGAGTTCTATTACAGGACTCTCCTACCCCAGCTCCTCTAAAGTGCCTGGCGGACATGGGCCCATCAGGGACTGGATCTGGTGCCCATATTAAAAAGAGGCTCATCTCCTCTCCTTTCACTCAGCGTTCCAGCTCTTTATGCCTCCCCACTCAGTCTGGATTCCTTCCCAGTTCTTCACGCCCTCCCTCCTCAGTCCTGATCCTTGTATGCCCTCTGGCCTCCCTGGTCCACAGCGACCGATGACTCTCTTAGTTTATTTGTTTCACTGGAACACTTTTTCCTGAAATGGGAGGTAAACACATTAAGATATAAAACCTGATGTGTCATAAAATGTCTGTGATTTTTCCCTATCTCTCAGTTGACAGTCAGGCTGTCAAGTGAGTAGGGGGATGTAGGCGTCCAGGTTAGAAGTCGTTTCCCCTTAGGATCTTGGCACGTTTGTTCTCTTGGCTTCCGGCTCACAGCCCTGTTGCTGGGATGCCTAATGACATTGATTTTCTGTCCTTGTGTGTGTGACCTGTTTTCCTTCTGAAAGCTTCCCAGATCTCCGCTTCATCTCCAGTGTTCTGATATTTCACAGTGATGTGCCTTAGGGTAGGCTGGGCTCCTTTTTAAGTAGAAAAATTTCTTGCAAATTCCAGGGCTTTAAAGGTTTACTATGATGTGATTTAAAGGTTTAATATGATAATATTTAGATATAAGCTGCTTAAAACCAAGCATAAACTTTTTATGCTTATGGTTCTTCTGACTACAAAATCAAAATTGCAAATTAAAGATAAAGTACCCAACCAACTCAAATGTACAATGTGAATTGACTGAGATGGCTGATGTCATTCTTTCTGTAAGAGGAATTAGGCACAGTTGGCTTCCCTGGTGGCTCAAACAGTAAAGAATCTGCCTGCAATGCAGGAGACGTGGGTTTGATGCCTGGGTCAGGAAGATTCCCTAGAGAAGGGAATGGCTACCCACTCCAGTATTCTTGCCTGGAGAATTCCATGGACAGAGGAGCCTGGGGGGCGACAGTCCATAGGGTCACAAAGAGTCAGACACCACTGGATAACTAACACAACAGCAAGGCACAGTGTGGGCAGCACAGTCTTTTGAGCGGTGGCTTTGGGCTTCACTTGGTGTAATGAGTCAGTATTAAACCTACCTGTTGGCCTTTTTCTCATTAGGCCGTTAACATAATTCTGCTTGATGATAAACACAGAGCTGGATCTAGTTTTGGGATGGTCATCCAGACAATTCTTAGAATAAATGTGCTTGCTTACAGAAATGGTTTTGGGTTGTCATTAGTGAAAACATGAAATGTAAATATTTTCAGAGAAAATAATAACACTCGCATAGTCCCTGGGAGTGGGGGCCTTCTTTGGTTTTTCCTCCTCCAGTTTCCCTGTAAGTCTGTGGAGGGGAGCTCTGGGGAGTGCAGGTATCAGAATAGGCGAGTGCCCACCGGTCCCGTTGCCCATGTTTCTCTTCGCTGGCACCGTGCTCACAACACTCTAATCTCATGGTCCTTCACATCCTTATTTTGGGACAGAGACTGTGGAGAACAATGAGCCGCTGTCACTTTCGGAAAGCCCTTCGGCTGTGTGGTAGAGCTTAAAAACCATCCTCCGTTTTCAAAGTGCTTGAGGGTTTTCAAGCTGCTTTAGCATCTTCATTCCTGCCGCCTTCCCTGTTGTGAAGACAGGCCAGCATTTGTACTTTTTAACGGCTGACACGACACTTGTTGGGGTTCATGGTGTAAAATTTCTGGTTAGCAGTGTATGAGGTGTGTGTGTGTGTGTGTGTGTGTGTGTGTGTGTGTGTGTGTGTGTGTGTGTGTGTGTGTTTTCCCCACAGGGCATCTGTGTTTCAGGAACACAATACGAGGTTGCATCATTGTGTCCTAGTGCATGAGCCAGGGGTGGTCACAGGCCCCGCGGAGTCCTGCCTGCATGGGGAAGTGGCAGCATGGGGGTCCCCCTTTTGCTTAGGGATGGGGCTGCTGGAAATAGCTGCCCTCTGAACTGCCTTTTGGTTTGGGAGGTGTCTTCGGGGTCCGAGGCGTGCTCTCTTTGCGTGTTTCTTCAAAACCGCGGAAGCTTGGGACTTCCCTGGTGGTCCAGTGGCTGGCATCCTGAGCTACCAATCCAGGAGACTCAGGTTTGATCCCTGATTAGGGAACTAGATCCCACATGCTGCAACTAAAGATCCTGCATGCTACAACAAAGACCTGGCCCAGCACCAAATAATAATAATAATAAAAAGAAATTGTAAGCAAAACAAAACAAAAAACTTCTCAGGCTGGAAACCTGCATCTTCTCTTTCCCTCTTCCAACTTCCAGTCCATCTCCAAATTCCATCTCTTTCCCCTTCCTATTTATCACTGTTGAAATCTTTCCGTTCTTGCCTCAACTGGCATCCAGGCTGTTACCTCCCACGGGTGAGTGCAGCAGCCTCTCAGCGGCAGCCCACCCCCTACCCTGGGCCCCCAGGCCGGGACTATGCAGGTGGGCCAGTTCTCCCAGCATTATTCCCCACCCTTGCTCTGGAGCCCTCCGTTGCCACAGTCTGCAGGGAAAGGCTGGCAACATGAAGGGGATGGATTTTGTTTGTCTTTCACAATATTTTGAGGACTTGTAAGCCAACTGGAAAAAAAAAATCGGGATATTTTTAACATTAAAAAATCCATCTTTTCAACTTTTCTAAAAACTTGGAAAATCTGGCAGCACTGAGCATTTGTTCCTAAAAGGTTACAGTAGTCGGGAATGGAGGGTTTGGGTTTTTTTTTTTTTTTTTCACTGCTTTTCCATGGGGCATGTTTTCTCTTGTTTGTTGCACCCATACTCCATACTCCCACCTGCCTCAGCTCTCATTTCTGGCTTCCACGGGCATTAGTATTAATATTTGCAGCCCAGAGCAGTCTGACTCCCAGGCCAAGACCTTTCTGTACCCTGTATTTAGAACAATTCTTGTATTTTGTCTCCTGTGTACCATCCTGTCTCTTTTAGGTACTCTCTGTCCCCTTCTCAGTTCGGTCCAGTTCAGTCGCTCAGTTGTGTCCGACTCTTTGCAACCCCATGAATCACAACACGCCAAGCCTTCCTGTCCATCACCAACTCCCGGAGTTTACCCAAACTCATGTCCATCAAGTCGGTGATGCCATCCAGCCATCTCACCCTCTGTTGTCCCCTTCTTCTCCTGCCCCCAATCCCTCCCAGCATCAGAGTCTTTTCCAATGAGTCAACTCTTCGCATGAGGTGGCCAAAGTACTGAAGTTTCAGCTTCAGTATCAGTCCTTCCAGTCAACACCCAGAACTGATCTCCTTTAGGATGGACTGGTTGGATCTCCTTGCAGTCCAAGGGACTCTCAAGAGTCTTCTCCAACACCACAGTTCAAAAGCATCAGTTCTTCGTTGCTCAGCTTTCTTCACAGTCCAACTCTCATATCCATACGTGACCACTGGAAAAACCATAGCCTTGACTAGATGGAACTTGTTTGCAAAGTAACGTCTCTGCTTTTTAATATGCTGTCTAGGTTGGTCTTTCTTCCAAGGAGTAAGCGTCTTTTAATTTCATGGCTGAAGTCACCATCTGCAGTGATTTTGGAGCTGTTTCCACTGTTTCCCCATCTATTTGCCATGAAGATATGGGACCGGATGCCATGATCTTAGTTTTCTGAATGTTGAGCTTTAAGCCAACTTTTTCACTCTCCTCTGCTGCTGCTGCTGCTGCTAAGTCGCTTCAGTCGTGTCCGACTCTGTGCGAGCCCATAGACGGAAGCCCACCAGGCTCCCCGGTCCCTGGGATTCTCCAGGCAAGAATACTGGAGTGGGTTGCCATTTCCTTCCTCAATGCATGAAAGTGAAAAGTGAAAGTGAAATCGCTCAGTCGTGTCCGACTCTTAGCGACCTCTAAGCCTGTCCAAATCCTGCCATTCTACAAGGCCAGCTTCTCCTCTGTGAAACCCTCCCTCCCTGCCCCAGGTGGAAATGTTCCCCTTCCTTCATCATAAAGCACTTTGGTTTGTCTGTCCTTTGGTGCCTCTGGATATCATTTTGTTTTTGTACGTCGGCTGCCTCTCCAGGGCAGGGCCTCCCAGGGTTGACACACAGAGCCTCACGCATGGTGACGCTCAGTGGATACTTTCTTAACCAGAAGGATGCACACACGTGATCAAGGGCCTCGTTCTGTGGCTACCAACAGGAAGATCTCTGATTCAGTGGGGATGATGTTAGCTGGTGACTTACCCAGCCACTCTGAAGAGGTTGTTTCATATCTTGTCACCTGAGCCCCTATTGGCAGATCTATTTTTAGTGTAGGGAAATCCCTGAACACAGCTAAATTCCAGCAAACCAGAGTATGTCATGGGTGGAATTTCTTCCTTATAAGTGACTTGATCTGTCCCCAAGGTTATTCACTGATACTGCTTTATACAGAAGATAGAACTCAAGAGAACATCAATTGAATTTGGACTACGTCCACACCTCATTAAAATGATTAAACACCAAATATACGCAGGATTCTACGCTTGATGCTAGATCTGTTTTTTCTTCCCACGTGTACCTCGGCCCCATCTCTCTGTCCTCCCCGGGATTTTGGTTTCAGTATCACCAACCTTCAGAATCCACCCTGCTTTGTGCTCCATGCTCTGCTCTGGTCCATACACTCAGCCTGAGCTCCTCCTGGCTTCTGAGAGGAGCGGGTGGGGGTCCTGAGAAGCTCATCGGTTGGTAGAAAATGCTGATACCTAGTGATTCGGTATCATTACTCAGTGAGTAAATACTTGGTTTGCATCAACCTTCCCACTTAGAAAGCCAGACCCAGGATTTCTCAGCTATGCCCTTGGGGCATGGCGGTGATCTTGGGATGCTGGTTGTTTCTTTTATTCCTGTCAAGCTCCTTTAGAAGGGGAAGGGGCTTTGCTTTGTCTGGGCCAGAGGGTGAGTGGACCCTAGGGCTGTGGTGTCCAGTGAAATGAAAGACCCCATGTCACTTGCCATGTGTGGTAGCTGAGCCCTGAAATGTGGCTAAGGTGACCGGGGAACCAGATTTTGAATTCTATTTCATCTTAGTGAGTTTAAATATAAATACCATATGTGGTGGCCACGTTGGATGGCCCAGACCTCAAGGGTGGGGGAAATGGGTCATACGAGGTCAGAACCTTTGGGGAGCCCGGTACGGTCATAGTGAGAGGACACCTAATTGCAGACGCTGCCGTGTAGGCGAGACTCTGCTGCTGTGCAAGTAAAAGCTTGTTTGGCCAAATTTTGCCTCAAAGCTGAATGATGTTTGCGGGGAATCCTGTGCTGCGCTGTGCTGATGAGGCCATTGCTCATTTATTCTTTTATTTCCTTTCAGAAGAGCAGACACAGAGCTCCCCTCAGCTGTAATTACTTGAACGAGTTTCTATATCTTGTTTCCTCTACTTGATTTCATTAAACCGTGACAGAAATGCATACTTTGCACCCCCAAAGCGTGTCTAATCACTCAACCCAAATGATTGCCTTGAGAGAGGAGTCAGAGAACTTCGGGTGAGGCTGTATAGACTGTTACACAGATTGAAACTTGTGAGGTTATCGCTTTTGCTTGTTTTTTCTTGAATAGCATCAGCTGAAACGGGCTCTGGGTGTTTTGCCCTTACATGGTGGTTATTAAAGTCATGTTGAGCTGCGGGCATAGGTGGATTAATCTTGCGCCACATTTGCTAGAATAGCCGCACCGTGTGTGCCATGGCTTCAGTATTCATTGGCCCCAGGGAGGGTCCATGTGTTCAGGCATCATTTATTCCACACTGCGGCTTCCCAGCTGCAATCTGTGTTCATGGGCTGCCAGTTGTTCCGTCATCTAGTGAGTTTCTTTGTTGGTGTGTCAGTTCCCACCGGTCCTTTCACTGGGGAAAGTCTGGCAGCCCTCTGAGAGCCACACTGCTCTTTGTGGCTCCCCAAATGACTCCCCTCTCCACCCACAGTCTTCCTTTCAACCACAATTTCAAATATACACAATATAAGAAGTCAGCACAGGTAGCACTGGAGCAAGAAAATACCAGTGTGAAAGGTAGATGGTGAACAGGAAGACTGGCACCCCACAGGGACGTGTCAATGTGGTCTTCCCCAGCATCCTGACTGAGTGGAGTGCAGCCTTGGGGTCCTCCGGCATCCTCCCCCAGGCGGAGGCCATGTCTGTCCCCATCTCTGCTCTGCCCTTTGTTCAGTTGCTCAGTCGTGTCCGAATCTTTGTGACCCCATGCACTGCAGCATGCCAGGCTTCCCTGTCCTTCACCATCTTCCAGAGTTTACTCAAACTCATGTCCATTGAGTCAGTGATGCCATCCAACCATCTCATCCTCTGTCGCCCCCTTCTCCTCTTGCCTTCGATCTTTCCCAGCATCAGGGTCTTTTCCAAGGAGTCTGTTCTCTTCACATCAGGTAGCCAAAGTAGTGGAGTTTCAGCTTCAGCATCAGTCCTTCCAATGAATATTCAGGACTGATTTCCTTTAGGATGGACTGGTTTGATCTCTGTGCAGTCCAAGGGACTCTCAAGAGTCTTCTCCAGCACCACAGTTCCAAAGCCCTGAAGAAGTCTTAAAAAGGGTATCTCATTTGAAAGAGTGGCTCTGTACCAGTCTGAAAGACAGACTGGCTGGATAAAAGTATGGGCTGGATGGCTTCCAGGAGGGAAAAGGCACAGCAGCCCAGCCAGCTCTAAGTGGAGCACAGTGATGCTGTGTTCATGGCCTCATGTAGACTGTCTTAGGGCCTGTAAGGTACTGTCAAATATTCCTATAGGCAGATACACACCTCCAACCCTGTACTGCTTTTCTGATGTCCTGGAAGGCCAGGTGATTATGTTTTAATTTTATTCCTATCCCTACTCTCCAGCAAGAATCATTCTCCCCCAGTTCTGAGGTCATTTGACTTCTCTAAGGAGACTTGCTTTTTCCTTCCCATTTTTTGTTAGTATTATTAAAAAATTTAAAAGAGATTTTAACTTTAATAAGACTAATGTCTTAGACTTGCCCCTCTACTTTGGGTTCAGTTTTCCTTCTGCTTTATCTGAACTTTCCAATATCGATTTCATATCTTATAATAGTAAAAAAAAAAAAAAAACAACACAATAGTCAGCACCCCTATTTACAAGGAATTACAAGGATTTCCCTGGTGGCTCAGACGATAAAGCATCTGCCTACAATGTGGGAATCCTGGGTTCAATCCCTGGGTCAGGAAGATCCCCTGGAGAAGGCAATGGCAACCCACTCCAGTATTCTTGCCTGGAGAATCCAATGGATGGAGGAGCTTGGTGGGCTACAGTCCATGGGGGTCACAAAGAGTTGGAGACGACTGAGCGACTTCACTTTCACTATGTACAAGGGTTTGAAGAGCTCTGTGTCAGGAACTGGGATACAGGCAGCAATAAACATTTTCTTATTATTTCACAGTGGTATATCACCTGACTCAGTTTCCTCAAAACACTTGGGTCCTCACTTTTGTGTAGGAGCAGGAAAAAGAATGGTTGAGAACCATTACCTAATAAATGTGCTTTGCTAGAAAGGAAATTCTCAGAAAGTCAGCCTTGCCTCTGAGGACCAGACAATGCAGCTGGCACAGAGCAGCGAAGCCCAGGTGGACACACAGGTGTCCACGCACAGGTTTCTCTCTGACTTCTGTAAATACTCCTCGCCATCCCTGAGGCTGGGATGAGTTGGCATACAGGTGACTCCTCATGGGAAGGGGAAGTGCAAAATTAAAGCACTCTTCTAAATGCGCTCTTTCTCTCCGCTGTCTCAGACCGAGACGTGGGGAATATCAGGTAACAGAGAGGAGAGGTAGCTGGGATTGACCAGGCGCTGGAGGTCAGATTCCAGGTCAGACGGTCTATCACTGCACTGCCGCTGGACTTCCTCGCTCTCTGTTATCCATCTGTTATGGATGTCTTTGGCTGCAGGAATATTAAACTTGACTCACAATAATAGGGCTCTACTGGAATGTCGTTGGGCTTCAGAGGTGACATTTTCTAGAACCCTCTTTTCTTACTTCTCCCCAGTCTGCCTACCATGAGTCAGACTCTCCCTTCACGGTTGCACAATGGTTGCAGCAGTTTCTAGATAACGGGCTGCCTCAGCCCGCTCTCCAGCCAGGATGCTGCTGTTGAAAGAGCATCTTTTCCCAGAGCCCCCCACTAGTCTGAGTTGAGTCTGTAACTGGGGCTGGGGTCACACTGACCCAAGAGCCCTGGCTCAGAAACCCCTGGTGGACTCAGGTTTTTCCAGACCCAGAGCTAGGAAGGGAGATGCAGATCCATGTCCCCCTGTACCCCCCACCTGCTGAAAACAGACGAAGTAGTCACCAAGGGAAGTACAGATGTTGGGTGGGAAACTGCAAGTCGCACTACTCTTCCTATAATTGATCAACCCCCCATTAAAAACTCAAGCAATTTCCTCTCAGAAAGTGGAAAATCTCTGTTGAGGTAGCATTAGTATCTCCGCTTTGTGACGCTAATGTCTCCTTTGCTCCCACTCCTCCCTCTGTTCCTTTTCCCTCCTTCCCCTTCCCACCGCTTCTTCCTTTTTCTTCTCTTTCCTCCTTTCTGCCCCCTACGTCCCCTTCTTCTTTCCCTCCTCTTCCTCCTAGTCTCTTCCTTGTGCCCCCACCCCCGTTAATTGTCAGCACATCTATATGACTCAACAACATTGGTTTGATACAGGGCAGTATCTTACTAAACAGAATGTTTCCATATTTGTCCCCCAGGAAGAAGAAATGCCAGATGTGGAAATTGACATTGATGATCTTCTTGATGCAGACAGTGAAGAAGAGAGGGCTTTAAAATTACGAGTAAGTAGTATTCAAAATCTAGATCCTTTGATGAATGCTTGAATCCACTTGGGTCTCCAGAGCATGGTTCTCACTGATCCTGCCCTGAGGTCGTATTGGTACCAGCACTTGGGCAATGGCAGTCTGCAGAGGGAATCGATAAGGTGCTGAGTATTCACCCACATAAACTGCATAGGGCTTCCCTGGTGGCTCAGAGGTTAAAGCATCTGCCTCTAATGCAGGAGACCCAGGTTCGATCCCTGGGTCGGGAAGATCCCCTGGAGAAGGAAGTGGCAACCCACTCTAGTATTCTTGCCTGGAGAATCCCATGGACAGAAGACCCTGGCAGGCTACAGTCCACCGGGTCGCAAAGAGATGGACACGACTGAGCAAATTCACTTCACTTCAATTCACTTCACTTCAAACTGCATATCTGGAGATAAAACAGCCCAAAGGACCTGACTATAGTCAGGTCATAAAACACCTTAAGGATATGAGTTTCTTCAGCTCCAACTTCTTGGGAGAAGGATGGTTCTGCCTCCAGAAATCCATTTGCCAGAGAAGGAAGGCATGTCCCACAATGGTATGAGAAGGAGAGGGGCTGAGCTAGAACTGGAATACCTAAGCCCAGCATTCTGGTCTTGCAGTTGTGGATTTTACCATTCATGAAATTCATTTCTAAATAAGATTGTTTACAACATAATTCTAATAAAATATCTTTTATCGGTTCATGCTCACCTAATACAATGGATATTGAGATTCCCCCATTTCCTTTGTCCAGAGCAAAAAAATACTCATTTCCCTTTCCATGGGAAGTCAAATCTATCATTTTAAAATCTGCATTTGGGAGTTTCTAAAACCAATTAACCTTTGACCTGCCATGGTTCTCACTGTTCATTGATAATTACTGTTGATGACTGTTAGTTATCACGGAAGACAAATGATCACTAGGGGCAAGTAAAGGACACATTTGAATGTTAATGTGTTTAGTGTGTTAATAATTACTGGTGTCCCTTGAGTGGTGAACAGTCTCAGTTTAATGTGGTAGAGCCAGGTTCTTATTTCTTGTTGATAAATTAGTTGGGAGATGATAGCATCCCGGTTATGAAAGTTACAAAAAGCAAAACCAAAACAAACAAAAAACCCTAGGCACCAGTTCTATAGAAAATGGAATGACATAAATATTTTTTTTTTTAAAAAAGTAATTACTTGAAAGAAGCTTTAACTGCCATCAGGTCACCTGTCTGGTTCCCAGGGGAGGATAACCAAAGCCTGCAGAGGTGAGACAAGCTACTTTGTGGTTGAATCACAGCCAGGCTCTCATTCTCCACGTCCAATGTGATTGTCACCATCTCTCACAGGCTGTCTCAACTTCAGTGTGTCCAGCTTATTATGAACCACAGAGGCAGCCTGAAGAACAGATGTGTGTGTGTGTGTTCTGAAGAGTGCAAATGAAAGGTACAACTTGTGTCTTCAGAGGGCTAACAGATACTGAAATACAGTGTCATTCTTGGTAGTCAGTATGAAATAGTGATTTACCCTGTTAAGAATAATGTTATAAAAATGAAATGATTTCACTTAAATGATGTTGAATTTCAAAATAAAACTTCTGTGTATTTTCTTCTAGGAAGCTCTTGTAGACTGCTACAAACCGACAGAGGTAAGCAAATCACTTTTCCTAAATGTCAAGTTTGAGCTGTTTTTTTTTTTTCTTTTTTTTATTTTATTAAATAAATTTCTCTATTTTAAAAGCAGAACCACAATAAGTGGTTTTGATTATGTGTATACTAAATAGCCATTATATCCATAAGTGAAGTGCATGTGTTTGAATAACACCGACTTCCTTATTTGTAAGCCTAAACGTGTCTGGTTCTGGAAGACTTAAAGCTAATAGAATTGGGTGTGTTGCGTGCTTTTATATCATATAAAAGCCAAACTTCAAAGGAAATTATAAGAAGGTTTGGAATCATTTTAGTTAAAATTTTAGATTTATGACTGGAGAATACATTCTATTAGTGTAAAGGTATGTATTTTTTAAAAGCTTAAAGCTGATTCTGTTATTCATAATTGAATGGTTGCCTTTATTGGAAAGATACATTTTATGCTTTGTGTGGATATTTGCCAAGAGCATAAGTACTAATGTAAAACACATGGATATCAAACTAATTTAGTGAATTTAATGAATACTCTAATGACCAGTGGAGAAGGCAATGGCACCCCACTCCAGTACTCTTGCCTGGAAAATCCCATGGATGGAGGAGCCTGGTGGGCTGCAGTCCATGGGGTCGCTAAGAGTCGGACACGACTGAGCGACTTCACTTTCACTTTTTGCTTTCATGCATTGGAGAAGGAAATGGCAACCCACTCCAGTTTTCTTGCCTGGAGAATCCCCGGGGCAGGAGAGCCTGGTGGGCTGACGTCTATGGGGTCACGCGGAGTCGGACACAACTGAAGTGACTTAGCAGCAGCAGCAGCTAATGACCAGTGTACAAATTAAGGATTTGATCATTTATGAAAATATATGCAAAAGAGGTGTTTTTACTTTGCTCCTATGATAAATAAGAGAAATTAGAAGATCTATCAGATATTTTGGAGTTGTGGAGAGTGAAAAGGTTGGCTTAAAGCTCAACATTCAGAAAACGAAGATCATGGCATCTGGTCCCATCACTGCATGGGAAATATATGGGGAAACAGTGAAAACAGTGTCAGACTTTGTTTTTCTGGGCTCCAAAATCACTGCAGATGGTGACTGCAGCCATGAAATTAAAAGACGCTTACTCCTTGGAAGGAAAGTTATGACCAACCTAGATAGCATATTCAAAAGCAGAGACATTACTTTACCAACAAAGGTTCGCCTAGTCAAGGCTATGGTCTTTCCTGTGGTCATGTATGGATGTGAGAGTTAGACTGTGAAGAAAGCTGAGCGCCGAAGAATTGATGCTTTTGAACTGTGGTGTTGGAGAAGACTCTTGAGAGTCCCTTGGACTGCAAGGAGATCCAACCGGTCCATTCTGAAGGAGATCAGCCCTGGGATTTCTTTGGAAGGAATGATGCTAAAGCTGAAACTCCAGTATTTTGGCCACCTCAATGCGAAGAATTGACTCATTGGAGAAGACTCTGATGCTGGGAGGGATTGAGGGCAGGAGGAGAAGGGGATGACAGAGGATGAGATGGCTGGATGGCATCACTGACTTGACGGGTGTGAGTCTGGGTGACCTCCGGGAGCTGTTGATGGACAGGGAGGCCTGGCGTGCTGCGGTTCATGGGTTCGCAAAGAGTCGGACACGACTGAGCGACTGATCTTACAATATCAAAGCAATAATAAGAGGACTTCTATTTTTGAAGTGGTATTACTACAAAGTGAGAGGAAAGCATGCTTTTAAGAGTGTGTAAAATTTTAATGAATGGGAGATTTTAGGGTCATTTGCCTTTAGGTCAGTTACTTATTTGAGCTTTATTCTTACAATCTCCAGTTTTCCTTTATATTGATTACATACTGTATTCATAGAGATTTTAAAATTTTAGTTATCAAAACATATATATTTTTTTTAATCAATGTGATATATATATTCATTATTTTGAAAACCAAAAACAGGCTTATGATGAAAAAGTAGCAATGTCTTTCCCATTCCTTAGTTCCCCTCCCTAGAGTATATATTTTATATTTGTGTATTTTTATATAGCAACAATTTTGGCTGTTTCCCTGCTGTTTACTCTTATATTGCTAAGTATGAATTTACTACTTTTTTTCACTCCTTGACTTAAGAGAAATATGATAGATCTCTTACTCTCCACACAATTCATTTCCTTCGATCCCCTCAATAAAATTATATAACAGTATTGTTTTAACCCAGTAGTCAAGATTAATAATATTATGATTTAAACAAATGTTTTTCACTGATAAGTCAAATAGTGAAATATTACCAATGCTTCTTTCTTGCATAGCCATTTGTTTTTCCTGGAGCTGATAAGTACCTTGTCATTTATTTTTGTCTAGTGCCTATTGGTATTTTTTGTTGAACTCTCCAGAATCTTTGTCTATGTAGTATATTTTTTGAATGCTCAAATGCATCATTACTCACTCCACACCAGGCTTTCCTCCTGGAGACCCTTTGCAGCAATATGGAGAAGTTATTCTCTGGGTCCGCTGAGTAGCTATTGTGTTGAGACTTCTGTTCACTGCTGTCCCATGTCAGATGCTTCATTTCTTAAATCTCAGTCTTCCTCTTTTAAGTTGGAGTACATCATCCTACAATAGCTTTCTGGGAAAGGGTGTATAAAAGGTAAAATTTTTGAATCCTTGCATATGTGAAAGTATATCTTGATTGATAGTTTGGATGGTATAGAATTCTAGATAAAATCCATTTCTAAAACTCAATTTTAAGGACATTATTCTATTGTTGTATTACTTTGGTTGTTAAGAATTCTGCAGCCTTTTCCATTCTCAGAATCTAGGTGACCTATTCTTTTCCCTTCAATTAGTTTGGATTATCTCCATATTTTGGAATTTTACAATGATATACTCTAGTGTGGGTTATTTTCTGCTCATATGCTAGGTAATTTGTAAACTCTTTTAGTCTGAAGATTTATGCCTTTCAGCTCTTCAAAACTAACTTTTTATTATTTTTATAAATTTTTCCCCTCAATATTCTATATTTTTGGTTCTCTTATTATTTAGATGTTACATCTTCTGGATGGAGCCTCTAACTTCTTGTCTTTTTCCTTTTGTTTTTCATCTCTTTGATCTTTTGTTCTACTTTCTGAAATATTTCCCTGACTTTATCTTCTACACTTTTTATTGATATTTTAAAATTTCAGCTATCTTATTTTTAATATTCAAGAACTGTTTCTTGATCACTGTTCACTATTTTGTTTGAGTATTTCTTCTCATATTATGGATGCATTTATTTCTTTTTTCTCTTTGAGGATATCAGTCAATGTTTTGTTTCCTTTTGAAGATTATTCTTCTCTCTGCATTTTCTCCTTTTTCTCTGAATCACCTTTTTTCTCTGTCTGTTTTTGTCCATCCTTGCTAATTCTGGGTGTGTATTCATGTTTGAATGTTAGGACTCAGTAAGCTGATTGGAATCTGTGTGTATGAGCACTACTTGTCCATTGGTGGGTCTCAGTATGGAGTGACCAGGCTGCAAATCAGATTTTTTTTTTTTCATTGTATGTGGGTATGGAGAAGAGGGTACATTCCAGATGGTTCAGTGGTAAAGAATATGCCTGCTGATGCAGGAGATGCAGAAGATACAGGTTCTATCCCTGGCTCAAGAAGATCCCCTGGAGGAGGAAATGGCAACCCAATCCAATATTCTTGCCTGGAGAATCCCATGGACATAGGAGCCTGGTAGACTATAGTCCGTAATGTTGCAGAGAGTCAGACACAACTGAGTGCACATACACACACACACCCGTATGGAACAGGGGGCTTCTCAAACTGTTGGTGTTGGGACATCTCTTTTCTGGAGAGGTTTTTCTGTTTGTCTGTTTTGTTTGTTTGTTTGTTTTTTTAAGATTTGACCCGGTAAGCTCCTGTCTGAGGGTTGATAATCTGACTTTAGGCTTTGTCGAAGTAAGGACAGAAAGGCAGCAGGTGGCCTCATCCTTTAGCTCTTCAGGGACTGCTGCTGCTGCTGTTGCTAAGTCACTTCAGTCGTGTCCGACTCTGCGTGACCCCATAGACGTCAGCCCACCAGGCTCTCCTGCTCCTGGGATTCTCCAGGCAAGAAAACTGGAGTGGGTTGCCATTTCATTCTCCAATGCATGAAAGCGAAAAAGTGAAAGTGAAGTCGCTCAGTCGTGTCCGACTCTTAGCAACCCCATGGACTGCAGCCCACCAGGCTCCTCCATCCATGGGATTTTCCAGGCAAGAGTACTGGAGTGGGGTGTCATTGCCTTCAGGGACTAGAACTCCTTTATTTATGCATAGTTGGGAAATTAAGAGTTAAAACAATTAGATATTTGGAGAGCAGTATCGAATTGTTGTGAAAGGTTGGACAAGCTTAGTGGAATCTTAATCAGGAAAAGTGATGAATTATACCGATGAATTAACACGTGATGTGGGGGTGGGGGATGGCTGCTGAGAGTAGATGCAGACTGGTGGGTGTAGACATGCCACTTACTCACTTATCATTCCCTTTTTTCTTCAGTTCTGGGTGGGGAAGTGCATCTTTTGGTGTTTCGGTGAGAAAGGTTGGATATGCATGAGAGCCTTCCTCTTCTTTTCCCCAGGTTTTGCAATGTTCAGGGAGAAAAGTGTTTACACTCCTTATAATTAAATGAGATGGAGGGTCTTTTCCTCCTGTAATAATAGTATTCCTTAAAGCAGAAACATTACTTTACCGACAAAGGTCCGTATAGTCAAAGCTATGGGTTTTCCAGTAGTCATGTATGGATGTGAGAATTGGACCATAAAGATAGCTGAGTGCTGAAGAATTGATGCTTTTGAACTGTGGTGTTGGAGAAGACTCTTGAGAGTCCCTTGGACTGCAAGGAGATCAAACCGGTCAATCCTAAAGGAAATAAGTCCTGAACGTTGATTGGAAAGACTGATGCCGAAGCTGAAACTCCAATACTTTGGTGACCTGATGTGAAGAACTGACTCATTGGAAAAGATCCTGATGCTGGGAAAGGTTACAGGCAAGAGGAGAAGAGAATGACAAAGGATGAGATGGTTGGATGGCATCACCGACTCGCAATGGACATGAGTTTGAGTAAGCTCCGGGAGTTGGTGATGGAAAGGGGAAGCCTGGCGTGCAGCAGTCCATGGGGTCGCCAAAGAGTCGGATACACTAAGCAGCTGAACTGAGCTGGTTTCTTTGAGGAGGCTTATGAGATGAGAGGATGTGGTATTTGAATGTTCCTTGGAGTCCCAAAGGAAGAAGGAAGGAAAAGGTGCTGGAGTTTATGAGGGAGCCTATCTTGCCCCCTTTTTTAGCTCATGGTTCCTAGGAATGGAAATGGTGTAAAATGCTGGGGAATTTCAGTCAAGGTCATTAATGTATTAAAGGATCATTTCAGAAGTTTGGATAGTTTTGTCTTTAAGCTTATGTGCACAAGAAACAGTGTTTACTGGCACCTGGATTGTGATGATAAAAATAATAGCTTGTGTTTCCCCCCAGAGCTCTAGAGTTCACACTGAGGGAACAAGTATTATCTTATTTAATCCTCACAACCGTCACTTGAAGCAGAGAATTTGGGTGACTTGTCTAAGATCTCACAGCAGTGAGCAGAGAGACCGTGACTTATCCTTGAGTTTCTGACACCTGATCTTGTGTTCTTTCTTTCCATCCTGCCAGTCTCCCTAAGCTGCTTGACATAGCAAGACATGCAGGACATTAAAGGACTTTGACTTATCTCAGCTAAATGCCTGACAATTAATGATGTTCCTTTTCAAGTCGCCTTCTCTGGAAGTACTATTTTTTGATCAAAAGAATTTTACATACAATTATTATGCCTCTTTGAAGTTAGAAGTGTAAGGAAGCCCTTTGCTGAATCAGACAGATCTATTTATAGTCTCATTGCAGAGGATGAGTTGGCGGTTGGGGTGGGGAGCGGGGAGTGGAAAGAAGACTGGACTTTGAATCTAGAGCCTTATACCAGCACCAAACTTGTGTGACTAATAGCAATTTTCTCAACCTCTCTAAGCCTCCTTTTCCTCCTTTATGAAAATTTTTAGTGTTAGTCACTTAATTGTGCCCAACTCTTTGCGATCCCATGGACTGCAGCCTGCCAGGCTCCTCTGTCCATGAGATTTTCAAGACAAGGATACTGGAATGGGTTGCCATTTCCTTCTCCAGGGGATCTTCCCAACCCAGGGATCGAACTTGGGTCTCCTGCACTGCAGGTAGATTTTTTACCGAGTGAGCTACAAGGGAAGCCCTTTATGAAAATGGAGGTAGTTAATAACCACCTCCTTAGGTTTTAGTAAGGGCTATTTGTAATGAAAATATTATTAGTGATAGCAACAATAATAATAGCTTAGTCATCTGTAAGCATATGCCAGGCACTGATCTAATACATGTATTAATCATTTCATCTTCACAGCAGAGTTATGAGGTTGGCACCATGATCATCAGTTGAGACACAGAACAGCCTGTGTAAATTGCCTCAGGTGACATAGTTAATAAGTGGAAAAGTCAGGGTACGTAGGACAGCACATAACATGAAGCTTGCCACATGCTGGTTGAATCTGGCTCCATATAAGGCAATACTTCTCCATTATATATTAATCGCATAAAATGCCCAAATTCACTGATAATGATATTCTTGCATTATTTAATTTGAAGAGCAGGTTTGAAAGAATCTGCTGATTTCACAGAAGTGATATTGTTCTGTCACAGACTTTGGGGTCCATGGTTTCATCCTGTGTGGGTCCCTGGTTAGGAAGAAAGAAACTTGTATTTCCCCATTTTGATTCATATGCCAAACTATGGACTCTTGACATTTAAATCTTTCCTGACTTGGGCCCTTTAGAAAACACAGCAGGATAATTGAAGTCCCCATACTAATGGATTAGTGATTGACTAGTCAGAATAGTGCTTTCATTTTTTCCACTTCAATAGATGCCATTTCTGACGTAGTTGATACTAACATAGAGCTGATAGGTAGAAAATAGGATAGAAAATAGGTAAAAAGGATATTTCTATGTAAAACTTGAAGAAAATAAGTAATTTTGCTTTGGTTATTACTTGGATTTGAAGGATGCAAGTGGACTTTGTAGGCCTTCCCAGGTGGCTCAATGGTAAAGAATGCACATGCCAGTGCAGGAGATGCAGGAGACACATGTTCAATCTCTGTATTAGGAAGATCCCTTGGAGTAGGAAATGGCAACCTACTCCAGTATTCTTGCCTGGAAAAGCCTATAGACAGAGGAGCCTGGTGGGCTACAGTCCATGGGGTTGCAAAGAGTTGAACATGACTGAGCCACTGAACATGCACGCAGTGGGCTTTGTAGAAATCAAGGATGGGGTTGTCAAGGCTAACTAGTCAGCCTAGGGGGAGCAGTGACTTTAGTGACTCTTAGCGATCAGAGTCTGTCCATTGATATGCATGAGAGGTTCATGCAGGATGACTCAGTCTGTGAGTAGACGGCGAGAGGCATCTTTGATGCCGGTAGTCGGCTGGGTCATAGAAATGTCATGCCGCATGTGACGGTACAGAAGAAGGATGTCTAATTACTGTTTGCAAATGGCAATTGACTAGTGTTTTCAGAAGGACAGGCCTGCTCTGTTGTTCATGGTGTGTTGGTGGGTAGGAAGGCAGATTCTCTTTCCTTGCTTTGATGTCACGGTGACTGCATTGTACATTTCTGATCGGCTTTGGTGCTGGACACTGTCACCTTCCTACTCACACCCACCATTTAGTATCTTAATCTGTCATTTAAACATTGTTCAGTTTATGCGTACATGGAAGTACTCCCAGCCCTGATTACTGAGCTGACTGCAGCAGAAAGAAAGTATAAACTAGGAGAGTCGGTGTGAGTGACTGGAGGAGGCTTGGCTTGGTGTTTTGCTATATTCTCTTTGCTCATCCGTTCAACAAATATTTATAGCAGATTTCTGTAATCTAGGGACTTAGACAGGGTGGTGAACATGTGTGTCCAGTTTAAAAACAATCTCTTAGGGACTTCCCCGGTGGTCCAGTGGCTAAGCCTCCACACTCCCAATGCAGGGGACCCGGATTCCGTCCCTGGTCAGGGAACTAGACCCAGTGCAGCCAAAATAAATAAACATTAAATAATAAATAGAAAATAAGAACAATCTTTTAAAAGGCCACAGCCACCTATGGTGATAATTTCAATGCTCAAAAATTTTTTAAATAGGGATAAGAGGACAAAAATACCAGGGTGTCAGCTTATCCCGTGGTTCTCTAAGTTAGAAATCAAATTGCTGAATGGAGAGTGATTTTAGAGGATCTGTACTTTCCTAGAAAAAGCCGAGGAGGCCACCATTTTGCTTATTTAATGGATCTGAGAGCCTGCGTGCAGGGAAAACTTTTCATCTGGCTTCTCACGGGATTTCCTCAAAAAAGACTGATGTTTGAGGCTGGGAAGAGGAGTAGAACTTGAATGTGAGATTAATGAGTTGAAATCTACCCTTTGAAAACTGTCACCTTCAGAATGATGTTTCTGAAAAGTGAGAATTGGGAAATTACAAAGAAAGACCGGAGTCGGATAGGAACGACATTCTAGCGGTTGGAGCCATTGGCTACGAGAGCCTAATTATGTGTTAGAGTAATTAGGCAGGTAGATCATAAAGAGTTCAGATTTATTAGCCACAGACATGGGAAGCTTTATCTAGTGGCCAAAAGGGTTTTAGTCCCAGTAGGTCAATTGTTCACACACTTTCATTAGGGCTCTTGAGGCTCCAGGCCTCTTCTGCCCAGGGAGAAAGAGCCAGAATGTGTTGGAGCTGACTTTTGGACCCATTTTTAAAGCAGATTTATTTATTTATTTTATTTTTTGGCTTTGCTGGAAGAACCATGCATCTTGCCATTGGATGGTCCCCCTCCCCCCAGACATTAATGATTATTATTTTATAAAAGACTCAGTGGAGGAGGTAGAGGCTTTAAAGGGCAGTGTCTTTAAACAGTTGGCATTTTCCAGTGATTGATTGTGCTTTTATGGCCTTTTATTTTTCTATTAAATTCAAAATGTATGATCGTGTGACACCATGATCATATTTTAAAAGTTGATCAACCCTATATTAAAAACAGCTTTATGTTCTCTTCTTGTGTTTAGATTTATCTGGGCAGGAGAAAAAACTATGTTAAAGGCAATTTGACACATGATTTTTGATTTCTGTATCTTTAGCAAATGGAGTCACAGTCACACAAGTCTCAAACAATTTGGAAATGGATTTCTTTTCTTTAGACAAAATTCAGGTGTTTGTACTAAGTAATATTGTCCTTCATTGATAATGGGACCCTTGATGAAATTAGTTTTCTTAGGGATTATGAAGTGGGAAATTATAATTCTGCTGAGTTTAGTCCACTGATTATTTATTGGAGTTGGATTACTTATGTGGACTTTATGTGGTGTGATTTTCAGGTGTACGGTGTGTGAGAAACCCATTAGTAAGTGAAGGAAGAATTAAATGCCAGTTAGGTTGGATCTGGTGAGGGCAAATGAACTGTTCTGCTGCATATACAAAAAGGTTAGAATTTGGGTACAAAATAAATTAATCTAAGAGCAGTGGTCTGTATCTCTAAAATAGATTCATGAG
The DNA here is from genome assembly GCA_935064755.1 of Tragelaphus eurycerus. NCBI lineage: Eukaryota > Metazoa > Chordata > Mammalia > Artiodactyla > Bovidae > Tragelaphus > Tragelaphus eurycerus. The sequence goes on from CAKXYN010000039.1 coordinate 9,294,595, forward strand.
ACTGCTCTCATCAGCAGAGCAAATTAATCTTTAATGGTGGATAGTCAAAGAAATAAACGGACAAAATAGTGTCAGTGGTTTTTAAGTTAAAGGAGGGGGAACCAGGATGCAGTTAAGACCTTCAGGAATTTAAGTTGGCAGAAGTCATTATAAGCACAGCAGGCACAAACCCTCACCCACAACAGATTCATAAGCCTCTCTTCAGATCATGAAAAATAGGATCAGTTCTGGTATGGCCCTGTTGGCAAATGAACTTCTCTGAAGATAAACCCTCTCCCCTCCTTCTCCCCCTCCTCCTCCCCTCCAAAAGACGGAGAAGTGAATGAAGTATTTCAGTGATGAGTGATGAACACACTGGTGCTGCTGAATAATGCCAGTGGCTGAGGAGAGCAAAGCCCAGGGTCACACAGGGATGGGCTCAGATTCACTGCCTGCCCCTTTGGCATCCTGTGTGACCTGGATAGTCAAGCCAATGAAAGTTTGCAGTGTGATTTTTAAATGCTTAGCTGTTTCATTGAGGGGGGACATTTTACCATTTGGAATAGTTTTCAGGTGTTGCCATCATGTTTAAGAAGAGGTATGCACTGCCTACCCTTCCGTTGTTCTCACATATCTAATCTTTGCTGGATCTTGAAATTCTTCTCATAGAGCCTGGTAACTATGGTTCACAGTGCTGTTTTGTATATTTGAAAGTTGCTAAGAGAAAAAATTGTAACTGTGGTGATGGATGTTAACTAGACTTACTGTCATGATTATTTTGCAATATATTCATGAATTATGTCATTTGGTGGTTTAGTTGCTAAGTTGTGTCCAACTCTTGCAATCCCATGGACTGTAGCCTGCCAGGCTCCTCTGTCCATGGGATTCTCTAGGCAAGAATACTGGAGTGGGTTGCCATTTCCTTCTGCAGAGGATTTTTCCAACCCAGGAATCAAACCTGGGTCTCCTGCATTGCAGGCAGATTTTTTACCGACTGTGCTATGAGGGAAGCCCATTATGTCGTACACCTGAAACTAATATGTTATATGTCAATTACATGTCGATTAAAAAAATGAAATTCTTCCATCTCTACCAATCACAACTTGCCTGATTCCCATGTCATCTGTTGAATGCCAGGCTTTTTGGAAGAAGTGTCAGGTAGCTACATAATACAGGTGCAAGTTGACTTGATTTGCCATCATTTGGCAGCGAGGCTCTGGGACAGATGGTCCCTGAATGTGCCTTTTTAGGAAATGCTTGGTGCAGTGATTGGGGTGACAAAGAGGAGGCACACAGAAGTTGCTGATCCTCATGGGTTCCAGCCTTCAGAATCCTCCCCTGCTGTTTCTCTTCATGCCACCTAAGGGGTGGGTGGTATTTTTTGGACAAGCAGGTAAAGCCCCAGAGTTCTGCTGGGCGCCCTTTGTCAGAACTTGCATGTTGCACACAATTGTTCTCATTGGTGACATCATTCACCAAGCGGCAGTTTTAAGCATTTCTTTGGAAAAATCTGTTTGTCGGGAAATATTTCTCATCAAGGGGCTGCGTCATAATACCCATTTATCTTGTTTATCTTTTCCAATGACTTGAAACACTTGAAAGATCGACATGAGTGAGTGCAGCTTAGTCATGCACACAGTAGCAGTCTGTAGTGACACCCAGATTTCTCCTTCTCCCGTTTTCTGATGGACCCACCCAGAGCAGCGCAGTGTCATCACTAACAGATGAATCACTTTGAGCGACTAGGGAAGGGCTGCAGACGCCTGGCTCTGGTGATAATTGCAAAACGCACATCCATCTGCCGCCTCTGGCACAGACCCCAGCAGGCAAGAAGGGGTGGCAGCTGAAAGCTACGGGGCCCAGGAGGGATTAGGAATGAGAGCTCAGAGTGTGGCCACTGCGAGGCCATGCTCTGTGCCAGCCCACACCGCCAAAACTCCAGAACGAGGAGGGACCTTCTGTTTTCACGAAGCTGCCAGGTCCCCTCAGAAGCCGGCTTTGCCTTTTCTTTTCTAGGAGTCTCTTGTAAATCCGGTGGCCGCTTGTCATTGAGTCAGGTTTCCAGGGTCACTGGAGATGTTTCTTTTCTTTCTTTTGTTCTTTGATCTCTTCTGTGGATGTGCTCGTACACACCTCTCCTGCATTCGCTGCCCTCCCCACCTCCAGCATCCTAGGCTCCACTCTCCCCCAAGTGTTCCTCCTCTTCCCTAACTTTCCCAGGAGGCCTAGTGTTCCCGTACTGAAAGGAGAACTCTGGAACCTTCTTCCAGAGTAGCTGGGGCCAGTTGATACTTTGTATTGTTCCAGCCTCCTCCACTCATATACAAAGATTCTCATGTTTTCTCTTCCTGCTGCTTCACTTTAATGCCTCACTGTGTGGATTAATTGCCTCATGTACATATTTCTTGGCTTTACAAACCTTTGCTGAGCACCTCTTGTATTATGCAACATGCTAGGAAAACAAGAAGGAGTTGGATTCTTGCAGCCAAGTAGGAGTGACAAGTGTGCGCAGGAATTATCTTGAATCCTTTATACAAATGATACTTAGTAATTTTTCTTCTTCAGCCTGCTTATTGTGCTCAACATGAGACTTCTGAGATTTGTCCATGCTCATACAGAAGGCTCTAGTTTATTCATTTTTATTGCATTCCTGTGCAATTCAGTTCAGTTTAGTTCAGTCGCTCAGTTGTGTCCGACTCTTTGCGACCCCATGAATCGCAGCACACCAGGCCTCCCTGTTCATCACCAACTCCCGGAGTTCACTCAGACTCATGTCCATCAAGTCTGTGATGCCGTCCAGCCATCTCATCCTCTGTCATCCCCTCTTCCTCCTGACCCCAATCCTTCCCAGCATCAGAATCTTTTCCAATGAGTCAACTCTTCGCATGAGGTGGCCAACGTACTGGAGTTTCAGCTTTAGCATCATTCCTTCCAAAGAAATCCCAGGGCTGATATCCTTTAGAATGGACTGGTTAGATCTCCTTGCAGTCCAAGGGACTCTCAAGAGTCTTCTCCAACACCATAGTTCAAAAGCATCAATTCTTCAGCCCTCAGCTTTCTTCACAGTCCAACTCTCACATCCATACATGACCACTGGAAAAAGCATAGCCTTGACTAGACGGACCGTTGTTGGCAAAGTAATGTGCTTTTCAATATGCTATCTAGGTTGGTCATAACTTTTCTTCCAAGGAGTAAGTGTCTTTTAATTTCATGGCTGCAGTTACCATCTGCAGTGATTTTGAAGCCCCCCAAAATAAAGTCTGACACTGTTTCCACTGTTTCCCCATCTATTTCCCATGAAGTGATGGGACCAGATGCCATGATCTTCATTTTCTGAATGTTGAGCTTTGCTGTGCAATAACATTGTTTAAATGTAGATAATCCTCTTTACTATAATTCATGACTACATTAGAAATGGACATGGATCTGTTTGTTAAGACACTAGATTCTTATAGGCATCTGCTTCCACTAATTAGAAAATCTACTGTTTGAGAATGATAAAAAAAAAAAGAAAGAAAGAAAAGACTAGTATCTTAGTCATTATGTCTTCACCTCATGGGAAACCTAGAAAGGTCTCTCGGTCTCCCAGGTCATGAGACTATATTGCTTTATAGTCTCATGTGTCTCTCTACCCCCACTCAAGTGTCTTCTGGAGTTCCTTGTGAATTTCAGTGGGCACCTTGGCAACAGAACTTTCTGTTAGACTCTGCTGACTTTTAAGAGTTAAATAATTCCAGAATTTAACATTTTTGAACTGTCCAGGCTTATCTTCCTAAAATAGTGTGTTACTCACTTACCAACTCTCCTTGCCAAATAAAGCCCCCTCAAATACTAAGTGTTAACTGCAAAGAAGTTAGATGAAGCTCCTCTTCTCTCCCCAAATCAAGTTATTTGGAGTCTCAAATGAATGTAAGCACTGCAAACACGGGTCTTTCCCAAAGAAGACAATAACATTATTATATTACAATATACTGTAACATATTTATTCCCTCTTCTGCTATTCACTTAGGCTGTCTTTATTAACAGACAGCATGATTGTCTATGTAGAAAATCCAAGAGTGTACCCAAAAGTTACCAGAAATAATGAGTTCAGCAAGCTTGCAGGATACAAAATAAATATGTAAAAATATATTGTATTTCTATATACTAGCAACAATCAAAATTGAAATAAATCTACACCATTCACAATAACAACCATATTAAATACTGAGGAATAAATCTGACAGAAGATGTGGAATATTTGTACACTGAAAACAAAAATGTTCCTTAAACAAGACTTAAATGGGTACAGAGATATACCATTTTCATGGGTGAGAAGATTTATTATTGTTAAGATGTCAGTTCAATTCAGTCACTCAGTTGTGTCCGACTCTTTGCGACCCCATGAATCGCAGCACACCAGGCCTCCCTGTCCATCACCAACTCCCGGAATTCACTCAGACTCACGTCCATCAAGTCAGTGATGCCATCCAGCCATCTCATCCTCTGTCATCCTCTTCTCCTCCTGCCCCCAATCCAGTTTTCATTGGTAGGCATTTACAAGCAAAATAATTCTAAAATGATTAAGGAAATTTAAAGGACCTAGAATAGTTTTGAAAAATATTAATAAATTTGGCTGATTAACATTACCTAATTTTAAGACTTATTATAAAAATCTACACTTTCCTTACTGGTGTAAGGATAGACACATAAATAGATCAATGCCTCAGCTGTTATACTCCTAGTTATTTACCCAAAATAAGAGGAAGCATATTTCATACAAGGACTTGTACATGATGTTTTTAGCAACTTTTTTTTTTGTGATTTGTGTAGTTTTCTATTTTTTAATTGCTTTACAATATTGTGTTAGTTTCTGCCATACAGCGACATGAATCAGCCATAGGTATACATATCTCCCCTCCCTCTTGAACCTCCCCTTCCACCTCCCACCCCATCCTACCCCTCCAGGTTGTCGCAGAGCACTGCATTTGAACTCCCAGCATCATACAGCCAATTCCCACCGGCTATCTATTTTACATATGGTAGTATATACGTTCAGTGTTCAGTTCAGTCGCTTAATCATGTCCAGCTCTTGCAACCCGGTGGACTGCAGCATGCCAGGCTTCCCTGTCCATCACCAACTCCTGGAGCTTGCTCAAACTCATGTCCATCAAGTCGATGATGCCATCCAACCATCTCATCCCCTGTCGTCCCCTTCTCCTTCTGCCCTCAATCTTTCCCAGCATCAGGATCTTTTCCTATGAGTCAGTTCTTCCCATCAGGTGGCCAAAGTATTGGAGCTTCAGCTTCAGCATCAGTCTTTCCAGTGAATATTCAGGACTGATCTCCTTTAGGATGGACTGGTTGGATCTTGCTGTCCAACGGACTGCAGTGTTTCAGTGTTACTCTTTCAGTTCATCCCTCCCTCTCCTGCCCCCACCATGTCCGTAAGTCTGTTCTCTATGTCTGCATCATCACTGCGGCTCTGCAAATAAGTTCATCCGTACCATCTTTCCAGAGTCCATGTGTATTTGTTAATGTACAGTATTTGTTTTTCTCTTTCTGACTTACTTCACTCTATATAATAGGCTCTAGGTTCATCCACCGCATCATAGCTGACTCAAGTGCTTTCCTTTTTATGGCGGAGTATATATTTCATTGTATATATGTACCAGAACTTCTTTATCCATTCATCTATTGATTAACATCTAGGTTGCCTCCATGTCCTAGCTATAGTAAAGAGTGCTGCAGTGAACACTGGGGGTGCATGTGTCTTTTTCGATTATGACTTCTTCAGGGTATATGCCTAGTAGTGGGATTGTTGGATCACATGGTGGTTTTTACTCCTAGTTTTTGAAGAAATCTCCATACTGTTCTCCACACTGGCTGTATCAGTTTAAATTCCCACCAACAGTACAAGGGGATTCCTTTGTCTCCACACTCTCTCTAACATTTATGTTTTTAAGCAACTTTATCCATCATAGCCCCAAAGTGGGAATAACTCAAATTTCGGTCAACAGGTGACTAGGTAACAAACTGTGATACTTCTCTAAAGTGGTATGCCAATTGGCAACAAAGTAGGAATGAACTATTAATACATGCAGCAGTATGACTGAACCTCAAAATAGTTTTGCTGAGCTACAGAAGCCAGACTAAAGAGTATAGAGTGTTGTATTTATAGAAAACTCTAGAAAATGCAAATGAATCTAGAATGACAGAAAACAGATCAGTGTTTCCCTGGGGCAGGAGGAATAGGGGTAGGAAGGGAGGATTACAAGGAAAGTGAAAAATCAGCTGGAGGTATTAGATATGTCCATTATATTCATTGTGCGGATAGTATGCTCATAATAGTTGTATACTTAAACTATGTGTATTTTGTGGCATATCAATTATATTTTAGTGAAGCTGTTTACAAAAAAAGTCCCTGGGGTTTAGAGCTTCCATCCCAACCATTCTATTAAAATTTCTCTCCTCCAGGACACAATGGCCCCTTTCTTGCCTAATTCAATAGCTTTGTCTTTGACTTAATTTCTCATCACTAATTCCTTCTTTTGGCTTCTTAACCATGCAGTTTCCTTGCAATATTGTAAATCAACTAAACGTCAATTTTTAAAAAATTAAAAAAAAAAAAAAAAACAAAAAACCAACCCAGAACATTTTCTTGAGTTTCCCCTAATTTCATTGGTTCCTCTTTTTCAGTCTCCTTTGCTGGCTCCAAGCCTTTGCCAGATCTCACTTGTTAGAGGGCCTGTGCCCTTGGTCTTTGGCCTTTTATTTCCTCTCTATTTGCACTTTTCTCCAAGGTTTTTGTATCTAGTTTTGTGATTCCAAGTATCGTCATCTTGAGCAGTTCAATAGAATTTTCTGAGATGATGGAAAAACCCTACTGATCAATATGAAAACCATTAGCTAGTTTAACATATTATTATGTGGCGAATGAGTATTTGAAATGGGGCTTGTGTGACCAAGGAAGTGAATTTTAATTTTTATTTGTTTAATTAGTTTAAATTGAAATAGCCACATGTGGTTAGGGGTTAATGTATTGAATAACCTTGCTCTAGATCCCTGTGTTTACAAACTATGTGTGGTAACCATTAAGTGATCTTGATCTGTATTTTTTTTCAAATTAGAATAGAAAATATCTTACACATAGTAAGAATTGTATTTTTACATGAAGCTTTTGTTTCAGTCTTGCATCTCTGTGTACTAGGTTGCTATAACTATGTATAGATCACAGGATTTTTAGGGTTTTTTGTTTGTTTTTGTTTTTAGTTGAAAGCCATTTAGATCAGTGCTAGTCATACCCATATTTATGTTTTCTGTCCAAGTTCAGAAATGGTGGTGATTAAAATGTTTATGTCCTTTGACCTACTACAGAATAGCTTTCCAAAGGGAATAATCCAAATTGTATACAGAGATTTATACACAAAGATGTTAATTGTGGCATTGTTTATACTTTTGAAAAGCTAGAAACCAACCAAATATCCAGTGATGGAGGAATTAAACAGATTGTAGAACATCCATATAATAAAGGACTGTATAACTATTAAGATTAAATTTTAAAAAGACTATTTAATGTTGTGGGGAAAAGACTTGACATACTGCTAAGTATGGGCTTTTTGGTAGTTCAGATAATAAAGAATCTGCTTGCAATGCAGAAGACTCGGGTTTGATCCCTGGGTTGGGAAGATCCCCTGGAAAAGGGAATGGCTACCCACTCCAGTATTCTTACCTGGAGAATTCCATGGACAAAGGAGCCTGGCGGGCTGGAGTCAGAGTCCATGGAGTCACAAACAGTTGGACATGACTGAGTGACTAACACACACACACAATGCTAAATGCAATAAAGGATATATTTATATAGTATAATCTTAATTGGGTAAAAATAATTTATATAGAAGAAAATATGTTAATAGTGGTTCGTTCTGAGAAGTAATTGTTGTTGGTTTATGTTTTCTAGGTTTTCTAGAAAAAGCACATGTAACTTTCATATTAGCAAAAAGATTATTAAAAGAGAAATCACGGCAGCTCATCATATATTAAGCATTTAAGCATGTTGTGTTTTAGAGCTGGATATAAGCACAGGTTATTGATATTTCTCCCGGCAATCTTGATTCCAACTTGTGTTTCTTCCAGTCCAGCATTTCTCATGATGTACTCTGCATATAAGTTAAATAAACATGGTGACAATATGCAGCCTTGACGTACTCCTTTTGCTATTTGGAACCAGTCTGTTGTTCCATGACCAGTTCTAACTGTTGCTTCCTGACCTGCATACAGATTTCTCAAGAGGCAGATCAGGTGGTCTGGTATTCCCATCTCTTTCAGAATTTTCCATAGTTTATTGTGATCCACACAGTCAAAGGCTTTGGCATAGTCAATAAAGCAGAAATAGATGTTTTTCTGGAACTCTCTTGCTTTTTCCATGATCCAGCGGATGTTGGCAATTTGATCTCTGGTTCCTCTGCCTTTTCTAAAACCAGCTTGAACATCAGGAAGTTCACGGTTCACATATTGCTGAAGCCTGGCTTGGAGAATTTTGAGCATTACTTTACTAGCGTGTGAGATGAGTGCAATTGTTCGGTAGTTTGAGCACTCCTTGGCATTGCCTTTCTTTGGGATTGGGATGAAAACTGACCTTTTCCAATCTTGTGGCCACTGCTGAGTTTTCCAAATTTGCTGGCATATTGAGTGTAGCACTTTCACAGCATCATCATTCAGGACTTGGAATAGCTCCACTGGAATTCCATCACCTCCACTAGCTTTGTTCGTAGTGATGCTTTCTAAGGCCCATTTGACTTCACATTCCAAGATGTCTGGCTCTAGGTCAGTGATCACATCATCATGATTATCTAGGTCTTGAAGCTCTTTTTTGTACAGTTCTTCTGTGTATTCTTGCCACCTCTTCTTAATATCTTCTGCTTCTGTTAGGTCCACACCATCTCTGTCCTTTAACGTGCCCATCTTTGCATGAAATGTTCCTTTGGTATCTCTGATTTTCTTGAAGAGATCCCTAGTCTTTCTCATTTTGTTGTTTTCCTCTATTTCTTTGCATTGATCACTGAAGAAGGCTTTCTTATCTCTTCTTGCTATTCTTTGGAACTCTGCATTTAGATGTTTATATCTTTCCTTTTCTCCTTTGCTTTTCACTTCTCTTCTTTTCACAGCTATTTGCAAGGCCTCCCCAGACAGCCATTGTGCTTTTTTGCATTTCTTTTCCATGGGGATGGTCTTGATCCCTGTCTCCTGTACAATGTCACGAACCTCATTCCATAGTTCATCAGGCACTCTATCTATCAGATCTAGGCCCTTAAATCTATTTCTCACTTCCACTGTATAATCATAAGGGATTTGATTTAGGTCATACCTGAATGGTCTAGTAGTTTTCCCTACTTTCTTCAATTTCAGTCTGAATTTGGCAATAAGGATTTCATGGTCCGAGCCACAGTCAGCTCCTGGTCTTGTTTTCGCTGATTGTATAGAGCTTCTCCATCTTTGGCTGCAAAGAATATAATCGATCTGATTTCGAGTGAAAAGGTTGGCTTAAAGCTCAACATTCAGAAAACGAAGATCATGGCATCTGGTCCCATCACTGCATGGGAAATAGATGGGGAAACAGTGGAAACAGTGTCAGACTTTGTTTTTCTGGGCTCCAAAATCACTGCAGATGGTGACTGCAGTCATGAAATTAAAAGACGCTTACTCCTTGGAAGGAAAGTTATGACCAACCTAGATAGCATATTCAAAAGCAGAGACATCACTTTGCCAACAAAGGTTCGCCTAGTCAAGGCTATGGTCTTTCCTGTGGTCATGTATGGATGTGAGAGCTGGACTGTGAAGAAGGCTGAGCGCCGAAGAATTGATGCTTTTGAACTGTGGTATTGGAGAAGACTCTTGAGAGTCCCTTGGACTGCAAGAAGATCCAACCAGTCCATTCTGAAGGAGATCAATCCTGGAATTTCTTTAGAAGGAATGATGCTAAAGCTGAAACTCCAGTATTTTGGCCACCTCATGCGAAGAGTTGACTCATTGGAGAAGACTCTGATGCTGGGAGGGATTGAGGGCAGGAGGAGAAGGGGACGACAGAGGATGAGATGGCTGGATGGCATCACTGACTCGATGGATGTGAGTCTGAGTGACCTCCGGGAGCTGGTGATGGACAGGGAGGCCTGGCATGCTGCGGTTCATGGGGTCGCAAGGAGTCGGACACGACTGAGCGACTGATCTGATCTGATCTGATAAGCACAGGGACCATTTAGTCTGGGAGCTATGGCTGGGGGTTGTCATTGGTGGGTGATTGTCTGAGAGCTGTTTTTCAGAGGTCTGAAAGGAAAGGAAGTCTCCTTCACGTTTCTGCTCCGGGATGTCCCTGCTGGGCACAGTTCTGTCACTCACCGGCTGTCCCTTGCTCATCAGAAAGTCTGATTGGCTGTCAGCTTTGTTTCAACAAGTCTAAAAAAGGAAGACAAATTAATTATTATCTAATAAACGTGACTTATTTAGTAGCCAGAAACTTTAATACATGAGGCAACAACAAAAGATTGCTAATGGCTTAAAGTGAGAACTATTCTAGATTGTTCTTTGGGTTCTGATCCATGAATAGTCACAACATCATTTTAGTGGGTCTTCCCCAGTATTATGTTTTAAATGAAATTATAGTGGAATAAAAAAGAGTGTGTGGCGTATAGCAAGTGTTCATTCTTTAAGTTTTTATTTCAGATGCATTTTTGTATGTACTGGATTGTAAACATAAATGTGTCTTGTTTTTCTTTTCAAACTGTGATTTGCAGTCCAAAAAAGTCAAGAGACTTCTATTACGATCTAGACCCATGGTTCTCAGTAAGATCCTGAGACCAGAAGCATAGGTATCACCTGGAGCTTGTCAGAAATGCAAGTTCTCAGGCCACAGCCTGTATCTACTGAATCAGAAACTCTGGGGGAGTGGGCCCAGCACTCTGGAGTTTATTTAATAAGCCCTCCTTCCAACCTGTGATTTGATGTGCACTCAAGTTTGAAAACCACAGGTCTAGTTTAGCTATTTCAAATGAGGTTCAGAGACTAACGCTGGCACCATTTGGTGGCCAGTTGGAAATGCAAAATATTCAGCCCCAACCAGACATATTCATTCAGAATCCACACATTTCCCTCGTGAGTTGTAAGCAAGTGTTAAAGATTTCGTGAAGTTTGCGAAGCATTGCTCTAAACCACATAGGCCTTCAGGGGCCAAGTAGATAATGTCAATGAGTGAAGGCAGCTTGGTTTTCTCTTTAAAGAGAGTAGAGCAGTGAGAAGGCAGGATGGTGAGAAGTTTAAGTATCTTCATTTATTTAAAAGTGTCCTATGTGCCAGTTGGGTTAACACACCTAACCAAGCTCATCAATTAAGGTTCACTGCAATTGACCTCAGTGGCTTCAAGCAGATTTTAAACCCTTATTTGAATAGTGTGACTCTCTCATAATAACTTCTTCTGATCTCTTTTAGGAGTTCATTAAGGAGCTGCTGTCTCGGATAAGAGGCATGAGGAAGTTGAGCCCCCCACAGAAGAAGGCTGTATAATTCCAGCCCAGGCGGAACTCTGCTGGAGACCCAGGAAGGAATTTGGACTTCACGAAGATTTTTATTAAAGAACTGTTGTCCTTATGAGCAACTTTTTGGGGGGTGGGGAGGGGTGGTATCTATTAGACATTTATTCAAGAGTGTTCCTTTTTTGGTTTTTAAAGGTTTCGTTGGTGTAATATTTTAATAGCAAAGATATCACAGACTCTGGCTTCAGCCCAACCAGAGCGCATCAAATCAGGCAGACACACAAGGAGGGGCTGGACCAGGCAGCATCTTCTTGGAGAAACCAGATGTTAAGGACCTAATGATACAGGGATGATGGTTTTCTTACAGCTAGCTTGGTAATACTTTTTTCTTGAGTTGTACATTTGACACAAAGGTTGAATTTCTTGTACTTGTATATATCTACAGGCAACTAAGTTAAAATGTGGATGTGAGTTTTATTTCACATGGATGGAATAAACTTGTGGTCATCCTTTAATTGGAGGTCATGGCACGTGTGTTTTCAACAAGCCACTAGGTCTTCATGTGAGTGCTGGAGACCGCCAATGTTCACTTTCTGCACCAAAGTGAAAAGAACTCAGCGTATCCGTTATTTTAATGAGCTACACTATGACAATGTGGAGTTGGTCAAGGGCTTAATTTATGGACTTTGTATTATTCTGTTAATCGGGGTGCTTTGCCAGGTCATGTACTTATTGCCTCATTTGTGGTATTTTAAAGTTTTCTGAACCCTTTCTTTGAATGATTATTCGAATTTCTTGAGAAATGTTCACACTATATGAGGGGTATTTGGTGGTGGAACCAGAAAGCGCCGTGTAGCAATTCATTCTGTGCTTCCTACCAAATACCATATATTATTCTCTGTCCATGAAAGCAGGTCATAAGGAAGTGAGCAGATTCAATATCTTCCTCCTTAGAAGTAGATATGGGCGTTTCTGTGCCTGGAGGGCATCAGACCAGAGTGGGTGAGCTGAGCGATTAGCGGGTGTACAACTCATCAGGTGAGAAAACCTGAGCTCCTCTGGAGAAAGTCGACGCAGGAGTATTGGCTGGTTTGGAAGTGTGGTAGAGATTTCCTTTCTGACTTCTCTCAGTGGCTTATGGTGAGGACTCTGGCCCTGACTGTGCACCCTGATCCGATCCCTTTGCTTGGAGCTGAGCCTGGGGCACCTGCTGAGGCCCTCTCAGCTCTACACCGGCTCCTTGGAGAAGGATCAGAATGCAGTTGGATGTGGGTGAGGTCAAAGTCAGAGTAGAAACTCTTGGTGTCCTCCAGGAAGCCCCCACTGCCTCCCATAGAAACCCCCCTCCCTACTGTAAGGTCTCTCGAGGTGGCCCTGTCAGAGGACAGGGATCAGGCATTTTATATCAAGGGTGCTCTGAACATATTTTATTTTTTAAAAGAACTATGTTTGTGAATTTTATGTACACTGGCAAGCTTTTGAAAATGTATTTAATTTTGTAATGTTTACCAATGATTTATTTACAAGCTATTTACTCGAATAAACGAAGCTGCTTACAACTCTGCTTACACGTTTGCCTTGCGAAACAACATGGGTGTGATGATTTTACTTTGTCAGATGCTCTGAAGACAGGGTGTGTGCGCATATGCTCAGTTGTGTCCAACTCTGTGCGATCCCATAGACTGAAGCCCGCCAGGCTCCTCTGTCCATGGGATTTTCCAGGCAAGAATATTGGAGTGGGTTGCCTTGCCCTCCTCCAGGGGATCTTCCTGACCCAGAGATCAGACCCAGGGGTCTAACCCACGCCTCCTGCATTGGCACATGGGTTCTTTACAACTGAGCCACCTGAGAAGCCACAGACAAGGGTACTAAGCACCCCCTAGCTTTTCATTTTCAGGTCTTTTGTTCATTTGATCCTGGACCTCAGCTGAGGCATCTTCAGATCAGGTGGTGAAAGGAGGGGAGCTGGGGCAGACTCCCGCTTGAGCAGGAAACAGAAAACAACTCTGTGCCCTGGGCCCTGCCTGCCTTCTACTCCGGCACTCCCCCAGGCCATGCGTCTTTCATTTCATTCAAACTCCCCTTTGTCCATCTGGTGTATATTCTCAAGATTTCAGATTAATCAGATATTCCAATTATTGTTAGAATGCCTTACACTTTATGAGTACACAAAAATCAGAACTTGCAGGAGTTTTGTTAGGTTTGACCGGCCCAAGTTATCATCTTTTCCTTTGAACTTTTCCTTTGAAGGCCTCTGAGGCCTGTCACATCACACATTTCCTGCCCCCTTCCCACCCCCCACCACCTTGCTCTTGGCCTGGCATCACCTGACTCCCTGGAGCACTCAAGCCACAAGCTGGGACCTCCTCCTCGCCTCCCCATCCGGGTCCCAACGCATCCGTAGTCACCAAGCTTTTCCTCTGCTAATACTGCTTAAATCTGTCCCGGTGAAATCTTGCCGTGATTGCTACAACTATCTTGGAATTGACTTCCCTGTGTTCTGTCTTATGTCCCTCTGATCTGTTTTCCACCCAGTAATCAAAATAGTCTTTCCCCAAAACAGCTCTGATCATTCCACTCCCCTACCTAAAACCCAAACCCCTCTGACTTCTCTACAAGGAATCGGTCCCTACCTCTCCAGCCTTCTCTTTCGGCCTTTCGGACTGATGTCTGGTCCTACTGAATTCCTTGGAGTGTCTGAAATGTTCTCTGTATTTTTTTTTCCTCAGAAGTTTTGCAGAAACTATTCCCTGGGTCTGGTACACCCTCTCCACCAACAGGCTGTATCTGGAGAGCTGGGTTGGACCCTTCCTAAGTGTGTGTACAGCCCAGTGGCGTGTCTCCACTGTTCCTACTGGCTATTCACCTGTTGTCTCATCTGTTAGACTAGGATTCTTGAGGTTGGAACTGGGTTTTATAAATCAGACCCCTGGTTCTGTGCTTGACCCATCAGAGGGATCAATATGTGTTTGCCAATTGAATAAATATGATAAATGATTCTTTGAGAAAACTCAACTGACTCCTTCCCATCTTGGAGAGTGCATATTAGACCTGAGTGTATGTTTGAACCACCTGCAAAGCTTTAAAAGCAGCTGATGCCTAGACCCTAGTCCTGACCAACTTAATCAGAATCTGTAGGTAGGAGCAGAGGTTAGGCATTTTTAAGGTCCCCAAGTTGAGTACCCCAGGCCACTGGCCATTCTTGTGTACCCCAATGCCCAGGTCTGACAGCAGGCGTCAGCTTGTGCTGTTATGACAGGCAACAGCCATGACGTGAGCACGCTATTTCTCATTTTATTTTCTACTGGAGAGCAATTAAGGGTCAGCACTAGGGGAATGACTTCAAAGGAACCAATTTCTGGCTCAGTGATTGCTTGAACACTGGGAAATCCATGTTTAAACAGAGTGGTGTCCATTTACAGCAATAGTAATAGTGGCTCCCACTTCTTGATCACTGTGTTAAGTGTTTATCTGCCTTATCTCATTATATCTGACATTAATATAATCGGCTGGATTGCTATTCTCATTTTATAGGTGAGAAAAAATCAACTCAGAAAAGGTAAGCAGCTTACCTGAGATCACACAGTTATAGAGCTGAGATTCAAGCCCTTGACCATTAGGCTTACCTGCCTCTTACAGGGGGATATTCAGTCCCAAACACAGGAGTAGGACCCCTGCATCTGCATCTATCAGAGTATCTCACTGAATCTCCAGTGAGCCAGGCCCCTGAACTGGCAGGTGGGGTGAGGAGGCTCTGCGGTTGGAGGGGTCCTCAGCCTCCTGACGGTCCTCTCCATCTGTAGGTAGGAGCAGAGCTTAGGCATTTTTTAAGGTCCCCAGATTGAGCTCCTGGGCCACTGGCCATTCTTGTATAACCCAATGCCCACATCTGACGGCAGGTCATCGACTTGTGTTGTTACGACATGTGGAAGCCATGACCTGAACACACTATTTCTCATTTTATTTTCTATTGGAGAACCTGGATCCCCGCCTGCTCTGGAGCTGTGGCATTTTATTTTCTACTGGAGAACCCGGGGCCCCGTCTGCTCTGGAGCTGTGGCACAGCCTATTCCGGGCTCTTCTTGTTTTCTACCCTAACAAAAAGCTTCTGGGTTTGGCCTTGGCAGCAAAATACAGATCACCCTTTCTTCAGTTTCCTGAGAAGGCAAATTTAGGAGAAAGAGCAGCCCAGGGTGATGTGGTTTCCAGTTTTGTTACACACATATGCTTGATTTTCATGTATAAACTGGAGTCCCCATGAAAGGCTGTGTGCTGTGCAGAAATCAGTTGATCAACAGTAGATGAGTAAGTCATTATTTCTGGTTCTTTCCAAGAAGACAAAGTGGCTGGGGACATGAGCTCTGTGTGCGCCACGCCAAGGGGAACAGGCTGAAGGGGTCAATATCGAGAGATTGGCAGGCATGCACCAGGCCCCCACCTGGAGACGCAGGTGGGAGAGCACCTGGGAGGTGACCTCATCCCTTTCCATGGTCAGAGTGGGAGCCACGTGTTTGCCTTGGTGCTTAGTGTTGCTCTGGGAGCTGCTCCACGCCCGGCCTGCAAGCATGGGGCTTGTTCTTATTCCTGTCCCTCCAGTGCTGCTCAGCGAGACGCCCGGGCTCAGAGCCAGCCCTTCGTGTGACTGCTGAGTGACACTCCTGCACTTGCACCATGCTTCTGCTTCTGAGTTAAAGCTGCTGTGGATTCCCTCTGCTTCTCGGGGATATTCCTTGAGTGTCAACACTTTGGGGAGCTTCCTACCACCCCCTCACCGACATCCTTTCACCCCTGCTTTGGGCACTAACCTGAGGACACTTTGATTGCAGAAATGGCCTGAGGTGTCTTGGGTGGGGAGAAGTACTGTGGGTGGGAGGGCCCCTTGTCTATGGTCTAAAAACACACAAAGAACTCAGTGTATTTAGTATTAGAACTTTGGGAAAGCTGGTTTCAGATTGAACAGAGATAGGGGTTCTGGTGATTCTTCCCACTGCTGTTTTCTTCTTTGAATTTATTTCAACCCAAAGGGTCCTGGAGTTATTACTGAGAGCTGGTGACATTTCTCTGAAGTTTGGGATGTAACTAGCTGGGTGTTTGTAATTTGCCTGTGAAAATCAGGTGGATTCTCACAGTCTTCTGTGAGCAAGAAAGATCCAGACTTCCTGGAGATCCCCTCCGCCCCGACTCAGACACCAGGGCTGGAAATGCTTCACTTCTTCAGTGTTCTGATGCCACCATGGCGTCGTGCACCTGGGAATGAATGGTTTGTATAAGACTGGATTGTTCTTCACCTCTCTCAGCTGTGTGGGTGTTCCCACCACAGCATACTGGATGAGCATCTCAGTGGAATACTGTTACAACAACAACTTCAAACTAGGCCTTGGAGATCTGGTCTTCTGATGCTTTTGTTGGGTCCATTGGATAAATAAGACCAGATTTATCTCTGGTACATATTTCCTTCAGCTTCAAGCTCTTCAAAGTAGGGTGTATTAAATGACCTTGGGTTCACCTTGTCCCTGGTGGATTCTAGAGGTAGAAAGTCCTATCAAGTATATGGGGGTTTAAAAAAGTGTTTGTGCTATGTTGACTTGGTCACATTTTACAGACACACATATGCACACAAATTCAGTGTTATCCTTTTTGGGAGACAATTATATACGGGTCTCTAGTGTTTCTGCATGTTTGTGGCCAGACACTGTCTTAGGGATGGACAAGTGTTTTCAAGTATGGTTGGGTGTGCAGCAAACTGTGTTGGAGGATAGAGATTGATTCTCCCTCTGGAGCAAAAAAATAAGCGAGCTTGCTGCTGCTGCTGCTGCTAAGTCACTTCAGTCGTGTCCGACTCTGTGTGACCCCATAGACGGCAGTCCACCAGGCTCCCCCATCCCTGGGATTCTCCAGACAAGAACACTGGAGTGGGTTGCCATTGCCTTCTCCAAGGCATGTAAGTGGAAAGTTAAAAGTGAAAGTGAAGTCGCTCAGTCATGTCCAACTCTGAGCAACCCCATGGACTGCAGCCCACCAGACTCCTCCGTCCATGGGATTTTCCAGGCAAGAGTACTGGAGTGGGGTGCCATTGCCTTCTCCAAGTGAGCTTGCTGCTGCTACTGCTGCTGCTAAGTCACTTCAGTCGTGTCTGACTCTGTGCAACCCCATAGATCGCAGCCCAGCAGGCTCCCCCGTCCCTGAGATTCTCCAGGCAAGAACACTGGAGTGGGTTGCCATTGCCTTCCCCAATGCATGAAAATGAAAAGTGAAAGTGAAGTCGCTCAGTTGTGTTCGACTCTTAGAGACCCCATGGACTGCAGCCTTCCAGGCTCCTCTGTCCATGGGATTTTCCAGGCAGGAGTACTGGAGTGGGGTGCCATTGCCAAGTGAGCTTACTGCCTATTATAAAAGATACAGGTTCCCTAAGTTCAGAGTTCTTTCTCCTGTAGTGCAACCCTTTGCAAGGCAGTTGTCACTCAGCCTTCTTTGCAACCCCCTGTGAGAACTGGGACTTGCAAAATCATCATTCCAAAATACTGCCGCTCTAGCTACTGTTCTTGTGAATAATAAGCTGTCCTCTCTCTCTGACCTGGGCGTATTGGGTCTTTGACGTATTCCTGGCTCTCAGGCAGGCTAACTTTTCAACTTGGAAATAGTGTCAAATCTTATACCCTTCCCAAGTCTTGGCAATTATCAGTCTTCCTGGTCTCTTTGAGTGTGATTTGCATCATTTGTGTAAATAGTAGATACTTTATTTTGTTTAGACCCTAATTTGATCCATCGTTTTCAATTAAGGAGAGTCAGAAATTTTCTTTAGAGAGATTTCATGTCTGGAAATGATTTTCTATTGGCAGAATTTACTTTCACAAAAGCTATTTTTTCTCTCTCTCCTTGTTAGCAACAAAAGGAGGATGCTGTGTGGTAGAGATAAGGGAAAATGGGCCGATGGAAGAGAGACATAACAAGTTTACAGAAAAACGACACTCTAGAGTGAAACTGAGAAGACAGGCAGATGGCAGTTCTTGTCTTGAATCTTTCTCTTTAAAATAGGTACTTAAATAATATGAGTGGCAGTTTATCACATGCTACTTTGACATCCTCAAATTAAACTCCAAAAGCAGTTTAGTGACTGTAAACTTTATTTGCAGTATCACAGTCAATCCAGTAGTCCCTGAACAACAAAATAGGAAAGTAAGCTCATGGAATGAATTCCTGGTGCTCCCAGATCACAAAGTGATCCATATAAAGTGTTAATATATCATACCCCTTGGGGTCACAAGTTGCTTGAGGGTAAGTGCTTTTGCAGGTTGGTTTTCCTCTTAGTAGTAGTAGGAAATTACTCCTGGTGTGGATTAGATTTGTAAAGGGGGCCGTTAGTGACTCAGACCCCCTTTCTGATAGCTATGGATTAGGAGACAAATAAGGCAAAGTATCTTAATTTAAAAAATATTTTTATAGCATTTAGCACCTCATTCTTTTTGGCTGTAACCCCAACATGAAGCACCAAAATGCATAATCTATTGTGTAGGCTTAGAGAATCATCTCTTTCTGCAATTAATGATGGGTGAGGAGTTGAACAAAACCTCCTAAACTGCTTAAAAAAAAAAAAAAAAGTATAGTTTTTTAATCTTTTATTCTGCTTCAAACATGTGCTCCTTTTTTCATTTAAAAAATTTTTTACTTTTTGGCTATGCTTCATGGCATGTGGGAATTTAATTCCCTGACCAGGGACCAAATCTGCACCCCCTGCATTGGAAGTGTGGAGGCTTAACCACAGGACCACCAGGGAAGTCCCACATGCTCCTTTCAGAGCTGAGAGCGCCCTGCCTATCTCCTTAAGCTTGTGCTTGTGCTAAGTCACTTCAGTCGTGTCGGGACATGCCCCATGCACCGTAGCTTGCCAGGCTCCTCTGTCCATAGGGTTCTTCAGGCAAGAATACTGGAGTGGGTTGCCATGCCCTCCTCCAGGGGATATTCCTGACCCAGGGATCGAACCCATGTGTCTTATGTCTCCTGCATTGGCAAGCAGGTTCTTTACCTTTGAGCCACCAGGAAAGTTGCATTTTTAAGCTGCTGCTGCTGCTGCTGCTAAATCGCTTCAGTCGTGTCCGACTCTGTGCAAAGCTACCGCTCATGTGGCCTTAAGGGGAGTCTTCAAAACCTCTGAAATTTGTAAGCGAGAGAGCAAGAGATCAGACAGAGATAGAGATCAGACAGAGATAGAGACACATACAGAGCAAAAGAGAGAGAGAGAGTGCTCTAAAGGAGAGACATAAATTGCTTCCGAGAGGGAAGAGCAGAGAGGTGGGAACATTTTGGGCAAGAGAGGGTCTAGGCTCTCTTCAGGTTCCCACAGTGTCCATCCCTAGAACAGATGAAGAACCAAGCTCTGGAGGCCATAGTCCCATGGGAAGCCAGGGTTGCTGGGTGTTCCAGAAGAGCTGGGCAAGCTCAGCCTCCCCTCCTGGGCCCCAGCCCTCCCTGATTCCCTGGTTTCCATCTTTCCCACCTCATTCTCAGAGGTTCCAATTGCTAAATTGCTTCTGTGAATATTAGCTTCTCCCTGAGATGCTGTCCCCAGAGCAAACAGCAACCTGTCCAGCAGGGAAGCTGCTGGGGATGGTCCCATGCCCCGCCACACACATACATTGACTTATTCGGGAAGGGAGCTCCATGTCCCTTTCCTCTTCTGCTTTTTTGGGATGAATTCCACTCATAGGTTCTGAGGATCACACGTTTTTGATGTAAATTCACCTCCAACAGGCTCAGCTTCACAGGTCTGCTTTAGTAGCCAATGACCTTTGCCTCAGCAGTGCGCGCCCTGAGCTGACAGAACACCTGGAGAAATATCTTTCCTCTCCCTCCTATCCCTTCTGGACTCTTGTTTAGGTCATCAAACAAGAAAATGCATGAAAACAAGCATGTGAATATTGGTATACAATGCACCGGAAGGAGTGGAAGAAAATCCACACTTTGTCATCCTGTCTCTGAGAAGAAAGCAAGTAAAGAAAGGGTAGGAATAATGCCTTGGCCTTCGACAAAACACTTCTCTGTATATGCTTCTGTTGTTCCAGAGACATACGTTTGTATATTATTGTAATTATTATAGAGAATATATTATATAATAATTATTTCATATATAATATAATATACAATATATTATTATAGTATATTATATTATATATTATATTTTATTTTTATTTTATATAATAATATATAATAATATATAATGATTTTATATAATAATTGTAAATATAATAATTTTCTCTATAATTATTTTGTATAATATATTATTGTATATTATATTATATATGGTATATATATTTTATTTTATATAATATATAATAATTTAATTGTATGATAATTATATATAAATATATTTATATTATATTTGGGCTGGGAATTTAAATTCCATAAAATATTTTATAATCTCTAGGAGGAAGTCAACCCTTAATTGTTCTTGCTCATGTTTTATCATGAGTTTCATTTAATCCAAAGTGTTGCTTCCTAATTCACAATCTTTCTGTGGAAGAAACACGAAAGATGCTTCGTAAAGCCACTCTGCAAGCAGGATGCACATTTCAGAACAGAACTTGCCCCCTGCTTAAATGGTTGCTCACCCTTCCACCTCCCAAGATCAAGAATGACTCATTCGTGTACAGGATGAACCAGACAAAGCAACATTTCTAATGCGCTCCAGACCCTGAAGGCAGAAACCCTTTAAGAATTGAAATTCCCATTTTATTGCCAGCAACAAATATCAGACGGAATGTCCGTTCAGCGATGATCGCCCAGAGGAAAACAAGCAGAAGCTAAGAGCTCTTAAGATTATAACCAATCATCTGTCGACTCCCTCAGATACTAACTTTATTCCTAAAGGGTCATTATGTTTGTATAGTCAGGGTTTTCTTGAAAAGTCCTTGGTGGCTATTTATGGATCACTGGGAAAGTAAGTGTTAATGTCTGCCTTGGATGCTTTAGGATTGACCCTTCAAATGCTTATATGGGATTGGCTGAGTCTGGAATTTGTGTTGGTTTTCCACCCAAGGCTTCACAAGAGCTTTTAAATAGCCTGTACCTATCAGAGGGGATCATCTCCTTAGGAAAGTGGGTGGAGCTTGCCCATCACACCACAGTTCAGGTTTTTACAATAATGCTGCTGTGGTCTCTGGTCTCCCCTTTCACTTTAAATGGTGGTTCTGAAGTCAAGCTCTAGTGCCGCTGATTTGGGGCTTCCCTTGTGGCTCAGATAATAAAGAATCTGCCTGCAGTGAGGGGGTCTGGGTTTGATCCCTGAGTGGGGAAGATTCCCTGGAGAAGGGAATGGCAACCCACTCAGGTATTCTTGCATGGAGAATTCCATGGACAAAAGAGCCTTGGGGGCTATAGTTTATGGGGTTGCAAAGAGTTGGGCATGACTGAGTAACCAAGCACACACACATAGTTGATTTACAATGTTGAGTTAATTTCTGCTTTACAGCAAAGTGATTCAGTCATATATATATATGTGTGTGTGTGTGTGTGTGTGTGTGTATATATGCCTGGAAAATCCCATGGACGGAGGATCCCGGTAGGCTGCAGTCCATGGGGTCGCTAAGAGTCGGACATGACTGAGCGACTTCACTTTCTCTTTTCACTTTCATGCATTGGAGAAGGAAATGGCAACCCACTCCAGTGTTCTTGCCTGGAGAATCCCAGGGACGGGGAAGCCTGGTGGGCTACCGACTATGAGGTCACACGGAATCTGACACGACTGAAGTGACTTAGCATAGCATATATATATATATATGTGTGTGTGTGTGTGTGTATATATATATATTCTTTTAAAAATTCTTTTCTATTATGATTATCACAAGATATTGAATATAGCTCCCTTAGTGCTGTGCTGCTGATTTTATAAGAATCTTATAGGAAACAAGCTTGGGTTACTAACAGGGGTGGAGTTAGCACACACCTTCTAGAAGAGGCTTCAGCAGCCGTGGCAAGGCCCCTGGCCCCTGTCCTCCTCCACACAGTGACCCCCCTACCAATTTATCAGAGGCCCCACAGTCAGGCATTCATTCTCCTTCAAGTTAACCAGCACATACTCCTAGGATCTTAAGCTTTAATCATCTTTGTTTTTGTCAAGTATGGACCATCATGTCTTTTGGCCCCTACTGTGATATAGGGCTCCTCAAACAAAGTACTTGCTTGGTGGCTCAATCAGTAGAGAATCTGCCTGCATTGCAGAAGACCTGGGTTCAGTCCCTGGGGCGAGAAGATCCCTTGGAGGAGGAAATGTCAACCCACTGCAATATTCTCGCCTAGGAAATCCCATGGACACAGGAGCCTGGCAGGCTACAGTCCATGGGTTGCAAAGAGTTGGACACCACTGAGTGACTAAATCACCACCAAACAAAGTAAAGTGACTAAATTACCACCAAACATTGTAATTAAAAATGCTAAAATAGCAAAACTAAATATGTATCGAGGCAGGCCCTGCCCTGGCTCTAGATGAAGCAAGATTCTGTACAGATTCTGTGATTCTGGTACGTGGATCTAAATATTTCATCCACAGAATGTTTCATGTGATGCAAATATTGCAGAGAAAGGTAAAGCTCAGAAAATTACCAGAGGGGCCTTGGATAAGTTTGCAAACGGGTGGATGGGGCAGGTATGGCCTTCACTGTGATAAAGTCCACTGAGGGCCCCACGTGGGCCCTAGGAGGTTGGTAGAGTGAAAAAAGCACTTGGATCTGTCCGAACCCAGCCTGGTGTCTTTGGGCAAGTGATTCTGTCTGGGCTTCCATCTCTTCCTCTTAAAATTAAGAATATTTGCCCTAACTATCTTGCGGAGTAGAAATGAGCAATAAACGTTAAAGGTCGGCCACAGCATTAACATCTACTGGAAGCTTGACTGGTTTGATCTCCTTGCTGTCCAGGGGACCCTTAAGAGTCTTTTCCAGGACCACAGTTTGAAATCATCAATTCTTCAGTGCACAGCCTTTTTTATGGTCCAACTCTCACATCTTACTTCTCACCCAGCACCTTATTACTATTACATGCATGTCATTATTCAGAATATCTTTCTTGCTCATTCTCAGTTTAAAAAATGATGATCACTACCCTTAGGGCCCTTGCTTTTTCTCCTCTCTCTTCCTTCTCCATCTGTTACCAACCACAAGGTTCAACCACAAGGGCGAAGCTGGGGGAAGTCAGTGGAGTTGACAGCACAGCTTAAGTCTGTGAGGCCACCATCAAGAGTCTCCAGGGGCAAGGCTGGAGCACCTACCAGTGGGGGACAAGGATCTGAACCCCAAGGTTCCCAGGTTTTCCAATTCTGTAGTTAGAAGCTTGGAAGAACTGGAAGAACTTTGGGTTGATCCTTGCTATCTGTGTATTAAATTTTGTCCTCATTAGTACTGAAATGTGTTTGTATCACTTCTTCTTCTTGAGGTCATACCTGGCTGGGGGTGGAGATAGCCTTTGGGTCAGTACCCTAAATCCAGCAGTCATTCCAGTGGGGCAAAATTACTAATGGGAAAATGGCCCTCCATAGCTAAGGCTCAAAGAAGGTGAAATCCATCTAACAAGGCACACACTTCCTTTTTTTTTCCCAGTGTTTCTAGGGGCCAGTGTTTTTTAAATCAAGGACAAGGTTATGGGAAATCATCTTTAATTAAACCTGCATCAGTCCCTCTAGGGCTTTATGCTGTGTTCACCTCTTAAATTATCCACTCCAATTAGCAGAATTCTTCCTCCCAGCCTCGAGGTTTTGTTTGCAGGTCTCACAGTGCTCTGACAGCTCCAATCTGCTTCATTGTGTCTGGAAGCAGCATCTGTAGGATTTCTTCCCCGGCTGCCTCAGGGTGCATTCTTTTTCTCTCCCAGTGTCTTTATTGTGAGCCCAGCTAAGGCCACAGCCAGCTTTGTCTCTTAAACCACCACCCCCTGCCTATTGCTACCCTACTGACTTTTATTCCTGGTCTTCCCAGAATTAGTCTCCACCTGTCTATGTATTTAATCAAGATATTGACCAGCGTTCCTCGCTGCTTTCAGAAATAAACTTATGGAAGCAATGCTCCCTCCTTCAGCCAGAAAAACCAAAGTGGAGGAGCCTTCTTAATTAAGCATCCACCCAGCTGACATTGCACCCTAAAATGATTAGAAAAACTCCGTTGATATTTTAAATCATCATTCAATTAATTAATCTAAAAAGAAAAGGGGACAGAAAATGTGCACTTTCTTTCATGTGATCCACATATTGACCTTTAAATACTTCAGCTTCCTGGGATATCTACTGTTGTTGCTGTTGTTCAGCCACTAAATCGTGTCTGACTCTTTGTGACCTGAAGCACGCCAGGCTGCAGCATGCCAGGCTTCCCTGTCCTCCACTGTCTCCCGGAGTTTGCTCAGGTTCATGTCCATTGAGTCAGTGATGCTATCTAACCATCTCATCCTCTGCTGCCCTCTTTTGCCTTCAATCTTTCCCAGCATCAGGGTCTTTTCCAATGAGCTGGCTCTTGGCATCAGGTGGCCAATGGATTGGAGCTTCAGTTTCAGCATCCGTCCTTCCAGTGAGTATTCAGGGTTGATTTCCTTTAGGATTGACAGGTTTGATCTCCTTGCAGTCCAAATGGCTCTCAAGAGTCTTCTTCCACACTGTATTGAATATCTATTAAGAGCTATAAATTACTGAGCAGTAATTTTAAAAAGAAATCATTATAACAAATATTTGTAGTGTACAAAAAAATCCAAGGAAGAATATTGAAATATGTTTTATACTTGTATCTATCTATGTCTGTGTAAATATCTGTATATATTTATCACCTGTGATATCTACAAGCCATTAAGCTTAAGATGTGAAACATAGATAAATCAAAGCCCTCTTATGCCCCTTGCTGATCCCTCTCTCTACAGTGCTAACTATGAACCTGACTTTGGCGTGTATCCTTGCCATGTATGTCTTCATACATTCACTACTTATGAAGGATCCATAAATAATACTACATTAAAAACTTCATGTAAATAGAATCATATTCTATGTATCTGTCTGCAACCTGTTTTTCACATGTGAGAATTTCCTGTGTAAATATTAATAATTTGGCCACTTCATTTACTCTAAAGGAGGTGTGCCCATTCTCTCCTGGATGGATGTTTAGGCCCTGACTTGCAGCAATTATGAACAATGCTGTGATGGACTCATCATTACAGGGGATCTGTGTGTGTGACAGTCTTCACAAGTGAATCAAGGTGATCAGGCAAGTCTGGGAAACTCTAAAGCAAACTTTTCCTATAAAAGGCCAGATCATAAATAGTTCGAGCTTTGTGGTGACAAAGCTCTTGACAGGCCCTGTCAGTTCCCTCCAGCCCACCTTCTTCACAATCCTCTAAAAAATATAAAAACCATTCTTAATTTGAGGGCTGTCTACAGTATGCTGGCAGATTTGGTCCACTATCTTTTGTCTGACCCTGTTCTGAGTACCACTGAGATGAGGCTACCTATGTCCGTAAACCTATCACTGCTGCTGCTGCTGCTGCTAAGTCACTTCAGTCGTCTCTGACTCTGTGTGACCCCATAGATAGCAGCCTACCAGGCTCCCCATCCCTGGTATTCTCTAGGCAAGAATACTGGAGTGGGTTGCCATTTCCTTCTCCAATGCATGAAAGTGAAAAGTCAAAGTGAGGTCGCTCAGTCATGTCCGACTCTTAGCGACCCCATGGACTGCAGCCTACCAGGCTCCTCTGTCCATGGGATTTTCCAGGCAAGAGTACTGGAGTGGGGTGCCATTGCCTTCTCCACCGTAAACCTATTAGATACTGTTAAATGCTCTGAGATGACTTTGGAATGTCATAAAATCTGTCACCTCCCCTGTCTGTCTGATAGTCTATGACTTTCTTCCTCCTTCCTTCCTTCCGATATGGCTATGTGTTGCACAATTTATCATTTCTATGGGAACTTCTTGCTTGAACTCAGAGGTTTACTTTGGAGGAGCAGAGTGCCAGAGTCTCTCTACCTCTATAAAGTTCTTACAGACTGAGCTTTATCCACTTCTGAAAATCGGTGTGTGGCTGGGGCAGGTGGTAAACTGTGGGAACAGTGGAAATGCTTTCCACCTCTAGAACTACAGTCTCAGAACAGGTGCCACTTGGGGACAAGGGGAGAAGACAGTGTTCATTGGATGCAAAGCCATAAACGTGCTTAGAAAACTTGGCATTGTCAATGGTGCATGCTAATGAAGGCTTTTAATTTTTATGATTATCTAGGGATAAAACATATGGGGAATGGTGATAATGTTCTGGAAGACAAAGAAAACACTAACAGAGAAGAGTCTTGAAAATACAAAAGAAAAATATGACACATCCTGAGGCTGAATACAAAATCAATATTTGTCATGAAAAGGGTATGGTAAGGAGCTTTGAGAAAATGGAGAAATTCCAGACCATGGGCTGCAGGGCATCAAACAAGCTCTCACCAGTCACACTTGACACCATTTTAAGTCAGAACTACAATATTAGCGGAATGGGTTGGTTCTGTTGGATTTGAGAACATTTTGTTCTCAGAAATAATTTGTTGGCCTGGATAAAACCCCAAAGACCAGGGAAATAGTGGCCCTGTGGCCCTATAGGTGTGGTGTCATTTGGCTTTTGGGGTCATTGGCTTAAAGAGGAGTAGAGAGAAGGGGTGGATGGAGACTGCCCCCCAAACACCAGAGAGGTTGACTGCTGAGCACTCTGTAATATATTTGGCTGAAGCAGGTGGAGTCACTGGGGGCTTCCAGGGGAACTCAGCCAAACCAGCAGCATGGCATCCTTGTTGTGTAGACAGAGAAGTAACTGCAGGGCGTCCCGGACACCATGGTGCTGTTTGGTGGCTAGCTTGTCTACACCTTTCTGAATACAGCAAATAGAGTGCTCCTCTCATGATACCCTTGCTGGGTTCCCTGGCACCTTGCACCCCATCTCTCATGCCTTCTCCATGTCTAACCCACCAGAAGGCTCCCCTTCCGAGGGATATCACTCCTAATCCAGCCAAAGGCTCTATGCTTCTGAAGGCTTATTTCGGGCCCTGTATAGGGTCAGGGGGCTCCCTTTCCACCTCTCATATCACAGGGGCCTGCTCAGCTAGAACCCAGGGACCTCTGGACCCCAGATGCTGAAGCTTCAGAGGGCAATTTCACTGCACAACTCTGAGCAGTCACTCTGCCTGCTGATTTTCCTGGTCATGCGTCTCCTAAGAAGATTGCAGGGCTGATGGAAAATACCTTCTTCCTGTGTCTCCATGCCAACAGTACGTGCAGGCCCTGCCTGCCTCTGTCTTCCCTGAGCCCCCAGCAAGGATGCCCCACGGTATGTATTGATCACCTTCTGGCACCAACTCACCGTGACCTCCAGTCAGCTCTGTTTCCATTCATTCCCTCTGATGCCCAGCGTGTCTTTTTACTGTCCCACTTTGAGGCCAGTTGTGCAATGTCGGAAAGAAAAAGAAATAGTCACCTACACTTGTAAGAATTATGCCCTTGGAATGTAATAACTGGTTTGGCATTTTGTTTCAAAACTGTTTTTAATCTGCGCCATTCGACACATCTCTAGGAAGCAGGTGAAGCAAAGTTTATTCAAACATTAAAAAATTTTTCATTTTATAAATAAGGAATTTAAAGCTTGAAGAGAATTTCTGAAGATAATTTTTAGGCTTTCCAGAAATTTCTGAAGTTTCCAGAGCTGGTATGTGATGGATCTGGGACTCAGACCCAAATCTTCAACCTTTAATCTCGTGATTTTTAATGAGAATATTATTCCCTCAAGGTTCTCCAGAGAAACAGAACCAATAGAATGCACACATACATACACACATTTGCATATTACTTTGCCAACAAAGGTTCATCTAGTCAGGGCTATGGTTTTTCCTGTGGTCATGTATGGATGTGAGAGTTGGACTGTGAAGAATGCTGAGCGCCAAAAAACTGATGCTTTTGAACTGTGGTGTTGGAGAAGACTCCTGAGAGTCCCTTGGACTGCAAGGAGATCCAACCAGTCCATTCTGAAGGAGATCAGCCCTGGGATTTCTTTGGAAGGAATGATGCTAAAGCTGAAACTCCAGTACTTTGGCCACCTCATGCGAAGAGTTGACTCGTTGGAAAAGACTCTGACGCTAGGAGGGATTGGGGGCAGGAGTAGAAGGGGACGACAGAGGATGAGATGGCTGGATGGCGTCACTGACTAGATGGATATGAGTCTGAGTGAACTCCGGGAGTTGGTGATGGACAGGGAGGCCTGGTGTGCTGCAGTTCATGGGGTCCCAAAGACATGACTGAGTGACTGATCTGATCTAATCTGATACAAATGTGTATGTGTATATTTATGTGTGTACACTATTTTAATATAATTGTATATTTTAAAAATATTAGGTTGCAGAATTATATATTATGATATTATTTATTAATATTATCATTTTTTTATCTTAAGGATTGTCTTAAATGATTACAGGAACTGGTAGGTTCAAAAATCTGTTGAGCAGACTGGAAGTTCAGAACTCAGATAAGAGTTGATGGTGCAGTTTTGAGGCAGAATTTCTCTTCTCTGGGAAACTTTTGAGTTTTTTTCTTGAAGCCTTGAGCTGAGTAAATGAGGCCCACCTACATTATCAAGCTTAATCTCCTTATTTACTATCAACCACTTGAAAATATTATGCACATCTACAAAATACCTTCTCAGCAGCATCTAGATTACTGTTTGATGAAACGACTGAGTACCATAGTCTGGGGCTTCCCTGGTAGCTCAGTTGGTAAAGAATCTCCCTGCAATGTGGGAGATCTGCATTTGATCCCTGGGTTGGGAAGATCCCCTGGAGAAGGGAAAGGCCACCCACTCCAATATTCTGGCCTGGAGAATTCCATGGACTGTATAGTCCATGGGGTCGCAAGAGTCGGACACAACTGAGTGACTTTCACTTCGCTTCACTTCACACCATAGTCTAGCCAAGCTGAAACATAAAATTAAACATCACAGCTAGATGATAAAAATCTTTCCTGGGATAAGTCTCAATTCTGTGGTGGGCAGAACCAAGAGTTAGCAGAGAAATGAAAGTAAGACTGAAGATTTGTGCCCTAACCTGTGTTCTACGGCCTGCACCCCCTGCAGGCAGGGTCTGCATCAGTTCAGCTCTGCTTTCCCAGTGCCTGGAATGATGGGTAGCCATGAGAGGCCATCAGTGAATATGGACTCAAGGGATGTACGTGAAACTTCCTCATTATCTCAGAGATGACGATGCTGGAATTAACCATATCTGTTTTTTTTTTTTTTTGGCTGACTGCAGGGCATGTGGTATCTTACTTCCCAGACCAGGGATCAAACCCATGCCCCTGCAGTGGAAGCACAGATTCTTAACCACTGGACCACCGGGGAAGGCCCTGGGTTAACCATATCTTATAAAACTGGTGGCTTCCAGGTCTTTCTAGCCATTAGAGTGTGCTCTGCAGCCTGACTGTCAAAGATTGAAATTCACAGAATTCCCACCTACTAGCTGTGCCGCCTTAGGCAAGTAACGAAACCTTTCTGACTGACTTCCTCACTTGAAAAATGGGGGTGATGACTGTGTCTACTACATCAGGTTGTTGTGCAAATTAAATGAGTTAATGCATGTGAAGGGCTGAATTCAGTACCTGGCACGTAGAAATAGCCAGTAATGTTAGCTATAATTTCCTTTATTATTTGTGCATCTTCCTAGACTCTTTTGCTTTGAGGTCCACATTCTTATATGAAGGCCAGAGTTCTACAAGTTCTTCTTTCTCAAACATTTCCTAGGTTACCACTGCTAACTGCACACTGGAAGTTGTGTGCTATTTAAATAATTGAGAAGATATTACCTTATGGAAGAGAGTTCCTCTAAATTAAAAAAAAACAAGGGTAGCTTAGTATATTAGTTTGCTAATATACTAGCAATATACCTGCTAAGACACAGAGCCACAAACCAGGTGGCTTAAACAGAAATTCATATTTTCATTGTTCGTTAGATGAGAAGTTTAAGTTCAGGTGTTGGCAGGATCGGTTTCTTCTGAGGGCTGGGGAAAAAATCTGTTCCATGCTTCTTTCCTAGGTTCGGAAGCTTAGCCTCAGCTCTTCCTTGGCTTGTAGAAGGCTGGCTCCTCCCTGTGTCTTTACACGACTATTGTCTTCTTTCTATGCATGTCTATCTCTGCGTCCATTTTCACTTCTTGTAAGGACACAAGCTATGTAGGGTTAGGGCCTGCCTTAATGACTTAATCTTAACTTGATTATCTGTGAAGACTTTGTAAGACCATATTCACAGGTATTGGTGTTAGGATTTCAATATCTTTTGGGCAGACACAAACTCATGACATTCAGCTTTCATGTTGGGTCTAGTGAATTATAATCAGCTTATGCTCTGGCCTGCGCAGTGCCCTCTAGCTGACGAGTAAATACCCAGTTTCAAGCCACACAGTGGTATGTGCTGAGGAACCTCAGCCAGAATCAAGTTGGGGCCATCATGCTGTTGTTTAACATTCCCTGTCATTTTAACATCTTTTTTGTATTTCATAAGCACTCAGTTGGTGGTGTTCATGCTGAAAGATGGGTTGGAACGATTTAGAAATAAAAAGCTATGACGAAGTCCAAACACCTTGACACACCATGTTACCTGATTCAAAAGACAGAGAGCTCACTGACATATTAGAGAAAAAGCTATATTACTTTTAAAAAGCATGACTCCATGATCTTTGACTTACATGCTGTGAGAAAATATTTCTCCCATTTTACATTTATTCCAGTGTTGAGAGTCCCTTGGACTGCAAGGAAATCAAACCAGTCAATCCTAAAGGAAATCAGTTCTGAATATTCATTGGAAGGACTGATGCTGAAGCTGAAGCTCCAATGCTTTGGCCACCTGATGCGAAGAACTGACTCATTGGAAAAGACCCTGATGCTGGGAAAGATTGAAGGTAGGAGGAAAAGAGGACCATAGAGGATGAAATGGTTGGATGGCATCACCAACTTGATGGACATGAGTTTGAGCAAGCTCCAGGAGTTGGTGATAGATAAGGAGGCTTGACATGCTGCAGTCCATGGGGTCGCAAAGAGTTGGACCTGACTGAGCGACTGAACTGAGATGAAAAATTAGTTTGGGTTATGGAAGGCCTTCAGGCTGAGTTCCTCCTGTGTAAGCTCCTGCCCTGTATGTGTGAAACACTGCAAACTCTCCCACGATTTTTCTCAAGTACTGCCCAGCTGATATAGATACTCTATCTGTCCTATCTCAGATGTCCTATCTCTGAGGTCTGTGGGGAAGGTGATGCTCCCTACTTTACAGGTGTGGTCACTGAGATGCACAGAGAGTAAGAGGCAGGGCCAGGATAGAGGTACCATTGCAGGGCTGATTCCATGACCTCAGATGGAAGACTTTGGTAGAAGGACAGCAAAATCCTTCCGTGTCAAGAGACAGCCAACGGGAGTTTGCTGCATGGCTCAGGAAACTCAAATAGGGGTTCTGTATCAACCTAGAGGGGTGGGGTGGGGAGGGAGATGAGAGGGAGATTCAAAGGGAGGGGATATATCCCCTCTCTTTTGTATACCTATGGCTGATTTATGTTGAGGCCTGACAGAAAATAGCAAAATTCTGCAAAGCAATTATCTTTCAATTAAAAATAAATTAATTAAAAACAATCCTTTCATGTCTGTAACCACTGAGTTCACACTACACAAAGGACTGGTTCAGACCAAACTCTAATCCCGAAAGATACATGCACCCTATGTTCATAGCAGCATGAACACAATAGCCAAGACATGGAAACAAGCTAAATGTTCATCAACAGAGGAGTGGATAAAGAAGGTGTGACACATATATACATTGGAATATTACTAAGCCATTAAAAAAGAGTGAAATAATTCCATTTGCAGCTACATGGATGCCACTAGACTTTACTGTACTGAGGTAAGTCAGAAAGAGAAAGCACCATACGATATCATTTATATGTAGAATCTAAAATATGACACAAATAACCCTATCTATGAGACAGAAATAGACTTGGGGACATGGAGAACAGATTTATGGCTTCCAAGGGGAAGGGATCACAATAAACTATGGAAAATTCTGAAAGAGATGGGAATACCAGACCACCTGATCTGCCTCTTAAGAAATCTGTATGCAGGTCAGGAAGCAACAGTTAGAACTGGTCATGGAACAACAGACTGGTTCCAAATAGGAAAAGGAGTACGTCAAGGCTGCATATTGTCACCATGTTTATTTAACTTATATGCAGAGTACATCATGAGAAATGCTGGACTGGAAGAAACACAAGTTGGAATCAAGATTGCCGGGAGAAATATCAATAACCTCAGATATGCAGATGACACGACTCTTATGGCAGAAAGTGAAGAGGGGTTAAAAAGCCTCTTGATGAAAGTGAAAGTGGAGAGTGAAAAGGTTGGCTTAAAGCTCAACATTCAGAAAACGAAGATCATGGCATCTGGTCCCATCACTGCATGGGAAATAGATGGGGAAACAGTGGAAACAGTGTCAGACTTTGTTTTTCTGGGCTCCAAAGTCACTGCAGATGGTGACTGCAGCCATGAAATTAAAAGACGCTTACTCCTTGGAAGGAAAGTTATGACCAACCTAGATAGCATATTCAAAAGCAGAGACATTACTTTACCAACAAAGGTTCGCCTAGTCAAGGCTATGGTCTTTCCTGTGGTCATGTATGGATGTGAGAGCTGGACTGTGAAGAAGGCTGAGCGCCGAAGAATTGATGCTTTTGAACTGTGGTGTTGGAAAAGACTCTTGAGAGTCCCTTGGACTGCAAGAAGATCCAACCACTCCATTCTGAAGGAGATCAATCCTGGAATTTCTTTAGAAGGAATGATGCTAAAGCTGAAACTCCAGTATTTTGGCCACCTCATGCGAAGAGTTGACTCATTGGAGAAGACTCTGATGCTGGGAGGGATTGAGGGCAGGAGGAGAAGGGGACGACAGAGGATGAGATGGCTGGATGGCATCACTGACTTGATGGGTGTGAGTCTGAGTGACCTCTGGGAGCTGGTGATGGACAGGGAGGCCTGGCGTGCTGTGGTTCATGGGGTCGCAAAGAGTCGGACACGACTGAGCGAATGATCTGATCTGATCTGAAGGGGAAGGGAGTTGAAGGAGGATTGGAGTGGGAGACTGGGGTTAGTAGATGTAAGCTATGGAATAGGTAAACAACAACGTCCTACTGTATAGCACAGTATTGTGTATACTATGAAAGACTATAAAGGGAAAGAATATATAAAAAGAATGCATATGTATAACTGAATCACTTTGTTGTACAGCAGAAACTAACACAATATTGTAAATCAACTACAATTAAAAAAATTAACTAAGGACTTGTTAAAAGCTTCTAGAAAGACAGGAGAGGCCTTAATGGTGGGAAAAATGAAACTGCACAATGTCAATTCATTCCCCTGGGTCCTGTTTCTCCTCCAAGTGGAAATCAAATACTGGATAATGAGTTGTCCCGAGGTCTCCATCTTTTGAAGGTGATTGGCCAAAAATCAATTTCCCTACTGAAGTCATTCTTACTATTAACTGAAGGTCAAGCCGGTCACTAAAGACAACAGTTTGTCACCTGTTGGGAATAGTTCTCAGGGCAGCTGCTCCAGGCACTTAGAGCCTTTCACAGACATCTATCGTGTCATCACCTTCTTTCCGGCAAGACAAGACACTTCCCTTCCCACCGCTGCTGTCTGGGGGCATGCTAGCAGCGTTCTGCAAGAACAAGGCCCTGAGGTTCTTGTGGGCACAGATGCAGCCGCTGGCAGGATAGGAGAGGGAGTCAGGTGGCAATGTGCAGGTCTCCACAAGAACCTGTCATGTGCCGGAAGCCTGCTGGAGTACACAGAGAATGACTGTAAGAGCTACTGTTTTCTGGAGACCTACCGTGTGCCAGCAGACCCCCAGCACATTCTGTGTATCGCTTAATTTAATTCTCTCAATATTCCTGCGAGCCTGATAGGCACTAATGCTATCCCATTTTACAGATAAGAAAACTGAGGCCCAGGTGGTTAGAAGGCTTGCCCAGCTATACAGCTAAAAGTAGAAGAGTTGGGACTTTAGCCTAGTAGGTCTGACTTCAGAGCAAGGTTTCAATAGCATTTTAACAACGTCAGGGACTTTACGGTCAGGAGAGAGAGAATACTAGCCCACAAGAATTACGGTAAAGAGAGTAGTGAGGGCTGTTGGAACAGAGAGAAAGGACCCTGGATGGGGTCTTAGGGGGTGGTCACGAAAGCACTTCCAGAGTCGAGGGCCTGGCTATGTGTCCCCACAGCGCCTTGTGCTGGTTACTTCTGTGTGTCAGGTTGGCTGGGTTACAGGATAATTAGGTCAGGCATCATCCTGGGTGTTTCTCTGAAGGTGTTTTGGATGAGATTAACATTTAAATGTGTAGACCAAATAAAGCAGATGGCCCTGCCTAGTGTGGGCGGACCTCACACAATCAGCTGAAGGCTGGGATAGAACAAAGAGCTGACCCTGCCCTGAGTGAGGGGGGATTCCTCCTGCCTGCCTGCCTGCCTGCCTGTGAGCTGGAGCATCGGATCTTTTTCTGCTTTTGGACTAGAATTGAAACATCGGATTTTCCTGGATTTTTAGCCAGCTGGCCTTTGGACTGGAACTCCACCACTGGCTGTCCTGGTTCTCAAGCTTTCAGAGATGGACTAGAACTAGAGCCAATGGGCCCTTATGGGTCTCAGTTTGATGACTCCCACCCTGCAGGACTGGAGACTTGCCTACCTCTGTGATCACATGAGCCAAGTGTTTATGATTCATCTCTTTATTTCGATCTGCACATACGCACATCCCTTCTAGTGTCTATTGGCTCTGTTTCTCTGGACAACCTTGAATACACACCCTGTTCTTATCCTGTCACACCACCTACCCCAGCATCTTATCACTGCCTGTTTACTTATGCCTCTTCACTAGACTGTGAACTCTGGGTGGCAGGGACCAGTTCCCCTTATTCCTTGTCATATCCTCAGAGTCCAATGACACCATGTAGGGAAAGGACTAGCAGAATGTCTATGGATTGATTGAATGAGAGGGTGAATGGGATGCTGGGATCCTAAGGATGAGTAGGAGGAGGCATCAGAGGTGGTGGGTTAGCAGCTGGAGAAGGAAGTTCTAGCAGCAGTAATGGCACGGTTCAAGTGTCTGGACACGAATGATTTGAGCAGGGCTGGAGGCCGCAGCTTGAGGCCGGGAGGGGTGGAGCTGACAGCCAGGTCTAAAGGGGCTTCACACATGTGTTAAGCAGCTTGTATTTTATCCACACAGGAATCCACTGTAGCGCCTGAGGATTGAGAATCCATCTTGCAGTGTGACCTTGGCTACAGAATTAATTCCACCTGGGCCTGGGTTTTGTTGTTACTTGTTTTGTCTGTTCTTTGCATGATTGGACTTCTCTGATGGCTCAGATGGTAAAGCGTCAGCCTGCAATATGGGAGACCTGGGTTCGATCCCTGGTATCGGGAAGATCCCCTGGAGAAGGAAATGGGAACCTACTCCAGTACTCTTGTCTGGAAAGTCCCATGGACGGAGGAGCCTGGTAGGCTACAGTCCGTGGGGTCGCAAAGAGCGACAAACTGAGCGACTTCACTTTCCTTTTCCTTTTGCATGATTAGACAGATAAGAGGAACCTCTGCCTAGAGAGGTTGTGAGCCTGCTATGGGAAATACCAGTATTGGGTGGGGGGAGGCCTGCTGGGGGTCTGAAGGGGGCAGGGCCAGTGCTCCTGTGCACGTGGCTCCATCTCATCCTTGGTGCCTGGATGCACCTGCATGACATCCCTCTGCTCTGGGAAGCGGACGATCAGCAGCCTGTGATGAATGAGTCTCCCGGGGCAGCAGAGAGCCACCATGCCTGCCCTCAGGGCCTGACACGAAGGGAGTAATTTCTGTCTTGAGAGCATCTAGGTGAATAAATTGTGTCTAGAAAGAGTCCTTAGGAAGAACCTCAGGAGCATGAGTGAGAGTCTCTGTGTTAATAGCAAAGGCCATTGAATTCTAAGTTAAAAAAAAAAAAAAAAATCCTTAGATCCATTTAAGGGCCATGCATCTTCACATGCTGGTTTGGTATTTATCTGTGCTCATAGCATATTCCCTGCATATATTCCCTGCATATTCCATAGCATATTCTATTCATATAGACTTCCCTGGTGGCTCAGACGGTAAAGCGTCTGTCTACAATGCGGGAGACCCGGGTTCGAGCCCTGGGTTGGGAAGATCTCCTGGAGAAGGAAATGGCAATCCACTCCAGTACTATTGCCTGGAAAATCCCATGGACAGAGGAGCCTGGTACGCTACAGTCTATGGGGTTGCAAAGAGTCGGACACGACTGAGCAACTTCACTTCATAGCATATTCAGCTCAGCTGCTGACCAGCCTTTACACTGGTCAAATGTACTGCTCTATACTGGGAGATGTGGAGGGTGGAGAGATTAAATAAACACTGTAAAGCCTTCCAAACCTGGTTTGCTCCCAGGTAAATTCTTGCTATAGCACTAGCTGGTTGTAATTTTTGGTTTGTTTATTTACTTAAATGTAATTGTCAATAAGGTCTTGAAGGGAAAGGATGTCAGAGTGATCTGTGGGATATAGGAGGTACTCAGTACAGATGAATGAATGCGTCTACTCTCATGTGGAAGATAAATAGGTGGAAACAAGCACTGCAAAAACTTCCAAATCCTAGTTTACTCTCAGGAGAAGCATTTTGCTTTTTTTTGTAGTTCATTAGGAGAAGAGAGGCAGATTGGTTTCCCCAGCAGTATGGTAGACAGGAAAGAATGGAGAGGATCTTGTGTTTGGTACCTGGATGATGGAAATAAAGCAAAAGCTTGGTCCGCACCGTTGCAACTGATGGGGATTGTGAATGGCAGACTGGGGTCATGATTGGGAACTTCATCTCTATTGTCACACTCACATGAGCATCAGAAGACTTGAACATGGTTCATATCATCTGAACAGGCACTTAGA
This sequence comes from Tragelaphus eurycerus, assembly GCA_935064755.1. NCBI lineage: Eukaryota > Metazoa > Chordata > Mammalia > Artiodactyla > Bovidae > Tragelaphus > Tragelaphus eurycerus. The sequence goes on from CAKXYN010000039.1 coordinate 9,332,063, forward strand.
AAGTCAAACAGTATCATGAAGAATGGAGATGGTACCTGGTGGAAGATAGACATGTATTGTCTAGCCTTAGGACAAAGTATTTATTCCCCTCCTTTTTTCATTTGTTTTCTGGTGTATTACCTTCCCCATTTTCTGCCTTTCTTGTCCTCTTTTCATTCTTAAACTGAGTACCCCACTTCCTCCTCTCCCTTGAACTCCTATTTGTGTTGACCTCATTTAGGACAGCCAGGGTGAGGGCTATGTGGATAAACAAGTGAATCAGGCAGCAGAGGTTGTTAAAAAATCAAATATATCCAGTGCCTTATCCAGCGACTGCCATGTGCTTAGTGTAAGGTTCCTTGTTTCCAAGGGCTGGTGAAGCAGGATAAGCAGATGGGCGATAATGACAAACTACACAGACCTCACATCAGGAAGACTGAACACAAAACAGTGAGTGTGGAACCCTTAATGGTGTAGGAATTCAGAGAAAGTAGAGGTGAATAAGGAGTCAGATTGGATGGGCAAAGAGGAACACTTAAAGTATTAAAGGATAAAATAAACAGAGGTGGTGAGGTGAGAAATCATGAGAAGACCAACCTCGCAGGACTGAAATCTATTAAGCCTCAGTAGGCAGACAGCCAGCCAGAAAAGGAAGAGGGCTTTAGGAGCAGTCCATGGGGTCGCTAAGAGTTGGACGGACTGAGCGACTTCACTTTCACTTTTCACTTTCATGCATTGGAGAAGGAAATGGCAACCCACTCCAGTGTTCTTGCCTGGAGAATCCTAGGGATTGGGGGAGCCTGGTGGGCTGCCTTCTATGGGGTTGAACAGAGTCGGACACGACTGAAGTGACTTGGCAGCAGCAGCAGCAGGAATTAATAGCAGTGTTATATATAGGGAGTATGGAGCCCCACTTTTGAAAGCTTACCCAACTCTTGATCTCTGTCTTCTCTTCTGTTACATAGCTCTGTTTAAGACTCCTGTTATAGTATTAACTGGCTGTATCATAATGTACATTTGTAATTATATTTGTTTATCCAGTTGTAATTATCATCAATAAGGTTTTGGAGGAAAAGAACTTTGGAGTGATCTGTGGCACATAAGAGGTACTCAATACAGATGAATTACTGTCCATGCTGCGATTCATGGGGTCGCAAAGAGTCGGACACGACTGAGCGACTGAACTGAACTGAACTGAACTGTCCATGCATTCATCAAGTAGCACAGGGCTTGTCTTATGGGGCAGTCAGCACATCTTTGGTGAAAGTCAGGGTTCAGTTCCAGATAACAGGAAGGAGGGAGGTCTAAAGGTGTGGGATTTTAGGCTGGGTCCCCAGAAAAGATTTTCAGGAGAACATAATTAAAGGATTGACCCATCAGAGGTCTGGAAAATTCTACTTTTAAGCTTTCAAAGTGATTGCAGCATATGATAGCCTTTGGGTTGGAATAAAGAGCTACCAAGCTACCATCTCTACCTCACTAAGAATGTATCTGAATATTCCTTTGTCCAGTGCGTGCTATTAAAGAGCAATGCTGGGAGCTATTGTATAGCACAGGGAACGCTATTCAATACTCAGTAATGACCAATAAGGGAATAGAATCTAAAAGAGAATGGATATATGTCCATGTATAATTGATTCAGTTTGCTGTATGGCAAAAACTAACACAACATTGTAAATCAACTATACTCCCAAAAAAATTTTTTTAAATACCATTAAAAAGAAGATCAATGCTGGGAGCTGGCAAGAGGTGAGAAATTCTCATTTGCTTCTTATTTTTAATATATTTACCTAGAAAATTCCAAACACTTACCCTCTTCCTTGCCCCTAGTTTGTGCTCAAGCTAATCAAAGTCTGGAGACATGATTTGCTAAACCAGGCTGGGGCAAGCTCCAAGAGAATTGCTGACAATGGTCACTTTTATGAGCCAAAGACACAGAGTCAGATGGATCAGAAGCAGTCCATTCATTTCTTTCTCTTTCCATTGCTCCTGGACCACTTAGCCAAGACTGGATGACTGATGGTAGCTCTCATAGTTGTGGTTCCCAAATTTGTAAGGAGGTTTCTGGAAGCCTGCAGTTAACTGGTTTTATAAATGTTGCTGGGCTTCCTAGGTGATGTTATTGGAAAGAACCCGCCTGCCAATGTTGGAGACATAAGAGACTTGGATTTGATCCCTGGGTTGGGGAGATCCCCTGGAGGAGGGCATGGCAACCCACTCCAGTATTCTTGGAGAATTCCATGGACAGAGGAGCCTGGCGGGCTGCAGTCCATAGGGTCGCAAAGAGTTGGACATGACTGAAGTGACTTAGAACACAAGCATTCGTAAAGGTGCCTGGGAAATAACCTCAACCATCTCTGCTTCCAAATCTAACCCCAGGCCCAGGTGGATTTGGGCATATTCCTGAGAGAGGACAGCTCTGCCCACATGGAAGACTTGACTCTGGATTCCAGCTGCATGACTCATGGAAATGGTGCCACTGTGTCAGCCCTTCCCCATCCCTCACGGAACATCTGCCACTAAGTTAATTCATTTGCACAGTATGACCTATGATTGTCCCAGCACCAGGACAGTGTCTCCCCTTCTTTCTGGTGATAAAGGTAATATATGCTTGTTCTAGAACATTGCAAAATAGGAAGAAAGGGAGAACGAATCTATAATTGTACCACACAGTTTGCCACACATTTTGGCACTTTTCTTTTTTTCCTTTTTCCACAGGTCACAGGATTTTAAAAGGAATCCAAGAAAATAAGTTAGTCTATGCATATCTGCAAACAGTGGAGTGAGAGCTTCATCACGTAGCTGGAGCTCTCTTCTCTTGAAGGAATATAATCAAGGAGATACTACCACTTTTCATTTCAATATTCACCACTCTCTCAGAAAACTCTTAAAAAAAACTTTTTATTTATTTAGTACTGTGCTATAGCCAATTAACAATGCTGTGTTGGTTTCAGATGAACATCAAAGGGACTCAGCCCTACATACACAGGTATCCGTTCTCCTTCAAACTCCCCTCCCATCCAGGCTGCCACAAAACAGTGAGCAGAGTTCTGTGTGCTATACAGAACATGTATATATAGCAGTATGTACACAATTCTTTTAATAGTTAATTTAAAAAACTGGTGTGGTTATAGCCCATTTTCTCAGGTCCACGGTGATAGGTTAACATTTGGCCCCCACTCTCTGGAAGATATGAAGAAAGGCCCACCGACTCCTTCGGAAGTCAGAAAACCTGCTTGGTAGAATCTTCAGGAGTCTGACAGATGTCCAGGGAGTGGGAAGAAGACATGAGGGATGCATGAACTAACAAGGGCTTTTGTTCTAGAAAGTGTGTGGACCAAAGTCTCACTAAATGGGCAGCATCTCTGCAAGTCCCTAGACATGTGTTCTGACTCTGCTACTTAAGCACATGAGAAGTTAGCAGATGGCTTTCCTTCCCTGTCTGCTGTGAAGCAGGACAGGCTGGGGTGTGTCTGACTAGCCCGCTACAGTCCTTTCTCTGGGTAAGGAGTGTCTGTGGTGTGGCTGCCAGTTCGTGATCCCCAGAGGGCCCCCACCTCAGCAGGCCTGGCCTGGTTAGTGAAGGCTGGGTGAGAGCAAAGTCCAGTTTGGCCGGTTCCTAGGGGAACAACGAACCCTCACTGGAGGCTGACGTTCAAATTTGGATTTGAGGTTAAATATAGCCTCACCACACCTTCTAGAGTTGCATTTGGGAGCTTAAAAGGGCAAATCAGTTTTAATGTGATTCTCTCAGGGGAAAGACCACGTACATCCATTCGTGTTGCAAGGACGTGAATGGCCTTCTCTATCTTTCGATGAGAATGACTTGGTGTAAAATGACCCAGCTGTGGGGCAGCAGTCACCTCAGCACTTTCCTTCTCCCCACCGGTATTCCACCCCTGGCTTTTGCTTTTTATTGCTGATGCTTCAGAAGCATCCAGAAACACCACCAGCTCTGGGAGGAGTAAACCGGGAAAGAGAGAAAGCCAGCCAGGGGAGGGGAGAGGGTCTGGATGAGAGGTTTTCGGATCAGATTAGCACTGAGAGCTTCAGCTTTTTCTGAAGGGATGCACAGTCTTCCAGCTGTTCCTGGATAAACCAGCCCTGTACTGACTGTGGGACTTTGATAGACACGTGGATATGACAACGTTGCATTCTCATTCCGTTCGTTCAATAGCAAGCAAGCTGAAATCTGAAATCACTGCTCCCTGCTCCCCTTTCCCAAGTTAACCTGTGAAAAGATGGGGTGATAATGTGGTTTATAATTAAAATAAAATATGTATTTGGTCTGCATCCCAGTTTCTGGCACAGAGCTGCTAAAACCCTTGGGATTTTTCAAAAACGATGATTAAGTATAAAGTTAAAAAAAAAAAAAAAGGTTGAGAATGATAAAGGTGTCTTTTGTTATGTTAACAAAGTGACTTTTAAAAGCCCCTGGGTCACCTAAGGATGGGGGCTAGTTGCCTGGGGAACCAAATGGGTGAATAGATGGCTGGAACTTTTAGTCCCAATTCCGAATTTGAGAGGACAGGAGGAGGCTGGGGGTTGAATCCATCAACAGTGGCCCATGATTTAATTGATCATGCCTATATAATGAAGCCTCCAGAGAGATGCAAAAGGACGGGTTCACAGAGTTTCCAGGTGGATAAACATGGGGAGGTTTGGGGAGGGTAGGGCACCTGGAGAAGCATGGAAGCTCTGCGTCCCTTGCCCATGTCTTGCCCTGTGCATGTCTTTCATTTGGTTGTTCCTGAGTTATATCCTCTTATAATAAACCCATGATCTAGTAAGTAAGATGCTTCTCTGAGTTCGGTGAGCCATTTAACCAAATGAATCAAACCAGAGGAGAAGGGTCATGGGAACTTCTGGCCTATAGCTGGTCAGTCAGAAGCACAGGCGATGACCTAGGCTTGTGACTAGCATCTGAGGTAGGTTGGGGGCATTCTTACAGGACTGAGCTCTTTCATCTGTGAGTGTGATGCTATCTCCTGGTAGGTAGGGTCATAATTGTGTAACACCCCGCTGGTGTGGGAGAATCTGTTGGTGGTGGGGAATCCATGCCACATACACACCTACACACACATTAGACTTGAGTGCACAATCATTAGGAGGCTAATAAATATGCTTGTGGTGGAATAATTATAGTGCTTCCCAATTGCTTTCACCTCACAAGAAGCATAGGGAGATACTTGATGGCAAAGCGGAGCAAATGGACAAACTGGCCTCTGAAGAATCAGACCAGTGACCCAGCCCACAACACTAGAGGAACATTCTGAGTTAATAAGCCCAGTTGCATTGTATTACCTGCGGGGTGGGGGGGGGGGGGCGAGGGGAGAGGGTGTTCAGCACAGACCAGCTGGAAAAGCTTCCAGAGACCCATGCTCACATGGTTGTTCCTCTCTTCTTGCTCCCTTTGCCCCTCTTTGATTGATTGCCTGGCTCTTTCTCATCAGAATCTGTCTTTTGGGGATCTCACCCTTTCATTTCTAGGAAAAAGGCTGGTTAAGCCACCACAAGACAGTATAAAAGGTACAGAGAGAGAAGACTGGTCAGAATGTATTTATTGAAATATGTTTCTAAAGCAGTTTCTCCCCAGCATGTGGTGCCTATTAGAATCTTTAGGAATCTTGGTAGATGCAGTCTCTGACCTCATCCTCGGGCTTCCTAGGTGGCGCATGTGGTAAAGAACTTGCCTGCCAATGCAGGAGATGTAAAAGACACTGGTTTATCCCTGGGTCAGGCAGATCCCCTGAGGGAGGGCATGGCAACCCACTCCAGTATGCTTGTCTGAAGAATCCCATGGACAGGGGAGCCTGGTGGGTTACAGTACGTGGGGTCACAAAAAATTGGACATCACTGAAGCAACTTAGCACACACGACCTTGTCCTCAGCTTCTCTGTGGGAGGGAGGTCAGGAGTCCGCCTTCTACCACGCCCTTCAGGGGGGTCCTCGGGTCACTTTGGGGGACACCTACTCAAAACAGTGTCTCTCTCCTCCTTTCTTCCTTTGTTAACTGAACATCAGGATGGTTAGGGTCACACTGTGTTTCTTCACCCATGTGGTGTTTACCTCTAACTCTCTCCTGTCCAGAAGGTTGTGTGAGTGCTAAGTCACTTCAGTTGTGTCTGGCCCTTTGCAACACCATAGAATGTAGCCCGCCAGTCTCCTCTGTCCATGAGGGCTCTCCAGGCAAGAATACTGGAGTGAGCTGTCATGCCCTCCTCCAGGGGATCTTCCCAACCCAGGAATTGAACCTGAGTCTCTCAAGTCTTCTGCATTGGCAGGTGGACTCTTTACCACTAGTGCCACCTGGGAAGCCCTCAGTTCAGTTCAGGTCAGCCTCTCAGAAATGTCTGACTCTTTGTGACCCCATGGACCTCCCCATGGGAAGCCCTCCCAGATGGTTCAGTTCAGTTCAGTTCAGTCGCTCAGTTGTGTCTGACTCTTTGAGACCCCATGAATCACAGCACGCCAGGCCTTCCTGTCCATCACCATCTCCTGGAGTTCACTCAGACTCACATCCATTGAGTCGGTGATGCCATCCAGCCATCTCATCCTCTGTCATTCCCTTCTTCTCCTGCCCCCAATCCCTCCCAGCATCAGAATCTTTTCCAATGAGTCAACTCTTCACATGAGGTGGCCAAAGTACTGGAGTTTCAGCTTTAGCATCATTCCTTCCAAAGAAATCCCAGGGCTGATCTCCTTCAGAATGGACCGGTTGGATCTCCTTGCAGTCCAAGGGACTCTCAAGAGTCTTCTCCAACACCAGAGTTGAAAAGTATCAATTCTTCTGTGCTCAGCTTTCTTCACAGTCGAACTCTCACATCCATACATGACTACTGGAAAAACCATAGCCTTGACTAGACGGACCTTTGTTAGCAAAGTAATGTCTCTGCTTTTCAATATGCTATCTAGGTCGGTCATAACTTTCCTTCCAAGGAATAAGTGTCTTTTAATTTCATGGCTGCAGCCACCATCTGCAGTGATTTTGGAGCCCCCCAAAATAAAGTCTGACACTGTTTCCACTGTTTCCCCATCTATTTCCCATGAAGTGATGGGAGCGGATGCCATGATCTTCGTTTTCTGAATGTTGAGCTTTAAGCTAACTTTTTCACTCTCCTCTTTCACTCTCGTCAAGAGACTTTTTAGTTCCTCTTCACTTTCTGCCATAAGGGTGGTGTCATCTGCATATCTGAGGTTGTTGATATTTCTCCCGGCAATCTTGATTTCAGCTGGTGCTTCTTCCAGCCCAGCGTTTCTCATGATGTACTCTGCATATAAGTTAAATAAGCAGGGTGACAATATACAGCCTTGATGGACTCTTTTTCCTATTTGGAACCAGTCTGTTGTTCCATGTCCAGTTCTAACTGTTGCTTCCTGACCTGCATGTAGGTTTTTCAAGAGGCAGGTCAGACGGTCTGGTATTCCCATCTCTTTCAGAATTTTCCACAGTTTATTGTGATCCACACAGTCAAAGGCTTTGGCATAGTCAATAAAGCAGAAATAGATGCTTTTCTGGAACTCTCTTTCTTTTTCCATGATCCAGCAGATGTTGGCAATTTGATCTCTGGTTCCTCTGCCTTTTCTAAAACCAGACGGTTAGGTACTTGTTTTTCAATACCAAGTAAGTTTCTAATCTTTATGTTTCCCAGAGGGCATCCGACTTGGAAGCCATACCTTCCGGGTTTTCTGGAGTTTGTTGAGGCTGCTCTCCCAGGATGGTCGGGAGGGGCCGGAGCGGTTCAGAGGGGAGGGGCCGGGGCAGATGTGCTGAAAGGCCATGTCTGCACTGAGCGGCCCCTGCTCCTGCTCCTGAAAGGATCAGGCTCCAGAGCACGAAGAAGATGCCTACAGAGTGCGCAGGACAAAAGACTCTTTGAACTTGATGCCTTAGCTAAGAACTGAATGAGGAGAATCAGAGTACTCTGAACACAGGCATCTGGCCATCCCAAGGGAGCCTGCCACCCTAAAGCTGAATCAGGGAACATTTGCCCTCTGATTAGTCTCTGAAGTCTGGCAGACACTGGCCGTCTGTCCAGCCAAATACTAGAGCGATCATGTCATTTATTGTTCAGCCAGACACTGTTGAAAGTGAAAAGGGTACTATTACTTACAGGATGGACATACACACAAGACTGTCCTGGACACCCACACTAATGCCCTCTTCCTTAAGTCGAGGAACATGAGACTGTCAGCGTAAACAGATATAAATCCTGTGATTTCAGCCAATATGTTAGTAGAACTCTATGCCTGACGTGTACATCCCAGCCGGGGACACTGAGGTCTAGCCTTCACTGTACCCGCTACATGGCCAGTGAGCTTGGACAAACCACCAACCTCTGTGGCCTCCTCTTCTTCTCTGAAAAATGGTCCAGATGTGCAATCTCAGGACTGACTAAGGAGCCCTAGTTTCCTTTCTTAATTTTCTTTGTTTACTCCTGTTCATCTAGCATCTGTTCGCCACTCTGCATCAATGTGTGAATGTCAGCACCTACCGTTATTGTTACTATTTCAAATTTCCGGTTTCAGCATGCAGGCCACTTGATTACAAAACCAAAGACTATTTTAATTGTGGAGGCATCACAACTATATTGAACCATATTCTTGTTGTTTACATGTCATTTTCTCAAGCATACCCTAAGCTTACCCTTCCCAGGAGGCTGGGAGCTAAGAGCTTCCGCCTAGTGTAACACCTTGCCTGCCTGGGAGGTGCCATAGCAGTGAGTTATAGCAACTGAACTGAACTCATTCAGTTCTGGCAACAGTTATGAGGCTAAAAGAAGCTTTTTCGTAATGGTGGCAGGAGCCCAGAATCACCCAGTTGAGAGTGATAAGGGTTTCTCTGAGTTCCCTTCTCCTGCCATCTGAGACAGCAACTGCTTATGGAAAGGAGGGGTGAGATGCTGCAAACAAGGAAGATGGATGAACAGAGTAAGGTGAACTGCCTCTCTGAAGCGGAGAACCCTCTCTGCAGAGAGGTTGTTACCATTTGCCCCAGAAAATATAGAGAAGAGGCTTTAGTCTGTACTTTGTTGATGACTTGATAGAATTAAGGCTTTATTTAAAACCATTCTTTATACTTTGTGCTCATGTGTGCTCAGTTGCTTAGTCACATCTGACTCTTTTGCAATCCCTGGATTGTAGCCCACCAGGTTCCTCTGTCCATGAGATTTTTCAGGCAAGAATGCTGGAGTGGATTGCCATTTCCTCCTCCAGGGGATCTTCCTGACCCTGGGACTGAACCCACCTCTCTTGCACTGGCAGACAGATGCTTTACCACTGAGCTACCAGGGGAGGCCCATCCTTCAAAATAGGAGTGGGCAAACTATGACCTGAAAGCTGAATTCATCTTGCTATCTTTGTAGGGTTTTGGAACCAAGACTAATTTTTTCCACTTGTTTTGGATGGTTGGAAAAAAATCAAGAGAAGAATGACATTTTGTGGCATGTAAAAGTTACCTGAAACTCAAATTTCAGTGCCTATAAATAAAGTTCTATGGGACCACAGCCACCCCGTTGGTCTACACGTTGTCCTTGGTTGCTTCCTGCTATAGCTGCAGAGAAGTTGCCAGGAGCCCAAACCATGACCTCATCACTTGGCTCTGCTGCTCTGTGCACCACAAATCTCAGGGGTGCAGTTGTAACTCAGCAGTATTTGGGAAGCCACCCCTACTACTATACCTTATCTCAGCAAGGGCTGCTTCCTGAGCCCCCTGAAAGCTCTCCCATGCCGACTCCCAGGTCAGGGAGGGCCCCTCTTTCCCTGGCCTTCTGTTTCTCTGAGAGTAATAGTAACAACATACAATCATCAAGCACTTACTGTGTCCTAGGGACTGTTCCAGCCACTTTGCTGCAGTATCTAATTTAATCCTCTCCAGCCCTTTGAGGTAGATACCACCGCCATCACCATCTTACAGATCACAAAACTGAGGCTCAGTGATGTTAAGCCACCTGCGAGGGTCACACAGGTAGAAAGTGGCAAACCCAGGCTTTGAGTTCAGACAGCTGAGCCCAAGCATCCACAAGCTGACTGCTTTGCCTTGAGCCTCTTTGGAAACATGTCTGGCCCCTTGCAATGGTTCCCTGACCCTCCATGGAGGCTGTCTTCATGACCTGACATGGGATTCACAGCCGGTGGCCCATGGTTGGGTGGGGTCAATCAGGGAAATGACTTTAAGTCTTGGGGATTTGGTTTCCTCTGTCTGTGGTCCTGGGCAGCCATGTTGGGTCAGGGGTTCTGCTCTGCAGAGGTAGCTGCCCCCCATCTACACTTGGATGAAGGGCTGGGGTATATTGGGATGGCCCGCCTGTTTTTCTCTTCAGTACTCTCTTTTCCACAACAGTTCTAAATTTACAGAAAATTTGAGAAGATGGTACAGAGAGAGCTGTATAATCTGTATTGTTTCCTTTATTATTAAAATCTTATATTAGTATGATTCATTGTTAAATTAAAGAACCCAAATTGACTAACGTCTTATTGACTAAAGTCCATTGTTTATTTAGATTTCCTTTTACCTAATGTTCTTTTTCCATTCCAGCATCCCATCCAGGGTACCACATTGCAATTTTTGGCCATATCTGCTTAGGCTCCTCTTGGCTTAGGTCAGTTTTTCAGATTTTGCTTGTTTTTGAGGAACTTGATGGTGTACTAGTCAGGTATTTTGTAGAAAATTCATCATTTGCAATTTGTCTGAAGTTTTTCTGATGGTTAGACCAGAATTATAGGTTCTGGGGACAAAGACCTTGGAGGTAAAGTGTTATTCTCATCATACTATACATGTCAAGGGTACTTGTATCTACATGGTTTACAACTGTCAATATTGATCTTGATCACCTGGCTGAGACAGCATCTATCAGGTTTCTTCACTGTCAAGTTACTCTTTCTTGTGACATGCTCTTTTGATCACAGGTCTAATGCCATGTTCTCTAATTGACTTTCTCAGAAATATAGCTGACATTTTGACCTCCTTTGTCTACCTCTTGCATTTTGTTCTTCAGTTGAAGAAGGGAGAAGGAAAAAAAAATAAATGGATATTCTACAGTGAACCCCTAAGACCTCAGTGGGGCTTCCCAGGTGGTGCTAGTGGTAAAGAACTCACCTGCCAATGCAGGAGACCTAAGAGACTTGGGTTCAATCCTTGGGTTGGGAAGATCCCCTGGAGAAGCATATGGTAACCCACTCCTGTAGTCCTGCCTGGAGAATCCCACGGACAGAGGGGCCTGATGGTTTATAGTCCATAAGGCTGCGAAGAGTTGGACACAACTGAAGAGACAGAGCACTCGGCATGAATGCAAGACCTCAATACAATCAATCTGGCAAAATACTGCTCTTCCTTTAAGGCTTCTTGGGAAGGAGATCATGTAGACACAAGTGTCTTGGCTAGCTGTTGCAGCTGAACTGACATTCAAGCCCAGGACTTATGTTCAGTTATTGACAGATATTACTGAATGAGCAGCAGGAGGAAGGTAGTCTTCTCTGGGTATTAGGCTTTCTTTTTCTTGAGGTTTAAAAAAAAATCTCAAAAACAAAGTGCAGTTTTAGAAATTGATAAATATATAGTAATTATAATAATAGTTATCATTCTTGAACAAATATGATAAGCACTGGGCTAGGTGTTTCATGCACCCCACTCCAGTACTTTTGCCTGGAAAATCCCATGGACAGAGGAGCCTGGTGGGCTGCAGTCCATGGGGTCTATAGAGTCCATAGAGTTGGACACGACTGAGCGACTTCACTTTCACTTTTCACTTTCATGCACTGGAGAAGGAAATGGCAACCCACTCCAGTGTCCTTGCTTGGAGAATCCCAGGGACGGGGGAGCCTGGTGGGCTGCCATCTCTGGGTCGCACAGAGTTGGACACGACTGAAATGACTTAGCAGCAGCAGCAGCAGGTGTTTCATAGGTGCTATTTAATTCTTACAACTCAGAGAGGGAAAGCAGCTTGTTTAAGGTTGCACAGCTATAAAGACCTGCAATCTACTTTGAATTAGACCTGGATCTAATTCAAAGTTTATTTTATTTCCACTGATTCTACACTGATTCCCTTCATAAACTTTCTGCTTCCCTTCATCTTCTTCTGTAATTAATTAGCTGAGTCTAAGAAACCGACGTGAGAAAGGACGCAACATTGGCCAACAAAACACAGCAGATGAGCCAAGTTTCTGTTCTTTTGTCAAAAATAAGACTCCATTTTTGTGATCTTGCCCTAAAGAATGCTGACTCTCAACCATTTCTGTACATTTTATCTGAATTCTCGCTGAGGTGACTTACTATGTTTTCTTGAGTTTAAGATACACATTTTCCCATATTTTAACTGTGTTTAAAATTTGAATGTCTCTTCAATATAGTTCATCTAGATTGAGATCAAGTTTTTGAAGAGGGGATTTTAGGTTCTATTTAAAGCTGTCTCAGTCTGGGGACTCCTATCCACGTGAGTTCAAGTTCTCTAGGGAGTACTTTTTCCCTACCTTCACTCCATGCAAACTGAGACTTACAAGTTTTCTGCTGTTTCTTTCTGGGGGGGGGGGGGGGGATTTATTATTATTTACCCCAAAACTGAAGGTGTAGCTTTGGTGGGTCAGCTTTATTTGGAGAGTCTCCCAATATTGGCCATTTTTTTCTTTCTTATTGTCACATAAAATAAAGATGTATCTTGCAGTCAGTGGTATTTTCGATCCAGTGAAATGTGTGTTTTTTGAGGTCTGATGTTTATTTTAAGCAGTGCAGCAGGCAGTCTTCATGGTGCCCTTCTTATCCAGCATGGTTCTTGCTCCTGATGCCCATGCCCTTGTGTGTAGCCTCTTACATGGAAAAAGACTGACCTGTGCAAGCCAACAGGCTGTTACAGCCATGTCTGAGTATGACTTTCAATAAAAGACCTTGCTGCTTCCGTCTTGCTCTCTTTTGGATCACTTATTTTAGAAGAAGCCAGCTTCCATGCTGTACGGACACTCAAGCAGCTACAAGGAGAAATTGGTGCAAGGGGAAGACCACTTGTCAACAGCAAGGACTAACTTATCAGGCATCCATGCTTGGTTGCTCAGTCACATCCAACTCTTTGAGCTGGGCTCACTGTCCATGGGATTCTGCAGGCAAGAATACTGGAGTGGGTTGCCATTTCCTACTCCACGTCAGGCATGAGAGGGAACCAACTAGAAAGAAGACCTTTCAGCCCTAGTTGAGCCCTCAGATGACTGCAGTCCTGGACTTGACAGACCCCACAAGAGACTCCAAGCAAGAACCACCCAGTTAAGCTACTTCCAGTTTTGTGATTCACAGAAACTGTGAGATTATAAATGTATGTTATTTTAAGTAACCAAATTTTAGTGTAATTTACATGAGGCAATAACAACTAATACAAAAGCTAGAAAAATACCTTATGGAGGGATAAACTATGTATTGCCCCATTTTTTTCTTTTGAATGGGAAAGTATTGATTGAATTATTTTTAATCCAGAGGAAATACTTAACTTGCAAAGATGTCCTTGATTATCCTATAATGGCTTAGCTTGAGGCAGCAGCTCATATATATTAAAGAGACCTTCTGTGGAAGAGAAAGAGGAGAGGTAGATAAATCCAGGGAATGGGGAGGAGAGTGGGGGTGGGAAGAGAGAGAAAGAGAGGCCACTGCAAGGAATACAATCCCTCTGAGACTCCCAGGACACATGGGACACTGGGCTTCAGGCTTCATAAAGAGCCTGCAATGTACTCAAGCTTCCTTTTTTTTTTTTTTTTTTTTTTTTTGATCTTAAAGGAAAGAGTGACCTCCCAGGAGAAAGACTTGGGAACTGACATCCCAAGCAGACACTTGGATTGCATCACAAGTTTTCTATGAAATGGAAGGGTTTTTATCATGCCACACACATTCCTGCCACAAAGAAACCTCAGGTCCTGATGGACACTCTCCTCAGAGGCTGAGACTGCCTTCTTTCTTATATATCCAGCTGTTCTTTAGACACTGTCTTTAGTGCTCCCCAAGGAATAAGCCACAAGTACTCCATCATAAGGAAGACAGGTTTACAATAGCTGGGGAGAACAGTTTAATTTAGCTCCAAGGAAAGGGCCAGAGTTGTCAAAGGAGAATTGAGGACACCCCCAGCTCTTCCCAGCCTTTATATTCTGTGATTCTGAGGAAGAGAGGGGCCAAACCCCAGTTTTGTGCCTTGATGAATCAAATGGCCTGGCTGGGTGTCAGCTGGCCTGCCAAATCTGGCAGCTGGCAAGGAAGAAACAGAGAACTTCCAAGGAACTAGCTCCATTTGCATGTATAATGTGTTCATATATGCTGTGTGCATATAGATTGTATAACATCCATGACATAAAGAGGAAGATTTGGGATTCCTTGGGGGGGAAAGCTCAGAAGTAGACACAAATCAGGATATAGATTCTCACATGCAGGGTGACCTCAGCCACCAGAGGACATTTAGAAAGCAGGAAGGCACACAGGAGGACAAAGGAAGTCATTCCCACAGTCAGGGCCCTGACCTAAAGCCCAGGGAGCTTTAGGGCTGTTGCCTGGCAACAGGAGAGACCTAGTGGGGATGCTGGGGGATCATTTCTCATGGGGGAGCTGAGCCCCAAGGAGCTAAATCCCATTTCACTGAAGCATTTGGTTGTATGGAATAGGTTTGCCAACTCTTACTGGGGCAAAATGTGATGACAAAAGCGCACAGCTAGGAGAAGAGAGATGACATGGTCCCAAATGCCTGCAGAAACAGCAAATAATTGATCCGCTATGTTGTGTGATTATTTATACTGCAGGCCACCCTGAGAAATAGGCGCTAGCTTCTACTTGAAGATTCACGCCTGGCTGTCCACAGTCACTTTTCCTCTCCAGGCTTTGCAAGAAATGGACAGCCACCTGCCCCTGGAGTTGTGCTGTTTCGAGATCTGGTATGAAGGACACAGAAAACTCACTGGATTGTAAAAGCTCCTGAGGATGGGGCCGTCACTTTTTTTTTAAATCTCTCTGTATTTTATAAGCACCTAGCATTGAGACTTTTAACATAATAGGTCCTCAAAAAACATCCATTTTGTTGAGTAATCAGAAGCACCTATATTTCATTGGGGCTCCATGGCATCTGGCCTTTCCAATTACATCATGCCATTTTGCTTGGATATTAAGGGCAAGGGTGAGCCCCAGGAGAAAGGTTTGGAATACAATATCTCAATAGCAAACACTTGGGTTACATTATAAAATATTTGCTATGAAATGGAAGAGTTTGGATCATAACACACATGCTCCTGTGTAGCCGGAGGAATTCAGGTATGGCCTCACCCAGTGTATTCCTGCCGCTGGGACCCTGAAGGGGTCAAATGGGATCCAGTACTACTGGCTGCTTCAAGTTTTATGGAAAAGGGAGTTTATTGTACTTTGGTGTGTCAGTTCAGTTCTTCCCAGGATTATTTTGTGAGGAACAGAAATTCTTCATTTCTTTGAAGCTTTGAGTGTTTGGATAGGGGAGAAGAGGAGGTATTTACAGGGGAGAGAAGGGATGCCACTAATTGTTGGGCCTTCCCTGACAAGAAAGGAGAAATAAAGGGCAGGAGGCATAGTGGGAAGCATTGGACTTGAAGCTGAATGATTGAGTCTGCAGGATTGGAAGAGGGATCCTACCTAGGGACTCTTGCATTAAACCGAGATTTTATTTTGAATAGTGTGACCTACCAACTTCTAAAAATCTCTCTTTTCTTTCTTGTTTGACATTATAATTTCATTTTCCTGCTAGATCTGAACCATTGCAAAAAAAAAAAATAAAAAAGAAAGAGTGAGCATATAATGCTCCTTTGGTTCCTGAGTCTTGTGAAGAATGTTCTATTTATTTTTTAATATAAATTTATTTATTTTAATTGGAGGCTAATTACTTTACAATACTGTGTTGGTTTTGCCATATATCAACATGAATCTGCCTCAGGTGTACACGTGTTCCCCGTCCTAAGCCCCCTCTCACCTCCCTCCCCATACCATCCCTCTGGATCATCCCAGTGCACCAGCCCCGAGCATCCTGTATCCTGCATCGGGCCTGGACTGGTGATTCGTTTCACATATGATAATATACATGTTTCAATGCCATTCTCCCAAATCATCCCACCCTCGCCGTCTCCCACAGAGTCCAAACGATTGTTCTATACATCTGTGTCTCTTTTGCTGTCTCACATACAGGGTTATTGTCACCATCTTTCTAAATTCCATATATATGCATTAGTATACTGTATTGTGTTTTTCTTTCTGGCTTACTTCACTCTGTATAATAGGTTCCAGTTTAATCCACCTCATTAGAACTGATTCAAATGTATTCTTTTCAATGGCTGAGTAATACTCCATTGTGTCTATGTACCACCGCTTTCTTTTCCATTCGTCTGCTGAAGGACACCTAAGTGGCTTCCATGTCCTGGCTATTATAAACAGTGCTGCAATGAACATTGGGGTACATGTATCTCTTTCAATTCTGGTTTCCTTGCTGTGTATGCCCAGCAGTGGGATTGCTGGGTCGTATGGCAGTTCTATTTCCAGTTTTTTAAGGAATCTCCACACTGTTCTCCATAGTGGCTGTACTAGTTTGCATTCCCACCAACAGTGTAAGAGGGTTGCCTTTTCTCCACACCCTCTCCAGCATTTATTGCTTGTGGACTTTTGGATAGCAGCCATTCTGACTGGAATGATATGGTACCTCATTGTGGTTTTGATTTGCATTTCTCTGATAATGAGTGATGTTGAGCATCTTTTCATGTGTTTGTTAGCTATCTGTATGTCTTCTCTGGAGAAAAATCTGCTTAGTTCTTTGGGCCATTTTTTGATTGGGTCGTTTATTTTTCTGGAATTGAGCTGCAGGAGTTGCTTGTATATTTTTGAGATTAATTCTTTGTCAGTTGCTTCATTTTCTATTATTTTCTCCCATTCTGAAGGCTGTCTTTTCACCTTACTTAGAGTTTCCTTTGTTGTGCAGAAGCTTTTAAGTTTAATTAGGTCCCATTTGTCTATTTTTGCTTTTATTTCCAATATTCTGGGAGGTGGGTCATAGAGGATCTTGCTGTGATGTATGTCAGAGAGTGTTTTGCCTATGTTCTCCTCTAAGAGTTTTATAGTCTCTGGTCTTACATTTAGATCTTTAATCCATTTTGAGTTTATTTTTGTGTATGGTGTTAGAAAGTGTTCTAATTTCATTCTTTTACAAGTGATTGACCAGTTTTCCCAGCACCACTTGTTAAAGAGATTGTCTTTTCTCTATTGTATATTCTTGCCTCCTTTGTCAAAGATAAGGTGTCCATAGGTGTGTGGGTGTCCATAGGTCTCTGGGCTTTCTATTTTGTTCCATTAATCTATATTTCTGTCTTTGTGCCAGTACCATACTGTCCTGATGACTGTGGCTTTGTAGTAGAGCCTGAAGTCAAGCAGGTTGATTCCTTCAGTTCCATTCTTCTTTCTCAAGATTGCTTTGGCTATTCGAGGTTTTTTGTATTTCCATACAAATTGTGAAATTATTTGTTCTAGCTCTGTGAAAAATACCGTTGGTAGCTTGATAGGGATTGCATTGAATCTATAGATTGCTTTAGGTAGTATACTCATTTTCACTATATTGATTCTTCCAATCCATGAACACAGTATATTTCTCCATCTATTAGCGTCCTCTTTGATTTCTTTCACCAGTGTTTTATAGTTTTCCATATATAGGTCTTTTGTTTCTTTAGGTAAATATATTCCTAAGTATTTTATTCTTTTTGTTGCAATGGTGAATGGAATTGTTTTCTTAATTTCTCTTTCTATTTTCTCATTATTAGTGTATAGGAATGCAAGGGATTTCTGTGTGTTGATTTTATATCCTGCAACTTTATTATATTCATTGATTAACTCTAGTAATTTTCTGGTAGAGTCTTTAGGTTTTTCTATGTAGAGGATAATGTCATCTGCAAACAGTGAGAGTTTTACTTCTTCTTTTCCAATTTGGATTCCTTTTATTTCTTTTTCTGCTCTGATTGCTGTGGCCAAAACTTCCAAAACTATATTGAATAGTAGTGGTGAGAGTGGGCACCCTTGTCTTGTTCCTGACTTTAGGGAAAATGCTTTCAATTTTTCACCATTGAGGATAATGTTTGCTGTGGGTTTGTCATATATAGCTTTTATTATGTTGAGGTGTGTTCCTTCTATTCCTGCTTTCTGGAGAGTTTTTTATCATAAATGGATGTTGAATTTTGTCAAAGGCTTTCTCTGCACTATTGAGATATCATATGGCTTTCATTTTTCAATTTGTTAATGTGGTGTATTACATTGATTGATTTGCAGATATTGAAGAATCCTTGCATCCCTGGGATAAAGCCCACTTGGTCATGATGTATGATCTTTTTAATGTGTTGTTGGATTCTGATTGCTAGAATTCTGTTAAGGATTTTTGCATCTATGTTGGTTAGTGATATTGACCTGTAGTTTTCTTTTTTTGTGGCATCTTTGTCAGGTTTTTGTATTAGGGTGATGGTGGCCTCATAGAATGAGTTTGGAAGTTTACCTTCCTCTGCAATATTCTGGAAGAGTTTGAGTGGGATAGGTGTTAGCTCTTCTCTAAATTTTTGGTAGAATTCAGCTGTGAAGCCGTCTGGATCTGGGCTTTTGTTTGCTGGAAGATTTCTGATTACAGTTTCAATTTCCATGCTTGTGATGGGTCTGTTAAGATTTTCTATTTTTTCTTCCTTGTTCAGTTTTGGAAAGTTGTACTTTTCTAAGAACTTGTCCATTTCTTCCAAGTTGCCCATTTTATTGGCTGATAATAGATGCTTGGAAAGATTTCAATTTATTTGAATTGACCAAGACTAGATTTACGGCCCAGGATGTGATCTATCCTGGAGAAGGTTAAGTGTGCACTTGAGAAAAAGGTGAAATTCATTGTTTGGGGGTTAAATGTCCTATAGATATCAATTAGGTCTAACTGGTCTATTGTATCATTTAAAGTTTGTGTGTCCTTGTTAATTTTATGTTTAGTTGATCTATCCCTAGGTGTGAGTGGGGTATTAAAGTCTCCCACTATTATTGTGTTATTGTTAATTTCTCCTTTCATACTTGTTAGCATTTGTCTTACATATTGTGGTGCTCCTATGGTGGGTGCATATATATTTATAATTGTTATATCTTCTTCTTGGATTGATCCTTTGATCATTATGTAGTGACCATCTTTGTCTCTTTTCACAGCCTTTGTTTTAAAGTCTTTAAAGTCTTTATCTGATATGAGTATTGCTACTTCTGCTTTCTTTTGGTCTCTATTTGTGTGGAATATCTTTTTCCAGCCCTTCACTTTCAGTCTGTATGTGTCCCTTGTTTTGAGGTGGGTCTCTTGTAGACAACATATATAGGGGTCTTATTTTTGTATCCATTCAGTGAAGAATGTTTTCTTATTTTTGTATCCATTCAGTGAAGAATGTTTTAAAATGAACCTCGTTGTTCAGTCACTAAGTCGTATCCAACTCTTTGGAACTCCATGGACTGCAGCACGCCAGGCTTCCCTGTCTCCCAGAGTTTGTTCAAACTCAAGTCCATTGAGTCAGTGATGCCACCCTAGAGTAAAAACAAAGGTGACACTCACTTCCTCCCCAGTGTGGACCAGCATCATCCCAAGACATATGTGTGCTGGGATACCCAGGCAGAGTCAAAAGTTAGGCTCAGGCAATTGAGCAAAAGCCTAATCTTTGTTCATTCTTTAGAGAATAGAGGATTTCATTGGTTTGTTGTTTCTTTACGGGTGGTGGTAGTAGTGGTGGTACTTGTCAGTTTTGCTCCAATGTTGGTGCATAAATATTTACAATGGTGACATCCTCTTGGGGAATTGATCCCTTTATAATTATTTGTTGACCTTTTTGTTTCTGGTTACATCTTTTGTCTTAAAGTCTATTTTTTTAAATGCACGTATAGCTACTGCTACATTCTTTTTGTTTCCACTTGCATGGAATATGTTTTCCATCCCTTCACTTTGAGCCTATGTGTGTCCTTAAAACTAAAATGAGTCTCTTTTAAACAACATACAGTTGGATCTTTTTTTAAAATCCATTCAGCCACTCTGTGTCTTTTAATTGTTGAATTTAGACTATTTACATTTAAACAAATTATTGATAGGTGTGGAAATACTATTGCCATCTTGTTAGTTGCTTTCTGGCTCTTTTGTAGTTCCTCTTCTCCTTTCTTGCCTTCTTTCTTTGTGCTTTGATGATATTCTGCAGTGGTATGCTTGATTCCTTTCTGTGTGCAGGTATCTTTTGTATATCTGCGATAAGTTGTTGCTTTGTGGTTACCATGAGGTTTACATAAAACATGTTATGGTTATAACAGTCAGTTATGTTCAAAAACGTACAAAAGGTCTACAGTTTTACACTCCCCTCCCACATTTTATGATTTGGTGTCACAATGTACATCTTTTTTATTACGTGTCTATTAAAAATATTGTAATTACAGTTTTTTTTAACACTTTTGTCTTTTAATATTTGTATTAAATTATATGTGATTTATGCACCCCCATTATATTATTAAAATATTCTGAATTGAACTATATATTAATCATTACAAGAGAGTTTTATTTAGTAAATTTGAAGATACACACTCCTACATATACACCCTGCAGAAATGGTGCCTATGAACACAAAGAGACATGCAAAGAGTGATTATAGTATCACTATCTAGAAATAACCAACCATCATCAGTAGAATGAATAAATAAGGACACATTCATACAATGGAATCCTGAATGGCTATTAAAGTAAAGCAATTAATTGTGCTCACGCTTAGTTACTCAGTCATGTCTGACTCCTTCTGACCCCATGAATTGTAGCCCACCGAGCTCCTCTGTCCATGGGATTTTTCAGGCAAGATTACTTGAGTGTGTTGCCATTTCCTCCTCCAGGGGATCTTCTAGACCCAGGGATTGAACAGGCATCTCCTATGTCTCCTGAACTGCAGACAGATTCTTTACTTGTTGAGCCATCGGGGAAGCACAAAACAATTAATGCTTTACCCAAAAAAGATAAATAAATCTTAGAAACAGAATATTATGAAAAATAAGCCAGGATCAAAGCAAATATGTGAAATTATTATATACACTATCCAGTTTGAAGACAGGTAAACTAAACATTGGTATTAGAAGTCAAGATGGTGGTTGCCTGCAGGAGTAGTGAGGAACAGGGTAATGACTGGGAGACGGGGGCCCAGGAGGGACTTCTGGACCACTGACAACTTTTCACATCCTCACCTGTGTGTGTTTCACGGGTGTCCACTTGGTACACAGGAAATTCCAGGAGAAGATCTGCCAGGTGGCTGCTTTCTGAAATGATTGCTTGTACTTTTCAGGTTTTTATGACTTCACTGTTTCTCACCTTTCTCTTGTGCCCATACCTTGGTGTGAGGGCCCATCTGTTCATAGCTGTCACCTTTGGGAACAAGTCTGAGGCTCTGTGCAAAAATTTCTTGGGGTTTGCCAAGGACATGTGTGAATGATATAGGCCACCCGGGGCCCTCTCCTGACCTCCCAGTTAGGTCCTTGGTGCTGGCAGCCCTCCACCCTCCACCCTCCACGGGCCTGCAGAAGACCTAAAGGGATTTGGCATGAAGCTAAACAACTTCCCCTTGCCGGTTATTAAGCTCTTCTCTTGCTCTCTCTCCCCCACCTCTCTCTCTTTCAGTTTTTATTATCACAGTCCCTCGGAAGCACGGGGAAACATTTTTGCAGGGGAATGTCTTTCTGGCCTCTCTTGATGCCAATGACAACAAAAAAAAAAAGCCACACAGCACGCCCTGGCTCCATGCGTCTTGGAACAGAGGGCCAGGAGCTGTGGACAACGGGGACAGGGTAGCCGTGGTAGCACAGGACCGTCCGCTGTTACATGCAGACCACCCACCATGTGGAGGAAAGAACCTTCCCTCATGCTCAATGTTGCTTTTGCTGTCTTTCTCGACCTCTTCTGTCATAATTCAACACAATTCACACTTTATTGTTGTGTGAGAGAAAAAGAAAGTCTTCTCTTTTTCTCATGAGATCCTGAAGAGAGGAATTTCTAAGTGTCCCTCCTGATACGTTGGGAGAAAGTTGGTTTTGATGTGCTTTTCTTCTGTTAAATTTGCATTTTGCTCAGCTTACTGGGCAATAGAGAGGCTGGGAAGGAATCATGGTGATCCTTACAGGGGCAGAGAGGAGTTGGGACTGCTTTCTCTGACCAGGTTTTCATGTCAGCTGCAAATGCCAGAAATTTTAAATACATGCTAGAGATCCAGCACCACAAGAACAAGAATATATTTGCCAGGGAGCGCCATGAGGTTTCCTCACAACTGCTATGGAAATTAGCCTTTCTGAAAAGAAAGTAAAAACTAGTGGAGAGCACCAGCTATGCTATGCCAGCCCCCACCCTCATCTCGCTCACGGCTGTCACTCTGAATATCTGACCTTCTCTGTAACACAAGTAGTTCATACCCCACTGCAGGGGTGGGTATCCTCAGTAATATCCCTAGGCAACAGGCAACCAAGATCTAGGATTTGCACTGCATGTGTCTTAAAAGTTTAACTAGAGTATCTGTTATCTATGGCTACATAACAAATGATCCTAAAATCAAGTGGTTTAGAGCAACAAAAGCTCCTTACCTCACAGCCTCTGTGGGTCAGAAATCCAAAGGTGTTCTCACTCTGGTTCTGGCTCAGGGTCTATTGGGAAGCTGCAGTCCAGATGTTGGTCTGGGCTTCCCTGGGGCTGAGGATTTGTGAGATGGCTAGAGGGGACACCAATGAGGCTTGGATATGGAGAGAAAGCCTTCCAAGCCAACGTGACTCTCTGCAGAGCTTGTCAAGGGCCAGTATGGGGTTCAGCATGGGGGTGAGTTGGTCAAGAGGTGAGCAGGGGACATGCAGGAAGCTGTGAGAGGGAAGATGAAATGAAGTTAGGTTAAACCATCCTGAAGAGCATTGTTACTGAGTTTCTGTCTTTTGGGGCACAAAGAGATCTCATTTAGAAGACTGTACACACACACCTGTGCAAGAGGCCTGCCAATCTGAAGGAAAAGATGTCGAGTAAGATGGAAGGTCCTCAGCAGCAGTGATCAGAGCTTGATGATGACCTACTTCTCTACCCTTCCCAGGTAATTACTGGACGGGTGAGGCTGAACCATGTGTAAGTCACTGCCAGAAAGAGAGCTGAGTGAAAGCCACTCGTGAGAAAAGAGCTGCATTCAACAACTCCTTTTTCTTTTCTACACACTCTAGCACATTCTGGCTTTTATGCAGCAGACACACGTGCTCTGGTGTAACAGTACCACAGAGACACGTGTCATAAAACGTTAGCAGACTCATTCTTAGTACGGAATTTAGGGTGACCCTCTTCCAACAATGCTGTCTGATTAGAAACCAGAGTTCTAAGAGGTTAGCTTATATCCTCAAGGCTGCTGAGTTATGAGTGGCAAGTCTGCTCCTGGACTGATTTTCTGACCTGCAGGCCAGCACTCTCTCTGTTACTTTACTGGAAAGATTCAGGCAATGTTTTACTAGACAATGAGCTGCCTCATTCCCATAGACCCAGTGGAAGTGCAAGGCTCACCCACTACACAGCTAGAAGCATCCTTCTATCAACACACTCGAGGGCAAGGAGACAGTGCGGGGTTGTTTAGGCTGCTAATGGATTTCCCTCCATGTGCCCTGTGATGTCCCCAACCTGACCCTGCATTGTGCCATGGGCCACAGTGGAAGCCTGTTAACACTGACACACCCTTATGAGGGAGAAAATAATTTGTGCACAAAGCCTCTGGCTCAGGGCACCTAACAGCTGTGTGCAGCACTCCTGGGCTCCCAGAAATTAGCCTTTCTGTGACCTCGGGAGTCAGAGAGCCCGCGTACATTCTCCCATTCCCTGTGGGCCACCTCAGAGCTCCCTGATGGGATGGACTCTGTGACTACTAAAATAATCCATATTTTTAACTCCCTGGGTCTTTGAAGGACTCACTTGGGTAAAAAGAGGCTCCGGGCTCTTTTCTGATGAGGCTGAGTTGATAGACGTCACCAACATATTAGTGTCAGCTTTTCAAAATCACATTAAGATTTGTTCATGTCAAATCAGTCTGGACAGTGACTCATATGAATTAGTGACTTGGTTTTTGAGGGCTGAGCCGGGAGAAAGAGTCTGTACAGAACCAAGTGCTCACAACGCACAATGATGGGTCGTTCATAAGCAACACTAGCTTTTCTGTTCTGTTCACAATTCGGGGCTGTGGGTAGTTGGACAAGGAGGGAACCAAGTCAGTATATGAGGCTCCAGCTGGTGGGCCCTGTGTACCTAAGGTGGTGATGGTTTCATTTTATTATTATTTTTAACTTTTGGCTGCATTGCTATGGGATCTTCATTCCCTGACCAGGGATCGAACACGTGCCCACAGCAGTGGAAGCATGGAGTCTTAACTATCGGATAGTCAGGTAAGTGCTACAATGGTGATGGTTTTAGATATTGTCATTTGTCCCTCGATTTTGACCACAACTCACTTCCCATCCTCAATTTGACATCCCTAAAAAGAGGCTTATTGAGATAATCTTTGTGTGGTCCTGACTTAGTATTCCACCCAGCTCTCTATAGGAGGATGGCTGTGACCACTTATTGCTCCTTCAGCCCAACAATTCTCTCCCCTGGTAAAGCTGTGACAGTTAAAACATTGGGGTCTGCTCCTAGGTGGAAGGGGATTGGCTGGCATAAACCAGTGGCTTCGGCAACTTCAGCAACAAAGATCAAAGCCATCCACACAGGTTTATTGCAAGCAAGAGGCTGAGTTTCAGGGAAAATCAGCAGGAATCAAGCCATTAGGGAGTGTTGCCGGCTGCAATTACAGGGTGACAGTTCTGACTGGTTTCACAGGCAGGGCTGTGCTAAATTTAGCATGTGACTTTATTGGTGTTGACTGGTAACATCCCAAGGATGCAAGGTGTGAGGCACAATTTCCAGCAGCAGGACCTTGTGTCGAGGGTGGAAAAACGACACCAACCAGCACGTGGGACCCAGGAAACAAGCAGAGCTGGGGGCTGATCCGAAGCAGTTCTCTGAACTGGGACTGCAGTGTTGGGCCAGTTGGGGCTTGTAGGGGCCCATCTCCCCCTTCTCTGTACCCTGTACACCTGTGCAGCCGTGTGGTGTATCCTACCTACCACAAGGCACGTAGGGAGTCAGGCTATTTCTGGAAGATTCCTATCACAATAAATTTCAACTTAAACAGTTAAAAATAGCTTCTTCTTCTTCTTTTTTTTTTTTTAATTAGGCAAACCAGACTGATCAGATAAATGTTAAAAGTTTCCGGAACAAGACACTCTACAGAAAGGGTCAGCAAACTGGTCCACAGAAGAACTGCTTGATTTTGTAAATTAAGCTTTATTGAGACACTGCAGCACCTACTAGTTCATGAATGATCCACGGCTGCTTTCAGGTCACCACGGAAGAGCTGGGCAATGCAACCAGAGAGCCAGTGGTGTGCAAGATTTCGCACTTGCTATCTGGCCCTTTAAGGGAGTTTTCCGACCTGTGATCTGCAGCAACGGCCCCTGGACCAGTTCTTTTCAATACCATTGACCCTTGAACAACATGGATTTGAATTGCATGGGTTCACTTATACACGATTTTTTTCCGCAAATATATTGGAAAATTTTTCTGAGATTTGCCATAATTTGAAAAAAAAATCACACAGTCTAGAAATATAAAAAAATTAAGAAAAAGTTAGGTGTGTCATGATTGCATAAAATATATGTAGATACTAGTCTATCCTTACATTGGCATAAGGTGGGTGATATTTAATATAAAATTAATACTTTAATATTAAATTTTTTTAAATGTCAGTTTTTGTACTGTTTTATCACTTTGCTTTCAAAGAATTATGTTACCATACAGTTTGTCTCAGTTTCTAATAATTGGAAAAATTGTGAATTGTTCTATCATCACAAGTAAGTGATGTTTTTAAAAAAATGTAACAATGTTTCTAATACTATGGTATGAATATTTATGATAATTCATTTCTTATTGTATAGGTTACTCTACCATGAGGCAATTGTATTGATTATACCGGGCAACAATAAGGCAGTTATATTGCTGCTTCTTCATAATCAGGGCATGAATTGTTATTCCTGTAAATAAATATCTGAGTTTCTTTTTCACACTATCTTTTCACTTTGGATGTCTAGGGTTAGTAATGTGTATAACATCTGCCACATTTTTAATCATAAGAAATATAGATGTCAATATATACTGACAGATGGATGACTCAAACAGATGACATAAATTTACAGTATGGATAAATACAGAACAGTACTGTATTTTCTCTTCTTTATGATTTTATTAATAGCATTTTATTTTCTATAACTTATTCTATTTATAAGAGTGCAGTATATAGTACATATATATAATAATATAGGGCTTCCCTTGTGGCTCAGCTGGTAAAGAATCTGCCTGCAATGAGAGAGACCTGGGTTTGATCCCTGGGTTGGAAAGATCCCCAGGAGAAGGAAAGGCTACCCACTCCCATATTCTGACCTGGAGATCTCAAACTAGGAGATCTCACTTGCAAATGTCTGATTTTTGTCTACTCTTGAAAAACTGAGCAATCTGGTTGGTCACGTTCCTGCATGGCAACCACAGGTTGGAGCCTTCTTTAGAGGGGGAGCAAGCATCCTGTTCTACAAACACAGTTTCCTATTGGCTCCTTCACAGAAAGACAGTGTCAGCTTCAATTGGTCATGATTCTTACTCTGCTGGGTTCACACCCCTGGTGGCTTAATTAGGTATGACCTGCTCTTTAGCATGTATTTTCAGCCCCAGATCTAAAATCAAGATTCTTTGCTTTGGGCCTGAATTTGGGTCAGGTTATTCTCAAGTCCTGGTTGTGTCATGCTGGTCAGAAGCTCTGGTTAACTATTACATTAAAAAATAATACAAATGATACTTCATAATGAAAAGATGGGACCATCACTGTAAAACAGCTATGAAAACAAAGTACATTCTTGTGTAATTGGAATCTTTTTTTTTTTTTTTCACCAACTAAAAGTGAAAGACAAGGGTGAAAAAGCCAGCTTAAAACTCAACATTCAAAAAACTAAGATCATGACATCCCGTCCCATCACTTCCTGGCAAGTAGATGGGGAAACAATGGAAACAGTGACAGACTTAATTTTCTTGGGCTCCAAAATCACTGCAGATGGTGACTGCAGCCATGAAAATAAAAGATGCTTGAAAGAAAAGCTATGACAAACATAGACAGCATATTAAAAAGCAGAGACATCACTTTGCCAAAAAAGGTCCATCTAGTCAAAGCTATGGTTTTTCCAGTGGTCATGTATGGATGTGAGAGTTGGACCATAAAGAAAGCTGAGTGCAGAATAATTAACACTTTTGAACTGTGGTGCTGGAGAAGGCTTTTGAGAGTCCTTGGACTACCGGAAACCAAACCAGTCCATCCTAAAGGAAATCAATCCTGAATATTCATTGAAAGGACATGTTGAAGCTGAAGCTCCAATACTTTGGCTACCTGATGCGAAGAACTGACTCATTGGAAAAGACCCTGATGCTGGTAAAGATTGAAGGCAGGAGGAAAAGGGGATGAGAGAGGATGAGATGGTTGGATGGCATCACTGACTCGATGGACATGAGTTTAAGCAGGCTCTGGGAGTTGGTGATGGACAGGGAGGCCTGGCGTGCTGCAGTCCATGGGGTTGAAAAGAGTGGGACACAACTGAGCAACTGAACTGAACGAGTAAACCATCAACTCCAAGAGGACAGGAGGTTAGGTTGCTTCTGATAGTTTGTCCTCATCCAGGTGATTCATCTGAGTTGCTAACATTTTCTCCCAGGGATTGCTCTGGATAAGTTCCCCTGCCCCCCTGCCATGGCCCCCGCCACCTCAGATATAGATGCCATGTGCCTGCACAGGGTTACCTGGATGCTTGTAAAGATGCACACTCCTGAATCCACACCAGATCCATGAATCACAGTCTGTTATAACCATCACTAGTGCATACAGGATGGAGAAGGAAATGGCAACCCACTCCGGTATTCTTGCCTAGAGAATCCCACAGACTGAGGAGCCTGGCGGGCTACAGTCCATGAGGTCGCAAAGAGTCAGACACAACTGAGCATGAGCACAATGCATGATGCCTCCTATACATGGAAAGTACCCAGAGAGTAACTCCCCGAGGTGGCTTAGAATTTAGACTTAGATTGGTGAGAGAACGCAGGTTCGATCCCTGGATCAGGAAGAACCCCTAGAGGAGGGTGCGGCAAGTCACTCCAGTGTTCTTGCCTGGAGCATCCCATGGATGAAAGGAGCCTCGTGGACTACAGTCCACAGGGTCGGACACGACTGAGGTGACTTAGCACACATGCGCATGATCTTAATAAGGAAAGGGGCGAGGGTGTAGGTTTCTTAAGGAAGAGTAATTTTTAGGAGAGATGAGAAGACTCCCTGGGAGGTGTGGTTGTCTGGGACGAAGTGCAGGTGTTGTGTTGACCTCTAGCCTCCCGGACCTGGCAGAGAAAGCCTCATTATGCATTTGCTGTTTCTCAAATGTCTACAGCTCAAAATAATCAATCCATCAAAGCCGCATATTTGGGGGTGGCATGTCCTGAATCCCTGCAGTCATATTTTGGGGTGGCATATGCTACTACCCTGCACTTACTCTTCTTAATCCCAATTTGGCCTCTTTTATTCAGTCTTTTTTTTTTTTTTTAACAATTTGGGTCTCTCCGTTGTTTTTCCTCACCACCTTCACTCTGATCCCTGTGATGTAGAAAATGCTATTCCTAGGATCCGCTTCTTCTTCCCCCTCCTCTTGAGCCTTCTCCTTATAAGATTTTATTCAAAGGGAACATAAGGAATGGTACTGACTCTTTCTTCTGATAACCCCTGTCTCCTCTGCACTCGCCTCTCCCTCCTCCAAGAATATGGGTGAATGTTTCACTGCTTCCGGTTCACTCCTTTCTACTCTAACATGTGCTGCCTCTTTCATGCTGAATTCCAGGACTGAGACCATTTTTCTATTTATGGCCTTGTGACTCCGAAGCACCTCCATCCTCATAGACATTTAGGATACAGATTCTTGAAACCTCCCAAGGCTCGCTCCCTGGCTTTCTCAAAAGAAGTCTAACAGCATCACAACCTGCCTCGTGATAGGATCCGTGACACTTGGAACATTGCCTCCAAGTCAGCACTTTTCCAGTCTGCAAAATGTCTACAGCCTCCAATCCCTCTATCTGTGAGTTAACAAAAAAGATGAGTTCAAATATAGAGAAAAGCTGGATTTACTGCTTAACAAGGGAAATGAGGTGAAGATCATTCAGTCATGTCTGATTTGTTGTGACCTCATGAACTGAGGCCCGCCAGGCTCCTCTATTCATGGGATTCTCCAGGCAAGAATACTGCAGTGGGTAGCCCATTCCCTTCTCCAGGGGATCTTTGTAACCCAGAAATCGAACCCAGGTCTCCCGCACTACAGGCAGATCCCAAATGAAAGGATCATAATAATTTAAAAATAACAAACCAGTTTTGAATTTATAAACAAAATCTTTAAAACCTTGCTGGATTAAAATTTTTAAAAATCCTGAAAACTCTATAGGTCTCTATTCTGGCTCCAACAGTGACATGTAGCTCTGAGACCTCAGGCGCTGTGCTCCCTGTCTGACTCGGAGCTTTCTTACGACTGTGAAACATTCTAAGGGCCGGCGTTGTAATTGCCTGTGAAGGAGTCTGAGGAGGGAATCGGGCACCAGGTCACTCCCCGGTCTCCTGTAAAGTAGGAGAACCCTTTCCCTCTGAGTCAGAGCAAATAATTTCTTCTGCTTGGTTTTGGCCTCCATGGAAGTGGCACCTATCACATCATATTAGAGCCAGCTGTTGGCTTGCCAGTTTTCCCAGCCAAACAATGCTCAAGTTCTACTACTGAGTTGCAAGAACGAGAAAATACAAATCAAGCAGGCTCAGGTAATGAAGCTGATTCACTTATGTAACTGACAGGCCCAGTTGTCTGCCTGGCCTGAGGTCTGGCTGGACTCAGGTCCCCTGTAGTGTGACTGGGCCCCACTTTCCCTCCTTGGCTCTGCTTCTATGATGTTGGCCCCATTCCCAGGTCTCAGGTGGACTGGAGGGGCTGCCAGCAGGTCCTGCAGTTATATCCACCCTCCGTCCCATTCAAAGGGAAAGAGAGCTTTTGCTCCTGTGGTTCCAATGGAAGAGACTTTTTACCCCCCTTCTCTGAAGCCCCTGCAAATCTCTTCCTGCCATATTGATCATTCGGGTCAAGTATCTATCCCTGAACCAGTCACTGAGGCCAGGAAGAAGAGATACAGTAATTAGCATAAACCAATCAGGTGCCCCTGCCTCCTGGGAGCTGGGGGCGGAGTCAGCTCCACCCACAGGCCCGGCTGGGGACAGGGGAGCAGTGAATCTTCAGATAGCAGGGTGGTAGAAGCTGGGCGGGGGGTCAGAGGCTGCAGTTCCCTTCATACCTGGTGGGTACCTCGGCAGCAACACACTCTATTCTCTACTGCCTGCTTTATATGCAGTAGACCTTAGCAAGTGAACATGGCGACTCTGTGTGATTTACATCTGACTTCCCTGGGCCCAACGTGCATTTGTTCAGTACAGGTTTTCGTGGTCCATTTTTTCAGATGCCTCTGCATCTGAAAGCGATGCCTTTCACATGCCTTTCAGATGTGTTCACTATCAGATGATGCCTCTTGGCTATTCCCAGAGACGGTGGATTCCATGTCTGGATGGAACAGAGGGAGGGCAGTGGCAATGAGAGGGAGGAAAAGTGAGAGCAGCAACTTCCGGGGTCTTTGGGGTGTTTCCTGCCGGCCATGCGGAGAGCTTTGGAACTGTATTTACAACACAGGAATGCTAGTGCAGAATCATGGGTACCAAATGACCCCCACGAATGATTTTTGATGTGACATTGACCACAAAAGGGCATAGGTGGATGTAAAAATAAAACACCAACCAGTAGCCTGAATTCCTTCTCCTAGTGATAAACTTGCCTGCACTGAGCTTCTAATAGAAAGAGACGGGCGAAAGACGAGTAGAAATTTCGTCTGCCCCACCCCCATTCTTGAGGTGCAATCTGGCATTTAGCTGGAGGCAGCTACTGTAAAAAGATCTGTGGCAGTGACTGTGAAAGAGAAATGAAATGTCAGGGTTTCCTCCCCGGCCGGGAACCAGTGGGTCAGTGCAGATGGCACCCCACCATGCAGTGTGCTGAAAATACATATTAAAGGCCATTTTATAGACTTAGCAAACTATGCTGCTTGAACATAATGGAATACAAGCTAGCTAATAAGATGCTGTGTGAAAATGTTGATTAATATGGATACAGCATTTAAAATAATGCAAATTAAAAAAAAAAAGCAAACCCACCCAAAACTCAAAATAGCATGAACACACTGATGATAGCTCCATAATACATGGATTCAGTTTCAAATATTTGAAAGAGTGTTTGGAGTATAGTTAATAGAGTTTATGAGATTGGAAATCTTAGTTCATGGTTAATTTTAAAGGAATTCTGCAGAATGGTCTTCTTTGGGCAAATTGGTGATACATGTTCCAGTACATTAATTCTGCTGGTCCCAGGCCAGCTGGATGTGGGTAGCGGTTTTAGTCTGAAGACAAGGGTGGGGAGTGAGAGCAGAGGATGGAAGGAAGGGCAGGAGGAGGGAAGGACTAGTTCCTCAGTTTCCTTGACCGAGGAGACCCGAGCTCAAAATGATGATTTTGCAGTGTTGCCAACCTGGAAACTTTCTGAACCTGTGACAGCAACTGAGGGTGACCCCAGACAGATTTACATCCTTGATCACTGAAGCCCCAGTCTCAAGCAATAGCGGTACATTTATTGAGGATCTACTGTCAACCCTTTGGTGTCCAACCCTGTAGCTCAGAGCTGCAGAGGGGACCACAAAAGTGAGTGGGACAGAATGCCTGTTATCAGTACACTTTCCGTTTCATTAGAGGGGCAACTATGACATATTAAGCAGCTGGGAAAAACACATAGTGAAGTGCAAGATGGAAAAGTACCGAGAAAATAAAAAAGTGCCGTAAACGAAAAGGGAGAGAAAGTAACAAATGCTAGAGCAATCAAGGAATCTCCTGAGAGGAGGGTGCAATTATGTTGGGTCTTAAGATGTGGCTATGATTTGGATTATTACTTTAAAAATAAACTCAGAAAGACAGTGAGCGAAGGGATCCCGGGGCAGTGAGTCCCACCCACCCAGGGTAGGGGTGTGATAGAGCAGAGGGGATGTAAAGCTGGCCCAGTGGAGGGGAGCTCGATCCCAGAGGGTCACGGGAGCCAAGTGTTCAGGAACTCAGGTGCAAGTCAGTAGAGAAGAGGTAGGCATTGGAGGGTTTTGAAGGATTTGCCTGAAAAGACTTGCAGACAAACACCAGGCGGGGCTGTGAGTGAGCTGCAGTGATGAGAGAGCAGAGGGAGGAAAGGCCAGGCAAGACCCAGGGCGAGACACCGGCTGTTTGAATTGCGATGATGCGGGTTTAGTTCTTTCAAAGTTTAATTCTCTACCCACTAGACATGAGGGTGGCTTCCCTGGTGTCTCAGATGGTAAAGAAATCCTCCCGCAATGCTGGAGACTCCAGTTCAATCCCTGGGTCAGGAGCATCCCCTGGAGAAGGGAATGGCTATCTACTCCAGTCTTCTTGCCTGGAGAATCCCATGGATGACTCCCATGGATGACTGGTGGGCTATAGTCCATTGGGGTCTCAGAAGTCGGACAGGACAGAGCAACTAACATTTTCACTTTCAGACATGAGGGTGATACCTCTGATACCAAGGGCTATGTTTAGACTGTTAATATTACTCGAACACTCCCATCTGAAAAAAATAAAATTTCATGTAATCTGAAAGATGATTTGCTCACTGGGGAAGGCATTCCTGGGCCTGAACTTTTGAGTGTCTTGCTCTGTCTGGGACATGTGGTCTCAGCAAGACCCCCTGAAGTCTGCAGCTGCTCCCCAGCCCCCTGGCAGCACCTGTGATATAGCAGGTCCTCAGTAAGTGTCCGCTGAAGGGAGAGATGGAACACCCTTCTACTTGGGCAGAGTTTTTATTTCTTTAAGGGTTTGTAAGGAGGTAGGGCTGAGTGAATTAGATGGTTAGAGAGCATCACCGACTCTATGGACATGAACTTGAGCAAACTCTGGGAAATAGTGGAAGAGAGAGGAGCCTGGCATGCTGCAGTCCATGGCCTTCCAAAGAGTTTGACATGACTTAGAGATTGAACAACAACAGGGCTTAGTGTCCTTCTGGAGGCTACATCTTCTCAAAGATCACCCTCCCTTTGTTTAGTAAGAGATATGTACACGGCCAGGCAACACCTACAGTGTGATAAGTACAGTATATCAGTCAAATGAGACTCAGAATAGAGTCTTCAGGGAGATGACCCTGCAGATAGTCTAGGACAAGAAGGAAGCACATGGTCTAACATGGCAGCTGAGGAGGCCCGACGCAGTGCAGTGTCCAGGCAACGAGCCAGGCCATGCACTGATGCCATCCATCAGGCCCAGATACAGTTTCAGCCGGTCAGCAGTGGCTTCTCTGTGTCTCTCAGCTAATCCTGCTGCAGGCCAATAAAGCTTGAGTGGTTTACGGGTGACAGAGTAGCATCCGGGGTATCATGTTACAACCCATACCTTGGTTGTGATGTCTTGCAAAGGTGCTGATTTTCCAGGACTAGGAGGGCTCTTCCTGCAATGCAGAGTTGGCATAGATACAGAATTAAAAGCAACTGATGTCGTGAGAATTGGTGTCTAGAGAAAACTCACACTGCTGTGTTACTCACCATGCCTGAGGTCAGTAAAAACACAGTCACCCAGCTTCAACGTAAATACCTCAGGTTTTACAGAATTTTAAACCCAGAAATTCAGAGAGCTTCTATTTAGTCCTTCCTCATTTTTTTTTAAACAGGTGAGAAAACTGAGACTTGGAGAGAATGAAGTGATTTGTCCAGGGTCACACATTTCATAGCAAAATCTTGATTAAAGTTTAGAGTTTCTAACTTCAGTTCAACTCTTGGACTGTCTGAAATCTACTCCCTTTAAAAAGTTTTGTCCTCTAACATTGCTAAAGATACATTTTTTCCCAAGATGCTTGTTTGCATGTTATTTTGAATTGATAGCTGACTGGAATTTTTTTTTCCAAAAATAAATGTATAGAATATCATCACCACCATCCACTGAGCTGCTGAAACCAAAAACTGAGTTATCCTTCATCCAACCCCTTCTCCCCATTTCTGGCCTGGGCAACATCTAATCTGCTGAGAGCTTCTGCTTTTTCTCCTTCTAAAATGCATTTCAAATCCTTCTACTTCTTTCTACCTCCATCTCTATTCTAAGCCCCACTGTCTTTTTCTGTACCTCCTGCAAAGCCTCCCATTCATTCTGCACAGTGGACTCAAAATGGTATAAACTTTTTATTCTGAAATAATTATAGATTCATAAGAAATTTCAAAGAACAATGTAGAAGGAGATCCCATATACCTATCACCCAGTTTCCCCCAATGGTAACGTCTTACATAACTATCAAATAGAATCAAACCAGGAAATTGACAATGGTGCAATCCACAGAGTTGATTTCATCAGTTTTACCTGCACTCTTGTGTGTGTGTATGTGTGAATGTGTGTGTGCGTATTCATTCAACTACCACCACAATCAAGAATAATCTTCAAAAAAACTATAAATCAGTCATGCTACCTCCTTGCTGAAATCTCTCAATGGCTTCCCATCTTTTCAGAATACACTCAGGCTCCCGCCCAAGCACCTTCTCAGCTTCCTTGCAGAGCCCAGCACGGCTGCCTGGTTGGGCCCCGCAGGCCCTCAGAGCTTTGACACCTGCCGCCGCTTCCATCTGGTTTGCTTGTTCTTGCCTCTTCTCTCCTCTGCCCGTTCTCCTCCTTCGGGTTTCAGCCCGCAGGCCACTCTCGGTGACTCTTGGCTATGTCACGGCACGCTGGTCGTTGCCCTGCAGCACTTGTCTCAACTGGCACAGATCCATATGCTGGCTGACTTTGCTTCTTTCCTCCTCGGGGAAATAAATGCTGTGAGGCAGACACCTTGTCAACAGTTATCCCCTTAGACCTGAACACCAAGCCTGGTGACCAGTAAACATATTGAGGATGAAGGTTAGGGGCAGGTCTGCATCTTAATGCCCAGAATGAATGAGGGCAACTCAGGGGCTAAATTTAATTAATGAGAAAAGAAAGCATATTATCTATACAGAGGAAAATTTCATATTTTAAAAAGAGTAATTGCCCTATGCTGAAAACAAATAATACTTTCAGAATGCAAAGTTATGAAACTTAGTAATTTTTTAAAAAGTCTATATCCAGTCCTTTTTGAACTATGGAAAATAAAGTTGTGCTTGCTGTTCTTTATCATATAGGTTTTTTGGGTCAGTGTTTAAGGCAGTCTGTTTCTTTTTACGTTATATTAATATTTTGTATGCTTAAGAAGACTATCAAACCCATTTCTAGATATACTGAGAGTAAATATTCCAATAGTAAAATGTTGCATTGAATATAAAGTGTGTGCTTATGTGCCTGGGAGTTTTCAGCTACTTCCACACAGGGGGCTTTGTGATTGGTGACGATGGTTAGGTTCGGTCCTGAACCCACAACTGCAGAGGCTCCCGGGTTAAGCAAAACTCAGTGAAGATATCATGTCACCTCGCCAGCAATGTGACATTTAGTACTTCCTACTCACCAAGTCCTTTATAACAACTTTCTTTTTCAATACAAGTCTTTCGGATGCATTCATGTCACATAATATAGAGGTAAAAATTTACAAAAATATATATAGCTGCCACAGAAGGCAATGGGACCCTTGTTGGCCTTTTTTACTTTGAACTAAGGGAGTCACCCTAAGTGACACGAGCCATTGAACACACAGGCCCTTCTGCCAGACTGACTGGTCAAGTCTCCCATGGGGACACTCTCCTGTGCAGGAGCCGCTCTGGACGGAACGGAGAAGTGGAAGCAATTTGGCTCTCCGTTTCTCTGTATGTTTCTCATTTTCTGTGTCTTGAGGATATTTTCACTCTGCTTCCTGTAGCCTCATCTCCATCAGAAGCCCACAGGCAGGGACCTGTTGACTTGCTCCCGTCTCCTTAGGCAATCTAGACTTCAGTGTTAATCCCTTATATCAAACACCCATCGATTGGCACTACCGTGGGTCAGGCAGAGACACACAGATAAAAGAAATCCACTTTCTGGCCAGCTAGAAGGGCCTGCCGTGAGTGTGGATAAGTGGGCAGGCCGTCTAACCCAGTCAGACATGAAGGTTGGTGTTGGTTATGTGTGTTATCCCGGCCAAACCAGCTGAGGAGGAAAAAGGGAATGAGCTCTGAGCTCTGAGGGAGCACCTCCTCCAAGCTGTCCTTTGCACAAGAATCAAAGCTGGCAACCGAGCCCTTCTGCTGGGACAGCAGAGGCAAATGAGCTCTGGGACAAGTGGCCACTCCTTAACTTGCCCCCCTCTTTCCTGACCCTGCAGCAGTGAAGTGACCAGAGGGGATGGACAATTCCTCTACCAAACCTCCTGGGCTTTCCTCTCTCTCGTTTTCTTAGTTTCCATTCTGCATTTTTATTTACTAAAGGTAGCATACCCATTTACAACAATGATTTTGTTTTATTTATACATTTTTAATTTGTTATTAGTTATAGTTGATTTAAAATGTTGTGTTAGTTTCTGCTGAACAGAAATGTGATTCACTTATATGTAAATATATTAATATATATGTATTCCTTTCATCGGAGAAGGCAATGGCACCCCACTCCAGTACTCTTGCCTGGAAAATCCCATGGATGAAGAAGCCTGGAAGGCTGCAGTCCATGGGGTCGCTGAGGGTCAGACACGACTGAGCGACTTCACTTTCACTTTTCACTTTCATGCATTGGAGAAAGAAATGGCAATCCACTCCAGTGTTCTTGCCTGGAAAATCCCAGGGACGGGGGAGCCTGGTGGGCTTCCATCTATGGGGTCACACAGAGTCGGACACGACTGAAGTGACTTAGCAGCAGCAGCAGCAGCATGCTTTTAACATTTTTTCAGTTATGGTTTTTCACAAGATATTGAATATATTTCCTTGTGCTGTACAGTAGGATCTTGTTGCCTATCCATTTTCTATATAATAGTTTGCATCTGCTAATCCCAAGCTCCCACCCCATCCCTCCCTCACCTGCCCTCCTTGTTGGCAACCACAAGTTTATTTTCTACGTCTATGAATCAGTTTCTATTTCATAGATAAGTTCACTTAGGTCATATTTTAGATTTTACACATATATTTAGATTTATTTTTTTTATTAAATTTTATTTTGCTTAACTTTACAGTATTGTATTGCTTGTTTCACTCAATATAATAATCTCTAGGTCCATCCATGGTGCTGTAAATGGCATGATTTCATTCTTTTTCATGGTGAAGTAACATTTCATTGCATGTACGTATTGCATCTTCTTTATCCATTCATCTGTCGATGGACATTTGGGTTGTTTCCATGTGGTTTCCATAGCTTGGCTATTGTAAATAGTGCTGCTATGAACATTGGGGTGCATGTAGCTTTCTGAATTATAGTTTTGTTTGGATATATACCCAATAGTGGGATTGTTGGATCATATGCAGAGTACATGATGAGAAATACTGGGCTGGATGAAGCACAACCTGGAATCAAGTTTGCCAGGAGAAATATCAATAGCCTCATATATGCAGATGACACCACCCTTATGGCAGAAAGTGAAGAACTAAAGAGCCTCTTGATGAAAGTGAAAGAGGAGAGTGAAAAAGTTGGTTTAAAGCTTAACATTCAGAAAA
Organism: Tragelaphus eurycerus; assembly: GCA_935064755.1. Lineage (NCBI taxonomy): Eukaryota > Metazoa > Chordata > Mammalia > Artiodactyla > Bovidae > Tragelaphus > Tragelaphus eurycerus. The sequence goes on from CAKXYN010000039.1 coordinate 9,369,877, forward strand.
CAAAGATCATGGCATCTGGTCCTATCACTTCATGAGAAATATATGGGGAAACAGTGGAAACAGTGTCAGACTTTATTTTTGGGCTCCAAAAATCACTGCAGATGGTGACTGCAGCCATGATATTAAAAGACGCTTACTCCTTGGAGGAAAGTTATGACCAACCTCAGATCAGATCAGATCAGATCAGTCGCTCAGTCGTGTCCGACTCTTTGCGACCCCATGAACCGCAGCACGCCAGGCCTCCCTGTCCATCACCAGCTTCCGGAGGTCACTCAGACTCGCATCCATCGAGTCAGTGATGCCATCCAACCATCTCATCCTCTGTCGTCCCCTTCTCCTCCTGCCCTCAATCTTTCACAGCATCAGGGTCTTTTCAAATGAGTCAGCCCTTCGCATGAGGTGGCCAAAATATTGGAGTTTCAGCTTCAACATCAGTCCTTCCAATGAACACCTAAGACTGACCTCCTTCAGAATGGACTGGTTGGATCTCCTTGCAGTCCAAGGGACTCTCAAGAGTCTTCTCCAACACCACAGTTCAAAAGCATAAATTCTTTGGTGCTCAGCTTTCTTCACAGTCCAACTTTCACATCCATATATGACCACTGGAAAAACCATAGTCTTGATTAGATGGACCTTTGTTGACAAATAATGTCTCTGCTTTTTAATATGCTGACTAGGTTGGTCCGTTCACTCTGGTCATCTCCTGTTTGACCACTTTCAATTTGCCTTGATTCATGGACCTGACATTCCAGGTTCCTATGCAATATTGCTCTTTATAGCATCGGACCTTGCTTCTATCACCAGTCACTTCCACAACTGGGTATTGTTTTTGCTTTGGCTCCATCCCTTCATCCTTTCTGGAGTTATTTCTCCACTGATCTCCAGTAGCATATTGGGCACCTACCGACCTGGGGAGTTCCTCTTTCAGTATCTTATCATTTTGCCTTTTCATACTGTTCATGGGGTTCTCGAGGCAAGAATACTGAAGTGGTTTGCCATTTGCTTCTCCAGTGTACCACATTCTGTCAGACTTCTCCACTGTGACCTGTCTGTCTTGGGTGGCCCCCACTGGCATGGCTTAATTTCATTGAGTTAGACAAGGCTGTGGTCCATGTGATCAGATTGCCTAGGTTTCTATGATTATGGTTTCAGTGTGTCTGTCCTCTGATGCCCTCACTCAACTCAATACCTACAATCTTACTTGGGTTTCTCTTACCATGGTCATGGGGTATCTCTTCATGGCTGCTCCAGCAAAGCGCAGCCACTGCTCCTTACCTTGGACGAGGTCGCCCCTCCTCACCTTGAATGTGGAGTATCTCCTCTTGGCTTATTTTTATTTATTTAGTGAAAGTCGCTCAGTCATGTCCAACTCTTTGTGACCACATGGACTATACAGTCCATAGAATTCTCCAGGCCAGAATATGGGAGTGGGTAGCCATTCCCTTCTCCAGGGGATCTTTCCAACCCAGGGATTCAACCCAGGTCTCTCACATTGCAGACAGATTCTTTACCAGCTGAGCCACAAGGGAAGCCCAAGAATACTGGAGTGGGTAGCCTCTCCCTTCTCCAGCAGATCTTCCCGACCCAGGAATCGAATCAGGGTCTCCTGCATTGCAGGCGGATTTTTTACCAACTGAGCTATGAGGGAAGATCTTATTAGAAGGCAGGTGGTTAATAACTTACAGGAACTATCCTTGCTATTCCATTTTACATTAAGATGCAAGCCTGGCTAAAGGGTAAGCAATGGGAACAATGATGCAGGAGATGTCTCTACGTGCTCCTGGCACTTTCTCTTTTATTCTTTGGTAGGTGCTGGTGAGTGGTCATGGCTGAGAGGAAGAGCCCTCAGAGCCTGAAGGAAGTGGGAAAGAGGAAGTGGTGCCATTTTTCTTTTCAATCTGCTGGAACTTATTCTGGTGTGTTTGTTGTCCCAGCAGTCTGATACTCCTAATCCATATCAAAATCTGCACATTAGGTAAAAAATGTCAAGTCCCAAGGGTGTGGTGTGTTTTTGTTGGCATCTTCCTGACAAAGACTTGGGAACCTGTCCTCTTGTCATTCATTTATGTCAGCAGACGGAAGTCCCACCCATGGAGGGGAAGTCCTATAATATCTTCCCTTTGTAAATATGTTTGCCAATTACAAGCTCTTTCTTTACACATTTCACTTGAGTTTCACAACCACCTGTGAGGCAGAAAGAAAAGGATTTGTGGTCCTCATTTTATAGACAAGATAAAGAGGATTGAAGAGATTGAATGACTTGTCTTAGGTCAAACACTCTGTCAGTGGTTGAACAAGAATAGAACTCCAAGCTGGGTGGGGAGAATATTCAAGACATCTGATTAATGTTTTAGATCTGCAGGTATCCAGTTGGTGCAATCTTGTGAGCCACTTGTCAGTGGGAAAGCAAGAGGCTGGGGTCAGCTGGGGCATCCCTGAGATTCTTCGATGTTGTCTGGTGGGAAGTGGGGCCATCCATCTTTTCCCTCCCATTGACCTCCATGAAGTCATTCTCAAATGTGGAAATGAGGGGCACAGGATAATACTTTCCAGTGAGACTTCAGTTCTTTCCTCTAAGTACAGAGAGGCTGAAAAAATCACTGGGGAATCAGCAAAATCCCTCAGTAGCCCCAAACCTCCTTAAGCAATTTGTGCTGCCTAAATCCAAAATTAAGCTCTGGCTTTGCCATGAGCTGCTGGCAAGCTGCCTGTCTAATTACAGTACGGTAGGAAACTCTGTGATATCCTGTAGAACCACGATTATTAACTTAACCTGTAATTGTGTCTTAGGAAGGCTGTCACTTTAGAGTGTGAGCAGTAAGAGGGCATAACAGAGTCTGAATTCTGGGTGTTACTTTGGATTTTGCATTTCTCCCTGTAGTCATCTCCACATTTCCTTCAGTAACATTCCTGCTGGTGTTTTTGACCCGAAAACTCACTTTTCCCTGTCAGTAATGAGATTCAGTTTTCTGAATAGTGTCTTGATTTCTTTGGTAACTATGGTAACACCTCCACACACACTGCCCCCAACCCCAAAGAAGAAACCAACAAAGAAGTAAGTTATCATCATACAAGCTCCACCTCAAGTCCTCAAGAGGAAATGGATTTGTTTGGGCGAGGCAGCCACCACCATCCCTCCAGGAGCCTCTGGTACCACACTTCTGCTCAGCAATGCTCGCCTCCTCTCCTGGGGCCATCCTGCTTTTAGCATCACTCTGTTATTCCTTGTTTTACTGCAGAGCAGTGGTAATTGATGTTGATGATCTATTAAACAGATGGCGGGATGAGCTGGGAGCATCTTAGTTAAAAGACAGTTCAATTCTGTCATTCTTGTTGAAACACTTTAACCTCTGATTTAATTTTATTCCACTGGGATTGAGGGTTATGGTTTCTGGCTCTCATTCTGTTGTCATTCACACGGACGCAGTCTCCAGAAAAGAGACAAGCCCTCTCTCCTGCCCTTCTTCCCACCCAGACTGAGGGTGTGAGGTGAAAACACAGATAGCATCCACTGAGGGCCTTCTCTGTGAGGTCTTTTCTGCCAACAGGCAGATGGGGGTGGGTAGCCTCCCTGGCAGGCAACAAGGGAGGAGGGAAGAAATCATTACTGCCAAGTGAACCTTGAAATGGTGGGGAAGCTTGGTCTGATGCTGTGAATGCAAACCCATGAGGCTTCTGGAGTTTCCTCTGAAATTTGATCTGAGCGTTTAACCTCTTCCTTCCTGGTCAGACTCTTGCGTGTAGAGTGACATAAACGGTACAGCAAATAAAGTATCCAGGCTAAAAAGAAGATAAAGATTGGGATTAGAACATGTTTTTCTTAGAAGATTGTCTTTTAAGTGGTTTTCTAGGTGGTGTCTTTTAAGTGGTTTTCTAGGTGGTGGTTATTGTGTTCGACTCTGCGACCCCACAGACTGTAGCTCTCCAGGCCCCGCTGTCCATGGGATTTCCCAGGCAAGAATAACGGACTGGGTTGCCATTCCCTTCTACAAGGGATCTTCCCCGTCAGGGATCAAACCTGCATCTCCTGATTGGCAGGTGGATTCTTTACCACTGAGTCACCAGGGAAGACCAGTTTCCTACTTTCTTAAGGCTGTTATAACAAAGTACCCTAAATTGAGTGGCTTAAAACAACAGATTCCTAGTCAGGAGTGAGAAGGCAAGAAGTCTGAAATCAAGGGGTGGGCAGAGTTATACTTCCTCTGCAATCTGAAGGGGAAATTCCCTCCTGTCTCGTCTGGTTTCCGGTGTTTGCTAGCAACCTATCAGATCAGATCAGATCAGTCGCTCAGTCGTGTCCGACTCTTTGCGACCCCATGAACCGCAGCACGCCAGGCCTGTTCCTTAACTTGCAGACACATCATCTAATCTCTGCCTCCATCATGCATGGCGCTCCCTGTGCATCAGTTTCTATGTCTCCCTTCCTTTAATAAGGACACCAGCCATGTTGGATTTGGAGCCAACCCTTCCCTCGTGGTTCAGACTGTAAACAATCCGCCTACAGTACGGGAGACCTGGGTTCGATCCCTGGGTTGGGAAGAACCCCCGGAGAAGGGAATGGCTACCCACTCCAGTATTCTGGCCTTAGACACACTGTACAGACCACGGGGTTGCAAAGATTCGGACTCAACTGAGCGACTTTCACTTTTCACTCCTCCAGGATGACTTCATCTTACCTTACTTCATTACATCTGCAGTGACTCTATTTAAAAATAAAGTCCTATCCCGAGGCACTGGGGTTAGGACTTAAGCATACCTTTTGGGGGAACACAACTTAACTCAAGAGAGGATACGGAATCCACGATTTCCCCGCTAAGTGTCCACAAAACGTTTAGACTGAAGAGGATACTATGGAATCTGTGCCCTGGGAAACAGACTTGTGAAATGGTGCCCTCAGCCCTGTGGAAGGCTCTCTCGTGTTCTCCAGTTCACCCTGAATATGACCCCCAGCACCGCTCTCTTGCCTTTCAGGTTCTGACACCATTGTTCCTCCGTTTCCCAGAGACCATGCATGCCCAGGAGAGGACGTGCTCCTGCATTTTGAGAAGTCCGCGCTGGGGGCCTGGCCCTGCCCAACCCAGGCATTGTTCTCAGTTGACGGCGAGACTCTCTCTAAGCGCACGCCTGCCACCTTGTGGCCAGGTTTGCTTTCCTCCCACCACATGAAGGCTTTTTTTTTTTTTTTTTTCTATTTCTTAAATTTAATTTTTATTTTATCTTGGAATATAGTAGATTTATAATTATTTTCTAGTTTCAGATGCACAGCAAAGTGATTCAGTTATGTATATACATATATCCATTCTTTTTCAGATTTTTTTTCCCATATAGGTAATTATGGAGCATTGGGTAGAGTTCCCTGTCTCTACACAGATATCAAATGATATCATTTATACGTGGAATCTAAAAAAATGATACAATCCTGAATATTTATTGGAAGGACTGATGCTGAAGCTGAAGCTCCAATACTTTGGCCAGCTGATGAGAAGAACTGATTCACTGAAAAGACCCTGGTGTTGGGAAAGATTGAAGGCAGGAGGAGAAGGGGATGACAGAGGGTGAGATGGCTGGATGGCATCACTGACTCGATGGACATGAGTTTGAGCAAGCTCCGGGAGTTGGTGGTGGACAGGGGAGCCTGGTATGCTGCGGTTCACGGGGTCACAAAGAATCACATACGACTGGGCAACTGAACTGAACTGAAAACTGGAAGAAAAAAAATGCCTATGGTTGGGGTTTGAGTGTAATGAATTAATAATTAATCACCACCCTCTCTGCTGCTTGGAGTTCAGAAATAGACTCAGGAAATAGATAAATGGGAACAAAAATACCAGTTTTATTATTGGTAAAATGCAGCTGAAGAATGTGGCACCCATGTTGTGACGATCTAGGTCTGTTAACAATTTCCTTCTTATTATCTTGACCAGAGTCTCCAGAATAAGAATGCTCAAGAGTAAGCTCTCTTTTTTCTAGCTTTCCCTCTCTCACTTCGTCTTTCCTTCCTTTTTAAATTTTGATTTCTGATTTTAATGATATTGCCTCTAGTGTTTATCATTAAGAATATTGTTGATTCAGTTTAAGGTGAATTTTTTAAATCATGTTAAGAAAAATTTTAGGACTTCTAAAGAAGTTTCTAAAAGTCAGACTGGGTATTAAAGAATATCAGATAGCTTTCGGAAATTTTTGAAGATTATTGCATAATTTTAAAATTTAACCAATTTTTGTAATATGATATATTTAAATTTTCTCATATTATTATTCTGTACTGTTTGGATAAATCTTATTTGAATGTATTTATTGAAAATATGTTTAAAATATGTTGATTAATTTAAATTGCTGTTTTTTTCTGTAAAATTTATAAGTGAGATTTATAAGTGTGATTGTTTTTGTTTTGTTTTTGGTCTGCTATCTTTGTTGAGCTTTGTTAGTAGAATTATTCCTATTTTTGCTCAATAAATTGGGAAGATTTACATATACTCTGAGGTTTTTTATTTAGCCTGGGTAATATTGTTCTTTGAGCATTTGAAAAGGTCACCATATGAGGTAGGACACATCTTTTTTTTAAACATAACATTCTTTGACAATGTTTTTAATTTTTTATCATAGTAACTGATATTTTTTAGTCAGTTTGAGAATTTTGCTTGTTTTTCCCATGGAAATTGCTGATTTTATTGAGCTTTAAAATGTGTCCACACTGAATGATATGAAGTTAATGTAATTTAAAATGTCCCTTTGTAATTATTTGAGATACAACCTTAGTTCTAATTTTGTTAAATTGTGTTTTCCTTATTTACATTTGCTAGTGTGTGTTGTGTTCTTTTTTCTCTAAAGAATCTGAGCCACTATTTAATAAACAAAATTTTTTTAGAGAAACATTTAAAAATTGAAATACAAGAATTTAAGGGTAACTGTAATGGTGGTGCTAAGAGATGAGGGTTCTATCCTTGGGTCAAAAAGATCCCCTGGAATAGGAAATGGTACCCCACTTCAGTATTTTTGCCTGGAAAATTCCATGAGCAGAGGAGCCTGGCAGAGTACAGTCCATGGGGCTGCAAAAAGTTGGACAGGACTGAGCACACACACACATTGCTAACTAGGAGGAAAAGAAAATTCCAGAAATTTGTATCATATAGTGTTTCCTTAAGAATCAGCCCGATGTGTTCTGGGCAACCAATTTTACAGTCAGTTTCTCAAATTGCACTATACATTAATAGGGTTAAAAAGAATAGCATGGTACAGCAATGTTAATAGCTGCATTATTCACAGTACCCAAAAGGTAGAAGCAACTCAACAGATCCATCAACAGGTCAATGAATAAATGCAGTGTATCCACTCCATGAAATATCATCTGGCTTTAAAAAGCAAAGGAATTCTGACATTAGCCACAATGTTGAGCTGTGAAATAAGCCAGACATGAAAGGACAAATATAATTCCAGTTATTCGAGGTACTCAAAGTGGTCAACTCTGTAGAGATAGAAAATAGTATGTTGGTTGCCAGGGACTAGGACAGGAGGGAAGAGGGAGTTAATGTTTAATGGATATTTTTAATGTTTAATGTTGAATAGACTTCCTGACTGGGATGATAAAAAGCCATTCTGCAGATGGGAGGTGGGAATGGTTGCTCTACAACATGAATGTCCTTCACACCTTCAAATTGTTCACTTAAAAATGGCAAAAATGGGAAAGTTGATGTTTTGCATATTTTACCACCATTAAAAAATGTATATTTTTCAATTAGAATATTATGCCATCGGCTTTTAGGCTTAGTTTAGATGAATCATTCATAAAACAAGAGTATAGTAACTCACTTCATCTATTAAGGAATAGAGAAACAGTGATGCCTAGCCTGCAATATTAAAGAGATTTTAAGTCATTATGTTGCAGAAAAGCACTGAATGTCTTTCTTGGTCTGCAGAAATATTCTTTTATGCTAATATTTCAAGGAAATATTAAAATAGGGAGATCATCCTGGATTATAGGATGGAGCCCATGGAATCAGAAGAAGAGCTTCTGTCCTCCTTCCCCCTGGTTCTCCCAGGGGACGGAGAGGGATAGAAGTGGAAGTCAGAGTGACATAATGGGAGAAAAACTTGACTGCTGTTGCTAGTTAAAGTAATCAACATTAATATCTAATTAAAAACTTAAATATAAGGAAAATTAAAAGATATAAACTTTGGACCTCTAGACTTTCCAGAGTCTAGACATATGACAAAAAGAGGTTTCTGATCTTCCAACATTTGTGTTGATCAATCTCAGCCTCCCACTTGGGCAGATGAGTCATTGATTATGGACAGGGTGGTTGCCTTAGAGAGAAATGAGTACAATGTCTCCTGCTCTGCCCACTTTACAATCAGATAGGTTAAAAACCTGGAGACTCACCATGATTTGATTGGTATTTCACAATGAACTTACCCTCACCAGAAGAGGAGCAAGTATCTTCATTTCCATTTTACCAGGTGTTATGGGTTGATGCTAAAGCTGAAACTCCAGTACTTTGGCCACCTCATGCGAAGAGTTGACCCATTAGAAAAGACTCTGATGCTGGGAGGGATTGGGGGCAGGAGGAGAAGGGGACGACAGAGGATGAGATGGCTGGATGGCATCACTGACTCGATGGACGTGAGTCTGGGTGAACTCTGGAAGTTGGTGATGGACAGGGAGGCCTGGCATGCTGTGATTCATGTGGTTGCGAAGAGTCGGACACAACTGAGTGACTGAACTGAACTGAACTGATGGGTTGAGTGGTGCCCCAAAGGGATATGCCGATGTCCACCAGGACATACTGTCTTTACAGGTGTAGTCAAGTTAGGATGAGGTCACAGGGTCTAAAATGACTGGTATCCTGGGAAGAAAAGTCTAAAATGACTGGTATCCTGGTAAGAAAAGGAGAAACATACAGATACATATTTGTAAGGGGAAGGGGAAGTGAAGATACACTGGGAGAATGCCATGTGACTCCACAGGCAGGACTAGAGTGATGTTTCTACCAGCCGAGGAGCATCAAGGCTTGCTGGCCTCTACCAGAAATAAGAAGAAAGCCCTGATCAGATTTTCCCCTGGAGTCTTCCATAGGAATCCCGCCCTGCTGACCCTTTTATTTCAGACTTTTGACTTCCAGAACTGAAAGACAACACATTTCTGTTCTTTCAAGTCATCAAGTTTGCAGGGCTTTGTTACAGCTGCCTTAGGGCTGCCCTGGTGGCTTAGACAGTAAAAAATCTGCCTGCCGTGCAGGAGACCCAGATTCGATCCCTGGATCAGGAAGATCCCCTCGAGAAGGGAATGGCAACCCAGTCCAGCCTTCTTGCCTTGAGAATTCCATGGACAGAGGAGTCTGGCGGGCTACAGTCAGTGGAGTTACAAAGAGTTGGATGTGACTGAGTGATATACACACATTAGGAAAGGAACACAGCAGACATTCTCTTACATGCCAAGCAATCAGTGCCTCTCCTACAAGTCACCTTGTTTTGTTAACATTCTGCCTCGTAATTTCTTCTTAGAGGAGAAATAAGATGACGATGATAATTCCATCATCAGATGATAATTTTTTTATTGTGTAGAAAAGCAATAATGAATCTCTACTGGAAGCAAATACAGTATCACTAGATGCTAAGGAATGTTGCTCTGGAACATAACTTTTTTCTATTAAAAACTGTTTCTGACTAATATCACCATGGGGTTTTTGTCTTCTTGTCTAGAATGGATGCCATATTGTTTGTGGCTAAGCTCTTTCATAAAAAGGCATTGTTTTCAAAAGATAACATAATACAGAGGTTGAGGAGTTGCTGTCACTTGTCATCCGTGGGCCCCAACCCATAACCGGGAAGGACTGTTTGGCCATTGCCTGAGTGAGAGAAGAAGCACTCAGGAAATCGCCCAGTCTCAGAAGTCGTGTTTTGATAGAGGCAGAGCCAGTCTCACTTGATGAATCACGTTCCGGAACAATCCCCAGCTTTGTGAGCGCTGAGTTGTCATTTCAGCTTTTTCTCTGAGAGCTCTTTATAGAAGTCTCTCCACTTACATGCTCATTGGGTTAAATAACATGAAGTCCATGAAATCTCAAAGTCTTTTCCCAAGAGAATGAGACAAAGTACAGACTGGAATATGCTGGGAGAAGGAGGGATGTCGTTTCTGATTCCCGCTCTGTAATACCCCCACATCTGGACCTGGTCGCTTCTACCACCTCCAGACTTCTTTATGCCACCATCTCCTCCTCCTACCCCACCTCCAGTTTTCTTCCCCGAAGAGTCAAGTCCTCGGTTAGCTCTCCTCTGGATGGCTTCAGTCATTCTTTTTAGATTATAGTTGATTTACAATGTTGTGTGACTTTCAAGTGTATAGCAAAGTGATTCATATACGTGTGTGTGACACACACATATATCCTTTTAAGATTCTTATTCCATATACAATATTACGGAATATTGAGTATAGTTCCCTGGGCTATGGCTTCCCATAGCAGAGTCATTACTTTGCCAACAAATGTCCGTCTAGTCAAAGTTATTTTTCCAGTAGTCATGTATGGATGTGAGAGTTGAACTATAAAGGAAGCTGAGTGTCAAAGAATTGATATTTTTGAACTGTGGTATTGGCAAAGACTCTTGAGAGTCCCTTGGACGGCAAAGAGATCCAACCAGTCAATACTAAAAGAAATCAGTCCTGAATATTTATTGGAAGGACTGATGCTGAAGCTGAAACTCCAATACTTTGGCCATCTGATGGGAAGAGCTGACTCATTGGAAAAGACCCTGATACTGTGAAAGATTGAAGGCAGGAGGAGAAGGAGATGACAGAGGATAAGATGGCTGGATAGTATCGCCAACTCAATTAACATGAGTTTGAGTAAGCTCCGGGAGTTGGTGATAGGCAGGGAAGCCTGGTGTGCTACAGTCCATGGGATCCAAAGAGTTGAACATGACTGAGTGACTGAATTGAACTGGCTCAGTGGTAAAGAATAGGTCTGCCAAGTAGACCAAACAGGAGATGCGGGTTCAATCCCTGGGTCGGGAAGATCCCCTGGAGAAGGAAATGGCAACCCACTCTAGTATTGTTGCCTGGAGAATTCCGTGGACACAGGACCCTGAAGGGCTACAGTTCATGGGGTCACAAAAGAGTCAGACATGACTGAGCAACTAAACAACAGCCACAAGGGGATATGAGGAGAGAGTCTTTCTTGAGTCCAGTGGTTCTCAGACCTCAGCAAGTGTCGGCGCCACCTGGAGTGCTTCTTGAAACCGAGTGCTGGACCAACCTGCAGAGTTTCTGATTCAGTGCATCTGGAGTAGGGCCCGAGAGCTTTTATTTCTAACAAATCCTCCGGGAATGCGGATGATGGGGATCTAAGACTAAACTTTAAGGACCTTGTTTCCACTCATTCATGGTGCTTTAGGCACTGTTGTACAAGCTCTTCATTTTTCCTTCAAGGCAGAGATCTTTTTTTTTTTAATTAAAATATTTTTGGTACAATATATACAACATTAAGGGCTTCCCTGGTGGCTCAGATGATAAAGAATCCGCCTGCAATGAGGGAGACCTGGATTCCATCTGGGGTTGGGAAGATTCCCCTAGAAGAGGGCATGGCAACCCACTCCAGTCTTCTTGCCTGGAGAATCCCCATGGACAGAGGAGCCTGGTGGGCGACAGTCCATGGGGTCATGCAAAGAGTCAGACATGACTGAATGACTAAGCACAGCACAGCGCACAACACTAAATGTACCATCTTTGCTTTTTTTCAGTGTACTGTTCAATAGTATAAGTCCATTCTCTCTGTTGTATAACCATCACCACTATCCACCACAATCCAGAAGTCTTTTTGTCTTGCAAAACTGGAACTCTGCACCCATTAGATAATAACTTTCCTTTTCCCCTCCCCCAGCCACAGTGAACAATCAGTTTTTCTATCTTTTATGAATTTGGCTACATTCGATCTCATACATGTGATTTATACAAGGTTTATCCTTTTGTGACTGGATGTTTTTCCACTTAGCAGATGTCTTCAAAATTCATTGATGCTGCACCATGGGTTGGAATTTCCCTCTTTTTTAGGGTTGAATAATATTCTAGTGTCTCTACTATATTGTTTACCCATTCATCTGTCCACAGACACCTGGGTTGCTCCCATCTCTTGGCTATGGTGAAAAATAGTACTGTGAATATAAATGTGCAAATATCTCTTTGAGACCTTGCTTTCAATTCTTGTATGTAGTGGAATGGCTGGAGCAGTGGAGTTTCTTATCAAGTGACTCATCCTGTGGATTACACGGGATAATGTAGATAAAGAATCAACATAGTGATCACACATAGAAATATAAACTTCTGCATCACACAGTCCTCTGGTCATTAGATCTATATAAACTAAATATCCTTTGATGGTGTTAAAGTTATTTGTGAGTGTGGACTGTGTATAGGTGAGGTCAGTTAGGTTTAAAAGCATTCTGAATTTTTTCCTCTAACTTCACACTTGAACTGAGATAAGATTTTGGTGCAGACATAGGTACACCCTATTGTTTTTGTTTTTTCAGCCATAAGGTTCTTCTTTTAAAAAAAAAAAACACAACTTTTTATTTTGTGTTTGAGTATAGCTGATTAACACGTTATAACAATTTCAGGGGGGCAGCAAAGGGACTCAGTGTGTACCTGTCCATTCCAAACTTCCTAACTATCCCTTCCCCCACTCCTTCTCTCCATCCTTCCTCCTGGCACCCACAAGTTCATTCTCTAAATCTGTGAGTCTGTTTCTGTTTTGGCCACGACACGTGGCATGTGGGATCTTAGTTTCCCAACCAGGGGTTGAACGCGTCCCTGGTAGTGGAAATGCCGAGCTGTAACCAGTGTATCACCAGGGAAGTCCCAAGCACGTCCTATTTTAAGCCTTTAGTGTGAATACTTGATATAACACTTGTTAAATAAGTACTTGATAGAAATGCTTGATGACAGGTTGTTTGTGTGAATCATTAGAAATAGTGTTGCCTCACTCAATGCCAGGAAGTCTCTTTCCTGGAAAGTTCTCTTTCACCTCATTTCACTTACCCTGCAAACACACTTGCAGAATGTTACTAAAGCAGAAGGATTCAAGGATGGGGATAATTAGATTCACCACCAGCACTGGAAGTAAAGATTCATACGTGTGTCTTGGGAAAATATGTTCTTTAGAGTAAAGATGTTCACAGTGTGGTTTGCAGACTGACCAATCCATCCACTCTTGATCACCAGTCGTGAAATGAGATATGAGCACACAGCAGAATGGAAATCCAGGCAAAGTAACCATGTCACTACACTACACGCTGTCTAGGTCAGCTGACTTTTTTTTTTGTAGCAAGAGTTTCTCAAGGAAGGAAGAGTGTGTAGATTAGATTCTGACGCAAGCTCCCTCAATTGCACTGTCCCAAGTCACACTGAGTTTCCTGAGTCAGTAGAAGCTATGTCCTCCGTGGGGTCTTGTCCTGTCTCAGATGGAATAAGGGACCAGGCATACTTGTCTATTGTAGCACTTATTGCACTGTATTGTAATGGTCTTTTTGTAAATGTAACATTTACTAAGTGTCTATTTTTTAAGTATAAAAATACATGTGCTGTGCTGAGTGCTCAGTTGTGTCTGACTCTTTGCAACCCCATAGACTGTAGCCCTCCAGGCTCTGATGTCCATGGGAGTTTTCAGGCAAGGATGATGGCGTGGATTATCATTTCCTTCTCCAGAGGATCTTCCTGATCCATGGGGTCAAAGCTGCATCTGCTGCATTGTAAGCAGATTTGCTACCTGCTGAGCCATTGGGGAAGGCCCCGTAAAAATATATAGTACCTGCTAGCAATTCACGGGGTCGCAAAGAGTCGGACACAACTGAGCGACTGAACCATGAAAAAGAACGGTGTTCTGATCCGTATTAAAACATGGATGAATCTTGAAGACTTTCGACTAAGTGAAACAAGCCATTCACAAAAAGACAAATACTGTATGAGTCCACTTACAGAAGGTTCCTAGGACAGTCAGAATCATAACTTAGGAAGTGGGTTTGAGGTTACCAGGGCCTGTGGGAAGAGACAGTGGGGAATTACTGCTTCACGGTTAGAGGGTTCCTGTTTGGGATGATGAAGCAGTTTTTGGAAGAGTGGTGGTGGGTTTACAACACTGTGAATGTATTTAATGTCATTGAACTGGAGCCTTAAAAAGAGCTAGGATAGTAAATTTTATATTATTATATCTTATCACAATAAAAAAGTAGAAATAGTAAAAAATAGTACATGCTGGTTGAAAAGAATTCAAATAATATAGATATATAAAAGGCAAAATGTGCACGAGAGGCCTGAGATAGCCAATCCTTTGCCCCGTCTCTAAAACCACAGGAAAACATCCCAGATTTGGGAACTGTTCAAAACGGGAATGGAGGTTGGTTCGAAGGGGCCAACACTAAGTGACTCCTAGCATCAGGCCAGTCAAGGACACATTGCTCTCAGAGAAAATCTACAGGAGAAAGACGAAATGCCTTCCACCATGGCTGCAAGATCTAGTGCTTTAAAGTATATCCTCAAATCCTGGCAATGATTGTCTGAGAATATATTGATTGAGCACACAGTTTAAAAAGGTGCACTCACCCGTGCATTGCCAGACCTGCAACACACCCTGATGCACACAGCTGCGATCTTTGCTCCTTGGCAAAGTTCTCGTGGAATCAGCAGCTTAACTGTCCCTTCCCTGAGCAAACCCCCTCCCTCTCTTCACTCAGCTCCCAGCATTCCCCACACCTGTCCCTGTTTGTTTAAACCCCAGCCTGGGAAGTATGGACATCCTTCAGGATCAGTCTCACCACCATGCTTCTTCTGACTTCAGTCTTGGTAGCCATCGTCTGCATTTTGATGGTGTGGATCTTTAAAAATGCTGATGGAAGCACTGAGAGAAAGAAGGGGGAGCCTGGGGCTGAGGCTCGTCCCTGGGTGGATGAAGACTTGAAAGACAGCACCGATGTCCACCAGGAGGAAGCAGGTAAAGACACTGGCTCTACTGCTCAGTTCCCACCTTTTGTATTTTCATGATGAGGGCAAGTGGCTGGTGGGGCTTATAGAGAGAAGTAAGTGCAGGCAGGTCAGTTTCATCATCAACTTCTATTGTGCAAACAAATTATTATGTGACGGAGACATCATTTCTCTTGGGTGTCAGCTTGTCATTTGCTGTGACCAAGTAAAAAGCTGGATCATCAGTAAAAAAAACTGTTGAAGGGCTGGCTTTCCCCAGCTCCTGTCCTGACTGGCTGCTAAAATCTTTCTGCAGGGGGCACATCACAGGCTGGTGTGGCCATGAATTAAGTAGTCAGGTATTAATCAAAATTTTGAAATAAAAAAAGGGCAGCTGTGTAGGGGCTCACTACTACTCATTATGGCAGCCCTGTGGGTTACAGACAAGAGTGGCTGTGGTCCTCAAAGCCGAGTGTCTGATTCAGTAGACAAGGCAATGAACGGACAACTGAAAGAGAGTAAAAAAGAGACATGCGGAACTGATTATAAGGTGTTTTGAGATGGCTCAGGATCTTGGCAAGGCAGTTACAGAGGGCCGAACCAGGCCTGGTGGATCACTAGGATATGAATAGTAAGGGTGAAGAGGTTAAGAGGAACAGAAGGAGCCTGAATACAGAACCACTAGGAGAGATGCTAAGAAGATGGAAGGACTATGCTGACCAAGGAAGGGGCAAAAATGAAGTTGGATGTTGAGGATGGGTGGGGGCATGGTTGTCCCGAGACAGACAAGGTGATGATGGAGGCAGGCAGGCAGGGAGAGGTTTTTGGGAGCTCTGAGTGATCTGTGTTTAGGGTGGGTCTGAGGAGGTTCTGTGGGCTGGATTTGACTTGGAAGAGGCTCAGTGACTCTCAGCTGGGGTAATAATGGCACCAGTTGAGTTCAGTTGTTCAGTCATGTCCGACTCTTTGTAACCCCATGGACTGCAGCATGCCAGGCCTCCCTGCCCATCACCTACTCCCGGGGTTTACTCAAACTCATGTCCCTTGAGTTGGTGATGCCATCCAACCATCTCATCCTCTGTTGTCCCCTTCTCCTCCTGCCTTCAATCTTTCCCAGCATCAGAGTCTTTTCCAAGGAGTCAGTTCTTTGCATCAGGTGGCCAAAGTATTGGAGTTTCAGCTTCAACATCAGTCCTTCCAATGAATATTCAGGACTGATTTCCTTTAGGATGGACTGGTTGGATCTCCTTGCTCTCCAAGGGACTCTCTAGAGTCTTCTCCAACTCCACAGTTCAAAAACATCAATTCTTTGGTGTACAGCTTTCTTTAAAATCAACTCTCTCATCAATACATGACTACTGTAAAAACCAAAGCTTTGACTAGATGGACCTTTGTTGGCAAAGTAATGTCTCTGCTTTTTAATATGTTGTCTAGGTTGGTCATAACTTTTCTTCCAAGGAGCAGATATCTTTTAATTTCATGGCTGCAGTTACCACCTGCAGTGATTTTGGAGCACCCCCTCCTCCCAGGCCAAAAAAATAAATAAAGCTCCACCCTCGCTCCAAAAGAGGCCACCTGGAAGTATATGTGTGCATGTGTGTGTAAGTGTGTGTGTGTGTTTGGAGTTGTCCTAACCTTAGGATTTGGGAGTGGGGTACACAGCTGGCACTCCATGCTAGAAGCCATGTACCACTGGCTATACTATGTACACTGAATATACCACACAGGGTCCAAGCCCAGGCAGCCTCCTAGCAGGGCTGTCTCTTACTCTCCTCCCTGGATGCCAACTATGCCAGCTGAGAAGCACTTCCCTGAATGAGGGGAGATCCACTCTGAAGCTGGGTAAGGATGTGCTCCGCTAACAATGGGTGGGGCGGTGGGGACAGCGTGATGCAAGAGAAGAGGTGGATCCAAGGGACAGTCAAGGAAGAACAATGGGCTCTGGCAACACGTTAGGTGTTGGGAGAGGAAGAAGAGGGCAACGATTTGGAGACTGGAAGAATCAGAACAACACTGTCATATGCAGGTTAGGGGAGGGGACCCAGTTTAAAGGGGATGCTGTTGAGTGTAGTGCAGGGCATGTTGGGATTGAATGAACAGTAGCACATTGATGCAGAAAAATAGGGAGGTTTCTAGGTGAGAGATCCAGGCCACAGACACTGACTGGAGAGTCACTAGCTTAAGGTGATGCTTGGAACTTGGGAAATAAATGAATTCACTAGGGAGGTATTGCTAAAGAGAAGGCTGAGGAGAGAACCTGGTGGGGAGCACATTCAGATGAGAGGAACTGCCTGGGAGGAATGGACTTGGAAGAAAAGGTGTAGGGAAGAAGGGCCAGGTTAGTAACAAGCCCTTCCAGGTATTTTCTATATCCAAGGTCATTTTTACATAGGGTGAATCATAACAATACAGGGAGCAGGCACTATTATCATCCCTATATTACAGATAAGGAAGCTCAGCTCAAATCATCTAAATCATCTGTCCAAGCAGCTAGTGCTGGAGCCAGGACCCAGCGGGGGCTGGTTCCTGAGTGCCAGGTCTACAAAGAAGGCTTTACCAGGCTTTTCCAAAGAATGATCCAGAACAGAGCGGGCAGGAGATGGCCCACAGAGTTAAATGTTTCCTGAGAGATCAGAAGTAGTTTGTGCATTGAGAAAAGTCCACTGAAGACCCAAGGGTTGAAGGGATACAGAGGGATCGATGTGGCTGGTGGGGAACCAGGGAGCTGGGACCAGGGACCTGCGCCTGATGGTTGGGACCAGATACCACAGCTGTGCGGCCCTGTTCTGCTTCTCTACCTGTTGATTCACTTCTCATTCTCTATTCTTTACAAGGAGGAATAAAGTGAACATGTAGCAACCCCCTCAGCAACCACGAACAAATTTTCCCCAACTGTAGAGTTTACAGTCTCTTGTTTGGATTTTTCTTGTCTACATAAGAGATATTTACTGAGGTCACACGGGCACACAGGTGGGAGGTAGGGCTAATGTTTAAACTCAGTCTGCTCTGGCACCCAAGTCCGTGTTCTTAACCACTGGGTGGGTGGACACAGTCTAAGAGAGGACACACTGCCAGTACTGTGGCTCCAATGGAAGTATAATTGGAAAGGAGAAGGCTACCATTGCCAAGGAAACACGGGATGGCTTTGCTAACAGCCAATAGAGAACAGGAGCAAGCCATTCTGAAAATTAACAGAGACAAAACAGTCAAATACGTATTGTAGGCCATTCTAGTGTGAGTTGAGGGAAATATGAGCACCGATCCAACCTCTGCCAGCTCTGACTCACAAGATTCCTGCTCCACATTCACAGATGGGGGAATCGGCCTGTGTGGGGTGGGGTGCCAGGGGAGGAGAGGTGGGGGCGGGACATAGAGGGGACATGCTGACTAGATGTCAGACACGGATTTTGTCTGGGGACCAATCACACATGGTGTCTGATGAGGATTTTCTGTTCCCTTTTTATCTGTGTCAGAGGTCTGAGGAAGAGAAATGACCCGTATTTAATCTCAAACAGGAAACCTCAGATTGTTTCCCCAAAATGAACTGAAAATACTGCACAAAAATCCTCTAGTCAGTCCCAGATTCATGAAAGCTCATGGAACTGGAAATAGGAGAAAAAGACAGGAAACACATTAAGATGGGTCTATTTTAACATTAGTGGGGATTTTCTTTACTTGGCTTCACCAGCCATCCAAAAGCTAGTATTCTAACTGAATTTTCATTGTCCCAGTCACTGCTAATAAAGGCTTTGCCAAAATTTTTGTCTAATGTGCTCAACACCTGAGAATAAAAATGTTCCTCAGACTTAGGAACAGATAGATTTTTATGTACCCATATGCAGCTGTTTCAAACCTGTTCATTGGATCAATGACAGCTTATTTCAGTAAAAGCTTAACAAGTCAATCAATTAGAGATGGATTCATCCTGGTTCCAGCTCCTCTGCATGCCAACTAATCAACAACAGTCTCAACCAAGTAACACTGTTCCTACAGATGATATTAACCCTCTTAACCCTGGAAGCCAACCAATGCCTGAACTCCATGTTTTCCAACTAAGTGGTGTGCAAGAACTAGTCTGAGGAGATCTTAGAGGTTCTGAAAATTTATGGGCCATTTGTTCCCTTGCTAATAGCTTGAAGTCAGGCCATGATGGGAGTGCTGACTCTATATTATAGCACTGGAAATTGGCCAGTGCTATAATTCAGTGCTCTTTTTCTCCCTACTCTCAGAGAGCTGGTTTACCAGCACACCACTGACAAAAATGCTATATAAGAGCAGCACTCAAGACCTGCCTAACTTTCCTCTGCTATAAGAAGCAGGGAATTCAGCTTCATCTTTGACTTTCATCATCTTTTGACACCCATGCATACTTCTGCATGACTAATTTTAAAAGGCTGGTTTACCAGGACTCCTGTAAGACATTATGGTCCTAGGACAAAGGAGAGGTAAATGTGAATTCAGATGAGAGAAGATTGAGGACAGGAAAGGATTTGATGGAGGTGTCATCCTTGGGATCAAATCTGGGTGGGTACTGCTGGGGAGAGTAAAGGTCAGCACAGGACACTGGGGACCCCAGAAGAGGTGGAGGGGCTCCATCAGAAAACAAGTTCTGCCCACTTCACCTGGGATAGCATTGCTCTATTCCAGATCTTCCCAGTTGAACACCCACAGACTCCCCAACCCCTACCCACCCTTGTTGCTAGTGAGTCACTTTACACTGCAACAAATAGCTGAGAGGCCCACACACAAAGGAAAGCAATGGCTGAGGAAGTGGGAAGGAAAAGTTCTCTGGGCCAATGCTGAGCCCCAGAGCTGTTCCCATTGTCAACTGCAAGAGCTGTGTCACCCAGAGCCTTATTAACATGGTTGCTCAAGGCTCCTCCAAAATTGCAGGGAGGGAACAAGGATGATACAACACAAATTGGCCTTGCGGTTTCATAGCCGGAAAACATTTGGCCCGTTTGCCAAGATTTGGAAGTGGAACTGCAAAAACACAAAAGCAGTTCACATGCTTTTGCAGCCAGAAAAATGCCTCCAAGTTAAACATTAAAGGATAGACATGACCTAGAATTACTTGGCCATTAAACCTAATTAGGGAGCAATTTGGCTCCTTGGCATTCAAGCCACGATAGAAGGCGAGTTGGTTTTGGTGTCAATAGCAAACTCCATGTGTGATAGCACAGGACTTCTGTTAAAAGCAGACCACAGCGGTGTGCATTTATTTTGGAATATGTGGGCTCTACCACTTAAATGAATCTGCCAGAGTGGCTTGGCTGGTCTGGGCTGGAGGCAGAAAAGCCACAGAACGGAGGTTCTTCCCTCCCTGGAGGGGATGGTTAGGAGTTCAAGAGGAAGGAGAGAGCTGTGCCTTTTGTATCGGTTCACTGCCCTGCAGTCCCTCAGAGCTTCTCTCCATCTGGCTCAGCTGACCCCTTTCCCCAGGTCGAGTGTAGACTTTCTGTCCTGGGAGAGGCTCCAGGAACAGCAGCCTCCCTGTGCTCTGCTCAGAAAGCCCTTCAGGACAATCCAACCCAGCGGTGGTTGGGGCCGAGTGTCTGCCCCACTCAGAGACAAGGCTGCCCTGATAAGGCTTGAGAGGCACCCCCTTCATTCTGCCAGAGTAGGAGCACCTACCCTGGACTTCAGTGGCTGCAGAAACTGCTGAGTCATGCCCCTCTACTGCCTTTGCTGCTACTGCTAAGTCACTTCAGTCGTGTCCAACTCTGCGTGACCCCATAGACGTCAGCCCACCAGGCTCTCCTGCCCCTGGGATTCTCCAGGCAAGAAAACTGGAGTGGGTTGCCATTTCCTTCTCCAATGCATGAAAGCGAAAAAGTGAAAGTGAAGTCGCTCAGTCGTGTCTGACTCTTAGCCTTTAGTTTCTGCAAATGGTGGACGGACCTGAAGTTAAGGAGGGCTTTCATGCATTCTCTCATTTACCACTGACTGACTAAACAGGTTTCTGGACTTTGTGACACATGGGTGGGGAGTAGCACGGTGTCAAAAGTCTTTGCTGATGCATTTGATAAAGTTGACCTGATGACATCTGGGTTTGGTTCAGGGCGGAATGCTAGAAAGCTGGTAGGTGTTAGTGGCCACTCCCCATCACATCTAGTGCCTTTTGATTTAGTAACTGGGCCATCTCATTAAATGTGTACCATGTGGGCTCCCACTGCCCCTGGCTGGTAAAGTGTAAGAAGTTGCTCATTACTAGCAATGAGCTACCATGATCCCTACTAGTACTGTAGGTGGGTTCTCAGTCTCCCCCAAATCCCCTCTTCTCCCTCTTGCCTTCTTTTTCCCATCCTCACATACTCAGGAGTGAAATGTGTGGGTGCTCCCAGGAGCAGAGGACTCTCTTCTACCTGAATTCCACCTGGAATGCCCCAGATCCTCAGGGCCAGGCCCTGGATCTTCTTGCTCTCTTCTCTCTGTTTCGATTGTCATTCTTATCTTTATCTGAGGGCTTCCTAAGTGACATCTCACCTCCTGGATATTGACTGCAGTCCCCCCTAATCCTGAGGGAAAACCATCCAAGACCCCAAGTGGATACCTGAAACCACAGATAGTACTGAACCCTACATGTCCTAAGCTTTTCCTATACATACATGCCTATGGTAAAGTTTAAATTAGACACAGTAAGAGAATATCTAAATTGCCAGCATCATTACTCATGTACTTTGAGGTCATTATTAAATAAAATCAGGGTTACCTGAGGACAAGCAATACCTCATCAGTTGACCTGATAACTGTGCTGTGCTTAGTTGCTCAGTAGTGTCCTTCTCTTTGCGACTCCACGGACTGGGGCGCACCAGGCTCCTCTGTCAGGGGCCCACCAGGCTCCTCTTTCAGGGGTCCATCAGGCTCCTCTGTCCATGGGGATTCTCCAGGCAAGAATGCTGGAGTGGGTTTCCACACCTTCCTTCAGGGGATCTTCCCAACCTAGGGATCAAACTCAGGTCTCCTGCACTGCAGGTAGATTCTTTACCATTTGAGCCACCAAGTCCTAAAAGGCTGCTAAGTGTCTAATTAGGTGGATATGTGCACAAAAGGGTGATTCATGTAGGTAGGGGGATGGAGCAGAACAGGCATGAAATTTCATCATCTTGCTCAGAATGATGCATAATTTAAAACTTCAGTTTAGTTCATTTCAGTCACTCAGTCGTCTCCGACTCTTTGCAACCCCATGGACTGCAGCATGCCAGGCTTCCCTATCCAACACCAACTCCCAGAGCTTACTCAAACTCATGTCCATCGAGTTGGTGATGCCATCCAACCATCTTATTCTCTGTCATCCCCTTCTCCTCCCACCTTCAATCTTTCCCAGCATCAAGGTCTTTCCAATGAGTCAAGTCTTTGCATCAGGTGGCCGCAGTATTGGAGTTTCAGGTTCAGCATCAGTCCTTGCAATGAATATGCAGGACTGATTTCCTTTAGGATGGACTGGGTGGATCTCCTTGCAGTCCAAGGGACTCTCAAAAGTCTTCTCCAATACCACAGTTCAAAAGCATCAATTCTTTGGCATTCAGTCTTCTTTATAGTTCAACTCTCACATCCATACATGACTACTGGTATAAATTGCTTATTTCTTGAATTTTCCACTTAATATATTCAGAACACAGTTGATCCTGGGTAACTGAAACCTGCCTCAGAAAGCAAAACCTCTATACTAGGGGGAGCAGGAAGGGAGGAGTTAAGAAACCTAAGCTACAGTTCTGGCTCCATGCAGGATTACTGCATGTTTAGGAAAATTAACTGTATCCATTCATTCCATCTCCTACTTTTGCCCCACCTTCCCCAGATGGTTCATCTCTCATCCTTCTGTCTCACTTAAGAGACTGTAAAGTGTCTTAACAGTTGTGTTCAGTTGATCTACCCTTGGGGTTTTTTGCGCAATTCATTTCTATGGCTTTCTTATTAAAACAAAACACACACAAACACAAATCCCTTAATTGTGAAATGTAAGGTAGTGGTTGGTTTAGTCACTAAGTCATGTTGAACTCTTTGCAACCTCATGGACACAGGGGTCGAACCTGCATCTGCTGCATTGCAGGTGGATTCTTTATCCTGAGCCACCAGAGAAGCCTGTGATACGTAATATGCTGGCGGGGAAAGTGTATAAAACATAGATGAATGGCTTAACAAATAATTTGAAAGCAAAAATCCATATAATTATCACTTAGATCAAGAAGTATAAATTTCCAGTACTCTGTAAATCCATATATTCCCAGTCTCACCTATTCATCCTACAGTCATAACTACTGTTTTTAATTTTATGGGAATTACTTCTGTGCTTTTCTTTATAGATGTATCACTTAAATATGCATTCCTAAACAATAGAGTTCTATTGCTTATATTCTTTTGACTTTGTTCTTTAGCTTAACGTTTTATTTGTAAAATTCATTCAGGTTAGGCACGTGACTGCAGTTCAATCGTTTTTGCTGCTGTATAGTATTCTGTTTCATGAGTATATCACAATTTATTTATTTTACTGTTGATGAAGATCTGGGCTATTTCCTGTTCAGGACTATGATGAACTATGCCCCTAGATCAGATTAGATCAGTCGCTCAGTCGTGTCCGACTCTTTGCGACCCCATGAACCGCAGCACGCCAGGCTTCCCTGTCCATCACCAACTCCCGGAGGTCACTCAGACTCACATCCATCGAGTCAGTGATGCCATCCAGCCATCTTATCCTCTGTTGTCCCCTTCTCCTCCTGCCCCCAATCTCTCCCAGCATCAGAGTCTTCTCCAATGAGTCAACTCTTCGCATGAGGTGGCCAAAATACTGGAGTTTCAGCTTTAGCATCATTCCTTCCAAAGAAATCCCAGGGCTGATCTCCTTCAGAATGGACTGGTTGGATCTCCTTGCAGTCCAAGGGACTCTCAAGAGTCTTCTCCAACACCACAGTTCAAAAGCATCAATTCTTCGGTGCTCAGCCTTCTTCACAGTCCAGCTTTACTATGCCTCTAAGAACATTTTAATACTTATTTCCAGAATGACTTTCTCTGAGGTATGCATGGGATTGCTGAGTTAGAGTGTGATGGCATGGAAATGTATCATCTGGATTACCCTTCAAGGAAAGACTTGTTGCTCCTTCTATTGGGAGTGTTGTAAACAAAGAGCCTTCAACTGTCTGCATATTTCAGGGTTTACCTTTGCTTTGCCCAAGGTTCTGCCTTTCCCAGGGTGGTTTATATGGAATGACTGATTGGCTTAAGGGTATAAAGGCCCAGTCATTTGGGCCTGCTGCTGCTGCTGCTAAGTCGCTTCAGTCGTGTCCGACTCTGTGCGACCCCATAGACGGAAGCTCACCAGGCTCCCCCGTCCCTGGGATTCTCCAGGCAAGAATACTGGAGTGGGTTGCCATTTCCTTCTCCAATGCATGAAAGTGAAAAGGGAAAGTGAAGTCACTCAGTCATGTCCGACTCTTAGCGACCCCATGGACTGGAGCCTACCAGGCTCCTCCGTCCATGGGATTTTCCAGGCAAAAGTACTGGGGTGGGCCTAGTTGGGGACAATTCTGATGGGCTACTTTTCTTCCAAAGAAGCCCTACTGTTGGCTAAGCCATCATACAAGGCTTACATTGAAATATGATGTCTTCTGTCCAATCGTGTTTCTTCCCTCTCCTTTCCACAAGTTTTGTTCCCAAAGCTACTTCCTGTAAACATCCTACACACTAGTCTCAGTATGAAACTGCTTTGTGATCTGTCTGATAATTCCAATATCTCAAGTCTTTGTAGATCTATTTCTGATGCCTATGGTTTCTATGGTTATTATTCATGACTTCTTATTTTCTTAAACACACTGTTATTTTTTATTGTACACTGGTTATTCTTTTGGAAAATTACTCATAATTTTTTTTGAGGCCCAAGATATAGTTAGGGCTTCCCAGGTGATATAGTTAGGCTTTCCTCAGTGGTAAAGCATCCACCTGCCAAGCAGGAGACAGTGGTTCTAATCCTGGATCAGGAAGATCCCCTAGAGAAAGAAATGGCAACCCACTTCAGTAGTCTTGCCTGTGAAATCCCATGGACAGAGGAGCCTGATGGGCTACAGTTCATGGGGTCCCAAAAAAGTCAGACAAGACTTAGCAACTAACCAACAACAACAAGATATTGTTACTTATTCCAGGGAATAGTCACATTTGCACCTACAAGTTGAGCAACATTGTAACACTGAGACAACTTTAATATGACATCAAGTCTTATGGTTCCTTGGATCACTCACAGGATATTATCCTAGGCTCTAAGACACCAGGGCTGGATTAACTGCATTTTAGTCTTACTGTTGGAACATAAACCTTCAAGCCCTGGATGGCCCTGGGGTTTTGACTTTTGTCACCATCTCTTTGTCTGAACTCAGCCTCATGGCTGTTTCTTGGCAACTGCAATATATTCTCTGGACATTTGATTGCTGGTCTACCTCTACTGGTACTAATCTTCACCTAGATTTTTAACTATGATGTCCTATAGTCACAGATTGGTGGTGGTGGTTTAGTCGCTCAAGGGTGTCCACTGGGACACCATGGACCATAGCCTGCCAGGCTTCTCTGTCCATGGGATTTCCCAGGCAAGAATACTGGAGTGGGTTGCCATTTCTTTCTCCAGAGGATCTTCCCAACCCGGGGACTGAACCCAAGTCTCCTGCATTGCAGGCAGATTCTTTATCACTGAGTCACCAGGGAAATTACAGATTAGCTCATTAATATGTAGAAGAAAATGTGTTAAATTATATTTTACTAAGCATTTTACCTTTTTTTTTAACTTTAGAGAGTTGGTTTAAATTATGTAAATAACCATTACTGGAAATGAGAACCCTTTAGTAAATGTCACAACAACCACAATATAATCATAACTCCAACATCAGTTAATCCACGACATCAAAATGGATTTGTATCTACTCAAGAAAGAAAGTCACAACTATTTTCTGCCACACAGCTGAAGGCAGGGGATATAATATATCTTATCAGGCAAATATTCATTGGGTTTTGGGTTGTGAATGAGGACAATATGTGATAGCATTATATTCAGTTTTCTAAAGATACAGTTTAGGTAGTACAGTAATAATTCAGGTAAGCCATGCACACGCACACAGATAAATTTTGTGGTTTACTACTACTACTACTACTAAGTCACTTCAGTTGTGTCTGATTCTGCGTGACCCCATAGACATCAGCCCACCAGGCTCTCCTGCCCCTGGGATTCTCCAGGCAAGAAAACTGGAGTGGGTTGCCATTTCCTTCTCCAATGCATGAAAGTGAAAAAGTGAAAGTGAAGTTGCTCAGTCATGTCCGACTCTTGGCGACCCCATGGACTGCAGCCCACCAGGCTCCTCCATCCATGGGATTTTCCAGGCAAAAGTACTGGAGTGGGGTGCCATTAAAACAATTTAAATCTGTTACCTTAATGTAAGTAAGTGCTGAGTATTTCTGAGAATTTGATCACAGTGGATTCTGATTACCTGCTGTTATCTAAGTAGGAGTTGCCTTCTACTGGTTATATGGCTTCTCTGCACCACCCCTATCAGGCTGAAAAACATCAGATCAGGTTTAGGAAAGACTTCAGCCTTTGTATAAAATAACTATCTACTCATTAGATTCCACTGATATTTTCAGTGTCTATTTCTTTGGCAGCCTTCTTGGTGAAGCCTTGTTTATCTGATATAAATTTCCCTGAAAAAGTCCAACTCACATCAGTTTGTTCTGATTTGATGTACTGAAGTCCACTTTCTGTACTGGTCTCTTTTGGCATCTTCTGCCTCCAAGATTCTAGCAGTTGGTGAGGCCCAACAATAACCAGAAGTCTAAGCCTAATTCAAGTTTAGCATATGTATACATGTAGAATATATATATAGATATAGATATATATCATATGGTAGAACATGGTAGAAGCAGGCAGGTGTAAAGATAAATTTAGTGTAGGTAAATAGAACAGATTTTTTTCCTTACAGATAATCACGATGGTGTGATCACTCACACTCACCTAGAGCCAGACATCCTGGAATGTGAAGTCAAGTGGGCCTTAGACAGCATCACTACAAACAAAGCTAGTGGAGATGATGGAATTCCAGTTGAGCTATTTCAAATCCTGAAAGATGATGCTGTGAAAGTGCTGCACTCAATATGCCAGCAAATTTGGAAAACTCAGCAGTGGCCACAGGACTGGAAAAGGTCAGTTTTCATTCCAATCCCAAAGAAAGGCAATGCCAAAGAATGCTCAAACTACCACATAATTGCACTCATCTGACACGCTAGTAAAGTAATGCTTAAAATTCTCCAAGCCAGGCTTCAGCAATACGTGAACTATGAACCTCCAGATGTTCAAGCTGGTTTTAGAAAAGGCAGAGGAACCAGAGATCAAATTGCCAACATCCGCTGGATCATGGAAAAAGCAAGAGAGTTCCAGAAAAACATCTATTTCTGCTTTCTTGACTATGCCAAAGCCTTTGACTGTGTGGATCACAATCAACTGTGGAAAATTCTGAAAGAGATGGGAATACCAGACCACCAGACCTGCCTCTTGAGAAACCTATAGGCAGGTCGGGAAGCAACAGTTGGAACTTGACATGGAACAACAGACTGGTTCCAAATAGGAAAAGGAGTCCATCAAGGCTATATATTGTCACCCTGCTTATTTAACTTATATGCAGAGTATATCATGAGAAAGGCTGGGCTGGAAGAAGCACAAGCTGGAATCAAGATTGCTAGGAGAAATACAATAACCTCAGATATGCAGATGACACCAACCTTATGGCAGACAGTGAAGAGGAATTAAAAAGCCTCTTGATGAAAGTGAAAGAGGAGAGTGAAAGAGCTGGCCTAAAGCTCAACATTCAGAAAACGAAGATCATGGCATCTGGTCTCATCACTTCATGGGAAATAGATGGGGAAAGTGTCAGACTTTATTTTTGGGGGCTCCAAAATCACTGCAGATGGTGACTGCAGCCATGATATTAAAAGACACTTACTCCTTGTAAGGAAAGTTATGACCAACGTAGACAGCATATTAAAAAGCAGAGACATTACTTTGCCAGCAAAGGTCAGTCTAGTCAAGGCTATGGTTTTTTCCTCTGATCATGTATGGATGTGAGAGTTGGACTGTGAAGAAAGCTGAGCGCTGAAGAATTAATGCTTTTGAACTGTGGTGTTGGAGAAGACTCTTGAGAGTCCCTTGGACTGCAAGAAGATCCAACCAGTCCATCCTAAAGATCAGTCCTGGGTATTCATTGAAAGGTCTGATTTGAAGCTGAAACTCCAGTACTTTGGCCACCTCATGTGAAGAGCTGACTCATTTGAAAAGACCCTGATGCTGGGAAAGATTGAGGGCAGGAGAAGGGGATGACAGAGGATGAGATGTTTGGATG
Organism: Tragelaphus eurycerus; assembly: GCA_935064755.1. Lineage (NCBI taxonomy): Eukaryota > Metazoa > Chordata > Mammalia > Artiodactyla > Bovidae > Tragelaphus > Tragelaphus eurycerus. The sequence continues at coordinate 9,398,185 of CAKXYN010000039.1, forward strand.
GCATCACTGACTCAATGGACATGGTTTTCGGTAAACTCCGCAGTTGGTGATGGACAGGGAGGCCTGGTGTGCTGCAGTTCATGGGGTCTCAAAGAGACACAACTGAGTGACTGAACTGAACATTTTTGTGTCTTATTTAAGAAATTCTTCTTGTCTACAAATTCATTAAGATAGTCTCCTACATTCTTTTCTAAAAGCTTCAAAAATTAGTCTTTCATAATTAAAGCTCTAGTGAGAACAGGCAATATTTTCATTCAGTTTCAATATCTGATGAAAGAGTTTAAATGTTTCACCATTAACTATGCAGTTGGTTCTGGGGTGTTTTGACTTTGTTTTTTTCCCCATAGCTAGACTTTCTCAGGTTAAGAAAGTTCCTTTCTACTTCCAATTTACTGAGAGATTAATGCCTAATTTTATATATATATATGTATATATACATATATACATATATATATATATATACTTTACATTCAAAGCATTCCTATTTTTTATAATCTTTAATTTTTGAAGACTATATCTTAGAATTTCTTTCGGTTGCATCTTTGTAGTTCACATTTGAATCTTTGTAATTCAGACCAAAAATACTGTCTAGTTATGGTGAAAGGAATGAAGAAACACACATGTTCAGAGGTGGAACTGTGATATTTTGGATATATAACCAACAATTTCAAGAATGTTGGAATGAAGCATCTGGGAATTCAGCAATAAGGTCTTCTGAACTCTTTTGTTTGAAAAGCCTACCAGGAACTTCACAGTGTTATTGACTGGAAAACCTTCTAAAATGAGGTGATTGGGTCTGCCCTTCGTGAGGCTTCTAGTTCACCAGATGTATCTTCCTTTTTATCTTCTACCATATCTGTGAGTTCGTTTTCTTCGTTTTACCATTTTCAGCTCCACCTATTGAATCCTCCATTGTATCTTCATCTTCTGTATGATCTTGAACTATACATAATGGATATTCACAGCTCTCTGAACAGGACAGAAGCAGAGGAAACCAGAAAAACATGGTAGAAGCAGGCAGGTGTAAAGATAAATTTAGTGTAGGTAAGCGGAACAGATTTTTTCCTTATGGTTAATATTTTTGTCTCTTGTTTAAGAAATTCTTCTTCTCTACAAAGTCATGAAGATAGTCTCCTACATTCTTTCCTAAAAGCTTCAAAAATTAGTCTCTCATAATTAAAACTCTGGTGAGAATAGGCAATATTAATTCATTTTCAATATCTGATGGAAGAGTTTAAATGTTTCCACCATTGACTATGTACTTGGTTCTGGGTTTTTCCCCATAGCTAGACTTCATCAGGATAAGAAAGTTCTTTATACTTCCAATTTACTAAGAAATGAATGCCTAATTTTATCAAACACTTTTTCCGTATTACAATGATTACTAGCTCGTGAATGTAACAAACAAGGTTTTGCTAACGTTGTTAACTTGCATTCCTGGGATAATCCCAACTTGATCAAAGTGCATTGTTTTTTACATATTGTTGAATTCTGTTTACTAATGTTTTGGTCAGGACTCTTTGCATCTATGTTTATGAGGAAGTTGAATCTGTAACCTTTCTTTCTTTCAATGTCCTAGTCAGACTTGATAACAAGGTTGTGGGTGTCATAAAATGAGTTGGGGATGATGTTTCCTCTATTTCTATTCTTGGTAAGAGTTTGAGAAAATTTAGCAATAATTGCCCTTTGTGATAAAGAACCTGCTTGCCACTGCAGGAAACTAAGAAATGCGGGTTCAATCCCTAGGTCAGGAAGATCCCCCAGAGGAGGGCACGGCAACCCACTCCAGTATTACTCAGGCTTCCCAGCTGGTGCCAGTGGTAAAACAAAACAAAACAAAACAAAACAAAACTGTCTGCCAATGCAGGGGACATAAAAGACAAGGGTTCGATCCCTGGGTTGGAAAGATCCCCTGGAGGATGGCATGACAACCCACTCCAGTGGTCTTGCCTGGAGAATCCCATGGACAGAGGTGCCTGGAGAGTCGGACATGACTGAAGCGATTCAGCATGCATACACGCATGCATGTTCTTTGAGTGTTTGATAGAACTAACTCCCTTATGAAGCCATCTGGGCCTCTTCCTAAAGGAATCTTTTTTTTTCCTCTAGCTGATTTTGAGATTTTATATTTGATTACCAAAGATGTGGACTTCTTTTCTCTTTTACTGCTGTTGCTAAGTCGCTTCAGTCGTGTCCAACTTTGTGAGACCCCATAGACGGCAGCCCACCAGGCTCCTCTGTCCCTGGGATTCTCCAGGCAAGAACACTGGAATGGGTTGCCATTTCCTTCTCTTTTACTACGTGTGATTGACTGGGCCTCTTGAATCTGTAGATTTGGCATTTTTCATCAGTTTTTTTTTTTTTAATCAGATGCATGCATCTGTCCATGGGATTCTCCAGGCAAGAACACTGGAGTGGGTTGCCATGCCCTCCTCCAGAGGATCTTCCACATCCAAGGATTGAACCTGAGTCTCTTGTGTCTCCTGCATTGCAGATGGCTTTTTTTATGCTGAGCCACCCTGGAAGCGCTTTTAACAAACAGTCTTCAAATAGGGCCTCTGCCACATTCTCTTTCCCATCTCCTGCTGTGACTATCATCAGACATATAATACACATTCTCATTCTGCTTTATTTTTCTTGATCTTTCTTCTATGTTTTCCATCTTTTGGTCTTTCCTTGGTCTATTCAAGATATTTTCTTCTGAGTTATTTTCAGTTCATTAACTATTTAGGTATGTCTAACCTGCTGTTAAACTCATCCACCAAGTTCTTAGTTCTATTATTTTATTTTTCAGTTCTAATCTCTATTTTAAACTATTTTCCATGTAACTTTTCATTTTTTCCTGTACCCTACAGATTTATAAATGCCTGTCTTTTTTTTCCCTCTAAACCTAGCCATCAAAGTTTTTCTATCTTTTGAGTCTGACGATTCCATATTTGGAGACCTCAGGTGTCTGATTCTATTTTTAAAAATCTACTCTGCTATATTTTGCTCAAAGTGTTTTGGTTTTGTGTATGTCTGGTTGTCTTTGATGGGTTGCTGACTATTATACTTAAAATTATCTGTATGTTGGCATTTGCTTCTGTTGGGTGACGGGGCTATTTTCAGGCAGGACCACATTGTTCCAAGTTCAAGTCTGAGGCATGACTCACAAAAATGCTGTAACCCCTTGGGGGCTGACTTATTTACATTTCTTACTTTTTCTAAGAATGTAGTCTTGGAGTCCAAGCTTGTTAGACTTCCCATTGTATATGGGTCTGGGCTTTGATTTCTGTCTCTCTTGATCCCTGAAAATATAAAAATAAACATGTAAATATATAGAGATTGGCAGATACTAAGAGGGCAAATGCAGCTTTTGCACTTATTTACCTTCACAGGTTTCTAATTTCCCTTAAGTTTTGGCCTGGGTATGTCTTACTATGCTGTTAGCATTTTAATGATTTTACAATAGGTTTTAAAGTAATACCTTTTTTTTCAAGATCTTAGTGATTTTCGATGATTCCTAGTGGCTCAGATGGTAAAGAAACTGTCTGCAATTAAGGAGACCCAGGTTTGATCCCTGGGCCAGGAAGATTCCCTGCAGAAGGAAATGGCTACCCACTCCAGTATTCATGCCTGGAGAATTCCATGAACAGATAGCCTGGTGGGCTACAGTTGATAAGTCAGACATGGCTGAAGGACTAACACTTTGGACTTCCCTGGCGGCTCAGATGGTAAAGTGTCGGCCTATAATGCGGGAGACCCAGGAAGATCTCCAGGAGAAGGAAATGGCAACCCACGCCAGTATTCTTGCTTGGAAAATCCCATGGACGGAGAAGCCTGGAAGGCTATATAGTCCATGGGGTCGCAAAGAGTGGGAGATGACTGAGTGACTTCACTTTCACTTTAGTGATTTTCATCTGGTGGGAGATAGCTTCAACAATTAGTTGAAGCTAGTTCACCATTAACAGACATTTAATTTCTCATCTTTGCTGCTAAGTCACTTCGGTCGTGTTCGACTCTGTGCGACCCCATAGACGGCAGTCCACCATGCTCCCCCATCCCTGGGATTCTCCAGGCAAGAACACTGGAGTGGGTTGCCATTTCCTTCTCCAATGCAGGAAAGTGAAAAGTGAAAGTGAAGTCGCTCAGTTGTGTTTGACTCTTAGCGACCCCGTGGACTGCAGCCTACCAGGCTCCTCCGTCCATGGGATTTTCCAGGCAGGAGTACTGGAGTGGGGTGCCATTGCCTTCTCCGCTTCTCATCTTTGGGGAAGCAAAAATTTTCTTTTTCTTGATTTGTAACCAGTCTGGGGTTTGAAGGACAGTCAAGATCAGAGTTTAGGATTCTCAGACCCTTTTCATTTTTTTATGATGTTTTTGAGCTCGTATCCTTTAGATATTTTTGAGAACTTGATTTCCCTTTCCCTAGTGGTCACCTTGTTGTGACTCTAAAAGAGGAAAAAGAATTTTCCCTCTATTCTTCTAGCTTTTTGGCTGAGACGTCTCTTCTTCGTAATAAATTCAGGTTAACAAGAGAAAAACAAACAGAAATTTAACAATATGTATATTTCTTGTGTACATGGGAGAGACTCAGGAAAACTCAGTAACCCCCTTGAAATGGCTCTAGAAAGAAAGTGAAAGTCGCTCAGTCATGTCCAGCTGTTTGTGACCCCATGGCTCCTCTGTCCATGGAATTCTCCAGGCAAGAATACTGGAGAGTGTTGCCTTTCCCTTCTCCAGGGAATATTCCCCGAGCCAGTAATCAAACACAGGTCTCCTACATTGCAGGCAGATTCTTTACCAGCTGAGCTGCCAGGGAAATGGCCCCAGCCACCACCTTAAATATCATTTTCAGATAAAGACAAAAGAAAGGTGTTGGGGGCTGGGCAGAGTCAGTTATGGGAGGTTATCAGAAAAAGCAAAGTAAATAAGAGTAAAGTCGTTTCAGAGATTTACAGCCACACCTTCTCTATTGACAAGAGTTTATTGTGATTTAGAATCATCCCTTTCTTTCTGGTGCAGAGAGGAAGATACTTCCAAATGGAGAATTCCTTTATAAATGTAAACGTCTGCTTACCAAGGGTGACTTCTATTCTGGTTTTCAGAGTTTCTCCCCTGTCTGCTGTTTCCTAAAAATAGTCAACTCAAAAGAATTCTTATGCGAATGAGGCTTATGGGGGCGGGGAGGGGGCATTCCCTTTCAAAACCAAGAGATCGTTTAATGTGCTGTCTTGTTCCTATTTGCAGAGGCTGAAAAATGGCAAGAGTCAGAGGAAGAGGTGGAACACATCCCATTCTCCCACAGTCGATACCCAGAGAAGGAAATGGTTAAGAGATCCCAGGAGTTTTATGAACTTCTCAATAAAAGACGGTCTGTTAGATTCATAAGCAACGAGCGAGTCCCAATGGAGGTCATTGACAATGTTGTCAAAGCAGCAGGTCTGTACATGCGCAGTGGGTCTTTGAGAAGGTCCGCTGCAAGTAACAGCAGCAGAGCAATGTTGAAGTTCAAACACAGCAGATAAAGCCTTACCTGCAAAGTCTTGTTAGTGCAAGTTGCTATGCCCAATGCACAGTGAGGCCAAACACACCCAAATGTAGGAGTTTGGAGCAGAGAAAGGTTTATTGAAGAGCCATGCAAGGAGAGGGGTGGTTCATTCCCTAAAACCCCTGAGTTCAACAGCAGGTGAGGAAGAGGAGTCGCAGGGTATGTGATCCGCTCAGGTACAAGTCTCTGACTGGCTGATGGTGAGGTCGCAGGGTGGTGTCATAGGGGTGTTAACTTCATCAGACAGTAGTCTCCAGGAGGCCTGGGGCTATGAGCTCATGGGGTCAAAGAGTTAACATCTTCCATTTGGTGGGAGGTTTCACATCAGAGAGTAACATGGAAACTTACATTACCATATGTAAAATACATAGCCAATGGGAATTTGCTCTATGTCTCAGGGAACTCAAATGGGGGCTCTGTATCAACCTAGAGGGGTGCAATGGGGAGGGAAATGGGAGGGAGGTTCAGGAGGCGGGGGACATATGTATATCTATGGCGGACTCATGCTGATGTTTTGACAGAAAACAACAAAAAGTCTGTAAAGCAATTATCCTTCAATTAAAAAACAAACTTAAAAAAATAAAGTGATGTCGGGGGAAAAAAAACAACTCTGGAAATGTGCATCAGATACTGTTATCCAGGTACTTCAAGAGGAGCTAAAGCAGAGGATATGGGAAAAGCCCATCCTAGAAAGGCCCCATAGGGTCACAGTCTTACCCAGATGTTGACTGACTGCTGGGGACATAACTACTTCCATTTTCTACAAACTTTTAACTATTACAGATTTCTTGGGAGCAGATGTGACAACAGTTCAAAACGTCTAAAATTATTCAACATTATAAACTTTTATGAAAAATGAAAATTTCTGAACATATTATTACACCTTGGAAGAGAAAAAACATCCTCTTACTTTCCTCTCCCCTTAAAACACATGCATACATGCACGAGTGTGCACACACACAGACACACACTCATACAGACACACACTCACATTTATATATTTCTCTCTTGAGGACCAAATTTCTTGTATTATACACCATGATGCTCTGTTCCAATGAACTAGCAAACTTCATATGAATTCACAAAGTAAATCAAGGCAAAGTAAACCCATTTTTAATGTAAAGTAATAAATAGCTCCTTAGAAGAAGAGATGAGAATTACAGACAAGGGGAAGGAGATATAAGAGAAAGGCCCCTGTTTGAGAGTCTCCTCTGATTGGGTTCTTATTCCTATACAAAATCACATTTAAGTTAATTTTCAGAAATTATTGCATGACCATTATAAATCGATTGCCTGAATTAAAAGGAAGAAAGAATAAAACATTTTATTTCAGTTAAGAACACAAATGTACTAGATTGGTGAGTCCTTTATCTAACTAATATCAGTTACTAAATATCTTCTGAGTGTAAATCTGTATTTAAATATGTGTGCACATGACATTCAGAGAAGTTTGGCATAATTGAAAACATTAGGGGAAATTTATTTCTTGTGTTCAATGGCACCAATATTTAGTGAAAAGACCACATGTACAAAGTGAACTGGGATCGCTCTGTTCAGAAATTTGGGCTTTATGTTTAATTTGACTTGCATTTTACAATTCAGTATGCCCTCTCTACCACAGGCCTGGTGGATGGTGAACTCATGAAGGCTGGCAGGCTTGAGACCCCTTCTATAAAGTTTATGCCATTGAATTACTAGGAAGAAAAAAAAAAAAAAAAAAACTTACTTCTGAAATATCCCACACAATGGTCTGCTTCTAGAAACTGAGCAGTTTCTAGGAGAGAGCGGTGACATCCAGACCAGAACCTGGCTCGCTCCTTAGCTGAAATCTGAAGGAGAACTGAAGCTCCTTGAGTCCACGATGCACTATGAAGCTTTGTCAGGGATACCAGAACTGATCCAAGTGTGGTCTGAGGTTTCCCAAAGCCCGCGAGAGCTGAAAGACACACTGTTGTGTGTCTGAGTGCCCAGGGCAAAGAAGTTCTCATGTATCCACATAGGACCACAACCCTACAATGCCACCCTCAGAACTGTAATAGAGGCACTAAACAATTTATAGTTCAGTTGCCTTTTGGAGAGTGCTCTTTTAAAAATCTGTTTATTTATTTAGTTGGCTGTGCTGGGTCTTCGTTGCTGTGTGTGCTTTTCTCTAGTGCGATGTCCAGGCTTCTTGTTGAGGTGGCTTCTCTTGTTGTGGAGCATAGGCTCCAGGCGTAGGGGCTTCAGTACCTGTGGCACATGAGCTCAATTGTTGCAGTTCCTGGGCTCTCGAGCACAAGCTCAATAGTTGTGGCAAGTGGGTTTAGTTGCTTCTTCATATGTGGGATCTTCCTGGATCAGGGATCAAACCCATGTCCTCTGCAATGCCAGGAGGATTCTTATCCACTGAACCACCAGGGAAGCCCTGGAGAGTGCTTTTTACCATTTAAAAATTTTAAATGCTTTTTACCATTTAAATTTTTCAAGTTCCAATAACCTTCATGACTTGACACTTTTTCAAGAATACCAAAACAAATATTTACCAAAAAAAATAATGGATTTTGGGGGATTTTGCCTGACAGAGCTTCCCCTCTGAGTTTCCTTACTGGTCACAGTGTGATTTTCAAGGGATGTCTTCTCCCACATAATTAGAGAAGCAGTGATGAACTCCCATAGTCCAGGAACTACTGGCCTTGATCTCAGTTAGTTGTTTCAAAGACCCTGACTACGAGGCAGAACAAAACAGGATGTCAGCAAGACCCCAGAGGCTACCGCTGGGGACTTTGTGTACTAGGTGATCTAACATTATCTTGAGCAAATATAAGTTATAGGAATTCTTAGCTGACAGTCTCACATTTTCCTGCAGTTTTAATTTCTGATGTTAATTGAATGTGTGATAGGAACAGCCCCAAGTGGGGCCCACACAGAGCCCTGGACATTTGTGGTTGTGAAGGATCCAGACGTGAAGCATAAGATTCGGGAGATCATTGAGGAGGAAGAGAAAATAAACTACCTGAAGAGGATGGGACCGCGATGGGTCACAGACCTGAAGAAATTCAGGTACAAAAGTGGGGAGAATCAGGCATGTTTGGTTTGGCTTCTTAAAATGAGATAACTAAGAATCAATTCCCTGGTTTGTTTTAGGTGTTAAAAAGTTTCATTTTAACTGTGTGAGAAATAATGGAAGTGCAGTCAGGCCTCACATCTGTGTTGCTTTGAGCACACATATTGGGTAGGTGTTAGAGATGCCAGCTGGGATCGCATCTCAGTTCATGTCTTAGCTCTGGTTTTTCCAAGTGCAAGACCTTGGGCGTTTGCTTGCAATCTCTAAGTGCATGAGTCTGGATTCTCCAGAGAAACAGAATCAATGGAGAGAGACAGACAAAGACAGAGAGAAATAGAAACACAGAGAGAAAGAGATTTATTATATTAATATATATAATAGATAATATTACTTATTATAGAGCTTCCCCAGTAGCTCAGCTGGTAAAGAATCCATCTGCAATGCAGGAGACCCTGGTTCAATTCCTGGGTCAGGAAGTTCCCTTGGAGAAAGGATGGGCTACCCACTCCAGTGTTCTTGGGTTTCCCTGGTGGCTCAGCTGGTAAAGAATCCATCTCCAATGCAGGAAACTTAGGTTTCATCCCTGGGTTGTGAAGATCCCCTGGAGGAGGGCATGGGAACCCACTCCAGTATTCTTGCCTAGAGAATCCCCATGGACAGAGGAGCCTGGCAGACTACAGTCTGTGAGGTCACAAAGAGTTGGGCACGACTGAGAGACTAAGCACATTTTAGCACATTATTTATTATAATAGACTATTTATTATTTATAATTGGCTCATAATTACTTGAGCCAACTTACTATAACTGGCTTAAGTGATTATGAAGGCTGAGAAATACTAAGACCTGCACTCAGCAAGCGGGAGGCCCAGCAGAGCTGATGCTGCTGTTCTAGTTTGAGTCCAAAGGCCTGGGAATCAGGGGAACTGATGGTGTATGTTCCAGTCCAAGTCTGAGTCCAAGGGCAGGAGAAGACTGATGTCTTCAAAGACAGTCAGGCAGAAGGAGAAAATTATCCCTTACTCCACCTGCGTTTTTTCTACTCAGGGCTTCAACAGATTAGACCAGGCCACCCACATTGGGAAGGTTAATCAGCTTTACTCAGTCTGCCAGTTCACATGTTAATCTCATCCAGAAACATCCTTTCGACACACCCAGAATAATGCTTAACCAACTATCTGGGTTCCTTGTGTCACAGTCAAGTTGGCACCTTAACCATCACATTAAGCTTCTATTTTTTTCACCCCAAACAATGTTAAAAACTTGGTATCAGGATTAAATAAGATAGAGGCTAAGAGTAGGGCCTTAGAAGCCAGAGTGCTTAGGTTCAAATATGAGATCTACTATTAATTAACTTCTCAGTGCCTCAGTTTCCTCATCTGCAAAATGGGAATAAGTCTAGTATGTATTTCATTATGAAAGTTGGATGTGTTTGTACGTACACAGAACAGCGATGACACATAGTAAGTCTGGTAAACAAACAAGCTCTGACCCAAATAATTATTGGCAAACAAAACTTTGAGGATATACTTTTCTACCATCTGGAACATAAGACTGTGAAATCCTCAGGATGTTGAATCAAGTAAATGACATCTTGCTATAATGATCACATCTGAACAGACTTTAGTTTTAATATATGCTCAATAAAAGTACAAATTTAGTGCAGGTTTAATATCCATTAGGCAATGGCACCCCACCCCAGTACTTTTGCCTGGAAAATCCCATGGACGGAGGAGCCTGGTAGGCTCCAGTCCATGGGGTCGCTGAGAGTCGGACACGACTGAGCGACTTCACTTTCACTTTTCACTTTCATGCATTGGAGAAGGAAATGGCAACCCATTCCGGTGTTCTTGCCTGGAGAACCCCAGGGACGGGGGAGCCTGGTGGGCTGCCGTCTATGGGGTCGCACAGAGTCAGACACGACTGAAGCGACTTAGCAGCAGCAGCAGCAGGCATTAGTAACCTTGTGGGCTTTCTTAACTCCAGGGTGGATTGGAATTCAGTGTAACTGGCTTTATCATGAGGCTTCAAGGTATTAGAGTAGACACATGTGAAGTTTCATTTTTTTCTAGAACCTGCAACTAACTATGCCTTGTTGAGCCCATTTTCCCCGTTGAGGACCAGTCACCCTACATTATATCTAGGATGAATTCAGTAATTTCTCAGTCATTTTCATAGTTAAAAACACTCCATTCTTTTCAGACTGCTGCTGCTGCTAAGTCGCTTCAGTTGTGTCCAATTCTGTGTGACCCCATAGACAGCAGCCCACCAGGCCCCGCCGTCCCTGGGATTCTCCAGGCAAGAACACTGGAGTGGGCTGCCATTTCCTCCTCCAATGCATGAAAGTGAAAAGTGAAAGTGAAGTCACTTAAACTAGGCCTTGTTATTTTATTTTTTAATTGAAGAATTTTTTAGTTTGTTTTTTATCTTTTCAGCTGCACTGGGTCTTTGTAGCAGCATATGCGCATTCTCTAGTTGAGGCACATGGCTTCGCTTGTTGCAGAGAAAGTGAAAGTGAAAGTCGCTCAGTTGTGTCCGACTCTTTGTGATCCCATGGACTATACAATCCTTGGAATTCTCCAGACCAGAATACTGGAGTAGCCTTTCCCTTCTCCAGGGGATCTTCCCAACCCAGGGATCGAACCCAGGTCTCCCACATTGCAGACATGTACTTTACCAGCTGAGCCACAAAGGAAGCCCCCTCAGCCTTGTCATTTAGAACACTGGTCGCAGGGTCCCCTTTACAAACACTGCAGTCCTCACAGGCATTTCGGTTCCCCTCTGAACTCGTCTCAGGTTGAGCATGAGGAGGGGTGGGGTGCCAGCTCCAGCCCTTGGCATATAGCAGGAAGAAGTTCTCATGCCCCAGGCTGTCATCTGTGGGCCTTTCACGGCCACTTCCGGCACCAGCCATCCAACACCCAGTGTGACAGAAGCCTGAGGAAAGGCACTGGGCTGGCCATCTTGTGGGGTGAAGCGGGCTCCCCTCTGGTAGGCAAGGCTGGGTGATGAGAAGGCTGGCCTCTTAGTCCTGCTCTTTTCATTTCTTTGGCCTCAGAGGACTTTTTTTTTGTTCCTGAGATATTATTTAAACCCTATTAAAATGGATGTCTATTGGCATTGTAACTTATGGTTGTGTTCTGGAATAAGTGCAGGGTATTAATAATAAATACATAAATCTTATGGCACATTCATGAGAAAACATAGACAGGTGAAGTCCAGTTGAGCCCGTCCCTCTCAGAGAGACGTTTTGCTCTGTGTGTGTGTAGCACCTACAACACACTGCCAGCCCCGTCTCTCCCCAGGGAAGGCAGAATTGGCTGCTCTCGTCTCTATGCGCAAAGTACTTAATAAACACCTTCCATGCATCTGAAATAGCCATTACCACATAGGATTTTGGGCTTCCCTAGTAGCTCAGCTGGTAAAGAATCTGCCTGCGATGCAGGAAACCCTGGTTCGATTCCTGGGTTGGAAAGGTCCCCTGGAGAAGGAAAAGGCTACCCATTCCAATATTCTTGAGCTTCCTTGGTGGCTCATCTGGTAAACAATCCCCCTGCAATGCAGGGAGACCTGGGCTTGATCCCTGGATTGAGAAGATTCCCTGGAGGAGGGCATGGTAACCCACTTTAGCATTTTTGCCTGGAGAATCCTCATGGGCAGAGGAACCTGGTGGATTACAGTCCATTGGGTCACAGAGTCGGACGTGACTGAGCGACTAAGCACAGCACACAGTACTTTAATTGCTGGCTTACTTTCCTTCTCATTTCCTGGTCCATAGTTTAGAAACCTCTGTTGTACACCAAGATACTCATGAGAATCCAATGAGCATTACAGACTTTCTCTGCAGACAAAATGTACACACAGATATGTTTATAAGAACTCTAGGGCCCAGCCTTGTATCACTTAGCACAGTGCTGATGAATAGTAGGTAACTGAGTAAATGTTTGCTAAATTGCATTGCAAATGAACACTCACCTCACTCACCTCCTGATATCCAATTTAGGTCAGCTCTGAAGCTCAGACCTGTCATTAAAGCCTATAATACACAATCTGGTCCAACATATCTGTTAAGCTTTGTTCTCCTCTGCTGGCATGAGGCCCTCCGCCCCAGGCAGAAGGTGTTACTTGTCCTTTCTTAACAGCCCTTAGTATGTTGCAATCTGTATTAGTTCTAATATAATGTCATAATACATTCCTGTAAAATTGAACAAACCGAAATACTAGCCAACAATGTATGCCCTGACAAATAAGTACAAAAATTGTAAAAAATTACTACCCTGTCTCCGAAACTAGTAAATTACTTATTCTTCACCTTGTATTTAAAAATCGTTTTGAATTATTCACTGTAAAATAAAATATAGTTGTGATAATAACACTAGTTATCACATGCATGGCACCATGCCCTGGGCACTATTCTAAGCACCTGATCTATTTGGACTGATTTTACTGTCACAAAACCTTTTGAGGTGAGTACATTTTACAATGAGGAAGATGAGCTGTGAGAAAGAGAGAGGCTTACCTAACATGGCAAAGCTAGTTGACTCCAGAGTGTTCTGGTAAACTATTAACATTCTCCCTCCTTCTAAAGAGGAAAAGAATTGATCCTAGTCAAATGTGAGTAAGCTGGCTGAGGTATGGTGAAGTAGCTTGAACAAGTAATCTACAGAAGTAAGTAGGGTAAAGGAAACCATAGAAAAATATACATGCGAGTTTAGTGTATTTTAAACAAGGAAGTATTGTACTTCCTAGGTTAAAAATGAAATGAATAATTACTGTCTCTTGTTTATTGATGACATTATATACCCTAAGTGAAAATTCTAATACATAACATTGTATGGGGTCTTTCCTTTGAATACCTGTGCTAGAATGAAGCATTTGTCAAAATGTATTGGGCAGGATACAGAGAAGGCGATGGCACCCCACTCCAGTACTCTTGCCTGGAAAGCCCCATGGACGGAGGAGCCTGGTAGGCTGCAGTCCATGGGGTCCCGTGAAGAGTCAGACATGACTGAAGCGACTTAGCAGCAGCAACAGCAGCATGGGCAGGATAATGAAAAATATGCTCTTAGCTGGAAAACAAAAATGGAAACTCAGCATTTATACCTCCCATGAGTTATGTCCCTCTCCCACAAAGGTTTCCTTCCTTTTCTCCATAACTAGGCTGAGAGCATCACCATCTGGAGACTTGCTTCAACCTCACTGTCACCTTTTCCTTCTCCCTTTGCACTCTTGTATCCTATCTGTCAGCTCCAGCCTTCATAGTTACCCAGATTCTCCTGGGCCATGGCCATCGTCTTCTCTCTGGTCTCCCCGGAGAGCTGGTCCTCACCAACCTGGCTCTTTCTGAAGCAGATCTAATCACATGATGCTTCTGCTCAGAAACATGGTAACTTTTCATGCCTGCTGAACAAAGCCCTGTGCAAAATCTGTATGAAAACTGCCAGCCCTCCAACATATGCTCCACCATGCACAGCATCCTCCAGCCTATCAGACTTCTGAAATCCCTGGCTGGCCAAGGATTTTCCTTCTGACTCTGCCCTTTGCTCATCTCTTCACTAGGGTGCCCTCCTCAATGCCCTTTTTCCACTTGGTCTTCAGTATCCCTCCTCAAGAGAAATTTTGCATACATTCTGACAACCTTCTTATTTAAAATTAGCATTTCATTTTTGAGCTCCTAAGGCATTTGGCTTATTTTTCTTTCATAAAATTTACCAAGTTTTTATTTTGCTAAACGTGACTTATTACCCTCTGGGTTATAAGATCCGTCTTTATGTCTTTTCAGCATTTCACATGTCTTGCTATATGACTTTTTATGAATATCTGTTTATTGACTTTGGCTAGAAAAAGATGAATATGACAAAAGAATAATCCTGGTCTTTTTCAATTTAACCATAAAAGATGAGTAAATGTTTTTATTTTTCACGTCAGTAAGGTGGTAAAAGGGGAACAAAAAAACCATTAACAGAAAATATTCTTCTGAATATCTTTTTCTCGCCTTTAGGACCAATTGGATTAAAGAGTACTTGGACACTGCCCCGGTTTTGATTCTCATTTTCAAACAAGTCCATGGATTTGCTGCAAATGGCAAGAAAAAGCTTCACTACTACAACGAGATCAGCGTCTCCATCGCTTGTGGCATTCTCCTAGCTGCCCTACAGGTCTGCCGCCCTTCCTGTCTGTCCAAGAGAGAGACGTGATCCGTGGGGCCCACTGCGGTTTTATTTGCAAATTTCAGCTGAGTTTCTAGTTCAGGGACTAGTAGAGTTTTATCTAAAGTTGAATTCCTAAGGCAAGTTACTTTGATGTATAAACTACCTCTGGAAAGCTGGGCTGGTGAGGATGATGGTTCAAACAATCCGGAATCCTTTCTGGAAGTTTACTTATAATATCAGTTAAGGGTCAACAAAATGGTCATTGTGTTTGCCTTCTTCTGTAAGGACATGAAACTTTAAGGGTTTTGGTAAATACACGTGAGGAGCTTTGGAATCTGAAAGTTGCAGGGCCTGGCTTCTCAGCTGTGTTCACTGTTGTCTGAGCCAGTGGGAGGATTAAAAAGTCATAAGGGGGACTCTATTATGGAGCTCCTATCCTGAGAAGTTGTTTACATATTGCATTAGAAACATGTCCATGGAGAAAAAAAAAAAAAAGAAACATGTTCACGTGCTTTAAAAAAAATTCCACCTATATAGTAGCTGCTGCTGCTGCTGCTAAGTCGCTTCATTCGTGTCCGACTCTGTGCAACCTCATAGACGGCAGCCCACCAGGCTCCTCCATCCCTGGGATTTTCCAGGCAAGAATATTGGAGTGGGTTGCCATTTCCTTCCCAATGCAGGAAAGTGAAAAGTGAAAGTGAAGTCGCTCAGTCGTGTCCGACTCTTAGAGACCCCATGGACTGCAGCCCACCAGGCTCCTCCGTCCATGGGATTTTCCAGGCAAGAGTACTGGAGTGGGGTGCTACAGTAACACTAAGCATGAAAGAGAGCAGGATTTCACAAGATTCAAGTCATTCACATACCAGATATTTTCTGAGCTCCTTTGATGTGGCAGATTCCAGGAGGCACCAGGAATAGTTGCCTCCATGTGTGAACAGTATAGTGGGGACTGTGGTCCTGGGAAGGGTTGGAGAGCGATGGTAAACAAGAGAAATAAACAAAGCAAACAGCATTAGAAGTGCGAATGAGCCAACCTTCAAGGGATCAAGAGACAGTCGATTGCAAAAACCTATGTGCTTCTTCATTATCTCAAAGGAAAACGTGCTTGCTGAAAACCTGCAAAATAGTCCCTGTGGCATAAAAGAGGAAAAAACATAAAAAATAAAACATTAAGAAAAAAACCCATTAAAAACACTTTAGATGACTTACAAAATGGTTACAAAGTATTTGGCGTCCTGTCTCCTTCCTGATTCTGAAACAGATAAATAGAGGAGGTGCTGTACAAAGGCCACAAAGGTCAAACAGCAGGGCACCCGCCAAAGCAGTTGTGCTGGCTTCAAGCGCGGCCTCTGCACGTTTGACTAGGCAAACATCTCCACTTTACCGTGGAGTTTGCTGCCCTCTAGCGTTCTTTAAGTGGCAACCCACTCCAGTTTTCTTGCCTGGAGAATCCCAGGGACGGGGGAGCCTGGTGGGCTGCCGTCTATGGGGTCGCACAGAGTCGGACACCACTGAAGTGACTTAGCAGTAGTAGCAGCAGCGTTCTTTAAAGGGCTTCCCCGGTGGCTCAGGTGATAAAGCGTCTGCCTGCAATGCAGGAGACCCGGGTTCTCCTTTAGCGTTCTTTAAAGTGTAATTGACTGTAGGTTTTGTGTGGGTTTTGTGATTTGTAGACTTGTGCGAGAGGAAAGAACCTTCCAGGAGCCCCTGTCTGGACAGATTGTTCAGAGACTGTAGGTATGCTTGATTCCCAAAGATAATTCCAGAACTTCCTTCTGACCCAGGCTTACCATTGACCATCTAACGGGAAAATCAGGGGGAGGATAGAGAGAGCCAACTGGAAAAGTGTCTTGAAGCTACACAATTTTTATTGAATGTTTATTATTCAAGGTGACTGGGCAGAGGTTGGTGGAATATTTCCTCGACCTCTTAATGTACTTCTTGGCCACTGGGTCCTCCATCACTGGACGTCAAGTATTCTCAGCTGGGGTGATGCTCTGCTTCCACTAGTTGGTTGTATAATCACAGGAACTGCCTTTTGTTATTCCATTTCTTTGGTATGAGTCAGTTCAGTCACTCAGTCATGTCCCACTCTTTGCAACCCCATGGACTGCAGCACACCAGGCTTCCCTGTCCATCACCAACTTCCAGAGCTTACTCAAACTCATGTCCATCATGTTGGTGATGCCAACCAACCAGCTCATCCTTTGTCATCCCCTTCTCCTCTCACCTTCAATCTTTCCTAGCATCAGGGTATTTTCAAATGAGTCAGCTCTTCGCATCAGGTGGCCAAAGTATTGGAATTTCAGCTCCAACATCAGTCCTTCCAATGAATATTCAGGACTGATTTCCTTTAGGATGAACTGGTTGGATCTCCCTGCAGTCCAAGGGACTCTCAAGAGTCTTCTCCAACACCACAGTTCAAAAGCATCAGTTCTTCAGCACTCAGCTTTCTTTATAGTCCAACTCTCACATCCATATATGACTACTGGAAAAAATAGAGCTTTGACTAGACAGATCTTTGTTGGCAAAGTAATGTCTCCGCTTTTTAATATGCTGTCTAAGTATGCTGACTTATAATATGCTGACTTGGTACCTCAAATTTCTTTCCATGAAACAACCATTCTCATTTTTTAAGCACCAGTGAAAAATAAGACTGGTACTTTCTTCTCTGAGAAGCTTCACACTGTTTGGTTCAGAGATGTGGTCTGGGGAGGTCGAGGATGGTTGGAAAGATTCAAGATACCATTGCCCGAGTTGGTAGCTTCTTTTCTGTCCAACTATGGGACAAACAGTCTTACAGGGACTAGAACGTGCCCATGCTACAAGCAGAGCTGGGGGGTTGCCTGCTGACTTTAAAGTGTATTTTCTTTTTCTCTCCTGCTGTAGAATGCTGGACTGGTGACTGTCACCACCACGCCTCTCAACTGTGGCCCCCGTCTGAGAGTGCTTCTGAACCGCCCCACCAATGAAAAGCTCCTGATGCTGCTCCCTGTGGGGTACCCCAGCGAAGACGCCACGGTGCCCAACCTCGCACGGAAAACTCTGGATCAGATCATGGTGACCGTGTAGGCAGGACGCAGGCAGGAAGATGCTGGAAGGTGATGCCCTGCTCCCCTCTCCGGTTCCTCTTTCCCTGGGTGTCCCATCTCCCCGTCACTCCACTCTGCAGGGGTGGCCACTCTGTGTGTTGAGAAACCTTTCCACTTTCTCCAGCACTTTGAGTCTAAGAAGGCCTGGTTCCGTTAGTGAGATTAGCTGAACATACAGAGTAAGGAATGAACAGGTATATTCCTTTCCATTTCTTATCCACTTTGGAAATGCATTAAATATTTATTAAGAATATGCCCTGGTTTTTACGTTTTTCTAAATTGTTCCAGAAAAATCATGGGGGATTTTTTTTAACTCTTTAAAAATTCATAGAGGAAAGAGTTATCAGAAAATTTAGTGTAGTCCCAAGAATTCAGCTGTGTGATGATTTCTGAATTTAAATTTAGATTGATCAAATGGCTTTCCACCCCACGCTTTCTGGTGGCTTTTAAACAAGGATTATTTTTAAGAGGAACTCTTTCTGAGCTTCATGGATACTCTGCTAGTTTTCAGTGAGTAACCTTCAAAATATTTAAAACATCACAAGCACAGAACAGAACAGCACGTACTTGTGCAGGTGAGTTGAACAGGCCACCATCTGGGCATATAAATGGTTAGTTACAGTGTCCAGCCCAGTGTGTGTTGGAGCTGGCTCGTACCAGCTCATGGAAGCTGAAGGTTAAATATTCATGAATTTTCATGCCAGTTATTAAACCATTTGTAGCTTGAAATTGCTGAGGGTGGGAGTACACCATGGCAACTGGCAGACACACAAATCAGGACTTGCTTTCTTTTTCTTAAAGAGCGCTGTTTTCCCTACACTAGGGGGCACTAACTGTGTCCCTCTTCTCCACTCTCCTCCATGAAACACACTTACCCTTTTTCTCCAGATGGCAGTCACACTGTTTGGAACCCATGGGGTCACAATGTGCCGGCGGGGGGACCCTGCCAGCTCCAGCCCTTCACCCGTCACTGCTGTCTCCCTCCAGGGGTGCGGCTCACACAGGCACAGGGGTAGCTCAGATAATTGCTCATGAAGCAACTGTACTCAAACTCTCCTGCCTCATGTCACTTTGTATGTGAGTCACACAGTGCATTGATAAGATCATCGCTAGTGTCACTGATAAGAGTCAGATCAGATCAGATCAGATCAGTCGCTCAGTCGTGTCCGACTCTTTGCGACCCCATGAACCGCAGCACGCCAGGCCTCCCTGTCCATCACCAGCTCCCGGAGGTCACCCAGACTCGCATCCATCGAGTCAGTGATGCCATCCAGCCATCTCATCCTCTGTCGTCCCCTTCTCCTCCTGCCCTCAATCCCTCCCAGCATCAGAGTCTTCTCCAATGAGTCAACTCTTCGCATGAGGTGGCCAAAATACTGGAGTTTCAGCTTTAGCATCATTCCCTCCAAAGAAATTCCAGGATTGATCTCCTTCAGAATGGACTGGTTGGATCTCCTTGCAGTCCAAGGGACTCTCAAGAGTCTTCTCCAACACCACAGTTCAAAAGCATCAATTCTTCGGCGCTCAGCCTTCTTCACAGTCCAGCTCTCACATCCATACATGACCACAGGAAAGACCATAGCCTTGACTAGGCGAACCTTTGTTGGTAAAGTAATGTCTCTGCTTTTGAATATGCTATCTAGGTTGGTCATAACTTTCCTTCCAAGGAGTAAGCGTCTTTTAATTTAATGGCTGCAGTCACCATCTGCAGTGATTTTGGAGCCCAGAAAAACAAAGTCTGACACTGTTTCCACTGTTTCCCCATCTATTTCCCATGTAGTGATGGGACCAGATGCCATGATCTTCGTTTTCTGAATGTTGAGCTTTAAGCCAACCTTTTCACTCTCCACTTTCACTTTCATCAAGAGGCTTTTTAGCCCCTCTTCACTTTCTGCCATAAGAGTGGTGTCATCTGCATATCTGAGGTTATTGATATTTCTCCCGGCAATCTTGATTCCAACTTGTGCTTCTTCCAGTCCAGCATTTCTCATGATGTACTCTGCATATAAGTTAAATAAACATGGTGACAATATGCAGCCTTGACGTACTCCTTTTCCTATTTGGAACCAGTCTGTTGTTCCATGACCAGTTCTAACTGTTGCTTCCTGACCTGCATACAGATTTCTTAAGAGGCAGATCAGGTGGTCTGATATTCCCATCTCTTTCAGAATTTTCCACACTTTATTGTGATCCACACAGTCAAAGGCTTTGGCATAGTCAATAAAGCAGAAATAGATGTTTTTCTGGAACTCTCTTGCTTTTTCCATGATCCAGCGGATGTTGGCAATTTGGTCTCTGGTTCCTCTGCCTTTTCTAAAACCAGCTTGAACATCAGGAAGTTCACGGTTCACATATTGCTGAGGCCTGGCTTGGAGAATTTTGAGCATTACTTTACTAGCGTGTGAGATGAGTGCAATTGTGCGGTAGTCTGAGCACTCCTTGGCATTGCCTTTCTTTGGGATTGGGATGAAAACTGACCTTTTCCAATCTTGTGGCCACTGCTGAGTTTTCCAAATTTGCTGGCATATTGAGTGCAGCACTTTCACAGCATCATCATTCAGGACTTGGAATAGCTCCACTGGAATTCCATCACCTCCACTAGCTTTGCTCGTAGTGATGCTTTCTAAGGCCCATTTGACTTCACATTCCAAGATGTCTGGCTCTAGGTCAGTGATCACATCATCATGATTGTCTAGGTCTTGAAGCTCTTTTTTGTACAGTTCTTCTGTGTATTCTTGCCACCTCTTCTTAATATCTTCTGCTTCTGTTAGGTCCACACCATCTCTGTCCTTTATCGTGCCCATCTTTGCATGAAATGTTCCTTTGGTATCTCTGATTTTCTTGAAGAGATCCCGAGTCTTTCCCATTCTGTTGTTTTCCTCTATTTCTTTGCATTGATCGCTGAAGAAGGCTTTCTTATCTCTTCTTGCTATTCTTTGGAACTCTGCATTTAGATGTTTATATCTTTCCTTTTCTCCTTTGCTTTTCGCTTCTGTTCTTTTCACAGCTATTTGTAAGGCCTCCCCAGACAGCCATTTTGCTTTTTTGCATTTCTTTTCCATGGGGATGGTCTTGATCCCTGTCTCCTGTACAATGTCACGAACCTCATTCCATAGTTCATCAGGCACTCTATCTATCAGATCTAGGCCCTTAAATCTATTTCTCACTTCCACTGTATAATCATAAGGGATTTGATTTAGGTCATACCTGAATGGTCCAGTAGTTTTCCCTACTTTCTTCAATTTCAGTCTGAATTTGGCAATAAGGAGTTCATGGTCCGAGCCACAGTCAGCTCCTGGTCTTGTTTTTGCTGATAAGAGTCAGGGCTGGTGACAAATCTGTATCAGAGAAAAGGAAGAGTTTTTTCCTCTTTAAAATATAGAGGGAATTCCCTGGCAGTCCAGTGGTTAGGGCCTCATGCTTTCACTGTCAAGGGTGTGGGTTCAATCCCTGTTTGGGAAACTAAGATCCTGCAAGCTTTGTGGCTTGGCCAAGAGAAAGAAAGAAAGAAAACTATATATATATATATATATATATATATAGAGAGAGAGAGAGAGAGAGAGAGAGAGTTAGTTATTATAAGAACCTGTGCTTTTGACCTTTGAAATCCTTTGAAGTAGCCAGATGTCTCTTTCAGAATGTCCAAAATCTTCCATCTAAATCTTTTTTTTTTTCTCTAGACATTCTTTTCCCCAAATCTCCACATTTTACTATATGCATCCTTTCCTATATTTCGTTTCTATTCTTTTTCAAACAATTATTAGTACTGTGATAGGTGTTTGTCCTGAACTCTTTAGTGTAAACGAGCATTGTTGTAACTACATTGCAGCTTTATTAGACCTAATCACTGTACTTCCAGTTGTTTTTAAAAGGTCAAAGATACTCTTGAATTCCAATAGGAGAACAATAAACACTTTGGTATCACAATGCAAAGAAACTGAAGTTGTTTGAATTCCAATAGGAGAACAATAAACACTTTGGTATCACAATGCAAAGAAACTGAAGTTGTATTTCTGAGCTTGTGTTTCTTCGGTTTTGAAGCTATTTGAACCCAGGGGGTTATTTCCTAGTTTCAGTGCATCCTACTGAAGAGGTGAAGGTACGGGGGAAGCTGGTGGAGAAGGAATCCACACCAGTGGTGGGGGTCTGAGTACAGTTGTTCAAGTGCAAAGTCCCTTGAGGGGAAAAGGGAAGTCCAGTCACATGATTTGGAGCACCTGAGCCAAGAGCGGATGTGGTTGCCTTCTAATCACGCCGTCCAGGAACACAGCCCTCATCTGTCATGGATGCTGAGTTGAGTTGCCAAGGTGCAACTCTGGGAACTGCTCCAGCCAGCTTTCTCTTTGGGAGATAGGATTATTCATAATCCTTAATCCGGATAGCTCACCATAGACAGGGATTCAAGCTCCCCTTTGAATGCTCCCCAGCTGGGTGGCTGTGTGGAACTGGATCTTTCTCAGCCTCATTTTCTTCATGTGTAAAATGAGGATAAATGTAGTGCTTACCTAGGACTATTTTGATCGAGTGTGAGGATTCACATTATAGTTCCTGGCATAGGGTATGTGACACCTGGTGCTAGCTTTCACTGAGGGCTCTTGATATTACTTCCCTGGTGGCACAGACGGTAAAGTGTCTGTCCACAATGTGGGAGATCTGGGTTTGATCCCTGGGTCTAGAAGGATTCCCTGGAGAAGGAAACGGCAACCCACTCCAGTACTCCTGCCTAGAAAATCCCATGAACGGAGGAGCTTGGTGCAGGCTACTGTCCATGGGGTCACAGAGTCAGGCACGACTGAGTGACTTCATTTTCTTTCTTGATGTTATTTAGTTATGACTAACCTAGACAGCATATTAAAAAGCAGAGACATTACTTTGCCAACAAAGGTCTGTCTAGTTGAGGCTATGGTTTTTCCAGTGGTCATGTATGGATGTGAGAGCTGGACTATAAAGAAAGATGAGCACAGAAGAATTGATGCTTTTGAACTGTGGTGCTGGAGAAGACTCTTGAGACTCCCTTGGACTGCAAGGAGATCCAACCAGTCCATCCTAAAGGAGATCAGTCCTGGGTGTTCATTGGAAGGACTGATGTTGAAGCTGAAACTCCAATACCTTGGCCCTCTGATGCAAAGAACTGACTCATTTGAAAAGACCCTGATGCTGGGAAAGATTGAAGGCGGGAGGATAAAGGGATGACAGAGGATGAGATGGTTGGATGGCATCACTGACTCAATGGACATGAGTTTGAGTAAACTCCGTGAGTTGGTGATGGACAGGGAAGCCTGGCATGCTGCATTCCATGGGGTTGCAAAGAGTTGGACACGACCGAACGACTGAACTGAACTGAACTTGATATTATTATGAATGTTATTACTGCTCTGATTAATACTATGTGCTATGCCCATTTGACCATGAAAATTAAAACCATAAAATGACACCCTTCAAGAGTCTTGTCCTTAATGCATTAAATCATCTTAAAATGTGAAAGAACACTGTCTGGTGTCTCAGCTTGAGCCTGTTTAGAGGATGGAGGTTGACTTGAGTATATCTGATGGGTTCTGGGAGCCTCTGGGTAGGACTTCGGAATCTCTTTAATAGTAAGATCTATAAACAGAGGTCTTTTTTTTGTTTGTTTAACTTTAATTTTACATTGGCATGTAGCCAATTAAAGATGTTGTGATAGTTTCAAGTACACAGCAAAGGGACTTAGCCGTAGATACACATGTATCCATTCTCTCCCAAACTCCCTACCCATCCAGGCTGCCACATAACTTTGAGCAGAGTTTCCTGTGCTATATGTAGGACCCAGGTGGTTATCTGTTATATAGCAGTTATATAGCAGTGTGTGTATGTTGATCCCAAACTCCCTATCTTTTCCCCACATCCTCCCCCACTAGCCTGGTAACCATAAATTCATTCAACAGAGGTCTATTTAATAGTAGGGAAAAGGATCCTTGGAAAACTTTTTTTCAGGGGAGAGACAAGGAAGACACATAGTAAGATACCACTTACAATCAGTGACAATCAGTGTCAGAAAAAAAAAAAGCAGATCAAAATGTGGTGTAGACAGCTGCTCCCAAGGTATATATTGTCCCCATTTGTTAAAGAATCTGCTTGCAATGTGAGAGACCCAGGTTTGATCCCTGGTTGAGAAGATTCCCCTGGAGAAGGGAATGGCAACCCATTCCAGTATTCTTGCCTGGAGAATCCCATGGGCAGAGTAACCAGGGAGGCTACAGTCTATAGGGTCGAAAGAGTCGGACACGACTGAGCAATTAACACATTTGTTAATCATCTCAACATTTTGTGACAAACTCACCCTATGCAGACCTGTATTCCTTGCTCTTTTCTGTTCGCTGTGACTATTTTTTTCCTCTCACTTTTCACCATTATAAATCCAGCTGGCCTTTCTGGTTTCTTCTGTCCTCGCTGCACCCTCTCCCCTACACATTATTCTGATCCTGGTAATAAAGGCCTAACAACGAAAGGTGAGGGGATACCTTTCTTAGTTAGCTGGGGAGAGAGGAGGAGATGCTGCAGCCTCATATGTCAATATCACCATAGAGGTCACGTCCGAGAGTCAGTGGTGGCAATGGGTTCAATGGTTGAGCACAAGAGCTTAAGAGTCACTCAGCCTGGTTTTATTATATCCCTGCTCTGCCAGCCATCTAAAGGGAAAAGTCCTTGGTAGTCTTAGGCTTATTGCTTAATCAAGGCTCTTATCTGATGTGTAAAATGGGGTGAGTCATACTTTACCTTGTGGGGTTTGGCGTAGTCTCTGGTACACAGCATTTAAAAGTGATAGCATCTTAATGTGATGGTGACGGTTAACATCACTGTAGTCTTCAGGCAGCCCTACTTTGGGTTCCAGGTGGGCAAAGATAAGAAGGGTGGGTGAGGGACCCCTTCCCCCAGATGACAGGCCTGTCTGGGGCTCAGCTGGCAGCTGCAGGCTAGGTGAAGGTGGCCCAGAGTGTCAGCTACACCGGGTCAGAGAGCTTCTCAGCAACATCACCACTGGGAACTTGAAATGCTTTTTTCCCCTCTGTTGTAGTTAATGCTATCAATAAATTCAATATGCAGTTGGGTAATTACTCTCTACATGCTTTTTTAACATTTTTAATTAAAAATTACAGTGGAGGAAGAGAAAATTGGAGGCGTTCACCCTAGAGATTACACATCTTGGCCCAGGAGTGACTTCCTCACCCCCATAGTCCACTGGCTGGAACTAAGTTATGTGGCCTCATCAGAAAGTCAGGAAAGGTCACCCTCCTGTGTTCAGAAGGAGAGGGAACTGAGATGGGGCTACACCAGCATTAGAAGTCTTTTCTCCTCAAACAAGTGACCTCAGTCAGTTCAGTTCAGTCGCTCAGTCGTGTCCAACTCTTTGCGACCCCATGAACCGCAGCACACCAGGCCTCCCTGTCCATCACCAACTCCCAGAGTTCACTCAGACTCACATCCATTGAGTTGGTGATGCCATCCAGCCATCTCATCCTCTGTCATCCCCTTTTCCTCCTGCCTTCAATCCCTCCCAGCATCATGGTCTTTTCCAAAGAGTCAACTCTTTGCATGAGGTGGCCAAAGTATTGGACTTTCAGCTTTAGCATCATTCCTTCCAAAGAAATCCTAGGACTGATCTCCTTTAGGATGGACTGGTTGGATCTCCTTGCAGTCCAAGGGAGTCTCAAGAGTCTTCTCCAACACCACAGTTCAAAAGCATCAGTTCTTCGGCACTCAGCTTTCTTCACAGTCCAACTCTCACATCCATACATGACTACTGGAAAAACCATAGCCTTGACTAGACGGACCTTTGTTGGCAAAGTAATGTCTCTGCTTTTTGATATGCTATCTAGGTTACTTAAGACTTAGGAAATAAAGTTGGATACAACAAAACATGTGGAGAGAGAAAGGAAGGTTGAAAAATGGACAAAATTAGAATTAGGATGGTGAAAGGCATAAAGGTTCTCTTCCAAAAGGTAAATATTAAAATTGGTTGATAATTGTCTGATGCAGCTTTTATATACAGCATAAATTTAGGCCTAGAAAGTTAATATAAATGTATTGAGAAGGAAGCTCAAATTCTCTTCTTCCTAAACATTCCTCATTCTGCCCGCAAAATAGAAACTTCTATCTCAGAAGTGGGCTCCCTGGTGGCGCAGACAGTAAAGAATCCGGTTTTCCCTGTCCTTCACTGTCTCCCGGAGCTTACCCAAACTTATGTCCATTGAGTCGGTGATACCATCCAACCATCTCATCCTCTGTTGCCCCCTTCTCCTGCCCTCAATCTTTCCCAGCATCAGGGTCTTTCCCAATGAGTTGGCTCTTCCCATCAGGTGGCCAAAGTATGGATTTCATGAAATGGGAACAATTGTAATGTTTCAAACCCCACGGATCTATAAATAATGAAAAGTCTAAAACAAATGTTGCCCCAGCTCTGCTGTGGTGGCCTCACTTTCACAGACACTCACACACACACACTCACACTCACACTCACACACACACACACACAAAAGGCCAGACATTCAAAAAAGGAGGAACTTCTCTACCTTTTAGAGAGAAAAGTATGAAGAGAACAGGAGGTGGGGATGGTAAGGAGATCAGACCCCCTGGGCTGGAGTGGACTGAACAGCTGATGCAGCTGAGGTTGGACCTGATCAGCGCCCCTTTCAGGTGACTCAGATATCATCCAGGATGCACAGTCTGCAGGGAGAACAGTGCCTGGGGCAGACAGCCTGTGGGTCAACTGGTAGTTCTGATGAAAGGTGAGATGCTATAATCCTATGTGGGGAATTCCTGAAAAGTCACAAGGAAGGGGAATGGTTCATGATATTCTTATGACTTTAGAATCATGGTGCAGAACCAAATGTTCAGGATTCAATTAAAAACCATTAAAATGTCCTCAGAGCAATCTGGAAGTACATTAGCAGTGTCTGCAGAGAGCCAAGCAAACCTAGAAGCCAATGATGTAATAGAGGAAGTCAGCTAACTTGGGTGGAGGTGGAGTTGACAATTTTCTTCTACTCTAATAATTAAGAATAAAGAATAATAACTAAGAAGTAACTGGAATGAAGCTTCTAAAATCAAACCCCTCTGAAGATGTCCCCTGTTATCATGGTAACCACAGAAAGGGGTGGGGGCTGGCTTTCCTTCTGATTTTGGCTCCTCAGTGCCCTTGGCTTATCTGAGATTCTACCATATTGTGGTCATAAGTCCTTGATGAAGTAACTTTGACTCCTTTGAGGTCAAAAATCTGTTCCTTTGTTGAATAAGTGACTTCCCAAGTCTGATAATGTTTAGAATCAATAAGGAGATGATGAAATAAATCAAACCCATAATATTGATACTCTCACACTTGCTTATGTTTCTTATTAATTTTTTTAAACTTATGATTCTAATTTAAAATGTGAAATTGATTTAGGCTTATAATTTTATGTTGAAAGGTGTAAGAAAGTTTAAAGTGTAGCTCATTAAAATAGATTCATTATATTTATCAATTTAATTTATCAGATTTAGGAGAGCTGTTTAAATGTATGAGAACATTTTGGCTTAATTGGTGATAAACTTGCCAGGTCAATTATATGAAGTGCTAAAACAGAAAATCAACTATGATTAAGTCTATAGAAGAAGTTTAAAATGTTTAAGAGATTATAATAAATGATTCTGGTAAATGAGACAGATGCTTTAAGGGAGTTTTATTTATTCAACTTGAGTTTTAATCAAGCATTAATCAAAGCCCTTCTTCCCAAAAGTTATTAGTTTTGAATTATTTAAATGCACTGTGCTGTGCTTAGTCGCTTAGTCATGTCTGATTCTTTGCAACCCCATGGACTGTGTCCACCAGGCTCCTCTGTCCATGGGGATTCTCCAGGCAAGAATATTGGAGCAGATTGCCGTGCCCTTCTCCAGGGAATCTTCCCAACCCAAGTATCAAATCCAGGTCTCCCACATTGTGGGTGGATTCTTTAATCTGAGCCACTAGAGAAACCCAAGAATACTGGGGTGGGTAGCCTATCCCTTCTCCAAGGGGTCTTCCCCAACCCCTGTTATGTTTGTTATGTGTAACAAATAAACAAACAAACAAAAAACCAACCATAGTGGCTTAAATAAGTAGAGGGGGATCTGTTCCTCATAATGATAAGTTTGGATACAGGTCCAGGGTTCAATGAAATCCATGACAAAATCATTCAGGACTACAGCCCACAATTTTCAATCTTGTGAAAGTGAAAGTAAAAGTCGTTCAGTCGTGTCGGACTCTTTACAACCCCATGGACTATACAGTCCATGGAATTCTCCAGGCCAGAATACTGGAGTGGGTTTCCTTTCCTTTTTCCAGATATCTTCCCAACCGAGGAATTGAATCCAGGTCTCCCACATTGCAGGCAGATTCTTTACCAACTGAGCCACAAGGGAAGCCCAAGAATACTAGAGTGGGTAGCCTATCCCATCTCCAGGGGATCTTCCCCACCCAGGAATTGAATCAGACCAGGAATTGAATCTCTTGTGAGCTGGCATTTAAATTCTGTTCTGTTCATTCTTTCTCCTTGTATAAATGTGAATTTCTCTAGGGTATATACATCAGCAGAGACTTGCTGGGTCAAAGAGCATTCATATTTCAGTTAGATATTTCAACTAAATTGTTCTCCCAAGGTTCCCCTGTCCCAGATTTTGAAAACTCACTATTGAGCATCTCCCATGAGCAGACTTGAATTCTAAGATGTCTTATCCCTCATGCATGCTCCACTCTGTCTCCAAAGTGCCCAAAGGAGTGGCTGCGACATGAATATTTATTGAATGGCTGAGAAGATATGATGGCCCAAGGGGGTACAGTGACTTGTCCAGGGTTACGGACTATCTTGAGGACAGCGCTGGGATTCAAGCCCAAGCTGCTGACTCCCTGAAGCCTATGAGGAAGAAGTTATTGTAAACACAGTTCCTTGAGCTGTGGGTCCAAAGTTCTGTCCCCAGGAAGAAAGTCTGGAGTGACAGCTTGAGGGCTCTCCCACGTGGATGAGCTGGTACAAGCCAAACACACATGCCATTGGAGGTGGGAGGTACAGTTCCTGAAGATTCTTCAGAAGATGAGCCAAGAGTATAGGAACAGAACTGCCAGGGACTGTGAGGGCTATGGTGACAGGGGGGATCTTGGCCGAGGGGACGGAGCTGGGAGGGGGACAGGCCACTATACTGGGAGAGGGAATGCTGACCCAGCGGAGGCTCCCTGTGGAAGCCCTGAGGTCACATCAATCTTTAAAAGATGAAGAAGAAACGCCCAGAGTTCTTCGTCCAGCTCCCCGCAAGTCCTCGCAAGGCAGCCGTAGGGGCTGCTTCGGGCTGAGCCGCAGAGCCCTGGGGGATGGCTCAGACCCAGGCTCAGCCTTGGAAGCTCTTCATTTGAGGTCTTGAAGTTTGTGTTTATTCTGGCCTTTCTTCCTAGTTGGATTTGCATTTGGTTTTCATCCCATACTGTCTTGGATCCAACCTGGAATGTATACATCACTTAGCAAATGAACCGACAGCAGGGCTACCAAAGGGATGGAAAGTGAAATCCCCAAATTGGGGGTAAAGGGGAGCAATTGGAGAGAGGGAGCGATCATGGGCTGGGGCAGAGAGGGATGGGGATGTGAGTCCCAGAGGCAGTAACAGGGTCTTCTAGTCCTTGAGGACCAGCTCTGCCAGACTCGGATAACTGGAGAGAGAGAAAGAGAGAGAGAGGGAGAGACAGCGAGCTAGACTGAGCATTTGGTCAGAATACATGAAAGAGAACTAGCTCAAGAATCCAGCATTGCAGTGCCCCATTGTCACTCAGACTCCTGCTTAGTCCAATTGGACCATTTTCTGTACCCCCCCAATTCCCCATGGTTGCCCTTCCTGATCAGACCCAGATAACCTTTCTGTATACTTCTCACAGCTTTATCTTCCATCCCTTAAGGCCCAACTTGCTGCCACTTTGCTGAAGAAGTCCCCCAGATTCTCCAATGAGACTTCCAGAGGCAAAGACCAAGGTCAGACCCTCTCCTTCGAGCATCGAAAGTGTCCCTTCCTATGACACTTGCCACCATCCTTCTCAACCCAAGCTCTCTACTAGACCCTGAGCTTTTACAGAGCAGGAACCAAGCTCGGTGTCCCCTGGGCACCTGGCACATGGCCTGGCCCATGGTAGGTGCTTGGTGATTATTGTCTGATATGATTCACACTGCGGGGAAGCCCTGCAATTTGATGCTCTCACTCAATGATTGGGAGACCTCACCAAAACCTTTTCTGCATTTTCGGTGGGAAATTCTTGGGGGTAAAAAAAGGAAAGCCTGGGTCTCTCAGATTTGCTGGTGAGATAAACCAGTTACAACAAACCCCACATAATTATGGGCAGAGTAGAGGTAGGTATTTGCAGAGTAGGCTGGTGGGATGGGATTAAACTAAGTGCTCTCTCTTCACTTTTGGCACTCTGAGTTTATAGTTTAATTTCTGGTTGCAAACTGGAGCATTGGGCTTACTAAACACCATGTTTAATAAAGAGTTTTGGTCTGAAAAAGGAAGCAAAAGCCCATTTTCTGCCCTTTGAAACATGCCACCCATGTAGCTGCCTTCCAAGAAAGGTATTATGGGGTATATATCAGTCAGGTCTGGCCTAAATGGAGATCATTTATTTACATAAGAGGATTTTAAAAAAGAAATTGGTTGCAAAGTTGATGGGAGCACTGCCAAACCAAAGTAGATGATGAGGCAACGACTGATGAGCCGTTACCCTCCCCTTCCCGGGGTGATGGTGAAGGTCTCCCCCGAGGGGCCCCCTGGAGGAAGCTGGGAACATGGACGGCCTACCTGGTAGAGACCCCAGAGCTGTGCAGCTCAGGACACGGTCTGAGACACACACAGAGAAGTACTCTGACTTCACCCTTCCTTTGATGCTCTGAACTCCCACCACTGCTTCTCACTGACTGAGACTTCCTTCTTTTCTCCCTTCCTCCTCCTCCCTTTCTTCCCTATTTTCTAAACATTTTTTTTAGAAAAGGGAATTTTTTTTTTCTGGTGCCTACTAATATATCTAGAAAAGAAAAGAGCATATTTAAAATTAAACGTAAAAAACTTGATATATGGTCTTCTTTCTTTACCTCTATACTATTAATTTCTGAAAGAATAAATATTGAGCTAGGTATCCCAGGAGGCTCTATGATCTTAGGCTCAGCCTATTAACTACTGAAAGAAAAAAGGACCATATCAAGCATGTGAATTTCAATAATTCAGTTCATAACATTGAAATGGAGAAACTTTCATTACAAACTCTTCATGTACCTAGAAGCTAGTGGACTTCTGATCTTCAATTAGGTATTTAAATATAATTAAATAAACATTTCTGCAATTTCTTTAATTAAGGTCTAAGGGAGTGAAGTGATTTAACTTATGCCAATTTTCATCCACTGTGTGAATATTTTTTTTTAATGTTGAAGGTCAAACTCAGAGTTTCTTAGCTTAGAGGCAGAAACTAAACCAGAGACAGCGTGAATTCTAGTAGTGACCTATAAAGGTATAAAGGTAAAAATTGTGGGGGATAAGCTGGAGGGAAAATAAAGCAGATGTCCACTAATTAATACTAATACGGGCACGAATATCAAAGCTAATGGATGGTAGCTTTAATTCTTTATGAGTTTGTATCCAAACCCTAGTTTTCATGGCTACATCCATATTTGAGGCATATGGTTATTTGTTAAGTGCATGAATCTCTTACTTATTGCTTCCCAGGTGGCTCAGTGGTTAAAGAATCCACCTGCCATTGCAGGAGATGCAGGAGAAACCGGTTTGACCCCTGGGTCAGGGAGATCCCCTGGAGTAGGAGATGGTAATGAGAGAGTCATTTCCTACACAGGTTGATAAGAAGTCTAGGGGTCTCCAAAGGAGAGAGGGGTCTGGAATTCTCAAGGAGGAAGAAAGGACAGACATTTCCTTCTCTACATTGCTTCAGATCAGATCAGATCAGTCGCTCAGTCGTGTCCGACTCTTTGCGACCCCATGAACCGCAGCACGCCAGGCCTCCCTGTCCATCACCAGCTCCCGGAGGTCACTCAGACTCACACCCATCAAGTCAGTGATGCCATCCAGCCATCTCATCCTCTGTCGTCCCCTTCTCCTCCTGCCCTCAATCCCTCCCAGCATCAGAGTCTTCTCCAATGAGTCAACTCTTCGCATGAGGTGGCCAAAATACTGGAGTTTCAGCTTTAGCATCATTCCTTCCAAAGAAATCCCAGGATTGATCTCCTTCAGAATGGACTGGTTGGATCTTCTTGCAGTCCAAGGGACTCTCAAGAGTCTTCTCCAACACCACAGTTCAAAAGCATCAATTCTTCGGCGCTCAGCCTGCTTCACAGTCCAGCTCTCACATCCGTACATGACCACAGGAAAGACCATAGCCTTGACTAGATGGACCTTTGTTGGTAAAGTAATGTCTCTGCTTTTGAATATGCTATCTAGGTTGGTCATAACTTTCCTTCCAAGGAGTAAGCGTCTTTTAATTTCATGGCTACATTGCTTAGGATTATATAATAATAATGTATCCTGCCTGAGGACAGTCTCTGGATTAAACCTTCTGGCTAATTCTGTTATCTTAAAATGTAAAGTATGGGAGTAGGTCTGGTGAGGTCTTTACAACCTCCAGACATTCTTTGGATTCATTGGAGAGTATATAACTTCATTGCTAACACTAGCAAGAGGGTACTCTTTCTGCCTCCTTCTGATGCCTATGTCAGAAGCTTTCTCTGTCTCCTTTATACTTTAATAAAACTTTATTACACAAAAGCTCTGAGCGATCAAGCCTTGTCTCTGGCCCTGGATTGAATTCTTCTCCTCCAGGGGCCAAGAATCCCGGAGTCTTCACGTGATTCAACAACAGCATTTCAGTAACCCACTCCAGTATTCTTACCTGGAAAATTCCATTGACAGAGGAGCCTGGTGGGCTCCAGTCCATGGGCTTGCAGAGAGTCAGACATGACTGAGCAACTGAGCATGCATGCACACACAGGTATTTGCTTCCCTGGTAGCTCAGAGGTTAAAGCGTCTGCCTGCAATGCGGGAGACCAGGGTTCGATCCCTGAGTTGGGAAGATCTCCTAGAGAAGGAAATGGCAACCCACTCCAGTACTCTTGCCTGGGAAATTCCATGGACAGAGGAGCCTGGTGGGCTACAGTCCATGGGGTCACAAAGAGTCAGACACACGACTGAGTGACTTCCCTTTCCATGAATTTCTTTTCCTTATTTTTTAATATATCTACTTTCAATAAAGATTGAAGGCAGCTGACACTACTGTAACTTCTTTTTTCAAAAACCAAACAGGAAATGGGAGCAATAGAGACAATAAGAAAGGTAATTTCTGTGATATTTTGCTTTTCCCACCATTCTTGGGGGCAAATGACCACATTACATTGTTATCTAAACATAAGACCTTTTGACAATAATCTGGATATGGAAAGTCTTTTCTAGAGAATATTTCAGTGTTTGCTCTTCATCACAGAAAAGTGCAGTCTTTGACAATTTTAATACGATATATGGCATATTAGTCATAGAAGAAGTGACAGACCACAGTCATTGAGAAAAATGGTTCACTTCAAAATGATGAATTATATTGAAGTATTAAACCAACTCTAACACTTATATTCCGTCATTTTTGAGATTGCATCCAAGTACTGCATTACGGACTCTTCTGTTGACCATGATGGCTACTCCATTTCTTCTGAGGGATTCCTGCCCACAGTAGTAGATATAATGGTCCTCTGAGTTAAATTCACCCATTCCAGTCCATTTTAGTTCGCTGATTCCTAGAATGTCGACATTCACTCTTGCCATCTCTTGTTTGACCACTTCCAATTTGCCTTGATTCATGGACCTGACATTCCAGTTTCCTATGCAATATTGCTCTTTACAGCATCGGACCTTGCTTCTATTACCAGTCACATCCACAGCTGGGTATTCCTTTTGCTTTGGCTCCATCCCTTCATTCTTTCTGGAGTTATTTCTCCACTGATCTCCAGTAGCATACTGGGCCCCTACTGACCTGGGGAGTTTCTCTTTCAGTATCCTATCATTTTGCCTTTTCATACTGTTCATGGGGTTCTCAAGGCAAGAATAGTGAAGTGGTTTGCCATTCCCTTCTCCAGTGGACCACATTCTGTCCGATCTCTCCACCATGACCCGCCCATCTTGGATTGCCCCACAGGCATGGCTTAGTTTCATTGAGTTAGACAAGGCTGTGGTCCTAGTGTGATTAGATTGACTAGTTTTCTGTGATTATGGTTTCCGTGTATCTGCCCTCTGATGTCCTCTTGCAACACCTGCCATCTTACTTGGGTTTCTCTTACCTTGGGCGTGGGGTGTCTCTTCATGGCTGCTCCAGCAAAGTGCAGCCGCTGCTCCTTACCTTGGATGAGGGGTATCTCCTCACCGCCTCCCTTCCTGACCTTGAACGTGGAATAGCTCCTCTAGGCCCTCCTGCGTCTGCGCAACCGCAGCCACCGCTCCTTGCACGTGGAGTTGGTCCTCCCGACTGCCGACCCTGGCCTCGTTTGCGGGGTATATCTCCTCTCAGCCGCCTGCCCTGACCTTGAACTTGGGTAGCTCTTCTTGGCTGTTCCTGTGCCATCTCAGCCTGGCACTCTTGGCCGCTGCCCCTGACCTCGGAAGTGGGGTAACTCCTCTTGGCCGCCGCTCTTCAGGCATGGGGTCCTTCCAGCTTCTGCTGCTGACCTCGGACGTGGGGTAGCTCCTCTCGGCCGCGCTTAGTGCGCGGGTCGCAGCCGCCACCGCTGCCACTGCGCTTAGTGCGTTCGTTTCCAAGGCAAACCATTCAATGTCACAGTAATCCAAGTCTATGTCCCAACCAGTAACGCTGAAGAAGCTGAAGTTGAACGGTCCTATGAAGACCTACAAGACCTTTTAGAACTAACACCCAAAAAAGATGTCTTGTTCATTATAGGAGACTGGAATGCAAAAGTAGGAAGTCAAGAAACACCTGGAGTAACAGGCAAATTTGGCCTAGGGGTACAAAATGAAGCAGGACAAAGACTAATAGAGTTTTGCCAAGAAAATGCACTAGTCATAGCAAACACCCTCTTCCAACAACACAAGAGAAGACTCTACACATGGACATCACCAGATGGTCAACATCGAAATCAGATTGATTATATTCTTTGCAGCCAAAGATGGAGAAGCTCTATACAGTCAACAAAAACAAGACCAGGAGCTGACTGTGGGTCAGATCATGAACTCCTTATTACCAAATTCAGACTTAAATTGAAGAAAGGAAGGAAAACCACTAGACCATTCAGGTATGACCTAAATCAAATCTCTTATGATTATACAGTGGAAGTGAGAAATAGATTAAGGGCCTAGATCTGATAGATAGAGTGCCTAATGAACTATGGAATGAGGTTCGTGACATTATACAGGAGACAGGGATCAAGACCATCCCCATGGGAAAGAAATACAAAAAAACAAAATGGCTGTCTGGGGAGGCCTTACAAATAGCTGTGAAGAGAAGCAAAAGCAAAGGAGAAAAGGAAAGATATAAGCATCTGAATGCAGAGTTCCAAGGAATAACAAGAGATAAGAAAGCCTTCTTCAGCGATCAATGCAAAGAAATAGAGGAAAACAACAGAATGGGAAAGACTAGAGGTCTCGTCAAGAAAATTAGAGATACCAAGGGAACACTTCATGCAAAGATGGGCTTGATAAAGGACAGAAATGGTATGGACCTAACAGAAGCAGAAGATATTAAGAAGAGGTGGCAAGAATACACAGAAGAACTGTACAAAAACAATCTTCAAGACCCAGATAATCACGATGGTGTGATCACTGACCTAGAGCCAGACATCCTGGAATGTGAAGTCAAGTGGGCCTTAGAAAGCATCACTACGAACAAAGCTAGTGGAGGTGATGGAATTCCAGTTTAGCTCTTTCAAATCCTGAAAGATGATGCTGTGAAAGTGCTGCACTCAATATGCCAGCAAATTTGGAAGACTCAGCAGTGGCCACAGGACTGAAAAAGGTCAATTTTCATTCCAATCCCAAAGAAAGGCAATGCCAAAGAATGCTCAAACTACCGCACAATTGCACCCATCTCACATGCTAGTAAAGTAATGCTGAAAATTCTCCAAGCCAGACTTCAGCAATATGTGAACTGTGAACTACCTGATGTTCAAGCTGGTTTTAGCAAAGGCAGAGGAACCAGAGATCAAATTGCCAACATCTGCTGGATCATGGAAAAAGCAAGAGAGTTTCAGAAAAACATCTATTTATGCTTTATTGACGATGCCAAAGCCTTTGACTGTGTGGATCACAATCAACTGTGGAAAATTCTGAAAGAGATGGGAATACCAGACTACCTGACCTGCCTCTTGAGAAATCTGTATGCAGGTCAGGAAGCAACAATTAGAATTGAACATGGAACAACAGACTGGTTCCAAATAGGAAAAGGAATATGTCAAAGCTGTATATTATTACCCTGCTTATTTAACTTATATGCAGAGTACATCATGAGAAACACTGGACTGGAAGAAGCACAAGCTGGAATCAAGATTGCTGGGAGAAATATCAATAACCTCAGATATACAGATGACACCACCCTTATGGCAGAAAGTAAAGAGGAACTAAAAAGCCTCTTGATGAAAGTGAAAGAGGAGAGTGAAAAAGTTGGCCTGAAGCTCAATATTCAGAAAACGAAGATCATGGTATCCGGTCCCATCACTTCATGGCAAATAGATGGGGAAACAGTGGAAACATTGGCTGACTTTATTTTTTTGGACTCCAAAATCACTGCAGATGGTGACTGCAGCCATGAAATTAAAAGACACTTACTCCTTGGAAGGAAAGTTATGACCAACCTAGATAGCATATTCAAAAGCAGAGACATTACTTTGCCAACAAAGGTCCGTCTAGTCAGGGCTACGGTTTTTCCTGTGATCATGTATGGTTGTGAGAGCTGGACTGTGAAGAAGGCTGAGCACCGAAGAATTGATACTTTTGAACTGTGGTGTTGGAGAAGATTCTTGAGACTCCCTTGGACTGCAAGGAGATCCAACCAGTTCATTCTGAAGGAGATCAGCCCTGGGATTTCTTTGGAGGGAATGACGCTGAAGCTGAAACTCCAGTACTTTGGCTACCTCATGCCAAGAGTTGACTCATTGGAAAAGACCCTGATACTGGGAGGGATTGAGGGCAGGAGGAGAAGGGGACGACAGAGGATGAGATGGCTGGATGGCATCACTGACTCAATGGACATGAGTCTGAGTGAACTCTGGGAGTTGGTGATGGACAGGTGGGCCTGGCGTGCTGTGATTCATGGGGCCTCAAAGAGTTGGACACAACTGAGCGACTGAACTGAACTAAGCCTTACATACAAATAGGTATGATTTAAAATTACATTTTCCTTTTTCTAAGGCATATTTCTATGGTTGACCATAAAAAGTAAACTCGAATATGTGCCAGCCAATTACCAGAAGATCTGTCCTTCTCAAAGTCAATTTTAGAAGGAGAGATTCTGAGGAGCTCACTGACATTCCTCTAAAACATATGTGTGAGATTCACTCTTTCTCTTTTGGAATTATTAATTTATAAGATGAAGACTTAACAGTGAAGATTCTTTGTCATAGCTCATAATTAAGAAGCAAATACAGATAAAACTGTTGAGCCAACACAGGCCAGCCAGGATCGTTGGACTGCAGAAAACCAGCCATCTCAGGAGCAAACATTCTCTGCTACTCTGAGCAGTCAGAAGCCACCTATACCAAGAATCAGGAGACAACAGGCTCAAGAGCCACTGGGCTCTTCCTCTTTAGGAGGTGGGTAATCTCTCCTACTGTTTGGTGTTAGAATCAACTGAGATGATTTATATTTTGAGGCTATAAAGTATCATGTATATATTAGATGCGGTAGTCACAATGAAGACAGAAATGATGGAGATTCATTGCAAACTATTCCTACTCCTAAAGAATAACCCAAAGTATATCCCTATGAAACAGATCCATTTATCATTGGTCTCTATTGTAAAGGACAGCAAGTCAAATAAACACTTTATAGTGGAGTCAAAACAGTTCCCTAATCTCTGAAAATCAAAACTTTCCCCAATAATCTGCAGTCTCAAAACACAATAGATCCAATCATGGGCTTCTTGGGGGAAATATAAACAAATTTATAAAATATATTTTAAACACTCAACAACTACAATGATAATATATTAAAATAGTACTTTTTAAAAATCAATCTATAATGTCTAATCTCATAGCTTAATCCCAGGGCATAAATTGTTAAGTGGAGTCGCTCCAAATCAAATGTACTAGATTAAAAAAAAAAATCAGAAGGTTGACATTCTTCATCTAATAAAGAATAAAAATAGAAAAAAGTTTGCAATGTCTTCATAAAGCTCATGTGTCTTTGCTTTGATTTCAAAACACTATTTTCAACAGCAAGCAGATAACGTCTTCCACACACTGTAAAGGTAAAAAGGAGATGTGTGTAGAATTTATACATCTTTCCTGGTGGCTCAGCGGTAAAGAATCCGCCTGCCGATGGAAGAGACTCCAGTTCAATCCCTGGGGTGGAAGCTCCCCTGGAGAAGGTAATGGCAACCCACTCCAGTATTCTTGCCTGGAGAATCCCATGGACAGAGGAGCCCTGAGGGTTACAGTCCATGGGTCTCTAAGAGTCGGACATGACTTAGCGACTAAACGACAACAAAAAAATAGAGTTTATATCAAGTACGAAAATGACTCACTTGACAGATGTCTGGATTTATAAAAAATCTCAATCCTCTGGTTCACAAGTTGCAATCCAGAGGGCAACATTTCCCACCTCTGAAGGCCTTCACCCGTTGTCACAAGCCCACCCTAAAGATCCAAAGCAGTCCTCCACAACAAAGGTCTTCAGACCTTTACTCACGTCTATTTACTCTACAAACAGGTCTAAAAAGCATATTCATTTAATTCCCTAGGATACAGTGAATGAAATAGGAACTTGGAAGGTGACCAAAACCCGAAGAAACAACATTAAGAAAGATGTGACAGTTTACCAGGGAAGCAACAGACAGAAACCTCAATGCAGTAAGCTGCTAGCAATCTGGGGACAGTTAATTATCTAAAGTGCTTGCAACTTCAGTGGTGTTTAACAGTATCACTGTTTCAGAGCATATAAGCCTCTAGATGAATATTAAAACATTGGAGGATGAAAGAGAATACATTAAAGTTTTATTTTTTCCTATGGAGAATTTGGAATTTGTATAAAGAATATGAAAAAAATCTTTCATTGATCTTATGACTTAGAAATAATCTTTGGGAACCTTTTATTTCTTCCTAGTTGCCAACACGTGCAATAAAGTTGCAGCACTAAGAATGCATATTAGTTCATTTTCTAATGGCCTAGCCTAGCTCTTCAAACAGAAGCTTAATTGTTGGGGCTCTAGCAAGAAGTCCACAGAGCCAAGAGGATTCTGGGTATTCCCTCTCTCCTCTAGTGCTGGGAGGTGAATTGCTCTTCTAGAAGAAATTTAAAAAAAAAAGAAAGAAATTATGTACGTTCAGCTAAACAGCCTGAAGTGATTTTTAAATTATGATTTTACTGATGTACATTAAACTTGTGATGAAACAGGAAAATCTGTGACCCACCTCATTTAGCCACATCAAAAGGAACTGTGGCATCAGCAGTTTCACATGTATCAAAATTTCCACGTATCTATAGATTTTTGTTTTGAAATATTATTTTGGTAATTTGAAAAATGCAGGCAAATATTGAGAACATAAAAACACACATGAATCCAGCACTTTGTATTAGTGAGTATTTGCATTGTGTAATTTTGTATTCTTTATTTTAAAATACAAGAAACAAAGCATTAGAAATGCATGTTAAGATCTCATTAGACCTTCTATGGTCTCAAGGTCTCATGTTTTTCCTTCCTTTTTCTGAGGCAACCATTCTCTGTGGGTCACTTTGAATGGAAGATATTAATCACCAGCAGGAATCTGTAGATACCGATAAGGAAATGGATGTTCTCAGCGACACATTATAATAGCATTTCATCTCTTTTCTGGGTGAAAGTCATGACTTTATAAAAGGTGACAGGGTGCGTAATGATTGGCTTTCTGGCTCCATGTTAGACTTGACTTGAGTTTCAATGCTTGCTTGGCTAGTTATTAGACACGTGACCCTGAATGATTTACTTAAATTACTCCTGTGCCGCAACTTCCTCATCTCTAGACTGGGAAATAATTGTACCTGATAGGTTTGCTTTAAGGATGAGATGAGATAACATATGTAAAATGCTTAGTACAGATCCTAGCACATATCATTACAAGAACTTAGCAGATGAAGGATGATGTATTAGGAAATGAGTTACTAAGCAGAAGGTATAAATGAACAGCTTTTTCCTCCCCCTTGACCATAGTTTAACATAACTGATTAGTGAGATTTTAGCAAGACAGGAGATGTTCTCACATGTTTGCCAAGTGGTCTTACTAAAAAAACCTCTAAGCTGGCATTTGAAAAGGAGATTCAGCCTAACTCGATTCAACAAAACTTACTGAGTGGCTAGTATTTGAAAGAACAATGAGAGTTCAATCTAATAGAAAGACAGACACGTGAACAGGTGTTGGAAGTGCATAATGGTGCTGCCTGTGAGAACAGATGCCATCCTGGAGAACAGGCTGGATATGTGGTTCATAACCATGAATTGATCAAAGACCAATAAAATGTCTAATTTGTGATGGGCACAAAGCCTGAGAGAAGTAGTTAGTGAAGTAGAAACAGACTCAGGAGTCCAAAAGATTGTCACAATCTTTGGAATTAGATACTAAAATTTAAAAGATGAAATTTAAAAAGGATAAGAGTCTTACAAACTTTGAAAACCAACTGCCCCAGAACAGAGGAGTGAGAGCAGGTCATTCGAAAAAGTTTGGGGGGTTTTAGCTGATTGGCTCAAGCACAATTTGAGCAAACAAATTGCAACTATAACACAGTTGCAGAAAGGCATGCAGTCTCAGACAACATCGTCAGAGGAAGCACAGCATCACAGTCAAATAACGCTCTCACTGTATTCCCTGCTGTCCAGAGTGTGCTGGGCTCACACCCCAGTGACTCATGTTTAGAGGGATATAGACCCATTTTAATATCTAGAATAAGACATTGGAGATGGTGAAGGAGTGGAATCCATGACTTTGTAGGATGGGTAACATTCTGAAGATAGTTAGCTTGATGAAGAGAAATATTGAGGACAAGGACATGACCAGTGGCTTAAAGGAGTTCAAGATTTTTTTCATGTGGTCTCAAAATTTACATGATGTTATAAGAAGGCAAGATTTAAATGTAAGGAAGGCTAGTCTAGAAATTATAAATAAAATGGGAAGCCTTGTAAAGAAAAGAGTTCCCTGTCATTGCATGAGTGGAATGAAATGATTAACCATCAGGTAAATTGTAGAGAAATTTCTGCAATGTAGAAACTGTAGCACCAGTTGAGGAATCTTCTCTATGGTAGTTTTCACTCCAAGACTCTGTGATTCTATAAACGCCCTGGTAGCAGAATACTTAGGTAAACAAGATGGGTAATTATTCTTGTCTGGGTTAGATGAGGGCCAAGTATGTAGTTGACCTTAATATATAAACATAAAGTTCGATGGGAATACCAGATCACCTGACCTGCCTCTTGAGAAACCTGTATGCAGGTCAGGAAGCAACAGTTAGAATTGGACATGGAACAACAGACTGGTTCCAAATAGGAAAAGGAGTACGTCAAGGCTGTATATATTTAACTTATATGCAGAGTACATGATGAGAAACGCTGGGCTGGAAGAAGCACCAGCTGGAATCAAGATTGCCGGGAGAAATATCAATCGCCTCAGATATGCAGATGACACCACCCTTATGGCAGAAAGTGAAGAAGAACTAACGGGCCTCTTGATGAAAGTGAAAGAGAAGAGTGAAAAAGTTGACTTAAAGCTCAACATTCAGAAAACTAAAATCATGGCATTTGGTCCCATCACTTCATGGCAAATAGATGGGGAAACAGTGGAAACAGTGGCTGACTATTTTTCTGGGCTCCAAAATCACTGCAGATGGTGACTGCAGCCATGAAATTAAAAGACACTTACTCCTTGGAAGGAAAGTTATGACCAACTTAGACAGCACATTAAAAAGCAGAGACATGACTTTGCCAACAAAGGTCTGTCTAGTCAAGGCTATGGTTTTTCCAGTGGTCATGTATAGATGCGAGAGTTGGACTGTGAGAAAGCTGAGTGCCAAAGAATTTATGCTTTTGAACTGTGGTGTTGGAGAAGACTCTTTAGAGTCCCTTGGACTGCAAGGAGATCCAACCAGTCTATCCTAAAGGAAATCAGTCCTGAATATTCATTGGAAGGACTGATGTTGAAGCTGAAACTCCAATACTTTGGCCATCTGGTGTGAAGAGCTGACTCATTTGAAAAGACCCTGATGCTGGGGAAGATTGAGGGCAGGAGGAAAAGGGGATGACAGAGGATGAGATGGCTGGATGGCATCACCAACTTGATGGACATGGGTTTGGGTGAACTCCGGGAGTTGGTGATGGACAGGGAGGCCTGGCGTGCTGCGGTTCATGGGGTCACAAAGAGTCGGACACAACTGAGCGACTGAACTGAACTGAACTGAACTGAAAGTTCTTTTCTATGCCCAAGATCATCTCCTTTGTTTTCTAGTCTGTATTTGCGTTAATGTGTATTGAGTGTGTGCTCAGTCGCTTAGCATTGCCTGACTCTGTGACCCCATGGACTGTAGCCTGCCAGGCTCCTCTGTTCTTGGAGTTCTCCAGGCAAGAATATTGGAGAATATATTTCCTTTCCTAGGGGAGCTTCCCAATCCAGGGATTGAAACTGTGTTTCTTGCACCTCCTGCATTGGCAGGCAGATTCCTTACCATTGCACCACCTGAAATACTCACTCTTAAAAATCAACGATCACTTCACACCCAGTAGGATGGCAATAATAATAATCGTAATTTTTAAACAGAAAATTACTAGTCTTAGTGAGGATACAGAAATTAGAACACTCATACCTTGTTGGGACTATAAAATGGTACAGCCACAATGAAAAGTAGCTTGGCAGTTCTTCAAAGAGTTAAACATACAATTACCATGTGACCCATCAATCCCACTCATATATATAAATATACACTCAAGGGCATTGAAAATGTATATTTACATAAAAACTTGTATATGAATGTTCATAGCTGCATTATTCACAATAAAGCCAACAGTAGAAATAATCCAGATGTCCATTAACTACTGAATGTATGAAAAATGATGTGTTATATACTCATACAATCGACTATAATGCTACAAGATGGATGAACTTTGAACGTGCTAAGCACAAGAAGCTTATCACCAAAGACCTCTTACTATATGCTGCCATTTACACAGAGTATATAGAATAGGCAAATCTGTAGAGATAAAAAGTAGATTATTGGTTGCCGAAGGCTGGTAAGGGAAGAGGGAACAGGGAGTGTGGTATGAGGTGTGGGGTTTTTCTGGGGAGTGATGGAAATGTTCCAAGATTGGTTGATGTGACGGTTGCACAACTTTGTGAATGGAAAATAAAACTTTGAACTATATACTTTAAAATGGTGAATTCTATGTTATGTGAATTATGTCTCAACAACAACAAAACAGTAAATAAACCAACAAACATCATCAACTATTTGAAATATTCTAGTTTCGTGTTTTAAAAATCCATGTTTTAAAAATTTGGCACTTTCCCAATGTTTCCAAAAGTTGCTGAAATGTTTTCCCTGGTCTTGCTTCCTTCTCACCTTTGTACATTTCTATGTTTTTGTAGATTCCGTATAAAATGTGCAGTCATTTCAAAGCAACTTGCAAAGAAAAAAAAAAAAGCAGCTCTGGGTATTTTCTATTCTTTCTTCCCTGAGCTCCTTCTGACTCTTGTGGGTGGTACCATTGAGAGTGTAAGTGGCTGATGGGAGAATTGGGCATAAGTACAGAAATTTGAGAGCTGGGAGCAACTTTATGTGGATGTTGATGACCTTCAAAACACAAGTCAGAGAGAAAGGAGACTCCAAGTAAATAGCGAATCAGATACAGAATAAAGTAAGTCAGAAAGAGAAAAACAAATACCATATATTAATACATACAAGCAGAATCTAGAAATCCTATTTGCAGAGCAGAAGGAGAGACACAGACATAAAGGGAAAAAATAATGGATACCAAGGGAGAATGTAGGGGGTGGGATGAATTTGG
This sequence comes from Tragelaphus eurycerus, assembly GCA_935064755.1. Taxonomy (NCBI): domain Eukaryota; kingdom Metazoa; phylum Chordata; class Mammalia; order Artiodactyla; family Bovidae; genus Tragelaphus; species Tragelaphus eurycerus. The sequence continues at coordinate 9,442,247 of CAKXYN010000039.1, forward strand.
GAGATTGGGATTGACATGTATATGCTAGTAATTATAAAAGTATAAAATAGATAACTAATGAGAACCTACTGTGCAGCGCAGGGAATGCTATTGGGTGCTTTATGGTGACCTAAATCAGAAGGCAATCCAGAAAAGATATAGATATACACATATAACTGATTCACTTTGCTGTACGGTAGAAACTAACACAGCTTTGTAACATAGCATTGTAAAGCAACCATATGCCAATAAAAATTTAATTTTAAAAATGGTTTAAAGAAAGAGTCAGAGTTGGTGTGGTAAGTCTTCACATTTAGAGCAAATATTTGCAAAAAACCCCCACAATTTCAAAGCAAGAGATTCAGCAGCTCAAGAGATTCAGCAGGTCAATGTTATTGCTTTATGGCAAACATCAGCCGTTGGTATTTGAAGGATGGCTACTGAGTTTAGGGATTCTTTTTCTCTATCTTTATTAGCTGCCACTAGTACTATCACTCAGAGAAGGCAATGGCAGCCCACTCCAGTACTCTTGTCTGGAAAATCCCATGGACGGAGGAGCCTGGTCGGCTGTAGTCCATGGGGTCGCTAAGGGTCGGACACGACTGAGCAAGTTCCCTTTCACTTTTCACTTTCATGCATTGGAGAAGGAAATGGCAACCCACTCCAGTGTTCTTGCCTGGAGAATCCTAGGGACAGGGGAACTTGGTGGGCTGCCGTCTATGGGGTCGCACAGAGTCTGACACGACTGAAGCGACTTAGCAGCAGCAGCAGCAGCAGCACTATCACTACTTCTTAGTACCTTGAAAACAGAAGGGAGAAGTCTGTAACTGCTTTGGAAGGCAGGAACCATCTGCAGAGCTGGTGGGCGTCTTTGGTGTCCAGACACAATACACACTTTGACATTGAATGGATGCCTTTAGATGATGAAATCAGGCATTTGTGTGAAGTTTGTAAGTTTTCACTCATCATTGGCTTACATAATTTGGAAATACCCTACATGTGGTTGCCACAGAAATACCTTTTCAATCCCCTTTCATTGCAGTTGATGGGAAATTCAAAGCATCTTGCTGAACTGAATCCATTTCCAAGTGAAGATAGGTATTGTGACTCCACCAGATGGCGCACGCATGCTAGATCAGGACTTCATGTAGACAAGGACAAAGACACCAGTGTAATCAGATACTATCTTTTCTCTCTCCGCGGGCAACCCCCGAATTTTCCTGTGTGTTCGGAATTTACATTTCTAGATCATGTAAATACAGATGTGCTAGAGTTAGTCACCCGAATCAACTGTTCAGTGTCTAAGGCTAGGTTGTAAAAATGATCACTCTCCTTTGTTTTCAGTTCAAGTATTCTGACTATTCCTTTGCCACACATGCCTTTATTTTTCATCCACTTACATCAGTGGTCTGGGTCTCTTTTCTTTCTTACACATACTGATGGAGAGGAAAAATATGCTCTTGAATGTTCTGGAAATTTTCTTGTATAGTACATCAATGACCTAACCGTCTTAAAGATGCCGTTCATTTTATTTTGCATGTAAGGGGCTCAGCTTTTGGAAAGATGTTAGAGAAATGTCCCAAGATACAAAGCAAATTATTTCTCTCTTTATTCAGCTTTATTTGTCTTTGCCTTTTGAAAGAAGAGGAAGTAGGGGGAAGAGGAAATGTTCACAGTCTGAAGCTGAACCAGCGAGACCAGCCATGTTACGAGCCTGTCCTGTGGTCCCTGAGATTTGCTGTCTCCCAGTCTAACCCCCGCCCCAGCCAGCACTCCCTCTAGAGCGAGACACAGGCCCCCAGAGGAAAGTCTGGTAGGACATCATATGGAGCAAGTCCAGAGTCAATAAAGGGAACTAAGAGACTTAGAGGCCGGAAGGGAGAAATGAGATTTAGCTAGTCTGACATCACCAAGCCACAGACGTGGCCACAGAGAGGCTCCCTGTGTGGAAGTGGGAAGCAGGGCAGGCTGGGGGCTGGCAGGCCCACCTCCTGGCTGGGGCCCTGCTGCTGAGCCAAGAAATGGAAGGAGAGGCCCCCTGAGGTCTTGGTGGCCCCTGGAGTGGCTGGTGTGAAGGGACGGTAGATCCAAGAGGGTGAAAGATGGATGGAATAAAAGGGACACACTGACCATGCTTTCCTCAGTTTCCTTGTGGTACTCCGTTTCCACAAGGAGAAGACAAAAAATCACAGTCTAATCACAAAACAAGGGCGTGACCTAGTTTTTTATAGAGCAGGATTGAGAAATAGTCCTTGGTTATGCAGACAGCATTGTAGGAACTGTTAGTATTTATAAGTCTGTTATTGAAGTTTTCAGAGCTGACTTTTAATTCTAGAAGTATATGGTTAAAGTGTTTTTTTTTTTTTTAATTGGTTCAGTCATGAAGAAGTAGAGTTATTTTACTTTTTGAATATACTGGATCAATTTGTATACAGGATATCATGTTTAATAACCCTTATTTACTTTTATTTTTAATCCCTATTTTGCTTTTTTTTTTTTTTGATCCAGGTGTCATGTCATATGTTGTGACATCATATAATACATTTGTACCTCATAAGCTACAACCCAGAAGGCAACACTTTTCTCCCCAAAGGCCTTCAACAGCTGTCACAAACCCATTACAAAGATCCAGAACAGTCTGGGGTCTTGTTGTTCTTATTAGTTTAAAAATGAAATATCTTATGAGAAAGCACAAATATGAAAGAAAGTAGGCAGGGATTCAGTTTTGGAAAAATTAAATTCAATTCTAGGATGGCAAAGATTTACGTAAAATTTATACTTTGCATGAGTCATAACAAGCAGTGTTGGCCACACAAACAAAGACCTGAAAGTTTCAGTGGTTTAACAAAGCAGAGGTTTATTTCTCACTTTCTTCACAACTTAACATGGGTGTCTCAGGAGAAAGGCAGGGAGCCCTGCTCCAGGCATTCAGGGACCCAGGCTTTTTCCAGTTGGTGGCTCTGCCATTATTAGAGCCTTGGTTTCCTCTATCAGTGCTTTGCATTTGACCAGCAGCCAGGAGAGGAGGAGGATGGGTAAATCCTATTTCATTTAACTGCCTCAGTCTGGAGGTAATGCACACCACTTCCGCTTACCTTCCATCAGTAAGAACTAGTTTCAGGAATCGGAAGAAGAGAACTTGGATACTGATGTAAAATAGTCCAATGTTTACTATACAAGCCTGTGTGTGTGTGCCAAGTTGCTTCAGTCATGTCCACCTCTTTGCGACCCCATGGACTGTAGCCCACCAGGCTCCTCTGTCCAGGGGATTCTTCAGGCAAGAGTACTAAAGTGGGTAGCCCTTCCCTTATCCAGGGAATCTTCCCAACCCAGGGACTGAACCCAGGTAACGCATATTGCAGGAGGATTCTTTACCGCCAGAGCCACCGGGGAAGCCCATTTACTATACAAACACACCAGCAATAGAGAGTTTGGTAAGATACAAAACTATTGTTAAAACTATTTGTCTCAGGGTGAGAAATGTCATGTTCCACTCCCCCAAACCCAGTCCACTCATACCAGACCCAGTCAGGCACAAGCAAAATCTAGCCTTGGAAAATAGCTTCCTGTTTTTAGCATTTGTCTAGATTAAGGGATCTTGATGAAGTTTGGATCAAGGAAGTTTTTCTATAAAACAGCATACATAATTTTTTTTAAGTTGTTTTAACCTAGCCCTTAAGAAAACAGGCTCCAAGTCCTTTGTTACCATGTCCAGTCTACAAGATGGCACCAGTGATTCCTACCTCTTGATAGTTACATCCTGGTACCATTTCCTGCCATGCTGGAATGGGGCTGACTTGGGTAACCACAGCCGTGGTGAAAATGAAAGAATGTGACACTGAGGTCCACTGCAGCTTCCACCTTGTTATCTCTTGGTGCAATCCAGCTGCCATGTTGTAAGGACATTCAGGAATCCCTGGTGGAGGAAGCTACCAGGCATGGAGCTGAGTGCTTGTGGTGAATGGGTGAAAAAAATCCCTTGTCAAGAAGAAAGATCCTAAGCAACATGATGGGTTCAGAAGCTGATGAAAAGAGGCTGCCAATCCTAACTTCTTCAAAGTGAGATCTATCACGCCATATTACAAATACTGGTGAAATGAAGCGGTAAAAAACAAACAAACACACACACATGGAGAGATCCACCTGAGGAGGAAAGGAGGTTGGATGCTAACCCCCAGCACCAACGTGTGCACTGGGTGCACCATTTTGAATCAAATCCTCCAACTCCAGTTGGGCCTTCAGGTGACCATAGCCTTGGTTGACCTCTTGACTATCATCTTCTGAGAGAGCCACAGACAGGACCATTCAGCTAAGTGAAGTGAAAGTGAAAGTCTCTCAGTTGTGTCTGACTCTTTGTGACCCCATGAACTGTAACTTACCAGGCTCCTCTGTCCATAGCATTCTCCAGCCCAGAATACTGGAGTAGGTTACCATTCCCTTCTCCAGGAGATCTTCCCAATCCAGGGATCAAACCCAGGTCTCCCGCATTAAAGGCGGATTCTTTACCAGCTGAGCCACCAGGGAAGCCCAAGAATACTGGAATGGGTAACCTCCCTTCTCAGTGGATCTTCCCAACCTAGGAATTGAATTGGGTTCTCCTGAAGCAGGCAGATTCTTTACCAGCTGAGCTATGAGCTAAGCCACTCTCCCATTCCTGATCTATAGCAATAGAATGAAATGATAAATGGTTATTTTTATTTTGAACCACTAAATTTAGAAGCAATTTGTTCTGTACCAATAGCTAACTAAAATGCAGATCCCCAAGCTCCCCTGGCCATTCTGAGCTGTAGACTTGAGATGATGCTGGTGATTCTGAGGCAGAAGGACACCTCTGCTCTCAGGAGAGTTCTGTGGTGGGGAAATGCCCTCCCCTTCACAGGCCCCATGTTTTGAGAGTCCCTGTCCTTTCTAGAGCTCTCATATGTTCCAAGTACATGATGCTTCTTTTTTCCGCATAATCACTGCTTCCTTCTCTCTAAATCAGGTAACTGTCTGGTTCACAGTGCAGTCTATACACTGCTTTCTTATTTACAGTGGCCTGTCTCCCTGCATGTGTATGTGGTAAGTCACTTCAGTCATGTCCAACTCTTTGCAACCACATGGACTGTAGCCCACTGAGCTCCTCTGTCCATGGGATTCTCCAGGCATGGTTACTGGAGTGGGTTGCCATGCCCTCCTCAAGGGGATCTTCCCAACACAGGAATCAAACCCTTCTCTTAGGTCTCCTGCTTTGGCCGATGAGATCTTTACCCCACTAGCACCACCTGGGAAGCCCATTTCCCTGCAAGGCCCAAGCAAACCAGGGAAGATGGCTCCGATACCACCCCAGAATGCCCAGCTCCACCCAGGGGCCACTCAGAGCCTGAGCCCTCACCCAGCCGGGAGTACAGGGCCCACCCCAAGCCCAAGAGCAGGGAAGCTCCAGCTCTGCCCTGGGAGGCTGAGCTGTTAGTAGGAAGTCAGGCACAAAAGCAGGTCATTGCCAAATGCTTTGGGGATGGAGCTGTGTCTCAGTGGCAGGGCACTAGGAAAATCCTATGGGAAGAGATGAAAAAATGTGAACTGGTCCCACGGGAACACAGACAAAGGATTTTTTTTTTTTTTTTTTGGTGCCAAATGTGCCTAACATTCAGAGAAGTTTCCTGAAGATACCACCTGACATGGCTGTGAAGAGCTAATACTAGTCTAGATCAAGGAATTGTCAAACTACATCAGTTCAGTTCAGTTCAGTCACTCAGTCGTGTCCGACTCTTTTGACCCCATGCATCGCAGCACGCCAGACCTCCCTGTCCATCACCAACTCCCAGAGTTCACTCAAACTCATGTCCATCGAGTTGGTGATGCCATCGAGCCATCTCATCCTCTGTTATCCCCTTTTCCTCCTGCCCTCAATCCCTCCCAGCTTCAGAGTCTTTTCCAATGAGTCAACTCTTTGCATGAGGTGGCCAAAGTACTGGAGTTTCAGCTTTAGCATCAGTCCTTCCAAAGAACACCCAGGGCTGATCTCCTTCAGAATGGACTGGTTGGATCTCCTTGAATCCAAGGGAATCTCAAGAGTATTCTCCAACACCATAGTTCAAAAGCATCAATTCTTTGGCACTCAACTTTCTTCACAGTCCAACCCTCACACCCATACATGACTACTGGAAAAACCATAGCCTTGACTAAATGGACCTTTGTGGGCAAAGTAATGTATCTGCTTTTGAATATGCTATCTAGGTTGGTCATAACTTTCCTTCCAAGGAGCAAGTGCCTTTTAATTTCATGGCTGCAATCACCATCTGCAGTGATTGTGGAGCCCCAAAAAATAAAGTCTGACACTGTTTCCACTGTTTCCCCATCTATTTCCCATGAAGTGATGGGACCAGATGCCATGATCTTCATTTTCTGAGTGTTGAGCTTTAAGCCAAATTTTTCACTCTCCACTTTCACTTTCATCAAGAAGCTTTTTAGTTCCTCTTCACTTTCTGCCATGATGGTGGTGTTATCTGCATATCTAAGGTTATTTATATTTCTCCTGGAAATCTAGATTCCAGCTTGTGCTTCTTCCAGTCCAGCATTTCTCATGATGTACTCTGCATATAAGTTAAATAAGCAGGGTGACAATATACAGTCTTGACATACTCCTTTTCGTATTTGGAACCAGTCTGTTGATCCATGTCCCATTCTAACAGTTGCCTCCTGACCTGCATGTAGGTTTCTCAAGAGGCAGGTCAGGTGGTCTGGTATTCTCATCTCTTTCAGAATTTTCCACAGTTTATTGTAATCCACCCAGTCAAAGGCTTTGGCATAGTCAATAAAGCAGAAATAGATGTTTTTCTGGAACTCTCTTGCTTTTTCCATGATCCAGCGGATGTTGGCAATTTGATCTCTGGTTCCTCTGCCTTTGCTAAAACCAGCTTGAACATCTGGAAGTTCAAGGTTCATGTATTGCTGAAGCCTGACTGGAGAATTTTGAGAATTACTTTACTAGCATGTGAGATGAGTACAATTGTGCGGTAGTTTGAGCATTCTTTGGCATTGCCTTTCTTTGGGATTGGAATGAAAACTGACCTTTTCCAGTCCTGGGGCCACTGCTGAGTTTTCCAAATTTGCTGGCATATTGAGTGCAGCACTTTTACAACATCATGTTTCAGGATTTGAAATAGCTCAACTGGAATTCTATCACCTCCACTACATACCATGAGCCAAATTCAGATAGCGCCTGGTTTTCATACCAGCCAAGACGTGAGAAAATTTTTACATTTTTAAATGATTGGGGAAAAAAGATCAAGAGAAGAAGACGATCTTACAACATGTGAACTTGATATGAAATTCCAGTTCTTCATATCTCAAAATCAAGTTTTGGTGGAACCCAGAATGCTTAATTATGTATTGTCTCTGACTGCTTCCATGTTGTGTTGTCCCCACAGAGACCCTGTGGCAGGCATATCCTCAAGTGTTTACTCTCAAGCCCTTGAGAGAGACTGTCTATCTGTGCAGAAAGTGATGACTTCCTTCCTGCATAGAAGGGACACTGCGGGAGAGGCTCCAGGTGAGAAAGTCCATGGTGTGCATGGAGAGCTGCCCGCTGTGGGTAGCGTGATCTGGGCATGGAGGTGAGGCAGAGAGAGGAGGAAATGAGGCGGGCCACATCATGGAGTGGTCAAGGCTTCCACTTGGACAGTGCCCTGCATGGAATGGGGAGGAAGCTGTGGAACCAGGAAGACGCAGCAATGAGAACCAAGGTCCAGGTGGGGACGGGTGCAAATCTGCCATGGAACAGACTGAGATTGGAACCTAAAGGTGGAAGAACAGTATAGAAAACAGGAAAAAGGAGCCAAGAAAAATGGAGAAACCCACCCATAGGCAATTTTGCAGAAGAACAGCAACCATAATAACCCAGGCATTACTGTCAAGTCATCACTGCCACTTCAGATGCTTGAAAGTGAAAGTAAAAGTCACTCAGTCATGTATGTCTCTTTGCGACCCCATAGACTATACAGTCCATGGAATTCTCTAGGCCAAAACAGTGGAGTGGGCAGCTGTCCCCTTCTCCCGGGGATCTTCCCAACCCAGGGATCGAACCCAGGTCTCCCACATTGCAGGCGGATTCTTTACCAGCTGAGCCACCAGGGAAGCCCAAGAATACTGAAGTGGATAGCCTATCTATTCTCCAGGGGATCTTCCTGACCCAGGATCAATCCAGGGTCTCCTGCATTGCAGACAGATTCTTTACTAGCTGTGCTACCAGGGAAGCCCCTCAGATGCTTAGTTAACATGAATAAAGAGCTTATCTTTATTATTTATTTTCCAAGTCTGTAATGAATCTCTCCAGTGGGAAGTTACCCTTTTGTATATTCTCAGATCAGGGACTTGAAGATAGGATAATGCACCCAAAGACGCTTTATAATCAGTAGGAACCTACATCAATGTCAGAAGCTATTGATCGGTTGAGCCTAGATTAGGGCCAGGTCATGGTGGGACAGTTTAGATGGTTAAATATTGTCTTTTCTTCAATATTTCTCACCACTGGCCGTTTAGCCTAAAGGTGCTTATTCTCCATTCATCTTGTGTTGCTCTTTGAGTAATTCTCAGGAGGTAGTCATGTCCACGAGTTATCATCAGTTTGGCAAACAGGTTAATCACCTCTTGCCATTTGTCTCTGTTGGAGAAGAACCAGCATAACCGTCATCCACAAGACGAACTGTCTCGATAATTATACCAAATATTTGGGGTGGGAGAGGCTAAAGATCCAGGACTAGTCTAATCTCTCTTTGGTAATTTGTCATTTAGATGGTCTTCCTGTGAAAGGTGAAGGACAGGAACTATGGGGGGAGGGCAAGAAAAGATGGTGTGCTTCAGATAATCCTTTTAACCTCAAGGACACCCGAGGAGCATTGAGTCTCGGGCATTAAAACAAGCAAAATGACTCAGAAGCCATTGGAGATGCTTTCTCAGCGCTATTTTGCCTTTATTTACCTTTTGGGGAGCGGGGGGAAATGAAGTCAGAATTATTTTTAAATAAGAAAGATGCTAAAAACAAACCCATTAAAAGGCATAAATTAAATATTCATATGCACAATCCCACATCCTTAACGGGCACTCTTCCAGGAGGAGGTGGGCTGCCTGCCTCTTCTTTAAGGGACATTCATCTCCCTCAGAGCTGCCCACTGATGGCCACCTCCGGTCCTCCCTGCCTACCTGCATTGCGAGTCGACAGTCCTTTGAATCTCTGCACTGCCTACCATGTTCTTTTTGGGGGATTTCCTTTTTAAACCATTGCCACAAGCACAAACAAACTTAAGATGGCCAAACTGGCCACTTTTCCCTAAAGAGCAAATTCTCACAGTTTATTTCTGGGAAGAAGGCAGGCATCAGAAAAGCAGGCTTGGGGACAGTGAACATAAAGCAAAGGGTGTGTTTTGAATTGATGAAGGAATGTGATATTTCCACTGGCCATTAAACCAGTGACATCAGACCCACTCCCATGACCTTTCCAGCCATGATTAAAAGAGGTGAAAGTTGGTTTCTAAAAGTTCAGTCTACTGTGGAAGAGGGTTTCAGTCACCAAAGTAGATGCCAAGAATACATGTGGATTAACAAACAGAGAACAAAAAATACCAAAGGACTGTTTAGAACCTCTCTCTTTCTTATAGGGGCCTGAAAGTAGGGTCAGTTACATGATTTGTGGGGCTCAGTACAAACTGAAAAATGCAGGCTTCTATTCAATGATTATTAAGAATTACAAGACTCCTAGGGCAGGAGCAGGCTCTTTCAAAGTGCAGGCCCTGGGCAACCGAACAGGCGGCATGCCCATGAGGGTTTAAGGCAGTTTCCAAAATGTGTCTAATTTACTCTGAGAGAGTTAATTCACTCACTAAGAATTTGTCTTATAGAGAAAAATTAAACAGTCATGGAATAATTTTTCTATAATCCTGCAAAGGAATGAACTTTCCTCTGACATATATATTGAATTGGCACAAGTGAACTTTTGTCTGTGAAATGCTTATGCTGGGGAAGAGCTGTCCAGGCCTGCCTGAGTACCACACACGTGTCTGCAAATGTCCCCATGCTGGCAGGATTTAACACACTTTGGAACTGTGTCACTTTTGTATTAAAAAAAAAAATTAAAAATCTTTGATATAATGGGTTTTGAAAATACACTTTTAAATATTTAGAAATCCCATTTCCTTTGTTGCTTTCTCCTTTAATAGAAATGTGTTCACTGCCCTCTGCTATTAGACTCAAAAGTGTGGTCTCTTTAAGTGCTTTATTGGAAAACTGTCTCACTGATGTTATTTGACAAGTTAGTAGGAGGCTCAATCAGTGATTTGAGCTATAAGACGAATTTCAGTTGATGACACAAATCGTCCCAAGTTTTGAAAGCCAACGTGAATGTGGGATCAGATTAAAGGATGTAGCAGCCCTAGACGTGGTGGAGGAACCTGCAGGGGCATCTTCCACAAAAGAGAAAATCAAGGAGGTCTTGGTAAAGGCTGGAGTAAGCGGAGGTACAAGGTGGGAAAAGAGGCTCATCACGCCTCTTCACTCTCCGGGCTCCCACATCTAGCTCTACTCCTGGGCCAGGTAATGAGAACACTGATAGGCGGCCAGCAATGACCACATTGATCGGTGTTGGGCAAAAGTAGCCCTCACGATGCAGAGGGAGATCTACGACGAGAGGATGAGCCAAACCTCGCGAGAACATCGAAGTAAGTTCCCCAAGTGGGTGGTGCCTGCTTACATTTCATTGGATGAAGTCGTGCACGTGGCCACGCCCAAAGCCGCGGGGGAAGGACGCTTTGTAGCAAAAGGGGAAAAGAATGGAGAACAATGCATCTTGATGATGAGGGAGCCAGGAAAATGCCTGGCCTCCTCAAGGAATTTTCCCACCGGAGAGCCCCCTTCTTTCCCCAACTTATTTTCACAAATTTGGACATGAATGTGGCCCATATAAGCCCGGCAGTGAGAAAGGGCGGGAGGGCCTCCTATTGGGGTGTGACTCTCTGGGCTTGGAAGAGATGAAGCCACGTGGTGAAGCTGCAGGGGCCATTTTGGTGGGTTCTCATCTCCAGCCGCAATTCCTGCAGCTGCAGTAAGACTCTGAACACCGCGCCCAAAAGACCTGTTCTACTGCTCAGAACAGTGAAGGGCAAGAGAAGAGCCTCCTTCCTGACACACTGCATCCTGGTGGGGCACCAGAGGCCGCTGCAGCACCAGCCCCAAGGGCACACTGAGTGAGGATGTCTGGGGACACGCTGGAGCCTCCGGGAGTCTGGAGTGTGAGGCGTTTATGGTCATCCAACCCGCAGACCCGTGAAAGTGTGTCTGGACTTTGACCTGGCTCCTGGAGTCAGAGTGGAAATAGGCCTGGGTGAAGAATGGCCTTTTTTGCTCATAAAGCTGAGGCGCCGGGTGGATTTTAAAGGAAAGTTTGGCCACAGAGAAGATGCAAGGGAGCTGGAGAGGTGGAGCTTGTGAATACCCAGAGAGTGAAGAGCTCTGGGGCAGGAAGGTGCTTTTGGAACTTCTGTGCCAAGCCCAGGGGTAAAGAGGCAGCTGTATGGGGGGCCCAACCCATTGGGACAATGACTCCATTTACTCATGAGAATCATAGGGTTTGTTAAGAATCAATAAAAGGGCAACTTCTGCAATGCTGTTAGGATTATGAAATCCATTCATTTGGATTATTTTTAACTAGGTGACCACTTGATGCCCTGGTCCCGTAATCAATAATGTTTGGATAAAAGGGTTTCTACCTTATGAATTAAGAACCAGGATCTATGGCTCTAAAATTTATTTTTACAAAGAACAAATAACCAATTTATGTATGTGCCTGGTGCATTTAAATATTTGCATTAAGTTGTGCAGAGTTAAGGGATTCCTGCAGGCCTGTCCTTGTGGACTGTCTTGAAGGAAGAGGTCACGGCTTCAACAATGACGAGAAGAATGGTTGCTGCTCCGGCCTTGCGCTGTTGCCGTGTTGCTCAGCCAGCTGCAGGGGATGCAAGGTTGGGTGAGGGGACTGGCCCTGCCCAGATTCCTGCCCCACATTGGCCCCACCAGCCACGATGCAGAGAGAGATAACGCAGAGTGAGTCAGGGGTTATCAGGCTACCCAGACCTACCCGGTAGATCGATGCTAATATATGCATGACATCTGGCTCTCCCACCTCGGTCATCCCCACTCCCTTCTGAGCACTGATGTGCAAAAGGCTAGTTCTTTCATCCTGGATTTTTTTTTTTCCTACAAAAAAATATAGAAAAGAAGGAGGAAGGAACGGTACATAGATGATACGTAGGTTCTTTGGAATATATGATAGAGTTGACAATTTTGAAAATGTTTAAAGAGAGGTGAGGGTCATGGGATTTTTACAACGATCCCCAAGAGCAGGTTTCTCATCTTCCTCCCTGAGGCTGCCTTCTGGAGAGGCTTCAGCTTCAGTCTTGTGGAAGGAGGGGCTCTGCTGGATAATTTGTGAGGGTGGCTCCCTGCCCAGCTCTAGACTCTTGCAGGTCTACACTCCTGGACCTCTTTCCATAATGGAACACTTTTTTTTTTTTTTCTTTTAGGTTGAGTTTTCAGTCTATTCTTGAATCAGTTCAGTTTAGTTTAGTTCAGTGGCTCAGTCGTGTCCGACTCTTTGCAACCCTATGGACTGCAGCACGCCAGGCTTCCCTGTCTTATCACCAACTCTCGGAGTTTACTCAAACTCATGTCCATTGAGTCAGTGACGCCATCCAACCATCTCATCCTCTGTCCTTCTCTTCTCCTCCCGCCTTCAGTCTTTCCCAACATTAGGGTGTTTTCCATTGAGTCAGTTCTTCACATCAGGTGGCCAAAGTATTGGAGTTTCAGCTTCAGCACCAGTCCTTCCAAGGAATATTCAGGACTGATTTCCTTTTGGATGGACTGGTTGTATATCCTTGCAGTCCAAGCAACTCTCAGGAGTCGTCTCCAACACCACAGTTCAAAACCATCAATTCTTTGGTACTCAGCTTTCTTTATAGTCCAGCTCTCACATCCATACATGACTACTGGAAAAACCAGAGCTCTAAGTAGACCGACCTTTGTTGGCAAAGTAATGTCTCTGCTTTTTAATATGCTGTCTAGGTTGGTCATAACTTTTCTTCCAAGGAGCAAGTGTCTTTTAATTTCATGGCTGCAGTCACCATCTGCAGTGATTTTGGAGCCCCCAAAAATAAAGTCTGTCACTGTTTCCACTGTTTCCCCATCTATTTTCCGTGAAGTGATGGGACCAGATGCCATGATCTTAGTTTTCTGAATGTTGAGCTTTAGGCCAGCTTTTTCACTCTTCTCTTTTATGTCATCAAGAGGCTCTTTAGTTTTTCTTAGCTCTCTGCCATGATAAGACTTAGGTTTATTCTAACAGAACTAAAAGTGAGAAGGACATTTCACTTGTCTTTCATTCAACCATGTTCATATAAAATGTGTGGGGCTGGTGGGTTTGGGGGCCATGAACACCCCATGGTGGCCCTTTGGTGGAGGGTACTGTCATGTGTCCAAGAGCCTTGTCCCTCCAAACCTGCTCGTGTCACTAGGGCTTGCTTCCTTATCCACAGGAGGACAGCACTTCCTAAAGCCATAACTTACCTGCGATGCAATTGCAGGGTCTTTAGGGCTCTACTTTGCTATCCTGAAGTGTGATGCACAGCTAGAATTTTCCCTTTTAGAAGAAGATAAAGTCTATAGCCTAACTTTATGTTTCGGCACTGTATTTAACTCAGATTTCTAACTCAAACTGAATTTAGAAAAGAAAATATTCAAACCACATAAAATCTGGCTTGTTGACAACAACAATGTTGAAATGAACCCAACTCTGTTTCACCTGAAGCCCTGTCACAAGAAACATGAAGTGGTTCAAAATCAAAACCTGCAGCCAGGAAGGGTGATGAACAAATAGCTTTATTCAGGGAAACCACAGTGTTCAGATTTCTGTCTCCAGTGGGATTCAGTGTTTATTTGGCACCCAACCTGGAAGATACCCACCAACAAGAGAGGCATTTAAGAGTGCCTTACCCTGGACTGTGGTACAAACAGAACAAGAGGAAGCTGGTTCAAGAAAGCAGCTGCTCCATATGGATGGACCTAAAGATTGTCATTACTGAATGAAGTAAGTCAGACAGAGAAGGATAAATATCATATGGCATCCCTTATATATAGAATCTTAAAAAATAAATTATATAAATGAACTTACAAAATGGAAGGAGACTCAGAGAACGAACTTCTGGTTGCTGGGGTGAAGGATGGGAGAAAGGGATAGTTAAGGAGGTTGGGATAGACATGTACATACTGCTGTGTTTAGAATGGATGGCCAACAAGGACTTACTGTATAGCACAGGGAACCCTGCTTAATGTTATGTGGCAGCCTGGATGAGAAGAGAGTTTGGGGGAGAATGGATACATGTATAGATCAGATCAGATCAGATCAGTCGCTCAGTCGTGTCTGACTCTTCGAGACCCCATGCATCGCAGCACGCCAGGCCTCCCTGTCCATCACCAGCTCCTGGAGGTCACCCAGACTCACACCCATCAAGTCAGTGAAGCCATCCAGCCATCTCATCCTCTGTCGTCCCCTTCTCCTCCTGCCCTCAATCCCTCCCAGCATCAGAGTCTTCTCCAATGAGTCAACTCTTCGCATGAGATGGCCAAAATACTGGAGCTTCAGCTTTAGCATCATTCCTTCCAAAGAAATTCCAGGACTGATCTCCTTCAGAATGGACTGGTTGGATCTTCTTGCAGTCCAAGGGACTCTCAAGAGTCTTCTCCAACACCACAGTTCAAAAGCATCAATTCTTAGGCGCTCAGCCTTCTTCACAGTCCAGCTCTCACATCCATACATGACCACAGGAAAGACCATAGCCTTGACTAGGCGAACCTTTGTTGGTAAAGTAATGTCTCTGCTTTTGAATATGCTATCTAGGTTGGTCATAACTTTCCTTCCAAGGAGTAAGCGTCTTTTAATTTCATGGCTGCAGTCACCATCTGCAGTGATTTTGGAGCCCAGAAAACAAAGTCTGACACTGTTTCCACTGTTTCCCCATCTATTTCCCATGTAGTGATGGGACCAGATGCCATGATCTTCGTTTTCTGAATGTTGAGCTTTAAGTCAACCTTTTCACTCTCCACTTTCACTTTCATCAAGAGGCTTTTCAGCCCCTCTTCACTTTCTGCCATAAGAGTCGTGTCATCTGCATATCTGAGGTTATTTATATTTCTCCTGGCAATCTTGATTCCAACTTGTGTTTCTTCCAGTCCAGCATTTCTCATGATGTACTCTGCATATAAGTTAAATAAACATGGTGACAATATGCAGCCTTGACGTACTCCTTTTCCTATTTGGAACCAGTCTGTTGTTCCATGACCAGTTCTAACTGTTGCTTCCTGACCTATATATAGATTTCTTAAGAGGCAGATCAGGTGGTCTGGTATTCCCATCTCTTTCAGAATTTTCCACACTTTATTGTGATCTACACAGTCAAAGGCTTTGGCATAGTCAATAAAGCAGAAATAGATGTTTTTCTGGAACTCTCTTGCTTTTTCCATGATCCAGCGGATGTTGGCAATTTGATCTCTGGTTCCTCTGCCTTTTCTAAAACCAGCTTGAACATCAAGGAAGTTCACGGTTCACATATTGCTGAAGCCTGGCTTGGAGAATTTTGAGCATTACTTTACTAGCATGTGAGATGAGTGCAATTGTTTGGTAGTTTGAGCATTCTTTGGCATTGCCTTTCTTTGGGATTGGGATGAAAACTGACCTTTTCCAATCTTGTGGCCACTGCTGAGTTTTCCAAATTTGCTGGCATATTGAGTGCAGCACTTTCACAGCATCATCTTTCAGGACTTGGAATAGCTCCACTGGAATTCCATCATCTCCACTAGCTTTGTTCGTAGTGATGCTTTCTAAGGCCCATTTGACTCACATTCCAAGATGTCTGGCTCTAGGTCAGTGATCACATCATAATGTGGCTGAATCCCTTTGCTGTTCATTTGAAGCTATCACAATATTGTTAATCAGCATTACCCCAATACAAAATAAAAAGTAAAAAAAAAAAAGCAAAAAACAGAAAAGCAGCTGTCCAAATTAGAGGGGACAATTGAAGGATCATCCCCTTGCAAAAGACACCATTTCTTAGAGGTAGTTTCTGCTCACTTTACAGCAGAATTTCTTAAAAGAATCATCCATACTTGATGGATGTTTCCAGCTCTCCAGCTCTCATGCTCTTCTCAACCCTGTCAGGTTTCACCTGCAGCTCTCCATGGACATCACCCTTGAAAGTCTTCTGTACCATTTTTCTCTGGCCAGGTTCAGCGGTCAGTTCGTAGTTGATATTCACTTGATCTCTTAGCAGCATCAAACCAGGTAAGTACTTCTCCTTAAACACTTGACTTCCAGGCCACCACACTTACCTTATTTTTTCCTTTGACCTCTTTGGTCTCTTCTTCCTAGTCTTTGTTGGAATGCTCTCGAACTCAGTCCTCAGCCTTCCCAAGGCTCTTCAACCATTGCCATGGGTTTACATGTCACATATGTACTAGTGGTTCTCAAGCTTGTATCTGTAATTCTGCCCTCTTCCTTGACCTTAGGTAACTGAGAACTTGACCTCACTTCTTGGATGTCTAACAGGCATCTTGAGTTGACCATGGCAGAACCAGAACTCTTGATTCCCTTCCTCATATCCATCCTTACCCCAGCCTCCTCCATGCCCCTGCAGCACAGACATTACTCTCAAAAGGGACTAAGAGGGACGTGAAACCCTTCACGGAGCTTTGTGTGTAGATGTCCTGATATTTCCATTTCATTGCTAGTGAAAGAGTCAAAAGGTAGTCTATTTCAGAAAAAAGAATTATTCTTAATTTTAGGAAACTGAAAATGTAGATGCTTGATTAGCATATAATGAATGAATGAGAAGTAGGGAACTTAAATAGCCACTGAGGGGCTTCAGAGCCTTGTATATCTGGCTGGAGATTTACGAAAATGTCAGTTTTCAGAGATTTAAGAACCTCTCTGTCTGGTTTAGTGCTCTGGATACTTCTCTGCCTAAAGTCCTCTACCTGAACACGCACATTGACAACTGGTCTGTTAAAGTATGATATTGAGTAGCAGCTTAAGTTTAATATTACAGGTAGATTGCCTTAGGCCTAGCATACACCAGTTTTCCCTGTAGCAATTCAAAACCCTTAAAATTGACCACTTGGTTCTGCTGCTTTTCACATGGCTTGAAAGTGACTTCTGATGAATGTTTGGGAAAGAGTGGAGATTGCATGCTGCCAGTTTCCCCCTCCCCATAAAACTGCATGAGAGGGGCAAGGCCGTATGTGGAAAGATCAATTTATGTCACCTCTAAATAAGACTGAGCGACTTCACTTTCACTTTCATGCATTGGAGAAGGAAATAGCAACCCACTCTAGTATTCTTGCCTGGAGAATCCCAGGGACAGGGGAGCCTGGTGGGCTGCACAGAGTCAGACATGACTGAAGTGACTTAGCAGCAGCAAATAAGCTTAAGAAATAACATGGACAAAAAAAAAAAAAAAGAGCTAAGATGGCGGACGAGTAAGATGGGGAGAATACTTTCTCCTCCACAAATCCATTAAAAGAACATTTGAATGCTGAATAAACTCGATAAAACAACTTCTGAATGCCGGCAGAGGACATCAGGCACTTAGAACGACAGCTCATTGTCTTCAAAACTAGAAAACGAGCCCTGTAACTCCTTTCGCGGAGAACTGGCGCGGACACCAGCATTTGCTATTGGCAAGCGGGGGCTGGGCTAGGAGGAGCAGCGAGGCCTGCATTGCTTTGAGAAAGGATTTGGCCTGGCTATCTCGGGCGCTATCTGAGCGAAATAACCAGACTGTCGGTTATCTACTACATCAAAAGCCAGCCCTAACTTAAGACACCACCAGGACTACCTACGGAACAAAGGGCTGCACAGAGTTGGCCGGCTGCAGGCCGTCCCACTCCGGTGACAGGCAGCCAGGGCCGAAAGCGGGCAATTATAGCCCTTGAGAGACACTGTCTAATGGAACTGCGAGTAGGTTTCTGTGCTGACTCACGCTTCTTGGGGCTCTGGATGGTCAACATCTGCCTGAGAAAGTGCGCTGTTTGTATACCCAGACAACTGAGCGGCGGAGAGGCGATAAGTCACAGCACCTGCGCTCGCTGAACATTTCATCACCTGCGCTACTCAGATCTGGGAAGGGCATAAAACACAGACTCAACCAAGTCTGTGCTTCTGAGGATTATCTGAGTGCCTGAACCTGGCCGGTTTAGATTTGGGTGTTCATCTCCGCCCCCTCTGTAACAAGGCAGAGATCAGATATTGAAAAGACCTGTAAACCGCCTCAATAAAGAGAACTCAACAAACTACCAGAATATAGTAAGGACACTCTAAATTTGGCAATTTTAACAAAATGAAGAGACAAAAGAATACCCAGCAGCTAAAGGAACAGGATAGATGCCCACCAAACCAAACCAAAGAGGAAGAGATAGGGAATCTACCTGATAAAGAATTCCGAATAATGATAGCGAAATTAATTCAAAATCTCAAAATCAAAATAGAATCACAGTTAAAGAGTCTGGAGACAAGGATTGAGAAGATGCAAGAAAGGTTTAACAAGGACCTAGAAGAAATAAAAAAGAGTCAACACATAATGAATAATGCAATTAATGAGATCCAAAACACCCTGGAGGCAACAAATAGTAGAATAACAGAGGCAGAAGATAGGATTAGTGAATTAGAAGATAGAATCCTAGAAATAAATGAATCAGATGAGAAAAAAGAAAAACGTATCAAAAGAAATGAGGACAATTTCAGAAACCTCCAGGATAACATCAAACGCTACAACATTCGAATCATAGGAGTTCCAGAAGAAGAAGATAAAAAGAAAGATCATGAGGAAATACTTGAGGAGATAATAGTTGAAAACTTCCCTAAAATGGAGAAGGAAATTACCACTCAAGTTCAAGAAATTCAGAGAGTCCCTAACAGAATAAACCCAAGGCGAAACACCCCAAGACACATATTAATCAAATTAACAAAGATTAAATATAAAGAACAAATATTAAAAGCAGCAAGGGAAAAACATCAAATAACTCACAAGGGAATTCCCATAAGGATAACAGCTGATCTTTCAATAGAAACTCTCCAAGCCAGGAGGGAATGGCAAGACGTAATTAAAGTGATGAAAGAAAATAACTTACAGCCTAGATTATTGTATCCAGCAAGGATCTTATTCAGATATGAAGGAGAAATCAAAAGCTTTACAGATAAGCAAAAGTTGAGAGAATTTTGCACCACTAAACCATTTCTCCAACAAAAACTAAAGGACATTCTCTAGATAGGAATCACTAAAAGGGTGTATAAATTCGGACCCAAAACAATAAAGTAAAAACAGGAGTAGCAATACTTGTATCAGATAAAATTGACTTTAAAGATCTTGAAAAGGAGAAAATGAAGGTTACACATAATGACTTAAAGGAACAATCCAAAAAGAAGTTATAACAATTATAAATATATATGCACCCAACATTGGAGCATTGATATATCTAAGACAAACATTAATTAATATGATAGAAGAAATATGCAGCAATACAATAATAGTGGGAGACTTTAATACCCCACTCATATAATCTGGCTGTAATAGACAAAGTAAAGAGGAAAACATATTTACTTATGAGCCACAAAAAATTCAGTTCACTCAGGAGAGTTTAAAAAAAAAAAAAAAAAAGACTTATTTGTTCACTCTGTAAAGGTTTATTGACTATTTTATGGGTTTGGTACCACTTTGGGTAGTAGGGAGGAAGAGGTGACAAATGTGATCCTGTCCTAAATAATATATTGTGGGAAAGATAGACTTACCAATACAAAATACCAAGATGTGCCTAAAGATGAGGACACCCAAACTGGACTTTTTGTTTCTTGAACTTTTCATTTCGAGAACAAACCTCCTAATATAAGATGAATTCAACATGATTTTTTTTTAAGTGTTCTTTGTGATTAAAAACAGAAAGCCATTGGTTAAGAAATTACATATACTCCTCCCCACCATCACTCCCCTTTTTTCCTCCCATTTCCCTCCCACTCTCAAAAAAAAAAAAAAAAAAAAAAAGAAAGAAATAACATGGACAGTATCAATGTCAGGCAGATATTCTCTTTTTGCTTCTAACATTTCAGTTACTTGCGTCCTTGATGTCACTTCCTTCAGGTCATGATCCTTTTGTTGTTGTTCTGCCGCCCAGTCATGTCTGATTCTTTGAGACCCCATGGACTGCAGCATGCCAGGCCTCCCTGTCCCTCACCATCTCCCAGAGTTTGCCCAAGTTCATGGGCAATCTTTCATAGTCCTTTTGAACAATCCAAAAACAGATCTTAATGATAAAAATATTGGTGATCATGGAATGAGACAGAGAAACCAATAATGAAGGAGCAGTGTGAAGTCATCAAAGCATGAAGTCATTGCCTTAAATGAAACTCTCAGCTATAGGTTCCTTTCTGAAACATTAAAAAAGGCTGGTGATCCATGAGTCAGGCTCCGTTGATGATCCATGAGGGAGGAAGTCAATTGCTCTCCTTTCTTGGGTCCACTTGGGACCAGTGAGAGGCCAGAACATGACAGGAAGTGGTGAAGAAAAGCCAAGGACACACACGGGCAGCGCCTCTAATCTCTACTTACATACGTAGTATGTGTGTATACTTTTACACTACGTGCTTAGGGTGTGTACATGTGTGTATATACACTTTCACATTTGTACACCTAGTGTATATATACACATGCACATATACATACATATATGTATGTACACACACCATAGTTTTAAATTTCAGAAACATTGCAGGATTTCTGAGGACTGTTTACGAGCAAATCATCATTTTTTTTTCCAAGAAGTGCTACACGTACAGGAGACAACTCAATATGTGGTTAAGTATCTGCATTATTTAATATTTGCACTTAATTCCATTTGATTGGCATTTGATTCCAATGCCACATTTGATTCCCGTTTGATTGGAGTCACATTGAAATCACCTTTGATTCCATTTGACTGGCATTTGATTCCTTTGCTGTTATTGTGTTTTGTTTTTCCTGAGAATTTGATTTCATTTGATTTGCATTTGTTCCTCTGCTCCTATCGTGTTTTGTTTTCCCTGAGAATGTACATTAAGTTGAAGGAATTGTATATGCATGTGCCCTCCTAAACTTAGGAAAAGAGAAGAATTAAACAGAAGGTCAGTCAAGGAGGAAAATGAGTGGGTCGCATTGGCAAGTGTGGTGTGGACTGCTTGCAAGGTCCGGCTGGATTCTGACGATTTCATTTTTGAGAACAGATTCTATTTTAGGGAGTTCTCACCACAGGCTGTCTGGGCCACAGGAGACTGCAGTCTGATCAATACTTTTTCCTCTTACTCTCTTCTGTATTACCTCATTTTAATCATGAGACATCAAGGCAATGGTCATTTCTCTTTTTTTTCAATTTTTTTGAAGCATCGTTGATTTACAATGTTATGTTAATCTCACTGTACAGCAAAATGATTCAGTTACACATATATGTGTGTATGTATATATACATTCTTTTTTACTATTCTTTTCCATTATGATTTATCACAGGACATTGAGTATAGTTCCCTTGCTATACAGTAGCACTTTGTTGTTTAACCATTCTGTATATAAGCGCTTACATCTGCTAACCCCAACCTCCCACTCCATCCCTCCCTCAAATCCCCTCCGCTGGCACTCACCAGTCTGTTCTTTAGTCCTTGGTTCTGCTTCTGTTTCATTTGAACACAGAGACAGACATGCTACAGGAGAAAGACAGTGAGAAACGATGGAGGCAGAAGATGGCTGTGGACAATCCAAGAAGAGAGGCCTGGGATGGAGGCTCCCTCTCAGCCCTCAGAAAGAACCAACCTACTGACACCTCGATTTCAGACGGCCAGCCTCCAGAACGGTGAGAATCCAGTGCTGTTGCTTAAGCTGCTCAGTCTGTGGTCCTTTGTCATGGCAGCCCTGGGACCTGAACGTAGTGTGTGCTGGTCCATGTGCTCAGTGAGGACATTGGCCCCCTAATAATGAAAAGAGAGGGCTGTGAGGTGGCCTTCCCTTCTTGCTGCCTTGCACTTGGTGTGTGAAACCTTGCGAGCTGGAGCGCTGGAGCCATCCTGTGATGTGCGAGACACGCCCTGGACAAAGGCGTCTCATGAGGGTGTCAGAGTAGAGCAAAAGAGCCTGGGGCCTGTAGGACACCAAGCTAACCCGAGTCATCAACTTGCAGACTTGGGCTTTATGATATAATTACACATCTTTATTGCATGAGCCCATCTTAGATATTGAGAAACAGTCATTTAATTGCCAACACAGTATGGTTCTAATTGTTTATCCCTGGATGCCCCTAAAGCTGATCTTTGTATCTTAGTAAGTTATATGACTAAAAGGAAAAAAAGAAGTTATTGGTTTTAATTGTATATTTCCTATAAATGGAGATCTTTTTTTTTTTTTGGTGTGGTGTAGAGGCTACACACAAAAGATGTTAAAGTCAGAGTGGCATTCATTTCCATTTGAATTTTTAAATGAGTCATAGCTAGAAGGCAATGGCACCCCACTCCAGTACTCTTGCCTAGAAAATCCCATGGATGGAGGAGCCTGGTGGGCTGCAGTCCATGAGGTCGCTAAGAGTCGGACATGACTGAGCGACTTCACTTTCACTTTTCACTTTCATGCATTGGAGAAGGAAATGGCAACCCACTCCAGTGTTCTTGCCTGGAGAATCCCAGGGACGGCGGAGCCTGGTGGGCTGCCATCAATGGGGTCACACAGAGTCGGACACGACTGAAGTGACTTAGCAGCAGTAGCTAGCTAATCATCGCTCAGTCATGTCCGACTCTTTGCAACCCCATGAACTATACAGTCCATGGAATTCTCCAGTCCAGAATACTGGAGTGGGTAGCCGTCCCCTTCTCCAGGGGATCTTCCCAACCCAGGGACCAAACCCAGGTCTCCCACATTGCAGGCAGATTCTTTACCAGCTGAGCCACCAGGGAAGCCCAAGAATACTGGAGTGGGTAGCCTATCCCTTCTCGAGTGGATCTTCCCGACCCAGGAATCAAACTGGGGTTTCCTGCATTGCAGGTGGATTCTTCACCAGCTGAGCTATCAGAGAAACCCTTGAATGAGTCACACAAGATGGTAAATGTAAGAAATTGAAACTTGCATTTTCCAGTAGCATTTAAAATGCCATTGACCCTAGAAACAGATCACTTGACAGTGAAGACAGGTTGTGGGGATTGAGTTAACTTTCACATTTGAATTTGAGTAGAAGATTCTACTGCAAAGGGCTATGAAGCCTTCATGGACCATCTAGCTGCTGCTCAAGGCTCTGATAATCTCAGCCGCAGGCCATCCTCCAAGGGGGCTCACCCAGGCGGGCAGCCCAGGGGCAGGTGGGGCCAGAAAGCATGAGGGGCACAGAGCCGGGAGAGGGCCAAAACAACATGGAGAAGGGTGCTAAATGCCAAGAGGGCCACATTTAAAGAAGCTGGGGAAGGGAGAGGGGGAAATGAGTCTGGAGAGGTGAGATGAAAACAGTGTGAGTGGTGGTGCCGGAGGCGATGGAGAGAGCATCACGGTCCCATTTTCCTGTGGTTCTGTCTACACAGACTGGGGAAAGTGGTGGTGAATTAAAGGAAGATAAAGAACGGACTCATCACCTGGCAGGTTATTCAGATGCTGTTCCCTGAAAGATACTGCTTTGGCATGGGATTTCTCGTGCCATCACCCAGCACAACGAGTAGACACCACCATCCTCTGAGGAGACATGAGTAAGCTTTTCTTATTCCTAAAGATGTTTCCTGAATCTCCTTCCACGTTCCTGAAATCCACCCATACCAAATCCTTTCTTTGGCTGTTACTCCATACAGGTACTCAACTTCTGCTTCTGGTAGCATGGTGGACTATGTTATTTGGATCTGTCTTTCTTCGGACAACTAAAAATTCTGGATGAAAAGATTTTAAACTATCTTCTTAAAACTATTAAAGCATCAATAAGATAGTAACAAATGATCAGGTCAGAAAATTATCGAAAGCTGAAACCTAGAAAGGTCAAGGAGAAGCATCAAAGTTCCTTTGCCCTGAGAGCATTTGCCCACCTAGGTGAACTTGAACTTCTGATTTGACATCTTTTGAGGGCATAGAGGATAGAAAAGATAAATCCGCATTGCCTCTGTTTCAGCCCTTTATTCCTTTTTATTGCTGAATAGTATTCCAATGTATGGATGTAAAACAGATTGATTACATATTCACCAGTTCATGAACATTTGAGTTGTTTCCAGTTTTTGGAAATTAAAAATCAGGTCACCATAGACAATCATGTAGAGATTTTTGTGTGGATATAAGTTTTCATTTCTCTTGGATGTAGAGGTAAGAGTGGGATTCCTGGGTTGTATGGGAAGTGTATGTTTAATTTTACAAGAAACTGTTAAGAGTTGTACCATTTTGCATCAGCAGTGTGAGAATTCCAGTTGCTCCACATACTCACTTAATGTTGGTTCTCTTTTGGTTTGGTTTTTTTGCCATTCTAATACGGTGATGTCTAATTGTGGTTTGAATTTGCATTTCCCTGATGACTGAAGATATTGAGCATCTTTTCATATACTTGTCATTTGTATATCTTCTTGGATGAAGTGTCTACTCAAAGCTTTTGCTAATTTTTAAATTGGATTTTTTTGCTTAGTGTTGAGCCTTAAGATTCTTTATCTATTCTGGATACAATTCTTTGGCAGATCTGTGATTTTGCAAACATTTCCCCCCATCTTTGGCTTGTTTTTTTTATTTTTTTTATTTTTCATCTTTTTAAAATAGTGTCTTCTTAAAGATCAGAACAGTTTAATTTTGATGAAGATCAGTTTATCAATTCATGAGACGTGTGTTGTATTAGATGGAGTCTATTCTGAACTGGTTTTACGTTTCAGTGGCTGGCAGATCTCAGGCTCTCATGTGGTTTCAGTCTTCTCTTCCCACTTACAGCACTTACTCAAATACATGAAAAGTAGATCTTCCAATAAATCACACTGAGTAACTCAGAATCTATTGCGTGTGTAGCATCTTCTTCCGTCAGTCTTGACAAAGACTTGGGAAGGGTAGAAAACAAGAAGCAGCAAAGCCACAATAGACCCTTTGTAAAGAATAAATCTTATTTTTCTATTACTTCACTCATTCTAATGTTGGTAATAAAAATGAGATAGCATGCACAATTTAGGAGACAAAAGTGAACTGTAATCTAAAATAAGGAGAGTTAAGAACAGAAGTGCTTTGTCATTCACAAAGAAAAATATCAGTCTGTAATACTTATCTTTGAAAATTTGCTTTAACATCTCAATCTCTCCATGTATCGAGAAGGGCATGGGTTTTTAAAGACATGAAAACTGATGCAGAGGAAAGCAATTAGTGAACTGTTCCTCTGAATATCTGCTCATTTTGTTGGTCTTCTTCTTTTCAAGTTCAACCATTATGTTTTAAAGGGTAACAGCTTAGTCAACAAAGATTATTCAACATTATCACCTAAGACTATATCATTCTATTAAATTTTAACATCATTTTAATAATAAAAACTAATAATTTATATTGAGCTATTTATTATTTGGTTTTATAGTTAGCTGTGATCATTAAATGTGGTCTTGATTGCATAAGGTATCATTTTTGTTATCCTCTTAAAAGGTCATCCCAGTATTTTGGTTAAAATTTTTTAGTTTGGGAATATCTTTTATTTCCTTTTCATATATACTAATAACCCAATACATGCCAAAATAACACTAGATCTATAATCTAATAAAAATTCCATCTTATTTAGAGCCCAATGAAACACAGATACATTATATACATAAATACACATTATATACATAATCAGTATATAAAAAGCAGGATTTATTTCATTCATTAATCATTTCAGAAATATTCCCAAGCAGCTACAGAGGTCAAATTCTTCCCTAGATGCTAGAAGTGTAATAATGAATTATAACTGATATTTCTGCTGCAATCTTGAGCTTGTGGCCTGGTATGTAATACAAGTATTAAACAATAATCTTGTCGGTAAATGTATAATTACAAAATGTGATATGTGCTGTAAATGATAGTTGAATCATGACATGAGAGATATCCTGGGAGTAGGCGAGGTTTTTCTAAGAAAGTAATGTTGGATTGAGATCTGAGTAAGAGTAAAGATTAACAGAGAAGGGTAAGGCAGGTGAGATAAGACAGGTGAACATTCCAGACAGAAGTAACAGCATAAGCAAAGGCTCTGTGGCGTGATCAAAGAAGGCTCAAGATTCTGGAGCAAAGAAAGTGTAGAAGAGACTTAGGTAAAGTGACACAGTGCAGGGCCTTTAAGGTCACTTTAAAGATTTTGCTGTTAGAGCAATGGGAAGCCATGTGTTAATCCAGGAAGAGAATATTAGTGAACGGGTATGATGAGATTTTTTTCACTTTGACTGAAGCACGAAGAATGATACCGAAGACGGGTAAGCGTAGATTAAGGAAGACCGGTTAAGATGCCATTAAAATAACTCCAGTGAGAGGAGTTATTGAAGTGGTGGCTGTGGAGGCAAAGGAGTGCAGAGAGATTTGTGAGAACCATGTAGATGGGCAAAAACTGGGAGTTGGAGGAACAGGGAAGTCCTTAGCTTTGGCTTGTAGGACCAGATGGAAGAGTGTCAGTCAGGTAATAAACCCGACATGAAGAACAGGCTGATGCAGAAGACCATGAGGTCATTCTTAGTGTAGCCTTGGTCCTATTGGGTATGAAGTCATCTCAATGGAGATCTTGAATAATCCATCAGACCTGTAGGTCTGCAGTAAGAAGAAAGATTGGGAATGGAGATACAAGTTTCGGAGACCCTGGGGTATTATCATTGAGAACACAGGCAGGCATGGGATCATCAGAGGACTTGAGCCAGGTAAGAAGAGTGGACAGAGGCAGTGCCTTGCAGAATTCATGATCTTAATGGCTATGAGGAGCTGATAAGCTCACAGAGGGGTTTCACTGGTGGCTCAGACGGTAAAGAATCTGCCTGCAATGTGGGAGACCAGGGTTCTATCCCTGGGTCGGGAAGATCCCCTGGAGAAGGGAATGGCAACCCACTCCAGTATTCTTGCCTACTGGACAGAGTAACCTGGTGGGCTACAATCCATGGGCCGCAAAGAGTCAGACACGACTGAGCGACTAACACCAGCAAGCTCACAGAGGAAGGGAGTCAGCCAAGAGTCTCCAGAAATAGTCAAAAGTGTGATGGCAGTACACAGTCCACTGCATTAGAGCTGCCGAGAAGTCAAAAAGCTGAAAAATGTTCATGGGACTTAATGACCTTGAGGCTTTTGAGGCTGGTTTTAATAGGAGGATGAGGAAAACAAAGAGCCAGACAGTTGGGTGGTGAGCAAGGGGTGGGCAAAGGGAGACTGTGGGTAAAGACAGGTCTTGAGAAATATGGCTTTGAACCAGAGAAAGAAGTTGGACTTGGCATAAGGGATATATGTAGTCAAGGTTAAAATAACCAGTAAATCGTGTGTGTGTGTGTATGTATTTATATATAAAATGACAGGTGAAAATATTGAAAGAATATTGTGTGTAACTCAATACTGAAATGTGTTTTATAAAACAATTCAAGTTCATGCCTTAAAATGCATACAACTTGGCTTCTATTTCATGGGTTTTTTAAAGCCTATTTTTCAGGAGTTCTTTTATTAACTGAAGTTCCGATATAATCCAAGTCTGTAGAACATAAAAAGATGTGGTCCTTATGACATCTGCATGAAACACGAGGTTCCTCTCCATCCTTTACAAAGGCGTGTGTTTGCAAAAGTAATGCCTGTTACTAGCAGAGTACTCAACAGTGACTTACTCTGTAAACAGGTTCTTTGATGTAACCTGTGAACATGCAGAAAATACAAAAGAACCAAAGAAAGAAAAAAAATCAGAGCCAGGTTGGCTGGCAAACGAGCATACTCAGATCTCTGCCAGCTGCTGGACAGGTGAGAATTTTGCCTCTAAGGTTCCCAGTAGCTGAAACAAAGAGCTATGCAAGATGCCTTACCAGAGTCACAGCATCCTTAGGGTAGGGTGCCCAGCTGTTGAGGAAAGTAGCTTTTCATGAAAATGAGACCCAAGAAAAATGTCTCCTATAAATTCTCACATGAAAAGAACCAAGATGTAATGGACATCATCCTCAACAACATTTTCTTCGATAGATATAATGACAAATTTTGTGCACCTGTTTCTTATGCTGCTCCAGAGGCCCACGTGTACATGTGTGCTCAGTCGCTTCAGTCGTGTCCAACTCTTTGCAACGTGTAGACTGTAGCCTGCCAGGCTCCTCTGTCCATAGGATTGGCCAGGCAAGAATACTGGAGTGGGTTGGCTGCCATTTCCTCCTCCAGGGGATCTTCCAGACCCAGGGATCAAACCTGCATCTCCTGTGTTTCCTGCATTGCCGGCAGATTCTTTACAGCTGAACCGCAGGGGAGAGGCCCATGGGATAACATCAAAGTGCAGTCGAATAAAAGCATTGTTTGTGGGGTTAGGAGTGGCTGTGGGAGAGAGAGCAGAGTGATTTCTGAATTTCCCTTTATTAATGTTGCAAATCTCTCCCTTCCCCTTTTCTCCCCCTTAGCACACAGTGCTTACCATCTCTAGAAAAAAAGACCCATTTCTTTGTGACTTTTTGTTCCTATAAAAGTAACACATATTCTTTACAAAAGTGCAAATAATTCTGAAATATAAAGCACAAAATGTATAATTTGCAGAAATCTGATCCCTCAAAGATAATCACTGATTTAAGTATATTCTCCCGAGATTTTTCATACATTCACAGCACTAATTTATGTACATATTTACCAAATAGGATCATACCTGATTTAATGTATAGAATCTCATCTTTCAGTGGTTATGGATCAGCTCATCACATGCATATTAATGAATCAATCCCCTGTTGATGGATTCTTGCATATTTCTATTTCTCTATTAAAAATAAAGCTTCCATGAGTTTATATGGGCCTAATTTCTCAAAGTTTTTTTCAGGCTTCTCAGGAGTCTGCATCCGGACCTCCTCCTGTTAGCAGGACTTGATGTGAGCTCATTTGTCTTCTCTCTTTACCTTCAAAGTGATCTTGTGCTTTATTTTTCAAAGCCTTGACCTCTTTCTGATGACTCATATCTTAGAAGAAACAGTTTCCTTTGAATGTCACTGAGTATGGCTTGGAATTTTCTTTCCTAGTTAATATATTGCCATTGAAGTAGTGTCCTAGAAACCATACATCATCCATAGAACTTTTTGAAAGTTACAGTCAGCTGGGCAGGGGAGGTATAGGTCAGCTGTGCAGACACCGAGTCAGTTTTGTAAGTGTTCACACACACACACACACACACACACACACACACACACACCTGGCATATCTGGAAGGCTGCCTAACACAGTGGTGAAGGGTGAAAACTCTGGAACCAAGATGCCTGGGTTTGAATCCTGGCTCCAGCACTAGCTCTGTGTGACTTTGGGCAACTTATTCAGCCTCTCCCTGCCTCAGTGTTCTTATCTCTAAAGTAGCTAATTAGAGTCCAATGCACACCAGGTGCACCAATGACTATAACGAACTCCGAAAAGCACAACACAGAGTAAATTAAGATTTTGAAAAATAAATCAGTTCTCCTCTCCATCTGCCCCACAATCCTTCAGACACTTTCAAACACTTCCTAACCTCATCTGGCCCCAGATTGAGGCTGGCTGTAATAAAGCCAAAGTTTTCTATGGCTAATTTCTATGACTCAGTGATAAAGAAGCTGCCTGCAATGCAAGAGATGTGAGTTTGATCCCTGGGTCAGGAAGATCCCTCGGACAAGGAAATG
Organism: Tragelaphus eurycerus; assembly: GCA_935064755.1. Classification (NCBI taxonomy): domain Eukaryota; kingdom Metazoa; phylum Chordata; class Mammalia; order Artiodactyla; family Bovidae; genus Tragelaphus; species Tragelaphus eurycerus. Next base: position 9,472,112 of record CAKXYN010000039.1, read on the forward strand.
ACGAACCACTCCAGTATTCTTGCTTGGGAAATCCCATGAATAGTGGTGCCTGGTGGGCTACAGTCCATGGGGTCACAAAGAGTCAGACACAAATTAGAAACTAAACAGGTCAACTCATAGGTTGCTAAATTGGTTCTTCATCTGTTTATACACTTTCTGTCACACCCAAAGTTTTATTTTGGTTAAATACAGGTTCATAAAAGCAATTAAAAAAAAAACTTTATTCTAGTCTTGTTAAAATTACTTTTTCTTTGGATGATGTCATAACAGATTAGACATTGACTTAAGAGATGGTTACTATTGGTAAGCTTGTAATAGGTCAAATACTTTGGATATTAGAAAACATGGACATTATTGAATTATATTTTATTAAACTTAATGATTATATGAAGTTTTGAATGTCCAGTTTTACTTCAGAACAGATTTGGACCAGATTGACAAATATCACTTAAGGAAAGAAAATACTCCATCAGCCTACTTCTAAAACAGAAAAGTTTTTCAAAGTATATCTTAACTCCGCAACAGATTTTACTGGGCTCTTTTCCAAAACAGCCTACTAAATCAGCGTTGTTATTTTTTGGTGAAGGAAGGCTCCACAATAACCAGCTTTATTCACCTACAGAAGCAGATTCAAGAAACATCCTTTGAGGACTTACAAACAATGATCTGTTTATACTCTGTGTTTTTCCCCACATAAGTCCCAGGTGCTTCAGGAGACTTAAAACACCAAAAATGTTCATAAACAGACATGTTTAGCAATTTCTTCTGGGGAACTTCTTCTGGGCCACGGAGGCTGCTTACTGTGTAACCTGAAATACAAAGCAATTTCACTCACATAATTTCACTCTTGTTCCAGAATTCCTGTCTGGCAATTGCCACTATGCACATGAAATTATAAGTTTTTAGAATCCATACTCCAACTCTGTTACATAGAAAACCTGGGGCTAAGGCTTACTTTTGCTTCTTTTCAATTGTCTTATATCTGGCAGTCTCTAGTTGTAATCGGAAGCAAATATGATTACTATAAGATGTTTACTTGTCTCTATGGTATGGCAAGAAAAGACATTTCCATTTCCTTCTTTAGAAGAAATAATATTAAAGTTTTTCATTAGTTGGAGGGTTAAATGAATAACCAAACACAGAATGCTTAATTGTGTGGAAGTTGTCATTCTGAAACTATTACTATTTCAGTTGATTGGTTAGAAAAATTGAGTGAAGGGTCAATTTAGTACCTCAAGCTCAATTAGGAAAATTTTCTGAAAGTGTTCATTCTGAAAGAATCCCTAAAGGCGTTTTTTGCTCAACTGAAGGCTGTAACATGAATTTCTGTCCTCCTTATCACAACCAAGGCTTGGTCGGTGCTCCGTAACTGCTGAATTAGATTGACTGTTAAGATTTAGTAGACATTTTGCTTAGACTTCTTGTCATAAAAGCACCAACATGGATTCTGGCATCGAGAATGCCTCAGTTGAAAATATGTCTGTCCTGCTTTCTTGCCAAAAGACCAGGCAGTTTGACAGGTGATCTCCAGTCTTTCCTTGGATAAAGGAGAATAAGAAGCCCCACATCTCTGGGCTGCTGGGAAGAATGGTGTTATGGAGGTCAGAAACCCTGCCTTCTGATAAGCGGGCTATGTTTATGACCATTATGAGGATAGGTGGCTTCCCAGGTGGTGCTGGTGTTAAAGAACCTGCCTGCCAATGCAGGAGACAAAAGAGGTGTGAGTTTGATCCCTGGGTTCGGGGGATCCCCTAGAGGAGGGCGTGACAATCCACTCCAGTATTCTTGCCTAGAGAATCCCAAGACAGAGGAGCCTGGTGGGCTACAGTCTGTAGGGTCGCACAGAGTCAGACACAGCTGAGCGACTGAGCACGCTATTGTTCTCACCAGGATCCTCATGCTCTACGTGTGCGTCAGGCCTTCTCTTTCTTTTCTACTCACTCTGTTAGTTGATATTTATTTCTAAAAATTTAGTTTGATTTCCTGCTTTCAGGTAAAATTTTGAATTTACTAGTGCTTTCTGATGTTTGATGGGGGGTCCTAGAATAACTGCTTTTTCTAAACATCAGGTAGGGTTATTGAGTTAATAAAGCAAGTGTAAGAAACCGGATTAAACCTGTGCTGAAATCAACTCATTCTGGAAGATGTTTATTTCTTCAAAAGTCATGAGATGTTTGTTTCCTTGGATTGCCTGTCTCCTTTACCCTTAAAGTAGAGTGCAGAAAATACTTACATGGCTGATCTTTTTTTTTTTTTGGCTGCACTGAATAGCTTGTGAGATCTTTGTTCCCTGACCAGGGATTGAACCCAGGCCCTAGACGGTGAAAGCATGGAGTACTAACTACTGGACCATCAGGGAATTCCCTTAAATGGATGATCATATTGGCTCCTTCCAATGAGCATTTTCTTTTTAAGAGTATTTTTTTCATTATTTTTAAATTAATTTTTATTGGAGTATAGTTGTTTACAACATCATGTTAGTTTCTGCTATACAGTAATCTAATGACTATCTTAACAAGCAGAGCAGACATACCACCTTGACACAGAGAACTCAGGAATGAGCTGGTGCTTTAAGAGGAGATAAAAAGGGCTTCGCCCTGCCCAGGGGTCTAAGAGGCAGAATCTCAGATGGCGGGGGTCGGGGGACAGGCCAACAGGTGCTACCCACGCACCTCACAGGATAAGCTCAAAGATTTGAAATGTGAAAAGAACTGCTCACCACCCATGGGCTCTATCAGTGACAGCCATGTGCTCACACACAGGACTCTTCATGGGCCCCCTATAGGGGCATCTTTGAATGACCAAGGCATTGGCAGAAGGAACCTGCAGTTTCTGCATCCATGCAACCAGGTTAAAGGATAAGAGAGTCAGAGGCAGGTGAGGGGATGAGGTGTCCAGTGAGAGAGGAGCTAGGAAGGTTTCATCACCTCACTACTTAATAGAAAGACTTGTCAGATGTAAACAAGGGGTGTTTGCTCACAGAACTGAGTTCCTTGCTGCTTGACATAAAGTTGAGCTACACCTGTCATTAGAGAGCTAATGAAATGGAACAACTGGTCCCCAGGTGGCAGCTTGTACGAATCAAGGGCAATGGGCACCGTTTTGCCTCTGAAGCCTGTTTTTCCAGTGGAGGCGTTTGACGTGTTTCTTACAGAGTAGAACATTTGGAATGTTTTGAAAGCCAAGACAGGAGACATTTCTTCAGCTCAGGAGCTGATATTGGTTTCAAGGGCATTTCCTATGATCCTCAGTGGGCAGGCACATTGACTTCTGGGAATTTCCTCCTTATTTTGGCGGGGGGAGGGGGCAGAGTGGGGGTTTAGTTGCTTTAAGGGGCTTCCCAGGTGCCTCACTGGTAAAGAATCTGCCTGCCAGGGCAGAAGACATGTGCTCGAACCCTGGATTGGGAAGATCTCTTGGAGGAGTGCATGGCAACCCACTCCAGTATTCTTGCCTGGAGAATCCCATGGACAGAGGAGCCTGGAGGGCTACAGTCCATGGGGTCACAAAGAGTCAGACACAACTGAAGTGACTTAGAACATGCACACACACATAGTTGCTTTATAATGTTGCATTAGTTTCTGTTGTACAACAAACTGAATCAGGTATGCTGCTAAGTCGCTTCAGTCATGTCTGACTCTGTGCAACCCCAGAGACAGCAGCCCACCAGGCTCCCCCATCCCTGGGATTCTCCAGGCAAAAAGACTGGAGTGGGTTGCCATTGCCTTCTCCAATGCATGAAAGTGAAGAGTAAAAGTGAAGTCAAGTATACGTATACATATATCCCTTCCCTGTTGAGCTCCCTTCCACCCCCCCATCCCACTCCTCTAGGTCACCACAGAGCCAAGCTGAGTTCCCTGTGGTTCCCACTAGCTCTCTTTTTTCCACCTATGGTAGTTCCACCTCCTGGCAATTAGATGGCTATGGTGGCCTGCTGTCTTCCTGCTAAAAAAGTGGTCCTCAGACCAGCAGTTTCAAATGAGAAGCATTGCTCCAAGTAAAGGAGCTGGAGGAGAAAATTCTGAAACCCCTATGGAACATTTCTGCATCTTCACCTAGATAGGCCCGCAAGGAAGGCTGGTCTCCAGGTCACATGCTTGTTTGGTACCCGAGCCTCGGAAGACCTCTTTCTGATGCTGTGTTCCTTCCTTTAAGCCATCCTGTGTCTGCACCTATGACCTGGTGCTAAACTCGGGGCCATGTGTTACCGCGCGGGCCATGGAAAACAAAGTAGCCACCCAGCTTTTTTGGATAGTTTCCCAATGTTCCTGATTCCTGGCAACTGAAAAGTGCTTCCAGGGACAGGACTTATGGTGGGGCGGAAGAGGGAGGAGAGGAAAGTGAGGTGAATAATGCTGACAGCGTGGAAAAGGCAGCCTGGGAGGGCCCCTGAATCAGCGGGAGTTCACCTTCCTTCCCATCCTGCTCTCAGCCCCAGCGCCAGGGTCAGTAGTTCATGCATAAGAAATCAGGATTCTTTGGAGCAACTCATGCTGCCAAATCTACACTGACAGTCCAGACCAACACCCCCACCTCCCCGCCTAGCATTTGAAGGTCACTTGCTCTGCGTCAAGCACGCTTGACAATTGCTCAAAGGGAAATGAGAGAATTGTTGTGTATAAATGAATCAACTTGCCTTCAATTAACACGACTTGAAATGAACCTTTCAGTGATAGACAGGTTTGCATGGCTTTACCAGAATGTTGTCCTTAAATAGAACACATATTGCAAACTTCCCAGCTTCATGGTTCCACATCAGGTTTTAGGAAGACATCTGGACATAGCATATAATCCAGGTAACTTCAGTAAAGTTCAAGAAGTTAGGGGGCTTCCCTGATAGCTCATCTAGTAAAGAATCTGCCTTCGGTGCAAGAGACCCCAGTTCGATCCCTGGGTCGGGAAGATTCCCTGGAGAAGGGATAAGCTACCCACTCCAATATTCTTTTCTGGGAGTTGGTATGGACAGGGAGGCCTGGTGTGCTGCGGTTCATGGGGTCACAAAGAGTCGGATACGACTGAGCGACTGAACTGAACTGAACTTCAGTAAGACTGGAGGTAACATGTTAAGCATTTGTTAATATTTTAATACTTGACAACGAGGAAGGAGAAATAATGAAACTAGTCAAGGTGGTAGGTACCCCCCACTTCTTCCTCTGTCCACATCCTAATGCTTTATATCACCCTCTCTGTAAGGGTGGCTGGCTTTTTGGGGAGGTCTGTAGATCCAGCACCCAACACATGCTGCTGTGAGAACTAGGAGGAGGATTTGGACCAGCCAAGGGGACAGAGAGGTGCTCTGCAGAGCCCAGGTAACTTGCACCACGGATAATGGGGAGTTGGCTCTGCAGATACCTGGATAAAAAATGGAAAATACATTTAGTGAATGCAATAATTATAGTTGACGTTGGTAAAAGGCAGAGTCCAGGCTGCCGGTGGTAAATAAAGGATCATACGTACTGTATGTTTAGACAAGACAGTAGAGCCAATCTTTTTTTTATTGAAGTGAAAATTGGAGTTTCTCCATCTTTTTTAACTTCTGCTAAGTGATGCTTCTGAGTCATGTCTCACTCTTTGTGACCCCATGGACTGTAGCCCAGCAGGCTCCTCTGACCATGGGATTCTCCAGGCAAGAACACTGGAGTGGGTTGCCATACTCTCCTCCAGGGTATCTTCCCAACCCAGGGATTGAACCTGAGTTTCTTACGTCTCCTGCATTGGCAGCTGGGTTCTTTACAACTAGTACCACCTGGCAAGCTGCTGGGAGAAAAAGTTAATTCATGGTGGCATTGACTGCTCTGTTTGTAGGCATGAAGCAAAGTTCATCACAGAAATTCTTCCAACACCTTTCATGTTAAGAACTTCATTGCTGAAATTGTTGCTTGTGCAGGGGGATTAGCTGTGCTCAGTGGGGTTCTCAAAAACTTTAGCCATTTGGACAAAAAAATTCAGTTACAGCCACATGACACAGGCATTTGTACATATGGCACATTCAGTATCTTCCTTATCCCGCACTTGTATTTGGTAGGAGGGCAGAAAGAACGTTTGCAGAGAACCCCCAAGTGCTGCCAGACACCCTCCAGGTTGGCTGTTGCATCACTCACGTGCTCAGTCTCAGGGCCACCACTGGAGTCAGAAAAGGATGCTGCCAGCATCTCCTTGGCCTCCCCCTTCCTGCTTGCTGTGTTCAGCACTTTGGGGAAAAGTATGTTCTCACCTCACAGTGTTGAGGATTCACTGCATAGGTCACATCTCATCTGAAAATCAGGAGAGAGAGTCATGGGGCATGCCCATTTCTCTTGACTTCTACCATTTAGCCATCCTGCCCAGTGCTTCTGCTTTGGAAATCATTCCTTGGGTTATGCGAGGTACTCACAAGTCTGTGTGCACTACATGTGTACCTGCATGCGCATGTATGATGGAGGAAGTGATACTTGCCTTAGAGATGCTGAGAAAAGAGATTCTGCCTCCTTTCTGGTGTCACTCTGTTGTAAGCTAATTGGAGTCATTGGGCCGCCAAGACTAAGTGTTACCAGGAAAATGTAAAGAGACCCCGCAGTGCTAACTTGATTGTAGGAGATGAGTTTCCTTCTTAAAGATTGAACTTCTGCAGAAAGGAGTCGAGGGTAGAGACACAGGCCTGGCTTTCAAGAGGGTCTGGAGAGTAATTCAGTCAGTCGCTCAGTCGTGTCCAACTCTTTGCGAGCCCGTGGACTGTACCCCACCAGACTCCCCTGTCCATGGGATTCTCCAGGAAAGAATACTGGAGTGGGTAGCCATTTCCTTCTCCAGGAGAGCTTCCTGACCCAGGAACTGAACTTGAGTCTCTGGCATCTCCTGCAATGGCAGGCGGATTCTTTACCACGAGCACCGCCTGGGAAGCACCGTGCTACTGCTACTGCTAAGTCGCTTCAGTCGTGTCCGACTCTGTGCGACCCTATAGACGGAAGCTCACCAGGCTCCCCTGTCCCTGGGATTCTCCAGGCAAGAACACTGGAGTGGGTTGCCATTTCCTTCTCCAATGCATGAAAGTGAAAAGTCAAAGTGAAGTCGCTCAGTCGTGTCCGACTCTTAGCGACCCCACGGACTGGAGCCTACCAGGCTCCTCCGTCCATGGGATTTTCCAGGCAAAAGTACTGGGGTGGGGTGCCATGTAGAATGGAGTAATTGCTCAAAGTCTATTTAAGTTGAGAACAAGGCTCACAGCTCTTTCCCCTCCAACCAACCTGGAAGAAAACCATGGAAATTAGAGATTATCGATCTGAAGAATTCACACTCAAAACTGAGAGAAACTCTGGGGTGAAGTAAAAGCTGCCGTGTCCAAATGTGTGTGTGGAGGGATCATGGCCTCCTTTGAGAGCACAGCCGTACAGATCCAGTGAGAACAGGTTGGGAGCAACTTGTTTCAGTTCCAGTTCAGTTGCTCAGTCGTGTCCGACTCTTTGCAACCCCGTGGACTGCAGCACGCCAAGCCTCCCTGTCCATCACCAACTCCTGGAGTTTACTCACACTCATGTCCATCGAGTCGGTGATGCCATCCAGCCATCTCATCCTCTGTGTTTTACCCTCAGCTCCTCATTTTTTTGCTAAAGCCTCAAAAAACAAGCAAAAACAAATTTAAAAAGCAAACGTATAGAATATCTAAACATTTAGTTATTAGGCTTCCGAGAATCGGGCCTCTGACCGTCGGTGGTCTGCCTCTCTCCTGCACGCCAGCCTCCCGCTTTTGACCCTGACACAACTATCACCTCATCACCTCTGTAGCCTCTGTTCTGGGTGCCCTGCCATCTGCCCAACACTTCCCATTGTCACAGCCTATGACCACTCCACCGACAATTGGAACTTCACCAGGGTCTACAATCCATTATTCTCACTCCCTTTCCTAGGTCAGCCCTCCAATATTGTCATTTCCTTCTGTATCCATCAAAGGTCCTTCATCCTCATAACCACCCCCCTTCATCTGCCCCAACACCCTTCAACTTCTCTCTCTCCAGCCTGAAAAGTGAAAGTGTTAGTCGCTCCATTGTGCCTGACTGTGACTCCGGGGACTGTAGCCCACCAGTCTCCTCTGTCCATGGGATTCTCCAGGTAAGAATACTGGAGTGGGTTGTCATTCCCACTTCCAGGGGTTCTTCCCAACTCAGGGATCGAACCCAGGTCTGCTGCATTGCAGGCAGATTCTTTACCATCTGAGCCACCAGGGAAGCTCCCTTCACCCTTCAGCCTACTCTCCTAAAATAACCCCAGTCTTGGTTAATCCAACCCCCCACCTTCTTAAGCCTGCACTGAGAAGCTGATGTGGCTGGAGAACATCAATGCACACTGCCTAGAAGTCTCACCAGATTTCCGTACAACAGTCATGCTCTGACTGTTGCAGCCAAATATTTCACACCCCTCTTACTCCCTAGCAACTGAGACTTTGTATTTTTTTTAATAGAGTATGTTTATTCACTCAGCTATTAGAAACCCTCGAAACTGCCTTACCTCTATTAATCAAGGAATTCTCCTCTCTCTTTTTACAATTTTTAATTGGAGGATGATTTCTTTACAGTATTGTGCTGATTTCTACCATATAATAATGTGATTCAGCCACAGGCATACATGTGTCCCCTCTCTCTTCAACCTCCCTCCCTTCTCCCACCCCGTCCCACCCCTTTCGGGTGTCACAGCACACAGGGCTGCACCCCCTGTGTCGCACAGCAGCCTCCCAGCCGCTATTTTATATATGGTAAGGTGTATGTTTCACTGGTACTCTCTCAATACACCCCACCCTCTCCTTCCTCTGCTGTGTCCACGAGTCTGTTTTCTGTGTCTGTGGGAGCAGTATGTTTAATGACTGAGATCATAGAAATGCCCAGAAAGATCCTTTTCCTCCCAGACCCAAGTTCTCCAGTCTTTCCAGACACCCTGCCTTCCCTCCCATTCAGGGACACCAGTCTGTTCTCCACTTAGGCCTGCTCCTTCCCCCTCCTTGGGTTCCTCCAAAGCAGACCCTGAGGCAGGGATTTGGGTGAAGAATTCTGTTAAGACTTGGGCTTCCCTGGTGGCTCAGCTGGTAAAGAATCCGTCTGCAATGTGAGAAAGCTAGGTTCAATCGCTGGGTTGGGAAGATCCCCTGGAGAAGGGGAAGGCTACCGGTATTCTGGCCTGGAGAATTCCATGGACTGTATAGTCCTTGGGGTTGCGAAGAGTCAGACACAACTAAGTGATCTTCACATTTCACTTTTGTTAAGATGCCCCGAGGAGAAACCAGGAGTGCCGTGGGGAAGGCGAAACGAGGAAGAGAAGTCAGCCGGGGTGCAATTTGGGATGAAGCTCCGGGGAGTGTCATTGTACAGTACTCCAGAGTGTCACTTAATGTCTCGGATTTGTCCTGCCTGAAAGCCTAGGAGCTGATCTCTCACAGCTCTGACTTATCAGCCATGGGCCAAGACCCCCCAGGGCTGTGCAAGCTCCGTTGGTGTTCATGGAGGAGCCCAGCAGCCCGTGGCAGGCTCTGCAGAAGGCCCATAGGTGCAGGCTTTTGAAAGCGAGTGTTAGCCACTCAGTCATGTCCTATTCTTTGTGACCCCGTGCACTGGAGCCCACCAGGCTTCTCTGTTCTTGGAACTCTCCAGGCAAGGATATTGGAGTGGGTTGCCATTTCCTTTTCCAGGGGATTTTCCCAACCCAGGGATCGAACCCGGGTCTTCTGCATTGCAGGCAGACTCTTTACCATCTGAGCCACCAAGAAAGCTAAGAATAATGGAGTGCATTGTCATTTCCTTCTCCGGGGACCTTCCCAACCCGGGGATAGAGCCCCTGTTTCCCGCAAGTCTCCTACATGGCAGGCAGATTCTTCATTTCTGAGCCACCAGAGAGGATGTAAAGTATGCTGATATATACACAAAATACATTCACCATGGGATACGCTGGGCCACGATCAGTTATGGATAGATAACTTGGCTTTTGTCTGCACCCACCAGGAGAGCAGAGATAAGGGGGGGCAAAATTCAACAACAAACAAAAGGAAAAAGCAGAACGAACAATGATCCAGATCCCCCGAGTTTCTCCAGAACAACCACAGCTCCTTCACTCTGCTGGCTTCCTGAGTCAGTGAGGGGCCGCCTCCTCCACGTGGCAGCATCTGCATCGCACCCACAAAGCCCAGCATCCCACTTCCAGAGCAAGAGGAGAGCCAACACCAGGGGAAGAGCAGAGCTGGCACCCACAACCCTGGCAGCACCAAGCAGAGCGCCACACCTGAAAGCCCGGCTCACTGCGTGAGGACACCACAACCTCTGTCGGGTGGTGTTGAGAGCATGGGGTCCCAAGTCAGGCCTGCAGGTTCGAGTCCCATCTCTGCCACTTGGGAGCTGTGTTACCTGAAGTGAGTTACTGAACCTCTCTGTGCCTCGGTTTATCATCTATCAAAGGGGGATAAAAATAGTCTCCACCTCCTGGGGTGGCTGTGGGATAAAATGAGTTAAAGCACCAAGTATAGTGCCTGGGCTATACCAAGCACTATTTTTTTTTTTATATGTACACATGAATTTTGGGGCTTTCCCAGTGGTTCAGCAATAAAGAATCTTCCTGCAGTGCAGGAAATGTGGGTTCAATCCCTGGGTCAGGAAGATTCCCTGGAGGAAGTGAAAGTGAAAGTCACCCAATCATGTCCAACTCTTTGTGACCCCATGGACTAAAGAGTCCATGGACTTCTCCAGGCCAGAATACTGGAGTGGGCAGCCTTTCCCCTCTCCAAGGGATCTTCCCAACTCAGGGATCAAAACCAGGTCTCCCGCATTGCAGGCAGATTCTTTACCAGCTGAGCCACAAGAGAAGACCAAGAAACCTAGAGTGGGTAGCCTATCCCTTCTCCAGTGGATCTTCCAGATCCAGGAATCAAACCAGGGTCTCCTGCATTGCAGGCAGATTCTTTACCAACTGAGCTATGAGGGAAGCCCAAGGGCATGGCAACGTAATCCAGTATTCTTGCCTGGAGAATCCCATGGACAGAGGAGCCTGGCAGACTCTTTAGGCTACCCACTCTAGGTTTCTTGGTCTTCTCTTGTGGCTCAGCTGGTAAAGAATCTGCCTGCAATGCGGGAGACCTGTTTTTTTTGTTTTTTGTTTATTTTGCTTAAGGATACCTGGTTTTGATCCCTGGGTTGGGAAGATCCCCTACAGAGGGGAAAGGCTGCCCACTCCAGTATTCCGGCCTGGAGAATTCCATGGACTCTTTAGTCCATGAGGTCACAAAGAGTCAGACATGACTTAAGTAACTTAGCATGCATGCATGCACACATGAATTTTACCAAATTATCAAAAATTAGAATTCATCACTTCTCTTTGATATTCTGTACCTAGGTTTATCACAGCATTCTGGTTTAATATGATGTCAGGCCTGATATACATCTTTTGCCAACTTCCATGGACACACTATTGCTTCACCCTTATACCCCAAAATAATACAAGCTTGCACATTTCCTGAATATTAAATATAAGAAAAGGTCACATGCCAAAAGCACATGGAAATACAAATAACATCGTCAGTACCAATGAGCTGAGAAACACCTTCCTGATGCTTCCATCCTGGGGCTGTGGCCAGTGGAGACTGAGTTAGAGGACCCAAATAAAACCTGTGTAGCGTGTGCATGCGGAGAAGGCAACGGCACCCCACTCCAGTACTCTTGCTTGGAAAACCCCATGGATGGAGAAGCCTTGGTAGGCTGTAGTCCATGGGCTCGCTAAGAGTCGGACACGACTGAGAGGCTTCACTTTCACTTTTCACTTTCATGCACTGGAGAAGGCAGTGGCAACCCACTCCAGTGTTCTTGCCTGGAGAATCCCAGGGACGGGGGAGCCTGGTGGGCTGCCGTCTATGGGGTGGCACAGAGTCGGACACGACTGAGGCGACTTAGCCGCAGCAGCATGTGCATGTGCTAGTTATAAAGTCAGAAAAATTACTATTAGAAAATTAATAGTGAAACCAGACTACTAAGCCAGAATAATACTTGGAAGTAATTAATATTTGAATGCAGACAAATTTTAGTGAAGAAGTAAAGATACACTTGGGAGTAAGATTGAGCAATAATACAATCATCCCCTGTTCTCCTCAGTGTATCTGCTGTGGAATCACAGAGAGGTGGTGTAAATAAACCGTCCTCAAAGTACTCTTGATGGAGCGAAGTACTGTTTTTAATGCTCAAATGCAGTGTCTTTGATAAATATCTAGTGTCTTGGCTACTTGAGTGTTGAAAGAATTGTGGCTAGAAATACATACTTTCTGTTCACTTTGGGAACAGAAATATTCTTTTAGAGGTTTAGACCAATGACATAATATATCTGAACATTAATCTTTGTTCAATTTTGAAATTCTTGTATTTTCTTCCTACATACATTTTGGAAGAGTATGTATACTACTAAGAGCTTCACGAATGACCCTCATATGGAATGTTTCCGACCACTTTTGTGATTTTGATGTTTCTTTGGGAACATCATGTTCAACTAGAATCCCATGATAAATCTGGGGCGAGAATATCAAAGAGATACAGAGAATTCTAATCTTAATTAGGTAAAAACTTTAGTTTTAAAAATTAGGTAAAAAAAAGTTCTAGTCTGTAAAATTAGGTAAAAAGTGGCTTAGTAAAACCCAAGGCACTATTCTTAGTACTTTATTTTAACTCATTTTACCCCACAGCCACCCCAGGAGGTGGAGACTATTTTTATCCCCCTTTGATAGATGATAAAACTGAGTCAGAGAGAGGTTCAGTAACTCACTTCAGGTCACACAGCTCCCAAGTGGCAGAGATGGGACTCGAACCTGCAGGCCTGACTTGGGACCCCATGCTCTCAGCACCACCCGACAGAGGTTGTGGTGTCCTCCCGCGGTGAGCCGGGCTTTCAGGTGTGGCGCTCTGCTTGGTGCTGCCAGGGTTGTGGGTGCCAGCTCTGCTCTTCCCCTGGTGTTGGCTCTCCTCTTGCTCTGGAAGTGGGATGCTGGGCTTTGTGGGTGCGATGCAGATGCTGCCGTGTGGAGGAGGCGGCCCCTCACTGACTCAGGAAGCCAGCAGAGTGAAGGAGCTGTGGTTGTTCTGGAGAAACTCGGGGGATCTCCTGGATCGTTCGTTCTGCTTTTTCCTTTTGTTTGTTGTTGAATTTTCCCCCCCTTATCTCTGCTCTCCTGGTGGGTGCAGACAAACCCCAGGTTTTCCTCTATTTAAAAAAATCTGGATGTGAAGTTAGTAAACAGTTTACGTGAGGGAACATGTGTTACGGAAGTGGAAACAGCTGGTGCTGGGGAGGTTGGTGGTCATGGGTTGTTTTTATGCGGGGAGTCATTGGAACAGCTCCCAGACCTGGCCTGGGCCTGGAGTGTCCCTCTAGTGTGGGCTCCCCTCTGCTTCCCGCCCCTCCTCTGCCCTTCCCGCCCTCCCTTCCTCTCTTCCAGCTCCCTTTCTGCCCCCATCCCCTCTCTTCTCCTCCCCCATTACCCCACCTCCCCTTTCCTTCTGTCCCTCTTCGAGCCTCGTCTCCTCTCTCCACCCCTTCTCTCCCTCCCCTCTGTCTCCTCTCTCCTTTTCCCCTCTCTCTTTTATCTCCATTCCATTCCTTTCTGTTTATGATTTAATATTGAAAAGCACAAAGGCTCCCTTCCCAAACTCCTCTCCCTCTTTTGGAGGAGGTGGCTAGGACCTTTATTTTTGCCCCCAGTCCCACAGGACACACAGTGGTGGAAAGGAGGGCGGGGGCCCTGTGGCCCAAGGAGCCTGCATCCCAAACAGCTGCGACCTGCAACCTCCACCAGGGCAGCCCTGATGGAACTGGGTCTGCAGACAAGCACCTGGGTGGGGGAGGCTCAGCAAGGTCAGGTCAGGGCCATGAGAGCCCCTTGTAGGGTGGTGCCCTGGGGGGATTGATTGCAATGATAATGACAGAGTGTGTGCGCTCAGCGTCTCAGTCGTGTCTGACTCTTTGCCACCCCATGGACTGTAGCCCACCAGGCTCCTCTGTCCATGGGATTTTACAGCCCAGAATGCTGGAGCGGGTTGCTGTTTCCTTCTCCAGGGGATCTTCCTGACCCAGGGATTGAACCTGCATCTCTTCTGTCTCCTGCATTGGCAGGCAGATTCTTTACCAGTGGGCCACCTGGGTCAGAACCAAACTAAATGATTGCCTTTTATTGATAATAACTGACGGTGTTACCATGGCGATGGCAGCAAACACTTAGGTATGACACTCCAGGAACTATCCAAAGCATTTTACATATATTAACTCTTTTCTTCCTCATGACAGCCCTGTGGAGTAGGCTGGAGTAGGTGTACTTATTATTATCTCTGTTTTACACACCAAACTGAGACTCAGAGAAGCTCAGTAATTTGCCCAAGGGTACAGAGCTAGTAAGTGGGAGAGCTGGGATTCAAACCCAGGCAGCTGGGGTCCAGGGCTTGAACAGCAGAGTGTTCAGATAGCCCGTTCTCATGCCTGACATCATGGAAAGACAAAGAAACACCCGAACAAGTTGGCACGTTAGCTCCATATGAGTGCTTGTGTGTAACACATTTAAGAAGCGGTGCAATATGGGATCTTGATGTTCTCTAATTCTTCTGACAGTTTCACACATGATCATGTGGCTGAATGTAGGACTCTGTTAGTGAACACATCTTGTCTACATGTGTCTCTTCTCTGGGTGGTCTACCAGCCTAAGCTGAGAAAGAATATGGGAAAAGCAAATTACCTATTCATTTATTCACTCATGTATTGTCTGTGCGTGTATGCTAAGTCGCTTCAGTCACATCTGACTCTGCAACCCTATGGACTGTATTCTACCAGGCTCCTCTGTCCATGGGATTCTCCAGGCAAGAATACTGGAGTGGGTTGCCATGCTCTCCTCCAGGGGATCTTCCCAACTCAGGAAATGAACCCAAGTTTCCTGCTTTGGCAGGCAGATTTTTTTTTACCACTAGTGCCACCTGGGAAGCCTGATTTTCATGAATTCAACCAATCATTTATTGTCTACTAAATCATTTAGGTAGGATGGGTTTTAGGGGTACAGGAAGAAAAGACTTGGTCTAGTTGAGAAATAAATGGTATTCATTTATTATAAATATAAAGTACATATAAAGCATAGTAACATGGTGTGATAACAGCTATCAGAAGAGATAAGCACTGCATGAGAGATACTGGGAGGACTTTTCCATCTCTCTGGCAGGTGTGACTGAGGCTGGAGAAGGGGGGCCCATCAGGTTTGTCTTTCAGGAAGAGATGGTGTTTGTGCCTCACCTGGGAGTGTGGGCAAGTGTTGAGTTAGTGAACATAGGAGCATTTTCTCTCCCAGAATGGAGCCCCAGGGAATGCTGTGGTCCTTGTAGGACACCTTTGATTGGTCATGCTTCCTGGCTTGTCATCTGTATGGTGGGTGAATTGATACATTTTCCTCTTGTTTGACACAACCTCTTACCACCTTCCAAGCTGGCAAGTAAGCAGTATACTGGACAATGTTGTGCTGCTGCTGCTGCTGCTAAGTCACTTCAGTCGTGTCCAACTCCGTGCGACCCCATAGACGGCAGCCCACCAGGCTCCCCCATCCCTGGGATTCTCCAGGCAAGAACACTGGAGTGGGTTGCCATTTCCTTCTCCAATGCATGAAAGTGAAAAGTGAAAGTGAAATCGCTCAGTCGTGTCTGACTCTTCGCAACCCCATGGACTGCAGCCTATCAGGCTCCTCCTTCCATGGGATTTTCCAGGCAAGAGTACTGGAGTGGGGTGCCATTGCCTTCTCCTAGTGTTGTGCAGTGCCTTTCAAATCAGTGAATGAAAAAGTCCTGGTTACTGCCTGTTAGGGACTAAGCTATGTTCCCCTCAAATTCAAACATTGAAGCCCTAACCCCCAGTCCCAAGCAATGTACTTGGAGATTGGATCTTTAAAGAGATAATAAAAAATTAGCAGAGGGAACTGGACTGGTTGTTAGCTAGAAATCCCATGTAATTACAGTGGTAATATAATTTTTCTTTTAAAATAGGACATTTTTCAGAGTGAAAAAAGACATTATTAAAAATTAGGCCAGGGTAGTCAGAATCCAGGGTTGTTCTAAGCAAATATACGTGATTGAATCAGACAAACAAATATTTTTTCCCTAGTTGTAGCTGTCACTGAGGAATTTTCCAGGGCGTTAGCTCATTTTTTGTTGTTGTTGTTGCTAAATCTTAAAAATCCCAGCACACTTATTTCTTTAGATAAAGCCATATGTATCAGCTCATTATATCATGGACTGTCCATATTTCCAAAGCTTTGCCATGTGAGGAGCTGCACGTTTGGACACCCACCTCTGAATGCCTCACGTGAGCTGCAGTTCTGCTGACCAATGAGGCTGTGAATGTATAGAAATAGCGGAGTCTAGGAGTCTGAAATTCTAATTCCAAGACTGCCACCACCAGATGCTTGATGACAGTTGTTTTTAACTTGTAAAATGTGCAGGTTGGAGCACATGATTTCTAAGATCCGCCATGGCTGTAGCATTTCCACATAGGAGAAGCTTAGGGACAGTAATCAGGTTGGAGGGCCTTGTCCCGAAGCTGCAATCATATAACTTTTCATGAAATTGAGGAAACAGCAATTGTTCATATCAAAAATTGAGTGAGGGAGGGTGCTGAGAGAAAGTACTTGGGTTAAAGTGACTCTGCTCCTTCTGTTTCCACTTTAAAGTTCTGCCATCTTTACGTGAATCTAAGACTTGGGAAGAATAAGCAAGGTGACAAAACATAAAAAGCAAGCATTGACAGTAAGATTGAAATGAACCTGAATTGTTGAAATTCCTAGAGAGCGGTGGAATATTAGGGTAGTTATTTAGGAATGAATATATGAGGAAGCATAACTGGTCACCCTAGTGACTCACAGGCAGTGGTTTCATTTGTGATGACTCGTAGGATAGAATTCTCCAGTGTGGTATTTGTTCCTAGATATCAATACCTATTGCATGATCCACAGATGTTTAGCTCAAAAGTTGGAAATTGCCCTTCTTACCGACCAGAATGGTATAAATTTAAAGATGCAATCATAACATGATTGCATCTAATGATACAGAGGCTATCAAGGAATAGACATCTATATGTTGTTGGTAGGAGTATAAACTGTCTCAACCACATTTTAAAAAATAAAATTTGATGCATGTTCACAGGCAAGATGTATTTCTCCTCTATAGTTTCTTTTTCTGTAAAATGGGAAAAATAATGACTATAACATAGGGTCACTGTGATGATCATGACAATGTGTTTGATTAAGATTATATATGGTGTTTGGCAATTAGAAAATGTACAGTGCACTTTAATTATTATATGACCATCTATTGTCCATATTACCGAATATGCTTCTTTATGCTATCACTGTCTAAATATATTTTTAGTAAAACAAAAAAAAATAAACTTTGAAATCAAAGTATGGTTTACTTGAGGAAAAAAAAATCCATTTGAAGTGTACACTTTGATGAGTTTTGAATAATACATTCACAAATCACTACCAAAATCACTTAAAGCATTTCTGTTACTCCAAAAATGTTACCCATGTGGCCCATTCTATTTAATTCCCCCAATTCCCCATCCCTGGTAACCATTGGTCCATTTTCTGTCCCCATAGACAAAATTTATCTTTTCTGGAATTTCATATAAATGGAGTCATATTTCATGCCTTGCTTCCTTCACTATCTCAGTCTAATGTTTTTAAAATTCATCTCTTACTGTAGGTACCATTGCTTTCCGTTGATGAGTAATGGGCTACTGAGCAGATGAGTCGCAGTTTGCTTATCCATTTATCTGGTGATAGACATTTGGGTTGCTTCTAGTCTTTGCATATCATGATCAAAGCTGCTAGGAACATCTGTGTACAAGTCTTTGCATGGAATGAACTCTTCATTTCTCTTCAGTAAACACATGAGAAGGTTAATGGTTTGTGATAGTTAATTTTATGTGTCTACTTGACTGGCTACAAGGCGCCTAGATTAAATATTATTTCTGGATTGTCTGTAAGGGTGTTTCTGGGTAAGATTGGCATTTGAATTGGTGAACTCATAAAACAGATTGTCCTCCACAATGGGAGTGGGCATCATCCAAAGTGTTGAGGGCATAAATAGAATAAAAGGCAGAGGAAGGAGGCATTTGTATCATGTTTCTGCCTCATTGAGTTGTGACATTTCATCTTCTCCTGCCCTTGGATTGCCATTGGGTTTCCCACCCGCAGTGCAGGAGATGCGAGTTCGATATCTGGGTCAGGAAGATCCCCTGAAGAAGGGAATGGCTACCCACTCCAGTATTCTTGCCTAGAAATTGCCGTGGACAGAGGAGACTGGTGGAGTATAGTCTATGGGGTTGCAGAGTCAGACATGACTGAGTGGCTAACACTTTCCCTTGTCCTAGTTTACAGACCTTTGGACCTCTTGCTCATCTGGTTAACATAATGTCATTGACGTGATGGACTAGGGAGTTATTCTAAGGAATGTCCAGGTAGTTCAGGTCCCAGTGAACATATTATGACAGATGGCAGGAAACAAGGAAACACTTATCTGTCCCATATGAATAAGAACAGTTTCTAATCCTCTTGTTTAATAGGAGTGGAGAAGAAATCATTCACCAAGTCGTGGACTGCACACAACAGACCCAAAAGAAAGCAAAGTCACTCAGTCATGTCCAACTCTTTGCGACCCCATGGACTGTAGTCTACCAGGCTCCTCTGTCCATGGGATTTTCCAGGCAAGAATACTGCAGTGGGTTGCCATTTCCTTCTCCAGGAGATCTTCCCAACCCAGGGATTAGAAGCTGGGCCTCCTGCATTGTAGGCAGACGCTTTACCGTCTGAGCCACAAGGGAAGCCCATTGGCAGGTTGGTATAAGCCCGCGACGGGTTTTCTGCCATAAGCCTTATGAGGTCACTGCGGAATCGCAGAGCAGGGCTCCTCACTTGCTTCGCACAGGGCGTGTCATTCATTCACACAAGCACACTGTAGAGTTAGCAAAGTATAGCAGAAAACATGTTTACTAGGAGAACAAAGAACTAGAGCTCCAAGAATCCTTACCTTGTTCTGAAGAATCCCAGATGAGCCCCTAAGATGAATGGTTGTTGCTGAACCACAAAAGACGCCGGGATTCTTGGCCTCTGGAGAAGAAGAATTCAATCCGGGGCCAGTAACCAGGCTTGGTCGCTCAGAGCTTTTGTATAATAAAGTTTTATTAAAGTATAAAAGAGATAGAGAAAGCTTCTGACACAGACATCAGACCCGAGGCTGTGTTAATTTGCTCTACCAAAGACACTGCATCTAGCCCTGCAGCTGCAGTTCGGGCATGGAGAGAGAGTATGCGGCAGAAGATGAGACTGCAAACGTAAACCTGGTGCCAGACTGCAAACGGGCCTGAAGGGCTCACGATGGACTTGAACTTGAGCCTGAATGAACTGAGAAGCTTTCAGGTTTGCAAGCAATGTATTCTCTCCACCTGCTATTTTCAACCAGAAAACTGTGTTTTCTAACATTCAGTAGTGTCTCAGTGAACCATCTCATTGGTAGCACGGGTGCTGCTCCTGTGATCAGGCTGCCTCTCAGTATGGAAATAGCCATTCTCTCGGCTGACAGCAGAGCCTCACAGCTGTGTCCTGGCCGCCATCATTTCCGGAATATAAGGTGCACTTTCAACCCTTGATTTCTTCTCATTTGCTATTCTTTCCCCTGAATCTCTCCCCCCGCCAACCCCCCTACTTCCTATGCCTGGAGAAATTCTATTTATTTCACAAGACTTCCTTAGATGTCTCCTCTCACCCCAGATAGGATTAACTGCTTCCTTCTCTTTCTAAAGTGTTTT
Source organism: Tragelaphus eurycerus (assembly GCA_935064755.1). NCBI lineage: Eukaryota > Metazoa > Chordata > Mammalia > Artiodactyla > Bovidae > Tragelaphus > Tragelaphus eurycerus. Next base: position 9,491,930 of record CAKXYN010000039.1, read on the forward strand.
GTTCATTGTGTGAGTTTAGGACTTGGAGCGATTCTGGGAATCATGAATGGCGATTCATGTCCTTAGCTCCCCTATGAACTGGGCTCTCAGGACAGCAGTCCAGGCCATGTCTCATTTATCTTCATATCGCCAGAGGTTTGCATAGAGCCTGACATATGTAGATATTCAAGGAATGGTTACAGAATTCAATTTTTTATTTAATTGAACGTTTTTCTGGTGTTAAAGGAGATCAAACCAGTCAGTCCTAAAAGAAATCAATCCTGAATATTCATTGGAAGGACTGTTGATGTAGCTAAAGCTCCAATACTTTGGCCACCTGATGGGAAGAACAGACTTACGGAAATAAGATCCTAATGCTGGGAAAGACTGAAGGAAAAGGAGAGAGGACGGCAGAGGATGTGATGGTTAGATAGCATCACCAACTCAATGGACATGAATATGAGCAAACTCCAGGAAATAGTGAGGGACAGGGGAGCCGGGCATGCTGCAGTCCAATGGTCAGAAAGAGTCGGACAACAACCATAACCTGTGTTAATAAAGGGGGAAAATTCAGATTTATATGCACACATTTGTTCTTTCATCAAATATGTATTAGTTGTCATGTAACAGTGGGCCCAAAGTAGACTTTTTGTGCTAATATCACTTATTCTGAATTTGTAAAGTAAAACTGTCATAAACCTAAAGTTTTTTCCCCTTCCATTTGAATTGGAACTATTTAACTAAGAATGCATATGACTCTAATACCTTTAAAAACTACTTAATTTTTTGTGTATATGTGTGAGAGAGAGTTTATATTGTGTTCAAAAACTCCCAGACATTCTGATTTATCTTTTATCCTCAAGCATTGAACTCATAATAATTAAAGCAACAAAATAGTGCTAAGAGCAAAGATACTTTTGTTTATAGTTTCAAAGTTACAGCATGATTGTCAGTTTAACACAAACTCTAATTTTTTTTTTTTTTTTTAATTTTGGTTGAGGCATGAACTATTTACTGCCTGGAGACTATGTCTGATACATGTTCACATTTTTTCAGGTGCAAATATTCAGGGGAAGGATTTGCATACTAAATTTCCCAGCACCTGACTACTTAAAAAAAAAAAAAAAAAAAAAAAACATGAACCACAGATTGACTTACCTGTATCATCTGCCTTCTCTGGTCTGCATTATGGAGCAAGTGTGTGCATTTTAGACCATAAATAAGACAATTAGCCAAACTAGAAAATTGCTCACTGGGTTAGACCCAACTCACCACTATCTTTAAGATTCCTAATCATAGTGGCTTAAACATGAAAAGTGAAAGTTAGTAGCACAGTCTTGCCCTTCTCTTTGCTATTCTATAGCCTACCTGTCTCCTCTGTCCATGAAATTCTCCAGGCAAGAATACTAGAGTGGTTTGCCATTTCCTCCTCTAGGGGATCTTCCTGACCCAGGGATGGAATCCAGGTCTCCTGCATGGCAGGCAGATTATTTACCAACTGAGCCATAGCGAAGGCTTAAACATACTAGGCAGTGTGGAGTACATTGGGCTTCAAAGTTCCATCTAGTCAAGGCTATGGTTTTTCCAGTGGTGAGAGTTGGACTGAAAAGAAAGCTGAGCGCTGAAGAATTGATGCTTTTGAACTGTGGTGTTGGAGAAAACTCTTGAGAGTCCCTTGGACTGCAAGGAGATCCAACCAGTCCATCCTAAAGGAAATCAGTTCTGAATATTCATTGGAAGGACTGATACTGATGCTGAAGCTGAAACTCTAATACTTTGGCCACCTGATGTGAAGAACTGACTCACTGAAAAGATCCTGATGCTGGGAATGATTGAAGGTGGGAGGAGAAGGGGATGACAGAGGATAAGATGGTTGGATGGCATCACTGACTCGATGGGCATGAGTTTGAGTAAGCTCCAGGAGTTGGTGATGAACAGGGAGGCCTGGCGTGCTGCAGTCCATGGGGTCACAAACAGTCAGAGACAACTGAGCTACTGAACTGAACTGAATAGAGTACATTATCTCCCTCATGCAAAAGTTTGAGTGTAGGCAGTTCAGAGCTTTTATGGCAGCTCTCAGATCATCTGACCCCAGGTACCACCAACTCAAGAGTCTGGACCTCATGCTTATGGTCCAAGATGCTTATGGTCACCATATCTCCATCAGAAAGCTGAGTGGATAACAAAGAGAAGAAGCATCCCCTATCATTTTTAGGGACATTTCCTGGAACTTGTAGCTATCACCTTTTGTCAGATCCCATGAGATGGATATGACTGGAACTTACTTCTGTGGCTACAAACAGCTACCAAATGAGACTGGGAAATACCATCTATATTTAGTAAGGCCACATGCCCAGCTAAGTATTGGTGTTCCTATTACTGAAGCAAAAGTGGGAAATATACATTGGGACCACTATAGAGAAAACACAATGCTCAGATGATATTTTGCAAAATAATAAATTGGAGGATTCCAGCTTTGGGGTCGCTGTCTTTGTCTTCATTTCTTCCACTTGCCCAAACTTAAGTCTCCTGCTTCCATTTCCTGTTTTCGTGTGTGAGGCCATGTGTTCATCAGGGCCTCTACGGCCTGGCAGGCTTGTTTCACAGAGTGCCTTGGAACTGGCTTTGGTTATTCAGGAATGTATCTCATTTGTCCTACATGAGCTCAACTCTGAACATCAGAGTCATTTGGCAACAATCATTTATTTATAAACAATCATTAACCTTTCCTTAAGTGTTCTGTTTTGCATTTGGTTTGCTAAAACCAAAGTGCTGGCTTTCTGAAGGTTTAGAAAAATAACACTAGCAAGCTGAGAAAAAGAATTGGGCTCATAAGGTGGGAGTAGGAAATTGAAGTTAAAAATTACTTAAATGGTGCTCTTGGAGCTGTTTCCCTTTTTAAGAGGAGTGAGTTTTTCCATCTCTTTCTCTACAACCTGGAATTTACATCACTCTCGTAAGCCACAGCGATGCCAAAAAGATTTTCTGGGGTGGAAAAGGGGGGAGTGGAAATTGCTACAAGCTTAACATTATTCTTAATGCTTCAGGAAATACAGCAGAAATTTATGTCCTAGACTCTGGGAGGTAGAGTACTGTCTTGGAAGGACAAGGGTATGGATTTAGTCAGGAGATAACAGGCTACGCTGCAGTAACAAGTGTATAAATGGTGAAATGTCAGTGCCCGGCCACAGTGAACATTCATCTCTCACTCAGCTTTCAGTCTCGGGCACTACTGGCAGCCACTCTCCATTTCACAGGATTGCTCTCTGGAGCTCACATCCTTCAAACTTGCTAAGGAAAGAGAAGAAAGGAGCTCACATCCTTCAAACTTGCTAAGGAAAGAGAAGAAAGCACTGGGAGCCTTAAGCAAGATGTTTTTAAGGGCCAGGCCTGGACAATTCTTTCATATAAGTCAGAGGTGCCTAGGCCAGAGTTCAGGCATGGGGCAGGAACTGAACTGCAAGGTCAACTGAGGCTAAAAGCTTAGTCTCTCTGTGCGCCCAGCAACAGGAAATGGTGTGGCGAACCCACCGCAATGTCTGGCATGCCGATTTAACCCCCAGCTTTTCTACTTGATATCTTTACGATCATGGGTAAGTCATACACTTTGGGTGAGTGCCTGACATCAAAGTTTTCATATAACGCTAATTCTCATTCTCTTTTTCAGAGGCATTTACAGTCACAGGCAATATTTTACATACATGCAAAAACTAGAAGCATCTCTAAATTTGTCCTGAAGACTACCTGCCTCCAAACCCCTGTTGCTGCTGCTAAGTCGCTTCAGTTGTGTCCAACTCTGTGCGACTCCATAGATGGCAGCCCACCAGGCTCCCCAGTCCCTGGGATTCTCCAGGCAAGAACAATGGAGTAGGTTGCCATTTCCTTCTCCAATGCATGAAAGTGAAAAGTGAAAGTGAAGTCGCTCAATCGTGTCTGACTCCTAGTGATGCCATGGACTGCAGCCTACCAGGCTCCTCTGTCCATGGGATTTTCTAGGCAAGAGTACAGGAGTGGGGTGCCATTGCCTTCTCCTGGGAGTGGTAATTAAGATAGTGTCTTCTCCTCCCTTCCACTCAGGTGAAAACATCAAAAATATGAATCTTGCCACTGAGCTGATAGACTGTCATTTTATATTCTCTTCTCAAATTTTTAAAAAATCATGGTAAAATATATGTTTCATAGCATAATGTAACAGTACCATCTTAGCCATTTTTAAGCATATAGTTCAGTGGTGTTAAGTACATTCACATTGTTCTCCAGTCACCCTCCAGAACTCTCTTTGTCTTGTAATCCAAATTCTGTCCCCATTCAGCAGCACCTTATTCTTCCTCCCTGGTTGCCCTTGGCAACCATTCTTCTAGTTTCTATGAATACAACTACATAGGTTCTTCATGTAAGTGGAATTGTACAGTATTTTTTGTGACTAGCTGATTTCACTTAGAATCATATCCTCAAGGTTCATCCATGTGGCATGTGTTGAAATTTCCTTTGTTTTTAAAGCTGAATAATATTCCTCTGTGTGTATGTAGAGATATAGATACAGATATACCACACTTTGCTTATCTATTTGTTCATCTATGTACACTTGGGTTGTTTCCACCTTTTGGCTATTGTGAATAATGCCTCTGTGAAGATGGGTGTACAAAGATCTCTTTGAGACTCTGCTTTCAATTCTTTTGGGTACACATCCAGAAGTGGAATAGCTAGGGAAAGTCGCTCAGTCATGTCCAACTCTTTGCTACTTCATGTACTATACAGTCCATGGAATTCTCCAGGCCAGAATACTAGAGTGGGTAGCTGTTTCCTTCTCCAAGAGATTTTCCCAACCCAGGGATCAAACCCAGGTCTCCTGCATAGCAGGCAGATTCTTTACCATCTGAGCCACGAGGGAATCACTAGATCATATGGTAATTTTTATTTTTAATATTTTGAAGAACCTGATGATTCCTTTCCCCATTGACATTTGAATAGCACTGGATTAGAGTCCAAGAAAGGATATAATCAAGGGCTCCATTTGTGGAATCAGATAATACATGCTCTGGGAGGTTAGGAAGGAAGTGGAAGGGGTTGAGAAGACTAATGTGGGAAGGGAGTCCACGGAGCAAGGAAGAGGAAGGTGAGCAGCCTCCAAGCAGAGGTTTGAATAAAATGAAATGCAAGGAGAAGGCAGTCTAGGTGAGAACCCACAGAAGCGGGTCAAGGAGACCATGAGTGCAGCAGGTATCAGGAGGGAAAAGTCATTTTGAAATCTCCCTGGTAAGTAAGGTTGTTGGGAAAGGTGGTTAGACTATCGCAAACCTTGCAAACCAGGCAAATGGGTTCTGATTTAATACAATAGACAATAGGCAACTCCCAGAGGCTCTGAAAGAGAAAGTCAGATGATAACTGCCATGCCATCATTCAGGAAAATTAATATCACCAACAAAATGGTATTAAAAGTGCATTTCTATATAAATTCCATTGTAGTGAAGATTCTAATAAAATTGTATAAACGGTTCATTTGGTGTTATAAATTATAAATGAATGTAACTATATAATTACACAGTCCTCTTCTACCCACCAGAAATTTCTAACAAGCATCGTCCACAATACCTAGCAAATTTTTATAAACAATACAAAATGCAAAACTCAAAACAAAGGCCTAGCAAAATGCCAAAAAAATCTTTCTGTCTGAATGGGCTAAATAATATTTTAAAATGTGTAAGAAAGTGCCATGTCTTTGGGGTTTTATGAAAAAGCTAGTTAGAGTTGTGGTGTCTGATAAGTTTTGATTTTATAAATCTACCATCTGTTACGCACAACTTTACTTAACCTCCTTATGCTCCTTATGTTGTAGGTTCTAGTTTCTGAAGTGAGGATAATAACGAGAACTAACTCATAGAGTTTTTGAGATGATCTAATGAGTTAATGTATGTCAAACAGAACACGGGGTCTGGTGTTGAAGAGTGAATAAGTACTATATTAATATTATTCTCTATACTCTTTAAATAAATAAATGAAGGTCAATTAACTTTCCTATTCTCACAAGAAATCATCAAATCTCAGAAACTTTCAAACTCTTACTTTTACCCTAGTGCTTGTGCGAAGTTGTTTCAGTCTTGTCTGACTTTCTGTGACCCCTTGGACTTTAGCCCACCAGGTGCTTCTGTCCATGGGATTCTCCAGGCAAGAGTACTGGAGTGGGTTGCCATTCCCTTCTCCAGGGGATCTTCCTGACCTAGGGATCAAATTCACATCTCACAGGTTTCCTGCACTGGCAGGCGGGTTCTTTACCACTAGTGCCATCTGGGAAGCCTCCACTTTTCCCCTACTGATCTAGAAGATATTCTTTTTAAAATTTAATTCATTGAATTTTTGGCTGCACTGGGTCTTCATTGTTGCATATGGGCTTTCTCCAGTGGTGGTGGCAGGGCGGGGGACTACTCTTTGTGTGGTGTGTGACTTCTCATTTCAGAGCACGGGTTCTAGGAGCTGGGCTCAGTAGTTGGGGTTCACAGGCTCTAGGGCAGGCAGGCTTCAGTAGCTGTGGCCTATGGGCTTCAGGTTCTCTGTGGCCTGTAGGATCTTCCCAGGCCAGGGATGGAACCCATGTCCCCTGTGTCAGCAGGCAGATTCTGATCCACTGTACCACCAGGGAGTCCGGATCTAGAAGATACTCTCCACATGGACTTCTAATTTAGAGCGAAACAAACTAAGGCACTGTTTATAAATACTTACCTAATAGTCCTCAATGATGAAAGTGGAGGAGAGTGGAAAAGCTGTCTTAAAACTCAGCATTCAAAAAGCTAAGATCATGTCATCCGGTTCCATCACTTCACGGCAAATAGATGGGAAAAAATGGAAAGAGTGACAGACTTTATTTACTTGGGCTTCAAAGTCACAGCAGGTAGTGACTGCAGCCATGAAATTAAAAGATGCTTTTCTTCTCCTTGGAAGAAAAGCTATAAAAACCTAGACAGTGTTTTAAAAAGCAGAGACATTATTTTGCCAACAAAAGTCTGTACAATGAAAGCTACATTTTTTCCAGTAGTCATGTATGGATGGACGTGAGAGTTGGACCATAAAGAAAGATGAGTGCTGAAGAATTGATGGTTTTGAACTGTGGTGTTGAAGCAGACTCTTGAGAGTCCCTTGGACAGCAAGGAGATCAAACCAGTCCATCCTAAAGGAAATCAACCCTGAGTATTCATCGGAACGACTGATGCTGAAGCTGAAGCTCCAATATTTGGCCACCTGATGTGAACGGCTGACTCATAGAAAAAAACCCTCATGCTGGGAAAGATTGAAGGAGGGAAGAGAAGGGGACAACAGAGGATGAGATGGTTGGATGGCATCACTGACTTAATGGACATGAGTTTGAGCAAACTCTGGGAGATGGTGATGGACAGGGAAGCCAGCAGTGTTGCAGTCCATGGAGTTGCAGAGTTGAATACGACTGAGAGATTGAATTGAACTGAACTGAATAGTCCTCAATAGGTCTGCACTAACAGTGATGACATCAGGAAAACTTTTAGGGAAAAATCTGAATTGAAAAAATATTTTTGCACCTCCAGTAACTACAGAGTTGAATCACTGATGAATCAAACCATGCCTGGAAAAGCAATGCAGAGATAAAAAGAAAGGGAACAAGAAAGAAAAGGAAAAAAAGAAAACAAAAACAGAAAATAAAAACGATAAACTATTTTTTGCCTCATGAATATACTTGTAGGCAAACACACATTTAGAATGGCAGTAATTTGTGAACAAGAACTGCCTGCTACGTACTGGTCATAGATGTTTCTCAGAAGTAGCCATCATTAGGAAATATTTTGAAAGTTTATTATCAGGCATTGACTAGACAAGTTGGCCTTGACGTGACCAGTTTTCTCAGGGCCATATGTTCAGTGTATTAAACCACTGACCCGCTTCAACCCCTGCTGGCTCCTAAACGTCATCAGAGCATGAGGCTCCATGAAATCAGGACTCTCTGAATCGGGTTCATTAATGAGTGTTTACGGAAGAGAAGCACTGTAGAAGGAGCTTGGTGACCTTCAGAACCAATTAATGCTTAGGGCTATAATTGTCAAGGCTCCCATATGGGTCAATGATAGAAGACTTGAAGAGTTGTGGATTCATTTATGAACCCCTGAAACCCCTGAAAAGGTAGTGAGAATATAATACTAAGAGACCGACCAGCAAACTCTAAAAAAAAAAAAAAAAACTCAAGATAAGGCGCCTAGGACTTGGTTGGGCCCCAGGTCACCAAGGCATAGCCAAGCCGCAACTAGGAATCATTGCTCATATTGAATGGCAAGGAGCCAAACTTCTTTCCTGACCCTGAAGAGAACCCTGTGTATCATAAAAGAGCTCTGTTTTCTTTGATTTCCCAGCCAGGATTATCCTTGTATTATAAAACAGTTACACAAGTTTGGGAGTTAGGTCGGTTAGTTTTATAGGTCAAGCTGGCTAGGCTATAGTACCTAGGTATTCAATCAATCATCAATCTAAGTGTTTCTCTGAAGGCATTCTGCAGATCTGGTTAACAGATACAAACTTTTAGTAGAGGAGAGTATCGTTTAGAATATGGTGGGTCCCGTGTAATCAGTTGAAAGCCTTAAGACCAAAACTGTTTTTCCAAGGAAGAAGAAATTTCACTTGTGGACAACATCATCAGCTCCAAAACAAAATCATGTAACCCTGACATGATTCATGGAGAGTTACACTCTGGCTATCTCAAACTACACTGAGTTGTAGCTCCTTTGTAAATTTTTTTAAATTAAATAAATGACTATTAGATGAAATAATCTGTTTAACATGTTGTAAAGAAAGTAGCATAGGTGTTATTAATATAAATTCCTTCCTCTTCTCCCTGTGAATTATTTCTCCCCCCCGCCCCAAAAGATCTTAAAACTGTTTTGCTCCTTTCAAATGGCTTCATGTAGAAACTGAGCCAATAGGCACCCTGGATGTCTCTGATATTCTTTTGATTTGCTTGCTTTGCTTACTTGAGATCTTCCTTTGGTATACACTTGAGATGAACAAGTCAAGAAAATTCAAATGATGGACCCACATTCATGCATTTCCTTTCATAATTAAAAATAAAGATCAGGCCCTCAGATGTTCATAGAAATACATACATGAGCACCAAAGTCCAGCTACAGTATTTTGTTCAGTTGCTAAGTCCTGTGTAACTCTTTGTGATCCCATGGACCGCAGCATGCCAGGCTTCTTGTAATTGTAAATATTCACTTAGCCCACCATGCTGGTTTGAACACATTTCTCTTGGAAAACAGAGTTCTTTTTTTTTTTTTTTTTTGAGTTATTTATTTATTTATTTATTTTTATTTTGCTTAACTTTACAATATTGTATTGCTTTTACTATACATCAAGATGGATCCACCACCAGTATACACGTGTTCCCCATCCTGAACCCTCCTCCCTCTCCCCTCCCCACACCATCCCTCCAGGTCGTCCCAGTGCTCCAGCCCCAGGCATTTGTTATCGGGCATCGTACCTGGACTGACGACTGGTTTCAGATATGATATTATACATATTTCAATGCTATTCTCCCCAATCATCCCACCCTCTCCCGGTCCCAGAGTCCAAAAGTCTGTTCTATACATCAGTGTCTCTTTTGCTGTCTCATAAATAGGGCTATTTTTACCATCTTTCTAAATTCCATATATATGCGTTAGTATACTGTATTTGTGTTTTTGTTTCTGGCTTACTTCACTCTGTATAATAGGCTCCAGTTCCATCCACCTCCTTAGAACTGATTCAAATGTATTCTTTTTAATGGCTGAGTAATACTCCATTGTGTATATGTACCACAGCTTGCTTATCCATTCATCTGTGGATGGACATCTAGGTTGCTTCCACGTTCTGGCTATTGTAAACAGTGCTGCTATGAACATTGGGGTACACGTGTCTCTTTCAATTCTGGTTTTCTCAGTGTGTATGCCCAGCAGTGGGATTGCTGGGTCATAAGGCAGTTCTATTCCCAGTTTTTTGAGGAATCTCCATACTGTTCTCCATAGTGGCTGTACTAGTTTGCATTCCCACCAACAGTGTAAGAGGGTTCCCTTCTCTCCGCACCCTCTCCAGCATTTATTGCTTGTGGACTTTTGGATCACAGCCATTCTGACTGGCATGAAATGGTACCTCATAGTGGTTTTGATTTGCATTTCTGTTTCAGCATAATAACACAAAAGAAGTAGAGGTATTTCTAACCTGCCAGCTTTGTCAGTCTCTCCCTAATCCTCCCATGCTCTGTTGTGAGACCCAGCCATGACTTCAGGCCCGTCCTACAAATTCTATCTAGTTTTACTCCACACACGTGTTCTGTTCTGGTTGGTTCTACCTCTTACCTCATGAACCAGACTTAGATCCCAGGGGGAAATCGAGTGGCATGAGGTCCATCTGTGGCCCCAAAACACCCATCTTGTGTGGCCTTTGCATCAAGCCCACACAGATACCAACCTTTGATATAATAGCAGCAGCCGGACCAGCTTCCCGCTGACTCATCAGCTTCCCACAGCTTTGAGTTTTTCATCTTTGCTGTCTGCCTGTATTCTGATTTTTCATTTGCTTGGTCTACCCTTCTCCCCTGTATTCTAAGTGTCCTTCAGAACCACGTGGTGCTCCCCTGTTTTCCTTGTGCATCCTCTGTATCCTCAGTGCCATTCAGGTCACTTTGATGGAAATGGCCACTTTGGCTTAAATCTGGAATTTTTTTTACTTCTTCTTGTCACAGATCATCCTTGGTTTTTAGCAATTCTGGCTTCCTTACAAAGATGGCCAGTCTTTACAAAGTTTGACACAAATAGCCACACAAATCCAAAAAACCTCCTTCAATTCTTTGAACTCACAAGATGAGTGCGAATAACTATAATTACAAATGTAAGATTATTATCATTGTTTTTCTAACAGCAGTAATGGGTTATGTGGGTCCATCTACTCATCTAGTCCACTTCTTGGGTAAGCCAAGGTGCAAACTTGAGTTTGTAGCCAAAGAATTGAATTTTGAATCAAGTTGCTAAGTGAGAAGCAAGTAAATCACAGAGTAGCTTTTCCTGTCTACTCAGTGACTCAACCGGAACAGAAGGATATGTTCAGATGCACTGCACAAGTCCATCCCAGACTCGACGACACTTTCTTTTGTTCAGTGTCAGGAATTTGCTCCAGTTTGTGAACTGGTTGCTCACCTCCTTGACAGAACGCAGGATGATTCCTGTTTCCCTGTTGTTTCCTGAAGGATAAACACTGACCTAAAATCCCCTTTGTCAATAAGTCTGGAAGGAACCCACCTTCACGTGAGGACCTTTTCCGGTCCTGCTGCAGTTGTTGGTAGCCTTAAAGGCCACGGCAGGATGTTTCTCTCCTAAATTCCCCAGGGCTCCTCATCTCTCCAGTGTCTTTGAACAACTAAACAGGAACGATGTAATGCTCTGGAGGTCCCCTAACCTACATTCATCAAAATAAAACGCCTCTCTGGGCCAGACCCAAAATAAAACGCCTCTCTGGGTCGGACCGCATAGCTTTGTCTTAGTAGATGGAGAACTATGTAGTACATGTGCTATTGTTGTTTACTCACTAAGTTGTGTCTAACTCTTTGTGACCCCATGGACTATAGCCCGCCAGGCTCCTCGGTTCATGGGATTCTCCTGGCAAGAATACTAGCGTGGATTGCCATTTCCTTCTCCAGGGAATCTTCCCAGGCCAGCAGTTGAACCTGTATCTCCTTCATTGTCAGTGGCAGGCACTTCTTTACCACTGAGCCATCTGAGAAGCCCACATGTGTGTATAGCTGCATGTATATATGTGTTTGTATTCAGACATGTGTGCATATAATATATACATATATCCATATATGCCTATATGCATGTTTGTATATGAATGTGTGTGTTTGGAGCTTTATCTACCACTACAGCCCTGCACAAACATTTCAACAAGACTATTCAGCTCATTGCTGAGGGCAACTTCACATTTTTTAACCTAACATTTTTTATTGTCTTTTGTTTTTTTTTGTTGCTAAGTCACGACTCTGTGACCCCATGAACTGCAGCACGCCAGGCTTCCCTGTCCTTCACTCTCTTCCAGAGTTTGCTTAAACTCATGTCCATTGACTCAGTGATGCCATCCAACCATCTCATCCTCTGTCACCCTCTTCTCCTCTTGCCCTCAATCTTTCCCAGCATTGGGGTCTTTTCCAATGGGTCGACTCTTTGAATCAAGTGGCCAAAGTATTGGAGCTTCAGCTTCAGCATCAGTGAATATTCAGGGTTGATTTCCTTTAGGATTGACTGATTTGATCTCCTTGCTGTCCTAGGGACTCTAAAGAGTCGTCTACTATGTACCAACTAACATGCCTGTGTCATATACATATACATATATATGCAACCTTTCGAATTTTCTAAATTTGAAACCATATCCTAAAGATCTCTTCATATTTGGACTGTGTGGATAGGTATTCCCATTATTCTTTTCTGTAGCACCTAATATTCCATTATGTGGATTAACCATACTTTAATAATCTTTTATTGCTTTCTACTTATGTTATTTCCAGTCTTTTGCTATTGCAAACAATGCCAAAATAAATGATTTGTCTGTGTACATCTTTTATTATGTGTGCAGGTGTCTCTGTGGGACATATTATCAGAAGTGGAGTTTCTGTCAAAGGGTAAAGGTGCCTATAGTTCTGTTAGCTATGGCCAGATATCTCTGCATAGGGACAAAACCAACAACGTGTGAGGGTCTATTTCTCCTACAGTGTTACCAACAGTTTTGGATGTTTGCCATTTTGATGGATTAGAAATGGTATCTTGATGTAGTTTTGATCTGTACTTCTCTTATTATAAATGTGAAATGGAGTTGAGCATCTTTTATTGTTTACGGTAAGTTCATCTACATTTGTAATGAAGTTAAGCGTCTTTAGATGTTTAAGGGAAGTTCATCTAAATTCATAACAGAATCCTTAGGTGATCCTTAGGCCACATGGCTTTCTTAAAGCTTCTGGCCCAGGGCCAAGAAACTTGAAGGAAAAAAAAAAAAAATGGTGAAGGGGAGAAGCTGGAAAGGCCAGGGATCCCAACAGAAAGGTGAATAACCAAATGCCAGGTTTGCCTGGGAACCACAAGCAGCCAGACTGAGAGCCTTGTCAGTGCAAAGAACTGCAAAGAGCGCTTCCAGAGGGCATCTTCAAGGAAACCCAAAGGCACCCACCATGAAGGAGCTCACACTGCATGTCTGCCAGGGGTGCCAATCCTCTCCCAGCTAAGGGCTGTGCTCTTTTCCCCCAGCCCTAAAACTGGGATGCCCCGACCCAGGACAGAAAACTTAGTCCCAGCTCCTGTTATGCTACTGACCCACTCCCTCAGCTCTCAGCAGCCCAGAGGGCTGGACCCTGCAGAGAGCCACCTGTTCAAGGCCACATCTGCTTCTTGAGGAGACCAGCATCCAATGGCTGATAGATGTGGGAGAACAAAACCCTGATCCCTGGCCTCAGCTGGACAACTTGGAAGAGTGATCGCAGCTTCAAAATTCTGGGCTCAGCTAAGCAGCATCACGGCTCAGCTTTATCTTCTGCCTGCTCCTCCCTTCCTTTTCTCTTCCACTTCCCCCTCATCTCCGCTTCCCTTCCTCTTCTGAAGATAATGATGGCATGGTTTTGTCCAGAGGCAGGTAGAGCAACTGGTCCAGGTCGAGTTGACTGGGTCCCATGGGGTTTGGCTCACATCCTAAATCAGATCACTCAAAATACCATTTACATAGTAGCTTCTGGGAACTGTTTCAGTATTCACAAAAACGGGTAAAATTGTGTTATATCTGCTCTTTATTTCATGAAGTTCCCAAAAAGAAACAGAAGGTGATTCAGACTCTGAGACAGAGGTCGTCAAAGGTCTAAGGCACTGGTTTAAGATGAAGCATAGCCCTGGGAACAGCACTGCCAAGATGACCACAGGTAAGATGTGGGGGTTTTATCTGAGAGAGGCCACCCCTCATTGGCCTTAACTCAGCTATTCATTAACCTAGTTTGCCAAGTGAGTTTAAACTATCTCACTAATGGAACCGATGTGGGCCATGTGTTAGCCCTGAGCAAGTTTAAACTCTTACCTGGACCTTTTCTGAACTTTTAAAGACTGCCTAATCACATTTGGTGGGTGACATGATTTTTGAAAAAGTACTTTACATGTTGAGTTGAACTCATGTCACTACCGGCTAAGGAACAGAAACCTTGGCCTGTCTTTTCAGGGGGTGGAAGCTGAGGGACTGCTGGCTGCGGCCCCCTTCCCCCATTTCTCAGCAGGTGTTCCAGGCACTGGCCTGTTTGAGGGGCTTAGCCTAAGCAAACAGTGTACATCCAGTTATGCTTCACCTCCAGGGTCAAACTAAAAACACAGGTTGAAAGGAACCAGGAAAAGGAAAATATACTTTATCCACAAAATGTATTTTTAAACATCTTTTTCCTGTGCAGCTGTCAGGTCTGATTACTCCACTGAAGAACGAAAAGTTAAGACTTAATAATTAAAAATAGTTTCTTTTCTTTTTTTCATCTCACCTCAGGATTATAATATGTCAGGAATGGAAAGGATCTTATAATAGTTCGTTTAGTCAAACTCTTACTGAATGTAAGTGAAGAAATGATACCAGAAAGGTGACCTGCTACTTAGTGTATCAACTCTGCTGATACAGAGTGCCCTGTTTTAATGGTCTCCTATGTGTATATTTATTGTTTTTTATGACTGATAATCTCACTTAAGAATTTATAGGTTCTCCAACTCCAGTACTCTTGCCTGGAAAATCCCATGGAAGGAGGAGCCTGGTGGGCTGCAGTCCATGGGGTCGCTGAGGGTCGGACGCGACTGAGTGACTTCACTTTCACTTTTCACTTTCATGCATTGGAGAAGGAAATGGAAACCCACTCCAGTGTTCTTGCCTGGAGAATCCCAGAGATGGGGGAGCCTGGTGGGCTGCTGTCTATGGAGTCGCACAGAGTCGTATCATGACTGAAGTGACTTCAGATCAGATCAGATCAGTCGATCAGTTGTGTCCGACTCTTTGCGACCCCATGAATCACAGCACGCCAGGCCTCCCTGTCCATCACCAGCTCCCGGAGTTCACTCAGACTCACATCCATCGAGTCAGTGATGCCATCCAGGCATCTCATCCTCTGTCGTCCCCTTCTCCTCCTGCCCCCAATCCCTCCCAGCATCAGAGTCTTCTCCAATGAGTCAACTCTTCGCATGAGGGGGCCAAAGTACTGGAGTTTCAGCTTTAGCATCATTTCTTCCAAAGAAATCCCAGGGCTGATCTCCTGCAGAATGGACTGGTTGGATCTCCTTGCAGTCCAAGGGACTCTCAAGAGTCTTTTCCAACACCACAGTTCAAAAGGATCAATTCTTTGGCGCTCAGCCTTCTTCACAGTCCAACTCTCACATCCATACATGACCACAGGAAAAACCATAGCCTTGACTAGATGGACCTTTGTTGGCAAAGTAATGTCTCTGCTTTTGAATATGCTGTCTAGGTTGGTCATAGCTTTCCTTCCAGGGAGTAAGCGTCTTTTAATTTCATAGCTGCAGTCACCATCTGCAGTGATTTTGGAGCCCAGAAAAATAAAGTCTGACATTGTTTCCACTGTTTCCCCATCTATTTCCCATGAAGTGATGGGACCGGATGCCATGATCTTCGTTTTCTGAATGTTGAGCTTTAAGTCAACTTTTTCACTCTCCACTTCTTAGCAGCAGCCAATAGGTGGAATAGCTGTCCCTTCCAGATAACTAGAGTATTGGAAACATTAGGTGATTTGTTTCATATCTCACAGCCAGGTTTGCCACATTCCTGTTTAAAATGCTTCGTTTGTTCTCCATACATGTTGAGACAAAGTGCGTCCTGGCCCAACTCTCTCTTGCTCCACCCTCTCACTGGCTCCACCTCCTCATTGGCCCCACCCTCACACTGGCCCCACCCCATCACTGGCTCCACCTCCTCATTGGCCCCACCCTCACACTGGCCCCACCCCATCACTGGCTCCACCTTCTTATTGGCCCCACCCTTTCGCTGGTGCGACCCTCCTAGCCCTACCTTCTCTCTGGTCCCTCACATCCTTCCAGGCTCTGTCTCAGCTTTGGCGTGTTTCCATATCTGGTGCCTTTCTCCACTTACCAGTGACTGGGATGGAGTCTCCTCCCACTCACAGATTGCTGGGGTGAACAGCAGGGGCCTGCAAGGCAGGGGTTCAGCTTTAACTGAGACTTTGTTGGGTGAGCCTGTGGCCTCCTGGGACGTGGCTTACTCACCAGTGGAAAGGAAAGCTGGAACTAACCTCTAGGACTGTTACTAGGGGAAGAGGACACTCAGGGGACGCAGGGACAGTCTCCTCCTCAACATTGGCCCTCTTCTAGGACTGCCTTCTAGACTTCTACCCCTGGTTCTGGCACCAGATCTGCCGCGTGGCCCAGCCAATGCAGTGCCCAAGGCCCTACCGCCTTCCTAGCTCATCTCCCAGACTCTCTTCACTAGCTTTTTCTAATAACACATCAGCTGAAACTAAAACCCAAGTTCCTCGGCAAAGAAATGCTCATTAACAGTCCTTTCAAAGTAGACACCAAGAGATTGCTGGGTACTTTTTAAAGCTTAAGGATATTTCATGAAGGTTATTTTCAATGCAGATACTTTATTTTCTTGACTAGGCATTGTGAATGAATGAATGAAAAACATAAATGTTTCCCTTGGAACTTAGTTGAAGTGTCACTCTCTTAGGGATTCATTCCCTGATATCCTCCTTGTTATTGGTTGACATGATATCCAGTAATTTTCCTCATCAAGACTAATTATGTAAGTATGCATGCAGCTATTTCACATCCATCTATCCCAGCTAGACTGTAAACTCCATTTCTCTTTTTATTGTTTGATCCCAGGACCTAGTGCAGCTTGTGACACAGAGTAGAACCTCAGCAGATACTTGTTGAATGAATGGATGAATAGCCAGACTCATCCGGGCTCTCAGAGGGCGGTGGGCTTGCAGGTTGCCGGCAGCCTCCTCACAAGGGAACCACTTAGAAATGCAATTCCTAGAGCCTCACTGAAGCCTTATTGAATCAGAATTGGTTCCAGGGTGTCAGGGTGGGGATCCCAGCAATCTACAGTTTAATAAACCCTCCAGGTGACACACAAGGGTTCTGGTGAAATAGGTGATGGTTTAACAGAAGACTCTATCCCACAGGGATCTGAACAAAAGGCAGAGGGAGGCAGAAATCTAAACCCCTGGCTTTGGAAGCTCAGGGGGGCTGGGGAGGAGGATGTGAGAGAGAATGAGAGAGAGAGAGAGAGAGTGTGTGTATGTGCCCGCGCGCTCCCAGGTGTAGGCGGGGCCTGCAGCAGCCTGGGCACAAAGAACGCCCCAGCATACTAAATCCATGTTTGAGGTCCAGTTCTGCCCCCAACAAGCTAGCAGCGTTGAGGAGGAGTCTGTCCCTATGCCCCCTGAGTCTCCTCTCCCCCTAGTAACAGGTTTCTTGGCCTCTGAAGGTCTCTTTTATGGAGTAGCTAAGTGTTTGGGGTCCAGACTTGTGACTCCCTTTGGTGGGAGAGATTGCTGGCCCTGAAAACATATCCCAGAAATTGCTTCCTTCAGCCTGGAAAGTAAGTTATCTATTTTTGAGTATGGGTTGGCTATAAGGCTGACTGTCAGTAATTTTAAAATCTGTTTCCTCCCTCAAGAGCTATTAGGTGACTTCCCCTGTCTGGAGACCCTGGGCTCAGGACTGTCCCTTTATCCCACATTAGTTATTTTAAAATTTCTCTAGAAATTTTGACTTAGAAATTACACATTTCATAATGATTCAGATTACTTAGGATCATATAGAGTTAAGGGATTAAATGGAGAGGAGACTTGGACTCAACCACTTGCATGACTGTCCCTAAATGGACCAGACTCAAGTTCACCACCTCCCACCGGACTTGAGAGTTTGGACTGCTAGCTCCTCCTGGTGAGGGCCTGCCTTGCTGTTTCTGTAGTGTTCCTCCCTCTCTACCGCTGCCTCACCTGTTCCCCCAACTTCCATCCTCATTTGCTACCCTGAACCTGGTCACCCTCCTTGCCTGGAACTCCCAGCATGCCATGGGTGGGGGCTGTGTCCATCATAACTCTGTCAGTGACTAGCTTATAGTTCAATAAACTACATTATTGACCTGCCATCTCATATAAACATTTGGCCTCTCCTTTGGGATCAGCCCGCCCTCAGGCCTCGAAGGTGTACTATCTTTAGGGCTTCCCTCATAGCTCAGTCAGTAAAGAATCTGCCTGCAGTTCCAGAGACCTGGGTTCGATTCCTGGGTCGGGAATATTCCCTGGAGAAGGAAATGGCAACCCACTCCAGTATTCTTGCCTGGAGAATACCACGGACAGAGGAGCCTGGCAGGCTATAGTCCATGGAGTCACAAGAGTCGGACATGACTTAGCGACTAAACCACCACCACCCACTGTGCCTAGACAAATTTGTGTATTTTTTATTGTTCCTTTTATAAGAAAAAAAGGGCAATTACTATATTTGTCTTGAAGACAGATTCATATTGGATGCAAAGCTCTCAGTAGGAAAGAGAAGGGTTCTAGTGAAGAGAGGTGCCCCAGTCATGAGCTGAGCATTGTCAAGTCCACTGAATCATAAGGTCCCTGTGGATGCAGCAGCAACATATAAAGCTGTGGAAATGGTACATTTGAGATCAGGTTCAAGAGGGGAGCGCTCAAATAAGTTCCATGAGTAGGTGGCCCAGACTTGCAAACATCACCAGTCTCTGAAGCACTGCAGCCTTTATGTCTGCTCAGCACTTTGGCCTCTTGAGTTTTCCCCATAACCCAATTGGTGAGAGTGAGGAGAATTTTAAATGGGGTAGAAGAGCAAAGTGCCAAATTTCATTTCTAAAGAAATTATTCACTGATCAAAATACACAAAGTATCTCCAATGCCTTTGGAACAAAAGTCAGATGACACTATATTATCTTTCCAGTCTCCTTTCACTGTCTCAACTGCCCTGTTTATTCTTCCAGATTATTCCCAATAGTAAAAGTGTTCTTCCCAAAATACTAAGTCTATTTCCAATGAATAAGAAAAAAAAATGAATGGAATAAAAGTCAGAACCCGAGCCAGCCTGTGGGCCTTTCTAGCCCAACTATTCTATAATCTTTTCTTCATGTGTGGATTTATTCCCTATGGGTGTGTCCTGGATTCCATTGCAAATATCCTTGCTGACCCTAGCAATGTCTTCTGACGAAGACCCAAGCTTCATCCTAAACGCCCCCGGCTGACTCAGCTCGGCCAACAGGATGGATCATGCCTGAAACAGATGTTTCAGCTTCCCTTGGCCAAACAGCTCAGTCTCTGCCCAACAGATGAGACATTTCATCCCTTGGACAGTAGAGCACCTTCCTAATTTCATCAGATGAGATGAGACATTGGTTTGGGGGATGACAAGTAAACAAAATCAAATGTGTGAAGTTAGAGATAGCATGAACCGCATATGTAAAATATAGCATTAAGTAAATTCTACGAAATTGAAAATAGCACATTCTTCTCCTGATGAGCCAGCAACTTCTCAAGATGATTTTATAAAAGGAAGGATAAAATGATCACAGTGAGAAATCTTCATGGTCTTGAGAAGATAATGTAATCAGAGAATTCCTGGCTGCATATAATACAGTAAGACCTTTTAAATCTGATTAAACCCTCAAAGCAATGATAAAATTCTTACTCAAATATATGGTTGCTGTATTTCTTCTGTGTGAGCCAGTCATCACCCCTCAAATTGTAATGTACACAAAAATTGCCCGGTGATCCTGTTGCTGCTACTGCTGCAGCTAAGTTGCTTCAGTCATGTCCAACTCTGTGTGACCCCATAGACGGCAGCCTACCAGGCTCCCCCATCCCTGGGATTCTCCAGACAAGAACACTGGAGTGGGTTGCCATTCCTTTCTTCAGTGCATGAAAGTGAAAAGTGAAAGTGAAGTCGATCAGTTGTGTCCAACTCTTAGCGACCTTATGGACTGCAGTCTACCAGGCTCCTCCATCCATGTGATTTTCTAGGCAGGAGTACTGGAGTGGGTTGCCATTGCCTTCTCCGAATCTTGTTGCTAGGCAGATTCTAATTCAGAAGTTCTCAGATGGTGTGGTAGATTCTGCGTTTCTGACCAATTCCATACACTGCAGATGCTACTGGTTTGTGACCACTACTCCACCACTTTAAGTAGCAAAGATGTCAGTCAGTTAGTTAGTTCAGTCACTCAGTCATGTCCGACTCTTCACGACCCCATGAATTGCAGCACGCCAGGCCTCCCTGTCCATCACCAACTCCCGGAGTTCACCCAGACTCATGTCCATTGAGTCAGTGATGCCATCCAGCCATCTCATCCTCTGTCATCCCCTTCTCCTCCTGGCCCCAATCCCTCCCAGCATCAGAGTCTTTTCCAATGAGTCAACTCTTCGCATGAGGTGGCCAAAGTACTGGAGTTTCAGCTTTAGCATCATTCCTTCCAAAGAAATTCCAGGGCTGATCTCCTTCAGAATGGACTGCTTGGATCTCCAGTCCACTGGAGAAGAATGTGGTCCACTGGAGAAGGGAATGGCAAACCACTTCAGTATTCTTGCCTTGAGAACTCCATGAACAGTATGAAAAGGCAAAATGATAGGATACTGAAAGAGGAACTCCCCAGGTCAGTAGGGGCCCAATATGCTACTGGAGATTGGTGGAGAAATAACTCCAGAAAGAATGAAGGGATGGAGCCAAAGCAAAAACAATACCAAGTTGTGGATGTGACTGGTGATAGAAGCAAGGTCTGATGCTATAAAGAGCAATATTGCATAGGAACCTGGAATGTCAGGTCCATGAATCAAGGCAAATTGGAAGTGGTCAAACAGGAGATGACAAGAGTGAACGTCGACATTCTAGGAATCAGCGAACTAAAATGGACTGGAATGGATGAATTTGACTCAGATGACCATTATATCTACTACTGTGGGCAGGAATCCCTTAGAAGAAATGGAGTAGTCATCATGGTCAACAAAAGAGTCCGAAATGCAGTACTTGGATGCAATCTCAAAAACGACAGAATGATCTCTGTTCATTTCCAAGTCAAACCATTCAATATCACAGTAATCCAAGGCTATGCTCCAACCAGTAACACTGAAGAAGATGAAGTTGAACAGTTCTATAAAGACCTACAAGACCTTTTAGAACTAACACCGAGAAAAGATGTCCTTTTCATTATAGGGGTCTGGAATGCAAAAGTAGGAAGTTAAGAAACACCTGGAGTAACAGGCAAATTTGGCCTTGGAGTACAGAATGAAGCAGGGCAAAGACTAATAGAGTTTTGCCAAGAGAATGCACTGGTCATAGCGAACACTCTCTTCCAATAACACAAGAGAAGACTCTACATATGGACATCACCAGATGGTCAACACTGAAATCAGATTGATTATATTCTTTGCAGCTGAAGATGGAGAAGCTCTATACAGTCAGCAAAAAACGAGACTGGGAGTTGACTATGGCTCAGATCATGAACTCCTTATTGCCAAATTCAGACTTAAATGGAAGAAAGTGGGGAAAACCACTAGACTATTCAGGTATGACCTAAATCAAATCCCTATGACTATACAGTGGAAGTGAGAAATAGATTTAAGGGCCTAGATCTGATAGAGTGCCTGATGAACTATGGAAGGAGGTTCATGACATTGAACAGGAGACAGGGATCAAGACCATCCCCATGGAAAAGAAATGCAAAAAAGCAAAATGGCTGTCTAGGGAGGCCTTACAAATAGCTGTGAAAGGTAGAGAAGTGAAAAGCAAAGGAGAAAAGGAAAGATATAAGCATCTGAATGCAGAGTTACAAAGAATAGCAAGGAGACATAAGAAAGCCTTCCTCAGCGACCAATGAAAAGAAATAGAGGAAAACAATA
Source organism: Tragelaphus eurycerus (assembly GCA_935064755.1). Lineage (NCBI taxonomy): Eukaryota > Metazoa > Chordata > Mammalia > Artiodactyla > Bovidae > Tragelaphus > Tragelaphus eurycerus. Next base: position 9,513,837 of record CAKXYN010000039.1, read on the forward strand.
GAATGGAAAGACTAGGGATGTCTTCAAGAAAATCAGAGATACCAAAGGAACATTTCATGCAAAGATGGGCTCGATAAAGGACAGAAATGGGATGGACCTAACAGAAGCAGAAGATATTAAGAAGAGGTGGCAGGAATACACAGAAGAACTGTACAAAAAAATTCTTCCTGACCGAGATAATCACGATGTTGTGATCACTGACCTAGAGCCAGACATCCTGGAATGTGAAGTCAAGTGGGCCTTAGAAAGCATCATTATGAACAAAGCTAGTGGAGGTGATGGAATTCCAGTTGAGCTATTCCAAGTCCTGAAAGATGATGCTGTGAAAGTGCTGCACTCAATATGCCAGCAAGTTTAGAAAACTCAGCAGTGACCACAGGACTGGAAAAGCTCAGTTTTCATTCCAATCCCTAAGAAAGGCAATACCAAAGAATGCTCAAACTACCGCACAATTGCGCTCATGTCACACTCTAGTAAAGCAATGCTCAAAAATCTCCAAGCCAGGCTTCAGCAATATGTGAACTGTGAACTTCCTGATGTTCAAGCTGGTTTTAGCAAAGGCAGAGGAGCCAGAGATCAAATTGCCAACATCCGCTGGATCATGGAAAAAGCAAGAGAGTTCCAGAAAAACATCTATTTCTGCTTTACTGACTATGCCAAATCCTTTGACTGTGTGGATTACAATAAACTGTGGAAAATTTGGAAAGAGATGGGAATACAAGACCACCTGACCTGCCTCTTGAGAAACCTGTATGCAGGTCAGGAAGCAACAGTTAGAACTGGTCATGGAACAACAGACTGGTTCCAAATAGGAAGAGGAGTCCGTCAAGGCTGTATATTGTCCCCCTGCTTATTTAACTTCTATGCAGAGTACATGATGAGAAACGCTGGGCTGGAAGAAGCACAAGCTGGAATCAAATTTGCCAGGAGAAATATCAATAACCTCAGATATGCAGATGACACCACCCTTATGGCAGAAAGTGAAGAGGAACTTCACTTTCATGGTGACTGCAGCCATGAAAGTTATGACCAACCTAGATAGCATATTAAAAAACAGAGACATTACTTTGCCAACAAAGATTCATCTAGTCAAGGCTATGGTTTTTCCTGTGGTCATGTATGGATGTGAGAGTTGGACTGTGAAGAAGGCTGAGCGCTAAAGAATTGATACTTTTGAACTGTGGTGTTGGAGAAGACTCTTGAGAGTCCCTTGGACTGCAAGGAGATCCAACCAGCAAGATCAGATCAGATCAGTCGCTCAGTCGTGTCCGACTCTTTGCGACCCCATGAACTGCAGCACGCCAGGCCTCCCTGTCCATCACCAGCTCCCGGAGGTCACCCAGACTCGCATCCATCGAGTCAGTGATGCCATCCAGCCATCTCATCCTCTGTTGTCCCCTTCTCCTCCTGCCCTCAATCCCTCCCAGCATCAGAGTCTTCTCCAATGAGTCAACTCTTCGCATGAGGTGGCCAAAATACTGGAGTTTCAGCTTTAGCATCATTCCTTCTAAAGAAATTCCAGGGCTGATCTCCTTCAGAATGGACTGGTTGGATCTTCTTGCAGTCCAAGGGACTCTCAAGAGTCTTCTCCAACACCACAGTTCAAAAGCATCAATTCTTCGGCGCTCAGCCTTCTTCACAGTCCAGCTCTCACATCCATACATGACCACTGGAAGGACCATAGCCTTGACTAGGCGAACCTTTGTTGGCAAAGTAATGTCTCTGCTTTTGAATATGCTATCTAGGTTGGTCATAACTTTCCTTCCAAGGAGTAAGCGTCTTTTAATTTCATGGCTGCAGTCACCATCTGCAGTGATTTTGGAGCCCAGAAAAACAAAGTCTGACACTGTTTCCCCATCTATTTCCCATGCAGTGATGGGACCAGATGCCATGATCTTCGTTTTCTGAATGTTGAGCTTTAAGCCAACCTTTTCACTTTCCACTTTCACCTTCATCAAGAGGCTTTTAGCCTCTCTTCACTTTCTGCCATAAGAGTGGTGTCATCTGCATATCTGAGGTTATTGATATTTCTCCCGGCAATCTTGATTCCAACTTGTGTTTCTTCCAGTCCAGCATTTCTCCCCTAACCCAACCAGCAAAGATGTACACTATTCCTAAAGCAGTATTTCTCCAAGGCTGGTCACTGGATCACTTTTATGAAAATGTCCCAGATAATCTGGTTAAAAAAACACACTAAAAAGCCACAGTCCCGTTCTCCATCCATGGAGGGCTTCACTTATAACTCAGTTGGTAAACAATCTGCCTGCAGTGCAGGAGACCTGGTTCAATTCCTGGGTTGAGAAGATCGGCTGGAGAAGGAAATGACAACCCTCTCTAGTATTCTTGCATGGAGGATTCCATGGACAGAGGAGCCTGGTGGGCTACAGTCTAGGGAGTCCCACAAAGTCAGACATGACAGACTGACTAAGCACACATATTCCATCAGTTTACTAAACCCAGTGTCTAGAGCTGAAGGCCAGGGATCTATAGTTAACAAATTGCTCACAGGATGCTTATCAGAGCTAACGCTTGAGAATGGATACTGTGGGTAGATGGCAAATTTGGGGTAACTAGGAAATTGTGTGGGTAGGCTTTGGCCTCTGTACGGAGGCTTCTGCACCATAACAGGAAGGAAAGGGACCAGCAATGCAGCACACAGGGTGTCCATAACTTGGCAGGTACCAGTCATGCAGGAACTCTAGATGGTCGGGACAGAAGTTTTACAAGCTTTCATCATGGTACAATACTGTACTAATTTCTGTTGCTAAAATACACATTAATGATCAGTATTGAGCAGAGCCTCCTGACTTTAAAACATAATTATGACTTAGAAAAAGCTGTAGAAAATTAAGTTTTTATTTTCTTCTTGAGTTACTTGATAATTTTAGAGGGGATTCTCATCTTTTTTGTGGATTTTTCACTTGATTTTGTGTTCTCAGTTTTAAGCTTTTAGGTATTTCTAGTCCTCAGTTCCCAGCTCTTTGATGGAGGAGAAAACAATTCATAAATAAATGCTAACTTTTACTAAGGACATTGCTTCTCAAAAATAATTGAAATACATTCGTTATAGGTTGTACTTGTTTGGTAATAATAGCAGATAATATTTACAAGGCATTTATTATGCACTTGGAACTATGACAAGTAAGTTAAATTTATAATCGCAACTACTTTTAATTATGAGATATATGCCATTGTTATCTCCAAGGGCAGGTGAGCTTCAAAGGGCTCAGTGAGCTGAGGGAGCCACCGTTCCCAGCTGGGCCTTGGCCAGCGTGTCACCCTGCAGGGTTCTCTTGATGTTTTTTCCTTTCATAAAAAATTCCCAGGTTGTCAGAGCCAAGTGCAGCCTGCTCCCTGTGCTTTGACCAAACCCAGACGCAACTGGTCCAAAGGGAGTGCCTTGTGTTTGGCAGCATTGCCCTGCACTACAGAGAAAAGTCCTATTTAGGGGAAACAGAACTTAATCCCTTGGTGTTTCTGCCTCTCATTCAGAATCATTGTTGTGTTACCTTGGAAGAGGTGAAATTGAAACAACTTTACTTGGTGTCATCTTAGAGATGAACAGCAGCCCCATTCTTCCCAAATCAATAATTTTGTGATGGAGGAGGAATCAGCAGATAGAGAACATTAAACATTTATTTTACATAGCACTTATATAAACGGGACTGTTGCTGCTGTTTAGTTGTTCAGTCATGTCTGACTCTTTTGCCATCCCTTGGACTGTAGCCCACCAGGATTCTTGCCTGGAGAATTCCTCTGTGCATGGAATTCTCCAGGCAAGAATACTGGGGTGGGTAGCCATTTCCTTCAGAGAATCCTTAAAATTTTTTAACATAGTACTTATGTAAAAGGCACTGTTCAGTTCAGTTCAGTTCAGTTCATTCGCTCAGTCGTGTCCAACTCTTCACAACCCCATGAATCGCAGAACGCCAGGCTTCCCTGTCCATCACCAATGCCCGGAGTTCACTCAGACTCACATCCATCTACTCAGTGATGCCATCCAGCCATCTCATCCTCTGTCGTCTCCTTCTCCTCTTGCCCCCAATCCCTCCCAGCATCAGAGTCTTTTCCATTGAGTCAACTCTTCGCATGAGGTGGCCAAAGTACTGGAGTTTCAGCTTTAGCATCAGTCCTTCCAAAGAAATCCCAGGGCTGATCTCCTTCAGAATGGACTGCTTGGATCTCCTTGCAGTCCAAGGGACTCTCAAGAGTCTTCTCCAACACCACAGTTCAAAAGCATCAATTCTTTGGCGCTCAGCCTTCTTCACAGTCCAACTCTCAGATCCATACATGACCACAGGAAAAACCATAGCCTTGACTAGATGAACCTTTGTTGGCAAAGTAATGTCTCTGCTTTTGAATATGCTCTCTAGGTTGGTCATAACTTTCCTTCCAAGGAGTAAGCGTCTTTTAATTTCATGGCTGCAGTCACCATCTGCAGTGATTTTGGAGACCCCCAAAATAAAGTCTGGCACTGTTTCCACTGTTTCCCCATCTATTTCCCATGGAGTGATGGGACCGGATGCCATGATCTTCGTTTTCTGAATGTGGAGCTTTAAGCCAACTTTTTCACTCTCCTCTTTCACTTCCATCAGGAGACTTTTAGTTCCTCTTCACTTTCTGCCATAAGGGTGGTGTCATCTGCATATCTGAGGTGATTGATATTTCTCCCAACAATCTTGATTCCAGCTTGTGTTTCTTCCAGTCCAGCGTTTCTCATGATGTACTCTACATAGAAGTTAAATAAGCAAGGTGACAATATACAGCCTTGACGTACTCCTTTTCCTATTTGGAACCAGTCTGTTGTTCCATGGCCAGTTCTAACTGTTGCTTCCTGACCTGCATACAGATTTCTCAAGAGGCAGGTCAGGGGGTCTGGTATTCCCATCTCTTTCAGAATTTTCCACAGTTTATTGTGATCCACACAGTCAAAGGCTTTGACATAGTCAACCAAGCAGAAATAGATGTTTTTCTGGAACTCTCTTGCTTTTTCAATGATCCAGTGAATGTTGGCAATTTGCACCGTAGGTGTGTCCAAATGAGGGTGTGCCATCCTTATCACTAAAAAACAGTGCCCTTTAGGAAGACTGGATTCAAAAACTCCAAATAGAAAGACGGAGGAGGTAGAGATTAAGAGAGCAAATTTCTCTTTTCTCTGACATTAATATAGCCATGCCCAATGTCTTTCATTGTCTGGAGAAGGCAATGGCACCCCACTCCAGTACTCTTGCCATGGGAAAGTCCCATGGATGGAGGAGCCTGGTAGGCTGCAGTCCATGGGGTCGCTAGGAGTCATATACGACTGAGCAACTTCCCTTTCACTTTCCACTTTCATGCATTGGAGAAGGAAATGGCAACCCACTCCAGTGTTCTTGCCTGGAGAATCCCAGGGACAGAGGAGCCTGGTGGGCTCCCGTCTATGGGGTCGCACAGAGTCAGACACGACTGACATGACTTAGCAGTAGCAGTAATGTCTTTCAATGTTTATCTCATAATTTTTTTCATCTTTAGTTTTAACCTTTCTGTGTGTTCATATCTTATATGCCGTGTGAAACAGCATATCACTAAGGATTCTTTTTTTTTAATCCAAGCCAACAATTGCTGCCTTTTGAATGAAAGTCTATTGTATTTGCATTCATTACCATTGCTGAGATATTTGTTCATGCCAAAAACTCTGGAGACATCCTTGATTCATCACACATGTAACTTATCAGCAAATCTCATAGACTCTACCTTCGAACTCTCTTCAGTCTCCCCAGCCCTTCTCACCCCCTTCACTTGCATTTGTCCTAGTTACAGCTGCACTACCCACCCAACCAGCCTTTGCTTTTTCCTCTTTTAGTGTGTTTGCATCACAGCATCTAGAGTGACCCTCCTAAAAAAATAATAAGTCAGATCATCCCCCTCTTCTCAAAAAATCCTCCAATTACCCATTTTACTCAGCATGAATGTCACATCTTTCAAGTGGCTCCCAGGGTCCTGTGATCCAGTCCTTCTGTTCTCTTCTCTTCCTGCTCTCCTGTGCTCTTTGTGGCCTCCCCAGCCACATGCTAGCCTCAGGCTATCTGCCCTTGCTGGTCCCTTGTCTGAATGTTGTTCCCTTCCTGGTGAGACTATCTTTAACATATCCATTGCATTTCTTTGTCTTGTGCTTGCTGTCATAAGACATAGCATATGTGATTATTCACTTATCTGGTCCACATATGTCCCACTAAAGGATAGAAGGTTTGTGGGAACAGATCTTTTTCTGTTTTTTGTTTGTTTTTTCTTTTGCTGCCATATCTCTGGTTCATAAAATAGTATCTGGTTTTTAGTAGGCACACCATAGTATAATTGTTGAATAAATGAATCTGGGCTTTTTCTACTATCTTAATCTTTGCACTTTCTGTGTTTGTTTCTCTTTTCTTGCATTTTTGGGGATTGAGTTTTGTTTTCAATTTTTATTTGTTCTCTTTTACTTATTTGGAAGATGTACTACTCGTATTGTCTTGGGAATGGTCTTAATTCCTGTCTCCTGTACAATGTCACGAACCTCCTTCCATAGTTCATCAGGCACTCTATCTATCAGATCTAGTCCCTTAAACCTATTCCTCACTTCCACTGTATAGTCATAAGGGATTTGATTTAGGTCATACCTGAATAGTCTAGTGATTTTCCCCACTTTCTTCAATTTAAGTCTGAATTTGGCAATAAGGAGTTCATGATCTGAGCCACAGTCAGCTCCCAGTCTTGTTTTTGTTAACTGTATAGAGCTTCTCTATCTTTGGCTGCAGAGAATATAATCAATCTGATTTTGGTGTTGACCATCTGGTGATGTCCATGTGTAGAGTCTTCTCTTGTGTTATTGGAAGAGAGTGTTTGCTATGACCAGTGCATTCTCTTGGCAAAACTCTATTAGTCTTTGCCCTGCTTCATTCTGTACTCCCAGGCCAAATTTGCCTGTTACTCTAGGTGTTTCTTGACTTCCTACTTTTGCATTCCAGTCCCCTATAATGAAAAGGACATCTTTTGGGGGTGTTAGTTTTAGAAGGTCTTGTAGGTCTTCATATAGCTGTTCAACTAAGGAGATCCAACCAGTCCATCCTAAAGCAGATAAGTCTTGGGTGTTCACTGGAAGGAGTGATGTTGAAGCTGAAACTCCAATACTTTGGCCACCTGATCCGAAGAGCTGATTCATTTGAAAAGATCCTGATGCTGGGAAAGATTGAGGGCAGGAGGAGAAGGGGATGACAGAGGATAAGATGGTTGGATGGCATCATGGACTCAATGGACATGGGTTTGGGTGGACTCTGGTAGCTGGTGATGGGTAGGGAGGCCTGGCATGCTGCGGTTCATGGGGTCACAAAGAGTCAGACACTATTGAGCAACTGAACTGAACTGAACTGAACTACTCTGTCTTCTCTACTTCTGTTCTTAGACTGTGTCATCTTTCAATTTTAATTTTTACTTTTACTACGCATACTTACTTCCCTGGTGGCTCAGACGGTAAAGCGGCTGTCTATAATGTGGGAGACCTGGTTCGAGCCCTGGGTTGGGAAGATCCCCTGGAGAAGGAAATGGCAATCCACTCCAGTACTATTGCCTGGAAAATCCCGTGGACGCATACTTACAATGAATCAAATTAGAATCTTAACCCTGCAGAGCAATATTATTCTTACCTTTAAGGGATTCACTTCAAAGTGGCTTCTTGGATCATCTCAGGATTTATTTTTATAATACAATATTTTATATTTTGTTCAACAAAAATGTAAGTAGTTGTTACCAAGAAAGAAAAAGAAAAGCTCCCATCTCTCCAGATGTTCACATTTGCTATCATAGGGTTGCAGCTCAATATTCTATCAGTTTTTTTGACCTTGGACTTTTTAACCATAAATTTCATCTTGCTCGATACAAATAAAGAGGAAGTAAGAGAGGCAATTAATGTATTTGCTATATATTTATTCACTCCTTTATTTTCTCTCTCCTTAAACTTTATGGGTAGTCTTTATAATAAAAAATGCCCATATTAGTCTTTTAGTAGGAGAATCTAGTCCATTTATATTGAATAGATCTACCAATAAACCTAATTTTATTCCTCTGGCTGTATGACTTGTATTTGTTTCACTTCTTTTTTCTTTCTTCCATTTTTTTCCCTATTTCCCCCTATTTTCAGAAGTCCTACTGTGCTTTACCACCGGGGCAAATTTAGGTCATCTCTTCTGTCTTTATACTCATAGTCCTGCCCTTCATTCTCAACCATAACAATAAAGTAAATGTGGCCAGATTGAACCAACATCCATCCCTTGTTCAGATTTAGGCAATAGGGGACCTAAGGAGCAGAAATAGAAATAAGGGACAAAATTAAATCCTTTTTATGCCTTTCAAACTTCTTCAACAGCTGTTTGCCTTTTTAAAATTTTTTATTATTTTTAATATTTATTTATTTATTTGGCTGTGCTTTATAAATAGGTCTTTTGGTACAGTGTGTGAGACCTAGTTTCCTAACCAGAGATTGAACCTTGGCCCTCTGCAGTGGGAGCACGGAGTCCTAGCCACTAGATGACCAGGGAAACCCCTTCATCAGTGTTTATTATTGCTTTATTAAAAAAACCAAATCCTTCAATGATTTGTTTCCACTCTTTATAAAGGTAATGACTAGAAGGTAGTCCAAAGGTCAGATCTCAGGCAGGAGTGGAACGGTCCAGTGAAAAGTGCACGCAGGAGAGAATGACCAAGCAGGCTGGCTAATAATATGGCAGCAGGGAGAAGGGGTCCCTGCTGCCTTCTCCTAACTTGAGAACCGACCAAGCCAGGCTGGGTGAAAAGAATCATTTGATATATCATTTTCTTGAAGGATTCACACTAGCCTCCAACGATAAAAGGGTCAACTTTTTAGGAGTCATTTATGTTGTTGTGTGCTGTTGTTGTGTTGTTGTGTTGTTGTGCTGTGCTCAGTCGTGTTGGACTCTTTGTGACCCCATGGACTGTAGCTCACCAGGCTCCTCAACCCATGGAATTTTCCAGGCAATAATACTGGACTGGTTGCCATTGCCTCCTCCAAGGGATCTTGCTGACCCAGAGATTAAACTTGTGTGTCTTACATCTCCTGCACTGACAGGTGGATTCTTTAACCACTCTGCCATCTAGTACTTTACTATTATATTATTTATATTTTATGCTTACTGAAATAATATGTGCTCCTTGCAGGAAATCTGGGCAACAGAAAAAGTAATAAGGAAAAAAAAAGAAAATCTTCACAATCCCACTGTCTGGAGAAAACAACTGCTAAACTTTAAGAGTATCTTCTTCCAGTGGTTTTGTTTTTTTATTTCCTATATTCAGTTTCATTTGGAATTTTGACAGTCTCACTTACTGTGTGACTTTGATCTAGTTACTTAACTTTTGTGACTCTTCTGAAAACTGGATATATAAATAATATTAACCTCCTAGAATTGTTATGAGGGTTAAATAAGACAAGACATTTATAGTGTTTAGTATAGACACAGAGTAAACACTCAGTAAATGTCAGCTTTCTCTCTTTCCTCCTTCCCCTCCTCTTCTTTTTCCTTCTTCCTCCATCACCATGATGATATAGCTTTTCTCAGATGCGAACCTTAAAGCTTATAGCCTTGTGAAGACAAAAAAGGTTAATGACCATAAATATCATCTTTGTAAACCACAGACTCCCAATTTACTTCTAGCATATTGAAAGCCACAGATTTACAATACAAAAGACCAAATGTTTCCTCTTTCAAAAAATATTTTGCAATCACCACCATGTCCACAAAGTTAGCTGGAACCTATGGGGAATATAAAAGTATTTAAGACAATATCCCTTCCCTAGAATTCTAATAATTGGTTTCCTACGTTATTTCCTAGGAGGATTCCAGATATCAAGTCATACTCTAAAATTAAGAAAATAAGCATTACATTATTGGCACAGATATAAGAAAATAAGGCAGTGGAACTTATTTGAGAGTCCAGAAACAAATTCTTGTACACATGGGAATTTAGTTAAATGAAAACCATGACATTTCAAATCACTGGCGAAAGACACTTCAGTAAAGTGTTGAGAAAATCAGCGATCCATTTAGTAAAAGAAATAAATACCCTGTAACCAACTCACACCACACACAAAAATAAGCTTTATACAGATTAAAGAGTTCCAGACAGAAAATTCAAAATAAAACCTAGTGTTAGAAGAAAATAGAGTTAAGAATCAGTTACTGCCAATGTGTTAATCACACAGTTGTGTTCTGACTTTGTGATCCCATGGACTGTAGCTCACCAGGCATCTCTGTCCATGGAATTCTCCAGGCAGATTACTGGGATGGGTAGCCATTCCTTTCTCCAGGGGATCTTCCTGACCCAGGGATTAAATCTGGATCTCCTGCATTGCAGAATCTTTACCATCTAAGCCACCAGGGAAGCCCTGTCTCATAGCAAACTGCCCCAAATTTTAGAGCTTTAAAGCTACTATCATACAGTTAAGGCAGGTCATCTGGGCAGTTCTGCTGATCTGAGCCCAGTGTGGCTGATCTCAGCTGGGCTTGTTCATGAGGCTGCAGTCAGCAGGTAGGTGGGCTGGCTGTCTAGCATGGTCTTACCCACATGCCTACTGGTTTGGCCAGATACTGGCATGGGTGAGGGCACACATCTCTTATCCTTCAGTACACTAGCCTGGGTTTTTCACGTGGCAAGGGCGAAGTTTCAAGACAGAGAGCAAATGGTGTGCGTTGTTATTTCTGCTGCTTTCCATTGGCCAATGCAGATCACAAGAGGAGAAATCGCTGCCACCTCTTAATAGAGGAAACCACAAGTTGCAAAGGGCATGGATACAAGAAAGGAAAAGCAGGTCAGTTTTGCAATCTTCCATAACAGAAAGCTGTTTATTTATTTTTATGCTTTGAGGATTGATTTCATAAAAATTTAAAACTTAGATGCAGTGACAGGGTCTATAAGCAAAGTTAAAAGAGAAATGTCAAGTTGAGAAAAATATGAGCAGCGTCCATGGCAGTAAAATGTTCCTGTTAAACAATAAAGAAGATAATATTCCAATCTAAAAATAAGCAAATTTTCAAAATGGTAAATTCTCTAGAAGAAGAACACAAACTTGCAATCAACATGTAACAAGATGCATAATCTCATTAGTCATCTAGAAAAGAAAATCTAAAGAAAAAAAGTCATCACTGAAATAAGTGACATAAACATGAAAATGATTCAAAGCATTCGGAGTTTCAAGAAAGCAAAGAAATAGCCTTTCACATGTATTGAATGGTATAAATTCATGATCTTTCTGGCAAACAATTGGCAGTATACATAAAGATATATTTAGGATATGGGTATTCTGTGTCCCAGAAATTTCCCTGCCAGGGATATGTCTTAAGAGAATGATTGGGCAAGTGTTTATAACAGCTGAAAACAACCCAAATGTCTAGCAATAGAGAACAGGGTACCTAAATTTTGGCAGCATGTCCACACAATGCAATGATGTGTGTCTTACTCCATTCAGAGTTGTAACAAAATACCAGAGGACTGGGTAGCTTATAAACAACAGAAATTTACTTCTCCCAGTTCTGAAAGCTGGAAGTCTGAGATAAGGTGCCAGCACAGTCAAGTGAGTTCTCCCTTCCTAATGGCAGACTCTTCACTGTGTCCTCACATGGCAGAAAGGGCTCAGAAGCTCTGTAGGGTCTCTCTCATAAGGGGAACTTAAACCCCACTTCGAAATCCTCCACCCTCATGACCTATGCATGTCCCCCAAACCCCATGTCCTCATATCATCACCTTAGCGGGTAGATATATACAGTGGAATACTACTTGACCAAATAAAAGAATGAAACAATGCCATTTGCAGCAGCATGGATGTAGCTAGAGGTTTTCCTTATTCACACAACATATGAATTTGGAGGGGACACAAATATTCAGACCATAACAATGATGCAACCAGTGCAAAAAATGAGACAGATCTAAGTGAGCCATTGGAGGAAGACACCATGACACATTTTTAAGTGACAAAAAATGACAATATCTATTATATGATCCTATTTTAGTGATGCTCATCTCATCTCAACCTTCGGGAGTCTACCTGTGTTATTTCCTTTTGCCTGGAAATATTTTTCTCAATCACTGACTGTCCAAAACACAACATGAGTGTCTATCCTGAGCAACTTCTGAATGAGAAATCTTTCCCTTCCAGGAGAACTGACAATCTCGTCCAGTGGAAAGGAAGTTAAGATGCCTTGTGAATAGAGAACATACATTTTCTGCCTCCGCCCCCTAGAAAACATGATTTGTAAGAATATATCATTTTTGTGAAATGAGCTCATTTTGTGTGAAAGGAAGGAAGGCAGGGAGAGTGGAAGGGAGAGAGGAAAGATCAGAGAGAGACGGGGGGGGGAAGGAAAGAGGGGGAAAGAGAGAAGGAGAGGGAGAAAAGAAAGAAAGAGAAAGAAAAAGGAAGAGAGAGAAAGAAAGGAAGGAAGAAGGAAGAAAAAGAAAGGAAAAGGGCCACACTACTGAGAGGAAAATTACACCTCACTCACTATATGAGCAAGTACAGAATTTCTGGTACATTACAATACACGTGCTTGGATTGTGAATCAAAGTGTGTTTATTTACATCTTGTGAAAGTAGAACCATCTATCAATATTCTTTTCATATCCCACGCCCCACCTTGAAACACAGTAATGATTAAATTTTAAACCAAGTACTTCTCTCTCACTAGTACAAACCAAAGAAAATAGAGTTAAGTGACTATTTAAAAATATGATCATGTAGGAACTTGTGCCAATTTCCAGACATGAGACAATATTTTAAAGCCGCTAGAGGCAGAATACCTATCCAATATGGCGCTGGCTAGGATGACAATTAGGATAATGACAGTGCGTGTCAACTCCACAGTCTTTACTTAGTACAAAAATTATAGAAAACAACTAAAACTATGCCTGCATTCTTTAAATTTTCTGAAAGCTTGAGATTTCATCTTAACTCAAGAACTGCTCCAAATGAAAGCTCATGATTTTCTCAAATCATACACATCAACATAAGCTCACTGGGTTACTTAAAAACTGGTACATTTTAAAGTTAAATGCTACAGATTAGCTTTTGGCTTTCTGTTTTTAATGACCCCCAAAACATGCAGTTGGGCTATTTCTCTTCTCTAAATCCATATTTTACTTTTTAAAAGTTTATTTTATTGAGATAAAATTGATTTACAATGTTATATTAATTTCTGCTGTACAGCAAAGGGACTCAGTTATCAGTTTAGTTCAGTTGCTCAGTCACGTCTGACTCTTGGCAACCCCATGGACTGCAGCACACCAGGCTTCCCTGTCCTTCACCATCTCCCAGAGTTTGCTCAAACTCAAGTCCATTGAGTTGGTGATGGTTATCTCAGCCTCTGTTATTCCCTTCTCCTCCTGCTTTCAATCTTCCCCAACATCAGGGGAGTTCCAACGAATCAGTTCTTTGCATCAGGTGGCCAAAGAATTGGAGCTTCAGCCTCAGCATCAGTACTTCCAATAAATTCAGGGCTGATTTCCTTTAGGATGGACTGGTTTGATCTCCTTGCAGTTCTACTGCTGCTACTGCTGCTGAGTCGCTTCAGTCGTGTCCAACTCTGTGCGACCCCATAGACGGCAGCCCACCAGGCTTCCCCGTCCCTGGGATTCTCCAGGCAAGAACACTGGAGTGGGTTGCCATTTCCTTCCCCAATGCATGAAAGTGAAAAGTGAAAGTGAAGTCACTCAGTTGTGTCTGACTCTTTAGCGACCCCATGGACTGCAGCCCACCAGGCTCCTCTGTCCATGGGATTTTCCAGGCAAAAGTACTGGACTGGGGTGCCACTGCCTTCATTTTTTCATACACTTTCCCATTATGAGTTAGTACAGGATACTGAATATAATTCCATATACTACATAGTAGGACCCTGTTGTTTACCCATTCTATACATAATAGTTTACATCTGCTAATCCCAAATTCCCAGTCCATCCTTCTTCCACTTCCCTTTTTCCCTTGGCAACCACAAATCTGTTGTCTATATCCATGAGCCTGTTTCTGATTTGTAGACAAGTTCATTTGTGTTCTATTTTAGATTCCACATGTAAGTGGTATCATTTGGTATTAGTCTTTCTTTTTCTGACTTCCTTCACTTTGTATGATAATCTCTAGTTGCATCCATGTTGCTGCAAATGGTATCATTTCATTCTACTATATGCTTGAGTAGTATTCTGCTGTATATATGTATTACGTCTTCTTTAGTCATCTGTTGATGGACATTTAGATTGTTTCCATATGTTGGCTATTGTAAATCATGCTGCTATGAACATTAGGGCGCATATATCTTTTCAAATTATAATTTTCTTTGTAGATACTTATTTTGTTGAGTATTTCTTCTGAATGTTCTCCTAGAATTGGGCTCTGTGTGGAAGGAAGGGACAGAAGCTGGAGTTTTTTAAAGAAATGGAACTGGCATTGAGTCTATCACCGTCTATTGACCCATGATAAAGAAGTCTGATTTCTTACTCTTAAGGAGTTAAGAAATATCCTCCAATATCAGAACAGGGGTCACAAATGCATCCACTTTCACAAAGATCTTGCAATATTCTGCTTGCCTCTTCTTAGAGGTCATGTCTGTAAAAAGCATCTAGAGTTAGCCAGTCTAACTGTAGAATTCAGCCACATGGGAAGTTTTGAGGATTGAGACTGAGTCCTTTCAGAAATTTTTCCTTCACTGTCCCAAGAACTCCTCTGATTGAGGAAGCCAGGAAATTTCATGGTGGTATGGTGTCTTGTTTTTCTGACTGAATTTTGACAACACAGCAGATAAAGCCAGAGTTAACATCATGCTCTTTGCATTGGGAATATCTACTGGATAAGTTCATTCCAACAGAAATCACAGCATCAGTTCAGTTCAGTCGCTCAGTCGCGTCTGACTCTTTGCGACTCCATGAATTACAGCACGCCAGGCCTCCGTGTCCATCACCAACTCCCAGAGTTCATTCAAACTCATGTCCATCGAGTTGGTGATGCCATCCGTCTCATTCTCTGTCATCCCCTTCTCCTCCTGCCCCCAATCCCTCCCAGCATCAGAGACTTTTCCAATGAGTCAAGTCTTCGCATGAGGTGGCCAAAGTACTGGAGTTTCAGCTTTAGCATCATTCCTTCCAAAGAACACCCAGAAATCACAGCATAGTTGAGTTTTATTTTATTCTATAATATGGCCTCTGGCAAAAGTCCCCAGCGCCCTTTTCGGGAAAGGATCAATAAACACATCGGTCTGAAGACAGATTTTTTTCAAGGATGCCACGCACTCTGGAATTTTCAGGTTTAGAGCCAGTGACTGTTTAACATCCGTTCACAAACTCAAACATGTCTTCTTAGTCCTAAGCCACTTGAACCACCTTGGCTCCAAAGTCAGCTGGAATCATGCCGGAGATGGAAGACAGAAAATTTCCAGCCAACTCTAGTACCAGCACTGAGCTTCAAGCCGTGTCAGTTTTACACACAGAAAACTAGGAATAGCTGAGATGAGCCTGAAGCTTTGTTTTTAAATGTAAGCTCAGGACTTTCTGGAGACACACTAAAGAAAGAAAAGGCCCATCCATCAAAAAATCAGTACAAAGCTTTTAAAATTTGTTGTCTGTCTTCCATCTTCCACTTCTCCTGTAGCCCATCTCCTTTAACGTAATAAGTACAGTTATAATAAGTCCCCTACATATGAATGAGTTCCTTTCGAGAGCAGGTTCATCAGTTCAATTTGTTTGCAAGCTCAGAGAAGTAAGAAGTAAGTCTAAGCTGCAATTTCACTCCAGCTTGCTGTTGATGAAATGCACATTTGCATCTTTGAAAGTTTGCAGCCTGAGGAAGGTTTATATGTAGGAGATTTACTATACTAAATAAATACAAGTATTTCTCTCCTTGAGATCTTTATTTGAAGCTGTTCTGCAGGAGTAAAATATAGTCACATAAATGGCCCTTTTCTGAAATCATAATAATTCTTTACCAATCAGAAGCTTAAAGATAAATTGGATGGAGGGATAGACATCTTTTTATTGACTAAGAGCAACAGTCGGCTCCCTTGGCAGGGATGTTACCCCTGAGAGGGAATCTGCTAATGGATACTCCAATAAGAAACACAGCTCAAAATTTCTTCCCCTACCAGTGCCAACAGAGTATGAATGTAAGATTTTGAAAATGTTCAGATGTTCTCCAGTTTTCAGGCATACGCAGAGAAAAATGTATTGCCTTTCAAGTTCATCAAGTCAATTTCTGCTTAGTGAAAAATTAGAATTATCTGAAGAATAATAATTTAGTTATTAGTATTAAGGCTCTAAACACTAGTGTTATGTTTAGACTTCTGAAAATTCCCTAGAATCCTGGATTTGGGGTTTGGCAGGAAGATAAACAGTCAAAGTCTGCTCCATCAGTCAGGAAAGAGACAGTGTCAGCAGAGGGCACCAGGAAGAGAAGCGGGTATGCTCAGGGAGGTGACTTTTCAAGTCTTCCAGGTCCTCACTGGAGATACACTGGCTGGAGCCGATGGTCACTGTGAGGGCCTGCCTAGATTTAGGAAAGGCCAAGACTCCAATTTCCCAACCACATCTCCGTGGACTTCCAGCACTTCTACACTTACCTACAAGTTTGCAAAGTATGACTTCAGGCAAATCAGTTTGGCATTTTGTGGGAACAGTATCCTTCTCTACCATAGGTTATCCAAGAATGAGTTGCCTTTGCCCATTGCACAATGCCCTTGCAATGACATCACACTGGCCCCTCTATAGCAGGAATAATCCATTCATGGCAGAAAAGGGACTACGCTCAAAAGGACTGATTTACCAGAAAAAGATTTTCCAGTGTCACGAAGGCAAATCTAGATCTACTACTCCCAGTAATTTTAGACATTACCCTAGTAAGACTGCCTTTGAGTTGTTTCTGAATAGTGAGAAACAATGAGAAGAGGACTTGTGAAATACTAGTCTAAATGTCATCATTTTATCCATTTTACTGATAAACTTTTAGAGTTGTGGCCACAAATGAACTTCTTTCATACCTGTTGCATAGTATGCACAGGATTTCAAAAATTTTAAGTTCTCTACGACATACTGACAAAAACAGAATTACCTTTGTACAATGACCTTTGCCATTCACTGTAAAACTATCTGTTAAAGCAAAAGGTTGAAAACAACATGCTGCTGCCAAGTCATTTCAGTCATGTCCAACTCTCTGCGACCCCATAGATGGCAGCCCACCAGGCTCCCCCGTCCTTGGGATTCTCCAGGCAAGAACACTGGAATGGGTTGCCATTTCCTTTTTCAATGCATGAAAGTGAAAAGTGAAAGTGAAGTTGCTCAGTCATGTCTGACCCTCCGTGACGCTAAGCCTCATTAAATAAGAAAGTACTTAAAATGGAACATTTATGCGACAGAGTGCACTACACAGCCATGAAGAAAAAGGAAGATGCCTACAGACGGCAGTGGAGTGATCTCCATATGTATGAAGGGGTAGAAAAACATGCTAGTAGACCATTCAGGTATGACCTAAATCAAATCCCTTATGATTATACAGTGGAAGTGAGAAATAGATTTAAGGGCCTAGATCTGATAGATAGAATGCCTGATGAACTATGGAATGAGGTTCGTGACATTGTACAGGAGACAGGGATCAAGACCATCCCCATGGAAAAGAAATGCAAAAAAGCAAAATGGCTGTCTGGGGAGGCCTTACAAATAGCTGTGAAAAGAAGAGAAGCGAAAAACAAAGGAGAAAAGGAAAGATATAAACATCTAAATGCAGAGTTCCAAAGAATAGCAAGAAGAGATAAGAAAGCCTTCTTCAGTGATCAATGCAAAGAAATAGAGGAAAACAACAGAATGGGAAAGACTAGGGATCTCTTCAAGAAAATCAGAGATACCAAAGGAACATTTCATGCAAAGATGGGCACGATAAAGGACAGAGATGGTGTGGACCTAACAGAAGCAGAAGATATTAAGAAGAGGTGGCAAGAATACACAGAAGAACTGTACAAAAAAGAGCTTCAAGACCTAGGCAATCATGATGATGTGATCACTGACCTAGAGCCAGACATCTTGGAATGTGAAGTCAAATGGGCCTTAGAAAGCATCACTATGAACAAAGCTAGTGGAGGTGATGGAATTCCAGTGGAACTATTCCAAGTCCTGAAAAATGATGCTGTGAAAGTGCTGCACTCAATATGCCAGCAAATTTGGAAAACTCAGCAGTGGCCACAGGACTGGAAAAGGTCAGTTTTCATCCCAATCCCAAAGAAAGGCAATGCCAAGGAGTGCTCAAACTACCGAACAATTGCACTCATCTCACACACTAGTAAAGTAATGCTCAAAATTCTCCAAGCCAGGCTTCAGCAATATGTGAACCGTGAACTTCCTGATGTTCAAGCTGGTTTTAGAAAAGGCAGAGGAACCAGAGATCAAATTGCCAACATCCGCTGGATCATGGAAAAAGCAAGAGAGTTCCAGAAAAACATCTATTTCTGCTTTCTTGACTATGCCAAAGCCTTTGACTGTGTGGATCACAATAAACTATGGAAAATTCTGAAAGAGATGGGAATACCAGACCACCTGATCTGCCTCTTGAGAAATCTGTATGCAGGTCAGGAAGCAACAGTTAGAACTGGTCATGGAACAACAGACAGGTTCCAAATAGGAAAAGGAGTACGTCAAGGCTGCATATTGTCACCATGTTTATTTAACTTATATGCAGAGTACATCATGAGAAATGCTGGACTGGAAGAAACACAAGTTGGAATCAAGATTGCTGGGAGAAATATCAATAACCTCAGATATGCAGATGACACCACCCTTATGGCAGAAAGTGAAGAGGGGCTAAAAAGCCTCTTGATGAAAGTGAAAGTGGAGAGTGAAAAGGTTGGCTTAAAGCTCAACATTCAGAAAACGAAGATCATGGCATCTGGTCCCATCACTTCATGGGAAATAGATGGGGAAACAGTGGAAACAGTGTCAGACTTTGTTTTTCTGGGCTCCAAAATCACTACAGATGGTGACTGCAGCCATGAAATTAAAAGACGCTTACTCCTTGGAAGGAAAGTTATGACCAACCTAGATAGCATATTCAAAAGCAGAGACATTACTTTGCCAACAAAGGTTCGCCTAGTCAAGGCTATGGTCTTTCCTGTGGTCATGTATGGATGTGAGAGCTGGACTGTGAGGAAGGCTGAATGCCGAAGAATTGATGCTTTTGAACTGTGGTGTTGGAGAAGACTCTTGAGAGTCCCTTGGACTGCAAGAAGATCCAACCAGTCCATTCTGAAGGAGATCAATCCTGGGATTTCTTTGGAAGGAATGATGCTAAAGCTGAAACTCCAGTATTTTGGCCACCTCATGCGAAGAGCTGACTCATTGGAGAAGACTCTGATGCTGGGAGGGATTGAGGGCAGGAGGAGAAGGGGACGACAGAGGATGGGATGGCTGGATGGCATCACTGACTCGATGGATGCGAGTCTGAGTGACCTCCGGGAGCTGGTGATGGACAGGGAGGCCTGGCGTGCTGCGGTTCATGGGGTCGCAAAGAGTCGGACACGACTGAGCGACTGGTCTGATCTGATCTGAAGCCACCTCTTATCAAAGAGGAGGGGAATATATATGGTTGTAAGCTTCTGCTTATACATTTTATAATAATGATAGGATGAAACACACACTAATGAAGATATAAAATATCTCAATAATTTTTATATTGCTTACAGTTTGAAGGCTTCCCAGGTGGTGCAAGTGGTAAAGAGTCCATCAGCCAATGCAGGAGACCTAAGAGACACATGTGAGACCCCTGCATTGGGAAGTTCCCCTGGAGGAGGGCATGGCAACCCACTCCAGTGTTCTTGCCTGGAGAATCCCATGGACAGAGGAGGCTGGTGGGCTATACAGGCCATGTGGTCACAAAGAGTCTGACGTGACTGAATGACTAATGCAACACAAGTTTGAGACAGTGTGAAATATCCAAGCAGAGATGTCAAATATCCAGTTAGATATGTGATCCTAGAGTTCAGAGCAGAAGTCTTAGATGAACATAAAAGTTTGGGTAACATCAGTCTAGGAATGGTATTTTTTGTTGTTGTTTAGTCACTAAGTCATGTCCAACTCTTTGTGACCCTATGGACTGTAGCCTGTCAGGCTCCTCCATCCATGGGATTCTCCAGGCAAGACTCCTGGAGTGGGCTGCCATCTCCTCCTCCAGAGGAGTGGCATTTATACCTGTACATATACCTGTTCTTCTCCCTACAGAGCAAGTTGAGTAACTTTATGCTAAGCAGGATGATGAAAGGCTTTCTCCCAAACTGTCAAAAAGCATAATTTATTGCTGCACATTTATGCGTGCAGAGGAGAGAGAACACTTGTCTCCTTCCTACTCTGAAGAAGACACAACAAAAGCAGACACAAAGATCAGTTAAGAAGTTGGTCAAATTTGCTAGAAGATCCTTTAAAGAATGTCTCTCTTTTACAACCTTTGTCACAGTTTCATCTCAAGAGTCACTGTTTGTTGTTTAAGTTGGTCTGGAAGTGACTCTACCCTGATTTATGAGATGTGAAGCAATGCTGTGTGTCAGAAACTGGAAAACTTTCTAACTGGAGTGTCAATGTGAATTCTCTGCTATCCTTGCCAAACACTGTGGCTTTGGGCATTCTTAACTTCTCTGCATCTTTTCACTTATAAACTCAGGATCAGATCAGATCAGATCAGTCGCTCAGTCGTGTCCGACTCTTTGCGACCCCATGAACCGCAGCACGCCAGGCCTCCCTGTCCATCACCAGCTCCCGGAGGTCACTCAGACTCGCATCCATCGAGTCAGTGATGCCATCCAGCCATCTCATCCTCTGTCGTCCCCTTCTCCTCCTGCCCTCAATCCCTCCCAGCATCAGAGTCTTCTCCAATGAGTCAACTCTTCGCATGAGGTGGCCAAAATACTGGAGTTTCAGCTTTAGCATCATTCCTTCTAAAGAAATTCCAGGATTGATCTCCTTCAGAATGGACTGGTTGGATCTTCTTGCAGTCCAAGGGACTCTCAAGAGTCTTCTCCAACACCACAGTTCAAAAGCATCAATTCTTCGGCGCTCAGCCTTCTTCACAGTCCAGCTCTCACATCCATACATGACCACAGGAAAGACCATAGCCTTGACTAGGCGAACCTTTGTTGGTAAAGTAATGTCTCTGCTTTTGAATATGCTATCTAGGTTGGTCATAACTTTCCTTCCAAGGAGTAAGCGTCTTTTAATTTCATGGCTGCAGTCACCATCTGCAGTGATCTTGGAGCCCAGAAAAACAAAGTCTGACACTGTTTCCACTGTTTCCCCATCTATTTCCCATGCAGTGATGGGACCAGATGCCATGATCTTCGTTTTCTGAATGTTGAGCTTTAAGCCAACCTTTTCACTCTCCACTTTCACTTTCATCAAGAGGCTTTTTAGCCCCTCTTCACTTTCTGCCATAAGGGTGGTGTCATCTGCATATCTGAGGTTATTGATATTTCTCCCGGCAATCTTGATTCCAACTTGTGTTTCTTCCAGTCCAGCATTTCTCATGATGTACTCTGCATATAAGTTAAATAAACATGGTGACAATATACAGCCTTGACGTACTCCTTTTCCTATTTGGAACCAGTCTGTTGTTCCATGACCAGTTCTAACTGTTGCTTCCTGACCTGCATACAGATTTCTTAAGAGGCAGATCAGGTGGTCTGGTATTCCCATCTCTTTCAGAATTTTCCATAGTTTATTGTGATCCACACAGTCAAAGGCTTTGGCATAGTCAATAAAGCAGAAATAGATGTTTTTCTGGAACTCTCTTGCTTTTTCCATGATCCAGCGGATGTTGGCAATTTGATCTCTGGTTCCTCTGCCTTTTCTAAAACCAGCTTGAACGTCAGGAAGTTCACGGTTCACATATTGCTGAAGCCTGGCTTGGAGAATTTTGAGCATTACTTTACTAGCGTGGGAGATGAGTGCAATTGTTCGGTAGTTTGAGCACTCCTTGGCATTGCCTTTCTTTGGGATTGGGATGAAAACTGACCTTTTCCAATCTTGTGGCCACTGCTGAGTTTTCCAAATTTGCTGGCATATTGAGTGTAGCACTTTCACAGCATCATCATTCAGGATTTGGAATAGTTCCACTGGAATTCCATCACCTCCACTAGCTTTGTTTGTAGTGATGCTTTCTAAGGCCCATTTGACTTCACATTCCAAGATGTCTGGCTCTAGGTCAGTGATCACATCATCATGATTATCTGGGTCTTGAAGCTCTTTTTTGTACAGTTCTTCTGTGTATTCTTGCCACCTCTTCTTGATATCTTCTGCTTCTGTTAGATCCACACCATCTCTGTCCTTTATTGTGCCCATCTTTGCATGAAATGTTCCTTTGGTATCTCTGATTTTCTTGAAGAGATCCCTAGTCTTTCCCATAACAATGCCCATTTTTCTTAGAGTGAGAGATGAAGCATGTTCACAGCATAACACATGGCAAACTTACAGTGGCTTTCAAATGTTGTTATGACTTAGAAAGTTATAAAATACTTTTTAGCCCAGAGTTTTTCACCTGGATTATGGAAGCACATATGAGAGACATTAGCTGGTTTATATGTCTGCACTTGGCCTGAAAGCTTAGCGAATAGAGAGACATAGAGGGTGGGATGGAGAAGTCCACCATGTGTACAGGGAATTGAATATTCCCTAGAGGGTCTCCACCAGGTCTGTACCTGCCAACCAACCACACTGATGACTCCCTTCTTTGCTGTTGAGATTCCAGACAATCTAGGGACCCTAGAAGCATACATGTAAGCGTGCTGGTGACAGAATGGGTAAAAGGCTCTGCCTTTGTCTCCTGGAGCCTGGGGTAAGGAGGAAACACTGCACTTGTGAAACCTTCTGTTTTTTTCCTCCCCAGAGTGAGTGTCTTTTTAAAAAAAAAGAATGAAAAACCTTGCCATTTGGGAGTGAGGGTTGCAAGTGGTTCTGCATTTTGAAGCAGAAGCTGAACTATTTTCTCTCCCTTTATTTGAGAAAAAAACCCACATTGTCTTAGTCATGATGGTATTAGGCAAGAGTGTGTCCTATATTCTTGGGGAAAACTTGAATCAGGTAAATGGTCCAAATGCAGGTGTTTCAGACACTGAATGTTGACAAGTGGGCTGAGCTAGAAATCTGCAGAGTAGGAAGGTGTTGGATGTCCTCTCCACCTCTGACTGGAGTTCGGGAGGGAGAGAGTCTCAGGACAGGTTCAAAAAACTCCCACTGGAGTCTGCCTTAGAGAAAGACAACCAGTAAGAGACTCCTGGGGGAAGCATCATCCATGTATTTTGGTAGTGATATCTGACTGTGACTGGTTTTTCTTTTCACCATTTCCACTATCACGACCACCATCAACAGTCATAACAATAAAGGCGGACACATTTAAAGTGCTGTCCTAAGCCCTTAACTTATTTAACTTATATGCAGAGTACATCATGAGAAATGCTGGGCTGGAATAAGCACAAGCTGGAATCAAGATTGCTGGGAGAAATATAAATCACCTCAGATATGCAGATGACACCACCCTTATGGCAGAAAGTGAAGAGGAGCTAAAAAGCCTCTTGATGAAAGTGAAAGAGGAGAGTGAAAAAGTTGGCTTAAAGCTCAACATTCAGAAAACTAAGATCATGGCATCTGGTCCCATCACTTCATGAGAAATAGATGGGGAAACAGTGGAAACAGTGTCAGACTTTATTTTTCGGGGCTCCAAAATCACTGCAGATGGTGAATGCAGCCATGAAATTAAAAGACACTTATTCCTTGGAAGGAAAGTTATGACCAACCTAGATAGCATATTGAAAAGCAGAGACATTACTTTGCCAACAAAGGTTCGTCTAATTAAGGCTGTGGTTTTTCCTATGGTCATGTATGGATGTGAGAGCTGGACTGTGAAGAAGGCTGAGCGCCGAAGAATTGATGCTTTTGAACTGTGGTGTTGGAGAAGACTCTTGAGAGTCCCTTGGACTGCAAGGAGATCCAACCAGTTCATCCTAAAGGAGATCAGTCCTGGGTGTTCTTTGGAAGGAATGATGCTAAAGCTGAAACTCCAATACTTTGGCCACCTCGTGTGAAGAGTTGACTCATTGGAAAGGACTCTGATGCTGGGAGGGATTGGGGGCAGGAGGAGAAGGGGATGACATAGGGTGAGATGGCTGGATGGCATCACCGACTCGATGGACATAAGTTTGCGTGAACTCTGGGAATTGGTGATAGACAGGGAGGCCTGGTGTGCTGCAATTCATGGGGTCACAAAGAGCTGGACACGACTGAGCGACTGAACTGAACTGAAGCACTTAACACAAACATGCAACAGGTAGTCCTCAACTCTATGCAGAAAAGTACTCTTATTCTGCCCACTTTTCAGATGAGGAAACCAAAGCACAGAGAGATTAAGTCACTTGCTTAAGTTCATTCAGATAAGAGGTGTCTTTCCTGCATTATAATCTCTATATACATTAGAGTTAAGCCTTTGTAAAACTTTTATTGAACACTTGAATCTAAAGCTAGCTGAGTTTTGAGGAATTGAAGTAGGAGCTATTCTTGTGCTTTGTGTAAACCAGTGGAAAGCAAAGAGTAGGAGTAAAAAGGAGACGATGAAATAGAGTGAGTATAGAATATGGAATATTCTTTCAGGAAACTTGGTTGAGAAGGAAGTGGGAGAGATAAGGCTATGGCTAGAAGGAGGCAGAGGGTCAACTGATATTTTTTAGGTGAGAAAGTATTTGTGAATATTTAGAAGGTGAAAAGAGATACTAAGATGGAAGAAGGGCTGAAGACATAAGATCCATTGGGGACTTCTCTGGTAGTCTAGAGATTAGAACTCAGCCCTTCCACTGCAGAGGGTGAGGGTTCGATCCCAGGTCAGGGAACTAAGATCCTACATGCCCTGAAGGTGGGAAGGAGTGGACTTAAGAGTATAGGTGATGTAGCCCTTGGACAGGAAATGACATGACTCACCTGAAGTGCCTGGAGAGATGGAGAGAAGGAGGTAGGCAGGTGACTAATAAGTTGACGTGTTTTTTTAAATGTTGATATAATTCATATCTTATGACTTTCAATTTCTTTATGAAAAAAGGACCCATCTTTGGACAAGCATAGAGACTGTGGGGTTTGAGTAGGGAATTGGAGGAGAGAAGTAAAGTTTTGAAGCTGTTGCTGAGTGGAAAGGGGGCTGACAAAAAAACAAGAGAAAGGATTTTTGAAAGTTGTTCAGGGTCCAACTTGGGAGGAGACTAGGAGTTTGTAGAAGCTCCAACATATTCTACTTTGCAATTTGCTCAGTGACAGTCAGCAGCATTAGGGACAGATTATCAGACTGATCCAGGGGTTTAACTGGGCTGGGCAGGGGAAGGACAAGGGTTTAAAGAGCTAAGAATGTCTGTGAGAAAGAATGTGGTTTAGGGAATCAATCCTGCAACCCAAGCTGGATCAAGGAGTCAGACCAAAAAGGCCTTTGAGGTTGCAAGAAATGAAGGGATGCAGAGCAGGCAGAGTCAAGAGCAGGCGAGGAGGGATGAACTGAGAGGGTGTGAGGCTGTGGTCAGAGGTGGGGGCATTAGGGGTTTCAGAGATGAAATCGTTCTGGGTGATGACAAGGTCTGGGATGTGGAAATACAAGTCAGAATGGGAAATGGAAAGAAGAAACCACTGGAATTGTTGTTCAGTTGCTAAGTTGTATCTGACTCTTTTGTGACCCCCATGGACTGTAGCTCACCGGGCTCCTCTGTCCAGGGGATTTCTCAGGCAAGAATACTTTAGTGGGTTGTCATTTCCTTCTCCAGGGGTTCTTCCCGACCCAGGGATTGAACCCACATCTCCTGCATTGCAAGCGGAGTCTTTACCACTGAGCCACCTGTGAAGACCATCCATTGGGGAGAAGGTCTTAATAGACCTGGAGGATGGAACTCCGTGTGTATGCTGCCTATATGGATACTGTGGTGACCCAAGAACTGGTGGCAGGACAGGAGACAGAGAGGAAGACTAAGTTCTCTGGGAAAGTGGGGAGTGACCAGGATGTCAACAGAGGGCAGGGATGAGCCAGGTGGCATGAGTGGCCGAGGAGGCAGGTTTGGCTATGGGAAAGGGAAAGGCCTTGAAGTTAAGGACACAGGCTTTGGAGCTAAATAAATGTGGATTCCAATCTTAATTCTGCCACTTGCAAGTGTGGGACTTGGGCCAAATTACATAGCCTTGTGGTTCTTAGATTTTTTTTCCACCAAGTTGGGATAATTATACAAATTTTGACCTCCCAGTGAGGAGAGTGTACAGCACAGTCCCGACATATGATCAGAACAGATCAGATCATTCGCTCAGTCATGTCCGACTCTTTGCGACCCCATGAACTGCAGCACGCCAGGCCTCCCTGTCCATCACCAACTCCCGGAGGTGACTCAGACTCACATCCATCAAGTCAGTGATGCCATCCAGCCATCTCATCCTCTGTCGTCCCCTTCTCCTCCTGCCCCCAATCCCTCCCAGCATCAGAGTCTTCTCCAATGAGTCAACTCTTCCCATGAGGTGGCCAAAAATACTGGAGTTTCAGCTTTAGCATCATTCCTTCCAAAGAAATCCCAGGGCTGATCTCCTTCAGAATGGACTGGTTGGATCTTCTTGCAGTCCAAGGGACTCTCAAGAGTCTTCTCCAACACCACAGTTCAAAAGCATCAATTCTTCGGCGCTCAGCCTTCTTCACAGTCCAGCTCTCACATCCATACATGACCACTGGAAGGACCATAGCCTTGACTAGGCGAACCTTTGTTGGCAAAGTAATGTCTCTGCTTTTGAATATGCTATCTAGGTTGGTCATAACTTTCCTTCCAAGGAGTAAGCGTCTTTTAATTTCATGGCTGCAGTCACCATCTGCAGTGATTTTGGAGCCCAGAAAAATTAAGTCTGACACTGTTTCCACTGTTTCTCCATCTATTTCCCATGTAGTGATGGGACCAGATGCCATGATCTTCGTTTTCTGAATGTTGAGCTTTAAGCCAACCTTTTCACTCTCCACTTTCACTTTCATCAAGAGGCTTTTTAGTTCCTCTTCACTTTCTGCCATAAGGGTGGTATCATCTGCATATCTGAGATTATTGATATTTCTCCCAGCAATCTTGATTCCAACTTGTGTTTCTTCCAGCCCAGCATTTCTCATGATGTACTCTGCATATAAGTTAAATAAACATGGTGACAATATACAGCCTTGACGTACTCCTTTTCCTATTTGGAACCAGTCTGTTGTTCCATGTCCAGTTCTAACTGTTGCTTCCTGACCTGCATACAGATTTCTCAAGAGGCAGATCAGGTGGTCTGGTATTCCCATCTCTTTTGGAATTTTCCACAGTTTATTGTGATCTACACAGTCAAAGGCTTGGGCATAGTCAAGAAAGCAGAAATAGATGTTTTTCTGGAACTCTCTTGCTTTTTCCATGATCCAGCAGATATTGGCAATTTGATCTCTGGTTCCTCTGCCTTTTCTAAATCCAGCTTGAACATCTGGAAGTTCACGGTTCACATATTGCTGAAGCCTGGCTTGGACAATTTTGAGCATTACTTTACTAGCGTGTGAGATGAGTGCAATTGTGCGGTAGTGTGAGCATTCTTTGGCATTGCCTTTCTTAGGGATTGGAATGAAAACTGACCTTTGCCAGACCTGTGGCCACTGCTGAGTTTTCCAAATTTGCTGGCATATTGAGTGCATCACTTTCATAGCATCATCTTTCAGGACTTGGAATAGCTCCACTGGAATTCCATCACCTCCACTAGCTTTGTTCGTAGTGATGCTTTCTAAGGCCCACTTGACTTCACATTCCAGGATGTCTGGCTCTAGGATAGTGATCACAC
Source organism: Tragelaphus eurycerus (assembly GCA_935064755.1). Classification (NCBI taxonomy): domain Eukaryota; kingdom Metazoa; phylum Chordata; class Mammalia; order Artiodactyla; family Bovidae; genus Tragelaphus; species Tragelaphus eurycerus. Next base: position 9,541,703 of record CAKXYN010000039.1, read on the forward strand.
CATCGTGATTATCTGGGTCATGAAAATCTTTTTTGTACAGTTCTTCTGTGTAGTCTTGCCACCTCTTCTTAATATCTTCTGCTTCTGTTAGGTCCATCCCATTTCTGTCCTTTATCGAGGCCATCTTTGCATGAAATGTTCCTTTGATATCTCTGATTTTCTTGAAGAGATCCCTAGTCTTTCACATTCTGTTGTTTTCCTCTATTTCTTTGCATTGATCGCTGAAGAAGGCTTTCTTATCTCTTCTTGCTGTTCTTTGGAACTCTGCATTCAGATGTTTATATCTTTCCTTTTCTCCTTTGCTTTTCGCTTCTCTTCTTTTCACAGCTATTTGTAAGGCCTCCCCAGACAGCCATTTTGCTTTTTTGCATTTCTTTTCCATGGGGATGGTCTTGATCCCTGTCTCCTGTACAATGTCACGAACCTCATTCCATAGATCATCAGGCACTCTATCTATCAGATCTAGGCCCTTAAATCTATTTCTCACTTCCACTGTATAATCATAAGGGATTTGATTTAGGTCATACCTGAATGGTCTAGTGGTTTTCCCTACTTTCTTCAATTTCAGTCTGAATTTGGCAATAAAGAGTTCATGGTCTGAGCCACAGTCAGCTCCTGGTCTTGTTTGTGCTGGTTGTATAGAGCTTCTCCATCTTTGGCTACAAAGAATATAATCGATCTGATTTCGGTGTTGACCATCTGGTGATGTCCATGTATGATAAGCACCTGATAAAAGCTTCCCTTTTCCTGGAATCCACTTATTTTCTCATTTAGTGAAATTCCTGCTTTTCTATTAGATTCAGATCAAACAGCAACTCAACACCACCCAGTTTTCTGTATTCCCTGGGTTCAAACTACTCTTTCCCCTTGCTAACTTCTGTAGCAGGTTTTGAACTTTTCTCCTGCAGTTATAGCTCTTATTCTCTACCTTATAGTTCCTTTTGGTCGTCTCTTTTACCCCTATTAACAGCTTGCTTGCTTGGGTTTCAACCAAGTGATCAATAAAATATTTGTTGAATTTTTCCCATTTGATTCCCAATGTTATTCTAATTTGAATTTAAATTACTTTGTTAAGCCTTATAATTAATCAGAAGAAACAAAACCTTTTAAAATTGATAACAAAAAATCTTGGTGCCAGAAATTCTAAACACAAAGACTAGAGATTTTAGGAGAAAGACTGTGAGATCATACCCACAATTATACAGCATTTGATAGTTCTGGAATCAAAAGATTTCATGTGAAAGAGGCAAGTCATTCATAACCTTAACTGACAGTAAATATGTGTTCTAAAATCAGTGCCTTGTAATTCAACACATATGTCTTATCTTGAGCTAATGTTTTCATCTGTTTTTCACTGTACCTTTAGCCATATAGAAATCTCCACACATTTAAGGGGAAGGAAACATTAAAGAATTTTATTGTCTTACCAGAATATGCAAGAATACCCTGAAAGACAGAAATCAAATCGTCATTAAAATCTCTTTAACAGTAAGCATATGGCTGCACAAAGAAGACTCCCCCCACTTCTATGTGCATAAAAAGCCACAGAAAGGAAGGAATTACTGATATGCACAGCATGTATGAATCTCAACAGGGTGTTAAAAGGAACCAGACACAGAAGAGTTAACACTTCTGATTACATTTGTATGAAATTCTAGAAAAGGCAAGACTAGTCTTCAATGACAGAAAGCATTGCTTGGCTGAGGGCTGGGGAATGGCAGCCCAGGGAAAAGTGAACATTTGGGGGTGCCGGAAGTGATCTGTATACCTCAGCAGGGGCTTCCCAGGTGGCGCTAGTGGTAAAGAACCCGCCTGCCAATGCAGGAGATAAAAGAGATGTAGGTTCCATCCCTAGGATAGGAAGATCCCCTGGAGAAGGAAATGGCAACCCACTCCAACATTCTTGCCTGGAGAATCCCATGGACAGAGAAGCCTGGTGGGCTACAGTCCATAAAATCACGAAGAGTCGGACATGACTGAAGTGACTTAGTGTCATCATTAATCATCTCAATAGGAGGGTAAGTGACCTGGATATGTGAATTTGTCAAAATTCGTAGAGCTGTACATTGAAAATGGGTGAATTTTGTTTTAAACAAGTTGCTATGCTATGCTAAGTCACTTCAGTCATGTCCGACTCTGTGTGACCCCATAGACAGCAGCCCACCAGGCTTCCCCGTCCCTGGGATTCTCTAGGCAAGAACACTGGAGTGGGTTGCCATTTCCTTCTCCAATGCATGAAAGTGAAAAGAGAAAGTGAAGTTGCTCAGTCATGTCCAATTCTTAGCGACCCCATGGACTGCAGCCTACCAGGCTCCTCCATCCGTGGGATTTTCCAGGCAAGAGTACTGGAGTGGGGTGCCATTGCCTTCTCCGAGTTTAAACAAGTTAAACCTCAACAAATATGGCTTTTTAAACTGAAGTTTATAACTCTAGTATAAATCAAGTTAATCTGACTAGGACCCTTTTGAGAGATGGGGTTATCCCCAATGTTTCTAGATGGTTGGTGGAATGGAGGAGGCTTACAAGGAATTAATTAAGATGTTCTAAAATGTTTGTTTTTAAGCAGTTACAATAACAAAATAGGTTTTTTTCCAAGGCTGAAATTCTCCTTTCTCTTCCTGTTGGACCAAAAGAGATGGAGGAAGCAAACAACCAAGGGTGGATGAAGGCTTTTCCCCAACAAAGTCATTCATACATGTCCTTCCTGACCCACCGCAAACCTGGGCCAATGGGAGGCTTGTTTTTGAAAGCAAAATCACATGCAGGACCCACAGATTCAGGAGCTAGGAGCAAATCCCAGGACATTCTCTAACACATTCAATATACTTAAGACTTGTTATGCTGTGCTAAGTCGTTGTGTCCAACTCCTTGCAACCCCATAAACTGCAGCCCTCCAGGCTCCTCTGCCTATGGGATTCTCCCAGCAAGAATACTGGAGTGAATACCCTCCTCCAGGGGTCTTCCCAATCCAAGGATCAAACCTGTGTCTCTTGCACTGGCAGACAGCATCTTTACCACTAGCGCCACCTGGGAAGATCAGGAGTGGTCACACTGAGCAGTAATTATTAACAGTTGAAAACCAGAAAGCTTGTTCATAACTTATCTTTGATGAGTGTTTCTTAAAATTTTTTCACACATGCATCATTGAGCTAGATATAATTAGAAACATTACCATATTTTGTATTTAGTTGTTTAACAAAGTGGTTTTAAAAAAAAATCATATCTCATTGGTGGAAAAATTCTCCAGTCCTGTGTCTGGAAGGAATCCATCTGTTTGGACAAGGAGACTTTGTCCAGGCATCACCAAAAGTTGTAAACTGTTATAGATGAGGGCAGAAAGGTTTTGGAAGGCTAACCTGCCAAGTTTTAATCAAGAAGAAATAATCACCAAACAGCATTTTATACCATTGGGTATCATTTGTCTTTTATTAGTTTAGTCTCCCAAACTAGGGCAAAGACCCTAGTTTGTGTCTCAGGACACTTACCATACTTAAATTTGGCCCCCCAGCCCCATAGAGCTTGCTTGCCTGCCTCTCCGCGTGGCTTGTGGGATCTTAGTTCCCCAATTAGTGACCGAATCTGGGACTATAGCAGCGAAAGCACTGAGCCTTGATCACTGGATCACCAGGGGATTCCCATAGTGCTTTCTTTCTAACGAGTATTTTATCCATGGGTCTGACTCAGGCCCCCTACCTGAAACTTGAAGCTTGTCCCCACTTACCTGGCTCCCACCTATGTTGTTTTCTAACATCCCGAGTACACATCTCCTTAACTAACCCAGCCCTAGGATTCCATATTTCAGACAGTCCTCTATGGATACTCACTCCCCTTCATCTTTCCCACCCCCTGCCAGATGGCCTGAAGCTCTGTGCTCTTCCTTGATGCTGCTAATACCCTTTGTATGCAGCTTCCCATCTTTCTTCTCCAAAGAGATTTTGCTCTGGTAGTCAGCAGAAACAAGGAAGGTACGTTCCTTGTGCCCCAAGGCAGGTATGAAAGTGAAAGTTGCTCAGTCGTGTCTGACTCTTTGCGACCCCATGGACAATAAAGTCCATGGAATTCTCCAGGCCAGAATACGGGAGTGGGTAGCCTTTCCCTTCTCCAGGGGATCTTCCCAACCCAGGGATTGAACCCAGGTCTCCTGCATTGCAGGCAGATTCTTTACCAGTTGAGACACAGGGAAGTCCAAGAATACTGGAATGGGTAACCTATCTCTTCTCCAGCAGATCTTCCTGACCCAGGAATCCAACCAGGGTCTCCATCATTGCAGATGGATTCTTTACCAACTGAGCTATCAGGAAAGCCCATAAGGCAGGTATATTTAGCTCCAAACACCAGGAGGGGTCTCAGAATACAGACATACAGGTTAAAATTTTTAAAAGTAATGCTACCTGAGTATAACAAATTTCTACAACCGCAACTTGTCTGACATCCACACCCAGGAAGATTTGGTGACTCTTTCCATCCGGAGTTCCCACTGTGGACTGAAGCACACCAGGCAATTATATTCCTGCTCCCAGAGCTCACAGGGGTTTTGAGCTTGGGACAGCACTCAAGTCCCCGCACAATGTAAAGAAACTATACCTGGACATTTTTTTTTCAAAAAGGAATTTTCTCTTTCCTGATGGAATTTATTCAGAGAACTGATTCTCAATTCTATGCTGGCAGTCCTATACTACAAAGCATTTGTCGTCATTTTTTCTCCCCAAATTCTCATTTCCACTAATTCTAAAGATTTCAGTAGTTGATATACATCCTGAGAGAAGTCATCAGGAAAAAATATGAAGATTTTTAAAATAAAAATTAGAGACCATCAAATATTCATCCTACTCCATTCAGATTTTTTAAATATAAATTAGAGATCATCAAATATTCTTGCTACTCTATTCTATTCTATTACAAAACAGAAGAGACAGGGAATTCTCTGACTTCTGAATGCAATTGGGAGGCAGGAATAAAATGGGAAAAATCTCAAAAAGAACATGACTATCTCTTTATAATGTTTGACAAAGAGCTGCTGCTGCTGCTGCTAAGTCGTTTCAGTTATGTCCGACTCTGTGCGACCCCATGCACAGCAGCCCTCCAGGCTCCTCTGTCCACAGGATTCTTCAGGCAAGAATACTGGAGTGGGTTGCCAGTTCCTTCTCCATGAAATAGAGCAAATGCTTACAAAGAGAGATGAGCAGAAATTAATCTTAAGGGCAGAGACCTTTGGCATATAATATAAAACCATAATATTTGGTGATTGTTTCATAGGATGGAACATTTTGAGTGGAAGGTCACATTATTTTATGATTATCTTGGTTAGTAGACATGAAACAAGAAAGCAGAGTCTGTGAAACAGTCATCGGAAGCTCGCACTTCCTCCAGTGAAGGACGTTTAAAAGCATTTTCAGGGGGTTTTTAGAGGCCAATTTGGCCATTTTCATCAGTTCACTTTACACGCAATTCACCACGAACCAGACAGATGGGAAAAGCTGCACAGCTGCTTAGCAGAGTGGAAAAGAGAAAATATTTCTCTCCCCACTTGAGATGGCAAAAGCATGTGGTCATTCTGAAAGAAAAGTGATTTTCAATCATTTCTGTTGTCTCTCCTAGGAAGGAAGCATGAGAATGGGGAGTCGAAATAAATGCAGAGCTAAATATTTTACAATGATTTTAAAAATGTTTTATGTCCCTTTTCAAATAAATAAGGCTGTGCCTTAGGTTCTAAGAGTTGTCATTTCTGGTTACCATGATAATTTATACACACACGCACACAAGCGGCGCCTTGTTCCACCCAGTCCAGGACTTGGTGTCAGACAAAGGCTACCAGTGACATCTTTTAGCAAGATATGATTATCAGTTCTCATGTGTTAGGATTGTAAACAAAAAGCACCCATTATCCTTATTAATCCCACATAGTCCTCGAATTCTCTATACACTGTCTTTTCAGCCACCACATGTGTAAAGGAGAGCTAGAGTCCATGACCCCAGTCCCGAACAGTTGTCCTTGATCCAAATGCTCTAACTTCCTCTCATCCTTCAGCCCTGGCTGCATCTTCTTACTGTTTCCATTCTGACTTTATCCTAGTTTGACCCTTGATCACAATTTTCCTACCCATGTCTTGTCTCCTTCCAACAGCAATTAGGGTTCCCCATCATTGGTGAGAGTCCCTTGGACTGCAAGGAGATCCAACCGGTCTATTCTGAAGGAGATCAGCCCTGGGATTTCTTTGGAAGGAATGATGCTAAAGCTGAAACTCCAGTATTTTGGCCACCTCATGCGAAGAGTTGACTCATTGGAGAAGACTCTGATGCTGGGAGGGATTGAGGGCAGGAGGAGAAGGGGACGACAGAGGATGAGATGGCTGGATGGCATCACTGACTCGATGAATGTGAGTCTGAGTGACCTCCGAGAGCTGGTGATGGATAGGGAGGCCTGGCGTGCTGTGATTCATGGGGTCGCAAAGAGTCGGACACGACTGAGCGACTGATCTGATCTGATCTGATCTGATCATTGGTGAACCAGGAAGGTTCACCATCAGTGGTGATGAGGGTTCCATCATTGGTGCCCTCCCTCAGGAAGCACCCCTTCCAAAGTGTCTTTGCTGTGGATCTTCCTGCCCCAGGTTTATTATTGCCTTTTCAAAACAAATCATAAAGATGTGTGTATATGCTTATTCTGATCTTTTCTGGAAGTAATGAGTACAGTTTATTCATTGCAGCATTTCACACATGGATCCAGACTAGGACATTTATTCTGTTTTCCCCACACCCTTCCTAGTAATCATTACTATTCGGCTGTTTGTTCTGGTTCCATTCTCTGGGTCAATGGGTTGAACATTCCATTGGTGACTTCTCAACCCTTTCCTAGGTTGTGACAATTATTTCAGCAAGTATCACTTATGTGACAGAGTCATATCCCTGCATGGATTTGCACATACCCACATACAAACTCAACACTGCTCTTCTGGCTGTTCTGTGAGTCTCTGGTGATCTTTGGGTTCACTAACATCACCCCAGATCAACATTTGACTCTATAAACAGAATTAGTACCATCTGCAGACTTGAAACATTCATTGTGCACTTTCTGTTTTATTTCTAATGAGTATATGAAGAAAGCTTAGGCTCTGTTCCAATCTCATTTCAGTTTTGAATGTCTAGCCTATGCTTAGAAAAGATCCAGTCAACTAGTCAATCAACTAGACTTTACTGAGAACGAACATTAACGGGCAGAATACTGTGGGGATCAGGAGAATATTTATGTCTGACCAGTTTGTCGAGACTGGAAGTTTGAGTCATAGTTCTTGGCTCGCAGGGTGCCCCTGAGAGGCTGCCTAGAAATAAAAATAATGCTGACCGTTCAACAGTTTCTATTGAAGCACAGTGTTCCTATAAAATTAAAGTTGCATAATTTGGTCGATAAATCCACACTTTCATCCCACTCCTTCCTAACGGCTTAGCTTCACCTCTTTTGTTAATAGGTTACTATATCCTGTTTATCCACTTACCCATTTCAAAAAAACAGTTTGGGAGTTGGAACCTCCCTCTAGCTTCTCCTCCAAGGGTAATTCTGGAGAAAGGCACATTCTTCCTTGCCTTAAAAAGAAAAAAAAAAAAATCAGAAAATGAATAATTAGCAATATCAAGTGCCAGCACTGAGTAGCTTCTTCTCTTCGAATAGATTCTGAGTATTGTATTTGCATTCTCCTCAAGGGAGCTCTCCCTTTTCTTGGGAAGCCTGTCTGATTTTGAATTGTTCTTGACCTGGAACATTCACAGAAGATCTCCTTGTCAGGGCCAACCAAGCATGATTTCCAGCCTCCAGAGAGCCCCTGACGCTGCTGGGTAAACTCTCTGTATTTTCTCAGAAGGCATCTTGTTCTCCCCGAGAGCCTTTCTAATCCAACCCTCTCTACAGAGAGTGAAGACAGCTGCAGGGTAAAGGCGAGGTTAAGACTGTGGGCTCTAGAATCGGGTTACCAGATATGAGTCTGGGTTCTGTGAGATCTTGGGCAAATTTGTTCATCCATCTCCATGCTTCCCTTTCCTCTGCTTCAGATAATAACAGAATAGCCCATCACAGTGCCAGTCTGAGGATAAAATGAGTTCCTATGGAGGAAATGTCTGGAAGAGTATAGAACGTATCAAGTGTTCATAAGCACCAGTATTAGTGTGATTTTGAAAAAAATATATCAATGGGAAAACCACTCAACTCTTGACACCAAACCTACACACTAACTTGCATTTACTTAGGCCCTGTCCTCTGTCCTTCTATTGTCAAAGGAGAGGTTCTAAATTTTAGGCTGTCTAAGGTCAAATCCTCCCCCTGTACATCAGATACACCCCACGAGACCCTCTTCCTCAGGTATCTCATAAATTGTTACCCTTCACCCTTTTTCTCTCTTACATCTTTAATCTCACTCCCCTCTTTACTATAATTTCTCTCCTCAGCATTAAACGTATTCAAGACTTTCTCATTAGAAATAATAATAATAATCTCTCTTATTAATCTGCTACTCCTCATTTCGGTTCAGTTCACTTCAGTTGCTCTGCTGCTGCTGCTGGTTCTAAGTCGCTTCAGTCGCGTCCGACTCTGTGCGACCCCATAGACGGCAGCCCACCAGGCTCCCCCATCCCTGGGATTCTCCAGGCAAGAACACTGGAGTGGGTTGCCATTTCCTTCTCGAATGCATGAAAGTGAAAAAATGAAGTGAAGTCACTCAGTCGTATCCGACTCCTAGTGACCCCATGGACTGCCCCTCCGTCCATGGGATTTTCCAGGCAAGAGTACTGGAGTGGGGTGCCATTGCCTTCTCTGTTAGTTGCTCAGTTGTGTCCAACTCTTTGCGATCCCATGGACTGCGGCATGCCAGGCTTCCCTGTCCATCACCAACTCCCAAAGCTTACTCAAATTCATGTCCATTGAGTAGGTGATGCCATCCAACCATCTCATCCTCTGTTGTCCCCTTCTCCTCCTGCCCTTAATCTTTCCTAGCATCAGGGCCTTTTCCAAAGAGTCAGTTCTTTGCATCAGGTGGCCAAAGTATTGGAGTTTCAGCTTCAGCATCAGTCCTTCCAATGAATATTCAGGACTGATTTCCTTTAGGATGGACTGGTTGGATCTCCTTGCAGTCCAAGGGACTCTCAAGAGTCTTCTCCAACACCACAGTTCAAAACCATCAATTCTTCGGTGCTCAGCTTTCTTTACAGTCCAACTCTCACATCCATACATGACTACTGGAAAAACCATAGTTTTTACTAGATTGACCTTTGTTGGCAAAGTCATGTCTCTGCTTTTGAATATGCTATCTAGGTTGGTCATAACTTTTCTTCAAAGGAGCAAGCATCTTTTAATTTCATGGCTGTAGTCACCATCTGCAGTGATTTTGAAGCCCAAGAATATAAAGTCTGTCACTGTTTCCATTGTTTCCCCATCTATTTACCATGAAGTGATGGGACCGGATGCCATGATCTTCATTTTCTGAATGTTGAGCTTTAAGCCAGCTTTTTCACTCTCCTCTTTCACTTTCATCAAAAGGCTTTTTAGTTCCTCTTCACTTTCTACCATAAGGGTGGTATCATCTGCATATCTGAGGTTATTGATATATCTCCCAGCAATCTTGATTCCAGCTTGTGCTTCATCCAGTCCAGCATTTTCTCATGATGTACTCTGCATATAAGTTAAATAAGCAGGGTGACAACATACAGCCTTGACATACTCCTTTCCCGATTTGGAAGCAGTCTGTTGTTCCATGTCCAATTCTAACTGTCTCATTAAAAATACTAATAATAATCTCTCTCAACTGCTACACCTACTATTATTGAATGCTTTTTTTATTGGAGTATACTTGTGTGACTTAGCAACTAAACAATTGCTTTACAACGTTTTTGTTGTACAGCAGAGTGAATCAGCTATATGTATAGGTATATCCCCTCCCTCGTGAACCTCCCTTCCCACTCCTTATCCCACCCATCTAGGTCATCACAGAGCACTGAGCTGAGCTCCCTGTCCTATATACAGCGGCTTCCCATAGCTATCTATTTTACACCTGGCAGTGTATGTATGTCAATCCTGATCTCCCAATGTTTCCCTTATCTCTCAGCATCTCTGCAAAGACGAAATGCTTGGAAGAGTTAGTTATCTCTGCTCTGTGGTAGAGATAACTCATCACTCCCTATGATGCCTCAGCTCCTGATGTGTGGTCCATGGTCCTTTTCCTCCACTAAAACTGCTTTCAATCCTTTGTTCTCATGAAACCCAGGGGACACTTTTCAGTCCTAATATTACTTGAACTCTTCACAGCATTCAACATTGGTGAGCACTCTTTCCTTATAGAAGTCTTTTCCTTAGTTTCTCACACTCCACGCTTCCTCAGCTTTCCCTCATTCTCTCTAGTTGTTTTTCTCAGTTAAAACTGCTGATGCATTTCCTCTGTCTTTAACTGGTATTCACTGAACCTCTGTCCTGATCTCTCTTCCTTTTCTTTTTTTCTCTTCCTTTTCTGTCAATATTTTCTTTGTAGTTAGTGCTTTCAGTATTGTGTTTAAGGAGACAAAAAAATTTTACCCTGAATTCAGAAAGATATTTTTCTATATTGTGATAATTTTTACCATTCACATCTAAATCTCAATCCAACTGGAACTCACTGGTTTCAGTATGCTGTGACAAAATGATCGATTTTATTTTTCTCTATGTGTATATCCAATTGATGAAGCATCATTTAATGAAAGCCCATCATTTACCCAGTGCTCTGTTGTGCCACTTTTGTGATAAATTATACACACACACATACACATACACACACATATATTATATGTATTTATAAGTTTATCTGTTCCTGGGCTCTGTGTTCTGTTGCATGATCTTTTAGACTATAACTGTCAGGGGAGTTTGTAATTTCCTCAGTTCCGTCTCGTTGCAACAAAAATTTGAAGCGGCAGACGGACCACTGTTACAGCCCTCAGACGGATCAGCGTTACAGTCCCGTGTAATTTCCTTGGATGGAGCAGTGTTATAGCTCTGTTACAGCTCAGTTTTATTTAGAAAGTAAAGGAAAATACATCCTTGAGGCGTGAGTTTGGGCCAACCCAAAACACATGAAGAGAAGCCCCTGGCCCAAATTTGGCTCCTCTTTTTACATGTTTTTTCTCCTCCTCCCGAGCCTGCCCTACATAAATTGGGCCAGCCAGGAGGGCTGTTTGTTTTACCTGAGGTCCTCACTCTGGTCCTCAGACCTCCCTTTGTTCTATTTTTCGGGCTTTTCCCTTCTTTGTCGTTTAGCCACCGCCACTCTGGACTTCTTTTTCCTATTCTAACTACAGTACTAAGCTTTATTTTGTTGTTGTTGTTCAGTTGCTAAGTCCAACTCTTTGTGACCCCATGGACTATGGCATGCCAGTCTCCTCTGTCCATGGGCTTCTCCAGTCAAGGATACTGGAGTGAGTTGCCATTTCCCTCTCCAGGGCATCTTGCCAGACCAGGGATCAAACCTGCGTCTCCTGCATTGGCAGGCGGATTCTTTATCACTGAGCCACAAGGGAAGCCCAAGCTTTGTAGCAGGTCTTAACCAAAAGAGTCAATTTCCATTTTTTTCCCCACAAATTTCTGAATTATTTTTATTGGAATTGGGATTGCATTGGGTATAGACATCAATTAGGGAAGGACTAGTATCTCCACAGTATTAACAGCCCATGAATATAGTATATCCCACCCCATTTATTTAGGTTTCTTGTGTTGTTGTTCAGTCGCCCAGTTGTTTCCAATTCTTTGCGACCCCAGGGACCGCAGCATGCCAGGCCTCCCTGTCCCTCACCATCTCCCGGAATTTGCCCAAGTCATTGGTGATGCCATCCAGCTATCTCATCCTCTGATGCCCTCTTCTCCTTCTGCCCTAAATCTTCCCTAGCATCAGGGACTTTGTATCAACTGACCAAAATACTGGCGTTTGAGCTTCAGCATCAGTCCTTCTAATGAGTATTCAGGGTTGATTTCCCTTAAGATTGACTGATTTGGTCTCCTTGCTGTCCAAGGGACTCTCAGGAGTCTTCTTCGGCTCCACAGTTTGAAGGTATCAATTCTTCAGTGCTCTGCCTTCTTTACCATCCAGCTCTCACAACCATACATGACCACTGGGAAGATCATAGCCTTGGCTATACGGACCTTTGTTGGCAGAATAATGTCTCTGCTTTTCAACATACTGTCTAGGTTTGTCATAGCTTTCCTGCCAAGAAGCAAACGTTTTTTGATTTCCTGGCTTTAATTTATCTTAATGCTTCTTTATTAACAAAGAAGTCTTGCACATCTTTGTTAGATTTATTCCTAAGCATTTTAGATTATTTGATACAGTTTAAACAGAATCTTTTATATTTTCTAGCTGCTTATTACTAGTATATAGAAATGAAATTGATTTTTTTTAGCTTGTCACAAGGTCCAAGTCACACTAAACTCACTTAATTCTAGTAATATGTTTGTTGAATATTTTTGATATTTATGTAAATCTGCATATAATCATATCATCAGTTTATTTCTTCTTTTTCAGTACTTACACATTTGGCTTCTTTATCTTCTTTTAATACACTGGCTTGAACTTCAAGTAAAATGTTACATAGAAATGATAAAAATGGATATATTTATCTCTTTCCCTAATATTATTTTTTTTAACATTATTTCTTTGGTTAATCCCAAAGACTAATAGTAAAATTATAGGATAGTAGAGATGGAATAAACCTTGAAGTTCATCAGTTGAGATTTTAAGAGATGGATTGAATTCCTTAATCATATAATGAGAGTGAACAGGAGTCAGAAACCCAGGCAATTTACTATTTAGTATTCTTTTCCCTCAAGCAAAAAAAGTCTTTCCTAAAAAGGAATTCAATCAAGGTAATATCCTTTTATCTCCTAAAGTTAAGGAGTACTTGGAGTTCAAAGCTTTCAGAGCTGAACAACTCTAAAGTGTGCCAAACTATTAACAAAACCACCATACCCAGGCCAGAAACAGGGAAACCTCCTTGGCAAGTCCACCTTATTCCACTAGGACCTTCAGTCCCGTTTCACTCCCAGGAAGCTCCCAGCATGGGCACTGATCCTATTCAATTTCTGAATTTCTGAAATTTCTCCTTGACACTGTGTCAATCCATCCTGGCACCATAAGAAGAACTACATATAGACACCTACCCGCCTTCAGTCTGATTTCCCATGAGATCAAAGGAAATGATTTTGTTCAGTTCCCTCTGTTGTCTTTGGAGGCAAACTCCTGGCAGAATACAAGGTAGTGACACTCTTACATGTCTTCTCGCCCTCGCCAATACCTTCAGTCCATTGTCTGTTAGTCTTCCCACTGGCCTCTGCCTGGTGAATCCAAATCCAAGTTCAAAATCTGATTCACTTCTCCCTATAACTGGTTGCTGAGCCATGCTAACGTTAAATAGTGTAATTAATTGATTTTAAGAGGCCACCTCAAAGCACTATCAATATCATACTCAATAATTGACCTTTTAAGAATTTATAATCTAGTTGAGGAGACTAGATTAACACATGGTGAATTAAAGATCAGGAACTTATAATGTGCACATAATCTCTGTCAGCAATAATCAACACAAAAAAATAGATCCAACAGGTGGACAAGTTCAGAAATATTTAAGTCTGATGCTCACAGCTCCAGCTTCTGTATGTTAACTGCTCCCGCATTCTCACAAGCTGTTACCTCTTGGCATCTCAGTGCTCATTGGTTCTTTCTTTCCCCTCCCCCACCTGAGTCACGGAGGGAAATGTTTGCTTTGGGTATTACTGGTTGAAACTCGGAATGCAATTTAGTCCAAGAAAGAGTGGTTAGGAAAGATGTCAATACTTCAGTCCCATTACAGGTTAAATGAGCTATTGTGAACTATTTATAACTATTTCTTTGGAGCAGCTGCTCTGAATACAAAATGACCTGCTTTCAAACGAAATTTCAAAACACAGACCCTGCTCTTATTTCCCAGTACTCAAATCTAGGCACTCAAGAAGCCCTGCGATGCTGCCTTCATCAGCAATGTTGACTGTCTTCTTACTCTACACAAGTGAAAGACTAAACACGAACATATCAAGCAATTAAACGTGGTGGTCACATGTTCTTTGTTTCCATAGAAACCAGCACTCTTCCACTCTTCATGGTCTTTCCTATACAAAGGCCAAGAAGATGAGAAACACTTCAGGAAAGCCAAAAGTGGACTGCACATGCCTTGTGTAAACCCTCGCTCTCAAGTCTATAAAATGAATATGATTATCTGGGTTTGGACTCTTGGCCAAACCTGAGGAAAACAGTTTTTAGAATATATATTGTTTATAATTCTAGAGCTGCTGGATAATATACATGGAACAGGATATGAGAAGGACAAATTCCCAGAGTGTTATACAGCAGTGCTCAAAGTGTGATCCGTAGATCAATAGCTTCACCCTCACCTGGGAAGTGGCTGAAAATGCATTTTTTGGGGCTACCAGAATCAGAGCCTCTCTGGTGAGGCCAAGTATCTGGTCTATAACATGTTCTGCAAGTGACATTTATGCATATCAAAGAGAAAAGGCAAGAGGCTTGTCCTCTCTTAGTGCTGTGGATCCAACGTCAGTGGTGTCTGTTGAGACACATAAAGGTCTCTTAGTCCCCGGAGGTGCCCTACCTTGCCGTGAGGGTCAGACAGCATGCTGAGCACAGGGTCTGGCACAGAGCAGATACCTACGGAATGAATGAACGTGCTATGGCCCCCACGTACCCTCTGCTTCTCCTTACACTCTGCGTACCTCATGCGGTCTGTTATGGGCTAAACTATCCCCTGCTGCTGCTGCTGCTAAGTCACTTCAGTCATGTCTGACTCTGTGCAACCCCACAGATGGCAGCCCACCAGGCTCCGCCGTCCCTGGGATTCTCCAGGCAAGAACACTGGAGTGGGTTGCCATTCCCTACAAGTTCTTAAACTGAAGCGCTAACCTCTAGTACCTGAGAAAGTAACTGTTAAATCTTTAAAGACATAATTAAGTTCAAAGGAGGTCATTAGGGTGAAGCCTAGTCTCATGTATCTGGTGTCCTTATAAGAAGAGGAGATTAGGACACAGTCACACATAGATAGACCATAAGAAGAACAGAGCACAGGCAGCCATCCTCAAGCCAAGGAGAAAGGCCTCAGGAGAAACCTACTCTGTCAACACCTTGGTCTTGGACTTCTAGGCTACAGAACTGTCAGAATAAATCTCTGCTGTTTAAGCTACCTAGTCTGGGGTACTTTGTTATAGCAGCTCTAGCAAACTAATAGACTACACCCCCACCCCACACCCACACTTTGAAAAAAGCTCTGCTTTATACAGAGCTCGTGTGCTCAGTCATGTCTGACTCTTTGCAACCTCATAGACTACAGCCTGCCAGTCTCCTCTGTCCGTGGGATTTTCCAGGAAAGATACTGGAATGGGTTGCTATTCCCTTCTCCAGGGTATCTTCCCAATCCAGGGATGGAACCCACATCTCCTTCATCTCCTGCACTGGTCAAAGTGTTAGTAGCTCAGTCATGTCTGACTCTGTGACCCCATGGACTATAGCCCACCAGGCTCCTCTGTCCATGGAGATTCTCCAGGCAAGAATACTGGAATGGATAGCCATTCCCTTCTCCAGGGGATCTTCCCAATCCAGATATCGAATCCTGTTCTTCTGCATTGCAGACAGATTCTTTACTGTTTGAGCCACCTGGGAATCCCGTTATACAGAACTCTGCCCAGAGTAGCTGCTGGTTCCCATATCAACATGCCACTGGCCTTGAGAGTGGGGTTAGTGCCTGAGACTTTCTGTGATGGCCCATTTATGTGGAGCTCCTATGCTCAGTTCTGACTCAGGGGAAACTGAGCTCTTCTGTCCAGCTATGGAAGGCATAACACTCTGGAGCCCAGAGTTGTGTTTATGTAACATGTTTGTCTGTGGGAAAATGCCGTTGATCTAGGTTTATTTCTTCATATGAAAAAAAAAAAGACCTTCATACTAACAACAATTCTCTCTTTCTTACAGGGATGCTGGAAAGGTCAAGTGAGGTAATTACGTAGGCACTTTAAAATGCATTGTCAATAGAAGGTGGGGATGAGGACTATTGTTTTCACTTTATTACCAGGACTATTATTAGCAAAACTGCTCTAGGTCAACAGCTCAGGGACAGCAACAGCTGGGAGCCAACTGTGGAACCTACGCTTCACTCAGCTGCATCACCTGGTAGAATTTAAGGACCCTCAGACTCCACCTGGCAGCCATACATTTGGAAACTCGCCAAGGGGTCAAGTAAACATGTTTGTATTTTTGTAATCCATTTGTCGCTGTACTTTGTTCTGAGCTTCAGAGCATGCGTATGTGTGCTCCAACTCTGAGCAGACCAAGGTAACTTATCAATAATTTGGGTTCCACCTCACCTGTCTCCTTGATTTAAGTTACCTCTCTCCTTCCTACCATCATTTTAAAAATGCCTGTATCTTGAATCAAGATGGAGACAATCTGATTGAAGATTAAAAAAACCCTTTATTTCTGAGTTTAAGTCATCAGAACCAAGAAATCATGTCACGGGTTCTGTTCAGCCAGGAAGTGCAGCAGATGGAGTGCTAAATGACAGCAGACAAAACAAGGGAGTGTTTTTGAGCGATCATTCGTGGAGTTTAGACTCAAAGACTTCTATTTAAGTCAAAGCACATAACAAATGATGGTGATATCATTAAAATAAATATCCCGCAGGGACAGTCCCTTCCCCTCCCATATCATAGCACTGACATCATTTTTGCATATGATATCAATGGCATTTTCCATATTCTGCTGAAAGGTCACAGTTCTGTCAGTAATGAGATTCAGCCCCCAGTCAAGCTGTTCCAAGACACCACCACCCATTTTCAAGACAGTGCTGAGAGCAGTTTGCCAGCAGCATGAATTCCAAAGAGCCGATGTCTCCTTGGGTCTGGGCTACAAGTGACCCTGGGGGAGTCCCTCCAGAACACTGTGGTCACTGGGGCTGTGGCTGGGCCACCTAGGCCCCATACCCAGGAGGGCAGGGCTTCCACAGAACAGGTAGAGGGCCGATCAAAGCACCCAGTGGCACCATTTCTGGGCCAACTCAAGAATCCCTGCCAGTGCAGCCGTGGTTATAAAACAATGACTCATTTGTCTGAAGATCAAGAGTTCTTTAGGGTGAAAAAGGACTGGGTCCTGTTCCTTGCACAGCTGTGTGACATTAGATAAATTGTCCAGAGTCTCTGAGCCTCAGTTTCCCCAACTGCAAGATAGGGATGATAACAGTCTTTCCCTCCTTTGGTTGTTGTGAGACAAAAGATAAAAGCATGTAAGCCAGTCCTCCATATGTGCCGGCTGCTGTTACCACCATTAATGAGGATTTTAGGGTTGAACTGAACTTGAATATCTGCCAAAATATGCCACCCCTCCTTTTTCCTGCTAGTATCAGAGGAGTGCATTGGATGAAATGTTGAATTTGGTGATCTGAGAACAGAAGAAGAGGGAAGAGGATATTGTGAGCATGTATTGGAATTTTCAGAGACTATGTAATCAGTTGTGTATCTTGATCTCTTTGTAAATGTGAGTCTGTGCATGGGTCCATTCTTGAGCTCATCTGCTAAGTCCATAAGATTTTTTCATTTCCCATTCTGCTGTGACCACACACTTGTTGTTCAGCCGCTCAGTCCTATCCAGCTCTTTGCAACCCCATGGACTGCAGCACACCAGGCTTCCCTGTCCTTCACCATCTCCTGGAGCCTGCTCAAACTCATGTCCATTGAGTCGGTGATGCCATCCAACCATCTTGTCCCTTGTCATCCCCTTCTCCTCCTGCATTCAATCTTTCCCAGTATCAGGGGCTTTTCTAATGTCAGTTCTTCACATCAGGTGGCCAAAGTGTTGGAGCATTAGCTTCAGCTAAACACACTTGTTAGGTTTATATTAACAACCATCCCTTCACTTCACCCAGTACCCAGGACTTTTTACTCCATTGGAGTCAGATAGAAAAGATCTATCTGATCACTATTAGATCACTATCATGTTAGTGTAAGGGCTTCCCAGGTGACTCAGCAGTAAAGAATCCACCTGCCGATTCAGGAGACACAGGAGTTGCATGTTCAATGCCTGGGTCAGGAAGATCCCCTGAGGAAGAAACAGCAACCACTCCAGTATTCTTGCTTGAAAAATCCCATGGACAGAGAGAGGAGCCTGGCGGACTACAATCTATGGGGTCACAAAGAATCAGACTCAACTGAGCATAACAACAGCAACCAATGTTAGTGTAAACTATGACAACCTGTTAGCCCAATTCTCACCCCCAAGAGTGCTTGCCTTTCAAAAGAGAAAGCGCGTGCATGTGTGAGAGAGTCTTTTGTTTAGTTTGTCTACATCATTCCCCTGATACACTATCTGATTTCAATAGGACAAATGACAAAACTCTCCCAACATCCATGTGGAGAGAGGGAGAAATATAGACCGGAAAAGAGCACAGTTCTATTTATATCTGGGTTCAGTGTCCCTGATCAAAGAATGCTTACAAAGGAAAAGGAGGCACAAGAGGGTGCTATGCCTGTAAAGGATCACAGGAATCTTTCTGAGGCCACATCCTGAGCAACATTTTTATCAGGAACTTGAAGGAAAGCACAGATGGTGTGCTGAATAGGCTCACAGATGGTTGAATTGTAGCTGACACATTTTGATGATCAAGACTATTCCATGCTCTTATCTGAACTAAAGGCATGGCACAACAGCTCTCCTGCTCAGGCCAAGCCATGTGCCAGGCAGTTTGCACATGTTGTCTCTAGCCCTGCAAAATAGGGACTTTTGTCTCCAGATTATAAACAAGGAAATGGATGCTCATCATGTTTAAGAAACTTGATGGGGTCCCACAGTTAAGTAGAAGGACAGAACAGGAACTTGAATCCAGATCCACATAACTCCAGAGCTTCCTGACCTCACTTAGCCTGTGATAGTCCTGCACTGCCCTTTAAAATAACAAGTGTATGGGTTGTATTGGGGTGGGGTTGTCTGGTTATGGATGCAGAAGTATTTGTTGGGAGAGAAATAGGAGCAAGTAGGGGGAAGAAAGAGAGGGTTGGACAATGTCTGCTTTAGTCTGTGCTAGTGATCTTGACCAATGGGAACCAGTTGATGATATTAATTTGGGAGATGGAGACACATTCATTGTCTTCAAACAATGAAACGGCTGTTATTGTGCAGAAAGTATTCAGTGTTTTAATGCAACATGAACTGAAATTTTCTAAAATAATAAATGTTGTTTGTATGTGCATCAGGCTCCCAACTGAGGTGATGTCTTGTCCCTGGTCCTTCCCAAGCAGGATCGCATCACTGCTCCGTGTGGAGGGCCCCAGGGAAGAAGCATGGGCATGGCCTCTACTTTATGAAAGTCATAACACTAGTTCTGAGACTTAAGCGCTTGGATTGGGGACATATTTTGTAGTAGAGGGATTTCTATCTATCCTTAAATGTACCAACCACATAGCTTTCTGTCTCCTCCACTGAATTTACAAAAGTTATGAGATAGAGATGGCTCCTCATTAGACCAAATGCCTACAAAACAGTGGCCTAATTTAGTCCTTTGTTTGAAGGAAAGGACTCAAAAATCCCTCAAGCAGGCTTCTGGGGAAAAGGAAAACCCTCGAAAGTACAGCAGGGGCTCTTTGGAGAAGCACAAGATAGGCTTTGTTCTGTGGCTGCCAGTCTGTGCCAGAAGAGCAGTGAGCAAATGGAAAAATGTCCTGACAGACCGTATTTATCACCCAGCCGTCGGCATTCTTCCTGATTCCTCTATAGAGCTTCTTACAGGGGATGTGCATGCTGATGGATTTGAGCTATATGGAGATTTCTTTCCCTTTAATCTTTAAGGTGGTAAACCAGGAAGAGCTTTAGACATCCTCCCAGTAACTGGAATACTAACAATGAAATACACCAAGACCACAGCCTGCTTGATTATTTCCTAATTTTCTCTTTATGCCTGTTCCAGCTCAGAGACCCTGCCAGATGCAGAAAGTTTCCTTCATGGCAGCACAAATAGTTTCCATTTCCCAGTCAAGAGCCAGCATCCAAGACGAGCTTCTGATTTGACACTGAATGAAACAAAAGATGGCCCAGAACTCAATGGAAGCCAGGAAATGGAGGCTTAATTGCCAGAAAATCTCTGCAACATCCCAGAAATCCCCATGGGCAGAGAAGGTACACTGGCTACTCTGTGCAAGCAAGCACGCTTGCAATACAGCCTCCAGCTGTTTTTCTCTCCAAAGTTTTTTCAAGTTCTTGGTGAAATTTTGTGAAAATACATTCCATGTTACACTCCAAATAGTCTGCTCATTCATCTGTCTTGGACTTCATAAAGTCAACATCCATTTAGTTTTTCATTTTATTTCTTAATTCAGGAAACATACATTGAGCATCTTATAATTCATTCATTTGTTCAACAGATGTTGAATACCCAGTACAAGCAAGAATGGGCTTGGGTTAAAGAGATTCATACAACACAGTTTCTGGTTAGTGTCATATCCCTGACACATTGAACTCTTACTAAATGCTCTGCATTTTCTAAGAGTTTTCACCTACACGCAAAGCTTTCTCACCTGCAGATTTCTAACCCCATCAGCTTTTCAAAGCCATAGCCAGATTTCTACACATCTGTTGGATTTAGTCTTATCATGAATGTCCCTCTGATACCGCAGCTTCAACATGTTCATAATTGAATTCATGCCGTCATCCTTTTAACCGCCTCTTCTTAATGACTCCAGTTTCTGTTAGAGCTGTATGCTCATTCCATGGGCTTGGGTTCAAAGATATCTCTGATATTCCTTTCCCCTTTACTCAGGACAATAGTGACTTTCACCTCCAAAATGCCTCTCAAACATTTGTTTTATTCCACTTCTACTGACAACAAGGACAGGACAAGAGCCCAGTAGTTCTTACCTGGACTGTTGCAGCAGCTTCTCAACTGGTCTTCCCAACTTCATGCTACCACATCCTGGTCCATCCTGAACTTTGCCACCAGAATAATCTCCCTAATTTACTTTCTCACAATGCCACTTTCCTACTCATTACTGATGCCATATTATCCTTGGGTAGAATATTCTCTATAACACAGCCTTAAATTCTGCTTCCCCTCAATCTTCTCTGTGCCCATGCAAACTGGCCAAATATCCTTTACCAGATCCTATCTAGGTTTTCCTGCCTCTGTGCTAAGCTGTTCTCCCTGCTTGGTGTCCCTTCCCACTTTCTGCTACAGAACTTTTCCCAGCCTTAGCCTTCTAGCCCAGATCCTCCATGAAACTTCCTTACCACCTCTCTGATAGTAAGTGCTCTCTCCTTCCTGGAACTCTCACAGCACCGATCACATTTCTCATGTTCACACAACACTAGTCCACATCCCATCTCCCCTTTCAGAGTCTGAGCTCCATGAACTCAGCTCAACCACAGAAAGGGACATCTATTTGTTAAACGTTAGTTTGCACAAGGGGTTAAAGGCACAAAATCTTTTTTATGAAAAGTAATGAGTAGAGAATGAAAGATCACAGTTACAAAAAAGGAAATGGTAGGAAGAAGAACATTATAGAATAGAAAAGGATTAAATCAAGGGTTATTCTCTTAAGACTTGAGAGTTTTAACTTCTCAAGGAAGGATGAACTGTGGAGGAGATGTCCAGGTGCTGATGTGAATGGAGGAAGCAGTGCTTCTGCTCTGAGGAGGGAGGGGTGTGGCAAGTCAAGGAATCACACACACACACACACACACACACACACACACACACCCGCTGTGGCTTGAGCAAGTCACCCTCCAAGCCCATTTCCTCTTGTGTGGACCCAAGAGAAGAGCCACGTGTAGCTTATGTATCTGTTGTGAGGAGCATGTGAAATAATGTAACTTAAGAGCTGAGCACTGAGCCTGGGCCCAGGCATGAATTAAAGTGGATATATGTTGCATTGTGGTTGAAGACAGGGAGCTGAAAGTTCTGGAATCTGGAAATGGCAGGAAGTGCAAGAAAGATGTAGACAAGCTGTAGAAGATCATTAAAATTGACAAGTGAGATCACAAATGGGGGAGGGGTGTGATTAGGCAGCAATATAAGTGATTAACTAAGACAGTCTCTGCCTTTATCTAGGATGTGAAAGATAGGGATTGGCTCTTGGCTAACACTTGCCAGCACGATAAGGTAGTTTGGGTGGGCATTTGTAAGCAACTGGCTGTAATAAGAAACTGTTGTTGAGAATGATACTACAGAAGTGAAAAGTTGATTCTCTACTGAATACAATTCCCTTTGTTGTATCATCAGTAAGCCTTCTTTCTTAATTCTTTCCTTCCTAGGACTCATCTGTCTCTTCCTCTCTGGACTCTTGTTTGAACACCTATATTTAACTTTATCTATTGTCATTTAAAGCTTGATTTCATGAAACACAAAAAGACATTTTTAAGAGTTCTATATCACAGGAATATAAGCAGTATAGTTATCCATAGCTTCATAGTATAAAGTCAAATAATTGGATTTTTTTCCAATATAGAAACTATACAAGTGAAATAAATGGCAAAAGGTTCTGATGCCTTTCAACAAATCTTTTTCCTTTTTTTTCATTTCCCAAAGAGCCTCAGAACCAGCATTAGGTGCTTTATTTATTTATTAGCCATGCAGCATGAGGGATCTTAGTTCCCTGACCAGGGATCTGACTTCAGCCCTGCATTATAAGTGCAGAGTCTTAATCACTGGACAGTCAGGCAAGTCCCACAAACGTCATTCAATTCTTTCCTCCCTAGGATTCAGGTACTGTCACAGGAACTTCAGAGAACATGAAGGACCAACTTCAATGCCAGAGCTCCCTGGCCATCGTGCTGCTTCTCCAACAACCCACGTGGAGGCTTACATTTCCCTACAGCATGGTGATTTGGGGACTGGAAAGAGAAACTAAAGACAACTGACCACCCAGGGGAGAGAACATTCAGTTCATCAGAAACAGGAATTCTAGGACCTCTATTATTGTTGTTCAGTCACTGAGTTGTGTCTGACTCTTCGTGACCCCATGGACTGCAGCACGGCAGGCTTCCTTGTCCTTCACTAACTCCTTGGAGTTTGCTCAAACTCATGTCCATTGAGTCGATAATGCCATCTATGTGTGCCAGGACATCTATAGTGAGAGTTAGTTAGCCCCTGCAAGAAATTCCTCTGTCATTTTACAGGACCCAGTTCTTCTTGTGAGATTTTCATTGTCTCAGGAGTGCTAGGGGGCAACTGAGTGATTTTCCAACCTACATTAGTACGATTGCAGATAAACACTAAACCTGGGGTTGTCCCAGAGGCTCCTGCTAGCCTGACGCACTGGCAGTGACCTTGTCAAGCAGCAGGCTGCAGAAGACCCCTTTTGCCTTGGGAGGTGATTCAATATGGGATCCATTTTCTCCTTCTGAATTGCTTGTCAGGATCAAGAGTAGAAAACTAACTCGAGGCACTCACTTCATGTGTATGTGGTTTGTTGGCCTCTAATGGCAGATAGATACCAGATTTAACTCGGGGAGACCAGAGGCAACACCTTTTCAACAGAAGCAGTTGGTTGAATTAGAACTGCAGGTTGCTGAACAGAAGGCATAGGCTCATGGTTTTGGCTTTTTATTTCCTCGCTGTTCCTCAAGGTGTGCCCTGCTTCTATAGTAGCTCCCTGCAAAACAAACACCAAACACAATTTTTTCCACCCTCCTTTTTTTGTAAAAGTGAAATCCCCTTCAGATTTCTTTCAGTTAGAAAAAAAATAGGTACAAATGTTAACTCTTTAAAAAATAAGTGGCATAAAATGAACTTTCATTAAGCAGAGGATAGCTGTATACACGGAGAAGGCAATGGCACCCCACTCCAGTACTCTTGCTTGGAAAATCCCATGGGTGGAGGAGCCTGGTGGGCTGCAGTCCATGGGGTTGCAAAGAGTCGGAGCCTGGGGGCTGCTGTCTATGGGGTTGCACAGAGTCGGACACGACTGAAGCGACTTAGCAGCCGTAACAGCAGCAGCTGTATACAGATATCCATGTATGTTGCTGCTGCTAAGTCGCTTCAGTCGTGTCCAACTCTGTGCAACCCCATAGAGGGCAGCCCACCAGGCTCCCCTGTCCCTGGGATTCTCCAGGCAAGAACACTGGAGCGGGTTGCCATTTCCTTCTCCAATGCATGAAAGTGAAAAGTGAAAGTGAAGTCGCTCAGTCATGTCTGACTCTTAGCGACCCCATGGACTGCAGCCTACCAGGCTCCTCTGTCCATGGGAGTTTCCAGACAAGAGTTTTGGAGTGGGGTGCCATAGCCTTCTCCAATCCATGTATACATGTACACAAAGAGTCCATAGAAAGCTAATTTTAAGCAAAGGCTACTAGTTGTAAAATGTATCCCTAGGAAGCTAAATAAATTGATTTGCTGTACATGGATTTTGGATAAAAGCCAACTAAAGTTCCTAGATCTTTTTCATATAAGCTGCCCTTGAATTATTGATTTTTTTTAGCTCAAACACAGAACTTCACATTTATTCTTGCTTTTTCCCACCCATGATTCCACTTGATTGGCTGGCCTGAGTCCATGGAGTTGCCTCATGTGCCCAATACTCTGAACAGCTGAATTCATAAGGGACATTCTACGTTTAAGCCTATGGAACATTTACTGAAGCAAGTCAACTTTCTTGAATTGACAATGAACAACATACTCTATTTAAAATTTCTTATTTTCATCCTGAATTCAATTTCTTTTTCAGGCAGTTAAAGATCTAAAAAAAATGACTTAATCCTTTTTGAAGTCTCTCAGCACCAAGCAGGCAATAACCGTGTCCCATTCATCTTTGGGTGTCTCTAGTCTTTGGTAAGAGAGGGTGACAAGTGAGTGCTGAATGGGGGAATAAAGAGAGAATGAATTAACATATAAATTAGTCTAGAATTTGAACTGAATTTTTCAGCAAGACCATACCTGATGGTTAAACAGACACAGTAGCACCAAAAACCAGTTAACCAATAATTAATGAATTGATTCATTTTAGTGAAGATCAACTGTTCTCAAATGTGCTTTTCTCCCTCCAAATCCATGACCACCAGCAACATCACCCTCTGGAAACTTGTCAGAAATGTAGATGTGGTGCTCAGTCACATCTGACTCTTTGTGACCCCATGGACTCTAGCCCACCAGGCTCCTCTGTCCATGGAAATTTCCAGGCAAGAATACAGGAGTAGAGTGCCATTTCCTACTCCAGGGGATCTTCCTAATCCGGGGATCAAACTTAACCCGCTTCTCCTGTGGCTCCTGCCTTGGCAGGCATATTCTTTACCACTGAGCCACCTGGGAAGCCCTGAGCACCACCCTATGAGTGAGGCTTTCCCCAGACACTCAGCATAAAAGATCAACAACCTCCCCCTTCCTCCTTCTCCCCCAGACCCCCAGCCCCCACACACCCAGCAGTCCAAGTCCCTGCCTCCTTGTTCATTTTCCTCTGTTATACTTATCACCAGCTGGCCTTCAATTTATTTGCTGCTGATGCATTTTCTGTTATCTCCCACTAGAACATAGTGGAAACAGTGTCAGACTTTGTTTTTCTGGGCTCCAAAATCACTGCAGATGGTGACTGCAGCCATGAAATTAAAAGACGCTTGCTCCTTGGAAGGAAAGTTATGACCAACCTAGATAGCATATTCAAAAGCAAAGACATTACTTTACCAACAAAGGTTCGCCTAGTCAAGGCTATGGTCTTTCCTGTGGTCATGTATGGATGTGAGAGCTGGACTGTGAAGAAGGCTGAGCGCCGAAGAATTGATGCTTTTGAACTGTGGTGTTGGAGAAGACTCTTGAGAGTCCCTTGGACTGCAAGGAGATCCAATCAGTCCATTCTGAAGGAGATCAATCCTGGAATTTCTTTAGAAGGAATGATGCTAAAGCTGAAACTCCAGTATTTTGGCCACCTCATGCGAAGAGTTGACTCATTGGAGAAGACTCTGATGCTGGGAGGAATTGAGGGCAGGAGGAGAAGGGGACGACAGAGGATGAGATGGCTGGATGGCATCACTGACTCGATGGATGCGAGTCTGAGTGACCTCCGGGAGCTGGTGATGGACAGGGAGGCCTGGCGTGCTGGGGTTCATGGGGTCGCAAAGAGTCGGACACGACTGAGCGACTGATCTGATCTGATCTGATCTGATGCATTTTCTGTTATCTCCCACTAGAACATAGGCTCCATCATGGTAGAGGTATCTATAATCTTGGTAGATTCAGTAGTGCCAAGCACTGTGAGCAATAAATACTTGATGAGTGAATGAATGGTTGACACAGCATAAGTGAAAGTGCTTCGGAAAATAAAAAGATGCCACCATGAACAAGCTCTTCAAATAAGTGGCACACTGGAGAAATTATTTTGCAACATATATAGCAGACATTCCCAAAATGGCGTCTATAGTATATACATTTTTTAAAATCCTACATATTAATAGGAAAATGATCAGCAGCAACACAATGAGGAAAATGGGTACAGGATATTAATAGAAAATTTACAGCAGAGGGAACATGGTGGTCAGTGACCTGGCCAGGTAACTTGATCTCTGTGTCTAGTTTCCCTCACCTAGTAAAATAGCTCCCTGCTTCCTAGGGTTGGGAGAATAAAATGAGTTAATATAAATTAACTGCTTAAAAGGGTGAATGGCACATACAAGTGCTAGCAAGTATTATTATTACTGGTAATCAGAGAAATAAAACTGAAAACAAAACACCACTTTTTGCCCATCACATTGGTTAAAAAGAAATTTTTTTTAAGTCTGAACAGCAAATATTAAAGATGTGGGTTGGTGATTCAATGGAGCAGCGCCTTCAGAGAGCACTGCAATAGTAGCTAGTGAAACAGAAAGAGTGCCCAGCCTATAATCAATTCCACTTTTGAGTCTATAACCTAGGCAGCTCTTCCCACTGCTCCTCAACTGTGGAAACTCCAGAATGGTGCCTAAGCACACAGATTCCTGGAACACACCCCAAACCCACTGATTCAGAATCACCAGGGAAAGAGCTGAGCAATCTAGATATTTCACTAATACCACAGGGGATTCTTATTATCAGACAAATCTGGGACACCCCAAGCTAAAAAAGTTCTTATCCTTTTATTTAAGATTTTTGAAACAAGGCTAAATACAGCATTCTGATCAAAATCAAAATAATGGAAATAATCTAATATGTAACAATTGATACATTAATTAATAAATTAATAAAACGTGATGCACACATATAATGGAATAGTCATAGTAGTTTAGAGGTATAGCTCAAAATGTCAATGTGAATGGGTCATTTAAAAATCTGGATTAAAAAAAACAAGATGCAGAACTATATATAACACTGTTTCATACTATAACTATGATAAGTCGCTTCAGTCGTGTCCAACTCTGTGTGACCCCATAGACAGCAGTCCACCAGGCTCCCCTTTCCCTGGAATTCTCCAGGCAAGAATACTGGAGTGGGTTGCCATTTCCTTCTCCAATGCATGAAAGTGAAAAGTGAAAGTGAAGTCGCTCAGTTGTGTCCAACTCTCAGCGACCCCATAGTGTACTTGTATTTCAGTGAAGTTTTAAAGCAACACATTGATGGAAATGTAAATTGGCATTGGCCCTTTGTAACATTGTTCAGCAATACTTGATTATCATCAAGTCATATGACTTAGCAATTCCACTCCTAGATAGAAACATACATATGAACATCAAAAATGTGCACAAAAATGTTCATAATGACCTGAATCCAGAAAATACCATATGTCCATCTATGATAGAGTTGAGAAATAAATTATATTAATGTGATCCAATCAGATCAGATCCGATCAGTCGCTCAGTCGTGTCCGGCTCTTTGCGACCCGATGAATCGCAGCACACCAGGCCTCCCTGTCCATCACCAAATCCCGGAGTTCACTCAGTGAACGAGTCACTGAGTCCATCGAGTCAGTGATGCCATCCAGCCATCTCATCCTCTGTCGTCCCCTTCTCCTTTTGCCCCCAATCCCTCCCAGCATCAGAGGCTTTTCCAGTGAGTCAACTTTTCGCATGAGGTGGCCAAGGTACTGGAGTTTCAGCTTTAGCATCATTCCTTCCAAAGAAATCCCAGGGCTGATCTCCTTCACAATGGACTGGCTGGATCTCCTTGCAGTCCAAGGGACTCTCAAGAGTCTTCTCCAACACCACAGTTCAAAAGCATCAATTCTTTGGCACTCAGCCTTCTTCACAGTCCAACTCTCACATCCATACATGACCACAGGAAAAACCATAGCCTTGACTAGGCGAACCTTTGTTCGCAAAGTAGTGTCTCTGCTTTTGAATATGCTTTCTAGGTTGGTCATAACTTTCCTTCCAAGGAGTAAGCGTCTTTTAATTTCATGTGTGCAGTCACCATCTGCAGTGATTTTGGAGCCCAGAAAAATAGTCTGACACTGTTTCCCCATCTATTTCCCATGAAGTGATGGGACCGGATGCCATGATCTTCGTTTTCTGAATGTTGAGCTTTAAGCCAACTTTTTCACTCTCCACTTTCACTTTCATCAACAGGCTTTTGAGTTCCTCTTCACTTTCTGCCATAAGGGTGGTGTCATCTGCATATCTGAGGTTATTGATATTTATCCCGGCAATCTTGATTCCAGCTTGTGTTTCTTCCAGTCCAGCATTTCTCATGATGTACTCTGCATGTAAGTTAAATAAACAGGGTGACAATTACAGTCTTGATGTACTCCTTTTCCTAGTTGGAACCAGTCTGTTGTTCCATGTCCACTTCTAACAGTTGCTTCCTGACCTGCATACAAATTTCTCAAGAGGCAGGTCAGGTGGTCTGGTATTCCCATCTCTTTCAGAATTTTCCAGTTTAGTGTGATCCGCACAGTCAAAGGCTTTGGCATAGTCAATAAAGCAGAAATAGATGTTTTTCTGGAACTCTCTTGCTTTTTCCATGATCCAGCAGCATGTTGGCAATTTGATCTCTGGTTCCTCTGCCTTTTCTAAAACCAGCTTGAACATCAGGAAGTTCACGGTTCACATATTGCTGAAGCCTGGCTTGGACAATTTTGAGCATTACTTTACTAGCGTGTGAGATGAGTGCAATTGTGCAGTAGTTTGAGCATTCTTTGGCATTGCCTTTCTTTAGGATTGGAATGAAAACTGACCTTTTCCAGTCCTGTGGCCACTGCTGAGTTTTCCAAATGTGCTGGCATATTGAGTGCAGCACTTTCACAGCATCATCTTTCAGGATTTGGAATAGCTCCACTGGAATTCCATCACCTCCACTAGCTTTGTTCGTAGTGATGCTTTCTAAGGCCCACTTGACTTCACATTCCAGGATGTCTGGCTTTAGGTCAGTGATCACACCATCATGATTATCTGGGTCGTGAAGATCTTTTTTGTATAGTTCTGTGTATTCTTGCCATCTCTTCTTAATATCTTCTGCTTCTGTTATGTCCATACCATTTCTGTCCTTCATTGAGCCCATCTTTGCATGAAATGTTCCTTTGGTATCTCTGATTTTCTTGAAGAGATCCATAGTCTTTCCCATTCTATTGTTTTCCTCTATTTCTTTGCATTGATCACTGAAGAAGGCTTTCTTATCTCTTCTTGCTATTCTTTGAAACTCTGCATTCAGATGTTTATATCTTTCCTTTTCTCCTTTGCTTTTTGCTTCTCTTCTTTTCATAGCTAATTGTAAGGCCTCCCCAGACAGCCATTTTGCTTTTTTGCATTTCTTTTCCATGGGGATGGTCTTGATCCCTGTCTCCTGTACAATGTCACAAGCCTCATTCCATAGTTCATCAGGCACTCTATCAGATCTAGGCCCTTAAATCTATTTCTCACTTCCACTGTATAATCATAAGGGATTTGATTTAGGTCATACCTGAATGGTCTAGTGGTTTTCCCTACTTTCTTCAATTTAAGTCTGAATTTGGCAATAAGGAGTTCATGGTCTGAGCCATAGTCAGCTTCTGGTCTTGTTTTTGCTGACTGTATAGAGCTTCTCCTTCTTTGGCTGCAAAGAATCTAATCCATCTGATTTCGATGTTGACCATCTGGTGATGTCCATGTATAGAGTCTTCTCTTGTGTTGTTGGTAGAGGGTGTTTGTTATGACAAGCACATTTTCTTGGCAAAACTCTATTTTCTTTGCCCTGCTTCATTCCATATTCCAAGGCCAAATTTGCCTGTTACTCCAGGTGTTTCTTAACTTCCTACTTTTGCATTACAGTCACCTATAATGAAAAAGGACATCTTTTTCAGGTGTTAGTTCTAAAAGGTCTTGCAGGTCTTCATAGAACTGTTCAACTTCAGCTTCTTCAGCGCTACTGGTTGGGGCATATACTTGGATTACTGTGATATTGAATGGTTTGCCTTGGAAACGAACAGAGATCATTCTGTCATTTTTGAGATTGCATCCAAGTACTGCATTTAGGACTCTTTTGTTGACCACGATGGCTACTCCATTTCTTCTGAGGGATTCCTGCCCACAGTAGTAGATATAATGGTCATCTGAGTTAAATTCACCCATTCCAGTCCATTTTAGTTTGCTAATTCCTAGAATGTCGATGTTCACTCTTGTCATCTCCTGTTTGACCACTTCCAATTTGCCTTGATTCATGGGTCTGACATTCCAGGTTCCTATGCAATATTGCTCTTTACAGCATCGGACCTTGCTTCTATCACCAGTCACATCCACAGCTGGGTATTGTTTTTGCTTTGACTCCACCCCTTCATTCTTTCTGGAGTTATTTCTCCACCAATCTCCAGTAGCATATTGGGCACCTACCGACCTGGGGAGTTTCTCTTTCAGTATCCTATCATTTTGCCTTTTCATACTGTTCATGCGACTTAGCAGTAGCAGTGCATAGATATGGGAGAAAGCAATGGCACCCCACTCCAGTACTCTTGCCTGGAAAATCCCATGGACGGAGGAGCTTGGTAGGCTGCAGTGTATGGGCTCGCTAAGAGTTGGACACGACTGAGCGACTTCACTTTCACTTTTCACTTTCATGCATTGGAGGAGGAAATGGCAACCCACTCCAGTGTTCTTGCCTGGAGAATCCCAGGGACGGCAGGGCCTGGTGGCCTGCCATCTATGGGGTCGCACAGAGTCGGACAC
Organism: Tragelaphus eurycerus; assembly: GCA_935064755.1. NCBI lineage: Eukaryota > Metazoa > Chordata > Mammalia > Artiodactyla > Bovidae > Tragelaphus > Tragelaphus eurycerus. The sequence continues at coordinate 9,572,809 of CAKXYN010000039.1, forward strand.
AACTGAAGCGACTTAGCAGCAGCACTGTTCATGCGGTTCTCAAGGCAAGAATACTGAAGTGGTGTGCCATTCCCTTCTCCAGTGGACCACATTCTGTCAGATCTCTCCACCATGACCCGCCTGTCTTGGGTTGCCCCAGGGGCATGACTTAGTTTCATTGAGTTAGACAAAGCTGTGATCCTAGTGTGATTAGATTAACTAGTTTTCTGTGAGTATGGTTTCAGTGTGTTTGCCCTCTGATGCCTTCTTGCAACACCTACAGTCTTACTTGGGTTTTTCTTACCTTGGACGTGGGGTATCTCTTCATGGCTGCTCCAGCAAAGCACAGCCATTGCTCCTTACCTTGGACAAGGGGTATCTCTTCACCACCGCCCTTCCTGACTTTCAACGTGGGATAGCTCCTCTAGGCCCTCCTGCGCCCATGTAGCCACGGCTCCTGGGACGTGGGGTTGGTCTTCCTGGCCACCACCCCTGACTTCGGACCTGGGGTAACTCCTCTCCTCACGGCCCCTGACCTCGGACGCTGGGTATCTCCTCTCGGCTGCCCACCCCCCACCCGACCTTGGACGCGGGGTAGCTCCTCTCGGCCGTTCCTGCACTGTCGCAGTCTGGTACTCTCAGCCACTGCCCCTGACCTCGAACGTGGGGTAACTCCTCTTGGCTGCCACTCTTCGGGCATGGGGTCCTCCCAGCTACTGCCCCTGACCTTGGACGTGGGGTGGCTCCTCTTGGACGCGCTTAGCACGCTGGTCACAGCCGCATATGCAGAGTACATCATGAGAAATGCTGGACTGGAAGAAACACAAGCTGGAATCAAGATTGCCGGGAGAAATATCAATAACCTCAGATATGCAGATGACACCACCCTTAAGGCAGAAAGTGAAGAGGAACTCAAAAGCCTCTTGATGAAAGTGAAAGTGGAGAGTGAAAAAGTTGGCTTAAAGCTCAACATTCAGAAAACGAAGATCATGGCATCCGGTCCCATTACTTCATGGGAAATAGATGGGGAAACAGTGTCAGACTATTTTTCTGGGCTCCAAAATCACTGCAGATGGTGACTGCAGCCATGAAATTAAAAGACGCTTACTCCTTGGAAGGAAAGTTATGACCAACCTAGAAAGCATATTCAAAAGCAGAGACACTACTTTGCGAACAAAGGTTCGCCTAGTCAAGGCTATGGTTTTTCCTGTGGTCATGTATGGATGTGAGAGTTGGACTGTGAAGAAGGCTGAGTGCCAAAGAATTGATGCTTTTGAACTATGGTGTTGGAGAAGACTCTTGAGAGTCCCTTAGACTGCAAGGAGATCCAGCCAGTCCATTGTGAAGGAGATCAGCCCTGGGATTTCTTTGGAAGGAATGATGCTAAAGCTGAAACTCCAGTACTTTGGCCACCTCATGCGAAAAGTTGACTCACTGGAAAAGCCTCTGATGCTGGGAGGGATTGGGGGCAAGAGGAGAAGGGGACGACAAAGGATGAGATGGCTGGATGGCATCACTGACTTGATGGACTCAGTGACTCGTTCACTGAGTGAACTCCGGGAGTTGGTGATGGACAGGGAGGCCTGGTGTGCTGCGATTCATGAGGTCGCAAACAGTCGGACACAACTGAGTGACTGATCTGATATGATCTAATCTGACTCTGCAAATACGTTAAATAAACAGGGTGACAATATACAGCCTTGACGTACTCCTTTTCCTAGTTGGAATCAGTCTGTTGTTCCATGTCCAGTTCTAACAGTTGCTTCCTGACCTGCATACAAATTTCTCAAGAGGCAGTTTAGGTGGTCTGGTATTCCCATCTCTTTCAGAATTTTCCACAGTTCATTGTGATCCACACAGTCAAAGGCTTTGGCATAGTCTATAAAACAGAAATAGATGTTTTTCTGGAACTCTCTTGCTTTTTCCATAATCCAGCAGATGTTGGCAATTTGATCTCTGGGTCTTCTGCCTTTTCTAAAACCAGCTTGAACGTCAGGAAGTTCACGGTTCACATATTGCTGAAGCTTGGCTTTAGAATTTTGAGCATTACTTTACTAGCATGTGAGATGAGTGCAATTGTGTGGTAGTTTGAGCATTCTTTGGCATTGCCTTTCTTTAGGATTGGAATGAAAACTGACCTTTTCTGAATACTATACAGGAATGCACTAGAGCTTCATGCAAAAGCATGTATGAATTCCACATAAATGTTGACTAAATGAAGTCATATACAAAAGATTCCGTTTACATGGAATTCAAAAACAAGCAAAATTAACATGTGATGTTACAGTATGAGAGTGGTAGTAAGGTAGAAGATAATTCAGAAATGGCTTCTGAGGGACTGATAATATTCTATTTTTTCTGTGTAGTAGGTGCTAGGGATTCTTGCTGTATAAAAATATATTGAGTTATAACTTTTGATAGGTATACCCTATACCCACATAGCTTTTGTTTCATAAATACACACAAAATTGTTTTTTTTTCTGGGTACATATTTTAAGTAAAATATGAAAATGAGCTTGGATTATACACAACAAACTCATCAAACTTATGATACAATTGTAAAGTTAGGATGGTGAGTGTAACAAAGTTAGTGGGACCAAAGATGGTGGCTAAAGTGATTCTTTAATTAAAAAAAAAAAGAAAGACAAAGAGAAAAAAAAAGCTAGGAGAAAATAGAATATTAAGTTGATGGTTCTGAATGATGAAAATACATGTGTTGTATTTGTTACAGTATTTTTGCTCTTTATTTTTAGGACGCAACATTTTAAATATATAAGAAAAACAAAACTGTCTAATGAGCAAAATTTTTACATTAAGTTACTGCTTAATTGGGGGGAAATTCTTATTTTTTTAAGATGAGCCGCAAAAAGATGAAGTCATTTTTCTAAAAAAATTTAACAAGAGTAACATTTCTTTAAAATCTTCATTAACAACTGCATTTGGAGAATAAAATGAAGCAGTAACTCTATTTATCCATCCACCCACTGCTATAATATGCTGCAAAAACTCCTTGGACATTCACAGTGTCATTTGTTCTACAGTTAGAAACGAAACTGACAAAATCTTGTTTACTTGTAGGGACACAAAGGTTAGAGCTCACCCACTCTGGCCAACAGAGCTGCAGAAGCAAAGACTGAATTAAAAGATTGTGCAGTGGGATGAAGTTTGACTTTCTTATCTGAAGAAGAAAAATAGTATTTTACAAGCAAGGTGGAAACATTGGGAACCCTCCAGGATTGTTAGCTGTGAACTTCTGCAAAAGCCTGTGTTGGTTTTGGGCAAACAGTCGGCAAGTGCCAGAGGATAAGGGGGATGTCTGCAGCCCAAGACGTGCATAAACCCAGAGGATGCTCCAGCCAACACAATTGACTTCCTGGTCTCCACACTGAGATAAAACCATCCTTAAGGAAGGATGCCAAAAATAGGAAGCCTTAAAATACAAAGACAACAAACACTGTTTTTTCCTGACATTAATCCTCTTGACATGGGCCACCAGAAGATAAGTTATCCCCTGCTTAAAGCACATCTCCTAGAAAAAGAAAAAAAAAAAAAAACTGCAGCGTCACCAGTGAACCGTCTGATGTCAGATGGGACACTTCTGAGGTTCGGGGACAATTGTCCAAAGTGACCAAACAGCTGGATTTCAAGCTTCCACACATTTTCCTGTGTCTCCCAATACATTCCTGGCAGTTGTTAATATCTTTAATTTACAACCAATAATTAAGCTTTTAATTGCTTTTCTTTTCCTGTGTGTTTGCTTAGAAGTGCAAACTGTGCTGTTCATTGTTGAATTAGCTTGCTCAACCTCCATGGAAGTCCAGCCAAAAATGAACAGGCTGACTCAACCGATGGAGGGGTGAATTTACGATCAGGCCCACAAAACGTTTGTTTTGAAGACAAAGTCCCCCGCAGAAGCAATGAAGCCACAGTGTATTTGTATGCTGGCTCGCTTTTCGTACAGGATTCTCTTCTTTCTTCCTGGCTGGAAGTTGCTCTTAGCACGTTATCTTAGGAGGAGAGGAAACTGGCCATCCAGTGGCTCCCTCAATTCTCTAAGGATTTTGCTCTCACGTGACCTCTCTCATGTACATTTTGGAAAACGTGAAAATAGATGCATTGGTCAGCTTCCAGAAGGGATGCTGCTTGTAAAGTGCTCCCTACTCCTCCAAGGAGAGGTAGCCCCTCCATCCTGTCCTCCACAGGGACCTGAGTGGCGCGGCAAGAGCTGCACAACTCATTTCTTCAAGCCCTGTGTCTTGAGGGGGAGAGAAGGGAAGCAAGAAGGAAGAAAGAGAGAAAAAGAGAGAGGAGGGGAAAAAAGAGGGCAGGAAGGAAGGGAGGAGGGAGCTCGAGGAGCCCTGGAGGAGTCTGTGAAGATGAAGGAGAGGCAGACCAGTGGGGTGTGCATGTGACTGTAAAGTAGCTAGTTTCTAAGGTCACCGAAAACTGGCTCTGGAGGAAATTCGTGGGGAAAAGTTTTAAAAAACTAAAACCTCAGTGGGTTTTGAAGTAGTATTTCGGTAGGGGGGGCAATCTCATGGCTTTATTGGAGTATCGCCTATTCCACCCTTACCTTTACTTGGCAACCCAGAAACAGAGAGATCCACAAGATGGCCAGTGGGAGGGCTGGTGCAGGAGACTCTTGATTCATGGCCTCATGCTCAAACTCTGTACCACATGCCTTCGACTATAGCTCCAACTTAAGTCAAAATTGGAAGCTCCTTGACAACGGGAGGTCACAGTGTAGTGAAGAATCAGAAGTTGGACTGTTTGGTGTTTGACACGAGGGAATAAACTGAAATGGCCAGTGACTAGGAGAGGGGGCCCATGGAAAGACCTGAAGCTCCACCTCTGTTGCCACAGGGACAGTCACAGTGGGAAACGGAAGCAGCTGAGCTGAGGTTCGATGCAGTTCCTCAAAGGTGTCTGTCACAGTCCATTCACACGAGTCTTTCTGAAATCCACGAGTGGATGTGTGGCAGGGATCACATACGCATAATGTCATTTAGAACACGTGTGACTGGGTACCACATAGCATTTTAAAGAGACATTCTCTTTGGAAATCTCCCTGGAGGTGAGGGCAAGTCCATCTGGAGGGACAGATGTAAGACGCTGAGCCCAAGCCCAGATCTCACTTCCCTCTCTCGCCCCACTGGACCAAGCCCAGTGGGTATCAGTGAGCAAGGGAGCCCACTGGCACAGCCTGTAAGAGTCAGCTCCTCAGCATAGGGCAGGGTAACTAGGGTAGAGAAGGTTTCTCCAAGAGCCAAGGGAGAAGACTCCAGTACTCTATCTAACTTGGTCTCCGTCCTGGGATCGCCCCCGTAAGTGGCCCTGGAGACTGAAGGGATTGATAATCTGTTGCTTCAGAGCAGACGGAGGTGGCGTTCAGGCTCATCTCATGGCCGTTCCACGTCATGACGCCACCACCTGCTTGCCAACAGACGCCGGAAGAAAGATAAAAGAGTTCTCAGATTGTCTGGGTCCATCGAGCTTCTAGCAGCCCAAGGCCCAGAACCCTGAGGACAATTGGGTCAGCCACAGACAGGGAAGCATCCTCCCAACGCATCATTCCAGGGCCTCTGAAGGTCCCGATGCAACATCCCACTGAGAAGGCTCCCAGAAGCTCCTAAAAGCCTTGCCGCAGGCTCCTCGACCCTCCAGACCAGCTCACATCCTCATATTTCAGGCCAACAATCCTCTCTCGGACCTTTGGCCTCATAGGCCCTTCTTGCCCCGCTGACTTGATGACACATGAGGATGTGGTTTTCAGTCACCCTCAACTTTTGGCCAGACAACAACTTTTGTCTCTGGCTGTCTGCACCCCTTCATAGCACGTGGGCGGTCAGAAGAGAAAAGCCTCGGTTCTGAACGATACCAGCTTGTTGAGGCTTCCCTCATGCCAGGCTCTCTCTCCCTTCCATGGAATTAAAGGTTGAAAACCAGAGCTGAGAAGACCACACAGTTCTCTCATCCAACCGTCTCCTCCTCTGCAAGGATCTGAGGCTACTACTGGTTCACACAGGGTCACACAGCCGACCAAGCTAAGCTGCTGCTGCACGGGTGGACCCCACACCCAGCCCAGAGCTCTCTCTACTAGGCTGCATTCTCTCCAGCTTTTCTAAGGAATACATCCTTTGAGAAAAGTCATAGCCATGGCCTTGTTTTGCCACTTTGGAGGATGTCATGGGGCCAGCCCAACTGTTCTCTCATGCTCCCTCCCTCCCCCGGCATCTCTCTGCCCTCCTCCTCCAGCTGTCCCTCTCTTTACCCCTCCTTTTCTTCCTTTTGGTCATCACTGCCTCCCCTTCTGTGTAAGTTTCCCCTTTCAATCGCTTGCAAGAGATTTTGAGAGAGTGGAGAGCGAGAAAAAGCAAAGAGCAAGCAAGATTGCGGGGGTGGGGTGGGGGGCAGTTGGCCAGGGAGGAAGTACCCGAAGCTGACTTTGTATTACTGTACTTTGATTAAATGACCTCATTTCCCAGGGAGTCTGTTTATGTGACTCTTTCATCGCACTCTATAACAAAGTTCTTCACATTCCAAGGACTAGAAAGCCCATCTGGGTGCTCTCTCTTTAATTAAGTGTACCGCACTTGATCCACTCTTTGCCTCAGAAGATTTTGCTAGAGTGACTACATCTCTTCCCTGTTGAAGCAGGCTGGAAGAGTGGGGTGGGAGGGAGGGCTGTGAGGGAAAGGAAAGGCCAGCTTAAAGCTGTCGCCCCGCCTGACCCGGTCCCCTAGTGACACCGCACGCCACTCACTGGACACAGCTGACCCCCACTGCAGGCTGTGCCGTGCCCTGCCTTGGTGTCCCCGGTCACTCCTTTCCCCAGGCCCCTCCTTTCACCGATTGGGGCCTGTTCCCTTAAAGATCAATCCTCTGACCTCTAATCTACTCACAGATTTGTTTTGTCAATCCCTAAAATCCTTCTGGAGAAGGGAACAGCTACCCACTCCAGTATTCATGCCTGGAGAATTCCACGGACAGAGCCTGGCAAGCTACACAGTCCATGAGGTTGCAAAGAGTCAGACATGAGTAAATTTACTCACTCACTCAAACTCCTTCTAGCTCTGCTATTGCTGCTGCTGCTGCTAAGTTGCTTCAGTTATGTCCGACTCTGTGCGACCCCCTGGACTGCAGCCCACCAGGCTCCTCTGTCCATGGGATTTTCCTGGCAAGAGTACTGGAGTGGGTTGCCATTGCCTTCTCCACCTTCTAGCTCTAACCTTCTCCAAATGTAAAGTAAATTAGTTGGAACTTTCTTGGTAGTCTAGTGGCTAAGACTCCAATCTCCCAATAAAGGGGGTGCAGCTTCAATACCTGGTTGGGGAACTAGATTCCACATACCTCAACTGAGAGTTTGCATGCTACAACTAAAAAATAAAAAATAAAAAACTTCCTGCATGACTCAAGGAAGGTTGAAGATCCAATGTGCTGCAACTAGGACCCAGCGCAGCCAAATTAAGAAATAAAAGTACATTTTTTAAGGAAAGTAAATTAGTTAAGGGTGCCATTTGCACATACACACCAGGGTCTTCTTTATCAACTATGCATTTATCATTTCATTTTTTTATACATGCATTTTGTTGTTTAACCCGGAGTGGCAATTCTGAGAGTTCTCACTTCAAGCCAATGAGCAGAATCCCTAGTCTCTGAGTAACAGATATATTCAGACAAGTGAAGCCTTTCAGGGGGGCTACCCTGAACCTTACTGTGTAGCCACTACACTATACATGGGCTAAGGTGGGTTCAGTACTCCTTTTGGGAGCCTAACTGCTATTGATGACTGCTCCTGAGCAGTCACAATGTGCAATTCAGCCAAAGGACCATTCATATCCTCAAAGTGAAAAAAAATGTGTCTTTCTTACTTTCTGAGTGTAGCAGCAGGGTGTTTTATAGAGAATAGTCCCTAAGATTTTTCTGAAGCTACAACAAAATTGCTACCTGATAACTGCAAGCACATTCTTCTTTCAACATGAAGTCTTGATTTTACATCATAACAGAATGTCTTTTTTTCTAATGGGAAAAGCTGCTAGATTCTGTCATCTTACTTCATTTACTCTATTATTCAATATCAACTAAGGCCAACAGTAGTTTCTAGGCTTGTGGTGGTGAACAGAAGTGTCACCGCCACCCCAAAACTTGCAATACAATGATGCACAGATACAATCAAGGAACCAAACACATATTTGATTGTTTTGAAGGAAATAAACAGGATCCGTGATGGGTAGCAACAGAGAAGGAGCAATTTAGACAAGGTGTTCATTGTTCATGGAAAGTGAAGACCCAAGGAATGAAAAAAATGTTCAGGCAAGCGTAACAGGGAAGGGAGGATGTCCCAAGCAAAGGAATGTTCCAAGCAAAGGAAATAACATGCACAAAGGCTGGGCTGCCATGGGGGAGGCTCACCTTGTTGAAGAAGACGAAGGGAGGTTTGTACAACTGAGTTCAGTGTGTGAGGTAGGAAAACAGGAGGTCGGAGAGGCAGACAGAGATTAGATCACATAGCACAATGTAAGCCATGTAAATGCATTTGTACTCTGCTGCTAAGTCGCTTCAGTCGTGTCCGACTCTGTGCGACCCCACAGACGGAAGCTCACCAGGCTCCCCTGTCCCTGGGATTCTCCAGGCAAGAACACTGGAGTGGGTTGCCATTTCCTTCTCCAATGCATGAAAGCGAAAAGTGAAAGTGAAGCCGCTCAGTCGTGTCCGACTCTTAGCGACCCCATGGACTGGAGCCTACCAGGCTCCTCCGTCCATGGGATTTTCCAGGCAAAAGTACTGGGGTGGGGTGCCATTTGTACTCTATTTGAATGCAAAGACAAAATGGCTTTTGAGAAGAAGTAAGAGCGAGGCCGGAGTATATGATGGAGACTATTGCATCTCCCACAGTGGCAGGTGGATTCTTTACCATTGTGCCACCTGGGAAGACCATGATGAAAAGGAAGTGGGAGGCAGTTGCTAGGTCTGGACAGGAGATGGTCCAGTGACCAGTGGGATGGAGTGAGGTTAGCTGATATGAAGCATTTTGGCTCCTGAAGGAGACGATCCTGTGAGAATTTCTGAGGCATTCAATGTGGGGGGTGAGAGAAGGGAGGAATTGAGAATGAAATGCAGATTGCTGGCATGAAAAACTGAGTTCCTGGGGTACCATTCATGAAAATAAAGAAGGCTGGGAGAGTAGGAATTTGAGGAGCATGTGGGATGAGCCAGGATTTTCATTTTCAGATGGACTTGAGTCATTCTATGTTTAAACAGCCTATGTCTGTTAACTGTTGCTTGTTCCTGTGGATATACATGCACTCTGTCTGAGCACTCTTTGCAGAAGAGGTGGGGTTTGGAAAGGAGTAATGCAGGAGGGCCAGATCTTCAGCCCAGCAGACTTGCTGTTGAGATGTCCCAGTGTGATCTGGTGTTTCATCCAAGATGTTCAATCTGATATTTGTGAAATATACTCTCAGTTCAGTTCAGTTGCTCAGTCATGTCCAACTCTTTGCGACCCCATGGACTGCAGCATGCCAGGCTTCCCTGTCTATCAACTACCAGAGCTTACTCAAACTCATGTCCATCAAGTTGGTGATGCCATCCAACCACCTCACCCTTTGTCGTCCCCTTCTCCCACCTTCAATCTATCCCAGGATCAGGATCTTTTCAAATGAGTCAGTTCTTCACATCAAGTGGCCAAAGTATTAGAATTTCAGCTTCCGCATCCATCCTTCCAATGAATATTCAGGACTGATTTCCTTTAGGATGGACTAGTTGGATCTTCTTGCAGTCTATGGGACTCTCAAGAGTCTTTTCCAACACTGCAGTTCAAAAGCATCAATTCTTTGGCGCTCAGCTTTCTTTATGGTCCAACTATCACATCCATACATGACTATTGGAAAAACCATAGCTTTGACTAAATGGGCCTTTGTTGGTAATGTCTCTGCTTTTTAATATGCTGTCTAGGTTGGTTGCAGCTTTTCTTCCAAGGAGCAAGCGTCTTTTAATTTCATGGCTGTAGTCACCATCTGCAGTGATTTTGAAGCGCCCCCCCCCCAACCCAAGTACTCTAGGTCATGACTGTACCCTGTGGAAGCAGTTGGCAGCGGTGGGGAGCAGAGGGTCACTAAAGAGAACAGATAACCCATTCTCTCAGCCATCCTCAGAAGTCAGTATGAAGGCAGAACACAAGGGCTTGGTGATGTCCCTCCTGAGTAGTCACATCTTGCAATTTAAACATCCCACCTTTTATCAGACCCAGAGACTAAAACTCAGCTCTTGAAACAGATACAAGACAATGTGCTTGTGTGCTGAGTCGCCTCAGTTGTGTCTGACTCTTTGTGACCCCATGGACTATAGCCCACCAGGCTCTCTGTCCATGGAATTGTCCAGGCAAGAATGCTGGAGTGGGTTGTCATTTTCTGCTCCAGGGGATCTTCCTAACCCAGAGATCAAACCCGTGCCTCTTGTGTCTCCTGTGTCTCCTGCACTGGCAGACGGATTCTTTACACTATTGCCACCTGGGAAGCTCCAATGCAATAGATTTCTACAAATAGTTCTGGTATAGTTTTTATACCGGGGACATATATATATAAATATACATATAGATTTATAATTCATTTGAAACAAACTCTGTTATTTCAATATGTTTTAAAAATAAGATACATCTTAAATGACTACTCAATATACAATCAGTAAACTTTCACTTCTTAAGCAAAATTGATAAAAAAGAACTCTTTGAGCAAAAAGCTAAAACACAGATACTTTAATCCGTGTTGCAATCAGCTCTAGCAAATATTTCCTTGTAGTATCTATACTTCTAAGCAAACATTTCAGCAACCTAAATGAATAAGTAAGCATTATATACAAAGAAAAGAAAAGCAATAAAGAAGATAGTTGACTTCTCATTAGCAAAAATGCAGACCAGAAAACAGTATCACAACATCTTTACAGTGCCAAAGAAAACAAACAAAAACTTACTTTAAAATGATATAGGCAAAGAAAATAACTATCAAAAATAAGTGATAAGACTACAGAAGTCAAAACAGTGTGATACCGACACAAAGACCGACACATACAGCAATAAAATAAAATAGACAGTCCAGAAATAAATCATCATAATTTTCAGCCAAGGTGCCAAGACCATTCACTGGGGGAATGTACAGTCTCTTTTCAGTAAATGGTACTGGGAAAACTGGATATTCACATGCAAGAGAATAAATTTAGACCCTTATAATACACTATACAGAAAAATTATTCATAACGTAGGTGTAAGAGGTAAAGCTTTATTTCTTTTCTCAGAAGAAAATATGGGAAATATTCATGATATTGATTTGACAATAATTTATTCAATATATCACCAGAAGTACAGTCAACCAAATAAATATAGATAAATGGGACTACATCAAAAATTAAAACTTCCAATTTGTACATCAAAAAACAATCAACAAAGTGAAAAAACAGCATATAGAGTGGGAGGAAATATCTGCAAACCATGTATCTGATTAAAGATATATATCTATATAGACAAATCAATATAAATATAAATATCCAGAATATATAAAGAATTCCTACAACTGAACCAAAAAATAAGGTACACAATTTAAAATGAGCAAAGGGCATGAATAGACACTTTAAAAAGGATACATACACGGTCAATAAACACATGAAAACGTGCTCAACTAATCTTTGCTGCTGCTGCTGCTAAGTCGCTTCAGTCGTGTCTGACTCTGTGCTACCCCACAGACGGCAGCCCACCAGGCTCCCCCGTCCCTGGGATTCTCCAGGCAAGAACACTGGAGTGGGTTTCCATTTCCTTCTCCAGTGCATGAAAGTGAAAAGTGAAAGTGAAGTCGCTCAGTCGTGTCTGACTTCTAGGCACCCCATGGACTGCAGCCTACCAGGCTCCTCCATCCATGGGATTTTCCAGGCAAGAGTACTGGAGTGGGGTGCCATTGCCTTCTCCCCAACTAATCATTAGAGAAATACAAATCAAAATCCTAATGAGATATCACCTTACACCTGTTAGGATGGCTGAAATAAATAAATAAATTCAAACTAGCAAGGGTTGGCAAGGATGTAGACAAATTGAAACCCTCATGCACTGTTGGTAGGAATGTGAAATGATGTAGCTGCTACACAAAGCAGTATGGCAGGTCCTCAAAACGAAAAATAGAATTATTATCAGATCAGATCAGTCGCTCAGTCGTGTCCGACTCTTTGAGACCCCATGAACTGCAGCACACCAGGCCTCCCTATCCATCACCAGCCCTCGGAGGTCACTCAGACTCACATCCATCTACTCAGTGATGCCATCCAGCCATCTCATCCTCTGTCGTCCCCTTCTCCTCCTGCCCCCAATCCCTCCCAGCATCAGAGTCTTCTCCAATGAGTCAACTCTTCACATGAGGTGGCCAAAATACTGGAGTTTCAGCTTTAGCATCATTCCTTCCAAAGAAATCCCAGGGCTGATCTCCTTCACAATGGACTGGTTGGACCTCTCAAGAGTCTTCTCCAACACCACAGTTCAAAAGCATCAATTCTTCGGCGCTCAGCCTTCTTCACAGTCCAGCTCTCACATCCATACATAACCACAGGAAAGACCATAGCCTTGACTAGGCGAACCTTTGTTGGCAAAGTGATGTCTCTGCTTTTGAATATGCTATCTAGGTTGGTCATAACTTTCCTTCCAAGGAGTAAGCGTCTTTTAATTTCATGGCTGCAGTCACCATCTGCAGTGATTTTGGAGCCCAGAAAAATAAAGTCTGACACTGTTTCCACTGTTTCTCCATCTATTTCCCATGTAGTGATGGGACCAGATGCCATGATCTTCGTTTTCTGAATGTTGAGCTTTAAGCCAACCTTTTCACTCTCCACTTTCACTTTCATCAAGAGGCTTTTTAGTTCCTCTTCACTTTCTGCCATAAGGGTGATATCATCTGCATATCTGAGGTTATTGATATTTCTCCCGGCAATCTTGATTCCAGCTGGTGTTTCTTCCAGTCCAGCATTTCTCATGATGTACTCTGCATGTAAGTTAAATAAACATGGTGACAATATACAGCCTTGACGTACTCCTTTTCCTATTTGAAACCAGTCTGTTATTCCATGACCAGTTCTAACTGTTGCTTCCTCACCTGCATACAGATTTCTCAAGAGGCAGATCAGGTGGTCTGATATTCCCATCTCTCTCAGAATTTTCCACAGTTTATTGTGATCTACACAGTCAAAGGCTTTGGCATAGTCAATAAAGCAGAAATAGATGTTTTTCTGGAACTCTCTTGCTTTTTCCATGATCCAGCGGATGTTGGCAATTTGATCTCTGGTTCCTCTGCCTTTTCTAAATCCAGCTTGAACAACAGGAAGTTCACGGTTCACATATTGCTGAAGCCTGGCTTGGAGAATTTGGAGCATTACTTTACTAGCATGTGAGATGAGTGCAATTGTGCAGTAGTTTGAGCACTCTTTGGCATTGCCTTTCTTTGGGATTGGGATGAAAACTGACCTTTTCCAATCTTGTGGCCACTGCTGAGTTTTCCAAATTTGCTGGCATATTGAGTGCAGCACTTTCACAGCATCATCTTTCAGGATTTGGAATAGCTCCACTGGAATTCCATCACCTCCACTAGCTTTGTTCGTAGTGATGCTTTCTAAGGCCCACTTGACTTCACATTCCAGGATGTCTGGCTCTAGGTCAGTGATCACACCATCACGATTATCTGGGTCTTGAAGCTCTTTTTTGTACAGTTCTTCTGTGTATTCTTGCCACCTCTTCTTAATATCTTCTGCTTCTGTTAGGTCCACACGATTTCTGTCCTTTATCGAGCCCATTTTTGCATGAAATGTTCCTTTGGTATCTCTGATTTTCTTGAATAGATCCTTAGTCTTTCCCATTCTGTTGTTTTCCTCTATTTCTTTGCATTGATCACTGAAGAAGGCTTTCTTATGTCTCCTTGCTATTCTTTGGAACTCTGCATTCAGATGTTTATATCTTTCCTTTTCTCCTTTGCTTTTCGCTTCTCTTCTTTTCGCAGCTATTTGCAAGGCCTCCCCAGACAGCCATTTTGCTTTTTTGCATTTCTTTTCCATGGGGATGGTCTTGATCCCTGTCTCCTGTACAATGTCACGAACCTCATTCCATAGTTCATCAGGCACTCTATCTATCAGATCTAGGCCCTTAAATCTATTTCTCACTTCCACTGTATAATCATAAGGGATTTGATTTAGATCATACCTGAATGGTCTAATGGTTTTCCCTACTTTTTTCAATTTAAGTCTGAATTTGGCAATAAGGAGTTCATGGTCTGAGCCACAGTCAGCTCCTGGTCTTGTTTTTGCTGATTGTATAGAGCTTCTCCATCTTTGGCTGCAAAGAATATAATCGATCTGATTTCGGTGTTGACCATCTGGTGATGTCCATGTATAGAGTCTTCTCTTGTGTTGTTGGAAGAGGGTATTTGCTATGACCAGAGGACTGGCGCACTAAGCACGGCCGAGAGGAGCTACCTCACAACCGAGGTCAGGAAGGGCGGCCGTGAGGAGAGATCCCTCATCCAAGGTAAGGTGCGATGGCTGTGCTTTGCTGGAGCAGCCGGGAAGAGATACCCCACGCCCAAGGTAAGAATTATTATAGGATCTAGCAATTCCACTTCTGGGTATATTGAAAGCAAGGTCTCAATGAGATATTTGTATGCCCATGTTCATAGCAGCAACCCAGTGTCCACTGATGGATAAGCAAAATGTGGTATATATTCATACAATGGAATATTATTTGGCCTTAAAAAGGACAGAAATTCTGATGCATGTTACAACTTAGATGAATCAGAAGGATATTATGCAAAATGAAATGTCACTCCCACACAAAAACATATTGTATGATTCCTCATACATGGGGTACCTAGAGTAGTCAATTTCATAGAGACAAAAAGGATAATGGTAGTTGCCAGGTGCTGGGTGAGGCATTGTATGTTGTTCTTTAATGGGTGTAGAGTTTCAGTTTTGCAAAATGAAAGAAGTTCTGGAGATTGATTGTATAAAATTTGCAAAATGAAAGAAGTTCTGGAGATTGATTGTATAAAAATGTGAACATACTTAACACTACTGAACTGTACACTTAAAATGCTTAAGATGGTAAATTTTATGTTATGTGCATTTTACCACAATGAAAGATAAAAAGAAAATAAGCAATACACATTTCTTGGGGAAAATGCTGAGAGATTTTGTTTCTAGCGTAAGTCCACTATTTAAACACTAAAGGAAGTTCTGTCTAAAGGGAAATGCCTTCAGTTGGCAACTTGGATCCACACAAAGAAATGAAGAACATAGGAAACAGTAACTTTGTTTAACTGGTTTTTCTTTTCTTAATTTTTTGAAGAGACAATTGAACTATTTAAAACAATACACTGTGGGCTTTATAAAGAGGTAAAATGTAAGAGAACACTAGAATAAAGAAAGGCAGTGGATTGAAGTTATACTATTTTAAAGTTTTATACATGGAATAGTATAATATTAATTCAGGGTTAATAAGTTGTAATTAACTTATTACAACTTATTAGTTGTAAGATTAATAGTAGATTGTAATAAGTTAAGAAAAAACAGTGCAATCTTCAGAGCAACAGCTGGAAAAATGAAACAAAGAGGTTTAGGCAATGTGCCAATAGATGAGAAAAAAATGAAATACTATACAACGTACAATTAATCAAAAAGTGGGGAAGAAAATAGGAAAAACAACAAAAGTATAGAAAACAGCAAAATGGAAGTCTTAAATATGAGACATTTCATATAAATGATAAAAAGTTTACAGTTTTAAAATAATAATAAAAGAATCAGTTCATCAAGAAGCGGTAACAGTCTTAAATATGTATGCATCTCAGAGCTTCAAAATACATGAAGCAAAAAGAGAAACAGATTAAGCCATAAATATAGCTTGATGTTTTAACGCTCCTCCCACAATAGTTGTTAGAGCAAGTGTACAATACTATCAATTTGACCTAACTCATATTTACAAAATACTCTACATGGTAGTCACATTCTTGCAAGTGTATATAGAACATTTTCCAAGGTAGACCGTGTGTTGGGCCATTAAAAAGTCTATAAGTTTAAATAATTAAATTATACAAATGTTCTTTGATCCTAATGAAATTATTAAAATTCAATAACAGAAAGATATCTGGAGAATCTCCAAATATGTGGAAATTGGGCTGTGAGATATAGCTAAAGTGGTGAAATATCAAATAAAGAAACAACAGAGAAATTTAATGGAACAATAAGCTGGTTCTTTAAAAAGACCACTAAAATTGATACATTCAAACTGGACTGATCAAGGGGAAAAAAGAAAGAACATACAAATTACCAACATGAAGTGTAGAGAAAAAACATTAATACATATACTACAGATATCAAAAGGAAATAAGATAAGAACATGTTTAGACCAATAAATTTCACAACCTAGATAACTTGGAGAAATTCCTTGAAATACATAAGTTAATTATAGATAAAATGTATAAAATTAAAGACTGACAACAACCGTTGACAAATGTGTGAAATAACTGGAACTTTCATACATTGCTGCTGGAAATGCAAGATGATACAATCATTTGGGGAAGTATTTTGGTGGCTTTATATATCGTTAAACATACACTTATAAATTCCACATTTAGGCATTTACCCAAGAAAAATTAAAAATAAAAGTCTATAATAACACTTGGACATGAACATTGATAGGAGACTTATTCATGATGATCAAAAAAGCGGAAGCAACTCATTAGATAAATGTCCATCAGTAGATAAATAAACAAAATGTGGTTTTAATTCATATACTGAAATAGTACTCAAAGTATTAATACACACCACTTTCATTAATCTCAGAATCATTATACTGAACAAAGAAAGCCACAAATGGGTATATACTATTTGGCTTTATTTTATTAAATAATGACAGGCAAAACTAAATTATAGGGATAGAAAGCTGATCCAATGTTTGCCTGGTATAGAAAATGGGGAGCATTTACTGTAAGGGGAAAACAAAACTTTGAACTGATGGAAATATTCTGTATCTTGAGTAAGTGTGAGCTACACAGGTGTGTACATGTCCAAACACATGGAGCCTAAAGTGGTATATTTTACTGTAGGTAGATTGTACCTCAATACATTTGAATTTAAAAGATGAAAAGAATACACAGTGAGATATTGACACACACCTGATGGAATGGCTAAAATTAAATTTTAAAAAGCACTGACAATACTAACTGCCAACAAGTATGGGAACAAGTGAACTCTCATCCATTGCTGACAAGTATGTAAATTGGTAAAATCATCCTGGATAACTACTTTGTATTGATCATATATGTAATCTTTGACACAGAAATTCCTTTTTAAATACATTTGAACTAGTGTCAGACTTTATATTTGGGGCTCCAAAATCACTGCAGATGGTGAGGGCAGCCATGAAATTAAAAGACACTTACTCCTTGGAAAGAAAGTTATGACCAACCTAGATAGCATATTCAAAAGCAGAGACATTACTTTGCCAATAAAGGTCTGTCTAGTCAAGGCTATGCTTTTTCCAAAGGTCATGTGTGGATGTGAGAGTTGGACTATGAAGAAAACTGAGCGCTGAAGAATTGATGCTTTTGAACTGTGGTATTGGAGAAGACTCTTGAGAGTCCCTTGGACTGCAAGGAGATCCAACCAGTCCATTCTGAAGGAGATCAGCCCTGGGATTTCTTTGGAAGGAATGATGCTAAAGCTGAAACTCCAGTGCTTTGGCCACCTCATGCGAAGAGTTGACTCATTGGAAAAGACTCTGATGCTGGGAGGGATTGGGGGCAGGAGGAGAAGGGGACGACAGAGGATGAGATGGCTGGATGGCATCATTGACTCGATGGATGTGAGTTTGAGTGAACTCCAGGAGTTGGTGATGGACAGGGAGGCCTGGCATGCTGCGATTCATGGGGTCGCAAAGAGTCGGACATGACTGAGAGACTGAACTGAAGTGACAGAAATGTGCACATATATGCTCCAAAAGAATGCTCATAGCAGCCATATCTTAAAACTGGAAACAATCTAATTGTCCATAAATCATAGAATGGACCAAAAACTAGTGGTATATTCACATGATAGAATGCTATCCAGTAATGAAAATGATTGAATTGCTTATACATGCAAGAAACATGGGCTAATCTCATAAACCTTGTACTGAGAGAAAGAAGCCAGATACAAAAGACTGCATACTGTAAAATTTCATTTATATAAAAATTTTAAATATGTAAAATTAATCCAGGATGTTGAAAGTCAAAATAGTCATTTCCTTTGGAAAAAAGAAAAGGGAATATGAGACGAGCTTCTGAGAAAGTGGAAAGCTGTTTCATGAACCAGGTGATTACTGGAGTGTATTTACTTTATGATGACTCATTGAATCATACACTGGGGATTTGTGTCCTTTTCATTGTGTACGTCATATGCATTTATACAAAAAGCTTTTTAAAAGGGACTTATGAGTGAATGAGAACCAAGGAAGCAGAAGAAGAAATGTAGACTTTGTCACTAACCTCATAGTAATGAAAGGATGCAAAAAGGAAGGAGCTTGGTGTGTAGTACCAAGGGACTCTCAAGAGTCTTCTCCAACACCACAGTTCAAAACCATCAATTCTTCAGCGCTCAGCTTTCTTCACAGTCCAACTCTCACATCCACACATGACCACAAGAAAAACCATAGCCTTGACTAGACGGACATTTGTTGGCAAAGTAATGTCTCTGTTTTTGAATATGCTGTCTAGGTTGGTCATAACTTTCCTTCCAAGGAGTAAGTGTCTTTGAATTTCATGGCTGCGATCACCATCTGCAGTGATTTTGAAGCCTCCCCCACAAAAAAGTCTGACACTGTTTCCCCATCTATTTGCCATGAAGTGATGGGACCAGATACCATGATCTTAGTTTTCTGAATGTTGAGCTTTAAGCCAACTTTTTCACTCTCCTCTTTCACTTTCATCACTTTCCCTTTCAGTCTTTGGCAATCCACACCTAGCAGGGAAAACCTAAACCACTGTAACCTTTTCTCAGCAAAGTTTCTGCCTCCAGTCTCTCCCTTCAATACTTATTTTCCTAGTACAAATATTTAGATGTCTGCATGCCCAGAGAGATGGTTTCTAGCATTGGATGTCAGTTAAACTAAAAACTTAGCTGAATCCCAATTACATTTCAGACCGTGATAGAATCTGCGGCACACGGCACATCGTGGACTGGACATGAGCCCAGCACAGCCAGCCCATCACACAGTCAAGCCTTCACCCGGGTAAGTATAAACTAATAAGTACTGACATTTATTGAGTATGTATGATGTGGAAGATATGTTCAGAACTCCTAGCATATACTAGTCTATTTCATTCTCATAGCAACCTCTGGGGTTGGTTATAGTTTTCTCATTTAATAGGCAGATAACTGAAACATAGGAGGCCAAATAAATTGCCTCACTTAGAGTTAGTAAATTTAAAGCCAGTTAGTTGGATCCAAAATTGTACATTTAATCCTTGCACTAAAAACAGGCACTTGTTTGGCTTCTAAAACTATTGTCTTTGGGTCTGCTGGGCCAAGTCAAAAATCTTGGTTCTGAGACCCACCTTCAGCATGGCCCTAGAGATTGTTGGTTTTCCTTCTGGTTTCAGGAGCCCCTACTCAATAGTGAGAAACGGTCACTAAATTTAAATGCTGGAAATAAATATTAAAAAGTTTAAAAAGAAAGAAAAAGGAAAAGGTTTGGAGGGTGAATTCCTATCCTTGTAGTAAGTAAGCAGTCCTCTTAAAAAAGATCATTTTCTGTAAATCAATTACATGTCAATAAAAATTAATTTAAAAAAAGAAACAAGCTACATAATAAACTTAGTTCAGAACCTGCCCCCCCCAAAAAAAGTAATTTAAGAATAAACTACAGAAATAAAAAGATTTTTTTCATCTCTCCCTTTCCCCTACCACCATGCACTGTCATAAGAATTTCAATGTAAAATTATCTTTAGCTATTTTATGAATAGTTTACCCTATTCTTTGGATTGATTCTTATAAGCAAAAAGACTTTTTTATTCCATGCTTTTCTTAATGAAATCATCATTTGAACAAAGAAATATTTTAAGAATTGGCTCACCTTTCCCCCCAAAGTTTGCTTCCCCTTTCCAAACTAAACAGTAACCCCCTTTTTCCTCCACCCAGAACATTTTTTTTTTTTTTCCAGGCTTCTTCAAGCAAGTTCGAGGTTAGGAAAATCTTTGCTGAGACACTCTTAAGATTCCATTGTAGGTATAATCCTTATCAGTTTGACTGTGATTACCAAGTCGCCTAGTTCTTATACAGAGTCAAAGATAAAGGCTTTATTCTACAGACTAAAATGCTGCAGGCTTTGAAAGTTAAGTTTTCCAGGCATAGCTTTGCCACTTAATGTACTTCTTTCTAACCACTCAAGACAGAGCGCAAGTGCTCTTCCTGAAGAGCGGGGAAACCTCTACCTTCCCACGCTCGCGTGTGAAAGCCCTACCGTAAAAACACGTTACATTATCCTTGAAACAAATTTCTCTCTGACTTCAGTGACACTAAAATGCACTGCAAACAATGGTTCTGGCACAGTTCCAGTGTTTCTGGACACTGCTTCTTAACATGAAATGAGTTCACAAAGGCTGAGGTTTCATTTCTGAGGATAACAGATACTTTAAATACTGTACACTTTTGTGTCCACACATACAAAGTAAAGTAGTGAATCGGGGCAATTATCCTTGTACTTCAAATGCACCCTTTCCTCCCCACATACATATTTTGACTTTAATTATCTGAATGTTTCAAATGAACAGTGCCTTTTTCCCCCATGGATAATGGCTTCGTATCTTTTTGTATCTGTATTTTATATTTTTTTCTATTTTGTACATGTAATTTTAAAATATTCTCTATTCCGTGTAGAGAGGTGAGAGAAAGGTTAGCAAAGAAATCATTTCTGAAGCTACACTTTTCCTTTTGCTAATGGAGAGCCACATGCATGCTCCATCACGTCTAACTCTGCAACGCCTTGGACTGTAGCCCGCCAGACTTCTCTGTCCATGGGGCTTCCCAGGGCAAGAATAATGGAGTGGGTTGCCATTTCCTTCTCCAGAGGATCTTCCCAATCAGTCGTGTCTCCTGCATTGGCAGGCGTATTCTTTACCATTGAGCCACCTGGGAAGTCTCAACTATGGTTCAACAGGCAATAGATAGTTGACCTGCGAGGTCAGAATCCCACCCAGGCAGGGACATCCTGTCCCCATCCTTCAGTCCCGAGGAGCAGAGAGGATAGTAGAGGCCCTGCCACCAGGGAGGTGACAGAAGCTGTCATCCAGGAGGCAGGAACACAATTCACCTGTGGCCTGAGAATTATCATCAGACGTGTTGACAGGCATGGGGGCTGGAGAGGAGGGCAAGGTCTGTGCCAGCAGCTGAAAGGAAGGACTGTCCCCCTCTTCTCTTACTGCAGCCAGCATCACTGGTGGTACAAACCTTCTAAGGCATGGACACAACATTCCTAGACACTTTGTGGAGATCCTGGTGGGGCCTGGGGGTGGGGGTAAGAGATCTGAAGGGTGGGGTTGGAACTTGTGCAGCATCTTCTTTGCTGAAGCACACATATTGTGTGACTCACTGGTGCCCCAAGGGCCCGGATGAATCACCCATCCTAACGCACTCACATTAGTTTAAGGACAAAAACACTGTGGTTTGGCAGGTAAGCCAAGTAGTCCTTGACTGCTGTTGTTTGTCCCTTTCACTCAGCTATGAAAGGAATGTGTCGCCTTCTTTCCAAATTGTGTAGACAGAGATCAGGACTTTGTCTCAGGAACCCTTCAGATCAGATCAGATCAGATCAGTCGCTCAGTCGTGTCCGACTCTTTGCGACCCCATGAACCGCAACACGCCAGGCCTCCCTGTCCATCACCAGCTCCCGGAGGTCACCCAGACTCGCATCCATCGAGTCAGTGATGCCATCCAGCCATCTCATCCTCTGTCGTCCCCTTCTCCTCCTGCCCTCAATTCCTCCCAGCATCAGAGTCTTCTCCAATGAGTCAACTCTTCGCATGAGGTGGCCAAAATACTGGAGTTTCAGCTTCAGTATCATTCCTTCTAAAGAAATTCCAGGATTGATCAGGAACCCTTAAGGGACCACAATTGAGTAAAAGGAACATACACTTAAAAATACACATTAAATTCATCCTCAGAATATTTAGGATAGGCCAAGATCTCTGAAAATGATGGATTTTTAGTGTTATGAGACATAGGATGGGGGGAGCCACCCTAAAAGACCTCACATAACAGAAGGGGGAACTGTGTGGTTTTTATTGTCTCATGGCTAGGATTCCAAGAGACTCTAAAGTGTTCTTGGTACTGAGCAGAAAGTTTTGTGGATTTCAAATAAAGGCAGAGTGAGTGAGCATGGGTGTGTTCTGCTCGGAAGTCAGTGCCTTTGTACAGCAGCTGATAATGAAAACAAGATGCTTTCTGGAAAGGGGGACCTATGAAGCCAGATAACCAGGAGACATCAAGAAGCTTAACTCATGAACATTGTGGAGGATGAGGTGACTGACTGGAGTCATTTAAGATGAATGGCCCAGAAAAAGGTCAGTTGGCAAGTCCTGGGAATTGTCAGCCACTGATGAGATGTGGCCACAAGAATGGAGGCAAGACAATTTCCTAATACTATGATTTTCATTTTCTGGTCATAAATCAATATTTGTTTCTGTCTGTTTACCTTAAAAGCAATGTCTTTAGCCTGGCCGTCAAGGTAGGTGGCTTCTCAGGTGGTATTAGTGGTAAAGAACCCACCCACCAGTGCAGGAGAAGTAAGAGACTTGGCTTCAGCCTGGGTTGAGAAGATCCTCTGGAAGAGGAAATGGCAACCCACTCCAGTATTCTTGCCTGGAAAATCCCATGGACAGAGGAGGCTGCCGGGCTACAGTCCACCGAGTCACGGAGTCGGACACGACTGAAGCGACTTAGCACTCCAGGTAGAATCCCGGCCCCAGGTGGTCTGATTCCAAATACATACTTCTCAGCTCCTGAGAGTCCCTTGTACAGCAAGGAGATGAAACCAGTCATTCCTTACGGAAATCAATCTTGAACGTTCATTGGAAGGACTGATGCTGAAGCTGAAGCTCCAATACTTTGGCCACCTGATGCAGAGCCAACTTCTTGGAAAAGACCCTGATGCTGGGAAAGATTGGGGGGAGAAGGGGGGCAACAGAGGATGAGATGGTTGGATGGCATCACGGACTCAATGGACATGATTTTGAGCAAACTCCAGGAGACATTGAAGGACAGGGAAGCCTGGAGTGCTGTAGTCCACGGGGTCACAAAGAGTCAGACACGACTTAATGACTAAACAACAGCCGTGTGGCAATAGTAAAGAACCGGCCTGCCAGGAGACATAAGAGACCCAGGTTCCATCCCTGGGCCAGGAAGATCCCCTGGAGGAGGGCCTGGCAATCCACTCCAGTATTCTTGCCTACAGAATCCCATGCACAGAGGAGCCAGGCAGGCTATAGTCCGTAGGATCACAAAGAATCAGATACAACTGAGGTGACTTGGCACCCACCAGGTTCATTCCCTGGAGGAATAAACTAATTTCTTAGGTACAATATCTGCACACAACACTCCAGAAAAAGGCAACCAATACAACGGTGAGCCCATCTCCCAACTTTGAAATCCACACAGCGGCCTCCTGCACTTCCAGCAGATTTTTGTCAGAAAAGCTTTCTTAGTTGCTCTCTTTAAAATAACATTGCCCCCTTGTCCTGCTTTAATATTCTTTCTGGAGCTTCACACCACTGTATGTTATAGCTTTATTCCCTGTCCCTCCTGCCCCTAGAATGCAAGATCAGTGAGAGCAAGGGCTTTGTGTGTTTAGTTTACTCCTGGATTCCCAGCACCTAGAACCATGGCTGTGCACAGCAGACACTCAGTGACCATCTTTCATTTCAATCAGTCAGTCACAGTGAGGCTTCTTGTCATTTACCATCTCCACATTCTTAGCCAGGCAGCTCTTTCTACCTGGAACTTGTGGAGTGTCCATTTTCCACCAGACCCTGCAAAAGAATCCAAAGTCTTGCCACCTCTGCTGCTGCTGCTGCTGCTGCTAAGTCGCTTCAGTTGTGTCCAACTCTGTGCGACCCCACAGACGGCAGCCCACCAGGCTCCCCCGTCCCTGGGATTCTCCAGGTAAGAACACTGGAGTGAGTTGCCATTTCCTTCTCCAATGCATGAAAGTGAAAAGTGAAAGCGAAGTCACTCAGTCATGTCCGACTCTTAGAGACCCCATGGACTGCATCCCACCCAATTCCTGGACCAACTCTCGTCCTTCTTGAATGTCTCCAGTCTCTCTATCTGCAACTGGGCTCACTGTCATCTCCACCCTAATAGCAACATCCCTGTGTCTCTTTTATAGCACTCATTGCATCTTATCTGTGGAATGGATATTTGTGTACGTGTCCCCATTGTCCAGCCAGGCCAGGCCACATTCTTCCAGAAGCAGAGACTTTGTATCTATACCAGTTCTGGGTACTCACCTAGACACATAGTATTTCTGTAAGTAGAATAGTATTTATGAAGTGAAGTAAAGTGAGGTCACTCAGCCATGTCCAACTCTTTGTGACCCCATGGACTGTAGCCCACCAGGATCCTCGGTCCATGGGATTTTCCAGGCAAGAGTACTGGAGGGGGTTGCCATTAAATTTTTTTTTTTTTTTTTTTGGTGATCTGGCCCCAGGGACCGAGGGCAAAAACGTACCGCATGAGGTGCTGGAGGAGCCAGATGAAGCCATGGTGGGAGAGCTACACGGATGCTGCAGACTTGCCATTAAATATTATGTATTATTATTATAATGTGTATTATGCAGGCTTTCTTGGTGGCTCAGACAGTACAGACTCCACCTTCAATGTGGGAGACCCAGGTTCCATCCCTGGGTCAGGAAGATCCCCTGGAGAAGGGAATGGCAACCCACTCCAAAATTCTTGCCTGGAGAATTCCATGGACAGAGGAGACAGAGGGGTTACAGTCCAGGGAGTCACAAAGAGTCAGATACAACTGAGAGACTAACATTTTCACTTTCACTTCATATGAGGGTATGATTGCATATTCAATTATATATATACATAATAAAGTAAATATAAATGAAAGATGATAGGCAGGGTGTAAGATTATAAGTCACAGAGGGAAGAGAAAAATAGAGGGGGAAAAGACCAAGAGCAGAATACATTTGTGATTCTTCCCCAAAGTGTAAACAGTTTTTTGGGTTCAACCCTATGCTTGAGAAAATGATCTGAGGATGCGACTGGTTAATTTAAGATGACTTTATATCTGGAAAAAAGTATAATTCAAATACATGCACTCCTATATTCATAGCAGGAACCAAGATATGGAAGCAACCTGAATGTTCAACAGAGTAATGGATGGAGAAGATGTAGTACACGTATGCAGTGGAGTACTCAGTTCAGTTCAGTCGCTCAGTCATGTCCGACTCTGTGCAACCCCATGAACCGCAGCACACCAGGCTTCCCTGTCCATTACCAAGTCCCAGAATTCACCCAAACTCATGTCCATTGAGTCGGTGATGCCCTCCAACCATCTCATCCTCTGTCATCCCCTACTCCTCCTGCCCTCGATCTTTCTCAGCATCAGGGTCTTTTCCAATGAGTCAGTTCTTCACATCAGATGGCCAAAGTATTGGAGTTTCAGCTTCAACATTAGTCCTTCCAATGAACACCCAGGACTGATCTCCTTTAGGATAGACTGGTTGGATCTCCTTGCAGTCCAAGGGACTCGCAAGAGTCTTCTCCAACACCACATTCTAAAGCATCAATTCTTCAGTACTCAGCTTTCTTTCTAGTCCAACAGTCACATCCATACATGACTACTGGAAAAACCATAGCCTTGACTAGATGGACCTTTGTTGGCAAAGTAATGTCTCTGCTTTTAAATATGCTGTCTAGGTTGGCCATAACTTTCCTTCCAATGGAATACTACTCAGCCATAAAAAGAATGAAATATATGATACACTTACATCTGGAATTTAAAATATGGCACATATGAACCAATCTGTGAAACAAAGAGACTCACAGGCAAAAAGAACAGACCTGTGGTTACCAAGGGGGAGGGAAAATGGGAGGAGGGGGGACTGGGAGTTAGGGGTTAGCAGATGCTTCCAAGGTGGTGCTAGTGGTAAAGAATCTGCCTGCCAATTCAGGAGACATAAGAGATGCAGATTTGATCGGTGGGTCAGGAAGATCCCCTGGAGGAGGGTATGACAACTCACTCCAGTATTCTTGCCTGGAGAATCCCATGGACAGAGAAGCCTGGCAGGCTACAATCCATAGGGTTGCAAAGAGTTAGACACAATTGAAATGACTTAGCACAACACAGATGCAAACTAGTACATATAGAACGGGTAAACGAAAGGTCTTACTGTATATAGCACACGGAATATATTCAATATCTTAGGGAAGACCATAATGGAAAACAATATAAAAAAGAATGTATATATGTGTGTAATTGAGTCACTTTGCTATATAGCAGAAATTAATCCAACATTGTAAATCAACTATACTTCAATAAAAATTCCTTGTTTTAAAAAAAAGATGCCTCAGCTTCAATTTGCTCATTCAAAGTCAATAGCCATCATGGAAGCTGAGATGTGGACAGATAGCCATCAGTCTCCCAGGCGAGGAACCTGCTTTGCCAATGCTCACAATCGTCAGCACTTCCCCACTGGCCTGTGGCATTGTTCTGACAACATAGTCACTCCAGAAAGGTCACTGACCCTCAACAAGCCGAGACCCTGGGTCTACTTCCCAGTGTCACTGGGGATCACTCCAGCTGTGCACTGACCCAGCTCAGAGACCAGGGTCAGCGAGATTAGCCAGCAGGGGAAGGGCAGGGGATAGTCACCCTACCAGCATCTGGAACCTTTACTGCACAGTCCTGCCTCAGAGGTGAAAAATCAGAAGCCTGAGGTGGGAGCAGTGGTGGAACATCTCCGAGTACTTAGGTAACAGCAGCTCTGGGCAGATGGGCTCAGGGGTAAGACCCATTGTGGAGAGTCGGCTGGAGCCTGCGCTGAAGGTGAACCACGGGCGCTCAGGCAGGTCCATCCAGGAGGCCTGTGGTAGTTGCACCAGCTGTGCTGGCAGCCGGTCAGCAGCTGTCCTGGTCTTGTCCCCTGCTGGCCCAAAGCCAGCAGCCTTCTGCGTTCACTTCAAGCTCATCTGAAGTCCTCCTCTGTTCACCTTCCCATGAGAAGCAGAAACAGTGTGTGTGGCATCTGTAAAAATCCAAGGAGAGCCAGATTATATTCCTGGACGACAACTTTCCCGTCTGCAAAATGGGAAGGGTGTTGCATGTCTGCTCCATGTCTCAAATAAAATGCTTATGAACAATCACCTGGTAAACTCTTGTGGTTATGAGACTGTTGTTAGCTTTCTTCATCCTCCAATTAATTCATTCATCACCTTCCTCCTCTTTACTTTCCTGACCCTTTATAAATCAATTCTAACATCATCAAATCATATCTGTAAAAGTGCTATTAAACCAATTATAAAGGTACCAACCCATCAAATGGGAGAGTTTTGTGCTCATGAACATGCCATGGTATGGCACTTGAGTTGTGTCAACTCTTTGAGACCTCATGGATTATAGCCTGTCAGGCTCCTCTGTCCATGGGGTTCTCTAGGCAAGAATACTGGAGTGGGTTGCCATGCCCTCCTCCAGGGGATCTTACCAACCCAGGGATCAAATCTGTGTCTCTTATGTCTCCTGCATTGGCAGGTAGGTTCTTTACCAATAGTGCCATCTGGAAAGCCTGCTTACGAACATAGGGGAACTTTATTTTTGTTCAAAATTTCAAGATATTACAGATATCTTTAGATATATTGCTTTAGAATATAAAAGTGTGCGTTACTTAAACTTGATTGAAATGAACTGGCACTCATTTTATTTCAAATCATCTTGGTGGGTGCAGGTAACAGAGTGCGTTCATTTGGGGGACCGGAGACCCAGAGTGACGTTCACAACAGTGGAGTCCCAAGCGGCCTTTGTGCTGGCGGGAATGGATCCAGCCCTGAAACTTCTCTCTCTTCCCAACACGCAGCATGAAAATGTTGCCACCATTTGGATGAGGCAAGAGCTCCAGGCTAGAATGAGGAACTGTGTTAACCCACCAGCATGACTGAGTTCCAGCTCCTGTCCAAATGAGAACACCTTTCCAGTGAAGTGAAAGTCGCTCAGTCATGTTCAGCTCTTTTCGACCCCAAGGAATTCTCCAGGCCAGAATACTGGAGTGGGTAGCCTTTCCCTTCTCCAGGGTATCTTCCCAACCCAGGGATTAAACCAGGCCTCCCGCATTGCAGGTGGATTCTTTACCAGCTGAGCCACAAGGGAAGCCCAAACCTTTCCAGAGAACAACCCAGATGATAAACAACTGTTTGTGGACCTGACACAAAAGAGGGGGTTGTTTTAAAATGTTTGTGAAGATAATAAGGGAGGTAATTAGATACGGTTTTTGCTCTCAAAAAGTTTCTCAAGTTTTAAGGGTGTGTAGATAGATGCTGTAATCAGGCTTTGTCTGATGTGGACATCTTTAGTTGGGGACCCAGTAGCAGGACTTACCTGACCAGTCAAGCAGACTATAGAGGGGCCTGGACACTCAAGACTGGTGAGATTTGGCCTCAGCTCACAGAGGAAAAAGCACTACCAAGTCAGGGGGCATGTCACCTTGTCATTGGCTGAATTTGGTTTGAACAAACTAGAGGAAGGAGGAGATTCAATAGCATATTTATCATGTCCTACTCTCATAAAAACAGGCACCACTTTTTAAATACTGACTCTGTGTCAAGTGCTCCTCTTAGCCCTTTGCATGTAATCATTTTTAGCAACTCTACTTACTGTTCCCATTTTACAGATGGAGAAACTGAAAGCCAGGGTTGTTAAATCATCCGCTGCAGGTCTCCCAGCCAATAGGTGACAGAACCAGGCTTTGAACCTTGGCCCTTGGGCTCCAGAGAGTACTCTCTCAGTCCACTGACTGCCTACTCTGTACAAGAGGGTTTACCTGGGGCCAATGGGAGCTTTCCCTCTCCTCAGGACATGGGGAAAGGACACAGCCAGAACTCCATTCATCCCATTCTTGCCCTCACCTACCAGCTCCCTGGGGCACAAGAGAGCTCCAACTCTTTGTTCTTGCTTTCTTCTGGAGATTAAATATGTTTTCCAGAGTGCCGGGCACAAGTGAGCTCCAACTCTTTGTTCTTGCTTTCTTCTGGAGATTAAATATGTTTTCCAGAGTGCCAAACACAAGGAGCTGGTCAGGGGAGGCTGCCTTCTCCATCTCGCTTCCATCTTAAGCTAGGGGCCAGTCCTTCAAGCCACAGGTAGGGAAGGACCCACAGGGCCCAGCAGAGTCCTGTTCCTGTAGCCAGAGCCAGGTTCCTTCAGCCTTTCTAGCGAGGAAGGTGGGGAGAGGACCCAACAGCTGTTGCTCCTTACACATGAATACCTGCGCACATCGGGGAGCAGAGTATTTGCTGTGCTTAACCCTCTTCCCAGAGATCATAGAGGTAGGTTACTGATTTCTGCCTGCATGGAATTGTTCATCTCGGTGTTAACTTTCATCGCCTCTTCCCTCTCCAATGGAAAGGCAGTCTCCCCTGTGGGGTTCTAGCCTGGCCCATAGGTCCTGTGCAGAATGACTCTCCCTCCCAGTTTTGAGATATAGAGTTTGCAAAGAAGTCAGGCTCTCATGTTCCCAGAGCAGTTTAGTGCATGGAGATAGTCAGTGTGGAAGCTGGATAATTACCAACCTTGTCAGGTAAAGACAATGGGCCCCAGGCTTCCACACCGACTGTCTCCATGCACTGAGCAGCTCTGGGAACAGGAGAGCCTGACTTCTTTGCAAACTTTCAAATGGTGGTGCTGGAGAAGACTCTTGAGAGTCCCTTGGACAACAAGGAAAAGACACTAAAGTTGGGAAAGATTGAGTGCAAGAGGAAAAAGGGGCGCAGAGGATGAAATGGTCAGATGGCTCATCGACTCAATGGACATGAGTTTGAGCAAACTCTGGGAGATAATGAAGGATTGGGAAGCCTGGTGTGCTGCACACCACGGGTCACAAAGAGTCAGACACAATGGAGCAACTGAATAACAACAAGTAAACAATGAATTCCAGGAGCATAAGGACAAATCCTTGACCATTTTAATGTCTCCAGATTCTAGAATAAGGCCTGGTGTGTGGGAAGGAAGGAGAGAAGACTTGTGTAACACACACCAGTTGCCTTAGAGGGCTCACACCTTCTCAGGGAGGATGCTAAGTGTGCGTTTCTAACTAGACTTAGGGAGCCTTCAAACGATGGCAGGGGTTGGGGGAGGAAGAGACGGCATCTGGTTGGGTGAAATCACAAAGACTAGATGAAGGCCCTGGCCTTGGAGTTGGGCCATGGAGGAGCGATAGGAGGCAGAGGAATCGGCATGAACAAGGCAGGCTCCCGGAAAGCACGGGAATATTCAGGAAGCAAGGTGGTTTCCTTTGGCTGGAGTATGAGGTACATGGAACAGAGTGGTAGGAGCCAGAGGGAGGGTGGGGGTTGGCCAGGCTGGGGAGGCCTGGGCGCCGGCAACAGCTCAGGCTGCTTCGGGAAGCAGGAAGGCCAAGGTGAAGGGGACTGGCTGCCTTCCATGTTGTCCCGCCTCTATTTCTCATCTGGTTCCGAGAATCAATTGTTCAGCGTTAAGTGGATGGAGGGACTTTCCTAGCCTCCTATCTGTGTTTGTAACTAGACTCAGTGGAGCCTGCAACAATGGCTTTCTATTTAGAACCAGAAGTCGGGCTTTGTGATGGCCTTCTCCAAAGAGGCAGGAGAGAACGGACTGTGCTCTCCTTGCGTAACGACCACAGGGAGGATGTAACATTTCTATCAAATGCTGATAGGCTGTGTTCTTTTCACAAAATCCGTTGGTCTAACAGCACATCCTCAATGCCCCAAACTTGAGTTATTCAACTGGACTCCTAAGTGGAAAATGCTGAAGTGTAAGCCTGCAGAAGGTTCTAGGAATAAGGCAAATGAATAAATAATATTCTCCCTGTGCTTGTGCTCATTTGCTTCAGTCGTGTTCTACTCTTTGAGACCCCATGGACTCTAGCCCTCCAGATTCCTCTGTCCATGGGGATTCTTCAGGCAAGAATACTGGAGCGGGTTGCCATGCCCTCCTCCAAGGGATCTTCCCAACCTAGGGATGGAACCTGTGCCTCTGAAGTCTCCTGCATTGGCAGGTGGATTCTTTACCACTAGCACCACCTGGGAAGCCCATGTGAAATATTAAAATGTTAGAACAAATTAGGCTAATATCTCCTGTAGCCAGCCATTTCTCCAGTCTTGTCTCTCACTTTCCCCATCCCATCTCCCGAGTCAGCCATTATTATCATTCTGTTGAATACATTTTCAGAACTTTTTCGTATATGTTTACATATTTAGAAAATGTATACTTGTGATTTGTGTCCACCTACCTAGATGCATGACTCATGTGGCTTTGAAATTAATTTTCTGAAAGCCCAAAGGTAGCAAGTGACCAGAACTCTGAGTACGTGCTGTAGCCGAAATAGGAAGCTCTTCATATTCTCTAAATAAATCACTTGTCCACTTGACTTTGGATTTTCCTTCCATGTTCAGGAAGATGTGAAAGAACAAAGTTGATACTGCAATTCCCTGCTTGGATTCCTTACCTGCTTCTGAAAATCTCTGCTAGATTCCCCACCCCACATAATTCTTAGCACCTCTGACAGGGGTAAGCAAAGTGAGAAAGCCAAGGATGAACAGGGCTGTCCACCAATTCCACCCAAACAGAGGTGGAGAACCCTTCCCCAACTGCCAGAGAGATACTGGCTTCCAGGGTCTCTGGACACTTTTACTTACCATTTATTTCAATAAGGAAACTCTATCTCAGCCCAAGGATGTGAGAGCTGTCTCTGTGATTTTCTTAGATCCCCAGTTTAATAGTGAGATAGTACAAGTTCTCTTGCTTTTTTTAAAAAAACTTAAAATCCCCTTCTTACACCAGGAAACACAGGATTTAAAAGCCTCGCAGATGGAGGCTTTCATCGAGAAGGACAAGCAGGTTAATTGGATAACTCGTAGACTGGCAACATTTTGGTGAATTACTTATAAATTTAACAATAAAGAAGATTTCTTTACCAGGAAGATAAAGGTCACTGCTGGAGCACTTTTGAGTTCTCTTGCACTTCCTGTGACCCTTAAGAGTGCTAATACTCATAACATAAAGCATGGAAAGTCAGAATGCATTTTCACGTCACCTTTGCCAAGGATCGGCTCTCCCTCTGGCTGAATTAACCACTAATTCTCAGTCTGCTCTCCTAAGTCACAAGCTAATTTATCCTGTGATCATTTCATTAGAGGGCAACCTAAGGGCACATCACCCTCCTTCCTTTATTTCCACATAATGCACAGGGTCCATGTTGGTTATTGTCAAATATTACAGCACTTTCTCCTGCTCTCATTGCAAAGGCAAATGACAAATTGCTCTGGGGTCAGGTTTTACGAAGAAGATAGAATCTTCTAATGGGTTTCAGGTGCATCTTGAAGTCACTGCATGGACATTATCATAGCTCAGTTATGTTGAGCCTGATGTTTTACTTGTACATATCTTTTTTAGGATCTCCATTGAAATTTGCCAACAAAGGTCCGTATAGTCAAAGCTATGGTTTTTCCAGTAATCATGAATGGATGTCAGTTGGACCATAAAGAAAGCTGAGTGCCAAAGAATTGATGCTTTTGAGCTGTAGTGTTGGAAAAGACTCTTGAGAGTTCCTTGGACTGCTAGAAGATCAAACCAGTTAATCCTAAAGGAAATCAGTCCTGAATTTTCATTGGAAGGACTGATGCTGAAGCTGAAACTCCAACACTTTGGCTACCTGATGTAAACTGACTCATTGGAAAAGACTCTGATGCTGGGAAAGATTGAAGGCAGGAGGAGAAGGGGACAGCAGAGGATGAGGTGGTTGGATGGCATCACTGACTCAATAACTCGATGGACACGAGTTTGAGCAAGATCCAGGAGTTGGTAATGGACAGGGAAGCCTGGAGTGCTGCAGTCCATGAGGTCACAGAGTCAGACACAACTGAGTGATTGAACTGAACTGATTGAAATTTGGAGATCATTAGACACTGAGATTTGCTGTACAAAGGGAAACTGACTTTACCTTCCTAACTTCCTCAAAGATTCCATTTCTGATGTGACTCTATCACCCTCAAGAGCAAATTTCTCCACCACCTCTCTTGTGCTATGAAGTGATACTTCTCTGCTTAGTAGCAAGCATGGTTCCTCATCAAAACCTGGATGATGCCTGATGACAGTATCCCAGTGGCCTGACAAAGGCAGCCTCGGCTTTGGGTATCAGACAGTCCTTTGAGCCCCTGGAGCTTCTCTCCTGCATGTGAGTGAGTTTTGAGACAAACTGCAGATTCTGGAATCTGAGGTCCAAGCCAATATGACAGCATCAGAAACCATATTTTAAAAGAGAGAGGAGTGTGCTATTCTGAAATAACATTTTCCGTGTGCCAGCCTTGTAAATGACAGTGTGTCCGTTACATTCAGCAGTAACTTTCGTTTAATTTTTAAAGCTTCATATTAAAATGTTCAAGATTTATACTCAAATAGTTAATATCCAGGGGGATATAATCCCAAGAGCGAAGGGAATAGGCTTAGTGTTTCCTTTATCATGCCTCAAGGTGACAACACACCCAAGGGGTGCCTCACGAACATCTCAGAGACGGAAATGGTAGAACTCTACTAATCCTGACATCACGCTCAGAGGACCGAGAAGGGGCGGTGTTGCAGTGCTCCTGGAAATCAGCCTGGGCTTCTCCAACTCCTTCTGGGCAGAACACCATTCTCATCCCCCATGCTAGCCCCCCACCCACCCCATCTCCTGCCCAGGAGAATGAGCACCCTGTTCCCAGCAGCTTCCTCTAAGTGGTTGCCTGGCAGCCCCCTCTGTGGCCTCTACAGCCAGAAAGGCAGGCCCCAGGTCACACCTCATCAGGAGCTGGGTCTCAACCAAGCCCAGCCAGAGGGTCTCCGGATAACGTCACTTGTCCGTCTGGTGTGGTTTCCTCTTCTGAAGAAAAGGCCTTTCAGTCTGTTTAGCCTGCCTTTAAACCACAATTTCCCCTCTATCAGAAGGCTATGACATGCCCTACATGTTATGTTATACACATCGCCTGAGTCACATCACCACGGCATCAGTGTCAAGCAGAACTGCTGTCAGCTGTGGCCCCAGGAAAATTCCTAACCTCTCTGGTGCTCCATTTCTTTATCAGCAAGAAGGCGATGGTGATAATAATGATGATGATGATGTGATATGTTTCTTAAGGCTCTTTGTTGAGCTTCCCTGGTGGCTCAGATGGTAAAGAATCTGCCTGCAATGCAGGAGACCTGGGTTTGATCCCTGGGTCAGGAAGATCTCCTGGAGAGGGAAATGGCAACCCACTCCAGTATTCTTGCCTGGGTAATCCCATGGACAGTTGGGCCTGGTAGGCCACAGTCCATGGTGATGCAAAGAGTCGGACATGACAGAGCAACTGAGCACAATAGAGAGCTAATATATCTCTCAGTGTTCTCCACATATTGTTGTATTAAACGAAATAAAATAAGCACTTAGCAATACGTAGCAATACAGAAACTCTCAGTAGATAGTAACAGCAGTTAAATTTTCTTTTCCAACTCCTATGTTCTTTCATGTACTACGTAAAGTATTTTTTGTGCTTTTTAAAAAAGACAACAGGACAATAGACCATTTATTCATCTGCTGCTGCTGCTGCTAAGTCGTTTCAGTCATGTCCGACTCTGTGCGATCCCATAGACGGCAGCCCACTAGGCTCCGTCCCTGGGATTCTCCAGGCAAGAATACTGGAGTGGGTTGCCATTTCCTTCTCCAATGCATGAAAGTGAAAAGTGAAAGTGAAGTTGCTCAGTCGTGTCCGACTCTTAGCGACCCCATGGACTGGAGCCTACCAGGCTCCTCCGGCCATGGGATTTTCCAGGCAAGAGTACTGGGGTGGGGTGCCATTGCCTTCCCCAATTTATTCATCATCCAATATTAAATAGACCTCAGTTAAACAGATTAATTGTAGGTGTTTTATGAATGGAGAAAGCAGCAAACTAAGAGAAAATTGGAAAAGACCCTGATGCTGGGAATGAGGATGAAATGGTTGGATGGCATTACCAACTCAACGGACATGAGTCTGAGCAAACTCCTAGAGATGGTGAAGGACAGGGAAGCCTGGCATGCTGCAGTCTGTGGAGTCACAAAGAGTAGGACAAGACTAAGGAACTGAACAACAAGAGAAAATATCCTGTCAGAGACTCAGGATATATTTTAAAATAACTTCTATAATGAGGCCCGAGTATCAGTTCAGGCTCTTCTCAGCATTATCATCCTCAGTATCATACAATAAGAATTAATATTCAGAAAGGTAACCCTGCACTGGGCTTCCCAGATGGCTCAGTGGTAAAGAATCCACTTGCCAATGCAAGAGTCACAGAAGATGCTGGTTGGATCCCTGGGTAGGGAAGACCCCCTGGAAATGGCAACCCACTCCAGTTTTTTTGCCTGGTGAATCCCATGGACAGAGGAGCTTGGTGGGCTACAGTGCATGGGGTCACAAAAAGTCAGACATGACTGAGCGACTGAGCATGCACACACACAACCCTGCACTACAAGACGTGTATGAGTGAGAAAAAGATCCAATTATTTGAAGATGCTATTTTAAGGCATCAGTATCTGCAGATATCCTACATTATGTATTGCAAAGAAAAGGAGTTCTAGTGACCTCCAAATTCAATAAGTCATAGCACTTCATTTCCCAAGGTTTTATTTAATCCAGACTTTACTGAACTGAGCAAGTGAAGGACATCTGCGGGTTGGAAGATTTCTGGCCGCTTGTGGTTGGATGAGTGCACACCAAGACCATGTCATTAGTGATTATCTCTGGCTTAGGCCTTGGAGTAGGGCAGAAAATGCATAATCACTAGATAAGATTCCACTTAAAGCTTTTTCATGCTACCATATGAACCCTGCAAATACTCTCATGAGTATGCATAAATTACTAATTAATGTGCAGAAACTACTAATTCTATTGCTGGAGAAATGAAGGATGGTAAGCAGTTGAAAGTCCACTTGAAATTCATAATAGGAGCTCCTCTTCTCCAGCTAATTAATACCAGTATTTAGGCCTGTAGATCCTCCCATCACCTACCACATTGCCTCTGAAGATTTGTGGAAACTTGCAGCGCTGACTGCTCCTTAATCTCAATTTTACTGATTTAGGGGAGACTGGCCATTTGGGGAGGGTCACGCTCTGTCTCCTGGTTGGAGGCACAGTAGCCCATTCACTGTGCGGATTTTCGAGTGACTCATAAGGCAGCTGCCTAGATTTATGGTCAGTTGATTGATTTAAGGGCTGTTGGCTCTTTTGTTGAAATTCATATTAATAAAAAAGAGGGCTCTATAAATACTTACTGTTGCATGGAGGGAATGCGTGAAGCATCAGGAGCAAGGATTATGATGTCTTTACAACTCAAGAAGTAGGGTAGAACCATGCTTCCTTTCATCAGGTTTTGCAGTCTTAAAAGCAAGTAGGCTCTGAGGGAATTTACCATAAAATTGGCAGGACAAACTAAACTCTAGCAATTATATATAAACTCCTGTTTTCCTCTTACCACCAAGAAGTTACTTTTACTGCCAAGACATAACGTGTACTCTTTTTTTTTTTTTTTTAAGATCAGACATAAACACTCAAAGGTTGAATTCTGGCAAGTTAGTCTCTTTTCCAAGTTCTTAATTTATGCCAACATGTAGCATATACATCAGTTTTCAGCTACTTAAGAGAAAACAAATGTTGGTTATGTAATATAATAGCATAAAACTCATCCAAACTTATAAAGGAGAGGACCTATTCCTCCCCTCCCCAAGGTGATCCACTGTTCCCCAGGCATACCCTGGAAGCCTAATGGACCTTCTTCCCAGGGGCTACCCCTTCCTTCCTACCCCTTTGTACTGGCTGCAAACTTTCTCTCTGCCTGGAACACTCTCTCTGCTTTGTCCTTTCTCCTTTGGCATGTTAACTCCTACTCATTCTGATCTCAAAGGACAATGTTAGGGACATCACCCCTGAACTTCTAGAGCAGGTTGTGGAAGGCTCTATATCCATCCTCAGATCCTTTACTTTCCACAGTGGGCAACTGATACTGATTTGGGTATTAAGTCATTGCCATGGATTCACCCCATTATATGGCCATGAAAACTAGAGCAGCATCTCTTTTGCTCCTCTTTCCCCAGAATGGTCCTGGCACATACATGAGGCTCAGCAAATATCAGATGAATTACTGAATGCACTTATGCATTTATGTATGAATGAAGTAATGTAGCTACTTTTCAGGTAGGCCAGTCATTCCATTAAGTCCCTCCAAGAGGTCAGCGAGTGAGGGGACTTTGACATTTTTAGACTACATCTTTCTACCTGAAGTCTTCTCATACCAAGCCCAAGAAGTGAGTGTAGGGCCTTTCCAATTAAACAACAAAAAAGTTAGATTCCCACCTCTTAAAAAATAAATCCTTCCAGTCCTCACTGGAAAGTACCCTGTACCCCCTGAGCATTTCCTCCTTTTCATGGGCTGTTGTGGATAGTGTTTCTCATCTCCTCACAATGACAGTGTTACTGACAGATCCTCTGAGAAAGAACCATGCTCTCCTCCCCCAGGCACTCCACTGTGCCCCAGGTACCCCCCCCCCCCCCCGGAAGCTGCCATCTAGACCAGGAGTCTTATTTGACTGGTGCTATCTCTTCATGTGGCAGAAATCAGTTATAAAAGTCACACGACACATTTAGTCATTCACACATAAATTGGCATTTTTATTTTATTTTCTTGACACGAGCTATTTGGGAAATGGATTAAAAGTCTGCACTAGACTGCTCCTTTCCATTTCTGAAAAAAGTCTTTCAGTCTGTGATTCACTAGTTTTGCAGTTCAGATGTAGCAGCCATAGATTCACAGCATCATCTCATTCATCGACCAGGGCTTTCCGATTCCAGAAAGTTCTATGGGGATGTGGAGAATGCCTTCTTCTATGAAGAGGGGCATGAATAACGCACTAAAGTTACTCCTGATCTAGTGTAAGCTACTTAACTCCCATGTATGTACCAAATAGTTAGCCGTCTAGTAAAACATTTCAGTAGAGAGGTTCTGATCTTAAAGAACCCATCAGAGAATGATTTTATTAGATGAATAACTACTTTCAATTATATCAGTTTTTTTTTTAATGCGTGCTTGCAAACCTGACCACTATGAAGTCAACAGTCTCACCTGTCTTATCTTATCATTGTCAATAATCACACGTTGACTGCACACCCAAGAAAGTAACTTGGTCCTTGTTGCAGTTCAAGAGGAAGCAGGTGTAGGCAATGCATGGTTTGTATATTCTGAGTGGGGAACTTATCCCTGGGGTGTGCAGGAAAACCCAGTACAAGATGTGAAACTAAAACTTCTCCCTGGAGGAAGGTTACGTCTCCTCAAAGAACACAAGAAAACACATCCCAGCCACAAACACAGAAACTTATATGACATCATATAATTTAGATATAC
Source organism: Tragelaphus eurycerus (assembly GCA_935064755.1). NCBI lineage: Eukaryota > Metazoa > Chordata > Mammalia > Artiodactyla > Bovidae > Tragelaphus > Tragelaphus eurycerus. Next base: position 9,611,477 of record CAKXYN010000039.1, read on the forward strand.
TACTTATTGGTAGATTTGGTTAATTGAAAAATTGTGGTGCCATAAGAAGAAGAAGACAAGGACGTCAAACAGGGGCTAGATTAATAGGTCTTGAATATTCGACTAAGAAATTTGAACTTGAGTCGAAACTAGGGAGGTATTGAAGTTTGGTTAAGGGGTGGCTGATGTGCGCATGAATATGTAAACAAACTGCAAATAGTATGCAGACATCCCAGTAAAATGTTTGAGCCTTTCTTAGTAAGAAGTTTGTAAAGCGAATAAGACTGACATTGTGAGGCTTCATATCCATCATCTTCTTTTCAGACAAATATCTTTCTCCTAAGACTGTCAAGCTCTTCTTTTTTCATTTTCCTGATTTAGGATAATTTGGTGATCTTGGTAGGTACCTAACTGGGCCACGTTCCATGATAACCTGCAATAGATTGATTATCTCCTTGCATGAGAGATAAAACTGAATATAATTCAGAGATCAATTCCCAGTCAAGTTTGCATCTTCTCCAAGTTAAATGTGTAAGCAGAGTCACTTCCTCAACTATAAGCCTAAACTCCTTTTCCCCCACTTTACCCCTGTGCAAGCCTGGACAATGCTGACATTTAATGAGGCGTGCTCTCCTTCAAAGTGAGCTCTTCAAAACCACTTCTCCAAGCTTTGAGTGACAGCTCAGGGAGTAACTTCCGTTCTGGACAAAAATGTAGCATTTGGAAGGGGGCAGGTCTTAGATGCCTCATGACTTGGCAAGAGTGGTGATCAGGGGCTGGTGGGGCAGGGGAATGATTAGTGCAGAAAGAGAAACACAGGTTGCAGCCTGTTGGGAAAGTCTCCCCACTATTCAGAAGACTCTAGTCTTTGCTATCTGGGTCAACACTCAAAGTCCTTCCCAGTCACACAGCTTGGCTTTGCTTTTCACCCTTTGGGGGCCTTTCTGTGTTGTTAGCTATGCAAACAGTGACCCTTTGAGAACAGGCTGGCAACCTGCACTGTGCACAGTCCATGGAAGCCTATAAGTGGACTTGTCCTCATCAGGGAAGCACATGATGAGTACTTGAACTAAAACTAGAGGAAGAGGACTGGAAAGAAGAAGTAGATGATGATATATGATATATACTATATATATATATATATGTGTGTGTGTGTGTGTGTGTGTGTGTGAAAGTGAAAGTGAAAATGAAGTCGCTCAGTCGTGTCCGACTCTTTGCGACCCTGTGGACTGTAGCCTATCAGGCTTCTCCATCCATGGGATTCTCCAAGCAAGAATACTGGAGTGGGTTGCCATTTCCTTCTCCAGGGGATCTTCCCAACCCAGGGATCGAACCCAGGTCTCCCGCATTGGAGGCAGACGCTTTAACCTCTGAGCCACCAGGGAAGTCCTATATATATATATATATATATATATATACATAAATTTAAATTAAAATAAACTTTATTTTATTTTAATTTTTATTTATATTGGAGTATAGTTGGTTTATAATGTTGTATTACTTTCAAATGTAATGATGTATGGTATTTTTAATTATAAGATTACAGGAGGAGATGTTCATTAATTGAATTAGCCCACATCAAGGTTGTCCTTATTTTTTTTTTTTTTTTTCACTTGCTGAATAGCTTTTAAAGACCCCTTCTGTTCTTAAAAAGTGAAAGGATACATTTCCTAAAAGAAATAGGAGCTCAAAACATCTTGCTAGGAATGTGGGAGTCAACTCTCAGGAAACTATTCGGTTGCTGGAAAGTGATCATGAAACTGAGTTCTTCATAAACAAAGTCTTTCTGTAATTACAGAAAAACTCACTTTGAAGCCAGTATCCTAAATGTGCCTGGAGTTAATTGCTTTACAAAGGACTCCAATCTACACAGGCAACTGAGCCCATGTATGGTGAATGAGTTGAGGGAAATTATAAAAATGAAGAAACCAATTTTTAAAAGAATGATTTTTCAGATAACAAATTCAGACAAAGCATGCTGCTTCTTTGGCTTCTGGTTTAATTTGTTTCATCACAAAATTCTGAAGAAGAGTGCAACATCTCAGAATTCATTGGCAATATGTTGACACTATTTAATCAGGTTTTGCTGAATCAAGCTGGAAAGAAAATGCTAATGGGAATAAGGATTTTGATAATATAAATAAAGTTGACTTTTTGGGGAAAAAGGGACTCAGAAATGAAAAGAAGAAAGAAAAGTGAAATCTAGAAGAACAGATCAGTACAAAGAGTAAGAAATAGACATGCAAGTGTAATTTTAGTGGGAAAGTAGATTTCATTTCTGTTCTGAAGAGTAATTCAGATAAACAGGAAATATCACCAGTCTTTAATGATGCAACACATGATTCTAAATATTCAAGGTATGTGTGTGGGGGTGCTTAGTCACTCAGTTATTGTACAAGTATTTGCGACTCCTTGGACTATAACCCGCCTGGCTCCTCTGTCCATGGGGATTCTCCAGGCAAGAATACTGGAGTGGGATTGTCATGCCCTCCTCCAAGGGATCTTCCCAACCCAGGTCTCCTACACTGCAGATGGATTCTTTACCAACTGAGCTACCCAGGAAGCCCTATTCAATGTATACTCACTGACAAGCATGAAGGTACTAAGGAAGGAGTTCCCAGAAATAAAAAAATCTTTATCTTTCTCTAGTCACTGCTTAATTCACCTTTGTTCTCCTTATCATCACACTTTCTTCAAAGACTGCATTTTATAAGCCTGCTGATAACTGCTTCCTCCAGTATTCATCTCTGTTTAAATTTCAGGTCTTTGTATTTTCAAATATCAGTGTTCCTCATTCAAAATGAATTTTCCTTCTTTTGAGAATTTCATGGGATTTAATTTTTAATGTAAGTATTATTTAATTTATTCATTTTCCATAAAGCATTTATCATTAAAAAGACCTCATTAGTTCATTATCAATAATTTTAAGACAATACCCTCCAAAAGTCAAAACTTTTATGTTAAAATAAGCCAAGTCATAATACTTATACTTAGAGAACAGCATATACTATATGGAAAAAAATTTTTAAAAGAAAGCCACTTGAACATAGAATTCTGAACAAGGGGCGCATACTTGGCTTGGGTTACTTTGGGCCCAGAATGTTGTCTATAAAGCAAGCTCAGCAAGTCCACATACACACAATATTTACATGTCCTTTTAATTAGGAACTTTATGAGAATGACTAAAGGATTGATTCATGACTAAACCCACATTCTATAACAATAGGTATTTATGTTTCTAATTTGTACTTCTATATAAACTAGCCATATAATATTTAGCATTCTGACATTTGTCTTCAGTTTCTCCTCACTGATAAACCATATCTAGTGAGGGTCCAGAAATAGTCCTTACCCACTCCAGATCATCTTTTGAATTTCCTGTGTTGTTTTTAATTTTTCATTTGTCTTTCAGGATTGAGCTATTTTTAAAAGTTCATATTTTAAGACACTCACTATTTAATATGAAAACTCAATGTCAGATCGTTTTATTCCTATTCCCAAACATTTTAAACATTTTGCAGGTGATACAAGAACAATCTTGAAAGTTTGGTTTCATTGGGATTTTTCCTTCTATAATTTTTGCTTGAAATAAGGTATTTTTTATTCTTTGAGAAACAGCCTGACACCATTTAAAATGGAAATGAAAAAAAAATGAAGTACATTGCATTGAATAGCCAAAGTCTCCAAATTTGCCAACAGTATGCTATGTTAAGTCACTTTAGTCGTGTCCGACTCTGTGTGACCCCATAGACGGCAGCCCACCAGGCTGCCCTGTCCCTGGGATTCTCCAGGCAAGAACATTGGAGTGGGTTGCCATTTCCTTCTCCAAAGCATGAAAGTGAAAAGAGAAAGTGAAGTCGCTCAGTCGTGTCCGACTCTTAGCGATCCCATGGACTGCAGCCTACCAGGCTTGTCCGTCCGTGGGATTTTCCAGGCAAGAGTACTGGAGTGGGGTGCCATTGCCTTTTCTGACAGCTTCTAAAGAGTTGTTATAAACCTCAGTACTGGCCCTGGATAATTATTTCTACGATGATGTTGTGTCTGAAAGAGAACTGCCAATTTATAGTCTCAGCGACCATTTTCTGGCATTAATGAATGAGAATAATTATGGGGTTTCCCCTCTTTTCCGCTGATGATTTTGTTCTCTATAATTAGTTGCCTGGTTATTCCTTTCTACAGCATATGCACTCAGATCTTGAATGTAAAATTCCTTTTCTTACCGGTAGTAGGGTTACGTATGAAGTTGTATGAAAGAAATGAAAACTAGATAATCACTAAACTCCATCTCAAGGTAGTATAGCACAGGATGTGGGTTTCAGTGGGCTAAAAATCTCCTACTCCCTAATTTGTGTTAGTTCATGTACTAACCGAGCCTCACATGCGCTCTTCCTTTAATCCACGCACTCCAACTGGGAAATAAGGTCTAAACCACCTGCCTGGTTGGGTGAGAAGAGGGATGGGACCTAGAAATCCCTGGGGCCAGCACTACCCCAGGGGGTGCCAATCACTGGTCTTTTGTTCTGCCTCTGCCCAATGTTCTAGAGTCCCTGGGTTTCCAGTGGCCTTTAATGAAACATCATTGCATGATAAAACCTTAACCTTACTATATCCCATGTCTTCCTTTAAGCCCTGAAAGAGCTTAAATTTGAGGTGCCCAGTCTGAAGGGACTCCTCCCAGTGCTCTTCAGAGAATGCTGTTGGTATTTAGGATGGAATGAACTTTTATGGTGTAGGACTGTCCCAGATTGTAGAAAGTTTAGCCACCTTGGCGTCCAACACCAGCAGACTCCCCATTCCAAGGTGACACCCAAACACTCCTCCCATTTCCAAACAATTCTTCCTGTGGTGACCTTCTAAGCATAATTATTTTGAGAAATAAAGTTGAGAGTAATTCTTTCCTCTAACATACCTGACATAGAGAAAACAGCTCAAAGGATACACACAATTTCAAGAACTTCCAAACATACGCATTTGAAAATGAAGCTAATTCTAAGGCAGAAACATAAATTGTCCAATGTTGCTTTATTTAGATATAACACCACCGAGAATGATCTCTGCTATACAAATATTCAGGCCATCTGCATAAAATAATATTCACTTTGGTTAACTTTTCTCTGCAAGTATCAATATTTACAAAACATGTACACATACATCTTACTTTACTATATTGATGAAAATTGAGAATGTTTAGGCAGTGGGCTCCAAAATCACTGCAGATGGTGACAGCAGCCATGAAATTAAAAGACGCTTACTCCTTGGAGGAAAAGTTATGACCAACCTAGACAGCATATTAAAAAGCAGAGATATTACTTTGCCAACAAAGGTCCATCTAGTCAAGGCTATGGTTTGTCCAGTAGTCATGTATGGATGTGAGAACTGAACTATAAAGAAAGCTGAGCACTGAAGAATTGATACTTTTGAACTGTGTTGTTGGAGAAGACTCTTGAGAGTCCCTTGGACTGCAAGGAAATCCAACCAATCCATCCTAAAGGAAATCAATCCTGATTATTCATTGGAAGGACTGATGCTGAAACTGAAACTCCAATACGTTAGCTACCTGATGCGAAGAGCTGACTCATTTGAAAGGACCCTGATGCTGGGAAAGATTGAAGGTGGGAGGAAAAGGGGATGACGGAGGATGAGATGGTTGTGTGGCATCACCGACTCGATAGACACGAAAGTGAAAGTGAAGGTCGCTCAGTTGTGTCTGACTCTTTGTGACCCCATGGACCATACAGTCCATGGAATTCTCCAGGCCAGAATACTGGAGTGGGTAGCCTTTCCCTTCTCCAGGGGAATCTTCCCAAGCCAGGGATTGAACCCAGGTCTCCCGCATTGCAGGCAGATTCTTTACCAACTGAGCTATGAGGGAAGCCCCAGTGGACATGAGTTTGAGTAAACTTCAGGAGTTGGTGATGGACAGGGAGGCCTAGGATGCTGCAGTCCGTGGGGTTACAAAGAGTCGGACATGACTGAGTGAGTGAACTGAACTGAACTGAGGCAAATGAAAGAATAGACAAAATTGTGATGGTGGCTGTGAGCTATTTACAGTTCTTATTATCACATATGTCTGTTATCCTGGCACATTTCTCTCATGATTTTTGCATCACTTGATGCTTCTTTGCTGTCTTCTTACCATCGCTGATATCTGAGGTCTTCTTGCTTTTCAGGGGCCTCTTTAGCAGCAGGCAATCATGTTTAAGGAATCCGATGAGCTCACTATGCTAGTCCAATAGTGGGTGGGATAATTATACACTATATTTATTATTCCTGATAAGTAATGAATTTACACTTACCTCCTAGACACCAGATCTTAACCTACCATGCTACTAGTAAAGGGAAATTTGGGGCTTTTCTGGTGGTTCAGTGGTAAAGAATCTGCCCACAATACAGGAAATGCAGGTTTGATACCTGGGTCAGAAGATTACCCTGGGGAAAAAAAATGGCAACCCACTCCAGGATTCTTGCCTGGGAAATTCCATGGACAGAGGAGCCTGGAGGCTACAGTCCACAGGGTTGCAAAAGAGTAGAATATGACTTAGCAACTAAGTAATCACAAGGGGAAATTTAGGCACTCTCTTGCAAACCAGCAATGGAGATATTCTGACATATCAGAATTTCTGCTGCTGCTGCTAAGTCGCTTTAGTCGTGTCCGACTCTGTGACCCCATAGATGGCAGCCCATCAGGCTCCACCGTCCCTGGGATTCTCCAGGCAAGAACACTGGATCAGAATTTCTAGGGAATCTCAAATTCATCTACCTACTTTTAAGCCCAACTAAGCTAGGTACTCGGAGAAGGCAATGGTACCCCACTCCAGTACTCTTGCCTGGAAAATCCCATGGACAGAGGAGCCTGGTAGGCTGCAGTCCATGGGGTCACGAAGAGTCAGACACAACTGAACGACTTCACTTTCACTTTGCATTTTCACGCATTGGAGAAGGAAATGGCAACCCACTCCAGTGTTCTTGCCTGGAGAATCCCAGGGACGGGGCAGCCTGGTGGGCTGCCATCTATGGGGTTGCACAGAGTCGGACACAACTGAAGCGAGTTAGCAGCAGCAGCAGCAAGCTAGGTACTAATGATTGTGAACATTTCTTATTTTCTCTTTCACTCTTTGAAGTTAGTATAGCACCTTGACTTTTAAATTAGCTGATTAGAGGCTTGAGAGACAGGAGTGCCAGAACTGACTCTGATCGCCACTCCTGGCTGGAGAGAACTTGAGGCACGTGTCATCCTGTGATGCACTTGCTGATATTCTTGGTTTGCTGTCTTCCCTACATGAGACTCTGCCGTAAATCCCTTCTCTTACCTCAAATGCTTTAACACAGTCAAAATGTTCTAGATCTTTTTCAAACCACATTTGAAATAGGAACAGCTTGTATTTGTTCCTGAGGTGTTCCTGTAACCCAGTGGATAGGATATTTCTGATCTTGGATGATCATAAATCCAGTGCAGCCATCATAAGCACCATAAAAGTTGTCACTCAAAGTCATAAAATGAAAGTGAGGCGTGATTCAGCCTTTTAACTCTATAAGCTTTGCAAACATTAACTCCCACATGTGCATGGATCAGTGACCCTAAAATGTGATTCTATAGGAGACTCTGGTCGCACAGCTTTTCATTAGGAACAGCTGAGTTAGTGGGACAAATGGAGAATCAGAATGCAGAGCCCTTCGCATGTTTGTAACCTTATCCACCACATACAGTGTGTGGCCTTGAGCAAGTCACTGAAACTTCCTGAATGGCTGTGACCTTGTATATAATTTAGGGGTTATAGGGTTTATGTCCCTGGGTTTGTAGGAGGGATGAATGAAATGCCACAAGAGACACTCAATGATCTGAAAAAGCAAAAACATCTCTTCTAGACTCGATCTTATTGAAGGGAGAAAAGGGTATGACTTGAGTCATCTACGAGGTCTCCGTCGGTTGCCTTCATATTTTTCTCACTCTTTTCCTGCTCAATGTCACAGGATTGCATGGGTGGCCTTGGGAAAGACCCTGCAAACTGAATGTTCCAAGTTCCCGGTCAGTTGGATTCATCCAGGGCAAGGTATTGGACTGGAGGGTGAAGGAAGGGAGAAGCCAGATATTTCCCCCCTCCCTGCCAGTGTGTAAGGCAGTGGCTATTTCTCAAGCTCCCACAGACAGCTTCCATCTGTAGTGTATCTTCTCCCTGCCCCTCCTGCCAGCGGTGATAGTGACTTTTGGCTCTTGTGAATTTCTGGACTACCTCACAGTCTCCTGTTGAATTCTTGGTTCTTCCATCACTTATGGAGACAATCCCCTGAATAAAAGTCTGTCTTTATAAATACTTTAAGTGGTTTCTATTTCCCTTCTTTGACCTTGACTATTAGTAATAACGTTAGGAAGACCTTTCACCAAAAAAATTTTCCTGATACCGAATACATCATTAGAAAGCCATTCTTTGGATTCCATTGGATTCTTTTCCTCAAAGGGGGAGAGTAGTATATTACAGCATGGAATATTACGTTGTATCATAGCATTTTCACAACTCTTATGTTATCATTTCATCCATCCATCCACCCACTGAACATTTCATATCTACTGTGAGTTAGGAACTAAGCTTAAGTGCTGGGCACATATGATAAACTAGATACACGAAATGTCAGACCAGGTGATTTCAAGGCCACTTGCTAATGACCTGAAGGGCAGAGTGCACTTACTTGGGAATCAGGTGTGATAATGTGGGTTAGGTGCTTAATGCTACGCTTGGCACACAGCATCAACAAAAGAGATTTCACAGTCCTGTTTCCAGGAGCCACCTCCCACCTCATTAATAAACTGAGGTGAAATTAAGAGGTCTGGACAGGAAATATAATAACCATTACACAGATAAGGAATCAAAGTTCAAAATTGTTATCTGCAGCTAGCAGGTGGCAAAGTCTGCAGCTGATGGTCACGCCGCTTCACTAATAGCTTTACTCAAAGTCATCTATGCTAAGAAAGCATGTGACTCTGTGGGCCAGGGAGAAGGTAGCAGAGAAAGCATTTGAAAGAACCAGGAAAACCTGCTTCTCCTCCTTTCTTCCCCAAGCTGTCCCCAAACCCCATCTGTCAGACACTAACATGGTCATCAGTTATGCTCTTTGAACAGAAGGTTGTTGAATGAAGGCCAGTACTAACTCAGAGGATTGGGAGAGACCATGAATGAGGTCCATGCTGTATGATAAGGTGTTCCTGCTCACTTCATGGCAGGTGACAGCATCTAGAGACAGGCGAACAGGTGGGGTTTTGTGTGAGCTCCTGGTGCTACAGAGGGTCTGATTCAGGCTGCGGCATCTCCATATTCTGTGAAAGAACACTAGCCCCTGTCCTGCTGACATCACAAGGGTACTGCAAGATCAACTGAAACAGTGCTCTGAAGATGGCAAAAATCTGTTTGAGTTGCACTGCAAATCTTCTGTGGTAAATGTACCCGGAACATAACCCAGCCTCATGGCTTGAGAGAATACAAGACAGTTGTGAAGACAAAATAAATTGTAAAACAGAATATAAAGTGCACGTTGTAGGGAGAGAACTGTGACGCTGTGTGGCTCTGCTGCTCAAAACCTTATTTTATTTCAAATCTTTATGATCATTTCTATACATGCATCAGAGCAGATAAAAGGGGGAAATCAACAATAATAGCTAACATTTATCCAGCAAGTGGGCCAGGAACATCCTAAACCTTTCCTGGAAATTGTCTTGTTGAAATCACAAGAAGCAACTCCGTGAGGTAGGCACTATCCTCATTACCCCCATTTTACAGATGAGGAAACTGAGGCACAGAGAGGTCACATGACTTTCTTAAGGCCACACAGCTCCTAACTGCTAAAACTGAAATTCTGTGAACAAACCATGTAAGAGTGCATTCTTACAAATCTAATGGACTCAACAGGCCAATACATACGGCTGCCTTGGAAAGGAAATGAGTGTCGGGAAATCACAGCTTGCCTTTGACGGTCACCTCAGGCACCTTCGACTCAAGTCATCATCACACTACACACACAGCCGGGGCCTTTAACACCTCTCTCGTTATTTCAAAGGTTAGTCTTCTTGGCCTCCTTTTTCCACTTTTACTTTCTCGAAGCAAAGGTTAGTTGGTACATTGAGGTGATTAGAGTAATGACACCTGAAAACAGCGAGCTTCCTCCCTAAGTCCGTAAGATTACCCCAGAGCTTCTGTGTTAATACTCAAATGTCTAACTAAAAAAATTATTTAGGGTACTCTTTTTTACAAAATCATATGCAAAGTATCACGTTCAAGAGAAAGCTAAACCTGAGGATCCAGGGAAATGAAGAAAAGTCATGTGTCTGCGAAAACAGTAGCAGGGATTTTTTTCTTTTTTTTTTTTTGGTAATTTTTCCCCCCAGGGGCTGTAATTTGACTGCTCTGTTTGGCAACCCTCCAGAGACAAGTCCAAGTGCTTAATCTCTTTCTCTCTCTCTCCCGCTCCTCCCCACCGTGCTCGCCCGGGCCGAGGGGAGGAGGGACCCAAGATCCGCTGCTCGCGGCGACGAGGCCCGCAACCCTGCGCCGGGAGGGGCGGGTCGGGGCGCGGCCGGCGAGCGGGGAGCGCGGCCGAGCGGCGGGGCCGAGCGCGAGGAAGAGGAAGTCCGAGCCTGGCGGCGGTGCAGGGCGCTCGGCTGGCGCCGCAGCCGGCGCAGCGCAGCCGCACCTTCCCCCGGCCGACCTGCGAGCGCGGCCCGCGCCGGGACCCGGCCCTCCCCGGGTAAGTGTCCCTTTCGCTGGGCACCGGGTCCTCTTCCAGGAATGGGACCGCGAGACCGGGAATGCCGGGATGAGGGGGACGGGATGGGGACCCCGAGGGGCGCCCCAGATCCGCAGGTGGAGGCGAGCGGACCGGGGTGCCGCGTTCCTGTTCCCCGCGCGCTCCCTCCCGGGTGGGGGCCAACGGAGTTGGGGGAGCGCTGCGCCGCCGCGACCCCCGGCCCGCCGCTGCCCACCGCCGCCTGGAGGTGGCTCCAGGGAGCCCGGCCCCGAGTCTCTGTGCTCCCCGCCCTCCACCGCAGCCGCGGGGGCCGGAGCGTTCGCTCCTCGGAGAAGGGATTCCTCGGTGCGCTCGGGACTGTTACCAAGTCAACCCTGCAACTCAAACGGGACAGTCCGAGAACGGGACCCGAGCGCCCGCCGCCCTCGGTCCGCTCCAGCCACGGATCCCCGCTCCTGGCCCCCAAGACGGCGGACCGCGGTGGGAGTCGGAGGCCCCGGCTCTGTGGAGCGTTTGGTTTGGAGGGTCCCAGCCTTTGTAGATGGAGCCTCGGTGTCCCAGCTCTGCAAATATTTCCTGGGGGGGGGGGGGGGGGGGGGAGAGGACGTGCAGGGGGGCTTGGGGTCGAAGCCCGGTTGCCAGTCCATTACGGCGATCAGTGTAACCCCTGGTCCACGGGAACTTTGTCGACGGTCCGCCGGGGTCTGCGGTGATGCCCGCAGCCCGGTCTCCCAGCCTTTGTGTCCTCTAGTGAGAGTCTGGTTGTTAAACCAGAAGCCTAAGGACGTTCTAATTGGGAAAAGTCGTTAAGCTGTGGCATTTCATTGTGTTTACGGGAAACAATGAGGTGGATGACTTTTTAAATGCTCCAGTGGAGTCTGCTTGTAGGGCCGGTATTTCATTAAGTTCTGGTCCTTAACCCTCCCTTTGTAGCACCCTCAGGTGGCCATGGCTACTGCACATACTTTTGAAATTGTAGAGGGTGAGTCTGGGGGAAGGCTGTTTGCAGTCAGCATCTCCCAAGACAAGGTCAGGCACAGAGGGAGAGTGGTTTGGGGGTTTTCCGAGGACTGGGTACAGAACTTCCTTATGTTTGGTATTTAAACCAGGAGACCAGCATGTTGACTCTGGGTCAGATTCCCCTTCCAACAGAATCCCAGGCCTAGATAGATTGTGTAATGCCATAAAAATAGTTATCAAGTGTTAAAATCAGCATCTTTGGGCTGCTCAGTTTCTGTGGTTGGCATACCTTTAAAGAATTTACAGGCTTTGGATTTTGATTAAACACTATTAAAACATTTCCAGGCCCATCGTGTCTGGGAGTAAGAAACTCCATCCTAATTTCGTCTTTGCCAAGTTAGACCGGAGCAAGCGGCTCACCTCGGGTGGCCTTGGTTTCCTCCCTTAAGAAATGACTTAGAGAAACCAGACAGTTTCTGAAGTTTCAAGCTCACTCCTTGCCACCCCCACCCCAATAAGCAGTACTTACTTGGTCTACTATATTTAAGACTTAGATCCAAAAGGGATGGTTTGGTATTATAGTCCTTTACCATCCTTAAGTCTGACTTTCCAGTTCCTCATGTTGCTCTTAGTCCTGTTTGAAGCCTTGTGTCTGAGCCTCCAAGCCACCTGAAGAAACATTTCCCCAGAGTTCTCTCTTTGGTCCCATGCTCATTAGGTCATCAACAGCTGTCACCTCGCGACCTTCCTTTTTCCTGGTGTAGCTGCTCCCTGGAGCTTTCTGCTGAAGGGCAAAGCACAGTGAGAAACAGTTACCTGGCAGGCAGATCCATGCCTGAATCCTGCTTCCCTTGATGGTTTTTTCCTACTTATCTCCATCTTCACCATGGGCACCGGCTTCCTTCAGTGACTTTAATATGGATGATGGTACCAAATACAAACAAATATTTCCCTGGGAAACTCCATCTGTGCTTCACAAAGGTTAAATGGTCACCTTTTAACAAATCAAGAGGAAGTGGCAGTGTAAGTTTTCAAAAGCAAGAATAACCAGTACTGTTTTGTTCTCCTCCTTTAAGGCTATGATTTTTTTTAAGTGACATAATTAAGATTTAATGATTTGACACATAAATGTGGGAAATGCTTGAGCAGCACTGAATCTTTAGAGCCTTTAGTAAACTGGAAGCAATTCCTGGATCTACACTCTCATTCTTCAAGGCTGCAGTCCCCTTTTCACAGATTTCTCTTCCCTCCCACCTTTCCCTGAGGATAGCTGATCTTTCACACAGTTGCCATCTTTGAATCCTCCTGCAGGCAAATTCAGAGAAGGCAATGGCACCCCATTCCAGTACTCTTGCCTGGAAAATCCCATGGGTGGAGGAGCCTGGTGGGCTACAGTCTGTGGGGTCGCTAAGAGTCAGACACGACTGAGTGACTTCACTTTCACTTTTCACTTTCATGCATTGGAGAAGGAAATGGCAACCCACTCCAGTGTTCTTGCCTGGAGAATCCCAGGGATGGGGGAGCCTGTCAGGCTACCATCTATGGAGTCGCACAGAGTCGAACACGACTGAAGCGACTTAGCAGTAGCAGCAGGCAAATTATATCCATGGAATAGTAAAACTAAAATGGCTCTTGGAAGATCTAGCCCAGCCCCTACATCTTAAAAATTTGGGAAGGCACTGGTGATTAAGAACAAGTGCTCAGAAACTAAGTTGACCTGTGTATCATTTGCTCAATAGCACTTTGACCTTGATCCCTCTAAGGAAATTCTATAGACATAGATTCTTTTATAATTGAGAAAATGTAACAGTCATAGTTGATCATTCTCTCTGGATTGTCTCACCTTTGCTCATCCCTTCCTCTGTCAATTTAGGAAATGGTAAGCCTTCTTCCTTCTTAAGTGGTACTGTAGTAAGTGTTGGACACATTGTACGCTTCCAAGATGATTGCTTTTGATAAACCAAGTCCCACGAGTGAGTGATTTTCCTGGTGATTACACAACTCTCAACTGGAAGAGCTGTAATTTAACTCATGTTCATGTCTCTTAGTCCGGAACTGTACTACCTAGAAATGGTGGTGGCATGGGGGCATATTTTAAATTAAGTGTAATGATTCTTTGTTTTTTAAAAAAAAAGTCCCTTGCCTCTTTTGACCTAAAAAGAACATGGATTCCAAATCAAAATATTCATTTTTTTAAGTAGGAATGGGAATAGAAATATTTTCTAGACAAAGACCCTAAGCAAGCCAGTACTCGTGTGTGGCAGGCTTCTCAAATATTAGTGTTTCATCACAATGTACATCAATCTTGCTTTACAAAATGAAGAGCTGACTCCAAACCATTTGGGCATTCAGGACCATGGGCGTCTGTGCCAAGGAGAGGTTACTGACTGCAGGGCCCGGTTTCAAGTAATAATGAGAGGACTACAGGCTCTGCTTCATGTTGCTCGGGCTGATGAAAAGCAACAGATGCTTTAGCAGAGATGATAGAAATATAGGCGGGCCATCCCCGCGAGGGGGCCTGGGTTTGCTGTCAGAATAACTAGGCCCTATGTCATCCAGATGCTGTGGAACAACTTCATGGATGCCTGAGTGATCCCCATCCCAGGGATAAGGAGGTGCTGATCGATCTAGCGTGGTTTCCATATTCGAGTCATATCGGAGTTTCTTTTCGATCTGTATACACAAGAGTACCCAAAAATATTTCTCTGCTGAGATGCAAGGCTTGTAAAAATTTCCAATCCTAAACATCTTTTTTTGGTAAATATTGAATTACTGTTTGACGGAAAGCAAAAGAAGGCTGGATTCATGGATACAAAAAGTCCCGAACACTTGTGTGCTTTTCCCCTTCCCATATAATCCCAGAGGAAGGGCAACTTGAGGAGTGTTAATGTTAGGCTAAGTTTTACAAAGATTCCAGCTACGCCCACTGGATGTACTAAACCGATGTCTTTAATTAAGAAAGCTGTTTGGGTAAGCTTTAATGACCAGGGTGCTGCTGAGCCTGTAGAAACCGCTTATCACCAGCATTAGGAAGATCAAACCATTGCAGCATTTGGCCGAAAGCTAGCAAGCCAGTAAGTGTGAGAAGGACATCTTTTTAAAATATCAAAGTTGAAATGGGTGTGAGTGTAATAATGATTGAGATTTAGAATTCTCATAAAAGGAATCAGTAAATCAATGTCATTACACTGTTCAACTGGCTCTAATGTTTGAAGTGGCAAATAGATCTTACCATTGTCCACTCTGTGTCCAGTCACATTAAACACTGACTTAAATGACTTGAGTCTGAATAAAGATGGATGAGGAGGAGGAGGAGGAGAAGTTCTACATCACGGGGTGGTGGACCTTTTCCTATAAAGAGCCAGATAGTGTTTCAGGCTTAGTGGCCCATGGATATCCCCATTGTATATTCTTTGATTTGTAGAAGGGGGAACTGGTTGTTTACATAAGCCTGGTTGTTTAAATATGTAAAAACCAGCCTTTGCTTGAAAGCCATACAGGATAGGCTTTTTCACTGGAAACCTAAATAAATGTTAGTAAATCAAAAAAGGAAAAAAAAAAATCTATGGCAGCCATTGTTTTCCAACTCTGTTCTAAGTCAAATATTCTGTTCGAACTATCATTCCCAAAATGACAAATGCCATAGGCTCTATCTAAGCTGTCTGGCTGTAGACTGACTTATAATCAAATCTCCTATGTTAATATTTTTTTTCCAATCACCCTTCTTTATTTGCTCTTTTCACTTGGCTTAGAAGTCCCTGTTAGACAGTGATCAGTTGACAGGATTCTCAGCACCAGATTTCAACATTCAGTCTTGAGTGAGATATGGAACAGGCAGAGAAGTTCAGCTGGGATGTAATAAATTCCACAAAGAAACAGGTCATTGATGAAGCTCACCAATAACTTGAAATAAAGTTCACACCCACTAGGATGGCAACCAAGGCCATTGTGTTCTCTTCTGCTAGTACCTTCACATGTATACTTTGTGGCCCTCTCATCCAAGATGACTCACAGAGCCCTAGATGGGCTGTGCTGTCTCTCACCAAAGATGGGATCCTTCCATACAAAGTTTAACTATATATCTCTTTCTGATCTTACTGGAGAGAAATATGGGCCCCTGAATCTCTGTGCTAACACAGGACTTTATATGTGACTCAAGTAGAAGGAGAGAGAAATGTAGTGATCCCCAATGGACACACATTACCTTTCAAGGTTGCGGGGACCGTTTTATTCCTCTCTGTAGCTTCAGGGATCTTGTCTTAAGTCTGTGGACCAGTCACTGAATCAGAACTGTTTCCAGGCTTTGTATGGGATACCGAGTGTAACATGGCGCTGATGTGTCTAGATTTGAAGTCAGGCTGAGCTGACATCTAGCCCTGGTTTCCCCACTTCACCTGCTGCCCCATCTTTCATGTCGAGAATAAGGCCTCTCAATTGCTAGGAATAAATGAGATTTTTTTTTTTCTGTGAAAAACATTTAGTTCAGAGTCTGACATGTAGTGGAGAAGGCAATGGCACCCCGCTCCAGTACTCTTGCCTAGAAAATCCCATGGGTGGAGGAGCCTGGTGGGCTGCAGTTCATGGGATGGCTAAAGAGTCAGACACGACTGAACAACTTCACTTTCACTTTTCACTTTCATGCATTGGAGAAGGAAATGGCAACCCACTCCAGTGTTCTTGCCTGGAGAATCCCAGGGACAGGGAAGCCTGGTGGGCTGCCATCTATGGGGTCGCACAGAGTCGGACACGACTGAGGCAACTTAGCAGCAGCAGCAGCAGCTGACAGGTAGTAGTGGCTTAGTAAATGGCAACTTTTGTTCAATCCATAATCATTTATTGAGAATCTGCTGTACCTGGAATGATGTTCAGTCCTGCTCTAGGCATAGCAGTGAATACAAGAGCCACAGTTTGCACAGAGATGTGATCAGGAAGTGGGGAGAAGTCAGGGTGAGGGATGGGTCACCTTAGATTGGTGTTTCAGGAAGCCCGTCAGAGAAGGCAAGGTTTGAACGGCAACCTTAGTGATATTGGTGAGTCGCTATTTCATCTAATCTAAGATACTTTTGAAAATACTTTTTTTAATACACCATTAAGAAAAAAATTCTGTCAATAAAATTGACAGTCTCCTATAAGATACATCCCTAAGTTGTGAAAAATGTGCATCTTAGCACCAATAAGAGGCATTAATATTAGTCCTCCATAAGTACCCATTGCAGAGAAGGCAATAGCACCCCACTCCAGTACTCTTGCCTGGAAAATCCCATGGATGGAGGAGCCTGGTAGGCTGCAGTCCATGGGGTCGCTGAGTCAGACACGACTGAGCAACTTCACTCACTTTTCACTTTCATGCATTGGAGAAGGAAATGGCAACCCACTCCAGTGTTCTTGCCTAGAGATCCCAGGGACGGGGGAGACTAGTGGGCTGCCGTCTATGGGGTTGCACAGAGTCGGACACGACTGAAGTTGACTTAGCAGCAGCAGCAGCAGCAGCAAGTATCCACTGAATGTGGGTATGGGTGCTAAGTTGCTTCAGTTGGTTCTGACTCTGCAACCCTGTGGACTGTAGCCCGCCAGGTTCCACTGTCCATGGGATTCTCTAGGCAAGAATACTGGAGTGGGTTGCCATGCCCTCCTCCAGGGGATCGTCCCCACCCAGGGATCAACCCCACGTCTCCTGTGTTGCAAGTGGATTCTTTGCCGCTGAGCCACCAGGGAAGCCCACCCATTGAATAAGTTAGTGTTCCTCCATGCTTGCATACAAGGTTCAGCTCTGATGGTTTACATTGTGAGTTTGTCTCTTCTGTTTCTTAGTTCCGAAAGGTTGACTTGGCAGCTACCAGAGAGTAAAATATGGTAAATTATTGGGAGATGTTCGTGATCCATTGCACTTTTAAAATAGTTTAAAATATTTGCTCATCTCAATGAGCAAAGTGTGTTGGTGATTCCTGCTGAAGTGAAATTGGTCTGCACATAACTTGAGGAGGAGCAAAGTTGAGCAGCTCCTGCAGCCGATGATATTTGGCAGCTGTCCGTAGAGTTGTGTGAATCTGTAATGCATAGCAGTGCCGTCCTAAGGGCTGTGAAGGCATTAGCTGGAGCTTGCTTCCTTCTGTTTCCCAGATTTAATTGAACATTAATACGCCCCTCCTCTATATCCCAAGGGACCAATCATTCCTCTAACCAAGCAGGTCCTCTGTGATAATGAAATGGGGGGAAGGCTCCCTTTAGAGCCACCGCCCTCCCCTCCTCTGGCAAGTCCCTGTGCTTTCAAAGTCCGGGCAGTGTTCTCTTCTCTCCCCATTCCCTCCTTCCTGCTGAGAGCAAAAAGTACTGCTGAAGTCTTGGCTTTCTGACCACCCTCTACACTCTGGTCCCTCATCCAGATCTTTTTCTGAACCCAGTCCGGAGCCTGCCCCAGCTCTCCCCTGCTGTCCAAGGTCTCAGCTTCTGCACGGACGACTCAATGGGAGCTTTGACAATACTCGGCTATTTCTAGCTGTAATGAAGTGTGCTTTCATGCTGTTTTAATTTTAATTTCGACATGTCACTCAAGGCCTGCGTGCATGTCGGCATGCAGGTCCCCCACATGTGGGGAGCGTGCCTTTCCTTCTGTCCGCCTGGATTCTGTCAGCAACTTTCACCCTCTCCCTGCCCAGTGGGGAGGGGTCTGTCAGCCCTGGCCTGAGAGGAAGCAAGTGCAGACCTTACTCCCTTCCAGCCATGTCCTCCCCCCATCTTCTCCTGGGACTGAAGCCCTCGTGCTCTAGGAGTTTTTCAGAACCCACCACATCTCCAGCTGCAACAGGAGTCCTTGGAAACAAGCAGATGCAAAGGAAAGGCCGTTTGGTTTGTAGGCATTCCAGGGATGCATATTAACCACCATCTGGCCTCAGAGTGATTTCAGGCTGTCTTCAACCAGTGACTAGAAAGCTGGTTGAAGTGAGGGCTGCGTGAAGGTGTGAGGCCACGAGGAAGCAGGTGGGCACTGATCCGAGGCCATCACCGAGTTCCCCTTACTTCCCGGGGCCGTGTGATTACAGGCAGTCCTCAAACACTAACATCTGTGCTTCTCTGATGTGCTGGGAAAGAGGAAAAAACTGTAATCTGGGGCATAAATATACGATCCTGTGTTTGTTCCCTTTAACCAAGTAAACCTGTTATTAGGTTAAGCATCTGTGTTGCGCTAAAATATTATAGCTGCTTCAAAGGAGGATACGATTGCTCGTCTGATACAGCTTACAGTTTAAACATTCAGCTGTCTCACACTTTTAAAAATTTGAATCAACTAAGAATATGAATTATGAAGCATAAGAATCAAAATCCGGAATATAGGATTACTGGGTAGGTGGCAGAGGAGGAAATTAGAGGAGACATAGACTTAATATTTTTTACTTTTTATTTTGTATTAGAGTCCAGCCAATTAACAATGTTGTGATAGTTTCAGGTGGACAGCGAAGGGACTCTGCCATGCATATACATGTATCCTTTCTCCCTCAAACTGCCTTAGACTTAAAAGTGATTTTTTTTTAAAGAAAACTCTTTTAAAGTTTGGGATTGACATGTACTTACTACTATATTTGAAATAGAAAACAAACAAGAACCTACTGCATGGTACAGGGAACTCTGATCAATATTTTTTAATAACCTAAATGGGAAAAGAATTTTAAAAAGAATAGATACATGTATATGCATCACTGAATCACTTTGCTATACTCCTGAAACTAACACAACATTGTAAATCAACTATGTAATCATACTCCAATATAAAATAAAAATTAAAAACAAAAAAGGAGGAAAATCCTTCCATTCCCTCATGCCCTTCCCATCATAGATCAGTTTTAAGAGAATAACTTGCTAAGAAAAAATGAGGGTGAGGCTGGAAGGGTGATGAGATGAACAGGGAACAGGATGGGAAATGGGCGCCCAGATGGGCTAATGAGGATTGGCTGTGTCTAGGAAAGTGCTTTGAGAGATATTTGCAAGCTTTTGCAATATAGTTATGGAACAAAATCTTGGTGGTCTTGGCTTTTTTCCACTTTTCTTCAATGTCTATATGAGATAAATGCTTCTTCCCCTTCTCTCTTTTAACAATTGTGTAAACTCTAAGGAATTGGTGCTTAATCACAATATTTAATGGTATCTGATCTTGACACTAAAATGGCAAGGAAAACAATGTGCAAATAATGTTTTGTGGGCTGTGGACCCCCTTTGGCCCATGGGTGTACTAAGCACAAGGATGAATTACCTCGAGCAAGTTGGAATCCATATGACTTCTTCAAAGTGTCATTATTTGGAAACTCTGTTTCTTCCTTCCTTTCTTTCTTTCTTCTTATCCTGTTGCTGCTGCTGCTGCTAAGTCACTTCAGTCGTGTCCGACTCTGTGTGACCCCATAGACAGCAGCCCACCAGGCTCCCCTGTCCCTGGGATTCTCCAGGCAAGAACACTGGAGTGGGTTGCCATTTTCTTCTCCAATGCATGAAAGTGAAAAGTGAAAGGGAAGTTACTCAGTCGAGCCCGACTCTTTGCAACCCCATGGGCTGCAGCCCACCAGGCTCCTCCATCCATGGATTTTCCAGGCAAGAGTACTGGAGTGGGTTGCCATCACCTTCTCTGTCTTATCCTGTTAGGAAAGCAAATACTGAGAAGCTTTAAAAATTGAGTTGTGATGACTGCTATAATAGCCATACCTTTCAGAATCCAGAATCTCCCTGACAAGCAAAAAGAGACTTATTTCACTGAATGATCTAACACGTCAAGATATGAGACTCCTAAATTTCCACATAGGAAGTAAACAGATGTTTGTTTTTACCTTCTTACCAAATGAAGAAGAGAGCACATTTCTGTACTAGCTAAAGACAGAATAGCTAGCAGCAACTATTCTAAAAAATACCTTTGGCTTTGGTTTACAAATATGAGCAGAAAACGTACTTTGCAAATGTTCAGAAACAAAATATTATGCTCTTAAAAGAGAAAAGTCTTACTTGATGCTTCTATATGCATAGCAGACATAGCAGTCAAATCTAATACTCTTCTGTTTTCTTTGCGCGCATGCGCGCGCGCGCGGGTGTGTGTGTGTGTGTGTGTGTGTGTGTGTGTGTGTGTGCACAAGCAGCACTCAGTTGCTCAGTCATGTCAGATCCTTTGGGACCCCATGGACTGTGGCCCAGCAGGCTCCTCTATCCATGGAATTTTCCAGGCAAGAATACTGGACTGGGCTGACATTTCCTCCTCCAGAGAATCTTCCCCACCCAGGGTCTGAACCCGAGTCTCTTGCATCTCCTGCATTGGCAGGCAGATTCTTTACTACTGTACTACCTGGGAAGCCCGTTTCTTTGCTTACTTATTGTAATGCCAGTTCAAGCACTGTTTCTGTGCCATTAATTATGGGGAAAATGGTGTGCATAGGAGAGATAAGTTTGTTTTCCTAAGGTCTGAATATTGAGTTGAAATATGGGAATAGTCTGAAATTATTCAGTCTGTATATGTCATTTGAATGTTATTTGAAAATGCCTGCTAACCTAGGGGTAAAACCATATAATAAAGATATTGTGAGGCTTGAATGCGTAATGTATATATAGCACCCCGTACATAATAAACCCTTGATAAATAGTGGCTCTTTTACTGTGTTTACTGGGTGTCACACTTCAGTTTTATTCCCTGCTACTAGACGTCTGGAACAATAAACCAACATGAAAATAACTGAGAAAAAACATCTCAATGGTAGAAGACAGCCTTTGTCCCGAGGCAGGGGTAAGAGAGAGGGAAGAGGAGCACTTTGTTCTGTTGGTTTTCACTGTAGCAGAGACAGAGTACACATCACACTTGGAAATTCAGATGAGAATGAGCCTATCAACAAATCCAGTTTCCTAAATTCTGCGGATACAGTGATGAACAGAACAGACCACATCTGGAGTGAAGGGAAAAACACTGTGTGACGAGCACTTTAAAGAAAAGAGGGAAATACGTGGCGGAGAGGGGAGGGCTAGTGGCTTGCCATTTGCTGGATGATCAGAAAGGCCTATCTGAGCTGGTCCTTGAAAAGTGGACCTTAAGATATGAGGGAAGAACATTCTAGGCAAACAGGGGGAAAAATAAGTATGGAGGCCCTGCTGCTGCTGCTAAGTCACTTCAGTCGTGTCCGACTCTGTGTGACTCCATAGACGTCAGCCCACTAGGCTCCCCCGCCCCTGGGATTCTCTAGGCAGGAACACTGGAGTGGGATGCCATTGGGAGAGAAGTAAATTCTGTGAGTTCTTGGAAAAGAAAAGCAGGCTGTGTATATGAACAAGGTGGGCAGGGGTAGAAGAAAGTGAGAAGTGAAGGTAAGGAGGGAGACAGAGCCCAGATCGCTTAGCTCTTTATAACATTAAAGGTCTTTCAATTCAGTCACTCAGTCATGTCTGACTCTTTGTAACCCCATGCATCACAGCACACCAAGCCTCCCTGTCCATCACCAGTTCCCAGAGTTCACTCATGTCCATCGAGTCAGTGATGCCATCCAGCCATCTCATCCTCTGTCCTCTCCTTCTCCTCCTGCCCCCAGTCCCTCCCAGCATCAGGGTCTTTTCCAATCAGTCAATTCTTCGCATGAGGTGGCCAAAATATTGGAGTTTCAGCTTCAGCATAAGTCCTTCCAATGAACACCCAGGACTGATCTCCTTCAGGATGGATTTGTTTCATCTCCTTGCAGTCAAAGGGACTCTCAAGAGTCTTCTCCAACACCACAGTTCAAAAGCATCAATTCTTCGGCGCTCAGCCTTCAGTGGATATGTGTATATGTATGGCTGAATCCCTTCACTGTTCATCTAAAACAATCACAACACTGTTAATCAACTATATGCATTCATGCTTAAGTTGCTTCAGTCATATTCGACTCCCTGCAACCCTTTGAACTGTAGCCTGCCAGGCTCTTCTGTCTATGGGGATTCTCTAGGCAAGAATACTGGAGTGGGTTGCCATGCCCTGCTCCAGGGGATCTTCCCAACCCACGGATCAAACTGGAGTCTCTTATGACTCTTACATTGGCAGGTGGGTTCTTTACCACTAGTGTTTGTTAACTGACTATACCCCAATACAAAAGAAAAATGTGTTTTTTCTTTTGAAAGCATGATGCAAAACCAGTGGAGGGCATGGTGGAAGAGAGTGACAGAATCTGATTACTGATCATTCAGTTGGGAGCAGTGGTACAGAGAGGATGGTGCAGAGATGGGGGTAGGGGCTGTGGGTTGATTCAGAACTGGAACATCGGCAAAGATGGTGCAGCTGAAGGAGAAGGAATTTATGGGACTCAGGGAGCAGCATGGCCTCTGTTATTTGTTTCAACCTATCTGCTTACCAGCCAGATTCCATCTCCTACTTCCATTGCCCTCTTTCCTTCGGCTCCCGTAAATAAAGTAACTAAAGCAGCACGTGCCAGTGAGGGATGTTCTCCCTGAAGCCGTGATGGACCAGCTCACCTCCCAACAGCCCCATCCCTTCTAGAACTCGGTGTTGCTGGCAACCATTAGTTGTCTGCCTTCCCTCACTAGACCACTGGCTCCTTGAAGGCAAGTGTTTGAACAAAACAATTTTCCCTTTTACTAGTTGAAATGAGCTTTTAAGAAGTCTGGGCAAAAATCTCTGTTTTTCACAAATGAGTTGAAGAAAAGAAATTTTGAGTAGGTGGCTAAATATTTGGAGAAGGACCAGGAAGAAGACGAAGAGGAGGGAAGGAGGGAAGAGAAAAAGAGAAGAAAAGGAAAGAAGAGGAAAGGCTAAGAGAAAGAGCAGGAGACCCATTGGGGAGATCCAGAGGAGCTCTCATGAATACTTCCAAAAGGGTTCTGCAGAAA
Source organism: Tragelaphus eurycerus (assembly GCA_935064755.1). Lineage (NCBI taxonomy): Eukaryota > Metazoa > Chordata > Mammalia > Artiodactyla > Bovidae > Tragelaphus > Tragelaphus eurycerus. The sequence continues at coordinate 9,634,982 of CAKXYN010000039.1, forward strand.
GATGTTTTTTTTCCAAGGATTTTCTGTAAAAGGAATCCAGTAGCTACTGGTGTAAAACCTGTAGTGCCTGTGGTATGTGCGGTGCTTTATGAATATATTAGCACCTATGGTCTATATGGTCTGCCTTGCCCTGGTTTGCAGGGCACTTGGAAACTCAGTAATGCTTATTCTGAAATAGGAACAACTGTAGAGAAATTGAGGTGCTCAGAATTCTTTCTGATGTTCCATGTTGGGTGAGTGACTGATAATGCATTTCTAGACTGACTGACTATCAGCCCTACTCCAACCCTATACCTATGCCTTCTTATAGATAGGGAGTGGGGTCACCCCAGACCCTTTGGTAGGTTGTGAGTCTCTAGGTGCATAGTTCAGTTCCGTTCAGTCACTCAGTCGTGTCTGACTCTTTGCAACCCCATGGACTGCAGCAGGCCAGGCTTTCCCTGTCCATCACCAACTCCTGGAGCCTACTCAAACTCATGTCCATTGAGTTGGTGATGCCATCCAACCATCTCATCCTCTGTCGTCCCTTTCTTCTCCTGCCTTCAATCTTTCCCAGCATCAGGGTCTTTTTCAAATGTGTCAGTTCTTCTCATCAGGTGGCCAAAGTGTTGGTGTTTCAGCTTTGTGTTCCAGATGGAGAGCATGATCGCTGGCACACCCAACTGTTTGAGTTGAAGTTGGGTCCAGGTGTCTACTTCCACTGCAAAATGCACATGAGAAGTTTGATATTCAGTGCGAGTGTGGGGGTTTTGGAGGAAAACCTAAACTTGAAGCTTAGAAATGTAAAAACAAATTTGAGAAGTCTATATTTACTGTTCTCATATTCTAAATTTAGCATTCTTACTGGAAAAAAAAAAAGAATATAGCTAAACCACATTGTTTACTGTTATTTTTAAGTGGTACAGTAATTGCTCTGTTCTTTGTAAATTTAGTTCATTAAGACCGGTCTTTGACATCACTTTGTGTCAAAAGGAAATGGATTCTGGTAGCCTAGTTTTAGTTACTACTCTTATTAGAAAATAATCAAATGAAAAAGCTCTCAGAATATTCTGATTTAAATTTCCTAGCTCAGATAGTGAGGCCCTATTGTGTTTCAAAATAAATTCAGAGAAAAACCGTCCAGCAGCCATCTGAGCCTCCCACTCTTACTCACACTCCTTCTGGGATTTATCTATTGGCTTTTGCACAATTGATTCCAAGTCACCCACCCAGAGCTGGGCTCATAATCTCCATTTCCAGACCCACCTCTAACTTCCTGGGGTTGTTTTTCTTTTCCCTCCTTTCCAGTTCTTAGTTAATAGTCCCACAATTCTTTGGTCAGAATAAGTCATTTTCCTTCCTTTCGTGCCTTGTCCAATCTGTTAGCAGTGACTTCCTAAATAGCTCTCCATCCATATTCACCTCTTCATGCCCCCTTTCCATCCTATGAGACGCTTCTCTCTTAACCTAGCCCATTAGCATGGCTGCTGAGCCAGCATGGATTGATGTATCTAGAAGACAAATCTGTCCCAGAGGCATCTCATAATGGCTTAACCCAACAGAAAGGTTGAAGATAGAGCTTCGAGGGGAGATAAAAGTCTCCGGAAGAGGGACTTCCCTGGCGGTCCAGTGGTTAAGACCAGTGGTTAAGTGGAAGTATGGGGATACTTCCACTGCAGGGGGCACAGGTTCAATCCCTGGTAGGAGAACTAAGACCCTGCATGCTGTGTTGTGAAGCTAAAAGGTAGGAAATAAAGGGGAAGGGCTTCAGGTAGAGATCCTTTGGTGCTTCTGTGGTCACGTTCCTCCTCTCATACCTCAGGTCCAATCCAGAGGCATACTGGGCTCTTCCTCCAAAACATCCGGAATCCTAGGACTTGTCATGGTCTTCTCCACACCCACCTGGTCCAGCCCCTCTTCTCTGTCTCCCTGGCTTAGTGCAGTAGGTTCCTAACTGGTCTCCTGGCTCAGCCTTGTTGCCCCCTACTCTGTCTCTCCCACACACCAGGCCAGAGGATCCTAATTCACACATCTCTAATGATTCCCTGTTCCATTCAGAGTCAAAAGCCAATCCACAGAACAGCCTCCAAGCCCCTCCCCAGTGGGGTCCCTGCGCATCCCCACATGGTTACCCGGACCCAGCTCGCTGGCCTCTCCCTTGGCCCCAGATACACCCAATAGGCCCCAGCCTTAGATTGTTCTCATGCCCTCTGCCTGGAACATTCCTGCCTGGGAATCAAAGCTTTACTGACTTCTCTTCGTCCGCCACTCAAGTGTGCCCTTATCAAAGTCTTCCTGATGGCACTCCAGAAGACAGGAAGCCAGCACCTTGGAGGTTGTAGCCTTCGTACCCTACTTCATTTGTATGCCTAGCATTCATGAACACTTAACAAAAGATATATTTGTTTCTTGTCTGTTCATCATGACAAGAGAGGCCTTGTGCTGTTCACACTGCATTTCCAGTGTTTTAGGACAGTGCCCAGTGTAGAGAGAAGCTTTATTTTTCAAACAGATCAGTATCACCTCGGCAGCTGCCATCTCTTGCCTCTGAGTCAGGTAAATTTTGATTGTCTGATATTGTACTATGTTCTAGAACTAGATCAGCACTTTAGGTGTTGAATGTGGACATGAGTGGGAGGGTATGCGGGAATAGAAGTGGCGGAGAACCTGTCTTATGACTCCACCTCCCTTTTCCCTCTGTGCTCCATTACTGCCCTCATTCTCCTGGGCTTCAGAAGCTTCCTTTGAAAGTCCACCTTGACCTCTTGCCTGCAGTGGTGTCTGCGCCGTAGCACCATCCAGCCCAGAAAACCTGACTCTTGGCTGTTCTCCCACATCTGCCTTATTCCTGCACAGTACCCACAGCACCACTCAGAAAACATCAAGGCAGTACTGGATATTCACCCTTTCTTTATCCAGATGCTACTTATCCATCAAGATAGCCAATGTCAGATGACACTTAAACATGTAAACCCTGGTCCTGGGTTACCTGGATTCAAACTGGGTTTTCATAACCTTGGACAGACTTTTCACCTCCCTAAGCTTTGGGGGAGCCTCTTACAGATGAAGGAAACAGTACCAACTTCTGGGGTTGTGATGAGGATCAAAGCCAATCATTCTTTAATATGTTTGCAGAATCTAGTTCTAACATAGAGAGAAGTTAAGTCATATTCATCATTGTTTTCATTAACATTTCTTTGAAATGGGCATCTTTCAGAAAACTCAAATTGTTCTTATCTTTCTCAGAAATTATCTTTAATTATCATTGTATTCAACTTCATGTGAACTTCATGTGTATGAAGGTCTTATCCTGATGCACTTATCAACTCATCTAAGTTTTATTAATTTATGTCTATAAAATAAATATTGCCTATGTATAGAAACACTATATTCATCCACCCTCCTCTTAGCATCTCCCTTCCCTGCTTTATTTTCTTGATTAGCACATGTATCTGCCTGATGGATACACCATAAATTATTGTTTATCTTTAAAGCTCCATGAAGGGAGGAATGCATCTTCTAATTAAGGGAATTTCCAAATAAACACATGTAGAGAGAATAACATAATGAACCCCCATGTACTCATCTTCTAAGTTCAACAATTATAAACATTTTGCCAATCTTGTTTCACCTATTTCCCCATGTGTCCCCTCCCCTACCTTGAAGTTGTTCAGTTGCTTAGTTATGTCTGACTCTTTGCAACCTCATGGACCACAGCATGCCAGGCTCCTCTGTCCTTCACTATCTCCTGGAGTTTGCTCAGACTCATGTCCACTGAGTCAGTGATCCCATCCAACCATCTCATCCTCTGTCGCCCCCTTCTCCTCCTGCCTTCAATCTTTCCAGCATCAGGATATTTTCTAATGAGTCAGTTCGCATCAGGTGGACAAAGTATTGGAGCTTCAGCCCCAGTCCTTCCAATTAATATTTAGGATTGATTTCCTTTAGGATTGATTGGTTTGATCTGCTTGCTGTCGAAGGGACTCTAAGGAGTCTTCTCCAACACCACAGTTCAAAAGTATCAGTTCTTCAGTGCTCAGCTTTCTTTATGGTCCAACTCTCATATCCATACATGACTACTGGAAAAACCATAGCTTTAACTAGATGGACTTTGTTGGCAAGGTAGTGTCTCTGCTTTTTAATATGCTGTCTAAGTTTGTCATAGCTTTTCTTCCAAGGAGCAAGTGTCTTTTAATTTCAAAGCCATTGTCACCATGTGCAATGATTTTGGAGCCCGAGAAAATAAAATCTGTCACAGTTTCCATTGTTTCCCCATCTATTTGTCATGAAGTGATGGGACTGGATGCCATGATCTTCATTTTTTGAATGCTGAGCTTTAGGCCAGCTTTTTCATTCTCCTCTTTTACCTTCATCAAGAGGCTCTTTAGTTCCTCTTCACTTTCTACTATAAGGATAGTGTCATCAGCATATCTGAGGTTATTGATATTTCTCCCAGCAATCTTGTTTCCAGCTTGTGCTTCATCCGGCCTGGCATTTCTCCTGATGTACTGAGCATATAAGTTAAATAAGCAGGGTGACAATATTCAGCCTTGATGTACTCCTTTCCCAATATGATGCTCTTGACAACAGGTGACCAAAATATTGGAGCTTCAGCTTCAGCATCAGTCCTTCTAATGAATATTCAGGATTGAGTTCCTTTAGGATTGACTGGTTTGATCTCCTTACAGTCCAAGGGACTCTCATTAAAGAAGTTAAAGCTCTTTAAATTGGCCCTCAAAAGAGCAGTAGGATTGTTCAGAAGTAAAACCAAAACTCACAAAGAGTCGGACACGACTGAGCAACTGATCTGATCTGAAAACCAAAACACTGCTTTCCCACTGCACAGTAGACCAGAACAACAGTGAGAAAACACTCAGCGCCATCTGGACAGGAAGAGAGAGAATCTGGACATAGGGGCAGGGAGGCCTGGGGAGGGCTGACATCCACTTGGTAACCCCTTGCCTCCATGCAACCTTTGAGGGTCTTCTGATGGCATCACAAACTCAATGGACATGAGTTTGAGCAAACTCAGGGAGATGGTAAAGGACAAGGGAGCCTGGTATGCTACAGTTAATGGGGTTGCAGAGAATTGGATGCGACTTAGAGACAGAACAACTTCTAACAAGGCCAAAAAAAAAACCCAAAAGCCTTCTAGTTCTACCTTCTCTTCTGAGTAAACACTAGACAAAAACAGTTCCATAAAAATCAGGTTTTATGCTTTCCTGTCATTGTAGATGGTTGTGTCACTTTTCCAGAATTAGATCTCTATTTCTACCAACCTCTGAAAGAATGATGGGGTAACACTTTAGATGCCTGTCCCATTAAGATTACTGTCAGGCACATGGAGGACCCTCATACATTCTGAAGTAACAACCGGTCTTATCAGTAACACATTGGTAAATCACTTCTCATAGTAGGTTTAGTTGCAAGATTGGTCTTCCTCTCCATCATTGGCTGACATATGGAAACACCGTCTCTACTTTATGATTTAAAGTAATTGCCTCTATTTCCAAGGCCGCACCTTGCTCTGAGGCAGATTAGCCTGGAATTTGAGGTGAATAAAACTTTGGATAACCTATAGCCTCAAGCAAAGTTCAGTGCCTCTCCACAGCACGGAGGGTTCCCAAGTGTTCACTTTAACTCTGATAGCTTTGTACCTGAACATATACCCTTGAGCCCTTTTCTCTGTGACATGTCTGGGTCCCCACCTGTCCAGCCAGCCCCCAAGTCCCTGCAGAGTTCTGTTTGCTCTGGCTTGGACTCCTTCGCCCCATCCAAAAGCTGTCATCTGCTTTAAGTGTCTCCTCCTTCTTCTTTCCAAATCTTCCCACTGGAAGTCTGGTCGTATGCACGTGCTTGCATGTACGCTCAGTCGCTTCGGTCGTATCCAGCTCTTTGTGACCTTATAGATGGTAGCCCTCCAGGCTCCTCTGTCCATGGAATTCTCCAGGCAAGAACACTGGAGTGGGTTGGCATCTCCTATTCCAGGGGGATCCTCCCGACCCAGGGATCTAACCCCATCTCTTATGTCTCCTACATTGGCAGGTGGGTTTTTTACCACTAGCATCCCATGGGAAGCCCTCTCTTCGCATACTCAAATTCTCACAATAGGAAAAATAATACAGATAGGAATTTACAGAGGCTAGATTTTTTTTTTTTTTTTTTTTTTGTGAGAGGAAACAGATTGAAGAGGGATTGCAGGGAGCAGTCTGCTATATGAATAGAGGGGAATTCTAAATAAGGACCAAGGAGACTGTAAGGGGCAGGACATCTGGGATCAAGTACGCGGAGAATGAGAAGGCAAGGGTAATGGTTTTGAGGCTTTACCTCTGGTTCCCATTTGCCTCCTGTCTTATAGTTCCCTGTTGTATCAAGGAGTCCTCTAGTTCAGGCAATATTCTGGAGGCTTTGCATGTGTTTACTCATTTTGTGCTCATAAGCACTTTGAATACATATAGTCATTCCCATTTCATAGATGAGGAAATGGCTGCACGTTCACTCATGTCTGACTCTTTGTGACCCTGTGGACTGTAGCCCACCAGACTCCTCTGTCCGTAGGATTTCCCAGGCAAGAATACTGGAGTGGGTAGCCCTTTCCTCCTCCAGGGAATCTTCCTGACCCAGGGATCAAATCTGCATCTCCTGTGTCTTCTGCATTGGCAGGTGGAATTTTACCACTGAGTCACCGGGGAAGCCCATAAAGAGGAAGCTGAGGTGTGAAAATGGGTAAGATATCCAAAGACATTCAGCAAATCAATGGCAGAATTGGATCAGTGCCCAACAGACTGGCTTCAGATCTCATGCTCATGGTATACTTGGTGTATGAGTTAGGATTGGATTCCACTGCAAGTGAAGGGGAGAGGGCCACATGGGACTCACAGGTCTGAGTAGGTTCGAGGCTAGTAGGTATCTCTCTGATCATGGGTACCCAAGCTCCTTCTATCTCATTGCCCTAAGAAATGTCATCTTCATTATGGCCTCTGTATCCCCAGGTGTTGTATCTATGGATTCACCCAACCAAGGATCGAGGTTGGTTGGTTGAATCTGAGGATGCAAAACCTGTGGATTCAAAACACATGGATAGAGAGGAATGACAATATTTAATGTACTGTGCTGTTTTATACAAGGGACTCAAGCATCCAGGAATTTGGGCATCTACAGGGACCTCCAGAAACCAACCCTCCAAAAATACTGAGGGACAAATGTATCTAGTTAAGACTGAAGATTGCATTATTTAAGAAGAATCTTTTCTCCTAGTGGCTAATTGGGGTGCAACTTCATTGATAGGAGAAAAGGAAAATGACAGAGGGAAGGATAGTCGACAGCCAGGGTCTCTGAACTCTACTGCTTGAGTACCTTGCAAATCTGGGCTCATGACAGCTGCCAAAGTATTTGAGTGACTATTGGGGCATCTTCTCTAAAGGAGAAAAAAGACAATGTTAACATCTGGTGGGATGCTCCACTGCATTACAAATAATTAGATGCTGGTGTTTGATTAACAACTGGGCATTTCCATCAAACAGTTCATCCTGGCAAGGGCTGTTTACTAACTTAAAGTCAAAAGCGGTCTCTTCTGGAGAGGAAACTGCTAAAGATGTTAATCGTCATGGGATGTCAGTCATTTGTGGTGATGTCAGGAAGCAGCTGAAAACTGATATGGTCGACTTGCCTCCTTCAGCTCAGTGTTTTGTAAGAACTTGCATTTCTGTCAAAGAGGTGTCCTAGTCAGACAGTTGCTTGAAGGACTCCATATTTGCACTGAATTAAAATCCAAGAGATGATTGAAGTTGCAGTTTTCTCAATCTACTATGATAGGAAAAAAATGGTAAATGCACAATTCTAGAATTAAGACCTAAATTGAGGGAGGAATGATTGAAACATCAGTGAGAGGATTAGAAGGAAAATCAAGACATTGGATAACAATTTTTTTTAACCAAGATTAAAAATTTGAAGAAGCGTAATTGAGTTAAATTGTATATTTTTCAGAAACTTAGATTGAGTGAATTTTCCTCTATTGCATGTTCCCAGAGAATTACAGGAAATCCTTTTCTAACAGGGTATCCTGAGTCGGAGGGTTTGTTAAGTTTTAAAAAAACATGCATTTGGTGGTATGCTACTGGTGAAGATTATAGAATCCCTTATGCTTCACTGAGTTTGAAGAACTACAATCACTTTAATCACACTTGTTTTCACGGTGGCCCAGGGAAGAATTAAGAGACTTCCTTTTCAAAAAGTTTTTGCTAAGACAGCGCTTTTATTCTCCAGTTGAGTCAACGGAATTGTCTTCTATTGGAATTCCAAAATCAGACTTGATGTCCTAGTGAGGTTTAAAAGTAAATTGTTGAGAAGTAATTAACCAGTTAATTACTAGTGTGGCAAAATAAGCTTGTGCTTCAGAAGTGTTTTAACTACTCAGATGGCTGGGGAATTTCAGAAGAAGCCTGTTGGTTAATAGGAAGCCTTGGTAATACAGAACTCTAAGTCTCCCTGGCAACATTTCCCAAAGAACTCAGTTTGGGTCTAACTGGAGCTGCCCGAGAAAATTAAGAACGGTGATGCTGATGGTGAGTGGAGAATAAAGCTGCCAACTGGTGAGAGAGCCCTTTTGAGGCCAAGCAGCAGAGCGCTCACCAGGGTTTATAAATGCAAAGGATTTCCTTCCATTCTCTGAGGACGTTTGACAGACAAATGATTGCAGCTTATTGATGGGCATATCAGCAAGCATTGTTTTGAGGAGGGCCTGGGGTGTGGGAACAGGTTTCAAAGGGTGATAGAAAGTGAATATGGTGTGAGTTGGTAAATGTTTAACGACCTTTGAGGTTGGGTGGCTCTGTGTGGGTGTGTGTGTATTCACACAGGAGACATACATATACACATACATGCATATAATTTAGATAAATTGTACTGTAATAAGGGGTGTATAGCACACAATTTGCAAATAACAATAAAAACTGATTCTCATAGAATGTTTTTGTTGATGTTTGCTGAGCCTCTTATATTCATAACCAATCTATTAATAAGTGAATTTAGCCTCAACATGAATATTGTTAGATATTTTCTTTGACATTAATATGACAAAAGTGAAACCATGAAGATGTATGTCAGAGCTTCATGCTGTTTGTCAGTGACACAATACTCCTCTGCTGAACTGAATGCTGGATGAATATTTCCTCACTTTTGGTGCTTTTTTTTTTTTTTTAACGGTATAACAGCTCCAGATGTAACACCCTTTTATGTTCTAATCTAGAGTATTTGCATTTTCTCCATCACTTTCTTAGACATAAAGAGAACAAATAAAGGCCCAGATTTGTAGTGTTTGCCAGCTTCCATGGTGTAAATATTCCTGCTGTGACTACTTTCAAGCCACCAGAGTTGGAGAAAAATATTTAATATCATGACATTTTTGGTCATTAATATGCTATTTCTATCATATAGGTAAAACAGATGTCAACAGCCTCAAGAGCATAGGTGACAGTAAAATAAGAAGTGAAGAGTTTGTGCAATGTCTGTTTTTGTTTCTAAGGCATTTTGTTTAATTTTGATTACATTATTTACATTTTAACGATGACTTTAACAACTGGCTCACGAAATTCCCGAAATTTAATAGCTGGCTCTTGTGAGATGCTAAGGAAAAGAGCCTTGAGTAGGAGAGCATCAGACCTCACGATGTACAGAAGCATTGGGAGGGTACCTGAAAGTGCACATCTGAGAAGCTTTTACCTGATGAAACATCTTTTGAAAAGCAGTGGCGATTTTCCTCCATATATGGGCCAAATGCATTTAGGTACTGAATACAGGGATCTCCAAGTTACTAAGGACAATTTCAGTCCAAAAGGTGGGGCAGCCCCTGCCCAGCCATTGCTGGAGATCTCTCGCTGGTTACTCCTGGCTTTTTACTTACTTGGGGTGATGGGAGTAGCAGCAGAAAACGAGGAAAGAGGGGACTTCTCTGGAGGTTCAGTGGTTAAGACTCCGTGCTCTCACTGCTGAGGGTGTGGGTTCGATCCCTGGTCAGAGAACTAAGATCCCACAAGGCCTGCTGCTGCTGCTGCTGCTGCTGCTAAGTCGCTTCAGTCGTGTCCGACTCTGTGCAATCCCATAGACGGCAGCCCACCAGGCTCCCCCGTCTTGCCTGGGATTCTCCAGGCAAGAACACTGGAGTGGGTTGCCATTTCCTTCTCCAATGCAGGAAAGTGAAAAGTGAAAGTGAAGTCGCCCAGTCGTGTCCAACTCTTTGCAACCCCATGAACTACAGCCTACCAGGCTCCTCCGTCCATGGGATTTTCCAGGCAAGAGTACTGGAGTGGGGTGCCATTGCCTTCTCCACACAAGGCCTGGGGCATGGCCAAAAAAAAAAAAGAAAAAAAAAGGAGAGAAAAACAAGGGAAAAAACTGTGGAGAGTGAAAATAGTTTAGACTTGCTTTGGGGACAGAGCCTGGACATTTTGACTCAAATGATGATTTGTCTCAAAATTCTATCTATTGAGAGATCCATGTTGGTTAAAGACATGATGGGAAGTGGTTCAAAGGTCATCTCTACTCTGTGCTCAGGGTTCCTCTGTTTGCCTTAGCACTCCTGTTCAGTGGCCTATCCCACCTGTCCTCTAACCCTGTTATTGTTTGATAGCTAAATCATGTCCGACTCTCTGCAACCCCACGGACTGCAGCGTGCCCCTCTGTCCATGGAGTTCTCCAGGCAAGAGAACTGGAGTGGGTTCCCATTTCCTTCTCCGTGTATGGAGCAGGCAGAGAGGTAAAACACTTGCTTCTAGATGCTTTGTTTCATCAGACATGAAGGAAGAAATGTTCATTTTTTTTCTCCCTCCCACTTCACATTGCTCACAGCTCCAGAGACCCAAGGCTCAGAAAAACACCCATTTGCTGCTTGGACTGCTTGTAGTGTTTGACATAAATTGATTTCTTTTTCAAAAGATGTGTTTTGTGTTAAAGGTGTATTTCTGTTGTGTTAACACATGTAGGCTGTCGTATTGAGATTAACACTGACATTTATGCTGCTGAATCTTCTATATAAATTCCATGTTTATTTGGTCACAGTCACACAACCATGTTTATATTTTTAGTGTATTTATTTTTGCCTTTGTGTTTATTTTTGATGTTTATTTTATTGTGTATATTTTGATCATTTTATTGCCTTTTTAAAAGGGATGTTCGCATGCATGAAGAGAAAGAAAAAGATGAATTCCAGTTGGTTCATTAGAAGGCGTTCTAAACCCAGACTCCTTAAAGCTGTAGCCTGGCCATGGAGAGGAAACCCCAAATGCTAGGCAGCCTGATCGTGTTCTTGCCGCAGGAAGACACCTTGACTCAGTGGCCCGCCCAACTCTGCCCGGTCCTGGCCACACCTAGGCCAGATCTGCCAGGTCCCCATCCCTCAAGAGATTGCTGCAGCCTCCTGGCCTGTCCTTTGTCCCCCCAGACCCCTGCAGTATTTGTGCAAGCGGGGCAGGGCTCTGTATAAACACTGTCACTCCCTCTCTGACCATCGGGCACTCCACACCCTCTTAATCCAAGTGAGGGTGAAAAGAGCAAATTGTGTGTTCTGTTTTGCTTATCTTTTAAATTGCCAGATCTTTTTGACTGACTAAGCTTTTTTTTTTTTTTTAAGTTGTCTAGACTTCTGCTGTAATGAGGAGTGTGTGTGTGTGTGTGTGTGTGTTCATTCAGTAAATGTCTATATGCCTGCCTGTTCTGTGCCAGGCATCCTTTATTTGCTATGCAGGCACTTAGGATACAAGGGTGAACAAAACAGAGGACCTGCCCTCCTCCAGTCTGCATTCTCTGCAGGCAGCAGATATCAACAAGTAAAGTGAAATGTTATCAAGAATGACCAGTGCAATGAAGAAGAGTCAGGCCAGCATTACGGGGTAGAGAAGGAACTTGGAGTGGAAGGGAGGGCACTTTCTCTTACTGTTGCCCAGGCATATCTCATCTGTGGATGTTAAAAGTGAGAGCCAGAAGGAGAAAATAAAACTCTGCTGTTTATCCTATTCTCTGTAAGGAAGAAAAAAATCCAGCTTCTCTTTCTTGGAATGAATCTCCAGTGTTCCTGACTTCAGTTTCTGGGCTTTAGTTTGCTAATGTTAAGATGCATTTAATAATAGTAATTGGCTCCTAGAGTTGTTTCAAAGGGTGATGGGGTTAGTGCTTGTAATGGGCTTAGAACAATGCCTGGCAAATATGAGTCCTCAAATGGTGGCTCTAGTATGTACAGTAATGATATAAGTATCTAGCTTATATCTAGTAAGTATCTAGCAGTTATGCCAGGAGATCGTGTTCCAGAATGTCAGGATGGAGAGCTGCTCCTCTTCTGACCGCCCCCCTCCCCGCCCCCGCCCCAGGCCACAGTAAGTGAGGGACCTCAGCTTCCCTCTTTGTCAAATGAAATCCTCTTAGTACGCTAGCCTCACAGGGTTTTGTTGTGCAAATCAGTTTAAACAACATGAGATCACAGTTTGAAAACTGGAAAATGCTGTTGGAAATACCACTACACAGGGTGGTATTGAGCACTAATAGGGCCCATAATAACCTATTTAAAGTCTCTGAGTATGAGTGCTATCGAAATACATGTTGTAATCATTCATACTGTACATCTTGTCCTCCTTCCTTTATGATGGTTTCCGTTTAGGTGACATCTCATCCTTGGTACAACCTCCAATTCACTCTGTGGTTGTGGGGGTGATGCCTTATCACCCTGCACTTGAATCCAGTTGCGCTGTTAGTGCAGTTGATCTTGACTTTGAATGCATCTCACGTTTGAGCCTCTCTTTCCCTTACTGGTCCCTCACATGATTCTTTCCCCTGAGAACTCTGTCCATCTCTGGATCTGCTTGGTTGTGCCAGCCTGCACTTCACATCATACCAGGTGGAAGGAAGCCAAAAGCCAGATGGGAATGTCATACTGTGATGTTGTCAGAAGTGTGTGTATATGTTGTGTGCACCTGCTCAGCTGCTCAGTTGTGTCTGACTCTTTGAGACCTCCCTGGACTATAGCCCACCAGGCTCCTCTGTCCATGGAATTTTCCAGGCAAGAAACTTTTGTCAAATGAATGAATCTCTTTAAAAGCAAAACTGTTATATGAACATTTATTATATGTATATAAAGCACTATTCCATATGCTATATGATGAATGGCTCTAGCCCCAAGACAGAATAATAGTTTGTTATTCTATGTACAAGGGCTTCCCAAGTGGCTTTAGTAGTAAAGAACCCAGCGACCAATGCAGAGGATGTAAGAGAGGCAGGTTCGTTCCCTGGGCTGGGAAGATCCCCTGGAAAAGGATGTGGCAATCCACTCCAGTATTCTTGGCTGTAGAATCCCATGGACAGAGGAACCTAGCAGCCTACAGTCCATGGGGTCGCAAAGAGTCGAACACGACTGAAGCAACTTAGCACAGCACAGCATTCTATGTACAGAGACAGAGGAAGCATTCCCAGTGACAGACTTCTTTGGAAATGGCAAAACTGAACTGAAGCCAGTTCTGCTGTCGGGGCAGCACGGTGGGGCACCCATCCTATGTCCTGTCGTCTCAGCTCACCCCACCCCCGTGGGGCAGTCTTTGGTGCCAGAATGTATTAACTTCTCAGAAAGCACTGAGCTGTTTCAAGAATTCTTCCCCGACCCTGACCCTCCATCCCAGGCTTCTCTGGACCCCTGTTTTTGAACCAGGTAACCCAGTTGGACCCACCACGGAAATACTTAGCCTTCACTAGCTCACCTCTGCCTGGAGTAGAGTCCACAAGACTCTCCCCTCTCATCCCTCCGGACAGGTTTTGTTACAGGGAGATGTGTCCAAAGGTTGTGTTATTGAAGTTTCACTGTCACAGACATGCACATGGGGTTTTACCACCACAGGAAGTCAGAAGCTTTTCCCTTGAATTGAAAAAAGAAATCAACAATTGTTTGCTTCAGTCCCTCCGAAGTGCCTAAAAACCAGCGAATTGTATGGTAGCACCCTCCCCTCCTAAGGATGAAAACCTTGTCAGCTGCATTGTTTCAGCCCCTTGAACAAAGAGGAGGTGGCACTTCCTCTTGTGGCCAATAGATACGGAGTCTTAATTAGCATCTTTTGTTGTTCTTCTGTAGGAAATGAGTGATTCAGCTTGCTGAGGCCACTTCTGTCATTTGTTAAGTATCCTGTATGTCAGGGACATGTTCTTGAAGTTTCGCTTCTCTTTTCCTTGGCCTCGCCCTAGTGTAATTCATCAAGTAGCCCTGAAGTCACATTTGATATTATCATGCCTTAAACCACACAGGTGCAGCCACAAAGAGGAAAACAGATGGGCAGATTTCTTTTTCTTTTTTTCCCCATTTTGCAAGTTAAATAACCTTGCAAGGGGGGAGAGCATTATATAGTTTTGTGAGAGCTCCTGCCGATGGGCCAACGTCAATACCATCTTTGGTAGTACTCTGGGAGGATATAGACACCAATTTAAACATTCTTTAGTAAAAAGAAAGAGCAGGACTCATGGGGTTTCGGTCTTAGCTATATTTCCCACATCCCCCACTCTTTAAAAATTAGGATGGGGCTTCCCTGATGGCTCAGTGGTAAAGAATCCGCCTGCCAGTGCAGGAGATACGGGTTGAATCCCGGATCCAGGAAGATTCCCACATGCTGTGGAGCCACGAAGACCACGCACCACAACTAGCCTGCGCTCTAGAGCCCATGCTCCTCAACAAGAGAAGCCACCGCAGTGTGAAGCCCACACACTGCGGCTAGAGAGTAACCCCTGCTCTTTGCATCTAGAGAAGAGCTCACACAGCAGCGAAGACCCAGCACAGTCAAAAATAAACACACAAATAAAATTATAGCATCTTTCCCTGGAGTAGTAAAGGGCAACCCACTCCAGTGTTCTTGCCTAGAGAATCCCATGGCCAGAGGAGTCTGGTGGATTACAGCCCATGGGATGGCAAAGAGTTGGACATGTCTGAGCGACTAAGCGTCTGAGCGACTAAGCATAGCATCCTTAGACTCTAGCACTCTTTCAAGTACGGTGCAGGGTCCCAGGATGGGTTCCTAAGACCCTTTCATGGGTCCACGAGGCCAAAACTATTTTTATAGGAAGACTAAGACCCTGTTTGCCTTTTCCATCACTTCTCTCATGAGGCTGCAGCAGTGTCTTCCAAAGATGCCATGACATATGAGAGCACAAGAGACTGAATGCGGAGGGAGATGCAAAAACCTAGCTGTCTTCGATAAAGCCAGACATTCAAGAGACTTAGGAAACTGTAAAACAGTGACACTCTCCTCACAAAATGGTTTTGGTTTAAGAAATACTATTTTTCATTAAAATGTGACATATGAACTTGTCATGGGTTTACAGTGTCTCTTTTATAATTATGACAGATTTTGAACTTTTTAAGTTTTAGTTTCTAATATGATCAATATTTGGAGAAGGCAATGGCAACCCACTCCAGTACTCTTGCCTGGAAAATCCCATGGATGGAGGAGCCTGGTGGGCTGCAGTCCATTGGGGTCGCTAAGAGTTGGACACGACTGAGCGACTTCACTTTGACTTTTCACTTTCATGCATTGGAGAAGGAAATGGCAACCCACTCCAGTGTTCTTGCCTGGAGAATCCCAGGGACGGGGGAGCCTGGTGGGCTGCTGTCTATGGGGTCACACAGAGTAGGACACAACTGACGCAACTTAGCAGCCTGATCAATATTAGAATTTATAACCGTACACTGAGGCATTTTGGGTGCCTCAGTCGCGTTGAAGAACATAAAAGAAGCCTGAGAAGCACTGACGTCACATGAGAGCCCTCTGTGGAGGAGTAGGAGGGTCTGGGTTTCCTTCCTCCTTAGGGAGGCAGCAGGCAGTGCCCCAGAGAGTATGTCTCACGTGGAAACCCGAAGAAATTGCCCACGCCTAGAGAATTTACTGCAGATTCTCACTTGGCCCCTATGAGAAGCCCCCAGCTTTTTCTTCCCACTCTTTTCCCCGTTACTGTCCTGTTTGAAGTCCTGTGTTGTGGTGCCTGGGACTTGGGGCCATCCTGCTCCTTGTCCTTGGGGTCCTGTCCCCCACCCCACCCTGAGGGCCCCCTGCTCAGGAGCACCCTGCCTCCCTCCCCATCCCCTCAACTTTCCTCTTTGCTATGTTCTTTCAGGAGAAAACAGTCCCCACCTCACAGAGCTGCTGTGGTGGATAAGTTCATCTCCAAAGTGCTCAGATGCTGCCTTCCATTGTGAGTCAAATGATTTAATTCACTTCCATTCGGATTGCAGCTCCTCGTGGGTAAAGGTCTTCCATACTATCTAGGGCCTGGGGACATAACTGCTGAGAGACAGTTTCTTTGAAAAAATTCAGCCAGGACAATTTTAGTTTGTGCGAAAAAAGCCAGAAGGCTCTGTTATCAGCCTCATCATTCTAACAGGTGTAGTCATCAGGGCTTCATCCTTACTTCACACAGAAATAGGGGGATTTCTGTTTGGATCAAGGAATGGGAGGGACATTTACTGAAAGCTTTCTGTGCCCAGTCACTTTTCATAGTTTTGTTTTCTTTTTCGGCTGTCACCACAAGCAGCCTAACTTCAGCAGCATCAGACAAGGTTAGCTGTGGTCTCCATCCAGGAAACAGAAGCCCGGAAATAAGGAACTTGCTTACACCAAGGAGGAAATGCATATATGAAATCCAGTTTGTCTGAAATCAAAGCCCATAATTTTTCCATAACAACCAAATATAGTGAGTGAGCCTTGACTGAGTTATATATATCCAGAAAATGTAGCATAATCTTAGGAGAGTGTATCAGTTTGTTTGGGCTGCTATAACAAACAAGTGGCCTTAAATACAAGAAATTAATTTTCTCACAGTTCTAGAGGCCAGAAGTCCAAGATCAAGATGTTGTCGGCACCAGTTTCATTCTGAGGACTTTCTCCTTGGCTTGTAGATGGTTGTCTTTCCCCTGTAACTTCACGTGGTGTTTCATCTGTGTATGTCTCTCCAAATTTCTTTATCTTACAAGGACAAGAGTCGTATTGGACTAGGACCCACCCTAATGACCTCATTTTAATCAACTTACCTCTTTAAAGCCCCTATCTCCAAATACAGTCCCATTGTTAGGTATTGGGGGTTCAGATTTCAACATATGAATTTGGGGGAGATATGATTGAGTCCATAAAAGACAACTGGTTAACTTTGAACTTGGACTGAGTATGAGATGGTGTTATGGAACTCTTAATTTTAGTGGATTGTGAATCTACAGAAAGTGCCACTTGGGGCAGATGCACGATGAAACCCAGAGGGATGGGGAGAGATATCTGTGCCTTACTTTCAAACAATTCAGTGACCACAAAAAAAGTTGTAAGAGTGATTTAAAACACTGCAAAAGATACCATGAAGGGGACAGATTGAGAGAAAGTACCTGCAACATAAACCATACATGGGTTTTATTGCCTAAAATATATATGAAAATGCTTGCAGTTCATTAAATAAAGACCAAAAAAAAGGCCCACATTGTATTTCCAGGAAGGAAGGGTGTATAGACACATTGCACATTTTCCCAGAGACAGGGTGTTATCCTCTGCAGAGGTCTTCAGGCAAAGGTTCACGGTTCCATGTCCTGGCTAAGTTTCAATGCGGTCTTTCCTGAAGGCTAAGGCTTGAACACACTGGCCTTGAAAGGTCCGTCCAAGTCCTTGTGATCAGGAGTCGGTTTTGATCTCCCGTGTGTTTCCGTCTGTGAAGGACGTTGGGAGGTCAGTTCTGTTCATTGCCTGGTGCTCTTGAGTAAAGGGGAAGCTCCCATAGCTGCTGTTCCTTCCCGGGTTACCTAACACCACTTTAGACCTCCCAGGGCTCAGACATACTCTGTGGGCAGGGTTTTTGGTTTTTTTTGGAAGGGAAGCTATTTGTTTCTATGTTATTAAGGTTCACCTATGACACCAGCCACGTATTATGGTACATATCTAAAGTAAATAAACCTCTGTGAATAGGTCGTTAACAATTCCATTTCAAAAAGCTCAAAGGCACAATATCAAAGAATTCAAGCCCATTGGATAGTATGCTTGAGGAACAATATCCCATAAGTATTAGGAATAGTTCAAGTTTTATCCGGAAACTCTGTGTGTGTGTGTCTGTGGCATGTTTATCCTCAATTTACATCACAGCTATAAAAAAATTATTTAAAGTTAAATGTCTTTGCCCTCAACTGTGAAACTCAGGAAAGCTTATGAAAGAGAAGAAGCAAATAAGCCATGCTTTGTAGTGAATGGACGCTTTGAGAGGCAGGGAAGATGGAAAATCACTGACTAGCCTCTGCAGTTCTCTCATCATAGATCAAGGAGAGAGTTTATCCCAAATCTTGCTTCCAGAGATGTGACTGTTGCTGTTCAGTCACTAAGTCGAATCTGACCCTGTGACCCCGTGCACTGTAGCACGCCAGGCTTCTCTGTCTTTTACCATCTCCTGGAGCTTGCTCAAACTCATGTCCATTGAGTTGGTGATGCCATCCAACCATCTCATCCTCTGTCTCCCCCTTCTCCTTCTGTCTTCAATCTTTCCCAGCATCAGGGTCTTTTCTATTGAATCAGTTCTTCGAATCAGGTGGCCAAAGTGTTGGAGCTTCAGCATCAGTCCTTCCAGTGAATATTCAGGACTCATTTCCATTAGGATTGATGATTTGATCTCCTTGCTGTTCAAGGGATTCTCAAGAGTCTTCTTCAACATCACAGTTTGAAGGCAGAGATGTGATAGCATAAGTTAAATCAGGAAGTCCATGGACAGAAATGTTTATTTATACCATGTCAAATTCTGGACAAAATATTTATTTGAAAATGAAAAATATTTATGTCTTGAAAGGCGTTGTTGAGGCGGACAGTGATAGAAAGAAAGTTTTTAATCATTTTTCTCCCTGAGCTCTATTAGAAGCTACAAAATCGACTTTGAAATGACTCTCACTTATGAGAGAATGAAGGACATAGTTCTCACTACCCCTGAATCTTGCTAATGTGGCAACAATCTCTGATCCAAATTGAAATTTTTTCTTTGTTCAAAAGTAAGGTTATCATCATTTCTTCCATTAAGAAGAGTGAACATTTCCACAGATCATTGTGGTGCAAATTTCAGGAGTGAAGAGAAAGAAACAAATAACGATGGTCTTAAAAAACACTAACATCATTTTTGAGAAGAAAACTTAAACATCTGGTTTCCTTCTGGGAAACTGCACTTTTTTCTTTTTTGGGCATCTTCATCTTTAAAAGAAAAAGTCTCTACTAGTCTAGTCTGCAAGTATAAAGTTAAGAGAATTACTACATACCTGAAAAATCCAACATTGGCACATTGATTTTGTTTATTAGGATTACAGGTTTAACAAAATTGGATATACATGTGTCCTGCCTGGCAAATTGAATATAAATATCTGTGTCAACATACGCTTGCCACAGTTAGAGAAGATTTCATCCACACTGTTGCCTTGAGCATTGCTGGAGAAATTTATAACCATCTGCCATCATCAGGAACTTAAATCCTCGATTACACAGATCGTGACAAACACTTGCTGCTTTTTTGCCTTCTAGACATGTTTCTCTGTACTGTGCAGGGAGTTTTACGGAATGCAGGCTTTATTCCATGTTTTAAGAACAGATATAGGCCTCCATTAATATTTATTTTAATGATATCCTTGTAACCACATGATAAAGGAATTTTAAAATAGAACCTGTTCTGGTGTAGGATCACTCTTGCAAATTTAACTAGTCTTATGTCCACCATATGGGAAACAGAGTGAACCCAAAGTAAATGTTTTCAAGATTTGGTAATATTGGAATGATTGTCTGAGGGGGTGCTGTTTCTGTAGTATAGCTGAGTGATGAAGCCATGATTTAGGCATTTGAACTCCCACTTTCAGAGGTTTGAAATGTAATACGTTTCAGGTTGTTTTCTTCTCTGAGCAGGATTTTCTGCTTTACTGTAAATTGCCAGTGCTGTTTAATTTGTGTATTTGTTTAATTTTCTTGGTGTAAACTTCAAAAGGGATGTTGACCTAGCAGAAAACCCCTTGCCTGAAGAATAGCATAAAAGTAGCAGCTTTCACACATAGCACTTCAATCCTGGTTTCTCTTTAGATTCCTTTGAGATCAACTTTCAAAGAGTCCTTAGCAAATGGACATTTGTTTTAGGGATGGTATGTAAGTAGGAAAACACACACACACACATACCTGTCCCTGCCCTGCTATGTTATACCCTCTCTACCTAGATTAGGTATTAACTTGGCTCCGTCAGAGAGACTTGGGCTTGAATTCATCTAGTTCGATAGAGTTGGTTAATATTCTGCCCCTACTACTAATGACCCTATAATCTAGCAGAGAGGACAGGATGATTGTGTAACTGTTGTATTGTTCTGTAGAATAACAATTTTCACTGTAACAATATCCCCAGTTGATTCACAGGCAAATACAGTGAAGAAGTTCTGTCCAGGACTGACAAGTGGCGATGGAACCACCACCCATGTGCAGGTGATGAGGCCTCAGAGGGCACTGGAAAGCAATGGAAATGGAGAAGCCCCCTCCAAGAGAAAGCACATGTATATGTGTGTGCCCACGTGCATGTGCCCACATGCTGGGGGTGCAGGGGGTCCTGCTGAGAGATTGATAGAGAGGAAAAAAACTGAGGTTTCTAGCCTGGGAAACTGGACCAATGTGGGTCATGGTGGAGGAACTGGCCAGGGCGCTGGTTTGGACACAAGGGTAGGATTCCTCAGACCAGTTCCTGGCTTGCGATGATGTTAGTACATCCAGGTGGTATGAACTTGGCACAGTTGGAGATACAGGTTGAGCTCAGGGATACATTGCTGCTTGGAATGTATGTTCCTGCCATTTGGCCATGTATATCAGGCCTCAAATGTTCATACCCTTTTACCTAGTAATTCTATTTTCAAGATTATACCCTAAAGAAATACACCTTTCTGTACACCAGATTATGTGCAAGCTTTTATATTGCTGCAATAAACAACCTAAATTTTCAACAATGAAGAACTGAGTAATTGATGATATATTCATCCAAGGGACTACTGTGTGCAATTAAAATTTCCCAAGATATTAACGATGATAAATGTTTAAGACATGTAAGAAAGAGGAAGATCAAATCAGCATAGAATAATCTACTTTTTGAAAAACGTCAATACTGCATAGAATAGAAAGGCAGGAAATTAGATCAAAATAGTAATGCTAATAATAGTTATCTTTTGGCTCTTTGACATTTTGATTTTTATTGTATTTATACTTTCCTGTATTTTTCAGGATCTTTTGAGATGTCTACAATCAGAAAAAAATTAATTTTATATAAGTAAAAATGAAGGATACTTATTCAGACAGCCTCTCCCCAGCCACAATGGCTGGGGACATAGACTATTGGAGAGGTTCCAGGTGAGACCATTCTTTATTGAGACCAGTACTGCCCACTGGGTTGTCTTCAAAGCAGTCCCTCCCTTGTTCAGCTGGGAGGTGAATGGAGGAAGGGGCCTCAGGACATAGGTCCTAATTAGGACCTTGGCTTTGCTCTGTGTGTGATAGAAAGCCACTGGAGGGCTTTGAAGCTGAGAGTGCCATGATGTGCACAGGAACAGAACTGCTCTGGCTTCTGTTTGTAGAAACGCACTGGGGAAGCATGGTTATGGGCAGAGAGATCAGTGAGTAGGAGGTTTGTCCAGATGAGAGATGATAGGGTGGGCGCTGCAGAATTGGTGGACCACAGTTGGATATCTGCCGAGAATGGGCCAACTGAGGTTTATGGACAGCTTGCTTGTGGGGCATCAGAAAGAAAAGGGTAAATGATGGGGTCGAGAATATTAGCCTGAACATCTGAGTGCATTTGGCATTAAGGGGAAAGGCAGATTTGCAAGGATGAGAAGTAAGGAGTCCGTGGTCAGGCTGGATCTTGAAAAGGCATCTCAACTTTCAGTGGTGAAGCCAGGAACACACTGGGCACGTGAATCTAGTGGTTGGGACAGAGTTCCGAGGAGTAGCTGTGCACCTGGAAACTCTCAACAAGCCTGTGGTGTTACAAGCAATAAGATTGTTTACAGAGAAAGTGTAGACAGAGAAAAGGCAGGAAGGCAGATCCTGGGGCATCCCAGCTTAAAGAATGGATGAGGCAAAGACCGAGCCCAGGATACTGGGAAGGAGCAGCCCATGGGGGAGAAAACCCAGGAGTCCTCTCTCTCAGGAGCCAAGTGGAGAAGGTGTATCACAACGGCTGCAAGGTCATTTGCACGTGAGCCACCATGTACACCAAGAGTTACAGGGAATTACAAGCTCTAAGTGTGCATCTGAGAATACTTCTTCCCCTGCTCCAGTGGATTCAGGGCCTCCCTTTTCTCTTACCAGCAATCACTCGCCACTTGGCTCGCAGGAGGATTACAGAAGCTTCCGAGCATGGCTGGAGGCTTCTGAAGGTGGGCATGCAGGGTTGAGCCAGGTTAGTCAGAAGAATAGGATCTGGGCTGGTGGAGGAGGTGTAATGGGGAGCAGGGCTTCATGGGGGTCAGCTTCCTGCCAGAGTGCTCCTAGGGGCCGGCTGCTACTTTCTATTCCACTGCCCCTGCCACCAGGCTGTCCACCTGTGGTTCCCTGCTCTAGGGCCTCCTGAGAACGGAAACGGTCTTCTAAGTATGCAACCTTTCTGACATTTTCTGAAGCGTTTTTGCTGCAAATAACAAACCATCACAGTTTAAGTTCTCTCCTAAGAAATGTCATTGTTATAATGCTTGGGGCAGGGGGGAAGGTCAGAATACACTAAATTGTTTACCCTCCATTCTCTATTGTAAACAAATAAACTGGCAAGACTAGAAGGAAAGAACTACTGTTTCTGTAGCCATGATTCTTTCTGAGTTACAGGTGATGCTTTTTTCTTGGTTTTCTTTATTTACTCTCTAGATTTTTTTTTTTTTTTTACAGTGGGCATCTATTATATTTATAATATAAAATAAATATAATAACTAAAAATATATATGTTTAAGCATTTCTTCCAAACTTCAGTATGCTTTAACAATCTGCCTTGGTGAGTTGGGTCCCCAGAGGGCTGCTGTCAGTCTGGGGTACTGCAGTGGATGGTCAGACCTGCAGAAGGGGAGTCATATACGAGGGCTAAGGTTCTACAACGTGTTTGGACATCCAGCCCAGCTTCCTTCCGCCAGCTCAGCAGGACAGGATTTATCTTTATGCCCCCACCACCCCTTCCCCCTGACTTGTCATTGGTCACAACTGTCCTCCCCATTCAACCACCAGCATCGTGTGTCTGGAATCTCAAGTGGGAGGCTGTGTGTTTGTGTGTGTTTATGCACACTTCAACTGTGGGCATCCTTGATGCCATCTAATCTATTTTTATTGAGCTCCCGATGTGTGCTGAACCCTTTGTCTGTTCCAGCTTACAAAAGTGACCAGCCTTTAAACTCTCAAGTGACTCTGTGGCTCCCTGGCCTGTTTTCAGCCGTAAGTCCCTCCAGACACCCTATCTGTGAAGTGCCCGGCATGGTAATCATTGCCAGTGGTTTGGCCCAAGGCTGTATTAGCTGTCGAGCTCACTGCTGTTGCCTGGGTTCCCACAAGAGAAAGAACCCAACAGGCCTGCCAAAGGCCAAGTCCCTGGGGACCTCAAAGCCTGGGAGCCCAAGGGAGGAGGCCCAGGGCTGGGGCTGAGGCTGCTGGTGTCACACCTGCTGAGGAAGAAGGGAAAGCATCGTGGACTTCCAGGAGCAGCTTTACAGAGAGTGCAAGGGAGGAGGGGTCCATGGCGGGCAGCGTGAAGGAGACTTCTCTGGATTTTTAGAGAAGAGAGTATATATTTGGGCACGCATGGAGGGATGGGGATTGGTGAAGAAGGTTCATTGGACAATCTGCTTTGTCTCTAGAGGCCACAGATGATGCCCTGTCTTGTGTGGTGAAGTCTGGAGTAGCTTCTCTATTTCTCTCTGGGTAGGAATCACTTGAGGCTCTGACTGCCTTTCCAGCAGCTCCTAGATGTCCTGCCTGGTGTCACACATTGAGTAGCAAGGCTGTGAGGGTGACCCAGGGTGGGGCTGAGGCCAGGGAGATCCTCAATCAGGCATATTTTAGGGTCCTCAGTAAGCCAGCTGAAGCTGTCAGGAGTAATAGCTGAAACAGAAGTAGAGAAAGACAGAAACCTGGATACGGAAGATGGGTGGTGCCACTGAGAGCCCCTCAGTGGAGACACATTCTGAACTGACGTGAGCACTGTGGGAACTCTTTAATGTTCATGTTCTTCATCGTGGTCGTGATTCTTTCTTGACCAAGAATCACACAGCAGAGTATGTATGGCGCTGTATTCTTTTAGTGACTAGCAATGCTTTGGTCAGAAGAGAGTCAGTTTGTGAGTATAAAGAACTTGTGATTTTCTAGAGAACAACTCGTGCATACTGGCTATCAAATGTCCTGAATTTTAGACGGACCGCTTGGCTGTGTGTCTGTACCATAGGCTTTGACTTCCAGAGCAATGATATATTTTTATACTTTATATGTGTATTTATATACTTAAATATATGTAATCTATGTAATTGTTATACATATGTATACATAAAAATCAAAGTAATTAAATCCTAGAATCCTGGTGCCAAATGGTAACGATTAGTTCAATCCTCTTTTTTTTTATATGAACAATGAAGATACAAGAAGAATAATTAATAAGTTGGGCATGTTCATGTTTAGAAGTCTTATTGGTTCTTTTGATATCTAAAGTACTAAGCTGGACCACATTATCACATCCTATTCTATGAATAGGTTTCCTTTCCTTTTGGGAAAAGGAAAGTGGCTTTGGGCTTAATAGTAAGGTCACATTTTGCATTTCATAGTCACCAACCTGTCCGTGGTATAGGCATCCAATCCCTGGGAACAGTCATCCTTTGCATAAATAGTGTACTCAGGCTGTGATATTATAATTTTTAATATTAAAAAACTTACTATTCAGTCTTGTAAATACTTTTTCATAAAACCTCCCTTAATTATTGCAAAACAAAATCATCTTTTACTTGTGTGCAGAATGGACATTTGAAAGCTATGAGGGTTCTGCTGGCCCTGGCTACTCTGAGGTTAGTGTCCACTCATGAGGGTCAGCTGCCTGGGGGGCATGACTCAGAGAACAAGGTCTGTCTTTTGAATCATTTGCCTCCATTTACTTGCCTTTCGGTGATGGCAACAAAGCTTTTCATGGTTGCAAACACAATGTAAACTTGTTCTGATAAATATATGCAGTTCAACTACGTGAATAGTGAGAACCTCTGACTGTTTAGCTGGTGGAGATAAGGAGGGAGGTAAGGAAGGAGACCCCTCTAACAATAGATCTGCTAATACCAAGGTCGGGAGACCTGTGCAGGTCAATTCACTAAACCTTTAACAGGCAGCACAGGACTCATAGGAAAGCAGGAGTGGTGGCCACCAGAGGCGGTACTTGCTCAAGTACTAAGCACCCCTTGATCCAGATGAGCCTGAAGTTGCATCCTTGACTAGGAAAATTACCCTGCCCAGTGTTCTGTGACCCACAGCTCCAGCACAGTTCTGTGTCTTCCGTATTAGGTGAGATTCTTTACAGATGTGAATCAATCCAACATGTTTAAGTACTACCCTATGGATGGCACTTTGGAACTACCCAGAATTAAAGTTATAGCACTGTTCTCTATGCTAGGATAAAGAACACAGCCGCATCTCCACCTATAAAATAACAGAGTTTTACAGGGTGCCATACACAATTTATTGTCGATATAGAAAGGGATCATTTACTTAACAGTAGGTGAAATCACTGTTGATCTGAACAGGAAAGATATATTCTTCCTCCCAGGGCCTCGATCTAAGAGGTTCAAAGACAGAATAATGATGGTAAAGGTAGTGGAAGAGTTAGGCCAAGTGGGGAGGTTTAGAGAGATGTGTGATGTCTTTGTCTAAACATACCATGTTTTTCCTGCCCCTGCCCTTGATCTCAATGTTCCCCTTCTGAAAGTCTTGTCTCTTTTTTTCTCTCAAAGTTCTGCATGAACTTCAACTCACAACCTCCTGCCACCTGTTGATCCCATGAGCAGTCTTACCTAGGCTATCCCTGTCTAACTAAAAGGCTTCTAAACACTTTTCAGGCCAGTTCATTGAATGTTCTTTCCCCACTGCTTCTGGGAAGGCAGAATACTGAATATACATCATGCAAAGGTGAGCACCCCGATGTACCTGGGATGGAACAGAGTACTTTCTATGGGTGGATCAATTCATTCTGTCGATGCTTGCTGAATGTCTGTTACCTCATCAGGTACTATTCTCGTGCTACAGGTGATAAGCAAAGAAGGAACATAGCCACCCATTCTGTTGTTTTCCTCTATTTCTTTGCATTGATCACTGCGAAGGCTTTCTTATCTCTGCTTGCTATTCTCTGGAACTCTGCATTCAAATGGATATATCTTTCTTTATCTCCTTTGCCTTTCACTTCTCTTCTTTTCTCAGCTATTTGTAAAGCCTCCTCAGACAACCATTTTGCCTTTTTGCATTTCTTTTTCTTGGGGATGGTTTTGATCACAGCCTCCTGTACAATATTATGAACCTCTGTCCATAATTCTTCAGGCACGCTATCAGATCTAATCTCTTGAATCTATTTATCACTTCCACTGTATGATTGTAAGGGATTTGATTTAGGTCATACCTGAATGCTTTAGTGGTTTTCTCTACTTTCTTCAATTTAAGTCTGAATTTTGTAATAAGAAGTTCATGATCTGAACCATGACTGAGCCACAGTCAGCTCCCAGTCTTGTTTTTGCTGACTGTATAGAGCTTCTCCATCTTCAGCTACAAAGAATATAATCAGTCTGAATTTAGTATTGACCATCTGGTGATGTCCATGTGTAGGTCATCTCTTGTGTTGTTAGAAAGGGTGTTTGCTATGACCAGTGTGTTCTCTTGGCAAAACTCTGTTAGCCTTTGCCCTGCTTCAGTTTGTACCTCAAGGCCAAACTTGCCTGTTACTCCAGGTATCTCTTGACTTCCTACTTTTGCATTCCAGTCCCCTATGATGAAAAGGGCATCTTTTTTGGTGTTAGTTCTAGGAGGTCTTGTAGGTCTTCATAAAACCGCTCAACTTAAGCTTCTTCGGCATTAGTGGTCAGGGCATAGACTTGGATTACTGTGATATTGAATGGTTTGCCTTGGAAATGAACAGAGATCATTCTGTTGTTTTTGAGATTGCACCCAAGTAATGCATTTTGGCCTCTTTTCTAATCTATACTTAATGCCCAATTCTTCTAGACTCAGTTCATATGTAACCTCATCTGAGAATCCTTCCCTGATTGGTATGATTTGGGCTGAGGTCCTGTAATAGAAGAATAACCTGACTCCATGTTGGGTCTCTTCCTTTAGCTCTAACCCTTGTGCTCTCTTGTCTGTGCTTAGTCACGCTGACTCTGCACCTTTTGTAAAGGAATGTTTCCTATATCCTGAAATATACATGATAGCTATGACCAACATAGACAGCATATTAAAAAGCAGAGACATTACTTTGCCAACAAATGTCCATCTAGTCAAAGCTATGGTTTTTCCAGTAGTCATGCATGGATGTGAGAGTTGGACCTTAAAGAAAGCTGAGTGCCAAAGAATGGATGCTTTTGAACTGTGGTGTTGGAGAAGGCTCTTGAGAGTCCCTTGGACTACAAGGAGATCCAACCAGTCAGTCCTCAAGGAAATCGATCCTAAATATTCATTAAAAGGACTAATGCTGAAGCTGAAGCTCCAACACTTTGGCCACCTGATGTGAAGAACTGACTCATTAGAAAAGACCCTGCTGCTGAGAAAAATTGAAGGCAGGAGGAGAAAGGGACAACAGAGGATGAGATGGTTGGATGGCATGACCGACTTGATGGATGTGAGTTTGAGCAAGCTCCAGGAGTTGGTGATGGACAGGCAGGCCTGGGGTGTTGCAGTCCATGGGGTTGCAAAGAGTCAGACAGGACTGAGCACTGAACTGAACTGAACTGATAGAAGAAAAAGGCCTTTCTAGGTGGCTCAGTGGGTAAAGAATCCATCTGCAGTGCGTGAGAGCAGGAGATGTGGGTTCAATCCCTGGGTGAGGAAAATACCCTGGAGGAAGGCATGGCAATCCAGTCCAGTATTCTTGACTGGAAAATCCCACGGACAGAAGAGCCTGGCAGGCTGTAGTCTGTAGAGTCGCACAGAGTCAAACATGAATGAGGCAACTAAGCATACACGTACATACATAGATGAAAAATATTCAGTGAACATGTAAAATGCATTTAGAAAATCTTGTCAGGCACAAAAATGCAAATGCCTGAGTTTCAGCACCTTTTCTGCCTGATTATGTTAAGCCATTAGGCTCTCAGCAACATTATCTTTGTTTCTTAAGGATCTGGTTGGTCTTAGGGCTGAGCTCAGAGCTTGAGATGATGTCTCTGCAGTAAACAGTGTGAAGAAGACTCAGAGGGGTCACTGAGGTCTCTGACATGCTTCTCAGTTATTTATTATTTAAAGAGCTTTTCACAATAGAGTATATAAGTGATACATGATAATTGGGGATGGAAGAAAAATAAAAACCTTCATAGACTTAAATTCTACCAGCTAGAGTGGCTACCACTTATAACATTTTTGTTTTACCTCCTTCCAGATGTTTTCCTGCCAGCTTGTCTTTTTTTATTCCTTCAAAAATAGGATCCTCCTATCCTATACATTGTGGTTTACAGCCTGCCATTTGCTGCCAATATTTTGTGACCATATTGAAGGTTTATTGAAGTATAAGCTTTGTAGCGAAGTGATTTCAAGTGTCTCATAATACCTGCAGTTTGCTTTGTGAGTCCAATTGAGATACAGAGAATCAGTTCTCAAGTTTTTTATTCTTACCCAGCTGGTATTGGTTGTAAGGATACTGGTGATTAAAAGACAAGGAAGAGGGGAATGAAGAGGAACTCTACTTTGAAGTGGTATTTTAAAGAACATTTCCTAAGACATTTTGCCATGAAATGGTATGTATCACTAACCATTGGTTTTATTTACTAGAAAGTTCCTGGAGAAACTAGCTGACTTCAAGTTAGAGAATATCAAACTTTCATGCCCTTCTAGGATGACTTCATTTGAATTTCCCTTTCTAACTTAGTTGATATTTTGCTAATGATGTAATTATTTATTTAGGCTTTTAAACTATTCTGTGCAAATACCTTATGCAATGCTTTCTTCTTTTTAAGCACCTTTTATTTATTTTTACTAAGCCAAAAAGCACACTTCACATCTGGGAACAACTAACGAATGGGCTTGCTTTCCTTTGAAGACTCATAATTCAATTTCACATTTTTAACAAGCGACTCTGGGCCCGAGGTCCCACGGATGAGACAGGGTTGCTGCCCTTGAGGTCAAAGGGCATCTTCTAATGAAGAATCCAGGCCAGGGCATCAGCTGGAAAAGTGCTGCTCAGGGGCCCCCTCCTGAAGGAGGTCATTGGCATTGGAGCTTGACCAGGTGACAAAGGGTGGGCGTGATGCACCAGGCAGCGGCAAGGACAGGATGGAATCCAGAGAGGCGGGAAGACGTGTATCCAGCAGAGGTGGTACAGGCAGGCAGCACCAGCCTGCCAGCATGTGCAGTGCTATGTGAGGCTCACAGGAGTTGGGGTAGAGCTGGTAGGGATAGCTTACGGTGAACGATGTCAGATTCGTGATCTCCAAAGAAGAAGGTTTAGCTTTGGGACCAGGGACTAGGCTTGATCACTCAAGGGCTTTTGTGTAGCAGAGTTTTATTAAAGTATAAAAAGGTACAGAGAAAGCTTCTGACATAGACATCAGAAGGGGGACGAAGATGCTAATCTTAACAAGGCCTTATATGCTTTTGTTAGATCCACTCCCACAACATACATCTTAAGATAACAGGGTTAGAACTAACAATAGAAAGATCTTACCAGACCCACTCCCACAGTATACAAGTTTAAAGATAACAAGATTAGTCAAAGTGTTCTTGTTAAGGGGAAACATATCCTCGAGCAAGATACATTGTTATACTAAGACAAAGCAATGTAGAAAAAAAAATGTTTGTCCTTTTTTCCTCCTTGAGAGCCTCAGACCCCTTTCTCCTTCTCAGGGACCCTGGACGTTTTATCAACCTTCCTAGGAATTGACTCTCTCAGTAGGATGAGTAATTAGCCAAGAGACTATTCTGAGCTGTTCTCCAGGCAGTTGGAGATAAAGGTCTGAACGGAAAGGAAAGTGAAGTTGCTCAGTCATGTCCGACTCTTTGCAACCCCATGAACTGTAGCCCACCAAGCTCCTCTGTCCAGGGGATTTTCCAGGCAATAGTACTGGAGTGGATGGCCATTTCCTTCTCCAGGGGATCTTCCCAACCCAGGAAGTGAACCCAGGTCTCCCACATTGTAGACAGATGCTTTACCGTCTGAGCCACCAGGGAAGTCTAAAGGTCTGAAGACTTTGCTTAAAGCTGTAAATAATAAATGATTCAGGAACCTCTGAAGACCTGTGCCCTAGTCATCTCAGTGGCAGAACCAAAGGAATAGAAGCACAGATGGAGTCAATGAGAGATGAGGAAATGAGTGGATCATAAACAGTGACAGTGAAAAAATATGGTCAAGTAAGGAAGCTGGGGAGGAGAGGGAGGCACAGAGTCCAAAGGGGAGGTTTAGCATGGTTGAGGACCATCACAGGTCGTGGTGGAGAGAAAACAGCCAGTGCAGGGGGGAGTGTTCAGATATATGGGGGAGAGTGATGTATGGATGCTATGGAGAATGGTGGTGATGAGATGTCCCTCTTCAGTTCTGACCATCCTCTCCTCTGAACCTGAAGGAAGACAGTAAAGAAGAGAAGCCACAGATGGATTCAACATGCAGGACTTAGGAAGTGGAGAGAGACAGAGAGTTCTGATGGCCTTGTTTTCCTTAACATAGCAGACTGCTTTCTGAGAACAGGGGTTGGGGTGAGTTAAAAGGTTTGTGGGGCTAAGTGAATGATAAACCTGCTGCAGAGAGGAACTATAGAAGGAGTGGATAAGGGTTAAGGCAGGAACAGCTATCCCAGGACAGTCTCTGGCACACAATAGGTGTTCAGATAACATTCAATTAAAAACATAATGTCAAAAGATGGTTGAATAGCATCAAGAACCCAACTGAGGCTGGCAAACCATGGAATTGTTCTTGTGTCATGATGCGTGTGTGGTTTTTGTCTCACAGATATAGTAGAAAAATGGAAAGGAGAAAGATGGACACTAACCTTGTGTTGTTCTTTTCCTGGGCGTCTGCAGAGTTCAAGAATGGAAGAGAGTGAAGGGTATTGTTAAGAGAGTGGTTAGTGGGTGAGTCAGGAGGATCTGATCTACTCCACCCCTCAGTTGTGGGGTGAGGAGTGGAGGCAGTAAGGGTTGCGAAAGTGGGACTTTCACTTTTTATTATGTGTTCATAAAAACTGCCATATGTACAAAAGTTTGCTCATTTTTAAATGATGATATTCAGAAATGGTATGGACCTAACAGAAGCAGCAGATATCAAGAAGAGGTGGCAAGAATACACAGAAGAACTGTACAAAAAAGATCTTCACGTCTCAGATAATCACGATGGTGTGATCACTGACCTAGAGCCAGACATCCTGGAATGTGAAGTCAAGAGGGCCTTAGAAGGCGTCACTACAAACAAAGCTAGTGGAGGTGATGGAATTCCAGTTGAGCTATTTCAAATCCTGAAAGAAGATGCTGTGAAAGTGCTGCACTCAATATGTCAGCATATTTGGAAAACTCAGCAGTGGCCACAGGACTGGAAAAGATCAGTTTTCATTCCAATCCCAAAGAAAGGCAATGCCAAAGAATGCTCAGACTACCTCACAATTGCGCTCATCTCACACACTAGTAAAGTAATGCTCAAAATTCTCCAAGCCAGGCTTCAGTAATATATGAACCATGAACTTCCAGATGTTCAAGCTGGTTTTAGAAAAGGCAGAAGAACCAGAGATCAAATTGCCAACATCCTCTGGATCATCAAAAAAGCAAAAGAGTTCCAGTTCTGCTTTATTGACTATGCCAAAGTCTTTGACTGTGTGGATCACAATAAATTGGAAAATTCTGAAAGAGATGGGAATACCAAACCACCTGACCTGCCTCTTGAGAAATTTGTATACAGGTCAGGAAGCAACAGTTAGAACTGGACATGGAACAACAGACTGGTTCCAAATAGGAAAAGGAGTTCGTCAAGGCTGTATATTATCACCTGCTTATTTAACTTTTATGCAGAATACATCATGAGAAACGCTGGACTGGGATAAACACAAGCTGGAATCAAGATTGCCAAGAGAATATCAATAACCTCAGATATGCAGATGACACTACCCTTATGGCAGAAAGTAAAGAGGAACTAAAAAGCCTCTTGATGAAAGTGAAAGTGGAGAGTGAAAAGGTTGGCTTAAAGCTCAACATTCAGAAAACGAAGATCATGGCATCTGGTCCCATCACTTCATGGGAAATAGATGGGGAAACAGTGGAAACAGTGTCAGACTTTATTTTTTGGGGCTCCAAAATCACTGCAGATGGTGACTGCAGCCATGAAATTAAAAGACGCTTACTCTTTGGAAGGAAAGTTATGACCAACCTAGATAGCATATTCAAAAGCAGAGACATTACTTTGTCAACAAAGGTCCGTCTAGTCAAGGCTATGGTTTTTTCTGTGGTCATGTATGGGTGTGAGAGCTGGACTGTGAAGAAGGCTGAGTGCCGAAGAATTGATGCTTTTGAAGTGTGGTGTTGGAGAAGACTCTTGAGAGTCCCTTGGACTGCAAGGAGATCCAACCAGTCCATTCTAAAGGAGATCAGCCTTGGGATTTCTTTGGAAAGAATGATGCTAAAGCTGAAACTCCAGTACTTTGGCCACCTCATGCGAAGAGTTGACTCATTGGAGAAGACTCTGATGCTGGGAGGGATTGGGGGCAGGGGGAGAAGGGGATGACAGAGGATGAGATGGCTGGATGGCATCACTGACTCGATGGATGTGAGTCTGAGTGAACTCTGGGAGTTGGTGATGGACAGGGGGGCCTGGCGTGCTGCGATTCTTGGGGTCGCAAAGAGTTGGACACGACTGAGAGACTGAACTGAACTGAACTGATTCATATATTATTAAAGTTTTCTAAAATTTAGATGACAATATTCATGTTATTATAAGTTTTTCTAAAAATAAGAAGCAGTCTAAACTTCCGATAACAAAATATAATTAGATGTTCAAGGTAGTAATGAGAGAAACCCATGCATAATGTTCCTGGGAATTTGTATGAAATATCACAGTTCAGTGGGGTAAATGTGGCTCTGAGAAGTCTCAATGTCCAGCACAATATTAAAAATCCAATCTGGTCCTTTCTCCCTTCTGAGGATATGGAGGGCCATGCTGAATTCATACTGATAGTTACTACACACGTTCACCCATTCAAGGACTAGCATCATTCCTGTGTGGGTACCACTTATGCACTGAGTGCCATGAATAACTAGGAGACATGGAAGAGACTGCCTGATCAGACTGGTTTTCCCTTTGGTTTAGGAGGAAAAGTCAACTAACAAAATGCCTTTGGAAACAAAGTATGTCATCAAGCAGCTGCGTGAATAGTAGAGAGTAATAAATGTGAAAATGATTTTGCCGTGTAGGAAAAATGGACAGCCTAGGGTAGTCTAAGAAAGCTTGATGATTTGGTGAAATTGTAAATAGTAGTTGGAGAGAAAAAGTATGAAAAGTTCAAAAGGCAAATGGAATAAGTTCAAAAGGTTACCCACTGCTGTCTTGACTTTAAATTGAACCACACTCAAGGCTAATCTGAAAACCGCAAAGAGGCCTGAAACATAGCTTTGGGGATACAGCTTTAATAAATAAATGAAGTAAATAGAAATAAATGTTTAAAATATTTTAGCTAAAGAGTAAATCAATTTCTCCAGTACTGGGTCAACTGGTTGAAATTCAGACATATGGAGAAATTTAACTTTTAATTCCAGACTCTAAGCTTAATTCTGGGAGAAAATCCATTAAAGTAATGAAGTAAGGAAACAACTGAGCAATGATTCTTTATTTTGTAGAGAATCCAGTGAAGGATGGGAGGTACATCACCGTTTTCGTGCTTTTGGCTTATTATAAAAACTGACATCTTTGCGTAAGAGTTGCCAGGTTGCGGTTTTTCACTGACTTCAGGGTAGGAGTGGGTAGGAATATATAGGATGTTCTCCTTCCAAGAAGAGCTAGGAGAATTGTTTTTTGGATGCAGAAACTTAAAACTACCCAGACTTTAAAATAATTGAGTGACTTTTCCTCTGGAAAAATAATTAGTACTCCATCCCTTTTAACTTGAATAGCCAATAGAGCTATCATTGGGATCCAAAAGAAATGAAAATATAGGTGGATGTGGTTCCTTCCCATAAAAGGCTTATAGCAACAGAATATTTTGAATTTTAGTCAAATGTTTTGCATTATTTCATTAAGCTTACTCCAGTACATTTCAATTAGTTTCCTGGAGTGCAAGTAAATTGCAGTTTTCACTGCTTTTTGAAAAAAAAAAAAAAATTGGAGCAGGGGAGAATTGTGGAGATTTACCTGTGGCAAATTTCACTTTTAATAAGTGACTTCAAAATGTTTTCAATGCCCTGGAATAACTGAATGACAATTTGAAGAATCTTATAACTAAAATAAAAAAATAGGGAAGCTATGGATGGACATTAGAGGAATCACAGTTCTGTTGTTTTTTTTTTCTTTTGAACTTTGTGGATCCACTATGTTGTTCGTTGTTCCAAAGAATTAAGAAATGTGTCTGTTTAGGTCTAATTTTGTCCTTTTAAATGTTTCTGATCTCAGTTGTCTTCACTCAGAGGACAAACATCTCAGCTTATCTGGTGCTACATTTTTTCATATTCCTTTCATGGGTTCAAACATGTTAGTCATCATCACACACATTTCCAGTGAGTTATGAATATGGTTTCTCCGGATTTCCTCAGTTTCTAGACTCTGGATTTTTAAGATACTCAATTGATTTAACATTTTAACAAGGAACTTAGGTAAACAAGTTGTGTTAAGTGTTCATGTTAATTGTAAGCTACATCCTGATTTCAGGTATATTTGTGTATCTTAAAATAAGGAGACTTGATAAGTATGCAGTGATTTGACAGCACCAATTAAAGCTGTCAAGCATATCAGAGGGAGGGCCCTAGTTCTGTGCACCGCACAGCACTCATGGTGGATTTTGATTGTGTGCCTTGAAGAAGGCAGCACTATGGGCTTTTCCTATTTAAAACTTTAAATAATATCATCATCTTTTGGGTGTTAACAGAGGGCATTTTTAACTTGAAGAAAATGAGGCAATTATTGTCTTTCTGACTAGAGAGACTTTGGTGTGTTGGTTGTGGATGCTTGTATTATCATTAGCAGATAAGTTAGTGGCTTCCTGTGCAAATAATCAGGGATTAGTATATCTAAGATTTGGGTTCTCTTGAAGACAAAAAAAAAAAAAAATTATCTATAGATATGAATCCCTCTTCAGGGTCATTAGATAAACTTCAGAGTGTTAAAGTACATGAAAATATGCCCTGTTTGAATGTTTATACATTGTGTGAATAATAATTTGGCATAAAACTCCTGGATCATGGTATGTCATTTATGGATTTGTTTTGAAAAGTTAATGTAATATATAATATAGTACTCGTAAATGTCACACTGACAGAACAGAGAGGGAACAGGGTGTCTTTTGAGCATCCATTACATGGAGAGAGCAGGGCCATCTGGTTTACCCGGCAGCAGCTGTGGTGCCAGTATAGCATCTGTTATGTCAGAGGTCCCCAACCTCGGGGATCTAATTCCTGATGATCTGATGGAACTGATGTAATAATAATAGAAATAAAGTACACAATAAATGTAATGTGCTTGAATCATCCCAAAGCCATCCCACCCAGTCCATGGAAAAATTGTCTTCCATGAAACTAGTCCCTGGTGCCAAAAATTTTGGGGCTTGCTGTGTTACGTGATTAACTCTGTTCAGTTAGTCCCTTTTTTGGTTCACTGAGGACTTCCTCCTGTTCCTTTCCTGTGACTATCCATTCTTCACAGACACTGCCTGTAGACAAGGGAACAGATCTTCCTGTCCTTGGTTTTGTTTATACTCTTGCTTTCAAATCAGCGTTTAGATAAAAATCCTTTGTTTAATCATTTTCAGTTAGCTCACAGTGTCTGGAGCCCTAGGTTTTTCACACTTTGAAACATGCTCTTTGTTAGCAGTTAGATGCCTCCTGAATAAGACTTGGCTTATTCTACTCTAAATGGATGTATTGTTTTAGAATGTAAATCATTTGGAAGGGGCTGAAGTCAAACATAGAAACGTCATTCCTTAAGTGGCAGCCACTGCTAAGAGTTGCTGTATTAGTGTTGGTGGTCACCAATTTATTCTTTTCTAAAGTATTTATCAAACTTCTGCTCCACAAAGTGAACATGAGCATCTTTTAGCCATCTCTTCTCCTCATGACTAGTGTGACAAACTTGTTCTGGTTTACCCAGGACTTTCCCAGTTTTTTAGTACTGAAAGTTCCACATCCAAGAACACCCCTCACTTCCAGGAGGGTCAGCCCTTACCTATTAGCTCCCAATGTGTTAGACCACAGTTTTTACAGCATCATGTTAACACTTGTTGTTAGAGCATAGCTATGAATACTTGTTTTGTTTATGTGCTTAGTCGCTTGGTTGTATCCCACTCTTTACGAACCCACAGACTGTAGCCAGCCAGGTTGTTCTGTCCATGGGATTCTCCAGGCAAGAATACTGCAGTGGGTAGCCATTCCCTTCTCCAGGGTATCTTTCCAAACCAGAGATTGAACCCGGATCTCCTGCATTGTGGACAGATACTTTATTGACTGAGCCACCAGGATTGTTTCTACAAAATCAAAAGCTAATATGCAAACAGTATTCACTCTGAGGCCACAGAATATAATAAGATCCATAGAGAAAGAAATTCCATACTGAATCACTGAGTTTCGCTGCTTGAAGGACTTTGTTCCAATGGCTTCTGTTCATTATAGACACTCTTCTGTTTGGGGGTTATATTTGGCTCCTATTGTTTTTTTGCATCTGTGTTGTTCCCTTCTTTAGATTCCTGTTTTGTTTTCATTTGGTAGACTATTGCCTCTGAGTAACTTTTTATATATAATATGTATGGATGGTGAGCTCTGGTCCTGCATGTTTGAAAATGTCTGATTTTGCCTGCACACTTGATTGATAATTTCAGTCTAGATTCAAAATGATAGTTCCTCAGCTTTGAAGGCATTGCCCTTCTGATACCTACAATCTAGTGTAGCCAATATGTCTGCTGTTGACTGACACTTCTTAGTTGACTGTGTATGCATGTTTTTCTGCCTACCTCTTTGAAGCTTTGGGAAATTTTTACTTTATTCTTAGTTCTGATGTTTTACCAGTGATCTCTTTTTCCCATTAATCCTTCTTTTTTTTTTTTTTTTTTTTGGCCTTTATGATTTGAAGTCTCCTATAGCTCTGGAAATTTTCTCCCCACTAATCCTTCTGCACTCTTCACCTAGAGCTCTGGGGGATGAACCAATCCCTCCTGGAATTGAGTCTCCCTGTCTTTCAGATTTTTCTTTGTTTTTGCTGTATGTTCTGGAGATTTTCTTGGCTGCAATTTTCCCACCTGCTGGATGAGCCTTAAGCTATATAAATTCTATTATTTAGTCCATTGAGTTTTCTGTTTTGGCATTTATTTGTTTAATAATCTGAGGATATTCCCATTCTTGCTCTTTTTTTTTTTTTTCCATGAAAGGAGTGTGAATATCTACGAACATTGTGGGCCCATCACTTCATGGCAAATAGATGGGAAAACAGTTCAAACAGTGACAGACTCTTTTGGGGGAGGCTCCAAAATCACTGCAGATGGCGACTGCAGCCATGAAATTAAAAGACGCTTGCTCCTTGGAAGAAAAGTTATGACCAACCTAGAAAGCACATTAAAAAGCAGAGACATTACTTTGCCAACAAACGTCCATCTAGTCAAGGCTATGTTTTTTTCAGTAGGCATGTATGAATGTGAGAATTGGACTATAAAGAAAGCTGAGCGCCGAAGAATTGACACTTTTGAACTGTGCTGTTGGAGAAGACTCTTGAGAGTCCCTTGGACTGCAAGGAGATCCAACCAGTCCATCCTAAAGGAAATCCATCCTGAATATTCACTGGAAGGACTGATGTTGAAGCTGAAACTCCAATCCTTTGGCCACCTGATGTGAGGAACTAACTCATTGGAAAAGACCCTGATGCTGGGAAAGATTGAAGGCGGGAGGAGAAGGGGATGACAGAGGATGAGATGGTTGGATGCCATCACCAACTCAATGGACATGAGTTTAAGTAAACTCCGGGAGTTGGCAATGGACAGGGAGGTCTGGCTGCAATCCATGGAGTCACAAAGAGTCGAGCATGACTGAGCAACCAACTGAACTGAACTGATGAACACTGTTCCAGCCCTTAAGAAAGTGTTATTCTTGACAATGATGATCTTGACAGATGATCTTCTTGGATTGCTTAAACATTTTCTTTTCCAGCATCAAACTCTTCTTTAATTTGTTTATTTGTAGATAGAATGCATTGCTGTTTTCCACCAAAACTCCTCCTCCGACTAAGTTACCCATCTTAGTTCGTTGGAATAATTTAGGCTTTCTAGTTTGCTGTGCTGCTCTCCCATTGCTTTGGAATGTCTTTCCTTCCATTTCCTAACTCTTCTCCAAATGTTATTGTGATTGCCCACTTTGTACCTCATTTACGCAGAAGGTCTGAGACCTCCCCCTTCCACTGCCCTCAACCAGAAGCAGTCTCTCCTTTCTCTTAATATTCATTGAGCCTTGGGACTTCCCTGGTGGTCCAATGATTAAGACTCCATGCTTCCAATGCAGGGGGCATTCAATCCCTGGTCAGGGAACTAAGATCCCACATGCCACATGGTGTGGCCAAACCCTATCTGCAGGGAAGGAATGCAGACACATGGAGAGAATGGACTTGATGACACAGTGAGGGAAGGAGAGAATAGACAAGTGGAGAAAGTAATATTGACATATCTACACTATCATGTAAAAAATAGATATCTGGTGAGAAGTTGCAGTGGAACACAGGGAGCCCAGCCTGGCACTCTGTGATGACCTAAAGGGTGGGATGGGGGGAGGCTCTAGAGGGAGGGGATATATGTATAATTATGGCCAATTCACATTGTTGTACTGCAGAAACCAACACAATATTGTAAAGCAATTTTCCTCCATTTAAAAAATAAATTAAAAAAAGTAACTTAAACAAAAACAAAAAACATTCATGAGCCTTAATTAAAACTTTGTTGTTGCCCCTCTCTCACTCTTGTTGAGGGTCACTACTGCTAGACCAGGATTCCTGAAATGAAGACAAATAAGAAGATAAGACAATTCCCAGACATGGAAGGAAGAACAGGGAGTTGTAGAGAGCTGGTATAGGCTGCCTCTGCCAGGTACCTCATGTGAAAAATAGCTAGTTAGTGGCTAGGGGTTCACGTGCCTGCCTCTCATCTAGAAGCTTAATTGAACGAAAACTTAATTTTTAAAATTGCTTTATGTTCCAAAAGTCTTTTAAGTAACAATTAGTTGATAGATGACCAAGATAGAAACTGTTAAAATTCTCTTTCTGTAGCAGGAAATAGAATTACAGGACCTGGATGCATTCCTAAAATTTCTTTGTGGTTTGGCTGCTGTAAATTGCTACTTTACATATAGCTTTTAAAATATATTTAGACTTAAGTTTAAAGAGTGAGAACCACTTGTATAAACATCGTTGAATACCATTCTTTTAATGAATGGGGTAATGTTATTTATATTCTTTCTTCACTTCCTCTGGAAAGCCCATGTCTTTAGGGGAGGGCTTTAACTTCTATTCCCCCTGAAAAGTGAAAGGCATTCACCTTAATGTATTTTAATTCAGCCACAGAATTCTCACTATCGCTATTGAAAACTGCTTGGCCCAAAGCTCTTAGTGTGACGACTTTTAGTTGGACTGTCATAAAATAGCGCCTGACAGTGCATATATCCAAAAGTAGTAAATTTATGTGTTTAAGGGGTTAGAATAACTCTTACTTTATGTGTGCTTTTATATTGAAAATCCTCCCTTTCTCTCTCTCTCTTTTTTCTTTTTTTGAGAAATTTTGCAGTTAGTATTTCAGTGAAGCAGTGAAATGAAGCAGGAACTAGTGATGGAGGGCTTGCTGGGTGCAAGTGAGGAGCCTGGGTTCATCAGTCAGCAGGGAGGGGGTTGGCTTTTGAAGGATTGAAGCAAGGAAGCCACGTGATCACATTTATCATATAGATGACAAGATGGAAGCAGGATTGGAGGCAGCCCAGAAGGAGGTCGTAGAATCACCCATTTCAGAAAGTAATGAAGCCACAGACCAAGACAAGATAAGTGTTTCTGTCCAACTCTAAAATTTTGCACTATATTAATTGTGCCACCATTAGACTAATTTCCTGGTTATTTTGTTAAGATTTGGCCCTTTTAGAGCTAGAAGGGATCTTGGGAATTCTTATGCAGTCCTTTTATTTTAGAAATATAAAACCTGAGCCCTAAAGAAATGAAGTGATTCCTCCAGGTCAGGCAACTCATTACCTGGAGAGCTTGGGTTTGGACCCAAGTCTCCTGATTCCAAAACCAGAGCTTTTTGGTGATGCTTCCGACTTGTCCTACCTGCTCTTGGCTAGGCCAAGATGCTTGGCTTGCCCAAGCCAGCATCCCACCTAAACATCTGTCACCTGGTGCTTGATGACACAGTGTGATATTGACAACTGTCTCTCTCTAGTTAACTCATACCCCGACTCTTCTAAATGACTTATTTCTAAACTTTCTCACTCTTGCCAAGTGCTCATTCTTGCCCATTACATTCAGAGGATGGTCTGGCTCTTATTTTCCAGAGGAAACAGAAGTTACCCAAGAACACACTGGGCTACTGCCTACCATCAAATCTACTAGCCCCCATCTGCCTGCCCTTTGTTGTAACAGCAAAAGTGTCCCACCTTATTTAATGCTGGATCCTGGGTCCTAGGTTCTCCTATCTTTTCAAGGATATTTTTGATAATTTTCCCTGTTCTAGTGTTTTCAACCATTTCTTCCCTAAAAGATGTATCCTGTCATCATTTATGTATCAAACTGAATTTTTTCTTTTAAAATGCTGCCTAGAATACCTGTCCAGTGAGCACATTTCACTCAGTTATTAATAACTATTCATGAATGATCTCTATGTGCTTGGTGTTGGATATCCTGTCGTGTACAGAAGAAATGGGGTCTTGTATGGTCTCATGGAAGAAACGGATGCTACATGAGTATCTGTACCTGCTGACCGTTCAGATTGGACGGTGCGAGTCTACCCAATTTTATGGTAGTGGGCACTAACTATATTTCAGTTTTGCAATATGTTGTGTTTCACTTTCATAGTAAAATTTGCGGTAGTGCGTTCTCTCTAGCGTACCGTGCATTACCAGAGGTATGGCCTTTGCTCTGGGTTTAATTTTAATATCAC
Organism: Tragelaphus eurycerus; assembly: GCA_935064755.1. NCBI lineage: Eukaryota > Metazoa > Chordata > Mammalia > Artiodactyla > Bovidae > Tragelaphus > Tragelaphus eurycerus. The sequence continues at coordinate 9,676,482 of CAKXYN010000039.1, forward strand.
ATGACCAAATGCCCATGCTGTTACAAGCTAGTGTACACACCCAAAATCCCTGCTAAAAATGCAGGTTAACTGAATCTAAAGAAATATTAATCTGCTCATGGAGTTGGAAACTTAAAAGCCACATATTTATTCTGAATAGAATTTATTCTCAAATAAATAAAAATACTTACTATAATCTAAACCTGAAAGATAGGCTGAAAAAAATCCTAAAGGCTTTCCTTTTAAAATTAGCAAAATAACTGTGTAAGCACAGACTAGGTATGCTAATAACAAGTTTAATTGAAAGAAAAAGACTTCTCAAGTACAGATGTAAAATGACATGGTTTCTTTCCATGTGTCAGTTATTACCCTCCAAGTTTCCTCTTGGGCTACATAACTCAGTTTTAGCATTTCCCCTCTTTTTAGAAGTAAAAGCAGTCCACGTTAGCAAAACCAAAGATTTCCAGGAAGTACTAGTTGCTGTAATGGTGGGGAACGTGTAGATGAATAAATCACTGTTAGAAACTATAAAATATTTTATTGGAAGTCTGCCTTCTAAATTCAGATTTCCTTGAACCTGAAAGCCTATTGAGATATCCTCAAGATGAATGTTAAATAAAAATGCTGCGATGTATTTGGTAGTTCATTTTTTTAAAAAACTGGTATGTCAAAGACTGTTTTTCTTGACTGATGTGGAAAGGTTGGGGGAAAAAAAGGCCTTCAGTGAAAGGAAATTACCTTTCTAAATATAACATTCTAAAGTGATGTAACAGTTTTTTCCATATGTTGCTTGAATAAAAGTAGTGTTTTTACAGAAGTGTTTTACAGTACTCACCATTAAATAAACCGGCAACCACAAATTCAAATTTCTAAAGCTATCTCCCAAAATATTAGTTTATTAAGTAGCTAGTATAAAAAAGAAACATGATATCTTTGGTCTGCCTGTACCAAAATCTATTTTACTTTTGAGCCAGTCCAACTTTAAAAACCACAGCCATATGAATTCTGTTCATTTTAGGGAATTTTCCTGTGTAAACTAACATTGTGTGTTTTTGTTCCTTGCTAACACATTCTGAATCACGTAAAGTTATTGGTCTAGATTGAAAGAAGCTCTTGGACTCTAATCTATATTCCTCTAATCTATAAAAAGTGTTGCTTAAAATGTTTCTGCTTAGAAATGCTTGTCCATTTCTATAGTTTCCTCCATTTTATTAAGTATAGAATCTGCCAAAACATTATTAACTTTCATAGTCATCTTCCATCTTTCTGTCTAGACTTGAGGATCTTTGGAAAGTCTTATCTTACTCATAATAATATTCCTCCACTAGGTACTACTAAGCCCCATATTTTAATATTAGAATTGTATTCTTTTTATGCTCTCAAGAAGACACCAGGTAGCATGCTGCCCCTAGTCAGGCTGAGTTCCCTGACTAAGGGGTGCATCCTTGGTACTCAGATGTTGAGTGCCTTCGGGTCATTTAAAGAGTAACACAGAAGACTTCCCTGGTGGTCCAGTGGTTAAGAATCTGTCTTGCAAAGCAGGAGACTCAGGTTCAATCCCTGGTCGAGGCACTAAGATCCCACATGCCACAGGGCAACTAAGCTCATGCACTGCAACTAAGAGAGCTCGCGTGCCACAACCAAAGATCTGCATGATGCAACAAAGATCTTGTGTGATGTAACTGAGACTCGACACAACCAAAAAAATAAATAAATAAAGAGAAACACAGGTTGCTTGGGTGAGCAGCAAGTGAATTAGAAAAGTGTGGATAACTATTACAGCACTTGGAGTATAGCTACCATCCAATCTGTTGACTTCAAAGCCTGCTTTCTTGGGTAGAGGTTCAGTAATTTCCTTTGTAATCTTGGTACCTTTAATACCACTTGAATGAAGCTCATTCATTTAAGAAACATTCCTCCATTTTACCTTCTGGCCCAGTATCCCCTACAACACTGAAAAGTAAAGGAAAATAGTGTTGTAATCTCCAGTTCTGTTTGGCCAGCTTTTTTAATGAAGAGGTCCACTTTGCCCCAAGAATGATAAAGAGAGGGACATAAGGGGAATGTGAGGAAGGAATCATCGAACTCCTAATCTCCAATTCAGTGTTAGAATTAAGGATTCTTTGTCAAGTCATTAAGCCAGCTCTTAGTCTGTTTGTATAAACAGGAAATGACAGAATCTGAACTCTGGGTCATCAGAATCTGGTGTGTAGTTTGTTGTCTAGTTGCTTTAAGCCTCCTTTCTAAAACATTCATAGCCAACTTACCGTTAAATAAAGCCTAGCATTTCTTAATAGTGTATAAAGAGCTTTTATCACACAGTTGGTATGTGACCTTTGGGAACCCAGGAACTGATGCAAACTGAAGACTGGACTTGTTCTTGCGTCAGTCTTCTTTCTGAAGTGCCTGATGAGTCATGCACACCTGATGCAGAACATCAGAATTGAGTGGCAGAACCTTCCCTTTGACAGTTTCGTTTCCATGTATCTATTAAAATGCCACCGAAAGCAATTCAACTTATTAAGAATTGCTTTATGTATGTAGTTTTCCCAAGAATACACCCATTTTGTAATACGAGATGTTTGGAGACTTTGCTTTACTCACTTTGTAACCTCCATGCCTGGCACAGTGCCTGGCACACATCAGACATTTACGATATAATTTAATCAAACTTGGTTAAAATGAATATATTTATTGGCTAAGAAACCAAAAACAAATAGTTATTGAAAGATATGCAACTATTCTCCATAGTTTCCACTTCCAAATTCTAGGGTGTTGTTTTTTAAGTGGTTGAGACCCACTGGACCTCTTAAGAAACATGAAGGGGCTGATTGGATATATCAAATTAGAAATAGAAATTGACTTGAGTTTGCAAGGAAAGCTACAGAGTGTCTGTCTTTGGAGGTCTCTATGAGAATAGAAATGTGTGTCTCTGCATAATAGATCCTGAATACTTGTTGTATGGATAAATAAAAATTGAATCTGAGGTACTTAAATAATTACCTGCTTGGATGAAACATTTCTGTGATTGCTTAACACCCTTATTCTAAAACATTTAAATAAGACATTTCTCACCCATTGGAATAACTGTAATTAAAATTTTATAGTGTCAGATGTTAGCCATAATATGGAGTGAAAGGAACTCATATAAAGACATATGTCAGAGATGTTGTAGGTTCCCTTCCAGAGCATGGCAATAACACTAGTATCACAATAAATCAAGTCACACAAATTGTTTGGTGTCCCAGTGCATATAAAAGTTATGCTTATACTACACTGTAGCCTATTGAGTACATAGATAGCATTATGCCTAAAAAACAATGTATATACCTTAAGTTAAAAATACCGTATTGCTAAAAAACGGTAACCATTATTTGACAACAGAAAAATGCTAACCGTTATTTGCCAATTTGATACCACAAGCCTTCAATTGGAAAAAAAAAAGAAAATGCCATGTGTCCAAGGTACAATGAAGCAGAGCACAGTAAAATGAGGTATGCCTGTCCTGTGGGTGGAGTTTAAATTGGTGCAATTTCTCTTGAAAAAAAAAAAAAAAATTGGCATCACTCAGTAAAGCTCAACATGTGTATGATGAACAACCCAACAGTTCCAATTCAGGTAAATACAATGTAGAAGCATGAATACAGAGCTATGTAGAACACTGATTGTAATAGAGAAGAAAAATAGAAAGCCTAAAGGTGTGACAGTAGAGCATATAAATATACCACAAAGTATCCAATGACATTCAAAGAAATACTGTCTCAGCACAGACGATAACACTGCAAAGCCACATGCGCGAGTCTCACATACTGTCGAGTTGAAAAACGCAAGTCACCTCGGGGCATGTAGAAGTCTGTTTTATAGTTCAAAAGCACGCAGAATTGATCAGAATGGGCTGTTGGCTCATTTTCAGCCCACAGGAAAATGAGGGCTGTGTTTGCAGGACGGCTATATCATCTTGGGCCTCTAAATCCTGTCTTGTTCATGTCTAGCAGGAGCAAGAAAAGTTCTGCTTCGCTAGTAATTTTAACAAAATACCCCCATGAGGTCTCGTTGGTCCTGATTGGTGTGACTTGGGCCACGTGCCTGTCTCTGCACCAATCACAGTAATCCAGGAGGGGAGATACTATGAATGTTTAGCCTAATTGATATCATTCAGAGCACCTAGGCTGAGAGTAGAACAAAGGAGAGGAAAATACTGATGGTTGCCAGAAGGAGGGTAGATGGATGCTGAGCTTCTAAAACCATAGACGGTATTATTCTGCCCCCGTTCAGCAGCCAATTTAAGCTTTATATTTCGCTATTGTGACTTGCTTATTCTCTACAAAGGAAATGAGGTGGCTCAAAGAAGGGCAAGTGGAAGGGAGAAAGTGGTTTTTATGTTGTGGTGGACCTGAGTCCCAGGTTACCTGCCTTTTGAGATCAGAATGTATGGATGTGAAGTGGCCCCCCCATCATGGCAGGTGTGGGGCAGAGGCTGGACTCTGGTCTGAATATAGAGATTCTTTTTGGATTTACAAGATCAAATTGTATCCCCTCAAAACTACTCTCTTTGGTTTTGTCAGCTTTATCAGTTTTGTCTGTGTTACTTATCTAAGCAATACTTTCTAGATATTTAGGGCAGGAAAGTTGTCCTTTGTTGGCCTAATTACTTTCGAGTATGTTCATTGCACTGGCCTAAAGTTTTATGATTTCTGGGAGCCTCTTAAATGGATTTTCACCCTCTGTTTATTCTGTGAAGTTTGTGTTTAATTCAAGAAATAAAGATTTCATGCTTATGAGCAGGGGCTTCCCTGTTGGCTCAGCTGGTAAAGAATCCATCTGCAATGTGGGAGATCTGGGTTTGATCTCTGGGTTGGGAAGATGCCTTGGAGAAGGGAACGGCTACCCACTCCAGCATTCAGGCTTAGATAATTCCATGGACTGTATAGTCCTTGCGGTTGCAAAGAGTCAGACATGACAAGCAGCTTTCACTTATGAGCAGATCTTTGGGGTTCCTGTATTTCAAATGGGCTTCCCTGGTGGCTCAGAGGGTAAAGCGTCTGCCTGCAATGCAGGAGACCTGGGTTCAATCCCTGGGTTGGGAAGATCCCCTGGAGAAGGAAATGGCAACCCACTCCAGTACCCTTGCCTGGAAAATTCCATGGATCAAATAGCTGACATTTTAGGGGAAATGTCTATGCTTTGGGTATTTGCACAGTCATTATCATAAGGAGAAGTGTTTTTATTGGACATGACTAAATCATTTCTTGTTTAAACCATGCCTAACTTAGACCATTAAATCTGCTTTTACCTGTTACCTCAATATTCTCCTCCAAAGCTAACAGGCCTTTAACTTTGTCCTAATATAAAGAGTAAGTCTGGTCCCTTTTGTGGATAATTTTCATTAACATTCATTCTAAAATAACTAGAACTGATCCCATAGGTGTTTCATAAACACCTGGCTTTCAGTTTCTCTCCTCACCTGTTGTCTAAAATGAAAGGTAAGCTTGTTTTAGACACTATAACTAAAATGCTCTGGTGACATATTGGACTTCTGTCTCCTTTTTATGAAACCAACCCTGACATTTTATTTATTTTTAGAATCAAACTCACATTAGTTGTGGCTTGCATATAGAACTTATTTTAAACATCACCTTGGACGTACTCCTGACTATAAACCAAGTTTCACATTGTTCTTTGGCCAAAAGCAATAAAATATGGCCTGTTTTATCACAGTGAAATGCAATTAGGATTTTCTTTTCAGAAATAGAACAATGGCTATTTATAACATTTCCCCAACTTTTAAAAGCCTAGTAAAGTGTTGAGATGTCTTTATATGAAATTCTATTTGTATTTAATGCCATGGGTACAATCTATCAGTGCATTTTGCATTTAAGGCCGGATAATCAAATATTCTTAATGTGTTTCTTTTTTCTAAAAGTTCTATTGTGAATTTATAGAACAGCCTCTGACATCCTTAAGTATTCACCTATGAATAAGCCTCACTGATTGTTAAAGGCTCTTGCCATTCTCATATTCCATAATGGTACTTCACCTTCTACAGGCCAAAGATAGAAACTCACTAGTTCACCTCATGTTGAATTTCATGCCTTTTACTCTTTTTCTGAAAACGTACATTTATACTACTCAACTTTTCTCATGAGGAAACCATTGTCCTGAGGATTTCCTTAAACATTTTCTATATAGGTTCTTTAAGCATAATTTTTTTGAATATGATCTGTTTTTAAATTATCTGTTTTCATTTGTTTGTGACTGGCCATTGCTATCACTGGACAGAAAACATTGCTTTTTATGTATTTCAAACCAACTGATGCCACCTTTATTATATCCAACAGGGCATTTTTTTAAAGATATTTTTCTTGTTATCAGCCTTTCATCTGCTGATGGTGGTATTTGGTCTTTTCATTTCCTTTCACTAATGCTTTGTGAGCATCTTTTTATTTTATTCCTGACTTTATAGCGAATGTTGTCTGTTGGTTTTAGATCTTTTTAAAAATCACAGTAGATCTGTTTCTAGATTACTGAGAGATTATCAGGTATAAGTGCTGTTTTGTCATCTTTGAAACGAGGAGTATGTGTTGATTTGACCTATTGATAGAGCATAAGAGATTTATTTATGTAATATTTATAGAATAAATCCAGTTTATATTGTTGTTATTATTTTAATATACTAGGAATAGACTATTCTGAGCACTTTATTTAACATTCTTCCATCTTATTTATCTAAGTCAAACAAGCCTCTTGCTTTTTTCCTTTTTTGTGTTTTATCAGGTTAGGTTATCTGATGAGCTTCACCAAACAACCTGGAGTCTCATTTGTCGTATATACTGAAACTTTTTTATATAGCCTGGGAATTGTCTAATCCTTGAAGTAAACTATATTTCTTAGCTTTTCAGCTTTTATGTTTTTAGTTCAGTTTTTAATAATTAAATAGCACCTTATAAAACTGTTTCCACTGAAATGTTCAAATTTATTCACAAGGATCCTTTTACATGGCATTCTTAAGTTTATCATCTGTTCCATGTCTGTGATATATTCTTCTAATAATTCAAGTTTCACATTGGGTTTTAAGACTAGATTTGCCTGAAATCTGTCTATGAGGTGTTTCATTCTATATTGAACCAGTGACTGTTTTTTAAATATCAAAATCACAAATTCCTGCATTTTCTTCTGCCTTTCCTATACTACATTTATTGCTATTTTTGAATTTAATATTGAATATGTAGTTTGTTTCTTTGTTCTCTCCAATATAGGAAAAAATAAGGTTAGTAGTGTCACAAATAAAATTCCATTCCTTATTCTTCATATTAAATGAAATTAACTCACTTTTACCATTTATCGCCACTCATTTCCCCATTTTTCATAATATGATCCAGAATTTCAGGGACTTCCCTGATGGTACTGTGGTTAAGAGTCCGCCTTCCAATGCAGAGGGAGTGGGTTCAATCCCTGGTTGGGAAACTAAGATCCCACATACCATAATGCAAAACATTTTTTAAAAATTGAAAATTGACTGACCCAGAATTTCAGACTTTGATGAGTTTAATTATTATAGTAACATTTTCATTAGACATTTTCTCAAAAATTTGAAGTTTGTTCTCTGTTTGGACTGTTTTTTACAGTGATTAGCATACTTTATTCCCTATTTACTGCTTTTAATGCTTATGGCCAGTGCTACTACATGACGACTTTTTCACTCTTTTGTTTGGATTCATTCCTCAGTTCAGTTCAGTTCAGTCCCTCAGTTGTGTCTGACTCATTGCAACCCCATAGACTGCAACACCCCAGGCTTCCCTGTCCATCACCAACTCGGGAGCTTACTCAAACTCATGTCCATTGAGCCAGTGATGCCATCCAACCATCTCATTCTCTGTCTTCCCCTTCTCTTCCCACCTTCAATCTTTCCCAGCATCAGGATGTTTTCTAGTGAGTCAGTTCTTCGCATCAGGTGGCCCACATATTGGAGTTTCAGTTTCAGCATCAGTCCTTCCAGTGAATAATCAGGACTGATTTCCTTTAGGATGGACTGGTTGGATCTCCTTGCTGTCCAAGGGACTCTCGAGAGTCTTCTCCAATGGCACAGTTCAAAAGCATCAATTCTTTGGCACTCAGCTTCCTTTATAGTGCAACTCTCACATCCATACATGACTACTGGAAAAACCATAGTTTTGACTAGACAGACCTTTGTTGGCAAAGTCATGCCTCTGCTTTTTAATATGCTGTCCAGGTTGGTCATAACTTTCCTTCCAAGGAGCAAACGTCTTTTAATTTCATGGCTGCAGTCACCATCTGCAGTGATTTTGGAGCCCCCCAAAATAAAGTCTGTCACTGTTTCCATTGTTTCCCCATCTATTTGCCATGAATTGATGGGACCAGATGCCATGATCTTCGTTTTCTGAATGTTGAGTTTTAAGTCAATTTTTTCACTTTCCTCTTTCACTTTCATCAAGAGGCTCTTTAGTTCTTCTTCACTTTCTGCCATAAAGGTGATGTCATCTGCATATCTGAGGGTACTGATATTTCTCCCAGCAATCTTGGTTCCAGCTCGTGCTTCATCCAGTCCAGCATTTCTCATGATATACTCTGCATATAAGTTAAATAAGCAGGGTGACAATATGCAGCCTTGACGTACTCTTTTCCCTATTTGGAACCAGTCTCTTGTTCCATGTCCAGTTCCAACTGTTGTTTCTTGACCTGAATACAGATTTCTCAGGAGGCAGGTCAGGTGGTCTGGTATTCCCATCTATTGAAGAATTTTCCACAGTTTGCTGTGATCCACACAGTCAAAGGCTTTGGCATAGTCAATAAAACAGAAGTAGATATTTTTCTGGAGCTCTCTGCTTTTTCGATGATCCAGTGGATGTTGGCAATTTGATCTCTGGTTCCTCTGCCTTTTCTAAATCCAGCTTGAACATCTGGAAGTTCAGGGTTCACATACCATCCCTCGGTCAACTGGAAATATTTTCAAGTAGCTTTTGTTCATGATGATACCTACCTGATATACTTTTAGGCACATTTTGTTTATCTGTAATTCTTTCTTTTCAAAAACAGTGACCAGAAGAAAGAAAAGCAATCCCCAATTTTATCCCATTTAAGCACCACCCCATGAACTTCTCCTTTCCTACGCAGGTACTTTGCAAAGATGGAAACAGAGGAATGATTGGTTACAGCCATAGAGAGGAACTCAGGGATAGAGTGACCATGGTCCTTAGGAGGTGGTTCCCATCCTGTGGATGACTTGGGTTTCAGAGATAAGAGATCTTATTAAGGCTGAGAATATTATCTTACTGAATTGAGACTGAGTGAAATCATCCATTCTCCTTCTGCTTCTTGGAGTTTCATCTCTCTTCCTGGTATGGGAAATGCTTCTCACTTCTGGCAAGTCAATGAATTTAGTTTTTATTGCTATTGTAAATTCTAGTCTTTTTAAAATTTTTCTGAGTATTTCAAGGGAAAGGAAAAATCAAGGACTGGACATCAGTGCCTTTCTAACACCACATCCTCTGGGTTTTTTTAAAACTAAATTGTTGATTATTGCTATGGGTCCATTATAGACCAGTAGCATGCTGTGCTGTGCCCAGTCTTGTTGAGCTCTTTGCAATCCCATGGACTGTAGCTCACTAGGCTCCTCTGTCAATCCATGGGATTTCCCAGGCAAGAATACTTAAACAGATTGCCATTTCCTCCCCTGGGATCTTCCCAACCCAGGATTCAACCGACATCTCCTGCGTCTCCTGCGTTGGTAGGAGGATTTTTTTTTTTTTAAACCACTGCACCAACTGGGAAGCCCATAGATGTGGCATTTTCCTAGGAAAATTATGTGTGTTTTTTTAAATCCAGTCTTCCTTTTGCCACTTAAAATTGACCCAGATGTTTCTTCCATATTCCACTGAAATCATTCTGGAAAAGTAACATTTAAGTAAAAAGCAATTTATCTTTGCATTTCTCCTCCAGGTGGAGACAGATGTGAAGAGTTAGTGGATGAAGACATTGGAAAGGCTTCAACCATAAAAGTAAGCTGTTTTCTTTTTTTTGCCACTTGAGTATGAAATGCACTAAAAGATTAATAAATTCATGAGTTTGTTAGGTATTTTCATATAAGTACCCTCTGTGAGCAAAATTTTTTTTTTTTTTTTTTTTTTTAACTGTTTTGTAAGATGGAATAACAACTATAACTAAAGGATGAGATACAAAAGAAAATTCACATTTCAAAGTACATAGGTGAAGAATAAAAATGGAGTCAGGAAAAGTAAACCATAGTGTGACCCAAATTGGAGTCATTTCTTCCCACACTGGCTCTCTACTGTTAATGAGTCACTCTTTAGGTAGCGTTTTAAATGCTTTTCATTGGACAGAAAAGTTCTTCCTGTTCTTTTTAAGTTTCTCTCTTTTCTTTAAGATTTAAAATCTCAATCTAATTTTGTGGTGGCAGTGGCAACCCACTCCAGTGTTCTTGCCTGGAGAATCCCGGGAAAGGGGGAGCCTAGTGGGCTGCCATCTATGGGGTAGCACAGAGTCGGACACGACTGAAGTGACTTAGCAGCAGCAGTACTTGAAAACCACACTGAATGGTAAAAGGGAAAGGAAAGGACTTTTCTAAGTCCTTTAATTTATCACAGTCAGACCACATTATAAGCTATTTTCAAGACTTGAAATGTTGAATTGACATTATTCACTTCCATATTAAATAATTATTAGAATGAAAGAAATATGTAAAGACACCCAGTCCTGATAAGCATAGCATTATCATTTTTACTCTGGATTATTTTTTCTTTTATACTTTCAATTTTACACCAGGCCTTTTTTTTTGTAACCAACCAGTAAAATAAAAAATAAAATTAAAGTGTAAGTGCAGCAAGGGGTTAGAGTTTGCCTTTAGCCAGCAAAATGATCATGCTTTATTGAAATCATGAATATTTAATACATTGCATTATGCCTCTTGAGGTACTCGAATTATTACAAAGACAAATGATATTTTAATGGAATAAAGATGTACTTGCGTGTGTTGGAGTTTAGAGTTCACTGATGTTTTGTTAGCTGGTAAAACAATGGTTTTCTTACCACAGATCTTCATTCCTAGCAAGAAAGTTTTCATTCCTGGCAAGAAAGGAGTTTTTTTTTGTCTAATGTATGATTAGAATTCTGAATAGTTTAAAAATCAAGAGTCTGAGGTAGAGTTGACTTATCTATTACACACAGATATCATGCCTGGGGCCATGATACTTTTAGTGGCCCGTGAAAATGTTTTAATTTTAGTTCTTTCCCCCCAGATAAATAAAATAGCCTGCCAGGCTCCTTTGTCCATTGGATTTCCCAGGCAAGAATACTGGATTGGGTTGCCATTCCCTTTCCAGGGGATCTTCCCAACTCAAGGATAGAACCCTGGTCTCCTACATTGCTGGTGGATTTTTTACCATCTCAGCTACCAAGGAAGCTTAGATGGTAAAAAATAACAAACTCAGCCTGGATTATATTTTTCTTTATACCAATGGAATCATAAAATGCAATTTTTAATACTCTCTTTTATGGAGGAAAAGGCCAGAGTGCCCCAGAACCCAAGAAAGTCATCACATGCGCCTACCGAGGTCTCAGTCAGGCACACTCTATGTATGTGAACAATTCAGTCTTTTGAAAACTTTTTTTTTTTTTTTTTTTTTTGAAGAGAAATAATCATTTCTTTCACAGAAATGATTACGTTCTATGTAAATGACCTTATCATAGACTTGTGTGCTCATCAGAGAGATATACATGGTTCTGTCTCCAAAGAAAGAAATGACATCTTGTGAGGTTAGGTAGCTGTGGTCTTTCATGATATTTGCCTAGAAGAAAATAAATATTTTCTCCTCTGAGAGATCCACTGATTTTCTGTTTGCTTTGTAATATGATATAGAAAATAAGGGAAGGGAAAGAGAGACTAGCTCAGGATTCTTTGGTTCCATTCTGGACAAGCATTTTTTTTTTTTTTTTTTTTTTCGCCTGCAAAATATGTGTTCCATGAGAACATGTGATGACCCCGCCTCCTCTCTGCAGGGGCATGTCTAGAACTTAAGTTCTTGGATCCTCTGTGATTACTGATCTGTGTTACTGAGTACGTTTCATTCTCAATTACCATGACTTATCTGGTTTTGTTTGTTTCTGAAGCCATGATCTAATGTTAGAGAAAATATTAAGATCTTTGTCAGTCTTCAACTGCAGTGACCATGTAAGATTATCTTCTAAAAGTCACTTTGATTTACAGTAAGTGCGTTGAACATCTGATGAACTTCTTTTGCAGAATTGGTACCCAGTCAGACAAAAGCTCCCTGAAAGCCAGGTCTTTGCATGTTTTGCTTGTTGCTATAGACTCTAGTCAAGGCTATGGTCTTTCCTGTGGTCATGTATGGATGTGAGAGCTGGACTGTGAAGAAGGCTGAGCGCCGAAGAACTGATGCTTTTGAACTGTGGTGTTGGAGAAGACTCTTGAGAGTCCCTTGGACTGCAAGGAGATCCAGCCGGTCCATTCTGAAGGAGATCAGCCCTGGGATTTCTTTGGAAGGAATGATGCTAAAGCTGAGACTCCAGTATTTTGGCCACCTCATGCGAAGAGTTGACTCATTGGAGAAGACTCTGATGCTGGGAGGGATTGGGGGCAGGAGGAGAAGGGGACGACAGAGGATGAGATGGCTGGATGGCATCACTGACTCAATGGATGTGAGTCTGAGTGACCTCCGGGAGTTGGTGATGGACAGGGAGGCCTGGCATGCTGCGATTCATGGGGTCGAAAAGAGTCGGACAGACTGAGTGACTGATCTGATCTGATCTGATAGACTCTAGAAAAAGCCAGACATCAAGGAAGCCCAAGTATTTGCTGAAAGATTGAATGAGCTAATTTGCTTCTTTATAAAAGTCATGTTTCCCCCTCTTGAGAACTAGGGCTCCAGATCTCTGGTTTGAGGTAACACCTGTGGTGATCAGATGCTGGAAGGGCCCCATCCTCAATGCCCAGAGAGATGGGAGACCCTGCATTGGTCAGCCTCCATCTCCAGACTCAGTTTTGTTGTTGTTCAATACCTAAGTCATGTCTGACTCTTTGCAACCCCATGGACTACAGCATACCAGGCTTCCCTGTCCTTCACAATCTCCTGGAGTTTGCTCAGATTCATGTCCATTGAGTCAATGATGCCATCTAACCATCTCATCCTCTGTCGTCCCCTTCTCCTCCTGCCCCCAATCCCTCCCAGCATCAGGGTCTTTTCCAATGAGTCGTCTCTTCGAATCAGGTGGCCAAAGTATTGGAGCTTCAGCATCAGTACTTCCAATGAATATTCAAGATTGATTTCCTTTAGAATTGACTGGTTTGATCTCCTTGCAGTCCAAAGGGCTCTTAAGAGTCTTCTCCAGCACCACAGTGTGAAAAAATCCATTCTTTGGCACTCAGCCTTCTCTGTGGTCCAACTTTCACATCTGTACATGACTGCTGGAAAAAACATAGCTTTTGCTATACAGACCTTTGTCAGCAAAGTAATGTCTCTGCTTTTTGATACACTGTCTAGGTTTGCCATAGTTTTTCTTCCAAGAAGCCAGTATCTTTTAATTTCATGGCTGCAGTTTCCATCTGCAGTGATTTTGGAGGCCAAGAAAATAAAACCTGTCACTGTTTCCACTTCTTCCCCATCTATTTGCCATGAAGTGGTGGAACCGGATGCCATGGTCTTAGTTTTTTGAATGTTGAGTTTCAAGCCAGGTTTTTGGTCTCCTCTATCACCCTCATCAAGAGGCTCTTTAGTTCCTCTCCACTTTCTGCCATTAGAGTGGTATCATCTGCGTATCAGAGGTTGATATTTCTCCCAGCAATCTTGATTTTAACTTGTGATTCATCCAACCCAGCATGGTTTAACCCTTTCACAAAAATAGTTGGATTAGAAGGAACATTTTTCACTTTTCTAGAATTTCTTAAAACAACAACAGAAAAGATATTCTGTTGGCCTCCTCCACCTTGGTGTCCCTCTAGATTCCTCTTACCCCATGCTGGTCTCATGCTGGTCCAGACCACTCCACATGCTCCTTTTCCTAGCCCTCCAAAAGGAAAAAGTACCCTTGTATTTGTAAAACATTTATTTATTTTAAATGTAAATATATATATATATATATATTAAATTTGATAACACCCTCCCCCCAAAAAGTCATGTTATATCTCTGAAGTATTCTGAAATTGTTTGAGGTATGTAAGTAAACTGCAAAACCTCTAGTTCTTAGATTAGCAAGTATCTGGGCATGTGAGCAAAAATGTATATAGTACATCACTATAATAATAATCTACCAGTCTGTTACCCATCAACTATAGATATAAGCTGTTCTTTCCAGGTAGCAATACAGAGGATGCTACTGGGTACCAACTGATCAGATTAAGCTAGGAAAGTGAGAGAAATCTAGAGATAAGCTCCAGCTGTTGAAAACATAGTCTGGAGGTATAAACAGAAGGAATCAACTGACCTGAATTAGTAGTATGTGGTTAGATAATCCTGATTTACAGAAGTTTTTAAAATATCAGAAGAATTTAGGCCTATTTTGCAGTTTTTTGACCCTAAGTTTTTTCCCTTGGTATGACATGTGTATGTGTACATGTGTGTGTCTATTATTCTGCTTCAAGACTATGTCTTTGATGCCAGCTATTGTATATAGAAAGAATAAACAGCAAAATCCTACTGTTTAGCACTGGAAGCTGTATTTAATATCCTGTGATAAACCATAGCAGAAAACAATACGAAAAACATGTGTATATATGCATAACTGAATCACTTTGCTATACAGCAGAAATCAACACAACGTTGTAAATAGCTATACATCAATAAAATAAATTTTAACAAAGACTACGTTATCTTTGAAATACCACCAAGAAAATATGTATGTACCGATATTCATATAAGCATATTTTTTTCCCTGAATAAACTTGCCCATACATTTTATTATTGGTACCTTCCTGTCCAGGGTTTCACCTGCCCTGTTCTTGATGAAAGGGTATCAGGGATGGAGGTAGGAGTACACAGCAGAGAGCTGCCCGAGGAGCTGAGAGATGCCAATTAAATGTTCCAAGGCACACTCCAGGCACTGGGGTGCTCAGGACATCCGGATCTTTACAGTTCTTGCTAGCATTTTCTGAACCCAACTATGTGGTCACATTCTTGTCTGGAGGGTGTAAACATCACTCTAGTTTCTTCCATCTCTATCTGGAGATTTTTACAGCCCTGAAAGTGATCTTACCAGTGGTTTCAGATCCCTGGAAGTGTTTTACTTAGGGCTGATAGATTTGTCGGAAGGCAGCTAATAGAAGCATTATTGGGACTGCAACATAAATGATTGACATTAAGAACAAATAACTCATTATATTGAGCGAGTCATTGCTAATAATATACCCATCCGGTACAATTCTTGGCACAGTTTGAGGACAACAGCTAAATGCAGTGCGATCTTTAAAAAGTCATTGAGATGCCTTCCTTAAGTTTCTTCCATTGCAAACTACCCTGATTATCTCTTAACATGGAGGTGTCATGAAAATAATTTTTAAATGTATAGTCAAAAATTAAAAGTATTATAATAACCAATGTAGTGGTTGCAAAAATATAGCACATGTATCCCATATGGCACAAGATTACACATTCAGAAAGACATAGAGAAAAACTCTCTGACTTTGGGCACCTCTTCCTCTATTAAAAAATATCTCCTTTGAAGAGTTCCAGGGATGGGTTGCATAACAGTGTAAATGTACTTAACACTACTGTACTGTATGCTTAAAAATGGTTAAGATGGTAAATTTTATATGAAATTGCTACAACTAAAAAATTTTTTTTGAATTTAAAATATCTTCTAGAAGTCTGCATACCTTAAGCTGGTATGCAGATTAGACACCCTTTTGTGGGGAGGAGGGGGAAGAGGGGTGAAGGAAGAAGACTTTGTCATTGTAGATCTTTCATTTTAGCTATGAAAAGTATAAAAGGAAATCCCCAACCATTTTTGAACGAAAAATGATGTAAGTTAAAAAAAAAAAAAGTATTTGTTTTCTTATGAAGGAATGACTTTTGGAATGAGGAACTGGTTCTCATTCTTGGCACTGAGCATAAGAGGATTCTCAGGATACTATGTGAAACTATGGTAATAAGTTTCTGTCAAAAACAGGGATGGGGAAGAGGGCTTCATAGTCAAGTAGGTTTTGGATTTAAGCAAGGTTTTGGTGCATCTTCAACAAAGAGGTGTTACAGACAAGGTTCCCAAACTTACTGAAACAGAATACCTCCTGCCTCCTCAAAGCCCTCTGCCCCGCCTGCTAGTTTTTTGACCTATTACTGTGTTGTTCTGTAGGAAGGTAGCTTGTGCATGCGTGTGTGCTGAGTGCTAAGTCACTTCAGTGGTGTCTGACTCTGTGCGACCCTATGGACTGTAGCCTGCCAGGCTCCTGATACTGAATGCTGATTTAGTATGGAAAGAGGGAGTAACCAACAAACCCACAAATGGGTTATAGGGTTATAGGAAGAAATATGGATGAACTGAAGCCATAACTGTGACCTGTCCCAGTAGGAGGAGCCAAGGAGGATATTTGGAGCACAAAACTCTACAATGACTCCAAGAGCTCCGCCTGGATAACCAGTAATGGAGGCAGCCCTTGAGCTTGATCATGAGGGGTTCCCTCCCCTTCTTCTCTCCCCTCAGACTGACCTGCATGTTCCATGCATACAACTTGTGAAGCATCTTGAAGCATTTAGCTAAGCCATTAGGTTTCCTCGATGGCTCAGTGGTAAAGAATCTGCCTGCAATGCAGGAGGCACAAGAGACTCGAGTTTCATCCCTGAGCTGGAAAGATCTCCTGGAGGAAGAAATGGAAACACACTCCAGTATTCTTGCCTGAAAAATCCCATGGACCAAAGAGCTGGGCTACAGTCCAAAGGGTCTCAAAGAGTCAGATACAAGTATAAGCCAAAGGCTCAGGGATCAACAAAAGATGACGTTCAGTATTCTGAAATTCTAATGTGGAAGAAAGTTTCTTTAAATCTTTTGCTGTTAAGCCACTTCTAACTTAATAACATTTGATAGGTTCTGATGGACTCCTTATTGGAAGAGAAGTAGCATAAAATTATTTAGCATAGGTTGTTGTTGATACATCATTAAAAGTGATCTGTTTTAGGATGATCATTTTATAAATGAATGCATACTTTGTGTAGAGCGCTAAGTATTGAGAGGGATACAAAGGCAAGAAGACAAGGCTTCTATCCTTGGAAACATTGCAAAGTGAGTCAGAGAAGGTAAAACACTTAAAAGAGTAACCTTTCTATGAAGCAGTATGTGATTAAAAAGTAATCAGAGAAATTTAGAGTACCAAAAATCTTAGAAATGTGATCCGAAGAGATGTACGTCTCATGTGAATGTCCCATGTCTTTGAAAATAATGCTTATTTTCTGTTGGATACAAAGATAACAATTAAATCAGAATGGTTTAATTTTTATTCAAATCATCAAAATCCTTACTGGACTTTTTCTCTATTTGACCTGTCATTTTCTGAGGGAGCTGTTTTGGAGCTTAATTGTATGAGTGGATTGTTGACATTTTCTTTTAGTTATATCAGTTTTTTCTTTGTGTGTTTCAAAGCTATAAGTATGGATATACAGAGGTTAACAAGTTATTCGCTTGCTATGAAGCTAGGTGCAAGATAATTGTTGTGTTTTAGAAACCAGATAGTATAGCCTGTCCCCATGAAGTGTGGGGTCATAGAGGATTATTGAAAGTCTCATGTTTTTAGCATCTGCCACTGAGGATGATCCTTGGATAGGTCTGTTTGCAGCTTGCCAAGGGCCCATCTAATAGGCACAGAAAGGCCATCACATAAAATGTCCAAAGAACCAGATACATTCAGTGATGCCAGATCTGTTTTCGACAGCTGTAGATAATGAACCCAGTGTCTGGAGCAGACCGTTGTAATATTTGAGAAACTTGTAGAAGCACTGGGCCAGAGTCACCACAGTTAGGAATCCGTACAGTAGAATGATCTGCCATAGCTTTAGGTTATCAAGGTCTGTATTCATGTTGACTGAGTAAAGCTGACATCTCCTCGGCCTCTGTCCTGGCCCCTGGCTTTCTGTCCCATTCCAGATCCCAACCATCGCTATTTCAGTTGTATTTTCCAAGGTATGCGTACTTTCTGAAGTCTGTGTTTTATTGCCTTATAACATTGGGCCTTTCCTGTGCCATGCGGAAAGCCCTATTCGGGAGAAAGATTACATTTGTGATAAAGACTTTTGAGAGTTAAGTCGGGTATTAAAGCAGTCATTGTGTTTTCAATCGAAAGCCTGGCTGTTGCAATTGATCTTAAGTCCTGTATTAAGTAGAGTATTTTCTTTTAATATTCTTTGTCTTAAAAAGTGTGGGATTGAGTTTCTTAAAATGTTGTAACTTCATATATATTCCTTTGATTTCTAAAGCATAGTCATTCAAAGAAAAACAGAGTTTAGCAATTTCACAAGTCCTCATAAATGGAACATTATAGCAACCAGGCTCTTCGACAGATGATCACCAAATCATTTTTCTTCAGTTCCCCTTCTCTCTCTAAGCCCTCTGTTTCATTTCTAACTCTTTTCAGATTGTTTTCAATTGGGGATCTCCCAGTCACCTCTAAGGTCACTTATTCCCAAAACCACCTTTTAACTCCTATTTGAGGAAAATGAAGATATTTTTGTGCAGGCTTATCATTTCAAGTACACATCTGACATCTCTCTCCCTTCCTCCCCACCATCCCATATCTAAGTTGCCACCAGATCTCAGTAAACTTACTTACCTACCCATCTCATCCCTTCTTTTCCGTAGAGGGGAAAAAATGAACATCTGATTACTCCCCATGTGCTACACGCTACACTTTTTTTAATTTTACACTTTTAGTTCTGTGCAGTTATCATCATGAATGATCTTCAAAGCTTAGGAGACTGAAGTTCTCAGAAATTTTAGTCATCAACCAAAGGCATACAGTGGGATGAATTATAAATATCCAAGTTCAATTTCAAGTCCACTGTCTTCTCTGCTGCTCTAGAGTTTGAGATACTGCCCAGCCTAGCCATGCCATGCACCTCCATGGTACCACCTCTGGGCAGAGGAGCCAGATTCTCTTTCCCTCTGTTTTTTCCAAATTCATGAACCTCCAGTTCGGTCTCTCCTCCAGCCTGATCCACTTCCAGGGCTGGATTAATTGTGTCAGATGTCTAGTCTGAAATTCACAATGATGTGTTGTTGCTTGCTCCAAAAACTCTGACCTATTTTTTCATTCTGTCTTTAAGTCAACTGTTGTAGAAAAATGTATTTTCTGCCACCCAAAATTGTCTCCACTCCTTGTAGTCAGTGTGAGGGGAACACAGTGGGCTCTGGGGTCAGTTTGACCTGGGTGTGTGTCACTGCTCATCTCCTTCCTGGGAGGCCATGGGCAAAGTTTCTGCCATCAGCATCTGTAAAATCATGACGATAAGCTCACTTCAGATTAGCTGTTGGGAGTGCATGTACAATGCCAGCTATACTGAGAGTCTGGCAGGCTCTCAAATGGAGCTGGGGGGCAGTAGCAGTAATGCTGTTTTCTGGACCTTATCTTTCCTCTTAAACGCAGTTCAAATTCCTCTTTCTTTATAAATGACTCCGGCCTGATTTTATCTGCCTCCTCCTATATCAGTTAGCCTCTGAACAATTCATTTAGCAATTTTAATTATGTAGTGCCTCTGGACACTGCTTTGTGGTCTTAAAAATCCTTCTTGAAATGCCTCCTTGAGAGTTGTTAATTCCTGCTCTAATGGACTGAAGTAGTTCAAAGGCAGGACGAGGTCTAATGCATGTGATATATTGCCTGGTGCCTGATATGTAACCAATTGCTCACAAACTTTTTTGATTCAAAATTATAACTGTGTTTAAGTACAAAGATGCTCAGTGCTCAGGCACTTAGTTGCGTCTGACTCTTTGCAACCCCATGGACTGGAGCCCACCAGGCTCCTTGGTCCATGGGATTGCCAGGCAAGAATACTGGAGTGGGATGTTATTTCCTTCTCCAGGGGATCTTCCCGACTCAGGGATGGAACCCACATCTCCTGCATTGGCAGACAGATTCTTGATCACTGAGCCGTCAGGGTTCGTAATTCTAAATGTGAAATATATTACAGAGTAAACTTTGAAGCTCCAAAAAACCTGACTATCCAGCACTTGTAATAAACCTGTCTATTAAACAGTGAACAATCTTAAAACATGACTGTATATATATATATTCATGTTTTATTTTCTTAGAGTACCTCCAAGTTAGGAAATATTATAATTTTCTTCATAACTATTATTTTCTAGGCCTAATGTTTTTTTCTTGGGCAGATTTTCATTTTTATTCGTTGCCTCTTCAGACTCAATAACTTTTTCTCCCATCCTGGCCAGATTTTCCACTGCGAGTGTTTGGTGGGGAGAATGTTGCTGTAAAATAAGCCTGAGGAAGAGTCAGGGATCTGTTTTGGAGACAAAAATGTGGTGGCACTTTAAAACCGAAGGAAACATTCTGTTAATTATGGGTCTTTTAGCTTTATTTAGTCACCCCGTATTCAGAGCCGGTTTTTAAAACTCTATACTTTAGCATTTTAACCAGAGGTTTGGGGACCTCCTCCTTCCAAAATATAAATATTGGTGAAATAACCATTTGAAATGCATTGTAGACAAGTTTCACCTGCCAAGGTGTGTGTTCCATCCTGAAGTCACATTTAAATGCATTTGCAAAGTTTATTTCTGCACAAAATGTGTGCTACTAATTTGGGCAATATTTTGCCTATATGGAAAAGTTATTTGTTAAAATATTTACTTAAGGAAAAAAATGTCTCCTTGGTCTGCAGGCTTAAAGTTGTAAAACTGAACTGCGTGAGATCCTTTGGAAGAAAGCTTCCCAGGGGAATGGCCTTATTCCTTCTTGGGTCAGGCGATGGGGTGAAGGGTTGCAAACCACATCCCCAGCTGTGGAATGCCCTGCTCAGTGTGTTCATTCTCTGCCCTGTGCCCTCCTCTCCCTTGTCTGACTGGGAGGTGATGCTAGATAAAACCCCAAAAGGTGTAGAGGAGCAGGCTGACCCTGCATGCACCTCTGTTGGGATCCAGCAAGATCCCTCTCTTAGCAAAATGAACTTTACAAAGAAAATTTTTAAAATTCAAACATTTTCAAGACTATTTGAACATTCAAAACTAGAATTCTGTAGGGAAAAACTGGGAACCAGTTAGGATTCAGTCAGTAAAACCATGTGTATACACAACATATGTTACATGCAGGCAATCTTCAATTTAAGCCAGGGTTGTTTTCCAAAAAGGTCACTTGAAAAATATTTCAGAGTGTATTTTTTCCTCATTAGACATAAAGCTATGCGTGGGAAGTCCTCTGGCAAACAGAGCCTGTTTAACCCGTATTATACCTGAAAAGCAGTTCAGGTCATTTGGGTGGCCAGTTGCCAATACTAATATTCTTCCCCACTGTTCACATAAACAATTGAAGTTCCAATGTTTGTAGAACCGCTTACAACTAGAAAATGTAGAAAATGTGACATAAGCATTTTTATGAGGCCATGTATCTTGATATCAGAGTTTAGAGAGACACATTCGCTATTAATATAAAACTATAATCATGCAGATTTGAGTAATCGTGTATAAGATTGAGTCAGGAGAGCTTCATCAACATACCAAAGCAATAATAGAAGCACATTACAGTTATATAACACTTTCAAGTCTGATATATTTATAATTTATGCCAGTTTGAATTTTCAAACTCTAAGACCCAGGCATTTTCATTTACTTTGTGCAAGAGCTGAGGCGGAATGCTTCGAAATGAGCAGTAAGATGGGGCCTGGTACCCTGAGGGGAGAATGAAAAGACTCTAGGAATGATGGCCTATGTGGGCCTCGTAGGGAGAGGAGAGACGAGTACAGAAGGATGGGCCAAGGACTTCCTGGTGGTCTAATGGTTAAGGTTCTGTGCATCCACCGCAGGGGGCGCAGGTTTGATTCCTGGTCAGGGAACTAAGACTCTGCATGTTGAGTAGTTCTGCCAAAAAAAAAAAAAAAAAAGAATGATTTGTAGAAAGAAGGAACATGTATATCATGATAGTCCTCCTCCCAAGTACTCCCAAAGTGCACATTGGCTGGTTTTGGTAATACTTGGTTGAAAGAGAGACAAAGGGGAGGGTAAGGAAATCTTTACCTTTCCAGTTGCCATCTTCCCAATCAGGGTTACCTCTTGATCTCTGAGGCCTATTCTTCTATAAAAACCCTGATAACCTATGATTAGATCCCACATTTGAGAATCATAGCGTCAAAGATCCTGATGCTGGGAAAGATTGAGGGCAGGAGGAGAAGGAGGTACAACAGAGGATGAGATGGTTGGATGGCATCACTGACTCAGTGGACATGAATTTGAGCAAACTCCAGGAGATAGTGAAGGATGGACAAGCCCGGCGTGCTTCAGTCAGTCCAGGGGTTGCAAAGAGTCAGACATGACTTAGAGACTGATCAACAAATACAGGCAAAGTTGGGAACCTTCTATACCATTAGAACCTGGAACACATTTTCTTTTATGTAAGTAAACAACCATTTAACAGGACTCTTTTGGAACATGCTCTATTTTTAAATTGGTTCTGCTCATATATAGAGTTGAGTGAGCCTGAGAAGCAGAGTCAACAGCCAGATTCTCATGGGGAGAGCTTGGGTAATTCTCCTTTGGAACTCAGAGAGCTGTTGTACCTCTCGTACACCTTGACGTCAGTCTCAACTGTGTGTTTCTTAGACACAAAATAAAATTGCTAATTTTTTAACATTTATGATTTTTATGAACATAGCTTTCCTATCTGAGAAACTTTAAACACTTATGAAAATAATTATGATGCTCTTGGAGTCACTTTAGAATACAAAAAACAGATGGTTAGAGGTTCATTGACATGACCAACTGACCTGCCGTGAGATATTGAATGCTTTAATTTATTTTTCTTCCTTCATCATCATTCTTCTGAACATCTTGAAAGACATCCAAGAGAACTTTCTCTTCTAATTATTTCCAACTATTTCTCAGAAGTTCATTCAGACGTACAATTAAACAAATCATCCATACTTTGGGAGCGCCAATTTAAACATCAAATGTTTACATTTACGTATAGAAAGAGGATTAATTATCTCTCCCCACCACCAGATTTTAATCTTAAAGGCAAGTTATTAATTTTGCTCCCTCTTGTATGCTGAGCAGTTGCTCAGTAAGTGGGTTAAATAATATGGTATCTTGATTCAGGAAAATGTAGTTCCCAAATGAACCATTTAGAGAAAATAGGATGTGACTGTGAGTAGAAGAGACAAGGAGGTAGATATCTCAACAAAGCAAGTTGTTGGAAGAAGTGGAAGGTAGATTCTGGGTAAGCAACCAACAATGCCCGTGAAACAGGCTATTATACTTAATTGTTGCACTCTTATTCCAAATGAAAGATTAGTGTATATATAATCTTTCCCTCCCTGCCTCTTATCCCTGCATACAATTGCAGACTGTCTCTACTTCTACAAACTTCCTCAAGTTATTTCTTGGCACCTTGGAGGGACAGGGAGCACAAATCTTATTATGAACAGCTGCGGTGTCTTCATCTTCTGATCTAGTTGCTCAGCTCTCCATGACTGGGAGGTGCCTGAAATCCAGACAATACTGCCATCCAGAATCACTCACGCGCAGAGCCTACCCTGGGACAATTGGTGCTTTGTTCTTTGGAGCATGTGCCAGAGTCATACTATATTCTGTGCAGAATTGGGACAGATGCTTCTAATATCTTGTGGAGTTTTAAGTGAAAATAACTTTCTGCTCTTGATTTCTCTGTCTTTAGAACTCAAACATAAACTGTAGAGACAGGGCCTGAAGACAGCAGACCAATAATTGAAGGATGGCTTCCACACTTCTACCTTGGATAGCTAGGTGGGACTAAGTCATAACCAGAAGGGCAGACTCCTTGTGATATTTAGCATCCAAGTTACGTGTAGGCAATTTTGTTCCCTATTTATCCTTTATAATGTTGTATCCATGCAAAAATAAGTCCTCTTTCCACCCTAGCAGCACTCTGGGTAAAAGAGGCAAGTTATATAAATATAATTCGAATGTGTACCATGGACAAAATGCATTAAGAGGGCCAGATGTTCCACTTTCTGCAGTCCAAAAGAGTTGTAGTTGTCTGAAGTAGGCCAATATATTCAGATTGGAATATTGCCAAGAGAAAAAAAGTGTAAGAACAAGGGTAAACTTGGCCTTCCTCTCAATAAGCTGCAGTCACTACAAGATAATATTGGTTTTCCCCTTCAGGGGCCTCTTTGGTCTGACTCTCTCATGCAGAATCTCTTGTTACTTCTCCATTCCATAACCTCTCTACTATATTGGTCCATTCGCTGCTGACTTGGGTCTGTCATTTTGTGTCTTCATGAAATGCCCTTCTCCTCTGCTTGGGGTAGAAGTCAACCCTCCAGATAACCAATAAGCCTAATGTCTCCACCCTTCTCTGTGCTCACCTCAGCCATACCTGGGTGTTAATTTTAGACATCTAAAAGATCTAGTCCTAAATATTTCATGTTGCTTATGAGAAGATTGAGGCATGAAGAAAGTTGGTGTCACCACCAAATTTGGGCAGCAAGTTTATGTCAGAGACTGAACTAGAATCAAGAAGTCTTGTCTTATAACCTGGTATAGTTGCCATCATACCCACTGCATTTATAAAGTTCTTTAGTTTTTCTGCAAAGAGGTATGTATATACATATGTATGTAGATATATATATATATAGATATGTATATGCATATGTATGGAGAAGGCAATGGCACCCCACTCCAGTACTCTTGCCTAGAAAATCCCATGGGTGGAGGAGCCTGGTAGGCTGTGGTCCATGGGGTCGCTAAGAGTCGGACACGACTGAGCGACTTCGCTTTCACTTTTACTTTCATGCATTGGAGAAGGAAATGGCAACCCACTCCAGTGTTCTTGCCTGGAGAATCCCAGGGACGGGGAAGCCTGGTGGCTGCCATCTATGGGGTCACACAGAGTCGGACACGACTGAAGTGACTTAGCATAGCATAGCATACATATGTATGTAGATACACACACACACATTTTTTAAACTGATGAGCAATAAGAAAGATGGACTTTTAAAAATTGACTTGCTATATATTAGTTTATTTAGAGCTGAGAATGCCAACCATTTAAATCTTACAACATGAAACTTAAGCCTATTTAAGCATATATTAATGCTGGATTTGTATTACCTTTGGTCACCTAACTACTAAGTTTTCAAGTTTCTAGCATCTCCAACTATGGGATCATTAGACTTTTAAAATCTTGCATGGCTGTAGATATGACTTTTAAAAAGAATTTCAACATGTCAACTTTATGGGTAGTAGTCAGGGATTGGCACTAAGAAGGCTGCTTGTTTCTATTATGTGTTCAATCAAGTCTTTGTGTTTTCAGAAAACTTAGACAGCATTATGGCATCTTATTGTGGTACTAAAATGGGATTTGGGCAGAACGGGTGGGTGTCTGCTTGTAACACACAATCGAACATTATAGAGTGTCTCGAGAAAGACTAGTTTGAAGCACAACTTCCAGTGACAGTCTCCCAGAGTATCATTAATTTTCCTTGTTCAAAGCAATCTAGTTTTTCCTATTTGCAACAGATGTGTCTAACAAATATATTTTATTCACTCAATCAGAAATATTTTCCTGCTAAAATGACCTAATACCACGTGGTTTTCCTTGTGTGTAAGGAGCATATACTGCTTGGGAACATTTAGAGAAACCAAATTCAGATGTGTGGGAAGATAGGAAGTGGTGAAAAGCAGAACTGACCATCCTTTAGAGCTAAAGCTGATATTAAATCCACCAACAGTAACAAGTAAAAATATTGTGCATTGTTGTCAAGTGCTACCTGTCCCTTGAAAAGATTTCTCAATCAACGAGTATAAAGGGTTGCAAGATCTCTTCGGTTTTTGTGAAATGTGTATCTAAAGAGATGTAGAGACCAAAGAAGTATTTGAAAGTTGACTTGTAGACAAAAGTGACTAAAATATTTATACAAAAATTGGCTTCTTTCCAGGAATATGGAAGGGAAGATTGATTCAAAAAGCTATTTTTTTTTTCAGCTGGTTTTTGAGGGCTTTTCTGTGTATTGGAGAAGGCTCAGGGTGCCTATGTACTGTTGTGTTCTGGTGCTTCCACAAGGGCTGAATGTGAACCTCATTGCTCTCTGTCCTGCCAAGAAAGCATGTAAAGCATTGGCTGCCCTTCCTGCAACTTTTCTGAAAACAAAACAAAAAGTTATCCTGGGAGCATTAAACACCAGAACACCTTCTAGACAAAGTGCAAAATGATTTGCTTCTTTACGGTTCTCTCAAATATTAGTCAACTCCCTGAAGTCTAGTTCCAAAGAAGGAATTATGGTTTTCTCTAAGAGCCAACAGTTCCCTTTGTAAATTTCTGGACTTCATGTGGGTGATATTTTTGAGTTCTTCTACAATAAAATTTAATGGTCCATTTGAGAAATTGTCCCCATATTGAGCGTAGTTTCTATTTCAGGGTTGTTAGAGGCAATTTTTGAGTGCTAACCTCCTCTTTGATCTGTGAAGACTCACTGGTTTCCATGGAGTCTCACTGGCTCATGACCAAGTGAGAGCTCAGCATTCCTGTCAGCTAGGGTGCAACATTCCCAATCAGGTCTGACCTGAACTACTTGGACAAAGGACTTTAAAATCAGAATGCTTCATACATCGGCCTGAAAATACGTTGATTATTTTGGGAGAAGAGTGCAGTAAAGGTTTAAAAATATGTGTTTCTTTCATTTATTTAAATTTTGATGCATTTCTGGAAAACGGTTTTAGTCTTCTGATGACACAAAATCCATACTTTCTCCAGTCCTCCTACTTTGTACAAAATAATACAAAGCAGAATATCTTATTTGACCTTAAATGTAAATACGATGAGAGCCAAGTTATTGTGACCAATATATTTCACACATCTGGCAGTAATCTTTTTATTTTATGGCAGTGATGACTCAAAGCAATTGTTGATCCTAATTTATTTTTAAACCTTTTAGCTTAAGCCTTCTTCTTGGGGCTTTTTTTTCCCTCCCCCACCTAGTGTTGTAGGATGGCTAAAATAAGATCACTGTAAACACCAACATTCATTTTTTTAAGTCAAACATTTGCAGGACTACACTGTGGATTCAGGAGAGGTAGAGGGAGATTCCTGACTTAGAGCTTGCCTTCAAGCAGAGAAGGACGGGAGCCCACAAGGCTCCTAATTGTAGACAACTGGGATTGTCTTTAGCGTGCAAAATGAATAGGAGCAAAGAGAAAGAAAATATGATTTTGACTTGGGTTTGTGGGTGTTGAAGAGGCATTGATGCCATTTGTGCTCCTACAGAGAGCATTCTCTGACCTACTTTGATGCCTGGTTCCCTTGCAATTACCACTGCTCAAATCCACAAGGCTTCATTCTAGGGAAGAATTAACTCTTTAGCTAACATGGAAAACCATGAGATGTTCTTTGGGGGAAATGTTTATCTAAATTACTTTCAACACTCTACTTGATGTCAGAGTTACCCAAATTGTTCATTTAGATACTTTTGGCAGAATCCTGTGACGCAATTATAAAGAATGAGTCTTACACTCAATTAGGTTCTTGTCAAGGTGTTCTCCATGTTGAAATCATGCTAACTCAGATTTTGACCTTGAAATGTATTTCTAATTTCCTTTTGAAACCATGCCTGAGATTACTAAGGGATTTTTTGTATTTAAGGAAAAACATGGCTTTATTAATTTTTATCCCTGCTCCATCAATGAAATAGATGTTTATTTTTCTTCATAAACCCAATGGATTTTAATAGAAATATCAATAAAAACCATCAAGAAAAAGATTTTATATAATATTTTCACATGTGCTTATGTTTTAAAAGTAAATAAACAATGAGGAGTCAATTTTCAAATATCAGTGATGTCGGTGGTATTTTTTTAAATAATTGGCTTAAATTAAGTAGCTTCACTTTTCATAGCTTCTCCCTGACTTTTATTTCATTAACTGTATAAGGAATATGATCCATTTAATCATATTTTTAAAGACATGGATAAGATAAATGTTGGGTTTTTAACAAAGAATAAACCCAGGACCAAAGCATAGAACTAGAAGAATAGTCCAAAAAAGGCAACATTAAGGAAATGAGCAGGGCCACTACTTGCAGCTACACAGACCTGCTCTAATCTACATATACCCATGCTAATCATGGACCCACCAGGAATAGCGTGCCCCCTGGAGTTGTGCCAACCTACCAGCCCTAGACCTAAGGGTTATTTTTTAAAGTTTTCACATTTTGGGGTTCATTCGGCAAACTTTTAGGCTCCCTAATTGTTGGAGAAACCCTGGATCACACTACATTTTTAACCAAGGGACCTTTTTATTGTTGACTCTCAAGAGTAGACCATTTGGCCAAGGCAAATGCCCTAATGTTACAGCTCCTACATTGCTGCTTTTTCCTCATGCTAGAGAGTTCGCCTTTAAAGAGGAAACGGCAGGGCCATTATGGGCAAGAAGGAATCAAAGCCCAAGACTTTTGAGGAACTGGTCGAGTCAGGAGTCCTCCACACCTCACTTGGGCTTTCATGCAGCCAACACTTATGGACAAGCTCCATATTCCAGGCACTGGAGCAGATATTGAGTTTACAGTGGTTACCATGGAAATGACATCCGCAGGAAGCCTAGAGCCTAGAGGAGCTGAAAGATAATTGTAAAGACCATCATTAAGTGTGTAATTCCACACTGGGTGAATGCTATGAATGAAAAGAACAGGGGACTCTTAAGAAAGTGGATTTTCATCGACAGGAAGGGCAATCCTAAAGTTGGGGCGTGAATGAATAAATGAGTGAATGAATGAAAGCCAGAGCGTGTGGAGGCTGGTGAGTGGTGATGAGCAGTGCAGTGCGATAGGGCCGTGTGAGGTGATGAGGTGAGGGCTGTGCCGTGCCCAGGCTGCAGGCCATGTGGAGGAGTCTGGCTTTTTTATTCTAAATTCGGTGGGAGCATACTTAATGGGTTTTAAGCAGAGGAGTTAATGTAATCCAGCTTAGTTTTTTGAAGGTTTACTCTTTTGGGTAAAGAATGAATTGCAGATAAGAGTGAAAAAGGGATAACCAGTTAGGAGCTTCTTCTTTTTCTTTTTTAATTGAAATATAGTTGATTTACAGTATTTGTTAGTTTCAGGTGTACAGCAAAGTGTTTTATATATATATATTTCAGATTATTTTCCATTATAGGTTATTACAAGATATTGAATACATTAATAATTCCCTGGGCTATATAGTAAATGCTTATTTCTTGTCTATTTTAGGTGTAGTAGTTTGTATCTGTTAATCCCATCCTTCTAATTTATCCCTCATTCCCTCCCTTTCCCCTTTAGTGGCCATAAGATTATTTTCCATGTCTGTGAATCTATTGCTGTTTTGTATATAGGTTCATTTGGTTCATTTGTATTTTTTTTTTTTTAGATTCTACATATAACTAATACTATATAATATTTGTCTTTGTCTGACAGTTCACTTAGTATGATAATCTCTAGATCCATCTATGTTGCTATAAATAGCAATATTCATTTCATTCCTTTTTAATGGCTGTTGTTGTTCAGTTGCTCGGTCATGTCCAACTCCTTGTGACCCCACGGACTGTAGCACACCAGGCTTCGCTGTGCTTCACCGTCTCCCAGAGTTTGCTCAAACTCATGTCCATTGAGTCAGTGATGCCATGTAGCCATCTTGTCCTCTGTCGCCCCCTTCTCCTCCTGCCTTCAATCTTTCCCAGCATCAGGGTCTTTTCAAATGCTGAGTAATATCCAATCTTAAACCAATCATCTGTTGGTGGGTACTTGGGTTGTTTCCATGGCTATTGTAAATAGTAAGGAGGCTTTTCAAATATACTGATTATATAATTATGAACTGATTATATAGTATCAGTTATATGTGGAATCTAAAACATAACACAACTAAACCAAATGAACCTGTATACAAGTAAGAACTAATGGCTTAACTAATGGTAAGAAGTAATGGCTCCTTGAATCAACGGGATTCCTGATATTAAAGAAAGTATGCTCTGGGGCACACAAAAATTGTGCAGATGTTACCAAGCGGCTACTATTTAAATAGTGGAGAAAGAGCATGTGACCTTAACTACCTTCCCCTTCTTCTGACCTTTACTACCTCACCTTTGATAATGACTCTGTCTGCCTGGGTTCTCTCTATACCATGAAGAAGATTAGACCTGAATCCAGCATGCCCACATGAATAAATCAGGGTTACGAGGTGCTTTGCAGTGCTGTACAAATTCTAGAAATTGATGCTGTCTCCTCTGCTTTCCCCTTTGTTCCTTGAAGTTCCTGGGGGAAGCCAGAGGGCTTTTATACTGTTCGTTCATGGAGATGAGTGAACTTCAAAATTAAGGATGATTTTGTAATTGTCTTAGAAGTTGAATCCTTTGAAAAGATCTAATTAGTTGCTCATTGTAACTATAAGCCTATATTAAGGCTCTATTTCACAAATAGTAACATTGAGGTGAAAAGAGAATACAGAAAATTTTAAGTCATTAAAATTGCTTAAATATTAAAATTGCTTAAAAAGCAATTAATATTGCTTTGACACATGTGTAATATAATTAGCATAAACTACTTAATACATAAATAT
This sequence comes from Tragelaphus eurycerus, assembly GCA_935064755.1. Lineage (NCBI taxonomy): Eukaryota > Metazoa > Chordata > Mammalia > Artiodactyla > Bovidae > Tragelaphus > Tragelaphus eurycerus. Next base: position 9,707,196 of record CAKXYN010000039.1, read on the forward strand.
ATGGAGTAAATATACATAGTAAACATATACATGTGTTAAGTTTATTATAATGTATAAGACATATATGAAGAATGTTTTCAATTATTATTTTAAGTACTATTGAAGCATTGATGCATAAGATCTTCAGCTCTTTGTCAATGTATTATGATTTCTTTCCTTTTCATCTTATGATAGACAATCATATTAAGGACTTTAGAATTAGAAAAAAAAATTTTTAAGATTATTAACAGGTGTAATGCTCTTTTTTTTTTTTTTAACAGAAGTAAATGACATAAAAGCACTTCGTTAGTATGGACTCAAAAAATCATTCTCTACCCCTTTCCAGAAGTGAAGTACAGGCACAGCCTAAAGTAACTACACTTTTAGTTGGTAATTGAAAGAATGAAAGAGAAAAATAAGATGTTTCTTTGTAGATGCTTAAGTTCATTTCCACACATAATTTTATAGTGAAAGGTGGGTGAGAACTGCTCAGGTTTCTAGTTTGGGTGAGAGGAAAGAGCACACTGATGGACAGAAAGGAAGATAACTGGTCCTTCCTACACCCTCCTTTCTCTTTTAGTATTTCTGCAGGTAGACATACAGCATGAGTGTCTGCTTCTAACTAGCAGGGGGTAAATAATTCAGCATTTTCTGCTGCATATCAACTCTCTGCTTATTTTCCCCTCAAATTACATATTCTGGCAAGGTTTCTCACTTCTTAAAACATTTAATTATTATGTTTGGCAGTCATGGTTGGTTGCATTAAATAAACAGATGCCTACTTCAAACATCGAAACTGATTTTTTTTCATAGTCTGCCAGAAAGCGAGACTATTTGATGTGCAGTTTGAATGCTCTATTTCTGATTATATAATTTAGGTCTGGGAATAGAATTCTGGCATTTGTCTGCAGTCTTTATGACATAGAAAATTAACCTTTAGCCTCCTCTTTAAAGGGCAAATCATCTTGGATAAAAGTTCCAAAACCACTATAAGGTGACCACCTGTTCTATTAAAAGATCCTTTTATCTTCAAGCATGTGCGCATCTGTCTAGGACTGCATTATTTGTAAACACTCTGGGTAATCTGTGACCTCTACAAAACTGTAGCTAACTCAGCTTCCCACCATAGTCAGTGTTTAGATGAAGAGTCTGCTAGAAAAACTTGCTTTTCTTCTGCCTGTCTGTAGCCAGTGCTTGCAATTAGACGCTGAAATATACTTAAGAATGCTTCCCAGGGCACTAGATTCTTATTTAAGGCATATATGCACCTGTCGTCAAATAAAACTTAGGTATTCAAAGCCCTTAATGGACTGTTTTCTTTCTAAACTCAAGTTTCTAAAAGAAACCTTTCCTCCCCATCACAAACACAAACTAGTTAGACATGAGGGATGTATTTAAAGGGAAAAGATAAACCTCCAGAAGTGTGTTACGTGATTAGTTCTCATCCAACCCACTTCACCTTCTTCTCTTCCCAGAGTTTATTCAATGCACCTGGTAGAGTTGACCCCGAGGCAGAACAGAGTCTGACTCATCAGAGGGAGGCTAAATTATAGTTTGGACACCATACTTACTTACTGAAGTGGGAACCTGTATGACTTAGAAAAAAGTTAGCAAGAGTTGAAAGAGTTTTTTATTGTTAACCCTAAAATGACCAGAAAGTTCAGTTAGATAGAACTTTTCATCTCTTGAGGAGTTTGGGTAATTGCTGTTTTACTTAATAACAATGACAGAACTAATGACCTCGGAGGCCAAACCCTCTTTCCCCTGACTTCTCCAGAATCAGCTTGCTACTAGGAAATTATAGGAGCTCATGCGAGAGTGATATCCACTGAAATGAGGAGCAGAGAGAAGGTTGGGTTCAATCTCTTGTTACAAAACAGAAATAGGCTTACAGACTTAGAAAGCAAACTTGTGGTTAGCAAAGGGGAAAGGCCATTGGAGGGTAGGGGCAGGATAAATTAGGAGATTGGAGTTAACAGATACATGACTACAGGTAAGATAGATCAACATGGACCTACTGTATAGCATAGGGAACTATATACAATACCTTGTGATAACCTATAATGGAAAAGAATACAGAGAAAAGTATATTTCATGTATGTGTGTGTGTAACTGAATCACTTTGCTGTATACCTGAAACTAACACATTTGATGTAAATCAACTATTGTTGCTGTTTCATCACCAAGTCCTGTGCGACTCTTGCGACCCCATGGACAGCGGAGCCTGGCGGGCTACGCGACCCCGTGGACAGAGGAGCCTGACGGGCTACAGTCTATGGGGTTTCCCAGGCAAGAACACTGGAGTGGGTTCCCATTTCCTCCTCCCAGAGATCTTCCCCAGCCAGGAATCAAACCCACATCTCTTGTGTCTCCTGTACTGAAGGTGGATTCTTTACCGGCTGAGCCATTGGGGAAGCCTATAAATCAACTATATTTCAATTTTAAAAAGAAGAAAAAGAAAGAAGCTCTTGTTACAGATTATTGTAGAACTAGGTTTTTGATGTCTGGATTTCACTTTTATTTTAAACTACATGATGCCAGATTATTCCTCTCCTAGAAGAGGTACACACAAACTGGGAAGGGTTTTCTGTTCGGAAATGGAAACCCGAAACTTCTGCTTGAGTTGATGACGTGGTGTAGCTGACACATATAACAATCAGGGGCAATATTTGAGCAGCAGGCAGTGTGGGTAGGTGCTTCACAAGCTTTGTGATTTCCTGGGTACCACCCTGTCTGTGATAACAGCCCCTGGCAGCTCTTCCTGCTCATTCTTGCACCTTCACTCCACAATCCATTACATGCTTGGGGAATTTGGCTAAGGCCACACAGCTCCTAAGTGGCAGAAACGGGGCTCAGCCCCTGCCAGACACCTTGTCTTTTGCGCCTTCCCTGTCTCCAGTGTGTGTTCTTGCACAGACTCATGTGCTCTTGCCCCCTTCCTTCTTTCTCTCATGCCATCCAGGTGGGACAACCTCATCTTTCAATTTTTTATATTTATAACCCATTCGAGGGTTTTTATTCCCTTTCTTTTTCATGGCAAATTCATCTGTATTCTGTTAAACTTTGGTGACATTCTAGGACATCCTTGATGCATTTAACTAGGTTCTCAACCGCTTACTAGATATTTGATCCTGTACAAACTGTTCAGCCCTTCTGAGCCCCGGTTTTCTCCTCTGTAATGTGGGTGTAATATTATTTTTCACAGTGGTTTTACGTAAAGCACCTGGCGTGGTGCTGGTGTACACCCTTTCTGAGATAGTTTTGTTTTAGCCTCTTGTCTGTAATGATAAAATTTATTTCCCTTAGTGGAAGGTTGAGCACAGGATAATGTAAGTTTAAGACAATAAAATTAGATAGGAAAAATGAGCCCACATAAATATTTCTTACAGATATCATACAGATGAATTGAGTAAAAACTAGTAAAATTACTAACCACAGGCTATACCATGAAAGAAAAATTCTCTAAGATTCAGACCACATACCATAAAAAAATATGTGTGCCTCAACAAACTCTCAGCAATTAAAGAATTATGGATTTGGAGTAGCACAATTTCAGTTACAAAGGGGAAATTTTTGTTGAAGGAAATGACTGTTGAAAGGGAAAGGTGGGAAGTGTGTGTGTGTGTGTGTGTGTGTGTGTGTGTAATTTAAAACCTTTAAAGATTAAAATAGAATGAAAGCCACAAAATGCAAAAATATGCATGGCAAATTTTAGAAACTTGATAACACAGACACGTTTATGTCCATGTGAGCACAATATCAGACTGTAATTAAATAAGGGAGGGGTCCAAGGAAGCTTTCAGCTGTTTCATCCAAAATAAAACAAATCGAAAATTAAATTTATATATTCAACAAATTTTAAAATGAATTTTACCCCTACCAAGTAAATGGAAGCCCAAGGCCAAATCTGGAAAGGTTGTAAGGAAAAGAAAAACATCCTCATGCATTATTGCTGACAGTGTAAATAGATGATCTTTTTGGATAAGACTTGGCAGTGTATAAATAGTAGGAATTATCAAAGTCTTCCTCTTTGAGCCAGCAGAGCTCTTCCTGGGAATTTATCCCAAGGGTATCATGAGATAAGCACTTATTAAGCCTCTGCAGCATGAGAAGCTGTGAGAAGCAGAGATGGAGGAGATAGACTCTCACTTGAAGGAACAACTAATGCAGTCTAAAGGCACTAAACAGTACATGTTCAAAAAAAGTTCTCAAAGCATTAATTATAATGGGGAAAAGTGCAGGGTAGCCCAATCCTGAGAATGGGGAACTCATCGTTTCCCTGAATCACCTGCTGTCCCAAGACTAAACTCCTCTGTTCTTCTCTGTGTACCCCTGTGAGCCCCATGGTGCCCCCACCATAGGTCTGAACTACCCCTGGTTCCTCTCTCTGCTCACTCCCAACACCATGGAATCAATTCCCAAGCCACATGCATCCCCACTCCAGCTGCCTTTATCCAGGCCACCATCATCCCTTTCCCATCTGGTTTTTATCTCCCTACTTGCATTCTTACTCCCTCCAATGTGTTTTCCAACTTCAGTTAGTGTCTTCTTTTCAAAACGCAGATCTGATCATGGTGAAAGTGAAAGAAAGTGAAAGTGAAGTCACTCAGTCATGTCTGACTCTTTGTGACCCCGTGGACTGTAGCCTACCAGGCTTATCCGTCCATGGGATACTCCAGGCAAGAATACTGGAGTGAGTTACCATTTCCTTCTCCAGTGGATCTTTGAACGCGGGTCTTCCACATTGGAGGCAGACGCCTTAAACTCTGAGTCACCAGGGAAGCCCTCTGATTATGGTACTTAGCTTCAAACCTTTCAAAACTTTGTCATTGCTTTAGTATAAAGTCAAACTCCGTTTAAGACATTCATGGCCTGGTTCCTGCTTACCTCTATAGTCTTGTCTCTTATTTCTCACCTTCTTTACACCACACACAGTCACATACACACACACTCACACACACACACACACACACACACACTCACTCACACACACACACTCACACGCGCACACACACACACACACACACGTTTCTACCTCACTACATTGCTTGCAGTTCCCCTAAACAGACATCTTGGGTCTTTGCAGGCAGCAGGCCCTATACCTGCTCCTCACCTCATTCTGAAATTCCAGGCTGTTCTATCTATTCCTGTTTGTTCTTCTGAATTCAATTCCTGTGTCATCCCCTCCAAGGCATCTTCATGATATAGGCCACTTTCTGATATACATAGACACAAGATGCAGAGCCCACCTGTGTTCATAGCATCTGACTACCCCTTATGTAGAATACTCTTTATTGGAAAAGAACTTCTGAATTCTGAAAACTCATATCCAAACACTGTTTTCCCATTTAACTTGAGGCAAAATATATTATCCTATTTAATCTCTAATATGGTGAGTTGTAACACTATCTTTTATACTATTTTGTTGATAGTGGTAACTACAAACCATTTTAAATTATGTAAAAGAATTGTATTTAATATGGGAGGTGAAAGGGAGGTTTCCCCAAGAAGGAGGTGGTCCAGTTAAAGCTGTATCTCTCTGAGACTGCCCAAATCCTGTTAGTTAGAAAATTTAGTAAGTCAACTGCTCATTAACTTAAAACTCTATTATCAAATGTTTCCAGCAAGAGTAAAGAGGGGAACCCTTTAAGGTTTTTTGAGTGTGTTCCCTTGTCTTTAATGTAAATAGTATTTGTGATTCCTTAAAGGTTGGTATGAGTATTATCTGATATTTAGAGACCAAATGGGGCCCCCCAAAAGGTAAATATTACTTTTTCTTTTTTTTTTTAATTAAATTTTATTTTGCTTAACTTTACAATATTGTATTGCTTTTGCCGTACATCAAGATGGATCCGCCACAAGTATACATGTGTTCCCCATCCTGAACCCTCCTCCCTCCTCCCTCTCCATACCATCCCTCTGGGTCATCCCAGTGCACCAGCCCCAGGCATCCGTTATCAGGCATCGTACCTGGACTGGCGACTCGTTTCAGATATGATATTATACATATTTCAATGCTATTCTCCCAAATCATCCTACCCTCTCCCGTTCCCAGAGTCCAAAAGTCTGTTCTATACATCAGTGTCTCTTTTGCTGTCTTGTAAACAGGGTTATTGTTACCATCTTTCTAAATTCCATATATATGCATTAGTATACTGTATTTGTGTTTTTCTTTCTGGCTTGCTTCACTCTGTATAATAGGCTCCAGTTCCATCCACCTCATTAGAACTTTTTCTAGTCTAATATTTAAAAAACTGCTTCTAATGGACACCTAAACTGAGCAGTGCCTGAAAAAACTTTAATAATTCTATATAGTGAGCATGGAGAAATCTAACTTATTATGCCATTAAGAACTCTTCACATGTAAACAAGAATTATTTCTTAACAGAAAAAAGTCCACGCTAACTTCAGATGCCATAGTAAACAGAAGTTTTTGTATTAGGTTCAGCCTGAATTACCCACCTTGACCCAATCAAACTGATGGAAGTAGCAGGAATTGCTTTTGTGCAGACAGGGATAAAAACTAACCCTGGTCAATCAACACCTTGTAATTAATCCACATACTCATTTTAAAAGAGAGAAATGTTGGCACTTCTCTGGTTTAAGGTTCTACATCAATCTAATACAGCATTCTACAACTATATAGGGTTTGATTTCAGGGTAGAATTACATATAACAAAGGTTTTGCTGTAGCAGATGGTTATTTCCAACTGCCAAGTACTGAGATTTTCTTGAGAATCTGTTCTAACCATCCATGAGCAAATTTATGAGTAAATGAATTAAAGACAAAGCATGGAGTTGCCTTTTAAATTTGGCTTGAAAACCTGGGCTTTAACATACTAGCTTAATATTGATATTGTGGTTCTTAAAACCTGAAATCTCTGAATACCAACTAATTGTAAATTGGAAGTCAGTCCGAACAATATCGTCTTTCATTTCTGAAAAACAAGTAATAAACCACTGAAAAAAAAGTACAACAGTGTTAATAATTTTATAAACCAGTATATTAAACAAATTCTTTTAAAGTTGCCTATATAAATGAAGGTACTACGCTAAGGGATAGTAGCCTCACAGTGGCACCCCACTCCAGTACCTGGAAAATCCCATGGATGGAGGAGCCTGGTAGGCTGCAGTCCATAGGGTCGCTAACAGTCAGACACGACTGAGCGACTTCACTTTCACTTTTCACTTTCATGCATTGGAGGAGGAAATGGCAACCCACTCCAGTGTTCTTGCCTGGAGAATCCCAGGGATGACAGGGCCTGGTGGGTTGCTGTCTATGGGGTTGCACAGAGTTGGACACGACTGAAGCAACTTAGCAGCAGCAGCAGCAGAGGAGAAAATAAACGTGGAAATCACTTTTGCTGTATATTAAGTGTTTGGCATGAGAAGGCTCCATTGCCTTTTCTTTATTCTAGTTGCTGCGTTTTTAATAAAATGCACATTTAGCAGTTTTTAATATATTTTCACCTAGGTTTTAATCTTGGAATGAATACTAAGCTGCAAGGAGATCCTTAGTCATTTGTTAAACTTCTTGAGCCTTATGGCTATATTCAGCAATATTGGTAGGATTTCTAGGGGTGCAGAAGATGTGAATCTTAAATCTAAATAGGAGATCAATACCAGCAGCCCATCTTTTACCACAATGCTCTCCTTGAAGAATCCATATAATAAAGTAGGTGTCATAAAGTAGATCATACTTTCCCCTGGGAATGTTTTTATAATTACTTTTTAAATCAGATCTTAGCATCTAATTATAACAGCAGCATGTTTTTAAACATTACAAAAACTGTGATAGAAGTATCATGCACACTCATTGCACCAGTCCCCAGTGTACTATAGTTCTTCATTCAGCCATCCAACAGATGCTATTGAATATGTACTATGTTCCAGGCACTATTCCAGGCTCTGGGGATTTGATATGGGCAAAAAACACATGCCCCCTCCCTCTTCAATATTACAGAATAGACTAGTGGCAGAGATGACTATAAACCAAATATTCATTGCAAATTATAAACGCTAGAAAGGAAAAAATACACAGGTATTGCCTTGAGGAGGTGGTCCTTGAAGAGAGCTCTGACAGATCAGTAGTAGCTAGGAGCGAGATCGTTATGGCAGAAAAACAGTGTGGAGAGAGGATGAATTCCTAGAGAAACTTAAAGAAGAGTAATGAGACTGGAGGGGTACAGAGGCCAGTAAGATGAGTAAGGAGGCAGAGACTGGACTTTTGAGGTGTTAGAGGCCATGTCAAAGATTTGGTCATTGTCCTTGAAGACATGAAAGGGCATGGGGGAGTTTTCAGTTGATGGGATAAAGGTGGGGTGACATCAGATTTATCATTTTAAAAGTTTGTAGTGCAACAGTGGAGAAGGAAATGGCAACCCACTCCAGTATTCTTGCCTGGAGAATCCTGTGGACAGAGGAACCTGGTGGGCTGCCGTCTATGGGGTCACACAGAGTCAGACACAACTAAAGCGACTTAGCAGCAGCAGCAGCAGCAGTGCAACAGCCCTACCCTCTCCATGAGGGACATTCTATTAGTACAAATGATAGATGAGCATGCTAAGGATAGAGCAAAGTAAGTGCCATTTGAGAGAGAGTTGTGAATGCGTCCTCAGTTGCTTCATTCGTGATCTAATCTTTACAACCCTGTGGACTGTAGCCCACCAGGCTCCTCTGTCCGTGGAAATTCTCCAGGCAAGAATACTGGAGTGGGTTGCCATGCCCTCCTCCAGGGGATCTTTCCAACCCAGGGATCAAACCTGCATCTCCTATGACTCCTTCATTGCAGGCAAATTCTAAGAAAAGAAAAAAAAATGGAGGTAGTAATAGTTTGACTTTCTGGAGTAAAAGTGGAAAAGATGACTCCAGAATTTCTGGCTGGTATATCCCTGCAAATGGGAGTAACATTCACTTTCCTGTGAAATTTCAAATCTAAGATATCAAATAGTCACTTAGATGTACTGGTCTATTGCTCAGGTGTTTGGGCCACAGGTAAAAATCAGTGATTAGATGGTCCTGCAAAGGAAACTGAAAAGGGCTGTCAGTATAGGTGGGAGGAAAAACTGGATTATAAGAAATTGAGGTCCCCAGGGGAATATAGAGCTTCATGAAGAAAGGAGTGGCCAAAAGTGTCAGGGGCTGCCAGCAAGTTATAGGAGAAAGAGACTGATAAATATCAGTGGGATTTGGAAGCATAATACTACACAGAGCTGTTCGGGTGGTTGGAGAGGGTGAGGGGAAAACTGGATTGGACCGAGTTGGGGAAGAAATGAAGAGAAGCACGGATAACCCATTTGTGATTTTTTGTTTGTTTGTTTACTAACCCTAACTCTTGAGAAGAGACCTATAGCTGGAGGAGGAAGACACAGGGAGAGTCAAGGGAACAACTTCTTGGATGGGCATGTCTGAGCAAGTCTTCCTACTCTTAGGGCGGATAGAGAAGAGAGGCCTTGGACAGCTAATTAACATCTCTAAACAGCAAGACTTGCTTATGTATATGAGAATCCAAATTCTATGTGAATTCACAAATACATTTTTGAAGGAGTATCAGCACTAGCAGCTGATAATTAGCAACATGTGCTGATTTTTTTTTTCCCTGTGTGTGACCTCTATGATGATGCAGACTGTATATATGGCACAGGGGATTTATATTGTAGTGCTTGGTGGATTTGAGTACAGCATCAATTCGGAGCCATTCAGCCTAGCTTGTTCTCACTTAGAGATAAGAGATGAGGATAGAATATTGCACATGAGATGAGGCTCAAAGCTGCTCACCACATCACTCTTAAGCCAATGGCATGACCGTAAGAGCCAACAGTAGCACAAAACAATTTGCAGTAAATTGCAGGTAAACACCAGTGGCCCATACTTGGCACAGCATCTGCCAGAAACATTAATCTCCAGGAGTTATTTTGTTTCCCAAATGCCACATCCTAGGGCCAATCCACTAGATGTTGGCACTTGGGGGAAAAGGGCAATTAAGACCTTCTCCTTCCATCCAAGTTCTGAACCAGTTTGGAATTTGAGACAAAGGAGCAAGGCAGATGGAGAGTAAACTTCCATCTTTATTACCAATAAAACCAATACTGGAGATTGAGTCTTACACCTGTGAGCAGGTGAGCATCCTGATACTAAACTCAGTGTCAAAAGCCTTCCCACCAGTGGGCTGAACAGGGACAACCCTCCCCACATAGAAGCGGAGCTTTCCTGCAAGTAAAGCAAAACCGGTGCCACCCGTGGGTAGGTAGCCCTCTGCCAAAAGAATCAAAATCTAATTCCTGCTTCCTGCCCCCAAGAGAAATGTATGTGAGGAGTCAGAGACCAGGAGCTCTTAGAGCCCCACTCAAATGGAAGAAATTCTTCACATAACCAGCCCTCCACCCAGCAGCTCCTTCTTGGAAGAATAGTAGGAGGTCATATATTTGCTTGCAAAGAGTCAGACACAACTTAGCAGCTGAACAGCAACAACATATATTTGCTACAGAGGTGGAAGCTATTCTTGGTTCTGGTCGCTCAGTGCACATTTTAGTAGCTGACAGCCATATCATCACAGCTTGTCATGCCTTTACACAATCAGCAGTTGCCAAGAGCCCTCTGTGTGACCAGAAACAGGTCCTGAGACATTAGGAAGAAGCATGTGGCTGGTTCGGCCCTCATGCTCTTCAGAAGGTGGATGGGGATGATATTGATGTTTCTGAAATTTAGAAAATAGTTGGTAACTCATGAACACCATCGGAAATTAGAAGCAAATATCCGTGAGCTGAAGTTTATCATGAGATATATATTGGCTTCTCCAGAGCCTTCAGCATGACTCTGGGTTTCTAGATCTGCTGTCTAAAGAAAAAGTGTGTTTCCTTCCCCGGTGTGCCCCTTTTCAGGAGTGGAGGGGGAGGGTATCTTATAATAACTCTGACGGGGGGAGATGACCTCATGTGCTCGCGTTGTCCTTCACTTCCTGGCGGGTGCACCGGTGGCCTCTGGCGGGTCTCTTTCAGGAAGTGGATGTGTAGGACCTGGGAAGGGTGGGGTTGCCCTCCACAGGCAGGACATTACTCTTCTTCCTCTTCCTGACCACGTTTCCCACAGCAGTCCTGGTCATTGCTCAGCTTCCTGTCGAGGAAAACCTTGGCTACTGAGCGTCCACCTGCCACCACCAGCAAACTAAGGATGACAGAGAGTTCCGAGCTATGGCGCAAGCTTGAGTCCACATAGACCCCTTGACAATGGTACCCGGGGCCTCAGACATCTGAAGCGAAGATGGAGCCGGTTTTTTGTTTGGTTTTTGTGTGTGCGGGGGCAGGGGTGAGGGGGCAGCGGGGGTGAATGGGATAGGAAGCTGCTGCCTGTGCCAATCATGTTCTGGGCCAGAACACCCCAGGCCAGTGGAGCGTGGGGATTCCGAGGGGCCCTGAGGCAGAGAAAAAGACAAGGCAGTGTCATGGGATGCTGCTGCAGCCAGGGTGGCCTTAGGAGTAGAAGAAGCAAGGGGGCTTCTCAGGAGGATGAGGGGGCCAGGCAGCCCGAAGTGTGTGGAGATGAGGGGTGGCCATTGATTTACCGTATCCAGCACACTACGAGCTGGTCACACACCTGGCTCTCCTGCTGTCACCAAGGTAATGAAGGTCCCAGACGAAGCCCACTTAGGACTTCCCTGGCAGTCCAGTGGATAGGACTCTGTGCTTCCAGTGCACAGTCCACATTTAGGACTTCCCTGGCAGTCCAGTGGATAGGACTCTGTCTTCCAGGGTGCTTCCAGCTGGTCACACACCTGGCTCTCCTGCTGCACCAGGAAGAAGGTCCCGGGGCCCACATTTAGGACTTCCCTGGCAGTCCAGTGGGATAGGACTCTGTGCTTCCAGTGCCGGGACCCGGAACTAGATCCCACAAGCCGCAGGACATGGCCAAAAGGAATCAATTGATTAATTAAAAAAAAAAAAAAAGAAGCCCACATTCAAGTAAGTTTATTTCTTCAGATCTTCCTTAATCCATCCAGGCTGCCAGGTCAAGTAAGTTTATTTCTTCGGACCTTCCTTCATCCATTTCAGGCTGGCAGGGAGAGCTAGGGAAAATGCAGGCTCCCAGGCAGTTTTAGACCTGGGAGAGTAGTCATTTCAGGGTGAGCCCTGGGAATCTGTATTTTATAAAATGTTTCTGATACACAGAGGATTTGAGGCAGCTGGTTGAGTGGGACAGATGGATGCCCCAGAGGGGGACAGGTGCTGTGGTTGTGAGCATGAGGATTGGCTGAGAACAGAGGAGCTGTGTACCACCTTGGACGTGGAGGACTCGGGGCTGGCGTGTAGGGAGTATTATTTCAGGTATCCACTGGCGGCATGCACTGCCTTTCTCCAGGTCTCCATCTCACCTCAGTGACTGGCAGCAGCTGTGCAGGGACCAGGGCCTGAGGTGGGGCAGTTTGCTGTACTTCCGACCCTGGCCCCTGTGTCTCCCACCCTGGACTTCTCATTGGCCTGCTGGGGACGGGTGGCTGCTGTCTGCAGGGATCTCAGATACATGGCAGCTCTGATGATCGAGCCCCAGAGAAGAGCTCCGTCCAGCGGCGTTGGTGGCCCTTCACAGAGCTGATCACTTGCTTTCAGCATCACTGTGTTATCTCCACCACCTCACCCTGAGGACGAGGCCAGGCAGCTTCTGCTCATCCTGATGGGTTACTGGAACCCCTACCAGCCTGCACTCCCAGCCCACCCAGCCTCCTACGACTCGGACAGCGTTCCACCGAGAGATGGTTCAGAGTAAACACACACTGTGCTCCTCTCTCCTGACTCTGTCCCCTGAGGAATTCCGAGTGACACTGGGCCTTCCTCAAGACCCCTGCCTCTCGGCTAAGACCAGACCCCAGGCTTGAGCACCGGGCTTCCCTGCTGTCCATCCCTGAGGTCGGGCCACTGCCAGGGGGTGTCCCCAGAGAGAAGGCGGGTTCTTTGTGACTCTGGGGGTCACAGGAACTGAGAGACTGCTGAAGGCCTCCTTGCTCTTTTCCCTGAAGGGCAGGTAGTGTTGTTTCCTGAGTGCCTCTCCCAGCAGATCCCGGCTGGGCCCTCGGTGGCAGAGGGAAGGGAGCAGCCCAGGGCAGAGGGAGCCCCCGCTCCAGTGAGGAATCGGGCAGGACACAGGACTGGGCCCTCTCAGCAACCACTGTGCCTCCCCAAGTGACCCCAGCCTGTGCCTCAGATGTGTGTCTGAACTCCTCCTGAGGTCACGAGCAGAAATCAGAGATGACAGCTTCCTGCTCTCAGGCCATTTCAAGTCCCTATCCTTCGTTTCTACCTTCCCTCCATCTGCCATGATACCAAAGTTGGAAAAGTCAAAATAATTAGCAAATGAGGGAAAGTTCAACTAAATGAATATGTAAAATATGTATCCTCAAAGAGCTACTGCTTTTTAGTACACTGGAGGCTTTTTTACAAAGAATTGGGATGATTGTGGAGGGATTTGGGGAATTTGCCTGCTTCCTGCAAAAACCACCTTACTCTTATCAGATAAAGTGTAGCTGGGGAAGAGAAGTAGAGCAAAGGCAGGGAATGGATCATTCCATCTTCTCCATCTGTGTAATCCATAGCAGTCATAAGGATAGAAAATAATATCAAAAGACCCAGCCTGCCTACAATTAATTCAGGCTGAGCTAATACAGTGTACCAAGGGATTCTAGAATTTTCTACTGCCTGACAGTCCCCCTCCCCAGCTTTAAGGCAAGCATTGGTCTCTGACCAATGTGCACCTGGAATCTTGACCAGTAGGGGGCATAGGTGAGCAGTGTACTCTATGCACAACACACAGGTCCCACCTTCTCAGTCTGAGGCAATTCCAACTAGCTCATGAGGAGACAGAAAAGAATTAGGTCATCAGAATCAATTCTTTTTTTTTTTTTTTTTAAGTTCTTGAGTATTTACATAATTGTGAAATTTTATTAAATTCCATTAATCAACTTTCCTCATCCGCAAAAGCTGATATAATTTTGTGACGTGAACACTCAGACTTTAGAAATACTTTTCACATTTTGTAAACAAATTCTGTTTATCTAGACGACTGGTTCTCTTTTGGAAAACAATTGCCCGAAAGCTGTTCCAATTTAGGAGAGAAGATGAGCTGGGAAAAGAGAAATAGATATCCATGTTCATGCCCCTACCCCACACCTTCACTTTTGTCTGTTTACTTGTAGGTTTGGGTTTTTTGTTTTGTTTTAATTTTATATGGAAGTGTAGTTGATTTACAATGCTGTGTTCACTTCTGCTGTACAACAGAGTGATTCAGTTATACACATGTATATATATTCTTTTTCATAATCTTTTCTATTATGCTTTATCTCAGGTACATTTAAAATAGTCATTTTTAAATGTTGAAAAAGTAGGCTTTATTTCCATAAGTGAAAAAGAAGACTCAAAAGAACAAAGCACTTCTGTCCGGGAGATCGGCGCTTCTGTCACACCGAGCATCCTCTCCTCCGGATGGGCTGTCTGGTAGCGCTCATCTCTGTTTATTCTGTTTTCTGCCCTTGCTCGTCTCATCTCCCACTTTCCCTGAGCCTCCTGAAGGAGGATCCGCAGCACAGGATGAGTGTGTGGGTGGAGGCCGAAGGCGGGTGAACTGCCCGGACCTGTCTGTCTAGGGTGTAGCTCCATCACAGGTGGACGGAATCCTCCCGACGGTGGCAGCCAGACAGGGCTGTCCACCCCGTCCCGGGCAGCTGGCAGGGCCACGGCCACCTGGGGACATGCTGTCCACAACCATGGTGGGGGCTCTGGTCAGAGGGTGGAGAAATCGAAGCTCTCCTCGAAGGGCAGAATCCAAGCTTCTTATCCCTCAGAGCCAAGATGAAATTCAGACTCAAGGTAGGTCTGTGACTTTGCAATGACTGCCTAGTTTTCTTTTTAAAGAGTTCAGGAAGGTGATAATGAGCTTAGGAGCTTCCACACACACACCCACCTTCAAAGAGAATTGATACATCTTCAGTCTGTTTTTCTTCTCAGGTTATTATAAATTATGGCTAACTCACTGGTGGAAAGTTTATTTTTGCTTTTCCAAGTCAAAGACATAGGGACCTTCAGTGCTTGCACAATGAAAGATCATCATCTCACCTATTTTCCTTCAAAAGCTTTTATTTTAACATGTATCCTGGTTCTATGATATGTATATTCGACTAGTAGGACAGAAAAGGTTTACTGGCTTTTGGCTTATTCTGGTCCAAGTCCTATCACTTTGTTACTTCTGGTGTGGGAAATGGTAAAAGTAGTTAGCCTCTGGGTTTCCTCATTAATTATTTTTATTTTCTGTTACTCTTGTTTTGAGGCAGCAGTAGAACTCGTGACCAAAATGTAGCTTGCCTGTTAACTTTACTCCAAAGGCTTTGGTGGCCTTTTCTGAAAAAAATTTTCTTTGGAATGAAACACTTTGGAAACTCCTGACCTCATTCCGTTCTGTCTAGACCTTGGACTTCTTAAGGATACTTAAAAGGGAACTCTTTGGTCTTACTGATGTTTGACTTATGAGAGAAGCACAGAGCCAGCAGAGGAAGCAGGGTTGAGCCCAGAAAGAATCAACTCCCGGGGGCTTTCTGAGCTGGCCTGCTTCCCCTCAAAAGGCTTCTATCTGACTCAGAGTTCTGAAAGGTTCCAAGCAGTAATGGCTGACTATCCCTTCATTTCAAATGTGTATGTGACGCACATTTTTCTAGATACTGACTTTCTCTGGTCTCTAGCTAACCTACAGTTGAGAGGTATGAAGATTCAATGTTACAATTTGTTTTGTTCTGATAGTGGTTTCTGACCATAATTTTCATGCTGATGGTATTCAAAATGAATCAAATCAAGACCGTGTGAACACGGTCTTACATGTTTATTCATGGCAAGATAGTCAATTCGTTGTTTAACCGGATATGAAAAAGATAGAAGGCTCTGCTACGTTCTAAAGTGCCAAAAGAGTTAGTGATCACTGGTGACATCTGGCAATTAGAAAAGAAATGTGAACTGTAGTGTTTCAAATGTTGATCACCTGGTTGTATTCCTGGTACATTTATTTAAGAATATTCAGAGCTTTACAAGATGACAAAGTAGTATGCTAACAAGTGAAGGATTTTTTTTAACAGCTTTATTGAGATATAATGTACATGCCATACAACTCACCCATTTAAAGGATACAATTCAATAATTACATTATTCATTTTTTAAGCCATAGAAAAATCTTCAGATCAGATCAGATCAGTCGCTCAGTCGTGTCCGACCCTTTGCGACCCCATGAACTGCAGCACGCCAGGCCTCCCTGTCCATCACCAGCTCTCGGGAGGTCTATCAGACTCACATTCATCGAGTCAGTGGTAGAAAAATCTTATATAGCATAAAATTTGCTATTTTGACTAGTTCAGTTCACTCGCTCAGTTGTGTCTGACTCTTTGTGACCCCATGAATTACAGCACGCCAGGCCTCCCTGTCCATCACCAACTCCCAGAGTTCACTCAAATTCACATCCATCGAGTCGGTGATGCCATCCAGCCGTCTCACGCTCTGTCGTCCCCTTCTCCTCCTGCCCCCAATCCCTCCCAGCATCAGAGTCTTCTCCAATGAGTCAACTCTTTGCATGAGGTGGCCAAAGTATTGGAATTTCAGCTTTAGCATCATTCCTTCCAAAGAACTCCCAGGGCTGATCTCCTTTAGAATGGACTGGTTCGATCTCCTTGCAGACCAAGGGACTCTCAAGAGTCTTGTCCAACACCACAGTTCAAAAGCATCAATTCTTTGACGCTCAGCTTTCTTCACAGTCCAACTCTCACATCCATACATGACCACTGGAAAAACCATAGCCTTGACTAGACAGACCTTTGTTGGCAAAGTAATGTCTCTGCTTTTGAATATGCTATCTAGGTTGGACATAACTTTTCTTCCAAGGAGTAAGCGTCTTTTAATTTCATGGCTGCAGTCACCATCTTTGACTATTTAGAAGAGTACAATTTAGTGGTATTAATTACATTCATAATTCTATACAGTCATGACCACTGTCTACTTGTAAAACTTTCATCACCCCGAACAGAAACTCTGTAACCGTGAAGCAGGAACTCCCTCTTCTCTCCTGCCCCCACCTTTGGTCGCCTCTGGCCTACTTCCTGCCTCTAGATATGTCCCTAGATTAGATATTGCATATAAATGGAATCATGCAATATTTTTCCTTTCACATCTGGCTTATTTCACTTAGAGTAATGTTTTAAGAGTCATCACAACATGTATCAGAACTTCATTCCTTTTTATGGCTGAAAGGATAGTATGTTTTAATTCTATTTTATTCTCCCTCCCTTAAATATATCTTAATTTCTAACCTGGTCATAGAAAAACCTTGATATATTTTTTGGTCTACTGGTATTTTTATGTTTATTTAAAGTCTGAAAAGACTCTTAGAAAGGTATTTGTTTTCAGTTAGCTTTTTAAAGGCAGGGGCCATAGATTAATCTTTTTAAAATCCTTTTTATCCCCTCATGTCTAGTCCAAGAACTGGTCTAGTGTATTCCACAAATTTATCTTGAGCTGGACAAGATGAATAGTTTATAAGGTTTTACTTTTAGGTACCAGCAAAGAGAATTTAAATAAAAAGTCATATAATCTTTATGCTTTAGTTCTTTCTTTACTGGAGCAGTGGTATTTTCTTTTGATGTAAAAATTTCCAGCTGCAGTTATTTCACACACCTAGAATTTTATTTCACATGCCATAGAATCACTAAATATTGAGAGTAGAGTGTTAGTAGAGTAGCATACATAATATGTTAGCAGAGTAGCATATATAATATGTTAAACTGTGACATGTCCAAAGTTAACTCAGGAAATCTGACAATGCCTAATTCATACTAGTTTGGAGCCTATTTGGTGATTTTTTTTTTTTTTAGGGTGATTAAAGAGTATCCCAGCTGCTTAGTAGTGTGACATTAAACAAGTCTTTTCAGCTTATAGCTACTCTTGGCTCCGTTGACCTCATTACTCTTTCTTGGTGCTGGGCTCAGGAATTAAGAGCAGTCAGACTGAAACAGAAACTCTTGCAAGTTGAAGAAGCCTTTTGACACCTCCCTGAAGTAGGGAAACTGGAGGCAAGGGTGGATTGGGATGATTCACAGGGTTCATCTTTAAATACAGAATATACCTATGTTTCTTCCAGTTCTGTCCAGATAACTAAGGATGTACATGTATGCTTATGTGGCAGCCCACACTTAACTAAAATGTGCTCTCATTATGCTTTGACTGTTTCAAAAGTTTTGAAGGACATGAGAAGGAGGAGGGAGGCAAAATGAAGCCCTTGATGAGGACCTGGAAATAAGTCATCAAAGGATACCTTTGCTGCAGATGATTCCCAGCCTACTTTCTCAACATCTAACCAAGAACAAACTTTTACACATTCATTTTCTTCACTAATTTTATTGCAGTATAGTTGATTTACAATGTTGTGTTAATTTCTACTGTACAGCAAAGTGATTCATTTATACACACAGACACATTTTTGCATATTCTTTTCATTATGGTTTATCCCAGGATATTGAATATAGTTTCCTGTACTATCCCATAGGACCTTGTTATTTATCCATTCAATGTACTACAGTTTGCATCTGCTAATCCCCAAACCCCAGTGCATCCCTCCCTCTCCCCTGGCAACCACAAGCCTGTTCTCTATGTCTGTGAGTCTGTTTCTGCTTCATACATAAGTTCATTTGCATTTGCATATTTTAAAAACACAACAAAGTGACTTGCATTGTTGAGTGAAGTCATGTCCATTTTTGTGTATGTGCTATTTCAGAAATTCTGTTCCTCAATGAAGTGCCTGTGAATGCCTGAAAAACTTGGCCATGTCACTCATTTCCAGCATAGGAGAGGCCACACCCACCATTCACTTGTCCTATGGTCCTCCTTTAAGTGATGAGCCCAGTTAGAGCCCTCTGGCTTGATACTCTAAATCCACCATGGTCAGTGTTCTATGATTGGCACTCAGTGACTGTTTTCAATGGCAGGGGCTTCAGAAACATGAACTGAAAAATGTCAAGGCAGGAGCCTCGTTTTCATGGCCAACCTGTATAATCTATCTTGATGCTTTATAAGTCATACCGGGTGCTTAAGTTATTATTGCTTTTCACATTTCAAAGGCATACAGACTACTATTGGCCTCAATATAAAATAATAATTTCTGGCTGTAAGACTCGACACCCTATAGTCGAAAAGAAAGCCTTTCCTTCCTCATTTCTCAGTGACAGCCTGTAATCATCTTTGAGTAATTTTTAAGATTCTTTCCAAACCACCATTTCCCTCCTCATGTCGGCTGGGGAACAGCTTCTCCGTGTATGAATGTAATGGTTCTCATTCCTTTCCAAGCTCAACTACCCAGCTAGTAAGAAAAGGTAGCTGTAAATCTCCATCAGCTTTCTTTTTTCAACAGTTCTGCTGGGAGCAGAGTCAGATGATAAAGTCAGCTCACCACCAGATATTGAGGACCTGCCAGGGGAAGTTTCAGGTAACCACTAAAGAGAATATGATTTTACCCACACCTGATCCCCTCATTCTGCTCCAGCCTAGGCTTGAAGGAGTGGGGACCAGGAGTGGATCTGGGCTTCTATTTAGCTGGCCCATCTCCTTCTTTAGGACTAGGACAAGTTTCAGGTAGCTTGTTTGGCTTCTCTAAATTCCAACTGGAATTTTTAATCATACCCCATATGTTGTTATTGTTGTTCATTTGCTAAGTTGTGTCTGATTCTCTGTGACTCCATGGACTGCAGCATGCCAAGCTTGCTAGTCCCTCAGCATCTCCCAGAGTTTGCTCAAATTCATGTCCACTGAGTCAGTGATGCTATCTAACTGTTTCATCCTCTGCCATCCTCTTCTCTTTTTGCCTTCAATCTTTCCCAGCATCAAAGTCTTTTCCAATGAGTCTGCTCTTCACATCAGGTGGCCAAAGTATTGGAGCTTCAGCTGCAGTTATCAGTCGTCCCAATGAATATTCAGGACTGATTTCCTTTAGGATTGACCAGTTTGATCTCTTTGCAAACAGACTACTCTCACGAGTCTTCTCCAGCACCACAATTCAAAAGCATCATTTCTTCACTACTCAGCCTTCTTTATGGTTTCACATCTGTACACAACTACTGGAAAAACCATAGCTTTGACTTCGTGGACCTTTGTCAGCAAAGTGATGTGTATGCTTTCTAACATGTTGTCTAGATTTGTCATAGCTTTCCTTCCAAGGAGCAAGCATCTTTGAATTTCTTGGGTGCAACATTAGACAAGGCTAAAATGAACCCTGAGAAATCACAGCTTGGTGGATGTTTTACCTATCAGATGCAATTGTTTCATCTTTGTAAACCAAAATTAAAATTAACTCCATTTTATAATGAATGGTAATGACTAAATATGACAGTAATGATCAAAAATAATTTACTATATCTGTGACTGTTTTCTGATGGGATTTAATAGACTCTTATACTCTGAATTGTACTAATTTTACTAGTTTAGACAAGCTATGTATCCCTTTTCCCATATTTTCCCATGATTAACTATCATTACCATTTGATAAGAGCCCCTTATTTTAATTAGAATAATCATAGGGCTTATGATTCAATAAATATTCACTGAACTGCTTATATGTAAGACTAATGGGCATGCTAGAAAGATTAAAGAATTATTAAAGAATTACTAAGGCTTCTCCTTTTTTAAAATTGAGGTATAATTGACATATACCATTGACAGACACCATATGATTTGATTTTGGTATGTTATAAAATGATCACCACAGTAAGTCTAGTTAACATTCAACACCATACATAGTTACAGGTTTTTTTTTTCCTATGATGACAGCTTTTAAAATCTACCTAAGGCTTATCCTTGACCCCAAAAGAGCACTTGTGACCTAGAGAAAACAAAGGTAAAGAAATGCAACAAATATAATATGAATAAACAGAATTAAATACATGGTAAATGGATATTGGAGGAAGGAATGATTAATTTATTTAAAGAGATAGTACAGTTTCCCAAGTAGATAAAACTTGAGTTGGGCCTTCCAAACCATTGAAGGTATTTTCAACTCTGAAATTAGGGCTAATAGAAAGTAAATATTTGCTCTTGTTACACTTCCAACCTTTTTTCATGCATGATATTTCCCCTAAGTCAAACCAAAGGCCTGAAATTAATTTGGTTATTTACTGTGGGGGCAATTATGGTATAGGAGCAAATTCACTCAGAGGCCACATGTGCCATACTTAGAGAAGAGTGGGAAGAGCATCCCAAGGGCAGACAGTAGCCTGAGCAAAGGCCCAGAGGCATGAAAAGCTGGTAGGACTCATGCGGAGCGTTGAGGAGTCTAATATGGCTGCAGTAACTGGCCAGACACTAGAAGGCTAACTACCCAGGTAAGGAGTGTGCACTTGAGCTGCAGACCACATGGAACTATATCACACTTTCTTGGCAGAGTATAGACCTGCATTCTGAGTTTTAGAAGAGAGCTGTGTAAAGATATGGCTTGAGGAACCAAGAAATTGAATTTAACAAAATATATTAAGGAGGTCATTGTCATGATTCAGCCCAAAACTCTGAAACTGACAGTAAGAAAAGGAAAGGTGGAAAGAAGACACATAAACATAACATTATGTTTTATGGCCTTTGTAAAAGTTTTTATAGCAATTGCTTATAAGGTCCATCATCTCAATGAGTGTACTCATGGGATTTTAGTTTATGGAAGTGACTGAATGATAACATGGAGGGACTAATACAACTAAAAGATTCTTATTACTCACATTTCCCAAGGGCGGGGATGCTGGCATGCCATGTAAGGCCACATGGGGACACACCAGTTTTGTCCAAGAGAGGCAGAAAGAAATGAGAAGAAAGCCTAGGTTAGACTTGATTGGTGTTTCCATGAGGTTGCCCATTCAGGGAAGGGTCCACAGCTTAGGACTGGCTACTTTGAATAATTCTAGCTGGCCTTGGGACATAGGGGCTTCCCCTACTTGTCTGATACCTAACCCTGGGGCTTTGTGTGAGAGTTAGATAAAAGGGTGATTCAGAGTATACTCTGGGTTGCAGGGGAGATGTAAACAACTCTGGCTGTTTGTTTGGCCCTACGATTGTTGTTGTTCAGTCGCTAAAGTGAAAGTGAAAGTCGCTCAGTCATGTCCGACTCTTTGTGACCCCATGGACTATACAGTCCATGGAATTCTCTGGGCCAGAATACTGGAGTGGGTAGCCTTTCTCTTCTCCAGGGGATCTTCCTAACCCAGGGACCAAACCTAGGTCTCCCGCATTGCAGGCGGATTTTTTTTACCAGCTAAGCCACAAGGGAAACCCAAGAATACTGGAGTGGGTAGCCTATCCCTTCTCCAGGGGATCTTCTCAACCCAATTCTTTGTGACTCCATGAGCTGCAGCATGCCAGGCTCCTCTGTCCTCCACTATTTCCTGGAGTTTGCTCAAATTCATGTCAACTGAGTCAGTGATGCTATCCATCTCATCTTCTGCTGCCCCCTCCTCCTCAATCTTTCCCAGCATCAGGGTCTTTTCTGGTGAATTAATGGATACAAAATGGACAAATACAGAATCTAAGAAAACACAAGTCTGAAGATCTCTACATATATCTTGGTGGTTCAGATGGTAAAGAATCTGCCTTCAATGTAGGAGACCTAGGTTCGATCCCTGCATCGGGTAGATCCCCTGGAGAAGGAAATGGCTACCCACTCCAGTATTCTTGCCTGGAGAATTCCATGGACAGAGGAGCCGGAGGGCTACAGTCCATGGGGTCGCAAAGAGTCAGATATGGCTGAGGGATATCTGGACATTTGGATAAGTACTTTATCACTTAATCCTCTCAACCATGCACAGTTAAGTGCCAGATTGTCCCCATTTTACACAAGGAGCAACTGAGATCCAAAGGGGTTCAGCAATTTGCCCGCGTTCACACTAGTGAATGATTTTTCCAACCAGATTCAGTCCAGGTCATGGTCAGCTTCATCCCCTGCTACTAAGCTCTATCCCCACATGCGGTTCTCTATTTGATTTTATTTCTCAGTCTGGACTCAGGACATGAGATTAGTTCTGTTGAAAAAGTGGTGGGAACTTGTTGAAGCTTCCTCAGAGCTGATCAGACTAGGGAACAGAAGTGTATGTATGTACTTCCCTATCTCTCTATATCTCTCTCTAGTTATGACCAACGTAGATAGCATATTCAAAAGCAGAGACATTACTTTGCCAACAAAGGTTCGCCTAGTCAGGGCTATGGTTTTTCCAGTGGTCATGTATGGATGTGGGAGCTGGACTGTGAAGAAGGCTGAGCGCCGAAGAATTGATGCTTTTGAACTGTGGTGTTGGAGAAGACTCTTGAGAGTCCCTTGGACTGCAAGGAGATCCAACCAGTCCATTCTGAAGATCAGCCCTGGGATTTCTTTGGAAGGAATGATGCTAAAGCTGAAACTCCAGTATTTTGGCCACCTCATGCGAAGAGTTGACTCGTTGGAGAAGACTCTGATGCTGGGAGGGATTGGGGGCAGGAGGAGAAGGGGACGACAGAGGATGAGATGGCTGGATGGCATCACTGACTCGATGGATGTGAGTCTGAGTGACCTCCGGGAGCTGGTGATGGACAGGGAGGCCTGGCGTGCTGCGGTTCATGGGGTCGCAAAGAGTCGGACACGACTGATCTGATCTGATCTCTCTGTAATTCTTTATGCTTCTACTTGCTTTGTCAGAAGAGTGTGAAGATGTATTTGCATACTGGTGGCCTCCCATGCAGCAAGCACATTATAATAAGAAAATATTATTAAGTAAAATGTGTGACTTCAGCACTGTCTCCTCCATTCCTGGAAACTGATTCTAGACTTTGACTTTTTTTTCTGATCTCTTTGACTCTGGGACTTGGAAGCTCTCATGTCAGCAAACAAAGCCCTTGGCAGTCTCTTTTCCTCCCCTATGTCATGAGCCAGTGATCCAAATTGGCTATGGAAGAGTCTCTGAATTCCCTGGGATAGACTCTGAGGTCCTGCATCAGTAACTACCCCATTTGGTCATTGTCCAGTACTTCCTTGGATCATCCCGCCACTCCCCGTGAGGTCCGTCTCTTCCCAGCCGCCAAGGCTTTGTTCTCTAACATTTGGCTGCCTTCTCACCCCTCTCTCCACACATCTTCATGCCTCACTTCCACAAAGAGCCAGCTTGGTGCTCAGCCTCTGTGGGAGGCTGGCCGCAGCACATGTAAATCACACAGCCACATCCACGAAGCATCTGCTTTGCAAAAGCCCTGAGGGGGATTCAGGACCATGAATGGCCCAGGGCAAATCTCAGGGAGCTTGGGACTGGCTTGAGAGGCAGAGTAAAATGGTGAGTGAGTGAGTGAGTGAAGTCCCTCAGTTGTGTCTAACTCTTTGCAACCCTACAGACTGTAGCCCACCACGCTCCTCCATCCATGGGATTTTCCAGGCAAGAATACTGGAGTGGGTTGCCATTTCCTTCTCCAGAGGATCTTCCCAACCCAGGGATCGAACCCGGGTTTCCTGCATTGTAGGCAGACGCTTTACCGTCTGAAATGGTAAAAGATGCAAACAACACTTTTAAAAATGAAGGCTTTATCAAACAAGAGTTTAGAAGTCATTCTCCACCAAATTGGTACTGCTTTGTATATGTTTATTGCTTCACTCATCTTCACCTTTCCATGTGCTCCCCACAGTTTAGCTAGGAGCTTTCACTCTTGAACTGGGCTGTGAACCACCAGACAGAGGTGTCACAAGTCTAGTCTCTATAAGAGCCTTTGCAGAAGGAACATGACAGCTATTTATATTTCCTACCCACTAATAGTCCAGTTATGTGGGGACAATCCCTGTCTTTACATGCAGAGCTCAGCTGCAGGGAATTAGTGTGGCAGAGGGAGTAAACGTTTCAGCCCCAGAGTTAGACTGTCTGGATTATATACCAGTTACACCACTTCATAGTTAGATGACTTTGAAAGCTACTTCCCTCCTGTGTGCCTCATTTTTCTTAAGTGCAAAATAGAATAGAAATACTTACCTTTTAGAATTGTTATGAGAATTAAATGAGTTAATTTTTTTTTTTTTTTTTGGTTCATGGCAGCTTTATTCAGATTAGCTCCAAACTGGAAACTGTTATACATAAATGTCCATCAGAAGGTGAATGGAAGCACAAATTGAGGTATATCCATACAGTGAAATACTAAAAGAACCACTGATACACACAGTACAAATGACTTGTAAAATAATTTTTCTGAATGAAACCGGACACAAAAGATTATATGAAACCCTAGAAAAGGCTAATTTATATGAAATTTATATGAAACCCTAGAAAAGACTAATCTTTTAAAAAAACTTTTTATTTTCTGTTGGGGTATAACTGGTTAACGGGGCTTCCCAGGTGGCTCAAGATGGTAAAGAATCTTCCTGCAATGCTGGAGACCCAGGGTCAAACCCTGGGTCAGGAAGATCCCCTGGAGGAGGAAATGGCAACCCACTCAAGTATTCTTGCCTGGAAAATCCCAAGGACAGAGGAGCCTGGCAGGCTACAGTCCTTGGGGTCGCAAGAGAGTCAAATGACATAGCGACTAAGCAGCAACAACAGCACAGCCAGTCAATAATGTTGTGATAGTTTCCAGCGGACGGCAGAGGGACTCAGCCATACATATACACATATCATTCTCCCCTAAAAGCATGAGTTAACTTTTTTAAAGCGTAAAAATGGTACCTGGTACATAGTAAAAACCCATATTACTATGTGGTCCTCATGACTGAGTGATTCTCATCTTTTAGAGGTTTTCTAGTCCATTCCTGGAGCTGTCTTGTAAGTCATCAGTTCCATTAATCGTCTCTATAAATTTTACAAAAACAAAGTTTAAAAGCTTGAGCATAAGCATTTCCCCTGGAATTCCAGAATTGTTGGTATTTTATTACTTCTCCATGGACATTTGAATAGCCAACGATGGCTTTGAAAATAATTGGGAAGACGTGCAGCGTCTGTCGGTCTCCATATTGAAGTTTCTGTTGTGTTTTTGTTTCCATGTGAACTTTATTTTTTTTCTAAAGTTTATAAGCCTTTTGCTCCATGGTGAGATTCAGCAACAAGTTTCCATTCCAAAGAACAATATTTGTCCTACTTAAAAAATCGACCTGGTTTCCATTTTCTTTACAAAGAAGTTGCTCAATGCTTTATGCTTCCAGACTTGGATTTAGCTTGATGTTTTCACAAACGTAATTTTTTCATCTTTGATCATTTTCGAAAAACTTTTTAAAAGCTGCCAATATAACACATTGTCCGCCTTTGGGTTTTGTTTTTTTTTTTTTTTTTGATGTTTTTATTTTTTGTTTTGTTGATGCTAAGTTGCCTCTAGTTGATCTTAGTTTGAAATAAGGATGTTAGGTGTTGAAATGTTAGGAATTCACTAGAAATATAGCTCTGATCTATAGAGTAGGATCCTAGACTGCAGAAAGTATTTCTTTCTTGTAGAGAAAACTGTTGATTCTCCTTTCCTTGAAATGTTAAAGTATAAGGCAGTGGTTAAGAACACAGAATCCTGGCTCTTGTACTTCCACTGGAGTCACTTTGAACTTGTTACATACTTGCCTAAGCCTCAAACTGCCCAGTTTTGAAATGGGGACACTTGAGTTTTAGGGACCAGATGCTATGCTATGCTATGCTATGCTAAGTCACTTCAGTCGTGTCCGACTCTGTGTGACCCCATAGACAGCAGCCTACCAGGCTCCCTCGTCCCTGGGACTCTCCAGGCAAGAACACTGGAGTGGGTTGCCATTTCCTTCTCCAGTGCATGAAAGCAAAAAGTGAAAGTGAAGTCGCTCAGTCGTGTCCGACTCTTAGCAACCCCATGGACTGCAGCCCACCAGGCTCCTCCATCCATGGGATTTTCCAGGCAAGAGTACTGGAGTGGAGTGCCATTGCCTTCTCCGAGGGACCAGATGAGACCTTGTAATTCTTATAAGGTCTAGCAAGTGTTCATTGTGATGCTGAACAAATACAAAGGCACCAATATCCATGATTGCTATTTTGCAGATGTCTGACTTGAGAAACTCTATCTGGCTGTTAAACTTTTTTTGAAAATACAATGTGACCCTCTTGAATGGAGGAGCTTTTATGTGAGACTATCTATAAAGTCACCCAAGATGCTTATTGAAGTCACTGTGGTGTGGAAGAAAGTGGGGGAAGAAATGTTAAAATAAGAATTTAGGGGATTTTCTTGGCGGTCTAGTGGTTAAGATTCTGTGCTCCTGATGTTGGGGGCATCCGTTCGATCCCTGGTCAGGGAACTAAGATCCCCAATGCCACACTATGGTGTAGCCAAAAAATAAAAATTTAAAAAAAAAAAAAAAAAAGAATTCAAATATAGAACCTTCACCTTAAAAAAAAAAATGTTATTTTATCATTTTCTTGACCACTTTCACAGCCAGTCAAATGAATCTGGGATATGTTTATGTAAGTTATGCAAAGACTGCAAAAAACTAGTATTAGCCTAAAATAGTGTCCAGAGCCTCTGCTATATATCAAAATTGTGATGAGGGAGAATTCAGATCACAGAGAATATTTTAGAATGTCTATCCTCTGTAAATATTTTTAAAAGCCCATATATCTTTTTAATTATTTCTTTACTAGCTTAAGTTGAAAGTCTAGGGAGTCTGGCAGTGGAATTCAGGCTAAAACCAGGAGACCGAAGGTGATGCCGCAGGCGGTGAGCGCTCCGCGTGTGAAGTCTCTTCCCTCCTCTCCCCAAAGCCCTGAGCTGCTTTAAGCCCTGTGGTGATGGCAGGCTGCCAGCTCTGGGGAAAAATCTGCAGTTTTCATTTGAAATCAGAGGATGGAATTTAGACACTTCTTAATCTTGCACTAAACACTTTGACTATCTAGTTACACACACATCACACCAAGGCACACACACCTCTCTCTTCTTCGGTCAGCACCAGTGCTGAGTCCAGGGTCTGTTTTTCCTCAGCTCCGTTGGATCTCTCTGTGTGGATTTGTTTCTGAACAACAGCATGTCTATGCAAAATGCACAAAAAGAGTCTTTAGCTAACCAGGATTTGAAAAATAAATCACTGATTCATGAGCATCATTTTACAAGTGCTTTTTAAGTCCAGGGATATAAGAAATCATCTGTGCAGTACAAAGGACAAAGGTCTCAGGTGAGTATTCTTTGTATGTTGAGATGGAGGATGTGGGTGATGTTTCAGAAATCAAACTTGGAAGCTGCTACAGAAGTGGTTGTCTCTTTACTTGTGGTCTGTAAGACTGTTGTATTTCCAAGAATAAAATTACTTTTGAATTACCAAGAAAAGATGCAGAAATTATGCTATGGCCAATGAAAAAAAGATTTTAATTATTTTGGTGGATTCCAATTTTATATATGTGTGTGTGTGTGTGTATACATATAAACTATGCTAAATTTTGCTAAAGATTGTTTGGGAACCATGTTAGTCTCAGAAATCCTTTTAATATACTAACAGTTTAAAGCATTTAAGAATTCCTTCAGGATGGGAGGGAGTTTGGGGGAGAATGGATATATATACATGTGTGGCTGTGTTCCTTCAGATCAGATCAGATCAGATCAGTCCCTCAGTCGTGTCCGACTCTTTGCAGCCCCATGAACTGCAGCACGCCAGGCCTCCCTATCCATCACCAGCTCTCGGAGGTCACTCAGACTCACATCCATTGAGTCAGTGATGCCATCCAGCCATCTCATCCTCTGTCGTCCCCTTCTCCTCCTGCCCCCAATCCCTCCCAGCATCAGAGTCTTCTCCAATGAGTCAACTCTTCGCATGAGGTGGCCAAAATACTGGAGTTTCAGCTTTAGCATCATTCTAAAACTGTTACCACACTGTTAATCGGCTACACCCCAATACAAAATAAAAAGCTCAACAAAATAAATAAATAAAAATTCCTCCAGGAGCTGAAACAAAATGTCTGTGATGATTTGATTCTGAAAGAATAAAGATCATTATAATTTGTCAATTCTCGAGCTTAAAAATATGAACAAAATAGTAAATTTTTAATCACTTAGGCCAGAGAATAATTTGATGTGCTGTAGGCAGTGGAAAGAACACCAAACTTGAAATCAGGCCTCTAGCTCTCTAGCCGTGTGCCTTGGGCAGGTTATTTGATCCGTGTCTTGGCATCCTCAGAACCTTTGAGAGGGGCTGCGCTTAGGGCCCCAGCCCTTGCAGGAAGGAGTCCTGGGTGGGCAGGGCTGGACCAGGGAGTGGGGAGATTTCAGGACACTCAACTGGGATGTAAGTCAGGGTGCCTAAGGATGGGGAGATGGCCAGTGTGGTCCAGGACAAGCTTCCTCATATTTCAAAATCTTGCCCAAGGCTGGCCCGAGAAGGGAGGAGCCTTCTATAATAGTTCTGCTTGGTCATTTAGAATTCAGATGGCCCCAGCAGGGGTTGTCAGCTTTTTGTGTACCAGTGGAGGCCAGTGTGACTCCTCCACCCATTGAAACATCTATTTACTCTGGCTGGCCTCAGTGGGGGGAGATGACACAGACAGCTCCGATCGTCAAAGGGAAAATGCTGTGTTTTGTTTTCTAATACCAAAGACGCTTTTTTAGGGTGAAGAATCTAAAATGTCATCACGTTGTTACCCACTCAAGAAAGTAGTTCTCTGAACTTAGGGTTACCAAGGAGGAAGGATTAGGGAGGGGATAGTTGGGGAGTTTGGGATTGACATGGACACACTGCTATGTTTAAAATTAATAACGAACAAGGACCTACTGTGTAGCACAGGGAACTCTGCTCAGTGTTAAGTGGCAGCTTGGATGGTTGGGGGGAGCAGGGAGTTTGGAGGAAAATGGATACATGTATATGTATCCCTTTGCTATCCACATGAAATTATCACAGTATTGTTAACTGGGTATACTCCAATATAATATAAAAAGTTTAAAAAAAATAGTTCTAATCCTTTTTGACAGACCTGGAGAATCTGCTTCTTATGAAATTTTGAAGACGTTTTGTTCTTCTGGTGGGCTATTGATGCTTTTTCTCCTTTTTATTTTTAGTTATTTTTATTTTTATTTTTTTATATTTCAGATAAAGAGCAAATGTTGGCAGGTCATTTGTGAACTACCTTGTGTTACTATCAATTTTGAAAGATAGTTGATAGTTAAGGAAGTTGTTGGCTTATTAATGGTTTGACTCCATAACCTGATTATATATTATTCAAATACCCTATTCCAGCTAATAGAAATATTCCATTTTAATAGCTCCAAATACATATATAAGAAAATAGAGTATGCTCAAGGAAAAAGAAGACTAATTTATAGTGAACACAATATGGATAAATGTAACAAAATCCAATTATTCAAAGCCAGGCAATATATATAGAAAGTTCTAAAGCTCAATTATCCTCCTAAAGCAGTTGTACAGATGAGGTATGTTTGGGCAGGGTTAGGATTTGTGTCCAAGTCTCAAGTTTACCTGTCACTTTGCTGCTACTGCTGCTAAGTCGCTTCAGTCATGTTCGACTCTCTGCAACCCCATGGACAGCAGCCCACCAGACTTCCCCGTCCCTGGGATTCTCCAGGCAAGAACACTGGAGTGGGTTGCCATTTCCTTCTCCAATGCATGAAAGTGAAAAGTAAAAGTGAAGTCGCTCAGTCGTGTCTGACTCTTCACGACCCCCTGGACTGCAGCCTACCAGGCTCCTCCATCCATGGGATTTTCAAGGCAGGAGTACTAGAGTGGGGTGCCATTGCCTGTCACTTTAAAAGGGACTAAATGGCTTCACCCATTGTCATCTGTTGTTTCCGTTTAGTCACTAAGTGTTGTCTGACTATTTTGCGACCCAAAGGACTGTAGCCTGACAGGCTCCTCTGTCCACGGGATTTCCCAGGCAAGAATACTGGAGTGGGTTGCCATTTCTTGAGTGGGTTGCCATTTCTTTCTCCTGGGGATCTTCCCAACCCAAGGATCAAACCCAGGTCTCCCCTGTCTCCTGCTTGGCAGGTGGAGTCTTTAATGCTGAGCCACCGGGGAAGCCCATCACCCATAAATGCTCATATCTAGAAATGATTTGGAAAACAGTTTAATCTGATTACAGTTGTTAAGCTCAGTCTCTGAAAAGAAATTTAAGGTTTTTTTTTTTCAGGGAGAGTCATAATTTACAGTTTATGAGCTTAACATTTATCTTTTTCTCACAGCTAGTACATGCAAAGGCAAATTTCAGAGTAACATCAGATGAGAGTGATTGTGTTCATCACCTTCACACCTCTTTCTTTGTTCTTATGTCCTTCACAACTAAAGTGTAACTGTCCTCAAAACTGATGACATTTGAGTGTGCTCTGTGGACTGGCCTGATGTCAACGTCCTGGTCTCGCTTCCGTACAACAGTGATGCAAGTTGTTGGTGTTGGGGGACACTGGGTGAATGATACAGGAGAACTCCTTGTACTTTTTTTCGGCAACTTCTTGTGGATTTATACTTCTTTCAAAATTTAAAAAATAATTTAACCTTACTCTTCTCTAGAATATTTTCCTGAGGTCTCTAATGCCTAGGCAAGTATTCCAATTAGATGCTCTGGCTCGGTAAGTGACATACTATAAGGTTTTGTGGGTAACAGGTCCTTGTAAATGTAGATGCTTGGTAAATGACTTTGAGGTCCATGGTCTCTAATCACCCTGCTAATGGGGAAGAGAGAGACTTGGTGATGAAGTCTGCTACTTACTCAGGTCATGCCCTTTGGCCCCACCTACTTGCCCAAGCAAATGGGCCAATCCCTGGGCTCTTTTAAATACCAGGAACAGTAGTGTTGAGCGCTAGCTGACTCTATGAGCACCTAGTATGTGCCAGGCTCCATCATGCCTTACACTCATTAAGTTGCTTAAACCTCAGAACACCCCAGGACAGCAGGAAAATGAAGCAGTTTTAAATGTAACAAGTTTAAACAGTCATTACATAATGTCCCTACTTTCCAAAGAGTTCACTCTATTAGGAATCTTAATGAAAGGCAATGGATCCTCTCAGCTAAACAAACAAACAGAAAATTTTCCTTTTGATTTATAATGCAAACAAAAGAAAACTTTGAAATTGTCTAATCATCCTTCTCTTTTGAGAATAAATACTGGCAATTATCCATGACCCCTGCTTGTTGCTAATTCCTGCTATGTTTAGCATTGAAAGAGCCAAATTTTAGATCACAAGTTTTGGTAAATAGCTCGGGGTGAGAATAATATTTATTATCGGCAGTGAGCAGCTTTGTATTGTTTCAGATTGGTGATGTGTGGGGGTGGGTGCAGAAGGTTAGAACCAAGTTCCAGTATCATAATGAATCATGGTGTAATGTGCCTGCCAGCAGGAACCTTCCAGATGTTTCAGCTAAATTAGGAGGAGGACTGTATTCCCTACCTGTGCTCAGGACTGCCCGAGCAAGTGGACCCACCTCCCTCTGTCTCTCCCATTATAGGGCAGCTGGTACCCACCATTTATTGGGAAGATGTGAAGAGAGCGGAAGCCTCATTCTGGCTCAGCTACTAACTAGCTCATTGATTCTTTTTTTTAACGTTTTATTGATGTGTAGTTGACTGACAATGTTGTGTTAGTTTCTGGTGTAGATCAATGATTCTTAAAACATGTTCTCAGGACCAGCAGCATCAACACCACCTGCTGACTTGTTAGATAGTCTCAGTCCCTACCCCAGACCCAAGCCGGACACAACTGAGCGACTAAGCCTACACACACCCCAGACCCACAGAATCAGAAACGCTGGCAGTAGGATCAGGGATCTATGCTTCACTGGCCTGGCAGTTGCTTTATCTTGGCATATCAGTGTTTTCATGTTCTTCAGATAATTCCTCAGAGGTGGAATTGCTGGGTCATATGGTAGTTCAATTTTTAGTTATTTTGAGAAACCTCTATATTGTTTTCCTACAATACCTGTACCAATTTACAGTCCCATCAACATTGTACAAGGGTTCCCTTCTCTCCACATTCTCACTATCATTTGTTATCTTTTTGATGATAGCCATTCTGACATGTGTCAGGTGGTATCTTACTGTGGTTCTGATTTGCATTTCCCTAGCAATCAATGGCAAGCCACTCCAGTACTCTTGCCTGGAAAATCCCATGGACGGAGGAGCCTGGTGGGCTGCAGTCCATGGGGTCGCTACTAGTCGGACGTGACTGGGTGACTTCACTTTCATTTTTCACTTTCACACAATGGAGAAGGCAATGGCAACCCACTCCAGTGTTCTTGCCTGGAGAATCCCAGGGACGGCGGAGACTGGTGGGCTGCTGTCTATGGGGTCACACAGAGTCAGACACGACTGATGTGACTTAGCAGCAGCAGCAGCAGCAATCTTGAGCATATTTTCATGTACTGTTGGCCACCTGTTGCCATTTCCAAAGCAAAACTTTTTTTTTTTAATAAAATCATGGAAGGGAACTTATTGATGCAGAGGAGAAAAAGAATCCTCTGCTCTCCAACACTTGTCATGGGGTCTCCAGAGGAGCATCCCAGAAGACAGAGGTGGGTACGAGTCTGTCCTCTTTGGGGCTGAGTCTCAGTTTTCTAGGCCTTACTCTGCTCTGGCCTTACCCCAAATGTCTAGGCTCACCTGTGCTGAAAGCATGTGGCCTCGTAAACACACCTCAAACCCATGAAGAGAAACATCAGCAAGTTAAGTAGCCTGAAGTCTGTTAGACTTGCTTGATCCACCTCAGTCTGGAGGAGCTTTTTCCCTCAGGGAAGCTTTTAGCTTTCTGCTTTTCTACCACATCAGGATTAGGGGGAAGTAGTTGCTTTTGTTTTTCTATCCCCCTCACCCTTCTCTCTCCCAACCCCCGCCTCCTCACATGTGAGAGAAGAGATCACATATCAGAGACGTTGCTTCTTCAAAAGGGTTTGGGTATGTTCGCAAATCCTTGTTGAGACCTTCTGTGTATTAAAATTTTTATCTCCAGGGTTCAGAAAGAAAGAAGCAGTGGGCTGGGGTACAGGATGGGTTTTTGCCCCTTTCTAGGAAAAATGCTGACGATTAACTAGTGCCTCTGGGCATCTTCTTAAACGCTCCTTGTCAAAATGAATAAATGCTCTTCCCAATGAGGGGGATTGCTTATGTCTCTTTTTTTCTTCCTTATAAACAGTCTTACAGCTCTTGTTTATTTTGATGGAACCAGGATCTCCAGTTCTAAATCTTAACTTCTGTCCTATAATTTTTTTAAAAAGTACAACAAAACCAGTATTTTATGAGCTTAAGATATGATATGTGAATTTTAACATTTGTAGTTGATCCTGGCTTTTCAGAAGCGATCAAAAACCAATCCTGACTTCAAATCCTTGGATGAGGGTTTAGGTAAGGGACCCTCAGGAATTATCTGACAACTCAATGTGTCATTCTTCTAGGGCTGTGGTTTTTGTCTAGCTGTCCCAGTATTTTTAAATGTCCAAAACTATGATACCATGTTACCTGGGTGTTTGGTTTGGCAGAATTATCAAATCAACTGCTTTTCCACCGTAATTCTTCCACAGAGACCCTGAGGAAATTCTAACATTTATTGATATGTTAAAGGTTTATGAAAGCTCTAGTAAAATAATAACTGTAATTAATAGTAAGAGTGGAAAACGAAACTAAAAGTTTGTGGAATTAAATGGTGGAGACAGTTCCAGGCAGTCCCGTGATTAAGACTGCGCACTTTCACTGCTGAAGGCATGTGGTCAATATCTGGTTGGGGAACTAAGATCCTGCAAGCCACATGGCAGGACCAAAAAATAAAGTAAAACAAATTTAACTCAGTTATCTTTAAAAAGAAGAAGAAGACAGTTCCAATTTTCTGACCTGCAATTTTAATATTCTTCCCACCCGCTACTATAAACATTTTCCCCTTACTCACTACACTGAGTATTTCCATTATGGTTTTGGTTTTATGGTACTTTTTTTGGGTCTAATCTTGTATAAAGTAACAAACAACCAGTGATATATTTAATCCTTCATGCTTCATTTTTATGTGACTTACAAATTGAAGAGAAATAAATTGTTCTTAAAACTAATCTGGTTGTTCTAAGGCTGCTAACCTAGTACACAGTATAGTGTCCAAGAGTCCATGAGTGTGACCCAGGGTCAAACACTTTCAGGCTCCAGAGTCAGGCAGGTCCTACAAAAGAGCGATTGGCGAAGAGTGTGATACTGGTGGGAGTGGTGGGGCCTGTGGCAAACTGTGACGTGCACAGTCAAGATGCAGGGAGCAAGCTGAGCTCCAGCCATCGCTGCTGAGTGAGAATACAAGGCTAGTGGTAACCAAGGCTTACTGTTTCTTTGGCATATCCTCCCAAAGACGGAAAATGTGTATTTTTATGTGAAATATCCTGATTTTACCTTTTTCTGTTTTTGAAATAGCTTGATTTTTTAAATGTATTTAATCAATTCAAACAATGTAAACCCAGCATTGACAAACACCAAGTCTTCAGGTTACACTCTACCTACTCAGCCTTCTATCACAACTTCCTGGGGAGTCTTCAGCTCACATCAGGCCTCCATAGCCCTGTGGGTCTGGGTTCGGTCACACTAATAAGGGCTTCCCACGTAGTGTGGTGGTAAAGAATCAGCCTACCAATGCAGGAGACACAGAGATGTGGGTTCAATTCCTGGGTCGGGAAGATCCCCTAGAGTAGGAAATGGCAACCTGCTCCAGTATTCTTGTCTAGAAAATTCCCTGGACGAAGGAGTCTGGTGGGCCTCTGGGGTCACAGAGAGTCATACACCACTGAGTGTCTAAAGACTAAAGACTAAACTTTACCGGCTCAGTGTCCCTTCCCATCAACACAGGGTCCAAACCTCGCTCCCCTTCCCTCCACTCCCAGGTAGTCCCTCCCTGGCTCCCCAACTTCCCTGCCTGTGCCGTCACTGCCCTTCGTTCAAGGATATGTACCCTCCCAGGGCCCCTGCCCTGAGATATCTGGGGTCTCCACACTCCCCTGGGAGTTCACCGGGAGACCACCCAACCCCACCCCCAAGCTGCTGATATTCACTTCTCTCTCTCTATGGGAAAAGGGCTGCCTTTCTTATTATGTTTTCTTCGCTCATATAGAATCTCATAGCTAAGATGTTATAGCTATTCTCTCTCTCTCTGTCTCTCTCTTTTCTTTTTACCCCTCAATCTCTTCCTTCTCTAAGATATTTTCACAGGCTTCCTGGTTGGCTGGGATGACGTTACTGAATCCAAGCTCATACTACTCACCAGACATCAGGCCAATAAATTAAGAGATAAGTTGTTGGGGCAAGGAATAGCAACTTTATTCAGAGAGCTAGCATACTGAGAAGATGGTGGACTAGTGTCCCGAAGAACCATTCCACTGGAATTAAAAATTGAAGGTTCTTTTATACTAAAAGGGGAGGGGTTGTGGTTGGTTGTTGCAAACTTCTTGGTCTCAGAATCCTCTGTTATCACAGCTGTTCACATAGGTCAGGTCACAACACTCCTGTAAACCTCCAACAAGACATGCTATTCTCTGTTCTGCAACTTTTTATCTCCATATAAATGGAAATGTGTTATACCTTTAAAGGCTAGAGCCTTGAGAATGGGCAGTTCTGTATATGTGAGGCTATCTGCAACATTCTTAACTTAAAGAACATTCTTAAAGAACATTGCAAAAGCAATAGAATACAAAGGTTAAAGTAAAAGAAATGGATCCAACATGGAGTCAGATTTGTTCTTCCGTATTACAGGGAGGGGCCAGCCTGCGTAGTTATTTATCAGGCCTCACTTCCTTCCCCATCTCTCCCAGGGCCACCAAATCTTTCATTACTCTCAGATCTCTCACCTCCAGCCCTATCCTCTGCTCCCTACACAAAATCTGAGATGTATACTTGAAAATAGAGCTGAATCCCAATTTCAGATATTGTTAGGATTCTTTCTTTAAGAACCAATTAAACAGACCCCTTGAAAATCAGTCAGTCAGTTCATTTATCAATCAAAACAAGTAAACTGGGTTGGGGACCACTATAAAGATTCTCCCAGTCTTAACCACCCAGTTTCCATGGAGGCTCAAGCAGGACACCCATTACAGTGAATTTGTTCTAATCATCATCATTGCATGTGTACTTAAAGTATAATGAGCCCCTAGGTAATTTAGAACTAGCCATTCTTCCCATTATCTGTGGGTTATAGGAGCATAATTTTTGCAGTTATTCAGTGATATCAACTTTTATGTTACCACTATTCCAGAAGTATATTAGGACAGGTACTTGCCTGGAGTAAAGTGCAACCCCAAATTATATACCCTGTGGTAAAATGAGCTATTCCTTAATCTATGTTCTAACCTGGTTTCTAGAATGCAATTTTGCAGAAAGTAGAGATGATGTCAGTGAATAGGTAAGAAGCATGACCTTGACACTAGGCATTGGTCTTCTGTCAGATAATATTGTTAAAAATTTTTGTGGGGAATCTTTCTGTTGATAGCAGATGACTTAAGATGTCTTATCATAAATTCTGCTGCATGAGAAATTATAGATAATTTAAAGCCGTTTTCCTTTATAAACGCCATATGCTCCTGGTTTTTGTTTAAATTCATGGCTATCTGACTAAAATAGTGGGACCATATTTATATGATGTTATATGAGGCTCTCATATATCAAGTTATATGAGAGCCTCAAGAAATACTGGGCTTCTCTCGTAGCTCAGTTTGTAAAGAATCTGCCTGCAATCCAGGAGACCCGGCTTTGATTCCTGGGTCAGGAGGATTCCCTGGAGAAGGAAATGGCAACCCACTCCAGTATTCTTGCCTGGAGAATCCCATAAACAGAAGAGCCCAGCAGTCTATAGTCCAGGTGGTCACAAGAGTCAGACATGACTTAGTGATTTAAACCACTAAGAAATATTGCGTAGTTCAGAAATGGGTCATTGTGTCAACCCATCACCCCAAAGCATGGAATCTTAGATTTGAAGATTTGGAAACTGTTCTTTTTTATTTTAATTAATTTTATTGAAATGTAGTTGATTCATAATGTTGTGTTAATTTCTGCTGTATAGCAAAGCAATACACTTTGCTTTACAAACTCACTCATACAGATATATTCTTTTTCATTTTGTTTCCATTATGATTTATCACAGGATATTGAATATAGTTCTTTATGCTATACAGTAGGACCTTGTTTATGCATTCTCTATACAATAGTTTGCAAAAGCATTCTTGAATGCCACAGGCTCCAGAGTTGTCACAATCCAGAAGGAACCTGGAACCCAGAGAAGTAAGTAACTTGCCCAGGGTGACCCAATTGTCTAGGAAAGCTTCAATTATACACATGCCAGCTCCAGGTCTGTGCCCTTTCCATGCGTCATGTTACAAGTGGTGGTGAATGATGGTTTGGATTGAACAAAGTTCAGCTTTGGAGCTGGTTTTTACTATGGCTTCACTAGGATAGTAACCAAGTCTTACAAAAATCTAACCCCTCAATATTCTCAGAGACGCTTCATTTTCTTTTAATTGGAGAATAGTTGCTTTACAATGTTGTTAGTTTCTGCTGTACAGTGAAGTGGATCAGCTATACGTATACATATATCCCCTCCCTCTTGGGCCGCCCTCCAACCCCACTTCCATCCCACCCATCTAAGGCATCCCAGAGTACCTAAGTGAGCTCCCTGTGCTCCACAGCAGGTCCCCACTAGCTATCTGTTTTACACACAGTAGTGGATCTGTGTCAGTCCTAATCTTCCAATTCGTCCCTCTATTCTTCCCCGCCTGTGCTCACATGTCCGTTCTCTACATCAGAGCAGTTTATTTCATTGGGGGTTACACTTTGTTTTGTCCTAATATCCAAAATCACTGTGGATGGTGACTACAGCCATGAAATTAGAAGGTTCTTGCTCCTTGAAAGTAATGACAAATATAGTTAAGGTTTTTCCAGTAGTCATGTACAGATATGAGAGTTGAACCATAAAGAAGGCTAAGTGCCGAAGAACTGATGCTTTGGAATTGTGCTGGAGAAGACTTGTGAGAGTCCCTTGGACAGCAAGGATATCAAACAAGTCAATCCTAAAGGAAAGCAACACTGAATATTCATTGAAAGGACTGATGCTGAAGCTGAAGCTGTAGTACTTTGGCCACCTGATTCAAAGAGTCGACTCATTGAAAAAGACCCTGATGCTGGGAAGGTTTGAAGGCAATAGGAGAAGGGGGTGGCAGACGATAAGATGATTAGATAACATCACCAACTCAATGGACATGAATTGGGCTAAACTCTGGGAGATAGTGAAGGACAGGGAAGCCTGGCGTGCTGCAGTCCAGGGGATCTCAAAGCGTCAGACACCACTTAGCAACTGAATGCTGCTGCTGCTGCTGCTAAGTCGCTTCAGTCGTGTCCGACTCTGCGCGACCCCATAGACGGAAGCTCACCAGGCTCCCTTGTCCCTGGGATTCTCCAGGCAAGAATAATGGAGTGGGTTGCCATTTCCTTCTCCAATGCATGAAAGTGAAAAGTCAAAGTGAAGTCGCTCAGTCGTGTCCGACTCTTAGCGACCCCATGGACTAAAGCCTACCAGGCTCCTCCGTCCATGGGATTTTCCAGGCAAAAGTACTGGGGTGGGGTGCCATTGCCTTCCCCGAGCAACTGAATAGAACAGAACAAAAGAATATGCAGATTCCCAAGCAGATGTCTTATGTTTGGAGCTACAGTGGTACCAGGAAGTCATCCCTGGCTTTGGGTGTCCTGGAATAGGTGAACAAGTGGTCCTGAGCTGTACTAAAGGCTCACCTGTGCTGGGTCAGTCCCTAAACCCCCTAGAAGTAGCACCGCAGTGGAGTCGGGTGGCCCCTCCTCCAAGCTGTCCTTTTGTGACCACTTCTCCCCTTCGGGCTCCTTTGATGTTCATTTTCATCTGATTATACCTAGATGAAAATGCCAGGCAGGGACATTTAAGTTGTGATTTACTGTAACCACACCTTCTAAGGGGCTCTGTCCAAGTGGTTGCACAAGAACAGTCATGGTTACTGCTCAAGTGGCTCTGCCTGGTGTGTGGAGGGGGTAAAGGAAAAGCCCTGAAGAGGGAGGCTGATGTGTGCAGATTAGAAGGTGGGTCACCCTAGAGTAGAGAAGGAAATATAAGATTCTTTAATAAGGGGGCAGAGTTTCAGTAAACATAGTTATTAACTGTGGTATGCAGTAAGATATTTGCAAACAAGATTGCCCAGAGAAAAATCTAGGTCGAGTGGTCACCGTGGGCGTAATGCCAGGTACACCAGCCGTCTACGCTTAAGGGAAGTAAAATGACCTGGACGATCTCATCTGTCGGCTTGGCTTTCCCCAGCTTTCTTTCCTTTCAGCTTTCGAATGTCAGTTCACACACTCCTCTCACGGGGAGCCTTCTCTGACCTCCCCTCTAAAACTAGGCTTGGTCCCCTAGGACCACGCTATGTTTCATAGCCGGTCCCCCTGCATACCTTCTCTGCAGAATCCAATCTCAGGTAGAAGGAACACTGGTCCGTGTGATGGCTCAGCGTCTGTCCTCCGGTCACACTCTGTGCCCTTGGAGAACAGAGTGCTATTGCTGCATCTAAAAACCTGATATAGAAGATCATTTCTTTCCCAAAAGGCTTTCGCTAAAACTGGTGTCTTTGCAGGATTTTTTAGAATGGTAAGTGGCATGAGGATTTTTCGAGATCCTGAAAAACTTGGTGGAAGCTGCAGGAAAGCAAGATCTTGAGACACCTGAAGCAGGCATCCCTGGGGTTCAGCACTGTCCCATGCTCCCCACGGCATGAGGGGCAACTCCCCACCCCTGCCCCTTGAACCCTGCCTCCAGGAATCACTTAGGGCAGTTATTCAATACATATTTGAATAAAGAGGCAAGTGTGAATGGGAGACGTGATGGCATCTCAAATAATTAACAAACTTCAAGACGGAAGTGAGGTGTGATCTGTCTTGTTTTCCTGTAGTGGTCCTTGAAGAACTTCTCCATTTGAGAAAATACTTTGATGATTAGACAACTTTAATATAAAGACTAGCTTGCCTAAAGTGTGATGGACTATCTGAGCAGGGGTCAGTGTCTAGTAGCTAACAGTCTTCGAGCAGAGACTGGGCATACTTGTAAGTGATCATTCAAACACCAGATAAGGAGTTAGATTGAAAGTGAAAAGTGAAAGTTGCTCAGTCGTGTCCGACTCTTTGCGACTCCATGGGCTATACAGTCCATGGGATTCTCCAGGCCAAAATACTGGAGTGAGTAGCCTTTTCCTTCTCCAGATCTGCCTAATCCAGGGATTGAACCCAAGTCTCCCACACTGCAGGCGGATTCTTTACCAGCTGAGCCACAAGGGAAGCCCAAGAATACTGGAGTGGGTAGCATATCCCTTCTCCAGGGGATCTTCCTGACCCAGGAATCAAACTGGGATCTCCTGCATTGCAGGCAGATTCTTTACCAACTGAGCTATCCAAAACCTCAAAGTACCTTTCCAGTATTGAAACACTGTTATCATGGGATTTTCGTCTAGCTAGCCCCTGCTCACAAAGAAACTGCAGAAAGTTAGGGGTGATTACACATTTTCTTCACTGTTGTGTCTTTAGCACTTACACAGGGCCTGACACTTAGTAGCTGCTCAATAAATATCTGTTGAGTTAAATATATCAGTAAATATCAAATTCAAAATCTATTTCTAGCACAGAATAGGTTCTAATTGTTTATTCCAGTGACCTGAATCAAGCAGCCAGTCAATCAAAAAAAGGCTGAAAATTGGGCAGTAAACCGCCTAGTGAAAAGCTGTGGTTAAACATGCGAACTAAGCACGTGCAATTGAACTGCTATCAGCTTTTCAGACCAGAGAGTCTGGGGTCAGTATGAAACTGGATCAGTGGGGTCCTGGTAAGAAACGGGATTCACTCAGGTGGTTCAAATGAGAGGTTAATGAAGGGGCTGCTCCATGGACTGCGGTGTGGCCATGGGAGCCAGCAAGGAATGTGTGGCGCCCAGAGATCGCATCAGTGGCAGGAAACCTGAGCCGCTGTCCTCGGGGATAACCCGCAGTGACTCCGATGGCTCGGGAACAAGGAAGAGTTAGGAGAGCCCCTTGAGAGCTGGAACTCTGGAGACCAGGGTGTCTTGGCTGCAGCCACTGCTAAACCCCAGATGCTTCATCATCCAGGGCGTAGACAAAAAAGCGTCTCTTTCCTTCTCCTCCTGCTCATAATACTGGTGTCTACTGTCAGCCAGACCCAACTGGAAGCCAGCCAGCAGGGAGTAGGGTGGGTGGGAAAAAAAATGGGAAAATGGGAGTGGGGGAGAGTCTGCCCATGGGGAATCACCTTCACATAAATTTTTATTTTATTTTTCAATTTTACTTTAAATTAAATTTAATTATTTATTTATTTAAATAAATACTTCTTTAAAGTAGAGTCTAGATCACAATGGATAGTGAGGGAATTCCCCCCCCCAACCACCATTTCATCCCACCTCTTCTACAGCAGCTCATATGAATGTGCTGGCTTTTTCTCCTTTCTCTCTCTCTCTCTCTCTTTTTTTTCCTTTCATCTAATACTGGTAAAGGACTTGGAAATTTTTATTCAGAATAAACCAAAGTAAATTTGGTGACACTTGTTTCTTGGCCTAATTAAGATTAACCCTGTAGCCTAACAGACAGGCCTATTTCCTTTCCTTTGTTCTGTTAACATAAACAAGTTACTTCACGTACCTCTGTGGGAACTGGGAATTAGGCAAGTGTTTAGACGCATAAAAACTCTCAGCAAGTTTGGCACTCAGCTTGGATACCAAGTAATTAAACATAAGATGAAAGATGAGTCCAACGGCGCTCGCTCTCTAAGATTGAAAGGGAAATATGAGTGCAGGCAGCTTCAATCAGCTTGATGTTACTGTCAGTGTGAAGTTACTATCAGCTTTTCATATTACTTGAAGGGCAGCTTGAAAACAGTGGGAGAGACCAGTTTAGGAAAATACAGCAAATGTTATGGACACAGTTTTTGTTACATCTGAGCTGTTGCTTCATCACGCTCGTCACGCTTGTCATTGTTTATCTGATGCTTGTGCAGTCTTGTCAGACAGGAGCTTCCAAAAGGCAAAGCCACGTCCATTCACTGAGCCCAGCATGGAGCCTGGCATTAACTAGGTACCTGGTTAGCAAGCCTGAGTCAGTGGTGGCTGCTCTTAATGTAGAGAGAAGGTGTGAAGGGAGATGGTCAGCAGGTCATTGCTCTGTGTGCTGAAGTTCTGAAAGGCAAACACCAGGACACACAGCAACAGACGGGTGTTTTGAGACCATTGTAATACCATAACTAAGATGGCAGCCTCATTGCCTTCTTTGGTTTAAAACAAACAAACAAAAACCAAGAGAGTAATAAGCCATCTCAACTCTGTCAAAGAGGAGTAAGTTCTGCCTTCCTGGAGTGGACTCTGTACTTGGCCTTTTACAAATTTCTGCCTGAATTAGGATTGTCCTTGAGAATTTGTTCAGGAGGCCAAATGAATAGACACTCTAACCACCCTACTTCACTTCTGGAAATTAAATAGCCTCTCCCTGGACGAATCCGTTTGCTCTCGGATCATACACCTAGAGGTTCAGCTGTCAGCCACTGTGATGTTGAAGGTAGCCTCCAGATTAAAGAAGAAGACTGATGGTGGTGATTTTAAAGGGTGGCAGCTGCTGGGGCGCAGATTCAGAATGAGCTCCGAGATGATTCACAGCCACCGTGGGTGTCTTGTCCATACCTCCTTGGCAAGCTTATGTCCACACCACTATTACTTTGGAGAACTATCGCTCTGAACCCACTATCTTGGAGTCTGCAGGATGGGGGTGCAACTGGAGACGTCCAGCTGAGCCCTGCCCATCACTCCGTCCTCTTGGAGCTATCGGAGGAAGCCTGGCCAAGGGGGCTGCCTCTCTCTTCTCTGCCAGGATGTGAAATGCTTTTGCAAGCTCACATAAAG
This sequence comes from Tragelaphus eurycerus, assembly GCA_935064755.1. Lineage (NCBI taxonomy): Eukaryota > Metazoa > Chordata > Mammalia > Artiodactyla > Bovidae > Tragelaphus > Tragelaphus eurycerus. The sequence continues at coordinate 9,751,062 of CAKXYN010000039.1, forward strand.
GTTATGAACCTCCATGGTTGTTACTCTGCAACTATAATAGATTCTTGTTTTAATTATTATTTTGGAAAATACTGCTGCAGGATTTCAAAAGAGTCTCCAAGCCCCTTCTAGAAGTTCAAGTACATTTTTTGAAAGAGCGTTTTCAAAAGTATAGATTGTGCTGAATGCCTTTAGTTATGAATGGATTAGATGTGCGTTATCTCCCAGAGAAAAATGTGTCTGGAAACAGTCTGCATTCTTAGGGGGATAATTAGTTCATTGTGCTTAGCACAGCGAGTCCTCCCATGGTGTCCTTAAAGATGGGACTGATCTAGTATTGAAAGCAAAAGGCTATTTGTAACATATTGCTTGCTTGATATCTAAAAATTGTTCAGTTCAGAAATGACCAAGCCTTGATTTCATCATCTCTGGACAGTAAAGACCAAAACATCCTAATAAAAGAACAGAGTGAAAAACAGAGCTAATGATTATCACAGGGACAGAGAAGAGAGCCCATGGAGGAACTCCTGAAACAACACGACTTTAGAGTCCCTGGGATATGTGTCCTTCCAGGCTATTTCGGTTGGTGTTCATGGCGAACTGGTGTATGATGGAGAAGTTGAACTGCGACTTGATAGGCAAGGTAAGGGTGAGCCAAGGCAAAGTGTTGTGAGTTCGTTGTTTGCTAAAGTTCTTACCATTATGCCTCAGTACGGACATTTTTGTGCAATAGAGGATGAGAAATTATATTTTCAGTTGGATAATTTGAGTACTGGTAACTATTGATTAGGCTTCTCAGGTGGAGCTAGCGGTAAAGAATCCGCCTCCCAGTGCAGGAGATGCAGGTTCGACCCCGGGTCAGGAAGATCCCCCGGAGGAGGAAATGGCAGACCACTCCAGTATACTTGCCTGGAAAATTCCGTGGACAGAGGAGCCTGGTGGGCTACAGTCTAGAGGGTCACGAAGAGTCAGACATGACTGAGCACACATCTCTATCTCTGTCTAACTATTGATTATTTATAGTTTGGTTTTTCTTGTTAGATTCAATACTCCAGGATTAACAAAAAGTACTCCTTTCATTTAATATCCCCTTGACTTGAGGGCTTTCGTCTGCCTTAAACCTATGTCTTTTGCTGAGGGTAAACACTTCTTTGTGAAGACAAAGTTGTTTATCATTAAAGTTACTTCACTTTGAAAATAGTCCTTGAAAAAGAAAAAAACAGATTAGCTCTTTTGTTGAACAGTTTGGTTTATATCACAGTAGCAAGGCAGTTTATAGCTGGTAACACTTTTTCGGTGGAGATTAGCTTGAAATAGTGTATATAGATATTTAGTAAACGAAGCCTGCAAGGCAGAAGGGTGTTAGTACATGATATCTCACTTTCATGAGGAAGGTCATCACCCTAAGGGGCATCAGTGGGACACATGATACCTCTTGGCATGAAACTGACTTTAATGTTTAGCACATTTATTCTATGGCATGAGCCTAGAAAATGTAATTTCATGCCTTTTTCCTTCAAAGAAAAAAAGTTCTAATAGACTAAAAATCTATATTTATTTGGAGTAGGCAATGGAAAATTGCCTACTTGCCTGGAAAATTCCATGGACAGAGGAGCCTGACAAGCCTGATGGCCTGCATCCATGGCGTCGCAGAGTTGGACATGACTGAGCACAAACACACAGATATATATATTAAGGCTCTTTTGTTAGTGCCTGTGCATTAGTAAATGGTTGGTTTTACCATTTGTCTGGGGAAATGTCACAGTGGCGATATCTTAAATCGCAAAATAAACAGGTCTCCTGGCATCATCCAGCTTTTACATTGTTATGCTCGATATATAAAATATTAGTTGTGATTTGAAATACTTCCTTACAACTTCCAGCACCTTTGTATCTGAAAATGTAAGATGATTGTTTAAACCTGCCTTACCCAGTATGGATGATATGAGGCAAAATCTTTCCTTGAATCTGAAGAATGTATACATGTCTCCGCCCTTCCTTCTTTTTCCAGGCTGCTCTTTCACCCTTCATTGACCAGCTTCTTGGAGCTGTTGCCTGGCTGCAAAGTCAGCAAAGCCTGTCCACTAGGTCAGACCCTGTCGAGTCCCCAGAGCTGCATGTTATCTGCACTTCCTTCCTGCAGTCTCCCAGCCCTGCCTCCCAGCCCCCTTCCTGCCTCCTTCCTAAAAGACCTACATGGATCCCAGAAGGAGGTTCAGGCTTATGACGCCACTGTGGCAATGACTCTGTAACCCTTCCCAGGGAACGTTAGACTTTTAACAGACAAGTTTTACCTTAAACCAAAAAGAATTAAAAAAAAAAATTTTTTTTTATATGGATGGTTTTTAAAGTTTTTAATGAATTTGTTACAATATTGTTTCCATTTTATGTTTTGGTTTCTTTTGGTTGCAAGATGTGTAGGATCTTAGCTCCCTGACCCGGGATTGAACCCACACTCCGTGCACTGGAAGGTGAAGTCTTAACCACTGGACTGCCAGAGAGGTCCCAACTAAAAAGAACTGGTTTCTCTTAGTGGACTGGCAGACTGATTCTGGGAAAGGATGTTTTTAAGTAATGGGGCTTTCTGGTCCTCCTCCAGTTAGGCCACAAGACTGGCCTGCGCTTGGCTTGCTGGCTGGCGTGTGTCCTGCTGGCTGCAGGCGTGCCCTGTGGGTGCTGCTCTTCTAGCCCTGGATCGCCACTCCTGGTGAGGACGCTGCGAATGGCTCCCGAGCTACTCATAACCAGAGCTGCAAGGGAATTAATAAGAGCTGCATGCCAGTGAGAGTGTTTTTCCCACCTTGTTGTTGTTCAGTCACTAAGTTGTGTCCAACTCTTTGCAATCCCGTGGACTGCAGTGCACAAGGCTTCCCTGTCCGTCACCATCTCCCGGAGTTTGCTCAAACTCATGTCCATTGAGTCGGTGATGTCATCCAGCCATCTCATCCTCTGTCACCCTCTTCTCCTCCTGCCCTCAGTCTTTCCCAGCATCAGGGTCTTTTTCCAATGAGTTGGCTCTTTGCATCAGGTGGCCAAAGTATTAGAACTTTAACTTCAGCACCAGTCCTTCCAATGAATATTCAAGTTGATTTCCTTTAGGATTGACTGGTTTTTATCTCCTTGCCGTCCAAGGGATTCTCAAGAGTCTTCTCCAGCACCACAGTTCTAGTGTACTAGGATACTAGTATTTGTGCCTTTTACTTGTCTTGGGATTAATATTGTTGCGTTGACAAAAATCTAGTGGCAAGACATAAGGCAAGGACTTCCCTGGTGGTCCAATGGTTATGAATCCGTCTTCCAGTGTAAGGGATTAGGATTTGATCCCTGGCTAGGAAACTCAGATCCCACATGCTATATGGTATGGCCAAAAAGAAGAAGAAGCCAAGAGCCTCTGCACATGCCATCCCATCCCATCCCTGAATGTAGATCTCTGTGTCTTCCACATGAATATCAAATCTACAGCATAGGAAGCCTCCCTGCTCTCTAAATTAATAATCCAGGGTAGGACAGAGATGATTAGAAAATAAACATAAGACCACATGACTCTCTAAGTGTAATAAACAGTCATGTAACAGATGGAAAGAGCAGTGGACTGGAGTGGTTGTAGAGGTTAGATGAGGCTCATAAGATTTCAACTGATTCTTAATTAGGCAGAAAAAGAGAACTTGGACACAGGTAGGGTGGACATCATTTTGGAGGGCAACGGAGGTCACCATGGAGGACAGACAAGGGTTCAGATCAGATCAGATCAGTCGCTCAGTCGTGTCCGACTCTTTGCGACCCCATGAACTGCAGCACGCCAGGCCTCCCTATCCATCACCAGCTCTCGGAGGTCACTCAGACTCACATCCATCGAGTCAGTGATGCCATCCAGCCATCTCATCCTCTGTCATCCCCGGATTAAGAGAGTCCGAATAGCCCAGGGTAGGGCCCTTCCTCTCAAACTGCTCTTTTAGCATCAGTGATTTCCATCAAACTGGTAAATTTTGGGAGGAGGCGGATTATTCCAAGTTGTCTTCTGAACTGACTGATAAATTTCCATCAGAATTGCCCACTGAAGTAACCCTGTATATGTTCAGCTTTATTTGAGAGGAAATGGGCATTAAAACAAATTATCCTATTATGTTGTTAGTTTAAAATCACTTAATAGGTATGATAGAAATAGCTATATTAAAGATGATTAGCTAATGTTATTTTTCATAACCACAAATTAATGCTTTAAATGGAACTTCTATTTAAAGGATTTTGAGGCTCTGAAGTTGTTTAGTTTTAGCTATCTATACATGGGCATAATCCAACCTTGAGTTTTATCTCCACGGTGCAGTGGTATCAGTTTTCAAGAACATTTTTGCACTTCTGAAGACCTTCATCTAAAGAACTCAATATCTTTCTCAAAATATGAACTTTTGAATCTTGATATAAAAATAGATCTAGCATTTTGAGAAAGACAGGTAGGCTTAGGGAAATGGAAACCCAAAATAATTAGAAGTTCTTTCCTACTGAACTGTGTGAATTAGATCATTCTGTCTCTTCACTACTTAGTATTTATGAATATAAAATCACAGAACTAAACTGTCTAAGAAATGCCAGTAAGTTTACGTTTTAGCTGTTTGTCTTCAGATAGATTTTTCAGTACTGTTTTTAAAATACTCAAGCTTAAATGTATTCTTGTGTAACCTTGCTCACTTGACACTGTATTCATTGTCTCGTTAAGGGAAACTAAGAATTCAAAGTTCTGTCAAAGGTGTGTTATTCTCTGCCCCACCCCCAAACTTCACTTTAAAACTTATGGGAGACATGTGTCCACTTCCTTTGAAACAGATTTAAAAGTCGGGAGGTGCGCTTAAAAATAGCAGAGCTCCGAGATCTTGCTGCTTTTGTGGAGTTTAATGAGAACGGTGGCTGGAGCCAGGAAGGTAGAGCCTGAGCAGCAGTAGGCGAGTGTGGGCTGTATTTGATGTTCACAAAAGAATGTCAGTGGCAGGGTGTTGCTCAGTGAAGTGTGCATTTTCAAGTGACCCACAGTGGTGTCTATTGTCCTGTTTTTCAATTGAATGATGTCATGTTTCATTTAAGGCTCTTAGTGATGCTGAAGTCTGTGGTCTGCACACCAGGGGGAAAAAGGCAGGGAGAAAGTTGCCAATCAGGTTTTTGTAAAGCCTTTGTGTGTTGGGTTTTGAGAGATAAAAGCTGACTCATGCAATATTTCTGCGGAAGGAGCTGCACAGACTAGTAAAGGCTTCTGGTTTTACCTGACTGAGCTCCCAGTGAGGTCAGAGCATCAGCTGAAGGCAGACGATGTGGCTCCGCCTGGGCAGAGCCCAGGTAGGTGCAAACGTGGATGTGTCTGGGGAACCGATGCTCGACACCCTTGGTCCTTCCTGCTGGAGCAGCCGAGCCCAACCGCCTGGGTGAGAAACTGTCGTGGAGATTTTCTCCACCACACTGTGCAGAACCAGCCGCTCGCTTGAATATATTGCAAGTGTTCTGTTATTATTGCTATGCAGGACTGAAAAGAGTTCTCAGATAATAGAATTAATCTAGAAGGTGATTTTTTTTTTTTCTCCCTCTGAACTGCACTCTGCCTTCAAAGGTTTTTGTCTTGTTTTGGTTTGAATTTGATCTCCCCTTAAAGTTAGGTTGAAATAATCTAGAGAGCTTGATGTTGGTGACTCTGGGGAGAAAAGTAAAACCTAAAAGTGTTAGTGCAGTGACTGCTGAGTATTTTCATGTGCTTTCTTTATGAGGCTCACGCAGGTTAAGCTGGGGAACAAAATTAATGTTTGCAAATTTTCTACTTAGCAACTGTAGTGATGGAATCTAGTCTGAGTCGAGTGGTCACCAAAGTTGACCGAGTAAATGCAGTTTCCATGTTGAGTGCTTATTGGTAAGAAATTCTTTTGTTAGGAGGAATAATTGGAGAGAAAAAGGCATGGATTGTAGTCAATGCTGTTGCACAGTGGAGTCTGACTTTTATTTTGTTTTTTATTTTAATTTAGTGATACTAATATATTTGAGAGAAGATGTATATATTTGGCATTCCTTTTCATTAATCATATGAACTTAGAAATCAATTCTTTTCATTGAAAATATTTAAATATTTGTTACACACTGATGTTGTGATTTTTAGTTTCTTTAAATAACTTTTGCAGATTATCAAAGTGGTACACATTGAGGAAAAGTGGTATTGAGAGGTAAATATCAAAGGAAAAACCATCCATTCTCCTACTTTGTAAAACCAAGGTCAATATTGTATTCTGCATCTTTTGAATCATTTTTCTAACATGGATAATAAATAAGTGGCATTTTTAATTCAAATTTAGGATCACATTGTACTTATGTTTTATAAACCACCCATTTTACTCAACTATTATGACCATTTTCTGCCCTTAAGGATTTGAAAGGGCATGACATTCAATAGTTTTATATTGTACTTTCTAGATGGATTTATTCACTCAGATCTCTATTGTTAGACGCTTTGAATTCTCTTCCTCCTTCTTTTTTTCTCTGAGAAAATGTTTAGTGTACTTTAGGGATGGTTTATTTTCTCAGAGTGCTATTGTTAGTTACTTGGGTTTCTCCTTCTCCTTCCTCCTCCCTTTTCTTTAAGAAATGTTATTTAACCTACTCCTGCCTCTCAAGTGAGCAGAGATGTTTTGGAAGCTGTGCATGCTCAGTGCAGAGGGAACCTGTGCATACAGCTATCATTGTTGCATTACTGCCTTGAGACCGATATTTTCACAAAAACAAAAAATAAGCCAGAGCATGGATTGTGATTTAGTCTAAGTGAAAAAAAAAATAGAAGTTTTTCAGCCTTTAGCAAAGTCAGTGATATATATATTTCATCATTGAAGACCTGGCATTAGTAGAATGTAGAAGAAAATTTCTATTTTGTAGTTACTGCTTGTCCTGTGATTCCAGCTAGGAATGGACCATGCAGATGTGGCATCCATGTGACTTCGTGTTTATTTCAGGGTTGGGACTGCATCCCTGCAGTTGGATGGGACCTGGGGAAGTCAGCTAGTCCAGCTGCCTCACTTACAAGTGAGGAAACCAGAGACTCAAAGGCCGCAATACAGTGACTTTTCTGGTGGTCCAGTGGTTATGATTCCATGCTTCCACTGCAGAGGTGAGGATTCAATCCCTGGTCAGGGAACTGAGATTCCAATGCCAAACAGTACAGCCAAAACAAAAAAATTGCAATACAAACCTCCAAGGTACAGAGCCAGGGCACAAACGCAAATCCTCTATAGGAGAGACGCCTATAACTTGATTTCTGACTGGTCCACTGAGCTCTTTCTGTACACACGGTTGGGCATATATTCATTCATTCCTAGACACACACACACACACACACACACACACACTGTTGGCACATTGGGATTGTGCACTTTATACAAGTAGCTTATATTTAGTGCATCGTTTCCTGATCTCTAAACACTTTTTCTGCTCTGTTCTGTGAATCTATGTTATGTGTACTGTATTTAGCAGCTCAATCGTTTGACTCTTTGCAACCCCCTGACTGTAGCCCGCCAGGCTCCTCAGTCCATGGGGATTCTCCAGGCAAGAATATTGGAATGGGTTGCCATGCCCTCCTCTAGGGGATCTTTCCAACCCAGGGATGGAACCCAGGTCTCCCACATTGCAGGCAGATTCTTTACCGTCTGAGCCACTAGTGAACCTATAACCAAGTATCAGAACTAATGGGCCAGAAACCAGAAACCATAGTCTCTGATTGACAGTTCAACTTTGAACATGATGTAACCTAACCTATCTTTTTTTCCCGTCCATAAAATGTTCCAAAAGTAATGACACATGTAAATGAACTGTGTGTGGAGTCAAGGGGAGGGAAGTGTGTGTTTTGTTTTGTTTTTTAGGGATAATTGTCATAGAGAGTTAAAGACCTGGCATATACGGTAAGGCTGATCTGTTATAATAGAGGCTGTTCGGGTTATCTCTTGCTGCATTACAAATCACTCCAGAGCCTAGTGGTTTGGAACAACAACAATCATTTCTAATCTTTCAAGGTTTATGTGAGTCAGGAGTTCAGAAGAGTCTCTGCCAGGTGGTTCTGGCTCAGGGTCTCCTGATGTTGCAGCCAGATATGACAGGGCTGGGGTCATCTCTAAGGCTGTTCTTTCATACCATCTGGTGCCTGGGCCAGAAACACCCAGTCTATAGGGGCCAGATCAGCCTGGGTCCCTTCAGCTTCTCTCTGCATATCCATGTGGGCTCATTCTGTGGTTTCTCCAGCATGTCAGTTTTAGGATAACCAGACTTTTTATCTGGTGGTTCAGGGCACATCCAGATGCACTTATTGCGAGGCCCTTCTGTCTTCATGCTGTGCCATTTTCTAGGGCTTTGGGGTCATGTTCATGGCTTGGGCGAGGTCCCCTGCCACATCTGGGTCCCAGTGGGAAGGGGAAGGATGTAGAGGAATGATGTCTGATGCTGGAGAAATGGACCACCAGAGGGGCACGTATCTTTTCCATTGGTGAGAACTTGACCTCATGGCCACATCTAATGGCAGGGAGTCTGGAAAGTGTGCTCAGCAGAAACTTTGTTCATGAAGGAAGAAGGGGAGTGGGTTTTTGTGGACAACTGCCAATCCCCCTCACAGTGACAAGAGCACTTTAGCCCTGCTTTAACCCTGCTCCATCATCACCTTCACCTCCCCCACTAATTGATCTTCCAAGCAAATCATAAAAATGAAAATGATAATAAAAATGGGGGAAAAAAGCCTTAAGGTCCCCTAGGTCCTCTTTTTTTTTTTAACTTTATCTTTTCTATTGGGTTAAGGCAAAATGCTTGTCTGAGGAGGATTTACACATAGCTGAGAAAAGAAGAGAAGCGAAAGGCAAAGGAGAAAAGGAAAGATATACCCATTTGAATACAGAGTTCCAAAGAATAGCAAGGAGAGATAAGAAAGCATTCCTCAGTGACCAATGCAAAGAAATAGAGGAAAACAATAGAATAAGAAAAACTAGTGATCTCGTCAAGAAAATTAGAGATAGCAAGGGAACATTTCATGCAAAGATGGGCACAATAAAGGACAGAAATGGTATGGACCTAACAGAAGCAGAAGATATTTCCGAAGAGGTGGCAAGAATACACAAAAGAACTATACAAAAAAGATCTTTATGACCCAGATAACCACGGTGGTGTGATCCTCACCTAGAGCCAGACATCCTAGAATGTGAAGTCAAGTGGGCCTTAGGAAGCATCACTACGAACAAAGCTAGTGGAGGTGATGGAATTCCAGTTGAGCTATTTCAAATCCTAAAAGACGATGCTATGAAAGTGCTGCACTCAATATGCCAGCAAATTTGGAAAGCTCAGCAGTGGCCACAGGACTGGCAAAGGTCAGTTTTCATTCCAATCCCAAAGAAAGGCAATGCCAAAGAATGCTCAAACTACTGCACAGTTGTATTCATCTCACAGGCTAGCAAAGTAATGCTCAAAATTCTTCAAACCAGGCTTCAACAGTATATGAACCATAAACTTCTAGATGTTCAAGCTGGATTTATCCCACCAGAGGAACCAGAGATCAAATTGCCAACATCTGCTGGATCATCGAAAAAGCAAGAGAGTTCCAGAAAGACATCTACTTCTGCTTTATTGAATACGCCAAAGCATTTGACTGTGTGGACCACAACAAACTGTGGAAAATTCTTCAAGACCACCTTACCTCCCTCCTGAGAAATCTGTATGCAGGTCAAGAAGCAACAGTGAGAGCTGGACATGGAGAAACAGACTGGTTCTAAATCAGGAAAGGAGTACGTTGAGGCTGTATATTGTTACCCTTCTTATTTAACTTACATGCAGCATACATCATGTGTAATGCCAGGCTGGGAATCAAGATGGCTGGGAGAAATATCAATAACCTCAGATATGCAGGTGACACCACCCTTATGGCAAAAAAATGAAGAAGAACTGAAGAGTCTCTTGATGAAAGTGAAAGAAGACAGTGAAAAAGCTGGCTGAAAACTCAACATTCAGAAAACTAAGATCATGGCATCCAGTCCCATCACTTCATGGCAAATAGATGGGGAAACAATGGAAACTGTGACAGAGTTTATTTTGGGGGCTCCAAAATCACTGCAAATGGTGACTTCTGCCAAAAAACCTAGACAGCATACTAAAAAGCAGAGACATTACTTTGCCAAAAAAGGTCTGTCTAGTCAAAGTGATGATTCTTCCAGTAGTCATGTATGGATGTGAGAGTTAGACTATAAAGAAAGCTGAGCACCAAAGAATTGATGCTTTTGAACTATGGTGTTGGAGAAGACTCTTGAGAGTCCCTTGGACTGCAAGGAGATCCAACCAGTCCGTCCTAAAGGAAATCAGTCCAGAATATTCATTGGAAGGACTGCTGCTGAAGCTGAAACTCCAAATTTTGGCCATCTCATGCAAAGAACTGACTCATTAGAAAAGACCCTGATGCCGGGAAAGATTGAAGGTGGGAGGAGAAGGGGATGACAGAGGATAAGATGGTTGGATGGCATCACTGGCTCAATGCACTTGAGTTTGAGCAAGCTCTGGGAGTTGGTGATGGACAGGGAGGCCTGGCGTGCTGCAGTCCATGGGGTCGCAAAGAGTCGGACATGACTGAGCAACTGAACTGAGCTGAACTGAAAGCGGATTAACAAAGTTGTGATAGTTTCAGGTGGACAACAGAGGGACCCAGCCTTACATATACATGTATCCATTCTTCCTCAAACTCCTCTCCCATCCAGGCTGCCATATGACATTGAGCAGAGTTCCCTGTGCTATACTGCATAGCCTTGTTGGTTATCCATTTTAAATATAGCAGTGTGCATCTGTTCAGCCAAAGCTCCCTAACTATCCCTTCTCCTCATTCTCTCTTAGGCCCTCATTTAACCAAACTGACATACCTGTGCCCTCAAATGTCAAAATTCTGGAGTCACCACTTAGCTAAGGCAATTTAGCCAATGCATTAGCTGCATTAATTAAGAATATCTATTATAACTCAATCCTTGCCTAACTGCAAGAGCCATTGTACTTCTCAGTTTTCGCTGACTAACATAGGAATCAATTAGTAAATGATCTGAATATTTAGTACCAGACTTTACAGCTCAAAGAATTTTTTGATCTTCTTTCAACCTCTCACCTCTTGTTTGAACAAGAACATTTTTGCAAAGCACCCCTTCCTATCCTTGACTTTCTTATCCAAACTTTGCTTTACTGACTCTTCAGCAGTAATAAGATCTTTTTTAATTATTTATTTTAGAAAATGTTTAAACTTACAGAAAATTTGCTAAGCTAGTTTGGAGTTTCTATACAGCCTTCATCCAGCTTCCCCCAGTCCTCACATCTTGCACTTACCAGAGTACATTGGTCAAAACTGAGAAATTAACATGGTAAGAAGTTGTTTTTTTTTTACCTCTTTATTACCAGACAGCTACAAATAAGAATGAAAACCATGTTCCCTGGATTGAACACTTGGAGCAGCAAAGAACAGGTTTAATTGTAGTCCTGGATCTGCTATTATTAATAATACAGAATCATGTTATGTTAGAAAACCAAGAGGTAGAAATTCACATTGAGATCTGGTGGCTTTTATCTATTGAGCCCTCCACTGTTATCTCAGAGATGGGTAGAGGTGGATTCCTCAAATGCTTGGTACTATCTAAGAAGAGGTGGCAAGAATACACAGAAGAACTGTACAAAAAAGAGCTTCAAGACCCAGATAATCATGATGATGTGATCACTGACCTAGAGCCAGACATCTTGGAATGTGAAGTCAAATGGGCCTTAGAAAGCATCACTACGAACAAAGCTAGTGGAGGTGATGGAATTCCAGTGGAGCTATTCCAAGTCCTGAATGATGATGCTGTGAAAGTGCTACACTCAATATGCCAGCAAATTTGGAAAACTCAGCAGTGGCCACAAGATTGGAAAAGGTCAGTTTTCATCCCAATCCCAAAGAAAGGCAATGCCAAGGAGTGCTCAAACTACCGCACAATTGCACTCATCTCACACGCTAGTAAAGTAATGCTCAAAATTCTCCAAGCCAGGCTTCAGCAATATGTGAACCGTGAACTTCCTGATGTTCAAGCTGGTTTTAGAAAAGGCAGAGGAACCAGAGATCAAATTGCCAACATCCGCTGGATCATGGAAAAAGCAAGAGAGTTCCAGAAAAACATCTATTTCTGCTTTATTGACTATGCCAAAGCCTTTGACTGTGTAGATCACAATAAACTATGGAAAATTCTGAAAGAGATGGGAATATCAGACCACCTGATCTGCCTCTTAAGAAATCTGTATGCAGGTCAGGAAGCAACAGTTAGAACTGGTCATGGAACAACAGACTGGTTCCAAATAGGAAAAGGAGTACGTCAAGGCTGTATATTGTCACCATGTTTATTTAACTTATATGCAGAGTACATCATGAGAAATGCTGGACTAGAAGAAACACAAGTTGGAATCAAGATTGCTGGGAGAAATATCAATAACCTCAGATATGCAGATGACACCACTCTTATGGCAGAAAGTGAAGAGGGGCTAAAAAGCCTCTTGATGAAAGTGAAAGTGGAGAGTGAAAAGGTTGGCTTAAAGCTCAACATTCAGAAAACGAAGATCATGGCATCTGGTCCCATCACTGCATGGGAAATAGATGGGGAAACAGTGGAAACAGTGTCAGACTTTGTTTTTCTGGGCTCCAAAATCACTGCAGATGGTGACTGCAGCCATGAAATTAAAAGACGCTTGCTCCTTGGAAGGAAAGTTATGACCAACCTAGATAGCATATTCAAAAGCAGAGACATTACTTTACCAACAAAGGTTCGCCTAGTCAAGGCTATGGTCTTTCCTGTGGTCATGTATGGATGTGAGAGCTGGACTGTGAAGAAGGCTGAGCGCCGAAGAATTGATGCTTTTGAACTGTGGTGTTGGAGAAGACTCTTGAGAGTCCCTTGGACTGCAAGAAGATCCAACCAGTCCATTCTGAAGGAGATCAATCCTGGAATTTCTTTGGAAGGAATGATGCTAAGGCTGAAACTCCAGTATTTTGGCCACCTCATGCGAAGAGTTGACTCATTGGAGAAGACTCTGACGCTGGGAGGGATTGAGGGCAGGAGGAGAAGGGGACGACAGAGGATGAGATGGCTGGATGGCATCACTGACTCGATGAATGCGAGTCTGAGTGACCTCCGGGAGCTGGTGATGGACAGGGAGGCCTGGCGTGCTGCGGTTCATGGGGTCGCAAAGAGTCGGACACGACTGAGCGACTGATCTGATCTGATCTGATCTTTGAAACATATAAATGAGTACTTTTTTTATAACTTTGACTCTTAAAAATATGTGTGTTTTTTGAATCATGAAATCAGTTTACAACTTTAGGCTCTACTGAAGACTCGCTGTGTATTAAATGAATTTTTCTGGTTGATAGAATAATTTCTTGCTTTATTCCCTCTGTTTCCTCCTCTTCACAGATAGTATAATAAGGAACATAATTTTATTCATTGATCCTGAGCACTACACATTCTCTCAATGTCCATGACTGTCCTGCCAAGGAACTCCAATTAAGTATTTAAAGTCTAGACTAGCCATGAGCAGAATTTGAAAACCCTGATCACCCCTCCTCCCTTGCTGTGCGTATAGCCTTCCCTTGCCTTGTAAAGCTCTCCTGGGGGCTGGTGACAGGGAGTGGTCGGTTATGACCCCATGGATTCCCCAGGTAGCATGTAAACATGGTCAGAGAAGCCTGGACTTTTCCTGCCAATGAAAGTTCTGCTTCCCCCTTAAATCAGCCTCAGAGGCAAGTTAGAGCCAAAAAGTGCTACTTTTGATTCTGGCAGTGACATTCCAAAGCAGGGCAATTAAAATAATGGGGGTTTGAGGAGCAAACAAAGAAGAGCCAAGGAATTTGAGCTCTTTCTCCTAGAAAAAAAATTAGAGACTTGCCATGAAGCAAAACGTGTGAAAGGTATCTGTGTGGGAGCAGCACAGCCATATCGCTCATTTTATTGAGGATGGCACAAGAAGGAATATTTTTATGTTGATGGCTTTAGACTCCAGTCCTGCTGGTTGTAAGCATCAAGCCCCACCCCGACCCCTGACCCCTGTGCTACCACCACCACCGACTCCAGGTTTACCAAGGGTCAGATGAACCAAGGCCCTTGAGCTGGGAAAATCAGCTTATTTAGGGTTTTCATGGTCAAAAGAGCCACTGACATAGGCCATTAGCCACAACTGGCAAGTTGTCCTAAGTTGCTTTATTATTAGCCCTGCGTTTGAGATTTGGTACGAGAAACAGGTTTTGAGAAAGAAAGCAAAGCAAAGCAACAAATTACCCAAGTGTTAACACAGGTGCTAACATCTTTCACGCAAAGCAGAGGATAAAGCTTTCTTGCTCTTCAGTTTTCTCTCTGGGTGTTTCAGTTTATCATGGGAAACCAGCCACCCCAATATCTAGTACACAGCACTTGTCTCCAAATGCTGTTGCTGCTAACTCATAACAATTGTGTATTAATGAACAGAGTAAAAAAAGATAAACTTCAAACTGCACGTACGTTTTCATTCACTATCATTGGGACAAAGATTGATAAGGAAGTTAAGTTTAAATATTAAATATATATAATATTTAAAATAGTGTTAGTTGCTCAGTCATGTCCCACTCTTTGCAACCCCATGGACTGTAGCCCACCAGGCTCCTCTGTCCATGGAATTCTCCAGGCAGGAATACTGGAGTGGGTTGCCATTCCTTTCTCCAGGGGATCTTCCCGACCCGAGGATGGAACCCAGCTCTCCTGCATTGCAGGCAGATTCTTTACTGTCTGGAAGTGAGTGTATATTTCACACTTGTAGCACATCTCAATTTGGATGAGCTACAATTCAAGCACTCAATAGTCATATGTGGCTACTGGCTACTATGTTGAACAATGTAGCTCTGGAGATAAATATTAATAATTGATTAACTGTATTAGGAAGAATAAGCCAGAGCGGGTGGAAATCTGAAATTATTTTGAAGGAGGTGAGAGCAAGACTAGACAATTTTTATGAAGAACATTTCCTTATGTGAGAAAACTATAATTATCTTCTAAGCAATGAATCAACATAAAAATTGTTATCCACCTGCAGTCTCCTATTAAATGCCATTAAATGACCTAGCTTTAAAGGTTTCACTTCTGTCATTGGTAATTTTGGAAGGTATTTAATTTGGGGCAGTAAGTTTGGCTAAATACTAGCACTCCAAATACCTCATATATTCTGTTTTACAAAATGTCTGGTTGGCAGTATGAATAGGCTGATTCAGTGGCCTAGAGCACATGGCCTGGTATTGAAACATATGAGGTCTTCCTTGCTAGGGTCCAATTCATGTTGCCATGTAAGATTCATCCATGAAGTGAACCCTGTTAACTTGAGTCTCTTGTCCCACTTTATCCTGCCTTTGAAAGTATAAAAGACACTAGCAGCCCTAGTCGCCCAGAATGGATTCTCCATCCCCATCCTGGCTGGCTAACTTGCAGTGAAAGCAAGCAAAACAAAACAAAACATGAATCTCTCTGTCGTGTTCATTTTTCACCATCCTGATAATGAATATTTCCCAAGAGTTATGTAACTGTCAAACATGGTTTTCTCAGATGAGACTATGACCTAGGACTAAACAGAAGTTGGGGGGGGGGGGTTTGGGGGCAGTGGCGGGTGGATACTACTGTATTTGAAAATCAGAGCATCTGGAAAGGGGGGATGAGATGGCTGGACGGCATCACTGATGCGATGAACGTGAACTTGGGCAAACTGCAGGAGATGGTGAGGGGCAGGAAGGCCTGGCGTGCTTCAGTCCATGGGGTTGCAAAGAGTCGGACACGACTGGGCAACTGAACAACAACAACATAGTCTCATTGGCCTTTTGGTACCGTAAGGAATCCTTATATACTTCCCAAGTCAGCACCCATTCCAGAAAGGGACATCAACCTTACGGTTATGGTTGTGCTAGATGCCAATGTGTGTCTGCTCCTAATCTTAACTACCCAGGACTTTATTTTTTTTAAAAAAAAGTTTTTTGTTTGTTTATTTGTTTATGGCTATGCTGGGTCTTTGTTGCTGTGCACAGGATTTTCGCTAGTTGCAGAGAACTGGGACTACTCTCTAGTCGCCATGCTTCGGCTTCTCGTTGCAATGACTTCTCTTGAGCACAGGCTCTAGGGCGTGCAGGCTTCAGTAGTTGTGGCTTGTGGGCTTAGCTGCCCAGCAGCATGTGGGATCTTCCCAGATCAGGGATCAAACCTGTGTCCCCTGCATTGGCAGGTGGATTCTTAAGCACTGACCCACCAGGAAGGCCCTGCCCAGGACTTTCTTAACACCAGTCCCAAACACGAGTAAGCATCCTTTGCTGCAAACACACCTAAATGCATGGCTGTTTCTTGGGTTTTCCAACATTCAAGTTGGACCAGGATTTTTCACACAAGTACATTTTAACTACTATAACCAATCCAAGTTTTATAGGCCATAAAGTTGTTACAGAGAAAGCAGAAAGAATATCGCAAAAACTTTAAGAAATTGTGGGAAATATACCATGTGGTAGTGGTTATATACTGGTAATTAACTCATTTCCTACCTGTTTCTTACCATTCCTTCTTGTTGATCCAAGTTAGTTCCTTTATTTTATATTCATAGTTTTACTATTTGCAGTACACTCTTAACACTAATATTTGCCATGAATATAAACCACCAAGAGGACTCCCCTGGTGGCTTAGAAGATAAAGCGTCTGCCTACAATGCAGGAGACCTGGGTTTGATCCCTGGGTTGGGAAGATCCTCTGGAAAAGGAAATGGCAACCCACTCCAGTACTCTTGCCTGGAAAATCCCAAAGGACGTAGGATCCTGGTGGGCTACAGTCCATGGGGTTGCAAAGAATTAGACATGACTGAGTGACTTCACTTTCACTTTTCTAAACCACCAAGAAAAGTCTGAATGTTAAAGGATATAGACTTCATGGGTTCTTTTATATTCTAGAAATATTGGTACCAGCTGTTTGATGATCTTTATTATTGAGTCAAACCAAATTCACGTTCCTTTTGAAAAGACTGTCATTGATTTATATTCTTGTTATTGTCTTATTACCACCTTCCATACCTGAGTTTCACTCTCCTACTTTTCTAACAAGATCTATAAACGTGGATTTGGGTGGATTTTGAAATGAAGCAGATTTCTTTATTAGTCACACCATTGCAAGGCATTTTGCTTCTATAGACTTGGGATCACATTACTAGGGGGATAAAGTGTGGATCCTGCCTTACAAATGAAGAAGATTGGAACTTTGTGTTTTATCAAAATAGCTTCTGAAACTTTAAATTCCATACCGGGCCTGTTTTGAACCCAAGACTTAAGTGCTACAGGCTTTAAATGTTCTCTTCTTATTCCCTTTTCTAAATACTAACAGCCCCATTTCTTTAGAAACAGTTCTGATGTTTATTGTTTAATTGCATGGTCACACTGTGACGTTATCTAACTGGGCACGTGGAAAGTAGTAGTTGGTCAAATATACTCTGTAACAGTGCAACCCCATGTACACAGCAAATGGAATGCCAGCTTTCGAGAAGCGACTTAGATAAATGTTGTGATAGGCTGATTAAGTTTTAAGGAGGATGTGAGTCTCAATATTTTGAGTTTTATTGTCCAGTACTGGAGAATTATTGTCCACGCAACACTTTCTTTAATGCTATATACAAGTAAAAGTGTAAAATTGTCAGCATCATTAAGTAGTGGTGTTTCCAGATTGGTAATGTAAAGTTTTGTGGAATTGTAGTAGAATACTTAAAATCTAGAACAGTGGTTCTCAAAATACTCTAATATTTCAATATTAATAAATATTATTAATCTAATAAAACATAGGATGTGGGGGTTTTTTTGTTTGTTTGTTTTTTAAATACATAAGCATCCCCTTGGTGCTTGTTGAAGCTGTAGATTCCCTGTGCCCTGAGCGCTGAGCCTTGATTTAGTAAATCTGGACTAATCGCTCTGTCAGTCAGGTGCTCATGCTTTGAGGCCAGGTGCAGTGGTTCTAAAACTTTAAAGCGCTTGCACATGGCATTGGCGTCTTGGTAAAAGGCGACTGACGTTCAGTAGATCTAAGGTAGCGCCAAAGGCTTTTAAGTCTGATGCAATTGCAGGCGATGCTTTAAAAACTCCGCCTTTGCCATTCAACGTCCCATGGGTATCTTTGCATTTCCGTCTATACCTAGCGTGCTTTTTGCTTTTGACCGTGTCCCTTGAGCTAGGTTTTAAGCCCCTTCAAACCTTTCTGTTTGCTCTAATTTTAAATACTTGCCTATCTTGCTTATCTTGTCCGTTTATTTATTTTTCTTCACTTGTATAGATGCGCACCAGTTGCCTCGTGAAGTACGGTCAGCTGTAACACAAGCTCCATATCTCAGAACCGCAGCCAGGCACTCCTGCTCCGGGGACCTCGGGGCCATGGAGCTCTCCGACAGTGACCGCCCGGTCAGCTTCGGCTCCACGTCGTCCTCGGCTTCCTCCCGGGACAGCCATGGTTCCTTCGGCAGCAGAATGACCTTAGTTTCAAGCAGCCATCTGGGCTTGTTTCCTCAGGATAAGGAAGCAGGGGCCATAAAACTGGAGCTGATGCCAGCCAGGCCGTTTTCCAGCAGCGAGCTGCAGACGGACCGGGCGGCCGGGCAGCAGAGCACAGACGAGGGCGGCGAGAGGCAGCCCCGGGCACAGCGCAGAGTGGAAGCCAACGGGGCGACCAAAACGGGGGCCGAATCGGCCACCAGCCCCAAGCTGCTCTATGTGGACAGAGTTGTGCAGGAAATTCTGGAGACCGAACGGACTTACGTGCAAGATTTAAAGAGCATCGTAGAGGTAAGATGCACTGTGGGGGGCAGTTTTAAGTTTGTCCTGCAGGATCAATGTCCTCCCGAAATAAAGGGCAAGGAAGCTTGCAACAAAGGGCTTCTTAGGAAGCCTGGTGTCTCCTAAGAGGCAGAGATGGTGTGAATGTTTAAACAGATCATCACTTAAGAGGAAGTCCTAGGGCTGTTATCACTGGGTTAAGACCCTCAATGTTTGCATTCGTGAATTGATTACGTGTTGGGAGTAAGCATGATGATATCACTGCCTACGCTGGTGTGTTGTGTTAGTGACTCCTGCCCTGAAGCTCTGTGAGTGTCTGGCAGACAGACAGACAGGATGCAAGCTTCCTGACTTGTAGATATCAGGGGTGTGTTGACTGAGCCCCTTGGGTCCCATCTTGAAAGGGAGAGAAGAACCCTGGACTTGGTCTTAGATGTTTACCTTTTATACTAAACAAATTCGCTTAAATTATTTGACTCTCTGCACACTGAACTTAGCTCAGGTACCAGATCCAAGACTCTGGAAATTCGGTTATTAATTTGTTATGATTGTTGTTTCCCTGTATTATTTCTTTTTTAATTTTTATTTTATGCTGGAGTATAGTTGACTTATCCAGTTATTAATTTGACTTTGATTATAGCTAGGTTTTTAAAGATAAAATAATTATCGGAACAGTTCAGATGCTAATTCGTTCTCAACGATTTAAATATTATATTTCAAATTATGAAGCTATACTCCCTACGCTGCCTGGTACTATCCCAGTTTCTTTCATGTGTTAGTGCCCATTTCCTGTTTTAGATTTTTAATCTAAAATGTGTTTCAGAATAAACTGGAATATTTGCTGATGAGGACATTCTCCACCAAACACATACACTCTTATAGCTTTAGGGGAAAAAAAAATTCTAGGACACAATTGTGTTTTCAGTTCTACAAATGATCAAACCAGACAGTCTTCTAAAAATAGTTATGACATAACTTCCCAGTAAAAATAGAAAAAAATCAATTGATGCTCAACCAAAACAATATGTGATACCAAATGTAGAGTAAACCAGGCCAATTGTTTCTTGAATTTCAACAATGATGTCATTTGTACTTGAGAAGAAATACCTGTGAAACTGCCAAAATTTGTGAAACCTCTCAGGAAATTTATGGTTGTCAAAGCTTTCTTTGGCCTTTTTTTCTTCATTTCTTACTTGGAAACTTTACCACTTCATCGAAACTCGCCATACCGACAGAGAAACCTTTAGTGTCTGAGCTGGAATTCTATGAACACTTGTTTCTGAGGCCAGTTAACAAACTTCAGGTGAGAAGAAATACAATAAGAGATCTATGAAAGAAAATAGGTTAAAACAGGATTTTTTGCTTCAATAAAATACCTTAAAAATTTTTTGTTTTCCAACAGTTTCAGCAGAAGTTTTATTCTAAACTGTACAAATATTCTTGCCTTCCCCCCACCCCCCTTATCAATAAATTAGCCATGTTTTGCACTATGGGTTGGTGGACTTTTGCTATAAAGGACCAGATGGTAACTCTTTTCAGCCTTTTGGGCCATAAATTGTCAATCCTAACTGTTCACTTCTGCCACCATATCCCAATAGCAGCCCCAGACTCTACATCAGTGAAAGGGTGTGGAAGTTCAAGGAAAACTTTAGGGCCGTTTTTGACCCAAGGACCATGGTTTGCCAAGCCCCGTATTTGCTTATAAATCTATGCTTTCATTTCATCAACTGTAAAATGAGACTAATAAATGATACCTGCCTAATAGGGTATCATTACCCTATATTACCTAATGATAATTAAATAATATATGAAAAGCTCATACAACAGTGCCTGGCACGTGGTAAGCAATTAATAAGTGGAAACACATCATTTCTCAGGCCTCTTCTGAATTTGCTGGCTGAGACTGAGCACCATTTATAGCTATCTTCTGTCTTATCTGAAGTCTTTTACAAAAATAAATAGATTTGGTAATACACTACAGTAGAAATTTCATTAGGAAAGAGTATTTTTTAAGTGAGTGAGTCCAACATTATTATTTTGAAGGCAATTGGATTATTTATATAGAAGCCAGGGAAAATCTAAGGTGACACATAATAGGGAGAAGAAAGATGAAGAAGGGTGGTTGGAAGAAAACGTCCTAAATAGAGAGGGAAGCACCTGGGCAGGAAGAAGATGCTGCTTTGTTCAGGAAGTCTCTGGAATGCTTTGAGTCACTTCCCCTCCCCACCTAGAAAAGTGCAGAATCTCTTCAGATCACGATCGGTCACTGCAGCCTCTTCTTCACACACTTTTGTATGTGACCACCTGTTTCTCAAGATCACAATTTTCACAGAATGGACTCGTTTTATGTAGCTCTTACTTTTATGGAGGCTTCCCAGGTGGCACCAGTGGTAAGAGTCCACCTGCCAATGCAAGAAACTCGAGAGACATGAGTTCCATCCCTGGGTCAGGAAGATCCCTTGGAGTAGGAAAGGGCAACCCACTCCAGTATTCTTGCCTGGAAAATTCCATGGACAGAGGAGTCTGGCAGGATACAGTCCATAGGGTCACAAAGAGTCAGACACGACTGAGCACGCACCCCTCCTTTATGGAGTATAACCAATTATTTTCCACCTTGCAGCAACTTTACCCAATAAGGACTGTGATGAGTATTCTTTTAAAACACAAGATGTCAACTCCTTTAAAAATCTGTTTTCCTTAATCCATCTCCAATCTGTTTTAAAAATTCTGTGGCTGATTTCTTTAGTATCTTTGATTTTTCCAGTGCAGAGTTAAATGGGGAAAAGGCTACTTACTAACAACCTACCATCATAAGTTCTCACCACACAAAGAGGTTGTTCGTTGACTTTCTAAGTAAGAATTATTTCTGAAGAAAAACCACCTAATTGTTTGTAGAGATTACTGGGAAGTTGTTTTTCACTTACACAGTAGCATAGTTTCAAACTGTCTGAGTGACTGAGTGATAATCTCTCAGTCGTCTCTGACTCTTTGCAACCCCATGGACTTACAGCCTGCCAGGCTCCCCTCTCCATGGAATTCTCCGGGCAAGAGTACTGAAGTGGGTTGCCATTTCCTTTTCTAGGGTTCAGACTGTGCACTCTGCTTTATTGTATTCCCACTAACGAACGGCCTTCAGTAGTCATTCTTGGTTGTATTAATTTTCCTTTGTTAGATTTTATCTGTAGTGTATCTTATCCATACATATCCTCACCACTCAGGTTTATATTTTGTCCTTAGAATTTATAAACAAACACTTTTGTGAAAGGCCATTGATACATACTCTGATTTAAAAGATGTTAACACAGTATGCTATGGTAGCTCAATACGGTACCACATAGTGTCCGAGTAGCTTATTTCTGAGAAGAGGTCCTGCTCACACATTATCTGGGCAATAGGATGCTCAGCTGTTGGTGAGAATGCAAAGAAGGATGTACGTCTTTCACTACAGAAAGACAATGAAATCTTTCCCAAATATATAGGATTTTTTTTTTTCTTTCCCATGCCATTTAGGAATTAAAAAATGAATTCTGAAGATTTAACTGAGAAATGTTATTGTTCTTACTGCTTCTGGTCTTCATCGCAGGCCTTTTCTCTGTCCCCTCCATTCCCTCCCCATGGCAACTCCCTCCTCTGCTCCTTTGCCTGACTTCCTAGTCATTAGCTTTTGTACACTTGACATTTTAGAGAGAGGTGAGGTCTTGACTATCAACCGTACTGAGAGAAACAAGAGAGCTGTTATTTCCATTTCTATATATGGCTCCTACTAGCATTCACAGATAAAATGAGATAATAAGTATGAAAGCTAGTTTTAAAAGTTAAAAGTAAAATCGCCAGTGATACAATTTGTGGAGAGAGAGAAATTCATAGCTGGAAAGTAGGAAATAAGGGTTTCTTTCATGTTTAATAGGATCTTAGATTGACTGACCAGAGATTCTCATGGGCAGAGTGGGTTTCTTTAATCTTTCTAAATGATCTATAAAAGAGCCTTTGACAGCCTCATGAGACTTGGCCCTGGATATAGTTCATGGCCTGTTTTAACCTTTTATGAAGGGTTTTAAATAGTTCATAACATTATCTAATACTGTATAATTAGAAATTATATCCCTACTACAAAATAGGATCTTTGAAATATAAGAAATGCTAAATTAAATCATATCTAGGGATGTTGAGGACATGTGTATTTAGTGAGGGGAAAGTAGGTAAAATATTAAAAGTAACATCATATTCTAGAAAGTTAAAATCCTTTTTCAAGCACCTTAATCCATACAGTGTGCTAAAAAGCTAAGAAGTTATTATTACAGCCTTGCTGCATAAAATTTAAAGAACCAAAGCCTTAAACAATCCTTGTTAAAAACATTCAGCATTGTTCAAAAGCTGTAGCCGCACAGTGATTAGGCTGTTGAGCTCCAACCTCCAGCTCTTGCATTTCTTGATCGGCATGAACTCTTTGTTTATCGTGTGTTAGTACAGATAGTTGGAGAAGGAAAGGGCAACCCACTCCAGTAGTCTTGCGTAGAGAATCTCGTGGACAGGGAAGCCTGGTGGGCTGCTGTCCATGGGGTCACACAGAGTCGGACACGACTGAAGTGACTTTGTATGCATGCATGCATTGGAGAAGGAAATGGCAACCCATTCCAGTATTCTTGCCTGGAGAATCCCAGGGACAGAGAAGCCTGGTGGGTTGCCATCTATAAGGTCGCACAGAGTTGGATACAACTGAAGCAACTTAGCAGCAGCAGTACAATGTTAGGATAAGGTAGACAAGAAACGAGATGCTTTTCACCCACTTAGTGACATGAAACACATTGAACACAATTCTGCCTGTTGCCATAGCTTAGAGAAGAGGCTGCCCTTAGCACCAGAGGTATCCACTAGCTGGAAGGCGAATTGTCTTACACTTGGGAAGTGAGCCTCTCCCAGATCTGTGCAGAGTGAATGAAGGAACCCAGTGATCAGGCCCAGGAAGTTTGTGCTGTGCCTTAACTATGGACCCTGCCTAAAGACTTAGCTTTTAGGCTAGTGAGGTGCTAAGACTTGGATAACATGGAATCTGAGTGGGTTTTTGTCCTGCGCCACCTCTCAGAGACCACACTATCGAACTTGGAGGTGTTTTCTCTTGAAGCCTGGTTTGATTCAGCTGGAGAGAGAAGATGGTTTGGTGTGGAAAGGTCAGTTCATAGCTCTGCTACTCCTCTTCCCTTGGCCATGGAAGGATGGCTTTACATGGGTGTTCCCTGGCCCAGCCACAGCTGCTTAGAATACTTGACAAGAAGAGAAAAGTTTTGAACCAAGTGAGGAGGCTGATGAGATGTCATTGCTTTTATTGTCTTTTTATTTGCACATGTCCTCACTCAATACTTTCCCTCCAGTTTAAATAACATTTATTAAACTGACACTTTTTATGAGATTCCTTCAGACTAATGTTTCTTGAATACTGAGGGAATTATGTGTTCAATGCTAGAGTGTAGGACTTGGCAGGGATTGTTTTTAACGAAGGCTTGTTACGTGGGTGGATTTAATAAAGTGCTTACACTGTAGTACTTGGCACATTTTAATGTACTTTTTCTTTTACATGGCATTTGAGCACTTTTATTTGAATGTGTCTCTTTATTTTTCCTTCCAGGGGTTTTTCTCATATTGGGTGAACGAGATCTTTGCTAAAACCATTTGAGGTCTATGGTAATTTTGAAGCAAACCTGCTAAGTGGTTTCAGGCTTATGTATTGGGTTGACCAAAAAGTTTATCTAGGTATTTCTGTAACATAGGAAACCTGAATGAACTTCTTGGCCAAGCCAATAGGAGTTGTTCGTCAAATAGCACATCTAACCACTGTGTATAAGCCCCCCAAACTTCACTTTGACTATTAATTTCCATGCCTCTTTGTTGCTCTTATGCCCCCTCCTTCCTTGCTCTACCCCACTCTCACCTCTTGGCCCCTTAACAATGACAGAAACTTAGAAGGTAAGAACATAGTGATTTTGATTATTCATCTCTACTGGTTGCAGCCTAATATTGGGGGTGGAGGAGGAGGGGCCTGGCCTTTTGTCTCTTGTCCATTCTGTTCATACCTTCTGATTAACTGCTGCTGCTGCTAAGTTGCTTCAGTTGTGTCCGACTCTGCTTGACCCCATAGACGGCAGCCCACCAGGCTCCCCTGTCCCTGGGATTCTCCAGGCAAGAACACTGGAGTGGGTCGCCATTTCCTTCTCCGGATTAACTGCTAGTGAACATCAAAACTAGCTCAACGTGGGCAGCATTTAGTAAAAGCAAAGTGAGTGGAGGTGTATAGGGTTGCTGTGCAAAGGTTGTTGTTGACTGTTCACAAGAGTTCGTGTATACTTAATAAATGATGTCAGTTTATTCCCTCCAAATGGTTCTAGCCAGATTTTGAGTCAAAACCTAGGAAAACTATTCAAAATAATTATATTGGTCAGGTTCTCCTGGGAGCATGATAGATAGAAACCTTTAACTTGGTGACCACACCCACCCCCTCAATGAATCCAAATAGCTGTAAACATACTACATGGCTACTACTTCTAAATTTTCTAGATATATACCTTAATAGCAACAAAAACACTAAAACATAACATTAACAGCAGCTTGTATTTGGTTGCTTACCGGATTTCAGGCACTGAATTAAGCAGTTACAGCCTCACCCACAGCCCTACTATGTGGGTACTATTATAATTTTCTTATTTTTGGCACAAGAATATTGCATGTACAGAGAGTAAAGGAACTTGTCCAAGGTTTGTAAATGGTTAGTGGTGAAACAGGAACTGGAATGTTAGGTTTCACGCCAAAGGCCTCATTTACTACTACATTGTTATTGCAAATCTCCCCTTA
This sequence comes from Tragelaphus eurycerus, assembly GCA_935064755.1. Lineage (NCBI taxonomy): Eukaryota > Metazoa > Chordata > Mammalia > Artiodactyla > Bovidae > Tragelaphus > Tragelaphus eurycerus. The sequence goes on from CAKXYN010000039.1 coordinate 9,776,725, forward strand.
GAGTCTAGCAGAGAGCTCAAAGGTTTGGTCATCTTCCTAAGCGCTCTGGAGCAGGGTGTTGCAACAGCAGCATGGTAGACATTCGGGACTGGATAGTGCTTGGTCATCAGGGATAGTCGTTCTTGGTTACGGGGGACACTCGTGTGTATGGTAGGATGTTAGCATCAAACCTGGCCTCTGCTCACTAGATGTCAGTAGAACCACCACCATCCCCACTCATGACAACCAAAACTGTTTCTAGACATTGCCATATAACCCCCAAGGGACAAAATTCCCTTGGCTGAGAAATGCTGTTTTAAAAATTTGGAAGGCATAGTGTATAAGTGTAAGTGAAGCCACAGTAACAAATCGGCCCCCCAATTTAGTGATGTAATACAACAGAAGTTTCTCCTTTTGCAGTCGTGTATGTGTGTGTTCAGGTTAGTGGACGCGGTGCCATTCCGTGCACCAATTGATAGAAGGCAGAGGAAGGAGAGTTTTTGAGACAAGTGTAGAAATGGCTCACCTCTTCTCTCATTCCACATCAAGCTATAAGTGTGGAGATATAGTCTAACTGTGTGCCCAAAGAAGGAAGGAAACATTTTTGTGAACAACTGCCAGTGTCTACCATGTTTTATATAGGATTGGCCAAAAAGTTCATTCAAGTTTTTTCATAAGATGTTGTGGGAAAATCCAAATGAACTTTTTGGTCAATCCAATATGTAACTGCAATATTCTCATTATAAAAACCTACACCCTGCCTGCATCCCACCACTAAAGGTAAAAATAAAAATAAAAAATATATAAGGAAGAAAGCAGGAAAGATCTTGATGATGCTTACTGCCAGGTTTATAGTTAACTGTCTCTACTAAATAACCCTATAGAATGTTTTAAATGAAATTCTTCATTTAGGACTTAAGACTAAGATGTACCTTCCCTTATTCCTCTCTCCCCTCTGACACATTTCTATCGCCTCTACCTCCTCTCTCTCTCCCATTTTTCCTAACTCCCTCCCCTCTTTTGTTTTTGTAGTTTTTCCTATCCATCAGATCAGATCAGATCAGATCAGTCGCTCAGTCATGTCCGACTCTTTGCGACCCCATGAACTGCAGCACGCCAGGCCTCCCTGTCCATCACCAGCTCTCGGAGGTCACTCAGACTCACATTCATCGAGTCAGTGATGCCATCCAGCCATCTCATCCTCTGTCGTCCCCTTCTCCTCCTGCCCTCAATCCCTCCCAGCATCAGAGTCTTCTCCAATGAGTCAACTCTTCGCATGAGGTGGCCAAAATACTGGAGTTTCAGCTTTAGCATCATTCCTTCTAAAGAAATCCCAGGGCTGATCTCCTTCAGAATGGACTGGTTGGATCTCCTTGCAGTCCAAGGGACTCTCAAGAGTCTTCTCCAACACCACAGTTCAAAAGCATCAATTCTTCGGCGCTCAGCCTTCTTCACAGTCCAGCTCTCACATCCATACATGACCACAGGAAAGACCATAGCCTTGACTAGGCGAACCTTTGTTGGCAAAGTGATGTCCCTGCTTTTGAATATGCTATCTAGGTTGGTCATAACTTTCCTTCCAAGGAGTAAGCGTCTTTTAATTTCATGGCTGCAGTCACCATCTGCAGTGATTTTGGAGCCCAGAAAAATAAAGTCTGACACTGTTTCCACTCTTTCTCCATCTATTTCCCATGTAGTGATGGGACCAGATGCCATGATCTTCGTTTTCTGAATGTTGAGCTTTAAGCCAACCTTTTCCTATCCATATGACCTGTCAATAGGGCTCTTTGGAATTTTTGAACACAGGTGGTACTATCAATATTTCAGTTTAAGAAGAGGGCTGCTGGGTCTAGCATAGTTCAAAGGCAGGAATTATGCTTCTTTGCTTGTCTTCTGGAAACATTTTGAGTAGACTGGAATCAATGAGAATAATGGACTAATGCCGGCATACCTGAACAGAATGATCATGCTCAGAAACTTTAAGTTTATTGCCACACTGATAAAGTTTATAAGAAAATGGAATACCCTCCTTTTTACTGCTCTGCCTTTCTTTTAAACTCATTTCTGTAGTCGCTCTGAGAAGCCAAAATGAGAATTGTGAACACTTAAAGAACAAGTAAACAGTGGAAAACCTAATGGATGAAATTGTTTTAATACATTTATACATACATAATAATCTTAGGCCTTGCACACTCTAAATCAAGTGACATTGATTTAGACAATGACATCTAAATCATTATGGATGGTTTCCATAAGAAAGTGAAAGTGAAAGTTTCTCAGTTGTGTCCAACTCTTTGCAACCCCACGGACTATACAGTCCATGGAATTCTCCAGGCCAGAATACTGGAGTGGATAACCTTTCCCTTCTCCAGAGGATCTTCCCAACCCAGGGATCGAACCCAGGTCTCCCGCATTGCAGGTGGATTCTTTACCAGCTGAGCCACAAGGGAAGCCTTGTAGAAGTCAACTTTCATCTTTCCAGGGGTGAACATGGAGAAAGTAAATTTGCCATTGATAAATAGTGGTCTATTTATGTCATTAACCTTTATGCTTTTCAAATTACTAAGAACTTTATACAATAGCATAATGAACATCAGTTGGTATAATAGTAATAATTATGGATTTAGTGATGTTCTTATTGTCTCCTTAAGAAATATTAAACCTCAGGATAATAGTCACCCTTGAGTGCCTGACATTCCTGACTTATGACTTGCTTCTTTTTTTTTTTTCTTTTTAGATTTTTTTGTCACTTGCTTCTTGAAGCTTGGGTCTAGAATACTTCAGGTCAGTCTAAGGATTTCCAGGGTATTGGAGACCCTGAGCTATCCAGCTTTTAGGATATTCTTACCAGGTTTCAAGAGTTCATGATCAAAAACAAAAAAGAGTTCATGATCTCAGAATAGATTATAAATATTTAATATAGTTAAATATATTATAGTTTTTAGCTTTCATATAACATGTCTAAGACCCAAGAAAGACAGTACAGTTGCTATAGAAAAAGAGCAATATGAATTTCAAGCGCCTACAATCAATTTTGCTATAATTTGACATATATGTTTTTAAAAATCACTGAACTTGCAAAATCATATGAGGGGAAAACAGGGGAAAATAGATTCCAGGTGCAACACTCAAAACATCAGTGACACATCGAAAAAGAAACAAATGGAGGCAGTTTTATATGTGTTAAATGGTTAAGAACTAAATCCTTACTATAGTAAATATGATACTTCAACTTAAACAACATGAAATTTCTTGTGGGAGCTACCTGGTACCCACAGCTGCCACCCCCTGTAGGAGGAAGAGAATAAAGGGAAGTGGGAGACAGAGTGAGAAAAAAGAACAATAAAGAGGAGAAAGAACAGAAAGGGGAAAATATAAAAGAGACTAAGACGAAGGAGAGAAAAATTAAAGAGAGAAGTTGCGTGCAAGGTTGTAGTCTGAGTTATAAAGTAGGGTTCAGTTCAGTTCAGTTCAGACCTGACATCAATGTAAAACTGACCCTCCTGGCGTGGATGGGTATGGCTTTAACAAGGTATGCAGGTGGACTGAGGCGGCTGGTAGGTGTTTGAGCTGTGTGTGTGTGTGTGTGTGTGTGTGTGTGTGTGTATGTGTGTATTCCTCTGATGCTCTCTGGAAGTGGCTATGCTTTTCTGTGTTCACCTGGGTTTTTGTTTGTTTTATTGTGAATGCAATCCTGCCTAAGCAAAATTCAGAAATTTGAATTAAGTTCAAGTTACTCCCTAGTATATTAATCATGTGGGAACAAATTCCTGCTTTCAAAGCAAATGTTAAAGCAGAACTAACTGTACTTACCTCTTGAGTGTTATGACTTGTTACAAATAGGTCTCACTTCTCCTCCCATCCCCTTTTGTTCAGACCAGAAGATTAAAAAACACCATACCTGTTGTCAAAAAAACATGATCTTCCATCCCTAAAGCACTTTTTACTTCCGCCCTATAAGAAAAAAATGGTTCAAAAGAATTTCAAGCTGTCTTAGCAATTTGAGAGTTTATTTCTGAAAACTAAGAAGTAGATTTTTTTTAATCCAAATCTTGGACCAACAAATATAATTATTTGAAAAAGCAAATAGTTGTGGATTTTTCAAAACTGTCACTGAAAAGAGTTTCACAATTTGGGTCAAATACTCTTACACAAGTGATAACCCTTGCTGTCTTGTTGTTGTTCAGTCACTAAGTCGTGTCCAACTCTTTGTGACCCCATGGACTGCAGCATGCCAGGCTTCTCTGTCCTTCACTGGCTCCTGGAGTTTGCTCAGATTCATACCCATTGAGTCAGTGATGCCATCCAACCATCCTGTCCTCTATTGTCCCCTTCTCCTCTTGCCCTCAACCTTTCCCAGCATCAGGGTCTTTTCCAATGTGTTAACTCTTTGCATCAGTTGCCAAAGTATTGGAGCTTCAGCATCAGTCCTTCCAGTGAATATTCAGGGTTGATTTCCTTGAGGATTGAAACTTCTGTTACACCAAGGAGATTTAAGGGGTAAATATTTGTGTGTTTATGGCATTAAAACTAGAATATTTTCCATCTACACATGCATATTCTGAGTTAGACAATGTATTAAAGGACAGACTGACTTACAGACATAACTGAGGACATTCATTTCGTGAGATCAAGCTCTTAGAGAAATACCTGCAACTAAAAAGTCCCGTCCCATTCCACCTTTTCTTTTAAGGCAACATTTTGATTTCTAATGAAAAGATATTTAAAAAACTTCAGTTGACTCAGGTGATTGAGTAGCTATTATTACTCGTCTGCTAAAGAACTGCTAATATATTTCAAAGACTGCCTGTGGGCAGATCTCTATTAAAGATTTGCTAAAACAGGTTGTGTTCATTTGGGGGTAGAATTATGCTGCCTTTTGGGTGTATGCCATCTTGAATACACAGTTGTACTGAGTGGGTAGAAAATTATAGAATTCAGGAAGTTGTGTTCTAAACAAACCAACCTTCAGTTGGGAGTAGTTTCCCATGGCTGAAAGTTTCTTCCAAAGAAAAATGTTGCTTGTGAAACTAAACATCAAAGAATCAACCCAGGTCATTTCACAAGCCTGAAGCAAGTTGATGTCAAAGCAACCCTGCTCTGTAACACCTAGGATAAGAGGCAGCTTGAGCTGATGCAGGGTTTGCCAGCCTGCATAGTTCAGTAGTTAACTATTTTCTGATCGCTTATGTTTTCAGTTTCTCCTCTGAGCACTAAGGCTACTCTGCCACTTAAGGCTGATAGCATTGTTCTGTATAGCAGTTCACATGGAATGTTTTATATCTTTTTAAACCTGGTCAAATATACATGACATGTATTCATTTTAACCATTTCAAGTATACAATTCAGTGGTGTTAGGCACACTGACATTGTTGTACACTGAACTACGTAAGCATTACCACCATCCATCTTGAGAATGTCTGACTCTTTGAGATCCCATGGACTGCAGTCCTGTCTGTGGGATTTCCCAGGCAAGAATACTGGAGTGGGTTGCCATTTCCTCCTCCAGGGGATCTTCCCCACCGAGTTATCAAAGCCGGGTCTCTTCCATTGCAGGCAGATTCTTTACTGCTGAGCCACCAGGGAAGCCCAAGATATATATGACATGTATTACTTTAGCCATTTTAAGTGAATGATTCAATGACATCAAGCACATACACTGTTGTACGTTGAACTGTATAACCATCACCACCATCCATCTTGAGAACTTGAGAACTTTTCTACCACCGCAAATTGAAACTGTGCACCCATGAAGCGATAACTTTTCCTACCCTCTTCCCTCAAGCAATTCTTTTTTGTTTTAAAAAATTGTAGAATACACATAATATAAAATTTACTGTTTTAACCATTTGTAAAGGTATATCGTAGGTGACATTAAGTAGATTCACAGCATTGGGCAACCAGTCTCTAGAATTCTTTTCATTTTGTGAAACTGAAACTCTGTCCCTGTTAAACAGTAACCCCGACTCCTCCCCTTCTTTCAGCTACTGATGACCGCCATTCTACTCTCTGCTTCTATAAATTTGACTCCTCTATACTTCACATGAGTGGAATCATACAGTACTTGTCCTTTTGTGACTGTTTTTTTCACTGAGCACAGTGTCTTCAGGGTTCATCCTTGTCTATATAGCACATGTGGAGAAGGCAATGGCACCCCATTCCAGTACTCTTGCCTGGAAAATCCCATGGATGGAGGAGCCTGGTAGGCTGCAGTCCATGGGGTCGCTAAGAGTCGGACACAACTGAGCGACTTCACTTTCACTTTTCACTTTGATGCATTGGAGTAGGAAATGGCAACCCACTCCAGTGTTCTTGCCTGGAGAATCCCAGGGACAGGGGAAGGGGAGCCTGGTGGGCTGCCGTCTCTGGGGTCGCACAGAGTCGGACACGACTGAATCGACTTAGCAGCAGCATCAGCATATAGCACATGTCAAAATTTTCTTCCTTCTTAAGATTGAATAACATTCCAGTGTATATCTATATAGCATTTTGTTTCTCCATTCATCTATTGGTGAATACTTAGATTGCTCCAAATAGCATAGAATTTTTGATGAAGTAGAAATCACACAGAGTTTTGAAGTGGAAAATAACTCAAAATCTTAACTGACTGTGGATTCTGAAAAGGTAAAGTGTTTTGGTTAGTTTTCTACTTCTAGCAGTCAGCATTGCCTTTGACACTTAAGAGGCCATTAGTAAGTATTTGCTGAATGAGTTACCAAGTTCTACACAGTCGTTCTTACTGATGAGGAAATGGAGATGCAGAGAACCAAGTGATTTCTCCAACCATATCCAAATCTTAGTTCTGGCACCTACTACCTTTGATCTTGAACAATTATTTAATTTCTGTAACCTTCAGTTTCTTCTTTTTAAAATGAGATGAGAGCTATTGTGTACCTCATAGAATGTTGTGAGGACAAAAGGAAGTAATGCCTGTAAAAATAAGAAAAGAAAGTTGCTCAGTCATATCCAACTCTTTGAGACCAGCCCATGGAATCTCCAGGCCAGAATACTGAAGTGGGCAGCCTTTCCCTACTGCAGGGGATCTTCCCAACCCAGGGATCGAACCCAGTCTCGCCCATTGCAGGCGAATTCTTTACCAGCTGAGCCACAAGGGAAGCCCAAGAATACTGGAGTGGGTAACCTATCCCTTCTCCAGGGGAACTTCCCAACTCAGGGATCAAACTGGGATCTCCTGCATTGCAGGTGGATTCTTTCTTTATCAGCTGAGCTATTAGGGAAGCCCAAAGTGCTTTCCTGGGTTCGATGCCTATAAAGTACTTTCCATAGACCTGACATAGCATAAACTCTCAATAGATGCAAGCTGGTCAAGCCCCAGACCCTGCAGCTAAGTATTGGCAGTGCCGAGACTGTACCCATTACATTTAGAAACAATTGGAAAAACACAGGAAGCATTTATTGGGTGCCCCTTACTGTGTCAAATAAGGAGAATTCTCATACATACTTGTTAATGAAAATTCTGAAAACACATTACTTTCACTACTCAGTTTTCTACATCTCCGTCACTGATGAGGATGAAATTGACATGGACACATGTGAAGGGCAGAGCTTGTCTCTCCTGCATCCAGCCACCGCATAGTGTAGACAAAACCAGACCATTGGTACGGAGGGCAAGTGGGAACGATTAAGATCACTTCCTGAGCAATTGCTTGGGACATGTCTAAAGCAAACTGTGGAATTATCCATTTTTTACTCTAGCACAGATATAGGTAGCTTTTTGAGGATGAGAAATTGTCTCCTATAAAACCAGAGAGTCAGGGCTAGTCCACTTATGATATGTAAAAGAGCAGCTGATGCTCTTGGACCCCTTCTTGTCAACTCCTGTTCTGAAGTTGGAACTGGCTCTGAAGTTCCAGGTCCTAGTTGGAAAGAAAGAAGGTAAAGAAAGTTACTGACAAATTGTGTAAATTTACTTAATATTCAAAATTACCTGGAATATTCTAGGTACTAGTTTTGGCAAGAAAATTCACTAGAGTAGAATCCCCACTTCAAAGACAGGACAGAGTAAAACATCATAAACATACTTTATGAGAAACACACAATTAACTGGTCATCAGTGAGATTTATACCAAGGATAGTAAGCCCCCATAAATAGGTTCAAAGGGGCAGATAATAATATAATAATTTGAGCAATTAAGAGCTATCACCGAAGAAATCTGGTTAGGAAGAGCAACTTAAAAGTAGGATTTTTTTCAAAAGAGGTAATATATTTAAACATATAACTGCTTCACTTTGCTGTACAGCAGAAACTAACACAACACTGTAAAGCAACTATACTCCAATAAAAAAAAATTTTTTTAAATAAAGAAAAAAAAAAAAAAAGTATTTTTCTAGGGACTTCCTTGCAATTTAAAAAGGGTATATCTTGCAATTTTTAGTTTATCTGATATGCTTCCATGCAGTTGGAGTTCACAGGCCTGCTAGAGCTGCAGTGGCAGAATGAAATTATTTTCAGAGTTTTGGTTTGAGGGAAGTTAAACTGAGATTGATTTAATGGACATAGCACTGGTCTCAGCTCGGTCTCATACTAATAGTCAGCCATGTGCCCATGGACAACCAACCGGGCTGACCTCTGCTTTATCCTCAGTAAATGACTCTAATTCAACAAGCCAAAATCTAAAGATGACTAGAAGTCTCATCTTCTCCAGCCTCAGCTCTCAAGAATGTAACTAGGAAATAAGTGAGTCCTTTGAGCGGCCAAAATAGATATCTCAAACGCCAAACAGTAAATCCTGTGTCTTGACCCAAAGAGAGGCCCCTCTCACTGTGAGTCTATTTACTCTACATGTTTAAAATAAGCTTAATGAGAGCATTTCCTGGCAGTCCAGTGGTTAGGACTCCAAGCTTTCACTGCCGAGGGCCCAGTTCAGTGCCTGGTTGGGGAACTAACCCACAAGCCTCGCAGCCCAGCCAATAAATTAATTAATTAATTAAGCTTAATTATTTGGTTTACTAACCCACAGCAAGAGGATGGAGAGGGCAGAAGGAGTGGATGTGATTGCACTGAGGAGCCAGAGGAAGAGCTCCTTAAAGTACTGAATTAACATAGGACCGTTTAGAGTGGTGCAAACCCACCTTATCCCCCTGGTGAGTTTCACTTGTGAATTATGCCCCAGAGCATAACCAGGGTCCTCACTGATGAACCTGAGTAGCCAGAACTTTTTTATTATGTTTGTTATAGCATCTAAAATATATTGCCTGATTCCTGGTGTTCATAAACAAAGTGATCTTTTAATTATGATAATTGACTTTTATTGAAATATAATTGTTTACAGTATTATTTCAGGTATACAGCAAAGTGATTTAGATTTTTTTTTTCAGATTATTTTTCATTATAAAATATTGACTGTAGTCTCCTGTGCTGTATGTCAGACTGTGTTGTTTATCTCTTTTGTACATAGTAGTATGCATTATGTTAATCCCAAAGTCCTCATTTATCCCTCCCTGACAACTCCCGCCACCCCGCTATCTCCTTCAGTAACCATAAATTTGTTTTCCATGGCTGTGAGTCTGTTTCTGTTTTGACTTAATGTTTTCCACTGTTGTTAATTGTACATAACATAAAGTTTACCATGTGTAAATGTGCAGTTCAGCGGCAGTAGACACATACTCAATGTTGTACAACCATCGCCATTATCCATTTCATCCCAAAAGGAAACTCTGTGCCCATTAGACAGTACCTCCCCAGGCCCATTTCCCCAGCCCCTGGCAACCTCCAGTCTACTTTCTGCCTATGAATTTGCTAGAATCAAGCAATAGTTGTCCTTCTGCGTCTGGGTTCTTTCACTTAGCGTAATGTTTCCAAGATTCATCCATGTTTTAGCATGTGTCAGAATTTCATTAATTATAATTAACTTTTAATTCTTAGAGGAAATTTTCTATAACTGATCCCTTAACAAAAGTGAGATGACCCTTTATAAAAAGTGAGTCTTGTCCTTACTGTGTAAGGAGGGCCTGATAAGAAATTATAAGCATCTATCCAACCCAAAGCAAAATGGAGTACTTGTCCTAAATGTGAAGATTTTTGTTTTGTTAAACTAATATGAAAGAATTCATAGTGATTTTTGTGCTTAAATCATGGGCAGAATGCCGTTCATGCCGTTTCAAATGGCAGAATCACTTTGAGGCAAAATTATTCCTGTTTTCTCAGAATGCTGCTTGAGGACATTGTGTGTGTGTGTGTGTGTGTGTGTGTGTGTGTGTGTGTGTGTGTTGGGGAGGCAGAGTGAGCCATTCTATTAAAAAAACACTTTAAGATATTTTCTTCTGAAACAAGCCTTTTTTTTTCTCTCTGGACCAAGGAGAACTGCTACAAGTGTTCCCTCAGTTTTATAATGGGGCTTAAAGTTAAGCTGTTAACCTTTAAGTGGGAGATGAGTCGGGAAGCGACCGCCACTCTGGCCACTGGGGCAGCCTACAATCAACACAGGATGGCTGAAAAGACTACGCTTTTGTCCTGTTTTCCATAAAGCCCTGTATAAATCACTCAGTCCAGAGGGCTGTATACGGCCTTGTAAATGGGGTTCCCAATGCAAATGCATATAGAAAAAAGGGTGAGAGTTAATCTACTTTTGATGAAGGAAGCATTTCGGGAGGTAGGTGGGCGGGAAGATAGTCAAAAAGGAATGCAAGAGTTTAGGATCCTTTGTCGTCCTTGAGAGGCCCTGCTGTATAAAGGCTGTCCCTGAGATCGAGGGGAGGGGAGGGAGAGAAAGAGGAGCTGGATTGGGTTACATCCAGTACAACTTTTGCCACTTGGAGAGCTTGTGGGAGATCTGCCAGGGACTCGGTTAACCCTTTCTTTCCGAGCTCTGCTTTGCCCAAGTAGCAGATGGACCAGGTTCACAAGAATTCACTCTGCAGCCATTCAGCTGGGAAAGCTTACAACAGAAACTTCTGGCCATTGTTGACATCAGTTTTGTGGGACAGAGGGAGCTGCCAAGAGATTTTTAGAGCCCTAGGCATTGATTCCTCTGGCTTCCTTTCCTCTGGCTTCCTTTATCATGGAATTATAAATGTGAATGCCCTGGCGAGCACCTGACCCAGACTGGGGATGGGAGGATCAGAGGGAGATTCCTGAAAGGAGGAGTCAGCCAGGTTAGGACAGCAGGGGACAGTCTTGGCAATAAGAAAGGAATGTGTAATGATGGTGACCCATGAGAAGACAGGGCACATTGCCTCTCGCTCTCTCCCAGTTCTAAGTAACAAGACAGCCGCGGACATTGTGCTTGGATTGAAGAGAAGAGAAAAAATAGTTTGTTTCTAAATCACAGGTCCTACTCTCTGGGCCCTGGAATCAGAACCAGGGTTCCAATAAAACAAAAGGAGATTTTTGAATTTACCCCATTCAAGAGGCCCTGGTGCCTGAGAATCTGGCTGCAATGCAGGAGACCTGGGTTGGACGCCTGGGTCAGGGAGATCCCCTGGAGAAGGGAATGGCTACCCACTCTAGTATTCTGGCCATTCTATGGACAGAGGAGTCTATACTTTAAGAATCTACATTTGGACTTCCCCAATGACCAAGGAAATGGCAACCCACTCCAGTGTTCTTGCCTGGAGAATCCCAGGGACAGGGGAGCCTGGTGGGCTGCCGTCTATGGGGTCGCACAGAGTCAGACACGACTGAAGTGACTTAGCAACAGCAATGGCTAAGCGGTAAAAAATCCACCTGAAATACAGGAAACGTGGGTTTAATCCCTGGGTCAGGAAGATTCCCCTGGAGGAGGAAATTGCAACCCACTCCAGTATTCTTGCCAGGAAAATCCCATAGACAGAGGAGCCTGGTGGGCTTCAGTCCAAAGGGTTGCAAAGAGTCGGATACAACTGAGCAATTGAGCAAGAGGCCCAGCGCACTTTAGGAAAGTCCAGTTTCTGGGGCCCATCCCGTCATGCTGGCCCACCTGCACCCCATTTTACCCTCCACATGGCACCTCTTCCAGCTCCCGTGGAGGTCACCAAGCCCTTCTCTGTTTCTGTGTCAGTAAGTAACTGGTTAAGATACTGCTGTGATGAGATCAACAGCAGTGTAGTCAGAGAAGCAATAAGATACATCCTGAGGGCTGCTTATTGTTTTGGGTACAATGAACGGAACAGTTTCCCCTATGCATTTCCATATTTAGCAGTGAATTACCTAATGCTGCCAGGGTATAATCACAGTCATCCTCATAGAAAAACTACCCATAAAGAGATCAGTCTTTGTGCGGGTTCTTTACTTTAAAATATCCAGCCTCTTTGTACTGCAGTTTTCAAGTAGAATAGCTTGACCTCCAGGGTCATCATCAAACTGTGTGACTCAGTAGTGGGAGGAAGAGTAATGTCTTCCAGCTTTTTCCTCTTTCTATTAATATTATCCAGGTACCCCTGTCTTGGGGGCTTGGTTGAATCTTTATTTTGTTCCAGGGTTAGAGTTCCAAGCAAATTAGCATAAATCTTACTAGGCTTCTGTGTCTAAGGCCTTGTTTTTTGTCCATCGAGTGAACGCTATTTGAACACCTACTGTGTACAGACCAATTGCTATGGAAATTACCTCTATCACAGTTCCTGTCTCAGTACGAGACTGGAAAGTGCTCCAACTCATTAAATAAATCATCTATTTAATTACTGCCCTGCATATCATTAGGTCAAGCACACACTCGCTGGTCACGTGTATGTGGCAAAATGGACTGTATCTGTTTTAATGGACCATTCTTTGGTGTCCTTATTTCCAAATGTCTGGTGCTCTAGAATTAAAAGCCCTCAGGGGAGGTATGGGTGTTTTTGTTTTTGTTTTTGTTTTACTTGCAAACGGAAAATGTTTTGCTGACAAATCCATGGCCACCTTTTGATATTTAGTGAAAACCTTAAAGCCATCGGTGTATGAAGTGACGTGTAGAGTTCCATGGAGTTGGTCAGAGCACCGAGGACAAATATCCAGACTGTTGTCAAAGGCTTGTTACTCTAATAAGCTGACTATGGTACAGGCTCCCCTGTGAAGCGGTAAAACCCCTTCCAGGGTCACTTACGCACATTCGTAAGGAAGCTTTGCTACGCGGATACTGCACCTTGTTGTCTATTTCCTGTCAACACATCAACCCTTTCCTCTAAAAGCCATGCTTTCAGAGCTGCTGTTTGTCTCTTCATTGCTGATTGATCTTCATTTTATAGTGATTCCTGACTCCATAGCTTTTAAACTCTCTGCTTTCCAGGCTCCCCATTGTATACTTTTTTTTTTTCTTTTAATGTACTTAAAAGTAGCATGGTGCTGGGAGAACAGGAAAAATTCATTTATAGCATTTCCACATGATTGACTTTGTAAAGGAATGTGTCCCTAAGGGGAGAGCTAGCTATGTAAAGTCATGCAAATAAAGAGGGGTGAAATGAGCGACCCTGGGGGAGACTGGCAAGGGAAGCAGGATGCTTTGAAGGGGTAGAGAACCTTGCCCTAAGGAGAGGAAGAGCACCTATGAGCAAGATGGGGAAGCATGAGCCAGTGTTGAAAGTAAAGTGGCACGTGGCTGAGAGCTGGTACGCTTGGCTAATGGGAGCCCAGGCCTGGGGTGTGGACTGATGAACATGTGAAGCACATGGGTTCAGCCTGTGAGTGTGCTCAGTGGCTCAGTCATATCCAACCCTTTTCCACCCTATGGACTGTAGCCTGCCAGGCTCCTCTGTCCATGGGATTGTTCAGACGCAAATACTGGAGTGGGTTGCCATTTTCCTCCTCTAGGGGATCTTTCCAACCCAAGGATCAAAGCTGCTCTCCTGTATGTCCTCTGTAGCAGGTGGATTCCTTACCTGCTGAGCCCATCCTGTGAATGGACTAATATTAACTCAGATACAGTACCTGACAGTCCTGGTGCACAGCAGTCAGTGAAAGTTGTCATTTTAGTAGGCTCCTAACTCATACCTAATAAAAACTGTATGTAGTCCTAAAGTCAACAGCAAACTTCTCCTACTTCTGAAGATACTGTGGGTACGTGCTCAGTTTTGTCTGACTGTTTGCAGCCTCTCTGTCCATGGTTCTCCAGGCAAGAACACTGGAGTGGGTTGCCATGCACTCTTCTAGGGGATCTTCCTCACCCAGGGATTGAACCCAGGTCTCCTGTGTCTCCTTCACTGGGAGGTGGATTCTTTACACTGAGCCACCTGTTTAAGAACTAAAACCTTGTTGGGGGCCAAGCTGTAGTCAGCTGGTACCGGGTTGAAGGTTTGAATGCAGCTAAGTCACTCACTCTCTGGGGGAGCAATTAAACGCTTTTTTTTAAAAATTATTATTTATTTGACTGTACCCAGGTCTTAGTTGCAGCAATGGAACTCTTAGTGGGGTCTAGTTCCCTGATCAGGAGTGGAAGCTGAGCCCTCTGCATAGGGAGTGGAGTCTTAGCCACTGGACCCTAGGGAAATCCCAACTGAACCTTTCTAAGCATCCAGCAAAATGGGATTAATAATGCGGCTCACCTCCTGGGGTTGCTATGAAGGTTAAATGAGATAATGCATATAAAGTAGTGAGCTCAGTACCTAGCCCCAAACCAGATAATAATAGTAATAATAATGATAGTAATAGCAGTAGTAGTAAATAGCAGTAAGGAGGAGTTAAACCTCAGATGATCTAATAATGTACATTTATCTTACCGGTCTTTATTTTCTTTCCCATACACAGAGCCCCTTGGGCTTTATTTAATTTTTCTTAATTACCATGTTTCAAATTACAGCAGCAGTGCCAAGATTGTAATTGAGATGAATCAGGTTCTTATTTTCAGTACTTAAAGCTTTGCCAGGACACACATCCCTCTGTCACCTCATCAGCCTTTTCTTCATTTTTCCTCCTGAAGGATTACCGTCACATCTAATTGCATCTGTTAGCTTTCTTACTTGGAGACTGAAAGAGGGGAGGAGTATATTCTAAGGAAGGGGCCTCCAGGTGGCTCAGCAGTAAAGAACCCGCCTGCCAATGCAGGAGACAGAAGAGACTCGGGTTTGAACCCTGGGTCGGGAAGATCCCCTGGAGTAGGAAATGGCAACCCACCCCAGTATTCTTGCCTGGGAAATCCCAAGGGCAGAGGAGTCTGGTGAGCTACAGTCCATGGGGGTCACAGAGTTAGACATGACTTAGTGACTAAACAGCAATGGTAAGTCAAGTTAACCCAGTGAGAAGGAAAGCATGACAAAAGTCAAAAGAAAAACAAAAAAATAGGGTGACCAGAGGACTCAGTTCAGTTCAGTTCAGTCACTCAGTCGTGTCCAACTCTTTGCGACCCCATGAGCTGCAGCACGCCAGGCCTCCCTGTCCACTACCAACTCCCAGAGTTCACCCAAACTCATGTCCATTGAGCCGGTGATACCATCCAACCATCTCATCCTCTGTCAGCCTCTTCTCCTCCTGCCCCCAGTCCCTCCCAGCATCAGTCTTTTCCAATGAGTCAACTCTTCGCATGAGGTGGCCAAAATACTGGAGTTTCAGCTTTAGCACCATTCCTTCCAAAGAAATCCCAGGGCTGATCTCCTTCAGAATGGACTGGTTGGATCTCCTTGCAGTCCAAGGGACTCTGAAGAGTCTTCTCCAACACCATAGTTCAAAAGCATCAATTCTTCAGCACTCAGCTTTCTTCACAGTCCACCTTTCACATCCATACATGACCACTGGAAAAAACATAGCCTTGACTAGACGGACTCAAGAGAGTGGTTAATAAACTTTCTGCCCTGTCTTGTCAGCACCCACTAGGATCCTGGTGCCATGCCCTACTGCAGGCAACCTGCAAACTCTCTGGTTGCCCATTTTAAAGATTTTGGACATATTTTGTATTTACGCACATTCAGTAAGCACATAGATTATCCCAGAGATGCTTTGCTCCTTTTTTTGGTAGCTAGAAATGATGATCAAAGAGTGCAGAGGGGAAAAAAAAGGAATGGTAGGTTTCAAGTAAGTATGGAAACATATCTCAACATACAGCTGGACCTCTTCATGGGTGTGTGTCCACCTCTCTTGTTTTAAGAGCTTTAGTGTATGAGAGGAGAAGGCAATGGCACCCCACTCCAGTACTCTTGCCTAGAAACTCCCATGGATGAAGGAGCCTGGTAGGCTGCAGTCCGTGGGGTCGCTAGGAGTCGGACACAACTGAGAGACTTCACTTTGACTCTTCACTTTCATGCACTGGAGAAGGAAATGGCAACCCACTCCAGTGTTCTTACCTAGAGAATCCCAGGCATGCAGGAGCCTGGTGGGCTGCCGTCTATGGGGTTGCACAGGGTGGGACATGACTGAAGCGACTTAGCAGCAGCAGCAGCATATGAGAACATTGTCAATGTAACTTGGAAACCCTAAGCACAATTTTTAGAATAAAAGTTTAACAAAGCAATAGAAAATTAAGGGTTTTTTGTTTTTTGGGTTTTTTTGCTGTGTTTATTACAGAAGGAACTCTTCTAAAAAATTATCTTTTTTGTTATAACTAAAGGGTAATAGAAGAGATTAATTTTAGTGTTAAATTTGTACCCTGCTTCTTAATTGTAACATATTTAGATTTGCTTATATTCATCAAATTCTTCATCCTGATAGCAATATGAAGTAAATAAAGACAACTGCTTATTTTTAATTTTATTTATTTTTTTTATGTTTGGCTGTGCTGGGTTGTCATGGCTGCACAGGCTCTGTAGTTGCAACGTGCAAGCTTCTCATTGCTGTGGCCTCTGTTGTTGCAGAGAATGGGCTCTAGGGCCCACGGGCTTCAGTAGGTGCAGCTCCCAGGTGCTGGAGCACGGGCTCGATGGTTGCAGCACACAGGCTTCGTTGTTTCGAGGTGTGTGGGATCTTCCTAGATCAGGGATGGAACTCACATCTCCTGCATTGGCAGGCAGATTCTTTACCACCGAGCCACCAAGGAAGCCCTGACAATTTTTAAAATGGTTGTCAGAAGTGTAGCCAAAGATGGGTCGCTATGTGCTTTAAAGACTTTGATATGTAAAGGGGAATCCTGTTTGTTGATATCTTGCTTCTATCATTAGATTACCGTAGGCTGCCAGTTCATGAGTATTTTCTGCTTACAGTTCTAGAGGAAAACCAACCAAATATTCCCCAGTGCTGTATTTGCTCTTACTACTCAGTACTACTGTTTTTAAAGGAACTCCTGCGTCCCCACCCCACCCCCAAGTTTCTGTTTCTGGACAAACTGCCTGAGCCTCCCCCTTTGCAAGCCCAGCTGTCCTCCTCGCTCCTCTCTAGGGGCGCCTCCTGCCCCCCCAGCTTCTTTCAGGAGGAAGAAGTGAAACAATAGAGGGCACTGAGCTGTCTCAGGTGTCATTTGTCACCGCTCAGCATGAAGGCCATTCCCGACATTTTTCACTGATGTCTTAGGTACTGAAACTATTATAGAAGGTAAATGAGGCTGAAAGTTCCATGTTTTTTTTAAATTCTTCTTTTACTCAAATATCTCAGAGCATTAATACTGACTTCCACATATGGCCAATTAAGATCAGCCTCTATACCATCAATTAGGAAAACGAATGAAACTGATATCAGCCACAGAAGCTCCTTTTAACTGGAAATTCATCTGGGTTTCAGTCCTGCACTTGCTTGTGTGTTTCTCTCCTTTTTCCTCCCCTTTCACGCTTTCTTCCCCCTTTCTCTTCCTGCCTCATTTCTTTCCTCTTCTTTTCCTCTTCTCTTTCCCTCTGGTGCTCCTCCTTTCTCTTCCCCTCCCCCATTCTCTGCAACAATGTTGACAGAAAGATTTGTCCTGTTGATGATATATTGTATTTTCAGTACAGTTCTCTAGGGGGAGGGGAGTTCTATAGATTTAGGAACAGCATTGTTCCCACAGTTGGAGCTTTTGTTCCCAGTCTAACGGGGTGGCCAGAGACACACCCCCCACCCACGACTCCTGTTTCTTGCTATATCTTCCTCCGTCGTGGATATCAATAGAGGAAGAAAAGAGATTAACGTGAAGATTAGCCTTCTGATGCTTTATCTGTAGGCTACAGCAGGAACTTGTACTGTAAACCCCATTTGGTGGTTTATTTGGAAGAAAGATAAAAGATCTCTTTCATTTGAAAATGTATTCTTCTATACTCTCACAGCCATTTGTAAATCTTCTAACACTTAAGTTGTTAGACCGAGATTTCTTTCTTTCTCTCTTACTCTCCTCTGAGCCCCTGGAGGGACAGGGGTCCTATCTCACTCATTTATGAATGCCCTCTCACACAGTTACTACCACACAGGTCTGTGCCTCTCCCAAAATCTTTATTAACTAGGTACATTATAATAAAGCTATTGAGTGGAATACCATGCAGCTGTTATAAAGAATGAAAAGGAACTATGTTTACGTATAGGAGTTATGTATGTTTACATATACTGAATGGAGAAGCAAAGCTGTGGATCAAGCATAGCATTTTTTCCAGATATAATTTTTTCAGATATAATTATGCCCCAGAACATAACCCAGAAGCATGCACACCACATCTTTAATCAGAGTTATCTCTGATTGTTATTAGTATTATTATTCCATTCCTTAAGAAGGAAGAGGGCACTTTTTATTTCCTATGCTCTGACTTGTTAGAATTCTGTTTTCTACAGCATAAAATAAAACTGAGCAGTGTTAACTTGGTTAGATAGAGAGTGCCTGCTGCCCAGACTTCCTGAGAGAGGTGTTTATCTTCCTGTCCTCTGCCTTTCTTCTCGGCCTTCCCCTTGGCTCTGTGGTCTCCTGCTACACCTTTGCCAGTTCTGCCCTCCTGTCTTTCGAGGTGTCCTCCCTCTGCCTTCTCTTTCCCTGCACCTCCCACCAGCCCGTTCGTGGATGCATGCAGGGACAGATGATAGATGGCCTGGACAGATGGGTGCATATATGTGTGGCACTGGCAGTTACGGCTGATGTTCCATTTTCTGATGCTGGAGTGACCTTTGGTCTCATGTCCTCCTTCCTAGTTGCCTCTACCTACAGAGCATGGAAGGCTGTCCATGATCAAGCCTGTCCTGACTCCAGCAGTTCCCACTTTACAGCCCCAGCTCCCGGGTCTGTGCATGTGTGCTGTTCATGCCCTGTTCACTCAGCCCATCTGTTCTCCTTTCATTGATTTTTTTTTTTTTTTTTTTGGCCATTTCATGCACCATAACGGATCTTAGTTCCCTGACCAGGCATCCAACCCCGTGCCGCCTGCAGCACAGAGTTTTAACTGCTGCAATACCAGGGAAGCCCCTCAGCTCCTTCTAGTGTCCTTGCTGCACCTGCATTTTGCTACCCTGTACCCCTTTACTCTGCTCTCTCTTCCTGGATATTGGGTCTCCTCCAGCTTTCTCTCCATTCTAATTCTAGTCATCCTTAAAGACTCAGCTCCACCGTTACCACCTCCTCTAGAAAACTTCCCTGCCCTGGAATTGCCTCTTCTGCACCCTCCCCCCACCGTCTCCCTTGTGCTGAATATTTCAGTCATGCTGCCTAAACACAGTATTGTATTTACTTGTTTACATTTGTCTTTCAACTACACAGGGAGCTCCTTGGGGGGAGGGATCATGTTTTATTCATTTTATTTAATTCCTAACTTGTAAAACAGAATTTGACATGCATTCTTATGACCTCAAAAAGAGTCAGGGGGTGGGGGGGGGGGGGGTAGTATTTGTATGAATAAATGTGAATGTGCTTTTAAACTGTAAAATTGACATACAAATGTAAGTAATTGTCGTATCAACATCATCCCAAAGTAATACATGAAACTTGCAGGCAGGTTTTCTATAAACAAATGATTACTTTCTAGAAAAGGTAGAGGTGTTGGAAAAACTGAAAAAGATGCTTCCCCAAAAATAAAGACCAATAATCTTACATAGGCATTATATCAAAGGGCTTGGAATTTGGAAATGCTAACTCAAAAACTAGACCAAAAAGAGTAAGCCAAAGAGATGAAAGTTTGAAACCCGAGCAAAAGGATTTATGAACAGAACTTTTTCTTCGTTTTATTTCTATGATATGACTATCTTCAGGAGAGAGAAATAGTAGAAAAATTAGATGCTGATGTAAATAAATTTTTCTCTTCTTGTGGTTTAATTTCATTTTCATGTTAAACAGTTCGTAATTTTTAAACATTTTAAGAATTATTTTAGAGGGAAAGTGGGGGGCTAGGTGCAGGGACACTAACTTAATTCTCTCAGGGCATCTTAAATAAAGCGAGCTTCCGAGGACCTTGAGTTTGAATTCTGTCCCAGTTCTGGAAACATCCTTTCTCCAGCATCTCTGCCAGACCGTTGTCTAGACCAGACCTTCTCAAACTGTCTGAGAGAGAGATGGTGTGTGTGTGTGTGTGTGTGTGTGTGTGTGTGTGTGTGTTCCTATCGGCCACACACTGACATTTTTGTAAAACACCACACACAAAAAAAAGAATTACTAGAAAAACAAAATAGAAGATATCAGATATGCAAAATACAAGCCTGAATTTTCATTAGATTCAAAAAACATCATTCTGTCAAAATGCTATAGAAGTCTACACGGCTTAGTCTCAAATTCTGCACTTACCTTGTTGTAGATCAGTAGTAGTTTGCAAACTGATTGCTGTCCCTTTCAGTTCCGTTCAGTTCAGTCACTCAGTCATGTCCAATTCTTTGCGACCCCATGAATCGCAGCACGCCAGGCCTCCCTGTCCATCACCAACTCCCGGAGTTCACTCAAACTCACATCCATCGAGTCGGTGATGCCATCCAGCCATCTCATCCTCTGTCGTCCCCTTTTTCTCCTGCCCCCAATCCCTTCCAGCATCAGAGTCTTTTCCAATGAGTCAACTCTTCCCATGAGGTAGCCAAAGTACTGGAGTTTCAGCTTTAACATCATTCCTTCCAAAGACCACCCAGGACCAATCTCCTTCAGAATGGACTGGTTGGATTTCCTTGCAGTCCCTCAAGAGTCTTCTCCAACACCACAGTTCAAAAGCATCAATTCTTCAGCGCTCAGCTTTCTTCACAGTCCAACTCTCACATCCATACATGACCACAGGAAAAACCATAGCCTTGACTAGACGAACCTTTGTTGGCAAAGTCATGTCTCTGCTTTTGAATATGCTATCTAGGTTGGTCATAACTTTCCTTCCAAGGAGTAAGCGTCTTTTAATTTCATGGCTGCAATCACCATCTGCAGTGATTTTGGAGCCCAGAAAAATAAAGTCTGACACTGTTTCCACTGTTTGCCCATCTATTTCCCATGTAGTGATGGGACCAGATGCCATGATCTTCGTTTTCTGAATGTTGAGCTTTAGGCCAACTTTTTCACTCTCCACTTTCACTTTCATCAAAAGGCTTTTGAGTTCCTCTTCACTTTCTGCCATAAGGGTGGTGTCATCTGCATATCTGAGGTTATTGATATTTCTCCCGGCAATCTTGATTCCAGTTTGTGTTTCTTCCAGTCCAGCATTTCTCATGATGTACTCTGCATATAAGTCCTTTTACCACACTTCAAATAGCACTGAGTTCAACTTTACTTGGATATTTTCTGTAACAGACATCACAGAAATGAAAAAGTTATCGAGAAGAGGGCACACATGTACAAATCTTACAATGGTGGAACTGTCGAGTCGCTTCAGTCGTGTCCGACTCTGTGCGACCCCATAGACGGCAGCCCACCAGGCTCCCCCATCCCTGGGATTCTCCAGGCAAGAATACTGGAGTGGGTTGCCATTTCCTTCTCCAATGCATGAAAGTGAAAAGTGAAAGTGAAGTTGCTCAGTCGTGTCCGACTCCTACCAGGATCCTCCGTCCATGGGATTCTCCAGGCATAAGTACTGGGGTGGGGTGCCATTGCCTTCCCCGAGAGAAGAAATACTTTAGGCAAAATTTGTAGTGCTATAATAAAACCTTTTTCGAATGGTATAAAGCTGTTTTTTGTGTGTGTATCTCTTCCTACCCTCCTCAGCATTGAGTGACTTCTTGGATCCTCTTGGAAAATAATGATTTTCCGTGCAAAAGTATTAAATTGATCATTGTTACCTGTAGGGTAACCATAGGTGCTGACATCAAGCCAATAAAATTAATAAGCAGCGTGACAGGCTCTAATAAATTTCACCGGTGTCTCTACCCTGTCATTGGAGCACAGAATGAGCTATTATTATCACCGAGCTTCAAACCTCTCATTTTGGCTTCAGATGCTTACAGCTGCTAATGGGGTGTATGCTACAGTAGTTTCCAGTAACTGGTTTGGGGTTAAAATATCACATTTAAAAGAGTTATGATCAGTGGGGGAACATGTTGTGGCCCTTTGGCTTTGATCTGTTTTCTGGAGTGGCCTGCGAAACTCTGGACTCCCTAATGATCTATTTCTCAATGAGGTCAGAAAGCAAGCAGCTTTGAAAATCTAGTTCCTCTACCAGGGACTCTGGGGTTTTGAAACTCTTTCATCTGGAGATGGGCCATCCCCTGTTTGAAGTGGGCCACGGTTCTTTGTCTCCAACCCCAGATGAAATTCTTCAACTCCCTCAACTTGGTCCTTCCTTGACATGAAGAATTTAGTATCAGGTTTCTGCACAATGAGCCAGCTTCACACTTGAAGTGAGAAAAAGGATTCTTCCTTTTCTCCTTAAACCCCACTGCAGCTGTTCAGGTGAATCTGGCATCCCCGCATCATCTTTGTCCCAGACTTCATGCTGCTGCTGGATCTTCCGTTTTACTTTTTTAATTTCATACGCATCTGCAACCTTCTGTTTTACCTTCTTAATTTTGCATATGTTGTGTCTTTTTATTTATTTTTTTAAGGCTCATTTATTTTTTTAAATTCTTTGGCCACTGTGCAATGTGTGGGATCCTAGTTCCCTGACCAGGGATGGAACCTTCACCGCCCCTACGTTGGTGACACAAAGTCTTAACCACTGGACCACCTGATGTGCCCTTTTAAAATGTTAATCAAAGTATTAAGAAGCTATCAAATATAAGCATTCAATGCAGTTAGCTATTAGCATCCCATCTCTTTGGACCACATGTAATTTTATGAAACTGTCAAGAAACACACGTATTTGTTTTTATAAGGACACCTCACTTTGATTCATACTTGCTCAAAATGCCCTCTTCCGTCAACTCTAGCCTTCTCTACACTTTTTATTTGGGCATTATCTCTGGAGCCTGTACAGGTACTGAAGCTCCCTATAATTGTTCCAGTCATAAAAGTAAGGAGGCTGGGTCTTGCTCTTGTGGGGTTTTAATGGCAGTTACACACTTAAACCTTGCGAGTCTAATTTCTTGAGATGACCGCTTTCTGAAGAAGGAAAGATGTCACCATCAAGCTTGTTAAAACATAAAAAGGCTTATGAACGTCAGTTCCTGCATGACCATGATTTTAAGAACCAGAATGGTTAGTTATTTGACGCAGTCTGTGAACCATGCCAGGGAGACAGTTCCTGATGAAGCCCTGCCTGCTTTTCATTTTTTCATTTGAAGGGCACAAGAGGGTGGCTGTGGCTTATTAAAAGACAAAAGCAACAATTATCTGACGCTTCTCACATTTCAGCTTCTCCTTTCACTAGTTGTGCCTAAATATTGTTGTGTTTGTGACTGGCCATTGGAATGCAGTCCAGGGCTGGGATTTTCAGGGTCTGGCTGACTTTCCCCCCAGCCGAGACTTCCCCAGGAGCTGCAGAGCTCCGGGTGACGTCTGGTGGAGAACCATCCTGCATTGTTCAGCCCAGGGTGGGGGACTATTTATTTTTGATTTTACGTTATTTCAGCTGTTTTCACTTTTTTCTTTATTGTTTTCTTGCCTCCTACAGAGTTCTCTTTTCAAGTCTGGCTGGGACAAGGGGGACACTCAGGGACTCAGCACACAGCATGGAGAACAGTTTTACCCTCTCTCAGCAGTTCAAATAGCTTCTAAGCCACATGCATTTAACCCACTGTGGGCCTGAGCCCACGCCACGTTAGCTCAGCTGGGAGTTGTTGCCATGTTAAGATGGATAAAATCATTTCAGTGCAGTCCATAGCTCCTTAACATGGTCTATTAGATAGTATGAGTGAAGTATATGTTTATTTTAAAAAACATGTAATGTTGAAAAGCATTTTTTAAATTAGCATTTGAGAATGCATTTAGTTCTATAGTTTCACAACAGCTTTCTGACTTAAAAAGGTGATGTTTAAAACAATTTCTTTGCATTTCACAATTTTATTCCTGGCTTCCCATTGTATGAATTTTGCAGTATCTTTTTTATCATATATTAGTAAATCAGTTGAGGGGACAGCAGGCAATGTTATTATGCCAGAAGTCTGACTTTATTGGTAACCATGGTCAATCCCATGGACAGAGGATCCTGGTAGGCTCCAGTCCATGGGGTCGCTAAGAGTCTGACACGACTGAGCGACTTCACTTTCACTTTTCACTTTCATGCATTGGAGAAGGAAATGGCAACCCACTCCAGTATTCTTGCCTGGAGAATCCCAGGGACGGGGGAGCCTGGTGAGCTTCCATCTATGGGGTCACACAGAGTCGGACACGACTGAAGCGACTTAGCATAGCATGG
Source organism: Tragelaphus eurycerus (assembly GCA_935064755.1). Taxonomy (NCBI): domain Eukaryota; kingdom Metazoa; phylum Chordata; class Mammalia; order Artiodactyla; family Bovidae; genus Tragelaphus; species Tragelaphus eurycerus. Next base: position 9,801,169 of record CAKXYN010000039.1, read on the forward strand.
TCAATATGTTATCCATCTAGGGACGAGCTAATACATTTTAGGTGTAGATATGTTAATAAAGGGCTTCCCTGGAGGCTCAGACAATAAAGACTCTGCTGCAATGCAGGAGACCAGGGTTCGATCCCCAGGTCGGGAAGATTCCCTGGAGGAGGGCGTGGCAACCTACTCCAGTCTTCTTGCCTGGAGAATTCCATGGACATAGAAGCCTGGCAGGCTACAATCCATGGGGGTCACAAAGAGTCAGACACTACTGACTGCGCACACACACACACACATTTTAATGTATATATACCCTTTCTCCTTGCTCAAACTCCCTGCTCTATAAATATGGACATATTATCATTATTAATAAAAGAGATTCTGTATTCTCATCATAGAGTTAATAAGCACATTAGCATAATAATTACTTGAAACAGATATGAAAGGTTCACCACACATAACTAAAGATGCTTTGGAAAGAAACAGGAGTATTTATGACATTTCTCTTGTTGATTCCACAGGATTACCTTGACTGTATCAGGGACCAAACGAAACTTCCTCTGGGGACAGATGAAAGATCAGCCCTTTTTGGAAACATACAGGATATCTACCACTTTAATAGGTAAGTTAATACTCAGAAGATTGTTCTCACATAAGAACATTATGAGTTTTTCTCAAATGAAGATGGCCTCAGAAAACTTACCAGAAATCCCTGATTCCACTTCTTCAATTTCTGTGAGCTATCATGCCGTGAAGTTTTCTACTTGGAAACATCCTTGTTTGTATATGAGTCTCAGATTAATTCAGAATCCCATCCCATCCTGTCCTTCTGGCTCAGAGAAGAGACCTATTTGCCGTGACAGAACAGAGGCATCTTCGTTCCACAATGCCGGGTGAACAGGGCATCCAAAAATATATGCTGCCTCATTCCCCAGCATCTCCACTCCCGCAGGATTTTCTAAAAATTTTTCTCTGCCTAAGGAGTGGGCAAGAGAGTAAACACACAATAAATAATTTAATCATAACAGATATTAATGCAAATTAATAATTAAAATTTATAGTACTTAATGTAATTCAGACATCTATTGAGTACCTACTCTGTAGCAGGCACAAGGCTTAGAAAAGTACCATAGGAAACAAGACAGACAGGGAGCTGAAGGGGATGGAGTGAGCTTCTCAGTTATTATACTGTTAGTACCTCTTGGAAGACCAGGTAGTAGGCAGGTAAAGAGCACAGACTTTGGTTTCCAACATATCTGGGTTTGCATGCCAACTAGGTCATGTCTATATTCTTTGGGGAATTTTAGATAGGATACAGATGGTCCCCGACTTACAGTGTTTCAACTTGTGATTTTTTTTTTTTTTTACTTTGGTGCAAAAACAAGATCTTTTCAGTAGAAATTGTATTTCAAATTTTGAATTTCTATTTCCCCCACCCCTCCCCAGGTCATGAGCTACAGCTCTCAGTCCGGCACACTATCACAATGGTAAACAACCAGTACACTTACAGCATTCTGTTTCCACTTTTAGCACAGTATTCAATACATTGCATGAGACAGTCAACATTTTATTACCAAAGAGGCTCTGTGTTGGATAGTTTTGCCCAGCTAGAGGCTAATGTAAGTGTTCTGAACACATTTAAGGTAGGTGAGGTGAGGCTTTTGTGTTCAGTTGATCAAGTGTATTTTTAAAGCATCTTTAAACTTTGTTTATTTTCAGATTGGCCGCATCTTCATTGCTGCTTGCGGGCTTTCTCTGGTTGCGGTGATCAGGGGCTACTCTCTAGTTGCAGGGACTTCTCTTGACGCTGAGCACAGCCTCTAGAGCGTGACTTAGTTGTTGTGGCACGCAGGCTTAGTTTCCCTGTGGCATGTGAAATCTTCCCAGACAGGAACCAAAACTGTGTCCCTTAAATTGACAGGCGGGTTCTTAACCACTGGACCACCGGGGAAGTCATTAATGCATTTCTGAGTTTGGATATTTTCAACTTATTGTGGTGTATTGGGACATAATGCCATCCCTCATTTCAAATCTTGCTCACATCTTCCTATCTCTATAGGGTTTATTGCTTGCCTGTGTGCTAAGTCACTTCAGTCGTGTCTGAGTCTGTGCGACCCCATGTGCTGTAGCCCCCAGGCTCCTCTGTCCATGGGAATTCTCCAGGCAAGAATACTGGGGTGGGTTGCCATGCCCTCCTTCAGGGGATCTTCCTGACCCAGGGATCAAACCTGTATCTCTTGTATCTCTGCATTGGCAGGCAGATTCTTTGCCACTGGTACCACCTGGGAAGCCCAGAGTTACAGTAAAACCTCCTTAGAGAGTTCTATAATGCCCCATCATGGGGTCACTCAACCAGAGTGTAAATTATAATACTGAAGTTAGTATATGTGAGGTCCTTGAGGGTAGGATCCACATCTCCTTGGCTTTCCCTAACATCCATGTGGATTCCGAACACCTAGCCCAAGCCTGGCCTCTGGGAGACATGTTTAAATTATCAACCTACCCCTTAATTTTGAAAGTCTGGGATATGAAAAAAGCCAAATGTTGCAACATCTCTTTCACTGGACTCAGTAGACTTTGAAAACCAATTTATATGTTCCAAGATAGGGGTTCTGAACCCCGGCTGCACGTTGGAATCCCCTGGGAAGGATTGTGCTTTGTTTTGTTTTGAATATGATGACTCCTGCCCCCAAAAGTTCTAATTAATGGGTCTGTGGTGGGACCAGGGCATCAAGACTTTTAAAAAGGTCTTCAGATGCTGGGAAAGATTGAAGACAAAAGGAGAAGGAGGCAACAGAGGATGAGATAGTTAGATAGCATCACCAACTCAATGGACATGAATTTGAGCAAACCCCGGGAGATAGTGGAGGACAGAAGAGCCAGGCATGCTACTGCAGTCCATGGGGTCACACAGAGTTGGACATGACTTAGCGACTGAACAACAGATGTGCAGCCTTGGTCGAGAAACACTGTCTAAATAAAATAAATCCAATAAAAAAGAAAATAGAAGAATGGCATTAGAAAATGGAGTTAGAGAATTTAGAATCTGCATGTGCATTAGTAACGTGCTGATGTTGGAGCAGGCTTCATTTAGCAGCTCTCAGGATAATAGACCGAGGAACCATGAGTGGCTTCTCCACCCAGAGCTCCCTGATGGTTCAGTAACCCGGGAAGAGGAATCAGGCCTAGCATTGGGAGGCCCTGGCCTCAGCTTTCTGGTGGTTTGGCTGTGTGTTGACTATAATGACTGTTTAGTGCTTGTCCGTGCCAGAGGCCATAGAGCTTTATGTGCATTATCGCTTTATATAAGTCTGGGCTTCTCTGACTCCAAGCCCCAGGCATTTAGCCACATTTCCTCCTGCCAGAACAGAGCCCTGCTTTTCAGGTCTTGATTTGTGGCATTGTGGCACAGTCCAGGCAGGAAGGGTTTTCTACTCCCTGGAGTTTAAAGCTTCCTGTGTCTCCTAATTTAAAGGAAGGCGAGACAGTAGTAGCCCCCAATGTCAACAAGAAAGGACCTCAGCTGCAAAAGATGGAAGACAGGTCTTTATATGCCTGAATTGTTCTTTGTGTTTCTCTCTGTGGTGTTTGCTGAACGAGGAAATCAGACATGACTGAAATAAACCTGAGCCAGGGCGATGATGACAGGTGAGCCATCAGAGGTGACACGATTCTAGCTGACGGTGCTCGTGCCTGTCCCTTTGGTAGATCACGTTTGTACATCTCCTGCACACGCCTTGTCTCCTTTTATCCTCTCAGCAGCTCGGAGGCAGATAAGGTGCAAAATGTATGCACATTGTTTGGACAGAAGAAACAGTGTAGAAAGCCCTTTGCTCAAGGACAGAGAGCTAGAAAACCAACCTAGCCTATTTTGACTTTTTTATTTTGTTTATTTTTAACTTTTTATTTTATACTGGAGTCGAAGGCAATGGCACCCCACCCCAGTACTCTTGCCTGGAAAAGCCCATGGATGGAGGAGCATGGTAAGCTCCAGTCCATGGGGTCGCTAAGAGTCGGACACGACTGAGCGACTTCACTTTCACTTTTCACTTTCATGCATTGGAGAAGGAAATGGCAACCCACTCCAGTGTTCTTGCCTGGAGAGTCCCAGGGACAGCCATCTATGGGATCGCACAGAGTCGGACACGACTGAAGCGACTTAGCAGCATAATTGGTTACCAATGTTGTGTTAGTTTCAGGTATACAACAAAGTGATTCAGTTTTATATGTATCAGATCAGATCAGTCGCTCAGTCATGTCCGACTCTTTGCGACCCCATGAATCGCAGCACGCCATGTCTCCCTGTCCATCACCAACTCCTGGAGGTCACTCAGACTCACATCCATCGAGTCAGTGATGCCATCCAGCCATCTCATCCTCTGTTGTCCCCTTCTCCTCCTGCCCCCAATCCCTCCCAGCATCAGAGTCTTCTCCAATGAGTTAACTCTTCGCATGAGGTGGCCAAAATACTGGAGTTTCAGCTTTAGCATCATTCCTTCCAAAGAAATCCCAGGGCTGATCTCCTTCAGAATGGACTGGTTGGATCTCCTTGCAGTCCAAGGGACTCTCAAGAGTCTTCTCCAACACCACAGTTCAAAAGCATCAATTCTTCAGCGCTCAGCCTTCTTCACAATCCAGCTCTCACATCCATACATGACCACAGGAAAGACCATAGCCTTGACTAGGCGAACCTTTGATGGCAAAGTAATGTCTCTGCTTTTGAATATGTGATCTAGGTTGGTCATAACTTTCCTTCCAAGGAGTAAGCGTCTTTTAATCTCATGGCTGCAATCACCATCTGCAGTGATTTTGGAGCCCAGAAAAATAAAGTCTGACACTGTTTCCACTGTTTCTCCATCTATTTCCCATGTAGTGATGGGACTGGATGCCATGATCTTCGTTTTCTGTTGAGCTTTAAGCCAACCTTTTCATTCTCCACTTTCACTTTCATCAAGAGCTTTTTAGTTCCTCTTCACTTTCTGCCATAAGGTGGTGTCATCTGCATGTCTGAAGTTATTGATATTTCTCCCAGCAATCTTGATTCCAACTTGTGTTTCTTCCAGTCCAGCGTTTCTCATGATGTACTCTGCATATAAGTTAAATAAGCAGGGTGACAATATACAGCCTTGGCGTACTCCTTTTCCTATTTGGAACCAGTCTGTTGCTCCATGTCCAGTTCTAACTGTTGCTTCCTGACCTGCATACAAATTTCTCAAGAGGCAGGTCAGGTGGTCTGGTATTACCATCTCTTGAAGAACTTTCCACAGTTTATTGTGATCTACACAGTCAAAGGCTTTGGCATAGTCAATAAAGCAGAAATAGATGTTTTACACACATATGAATCTATTCTTTTTCAAATTCTTTCCCCAGTTAGATTGTTACAGTATATTGAGCAGAGTTCCCAGTACTATACAGCAGATCCATGTTGGTTATCCATTTTAAATATAGCGGAATGTACATGTCAATCCCATACTGCCCAGAAGCCCCTTACACTCCAGTAAGTATCAGTTTGTTCTGTAAGTCTGGGAGTCTGTTTCTGTCCTATAAATCAATTCATTTGTTTCATTTGTTTTAGATCCTGTGGATAAGTGATATCATATGACATTTTCCTTTCTCTATCTGACTTAATTCACTCAGTATGATAATCTCTGTGTTCATTCATGTTGCTGCAAATGGCCTTATTTTACTCTTTTTAATGACTTAGTAATATTCCATAGTATATATGTACCACATCTTCTTATCCATTCTTCTATTGAGGGAAGCCTATTTTAAACACCTGGTTTTGTTGAATCTCAACTAATATTTCTCATTATTTTTTTATTATTTCCAAGAATATTTTTCTGTTTAATTTTTACAGTTAATTGTCTGCATTATTTTCTCCCTATTTACTTGTATTTCCTTTCTCTTAACTCTGGACTGAATTTAGAGCTTAAATGTCTTTACTATTATATTTCATTAAGTAACAGGATTGCTGTGACTTTTTATGTTACTGCCTCTTATGAACCCTCTGGTGTATACCCTACATCAATTGATTTCAAAGATACAACTATCTGGCAAATCTATGGTTAAGGCTTGAAATGATTTTAAAGTTTTTACTAGTTCAGGTCCAGATTTCTCAACATAATATAATACTATTGCACCCAACTCAGCAAGGTTTAAAATTCTAAAACTAAAGAGGGCAAAAAGAAAATGGTTTTATGATGGCCTAAAAAATTTTCTCTGGTGGCTCAGACAGGAAAGAATCTGCCTGCAATCCAGGAGACCTGGGTTGGGAAAATCCCCTGGAAAAGAAAATGGCTGCCCACTCCAGTATTCTTGCCTGGAGAATCCCATGGACAGATGAGCCTAGCGAGCTATAGTCCATGGGATCCCAGAGAGTCGAACATGACTGAGTAACTAACACTTTAGAAAATTTTAGCTGATTAGATTGTTTTTCAGGAAGTATTTACAAAATACAGGAAAGCATATGATAAACACTTATAAAGCACCCCTATTCCATCAAGGCCTTCCTTTATGCCATATTTGCTTTAGAAATTCTTGAAAGTGTAAAGCTTTTACCAGTAACACTGAGCCCCCGATATGCCCCTCTGAATTGAATTCCACGCTGTGGAGAATGGCACAGTGATGTGCTGATGTGCCAGTTCTCCAGGGTGAGGACAAGGGAGGGGGAGTCTGAGATTTATGTCTGCCGATTTCTATGGTATAAACACACCTACAGCAGATTTCAGGCTACCTTACTGAACAGGGAATTAGGAAGAAATGTACAGAATTGGCTCAGAAGAGCCAGTATAATCTGGCTCAAAATACCACCATCACTGTAACTATCATCCAAGACTTAGTGTTTCGTCTCCAAGTATGACCTTTGTTGCCATGACTCAAAGTTTATACACACAGTGTGCTTTAACTTACTTCAAACACAGCTGCACTGTACCAGTCTTTTACAAGTTTTTTTCACGCAACGGTGCTTTTGAGATTTATGGTTCTACTTTGCTTATTTTAACTGCAATGTAATATTCCATTATGAGCTGCATTACCTTGCATTTTGCTGATTGCAGTAAGATTAAGCCTCTTCTCTTGTTTTTTGGCCACTTTGATTTCTTCTCTGAATTTCTGGCTCCTACTCATTGCCCAGTTTTCTGTCAAGATGTTTCTCTTTCTTATGATTGTTTAGGAGTGCTTGATGAGTTCTGTCTGGAGATCTTTGTGGATTATGCAAATTGTAGTCCTCCGTTAGTATGAGATTTGTCTTTTAATTATGGCTTCTTTGAAAAGAATTTATAAAATTCATGATTTGGACTACTCTAAGTAAATGTAATTTTTATAGGATGAGAATTATGTGTTTCTTTAAAAACATCTCTTTTATAAATATGCCCAGTTCATAAATATGCTCTATATTTTTTCCTAAAAAGTCTTAAAATTTTTGCTTTTCACTTACATCTTTAATCTAAAATTGATGGAAATGTGGTATGTGATAGGAAATCGAAATCCTTGTTTTCAGGGAATTCCCTGAAAGTCCAGCGAATTAGGACTGTGTGCTTCCACTGCGGAGGGTGTGTTTTGTCTACGGTCATACCACCCTGAACATGCCCAGTCCCATCTGGGTGTGTTTTCAATCTCTGGTTGGGGAACTTATTAACATAAGATGTGCAAGCCCTGCAGTGCAGCCAAAAAAGAAAAGAAAAAAAAACAAACACAAAACCCTCTTTTCATATAACTAGCCCACAGTCCCATCACCACAGACTGAAAAGTTTATCTTTTCTATGCTGATTTGTAGTTCTGCATTTCTCCCAGGTGAAGTTTACCTGTATGAATGGTTCTGTTTCTGGGCTCTCTTGTGTTTTGTTGGTCTCTGTCCATCCTTACTCCATACCACATCATCTTAATTATTAAACCCATGTTGCTCTTCTTCTACATGACTTAGCACTCTTAACTCTTTGCACTGTCAAGTGATTTTTTCATTTCTTTTTGCTTTAGTTTGTCAAGTTCCATGAAAGGAGCTCTCTTGGGACTTTTACTGGAATTTATAGATTAATTTTGGCAGCAGTGATATCTTTATAATATTGGGTCATCCAACCATAAACATATCTCATTAATCAAGCTTTTTAAAAATACCCTATAATAACATTTTATAATTTCTCCATCACATTCATACATGTCACTTTTAAACACTTATTCTTTTTAATGTTATTTTTGACTAGAATATTTTCCTATTTTTTAATTCACCATTATTGTCATGTAAGAACACTTTCAATTTTTATATGTTGACACTATATTCAACCAACGTTTTAAACTGTCCCATCAGTTCTAATTGTTTATAGCCCCTTTTAGGTTTTCGATGTAGACAATGGTTGTTTGAAAATGAGAATTTTTTTCTTTCCTTTACAGTTCTTCTGCCCCTTATATATATTTATATATATATATATATATATTTTTTGTCTTACTGATTTTGGTAAGTCTTCTCAAACAGTGCTAATTGGATTCTTGCATTCTTAACTTCTTTCTGACATTAGCAGGAGTGCTTTAACTGTTTCACCATTAATTATGATGTTTGTTCTGAGATTTAGACACTTCTATTTTGCTGAGATTTTAGTGTGAATGAATATTGACTTTTATTGAATGTGTGATCATCCTTTAAGAAAATTAGTATATGATTTTTCTCCTATTCATGACATGGCAAATTATATTAATAGGCCTTCTGATTTGAATCATGTGTACACTACCAGAATAAACCCTGGATTTCCCAGGTGGCAGTAGTGGTAAAGAACCTGCCTGCCAGTGCAGGAGACATAGGAGACATGGGTTCAGTCCCTGGGTTGGGAAGATCCCCTGGAGAAGGGAATGACAACCCACTCCAGTATTCTCACTTGGAGAATCCCATGGACAGAGGATCCTGGCAGGCTACAGTCCATGGGGTTACAAAGAGTTGGACACAACTGAAGCAACTGAGCAATATAGCACCAAGTGACTTCGCACACGTGCACACATGAACCCTGCCTGGCCATGATGTTCATATATTTGTGCATGATGAGTTTAATCTGTGTTTTTTAAAGAACCTTTCCATGCATGTTCATAAATGACAGTAATGTATGATTTATTTCCTTGGACTGTCTTTGTTCAGTTTGGGCATATTACTAGATTCAAATTGTTATCTCATGAAATCTTTCAACATGAACTATTTTGAAATACAATTGAGATTTCATTTTTGTTGTCTTTTTTGTAGCCAAATCTTTCTCTCATAATCCCTATGATAGCCTGGAAATTTAAGACTCTGTTTTGGTGTCTGGAAGAAATTCCCAAATGTTCAGGAAACTAGCTCAGTCCAAAGAAACCACTTTCCCCAGTTTAACTTGTTACCTAAACTTCCAAAACTTTTTTTTTTCTTAATTGCATGTTAAAGAGATGTCAATTGTTTTTACACAGTGTCCCTCTCTTGAAATACAGAAGAGTTATCTAGACTATAATTTGAATCTTTGAGAAAGTAGAGACCATTTCTCTACATCAGAATTTTATTTTTAAATTATTTTTTAGCCAGTTACGATCATCTAAGCTCTCTTTTTTTCCTCAAAAGATGAGAGGAGAATTTTCCTATTTCCTTCAAGTCTTGCTCTCTCTTTTTTTAAATTTTATTTATTTATTTGACTACGCTGGGTTACTGTGTGAGGACTTTCTCTAGTTGTGGTGAGTGGGGGACTACTCTTTAGTTATAGCACATGGGTTTCTCTTTGTGGCGACTTTTCTTGTTGTAGAGCACGGGCTCTTCAGGAGTTGTGGCACATGAGCTTAGTTGCCCTGCAGCATATGGAATCTTCCCAGACCAGGATCTTCCCGAGATCAAACTTGTGTCCCCTGCATTGGTAGGTGGATTATTAACTACTGGACCACCAGGAAGTACTACCCTTTCTTTTTATTTGGTATATCTATATTGAGTCACTGTTGCATGTCAAACACTAGGCTAAATCTGTTAGTCTAAAGATGAATGACACTGTTGTGTAGCAGAGGCAGTAAGTCATATACCCAAGGAATGAACAAAACTTTACTTTGAGAACTCTGAGGGGCAAGGAATTGATTTTATCTGAGAGATCAGTGAAAGCGTCCCAGAGCAAGTAACTTACATCTTAAGAAAATATTTATTTGGGTCATGCTTCTTTTCTCCTTTGAAATGTTGTTTAGAAAGCAAATCATGGGGTCAGTTCAGTTCAGTTCAGTCACTCAGTTGTGTCTGACTCTTTGTGACCCCGTGGACTACAACACCCCAGGCCTCCCTATCCATAACCAACTCCCAGAGCTTACTCAAACTCATGTCCATTGAGTCAGTGATGCAATTCAACTGTCTCATCCTCTGTCATCCCCTTCTCCTCCCACCCTCAATCTTTCCCAGCATCAAGGTCTGTTTCAATGAGTCTGCCCTTTGCATCAGGTGGCCAGACTATTGGAATTTCAGCTTCAACATCAGTCTTTCAGATGAACACCCAGGACTGATCTCCTTTAGGATGGACTGGTTGGATCTCCTTGCCGTCCAAGGGACTCTCAAGAGTTTTCTCCAACACCACAGTTCAAAAGCATCAATTCTTTGGCACTCAGACTTCTTTATAGTCCAACTCTTACATCCATGCATGACCACGGGAAAAATTATAGCTTTGACTAGACAGACTTTGGTTGAAAAAGTAATGTCTCTGCTTTTTAATATGCTGTCTAGGTTGGTCATAACTTTTCTTCCAAGGATCAAGCGTCTTTTAATTTCATGGCAGAAGTCACCATCTACAGTGATTTTGGAGCCCAAAAAAATAAAGTCCGTCACTGTTTCCATTGTTTACCCATCTGTTTGCCATGAAGTGATAGGACCAGATGCCATGATCTTAGTTTTCTGAATGTTGAGTTTTAAGCCAACTTTTTCACTCTCCTCTTTCACTTTCATCAAGAGACTCTTTAGTTCTTCTTCGCTTTCTGCCATAAGGGTGGTGTCATCTGCATATCTGAGGTTATTGATATTTCTCCTGGCAATCTTGATTCTAGATTGTGCTTCCTCCAGCCCAGCATTTCTCATGATGTACTCTGCATATAAGTTAAATAAGCAGGGTGACAATATACAGCCCTAATGTACTCCATTCCTGATTTGGAACCAGTCTGTTGTTCCATGTCCAGTACTAACTGTTGCTTCTTGACCTGCATACAGATTTCTCAGGAGGCAGATCAGGTGTTCCCATCTCTTGAAGAATTTTCCACAGTTGGTTGTGATCCATACAGTCAAAGGCTTTGCCATAGTCAATAAGGCAGAAGTAGACGTTCTTCTGGGACTCTGCTTTTTTCTATGAGCCAAAGAATGTTCGCAATTTGATCTCTGGTTCCTCTGCCTTTTCTAAATCCAGCTTGAACATCCTAGATCATGAGATACATACAACAATAAGTCAGGGCAAGGTGGGAGCAGTTATCTTTTATGTTAATGCATTTTCATACCATCAAAATGTCTTCAACTATTGCCCACTGGTAGAAATATATTTTCATCCATAGACTTTTTTCAAGTAGACTTTTCAAGACCAGTGTTAGCATATCAGTGAATTTAATGGAGCATTTGATACTATTAACCTCACTCCATTTTCTGTTTCCTAATCCATATGTGCCTCTGTAAATACCAACTGACCTGCTTGGTTGGATGGGAAAAGCAAATGAAGCTTAGAGTCTATTGCAGATCAGAAGAGGAGAGGCCCCTTCGTGAATCTTGTTCAGTGGAAGGCAATAGAATCTGCAAGGTCTTATTACAATTCCTGAATTCAAGTACACATCAGCGGTCAGAGAAAATCTTACAGAGAATATGTTCTGTAAAAGAGAACTGTGTTTCCTTTAACTGTCCATCCAAACAAGGAATATGAACTCTAGTAAGAAATAATATTTTCTTTTTTCATAATGCTATACAAAAGGGAGGAAATATTTGGAACAATTGCTGCAGGAAAAGGGAAAATACCCTAAATCTGAAGGTAGAATGACTCTAATTTTAGCTCTGAGTACAAAACACAATCTGTGAGTCACTTCTTCCTGCTAATGTACTTGCAAAGCTGTTCATTAGTTTCACTGATGCAATGAAAACGCTAGCCTCCACCCCATTAGGCTGTAACTCTAGAAGGACAGCCTGTTTCTGGTCTTTATGGAGTCCTTGATATCCCTCTTTCTGTGGCCCCATCTCTGTTCCCATAGTACATGGTGTATTATTTTCTAGTTAGTTGCCTTCCATATTTCCCATACTCCCTGTTGTTCACCAAACAGCAGCTGGTGGGTTCCTTTCTATACCACCCACAAAAACACACTATGTTCAATCTGTCCTTAGACTCGTGATCAGTTTCTTAAATGACTTTCTCTTCCAACCCTCCCCAAACTTAGATATCACCTCTTCGGAGAACATTCTATGACTGCTCCAGTGCTCCTTCGCCCACCCACCCAGCCTCAGGCACATTCTGCTACACTGTCTTTATTTCCCTCCTAACAGCTTCTTGTTACTTAGTTGCTAAGTCATGTCTGACTCTTTTGTGACCCCATGCACAGTACCCAACCAGGCTCCTCTGTCCATGGGATCCCAGGCAAGAATACTGGAGTGGGTTGCCGTTTCCTTCTCCAGGGGATCTTCCTGACCCAGGGATCGAACCCACATCTCCTGCATTGGCAGGCAGATTCTTTACCACTGAGCCACCAGCCCCTCGTAACACATAGTACAGTATTATATTCTGTTGTGTTTGTTTTGCTTTGCAGTAAAACTAACCCTTTGCTATTTTTCACATAAGCATTCTTAGTAAACAATATTGTACTATGGTGTATGAGTTTCTACTGGCAAAGGAATAAAATTTATTTTTTCTTAATTTTTATTTTATTATAATAGCAGCTCTTAACATGAGGTCTACCCTCTTAAATTTTTAAGTGTTCAATACTTTCCTTGTGGCTCAGACAGTAAAGAATCTGCCTGAAATGCAGGAGAGCTGGGTTCGATCCCTGAGTGGGGAAGACTCCCTGGAGAAAGGAATGGCTACACACCTCAGTATTCTTGCCTGGAGAACCCCATGGTCAGAGGAGCCTGGAGGGCTATAGTCCATGGGGTTTCAGAGAGTCAGACATGACTGAGCCACTTGCACACACATGTTACTGTTAACTTAGATACTATGTTACAGCAGATCTCTAGAACCTATTCATCTGGTTTAGCTAAAACTTGATGCATCTTAGGTAATAGCTCATCCATTTACTCTTACCCCCAGCCCCTGGTAACCACCATTCTACTCTCTGATCCTATGGGTGTGACTATTTTAGATTTCTAATATAAGTGGAATCATGCAGGGTTTGTCCTGTGACTGTTGTTTTTTTTTTTTCCACTTGGCATAATGTCCAGGTTCATCCATATTGTCACAGAATTCCTTCTTTTTTAAGACTGATATTTCACTATATACACACACACACACAAATATATACACACACAAATACATATACATACATACCACATTTTCCTTATTCATTTTCATCCATTCACAGACATTTAAGTTGTATCCACATTTTGGCTGTTGTGAATACTTCTGCAACGAATGTGGTAGTGCTAACAGCTCTTCAAGATCCTGATTTCAATTTTTTATGTAAATATCCCAAGATTGGGCTTCCCTGGTAGCTCAGTTGGTAAAGAATCCTCCTGCAATGCAGTAGACCCAGGTTTTATCCCTGGCTGGGGATGATCCCCTGGAGAACGAAAATGCAACCCATTCCACTATTATTGCCTAGAAAATCCCATGTACAGAGGAGCCTGGTGGGCTACAGTCCACAGGGTTGCAAAGAGTAGGACACAGCTGACCATCTGAGCATAGCATAGCATACCGCAAGGTTGGATTGCTGGATCGTATGTTAGTTCTACTCTTAATTTTTTTGGAGAACCTCTATACTACTTTCCATGGAGGCTGCACCATTTTGCATTCCTATCAGCAATGTATGAGGGTTCCAGTTCTTCCCATCCTTGCCAACATTTGTTGTCTTTTGTTTTGCATTGTGTTCTTTATTTCTTCAGTTGTTAACATTTATCACCCCTGATCAGAACATAAGTACTGTAGGACAGAGCTTTTGTCCATGTTCTTTACCCCATCCCCTCCTGCCTGTAATAGTCCTGACTATTGAGGCTTTCAGTAATGACTGTGTTGAATGGAGAACTAGCAGGGTGGTCAGCCAGCTGTATCAGGATGGTTGCTCTGATGACAGGCGTGTGAAGGAAATCAGGCGACTGACTCCTCACTGTTTCCATTATTTTGTAAAAGGCTTGTAAAGGAAAGCTGCCCAGATGACTCACACAGGGCCTCCCAGGTAGATGCTAGCAGGTTGAAGACACCATGATGTGGAGACTAGCCCTCAGCTTTCTTGAGTCAATCTGAAAAATAAATTTTTCAATAGGTATGTTTATAATAGTGTGGAACTGGGATTCACAAGCCCTAATTCTAAGCCTAGCTATGCCTATTAATTATTTGCTGTGTGACCTAAGGTAAGCCACCTCCCTTTTATGAGCCCTGGTTTCCTCATCTTAAAATTTGGGAGTAGGACTGGAAGGCATCTGAGCACCCTCCCAGTTCTGGTTCTTGAGCAATGAATGCCATTCGCTTACAGGTGAGCTATACTAGAGTCTGGGTGGGTCCTCAAGACACTTTATCCTACCAGGAGATCCAAGCTGGAGTTGAAATTAAAGCTCCAAGAGGAGCTTGATGAGCGTAACACTGAGAACAGAGGGAGTTAAATATTGTCAAGGAGTATTTCTGTTAAGCCTTGGAAGTATGAAAAATATGATGGATTCTGCTCAAAATTCTTCTCTCCTTAGAAACAGAAGAATATTGAAAGACCTGGTTACATAACCTACATCCAGAGCACTCCATCCTCCAACAGTGGAAAACACTGGCCCAGATATGTTGCCTTTTTAGCTATTCTTTTTGTTTGACCATTTATTTTACTTCGTCCAGTATTTAGATTCCAGTGATGAAATTTCAGCTATCTTTAATCCCAGCCATCCTTCTATAAAGGGCTTCCCTGGTGGTTCAGATGGTAAAGAATCTGCCTGCAACGTGGGAGACCTGGGTTCAGTCCCTAGGTTGGGAAGATCCCCTGAAGGAGGGCATGGCAATCCACTCCAGTATTCTTGTCTGGAGAATCCAGATGGACAGAGGAGCCTGGTGGGCTACAGTCCATGGGGTCACAAAGAGTCAGACACCACTGAGCAACTAAGCACATCCTTCCATAAAGGATATTGATATAATTATCAGAACTATATATTCCAAACAAAAATAATCTTGCAAATGGTATGTTTTGTGGAATATTAGGGAAGAATGTTTGAAATTGGGTCTGTCCTGAAATCATGCATTGGTAAAAGTTCCTTTCAAAGTTCAAGCTACATCAGTGGATTTCAACATAGCAGGATATAGGATTGTATGGTTTCAGACCCCAGCAAACCTCTAAGAAACTACCACTTGTTGAGTTTCAGTGTTTTATCAAAGAAAAATATCCATAGAGGCTACTAAAATACTCCTACCTTTTCCAATGATCTATTTGTGTGAGGCTGTTGAATGCTGAGCAGACATGAGCAGCCATCTGTGTTCTATTAAGATAAGCATTAGAGATTTGCAAATTATAAAACAATACTACTCTTCTCACTAAATTTTGTTTTACAAAATCTATTTTTCACAAAAAAGTTACCTGTATTAACTTGTACTATATATATAATTACATGAATTGATCTTTTAAAAATTACATAGCAGCCTTAATTTCTAATAAGTATTGATATAATCCACATAAAGAATTTTTAAAAGATAAGCAGGTCTTGACACCAAAATGTTTGAGAATCACTGGCTTGAGTAAGGAGCATGCTATGTAAAACTACACTTCTGTGCAGTCCTTACGGCTGGCTGGTGGTATCTTACCTTCAAAACTAGACTCTTCCTTCATTGTCAAGCAGCTTCCTTAACTGAGCCACCAGGGAAGCCCTACCTTCCAATAAAATGAAAATCCCCAGATATTTGGGGTGAACCACTAACATGAATGACCAGAGCCAAAATGATTAAAATGATTGCAGAGCAGAAAACAAAGAGCAGGAAAGTTAAGTCCAAAATAACAATAGTTATCATTATCACCTCTTTATAAATATGAGAACATTTTTGCACCCATAAAATAATAATAGAAACGTAAGTACCCAACGAACATGTAAACACACACACACACACTTTGAAGCTGAAGATCAGATAGTAGAAAAAAATTCAATAGAAGCAATAGAAAATAAAAGATGAAATCTGAGAAAACAGAACAATAAGCAAGAACATAGAAAACAGAGAAAAAATGAGATAGTCTAGAGTATCTAATCTAATGGAGGGGAGGAAATATTAAACTGTAATTCAAGAACAGAGGTTCCTTAGCTTAAGCCCCAGAATCTGACTTCCCTGGTGGCTCATATGGTAAAGTATCTGCCTACAATGTGGGAGACCTGGGTTCGATCTCTGGGTCGAGAAGATCCTCTGGAGAAGGAAATGGCAACCTACTCCAGTACTCTTGCCTGGAAAATCCCATGAACGGAGGAACCTGGTGATCTATAGTCCATGAGGTCGCAAAGAGTAGGACACAACTGAGTGACGAAACTTTCACTTTCAGGATCTATATATGCTTAAAAATTGCTAAGTGCCCCAAAAGCTTTTTTTTGTTTATGATTTATGATGTTTTTATCTACCATAATAGAAATTAAAACTGTTATTGTTATTCAGTCGCTCAGTCATGTCTGACTCTTTGCTATCCTGTGGACTGCAGCATGCCAGGCTTCCCTGTCCTTCACCTTCTCTCAGAGCTTGCTCAAACTCATGTCCATTTAGTCAGTGATGCAATCCAACCATCTTGTCCTTTGTCATACGCTTCTCCTCCTGCCTTCAATCTTTCCCAGCATCAAGGTCTGTTCCAATGAGTATGCTCTTCGCATCAGGTAGCGAAAGTATTGGAGCTTCAGCTTCAGCATCAGTCCTTCCAGCAAATATTCAGGACTGATTTCCTTTAGGATGGACTGGTTGGATCTCCTTGCATTCCAAGGGACTCTCAAGAGTCTTCTCCAACACCACAATTCAAAAGCATCAATTCTTCGGCACTCAAACTTATTGTCCAAATCTCATATCCATACATGACTACTGGAAAAACGATAGCTCTGACTAGACAGACGTTTTTTGGCAAAGTAATGTCTCTGCTTTTTAGTATGCCATCTGGATTGATCATAGCTTTTCTCCCAAGGATCAAGCATCTTTTAATTTCATGGCTGCAATCACCATATACAGTGATTTTTGAGCCCAAGAAAATGAAGTCTGTCACTGTTTCCATTGTTTCCCCATCTACTTGCCATGAAGTGATGGAACTGGATGCCATGATCTTAGTTTTCTGAATGTTGAGTTTTAGCCTGCTTTTGCACTCTCCTCTTTCACCTTCATCAAGAGGTTCTTATATTAAAACAGAAGTTATTAAAGTATCAATGTGTTCAATAATAATAATAAATCCACAGATTTCTAGAAAAACTTACTACTCTTCCCATTAACATTTTTTGCCTGTTGGAATTGTTTTACATTTTTACAGATCTCTTTACTGTTTGACTTACTGGAAGACAGCTGGATTCTTGTATCTGCTTCTGCTTTCCATCTGTGATAACACAGGTCATGTAGCCTCTGGAAAGGCCACTGTACTCTCACGAGAGAATTAAGATAAAAAATCTGATAGAGTCAAAGTATTTTTATAAAATATATTGGCCTTTTGGACTTCCTGAAGGGATCTTAAAAACTCAGGGAGCATTTTGAGAACTGATGATCAAGAACACTTCCCAAATATTCAAATTGCCTCTGTGTATGAAAAAAAGACCCTCAAAACCAACCATCATAAAATTTCAGATCTAATTACCAAAGAGAAAACTCTAAAAGCTTCCAGAATAGAAAAACAGGTCACTTGTAACCTGGATCATGAATCAGAATGATGTTGAACTTCTCAATAGTAGCATTAGAATCCATACGACAGCAGATATCTCCCTGAATACTCAGAAAATAACTTCCAATCAAGAATTCTATATCCATTGATAATGACCGGTCAAATGTGAAGGGAGAACATATTGAAGCAGAAAGAGTCTCAGAAAATTGGCTGCCTATTACCCCTACTCAGAAAGCTGCTGGAGGGTGAAAAGTGAAAGTGAAGTTGCTTAGTTGTGTCCGACTCTTTACAACCCCATGGACTGCAGCCTACCAGGCTCCTCCACCCATGGGATTCTCCAGGCAAGAATACTGGAGTGGGTTACCATTTCCTTCTCCAGGGGACTCTTCCTCACCCAGGGATCGAACCCAGGTCTCCCTCTGAGCCTGGAGGGTAGACTCTCCCAAAAGAGAGATTGTAGCTTAAATGGTATCTAAGAAACAGGGCATCCAACACAAGAGCTAAGGCAAGGGCATCATCAGGATGGTGTTGAAGAGAGGACCCAGAAGACCCAGAGAGCACCTGTCCAGGTGGAACTGGAAGGACAGATGGCTCTAGGAAGGAGGTCACTAAGAGAGAATGCAGCCCATAATGATCCAATATTTGAACTTGGTGAGACATGAGTTATACTTCTGGCACAAAGTTTGAAGGTGAATTAGTAGACTACGTAGAAAATCAAACCTAAATAGTCACTAAAGTGATTGCTGCTGAAGCTCCAATACTTTGGCCACATGATGTGAAGAGCCAACTCATTGGAAGAGACCCAGATGCTGGGAAATGTTGAAGGCAAAAGGAGAAGAGGGCAGCAGAGGATGAGATGGTTAGATATCATCATGAACTCAATGGACATGAATCTGAGCAAACTCTGGGAGATAGTGAAGGACAGGGACACCTGGTGTCCTGCAGTCCATAGGGTCGCAAAGAGTTGGACACAACTTAGCAACTGAACAATAACAACTTTGAAAACCAAACAAACAAATGAAAAAAAAAAAAAAAAAAACCCATGAGACCATTTCAACTCCAGGGAAAACATGGTTGTACAAGAAAGGCAGTGTAGCTATGGTATGCTCCAAGGCTTCACTTCAGTTCAGTTCAGTCGCTCAGTCGTGTCGACTCTTTGTGACCCCATGAATTGTAGCACACCAGGCCACCCTGTCCATCACCATCTCCCGGAGTTCACGCAAACTCACATCCATCAAGTTGGTGATGCCATCCAGCCATCTCATCCTCTGTCGTCCCCTTCTCCTCTTGCCCCCAATCCGTCCCAGCATCAGAGTCTTCTCCAATGAGTGAACTCTTCGCATGAGGTGGCCAAAGTATTGGAGTTTCAGCTTTAGCATCATTTCTTCCAAAGAAATCCCAGGGCTGATCTCCTTCACAATGGACTGGTTGGATCTCCTTGTAGTCCAAGGGACTCTCAAGAGTCTTCTCCAACACCACAGTTCAAAAGCATCAATTTTTCAGCGCTCAGCTTTCTTCACAATCCAATTCTCACATCCATGATCACTGGAAAAACCATAGCCTCGACTAGACGGACCTTTATTGGTAAAGTAATATCTCTGCTTTTGAATATGCTGTCTAGGTTGGTCATAACTTTCCTTCCAAGGAGTAAGCGTCTTTTAATCTCATGGCTGCAGTCACCATCTGCAGTGATTTTGGAGCCCAGAAAAATAAAGTCTGTTTCCACTGTTTCCCCATCTATTTCCCATGAAGTGATGGGACTGGATGCCATGATCTTCGTTTTCTGAATGTTGAGCTTTAAGCCAACTTTTTCACTCTCCGCTTTCACTTTCATCAAGAGGCTCTTTAATTCCTCTTCACTTTCTGCCGTAAATGTGGTGTCATCTGCATATCTAAGGTGATTGATATTTCTCCCGGCAATCTTGATTCCAACTCGTGCTTCCTCCAGCCCAGCATTTCTCATGATGTACTCTGCATATAAGTTAAATAAGCAGGGTGACAATATGCAGCCTTGGCGTACTCCTTTTCCTATTTGGAACCAGTCTGTTGTTCCATGTCCAGTTCTAACTGTTGCTTCCTGACCTGCATACAGACCTCTCTCAAGAGGCAGGTCAGGTGGTCTGGTATTCCCATCTCTTTTAGAATTTTCCACAGTTTATTGTGATCCACACAGTCAAAGACTTTGGCATAGTCAGTAAAGCAGAAATAGATGTTTTTCTGGAACTCTCTTGCTTTTTCCATGATCCAGCAGATGTTGGCAATTTGATCTCTGGTTCCTCTGCCTTTTCTAAAACCAGCTTGAACATCTGGAGGTTCATGGTTCATGTACTGCTGAAGCCTGGCTTGGAGAATTTTGAGCATTACTAGAATGATGCTAAAGCTGAAACTCCAGTATTTTGGCCACCTCATGCGAAGAGTTGACTCATTGGAGAAGACTCTGATGCTGGGAGGGATTGAGGGCAGGAGAAGAAGGGGACGACAGAGGATGAGATGGCTGGATGGCATCACTGACTCAATGAATGTGAGTCTGAGTGACCTCCGAGAGCTGGTGATGGATAGGGAGGCCTGGCGTGCTGCAGTTCATGGGGTCGCAAAGAGTCGGACATGACTGAGCTACTGATCTGATCTGATCTGAGCGTGTGAGATGAGTGCAATTGTGCAGTAGTTTGAGCATTCTTTGGCATTGCCTTTCTTTGGAATTGGAATGAAAACTGACCTTTGCCAGTCCTGTGGCCACTGCTGAGTTTTCCAAATTTGCTGGCATATTGAGTGCAGCACTTTCACAGCATCATCTTTCAGGATTTGGAATAGCTCTACTGGAATTCCATCATCTCCACTAGCTTTGTTCATAGTGATGCTTTCTAAGGCCCACTTGACTTCACATTCCAGGATGTCTGGCTCTAGGTCAGTGATCACACCATCATTATCTTAGTCGTGAAGATCTTTTTTGTACAGTTCTTCTGTGTATTCTTGCCATCTCTTCCTAATATCTTCTGCTTCTGTTAGGTCCATACCATTTCTTTTATCAAGCCCATCTTTGCATGAAATGTTCCCTTGGTATCTCTAATTTTCTTGAGCAGATCTCTAGTCTTTCCCATTCTGTTGTTTTCCTCTATTTCTTTGCACTGATCTCTGATGAAGGCTTTCTTATCTCTCCTTGCTATTCTTTGGAACTCTGCATTCAGATGCTTATATGTTTCCTTTGCTCCTTTGCTTTTCACGTCTCTTCTTTTTACAGCTATTTGTAGGCCTCCCCAGACAGCCATTTTGCTTTTTTGCATTTCTTTTCCATAGGGATGGTCTTGATCCCTGTCTCCTGTACAATGTCACGAATCTCAGTCCATAGTTCATCAGGCACTCTATCTATCAGATCCAGTCCCTTAAATCTATTTCTCACTTCCACTGTATAATCATAAGGGATTTGATTTAGGTCATACCTGAATGGTCTAGTGGCTCCAAGGCTTAGCTGAGCATAGTATTTACGTAGTCTTTAAAATGTAAGCTCTGACTTTTAATCTAATTAAATTTCCTAACAGAGTTTGTTGAGAAAGATGAGAAGAAAGGAAGCTAAGGGAAATTATGAAGTAAATACCTAAGACTGAAAAATAATGAAAATTCATTGCCGGCATGTTTGGAAACCCAGATACCTACAGCCAAAACGGCTAAAAGTTGAGAATGTTTCCGGGGTGGGGGGTGGGTGCTAGTCGAGAATGGGAAACAGAAAGCAAGGAGCTGTTGTTGTAAAAATACAACTATTTTTATCATAATTCCTAAAGAGCTAACTTTTTATTAACTATGTAATACACCGGTATTTAAAATAAACACTTAACATATTTAAAAACACATTAATACAACTTCTATGGAATATGATTTGGGAATGTATTAACATTTAGAATGAGAATGCTCCATGACCCAGCAATCCTATTCATAGAACTATATGCGGCCATGGTGATTAGTTACATTAATGATGCTTCATCCACACAGTGCAATGTCGTTCAGTTAGTTACTTAATGAATCATTAAAAATAAATAATATAGATTTTCATCTGAGGAAAGAGATTTCCTCCCCTGGCATATTTTTCCTTTAGAGCAGTATCTCTTTATAATTTTCTGTTTATCGGTGTGATTTTTCACTGCATGTCTGACTCGTCAGTGGATTCCAAGCTCCAGGACCATAATCTCGCTTGGCTCATTGGTGTATTTGTTCTGAGTACTTTGTGTGCTGTCTGGTACCTGGAAAGCTATGGGGTAAATGAGTGTGTGTGAGCATGCATGCAGATTTTGACAAATGTCAGGCAGACTGAAATGTTGAGTAGGACTTATCTCTGGGTGGGAAGTTGCAGGTCAGACCTATGTTTACCCCTCTGCTCCTCCATGACCTCAGGCAAGTCACTTATCTAAGCCTTGGATGTAATGACAAGACCTCAGATATCCAATTAAATGGTTCCTTATATGCAATGGCACCCCACTCCAGCCCGAACGGGGGGCGGGGCGCGCGGGGGTAACGAGAGCTTCGAGCAGTGTATATGCCATGTAAATGTTTAAACTTCTAAGTTATTTAAAATGTCCTTAACCCTCAGACCACAGCCTAATACGTTCTTTTTTTTTTTTTTTTTTTTATTAGTGAACTTTTGCAAGAGTTGGAAAACTGTGAAAACGATCCTGTGGCCATAGCAGAGTGCTTTGTGTCCAAGGTAAGCAGGGTTCATCTCTCTGAGCCAACCAAGACAGAGACAGAGACACACTGTTTTCATTGTAAAGTTAAGATGACCAATGTGTTCCATATTGGATGAAGTTCACCATTAATCTCTCGCACTCTAAGGGTTTTCTTCTACCAACTAGCCAGGCGGGGGGAAATTCAGTTCCCAGTAAGTTGTATGCGTGCTTGTGTAGTCACTTCAGTTGTGTCCAACTCTTTGCAACCCCATGGACCGTAGGTCCCCAGGCTCTTCTGTCCATGGGATTCTCCAGGCAAGAATACTGGAGTGGATTGCCATTCCCTTCTCCAGAGGATCTTCCCGAGCCAGGGATGGAACCCACATCTCCTACGTCTCCTGCGTTGGCAGGCGGGTTCTTTACCACTAGAGCCACCTGGGAAGCCCAATAATTTAGTTATTTTAGAACTTGTGTAATAAATAAGTTATGCTACATATCTGTCCTAAGAAAGACTTTAAGCTTGGGAAGAGGAGAGTCCAGAAGAGAAGAATGTTAGAAAAATAAGTACATATAACATGACTAGATCAGTTATAAAAATCTGTAAGAATAGAAATACTTTACATATATATAAATATATATATTTAATATACTGCTATATACATATGTATGTATACATAGTTAGATATATATAGATAAACATATATATACATATATATGGCACTAGCTTACTCATTTAGTGGAAAAACAGACCAGAATTATCTCCTGCCTATTAAATATGCCCTTTAATTCTCCTACTTTCTTCTAAAGTTGCACTGATGGCTTAGAAAAAATGCAAGGAGAGGATTTGAATTTTAGAGCTTAAATGACAGTCAGTTTATATTCTGTACCCAGGTAAGAGAATTCTGAAACATATAAGGGAATCCTTTACAACATTACTTTCTTGATGTCCTACTGTAAATAGAATCTTATCTTATGTTTCTCTAAAAATTCAGCAGCTTTTGTTTGGAAAACCTCTAGCAGAAATTGTTTTTCCAGCAAAACTTCATGTGATTTTTACAGTTGTGGTTTCAAATGTACAAAGGTTGACGCAAAGTTCATGATGGCACTTTTGGGTCAGCTGAGAGTTAACACCTCATTTAGAGTCTCGGAGGCCAATGTGAACTTGGAGAGGTCCTCCCAGCCTGACTGGGTTCCGGGGTTATTCCACAAGGTTATTTCTGATGATCCAGTGGTTTTGAATCCAAACATAACACTCTTGGTTCTACTCAAGTGGGGCTCCTTAAAGGCAGTTGACGGACTTATATGTAAAACACTCCTGACTTTGTGGGTGGCAGTGTATGTGTTAACATACAAAATGTTTGTGCACACATGCTTACACACACAGTTCTTCTCACAAGTGGCCTGTGTCACAGTGAAGGGTAAGAATTTGGAAAAGAGAAGGAAAATGAAAGAGGGAGAAATGGGCAAAAGATAAAGCTAAGTATATCAAAGAAGCTGTGTTAGAATAACCACAGTGAATAAACAACAAGAAGCTTTCGGAAACATCGGGGCTTTTCTGGTAACTGTAATCACAAGTTGATTAAAGACGGTCCAGCATATGCTTAGCTGTGGCTTAATTATTCACATAAAAGTTTGTTTATGCGCCAGGTTGCCAACTCCCAAATCTGATTTCTTGTTGCGATATTGCCAAGTTTAATTGGAAGACTGATTGCAGCACTCCACACTCCTGTGTGTGAGCAGGGAATAGCGAGGGGGTGTGTGTGGGTCTGGCACAGCCTGCTTCTCACTCAGCACCCTGAAATTGAGAAGATGTTACACTTTGTGAAACATAAGCAGCTGCTCACCTCTGGGGAGGAGTGGAAAATTGCTTTAATTGAGGGGCCGTTAATGAAAGAGGTGAAGCTGGCGGTTGCCATCTGCTTTTATCTGAGTCACTGGGGCTTACACGGAGAGTCAACTTTGACCTTGCTTTTGTGGTATGGCTAGGCGACAGAAATCCCTCCTGACAAGAGGAAAACACAGCCCTTCTTACCTGCTGCCCAGAAAAGAACAACAAAGCGCGGCAGAAGCCACTCTCAGGAGGGGAGAATGTCCCCGCCCGGCAGGCCAGGCTCTCGCCCACCGAGTGCTCCCCTGCTCTTAGGGCTCTGGAAACACCTGGAACGGGTTTCCGCAGTTTCCTGCCTTCACCTCCACTCTCATTTCCGTCACTTAGCTTGACTGTCAGCCAGACTGACCCTGGGTGACATTTAGGAGGGAAGTTTGTCTTCGGAGGCCCAACTTCCCTTAACCACCCCCTTTCACCTGATGCGTGGCCCCCTCCTCATTGGAGCCTGTCTCCTTTCAGTGCCCAGGCCTGTGTGTGTGTGCACACACACATGCACACACACATATGCACACACACACACACACACGAGCCACTTGTTTAAATTATCCTCAGGAACTGCTGATATCAGATAATAGGTATGATTGGAGTCTATTCAAGTCAATGTCGTGGGCTTCCCGAATGGCGCTAGGGATAAAGAACCCCCTACCAATGCAGGAGACATAAGAGACGCAGGTTCGACCTCTGGGTCCGGGAGATCCCCTGGAGGAGGGCATGGCAACCCACTCCAGTATTCTTGCCTGCAGAATCCCATGGACAGAGGAGCCTGGAGGGCTATATAGTCCATAGGGTCACAAAGAGTCAGACATGACTGAACGACTTAGCGTGCACACACACAAATCAACGTCTCCTTACAGAGTAAGCCTTTCTCAGTAGTGTCCTGTGAAAACTGCTCAGTCATCAGTGAGTGTGTGTGTGTGTGTGTGTGTGTGTGAGAAAAGTAGAGGGAGGAAGATGGAGTGGGGAGACATTATCATTATGGCAGAAGAAACCCTAAAGTCATACAGATTTCTATTCTCTGATTCATTCAGGAAACCTTCAAACACCCTTTGTGTTCAGTTGGCCCTGATGGCTATATTTTGGTTCTTTCATAATTAAATGTCTTATTTTGACATCATCACTAATTGCAACTTGAAAGTGTTAAACAACCAGAAAAAGATATCTGGTTTTATATAATTTTCTCTCATTGCCTTCTTTCTCCCTAGATACTTCTGAAAAGGATTTGAGTGCATATATCATAAGAAATAGTTATTCAGGGATTAACTAAGTAGGAGTTATTGACTTTTGTTTAAAGCCATTATTTAACTGTCCACAGGGCTTATAAATTCAAGATCAAATATGCATTTGGTTCTATATTAAGAATATGTAAGTGATTTAAATTGAAACTGCCTAATTTAAGACAGAAACAGAGCCATGATGTCACAGAATGCCACAAAATTCAGTTGTGCAGAGAAGCCTTGAGGTATTTTTAGGGTAGCTCATGTAGATGACGTAATTTAGAATGTTTCTATTGAGGCCATTGTGTTTGGTATTTCATATGATGCTAAGTTTAAGGAAATCAGCCAAATAGCTGTTCAACCCCATACTGAGCGCGGCAGGAGGCAGGAGCAAAGCAAGAAAGTGTGAGAGTGTGAGTACACCCAGAGAAGGGCTTCAGGGACTTCCCTCGTGGTCCAGTGGTTAAGACTCCGCACTCTGTGCTTCCACGGCGGGGGAATACAGCTCAATCCCAGGCCAAGAATAGAGAGAGAGGGGGACACTCCAGTCTGATGTTAATTTCCTGGAAGACCTTGGGCAAGTCACCACGCCTTTCTTATCCCTGGGGAAAGTGGAACACTCCAGTGCCTTTAGGAGCTAAGCTGATGAATACAGTGCGTGAACGGGCCCAGGCAGAGGCCAGAGCATCAAGGTACTTACGTCTTGGGGACAGAAGTGTTATGTGAAACTGTAGGCCTAGGGCCTGTGGATCTAATACTTTTTTAAGAGAAGCCAGAAATCAAAAAATTTTCATCTTCTAATTTTTAGAATTTGGCAACTTAGTCTTTTTTTAATATTATGCTTAAAACTTTGGCAGCATACTATATTGGCAAGGCCATGGGGAAACAGACACTCCTTTAATTGTGGGAAAACAAAGTAGACCCTGTGGAAGGGAATTTGGCTATGTCTAGGAAAAGTACATCTGAATTCACCCTTCATTCCGGCAATCCTACTTCCAGAAATCTATTATAAAGATACAGTGACAAAATCTCAACAAAGGTGATGTTATACTTTATAGTACTAATTGTTACAATTTATAAATCTATATAAGGTACACACGTACATGTGTGCATGCTCAATTGTATCTCACTCTTTGCAACCCCATGGACTGTAGCCCACCAGGCTGCTCTGTCAATGGGATTTTTCAGGCAAGAATACTGGAGTGGATCGCCATTTCCTTCTCCAGGTGATCTTCCTGACTCGAGGTTAAACCTGCATCTCCTGCATTGGCAGGCAGATTCTTTACCACTGAGCCACCTATTCAGTTCAGTTCAGTCGCTCAGTCGTGTCCGAATCTTTGCAACCCCATGAATCGCAGCACGCCAGACCTCCCTGTCCATCACCAACTCCCAGAGTTCACTCAGGCTCACGTCCATCGAGTCAGTGATGCCATCCAGCCATCTCATCCTCTGTCGTCCCCTTCTCCTTCTGCCCCCAATCCCTCCCAACATCAGAGTCTTTTCCAATGAGTCAACTGGTTTTCGAGCCACCTATAGAAATATGCAATACATGGAAACAGCCCAAATGTTCATGAACAAAACCTGGTTGAATAAACTATGGCATATCCACATGATAGAGTAGTACAAAGCAGTAAAAGCAAATAAAGAATATTGCTATATACTCCTAGAAAGGGGATGGGATGGGGAGTCTAGCACTGTGGTTCTCAGAGTGTGGTCTCTAGACCACATCATATAGGAACTTGTTAGAAAGCAGATTCTCAGGCCATACCCAGACCTACCAAATCAGAAACTCTGGTGGGTGCAACCCAATAATCTGTGTTTTAATAAGCCCTCAAGGTAATTCTAATGCTCAAGTTTGAGTATCACTGACATAACTCGCTTTTATTTATCTAGAAATGGGGAAGGTTATACTTATATTTCAATGTGTATGTTTTAAAAAAATTTAAACAGATAAACTGTAAGATTAGAAGTTGGTTCCTGAGGGGAAAGGCAGGGAATGGACTAGAATGAGAAGGTATAGAAGCCAGACTTCTCTAAGTGTGCATTTCTTTGGAGAGTTGACATTGAAACCATGTATTTATTTTACATAGTTATAAGACAAAATTAAAGTTTAAAACAGCCTTCAAAAAATGAAAGCAAATTGAAACAATGAGCCTAACTGTGAATCCAGTTTGTAGCCTGACCACACAGAGGAAAATGCCAATCAATTAAAAAATATGCTATGGGCTGCTGCTGTTGCTGCTAAGTCGCTTCAGTCGTGTCCGACTCTGTGCGACCCCATAGACGGCAGCCCACCAGGCTTCCCCGTCCCTGGGATTCCCCAGGCAAGAACACTGGAGTGGGTTGCCATTTCCTTCTCCAGTGCATGAAAGTGAAAAGTGAAAGTGAAGTCGTTCAATCATGTCCGACTCTAGCGACCCCAAGGACTGCAGCCCACCAGGCTTCTCTGTCCATGGGGTTTTCCAGGCAAAAGTACTGGAGTGGGGTGCCATTGCCTTCTCCGATGCTATGGGCAAAATACAGCAAATACATCCTTAACCATTTTCAGTAATGATATCATATATGATGGTTTCAGTATTATTATTTTGAAATTGTGTGTATTGTGGGATAAAGCAAATGAATATTCACAATTGTGTCATTGAGAACTGGAATTGGCAAGAGAAAGAAAATACAGATTAAGAATGAGGCTAATTGGAAACACTCTAGTCCTGAATCTGAATTGCAAGAATTAGCATGAGCTAAGCATGTGTTTTTGAGATTGCATCCAAGTACTGCATTTCGGACTCTTTTGTTGACCATGATGGCCACTCCATTTCTTCTGAGGGATTCCTGCCCACAGTAGTAGATATAATGGTCATCCGAGTTAAATTCACCCATTCCAGACCATTTTAGTTCGCTAATTCCTAGAACCGTGAACTTCCTGATGTTCAAGCTGGTTTTAGAAAAGGCAGAGGAACCAGAGATCAAATTGCCAACATCCGCTGGATCATGGAAAAAGCAAGAGAGTTCCAGAAAAACATCTATTTCTGCTTTATTGACTATGCCAAAGCCTTTGACTGTGTGGATCACAATAAACTATGGAAAATTCTGAAAGAGATGGGAATACCAGACCACCTGATCTGCCTCTTAAGAAATCTGTATGCAGGTCAGGAAGCAACAGTTAGAACTGGTCATGGAACAACAGACTGGTTCCAAATAGGAAAAGGAGTACGTCAAGGCTGCATATTGTCACCATGTTTATTTAACTTATATGCAGAGTACATCATGAGAAATGCTGGACTGGAAGAAACACAAGTTGGAATCAAGATTGCTGGGAGAAATATCAATAACCTCAGATATGCAGATGACACCACCCTTATGGCAGAAAGTGAAGAGGGGCTAAAAAGCCTCTTGATGAAAGTGAAAGTGGAGAGTGAAAAGGTTGGCTTAAAGCTCAACATTCAGAAAACGAAGATCATGGCATCTGGTCCCATCACTGCATGGGAAATAGATGGGGAAACAGTGGAAACAGTGTCAGACTTTGTTTTTCTGGGCTCCAAAATCACTGCAGATGGTGACTACAGCCATGAAATTAAAAGACGCTTGCTCCTTGGAAGGAAAGTTATGACCAACCTAGATAGCATATTCAAAAGCAGAGACATTACTTTACCAACAAAGGTTCGCCTAGTCAAGGCTATGGTCTTTCCTGTGGTCATGTATGGATGTGAGAGCTGGATTGTGAAGAAGGCTGAGCGCCGAAGAATTGATGCTTTTGAACTGTGGTGTTGGAGAAGACTCTTGAGAGTCCCTTGGGCTGCAAGGAGATCCAACCAGTCCATTCTGAAGGAGATCAATCCTGGAATTTCTTTAGAAGGAATGATGCTAAAGCTGAAACTCCAGTATTTTGGCCACCTCATGCGAAGAGTTGACTCATTGGAGAAGACTCTGATGCTGGGAGGGATTGAGGGCAGGAGGAGAAGGGGACGACAGAGGATGAGATGGCTGGATGGCATCACTGACTCGATGGATGCGAGTCTGAGTGACCTCCGGGAGCTGGTGATGGACAGGGAGGCCTGGCGTGCTGCGGTTCATGGGGTCGCAAAGAGTCGGACACGACTGAGCGATGATCTGATCTGAAGCATGTGTTTTCAGAGAAGGCAATGCTACCCCACTCCAGTACTCTTGCCTGGAAAATCCCTTGGATGGAGGAGCCTGGTGGGCTGCAGTCCATGGGGGTCACTAAGAGTCGGACACAACTGAGTGATTTCACTTTTGCTTTTCACTTTCATGCATTGGAGAAGAAAATGGCAACCCACTCCAGTGTTCTTGCCTGGGGAATCCCAGGGACGGGGAAGCCTGATGGGCTGCCGTCTATGGGGTCGCACAGAGTCGGACATGACTGAAGCGACTTAGCAGCAGCAGCAGCAAGCATGTGTTTTAGCTTTAGAAACACCATATTTCCAATTCTGTCCACTGAGAAGGCCTAGAAATAATAATTAACCTGGTAGCAAGAGCATTGCTAACGCTCAGATTGTGGTTTCCACATACTGTTTCCTACGTGAAGGAATCTGGGCTCCATGGTGAACGAGTGTGGGAGGGAAATGTGCAAGAGGATCTGAAACATTTTGTCACCCTATAAAGCAAGGAGCTACTGGAGGCTGTAGGTCAGGTCACAGATACTCAAGAAGAGGCTCCTATTGGCCAAAGATGGGATCCTTTGAGCATCGATAGAAAAATAGCTAACTAAAAACAACTGAAAGTCATGAAATATGTTTATATTCATGAAATTCACAGTGATATTAAAAAACCCAAGTCCTTTACAGGATGTTAGAGAGCCGATGCATTATTTTGAAAATTAAGGAAAGGAATCAAGCATTTATCCTGTCTTTCCCATACAAACCACAAACTGCAGGGTAACTAATCTAAGGCAGTTCCTTTCTTGGAAAAAAAAATCTGACTAATAAATAAAGAATAGTAGGATTGGAAATACCACCATTTTGCAGCCCTTCATGAATTAAAATACCTAAGCAGTAATTACCAATGATTATTAACATCATAGAAAGAAACAACCAGCTCCTATGCCTCTCAATTTAAGTACAATCCAGTCTATGATGTACTTGGGCCAAATTATGGAACCTAAATCCAGTCAAGCCTCTTCTAAACCACAAGGAGCGTGGAAGACAGAGGAACGTAGTAAAGAAAGCCTTAGGGACGTGATCAGCAAAACTGAGACTGCAGGACAAATCATCTGGCTTCTTCAACTAAATTGCAGGGGAGAAATAAGAGGGGGAATTTATAGATTAGAAGGGACTTAGATATCAACAATATCAAGTTGCTGTGTGTGGATGTTGTTTGGAATACAGAGTAAACAGCAAACTATAATTTTTAAAAAGAAAAGAAAAAATTGGAATAGTGATAATGAACCCTTGTGATATTATGGAATTATTTATTTACATTTTATTGAAGTAAAGTTGGTTTATAATATGTTTAATTTCTGCTAAGTGACTCAGTTTTTTAATACATATATATTTCTTTCCATGTTCTTTTATGGTTCATCACAGGATATTGAATATAGTCCCCTATGCTATACAGTAGATATATACTACTATATATATTGTTGTTTATCCATCCTATATGTATAATAGTTTGCATCTGCTAATCCCAACCTCCCAGTCCTTCCCATGGAATTATTTAAAGATGATAATAGCATTGTGATGATGTTTCTCTTTTAAAGTCCTCATGTTAAAGATATATACTAAGGTATTTACAAGTAAGTGAAATGATATTATGTCTAGAATTTGTTGATAAGGGAACCTGGAATCAATTTGTTGATAAGGGAACCATAGCAAAAGGCAAGATGCCCCCATTAGTTAGCCAAACATTTAATGCATTTGGGGCATTGCTGCTGTGCTAGATGTTGGGGCATTGCTGCTGTGCTAGATGTACAGATGAGTAGACTTGGATCCTGCTCTCAAATAATTTTCAGCTTCATAGGAGAGAGGGGCATTCATTAGTTCAAAAAACATTATGTGCCAGGCAAGCACACTATGGCCCCTCTCCTGCAGGAACTCAAAGTGTAGAGTGGCAGACAGATGAACAAAAAATTTCATGCTCATTTGGCAAATGTTGTAAGATAGGTTGGTACTGAGAGTTGTGGGACCCCAAAGTAGGAGCAGTTGGCTCAGTCCAAGAACTCAAGAAAGTCCCCTGAGAGGAAACAAAGCCTCAGTTGAATGTCAAAAGGTGCCTAGTGGCTGTCCAGGGAAAAAGGTGGGAAGGGCCGTGGGCAGAGGAAGATGCGCACACGGGGCTTGAAAGTATTCCCTTGCACATACTTCCAGCATGTTCCGACCACATAATATTAAATTATCTGCTTATATTTCTCTCTCACCGTGCAAATGCCTCAGAGGACCGTGAGCACCTGGGAACAGAAATCCTGTTGTCTTCCTCTTCCTATTTGCCTTCAGATTCATCTAACATAGCAGATGCTCAATAAGTATTTAATGATCTCAAATGAGTCCGAGTGCATGTGGATTCTAGGTATAAATCAAGGTAGTTAAAATGGCACAAATGGTTGCCGCAGGGACTCAGAAGACAGGCCAAGGTGGTTAGAGAAACAACTTTTGAAACAACACCTTGTAAAGGATGAATGATATATCGTTCATTGAATGTTCGTGGCTCTACTTTCTTCTTTTTTTTAGCCTATTACATCTCTTTTGTTTCCTTGCAGAGTGAAGAGTTCCACATTTATACCCAGTATTGCACGAACTATCCAAGGTACGCCTGGTGAATGTGTGGGAATTCTTTTGCTTACCTTCATGTTGCTTCAAGTCAGTCAATGCAGTATATGTGCTCAGTGGGCACTATGTGCCTGGCACTGTGCTGAATACTGTGGGAAAACTGCAGAAATGCTGAGAACGGATCACAGGGGTATCCTGATACTGATGCTTTCAGGCCCAGGGACTACCCAGCAGAGCCAGCACAGGGGAAAATTGTGAATGACCTTGAAGGAGGCCAAAAAGATTGTTAGGTGTCCTCCACTGGACTCCTAGAAGTGTTTGGCTAGAAGAAGGCTTACCTATTAACCCTTTTGTATGTGTGCTGTGTTTTTAAGAAGGTGGGATGCCCTGCTAATGAGTTTATTATAATCTATCTGGGGATAAAATAGGTTATATTTTTGCTATGTAAGTTTTAGAAGCTACACAAGTTTGATGGAGCTCAGAGAAGGGAATGATCATGATAAGCTTCCTACCTGGACCATCAATTCAGGCTCACACCAGAGGTGCTGGCAGGAGGGCCACTGAAGGAGCAGCCTCAGTGATCGTTCAGTAAGGGAATCAGGTCCAAGACCATGACTCACTCTGCTGGAAGTCTTTATTTCTGCAAAAGACATTTATTGAGCACTTAGTAATTTCAAGTGCTGCTCTTGATGCTATAAATACAAAATGTGGTTGAATTTCATTTTCCCAGCAATCTAGAGAGGTTAAGGGATTAAAGAAAAGCAGAACATACAGACAGCACAGGGCCTGGCCCTGATACGTCCTCCAGAAGTGCTTGTTCATCACCATCCCTGCCCCATCCCCACTGCATGGATGAAATCATCGGGCCTCAGAGGATAAAGCATCTGCCTGCAATGCAGGAGACCCGGGTTCGATCCCTGGGTTGGGAAGATCCCCTGGAGAAGGAAATGGCAACCCACTCCAGTATTCTTGCCTGGAGAATCCCATGGACAGAGGAGTCTGGTGGGCTACAGTCCATGGGGTTGCAAAGAGTCAGACACGACTGAGTGACTTCACTCACTCTCACACAGCTGACAAGTGACCAAACCCAGCTGAGATTCAAACCAAGGTTGGTCTGGCCTTAGATCTCCCTCATGCTGCTACATCCTTGTAGAATTTCTGAAGCTTGGTGATTCCCTCTGCCCCGTACCTTTCTGTCTGTCTGCCCGTTACTAGCAGGACTAGCATTGTTATGTTAGGCATGAACCAGGAAGAGAGCTCAGGGAACTTTTATCTACTCTGTAGCCAGTCTTGGTATGGACATGTCCTTAAGGATAGAGTGGGTGCTGGGGTCCACCTTGAAGAGAAGCCAGCAGGCTGAGCCCCTCATGCCACTGTGGTCAGGAAGAGCAAGTGGGTCATTCCTGCCTGGGGGTGGCCCTAGAAAGCCAGTGTGGATTAAAGGATGTGAAGCCAGAGGCATGGGCTTACCAGTGGCAAAACTCTTTCCATTGGAGGGTTTTTTCCTCCTCCTCTAAATACTGGTCTGCATTTTGTGCTGTGGTAATTTATTTGGTTGGTGGCCAGGCATGTTTTCCCCAGGTTTCTCTGAAAACAAAACAAAACCCCATGTGCAAATTAGTACATTTATCCATCTCCTTATCTGTAGACTCACCCACACTTTACAGTTTCACTTACACAATGCTCTCTCCTAAAACATTTGTTGCTACCTCTCTGCTAAAGATAATCAGGAAATTGTAGGATGCCCCAACTAAATCTGTGGTCCTTACACCAAAAGCCAGCATTATACCACACCCTGATGCAGAGAAATCACAGAATCAGGCCTCAACTTCTCCATAGACCTTCCTCCTGAGAGAAATGGAAAACCTTTCCAACTCCGAAGAAGCAGCAGAGCCCTGGACCCAGTTATTGGGAGCCAGATGCTAGAGTGGCTTGTGTGGAGGATTATGTCTGTGTAAATTTCATTATAAACATGTCATTTGAAGAAATATCTTCTGAATATTTAGTTTTGGAGGTTTATATTAAGAAGATTTTTCTAACTTCGTAATAAAAATGGAGAGTGCAAAATGAAAGCAACTTTTATAAACTTGGCTATTTCAGGGTCAGGGACAGGCATTTGTGCAAGGACATTTTTGAGGGCCTGTCCTTCATGGAACATAAGTCCACATTCAGTGTACACTGGCAGGAGGTAGGAATGAATATCCCTTGCCTTCAAGCAGTTCATTTTCTTTTAAGGGTCAGAACTGAACCAAATGCAATAGTGGAACAGCCATTAGGAAAGATCAAATCGATGAATATAAATCAACGCAGCACCACCTCAGTCATGGGTAACAGCGGCTAAAGATGCATGAGATAAGGGAGGAGGAGTCCGGACAGTTTCCTGGAGGAAGTGTTTTGTATTTAGGATCTGACTTTAAAGAAGGAAAGAAACATATTAGCAGGGGGATGCTCCCAGGCCCTCTCAGTGAGGTGGGTACATCCGAGTCTTGCCGTTGTGTGGTTTTCATGTTCATAGGAAAAGATTTTCTCTCGTCCCCCTCCTAACCACTTGCTCTCTGAGGCCCAAGCTTTCCCTCCCCTCCCCCGTCTTCACAAGCTGTGAGCGCCAGGTGTTTCAGCCCATCTGACAACGTGTCTTCCCCCTCTGGACCCGGGCCGGTGATATTAAGTGTCTCCTGCATGCCTTGACAGATGTCCTTCTTCACAGCAGTCACGCCCCAGTGACTTCCCTGGGAAGAAGCTCAAGTCCTCCCTCTTGTCCCCAGGGAGAGGGCCAGACCCGCTCAGGTCATTGTCCTCGAATGTCCCCCTGTGGCCTCAATCTGGAGTTCAGTGTGCTTAGCATCTCCTGCAGGTGTCTTATCCTTATGCAAGAACTCAAGACTTCAGAGGGTTAGACAGCCAGTGGGCAGCTGATTCTGACTCTAAGAAAAGTCCCTGGGTTCCATGGTAAAGAATCATTTTGAAATCTTGACTTGAAGGGAAAAATAAATCTGTTTGAACAGTTATTTCTCCAAGCAGTCAGTCAGACACAAAAGGGATTCTGATCGCTTCGTCAGGAGACCACCATCCATGTCAGTTCCTTCCAAGGAGTTTTATTTTGTTGTTTGGCTCCAATTTTCTGAATTAATTCTGAAAACCTATTACAACTTGGGGAGAAAGGGGCTGAGATACTTCCACCTGCTTCTAACTTATGAGACCATGAGATTTTAATTTACGGTGTGTGTGTGTGTGTGTGTGTGAACTCACAAGACCACCAATTTACTTCATGTATAAGATGTGAGTGTTGTTTCAGCCATCTCTCTAGGATGTTTGGGGGCCATACTTCTTGCCTTTGGAGTAGAGAAGGAATCCTGAGCCATTTTTCTAATACAGTCTGTAAAGCACGGTCCTTGAGGACCAAGGTTAACTAGCTGTTTCAAAAACTGAATTTAGAATGAGAGAGAGATACCTGGAGGTGGACAGAAAGGTCTGTTCAGAGTTTCTCACAAGGGAAGTTCCCTGGGGGACGAGGTCGCCAAAGACCTGCATGTAACATCACACACATTGTGACTTATACAAACACAACCAGCAAAGCAGGCGACAAATGTCTGGCGTGGGGCTGGGTCTGCTGGAAAGAAGCCACTCCTTTTTCTTAGTACAATGGTGACCGCGCCTTGCAGTGTAACTTGTGAAAACTGAATGCAGATGTGAAGTTGAACAAAGATGCTCATGTGTGTGTGCTCAGTTGCTCCACTGTGTCCAACTCTTTGCAACCCCATGGACTGTAGCCCACCAGGCTCCTCTGCCTATGGAATTTTCTAGGCAAGAATACTGGAGTGAGTTGCCATTTCCAGGGGATCTTCCCGACCCAGGGCTCAGACCCGCGCCTTTTGTGTTTCCTGTATTGGCAGGCAGATTCTTTAAATTGGGGTACCATCAAATTTAAATCCCCTGTGGCAAGTCCTGTGTCCTGATAGGGGCTTCATCTCCCTGAAGCAGAGAGCTGGCAGCATGGATGTCATGTATCCATGTTTCACCGCCCTCTTATAGAGTCTTTTTCTAATTCACCCAGAGGTGAATCGGGACCAGATTCACCCAATTCAACTGGAGGGACACCTTTTCCTCACCTGCTCAGAGGCCTTCTAGTCTACCTATTGCGCTATTGCCACTTTATCTGCTTTAAGGCCTTGATTCTTACTCTGGCATTTAAAGGCCTTGTCTGGTGGCTCAGATGGTAAAGAATCCACCTGCAATGCAGGAGACCTGGGTTCGATCCCTGGGTCAGGAAGATCGCCCAAAGGAGAGCATGGCAACCCATGCGAGTATTCTTGCCTGGAGAAGTCCATGGACAGACGGGCTATAGTCCATGGGGTCACCAAGTTGGACATGACTGAGCAACTAACATTTTCACTTTCACTGGCATTTAAAACTTGAATATCTATGTTAAGAGTTACAATTTTTATTTTAAAATATTCTTGCAGATCTGTGGCCATGCTAACAGAGTGTATGAGGAACAAGATGCTGGCCAAATTCTTCAGGGAACGACAGGAAACATTGAAACACTCACTGCCTCTGGGGTCCTATCTCTTGAAGCCAGTTCAGCGGATTCTCAAGTATCATCTCCTTTTGCATGTAAGTTTCTGCCTGCGCTGGAAGGACTTTCTAGAGGCTAAGGGTTTTATGTGTATATATTAAGTTTAGGAGAAAAAAAAAATCAAAAGTGGCTGTGGACATATGGAAACGTTTTCCACACTCATACTTTACAACTGACTAATCTGCTTTGAAGAATTAGAGATATTTATATGGTAGGTCTGCAGCCTCATTGATAACAGCCAAGTAGAAAGATTCATTTTATCTCTAATGGTAAAAGGGCTTACAAGTCCTTCACTCCAGGCAGTGACAGTTTCAAGCAAGGAGCTGTCTTCTTAATGAACAACAGATTTTTTGTGTTTGTATGTTTTATTTTACTTCCATGAGCCGGGATTTGGTAGGCAGTTGGGAGTAAGAGCTGTTTGTCATAGACTGGCTTTCGTAGGAGCAAAGAGAAAGGGCTGAAAGGAGAGAAGACAGATGAGTGGTGTGATAAATGTCTTTGAGCTGGGCTTCACCTCACTTTGGGTTCTGTTCTCTTTATATCATTTCCCATTATTTGTACAAAATTTAAGGAGGCTTTAGAAACAAAAGTAGACATAGCTCTTATGCATTTTCATTTCTTATCCTCTAAGGAAGCTGATAAAAATGGAAAATAGTGTTCTCAAAAGTAATTTCATTCTGTAAGGAGGGTGAATTGCCTTGGCAATTTGACAAAGACAGGATAGCCAAGTGGTTAAGTTAGGAGCAGGGCTGTGGTCAAGATACTACCTGGGTTCCAGTCCTGTGCATTTCCCACATTCATGGTGCCTCACAGGCAGTCAATACAGAAAAACTGTTATTTTTATTTTGTTACTTTATTTTATTAATTGGAGTATAATTGCTTTCAACGGGGCTTCCCTGATGGTTCAGACAGTAAAGAAACTGCCTGCAATACAGGAGACCCAGGTTTGATCCCTGGGTTGGGAAGATCCTCAGGAGAAGAGAAGGGCTACCCACTCCAGTATTCTTGCCTGGAGAACCCCACGGACAGAGGAGCCTGGTGGGCTGCAGTGTGGTGTTAGTTTCTGGTGTACAGCGAAGTGAATCAGCCACATGTTTACATATATCCATCCCTTTCCCTCTTGAGCCTTCCTCCCACACCCCGACTTTATTATTTTTAATGCTACATTAAAAATCTTTTCATAAAAGACTTAAATCCAGAGTTCCTATCTATATCAACATGCCTGCAGTATACATATATCTCTTTTTAAATGATTCCAGGCTTCTAACTTGGTTAAGCATTCCAAGGTTGCCCGGTTCACACACATTTAAAACTGCAAGCACTCCTTATGGTCCATCTTTACCAGAAATTTCTCAGCTTTGTCTGTTTGCCTGTGTGGCCCATCTTGGGAGAGTCTTGTGTCCTATGAAACCACATTGCGGATATTACTTTAGTTGTTCGATTGGCTTTAATGACCCCTAAATTTAGTAGGATTAATTTACTAAATCAGTGCCAAATAATTCTTTAAAAAATACTCGCTTTCCCACGATAGATCTTTGCTGGACTCTGCTAATATGGTATAGACTGTAGCCTGCAAGGCTCCTCTGTCCATGGAATTCTGCAGGCAAGAATACTGGAGTGAGCTGCTGTTCCCTTCTCCAGGGGATCTTCCTGACCCAGGGATCGAACCCGGGTCTCCTGCATCACAGGCAGATTCTTTACCATCTGAGCCACCAGGGAAGCACATCTGAGTCCAGTGTGTCCCAATAATATCTACCTAACGGCTTTCTAGACAGTAAGTCAAATAAAAGAAAAATTTCAGATCTCTGTCACTTAAAAAAGACTCCACTCGAGATTCTTAACAAAGAGTTAACTGCTAGGAAGAACAGCCCTCACCCTCTAAATTAAAAGCTGGGATACTAGTACATGTTGCTATAACAAAATGCCATAGCCTGGGTGACTTGAACAGCAAACATTTATTTCTCAGTTTTGCAGGTTGAAAGCCAAAGATAAGGGGGCAAGCATGGCTGAGTTCTCATTTGCAGACTGCCTTCTCCTCTTCGTTTCCTCACATGGTAGAAAGAGGCAAGACTGCTCTCTGGGGTCTCTATTATGAGAGCACTAATCTCATTTACATTGGCACCACTCTCATGGCCTCTTGTTTGGTCGCTAAGTCCTAGTCAATTCTCTGCAATCCCATGGACTGCAGCATGCCAGGCTCCTCTGTCCTCCACTGTCTCCCGAAGTTTGCTCAAATTCATGTCCATTGGATTAGTGATGCCATCTAACCATCTCATCCTCTGCCACCCCTTTCTCCTCATGCTTCAGTCTTTCCCAGCATCAGGGTCTTTTCCAATGAGTTGACTCTTCCCATGAGGTAGCCCAAGTATTGGCACTTCAGCATCAGTCCTTCCAAAGAATATACAGTTGATTTCCTTTAGAATTGACTGGTTTAATCTCTTTTCTGTCCAAGGGAGTCTCAAGAGTCTTCTCCAGCACCACAATTCAAAAGCATCAATCCTTTGGTGCTCAGCCTTCTTTATGGTCCAACTCTCACATCCCTACATGTCTACTGGAAAAACCATAGCCTTGACTATACGGACCTTTGTTAGCAACGAGATGAGTCTGCTTTTTACTATAGTGTCTAGGTTTGTCATAGCTTTCCTTCCAAGAAGCAAGCTTCTTTTAATTTCATGGCTGCGGTCACTGTTTGCATGGCCTAGTCACCTCCAAAAGCCCCATCCTAATCCCA
This sequence comes from Tragelaphus eurycerus, assembly GCA_935064755.1. Lineage (NCBI taxonomy): Eukaryota > Metazoa > Chordata > Mammalia > Artiodactyla > Bovidae > Tragelaphus > Tragelaphus eurycerus. Next base: position 9,840,865 of record CAKXYN010000039.1, read on the forward strand.
GCACATTAAAGGAAAGGATTTCAACATACTAATTTGTAGAAGATACAACCAACTCAGTCTGTAACAGCTGACAGTGAAGAAAAAGGGAAGAACAGTGGTTAGATGAATTTAAAGCTAACTTCTGGTTTCCTGGAGTATTTTTGCTTTCATACTTGGTTTAGAGTGTTCCTTCTGTGTCTTTCACATCACTTCAAAGTTGTGTAGTCACCTGTGAAGATCCCCACAGGAATACACTCTGTACTTGTGAGTCTGTTTATGATCAACAGAAGTGCCTTTCAAGCTAAAAGAAGAAATGATTATTTTTTTAAAATTTGCTCTTGATCTTGCTGCTGCTGCTGCTAAGTCACTTCAGTCGTGTCCAACTCTGTGCAACCCCATAGACGGCAGCCCCCCAGGCTCCCCCTCCCTGGGATTCTCCAGGCAAGAACACTGGAGTGGGTTGTCATTTCCTTCTCCAGTGCATGAAAGTGAAAAGTGAAAATGAAGTCACTCAGTCGTGTCCAACTCTTAGCGACGTCATGGACTGCAGCCCACCAGGCTCCTCCATCCATGGGATTTTCCAGGCAAGAGTACTGGAGTAGGGTGCTGCTCTTGATCTTACCTGGGAGTTATTAGTGATATGGCTTCATAGGACCTTTGTAACAGCTGAGTCTGAGTGTAGACAGAAAATGTAAATTCCTTGCCAGTTTCTAGCTGGATGGAAAGTTTGAGGATTCAGTAAATGTGAACAAAGTGACTATGAAACAATGGAATTTTCATAATTTATACCATAAGATTCAGCCTCCACCCTTGAGCTTAACATGTGTGCATGATAAGTATTATGCTGCTAAGTCACTTCAGTCAGGTCCGACTCTGTGCGACCCCATAGACGGCAGGCCACCAGGCTCCGCCGTCCCTGGGATTCTCCAGGCAAGAATAGTGGAGTGGGTTGCCATTTCCTTCTCCAGTGCATGAAACTGAAAAGTGAAAGTGAAGTCTCTCAGTTGTGTTTGACTCTTAGCGACCTCATGGACTGCAGCCTACCAGGCTCCTCCATCCATGGGATTTTCCAAGCAAGAGTACTGGAGTGGGGTGCCATTGCCTTCTCCAGATAAGTATCATCAGATCAGATCAGATCAGTCGCTCAGTCGTGTCTGACTCTTTGTGACCCCATGAATCCCAGCGTGCCAGCTTCTCTGTCCATCACCAACTCCCGGAGGTCACTGAGACTCACATCCATCGAGTCAGTGATGCCATCCAGCCATCTCATCCTCTGTCGTCCCCTTCTCCTCTTGCCCTCAATCCCTCCCAGCATCAGAGTCTTTTCCAATGAGTCAACTCTTCGCATGAGGTGGCCAAAGTACTGGAGTTTCAGCTTTAGCATCATTCCTTCCAAAGAAATCCCAGGGCTAATCTCCTTCACAATGGACTGGTTGGATCTCCTTGCAGTCCAAGGGACTCTCAAGAGTCTTCTCCAACAGATCAGATCAGTCGCTCAGTCGTGTCCGACTCTGCGACCCCATGAACTGCAACACGCCAGGCCTCCCTGTCCATCACCAGCTCCCGGAGGTCACTCAGACTCGCATCCATGGAGTCAGTGATGCCATCCAGCCATCTCATCCTCTGTCGTCCCCTTCTCCTCCTGCCCTCAATCCCTCCCAGCATCAGAGTCTTCTCCAATGAGTCAACTCTTCGCATGAGGTGGCCAAAATACTGGAGTTTCAGCTTTAGCATCATTCCTTCCAAAGAAATCCCAGGGCTGATCTCCTTCAAATGGACTGGTTGGATCTTCTTGCAGCCCAAGGGACTCTCAAGAGTCTTCTCCAACACCACAGTTCAAAAGCATCAATTCTTCGGCGCTCAGCCTTCTTCACAGTCCAGCTCTCACATCCATACATGACCACAGGAAAGACCATAGCCTTGACTAGGCGAACCTTTGTTGGCAAAGTAATGTCTCTGCTTTTGAATATGCTATCTAGGTTGGTCATAACTTTCCTTCCAAGGAGTAAGCGTCTTTTAATTTCATGGCTGCAGTCACCATCTGCAGTGATTTTGGAGCCCAGAAAAATAAAGTCTGACACTGTTTCCACTGTTTCCCCATCTATTTCCCATGAAGTGATGGGACCAGATGCCATGATCTTCATTTTCTGAATGTTGAGCTTCAAGGCAACCTTTTCACTCTCCACTTTCACTCTCATCAAGAGGCTTTTTAGCCCCTCTTCACTTTCTGCCATAAGGGTGGTGTCATCTGCATATCTGAGGTTATTGATATTTCTCCCAGCAATCTTGATTCCAACTTGTGTTTCTTCCAGTCCAGCATTTCTCATGATGTACTCTGCATATAAGTTAAATAAACATGGTGACAATATGCAGCCTTGACGTACTCCTTTTCCTATTTGGAACCAGTCTGTTGTTCCATGTCCAGTTCTAACTGTTGCTTCCTGACCTGCATACAGATTTCTCAAGAGGCAGATCAGGTGGTCTGGTATTCCCATCTCCTTCAGAATTGTCCACAGTTTATTGTGATCCACACAGTCAAAGGCTTTGGCATAGTCAATAAAGCAGAAATAGATGTTTTTCTGGAACTCTCTTGCTTTTTCCATGATCCAGCGGATGTTGGCAATTTGATCTCTGGTTCCTCTGCCCTTTCTAAAACCAGCTTGAACATCTGGAAGTTCACGGTTCACATATTGCTGAAGCCTGGCTTGGAGAATTTTGAGCATTACTTTACTAGCATGTGAGATGAGTGCAATTGTGCAGTAGTTTGAGCATTCTTTGGCATTGCCTTTCTTTGGGATTGGGATGAAAACTGACCTTTTCCAATCTTGTGGCCACTGCTGAGTTTTCCAGATTTGCTGGCATATTGAGTGCAGCACTTTCACAGCATCATCATTCAGGACTTGGAATAGCTCCACTGGAATTCCATCACCTCCACTAGCTTTGTTTGTAGTGATGCTTTCTAAGGCCCACTTGACTTCACATTCCAGGATGTCTGGCTCTAGGTCAGTGATCACACCATCATGATTATCTGGGTCGTGAAGCTCTTTTTTGTACAGTTCTTCTGTGTATTCTTGGCACCTCTTCTTAATATCTTCTGCTTCTGTCAGGTCCATACCATTTCTGTCCTTTATCGAGCCCATCTTTGCATGAAATGTTCCTTTGGTATCTCTGATTTTCTTGAAGAGATCCCTAGTCTTTCCCATTCTGTTGTTTTCCTCTATTTCTTTGCATTGATCGCTGAAAAAGGCTTTCTTATCTCTTCTTGCTCTTCTTTGGAACTCTGCACTCAGATGTTTCTATCTTTTCTTTTCTCCTTTGCTTTTCACTTCTCTTCATTTCACAGCTATTTGTAAGGCCTCCCCAGACAGCCATTTTGCTTTTTTGCATTTCTTTTCCATGGGGATGATCTTGATCCCTGTCTCCTGTACAATGTCATGAACCTCATTCCATAGTTCATCAGGCACTCTATCTATCAGATCTAGGCCCTTAAATCTATTTCTCACTTCCACTGTATAATCATAAGGGATTTGATTTAGGTCATACCTGAATGGTCTAGTGGTTTTCCCTACTTTCTTCAATTTAAGTCTGAATTTGGCAATAAGTATCATAGGAACAATCTAATTGATCATAATGTCTTCTGTTTTAGATTTTTACATTGGAATTTAGATACCTACAAGGTATTGCTGCTCTTTTAACACAATACAACTTCAATTAAATAAGCATTTATTTACCACCTAGCTCTCTGGTTGGCACTGTTGAGAAGATAAAGGATTAAAGGGACTATGCAATAGTCCTTATCCTTAGACTCACAGAAGTCTAGGGACACGTGTCTTGTGTACTTGAAAGAACTGGAATAGAACCCTGCCCCTTTCTCATCTGCCTGGCATTGTGAAATTCCAGTGCTTAGCTAAGTGCTGGTGTTATATTCTTCTGAGCATCAAAGAGTGAATACTTGAACTATAAGCTCTGTGTCAACACTCGGAAGGAGTATCTTTAGTGAATTTCATTTGGGCTTTAAAGCCTTGACTACATGACTACACTTTCTACATAGGTATTTTTTTTTAACATAATGTCCACTATTTTTTTTTTTCTTCTTTAGTTTGTTATGTACTAAGCCCTGTTTGTGATGTTTTGCTTCCTCTGGGAGGAAGAAAAAAAATCAGTATATTTTCTGTATTTTAAGAGAGAGAACTATATACATTGGCCACCAGGAATTTCAGAAATCTCCAACTGCAATATCAACTCTCCTGTCTTACTTGTTTCATCATCCTTGTCAAATTCCTCCTTGTAATATTCTAATCAACTTCTATCTTTCCTAACTCCATTTTTATTCATTCTTATCATTTCTTTGCAGGTTTTCGTGGTAGTTATCTTAAGGAAAGATAGTAGTGTGTAAATAAATAAGCAAAAAGAAAATGAGAAACTCATCGTAGAAGTACCATTTGTTTCAGTGAATATATGGGGGGAAAATGAAAATAATTAGAGTGGTTTTTTGTTATTTGTTTGTTTTTGTTTTAGGAAATAGAAAATCACCTTGACAAGGACACAGAGGGGTACGATGTGGTGCTTGATGCCATAGACACAATGCAGAGAGTGGCCTGGCACATCAACGACATGAAGCGGAAGCATGAACACGCCGTCCGCCTGCAGGTGAAGCCTCAGGGTGGCAGTGTCCGGTGAGGCCATGGGCCTATCGCTTGTTACCATTTCCCAAATCAGATGTTAAGTCTGCTCAGTGTTGCAGGTCACCCAGGGTCTTCATCATAGATCTCGCGAAGAACGATCAGGACAAAAAAACAGAAAAGATGAGGCCATCAATAATACTGATCATTGTTGAATGTAGTTATTATGACTCAGGGAACTCAAACTGGGGCTCTGTGACAACCTCGAGGGGTGGGATGGAGTGGGAGGTGGGAGGGAGGTTCAGGAGGGAGAGGACATATGTACACCTGTGGCTGATTCATGTTGATATATGGCAGAAACCAACATAATATTGCAAAGTTGTTATCCTTCAATTAAAAATAAATAAATCGCTGGGTCAGGAAGATCCTCTGGAGAATGGAATGGCAACCCACTCCAGTATTCTTGCCTGGAGAATTCCATGGACAGTGGAGCCTGACAGGCTACAGTCCATGCGGTCCCAAAGAGTCAGACATGACTGAGTGTCCAAACTGTGTAAAAGGGTTTTAAGCCTCTGTTCCTCTGTCACTAGTTCACGTCATGAGACGGTGAACATGTGGCGATGGGGCAGGAGCCTCAGAAAGGAGGACTGAATCCAGAACCAGGTCCTCAGCAGCTTTCCTGAGGAGGGGACATCACCGTGGCATTTTAGACCCCTCACTTTTAAAATAAGACATGTTTGCTAATGTCCCTTCCATCGTCACCATGCTGCTGCTGCTGCTAAGTCGCTTCAGTCATGTCCGACTCTGTGCGATCCCATAGACAGCAGCCCACCAGGCTCCTCCGTCCCTGGGATTCTCCAGGCAAGAATACTGGAGTGGGTTGCCATTTCCTTCTCCAATGCATGAAAGTGAAAAGTAAAAGTGAAGTCGCTCAGTCGTGTCCGACTCTTAGCAACCCCATGGACTGGAGCCTACCAGGCTCCTCCATCCATGGGATTTTCCAGGCAAGAGTACTGGAGTGGGGTGCCATTGTACAGCTCTAAATTCCTGGGAACTTTGGATGGATGCTGTCAGTGACCATGCCCTACGCACCTTAGAAGATGCGCTATTTAAAAACTGAAGGTCGTGTGTGCTCAGAGACTAGGCCGAGGCTCTTGGTTGTCCCTGGAGTAAAAGAAAAGCCCAGTGTGACTCCATGCTATGCAGAGCGCCTGCATTCAGCTTGCAAGGGGAGAAAACCATGTCCTTTGGCCCATACATTTGAACAGAGCTCTAGGTTTCATCTACATGCAGCCAGAGGGTAGTAATTGACTGTCAAAAATCAAAGGAAGAGGACATTCTAATCTTCCAGGCCATATCTGCTTTGTGTAAGCAATAATAAATGTTTTAATGCTTCATCATTGAAGTGTTCTGTGGACATAATGTCAGACATAATGTCAGCTAGATATTCAGAAATGGCTCAGTGACTGTTTTTTCATAGCTTAGAAGTCTATCTGGCAGTCTGAAGACTCCATTAAATCAGTCTCTGGCTCTGAATCACCTCCATTTGTACCTCCAACTTGGAGAAGGAAATGGCAACCCACTCCAGTGTTCTTGTCTGGAGAATCCCAGGGACAGTGGAGCCTGGTGGGCTGCAGTCTATGGGGTCGCACAGAGTTGGACACGACTGAAGTGACTTAGCAGCAGCAGTACCTTCAACTTAAGAATTTTCGAGTGGTTTTGTGGGCTGCTTAATTCAGTGCTGTTTTTGAACATTTTCATTTTTCCAAAATAACAAAATCCATTTTCTTTAAAATTTTAATATGGACATACAATATATCCCCAAGAAACTTCAAAGTCAGGTTATCCATTTTTATTTATCAAGTTCCATTAAAAATGCAATGGGGGACTTCCTGGTGGTCCAGTGGTTAAGAATCTGCCTTCCAATGCAGGGGACATGAGTTCGATCCCTGACCAGGGAACTAAGATCCCAGATGCCAAGGGGTAACTAAGCCCACACGCGACAACTACTGAACCTGTGAGCCACAACTAGGATCCAATACAGCCAAAAAAACAAAAACAAACAAAAAACACACTGGTGAAGAAACGTTCATTTCCTTTCCCCCAGTGAATGAGATTAATGCCAGAAATTTCTGAGAAGATGTATCTTGTGTGATACATCGTCTACCAGTTTTGATTATGGGTTACTTGTGTGTGGTGTGACTTCAGTTTCTGGAAGAAGGTTTTTAGGTCAGTAGCTCTGAAGGCTTTTGTCCAAAATATAAGGGATGAGCATATCTTGGGAAGGATGGTGAGAAGGTCACAAACCGTCAGCGTCTGTACCTGGCTTTTGAAAGACAACCTCACCGCCTTAGTAGAGGGATTATTGCAGGAGGGGAAGAAGTAATTAGCAACTTGTCAAATAACACCTTGGTTAAGTTCTATTAACCCTTAAGTGACACCAGCCGTAAATGTAGATTTATGTCGTGGACATCAGACACCACTCAGGACCCTGAGACCCTGCCTCAGGTATTTGGACCCCATTCCTGAGGCTCAGTGGGCTTCCCAGGTGGTGCTAGTGGTAAAGAAGCCACCTCCCAAAGCCCAAAACATAAGAGGCACTTTTGACCTCTGGGTCGGGAAGATCCTGGATATGGGCATGGCAACCCACTCCAGTATTCTTGCCTGGAGTATCCTATGGACAGAGGAACCTGGCAGGCTACCATCCATAGGGTTGTAGAGAGTCGGACACGATTAAGGGAACTCAGCACGCACACACCCATCAGAGCTCAACAAACAGGCCCCTGTGTCCTCCCCACCTTGCCCTCCCACCTCCTGTTTAATCACAGGGAATGTTCACTCTTTCAGGAGATACAGAGTTTGCTCACCAACTGGAAGGGGCCAGACCTGACCAGCTACGGGGAGCTAGTGCTCGAAGGGACCTTCCGCCTCCAGCGGGCCAAGAATGAGCGGACGCTCTTCCTCTTTGACAAACTGCTGCTCATCACCAAGAAGAGAGATGACACGTTTACATACAAAGCCCACATCCTGGTAGGTCTGAGTGGGTGTCCCCGGTGGGGACTGGGGGCACTGGTTCCACTCCCTTGCGAGCCTGCCTCGCCCTCTCTGCTTGCCCTCCAGTGCGGCAACCTCATGCTGGTGGAAGTGATCCCAAAGGAACCCCTCAGCTTCAGCGTCTTCCACTACAAGAACCCCAAGCTGCAGCACACGGTTCAGGTACCAGCGTCCCCCTGCCTCCCTGTGAGGCTCACCCTCGTTCGTGATGAGCGTCACGTGCCTGACAGCCTTTCCATGGCTTTCTGGCCACCCTGCGTGTGTCCCGTCTGGTCAGAGGTCCCAGGAGTGGCCATGTCTTGTGAGAGGTAGGGTTGCGTGACTGTCCACCTCTCCTCCTGGTAGGCAAAGTCGCAGCAAGACAAACGCCTGTGGGTTCTGCACCTGAAGAGGCTGATCCTGGAGAATCATGCGGCAAAGATTCCAGCTAAGGTAAGACCATGAGAGCAACGAACAATTGGAAAGGAATTCAGGTCTCAGGAAGACAGCCTGATGGGAATAAATGTGCACTTTGAAAATGAAGACTGTTGAAAGAGAAGCTACATGAGGGAACAACTGCACCAGCCATTCATACTGAAAAGATTCATATGCAGAGAGACTCTGCAGAGAGTTTTTGGTTCATTAATGTTGTTTGAAAGAAGAAAAATAAGGGAAAGGTTGTAAAAAAAATTTTCTAGACCACTAGTAGAAAATGAGGGAGTTATGAGAATTATTCAGTACTGTGCTAAGCACCTAGGGTAAATAAGCTGGCTTAGGTTCTGTGGGAAGCAAGACCCAGACTTGGTGGCGAAGGAATCTGCAGACAAGGGAGCCAGTCATATAAATGATGAACTGTTTGCTAAATATGATGAATTAATAGAGAGATAAGCCAAGTACTGTGGACGAGTAAAGTATTCAAGTTTATGGTCGAGTGAGGAGAGGAAAGAAAATGCCTTTTACCTCAGTCTTGGCAGATGAGGAATATTTTTATTAAATGGGGAAAAGAACAAGGGAAACCAAGCTGAGAGAACAGCAGAAACAAAAAACAAAGAGGTGTGAAAAGGGGCCCCGTGTTAAACAGCACAGACTGTGCTTGAATGGAAGTCCTCAGACTGAATGGTTGAGTTCTCAGGAGATGGAGTAGGAGGTAAGATTAGAGAAGTGGAAAGCAGTCAGCTGACCTTTGAAGGCTTTGAACACACACACACACTGAGGAGCCTGGATTATCATAGGGGGAAGCTCCTGAAGCTTTTGGAGGGAGGGGATGGTCTGTGCTGTGTTCTGAGAGTGTCACTTTGGGGGCAGTGTGATGGATAAGCTGGTAGAGCATCACTGGCAGCAGGAAAAGAATTGGCAGGTCTCTATGGTGGGCTAGAAAGGAGAAGACGGGCACTGCCAGGTAGCAGAAGAGGAGGAGGAGAGGCAGTGTAGGAGAGGAGAGGGAGAAATAAGTCAAGGACGAGTCAGGTGTTGGGCCAAGAGGCTGGTGTCATAAGTTCCAAGACAGGCTGCCAGGGAGAGGAACGGGTTGGATGGGCCTGAGAGGGAGGCGTGGTGGCCCATGTGCAGGGACAATTCAGCTGCAGGAGAGACGCAGGTCTCTCCACCCAGGCAGTCACCAAAGCCCGGAGATTTGATAGGAGGGCCCACGCAAATGCACAATGGGAAGACAGACCCTTGGGAATCCAACATCTAAGTGCTCGGCAAGGGGCGGGGGATTTGGAGAAGAACCAAAGAAAGAGTGGCCAAATGAGGCAGTAAGAAAACCGAAGGAGAAAGTGTGGAAACAAAGGAAGGAAAGAACCTCCCTGAGAAAGAGTGGAGTAACCGTCTCAAAGGCCGCAGAGATGTCAACAGATTCAAACAGAAAAGCAGATATTAGGTTTGGCAACTAAGACATAAGGGAGAGAGAGAGCAGTGGGTTGAAGATAAATAAGGAACAGACTGGGTGTGGCCTTCTTTTTTAAAGCAAAGTTCAGAAGGGACAAACAGTGGTAGTTTGAGGAGAGGTAAGAACAAAGGAAGACACTTTGCCCTCGTGAAGAATGTCGTGGGCATGTAAGCTGAGGGGATGAGGAAAGGAAGCAGGAGACAGGAAAGATAAGAGGTGGGGCACTCCTCGGAATGTGACTCTGGGGAGATGGAAGGATAGGGACATCCTTAATCCAAAATTTGGGGTGGGGGTGTGTACTGTAAATAGTCTAATAAAAACATTAGATTGTGAATATAATGATGGAAACTCAAAACTTACTATTTACTGAAAAAATATGCAAGAACTGCTAATGCACACCTCCACATATAAAAACATGGCTTTTTCAAGCTTTTAAAAGCTAGAACTAATTCCCTTGGTCTTAGGAACCAAAAATTGGTGCAACTCTATATAAAATTAACAAATTCATTCACTTTCTCTATACTAATACACTTTTTATATTAACTTTACCAGTAAGTGTAGGGGTTAGTCTTGTCAAGAGTCAGAAACATCTTCCTGAGCTGGGAGAAGAAGAAAAATAGAGGATAAACTTTGAGGTGGACTTGAGAGCGCTTAAAGGGTTTGCCTTCACAAAAGTTGCTGGTAATAGCATCTGCTGGGTGAGTGGAAGCAAAGATGGGGCTAGGTGTCCAAGGGCAAGTGGAGAGATTCAGAGCACGTGCCAAAGAACGTAGGCTAGGGACTTCCCTGGTGGTCCAGGGGCTAAGACTCTGTGCTCCCAATGCTGGGGGCCTGGGTTTGATCCCTGGTCAGGGAAATAGATCCCACATGCCGCAGTTAAGAGTTCCCATGCCACAACTAAAGATCTTGGATTCAGCAGTGGAGATCAGAGATACCATGTCCCATAGCTAAGACCTAGTGCCGCCAAATCAATCAATAAATATGTTTTAAAAAACCACAGGCTAGAGAGTCAGTGGGGATGACTACAGCCATCTGTGAAAGGAATCCTGGACCCCACTGAGGCTGACCACCTTGAACCAATGTGATGACTCAGCAACTTTGAGACCAGTGTGAAGAACCCTGGCACACATGGGTTGCCCCAGGCTGGGGACCAGCAGAGCAGTGAGGGGAAAGGTTAACAGGGAAGGCAGAGTGCTAACCAGTATCCAACCTGCAGTGATTGAGCATAATTCCCAGGCTGAGTGGAGCATGAAACCAACCAGGAAAACAGGTGCATGAAGGATGAGTCAGAGAACTGGTTCAGCAAGAGTCCGGGTGGAGAGATGGAAATACAGAGATCTGTCATTGAAGGAGGGACTTCTGGAGTCCTGCCTGCAAAGGAGGGCACTTCTGGGTGATGATAGGCTCTGGGGGCGGCTGTGATTATGCGTTGCTTGCTGTTCTATAGTGAAGGGAAAGGTTAGATGTCCTAAAGGATATGAAGATCCACGCGTATGGGGAAGGGGTCTATGCTGGGGCAGGGAGGAGGCAAGTAGAGCAGTAAATGGGACGATGCTCATGAGGGTAGAACTGGGTGGGAAATGACGCAATCTGAGATTTCTGAGAAAGAAAGTCTGTTTGCTCTTTGCATACTTTTTGAAAAGTCTTTGCAGCTTGTCCTCAGGGGCTGTCAGCAGCACTTCTGTGCCCAGGAAATGAATGTGCATGGGTGTGGGCTTTGACTGAGGCATGAGTCTCAGCTCATCAGGGCGTTCCAAGGGGTCAGGTAACTCACGCAGAGAGGTGAATGCATTGTCTTCATACTTAATCATTTGTTTGCTGGCCTCGTCTCTTGGAATGCCCTTCTGAGCAATGGCAGGTGCCATTCTTAAGCCCCACCTGTTGTTCACCTGTCCCTGGGAAAATCAAAACTGCCAAAGGGGTTCTGAAAGGCAGTTATTGGCCATTACAAAATGAGGCTAGCTTACAGAACTTCCTCTTTGTCCCACACTAGGGGGTGTGTATTCCAAGCAGTTTTCCCTTTATATTTTATAAGGGTTAATACAGTCATGGTAGAATTGTACTTTTTTGCCCCTAAACAATCTATTTTTTCAGCTACAAATGCTTGAGCACCATACAGTGTGCTGAGTACTTTATATGTTTATTTCTTCCCTTTAGCAAAATGCCTTCTGCTGAAGGCCTGTTCTCCCCATTCTAGAGAAATAAAAACAGAGGCTCAGAGATGGAAAGTAAACTGCCCTAGTTTATGCAATTAGGACTAGTTTATGCTTCAAATCCAGTTCTGCCTGGCCCCAAAGATGATCTTAACTACATTGTTCCCCGGGGTAAATGAAAGCACTCTTATTTACTATATTATATCCACTATAAGGTTATGATCATTTTCTATCTTATTTGAGCAGGATTAATACTAATTAGAATTTTTCACTTTTCTCAAGACTATTTCTTAAATTATTTTCTTAAAGCTTCAAAAGATATTTACTCTTATTAAATAAAATGCATAATGGGAAAAATATCCAAAAATGTTCTACTATTTAACAGCTTAAGAAGTTAGGTTTCTCCTAAAGAGTCAACACAACTTAACAACTAAAACGACAAAGAACAAAACCTCCTTCTGGTCCTTTAATTCTGTGATGGTCCTTGACTGACCCCTAGTGGAAAATATGGGAATAGTACTTTTTGATATTAAATGTCAAGGCAAGAAAAAAAAATACTGAGTTCTTAAAGTCAAGCTTTTAAATATCAAGAAACTTCCTGGAAGTTAGCCATATGGTCCATCTATATATGTGGTATATGCAGTAACTTTTGTCCAGATTAATCGGGAATAAGGTGCAGGTAGAAACTGTTGGATTTTCTATATACATGTGGTTCTGCAAATGCCCTTCACAGAAATTGAGTTAACATTTGTGTCTAAAATTAACTTGACTAGTAACCTCAAACTCTAAATGTATGGTAAAAATATCAGTGTTATAAAAAAGAATAAACATTTGTTTTCTCAAAATTAAGGTGACTGCATCAAGGATTTTTTTTTTTTTTTTTTTTTTTTTTTGCCACTTAGCCTAGACATTTTTACTGTGATGTCACATACTGCGACAAAGTAAAATTATTCTGTAAGTTATTCTTAGCATAATATTCGTAGGCTCAGTCACACTACCTTGAAAAATGAAAATGACATTCAAGATGCAAGAAAGCCTACCTTATTTTTTTCTTCTTTGAATCCTCGGGCAAAATAATTCATGTTAAGGCCATTAACTTATCTTTTCTCTAAACATTGATAACATATGATAACAATCATAACCAAAAGAAGCCTCAAAGCAATAAACTTCAGAAGCTCAGGGTTGAGGTGGGGAAAAGGATGTATGTAGAGGAAGCAAGAATCAAGGTTATCAGGGTCAGTCCCCTGCGGGAGTAGATGGTAACTAACTAGATTAAATGGCTGTCCTTTGCTACCAGTAGCAAGTATGAAAGGTGGGTCCTATCTGACCATCTTCAAGTTGAGGGAACTTATGCAGAAATGTGAGAGCACTTGCCTAGTTAAGAGCTAGAGTTGGATCAAGGACCGTGTCCTCCAGGGCTCCTCTCCCACACTGCAGCTCTTTCTCCCCCTCAGGATATTCCAGGGCACACAAAAGAGATGGTGGTGCAGGCATGCTGCGGGGAGCTGGGAGAGTCAGCTGATAAGTGCATCATATTTGGAGGGAGGAAAACATAGGAACAGTCCAGCAAGTATTTTGCATTCAGCTCAAAAGAATTATCATGCCCCTGTGATATGAGGAGGGCTGATGGTGTAGGCTCTGTACCTTGAAACTTTGATTGCATAGATTGAGATTGGATTCAATAGACCAGGGTTGCGTAGAAGGACTCTAGATTGTATGATAAGCTGCTCAGCCAAAGTATGGATCCTTTGGTGAAAGTGTCTTTCTCTCTTTCCCTCTTTTCCCTTCCTCCTCCCCCTGTCTTCTCCCCCCTACCCCCACCTTCCCTCCTTTCTTCCTTCCCTATTTTCTTGCCTGGTGGAGGCTGTAAGCTTAGCCCCGGGGCACCAAAGGGACAGCGTTTACCACCCACACGAGGATGCTCAACTGTTTGAATCCCTTGAATGCTGTATTAGTGCCTAAAAGAAAGGAGTTTTAGTTTTATAAAAACTTTTCAAAAACCACTCATCCCAGTGGGGTAAAACCTGTCTTGGGATTGGTAGTTTAAACAAGGAACAAACAAAACAGGTCTTTGTAATCATAACTACATCTTCTTTCTTTCAGGCCAAGCAAGCAATACTTGAAATGGATGCCATTCGTAAGTTCTGTTTTCTCACACAATTTGAAATCTCATTGTCCACGTGTATCTATCACATTTTCTATCTTCAGGTTTACAGATGGCAGCTGTCAATTATGAGATGTCAAAACCCAATTGGAAGAAAGTGGCGGCTCTCTATTCACTGTTGTAATAGACAGAGCCAGTTGGACAGTATTCTCTCTTTTTAACCCGTTGGCTTCTTTCTCCACTGATTTCTCCTGGTTCATCTGTGAGGCCGCCAATGGCTCATCATCACATCTCCACATCAACTCACAGCAAGCTATGCTTCCAGGATCACCTCTGGCCCCACCTCCATCACCACCAAAACAATCAAGGTCTCACAATGCATTTCCCACATCAGCCCCATGAGCAAAAAATATATTGATTATCTGTAAGAATCACACTAACTCTATAGGTGTTGGTTCCTGATACAGCTCACATTTCAAGTTACAACTGCCCCACACATGTGACTGTGTCTTACACGTCTCATAGCAGGCAGAGAATAAATACAAGTGAGGTCTTTCCAATAAAATAAGACCTGTTCAAAGCACTGACCACATCCTTGTTACTGCCCAGGTTAAACAGACTTTAAAAAGAAGCAATAGCTTCAAAGACTTACAGCCAAGTCTGACAGAAACTTTTACTGAAAACTTCCTACTTTTGAGGAATCTTTCCCCAAGTACTAATTCACTTAAACAACACCCTCTCTTCCTCCTAGCCTGCTGGTTGTTAATCTCCAGCAGGAAAAGAAAAGAAACGTTACTGAAATAAAGAAATGAGCACCAGCACTGAGATGCCCCCTTGCATGCCCACTGGACCCCACCAGGAAATGATGCAAGATGACCCCATCAGAGAGCTAGGCTGGGGCTCACTGCCCTGTGTTCTCTGAAGCCACTTATTTTATTCAATAAAAATCTCTTTGAGATTCTTTTTTTTTTGGAGGTATAGTTGATTGGTGGCTTAGACAGTTAAGAATCTGCCTGCCGTGTGGGAGACCCAGCTTTGATCCCTGGCTCGGGAAGATCCCCTGGAGAAGGAAATGGCAACCCACTCCAGTATCCTTGCCTGGAGAATCCCATGGACAGAGGAGCTTGGCAGGCTACAGTCCATGGAGTCGCAAAGAGTCAGACACAGCTGAGCAACTCACACACCTCCGTAGTTGAATTTCAGTAAATCATTCCCAAGTATTCAACAGTGATTCACAGTTTTAAAGGATTTTAGTTGAATTTCAGTATATCATTCCCAAGTATACAACAGTGATTCACAGTTTTAAAGGATTTTACTTTATTTGTCGTTATAAAATATTATCTGTATTCCCTGTGCTGTACAATATATTCATATAGCTGATTTATTTTATCAATATGTATATAATACAAATGGACACTCTGTAGAGAAGGTGAGGTCATGGATGGGCGTGTGAGAATGAGGAGGAAAGATGGAGAAATATGAGGACCCAGAGGGGTCAGCTATTCAGTGCCAATCTCTGTGGCGCCATTGGCTAGTGAGTTCAGCTGTTAATGGAAAAGTTGGTGGTTTGAGTCCATCCAGGAATGCTGTGTTTAGGCTTCCTAGGTGGTGGTAGTGGTGAAAAAAAAAAAAAAAAACCACCTACCAATGCAGGAGATAAGAGACACAGGTTTGACCCCTGGCTCAGGAAGATCCCCTGGAGAAAGGAATGGCAACCCAAGCCAGTATTCTTGCCTGGAGAATCCTACAGACGGAGGAGCCTGGCAGGCCACAGTCCATAGGGTCACAGAGTCAGATACAACTGAAGTGACTTAGCACGCACAGCTGTTCAACATGAGCGGCTACATTTGACGACATTGTTTGTTTATTGCCAGGCTCTGGGTTAGCTCTTCGACACCAACAAGGACTCTCTGTATAGCGCGGGGAGCTCTGCTCAGCGTTATGTGCCAGCCTGGATGGGAACGGGGCTGAGGGGAAGGGATACGTGTGTGTGTAGGTGAGCAGCTGTGCTGTGCGCATGAAACTATAGCATTGTTAACCAGTTATACTCCAATATAAAAAAATTTTTTTAATAAATCACACAGATAGTAATTACACATTTTTTTTTTTTTAATATGAGGCTTGAGATGTGAGCATAACTAACAAAGAAGAAATAACACAGAAAAATAATAAAGATTCTCTGAGCATACAGAATGCTGGCAAGCCTCTAACTGGCATCCTGTGCCTCTCTTCCAGGCCGGGTCTATCCACAACATCCCAGCTGAGGAAAATTACTCTGACTTTGGTCTCAGCTGGCTGTGAACAGGATAGGCCAGTCCATTGGACCAAATGACCTCATTTGGATACCTTTGACTCTGACATTGAAGTCTGTGTGGTCTTTATAATCCTCAGACCTTTCTCACACTTCAGACAGACCTAAAGATGCTTAACCTCAATTTGAAGAATACCCGTCTACAGCTATGTCCTCAAGCTTCAGGGTGCAGATGGTCACTGAATATGCTGCAATACTTTAGACTTAGACCAGATTTTCTTAATCCAAAGTCTGTGTACCCCTTAGATGAAATGAAATGAAAATCCCTTTTCTGAGAAGAGAACTTAAACCGTTTAAAGCCTGTCTAGAAAAACATGGAGGGCAGCTTCCACGGGGTCAGGAAGGGCTTGGCACCCTCCACCACCATGCCAGGCAGAAATGCCTCTTGAAATTGCTTCCCAGATGGAATTCTCCAGGCAGCTGTACCTTGACAGGGTCTCTGATGTGACCCTTTGCTGCAGTTTCTCAGGGGCCTTGTTTTTTTTATTCTAATGGAATTGTCTGACCTCTGTGGGTCTCAGAGTTGCTGGTGACTCTGAATGGGTGCCAGAAGTTACCACACCTTACACATTTGAACTAACTTTTTAGGAAGGGGAAAGCCAAAGGTTGTAGCTCTTTCTGCCAGAGAGTGAAAAAAGTAGTAGTTAGAATACATGTGAGTGCCTGGGGGTGTGGGAGGGGTGGAAGTGAGGAACAAGGTTTACGTTGCTAACACATTCCTGCGGGTCCCACAGTAACCACACAGTCTTGAGATGCATATTCAACCCCGGTTGTGGAAGGAGGAATTCTACCATGTCTGATGAAAAAGAAATCCACAGATGCCCAGGATGAGTCCTACCCATTTTCTGAAAAGTCACGGAACAGTGCATTCTTTTTTTTTTTTTTTGATATATTTAAATTGGAGGCTAATTACTTTACAGTATTGTGGTGGGTTTTGCCATACATCGAGGTGGATCAGCATGGAACACTGCATTCTTATAGACATATGTGGTTCTTTACAGATTACCCAGGCTTCTGTTACAGTCCCGAGGGAGAGACTTGTGGCTCTCGAAATGGCTCTGCTCCGTATCAGCTGAGAAGGAAATCTGGTAAATAAAATATAATCAGATATAATCAAAATTAAATAATTTGGGGGCACTAGTAATGAAAGTCCCTTTCAGTTAGACAAAAAGGTATTTTCTTTCTGGTTTTTGAACACATCACCATTTTGATTATCTTTGACGCTCTCAAGCTTTGGTTCTAAAAGTCTTTCTACTTAACTCTCAATTTTTCAGTTACTATAAAACATGTCAATTAACTAAGTTCACTTTGTATAGTATTTTACCACTGGCATGCAGGTGTTTAAATCCTACTTACTGGCATTGGTGAAAAGTTGTATCCTGTAAATGACATATACCCAAGCTACTTCAAATCTAAAATTTTAATACACATCTGCTAAACTAGACTTCTTGTGGTATCCCCTTAGCCCTCAGATTTTTCTTTATTTAAGTCAGCATTCACTAAGTTCCTGATTTCCTACACTGTGCTAAGAAAATGTAAAAATAATGCCCATGATTTCTGCTTGCGAGGAGTTCATAGCCTAGTGGGAGAGTCAAAAAAGGTTGAACAAATAGCAATGGAGTTTGTAGAAGTTGAATGGAAGTTTTGAAAAGTGGGCAGACAGAGAGGTGAGCCCTGTAGGAAGGACAGAAGACCACACAGAGCAGAGGACCAGGACCCCGGGTAGAATCTGCAGAGCCTGATGATATGGGGACAACACGTTGCAAAGGCCCTGAGACCTCAGCAGCACACCTTAGATCAGACAGCTACTGCCACTTGTTTGGCCTTGGCTGCAAGGTAGGCTGGAGGTGCGGGTGTGCAAGGTAAATGGAAGCAGATGTGACTAGAGTTGCAAATCAGGGCCTGATTACGAAAGGCCAAGTAGGTCAGGCAGAACTTGCAAGTTCAAGCTTGCAAGAACTTGATCTTGCAAGCTATGGAAGGATTTTAAGCAATGAGATGTTTTCCTTTTAAAAAGAGAATTCTGGCTCGAGGCAGAAAATGAAGTAGGCAGGGACACTGGGCAGGAGGCTGTTCCTCTAGTCTGGGTGAGAGATGCTAAAGGTTTGGAATAAAACAGTGGTAACTGGGGTGGAACATCAATAGGATCCTGCAGGATTGTGATGGATGAAGATGGGAAAAACTTAAAATGATGTCCTGGTCACTAAGTAGGGAAGATAAAGTGAATGAGAAACAAGACAAGAAAAACAGATGGAGGAGGAGCTGTGGGGGAGACTGGTGAGCTGAGACTGGGATATGCTCAGTTTGCTGGGTCTATGGTCATGCTGAGGACATGTCAGATGGACAGTTGGCCTGTGAGGTCTGAGGTTTGGCATAGGGCTCTGGCAGAAGGAGATTGAACATAATCCTCTTATCAGTTAAGTTCAGTCACTCAGTCATGTCTGACTCTTTACCACCCCATGAATTGCAGCACTCCAGGCCTCCCTGTCCATCAGCAACTCCTGGAGTTCACTCAGACACATCCATCGAGTCAGGGATGCCATCCAGCCATCTCATCCTCTGTCGTCCCCTTCTCCTCCTGCCCCCAATCCCTCCCAGCATCAGAGTCTTCTCCAATGAGTCAACTCTTCCCATGAGGTAGCCAAAGTACTGGAGTTTCAGCTTTAGCATCATTCCTTCCAAAGAACACCTAGGACTGATCTCCTTTAGAATGGACTGGTTGGATCTCCTTGCAGTCCAAGGGACTCTCAAGAGTCTTCTCCAACACCACAGTTCAAAAGCTTCAATTCGTCGGCATTCAGCCTTCTTCACAGTCCAACTCTCATATCCATACATGACCACAGGAAAAACCATAGCCTTGACTAGATGGACCTTTGTTGGCAAAGTAATGTCTCTGCTTTTGAATATGCTATCTAGGTTGGTCATAACTTTCCTTCCAAGGAGTAAGCGTCTTTTAATTTCATGGTTGCAATCACCATCTGCAGTGATTTTGGAGCCCAGAAAAATAAAGTCTGACACTGTTTCCACTGTTTGCCCATCTATTTCCCATGAAGTGATGGGACCGGATGCCATGATCTTCGTTTTCTGAATGTTGAGCTTTAGGCCAACTTTTTCACTCTCCACTTTCACTTTCATCAAGAGGCTCTTCAGTTCCTCTTCACTTTCTGCCATAAGGGTGGTGTCATCTGCATATCTGAGGTTATTGATATTTCTCCCGGCAGTCTTGATTCCAGCTTGTGCTTCTTCCAGCCCAGCGTTTCTCATGATGTACTCTGCATATAAGTTAAATAAGCAGGGTGACAATATACAGCCTTGACGTACTCCTTTTCCTATTTGGAACCAGTCTGTTGTTCCATGTCCCGTTCTAACTGTTGCTTCCTGACCTGCATACAGGTTGCTCAAGGGGCAGGTCAGGTGGTCTGGTATTCCCATCTCTTTCAGAATTTTCCACAGTTTGTTGTGATCCACACAGTCAAAGGCTTTGGCATAGTCAATAAAGCAGAAGTAGATGTTTTTCTGGAACTCTCTTGCTTTTTCCATGATCCAGCAGATGTTGGCAATTTGATCTTTGGTTCCTCTGCCTTTTCTAAAACCAGCTTGAACATCTGGAAGTTCACACTTCACGTATTGCTGAAGTCTGGCTGTGAGAATTTTGAGCATTACTTTACTAGCATGTGAGATGAGTACAATTGTGCGGTAGTTTGAGCATTCTTTGGCATTGCCTTTCTTTGGGATTGGAATGAAAACTGACCTTTGCCAGTCCTGTGGCCACTGCTGAGTTTTCCAAATTTGCTGGCATATTGAGTGCAGTACTTTCACAGCATCATCTTTCAGGATTTGGAATAGCTCTACTGGAATTCCATCATCTCCACTAGCTTTGTTCATAGTGATGCTTTCTAAGTCCCACTTGACTTCACATTCCAGGATGTCTGGCTCTAGGTCAGTGATCACACCATTGTGATTATCTGGGTCATGAAGCTCTTTTTCGTACAGTTCTTCTGTGTATTCTTGCCACCTCTTCTTAAAATCTTCTGCTTCTGTCAGGTCCATACCATTTCTGTCCTTTATTGTGCCCATCTTTGCATGAAATGTTCCCTTGGTATCTCTAATTTTCTTGAAGAGATGTAAAGCAGAAGTAGATGTTTTTCTGGAACTCTGTCTTTCCCATTCTGTTGTTTTCCTCTATTTCTTTGCATTGATCGCTGAAGAAGGCTTTCTTATCTCTTCTTGCTGTTCTTTGGAACTCTGCATTCAGATGTTTATATCTTTCCTTTTCTCCTTTGCTTTTTGCTTCTCTTCTTTTCACAGCTATTTGTAAGGCCTCCCCAGACAGCCATTTTGCTTTTCTGCATTTCTTTTCCATGAGGATGGTCTTGAACCCTGTCTCCTGTACAGTGTCATGAACCTCCATCCATAGTTCATCAGGCACTCTATCTATCCGATCTAGTCCCTTAAATCTGTTTCTCACTTCCACTGTATAATCATAAAGGATTTGATTTAGGTCATACCTGAATGGTCTAGTGATTTTCCCTACTTTCTTCAATTTCAGTCTGAATTTGGCAATAAGGAGTTCATGATCTGAGCCACAGTCAGCTCCCCGTCTTGTTGTTGCTGATTGTATAGAGCTTCTCCATCTTTGGCTGCAAAGAATGTAATCAATCTGATTTTGGTGTTGACCACCTGGGGATGTCCATGTATAGAGTCTTCTCTTGTGTTGTTGGAGGAGGGTGGTACTTAACGCGGAGAACATCGTGCTACTATGGATTGGGTTGGTTTTCTGTTAGGTGACTCCAGATTGCATAGCTTAGTGTTCATCCTACAGTTTTGATAGAGTGAATGTCTTGCCAAGTATCTCTAAGCAATCAGGATTTAGGTGAATTTGGGTGGCAGAGGATGAGATGGGTAGCTAGCATCTCTGACTCAATGGACATGAATTTGAGCTAACTCTGGGAGATAGCGGAGGACAGAGGAACCTGGCATGCTGCAGTCTGTGGGATCACAAAGAGTTGGATACGACTTAGTGACTGAACAATAATAATTACTTATAAAGAAAAAAATCTTGATTTGGTTTGACAAATGATGCTGGCCTTATTTTTCCTCCCAGAACCTTCCTCAAGATCACATAAAGTTTTGAAGACCAGCGGTAAGTCCTGGATCACTTTTTTTTTCATTCCTGTTGATATCCACAAAGTCACATGATATACAGAAAAATCAACACCAGATGAATTACAGATTAGCAGGTTTGATTAATGTCTGTAAGTAATACTGTCCCATTATAAAATGTAAAGCTGAATGACATAAAATGTTTGTAGTATAGATAACAATGGACATAAAAAGATTAATGCTTGTGAATGTTGATGTAAGAAATCCCATTAATAAAAACAACAAAGGACTTCTGTTCTGAAGGCAGATAATATAATCCGGAAGAAATACAAACTGCCAATAAAATTTACGAATGGCCACTCACATTAGTAATCAGAAAATCATACATATACATGAGATAAACAGAGGTGAGAGAGCTGTGGGCTTGGCCAAAAGAAGAGAAAAAACAGGCACTCTGAAGCTATTGGTGTATAAATTTTTGCAGTGATTTTGGAGCAAAATTTGTTAATGCCCACTTAAATTTTAAATGTGCATTTTCCCTTGAACCAACAGTTTCATATTTTTCACTTGTATATGTTTCACCATGTACACTTCCTGTATAGACATACTCACCCAGGGTTCACACATTTATGGGTATTTGTGTTCTTTTGTTTTTGACAGGATACCACGTAATAAGTATATCCATCTAGTGAAAAATGATTTGAAAAGTTATAAATCCCAGAGCACTACATGGAATATTCTGCAGCTGTTAAAAAGAATGACGTACATATCTGTCTACTGCTAGGCTTGTGCACATATATTTAGCAGGAAATGCAGTGTTGCATATTGCACCCTTATTATAAAAACAAAAAGACTGGGATGGGGGGCAGGGTGGGCACAGGACCTGGAAAGATGAACATCAAACTTTTTTGATTGGGGTTGCCTCTGTGGGGTAGAATTTGTGGACAGGGTTCAGTCACTTTTTACTTTACATGCTTCTGTAATTAATGTGTAAAGATGAGACACAGATTATCAGGGTATCATAAGGGTATCTATGAGGATGTGGCTAGTAAGTCTCCCCCCACAATTCCTCTTGCACCGTCCTTAGCACAGAGCCAAGGTGACCCTGCTGATCAATGCTATACTTTTCTGTCACAACCGATAAAATGTTTAAAATTAACAAGTATAATCTTATGTTTAAATGATTTTCAGGTGCATTTTTTTCAGGTTATATATATTTTGAGGGAAAGCTTTTCAAACTTAATATGAATTAGTCCATTGGTCTCTCAGGGATTAAGGAAGGTACTTAACACTCAGATGTATGTCGAGTTGTTATAGTACGGGATATGTAACTTGGGTAACTGAGTGGTATTTTCTGAAAATTAGATCAAAAGAGCCTTGAAACTCTTGGGTTTCTGTGATTAACAATAAGTTTAAAAGTTCTGTAAAATATCAGTGCTTAGCTATGTATGAGATACATTTTTAATCCTCAAACTTTAAAATGTTTTAAATATTTTGTTTTTCAGAAACAGCACAAGACATTCAAAAGGTAAGTATTATTACATTCCTTATTTTGAAATGTTTACTTTAGGCAGCCTTTCCTGAATCAAATCCCTCATGATTATACAGTGGAAATGAGAAATAGATTTAAGGGCCTAGATCTGATAGATAGAGTGCTTGATGAACTATGTAATGAGGTTCGTGACATTGTACAGGAGACAGGGATCAAGACCATCCCCATGGAAAAGAAATGCAAAAAAGCAAAATGGCTGTCTGGGGAGGCCTTATATACACATAGCTATGAAAAGAAGAGAAGCGAAAAGCAAAAGAGAAAAGGAAAGATATAAGCATCTGAATGCAGAGTTCCAAAGAATAGCAAGAAGAGATAAGTAAGCCTTCTTCAGCAATCAATGCAAAGAAATAGAGGAAAACAACAGAATGGGAAAGACTAGGGAACTCTTCAAGAAAATCAGAGATACCAAAGGAACATTTCATGCAAAGATGGACTTGATAAAGGACAGAAATGGTATGGACCTAACAGAAGCAGAAGATATTAAGAAGAGATGGCAAGAATACACAGAAGAACTGTACAAAAAAGAGCTTCACGATCCAGATAATCATGATGGTGTGATCACTGACCTAGAGCCAGACATCCTAGAATGTGAAGTCAAGTGGGCCTTAGAAAGCATCACTATGAACAAAGCTAGTGGAGATGATGGAATTCCAGTGGAGCTATTCCAAATCCTGAAAGATGATGCTGTGAAAGTACTGCACTCAATATGCCAGCAAATTTGGAAAACTCAGCAGTGGCCACAGGACTGGCAAAGGTCAGTTTTCATCCCAATCCCAAAGAAAGGCAATGCCAAAGAATGCTCAAACTACTGCACAATTGCACTCATCTCACATGCTAGTAAAGTAATGCTCAAAATTCTCCAAACCAGGCTTCAGCAGTATGTGAACCGTGAACTTCCTGATGTTCAAGCTGGTTTTAGAAAAGGCAGAGGAACCAGAGATCAAATTGCCAACATCTGCTGGATCGTGGAAAAAGCAAGAGAGTTCCAGAAAAGCATCTATTTCTGCTTTGTTGACTATGCCAAAGCCTTTGACTGTGTGGATCATAATCAACTGTGGAAAATTCTAAAGGAGATGGGAATAACAGACCACCTGACCTGCCTCTTGAGAAATCTATATGCAGGTGAGAAAGCAACAGTTAGAACTGGATGTGGAACAGCAGACTGGTTCCAAATAGGAAAAGGAGTACGTCAAGGCTGTATATTGTCACTCTGTTTATTTAACTTATATGCAGAGTACATCATGAGAAACGCTGGGCTGGAAGAAGCATAAGCTGGAATCAAGATGGCTGGGAGAAATATCAATAACCTCAGATATGCAGATGACACCACCCTTATGGCAGAAAGTGAAGAGGAACTAAAAAGCCTCTTGATGAAAGTGAAAGTGGAGAGTGAAAAAGTTGGCCTAAAGCTCAACATTCAGAAAACGAAGATCATGGCATCCGGTCCCATCACTTCATGGGAAATAGATGGGGAAACAGTGGAAACAGTGTCAGACTTTATTTTTCTGGGCTCCAAAATCACTGCAGATGGTGATTGCAGCCATGAAATTAAAAGACGCTTACTCCTTGGAAGGAAAGTTATGACCAACCTAGATAGCATATTGAAAAGCAGAGACATTACTTTGCCAACAAAGGTTCGTCTAGACAAGGCTATGGTTTTTCCTGTGGTCATGTATGGATGTGAGAGTTGGACTGTTGTGAAGGCTGAGCGCCAAAGAATTGATGCTTTTGAACTGTGGTGTTGGAGAAGACTCTTGAGAGTCCCTTGGATTGCAAGGAGATCCAACCAGTCCATTCTGAAGGAGATCAGCCCTGGGATTTCTTTGGAAGGAATGATGCTAAAGCTGAAACTCCAGTACTTTGGCCACCTCATGCCAAGAGTGGACTAATTGGAAAAGACTCTGATGCTGGGAGGGATTGGGGGCAAGAGGAGAAGGGGAAGACAGAGGATGAGATGGCTGGATGGCATCACTGACTCAATGGACGTGAGTTGAGTGAACTCCGGGAGTTGGTGATGGTCAGGGCGGCCTGGTGTGCTGTGATTCATGGGGTCGCAAAGAGTCGGACATGACTGAGCGACTGATCTGATCTGATCTTCTTAAAAATCTAACCTCCAGTTTATCTTCCAAGTGTTAACAATTACATGTCGAAGTAGATTTAAGTTAGGCCTCTTCCTTCTCAACCCTCGCCCCCACCTCCCCACCCCCAGCTTCATCCCTCAGAACCAAGGCGATGATTTCTTCATCTTTCTGCCCCACCTCTCTCCTCAGAAGCTGTAAAGATACCTTAGGATGTAACACCAGCACAGGCTGTGGTCCACTCCACATTGCCCTGTGCCTGTATGCATATAAAACCAAAGTTCTTGAGTCCCGAGTATTTGCTTCTTTTTCAAAACATCAGCCTTCAATCACAAAGATCCCCTTCTAAGAATGCAGTCCTGCTGCTGGTATGAGAGCTGTGATCATATGTGATATAATAAAACTTCACTATATCAAGTTTTGATTTTTCTTCCTCCAATGAAAGGTTAGGAGAAGGGGGAATAAAAATGGTATGTTTTATTGGAAGATGTATATTCACATTTATTACCTATGAACAGTAAATATTGTATTCTGACCAGAGTGAACCATGTCCAAAATGCCTACTGATACATTGGCTTAACTAGCAATTCTTAGAGAACCGATCTTGGCTTCTTGCTTTGTGTTCTGTAACAATGTGGCGGTGAAAATCTCCCCCACAACTCCACCTGCCCGACTCCTTGGCACAGGGCCAGAGTGACCGTGTTAATAAATGATGGATCTTTCAGTCAGGATGTCTAAACATCTAAAAATCGATAGTCTTATGTTAAATGATTTGCTTAAAATTGGGGCAGGTGGATTTTTTTTTCAGGTAGTGCATATTTCTGTTTGGAAACTTTTGAAAATTTATTAGCGTGAATTGAATCACTGTCCTGAAATATGACATAAGAGATTTTGATTTTTTTTTAATGCACTTTGTTTTCATAAGCAAACAGCAGAAGGTGGCTTTGCGAGGCAGCCAAACTATGATCACAGAGCAAGCCTGGCTTAGTACCAGGTGGGGGAATCGCTCTATTAGTCCTAGAGATACAATCTCAGGAGCTTCTTGGAAACTTTTCATGATAATGATCAAACCAAGTCTCCATATGGGGACTAACTGAACCTTATGAAACCTGAAGACAAGAAAGAAAGAAAGCACCAATGTGCTTTTTTCTTAGTGGTAAAATTGCATCTCCTAACAAAAATGAATGTATACTAAATGCAGAAAGAGAGATTAACCTTTCTCCCAGAATATGTACAGAATATGCATTGCAAAGCTGTGTGTGTGTGTAGAGAAGGAAAGAGATTTAGCTCACATATAAACTGAAGATTAAAACATAGATACAAATCCATTTCTGCCATTTGTAAGCTGTGTGACCATAGGCAAGTTGTTAAACCTTATCAAGACTTGATTTCCTAACTTACAGAATTGTTATAAAGATTAAATGTCGTATTTTTTTTTAATGTGATTAGTACAGTACTTCGGAGAAGGCAATGGCACCTCACTCCAGTACTCTTGTCTGGAAAATCTCATGGACGGAGGAGCCTGGTAGGCTGCAGTCCATGGGGTCGCTAAGAGTCGGACATGACTGAGCAACTTCACTTTCACCTTTCACTTTCATGCATTGGAGAAGGAAATGGCAACCCACTCCAGTGGGTTCTTGCCTAGAGAATCCCAGGGATTGGGGAGCCTGGTGGGCTGCCGTCTATGGGGTCGCACAGAGTCGGACACAACTGAAGTGACTTAGCAGCAGCAGCAGCAGCAGTACAGTACTTGGCCCAAATCAAGTGCCCCCAAAATTATGGCTGTTATCTTATTGCTAAATAGCTATAATGCTGAGAATGTGGAAAAATGGGGAGGGGGATGCTCATCATGCAGGGTCTACACTACATGCTTCTATGTTATGTCAACTCCATATACTGATTATTTTTGTGTGTGCTTTATTAATGAGTCATTTATTTTTTTAATTTGATGCTTATAGGTGTTCTTCTCATTCCCTAGCTTTTCAATTTTTATTGAAATATAGTTGATTTACAAAGTTTAGTTTCGAATGTAGAACAACATGACTCAGTTATGCATATGTATGTATATATACGTACTCTCCTTTTAATTTTTATTTTATATTGGAGAATAGTATATTAACAATATTTTGTTAGTTTCAGGTATACAACAAAGTGACTCAGTTATACATTTACATGTAGCTGTTCTTTTTCAAATTCTTCATATATATTCTCTTTTTATATTCTCTTCCATTACAAGTTATAATAAGATACTGAGTATAGTTCCCTGTGCTATAGGGTCCTTGATGGTTACCTATTTTCTATATGGCAGTCTATATATTTTAACCCCAAACTACTAATTTATCCCTTCCCCTCTTCCCCTTTGGTAACCATAAGCTCGGTTTCTAAGTCCTTGAGTCTATTTCAGTTTTGTAAATAAGTTCTTTAGTATCATTTTTTAAGATTCCACACATAAGTGATATCATATGATATTTGTCTTTTTCTGATTATTTCTTAACAAGAGCTTCTTCCAGTCTCCTGATGATTTATTTGAAATAAAATTTCACATTCCACCATATTCCTAACTTCACTTCAAGTGTAGTTACCTTGAAAATACACTTTGATATTAACCATTCAGGTTTACTAATTTTCTAAAATGTCTGGAAATTTTTTTTGGAATGAAAGACCTTAAGAAGGTATTACTTCTGGCTGTTCAAAAAATTGTTTTGTTACAATTCCACAATATTTTGTCATGATTTAAGTAGCTAATACTGACATTTTTTTTTTATATATAAAATATAGTTACTGGGGTCCTATATTATACCAGTGCAGTCTGAGTAAGAGGAGAAGAGAGAGAGATTAAAGGGCAAAGAAAAGAAAAGCCATAAATATAACATGATTTATGTATTTGTGTATGTATACATATCCATATGTGTGTGTATTTGTTTATTCCTAGTCTTCAAGTGGCCACAGTTTTACTATTTGGAAAAAAATGAACAAAGGATTAAATGACTAATAAGATTTTTTATTGTTAAATTTTTAATAGAAAAATAACATTCAGGATAAAATTTTATTCTTGCCCTCCCTGATAGACAGGCAGGCAAGTTGGTAGGCAGACAGACATATTAGTAGGTGAACACTCCAAGCTTCCATAGGCAGACAGAATATTAGTAGGTGGATATTCCAAGCTTCCATAAGCCTCTTATCCTTATCCATCAGAGGGCAGACAGAATGAAAACCACAATCACAGAAAATTAACCAAACTGATCACATGGACCACAGCCTTGTTTAACTCAATGGAAGTATAAGCCATGCCGTGCAGGGCCATCCAAGATGGACGGGTCATGGTGAAGAGTTCTGATAAAACGTGGTCCACTGGAGAAGGAAATGGCAAACCACATTAGTATTCTTGTCTTGAGAAACCCATGAACAGAATGAAAAGGCAAAAAGATAGGACACTGAAAGATGAACTCCCCAGGTCAGTAAGTGCCCAATATGCTACTGGAGATTAGTGGAGAAATAACTCCAGAAAGAATGGAGAGACGGAGCCAAAGCAAAAAAAAAAAAAAAAAAAACACCCAGTTATGGATGTGACTGGTGATGGAAGTAAAGTCTGATGCTGTAAAGAGCAATATTGCATAGGAACCTGAAATGTTAGGTCCATGAATCAAGGCATATTGGAAATGGTCACACAGGAGGTGGCAAAAGTGAATATCAACATTTTAGCAATCAGTGAACTAAAATGGACTGGAATGGATGAAGTTAACTCAGATGACCATTCTATCTACTACTGTGGGCAAAAATACATTAGAAGAAATGGAGTAGCCATCATAATCAACAAAAGAGTCCAAAATGAAGTATTTGGATGCAATCTCAAAAATGACAGAATGATCTCTGTTCATTTCCAAGGCAAGTCATTCAATATCACAGTAATCCAAGTCTATGTTCCAACCAGTAACACTGAAGAAGGTGAAGTTGAACAGTTCTATGAAGACCCACAAAACTTTCTAGAACTAACATCCAAAAAAAGATGTCCTTTTCATTATAGAGAATGGAATGCAAAAGTCAGAAGTCAAGATATACCTGGAGTAACAGGCAAATTTGGCCTTGGAGTACAAAACGAAGCACGTCAAAGGCTAACAGAGTTTTGCCAAGAGAATGCACTGGTCATAGTAAACACCGTCTTCCAACAACACAAGAGAAGACTCTGCACATGGACATCACCATATGGTCAATACTGAAATCAGATTGATTATATTCTTTGCACCCACAGATGGAGAAGCTCCATACAGTCAGCAAAAACAAGACCAGGAGCTGACTGTGGCTCAGGTCATGAACTCCGTATTACAAAATCAGACTTAAATTAAGGAAGGTAGGGAAAACCACTAGACCATTCAGGTATTACCTAAATCAAATCCATTACAATTATACAGTGAAAGTGACAAATAGATTCAAAGGATTAGATCTGATAGACAGAGTGCCTGAAGAACTATGGCTGGAGGTTCATGACATTGTACAGGAGGCAGTGATAGAGACCATCCCCAAGAAAAAGAAATGCAAAAAGGCAAAATGGTTGTCTGAGGAGGACTTAAAATAGCTGAGAAAAGAAGAGAAGTGAAAAGATAAAGGAGAAAAGGAAAGATATACTCATTTGAATGCAGAGTTCCAAAGAATAGCAAGAAGAGATAAAGCCTTCTTCAGTGATCAATGCAAAGAAATAGAGGAAAACAACAGAATGGGAAAGACTAGGGATCTCTTCAAGAAAATCAGAGATACCAAAGGAACATTTCATACAAAGATGATCTCAATAAAGCACAGAAATGGTATGGACCTAACAGAAGCAGAAGATATTAAGAAGAGGTGCCAAGAATACACAGAAGAACTGTACAAAAAAGATCGTCATGACCCAGATAATCATGATGGTGTGATCACTGACCTAGAGCCAGACATCCTGGAATGTGAAGTCAAGTGGGCTTTAAGAAGCATCAGTATGAAAAAAGATAGTGGAGGTGATGGAATTCCAGTTGAGCTATCAAATCCTGAAAGATGATGCTATGAAAGTGCTGCACTCAATATGCCAGCAAATTTGGAAAACTCAGCAGTGGCCAGAGGACAGGAAAAGGTCAGTTTTCATTCCAATCCCAAAAAAAGGCAATGCCAAAAAATGTTCAAACTACCACACAATTGCATTCATCTCACACGCTAGCAAAGTAATGCTCAAAATTCTCCAAGCCAGGCTTCAACAGTACATGAACCATGAACTTCCAGATGTTCAAGCTGGATTTATCCCATCAGAGGAGCCAGAGATCAAATTACCAACATCCACTGGATCATCGGTAAAGCAAAAGAGTTCCAGAAAAACATCTACTACTGCTTTAACCTCAGATATGCAGATGACACCACCCTTATGGCAAAAAGTGAAGAGGAACTAAAAAGCCTCTTGATGAAGGTGAAAGAGGAGAGTGAAGAAGCTGGCTTAAAGCTCAACATTCAGAAAACGAAGATCATGGCATCTGGTCCCATCACTTCATGGGAAATAGATGGGGCAACAGTAGAAACAGTGTCAAACTTTATTTTGGGGGGCTCCAGAAACGACTGAAGTGACTTAGCAGCAGCAGCAGAATCACTGCAGATGGTGACTGCATCCATGAAATTAAAAGACTCTTACTCCTTGGAAGAAAAGTTATGACCAACCTAGATAGCATATTGAAAAGCAGAGATATTACTTTGCCAACAAAGGTCCATCTAGTCAAGGCTATGGTTTTTCCAGTGGTCATGTATGAATGTGAGAGTTGGACAGTGAAGAAACCTGAGCGCCAAAGAATTGATGCTTTTGAAGTGTGGTGTTGGAGACGACTCTTGAGAGTCCCTTGGACTGCAAGGAGATCCAACCAGTCCACTGTGAAGGAGATCAGCCCTGGGATTTCTTTGGAAGGAATGATGCTAAAGCTGAAATTCCAGTACTTTGGCCACCTCATGTGAAGAGTTGACTCAATAGAAAAGACTCTGATGCTGGGAGGGATTGGGGGCAGGAGGAGAAAGGGACGACAGAGGATGAGATGGCTGGATGGCATCACTGACTCGATGGACGTGAGTCTGAGTGAACTCTGGGAATTGGTGATGGACAGGGATGCCATGATCTTCGTTTTCTGAATGTTGAGCTTTAAGCCAACTTTTTCACTCTCCACTTTCACTTTCATCAAGAGGCTTTTGAGTTCCTCTTCACTTTCTGCCATAAGGGTGGTGTCATCTGCATATCTGAGGTTTTTGATATTTCTCCCGGCAATCTTGACTCCAGCTTGTGTTTCTTCCAGTCCAGCGTTTCTCATGATGTACTCTGCATATAATTTAAATAAGCAGGGTGACAATATACAGCCTTGACGGACTCCTTTTCCTATTTGGAACCAGTCTGTTGTTCCATGTCCCGTTCTAACTGTTGCTTCCTGACCTGCATACAGGTTGCTCAAGGGGCAGGTCAGGTGGTCTGGTATTCCCATCTCTTTCAGAATTTTCCACAGTTTGTTGTGATCCACACAGTCAAAGGCTTTGACATAGTCAATAAAGCAGAAGTAGATGTTTTTCTGGAACTCTCTTGCTTTTTCCATGATCCAGCGGATGTTGGCAATTTGATCTCTGGTTCCTCTGCCTTTTCTAAAACCAGCTTGAACATCAGGAAGTTCACACTTCACGTATTGCTGAAGTCTGGCTTGGAGAATTTTGAGCATTACTTTACTAGCATGTGAGATGAGTACAAGAGGCTTTTTAGTTCCTCTTCACTTTCTGCCATAAGGGTGGTGTCATCTGCATATCTGAGGTTATTGATATTTCTCCCAGCCATCTTGATTCCAGCTTGTGCTTCTTCCAGCCCAGCGTTTCTCATGATGTACTCTGCATATAAGTTAAATAAACAGAGTGACAATATACAGCCTTGATGTACTCCTTTTCCTATTTGGAACCAGTCTGCTGTTCCACATCCAGTTCTAACTGTTGCTTTCTCACCTGCATATAGATTTCTCAAGAGGCAGGTCAGGTGGTCTGTTATTCCCATCTCCTTTAGAATTTTCCACAGTTGATTATGATCCACACAGTCAAAGGCTTTGGCATAGTCAACAAAGCAGAAATAGATGCTTTTCTGGAACTCTCTTGCTTTTTCCACGATCCAGCAGATGTTGGCAATTTGATCTCTGGTTCCTCTGCCTTTTCTAAAACCAGCTTGAACATCAGGAAGTTCACGGTTCACATACTGCTGAAGCCTGGTTTGGAGAATTTTGAGCATTACTTTACTAGCATGTGAGATGAGTGCAATTGTGCAGTAGTTTGAGCATTCTTTGGCATTGCCTTTCTTTGGGATTGGAATGAAAACTGACCATTGCCAGTCCTGTGGCCACTGCTGAGTTTTCCAAATTTGCTGGCATATTGAGTGTAGCACTTTCACAGCATCATCTTTCAGAATTTGGAATAGCTCCACTGGAATTCCATCACCTCCACTAGCTTTGTTTGTAGTGATGCTTTCTAAGGCCCACTTGACTTCACATTCCAGGATGTCTGGCTCTAGGTCAGTGATCACACCATCGTGATTATCTGGGTCATGATGATCTTTTTTGTACAGTTCTTCTGTGTATTCTTGCCATCTCTTCTTAATATCTTCTACTTCTGTTAGGTCCATACCATTTCTGTCCTTTATCAAGCCCATCTTTGCATGATATGTTCCTTTGGTATCTCTGATTTTCTTGAAGAGATCCCTAGTTTCCCATTCTGTTGTTTTCCTCTATTTCTTTGCATTGATCGCTGAAGAAGCCTTTCTTATCTCTTCTTGCTATTCTTTGGAACTCTGCATTCAGATGTTTATATCTTTCCTTTTCTCCTTTGCTTTTTGCTTCTCTTCTTTTCACAGCTATTTGTAAGGCCTCCCCAGACAGCCATTTTGCTTTTTTGCATTTCTTTTCCATGGGGATGATCTTGATCCCTGTCTCCTGTACAATGTCACGAACCTCATTCCATAGTTCATCAGGCACTCTATCTATCAGATCTAGGCCCTTAAATCTATTTCTCACTTCCACTGTATAATCATAAGGGATTTGATTTAGGTCATACCTGAATGGTCTAGTGGTTTTCCCTACTTTCTTCAATTTAAGTTTGAATTTGGCAATAAGGATTTCATGGTCTGAGCCACAGTCAGCTCCTGGTCTTTTTTTTTGCTGATTGTATAGAGCTTCTCCATCTTTGGCTGCAAAGAATATAATCAATCTGATTTTGGTGTTGACCACCTGGTGATGTCCATGTATAGAGTCTTCTCTTGTGTTGTTGGAAGAGGGTGTTTGTTATGACCAGTGCATTTTCTTGGCAAAACTCTATTAGTCTTTGCCCTGCTTCATTCCATATTCCAAGGCCAAATTTGCCTGTTACTCCAGGTGTATCTTGACTTCCTACTTTTGTATTCCAGTCCCCTATAATGAAAAGGAGATCTTTTGGGGGTGTTAGTTCTAAAAGGTCTTGTAGGTCTTCATACAACCGTTCAACTTCAGCTTCTTCAGCGTTACTGCTTGGGGCATAGACTTGGATTACTGTGATATTGAATGGTTTGCCTTGGAAACGAACAGAGATCATTCTGTTGTTTTTGAGATTGCATCCAAGTACTGCATTTTGGACTCTTTTGTTGACCATGATGGCCACTCCATTTCTTCTGAGGGTTTCCTGCCCGCAGTAATAGATATAATGGTCATCTGAGTTAAATTCACCCATTCCAATCCATTTGAGTTTGCTGATTCCTAAAATGTCGACATTCACTCTTGCCGTCTCTTGTTTGACCACTTCCAATTTGCCTTGATTCATGGACCTGACATTCCAGGTTCCTATGCAATATTGCTCTTTACAGCATCGGACCTTGCTTCTATCACCAGTCACATCCACAGCTGGGTATTCTTTTTGCTTTGGTTCCATCCCTTCATTCTTTCTGGAGTTATTTCTCCACTGATCTCCAATTCCAAGGTAATAGGTATCACAGTTTTATTGATCAGTGATGAAAAGTTCTTGTTAATTTGACATTTCCAATAGGTTATGCTGGTATTTTGACCAGAAAATATGTCTCTGGTAATAATTAGGTTGAATCTGTCCTAATCGTTTCAACTCTTTGAAGCTAATCCCAATACCCACAGAGGATATCAGAGGGCAGTCCACTCTGTCCCTGCACAGTTGAGCTCCATCAGGAAAGATTCCAAGTTATAAGAGACCCATTGTTCTCTCTAATTAAAAGTCATAGGTGTCACTCATATTTACTTCCTAACAGGCATCTAAATATTGTTTTCTGAAAGAAAGTAAAATTTTCATTAGTTCAATAGTGGATTAAATTAACTTCCTGAAACAAAGGTTCTTTTGCCTAGAATCTATAAACCAAGGCAGTGCAAGTCAGGGTCATGCAGTTTCAGAGATTTAAAAGAAACTCTGAGAGGGCATAGTCAGATCACTGACAGGGGTGTTTCTGGTACACCAATAACCAGGATGAGACTGCTAAGGATCAAGCCCCAAAAAGCAACCAGATACCATCGCCCTTGACACCTATATATGTTCATTTGTATAATGTTATTTTCCAAGGGCATATCAAAATGATTTGAAGTATCTGACAGTTTTCTGTATTTAGCTGATTCCCTGCAGTGGGGTAAGGTGACCTGGGTTTGCATCCTAGCCTTTCCACTGACAAGGGAGAGTAAGTTACTGAATCCTAAGAGCCTAAATGTGCTTACTGTGAAAATGGTACGTGCGTGCCTGTTTGCTACATTGCTTCAGTTGTGTCCAACTCTTTGTGACCCTATAGACTGTAGACCACCAGGCTCCTCTGTCCATGGCATTCTCTAGGCAAGAATACTGGAGTGGGTTGCCAGGCCATGCTCCAGAGAATCTTCCGGACCCAGGGATCAAACCTGCATCTCCTGCAACTCCTGCATTGCAGGCGGATTCTTTACCACTGAAACTGTTACAATCATATCCACTTCAAAGAGTGATTATGAACATGGAGTTTGGAGAACGTCTTCAAATAGCTGAGCCTATTTCTCAGTAAACATCAGTTCCTGTCCTTTCTGCTCCTACTGCAAAATATCTGATGTGCTTTCAATTCAGTTAAAAATGAACCAAGTGTCCTGATGATTTTCTTTAAGAATATCACGTGTAGGGGGAAAGACAATGTGTAAATACTGGAGAATATTCTAGGAGAATATTCTAAATTACGTGACCTGTGGTGTGTAATTCAATCGATATGTTTCTCTCCTCCTCAGGTTTCCAGAGAGGAAGGGTGTCCCCAGTTGACTTCAGCAGGGCCCTCTCCTGTCCAGCGGAGCAGCCAGCCAAGCAGTTCTACCATCCTGAGTGTGCTTCGTGGGGGCGGGGCCGTCAGAAACATCTGGACCGACCACCAGATCCGCCAAGCCCTGTTTCCCAACCGAAGGTCACAGGAGAACGAGGAGGATGAAGATGACTATCAGATGTTCCTGCCATCCTTCTCCTCCTCGGATCTGAACTCAGCCCAGCTATGTGAAGACGGCACTTCTAGTCGACCTTGCAGTTGGCACATGGGACAAATCGAATCCACGGAGACCCCCAGCTCTGGCCACAGGATTGTGCGGCGGGCCAGCAGTGCTGGCGAGAGCAACACGTGTCCTCCTGACATAAGAACTAGGGACAGTGGTGGTTCTCAGTACAGCTCCCGGAGGGAACTGCAGGGTGACCCTAAAACAGAGGGGCGGGACGGGACATCTCCCTACGGGTCCTCTATAGAGTTGACTATAGATGACATAGACCATGTCTATGACAACATAAGTTACGAGGACTTGAAACTGATGGTTGCTAAACGCGAAGACGCTGAAGTCAGTCCCCACAAACCAGTCAGGGACTCTGTTCGCCCCAAGAGCACCCCCGAGCTGGCCTTCTCCAAGAGGCCAGCGGGACCTGAGGAGGAGAGCGCATTGCACCCCAGGAGAGATGGAGCCCTCCCGGCCAAGGAGGCCTGGAACCAAAGCGTGCACGACCTCCAGGTGATGGAAGAGAATGTCTATGACACCATTGCACTCCCGGAAGCGCCCTCCCGGGACTTCAAGGGCAGCAGCCCGAAGCGTCCTGCAAGGAGCACCTTCCTGGGCTTGGAGGCCGACTTGGGGTGCTGTGATAGTCTGCGGGCCTCTGCTTCCCAGGACAGCCTCCAGTTCAGTGAGGACGAGGCGCCCTACCCCACAGGCCCTTCCGATAACGATTATCTGAGTTTGCTCTATAACTCCTTCGGCTGTAACTTGGCCCTAGCGGATCGGTCCATCTCTGATAAACTGTCTGAAGAAGTAGATGAAATCTGGAATGACTTGGAAAATTACATCAAGAAAAACGAAGTCAAAGCCAGAGACCGGCTCCTGGCCGCGTTTCCAGTTAGCAAAGATGACGTGCAGGAGCGGCCGCTGGCGGGCAGTGCCCCAGAGCTGAGCGCGCGCTCCCCGCTCTCACTGCCCGTGGGCCGGGCTCTCCTCGCGCCGCCCGCAGACAGGCCCGGACCAGCCCCCTGCAGCCTGGACCGAGCCCAGGCCGCCAAAGACAGCTCCTGCCTGAGTCTCCACCGGCTGTCGCTGGCCAGTGACCTGCCGCCCGCAGAGAGTCCCTATGATGTGACCGGCGGCAGCCTGTCCCCAGTGGACCTAGAGAACCCTGAGCCCGGGCTGGACAATGTAGACAAGACCAGGAGCAGGGTTTTCCTGATGGCCAGGCAGTACAGTCAGAAGATCAAGAAGGCAAATCAGCTGCTAAAGGTGAAAAACCCAGAGCTGGAACAGACGCTCAGTAGCCAGCCTCAGAAGCCCACGCCCAAGGACCTGGTGGCCATCCTAGAAGAGAAGAGGCAGGGCGGGCCCGCCATCGGTAGGTCCCAAGCAGCCCTTCTCTTTCCGAGGACCGAGGACCGGCAGACAGCCGCGCTCAGGTTCTAAATGCCCCTAGCGCTGTGAGGAGGCTGCCACCCCGATGTTCATTCTCACAGCGAGACCACAGGCTCACTGACACGCAGACGAAGCACAACCCCATCACACCAGTGGGTCTGGAGGGTTTCCTGGTGTCTGTGACATCATCACTCCAGATATACTGTTTGAAGCAGCTTTCCCTAATTTAATCTAAGGTTGAAAAATAGCCTTCAGTTTCACTGGTGGCACCTAGAGCTTTTTCCCTGTGCATCAGTGTGTTAGAAGGAGTGGCTAGGTAGCGGAGTAAAGAGTTTAAGGTTTGGACACACATGGAATAGGATTGCTTTTTGTTCCAGAATCCCAACAATAATGCCTACTCATCCTAACGAAGACAAAAAGGAGTCCCTTCTGCAGTTTTTTTTTAACTGTTCATACTAACCCAGCTGTTTTCCATGTGTTACTTTTTCTTTTTTTAATAGCTGCTATAATCCATCTGATACTATGTCATTTGGTATTCTCAGGTATGCTTCCAAGGAATTTAATTCTTTTAGTTAAGCCTCCTTTGGGGGCAGAACTAAACCAGGATCACAGGTGTGATATGGGTACCATTAGGGTTGAAAGAATGAGATAATCATGTTTGACTTTTTCTCTATTATAAAGAAGTACAGGGAATTCCCTGGTGGTCCTGTGGTTAGGACTTGACACTCTTACCACAGGGTCCCAAATTCAGTCCCTGGTCAGGGAACTAAAATCCTGCACGCCTCAGGACATGGGAAAAAGTATACATATGCCCTGGCTAAATTACACAGGGTTCTCAGTGGAACCCAGGCATCTATGTGCATAAAGCACAGGATTGTCATGGAAAGAAAAAACCTGAGGGTGCTGTCACCTGAGGAGTTTTTCACCTCCAGATTCAGAGAGATTTCTGCGGTTAGGCTCAGGAATCTGAGTTTTGTAAACTGTGGACTTTCCATCCTATTTTAGGAATCCCTGCCCTAGGTCTTCTGACCAAGAATTGCCTCTGTATCAAATGAGAGGAGACAGTTCTCCAGTTAGAAGTAAAAACCAGATGGCTCACTATCTGGGCACGTCTTGTTAATTAGCTTGATGGCAACATGGCTCATCTGGCCAGCTTGATGCCACTGACTTCCTGTCTTTGGGACTGCTTTCTTAGGTTGGAACCAGAGAATAAGAACCAGGTATTGGAATCCTAAGTGAACTCAACAAGTTGCATGACCAAAATGTGTAGGGAAAAAAATTTTTAAGTTTGGGAATGTTTAAGAGTTATCATACAGTAAGATTTCTTAACATTTAGGGATGTTAAGGCCTAGAAATGTTACCTGAAGGATTTTACAAACTCTTTGACTTGTTCTTCTTTTTAAGTAAAATAAAGGTTAAAAGTGATGTTTATACAAATATGATAAAGGCTGGATCGCATATATTTTTCTCTTTGCAATAACATGCTTGAATTAATTCACGTCCCTTTTCCAACTCTAGTTTTGCTAAACTGGTTTGTTGTTACACGTAGAACAAGTGACTGAATTCCAGCTGCAGGCAGACTGTTTTAGAGCATAAGTGGCGTATTGGCAATGCAACCACTGACTGAATCCAGGCTAAGGCAGCTCAGAATGAGAGCAAATATAATAGTGAGGTTTTACTTGAGGATAGATTGATTAGGCCAGCACAATGTCCTTTAAAAAGAGGTAATTGGTTGAGGCACATTGTTTGGAATATGGACCATCCATTAACCATACAAAGTTCTAACCCTGGTAGAAGCCAGGTCTCAATACTGAATCATGAGAACTCAGTACAACTTTGAATAGTCCTTATTACCTTGTGGTTTCCCTGGTAGCTCAGAGGGTAAAGCGTCTGCCTGGAATGTAGGAGACCCGGGTTCGATCCCTGGGTCAGGAAGATCCTCTGGAGAAGGAAATGGCAACCCACTTCAGTACTCTTGCCTGGAGAATCCCATGGAGGGAGGAGCTTGGTAGGCTACAGTCCATGGGGCCGTAAAGAGTCGGACAGGACTGAGCGACTTCACTTTCACTTTTACCCACCTTTTAAATATTAAGTAGATTTCCCTTTGGGGTTTTCTTTTGCTTTTTTCCCCACTTTTGGTTTGTTCTTTTTGTTTTGCCTACTGGTGTCTTCCTGGGCTCCTGTAGGATCTTTTTATTTTTCAGCTCCATGTCTGGGCCCTTTCTCCACGTGGTGGGCTACCATCAACGTTCTCTCTAAGAAAGAGATCTCTCCAGTCACCTTCTGAGAGTGGTGGCTCCCCCTGATGGCTGGCGGGAGTATGTCCCTAGGGCCCACCTCCTCTCAGACCTGAGGACTCTTCCATCTGGGTGGATCGAGACCACTTCCTGTGCCCACCAGGCTTTCAATCAGTTGACATGATGACTCCTTTTCTCTCTCTTGTTTATCTGGGCACAGGACGTCGTAATCGAATGGACCGATTCTCCAGACTTCTCCGTATGGGCCTTGCCACTTTGCCAGGAGCTTGCTCTCGGTGTTGTGCGGAAGGAGGAACGCCCTATTCACCTGCTGAAACTCTCCAGCACCTTTATTGAACTCTCTAGCCGGGGTCTACAGGCCCCGGGCCGGGCCACACTTCCGCCTATAAGTCACCCAACCAGGTCTAGTCCCTCCCACCTTTTGGAGCGTGTTGTAGCATGCTGGCCATCTTGTCCCATCAGGCCTTCCTCCTGATAGTCTTAGAGACCAAAAAAGCTTTGGGTTTCCTCCCGGACGCCCCACACACACACACACACACACACTTTTTAAAAATTTTTTTCTTGGTGATATTTTATGTGGGAGAAGACTCCATACAGGTTTGAGGGATTTTCCTCCTTGTATAAAGTAAGAAAGGCAAAATAACATTTTGTTCTCCACACCTAAGCAACATCAGAAGCATCTATTTTAATCCTGTCTTGAAAATATTCTATTTCATACTTCTATCAATAAGAATCACTTGAAATTTTTTGTCTAGCATGAGAAGAATTTTCCTTTCTAAACTTACAAAAAGGAAATAAACCTGGGCTTGTAGAATAGTGATAATGTACTTGGTCTATAAGGACTGTTAATGCCTGAACTAAGAAAGAGGAAGAACATTGATCCTGCTGACTTCTACTAAGTTTTCTAGGCTACAGGTGTCATCTTGAGCTGGCTATTTCCGATATGTCTGACTAAGGGACTCTATTTCATGACAGCCTATTGCTGTGAAAGCTTGTCTCACCTTCTTGTTAGCATCAGGCAAGTTATAGACTTTCTTAGAATGTCAAGCTGAGACCAAAAAGACACACACACTAGATAGTCACAGAAAATGGTCTACTTATGAGATACTTTTTATTCCAAATTTATAAATGGTCAGCTTTCTATTATCTGAAGATAAATTGTGCCCATTATGAGTTGTATAAAATATATATATTTACGTAGCATTTTACTAACACCTGTCTTTCTGCTTCTCCTTTTCCTGCTAAACCTGAATTCTTGGCTGCCTTTCCAGTCTTAGTGCTATAGTCTTAAGGAAGGCACATTTATGTTTAACATATTTAGAATGAACAAAGGCTGTTCAAAAATTATCTGAGTAATTAAGTAGTTCTTGAGACCAATTTCTATCCAGAACTATGCTTGGATTTCTGTGGGGATTGTTCTGTGGGGGAGTAGATAGAATAATAAACCAGCTTAGAAAAAAACAGATAGCAACACAAGACTCTGTGCATGAATACATATATACATACACAAGCAACAGCTAAATATTATGGTGCATACCAGTATATAAGACTTCAGAGAAATAAGTTAGAAAAGGATCTAAAGAAGTGATAGGGCTTATAGAGGGTCTTAAGAGGTAAATTGATTAAAGACTTGATTAAGCAAAGGAAGAATAAGAAAGTGTGATAAAGAAGAAAAAAGCATGAGAAATACTGTGACTATTTTGAATAGTACATGGTTTGAGATTTTTCTGGGATTTTTTTTGAGATGTTCTAAAAATCAAGAGCTAACAGTTCTTATAAGACTTTAGAGTTAAATTTTGGTGCTGCAATAGTTTAACAGAATTTTTAAAATTAGCCCTCACTGCTCTCTCCCAAATTGTCATTTTCTTGGAAGCTTGGGAAAGTACAGAGCCTTCCTAATTCAGCTGCAGCACCAGGCTCAGAGCCACGGTGTAGCTGAGAATGGCTCAGAAACAACCACCTCGACTTTCAGGTGGGACTGCTAACCACAGACAGGCCTGAAGTTCCAGCGGGCCTTGGCTGGGTTTCATAATTGACTAAACGTTGTACAATTCAGGATGGGTAAGTCCATGTAGGTTTTCAGTCTCTTAAGGGGTTCAGTTCAGTTCAGTCACTCAGTTGTGTCCGACTCTTTGTGACTCCGTGAATCACAGCACGCCAGGCCTCCCTGTCCATCACCAACTCCCAGAGTTCACTCAGACTCATGTCCATCAAGTCAGTGATGCCATCCAGCCATCTCATCCTCTGTCGCCCCCTTCTCCTCCTGCCCCCAATCCCTCCCAGCATCAGAGTCTTCTCCAATGAGTCAACTCTTCCCATGAGATGGCCAAAGTACTGGAGTTTCAGCGTTAGCATCATTCCCTCCAAAGAAATCCCATGGCTGATCTCCTTCAGAATGGACTGGTTGGATCTCCTTGCAGTCCAAGGGACTCTCAAGAGTCTTCTCCAACACCACAGTTCAAAAGCATCAATTCTTCAGTGCTCAGCCTTCACAGCCCAACTCTCATATCCATACATGACCACATATCGCCACAGGAAAAACCATAGCCTTGACTAGATGGACCTTTGTTGGCAAAGTAATGTCTCTGCTTTTCAATATGCTATCTAGGTTGGTCATAACTTTCCTTCCAAGGAGTAAGCGTCTTTTAATTTCATGGCTGCAGTCACCATCTGCAGTGATTTTGGAGCCCAGAAAAATAAAGTCTGACACTGTTTCCACTGTTTCCCCATCTATTTTCCATGAAGTGATGGGACCAGATGCCATGATCTTCGTTTTCTGAATGTTGAGCTTTAAGCCAACCTTTTCACTCTCCACTTTCACTTTCATCAAGAGGCTTTTTAATTCCTCTTCACTTTCTGCCATAAGGGTGGTGCCATCTGCATATCTGAGGTTTTTGATATTTTCTCCCGGCAATCTTGATTCCAGCCTGTGCTTCTTCCAGCCCAGCATTTCTCATGATGTACTCTGCATATAAGCTAAATAAGCAGGGTGACAATATATAGCCTTGACGTACTCCTTTTCCTATTTGGAACCAGTCTGTTCCATGTCCAGTTCTAACTGTTGCTTCCTGATCTGCATACAGATTTCTCAAGAGGCAGGTCAGGTGGTCTGGTATTCCCATCTCTTTCAGAATTTTCCACAGTTTGTTGTGATCCACATAGTCAAAGGCTTTGGCATAGTCAATAAAGCAGAAATAGATGTTTTTCTAGAACTCTCTTGCTTTTTCCATGATCCAGCAGATGTGGGCAATTTGATCTCTGGTTCTCTGCCTTTTCTAAAACCAGCTTGAACATCAGGAAGTTCACAGTTCACATATTGCTGACCCCTGGCT
Source organism: Tragelaphus eurycerus (assembly GCA_935064755.1). Lineage (NCBI taxonomy): Eukaryota > Metazoa > Chordata > Mammalia > Artiodactyla > Bovidae > Tragelaphus > Tragelaphus eurycerus. The sequence continues at coordinate 9,883,163 of CAKXYN010000039.1, forward strand.
TGGAGAATTTTGAGCATTACTTTACTAACATGTGAGATGAGTGCAGTTGTGCAGTAGTTTGAGCATTCTTTGGCATTGCCTTTCTTTGGGATTGGAATGAAAACTGACCTTTTCCAGTCTTAAGGGGTTACCAAATCTTAATTGGTATCAAAAGTCTTTACTATACCCTTTAAGGAGTTCAAGTTTTTGTTACTAGATATTCTAAGCTAATAATCTCTGTCCTTCAAAGGAATCTGGACTCTAAAGGATCTGAATGAATGCAGGGCCTAAAATGAGAAGATAAACACTATTTATCCTGATTCCGGGGACTAAGGGGCAAGTAATTTTGAGGAAGTTTCAGCACCTTGTTGTCTGTCCTCACAGAAGACAAACTTGAAAGAAATGGCAGGAGCTCAACTAAATGTTTAGTTTAACTTCAAGGAATGATTTACTAGAAATAGAAATGGCTTCAAGTAGAACATATGCTGTCACTTCCTGGTCCTTATATACAGGATAGATAACTTCCTTTCATGGGGACTTTCTAGATGTGGTCTGAGCGATTTATAGGATTCATGGAATTCTTTGATGCTACAGTGGTCATATGGATACCTGGACCAGGAGGTGAGGGGAGACAACTTTGAAATTGATGTCTCTGGGCTCTCTCTTCTAAATCATTCCTGGCCCAACAGAATTCTCTATCCATATCTTGGTTCTGTTAATGTCTTTAGAAATGTCTGTACTCTGGGACTTCCCTGGTGGCCCAGGTTAAGACCCTCTGCTTCTACTTCAGGGAACAGGGGTTTGGTCCCCAGGCTAGGGAACTAAGATCCCACATGCCACCTGGCAGAGCCAAAAAGCAAAAATTGATAAATGGAAACGTCTGCACTCAGAAGTGGAGCAGAGGATAGTGGCCTCATAGCTTAATCTGAAATGGCAATAGCTTTCATGGAAATAGTGGTAAAATCCTGTCCTGTAACCAGTACTAGAGAGCATTAGATTATAGATTATATGTAGAAGATGATTCATTCTTAGTGTCTTGAAAGCCAAGACATTAAGACTTGGAAGACTTCTCTTGGAAAACTTCAGTGGCCTGCTTCTCAGTGATGGGAAAGGAGATGTGGGTCAGTCGGGACGTGTGGTCTTGAAGTCCTGGAAATAAGGACCTCCTGTCAACATCCCCAGACAGTGGCAGTGGGGGCTGCCTGGAAACAGAAAGTACAAGAACAGCTACTAGAAGCAGACTCTTCCAGGAGTAGTTGTCTGAGAGCAGCCAAGCCTGGTGAGGCAGGGTTAGTGGCCATTGCATGGTGGATGTGCTTCTTTTAATGACTACTTGAGTTATTTTTTGTTGACCAGGGTTTAAGTGCTGACTTTCTTATTTTTATGGTGCCTGTTTTTAGCACTGACACTATTCCATGCTTGTAAAAAAACGCTAGAAATTTTCATTACAAACAGGGAACCCTTGCAGACCTGCTGTTGAAATAAAATAATCCAGAATTAGGTCAAATTAAATGAAGTTTGAGGTGGCTTTTTTTTTTAATTATTAGACTGTGTTAGTTTAATTAATTAATTTAATTTGTGTTGCTTAGCATTTGATGATTTCTCATCCTCAAACTTTAAAGTCCTATCTACTGTTTAAATATTTTAAATATGTTATTAGAATGTTCTTAGTTTTTAAATCTTCACATGCAGAAATGATTCTGTGTATATTTATTGTTTTAATACTTTCCTTCCAGGTGCCAGGATTGCTGAGTATTCCCAACTGTATGACCAGATTGTATTCAGAGAGACCCCCTTTAAGACTCAGAAGGATGGCTGGGCCAGCCCTCAAGACCCCTCCAACCTCAGCTCTGCATCACCTTCCCACACCCAGCAAGGTAGCGAGGACTGGCTTTTGCATTCAACCTATAGTAACGGAGAGTTTGCTGACTTCTGTCCCTGGCCAGAGCAAGACTTAAAGTCAAAATATCCCACCTTAGAGATCAATACAAGAAGTACCCCGAGACAATTGTCCGCAGCTTGCTCCGTGCCTTCTCTTCAAACCTCCGACCCTCTGCTGGGCTCTGTGCAGAGACACAGCGTGGTGGTCAGCCAGCCAAACAAAGAGAACTCCTGCCAGGGCCATCTTTACAACTCTCTGGGTCGGAAAGGAATCAGTGCTAAATCTCAGCCTTATAACAGGTCCCAATCATCTTCCTCCATCCTGATAAACAAGTCAGCAGACTCCATCAGCTACCCTAGTGAAGTGGCAAAGAAGCAGCCTATCTCTCTACACAGAAGTTCAAGGTGGGAGAGTCACCAGGACTTGCTGCCAAGTATTGCTGACTCAGGTCAACAGGGCCTTGAAAAACGCTCAGATCTCACACTCCAGGACTCGCAGAAAGTTCTGGTAGTGAATAGAAATTTACCTTTAAGCGCTCAAATAGCTACCCAGAACTATTTGTCCAATTTCAAAGAGACTGAAGGAGATGAAGATGACTATGTGGAGATCAAGTCAGAAGAAGATGAGTCAGAGTTAGAACTGTCTCACGGTCGGAGGAGGAAATCTGACCCAAAGATTACAGATGCTGACTTTGTGGATAACGTCTGCAGCCACACGACTTCTTACTCTTTGAATAGTCCGTGCACTCCAAAAAAGCCAGTAAGTGGCAAACTTGGGATTTCGCCGTATCTGACGCCATACAATGATCCCGACAAACTGAATGACTATCTCTGGAAGGGGCCATCTCCCAATCAGCAAAATATTGTCCAGTCTCTAAGGGAAAAATTCCAGTGTCTTAGTTCAAGCAGCTTTGCCTAAAGGTTCTTAAGAGTAGCTGTCTCAATTAACTTCTTACGATGCTCGTGAGTTACAGATTCTGAGAGGTGTTTTGTATGCACCAGATTAAAACAACTTTGTAATACCCAGAGATGTAAAATATACTTTCTTTAATAGCACAATTTTTGGAAACGGCTGGCGATCAGCCAGGATTGTACTGTAGCAAATGTCAGCACGTAACACTGTTTTCTGATGCTGATGGTCTTCATGTTTCATGTAAGTCAATCTTGAAAATTTTTACACTTTTTTTTTTTAAACATGATGGCCATGGTATTTTTTTTTTTTCCCTCTCCTGACAATTAGTACTAAGACTTTAAGAAATACAATAATCCTCTCCTATTATCTGGAAGCCACTAGTTAGTTTTATCCTAGGACTCAGAGGCGACAAGAAAGGAAAAAGAAAGGTAATTAAAGCTGTTTAAAGGATTATGCTTACCTGTGACATTTCTGTTAAATTCATGACAAGACCCTAGAAAACCTCAAATGAGGGATCTCTAATCAGAACATTGTCTAGATACCCATTGTAGGGTTTCTGTGCTGACTTCCTTACATCAGTTCATTATAGTTCAGAAAGTGTGTAATTATTGGAAATTAGAATATAATATGACCAATCTTCTATAAGCAAAAATTCTTACCTGTATTCCTGAACAAAGCCTGAAGAATGTGCTGCTCATGATGTATTTTATGTTCCATGGGGTTAAATGAATGATTCCCATAATGGTTTAAAACCAAGTGCAAGAAAATACAAATCGACTTATTAGAAAAGATGGGTTGACATCTGGGTACAACTTGTTTATCTCATCATGTGACAGTTGGGGGTAGGGAGCAGATAGAAACCTCCCCTACTTTTTATGCCTGTTTTTAATCAACACGAAGTAAACCATAAGCTAAAACAATGTCCTTTAAACCTAGCCTTCCCAGAGCAGCTGTGCGATGTCCTTTCACGAGTCTTGTGCTCATCCCGATAACCTTTAGCCAGCCTTGAGGATTCTATTGATGGCCATGAAATTTATTTTCTAACCCAGACCTAGTATGGCAGTCTTTTTTCATGGTTTGGGGGCATACAGAAGAGCAGAATCTTTGGTCACTAAGTTCTGAGTAGTCATATCTTACTTTCATGTTGTAATTGTGGCCTTTAAATAGCAGTTCATTGTGATATTATGACTGATACAGCTCTTTACAGAAGGGAACAGAAAAACAAATGCAAGACCTTGTGAGTGAAACACAAAATTAAAGAAGCTGAAGAGAAAAATGATAGTGGATTTATTGCTGCTTTCTAAAAATATTTTATTGAAGACTCCAGTCAATGAAAAAAGAATATTTTCTCAAACAGTGGCCTTTGCATTCTCATTTTAGCTACATTCTGTGGTCCCTTCCCCACCCTCTGTTTTCGTCTTAAAAGATATGCTAATCTGTATAGGGAAATGGGATCTGGGCTTTTCATTTAAAGATAAGCAATGATGTTGATTTGAATCAGTAATTTGAGTCATCTTAGCATAATCCTTTTTTTCTCTGTAAGTGCTATGCCTCTTGTACTTAAGAACATAAAATGTGACCATCCTTATACACAGGTACCTAACGCATTGCTTTTCTAAGTAACAAAAAAATAACCCATATCTTCTTTTTCCATATTGTACTTTCTTCTTGTAGCTTATAAAACAAAGTCCATATTGACGAACAGTTTTCTGGAAACATTTCCTCTTTCATTGCCTTTCTTTAAACATGAGTTTTCAAGATGAAGCAGTATCAGAAAAGAGAAGCATTGTTAACAGAGTGTGGATTCTCAGACTTGCTAGAGATATGTGTAAATGTGTTTACAAAACAAATTTACCTGACTTTCTTGTCCCAGGAACACAGTTTCCCAATTCTGCTTTTTGGTTTGTAAGACCCAAATTCTGTATTATCCATATACTCTGGTGTCTTACTCTCAGAAATTATTAATTCTCCACACCAGTCCTGTTGCACGACTTTGATATTACTTATAGGAATACACCCTGCTGCACGAAGGCTGCTGTCTTACTGTATAAAATGTCTGTATGGTTGTCTTTAGGTTCTAGGACAAATCTGTAGTTCTGTACACGCATTCTGTCAGCCAGGATGCAGATTTTGAGATCTGTGTGTACATATATCATCAGGTTCATATTTTCCCTCAAAGTTATCCATTGAGTGCTCTTGTTTAAAATAGTTTCAAAAAAAAAATAGTTTCTTCGGGAGGTGGGGTAGGGATGTATATAATTGCAGGGAAAGAGTTATATGTACTTAAGTGTATGTCAAGTTCTTATTAGATCTCTGTACTGAAGATTTAATTGTTTTTATAAGTTCACTTTTCACCTACTCTGTTCTTTGTGCAAAAAAAAAAAAAAAAAAACCCATGCATCTTGGAAAACAGTTTAAATACTGTATATAAGATAATGAAAGTTAGTAATTCTCATTATTTAATAAAGTTTGTAAAATACAAAGCAAAATACAGTGTGAATTAGTGTGTTGATTCTAGAAAGATCAAGATTTGTCTGAATTATACTACTGTACTACTTTGCCTCGTCTTAGAAAATAATTAGAAAATGTGTAGAAAATAATTCAGGGTGGAATTCCCTGGTGAATCAGTGGCTAGGACTCCATGCTTCTGTTGCACATGGGGCACAGATCTGACCCCTGGTCAGAGAAATAAGATCACACATGCCTCTCAGTGTGGCCAAAAAAGAGAGAGAGAGAAGAAAAGAAGTGTTATGATGATATAACAGCAGCCTGTGACAGACCATTTTCTGTATCTTTTGATACTTTTCAAGTATTAAATTTAGCCTGAGAAATTCCCTTTAGGCTAAGTGCCTTTCCTAATGACTGGATTTCACGGTGAGAGAAGATCCTAGAACAGCCTAGCAGGCAGCAGTGGGGTTGAAGGCAGGTGAGATAGAGGAGATGGGCCCGGAATGCTGAGATATTTTCAGTGCCAACAGGCAAACTTCTCTACTTTACTCCGGTGATGCAAGACCATGGGCAAAGCCCACCTTGTGTATCTGTGATAAACAACAAATCTTGATTTTTCTGACCATGGCTTATTGACAATGCGTCATACAATAGGAAAGGAAGAGAAGCAAGCAGTTTCACTTCATTATTTCTAAAACCATGTTTATTCAGCTCAAATGTAAGAGAACAGGGTGGGGATGACAAGTAAATCATCCACTCTATAGGGCAAACACAAGCCTTTAGGTATCTTACTGTTTGTATGGCAAGGTGTGCACGTGTGTGAAATCACACTTCAGCTATGTCTGACTCTCTGTGACCCCGTGGACTGTAGCCCCTCAAATTCCTCTGTCCTTGAGATTCTCCAGGCGAGAATACTGGAGTGTGTTGCTATGCCCTCCTCCAGGGGATCTTCCCGACCCAGGCATGGAATCCACGCCTCTTATGTCTCCTGCATTGGCAGCCAGATTCTTTACCACTAGCATAACCTGGGAAGCCCCAAGGCAAGGTATGGCTGTCCATACAAGCATCCCAAGACCACGGGTAAGCAAATTCCTTCTTGTATATACTAGTGAAATCAGAGGCTATAAACTGGTGACCCAGAGTCTGAATCTGGTTTTCACAATTTTAAAAAGTTTAACATAAAAGATCAAGTCTCTTTGGGCCTGGATTCTGATGAGGTGACTCTGAGACCTGAGGATGGAATTTAAAGGTGAGTATCATCCTAAAAGGTGGTAACGTAAGCAGATAAGGTAATGTGTACCCAGAGAAAAAGAAACAGGTGTGGCTTTCTTGATAGAAACCATTTTTGGCCTAAGCCATTTTGGCATCTAAGCCCAGCCAAAATGCTTGCCCTTGAACAGGTCTCAGTAATTAATGCTCTCCAGGGACCAAAGGCAATGGCACCCCACCCCAGTACTTTTGCCTGGAAAATCCCATGGACGGAGGAGCCTGGTAGGCTCCAGTCCATGGGGTCGCTAAGAGTCGGACACGACTGAGTGGCTTCACTTTCACTTTTCGCTTTCATGCATTGGAGAAGGAAATGGCAACCCACTCCAGTGTTCTTGCCTGGAGAATCCCAGGGACAGGGGAGCCTGGTGAGCTTCCGTCTGTGGGGTCGCACAGAGTCGGACACGACTGAAGCGACTTAGCAGCAGCAGCAGCAGCAGGGACCAAATAAGCAGGGTGACAATATATAGCCTTGACGAACTTCTTTTCCTATTTGGAACCAGTCTGTTGTTCCATGTCCCGTTCTAACTGTTGCTTCCTGACCCGCATACAAATTTCTCAAGAGGCAGATCAGGTGGTCTGGTATTCCCATCTCTTTCAAAATTGTCCACAGTTTATTGTGATCCACACAGTCAAAGGCTTTGGCATAGTCAACAAAGCAGAAATAGATGCTTTTCTGGAACTCTCTTGCTTTTTCCATGATCCATCACATGTTGGCAATTTGATCTCTGGTTCCTCTGCCTTTTCTAAAACCAGCTTGAACATCAGGAAGTTCACGGTTCACATATTGCTGAAGCCTGGCTTGGAGAATTTTGAGCATTACTTTACTAGCATGTGAGATGAGTGCAATTGTGCGGTAGTTTGAGCATTCTTTGGCATTGCCTTTCTTTGGGATTGGAATGAAAACTGACCATTGCCAATCTTGTGGCCCCTGCTGAGTTTTCCAAATTTGCTGGCATATTGAGTGCAATACTTTCACAGCATCATCTTTCAGGATTTGGAATAGCTCCACTGGAATTCCATCATCTCCACTAGCTTTGTTTGTAGTGATGCTTTCTAAGGCCCACTTGACTTCACATTCCAGGATGTCTGGCTCTAGGTCAGTGATCACACCATCATGATTATCTGGGTCATGATGATCTTTTTTGTACAGTTCTTCTGTGTATTCTTGCCATCTCTTCTTAATATCTTCTGCTTCTATTAGGTCCATACCATTTCTGTCCTTTATTGTGCCCATCTTTGCATGAAATGTTCCTTTGGTATCTCTAATTTTCTTGAAGAGATCCCTAGTCTTTCCCATTCTGTTGGACTGGAAGAAACACAAGTTGGAATCAAGATTGCCGGGAGAAATATCAATAACCTCAGATATGCAAATGACACCACCCTTATGGCAGAAAGTGAAGAGGAACTAAAAAGCCTCTTGATGAAAGTGAAAGTGGAGAGTGAAAAAGTTGGCTTAAAGCTCAACATTCAGAAAACGAAGATCATGGCATCTGGTCCCATCACTTCATGGGAAATAGATGGAGAAACAGTGGAAACAGTGTCAGACTTTATTTTTCTGGGCTCCAAAATCACTGCAGATGGTGACTGCAGCCATGGAATTAAAATTCTCTTTGGAAGGAAAGTTATGACCAACCTAGATAGCATATTCAAAAGCAAAGACATTACTTTGCCAACAAAGGTCCATCTAGTCAAGGCTATGGTTTTTCCTGTGGTCATATATGGATGTGAGAGTTGGACTGTGAAGAAGGCTGAGTACCGAAGAATTGATGCTTTTGAACTGTGGTGTTGGAGAAGACTCTTGAGAGTCCCTTGGACTGCAAGGAGATCCAACCAGTCCATTCTGAAGGAGATCAGTCCTGGGATTTCTTTGGAAGGAATGATGCTAAAGCTGAAACTCCAGTACTTTGGCCACCTCATGGGAAGAGTTGACTCATTGGAGAAGACTCTGATGCTGGGAGGGATTGGGGGCAAGAGGAGAAGGGGAAGACAGAGGATGAGATGGCTGGATGGCATCACTGACTCGATGGACGTGAGTCTGAGTGAACTCCGGGAGTTGGTGATGGACAGGGAGGCCTGGCGTGGTGCAATTCATGGTGTTGCAAAGAGTCGGACACGACTGACTGATTTGATCTGATCTGATCTGAGGGAATAAAAGTGGGGCTTTCCAGGCGGCAGGGTGGTAAAGAATCCGCCCACCAATGCCAAAGACAGAAAAGACTCTAGTTCGACCCCTGGGTTGAAAAGAACCCCTGGAGTAGGAAATAGCAGCCAACTCCAGTATTCTTGCCTGGAGAATCCCATGGACAGAGAAGCCTGGCAGGCTACAGTCCAAGGGTCACAAAGAGTCGGACACGACTGAGCAAACACACAACAGGGAACAGAAGTACAGATTGTTACTAGGCAGGAGAAGTAACACTATCAAAGATAGTATGTGAGTCGTGTAAGGACTGCCAGTTCTCTTTCAATGGTAAAGATCAGCCTGAAGCACTCAACCACCAAAGCAGATCAACCAGAACATAAGGGATGATGATGTTGACCTAGCTTCTTATCAGGTTGTCTTGCCAGTCTTCCCCATTTTCAGACTTGTTCACCTCTATCCTCCTAAGTCTTAGCCAGGATAATACTTTTAAACACAGACAGAACCAAATCTTGCACAAAGGCCCCCAAATCTGTCTCGGCCTTTGTAGGAGCTGTTCCTTTTGCTTGCATGGCCTTCCCACTACCATTCAGGACAGAATCTGCCCAGTCCTCAACATTCAGCTCAAAAATCACTATTAAGAACTGTGGAGGGTCTGGGATTTTACTCAGCTTGCACACTAACAAGTTAGCCTGCCTCCGCATCAGAGGTCATGACCACTTTCAGCAGGACAGGCAGCATGAGCTTCTCATTTGCATTCGTTTCCCTTGCTTCAGAGGCCTGCAGAGAAACTAAGCTCTGCCCAAATACGCACAGTGGGGTGGTTTTGTTAGGTAGTTAGACATTAACAATAAGGAGGTTACAGAGGCAAAAAAGAAAAGCAAGAGGGGAATAATCAAGCTAAGCCCCAGCAATCTAGGGACCCTCCCCAGACAGTGGCAGCAAAGAGGTGATGGTGGCTAAAGAAGGGAGGGAAGCAGTCCAGCTAGTCCCCACCTTGGAGACCCTCCCCTGTTCTCACCCAGGACAACGGAAACTGTGATCAGCTGGTGGGCGATTTATCTTGATAAAGACAGAGCACAGAAACAGGAGAGAACGTCCCTGGGCTGCACATGCTGTGTGTGTGTGTGTGTTCTCAGATCAGATCAGATCAGTCGCTCAGTCGTGTCCGACTCTTTGCGACCCCATGAACCGCAGCACGCCAGGCCTCCCTGTCCATCACCAGCTCCCGGAGGTCACTCAGACTCGCATCCATCGAGTCAGTGATGCCATCCAGCCATCTCATCCTCTGTCGTCCCCTTCTCCTCCTGCCCTCAATCCCTCCCAGCATCAGAGTCTTCTCCAATGAGTCAACTCTTCGCATGAGGTGTTCTCAGTCATGTCTAATTCTTTGTGACCCCATGAACTGCACTCTGTCCATGGGATTCTCCAGGCAAGAATACTGGAGTGCGTTGCCATTTCCTACTCCAGGGGAATCTTTCCGATCCAGGAATCGAACTTGCGTCTCTTGCATCCCCTGCATTGGCAAGCAGATTCTTTAGCATTGCACTACCTGGATAGCCCCACAGACAGTCTGGATCGAGCCCAGGTCGCCCGCATTACAGGCGGATTCTTTACCAGGTAAGCCACAAGGGAAGTCCCATATAAAGTCTAGTAAACACAAACTCATACCAACATCATAATAAAATCTACATGTGGTTTTGCCCTCCCTTAGGTCGGTTTCTCTTAGTGAACCAAGAGTAGGGGCATATGCAATAATGAACTTGTTACAGAACTTGGGACAGTCAATCAAACAGCAATCATCACCCATGATGGCACTCCATCTCCTCTCGCTGTCACTCACCCATAAGTGCATTCTGCCTCCTGGTAGAATAACTCCTTATAAACATACTTAAGCCTGTATGGGAGGGCTGGTTTCACTTTACAGAAACAGCCAGATCTCCCTCTGAGAGTGTATCTATGCTTTAATAAACCTTGCTTTGTGCTGAAGCCTGGAGAGGGAGTTTGCAAATTTTTGCTTGCTGTCTCTAGGACAGAGATAGCTGCTCTGGGTCTCCCATTGACTTCCTTGGTTAAAGCTCTCTGACACAATGCATGCCTACCCATCTAACATCTCCACAGCTGAGAAATAACGGGTTTTGGAATCCTTTATCTTAAAGACTTGCCCAGTCCCTGGTGGCTCAGATGGTAAAGTGTCTGCCCACAATGCGGGAGACCCGGGTTGGATTCTGCCTGCAATGCGGGAGACCCGGATTCGATTCCTGGGTTCAGGAAGATCCCCTGGAGAAGGAAATGCCAATCCACTCCAGCACTCTTGCCTGGAAAATCCCATGGACAAAGGAGCCTGATAGGCTACAGTCCATAGGGTCGGACACGACTGAGCGACTTCACTTTCACTTTATCTTAAAGACTTTCTGGCCAACTTGCCCAATCTTTGAGGGAGATGTTATATTAACTCTGGAGGCAGAAAACATATTTGCCTCCTGCCCTGGAGGGAGACACTATCTTCCAAGGTTGTTTACTCTACAAATATCCTTGCCACAGTAACCTAGAACAAGACTGACAGAAGACAGAGATACAAAATGCAGGAGACCCACAGAGACTGTCTCGGAGCAATCATATTGTTAGCCCCAACATTGGTTTGCCTCTTGGTGTCTGTCAAGTCCAAAAACACAACCAGGCCAAACATGGGGAGAAGATTTATTACTTGCAGCAAGTAAGGAGAGCACGAGATGTTTCCCAAAGCAGTGTCTCCCCAACAGCAAAGCTGGGGAACATTTTAAGGGTACATGCCTATTTATGAAGGGATTTGGGTGGGATAACTCAGCATAAAATTTGGGTAAAGGTTGACACAGTCCAAGCTTTAGTTGACTGAAGTCGGAAAAGGTTAACATCATCATCCTTTAGGTTCCAGTTGATCTGACGGAAGCTTCTTATGACTCTCCAGGTCTGGGAAGGTGCCTCTTCTTAACACTTATAACACTAAACCTTCATGCTTTATAGCTTTCCATCAACATGCCTGTTTTTTTGGGCCAGTTACTCACAGTAAACTGACACCTGAGCTTGTGTCTATCTTATTAAGTGTTGATTCCTTCACTCTAGGATAGAGGCTGGTATAGGAACATTCACTCTAGGAATACTGGATTTAGGAATCCTTTATCTTAAAGACTTACTAGCCAACTTGCCCAATCTTTGACCCTGGAGGGAGGCGTTATATTAACGTTGTGGACAGTAAACATCTGTCTTCTGCCCTGGACGGAGACATAAATATTATATTACCCATACATCAGATCAGATCAGTCGCTCAGTCATGTCCGACTCTTTGCGACCCCATGAATTGCAGCACACCAGGCCTCCCTGTCCATCACCAACTCCTGGAGGTCACTCAGACTCAAGTCCATCGAGTCAGTGATGCCATCCAGCCATCTCATCCTCTGTCTTCCCCTTCTCTTCTTGCCCCCAATCCCTCCCAGCATCAGAGTCTTCTCCAATGAGTCAACTCTACCCATGAGGTGGCCAAAGTACTGGAGTTTGAGCTTTAGCATCATTCCTTCCAAAGAAATCCCAGGGCTGATCTCCTTCAGATCAGATCAGATCAGTCGCTCAGTCGTGTCCGACTCTTTGCGACCCCATGAACCGCAGCACGCCAGGCCTCCCTGTCCATCACCAGCTCCCGGAGGTCACCCAGACTCGCATCCATCGAGTCAGTGATGCCATCCAGCCATCTCATCCTCTGTCGTCCCCTTCTCCTCCTGCCCTCAATCCCTCCCAGCATCAGAGTCTTCTCCAATGAGTCAACTCTTCGCATGAGGTGGCCAAAATACTGGAGTTTCAGCTTTAGCATCATTCCTCCAAAGAAATCCCAGGATTGATCTCCTTCAGAATGGACTGGTTGGATCTTCTGCAGTCCAAGGGACTCTCAAGAGTCTTCTCCAACACCACAGTTCAGCATCAATTCTTCGGCGCTCAGCCTTCTTCACAGTCCAGCTCTCACATCCATACATGACCACAGGAAAGACCATAGCCTTGACTAGGCGAACCTTTGTTGGTAGTAATGTCTCTGCTTTTAAATATGCTATCTAGGTTGCTCATAACTGTCGCGCACTAAGTCGCGCAAGATCTTCTTCGTCGCGCACAAGAGCGCCCCCGCGCTGCGTCGCGCACTAAGAGCGGAGAGCGCCCGCCGGCTGCGTCGCGCACTAAGAGCGCCCCCGCCGGCTGCGTCGCGCACTAAGAGCGCCCCGCCGGCTGCGTCGCGCACTAAGAGCGCCCCGCCGGCTGCGTCGCGCACCAAGAGCGCCCCGCCGGCTGCGCCGCGCACCAAGAGCGCCCCGCCGGCTGCGTCGCGCACTCAAGAGCGCCCCGCCGGCTGCGTCGCGCACTCAAGAGCGCCCCGCCGGCCGCCGCGCACTAAGAGCGCCCCGCCGGCTCGTGCGCGCACCAAGAGCGCCCCCGCGGCTGCGTCGCGCACTCAAGAGCGCCCCCCGGGCTGCGTCGCGCACTAAGAGCGCCCCGCCGGCTGCGTCGCGCACTAAGAGCGCGGCCGAGAGGAGCTACCCACGACCGAGGAAGGACGGCGGTGAGGGCCAGCGCACTAAGCACGGCGGAGAAGAGCTACCCCACGACCGAGGTCAGCAAGGGCGGCGGTGAGGAGAGACCCCTCGTCCAAGGTAAGGTGAGATGGCTATGCTTCGCTGGCCGGGACCAGCCAGGAGCAGCCAGGATGAGATACCCCACGCCCGAGGTAAGAGAAACCCAAGTAAGACAGTAGGTCTTGAAAGAGGGCATCAGAGGGCAAATACACTAAAACCATTCTCACAGAAAACTAGTCAATCTAATCACACAAGGACCACACCCTTGTCTAACTCAATGAGATTAAGCCATGCCCGAGGGGCAACCTGGGATGGGCGGGTCATGGTGGAGAGATATGACAGGGTGTGGTCCGCTGGAGAAGGGAATGGCAAACCACTTCAGTATTCTTGCCTTGAGAACCCCATGAAGAGTATGAAAAGACAAAATGATAGGATACTGAAAGAGAAACTCCCCAGGTCAGTAGGGGCCCAATATGCTACTGGAGATCAGTGGAGAAATAACTCCAGAAAGAATGAAAGGATGGAGCCAAAACAAAAAGAATACCCAGCTGTGGATATATCTGGTGATAGAAGCAAAGTCCGATGCTGTAAAGAGCAATATTGCATAGGAACCTGGAATGTCAGGTCCATGAATCAAGGCAAATTGGAAGTGGTCAAACAAGAGATGGCAAGAGTGAATGTTGACATTCTAGGAATTAGCGAACTAAAATGGACTGGAATGGGTGAATTTAACTCGGATGACCATTATATCTACTACTGTGGGCAGGAATCCCTCAGAAGAAATGGAGTGGCCATCATGGTCAACAAAAGAGTTCGAAATGCAGTACTTGGATGCAATCTCAAAAATGACAGAATGATTTCTGTTCGTTTCCAAGGCAAACCATTCAATGTCACAGGAATCCAAATCTATGCCCCAACCAGTAACGCCGAAGAAGCTGAAGTTGAAAGGTTCTATGAAGACCTACAAGACCTTTTAGAACTAACACCCAAAAAAGATGTCCTTTTCATTATAGGGGACTGGAATGCAAAAGTAGGAAGTCAAGAAACACCTGGAGTAACAGGCAAATTTGGCCTTGGAATACGGAATGAAGCAGGGCAAAGACTAATAGAGTTTTGCCAAGAAAATGCACTGGTCATAGCAAATACCCTCTTCCAACAACACAAGAGAAGACTCTATACATGGACATCACCAGATGGTCAACACCGAAATCAGATCGATTATATTCTTTGCAGCCAAAGATGGAGAAGCTCTATACAATCAGCAAAAACACGACCAGGAGCTGACTGTGGCTCGGACCATGAACTCCTTATTGCCAAATTCAGACTGAAATTGAAGAAAGTAGGGAAAACCACTAGACCATTCAGGTATGACCTAAATCAAATCCCTTATGATTATACAGTGGAAGTGAGAAATAGATTTAAGGGCCTAGATCTGATAGATAGAGTGCCTGATTAACTATGGAATGAGGTTCGTGACATTGTACAGGAGACAGGGATCAAGACCATCCCCATGGAAAAGAAATGCAAAAAAGCAAAATGGCTGTCTGGGGAAGCCTTACAAATAGCTGTGAAAAGAAGGGAAGCAAAAAGCAAAGGAGAAAAGGAAAGATATAAACATCTGAATGCAGAGTTCCAAAGAATAGCAAGAAGAGATAAAGCCTTCTTCAGTGATCAATGCAAAGAAATAGAGGAAAACAACAGAATGGGAAAGACTAGGGATCTCTTCAAGAAAATCAGAGATACCAAAGGAACATTTCATGCAAAGATGGGCACGATAAAGGACAGAGATGGTGTGGACCTAACAGAGGCAGAGGATATTAAGAGGAGGTGGCAAGAATACACAGAAGAACTGTACAAAAAAGAGCTTCAAGACCTAGATAATCATGATGATGTGATCACTGACCTAGAGCCAGACATCTTGGAATGTGAAGTCAAATGGGCCTTAGAAAGCATCACTACAAACAAAGCTAGTGGAGGTGATGGAATTCCAGTGGAGCTATTCCAAGTCCTGAATGATGATGCTGTGAAAGTGCTGCACTTAATATGCCAGCAAATTTGGAAAACTCAGCAGTGGCCACAAGATTGGAAAAGGTCAGTTTTCATCCCAATCCCAAAGAAAGGCAATGCCAAGGAGTGCTCAAACTACCGAACAATTGCACTCATCTCACACGCTACTAAAGTAATGCTCAAAATTCTCCAAGCCAGGCTTCAGCAATATGTGAACCGTGAACTTCCTAATGTTCAAGCTGGTTTTAGAAAAGGCAGAGGAACCAGAGATCAAATTGCCAACATGCGCTGGATCATGGAAAAAGCAAGAGAGTTCCAGAAAAACATCTATTTCTGCTTTGTTGACTATGCCAAAGCCTTTGACTGTGTGGATCACAATAAACTATGGAAAATTCTGAAAGAGATGGGAATACCAGACCACCTGATCTGCCTCTTAAGAAATCTGTATGCAGGTCAGGAAGCAACAGTTAGAACTGGTCATGGAACAACAGACTGGTTCCAAATAGGAAAAGGAGTACGTCAAGGCTGCATATTGTCACCATGTTTATTTAACTTATATGCAGAGTACATCATGAGAAATGCTGGACTGGAAGAAACACAAGTTGGAATCAAGATTGCCGGGAGAAATATCAATAACCTCAGATATGCAGATGACACCACTCTTATGGCAGAAAGTGAAGAGGGGCTAAAAAGCCTCTTGATGAAAGTGAAAGTGGAGAGTGAAAAGGTTGGCTTAAAGCTCAACATTCAGAAAACGAAGATCATGGCATCTGGTCCCATCACTGCATGGGAAATAGATGGGGAAACAGTGGAAACAGTGTCAGACTTTGTTTTTCTGGGCTCCAAAATCACTGCAGATGGTGACTGCAGCCATGAAATTAAAAGACGCTTACTCCTTGGAAGGAAAGTTATGACCAACCTTGATAGCATATTCAAAAGCAGAGACATTACTTTACCAACAAAGGTTCGCCTAGTCAAGGCTATGGTCTTTCCTGTGGTCATGTATGGATGTGAGAGCTGGACTGTGAGGAAGGCTGAGCGCCGAAGAATTGATGCTTTTGAACTGTGGTGTTGGAGAAGACTCTTGAGAGTCCCTTGGACTGCAAGGAGATCCAACCAGTCCATTCTGAAGGAGATCAATCCTGGAATTTCTTTAGAAGGAATGATGCTAAAGCTGAAACTCCAGTATTTTGGCCACCTCATGCGAAGAGTTGACTCATTGGAGAAGACTCTGATGCTGGGAGGGATTGAGGGCAGGAGGAGAAGGGGACGACAGAGGATGAGATGGCTGGATGGCATCACTGACTCGATGGATGCGAGTCTGGGTGACCTCAGGGAGCTGGTGATGGACAGGGAGGCCTGGCGTGCTGCGGTTCATGGGGTCGCAAAGAGTCGAACACGACTGAGCGACTGATCTGATCTGATCTGATCTGTTAGGTCCATACCATTTCTGTCCTTTATCGAGCCCATCTTTGCATGAAATGTTCCCTTGGTATCTCTGATTTTCTTGAAGAGATCCCTAGTCTTTCCCATTCTGTTGTTTTCCTCTATTTCTTTGCATTGATCGCTGAAGACGGCTTTCTTATCTCTTCTTGTTATTCTTTGGAACTCTGCATTCAGATGCTTATATCTTTCCTTTTCTCCTTTGCTTTTTGCTTCTCTTCTTTTCACAGCTATTTGTAAGGCCTCCCCAGACAGCCATTGTGCTTTTTTGCATTTCTTTTCCATGGGGATGGTCTTGATCCCTGTCTCCTGTACAATGTCACGAACCTCATTCCATAGTTAATCAGGCACTCTATCTATCAGATCTAGGCCCTTAAATCTATTTCTCACTTCCACTGTATAATCATAAGGGATTTGATTTAGGTCATACCTGAATGGTCTAGTGGTTTTCCCTACTTTCTTCAATTTCAGTCTGAATTTGGCAATAAGGAGTTCATGGTCCGAGCCACAGTCAGCTCCTGGTCTTGTTTTTGCTGACTGTATACTACTTCTCCATCTTTGGCTGCAAAGAATATAATCAATCTGATTTCGGTGTTGACCATCTGGTGATGTCCCATGTATAGAGTCTTCTCTTGTGTTTTTGGAAGAGGGTGTTTGTTATGACCAGTGCATTTTCTTGGCAAAACTCTATTAGTCTTTGCCCTGCTTCATTCTGTATTTCAAGGCCAAATTTGCCTGTTACTCCAGGTGTATCTTGACTTCCTACTTTTGCATTCCAGTCCCCTATAATGAAAAGGACATCTTTTTGGGGTGTTAGTTCTAAAAGGTCTTGTAGGTCTTCATACAACCATTCAACTTCAGCTTCTTCAGCATTACTGGTTGGGGCATAGACTTGGATTACTGTGATATTGAATGGTTTGCCTTGGAAACGAACAGAGATCATTCTGTCGTTTTTGAGATTGCATCCAAGTACTGCGTTTCGGACTCTTTTGTTGACCATGATGGCTACTCCATTTCTTCTGAGGGATTCCTGCCCGCAGTAATAGATATAATGGTCGTCTGAGTTAAATTCACCCATTCATGTCCATTTCAGTTTGCTGATACCTAGAATGTCGACATTCACTCTTGCCATTTCTTGTTTGACCACTTCCAATTTGCCTTGATTCATGGACCTGACATTCCAGGTTCCTATGCAATATTTCTCCTTACAGCATCAGACCTTGCTTCTATCACAAGACACACCCACAGCTGGGTATTGTTTTTGCTTTCGCTCCATCCCTTCATTCTTTCTGGAGTTTTTTCTCCACTGATCTCTAGTAGCATATTGGGCACCTACGGACCTAGGGAGTTTCTCTTTCGGTATCCTATCATTTTGCCTTTTCATACTGTTCATGGGGTTCTCAAGGCAAGAATACTGAAGTGGTTTGCCATTCCCTTCTCCAGTGGACCACATCCTGTCAGATCTCTCCACCATGACCCGCCCATCTTAGGTTGCCCCACAGGCATGGCTTAGTTTCATTGAGTTAGACAAGGCTGTGGTCCTAGTGTGATTAGATTGACTAGTTTTCTGTGAGTATGGTTTCAGTGCGTTTGCCCTCTGATGCCCTCTTACAACACCTACTGTCTTACTTGGGTTTCTCTTACCTTGGGCGTGGGGTATATCTTCACGTCTGTTCCAGCAAAGCGCAGCCATTGCTCCTTACCTTGGAGGAGGGGTATCTCCTCACTGCCACCCTTCCTGACCTTCAACATGGGATGGCTCCTCTAGGCCCTCCTGCGCTCGGCAGCCATGGCTCCTTGGACATGGGACTGGTCCTCCCGCCCGCCGCCCCTGACCTCGGACGCGGGGTAAGTCCTCTTGGCTGCCGCCCTTCGGGCATGGGGTCCTCCTGGCTTCTGCCCCTGACCTCAGACATATATTCCCTATTGGAAATAAAGTTTGCTCTATGTGGAAATGTAATTACAAAGTGTTACAGGAAAGAGAGTGGGGTGAGAAAAAGGATGGTCACATCCCAAATCATGTCTGAGTCCTTGGCTTTGTGCAGAAAAGAATTCAAAACCAACCCATAGTAAAGTGAAAGAAAGTTTATTCAAGGAGGAAACATACTCTGGGTGTGGGCCATCTCAGAAGGCAAGAGAGGCCCGGGCAATGGGGGTGGTCAGTTTTTATGCACGCAGGCATTCTCAGCTGCTCAGTCATGTCACTTTTTGGGACCCCATGGACTGTAGCCTGCCAAGCTCCTCTGCCCATGGAGTTTTGTAGGCAACAATACTGGAGTGGATTGCCATTTCCTTCTCCAGGGGATCTTCCTGCCTCAGTGATTGAGCTTGCATCTCCTGCATTGGCAGGTGGATTCTCTACCTCTGAGCCTCCTAGGAAGCCAAATTGAGTATATAAGAACCCAAATAGCTCTTATCTGAAAGGTAAGCACCTTACACTCAAGCCCTCCTGTTGACTTCAGGGTGGGGCTGGAGAAGAGTTAAAGGTGAGCAGAGGACAGAGGCCTCCATGGCCACCCACATGAGGATTTTAAGAGGTTGAGTAAAATACATTAACTGGCTTGATCAGCCCAACCATTTGTTGTTCTAGATCTTAAAGTGATTTTTAAAAATTATATCTAAGATCACAGTTAATCATATTATGAGACAGACCTGAGTACAGTGTCAAACACTTAAAGTTTTTTAAGATTAGAAAGTATAACTTTAATACAGTTTAAAAAAAAAAAACAACCTACAAGGCCTCTGCTGCTGCTGCTAAGTCACATCAGTCGTGTCCGACTCTGTGTGACCCCATAGACAGCAGCCCACCAGGCTCCTTCGCCTCTAGGTAAACTTTATTATTATATTTTAACGTGAGATCTAATTTAAAGATAGAAAGTATCACTTTAAAGGTATGGATCATCATATGGTTTTGGTGATGACTGAAAACATTCTCCAAAGTGCCTTCCTCAAGGCGGCTTTGTAGCACAATATATGGCCAGAGTTGTTTCTGAATAAGGGATTACAGTAACAAGTTAAGTTTTTTGGCTCACTGTTCCCAATCAGTTTAGCTTAGGCGTACTGGTTTTAACTTGTTCTTCTCTATTCATATTTTTCTTCCATATAGAATATTTCATTAAGTGCTGGGAAGTCATCTTTGGGACCTGCTGTGCCAGGCTGAACCATGCAGTTCAAAAACTGCAATTCAATACGATCAGGAGGGCTGCCGTTTTCTATGTAGATGTGGCTATGCTGTTTATCCTCCACTTCCCTGTGCTGTTTCTTTTGCACTTAACATTTTCAGCAGTTATAAATTTTCTGAGAACTGCATCTGCAAAGGAAGATGGGTAAATATTGCCACCACAGGTGTGATCCCAATTCACCTTCCCATCCCTCCCCTGACACGTAGAAAGCCTTCAACGCACAGCTATGGAACAGCAAATGAAAGAATGTTATTTCTCACATCAGAACTGGAAACAATACAAACAATGTGAAGAAAAGGTAAAATAAATTATGGTCTATCCACAAAATAGGCTATAATATAGAACCATTAGAGGTCATGGTTTCGAGTATTATCCTTTCCCAATTTCATGAAAACAATTTCAGCAAGTGAAGAAGAGGCCTATGGTTGCAACTTTATAAAACAATTTCAAATAAAATTAAGAGATTAAAATAAACAGTTATGACTTCATGACAGTATTGTGGGTGATTTTATTTTTTCCTTTAGGTTTTTCTCTATATACATTATAAATAATAGTACATATATTGGAAAAACATGTTCATTTCCAGCTTCAGATCCTCTGGTGTTTCTCTTGATTCTCCTCCAGAAACAGCGACGCATTTCACTTTCATTTTCTCAGAAAACAACCCTGTCCCCATCAGCTCTCACCTCCAGTTCCTCCATTTCCCCTGCCCTCAGCGGTAAGCAAACCCTGGCATTTTATGTCTCTATAGATTTGTCTATCCTGGACATTTCCTATAAACAAGATTGTACAATACGTGGTCTCACAAAGACAAGGACAGTTCACAGTCCTTGTCCATATCACTGTGGTCAGCACTCATCAGATGGCCTGGTAAACTGTGCCCACAGTTGTGGAGTTACTGTTGGAAACTCCTGAGGGTAGATTAAGATAAGTTTCAAAAAAAAAAAAGCTTTTTTTCTTTTTAAGGACAGTTTCAGGTACAGAGAATTGTCATAAATTCCCTGTGAACTGGGTGATTTTCGTTTTCGTGGTCAGTGACCCATGTTCAGCAGGATCCGATGAATGTCCATTAAATGCAAGTGTTAAGTCACTCAGTCATGTACAACTCTGTGACCCCATGGACTGTAGCCCACCAGGCTCCTCTGCCCATGGGATTCTCCAGGCAAGAATACTGGAGTGGGTTGCCATTTCCTTCTCCAGGGGATCTTTCCCACCCAAGGATCAAACCCACATCTCCTGCACTGCAGGCGGATTTTTACCCCTGGTAAAGAATATGCCTGCAACATGGGAGACCTGGGTTCGATCCCTGGGTGGGGAAGATTCCCCTGAAGAAGGGAACAGCTACCCACTCCAGTATTCTATCCTGGAGAAGTCCACGGACTATATAGTGCATAGGGTCACAAAGAGCTGGACACAACTGAGTGACTTTTACTTTCACGCTTTACCATCTGAGCCACCAGGGCAACCTGTGTTTCTATGGACAGTGTGAGTTATGACGTGGTGACTTTGACTGTGTTTCTTCAGCTGTAGCAACAGCATTGTCTAATGGTATTGTCAGTATCTGGAGGACTTGTTCTGGTTTGCAGTGTCCTGCCAGGTTGTTTGACCTTGGGTCATTCTTTGGTTCTTCTGGGTCACAGTCACCTCATCAATAAAATAAAGGACAGGATAATTTTCCAGATCCTTTTCCAGGCTAACTTTGTGTGAATCTTTAAGTGGTATTTTGGGGCAGCTGATTAAAAAAAAAAAAACACCACATTTTCTTTCACTGCTATTCCCATTAAATGATTGGTCCACTATTTATAATGAGACACACAAGCCTTTGAGGGTTTTAAGACTTGCCCAAGATTATCAGTACAGTTACTGAACAAGCCATTCAGGTCTCCTTTCTGATGTTTATTTGTTTGCATAATGGAGCAGGACGCTATGGCGCATTCCTGGAACAGACCACCTCCCACCACCCCCATGCCCTCCACCTGCCTCTTGTTTGTAGAAAAACTTTAGCCACCCAGACTTCCCCCAAGTTCCAAAGAATAAACTTAATCAGAGAAGTGAGAAAGTGCAGAAACAAAGCAAAACAGCCAAGTAAGACCAAAATAATTATTAATAGTTTAGTCCTTAGACAAAGTCAAGGACCTTTTGTTCCTCCTCAAGGGCTATAGATGATATTCTGAGACATACCCTTTGACCTGTTCTACGGAGAGTGAAACCCCCACTAGATCAAAGAAGTTAATTGTATGTTGCCCACAAGAACATAGACCCCGGACCAGTTGAATCAGTGGGTTGATGATATTGACTCAGAATTACCTCACCACCAATCAATCAGAAGAATGTCCATGAGCTGATCACGCATTTGAAACCCTTGTCCTGACCCTGTCTTTAAAAACCTTTCCCTGAAAACTACTGGGGAATTTGAATCTTTTGCACCACTAGCTGCCAGTTCTCCTTGTTTGGCACCTGCATAAACCCTTGCACTTTTCCCTCCTCACAACCTGATCTCAGTAGGTTGGCTATAATGCGCCCTTGCGAGTGGATTCAGGTTAAGTTTGGTAATACTTGTACAAGACACAACTTCTATGATTTTGTTTCTGCTTGTGTTAAAAGGTGGTAATACCTACCTCAGAGAAGGCAATGGCACCCCACTCCAGTACTCTTGCCTGGAAAATCCCATGGATGGAGGAGCCTGGTGGGCTGCAGTCCATGGGGTTGCACAGAGTTGGACACGACTGAGTGACTTCACTTTCACTTTTCACTTCCATGCATTGGAGAAGGAAATGGCAACCCACTCCAGTATTCTTGCCTGGAGAATCCCAGGGACGGGGGAGCCTGGTGGGCTGCTGTCCATGTGGTCGCACAGAGTTGGACACGACTGAAGCGACTTAGCAGCAATATCCACCTCACAGGTTTGTGAAATGTTAGCTATTGCTGTGGGCTCCCCAGGTAGCTCAGTGATAAACAATCTGTCCGTCAATGTGGGTTTGAAATGGCAACCCACTCCAGTATACTAGGTGGAAAATCCCATGGACAGAGGAGCCTGGTGTGCTACAGCCCATAGGGTTGCAGAGTTGACACTACCAATGGCACCCCACCCCAGTACTTTTGCCTGGAAAATCCCATGGACGGAGGAGCCTGGTAGGCTCCAGTCCATGGGGTCGCTAAGAGTCGGACATGACTGAGCGACTTCACTTTCACTTTTCACTTTCATGCATTGGAGAAGGAAATGGCAACCCACTCCAGTATTCTTGCCTGGAGAATCCCAGGGACGGGGGAGCCTGGTGAGCTTCCGTCTATGGGGTCGCACAGAGTCGGACACGACTGAAGCGACTTAGCAGCAGCAGCAACTAAACAAAAAGCTATTGGTACACCCCTCACATGTCAGATGTGGCAATCAGCCTTGCAATAAAAAAAAATATAGACAGCAGTATAAGATTAAGACATGATCACTGAAGGCCTGCAAACCAAACTGATCTTTCTGGATCCCAACTTTATCCAAGTTGAAAATCAGGGCAAAACACAGTAACCTTTTTTTAGAACTAAATGCGGTGTCTCTCCAGCTTCTACAGACTTTAGCTGCTGGAAAAACCAGTGTTCATAACTTGTCTCTTTATTCCTCTTTTACCTGGTATTTACAAGATTTTAAACACAGTCTCATTTTGAGGCAGTTAATTGTCACCTGCCTAAGGCTACAAAGTCATCTTGAGAACTCCAAGGCCCACACACCCTTCTCTGGTCTCCAGCCTGATAAATACAATCAGCATCTAAACCAACTGCCCTACAAAGCAAACTGCCACCCGCGGGCAGGATGTTATCTGCATCCTAGGCGGAGGAAGAACGTACGGTCTCCAGGCACGGCGGGACGCCCATCCTCACGCCCCACCCTCCTCTGATTTTTATCCCTCATCAAATTTCGCCTGCGACTCCAAAGTGCCAAAAAGCCAGGAGTCCTGACAGCTCGAACAGCAGCCCCGCGCCCCGCCGGCCTCCGCCTTCCCCACGTCACGGCCACCGAGCGCAGTGCCCCCTAGGGGCCCCCGTTCGCCCAGGAAGGCAAGCCAGGTCCTTCCAGCCTCTGGCCCGCTACCGCCCCGCCCAGCCACCCCCGGCAGAGACGTGAGCCGCTGCCTCTCCGAGGTCTGCATCCGCATCTCCGCGTTGCGGGAGGACCTGCGCGGCCTCCGGTTCTCGCCGCCGCCACTGCTCGCGCCTCGCCATGAGCGCGCGCCTGCCGCTCGTCCTGCGCCGGCTCGCGCGCCCGCAGCACCCCCGCCCGCCGCGCCGCCTCCCATCTCTTTGTCGCGCCAGCAGCGGCGGGGGCAGCGGATGTGGCAGCGGGGAGGGTCTCCTCGGGCAGCAGCGGTTGCGAGATACCCAGGCCGGGAGCAACCGGGGCCCGGGCAGTCCGGCGCCCCCAGCGCGGGACTCGATCGTCCGGTGAGTGTCCGGCGCTCGCCGCCGGCCAGGTTCCTGGCAGTGGCGGGGGTTGGGGGAGGTTAGGAGGAATCCAGGAGGCGGGGCGGCTGCAGCGCTCGAGTCTCGGCCGATCCCCGGGAACCTCCGTGGAGGTTCGCTGAGCATGGGCTCTAGTGTTTGGTGCCAACTTTTCGGGGTGATGGCGGCTGGCCGGGGTTTGGGGGTGGGGCGGGTAGCGCGGGCATCTGGAGAATAGGCTGCGCCAGCGCGAGAACGGAGATTCCCCGGGCCGGCCAAGGTCCGGGGGCGGGGGATCCGGAGGGCATGGACCTCCCCAGCCGCTGCTGCGCTGCCCAGACCGCGTGCCGCGCTCCACGTGCGCCTCCGGCCGCCGGCTCTGATGCAACGGCGCGGGGCGCGGCCTGGGCAGGAAAGGGGCGGTGCGGCGAGGGTGGGAGCCCCTGAGGAGGAAGGGCGCCTGCTCCACCTTCTGCTCCGCCCTTCAGCTGGTTGGATCCGGGGCCGGGGGCTGGACCGTTGCGGGGCTAGGATGGGGGCAGTAGAGGGACACAGCCAGGGCCCGGCGATGCGCGCCCAACGGCGCAGGGGCTCCGCCCTCCGGATGCTATCTGGGCGCGGTGGACTGTGACTGCCGTTGAAGTCCACGCTCATGAGCGCAGCCTCCGGCGCCTGGGAGGACTGAGGCCCGGCGCACCCGTTGACTCACTGAAGGCGGTCGAAGTCGGGGCCGTCTGGTTTCAGGCGTCGCTGCACCGTGGGCACGACATCCCCAGCGCAACTTGTTGCCAAAGTTCTCTCTCGGGCCAGAGGCGAACTCTGGGAGCCCCGGGTCAGGCCTTCCGCTGTCCCCACCCGGAGATGTTCGCGGGTCCCCCTCCATCCACCTCCCCCCACCCCCTCCGATCCCTCACACACTTCATAGCCGCTCCTCTTCACCCTTTGGCGGGAGAAAAGGGAAGTAGATTTCTGTTTGGAGAAGTCTGTTAGCTGGGGACCCAGACAGTGTAGAGCAAAGCGCTCCGGACGTTCCTGGGGGTCAGGATGCCAGTCAGCAAGCTGTTCGCCTCCATCTATCGACATCCTCGTCTGTTTTGCTTCTGTCCTTCATTTTGAGAATGGATATGCCTGTTTCCAAAGCACTTCTTCGGAGACGGCAATGGCACCCCACTCCAGTTTCTTGCCTGGAAAATCCCATGGGTAGAGGAGCCTGGTAGGCTGCAGTCCATGGGGTCGCTAGGAGTCCGCCACTACTCAGCAACTTCACTTTGACTTTTCACTTTCATGCATTGGAGAAGGAAATGGCAACCCACTCCAGTGTTCTTGCCTGGAGAATCCCAGGGATGGGGGGAGCCTGGTGGGCTGCGGTCTATGAGGTCGCACAGAGTCTGACACGACTGAAGCGACTTAGCAGCAGCAGCAAAGCACTTCTTGAGATGGCCTGCGACTCCAAGGACCCTTTTGTTTAGCTTACCCTGTCTCCCTGAAAGTTGAGGTTTCATCTCTTCCTGTCGTTAGGTTTTAAGCAATAAGCTCACCTTAAGGGGTTGTTACCAAACATAACTGGAAATGCTGGCCAATTGTGCAGCAAAGCCAATCTACTACTGGACATGGGGTTGTGATGTAGGCAAGTAAAAGGTTTGTTGTAGGTTACCAAGCAGGTGAGTCCAGGACAAGCCTCAGATCCACTCCAGCTTGGTCTCTGAGTTAGCTTTTTTTTTTTTTTAAGGGAAAGAACTGAAAGGCTGGAAATAGTTATCTTGTGACGTTTTTGTGACATTTCATTTCTTAATTGTAGCTTTGGCAGTTGCCATGTCTTTGGTTTATGCTTCTCTGGCTGGCTGGTCCTTGAGTGGGAGTCTGTTAGCTCATCTCCTGAGTGTATAGTTAATGAGATCTATGATAGTAATCTTATTTATTTTTATGATAGCAATTTTAGCACATTAATGAGATTACCAATTACAATTTTAGTCATCTGGCTCTGGTTGATTGTTGTTTATTTAGCACAGAATTAAAGTCACAGGGCACAGGAAACTGGACAAAAATTGTAGATAGATTAATCATAAATTGAATAAGAGGTTTTAGGGGGATTTGATTTCAAGGTAAGAGTCTGAAGACAGTATAACACACACACAGAAGTCGCTCAGTCGTGTCCGACTCTTTGCGACCCCATGGATTATAGCCCACCATGCTCCTCGGTCCATGGGATTTTCCAGGCATGAATACTGGAGTGGGTTGCCATTTCCTTCTCCAGTTACGGGTCCTTTTAACAACAATGACTGATATTTAAGAAGCCTGCTGTCTGTCATCCAAATATTAACCTTAGAATTTACGATTCTACTCACATCATGAGAAGTCAGTACAGTAAGGTTTCATCCATTAATTATTTTTAAAGCTTCAGGTGCTAATAAAGCCGCTGCCCCAATTACTCTTAGGCAATGGGGCCACCCACGTGAAATTATATCTAATTTTCTGTTTAGATAAGCAATAGGTTGCTGGTGAGGCCCTTGAGGTTGTGTCAAAACTCCCAAGGCCATACCTTTTCTTTCAGTGACAAACAAATTAAATTCTGACCCTGTGGGCAAGCTCAGAGCTGGAGCTTGCAGGATAGCAGTCTGAAGAACCTTAAAAGCCTTTTGAATTTTTGGAGACCAAACCAGTTTTTCAGTTTGGGCCTGTTGAGTTTCAGCTATAAGTTTATATAAAGGCTAGGCAAGTGCCCCATAACCCGGAATCCAAATGTGACAGTAACCTGTGATTCCCAAAAATCCTCTCAATTGTCTTAAAGTCATAGGTAGGGGATGATTTAGTATAGGTTTAATTCTCTCAGGGCCTATGGCCCTAGTCCCTTCCAATATGATTAGGCCCAGATATCTAGGCCCGATTGTTGACAAAGCTGAGCCTTTTCTCTTGATGCCTTGTAACCACAGCCTGCCAGAAAGTTTAAGAAATCTTCTGAGGCTCATGAACAAGCTTCCTCTGTCTCAGCACAGAGCAAAATATCATCTACGTATTGTAACACCACCACATCAGAGCTATTAAAGTTAAAAATCTCCTTCCAACTAGAAGTTGACATGACAACTTTTCTCACCAGACCAAAAAAATATATATATCTTGATTAGAAACATTTATGCCACTTTTTAGACTTATTGAACCTGGTAACTCCTCGTTTGCTTTGTTTGGCACTGTAGGAATAATGAGTAACCCCAAAGAATGATACATTACACATGTAACAAGTTGTAGGGGATTTAGTCAAGGAGCTGGGTTGGTGACGGATCTGAGCTTCTGTAGTCATGTGCCCTTCATTTATTGTAATGGTAGGACTCTTGCCTGGAAAATTCCATGGACGGAGGAGCCTGGTAGGCTGCAGTCCATGGGGTCACTGAGGGTCGGACACGACTGAGCGGCTTCCCTTTCACTTTTCACTTTCATGCATTGGAGAAGGCAATGGCACCCCACTCCAGTGTTCTTGCCTGGAAAATCCCATGGACGGAGGAGCCTGGTAATAGGCTGCAGTCCATGGGGTCGCTAAGGGTCGGACACAATTGAGCGACTTCACTTTCACCTTTCACTTTCATGCATTGGAGAAGGATATGGCAACCCACTCCAGTGTTCTTGCCTGGAGAATCCCAGGGACGGGGGAGCCTGGTGGGCTGCCATCTATGGGGTCACAGAGTCAGACACGACTGAAGTGACTTAGCAGCAGCAGGAACTGCAGGTGTTTTCTGGGGAAAGTGGTTTTGGAAGGCATGTTTTCAGTGTTGAAGGGTAGCTTAGAGGCATAGAAGAACATTTTACAATTATAAGAACAAAGGTAGAGTTCTTGTAGTGCTCTTACCCTACGTTGAGAAAAGGGGTTTGTTACGGCTCAGGGAATTGTCCACACTGGGGCAGGGCTATTTCCACTCAGAGCTTTAGAGCCACCCAGACACTCCTTTTTAAGAACATACATTCCAGGCCCTACCCAGACTTAGGGAGTCCAACTTGATGGGCTGAGGCACAGAGCCTTTCTCTTTCCCACACTCTCTGGCTGATCCTTCTCATTGCCAAGAGCCACTTGGGACCCGCGCTCCAGTGCCTCCCATACTACGCAGAAATGAGGACCCAATATGGCCCAAATTCATAGTCAAGAAAGGTGGGGAGGGACTTCCCTAGTGGCCCAGTGGTTAAGACTCAGCGTTCCCACTGCAGGGTGCTTGGATTCTATCTAAGATCCTGCACACCAAGCAGTGTGGCCAAAATAATCACAAACATAAGAAAAGCATAGAATCCGCATAGAGCACATGGTCCTCAGCCACGTTTTGCTGCTCATTTATAAGGTGATCTGTGAATTTTCATATATAGTTCAACAGAACAATACAATCATTTCACTGGGAATCCAGTTGCTTTATCCCAGGTGATTAAAAACAAACAAAAACTTGCCTGGTTTGTAGACAGCTGCACACTCATCTATTCCGTTTCTTTTGGCTCAGCTGACAGTGGAAAGACTCATCTGGTTAAGTTTTGAGGCCTTTAAACATCTTCCGAGCACCCCTCTTTCCTCTTCCACCTGTTGTTCATCGGATATGTTTGTCAGTTTCTTCTCTGAAAACGGAGGAGTTTTGCATCTGGCCATTTTGCCCCATCCCTCAGTCTATGGCCACTTACTGCTGATGGGATCTGGCTGAGAGTTCACCCTACAATTTTTGAAAACTGTTGTGTGTGCAAGACTCTGGTTGAGATGGGAGATAACACTTAAAGATAGTCTTAAGCCCTGAAGCTTGGGTACCGCCTCAGCTAAGCCTCTTGTTTATTACTGTGAAGGAAAATGAGCCAAATTTTTTTTTAATTAAAAAATTTTAATTAAAACGTAATTGATTTACAATGTTGTATTAGTTTCAGTTATACGGCAAAGTGATTCAGTTACATATATATGTCTGTGTATATAGATATATATATGTGCTCAGTTGTGTCCAACTCTTTGGAACTCCACGGACCATAGCCTGCCAGGCACCTCTGTCCATAGGGATTCTCCAGGCAAGAATACTGTAATGGGTTGCCATGCCCTCCTTAAGGGGATCTTCCCCATCCAGGGATCAAACCCAAGTCTCCCGCATTACAGGCAGATTCTTTACTCTCAGAGCCACGAGGGAAACCCAGATATATGTATGCTGCTGCTGCTAAGTCGCTTCAGTCGTGTCCAACTCTGAGCGATCCCATAGACTAGATCTATCTTTTTTTTCAGATTCCTTAGTTATTTCAAGATATTAAATGTATTTCCCTGTTCTATATTGTAGGTCCTTGTTGTTTGTCTATTTCATATATAGTAAAGTCTGTTAATCCCAGACTCCCGATTTATCCCTGCCCCTGCCCTTCTTCCCCTTTGGTAACCATAAGATTGTTTTCTATGTCTGAGGGTCTGTTTCTGTTCTGTAAATAAATTCATCTGAAAGAGCCGACTTTCTTGATTGTGTGCAAGTAAGGAACATTTCGTGTGGAGGGTGGTGAAAAGTGGTCTCTGAAATAGCTCATCCCAGGAAGCTACAGAAAGAGAGCCTGCCTTGTACCACGTTTATCTCGGTCTGCCCCTGTCCCTGGGAGCTGACACCTGGGGGATGCTAAGGGGAAGGTGGCCCCTGCTATTTTTCAGGAGGTTCCAGTGCAGACTTGAGGGACCCAGAGGAGTGAGAGGCTCCTTCTGTGAGAGGCCTCAGGAGAATATCAGATCCCTGCACCTCCTCAGTGTGTCTGCAGCCTTTGCTTCCCATCCCTTCTGTAAACTCAGGAGCTTAAAGTGTATCCTGACTCATCACTTCTTACCTCCTCCACAATCACCTGTGTTAGTACACCACCACCCCCCCACCCCCCACCCCCGCCCCTCAGCTGCTCCAAGTTTGCTTTCCCCCTGGACCCAGAATCTTCTGGAGTTAGAAGGATTGTGGTGGAGAAAGGAGATTATTGAACCGAGAAACCCAAACTTCTTACTACAGTAAACTTAGAAAATGCAAGAGAAAAAGTCACTCCTAGAAAATTACCATTCGCATCCAGCTTGTTTACCTCCGCTTATTTTGACAATTAAGAGGTTGTCACATTTTATGCCGGGTTAACTAGTTCATGATTGCTCTCCTGGGCACCCCTGACCCTGTGCATACCCGGAGGAGCACCCTTTTGCTGTCTAGTTAGAGAGTAAGAGACCTAAGAAAATGTGTGGTGCCTACCCTTTCTTGTCAAACCGAGATCTGACTGTTGTTTCTCTTTCCCAATGTAGAGAAGTCATTCAGAATTCGAAAGAAGTTCTGAGTTTGTTGCAAGAAAAGACCCCTACCTTTAAGCCGGTTCTTGCTATTATTCAGGTAAGCTGAGAATGTGGTTCTGTCTTGCTATTTTATGATGTCTTTTTTTTTTTTTTTTTGGCCGTTTTGGGTCTTCGCTTCCATGCATGGATTTTCTCTAGTTGTGGTGTGTGGGCTTCTCACTGTAGTGGCTTCTCTTGTTGTGGAGCATGGGCTCTTGATGCATGGGTTCCGTCAGTAGTTGTGGCACATGGGCTCTGTTGCTCTGCGGCGTGTGGGATCTCCCAGCCCAGGGATTGAACTTGTGTCCTCTGCATTGACAGACAGACTCTTAACCACTGGACTACCAGGGAGGTCCTGGTATCTTTCAGTCTAGATTGTACGCAGACAACCACCTGCATTTCTCGTCACAGACTCCCACTGGGGCGTAGGGGAGGAAGGAGAAGCCTCAGCTGGAAATGCTGTTGTTCCCCCCTTTATCTGGTCATTTTGCTGCTTCAGGGTTACAGGTCAAGTACCGCTCCGTTTGCGTCTGTCTCCTTTTGGTGTGGATAACTTCCAGAGGTCGAGACGTAGATGCTCCCATAACTTGCATTATGCAGGATATACTGTGGCCAAGTATAAATTTTGATGTGATCTGAGGGGAAAGGGGAAAAACATACCTCTTTGTTTCCATGGAAGACAGATGCTTGCTGAGACACGGTATTTGGTGATCTTACTACGTAGTCTCTAAAGCCTACCTTGAGTCCGAAGGGCCAAAAGCCATGGCATGTCAGAAGGACTTCAAGTTCCACATCTGTTTTCTGACTTTGGATCCTTCATTGCCAGCTGTGGTTGGCACTGTTTGCCACCTGTGTTGGCGCACCCAGGTGATGCCAGGTGCAGGCAAATGAGTAGCTGAGCCAAGCCTGTAAGCTAACCCAGCCCAACAGTTGGCCTGCCACTATTGTTCTTGGCATGCGTTTAATGTATCAGAAAAGCTGTCTCATCAGCACTGTGATTTCAAGACCAGAGAGCTATGCTTAAGTCACTTGCATTCTTTGGAGTCTGTTCCTGCAAAGATAGGCAGATGAGAGGAGTGGAAAGAAAAGTGAGCCGAGGGCCTAGCGTCCTGGAATTCAGCTTACTTGATAGCTTTTCACTGAAGGGCAAGTCACCTAAATCTCCCTGTTTGGCATTCCTCACTTAGAACTGGGTTCTGGTTGTAGCTATATATGCCCTTTGAGGATTCTTATTTTAAAAAGAAACCTAACTTGAAAGCCTGAGAAATTGCCATGTTAATGAAGACCAGCCATTAGCTCCCTTTTATGAGCAGTAAGATTCTTGTTCTGCATTTCCCTTTTATTGTCTTTGTTGTTAGCTGATGCATAATCACAGAATTAGTCTTTGTATTGTTGGGTGCCTATTCGAGATCTTTTTATGTTGATCTTTAATACATTCTCCTTCTGTCTCCCCTCTCCCAAGGCAGGTGATGATAACTTAATGCAAGAAGTAAACCAGAATTTGGCTGAGGAGGTAAGGATTGTTGATTTTCAAAAATGCATTTTAATTTTTTGGGTGGTGCATTCATCTCCTCTCAGTGACAGACTTGCCGTGTGTACTCTTTGCAGGCTGGTCTGAACATCACCCACATCTGCCTTCCTGCGGAGAGCGGGGAAGATGAGGTAAGACAGCAGGACACGTGACTCTTTTGTGTTCCTCCCCCTCGGCCCTAGTAGACCTCTGAGCATCTCTTGTTGTGGGCGGAACTGACCAAGCCTTTTCTCAGGGCTGAACTTTTGGAGGAATTCACTTTTCCCACTAGTGTAAATGCTCTGTGATCTGTCCCTTACCATGTTTCCTTCTTTAAAGTAGAGTTGATTTACAATGTTTTGTTAGTTTCTGGTGTATAGCAAAGTGATTCGGTTATACATATATCCTTGTGTATTCTTTTTCATATTCTTTCCCATTATGGTTTATTACAGGCTATTGAATGTAGTTCCCTGTGCTATAGTAGTACCTTTTTTAAAAAATATATTTATTTATTTGACTGCACCAGGCCTCAGCTATGGCACGTCAGATCTTCAATCATAGTTGCAGCATTTGGGATCTTTAGCTGTAACATACAAACTCTTACTTGTGGCATATGGGATCTAGTTCCCTGACTAGGGATCAAATCCAGACCCCCTGCATTGGGAGCTCAGAGTCTTAGCCACTGGACTATTAGGGAAGTCTCCAGTACCTTGTATTTTATCTCCTTACCATATGTTTCTGCTCAATAAAGCCTCCCTTCGTGGGCACTAGTGGTAAAGAACCTGCCTGCCAATACAGGAGACTTAAGAGATGTGAGTTTGATCCCTGGGCCAAGAAGATCCCCTAAGGAAGAAATTGGCAACCCACTTCAGTATTCTTGCCTGGAGAATCCCATGGACAGAGGAGTCTGGTGGGCCTCCACGCATGGGGTCACAAAGGGTTGGACACAACTGAAGCAAATATCACACACTGTATGTCTCTGTTGACAGCATGAGCTATGACATGGTCACTTTGGTTGTGTTTCTTTAGCTGTTGCAACAGCATCGTCTCGTGGAAATTGTCAGTGTCTGGAGGACTAGTTCTGGTTTGCGATGTCCTGATCTGAGTTGTTTGACCTTGGGTCATTCTTTGGTTCTTCTGGGTCACAGTTGCCTCATCAATAAAATAAAAGACAGGATCATTTTCCAGATGCTTTTCCAGGCTAACTTTGTGTGAATCTTTAAGTGGCGTTTTGGGGCAGCTGATAAAAAAAAACCATCATGAGTTCTTTCAGTGCTACTGTATGTGCTATAGCTGCTTCCAGCAGCAGGGGTGCCAACCCTCCTATGTGTCATCTCAAGCCTGGGATAAGCAGCGCTGCATAAATAGGGCCTCAGACACTAAACCAGGGCCATCCTGGTGTCTGACCCTTCTGTGGCTAGGTTTTCTTCAGACTGGCCATGGCAGTGATGAAAACTGTAAATCATCGGGAATAGCACTGAGGTCTTTTGTAGGTGCATAAAGTTCAGAAGCAGGGAATCCCTGGCTAGTGTGGTGGCATCACAAAGTCCTTAGATACTCAGGTTCCCAGGATCTTGCTGTGCTGCCTCATATCCAGGATGGCCCATTCAACTCTACAGATCACACCCACATTCTATTGTGTTATTCAGTTGCTCAGTCGTGTCTGACTTTTGGTGACCCCATGGATGCAGCACACCAGGCTTCCCTGACCTTCACTATCTCCCTGAGCTTGCTCAAATTCATGTCCATTGAGTCAATGATGCTGTCTAACCATCTCATCGTCTATCACCGCCCGTACTCCTGCCTTCAGTCTTTCCCAGCATCAGGGTCTTTTCCAGTGAGTCAGCTCTTTGCATCAGGTGGCTCGGGTATTGGAGCTTCAGCTTCAGCATCAGTCCTTCCAGTGAATATTCAGCATTGATTTCCTTTAGGATTGACTGGTTTGATCTCCTTGCAGTCCAAGGGACTCTCAAGAGTCCACATTGTAGCCAGCATCAGAGAGAAAATAAATCCAGATTCAGTAAGAAGTGATATAATCCGAAAGAATTACTGCAAGGTGGGGAAAGGGCCTGTTAAGGAAATATACTCTGCCCATAACTTCTGCATACCTTTGAGAGGTAGGCAAAAGCCTTGTCTTTTATAGGGAGGGGAGAGAAGGCTTGAAATAAGCCAGTGTGATGAAAGAAAGGGTGGCTTGATGAGATAGCAGATGAGAGAATGTTTTACCCTGAAGCTAGTCTGTTCTCATGAGTGAAGGGAGGAGAGTGCTGTCTGCTAGTTAGACTAGGGCTAGGTTAAAGTTTCGGAGAAGGCAATGGCACCCCACTCCAGTACTCTTGCCTGGAAAATCCCACGGACGGAGGAGCCTGGTAGGCTGCAGTCCATGGGGTCGCTAAGAGTCAGACATGTGTTGGGAGCCGGTTTGAATTAGCGCTCCGCCCGTGGCAAAGGTCATGAGGAAGGAGGCTTGACATACACAAAGGTGGGGTCTAGCCTCAGGAGCCCCTTGGAGGTTCTCCAGCATCTACCCCCAAAACCAGAGCCTGCCTGCTTTACTACTTGTGCTCTCACCTACACCTCTGACTTTACGGGGGTCTGTCCCCCACTACCTCTCTCTGAAAAAAGAGTTAACTTAAAGCTTCAGTTAATAAAAATTACTGGGTGTGACAGGAGTGTCTTGACCTACAAACTCCTCTGAAGGTTCTCTAGCCCACCTGACAGGCTTGTCCGGCCACATGTGCTTCTAAAAACAGGTTCTTTAGAGAAGTTAGAAAACTATTAGCATAAGTATAATGGGCTGATTAGAAATTGTATTGGTGAAGGGTTTTTCATTTGTTGAGCCAATGATTGCTGCTAAGTCTCCACTTCCCCTGCCCTTATACACATTAATGAATAGAAGAGATAAGTATTAACCTTTGATACTAATCACCTTAGACCTTAGGCTAAGTAAATTCTTTCCCTGACTAAAACCCACTACACCCTCACCCTCAGATCAGATCAGATCAGATCAGTCACTCAGTCGTGTCCGACTCTTTGCGACCCCATGAACCGCAGCACGCCAGGCCTCCCTGTCCATCACCAGCTCCCGAAGGTCACCCAGACTCACACCCATCAAGTCAGTGATGCCATCCAGCCATCTCATCCTCTGTCGTCCCCTTCTCCTCCTGCCCTCAATCCCTCCCAGCATCAGAGTCTTCTCCAATGAGTCAACTCTTCGCATGAGGTGGCCAAAATACTGGAGTTTCAGCTTTAGCATCATTCCTTCTAAAGAAATCCCAGGGCTGATCTCCTTCAGAATGGACTGGTTGGATCTTCTTGCAGTCCAAGGGACTCTCAAGAGTCTTCTCCAACACCACAGTTCAAAAGCATCAATTCTTCGGCGCTCAGCCTTCTTCACAGTCCAGCTCTCACATCCATACATGACCACAGGAAAGACCATAGCCTTGACTAGGCGAACCTTTGTTGGCCAAGTGATGTCTCTGCTTTTGAATATGCTATCTAGGTTGGTCATAACTTTCCTTCCAAGGAGTAAGCGTCTTTTAATTTCATGGCTGCAGTCACCATCTGCAGTGATTTTGGAGCCCAGAAAAACAAAGTCTGACACTGTTTCCACTGTTTCCCCATCTATTTCCCATGTAGTGATGGGACCAGATGCCATGATCTTCGTTTTCTGAATGTTGAGCTTTAAGCCAACCTTTTCACTCTCCACTTTCACTTTCATCAAGAGGCTTTTTAGCCCCTCTTCACTTTCTGCCATAAGAGTGGTGTCATCTGCATATCTGAGGTTATTGATATTTCTCCCGGCAATCTTGATTCCAACTTGTGTTTCTTCCAGTCCAGCATTTCTCATGATGTACTCTGCATATAAGTTAAATAAACATGGTGACAATATACAGCCTTGACGTACTCCTTTTCCTATTTGGAACCAGTCTGTTGTTCCATGACCAGTTCTAACTGTTGCTTCCTGACCTGCATACAGATTTCTCAAGAGGCAGATCAGGTGGTCTGGTATTCCCATCTCTTTCAGAATTTTCCACAGTTTATTGTGATCCACACAGTCAAATGCTTTGGCATAGTCAATAAAGCAGAAATAGATGTTTTTCTGGAACTCTCTTGCTTTTTCCATGATCCAGCGGATGTTGGCAATTTGATCTCTGGTTCCTCTGCCTTTTCTAAAACCAGCTTGTACATCTGGAAGTTCACAGTTCACATATTGCTGAAGTCTGGCTTGGAGAATTTTGAGCATTACCTTACTAGCGTGTGAGATGAGTGCAATTGTTCGGTAGTTTGAGCATTCTTTGGCATTGCCTTTCTTTGGGATTGGGATGAAAACTGACCTTTTCCAATCTTGTGGCCACTGCTGAGTTTTCCAAATTTGCTGGCATATTGAGTGCAGCACTTACACAGCATCATCTTTCAGGACTTGGAATAGCTCAACTGGAATTCCATCACCTCCACTAGCTTTGTTCGTAGTGATGCTTTCTAAGGCCCACTTGACTTCGCATTCCAGGATGTCTGGCTCTAGGTCAGTGATCACACCATCATGATTATCTGGGTCGTGAAGCTCTTTTTTGTACAGTTCTTCTGTGTATTCTTGCCACCTCTTCTTAATATCTTCTGCTTCTGTTAGGTCCACACCATCTCTGTCCTTTATCGTGCCCATCTTTGCATGAAATGTTCTTTTGGTATCTCTGATTTTCTTGAAGAGATCCCTAGTCTTTCCCATTCTGTTGTTTTCCTCGATTTCTTTGCATTGATCGCTGAAGAAGGCTTTCTTATCTCTTCTTGCTATTCTTTGGAACTCTGCATTTAGATGTTTATATCTTTCCTTTTCTCCTTTGCTTTTCGCTTCTCTTCTTTTCACAGCTATTTGTAAGGCCTCCCCAGACAGCCATTTTGCTTTTTTGCATTTCTTTTCCATGGGGATGGTCTTGATCCCTGTCTCCCGTCACGAACCTCATTCCAACACCCTCACCCTATACGAATGTAAATTTATCTAGTGGAGTCTGTTTTAAGAATAATCACCCTGGCCAGAAGATGATGTAACACCCCTAAGACCTCTGTATACATTTGTAAGAAGCACCTGACTTTGATAAAAGTCAGGGCTGCTGACCCCACGTGACTTTTGTATAACATCTCAGTGTATAAAAGTAGACGGTGGAAAATAAAGAAGGGGGATCAGTTCCTGGAAAGACTGGTCTCCCCATGTCGCTCTCTCAAATTCTGGCTGAGTCTCCATCTGGGGCGCGGAACCCACCATGCTTACTAATTATGCCTGGGCTTCTAAGATCGGACCGGGGAGGCCTCAGTGTCTCCTCTCCTTCGGGAGAACGGAAAGACGCCTGCGGCCTACGTAAGTGGTGCAAACTTCTTGTCTTGAAGTTTTATTGGTCCCCCGCGTAAACCAAGCTACTCAGCCTCTTTTCTCCACTGAATTTTCCTACTGAGCTATCCCCATTCTATTATTCTTTGTATCTCTAATTATAACTATCATGTCCTGACCCCCACCGATGTCGTCCTTGCTTCGAAGTCCCTGGATCAGCTGGGGCTGGTCCCCAGCAGACATGACTGAGCGACTTCACTTTCTCTTTTCACTTTCATGCATTGGAGAAGGAAATGGCAACCCACTCCAGTGTTCTTGCCTGGAGAATCCCAGGGACAGGGGAGCCTGGTGGGCTGCCGTCTATGGGATCACACAGAGTCGGACACGACTGAAGTGACTTAGCATAGCATAGGTTTGGGCTTCCCTGGTGGCTCAGATGGTAAAGATGTGTCTGCAGTATGGGCGACCTGGGTTCAGTCCCTGTGTTGGGAAGATCCCCTGGAGGGGAGCATGGCAACCCACTCCAGTATTCTTGCCTGGAGAGTCTCCATGGACAGAGGAGCCTAGCAGGCTACAGTCAGTGGGGTCACAAACAGTTGGATATAGCTGAGCAACTAAGGACAGCCCAGCACAGGTCAAAGTTTAAGAACCAGAGGGAAGGAAAGAAGCTTACCTAAAGTTCGATTTACAAGCAGTTTTATTCTGATGGATCAGTGGGGACAAGCGGTTCAGCTAAATTACTCGTGGACGAAAAATGGGAATTTGTGGGGTCTGTATCTGGCCTTGTTCCCAGGTAGGCAAGAGAGCATCAGATGGGCTCAAATCTGACTGGACAGGGAACTGTCTTTTATGGCTCTCACTTACAGCATCTCGTGTCTTTATTAATTGCTGAGCTTTGGTTTTGTTTTGTCCTGTTCTGGTAGAGAATAGTGATAAGAAAAGACTTAAAGA
This sequence comes from Tragelaphus eurycerus, assembly GCA_935064755.1. Classification (NCBI taxonomy): domain Eukaryota; kingdom Metazoa; phylum Chordata; class Mammalia; order Artiodactyla; family Bovidae; genus Tragelaphus; species Tragelaphus eurycerus. Next base: position 9,921,500 of record CAKXYN010000039.1, read on the forward strand.
CACCAAAAATTCAGCCAAGCTTTTATACGTGGAGAGAACAGAATATAGATTTCTTCTTTCTGCTTTACACCAGGTCTTCAACAAGGACAAAAAGAAACTAGAACACATACATTTTTATGAATCCATGTTTAATATGGTTTTTGTTGGGTCTTATTTTTGCACAACTGACTATAGCTTTCCCTTTAGATTATAGATGAGATCCTGAAGATTAATGAAGACAGCAGAGTACATGGCCTTGCCCTTCAGATTGCTGAGACCTCATTTAGCAACAAAATCCTCAGTGCTTTGAAACCAGAGAAAGATGTGGATGGGTAAGAACATACAAAAGAAAACAGTCAATTCATTGCTAGTTTGTTTACAGTGAATTTTTGAAAACTCTGCTCTTTCAACTCTGTCAGTAATTAAGACTCGAAAGGAATAATTTTAACTATTTCAGGAGTTGGAGGGTCTGTTAAATTCTGCTTAAGAAAGTGCATGTTTGGGAAAATACACTTGCCCTTTTGTAGTGCTTGGGTGCCATTTTGGAATTAACCAGTCGTATTCATTTGAGACGTTCCTATCTGACTTACAGAGTCCTTAGCCAGCTCTCCTCTTCTAATAACTTTTCCTTGATAATTCTACCAGATGAGAGAAAAAGCCCAGACACCTGCTTCACCAGCAATAGAGTATTCTTCCTCAGTTCCAGGCCAGCAGAGAAGAACAAAGCAAGCCCTTACGTTCATAATGCAGGGTTTTGTTTGAAGGGAAAAACTGTGACTAGCAGGTGCTTTGATATTGGTCTTGGATTTGTGTCACGTCATGATATAAGCTTCAAGGGTCAAGGAATACCACCCACACATACGGGAGTTCCTGATGTCTCCTAAAAGTTGAAAACCTCATTTTCCTACCTGGAAACGAGATTTATGTACTGTGACCTAAAAGAACATCCTTAGCATTACAGGGTGGTAAACAAATTTATAACATTATTCTTGTAGGGGCTGGATTGAGTGGATCACCACCTCACTAACACACCCAGATTCTGCCATTATCCAGGCCTTCTGTTTGGACTTAGGGCAGACTCAAACAGAGAGAAAAGTTGTCATGAAAGTCTCTGATCCTGTAGCAGACAAGCCATAAAGAGACAAGAAGCTCTAATTAGTTAGGAAACCTCCAGAACCTCAAGGTATCAAGGTGTAGTTTTCAATCTTTCATAAAAAAAAGGAGTATGAAACCTTTCCCAAGTACCCTCATTTTGTTACTAACCTGTATTGAGACCATCAGTTAAAGCTGAACAGTTAGGGACTGTATTGTCCTGGATTCGACAAGAAAGGACGCAAGGCGTTGAAAGGATATGTTCCTCCTTTTTTCCCTTGATTCCTGCAGGAGATGAGTACTGATGTCAAGTGGGGGGTCAGACCTTGAATACAAACCTTGTGAGGTCACACCCTGATTTCTAGGATTGATTCTGGACTTTGATATTGATGGAGATGTAAATTCACTCAGGGTAAAGTGGGCTTGGCTTAAGGACCATGGCACACATCCAGGGTCACCCTTTTCCATAGTCCACTGAAGTGAGTTTCCTGGAGCTGTGCAGTGAAGCCCTTCATGGCTTCAAGCTGCAGACGTGCTGTCCAAACAAGATCAGAACACCCTTAGGGACCACATTAGCGTTGCCTGAAGGGCCACTCTAAAAAGCTGATGGCCTCTATTCCTGCCTATTCTTTATTTTATATTTGTTTTTCTTGCTTACTCTTTAATTTCTATTTAATTATTTAATATATCCTATCTGTCAACATTCCAGTCCATTTTAGTTCGCTAATTCCTAGAATGTCGACATTCACTCTTGCCATCTCTTGTTTGACCACTTCCAATTTGCCTTGATTCATGGACCTGACATTCCAGGTTCCTATGCAATATTGCTCTTTACAGCATCAGACTTTGCTTCTATCACCAGACACATCCACAGCTGGGTATTCTTTTTGCTTTGGCTCCATCCCTTCATTCTTTCTATAGTTATTTCTCCACTGATCTCCAGTAGCACATTGGGCCCCTACTGACCTGGGGAGTTTCTCTTTCAGTATCTTATCATTTTGCCTTTTCATACTGTTCATGGGGTTCTCAAGGCAAGAATACTGAAGTGGTTTGCCATTCCCTTCTCCAGCGAACCACACTCTATCAGATCTCTCCACCATGACCCGCCCATCCTGAGTTGCCCCATGGGCATGGCTTAATTTCATTGAGTTAGACAAGGCTGTGGTCCTGGTGTGATTAGATTGACTAGTTTTCTGTGACTATGGCTTCAGCGTATCTGCCCTCTGATGCCCTCCCGCAAGACCCACCCTCTTACTTGGGTTTCTCTTACCTTGGGCGTGGGGTATCTCTTCCCGGCTGCTCCAGCAGAGCACAGCCCTGATTATACAGTGGAAGTGAGAAATAGATTTAAGGGCCTAGATCTGATAGATAAAGTGCCTGATGAACTATGGAATGAGGTTCGTGACATTGTACAGGAGACAGGGATCAAGACCATCCCCATGGAAAAGAAATGCAAAAAAGCAAAATGGCTGTCTGGGGAGGCCTTACAAATAGCTATGAAAAGAAGAGAAGCGAAAAGCAAAGGAGAAAAGGAAAGATATAAACATCTGAATGCAGAGTTCCAAAGAATAGCAAGAAGAGATAAGTAAGCTTTCTTCAGTGATCAATGCAAAGAAATCGAGGAAAACAACAGAATGGGAAAGACTAGGGATCTCTTCAAGAAAATCAGAGATACCAAAGGAACATTTCATGCAAAGATGGGCTTGATAAAGGACAGAAATGGTATGGACCTAACAGAAGCAGAAGATATTAAGAAGAGGTGGCAAGAATACACAGAAGAACTGTACAAAAAAGAGCTTCACGACCCAGATAATCATGATGGTGTGATCACTGACCTAGAGCCAGACATCCTGGAATGCGAAGTCAAGTGGGCCTTAGAAAGCATCACTACGAACAAAGCTAGTGGAGGTGATGGAATTCCAGTGGAGCTATTCCAAATCCTGAAAGATGATGCTGTGAAAGTGCTGCACTCAATATGCCAGCAAATTTGGAAAACTCAGCAGTGGCCACAAGATTGGAAAAGGTCAATTTTCATTCCAATCCCAAAGAAAGGCAATGCCAAAGAATGCTCAAACTACCGCACAATTGCACTCATCTCACACGCTAGTAAAGTAATGCTCAAAATTCTCCAAGCCAGGCTTCAGCAATATGTGAACCGTGAACTTCCTAATGTTCAAGCGGGTTTTAGAAAAGGCAGAGGAACCAGAGATCAAATTGCCAACATCCGCTGGATCATGGAAAAAGCAAGAGAGTTCCAGAAAAACATCTATTTCTGCTTTATTGACTATGCCAAAGCCTTTGACTGTGTGGATCACAATAAACTGTGGAAAATTCTGAAAGAGATGGGAATACCAGACCACCTGATCTGCCTCTTGAGAAATCTGTATGCAGGTCAGGAAGCAACAGTTAGAACTGGTCATGGAACAACAGACTGGTTCCAAATAGGAAAAGGAGTACGTCAAGGCTGGATATTGTCACCCTGCTTATTTAACTTATATACAGAGTACATCATGAGAAATGCTGGGCTGGAAGAAACACAAGCGGGAATCAAGATTGCCGGGAGAAATATCAATAACCTCAGATATGCAGATGACACCACCCTTATGGCAGAAAGTGAAGAGGAACTCAAAAGCCTCTTGATGAGAGTGAAAGTGGAGAGTGAAAAGGTTGGCTTAAAGCTCAACATTCAGAAAACGAAGATCATGGCATCTGGTCCCATCACTTCATGGGAAATAGATGGAAAAACAGTGGAAACAGTGTCAGACTTTATTTTTCTGGGCTCCAAAATCACTGCAGATGGTGACTGCAGCCATGAAATTAAAAGACGCTTACTCCTTGAAAGGAAAGTTATGACCAACCTAGATAGCATATTCAAAAGCAGAGACATCACTTGGCCAACAAAGGTTCGCCTAGTCAAGGCTATGGTCTTTCCTGTGGTCATGTATGGATGTGAGAGCTGGACTCTGAAGAAGGCTGAGTGCAGAAGAATTGATACTTTTGAACTGTGGTGTTGGAGAAGACTCTTGAGAGTCCCTTGGACTGCAAGGAGATCCAACCAGTCCATTCTGAAGGAGATCAGCCCTGGGATTTCTTTGGAGGGAATGATGCTAAAGCTGAAACTCCAGTATTTTGGCCACCTCATGCGAAGAGTTGACTCATTGGAGAAGACTCTGATGCTGGGAGGGATTGAGGGCAGGAGGAGAAAGGGACGACAGAGGATGAGATGGCTGGATGGCATCAATGACTCGATGGATGTGAGTCTGAGTGACCTCTGGGAGTTGGTGATGGACAGGGAGGCCTGGCATGCTGCAGTTCATGGGGTCGCAAAGAGTTGGACACGACTGAGCGATTGATCTGATCTGATCTGATCTATCAACAAAAATTCATTGAACTATCAAGTTAAAAAAGGAATAAAAAAGAATTTTATCTGAGCCAAATCAAGGATTATACCCCAGCAAGCAGATACTCAGGAAGCTCTGAGAACTGTTCCTCTGTTAGAAGTCAGAGATAGTCATGTAGTCATATAGATAGAAGTCAGATAGTCACAGGGATAGAAGTCAGATAATCATACACATTGTTGGGAGAAAGGATAACACATCACAATGACACGCTGATGTTTTACATAAAATTCACTAAGGGTGCAGAGTCCCGATGAAAAGAAAGTGAAAGTGTTCGTTGTTCAATTGTGTCTGACTCTTTGAGACCCCATGGACTGTGGCCCCCTACCAAGCTCCTCTGGCCGTGGAATTCTCCAGGCAAGAATACGGAAGTGGGTTGCCATGCCCTTCTCCAGAGGATCTTCCTGAGCCAAGGACTGAACCCGGGTCTCCTGCATTGCAGGAAGATTGTTTACATCTGAGCCACCGGGGAAGCCCCATCGTCCAGATAAACACCAAGTCATCCTGACCCCCCACGGAGCTGGGAAAGAACACTGTTCTTTTAAGAAGTTACATGGCTAGTGTCGGAATTTTTAAAAGTTATCTTTTCAGTTGAGCAGGCAGTCTTGTCTTTGAAGAGCTCTGGTTAATGTGTCATGTAGGTACACACTGCAGAGCTGGGAGGGAGGGACGCCCAAATAAGTACAGAGAAAATTTTACAGTTAATTTTTTCTTGACGTGCTTTAAAAGATAAACTTCTTTTCATTATATCAAATATTGACTTGGCTGTTCTTTGGGATTAATACATGTGCTTTACAAGTGAGTGAGTTTGGGCCAAGTTTTAACTCACTTGTTCCCTTGTTTTTGGATTCAGATTAACGGATGTCAACCTGGGGAAGCTGGTCCGAGGAGATGCCCATGAGTGTTTTATTTCACCTGTGGCCAGAGCTGTAATCGAACTTCTTGAAAAGTCAGGTATAATGCTCCTTCAGAAAGGTTGCTGTTCTATGTTTTTTGGTATTCACATGAGTTTTAGTAAAGATTTGTTTCTGGAAGATTCTTATTGAAACACTGAAGTGATATTCAGTGTCAGATTTTTTTGTTTCTCGTCAGATACATATGACTATGGTGATTTTCTAATAAGACTATTATAATTTTAAAGAGAAATTGGTAAAAGTAAATGATTAACCTTGTTAAACATTAAATAAGACATTAACACATTACATGTTAAACATTTTCTCAGTGTCTCTCATGAAACTCTCAAAATAACCACCGTGAAAGACATTTCAAGTTTCAACTCCTTAAATCTGTCAGTGTGTAGACCTAGATAAGTTTTATATTTAAGGCTTAACTGACTGTTAGATATATAGTTTAAATGACTGTTAGATATAGTTTAGGATATAGAAACCTGGATTAGGATTTAGCAGTGAACAGTATCACTTTCAGTATCAGTATTTAATTTCTGCCTTTCTCTCCTTTTATGTCAGTGACATAGAAATGAATAATATCTTAGTTATCACATTTAACAAGTAAATTATTACTGAGTCTTTCCTATATTTTTATGTATTTTATGAATACATAAAAATTCAGTAAAGTTAATTTTTCTTTGCACTAGCTTGAGTAAAAAAGAGACCAGTGTCCCTCCCCTATACCCAAACATGCAATGAGTAAACAAAAATTCTAAAATATATACCAAAGCTTTGTTAGAAGACTAATTTTCAAGATACACCTTTAGGACAGTAGTCATTAACCTCAAATCTCTGAGATAATCCGAAGAGACAGTGTCTTTCCATCACATGAATAATTAGGATGATGATTCTGCATCACCCCCACCATAAAGTTTGCACAGAAAGAGTAAATTACGGCTTATAGTCATTGGAAGTCTGGTGCTCAGAGGGCCAAGTTTTAAAAGGCTATTTTTTTGCAGCCAATTAAGCTGACGATGCTATTTTGGCTAGGGAGTCCTGGTGTGCGGTGGCTGCAAACAGCAGGCTCCTGGGTAGTGTATGAAGCCTGTTGCCTGCATGGATTGCCCTAAGGGACCTTGAAGTGAAAGTGTCAGTCACTCAGTCATGTCTAACTCTTCGTGACCCCATGGACTGTAGCCTGGTGGGCTCCTCTGTCCATAGAATTCTCCAGGCAAGAATACTGAAGTGAGTTGCCATTTGGAGACAGCCCTTTCCAGGGGACATTCGTGTCTGGCATGCTGTCCACAGTCTAGGCTCCAGACAGGTGTGCTTCGTGCCTTTGGAAAGCACCAGGGTGCAATGGCCAGAGTCCACATTGGCCAGGTCATAATGTCCATCCGCACCAAGCTGCAGAACACGGAGCAGGTGAAGTTCAAGTTTTCTGGCTGCTGGAAGATCCACAGAAGTGGGGATTTACTAAGTTTAATGTGTATGAAATTGAAAACTTGATGGAAAAGCAGCTTGTTGCAGAGAGCTATGGGGTTGAATACGTCCCTATTCCCAGCACCCTGGACAAATGTTGGGCCCTGCGCTCCTGAGAGCCCAGACACTGTCCCCTCCTTAACACCCACCAGTAAATCCTAGCTTAAAGGCTTTTTTCCCCCTTGCATTAAAGCTGAATGGAACAAAGGCATTGATGTTTTGATTATAATACTGAATTTTCATTTGGTGGGTAGGTGTCAGCTTAGATGGAAAGAAGATCTTGGTAATAGGAGCCCATGGGTCTTTGGAAGCCACCCTACAATGTCTGTTCCAGAGAAATGGGTCCATGACAATGAGCTCCCAGTGGAAAACACCTCAGCTTCAAGGCAAGGTAAGCATCTTTCATGTTGGAAACGTATCTTCAAATGCTTATATTAGAAAAGAAGGCCTGGAAATGCACAGACTAAGCGTTAAGAGATTACAGAAAGAACAGCAGAAAAATCTCAAAGGATGAAAGCAAAGAACAGAGATTTCTATTGCAAAACCAAAATCAGTTCTTGGAAAAGTCTAGTAATATAGACACATCACTAGCCAAAATGATTGAGAGGAAAAGACAACACCAGCAATGCTAGGAATGAACAAGGATACATAAACACAGAAGCAAAAACTATTTTTTAAAAAGGTGAGAATGAGCAACTTTGGCTGATAAATCTGAAAACTTGTAAAAGTGGATTCACATAAAATTGAATAGTATATAACGTTGAAGACATTGAATCAGTCTGATGCTGCTACTAAGTCGCTTCAGTCGTGTCCAACTCTGTGCGACCCCATAGACGGCAGCCCACCAGGCTCCTCCGTCCATGGGATTTTTCAGGCAAGAGTACTGGAGTGGGGTGCCATTGCATTCTCCAGAATCAGTCTAGCAGACAAAAATCAAACAAGCAGACAAAAAGACAATAGTTTTATAAATGAGCTACCACAGTCAAAAAAGATAGGAGAAGACAGAACATTTTGTAACTCATGAGTTCCCAATGCAGACAGTGACAGGATGCTAATGGACCATTGCAGGCCAATTTCACCTGTGAACATAGATGAAATTACCACTAGCAAAATAGAAAATAAAATCCAGGTTGAGGTTATCATGAGATTGTAAAGAGGGTTAATATCTATCAAAATGTATTAATATAATTCATTACATTATCAGATTAAAATCTATACTTTCACCATAGTAGACAAAGAAAAGTTATTAGATAAATTCTAATATTCATTATGAGATTTTTCTAAAAAGTCATCTTAGACTAGGAATTTAAAGAAATTCCTTAATCAGATAAAATGTCTATAAAAACAGTGAAAATATCATTTAACAGTGAAATATGAAAAATTTTGGGGGGTACTGCACTGCACAGCTTCTTCTTATTAATAGTTCTTAGTTCTCTGACCAGAGATCAAAACCAGCAGTGAAAGCACCAAGTCTTAACAACTGAACCACCAGAGAATTCTCTAGAAACATTTTTTTTTTTAATTAGGAAAGACAAAGGTGTCTATTATCAGTATTCCTAATTGGCATTGTGTGGGAATTCCTAGACAATGCAGTAATATGAAAAAAGAAAATGATGATGGGAAAGGAAAACACAAAATGGCATCAATCCTGAGTAATAAACGTATAAAAAGTACAGAAGACTCTATCAAGATATCAGAATTACTTCACACCAAAAACACAGATATCAGAATTACTAAGAGTTCATCTAGGTTCTTGGATATAAGATCGACAGGCAAAAGCTAATTGCATTTCTAAACACCACCCCCCACAGTTATAAAATTAATTTTTAAAGAATACAACATATGATAACAATGAGAATATAAGGTACCTAGGAATATATTTGGAGAAGACAACGGCGCCCCACTCCAGTACTCTTGCCTGGAAAATCCCATGGACAGAGGAGCCTGGTGGGCTGCAGTCCATGGGGTCGCTACGAGTCAGACATGACTGAGCGACTTCCCTTTCACTCTTCACTTTCATGCATTGGAGAAGGAAATGGCAACCCACTCCAGTGTTCTTGCCTGGAGAATCCCAGGGATGGGGGAGCCTGGTGGGCTGCCGTCTATGGGGTCGCACAGAGTCAGACATGACTGAAGCGACTTAGCAGCAGCAGGAATATATTTAACAAAGGTTATTTCTGACCTTTTGAAAGAAATTGTATAATTTTTATAAATGCCATCAAGAAGACCCAGTTAAAAGCAGAGATACCATTTCATGGATTAGGAGACTCACTCTCAAGGATATTGATACTGATTCTCTCCCAAATTAATCTCTACATTTGAATCAAAATCCTGACATAATATTATTGTGTAGAATTTGCCAAATTGATTCTAAAATTTACATGCGAGATCAGGACAAAAACAAGACAATTTTGAAGAAGCATAGAGCTATAAATATCAATAAAGAATTTTTAAAAATTATTCATTGGAGTAAGGCAAGGTGCTGCTACTGCTGCTAAGTCGCTTCAGTCGTGTCCGACTCTGTGCGACCCCATAGACGGAAGCTCACCAGGCTCCCCTGTCCCTGGGATTCTCCAGGCAAGAACACTGGAGTGGGTTGCCATTTCCTTCTCCAAGCTGCAGAAGGATGTATTTCATCTAACCCCATTTGTATAAGATTTAAAGTCAATACCATGTATACCTTTTTAGACCTGTATACATATAAAGGAAAAGAATAAGGAAATGAGCAGAAACTGAACCAATTCAGGAAAACCCTGATGGGACAAACGTGTGGATGTAGATGGAGAAGACACTAGGGGACCTCCGCGTGTGTTGGTCATACCTTTTCTTAAACCGGGCAATGGGCAGGGTGTCCAGGTGAATTGTAATTCTTTTACAATTTACTGTCTGAAATAGTTTCATAAAGTTTTTAATTTCAAAAACTGACTGAATTCCACAAATGTCAAGGGAAGTGAATGTACATTAAAAGTGCATTAAGCACAATAAATTACCAAAATCTGAAAACACATGTTCCTCACTTTGCAATGTGAGGATGGAGACTAGCAAGTTGTTGTCCTGTCCTGGGGACCAAGGCATCTGGACTGAGAGTTGTAATGTTTGAATGGCAAGTGGATCTGATACACCTTGTTCTTTCTTGTTTGAAAACAGTCCGGGAACATGATCTTGCCGTTACCATGGGATTTTTCAGTGGTCGCCACATGGTGGCAGGCTATTCAAGAAAATCCAGGGACAGTGTTTTGTATTTTAAAAGCCTAGAATTTTGGATTGGGACGCTTAGTGGACGAGGACAGTAAACTTGCCCTGAACTGAACAGCTGTGACGAAAAAGAGAAAAATGCCTTCATTGGCAATTCAGTGTTTTCACAGCTGTCACAGATAGTTTTGCTAGTTGTATCTGTATTTTGGAAAAACAAAGATATCTTTCAAAGTACTTTTTTATTATGGAAATAAATCACCTTTACTATTTGGATAAAGCTCATTCTAACTTTGAGAACCATGATTGGCTTTACTCTCTTGAGAATTTAGAAATTGGGTAACATTCTGATTTTCCTGTATCTATGGAGGTTCTCTTTAAAAGCTGACATTGCACGTACTTTTTTTTTTTTCCTTAAGTCCTTGGTACTTATAGCAGTATCACTGTGAATCTTAGAGACTGGCAACTTTCATTGCTTTTATTGCTTCGACTTTAGAGCCAAAAATATGGCAAGAAAGATTCCAGGCTTTTCATTGTTTTTGTTTAGTCGGTAAGTCTTGTCTGACTCTTTGCGACCCCATGTACTATAGCAAGCCAGGCTTCCCTATATCATGGAGCTTGCTCAAACTCATATCCACTGAGTCGGTGATGCCATCTAACTGTTTCACCCTGTCACCCTTTTCTTTTGCCCTTAATCGTTCCCAGCATCAGGGTCTTTTCTAGTGAATCGGTTCTTCGTATCAGGTGGCCAAAGTATTGGAGCTTCAGCTTCCGCATCAGTCCTTCCAATGAATATTAAGGGTTGATGTCCTTTAGGATGGACTGGTTCTATCTCCTTGCAGTCCAAGGGACTCTCAAGAGTCTTCTCCAACACCACAGTTCAACACATTCTTTGGTGCTCAGCCTTCTCTATGGTCCAACTGTCATAGCCGTATATGACTGCTAGAAAAACCGTAACTTTAACTATGCAGACCTTTGTTGACAAAGTAATGTCTCTACTTTTTAATACTCTAAGTTTACCATAGCTTTTATTCTAAGGAGCAAGCATCTTCTATTTTCATGGCTGCAGTTAACCGTCCGCAGTGCCTTTGGAGCCAAGAAAATAAACTCTGCCATTGTTTCCACTTTTTCCCTTTCTATATGCCATGAAGTGATGTGACTGGATGCCATGATCTTAGGTTTTTGAATGCTGAGTTCTCAGCTAGCTTTTTCACTCTCCTCATCAAGAGACTCTTTAGTTCCTCTTCACTTTCTACCACTAGGGTGGTATCATCTGCATATCTGAGATTGTTATTTCTCCTGGCTGTCTTGATTCCAGCTTGTGATTCATCCAGCCCAGCATTTCGCATGATGTAATGTGCATAGACCTTAAATAAGCAGGGTGACAATATACAGCCTCGATGTACTCTGTTCCCAATTGTGAACCAGTCTGTTTCTCCACGTCTGCTTCTAACTGTTGCTTTTTGACCTGCATACAGGTTTCTCAGGAGGCAGGTAAGTGGTCTGGTATTCCCATCTCTTGAAGAATTTTCCAGTTAATTGTGATCCACACAGTCAAAGGCTTTAGCATAGTCAGTGAAGCAGAAATAAGGTTTTGCTGGCATTGTCTTGCTTTTTCTGTGATCCAGTGGATGTTGGCAATTTGATCTCTGCCAAAGCTTCCTCTGACTTTTCTAAATCCAACTTCTACATCTAGAAGGTCTTGGTTCATGTACTGCGGAAGCCTAGTCTGAAGGATTTTGAGTGTTACCTTGCTAGCATGTGAAAAGAGCACAGTTGTATTGTAGTTTGAACATTCTTTGGCATTGTCTTTCTTTGGGATTGGAATGAAAACTGACGTTTACCAGTCCTGTGACCACTGCTGAGCTTTCCCATAATTGTTCTTAAACTTTGTTTGACCCCCTCTGCATGGTCCACTTAGAGACAGCAGGCTCGCCTCCCACCAGGGAATAAAGGCTGTTTCTTTCCTTTCTTTGTGCTAGCAGCTAGCACTGCTCTTGTCACTCACCTCCCGCCAGTGTTCCTCCATGCTTCTGCCTGACATCTAACTTTTCACTATTCCTACATTTTGGACTCCCCTGCTGGCTCAGACAGCAAAGGGTCCACCTGCAATGAGGGAGAACCTGGGTTCCATCCCTAGGTTGGGAGGATCCCCTGGAAAAGGAAATGGCTACCCACTCCAGTATTCTGTCCTGGAGGATTCCATGGACAGAGGAGCCTGGCAGGCTACAGTCCACTGGATAGCAAAGAGTCAGACACAACTGAGCAACTTTTATTTCACTTCATTCATGTATTTTATTTCTAAAACACAGACCATTGCCGGACCTGGTTTCAGAGGGTCATCGGGCCCTCTGCAGACCATGGTGATAGCAACTGATAATGGTGCAAAGAATATCCAGACACAGATTAGTGCTGGGAGACCTGAATGGGGCAAGCTGTGTCCACTCTTATTGCACACCTCGAAAGCCTTCACTGAAAAACATTGAACGTGTACATTTTACAGTAGATTGATATTTGTTTTCTAATGCCATAAACAATGTATTTTAAGATTATAATGCATTGTAAGTACATTTTAAGATGATGGCCCATTTAACTTCTCATTATGAACAGTGACAAGTATCAGGGGGAGAAAAGAACAAGCAAAAGAGTATAGCTGTGAGGTCACGCGATATTATCTTTGAAAAGTGATTCTTTCCTGCCTGTTTGTACCTGACATGGGACAGGACGCCCTGTTGGCCATCTGGTGGGGCATTTCAAGAACCAGAGGGGTGAGAGTTTTAGGGATAAGCTGGTGACTGTAACACTGGAGCCCTGTATACCATCTCTGAAACTTCATGTAGCCTTCCAAATTTGGGATGACCTCAAAGCAGTCATGACCTGCTGCAACCAGTAGGAACTGTGTTTGGAACGCTTGGAATAACATTTGTGTTCTCGGGAAGCAATACAACAGGCTTTGGTGCAAACAGCTCTGGATTCAAGCCTTCATTGTTGTTTAACTTCTCTGAGCCTGTCTCCTCTTGTGTAGAACGGGGATCTTAATACTCCCGGCCTCTCGGGGCTGCTGTGAGAATCCAGTGATCCTGTTGGTTTGGTTAGCGCAGGACTTGGCACCTGTTAACATCCCCAGTAATAGCTTGGCTGCGGCAGATGTGAGTCAGGAAGGACGCTGGCAAGTTTCACCATACAGATGTGCAGTTGATCCTTGATGTGGAAATGGGAAGGCCAGTGGGTCAGTCGCTTGTAAGGAGGTAATAAAAATGTAGGACCCAGGGTTCCTTATTTGAAGCCTAGCACACATGCTTCCAATGTACAGCTGGGTATAAGGAGAGAGTCAGTCTGTCTGTGAGGTCTCCCAACAATACATGGAGGCCGAGGAAACCAAATCAAAAACAAAACTAAAAGAAAGTGTCCCCAAGAGAGTGTGTCCAGCTTTGGCCAGTTCAGGCCTGCCATCTGGTCCTCAACTCCGTGGCTATGGACCTCTTCCTTCCCTGATGCCTGTGTCCCCTCAGAAGCCACTTCACATCAGGTCACATCTCCTGGGAATTCCTGGTTTACCAATCACTCTTTCTAGGAATAGTATTCCTTCCTGTGATTTTGAGAGATATTTACATCAGATCAGATCAGATCAGTCGCTCAGTCGTGTCCGACTCTTTGCGACCCCATGAACTGCAGCACGCCAGGCCTCCCTATCCATCACCAGCTCTCGGAGGTCACTCAGACTCACATTCATCGAATCAGTGATGCCATCCAGCCATCTCATCCTCTGTTGTCCCCTTCTCCTCCTGCCCTCAATCCCTCCCAGCATCAGAGTCTTCTCCAATGAGTCAACTCTTCGCATGAGGTGGCCAAAATACTGGAGTTTCAGCTTGAGCATCATTCCCTCCAAAGAAATCCCAGGGCTGATCTCCTTCAGAATGGACTGGTTGGATCTCCTTGCAGTCCAAGGGACTCTCAAGAGTCTTCTCCAACACCACAGTTCAAAAGCATCTATTCTTCGGCGCTCAGCCTTCTTCACAGTCCAGCTCTCACATCCATACATGACCACAGGAAAGACCATAGCCTTGACTAGGCGAACCTTTGTTAGCAAAGTGATGTCTCTGCTTTTGAATATGCTATCTAGGTTGGTCATAACCTTCCTTCCAAGGAGTAAGTGTCTTTTAATTTCATGGCTGCAGTCACCATCTGCAGTGATTTTGGAGCCCAGAAAAATAAAGTCTGACACTGTTTCCACTGTTTCTCCATCTATTTCCCATGTAGTGATGGGACCAGATGCCATGATCTTCGTTTTCTGAATGTTGAGCTTTAAGCCAACCTTTTCACTCTCCACTTTCACTTTCATCAAGAGGCTTTTGAGTTCCTCTTCACTTTCTGCCATAAGGGTGGTATCATCTGCATATCTGAGGTTATTGATATTTCTCCCGGCAATCTTGATTCCAGCTTGTGCTTCCTCCAGTCCAGCATTTCTCATGATGTACTCTGCATATAAGTTAAATAAACATGGTGACAATATACAGCCTTGACGTACTCCTTTTCCTATTTGGAACCAGTCTGTTGTTCCATGACCAGTTCTAACTGTTGCTTCCTGACCTGCATACAGATTTCTCAAGAGGCAGATCAGGTGGTCTGGTATTCCCATCTCTCTCAGAATTTTCCACATGGGGAAGGCAATGGCACCCCCACCCCAGTACTTTTGCCTGGAAAATCCCATGGACGGAGGATTCTGGTAGGCTCCAGTCCATGGGGTCGCTAAGAGTCAGACACGACTGAGCGACTTCACTTTCACTTTTCACTTTCATGCATTGGAGAAGGAAATGGCAACCCACTCCAGTATTCTTGCCTGGAGAATCCCAGGGATGGGGAGCCTGGTGAGCTTCTGTCTATGGGGTCACACAGAGTCGGACACGACTGAAGTAACTTAGCAGTAGCAGCAGTTAAATAGAAATGGATTTCATCTCTATCAACAACCTAACAATCTGAGGATAGTCTTTGAATATTGTTGTTCAGTTGCTCAGTCATGTCTGACTCTACAACTCCATGGACTGCAGCACACCAGGCTTTCCCTACACCATCTCCTAGTTTGCTCAGACTCATGTCCATTGAATCAGTGAGGCCATCCAAACATCTCATCCCCTGTTGTCCCCTTCTCCTCTTGCCCTCCATCTTTCCCAGCATCAGGGTCTTTTTCAGTGAATCAGCTCTTGGCATCAGGTGGCCAGAGTACTGGAACTTCAGTTTCAGCATCAGTCATTCCAGTGAATATTCAGGGTTGATTTCCTTTAAGATAGACGGGTTTGATCTCCTTGCTTTGTTGTGTGTGTCCCTGTATACTGATTACAAATAAAACTTTTGTGGACCCAGAATGTGAGGGATTGAGATTTGCCTTTCTAGAACATTACACAAAACCGGGTGGACTTCTGTATTTGGTAGCTTACTTTATGCCTTTCTGAGTGTATCATTGACAATTAAGAATAAGTTTTCTGCTTCGCTCTGGAGCATCACTCTTGGGCTTTGAGATGCATTCTGCATTTACATGGTGGGAGGAGAGGAATGTCTGGGCATTGGTCCAGATTAGCCACACTCTATAAAGCATCAGCTGTTGGTAAGCTAAAGCATTGGGTGTGACATTTTTGGTTTGAGCTAAGGAGTTGCCCTCCTTCCTGCACCCAGACGTAGGCCCTTTACTCAGCTCCTCAGGACCCTGGAGTGGAATGACACCCTGATGTAGGAGGGGACAGCTATCTGCCCCGTGAGGACTGGCCTACATTTAGAGATGTCCTCTTTCTCACCCCAGGGAGTTCACCCTGATGCCAGAAAGAAATGTTCTGTATTGAGTATTTGTGAGGCAGAGTGGTTCCTCTCTCCAGGATAGGGAGGCTGGCTGGCACGTCAGGGCTGTGCTCTCCACCCTCCATACACACACACACACACACACACACACACACACACACCACCCCTCAGGGCTGTGCTCTCCACCCTCCATACACACACACACACACACACACACACACACACACACCCATACGCTCTGCTGGCTGAAAAGCCTCTTCTGACACAGCTGGAGGAGGATGGCAAAACGGCCTCCAGCTGCAATGAATCGGGTCAGTCCCAGCTGCGTGTATAAGAAATAACCCAGAAAGAAGAGAGCCGTTTTATTTTGTTTTTCTCAGAGGATCTTGTTTCTCCTGAGCACAGAGATTGTCAAAACTAGCACTAACAGTAAAGGAAAAAACATGGGTCTTTCACACTTGAAGGATCAAAGTAGGCCAGGCTTTTTGAGCAAAAGTTAAATTATCAGAGTCATTTTCCACTTTGAATTCAGTATGTTGCATGCCTTACAAAAGGCTTTAAAAAGTGAATTGGGAAATTCTAAATATATGTGTATTATACATAGGAGTATGTATAATACATATATATTTAGAATAGAAGGGGGAAGGCCATGGCACCCCACCCCAGTACTTTTGCCTGGAAAATCCCATGGACGGAGGAGCCTGGTAGGTTCCAGTCCGTGGGGTCGCTAAGAGTCGGACACGACTGAGCGACTTCACTTTCACTTTTCACTTTCATGCATTGGAGAACGAAATGGCAACCCACTCCAGTGTTCTTGCCTGGAGAATCCCAGGGACAGGGGAGCCTGGTGAGCTTCCGTCTATGGGGTCGCACAGAGTCGGACACGACTGAAGCGACTTAGCAGCAGCAGCATACATAGGAGAGCTTGAAAAAATACTCTTTTCCCAAGATTGGTGGGGAAATGTTAGCTTTTAAACTGGACTAGATTAGCCATTTACATGAGTGCTTTTTCTTTTTTCTGTACTTTGTTTTTAATACAACTTTTAATAAACTTGTCTTAAATCAGGTAGGAAATTACAACTGTAGTTTAAAACCAAAATACAAGAATACTGACTTTTCTGGAAATCTGTATTTCCTCATGCAGCTTGGACTAGTGTCTTTCCACTTCTTGTAGAGCAGGTCTAATGGCAATGAACTCCTACTTTTTTTAATATGCAAATGTATTAAATTTTCCTTCTTTTTTTGGCTATGCTGCATGGCATGTGGGATCTTAATTCTCCAACCAGAAATAGAACCCCTGCTTCCTGTGGTGGACTTGTAACCACTGGATCACCAGGAAAGTCCCCCTCTTTTTTTTTTCTTTTGAAGTTTATGTTTGCTGGATATAGAATTCTCAGTTGACAGATCTTTTTTTCTTCCAGCAATTTAAACCAGTAACATATGGTAATGGAAGTAAGGACATCAAATAATCATTGAGTTAGGGGTTACAGTGAACCAGGATTGTCCTTCACTCAAGTTACCTTGTTGATTCTGCAGCCGTCCTATGAAGCTGGACTCTCACTCTTCCCGTATCACAGATAGGAAACTGAGGCTCAGAGAAGTAAAGAGACTGAGAAAATATATATATAATTTTAAAACATTAGTGGTGGCAGTACAACCAGTATTTTTAGCCATTATCTCATGTCAGCTCTTATTCCAGATAGTCCCAAAACCCAATCTTTAAAAGGACCTTCCAAGTTTAATATTTATTTAAATACCCCACAGCATAAGGGAACTTCACTCCCAACCAGCAATCAGACCTGTGTGCCCTCTGCTTTGGAAGTACAGTCTTTTTTTTTTTTTTTAATTTCTTTTTTTTTTATCTTTAAATTTTTTTAATTTTTTTTAAATTTTATTTTGCTTAACTTTACAATATTGTATTGCTTTTGCCATTCATCAGAATGAATCCGTCACAAGTATACATGTGTTCCCCATCCTGAACCCTCCTCCCTCCTCCCTCCCCATACCATCCCTCTGGGTCGTCCCAGTGCGCCAGCCCCAGGCATCCGTTATCAGGCATCGGGAAGTACAGAGTCTTAAACACTGGACCACCAGAGAAATTTCCTAATGTCTGATAATCTTTGAAACCCCAAAGTATCCAACAGCTTGGGCTGGGGAACATCAGAGGGACCAAGGTCCAAGACATTTGACTTGGGTTGAGGTCACCATTTTTTTATCCCTACTCTTACTAATCCCACAGATAGCTTCCTAAGAAAAAGAAGCCATTTCTTCTCTGAGCTTTAAGCTTGTCACCACCCTTGCAGGCTCACTCTCCAGGAGGGATGTGTCTACCCTTTCGAGAGGGCAGGGTGGGGGCCACCCTGGTCAGATGTATGGATTCGCACTCCAGCCTTACTGCTGTGAGTCCCTCCCCTGACCCTAGCCCTGTGTAATGGGCGAGTGGAGGAGATACCACTGACCCCAGGGCACCACAGATCTTGTGCCAAGTAAATACTGAGGCTATTGAGTAACGTGTGATGAAGTGACCTAGATAATGTAGGCCCCTGAATTTCTGTTTTCACTATTAATGGATTGAAAAACACCTTTGGATGTCAGCTCCCTTTCTTCTCACTCTTGCTTCTGTCTGATCATTGCGTTCCAAAAGGAAAGGAGAGTAAGGCGAGTCACAGACAAGAGAGACAAGAGAAATGCTGGACGGAAGAAACACAAGGGAAAAGATGGGGAGAAACCTCAGAATGCAGATGACACACCATGGAGAAGTGAAGAGGGGCAAAGCCGAGAAAGGAAAGGGAGAGGAAAAGGGGCAGCCAACAAGAAAACGAAGATGGCACGGCCACGAGGGAAAAGATGGGGAAAAGTGGAAACAGTGTCAGACGCGCCAATACTGAGATGGTGAGAGCGAAGAGCGCCGGAAGGAAGAGACAACCAGAAGCAAAAGCAGAGACAACACCAACAAAGGCACCAGTAAGGCAGGCCGTGGTCATGATGGAGGAGAGCTGGACGGAGAAGGGAGGGAAGAGAGGAAGTGGTGGGAGAAGACGAGAGCCCGGACGCAGAAGAAAGTCACGAAGGAGAAACCGGAGGAAGGAAGATGCAGCGAAACAGAGACAGAAGAGGACCATGGGAAGACCGATGCGGGAGGGAGAGGGAGGAGGAGAAGGGGACGACAGAGGAGAGATGGCGGAGGATCACTGACTCGATGGATGCGAGTCAAGTGACCTGGGAGCGGTGATGGACAGGGAGGCGGCGGCGCGGATGGGGCGCAGAGTCGGACACGAGAGCGACTGATCTGATCTGATCTGATCTGATCATTGCGTTACTTATTAACACCAGAGAAGATGGTGAATAGAACTTTTGAAAAGTCCCCAAATTAGGCCATTTGTATTTAGCAGTGTTGAGAAAAGAATCAGTGGGAGAATCTATTGAAACTTGGTATAAGATCCGGAGGGGCGTGTAAAGTCTCAGATGGTTCAAGGCATGTGTTGCATAAAAGGACAAGGGCTCCAGGCTGTGTCTCTGCAGGGAACAGGCCAGTGGCATCACCTCCTGTCTGCCTGTGGATCGTCCTTGCTTGCCTGTCCACACCATCAGCAGAGCCTGGCTCCATCTTTCACTCTTCCAGCATAAATGCTTCCTAAGGGTGTAGAATTAGAATACTCACATGGGTAGGTCTTTGCATAGTCTATGAGTCTTCCCAAGTGGCCCTAGTGGTAAAGAACCCACCTGCCAATGCAGGAGATTTAAGAGACTTGGGTTCGATCCCTGGGTTGGGAAGATTCGCTGGAGGTGGACATGGCAACCCACTTCAGTATTCTTGCCTGGAAAATCCCATGGACAGAGGAGCCCCAAGGGCCACAGTCCATAGAGTCGAAGAGTTGGACACAACTGAAGCGACTTAGCACACACTCACGCAGTTAGTCTGTAATGATAGAACACCTTATGTTTGTGTACAGATTTCATTTTTCAAAGCCTTTCCATGTATTTTCTTATTAGTGTTACACCCTGAAAATAAGGTGTTATGTGCAATGCCTTGACCCTGGTCATTGATGACAAGAGCACAGCCTGGACTTGAATCCAGGTCTTGAAAACACCCCCTGCTGGCTCTTCCCTCTGCACCTCAGTGCCTCTCTATCGAGTGCAGTTTCTTCACTTCTCAGAGGAGGCAGCTGAGGCCAGAGAGTTACTCCAGGGAAGTGGCATGCAGGAATCTGTTAATGTGCATCCCAAGGTTCAGAATCAGAAAGCGCAAGTGTGGCAGGAAATGCAGTGCTGAATTACCCACTGTCAGTTCGCATTAACAACACAGAATAAGCATAGATCCCAAGGCTCTTCCGCCTCTGAATCGAGGCTCACTTCCTGAGGATCTGGAAACCATAACTTGATCTCTTACACATTTTTGTGCTTACATGCTTCTGTGTCTCTATCATATTAGATTATCTCTCATCACAAATATATACACACAGGTGTGAGCACACTCTCTCTTTCTCAGCCTTACTTTTTTGTGTCCCAAATGATAGAAAAGACAGTTAATCCCTCTTTGAGTTTGCTTGATTCTCACATAAATTATGATGGATGATAAAAGGAAAACGCAACCTCAAATCCAGTAATGGACATACTTTGACATTCATCCAGAAAAATTCCCTTTCTCACACCTAGGAAGAAATAAAACTAAAAAGTAAGGCTGAGGAGTAAGGCTTTTTAGTTTTATTTCTTCCTAGGGTGTGAGAAAGGGAATTTTTCTGGATGAATCCTTCAAAAAGTATGTCCATTACTGGATTTGAGGTTGCGTTTTCC
The DNA here is from genome assembly GCA_935064755.1 of Tragelaphus eurycerus. Classification (NCBI taxonomy): domain Eukaryota; kingdom Metazoa; phylum Chordata; class Mammalia; order Artiodactyla; family Bovidae; genus Tragelaphus; species Tragelaphus eurycerus. The sequence goes on from CAKXYN010000039.1 coordinate 9,942,114, forward strand.
TTTTATCATCCATCGTAATTTATGTGAGAATCAAGTAAACTCGAAGAGGGATTAACTGTCTTTTCTATCATTTTAGATAGAAAAATATCAAAGAATCTTTGACAGTCAGTCAAAGAACTGACTGTCTTTGATACTCTCTTCTCGTATGTTGAGCAGTAAGTATGTTAAATGATAAGGTAAGACATGAATTTTTGAGAAAAAGGAAGGTTATTTATTGACCCTTTGGGGTTTGACCTCAGGGTTGGGAAGATCCCCTGGAGGAGGAAATGGCAACCCACTCCAGTGTTCTTGCCAGGGAAATCCCATGGACAGATGGACAGAGGAGCCTGGCAGGCTACAGTTCCTGGGGTTGCAAAGGGTCGGGCATGACTGAGCCCTCGAGCACACCACTGCTCACTGGCTCAGTGAACTCTCCATAGGCAGGGAACACACTGGACTCAAAGGGCAGATTTTGCCCAGGCATTGTTGCCTATGCCCACTTCTCTAATAAAGTCACTGAAGGGTTCCTAATTGCTTTTGGCTCGCTTAGCCATTGGGCATCATTTGGAACTGGTCGACAACACCCTTTCCCCTGAGGCTGCTTGAGAGAACCCAGTGCTCCTGCCTTGACTCATGGCCAGAGTCGTATCATTTCTTCCTCTTCCTTTGTCATTTAAGATGAGTTCTGAGGGATGCCTTAGATACCTTTTTCTTCCCATTCTACCTGTTTCCCTCAGAGATCTTATCCAAGCCTCAGCGTTTAGCTACATCTCTGATGCTGGCGAATCCCACCCTGCATCCCCATCCTCCTTTCCTTTCTCGGTTCCAGGCATCCAGCTTCCTACAGAGGTGTCCTCTGCCTACTGCTTATACCACGCTTTCCCTCTCAGCTCCCCTAGCCCTTCTCAAACCAGCCTCCAGCGTCATCGTCCTAAAACACAGCGGATGCAGTGAGGGCAGCCAGGGTAGCCCAGTCTGACAGCTACTCATCTGTTGTCAAGAAAAGGCCAGCAAATTCAAGAATTCGGCCTTTATTGAAAGAAAGTGACTTTTCATAAAAAGGAAAAACACCTCACTCTCGTTAGGACTTTGCCATGAGACAGCCGTGGGGCCTCCAGGCCCCATGAGATTTCACAGACACCCACTGTCATCTCAGAGCACTGTGAAGACTCTTGTGCAGAACATAATGTGATCTATAAAACCTCTCAGCCAGCTCGCACTAACCGCAGTGTCCCAGTTCATTGAAAGTGAAAGAACAAGGGCCAGATCACCTCCCATCCTCCCTCCCTGGGACCCCTCCCTCCCTGGGGACCCCACCCTGTGCTTAACTGTGACAGCTGCCAGGCCATTGCATGGGGACTGCTGGATGTTAAACATTTGCCTGTTTTTTAAGTATTTTACCAACTGTATGGGCAAAATACATAGAAATAGAGTGTTTCTTTTCCACAGCTTAGTGGTTTGTCCTGCCCCTTTATCAGGAAGATCCTAGCTCTCAAATCTTGTAGTCTGGGATCTTTATTTTCTGATGCTCAGCAACTTCAGTGTCTGCCCCAAGTGGAGTACCCAAGTGGAGATGGCCGGTGAATGAGTCCATTCACTGAAGAATCCTGGGTCTCTCGTTCTCTCCAATCAGTGTAAATTCAGAAGCATGTCGTTGGCTGGAGAGAGCACCAGCTGATTGGTTCAAAAGTGATGTTCTTAATTTTGAACTTTGTTTACAGAACTCTGTCCATAACATTTGAAGGATGTAGAAGCAGGTTTGTTAGGTCTCAGGTAGTTCAATCATGATTCTTGTAAAACCTGTCCCAGATTTCTGTATGCATACAAACCCCATACCTGAGGTTCATATATGCCCTTATAAAATCGTTGATAGCAGAAGATAAATTCCTCTCTTCTGGCCAGGAATGTGCGGCTGTCTTTCATGTAGTTTCCATTTTAAAAATGCATTTCCTTTGCTAAGTATGAAACTATGATGTTCCTTATAACATTGCGAGTCCTCTCTCTGCTATCCATCCTCTGTCTCCCCCTCCATATTCTGAGACTTCTCACCCCTACTTCCACCCCTCCGAAAAGAAAAACTTCAAGAAAAATAATTTTCATGGTATCTAAACCCTCCAGCATTCCCACGTGTTCCACACTAAATGCCTGCATATCTGTGTCTGGCGATTGTTTTAACATTTGGTCTTCCGCCTGGGGAGTGGGCGGTACACTCTAAGCTGCTTCTACTCAGGCCTCAGCAGAGAAGGCAATATTTTGTTATGAGTAAAGTTTCAAGCCAGGCTTTGGCCGAGGTCCTTCCCATTAGGGAGGAAGAAAGTAGAAACAGCCAGTGAGATGATAATTCTCCTTGAATTGTAGCTCATTTAAAAACCTTGCCTGGGCCTCTGTGGCTTATTTATTGATTTAAGCATCTAGCACTTTTCCTTTCCAAAAAGAATTAGCATCTCCATTGCAATCATGACTGTGGGAGGAGATTTTTGTCTTTTCTCTGGGGATTGACTGTCCTCCAGTTGCTTATTCACACAGCCCACTTTCGAGTTGAGTCTAGGTACGCAGTTAAGGGGTGAAATTTCTGAGATTTATAGGTAATGAAAAGAACAGGTTGTACCGAAGATACCACGTGTAGGAAACTAAGCGCTCTTAGGGGACTCAAGTGAACCTGTGATCCTTGCTTTTTCCAAAATGAACATTGCATTCTTGTCCATATTAACTCCTTTCCTGTAGATGGTTTAACATGTTCTGTGTTTGCCACCGTTGAATGTGGAAATGGCATTTCTTGTCTGCTGATCACTTACAACAGGTGTTAAACGATTTGTGTCACTCTTGAGTCTTACTGTGGTTGACTGCAGTGGTAAAGGGACTCGTATATTTTCTTGCTGCTGCTTAGTCGCTCAGTTCTGTCCAACTCTCTGCGGCCCTGTGGACTGCAGCCCGCCAGGCTTCTTTGTCCATGAAATTTTCCAGGCAAGTATATTGGAGCAAGTTGCCATTTCCTACTCCAGGGGACCTTCCCGATCCGGGGATCAAACCTGCATCTCTTGTACCTCTACATTGGCAAGCAGATTCTGTACCACTGGTGCCACCTAGGGATCCCATATGTTTTCTTATCAGACGTTTAAAATCCTCTTTCCGCAAGGACACATTTTTCCCCTAAAAATAAAAACACCTACAAGTCTAGCCGCTTTTCAGCTCCATCTGTTGAGAACCCATGTGACCATAACACACTCAGTTCAGTTCAGTGGCTCAGTCATATCTGACTCTTTGCGACCCCCACGGACTGTAACACGCCAGGCTTCCCTGTCCATCACCAACTCCCAGAGCATGCTCAAACTCATGTCCATCAAGTCGGTGATGCCACCTAACCATCTCATCCTCTGTCGTTTCCTTCTCCTCCTGCCTTCAATCTTTCCCAGCGTCAGGGTCTTTTCTCATGAGTCAGTTCTTTGCATCAGGTGGCCAAAGTATTGGAGCTTCAGCATCAGTTCTTCCAATGAATATTCAGGACTGACTTCTTTTAGGATTGATGGGCTTGATCTCCTTGCTGGTAATATTGAGAGTAAGCCTCTTAATCTGTGTTCACACTGTTATGGTCTTTCCAGTAGGGACCTCTTTTTGAATGTGGTTAATACCGACTCATTGCTGTGCCTTAATAAAGGGTAATGCTGATAAACAGTGAGCACCTTAAAAACTGAAAAGTATTTGGGCTCCTTCGTGGTACTCAGTCAATTGCTGTGCCCTGTTTGCATGATCGGGCTTCCCCGATGGCTCAGTGGGTAAAGAATCTGCCTACAATGCAGGAGACAGAAGATGTGGGTTCGACTTCTGGATCAGGAAGATCCCTTGGAGAAAGAAATGGCAACCCTCTCCCGTATTCTTGCCAGAAAACTCCCATGGACAGAGGAGTCTGGGGGGCTACAGTCGGGGGGTCACAAAGAGTCAGACAGAGCTGAGCAACTAAACTTGAGCACGATTTGCATGATCGGATTGATGAGTGTTTCTGGGATGTTAATTTGTAAGGATTGGCTTTGTTGGCTCTTGACAAGATGTGCATTTAAATTTTCACCCTGCTTCTTTATCAAGAAGAGCTTCTCAGAGCTGCTCTAGGTCTTGGCTTTTTTGTTTGCAAGATTCCCAAGACTGTAGCTGAGGCAGCCTCTTGCCCAGTGTTATAGGGTCCTTAGCCGAGTCTGTAATGCTGTTTGGGCACTGAAGCACTGTGACACTGGCCTGGTCCTGCCTGTACCTCTCAGCAATCCGCATGTCCAGGCTGAAAGTGGATGAGGACCCCTGCAGCCGGCTCACTTCCTGGGCTTTTGGATGGATGTGTGAGGGTAGGGACAGTGAGAGTGTTTTTGTGTTTTGTCTTCCGTTCCTGTCTGTTTGATTCTAAAGAGTCTGCCATCAGTTGTAGGGCGTTGAAGTCTGGTAAAAGCAACGATGGAAGGATTGTCAGTACTGGAAAGTGGAGGGCAGTCAGCCTCCCCCTTTCTGCCTCAGCAGTATTGAATATCCCAATGGGCCACTGGGAAGACGGGATATACCACTTAGATTCTTGAACTCCTCAGTCTCAGTTTACTTGTCAATTAAATGGGCATAATGACACTCAACTCATGTATTTATGACCTGACATACATAATTGTCACTATTTTCCCCACGGGTCTGGGATTCCTTCTTCAGCTCAGTCCCCCCACATATGGATCCAGTTTGAAGTCATCAGGTGCTTACTTGGTACTGGAATAGGTGGTCATTCTTTTGTTGACGCCAGAGCTAACGTTTCACCCTTCTTCAGAACTGTCCTACCAGACGTGTTCCTCCAGCGCTGTGTTATCAAAATACAAACAGGGCAGACATGTCTTTTGTAGAAGGGGTTGCATTCCAACCTTTTTTTTTTTAAGAAAACAAAACAAAGCTAAGCAGTTTGACAAGACACTATAACCAGGACCTCAAGGAAAATGAGATTTTTTTTTTCTAGACCAGCTCTATCTCTGTCCTAAGTCAGGATGCTGCGTGTGTTACCCTGAGCCGAGCACCATCTCTGCTCCCAGCAGTGCAGTTTCCTTGACTTCAGCCTTTTTCTCGGTATTCCAGTTAGTGGTGAAAATGTGTCAGTGCTAAAAATACGCACAGTATTTATGCTGGGGCTTCCCTGGTGGCTCAGTGGTGAAAGAATCCATTTGCAATGCGGGAGACACAGGTTTGATCCCTGAGTCAGGAAGATCCTCCAGAGACATGAATGGCAGCCTACTCCAGTATTCATGCCTGGAGAATCCCAGGGACCAAGACGCCTGGTGGGCTATACTCCATGGGGTCGCAAAGAGTCGAACACAACTTGAGCGACTCAGCATGCAGTTTATATGCTGGAGTGACAACCTGGAAGAAATTTTTAAAGCTTCCTTTCCAGGGTATGATAATCACGTCCAATTTGCACTTTGTTTGTTAGTAAAGTGATTCTGTCAGTACATCAGTGAGGAGCTGACGATCTGAAACTGCGATTGTCATCTGTTACATGGAAGGCATTTGATGCTGATCGTCACATCTTTATGCTACAGTTAAAAACATGTGTGGTGTTTCTTTTTTTCTCTCTAGCTACAGGAGGCTGATATTGTGGTCTTGGGCTCACCCAAGCCAGAAGAGATTCCCCTTTCTTGGATTCAACCGGGAACTACTGTTTTCAACTGTTCGCATGACTTTCTATCAGGTAAATGGCTCCAGATTGGTGCCAGGCCGTGATCAAAACAGGAGAGATTGCTATGAGCAAGGTTAACCTTATAAAGAAAGAGTACGTTCCTGAAATGATGGTCATTGTCAACACAGGAACACAGTTAAGGTGACCGCCTTTTCAGTTACTTATGTTGGAACCATACTGTCAGGCAAAGAACAACCAAGATGCCCATTGCAGTAGCAGCCACCTCCCCGCCTCCCCCCTCATTGAAATGTGCCCTGCTGTCCTCTAGCATCAAGCACACAAGTCAGTTGTGACTTGTAAGTTTGTACATGTGTGAGGTAAACTAGGAACAGTATGTCTCACAGTCTTTCTAAAACAGCAGAATGCTTTCTCCTAAAGCAATCTTAGGAGAAACTTCAACTCATAAAAGTAGATGAAAACACAGCTGCCAGAGGGAGGGAAGTGGAGACCAGCTCCCCTGTGTTCATAATTTCCCTTTGCAGTGACCCCTCAAGCACTTCTTGGAGCCCCAGAGTCAGTTCAGAATGCTGGGAAAGTCACCCTTAGAAATAGAAGAGGTCTTGGGGTGGGTGTCGATATTTGATGGTATTTGCTCAGGGATCCAGGAATGTCCTGGATCACATCAGGTCATTCTCAGGGTAGCTGAAGCTGTGTCAGAGCCAGGATGCCCACCCAGGGGGCCAGTAGGAGCTGATCCAGCGGGCTGACCTTTTCCTTATTCACAGAAAGACACTCAGGCTATGAGAGCTTTGGACCACACCCAGCTCCCCCTCTCAAGTCCCATGACCTGTGTATGCAAGAGACAATGGCAGAGGAAGACAGAACCTTCCTTCCTTGTTGCCTGTGGCTCCCAGTTTCAACATGGGGTGGAAATGCGGGGCTATACTGAGCTGTCCAAGAGGATGGTGTTTTTTTTCTTTTCCCCCAAAGCTGGTCAAAACTTGAACCAAAAGGAGTAGACGTCTCTACTAGTACAGGCGTTCTAGACCTTGAAACTTAGGGAGCCTCGCAATACAGAGTGACATAGAGAATAGTATTAAGGAGAACGTAAATAGAACTTCTGATTCAGTCACCTTGGGATGACCATTTTACATTTTTCCACTAAAAAAGCATTAAACTTAATAGAAAAGAAAGGAATATTCTAAAAGCTTTACTGAAATTCGTTAAACTATTTCATCAAAAAGAGAAATAATGCACCTTCCTCTTTAGGAAATGTAACTACTCCCAGAATTGACTAATCAGATTAAAAGCCCCTTGGAGCTGAAGGGCACAAGGTGGTTTGGGGTGTTTTGAAGGGAAGATGCTCAGGAATTTTTCAGAATGCTCATGTACTCAGCTCACAAACACACACGAATGAAACAATTAGAAGTACAGTATAATATGAAATGGAATTAATGGCTTTTTTTAATAAATAGAAAACATGCTCAATTCTTTACTCAGTTCTTTGAAATATATGTAGTTTGTGGATGTAACTTTTTTTCCTGAAAAGAAAAAAATGCTTAGCCCATTCACAGCGTACGTGCACTGTTTTGGAAGGCAACTCTGCTCCCCACTGTACCACCAATACGATGCCCGGTTTTAATTTGCCCAGAATCCTAGTGGGATCAGGAAAGTCAGTTATGACTTTATTGTTATTTTTTTAAGGCATGCTTCCCTGCTACAGTGTTTACTTGTTTTTTATTAGAGTTTTTGTGTTTAGGGTGATTTTGGCACAACCCTGGTTGGAGATAGGAGAGTTGACTTCAGTGTTCTTTTGAAATCCTGTGAGCCCTACAATTACATGAAGCTTGGCGTATGTTTTACGGTTGAAATGGTGCCCTATTTCTAATGTGTTTCTTTTTTTAAGACCATTATTTTTTTTAAGGTATTTTAAAAACATTAAATTTTGGTGTAACAATTCTCTTTAGGGGGAAAAAAAAAAAAAAGATTCTGTATGTAGACAGCTTGCAGTTTAGTTTATCTGGTCCAATAGTAGAACTTTTTTGATTTTTGAGTGCCCAGAATATTAGCTGACACGTTGGAAGGGCTTGGTAAATACTGTGTTGAATGAGTGACTAAACGTGGATTCAGAATTATCCTCTGGTTACAGTTTTAAGTTAGTTTCAGATATAAAGACATTTCCTTAAACTTGTTCTCCACTTAAAAAACCAGGGCTGACGAGGCAGAGGCAAAGATGAAAAAACACTCTGCTGATTAAAGAGATGAATGTTTTCCAGTCGGCACTATTTATAATAGCGTTTCATTTCTCAGTAGTCAGAAGTTTTTGTTTTAACAACTTTGATTAGTATGAGAATTTAATCTCTGAATAAATTGAAGAAAGGCTTTTTCCCTCTTTTATATATAATTTTCCACTTGAAGCAAGCGAAGACCTTTTTCAAGCATTACTAAAAAGAAAGTTGCTTTTATTTCAACTTAAGAGGAAAAGAATGTTTAATATACTTATGATTGGGTGAAGGCAGGGCTTTATAATGAAATTTTCCTGGTCATCTTAATGGTACAGGATTCCCCTTCCCCCCTTGTAAAAATAGACGGGATGGGGTGATTTATGATGAGGTAATTCTATAGGGGCTTTTTATTGAATATGTAATCCCCAGAGAGATTTTCATGATGGCTGATAGCCCAGAGGCAGTGCTTGGAAAACAATTACACCTAACTTGTTGGATTGGGTCCTTCTTCTGTGGCATGAGTCTCATGTTTAGATTGAAAACAGGGCCATAGCAGGGTTCAGTTGTCTAGGTACAAGAATTTTATTTTCTAAAACATTATTTCAAATGAAAGAAATGGGCTCTGATTTTGTAATGCTCTGCATGCTAGAGGTCAAAATTCATCCTCAGCAAAAACCATTGTGTACCTAAATATACAGACAGTTTCTGATGAGAAATGAGATACTGGTAAATGATATCTCATTTACCAAATGAGATAAAGGAGATACTGGTCTGGGGCCCAGAGAAGAGTGTCAACATAGAAACTTAATGGGTCAGAGTAGTTCAGAGAGAGCATCATTTGAAGCAAATGTGATTCTATAGAGTGCGGTCAGGGGGCTACATCCCAGGACTCAGGCTAATCAGAGTTGCTAAGAGTCCCAGGGCAGTCTCAAAGCAGCTCCTATTTGAAAAGGGCCCTTCTGATTTCCAGGGAAACTATTATAACACCTTAGCTTTAAATTTTCTCATTGTGGTGAGTTTGGTTACTGTAAGAAAAATGATAAGTGAAAAGCCATCTTTTAAAGGGATTCACTGACTTGTCCCTGGAGGAAGGAGCTGTGAGTTAATGGGGAGTGTTAGTGGGAAGTGAAAAGAGCCATTTGGTTTGAGAGCCCTGCTCAACTTATGAGTGTGGACAGCCCCTGCCGGGTGGGGCCTGGCCTCTACATAGGCAGTGGGGGTGGTGAGGTAATGATTTCCTTTTTTGGGTCTCCTTAGTCAAGAAATTTATTAACCATGTATTCTAGATTCCCTGAGTTACCATCTTAATTGCTTCAGTTTCTCCAGATTCAGAACTTTCCATTCCATTTTAAGATTGCACTGATTACTGCTACAAAAGCAGCCCAGTGGTTATGATAGAAAAGGTTGAAAGTATACCATAGGGAAGAAAAAAATAGCTTCTGACTCAGTCAACTTGAGATATCCATCTTAGATTTTTTTCCCATTTAAAAATTACACTTCATTTTATTGGCTGGAATATAGTAGAAGGAAAAGCAAATAATACACTAAAGCATTACTAAAATTCAGATAACTTTCTTTAAAATGAGAAGTGCTGGTTCCTACAAGAGTCTTTAAAGTTTGAGATACACGTGTCTTTTGTGTCTTTTAAACTCTTACTTGATTTTAGCTGCGTTCTTTTGTATGCAAGACAGTAGCTAAGAGTGAAATTGTGCACTGTGTAATTCTATAGGTGAAGTAATCTTCATTCACATGGGGATTCCTAATTAGACTCCTGGAACATCCATTTATAAGTTGAATGCACTTTTTCTTATTTCCCTATCATTTAAAGGTAGAGGTGAGAATGAGGGAAGCATACTTCTTTTCCGTAGGGGTTGGATAAGACCTTTAGATCAGATCTCTAGTGGTTCCAACAAAACAGGTCTTTTTCATTCTCTAGACTCTTGGCTTTTGCCTAAATATGATGTATAAAACTGAAGTGTTGCTAATCTCTTCAAACAATACATGAGGGATATGATTTTCTAACAGCCTTAATACATTTGACAAGAGAACATCACTCTCTTACGTGTTATGTGCTCTTTCTTGCAAAAGACTGTCAGGAAAATGGATAAATTTAAGAGGAGAGTGGTCCAAAAAAGAATAAGACCATCTCTTATTTCAAAAAATTTACTGTTAACAGCGTAGGCTAAAACATTTTTACATGTCTGTTTACATTTCACAAACTTCCTGTCTATTTACATTTCACAAACTTCCTAAGTGCCAACCACAGTAGAATTCTTATAAAATGCTTCTCTGTATTTTGAAATCCAGGTAATCCTCAAACTTAATATCCTAAAATATAATTTCTCAGTTTTTTTAAAAAACATTTTATTTGGTTGCAGCACTTGGGATCTTTAGTTGGGGCACGAGAACTCTTGGTTATGGCATACGGGATCTACTTCCTGACCAGGGATTGAACCTGGGCCCCCTGCATTGGGAGCACAGAGTTTAGCCACTGGATCATTGAAGGAAATCCTCATTTCTCAGCTTTGATGGAGAATCGGCTCCATCTTTTTTTTTTTTTTAATAATTTCATTTATGTATTTCATTTGGGCTGTGCTGGGTCTTTGTTGCTATGCAGGCTTCCCTCCAATTGCAGCGAGTAGGGGCTACTCTGTAGTTGCAAAGAGCGAGCGCCTCATTGTGGTGGCTTCCCTTGTTGCGGAGCACGGGCTCTAGGGCGCATGGGCTGCAGCAGTTGTGGTTCCAGGGCTCTGGAGCACAGGCTCAGTCATTGTGGCAATGAGTTTTGTTGCTTCATGCACGGCATGTGGGATCCTCTGAGACCACAGATTGAACCTGTGTCTCTTGCAATGGTCACACAGATTCTTTACCTCTGAGCCTGGCTCTGTCACTTTTAGGACAAGGATTTTAAAAAGCCTAATCTGTCACACAGCACTTTACCTGGGCTTATTCTGTAGGCATTTATTTATATCTTCCTTTTTATACTTGACCAACCTAGATAGCATATTAGAAAGCAGAGACATTACTTTGCCAACAAAGGTCCATCTAGTCAAGGCTATGGTTTTTCCCGTGGTCATGTATGGATGTGAGAGTTGGACTGTGAAGAGAGCTGAACGCCGAAGAATTGATGCTTTTGAACTGTGGTGCTGGAGAAGACTCTTGAGAGTCCCTTGGACTGCAAGGAAATATAACCAGTCCATTCTGAAGGAGATCAGTCCTGGGTGTTCATTGGAAGGACTGATACTAAAGCTGAAACTCCAATACTTTGGCCACCTCATGTGAAAAGTTGACTCATTGGGAAAGACCCTGATGTTGGGAGGGATTGGGGGCAGGAGGAGAAGGGGACGACAGAGGATGAGGTGGCTGGGTGGCATCACTAACTCGATGGACGTGAGTCTGAGTGAACTCCGGGAGTTGGTGATGGACAGGGAAGCCTGGCGTGCTGTGATTCATTGGGTCGCAGAGTCTCAGACACGACTGAGCGACTGAACTGAATTGAGTCATACATGGAATTGCTTTGACTTTATATGTATTGTTTAAATATACATATAATATGCCAGACACTTTACATACCATATCACATTCAGTTTTCACAAAACTCTGTAAGGTTGAACAACATTAATTAACAAGCCCAAAGTCACAATTGCCAGTAAGAGGTAGAGGCAAGATTTTAATCCAGTCAAACTCTAAATCTGTGGCCCAGTTGGGAGCCCCAAGGCTATGCCAGGACCCAGCTGGTGACCTACCACCTGTAGCTGTGCCATGACACGCTCACTTCCTTGGTTGAAAATGAGAACGTCATTCATCATCCTGGCATTTTACAGGGAAAAAACAGTAGGCTACAAATGACGTTATGCTGAAAGTCTTTTTCTTTCCCCAGGGAAGGCTGCATGCGTTTCTTCTGGCATCCATGGTATTAGTCCCATCGCCGAAGATGTGAGTCTCCTTGCTGCTGCTCTGAGGATTCAGGTTTGTCTGACCCAGTTATTTGAGAAATTTTGAGTTAATGAATACAAAGTTTTTAAAATAGTACTTGGATCTCACATTTTCTTTTTTTAAGAAAAACCTACACATTTAATTACATGTGAGTAAAATTACTCCTGAGGCCCACTTGGATTATTTTGCAACTTTTGTTCCTTTCCATGACACAGTATCCCTGAATGATGCTTGGTATTTTCATAGTGTAAGCCATCAGCTTTTACTTGTTTAACACCCTTTCCTTCCTACCCCTATTAAAGAACATGGTCAGCAGCGGAAGGAGATGGCTCCATGAGCAGCAGCATCGCAGATGGAGACTTCACTGCTTGAAACTTCAACCTCTGTCCCCTGTACCAAGGTATTTGGGTGATTCGTTTATACAGACATCAGCTCACCTTAGATACCCAAAGTTATCCATTGGATGGGGGCAAAACTCATGGTCTTACGGCTTTGATAGTAGATAGTGTTCTCTAATCAAATTGGTGCACTGTTTTTTCTGTCCTTTAATTCCTCCAAAATTAAAATTATTAAAATTAATAATGAGCATGTTTACCATATTCTATCAATTCTAGGATGTAGATTTTTTTCATACCTCTGAAATCAGCATGCACCTTCCTAGCAAAGATGTATCTTGTGTTCAGTGGTAGTGTTTTTTCTTAAAATAATGGTACCTTAGATTTGACAAAATATGGTACTTTTTGGAATATGCTTTTCAGTGTCAGAGATGCCCAACACACACAGTCAGCTTGCTCTGAAGGGCCTTGTAGGTCTCTATGCCGGGGGTAAATGACCAACCAAACCAGTCACTATTCCACGTGGGAGTGGAGCTCCACTTTGTTCAGAACATAGTGGTATCTGCTTTCTGACGGGACACTCTGGGACAGTCCAGATGGATGTTTTCTTGAGTGATAGTTAATGAAGTGAAAGCTACATATTCCCTTCGTATGGATTTGGAAATGCAAACTGCAGGACAGTCTCAGCATGTGATTTTAGAACAGTTCGTTAGATAAGCTATCTCAGCCAGATAGATGACAGATGCATTTTCCAGCCTCATAGTGAATCCCCTGTGGTTGCCCCCCCTCTATTACTGAATTGGCCCAACCCCCTTCCTGCAGGGGGCACCCTTGAGGCCAGCGATTAAACAGATGATCCTGCCTGCTGTCTTGGAATACACAGGATGTAGGCAGTAACACCACCAGGAACTGACTCGTTTTTCACTTAATAACCAGTTGCTTTTCAGAACTGACCTGTTTCCTTGGGTCATAGCCAACCACTATGATTCGATTATACCCACCAGGCTGGTGAAACCCTCCAAGCTATGTTTTCACTCCTCAAATAGACTAAACCTCTTAGTCATCTGGTTCATTAATACATAAATCCCAAGGAATGTTCTTTGTCATAATCGTCCCTATATTAGTGCTATTTCATAAAATATTTCTTGATTACTTATTTTGTTATCACACCTTCATTTTTAGAAGTCAATGAATAAATTCTGTTCTCAGAGAGCTTAAAAAACAATTGAGAAGAACTCGGCCAAATTGTGTACCAAAGTCTTTGTACAAATCCAAATAAATCCACTTGGAGGGGAAAAGCCCTTAAATTGCTTAAGCAAATCTGACTTCTAGAGCCACTGGGGAAAGAAAGTCAGGCTGAGTAGTTTATAAATCACTCAGAAAATCAGAATGATGTCACCGTCACTCTTCAGCTAGTGAAGACAAAATCTGGGAGATATTCCAAGAGTAGCCTATTCAATTTAGGAGGTCGTGGGAGGAGAGAGACAGAAAAAAAGGTATAGCCGGGAGGGTAAAATGAAGTGGGACCATGGGCAGTGAAGCAGGGAGGAGAACCAGAAAGGAAAGTGCCAGGGGATCTAGAGGAGAGGTTAGATGTGTGTGTAGTCGCTCAGTCATGTCTGACTCCTGGCGACCCCATGGACTGTAGCCCACCAGGCTCCTCCATCTATGAAATTCTCCAGGCAAAAATACTGGAGTGGGTTGCCATATCCTTCTCCAGGAGATCTTCCCCACTCAGGGATCAAACCTGGTTCTCCTGTACTGTGGGCAGACTCTTTACTGTCCGAGCGAACTACCTTGCTGCAGTCACAGAGCTCCACCCACATCCAGGCCAAGACACCCTTCTTCCTCTCCAGCTCAAGTGTGTGTTGGAAGTAGCTTTGTTGTGACTTCTTCCACAAAGGTCAGATTTCACGGGTCATAGAGATAATATGAGGACTGAGAGTAGACTGTCTGCAGTAGCAACAGAAAAAAATAGAGCCTGCCAGTGGAGAGACCGCTGTGCCCCAGAATTGGGGCTCCAGGACCAATCAGGAGACAGCTGCACCATCAGACGTCAGCCCCCCAGACTAAGTCACAGACAGGTGGATTGGACAAACTCCCGATAAGAGAAGCAGCTGAGTTCAGGAGCCTTCTGAGAAGCTGAGCACATGCTGATTTCCGTAGCATTCCTGTCAAGATGAGCGACAACGTGTGCATCATTGTTTGCCCAGTGACACTCCGGAGTTCCTAAAATTTCCTGTGTCTGAAGTTGAGCTTCAGGGCACTAGCTCCATTTACCGACAGTTATGTAATTAATGAAATATTTTGAAATGCTGTTTTGGACTTGAACTAGGGAAGCGATAGGAAAAGTATGGACACAGATGAAACACAAGAGCATTTCCACATATTTGAATTGCCAAGAGACACATGTGGCTAGCCCAGTAGGAAAGCATTATGCAATAAGCCCTGTATTCCTGGTTGAAGAATTCAGCGATGACCCATAGAAGACCTTGTGCTCTAATCATGGTATTATCTTTAAGGGTGGCCTTTGGGCACATTGTAATATGCCGTCTCCTTTCCTATGACAGAGGTGTATCCTTATACCTGGGCAGAAGTTTAGAATTATGAGTTTTGGAGTTGTTTCTCTGTCTAAAAGGAATGTACTGTTTTCTCATGTACTTTAATTGTTAGCAGTTGCACATAATCCTACTTGGCGAAGAGGACCACAAGGCATTTGATTTAATTGTTGGCGTGGTGGGTGGATGTTTTCTACACTAGCAGCGACCACCTAAGCTGAGCAGACTCTCTTACCTCTTCTGTTCCCCCCACCCAGTGATATCGAGATTTCGAGAGCACAGACTCCAAAAGCTGTGGAGATCCTTGCCAAGGAGATAGGATTGCTTGCAGATGAAATTGAAATCTATGGCAAAAGCAAAGCCAAAGTACGTTTGTCCTTGCTGGAAAGGTTAAAGGACCAAGCAGATGGAAAATACGTCTTGGTTGCTGGGTAAGAGCTATTTTTTAAATCTCTTTCACTAAGAATTCACGTTTGTAAAACTCTGTACCCTATTTATATCGCCACACCCCTCCAATCCACCCTCTTCTCCAACTTGACATTATTTTATCCATTTCACTTGGTACTCATTCATTTGATGTGAGATGAATTTTTTTTTTCAGTGCAAACCAAATGAGCCCCCTCCACAGAATGGAAAGTGTAACGAGTTCCTAATCCAGGGCTTGGCTTTCTCTTTCTCGTATTGTGTTTTAATCACCCTGGTTCTGCCTTGAATTTGTCATATTGCTTTTCGTGATTAAAATCAAAGTAAGAATTGAAAGTAAAAATATTTTGAGCTGAACAGTGTGCTTTTTTGGGTTCTCCTTAGAAATAACATTGAAAAATGAACAAATACTTGCGTGAGATGTCAGACTTTTCAGTTAGTAACTTTAATATTTATGATTTTGCATTATAAAAACTCATTTCTCTTTCTTGCATTTCAGAATTAATGTTGGGTTGTTTACATTTATGTCACTCATTTTATAAAAGGCAAATGCATGGTTTTTTTTGAGAAGGAGCATTGGCTTTATTTTGCCTCTTTAAAAAAAAATAATACATTCACCAGCTGAAGAACGATAGAAAACAAGGGATTTCAAATATTTATTTAATGTGACCCGAGGGAACATCAGGAGACCATATAAATTCCTTTGTTGTCTTGAAATGTCATTGCATTGACTTACTAATGATATATAGGCCAAGGCTTGGGGCACAAAGCCTTATTTATTAACAGGAAGAGACATTTCTGTTATAACTGGACTTGACTCATAGTTGAGTTGTTTTTTACATATCTAATTATTCATGTAAGTGCTCTCTTTTTCTGGTTATAAAAATCATGCATACTTGTAAAATTTGAAAAATACAGAAAGTTATAAACAAGAAAGTATAAACAGCTGTTCACATTTGAGACCATCTTGACACAGATGCAGTCCGTCATAAATGCAGTCATGCTGCACATGCTGTTCTATAAGCAAGCAGATTATTAACAGTATGTTGTATACCTGTCTCCATGCAAGTCAGCGTAGAGCTCTGTTATCATTTTGCATGACTGCATGACATGCTACTGCTCACATCCAGGTTCTTCACCGTGCTGGGGGATGGGACTGGGAGTGGTGGTAATGGTGGTAAAAATACCTGGCGTGAGGATGGGTTCCATTTTATAATCTTCCCAGCATTGAGAAGCACAACTATGGCTCAGCCACTGATAATACAGCATGTTTCTAATTCTTTGAGTGTGTTGAGGCAGAAAAAAAGGTCTGAAAATATCATAGAGATGTCCCATAATTTATTTAAGCAGTTCTCTGTTGATGGGGTCTTAAATTGTTTCCCATTTTTGGCCATTATAAACAGCGCTGAAATTAATAACCATGGGCATGCATCTTTGTACTTTTATCCAATGATGTTCTTAGGGAAAAAAATCCCTGGAGATGAACTCAATTTTTCATTCCTGCAAATAGAGATAAAAGTACAAATAAAGCAAGATAGCATCCTTAGTATCACCTCTTTAATGGTAGAGTGAGTTCTTTATTTTCTTCCTCTGGCTCCTTTAGCCTCCCACCTCCTTGTTCTCTTCTCAGTCTTCTTTGGTTGTTGTTTTCTTGAAGGATGAAGGGCTAGAGTCATTCAGTGACTGTGTTTTCTTAGGGATTCATACCTTGCCGCAGCTCCTCGATTTTGTGGCTTAAACCTCTCTCAGGCTTCCAGACTCACGACAGCTAGATTCCCAATCCTAGTGGGATCCTCTCCAACCTAGGAACCCCAACCCTGATGTCCCCATAACTGAGCTTCAGGAAACCTCTTCGAGAGCAACTGTTGGCCCCATCGGAGGCACCCTCTGGAGCAGATCTGTGGAAGGAGCCAGCTGACTTGGGGGGACTCCTGGGTCCAAGATTTTGGAGTAAATATCTAGTCATTGTTGCTTTTCTGGAAGTGTGCTTGATAAGAGTTTGTTTACAGTGAATACATTAACTCTTAGACATGAAAAGTGAAAGTCACACAGTCATGTTCAACTCTTTGGGATCCCATGGACTGTAGCCTCTTGCATGGAATTCTCCAGGCAAGAATGCTAGAGTGGGTTGCCATTTCCTTCTCCAGGGGATCTTCCCAACTCAGGGATCAAACCCGGGTCTCCTGCATCGCCGGCAGATTCTTTACCAACTGAGTCACTAGGGAAGCCCTATTAGACATGAAGAACTTCCAAAACAAATTGAGCATCGTATCCACATATTTGTCATCCCCCTTCTCCCAGGCTTTAAGTGCTCTTGGTAGGCAGGTTTGCTGGTTTTTTTCACCGTGCTTAAGAGAGGAGGGATTAAGAAAACTCAGGAGAATGCAGTCTCAGTTTATGAAGGAGGAATCAGGCAGCCATTTTCCACATGGAATGGCTCTGTTTTGAGCTTGTCAGTATTGGAAATAAAAGCACAAATCTAGACAAGACCCTGCCCTTCACTGGGAACACAGAATTGATATTTCTGAAACAAAGCCTCTAGTGGTATCATTGTCAGATTCCTAATTTGAAGTCATACCATCAAGGCCTGGCCTCCAGCCACCTGCCGGAGAGTGCCCACCAGCCTGGGCATCTAGGATTGTCGCAGCATGTTGGCCCATACCCAGTAGAGTGTTGTTCCACAGCGGCTCTGCTGGCCTCTTTGTGTGTCACTGAGCTGAAGAAGACTGGCTGCTATGTTGTACATGGAAGTGAAAATTAAACCTGAATTCTCAAGTAGAGATTTAACCGCAAGAGATCAACAGTTCTTTTTCTGAAATGGTGATATAAATTCCCTTACAGACCTATGAAGGAACGAAAATCCAATTGTATTCCTTTCACCTGCATTGAAAAAGAAGCCATGAGTGTAGGACTTTGAGATGTATATATGCATCTGTCACAAAGTTTGATGGTTTTTAGAAAATAAATACCTCACTACATTCTATAAAGTGGATAGAAAGGAATAAACTCCCCTCACCAACTCAACAAGGGGTATCTTCTTAAGTGTGTAAACTGCCTTTGTTATCTAATCTTTTAATAGCTACATGTTAAAAATCAGTTTAAAACAGCAAGACAGTAATTTTATTTGTAGTCTAAAATGAAAACTTCATTTGAAATAAAATCATCGTTAATTTTGGTCAGGTCAGTGATGGAAAAGTGACATTATCAAGCCATTATACACATGGTTGCAGCTTCTTTAGAAATATAAATTACTCATCCATTAAATGGAAATTTTTTCCTTTTCCTGAAAGGTATTTTTTTTATCTGAAAGTTACTTTGTTCCATCGACTAAAAATTTAGCGTAAAGAAAAGTTAAAAGGAGAAGACAATCTCTCATTACTCAGAAGTATTCAAAATTTTTATATTTTCTTCCAGAATTTTATCTCTGCTTCTATCCTTTTTTACACATTGAAATCATGTCATAAATACTGTGTCCTGCTTTTATCCCTGCATACTGTCTTTTCTCATGCTTTAGAAAAATTCAAATACTCAAGGAATTTTTCAATAGACCTAAATAACAAATATTTGTTATTATACACTTGAATTCATGTACAAATGTGATTTAAATATATCAACAGTGGGATTAAAATATAAAACCATGGGATTAAAAAAATCTTCTCCTATTAATAACCCAAATGCAAAACAGATTAATTTGTTTTTAAAAGCTATCCTTCAGACTTTAGTATTTTTTATTCCGTCAGAATCATCTGTATTTCATCAGCTACACTTCGCATGGTATTTACACCTACACATCACTTTATTTGCTCGGCCTGACAAAATGAAAAGTATTGGGAATTGTTCAGGGAAAAATGCCAAAAGAATCTTAGGGGCTCTTGAGTTTTACATATTTTCCCAGTTACACTAATGAAAAGGAATTTGTTTGAGAACTTGACTTGGAGTGCAGCTGCAGGGCCTTGAAAGTATATGGGTCTCCATCCGTCCTTCGCTGATTTCCATACAGAAGTTTTTAGAATTTCTCTGAATCCCGTGGACTGAGCATGTCAAATCTGTGAATACACTGAATTTCACATTAAAGAAAACTTTTCACATCACTATTTTTTTCCTCTAGAGTGCTAAATAGCTGATTTTATTTTATTTATCTTATAATGCTTCAAACAATTTTGGTCAGGGTAAAAATAACTCGATTGACTTTTCTAAAGTTTCACTTTTCTGCTTTGGATAAGTATTTAAAGATCTGTGAGTTTTTCTTCTGTTCGCATGGCTTGCAGAGCAGAACAAAATATTTAGAAGCAACCAGGGACTTTGAACTGTTGGCCTCAGTCAATTGTGATGGGAAACACGACCAAGTGAACCACAGTTACCCATTTTTATCATTAGGTTTAAAAAGGTTTTTAAAAAACCTTCCAAATCCTGCAGATGCCTGGGATGAACGATACATATTCAAATCCTCTTTAAGCAAAGATCTTTGGAGTTCACGGTTCAACCCATGGCTAATGGCAATAATACTGTCCAACAGGATTCTAGATCTCAAGAAACGGATCAATTTTATGACTTCTTTCTGCATAAGCAATCTCTTTGACCTTTGAGTAAACGGTAAGCTGCTTTTAGTATGAGTCCAAAATGTCACGAGGACTTTCCAGGTGACTAAGTGGTAAAAAGACTCTGCCTGCCAAGCAGAAGACGCAGTTTGATTCCTGGGTCAGGAAGATTCCTCTTGGGAAGGAAACGGCAACCCACTCTAGTATTCTCGCCTGGGAAATCCCATGGACAAAGGAACCTGGTGGACTGTGGTCCATGGGATCTCAGATTCGGACCTGACTTAGTGACTGAACAACAACAACAAATTGTCACAGAGAACTTTAGTTCATTGTTTACCAGAGGTTGACAATGAATAACATTTTGTCTTAGGAAAGGTGTCATTTCTTTTCCTAGTGTGTTTTGTTCATCTGTGCTTGGACGTGTGACAGAAGTGCAATAGAAAGAGTCCTTCACTTCAGCACACTTGTAGTAATAATGCCCTCAGAAAAATTAGAGAATAAGAACAAAATGATTCCTGGGGGAGGGAGCAGGTGAATCTCCTGGGAGAAGAGGAAGATAATGAAGCAAACCCACAGTTCCATCTCCATAAAGTTCTTACAGAAAAGGAAATTAGGTTAACATGGTGCTTGTTCTTTCCTAAGTCAACTGAATCATTGGGAACCTGAGCTAAAGATTGTGAGACAATAATTAAGCCAAATTTTGATGCCAAATGCAGGAATGAGGCAAAATAAAATTTTTATTGTAACCCTCTTTTGATTGCTCCCCATAAATACTTCCTACTTTCTGGTTTTCCTGAGTTGTATTAGTTGGCAGAACGAGAAGCAGTCCTGTGTTTCTAATTAAGAGTTGGATGGTTAGCTGAAGCTTTTGGGAGGTCATCTCTGGGTGTGTCTGCTTTTGGCTCTCTCCAGCAGCGATGTGAGTTATCCTTGGGGATGAAAATATAATCCTTCATGTGACATATTTAAGTCAAGCCTGTATTCAAGTAAAGCCCGTATTCCTTTGCAGGCCATAAAGGCCACTGGAGTACTTAACCCACCCTATGTGTGACCTGCATTTTCTTGAAGATCATGACGCCTTTGGCTTTTGGCTGGAGCTCTGCTTCTCTGAGCAGCATTCTGGTGGGCTCACCAGCTATGTTGTCGCTAAATCGAGCAACTGATTATCACTGGACCACATTTGAGGCTGTGGCCACTTCCTTGGTTCCCCTGTCACACCTGTGTCTCCTGTTAAGGCTTCCCTATCATTCTTAATTGCCTTTTGCTTTTTTCTTCTAACTGTTCCCCTAGAGACAGTGTTCTTAACAATTCTGTCTTTATCCCTTTTGTGCTTTGTTCACTGAGTGGTCATCCCCATTCCCATGCTTTATATGACTCACTGGATGCAGCTTCTATCCATAGAGATAACCTAGTGACATCAGACCATTTGCCTGGATTTAATTTCCTGGTTTATTAATCCATGTGGCCTTGAGCAGGTTGCTTAAAATTGCTGTGCCTCAGTGTCCTCATTTATCAAATGAAGATAAAAATTAATCCAGTAAATATAAAGCACAGGACCTAGGATATGAATTACCCCAAACTGACTCTCACTTTTATCTGCCTAATGCTTATTCATTTGTCAGGTCTCGGATATCACTTCCTCCAGGAAGTCTTCCTTGATGTCCCAAATCTAATTAGATCATCCTTCCATGTACTCTCAAAATACAGTCTTATTGCCATTTCCCCTGTCTCAGCATTTCTCAAATTCATTGTAATTGCCAGTTTAGCTCTTCATATCTCCCATCGGCTATGGGGCTTCCTGCTAGCTCAGACAGGAAAGAATCTGCCTGTAATGCAGGAGAACCAGATTTGATCCCTAGGTTGGGAAAAATCCTCTGGAGAAGGGAATGGCAACTCACAGTATTTTTGCCTGGAGAATCCCACAGACAGCGGAGTCTAGTGGGCTACAGTTTGTGGGTTCGCAAAGAGTCAGACGTGACTGAGCAACTAATACTGCACCACTACTATCTCCCATTGGCTATAAGCTCTGTGAGGTCAGCAGTGGAGTCCACCATGGTTATCATTGTGTCCCCAGGGTCTAATAACCTGGACTTAGTGCTACTCAAGATACATTTGCTGAAAGAGTGATTGTATAGCCATGGTAGTCTGAGATAGTTGCATTGCTTCTTTGTGATCACATCTCTGCAGTTTGTAGGTCAGAAAACTCTGCCATCAGTTTTGTTGTGGTTGACTGTCCTAGACAGTTTGGCTCATACCCTCTAACTCATAGAAGACTAAACTGTAAGCCCAAAGAAGTTTTTTAAAAACTTGTAGCACTGGACGGAGGAGCCTGGTTGGCTGCAGTCCCTGGGGTCGCTAAGAGTCAGACACGACTGAGCGACTTCACTTTCACGTCTCACTTTCATGCGTTGGAGAAGGAAATGGCAACCCACTCCAGGGTTCTTGCCTGGAGAATCCCAGGGACGGGGGAGCCTGGTGGGCTGCCCTCTATGGGGTCGCACAGAGTAGGACACGACTGAAGCGACTTAGCAGCAGCAGCAGCAGCACTGATTAGTATAGGCTAAGGAACAATTTCATGGGTCTTTTCTTGGGAATGTAATACCCACCTGTCCTGTTTCTTATACTGTGATGTTGTGAACATGTGATGCTTGGCTTTTTAGGGTGTGTCCTCAACGGTGAGCTCCAGACCGCCTTAGTGTGTTTAGGGGCTGTGGACTTATTGCTTCTACATATTTGAGAGGTTGTTGTTTGGAAGGGGAGTAGGGTAAGTGTGTCTGTAGGAATGCTAACATCTCTGCTTTAGGACAAGAACTTGTCTAATTATAAAAGTTATCAGGAAATGAATGGGCCACCCTGGAGGTAATGAGCCTCCAGCCTGGTTTGTGTTCAAACATGGCTAGAAAAGCCACGGACACTGATGGCAAGAAGGAGACAGATGAGTGGGGACATTAGAGTCCCATCTAATGGACAAGTCTGGCCACACCTCACCACGTATGGACCATTGACTTAGGCTTGGTGCCCACATAACACCCTCAATAAATGGCCCTGGAAGAACAAATGCCAAATTATCCATCAGCAAGAAATGACATCAGCTTAATTATTAAATCACTTTGATAGATAAGTTTATGCCATTTTCTGACGTTGATAATGTTATTGGCAGTACTGCTAAATAACTTTTCTTAATTGGCTCTTTTGGTACAGATGTATCTGTATCTTGACTTCTAAGTGTGGATTTTGTGATCTAAGTGAACCACAAAGGTCCAAGGAAGTTGAGTGATTGAGGAATTTTGGTGTGGCCTGGTCTCTACTGGTCTCTCTCTGATTTGGTTCTTGTATATAGATTGATTTTGCATAGGTTGTCTAGAAAACATTATTAAAGTTACTGTTTTTTTCCCAAATCAGGATCACACCCACCCCTCTTGGAGAAGGAAAAAGTACAGTTACAATTGGGCTTGTACAAGCATTGACTGCACACCTGAACGTCAACTCCTTTGCCTGTCTCAGGCAGCCTTCTCAAGGACCGACTTTCGGAGTTAAAGGTAATTTATTTAACAGCTGGTATATACATTGGAAAAGACCCTGATACTGGGAAAGATTGAGGGGAGAAGGAGGAGGGGACAGAGGATGAGCTGGTTGGATGGCATCATTGATTCGGTGGACATGAGGTAGAGCAAACTCTGGGAGACAGCGAAGGGCAGGGAAGCCTGGCGTGCCACAGTCCATGGGGTGGCAAAGAGTCAGACGCTGAGCAACTGCACAGCAACAACAGTAAATACCTTTCAGAGCGAAATTCATCACCAGCTAATGTGGAACTGGTACATTACATCCCAATAAGCACACCCGAGTCCCCAACACACCACCCTGCACTCGGTAGGTGGAGGTCTCCTGGACTTGGTCCTCCCACCAAGAGAGCTGCAGGGGGAGGTCTGAGTGGAGCTCCCCAGGAAACCCATCCCCTTCCTTCACTCAGACAGTGATCCATCCAGCTTTTGCTCAGGATTCCAGCCTTGAGCAGAAGCCCTCCATTTCAGCAGTTCCTCCTTTGCTGAGTGGTTTTAAAATGCTGCCATTCATGCCGGTGTTTTATCATCCCTGCCAGGGTAAAAGGTCTTTCCATCGAAATAGTTAAGAGACCCCTAGGTCGGCCCCCAAGCCTCATCAGAGCTGCCGTGTGGGGCCGCAGGAGCTCTGGAAGCTGACTGTGGACTGGGGCATGAGGTGAAATTCCTCTGTGGCTGTGGCTGTGCTGAGATCTGGCTCCTACATGTTCACTGTCTTTTTTTCATCGATTTATCGTGAATCATTCTTCAGCTCACTTTGTAACAGCATTCATTGCCACAATTCTTGTTCTCAGTACTTTGTGGTTTTTAACAGTATTACATTTATATTGCTGTTACAAGTATTAGTAACTCCTGACTTTAAGTACTCTTAGAATGTCGTATTTTCTGTAGTGCAGTTGAACACTAGACTTGCACAAGAAGGCTTGGGTTTTATTTGTGGCTATCTTCCTTGCTGCTGTGTGACCTTTAGCCAGTCATAACCTCTCTGGGCCACAGTTGTAAAAGGCATACAGTACTAGGCTTACCAATTTGTTGTGAGGACCAAATAGTATATAAAAATAGGGTAAACTGTGAAATAATACTGGATGCAGAAGGTATTATTTTAGGAAAGAGAAGTCTTTCTAATGTGATAACTTTACTATTTTGAGGGATAAACATTATGATAAATCGTATATACTGTTAACTAGAATAAACTGATAGAGTCTACAATATGTAAATCTATTTATCAGGTAGATTTTATTTAGGAAACATTTTTTGGTACTTAAATTCATGCGCATTTTATTTAAAATTTTTTTTTTATTCTTATTGGAGTGCAGTTGCTTGATAATGCTGTGCTAGTTTCTACTGTACAGCAAAGTGAATCAGCCATGTATTTACATATGTCCCCTCCCTGTTGGACTTCTTTCCAATCAGAGCACCACAGTGCATTGAGTAGAGTTCCCTGAGCTGTACAGTATGTTCTCTTTTTTTTTTTTTTTTGCAGGGGAAAATGGACAAAGGAGAGGATCAATGAGGGTGGGAGGGAAATGGGAAGGAAAAAGGGGAGTGATGGTGGGGAGGAGTATATGTAATTTCTTAACTAATGGCTTTCTGTTTTTAATCACAAAGAACATTTTAAAAAAATCATGTTAAATTCATCTTATATTAGGAGGTTTGATCTGGAAATGAAAAGTTCAGGAAACTAAAAGTCCAGTTTGGGTGTCCTCATCTTAGGCACATCTAGGTATTTTGTATTGGTAGATCTATCTTTACAACAATATATTATTTAGGACAGGATCACATTTGTCACTTCTTCCTCCCTAATACCCAAAGTGGTACCAGACCCATAAAATAGTCAATAAACATTTACAAAATGAACAAATAAGTCTATTTTTTTTAATTTTTTTAAAAAACTCTGAGTGAACTGAATTTTTTGAGGCTCATAAGTGAATATGTTTTCCTCTTTACTTTGTCTATTACAGCCAGATTGTATAATTATGAGTGGGGTATTAAAGTCTCCCACTATTATTGTGTTGTTGTATATTTCTTCTATCATACTAATTAGTGTTTGTCTTAGATATATCAATGCTCCAATGTTGGGTGCATATATATTTATAATTGTTATAACTTCTTTTTGGATTGTTCCTTTAAGTAGTTATGTGAAACCTTCATTGTCTCCTTTTCAGGACCTTTATTTTAAAGTCAATTAATACAGTATGTTCTCAGTTAGAAAACTAACATCTATTTTCTACATAGTATCAATAGTGTATATGTGTCAATGCCAATCCCCCAATTCATCCCACCCCACCTTTTCCCCCTTGGTATCCATGCCTTTGTTCTCTATGTCTGTGTTTCTGTTTCTGCTTTGCAAATAGGATCGTCTAAACCACGTGTGCATTTTAGATAAAGCATATGCTATGCTATGCTAAGTCACTTCAGTCGTGTCCAACTCTGGGTGACCCCATAGACGGCAGCCCACCAAGCTCCCCCATCCCTGGGATTCTCCAGGCAAGAACACTGGAGTGGGTTGCCATTTCCTTCTCCAATGAATGAAAGTGAAAAGAGAAAGTGAAGTCGCTTAGTCGTGTCTGACTCTTAGCGACCCCATGGACTGCAGCCTACCGAGCTCCTCTGTCCGTGGGATTTTCCAGGCAAGAGTACTGGAGTGGGGTGCCATTGCCTTCTCCGAGATAAAGCATAGCCACATCTAATAATTAATGAAATAATCCCATGTTTGGTGTAACAACATTTGCTATATTATGCTTGTGTGTGCTGTGCACTTAGTCACTCAGGGGTGTCCGACTCTCTGTGACCCCATGGGCTGTAGCCTGCCAGGCTCCTGTCCATGCGATTCTCCAGGCAAGAATACTGGAGTGGGTTGCCATGCCCTCCTCCAGGGGATCTTCCCAGGCCAGAGATCAAACCCTCGTCTCCTACATTGCAGGCATATTCTTTACTGTTTGAGCCACCACCATGGGAAGCCCATGGATACTGGAGTGGGGATCTTCCTGACAGGGGTCTCCTGCATTGCAGGTGAATTCTTTACTAGCTCAACTACCAGGGAAGCCCGTATTATTATGCTTGCCCTCTTCTAAACAAAGAGACCTAAGTCCTTCAATTACAGAGCGGGACATAGGGTGAACATTCCCCCTTTCTGTTCTCCTTTGCCATACCAGTAATGCTTCTCACTGCCTGTACTTATATCTTGGGGATACATCCCTCCCTGTTGGGTTTGGGGAACCGTTTCCCTGGGGCTCCTGTGTAGCTGTACTTGGCAACTTATCTCAAATGCTACCTGCTTTGTTGTTTAGGAGGAGCCGCAGGTGGTGGATATGCCCAGGTCATCCCTATGGAGGAGGTAAGATTTCAAAGAGATATGTGGCTTATGTCACTGTTTTTCCCTCCTGGAACCTTACAGACCCATAGTACTTTATCCTCCAACCCAAAGTCCTAAAGGCTTTGAAAACCAGAAATGTTTGAATGACTCATTTGGGAGCAAAACCTGACATTTACTGTTAGGAGCTTCTTGTGGATTTTGTCTGTGCTGCCTGTTGTAAATATTCATATATTTTTCTGCAGAAATACTGTTTTTGATTAATGGATGCTGACCTGGGCCTTGTTTGAAATGTTTTATAAATAGATTATGTACATCACACTACCTTTCTGCATTCCAAAAAAATTCTGAGTCCTGAAACCCACCTTAGGGTTCTGGGTGAGAGGATGCAGAGCTATATCTCCATCTGTTATTCTGCTGAATTCAGGAAGGCTGGACTCTTCACCTCTGTGGATTGAGACTGCAAAATCAATTCCAGCCCGCTGTCTATATCCCCAGGTTTCACATCCATGGTTTTTAACAGTTGCAGCTTGAAAATACTCAGAAAAAAAAATTTTTTCCAGAAATTCCAAAAATCAAAACTTGAATTTAATGCACACTGGCAGCTATTTCCATAACATTTACTTAGTATTAGGTATTTATGATAAGTAGTCTCGTGATGATTTAGATTATACTGGAGGATATGTGTACATTTGTATACAAATACTACCCTATTGGACATAAGGGACTTTGAGGATCTGATTTTTGGTATCTGTGGGAGTCCTGAAACCAATTTCCCATGGAGGGATGACCATAGTTCCAAGGAAGAATGGTCCAAAAGCAGCAATGGTGTCAATTGTTTTTTCTCCAGGATCACTGTCTTCCACCCTGCGTAACTCTTGCTGGTCCCCTGGATCTAACCCATGACCAGGTCCCATCAGTTCCACTCTGCATCGGTCTCTTGGGTCAGGTCCTAAGAAGCCTTCCTAAACCCGTGTCTGAGCAGGTTACTTTCCTGCTGTGTTTGTCTCAACAGGGATTCCACCACTGTCTGTCCAGCACAGGACAGCCAGTCCCCGTGTGCCTATGTTCCTGCTGTCTCCCCAGCCACCCGCTGTCTCAACTTCCCACACACCACACTCTCTCTCTCCACCCTATCAAGTTCCTGGGATTCCTGCTCTCTTGTCTTTTAGTTCCAAGTCTGGAAGGTTTTTCCCTTCCTTCCCTGCCCTCCCTGCCTAGCTCACACATCCAGCTTCTATTCCATCCGTCCGACACATCTCTTCCTTCTCCGCGTTTACCTCCCTGTGGTCCCCTGGCCGTGGGGAGTTGGAGCCCACAGGCCTTAGCACTTAGCAACATGCCCAGCACTAGGGAGTATTTGTTATTTTTGCTGAAGGACAAAAACCTATCTGTTTGTACTTAGTCACTGAGTTGTGTCCAGCTCTTTGTAACCCCATGGACTGTAGCCCACCAGGCTCCTCTGTCCATGGGGTTTCCCAGGCAAAAATACCAAAGGGGGTTGCCATTTCCTCCTCCAGGGATCTTCCCAACCAGGGATCAAACTCATATCTCCTTCATCTACATGGGCAGGTGGTTTCTTTACCACTGAACCACTTGGAAAGCCTTTTGTTGAAGGAATAGTTGTATTTGTTTGTTTGTTTGTTTATTTTAACCCATGGAGATGTCAGCACCAAACTGGAGGGAAATTTTGGCTGGTCTTTAAATATCGGGAGTGGGAATGAGAATGAATAGTCCGAGGTTTTGCAGAGAAGAAGAGCCTGGGCCCCACATCTGCAGGGCCATGAGTAATATTCACAAGCCGGGCATCTTCGGAGCTGGGGCCAGGTTGGGGATGCAGTGTAAGGAACGTGGCCTAGGGAGCAGCTGAGGATTTTGCTGTCGAGGATGGAGATAGCCTTGGTGTTCACTGTCATGTGCCTGTCCCAAATGGAGGTGTAAGATAGTTAGGGCTACCTTACAAAAGCTGCGTAGGTGAAATGCAGGTAGTTTGTTCTTGAATTCAAGGACGTTCAGTGTCCTCTCCGTCTGTCCATCCTCAGCTCTGAGCAGGAGTGCCTGCTGCTGCTGCTAAGTCGCTTCAGTCGTGTCTGACTCTGTGCGACCCCATAGACGGCAGCCCACCAGGCTTCCCCATCCTTGGGATTCTCTGGGCAAGAACACTGGAGTGGGTTGCCATTGCTAGAGTACCTGTATTACTTGTTCAGAAATTAATTTCTTTTTCAAAAAAGCTACTTGTATGTATTTTCAAATGATTGCTTCTTTACAAAAGTGAAAATCTAGAAGCAATTTAAATAAAAAATTTTGTTATATATGCATGACTATACAGCCCCTGTGAACAGTAGCCATACACAAACAAGATTTTTTTTTTCTTTGCTTACTTCTTTATTTTTTTAAATTATGAAAATATGATAGCACATTTACAGGAGACTTGGAAAATATTACTAACTTGGAACAAAGTTACATATAGTTTTACGATGTAGTACAGTTATTTTTTTTTCAGTTATTTTTTAAGTAGACAAATTAAGGTTTTTAGTTGGAGTTTTAATATCAAACTCTCAAAAATTAATAGAATGAATATACAGAGAAGTAGAAGCATATACTAGACCTGAAAAGCACTATAAACCAATTAAATGTAATTAAGATTTATAAAATTTTCACACAACAGTAGGATACAAATTTTATCCAAGTTCCATAGACTATAAACTAGGAGTCACTGGAACATATCCAGGGACGTAACAGCAGGTGCACAAATTTCATGGTGTGAAGGTATTGAAATCATACAAAGGTTCTCTTATCAAGATAAAGAAATACTGTGTTGTAAAAAAAAAAAATCAGGGAATTAACATGTAATGCAGTATTATTAACTGAAGTACAGATTTTGTTCAAATTTCACAAAATTTAATGCTAGTCTCCATTATTTTCATACCTATTCAAGATTCCAGATCATATTTAGTTGCACTGAGCAGCTCTAGCTGCATGCAACAAATTTTGATAAATTTTCTTTTCATTTTTCTACTATGACAAATATTTTCTCATTTTCCTTGTTATGGCTTCTTAGAGACACCCATTATTTAAAGGTGGACATTTAATTTCGAAATACATGGGATTTTTAAAGTATCTTTGATACCAATTTCCCATTTTGATACTAATTTCTCATTTTAAAGCTTTGTTCTCTTCCATCACCCCCTGTATTTTTTCACTCTTCTGACTGTATTGATGCTTTCAATGGATAAGTGAAAGATCTCTCTTCATAAATGTCACATTGCACTTGAAAATATGTGGGTTGTTTTCAAATATCTTTGATATTGATCTCTACAGTATGTTTTAAAGAAAGAAGTTCAGTTCAGTTCAGTCGCTCAGTTGTGTCTGACTCTTTCCAACCCCATGAATTGCAGCATGCCAGGCCTCCCTGTCCATCACCAACTCCCGGAGGTCACTCAGACTCAAGTCCATCGAGTCAGTGATGCCATCCAACCATCTCATCCTCTGTCGTCCCCTTCTCCTCCTGACCCCAATCCCTCCCAGCATCAGAGTCTTTTCCATTGAGTCAACTCTTCTCATGAGGTGGCCAAAGTACTGGAGTTTCAGCTTTAGCATCATTCCTTCCAAAGAAATCCCGGGGCTGATCTCGTTCAGCATGCACTAGTTGGATCTCCTTGCAGTCCAAGGGACTCTCAAGAGTCTTCTCCAACACCACAGTTCAGAAGCATCAATTCTTCGGCACTCAGCTTTCTTCATAGTCCAACTCTCACATCCATACATGACCACTGGAAAAACCATAGCCTTGACTAGACGGACCTTTGTTGGCAAAGTAATGTCTCTGCTTTTGAATATGCTATCTAGGTTGGTCATAACTTTACTTCCAAGGAGTAAACATCTTTTAATTTCATGGCTGCAGTCACCATCTGTAGTGATTTTGGAGCCCAGAAAAATAAAGTCTGACACTGGTTCCACTGTTTCCCCATCTATTTCCCATGAAGTGATGGGACCGGATGCCATGATCTTCGTTTTCTGAATGTTGAGCTTTAAGCCAACTCTTTCACTCTCCAATTTCACTTTCATCAAGAGGCTCTTTAGTTCCTCTTCGCTTTCTGCCATAAAGATGGTGTCATCTGCATATCTGAGGTGATTGATATTTCTCCTGGCAATCTTGATTCCAGCTTGTGTGTCTTCCAGCCCAGCGTTTCTCATGATGTACTCTGCATATAAGTTAAATAAGCAGGGTGACAATATACAACCTTGACGAACTCCTTTTTCTATCTGGAACCAGTCTGTTTTTCCATGTCCAGTTCTAACTGTTGTTTCCTGATCTGCATACAGGTTTCTCAAGAGGCAGGTCAGGTGGTCTGGTATTCCCATCTCTTTCAGAATTTTCCACAGTTTATTGTGATCCACACAGTCAAAGGCTTTGGCATAGTCAATAAAGCAGAAATAGATGTTTTTCTGGAACTCTCTTGCTTTTTCCATGATCCAGCGGATGTTGGCAATTTGATCTCTGGTTCCTCTGCCTTTTCTAAAACCAGCTTGAACATCTGGAAGTTCACGGTTCACACATTGCTGAAGCCTGGCTTGGAGAATTTTGAGCATTACTTTACTAGCATGTGCTGCTGCTGCTGCTGCTGCTAAGTTGCTTCAGTCGTGTCCGACTCTATGCGACCCCATAGACGGAAGCTCACCAGGCTCCCCTGTCCCTGGGATTCTCCAGGCAAGAACACTGGAGTGGGTTGCCATTTCCTTCTCCAATGCATGAAAGTGAAAAGTCAAAGTGAAGTCCGACTCTTAGCGACCCCACGGACTGGAGCCTACCAGGCTCCTCCGTCCATGGGATTTTCCAGGCAAAAGTACTGGGGTGGGGTGCCATTGCCTTCCCCGTACTAGCATGTGAGATGAGTGCAATTTTGTGGTAGTTTGAGCATTCTTTGGCATTGCCTTTCTTTGGGATTGGAATGAAAACTGACCTTTTCCAGTCCTGTGGCCACTGCTAAGTTTTCCAAATTTGCTGGCATATTGAGTGCAGCACTTTCACAGCATCATCTTTCAGGATTTGGAATAGCTCCACTGGAATTCCATCATCTCCACTAGCTTTGTTTGTAGTGATGCTTTCTAAGGCCCATTTGACTTCACATTCCAGGATGTCTGGCTCTAGGTCAGTGATCACACCATCGTGATTATCTGGGTCATGAAGCTCTTTTTTGTATAGTTCTTCTGTGTATTCTTGCCATCTCTTCTTAATATCTTCTGCTTCTGTTAGGTCCATACCATTTCTGCCCTTTATCGAGCCCATCTTTGCATGAAATGTTCCTTTGGTATCTCTAATTTTCTTGAGGAGATCCCTAGTCTTTCCCATTCTGTTGTTTTCCTCTATTTCTTTGCATTGATCGCTGAGGAAGGCTTTCTTATCTCTCCTTGCTATTCTTTGGAACTCTGCATTCAGATGCTTATATCTTTCCTTTTCTCCTTTGCTTTTTGCTTCTCTTCTTTTCACAGCTATTTGTAAGGCCTCCCCAGACAGCCATTTTGCTTTTTTGCATTTCTTTTCCATGGGGATGGTCTTGATCCCTGTCTTCTGTACAATGTTAACAAATTACAAATATACTGATTCTGCATGTAATAATCATATGTGCACCTAAGATTAGAAGAAAAATATCAGAAATATGAAGTTGCGATGGTGATACATTTTTTTCTATTTCTTCAGCTGTCACATTTTGTATTTTTCTGCTTCTACTGTGTGTTTTATTCCCTGCCATATTGCCAAGTACATTTGATATGATACTATTTTCCTAATTATAAAACAGTATATAAAAGTATGTGAAAAAAGAAAACCAAAATAAGGAAACCAGTCATTAACTCCACTGGAATTGTTTCGCTCTTAATCTGAAAAAGGAAGGATTTCCAATTGAAAGTCTGTTCTTTGTTGTCAAGTGGAAAATCCCAACATTGGTTTTTCTGATTTAGTCTTTGTAAAGCATACCTAGCCATTGTAAAGGTGTGTAATTAGCATATTATTTTTGTTTATTCAGAAAGCCCTTCAATACTGCGGATGGTTGTTTGAACCACGTTAGATGTTTTCATTTCATTTTCTAGTTTAACCTTCACCTTACTGGGGACATCCACGCCATTACCGCTGCCAATAATTTGCTGGCCGCTGCTATCGACG
Source organism: Tragelaphus eurycerus (assembly GCA_935064755.1). Classification (NCBI taxonomy): domain Eukaryota; kingdom Metazoa; phylum Chordata; class Mammalia; order Artiodactyla; family Bovidae; genus Tragelaphus; species Tragelaphus eurycerus. The sequence goes on from CAKXYN010000039.1 coordinate 9,974,767, forward strand.
CAAGGATTTTGCATGAAAACACTCAAACAGATAAGGTGAGACAGGGCCATTATTGGCCATTTTGGGCATCTTACCCTGGGAGTTCTGGATTAAGGCATTCATGGAAAAACTTTTAGAGTGTCCAAGTTGTCTGAAATCCTATTCAGAATTTTTTGAATTAGATATGTGTCCGTCCTTCTCAAAGAGAGAATCTCTACTTGTCAGATTCTCAAATGAGTTTCTGACCACTGCCAAGTTAATGGGAGAATTCTACTAGTTGTACTTTTTGAGCCAAATTCTCTTCATTTTGCCCATAGGTATAATCTCTAGTCTGTAAGGGGATTGGAGAGATTCTTTTTAAGATTCCCATGTTAGAGGCAGCTAGTCTCAATGCCCTGTTAAACATGTCAGACCTCCTTTTTGGATTAGGGTGTACAGTCTGAGATGTAGCTCACACAGGGGATACACTACCAGATGCTAATTCCTCATAGATGCCAGTTCCTCATAGACATAGGACGTGGATAAAAGTGGGAATTTTTGGCATATTTCACAAAAGTCCTGACATCCTCCAATTAAACCCACTCCCTAGTGAGTTCTTTAAGCTGAAGGCAGCTATAGAGATAATTTTTAATTTGATAGTTAAAAGGCTGTAGATCAAGAAATATATTTTCATGCAAGCTCTTTACAGTGTGCATTATTTCAGATCTAGTTCAGATTTATTAAAATGACAGAACTTAAGTCTAAATTGTTTACATTAGCCAAGAATTTAATAGGGTCTCTAATCCAAACAGTTTGGTTATAAATGTAATGAACTTTGTCATATTCTGTAAATTGTCCACATTCATGGTTGGCCCTTAAACTTATGTGAGTTGTGTTTTTGTTTTGTGTTTTTAGGCCCTGTATAATCGACTGGTTCCTTCAGTGAATGGTGTTCGAGAATTTTCAAAAATTCAACTTGCTCGGCTGAAAGTAAGTTTCCAGTTAATGTTTCTTTAACAAAGAAAATACCCTGGAAACAAATCAAAAAATTGAAACCAAAAATCTTGAACTTGATTTGAGTTTTGGTTTTCAGATACCAACCATTTCAGATTATAGATATATATATATATATATATATCTCACTTAAAAAGGCAGAACAGTGTAGCAGAGATTGCATGGAACTAGATGCCTGAGGCGTGGATCCTGTACCAAAAAGCTTGTGAACTGAAATTCGTTCTCGCTTGCAGATGTCAGCTTCTTCATCTATAAAATGAGAGGACCGCTTTGCTGAGAACTCATATCAGCCAACAAATGAGGATGGCCAACAGTCTTTTCCATAACATGTTTTAACTTTCTAGGAAAGCCTTTGAAAATTCATCTATTTTATTTTTTATTGCAGCAAGATACTAAGATTGTATTTGTGGATGTGCTCTTAATTCTTATCCATTTTTTCTGGTACTATTTGCTACCTAATGTCCTACGAATCACATGGATTTTCCCCTTGTTTTTTTTTTCAAAAATGAAAAAATAACTTTAATTTACAACCATTAATTGGTGGAATTGGTTTAAAAAATTTATCCCCTGGCTTCTTACTAAACCAAGTTCAATTTGTTGAGAATACACAATATACGATCCTCAGCAACTCCACCATTTATATAGTTTCTGTTTCCTACATTCTTTTCTTAGACTTTGTTGTTGTCTGGTCGCTAAGTCGTGTCAAACTCTTTGCAAACCCATAGACTGTAGCCCACCAGGCTGCTCTGTCCATTGGGATTTCCCAGGCAAGAATACTTGAGTGAGTTTTCATTTGCTTCTCCAGGGGATCTTCCTGACCCAGGGATCAAACCTACATCTCCTGCATTGGTAGGCACATTCTTAGCACTGAGCCACCAGGGAAGCCCTAAGAAAGGCTTATCACAATAAATAATAAAAAGACATGCACTTCTTAGCCTGTGTCCCTTAAGCGAAAGTCAAAATGTTTTTCAGCCCAGAACCAGTCTACTCAGGTTCTTATCCTTCTGGTTAGAGATTAAATTCCACAGTCAGGACTAAGCTCCCAGTATTTCTTCTTAGCTTACCAGGGTGGCTGGCATGTGGCAGACACTCTTATATACTATCAAAAAGCACTTTCTTAAAATATTTCCTTTGTAGAAAGAGATGCATTTAAAGTTTTATTTTTTTTCTAATGGAAATAGAAATGACTTGAAAACACAGACATAAAACTTAAATTATTGGGATTTATATCAGAAAAGAAGAATTAATGAACTCAAACATCAATTTGATGGACAGTTTATGCCCCTTCTGAGCACAGCATGAGGTGACCACATAACTTGCGGTCACGACAGGCAGTGCAACACTTGTTTGTATATTGGCACCTGCATCATCACCTCTTAAGAGTTCGAGCAAACTCCAGGAGATGCTGAAGGACAGGGAAGCCTGGCGGGCTGCAGTCCACGGGGTCGCAAAGAGTAGGACACGACTGAGCGACTAAACTACAATAACAATTACAAATATCCATGTCTTCCATTTAGAGCATGTTTGGATTCTGACATTTATTTATGAGTTGGCCTAACCTGCAATTTACTTGAAATTCAGCTTAGTTTTTAAAAAGGTTGTCCTAGTTACAGAGGAAGTAAAAGTAGAGACAGTTTGATTACATCTTGCTTTCTGTTCCTTCTAAAACCCATCTTATTTTGTTTTTCTTAACCACTAGAGACTGGGAATAAATAAGACTGATCCAAGTGCGCTGACGGAAGAGGAAATGAGGAAATTTGCCCGTCTTGACATTGACCCCTCCACCATCACGTGGCAGAGAGGTGGGTGCTGGTGGCCGGATGGGGAGGGTGACACGTCCTCCAGCGGGCGCCCCTCAGTTGATTTCACAAACGCACGATTGTATTTCTTCCACTGTCTGCCCAGCTTGCATTGCACAGTTGCTCCATTAACTCAGTCACTGTTATTTGACCAGCCTTTCTCATCCTCGTCTCCTAGTTGGGAGAAATAACCGTGCCCTTAGCTCATCCTAATCACTCGGGCTGTACCAATTTCCCAGGAAAAGTACGTTCTTCCTGTCTCTTCTCTGGGCTCTTGTCTTCTGTTAGTGGGAAGACTGTCTGTGGCTCCCACTGCCTCTCTACCAGGCACCCTAATTTTAATTTCTTCCTTTCTCTTCCCTTACCAATCAGGTCTGAGCCTCTCAGAAATTTCTGTTTTCAGTGAGGAATTTTTTTCTCTGAGTATAATGTTTCCAGCCACTGATGAGAATCCTCTCTAACACTTGAAATGCGGCATGAAGGGACTTCGGCCCTAGCCTCCCTGTTTCCCTCTTTGCTGTGACATCCTCTCTCCACTGCCACCCCACCCCGCTGTCTGCAAGGGTGGGATGTGGGTGGGGTGGGCGGGAAGGCACCGAATGTGGAGTCAGGAGCCTTGAGTGGATGTCTCCCCCGCCACTAACTTAACTGTGTGACCCTGAGCAAAGCACGGAGAAGGCAATGGCACCCACTTCAGTACTCTTGCCTGGAAAATACCCTGGATGGAGGAGGCTGGTAGGCTGCAGTCCATGGGGTCGCTAAGAGTTGGACACGACTGAGCGACTTCACTTTGACTTTTCACTTTCATGCATTGGAGAAGGAAATGGCAACCCACTCCAGTGTTTGGAAAATCCCAGGGACAGGGGAGCCTGGTGGGCTGCCGTCTATGGGGTCACACAGAGTTGGACACGACTGAAGCGACTTAGCAGCAGCAGAGCAAAGCACATGCCTGTTCTGGCAAATGGAAATGGAGTCGAGCAGAGACATCACTTTGCCAACAAAGGTTCGCCTAGTCAAGGCTATGGTCTTTCCTGTGGTCATGTATGGATGTGAGAGCTGGACTGTGAAGAAGGCTGAGCGCCGAAGAATTGATGCTTTTGAACTGTGGTGTTGGAGAAGACTCTTGAGAGTCCCTTGGACTGCAAGGAGATCCAACCGGTCCATTCTGAAGGAGATGAGCCCTGGGATTTCTTTGGAAGGAATGATGCTAAAGCTGAAACTCCAGTATTTTGGCCACCTCATGCGAAGAGTTGACTCATTGGAGAAGACTCTGATGCTGGGAGGGATTGAGGGCAGGAGGAGAAGGGGACGACAGAGGATGAGATGGCTGGATGGCATCACTGACTCGATGAATATGAGTCTGAGTGACCTCCGAGAGCTGATGATGGATAGGGAGGCCTGGCGTGCTGCAGTTCATGGGGTCACAAAGAGTCGGACACAACTGAGCGACTGATCTGATCTGAATACATACTTGCAGGCATGTGGTAACAGCACTTGATAAAACCTATAGAAGAGTCAGATAGTGTGTATTCCTGATCCTTCCTTTGTTTTTCTTCTCCGCACTCCCCTCTCACCACCTTTCTCCATTTCTACACTTTTTTTTAAAATTTATTTTTTAATTGAAGGATAATTGCTTTACAGAATTTTGTTATTTTCTGTCAAACCTTAACATGCATCAGACATAGGTATACATATCTCCTTTCCTTTTTGAACCTCCCTCCCATCTCCCCCATCCCGCCCCTCTAGGTTGATATAGAGCCCCTTTTTGAGTTTCCTAAGACATACAGCAGGAGAGGGTGAGATGTATGGAGAGAGTAACATGGAAACATATTACCATATGTAAAATAGGTAGCCAACGGGAATTTGCTGTATGTCACATTTTTTTAAATTATGAGTAGATGCCTGATTTATTGCAGTTACCTTTTAATAGATTTTCTTACTTCCATTTCCAACCACCCCCCTCCCCACCTCCACCCCACAACTCGGTGATTTCATAGTAGAGGGGGAGTTGTCCTGTCACCCCCTTTCTGAGAGCCTCCATCCTGGGTGGTTGGAGCTGCACCCCACGGCCTGGCCTTCAGGAGCACTGCCAAGTGGCCAGCCCCATGCACACCTTTGCTTCCTGTTTGCCTCGTCCCTCTGCCCCGCCCCCTGGTGGCCCATCCCACCCCATCTCCCATCTTGCCTTCCCGGACACAGCTCAGGACCACCCCACCTGCATGAAGCTCAACTCCTGGGAATCCATTCAACCTGTTCACTACAAAATTTAGTGAGATGGAAAAACAAAGACTAGAGAACTCATCTTGTCTCTGTCATTTATGACCTGTGTAACTCTGGACAAGTGAATTACTCGCTTTCCTCATCTGTAAATGAGTCATAATAGCAGCCTTTCCCTTGAGCGGCTGTAGTGGGACATGAGAGTACTTTCCAACCCTGAAGCACCATCCAGATGGTCATTATGGTAATAGTTGTGTGAGGTACTTTTTCTGTGTGTCTGTGTCTCCCAGACTCCTAACAGAGAGTAAAATCTCTTCAGAAACTTCTAAATGTTTTTTTAAATTATCAAAGTGGTAACATTATACAGGTTGTTTTTTTTTTAGTTTAGTTCAGTTCAGTTGCTCAGTCGTGTCCGACTCTTTGTGACCCCATGAATCGCAGCACGCCAGGCCTCCCTGTCCATCACCAACTCCCGGAATTCACTCAAACTCACGTCCATCGAGTTGGTGATACCATCCAGCCATCTCGTCCTCTGTCGTCCCCTTCTCCTCCTGCCCCCAATCCCTCCCAGCTTCAGAGTCTTCTCCAATGAGTCAACTCTTCGCATGAGGTGGCCAAAGTACTGGAGTTTCAGCTTTAGCATCATTCCTTCCAAAGAACACCCAGGCCTGATCTCCTTTAGAATGGACTGATTGGATCATACAGATTTTAGTACTGTCTAAAAAAAATCAGAAACATCTTACTGTGCAAATAAAACTACTATTCAAAGTTTTTCTGTGCACCTACATTTTGTGTATAATTAAAGGTATAGAATTTGTACCCTACTAGTTTCATTTACATCATAATAAGATATCATCATAATAAGATATCATTTTGAACTGTGGTGTTGAAGAAGACTCTTGAGAGTCCCTTGGACAGCAAGGAGATCCAACCAGTCCAGGAGTGCTGCGATTCATGGGGTTGCAAAGAGTCAGACACGACTGAGCAACTGAACTGAACTGAACTGAACTGACTGAATTTATCATTTATATCATGTTCCGTTTTGTTAGTGACTGTTATGGTCATTTTAAATGGTTCCAGAAGTCTTCTGTGAATGAACTGCTGCTGCTGCTGCTGCTAAGTTGCTTCAGTCGTATCCTACTCTGTGCGACCCCATAGATGGCAGCCCACCAGGCTCCCCATCCCTGGGATTCTCCAGGCAAGAACACTGGAGTGGGTTTCCATTTCCTTCTCCAATGCATGAAAGTGAAAAGTGAAAGTGAAGTCGCTTAGTCGTATCCGACTCCTAGCGACCCCATGGACTGTAGCCTACCAGGCTCCTCCATCCATGGGATTTTCCAGGCAAGAGTACCGGAGTGGGGTGCCATTGCCTTCTCCGCTGTGAATGAACTACAACCTCCTTAATCATATGTCTATTACTGAACAGACCAACATCATTTTTATTTATTTATCTTTTTGGCTGTTCCGTGGGGCATATGGGATCTTAGTTCCCCCACGGGTTTGAACCCACTCTCCCTGTAGTGGAACTACACAGCCTTAACCACTGGACTGCCAGGGAAGTCCCACCATCATCATTTTTAATTCCTGGTATGAATATGTGTAGCATTTTATTGGGAATCTACTGGAAGGATTAATTATTCCAACACCATTGTATTCAAAAGGCATAGTCAACTTTTTCAAGGTATTTGTGAATTCCTTTTATTCCTTAAAAGATATTTGGAGGTGTACTTATAAATGAAAAATTATGCAGGTGGAAATCAGTGTATTTGGAACCTAGCATGGGGATATGCTAAAAAGAAGTCTTACACGAGGGACCGTCTTCCACATCTGCATTGTGGCTCCAGCAAAGGCAGCCATCAGAAACAGGGCTGTGTTCTTGTTCTTTCTCTCTGAGAAGCATGAAAACACTGACACGTACTGTGGTTGTGAATCATTTCTCATGGAAATGCCGTTAAAAAATTAGTCCCGATAAATGTTAGAATTGCGTTATTGTTTAGGGCACTAAAGTGAGAAAAACGTCATTGCCACCTGGGTCCGAGGAATTTGGAATGACATTTGACAGCTAGTTTGGCTCTTCCTCCCGTGAAGTAATATGAGAAAAAGGACTCTTCCATCACGTAGATTGAGGTCATTTAATAATTGGACTTAGAGCTTAGAAGAGTATAACCTTTATGATGAGATTAGATGCTTTTATAGTTTGATAACTAGAAAGGAGACATTCAGGGACCACGTGGGGCTAAAAACCTCCTCTCACATCATATGGGTGTCGAACATTTAGTGGTCACTTCTTTCCTTTCATCCTGTGTAAGGAGTATGACTCTTGGTGGTTTTATCCTATGCTTCCTGTCAGAAGCTTGAAGGCCTCATAATCCCTGGTGAGGAGGAACTGGGAGCTGATAGACTATTACAGAAACACATGATATAAGCAGAAGAGACAGTGGACATTGGGTCATTTTATTGTTCCCTGGGATGTGAATCCCTGCCTTTCTGAGCACTGGGTCCTCCGGGGCTCAATGGCTGTTAGAAAAAGGACCCAAAGCCTCGATCTCCAGGAAGCTGCTATCCAGTTACTGGTTCCCAGCACTGCCCTGCAACTTTGCAGGGAATCAGTACTGTTCTTCTGTTGAGTCCAAAATAATGGGCCTGCCCCTGATGTCCTACCTTGTACCACCCAGTGCCTGAACGGTAGCTGGTTGTTAATGAGCCTCAGGACACAGCAATGTAGTCCTAAAGGGACCGTCTAGGGCAAAGAGTGAAAAGACAGATCTCTTCTCTCCGCAGCAGCTCTTCACCTTCCCCACACCTACCTGCACTCTCCATCTCTCCCCTTGGCCAGCGAGTGCCTTCCATCAGAGAACCATGTCTTGTTTGTCTTTGTGTCCCTGTACAGCTGGCACAGGATCTGTCACAAAATTGACCCTAAGTAAAAATCTCTGAAATGAATAAATATATTTCTAACTCTATCTTTAGCTCTATCACTTAGAGTCAAGTAATTCTGTATTACTAGTGTTACTTTCTGCTTTCCAGATGGCTCAGTGGTAAAGAACACACCTGCCAAGCAGGATTCATGGGTTCAGTCCCTGGTTTGGGAAGATCCCTTGAAGAGGGAAATGGCAACCCACTCCAGTATTCTTGTCTAGGAAATCCCATGGACAGAGGAGCCTGGTGGGCTGCAGTCCATGGGGTCACAAAAAGAGTCGGACATGACTGACTTAGAGACTGAACAACAAAGCGTTACTTTCTAGTATGCATCTTTCTTGTGTATCAGAATTTAATCTTCACGTTTCTTGTCTTATGTATCACTGTCATTTCGCTTGTGTCTTTCCATGGACATCCAAAGCTTGATGGACCTTGCGACGTCCTGCTCTACTAGGGCTGTGCCGAACACGGGGGAGGGGTTCTGGTTTCCACTGATTATAGCTGATCTTGTTAACTTGTTTTTTTTTTTTTCTTTTCTTGACTTGTGTTCTCTTTGCTAAATAAATCCAGCTGAATTTCCAATAAAAAAGATCACGTTGTGTATGCTTCGCATGAGAGTAGGAAATCCGTTTACTTTATATGACTGCACCATTGGTCTTGGGAATAAGTACTAAGCTAGTGGCGATATGGAGAGGCATTCATTTCTGGGTATAGGACTCTGTGCCTTAAAGGCATAGAGAGATTTCCTTGTGCTTGGTGAGTGTTGCTTGGATATCCGTATGGGCCTGTGGTAATGAGTATATATGTATGAATGTGTGAGAGAGAAGAGGATTGTATATAGAGGAAGAGCCAACATGTAACAAGTCAGGGAACAATGGAAGCAGACAAGGTGAGCAGGTCTGCTCATGCTTTGTGTATGAAAGGAAACGTTCACATTGTTTATCCCACAGATGATATTAGTCCCCAGATATGCGATTCCGATCACCATTTTTGTCAGCGCCGTATTAAACATTTAGTAAGTTGTCAGTGTGGACCGCCTGCTCTTTGATGCCGTATGAATTATTAGTGAAGTCTGTGTCCTTCTGTCTTTGGTTCCTGGCATGGTACATTTGGTTTTCACAAAACAAAGTGTGAATCAGTGCCATTCAGACAAGCCAATGAAAAGTGTAAAGAGAATTGATACCTACTCTCACTGTCATTGACTTCTCCCCCTAAATTCTACTTTATTTATTTTAGAGCGTTTTTTTTTTCTGGTGGTAAAATATAAAATTATCATTTTAATTATTCATAAGTGTGGTATTCATGGCATTAAGTGTACAATATATAGTTATACCATCAATACTAACTATACCCAAAATCTTTTTATCATCCTCAACAAAAACTCATTTCCTAAATAATAACTCCCCACCTCCCCTCAGCCCCTGTTCATCACCATTCTGTTCTGTTTCTATAAAATAATTTGCTTGTTTTAAGAGCCCCATACAAGTGGAATCATACTGTATCTGGTTTATTTCATTTCGCATGATATTTTCCATGTTCATCCATGTTGTAGCATGAGGTATCAAATATTCACTCACTTTATGGCTGTGTAGCATTCCGTTATCCATCTATACTGCATCTGTACTGCATGGTATGAGTGGATAAAACTGGGTCAAATGGTTTAATGGATAAAATTGATTTATTCATTCATCTGTCAGTGTACACTTCTTGGCTGTTGCGAGTAAATGCTGCTATGATCATGGGTGTGCAGTACGTGCTTCCAGTTCTGTTGGAAGTGGTGGGTCATATGGTCATGTAGTGTTTACCCTCAGAGGGACTTAATTGTCTTCTTCTTGGGCCTCATGCTTCATTGTGGGGAAAAAAAAATAAAGGGCACTGCTTCAGACATGCTTTTCCTTACTGCCTGGTAAAAATGGCATGCCACCCCGACCCCCTGCCCCAATACAAGCTCTCCTGTCCCCTCCTTTATTTCCTTAGGCTGGGAGGTCGCTAGTTTCTTTGACCCCTTTCTGTGTCCTCGCATGGGATCATCTGCTCAAGAAGTCAAACCGTGTTTCTTGCTCTCCACTGCCTCCCCAGCATCCAGAACCACTCCAGATACACACTGGACAGCCACTTCCTATTTGCTGATCCTCTGTTCTCTTCTCTTTCAGTTGTGGATACCAATGACCGATTTCTACGGAAAATAACCGTTGGGCAGGCGAGCACAGAGAAGGGCTGTTCCCGGCAGGTAAGGTAGCGCCCTCTCTAGGGACGACTCTGCTCTTGCATTTTCCCTGCCCCGGAGCTGGTTCTCTGCTTTTCTCTTCTCATTCCTGCACCTGCAGGGGCCAGTGGGTCCCCCTACATGTTTCCAGTCCCTCAGCAAGACTGGGAAAGGACCAGGAGGCGGAAGCTCTTGCATATTATCTTACCGCCCTTTTCCTGTGTGATTTTAGTTGTATTTCTGCTAGGAGCCATTCAGCGTATCCCTTGAATATACTTTCTAACATGTTTTATTGTCAGTCTACCCAGTTAGTTGCATAACAACTGAAAAATGAAAGTCTCAGACGTATTATTCATGTTTTATAAACCAAAAAACAAACACCCAGTTATTTGGCTTAATAGCCTGAGAAGTTGTTAAGAATAATGTCCTATTATCCAAACCCGGAAAATGTGGAAGATAAATTACAACGCTCATCCTCATTTTAATAGGACTCTGGTGTGAAGCAACGGTGCTTAGGGAATATAAATTCATTCCATGATGTTTCGTCCAGGCACAGCAGGCCTCTAAATTATTATTTTTTGTAGTAAACTTTATACCTTTAGATAGCTTTAGATTCATGGCTTTTGCATTAAGTTGCACACTTTGTGTGCTTATTTTTGTGCTTTATCTTGACACTAGAGAGATGCAAGATAAACAATGGCCGTGGCCTGATGCTCACCTGGTGCCTTGTATTGGTAAGCCCATTACATACATGATGAGCACATTTAGTTTGTAAATCTAGTTTGCAAATGAGAAAAGCTGGCATATTGCTTTAGGTAACTTGTCCAAGGTTGTATTCTATATTGCTTTATGCATACATATTTTTAAATTATAAAAGAACTTTATAATTTAAAAACTTTATAAAAGAACTTTTGTATTTAAGAACTTTAACTGATTTCTTTAACCTTAAAGCTATTTTAACTTAAAACATATTTTTATGTCAATAAAAGTAGATCTAGATCATCATTTTTTAATACCTATATAACATCACGTTTTGTAGATGTACCATAACTGGATTCAACCAGTTCACTGTTAATGTAACTTAGGGTGTTGGGCTAAAATAAACAGCCTGTAACATACATGTACACATATGTTCCAGCTTATTTATTTTATCCCAGCATAAAATACATAACCCCTTCATGGATTGTGGTGAAGGGCCTTGTGTAACAATGAAACTATGAGCCATACCATGCAGGGCCACCCAAGATGACTTGGTCATAATGAAGAGTTCTGATACAACGTGGTCCCTTGGAGAGGGGAATGGCAAACCACTCCAATATTCTTGCCATGAGAACCTGATAAATAGTACGAAAAAAGCAAAGAGATATGACACTGGAAGATGAGCCTCACAGGTCAAAAGGTGTCAGTATGCTACTAGAGAAGAGCAGAGGGCAATTACGAATAGCTCCTGAAACAATGAAGTGGCTGGGCCAAAGTGGAAACAACACTCAGTTGTGGGTGTGTCTGGTGGTGAAAGTAAAGCCTGGTGTTGTAAAGAGCAATACTGTATAGGAACCTGGAATGTTAGGTCCATGAATCAAGGTAAATTGAAAGTGGTCAAGCAGGAGGTGGCAAGAGTGAACATTGACATCTTCAGATCAGATCAGATCAGATCAGTCGCTCAGTCGTGTCCGACTCTTTGCAACTCCATGAGTTGCAGCACGCCAGGCCTCCCTGTCCATCACCAACTCCCAGAGTTCACTGAGACTCACATCCATCGAATCAGTGATGCCATCCAACCATCTCATCCTCTGTCGTCCCCTTCTCCTCTTGCCCCCAATCCCTCCCAGCATTAGAGTCTTCAGTGAGTCAACTCTTCGCATGAGGTGGCCAAAAGTACTGGAGTTTCAGCTTTAGCATCATTCCTTCCAAAGAAATCCCAGGGCTGATCTCCTTCAGAATGGACTGGTTGGATCTCCTTGCAGTCCAAGGGACTCTCAAGAGTATTCTCCAACTCCACAGTTCAAAGGCATCAGTTCTTCGGCGCTCAGCCTTCTTCACAGTCCAACTCTCACATCCATACATGACCACTGGAAAAACCATAGCCTTGACTAGGCGAACCTTTGTTGGCAAAGTAATGTCTCTGCTTTTGAATATGCTATCTAGGTTGGTCATAACTTTCCTTCCAAGGAGTAAGCATCTTTTAATTTCATGGCTGCAATCACCATCTACAATGATCTTGGAGCCCAGAAAAATAAAGTCTGACACTGTTTCCACTGTTTCCCCATCTATTTCCCATGAAGTGATGGGACCGGATGCTATGATCTTCATTTTCTGAATGTTAGAAATCAGTTAACTAAAATGGACAAGAATGGGTGAATTTAATTAAGATGACCGTTGTATCTACTACTGTTGTGTCATCTCTTGTACAACATAATATCATTAAGGCCAGGATCTGTTGTTTGACAGCCTCTTGTTTTATAGGTTTCTTTGTGTATTGTACTTAATGCACTTCTTACATTAAGATCAGATCTACTGTTTGTAAGTACTAAGGGTATAGTCCCTGGAAGGAATGATTCTGAAGCTAATGCTCCAGTACTTTGGCCACCTGATGTGAAGAATTGACTCACTGAAAAAGACCTTGATTTTGGCTAGAGGAGAAGGGGGCGACAGAGGATGAGATGTTTAGATAGCAGCACTGAGTCAATGGACGTGAATCTGAGCAAACTCCGGGAGATGGTGAGGGACGGGAAGCCTGCTGGGCTGCAGTCCATGGGGTCACAAAGAGCCAGACGTGACTTAGTGACTGAACAACAACAACATACACACATTTTTGTATAATCCTGCCTGAGGATATCCTTACGACAAACTCCCAGATCCATAACTGCAAAATCAGAGGATACAGGTTTAAATGTTTGTGTGTATTTCCCCATCACATTCCAGGAAAGCTATGTCAATTCACATCCTTGCCAACATGGCTTTTTGTCTTTTGTGTAAACATGTGATATGCAATAAGGATATCTTATTTATACCTTAATGTTATTTGGAAATATTTTATTTGCAAAACAGAAACAAGTAGCCCTCTAATAGCTAAACTATTCTGGCATAAAATGAGTAACTATTCTTGTATTGATCCTTGCTTCATTTTTGATAGTGCTTGAGATACAAAATTCTGAAATTGTAACAGTTACAAATGAAGAACCTATGGGAGAGTTATATATTCCTCTTATTACTTGCACAGTTCATATTTTAAGGATATTTTGAACCTTGGTTTTTGTACAGAAAGTCTCATTATTTTTAGTCTTTTTTCATATGCACTGTTTTTAGTAGAATGGAGGTATAGAAAATCCTAAATTTCATACAATGAAAAACCACTTATGTTTGGAATGGCTTGTATTGAGAATGTAATAATTGAGTATAGATGCACTTGACTCTCAGGTAATATGTTTTAGCTAAATCAACGACTACTGAAATCTCAACGAGGAAGTAGCCAGAAAGCTCCTTCTTTCCTTCATTTCCTCTTCTGTTGGTGCCCGAAATGGAACAATAAAATATCTCCTGAGGTGATCCCACCAGGCAGCAGCTATTTTCTATGTAAGACTGAACTTGTCTGGCTCCCACGCCCCTGGGGACGGAGGGTAATAAAATGGTTTTGTCCAGTGGCTAAATTAGGAGGAGGAAGAGGGCGATCATTCCTTGTGTTCTTGGATTGTGTCCAGGGTGGAATCAGAGCCAGGAGAGGGAATAGGAAGGCCCATGGCATTTCTCAGAAAGTAGCCACTCTCCACATTTGTGGCTGAATGGTTCACCATCTGAGGTGGACAGCTCAGAATGGATTCCACGTCACCTCATGACTGGGGAGTGGGTGTGGAGAACACAAGTTGGGGGCCTCCTCACTGCCGTGCCAAGCCTCAGTCTACAAAACTGTCTTCAAACCATCTTCTTTCACAGTTTGCTGCTCATCTCTTAATGGGGCAAACACATGCAGCCCCCTCGACACACAGAAGTGACAGAGAGGGTAGTTGGCCAACTCTTTATTTTGCCAACACGTATTGAATCCTGCTTCATTTCACACTCAGTCCCCCAAGCTGGAGACTCAGGAACAAACCCTCCCCAAATGGTCCCTGTCTTTGTGGCACTGCCGTTCTGCGGTGGAGATCTGCATCCATCAGACCATCACATTAACAGTTACAAGTCTGAGACGTGCCTCAAAAGCACATCTCGTAGTGCCGCGAGCTGGTGTTAGGGAGGGGCCTGGCCATGCCCTGTTCTGCTCAGCAGAGCAATTAAAGAAAGAGCACTAAGCCCAAGACTGTGCAATTGCTGGAAATTTGTGCATCTGAGAATGGCCTATCTAGGACTGAACCCCAGGCCCGCAAGACCTGAGTGCTGCAATATAGCACTCCATGGACACAGTCGGCTGACCAGGACCTTGACTTTTGTTGTTTCAGGCGCAATTTGACATCGCAGTGGCCAGTGAAATCATGGCAGTGCTGGCTCTGACTGACAGCCTATCGGACATGAAGGAGAGGCTGGGAAGAATGGTGGTGGCCAGTGACAAAAATGGACAGCCTGTGACAGCCGATGACTTGGTATGTCCATCTCAGAAGCTCCGGAGAGCTCAAGGTTCCTGACCTTCCCGACCCAGGGACCGAACCTGGGTCTCCCGAATTGCAGGCAAATTCATGTCTGTCTGAGCCACCAGGAGCCACATGTAATCAGCAGAATGAGAGTCTTCTTCATGTCACTGGGTATAATGGGAATTTCTGTTCACACCTTTTCCTACTAAAGGTCCCGATTGTCCTACATCTTAATGTGGTACTCATGGGCATTTGTAATGTGCTTATTATTCCTGGCTGCAATCAGAGTACCTGAAGTCTACTTCATGTGCTTTTCATGATTCTTTCCAATCCTGATTTCTGCTCTGCCTGGAGTGGAAGCCTGTGACTTTTTTTTTTTTTTTTAAAGGTAATCTTTGCCTGCTTTAAATTGAGGGCAGATCACCATTCCAAGGAATAAGAAGCAACTCCACCTTCATGAAAGGGAAGATTAAGTTAAAGAGGCACATTTCTGACTCCAGCCTGCTCCCTGGGCACGCTGGCATGTTTAATTTTGTGCCTTCAACTTGGGTTTCAGATTATTTAAGAACAGATCTCCCCCAAACTATTCGTACTCATGTAGCTTTCTTTTGCATGGAATGATGCTTTCTTACAAAACATTCATAGTAGCCTGGCACACCACCACCTTGCTTAGTGCTGATTGTAATTTGCACACTAATCTTTTTCCCCTCTTCCTTTTAACAACCACCATTGCTGTTCACCCCCCACCCCCCACCCCCCACCCCTCATCAGCGATGTAGCTATTTCATCTGTTCGTACATGTTTATAAGCATACAACTTGGTACAATACAGACAGCCATTGCTCTAAATTTAAGCTTACTTTCCCATGTACTTAGTCATGCACCATAATGGAATCTTAAATAAACACTGATGAGAAGCTATCTTATTAGTTCCAAGGGCTTGGGGTGTAATTTTAAACCTTTGCCAAAATGTCTTGATTACCTTTTGGCTTCTTTTTGAAGAGGTGAATCTGACTGACACATAAGTCTTGTAAAGTAGGTTAAATGGATATATTTATATTGGCCGCTCTTGGAATGCTTAGTATAAAGCTAAAAGAAAAAATCCAAATGCAGGTTGTTGTAAAGATATTGCTTTTTAAAAATTATCAAATCTCAACATTTCTCTCTAGAATAGTATATTATAGTTTCTGTATAAATATTTCCTCTGTATCCTCTTAATATTAGGTATCAGTAATATGTCAGGAGTACTTTGAAAGGGCTTAATCCACAAATATTTCCCTAAACTTAACTTTTTTTTTGGTTTGTGATGAAACTCTTGGATCTGGAACAAAAAAAAAAACTCAGAGTTGACTCTTTGGTGTTTCTTGCTTGCGAAATGTACCTAATTTCTTCCTATACCTGTAATAGGTAGGTTGCAGTTCTTGTGACATTTATTTTGTCCAATAAAGTAGAAAGTAAATTTGACTTTTCAAGACATTTCAATGATTCCATATTATAAAAGTACAAAAATAGAGATTGATTATATAAGGGAAACATTTAATATTGTTGATGATAGAGGTAGAGAGAAAGTAATAAACAAATCCTTAGATTCTACTACCTGATCTGTTAGGATTTGTTGCAGGCCACCTTCATTTTTTCAAGGCTACATGCACATGCATTTGCTCATAATATGGCCTTCCAATAGTTTGTCTAATTTGTTGAAAGATCATTCCCCAGGATCTTTAGAAAAGGTGGAAAGGAAGTTTTTTTTTTTTTTTTTTTAATGCTTTCCCAGGACTTCCTTGGTGGTCCAGTGGCCAAGACATCACACTCTCAATGCCAGGGAGTCTGGGTTTGGTCCCTGGTCAAGGAACTAGATCCTACCTGCTGCAAGTAAGACCCAGCCCAGGCAAATAAATAAATAGAACAATATTTTTTTTTTAATTCCCTTTGTGGCCTGCTTTAGCACACTTTTCCCAGTAGTTCTCAGACTTCATTCCTGCTTTGTCTCTTCCTTGTCCTGTTCTTTTCCAGGAATGCAATAGGGAGCTGCAAGAGAGCCTAATTCAAGCTTCATAGGATTGAAAGGAAGCAAGCACAGCCACAAGTGGCTTCAGCTTCATAGGCAGATGTAGAGTGAGAGACAGAAAGCAAGATGCCTTTCCAGTGTCCTGAGTACCTTCTACATCTGTGGGCTGAGACGCGAGAGAGAATAGAAACCAGCATGGCTGCCTTTAGACTCACCCCCTTCTCTCTACAGTCCCTTTCTGTAACCAGCCTAGTTTCCATTCTTCATCTTATTTCTCAGGGCAGTAGTGTAATCTCTGGTGATGAAAAGTAACATGCATAATTGCCAGAAAAAAACTTAGGTGAGTTGAAAGGTATGGTAAGCCCCTTATTTCAATCAAGGAAGGTCTTAAGAAAAAATGCAATGACTACTGCTTCCCCATCACATCCTAGAAGAGTTGGCATCCATTTAGGTGAGGTGAGAGCACTGTCTTACCTATAGCTCAGAGTTGACGGCCGCCAGTGGGGTTACCCATGCGCGAGGCAGGCTGGTGAGAAGTGCCTGAGAATTCACCCTCATGTGAATGATTTTTTGTCGATAATCTAAATAAGTGTATTTTTTTCCTCCCTTTTTTTAGGGGGTGACAGGTGCTTTGACTGTTCTGATGAAAGATGCAATAAAACCAAATCTGATGCAGACCCTAGAAGTAAGTGATTTTGTTTTCAGAGAAAGTGTTGACAGAGTTGCATTAAATGGACTGCTTTTGCATCTCTACATGTGACCATTTCCAGCCAGTCTGAGCCTATGAGGAGCATCAGAATAACTGGTTGGTCATCCAGAAAGAAAAAGGTTCTTGATATGATTCCTGTCTTGGCTAATGAAGTACTAATTGACCAGAGAAACTTAGAAACTTAATGAATGTCTGTCTTACATCTCAGCAACTTGTGTAGCCTTGGCTTAACCACATGCAGTGTAGACGGAAAATACCCACTTGCTGCAGTTCTGTCCAGTGTGGTACCTGTGGGCCCCTCGTGGTTATTTCAATCTAATTTAGTCTAAGTTTAAATTCAGTTGTGCAGTCATACTAGTTACATTCTTTTTATTTTTATCAGCTACATTTTAAGTGCTCTATAGCCACATGTGGATGGTGGTTATCATATTGGACAGAGCAGATAGAGAATATTTTGAGCACTGCAGAAAGTTCTTGTGGATAATGAATGCTCTTTTAGATCTCTGGTCAGCAAGGAACAGTTGAAGCATCAATCTTACAAAATGGTTGAAAAGTCCATTATGGAGAATATTCATAGCTTTGTCATCATAGAAACCAAGATAGTTCCTGTTATTACTTTGCTAAGTGATCTGTATATAAAATAAAATATTGAACTCAGGATAGATATTTTTATGTCTTTGAGTTAGTGATAGAATTTCTTAGACAAAATGTTAACTCAATATACTGTGTCATATAAGTTGAGTGTGTGAGTCTGTGTTTGAATGTCCAACAATGATGTTCTAAGAATTTTTATATCTATTTAAACCACATCCTGGGAGTTCAAAAACCAGGGCTCTAATACTTAATGCTGCTTTAGTGATGAATCTGCTGTGTGGCCTTTAATTTTAATCTAATTAAAATTAAACGCTGCCGATCTAGTCTCGAGCATTACACTAAAGAATGCCAAAATTCTCCAAGCCAGGCTCAGCAATATGGAACCGGAACTTCCTGATGTTCAAGCTGGTAGAAAAGGCAGAGGAACCAGAGACAAAGCCAACATCCGCTGGACATGGAAAAAGAAGAGAGTCCAGAAAACATCATTCTGCATTGACTATGCCAAAGGACGGTGGATCACAAAAACATGGAACGAAGAGAGGACACCACCTGACCCCGAAATCTGATGCAGTCAGAAGCAACAGAGAACGAGGAACAAGACGTCCAAAAGGGGGGCAAGGCGCAAGTCACCATGAACGCAGAGACAGAGAAAGGAGAAGTGAAGATGGATCACTAGAATGAGATGAAACTCATGGAGAAGGAAGAGGGAAAGCTGAGAAGGAAAGTGGAGAGGAAAGTTGCAAGCTAAAAGAAAACGAAGATATGGATGTCCACATGAGGGAAGAGGGGAAAGTGGAAAGTGTAGATTTGTTCTGCAAAATCACTGAGATGGGACTGAGAGAAAGAGTGTCGGAAGGAAGTGACAACAGATAGAAAAAGAGAGACATTACTTACCAAAAGGGCTAGTAGGCTATGGTCTTTCTGTGGTCATGTATGGATGTGAGAGTGGATGTGAAGAAGGCGCGAAGAATTGATGTTTTGAATGTGGTGTGGAGAAGACTGAGAGTCTTGACGGCAAGGAGATCAACCAGTCATTTGAAGGAGATCAGCCCTGGAATTTTTTGGAAGGAATGACGAGCAAAATAGTATTTGGCCACCTCATGAAGAGTTGACTATTGGAGAAGATTGATGCTGGGAGGGATTGGGGGAGGAGGAGAAGGGGACGACAGAGGATGAGATGGCTGGATGGATCATGATGATGGGTGTGAGTTGAGTGACCTCGGGAGCTGGTGATGGACAGGGAGGCTGTGTGCTGCGGTTATGGGGTCGCAAAGAGTCGGACACGACTGAGCGACTGATCTGATCTGATCTGATCTAGTCTCTGGAGTCATTATCCCAGGAATAGCAGTGTGTTGATGCTAATTCAGCCACACCCTGTCACCTGCTGACCTGGAGACTGGTGTCCAGTGCTTCTTAAACAGACGAGAGTTGCAAGGCACAGAGGAGTGAAGCCTACTGCCTACCCGGGGGTGGAGCCTGTGGCCTTGTTGCTTTAAATTTTCCTCACTAGCTGCACTAGCTTCCTGCAGGCACTACATCCTATAACTCCCACGGCTAGGAGGTGATGGAGACATTAAGATCTTAAACAGTATTTTCTTCAGAGCACTTAAAAGGTTTCTCTGCATAGAAGTGAGACCTATAGATGGACAGACAGATGGCGATCTGGACAGGAAACATACATGTCTTCATTTCCATAAACACGGACCCCAGCATTATTTCACAGATATTTTCACTCTTCGCCGTGAGTTTTCTTTCACTGCCTTTCTTCCTGCTTTTGTTCATTTTTCTCAGCTTTGAAACATCACTCACAGCCCATCCTGGTTCATGGGAACTTTCCATGGCCCCACCCCCTGCATCGCTCCCTGCCTCCCCTCGTGTCAATGGAAGGGCAGCCTGTATTTTCACAGGTGGAGCCAAGGCTTCATACACACAGACCTCAGTGGCCCTGCCTGGCTCCGAATAAAACCTGAACATTTTACTGAATGTGCATAATTTTTTTAGATAGGACCACGGTCTCTTCTGTTTGACAAAAGTATGGAAATGAAAGTAAAAGAAAAATAATAGCATTTCATGACAAATTTTGTTTAAATCATTAAAATCTAAAGTGTTTGAGAATTTCCTTATTTTTTTCTTTTGTCTTTGTAGTAACTGACTTTTTTACTATGAGTGAAATTTTTCTTTCATTGTCTTAATAGTTACCAGATTTTTAATAGGTAATATAAACAGTGAGAAAGATAAAGATTTCAAAAATCAAAAGATTATTACTGTAAATATAAAAATGGCCAGTAATAATATGTACTTGCCCTGCCATGATTCCCACAATTCATTTATTGTGCTGATTTTATGATTATATTTTTCTTGAATTAGTTGATTTCTTATTGGGGAAAAAAACATTTAAACAAGCTTCTTAGCCCATCAGAGTTTAATTCCATTCTTTTTAAGAATATAATGCAGAATACTATGACATAAGGTTTATTTCATGGTCACTGAGGCAGCTAACACAGTGGCTTATCAAAATTTATAATAGGAAATAACTGGTTCTCATAGCTTTTTTTTTTTTTAACTTTTTATTTTGTATTGGGATGTAGCTGATTAACAATGTTGAAATAGTTTCAGGTAAACAGCAAAGGGATTCAGCCATACATACACACCTATCCATTCTCCCCTAAACTCCCGTCCGGCAAGGCTGCTGCATAATGTTGAGCAGAGTTCCATGTGCTATTCAGTAGGTCCTTGTTGGTTATCCGTTTTAAATATAGCAGCGTGTACATGTCCATCCCAAACTCCTTCACCATCCCTTCCCCCACAGCCTTCCCCCCAGCAACCATAAATTCATTCTGTGGGTCTCTTTATGTTTTGTACATAAATTCATTTGCGTCCTCTCTTTTTCGATTCCTCACATAAGGGATCTCACAGTATATTTCTTCTCTGTCTGACTTCAGTCAGTTTGATAATCTCAAGATCCATCCACATTGCTACAATGGCATTATTCCATTCTATCTAATGGCTGCGTGATATTCCGTTGTATACATGTACCGTGTGTGCTGTGTATTCCTTTGTTGATGGGCATTCAGGTTGCGTCCGTGTCTTGGCTGTAAACAGTGCTGCAGTGAACACGGGGGTGCACGTATCATTTCAGATCTTGTTTTTCTCCAGATATATGCCAAGTAGAGGGATTGCAGGGTCATAGCTTTATAAGATGTGTTCTTCTGCTTCCACAGGGGACGCCTGTATTTGTGCATGCTGGCCCCTTTGCCAACATCGCTCATGGCAACTCTTCAGTGTTGGCTGATAAAATTGCCCTGAAACTGGTTGGTGAAGGAGGATTTGTGGGTAAGTCACTTCTTTTCAACTTAGTTGTTGCCAGAATATGAAAGAAATCTAACAAATGATGGCTGGAACAGAGTGAGATCCATTCTGAATGAGATATATTCTCGTATGTCCACCTTTCTCAGTCCTGGAAAAGCCCTAATGTCTGGTCTGCACTAGTGGTGTGACACTGGTTGAACCACAGACTTTGATGCCAGGTGCATGTAGCCTAGAATATAAGCTCTGACACTTGCTGGTTATGTGACCTTGGGTACAGTATAGTGACCTCTGAGCCTCAGCTTTCTCATCTGTAAAATGGGGATGACAATACTGTATCAAACCTTCAAGGGTCATTGTGACAAACAAATGAGATTATTTATTCATTCAGCAAATATTTATTGACAGCCTGCCCTATACAACACGTGTAACTCAGCTGTGGCTATGCAGTAAGGGAAGCAGACCTAGTCCTGCCCTCCTGGAGCATACTTTGTGCATAGTTTAATAGGAGAAAGTGCTCTTTAAATGTCAGCTACTATTAGCAGTAATAGCACTACTGATTACTTGAAATGAAATCAGTCTGCTCTTCCTCGAATGGAATGTGTGCTTTTGCGGCTTCATGGATGGGAGATGCCCAACCATCAGACTTGAACATTTTTGCTGGTAAGACTTTTTGCTGCTGTGAAGCTCTTTGTGGTATCTACTTGTCTTTGGCTCTTGTTGGATATTCCAGCCAGAAAGAAGGGGAAACCACCATTGAGTTTGCTCAGTCCCTGCCAGCCCCAATCCTACCCCTAATACTGAGGCCATGAGGAAACAAAAGACACACAAGGATTCATGAAATTCCACTGTAATTGGACATTGGAGGCGTTACACTGGCAGATTTTCACATGCCAAAAGGTAATCTCCATTCACCGTGTGAAAGCCTGTAATCACCAAGTCTAGCAGTTGCTTCTTTCTCACCAGTCGTCAGCCTTGTATCAAACTCAGAAGTGAATTATTTTACTAGAAAAGATCCTGCTGGACAAACGAGCTTAGCTCTGCACTTTTGTACTTAGCCATTACAAAGTTCATCAGGGTCATTGAGACTGTTTTAAGAATTCCTTATAGACATGCAGTCAGACTCAAACGAAGATTTATATGGTTCATTTCTCAAAGTTCCTATTATACGGCTCTCATGTACTTGCTGCTTCAGTACCGAATCCACTCTGAAAGTGGCTAGATGTGCTGTCTAAATGGATTTGCTAGATTGATCACAGCATAATTGTAGAGCTAATGGATGAGGAGATTGTGCAGGGCAGGCTCTGAAAGGTTAGACACTTAGGTGAAGTGCAGGTTCCAATGCATCAACTCCACAAATAAAAGAACTTCTTGAAGAAAGCACTCTCTTTTACGCTGATAGGGCTCTGTGCCTCTGTACCAGCCCTTATACTTTATAAACACATATTTATAGAATATGTGTTACTGTGGCAAAGGATCTTTAAAGGTGTATGCTGATGACGGACACTGAACACAGTAGCTCTCTGTGTGGCCTTGGAGAAGCTATTAGCATCTTTGGGCATGTCTCTTGTAGACATTCTCATCTGGAAAATGAGAAGTTGGACCAGACTAGGTGTTGGATCTGGATGGGTAGCTGTGGACCCAGAGTTAGAAGCTGTAGAATCAGAACCCTAACAGTTAAGATGACTTGAAGCAATTTCCTTAACTTCTCTAGGACTTAGTATCCTCCTTTGACAAAAGGAGCATACCTATGGTGCAGGTTTTAATGAGTAGTAACAAATGAGAAAGTACTTTGTAAACCTAACGTGCTAAGTCACGTCCAACTCTTCCCAACCCTATGGACTGTAGCCAGCCAGGCTCCTCTGTCCTTAGGATTCTTCAGAGAAGATTACTGAAGTGGGTTGCCATGCCCTCCTCCAGGGGATCTTCCCAACCCAGGATCAAATCCACTTCTCTTAAATCTCCTGCATTGGCAGGCAGGTTCTTTACCACTAACACCACCTGGGAAGCCCCTTGTAAACCGAAGTAACTATGTAAATATCAATAATTATGTGAATTATTTCTGTGATCTCTTCTGAAAGGCCAAGTCCTGCAGTTGGTGAGTCTTTCTCAACTGCTTTCAAGTTGTGTAGTTTTAAGCAAGGTAGCCCATGTTTGCCTCAGTTTCCTTATCTATAAAGTAGGGATTTTAATAGGATTTGTCTCATAGGTTTGAAATAAGGATTAAGTGAGACGATGAATACATTCTGGCATGGTACCTGACACATGGTAAGACTGGATAATTTTTAGTCGCTCCTCACAATTACTTTGGAGAAGGCAATGGCACCCCATTCCAGTACTCTTGCCCGGAAAATCCCATGGATGGAGGAACCTGGAAGGCTGCAGTCCATGGGGTCGCTAAGGGTCGGACATGACTGAGCGACTTCCCTTTCACTTTTCACTTTCATGCATTGGAGAAGGAAATGGCAACCCACTCCAGTGTTCTTGCCTGGAGAATCCCAGGGACGGCGGAGCCTGGTGGGCTGCCTTCTATGGGGTCGCACAGAGTTGGACACGACTGAAGCGACTTAGCAGCAGCAGCAGCACTATTATTTACTCCATTTTTGATACATGACTAATGGAGATTAAATTTCCTTTATTTAGGTTTTATTTTCAACTGTTTTAAGATGCTTCTAACATAAAATTTATCATTTTAACCATTTTTAAGTGTGCCACTCAGTGAAATACTTTCACATCGTGAAAACCATCACCACCATTCATCTCCAGGACTCTTCATAGTGCAGAACTGAAGCTCTGCACCCATTAAACAACAGCTCCATGTTGCCAGTGCCTGAAACCACCCTTCTAGTTTCTGTCTCTGCACATGACTATTCTAGGTAATTCATATCAGTGTTTTTCTGACTGGCTTATTTCACTTAGCATAATGTCTCAGAGTTCACGACCATGTTGTCATCATTTGTCAGAATTCCCTTACTAATTGATTTAGGCTGAACAGTACTCCATAGTATGTATATACTGCATTTTGTTTACCCATTCCTCTGTCAATGGACACTTAGGCTGCTTCCACGTTTTGGCTGTTTTGAATAATGCTGCTGTGAATATGAGTGTGCACATATCTCTCTTTATATTATTTTTAACATAAGATCATAGTTCATGATATATCCCTGGTGACTCAGACGGTAAAGAACCCACCTGCCAGTTCAGGAGACATGGAGATGCAGGTTCAATCCCTGGGTCAAGAAGATCCCCTGGAGGAGGGCATGGCAATCCACTCTAGTATTCTTATCTGTAGAATCCCATGGACAGAGGAGCCTGGAAGGCTATAATCCATAACGTCGCACAGAGTTGGACATGACTGAATGACTTAGCACACAGCACACGCGTTACACTAGTGCCTTATATCAGTATACGCCACAGGACTCAAGATCTATGTTGTTAAACTTTCAGGAAGGTGGTAAATTGATGCTGTGGCTCCGTGGAACTCTGGGAGCAAAGTCAGTGTCCTGAACAGGGGAAAAAGGGACCATCATCACTCTTTCGCCATTTCCTGGTCGAGCTTGCTCTGTGGGCTGGTTCTTCCCTTGCACTTGGATGACATTTGCAGTGTATTACTCTCACTGCCAGTTAATATCTGCATGTCCAGTCTCATGAAGATCAAAAACTAATTTGCATTCAAATGGAATCTTCACTCCAGCGTAAAAACTGGGTCTGCATCTAGATGACAGTGGGAGTGGAGGGTGGCTGCTTCTCTAACCCCCATCACCTTGCACTTAGGCTGCCTCTGGCCCCTCCAGGGTTGAACCTTGGCCAGTTGATGATACCAGTCTGGCCTCTGCTGGTTCCATACCTGGTCTCTGGGTATCATAGCCCTTGGACGTCTGACAGCCATCAGTGGGAGGGCAGTTCTGTCTCTCACACAACCCTACCATGGGCTGTTTCTTTTCAG